>OW052074.1:8522500-18522500 GCA_932526445.1 Phragmatobia fuliginosa | reverse complement strand
GGAGTGCCTGGCGTGTTGCGGACAACACGCACGCTATACGGTAGAGTTTATTTCTAATAAATGAACTCATGTTGCCTTGGTAATAAAGTACTTAATGCACTTGAAAATTGGGCGAGACGTATTGTTTTTAATGTGTGACTAATGTGGAGAATATTTTGCACACTGATAAGTTTTACATGTCACCGTCTTACACTTATATCGACACAGCGACACTAGTACTACAAAATACATAAGTATTTTGTGAAGCGACGTCTGATCTCAAACCAGGCGTGCCTGTACTTTGGGTACCAGACTTTAAATAATCATACATACGCAATATGTTTCCAAATACAAACAAATTACATATTATAAAATCCTCCGCCGCGTCAGTCTATTCGCGATAAACTCAAAAACCACTTCACCAATTTAAATGAAATTTTGTACCCACATAGTCTTAAGCCTGAGAAAGGATATATCGCGATAATCGACATAGACACGAGCGGAACCGCGGGCGAAAGCTAGTTATAGATAAACTACACTCAGACACAGAACATATGACTGTGCTCATTACACAATATCTGTCATGCGTGGATATCGATCCCATAGGCTCTGACTTAGGCACTTAGCAGTTAGGGTGACTAACCCCTAGACCGAAGGGCGTGTCGTCGTTTTGACCAAAGTGAATAATAATAATAATAATAATAATAAGGATTTATTTCATAATATGTGAACAAAATACACATTACAAGTCTCAAATACATGTCACATATTCCAGAGTATGATGAACTCTGGTACCCAGAATAAGATTAAACTTGTGTTTAGGGTACCAGTGTCCTCGCGTACAATACAAACATACGTTACTAAAATCAACACAGCGTTAAACAAAAAGCAAAATAAATTTATATGTATATACTACAGAGATAAAATTATGAAGTAAAGAAAATATTTAAATAAGAACACTAAAATAAAATAATGTCTACACTCACTACCTCAGTTGCAACGTTGTGATACCACAACTGTAGCGTTTACTTAATACAGAAAGTGAATTGTTAGTATGTATATGTATGTGAAAATATGTGTGTGTCAGTCTTTGTGTGTGTGGGTGTATGTGTGAGGGTGTGTGTGTGGGTGTATGTATGTGTGTGTGTGTGTCACATGAATAGCTACAATATTTGTTATAATATTTTCATCTTTGATTTGGTCCTGACGCAAGCCGAAATATTTTTTTTATCAATACGGAAGATCGGTCTAGAACCGTCCGTTTGCCAGACATGGTATAAATCTAGATTTAGATTGGTTTAACAACCCGTCTGGCCCGATAGTTGTTCGTGAGTGCGCCTAGATTAATATTACGAGCAATGACAGTATAAGCAAATATACAAAAAGTTTTCTATTGCGTCTCCTTTTTAATCTGTGAATGGCGTTACTGGAACCCTAAAACAAGGGGAGTTTGTGGTTCCTCGACCTTAAGTAACAAGTTAAGACCATCAACAATACAACAACCTATAACGTTCCACTGCAGGGCTCAGTTCTCCTCTCAAGAGAGTCAGAGCCATTCGTCTCCACGCTGGCCGAGTACGGATTGGGGACTGGCAAGACACGTTGTGGCTACTTAATCTTGCCGTTGAATGTTTTTAAGTCTTGAAGGCCTCCAACTAAGCTTCAAGAGCAAGACTGTTATCTTATGATAACAACCACGGAAAAGCTCATAACATACACAGGTCAATTGGTCGCCCATCTAGGTCTGACCGCACCGTGATCGGTTACCCTCGTTGATTGTTTTCAATCACCTAAGCCTACGTGGTTATTAGCGCTTCGCAATGACCATAAGTTAGAATATTTCATTTGACTTCTGATTTGATCAGAAAAGTGTCACCACCCGTATTCATCCCGTGGGCGTGGTAAGAAGCTACTAAGGAAGCAAATTATGCGAGACAAGATCACTGCAAAGATTCAAGACTTTTTTACTCGGGGAATGCTTCGCACTGTGGGGAAGCCGAAGAGCGTGTGTAGGACTCCCGAATTCGGTCTACCCACTAAACCTCGCGGCGACCTACCTCGGCAGTGCTCCAGGAACGCATAAGCGGCTTCTGGAGTCCCCCCTGCCGTACTCCATAACTGAGGTATACCTCAGGGTGTCCAAGAATATTGACACAAATCCTATACCAACTCGTCTGGCCAGCCTAGTATAGTAGGCCAAAACCTCCTTTCAAAGGAGAGGCCTATGTCCAGCAGTGGACTGTTAAAGGCTGTTGATGATGATGATGAAGTGTCCGTCCAGCAGTAGACTGCAATTGAATGATGATGTCATTTGATTTCTCTATATTGTCGTTGTTTGTTCAGCTGTTACAAGTGTACAAGATATAAGTAAACATTTTTATCATATCCTTATCGCCACACGACACATATTACCTTTAAGTTACCGGTTAAGTTAAATAACTATAACATTTACTGATAATACCAGTTATTAAAGATACTATACAAACCTAACAACCCGTCAGTTATCTGCCTCGTTGGTCTAGTGGTAAGCGTATGCGGCTACTGATCAAGAGGTCTCGGGTGTGATTCCCGGGTCGGACCAAATTTTATTTGTGTGATTCACAAATATTTGTTTCGCAGTCTGAGTGTTTTCTATGTTTAATATGTATGTATTTACAAAATAAATAAATATGTTTATGTATTTATATCAGTTGTTTAGTACCCATAACACAAGCTCTGCTTAGCTTGGGACTAGATGATGTTGTGTGTCAGATGTCCAAAATATTTATTATTTATTTAGTTAAATAAATAATAAATATTTCGGACCCCTTATACAACGCCATCTAGTCCTAAACCAAGCAGAGTTTTTTTTGTTAGCTTGTATTATACCAGACAACTGATATAAATACATAAACATACTTTTTTTTATTCATTTACATACGGGTGAAAGCTAGTAGCTGAATAAATTTTGCCCATTGTAATGGGCATCATGACCCTCCAACAAAAACAGCTTCCTCACAGACACTCCGACATATACAAGGTGTTCGTGCCTGGCAGCCTAGCGGTATCGGTGCGAAAACTTTCGTTTTGAGATATGAATTTTTATTTACTCCGTAAGACCAGAATGTCCAAAAATAAATATCAATTTACATTTTACTCAAAACTGTTTACAAAATGAAGCTTTGCCTACAATACAAAGCCACGGGTAATAATTTCTTTACATTCTTTATGTAAAATTAAAAGATATACCTAATTCAGAAAATCCTATATGTTATAAAACTAAGTCCCCCGTCGCGTCTGTCTGTCTGTTCGCGATAAACTTTAACAAGTCAAAAGCCTAAAATGAGAGTCAAATTAAGCGAAGACGTTGAACTTGGCAGAATTTCCTACATTCATTAGATACTCTTCCGCAACGCCCACTAGATCTACTCTTGGCTACGTTTGCCGCAGTAACAATGTTCTAAATAAAGTATGTTTTTTAGGGTTCCGTAGTTCATGACTCGGAACCCTTATAGATTCGTCATGACCGTCCGTCGTCGACTTACCGCCCAAACTGTTAATACTAGAAAGATGAAATTTTGCATGAATATGGGTTGTGATTAGTGTGCTATAATAAAATTTTCCAAAAAAATTTTATTTGGGGTAACTACCCTACACGTAAAGTGGGGATGACTTTTTGTTCTCGTGTCTACCGCATAGTGTGGGGTATCATTAGATAGGTATTTTAAAAACGTTCTGAGGTTGCTAAAACTATTTTTCGATTTAGGTATCCGTTTATGAGATATTTAACTTTAAAGGGCATTTTTTTTTAAAAACAGGGCGCCCTACCCCCCCTCTAAAAGCTAAACGGCTGGCTAAGAATTCTAAAAAAAATTACGTTAGTAGTCCGTATATTGAACTTTAAAGGAAAACTATAGCGCCGGAAAACTTTTATATTTCAGGAATTAAAACATGTAAAACACACTCACTTAGAAAAATTGGTACGAAAATAAAAAAATAATAAGTGAACATAACAACTATCTATTGGACACGATTTTATATCCTACCATTATGGGTGACTACGGAACCCTATTCTATGCGTGGCCCGACTCGCACTTGACCAATTTTTTATTTATTTTAGATGGTCTGTAAAAACTGATTGTTTACTTGTAGGTTTTTTCCATTATATAAAATTATGTACTGACTACCAGCGCACATGTTTCCCTCCCATTATGATCCCGAGTAACTTAAGCAGGGCGTGAAAAACGCATCTCACTAGGCCCCAATGTCGCGTTTTCTGCATTCGTAATGGCTATGGCTCACAAACATAGTAGTCAGTTTAAAAAAAAAAAACGAATGCATTATTGGCATGCATCTATAAACTAGATAAAACTTCAGACAGTCTAATGTACTCATAACTGTATGTTTCGACTCCGTAATTATTATTAAGCAGTTTTGTAATTCTTTAGTTTTAGTTTTTAAATGTTTTCCTTGATAAAAGTTAGGTTAAGAAATAAATCTATGACGTCACGATTCACTTTTATTATTATTTTAATTCTTAATTCAACCGCAATAGCTAAGTGTAGGATATGGTTGAGGTGAGAAAAAGGTAAAATAATCGATTAATGAATCGATTACGAATGTATCATTAAGTCATCCCTCAATTTATTCAAGTCATCATTTCACTGATGACAGATGACGACGGCTGATAACAATAGTCATATCAAGATGCAGCATTTGGTGCTTCATTGATTTGTCGGATGATCCGGCTCGAAGGACCAGCATCATGTCTAAATGCGATGTCATATTATCTGAATCTAAGAACTAGCCTACTAAATTGCAAGTAAAGTAGTTAAACATTATATTGTGGTTTAGAAATACTATTTCTCACCCGTCTCACCCATCTTGGGGAAATCATGGCAATTCACTGTAGGTACAGGAATTCTTTATCTCATATCCACTACTGAATGCTTAGGACAGTACCATGCGGGCGGGACTCAAAGAGCGTCATCATACTTATCACTTATAGCGTTATCACTTATATACTCGTCTATCTGCTTGCTACTTCCTATATATGTACTGTGCTGTAACCTTTGTGAAAGAATGCTAAATAAAAAAAAAAAATCCTCAAAAATCAGTCTAGGAGAAAATAAGGGCCTTAGATAGTAGCTAGTAATTGACGTTGATAATTTCGACTACACAGCCATTATCAGCGGATACTAGGCGTCTACCGCAGGAGAATAAGAAAAGCATAAATAAATATTTCGGACATCTTATATACATCGCCATCTAATTCCAAACTAACTAACAGAGCTTGTAATACGGATACGGACATCTGATCCCAAACTAAGCAGAGCTTGTATTATGGGTATTAGACAACTGATATAAATACGTAAATATACTTTTTTTTGTAAAACATACATCTTTTAAATAAAAAACACCCAAACTCCGAAAAAATTAACATTTGGTTCGGAATCTCTACCACTGGCCACCGAGGCAGTCAAAAGTCAAACAGAAAGTTACCCACTTTCTGATTCCTACCTCTCAAAGAGACTTCGAAGAGACATCTATCGAAACGGCCAGCTCGAGATCAGGGTCAAGGGCTTTACGTACTCTCTGAAGCACGTGGGTCATGGACCCCAATTTCCAAACTCTGAACAGTTATTAGTAATTTTTTTAAATCAGAAGAAAAAACAACAATATGTTATACTTTTTTAGCTAGTAATTATAGATACGAGTAGTTAAACCATATCGTGTTTTTGGCACCGTCATCCAAGAAGCGATCGTCGGCTACTTTGCATGAATAAAAAAGTTTGTTACCGCTAATAGAATACTATTTATACATCTGCAAAGTAAACTGAACCTAATATCCAACTCCAACAGTTCATTATTATCTATTCAACCAGCAATTTATAGGATATTTAGTAGTAATTTACAGTCATCTGTGTACGACAAGGTATACAATACAGCAGTAGTAGTTCGTGACGCTGAAAATTGAAGTAACAAAGCATTTCTCAGTCGTGCCAACGCTCAGTCTTCGTCCAAACATTGCCACAAATACATACAGTGAGATAAATTAAAAACAAAATAGTGTTAGATTGAGAAATAGATGTGATCTGTGTTTTGTGTTTTCCAATTCTGAAATTCGAAACAGGTGTGCGTTCTCGTACGGTCCACGTCTGAGTGTTGCATTTCTGAACGTAACTAATCGAATTTATTTATATTGTATAGAAAGTTCTAGAAAATTTTCCATGAGATACCTAATTCAACTATGAGTCAGGTCAAGATAAGATTTTCGACTCTAGTTACATGAATACGCTTCTAGCATCGTCCTTGAGACCATTGATCGAAATAAAACGAGGAAGGTTAACTTTATTTGCGATCAAAATGGCGATATATCGTCATGTTTTGACATTATGTGTGCTGTTTTATTTTAATTTAGTCGTTTGTTAGTGTCTTGGTTTCAGTTAGAATATTTAGAAGACACCATTATAAGATCACATTTCTAAAGTCCTTCGAAGTATGCCTAATATCGATAAAAAAAATTATAACCATAAAAGATAAACCTCATAACTAGGTTTCAATACACAAACTTTTATCGTTCTTACTACATGGTGTAAAATTAATTCTCCTGCCTCGATGGTATGTCTGTATGAAATTAACTCTAGAAGAGGTAATCAGATTTACTTGAGATCACCAGTGAATGGAGTGATCCATTATATTTAGGTGCACGAAGATTTTCTAGAAAATTGATTGGGCTGGATTGACGTGAGGTATCTACTGTAAACTTACAGACATGGGATACTAAGCTGTTCTATTCTTTAACGTCTGAGTAACTGGAGCCAAAACCCCCAGACTAACGAGGGTCTCATAAAACCGTAATGCACGGTGATGTAAATCTTGAATTGCAGGTGTCCATCGGTGCCGGTAGTTACTATAAGGTGAGCTGTCTGCCGCTTACCCCCTTATGACATAAAAAAATTTAGAAGCAAATCGTGCCGACCGCAAACGTAACTACGATCCTTCTGAATCAGTCTATCCTCTATCACATTTATAAACTCAAAATTTTCTCTTGCTGAGGCAAGAGACTTTACTTTTCTATTTACCCAATGAAGTAAAATTTCAACTCAATCTTAATTTTCCGAGAATGACAAACAACGACAAAGACTGCAAGTCCCCAATACTGTTTCCAAGAAATATTTGATGTACTTTTCTTTTGTTTTTATTTGCAATAATCTGTGCTATAGCCAGTAGACGACAAACTAATGGACTGGGCTGTAGAAATTGTTTCACAGCTCAATTAGAAAATATTTGTCATATGTATAAGAATTTTATTGATAGAAAAACATTTGACAGATTTGAGAATAGCAATTTTTTATAGTCACAATTTGGTATTTCATACATGTCTAAAAACGAGCAGTCCAATGTATTTCTAACTTTGTGACACAGCTTTTGCAATGTTTATATGAAATCAATGAAATTTCACTTTAAAACAACAGAGTTCATGATTTCGAAACATTTCTGCTCAGAACATTGGCATCGGGTTCAATGTCATCGACCATTTTATTTATAACTCTGTCGTTAAAATCGTAACATAATTTATTTTCAGTACAAAGACTTTTCATTTCGTTCAATATCAAATAAGATAGGTCTTTGATCGTTTGACCGGGTTATGTTTCAGTTCCTTGCGTGGTTTGCAGCTTGGGCTCAAAATAGTTCAAGTTTGTTATTCTGATGGAATTAGAAACTGCCATACTTGTTTGAATTGGCACTGGTTAAAAGGCGATATATAATAACTGTACAGAAATGCGCAGGTAGACAGATTAGAAATGTTTTGCTCGTCTTTTTAGTTTATTTCTGAAAAGGAATCCTACTGGAGTTGAACTGACAATCATGTCACGTGAATGACTTCCAAAATGTTTTCTGTCGAAATTGACCTCTAGATATCTTGATTTTATATATTATAATTATACCGTATCTCATTTTAACGTCTTGCACCCAATGCATCATACTTCTGCCTGTCATGTTTGTATCTTGTACGCGTGTAAACTGCAATATGCAATTTGTGTTTTGAAGTTGATATATTTTGCTGAAATAGGGCGTCTATTTTTAATGAGAATTCAGAGCAGTAACCAAATTTATTACCTTGACTTGATAAAATTTGCAACAATTTGTGGCTTTTACTTAGCGATATTTATTACGAAACTGCCTTTTAGTTTGTTGCTGTAGAATAACTTAACGGTGTTTTCTTTGGATTCTTAATCCAATTTTATTTAGAATTCATTCTTTTGATGCAATGAAGATTATAAAGAATTCTCTAAGTTTCACATGTATATACAGTAACTAATCCGATTTTAGGGATCTTTGTCTTGATTCCTCAATGAATGTTCCGTTCTATACATCATCTTCCTAGCCTTTATCACTATACTATATTAGTTCAACCGGTTTTACCTGAATTTCAATCAGTTTTTCCGCGGAACTGTTGGCATCGGACTTTCGCAACGCTGAGGACGAACTGAATTCGAAGTTTCAACTTGCCATCATTAAATTTGATATGTTCAAAACAACCGGGACAGCCATCTTAACCTGCTCTCATAAGCACGGGCATGTAATACGGGTGAACTTCTTCACTCTGGGCTGTTATTAGAGACTTTCTTGTAAGAAAAACCAAACTTTTAGCCTGACCCGGGTATCGGACCCGGACTCTTGATAGGTAGTAGCAAATATTTACTGCTACACCAACGAATTGCTCCATTCTGTACGAAGCAAAATCTTCTAAAAAAGATTTGGTTATTTTATGTTACTTATAGATTAGTTAGATAACATAAATAACGTTTTTTATGAGTGCTTGTTTACTGAGTGTTGATTGGTACGCGCGTCATTTGAAATATCTGGTCAGGTTTACATGTATGTGAATTATAAATAACTCTGCAGTCATATATTTGCAGCAGTAATGCATAATGTGATTTTAGTTATCACTTAATCTACTCTGTTTCTTTATCACAAAGACCAGGATAGCAACTGACCTTAATACACGCTAGAGGATTTTATATGGAACTAAAAAATTCTTCGAAAAATTGCCCAATTGGTTATTAATCCAAAGAACCGCCATAACTTAATATGTCTATAAATTCCATGAAACGATCAATTTTGACAATTATGTAATTAGTTATTACTGCAAATAGAACGATAATCATACCGTGTCGTATTATTTTATAAGTTATCGCACATCAGCGTTAAAAAATAGGTAGTAAATGGCTCCAACACACGGCAAAAGAACTATCAATCAAACCTCGGACATATCTTGATAAAATTATAGTTAGGTATTTTATTGTGGCTTTTCTTGCCCTTTTTTGGTTGTGTATATTATTTTGATATATTTTGTTATTTCTTGTGTTGTATCCGAAATTGAATTATTTTCCTTTTTGTTTTTATTAAGTCTAGTTCTTTCAGTAGCTCTTTCAGTTAAATGTCTCCATTTAACTCGGCCTAGGTGGTTGGTGGAATTCTTTTGTTCAATGAAACAGATACAGTTTTCTGGAACAAGTGGGTTTACCTTGTATCAATTATTGCATATTTTTTCCTCTTCGCTTTTTGCATTCATTATTTATGTATGGTTTTGTCGATCCTAATTACAGGTACACCTACATCCAGTCTTCACTCATTGCTTCTTTAAATGTATTTTGATTACATGAACTCCTCATTCGTCAAGTACCTTCTTCAATTTTTCTATTTCGACTCCTGCAATTGCTCAAGTTATTAAAATAAACAGTGACAAACAAACTTATATAGTTTACTTTTAATAGTATAGAGGTTTATAATCTAAATGGCACTGATTTCGTAAATAAATACATGTAACTGAACACAAAATGTAGGATACAATCAGATTTTGCTTGCGACAGGCTCGCGCATGTGTTCGATAATGTCGATAATGCCTACCATAGTATACATGTAATTTTTGTACTCCAACTTTGTGTAGTTTGTGAGTGATTGTGGTTTTTTTTAATGATGTGTGGGTAGTTTTAAAATTTTTGTGACAACCATATCTGAAGTTGGTGTTTACTTTGACTGTCCTTGGTAATACTTTTTTTTTTTTTTTTTTTTTTTTTTTTTACGTGTGGAAATCCCCGCGGACCGTCACCCCGTCGGGGGTTACGGCGGGGTGGTGTGTCGGACTCGAACCGACTAAAACCACACGGTGTGACCCTCTCTGCGCCTTTGTATTGGAAGGAGTCCAGGGAGGGGATTTCCTTCTGGACTCCAACCGGCGCCTGCCCGCACTGTTGCGGGCACCTACTCCAATTTCGACTCTCTATTGGGCAACGTCCGGTCACACGCGGACGCCGCCCCCTCGCGGTTGGCCTCTACTGCGGACGGACGGGAAACCCGTCCCGCCCATCCGCGGCCACTCTCAGGGCGGCATGAGACGCAGGTATGCGCGCCTCCGCCGCCCGGGGCGCCGGCGGCGGATCGGGTCCGATTGGATGGAATCCTCCCGGGCCTTCTCCGCCACCTCCTTCTGCAAGATTACATCCTCGCAGAAGGTTGCGACCGCGGTAGTCCTTGGTAATACTGCTGCAAGGTATTTTTAATAGAAAGTATTTAGGGTTTACGAAAATTGTGTTTATATAGCGCGTGCATAATTTTATTTTTCTTGAGCGTTATCTGGAGTATTCTATCTAAAAATAATAAAATAAAATTATCTAAAATAATTTGTATTATAATATATATAATATAAATTAATTAGTGTAGAGAAACATTACTCAATATCTGATTCTAGAATAAATTTATTCAGTTTCTTGGTTACGTTTTCTTAAAAAAAATATTAAATAGTTCTACGATACATACTTTAAACAAATTAATTCGGTCTTTTGTCCATCGAATTTAATGAATTTCTACTCTTTTGAGCTATTATTAGTAAGTAGCTAATTGATAAATTGTCGGCAAATGTATAGGTTTAATAAAAGTTCCTGAAAGATATATGAGGTATCTTTAAAAATTCTGACATTGTTTACATGAGAACCTTTACTTCCACAAGTAATTGAAGATCGATAGCTAAACTGATTAAATCCCAATCTATCTACAGAATTATTCTCTATGTTTTCTAAATCTTCATAATTTCTAAATTTGTAGAATTTCACTGTAACAATAAGATCGCCAAAAACTATTTGGGCTAATAAAGTTGAAGTCTTGCCCGATCTGATAATGAGACAGAGGTTATAATCTCTTTCTATCCCGGTTTAGTTTAAAATATTAGGAGCTAATTATTGAAAGTGCTTTAGGTGTAACACTATTCTAGGAATTGTGTATAGAAAGTGAAGTGTAAAGCTAATGTGTACTGTTAATTAATGAACATTGTTAAGTGCAATGTCTATCCGAGGGGTTCCAGACGGTTCCAGATCGCCCAGGATCCTAACGGACTCCTTCTTCGATGATGGCGGTAAGAAGTTACTTTGTATAGTAATAAGAAAAGATTTTAAAAATGTTCTAATTTTATTTTTGTGTCGAGAATAATTTTGTCATTATACAAGTGGTTCCATTTTGCGTAAGATTTATCAAACTTCGTTTATTTTAAACATTGTGCAAGCCTCTTGTCCTCAATTTATTTATAACTCACTTAATAAAAACGTACATGGTCCTTTGAGTCCGAAGAACAAGTATCACATGAGTTTACTCTATATTTATATATACATTGAAATTAAACTAAGCATTTCACATAAAATCAGATTTTGGGTTGCCAAGTTCAATAACATAAACAATTAAGTATTTCACACACACAAACCAACTATAATATTCATTCCTTGAAATCAACTAAACACAGGTATACGTTGATATTGTTCCGCGCGTGTCTTTGCACCGGAAGGAGGGCAAGGCCCTCTGCACGCAATGGTTTAGATGTCTAAGCAATCAAGGTCTGCCGGCGTTCTTGATGATATTATTTCCTTCATAGAGTATAACGATAACGGAATCTTAGGCAAGAGACACATTTGCCAATGAACAGGGTGTGGTTTTAGTCTATTCGATTTCGACATACAGTTCATTGACTACCGATGGTAAAGGAAATATCATTGCCAAATAATTCATAAATAGAGAACTAGGCATGTAGCTGAAAAAACCATTGAGTATGATAAAATAACCGCATCATATCGATTGGAAACGGCGAGATGACATTCATCGCGCCGTATCCAATCGACTAAAATAACCAACATTGACAAATGTCATCTACATCCTAAAATAGAAAATGTAAATCTGTAATAACATGTTGTTATTTCGGATGAAATTATTGAAGCGTGAAATTTGGAGGGAACTTGTTCAGTTCAGTGGAGACCACAGCTCAGTGGCGTGTGAAACATTGGGTGGGTGTAAAGTTCGATTCTGAGACATAGAAGTGTCACTGCGTAAAATAGATAACATATAACTAGTCTGTAACTAGCTTAGGTTCCCAGTAAAAGTAAAGAATTAAAAATACGGGGTGGTACCACCTCTACTCATACCATAGGTGTCGTAAGAACCGATTAAGGGACCAAATTACGAAGGAAAACACCATTTCAAAAGGGAAATCTTTCTCCTAACTAAGGCCTCTGACTCAGCTTCCATAGAAGAGACTATAGACCGTGGCTGGACATAGGTACAGTGTACCAAGGAAAGCTAAAAGGGGACGACTTCTAAGAACCTTATGACGAAACCTATTTTTTTTTCAAACATTATTGCTTTGTACTTCAAGCGACTAATATCATGTTCGGTGTCAAACAGTAATGTATATCGAAATTAGAGATACATGAATGAATACTCACTACAAATAAAGCTATATAGCTTTGGTTTTGTAATACAGCCGTTTTATTGTTCCGTCGCGCCACACCCGTGTAATTTACTAATTACTTCTGTGTGCTTAGTGCGAGTTTTTTTAACTACTCGACCGCGTTAAAGTAAACTCCAATTTGTACTGAATTGGATCAGCGCCGCCTAGCGGAACGTTTGTAAGACATATTTTGTGAGTGCGAGATTGTTTGTTTACATTACGATCGTGACTGTCGAGCAACTTTATCAAAGTGAGTATTTAAACGAGCTCGAATGACGCTTTTGTGAGTGTGAGTTGCAACGTTAGTCAATTTTGACAGTTGTATTGTTAACTCCTTCACTTTCGAGCAAGTTAACTTTGTCACTTAGATTTTGGTAGTGAGAGTGAAAACTAACAAAGTTTTTAACATAATTTTTGTGTTGATGATGTATTGATATATATGATATTAAGATCTTATTAGATTAGATTATAGGTTCATCCACCTTGTTAAAAGATATATTGATAATGCGATAAAAAGAGTTCCGTTAAACATATTATGGGAAGGATCACTTTTTCCACTTTTCTGTGGTTTTTGTATCACCACTGCCATCACTGTTAAGCAGTGATGTAAGCTCCTGCCAATGCTGAATGGCCACGATCCTACCTCTTGCATTTCTTATTGGCTTACTAAGGTCTCCATGTCTAGCCAAAAGAAAACAATAACACAAAATATATCACAAGTTTACTTCAACAACTCGCATTCACTATTATAAATATCTTGATTAGGTACTTATTCTTCCATAAAAGTTACTAATAATTCAAATTGATATTGACTTGTTTACATTTTATTTTATCGTTGAGTTAACAATAACAATTAATGCTCGCATAGATTGTTTACACAAAAATGATCAAACAAGTGACGCCGAGCGTAACCCGACTATTTTTGATTATACAACGACTCTATTGAAATAGCGTTCGAAAATCATTGTATTTAATTTAGTTGGTTTATCGCATGGACTCTATAGTGCTGCCAACATTGACAAAAAAGTTTACGTTCTCACGGTGAGTTAACGCCGATCGACGCGAAAGACTTGGTAAGCACTCACACTCGCGAGTATTCGCTCGTCGATCCGTTTGCCGTAAACTCGATTAACGTGGTGGTTAGGTCATTCGATTTGTTTATTGAAACACACTAAGCACACAGTTCATTCTTCGTAATGTGAAGAAATAGTCGAGAAACTATGTACTTCAGAGATATATACATGTTAATATAGTTAGTTAGTAACATACTTTTCACGATTTTAGTTCATTGTCTCATAGATCAGTCAGTTTTATAGTTTTGTTTTTAGTGCATTTTTGAAAATGATTCTTTGTTTCTTTTTTGGAATGGAATGCTTTGGCATATACTACAAACTAACTTTTGCCCACGGCAGCTCTTCTAAATGTAGTTTTATTAAAAATCCGTTTATCAAATAAAAAATACATTTTTTTACGTTTACAATAATAATTGGAAATGAGAATGGTCACTAACACTCTTGGATACTGTTCATGCTTTCCATCAGGCAGATCATAGGCTCATATAAAAAAGTAGAAGGTTAGGATGATTAGAAAATATTAGCACATTTAGTCGAATTAGTGTTTGCAACACTAAACGATGAATATGACGTCATAGTACTCAGTAAACACGGCACGCCTGGATTTAGTGTAGATCTTAATCGTAATGCTTTTATCTATGTAAAATAACATAATAAGGTTTATTTATACAATGAATCGAGAAAGTTAATGCTGATAGTAGGCTAATATTATTTAGACTAATTCTCTCTAATATCATAAAAGTTATTAGGCTAATAGGTATAGCCGTAACAGAATCCAATGTGGGTAGATTTGAAGAGCAGTAAAAAAACTGGAATTCGCTGCCAGCTTATGTGTTGATGTGTTTCTTTTCTACTATGACCCGTTCCTCACACTAGGCCGCCATCGTGTGGGTGGCCATACTGTCTGTATTCGGTATATGGTGACCACCATCTTTGGATTCAACCCATGCTCTATCAGGCAGAATAGAGTTGTTTTGGTAAGCGATATACATAAGAAAATAAATCATGGTACACATTAAATAGTACGTTTTTACCAAACCCAAGTGAAGATTTGATTTACGCAATACGCAGGTATTGCCACTTAATACCTTGTTGCTTTATATATTTGTAAGTAGTCTGCCATAGCAGGCTAAACCTCCTTTTCAAGGAAAGGCCTTTGCGTAAATCCGCTCATTATACTGTTAGTCAATATTTTTGTCGTACAAAATGGGCTATCTAGTTATTACTTTTATTTATTTACATAAGTTTGTTGTAAGATTCATTACTGTAAAGAATATTCTTTCGTCATCATCAGCCTATCGTAGTCCACTGCTAAACGTAGGCCTGATCGATTTTGGGCTTCTCGCATCCAGCTCCTGCCAGCCATGTTACGCAGGTCGTCACCTCGCCTAAAAATATTCTTTCTTAGTATGAAAAGATACACTTCAATGTTATATTTGCGAATCAATAACCTGCTTCACTGGTGAACTAAAAATAAACATTTTTTCATTGTGAATTATCATCTGAAATAATTAAATTTGTCCGTGTGGTGACGGATTAAGAATACAGAGTGTCACCACTCCTATTCATCCCGCGGGTGTCGTAAAAGGCGACTAAGGGATAAACTACGTAAGACAACATCAATGCAAAGAGAAGGAAAACTCGAAACCAACCCTATACCAACCCGTCTGGCCAGCGTGGTATAGTTGGCCAATACCTCCTTTTCAAGGAAAGGCCTATGTCCAGCAGTGGACTGTTAAAAGCTGTTGTTGATGATGATGATGATGATGATGATGAATTCAATTTTGACATTTTTTTTCCTTTTTTTTTCGTACTACGCGCATTAGTGACAATTTCACTAGATGACGCTTATCACTTCATAAATAACATCAAGTAAAGTTTTTTTTATTGGAGCTTACCAAAGTGACTTTAATCTGCCTGCTGGAAAGATGTTTCTGCCCAACGAAAGACGACTGCACGAATGCTGTCATTATTAGGATGGTCTTGGCCGGGTCGAGCCGACACATTCGTGCTGAAATGAACGTGGCGCTGCAACCAGAACGTATTTTAAACTTTTTAAATTAATAGAAAATCGTCTCGTATCTATCTATACGTTTCTAATTTTCATTTTTTCATTAAATGCAATATGAAAATGTAAACTACATATTAAAATAAAAAAATAATAATTTGTTTTGTCTGTCTTTATTTTTATTTGTTTGTATAGATTTATTTAGATGTAAGATCAAATAACTTTTTCTCTACTCGGAAAACTGATTCATATAACTTAATTAACATTTCTCGGAGGCGTCGTCTCTCTTTAATTAACTTACCTTATCATCTAATAAGTAATTATGTTCAAAGTGTTTTGACTTTGTCATCAATGCTGAACCATCCAACTTCACTGCCAAGACGCCTACCCTTCAAGGGTCTATAATATTTCTGTACCTTAGAGGTATACAACATTATGAGGCTAAAGTCAAATTTTACAGGAGAGGCAAAAAATAGCGTAGTGAAATTTTCAATTAAATTTTGAGAAGTTATCTATACTAATCTATACTAATATTATAAAGAAGTAAAGTTTGTGTGTTTGTTAAATTGTAAGGGGTAATCTCGGGATCTACTGAACCGATTTTAAAAATTCTTTCACCAATAGAAAGCCACATTATTGCTGAGTGTCATAGGTTATATAAAAAACCGAAAAATAAAAAGGCTTTTACGTGGTAGTCCGTTTTGCAAAGTGAATCGGAGAAAAAACGGTCGAATGAAAGCGTTTCTTACGAAAGCTGCCTCAACTATGAAAGAGATATTTTTTAGTTCTAGAGAACAGCATATGTCTAACTTTTATATTTAAGTTATGCCCAACGAAGTGGGCACGAGTCAGCTAGTATTACAATAAAGGCAGAGAAACTAACTTAGCTGTATTTTTAATAATAAATAGAATGAAATATCATGAATTACACATAATCACGATAAATCTATCTATTATCTAAATAATAAACCCTGTTAATTTGATGCGGACTGCCCAAGAACGGGATGGTTGGCGTTCCTTGGGGGAGACCTTCGTCCTGCAGTGGACGGCGATAGGTTGACACTATGTAATATTTGTGTAATTAATGTTATATACCATTATATATCTCTTATACCCATCGATGATCGATGTTTATACCATTACGATGGTTCTTGCGATATAAATGGTAATAATAAACGTCATCATCCATCATCAGCCTATATCAGTCCACTGCTGGACATAGGCTTCTCCCATTGCACACAACTTTGATCGTTTTTGGACTTCTCTTCAAGCTCTTGCCAGCCATCTTGCGCAAATCGTCACTCCACCTGGCCTGTGGGCGTCCTACACTACGTAAATAATAAACGTAATTTCGACAAAATGTAGAGTTACTATTGTCCACCTCTGAGGTACAGATTTATTACTCGCTCACTCATGTTATGTACCCTGCGTGTCCTATTGCCCATATAGGTTATGTTAAATCAGAGTGTTAACCATAAATATGGGTTAATTGAGCTAGTTTTAAAAGATAAACATACTTTTTTCTTTTTCCTCAGACCTTTTAAAGGGCAATTATTTTTAACCGACTTCAAAAAAGGAGGAGGTTCTCAATTCGTCGGAATCTTTTTTTTTTCTTTTTTTTATGTATTTTCAGCGATAATTTCGTTGTTTATGAACCTTTTCCAAAAAATATTTTTGCATTGAAATGGGCGTAGCTTACACATGTCCCGTCGTCACCATATCGGGATCTGATGATGGGATCCCAAGGAAATCGAGGGAACTCCTCAAATATCATAGGTACAATTGTCGCGATTTGGGATCGGAATTGTTTGTCTTTGAAGCCGGTTCCTTTATGTTAAAATTATAGCATATATTGTTTTTTTTTAACTTTAACTGTTTACGTATCGCAGACAATCGAAGCTCTCTAAAAGGAATAATTTAGCATCGTTTTAACAATAATATTTTTATTGATACTTCGCTTCTTTTGGTCGTAGTTAGTAGTTATCATACATAACCTATAGCTTTTCTCGATAACTAGGCTATCTAACACTAAAAGATTATTTCAAATTGAACAAGTCTTTTCTAAGATTCATGCGTTTAACCAAACAAACAAACTCTCCAGCTTTATCCATATCTTATATATAAAACTAGCTGATGCCCACGGCTCCGCTCGCGTCCTAGGTGTTTGAAAAATAACTGTTGACCGATTCGCAGACCTATCCGATATGCACACAAATATTTCATGAGAATCGGTCCAGCCATTTCGGAGGAGTTTAATTAAAAACACCGTGACACGAGAATTTTATATATAAGATTCTCGTGTCAAAATGTTCGTGACCATACTCCTCCGAAATGGCTGGACCGATTTGTATGTAATGGTATATAGGGGTATAATGGTATAAAGGGAATATAGGTATTTTACAAGTAAATAATTTAAGCTTATTTGTTTTAAATTATAAATAAACATCGAGAAAAATTAATAGTAGTGACTTATTGTAAGGTAAGTTAAAAAAAGGACTTCGTCAAATTATGTAAAAAAAGTATTCAGAATTTAAAATGCAAAAAGTTTCCTTCGAGCCGGATTTGAACCAGCGACCTATGGATCACTATTAATTTTCCTCTACAGTCCACCGCTCTACCAACTGAGCTATCGAAGGCTTGTAAGACTCGCTGAAATTTTGAACTATATTCCATGTATAAACGCACAGTCACTTTAAGATGACGTCACTGTATTTTGAATTACATTCCTTGCACTAGCGAAGTCACATTATGGTGACGTCACTATATAAAATATTAAAAAAAATATTTTGGACATCTAACACACAACATCATCTAGTCCCAAGCTAAGCAGAGCTTGTGTTATGGGTACTAGACAACTGATATAAATACATAAACATACTTTTTTTTTTGTAAATACATACATACTATACATAGTAAACACCCAGACTCAGAAACAAATATTTTTGAATAACACAAATAATCACAGTAGGTATTATTTTTACACTGCTTATCAACTACATTGTTTACATATGGTAGCAACATTATTATTTAACTAAAAAGATTGCGTATAAATAAATGTACATTTACGTTTTAATTCCTCTCCATTCTTATCAGTTGAATAGCAACTACTTGTTTGTGTTGCGTAAAATCTTTGGCAGGTCAAAAACTGATCAAGGCTGCGCATAAAGTCACCTTTTAAACCATTTGTTTACAAGTCTGGGGCGGTGTGAATGTGCGACGCGCGGTTTGGGGTCTCAGTCTGCGTCCGACGGCAACGCGCGTCGCCGGCTACTGTTGACGCATTGGCGCTACGACCGCGATCAAACATTTTTCATTCCGCGTGGCGTTCCACATTTAAAAGTATTTTTTTTTTTCTGGATTGATGACACTGTGATAAGACGTATTTTTTTAATCGGTTTGGTTTTAGCGTTTTGTTTCTAAAATATGAAATGAAAGTCTATGCTCTATTTTATTTTGCAGCGCAATTACCAGCTGTTCTGTTTCTGTTTAGGATGCTTTGTGTTCAATTTATTGGTGCTCAGGGATTTCTAAACAGTCATTTAGATTTTTATATAGATACGGGTAATAGGTACTTTATAAATCGTGTAATAAATATAGTTACCTTGAAATACTACCTGCTACGCTTGATTATGTATATTTTGGAATGTCAGTTAATTAATTCACATTCCACAGTACCTACCTACTTGGAGGAAAAACAAGAAACGTCATTGATTTAATTATTAATTGAATGAATCGTCTATGTAATCCTAACATATTATGAACAGTATCATTGTTTTTATTGTCTACAATAATTATTTAAGATGCTTAAACGAGTGCAAGATGGTAGTGCGTTATAATTAATTATAATATTGTCCATGTCATACACATACGATGGTAGGTAGGTATGATTTATAAAATTACGAAATTTTAACTAGGTAAAAAAAATGTTTTTTTATTTGCTTTGTTTTAATTGTAATAGCAAAAGGAAAAAAACCAGACAGCTCATCAATATCGAGTTCATTTCGTTAACGTTTGACACATGCACTACTTCACATAACACGTTACGTTATGGCATTTGTGAATAGTTTTAATAATAATGATATGAATACCCCTTTTATTTGCCCTTTTACTATTTTTTTGTCGTCTTCATGTCGTTTAAAATAGTTTACTAATTACTGTAATATTTGATTTAGAAGTAGTAAAAATGTCACCAGATGAGCCCTAAAATTTAGAGAATAAATTAAGAGAGATTTTTATTACTTACTTATTTGAAATATTATTAAAACATCAGCATGATTTATTTGTAAATGATTGTAACTTGACATGGACATTAAAAAACGCGTTTATGTGCATTTATTTAATTAAATAAGATATTATAAAAAAATCTGCTCCGTTTCTTTTCCGAAAAATAAATCACATGGAAAATAAGAGATCAAAGGGGAGGAGCTTCTCAATTCGGCTTTAAATATTTTTTGTCTAAGTTTGTTAATTTACACACAACGCCATCTAGTCCCAAACTAAGCAGAGCTTGTATTATGGGTGCTAGACAATGGAAATAAATACATAAACATACATTTTTTTTTGTAAATACATACATATATATTATATATAGAAAACACCCGACTCGGAAACAATTTTTTGCGGATCACGGAAAATCGACATTTAAGAAATAACCTAGCAATAATATTTTCATTTTTTAAATTTGAAAAGAATCAATTTTTGTGTTGTTCACTAGTGAGTAAGGCTACTTGATCCCCAAGGTCCCCCACTCTCAATTTTAAGAACTCAGAAGGCGACGTGTCTTGAGCACTTAATCATGATCAGAGGCAGTGCTACCATAAAAATGACTATCTTATTTAACTAATAATTAATTATTTTCCATAATAATATATAAAAATGTTCTATGGCATTAGTCAATACATTTTCAAGTATTCAGATAACACAGATAAGGTAACAACACTTCTTGTTCACAATCTAAATAATAGTCATAATATGGAATGTTCTTCGCGGGTTTCTCGAGTGTGTGTGTGATTATGGTATGACAGGCCGAATACATGGATGCCTTTATCTTTTAGATAATGTTCGAACAATCAACTAACCTTAAATAATAGGTTACGGTCATACTTGAGGCCTAGTATAAATCTATTCTAATACTAGCTGAGTCCCGCAGTGTTACCTTGGACTGAAGCTAGTCTAAAAAGAATAGCCTTAGTTACTCCTTATGTCTTCAACCATCTGCCAGTGAAAGTCCCGTTAAAATCGGTCCAGCCGTTCCAAAGATTACCCGGAAAACAGACGGACAGACAGACAAAAAATTAAAAAAAAATTTTTGGATGCCATTACCGTAAATACTTTGATATGCATTTAACGAAACTGGTTATTTGTTATTACCAACAGACAATCCAATTTTATTTATTAACTTAAGTAACTTTAGTAACTTTGTCTGTCTGTTACGCTTTCACGCCTAAACCACTGAACCGATTTTGATGAAATTTGGTATGAAAATAGAACTGAACTTGGGAAAGGACATAGGATAGTTTTTACTGCGATAACCGACATACACGCGGGCGGAGCCGCGGGCGAAAGCTAGTAGATTATAAAGCTGGAGAGTTTATTTGTTTGAGAAACTACTAGTCCAATTGAAAAATTATTTCAGTATTAGATAGGCCATTTATCGAGGAAAGCTATAGGCTATGTATCATCACGCCCAATAGGAGCGGACCACCAATGATAAACGTTTCAAAATCGAGTTTTTTTTTCCTATTGAAAGGTTACGCTGCATTCGCAATAATTGGCTGTGACATACGGACGGACAGACAGACAGACAGACAGACTTGACGAATCTATAAGGGTTCCGTTTTTTGCCATTTGGCTACGGAACCCTAAAAATCATGTATGACAGAATTGTTCCTCTTTAAATTTTTTAAAAAACTTCTCCTCGACAGCAATGTCTTTCTTTTAAGGTTGGCTCAAACTATAACCTTTTTTCTGTAGTGTCGTCTAAATTTTGTAGAGATACTCCGATTATAATAGTTATGTGTACATGTTTGTATAAATGTGTGTGTGTACCTATTTCTTGTTAATTCTATCTAAACCTATTTCAGTAGTAGTATCTACAGTAATGTCCAGACGTAGGACAAGCCAGACTCTAGACGCTAGACTCGTAAATTAACTATAATTGTGCTAGAGCGTGCACGCCCTAGGGCAGTAGTTTGGAGCTCAATAAAAACACAATACATAATAGTTTCCACTAGTGATGTAACATTCATTGGAATTTTCACATTCGCGAATTCGTGGCAGCGAATACGAAATATCAACTTTATTTAATAAAACTCATCTATCTTTGCACGGGTAGATATAGTTATTTTAAAAACATTTTAAACTTGACAAATTATATACTAAAACCTTCCTCGAGAATCAATCTATCCATTGCTGAAAACAATATGAAAATCGGTGCAGTAGTTTTTAAGTTTATCGCGAACAGACAGACGCGGCAGAGGAGTTTGTTTATATTGTATACTCGTTTGTGAAATTGTAATGAGTAACGCGTCGTGAAGCACTCACACTTAATTGGTGGGTGATTGGAAACAATCACCGAAAGTAAGCAAAGACGGCACGGTCGTCGGTCCCGGTTGTTATCATAAGATAACAGTCGCGAAGCTTAGTTGGAGGCTGGCCAGATTACATAGCCGCAATGTGTCTTGACTCGGCCAGTCTGGGGACGTATGTCTTTAAAGCTCCTGAGAGCAGACCTGAGACAGCTGTGGGATTTTATATGTTTTTGATATGATATATAACGCGTCTAAAGTAAGTATTGCGAATGATATTTTTAATGGACGTTTTTCACATCAATTTCTTTGTTTATTTCTTATTAAAATTACGTAGAAATTTAAAAATTTCTTTCTTTTTTAGAATATTCTTTTTTTTTATTAATTTTACGTACAATTGGTTATAAACTAGAACAATGAAACTAAAACTAATAACCTTAAAAAATATACATATTGTTAAAAGGAGTCCCTTTAGACAAGGTTCCGAAGATACTAAGATATTATAAAATAAATAATAATCCATATATATAAAAATGAATCCCTATTTCCCTTGGTCACGCCATCACACGTGAACGGCTGGACCGATTTTGCTAATTCTTTTTTTTATAATATACCTTAAAGTACGAAGATGGTTCTTAGGGAAAAAATAAAAAAATATCTGATAACTTTTATTAGAGGGGTTCCGAGAATACAAAACAATTGAGTGAGGTTGAATCGACTGTTAGGCGGTACCAAGTTCGCGGGGTCAGCTAATATAAAATAAAAAGATATTATCAAATTATTATAATATTAAATTATTAGCATGATATTATTTTTTTAATAAAAATAATATCATACTAGGTATTTTGAAAGAAAAAGTAATCAATCATATACATACAATATTTCTTGTTCGTTTGCCAAATTCTGCTTATTATTCACATTGTTACTTGCAAATTCGAAGGTGAATATCGAAAAATTATGTAAGTGTATATTCGCGAAAGTGAATGCGAAAATTTCTCACACCAATAGTTCTTACCATGACGTTTGTAGAAATCGTGAGCAATGATAAATTAGTCATAATATTATATTTCTTTTTAAACAAGACACAATCTAACTCTCCTAAGTTACCTGCGAAATAAACTATCGATGTAGACAAAGAATAGCGGCAAAACAATATTTTGTTGTTAGAAACTAATATGAGGAAGAATAGACATTTGTAAATGAGGATAACTTTGCTTTCATTGTTCATTTTCTGTGTATATCCATGGCTTGATTAATTAGAACACAAATTAAAAAAAAAACTCGATTTGAACTGTCAAACAACATAGTGCTTTTGATTATTAGAGTTACATTAATGCAGCAACACCTCCACATTTTTTTATATTATTTTAATTGGGACGACGACTTGAAGAGTATAAAACTTTAAATACTTGACATTGGCAGAAATAGCTGAATTTCATTTTAAGAAGAAGAAGAATGCAATATAGGCGAAGTAACTTATCATATGAAACTTCGCTTAAAGCCAAAGACATTTTCTTAACCTCAACTCTTAATCCCATAAGAAGTGGTACTTACCCAGAATTATTTAATCCCCTTAGTAACAGAGAGTAATCCAATTTTTTTAAACAATCCTGCTAAATCCAAAAGTTGTAATCATGAATCACAATACTTATTGCGAATGTAGCATGGTGACCCACACCATGGCGGCTTCAATAATCAACTTCAAATATCAACTATTTCTGTACATGTTAAGTATTTAACGTCTTCATTTCTTAAGTATTTTAGTCTTCAAGTCGTAATTTTAATAGAAAAAATATGGATTTGATGAAATCGAGACAGACTTTAGAAAAAACAAGAAACAATCACCTTCTTGACTTGACTTTTTGAATTTGAAGCTGCTACTAAGCTTTAGACTTAGACTACTTAGTCTAAGGCTTTAGAAGATAGCTGACGTGTACTGTCATTTTTCCCGCCTATTTCATATTTGGAATGACAAACAATAAATTCTACAATATGACGTAACACAATACACGCATGACACAGCCAAGCCTAGAATGTGACAACAACAAAACAAACATATCGCACACACGCTAACATAAAATCCAAACTGCAAAATTATCAACTGAATTACAAAACAATGGAACAAACGGCTCTGTTTGCTTACACCTTTAATATAATGATTGATTATAAACCAATAATTCTCTTTCTAAAAACGTTTTGCTTTCTCAAAACCTGGATTTTAAATCTTGAATTAGGTTAATTGTAATGAAATCAATTTTTTCATCATTTTCCTGGTAAATTTTTTTCCCAAAACTATTTGAGGTCAGTTACTAATTCAATCGGTTTTAACCTGAATATAAGTTTTTTCACGGAGCGACTTGCATCGGTCGTCCACAATTCAAAAGGGTGAACTGAATTCGAAAATTGAAGTAGTGGGCAGTATATTAGAGGGCGCTTCCCAATAATGCTTGCCTTGCGACGTCCATGATAACCGGGATCGACCGCATAACGTGCTCCCCGAGGCTCAGGCGTGAAGCACCACTTAAAAATAATTTAAAACATCTTACATTACCCATCTGATAGCAAACTAGACAGAGCTTGGATGTCGTCAACCAGACAGTTCACAAACATACTTATATTTTTTCTAAATCATCATCAATTCATCATCAACTTATACTTGACTGCCTTGTTGGTCTAGTGATTAGCGTATGTGGCTTCTGATCAATAGATCTCGGGTTCGATTCACGGGTCGGACTAAATATTTGTGTGATACACAAATATTTGTTTCGAAGTTTGGGTGTTTTCTATGTATATATCTATCTATAGCATGTATGTTTTTACAAAAAAACAGTATGGTTATGTATTTATATCAGTTGTCTAGTACCCTTAATACAAGCCCTGCTTTTGCAACTGGACGGCATTATGTGTGGGGTGTTCAAAATATGTATTTATATTCAGCTGATCCACCAATTAGATTTGTGTCATCAGCCAGTCATCCAGTGGCTTAGTTTATCGCTGATAAGCTCTAGGAGAATACCACATGATCCATTATAATGGTGTAAATTATCTATAGTAGGTATTTAGATATGTTTAAGTGTGTTTAGCATCTAGATCAAATCAAATCAAACCATTTTTATTTCAATTAAATCAATACAACGGCACTTTTGAAACGTCAAGTAGTCAGTCAGTAGTCAGTCGTGAAACTAATTGTCTGTTCCAATTCGTAGATCCTATGGAGAAGAACAGACAAGAAACTACATGGACACTCTTTTCCAACAAAGTTTTTACAATTTTTGATTACATTGTTTTAGACATTTTATTAAGAGGAAAATGTAACGATGCTGATATTTACACAGATAGTGTCCAAAAATACAACAACAAACAACAACAGCCTTTAACAGTCCACTGCTGGACATAGGCCTCTCCTTAGAAAGGAGGTTTTGGCCTACTATACCACGCTGGCCAGACGGGTTGGTATAGGGTTGGTTTCAAGTTTTCCTTCTCTTTGCATTGATGTTGTCTTGCGTAGTTTATCCCTTAGTCGCCTTTTACGACACCCGCGGGATGAATAGGGGTGGTGACACTAGGTATTCTTAATCCGTCACCACACGGTTTGTCGGCCGTGATCGTCTAGTAGTTAGGACCCTACGTTGTCCAAAAATAATTAAACAATAATATAACCGCCAGTCAACAAACCAACTTATGCTACTAGTGACTTATGCTACTAGTAGATGGTTCCGTAGTACAGGTTCCGCCTAGTTTGGGATCAGACGGTCCTACATCTGGCAAGGTATTACTACGTATAGCTCTTATCGTTTCGGAAAAAAGTGCCTGTGACATACGGACGGACGGACAGACAGACAGACATGACGAATCTATAAGGGTTCCGTTTTTTGCCATTTGGCTACGGAACCCTTATAAAGTCACTTTGGTCAGCTTACATAAAACACTAAATACCGGTCAATACACAGCGCATACCGATGACGTATCAGTCAGCTGGCCCTCTCACACCCGCCATATTGTTTATAGTGCAGTCAAAGTAAGTAGGTTCGCAATGTCCGCATTTGGGTCGAATATTTTAATCTGTTGCTAAGTGCGCGATGGTTGGCCGAGTGACGTAAGCTTCCGACGTTTGTTTTTATTTGAAAGGCTAATTTATTATGTAATGTATGATGTTTAATATAAAGTATTTCTTTTAAATAAGTTTCCTAGCGAACAAAATATATTATAAATTCTAAAGTAACTTTGTCTGTTATGCTTTGACCATCAATCGCTCAACCGATTTGAATGAATTTCGGTATCGGGATAGATTAAACCATGGGAAAGTACAGTTTTAAATTAAATTATGTACTTACATCTAAGAAGCAATTAATAAAAAAACTGTCTGTTTGCTTCGACTAATCTCTGGAAAGGCTGGACCGATTTCGATGGGACTTTTTGTTGATGACATAAGGAGCAACTTAACCACTGAATATTATAAAAAAGAGGTAAACTTTGTGAGTTTATAGGGAGTAATATCTGGACCCACTGAACCGTTTTTGAAAATTCTTATACAAAAAGAAAACCATATTATTTGTTAGTGTCATATTATATATACATTAGCCGATGCACGCGGCTCCGCTCGCGTCCTAGAGCTGTGAAAAATGTTGGCCGATTCACAGACCTACTCGATATGCACACAGAATTTCATACAAATCGATTCAGCCGTTTCGGAGGAGTATGGTAAATACATAAGATATGACATAAACGCGAGCGGAGCCGCGAACAGAGGCTAGTTTATAAGCAATCTGGAACAATTAACCTTGTTGATTCTACTCGTACGACATTAATGCTATGTGTTGTTTACGTTAATTAATTAATTTCTTCGATTATTATCAAATGATTGTTTAACAAGTTGCACAACTTGTAAAAATAATAAACCAAAACACGAAATTTATGTGAAATCGTTTAATATTCAAGTTCTTACTAAACAAATATCTATAATTAGCCGTTTAATAATTTGCTTACTACGCAGAAAAAGCAAATTGAGACGTTCAATATTAAAAAGTAAAAAGGCTCTCAACTTTTTTTTATAACTTCTGTTATCGACGCCTGTAGTTTTTTTTTATCGCATCGATTGCACTACATCCTGCAATCAAAACTTTAAGTACTTAGATGAATCATTTCAACCACTACTTAGACCACTGAGCATACAGGTTTTAATATAGACTTAATAACTTGACAAGTGGCTTTATTTGAAAAACGAACGTTTCTCTCATTCGACATCAATACTCCGAAGCGAGCGGGCGTCTCATTACAGTGTCATTATTTCAACATCCGATAACCTAACAGATAATGGAATAAAGTTTAAATTTAGTTGGTGATATGAACGAGTGTATTGTGTAGTAAGTGTTGGTTGATAGTTTCTTGTGACGATGTACAGTTTCGATAAGGATCTGTGGCACGTGAGAAGACCGTCGGAGAGCCAGGAGACACCACCTCCTGAGGATGCACGACGTAATTACTTTTTACTTCTTACTGTTTTTTTTTTTTATAAATTAATTTGGGAATATGGTATTAAATAAATGGATGCTTAACTTCTTGATAACATTTTGTTTATGGTTTAAATTGCTCATTTATTTGTTTATGAAACTATTTTTTTTTCTGACATCTAATTTAAGTTTTTTTATCAAACCTGTTGATTGAACTTATATTAATAAGTAGTTAGTTTGATTAAATAGCCTATCAAAGTCATAACCCTCTTTTGGCTCTGCTGTAGTCGGGTAAAAAGGGGAGTTCAGCCCATATAACAATGTTTGAAAGTAAGTAGGTTCTTGAATGTCATTGCAGAGTATTTTTCCATCATTAGTTATTTTACTACTGGCAGTATTACGGTTACCGTGCATGTAGTATAAACAAATACTTTAGCTTGTTTGATTTCTTAGTGTTGTCATGAAATTGTAATTTTAATGTCCGCGTCTTTTGGAACTTTTTTATGGACATTGCAGTATTGTGAACGATTAATTGTTTCTCTTACAATAATACATAAACAGTCCATAAGAATGAAATTAAAAAAAAAAAACGATGGCTTTCACAAAACTAGGTGACGAATTACATATATTTTTATTTATTTACTAGCTGAGTTTCACGGTGTTACCTATCCGAAATTTGAAAACTGTTTTAAATCGCAAGTAACGCCTGGGAGTGAAGCTAGTTTATTTTTTTTGTCTAAGTTACTCTTTATTTCAACAGCTTTCTGTCAGTGAAAGTCCCGTCACGATTAGCTGAGCCGTTCCAGAGATTACCCGAACAAACAGACAGACAGATAACAAAATAAAATAAAAAAATGGTTTATGTTGTACCGTAGATATATTGACATCCATTTAAAAAAAATCGGCCAAGTGCGTGTCAAGCCACGCATTTAATAGAGTTCGTTAGACACCCAAATTGGGAGATAAATTTAAAATCCCTTTTAAAACCCTAAAAACATTTAATTGCATATTATAATTATACAAACACTTCAAATATATTTTTTTGTAACAAATATCAATCAATCAAAAACCCATAATGTCCCACTGTTGGCTTTTCTAAAGAGAGGGTTAAGGCCATACATCCCCAATCTGGCCGAGTGCGGGTTTGCTGACTGGCAAGACACGTTGTGGCTACGTACGCCGCCCAAAGGCCTCCAACTAAGCTTCACGACTGTTATATTATGATAACAACCAGAACCGACTGCGTAACGTAACCTCCGAATCACGGAAACACTCATGAAATATCATACTACAAACTGTCACCCATCTGGGTACTGACCACGCCGTTGTTGCTAACCTTCAGTGATTATTTCCAATCATCCAAGGCCACTTTCCGTGTGGTGGTGACGGATTAAGAATACAATTGTCACCACCCCTATTCATTCCGTGAGTGTCGTAAGAGGCGACTAAAGGAACAAAATAAGCAGCTAACATCACTGCTAAAGAGAAGGAAAACTTGAAACAAACCCTTTACCAACTCGTCTGGCCAGCGTGGTATAGTAGGCCAAAACCTCCTTTCATAGGAGAGGCTTGTGTCCAGCAGTGGACTGTTAAAGGCTGTTGATGATGGTGATGATGCGGAAGATGATATTAAAATTATAATAAGACTAGCTGATGCCCGCGGCTCCGCTCGCGTCCTAGGGGTTTGAAAAGTAGATATTGCCCGAATCGCAGACCTAACCGATATGCACACAAAATTTCATGAGAATCGGTCGAGCCGTTTCGGAGGAGATTAATTTAAAAAAACCGTGACACGAAAATATTATAGGTACTAACTGTGCCCGCGGCTCCGCTCGCGTCCTAGTATGAAAAACAGATGTTGTCAGATTATCAGACCTACCCAATATGCACACAAAATTTCACGAGAATTGGTCGAGCCATTTCGGAGTTTACACGAGAATTTTATTTAGGTATTTGAAAAATCTTAGAGCTTACAAGAATTGTGAATTGCACAATATCTACAATACTGTGTAGGATTATCGGTTCAGTGATTTTTTTCTAATAATACTTCAAGCAATTAGTGTTTCCGATATATAC
This sequence comes from Phragmatobia fuliginosa, assembly GCA_932526445.1. Taxonomy (NCBI): domain Eukaryota; kingdom Metazoa; phylum Arthropoda; class Insecta; order Lepidoptera; family Erebidae; genus Phragmatobia; species Phragmatobia fuliginosa. The sequence goes on along the minus strand of OW052074.1, from coordinate 18,492,630 downwards.
GTTAATTAAAATTCATATAATTTTTTCCTAGCAATATGAAAATCTAATTTCGGACGTCATAACGATCGTACCATAAATATTATAATATAAAGTATTATTAATTAACATGAGTTATTATAAAAATCGGCCAAATGCGTGTCAGGCAATGGTACGTGGATTTAATATCGTATCCAATAGATAATTATTATGTTTAGGTATTAATGCGTTAATTTTCTATGACGTTTTTCAAGTGAGCGCATTTTACGAGTTAAGTCTTCATAACTCCTGAATTAATAAAGTCATCTAATCCGTTATAGTTTTACTTCAAGGTTTATAATATGGACCACCATCACGAATTTTTCCAGATTTTTTGAGCCAGCCGTTTAGCTTTTAGAGGGGGGGGGGGACGCCCTGTTTTTATAAAAGTGCCCTTTCAAGTGGAATTTCTCGCAAACGAATACCTAAATAAAAAAATCGTCTTAGAAATCCTCTATTGTTTTTAAAAGACCTGTCTAATGATACCATGATGAGAAAAAATTTACATCCACACTTTACGTGTAGGGGAGGTACCCCAAATAAAAATATTTTTCATAATTTGATTGTAACACTTAGTCGACGTAATTACAACACATACTCATGCAAAGTTTCATCTTTCTAGCACTTACCGTTTGGACGGTAAGTCGAGGACGGACGGACGGACACACGGACGGACGGACATGACGAATCTATAAGGGTTCCGACTTCCGAGTGATATACTTCGGAACCCTAAAAATGCATACAATTAAGTAAATAATAAATAAATATTTTTGGACATCTAACACAACATCATCTAGTCCCAAACTAAGCAGAGCTTGTGCTATGGGTACTAGCCAACTGATATAAATACATATAGAGTAATATAGACATACTTATATTTTTGTAAATACATAAGTACAGAGAAAACACACAGACTCCGAAAAAAAAGTATTTGTGGATTACACAAACATTTGGTCCGACCCGTGAATCGAACCCGAGACCTCGCGATCAGCAGCCACGCTAACCAACAAGGCAGTCGACGATCGTCAGTTGTTATAAAAATTGAAACAAATAGCTCACATAGATTGAAAGTAGTTGATTTTTGCGGTTTTACCCACAGTTCTTGTTTGTAGAAGTACAGGAATGAGGTGATCCGTCAGAGAACTAAGGTCATCGACATAGCCCACCGGATAAGTGTAGTGTACCGGATAGGAGCTGGAGTGGCAGCGGGCTGACCATGTACGCCGCAGAACTAACAACTGTTAAAGTAGAAGAATTTAGCAATGGAGCCGTCACTCCGCTTCTAGCCCCGGTGCATTATAATGCAGGCACCACACTTCGTTATGCGCTATTCATTATGTGTCTGCGCCGTATTCGCCCAAATATTATTTATGCGCGCAAACAACAAACATGCCATCCACACTTCGAACTGTTATGTCAAATAAGCATCAAATAAGGCAAATATGTGTGTTGTAGAGATGTGTCATTGTAATTTTTATGGTGAACGAAACGAATATACTCTCCACACTTCGCCGTATGCGCGCGAATAACCCGCATAACGAATAGCGCATAGCGAAGTGTGGTGCCTGCTTAAAAGAGCGAACGCATGAAGACCCGGCCGGCCTTTTTCAGCCCAGTTAAGTGCCTCCTTCATCTTGTAGGTATTATCGATAAAGGGACTCCCTAGGACCACGCCCTGACTCTAATCTATTTCTCCTGTGCTTGAGAAACTAAATTATTTTGTTAAGTAACTTATCTTCGAAGTAATAAACAACCTGTAAATCCTCGTGACCGATTTCTAATTTCTGGCATTTTGTTTCACCACATGGCTACCAAGTTACAAGTGTTTTAGAAACTTTATCAGCTTTTTCTTGCTCTAATACAAAACCGATCCGCCGTAGCCTAGACAGCATGGTCCCTTGCTAAAGCTTGTGAAATAAACGACCTACGCATTGCGTACATACGAATTTATGTGAGCAGAGCGTTCGGTTACTTTGAGGAGAATAAAATAAAACCTTTTTAAAACATAAGTGACTCTGCACTTAAGAGAAAGAAAATTTAAAACAAAAACCTGTACTTAACTCGTCTGTCCAGTGCTTTATACATGTGCTTTGTACAGTGATGAACATTTCTAATTTGTTTATTTTTTCGTTGAAATTGAATTGTATAAAATTGTAATAAGTAAGTATATAATTGTAATAAAAAAAAAGACACCTCTGTGGTTTGTTTCGGCGTTTCTTCCCAGAGTGAGTCGTAGGAAATGCCGGCGCCTTCTAGCTATAAGTCCGACTTGTAAAAATGTCTCAAAAGATTTACTTACAGAAATAAATATCATTTATATAGTATCTAAGTCAAAACCTTCCTCCCAAGGAGAGGGCTTTAAATTTGAAATTTCATTGTTTACTTGGTTATGCCCGCGGCTGCGCCCGCGCGAAGGTTATCGCGGCAAATAGAAGCCTATATGTTATTCTAATATGTAAGCTATTTTATTGTAATTTCAACAAAATCCATTCAGTAGTTTTTGCGTGAAAGATCAACAAACATACATACATAACAAACTTTCGCGTTTATAATATTCGTTTCCGAGAAATTCCACTTTAAAGGGCACTTTTTTAAAAACAGGGCGTCTCACCCCCCTCTAAAATATCAACTCAACATGAATGAGGTTATATTATGACTAGAAAAAACAAGATTTACGTAAAAGATGTCGTTTTATTCAGACTCCGCCTTTGTACAAAACTATCCGAAACTTGTGAAACGGATACGGTTACGGATATATTTGATTTCGGATATCCGATAGTTTCGGTTATGGTTACGGAGCTCCATAACATCGCGGGTAAAACCACGGGGCTCAGCTATTGTAACAATCTTATTTATCGTAGATGGAGTCAAAAGGTTAATCTTATCTTATCTTGAAACTGTTCATTCTCAAGTCAAATTTGATACACAAAACGACTTTGGAAGATTCCATTACATAGATAGTTACAGATCACGATAGTATAAAACGTGGAAAAATAGACCAACCGATTTATAAGTTTTATATTATCGTGATGTACTGCCTTGTTAGTCTAATATTTCTTTTGGAGTCTGGGTGTATCCTATAGGTAAGTATATACAAAAAAAGTGTTTATGTATTTATATCAGTTGTCTAGAACCTATAATACAAGCTCTGCTTAGTTTGGGACTGGATGACGTTGTGTGTAAGATGTTCGAAATATTTATTTGTTTATTATTATATATCATACTGCGTTGATGGTCTAGTGGTCAGCGTATGCAGATGCTTATCAAGTGGTCTTGGGTTCGATTCCCGGGTCGGACCTAATGTTTGTATGATCTGCAAATATTTGCTTCGGAGTTTCGGTGTTTTCTATGTATAATATTATGTAATTATTTAAAAAAAGTAGGTATATACTTATGTATTTATATCAGTTGTCTAGTACCTATAGGACAAGCTTGGATTCTACTCTAATGGATCCAACTCTTGGAATCTACTCATGTTTTTTATCAAGCTCTACTCAAAAGACTACTCGTCCTTTTAGCAGACTAAACTGCAAAAACAAAACTGTATAGAGATTTGTTTTCCAGTATTTCAGTAATAAGTTACGTAAAACAATATTTGATTCGTTATTAAACTATCTAATTAATAACATTACGTTCCTTTGATATAATAATTTTATTAGGTAAATATTCTCTCTTAAATTTCAATGTCGTTTGTTGAACTCCTAAATGCTTTAATCGTGTTATTACTTTATACAACTAAATTAATTAACTCGAAACCTGTTGTGTTCAAGGATTTTTCATTGTTGAACAAAATACATAACTATTACGACAATTAAAGTTTTTATAATCCATTTTAAACGTAGATGATGTTGTGAATCTTTCATGTATCGTAAATGAAACAATAAAACGAATAATTCAGTCTATCGTTTATTGCAGCCAAAGCTATAACAATTTGCATAATTGCACAGACTGTTCTAGACAGCAAGCAGAATGTTTGTTAGACTAGCAAAAAATGAATGAGTCAAAACTGTACTTCAAAAGTTTTTTTTTTTGTTGGCAATATTTCATTACTTGTCAATTGTTTGTGCTCCATAATTAAAAAATGTATCTATAAGTAGTTTAACTAAGGAGACAGAACTTGGGACACTTTTTTTTAGAATATTTTTTTTTTTATAATCTACTTAAAAGGGTAGCGTAAAGGCTCAGTAAAACACGCACGCCCATCATGAGGGTTATAGGTTAGATCCTCACTTGGTGCAACACTTTACGAATTGTTGTGCTAAGTCTGTGTGTTCTTGTTCTTTGTGTCCGATTGAGGTAAGAACATATTTCTAATACGAACATTTCATATCATATACCGATTTGAAGTGATAGCGAGGTTCATTATTTTAATATGAAAACCTATCCTCTTAGCCATTTCAATCAATAACTAAGGTTTGCGACCTCGCCTCGGCTCGTAAACATCCGGATAACGTGCCGGCAGTGCCTTTAAAGTGTACATTAATAGAATTGCAATATAACTGCGTGGTTTACGTTCGGAAATACAAGTTCTTTGAATTTACTTCAACACTCCAATGTTTTATAAACGGAAACTTTCTAAACTCTATGTAATAAAAAAAAATCCAACGCAATTTTTGGCTTATATACATATAATATTAAATCAATCAGGATGAACTACACTTTGTATTGTTTGGGACTAGACGATGTTGTGTATGAGATAATTACGTTTTTGCCGCTTGCGGAGAATTCCAAAAGAAACTAATTAAATAGCGAATGCTGTTTCACACTTCTAGACAGAATCATCTGTACATATTTAGTTTTAAGTTTCAGTTATAATGTGAAATTAGTTTCGAGTAAAATTTAATTAAATATGAATTTAATTAGTTTCTTTTGGAATTGTCTTAAATATAAAAATAGTTCGACACATGTGTTTGAGGTACAACGTTATCATCGCGTTGCACATGTCATCAACCCGCATTTAAGGACCTCAAATTCCACGTGAAACATTAAGGGCCACACGTCACAATACTTCACATTTTCAAGTGTCGTGCGAAATGATTAGGAATAAGTAATAAGATGTCTGAAATATTTATTTAGATAAACAAACTGAATCCCGCGGTGAAGTTACTCCTTATGTCATCAGCTATTTGACAGTGAAAGTCCCATCAAAATTAGTCCAGTCGTTTCAGAGATTAGCCGGAACAAAAGACAGCAAGTCGAAGACTCAGCTATTTTTTAATATAATCCTACTAATATTATAAACGCGAAAGTTTGTGAGTATGTATGTATGTATGTTTGTTGCTATTTCACGCAAAAACTACTGAACGGATTTGGATGAAACTTTATAGTAATATAGCTTATATATCAGAATAACACATAGGCTACTTTTTACTGCAATGATCGAGATAAACGGGCGAAAGCTAAGTGATTATAAAAAAACAATAAATCGTAGATGTCAAAATGTATCACTGTTTATCTCCTGTCAAAACTTCACAGGTTGCTATGCATAACACACTTGCATAGCAACCATAATGATAAGCGGGTGACACCGCGGGGCGCAGCTAGTAGATTAATAATACTTGTAGTAAGGTGTTCTCCCTCCCTGCACATAATACAATGCCTTGATGCATGATTATATGCACAGACATAATGACATATGAGCTCATAGCCATTAATGTACTGCCAACAATGTGATAATTACGATGCACTTATAGAATTTATTATCTACATCCAACACAAACAGTAACATTAAACAACACATTTTGTTACATATATAAAAAGCGGCCAAGTGCGAGTCAGACTCGCCCATGAAGGGTTCCGTACCAGCAAGTACCATCATATAAAAGTTCTTGTAGTTCGTTGTAACTTTTATCGATGTTTTTATACTAGTGTATTGATTGAATAAAAGGTATATTGCGTGTTACGATTTATGACGTATTAAAAAAAAACTACTCACTAGATCTCGTTCAAACCAATTTTCGTTGGTAGTTTACATGGTAATGTACAACATATATTTTTTTTAGTTTTATCACTCTCTTATTTTAGAAGTTAGAGGGGGGGGGACACACATTTTTCCACTTTGGAAGTGTCTCTCGCGCAAACTACTCAGTTTAGAAAAAAATGATATTAGAAACCTCAACATCATTTTTGAAGACCTATCCATAGATACCGCACACGTATAGGTTTGATGAAAAAAAAAATTTTGAGTTTCAGTTCCAAGTATGGGGACCCCCAAAATGTATTGTTTTTTTTCTATTTTTATGTAAAAATCTTAATGCGGTTCACAGAATACATCGACTGACCAAATTTCAAAAGTATAGCTCTTATAGTTTCGGAAATAATTGGCTGTGACATACGGACGGACAGACAGACAGACAGACAGACAGACAGACAGACAGACAGACAGACAGACAGACTTGACGAATCTATAAGGGTTCCGTTTTTTGCCATTTGGCTACGGAACCCTAAAAATATACCTACCAACACCTCGGTATTTATAGAGGTTTTCCTAGCTAAATAAGACTAGCGGAGTACTAATAAGACCCGCGGTGTTGCCCGCGTTGATTGTTGTAAACCGGCGAGTGACGCCGCGGAGCGAAGCTATTGTAAAATAAAGTAGACTAAGTCACTTCTTTTGTCATAAAATTTCTGTCAGTGACATTTAAATCACTTATACATTCTAAACAATGTCAACTTGGAGCACAAACAATTGTCCGTGTGGTGACGGATTAAGAATAGAAAGTGTCACCACCCCTATTCATTCCATGGGTGTCGTAAGAGGCGACTAAAGGAACAAAGTAAGCAGCTAACATCACTGCCAAGAGAAGGAAAACTTGAAACACCCTTTACCAACCCGTCTGGCCAGCGCGGCGTGGTATAGTAGGCCAAAACCTCCTTTTCAAGGAGAGGGTAATGTCCAGCAGTGGACTGTTATAGGCTGTTGATGATTGTTGATGAATGTTAACTTAAAAATAGCAAAATATCAATATTAAATATGTCAAGATGTCACAATTAGGAATACAAAACAATAAAATTAATTGATAATAAAATAGATAATTTAGACTAATTTTTATTTTTCATAATAATAATGAATTCTAATTTATTTTCTTATTTTCCTGAGAGAAAGTCACTTACTGCATAGTAGCATTTAATAAAAAGTCACATAATCAGGTTCATTAATAAAAAAAATACAATTTTTATACCTTACAAGAAACCATAATCTAATTATCCGCCTAAGTAGGAAGGAAAAATATACAATACAGAGAATATAAAACAACTTTCCATTTACAAACCAAATAAAATATTCATTCGCTCGCTTCGTAATTTCTGCCAACATTACATATTTAATTATTTCACATTGTCGGAACAATGTTTTCATGTAAAAGTACTCTATATTATAAAAGAGTATAGGGATAAGTATATTTTGAACAAACTCAAATACCTAATTGTGTTTAAGAGTGTTCAAACACTTACGATTTTGCGATTTATTCACGAAGGAGACGGACGTGTAATAAGTAATTGGTAACATTTTACTAACTGTAATATTATTCCTACTTTTAAGTAAGGTTATATGTTTATGTATGTATGTTTCTAAACATAAATATAGAAATCCATACTAATATTATAAATTCGTCCGTGTGGTGACGGATTAAGAATACAGAGTGTTACCACCCCTATTCATATCCCGTGGGTGTATTAAAAGGGTGACTAAGGGAGAAACTACGCAAGACAACATCAATGCAAAGAGAAGGAAAACTTGAAACCAAAGCTATACCAACCCGTCTGGCCAGCGTGGTATAGTAGGCCAAAACCTCCCTACTTTTCTCCTTGTCCAGAAGTGGACTGTTAAAGGCTGTTGATGATGATGATGATTATAAATTCGAAATTGAGTGTCTGTCAGTTACGTATTCACTAGAACTACTACTCGAATTTCAATGTCATTTGACACGTTTCTTCGTTGATTCTTGAAGAAGGATATAGGTTACTTTTTACCACGATAACCGACACACACGCGAGTATAGATTATTAAAAAGCGGCCAAGTGCGAGTCGGACTCGACGATGAAGGGTTTCGTAGCATCATATAAAAGTTTTTGTAGTTCGTTGTAACTTTCATCAATGTTTTAATAATAGTGTTTTGATTGAAAGAAATGTAAATTGCGGTTTAAATATGATTTATGACGTTTTAAAAAAAAATACTTACTAGATCTCGTTCAAACCAATTTTCGTTGGAAGTTTGCATGGTAATGTACATCATATATTATATTTAGTTTTATCACTCTCTTATATTAGAAGTTACAGGGGGGGGGGGGGACCAACATTTTACCACTTTGGAAGTGGCTCTCGCGCAAACTATTCAGTTTAGAAAAAAATGATATAAGAAACCTCAATATCATTTTTGAAGACCTATCCATAGATACCCCACACGTATGGCTTGGATGAAAACATTTTTTTTGAGATTCAGTTCTAAGTATGGGGACCCCCAAAATTTATTGCTGTTTTTCTATTTTTGTGTAAAAATATTAAAGCGGTTCACAGAATACATCTACTGACCAAGTTTCAACAGTATAGCTCTTATAATTTCGGAAAAAAGTGGCTGTGACATACGGACGGACAGACAGATAGACATGACGAATCTATAAGGGTTCCGTTTTTTGCCATTTGGCAACGGAACCCTAAAAATAACACCCACTAACACAAGAGACCGTACTCTAAATTTGTCTTGGGTCTGCATCGAAACCAGCTCACCTAGACAAGTTGCAAACGTTTTTCGATTTCTATTCGATTCTTTAATTGGCTAATGTCACGTGATCAAAAAAAATATTAACCGATGAATTATGAGAATAGATAAATAAATAAATAAATATGTATAAATAAATATTTTGGCCATCTGACACACAACATCATCTAGTCCCAAGCTAAGCAGAGCTTGTGTTATGGGTACTAGACAACTGACATATTTGTAAATCACACAAATAATATTTCTTCCGACCCGGGAATCAAACCCGAGACCTCTTGATCAGCAGTCGCATACGCTAACCACTAGACCAACGAGGCAGTCAATAGAATAGAAACTTGACATAACGTAACTTAATAAAATCTTGACTTAGTAGTCAAGGTAAAAAACCAGTATTCCAATCGGTAGTCAATTCCTTCGGATGTTCACTCCGATGGATAGTTAGCTCACTATACTCTCCCCCGAGTAGTATTTAGAACAATAAATAAATGTCACGTTAAAGGGGGGCTTTGTAGCCCAAGGTAACGTTAAACGGCCTGGTAGTGGTAAGGTAAATAAGAGAAATTAGAACTCGGTCACGAGGACTCACAGGTTATTTATTATTTCGAAGATAAGTTACAATCAACAAAACAATTAGTTCGCGAGCACAGTGGACGCAGATTAGTGTCAGGGCGTGGTTTTAGGGAGTTCTTCCAGCGATGATGCCTCTAAGGATGAAGGAGGTACTCAACTGGCTGCTGCTGGCCGCGCGGGAAAAGAGGCCGGTGGCGCGTTGGTGTGACACGCAACGCCCAGCGCCGCCGCGTGAATCAAAGTTTTCTTCACCACTGAAACTATTTGTGATCGAAGACTGAAAGACCAATTTTTTTACAGGTAGCGAGTCACCGACCAGCGCAGTGGGCGCAGAGACGCCCCGAGAACTGCCAAATGAGCTGTCGGCACCCTACGAAGTCCCTCAGTTCCCTATAGAGCAAATTGAGAAGAAATTACTTATACAGAGACAACTAAACGTCAAGTAAGTAGTATTTTAAACGACTACAAAAAAGGAGGAAGTTCTTAATTCGACTGTATTTTTTATGTTTGATACCTCAGAAGTTTCGTTTGGGTGAACCGATTTTGATAATTCTATTTTTATTTGAAAGCTGGTGCCTCCCATGTGGACCCGTGATAAGGAAACCTGGACCTGATGATAGGATTCTTTAGAATCGAGGGAACTCCTCCAATATCATAGGCATACCTGCCGCGATTTGGGTACTCGGAATAGTTTTTCTTTGAACGGTTTTTTTATTACGTTTAGTAATAATTTATCAAAATATGCACAGTATAGACTCACGAAACGAATTTGTAGAGCAAACGTGTGTGGATGTGTCGGTCGTTCACGCTTCATATAAACATTGAATGCACAGTGCACACCACTTCACTCTCAATGACATTGCAAGAGAGATGTCGGTATGAATAGTTATTTTCAATCTTATTTATCATAGTTAATTTGATCGTACCGTAATCTATTTAGATGTGGTATAGTAGGTCAAAACCTCCTTTCAAAGGAGAGGCCTATGTCCAGCAGTGAACTGTTAAAGGCTGTTGATGATGATGATGATGTAACATATTTATAAATTAGATATGCTAATATAATGGTTTTCGATTATATAGTAAGTATGATTGTTATTTATACTTTTCCCAATTTTGTATACTTCATCATCATCAGCCTCCTAGACATTATCCCAAGTTTATTTGGGGTCGGCTACTAGTTCAACCGGTTTTACCCGAATTTCAGTTTTTCCACGGAGCGACTGGCATCGGACCTCCGCAACCCTAAGGGAGAACTGAAATTCGAAGATTGAACTAGTTGTAAGTATATTTGAGGGCACTGACTTCCCAATGACGATTGCCATAGATGTTCATGACAACCGGGACCGACGGCTTTACGTGCTCTCCGAGGCACGGGCGTGAATCACCGCCAAACTTCCAAACTCCGGGTCACTATTAGGAATTTCCTAAGAAAATCCCAAAAACACTTTTTGGCCCGACCCGAGATTTGAACCCGAGACCTCTTGATTAGCAGTTGCATACGCTAACCACTAGACTAACGAGGCAGTAAATACATTTTGTATACGATTAAAATAAAAATAGAAATCTGTGGATCTACATGGTAGTAATCCCGCAGATTTCTATTTTAATGTTACTGACCATGAAAGTTTAAAACAATATTTCAATTTCAATGAAATGAAAATTGAAGGAGATGGAGATTCTTTGATTCTTGGGGAAGATCATGGACGCTACACTGCGATAACCTACAAAAACGCAGACGGACCCCGAGCAAGGCTAGTCAATAACAAAGATAAATTAGTAACAGCTACACTCGTTATTCATAAACTTCCTCTAAAGATAATCATGATACTATTTTTAACCGACTTAAAAAAAAAAGTTGGAGGTTCTCAATTCGTCGCAATATTTTTTTTATTTTTTTATGTATGTTCAGCGATAATTTCGTCGTTTATGAACCGATTTCAAAAAATATTTTTGCATTGGAACGGGCATAGCTTACAGGTGGTCCCATCGTCACTATATCGGGATCTGATGATGGGATCCCAAGGAATTCGAGGGAACTCCTCAAATATCATAGGCACAATTGTCGCGATTTGGGTACTAATAGTTTTTCATTGAAGTCGGTTCCTTTTTGTTAAAATTATAATTATTAGCACTACACATAGCACTACATTCGGTAGGTATTGTGAAGAGATAGTCCGATAATTCGATTTGAGTAACCTTGGAGTAGAACTGACACGTGTGACCTCTCACAACGCATGGAATGGAAGTAAATACATAAGTTCTACGTGACAATGGAAAGCCTATTTCTAAGTAATATCACAGATATATGTATATATATAGAAGTTCTAGAAGGGCATGACATAGCATTATATTAGGTACTAGCTGAGTAAGTCGCTAGTAACGCCATGGAGCGAATCTACTCTAAAGAAAAAATGTTAATTCTTAAGTCGTCAGCTAGTAAAAGTCCTCTCACCCTCGTTCCAACCGTTCCAAATCATCATCAACAGCCTTTAACAGTCCACTGCTGGACATAGGCCTCTCCTTAAAAAGGAGGTTTTGGCCTAATATACCACGCTGGCTAGGCGGGTTGGTATAGGGTTGGTTTCAAGTGCCACGATGGATCGCTGGTCGATCCGGCTGGAGACTCCACGTGCTGGCTTCGCCACCGTGGAGGCGCTTCAGCCGGTCATCGGCGAATGGGCAGTGCGGCAGCACGGGACCCTTACCTTCCGACTGACGCAGGTTCTCTCCGGGCATGGTTGCTTCGGAAAGTACCTGCACTCGGTCGCCAGGAGGGAATTGAGTTCCGCCTGCCACCACTGCGACTGCAGTGAGGATTCGGCTCATCACACGCTGGCGGTCTGCCCCGCATGGGAGACGCAGCGCCGGGTCCTCACTGCAGTCATCGGAGAGGATCTCTCGCTTCCGGCCGTCGTTCGTTCCATGGCCGGCAGCGAGAGCTCATTTACCGCGGTCGCAACCTTCTGCGAGGACGTAATCACGCAGAAGGAGGCGGCGGAGAAGGCCCGGGAGTACGACATCCAATCGGACCAGATTCGCTGCCAGCGACTCGGGCGGCGGAGGCGCGAACATCTGCGCCTCATGCCGCCTTGAGTGTGGCCGCGGGTGGACGGGACGGGTTTTCCCTCCACCCGCCCTATGTGGCCAGCCGCGAGGAGGCGGCGTCGGTGTGTGCCGGACGCCGCCTAAGAGAGGGTCGTCAAACCGAGACGGTGCCCGCATCAGGAGCGGGCAGGCGCTGGAGAAGTTCAGAAGGAGATCTCACCCTGGACTTCTCCTCCTCCTAAACGGAGAAGCGCGGAGAGGGCACACTGTGTGGTTTTTAGTCGGTTCAAGTCCGACACACCACCCCGCCGTAACCCCCGGTGGGGTGACGGTCCATGATGATTTTCCACACATTAAAAAAAAAAAAAAAAAAAAAAAAAGGGTTGGTTTCAAGTTTTTCTTCTCTTCGCATTGATGTTGTCTTGCGTAGTTTATCCCTTAGTCGCCTTTTCGACACCCGCGGGATGAATAGGGGTGGTGACACTTGTATTCTTAATCCGTCACCACACGGAAAGTTTCCAAATATTACCGACATATTATAAACAGACAGACAAACAGACAAAGATTTTAAAAGTAGCATGTTTGATGTAAGTACCGTCCATACTTTCTTATGCATTTAGTATAAAACTGTTTTTAATAGACTACTTAACTCTTAGGTATCCCCTAAAGATTAAAATATCACTAAGGTTTACTTAACTCTAAAAGAGGCCCCTTAAATTTAGGTGACGTCGACTTGAAAGCATTAACCCTAATAATAACCTTGACCTCTCAGACGACAGTCTGGTCTTACATATAAATCTGTCCAATTTGACTATACTCGAGTGTAAGCTCTGGCCTACACTACACTATGATTAGAAGAGTGCTGATAAAGGAGTATGACAGATCCTGTACCGCTGACAATATGTAATGGATGGTTATATTATTCATACCGTGTATTATGTGTAAGAATACAGAGTGTCACCACCCCTATTCATCCCGCGGGTGTCGTAAAAGGCGACTAAGGGATAAACTACGCAAGACAACATCAATGCAAAGAGAAGGAAAACTTGAAACCAACCCTATACCAACCCGTCTGGCCAGCGTGGTATAGTAGGTCAAAACCTCCTTTCTAAGGAGAGGCCTATGTCCAGCAGTGGACTGTTAAAGGCTGTTGATGATGATGATAATTATGTGTATCATTATATATTATTTATGGTACAGAACTCTTCCTGCGCGAGTAGAGATTTTTCTACTTTAAAAAAAATGCGGCCAAGTGCGAGACGGACTCGCCCATGAAGGGTTCCGTAGCAGCAAGTAACATCATATAAAAGTTTTTGTAGTTCGTGGTAACTTTCATCGATGTTTTAATAATAGTGTTTTGATTGAGAGAAATGTAAACTGCGGTATATGATTTATGACGTATTAAAAAAAAACCACTTACTAGATCTCGTTCAAACCAATTTTCGTTAGAAGTTTTCATAGTAATTGTACATCATATATTTTTTTTAGTTTTATCATTCTCATATTTTAGAAGTTACAGGGGGGGGGGGACCAACATTTTACCACTTTGGAACTGTCTCTCACGCAAACTATTCAGTTTAGAAAAAAATGATATTATAAACCTCAATATCATTTTTGAAGACCTATCCATAGATACCCACTTATGGTTTTGAAGAAAAAAAGTTTCAGTTCTAAGTATGGGGACACCCAAAATATATTGCTTTTTTCTATTTTTGTGAAAAAATATTAATGCGGTTCAAAGAATACATCTACTGACCAAGTTTCAATAGTATAGCTCTTATAGTTTCGGAATAAAGTGGCTGTGACATACGGACGGACAGACAGACAGACATGACGAATCTATAAGGGTTCCGTTTCTTGCCATTTGGCAACGGAACCCTAAAAAAATGTGGTAAAAGGCTAGATATAGCTGGCCTCGTCTACTATGACTGACTTGACTACCATGTTGGTCTGGTGGTTAGCGTACGCGGCTGATGATTAAGAGGTCTTGGGTTCATACGGTTCAATTCCCGGGTCGTCGCAAATGTTTGTAAGATCTGCAGATATTTGTTTCGGAGTTTGGGTGTTTTCTATTTATATATTTACACAAAAAAAACATATAAGTATTTATATCAGTAGATGATGTTGTGTGTCAGATATCCGAGATATTTATTTATTACTAGCTTTCGCCCGCGGTTCCGCCCGCGTGTATGTCGGTTATCGCGGTAAAAAGTGGCCTATGTCCTTTCCCAAGTTCAGTTCTATCTTCATACCAAATTTTATCAAAATCGGTTCAGTGGTTTAGGCGTGAAAGCGTAACAGACAGACAGACAGAGTTACTTTCGCATTTATAATATTAATATAGTAGGGACTAACTGAGACGTGCGGTTTTACCCGCGGTTGTTATTGTAAATCTCGAAGCTAGTCTATAAAAAAAAATCCAAGGTACTCCTTAGATCGTCAGCTTTCTGCCAGAGAAAGTCCCGTTAAAATCGGTCTAGCCGTTCCAGAGATTAGCCGGAACAAACAGATAAAAATTAAAAAAAACTGCTTTTTTGGTGTAAGTATCGTATATAATATATTTTGATATGCATTTAGTAAAAAAACTGTTCTTAATCCGTCGCCACACCGCCCAGCCCTATTCATCCCGCGGGTGTCGTAAAAGGCGACTAAGGGATAAACTACGCAAGATAACATCAATGCAAAGAGAAGGAAAACTTGAAACCAACCCGTCCGGTCAGCGTGGTATAGTAGGCCAAAACCTCCTTTTCAAGGAGAGGCCTATGTCCAGCAGTGGACTGTTAAAGGCTGTTGATGATGATTTGATGATGATGATGAAAAAACTGTTATATACTTACAGATACTTCAATTTTATTTATTTGTACAGATTTAAAGATATGTTCCACTAAAATACAGGGAGCTATAAAAATATCTGTGGCTCAGTCCCATCTCTGTGGAAAGTTCCCAACCAGGCTAGTGACAGCCAAATTAGAAAGGTCAGTCAACCTAGCAAACTTGATCGGTCTGGACGTTGCCTGGTAACGAAACGCGATCGATCTTGCCTGACGTTTACTGTCAGGTCATTGTTTACACTTCACTTAATTGTAACTTAGATCGGCATAGACTTTAGATAGATAGGGTACTTATTGCATGCCATAGATAAGAAACATACAGTATCTTCTTCTTCCAAGCCTTTATTCCGAAGACTACTAGTTCTGCCAGTTTTACTTAAATTTCATTTATACTTAAATTTCATCAATACGGAGCGACTGGTATCGGACCTCCGCAACCCTGAGGACGAACTGGAATTCGAAATTGAACTAGTTGTCAGTATATTTGAGGGCACTGATTCCGCAATAGTAATTGCCACTGATGTTCATGATAACCGGGATCGACTGCTTAACGTTCTCTCCGAGGTACGGACGTGAATCACCACCAAACTTCCATACTCCAGGCTGCTATTAAAATCTATTGTAAGTATAACCCAACAACACTTTTGGCCCGACCCGTGATTTGAACCCGAGACCTCTTGGTACGCTAACCACTAGACCAACGAGGCCGTCAAAAGGATATTACTTAGGGTACACATTGCCAACATCACCAACGAGTAGATTTGTACACACATATCTACATGCACATGTATATGCACATGCATATTTACGCGATCTTAATAACAATCCCAGTCAGTGACATCCTTAGTATCCTAAAACCTACTAAAGTAAGTCATTTTTATTATCAATTAAGCAGCTATTTTAATCTTCATAATACAAAGCCGATTGTCTTTGCGCCCCATAAATAGAGCCACTCCTTCGCATTTGGCTTTACGAGCAATTCCTTGTGCCGCGCCACTCATTTATATATATAATAAATACAATGAATACTGCATCGTTATTATCGATTTATCATTTCTATTGTATCGATTTTCTATATCGATATTGTTTGTGACATTGAGTTCTGATGAAGACAGGTTTATGTACTAAGTAACCTTATAGAGGTGGCTGATATTTAAACTCGAGATTATCGTTGAGAAACAGTACGTCTTTGATTTATGTTTTAACTGTGAGGAATCTTTCTGATCTGAAGCTTCTTCCGTTTTTTGTAACAGTTTTCATTAATCGTCGTAACGTGAATTTTTAAATCGGACTAGTACAAACTTTAACTTTCTCCCTTTTGTGACACGGGAAAACCCTCTCTGGCGATCACCTCCCTCTAAGGTGTACCTACGCCACGTAGGGTATACGTCAGGGTAGAGTGTCATAATTTGACCTACTAAAACACTCAGTGTGATACACTGCGCATGCTGCAATTGCTGTTATAAATATATCCGGACTCGTAATGAAGTCACGGTAGTCATTCTATATCATCACGGCTTACTTATCTAATAAAAGTACATCGAAATACGGAAAAGCTAAATCTTCTAAATTCAGTGAAAGTTTTGACGTGACAACGTCTTATAATTAGATGGAGCCGGCTGCAAGCGCGAAAAAACATGACTCATGCGGCGTTACCTCGCTCTGAGGCGTTTCATTAAGGCTTGAAGTGCAAGCGAGAGCGTGGAACGAGCTACAAAGAAAAGTACAACTATCCCATCAGTATTTTCTTATGACGTTGTCTCGTTCAACTATCGTCAGTAAACCGACTTTACAGACAACCGATTTTTATCTCGATTTGTAAACATGCAACTTTCAAACATAAAATCTTGGACGTATAAAACATATTTTCGTTCCTCCATATTTTTTTTCTGTATAGAAAATATACATAAATAAAAGTCGCACTCAGTAACTGCTTTGTTGATCTAGTGGTTATCGTATCTTTGAAAAGGAAGTTAAAGATGATTTATATAAAAGTAGCAGAAAGTCCGGGCACATTTTCGTAGAAAGAATGACCAAAGGACGTCCACCAACATTGTGACTCGCTGCTTGCCGTTTTCTGCCTAACTTCTTAAAAGTCATCTAGGAATGCGCATGTTCATCAATAGAAGACCTAGATATGACTGAAATAATGGTACTGGGCCTTGCTGTGATATAGAATCAAATTCGAAACAAGCACAGCTAGAAACGGTCACTATATGGGTGAAAAATCTATGTAAAACATGAATACATGTATAGAATTCGTACTATTTACATCTCCCGAAAAGATATACGTCGATAAATGCCCACTTTCCGAACAGTTCGTAATACACGAGTGTGCTATAAACCAGTGAGACTCGGTATTATTAGTGGGAAGTAATTGGATTAACCTTGGCGCGATAGTAACCCTTACCGCGAGGGATGCCGCACGTCATTTGTTATTTGATTGCATTTCTGAACGCGTGTCACTTGGCCGCACGTCGCACTGTCATTGCCTATTCATACCAAAGTTGGAAAAGTTTTGTTTGGCGGGAAATGTGAAGTGCTTTGTTTTTAGTTATAAAAAATATGTTTGGAAGTAAAATTGAATGCCAAAGATGGACGTCTGCACGGAATTCTCGGTAATTTAGCGCAAAATAATAAATCACTTTTTAAGTAAAAATATACAATATCCTTAAACATTGTTATTTAAAACTAATTGAAGAATAATAGAAATTAGGTGATAACTAAATGAATACTCAATTTATTTGTAATATAATCTTTTGTATTTCTTTTTTAATGATGTTCCATACTATCGCGGAACTATTATTATTTATTTACTAGTCACTTTAACATTCAAAAGAATAAAATATTATGAATTTTTACATTATGATATATTTTGACTGAATGTAAATGCATACTATTTGGGAGAGGCCTACCTATGTCCAGCGTTGGACTGCAACGATGATATTTTGATTTACTTAACACAATTTTCTCTCGCAGCCTCGCTCATGTATAGGTATTGTTTCTTGTTTCGAGAACAATAATATTGTGTAATGGCAGCCCAAAAATCTTTGGAACAATTAAAATAATAATATAAGCAGTGCAAACATTGATTTTTAAACACTTTTTAATTAAATTTAACTGCTTCCGATATGTTCTAATTAATTTCGATTGTTTTCATTACGTACTGTGGTTTTAAATTCTGATGCAATATTTATTAACTAATATTTTTAAGAAGTTATTGACTAGTTGTTGTGTTGTGTCAACAAATTTACTCTTTAAATTTTGTGATGTCTATAACAACGAAACCGAGACAGTAACTATAAACACGCAATTTTATTCTGCATATCCCATTATTGCATTTTTAAGTGCCAATTATTTACATTTTTATTTTCACTTTTAAAGCCTTCTAAGGTCCTTCTAGGAACTCAGGTTACCACACTCTGCGAATGCAGGCAGTTTAAAAATGCCGACTTAAGGGATCCGGGGTTATAATCTAAAGGAAACACGTGAGCTGGTAGTGAGTTCCAGTTTTGCAATGAAATGCAATACAAGATAAATGCTTAAAAAAATCATGACTAAAATGTACCTTGCCGTACCTCGTAAGAAACATGGAAACCTTTGTAACTGTATTTATGGAAAATAGTGTTGTTTGTTACATTCAAAATTTTTTTTTTATTTTAAATTCGGTTTACTTAAAGTGTATTATGTAAGTTATGACTTTGTTTTTTTTTATTATTTTTGTTTATTGTTAAAGTTGTTCATACATCCATACGTAGATGCATGCCTATCTCCCAGAGAGGTAGGCAGAGACAATTGATTTATCTACAAAATTATTTGATAGAAGGTTTCACATGTCGTTTCGGAAGCTATAAGTGTTAGATTTCAGCTTCCTTCCAACCCATATCTGATATGAAATGTGCTTATGTAGTTTCGTTTTACCCTACTTATCTTGTTACACCACGTGGCAAAAATATGTCAATATAGTTATGTACTTTTCCGTATGGTGACGGATTTAGTTTTCCGAGTATCACCACCATTATTCATCCAATGGGTGTCGTAAAAGGCACCTAAGGGAACAAAATTGACTGCCTTGTTGGTCTAGTGGTTAGCGTATGCGGCTGCTGATCAAAAGGTCTCGGGTTCTATTCCCGGGTCGGACCAAATATATGTGTGATGCACAAATATTTGTTTCGGAGTCTGGGTGTTCTCTATTTATAATATGTATGTATTTAATAAAAAATGTTTATTACTCTACTCTACTTTTCTACCTGTGAAAACTTTTAACTGGCCTTTTTTTAGGGTTCCGAAGTTCATCACTCGGAACCCTTATAGATTCGTCATGTCCGTCTGTCCGTCCGTCCGTCCGTCCGTCCGTCCGTCCGTCCGTCCTCGACTTACCGTCCAAACGGTAAGTGCTAGAAAGATGAAACTTTGCATGAATATGTGTTGCAACTACGCCGACAAAGTGCTACAATAAAATTATGAAAAATATTTTTATTTAGGGTATCTCCCCTACACGTAAAGTGGGGATGTTTTTTTTTCTCGCGGCTACCCCATCGTGTGGGGTATCATTAGATAGGTCTTTTAAAAACAATAAAGGGTTTCTAAGAAATTTTTTTGATTTAGGTATCCGTTCGCGGGATATTCCACTTTAAAGGGTACTTTATTGTAAAAACAGGGCGTCCCCCCCCCTCTAAAAGCTAAACGGCTGGCTCAAAAAATCTGGGAAAATTCGTGAAGGTGGTCCATATACTGAACTTTGAAGAAAAACTATAAGGGATAAGATGACTTTGTTATTTCAGGAGTTATAGAGGCTTAACTTGTAAAATGCGCTGACTTGGAAAACGTCATACAAAATTAACGCATTAAGGCCTCAATCACACGAGAGTTTTTTTAACGGACGTTAAAAAAGCGTTCAAGTATGAAGTTGCTTAATAATATAAGGTCTATTTATCAATGCCCAAAGTTGAAAATGCAACACTGCTCAATAAAATAGCGTCGTGTTTTAAATACGCTGTCGTGTGAATATATACACTCATTTGCAAAAAAAACCGGCGGGTTCGATTTTCTTCCTGGCTGAGTAAAATAAAATACCAAAAAGGTTTTAATCATTTAAACATGTTACTGGCCAGTTATAAAAGTGCCATAATGTTTATAAGAGTACCTTCCAAATTCAAATTTTTGACTGAGCCTGGTTTTCAAAGAAAACAACTTATATATAACTCGTGCGACCTAAGATGGCACCTGACTCAAATGTCAGTCGTTTGAAGTACTGAGTGCAAGAAAAATTTAATTTATTCTAGTTATTTTAAATTTCAACAATTATTTTGCTTCAAGTAGTTTCTCATAACATACTACTTTATCTTAAGAGGTACTTTACTACCTGAGTTAAGAAAATACATATGCATACCAATAGGAAGCAGGCCTCATTCATTATTTACCCGAATGCATTCTTCGTGTAGTGATTTAAATAATATTAGGTAATACCTAATATCATTGTAATGAAATTAGAAACTAAAATATGGTTATAAAATACAATTTTAAATCATCATGATAAGCCTTTTAATCGAAGTCTCTAAATATCATGTGTATATGGATATTCTTTATTTTAAACTATTGCCTCTCATAGTCGTCATGCTGGTTTTTTTTCGTGTGACCTTTCTTAAAACAATTGTGTTATCCAGATGAATCTAATGATATATTAATAAAATAAATTCGTGGAGTTATTTATATAATATTAGGTAATACCTAATAAACTAAAATTATTATGGAAAGATTCGTGCAAAGGTAATAGTGATGCTAACGCTACTCGCAAGATGACAGAGGGGTATTACGCGGGGGAACGGTATCATGTTTCGTTTTGAGCCAGGTGCCATCTTAGCTCGCACGAGTTATAGTTAAGTTAATATCGACTATAACTAACCTTTTTTTCAATTCTTATTAAATTATTATCTTATAATAATATAGGTAATATTAAATTATCTTAATATATATCTATCAGTAAGGCGATTAACACACGGCACCGCGCACCGCCGCGGCTTAGAGGCTAAATGTGAGTCGGTCGACAGTTCAAAGGACCTGGCAGCGATATCAAGAGACCGGTTCCGTCAAGAGAAGGCCTGGTTCTGGCAGAAAGACATGTACCGAACCACGGGATGATCGTTTTCTAGTTAGTCAAGCGTTGAGAAATCGCAAATCTTCTTATGTGGACCTCAGAAACAGACTCGAAGAAGTAAGAAATGTGCAAATTAATCTATGGATGGTCAGGAGGAGGCTTCTCGCTGCTAATATACACAGTCATCGCCCGGCACGCGGCCCTAAATTACTCATGAAGAATGTGTGTCATGGACTCATGAAGACTGGAATAGGGTATTGTTCTCCGATGAAGCCCGAATATCCCTGGATGGTGAAGTCCGAAGTCGGCGAGTGCTACGTAGACGAGGAGAACGCTTAGCAGAGGCATGTTTAAAAGAAATCACACTTTATGGAGGGGGCTCTGTTATGTTTTGGGCAGGAATAAATTCTATGGATCGTACGGAGTTAGTCTTCATCGAAAACGGTACACTGACTGGATACCGATACATAACGGAAGTTCTAATTCCTTATGCACAACCCGCTTTAACCGCTCTTGACAAAAACTCAATTTTTATGGACGACAACGCTCACGCCCACCGGTCTGGCGATGTGGAAGCGTATATTATTGAAGCGTAGATTATTGAATAACCCTGGCAACCCTGGGTTTGTTTACATTGCATTCTAATATAATTTGTAATAATTGATAAAATCTGACTCCTATAAGTAAAATAAATATGAAAAAACAGTGATAAGCATATGAAGATCATGTGATAGTGTTGGTGACGGCTTTAATCCTGTGTTTATAAGACTGTATAGTATAATGATGAACTAGCAAGTTTCAAACAAATGACTGTTATTCTTTAAGAAAAGTCTCCAGTTACTCACAAAAAGTGATAAAGTGTAGTACTAAACAAGTTAAAAAGAACAATAAACACATGATGAATTAATATCAAACTTGAAAATTTGTAAAAGTCGTTATAAAAAGTTTTTTTTTAAATTATACATCTAGCGCTTAAAGCGGCGAATAGCAGAACTAAAGTGTTGCCATACGAAAATCAAAATTACGGTTTTGTGTGTTTTAATGTCATTCTTTTCCGGAGCGGAGAGTAGCGGTACTAAAAAAGGGATACCACACAAAAAATTAAATTACTATATTGGTAGTTTCTTTTTTTCTTGACCTGGGTAAATTTCAAAATATTATAATAATAAAAAAAAATATAATCACATTAATATGTCGTCAAAAACTAAAGTTGCGAAACATAGTGGGCTCAAGTCGCAACAACCTTGTAAGAAAAAAGTACAAGTATCATCACCTATTGAACCCTGCTTTGTCACAACTAGAAAAAAAACGGGATCACCTAAACATAACATAGCAATGATGTCACAGAGCACCATATCAGCCTCAACACCAATGAATGCTCTTAGTGAAAAGGATGAATCTTGCCCGTTTACAGATTGCACTCTGGATCTATCACAGGGTGACCCTGTCTTGTCGAGAAGTATGGATCATACAACTACCACTGATATAATTTCGGCCCTGGAATTGAAAGACACTGTTGAACAGCTTCAGTCGGAGTTTACTACTTCACAACACGAATTAGAAAATATTATACTGGAAAACAACGACCTGCGTCTACAGGTATCTAGGTTAACTAAAGAAAACACAACATTAAAGGAATTTTTAACGCAATCGCCACACAAGTCTACTTCGGTAAAAAATTATAGACCCTCTTCGCTACATCTAGATGTGTGCTCATTCTTCACACCGCCAAGACCTTCAACGAAACGTAGCATAGAATCATCGCCCAGTGAGACCGTCTCAACCCTACAACGAAGGGTAGCTGATCTACAAAAACAGCTACACCTAGCAGAAAGCGAAATATCTACCCTCACTGAGAAAATTGCCGTTCTTCAGAAATCTCTTCAGGTGAAAGAAAACAGTAGTTCCATATCTTCTGTGTCTTTTATAAATGCAACTGTTGCAGAGCCAAAAAAGTGTACAAAGAACAAATTGTGTATTTTAACAAACAGTAGTCACGTTGGAACGCTTTCAGATTTGGACAATATTTTTGGTCGTAAGTTTGATTACTGTCGTTATATCACTCCACATTGCACTATTAAACAACTTATTAAAAATATTGGAAATAAATTAGTAAATTTTAGTATGCTCGATTATTGTATCGTGATGATTGGGGAAAGCGATTTCAAACGTTCATGTAACTACACTGAGCTGATAAAGTCTATTAGAGAAACGCTGCAGCACATTACTCATACCAATATCATATTATGTACACCCGTTTATGTATACGGATCCCTTATATATAATTATAAAATTGAATTATTTAATAATCTGCTATATTCTGACATCCAAAACTATTCATATGCGTATTTTTTTGACTCAAATCGTAATCTTTCTTTTGACATGTTTTCTTATAGAACAGGGAAACTCAACAAGGATGGCATTAAAAATATTAATATCACTATCATGAATGATATTAATTTTGACATATTATGTAAGAATAACAGTTCTTCTGCAACTTTATCGCATAATTATAATATGGCAGAATTAAATTGTGATAGTATTCAGTTATTTCGGGAATAATATTAATTGTAAAAAGGGAACGCAAAGTAGGTAAATCAATTCCCCGTCAAAATAAACTGATTTACAAGAAATATAAATGTTCTAAAAAAATGCTATTATATTACCAAAATGTGAGAGGTCTGCGATCTAAAACGACTATGTTCTTGAATGGCATTGCTTCATGTTCTTATGACCTAATTACTGTTACTGAAACATTTTTGAATAGCTCTGTAAGCGACGCCGAATTGTTTCCTTCGGATTACATAGTCATACGTAAGGATCGCGCTGGTGACGTCGGTTGGGGCGGTGTCCTGCTAGCTATTAAAGACTGCTACACCGTTAAAAGAATAATTGATTTGGACGAACTTACGGACGATAAAGAGTTGCTGTTTGCATTGGTTACATCGAACAATGTTAAAATTTTCATAGGTGTAGTATATTTACCACCTAGCTACAATGATAAGCAATATCTTGACGTATTAAATTGCCTCGAGAATGCCTTAGTTAAATTTTCAAAATATCAGTGTATAATCGTGGGGGACTTTAATCTAAAGTCCTGTAGTAAATCTGTAAAACACCAGTTTGATAACTTTGTTGATTATTGTAGAGTTACCCAGTGTAATAGTATTTGTAATGAATATGGGTGCATTTTGGATCTAGTCTTAACGAATCTCGAACCTAAACAGATTAGTGTAATGTCGGATGCTGAACCTCTTGTACCGATGGACAAATATCACCCTCCGTTAGAAGTGTTGCTCACTCTGCCTAAAAATAAAAAAAATGAGAAACCGCTAACTAACCTTCAGTCACTAAATCTGAGGTCTAAGTGGAATTTCCGGAAAGCGAATTTCCATAGTTTATATTCTGATATAGCCGACATAGACTGGACGGACCTACTAAAACAGCAAGATATTAATAAGACCGTAAACGAATTGTATGATCAGTTAATTAACGTTATTGGGACACACGTCCCTGTGAAACAAATAATAAACAACAGTAAATATGTTTATCCATCATGGTATACCAGTGAAATAATTCATTACATTAAACTGAAATATTATAATTTAAAAATGTTTAAAAGTCGGAATTCGTCGTTTGGACTGGCCAGCTAGAAGTCCGGACCTCAATCCCATAGAGCATGTCTGGGATGTTCAGTGCAGCCGGCTCCGCAGACCATCAGAGAGCTAAAGAATGTCATTACCGCGGAGTGGGAACGTATTGCCCAAGAAACCATACAAGTTAAACTTGCTAGCATGCCCAGACGAATGCAAGCCGTGATTTCAGCAAGAAGGGGTCACACTCAATACTAAACTTTTATCTGCTTTTAATGTATTCAATAAAAATAAAGAAATTAACGCGTTTCATTTTTATTCAGCGAGCAGGTACAATAATAGTGTTTTGAGCTTAAACATTATTTCTCAATAATTTAATTTAAATGTTATGATAAAACTGATGGAAACTATTCCTTCCTAATTAATTTATAACATTATGAGGATAAAAATACCTAAAATTGTCAAACAAACAAATGGTAACTAAAAAATAGTTCTTTGCTTAAGTGCCCGTTTTTATTGCTAAAGAGTTTACTTGGGAATGCATTTGTTGAATATGAACGCTTTTTTAACGTCCGTTAAAAAAACTGTCGTGCGAATGAGGCCTAATACGTAAACGTAACAATTATCTATTGGATACGATTTTAAATTACTGAGGAACCCTTTCCTGTGCGTGGCTTGACACGCACTTGGCCGATTTTTATTTCGTATTAAGTTTGTATACTGCAAGAATCTAGCTGTAAGTTTTCCTTGAATTGTAAAATAAAATAAAATAAATTTATATCAGATATTTAGTACCAATAATACAAGCTCTGCTTAGCTTGGGACTAAATGATGTTGTGTGTAAAAAATTCAAAATATTAATTTATTTTATTTATTTAAACTATGCAGGAGAAAATCACTGCAAAGAGAAAGAAAACTTGAATCAAACCTTGTACCAACTCGTCTGTCTACCGTGGCATAGTAGACCAAAACCTCCTTTTTCACGAGGGGCCTATGTCCAACAGTGGTGAGTTGAAGGTTGTTGAAGATTGATGATCATTTTCATAATCTTCACATGTGTATAAAATTATAATAATAAACTTTATAAAACCAAGATGGAACACTAAAGGAAACCTCTTAGGATGCAGGCTTTTGTTAAATGTATCAACATCCTGAGCGCCTAAATAATCATGATCATCATCAACAGCCTTTAACAGTCCACTGCTGGACATAGGTCTCTCCTTTGAAAGGAGGTTTTGGCCTACTATACCACGCTGGCCAGACGGGTTGGTAAAGGGGTTGTTTCAAGTTTTCCTTCTCTTGGCAGTGATGTTAGCTGCTTATTTTGTTCCTTTAGTCGCCTTTTACGACACCCATGGAATGAATAGGGGTGGTGACACTTTGTATTCTTGATCCGTCACCACACGAACAAAATAATAATTAATATTTATTAATTTAATAGGGTGTTCAGTCACTCAGAAGCCTAAAAGTGTAATCAAATGAATTTCTTTGGGTAATTAAGTCACATTGCCGAGGGTTCTCGAATTTCGATGTACTCCTGATAGAAAGCATGAGTAAAATCTAAAAGTGGGGGCCGCAAGCAGTAGGCGAAACACACTATGACGCTCTAGTGAGATGCTTTATCATTTCCCTTTTAAAAGTCATTGGATCATAGTGGGAAGAAGACAAGTGAGCTGTATTTTTCCCAATTTCTCTTTTGCCACCTCAAATCTGTCCGTGTGGTGACGGATTAAGAATACAAGTGTCACCGCCCCTATTCATTCCATGGGTGTCGTAAGAGGCGACTAAAGGAACAAAATAAGCAGCTAACATCACTGCCAAGAGAAGGAAAACTTGAATCAAACCCTTTACCAACCCGTCTGGCCAGCGTGGTATAGTAGGCCAAATACTCTTTTCTAAGGAGAGACCTATGTCCAGCAGTGAACTGTTAAAGGCTGTTGATGATGACGATGGCCTCAAATCTTTGCAGCTCTTACATAGAAAAATTATGAAAGCTATAAAACTATTTAGAAAACTCTCACAAAACTTTCCAGGTAGATTAAACAACCAAATGACTGTACCAGTTCAACGATAAGTCTTAAACGCTTATTTCATTAAGGTCAGTGTACGTTCGTTATGTAAACTGACATTAGCAGACACTCGTAAAAGTAATTAGTCGACATAGCCTGAATATTAATTGCTGTGCCAATGTTTGTATAATTTGTCCAGAGTATTATTCCAAACGGGTGATTGTGAGCCACATTCGATTGTCATTAATCGTGGAATGTGGAATTAATACTGACCTGTGGGTTATTGCAGTACCTGATAGATATTTAATTGTGGAGTGTTTAGGCTACCGGTTGTACCTGTGTATTCAGGCTTGGTAGTATTCATTAGCAAGTGGTGTTGGCTACCTTCGAGACCTTCACGAAATAATGAGAGGTGTAATAAGGTTAAAGAATAAATTGCTTTTTAAACTAAGGACAAAATATTATAATTTTCTAACTTTGGTTAATAAATTTAAAACTAGTAAAAACTTACTGGGGATTACTTTAACCCCCGACGCAAAAACGACGGGGTGGTATAAGGTCTGTGGCTTCGTAGCTCCAGGATGGATAGACCGAATCTAAATTTGTTTTAAGATTTAATTAATACAAGTTTATTAATCCAATAATACAAGCTCTGCTTATTTCGGGACTAGATGGCGTTGTGTGTAAGTTGTCCGAAATATTTATTTATTAAATAGTCGGGAGTGTTCTTAGCTATGTTTGATGGAAATCGGTCCTCGTTCAGGGATTTAATTTTTTTTTCTACAAAAACAAAAAATACGCTTACAAATTTCGGTTACAAATAAACAAACCTATAGGTAAAGTTAATAAAAAAATTTTATAATATACTTAATTAAAATGCAGTGCTCTGAAATCTGAATCTGCATTCTAAAGTCCAATATTGTGCGTATCTCTAACTGGCTGTTAATTGGATATTAAACCCTATTTATTTCGTTTCCAGGGCAGCAGAATGTGGCCAATCAGTCAGATCGTTCGGTGGCAGCGAGGCTGGCGGTGCCAACGCTGTGTTCGAGGAACGGCTTCGGATGCAGGATGATGACGAGCCCGATCTTGTGCTTCCTCACTTCCAAAGAGTTGCTATTAGTGGAGAGGATACTTCTGGGGTGAGTTTTAGATATACAGACAGCAAAAATTGCTATGAAACTTCATTTCAGAAATAATTATAATTTTCAAAATATATGAGAACTACTTACATAAAGAAGAAATTCTACTATTTCATCATCTCAGTTTTCTCAACAGGTTAAATATATAAGCTTACTAAAGTGACTCTTCTCTGCCTGACGAATAGTAAGAGTAGAATCCAGAAGTAGGGGCCATTATCCTCATTGAGAGTGCATACAAATCACCATGGTAACTTAAATCGGCGGTAAATAATGGCGGTTTAGAGAGATGTTTCTGCATCAGCTTCCCGGCCTCCAGAGACCTCATTAGACTGGGAGACCAAATCAAATAATTTATTCTGCAATTAGGTTACATGAACACTTTTGCAAGTTAAACATTTTTTTTTGAGCAGATGAGTTCGGCCTTTCCTAACTGGACTAGCCCTGAGAAGAAAGGACGAAACAAACTCAGGGATCACAGTCTCTTTTAAAGTCCAGACAATATTCTAAAATGCAAACGACATTATTTCAATAAAAAAACGTATTAATTAAATATAATAATTATTACAATTTAAGTCACAACTATATTAATTAAAGCGACCGGCCCATTCGTGTTAAAATCACCGTGACTTTACTATCCGACAATTATTTAGTAAAACATTTTAGGTTTGATTAATATCGACTAATTAGGAGAAGACCAGTTTTCCGAATGGAAACCAGGTTCACCAGACCTTAATAATTAAGGAAGGATATGATTACATATGCTTTTTACTGCTTAGTTTACTACTCTCTTCATGATAAGTCCTTCACTTTAATCTTTACTCTGCTTCAGACCAGTAGAAACGACAACATAGTCAATACAATTTTACTTAGCTTCACAAAACAAAGTATCATGCTAATAAGCTGTATCTCAACCCCCAGGTACCACTAGAAGATCTCCAGGTAGCATCCTCCTACTTGGTACAAGCCCTGGAGATGCGGAAGCGCTACATGTCGATGTCTCAGCAGAGTTACGCGACAATTACAGCACGTTTTGTTCGTACTATGGACGTGGATGCACCTCACAACCACACACCCACTGTGAAACTAGCTCAGCAGCACATCGCTGGTGAGTTATTCTTCTGTACCCTGAGGTGTTCCGACAGGCAATGTAATATGATAGGCCTGGTGATCTAGTGGATAATGTTTCTGACTGCTAAACTAGAGATAGTAGCTTCTATTTCCATCCAGGACAACTAATAAAGTCCAACGAAGTGATGATTTAAATGAACTGATATTTTATCTGGTCGCATCCCACTGTCCAGTATTTTGTACAGTTAAAATTATATTTATGACGAAATATTTGTGACGTCATCTCTATTGACTAATCAGGTTCCTAAAAATTGACACTTTGGACATAAGCTTGAATCTAACTGGTCTGGCTGCGGGACTTAATTGATGATACGTCACTATTTTCTTAACGCGAACGAACGCTTTACAATAAAAGCTAGCATAAAGATAGAATTAACGGCACGCTCACTCTAGTGGTTTTAGCGGTCGCCACTCCGTGTTCTACTCAGCCAAGTATTGAGGGTTCGAATCCCACATCAGTCAACACTTTCACAATTTTTTGTTCTGTCTCGGTGTTCTTTGTGTCCGTTTCATATATGTTCGTAAAGTCCTTCGCGACTAGTGTAGACATTAAAAAAAACATTCGTCAATTTTCGTTCTAGATCACATAGTCCACCCACCTTTCCGAGCGGGCAAAGATCCTTGGGAGGGCCACCACCCTCCACCAAAGGGGTACACCGTTAAATCTGAGCAGGGTGTCTTCAACGTGTTCAAGAAGGGTGAAGATGGCGTGGAGACAAAATTGCCCTACGAATACATAACCCTGCAGCAGTACATACAGGATAAGATCACCATGTGTAATATGATCGCTGATGGTCCTCTGTGAGTATTCCTTAACTATACTAGCTTTTGCCTGGGTCTTTGCTTACATTAAATGATTCTTTGTGTCTCTTGGGAACATTACAGCAGGTACGAGATGAACCTAGTCTAAATTCCTTATATCTTCAGGTATCTGCCAATAAAAGTCCTATCAAATTCGGTTTAACCGTTCCAGAGCAAGACTGACAACAGACAAATATTTATAAATTTGATTGCCACTGACACTTTGAAATCCATTTAGCGAAAAACTGTTAAATTAAAATTACAGACAGACATCAATTTGATATATTTGTATAGTTAATTACCATAATTATGTATTCTACAACAGAAAGTCGTTCTGCTACCGTCGCTTGTCGTACTTGTCATCGAAGTTCCAACTGCATGTGCTACTCAACGAGCTCCGAGAGCTGGCCTCACAGAAAGCTGTTCCACACAGGGACTTCTATAACATCAGGTCAGTTCTTATTTCTGTTATACTAGGTGTATATTCAGCAAAGACAATTAGCAAAATCGTGGCTGTAGACCTTTATTCCGTATTATTTATTTAGATTTCAGCACGAATAGGCCATCTTGACCGGGGCCGTACTACCTTCACGCAGAAACCAACTTAAAAATGACAGCATTCGTGTTGTATTTCGTTTGTAACTCTGATTGGAGACCCAATGATGCCCCATAGTGTGGGTCATCATGTCATTGCCTGTACTTACAATGAGGATGGGGACCCCCTACTGTAGTATATCCTTCTATATTAACGTCTCACAGACGCACGCGCCCACTCGCTATCGTCGCTAACAGTCGACTAGACTGTGTTACGACCGCACGTGCACATGACATAATGCTTCCTTCTCATTCATTCAAAGATTGTACACTAGGCGAGCGAATGAATGACTCAGCAACACATACACTACACTTACTCTTGATTAGAGTCAGAGAGATTTCGATATAACAAAGAATTAAAAAAAACTTTTCTTACGTAACTACCAATTCTCTGACCAGTGTTTGTATGTAAAGTAGGATTTTCAAATCGAATCGCAGTTTCTTTAGGAAAAATATTAAAATTGATGAACTAAAGTCATGGTTTTGCTCATTTTTAATGCTATCGACACACCTTGTGGAGGGATACTTTGCAAAGTTAAGTAAAGATATCCAAGTCAGTCTATGGATGACCCACCCATATGCTCACCCTCCGCATCCCAGAGAATACGTTAAACCATCCATTTTGGTTTCCATACAAACATCTTTAGCATTCATTACAAGTTACAGAATTTCGAAATCGCATCTAATTGTCTATGGAAAATTAACTTTTTATAGGAAAGTGGACACCCACATCCACGCAGCCTCATGCATGAATCAGAAGCACCTGCTGCGTTTCATCAAGAAGACCCTGAAGAACCACGCGGATGAAGTGGTGACTCTCCACAAGGGTACTCCGATGACCCTGAAGGCTGTCTTTCAATCAATGAACCTCAGCACATACGACCTGACTGTGGATATGCTGGATGTACATGCTGTAAGTATGTTTGAACTTAAAAGACTATGGAGTGTGATGGGCGTCGAAAGAGGAGACTAGGGAAGGAAATTACGCAGGACAAATGACACTCCAAAGATAAAGAAAACCCATCTGTCTGGTCAGGTATCAACTATCACAGGTAGTGCAATACAGTACGTACAGTAAAATACAGGTAAATAAATCAAAGGCTTTGGGTCCTAGTGGACCAAACGGTCCACTAGGACCAAAGCCTTTCTAAAGAGATGCTTATGTGTACAGTGAACTGCTAAAGTTTCGTGATTGTGGAGAAACGCTTTCTATCCTGTTCTGTCACGTCCCAATAGTTGATGTTGATGCGTAATCGGCGCGAGAACTTCTATATCGCGATTCAGGATTAGTAGTTATTCCGTAGTTCGATGTACCTTCGGTTGGTGTTGGTGCTTAAATTCCCAACCAAGGCCAGATTAGATCACAAGTCAGATGCTTAATAATATAATATATTCCAGGATCGAAATACCTTCCACCGGTTTGACAAGTTCAACGCCAAGTACAACCCCATCGGCGAGAGTAGACTGAGGGAGGTGTTCCTCAAAACTGACAACTATATGAACGGGAAGTACTTCGCCAGGATCATTAAGGTAAAACTCTTTTGGAAGAACGGTAATAGTGTTCCTCCATCACAAAGGGAGGATCCTTCGACCAGACGATGAGATCATGCCTGACCACTGCCCAACAGTTGATGTTGGGATGTTGTATATATGCTAATCGGTGCGAGAATTCCTCTATCGCGATTCAGGATTAGTAGTTACTACGTATAGTTCATTCCTTGTTTTGCTTCGTGGTTCATTGTTCTTTCAGTAGATGGTGCTGTTTTTCACTTGCGCTGTATGTGGAAGTCGCCACACTCTGATATGGTTTAAACTTACTTTGCTTTATCGGTGAAAAGTAACAGTAACAGTTCAGTGAGACCGTCCTAGTCCTAAAGCATATGTAAAAAATCCAAAATGAAGGTTGGGAGGGAACTTTCTAGTATTTATTATTTTTAAGATTATTTGTGTTCGACTGATTTTTCTAAATGATTTTTCTCTAGTTATTTATACTCATCTTTTGAACATATTTTTTAACAGGAAGTAGCATTCGATTTGGAAGAAAGCAAGTACCAGAATGCGGAACTTCGCCTGTCCATCTACGGCAAGAGTCCAGGCGAGTGGGCCAAGCTCGCCAAGTGGGCCATACAGTACAACGTGTACTCGGACAACGTCCGCTGGCTCATACAGATACCTCGACTGTAGTGAGTACTACACTCTATATTATACAGTTTCTTTAAATATAAGTTTCTTGACAATGGTTGTTATAGGACTGTTGTGTGTGTGCGTGTATGTGTGTGTGTGTGTGTGTGTGTGTGCGTGTGTGTGTGTGTGGGTGTGCGTACTTTTATGCACTTTTTAGGAAGTCCTTCACACAGATTCCAAAAAAGAGGGGAAACAGTTTCACATTAAAAAAAATTAAAAATGCCTCGGTGCGTATTCTACTGCTGTGCTTGAGGTCCTGGGTTCGATTCCCGGATCGAGCTCACAATCATGCAAACATTTGGTCAGAAAATCCATTTTTACTAATACATATTTAGAATCGAATTAAACGATAATACATATCTGAAATCTGTGCGAGTGACACACACACACAACAATTTTGACAGTTTTATATATTCCATCGTAGTACCTAAATTACTGATCCGATTTAATGAATGAGATATCAATAGATTAGTAATAGCCCGAGTGGCATATCCTACATAAATTTACAAACTTTTTCTTGTATAATTAATAATTTGTTTGTAACACCTATAATTTTGTACTCCAGCGACATCTTCAAGTCGAACAAGATCATGAACAACTTCCAGGAGATACTGAACAATATCTTCCTGCCGCTGTTCGAGGTCACCAACGACCCCAACTGCAACATCGAACTGCACAAGTTCCTCACTGTAAGTAAACCTTCACATCCTGACTGTTTGTTTTTTACCTCTTTATACCTTAGGTAGTAGAGTAGTTTTGTAGGTAGTAGAGCGGAATGGGCCGGCTCTACCGGGGCAGTACTACCCTCACACAGAAGACCATCCTAATAATGACAGCATTCATGCTGTCGTATTTAGTTGGTGAGTGTGAAACCAGAGTCCCAATCAATATGCATCATTCTCTCGGCCTCCGTAGGCCGGGAGAATGATGCAGAATTATTTGATTAGGCGGTATGGGTCACCATGCTGCATAACCTGCCCTCACAATAAGGAACGTGACCCCTACTCCTGGATTCTACTCATGCTTTCTATCAGGCAGAGTAGAGTCATTGTGGTAGGCTTAAATAGAAAAAAAAACAAAAAAAAACCGTTGTGAAAGGTTTGGATATAGATATAATTTGCGAATGGAAAAATAGGGTGAGCGAAGTTATATCATTATTAACTATATTTATTCATGTTGAAAATCTTCCATTATCAATATTATTATAAATTACTGACAAAACATCATGTTTATTGTATGGGAATCCCCCTAAATATTTATTTTAATTTATTTTGTGTATGACATGATATTCAGCCTTTTGACATATAGACAGCTGCAGACGGACAGCAGAGTCTCAATAATAGGGTTCCATTTTTACCCTTTTGGTATTGAACTCTAAAAATGTTCAAGTTCAAATGATCAAACTCCACACTTTAATTAATCGATCGGGTTCTTAAATACAAACCAAAAAACCCTTGTGTATGCCGTAATCTTGATTCATACGTCACTATTTTCTAAACGCGAACGCTCTGTAAAGAGACGATAGTCAATTTCTCTTTCTATTAAGTCATAATATTTGTTGTTTTCTAGCACGTAGTGGGCTTCGACAGCGTGGACGACGAGTCCAAGCCTGAGAACCCAATGCTGGACCCTGACGTGAAGAGTCCAGAAGAATGGGATGATGAGGAGAATCCTCCGTACGCGTATTACCTGTACTACATGTACGCCAACATGACCGTGCTCAACCATTTTAGGAAGTGAGTATTTTCAATTAATTTTAAATCATGAACTGAAAGAGATAAGGTACATTTTTGCTTAACAAAATAAATTATATTATACTAGCTTTTGCTATGTGACGATTTTCGCGGTCAAAAGTAGCCTATGTCCTTTCTCAAGCTCTAGACTATCTTTGTACCAAATTTCATTCCAATCTGTTCAGTAGTTTTGGTGTGAAATCACGACAGACAGATAAATTACAGTTACTTTCTCATTTGTAATATTTGTTATTACTCATTCCTGCTTTTTATTATCTTCACCTGTATGTTTGTAGCCGACTCCTTTGGGTGAGATTTTGACCCACTTTAAACGGACAGATTTCATTCAAACTTTGTAGATTTATCGAGGACCCATGGCAATACACTAATTTGAAAAAAAAAACTAAAAAAATTTTTTTTAACAAATTAGTCTTTGTAAAAATATAGTTTTAAAAAGCTAAACCAACACGCTTTTAAACTAAAACGTAGAAAATAATTTTAATGTAACAAAGCGTGGGGCGACGTTATCACCCCACGCTTTGTTACATTATTTGTTAAAAACAATTTTTTTTTCTTACACACTCTTGAAAGAAAAGGAATGTTGGTTGAATGGTTGGGAAAATTCAGATGTTCCTAATATGAAACCGTCATTCTTTTTCAAAAATAACCTAAGTTACACATCACAATGTTGACTATCTACTATTGAAAATATCTAAATCCGTTCACTGTTCCGTTCAAGAAATTTATTGTAAGCATTAATTTATGTTAATATTCAGACTACAATCAAATAACGAGAATCACACACTACACGATTTGAATAAATATCTCATCTGTTTTTCTCTTCAGGGAGCAAGGAATGAACACCTTCGTGCTCCGCCCTCATTGTGGAGAAGCTGGTCCAGTGCAGCATCTAGTCTGTGGGTTCCTGCTGGCAGAGAACATCTCCCACGGTCTCTTACTGAGGAAGGTCAGTGACTGTGACATTTTTATTAATGTCCCTCTAGCGGTATCCTGGAACAAATGGCAAATCGCGATAAGTCTGACAGTTATAAATTTTTTATAAATATTTTTATCATTATTTTATATCAAAAACCTTTTATTGTACTCTAAAACATACACTTGTTTACTTTTTTTATAGACTAAAAGAGTTTTTTTTGTTTTTTACTGTCTTTGTTGGTCTAGTGGTCAGCGTATGCGGCTGCTGGTCAAGAGGTCTCGGGTTCGATTCCCGGGTCGGACCAAAAGTTTGTGTGATCCACAAATATTTTTTTCGGAGTTTGGGTGTTTTTTATGTATAATATGTATGTATTTCCAAAATAACGTATGTTTATATATTTATATCAGTTGTTTAGTACCCATAATACAAGCTCTGCTTAGTTTAGGACTAGATGGCGTTGTGTGTAAGATGTCCGAAATATTTATTTATTATACACAGTAAAAAAACTCACACTAGGCCCTCTAGTGTAAATGTAAAATTTAGAAACTAACCATAGTTTATTCCTCAGGTGCCAGTTCTCCAGTACTTATACTACCTGGCACAGATCTCGATCGCCATGTCTCCTCTGTCAAACAACTCCCTGTTCCTCAACTACCATCGCAACCCATTGCCTGAGTTCCTGGCCAGAGGTCTGTGTATCACACTGAGTACCGATGACCCTCTGCAATTCCACTTTACCAAGGTATGTGAAATTTTAATTACGTCCGAAACTTTTTCTTAAGTTTAGGTATATTTGTTAATGTGTCTATCGGAAAAACTCAAGTGAACCGAAAAACTCACATAATATTAAATATATTGCTCAATTCCTTTAAGGTCTGCAATTTTTATTCTTCCTTGTTGTGACGAATTAAGAAAACAGCGATTCACCCTCAGCCCTTGAGTGTCTTAAGAGCTGAATAAGGTAGAAACTACCCTATCACCTATTGAAACCAACCCTATCACAACTCCTGGTTAGCATGGTCTAAAACTCCTTTCCAAGGAGCAGTCTCTGTATAGGAATGTAGTATAAGAGGGTTGCTGATTTTTTCAATTTTTTCTAATGTGGTTGATGTAATTAATCCTAGGAACCGCTGATGGAGGAGTACAGCATCGCAGCGCAAGTGTGGAAGCTCAGCTCATGTGACATGTGTGAACTTGCTAGGAATTCCGTGCTCATGTCCGGATTCCCCCACGAGGTAAACTATATGACTTATCAAAACATTACCATGGTAAATGGGGTTAAATAATGTAGGCTAATTGACTTAGTTCTGTGTCTATTTCTATCTACCTTTTGTTAAATATCATGGCGTGTTGAAACTCGCTGCGTAGATGGAATGAATTTACCCCTCACGTACCTGCCTACCCCTTTGAAGACATTATTTTATCTGCCAAAAAATTCCTGACGAGAATCTTACGTCTATGACTAGATGAAGCAGTACTGGTTGGGTCCCAACTACATGAAGGAGGGCGTGGCCGGAAACGACATCACCCGCTCCAACGTACCCGACATCCGCATCTCCTTCCGACACGAAACCCTACTCGACGAGCTAACTAACATATTCAAGGTAAAGGAATAATAACCTACAGCTTGTTCGGACTTGGCCCCAACATTGATCCTTGTGGAACACCACAACTTTTGGTTTAAATATTTTTCTTGATAAATAAGTAGTCATGTTGCGATTATGACAGTTAATACTTTTATAGTTACCGTAAAAGATTTTTATGATAATACTTTATTCTACAATAATTAAACATGAATTCTTTCAATGGATCTTTTGCATATCGAAGGTGTCGAAGGGCTTACCGAAAACTATAACTCTTAAATGGATCGAATTACTGAGTATAAACTGATTATTAAAAAATCTATTATACCATCGTTTTCAGCTCTTAGTTTCACCAACACTGTTATCTACAGTTATCATGCAATACGTTCATACAATGTGTGGGTTTATTTCGCAAAATGAGTGTTCACAAAACATTCCACAATCAATACTTGTGTGTTTTTGCAAAATTCAACGTACCTAGCTTTCCTGTGATAACGTTACTGTTCTGTGTTTATATTAGATTTGTAAAACGGGACTGTATTCTGTAATATTAGAGTCGACGTAAATCGTGGTCCCCATCATTTAAACGTCTATAAAAATAAAGAACCGCAATCAAATCCCGTTTTACATATCTAATACGCATAAATGCTCTAAAAGTGGAAACTCAAAAATTTCTATGTTATTCACCCTCTAAATAAAATGTTTTAAACCTCCCCTAATCAACATTGATCCTAATAATTTAAAAAAAAAACTATTTCAGGACGGCATGTCGGCCCGAGTATAAACATCCACCACAAGACAATGGATGCTGACAGACTACTTAAAATAATAATAATAATATACTAATTTTTACTAAAATCTACGTACTAGACTGTATAATCAATAATTGTTTTATATAAAATTACCCAAAAAGAAAAAATAATAATAATACTAAGTATAGATACCCATAGATTACCTCTTGTGATAAATAAGCGAAAATTAAAGATTGTAAGTGCCATTTCATTGATAAAACAATATTTCGCTGCTCTTGAATTTACATAAATAAATATTGTAGGAGCTATATAAATATATCGTTAGTGAACGGTACTGTTTGGAGTATAATATTAAATTGCCCGTTTTCTAAAATTGGTAGCCCCTTAACATTGGTAGCCCTAAACTTTAACAGACATCTGAGCATTTAGGTATCCCTTAAAGGTGGGTGAAAACGAAAATATCACCGACTTACCTAACTCTCACAAAGTGCCCCTAATAAAATATTATTTTATAAAAATTTCGCGTTCCGATTCGCTATAAAGAATATTTCGTTATTTCGTTCTTGTCAAAAGGAAGGGCATTTGTATGATGTATCTGTCTGACCCTAGGTTCACAAAATCAGTTCTCCGTGTTACGATTGTCAATCTATCATTAAAATTGAATCTCATGGGTCGGTAAATATATTTATCGTAGAGTTTTTAATAGTCTACTTGTGGATATAGACTCTCCTTAAAAATAAGCTTTTAGTAATATTGAGTCATAAACAATTTAAATTAGACCTATTTATGCGACAACGAACCAATTCACACATACCAAAATCAAAATCGACACCCCATCTATGACAACACAAGGATAAATTATCTCGATTTATACACGAAAGTTTTGTTTTGAATGTTTAAGTTTTGTCATCCTCCATGAGATATATTAATGGCCTATAGCTATATGCCCTGCCCACTGTTATTTCAGACTTATCACTCGTAAAATGGCATTTGAAACTTAAAAAACCTTTATCCCATTTAACTATAAAGTAAAAAATACACACCATAGTCGGTGATTTTTTTAATTAATAATTTAAATTAATTTTGTACTCTCACTGACCGTTCGCTAACGTACTGTCTAAACTTAGTTTAGTAGAATATTAATGCTTAATCGATCTGTATAGTTTTTATAATATCTGTACGCCACGGCTCACAAACAAATTAAATACAATAAGACTGTTTTTAAAACAATGACACGGCCTTAAATAAAAAAAAAAACAGAACAAGAATAAACGTTATTTAGCTATAAACACGGACAATAAAGAAATTAGTGGAAATCACATAATTAATAAAAATCTATTTTAATTTAAAATTAACGAAATTTTTTTTAAATAATTTTTAGGTTTAAAGTAGATAATTTCTTTTTAATTTACAATATGATTTTATCGTAAAAATGTAAATTCATGACCAATTTCGTGCTCGCATCTTTCAAATCTTGACTTTACAAGGTATTTTAAAAACGGTATTTTAAAAACATTTCAAACATTTGATACACCATTAACAATCTCTAGTTTTTTTTAAATTTATGTATTTGTTTGTGAGCTGTCGCCGAGAGCTTAACAGGTGATGCCTAACGGCTTTTTGTCGTTGCCTTGTTTATGTTTATGTGATAAAGTTTATATTTAGTGTAGTTATTATTGTGGTGTTAGTTTCTGAACGCAGTCTTTAAACGAACCAATTCACACATACCAAAATCAAAATCGACACCCCATCTATGACAACACAAGGATAAATTATCTCGATTTATACACGAAAGTTTTGTTTTGAATGTTTAAGTTTTGTCATCCTCCATGAGATATATTAATGGCCTATAGCTATATGCCCTGCCCACTGTTATTTCAGACTTATCACTCGTAAAATGGCATTTGAAACTTAAAAAACCTTTATCCCATTTAACTATAAAGTAAAAAATACACACCATAGTCGGTGATTTTTTTAATTAATAATTTAAATTAATTTTGTACTCTCACTGACCGTTCGCTAACGTACTGTCTAAACTTAGTTTAGTAGAATATTAATGCTTAATCGATCTGTATAGTTTTTATAATATCTGTACGCCACGGCTCACAAACAAATTAAATACAATAAGACTGTTTTTAAAACAATGACACGGCCTTAAATAAAAAAAAAAACAGAACAAGAATAAACGTTATTTAGCTATAAACACGGACAATAAAGAAATTAGTGGAAATCACATAATTAATAAAAATCTATTTTAATTTAAAATTAACGAATTTTTTTTTAAATAATTTTTAGGTTTAAAGTAGATAATTTCTTTTTAATTTACAATATGATTTTATCGTAAAAATGTAAATTCATGACCAATTTCGTGCTCGCATCTTTCAAATCTTGACTTTACAAGGTATTTTAAAAACGGTATTTTAAAAACATTTCAAACATTTGATACACCATTAACAATCTCTAGTTTTTTTTAAATTTATGTATTTGTTTGTGAGCTGTCGCCGAGAGCTTAACAGGTGATGCCTAACGGCTTTTTGTCGTTGCCTTGTTTATGTTTATGTGATAAAGTTTATATTTAGTGTAGTTATTATTGTGGTGTTAGTTTCTGAACGCAGTCTTTATATTGTTAATATATACTTTTTAATATAATTTTATTACAAAGCAGTGTGAAAATGT
The DNA here is from genome assembly GCA_932526445.1 of Phragmatobia fuliginosa. Classification (NCBI taxonomy): domain Eukaryota; kingdom Metazoa; phylum Arthropoda; class Insecta; order Lepidoptera; family Erebidae; genus Phragmatobia; species Phragmatobia fuliginosa. The sequence goes on along the minus strand of OW052074.1, from coordinate 18,452,223 downwards.
TTTTTAAATCAATTATAAAGATATAAATGAAATCTATATTATTATTAAGATGTAAAATGATAGTTATTAATATAATATAAGAGGGCACTCACATGATTTAATGTTTCCCTCCTTTTTTTGAACTTCGAAATTGCGTTCAGAAACCAACATCCTTAAAACTGAAAAGTTAATCGAATCCCCTTTCTTTAAAATAAGTTATATTAAATACATTATGTAATCGTGTAATATTGCTGTTTTCGAAGGGTTTGAATATATTTTCAGTAATGAAATGCATTTTGTGTATCTGTGCAAATGGTTTTGGGATTGTGTCTGTCAGAAATGCCTTTTATGATCTTTGGTTATTTGTTTTCTTTCATATACAAAAAAAAGTTATTTGGTGTGGCTCATTATTTTTTCTAGAACACTGTCATTGCAATGAATTGCTGTTATTAAAATCGCGAGTAACGCTGCGGAGCGAAGCTAGTCTCAAAAAATGGCCCAAGTAACTCTATAGGTCACCAGCTTTCTGTCAGTGAAAGTCCCGTCAAAAGCCATACCAGAGATTACCCGAGACAAACAGATAGACATTTTTGGTGTAAGGAACGTATATACTTGGGGCTGTAATTAAGAATTTCCTGTAAGAAAAACCCAATAAAAACTTTTGGCCCGACCCGGGAAAGAATCCGCGACCTCGTGATCAGCAGTCGCATACCTTAACCACTATTTCTTATTGGTCAATGAGGTAGTCATCGACGAATCTCACTCCCAATGAGAAGAAATTTTATACTTTTGTATATTTTTACGTTTAGTTTGTTAGTTTTATTATATAAGCCTTTTATATTTCTAATTCATAATTTGTTATGTTACCGGACAACAGTGAGCGAAAGGTGGAGTAATAGGTTTGGCGTATGTTCCACTGTATGTCTGTTCGTTCCGGCTACTATCTGGAGGAGCTAAACCGATTTCATTAAAGTTTCACTAGTAGATAGCTGATGGTATAAGGATTAACTAAGGCTACTTATTTTAGACTAGCTGAGACCCACGGTGTTGACCGCGTTTGTTGATGTAACCGCGGACAACACCGCGGGGCGAAGTCCCTATATCAGCAGCTATCTGCCAGTGAAAGTCCCGTCGAAATCGGTCCGGCCGTTCCAGAGAATATCCACTGGCAGAAAGCTGATGACTTAAGGAGTAACTTAGGCTAATTATTCTTACGGCCCGTTTACGACCTTACCGCTGTGAGAGGTAGCTAAGAGCGAAACGCCGAGCGGTAATATCAAAAGTATAAAAATGTACGAGGCACTTAGTGAGGCGAGGCGAGGCGGCGGCGCTTAGCTAAGAGCGGCGACTCGTGGCGTGCCTCGTACATTTTTATACTTTTGATATTACCGCTTGGCGTTTCGCTCTTAGCTACCGCTCACAGCGGTAAGGTCGTAAACGGGCTGTTAGACTAGCTTCTCGCTATTGACAACAATAACCGCGAGTAACACCGAGGGGCTCAGGTAGTATATAACAACACATCTCAGCACCATTCGCCCAGAACATCCCCAACTAATTTATATTGTACTTAACGTGTATCAATCTTGTGAGTAAGTACGTTTATACAAATATTTATAAACCATTATGTACATGTTATTATTGTTGGAAATTAAAATGCTAATATATACATCACATTCTGTTTTATACATTTACCTTTTATAAGTAGTTTTTTTTTTAAAGACAGCTCCCCGAATTAAAGTCGTCACAATATAAGTCCGTTTTGACATTTGAGAATGACCACAGAATGTAACTTGAAACGCAACTGGAAAAAACTAGTTAGTAATAAATAAATACCTAAAGTATTTAAAAAAAATACATACTTTTGTGGTGTGTTTAATAATACGAAAGAATATATTGCTACCATTCTTTTCGCACTTAATTTATAGAAGTTACGCCACGATGACGAATGTCAAAACGGGCTTCTTAATTTGTGACGACTTTAAGTATATAAATCCCTGTGTCGCGGAGGATTTTACAAACATACATGAAACGGACACAAATCACACCCAGACTCAGAAAAACAAATTCTGAATCATACAAAGTGTTATCTTACGTGGGATTTGAACCCACGACACTCGGCGCAGTAGGAAACGGCGTGGTGACCGCTTACGCCAACCGCCAACCGTGCAGTCAAAAGTACTACCCATTATTAAATAGATATATTAATACCCAATAGTATTTAGGATCGGCTACTAGTTCTACCGGTTTTACCTGAGTATCAGTTTTACACGAAGCAACTGGCATCGGACCTCCGCAGCCCTGAGGGCGAACGATTACCGTAGATCATCCTCCTAGCCATTATTCCCAAGTTTATTTGGGGTCGGCTACTAGTTCAACCGGTTTTACCTGAATTTGATTACCGTAGATAACTACCCATTACTAAATATCTTATGTGATCTCTTGCTAAAATTGTCAACTAATTTGATTTAGAAAATTGAAAATGAACACACTTGCTGAATTCAAATTACGAGACATTTCAGAACCAAAAACGGCATAGCATAGACAAATACAACTTTCTAAAAAGTTCTGTCTTGGTCGATACGGTCTTGGTATGAGACTCGTGCATATACCCTGGCTTCTAAATTCCTGGGACAAACGTGTCCCGGTGTACAGGGACGTGTGGTAACCCTGTTCGAGCGTTGAGTTTTGCACTCTTATGAAGCGATCAATAATTTTAATCTATATATATAAAAATGAAACCCGTTTTCCTTGGTCACGGCATCACGCGTGAATGGCTCGACCGATTTCACTAATTCTTTTTTTGTTGTATTTGTTATTATTAGGAGAAGGTTCTTACTGAAAAAAATATTAAGAAAATCTCTCAGAAATATTGAAAAATAAACATTTAATTTTGCATATTTAAAAAAAAAATGTGGGCCGTCACGGGACGCCTGGCAGATGTGAAACATCGCCATTATTTTGTAAAAGTAATATGTAGAAAAGAACATGTTGTAATAGGAACTAAATATGTCATAATGATAAAATAAAATATTACTAATTATTAAAATAGTACGGTGTGGCGACGCGTCGCCACACCGTACACACTACTGCATATAGACTGTATATATACACCATCGTATAGCGTGGCGACGCGTCGCCACGGCATGCGTCGCCACGCCAGAAATCTGTTTTACGTGCGGCTATAGATGTTTCACATCAAAAACGCGCGTAACGAATGTCAATGTCATTCACAGCCATTGAGTGACGTTGAATTGGCGGTACGAAGTTCGCGGGGTCAGCTAGTCTATAATACTTCTTATTGCAATGCTCAGTAAAGAATATCATAGCAATAACAAAATTTGAGCTCAATATTTTTTTGTCATCTCGAAGCTCCACGAAGCTATAGGAACTCTAACTGCACTAGAATTTCTTTAACAAACATACATATTTAATTGATGCCTTTATGGATAAATTTATTGACATTCTAAGGCTTTTCTTGTATAACTTCTAATATGTTTGAATGTTTGTCTGTAGCTAAAGCGGTGTGCCACACCCTTCTTCTTTTAAGGTACACAAGTGTGTGTTTGCTTTGTATGTGTGTATATAACACTCATATATGTCTTAATCAAATTTCCGCGATGCCGGCTCTACACTCGTGGCGCGAACGGCCGCGAAAGCCCGCGACAACTGCGAACCACGAGTGTGGATGTTGTTCACACCTTCTCGTTCGCGCTTCGCACCGTTCCCCGATCAGTGTGGAGAACAAGTCGCGAACAAGACTGTGAAGCTTTGCGAGAACTGTGTCCTTTCACAAAAGGACACAGTTCTCGCGCGGATCACGCCGTTTATTCACGGCGCGACGTCACACGCGAGTGTAGAGCCGGCTTAACTCAATTTTGAATCAAAGATATTAGATTAAATTCATTTTATTTTTATATTCGCTACAGTGCTACAGGTAAGTAAATATATAAAACAAAAATTATAAATTTATAATTTTGTTGTCATTAGTCATTATATGTACATACCTAACTTAAAGTTTTAGTATTATTATAGTTACTTACTTTGAATATCGATAGATAAGTTTAAAACAAAACTGATCTTTTTAACATAGAAATATTAAACATAAATGAACGTAATCATTCTGGTATTATAAGGTAAGTACTTGAAATATTCCATCTGCATAGCTAGTTTTGCATGAAATTATTATTCTTTGTTTCTTGTTATACTTGCATAATTTACAAAAATGTGTTTCCTATATCCCAAACTAGTGTAGTACCCCTTATTCGTAAGCGTAAGGTCCAAATTTTTCGTGAGTACATTAATATGTGCTAATTAAACGACACGGTAATCCGTGTCGTTTAACTTAGCTGTCGTCCACGACTTTAAGGGCCATAGCACACTAGCTACTTTTAGCATCGACGATGGGCGATCATTCGCGACTTTCCGCTGGGATGAATAGGGGTGGTGATACTTCGTATTCTTATCCGTCACAAAACGGGGAATCGTTTTGAAACCCCATTATTGAGGGAGAGCACATAGGCCTTAGCTAGTGTTGAATTGAATTGCTGATAACGACGAGCGTCGGTAACCACTTACCGTGTGCTCCCTCGCATCTCCTAATATAAAAGAAAACAATTCTTACAGCCATTCTTGTACATATTGTATTGCACATCTAATTGTAAGTTTAGTTATAACCTTTGCTTGCGCGATTTAGGAACACAATCGATTTAATATTTCGAATTGAAGTGTTAAGATGGCGCTAGGTGCGTTATTTATAGATTATTTAATATGTAAATGCATGCCGCTATAAATAGAATTTTTTTTTTTTTTTTTTTTTTTTTAATATTTAAGCCTGCCAAAGTGACTCTACTCTGCCTGATGGAAAGCATGAAATTTAACTCATTTAAAACTTGTTTGTTGTATTTTGTGTTCCACAGTCCCGGTCAGCGCCGCCCGCCTCACCCTTGCCCCCGGTGTCCCCGGGCATACCCAATTTCAAAACGCCAATCGTCAGCCTGAAGCGACCTTCCCTTGTATAACCAGATTGATAAATATTGTTTAAACCTCAAGAGCTTAAGTAGTGATAAGTATATTAAATGAAGAAGTCAAATCACGTTAATAATATTAATCTCTTTCATGTCTTTATAAGAGTCCAGAGAATTAATTTTCGTAACTAATCTACTGTCGATCTCGAAAATATCATTTCACTGCACTACTTGTATCGCTTGGAGCCCACATGGTACCACACTGTGTTTGATTTACAATTCGTTGTTATGCGTTTGGTTGTTCTTAGTGTCCATATAATGTAAGCTTGTAATGTCCCCTGCTACACAAGTTTTATTAAAAATAAAGGTATTCTCATATATAAGGTACACCAATGTAACTTTCGGTCGCAATATTTTACCATACAAAGTTGGATGTCTAATACTTTAGTACTAGAAGACCTTATGATATTTCTCAGATCGAGGGTAGTTTGAAACTGTTTTTTAAGAACTTTGTTACGACAATTTTGATCTTCTGTTATTTTTTCTAAGATTTTTTACTTTTTGATGTAATTTATATTTTCTTTCTTTGATGTGTAAAATATTTATCTCGTTTTCTGCAATCTGTTCGTACTTTTGTGGAGAGGGATGTGTAACAGGAAGTGCTGTTTGACAATGACAGATATATGAATTGTAGTTGTCAAATATACACAGCGAGTATGCCATTACTGTAAATTTTATTCGTATTTTTTATTTTTGAATTTAAATAATCTTTAAATAAATTTGTTTTTACTTTGCAATTTACAAATCAAGTACCTATACTGTACATTTTACTAATTTTTTTCAAGTTGGGTACTCGTTTAGTTATGACGTCACACCTTAATAGTAACACGCTCAAATATGTGCAAGGTGCATAACTGGCATTCGCATCGCATCCGTGCATTCTCAATTTAGTTTTTAGTGTAGTAGTTTAATTACACGAACATATTGTTATGGACGCATTAAGTAACACTTCATCCAAATATAATAATATGTAATTCTGAATCAGTTATTAAGTCAATAAAATACATATTTTAAATCTCTTGTCTTTTATTTTTGAGAATAACATATTGCCAGAATCTACTTGAAGACATAATAGCTTCCATAGAAAAACACTGGCCGGCGGACCGAAGTAGCCAAAACGTCTTTTTTAAATACAAATATAAAAATATTTTTTTAAGGGATTGGGGGGAGGGGGAGGGGGTAATCTTCACACATACATTTTATACTCACTAAAACAATCGCCTGTTGCTATGAAGTGTGACTTAATTTCACACACACATGAACACGTTATGAATCAAAACAGTGTAATGCATAAAAATCTTATTATAATTAATCTGTCACGATATGCTTTGACAGCCGTGAATGCCTGTGTATGCTCCCTACTGTATTGCTCTATGATCAGCTTCAGACCAACCAATATTTTTGACGTTGCGGCGACTTCCACATACAGCGCAAACGAAAGCATACAACAGCGTTATCTACCAAAGAAACATCAAACCACGGAGTAACGAACTATATGGGGTAACTACTAATCCTGAATCACGATATAGAAATTCTCGCGCCGATCAGCATATAACATCCCAACATCAACCGTTGAACAGTTGTCCGCCAGACAAGATCACCTCGCCTGGTCGGAGGATACTCCCTTTGTGTTGGAGGGACTCAATACCCTTTACTAAACAAAGAGAATACGTCTTTGAAAAATAAAATGAATGATTTCGAAATCGAGGGATTGAGTTCGATGTTGCAGCTTATATATCTATCATCTTTATCTAAAATTGCACTAAATAGCCAAAGTATCAAAATTAAATTAATACGCTATGTGAGGACTGCGACATACCGCGGGCGGCAGAGGGGGAAATGCCACCATCTTGAGTTCATTTTTCTGCCTGTACTATCTATTAATTATAATTTACTTATGTCACGTTGTTTCTCACGAAGAACTTTGAAACTTACCGTCTATTTTAGGGTTCCGAAGTTTATGACTCGGAATCTTTTAGATTCGTCATGTCCGTCTGTCTGTCCGTCCGTCCGTCCGTCCGTTCGTCCTCGACTTACCGTCCAAACGGTTAGTGCTTGTGCTAGAAAGATGAGACTTTGCATGAATACGTGTTGTAGTTACGTCGACACAGTGCTACAATAAAATTATGAAAAATAAGTGGGGATTGATTTTTTTCCTCGCGGCTACCCTCTCGTGTGGGGTATCATTAGATAGGTCTTTTAAAAACAAATACTTTTAAATACAGGGTTTTTAAAACGATTTTTGATTTTTGATTTAGGTATCCGTTTGCGAGAAATTCCACTTTAAAGGGCACTTTTTTGTAAAACAGGGCGTCTCCCTCTCCTTTAAAAGCTAAAAGGCTGGCTCAAAAAAGAGAGACTTATAAAATGCGCTCACCTGGAAAACATCATACAAAATTAACGCATTAATACATAAACATAATAATTATGTATTGGATACGATTTTAAATCCACGTACCATTATGGGTGACTGAGGAACCCTTTCCTGTGCGTGGCCTGACACGCATGACGCACTTGGCTGATTTTTAATGTGTTTCTGCAGGCGTGCCTAAGACAGGATAGGTAACAAAAATTAGTCCAACAGTTATTTGTTTGAAAGTTCATACTTAAAGTACAGACTTTGAAAAATTACGAAAATATAACATTTCGTAACAAAAGTATTACAACCTCTTTTAATCATCTGTCACCAAATCATCAAATTGACAGAACATGCACATAGGACTCAAGTAAAATAAATCTAAATCAAACATTTTATAAAAAAAATATGAAATGAATAAAAAAATGAACACTCATAAACCATCCTTCGCAGAAGTGAAAAAGAGGTCACTTTATTGTGCCCAAAAGGAATACGAAAAAAAATGGTCCAACAAGTTGTCTGGCTTACAAAAGTAAGTGTGTATCTCGTGTCATTGCCGTCAGACCTTATGAGGTCATATTTTGAAAAAACTACTATCAAGAAATACTAAAAATAATTTGTATATTTTTTTAAAACCAAATACTTTTTAATATGTACTTTAAAATGCAGAGATGTAAGCATAATTCGTAAATAGTTATCTAAAATATAGGTACGGCAGGTTAATTAGAAACAGTGAAAACAAACAGATAATGTGTGCAAATAAATAAAATTGGAGTGTCCGTTTGTAATTTCAGAGTTTTCCACTAAATGCATCTGAAAGTATACGGTTATTACTAGGGCTCGGAATAGGTAGTTTAATTTTATGTACTTGCAGAAATAAAGTCAACGTAAGCATAACATGGATAAACCATAACATAAAATTTGCAATACTGATTATTCCAAAATGTTTTTCAATAAAGGTTAGATCACGTCGAAGGTTAGGATTTTGCAATACTTCTTTCGCTTTCTTTATAGATTGTACTTCTTCATCATGAAATAAAGAAAGAATATGTGATATTTCATTAAAATATTTTTATAGTAAAAAGCAGCTTCTAGCCATGTACCCCACCGAGTTATAACTGGCTCTGGAGGCAAGGGCATATAGTTTTTACAATCTCTGAAAATAGTAAGTTCCCCGGGATTTCACAGGCATATCCATACTATTGATGTCACAAAATCGCAAGTACATAAAATTAAACTACCTATTCCGAGCCCTAGTTATTACATAGAAAACACATTTTTTTATTTTTGTCTTCCTGTTTGTTTCGGCTAAACTCTAGAACGCCTCAACCGATTTTGACGGAATTTAAATTAACAGACAGCTGTTGATACGAGGAGGAACTTAAGCTACTTTTTTAGACTAGATCCGACGCGCGGCGTTACACGTGGGTATCTTAAATTTCTACTAAGGGAGCAAACAAAAGCACTGCAATGAGAAGGTCAACTTGACATAACGTCTGGCCAGTGTGCAATAGTGGGCTAAAACCTGCTTTCTAAGGAGACTCCAATAGTGATCAATGTCCAATAATGGAGTACTAAAGGATATTGATGATCGTTATCATGTTTATTCAGTGAATCGGCCAACTTGCGCGAAATGGCCAACAGCGCCATCAAGACCTGCCCGCAGTCGCGAGGAAGACCAGGCGACCATAAGCCACCGGACAACCCCGTGGCCTTCCAAAGGGTGTCTGTCTCAGGAATACATGTCACAGGGGTTCGTACTTGTCTATACGAATAAATAAAGTTGACGCGTCTGTTTGTAATGTCAAATGAACAGGTGTGTGTAACATATACGACTGCTGGTTTATTGGCATATTATCAACAACCCATAACGTTCCACTCCTGGGCTCGGTTCCCCTCATAGGAGAAGGTTAAGGCCATACGTCCCCACGCTAGCCGAGTGCGGGTTGGGGAAAGGCAAGATACGTTGGATCTTCCAACTAAGCTTCACGATTGCTATCTTGCGATAACAACCGATCAAATCGAGAAGCCCAAAATCGATCAGAGTCTAGTGCAATGGGAGAGACCTATGTCCAGCAGTGGACTGGGATAGGCTGATGATGATAACGACCGGGTCATTTGCTTAACGTGAACTCAAATTTACGGAAACGCTCATAACATATATAACATAGGCTGTTAATGATGATGACTCGTCTATAAACACTATGATAATAGTTTTTTTACTTTAAAGCCTTGTTGTGCTAGTGGTTAGCGTATGCGGCTGCTGATCAAGAGGTCTCGGGTTCGATTCCCGGGTCTGACCAAATAATTGTGTAATTACACACAACGCCATCTAGTCCCAAACTAAGCAGAGCTTGTATTATGGGTACTAGACAACTGATTTATATACATAAACATATATTTTTTTCGTAAATAGATACATAATATACATAGAAAACACCCAAACTCCGAAACAAATATTTGCGGATCACACAAACAATTTGTCCGACCTGGGAATCGAAGCCGAGACCTCTTAATCAGCAGTCGCATACGCCAAAAACTGCGTAATCGAGGCAGTAATTAGGTACCTAATGTAATATTACTATCAATTTCTTTGGAAATGTACCCGCTAAGTTTAAAATAACAGATTCCCTCTACTTTCAACAACATGGCTGTCAAACCGCAGGTACCGATGGAAGATTTAGTGCGTTCTGCAGCATTGCTGGTAGAAACACTGCACCTACGGCAACATTACATGGCTATATCCAACCAAACCTTCAGCGCCACCCTGGATAGCTTCCTCCAAGCTCACGGTTGCGAAAGGCCTTACAACTTGGAGCGTAACGTAGCCTCAACTATGGTGTTCGATCGACGTCCCGAAAGTAAAGAATTTGTATCTTTTATCTTTCCTTTCTCTTTCTTCTTTTATTTCTTTCCTACTTCTTGTTACGAGTATAAAGTCCATTCTCTTAGAGACGGTCGCCTTTGTATAGCCAATGGATTCAGCCCCACTAGCCAAGTTGCTAACGTTTTTCGTTTTCTATTCCATTCTCTCGTTTCATTGGCTAATGTAGTCAGTCACGTGATCAAAGCAAAATATTAGCCTAAGCTAATTGTATGATATACCAAATACCTCCAATTAAATAATAGCCAATACCTCCTTTTCAAGGAGTGGACTGTTAAAGGCTGTTGATGATGATGAATTGTAAGAAAGAGACAACTGCCGCAGCGTAACTACCACGGCACCAAGGAACTATTTATTTATTTCGTAACACGATTTTTATTTTTATATTTACCAGTTTTTTTAGAATCTAAATGAAAAGTAATATTTTTTGCTAAAAAATTGTTACTTTTAAGAAATATATACTTACATTCATCTTTTATTTATTTGTGCTAAGAAATAAATGATATCAAATATATAAGTTAAGTTGCCAAATTAAATTGCGTACGGATAATATTAAATAATAATAAAAATAATATAATTATTTAAGCAATTGTGGTTATTCTCACAATAATAATTAAAGGTGTACCGACACTATCTAATCGGATGGACCTTACTCATAATTTGGACTCGTTTCCCGCGTAGTTTTAAAGTAACCTTTTGAATTTAAACGTAATTCTAGAATTGTGATATGTTACAGTACAGTACATAAATATTTCTTAAATTTTTATTATGAATAGCGGACGAAATGGACGATTACTTTCCTGAGTCAGATCCCCCCTCTGAAGTGGAAATAATGCGCAACAAAAGGCATCTTAGTCCGAAACGTTCTCGAAGTGAGTGTGTCTAGTATTTTTCTTTTTCCTTTCGTATGTAGGTAGTAGAGCCATGCTGATTTCTGCACAAATCCTGGGGTCACCTTCTTCATCATTCATCATCTGTACTTACAATAAGGCCATCCTTCATCCATCACCATTGATGAGAGTAGGACTCTTGGATTCTACTCATGCTTTCTATCAGAGAGAGTAGAGTCACTTTGGTAGGCTTAACTTAAGAAATTAACATCTAACAAGTAGTCTGGAATGCAGTGCCAGATGTCGTCAGTTTGATTCTCATAGAGAACAATTAAAAATTAATCTGTGTCTCTGGGTATAATCAAAGCATTTTGAAATACATAATATGTTTGTCTATATTGCCATGTTGCCTGCAGACTTCTGTTTAAGATCAAACTATTATACTGGCACACGAGTCACACGACGGTCTTTAATTTTATCATTCTTTTCTACATTCATATTTACGTTTCTTTTTCATTAAAGTGATGGCGAGCTCGGTAGCGATGCTACGGTCGTCGGACACCAATGTGTCTTTGGATAGTTTCGAAGAGTTACCTACTATGGAAGGTTAGTCAATTTAAAAAAAAATGTCTGTTATCAAGAAAACGTAAACTTTAAAGAATTATTAAAATCTATTCAATAGCTTCAGATATAGCCCACTTCAGTTCTGGAGGTCTACCAAACTAACAGACTTACATCTGACTTCAACATAGTTTGGGGAGGGCTTAGCGGAAAGTTTAACCAGAGTTTATACCTGGAAAATAATCATCTTCACATAACATAAAATGAAGTTGTTTCTGCCGTCTGTTCGCATAGATCTTTTAATCTACTCAACGGATTTTAATGCTGTTTTCAGCAATAGATAGGTATTAAAGAGGAAGATTTATATGTTAATACCTACATGCATATTATAGTAGAGCAAAAGCGATAATTTCAGACTTTACTAGTTCTTAAATAAAATACAGTGTGAGGAATACATTTCTCTTTTTTTGTTGACTATCAGAAATCATGGACCCTTGGATGGCCCCTATTCCACCGGACCGGAAGTACATTTATAAATACGAGCTGGGTGTGGTACATGTATACAGAAACCAGGCAGACCTTGAAGCCAATAAGCCAATAAACTACACTTACATACCTTTTAAGAAGTACGTACAGGATCTTGAACAAATTGACTCCCTTAATGCCAACGGGCCTCTGTGAGTATCTTGAAGCTTTTCATTAGTTTTCAAAAGACAAATCCCACTTTCTTAGTATATTCTGTATCTCCGCAACCTTGCAAATATAAACGGAACACTAAAAAGAGGCGATGTGACCGCTAAAACCACTACGCAATTCTGCGAGGTCTCAATTTCTTTGCCATGCAAGAAAAATCCGTCCGTAATGATACTGCAGCTGTGTAGGTTCAAACAAGGTAACTGGATTGAAATCTCTGTGCTGATCACAGGAATACGACGAATGTTCTACTGATCATAGCTTAGAACAGCATCATTATGTATAAGATTTTCTTCTTATCATCAAATTTACTCATTTCTATTTTTCTTTCTATTTTCAGTAAGTCTTATTGCTTTCGCCGCTTGAGTTACCTAACATCAAAGTTCCAAATGCATGTACTACTCAACGAGCTCCATGAACTGGCATTACAAAAAGCAGTGCCGCATAGGGACTTCTATAACGTCAGGTAATTTTTGTCTTAATCGCCTGAATTCCTGTTCCGCATCCTTTTAGTCTTATTTCTTTTTTTTCCTTAACTAACCAACATCCAAAAACTTCTCATTATTTTATCAATAATTCTGTCAAACAATCCCGCCGGCGAATATCTTTTTCTTTCTTCAATTTTTGCTTCAGGAAAGTGGACACTCACATTCACGCCGCTTCGTGTATGAACCAGAAGCATTTACTCCGGTTCATCAAACGCATGCTGCGTACGAATGCCAACGAGGTGGTGACGATAACAGATGGAGTGCCCACCACACTTAAATCTGTCTTTGAAGAAATGAACCTTGATGCGTATGATTTGAACGTGGATATCCTGGATGTGCATGCGGTAAGGATGTCTTTGAAGGGTGATTTGCACCAAGTGGATAGCATCAGATTAAATTTTATTGATATTAAATGCAGTATTTGAAATCTTTATAACTAAGCGCGTATATTCAAGTTCAGTGGAAATCATACTTCAAAGTACGTGGATCTATTCTAAGACTAAATTTTAATTCGTTTTTCACTTTTTGTAAAGGACCGCAACACTTTCCACCGATTTGACAAATTTAATGCTAAATATAATCCCGTGGGAGAGAGCAGACTGAGGGAAGTGTTCCTCAAGACGGATAACTATATGAATGGAAAGTACTTCGCACAAATAATCAAGGTAAATAACTTTGCTCTTGTGTTTCTCTAACACCACCTCCACCTCTGTTCTGGATTAAAGTTGATCTTATTGGTTACACATACCTACTTGATTTTAAGTTCCTGTTGGTACATATATAGAGCTGAGAAGAGACAGCACAAGACAAAGAGGTAGTCAGCTTTGAAGATAGGTATATACATGTGTAAGGATCCTAATAGGAAAACATGGAGAAGGAAAGTGTAAAACAGAAGAAACTGGAAGGAATTTACCATTGGCAAAATTGGATAACCAGACCAAGTATTTAGTTTTATACTGTTAGTGTCTAAATACAGGCTTTAATACTATTATTATTACTTGGTTGCATTCCAGAACATATACCTGGGTCATTAGCCATCGCTTTTCATTTTACTTGTGACCATAGAGCGTTCGTGATACAAATGATTTATTAACTTGAATATCTATCATCAGGAGGTGATGGTAGACCTAGAAGATAACAAGTACACTTACGCAGAGCCCCGCATCTCCATCTACTGCAAGAACCCAGGCGAGTGGGACAAACTGGCCTCTTGGGCACTCAAACACAACGTCTACTCCCATCAAGTCAAGTGGCTGATACAAGTGCCCAGGCTATTGTGAGTATTATTTGTGGTATAGAGGTACAGTAAATAATGCACACCAACCTCTAAAAAGAGACATTTCGCTAATTTCACTTTGTGGAGCGTTGTCCCTTTCGCACACTAACGCCGTTAGTACACCGACGCATTCGTATGCGGCAGCGAAACAACGAAAAACTGTCAGTAGTATGGCAGAATTTCGCATACGCTACGTCTCACTCTAGCACTAGGCTACATGAAATAGTTGCGTCCTTGTCGGTATTGTTTCGCAAGGAACTGTGAAGACGCAGATGTTTCGCTAGTGGTGTTTCGCATCGCTGCCGCATACGAATGCGTCGGTGTACTAACAGCGTAAACGACTGCATTCTTGCCCAGTACTGTATAGATTGTGGCAGAATCTGGTATTACTCGTATTGATGCGAAAGTTTGTAAGAATGTACGGATGTTTGTTACCGTTTCACACAAAAACTACAGAAGGAATTTAGACGAACTTATGCTACTATTTAGCGCGATAACGTGTGTATATTACCCGGGCAGTCTCCGATAAAAGTCAGTTATTTATTTATATAACTCTATAAGCTTTCGCCCGTGTTTATGTCGATTATCGCAGCAAAAAGTAGCAGGCTATACCCTTTATCAGGCTTAAGACTATCTGAGTACAAAATTTAATTTAAATCAGTGCAGTGGCTTGAGTTAATCGCGGACAGACAGACGCGGCGGAGAACTTTATTTTATAATATGTAGTGATATAAATTTGTTAATCATTTATGTCATCTACTGTAATATATTTCACAGTGACATATATCGGTACAAGAAGCTGTTGAAGAACTTCCAGGAGTTCATAAGCAACTTGTTTGACCCGCTGTTCCAGGTGTCCATCAACCCTAGCAGCAACCCTGAACTCAATAAGTTTCTTACGGTATTTTAAACTTCAGTGCTTATATAGTAAATAATAAGGAGTATTTATATCTAGATTTCTGTTTTGACTTGTATTTATATCCAAATACCTCGATTAGGTATGCCGCGGGTTGTAAAGATAAAAAAATATTTTGATGTAACTTGTATATCACATGCATTTAGTTTAGTTTAGTTTAGCTATTAATTTGAAATCACAATCAGACCCTTCAATTGCATTTTTTTGTATCTCTATAGCAAATATTTAATTATGCTAAACTTACGTAAATACGAGTCCATGAAACTTTCATAGCTAATTGGCCTTAGGTGATTGGAAACAATCACCGAGGGTGAGCAACTTACTTAAGGTACTTAAATGGGTAACGTTAAGCAGTCGGTCCCGGTCGTTATCATACGATAACAGTCGTGAAGTTTAGTTGGAGACCTTTAGGCGGCTTAAAAGCATCCAAAAGCAAGATTACGTAGCCACAACGTGTCTTGCCAGTCCCCAACCCGCACTCGGCCAGCGTGGGGACGTATGGCCTTAACCCTCTCCTGAGAGGACACCCGAGCCCAGCAGTGGGATGTTATGGGTTGTTGATGACATGGAAAATGTACGACAAAAGCCTGTTCGCTTTTGTCAAACTTCTTTCCGCCATGAATATCTCCTTTTAATGTAATTAAGAAAACCTGTCTCAAGTAAATAATTGCAATATTACCTACAGCATGTGATCGGGTTCGACAGCGTTGATGATGAGTCGAAGACAGGAAACGCAACCCTCTCGGAGAACCTGAAGTCTCCTGAGGACTGGGATGATGAGGAGAATCCTCCGTACGCGTATTACCTGTACTACATGTACGCCAACATGACCGTGCTCAACCATTTGAGGAAGTGAGTATACCAATAATACCCAGGTTCGTACATCACCGTCGAGAGTAGTGATAAAAAAGATGTTTTTTTATTTTTATTTAAAGCTTCCATAGTGAGGTTTGAATGGGGAGTAAAGTCATGTAAGTTGTCATCAACGTGGCGAAACTTCAGCCAGCTGTAAATGTATAATAGCTAAGTCCTGCAGTGTGACCTTCTGTTATAATTGTAAAGGTACAGGTACTGCTGAAGGGTGAAACTAGTCTTTAAAAAGTAGTCATGTGAATGTTTCGTCAAAAGTGGTCCAGCCGTTGTGAGATTAGTTGGAACAGAAAGATAGATAATAACTTTCTTTTCCATGGAAGTACCGTAAATTTAATTGACAATTATTAGTTTGAAATTGCAAACAAAACAGTACAGATATAAGTCATTAAATATCTTTCCAGAGAACAAGGTTTGAATACATTTGTGCTTCGGCCTCATTGTGGTGAGGCTGGTTCGTCTGCGCATCTCTGCAGCGGATTCCTTCTCGCCGACAACATATCGCACGGTCTTATGCTTAGAAAGGTATAATATGTTAATGAAGAGAAATAATCGTCCTTAATGATCGCCGAGATCGTTGCGTTGATCACTTGTTATCACTCTGATACTCTTTACAAAGTAACTGAATTGTGGTCCACGAGACGACTTCTTTTATTAGACGCCTTATTACTAGTCCTTTTAGTACATAGTGTAACATCGCACATGTCTATACATGCACTTGATTATCTGACTGATCAAGAGGTCTCGGGTTCAATGCCCGGGATTCAGACCAAGCCGTACCTCTTGTTTAGTTATAGTTACAAAAATTATTAATAGCAGCTTGGAGTATGGAAGTTTGGCAGTGTTTCACACCCATGCTTGAGCACGTTAAGCCGTCCGTCTTGGTTGTCATGAACATCTGTGACAGTCGTTATTGGAAAAGTGCCACTGTATACTGACAACTAGTTCAATCTTTTGAGAACACATTAAAAAGTGATCAGTGGCATGCTGTTTACGTACTTAATTCATTTTATTCTATTCTCAATACCAGCTCCTGAAATACAGCTCGCATATAAAAAATATAAATACAGCTAGGATTTTTAACTGTCCATAGTACCCGGTGTTCCAGTACATCTACTACTTGGCTCAAATCTTCATCGCCATGTCCCCCCTCTCCAATAACTCGCTGTTCCTCAACTACCATCGCAACCCGCTGCCTGACTTCTTCGCGCGAGGACTCAGAGTCACACTCAGTACTGATGACCCGCTGCAGTTCCATTACACAAAGGTACTCTCGCAGATCACCTGAGTGATTCTTGGAAATTTAATAAATGACGAAGTTTTGAGATAATAAGCAAAAAATACAGCTAAACTAAGAACCAAAATGGGAGTCTATTGCAATTAAAAGTATTTTTATGCCCATTTAGTTCTGCCAAATTTGGGAAGAAACTATGGTATGTGACATACTCTCGTGTATCATGTTATTATCATTAATATCAGTGTATTAAAGTTTCATTAGCTTGAAACTGTACATTTTTTTGTACCTATGTACATTTCAAATGATTTCAAAACATAATTTCTAAGTCTGCGATATAATTGTATTCGGTCTTGTCCATTTTAATAAATCGAGATTAGTAATATATTCGGCTTTAATACATCTGCTTACCCCTTCAGATATAAAAGACGTGAATACATGTCTACGGATTGATTTATTGTCTGTTTTATTGTCAGGAAGCATTGATGGAGGAATACGGCATTGCTGCACAGGCGTGGAAGTTCAGCTCTTGCGACATGTGCGAGCTGGCCATGAATTCTGTTCTCATGTCAGGATTTTCACACGAAGTAAGACCCTTAGCATTCGTTTACGTTCAGACCTGTACTTGTTTCCTAAATTCTGTTCTGCTAAGGGTATTTGTTAAGACGCTAATGCACTGCATGTGATTCCCAATACTCTTCAGCACACTTTGATTAGGTGTGTGTTCCACTGAACACACACCGTACTACGGAGCTGCTACTATGCACCGGCGATGTGTGTACTCGTATATCGCTCACATATTTGTCACACTGTACAAACTGAACAGAACTGCAGACCACGGGACGCGTTTCGATTTTAGACGACACTATTACTAGTCCATTCTCTAAAATTGAAAGGCCTCCGAAATTATTTTATTCGAGAAAACGCTGTCGAAGTAAACAACAACGTGAAATAAAACTATTTTCCTATATGGTTCATTGTTCTAAACCGCAATGTTCATTATTATACGAACCCATCTAGAAATTGTACAGCTAAATCGAATGTGTAGTCTCTTCTAGAATATTCTTCGTAACATTACATTTTTGTATGTTTGTTCGTACAGCAAAAACAGCGGTGGCTGGGGCCAGAGTACATGCGCGAAGGTCCGGCGGGCAACGACATCACCCACACCAACGTGCCCGACGTCAGGATCTCCTTCAGACACGAGACCTTGAAGGAGGAGCTGGACAACTTGTTCATGGTATGGGCATCACTACCTTCATCCTTGTGTCGCATGGTGAACTCGCAAATTGTTTTTTCTTTATTTATTAATGTGGCTCCTAAACTGTCTCTGTCTGATGGAAAGCATGAGTAGAATCTAAGAGTAGTGATCTCCATACTGATTTTGAATGCAGTATAATGACCAACACTATGATGCATCTGCATCATTGGATCTCCGGAATCAAAAGTGTAACAATTCGTTGAGTTCGTTCCACCGAGGACTATCACAATCAGTCTAGGTGTCAGGAACAGCTCCAGGTGCAACTATTGTAGCTATGCATTTCTGGATTTCTTTTTGATAAATTTTCTTGTTTCGTCCGTTTTAGTCCCCTTTTTACCCGTTTACGACAGAGCCAAAGGTAAAGGAAAGGTATTTGTCAGTCTATGAATGTTTATAGTCCCTAAATTACTGAACTGAAATTGATGAATGAGGTCTCAATTTATACGTTTTTACGTCGTCGGGTTGTACTTTTTTTTCTGGCATTTCTCATCAATTAATACAACGACACTGAGCCGTAAAAAGCATGGCCGGGTACCACTAATTCCTACTTTATAAATGCATTAGTTTGTAACAATATATTATATAAATCAAAATTGTTTCCAGGCACCTTCACATTAACTTCGAACGATGAACAACCGCCGCAGTCAAATTATTTATAGGACTGTCTCACAATCACTGTAACCAAGCTCGGGGGCAAAGCTAACAGTGTTCTTAATACTATTAACTATGTTTGTTTTAGAGCGGTTAACCTTACCGCCCTTTACAAAGTAGGGAACGTTTCAATAACAACTTGTACTCATATATGTATTTTATATTAGTGAGTTAATAACTATATTTTGGACGTTAGTAAATCCTAAATCTTTGTAATCTGTGATTGGATATTGAAAAGTATTTAATTCAAATTTCTTGTAGCGTAACTCTGGATGTTATATTTTGTAATTCATCCACAAAAGTCTAAAGCCTTTTCAAGGTCATGTATATTGGCTGGTATATATATATCCGTATCTGGATATATATAACATTAAAACTGACTTTAGAAAAGAAGGCCGGGGATTCAAAATTGGATTTAGATTTTTTTTAACGGATGTTCTGTCCTTTCGATCCAATTAAAATTACATCCATCTAGTTACCTATGTAAAACTTAAGATTCAGTGTATGAAATTTCGTCACAATGTTAAAGTTGTTTCAAGACTGTTTTATTTTATAATTTTAATAATCTGGTACACCACTACTAAATGTCAAGAAAAGCACCCAAAAATGTGCTTTTCTTGCATTAAATAAATATGTCAAAATTATTGCCAATGTAATTTGAATTAAACAATAAATGTTTAATGTAAAATTAATCAATAATTAATTGAATAAATATTATATCTACATATTTGGTTTATTATTTGTAAAATAGAATAGGTTGCGTTTGTAACAATTTAATGTATTTATGACTGGTTTTTGCGCTCCGCCTGCTATATGTCGGTAATAGCGGTTCTTTTTTTAAACTGATACATCTCTGCCTGAATACGAGTAGAATCCAGGAGTAGGGGTCACCATTCTCATTGTGAGTGCATACAATGCAGCATGGTGACCCACAGTATGGCGGCCTAGAGAGATGCTTCTGCACCATTAGGCCTCCTCCGGTCTCACACTCACCAACAAAAAACGTCAACACGAACGCTGTTATCTTAGTTTGGTCTTCTGTGAGAGGGCACTACCACACTCGACGAATCGGTCCGTTCGTGCTGAAGATATCGTGACTGTTCTAAATTATGTAATTAATATTACCTTCAAAATTATAGGGTGGGAGGGGGTCCAACAGGGTACTGTTAAGTCGTGATCATCCAGCCTCGGATCTACGAATATTTCGAACCGGGGCAAAACTTCGATAGTAGCGCCCCCTCCCTTCAGTGTCTGAGAAAAACTGTTAAAACTGCCAATAAGTAGCATTTTTGTGATACTACTATGAGTGCGTTCCACTTGGCGTTCACAACGATCACGCTCACGACCGCAGTTTTTCCCGTTCCACTTGCTTGTGAGCGTTACTATAGTAAACTCAAGTGGAATGGAATAAAGAGCGTTTTGGGCTTGGAGGTAAATAATATATTTTTTTTATAAAAAACAAAAGATTTAAGAGGTTAGGTTATAATATAGATGTAAGCCTTGAAAATAATAATTTATTATTGTTTAAATCGACTTAAATTAAAAAACTTATAATTTAATTTTTTGTAATATTAGTGGTGTATTTTATTAATTTATGTTCAAATGTAAATAAAATATCGTTTGCGGCGGCAATTGGATATTTGGTAACAGGTCTCATTAATGCTCTAGAAAGTACTAGTTCAACCAGTTCAGATGAAGAATGGAATACGATTTTACGAAAATATGATTGTGAAAAAATAAAACCATAGACGTTAGTTTAACGGTCGCCATTTTTAATGCTTTGACATTTGAAAAGGCCGCCAATATTCTCAATGATCACCACGACCCACCTTTTTAAATGGGTCGTCGCGAGCTTCGCGTGAGCGTAAGTCATGACGTCATGAGTGACGTTTTGGCCGCGACCACAACGACCGCGGTCGTTAAGTGGAACGACTAAAGGAGCATTTTGATCGTTGTGGGCGCTTAGTGGAACGCACTGTATGTTTTGCATAAATCACTTAATGTCAGTATGGAAATAGAAAAGGTTGTTTTTCAAACATATTAAATTAAAATTCAATTACCTGATACAAACCTAAGAGATTGTAGAAAAAGAGGCTTCATTTGTTCGATATTTCGAATTCTTGTCTCAAGATTTGGCGCCCCCATGAAACTGCCGCCCGGGACAAGTGCCCCGGTTTGCCCCCATTAGATCCGGGGCTGTGATTATCACCACTAAGCTCTAACCATTATTATTGTTATCGGCGTATGTCACGGCCTCTTCACGTAGCAACAACGAGCTTTCATACTAAACACGTGTTTAATTATTCATTTCATTTCTAGACTCTCAGACAGTTCACCAACATTATCAGATCACACCCACAGCCTTTAAACAACGCTAGAAAATCCTGACAAAAGAGATTTTGATATATGCTGGCCAGACTGGTTCGTGTCAAGATTTTCCTATCTTGGCAGTGATGTTTCCCAACGAAAATTTGTTTCATTAATTCATTGAAATTGGTATAGCGGCTTAGCCGTGAAAGTGTTATAGGTAGACAGAAAGACATTTTATATTGGTATGGATTAGTCACAGATTTTTATTAATTATAAACATTATATATACAATTTCTTCTATGTGTTTGAGGGACTAGGCAGTGTGTTAAAATCCAGTGACGCTTTTAATAGCCTTTTCTTCGTCGTAAGCCGACATCTGCTGGTAGGAATGGAACTCCATCGTGAAGGAAGCTAGTCCGGAGGAGAGTGACCGGAGAGTGGTGGAGTAGCCCAGCAGCTCAGAGAGTGGCGCGAGGCAATCCACTACCTGTAAGGACAAGTATTTTAGTTTATTATAGCGCCTTAGGTGCTTGGAAACAATCGCCGAGGGAAAACAACGACAGCATGGTCAGACCTAGAAGGGTGACCGTTCGCGGCATGATATGTAATGAGCGTTTCCGTGATTCAGAGGTCACGTTAAGCAGTCGGTCCCTGTTGTCATCATAAGATATCAGTCGTGAAGTTCATTTGCAGGCCTTCGGGCGGCTTTAAAACATACAACGGTAGATTACGTAGTCCCCAACCCGCACTGGCCAGTGTTACTTCCCCAATTAACTTCCTGTACCCCTGACCATTCATACCTTGTTCTGATGTCTCATCTGTATGTGCTGGATCTGCGAGCGTCTCCTCGCCAGGTCGGCCAGAACGCGGGACGAGTGACTCTCAGGGCACACCACTTCCAATGACATCAGAGGTTCCAGCAGAACTGATTCGGACTCTTCAAATACCTGTACAGGATAATATTCAATTATTTACAACTAGCTTTTGCCCGCGGCTCCGCCCGCGTGTATGTCGGTTATCGCGGTAAAAAGTAGCCTATGTCCTTTTCCAAGGTTCCGTCTATCTCTATATCAAAATACATCAAAATCGGTTTAGGCGTGAAAACGTAACAGATAGACAGAAGGAAGAAATAAGGAGATTAGGTGATCCCAGTGCGAGACCCATACCTGTCTTAAATCATTAAACGGCTGCACACACGAAAATTCATGACTCATTGTCACCTGAGTCAATCGTGCAAGCGAGAGCGCGGAACAAGCGATAGAGAGGTACGATCGGGCTAAGGATTCGGTTTGTGACACATCTATCTCTTTTCCCCTCTGTGAAATGTGTCCGAGTAGAAGAGAGACAGCGGCATTAAACAAGCTACACGTGAATTGTTTTGACAACTGTATGTAAAGTGAAGTGACAAGTTAATGTTTTCTTATGACGTTATTACGTAAAATATCGTCCATAAACCGACTTTACAGTCAATCAATTTTTTTTGTTGGATCTACTGGAAATGTATGTATGTTATGTATGCCCATCTGTCTGTTACGTTTTGGCATATATGTATCTATACTTGGGTACGTGAGTAAGACATGAGCTTCTCTCTACCGCGGTACCTAACCGATGTGTGGGAAGAATCTGGTATAAATATTAACTTAAAGATGTAAAGCGATTATTCTCACCTTCCGCAGACACTGCGCTACTGTGGCTGTGACCATGGAGTCGGACGTGCCGCGACCCATCTCGAACCAGTGCAGCGTCACTTGGACATCCACTACCTGCGCCAATAAATACATAATATAACCTGCTTTAATTCGAAACGGAAGATCTCAAAAATGATGTTTTTTATGAGAGCAGCTCATATGTTCGATTACTTCATTTAGTCGTGCCACGCAGTCAATTTTATAGATAGAAATAGGAGTTTTATTTCCATGAAACGATAAAATGGTTTGCGTTGAATGAATTATCGAAATAATGATATATTTTGTAATGTGTCACTGTCGAATTAAATCAGCGAATATATAGTACTTCAGTCCATTCGCGTTAAGGCAATTCACACACTAGCCACGCGCCCACGCTTACTCAAAACACACACTCAAAGGTTACTTTCCATTTGGTCGTCGTCGTCTGTATTCTTTCCATTTCATGTACCAAATTGCTGGGCATTGTTCAATTTCGTATATACATGTGTTTACTGCTGCGGCCCGCTCCGCATTACGCGCGGCGGCAGAATCTGCTAGCCGGAACGCGCTCACGCGCCGCGATGCGTGTTCGGTGTTGGACCTGGCGTGTTTTCTATACTAATCGATGTACTTGCATACAATATTAAAATCTGCCACTCCGCGCTACGTGACGGAGCGCGGTGCAGTGTGTGAATCGCCTAAGAAAATAGTGATCAAATCAATCAAATTCCGAACTTTGGTCAATTAGGTTCTAAAATTGTATTTAGGTACGAAAATTTGGCGACTGTTATATTTATATGCCCTCCCTTCCTGAAGTATTTAAGGTAATTAAAAGATGTTTAAAATTATATTTTAGTTGAATTTATCTTGTGAAGGACCTGTTGTTTCGTGTTCCTCCAACACAAAGGAAGGATCCCCCGACCAGGCTTGTGATAGTGCCTGACGTGTCACGGCCCAACGGCTGACGTTAAGCAGTTGTATACATGCTAATCGCCGCGAGTCTATATCACGCTGCAGGATTAGTTACCTGGTATAGTTCGTTACTACGTAGTTCGGTGCATTTTCGCTAGATGGCGCTGTTATAAGTTTTTCTTGAAGTGCTGTATGTGGAAGTAACTACGGTCTTATACTAATGGGGGTACGAAGTTGAGGGTACGAATTTGAGGGTACTCATTGGGAGTATACCTATTGCTTATACGGACGAATTGATAAAATGCTGTTGTTGGAATCATATTAAAAATATAACTCACAGGGCATCCAAGTTTCGGTCCGTGCATGATCGCAGTGTTGACTCCTTGTTTGATGGCTTGAAGGTTTCGTGGGTGAAGATGGGACAGGTTGGCTGCACTGTCACCACTTTTGTCTAACCTGTAATATGGCTTTATGAGTATCGGGAGAGATTTGGTTGCCGTAGACTATTTTCACACAAAATATTCCTACATTATTGCAACTTCAAAACCACTGAAGTAATTTTATTTTACAAGACAACTCACGCATTAGGAATATACATCCTGCATCGCGGAGGACTTTACAAATATACATGAAACATAAAGAACATCCAGACACAGAACAATAATTTGTGAATCACACAAAGAGTTGTCCCATGTGGGATTTGAACCGACAGCACTTACTACAGTAGAAAGCGGCGTCTTTTAAACGGTGACTGATCAACTGCGCAGTCATAGTAAGGGTTCCTGGATCTGAAATCATCATCACAAATTCATATAAATACTCACTTTAACAAATTCTCGTGAGGTATACCCTTAACGGTCTTCGCAGACATGGTGACCTTGCACATCTGCTTGACCCCCCCTATCTTCCTGTCCACCGCCTGCGTGTGACGGAAGGTTCCGAGCAGCGATTCTCTATAGGCGATCTGAAGTGGGCCCAGCTCTACGTCAATTTTGTATTCCCTGATTATACGCTCCTTGATGATATCTAGGTGGAGTTCGCCCATGCCTGGAAGCGATGGTTTTATTTTAGTATGACTGAAATTGAAACTTTCATCCAATTACGACTGATTACAAGATGTTAGGACTCGCACTCCCGTCCTGGTAAAAGCTGGTCACTTTTGTGAGACTCAAGACTTGAGCTCCACTCAACCGGCTCGACCGGAGCGATATTAATCTGACATAGAAGATGACTGACTAACCTAAAAATGACAGCATTCTTGTTGTATTTTGTTGGTGATTGTAAGACCGTATGCAAGAGCATCTCACAAGGCCGCCATGGTGTGGGCCAACATGTTGCTTTGTGTGTACTCACAAAGATAATGGTGACCGTCACTCTTGGATTCTACCATGCTTACCATCAGCCAGAGTCAATCACTTTGACAGATTCACGTGCATAAAAAAACTCAGGACCTTCCCTGCTAAAGTAATGTTACATATTTTGTAATTTTATCTCTAGAAATGGTTAAATTAAAACATCAACCCTGAAGTTTCTTTTAAATCTATAATGCCAACAGCCAGTCTGACACTCCGCATTGAATGTTTCACATAAATATAGTTCAATGTGTACTAACCAGCGAGTATCATCTGTCCACTTTCAGTATCCGTGGTGACCCTAAGACTGGGGTCTTCTCTCTGCAGTTCTGCCAGCGCAGTTTCCAGAGCGGTCTGCATCGCTATACTCGGTGGTTCGATTGAACACAGGAACACTGGCTCCGGGATTGTCGTACCTGAGAATATCAACGTGAAATCTGAGGATCGTGGAATCAGATTTACTTATATTCACTTATTTACCGCCTTTATTTTTTCTGGTAGTATAGTATTGGTGGCTATGATGGATTTGAACCTGGTCTTGGGTTATAAGTCGAGGAACCAGGTGTATCCTTGAAAGGAAGTCTCTGTGATCCCGATGTACCTCCGATCACCTACGGTATGTCGATGGCCCTCTCCTGTGTGGTAACCTCCATGTTCCTTGCTGTATCCAGCAGGGCGCTTGCGTTCCTTAGCACTTGTGCAGCAACCCCGGGCTGCGCTTATGGAGGACGGAGATAGTTTAACGATCTCCAGCGCCCGAGTGGTTTGAGGTATCTGGCTCGTTCTCTGGCCTGGCGGACCAGAAGTTCTAATTCTCTTTCGGTACCACTTATTTACCACCTGAATGTAAATGGTTGGTATTTTGTTTGGTTGGTCAGGAGTATTCTGTGGGCTGACGGATTGAGAATACGACAACGTCACTACAAGTAGCGGATTATGAAAGGGTGATGGTGACAGTCAAGTGTACATTTTGTAAACCTAGGATGAGAAGAACTCTGCCTATCCCACTTGCTTCCTATCAACAGCGTTGATGTTATGAAGGGTGGCAGGTACTCGAAGCCGTTTATTACCTGCACGTAATTCCTTGATCATCTAATCCAGGGTCCTATCAAGAAATCCGTGTGGTGACGGATTAAGAATACAGAGTGTCACCACCCCTATTCATCCCGAGGGTGTCGTAAAGGCGACTAAGGGATAAACTACGTAAGACAACATCGATGACAAGAGAAGGAAAACTTGAAACAAACCCTTTACCAAATCGTCTGGCCAGAGTGGTATTGTACGCCAAAACCTCCTTTCTAAGGAGAGGCCTATGTCCAGCCGTGGACTGTTAAAGGCTGTTGATGATGATGATGATGATGATCGAGAAATCTGCAGAAACAATAGACTCACCAATTCCCAACAAGACATCAGCTAATTCTTCACTAGTCGGTTCTGACTCCATGGCCTGGAGCCTTTGACGAGCGCTTGGCAGCATCAGCTCGTCTTTACTGCTAGGATTTTGGAGGAGTTTCGCCAGGTGAGTCTTAGCGCAGTTTGCAGCTGTCTGGGTGGTTGTTATCAGGTCGCCGGACATGGTGGCCTGGGGGAGACTATGTCAGTTATGGTAGCTGTTATTAGAACGAAGAGTCTCGGTTTAAATTCATGAAAACCTAATTCAATTAATGCATTATGGTATTACTATGGTATTATTTAATAAGTAGCTGCGCCCCGCGGGTTTACCCGCGTATTTTCGGGATAAAAAGTAGCCTACATATGTGATTATACAGAACTCACTTTTAAATTAGCCATTTACAAACTATCATTATGGTTGCTATGCAAGTGTGTTATGCATAGCAACCTGTGAAGTTTTGACAGGAGATAAACAGTGATACATTTTGACATCTACGATTTATGTATTTTTATAATCACCTAGCTTTCGTCCGTATATCTCGATTATTGCAGTAAAAAGTTACCTATGTGTTATTCTGATATATAAGCTATATTACTGTAAAGTTTCATCCAAATCCGTTCAGTATTTTTGTGTGAAAGAGCAACAAACATACACATACATACATACATACTCACAAACTTTCGCGTTTTTATTATTAGTAGGATTATTTAGAAAGACATAATGCAACTGCCTCGATGGCGCAATGTTAGTATATGCGACTGCTCTGCTTAAGGTCTCGAGTTCAGGGACCAAATATATGTATGATCTACAGAAATTTGTTTAATCTACACAGTTGAATTACAAATATTTTTAAGTACTGTTACCCCGCGGTATTTTATTTTCTTAAAAGGCAACTCTCAAATTAAGAATGTTTCGCGGGGGACTTTACAAAGATACATAAAACGGACATAAAAAACACCTAGACTCAGAACTACAATTTGTGGATCACAGAAAGTATTTTCCCATGTGGGATTTGAACCCACAACACTTGGCGCAGTTGAAAGCGACATGGCAACCCCTTAAAGCACTGGGCCAACTGTGAATTTTTACCTTTACAACAAAGGCCGCGGAATGAAACTAGTATAAAATAAAAGTAGCCTGTTTTGTTTTTCCTCACGATTATTACTTTATTACTCTCCATAAGAACCTTCCAGAAGAAAAATAATGAAAATAATAAGCCAATCGGTTCTCGAGTTTTGCGCTTAGCAACACATTTATTCATTTAATAGATATCATCATGTGCCTACATTAACAAATCAACAAAATAAAATGGCTACCTTTAAGGAGCTGACAACAGCTATATTTCCCGCGCTAACTCTCTCCACAGGCTTGTACTCGTCAGCAAGTGCTATATACAATGCTCCAATCTATAAAAAAAAGTAGAAAATAAGATCTTCAACATTATTATCTTCAAAGCAACTCCATGTACCAAAAGACCGCGATTTAAATGTTTTTTTTTTTAAATAAATTTACCAATATACCACATTTAAAATTTAAACAGGTAGGGTTGTCAACATTTTAATAAAAACTAGCGGCCCGCCCCGGCTTTTCGCGGGTAAATATAGATATTTAAAAACATTTTAAACTTGACAAATTAAATACTAAAACCTTCTTCCAGAAACAATCTATCCAATGCTGATAACAGCATGAAAATTGGTGAAGTAGTTTTCAAGTTTATCACGAACAGACAGACAGACGCTGCAAAAGACTTTGTTTTATTATATGTAATGATGATAAATTAAAATGTATCTAACCTGTTCACTCTTATCCTGCCCCAAATTGTAAATTTTCTGTCCTTTACTGATCTCTCCGCTATAAAGCCTCATGAAAGTCAGCACCCCCCTTTGATCATCATGCTGAACTTTGAATGCTCTCGCAGCCAGGTCTGTCCCAAAACTCTTATACAACTTATGACCCTCAGCTGGTGACGGAAGGAACGAGACGATGCCATCCATCAAGGTTTGAACACCAATGTTCTTATAAGAACTGCCACATAGTAAAGGAAATGCCTTCATAGACAGAGTAGATCTTCTGACAGCCGCTTCTAACTCTTGAGGGCTGATGTCCAAGGTCTCTTGAGCTATAATAGTCTCTGCAAGCTGATCATCCAAGCTGGACAGTGTGTCTATCAGCTCCTTGTGGTAGGACATTGCCGTTTCCCATTTGTGTCCGTCTGATTCTTCGGTCAGTTTTCTACGGACATAGTTCTTGCCTCGTCCTTGGGTCCATATCACTTCTTCTAGTGTTATTAAATCAATGAGACCTTAAAGTACATAATTATTATTTTTTTGGACATCTTACACACAACATCATCTAGTCCCAAAGTAAGCAAAGCTTGTGTTATGGGTACTAAACAACTGATAAATACATAAACATACTTTTTTTTTGTAAATACATACATATTATACATAGAAAAACACCCAGACTCCGAAACAAATATTTGTGGATCACACAAATATTTGGTCTGACCCAGGAATCGAACCCGAGACCTGTTGATTAGCAGCCGCATACGCTAACCACTAGACCAACAAGGCAGACATAAATAATTACATATCTTTCCTAAAGCAGTTAATTTAAAAAAATTGTTGACATTGTTAGATCTTAAAATTAATGTGATAATTTTACTGTACTACTGTAATTTCTGTTACAATTAATAAACATTGATATGTACCTATTGTACTTTTTGTTTTTAATAAAAATGTAATGGGCCCGGTAAACGAACAAATATGTTTGACAAATTTGTTGGTCAAACTTCATGTTTACATCAAAAGAGCCCTGTGAACGATCAAACTTGTTTGACAAACACGTCAAACACAGCAGCCCACTATCAAATAATTTGACAAACACGTAAATTTGTGTAAGGAGAGAATCAGACATATTTAATTTAACGTGAGAATTAACAAAAAAATACAATTTATAAGTGGGTGCACTAGGAGCCGTAGGACCGATGGCTCTGCGTTCAATAAGTTTTGTAGTGGGGAGTGACCGATCGACCGCGTGATTGGTGCACGTGGTGTATGACGTACGACCGTGAAGGCGCAAACACATTTTTATTACTAGTTAGACACTTACCAATTAATTTATCTTCATGCCTAACATCTGTATGTAGCAAAAGTGGTTCAGCCTGTAGCTTGTCCCTCACTGAGTTTGCACAAGCTGCGGCAGATGCATCACCTCGGTCCATCTTGTTCAGATACAGGATTCGGGGTACAAGATAGCCGCTGGCTTGTCTCCATACTGTTAGGGTCTGGGCTTCCACTCCTATTAAGAATTGATAATAAGCTGTTAGGATGTTACCAGAAAAATTATAGAAGACTAGCTGTCCCGGCAGACGTCGTCCTGCCCTTAAGAGATTCCCACAAAAAAGTCATCCCCTATTTCACCTCCTTCAAAGCCCGAGGCGCGCCCCCCCGAACCCGCCGCCCGGAACCGCCGTGCGCGCTCGTCGCCTGCGTTCTCGTGTTCATTATATATTAGAATACATTTGATTACCATTAAAAAGTTTATAGCGAGTCAACCTTAAAAGATAGACATATGCTATCGCGGACTTTTTTGTAGAGCGTTTTAAGAAGAACAATTCCGTCATACATTATTTTTGTGTAACTTTATGCGTTTACGCAGCGCACGTCACGGAAGCTCTTAAAGGGAATATATTTTCCCTACATTTCTCATTACTGTTCCGCTCCTATTGGTCATAGCGTGATGTTATATACCCTATAGCACTCGTCGATAAATGAACTATACAACAGTAAAAGAATTTTTCAATTGGAATCAGTAGTTCCTGAGATTAGCGCGTTCAAACAAACAAACAAACTCTTCAGCTTTATAATATTAGAATAGATATATGAAATCTATACAAATAAATAAAATTGGAGTGTCTGTTTGTAATATTAAAGTAACCGCTTTTTACTAAATAGGTACATATGACAAAATATTTTTTTTTACAATTTTTGTCTGTTAAACAGACGGACAAAAGTAAGAGCTCCAGGTAATCTCTGGAACGGCTAGACCGATTTCAACGGGACTTTCACTGACAGATAGCTGATGATATAAGGAGTAACTGAGGCTACTTTTTTAAATAATAATTATAAATATTTCGGACATGTTACACACAACGCCATCTAGTCCCAAACTAGACAGAGCTTGTATTATGGATACTAACATACTGATATAAATACATAAATATACTTTTTAAATAATAATAATAAATATATATAAATATAACGATGTTGTGTGTCAGATGTCCAAACATCTGACACACAACATCGTCTAGTACCAAGCTAAACAGAGCTTGTGTTATGGGTACTAGACAACTGACATAAATACATCAACATACTTTTTTTTTGTAAATACATACATATACTATACATAGAAAACACCCAGACTCCGAAACAAATATTTTTGAATCACACAAATAATATTTGATCCGACCCGAGAATCGAACCCGAGACCTCTTGTTCAGCAGCTCCATACGCTAACCACTAGACCAACGAGACAGTCAATAAATAATAAATGCATACTTAATATGCATAGAAAACACATAAATTATTAACATTTGATTCCCATATTAGCAACATTTGTCCAACACATAAATTATGAAACAAATATTTGCAGATCACACAAATGTTTGGTCCGACCCGGGAATCGAACCTGGGCCACCGAGGCAGTTAAATAACTGATATTTACATGGGGCAGAACCCCAGAAACAGTTAGTTATACATAAATAATTAGAATTGCACAGAAAATGAATCTTACCGGCAGAAGCATCTAATACAATAACAGCTCCATCTAATACTGCAAGACTCTGCTCCACTTCCATGGTGAAGTCTATGTGTCCTGGTGTATCTATCAGATTTATTTGACTGTCCCTCCAAGGAAATGACACTGCGGCAGCTGTTTGGAAATTAACAAATATTTTGACTTATTTTTTATGGTTCCGTAGTTTACGACTCATAACAATTTTAGATTCGTCATGTTCTAGTATTCAAATTAGAATGTTATAAAAACTAGAAATTGAATATAATATACAGAAACAAATTAAGTGTGAGTGGAGAAAGATGAGATTAATGTGATTTTTCATCATGGCCAGTTAAAGATCTTGAACTACTTATCAGTACTAAGTAATAACATTAATTTGAATTTGATGAAGGGAAATTGATTTTATAACAATCATGCCAGAATGGCTGAAAGAATCTTCTTGTAATGTTTATATCAGCAATTACTATCAGATTATGTAGCCACAACCTATTTTGCATTCCCCAACCCACACTAGGGCAGCATGGGAATGTATGGCTTTAACCCTCTCTTGGAGGAGACCCTAACCCAGCACGGGGACAACAAGGGTTGTTGATGTGATATCAGTGCTGTAAAGCTTTCAGAGTCAATAAACTAAATGAGTATTTTTTTTTAAATATTATGCCTGATGGAAAGCATGAAAGTCCACAAGTGGGGGTCGCCATACTCACTGCAAATGCAAGCAGTATGGCGAACCACATTATGGTGGCCTAGTGAGATGCTATTTCACGTCTCGCTTAAAGGAGCCGGGATCATATTATGAAGGTATTTCAATCTTTTACTTTAATCCTTACATGTGATTGTGATTCCCCTCTGTCTCTCTTGCTCCATGTAGTCTGTGACAGTATTTCCATGGTGCACCTCCCCCATGGATCTAATGGTGCCGGAATAAAACAGCATTCGTTCTGTCGTAGTGGTTTTGCCTAGAACGACAGTTTTTGTTTACATTTAGTGAATTTATGAATTATAGCTTTTCGTGTTAAAGTCGTAGGGTTGAAGTTGAAATAAACTTGAAATACTTCCTTGGATACTATGACATTTAATAAAGATTTCTATACAATATTATTTCACTGATTCCCAACACATTATGATGAAATATACAAAGTTCAGTTCCTTTTTATATAGTCCACATGACATAGAACAGTCATATTTTAAACATTTCTTCTTTTTACATATAAGGAGGTCGCACATTGTTGTCCTAATATATATGCAACCTTAATATTTCATGCATATACTGTATTTTTAAACTATACTATTTACTAGATATAAAAATATATAAAATAATAATATAACCTGCATCTATATGCGCTAAGATGCCAATATTACGTATATTAATAATTCTATTTTTGTCGTTTGTTTCACTACTTGAATAACATCTTTGTATTCGGATACTTTTAAATAATTTTCTACAATAGTTTATGTAACAAAAAGTTTTCATTTTTAAAAACATTGTCAAGGAAAACGGAAAACAGGAAAAATTACAAGGCGTGACAGTGACAATCCGTTGACATTTGGTCAACAAAAGGAATATTTTGCTTCGTTCAGAATTATAAGCGGATCTGTTCATCAACCACAAAATATACTTTCTAAACTAGTCTATCTATAGATATAGGGTAAAAAAGTGCTTATTTTTTCATGTGTCTAGTCATTTTATTCAGAAACTATGCAGAATGTAAATGTTTGACTTTTCAGAGTTCGCTCTTGCTTATTATTCTTACCGATCTTACTACTATCTGTAGGGCGACTGAGGTTTGCTCGGTTACTACTATTTATTGTTTGACAACTCCATCTATTCTCTAACGCTGTGTTAGTGTATCAACCACCAACCAACTAAGTGTGTCTGAAAGAGTAGTTTGGAAAGCATGAAAATTTGAATATTTACGTTTTCCCAAACACAAAACTAAACCTTGATAAGATTATACAACATATCAAACACAGGGAACAATATTAATAATCGTCATTTAAACATTTTTGTTTCAATCAATAATCAACAACCCAGTATTTCACTGCTGAGCTATTGTTTCATTGTTAAAGGTATTTAAATGAGTTGCTGTGGTTGCTGGTAACAGTAACTAAATCTTGATTTATATTCCAGACAACGCAGCATGATGAACCACGCTATAGCGGCTTGGTGAGATGCTTAGTTCTACATCATTGTGCCTTCACCGCGCTGCGCCGGCATCACCCTCAATAACAAACAAAATGCGACAACACGAATGCTGTCATGCTCTATGCACACGATATCACCTCTATTGTTTGTATTTCTGTGTGCTCTATATTGTCTTTCTGTAGTATCTTATCTATGCCTCTCCTAGTCCCCCCTCCCGGTCCGCTCATCGAAAATGGCATCATTTATGTTGATTTGTTTGTGTTGAATACGTGACAAAATATTATACGTAGTGAAAATAGTGAAATAAAAAGACGATAAATTTTAAGTGTAATTCAAGATGGGAGTACCAGCATTTTTCCGCTGGTTAAGCAGGAAATATCCAAGTGTTATTGTTGAATGTGTGGAACAGAGGGTAAGACATAACCTATGAAATTTGTTATTTCGTGGACTTTATTATCTTCATTATAAGTTATCAATCGAAATGAATGTTAGAGCTGGTTTTAGTATGAATGATTTGTATAAATGGCTACATATCTCGCATATTCCGCAGTACATTTGGACGCCATATTCTTAAAAAATAAATTTACTATCCTTTTGATGTATTGTGATGCCCTTTTGGAAAATGGAACATACTTACACAATTTAAAAGTATTTTTAGCATGAAGGATTACAATAAATCACACTAAAATCTTAATAACTACCAGTATACATGTAAACATCTGATGATTACAAACATCTTTGATTTTTAGGGTTCCCTAGTCAAAGGCTAAACCCTATTTCTAAGACTCTTGCCTGTCCTTTTGCCACCAGGCTCTATCTCATGAACCGACATAGTTAGAAAGTTGAAATTGTAAGAAATGATGTATTGCTGTTGCCACTATAACAACAAGTTCTAAAAACTGTATAAAATAATTTTTTTTTGCTCGACATTAATAACGGCAACAGGTAATTTTTTATCTTCGTTCAGATTTGTTCTGTGACAAAAATTTTACTTCAACCATGTCGTAGTAAGTTGGAAGTTGATCAAAATTTAGTGTGGTAATTTCTACTACCCAGCTACTACCTACACTAGTCCAGTAATACAAATATTAAAACTTTGAGTCTAGCTGTCCAATAGGTAAAGTAGGGTCTTATTTTGAATATATATGAAATACTTCAAACTAAGCAGAGCTTCTACTAAGAAAGCTAAATTTCTTTATTATAAATACATACATACATATTATTATGTATAAAAAATATGTAAACTCCGAAACAAATATCTGTCGATCATACAAACACTTGATCCAACCCAAGATTAGAACCTATGACCACAAGCACATCAGTTGCATAACCTATCACTGAACCACCAACACAGTTCTAATTTAATTATGTTTATGGCACAGGTACAATTTTATAAAAGGATTAAAAATATGTACCTCTATAGAAACTGTCCTGTGAACAAGGTTTATAAAACCTGTATTTCAAAGTCAGCACAACCCTAATCAGAGCACTGATTCTCCATGCGTTCCATCATCTAGTCCCAAACTAAGCACAGCTTGTATTATGGGTACTAAACAACTGGTATAAACATATACCAGTATATAAACATACTTTTTTTGTAAACACACATATTATGCATAGAAAAACATCCAGACTCCGAAACAAATATTTGTGGATCACACAAATATTTGGTCTGACCCGTCGAAATCGAACCCGAGACCTCTTGATCAGCATCCGCATATGCTAACCACTAGACCAACAAGGAGTCAGATGGTGTTATATTCATAAACACATATAGATTGACCTTTAAATACTTTTTTATTGGGTTCATGACCTCATTTCATGTATATTTGCTTTTATGAGACAACTTGCTATGGCCAAAAAATGTGGCTTTCTATTGGTAAAAGAATTTTCAAAATTAGTTCAGTAAATCTAGAGATTTCCTCCTACAAACTCACTACTTAACTTTATCTCAATTTAAAATAAGTATAGACTAAAAATATACATAAACTAGCTGACCATGTACTGCCAAGGCCTAAACTTTTCTATAAAATAAACTTAAAACAAACAAAAGGAAACCATAATTAATAAAAAAAATGCATTTCATTTTTATTTATTCACCTTTTAAACCTTCTCTGGACTTCCACAAATAATTCAAGACCAAAATTAGCCAAATCTGTCCATTCGTTCACAAGTTTTAGCGAGATTAATGAATAGCAATTCATTTTTATGTATCTTCTAATATATAAAATTCTCCTGTCACAGTTTTCGTTGCCATACTCCTCCGAAACGGCTTGACCCATCTTTATGAAACTTTATATGCATATTCAGTAGGTCTGAGAATCGGCCAACATCTATTTTTGATACCTCTAAAACGCGAGCGGAGCCGCGGGCATCAGCTAGTATTCTTATATATAAAATTCTCGTGTCACAATGTTCGTTCCCATACTCCTCCGAAACGCCTGGACCGATTTGTATGCAATTTTGTGTACACATCAGGTAGGTCTGATAATTGGCTACTATCTATTTTTCATACCCCTAGGACGCGATCAGAGCCGCAGGCTTCAGCTATTATATATTATTCATATATTATTTACTATAGCTAAACTAACATGTTATATACTTGCTTTTAGCCCACCGATGTGGATGGCCAGCTTGTTTACATTGACTCTTCGCTCCCCAATCCAAATGGAGTGGAGTTTGACAACTTGTACCTGGACATGAATGGTATTATTCACCCTTGTACACATCCTGAAGACAAACCTGCACCGAAAGATGAAGATGAGATGATGGTGGCAATCTTCGAGTGTATCGACAGGCTGTTCCGCATTGTGAGGCCCAGGAAGTTATTATATATGGCCATTGATGGAGTGGTAAGTAGCTTTGAATCTATAAATATAAGAATGTGATGTTGATTTGTGTACTCTTGACACGATACATAAGGTTTAAGATTTAACTGTGTACCTCATGCTTTCATACAAACTTTATGTTGTCGAATATAATAAAAAATTATGTAGTAGCTAGTTAAATATATTTTTACGATATAAACTTTTTATGCAAATTGTACCGTCACAGAGTGCACAGTTAAAGTGTACAACTTATACTCTTCAAAGTAATTTTTTTCGATAACTGTGGAGAAAGGTTGCACTGGACAGAGCGCAGTAGAAAGGCACACTGAACTGTAGTCCAGTCATTATAGTAAGTTCACCTCGGAATTCGAGATACCCAGCTGTAATTCTGTAAATACTTGTATATTGCCCCCCTTAAAGTCGTCTCAAAACCTACATATGGTAGGGTGTACGCAACTATTAAAATTTCAAGGTCAAAAGTCACAAAAATCGATTTTTTTCGCTTTTTTTGTAAATATCTCATTTCCTATGGTTTTTTGCTATTTGTAATTATTTACAATATTGTAGAATACAAAATTCTCTACAAATTTTGTTTAAATTTTTTTTTATACGATGAACCGTTTTCGAGATGTAGGACGGAGAGCGCGCGGTCACAGCATCACTTCAGGTCAACAAGTAAATATTCAAATTTATGGTCAAATATTCCACCAACAAGTGCAGTTCAGCACATAGAAAAGCATAGCATAACACAGACTACTAAAACTATGCTGTCCGTCTGTCTCTCACTGAGCTGTATCTCATGAACCATGATAGTTAGACAGTTCAAATTTTTCAAAGTTCGTCAAGTCTGTCTGTCTGTCCGTCCGTATGTCACAGCCACTTTTTTCCGAAACTATAAGAGCTATAGTGTTGAAATTTGGTCAGTAGATGTATTCTGTGAACCGCATTAAGATTTTCACATAAAAATAAAAAAAAAACTACAGTTTAGGGGTCCCCATACTTGGAACTGAAACTCAAAAAATTTTTTTTCATCAAACCCATACGTGTGGGGTATCTATGGATAGGCGTTCAAAAATGATATTGAGGTTTATAATATAGTTTATTTTTAAACTGAATAGTTTGCGCGAGAGACACTTCCAAAGTGGAAAAATGTGTGTCCCCCTCCCTGTAACTTCTAAAATAAAGCAGTGCGCTGACGGGTGACTTTTGTCGCTGCGACAAAAAAGTTTTTGTCATGTCGCGTCGCGTCTTAAAATCTGAGTGCGCACACGGCGAATGACAGTCACGAAACATTTTTGTAAATCCTTGGTTCATTTAACGATATGCATTTGGAGGAGACAGTCATTATTTGCGAATTCATACGGCGTAAAAGTTTTCGAATGAGTGTAGAAAGTTTTAATGAGTTACTGCATATTTTCAAAGTATTCACCACATAGTTTAGTACACTTTTCCCTTCGCTCAAACCACTAATTATAACGTTTATTCCACTTTAAAGAAGGGGTATTTAAAATGTTTTGAGATTCAATATTTATTCAATAAATATTCAATGTTTTGAGACACATTCGAATATAGAACTGTTCCAAATTCAAAACTGCCGTTAAATATGGAAACGACAGAACTTAAAAGGCATGCCTAGTATTTATCATATGTCAGAATATTCTTTTAATCTTTTCTCGTAAAGTGCTGGTCTTCTTTCCACTTCTTCTATATACTATATATATTTGCTTATCGCCAGCGGGCATCAAAAGTAAGCGGAGAGCGGGGCACGGAAAATGGCGTTAGGATAAACGATTTTGTAGGGATTTTTGATTCGATTCGAATCAGTACATGAAGAATCGATAATTGAAAAAAACGATTTCTAAAGGATCGATTCTATATCTTTTCTGTATTTACAATATAAATATAAATCCATTTTATGAAAAACAAAAATATTCATTAAACAATCTGTGGGATCTCTTATCAGTAAAATCATCGATTTTTTAGTTCAAGGAATTCGATTATAAGAATTATTTTTATTACCTATCAAATTAATACATTCAGCTAATTGTAACTATTGTAAATATTTTTTTATACCAACAAAAAATCGACAGTCGATTTTCAAGGGTAAAAATCGATTCAGTACAAAATTCAATTTTTTGGGCCGAAACATTGAATCTTCAATCATTGTGTCATTCTCAAAATTAAATAACATCTGGTAATCTTTCAACCAGTGTTAACCTAAACAAATTATATCATATTTCATTTTCTCTAAAACAATTCAAGCTAAGTCAAGTAATTTCGAAGAAAACCTTGAATATTTTATTAGAACAACTTCAAGGCATACTGCTTAGACCCTTTATGATAATGTGGTGATTGAACGCTAGGAGACACTTTTGTTTTGATTACAATGCTATTTCAAGTTGTCTGAAAATATAAAAAAAAAAGTTAATCCTTTCCGCTTTCCGCTTTTGGCTTAGGGCACAGGCAGAAACTGTTTCGTCACTCGTGCGCGCGCTTCTATCAAACTCTAGCGGCGCGGTGACAGTTTTGTCGCAGGCTTGTTCGCAGGCACAAAACAGTTTTGTCATCCGATTGTCACGTCGCAACGTGCGCGCATCTCTATATAATTCTACAGCCATCATGAAAGTGACAAAACAGTCACAGTGACAAAAGTTTCCCGTGCGCGCAGGGCCTAAGGAATTGATAAAACTAAAAAAAATATATGTTGTAAATTACCACACAAACTGCCAACGAAAATTGGTTTGAACGAGATCTAGTACGTAGTTTTTTTGTAATACGTCTTAAATCGTAAACTGCAATTTACCCTTCATTCAATCAATACACTAGTATAAAAACATCGATCAAAGATACAACGAACTACAAGAACTTTTATATGATGTTACTTGCTTCTACGGAACCCTTTATGGGCGAGTCCGACTCGCACTTGGCCCCTTTTTTTTTGCTGCTACAATAACAAATACTAAAAAAACAGAATGTAATATATATTTTTAAGAGAAATCCCTATGTGAACATGATTTTTTGCTCTATATTGATAACAGCAACAAGTAGATGCTAAATGTATAAATAATTGTACAGAACTCTTGGAGGATTATGTGGATTGGTTCCTTACTGCATGAGTAGGTCCAATTAACATTGAATTCTTTTAATTTAGGCTCCCAGAGCGAAAATGAACCAACAACGATCCCGTCGTTTCCGTGCCTCCAAAGAGACACAGGAGAAGATTGAGGAGGTGGCTCGCATCCGTGAAGAACTCCGGGCTAAAGGTGCTTACCTGCCCCCAGAGAAGCCCAAGGAAGCCCACTTCGACTCCAACTGCATCACGCCTGGAACCCCGTTCATGGACAGGCTAAGCAAGTGCTTGCATTATTATATACATGACAGGTATGTGCTAACAATGTTTTTTTTCATATATATTTAAGCCAACCAAAGTGACTACTCTGCCTGATGAAAAGCATGAGTAGTATCCAGGATTAGGGGTCACCATCCTCATTGTGAGGGTAGGCAATGCAGCATGGTGACCCCTACCATGGCGGCCTGGTCAGATTATTCTGCATCATTCCGATAAGTATTTCCGTTTGCTAACTTATGTTCTTAAACAGTCCTCTTTATAGACCTCTTTTTAGATAGCGCGTTTTGGCCTATTAAACCACGCTGACCAGCCAGGTTGGTATAGAGTATGTTTCAAGTTTTCCTTCCTGCTGTACTACGTAGTTTACACTCTAATTTGTCCTTTACAGCACCCACAGGGTAAATAAATAAGTAAATATTTCGGACAACGTCATGTAATCCCAAATCACACAAACATTTGAACCTACTCGGGAATCATACCTCATGAGTTTTATTTTTATTTGTCCACAGATTAAACAATGATCCTGGATGGAAGGGTATTAAGGTCATTTTGTCTGATGCTAACGTGCCCGGTGAGGGAGAGCACAAAATCATGGACTACATCAGAAGACAGCGGGGTAAGTGTGTCAGTGTGACAGCCATATTTTTAATGCCTCGAAGAGCACGTAAAGCCGTCGGTACCGGTTGTCATGAACATCTATGGGATATATCGTTATTGGGAAGTCAGTGCCCTCAAATATACTGACAACTAGTTCAATCTTCGAATTTCAGTTCTCCCTTAGGGTTGCGGAGGTCCGATGCTAGTCGCTCCGTGGAAAAACTGAAATTCAGATAAAACCGGTTGAACTAGTAGCCGACCCCAAATAAACTTGGGAATAAAGTCTAGGAAGAAGAAGAAGATTAATATACTAGCTGACCCCGCGAACTTTGTACCGTTTTTTGTTATATCTCGGAACCCCTCCACTAAAACTTAAACTTTATGGTATGGTATTAAAGTTCAAATTGACTTTTAGTATTATTACGAGTCTTTTGAATGGGAATAAAGAAGTGTTGTTTTTAGACTTTTCCCACAATTGTTTTTAAATTTTCTCTCAGTAAGAACCATCCTCGTACTTCAAGGAATATTATTAAAAAAGAATTTAGCGATAACAGTTCAGCTGTTCTCGACATTTGAGCTTAGTATGACATTCAGCGATTCATTTTATAGATTTCTATAACTTTTTTATAAAATTAAGTCCTACAAAAGTATTTTAAAATTGAAATAATGAGTGAGCATGTGACTGAACGAATGTATGAATGAATATAATACATCTGTTATGGATTGTAGATAATAAAAAAAGAATATTTTTAAACTTAGATATTTAAACTGATCGGAAATTGAATTAAAAAATAATATTAATCAATATTCTAGTCCAACGTGACCACGACCCCAACACGCAACATGTACTGTGCGGCGCCGACGCAGATCTCATCATGTTGGGCTTGGCGACACACGAGCCCAACTTCACCATTATTAGGGAGGAGTTCAAACCCAACAAGCCGAGACCCTGCGATGTTTGTGGACAATTGGGTGAGTGCACTTTCATTTATTAGTGTAATCCCTCTCACACGCTGCCCATTCCAACGCCTGTACCTTTGACCTTTCTGAACACAGACCTTCCCCTTTAATACAGTTTTTAGCCAAATACAATATGCTATGGATTATACTCATGCTTTCCATCAGGCCGAGTAGAGTCACTTTGGCAGGCTTAAATATAAAAAAGAAAATATGCTGACCAGATAGGTTGGTATTTGTTTCTTTGAAGTTTTCCTTCTCTTACACTTACTCTCACAGAATGAATAAATAATTAAATATTTCGGACATCGACAACGTCATCTAATCCCAAACTATATGTATTTTTTGTAAATTTTTTTAAAACACATTATACATAGAGAACTTCGAAACAAATATTTGTGGATCACACAAACATTTGGTCCGACCCGGGAATCGAACCCGAGACTTCTTGATCCGCAGTCGCATACGCTCACCACTAGACCAACGAGGCATTCAAAGTATCTGTAGTTTCTGAACATAGAACTTCTCCCTAATATTTTAAATAGCTTTGGCGTAATACGATAGGCCGACCAGATAGGTGGTATTTCGTTCAATCAGCAATTATACGACTCTCACAGAATTAACGGTAACACACAGAAACTTACTTCAATGTTATTAACCGTTCCCCCACAGGTCATGAAATGAAAGAATGTACAGGCACCTCACCAGATGCTGCACTAGTACGCTCTGATCCCGCTTTCGGAAACCAGGACAACTTCATCTTCGTACGGCTGAGCGTACTCCGGGAGTATCTGGAGCGGGAGCTGCAGATGCCGAACCTACCCTTCAGATATGACTTCGAGAGGGCCCTCGACGACTGGGTTTTTA
Organism: Phragmatobia fuliginosa; assembly: GCA_932526445.1. Lineage (NCBI taxonomy): Eukaryota > Metazoa > Arthropoda > Insecta > Lepidoptera > Erebidae > Phragmatobia > Phragmatobia fuliginosa. Next base: position 18,410,025 of record OW052074.1, on the reverse strand, counting down.
TGTGTTTCTTCGTCGGCAATGACTTTCTACCTCACCTCCCGAGTTTGGAAATTAGAGAGGGTGCAGTGGATCGGCTTGTGAATTTGTATAAGAAGTGTGTTTATCAGACTAAGGTGAGATTTGGAATATACTTACTAGCTTTTACCAGCGGTTTCGCCCGCATATATCTTGGTTATCACCGTAAATAGTAGCCTATGTGTTATTCTGACATATAAACCAAATGATTGTAAAGTTTCATTTAGTTCCGTTGAGTAGTTTTTGCATGAGAGAGTAATAAACATACATAGATCTAAACAACTTGTGCATCTTATAATATTAGTAGGATTGTACTTAGTTGGCCAATAACATCATTGTAGTTAAATTTGTACAAATAAATAATTTACAACTAGCCTCACTCCGCGGGTTAAAAGTTAATGTTGATAGGAAAAAAAGGATTCAAATGTATGCAGTACAGTAATTTCTTAACTATTTACATCATCTATTCTATGTTAGAATCTAAGTAAAAGGCTTTATGTAATATTAGCTGTGCCCCGCGCTGTTAAAACTGCTGAACATAAGCAACACTGTCTTTAACTGTGCGGGGAGCCACTAAACCAAATTTATTGTTATTATAATATATACCTACTCCTAATTTCTACGTTTTTTGTAAAAAAAGTTCATGTGCCTACAATATCTTTCGAGACTATAATTATGGTGTGAGAGAAACAAACTGAAACAAACTTGGAGGGCCCCCTGACGATGGTGGGCCCTGGGTACAGGCCCCGTGTGCTCTTATGGTAGAAACGGTAATGAACATAAGACTCTCCTTTGAAAGGAGATCCTGGCCCCGTAATAAAATGTTGGCCAAGTTGGTATGCCGCAAGTTTTCCTTTTTTTTTAATTTGATGCCTGCCAAAGTGACTCTACTCTGACTGATGGAAAGCATTTGTAGAATCCAGGAGTGTGGCGATGCCGACCCACACTATGGAGTCTTAGTGGTATGCATTTTTACGCCCCTCTTAAAGGACCCGGGATCATCATCTGGTTTGTTCTCTTAGTTGCCTATTGCGACACACTTGAAATAATCTAAAAAGCATTTTTTTTTTATTGACCAGGGGTGGCTCACAGACTCCGGTGATGTGAAACTGGAGAGAGTTCAAGTCATCATGACGGAGCTTGGCCGCGTGGAGGACGAGATCTTTAAACGGCGGCACCAGAACGAGCTCAACTTTAAAGCTAGGAATAAGAACATGAAGAGGCAACAGAGGCCCAACTTTGAACTGCTTGAGAAGACCCAGTTCGCACCGCAGGTTAGATTAACCATACCAGATTGATTAAATACCAATTAGTATATGAAGTATATCCTTCTATATTGTCGGCTCACAGACGCACGTGCCCGCTCGCTATCGTCACTAACAGTCGACTGAACTGTGACACGCCCGCACGCACTCTGGAGATGACACAATGCTTCCTTCTCATTCATTTGTAGTGAACGAGTGTATATTAGTGACACATATACCAAGTATTACCAAATATTTTTTGTACACACACATCTATACAAATAAATATAATTTAAATGACTGTTTTTAATTTAAAAGCAATTTGAAAAAAAAACTGTTAGTTTGTTCCGGCTAAAATCTGGAATGGCCGGACCAAATTGGATGAAACTTTTACTTTAAAGATATGAGTAACTTAGTTTAATTTAATTTTTCAAATATACTCGCGAAAACACAACAACCGGGACCGACTGCTCAACGTGATCTCCGAATTATGGAAACGCTCATGCCACAAACTGTCACGCATCTAGACCTGACCGCGCCGTCGATGCTTACCCTCAATGATTGTTTGAGCGCTTTTGTCCTCTATATCTAAGAACGATTGCTTCTCGTGTGTAGAGTGTGTACATAACTAAATTGTGATGTATGTTTGTCAGGCTGTTGGGCAGCAGTCGTCTCGGCCCGTGGAGAACGTTCGGCGGGAGGCGGCCAACATACGTCTCGCCGGCATGAACAGTACAGCTGCAGTGAGTTCTTATTATTCATTCATTATTAGAGTCTTGTTCATAAATGAGTATGCAGACCAGACTGCTCATCATCCTCTGGGAATGTAATCTTTGTTACAATGAAGATAAGGTTTATTTTTGAAATTTGATCACTGACAAAGTGGTTCCACTCTGCCGGATGAAAAGCATCCAGGAGAAAGCAGGCAGTGTGGCGATGCCGACCCACACTATGACGGCTTAGTAAGATACTTCTTGACGAACCCGGGCTCATTATAGGAAGGAAACTGTTCGGCAAAGGAAAGAAGAGCCAAATGAGAATGAGCCTATTTTTGTCCACTCTAAAGAGGTGATTGCCAAGGCCATCACGTGTTGTCTTATAAGGAAGGGAGAAGTTGGGATCAGTTTAAAGAGCTCATCAAAACACTTCCTCAGTAAAGGCGATATAGGACTGCCATATGTGATGCTGAATAGCTTACGAATTACATTCAAGGTAGTATACTATGGGGATCTTGTGTCAACGATAAAGGGGACTGAGACAGGTGCGGGCGGCGGGGACGCTTAGTGAGATACACACGGGATCTCCGCCCGCACCTGTCTCCGTCCCCTTTGTCGTCATACCCCGTCATGTCACCATGCTGCATTGCCTGCATTCACTATGAGCATGGTGACCACTATTCTTAGATTCTCAGGCTTTCTATCAGGCAAAGTAGAGTCACTTTGGCGAGCTTGTATATAAAATAATTAAGGGGCACACTCCTTTAGCACACTAGCAGATTTTTTCATTAAAGTAAATCTTTCCAGCAAAACGAGAGTAACCAGGGTCAGGGTCGTCGCAAACGTACTGCTGCTGCAGCAGGCCTGGATGATGACGAGGAAGACGACAAACATGATGAAGTCCGTCTTTGGGAGGACGGGTTCAAGGAACGTTACTACGAGAGCAAGTTCGAAGTTGGCAAAGACAACCTTGAGTTCAGGTAAATATTTAAATCCCTCTCCTCAGAATTAGGAGGAAGGAGGAGGAGAGGGAGAACAACACGGGCGCCGCCAGTCGGGGCTGGTCAACTCACAACTTCTATATTATATTATTGTTTAATTATTTTTGGATACTACCTGTGTAAATATCAGCATCGTTACATTGTCCTCACTTATTTAATAAACTGCCTGAAACAATGTAACCAAAAAATTTAAAAACTCGGTTGAAAAACAGTGTCCATGGCGTTTCTTGTCTATTCTTCTCTATAGGATCTACGAATTGGAACAGACAATTAGCTTCACGACTGACTACTGACTGACTACTTGACGTTTCAAAAGTGCTGTTGTATTGGTTTATTTGAAATAAAACTTATTTGATTTAAACACATCTATACAAATACAATATCAATAAATAAAATTGAATTGAATAAAATGTATTGTTAGTAATTTCAAATTTACAGGTTTACAATAACCGGAGGTAGCATCCCGGGACTCATACAGTTATTATATATAATTCATAACGTGATATTCCATGGTCAGGTACCGCGTAGCCCTGCAGTACGTGCGCGGTCTGTGCTGGGTGCTCCGTTACTACTACCAGGGCTGCGCCAGCTGGAAGTGGTACTTCCCCTACCACTACGCGCCCTTCGCCTCCGACTTCGTCAATATATGCGGCCTCTCCACCAAGTTCGAAGAGGGGACGCAGCCGGTAACATCACTCTGCTTCTTATATTTAAAACTCTAGCTAACATGTGCCCAGTCCGTTGGGTATAAAAAAAAATCAAGCAAACCGGACTGCTACAAACAATTGTTTTCTTTTTTTGGATTAATATGACTGCCTTGTTGGTCTAGTGGTTAGCGTATACGGCTGCTGATCAAGAGGTCTCGGTTCGATTCCCTGGTCAGACCCGTCTATTTGTGTGGTCTACAAATATTTGTTTCGGAGTCCGGGTGTTTTCTATGTATAATATGTATGTATTTATAAAAAAAAGTATGTTTATGTATTTTTATCAGTTTATGTCAGTGTAAGATGTCCAAAATATTTATTTATATAAAGCCGAACATTCTAGTGAGATGCTTTGTTACCCTTATTATTACCCTTAATTAATTCGACCCTTGATTCTCATTCAAACTGATATATTATACCGTATATAGAAAAATAGTAAATAAATTGTTTTAATAGCTACTTTTATGTTTTTAGTTCCGCCCCCTGGAACAGTTGATGGGTGTGTTCCCGGCAGCCAGTTCACAGCACGTACCCAAACCTTGGGCTAACCTAATGAGTGATCCTGTAAGTAGTTTTATTGCAAACTAAGTTATACAACGTGTAAATTCACTACTACCGAAAACTTGGTGATTGCAATCAGACCATGATTGTAAATAAATTCAGCGAAAAAGAAACGCAAAAAATACAATGACAGATGCTATTTTTCTTTATAAAAACTACATGAAATCAATAAATACACGCATAGATACTCTTTTGTGAATTAATGAAATCCGTGAGTATTCAATAATGTTGCCAATTATTATTCAAATTCTTTATGGTCGAGTTTTGTCACTTGGCCACCACTAGTATTATTAATTATGACTGATTCAACAAGCTTTCTAACGGAGACTGCAGTAAAACTTCAAACTATTCTCTTTTTAAATAAAGAAATAATAAAAATGTTTTTGTTTGTCCACAGTTTTCATTAATAATTGATTTCTACCCTACGGACTTCAAAATAGACTTGAACGGGAAGAAATTCGCTTGGCAAGGCGTCGCTTTGTTACCTTTTGTGGACGAGGACAGACTGTTCAAAGCTCTGGAGCCTTACTATGATCTGTTGACGGAAGCTGAGAGTTAGTATTGTGATTTCTTTTAAACTTTTTAGATACAGGGTGGTCATTTAATTGTAAACTACCTGACTTGTCTGGTTGCGACCCATAGTGTGATGTTATATAGCGGAAGAAAATTTATCCAAACTCCGAAACAAATATTTGTAGATCAAACAAACATTTGGTCTGACCTAGGAATTGAACTCGAAACCCTAACCTTATGTACAGCAATAACATACGCTATACACATACAGCGCCCGCGAAAAACATACAATAACGCCATCTACCGAAGAAACATTGAACTACGAAGTAACTAATCCTGAATCGCGTTATAGAAATTCTCGTCCAAAATCATCCGTTGGGCAGTAGATCGCCAGGCACGATCATCTCGATTGATCAGAGGATTCTCCCTCTGTGTTGAAGAAACACAAAACCAAAAAATCCTTATTTATTAATTCCACTTATTTGTTATCAGACATATAACATTCGTCTATTCAACAGAAAAACGTAACATCCGTGGTAATGACCGCCTGTACGTGGGTACGGGCAACAAGAGCTACGAGTTCCTCCTGGGGCTGTACAAGGAAGCTGGCCACAAGATCCGAGCCCTCATCGACAACAAACAGAAGTACCCTTACCGGTCCGAGGGTGTCACCGGAGAGGTCATGCTCAGTGCTGACCATGTTGTTATTGGAGGGTAAGTGATGGTGCTATTTATATTACTATCTATACAAAAAAAAAATGGAATGTCTGTAATCTGTGTGTAAGTATTAAATGAACAGTTTTTTATTCTAAATGCATATCAAAGTATCCACGGTACTGACATGGACAGAATCGAAATTACATTATGATGTAATTTGCATCATACATCATTACATCAACAACCAATAAAGTCCCACTCCTGGGCTCCGGTCCCCTCTCAGGGGAGGGTTGAGGCAAGTCGTGGCATTATCTTACCGTTGGATGTTTTCAAGCGGCCAGAAGGCCTCCAACTAAGCTTCACGTGACGTACGAATCATGAAAACGCTCATATCATGCCACAAACGGTCATATCATGCCACAAACGGTAACCCATCTAGATCGGACCGGGCCGTTGTTGCTTACCCTCGATGATCGTATCCAATCACCTAAGGCTAAACCGCTATATCTCTGCAAAGTAAAGAAAACTTTAAATCTTTTTTTTTTTTTTAAAGACAACTCCCGCAGTAGGAATATAAATTGTGAATCACACAAAGTGTTGTCCTACGTGGGATTTGAACCCACGACACCCTATAATAATCTCTCTGGCCAGTACGGTATAGCAGGCCATAACTTTCTTTACTATGGAGATGTGTCCAGTAGTGGATTATTAAAAGCTGTGTGAATGACTGCATTGTTGGATTAGTGGTTAGTGTATGCGGCTGCCGATCAACTAGTCTCGGGTTCGATTCCCGGGTCAGACCATATATTTGTGTGATCCACAAATATTTGTTTCGGAGTCTGAGTGTAAGTATTTACAAAAAAAAGTATGTTTATGTATTTATATCAGTTGTCTAGTACCCATAATACAAGCTCTGCTTAGTTTGGGACTAGATGACGTTGTTTTTATGATGTTTGAAATATATATTTATTAAAATATTTATATTTAATTAGTCTAGTGGTTAACGTATGCGACTGCTAATCAAGAGGTCTCGTGTTCAAATCCCGGGTCGGGCCAAAAAGTGTTTTTGGGTTTTTCTTAGGAAATTCCTAATACCACCCCGGAGTTTGGAAGTTTGGCGGTGATTCACGCCCGTGCCTCGGAGAGCACGTAAAGCCGTCGGTCCCGGTTGTCACGAACATCTATGGCAATCGTTATAATCTTCGAATTTCAGTTCTCCCTTAGGGTTGTGGAAGTCCGATGCCAGTCGCTCCGTGGAAAAACTGAAATTTAGGTGAAACCGGTTGAACTAGTAGCCGACCCCAAATAAACTCATATAAAGGCTCGGAAGATTTATATTTAATGACGAAGATTCAACATCTTTATGCTCACAACCTGCTTTTTTTCCCCAACAGGCAATTACCATCACCAGTAATTGGTCTGAAGCCGGTCATCGGTAACCAAGCAGTCTGCGTGAGGTTCTTAGACCCGTCATACGACAAGGAGTTCCCGGCGAGGAGGCTCTATGGTGCCATAGAACCCCCCAGGGTTCTGAAGCCGGGGAACCTGTCACACGAAGAAAATAGGAATTGGCGACCGCAGATTGGTAAATTTGTTAATATGTTAGACTCTTGATGGGCTAGTGGTTAGTGAGACCGGCTGCTAAGCCGAAGATCGTCGGGTCGATAGTCAGGACAAATAATTTTGTAATATTTGGTTTGGAGTTTAAAAGAAATATATATTTATATCAGTAGTCTGTTTGTACAATCTCTGCTAGGTTTGAAATTGTTCGATCAGTCTTAGATTCGATTATTTAGTAGATTTGTCTATCTGTTTGTTCCAACGGATCTCTGGGAAGGCTGGACCAATTCTTTCACTGCCAGATAGATGATAATATAAGGAGTGAATTAGTCTACTTTTTTATACTAGCTTCCCCCGCATCGTTACCTGCGGTCGTTGTAAGGGCACACCAAATACCGCGGGGCTTCGATAGGTAAAATATAGAAGACCATCCCGAATGATGCGGAAAAATCTGACCAAGCTGCCATGGTATGGGTCACCATGCTGCATTGCCTATACTCACAATGAGGATGGTGGCGCCTACTCCTGGATTCTACTCATGCTTTCCATAAGGCAGAGTAGGTACTTTGGCAGGCTTAAATATATAAAAAAAATAGCATTAATATATTTAAGTACTTTTAAATGTCACGCAGTTTATGACAGTAATATTAATAATAAATTATACTTCTGCAGGAAATCAATGATGCAGAAAGTTATTGGACTCAAAAGAAAAAATATTCATGTTAAAAAAAATAGTAAATATAAACTTAAATTATTCCAAGTAAGTTCTTATAAAAGAAAACTATATCAGGTTAAGCATCTTAAAATAAGCATAGAAATCTTAAAATAAGCGCAGGAGAAAAGTAGTCTGGGTTAAGAAGTTATTATATGAGCCATTTATGGTCATCATCAGCTGACCCTCCTCATCATTTGCCCGTTAGATAGACTCTTGTTGAAATCGGTTTGATGATGAATCAGTGAAATGCAAGTAGAAGGAAAACTTGATACAAATCATATATTTTATTTACTTAGATCGAAAATTTACACTAAATACTTGCCGATCGCAATTGTTTAAAGGCGAGACTTTTTTAAGTTAAAAAAAAAAAACAAGTTACAATGTAAAGGCGGAAACATACTATCGTGTCGTGGCGTGTCGTGACGCGTCAGAAGCGTATCGATTTCATACATTTAATATGGTTAGGGACACAATGGTGACGGATTAAGAATACAGAGTGTCGTCACCCCTATTCATCCCGCGGGTGTCGTAAAAGGCGACTAAGGGATAAACTACGCAAGACAACATCAATGCAAAGAGAAGGAAAACTTGAAACAAACCCTATACCAACCCGTCTGGCCAGCGTGGTATAGTAGGCCAAAACCTCCTTTCTAAGAAGAGGCCTATGTCCAGCAGTGGACTGTTAAAGGCTGTTGATGATAATGATGAGGGACACATTTGTATGTCGTGTCGTGTCGCGTTGTGTCGTGGCGCCGACTGCTCGCCACCGATTGCGCCAGAGCGGTGGTGGGGGGTGGGGGCTATGACGCGACACGACACAACACGCAAGTGTGCTTCTAATAGGGCACGTGGTTCATGGCGCAAAAATACTAGTTTACAAGTATTTTTTTGTCACCTCTGATCAGCGAATGGACTTTATAATCATTCTCTCTTCTCTTTTTCTTACATTCAAGAAGTTTCATTGCTAACGTCTTCCTCAGAATCACTATTAGAATTAGAAGAAAACATTATGTACCTTTGAATGCTGCAAAAGTTAAGTAAACGAAATAACGTCAGAGCGCGCCACGACACAACACACTAATGTGCACACTCACCGTCACGATAGAGAGCGCCAGGACACGACACGATAGTATGTTTCCGCCTTAACTCACAAAAACTAACCGCAACTCTAAGCAGATAACTCTAAGCAGGCACAGGCTACTGACGGGGTCACAGGTGGTGGATAGTGAACGGATTCTAGATATAGTGGCCAGCTGCGACAAATAAGCAGTCCCCAACCAAGCAGCGGGGGAGACGGCCTCCCAGCATTGGTTTGCAACCGTCTAGGAGAAGGAAAACTCCGAAAAAAAACCCGGAATCGGTGTCTCCGGTAGGCGCAAGTAGGGTCCAACCTGAAACATGCGGCGGACACCTGCAACCAAGTGGCTCCGCACGTATCGGCTTGCCTTTTCTGTGGAATCAGCCATCGCGGTCGAGAGGGTGGTGTTGGTCCTGGGCAACCCTGCACCACCAAAAATTGCATCCCAGGCGATGCAGCGTCTGTGGAGAGGACACTTCACCCACGTCAGTCCGTGGAAAACAACACGGGGAGATGCAGTTTACCGGTTATAAGTTCGCACGTATGGGCGTAAGTGTGAGCGCCAGGGGTCTCTCTCGACAGTGGGAGGGTCCATCGCAGATCCACTGACCAGTTACCGCCCGCTATAGCTGGGCAGCCCCCGGCCAATAAGGTACTGGTCCGCCTCGGCATCAACTGCTCTCCAAGGTGTAGGGAGCAACCGGGTTTCTCCCGTTTGTTGATGCTGTGTACAGTACACCTGACACTAGCCAAAAAAGAAACATAGTAAATGCCTATACTGCCCTGTGTTTTGGGACATGGAACGTCCGAACAATGAGGACAGGCTTCCCGGACGCTAGTGGAAGCTCTCAGAGCGCATCCGACCTGCGCAAAACAGCTGTTATCGACAGGGAGCTTACCCGACTAGATGTTAGTATTGCAGCGCTTCAAGAGACCAGACTTCCGGATGAGGGTTCGCTACGTGAGAAAAATTATACATTCTTTTGGAAGGGCAAAGCTTTGACTGAGAATAGAGAGCATGGTGTGGGGTTCGCGGTTCGAAATGACCTACTCGGCTCTACAGAGACTCCTCGTGGGATTTCTGAGCGTATTATGGTCCTGCGGCTCTCTACAACCTGCGGCTTCATTACTATCTTTTCAGTATATGCGCCAACGCTCAAATCATCTGCGGAGTCTAAGGACGACTTTTATGATCAAATGTGCAGTCAAATGTACAGAGTGCGTTTTGGGGACCGCGTCATAGTTTTGGGTGACTTTAACGCCCGGGTGGGTCAAGAAAATCTCATTTGGCCTGACTGTCTTGGAAGCCACGGTGTGGGCAGGCAAAACGAAAACGGTCAACGTTTGCTGGAGTTCTGTTCCAGGTTCCAACTGTGCGTTACAAACACCTACTTCAGGGGCAGCCTAATGCGTCGTGGCATCAACTAGACATTGCGTTGACTAGGAGAAAGAACCTTGGGGAAATTGTCCACACGAGATCCTTCCACAGCGCTGATTGTGATACTGATCACTCCCTAGTGATCTGCAAAGTCCGACTTACGCCGAAGAAAATTCACTCTAAGAAAACTCCCAGGCGAAAGAAACTAAATGTTTCCAATACTAAGAACCCGGAGCTAGTCGGTGAATTCGGCAAAGTGGTGGGTCGAGTCACCGGAACGTGGGATGCTGACGTCTCAATAAATGAGGAGTGGAAATCGATCAGGTCACTCCTAACTGAGACTGCTGGTGGGGTTTTTGGCTATGACACCACAAAATCTGCTGACTGGTACGCAGAGAGTGCTGGTTATCTGTCGCCATTCCTTAATGCTAAACGTCAGGCCGCTCTTAATTATCGGCTGAATCCTAGCACAATGCTGCTAAGTCCAACCTTCAGCGAATAAGCCGACAGTGTGCAAATGATTTTTGGCTGAAACTTTGCGAAAATATAGAAAGCTGTGCAGCTGGGGGAAACTTGTCTGGTGTGTTTGCGGGGATAAAAAAGGCCATTGGACCACTGCCAAAGAAAATAGCTCCATTAAAAGAAACTGACGGTTCGATCATTATTACTGATGGCGAACGTCAGTTGGACCGTTGGGTGGAGCATTATACGGAACTATATGCTCGTCCAATCAGCATCTACCCGGAGGCTCTCGGAGGGATCCACGAACTGGAAACCTGGAACGAGCTGGATGCTCTTCCCACTCCAAACGAGCTGCATAAGGCTGTCACCCAACTCAAGAGTGGCAAAAGCCCTGGCGATGATGGCATTCCTGCTGAACTCCTCAAGATTGAGTGCCTGCTCCCGATCCTGCATAGTTTTCTGGGGAGGTGTTGGGAGCATGAATTTTTCCCTCAAGACATGCGTGATGCTAATATTGTCACCCTATACAAGGGAAAAGGAGATCGTGGTAATTGTAATAATTACCGCGGCATTTCCCTTCTTAGCATCGTTGGTAAGCTGTACGCGAGGGTTATTCTGGTAAGATTGCAGCGCCTTGCGGAGCGCGTGTACCCGGAGGCTCAATGTGGTTTTCGCTCCGGACGCTCCACAACGGACATGATATTTACCTTACGCCAGCTGCAGGAGAAATCACGTGAGCAAAATAGCCCCTTGGTGATTGCTTTTGTCGATCTAAATAAAGCGTTTGACACGGTTAGCCGCGAGGGGCGCTCAGGTTGATAGGGTGTCCACCAAAACTTTTAAACTTGATAAGATCTTTTCATGATGGCATGCGAGGTGCTGTTGTGCACGATGGTAAAACATCTTCTTCTTTCGACATGCGGAGAGGGGTTCGTCAGGGATGTGTTTTGGCGCCGACGCTCTTTGGCATATTTTTCTCATTGCTTCTAAGGGTCGCTTTTGGGGATGTGGTCCAGGGAATACATTTGCACACAAGAGAGGACGGCAAACTCTTTAGCACCTCCCTTCTAAAGTCACGAAGCAAACGCGATGACCTATTTGTCGATTCACTGCTTTTTGCCGATGATGCCGCTTTTATTGCGCAGACCCCACAAGAACTGCAAGTCCTTTTGGACAAGTTTGCTTATGCATGTTCTCTCTTTTCTATGTCCATCAATGCTGGGAAGACGGTCATCCTGGCACAAGGCTACGACCAGAAACCAACTATTATGTTGGATGGCGATGCTCTGGATGTAGTGGACCAATTTTGTTATCTGTATAGCAAGCAATCTGTCACTAGACGCAGAGATTGGAAGTCGTTTGGGTAGGGCAGCTACGACGTTCGGCAGGCTTAGCGGCAGAGTATGGAATAACAACCATCTTACGACTAGGACCAAGATGATTGTGTACCAAAGTTGTGTCCTGAGTACACTCTTGTACGGAGCTGAAACCTGGACGTCGTATGCAAAACAGGAAAGAAAACTGAACAGTTTCCACATGCGCTGTCTTCGAAGCAGTCTAAGGATAACTTGGCAAGACAGAGTTACGAACGAAAGAGTCTTGCAAATAACTTAGCTACCCAGCATTACCGCAATGCTCAAACAGAGAAGACTGCGATGGCTGGGGCATGTGCATCGGATGGATGCCAGACGACTACCGAGACGCGTTTTGTTGAGTGAAGTAGCTTTTGCTAAGAGAAGGATAGGCAGGCCCATGTTGCGCTTTAAGGACTGCGCAAAGCGAGATATGCACGCTTTCGGGATCAGCCCCGGGGAGTGGGAGGGACTGGCCGATGACCGCAGTGGATGGGGGAGCACTTTGTATGAGGGCTGCAGAACGCACGACAGGAGATGGTTCCGGACTCTGGCGGACAAGCGTGAGAAGAGACAGCGGGGAGACGGGGGGGTCTCGCTTGCTCAAGCCTCGGACGGTCCTCTGTTTGGGTGTCAAGCGTGTGGACGCTGTTGTCGCTCCCGTATTGGGCTTTACAGTCACACCAAGAAGTGTCAAAGAGGCGCTGTCTAAATCATCTGTAAAGATGGAAAGGCCTATTATATATATATAAGCAGATAACGATATACAAACCACACTCACACACACTCTTCTTCCTAGCCTTATTCCCAATATTATTTAGGATCGACTACTAGTTTAATCAGTTTTACCTGAATATCAGTTTTGACACAGACACGCAAACTTACACACAGTTTTTTTTTTTTTTTTTTTTTATATTTAAGCCTGCCAAAGTGACTCTACTCTGCCTGATGGAAAGCATGAGTAGAATCCAGGAGTAGGAGTCACCATGCTTATTGTGAGGGTAGGCATTGTAGCATGGTGACCCCTACCATGGCAGCCTGGTTAGATTATTCTGCATCATTCTCCCGGCCTTCGAAGGGCGGGAGAATGATGCAGAATGATTGGGCCTCTGGTCTCACACTCACCAACGAAACACGACAGCAAGAATGCTGTCATTATTAGGATGGTCTTCTGTGTGAGGGTAGTACTGGCCGGGTCGAGCCGGCCCATTCGTGCTGAAATCAGCGTGGCTCTACTACCTATAAATACAGAGACACACACTCCCACACAGATACACACACAGACACACACACTCCCACACAGATACACACACAGACACACACACTCCCACACAGATACACACACTCCCACACAGATACACACATACACAAAAACACACACATCGCGCACACACACACACACACACAGACACAGACGCACACACGTATATAAAACAATCAAATTTTCAACTACCTACATGTAGTTACAATTTAAATATTTAATTATTTTATTTTATTTATTTATTTATAAACTTTATGCATTAAATTTGTACATCGACGGACTTAATGCCCACCCCATTCTCTTCCAGTCAACCTTCGGGTGGTCCAGAAATCTTATCAGGTATCGTTTATCCCGTCTGGTCACTGTAGTACAGTAATCTAAAAATTCCGTTCTAAGAGGCCTATGTCCAGCAGTGGACTGTGAAAGCTTGTTGATGATGTTGTCTGTTTGTTCGTGCAGGTATGGCGAGGTCGAACACAATAGCGACTATGGAAGCCGCTGGCCGGCGCATGCTGGGCCACCATCTGCCGCGGGATAATTCGTATGGGGCTGTACCACCGCCGCAAAGACCACAGCATCACGGTAAGTTTAATATCTATTATTATATATGTATTTCAGCCTTGATAGTTGCCCTATCGTTTTTACAATATTTCTTACCTTTCAACGGAGCAATCAAGGTATCAAAAAGTGTATGTCGTTTTCATTCCTAAATTGCCGGATTTATAGGTAACTAAGAGCCACAGTACACTAGTTTTTTTAGCATCGACGATCGGCGATTTTGCGACTGCATCGATGCTGCATCGACTTCCTGCGTTCGAACGCAGTATCGGAAACGCGCGTTTTAGCGACTGCTCAGATGCCTGGATCGCGTCGGCTGTAGTGTTGTCTATCATTTTCCGACGCCAAATCGATGCTACCGGCATTCGAATGTGTGCGGAGAGTAGCGTTCAGCTGCTGTGTCCCGCTTCTAAAAAACGACTTAATCTCCGCGTTTTGCGTTTTTAAGTGTGCGGTGTAGAGCGTTCGGTCGCCGTATTTAGCTTCCAAAAAGCGGCTAATGCTAGTGTGCTGTGGCCCTAAAGTTTCGTATAAAACTTTTCTCAAATGTATAATGATGTTTTTCCATATTTAAAAGATTGTGTCTGTAAGTCTAACGAATCATCTGCCCCAGTGAATAGAGAAATATAATAGAAAACGAAAACCGTTTGAAACTTTTCTAGGGGGCTGATTAGTAGTGGTAAGATTATGTTTTTTGAAGCAGTGGAAAGACGTCCTCCAAGTTATTTTTTGCCTGACGCTAATGTACCATCTTCTTTTGTCTCTCTTCAAGAGGTTACGTTTCCTACGAAGATTGTCAACCAGTCAGCCCAGCCCTCGATTTTATAGTTCAACAAATTCATAGTTCAAATAAAAATATAATAAAATCGTGTAACGTCAAACTAATAGGCATCAGGCGTCAACACAACAACGGTACAAAGTTTATTAAAAATTAATTCTGGCGCGCGTCACTTCCGCACACAATGGCGCGACGTGCGCCACGTGTAATTGAGTCACGTGACCCGGGGCCGACCCCCCGCCCCACGACACCCTCACCGCCTTCCGAGCGACCTGCTCTGTGTTACCAGCTCTACGAAATTTCCCACAATGTCTTGTAAGGTTGGTATCACAGAGAATGAAGGGAGCTCAGTCGGTAATTGGCTGGCGAAGGGCACGTACGTGAATTTAGGGTTAATACGTTGATGATTGGTGTTTGAGATTTTATTGATTTGTCATTTAATTATGACCTACTACTAGCTATACCCTGCAGTCTTGTCGTGAATGCAGATTTTATCATTGAAACTTCATAAATGGTTCTTAATGGGATATTTAGTTTAGTTACTATAGTATACAGTTTAATTCAGAAAATATTATATTTAAAATGGATAAATCTTAAAATTACAAAAATTTGTGTTGGGGCTCCGTATAAAAATTTGTTTGGGGGCCTATAAGAAGGGTAAAGATTTCTCACAATAGAAAAAAAATGTTTGCAAAAAATTAAAAGAAATAATAATATTTCGTCATAATTATCTGCCACTTTGTCTTAAATTTTTATAATAATAACAATTCAGATTAAATATACCCTCTTCTTGCCTTTTTTTCGACTTTAACGCAGGAAAAAAATGCATTTTTTGACATTTCTGAAATAAAAAAAATTGGGAACTTTTTAATAATTTTGCTTAAGCGTGTCGGGGGCCCTCGTGTCCCGGAGGCCCCGTATAATTGATACGGCAGTTACGGCGGTAGCTACGCCCCTGGCTACCATGTACCTTTTTGTTAACGAGTATCCAATATTTCGGCACTACCGAAGCGCTCTTAGCCAACGGCCTTAGGTGATTGGAAACAAGCAAGAGGGAAAGCAACTCGTCGCAGTCAGTACCTAAAGGTGTCCGTTTGTGGAATTTGACTGCATGGTTGGCCTAGTGGTTTAAGCGGTCACCACGCCGCTCTCTACTGCGCCAAGTGTAGTGGGTTCGAATCTCACGTGGGATAACACTTTGTGTAATTCACATATTGTTGTTCTGAGTCTGAGTGTTCTTTGTGTCCGTTTCATGTATGTTTGTTAAGTCACCCGCAACACAGGAATTCATATTCCTAATGCGGGAGTTGTGTTTAAAAAAAAGAAAAAAGAAAAAAAATGACATGCTATAAGCTTTTCTGTCATTCAGAGGTCACTTTAAGCGGTCGGTCCCGCTTGTTAACATAAGATAACAGTCGTGATGCTTAGTTGGAGGCTTAAAAATACAACGTCAAGATTAAGTAGCCACAACGTATCTTAACAGTCCTCAATCCGCACTGGGCCAGCTTGGGGACGTATGGCCTTAACTCTCTCCTTAGAGGAGACAAGAGATCAGTAGTGGGATATTATGGGTTGCTAATTTAGTAAGCCCTCCTAAGAATGTAGAAATGCTACGGCTATTAATCATCTATTGTTTTTTCCTAAAAATTCAGGGGTAATTTTACATTGTAAGGTTGGTATCACAGAGAATGAAGGGAGCTCAGTCGGTAATTGGCTGGCGAAGGGCACGTACGCGAATTTGGGGTTAATACGTTGATGATTGGTGTTTGAGATTTTATTGATTTGTCATTTAATTATGACTTACTAGCTTTAGCCTGCAGTCTTGTCGTGAATGTAGATTTTATCATTGAAACTTCATAAATGGTTCTTAATGGAAATTTTTCTTAACATCAGTATTTGTTTTAGTTAACATAGTATTTAGTTTAATTCGGAAAATATTTTGATGTAAATTGACCAAGGAATAGTCGTCCTTATTTACATATGGCTCTGATTGCTTATTGTATGGTTATGCTATGGTTTGCTTATTTGCCCTCTCAAAGCAATGTCATCAACAACCCATAATGTCCAGCTGCTGAGCCAGGGTCTCCTCTCGGGAGAGGGTCTTTTGTGTATTGAAAAAAATGTAGAGAATCTTTAAAAACCAGATGGGTTATTGGCATTTTTCTTGTCATTAAATAATTCTTTTAAATATTATATCGTTCGATTGCACGGTGGGTCTAGTGGTTTAAGTGTTTGCCATGCCACTTCCTACTGCGCCATTTCTTGTGGGTTCACATCCTACACAGAATAACACTTTGTGTGATCCTCAAATTATTAATCTGAGTCTGGGTGATATTTGTGTCCGTTTCATGTATGTTTGCAAAGTTCCCTGCTACACAGGAATATATTCCTAATGTGGAAGACGTCTTTTTAAGAAATAAGAAACTATTCACAAGTAGCCATGCATGTATCATCAGATTTACACGTGTAAGGGGCTGTCCATTAATCACGCGAGGCTCAAGGGAGGTGGGAGGGGGGGGCCGTTCACAAAAATCACGAAATACCACAAGGGTATTTATTTTATTTCTCCAAATTTTTCGCATTTCTTTCATTATTTTTATGTCAGTCAAAAACAAACTGCAACCTTTCTACTCTACCTCTGAACGTAATTATTGTAGTCTTTAATTGTCTATAAATAAAATTAGTTGATACTTACCTGTATTTTATTAATATTTGAAAAAAAAGGTTCTTAGTAGATACTAAAAAATACAAGTGATATAGGAGGGGGTTGTCTTAAACATCACCATGTATCATCAAGGGGTTAAAAATACCAAAAAAAAACACGTGGTTAATGTACGACCACTAAACGCTCCAACATATCGCTAGAAGCAATATATAAGTTGTTGAGTAAGTGTACATGAACGAACAATCGTCATTAGGGTAGCGCAGAAATCAACCCCAATACGAGAGGGAGTGTCTAATTAGAGGCCGATTGTGAAGCAATCATGTTTCATTGAGGATCGCCCGAAGCTATCGTGTTGTTGCTTCGGCGTTATAGCTTCTGCTATTGTACCTGGTGTGTTATTTTATTTATGATCTTACTAGCTTTCGCCATCGGCATAGCTCGCCTGTAGCTCGGTTATCGTAGTAAATATGTAGTCTATGCCCTTTCTTAGGCTTTAGATATCTGACGTAAAAGCTTGACGGACAGACAGATTAGTAGTAATTATTTGTTATCGTACCTCGCAGAGCACGTTAAGCCGTCGGTCCTGGTTGTCAAACGGACGTTTTTCTTTAGGAATAGTTAGGGCCCAGAAAGTCTGAAATTGGTTGAACTAGTTGTCAGTAAATTTGAGGACACTGACTTCCAAATAACGATTGCCATAGATGTTCATGACAACCGGGACCGACAGCTTTACGTACTCTTCGTGGCACGGGCGTGAATAACCGCCAAACTTCCAAACCCTGGGCTGCTATTAGGAATTTCCTAAGCAAAACCCAACAAAACTTTTTGGATCTACCCGGGATTTAATTATTCTTAATATTATACTCAATATTATTTAGAGTCGACTACTATTTCACCAGTTTCAACTGAATATCAGTTCTTCCACGGTTTCTGCAAGCCTGAGGGCGATCTTAATTCGAAGATAGAACTAGTCAGTATATTTGACACAGACTTCCCAATAACAATTGCCTCAGATGTTCATGACAACCGGCACCAACTTAACGTGTTCTTTGAGGCCCGGTAACACCGTCATGACGGAATCCCATACATATAAAAAAATTGTCTCAATTCTTGTATTAACAGTATGGTCTACTCCAATTAGAGAGAGAAAGAGCGAGCCCTCTTGGGGTACTCTAGTACCGATTGTGTAATGATCGCTACCGGTGTTGTCTATTGTGTTAACACGCAGCCCCCGCGGCTGAGGATTTTACCTCTGTTCAACAGAATGGAGGGTTAGAAAAATAAATCTGGTAATAAAAAGTAAAAAATTCAGTAGTAGATTAGAGTATTGACTCAACTACTGTGTGACTTTGGTTTTAAATCTTACCTTGCCTATATTACGTAGGCAAGTATGAATTTGAAACGATTTTTTATCGTTTTACAATAAAACTAGCTTTTCGTTAAAATAGCTTCTAGTGTATTCTAGACTGATCTATCGCTGTGAAAAATTTCATCCAAATCATAATTTAGTAATAAACATTCATTCCAAACTTTCGGGTTAGTAACTGAAGTAAGACCACCATTTGCAATTTTAATTCTAAGTTGTCAAACTAATATAAAGCCTAATAAGCTGTTACCAGTGCCTGCACAAAATATTTGAAACAACTTTTTTTGTCTATGTTTTCATTGTAACATTCTAAGATACCATTATTAAACCTTTACTACAAATCTTACAAAGCATAATGTTTACATCCTCAATTATCAAACAATATCTCAAAACGTACCCCAACACAATATCTATCAACAAATCGCCTCGTCCACACTAAATAGATAATCACAGCCCATCACTATTAAAAAACTAAATTACAAGCCAATAGCCGACAAATGTATTCCATTCGAAATTCAAATTGGCCAATCGTTCGCATTCACGTTAAATAGCGCGCGAGAGCAAACAGGAAGTGCGTAGGGACGCGCCATTGTGTGTTGCAAGCTACGAAAATAATAATTATAGAGGGTTGCCAACAATGGGCGGTTTTTTTTTTAAATATCGAAGCTCAAGTGCTTCCTATAGAGGATTACGGATACAATGTCGGAAGTTTTTTTTTAGTTGCTTTTTTTATTGTTACCTTTAACCAGGTGTTTTAATACGGGTTTAGGACTTTTTTTAATCGGATAAAGATATCTCGGGATCCTTAAATGTGGGTTATTTTGCAGTGTTGAGTGTTATACTCTTTATTTATTTTATGAGTTGATGGCTACTTTAAAAAATGAGAGAAAAAAGTTCTTGATATAAAGAACGTACCTACCTTAAATTTGGACATGATTTCAGATATTATAAAGTTTTTTTTGCTATGTAATCGGAAATTATAGCTTTTTAATTTCATTATTTAACTGCCTTGTTGGTCTAGTGGTTAGCTTATGTGGCTGCCGATCAAGAGATTTCGGGTTCCATTCCCGAATCAGACCAAATGTTTGTATGATCTGCAAATATTTGTTTCGGAGTATGAGTGTTTTCTATGTTTATTATGTATGTATTTGCAAAAAAAAGTATATACGTATATATATATATCAGTTGTCTAGTACCCATAATACAAGCTCTGCTTAGTTTGGGACTAGATGGCGTTGTGTCTGAAATCAAGCATTATACATACTCGTAGTCCTCCTGAAGTTATCAACATGGTAAGCGGTTACCATTACTTAGAAAAGCGTTAGTGCACACATGTTACAAAACACAATACTAGTGTTATTTTGCTTTTCATATCATTAGCCACCTTAATGATTAATTAATGTTTTAAATATTACAAATAGTGATATTTTATTACAAGTTTTGAGTGCGTCGATATACCAATGAATTTCCTATCAACGCTGACAATCCGTCAAAAGTCAACTTAAAACAACTTTCAATTATAATTAAATTAATTGAATATAAAAAATAGTAACTGTAGCCCTTATTAGCGTGTAATAAAGGTGCTTTTAGCATGACAATGAAGAAGTCAGGGGTAGACGGCACACGGCCCAATTATGCCTTCTCTCCCTAACAAGGGTAGATTTTAATTGAACACGCTTATTTTATTTTTAAGATTGACGTGTTTGTGTAGTTTGATGTATGTTATTATGGTTAGGGACCCTAACTGCTTGGTCAGAGGTTCGATTCCCGTCCAGAACGAAAAAGTATGTGATACGCAAAATCATTGTGTGTATTTAGTAATATACTAGCTGAGTTCCGCGGTGTTACCCGCCGTGATTGTTGTAGATCGCAAGTAAAGCCGTTGCATAAGTTACTTCAGCTTTCTACCAGTGGAAAGCCCGTTAAAATCGGTCTAGTCGTTCCAGAGATGTTTCAGAACGAAACAGACAGACAGACAAAAATTTGAAAAATATATTTTTGATGTAAGTCACGTGGTATATACTTTCACATGCGTTAAATAAAAATCTTATAATTTTATATTAAGACACGCACGTAGACACTTCAATTTAATTGTATAGATCATATTTATCCTTAATAATATTATACTTAAACGCGAAAGTTTGTATGTATGTATGTTTGTTTCTCTTTCACACCAAAACTACTGAATGGATTTGGATGAAACTTTACAGTAATGTAGCTCATATAGCTGAATAACACATAGCAGAATACACGCGGGCGGAGCCGCATGCCAAAGCTAGTAATATATAATTAGGTCTTTCTTCGTTCCCGTGTTTATCAGATAAAGCTTAAAACTCAACTACCAGTGCACGTGGTTCCCTGCCATTATGATCCCAGATTCTTTGATTGGGACATCAGCATCTGACTAGACCACCATAGTGTGGGTCACCGTACAGCATTGTCTGCATTCGCAATGAGGATGGTGGTACTTCTGGATTCTGCTCATGCGTTCCATCAAGCAGTGGCAATCACTTTGGTAGGCTTAAATAGAACAACGAAATAGGTAGCCAAGAAATCGCTATAGAACTGTCGCAGGTAATCGACGTTTACGCCTAGACTTAAAGTTGAAACTGTCTAATATACAAAGTAGATCTGGCTTTGGAGAATTCTCTTAGTACCTGAACCTGGTTTGGTAGATATCTGTACAGGTCATCAACAAAACTCAATTAATCTAAATTTATTACTATGTAAAATTATCGCCAGGCATCCAACAAAACATTTTGAGAATTGCCTTGCCTTCAAATTGCAACTGTCTATAATATGAAACAGACTTGGTTTTGCTGGATTTTTGTATATCTTCACAGGCATCCACGAAACCGCCATACAGTTGTCGTAAGTTTACGACGTTTAGAAGTAAAATTATGGCTAGCAAATCTGGCTGCAACTGTACGCCTAGATTCGAAGTTCCAACAGTCTGATAAACAGACATGAGTTTGGTTATTTCTAGGTAGATATCAGCTGTACAGGTATCTAACAAAACCCTGTCAGAATTGTCGCTCCATTCCAAGTGCTTGAGCACGCGTCGCCATGCCTCTAATTGCACCAACCCGCCTGCGACAATGTCGAGTGGCCGGCTCGTTTATTTTTTATCTGCGCTATAGGGAGCGAGTCGAGAAGGTTCGTTATGCGTGACGCGTAAAGAACTGATGACGTCTTGCTTTAGACTCATCATGTTACAAGGATGTTCTTGGAGTGTGGCTAATTAGAAATATTTACTTCTCAGTAACATACATATAAATAAATAAATATTTCGGACATCTTACATAGAACATCATCTAGTCCCAAACTAAGACACCCAAACTCCGAAACAAATATTTGCAGATCATACGAACAATTGGTCCGGCCCGGGAATACCCGAGAATTCTTGATCAGCAGTGTTCTATGTACGTCGCGTAATAATTTTGGGTACCGCGTCGAGGTTTGCTTTCACGAGAACGCGTCGCGGCGCAACCATTAGGTGCCTATTATGTCTGCCAGCCTCCTGAATTTTTGTTTTTATTTTATAACGGCACCACGTAAGGGTTGCTTCCAACTGAAGTGGTAGCTTTTTTTGTCGCACATTACGAATAAATCTTGTATTTCAGGGGTTTTTACAAACATATATGAAATTGACACAAAGAACACCCAAACTCAAAACGATAATTTACGGATCACACGTAGTTTTGTCTCATGTGGGATTTGATTCCACAACACTTGGCGAACCGTGCAGTAATATTTACTCGACTGAACTTGCATATGTTTGCATATTACTCTTACATTGTAATTTTTGCGCTATCGTAACACCTATAAACGACATGTTATCAATTAAATATCATTAAATGTTCTCTATAATGCCTATGTTGCAGTGTTACTCAGTGTTGAAAGAGAGCACCTCATTCGAAAATATCTTTTTTCTTTCTTTTCTTCCCAGAAGGGTTAAGGCCATAGTTACGTCCCCACACAGGCCGAGTGCGGGTTAGGGACTGAATGCATCTACATCAATCTAAATGGGATTTAACGGCAAAATACCCTCAGTTTAGATAAACATAGAAAAAAACATACTTACAATAGAACGTCGGACTTAATGAATCTAATATTTTTTTTTAAGATACGTAATAGTGGGTTGCAGTCTTTAGGGGAAATTTTCGGGTATATAAATAGGCTCTTGTGGCAGAGTGAAAGAGGATTTTGACAGTTTTGGCGCCTTCCAGCTTTAGCTCGCTCTCTCTTTGCAGTCTAGGTATTAGGTTTACTGAAGCAGGTATAAAGGTGCTTAATTAAAAATGTAAATTTGGAGATCCGGATTTAATAAGTATTTAATATTTTCATAAAACAAACATTTTTGAAAGTAGAAATCAAACATATATATTTTTTTAGTACTTACATCTTATATATAAAATTCTCGTGTCACAATGTTCGTTCCCATACTCCTCGGAAACGGCTTGACCGATTTGCATGAAATTTTGTGTACATATCGGGTAGGTCTGAGAATCGGCCAACATCTATTTTTGATACCTCTAGGACGCGAGCATAGCCGCGGGCAAACGCTAGTATAATATAAATACGAGTGTGCCTGAGTTGTCTGAAAGACACGACTGAAAAGTAACACTTAAGTAAATACAGACAATAGGCCTTCACCACGTCTTAAATATACGAAATGTAATGGCTATGAGAGGCAGAGAGCTCTTTCTATCTTCACTAAGTTATATCTGACACCAGCTTACTTCTCAAGTCTCAAACGAGCGTAAAAAGGTTTTCAAGTTAATTAAATATCAGGTCTTATCTATTTTATATTGCAAAGAATACGTTACAATTTCACTAGAACAGTAAAAATGCATCCAAACAAAAAACATAAAAAACTTATTCAAAGATAACGAGAAGAATATTTTTAAAACGCGAACGAATTGCTGAAAGGTATTTACAAATTGCTGTAGTAATTGTCTATTCGTCGTGAGCGAATCTTGCCGCCCCACGTTGGGCGCCAACAATGTGAGCTAATGGGGACGCGTCGTTA
Organism: Phragmatobia fuliginosa; assembly: GCA_932526445.1. NCBI lineage: Eukaryota > Metazoa > Arthropoda > Insecta > Lepidoptera > Erebidae > Phragmatobia > Phragmatobia fuliginosa. The sequence goes on along the minus strand of OW052074.1, from coordinate 18,386,409 downwards.
TGCACTCAACACGCGCTCTTATTAATCCACCACTAGAAACAGGTGAAGACTGTTTTATACACTATTCATATAGATATAAAGATATTATATGCATAAATTTACAAAAAAAAGTATGTAATATTTATTTATATCAGTTGTTTAGTACCCATAATACAAGCTCTAGATGGGACTAGATGATGTTGTGTGTAAGATGGCCGAAATATTTATTTATACTTTACTGGACTTCGATTCTCGAAGACGAAAAGAAAGAACTTCAATTTTTACCTTTCTTTTTTAATTTAGTATTCTTTTTTATCCCTTAACTTTATTTGGGGTCGATCTTTTTAATAAAACGTTTCCCAGGATTCCTATTAAGTCTTGAGCAACATTTTAAAGTCACAAAGTTTTGCGAAGTCATTTTTAGTGGGTCTCATGTAATCCGTACTTTTCAATTGTATGCAAAGAATCAAAAGGACCCATTTTCGTATTGACATTACGTAATCTGTATGCCTTATAACTTAGCCATATTGAGCTTCACCAAGCCTGCTTGGTACACGTAGTTTGTAGGTGTACAAAATAGCTTGAATGAACTTAGACGATTACCAGAGAGAGCTGAATATATATAACTAAATACTACAATAGGACTTTAGAAGGGTATTAAGAAGTTCATCGGGTGTAGCTTGATAGTTAGATATTCAATCCCACAAATTTATACGTTAAAATTCCAAAAATGCTAATTACTGATTTGGAGGAACGGGTATTACGCCCCTCGAATGCAAAGGGATGATCCCCGACCAGGTGAGGTGATCATGCTTGGCAGGCCACAGTCCAGGTTAATATTGGGTAATTGTATTTATGCTAACCTTTTATATCGCGATGCAGGATTGGTAGTTACTTCGTATAGTTTCTTTACTTCGTAGTTCGGTGTATCTGCGATAGATGATACTGTAGGACGTTATAATAATATTTAATTCAGAAATGTAAACTCCCTAGTAATGTATGAACAGTTCCTTAGTACATGTAATAGCAAATACTTGGACATGGGTTACTTTTTACTGCGACAACCGACATACACGCGTATGGAGCCGCGGGCGAAAGCTAGTTGACAGTAAATAGCATTGTTTTAAATGTTAAAATGTCGCTTCCAGTAGAACACAATCTCGGTTAATACATTTGAACGAAGCAAGCGATTAAACACTCGAGGTGCGATTCGCGACGTGTCCCGCCTTCAAGTCGAGTGTCGCAATACGACGACACAAAGCATTGCGTTTATATTCATGCAAGTGTCGCAATGAGAGATGCCGTTTCAAGAACTGTTATGTAGAGTTAGATTTTTAGGCTGGAGAAAGAGATTTTTGTCATATGTTTAAAAATAACCCATCTAAAGATTTTAAGTCTCTGAATTTATAGATGTGATTTTAGTAGCGGTAACTCTTTTGCTTTCAATGGGAACATTATTAAAGTGGCTTATTGATAAGTGTAAAAAAAAAGATAAAAACAAAAAAACACGCTAGTCGACATTATTAGGTCAACATGTATAACTCCAGTTTGATTAAACAAAAAATTTTCTTTGTTGCAGAACGATCTCAATCATACGGTCCTCGGCCCGGTAGATATGTCCCATACGGCCAAGGCCAAAACCAATCCGGACGAGGCTACAACCACAACCGTGGCTACAATCAGGGCTACGGGCAGAACGTCCAGGGTAACCAGAGTTACAGCCATGGCAATCAAGGAAACAATCAAGACAATCGCTCACGATACACACAGAACGAGTACAGATCCTATTCAAATCCAGGCGAACACCAAAACAGGAGCCAGAGCCAAGGTTACAACACCCCAGGTGAGAGGAGGCTAGACCTCCACGGAGGTAGAAGACATCAGACTTCTTCAGGGTATAACCAGGGGCCCAGCAGTCAGGGTTCAGAGTCGCATAGTGATCAACAGCAATCTTATTCAAACTATAATTCTGGCAATCGTCGCGGATATTATAGACAACAATGAAATAATTGATGGAAGTTTTTTTAGATTACTTTATGGACAAATGAAGTGAATAACTTATTCACGTTAGCATAATAGATAAATATAATGCTGAATTAAAGGTTTTAGTATCTAGTTCTAGAGAAACTAAAGGAAATGCATTCATACTTAGTAGTTTCTTTAGCTCCGTCGGTGGTAGATAGTGTAACATGTGAAACGCTAAAAATTCTACTAAAATTCATGGTTTTGACGATTTATAAAAGAAAAAATTGAAGAAATGACTGATAGCGCTAATGTTCGTAAGAGGGTTTTAGTTTTCACTATATAAATAAGAGATATTTAATAGTAGTCTGCACTCGAAGAAAAATCGTTAAAATTGAAATGAGGTTCGTTGAATGATTCACTTTGAATAGCCTATTTGTCTACAATAATACTTCCTAAAATTTAAAGAATCTGTAATATTTTTTTTTAAATATACAGTAGTCTCCATGTATTACAATTAAAATAATTATCGATTTAATTAAAAAATCTGTGTAATAATTGTTGATTAGTGTATGAATAAATAAGCGTATGAAATATAACTTTTTTTGAAACTGCCTGAAGCAGTTTAACGCATATCACACAATAATTTCATAATTTTTTCCTTGATTTGTCCGTCTTAATGGACTCACGTGCTTGTAGCGCCATCTATTTTTATAAAAAAAATCTCCCTTTTGTTAGACATTAGATAAGGCATATATACATTTTTTTTGAAATTGAACCGTTATGTCGGTAGCCTTATGTCGTAAAAAGTTATTACGACTCCTAATTGAGGTGACTAAAGGTAGCTGCATATGCAATGATTTTCAATCGGGAGGGGAGGATAAGTTTTGTAAATATTGAGTCAGGATTTATCCGAAAGAGCATACGTTACGGGTGGATGGACGGGACGGCATCGAAACATCAAAAGGAGACGGAAAATATCGTAGGCAAAATGTTTACCACGTCTCTAGCCGTCCCGTCTGTGGTTCTTGCATCATAACCACCACTACATGCTCTCTAATGATGTCTGTGTCGTATTTACGTACTTATTACGTAAATATGTACATTCATATCCAAATAAGATACATAATATCTAAAGATTAAAATAATATGCAAGTATTTGAATTGGCATTTTATGGTATCTTGCCTAAATGTTAGCAAACTTTCTGTATCTTGCATGAGATTTGCATAAGTTTTTTCAGGAAAACAGAAAACGCCTTTGAAATTTGATGAAATCTGATAAAGATCTTCATCATCTTGGTTTTAACTATATTCATCAATAAGTTCTACTTTAAAACAGCAATCCTAGAGTAACTAACTAGCATTTGAAGTTGGTGGTTTGACATCCCTTGTCGCTAGATTGATGTTGAGTCTTTAATTGCTCTAATCTAAAGATAAAATATTAATCATATATTAATGATTTTAACTGAATTGGGTATTCTTCAACTGCATTATCAAAATTGACTTAATTAAACCTTTACCCACTATATTTAGTGCCACCCATACGTATTCGTGCTCTAAGGAGTCAAATGCCTCGTCAAAATCGACGAAATCTAAAAAAAACATATTTTACAAATTATTTGCTTTTAAAGAATCTTATTCCTAATTATCTTCAGGCGTTTTACCAATACGGTACAATATTATTTTAGAGATTACTATAAAGACGTTTGACATTAAGCTTTACAGGTCTGTAATTCCGGCTATCCTCTCTCTGTATAATAATATTTAGAACTAAAATGTTTCATGTATAATAAATGTCTACACAATATATAAAAGTGTTTATTATTTCCTTATACTACAACTACTCTTTCACGGGGTGTAATAACCTCTGCCATAATCAAGTCCATTTCATCTAGATGTCTTTTAGCTTTTCTAGTAAAGCAAATCATTCTCTTCTCATCAAAAATTTCTTTAGTGCTACATGGTGTTTGGTATTCTCTTTCTTTTTTCTGCCATGTAGGATGTACAGCTTCTTGTACGGCTACGGCTGCAGCTTCGTCATCTAAAGGTACAGTAATTAATACCACTTCTTTTTCATCATCTTCATTTTACCATTCCATTCTTCTTTCATTCTCCTCGATCTCGTATTCCTATTTCACACACTTTATCATTTCATTGCAAATTGGTTTACGCATTTGTCCATAAATATTTCATGAATAAAACTTAAGTGTCCGTTTATAATTTGAAACTCATCCAATTTCGCGAACGGCTGGACCGATTTCGGGAAGACTTTCAATGTCAGATATTTGATGATATACAATGATTTAATGATATTTGAAGAATAACTTACTCTAGTAGAATCATCGCCGGCCATTCGGGCGACTCAGAGACAGTGCGCGCATTTATAAACATTGTCTCGCTCGGCTATCCGGACCATCGCGGGACCTGTGACTAAACTGTCATCGGCGTAGCAGATTACGCCCACGTCGGGCTCAGTCGTATACTATGCTCTACATGAGTGGTCCAAGGACACACCCCTGCGGAACACTGCGTGACATGCCCCGGCGTCTCAAAACACTATCTCGGTCTTCGTACATGACGGTACGCTCGTCTTAATGGTCTCCTAACTGTTGGCGATGTCAAACGACACCGCTAACAGCACGACCCCATAGCTCACAGACTTTTCGATCCCGCCCCTTAAGTGCAGCACGGCGTCGATCGTCGAACGCCGTACTCGAAATCCGAATTGGGCGTCCGACAGATCGGGGCTTACCTCGCATGAGTCCCGGACGATGCGGTAAAACAGTTTACCCACCCCGTCCAGCAACACGATGAGCCTATAGGCCGCTACCGAATCGGCAGGCCGTCCCAGCTTCTTTAGTAGGACCAGCTTCAGGCTCTTCCAACACCCTGAGGCGGACCGACATATGGTCGAGGACTCTGGCCAGCACTTGGGCAGGTAGCCTGTCTGGCCTTAGGTCAGGTCTATGTCAAGCAAATGGATATTTTTTTGCCAAGATGATGATGATTTTTATTCTGTGATGTAACCAACTTATGGATCAAACTTTAATATTAAATTCGACTTGACTTCATGGTTGGTTAGACCTCTTAACATTAAAACTGAAACTAAATCAGAACTGCATTTCAAATTTAACTTTTTTATTTAGTTATTTTTTAGTTTCTAATAAAAAGATAAAATTGAAATGGAAGAAAAGATATAATTAAATAAACAAATAAATATTTCGGACACCTTACACACAACGTCATCTAGTCCCAAACTAATTAGAGCTTGTATTATGGGTACTAAACGACTGATATAAATACATAAACATACATTTTTTTTGTAAATACATACATATTATACATAGAAAACACCCAAACTCCGAAATAAATATTTTTGGATCACATAAATATTTAGTCCGACCTGGGAATCGAACCCGAGACCTCTTGATCAGAAGCCGCATACGCCAAACACTAGACCAACAAAGCAGTCGAATATTAGCAGTCAAGTCTTGAAAGATCACGACAAGATGTCAGTTTTTGAGAGTTTTAAATGAAAACTAGTATGTTTTAATACGATGTTTTTGGATGTAGCTTAATCACCCTTCTCAATTACCGGAGGTTCGACGTCTGCCTATGCTTAGTTGTGGAGCGTGCCGCTACCAGCACTGGGTAGTTCCAATAAGCTTAAAGCTAGTGAGGCTGAAGTCGGCAGATTCCAGTGAGTCGGGGCGATTGTTACGTGAACTGTCAGTGCAGTGATCTGTGCCTTGACTCTGATAATGGCTCAACGGTTGATGGAAGTTGCTTATATGCTAATCGGTGCGAGAATTTATGTTACGCGATACAGGGCTAGTTACTACATGGTTCAGTGTATTTTCGATAGATGGTGCTTAAGTATGTTTTATTGGGCTCATTGTGGATGTCGCTTCATAGTTATTTAAATAAAAGAAAATAGAAGAAAAGTTAATTTTTAAAGTCTAGACATCACAAAATGTCAGTTAACGAGTTTTTTTTTGAGATAAACTGTCGGGACCCGCGGTTGTTCATATTCGACGTAGATTTTTAGGACACCTTCCAATTCATGTACATCCACAGCAGTCATGCAGCTACCTTTAATCTACACGATATGTAGTGATGCAAACAATAACTAGCAATAAATGAACAATTAAGCCATCGCAAGACCTCTGATAGATCTGAAACATCCAAATTATTCTGTAGCAACTAAGTAAAATTACTTAAATTAATCAGCGTGGGCACAGCGTGGCAATGGCGCGCTAAAAACTGTTCTGATTCCGCCTGATAATAAAAATACCGAGAAAAACCTAATATAAGGTTGCAAATTCGTATATTTGAGTTTTTTTTTAAATATTTGTGGTAGTAGTAAAATTTGGTTAAAAAACTATGATTTTAATTTACGAATAGGAAAAGATACGTGTGGGTAATTAGAAAAATATAATAGAAGTTCTTTCATCACCTAATTATTAGTTGACATTAGTCTCTAGCATTTCTAAACAAAAATTGAATTGTTTTTAGTATAGCTAGATAAGAAAACCTTTATTTTATAAAAGTAAGTCTATCTCTTAGGGATAACCCACAGTAACCATTTTTTATTTCTTTCTTTTTACGAGAAATAATGGCTTATTTACGAAACGATTTTAGCAATACAGTATTAATCCTTATAAAATTAAGTACCTTAAATACATTGTGCATTTAATATAGATTAATATGACCCATTTACAGTATGCAATTTAAATTACTTTTGAAGATAATAAAGATTTAAAATGCAGGTACAAAGCGATTGTGGTGCTGCTGTCGATTTGTCACTATCAGTAAAGTTAATAACTAAACACAAAACTTTAATAAGAATTAATATTCTAAGGCAGTACGAAGTTCGCCGGGTCAGCTAGTTATAAATAAAGAGCAATCTCTAGTCTAAAATCGTAAAGTAAAAAATAAACACAAGGCATTTTGATAAATGCTAGCAGCGACATTCCTTATAAAACAGGCTCTAGGTCTGTCTGTAGGCCTTATATTGGGTAGCACAAAAAATATCACACTAGATAATAATAATAAATCACTTTATTGTACACCGGATCAATGGCAACTATATCTTAAAGTTGTGAGGTACAAGTGGCGGCCTTATCGCTCAAAGGTCTTGATGTACTCTTGCTTGAAAAATATTTCTTTGTTTCAGATCGATCTCAATTATTTGGACCTCGTCCCGGTAAGTATATACCATTCAGACAAGTCCAAAATCGATCCGTACGAAACCAGAACAACCTTGGCTACAATCAGGGTTACGGACAAAGCACCCGGGGTAACCAGGTTTACAGCCAAGGCCATCAGGGAAACGATCAAGTCAGTCGCTCTTCTTATGGCGTTAATGGCAACTCCTTAAGTGTGAGACGGGTAGAGAAACCAGAACAGATTAGCCTTCAAAGTTTACTAGATCAAATTCAACACAGCAGTCAGAGCTCAGAGATTAAGTCCAATAGGGAGAGGTTGCGAGAAAAGTATAGTCGCCCATACCTCCCTATCACAAGACAGAGACAAGCAGAGACTAGGGACCCTAAAATGAGGGCATCCCCTCCCTATATCAGTTGTCGTGTGAAACAAGAAACCCAACCAGCGACCACAGATGTTGAGCCAAATACAAAGGTAAGCACTACCCTTGATAGTACAGGACGTAAAATTGCAGGAGTTAGAGTAGAACACAGCAGTCAGAGCACAGAGATTAAGTCCAATAGGGAGAGGTTGCGAGAAAAGTATAGTCGCAAACGCCCATACCTCCCTATCTCAAGCCAGAGACAAGCAGAGACCAGGGACCCTAAAATGAGGGCATCCCCTCCCTATATTAGTTGTCGTGTGAAACAAGAAACTCAACCAGCGACAACAGATGATGACCCAAAAACAAATGGAAGCACTACCCTTGATAGTGCAGGTCGTAAAATTGCAGGAGTCAGAGTAGAACCATCGAAGCTGCAGAAAAGATTGAGACTCCAGCGACAACTAAAGAGCCTGATAAATGTAAAAGTTTAAGATGATCAGAACTGCCCATGAAAGAAAATAGACAAAACTGAGGTTGGAACCTTGAGTACCAGAAACCAGAGCAGTGATAAGATATAATATTCAATATTCAACAACCGGATTTTAAGTTACTGCTGCTAATTACTAAAAATGTGGGTATAATGAAAACTAAAAGAAAAAATACTTTAAATATTGTATGGGCAGGCTTAGAGAAGCTTGATAGATAAATACGTACCTACGTATACGGTACAGATTTTAGAATCTGGTTATAGATCATCCAAAGGCAGTCATTTTATAGTAATTTTATACTAGATGCCAAGTTTATTTTGGAATTTTAATTAGGAAGTAAAGTTATTTAGATAGTTTGTTCATAATCTTAGCATTTTTATTTTTCGGCTGGATTAATGTTGTCAGGATAGTACGCCTATCTGATTCAAAATTCACATTCAATGTACAAGTTTTTGAACGAAACTAGTTATAACTAAGTTTTAAGAAACATCTAAGCACTTAAGTTTAACCTAAAGGTTGGTGAAAACGAAAATATCACTAAGGGCTACCTAACGGCTCTAAGTGGACCCTTACATTTGTGAAAACTACCATAAGAGATATAAGATGGTACTTGCCAACAGTTATAAAATGTTTATTTCAAACATTTTATCTAACAACATAGAATCATAGTGCCAATGTTTGATAGAATTGCTAATAAATTTAGTGTATATAAAAATACAGATGTCTGCACACAAAAAATGGATCATCGAAATTGTTACGGAAGTAAAATGTGATGTACTTTGAAGCGTAGTCCACTATTTGCAGAAATTACAATTTCAAAAACTAAACTACACCTGTACTGTAACATTTTATATATCTTTAAATATATAATTCTTGTGTGAGTGTGTATGTCACTGAACTTCTCTCAAACGACTGGACCGATTTTGATGATTTTTTTTGTGTGTGTTCAAGGGGATCTGGGAATGGTTTAGATTCGCAATTGGACCCGGTAGGTGGCGCTGCGATCAAGTTATGGAATTTTAAAGTTGGGCGGTACGAAGTTCGCTGGGTCATCTAGTATTATATAAAACAATAGTAATAATGTATCACCATTAGAATAGTTGATGGATTTAACTAAAATGCAGCGTGTTCCATCCTATAGACTAATTTCGATTATTTTATCGAAAAAATTTATCTATGAAGTAGTATTATAAGTTCTAGACATAATCACAATGATAAATTATGAAATCATAATTATTTTTTATGCCGTGCCTTGTTATACTAGACTCACGTGCTACTAGCGCCATCTAGTGTATTAGTAAACTTACTTATGTTAGGTCTTTAGATAAGAATTACACAAACTATAAGACTGAACCGTTCTATAGGTAGATCTCATGTTTTAGTCACTTAGTTTAGTTTGTACTTATTACCATTTGCTTGTTACATATGTGATTAACAGTGAGAATAACTTTGTTGTTAGTAAATGAAATACTCTTAGGAAGTCATGTCATTTTATTTTATACTAGCTGTGTCCCACGGCTCCGCCCGCGAGTTAGTTATCGCTGTAAATAGAAGTCTGTGTCATTCTGATATGTAAGCTATATTATTGTGAAGTTTCATCAAAATCCATTTAGTAGTTATTGCGTAAAAAAGCATACATACATAGTCACAAACATTCGCGTTCATAATATTAGTAGGACTAGTCGAGTCCCGTCATGTTATATATCACGAGTAACGCCGTGGAGCAAAGCTTAAGTTACTCCTTGTGTTATCAGCCATCTGCCAGTGAAAGCCTCTTCAAAATCGGTCCAGCCATTCCAGAGATTACCCGAGACAAACAGACGCACTTGTCTTACACTAAAATTATTTAAAAAGTGCATTTTGACAGTCATAGTATAGGGCTGGCTGTAAATAAATGGTAAGAATAATTAATGGATTGCGTTAGTAATTAAATAGTAAGAATTTACGATTGAAACATCAGTAAACTTTAAAAATCACAATGTAAGTTACCATACTCCTCCGAAACGGCTGTGCCCATCTGTATGAAATATTTTGTGCATATCGTATCTACGTCTGAGAATCGGCTAACATTTATTTTTCGTACCCCTCGGACGCGAGTGGAGCCGCGGGCATCAGCTAGTATTCTATAATTTTTAAGGGATGACAATTCAAAGAACACAGATAATGTAACCTATTTACCTAACACATTACATTTATCTGTTTTACTACAGTTCCTATACAATAATGAATTTACCTGTTTAGTTTTAAACGGTAGTATAGTCGAAGATATTATACATATCTGATATACAGAACTACAGGAATTCGAGTACCTGTACATTATTATAGTTTTTAAGTTTTTTTTTATATATGCAATGAATATGATGTTTAAATGTGATAATTATGAAAACCACAATATTCCATGTAGGTTTGTAAAGTCCCCCGCGACACAGTTTAGATTTCTATACAAAAAGAACTTTGTCGCGAAAATAACAATGAACATTTTTCTTTTCCAAGTGTATTACAGTAATACCTCGGACTTACGCGATAGTTAAAATAGCATCATAAAACATAACTGTTTCCGAAGATCTCGTAGAAATAGCTATGCTATAGTTACAAATATTTGTAACATTTTTAACAACATATCCGATTTAGGGTATTATAGGAATTAGAATACCTGTAAGAAATTATTTTATATATCTTATTATTATGGTTATTAAGATATTATTTTGATTCATGAATATTATGATTATATGTGACAATTATGATTAAGCACATAAATAAAACGAATCTCACCTATTTCGTAGTACTTATTTAACCCCCCGGAATTATTAACCTTTCCATTTTTCCTATTCCTATATACCCCTATTCATTCCATGGGTGTCGTACGAGGCGACTAAAGGAACAAAATAAGCAGCTAACATCACTGCCAAGAGAAGGAAAACCTGAAACAAACCCTTTACCAACCCGTCTGGCCAGCGTGGTATAGTAGGCCAAGACCTCCTTTCAAAGGAGAGGCCTATGTCCAGTAGTGGACTGTTAAAGGCTGTTGATGATGATGATGAATTATTAACCTTACATTAACGGACCCTTTTCTTTTGATGAGATGCCCAATGATCCAGTAGCATGTGACTAAGCCGCCATGTATGGGTCACCATGCTGCTGGTCTCTCCTGGATTCTACTCGTTCTTTACAGAGTAGAGTCACTTTGGTAGACCTAAACATATAGAAAAAGAGATGGTATCCAGCTGAATCAGGTATTTCTGCCAATGTCAGGTATTCAAATGTCTAGAATTCTAAACTCTTCAAGCGTCGTCGTTATGAAAATAATGTGCATTTTGAAAAAACAGAACGATCTTCGACATGAAAACCCTAATTTCTACTTGTAGTGTCTAATAATAATAATATATATCTTTATTGTAACCAACATTTCCCAGCCTTATTCCCAATATTATAACTGAAATTCGAAGGTTGAACAAGTTGTCAGTAAATTTGAGGGCACTGACTTCCCGATAAAGATTGCCATAGATGTTCATGACAACTGGGATCGACGGCTTTACGTGCTCTCCGAGGCACGGGCGTGAATCAACACCAAACTTCCAAACTCCGCTGCTGCTATTAGGGATTTCCTAAGAAAAACCCAAAAACACTTTTTGGCCCGACCCGGGATTTGAACCCGAGACCTCTTGATTAGCAGTTGCATACGCCATCCACTAGACCAACGAGGCATTTTATTGTAACCCTGATTATATATGAAATTAAGGAGTACTTCCTTAGCTTTATACATAAACTGGGTCGGTCTTATCGCTCAAAGGCAATATCTTACAGCCATGGAACGGTAAGAAAATCATTTAAAGAAAATGTATTGTAGGTAGTATGCTAAAAAAGGCATTACAAAATTGAACGTAAGTTGATAATTTCAAAACAAATATTTAAAACGTGAAGTAAAATGTTGGTTATTACGAAAATAAGCGGAGTATGTAACCCTCCATCCAACCAACCAAAAATATAGTTATAAAAAAAAGGTTTATATTAATATTGCCTCGTTGGTCTAGAGGTTAGCGTATGCAGTTGCTGATCAAGTTGTCTTGGGTTCGATTTCCTTGTCGGGATGTTTTTTTTTTTACAGATTACCTCAGGGATCTCGAGTGTGACACTAAGGTAACTAAAGCGCTCCTTTAGATAAAGTGGAGCACACAGATGAAATAGAATACCATAAAGTATGGAATGAATATGAGCACTCTGTCGAAGTTTCATAAATATTTTGGACATCTTATATACAACGCCATCTAGTCCCAAACTAAAGTAGAGCTTGTACTATGGGTACTAGACAACTGATATAAATGCATACTATTATATATATTTTTGTAAGTACATACATAAACTCTTTTGCAAAAAAAACGGGCACTTAAGCAAAGAACTATTTTATAGTTACTATTTGTTTGTATGACAATTTTAGGTATTGTTATCCTCAGAATTTTATAAATTAACTAGTTGACCCAGCGAACTTCGTACCGCAAAACTTTAAAATTCCAGAACTTGATCGCAGCGCCACCTACCGGGTCCAATTGCGAATCTAAAATTTCATCAAAATCGGTCCAGTCGTTTGAGAGAAGTTCAGTGACATACACACTCACACAAGAATTATATATATAAAGATTAGGAAGGAATAGTTTTCATCAGTTTTATCATAAAATTTTGATTAAATTATTGAGAAATAATGTTTAAGCTCAAACACAATTATTGTACCTGCTCGCTAAATAAAACAGAAACGCGTTCATTCCTTTGTTTTTATTGAATACGTTAAAAACAGATAAAAGTTTAGTATTGAGTGTGACCCCCTCTTGCTGAAATCACGGCTTGCATTCGTCTGAACATGCTAGCGAGTATATCTTTTATGGTTTCTCAGGGAATACGTTCCCACTCTGCGGTAATCACATTCTTTAGCTCTCTGATGGTCTGCGGAGCGGGCTGCACTGATCGCACTCGTCGCTTCAGAACGTCCCAGACATGCTCTATGGGATTGAGGTCTGGACTTCTAGCTGGCCAGTCTAAACGACGAATTCCGACTTCTAGCATATACGCTTCCACATCTCCAGACCGGTGGGCGCGAGCGTTGTCGTCCATAAAAATTGAGTTTTCGCCAAGAGCGGTTAAAGCGGGTTGTGCATAAGGAATTAGAACTTCCGTTATGTATCGGTGTCCAGTCAGTGTACCGTTTTCGATGAAGACTAACTCTGTACGATCAATAGAATTTATTCCTGCCCAAAACATAACAGAGCTCCCTCCTTAAGGTGTGATTTCTTCAAAACATGCCTCTGCAAAGCGTTCTCCTCGTCCACGTAGCAGTCGTCGACGTCGGTCTTCACCATGCAGAAATATCCTGGCTTCATCGGAGAACAATACCCTATCCCAGTCTTCATGAGTCCATGACACACAATTTCGAGCGAAGCTAAGCCTGGCAACTCGATGTCCACGGAGTAATTTAGGGCCGCGTGCTTGTCGATGACTGTGTATATTAGCAGCGAGAAGCCTCCTCCTGACCGTCCATAGACTAATTTGCACATTTCTTACTTCTTCGGGTCTGTTCTTGAGGTCCACATAAGAAGATTTGCGATTTCTCAACGCTTGACTAACTAGAAAACGATCATTCCGTGGTTCGGTACATGTCTTTCTGCCAGAACCAGGCCTTCTCTTGACGGAACCGGTCTCTTGATAGCGCTGCCAGGTCCTTTGAACTGTCGACCGACTCACATTTAGCCTCTGAGCCACGAAGCATTGGCTGCAACCTTCTTCAAGCAGCGCAATAATTTTGCTCGCTTTTATCACTTTATCTACCATTCTCGAGATTGCTAAACAGCAATAACAATACTTTTAAATGTCAAGGACAATCAGATAATTTAATAAAAATTGACAAAAAGTTAATTAAGTAGAGTCGATAATAACTATAGGGAATTCGCGCCACAAAATGTAGTTAAAAGTTGTTTTCTTTGAAAACCAGGCTCAGTCAAAAATTTGAATTTGGAAGGTACTCTTATAAACATTATGGCACTTTTATAACTGGCCAGTAACATGTTCAAATGATTAAAACCTTTTTGGTATTTTATATTTTTCAGCCAGGAAGAAAATCGAACCGCCCGTTTTTTTTTGCAAATGAGTATTATGTTTAGAAAACACCCCAACTCCGAAACAAATATTTGCAGATCATATCATTTAGTCCGACCCGGAAATCTAACCCGGAACCTCTTGATCAGAAGCCGCATACGGTCACTTTTAGCCCGTGCCTCGGAGGGGACATTAAGACGTTGGACACGTTGTTACAATGAACATCTGTGGCATTCGGACCAGTGACGGTTGGTAAATGTTGGTTTTGAGAATAAAACAATCTAATCAAAGTCATCAAATCTATGGGTGTCCAGCAATCGCTTATTCGGTCACTCATCTCCTCATTTGCCCCCTATATCCTAAAGACAAAAAATATATTTAAAAACGGCTGGGCTAGTGGTTAAAGCGGTCGCCTCACCGCTTGCTACTTCGCCACGTGTCGTGGGTTCAAATCTTACGTGGGGACTTTGTGATAAGATATTGTTCTGAGTCTGGGTGTTCTTTGTGTCTGTTTCATATATCTTTGTAAAATCCCCCGTGCCACAGGATTTATATTCCTAATGCGAGAGTTGTCTGTTTAAAAAAAAAAGAAGGAAACAGAACTGGAAAAAGGCTAGAAAAGTAACTTGCACTATTTGTCTTGATAAAGATAATAACGGTTATAACCGTTATATACAAGCGGGTAAGTACATTTCCCTAATATCCTATCCCTAAAAGAATAAAATCATAAAACTCAGCTTCAACCAATTGAATAACCAATGAATTACTAACAGTCCACTACATAGTACATGGACAAAAAAATCTTAAAAATTCGCCGTTAACTGCATTCAGACTCAAGTGGCCCTTTCAACAAACCTCCGATTGTGAAAGAAATTTAGAAAAGAATAAACTATTGATCGTACACAAACGCGAGCCACTTCAGAACCCCTTTTGTACGCCATATTGGAAAACGTTTTGACATGTGAGACTAATGTTTTTAATTATGGCGCGAATGTCTATGGTGTGTCGGAAGTTTAAAGCTAATTACACGTTTATGAGTTTGTGAAGGAAGCTCGGTATCAATCTTGAATTTGTCAATTTTTATGTGTAAATTAACTAATTCTTTTTATTTTTCTATCTGCACCCCGCGGTGTGCCCGTGGTATTGTCATACCTTTATGTCAACCACGGAGCGAAGTCAGTTTAATTTACAAGTAGCCTTATCAGTCATCTGCCAGTGAAACTCCTGACAAAATCGATCCAGTCGATCTAGAGATTAGTCGGAACAAGAAAGACACACACATCATCATCAGCCTATCGCAGTCCACTGCTGGACATACGCCTCTTCAATTACACGCCACTTGATTCGATCCTCGGTTACTCGCATCCAGCTCCTGTCAGCCGTCTTCGGCAAATCATCACTCCACCTGACCTGTGGACGTCCTACACTACAAGAAACGGAACAAGAAAGACACACACAAATTTCAAAAATGTTTTCTTATTGTTTCTACTTTTATAAGCATTAATATAGTGAAAAGCTATTAATTTGAGTTTACATACACCTTAATTTTATTTAGGTAGTTATTTAAAGTTCTCGACAATAATTTTAAGTAGTTTTTAAACATAAGTATAGGTAAGTAGAAATGTTTAATAGGCACTACTATTTTCTGTTTAAATATCTACCTATCTATTGGTAAAAGATTAACGTAATTTGTTAATTAAGTTTAAACATTTGAAATGAATCCCGCCATGAGAAGATTTTTGGCATACCTACCACTACTAGCAGTCCTTTATTTGCTGATAAATATTGTCATAATTCCGTGCAAGCGAGTTATAGATATCATGACATATTAGGACCCTGACATAGATCCTTCCCTACAGTCACCCTGATTCTTACATGTTACGAAGTTTGTAAAAAATCGTTCTTCATCCTCCAACATTAGATATAAATTCGAAATTAAGTCTGTCTGCCTGTCTGTTACGCTTTCAGTACTAAACTGCTAAACCGATTTGAATGAATTTCGGTACAGAGATAGATGGAACCTTGGAGAAGGAAATAGGCTACTTTTCTCTCGCGATAACCTAAATTAACGCGAGCGGAGCCGCAGGCGAAAGTTAATAAGGTAATCTATGATTAATCAACATCCCATAACGTCCCACTGCCGGGCTCGGGTCATCTCAGGAGAGGGTTAAGGCCATACTAATGTAACCATCTGTGTTCGTAACCTTATTATTAATACAACCCTGCCCACTCAAAACTTACTGTCTGACTGTGTCTGGTCCTATAGGAGCACATTAGAAAAAGTTGTCTATCATGTGTCTTTACCACAGTCCCGAATCTATGATTTTTTCGAACCGGGGCAAAACATTGAAAGTGGCGCCCCCTCCCTTCAGTGTTTGAGAAAAACGGCCAATGAGTAGCATTTTTGTGATACTACTACGTTTTGCGATCAAAAATCACATAAACGAGTATGTGTTCAAAAACATACTGGGCGTATGGAAACAGAAAAGTTTGTTTTTCAAAAATTTTATATTAAGATTCCATCACTTGATACAAACCTATGATATTATAGGAAAAGATTCTTTGGACTTCATTGGTTAGATATTTCGAATTCTTGTCTTAAGAATTTGGCGCTCCCACGAATTTTCCGCCCAGGTTAAGTGCCCCGGTTTGCCCCCCCTTAAATCCGGGGCTGCATTACCAAAGTAAATTTGAGGAAAATATAACCCATAGAAGCTCTGTTTAAAAAATTAAAATAAACTAAACGATTCAAATTCGTAAAAACATGTCCTAAAGTCAATTTATAAGTTATTTTGGGAAAAAATCGAATTTAGTAAAATTAGATACAATTTTTTTTTAAATAAGCCTGCCTAAATGACTGCTCTGCCTGGTGGAAAACGGAAGTAGAATCCAAGAGTAGTGCTCACCATACGCATTGCGAATACATACAATGCAACAATGCAGTATGGCGACGAGGCCATCGGTTTCGTTCTCACCAACGAAACCCGTCAGTACGAATACTGTCATTCTAACTTAGTCTTTTGTGCTAGGGTAGTACTGCCTGTGAAACCAGCGTGGTTCTACTACTTTCTAAAAATGTCACGTGTTCTACGGTACCATGTTAATTACGTAACTCTGGAATAATTACAATCAAAATCTTATTAACTCAAGAACTACGATTCCATAAGCGAATCTCGCTTTTAATTCAGAGGTGGAACAGTCTTTTGTGGAACCAACTCGCTAGAAAAGTTGCAAACGTTTTCTGTTCTATATCTCTATTCTCTTGTTTCGTTGGCTAATGTCACTCAGACACGTGAACCAAACAAAATATAAGACAATGAAGCAAGAGAATAAAATAGAAAACGTTAGCAACTTGGCTAGGGGGGCAGGACTGTCCCACGATCGTCTTAGAAGGGTGGGAGTCATGATGAAATTACTACGGGTTTGTCCTTGCATTATCCAATCCCTATTAGGTTCCTAATAATTATAATTATCGTGTAAACGAAAGTAGTCATCGTCTGGTTACATTTAACAAGTATTAAACATTGTTATTTTTTTCTGCTCTGATCAACTGAAATGAATAATAACCAACCTGCATTCTCACACACATTACCCTTCAACCATAAACCTTACCTCACCTATGCTCATTTCCCATAAACGCCAAAATCTAGAATGTTCACTTTACCATAAACTAATATGTCAAAGGTAGCATTGTCGTTCGGCCTAATGACTTGCGGGGTTAGTGCCGTCGCCAGCGTGACGCCCGCTGTCACGCTGCGTTCGCGTGACTCTCAATCGCTTCACGCAGAGCTCGCTCAGCACGCTTTCGAACTTTGACGAATTCATACGATACGACATGTGAGTGCATGTGACTTTTTCTCAATAACTTTTCCTTGAGAATGTCTTTCTTAGTCGTTAGAGTATGAATAAGCAATTACAAATTTTGATGGGAATTTGATTGATTTGTGAGAAATGGCGGGGTCAAGTGGCTATTCGCGATGTACTTGATTTTTCAGGGGTCGTCAATTCTTCTATTCAAGTTCATGGTTCTTGTCAAAACGAATTAAAAGCGTTTCGCGGGAGAATAGTTTCTTGACTGAGAACTGGTTTGTAGCATTGCCACCTTTTTATTTCTAACTAGCTAAGTTTTGCGTCGTTACCCGCGGCTATTTTTGTATATCGCGTTGTAAATTTGAAAAATTGCCTTTTATATACTTGGCAATGCATTTAGTAAAAAACTTTTCACATATATAATTATGATGGTTCTTGGAATACAAAAGCATTTAAGTTATATAAAGCCAAGCGAAATACAGGATAGTACCAGGGGGGTGTCACTCCGCAGTTTAGGTATAGTCGGCCGGCTGCCTGCCGGGTCAGACACGCCGGTCGAACAGACATCGTCAGAACAGTTATGAGTTACACGATAGAAAGAGACGCAATTGTAGGTAAATATAATCGTAGTAATTCGGCGCTGTGCGATCTGAATTGAACTTAATCTTTTGACACCGAGAGTATCTATAACTTTAATTTACTTTTCGGAGTGAGGCTTCTGTACTGGTACTATTATGTATTCTGTGATAGTACTTTGGTTTGACGGCACGATTGGCCTGCTTGCTTAAGTGGTCGCCATCCCGCTTTCTACTGCGCCAAGTGTTGTGGGTTCAAATCAACAAATTGTTACTCTGAGTTTGGGTGTTCTTTGTGTCATTTTTTTTATTTTTATTTTTTTATATATTTAAGCCTGCCAAAGTGACTCTACTCTGCCTGGTGGAAAGCATGAGTAGAATCCAGGAGTAGGGGTCACCATGCTTATTGTGAGGGTAGGCAATGTAGTATGGTGACCCTTACCATGGCAGCCTGGTTAGATTATTCTGCATCATTCTCCCGGCCTTCGAAGGGCGGGAGAATGATGCAGAATGATTGGGCCTCCGGTCTCACACTCACCAACGAAATACGACATCAAGAATGCAGTCATTATTAGGATGGTCTTCTGTGTGAGGGATCATTTCTATGTGTTTGTAAAATTCCCCGCGACACTTGTCTTTTTACAATTTAGAAAGTACGGTAGCTTTATGATATAATTAGAAATGTCAAAGTTGGGGACACCCTCGGTTAAAACAAGATCGCTCTTATACAGCACTGCTAATGTTATATTTCTACGTGTTACCTTAGTTATAAAAGTTTTTATAGCGATCAGTGTTTTTATTTAAGAAAATATTATGAGATTTTTTTTAAGGCTAAGTCTCATGCATGTTCTATACTACTATTCTTACTAACCCCTTTTTTACACGGGTAATGCTTTTCGCACCATGCCCTTCGTGGGGTTAAAGAATGGCGTGTGTGGGACCCCCGGGCAACCGGTCTATCCACTAAACCTCGCAGAGGCCTACCTCGGCAGTCGAGAGAAACACCAGGATCGCATTAGCTGTTTCTGGTGTCCCCTCCTACCGAACCTCACGAATGAGGTCCATCCCGGGGTGACTAGCCACCCCCTGATCAACCCCTACAGCTTCACTTATACACTTATGTTAGAAGTGTACTCATATCGAGCATGTAATGAGTGGAATACGAAATTTGTGCGTGCAGCAATGAAATGCATAAAGCAATAGTCATATCTAATCTTCAAATTCATCAACAACCCATAAAATCCCACTGCTAGGCTCGGTCTTCTTTCCAGAAAGGGTTAAGGCCATATTTCCCCACGTTGGCCGACTGCGGGTTCAACTGAGCTTCAAAGCTGTAATTCTATGAGAACAACGATGATTGATGCTTAACGTGATCTCCAAATCACGGAGAAGCTCATGGTATCATGCCCCTAACGGTCACCCATCAAGGTATGACCGCCCCGTCGCTGCTTACCCTCGATGACTGTTTCTAACCACTTAGGACAACTATTCCATGAGTGGCTCGCTATCTTAAAATTAGTATTCATAAAATTACGTATCAAAACAATTTATGTAAAATTACATCAAATTGTCTTATTATTTCTGAACGAATAGAAAAAAGTTAACAAATTGTTATGTTTCCCCTAAATTACATATTCAGAACACGTTCATTAGGATGCACTGATTGGTCAGCGTTACGCAACGCTGATTGGCCCACAATTTGACAGTAATGGCGTTAAATCGAAACATCTTTCACAAAAAGAGCCTAACTATATGCCACGTACTGTTGAATTTCAACTTTAAGCCTCAGGAATTACAGTCAATAATTGTTTGAAACAAAATGTAGACTTTAGTTAAAGTGAGGGATTGCATTGTCCCCTTTAGACAGATGTTGCTACATTTTAGTAACAAATTCGCCCACAACTGGTTTGTAAAGCTATTGTACAATTTTTTTTTCTATTATTTCACGTAATTCATTTGTCGTGCGGTTGGTTAGACATGGAGGGGAAGAATAACTCATTTTGAGTTTTTGTTCGTGACTACCGGTTTTTGAATGTTGTTTTAGAGAAGATATCATGATTAATGATGTTTTTTTAAGGGTTCGGAGTATTTTGGTTATGTCGTAAAGAAAGAATTTTGAAACTGATAATTTTGTTGATTGTGGTTGTAGAGCGCTTAATGTCATATTAGAGTATTATTTAAGTAGTAAATGATTAAATCAATGTTTTGTTATATCTATACGAATATATACATCTATACTGTTTGTTTGTAATATCAAAATAACAGTTTTTCATATCAAAATACGAGTAGGTATAAGTACAGTACAGTACCTACTAAAAACTTGACTGCCTTGTTGGTCTAGTGGTTAGCGTATGCGGCTGCTGATCATGAGGTCTCTAGTTCGATTCCCAGGTCAGACCAAATATTTGTGTGATCCACAAATGTTTGTTTCGGAGGCTGGGTGTTTTTCTATATATAATATGTATGTATATACAAAAAAAAATATGTTTATGTATTTATATCAGTTGTTGTGTGTAAGATGCCCAAAATATTTATTATTTATTTATTTAAAAAAGCTATTTAAAAAAAAATTGTCTGTTCGTTCCGGGTAATCTTTGGAAGGATTTGGACGGGACTTTCATTGGCAGAAAGCTGATGAGTAGTAACTTAGGCTTATTTTATACTAGGTTTGTTTCGCGGTGTTACTCGCGATTTACAACTATAACCCGCGGGTAATACTCCGGGACTCAGCTAATACATAAATGAAATTAAAGTATTTCTTCGTAATATTAAATGAACACTTTTTTAATAAATTCATATGAAAATATACCTACCTATAGATACCAGATACGGTACTAACATCAAAAAACATGTTAAAAAAAGTCTATTTCAACGAGAATTTCTTCATGCAAAATTTCTGAAAATTCACACACAGACAGACAGTGCTACTTTCCATTAGAAGTGTCTTGTTAAAATTTTAATACGATTAGATTAGTGTATTTTCTTTTATAAAATGCATATCGTGCAAAAGTTTGTGTTTAAAAGAATTGAAATGAACATTTTTTTCAGAGCTTTGTCTTTGTACCGAATTTCAGTTCGTCAATAACATGTATTCTTCTTTTTATTCGGAAAAGTTGTTTTAATTTAACATTAACGTGAGAGAAAATAGAAATTAATTCCTAGTAATTTATAAATTTATTTTTAAATTATTCATTACGATCGCTCAGTAATCGTTACAGAATCATAATCATTTGTCCACAGCTAAGCTAGCATGTTATATTTTACAAAAGACCTCACTTTCAAGGGTCATATATATTTTTTATTTTTGTACTTTTTAATAATTCGCGCGGCGCAGCGGTCGCGGTTCAAGCACACCACTTGAGCACGGACCCAAAAAAATCTCGAAAATCCACCCATGTGTTGCGGCAATTTTGACACGAAATATAGTGGTTCTGTATGTATTGGTCAAAATATTTAGGTATAATATTGAATATCAACTTAATTAATTATTTACTACATACATACGTAGGTATCAATTCACTTTTAGGATTAAGGCAGATATTGTTAAAATTGTTGAATATAACCTACATGATATTGTATTCTTTATCGTAAAAAAAATGTTGTCACCGTTAGGTGTTTCCGTAAAGTAGTGCTTTCATTGTCCAACGACAATTATACCTCAAAAGGCATAGATTGCTGTCCTTAAAATGCATTTTTCCTCCAGAATAGTTACGCATTTAATTATAAAAAAAAACATCATCATCGTCTTAGTCAGAGTCTAAAGACATCCACTACTAACATAGGCTTCCCCTAAACTTCTCTTTAACAACCAGTTTTGTGCTACTTTCCCCCACATTAGGTGGTCCGATAACCTGGTGAAGTTCGCATTAAAAAAAAAAACTAAAAAATTGTTTTAATATTTAAACAATTAATCTATTGTTTGTTGCTGCAGTAGAAATATAAATCGTTTTTTTTTTTTTTTTAAATCCATTTTAATTACATATATATCATTAGACAATACTATTTGAAACAAATAAATTCTCATTTTTTATGTCATTGAACCTTTAAATATTAACACAGAACCCTAATATCGTATAAAAAGCCGCCTCATTTAACGCTGTGAATTATTATGTATTTTGGAAAAAATCCATTGTTTCGTAATCTCCCCTGTGCTCGTCTCGAGTGGCTGCCAGGCTGCCATTGAGCGGACAGCCGTGCCATGTGGAGGTGCCAGCCTATGTCGTTGTGTAATGAGCTAGTGGTTCGCAGAATACCGTTGATTTTATGTGTTACATGTGAGAAAGTTTTGATTGAAAGGGTTGTAGAAATATGTTTACTGTTGCATTGTTGGCGTCATAGTTAAGAAGTTACAAATTTTCAAATATCGATAATAATTGCTCTGAAATGTTGATTAAAGATTCTAGTTATCTGCGCATATGTATATATGTGTAAATTTAATATGTAACGATGGGTTTGGTATAGTAATTAGTGATGTTAAAAGTATATTCATGAATTAAAGACTGGTCCTATATAGGTAAATTGGGCAGTGTTTGATCACTACTACTGATAAACATAGATAATATAGTTAAAATAAAACGTGGAAGTACTAAAATGATCATGTTCAATTATTAATTTGTACTGAATGGGTATTGAATCATGTACTTTACTGTTTAAAATCACTAACGATTACGGCACCGATACGATACGATTAATAAAACTTAGACTTATGTTTTCTATTTTGAAAATTGAATGAATTGAGTGATAACTAATGCATTTCCTTCTAAAATACTACATAAGTTTCTTGATTTAATATACTATTACTTACTGTTCTTTACGATATTAACTTAAAGAACTTACATTTAAGAAAGAAAAGCAGAAAGATACATTATAACACAACGAAAAAAAACCAAAGGAAATATTTACATGTAAGCGTTAAACAAATCCTCCACATCACCACCTACCGGTAGCGTTGATAAAAGAACTAATCTTACTGTTATTATATTCAATTGAGTATTGTCTAAATAGTCAAAACAATCTTTAACCTCAATATGTAAACAAAACATCTAAAATTGTCATTACTTCAAAATCCAATCAAAATTTTTAAAACTTTCTCCAAATCCCACGAAATTGGCAGCCGAGTTTTTTCCAAACGCCGCGTTTATTCAAAATTAAGAGCCAAATAACTGCTACTCGTTTAAAAATTGTTCACCCATAACTCGTCACATTAAACACTGTTGGTATTTGTACTATGACGAAAAAAATTATCAAATTATAACAAACTATCACTTGTTAATTACCACTTGGGTAGGTGTGTTTATATATTTGTAATAAGCTATGTATGTATTGTATTTACTAATACTTTATAGAGGTAAAGTGTCGTTGTAATTTGTAATTAAATCCGTGAATCTGCTGCAAAATTTAGGAAGCAACATTATTTATGGTGTCTTAAGCTAATATAGGCCCGAAAAATATTCAACAGAAAACGCGAGCGGAGCTGCGGGCAAAAGCTAGTAAAATATAAATAGTTTAGGTCTTGTCATGATAAAAAAAAAATCAGAATGAATTTCACATTCTTTTGTTTCTCAATACTCATAAATAAAATTTCTACGCACTACAGGGAAGCTTGATTACTATAGCTACTATACAAAACAGGTAAATAGGAGACTTAAAAATAATTTATAACGCCTACACAATAAATAAAATTTATTTTTATCGTTCATTACACACACATAAAAAAGGAATAAGCCCCTAATGCCTCCAGCACTACACAAGCGCAATTCGAGATCAAACGCGAATGTCCTTTGTGCGCAAAGATCGCTATATTTTCCCTATTGTTTCGTAGCGCGCCATTAGTGGGCAACAATCGCGCAAATGAAAGCGCGCCAAACCTCTTAGCTGTCAGATCGCGCGCCATTTTCCTGAAGAGGATGAAAGTCGACGTGCCTTTGCCTTCGCGAGTAAAAGTAATCCTTTATGTCCGTTCTCTTTGTGTTAAGTATCAAAGACTAAAATATAAGTATTTTTTAGGATTTCGATAGGTGTATTGAGTAGTGGGTATTTGATCCTCCCACGATATTGTTGGGTACTATCTTACACGACGCATTTAAAATTATTTTAAACTATTATAACTTGATTTACATGACAGATAGCAACGAAATCGACGAAGCAACGTTAAATTTTATTTGGTATGATATTTCATTCTTTACGTGCGAGTTTTATTACAAATGAAGTGCAATACATTATAAATCTATTCTAAATATATCCTGTAAGTTCTAAAATGATGCTAGTGACAACAGTAACAAAGATTTCACAGTGGCATAGACACTCGGAAATGGATTTTTGTTTTTTCCGATGAAATGGGAACCGTCCGTTCCCATTTCATCTCATCCACATATTTTTATCATTAAATTCATTACGACGACGACTTGAAGATCAGAAAAGACTAGAATTGAAGGCGTTAATTACTGGACATTGGTAGATATAGCTGATATTATTCGGCTCGTTGCCATCTCATCAAAATAAGAAGAAGAACAAGAAAAGATGGGCACTCTCTGAACATTATGTACAATTTAAAGATTTTTTTTGTATCTTTACGAATGTTTTGTCGGGCGTTGGACTAGCGGCCTCTTTCTTGAATTCAATTCAAATTTCAATGTAATACAAATCCAATTCCAATTTCAAATTACAATGGAAAAGAATGAGTGATTACAATATTAGAAGAGTTGTCGTTGACGTTGTCAAATTTAAGACTATGAAACGTCACAGTTCCAATAACGATTGATCGGAATTGAAATGAAGAGTAAAACTATGGGTCGTATTTAACTCACAAACAACCAAACTTAGTAGATATAAGTATACAGTGGTAGCGTATGCGACTGCTATGCTTGTGGGCGCGGGTTCCATTCCCGGGTCGGACCAAATGTTTGTGTGATTCGCAAATATTTGTTTCGGAGTTTGTGTGTTTTCTGTGTATAATATGTACGTATTTACAAAAAAAAAGTATACATATGAATTTATATCAGTTGTCTAGTACCCATAGTACAAGCTCTGCTTAGTTTGGGACTAGATAATGTTGTGTGTCCAAAATGTTTATTATTTTATGCTGTTTCGCGTAGTGTGCTGAATTAGTCATTTTTTCTTAAAATATTATTTAGCACAAATCAAATAAATTAGCTTTTATATCAAATAGGCCCGTTTGTTATTCACTTTGAAACGTAGCATGAGTCTGTTTGCGCCGTTACAAAATATAATTTGTAGTACGATTATGTACTATGTATATAAATGTTTCAGTCCATTATATAAAAAGTTGAACCACCAGCTGTTATTTCTACCTACATATTTAAAAACTGCCTCGTTGGTCCAGCGGTAATCGTACCTACTACTTATTAAGAGGTGTCGGATTCAAATCCCGAGTCGGGCTGTTGTTGGGTTTTTCTCAATATCCACCATGTGACTCGGAGAACATGGTCGTTTCCGGTTGACATGAATATCTATGCCCTCAAATATACCGACAACTTTTTTTTTTGTATGTGTGGTAAATCATCATGGACCGTCACCCCACCGGGGGTTACGGCGGAGTGGTGTGTCGGACTTGAACCGACTAAAAACCACACAGTGTGCCCTCTCCGCGCGTATCCGTTTAGGAGGAGGAGAAGTCCAGGGTGGGATCTTCTTCTGAACTTCACCAGCGCCTGCCCGCTCCTGATGCGGGCACCGTCTCGGAAATATACCGACAACTAGTTCAACCTTAGAATTCAGTTTACCCTCAGGGTTCCGGAGGTCCGATGCCCGTTGATGGAAAAACTGATATTCGAGTAAAACCAGTTAAATTGGCAACCCCAAATAATCTTAGGAATAGAGGCTATAAAGATGACTAGCTGGTCGCTGTTCTTTTCTGGAATAGGCTATTTTTTTGGTAATAATAAAGACATTTCAAATTGTTCTGTCTTTACTCACTATTGGAGTCCACATGTTTAAAGTTGCTCATCGTGCGATGGAGCGTGTGATGCTGGATGTTTCTGTGTCCGACAAAATGGACCAGTCATGTCTTCAGACGAACCAGTGGTCGCCCTGCGGCATTACGGCGATGGATCAATGATTTGAAGAAAGTGGCTGGCGGAGGATGCGGGCTTCCCAATACCGGGACAGTTGGCACCCCTTAGGGCAGACCTTTTCTCAGCAGTGGTCGGCGATTTTTTGATTAATTTTCTGAGTTTTACCTATCTATTTTTATCACAAGCAATCATTTCTTATCTTAGTTTGACAGTTCTTCAGAAAAACAAGGACTGTAAAGTTTTTTAATGTTTTCTAAAAAACAACTTTTGTCAGTTTTTTAGGCGAAGAAAACAATAACGTTTTCCCTTGTCATGAGACCTAGTATTAAAATTTTATCGCCTATCATGGTTAGGCCTCCAAAATTTAAAAAAAAAAGATAATTAAATAAAATTCTGTCATTAATTAATTTCAATAGAGAATGGTGGATATTATTTAAGCAATAATAACTAAACAAATGTCAATTCGTTTTCTTATTAGACTCGTTAAAACAACGCAATGATATGAACTGTTATAATGAGCACTTGAAAAAAAGTAAGGGCTTGTTCATATCATTGGCCGAATCATAGGATACGTAAACTTTGTTTCAAAAAAAAAGAAAACATTTTTCGAAATTTGATCACGGTTATGAAAGACGTGCTGGACATAAGAAGCCGACGGAGATTAAGCATATTCTGAAGACGAAGAGATATATGCTGAAGACGATCCTCAGACTATCTTATTATCTTTCTCTCTGGTCGGCCTCCCACTTCTGATTTGTAACATGAGAGGCCGACCAGACAAATGGACAATATTAAGAAAATAACAGAATTAAGTACAATTATTTATTTAATCATTATCAACCTATCGCAGTCCAATGCTGGTGATAGGCCTCTCTCATTGCACACTACTCTGATCGATTTTGGGCTTCTCACAGCCAGCTCCTGCCAGCCATCCTGCGCAAGTAGTCACTCTACCTCGTCTGTCCTACACTACGTTTGCCGAGACACGGTCTCATCTCCAGAACTCTTCTAAACTTCTTCTGGTATTTATCTAATACAGAATCTAAAAAGGATAGCATTCGTGTTGTCTTATTTCGTTGATCAGTGTGAGACCGGAGGCCCAATGTAGAAGCATCCCACTAAGCCGCCATAGTGTGGGTCACCATGCTGCATTGCCTGTAGGTAGGTACTTACAATGAGGATGGTGACCTCTACACTTGAATTGCTTTCCATCAGGCAGTGTAGAGTCACTTTACTTTGGTACAAAAAAATCTTACACACAACGTCATCTAGTCCCAAGCTAAGCAGAGCTTGTGTTATGGGTACTAGACAACGGATATAAATACATAAACATACTTTTTTTTTGTAAATACATACATATTATACATAGAAACACCCAGACTCCTAAACAAATATTTGTGAATCACACAAATAATATTTGGTCCGACCCGGGACTCGAACCCGAGACCTCTTGATCAGCAGCTGCATACGCCAACCACTAGACCAACAAAGCAGTTATTATATTATGTAGGTAAAACTTTTAATTTACATGTAATCGATATGAAATCAATACTAAACCGATAATCGATTGTTACCTTCTATTTAATATCTAAGGATAAAATCAAAAGGTAAGTTAAAGTTTAAAAAGTCAAGCATAAAAAATTATGTCACATTACAGAAGAAGAAGACTGAATTGAAACTGCTTCCTACTTACTTGTTCCTACTTACATGTTGTTGTTTCCTACTTACATGATCCAGGTGTCGTCGAGCTTCTTCGATCTTCGAGAAGTTTCAGGCTCATCTCCTAATCTAAGATATGTGGTAGACCAACCATGCAACCTTGATGGCGCATTGAGGAAAAGTCTTGATTGAACTGAGCAACATTGAGAACAGAAAATCCCCAAATATAACAATGGATACATAAGTTTTTTATTGTGCTACAAGATTTAATAATAGGGCTTTTTGCATTCAATTAAAAATAACAAATCATAAAATTTTCCATTCCTATTATAATACATACAAATATGATTTAATTGACAATTATAAATAATTTAACATTTACTAAAGACACATCACTTATAGATAATTTTGACACATCAATGAATCACATTATGAATGTTATTATCAGTTCCTTACAATAACATAACTTTGGGTAAAAGCTCTAAGGCACACCACTCCCTTCTATCTTTGAATATGAAAGACATAGACATATCTTTTTTTTTTCATCAATCATCAACAGCCTTTAATAGACCACTGCCGGACAGAGGTTATGGCCTACTATACCACGCTGGCCAGACGGGTTGGTAAAGGGTTTGTTTCAAGTTTTCCTTCTCTTAGCAGTGATGTTAGCTGCTTATTTTGTTCCTTTAGTCGCCTCTTACGACACCTATGGAATGAATAGGGGTGGTGACACTTTGTATTCTCAATCCGTCACCACACGGACAATATATTTTTTAAATAAACGTAATACGATAATGGAGAATAATTGCCTCGTTGGTCTAGTGGTTAGCGTATGCGACTGCTAATCAAGAGGTCTCGGGTTCATATCCCGGGCCGGGCCAAAAAGTGTTTTTGGGTTTTTCTTAGGCAATTCCTAATAGCAGCCCGGAGTTTGGAAGTTTGGCGGTGATTCACGCCCGTGCCTCGGAGAGCTCGGAGAGTCGGTCCCGGTTGTCATGAACCTCTATGGCAATCGTTATTGGGAAGTCAGTGCCCTCAAATATACTGACAACTAGTTCAATATTCGAATTTCAGTTCTCCCTTAGGGTTGCGGAGGTCCGATGCCAGTCGCTCCGTGGAAAAACTGAAATTCAGGTAAAACCGGTTGAACTGGTAGCCGACCCCAAATAAACTTGGGAATAAAAGCTCGGAAGATGATGAATACGATAATGGAGAAAATTTTCTTTTAGTATAGGTATTTGATTCCCTATCTCGGATAACACCAGTAGAAATTATTGTGAAACTAGAATGTTCCAATATTTCGTAACCTATCACCCCTATTCATCCTGTGGGTTTCGTGGATATGAACGAGAGAGCTAACTGTGGAGGACAACAGTAACGCAGAGAGAAAATTCCAACTCTGCGTGGTATGGTAGACCAAAATACCTTCTTTTAAAAATGAGACCTCCTTTGTATAAGCTGTTTATGATTAGTGATGAATGTTATAGTCGTCACAAAATAAGAAGCCCGTTTTGACATTTGTCATCGTGTTTTTTAAACAACGATTAATTCGTGTTTTTGAGTGTATTTTTTCAATATAAAGATAAACTTGATGCTTATTTATGATACGCGTTGTGATAGTGTATGGGTAACATTCTAATTAAATAGGATTATGAATTTGATTTTTGACATTGAAAAATCAAATTCATAATCCTATTTAGTAAAAAACACGATGACAAATGTCAAAACGGGTTTCTTATTTTGTAACGACTTTAGTGATGTGACCAGATAACAATGTTTTGTTGTAGGTTTGACATTAGCTGTCAAAAAATCTATCACATTATGTGTACAGCTTTATTTCAAATATAACCGGAGCCTGTCATCGGCTCGAGAGTTGTCAAAATATCTCGCAACAGAGCGAACTAAAATAAAAGCTGGTTTATTGAACACTGTAATATTTGTCGAGTCATCTCGACACACTTGGCGATGGACGGAAATAGGGGCCAGTACCGGAATATTAAATCTGTAATTTATTTTATACAACACTAGCGCACGGCTCCGCTCGCGTCCATTTCATCCTTTATTACCTGGAATTATTAAGATTAGTTGACGTATCGAAGTTACGTATAAGAATCTTTGATCGTACTCATGACGAAAAATATTAAAAAGCGAAGCGTTCAAAGTCAAATGGCCTTAGATGGGTGACCGTGATTATGAGGTCACGTTAAGCAATCGGTTCTGGTTGTTACCATAAGATAGCAGTCGTGAAGTTTAGTTGGAGGCCTTTGGGCGGCGTGTTTTGCCAGTCCCCAACCCTCACTCGGCCACCGGGGGGAAGTAGGGCCCTAACCCTCTTTTGAGAGGAGATCCGAGCCCACCTGTGGGACATTATGGGTTGTTGGTTTGATTAGAAATATTACTACGGAACCATAGATAAAAATGGCTTTAGAACAGACTCTGAGGTGGTCGAATGGCCACAGACAGCACTAACGAGGGACTGTCACTCCACGCCACGCCTAGTGTGAAGTGGTACAGAGTCCAATGGTCTAATAGACTTGCAGACTAGAATGCATACTGGAAGTACAGGATTCTTGTCATTTTTACACTTAGGCCTGGAATTTTTTCTCTGTTACCTGGAAGTTTAATTGAGCTGCCTTGTGACTCAGGAATCATAAGGAAATTTTCACCAGTTAAATAAAATAACTTGCGCGTTATGTATTGTACATACATAAAAAATTATATATATATATATATCTGTCTGTGTATTGTCTGTTTGTGACTTAGAAAGAGAAATAGATAAAAAGTGCCTCGAAAATTGCCGAGAGTACGTTAAGCTGTCGATCCTGGTTGTCATGAACATCTGTGGCAATCGTTTTTGGGAAGTCAGTGCTCTCAAATAAACTGACAAATAGTTCAATCTTCGAATTTCAGTTCTCCCTTAGGGTTGAGGAGGTCCGATGCCAGTTGCTCCGTGGATAAACTGAAATTCAAGTAAAACCGGTTGAACTAGCCGACCCCAAATAAACTTGGGAATAAAGACTAGGAAGCTGATATAATAAAAATTATCAATAAAGTTATTGAATAAGTGTTAGTCTAGGGGTTGGCGATCCTGACTCTTAAGCCAGATGCTGTCAATTCGATTCCCACCCAAGATAAGTATTGTATGATGGATCCGATCATTTTCACAATTTTTAGGTGTAATTTATTTATAAAAAAATTTCAATATGTGACATCTGACATACAACGCCATCTAAGCAGAGCTGACTAAAATTTTCAGCGACACCGAAAATGTTGCCCATTCGCGCCCCAACAAGATAAACCAACCAAGTGCCCATTCACCCATTGTGTCCAATTCTCTACTATTCTAAATGGTTGTATGAGCTACGCAGACAATCCTGAAAATGATTCTCAGAATGAGAGCCTGACCCCACAGCCAGATTATATTATATACATGCATAGATACAACTCTAGACCCAAATTATCCATATCTTGAGCCATTACTGAATTATAAAACTTATCAAAAAAGTTTTTACTAAATAAAAAGTATTTTTTAGAAAAGGAAAAGGTCTAAGCATACCATAGACGTATTCTTAAAAATCTACAAGAATTCAAAAAAGGATACCTTAGCCTATTCCTCTAAGTACCCGAACTAATGAAAACTAAAACAATTCTACTATCCACTTGGTTTATTTTAGTCAATTTAGGTATTCGCATAAAAATAAAACAGAAAATGCTAGGTTCTCTAATAAATTCATTACAACGCACGCCCGTGCTCTATCGATTGTGGCCTCTTCACCCGAACGTGCCAGAGACAATCGACGCGATGGCGCTTCTCTACGCAGCCCTATTCAATTACATAGACAATATCAATACTACATCCCTAACAGATTTTCAACTCAATCCCCATTGACATAGAGAAGTTTTTCATTTAAAAGTACATAATCCATAAGTTGTTCTAAATTCAAAGTTTTCAAAAAATAAATGTTTCGGTCAAAGAATTGTTGTCAAATTCAAATTCGACTGTAACCTTTTAAACAGAAAGTCCTATTTAATACGTCCTGTACTAGGAGGTATAAAACCTTTTTGCTGGAAAACTGCGCGCTCTTTGTCTCTGACTCACTGTCAAGCGTGCTTATGTTTCCCGCGTTTTTTGTTCTAATTAGTCAGCCCAACCCTCGACCTCCGCACCACCGACGAAAATGGCGCTACTGTTTGGCCGAGATAATATAAAAACTAAATATATTGTTGAATGTCTGAAAATGATTACATGTTTTTTGGTTCTATTAGACTCAAAAGTTTAGATATTACGACCTACTGACAATTTTCACGTTTATTACGACGTAATTAGAAACTTTTGAGAGTCAATTTTCCTGGAAGGGTCCGAGTGCCATGACAGGCGTTTTTCTAAGTTACTCATGTTGATTTTGGCGTACGGGATTCGTAGAAATGTAAATATTTGTAGTAATGAATTTAATAGGAAAAATAATATAGCTACAAAAAACTGACATAGTTGAAGCAGGTAGGAAAATCCCTCATTACATACTCGTTACATACCTATTTACCTTTTCACGTCTCTACTTATCTATACAAATAATTAAAATTAAAATGTCGGATACGGACACGGATACGGAACTGAGGCTAATTTTTTGACACTAGCTTCTCTACTCGGGGTTTATCGCGATTCATAATAATAACAGCAGGCAACACCGCGGAACTCAGCACTGCGGGACTAAGTATTAGATAAATGTTGAATGGCAGTTATTATCAATTATTCTCATATTTTATTTTTTATTATAATATCTACATGTGTGAATTAAATCCACCTAGTTCAAAAATTCTGTAATAATAATAATTCATTTATTCTCTTTTCACAAAGGTTCCCTTACATCAAGAACTTAAAAGTAGTGTGGGAATTACATAAATTAAAGTTTAATGATCCCTTGTGAGAGACTGGAGTCCATACTAGGGGTACCCTGTGTGACGGACCTCCAGGCCCTCATCTTGGACTTGTAGCCGCATGTTACAGTTTGAACAGACCATCTGAACTACTCAAAACTTGAAGTAGTGATAACAAACATATCACTATATCATCAATTCACGTCACAACAATATTGAAAATCTATATAAATGTCCGAAATGTTACTAAATTCGTCCAGTTCTTATTCTATAGCTAAAGTACTGACCAGCCAGTGACAGACCAGTGACAGTCTTTCCTGCTGTCTGTCAGGAAAAGCTCAAAAGTCTCCGAGTCCACTCTGCCCTTCACTGCTGCTGCTGCTGCTGCTGCTGCTGCTGCTGCTGCTATATTGAAGAAGTCATATGGGGAAATGGGGGATCTTCTCATGGTCCTATAGTGACAGTGACACATTCGCCCCAGTTTTTAAACACCACTGCAACACTCACGTATAGATTTTACAGCCCTGGATCTACAATTGTTTCGAACCGGGACAAAACCTTGAAAGTGGCGCCGTCTCCCTTCAGTGTTTAAGAAAAACTGCCAATGTGTATTTTTGTGATACTACTACGTTTTGCATTCATAAATCACATAAATGTGTTCAAAACCTAGCTGGGCGTATGGAAACAGAACAGTTTGTTTTTCAAACATATTATATTATGATTCGATTACTTGATAAAAACCTATGAGATTGTAGGAAAAGAGGCTTCATTTGTTCGATACTTCGACTTCTTGTCTCAAGAATTTGGCGCCCCCATAAAACTGCCGCCAGGGGCAAGTGCCCCGGTTTGCCCCCCTTAGATCCGGGGCTGAGATTTTAACACATACAGCACAAGCACACTTTCACACACAAATACATTCGCACACATTTTTTTGTATTTTCTTGTTTTTAATATTGTATTTCCTTATATAAGAATTATTATTACCATTCTACCTATTTATATTACACATAGAACTAAGAAGTCATGGTCTGAGTGGGGACCTGGTGTCAGGGCTGTAGCTATAGTCGAATTTAAGGTACTACCTACCTGTAACATAGGTTACAGGTAGGGCAGAAGTTAAAATAATAGATACTCTTAACATAGGCATGAGGACTTTTTAAAGTAGGGCATTGTGATTTTAAGGTAGGGCATTGCCCCCCTTGACATTACCCCCCCTAGCTACGGCCATGCCTGGTGTCCTGTAGGTTTTCATACCTACCTCAGCCACCAGCGATCCACAACCGGCATTGTCAAATTTTAAAGCCGTATTTTTATTGTATTTTCGGTTTTGGTGAGAAATAATTCATATTATTATATACCAAGTCGCGTATAAGTATTATATTAGTTAACTAGCTTAGTCCCGCGGTGTTACCCGCGGTTATTCCTATAAATTGGAAGTAACGACGCGCAGCAAAACAAGACTTAAAAAATTTGCCTAAGTTAATCTCGTCAAAAATAAAACAGCCGTTCCAGAAATTATCCGGAACAAACATTTTGATATAAGTAACGTATATCATACTAGCTTTCGCCCGCGGCTCCGCCCGCGTGTAAGTCGGTTATCGCTGTAAAAAGTAACCTATGTCCTTTCCCAAGTTCAGTTCTATGTTCATATCAAATTTCATCAAAATCGGTTCGGTGGTTTAGGCGTGAAAGCGTAACAGACAGACAGAGTTACTTTCGCATTTATAATATTAGTAGGGATTTATGTGCATTTAGTAAAAACACTGTTCATTTTATATTACAAAGAGACACATTAATTTAACTAGTAGAAATTCTGTATCCAAACCCTCATGTGAGTAAAATTTTAGTGAATAAACGATTCTCTAAATTACAGTGCTATATTTATGAAAATCTAACAGTATGTATAGTTAATAAAAAATAAGTATTTTCGGACATGTTACATACAGCTTCATCTATTCCTAAACTAAGCAGAGTGTATTATGGACATTAAACAACTGATATAAATACATAAACATACTTTTTTGTAAATACATACATATAATACATAGAAAACACCCAAACTCCGAAACAAATATTTACGGATCACACAAACATTTTGTCCGACACGGTATTCGAACCCGAGACTTCGCCACCGAGGCAATCGATAGCACAAAATAAAGTATATTGCACAAAAAGCTATATATTATTTATATCCGAACAATAATAATTACAGCAATTACAACCCCCTTTTCCACGTACCCCATGCATTTAAAGTAAGACGGCCTTCTTAACCCCATGAATGGAAAATCTTAAGCCGTAATGGTGTCTCACCCCTTGCCGTATTCATGGGGCCCGGATCCCATAAATACGAATAATATTCACAAATTTGTTTACAGATCGCGAACTGCACAATACGCGTTGAATTTCAGGAGGGGGAGGGTTCCTATTTGAGGGAGGTAGCAAGCAGTTTTTGCTTGGTTAGAAGTACTCACCTATTTTTTTTTTACCTGTGTATTGGTTTTTGATTTTAATTTCGTTTTATTACCACCATACCACACAATATAATTACAGATATTCAATTCTATAGCGTAGGACTAAAATAACGAATATGATCACACACACACACACACAATATAAAAGTAAACTAATACAACACATATATAAAATAGAACATCAAATATGACTGCCTTGTTGGTCTAGTGGTTAGCGTATGCGGCTGCTGATCAAGAGGTCTCGGGTTCGTTTCCCGGGTCGGACTAAATATTTGTGTGATCCACAAATATTTGTTTCGGAGTTTGGGTGTTTTCTATGTATAATATGTATGTATTTACAAAAAATAAAGTATGTTTATGTATTTATATCAGTTGTCTAGTACTCATTACCATACCCAAGCCCTGCTTTGTTTGGGACCAGATGATGTTGTGTGTAAGATGAATTATTTATTATTATTAAATACAACGGAAACTTCAGTACCTACAAACACATTACCTTAACAATAAAATCCAACAAACAGAAATAAATACAGAAAAAATAACTGAAAATCAAATTTTAATTTATACATTAAAGACAACACAACTAATCCTACTAATATTATAAACGCGAAAGTTTGTATGTGTGTTTGTTGCTCTTCCACGCAAAAACTACCGAATGGATTTTGATGAAACTTCACAATAATATAGCTTACATATCAGATTACACATAGGCTACTATTTACCGCCATGATGGACGTACAAGCGGGCGGAGTCGCGGGCAAAAGCTAATATCCTGCTTGCGTCGCTATTAGGGTTCATGATTTCTCGAGCTTTTCAATTTCTCGGGTCTCGAGAATTCTCGAAGCTAATTTATCGGGTCTTCTCGGGTTGTCGAGAAATTTACATTTACGTACGTTTTCTCACATTATTTGGTTGCAATAACCTCAACAAATTCAATGGTTTCCCTCTCAAATAAAAGTATCAAATTAATTACAAAACTTTTATTGATTGTATTCAAAAACATTAATCTAAATAATCTAATTCAATTTTAAAA
Organism: Phragmatobia fuliginosa; assembly: GCA_932526445.1. Taxonomy (NCBI): domain Eukaryota; kingdom Metazoa; phylum Arthropoda; class Insecta; order Lepidoptera; family Erebidae; genus Phragmatobia; species Phragmatobia fuliginosa. The sequence goes on along the minus strand of OW052074.1, from coordinate 18,349,913 downwards.
AAAATCACCCAATGAACTTTAAAATTCCACCGATACGAATTTTAAAGTTTAGTTTCTGTTGCTGCATACTTTCATACCCAGGCCTTTTTTTTCGGTGCACTCACACCTGAACTTGTAGATGCTTCAGATTCGGATTGCGGGCTTTAGTAATACTTACTGATTTTATTTATGCACATGTGTTAAATATCTCACCAAACCGCTAGTATTTGAACCTTCACAAACAATGGTTTTTTGGCACTTTAGGCATTGCGTATTTGCAGATTTTTTTAAATATTTTCATATTTATATGCTTTCATCTTTATTGTTATAGTGACGTTTCGGTAAAATCTATAACAAACGCAATTCAAATTAATAAAAAGCCTATTGAATAGTATGTGATATACACACACACACTGACACACAACACAACTGGCAATATTCGACTCACAAATTTAAAATGATGCAGTAATTAATTTCAAATTACTTAGTTATGAAAAACATATAAGAATAATTAACAACTAAGCTTGTGTCTTGTTGTTTTACAAAAATAGTAAATGTAAGTAGACTAAGTAGTACAATTAATGTATCGTTAGTTATTTTATGTATTAAAGTTTGACTAAAAATAATAGAAAAGAACACATAGGTACTCGTACCTAGTAAAATTTAAGATCATATTTAGATTATATTATTGATGAAAATAAAATAAATAATAAAGCCATGATGTGTCAATCAAAGTGAAAAGACTTACCTGTTTGATTTCAATTTATCACGTAATCTGTGAAACACTACGTAAACTATCGTGTAAAAACGACGCCGCAGAGCGCTTGCAGTGTATGAGATCAATGTTTAAGGGTGGCTGCGCCGGGCCAAACCCGGGCGTCAAGCAACATAACAAACGGTAATTTAATTTCTATATACATGACAGGTACATGATTTCTCGAGTTCTCGACTTTTCTCGAGCTTGATTTCCCGGGAACAAAGCCCAACAATTTCCCGGGAATTCTCGGCTCGAGAATTCCCGGGAATAAACCCTAGTCGCTATCCTCAATTCTTAGGGTTGTGACCTCTATTTGCGAGTATTCTGTTAATGACGACTGGGCATTTGTTCCTGTCTTGACCAGGGCAACATGGATCGTACTGCTGAGAGTGGAGCAGATTTGTTCTGCCTAAGGAATGGGTTACTGCCTCTTGGCCTTTTCTCCTCGATTTCGCCAGTAACCATCAACCTTTCGAGGTTATCATCGGGTGCATTTAAGTTTTTTTTATATATTTCCTCGTTGGCGCAGTGTAACGTATGCGACTGTAACGATTGAAGTCTCGGCATTGATTCCCGGGTAACCAATAAAATAAATTGTGACCCTACTAGTAAGACTCAGCTGTCCGTCTGTCACTGTCATAAACCGTGATAGTCAGTCAGTTGAATTTTCACATTTTAGATAGATATTAATAACGGCAACAAGTAGGCTTTTCAAATGTATAGATAAGTAAGGAAGGAAGGGTTTCATGCACTCGACGTCAAAATTGCAGCATCAACGACTGCATGGCGGAATTCAATCTCTACCTGCCCTCCTAGCCAAGTTGCAAGCGATTTTCGAGTTTTATTCTACTCTATTTCTCTATTCTTTTGTTTCAAACAAAATATTAGCCAATGAAACAGAATAGAGAAGTAGAATAGAAAACGAAAAACTATTCGACGAAAAATATACCTTTAGGGCGAATGGCTTATAATAGATCCTTATGTATAGTCTAGTCTGTATAAAAAAATATAGTAAATGACACTATTGCTTGATCGAGAACGTGAAAGAATTGTCATTTCCGTACAAACAGTAGTCAAAATCAAAGTTTGTTTACAATTAAAACTTTTATAACGAGTTAACCTTAAAAGATAGACATATTTCATAATACTCTCAAAACGAATAATTTTCCCCTGTTTTTAGAACTTTTTATTGTTACTCGGCTCCTTTTGATCGCCGCGTAATGATATATATCATATAGCTTCATAATAATGAGTGTATTCTTTAAATTGGTAACAGTACTTCCTAACACGAGCGCGTTCAAATCTATACAAATAAATAAAAATCGGCCAAGTGCGTGTCAGGCCACGCACAGGAAAGGGTTCCTCAGTCAAACATAATGGTACGTGGATTTACAATCGTATCCAATAGATAATAAAATTGTTATATTTACGTATTAATGCGTTAATTTTGTATGGCGTTTTCCAATTGAACGCATTTTACAAGTTAAGCCTCTATAACTCCTGAACCAACAAAGTCATCTAATCCGTTATTAATTTCCTTCAAATTTCATTATATGAACCACCACCACGATTTTTTCCAGATTTTTTGAGATAGCCACTTAGATTTTAGAGGGGGGGGACGCCCTGTTTTAACAAAAAAGTGCCCTTTAAAGTGGAATATCACGCAAACAGATACCTAAATCAAAAAATCGTCTTAGAAACCCTGTATTGTTTTTAAAAGACCTATCTAATGATACCCCACACGATGGGGTGGCCGCGAGAAAAAAAATCATCCCACTTTAGGTGTAGGGGAGGTACACAAAATAAAAATATTTTTCATAATTTTATTGTAGCACTTTGTCGACGTAATTACAACACATTTTTATGCAAGGTTTCAACTTTCTAGCACTTACCGTTTTGAAGGTAAGTCGAGGACAGACGGACGGACGGACAGACGGACATGATGAATCTATAAGGGTTCGAAGTCATAAACTTCGGAACCCTAAAAATAGAGTTTTTATATGTAAGATCAAATTAACAGTTTATCTTTTAAGGTTAACTCATTTTAACCTTTTTACCAATTTTAAATTTTTTTTTAGTTTGGTTTTCTATTAAAGCGTGTTCGTTAGTTTTTTTAAACTATTATTTACTAGCTTTCGCCCGCGGCTCCGCCCGCATGTATATCGGTTATCGCAGTAAAAAGTAGCCTATGTCCTTTGCTAAGTTCAGTTCTATCTTCATACCAAATTTCATCAAAATCGGTTCAGTGGTTTGGGCGTGAAAGCGTAACAGACAGACAGAGTTCTTTCCCATTTATAATATTAACTAGCTTTCCGCCCGCGGCTTCGCCCGCGTGGAATTCGTTTATATCGCGCGACAGGGTAAGGGTAGATTAAACAATCTTACATGATTTTGTTTGATAATAAGGAACTTAGACACAAACTTTAGTTTTGTGATACAAAGTCCTTTCCCGAGTTTAGTTCTATCTTCATACCAAACTTCATCAAAATCGGTTCAGTGGTTTAGGCGTAAAAGCGTAACAGACAGACAGACAAACGGAGTTACTTTCGCATTTATAACATTAGTAGGGAGTAGGGATTATACTATCGGAAAGTAGAGATTTCACAAAAAAAAAACCTTTTTTTTTTAAAGTAGAAATGTTGACGGATGAATTTTCGATATTATGTCAAAATAGGATGCAAAAATTAATATTTCAAGTTAAATAAATTACAGTGTATTCGGGACATAAAAGGTAAGTTTTCACTAAACTTCGTTTAAAAATAATTTTATTTGTAAAAGATAAAAAAAAAACTAAAAACTTGGTTTTTTTAAATTTTTCACATATAACTTGAGGTTATGTGAAAAAAAGTGTAAAGAAAAAATCGGCCAAGTGCGTGTCAGGCCACGCACAGGAAAGGGTTCCTCAGTCACCCATAATGGTACGTGGATTAGAAATTGTATCCAATAGATAATTGTTATGTTTACGTATTAATGCGTTAATTTTGTATGACGTTTTCCAAGTAAGCACATTATAAAAGTTAAGCCTCTATAACTGCTGAACTAACAAAGTCATCTAATTCGTTATAATTTTCATTTAAAGTTTATCATTGGACCACTTTCACGAATTTTTCCAGATTTTTTGAGCCGGCCGTTTAGCTTTTAGAGGGGGGGACGCCCTGTTTTTACAAAAAAGTGGCCTTTAAAGTGGAATTACTCGCAAACTGATACCTAAATCAAAAAATCGTCTTAACAACCATTTAATGTTTTTAAAAGGCCTATATATTGATACCCCACATGATGGGGTAGCTGCGAGAAAAAAAAAACAGCCCTACTTTACGTGTAGGGGATTAATAATATTTTTCAAAATTTTATTGTAGCACTTTGTCGACGTTATTACAATACATATTCACGCAAAGTTTCATCTTTGTAGCACTTACCGTTTGGACAGTAAGTCGAGGACGGACGGACGGACGGACAGACGGACATTACGAATCAATAAGGGTTCGAAGTCATTAACTTCGGAACCCTTAAAAGTTGTAGATCTTTTAATTACCTACAACTTTGCCATTTAACTTTTTTCCATTGGATTTGTAGTTTTGCCGGAAATCGAGATAAATCGTTTTTTACTCTTTGTTTTATATATTTAGCCATTCAAAATGATTATACCCTGCCTGATGGAAAGCATGAGCAGAATCCAAGAGTCGGGGGACTACCACACTTGCTGCGAATGCAGACAATAATGTATGGCGGCCCACACTACGGCGGCTTAGTGAGAAGCTTTTCACGCCCCGCTTAAAGGACCCGAAAACCTCCCCCCTACCCCTTCCCGACCTCAGATCGCCCGTTAATTATTTTTCCTTTCATTTTTATAATATTCTCCTCCTTTTCCAATAGGTTTCAACCTACTATAATTTTATTTGTTTTCAAAAATGATCTACCCTGGTCTACTGGTCTATATGTCATTTACAAACTATCATTATGGTTGCCATGCAAGTGTGTTATGCCTAGCAACCTGTGAAGTTTTGACAGGAGATAAACAGTGATACATTTTGACATCCATAATTTATGTATTTTTATATTCACCTAGCTTTGGCCTTTGTATCTCGATTATTGCAGTAAAAAGTAGCCTGTGTTCTTTCCCAAGTTTAGTTCTATCTTCACACCAAATTTCATCAAAATCGGTTCAGTGGTTTAGGCGTGAAAGCGAGACAGACAGACAGAGTTACTTTCGCATTTATAATATTAGTAGGGAAGTAGGGATAGTAGGGTTTTATGGTAAACAAATTTTAATTTTGACTGCTGGTCGTGGAGAAATGGCAACTTAATTATTCCACCTTCTCATTCAAGTGCATTCAAGCAATAGTGTAAATTTTTTTTACAGACTAACGTCATATCTCGATCTGCCCTCACCGTCGCGCGTCACAATGGAAAGCTCACACGTGTCATATCTAGTGATCGACACGGCTACGTGCCAGACAATAGCTCACCATATTTGTGATGCACACGTTGCTTTAATAATAATTGATAGTAAAATGCAGACAAACTAAATTTCAATGGTTTCGTCAACGGGTTAAAACAAGAATCTTTCGATGGAATTAAAATCGAAAAATACACATTTGAAATCAAGTAAGAAATATGTCATTCAAATCAAATCAAACCATTTTATTTCAAATAAACCATACAACGGCACTTTTGAAACGTCAAGTAGTCAGTCAGTAGTCAGTCGTGAAGCTAATCGTCTGTTCCAACATTGTTTTTACAATTTTTGGTTACATTGTTTAAGGCATTTTATTAAATGTGAGGACAATGTAACGTTGCTGATATTTACACATGTAGTGTCCAAAAACAATTAAACAATAAATAGAAGTTGTGAGATGACCAGCCCCGACTGGCGGCGCCCGTATCACGAGCATGACCCATGCACCAGCCATCGTCCAGTTCAATCATATCGTAGGGAGCCGAACGACCCGCTACACACGCCACCGCCAGCAGGACTTTTGAGCGAGCATGACATACTCACAACCGCCAGTCAACAAACAAACTTATGCTACCAGTGACTACAAAGTGTACATTCGTTTCCTTGCAGAAGTAATAATTGCTTTTTAGCGATATAATGCCGTCATCTACATGGTCCCATCTTCATAGTCTTTATTATTTAAAATATAATTTGGGGTCTGCTATTAGTTCAAACAGTTTTACCTGAATATCAGTTTTTCCACGGAGCGACTGGCATCGAACCTCCGCAACCATAAGGGAGAGCTGAAATTCGAATGTTGAACTAGTTGACAGTATAATAAAGGGCACTGACTTCCTAATAACGATTGCCATAGGTGTTAGTCGGACCTCCGTAAAGATTGATGCAACTTCATCAATCCGTAAATAAGAGTTTTTGCATGAAAAAGTAACATTACCATTTTAAATAAACTTACGTATTCATAGTAATAGCTGTTATTGAAGTTTCTGTTTGTAATTTTAACAGCTTTTTAATGAACAGGATGTCTTGCTAGTTCCCAACTCGCACTCGGCCAGCGTGGAGACGTATGGTCTTAACCCTCTCCTGAAGAGACCGGAGCCCAGAAGTGGAACATTATGGATGTTGATGATGAAGACTAAATATACATATTCGGAAGAACCTAGGTACATAAGTAGGTACTGTTATACGATGCACCGGGAAACCGTTTAAAAAAAAAGAATGTTTAGTTTTATACACTTGGATTTTATTGACAATAATAGTAGTTTTGGAAATGTAATAAAATAGGAAAACGGAAATAGTAATTATCGAATTTGAGAGGCGAGTCTTCTATATGAAGATTCAACCGGGACTAAACTTAACACAGCATATTTAAGATGTTGTGTCAGTGCTACTCAAGGGTTGGCCATACAGGAGGTAATATAAACAGTTCGCACTCTACTTACATCAAATTCAAATCTGTCTGTCTATTTCGGCTAACTTCTTTTGACGTGACTTTCACTGGTGAATAGCCGATGGTATAACGTGTTACTAGTGGTTGTTGTTGCAGTACAAATTCGCAGGTATCACCACGGGAGGGGAACTAGTTTATAATATTAGTAGAATTGGCCTTCGTGTTTTTTATATGAGCTGCTAAAGTGAGTCTTCTCGGCCTGATGGAAAGCATAACTAGAACCTAAAACTTAACATAATTGTCCATGATTGCGACTACAAACAATGATCCTTACTGGAGCGGCTTTTTGGAATGCTTCTCTACCATTATCCCTCGGGTCAAAACAAAATCTGCCATTTTCAGTAGATTTAACATCAAAACGATACAAGTTTCACATTTTTGTACGAAATGCTATGGCACGCCCAATTATCCAACCCATCCCATCTGGCCAGTGTACCCTGGCCTCTGGTTTTGCACTCATCAAAGAAGCACTTGGTCATTTTAGGGTAGTCTTCGGTGAGAGGGTAGTACCGCCCGTTCGTATGTTGCTCTGCTACCTTGTTACACTAAGTACATATCCTTACTAATATTTTAAACTCGAAAGTTTGTGACTATGTATGTATATTTGTTGCTCTTTCACGAGAACTACTGAATGGATTTTGATTAAACTTCAAAATAATCATCATCATCAGCCTATCGCAGTTCACTGCTGGACATAGGCCTCTCCTCCTCAGCTCCTGCCAGCCATCTTACGCAGGTCGTCACTCCACCTCAAAATAATATAGCTTACATATCGGAATAACACATAGGCTACTATTTATCGCCATGATGGACCTACACGCGGGCAGAGCCACGGGAAAAAGTTAGTATCTACATATATTTAATTGCACAACAGTAAGTATTGGTAGGTACATATTTTCATTAGGTATTTATTTGGTAATTGAAGTAAATAACACAGCTAAAAATTCGGCCCCTTGATTGCGGCAACACCTACTTTCAAAACCACAATATTTACATACCTACTGTGTTATGTCTAAAATAAAAATTACGTCTACGTGAAATCTTCTGTTGACATTGTCTAGTTTTTTGTTACTCTAAGCAAAGATTTATAAAACGAAGACCAGTGGATCCTGTGGTTTGAGGTTTTGTAAAAATCCAAACAAATATAAATATATCGGACGAATGACCAACAACATATACCTAGTCCCAAACTAAGCAGAGCTTGTATTATGGGTCCTGGACAACTGATATAAATACATAAACATACTTTTTTTTTTTGTAAATACAAACATACTATACAAAGAAAAACTCCAAAAAATATATTTGTAGATCGTACAAACATTTGATCCGACCCGGGAATCGAACCCAAGAATTCTTAATCAGCAGCCGCTTACGCTAACCACTAGACCAACACGGCAGTCAAAACGAGTTTTTTTTTTAAAGCCTGCCGCAGTCTACTCTGCCTGATGGTAACCTTGAGGCGAATCCCGAATAGGCGATACACCCGGGATTTTATGGGGAGGTAACATGGGGAATTGTAGTAAGTCTCAGTTTTTTACTGTTTGGCTCAGCCAAATTTCAAAAGTTTTTCGTTTTCTATTCCATTCTCTATTCTGTTCCATTGGCTAATGTCAATCAGTCACGTAATCAAAACAAAATGTTGGCCAATGAAACAAGAGATAAGAAATGAAAAATGTTTGGACCTTGGTTAGGGGAAAGAAGAGCCGAAGTATTTATTTCGACAACGCATTTCTACCATTCTGAGATGGTGATTTCACATATGTGTTGTCGGGTAAAGGAAGGGAGAAAGAAGGTGGGAGCAGTTGGAAGAGCTCGCCTGATTACTCTTCATGATAAAGGCGATATCTCTTCACTACTGCAGTGGTTCAAGGAAATTGAACTCACTGCTACTAATGAGGATGAAGAAAAAGAGATAAAATCTCAATATTTATCAATATCTCGTTTTTAAAATTACGATTAAAGGACACACAACTTCCTATTAGTCATTTAATGATCTAATTTCATTTCATTTCATTTCGGGGGACTGTGAGTAGGGAATGGTGGGTTCCCCCCTCTCGAAATTGAAACCTGACTATGCCCGTGCTTACCTTAAATCACGAGAGCACTATTTTATTTTGATAAAAGTAGTCTGTGCTATTCCAAATAAGTAAAAACAGTACTAATTTTTTTACTACCGGGTGTTACGTGCTTTTATCGTTCTAATCACGAGTTACGCCGTGAAGCTGAAATAGTCTAAGAAAATTTAACCTTAGTTAGGTACTCCTTGTTTCATCAGCTTTCTGCCAGTGAAAGTTCCATCTCAATCGGTCTAGCCGTTCCAGATATGAGCCTTGGCAAACAGACTACAATTTAAAAAAAATCTTATTATATGTATGTAACTGTATATGCTTTGATTTGAATTTAGTAAAAATGTTCATTTAATAAGAAACAGACACTCCAATTTTATTTATTCGTAAAGATCTGTGATTTCTAGGCAAATAGGTAGAAATTGTACAAATTCGAACCCTCTAAGAACTTAAATATCCACGATTCTTGTAGGAATTTCCATCACACCAATTATTGTCAGATATCCCAAGCAATAAACTCGTCGAGAGGCCAATAGTTTTCAATTTCAACCCCTCACCTGTCCGTTAGACTTAATCCGCCATTTTATTAGTGTACACCGTAACGACTCGCACGTGTGCATCCTCCGGTGTTGTCTAGCAAAATTACTGCTCAACTACAAAAAAACAAGTACGAAATAAATCCAATGTAAAATACACTCTAACGCTCCAGTTTTTAAGTTCAAACTGAAGGATCAGTACACAATACTTGTGATCTTTCCGAAGTGATGGCAGCCATGTTATTATTTTGTTTTGGCGGGTCGTGACTGACGTTCAAAGTCGGTGTTGCCATGCGGAATAAACTGTAATACCAGTTATGAGAGATTATTGCGTAATCTGGGAATATTGAAGACAATAAGAATGAGCTTACGTTTAACAGGGGTTGTATTCTAAACGTTTGTTACTTTATTGTTCGAGGGGTGATTGGTTTTTGTTTCCCAGGTTTGTTGCTTTAGGAAATTGTGCTTACCTGTGTCAATTCAGAAGATTTTCTTTTTGTTTACCATAGCGTTTTTTATTCCTATATTGTTATACTCATCGCTTAATTATCTATGATTAGATCAACAATCTTCCAAACAAACTCATGGTATGGCGATGTCTTAAATTGAAAAGTCGTTGAAATTTTTGATGTACGATCTTATGCAAGTATTCAAGGTATTGAAAAGGTTCATAGTCCTCATTATCCAATCTATAACATATTTTAATAAGATAATTTCAAGTATCATTGTTATAATAGTTATATCATAAATCGTGATTGTTTGACAGAAATGGAAACCTTTGACAATACCTCGACTTCAAGACAAAACTCTTTGTGGTTTTTATGTTATGGATTGAAGCCTCTGTTATAAATTTTAATCTTTTTAGATAAAAAGCGGTATATCATCATAAGTCCGTTGCAGTATACCTACTGCCTTGGGAGAGCATGGTTTGCTACAACTAGTCGCTGTCAGCCCTCTGGCCGACTCTGGCGTTAGTCGCATGCCATCTGGCCAGAGGGCTTCCTACACCGTAGTCTCTACTTTAGAACTCTTCACTCTAGCAGTTATCGGTTCTGCCGGTTCTGCGACAGATATGACCGATCAGCCCTAGTACCTTTCAGAGCTTTGTCGGTCGGTTTGGTGGGTATATATAAAAAATGAAGCAAAAATGAAAAAAGGAAAGCTCTAAAAAAGAAATGTTGTTAAAAAAATACACATCTACTCAAAATCTCTCACAAACTAGAATCGGTGTAACAGCAATACTTATGACGAAAGACTAAATCGTAATCCATCGTGAGTTCAAATCTGCAATATTTTATATAAATCTTTATGATATACTTTTACATCACTGGAAGGAAATAAACATGAGTGCCGAAAAATATGATCCCTTTGAGCGTGAACTTCTAAAACTCGACGTCAACATCTTCTCTTTGAAGCGTGTACTTGAGTCACAAGTGTTCCACCTAGATATAACTATCTGTTCCCGAAGACGCGACCCCATGGCTGGGGTACCCCACTCGAACATCAAAGGAACAAAGTTCAAATGAAACCCAAAAAATAAAACTCATTAATTTTATTAATTTTATAAATCGAAATTCATTACACCTGCCTGCTTCATTATAGTTACAAATTCCTTTTCGTTATTACTATTATTTATAATCGTTAAAATAGTTATTAACTCCCCTATACCTACAAATTATACATCGATCTAATTTCTCAGAACATATAAATTAAGATGAAAAACATTAATTTTATATCCAATTTTGTTATAACTGACGAATTAATCTAATTTTAATTACTTTCTTATTGCTATTATTTCATTGTAGTTGCGCGCGAAAAATACGCGCCATCTTGTCGCTTTGTTGCCGACAGTTTCAATAAAAAAGTTTTTTTTTATTTACATTTTATCATTTTGTTTTGAAAATAAAAGCTACAAAAAGACTTAAGTACGCAATTAACATTATTAAGGCTAGAATTTAATGAAAAATCTGATTCGTTTTGTTTTCTGAATAACTAAATAAAACGATACAAGTTTTAATTAATGAAAGCTGTTAACCATAATGTGAAAATAACTCAGTATAACTATAAATTCGTTGTTTTATGTTTTTTTTTTGTATAGAAACTAAAAACAATTTTATTATCTGTAAAAGAAACATTTTTTTAGGTTTGTACTTAAAATAAATAATCGTATATCAATGAAATATATATAAAAATAAACGCAGGTATCTTTCCAATAAGCAAAGTTATATTTCAAACAGTTGTAAAATTGCACGGGACAATACTATTTATTTACAGGTTGTATCTACACACGCAAAACACTGACTCTTTTTAAATTATCTTCTATTCACACAACAATTATCTACTCATTATCAGTTATTTACATTAATGAACCTACAGACAATTTCACCATCAAATATTATAACCTCATTTCAGAGATAGTTAGGTACTTCAACATGGCTTAAGGCTCAAGTTAGGCTTTCCGAGAAGCAGTCAAAGCACAACTGTCAATTATGACAGATACTTTTTTAAATATTGGCAAGACATAGTATAAAAGTTAGATGGTGAAAAGTCCTTATATATTTAAAAGCAAAACAATTGTGCTTCGTCATATAAAACCAGAGACTTTATAAATTGGAAGTTTGGCACTCTTAAGGTTTAAACCTGAACAATAAAATATGAAGAAACATTATGGTAAGAGTACTGAAATCAGAAATTTACCTTAGTTTTCACGCACTAGACGATCTAATAGAACATTACACAAGATGGAAAAAAGGCGCTAAAAACTGTGAAAAACAAAAATAAGAGAATTTTTTTTTTCTTCAGGTTTTCTTTTGCTTGACAATAAGAAAATATCACAAAGAATCAATTCAAATCCTCACGTGTGCTTAACTAAAACTATAACTAATTTATTTACACGTTCCCACTTCCCATACGATCATTGGATTGTTCACTGTCACATTAAACACTTTGAAATTCACTATTTTTTCTAATAAAAGTTTATTTGGCTGCTGCAACAGCGACGCTTCACCCAAGACAGTGTTCTTAAAGGAGACATGTGGTTTGATTGATGATTTATAATTAAATTGATAAAGAACCTGAAATGACAGGTCTATTAATTACTAACACTGATTTTGGGAAATATTATTACCTTGCAACACTTTTTTGACATTAAGAAACTAAAGCGTAGACACAAACGTTCGGCCTCTAAAGTTATCAAACCACAAATTGTAAATCCTAATCGAAGTACATCTCTTCCTTGAACATTGTCTCATGATAAAGCTGTGGGAATTTCTACCAGGCTCGGCCCTGTAGGGGCAGGTAGCCTGAGCATTGCTGTTGATAGGCGGTTGGTTGACGGTACGACGACACCAAGGGATTGCTGCAGGCTGCTTGCGAAGGCTGCGGAGCTGAATACCCTGATGTGGGTGTGGCGCAGTGGCTATGCGCTGGAGACGATGATTCTCCGGAGCCGCACGGCTTCCCGTCCTTCACGAGGACGGGAACTGCTACTCGTCGGGGTGATGATGACGACTGGTGAAGAAAATACTGCATTAGCATTTTATTAAAATGGTAATAATATCGTATTTCAGGGTCCATAATGTCTATAGATACCTAAAAAAGAGTAGATGATATAATTTATGACACTGATCAGTACATAGTATCCGACCAAATAAATAAAAATGCACTGAGCTTGAAACATCCATAGTAGGCGTAAGGACAATGTCCCAGTGAGGCAAAATTTAACAATCAAGCTGAGATGCCTCCGCCCGGCCACGCTCCGTACTACGAACAAATTGAGCCAATTCTGAAACCTACATAGGGCTTGTACAATCCGAACACTCATTTGGAATTTCCAATTTCTATATGGCAAAACTATAAACAAACTAACAAGTAGGTGAGTAGGTTTATTTAATACTGTTTATAATTCTCGGAAATCTTAATAGAATTAATTTTATCCTTATTTTGTTTTTCTTATAGATAGGAAACGAACTCAGATTCATATATATTCAGTACTATTTATTGTATAAATACATTGGAAAAATCCATGAAATGATATACTGCAGTTCGTTTCAATAGTTTCTTACAATTACAAAGAAATAACAAAAAAAGGATGTTCAGATCAGTGACTTCGCGACACAGCCCTATATTCCCGCGAAATATAATTCTAATTGCCATGGGGTTGCCAGATTTGGGTAGTGCGGGTCCCGTATTTTGTTACCCATTGAGAAACGCAGCGGGAGATTCCTATCAAGTGGGTAAAGTCTATCGCCTCTGCAAACAGGGGCTAAGCAGACCCCTGTCTTCGTCAGCGACGACTTTTATCGCTTACGCTTTAATATTCATCATTCATTAGCATTGTGAAGAATTTTGAATTAATAAAATGTGAAAGAGGTTGAGAAAAATGAACCTCGGTGTTTTTGAATATGGAATATTAATTCGAATTCGTTTATAGAATAGTTGGTTAAACAAAAACTGTTTTGTATGACTCGTTGGTACCGCAGCCTAACTATGTTTGTTGTGTTTGAATAACGAATGATTTCATAGCTTCTGTTTAAAGCTTGAGAAGATGGATAGATAATATTTTGTTGTTTTAAATCGTTTTAAATTATCTATACATGCATTGAATTTGATTGGTTTACTACAGCAGCTCAGGGAGGTTTAAATAGATAATATATTATAGTAGTTTATCAATTTCTTGGTAGATACTTATGTCAGATAGACCGCCAATAATTTAACGTTACGTTACGTACGTTAAATTTTAATACAATACGTTTTTCTTTTTTTTTAAACATCAAAAAGGCGATTTATTCATGTAATCGGAGTCATAATTATATTATGCTTAATCGTACATTTACATAATTTTTAACAATTTAGTTGATTATATGTAGATTTTCTTTAACCGCCTTAATATTGAAAAAAGAAGAACTTATAGCTGTTTTCTCCGGGCTTCAATCATGACTTCATAAGCAAATCCTCAGCTTAAATAATAATAATAATACAAAAGTATTTGTCGAATAAGAAATTTTTCACACAGTTAAGTCTTGGTTACATGTTGTACGTGGTTTAAATCTTTTTTTTTTATATTTCTATACTTCATTTTATGTATACATAAAGCTTTTTATCAAGAATTACTATATAAAACTAATTTAAAGCAATTCTAAAATGCGCAAGAGTAAATAGTTGATTATCATAACGTTGAATGTCTGTTTTTGACTTTCTACAAAAACGAATGTGACAAACAAACAAAAATGAATGTCTGTTTTTGACTTTCTACAAAAACGACATTTGACAGATCGAAAAGAAATGGTAAACAACTAATAAATAAAATCTTTTCATATTGGAATATTTAAAGCGTCTCTTGACCTAATTTCCGTCATTAAAATACAGGGTGAAATTCATTGGACGCAGCGATATTAAAGTAAAAATTCGACAAGTGCGTGTCAAGCCACGCATAGAATAGGGTTCCGTAGTCACCCATAATGTTAGGTAAATTTAAAATCATGTCCAATAGATAATTATGATATGTTTACTTATTATTTTGTACGAAGTTTTCTAAATTACTGCATTTTACAAGTTAGGCCCCTAAAACTCCTGAAATATAAAAGTTATCTAAGCCGCTATAGTTTTCCTTTAAAGTTCAATATGTATGGACTACTATCATGATTTTTTTCAGATTTTTCGAACTAGTCGTTTCGCTTTTAGAGGGACGTACTACTTTTTTTTACAAAAAAATGCGCTTTTAAAGTTGAATAACTCGCGAATGGATACCTAAATCGAACAATTATTTTTAGCAACCTCATAATGTTTTTAAAAGCCTATCGAATGATACCCCACACGATGGGGTAGACGCGAGATAAAAAAAACATCCCCACTTTACGTGCAGGGGAGGTACCCCAAATAAAAATATTATTCGTAATTTTATTGTAGCACTTTGTTGACGTAATCACTACACATATTTGCATCCACCTTTTGGGCGGTAGGTCGATGACGTACGGACGGATGGATATGACGAATCTATAAGGATTCCGAGACACGAACTACGGAACCCTAAAAAGGAAGGTTATTTTATGAACACAATCTTCATACCGATTTTAAAATTTTCTTATTGGCGTATCAAATGTCACAATGTTAAATGACAGTCCCGACTCATTGATTGTCAGACGGTTGATATTGTTTTTTTTTTCAGTTAACGGAAACCTTATTTTTCGGCCATTGCACTTTACTTTTATAGGAATAAATGCATGGTATGTCGTTCCTATTCTGTTTTAAATCATCCGTGTGGTAAATAAACAACAAGGTGGTATGTCACCATCGCTATTCATTCATCATCATCATGGGTATCGTGAAAATCGACTAAAAGAGCGAACTACGCATCAGATCAGTATTGCAAAGAGAAGGGAAACATGAAACAAATCCTGTACCACCTGAATTACCTGACCAGGGACCACTCTGGTAACTATACCAGAGTGGTCCCTGGAAATTTTGACCTAAGTACTAACTTAGGTCAAAATTTCTTTCCTAAGGAGAGGTCTAAGGCCAACTGGACTTACTGTTCAACCTTATAATAGGCTTACAGACAGAAAACCTGCAATTTGAATATTAAATTTCTATTATAATTTTATTTTCGATTTAGCTGCCAATAACCTGCCAAGGTGACTCTACTCAGCCTGATGGAAAGCATGAGTAGAATGCAAGAGTGGGGGCCACCACACTCTCTGCGTATGCAGGCAGTGTGGTGATGGTGACCCCACACTATGGCGGCCTAGTAAGATGCTCATTCACGACCCGTGGATCTGGGATCATAATAGGAAGGCAACACGTGAGCTGGTACTGAGTTGACAGCTTTTTAGCAGCTTCTAGTTCTAGTTCGTAAGTCTGCCACTCTAAAGCGATGCCTTCCAAGACCAGCACCTGTTGTCCTGTAGAGGATGAGAGAGGGTGGCATCAGTTGTAAGAGCTTTTCAGAACACTTCCCATGGTAAATTTCCACTGACCTGGTTATGTTGATTTTGTTCTGCCATCGCTTTCTCCTTAGCCTGCCTCTTACATTTGTAGCGATGATTTTGAAACCATATTTTGACCTGGAACAAAACTATTGCATTAGAAATTGGGTTTTACATAAAAATGACGAAATATCTTTGACATAGATACTCGTCTTTTTAGAAAAAAAAAACATGGGTGAACCTCTTTTGAAATAGCCTCTTTCGTAGATACATAAAATCTAAACATATTACATAAAACCAGTGTTTTCAACTAAAAAATAATTCTCGTTAGGATACATAAAAACATAGGTTATATACATTTTTTTATAGATGCCAAATAAAACTTCGAGACAAACGCAATCAGCGCAAAATAGTAAATGTCACCTGTCATGTCAATTATGGAGATTTGTTATTCGGCGCTGATTTGTGGTTTCTTTTTAAAAGCTTATTATTTTAATGCCACTTATATCTCAAACGAGAAATATTTTTTAAATGTAGGTAATCCAAATCAAATGGCAAGTTAATTTAAAATTTTGTATTATGTAATCGTATGCCAGAATTTATGTAATGAGAAATTATAATGAACGCGGGAATGGTGTCGGCGGAATTACAGTTCAGACATATAGTCCGAAATAACACCTAGACCAGGGCCGGATTTAAAGGTGTGGAGACCTCGGGGCAACAAAGGAGTGGAGGCCTCTTGGTCCCAAATTATATTCCAAATAAAATGAACAATTTTTTTCAATCTAGTTTTCCAATTTATATAATTTATTGTGAAACCAAGTATATACTATTTTATTATTTAACGAACATATAAATATAATCGGAAACAAGAAATATCTAAAATTAAATTTTAGCGTTAACGAACGGAATTTTCCGAGCTTTTTTCGCCGAAAAACGTTGATGATTTCGATGAAATCCAGTTTCCGAAGCAAATACATGAAAGGAAAAGTTGTTTACAAGTCTGAATTTTTTTTTTTTCTGAAGTCACTGTTGTGGGGGCCCCTCTTTTGTGGAAGCCCGGGGCTGTTGCCCTCCCCTAAATCCGGCCCTGACCTAGACTACTGTTTAGGTATAAATGACAAATTTAAAAATTTACGTTACGCGAACAAAACCGCAAACCGCAGATAAATACTAGCTGTATTGCACATTACAAATTTTAATTTCGAAATTTGTTTATTTAATTTGTACCTATACTCTTAGGAATGTTAACAAACATAATATGAGTTCTTGATGTTTTTGGTTTTGACAAGTGTATTGTTTTTTCAGAAGACATTTCATGTCATCCACATATTCTTATCATTATTCATTACAACAACGTCTTGAGGACTAGAACACTTTACAACTGAAGATTTTAAATACTTGACATTGGCAGAAATAGCTGAAATTTGGATGACATCTCATTAAAAGAAAAATAATTGTTGTATCACACTCGTCCACATTTGCGGTTAATGCACGATGCATTAATTTAACTCATTCACTGCATTTTAAGACGCGAACTACCACGTTATAAGTACAAGTGCATTCATCTCATCGTCAACAAGGTGACAAGTAAATCGACGAAGTCACTAAAACCTCGCTGAAATTAGCGCTAGGCAGAGCCCAGTCAACACTCAGCCATAATGACGGAAGAATAAACATTGCTTGTTTGCACCACCAAGCGGCCGGCCTTTGTCTACGTACGCTCCCGACGCAGAAATATACACTTTATTTATTATTTATAGGTACATCGAGAGCGTTTCCTCGTGTTTATTCTTTGAAATGGATGTATGCTCCCCCGTACCGAGAGTCTCCGCACTTACGATAAATACCCGCCATTTTTGTTGTTCGATCCGTTAGAAAAATAAAAAATGTTGCATAACTATAAATCCCGAACTGGCTACTAGCCTTATTGGTTATATTTTTCTGTTTACTCTGTGGTGCTTCGTTGTGGGAATGTTGGCACCAGCGACACGGCCTTTTGTTCAGGGATGATGCTCACTAGATTATTTATGGAGGAAGTGAGAGTTAATGAACGAGCTCGTCGACTGGCGTCGCTTATTGCACTCCGGTGAGGCTTGGACGCTCTCGTGTGGAGCACTTTCTTTCAATCTCCTTGAGCATTATGTTCGGTGTTGGCTCGCACGCACTCCACTCTAAGTACACCATTCACTTATTTGTTTTACATCTAAACGACTGTTGTTACTCGTCGAGTGATGAAACATTTCGGCTGTGGCCGAGGGCTTTTGTACTTGAGTTTACACCCACTTAGTCGTCGACCATGATGTTGTTCTCTTATGTTATGCTAACCGCTACTGGAATCCGTATCTTTTTGTACATAATTATCGTGAACCTGTTTAAGTTTTATAACAAGGCATGGTCCCTTATTTGAACAAACCAAATCACGTTCATTAAAATTAAATAGAATAGCGGCCACCCAGTCAGCTGTCATCTTGACAATACAAGTCAATTTTGGCGCCAATAGTTTTCTTTGATAGAAATGACAGATTAATTGTTAAAGTACTCAAACGAGCAGAGAATAAGACTTAAACTCGCGTGGCATGTGAATGGTGTAGTATAACTATGGGCCACGTGTAGGTGTTCCGTTTCTCTGAACCATGACTTGGAATATCGAACGACAATTATAATAAATAAAGCTGCACTCTTGTTTGTTTAGCTCTTCATTTGCTGCAGTGATTTTTACCAACGATGAGTGTGGCTTTTGGTGTTTGGAACGTTTTCTCATGTGTGTGTCTTTAGTGCGCCGAAATTATGAATCTCAGATAATTTAAGTATATATTGAAATTATAACTACTTTAATCACAACGTTTTTGTTAGGAATCCATATTTTTAGTTCTATGTATCGTGACAACTCAAATTGACACTAGGTTCGTCTTCGTGTGAGGTGCAATACGTTTTACTAGGAATATAATATTAGGTAGTTTTTTTCTTCATTTCTATCTTTTTGAAAAAGTTACATAAGAATATCCATAACCACACTAAACAATAACCATAAAATTAAATGTGTCCTCTCAAATTCAAAATCGCATGGGTATGAGAAAAAAACATTTTCTCTTAATTTAATACAGTCATATTAAGGCACTCAAACCATTTCTAGATATATGTATAATGTTGAATATTCTTTTACGTTCCACATTAGTTTTATAAAAGTACCGTTAAAGTTATGATATAAATATCTTTCGTCATGGCTTCATTAGGAAACTTGTCAATGATTTGTCATTCCCCATCGCGTACACCACAATGGCCGATTGTCGCACAATATTGTACCGAAGACTCTGAATCTGACGGAGCGTTGAGTAAACACAGATGCACGCCATGACAGCGCATCAATACCATTCATTTATTTAGTAACTTATAAAAATATTGAATAAAAATTTTAAATACAAATCACTAAGCGGTTGCTATACAACTTTGAATCATATTCCAAAGATGAACATGAATTTTGACAGTGACACCGATTTGACAGATGCAAAATTAAGATGGCGGGTAAAGAAAATTATACGTGAGTGAATGTTCGTAACAGAAATCAGGGTGATGTGTTTTTACAGGTGATAGCGGACTTTGGGCTTCTATTGAGAGCATTGTACTTCTAATTGTCAGTAGATAGTTACGGAAGCAGCTATATTTATGTGGTTTCAAACGTGTAGAGCTATGTAGGTACACGAATGGGCTGTCTCGACGATAGTAATACTATAGTATCACGTTAACCCGATTTTCTTCAAGTGAGTGAGGATACTGGAGGCTCCAAACACCCAATCCTATCAGACACCTAGCGTAGTGGTTTAAGCGTTTTCCTACACCCACATCGCTTTCTACTGCGCTGTGTTGTGGTTTGAAACCTTACATGGAACAAAACGTTGTGTGATTCATACATTGTTGGTCAGTCCAGGTTCAGTGATCCCAGACTCAGGTCTGGGATAACAATTTGTGGATCACATAAGTCTCCTGCGTCTTAAAAGTTTATTCCTAATGTGGAAGATCATGGCATTTCACAGAATAAGAAATCAAAGGTTTATTTGCCAACTTCTTACAAAAAAGTGTTTTACACTTAATGCATAGATGAAGTCATTGATTTTTTTTTCTTATAAACACAACTCTTGCAATAGGGATATAAATTCCAGTGTCGCGGGGAACTTTAAAAATTATATACATGAAATGGCAACAAGTAACACTCAGACTCAGAACACACAGAACAACAATTTGGGAATCATACAATGTGTTATCCCACGTGGGGTTTGAACATACGATACTTGGCCTAGTAGCCTATGTGGAGTTTCATCAAAATAGATTCAGTAGTTTTTGCGTGAAAGAGAATAAAACATACATAATTACATATTGACAAACTTTCGCGTTTATAATATTAGTAGGATATACAAGTTTAATATACAATACTAGTCATTTTAGTTGGTTTGTAAATAAAATGTGTGTAATTACTTCAGCCCCTGTCTCCGGAGCGTGAAGCGCCCACCCGCCCACAAATATTTGCGCAACAATCCATCGGATAATGTTTGTTAATTCTTTGTTTATTAAACATATATTTTAAAACGTTACTTGTGTTCACTACGGCTCAATTTGTGTATATAGATATTGGCTCATACGCAAATAGTTATCATTAAATAAACATAGTTACTTAATTTTAATTTATACTTATACTTATGTAGATATGACTGCCTTGTTGGTCTAGTGGTTGGATATGCGGCTGATGATCAACAGGTCTCGGGTTCGATATGTTTGTGTAATCCAAAAATATATATGTAAAGGTAATATGTATGTATTTAAAAAAGAATAGTATGTTTATGTAGATATTTATATCAGCTGTCCAGTACCCCTAATACAAGCTCTGCTTAGTCACAACAAAGTCTTATAATTTGAGATCATGCAATGCAATTAAAGTACATACTTGGCAGTGTGTAGGAAGTATAAAAGTTATCGGTGCTGATTCCCAAACTAGGCATAGCATAGCTTATATTTTGGGAGGTAGTCTTTAGTAGTATTTTTTGCTTATTTTTTGTTTTTTTTTTTTATGTTTAAGCCTACCAAAGTAACTCTACTCTGCCTGATGGAAAGCATGAGTAGAATCCAGGAGTAGGGGTTACTATCCGCATTGTAAGGGTGAGCAATGCAGCATGGTGATCCATACCATGGCGGCCTAGTCGGATGTTTCTGCATCGTTCTCCCGGCCTCTGGAAGACGGGAGTATGATGCAGAATGATTGAGTGTTCGGTCTCACACTCACCAACGAAATACGACAGCAAGAATGCTGTCATCATGCGGATGGTCTTCTGTGTGAGGGTAGTACAGCCCCGGTCGAGCCGGCACATTCGTGCTTAAATCAGCGTGGCTCTACTCTCTATTGAACGTGGCTCTACTACCTATTGAGCGTGGCTCTACTACCTATTGAGTGTGGCTCTACTACCTATTGAGCATGGCTCTACTACCTATTATCTACTACTGCTTATTTAATTAGAAGTCGTATTTATTCTAAGCTTTTGCAAACAGGTCCTCGCTCAAGTATCTATTTTGGTTATCGCAGCCAGTCAAAAGTACATAGTCTATATCTTTACTAAAGAATCAAAGTATATCTTTGCCAAATTTCATTGAAATCGATACAGCGTTATAGTCGTAAAAATATTGAAAAATTTTTTTTGTTAAAAATTTTGCTCGATGGATTACATGAAATATTTTGGACATCTTACACACAACGTCATCTAGTCCCAAACTAAGCAGAGCTTGTATTATGAGTACTAGAAAACTGATATAAATACATAAACATATATTTTTTTGTAAATACTTACACATTATACATAGAAAATACCCGTGTATGTCGGTTATCGCGATAAAAAATTACCTATGTCCTTCCTCAACAATTAAAGAAACTCTTTAAAAACCTCGACAACCTCTCGAGGCTCTGTTACCAGGGCCGGATTTAAAGGTGTAGAGGCCTCGGAGCAACAAAGGAGTGGAGGCCCCTTGGTCCCAAATTATATTCTAAATAAAATGAAAAAACAAAAACAATCTAGTTATCCAATTAATAATTTATTGTGAACCCAAGTACAGACAATATTATTATTTAACGAACATATAAATATAATCGGAAACAAAAATTATCTAAAATTAAATTTTAGCGTTACGCGAGCTGAGAGAATGTAATCATGTTTGTACAAAGTACTGTAGGTAAAGGTACAACGCGAAAAAAATATGAAAGGAAAAGTTGTTTACTAGTGTTTACTAGTCTGAATTTGAAAAACAAAATACGAAGTCTCTATTGTGGGGGCCCCTCTTTTGTGGAGGCCCGGGGCTGTTGCCCTGGTTGCTCTACCCTAAATCCGGCCCTGTCTGTTACACTAGGTAACTATAGATATGATGACATAAAATTCTAGTTAGATACATGTAATTTTTATTCATTATGGATGGCAGTAAATGCTATGGTCCCGAATGACAATGGCTGCGTCTATTGGCTGTCTAATGTTGTATAATTATCCTGGTGAATCCAGTCTAGCCGTGACCGTGACTGTAGAAGGTATCAAAACCTTTTAAATATTTTTATAGCGAATAAATCCCACTTTACAACAAAAGCTACTTATCTGTGTTACGATAAACCTAACATAAGAAGAAAAGAAGGTCTTAGATATGCCTTTATTTATACCTAATAAGTATACCTATACCTAAGAAATAAGTACATTAAACATCACTCATTGTTACAGCGGCCTTGTTAACTCTATTGATACACTTTAATCTTTAAATTGCAGTATCTCAATAGCCACTATACTACATCATAAAAAAAGCAATGTCCAAATTGGAATCTATGATAATTATCCAAAAAATATATAACGAAAAACTTAAGATCCTACGCAAACACCGCAATATCCACAATAGTGCATTACAATTCGAATAAAAGCCCTTACCTGTGCCACAAAGGGCCGAGTCAGGTGCATTATCCGTTTAAGATACTATTAATCCTTGACAAAATCGTGCAAAAACTTTACCATTCATAAAATTTTAATCTCAAATATATTACTTTATGCTGGCAACTCGAGCGAAAGGCTAGGTAATAATTTTCGCGGTTATTAAACGCGGGAAACGAATCAAAACTTTTTTCAAAATTTGTTTTGACATGTTGGCCGCACTGAGGCCGCGGGCTTTTAGTACAATGATAGCTGGAGATATTATCGTGAATTTAGGGTTCTGTTTATTAAGAGAATAATTTTTTACTTTTTTTAATTCATCATCATCACCAACAGCCTTTTAAAAGGACCTCTAGTTAGAAGGAATGCAAATCATACTATACCATGGTGGTCAGACGGGTTGGTGGACTTGTTTTTTCATTATAGTATGAATATTTTTCTTTAGTTTGATATAAATTAAACATTTATTAGCGTTAGACATCACCTATAATATATTTGTCAATAAAATTCTTAAAAGTAAAAAATATATATAGGTATCTCGTTTTCAAGGAGGCCTATGTCTGTTAAAAACTGTTAATGATTTATGTAATGAGAAAATAACATGCCCAGATTAGTTAGTAGGTAGGTACGGAACCATAAATAGTACTTATTACTTATGGAATTCACTCATATTTCTAAAAGGCGAAATAAGGCAGATGATTTCGGCGTGCGTTTAACAGGAAGCTTATTGAAATCCCACGGCGATTATGAGCTTATAAAAACCTCAAGTGGAATTATTGATCACAGCCGCTAAGGGATGAGCCGCTGGCTTTCAATCCGGTTAGCTGAATTAATTATGATTTAAAATAAATATTATTTTATGAAAACCTTCTTACTGGGATCGAAATTTAAAAAAAAATAACCGCATTTACCTTTGAGGTTTGAAGGTTATTGTTTCGTTCTGAAATTGGAATGATGCAGCAGCTTGTGAGTTTAGCTAAGTGAAATATTTTGGACTAATATTTCTACAATAATATTAATAATTTAGTTATTTATCTCATTGACAAAGGTAAGTACAATTTTTAGTGAAGGTACAATACACGTTGAGTCACTTTCGTTCTTTTGTAAGAGGCTGGTATTTGTATTAGGAAAATCCTGTGTCACCAGGCTCCTCTTGGACGAGTTTTAGTAACAATTTACACTATCATATGTTTTTAAGTAAGACGTACAGTAGTAAAAACGAATTGACTAATAAGTATTGTTGAAAGAAATAATTAAGTATTGTTTAATAATAAACTTGAATTAAAAATAATTTAAATTAATTTAAAATTTTGATGTAAATGATGATACGCATTTTTTCATTACATGTTGGTTGTTTAAATTCTAATTTAGCAATTATTCAGTGTTGCTACGACTCAAAGACTTGCTGACTCAAAGAGCCAGAGACAGGTTGGCAGCATTTGAAAAGTGGTGCTGGAGACGGATGATGAACATCAGTTCGACAAAGGAAAAATCCAAAGAGGAAGTCCTGATAATGGTTAACGAAGAAAGGAGACTTTTGAATACTATTGACAACAGAAGAGGCAAAATGGTTGGCCATTTGGTAAGACACGACAACCTTTTTAAAACCATACTGGAAGGAAAGATGGAAGGTAAAAGAAAACGCGGAAGGCCTAGATTGGCGTACATATATCAAGTAGGAGTCGTGGCCTATCAAGAGGTCAAACGAATTGCAGAAAATAGACAGGAGTGGCGATTGCTCCTACGACAAGGGCCTGACCCTTTTATTGAGAAGAAGAAGCAATGAAAGAATGATATTATAAGTATAATATGACCAAATCAATCAGCACGAATGGGCCAGCTCGACCAGGTCAGTACTACCCTCACACAGAAGACCCTCCTATAATGACAGCATTCGTGCTGCATCATTCCCTCGGGCTCCTGCCTCCTGGGCCGGGAGAATGATGCAGAGACATCTCACAAAGCCACCATGGTGTGGGTCACCATGCTGCATTGTATGCACTCACAATCAGGATGGTGGCCCCTACTCCTGGATTCTACTCATGCTTTCCATCAGTCAGAGTAGAGGCACTTTGGTAGGCTACAAATTAACGAACTTACAACTAGTAGTCTTATTTAGTATTATTATTTAGTTATAAAATTCAATTCTAGACTTTTTATGATTATTTATTAGAGATTTTGATGAAACCCTTATACTTTTTTATTTAATATACGTGTAAGAGTTTAAAGAGTATTAGAATGTAGATTATATATATATATACACACACTTATACACTTTCTTCGTACACCAGG
The DNA here is from genome assembly GCA_932526445.1 of Phragmatobia fuliginosa. NCBI lineage: Eukaryota > Metazoa > Arthropoda > Insecta > Lepidoptera > Erebidae > Phragmatobia > Phragmatobia fuliginosa. The sequence goes on along the minus strand of OW052074.1, from coordinate 18,324,513 downwards.
GTTTTTACAGTGATTCATCATCATCAACATCACCAACAATCCATTATGTCCTGGCTCGGGTCTTCTCTCAGGAGAGGCTTGATTGTTAAGAACAAAATATACAGCATCAGCAATAAATAATTTAAAAAGAAAAAGTGCGATCTCATTGATCTGAGCACTACTTTGGATAGACTAGACTGGTGGTAGGTTTACTTATACGAAATCAAATAATTATAAAATAGTCATGTTAAGCATCTTATTTTTCCTCTTCCAGACTTCTTTTTCACTGCAATTGTAACACCTATCTATCTCTCTCTTTTTCTATTTACCCTATGACCTTCAAATAGTCATCGCCAATATTATCTAACAAATAACATTAAAATCCCATTGAAAAGGAAAACGCTGAATCCGTGCATATTCATACAGCTTAAATAGCGCTGCAATAAAGCGGAGACGACCACAATATCCGTCTGTTTGACGTTCAAACGCAAACAGAGGGCGTTTCGTTATTTAACTTAAGTAAATTTCTATGTTCGCGACTTGCTGCCACCATAGAGCGTCGAGTTTGAAATCAGAATAAACTTTGATTTAATAAAGTTGATGAGAGTCCCTCCCTGGGGATTATTTTCTCTATGCCTTCTCTATGCCTAATGATAATATGTAAAGGTTTTTGAATTTGGAATGAGACAGCTGATAATAAAACACCAATTAATACCAATTGTTTTTATGAACTAAACTTAATCACATCAGTAAATGAAGAAGAAAGAAAAAGATCACAGTCTATGATACTTTGTTTAAAAGGAACTATAGCTTTTGTCGGTGCCTTTACATGTGTGTATGTCCGTTATCGTACCTAGCCTATGTCCTTTTTTTCATTTTTTTTATATTATAGGGGCAAACGAGCATGGCCCAATTTATCTCTATACTCATCCAAATCGGTTAAGCTTTTCAACCGTCAAAACGTAGGTCACAGACAGACATACTTACTTTTAAGTTTATAATATTAGTATTTATTATTAGGTAAGTACATTGGTATGTTTAAAAATCATTGCGTCAAGATAAGACAATAATACGTTAGTGTGCACTTATTACGTAATTTATCAACCCCTACATCGGTTTATATTCGCTCTAAAACCCTTTTAAAAGGTTAGGAGGGTGTTCAAATTCAAAATGCATAGCTATCAAAAACCGTGAGAGCTGTCGATAAAATTTAAAAACAAAAGCTCAATTCTTTGTCTATGGTCACGAACTCTATGGGCGCGTCTCCGGCGGATGCTGTATGCGGGCGTTCGTATCACGTAATGAGAGCAATGAGATAATAGTGCTTCATGAGACAATGTGCTGTCAACGATCTTCAGCGATGTTCGTTCACTGGCCGAGACGTCAAGTGGATGAAAAATTATGATTAGTCGTGTCATATTAACTGTAAGTGGTGAATAGAAAATCTCGGGGTTAAGTCCCGAGTAGGGCCAAAAGTGTTGTTGGGTTTTTCTTATGGTAGGTATGGAAGTTTGGAGGTGATTCACGCCCGTGCCTGGGAGAGCACGTTAAGCCGTCGGTCCCGTTTGTCATGAACATCTACGACAATCTTTATAGCGTTATCTGTGCCCTTAAATATACTGACAACTAGTTCAACTTTCGAATTTCCGTTCTCCCTCAAGATTGCGGAATTCTGATGCCAGTCGCTCATTGCAAAAACTGATATTCAGGTAAAACCGGTTGAACTAGTAGCTGACCTAAATAATATTGGAATAAAGGCTAGGAAGATGACTAGCTGGTCGTTTCTTGAATAGGCTTTTTTGTCAAATCAAATCAAACATCTATAGGTAATCCTGAATAAGTGATCTTATGGTAAAGTGCTTCAACTTAGTAGCTTTTCCAGGCATTGCTATTTGAGTGATGTATATTATGCATTACACTGTTCCTCCTAGCCATTATTCCCAATTTTACTTGGGGCCGGCTACTAGTTAGAATAGAATAGAATAGTAAATTAGAATAGTAGCTAGTTCAACCGGTTATACCTGAATATCAGTTTTTCCACGTAGCGACTGGCATCGGACCTCTGCAACCCTAAGGGAGAACTGAAATTCGAAGATTGAACTAGTTGTCAGTATATTTGAGGTCACTGACTTCCCAATAACGATTGCCATAGATGTTCATGACAACTGGGACCGACGGCTTTACGTGCTCTCCGAGGCACGGGCGTGAATCACCATATTGTGCATTACACTATTGTTACAAAATAAATTATTGAATCTAAGAAATTTAGAAAGATGAATCAATAATTATTACACGTATCTATACAAACTTATAGGTATTTAACTCTAATATATAAAAATATTAAATGCAAAAAGCTTTTAAATTAGATGTAAATAGAAAAATCTTTATTTCTTCATCTACAACACTTAACGTCCCACAGCTGGCCTCTGATCTCTTCTCAGGAGAGGGTTAAGGCCATACTTCCTATTGCCTTAATATCGTTTAGTAAATAATTCAAATTGTCACATTTTTTACATAATTTTAAGAGATTATTGTTTGCAGGAATGTATTACAAAATGTTAGTATGATTCAGATTATGATCATAGATAGGTACATGATTAAAAGTAGATTTTTTTCTTGTTTTAAACCAATTTTAATAATATTTTCATTCTTCAAAATATTTTTTTTGTTGTTAATGGATAATGTAACTCAATGTCGATCTCTTATATCCCATCAACCCCCATTTATATCAACAAACCGTGAAATATTCCAAATATTAACATTACAAAAATTCGTCACCTCTATTAATATAACTGTCAGAGACACGCGCCCTATTTCCCACATTCGCAAAATTCAAATCCTTTACAACAATGCGTCTGTAATCTCTGGCCATGTCGATATAAATTTCATAAACTCGGCGCGACCCTGACAATAGGTTAGGTCCATGAATAATCTCCATTTTGACGCTGTCAACACCAGTCGTTTGGCGCCAAAACAAACGTCAAACGCGAACAATGGCGGCGCGCTAATCCAAAGATAATGCGTTGTTATTATAATTGGGCCGTAGTTTGTGCATTGTTGGCTTGTGCAGGTTAATTAAGTTTATTGATTTTGATTTGGAAATGCTGCGTGAACGGTTATGATTCGGAGGACAATGGAATCATTTCACTTATGAATTGAAGCTTGGGTATCATTAACAATAATTGGGTAATTATCACAAAAGTTTATTAATAATAGAAGGTATTATTCATGAGGATATTGAATTTCCTTAAGGTCCCAAAGACCTCGAGTATTAAATTGTAGTGGATTAATTATATTAGCTAAGATGATCTTTCGCATTTAAGCTCATATTTTATAAGGACGCTTTTATTAGCTTCACGTGTACGTGTGTCTATGTGTATTTCTTTGTCTATTAATATAACCTACATTTGTAACCATTTTCTTTCAGGGAATTCTCTGCAGAGTATTTTTGCGAGCCAAGAAAGTTAGTATTTCGAATGGTTTTATACTACTTTACCTTTTTAATGATACCTTTACCATAAAGGGTAAATTTCATCCAGTTGCTTATTAACCACAAATATACATACATTATTGATTTAAACACATCAGTACCTAAATAATTAATAAATTCATGTTACTAACGGTAATAACAATTGATTTTTCTTCCTGTTATCTGAGAATACTTAATAGGAATCTATAAAAATCACTGGTAAAACACAATCGTGTCAACAAACTGTTCCGTTTTATGGGTTACAAACTTACAACGCGTGTACATACAATGTCGTCACGCCTTGGGCGACGCATGCCAACCGCACGGGATCATAAATCACAGGATAAACGCACAGAACGCCTCTAGCGGTGGCCGGAGTCAATTACAGAAAACGCCCACAAATATGTTCGAAATTCCCCGAGGTTGTTACCACTGTATCGTCTAAATAGGGGAGTCTATTTTTGATGCAATCATTTGACGACAAATTAGATCTCTTTGTTGTGTTATTGCGGCTAGTGAACCTCGATTTATTTTTAGAAGTGATACCTTCTTTTGTTTTTTTAGTATGTTTTAAATTGTAACACTAATATTCAATACTAGCTGCGTCCCTCGGTGTTCCCGCGTATCATTATGGTTGCTATGCAAGTGTGTTATGCATAGCAACCTGTGAAGTTTTGACTGGAGATAAACAGTGATCCATTTTGACATCTACGATTTAATATCCTTACTAATATTATAAATGCGAAAGTAACTCTGTCTGTCTGTTACGCTTTCACGCCTAAAGAACTAATCCGATTTTGATAAAATTTGCTAGGAAGATAGTACTGAACTTGGAAAAGGACATACGGTACTTTTTACCGCGATAACCGACATACACGCGGGCCGAGCCGCGGGCGAAAGCTAGTATTTTTATAATCCTTCGCCCGTTTATCTCGATTATTGCAATAAAAAGTAGCCTATGTGTTATTCTGACATACCTATAAGCTATATTACTGTAAAGTTTCATCGAAATCCGTTTAGTAGTTTATGCGTGAAAGAGCAACAAACATACATACTCACTGCTCACAAACTTTCGCATTTATAATATTAGCAGGATTAGTAAGATGTTGGTATATTATTCGATTGTCTCGTTGGTCTTGTCTAGCGGTCAGCGTATATGATTGCCGATCAAGGTTCAAATCTCGGTTCAGGTTAAAGAGTATTACCTATTGAGATTTTCGGATCGTAGAAATGCCCAGACTTCGTAAGTTGGGGTTAAGTACCCAAATTGTCACATGTCACAGATGAGAGCACGAAAAGTAGTCGGTTCTGCACCTGGCCCCTAGCCAAGTTGCAAAAGGTTTCTATTCTATTCAATTTCTCCATTCTCTTGTTTTATTGGCTAATATTTTATTTTGATCACGTGACTGAGTGATATTTGCCAATGAAACAAGAGAATTGAATATAAAACTTGTTTTTTCGTTTTTTAAACTACCTACCTATTGCAGCTAGTGTATCTATATATATTAAATTCTCGTGTTTCATTGGTAGTTGCCATAATCCTCGAAACGGCTTGATCGATTCTTATGAAATATTGTATGTTTCAGTAGGTCTGAGAATAGGACGATAAAAACACGAGCGTAGCCGCAGCCATCAGGTAGTCATACTAATAACAAATATTTAAAAAATCTTACCTGCGTGGGCGTTAGGTGTATGAGTGAAGCCAGGTGTTCCCTCTCTGGGGCTGACAGGTACTTCTGCTGCTTAAACCGCCTCTCCAACTCGTAAACCTGGACAATACAAACAAAAACCTTGGTATCTTATAAGTTTAATTATCAATCTCCTATACTATCTACCTTAGGAACAGTTTAAGTAAGATTCTTAGCTTTTATTAAAAGCTAAACTTCTTTCTAGCTTTAGAAAAACCACACACATTGACATATTTGAACTCAAATTCAGGTAAAACCGGTTGACCTAGTAGCCAACCCCAAATAAACTTGGGAATAATAAAAGCTGGGAAGAAGAAGATTTAAATATTTAAACATGTTTATAAATACACACGTACATAGATACAAATAAGTAAAATTAAGGTGTCTGTTTGTAATTAAAACATCATCATCATCAACAGCCTTTAACAGTCCATTTCTGGACATAAGGAGAGCCTTAGAAAGGAGGTTTTGGCCTACTAAACCCCGCTGGCCAGACGGGTTGGTATAGGGTTGGTTTCAAGTTTTCCTTCTCTTTGCATTGATGTTGTCTCGCGTAGTTTATCTCTTAGTCGCCTTTTACGACACCCGCGGGATGAATAGGGGTGGTGACACTCTGTATTCTTAATCCGTTATGATTATCCGTTAAAATTTACATCAGAATATACCAACACCTGCTTAAATCAGAAAAGCCATTTTAAAATTTTGTCCGGTTGTTTGTGTTCACGATAGGAAGATGACCACAAGGAGTATGGATTGAAATAGTTGTCAGTACATTTAAGGCGACTGTCTTCCCAATAATGATTGCCATAGATGTTCATATTAACCGGGACTGACGGCTTAACGTGCGCTGGGGCGTGAATCACCGCCAAACTTCCATGCTCCGGGCTGTTATTAACAATTTTCTGTGAGGAAAACAGTTTTGGCCCAACACGGGATTTGAACCCGAGACCTCTTGATCAGCAGTCGCATACGCTAACCACTAGACCAACGAGGCAGTCGTTCCAACCAGTTAGCATTAATTAGGCTTCTACATTTCCACTAAACCGATATTTTTTAGTTTTTCTTGAATTAATAACTACATTTTACCAAATACACACGGGCGGAGCCGCAGGTACAAACTAGTTTTAAAATAAAAGGAACGAGACTACATGCTTCTGGCCCTTCTGGGTCCTAAAACCACGTCACGAAAGTAATACAATACAATTTTATTGTTCAAAAGCACACACAGACAAATATTCTGCACAATTTACACTCACACACACTAATATTGGCCAGTTTGCACACACACACACACACAGCAACGTCAAAGTCACACTGTGTGCGAGCCGGAAAATTCCAGAGAAATAGAATTAATTACACGGAGCGTTGGGCGGCTGGGCGGGGCTTTGGGCGGGCGCCGCCCTACGACGTTAACGTAATTTTGACTTTAGTTAGCTTTTGGAACGCGGGGATACTTGTTCAAGGATATTATGTTAAACTTAAACAATGGTAGAAATTGACTATGCGATTTAAGTTTTAAGATAAAACATGTATTTTTCTAGATCTTGTTTGTAATATAAGTTTTGAAAGAAAATTATATCAGGTATCTGTTAATGTTAACAAGTAACATCAACAAAATTTAAATGCATCTTTATTTTAAATAAAAAAAATAACTTTTTAGAGTTCCGTGTCTCCTGACTCAGAACTCTTATAGTTTCGTCTAAACGGTTTGTTAAATAATCAAGCCTACCAAAGTGACTCTACTCTGACTGATGCAGAGCAGGAGTAGAATCAAGGAGTAGGGGTCACATTGTGAGGGTAGGCAAGAGGATTTCTGCATCACGCTCCCAACCTCCGGAATAGAAAGATGGAACTCTGCATGGATATGTGTTATTTACGCTACGCTCTTTGTGCAGTCTACTTTCCGTTCCTGGATAAGCTGCTGACTCCTAATCAAGTTGTATTAACCTAATAATAACCTAATAACGTAAAAATAAATAGACAACTAATATATCTTTGTATTCGTTTCATGTGTGTTTGTAAAGTTCCACGCGACACAGGATTTAGGTATATAATAATAAATAAAATAATAAATATTTTGGACATCTTACACACAACATCATCTAGTACCAAAGTAAGCAGAGCTTGTGTTATGGGTACTAAACAACTTTAGAACTTTTTAAACATGAGGCATTAGCGATTGTAGAAAGAGAATCGACGCTAAGCGTTACTTTTCGTCGCCATAGCGGACATTACTGCCTTAGTACTGCAGTGGCAGTGTATGCTGTGCTTCAAGTCTCGGGTTAAAATCTTTGGGTGGGACCAAATGTTTATATGTAGGATATATAATTATGCATGTTTTTGCAAAAAAAAAAATTAGTAGGCTTTATGTGTTAGATGTCCAAAATATTATTAATATTATTCACGCGGACGGTTCCTTAAAAGCTCGTAGGTATTTAAAAAAATAATCCTTCCAGCTTAATTGAAAACTTCCACCTTTTATTTTTGAACTCAGTTGAAAATAAAACAATTTAAACAATAAAACACGCTCGGAACGGAACCCAGTATTTCTTAAATAAATAAGATGTACCTACATCACCACTTATTATAAAATAAGGTCCTCTGCCGCCTCTGCGATTTAAATCAAATTTTGTACCCAGATAATCTAAAGCTTGAGAAAGGACATAGGTTACTTTTTACTGCGACTACCGACATACACGCGGGCCGAGCCGCGCGCGAAAGCTAGTAAATGTTTATATGTAAATAGATAGATATATAGTAGAAAACAAATTAAAAACTCATTATCCTGTTTCAGTGCACCCAAATTATACCGAAACAGAGGAAGCTACAAAACTAATTCTCCGACGAAGTTCTGTTGACTCTCCCTCCCCTCCCCTCCCTTAGGAAAGCTCAAAGTACCTCCGCTACGGTATTCTCGCGCTGTATAAACTCGTATTTGCGAATTGCCGAGGGGAGTTTTATTTGCCGATCATTTTACAAATAAATGCGGCCTAGGGGATGATACCTGCCTCAATTCGTGGAATTAAGAGGGCCATGCATGTTGCTTAAAGTCGCCGATCGTGTGTTATTTTTAGACGCGATTTTTTTTAAGTTCGTAGTACATAGAAATATTTTCCTACAATTCTAAAGGCTTAGTGAAGCAAGCATTATTAATATTTCATCATCATCATCAACAACCCCATCAGTCGCGCGCGAGACGCTGTGCCGAGCGCATATATCTATTCGCTTTACACGTACCGTGTGCGGTTTAATATTCTATTCGTTGTTAATAACAGTATACGAGTATGGCAGACGATAGTATGGAAGAAGGGGACTCGGAAAAAAGTGATTCAATAGTTATTAAAAATTGTGAAAGGGCGCTGCAAAATATGTCAAAGAGTGATGGTAATACGTTAGTGAATAATTCAAATATATATAACTACTGAGAAAAGGCAAAGGGAAAAGAGTGAAGAAAGTAGCGAAGAGGGATTTACAACTGTTACGAGGAGAAAACCAAAGAGGCTCTTAAGAAGTGATTCACCTAATATGCTTCACGAAAATACTACAAGTATAATTAACGAAAGCGCGGAATCTGAGGGTAGTTTTGAAATAATTTTAACCTCACTAAAAATATTACCAAAACAAATGGCTTTGGCAAAACTATTATACAGTGAAAAGATTGAAGGTATATCTAATGTTAAATTTAAAAACCCATTTAAGGTTTCTATTCGTTTAAATAACAAGGAACAGGCAGAGAGGGTACTTAGTAATCAGAAGCTTAAAGACTTAGATATTCGGGTGAATTTCGCAGATCAGAGTGTGATATCCTACGGCATTATAAGAGGGGTGGACTTAGAAATGAAAGAAGAAGAAATTTTAGGATCTTTAAGCAGCTCAGTTGAAATACTGGCTGTTAAAAGAATGAGAAGAATGAACTTGGAAAGTAAATGGGTTGACAGCGAGACTGTTCGAGTATGCTTTAAAAGCTCTGTGATTCCTCCATATGTATATGCTTTCGGCTGTAGATTCGGTGTTGAAAAGTATATGTTTTCAGTAATGCAATGCTCTGCATGTTGGAAGTTTGGTCATATCAGGAAATTTTGTCCATATAATAAAATTCTTTGCCCTAAATGCGGAAAGGAGCACAGTAATTGTGAAACTCAGGCTTTTAAGTGTCTTAATTGTAAGGGCCCACATATGTCACTTGACAAGACCTGTCCTATTTTCTTGAAAGAAAAAAAAATACGTCTAATCATGACTGAAAAAAATGTAAGTTATAAAAATGCTTTGGATATACTGCTAAAAACAAAATCTTTATCAAACTATCACCAGGCATCAAAATATAGTAAAGAAACGGAAATATTTAATTTGAATAATAACGTGGAGAAGTCATTCCCCCCGCTTAGGCAAAACAGATTTACACTTTTAGAACATTCGGAAGAAGATCTGATAGAAGACTTTAGTGAAGAAGAAAAAGATGAAGTGAATATGAGCCATAAAATTAAATCGATTAATAAAAAAAGAAATCAAAATATAGAATCCTTTCCCATACACATGCAGCAAGAAAGTATGAGAAATGAATCTCGACAAAAATGTGAAACTAATAAAAATGAAAAGAAATTGGAAAAAGGATTAAAAATAGGATATATAGTTAATAAAACAAAGGAGATATTTTTTTCAAAAGTTAAATTTGAAGATAAGATTATATCAATATTTGAAATCTTAGTTCACGAGTTAAAATCATATATTTGTAATTTTTTTAACTGTGAGCAATTATTCCAAAAAATTGTCAACTTATTTGATGGATAGTTCATTTAAAGATTTTGTAGTAAATATATTTCAATGGAATTCGCAAAGCCTAAAGCCTAAATTAGCTGATTTTGAACTGCTTCTTAATAGGGAAAAAGTAGACATCGCTGCAATATGTGAAACTTGGCTGGATTCGGATACGGATTTTATTAATATAAGTGGATACAATACTTATAGAACCGATAGATATGACTCTTATGGAGGAGTGGCCATTGTAGCTCGTAAGTCTTTTAATATTCAGGTATGTCCTATTAACTTAAATAATACAGGAATAGAAGTTATTCAAATTAAAGTATTGAACTGTAAAATTTTAGAGAATATTATTTGTGTGTATTGTCCGTCGTCAGTACGTACGGAAACGGTTGACTGGGATAATTTATTTTCACGAACATCAAGAAAAGCCCTGGTTTTAGGGGATTTTAACGGGCATCATACAAACTGGTCGTACAGGAATGACAACAGGGGCACACAGTTATTAGAATCATCACTAGAGAGTAATTTCATCTCCCTTAATAATGGTGATCCTACCAGAATAAAATTGGTTAATGGTATACTACAAAAAACTTCACCTGATATTAGCTTTGTATCTTCAGATATAGCTGTGATGACTAAGTGGCGCGTATTGAATGAAAATCTTGGCAGTGACCATCTTATAATCAAAATGTCATTAAACTATCGAGACATGCCAAGTTTTTCTAAAAAACGGAATTTTAAACGGGCCAATTGGGACACATATAAATCAGATCTAGATACGGCGTTCTCAGCTCTTGATAGTAATTATTTTGTTACAACTGACATTCAATCTATTTATGATTACTTTGAAACTCAGATTAATTTAGCAGCAGAAAAGAATATTCCATTAAAAAAAATATGCACAAACTCTACAAGCAAATTTAGACCTAAAGAATATTGGAGTCCGTCACTATCCGAAGCAGTTGCTGAACGTAGACTAGCACTGAGTTCTTTTAGGAAGAACCCTTCGCCGGATAATTTAGTAAAACTTCAGAATAAAATTGAAAAAGCGCGTTTATTAATTAAACAAGCTAAGTCCAGGCATTTTAAATTATTTTGTAGTAATATCGAAAGCACTACTTCTGTCTCAGATATGTGGCGAAAAATGCGATGGAGCAAGGGATATTATCAACCATCTCGCTCTTTTCCATCTGAGAGTAAACAAATGGAGTTATTACATAACCTTGCGCCTGATTTGGTTAAAAATATTTCACCATCTTTTACATCAAGTAACGTAGTACTGGAATCGCCTTTTACAATCCAAGAGGTTACGAAGTGCATAAAAAGAAAAGACACTGCTCCGGGTAGTGATGAGATTACCTACTCAATGATATATCATCTCCCCCTAGTTGCTAAAAGATACTTACTTCACCTATATAATGCAATCTTCCAATCAGGATACATACCTAAACAATGGCGAACTATATTGGTTGTTCCAATCCCGAAAGCCACACATAGTACTAATTATGAAGGAAAGCTCCGTCCAATATCGCTTTTAACATGTCTATGTAAAATATTTCACAATATGTTGGTAGCTCGACTGGAGTGGTTTATCGAAAATAAAGCAATTTTATCCTCGTACACGTCTGGATTTCGAAAAGCTCACTCTTGTCTAGACTGTCTCACAAGATTTGTCACTTATGTGCAACAAGGCTTTTCAAAACATATACCTACAGTCGCGTGTTTTATCGATATATCAGATGCATACAATAACATTTTGGTTGATAAGTTGACTAGCACTCTCGATGACTTGTGTATAGGAAAAACAATATGCGGATATATTTGGTCCTTTTTGAGCGATAGACAGTTAAGATTAAAAAGTTTAAATATAAACCAAAGTGAAATACAAACTAAGTATACAAGATACACACACAGGGGTTTAGCTCAAGGGGATCCTTTAGCTCCTTTGTTGTTTAATATAGCTACATACAAGATTTGTCATCACATTAATGAGGTGATGCTTACACAATATGCTGATGATTTTGCTATTTTTAATAGCAATAAAGACATACAAGTGTGCGAGGTAAAATTGCAATCAGCTTTAAACTCAATGGTTTCTGGTCTAGACAACATTGGACTTGAGATATCAGCTGTAAAATCTAAAGTTTGTATTTTTAGTCGGGGGCGTATTAGGAAGCAGGTCAATTTAGAAATTGATAATGAAGCTTTGATGTCTGTGGAATGCGTTAAATATCTAGGCTTATGGCTTGACAGATCTCTTTTATGGCAAAAACATATTAATGAAATATCTCAAAAAACTTCAAAATTCCTAAATTTACTTAAGGTATTGGCGGGGCCTACCTGGGGAATTCACACTAAACATTTACGTACACTTTATATTTCCCTAATAAGAAGCAGATTTGATTACGGATGTTTCCTCTATGGTAGTTGCGCTAAGACCCATCTGTATAAAATTGACAAAATACAAAACCAAGCTTTACGAATCATAGGTGGTTTTATTAAGAGTACGCCAGTATATGCTATGGAAAGTGAATTATGCATACAACCACTTTTCGTGCGAAGAACATTTTTATCCTTTAAATATTATTCGAAAGCAATGTCTTGGACTAATAACCCAACAATTGAGCTTCTAAACGATCTTCACTTGCTATCAAATAGTCGATACTGGCGAACTAAAAAAAAACCCTTACTTTTATCTGCTCATACAGATCTTAATGATATTGAAATAAACTCATCGTGTCCGCTTGAAATGTTTTGTCTTGATACTTGGATATCTTACATAGATTTAGATAATATAATTAATATTAACTTGAATTGTATTAAAAAATCAAAGCGAGATTATGAATTGAATTCCTTAAGATTGGACGTATTGCAGGAATTGAATGATATGTACAATGGATGGCTACACTTTTATACAGATGGCTCTAAAAATTCTGATGGTAACGGAGCAGCGTACTACTATCCAAATGGCTCAGCTATGTACAAAATTTGCTCACCTGTTTCAATTATGACGTTGGAATTAGTTGCAATTTCAGAAGCACTTAATCGTATAAACGACTTGAGTGGGCAAAAGTTTGTTATATTTACAGATAGCAAAAGCGCCTTGCAGCACTTGGCTCGATGCGCCTCTGGCTTCAGAGGTGTATCGATAGCCTATGTAATAATTAAGCAAGTAAGTAATATCAGTGTATCTAAAAATCTGAAATTGCAATGGATACCATCACACATTGATATAAAGGGCAATGAGGAGGCGGACAGATTAGCCAAGTTAGCGATAAAGGAAGGGGACATTATTAACATTAAACCACATTACTCGGAGTTGATACATAAATTTAAAATGATTTGTTTCGATAAATGGAAAGAATATTTTGATGAACACTCTAAAATAAAAGGGGTCTGGTACAAGACTATTCAGTCCGAACCTCCTCATATACCGTGGTTTGGTAATTTAGAAATAAGTAGATCATGTGTTACAATAGCTCATAGATTACGATCTGGACACATTCCATCAAAAAAATTTGAACATCTAATGCGTAGAGCTAACTCACCAAATTGTGATATGTGTAACATTGTGGACGATGTTCAACATTTGTTGATGGAATGTGTTAAGAATCGGTCTAAAAGATATGAAATAATGAAACAGATTAACTTGAATTTTTTGGATGTCGGTGTAATTCAAAGTGTCTTGGCTGCGCCGACATCTGAAAAAGCTATTAAATTGTACAGTCTAGCGTATTATAGATAAATGATGTTTACTAAGTTAAGGCCTTATGGGACTGACATACCCTATTAGGGTAAAAGTCCCTTCAAAAAAATAAAGAGAAAAAAAAAAAAAAAAAAAAAATCAACAACCCATAACGTCCCACTGCTGGGCTCGGCTCTCCTCTCAAGAGAGGAGAAAATATATATTAAACTTCATAATTAATGTTATAAAATCCAAAGTAACTCTGTCTGTATATCTGTTACAATTTTAAAGCTAAATCTCTGCACCGATTTCGATGAAATTTTGCATTGAAAATTCTTTAATTCTTAACGAAGGCTACTCTTTTCCGTGATTAACCGACATACAATGGGGCAGAGACGTAGGCAAAAGTTAGTTGTTATTGTGTGATCGAGAAATCATATCAGAGTAGTAACACAGTACCTATACTAAGTACCAATTTTGATATTTTAATTTTACGAGCGTGCACCTTTTTTCATTCACACTTTCATGAAATGTGATCAACCAAAATTAAGTGGCTTATATCTGACTAGTTTTTCCCGGCGGCTTCGCCTTTGTGTTTTCTTATGTATAACTTTCATTGTCGTTTTCACCCCCTTAGGGGTGAAATTTTTAAAATTTTCTGTTAGTACTCGCCTAAGTTGTTCAAAGAACACACATGATAAATTCAGCTTCCTACGCCCCGTAATTTCGGTTGTGCGTTGTCTGTCAGTCAGTAACGGAATAGTTTTTTATTTATTGATATATATATATAGCAAGTCTTATTTAGTATTCTCAATTTCAAAATATATTTTTACTAAGGAAATTCTAAGTAATATTATAAATTCCAATGTGAGTTTATTTCTGTCAAACCACTGATTTAAAAAAAATCCCTCACAAATATTACTTAAGCTACATTTTCAATGAGTAATATATAATTCTTTTGATCATAGCCATCAAAAGAATCTTAAATTACGATCAAAAGTAACCGACACCGACAAAGATACACGCGGGCAAATAGCGTCGGCAAAAGCTAATCTCTTCGTAAAATTATTCTGTCTTACCGTGAACAGATTGCCTTACTAGGGGTGCGCTGTTCCGCATGAAGTGTGATGACCGTGACGAGTTTGGTACGGTCCTAGGGTGGTGCCATGGTGACCACATCGACTATTTTACTGTCGAGATCCCGTTTATAATTTGTGACGTTAATTTGTCTCGAGCTATAAGATCAACGGACTAATCTCCTAGAGACAAATTTTTAATTATTTATTTACCAGCTGAGCTCCGCTATGTTAGACGCGTTTACTGTTGTACTTAAATTGTTATTTAAAGGCAGGCAAGGCTAGTCTAAGAAGTAATCTTAATTACTCCTTATATCGTTAGCTATCTGCCAGAGAAAGTTTCGTGGAAATCGGTGCAGCCGTTCTAGAGATAAGCCGGATGAAACAGACACACAGAAAATTTTAAAAAAATGATACTTGATGTTACGTATTATATTCTTTCATATACTTTTGAATGAAAGCTGTTAATTTGTATTACAAAAACACTATTTATTTATTTATACAGGCGAGGTGGAGTGACGACCTGCGCAATATGGCTGGCAGGAGCAGTATGCGAGAAGCCCAAAATCGATAAGAGTGAAGTGGACTACGATAGGCTAATGATGATGATGACATAGATTTATAGATGTTTATAGATTGTAAAGATTATTTATCTGTATAGATTTTAACCGACTTCCCATAATAAGAAACAGTACCATCTTAGTTTAGTGGTTAGCGATCCCAACTGTAAATCAGAGATCATGAAATCAATTTAGCATATTCTATTCTCTTATTTCATTGGCTAATATTGTGTTTCGATCACGTGACTGAGTGACATTAGCCAATGAAACATGAGAATATAGAAATATAATAGAGAATAGAATAGAAAACCGTTTGCAAATTGGATAAGGGGATTCTTACAGCGCTAAAAAGAGGTTTCTTGAAAGTCTCTTACCTGAGCTTGGGTAAAAAGCACTCTCCTCTTCCGTCTCTGGGCTAGGGGGAACTGCATCGGCTTGGCATCAGGTCCAGCGCAGGCTGCCAGGCCTCCCATGTTGTTCACATGGCCCATCCCGCCCGATGTCGATGTCATTAGCCTGGAAACTAAAGCAGCCGCTCAGATACGCACACCTTGGAATACTAACTTATATGCTATGGGGGATATGGCAAACTCCTTCATCTTTAGTCATTAGCTATTGGTAGTAGAGCGGGAACTTACACAAATGGGCCGGTTATGTCGATTTTTTAACACATACGGTAGAAAGGCTAAATTGACAGTATTCCTTAGCTTAGCGGAGCTAAATCCCTACGAACAATTTGTGTGATCCTCAAATTATTTTTCTGAGTCTGGGTGTTTTGGTTTTATATTATTACAGTATAAAGGAATACCCAGAAGATGTATTATTGAAGACTTTAAGCAACCAAAACCTATATTAAATCTAAATATATCTAAGTGCATACTAAGAATACAAAATAATAATTTGAAATCGAATCATATATATCATATAAACATGTTTTTTTTTAAAGAAAGATGTCAGAATGTTCTAACATAAATCATTAAGTCGTTTAAGATTATTTAAGACCTTTTTAAAGAATAGAAGCTGGTGGCACACGCCGCCCACGTCAAGGATTATGAGTGCCAGACTTTGAGTAGAGAGTAAGCAATAATTGCTTGCTTACTCTCTACTCAAAGTCTGGCACTCATAATCCTTGACGTGGGCGGTTAAGATCCGAAAATTTTACAGGTACAACAACAGATTCGTTATATAAAAATTTCTTTTTTAAAGTAAATTGATGGAATTACGCTACAAACACATAAAAGAAAAGCTCTATAAATAATATTCATCATCTAGAACATGCTAGCCTAGCTAGATCAATGAAAAAAAAAATATTGAAAGAAAAGTAGAGGCATAATGACAGCTTTATGAAATAGTATTTGTATAATTTATTTAAATTATTTGTTTTGTTTTATGTTTGCATTGTGTTACTAATAAACGTATTTTCTTTCTTTTTTTCCAATAAACTCCCTTATCGACATAAGTCTGAGTACTTATTCATAAACAATTTTATAGTCGCCGTCATATTGAGTTCCCGCATAATTAAAACGAAATGTATATTTCCTCTCGAGCAAAATAAAATGTGATCAAATATTAAAGGAAAAAAATACGCAATATATAACGGTGCTATATTACTTAAATAACATTAATATGATGCTTACATATAATACGAGTAAAGTAGCGAGGAAAAATTAAAATTAATACTTTCTCGCAGTAGAAATTAATCTCTTAGTACTGGCAACATTTAAGCGGCCTGCCATTTTCCTAATGACACTAGACGAGATTTCCCGCGCTACTTTGCACTTTAAAAGCTTACAGTATTACATTTACCTCACTGAAATTCATATTACTTTGAAACAAAAAATATATATAAAATTATTCGTTCAGAAACTTGTAAGTTTTTTATCAAGTAGAATTAAATTTAAAATATAGAAGCTTGGAAATAAAAATGTCGAAACAATAGATTAAAATTATTCCATAGACAAGGTTCGTGTCGAAATTCGGCAACAGCAGCAATATCCCGAACATTACACACGTTTGCCCGCTTGTATTTACACAACACTCGACCGAAAGGGTCTTTCAATAAAATATTACTCCCTATTCTGTCTTCATCCATTGTGCGTACGGCTGTATTGTGAGATATCTGTGCTTCATCAAAAAAAGAAAAAAACTGTTCAGAAGCTGTGGGTTCTTGACATTATAAAAAGCTGTTAGTTTTTTCTATGTGTAATAAAGATACTAAAATCGATATTAAACAATGTTCTATCATCTTATTCTTCTTTAATTTTAATGCAGAAAGAATATTAGGTAGGTACTATTAATTAATATTAACAACAAATAGCTATGTTTTGTGCCGATGTTTGTTAGTAAATAAAGACCAGGCATTACAAGTTCTAAAAGCGTTGTAATGAGTACTCGTATGACTCTCGATAGATAGCCTAAGATATTTGTATAATACCTTAACCCATCATCGCAGTTCACTACTGGATATAATATTTTCTCATTCTATGCCACTCTGATCAATTTAGCCTTCAACCTAACCCCATACTACATATTAATTGACTCAATGTTTAAACGGTACCCTAAAAAACTGCCAACACGATGGGTTCGAAATTCAAATGTTTTCACATTGTCAGGGCACGACCGGACATTTTGTTATCTGTGCATCTCGATTTAATTTAAATTTGGAAGGTAGCGCTATTCCATGATGGCGGCTCAACGGTTCAATGGCAGATTGAAGGTATTTTAGATTTTATCGAATCGTTAAATGACATGTAAAGGGGCTGTTTACAAACACTCAATAGGTTTTAAATAAAAGTTCAATAGTAGTTTGATTTCCTTTTAATTGGGTATGGTATCGATAGTTTTTTGTTGGTTTAGAAATAAATTTCGATTGATGTAGGTTTTACTAAGTTTGGCTATGGTTACTGCACACTTTACTTTTAGCGCTGACAGATAAAAAACCGATATTTGCATTTTGTATAAGTATGCTTTTGTGGGTATTTTGATTTTTTATTCTTAGAATGTACTAAGTAATAGCAGATAAAAAAGTTTTGTAGTTTATCAAAAGTATGTATTTACATCACCGTAACTAAAATATTTGTTTAATTACTATGTTCGGCTACCACCTGTAAAAGGAAAAGTATGGAAAAAATAACCTGCTAATGTTACCACAGGCCGCTATCCCTATCTATGTACCCAGCATACTGTAAATTAAATTTAAAAAGTGGCAACACAGCGATTAAGTTTTAATCTTTCTGAAAAATAATTTGTTACGTAAATAATTGATCGGATTCTTCTCAAATAATTGAAATGTCGTTCGAAGTATAAGTTTTATGTCCCTTTCTATGCATTTCTTCAGTGCTTTCCCACAAAATCTAAGATATAGTTTCACTATGTAAGTATTTATCTACAAATAAACTTGACTTTATTTATAACTAGCTTTTATTTAAATCTGTGCAATGGTTTTTGAGTTTATCCCGAACAGGCAGACAAACGCGTCGGAGGATTTTATTTTATAATATGTAGTGATTTTAACGCTACATCAACGAAACACATTTTTAAAGTAACATAATACAACAATTTTCTATTCCAAGTCTTGACCCGTCCTAGCACTTCTAAAAAAAATCTAAGATATTCGATTCCTATTTCAATCCTGTCACCTCCATATTCCCTCCGCTCCATTATGAGTAGAGATGTGCCTCAGAATTTTGTAAAAATACATACACTTAAGGCACAGTGACAGGGGTCCGTTATACGCATATATTTTGACAACAAATACCGATGTAATTGAACCGGAGTGGACAAGGGACGGCGGGCGTCAAAACATGTCGTGCCAACGAAACTGTTTTCATGATCGACATGTTAAGCTTAAATATAAATGTGTTTCGGAAAATCGATTGGGGTTAGAGTGCAGACAAAACATTATTTTAACTCTGTAGTTCTTTCTACTGCTGGTCTCAAATTCAAACCCTGGGTTAGACCAAATCGTCGGCTTATTGCAAGAAGTCATTAACTGCAAAAAATCACTAAATAATTTTTTATCTTTAAGGGTCTCACAATTATAGATAAAAACGTATTTAGTGATTTTTTGCAGTAATTATTATATCTTTGGCTTATTGCAAGAAGTTATTATCTGCAAAAAATCACTAAATACGTTATAATCTATAATTGTGAGACCATTATAGATAAAAAAGTATTTATTGATTTTTTGCACTTAATTACTTCTTGCAATAAGCCGACGAAATGTTTGTATGATGTACAGATATTTGCTTCAGAGTTTAGGTGTTTTCTATGTATACCTACTATGTATGGATAATACATATTTATTTTATTTTATTGTACAGAATTAATTCTGCAAAAGAAATCACTCGCTTTATAAGTTTTAGAATATTATTCTATATTCAGTTTACTGGGGCTGAAAAATATATATTTCAGCTTTATAACATTTTTTACCTGTACATTTGCACAAAGTTTTCATCTATACGATTGATTTCACTTTCCAATTAAATCAAAATTTACATTATCCAAAAGTTTGTCATAAATGCAAATTACAACAAAGTCAAATGGACCCATTATAATACCCTGTGGTAATCCTTATTTATGGCAAGTTATATTTTTAAACTAGATTATAAAGAAGTGCATCATATGCAATTATTTTTTATTTTGTATTTAGCCAACTATTTATTGTTAGCTTTTTATTATTTACCAAACAGTTGTTGCATTGATCAAGAGCAGTAGTGTTATCAAACGCTTGATAAGTGTAATATTAAAATATGTCTTGAGAATATGTACCTCTACAACATGTATCATTCAGGAGTAACATGAGAATTGTAATGTTCTAAATACAACTACAAATATTCATTGACTTTCGTATGCGGTTTCTTTTGTGTGATTATTTCTTAATTCATGTTTACTTTCATACAAAGTTCATGAATTTTTTAACTATTTAGGAGTGGAATTTCTTAAAAATCCGTATGTGCTTACAACACCAAAAGCATAGGCTCTAACAATTTGAAATTTGTTATAAGTCAATTAAGAAATCAAGACAAATCTGTAGATGTAACCAAATTGTAAAATTGTAAAAACTATGTTGGAAAAGAGTTTCCATGGAGTTTCTTGTCTGTTCTTCTCCATAGGATCTACGAATTGGAACAGACAATTAGCTTCACGACTGACTACTGACTGACTACTTGACGTAAAAGTGCCGTTGTATGGTTTATTTAAAATAAAAATGGTTTGATTTTGATTTTGATAAATCTGACGAGTTTGTTTGTTTATTGTGAGCATATATTTATCTTTTTAGATTTGCTCATAATAACATTTTAATGGTAAACAAATTTATTTCTGCTATATCACGCTACGGGCAATAGAAAACGCAGCAGTATGCGGCTGGCTGCTGATAAAGAAGTATCGTGTTCGATTCTAGGATCAAATATTTGTGTGATCCACAAAAATTTGTTTCAGAGTCTGGATGTTTTCTATGTGTTTGTATTTACACAAGGAAAAGTATGTTTATATATTTAAATTGGTTGTTTAGTACCCATAATACAAGCTCTGCTTAGTTTGGGACTAGATGATGTTGAGTGTAAGATTTCATAATATTTATTTATTTATTTATATGTATGAACATAATCTTTACTCAACTCATACCCAAAAGGATTATTAGATACACATTAATAACAGAATACCCGCCAATTATCATTCTACCCACAGAAAATAAATAATTGCACAAAAGAACGGTCACTTAGCACCGACGCGTGCGTTTGATGACGCGATTGGCGTGAAATTGGCCAGGACTTGGCTACCGAGGGGGTAGGGGGACGAAATAAGGGGCTAACAGAGGGGATGGACGAGCCTGCATCTGACGGCTACTGACCGGTAGTAATTAACAACTAGGCAAAACTACTTGAAATTTTGGATAAGTTTTAATGATACGCAGAATATTAAAGCAAATCATCTAAATTTTATTATAAGTTAATTTAAAAAAAAAGGTATCGTGGGTTTGACAGGAGTGATGACCTTAATTAAGATTTAGATAAAGTCATATAAACAGGAGTCTAGATGAAGCCCACGGCTTCGCTCGCGTCCTAAGGATATAAAAAATAGGCGTTGGCCAATTCTCAGATCTACACGATATGTACCTACGCAACTTTTCACAAAAATAGATCCAGCCGTTTCGAAGGAGATTGGTAACAAACACCGCGACACGGGAATTTTATATATTAGAATTTATTATTTTTTATAATTAACTAGTTGAACCCTGCAGATGTTGTCTTACCGCGGGGTCTAGATAGTTTAAAGAAAAATATTAGGAGATAGTATCTCTATGAGAGGAGAGCTATGTTTCAGTCAAAGTCGGTCTATCCGTTTTATATTTAGCTGGAACAGACTGAAAAAACTTGTCTAAATTTATTTTTTGATGTACCTAGGTAAGTGCAGTGTCAAACCCTAAACCCGTATTGTGAAAATAGTAACAAACATGTCGCAGTATTGCGCAGTCCCATTTTGTTCGGAAAAAAGGAGGAAATAATAAAAGATTGTTTCAAAGCACAGACATTAATTGAGCTGTAATTCATATTTTCTCTAACTAATGTCACGTATAGAAAAATATTCACAAATTTGATTTATTTTCCTTCGGAAATAAACTCCCGCCCACAGAAATGTAATTTGACATTTCGGAGACCTTATACTACACTAGCGCCTCTGGCGGCAAATTCATTCGCTTTGGCCCTCATTGCAGGCAGGCCCGTTACGCTACACTTATTTAACTACGAATATAAAAACATTGTGCAATTGGAGAGGCCTATGTCCAGCAGTGGACTGCGATAGGCTGATGACGATGATGATAAAAACATTGCAAATCGTAAGTACTCGTATTGTTTACCTATCTCGAAAATAGCTGACCTTTACAGTTTCATAATTATTACAAGCAAACTAGATTGGATTGTTTATATAAATGCAACCTCAGTTTCAACTTGGAGTGGACGACAGATGTGTTATGTAAAACATATAGAAGATTTATGTCCATAATTTATTTACTAATTACTAGATATTGTTTATTTTGATATATTTATAGGACAGCTTAAAAAGATGGCCTTAACGGCCCGTTTACGACCTTACCGCGTGGCGTGCCTCGTACATTTTTATACTTTTGATATTGCCGCTCGGCGTTTCGCTCTTAGCTACCGCTCACAGCGGTAAGGTCGTAAACGGGCCGTAAGATGCACATGATCATAATAGGTAAGTCGCTATAGTGTGAATCACCGCACTACATTGTTGCATTCGCAATGTGCTGTGCAATACTGCTTTTCATCCGGCAGAGTAGCATTGCTTTAGCAGGCTCATTGAAAAATTGAAGATTCTCAATTTAGTTCTATGTTTTGTATTATGCTTATTCCTTAGTCTGCAAGAAGGATGCAGTATGTTGTTCAACCGCGCCTGAACAGAATCTAGTTTGAAATGGGTCATAAGAAATCATATAAATGAAAAAAAACATCAACATGGGCATTACCATGAACGAAGCTGTAAAAAAACGTGTTAGAAATGCCAAAGTGTCTGTTACGGCAAGTTTATCAGCATTTAGAAACGCTCAATATACGAGATGAGTACTTTAAGTGATCTGATAAAAATAATATTTATAAAATGTATTACAAAAGTTTTAGTATTTGTTGAGCCACTAAAAATTCAAGTCGGACGTACATAACCAGTTCGAACGTGTTCATGTAACTTCGGGTAACTTCGGGCCAACTTCGGGTTGTGCGCCCGCGTCTCGCTTCGGCTTGTGCGTCAATATTTGACGACTACTAATGGATTCTGCAAGGGGTTTTCACTGTGTGAATTTGAAAGTAAAATTTGAAATATAACCTCTTTTGAGTAATTTTATAGTTAGTAGAGCCACATTTGATCAATTTTGGGCTTCTCGCATCCAGCTCCTGCCAGCCATCTTGCGCAAATCATCACTCCACCTGGCCTGTGGGCGTCCTACACTACGTTTGCCGAGACGCGGTCTCCACTCCAGAACTCTTCTACCCCAACGGTCATCAGTTCTGCGGCTAATATGGCCAGCCCATTGCCACTTCAGCTTGCTAATCCGGTGGGCTATGTCGATGACTTTAGTTCTCTGTGCAATGGGAGAGGCCTATGTCCAGCAGTGGACTGATATGGGCTGATGATGATGATGATGATGATGAGCCACATTGATTTTAGCACGAATGGGCCGGCGTACCGGGGCAGTACTACACCAACCTTAAATGACAGAATGGCTACTTTGCTGAAAAAACTCACTAAGCCGCCATAGTGTGGGTCACCATGATGCATTGTAAGCACACACAATGAAGATGGTGGGCCCTAGTCTTGAATTCTACTCATGCTTTCCATCAGGCATAGTAGAGTCACTTTGGTAGGTTTAAATATACAAAAATTCGTAAGAACTATTCACTGACTCGTTAAAGCAGTGGTAGTATATACGATTGGTGTGTTTGAGAACTCATGATCGATTACCTAGTCTGCAAACAAAGAGCAAGAAAAAAGAACTGCTAAAAGAAAGAAAACTTTAAACTAGCTCTATAGGGACCAACCCGTCTGGCAAAAGTGACATAATAGGCCAAAACTTTCTTTCTAAGGATAGATCTATGTCCAAAGAGCAAAGGTTTTTGTTGACATATATATCTTGATGCATCGGTTTTACCAGGTTACCGTCCTTAATGTGAATATATAAAATACAGTACGGTGATCCACACTATGGCGGCTTAGTGAAATTTTTCTGCATCATTCTTACACTCACAAACGAAATACAACAGCACAAATTCTGACATTTTGATCTTCTATGTAAGGATAGTACGGTCCGGATCCAACAGGCCCATTCGTTCTGAAATCAGCGTGGAACTACTACCTACAAATTACACATGTGGCTAACAAGCACACATTGTGTCATTTATTTATCAGTGGGAAATGAAGGAGCTAGGAATAAGTATGTGGTGTGGCCACTATAATCATCAGCCTAAGAGCAGAGAGATTGCTTTGAGGAAGACTCGGAACATTTTGAGGAAGACCGTTCTCGCTCTCACGAACGAAATACAACAGCTAGAATAGTGTTATTTTGGTTGGTCTTCTATGTGAGGGTCACGACACGGTCTAGACTGCCCATACGTGCTGAAATGAGCATGGCTTTACAACCTTATGTTAATACTTCGATTTCATAAAAACTTTTTATTTGGTTTATTAAAACAGCAGAATTAATTTTTTTCCTAAAATAATGTCAGTTTTAAATTAATTGTCAAAAAATCCTAACACAAAATGTCACTTAATCCCTATATGAGCTGTCTCTAACAGTTCATAATAATCGCATTAAAATTCGCACTCCGTACGCCTTGAGTCGTCCCCTCGTGAATGTTGCCAGCGCTAAATAAACTCCAGCAAATTGTGCGTGAATAAACATTGACAATAATACTCCCATTGTTGCAACCCTAGCCGGGTGTGCTGTGAAAACACAATCTTATCGACGATCGGAAAATGTTGTGTTTCAAAGTTTTGTTCTCGTTTCAAAGACATGCTGACATTATTTTCAGATAATACTCGTATGTAAATATATATCTGGTTATGGTTTTATTAATAATAATTATATGTTTTTTGTGCAGGTCCTTGCTGGTTCTTCTGCATATAAGTTAGTTTGAACCAACTAGAGTACTGACTCTACTGAATGTCACATTCCTAAAGTGATTGAAATGTCTTACAAATTTCATAAGCTAATGTAACGTTATTAAAAAAAAAGCAGCCAAGTGCGAGTCGGACTCGCCCATGAAGGGTTCCGTAGCATCATATAAAAGTTTTTGTAGTTCGTTGTAACTTTCATCAATGTTTTAATAATAGTGTTTTGATTGAAATAAATGTAAATTGCGGTTTATGATTTATGACGTATTAAAAAAAAACTACTTCCTAGATCTCATTCAAACCAATTTTCGTTGGAAGTTTACATGGTAATGTACATCATATATTTTATTTAGTTTTATCACTCTCTTATTTTAGAAGTTACAGGGGGGAGGGACCAACAATTTACCACTTTGGAAGTGTCTCTCGCGCATACTATTCAGTTTAGAAAAAAAATATATTAGAAAACTCAATATAATTTTTGAAGACCTATCCATAGATACTCCACACGTATGGCTTGAATGAAAAAAAAAATATGAGTTTCAGTTCTAAGTATGGGGACCCCCAAAATTTATTGCTTTTTTTCTATTTTTGTGTAAAAATATTAAAGCGGTTAACAGAATACATCTACTGACCAAGTTTCAACAGTATAGCTCTTATAGTTTCGGAAAAAAGTGGCTGTGACATACGGACGGACAGACAGACAGACAGACATGACGAATCTATAAGGGTTCCATTTTTTGCCATTTGGCAACGGAACCCTAAAAAGTACAGTTCAATAACATTTAACTGTCATAGACTTGAGAATTTGATCTATTTTGCACTGGTCAAAACCTGCTGTCAAAGGATAAACTTGTGTGGCGAGACGGAATATATTCCTAGAGCGGGATTTGATATAAAAAATTAATTAAAATCTGCATTTGAAATATATGTAGATAGATAGATAGAAAACTCCTGATTTGTACACCGTGTTATAGATTCATAATACAGAACTTACATTTAATGTACAAAGGGAAATATGTTGATGTTGATATATCTACATGTTTGCATTAGGTATTACACTATAAACTTGATATTACATTCAATCAATCTTCAATCTGCCATATTATGATTTAAGTAGTAAATATATTAGATATATTAGAAACCTTCGAAGAATTACATGCGTAAACAAATGTAACATCGCCTACGGCTACGGGCTTCAGTAGAAAATAAGCTACTGGTATACTTATATAGTGGTCTGCTTGTACATACTGCAGGCGATCG
Source organism: Phragmatobia fuliginosa (assembly GCA_932526445.1). Lineage (NCBI taxonomy): Eukaryota > Metazoa > Arthropoda > Insecta > Lepidoptera > Erebidae > Phragmatobia > Phragmatobia fuliginosa. The sequence goes on along the minus strand of OW052074.1, from coordinate 18,298,408 downwards.
CGAGCGTCAGTAAGCACATGTAATGATTGAAAAAAATACTCTATTTCGTAGTGATTAGGTACATTTTAGTTTATAACAAGTTTTTAAGAAATGTAGCACATTTTATCGCTTTAATACTGATATTCCTTGCAAAAATATTTATTACTAGCTGATGCCCGCGGCTCCCCTCGCGTCCTAGGGGTAGGAAAAATAGATGTTGGCCGATTCTCAGACCTACCCGATATGCTCACAAAATTTCATACAAAACGGTCCAGCCGTTTCGTAGGAGTGTGGAAACGAACATTGTGACACGAGAATTATATATATAAGATTAGAACATCTGATACAAGCAGAAAAGTTTTAATCTAGTTTGGATAGTGACACTTCAAATTAAGACTAGCTTCTTCACGCGGCTCCGTCCGCGTTTACGTCGGTTATTGCGGTAAAGAAAATAGTCTATTAAAGTATCTCCATGCCAAAATATTGAAATCGAGTTTAGTCGTAAAACTGTAACCCACAGACAGAATTGCTTTCGAATTTATACATTATTATAGCTTGTGTAGAACATGTCACGTGTGTCGTTTAATTATAACTCGTAATTCTAACGATTGATGAATGAAACTACAAAAATATGATTATTTATAAAAAATATTACGAAGAAAATCATCTGAACGCACGTATATTTAAAACATAGAAGTGCTTGTGCGAAGTCTAACCTAACAATGACTATATCGACCAGAGCACCCACCGCCGGACATTCAAACACAACTGTCACCATTACTAAACGTAAACAAACTAACAAAGATGTTGGGAAATGAAATAGCAAACATTTCCGCGGCTATTTCAATGTGGCAACACTAAAGAAGATAAACGGCTGGCTGTGGGTGACGCGGCCACTCGCTCGCATTAGACGCGCCTGCTCGGAAACTAAGTGTGTCACACACTCTTATTTTTTCCCCGCGGCAATTTTAATTTACCGCTGACCGTGGGTACTTTGATGTCGCAACCTCGCAACACTTGAAAAATGCTATCGGCCAAGTTTGAAATTGCGTATATTTTTTAGTAGGTAATAGTGTTGATAGTCGAGGAACTTTTTGTCTAAAGATCTAAAATATTTTAAAATATTTTAAAATATTTTTGGTATGGAATTTTCAAACGTAACAAAACTAAAATCATTCAGAGTATGATATTTTTATACTTAGATTAGATTTTTTGTTTTTTTTTTAATAATAATGACTTTCATAATTTTACATCATTGTATTGTATCTACATTTATTAAAGTTCAAATTAGTTTATAGTAAAATTGTGTCATCGCACCTAATATGTATTAATAAAAATAAATCTACACACTATAATTTATCAGAATCTTTTCAGCTATAACAGCGGCCATTTAAGTGACAGATAAAAAAAAAATGCTGCACTCGTATTCATAAGCTGTTATATTACTACATTTTTAAAAACCCTTAACGCTTCTGGCAAAAAACTATGGAATACCAATTACCATAGACATTACCATAAACATAAATAATTTCTCCTGAATCGACCAAAGCGTTCGAATGCACCGTCATAGCGTTATTTGCGGACGTGAGGCCTAAGGTTTACACAGTCAAGTCTCTAGTGGTGGGCAAATATGGGCCCGATCAAATGGAATTGCTTATTTTGTCTGTCTACAGAGGCTCCCTAGTACAACAGGTATGGACGAACGGGCGTGCCTCAGGGCACCATTCTTGGGGTCACTTTGACATTTTTTTTACTCAAACAAAACGGTGGGTCTTCGAAATGTTTTTCCTGCGTTGTACATCACTCGACAGTTTACCGTTTTAATCTGTTCTCAAAGATACTCATACGTGCAGAAGCGTGGTGTATTATTGTGTTAAATTATTTGTAAATTTTGTTGAACAAGCTATTGGTTCTGTTTCGATTGTATTCTGTTTTCTTTTTTAGCTGTACTTGTGTGATCATTATATTGAGCTTGGCATTGATTGTAGATTTTAATGAGCTTGTTTCATGAGTCATAATAAATTCATGAATGATCGTGAGGTCAAAAGAATTTACTTCAATTTATATTTATTTTATAGCCACACAATGGCCAATACGCAGTTTGTGTAGTTATTAATTAAATTCAACTATGTCTTCAACAACAGTTAATAAAATTAATACTTCCTCCGTTTAATTAATTGCTTTCGTTTTATTTCCCACCTTAATCAAAATGGATTGCCATATTTATCATCTACTGTTTAGGATTCGTTCAAATATTATATGTATTACTGTGATCGACTTCTTTTTGTTCGCTTTCGAAGATTATTAATGACATTAAAATATTTTCATACAAACAAATGTCTCATCCATAGATTAATTCATTAAAATAGGTCAACCTCGTCACGCCTAGTCTTAAATTAATACTTATTTAATTAAGACTACTTTTCATGAAAAGTATAGAAAACAATTATAACTTTTCAGCGGAAAACTTTTCAACTCGTCTCTGAGTTTCTACTCGAAAGACTTATATTTGATGGCATACTATTTTTCATCGTCTAATTTCTTAAGTAACTAATTTGCTAATTTTTTTTATGAATCTAATCTAAAGCTAACCTTCTTTAAAGATAAAATGTCTGTTGATGTTAATAGTCAATTATGCAGAATCTTTACATCTTACGTAAACGTAGGGTGAAAAAACCAGAACAATTCACTTTAAAAACAGGACGCAACAATAGAGTTTGCAATAGTTAAATTAATATGCAGTAAGTAATTAATAAGTAAATAAAACCGGTTGAACTAGTGTTAACTATGTACAAAATTGTGTCTTATTACTAGCCTCCGTTGCTGAACTAGGTTGGAAACCTGTGCTTCAGCATACGGCGCCTCTACCCATCGGCTATGTACTTTACTACAGCTTTAATAATGATCTTCAATTTTTAACATTTTTAAGTTTAAGGTAATCACAGAACAGATATGAAAACAAATAAAAAAGTAAAAAATAATAATAATAAAAAATAATAACAATAACAAAGAATGTCCTCTGGGTGTGTTGTCTGCATGGGTGCGTGTGTGTGTGTCAGAGGGTGAGTGAAAGCTAGTTGTAAGTTTTGTGTGAAAGTAGAATTTTGCAACTTTACTATTGTAAAACAGTTAACAGTGACTCTGTTTCATCATAAGACAGACTTCTTAACCACTGTGACACTGATCTTTTTAGATTTTGTTTATTTAGGGTATATATATAAATGATGTTATTTATTTTATTATATATATAAGAACCCAAAAATGGGAAGAACCTACGCATAAATGATGTTTTTGGCCGAATCAGTCGCTCACAAACGGTGTGACCTCTTCGTTTTTTGTTTGCGTGAGAATTATATTCCATTAAAGAGTGCTGTTTAATTAAAATATCAACGACAAAAAGCTGTCGTACTGTGAGAACCTGGCAATACTCGTAGAGCTGCTTTGAAGGGTACCAAAATGGTTTAAAAGTAGACAATTTGAGAATAGTCCTTTGAGAAACTTCAAGTTGCTTAAGAATAGTTTTTGCTGCGCCACCCCAGGATGAGATACAGTAAGTAAGCAATGACTGGACTAACGCAAAGTAAACCTGTTTAAGGACCGTAGGTGTAGCCACATATCTCAATGTTTTAAAGACGTAGTTCAGTTTGCGTATTCTCTTACTTAATGACATTATATGCATTTTAAAATTAAGATTTTCATCAATTGCAACGCCTAAGTATTTAATTTCATTGGTACGTTCTAACGGTGTACAAGCGCATTTGATATTTTGCGAAATACTAGGGTTACATTCGTGAGAGATCAGACCCAAGGCAGTATTTAGAGATCCGCGTATTGTAAAAGTCATGTATTTGGTTTTTTGTACATTTAAGCTTAATATGTTGTCATGTAACCACGTCTTAACACTGTCAAACCCACTTTGGGCAAGCCGAAATGTCTCATCCCACGTTTTAGCAGCGAAGATTAGAGCAGTATCATCTGCATATGAGATAATTTTGCCATGGAACGAGGGTAGACATAGGAGATCGTTTATATAAACGAGAAAGAGAGTCGGTCCTAGAATACTGCCCTGTGGCACGCCATATTTCACTGAAACTTCGTCGCTCCTATGGGAGTTCAATGTAACACATTGCGTCCGATCCCTCAAATAGTCGGCAAAGAGCTCAAGCTGAGTTCCCCTAATGCCGATTCGTTCCAGTTTGCACAAGAGGATTGGGATAGAGACCGTGTCGAATGCTTTCGCTAAGTCCAGAAATATCGAAACGCACTTATTGCCTTTATCAAGATTGGTAGACAAAAAATCTGTGAGGCTATTAACTGCATCACTTGTTGATTTTCCTCTACGAAAACCAAACTGATGCTCAGACAAAATGTTTTGATTCTCTAAATAATCTATAAGTCTATTGTTCATGATTTTTTCTATTATTTTTGATACCGATGGTAAAATTGAAATAGGTCTATAGTTTTCGACACGGTCTCTATCACCACTCTTATATATTGGATGGATTTGGGCTTTTTTGAGGTCTTTGGGGAAGACGCCCTTCGACAAACATGAGTTAAATATGTGTGTTAAATGCGGAACAAGGATGTTTTTATATTCCTTTAAGAACCTATTCGATAGACCATCACAGCCCACTGAGCACTCCTCCTTCAGGGCAGAAATAATATTGTAAACCTCTCGCTCATCCGTTGTAAATAATGCAAAAGTATTTATGTTCTGTTTGATATGGCTATGACTATCCCCCGATCTCCCATTCTGTGATAATGTAATTTTTTCAGCTAAAGATTTACCCATATTACAAAAGTAGTTATTAATATCATTTACAGAGCTCTGCGGTGTATCAGACAAGGTGAGTAATTCCTTCGGAAAATTAAGTTCTTTAGATGTATTAGTAATAGTTTTAATTGTTTCCCATAGTTTTTTACTGTCCCTTCCGGCTTTTTGAATAAGATCCCTTTCATAATTACGTTTCTCCTTTCTCAAAATTGCACTACAGAAATTCCTGTAACGTGTATAGGTGGTTTTTAATATTAAATTACTTGGATCTACCTTAGACTGTTTGTGTAATTTATCTCTGTTACGCATACATCGCAGAATTCCTTGGGTTATCCAAGGTTTTAAAATTCGTTTTCGGCGTGGAAGTAGGATCATTTCCGTGTTTCTTTTCACCGCGTCCTTCAACACCCCCACAAAGTAAGTCAAGGCAGAATTACAATCGTTCGTTTTATAAATTGGACTAAAATCAATATCTCTTATGTCGTTATTTAATCCTTCCTTATTAATTCTATTCTGGGTTGTATATGTATATTTACGAGATTGTTCTTTTTTAATACATAAAATTACTGATTTGTGGTCTGTTAGTGTCGATTGTGGTATGATTATATTACAATTAAGTTTGGTTCTCAAAAGCACATGATCAATGCAACTATCACTTGCGTCTCGAGTGACACAATAATGTGCAGGAAGTAGACCATGATATGCAGTAAGAGCCAAATAATCATTAGAGGGTGTACTTATATTCACAGATGATATATCTAGGTTCAAATCCCCAATAATGACAATGTTTTTAAATTTGGATAGGGTTTTTAAAATGTTATCCAGAGATGTTAGAAAAGGGTCAATGTTAATGTAGGAAGGGGAACGATATATGGCCAGAATAGCAGTGTCAGTTTTACCCACTTTAATAAGTAAGCAGTTACAATTTAGTACAACAGGTTCGTCAATATGGAAGCTTAATTCCTCTTTGATGTACACGACAACGCCATCATTTTGAAGTACGTTTGCATTGGTCATGAAAGAGCAGTACCCAGTTAACTTCGGTATAGAAAGTACACGCGACGCCCAGCATTCAGTGAGGATTAGTATGTCGAATTCAACTTTCAATCTTGATAATAATACTTGGAAGCCCGAAAAATTACAGTTTAAACTTCGAATATTTTGAGTTAAAACCGTTAGTGACTTCTGCGAAGGAAGGAATTTATTGCAATCGTCAACAGCACATTCATGACACTCCGAAATAGAAAATTCATCGATTGCCTTTGAAAGATTATTCATATTAGTCATCGAAATAGTTAAAATAGAAGTAATTTTGTTGAATTTTCATCGGTCCGTCTTTTGATAGCCATTTGTTGTCAGTTTCCAAACACAATACGAGCATAATACTGTTCGAACCCTCACTATCAAGTGCCATTAAGCTTTTATGCATATAAAAGCCTACGAAAAGCCTGAATTGCAAAGTGTAATGTGTATAGTGTGTAATTGTATAATAATATTTAGTAAGCATGCAATCTATCAAGTTATACAAAGTAAAGGTACATTTAAGCTTCTGTAGTGTTATATCTATCAAGTATACAGAAGTTGCCGCTGTACAGACTAGTCACTCCGCTTTCCTCAAGTCTTCGATATCTCTTTCAGAAGCAATTTTAATATGGGGAGCCTTTTCTTCCTTTCTCAAGTAAATGATGCCATGAGAAGTCCAGCAAAAAGAATACTTATACTGTTGTTGAAATGTTCTAGCTAAATAAAAAAGCTTTTGAGACTTAGGGGTAAGTGTCTCAGAGATATAAACTGGTTTCTTCGCGCCCGTCAAGCCCAGATCACCCGTATTTAGTTTTTCACCAGCAGTTTTTCTCTTGTTGTAGGTTTTCACTTTGGAAAGCATTTTTTCCTTAAATAAAGCTGTTGAAAACTCAACAATAATTGGGTTCGACGAGTCCTTAGATTTGACTCTGTATATGTCTTTTATACAGTTCTGGGTTATATCTAGGTTAACAGTATTTCCAACCGACTCCACCAGGGAACATAGCTCCTGCTTAGTTTCACCAGATCTTTTCGGGATGTTTCGAATTTCAACACCAGCAGATCGCGTCCTTCGCTCCAGATTTTCAATCTTTTCTTCAAGAGACTGAATAATTTTCTTGTCCTCCCGCCTTCCGGATTCCAGTTGACAAATTTTGTTTAAAAACTCATCGTATTTGGTTGACATGAGCTCCACACTGCGAGTTAATACACTGTTTTGTTCTCTAAGGCTATTTATTGTTATTAACAGACTTTCAAATCTGTCTGCTTGTTCCAGTGAGAATGCTCTAAACATCTCCTTGACGAAATCCGTACTGCAGGTGTCACACTCATCAAATTTGCGCTTTTTTCTTTCACTTACATTTTCCATAACCGAGCGCAGATCCGGTGCCGACTCATAGTGCTGCATTTCCACAGCCACGTTAGATACACCTGACCGCGGAGTCACCATATTTGCATCCATATTCAACATCTGCTGAGGTGGAGGGGTCGATGGCGGCGGTGTACGTCGCAGCGGCATACTAATTTTTCACCTCTACAGATTTATAATTAAGAATTTCAGCACAGCAACCAGATCGTTAGTAAGTCAAGATAATTGGTTTAGTTTAAATCGAACAATTGTATTTTTAATCAAATATAGTATGATTCCTCACTTTTTTCCGAGAGCACGAAGCATTTCCACCCGATGAAAAATCAAACACTATACTGGCAACAATCCGAAGCAGTCAAACCAGTTGTTGATTGATGACACCTCGATGACAATGACAGCTATCAAATTCGATTAGCAGATGACAGATTGACGACAGGAAGTGTCACCAAGGCAGTCATATCGTCTCCAAATTTAAAAAAATGTTTATTCTTCAATTAACATTACAATCTCAACCGCTGTGGTGGAATTACGTAGTATGTATTCAAGAAATGAAATTAAAATGACAAAAAGAATCTCACAATCCAAGACTCGATCTCGAGACTCGACGCTTAATTGTCTCAATTCCAAGCACCCACGCCAAAGAAGCGATTACTGGTATTGTTGAATTATCACTTCTGTACTGTCTTATTAAACATATAAGAAATTCTGTTATCCTGGTACTTATTGGGAGAAACTTTTACTTGAAATAGATAGTGTTGTCTCTGTCTCACCCGAGAGCGTTCGCAGAAAGGCACGTTGCGTCGGGTGGGGCTGTAGAAGCGTCGCACTGTGATGTCCTCGGTAGTTATGCACTCCTATTATTTAACTACTATTTTTTGTTGAATAATATATATTTTGTCACTTAAAACTGCGCAGTTTTAGTACACGTCCACTCGATATCGAGGTCCGGGGGGAAGGGGTTCAACCGGTTCTACCTGAATTTCAGTTTTTCCACGGCATGGCACGGCAGTGCGATAACTTGCGACTGCGAGCCGTGAGGTCGTAACGGCACAGTAAAATTTTAAAAGAGTTTGGAAATTTAAAAACCCAGGACGCTCCTTAAAATCTATTCAGGACATCCCAGGACACTTCAAAAACTAGGACATGTCCTGGGAAAACAGGACGGTTGGCAACTTTACGTAAACGTAATGTTTCCCTTAACAAACGTAATGTTTACACACACAGCGTCTTAACTAAAACTTTGGAACCAGTTTACGCAGTTCTATCGTCATCTTGATCAAACAATACTATTTATACTTTCACCCGAACTACTGGGGTTTCTTCAAAACTTAGATTAAATTACTGATTGTGTTTGCTTCGTATTGTCTTCTGTTCAAGTGGCGGTTGAATGCGATGACCGTTAACTTTGAAATTATACTACTTATGTATTTAAATTAGTTCGTCAAACTTTACTAGTTCAAGTTACGTAATATATTTTCAGTTTTAGAAAATCCTGTTCCAGATATTACTTTGACAATTTGTACTCTGTCCATTCGTTTTTTTTAACTTGACATTTACACAAGTTTAAAACATATTGTCGAGAAATTAGTAATATTTTGTAATACTACATACTTACAATCAATCACATACTTTTGCTAAGTATCGTACAGCGTGTGGTAGGTGCAAAGAATATACGTGCACAGCAGACAGCAGAGTATCTATAGATGACTTAATTGTTTTTTAAACATCATCATCAGCATAGTAGACCGACGTTAGATATATGCCTATCTCATAGCACGCCTCTCTGATCAATGTTGAGTTTGAGTTTTCTATCAAATTAGCATTTCGTAGGAAATAGTTTTATTTTTTAAATGTGCCTTAAGTTTAGACTAGTAATTAATCCCTAATTTAAATGTTCCCTATGTTTATACTAGTACAGTACTTATTCCCTAAAAGTATTAAAAAAACGAATCTTAGAAACGTTTGCAAGCTAACCTCAAAATCTAGGCTGTGCCACTTCTTACCATAAATACACCAAGAAAAATAAACATTACCAAACTTGAACGTTTGATTTATTTGATATTTGACATTAAATTATTCTACGAATTATCATCGTGTCAATCATTTTTTTAATATATATGAGTTATCCTTTATTGTCATGTGTCAGTTTTACACCTTGCCTATTTTTAGTATTTTTGTAACGAGTGATACTTTTAAATGTTCCTAAACTAAATATGGACAATTATGTCTTAAATACGAAATATTTCAGAGAAAAAGCAACCGAATAAAGCTATGTAACGCTTTAAGCACAAACTTATATTTATAGTTTTTTAAAGTTTTATATGAACTGATTTTTATTGAAAGAATTTTTTTCTTTTTAAAAACATAAAAGAAAATCAATTGATCAGTTCTATCACAATTATATCTCATACACATCCAACAGACTATTACGTCATCCAAGTAAACAAAACGAAGCAAACGAACGTTTTTATACTTTAATTCTACAAAGCAACCAGTTTTCTCTTATTTCTCGGAATATTATTTAAATGAGCAGCTATACATATATATTATTTATAGTCTACAAACCGTTAACAAACACTGAACGTAAACTTGTTGAAATCTCGAGAAGTAGTCCATTTCATCGAAAACGTACCCATAAACAAATAATCTAGTCTATTTACCTAATCAAGCGATACTCTATGCACCTGCATTAATACGCTCCCGTAGATATATCGAATTACAAATATAGCAAAGATTGTATAGTAGACATGACAGTATTTTGCTTTTGATTGATTTCTTGTTTTTTTTTCTTTTGATTAATATTTCTTTGACAGTTTTTAAGTATACTCATGTTTTTACTGTAAACGGGACTTATTCGCGATAATATTAAAGGTTACGATACCTTCTATTTCCGTCAGTCAGTATCAGTCTACCCGTGACCACGAGCGGTATAACCCGTTCGAAACGTCGGAAAATAGAAGGTATCGTAACCTTTAATATTATCGCGAATAAGTCCCGTTTACAGTAAAAACATGAGTATGTGTAAAAGTCGCGAAAGTTTAAAAACAGTTTTTAAGTAAGTAAATAATGCATAAATTCGGTTTTGCCTTTGTTTCTTTGCTGTATATACTTTTTGTTGTCATTTATGTGGCTATCGTACTGTTAGCTTATCATGAAACTAATAAAAGTAACGTTACTAACACATGTGACTGAATATTTGCTATTTTACATTCTCACTTGGTATGAATCTAACTCAAACATTTTCCTTTACTTTACTGTTGAAGGAGAAACGATTTTATTGATATTTTTTTATAAGAACAACTAAAAATCGATAAACATATTGTGAATCGAAAAAACAAAAACAAAAATTAAGAGAATATACGTAGTACATTATTATTTACTAAATTTGCATTGCTTTAATAATTTTATCAAAAAAAACGACTTTAAAGAAAGCTATTCCGAGTACCCAAATCACGACAGGTATGTCGATGATATTTGAGGAGTTCCCCCGATTTCTCCAGGATCCTATCATGAGATCTTGGTTTTCTTATCATGGGACTACATGAGCACCAGCTTTCAAATAAAAAAAGAGTTATCTAAATCAGTATATCCAATAAAAAGTTCTGAGGTAGCAAATTAAAAAAAATACAGTCGTATTGATAACCTTCTTCTTTTCTGAAGTCGGATAAAAATAACAGCATTATTTTATTTCTCCTTCTTAAAAATATAGTAAAGTCGGATGAAATACGAAGCGTTGGCAGTAATTTAATATTTTATTGGCTCGACACCTCTGGTGACTAGTTAATCTTTGGCTAAGATGACAGCGAGGTAGCTCGGCACGTATCAGCCTTTTTTTTGTTACCGGCAGTTAATGGTGTTTGTACTGTTGGGGAAGTTTCGTGTTCGCAATCTGAGACACTTCTGTTTTGTAAATGATCTGGCAAATGAGTTGTGATTTATGCGTCGAGTTTGGTACCTGGTTTTACTTTTATTATACCTATTATATATTTTGTAATAGCTAACGAGGTGTATAGAAAACAGAAGCAAAGTAAGATAATTATTTTACCAAGTTCTACTTGACGTATGTAGGTTAGATATACCTATAGGTTTATCCGCAGCTTCCATATAAAAGGATACTCTTAGAACATGTAAAACTATATTATTATCAATACTGTCAACAATTACGTCAGGGAAAACTATCAATCAATCAACCTATCGCCGCCGACTGGCAAGCTGAGGGAAACGCTTCATTTCTTGAAAATTATAATCACGTCATAGTAGGTACTTATTTTATGTATTTTTTAGGCCGGTGAAGTGACTAGGTACCATTCAGGGGCTAAGCTCAAAAGCTTTGAATTTTAGAGATCTTGATAGGACTAGTACAGTTCTTTACTAGAGTTTTACACGTATATATGTGTAGTAATATCTATTAAACTTCTATTGAATTCAGTATAAATCAATTCATTTGATTAGAAGGAAAAGTAAAAAAAAAGTTGTAAAGTCGAACTCCATTGAAACATACGCAATTGATATCCTTTTAAGCCTACCCAACACCTTTGCGTATAATAGAAACAGATATATATCATTTAACCACTGAAACCCAAATTAGCAATACTAAAGGCAGTGTCGTATTACATCAAATTGGCGTTACCCGACGCCTCCACGTGCATGTGTTGTATAGTAGGGCGCATGCGCGGTCCCGCCCGCCATCTTGTACGGCCATTGTAACGTTAATTTTATTGTCTGTGGTTTATTTATAAACAACGCGTAATTTGATATCATTTTTTGTTCAGCTTTTAGTTTACTTTTAAAAGAGAGTAATAATTGTTTAAGAGATAACTGATTATATTTGTCTAATTATGACATTTGTATGCGTAACTAAAGTAGGCACAACCTTTAGGTGTAAGTAGATACTATTTCAAAATACCATTTTAGTTTTCAAGGTATAGACCATTAGATAACTCGCAAATGAACAGAGGAGCCATTTGTTACGTCTATTTACTAATTGTGATTAATCACTTTTACATAACACTTTGATCGCTACAACCTGCCAAGAAAGAAAATTTGAAATTTGGCAAACAGTGGGTGTTTAAACGGCGTAATTCAATTCAACCGTCGAAAAAGATATTTCTCTGTCTATGCCTTCAAAGACACAACAGAATGTACTTTCAGTAGCACGGGAATATAAAATTATTTTTTAAAATCTCATTTTCATTTTCTTATGAATGCATGGCAAGACGTCTCAAATAAACTTACATACACATTTAAACCTAATATTATTTAGGATTATGTACTTTACCTAGTTACATCATCAATCACATATATGGTCACTAGTTTGCATAAATAAAATAGTAAAATCATGGTGAATAAGCGTCGATAAATAATGTATAATATCCACGTAGAGACAAGTTATGAATTCGTCCTTATATCAATATTTATACACAGTTCTGTTTTTACTGGGATTTTGTAATTGTCAATAATTTGATTTCAATTAAATTTTTTGTACCGCATTGTTATATATTATAACATGTTTGAATTAACTATTGATGTAATATTTTTAATTGAATGTAAACTAAATTGTTTTTTTGCTAAAAGACGAAGAGCTCTACGGTTAGTGAAAACTTTTTTTTTATGTATGAGCCTAATAAATTGACCTCACATGACTGTTGGAAAGCATGAGTGTTACGTATGCTTTACATTAATTTCTTTTCGATTACATCGTCTGCATTCGCAATGAGTATAGTGACCCCTCATCATCATCATCAACAGCCTTTAACAGTCCACTGCTGGACATAGACCTCGCTTTAGAAAGGAGGTTTTGGCCTACTATACCACGCTGGCCCGACGGGTTGGTATAGGGTTGGTTTCAAGTTTTCCTTCTCTTTGCATTGATGTTGTTTTGCGTAGTTTATCCCTTAGTCGCCTTTTACGACACCTGCGGGATGAATAGGGGTGGTGACACTCTGTATTCTTAATCCGTCACCACACGGAAATCGTGACCCCTACTCATTGCAGCATGGTGACCCTTGCTATGGGGCTCTATTGAGATGCTTCAGCATCATTGGGCCTCCGGTCTACCACTCACCAACGAAATACGACAGCACTAATCATTTTTAGGTTGGTCTTCTGTGTGAGGGTAGTACTGCCCCGGTCGAGCCGGCCTATTAGTGCTGAAGTCAGCACTAATAGGCAGAACAATAATTTATGAATTATATAAAGTTCTTATGAAATCTTCGATGATTATTAAATCAAATCAAATCAAATCATTTTATTTCAAATAAACCATACAACGGCATTTTCGAAACGTCAAGTAGTCAGTCAGTAGTCAGTCGTGAAGCTAATCGTCTGTTCCAATTCGTAGATCCTATGGAGAAGAACAGACAAGAAACTCCATGGACACTCTTTTCCAACATTGTTTTTACAATTTGTGGATACATTGTTTAAGGCAAACGGTAACGATGTTGATATTTACACAGGTAGTGTCCAAAAATAATGAAAAAATTAATAGAAGTTGTGAGATGACCAGCCCCGACTGGCGGCGCCCGTATCACGAGCATGACCCATGCACCAGCCATCGTCCAGTTCAACCATATCGTAGGGAGCCGAACGACCCGCCACACACGCCACCGCCATCAGGGCTTTTGAGCGAGCATGACATACTCACAACCGCCAGTCAACAAACAAACTTATGCTACCAGTGACTACAAAGTGCTCATATGTACAATTCAAAATGTTCGCAGTTATACAATAATAGAAAAGAAACCATTTAAAAATATGCTACTCTCTAAAGTGATAGTACTGAAATTAAATCAAATAATAAAACTTGTCGACTCACTGGCAAACCTGGGGTCGTTGGACGCGGGATACCAGCCAGCGCCTCTCATGTCTCCATAGTGTGGGAGGTCCGCGGGCCCACAACCGTAGCCCTGGACCGGAGCCCCGCCGTACAGCGGGACGGCGTACGGATTCGCCGCCATCCCGCAGGACGGACCGAGTGGGGAATTAATACTGCTGCCTGATGAATTCGATCTGGAAGAAAAAATTAAGTTAGATTCTGGAATTGAGAGATGCACTAGTATAAAAAAGTTATTGTAAAAGTCTCGAGGTCAGCAAAAAATGAAGGAGAGCTTCATAAATTATTGGCCTTAACAACATAAATATAAATACAGGGCTTTTATTGGATATCATTTGATTATAGGTACTTCAATATGTGGATTTTCTAATGTAATTTGAATTGTACTAATTATTTAGATAAAGTTCAGACCACCTTTGCAAAGTGAAATTAAAGTTATTAAATATAATACATATTTTAAAATATGTACTTCAAAGTTTATTAAGCGTAGTTACTTTTGCTATGCCTATCCGTTTAATTAAAAAAAAAAACAAAACATAGGTTAAAGGCTTTAGGTAGCTGCCAAACATTATGGAGATGCAGTAGACTTATTCAAATCTATCAATGAACAAATGACAAGCAATAATAAATACAATATAGTTCTGTGTTGTGCACACCTCTCAAACTGACATCTTTCTTTCATTACTTTTATTCATTCATGACTCGTATTTTTCGTAAGTCAACTTTTTGCACCTAAAATTATATTATCTATATGCTTAAACGCGTATTAAAGTAAATTTGACCCAAATCTGCCACACACAGTCTTCTAAACCGTTACCCGATGAGGCGCCAACACGTCACTCTCAAACAATACCGGGCTTATCTGCCTAATCCCTATTTACACAATTTAATCTCCCTATCGAGCCATCCCTGCGTTACGAAAAATATTTTAAAGACGATTTTAAACCTTAAATTCAACACAGTAACGTGTCTAACAATTATTTTAATCTGTAAATACATCCTTGTCTATAGTTACACCCCTAGAACCATTACGATGTTTGGTTTGACAAATTGAGTTTTGACAGGGCGGGAAACGATGGCGCGAAACGTTTTAGTTTACCCCGTAATAATTGGAGTAATTTTTAATTTGATTTACAGATTGTTATCGTTCAATTTAATACGGTATGCGTTTTAATTGGTTTTTAGATAATTATATTAGTTAAAAATTATTAGATATTTCCTGCTATCGATGGGGATAAGTTTTCCGAAATAATTTTCATCGGCCTAATTCTTTGTAACGGCATCTTTGTTTTGTTTAAAACAATCAAGTTTTTTTAGTTATTACTGCGTAGTGTACATTATATGGCCTTTTTAATTATAACTAAGAAGGCTTTTAAATAATAATAAAAAAGGCTATTGTACCCATGAACAGATTAATTTGTAGAATTCGGTATTTGCCTAAAGCAAAAGAATTTTTTTTCTACATAATAAGTGTCTTTCATGTAGAATAAAATGTTGATAATAAAAACGCTTACAAAAATGTAAGTCGACTAGGTAGTTATACTTTAAGTTATAAAAATATTTTGTTTTATTAATAGTGCCCTGTAGTTTCTTTCACGCATTTCGAATTTTACAGTAGCTTACTATAGCGTATGACCTCCTTCAATAAATTTAAGGAGGGTACTTAGTGCTGTACAAAAAAGTACTTAGGTATTATGTATTTAATACTGTCTGTTATGTGAGATATTTTAACATCTATAAATAAAGAAACCATTTGAACAAATCTTTTTTAAGTACCTAAATATTTACGTAATTTTGGTTATTCAATTCATAATACATGATATAATGCTTTAATTATAAGCGATGACGCAAAAGCTCTGTTCAAATTTACGTCGATTGTGTCGATACGCTATGTGTTATAGTTGCAAAAAAAAAAAAAAATATATTTAAAATTTAAGTTGACGTGAGCGAAGTTGTCCACAAAAGACCGCCATTAATTGAAACTAAAGCCCGCCACTAATATATAAACCGATTATGTTTTACAGCTTCTCATTGGCGTACTGAAAATATTTTATTTACACTTTCTTTAAATCATTCCAAAACATTTCCAAGCAGCGATTGTCTATTTGTCATCATGTTAAACAATGTTTATTTATCTGCAGTGGAAAAATCGATAGGTGTGAGCACGCACTTATCTATGCTCAAACCAAACACATGCTCTTGCAATGTTTGGTTAAAAAAAAAGTTAAATCTAACGCTTGAGTAACGGCCTGTCAAACTATACAATCTCTTTGGTATGATTCTTAGGTTTTTAAATTGCGTGACGATTTTATGTAACTGTAGATATATTGTATAATATAGTTACATGTTTGTGGTTGGATTCATTACGATTTTCATTTAGCAGCAATGGAATTAATGTGGTCATTTAAAAATCACACTTCAATTCAATGGCATCTGACCTAGTCTCGCCTAAGTAGGTACTTAGTTTACTATGGGTAGGTAGTTCGCGTTGCGCAATAAAAGCTCCTGAGACTATTATTTTCTTACTAATAGCTACTACTAAGTCGAAAGTTCGTAAACGTGGATGTAGAACGGATGGAGGTTGAAAGAGGGCTGAAAGGATCTGTATTTTTACGAGTAATATACAATTATTGTGATGCTTATGTTACCTAACTTTATTATGATAGTTTTTCGTACAGTCCAAGCAATAAGTTGAATCGTTCCTTCCTGTTTATGGGTTTGATTTAAGTACATCCTATAGGGTGTACCATAGGCCAATATTTTAATCCAAAATCGTGACTTATATTCGCAATCACAATCATTGTGTTTCGAAGAGCACGTTAAGCCGCTGGTCCCAGTTGTCATGAACACGCATATGGTTATTGTTAAGCATAATGCCCTCAAATATACTAAGTACTTAGTTCAACCTTCCAATACAGTTCTCTCTCAGAATTGCGGTGGTCATATACCAGTCACTCCGCGGAAAAACTGATATTCAGGTTATACTGGTAGCCGTCCCCAAATTATCATGGCTAGAAAGATGATTATGCACCATAAAATTTATTAAAAATAAAATTATAGTGGCCTGCGCATCTCTAGCTGCGCCTGTCAAATGATAAGGTGTGATTAAGTATTTTGAAACATTGAACGAATCGCGATTTAGAAATTAGAATATTTGTATTATGGTGTAACACTTTACAAATTATGTTCATACTTTTCAAATATCGAAAAAAAAACTGTCGAGTATTTGCGGAGTGCGACCACAAACACCATGACATTCATCTATTTTACAAATCATTTCTTATTTATAAAAACCTGACAATGTTGCTATGCGCAAAAAACTAATTAATTAACGTTACTTAATTATTTACTTACAGAACTTACTAATTATAAATCGACAGACAATAATTAATAAATGTATAAATATCAGAATAACATGTACAACTATACATATTAATAAAAATTGAAGTGTCTGTGTATATGAACACTTTTTAAATTAGTGTAGGTAAGTATTTTTTATTTATTTATTTCTGAACATGCAATCAAAACATGCATACAAAGTATATACGGTATATACGGTTTATATCAAAAATATTTATTAATTATTACATATCTATTCTTTTCATACAAAATAAATAGAAGTAAAGTTAAAAACTTTAACTATGAATGCCTCGGTGGAGCAGTGGTTCTTAGTTCGATTCCCGAGTCGGACCAAATGTTTGTACGATCCACAAATATTTCTTCCCGTGTTTGAGTGTTTTTATGTAAATGTATAATATGTATTTATGTACAAAAAGTATATATTATTAATATCAGTTGCCTAGTAACCATTGCATTAATACTTAGTTTGGGACTAGATATGTTTCAGAATGTACGAAATATTTATATCTATTTATAATGTTATACATTCCTATCTCTAAATGAGCGCATGACACACAGAAGGAAGAAAAAACTACAATCACAAATAACGAACGCGTAAATGAAATCGAAAGTGAATTTAACATAATAGTAGTTTTTCATTATTAAGATCAACGGTTATCGTACAATAGACTATAAAACTTGTTTTGATTAAGTACTATGGACAGCCGAATGTGACAGTCAGCCATCTTGAAAGTTTAATATAATGAATTCCCTCCAAAAGTAAGCGCGCGAAACTTGCAAAACATGGAAAAAAAAGTAAAAAATTAGGACTTCTGGCCAAATCTAAATTGTTTTTACGTCTCGGATAGTCCTTATCGATATAGATAAAATTGATATCTTAGCTAATAAATTAACTATGGAGTTTATCGACGGATTTCTTGATAGACTTTACCTAAATCATAAATTACCTATCATGGTGCTAGTTTATTGTTTTTGAATAGATACGGAAGACCCAATAAAATAGGTGTAGGTACCTAATACCAAATTCGCTCGTTCGTAACATAAAATGAATAAAATATATTTAACTCATCATTTTTCGTATAGATAAGTCTGTTCTAAGATTCTTTAAGTCTATTAGGTATATAATGAACACTAAAAGTTTTTATAAGCTCAACACGAATATAATAATATAATATATTATGTACTTGTTTAAAAGCAATTTATGATATTGATTTTTTGATCATTAGGTAGGTAAGTATTTTAAACCAGAACCTCGTCGCTTTTTTACCAAATCTATTCAAAATAGTTTCCAAACATATCAAAATTAATTAAACAATATTAATGGTACATATTTTTTTCCCGCTCATATTTATGGTAACTTGTCATTGAAAATGACAGGGCTCATTGTGAAAATTATACAAAAGCGTGTTTCCTGGTTTTGGTACTACTTACGTCATGTACAAACACACAGACGTAATAACAAACAATTAAGAAGGATGTTAATATAAGGTCGAAAGAAAAAAGGTCAATAGCAAAATCAGCCATTATTGAAATAAATTATAACGAGTGACGCATCACTATTTAACAAACTGGAAGTGTTGTGGAATTAAAAAAAAGTGCGTATTATTACTTAGGTATTTAGTTCATGGCGACGCGACGGGAGATTAATGAGCTTCGTTTTAGAGATTATACGCATATTACATGTGTAAATGGAGGCTTCAATTCGTTGATTTTATGTTTAAATTCTATTGAAACTTGTCGTTAATGGTGTGTGGTTTTACATTAAAGGTTAGCGAGGCCTTCGGGAGTTGCGATAGCTGATAATCCGCAACCATGATAGATACTTACAACTTAATCCAAATATTGAACAAATATTAATATTTACGTGTTTAATTGACAATAACTATATAAAAAACGTACTTATATAATAACACAATAATTAAGGAACCTGTAGTAAACTACATTATCATGGGTAAAAAAAAAAACTAAAGAACTAAAGAGTTTGTTTGAAAGCCCTCAAGAACTTCTAAGGGAAAAAACTGGTTTAAATTAAAATGAAACTGTTAGTGTTCAATAGTCCATTCATTGAGGACAGCGATAGTCTAGATATTTAATATCACGCTACAAGTAACAGGAGTTACAGAGTATGAATGGAGAATGTTGAAGAAAAATTTGAAATTCATAAAAGCAGACGCAGTGTGGGTTAGCTAGGTATTAATGATGTAACCAAGATATTGTAAAAAACATTTTGATTTAAAAGAGTGTCCATGGAGTTTCTTGCCCGTTCTTCTCCATAGAGATCTACGCTAGGGAATGGGCAACTACAGTACTTTCACAGTTTTTATGTCTTGTGACTGGGACTGTAGCTACATTTAATTTTCATTTTTGTTTCGACAATTCAAAAGTGCCTGTAACTGGCCTACTTGAAATAAATGCTTTAATTTTGATTTTGATTAATAAATTCATTTCTTTTTTAACTATCCTGATCCTGCAGAAAAGAGAGAGAGTAATATTAGAACTGAGTACTTACCTACTACATAAAAAAAACTAAACATAAGAAAGAATTTTACTCTTGATTAAATCTACCTATTTCTAACTTAGACAATTTTTGTATTGTTTAAGAAAACCCGTAAAAAAAACACACAAAAACCCGGAGCGAAAAAGACGAATCACAGCAGAATTGATGTCTGTAGATCAATTTTATAGCATTCCATTTCCAGGATATTTCATTGAGAGCTTATAAGCTAGTTACGACACTTATGCTGGATTCTAGCATGTTTTGTATTACGGGTTTTTTTGACGGTTCTTCATAAGAAGGACATTTTGGAAACGAAAAACTAGAGTCAGTAGTCACCTGAAATAAGAGCCTATCCGCAGAACTGATTGCCATGAAATTCGGTAGATATGGACATAGATAGGACCTTGGAGGAGAACTTAAGCTACTTTTTAAAATATACACAACTAGCTGACCCGGCGAACTTCGTACCGTCTTCGAATATAAATTCATAACAAAGTATTGTGTTTAGTTATTAACTGATAGTGACAAATCGACAGCAGCGTCAACTAACGGGCCTCGGCCGGTACCGCCACAATCGCTTTGTTCCTGCATTTTAAATCTGTAATATCTTCAACAGTATCAATTTAAATTACATACTGTAAAGGGCCATATTAATCTATGTTAAATACACAATGTATTTAAGGTACTTAATTGGATAAAGATTAATACTGTGTTGCTTAAAATCGCTTCGAAAATAAGCCATGGTTATCCCTAAGAGACATACATACATCGCGGACTTTTTTGTAGACCTTTTTAAGATGTACAATACTGTAGTACATTATTTTGATCTATCTCGTGGGGTACAGCCAGCGTTTGCAATTAAGCGTAAAAAAAATAAAAAAAATACTTTATTGCAATTAAGCGTAAAAAAAACAGGTTTATTTACGACATCACATTAGAAACCTCTAAAATTATAAATTTTTGTCTACTATAACATTACGCATGTATTATACATAAAAACCTTCCTATTGAATCACTATCTATTAAAGAAAATGGCATCAAATTCCGTTGCGTAGTTTTAAAGATTTAAGCATACATAGGGACAGAGAAAGCGACTTTGTTTTATACTTACTATCACTATGTAGTGAAGCTAAGCTTTTAATAAATTGAACTTGTCATAGGTCTATTTATTTAATCAGATAAAGTTTTTGGCTAAATGCCGTCATCATGTTTACTGGGACTAAGTATTTATATTTAACTACCAATTGCCCGCAGCTCCGGTCGCGTCCGTTTCATCTTTTAGTACCCAATGATATAAAAAGTAGTTTACGTCGTATTTTCAGACCAACAGAATAAACACACAAAATTACATGAGAATCGATCAAGCCGTTTCGGAGGAGTATAGCGACAAACATATATAGGTATTTAGATATTCCAGAAATTGCCTGCTAGGTAACTAAATTTGTTCTTTTGGTATTAGCTAAGGGTGATCGTTTTGTCCGGTTTTTTTATTATATTCTGCTTTTTAACAAACGAGATGCGGTCAGTTCTACTTGCTTGATAATTAAAAAAGTTTGGCGACTTTCCAATTTTTTTTTGGAATTTGACTTGTATGTCGTAACTTCTTGGTGATAAAGTTAAGTGTGTTACTACCATTCGAATCAAATAATTTATAAGTCATGTATGAAGAGACCGAGGTATTTTTGTACTAAATATACATAAACTAGATATACATTATCTGAAACATGAGGGCGCTTACCCATTATAGACGAAAATTGGTTATATTTGTTATGTCGACAATATATAACATTGTTTTATTTCGTAAAAAAATTGTGAGATATTGTTTAAATCAGCCTTAGCTGATGTAAACAATATCTTTACTTTTTACTTCACTTCAACAACAAACAAAACCCTTTACTTCACTTATGAAGTAAAGGGGTTTGTTATAAAGAAAAATTGGTAGGCATATAAGTAACTAACATATTTACTGCCTTGTTGGTCTAGTGGTTAGCGTATGCGGCTGCTTATCAAGAGGTCTCGGGTTCGATTCCCGGGTCAGACCAAATATTTGTGTGATCCACAAATGTTTCTTTTGGAGTCTGGGTGTTTTTCTATACATAATATGTATGTATTTACAAAAAAATGTCTGTTTATGTATTTATTACAAGCTCTGCTTAGTTTGGGTCTAGATGGTATTGTGTGTAAGATGTCCGAAAAATATACTTTACTAAGACATCAGATATATGATTCCGGTAAATAGGCATTTAGATATCTATATTGTTACCTACGTTTACGTAGATATGTGTGAATGAATCGATCTATACTAAATTAGTACCTATGTATAATAATAAATTGGAAAGCAATTCGTGTCTGTCCGTCTAAGTTATGTATTCTGTGGTCTAAGCTTGCTAAACGGCTACATCACTTTGAATGAAATAATGCTTTACCGTGGTCACCTATCACGGCTTAGCCGCGGGCAAAAGTAAATTTTGTTAATATTTAGTTTTTATACATTCGCAAATTATTATTCTTGTAAATCCAATCCGTATTAGGTATCCGTTTTAATTTCTTCAGTAATAGTTATTCGTTCATTTAAAATTAGCTTTCGCTAGTGTGTACGTCGATTAACGCGATATAAAGTAGCCTATCTATGGTCTTTCTCAAGCACTAGACTAATAATAAAGCAATTTTAACGTGAAATCGGGACAGACCGACAAGTAGACAGAGTTAGGTACTTTCGCATTTATTCAATACTAACCGCGTATTTCGTTCGCCGTGTAGGTATAGGTTACCTAGTTAAGATGGAAATTCTATTAAAAAGACTGCAAAGCACTGATTGGTAAGAAACTGAATTAATTTTGATGTAAGTATTCTACTATATACCTACTACCTATAAGATAGGTAAAAAAATCCCATTAAATAGTTCTAATAGGCAAAAATAATAATTTACAATCGTTTGGAAAAAGGAGGAAGTTTTAAATTTGTTATATTATTCTTCAAAAATTGGCAGTTTTATTTTATACCTTAAATTTAAATTCGCCTGGTTAATTGTTTAATGAAATTAATAAATTATTTTAGTATCTATTTGTTTTATTATTAACTTTAAAAAAAAATTAAGTCGGTTTTATTTCACAAAATTTAATTGTATCTACCTGAATATTTATTAAACTTAAATAAATTCTTCTTTGTAATAAATTAATTTCGTTTAAAGTTATATATGCGGATGCGTTTCAATAGCAGGCATTTAGAATGATTACAGACTCTCCGTCTCTAATATACCTAAGTATAAGTTACTTGGTTTCCATTATGTAATTACTAAGTTATGTACCTACCTATTGGGACCTCGATATAGGTAGGTACTTATAGGTATGATAAAAAAAGAACCAACTTCAATAGTTTGGCTATGAGAAATTCAAGGAAAGGCAGCGATTACCGTTTATAGGCCTATTAGAAATGTTGCGCATAAAATTATTAAGCCAGTTCCGTAATTATTTATAAAAAAAAAAAATAGTCGCTGGTTTGTGAAACATTTTTTTAAATTAACTTCCGTAAATATTTTAAAATTATTTGGAACAAGTATTCACCGATTTTTTTGTTTTAAGAATAGTAGAGTGTAATTAGGTGTGGCTTGAAGTACACGGGCAGGTACCTACATATAGTACTGATCCTCCACCGGCATGATTGCTAATCGCGTTCCTCGGGGATTAAGTAAAGTCCACTATGATTGATGGCCCGGCATCGTGAGTATCGTGAGAGGATCGACCGTACGTCGCGGGCTACATCACATCGTTGACCGCGCACACACCACCACTTGACCGCTAATCACAACATACCTGCACAAACAAACGTCACAGAACTATATCCTTCGACTACGAACGACGCTCAAGCACTCTCCTCGGGACCTTCGCCACTCGAAAAATCAGCGGGTGGAGGGCGCCTCCCCCCCTCCCGGCGATCGATCCACGCACCTGTACGGCGACGGCGGGTTGTTCGCCAACTCCAGCTTGCGGTATTCCTCTATCGGAGACAGGATATCCGTGACGGAGAACGGTGTGGAGTGCTGGAGCTGCAGCTGGGACAGGTTCTGCTGCAGCAGCGCCGACTTGGGCGACAGGCTCATCGCCAGCTCGGCAGCGCTCAGCTCCGGCAGCGCCTCCGCCGGACACGGCGAGTAGTCGCCGCCCTCCGCGGACATCCGACCGGCCGACACTCGACGCCACTCGACGGCACAGCCTCTAGTGGCTCTCGGGGCGAGAGTGGCGGCCGGAGCCCCCGGCGCGGGTTACAGCACTCGAAGGGCCCCGCCCCGCGGGTCGGGCGCGGTCGCATTGCGCGGGCCGAGGCCTGCGATTGGTCGGGCGAGGGGCGGCGGGTGTCGGGCCGAGGCAGGCCGGGCGGCCGGTGGCGGGAGCGCCAGTCGCTCCGCGCCCCCACGCGCTACATCAGCTACATGTGACAACGATGCTATGTACGAGCATTGTTTATATTGTTTGTTTGTAGGTACGTATTTTGATGTGGCTCATCTAATGTTTCATTTCAATTACTTACTATATTAATTTTAAGAACTTTGTATTTTTACTTTAAATGAATATGAACGGTAGTGACTTTAGTTGAGAATTAAAAGTGTACCTAACTAATTAGTGGTTCAAATTGTAACGTCGTAATTAGTGAAATAGTTCATTGCCGCCTATATTTTATGAAGGTATTTTACCCCTAGCTAATGATTGCATATCAACCTATTCTATGAAAGTTATTTTTGTGTATTTTATCTAGACGGAGGCAACTCGCGCTCCGTGAAGTGGGTATATTCGCACTTTACCGAGGTAGGTACTTATATTAGACACTGGTGGTCAGGATTAAAAGTAAATCGCAGTGGATCATATTATTAATTATATACCTACCTGTCATGGTTATCTAAATAGGTATATCCACAAGCCTAGGTACCTAGGTAGTGCCTAGTTATTCATTATATTGTAAGCAGCAACCTTTCCCTAAAAACTTTCAAACAGATTTTTAATGCACAATTAGGTAGATATCCGTTTCGGTTTCGTCAGGAATAGGTATTCATTTATTTAATACTTACTTTCGCCCACGGTTCCGCCCGCGTTTATCTAGGTAATAAGTGTCCTTCTCAGGCTCCAGACTATCTTTGTAACAAAATTACCTTCATGTTAATTGGTTCAGTAATTATGACGTGAAAGCGCGACAGACAGACAGAGTCACTTTTGCATTTATAATATTAGTACCTAACGATAATACCTACCTAAACAGTTTTCAGATGGTAGTAGTGACAGTTTGAGGCCATCCTAATATAAATCTAATTAGGTTACGCAGGTATCCAATAGGAGTAGCCGAGCCGTTATAAAATGTAGTGGTACTATGTACCTTCCTACCTAAGTAGGTACGTAGTTATATAGGAATTTGTATCATATAAATATAAAATGTCAATGAAATTGTTACTAAAACTTAGATAATATGTTTAACGTATACAGCTATCTACCGATGACTACCTAAGTGTATTTATTGGTAGGTAAGTAATTAATTACCTAAGTAAATTACATACTAAGTATTTAATATCTCTAGTAGATACTTACCTATGTCGTCACAAAGTAAGAAGCCCGGTTTGACATTTGTCATCGTGGCGTAACTAATACGATTAATTCGTGTTTTTGAGTGCAATTTTTCAATATCAAGTTAAACTTGATGCTTATTTATGATACGCATTGTGATAGTGTATGGATAACATAGTAATTAAATAGGATTATGAATTTGATTTATCAATTTCTTACATGCGGCATGTCAAATGACAAATGTCAAAACGGGCTTCTTATTTTGTGACGACTTATAAGGTATGGCACTTAAGGTTTTCTGTGCTTATATGCTTATTTCCTAGACTGAATGAAGCTAGATTAAAATATTTTTATAGAGTAAGAACTAGAAAAAATCATAAAGGATTCTAATTTTATAATAACACATTAAAAATTGTTTGGCTTTCTTTTTTTGAAGTGGCAAAACGTTTTTTGGGAAATATGAAGTTTTGAAACTATGAGGAGAGGGTTTCTAAGATAAGACTAGATCACAGGATATAAATATGTTCTTAAAGATTAATTTCTTGCGTTCACATCTCAACTTTAAGCAAGGAAAGACTTTAAAAAAAATCAAGGCGATGGAAACTGATTTCAAATAAAATGGTTGCTGGTTTTTGTTGGACACAAAAACGAGATCTCTCATGGGCTTCCTAATTCCTATTATTCAAAAGCATGATTTCATATTTCATTTCTTTTAAACATTTTATATCAATTTAACGGGTTTTTTTACCAAATCCAAATCTTTGGCTAAGGTCTCTTCAATAGGTATTAGTTACGATTATAATGAGTTGTATCGAATTAGCTTAGATTTGTTATTTTTAAAGAATAGATTTACTTTATATTATTTCGAGTCTTAAGACGTTATTTTTTTGTTTATTATTATATTTATTTTACCTACTAGATACCTGTAGAAAATACAGTTTGATAGTAAGAAAACACTAAGCAGTTAGGCAGGTAACCGGTTCGGGCACCCTGCTCTTGGGAGGACTCGTACCATGTTATTTCAGGTCCCCTCCCAGAACTAAGTAGGTACCTAATGTGTTGTTAATCTTACCTACCTAGGTACCTAATACTGTGTTACTTTTGTGTCCCTCCGATTTATTAGGTATACCTAGTATTTTCAGTAGATTTGCAACACGAAGATAGGCTTCTAATTATTTCAAATACCTTACCTTTTAATGAATAATATGTACCTTCCTACGTATAAACGTAGGAAGGTACATATTATTCATTAAAAGTGGAAGATTGTGTGTAGACACAATCTTGACAAACCTTGACAAAATAAAATTTTGGTAAAAGTAACACCATCTCTACAGATGGTGTTAATTTTACCAAAAGTTTATTTTGTCAGTAATAGAAAAGTTTATAGTAAAATTAGATTTTCATAACTTTTCTATGTAGTAGGTATGGCATGGTTTATCCGTGATTAAGATTAAATGATTTTGCGTCAGTTTAAAATTGATGTACCTACCTATCTATCTATTAGTCAGTCTAATACCTGTAGTAAAAAAAACTAAATTTAAAAAGTAATTTTTATAAATATATGTCACAAATACAGCTATCATTAAAAATATCGCGAGCCTACCTTTATTATAAATCGAAATAAATTGAATCTACATCTGCATAAAAATAGGTTTTTTTTAGAAAAGCTCAAGTATTTTGGCCTAAATAACATACTTTTACTGACACACTACATAGGTACTTGGCCGAAATTAGTATAAGCTGTAGGTATTATTGTTGAAATATAAAATTAAGATTATGTTATACAAGTATCTAAATAAAATTGGATTAGCTGTTTGTAATATCAAATATACAGTTTTTAACTAAATGCATATGAAAGTATACCTTTACGATACCTACTTATCTATAACAAAATGTAGATAATATATAGCTAATAATAGCTTTCATGTTTCTAAATAAATATATAGCTATCGATACTAATAATTAAAGTTGATGTTTAAGTAGATAAATATAATACTTACAGTTCTTCTTGTAATATGTAGATAAGTAAATGAAATTTATGTAAATGAAGTTCTTTTACTAAATGCATATGAAAGAAAATACGATGGTTATATCAAAAAAGCAATGTTTAATATTTTTGTCTGTCTGTCTGTCTGTTTGTTCCGATCGAATCCCCTTTCGTCCCGGACTGTGAAAGCAATAAGACGTGTGTACGTACAGTTTATTAAAAATTAAAATTAATTTTAAAATAATTCAAAGCAAATTATTAAAGTGAAGTACCAGGCGCTCATAACCTGTCAAGAACGCAATCTGAGTGTGTGAGGGAAACAACAACTGTGAGACGGAGGTAGTTGCTAAACTGCGTCACCTGTATCGCTTTGAATGCTGTCATCTGTCATCACGACTGTCATCTGTCATCCCGATTGTCATCTGTCATCCTGACTGTCATCTGTCACTGCAAAGTGTTGCCATAGAGGTAAAATAATTTTGCAATTTTTTTTACCCCTTATTGTTGGAAATTTGTTTATACTCTTCTTTGTGATGTCGTTAAAACGAACTCCCCCGCAATCACCATCAATGCCTACATCAAACGTTAAAATGGCTGATCAGTTGCTAAATGTGACTCAAAGACCTCAAAAGAGGAGACAGGGGGATGATATAGAATACGCAATAATATGTAAAATGGAGTCCATGTTTAAGGCATGGACTGAAGATCAGCATAAGAAACATCAACAACTTCTTGACTCTGTAGAGGCTATTAGAGAACAGAACAATGAAATGAAAGCTAGTATGGAACTGATATCTAGTTTATATGATAATATACAACAAAGAATAGAAAAGTTAGAGAGGGAAAAAAAAGCAGATCTAATATATATACAATCGCTTGAAAAAAGGGTGGAATATATGGATAAAATGACGAAAAGTACTAGTATAGAAGTAAGGAATATTCCGGTATTAAAAAGCGAGAGCATTGATGATATGTATGTTACGGCTACGAAAATTTGTAAGACTTTAAATGTCCCCGTGCAACCCTCAGATATAAAAGATATTTACAGAGGATACGCTAAAGATATTACGAAGAAACCCATAGTCATAGATTTCGGGTCAGTTATCTTAAAGAACAAAATTGTCTCGTCATACAAGTCGTTTAATAAAGAGAACAATAATTGCAAATTAAACACTACTCACTTACAAATCGACGGTCCAGCAAAAACTGTTTATCTATCTGAATATTTAACACCTAAAATGAAGAGACTTCTGTTCCTGGCCAGGGATTTTGCCTCAACAAATAACTACAAATTCTGTTGGTCTACGCCGGCTGCCATATACCTTCGAAAAAAGGAAGGAGATTTGCCTGTTAAAGTAAGGAGCGAGCAAGATATAGTTGGCTTAAGAAATACATTGTGACTGAATTTGTTCATTGTTCACTGTAGCTACCTGAAAGTCAACTTAGTTCGCATAAGAAACTCAATTATCTTTAATATTTTTACATTTTCGATTTATTTGTTTTTATATTGTTCGCATTCAGATTGCATGTCTGTTATTTTAATATATTATATAGATTTCTCTTACCTGACACATACAAATTTCAACACAAACATAAACACTAAACAACCCTGTGCCCGTACTTTTTTCTCATTACAACGAAATATAACTCTAGTGTTTATTCTATCAGCATCTGCTGATAGAATTAAACCAATGAACAGAATAGCCATATTTTATGGTACAATATTGTTTGTTCGATCTGAAATTTAGCAACAAAATTCTCAGATGTTAACACACTACTAAATCATCTTGATAGTTTTAACATAACTGATTCATTTGTCTGTGATCCAGAACATTGCGAGAAATTAGTAAAACCAACAAATAATTATTTCAAAGTATTACATCAAAACATTCGCAGCATAAATAAAAACTATGACGGTCTTTGTGTTCTACTAAACCAATTGAAAATAACTTGTGACGTAATTATTTTATCGGAGTGTTGGCTGTCTTGCGCGCAGAGCCTTCCCACCCTAGATAACTACTTTACTTACAGTACTACAGAAAACTATAACCAAAATGACGGTCTGGTGCTATTTATAAATAAAAAAATTAAGCTTAAAGTTGAAGAACCCGCACTAAGTGAGGCTAACTGCTTAGTTATTAAGAAAAATAACGATACTGTAATTGTTGCAATCTACCGACCGCATTGCTTTAAGGATATTGATAATTTTTTAAAATCATTAAATACACTTTTATTACAATTATCTTCATTTAGAAATATATTTATAATAGGCGACATAAACATTAATATCTTAGACACCAGCGGTAACACACTTCGATATCTGGAATTGTTATCGTACCATGGCCTGATCCCCGCATACGACACAGCAACTAGAGACAAATCTTGTATTGATCACGTCATTGTTAAAAGTAAGTTAAACTCACTTACAATGATATTAAATTCCGCTCTAACGGATCATGCTGCGGTTTTATTTTGTGTTAAAACAAAATTTGAATATTCAACTGGCAGTAAAACCGTTAAGAAACTAGACTTAGAAAATATATTGTTAGATATAAAAAACACAAATTTCAGTGAATTATTACATAAAGTAGATCCAAACACAGCAACAAATAATTTAATTGAATGCCTTCAAAATATAATTACTAGTAACTCAATTAATATTAAAATACCTTGTAATAAAATAACTATAAAACCGTGGATTACGATTGGTTTATTAAGATGCATTAGGAATAGGGATCGTATGCATTTTAATTTGAAAAACGATCCAAATAACGTTGTTTTGGTCGCAACATACAAAAAATATCGAAATTTTTGTAACACGATACTCAGGAAATGTAAGGTTAATTACGGAAAACAATTAATTGACTCGGTTAAAACCAATAGTAGGAAATTATGGCATACAATAAGAGATATCACTAACTCACACAAGTCAAAGGAATCAAATCACGAACTATTAACTGTGAGCGAGACACCTAAAAGTTCAGTGAACGTAGTCAACAGTTTCTTCGCCAATGTTGGAGCAAATTTAGCAGCTCAAATCAAAATAAATACACTACTGACACCTAACATTGGTGAAATAAAGGCCTCAACCTCCTCTTTTGTCTTACTTGACACAGATGCAGATGAAGTGAGCCGTATTATCTCTGGTCTAAAACCGAATTGCAGTACTGGTTGGGACAAAATTTCTAGTAAGATATTAAAACTAGCAAAGGATTATTTAGCACACCCCCTTTCGGAACTTTTCAATTTGTGCCTGAGCCAGGGTGTTTTTCCTGACGCATTCAAGAAGTCAATTGTAGTACCCATTCATAAGGGTGGTCATAGAGATTGTGTCAATAATTATAGGCCAATATCTATCCTGTCATCTCTGAGTAAGATTCTAGAGAAAATTATTAATAAAAGACTCGTTAAGTTCTTGGAATATAAGAACTTATTATCTGATGCTCAATACGGGTTTAGACAGGGTAGATCAACTGATGATGCAATTCATTCTTTTACAGAATTCATCGCTACAAAGTTAGATAGTAAATATAAATGCCTAACAATCTTTCTGGATCTAGCGAAAGCATTTGACACAGTCTCTATCTCCAAATTGCTATTGAAAATGGAACGAATGGGTGTCAGGGATACTCAACTGCGCCTATTTAAGAGTTACCTATCAGGACGTACTCAGCGGGTTAAGATTGGCGATTACCTGAGTGGGGAGAGTTCCGTAAAATTTGGGGTCCCTCAGGGTAGTATTTTGGGTCCTTCCTTATTTCTTTGTTACATAAACGATCTATGTAGCCTACAACTATCAAACTGCAAAATCATAACCTATGCTGACGACACAACACTCACATTTTATGGGGAATCATGGC
Source organism: Phragmatobia fuliginosa (assembly GCA_932526445.1). Lineage (NCBI taxonomy): Eukaryota > Metazoa > Arthropoda > Insecta > Lepidoptera > Erebidae > Phragmatobia > Phragmatobia fuliginosa. The sequence continues at coordinate 18,267,178 of OW052074.1, read as the reverse complement.
CCCAAGTCTACGAATATGCGCAAAAAGGCTTCAATAGGGTTGTTCTCTGGCTTTCTACGAACTCTTTAACCCTTAATTCCGGTAAAACGCATTATATACCCTTCACTTTAAAAAAATGTATTTTGCCGGAACACAATATAGTGGCACATGCCTGTTTACCGCTGCTTAAGTCGAGTTGTAGTTGTCCATGTATACAAAAAACTACATCTATAAACTACCTAGGAGTGAGCATTGATGAACATCTAAGTTTTGAACGACATATAAATAATGTTGCCAAGAGAGTCCGCAAACTAACATACATATTCAAACAACTCAGGCATGTAGCTGATCCCGAAGTTATGAGAACTGTCTACATGGCGCTCTGTCAATCGATCATTGACTACTGCATTTCTTCTTGGGGAGGAGCGGCTAAAAGCCACTTAATAGTGTTGGAGAGAGCTCAACGACTCATTCTGAAAATCAGTCTATTCAAACCAAAACTTTTTCCAACTTCGGAGCTATATTTGCTTGCTGAAGTTCCGACAGTTAGACAACTATATATTCTTGCCGTAATATTAAGACAACATGGTCTCATGCAATTTGACCCGAGCAATCCAACACTGTACGGTGCAACCGTACTCTACAATTACTGCGCTCTCATCATATTTGTATCATTACATTACTACCACTTTTATTGTAAATCAGTGCACAACTCGCGTTCATACGACGTACATGTCACTCACATAATTAAGCATACTATCAATAAATATCAGTTAAATATATCAGTGTCTATCAATCATCAATTTAGCAATCATTCCCAAGCTGTGCAGTTAGCAGACTGTACATCTTTTATGGTCCTTCGAGTGTAACCGTAACACGGGACTACAGCGCGAGTGTTCTATCAAGATACATCGAGCTCCCGATTGCGGAATATCAGCACACCTGTGGACACTAGCAGAGTCACATCTCGCTAGGAGCAGCCCCAGGAGTAAGCACAGGAGCATACATACAGTGTGTTTGCAGTTCAGCATTTTCAAGTAAGATCATTCCATTTAATCTTTAAGTCTTAATTCATCATGGAAGACATTCACGTAAATCAGGCCGAACTTTTCGGCGCTATGACAAAGCTATTCACAAACATCAAGAAGGATAGTGCTAGTCGTAAGACTGATGATTATTTTGAACGTCGTTTAGAACTATTAGCCACATACTGGGCCGATTATCAGCATAACCATGATCGGCTTTGTACGGAGGAAAGCAGGTCTCACCCGTATTTTTTAGAGAACCAGTATGAACAGGCAGAACGATTGTACAGGTCTATTAAAACATTACTTAGACAGCAGCAAGCATCAATGGAGGTGAAGCCTTCTGATATCTTAGATCATGAGGAAGTCTCTCAGCAGAGAGAGATATACGGCGTTTCAGCAGAGAGAGAGGATGATCCATCATCAATACAAGCATCTCCAGTTCGCTCCTCTAGAGGAACGTCTAGCAAGTCGGACGATATGTATAGAAAACAAAGCAGCAATATCAAAGCATTTAAAAGAACCGTAGCTAATTTGAAATTGGACGAAATCGAGGAGAAATGGGATTTGGAAGACGCCCTGAAAGAATTACAATTAAGATGGTCTGTAATCGACAAACTTCACTGGGAATTGGACGGAGAGTTAGGAGTATTAGACGAACAGTATGAGCAAACATATTCTAATCAGGAAAATGTATACAACAAGCTGAGAAAGGCCATCAATAGCAAGTTAGGGTCTGTTGTTCACAAGATAAAATCAACCCCGAAAATGGAGATACCTATGTTCAGCGGATCTTATCAGCAGTGGACTACATTTAAGGATTTATTCCTTGAAACAATCCACAACAATAACTCTCTCTCAAAGGCACAGAAAATGCAACACCTCAAAAACAAATTGAAGGGAGAACCCGAGAGACTTATACAACACCTCAAAATATCATCAGACAATTATATTCCTAGTTGGGATATCCTGAATCACCGCTACAATAATGTGAAATTGATTTGTAGGGCTCATTTGGACTCATTATTCAGCATTCCGGCAGCACAACATGCTAATGTCAATCATATCAAACGTCTGCATGACACAACGATTGAGACATTAGAAGCCATCAAGAACATGGGGGTGGACGTAAGCTCTTGGGACCTTATTCTTGAATATATTTTAACTCCAAAATTAGATGTAGTCACTTATGATGACTACAGTTCATCATTAAAAGATTCCAGAAGTATACCAAAAATTCAGCACTTTTTAACATTTTTAGAAGATAAATTCACGAATATGGAGTCGTCACGCAGAAAGCTAGATAATCATTTTCATAAATCAGTCAATCCCAGCAAATACAAGCAATCATCATATCAATCTAAGCATTTACATCAATCATTTTCAACACGTGGAGAGGTTATTTCACAACCAACAGGCAACAAAATTGCCGATTCAAGCAGAAATTATAAGTGTCCAATTTGCAAGACAAATGACCACGGCTTGTTTCAGTGTAAACAATTTCTGGAAATGACGCCGCAAATAAAACATAAAACTATATCAAAATACAATGTGTGTCAAAACTGTCTTTATTCGCATAACGGCAACGCTTGTATTTCAAACAAACGATGCCGCGAATGTAACAGAAATCATAATACATTACTTCATGCAGCATTTACACAATCGAGTTACAACTATTCCACTGCAAACTCATCAAAGGCAACGGATAACTCGATACGCGCTTTGAAATCCGAAGCACCGCAGCTATCGCGCGGCAATTCACACGTATCACTGAAAAATAATATGCCAGATGTACTTTTACCGACGGCAATAATCAAAGTACAATCAAACGATGGGTCTTTTCATACTTTACGTGCACTTTTAGATCAGGGATCCCAAACTTCCCTTATAAGTGAAAGGGCAGCTCAGCTTCTGGGTTTATCTCGCAAAAGATGCCCAGGGGTTATTTGGGGGGTTGGTGAAAAGGAAACCAATTGTAAAGGATTTATGACAATCAACTGTGCGTCTACATCCGGTAACTTTGAGTTTGAGGTCGACGTTTATATCATGAACAAATTAGTAAAGAATCTACCCAATCATACATTCCGAAAACCTACGTGGTCATACTTAGATAATATCACACTAGCAGATCCTGATTTTAACGTCAGTCGTTCAATCGATTTACTACTTGGTAGCAGCATATACTCGAAATTATTGTTAGAAGGAATCTGTAGAGAATCCGAGTACAGTGCATCAGCACAGAATACCCGCTTAGGCTGGATATTGAGTGGAGATATCATACAATCATTGCACTGTAACGTCGTTATACATAACCTGGATGAAATCCAGAAATTCTGGGAAATAGAGGACATCACTGACGAAACGTCTCTATCATCAGGAGATCAACAGACTGTAGATTTTTATCAGAAAACTACAACTCGGCGAGAGGATGGTCGTTATCAAGTCAGATTGCCTCTTAAGCCAAACTTTACAAATATGTTAGGATCTTCTAAACCCAAAGCAATAGCATTATTTAAATCATTAGAACGAAGATTTAAGCAGAACCCCAGCATTCAAAATGAGTATCAGAAATTCATGACTGAATATTCAGAACTGGGTCACATGAAACTAGCAAGTACCAGCTTAAAACCTGAGTGTTTTCTTACCCATCATTGCGTACAGCGCCCCGACGCAACCACTACTAAATTTAGAGTAGTGTTTAATGCGTCCGCTACAACATCAACAGGCAACAGCCTAAATGACATTATGGAAGCTGGACCTAATCTGCAGCAGGACCTCCAGTCCTTAATTCTCAAATGGAGGCAGTACAAGTATGCATATACTGCTGACATTGAAAAAATGTTCCGACAAATTTGGATACATGAAGACGATCAGCGTTATCAGAAAATCATATGGCGCAGCTCATCATCAAATCCTATTCAGGAGTACCAGTTAACCACTGTTACATACGGCACCAGAGCCGCACCCTTCCTGTCTATGATGACATTGAAACAGCTGGCACGAGATGAAAGAGACAACTACGCGAACAGCTCAGCAACAAAGGTCCTTGAAAACTCGTTCTACGTCGACGACTTACTACACGGATCTCATTCTCTCGAATCAGCAAAATTACTCACATCAGATCTTATCAAATTATTAAAATCGGGAGGTTTCAATCTCAGAAAATGGAAATCAAATGTCCCTGAGTTATTGGACCACACACAAACCGATGACAACATTCAAGATAATTTTAATTTTAAGCAATCAGAACAAACAAAAACATTAGGCCTTATCTGGAATCCGAAAAATGATACATTCCGGTACGAATTGAAATTCGAGTCAACGCCTAATCCTATCACAAAGAGAACGTTATTATCAGACATCTCGAAATTATTTGACCCCTTGGGATGGCTCTCACCCCTGTCAACTAAACTAAAAATAATTTTTCAAAAAGTATGGTTGTGTAATATCAAATGGGACGAGCCTCTACCGGAAGATATTTTATCAGATTGGCTAAATATCAAAAATAATTTAATCCGCGTGAATCATTTACAAGTACCACGTTGGATAGGCACAACAAATAAGCGTAACAGTATAGAATTACACGGGTTCTGTGATGCATCGCAGAAAGCATACGCATGTGTAATATACTGCCGGATCACAGGAGATGAACAATCACCACCCGTGCTATTAGTCGCGAAAACAAGACTTGTACCCATCAGCAAATCAGTTTCATTGCCAAGACTAGAACTATCAGGTGCACTTTTACTGTCAAAACTCATGTCTAAAGTTCAACAGTGTTTGTCAAACTACAATTTGAACATATACGGATGGGTTGACTCAATGATAGTATTGGGTTGGCTAAACGGGGATCCAGCACGATGGAAGTCGTTTGTAGCTAACCGTGTAAATCAGATAATTAAAATCATGCCCAATAATTGCTGGCTTTACGTTAAATCATCTGAAAACCCAGCTGACTGTGCTAGCCGAGGCTTGGATGCAGGTCAGCTTGAGGCTCACACTCTGTGGTGGAAGGGTCCTCTGTGGCTTTCAACATATGACCCCCTAGAGGAGCAGAAATCAATTATTTTTACAACAAACGAAGAAATGAAAAATAATTTACAAGTAAACGTAACCCAACAACAATACAATAGCAGTGTATTAGATTACATAATATCAAAGTACAGTTCATTCTCTAAGCTTGTAAATGTTTATGCAATGCTTTTGAGATACATTACACGATTACGACTAAAACAAAGGGTACAGAGCAGACATCTTACTCTACAAGAAATACAAAATGCAACCTTGAAGTTAATTAAACATGTACAACAATCTGATTTTTCAGACGAAATAAATAACTTACACCAAGGCAAGCCTGTTTCTAATAAGAGCAAAATATTGAATTTGAATCCGTTTTGTGACAAAAACGGCATCCTTCGCGTCGGTGGGAGGCTCAAGCACGCCAACATCGACCCCCGAATGAAACATCCAATCATTTTATCAAAAAATAGTCGTTTAACCGATCTTATAATAAATCAATCACATATTTTTACGTTTCATGGTGGTCCTCAGCTAACTTCGGCATTTATACGCCAAAAGTATTGGATTGTTGGCGGAATCAGAGCCGTTAAATTCCAGTTGCGTCGTTGCGTCAAGTGTCGTCGTCACAACCCTATCAATCAGCACCAAATAATGGGAGATTTACCACCAGAACGAACAAACCCCTCACGCCCGTTCCAAAACGTTGGTGTAGACTATACAGGTCATATTTATATCAAGGCCAACAAAGGTCGCGGAATAAAAACTCTTAAAGGTTATGTGGCTGTATTCATTTGCATGGCAACTAAGGCAGTTCACTTGGAGCTAGTGTCAGATTTAACAGCATCAGCATTTCTGGCAGCTCTCCGTAGAATGATAGCCCGCCGAGGTTTACCAAGCAATTTGTATAGTGACCAAGGAACTAATTTCATCGGAGCAAATAAGATCTTACAACAAGAGTATAAGGATATCCTTAGCACATTTAATCAAGATTTTCAGGCAGAGATAACAAAGCTGAAGATTGAATGGCACTTTAACGCACCTTCATGGCCGTCAGCAGGAGGGCTATGGGAAGCAGCTGTTAAAAGCCTCAAATATCACCTAAAACGAGTAGTCGGTGAGCAGCGGTTAACATTCGAAGAATTTAGCACAATTCTTTATCAGCTGGAAGCTTGTCTAAATTCCAGACCTCTATGTCCACTAACCGAGGATTCAGCAGATTTAAATTACCTTACACCCGCTCACTTTTTATCATGTGGGCCAACTTTGACACTCTTTGAGACGGAAAGGGACTTACGTACCCGCTGGAATTTATCACAAAGAATTTATCAGGATATATGGAAGCGCTGGCGTAGTGAATACTTGACCCAATTAAACACAAGAAGTAAATGGAGACGCCCCCAGCAAAACATCAGGATTGGAGACTTGGTGTTGATACACGATGCCAATTTACCTCCTGGAAGATGGGCAATGGGAAGGGTGATACAAATACACCCAGGAAGTGACGGATATATCAGAGTAGTCACGCTTCAAACAAAAAACGGTGTAATGCAACGACCAATCGTCAAGCTTACACCATTATTAGATTGTTCAGAACAGAACAAAGAACAACCACCATCATCAGATCTACCAGATCACACAGCATCAACACAACCCTCACATACTAGAACTCGGAACAAGACGAGTTATACGTTTACATCTATAATAACACTACTTTTTATTGCATTGTCTTTAATATGCAACGTACAAGCCGCTTACAACATAACTCAAATAAAAGGCAATCAGGCAATTTATTTTGATAAGATATCGGAGATGAGCTTAGTACAAGATCAGTGGAAAATAATCGTTTATTACGATATGAAACCATATTGGCATGGGTCTGACATATTTAGCATTTACATGAATCACCTTGAACAACTATGCACACAAACAGAGAGGAGATCCCATTGTGACGTAATCATGTTGCAGTTACGTCACGGATTCACAGAACTAGAATACTATGACCGCATGTTACTTAGTCAGCAATTTAAGGCGCGTACGCGCACGAGACGAGGTCTTATCAACGGTGTAGGATACATTGCAAATGCGGTCACTGCACTCTACCAATCATATGTGGAGATCATGTTACAACTGAACATATGACGGGCGTCAATACAATAGCAATAGGGAACAACTGCGTCATCAAGGCTGAGACCTTTACAATTATGTCACATAAGCATCAAACAAATCACATGCAAGTGACACCCGATATTGTAGCCGTAGATGTTGCGCCCATAAACCACCTTATCAACTTATCAGTACCCGTAAATGACATTGAAAACAGTGAAGAGAATTATCAGACGTCATTGCAAAATATCTCGGAACAGATAATTCAGCTGAAAGCAGCCTCCAACAAGGAACTTGATATCGACCAGGATGTATCATACCACGATGTTCATCACTACGTCGCCATCTACTGTGTGGGGGCGGCAGGGTTAGCCCTCGCTGCCTATGTGTACGTGCGTTCGCGCCGGCACCGCACCATTCAGCTAGAGCGTACACCTGCAGAACCTAACGTACACTACCGTGCCAGCATTAGTGAGCTAAGTGCAAGTGCTATTCCAAATCAATGTGTTCAGTGCGCGAGTGACGTAATTCGTAGTGATCAGTGTGTGAAAGAAATAAAAAATTTAAGTGTTTCCGTAACCGATAGAGCTACTTCACCTATCATTAGAAAATGTAGTTTTAAGCCATCATCTAACAACTTAGAGATTTAAGTAAAATTGTATTATCACCTTGTACCATCAGGTCATACTAACACCATCATTTCACAGCATTAATCATCTCGCAATTCGCGCCCGGGAGCATGTACGGTGCAACCGTACTCTACAATTACTGCGCTCTCATCATATTTGTATCATTACATTACTACCACTTTTATTGTAAATCAGTGCACAACTCGCGTTCATACGACGTACATGTCACTCACATAATTAAGCATACTATCAATAAATATCAGTTAAATATATCAGTGTCTATCAATCATCAATTTAGCAATCATTCCCAAGCTGTGCAGTTAGCAGACTGTACAAACACTATTGAGACGACGTGAGCGCCAAGTATGTCTGACTAAGCCTTTAAAAACGGTTTCTTTAGACAAATTTTTCTTTTTCCAAGGACCAAGGTTATATAATTTAGCGAACAAATTACTTAACATATACCCGGACAAAAAACACAATTGTAAAAGAAAAATTCTAAATTGGCTACTTACACTTAAATACGAAGAAACAGAAGTAATTATAAATAGACACAGGGACATTTAACATACATACATGACACACACACACACACACACACCCACACACACACACAATCACACACAAATTTTGTTAATTTCTTTTACTTGTATAAGATGTAATTAGAGCTTATATAAATGTAAATAATATTTTTATCTGGGATTGAGAGGCCAGGAGACCTGTAACACAAGTTTACTTAGTATAGGCTCCTGTCTCCCATCCAAATTATTTTGTTCCATTTTGTTGTAGTGTATTGATGTATCTTGTGGGAGAAATTAAATAAATTATTAAAAAAAAAAAAATTAATCGCTGGCACGGCTGGTCCGATTTTGACGGTACTTTCACTGACAGAATGACTTAAGGAGTAACAAAGGCCAATTTTTTATACAAACTGCTTCGCGGCGTTACTCGCAAATTACAACGACAACGAAGGGTAATATCGCAGGGCAGCTAGTAGGCAATACCTATTTTCATTACTATATCAACTATTGGTGGCATATAATTGGTGTTATACTTATTATTAATTGTAGATACATATTTAAAATGATAGTTTCTATTTGATATTATTAATTATAAGTTTACAATATTGTCTTGAATTTAACTTGTTAAAATATTATAAAAGATTCTAAATAAATAAAAAAACATGTTTGTATCAGAATCAATATTAAGTAGAGACAAATTGTAATGGCGGAGACAGCCATTAGGCAAACGCAGTGTAGGGTGTCCTCGTAGGTGGCCCGAGGTACGTCGGGGCTCCAGTGACTTCCTTTCGAGGGTATACCTGGTTCCTCGACTCATAGTACTTGATACAGCGTGCGGTTTTAGTCGGTCCGAGTCCGACGTGGTATCTCTTGAGATTTTCGCATGAAAAAAATAAGTGTCGGGCGACCTACGGCACGATCGACCGACGACTTCAAGAATGTGGATGGCAGCGGATGGATGCGGAGTGCAGCACTGACCAAGACCTGGATAATTGGCGCTCCTTAAGGAAAACCTTCGCTCAACAGTGGACTGCAATAGGATTTAGTAGGACAGGACTTTTTTTTTTGTTAAAGGCACCCGCCATCGCAGGATGTTGAGCCTGTTCCTAACATCTCCAATATACAAATAATTTGGAGTCGTTGTCCAACTCGATCTTTTCGTAGCTTTAATATTATTTAATATGTATGAAAGGAAATTCTAATGTGCACCGCTAACTACAATTACATTTAAGTATAGTCCATTTTAAGGTTGCTTGGAAGAAATCGCAGACTGCGATAAGGCCGCCCATTGTACCACTGTTTTTATTGGATTGAATCCTACGATGTATCTTTTGTATTACGGGGTGCAATAAAGAGTATCTATCTATCTATATATAAAAGAGTTTAAAAAGTATTTTGTACATATTTCAAATCTTATTACTAGTTATTCTACCGATTTACTTTTACCTACTTTAATACGTTGCGCTAACTTGGGATAACATGCAGGGAATGGATTACAATCTTACATTAATAAATTATTTCTAAAGTTATTTAATGTAGTAAAATGCTCCATAAGATATGTCTATCTAATTTGTCCATTTATTTATTTATTTTCTTTCCTTTTCATACATATTCCTTTTAATACTTACTGCACTTACTTTTTTTAATTTATTGCTATTTGTATTTACCTATTTTTATTAATGATGAACAGTAATAAACTAATAATATCATAATAATATTCATTAGTTTGTCTTATTTCTGCTATTTACTATCCTAACAATATCTGTACAATATTTTATAAATCTGTTTCTAACATATTATTAAGTTTGTAATAAGCAGGACAGGACTGTCCGCCATGTTAGATAATAGGTTCTTTTGACTACGGTGACGTAAACCTGTCAGGGTATTCAAGTTCCTGGACTAAGATGGCCGAAGGGATATTTAATTAGCAGTGATAAAAACGTCAAATATTCTGCATCTCTTGAAATTATTCACTCAGCTTCTATTCTTCTTCGCTTCGTTTTCTATTCTAAGTATTTATATATTCTCTTGTTTCATTAGCTATGTCACTCAGTCACCTCAACTTCCTAGCCTTATTTGGAGTCGGCTACTAGTTCAACCGGTTTTACTTAAATATCAGTTTTCCACGAAGCCACTGGCATCGGACCTCCGCAACCCTAAGGGAGAACTGAAATTCGAAGGTTGAACTAGTCGTCAGTAAACTTGAGGGCAGTGACTTCCCAATAACGATTGCCATAGATGTTCATGACAACCGGGACCGACGGCAATACGTGCTCTCCGAGGCACGGGCGTGAATCAAGGCCAAACTTCCCAACTCCGGGCTGCTATTAGGAATTTCCTAAGAAAAACACTTTTTTGGCCCGACCCGGGATTTGAACCCGAGACTTCTTGATTAGCAGTCGCCAACGAGGCAATGTCACTCAGTCACGTGATCAAAACAAAATATTAGCCAATGAAACAAGAGAATAGATTAGATAACGATAAACGTTTAGTAACTTGGCTAGGGGCTAGAGGGGGCACGTCAGACATTCACAACATAGTTGCATTTTTCTTTCATTATTTATTATATTTTTTTATTAAAATGGTGCCTAATTAATAACTAATCTTTCGCAAATCGTCACTCCACCTGGCCTGTGGGCGTCCTACACTACGTTTGCCGAGACGCGGTCTCCACTCAAGAACTCTTGTATAATATCTTCTTCTTCTTCTTAATAGGAATATCTACTTATTGTAAATAAATAATTAATTGTAAAAATTAAACGGAATGATAATTTAATGGTGTTTTTTTGTTAAATTGACTATAGGTACCTATTCTCCATATCAAATACATCTCCAGGCTATAAGACAGGCCCCAATTTTCAAAACGTTTTTTTTTAACTGCATGTTTGGCCTAGAGGTTTAAACGTACACCACGCCGCTTTCTACTGCGCCAAGTGTCGTGGGTTCAAATCCCACGAAGGATAACACTTTGTATCATTCACAAATTGTTGTTTTGAGTCTGTGTGTTCTTTGCGTCTGTTTCATGTATTTTTGTTAAGTCCCCCGTGACACAGGATGTATATTCCTAATGCGGGAGTTGTCTTTTTCGAAAAGAAACAAAAACAAGAGCCATAAAGCAACACCGGAGGATAGTAGTTAAGCAATTTTCCAACACAGAACATTCTATCATTCTTTACGAGGGGGATCTTCACATATACATTTTAGTATAGGTATAAATAATCCCCTGTCATTATGAATTTACACAACAATCTTATGCTTATTGACATATGCTTTATTGGCTTACTAGCTTTTAAAAGTAGTCTATGTGTTATTCTGATATATAAGCTATATTACTGTAAAGTTTCATCCAAATCCGTTCAGTAGTTTTTGCGTGAAAGAGCATCAAACATACATACATACTAACTGCCTTGTTGGTCTAGTGGTTAGCGTATGCGGCTGCTGATCAAGGGGTCTCGGGTTCGATTAACAGGACCAAATATTTATGAGATCCACAAATATTTGTTTCGGAGTCTGGGTGTTTTCTATGTATAGGTAATATGTATATATTTACAAAAAAAGAATGTATTTATATCAGTTATTTAGTACCCATAATACAAGCTCTGCTTAGTTTGGGACTAGATGATGTTGTGTGTCCGAAAGCCGGTGATACCAACATCACCGAATTCGATGTACGTGAAAATTATGAAGCTTCACTTACTTAGCTAAATAGGTACTGCCTTGGTTCATAACTTCAATATAAAAGGTAAGTAAATAAAAGTGTTGAGTTGATCTGATTAAGAATTTTTAATAACAGCAGGAGTTTGGAAGCACTCCTCGGCCTCGGCCTCGGGGAACACTTAAAGCCTACGGTGCTGCGCCAGTCCTGTCGGATAGTCCAAATCACGACACTACGAATGCTGTCATTTTAGATTGAACTCCTGAAATGACTGCACGGTTAGCTAGTGGTTTAAGCGATCGCCACGCCACTCTCTACTACACCCAGTGTTGTGGGTTCAAATCCCACATGCGACAACACTTTGTGTAATCAAGATATTGTTGTTCTAAGTCTTGGTGTTCTTTGTGTGCGTTTCATGTATGTATGTAAAGGCCCCCGCGACACAGGATTTACATTGGGAGATTAAAAAAAACTCCTATGCGGTAGTACCCTCGGTCAAACCAACCCATTCGTGCTGTAATCAGCGTGGCGTGGAAAGACTTTGATACCTTGCATCCCCATATCCTGCGTAGTAGTCTTTTCTCCATTGATATAAAGATAGGAATGAATGTAGAATCTGAAGGAATAGAGCTTTAACAAAGCTCAGATCTTTGTTTGCAACCGAAACCTACAAGTACCTATTTAGGCTACAAATATATTAAGTAAATTTTTCACAGTCCTTTCTACTTGAAAGAGAGAAAAGTTATTTATTTTGGCAACAAAAGAAGGTACTTAAAAGTCTTTTATCAGGAGGTGACAAGGTTAAACGATCTTCGTCGTCCGTAAGTGCAGGCCTGGGGTTGACAGATGAAGCCATCTGATTCTGTCACCCTAGCAGAAGCAGGCCGGGGTGGAGGTGCGAGCGCTACAAGGCTCGCGCCTTAGAATTTTTGAGTGGTGTTACCACACAAAATGGGGCTTTCTACAAGTGGAAGGTGGTACGAGGTAAAAAAGAGGGGTAACAAGATGCAAGTCTGCAATGGTTAGGGCCTGCCGGTTCTGATGTATTCTTTGATTTACTTAGATTCAGACCGAATTAGATGCCATTGACAGGAGAGTCCTTACATTGCCAACTAAATTCGGATACGCCACCCACGTTCATTGTACCCAGATGAGATCGTAGGTATATCTCGTGAAAGTTTCGGGGTCGTGGACTGTTAATCATAATGTAACACACCCGAGGACCGAAGGGGAGTAACCATTACATCTTCGTCCGATACAAAATAGTCTGACAATTGGGGGTTCAAATCTTTGTAGGAACTGGAGGTTTAAATTTTCAATATATTCACATTTAGTCCAAACCAAAAATCGAACTCGACACCTCTTCAGACCAGTCGCATACACTATCACAGGTGCGCCATACATACCTACATACTGATACAGTAAATATTATGTTGCGTGACCTACCAATAAATAAAAGCAAAAGAGAGTAGAAAATTTGAAGTTGACAAACTATCTACTGTACAACCAGTCCAAAGGCCTCAAATCTCGTTGATAAAATAATACGACTCAAGATGTTTGGTCAAGTAGTTATATTAGCGTGCGTTACCCCAGCCAAAAAGCAAAAAAAATTGGGCCTTAGAGAGATGAGAGTATAACAGAAAATTAGTGTGTTTTAAGGAGTAATTTGTTACAAATAGCAAAATTTGTGCATGTAGTAGGTTAAAAGTTATTCGACAAAAACACTTTTTGCTGGAGTAACGTTTCAAACGTTACCCCAGCAAAAATATTTTTTTTAAATCGTTTCAGACCCAAACGAAATACATGAAAAGATAGCTTTTGTTACCTATTAAATGTTAGCAAACAGCAAAATTTGTGTGAGCTGTGGTTCTTAAGTTATTGACAATTTTGCTGGGGCAATATTTTGGACTTGTCTAGAACTTGAAAATGGCTGAACGCAGAAGTTTGAAAAAAATACCTTCGATAGACCTTCATTTGCTTAAATTTGTTTAGTCATTAGTTTTTAATTTTTTGATGAACACTGATGTAAATAAATGGTTTTGAAAATCAGAAAAATACAGTTTTGCTAGTAAACAAGTATAGTTACAATCAAATAAAAAGCTGTAACATGTAGCCATGGTTTTCATTTATAATGACTGTAAAATTGGATTAAGTAACTTTAAGCAATATCAAGATATAAGTAAATATTATTATTTTTAAATGGTATATTTAAGTCATCGAATACGCAGTTCCTATTAAACAAGGAAACGTGGCAAACCCTAACAAATTTAAGTATATCATCAACAAACAAGGCTGTAAATTTCAGCTATCAATTACGAATATTATTAAAGTTATATGTAAAAAAAGAATGTAACAACATTCTCCTATAACGCGAGCAAATTAAAAGGTTACGTAAAAGCGACCGCGCCATGCATTTACATATCTTCGTAAATTAACGGCTTAGTATCTGGTATTTTGTACAGTCAACAGAATATTTTTATCAGATTGTAATTTAAATATTTAAACCAATTTTAAAAACTTAAATTTTTTGTTTCATACAATTTAATGCTTCATTCGAATTCAAATCAATGCAAACCGAAATATTATTAACTCAGTTGGGAATAGTGTTTTATAAAACAATATAAAAAATACAAAATTTCATATGGTATGCTATATTTTTTCTTTTTTTGTTCTTGTTATGAGAAAAAGAATAAGTGACATTCACCTCGACACCATGGAAGCAGCAGGAAGGCAACAAATGTAATTTTAAAAAGAATAATGCGTGTAAAATACTGAAGACATTTTACAAGGAAAGGACAAGGAAAATTTTAGAAGAAAAGTTACTAAACATTGTAAATATTTATTTAATTCATTGTAAACAGAAACAAAAAAATATCTAAGTTAGTATCTAAATATGTTGAAATTACTCAACTATCTGTGATTTTTCTAAACATATAAGTACTTATGTGAGTGTATGAGACTGATTTTAAATAAAATAAATTAATCACACTCAGTTCAATATATTTGTCACCCTGACCTAACTTTTTTTGTTCGTAACTGTACCATCAAAATATTGAATTATACCATTCATTTCAGATGTCAGCCGAATGTATGGCGCGGTCGCTTTTACGTGACCTTTTAATTTGGTCGGGTTATAGGAGAATGTTGTTACATTCTTGTTTTACATATAACTTTTATAATATTCGTGATTGATAGCTGAAATTTACAGGCTTGTTTGTTGATGATATACTTAAATTTGTTGGAGTTTGCCACGTTTCCTTGTTTTATAGGAACTGCGTATTCGATGACTTAAATATACCATTTAAAATTAATAATATTTACGTATATCTTCATATTGCTTAAAGTTACTTAATCCAAATTTACAGGCATTATAAATGTAAACCATGGCTATATGTTACAGCTTTTTATTTGATTGTAAGTATACTGGTTTTATTGCAAAACAGTTTTTTTCTAATTTTCAAAACCATTTTATTACATCGGTGTTCATTAAACAATTTAAAAACGAATGATTAAACAAATTTAAGCAAATGAAGGTCTATCGATGGTATTTTTTTCAAATTTCTGCGTTCAGCCATTTTCAAGTTCTAGACAAGCCCAAAATATTGCCCCAGCAAAATTGACAATAACTTATGAACCACAGCTCACACAAATTTTGCTGTTTGCTAACATTTAATGCCTAACAAAAGCTTTCTATTCATATATTTCATTTGGGTCTGAAACGTTTTAAAAAAAGTTTTTTTGCTGGGGTAACGTTTGAAACGTTACTCCAGCAAAAAGTGTTTTTGTCGAATAACTTTTAAACTACTACATGCACAAATTTTGCTATTTGTAACAAATTACTCCTTAGAACACACTAATTTTCTGTTATACTCTCATCTCTCTAAGTCCCAATTTTTTTTGCTTTTTTGCTGGGGTAACGCACGCGTTATATTATATGTAACTATAGCAATATAGCTCGTACAAGTAATGACATCTACCTGCGACTGTGGTCAATTTACAACAATTACCTCATACATGAAAAACAATAAATCTGCCATCTAGTGAGCAGTAGATTTTTTATAGTTTGATTTCTCACCAACATGCTACTGTCAATAGATGTCGCTTGCTGGAAAATGTAAACGTGCATTTAAGTCTGTAAGTAATAGTAGACTAGTGCTTTTAAAATTTTAATTGTATCATTATATATTGCGAAATAAAGTGATATTATTTAATTGTCTTTTGACAGTTTTTTTTTTCTCAGAGTTAAAAATAATGTTGCTTCAATTTAATTCAACAAAAACCTTGTTGATATTACCATGGTAGGACATAAGTAGTTATGTCCTTAGTCATACACAGACATATTGTCAAGTAAAATCTAATTTTCTATCTCAGACAAAAATAAGTCACGAAAATATTAACTGACATTACCTCCCAATAAAATAGTAGAAATAAAATTTATTCGACGGGCACACCTGCGTGCAGCTGGCCACATTCTGCTGTCTCCGATTTCAGCAAGTATGTAAATGTCACACATAAAATTTATAATTTTTTTACGTTATCAACGGTTCGCGATTATTTTTTTACGTTTGGCGGTTCGTTTTGTGTCGGTAATTGAAACGTAAAAGCGACAATGTGTGCGCTGGGGGCTCATAACCTCCGCGCGGTGCGCGCTCGCTGCATCACGTAACAACGGGAGTGCCCTGATGGTGAGACGAACCGCGATGGTGCTGAGTACCGAGTGGGCGCAGGTTGAAGTCGTCGAGCTTACGAATGATGGCAACGGCCTCGGGTTCAACCTGGTAGGCGGGCGGAGCACCGGTGTTGTGATAAAGTACGTGTTGCCTGGAGGTGTCGCGGATAAAGACGGAAGGCTACAGAGCGGCGACCACGTCTTGCAGGTCGGCTCTGTTAACCTGCGAGGTTTCACTTCCGAGCAGGTCGCGGCAGTGCTGCGTCAGTCCGGCCCATCTGTACGTCTTCTAGTGGCTCGTCCCGCCGATCCGGCTGCTGCACTGCGGGCTCCATTACCAGGCACCGCTCTCGTACCTACGAAGATCCTCGCAGACCCTGAACTCTTAGATCGGCACCTCATTGAAACTGGCTATGGTGCTGTGTATAACCTTTCTCAGTGCTTCACAGATTACATTAATGGTCAAAACAGTGAGAATGAACCAAACATTGTAGCCGCTGTTGTGAGTGTCATTGGCGATAACCCTCAGCAAATACCCGACCGACCAATCATATCAGATGCTATATCACCAACAATAACAATTACCGTTCCGGTAGAGATACAGAACTCGCCTGAGATTGAGATTGTGCACGTAGATTTAAATAAAAATGTCTATGGATTAGGCATCACAGTAGCTGGTTATGTTTGTGAAAAAGAAGAATTGTCTGGTATATTTGTAAAGAGTATTATTGAGGGCAGCAGTGCTGAACAGAGTGGTAAAATTAAGTTAAATGATAGAATAATAGAAGTAGATGGAATATCCTTAGCAGACAAGACTAATCCTCAAGCAGTTGAGGTTTTAAGAAACACAGGAATATCCGTGCACTTAGTATTAGAACGGTATTTGCGTGGTCCAAAGTATGAACATCTTCAGCTAGCTATATTCAATGAAGAGCGGCCATCATCTCCTTCACCTTCCACTACAACCCTTTCCTGGTTCCCAGTGCCTTCCCAAGCTGATACAGGTACAATAGAAATAGAACCTGAACCAGAATCTAATACAACAATTGACTCTGGTGTTTTAGAAGTAGGTGAAAAAGAAGATGAACCAACACAAGAAGAATTAGACAGAAGATTTGATGAAATTTTAGCTATTGATGTGGAAGAATTAAAGAAAAAGTGGCAGGAAGAAGTTGGCCAAGACAAGGAGGTTTTAGTTGCTGAAGTCCGTAAACTAGAAGGGCTTGGCATCAGTCTTGAAGGCACGGTAGACGTAGAAGGAGGTCAGGAAGTTAGACCTCATCATTATATCAGGTCTGTACTCCCAGAAGGTCCGGTGGGTCAAGAAGGTATATTATTGGCTGGAGATGAACTTTTAGAAGCAAATGAATACAGGCTCCATGGTCTAACTCATACTGAAGTTGTAAACATTTTGAAAAACCTTCCTTGCCGAGTTAGATTAGTCTGTGCCCGAAGTAGCGTTGAAAGTGGTCCTCGACCGTTAATAAACCTAGCACCAGACCGGGAAGGCTTTGAAGCTCGTAAGATCATATCTGGTAGCTTGAATAACTTGACGAATTTAGTCAAAGCACAGTCAGATACTTCCATTAACACCTCTAGCACAGCAACACTAACAAATCATTCTGGACATTCAAAGAAATCCAGGTCCTTAGAGTGTGTGTCGGGCTTAGCAATGTGGCAGAGTAAAGAAGATATAGTGGAGCTATTGAAAGGAGATCAGGGATTAGGCTTTTCAATACTGGACTACCAGGACCCTGTTGATCCTCTAGGAACTGTGATTGTGGTCAGAAGTTTGGTGCCAGGTGGAGCTGCAGAGAAACATGGTGATATATCACCGGGAGACCGAGTTATGTCAGTGAACGGAGTCAGTATTAAAAATGCGACACTCGATCAGGCTGTACAAGCTTTGAAAGGGGCACCAAGGGGTATCGTGAGGGTCGGTGTGGCTAGGCCTTTGCCCCCTCACGATTCGAAGTCTAAAAGCAGCACAAATCTGAATACGAAGACAAGTTAACTGTCAATTGTGATTAATAACTGTACTAGTCATGTTGAGTCATATCCGTATGTTACGTGCACATATCGATGAGTTTTGGGGAGGCAAGAGGGATGTTGACATGGTGCTTTTTGTTTAAAATTTAGCATTATACAATATACACACTTTAAACCAGTAATGTTTTGATCTGATTAATTTTTAAATAAGTGTCAAGTTTTATATTTACATTGAACATTGAAAAGAGAGAAAAGTTCTAAGTTAAACTGAGTAATACATGTTATTAGGATACATTAAATATCGTAACTAACATAAAACATAGGAGGAAAACATTCTCAAATAGTTTTTTTTTTTTTATATTTGTTATGTTTTTGTCTCACTCTTACAATTTGTTCAAATCCTTACTTGTTTTATAACTAGTTAGTTTATGATACCATGATCCCCTCTGTAAAGTTTGTAAGGAAGTCTTATAGAAAAAGTGGAGACCGCGCTCAAATCCTATGATACAATAATAATTAACGCTTTACTAGTAATAGTATTACGTAAGTCACTCATGTCATTTTAAATGCACATTCTATGAGTAATGTAATTTGGATTACCTTGTTATTTGTGTAAAAAAAATCAGCAAAAAGTACAAAACAGATTTCTATTTTATTACAAACGGTGCCTATGGTATATATGGTAAAGAAAGATATTATAAATCCTTTTTTGAAATATGTATATATATCTCATGTTTAATTTGTTTTTTTTGGAGTGTATATCAGAGCTTTGGGATGATAGGTTACTTTATTTTAAAGTTATAACTGTTTACTTAGTACATAAATATAGCTAAAAGAGAATAAGAATCAATTAGTGATGCAATATTTTTCAAAATCATGACATATAATTAGTGGACAAGCATCAAATTATAAAAAATAAACTATTATTACAGATGTTATACTATTTTTTTCGTTGGTCTAGTGGTTAGCGTATGCGACTGCTAATCAAGAGGTCTCAGGTTCAAATCCCGGGTCGGGCCAAAAAGTGTTTTTGGGATTTTCTTAGGAAATTCCTAATAGCAGCCCGGAGTTTGGAAGTTAGGCGGTCATTCACGCCCGTGCCTCGGAGAGCACGTAAAGCCGTCGGTCCCGGTTGTCAAGAACATCTATGGCAATCGTTATTGGGAAGTCAGTGCCCTCAAATATACTGACAACTAGATCAATCTTCGAATTTCAGTTCTCCCTTAGGGTTGCGGAGGTCCGATGCCAGTCGCTCCGTAGAAAAACTGAAATTCAGGTAAAACCGATTGAACTAGTAGCCGACCCCAAATAAACTTGGGAATAAAGGCTCGGAAGATGTTATACTATTTTTTTCATTTTTTACACAAATCTCAAGGTATCCAATTGTAGAGAAAATTTTACACAAAAAGAAATGTTTCCTGTGACATTTTTTTAATTCTAGATTGTAATATCACAAATTGTAGATATTTACCTAAGGGAGCAATTATATAGAGTAAACCTAATGTAAATACATGTATTTGAATCTCACTACACTTATTAGAGTTATTATACATACTTATATATATATATATATATTGAGGATTTGATCGTGAATTGAGTTCAGGCCTTTTATATTTTTTGTAAAAAAAAAGTATTATTTTGTAAGTATTGTGAATAGTTTGCGGTACCTAAAAGCGTAGCTTAAATGTGAAGTAGATATTTATAAGAAATATTTGGAATTGTAACCCCTACAGAAGTATTTCGTTTTTGGTCTAAAAATTGTGTTTATATGCTTTTGGGGTCTGAAATGACTCTGAAAGTAAAGGCGAGAAAAAATAGTTTATACTAGCTGTGCCCCGCGGTGTCACCCGCGTTTTTCTTGTTTTCGTGGAAAAAATAGGTTTTCGATTTTACACCTTGTGTTACAAAATAGCAATTTTATTACGGATCCCTAATTTTGAAAAAAAAGATAGCCTATAGCCTTCCTCGATAAATGGACTACCCAACACTGAAAGAATCATTCAAATCGGACCAGTAGTTCCAGATATTAGCGCGTTCAAACAAACAAACAAACTCTGCAGCTTTATAATATTAATAAGTATAGATGTATAAAGCCCCCTGAATAACTAAAAATTGTAACCTGTACAGAAATTCTATTTTGGAAAACATTAAATTATAAAATGAGTAATATAGCTAATATTTCGAATCAAAGAGGGGCTAACAGGAATTTTACATTTTATTAAAATTGACATGTATGTTCAAACTAAACAATACAGGCTACGCATAATTTTAGGATCAAAATTTCAAGCTACCCGCATAATTCTTCTAAAATGTAACCTATCTCTTGACTGTAAAATCCTCCATAAATTATATCTCCAAAACTTAACTGACTATTTGAGCAACAGCATTCATGATACATATAATTCTATTATATGTATCATGAATGCTATATATTCTTCACCAAAAAAGATCTTATACTAATATTTCCACTTACAATTTTTTTTTTATAACGAAGACAATATGTGAAAATTCCAATCAATAATAGTAACTATTACAACACGTCATGCATAGTGATGGGTCGAGGGCAACAACACATACGGGCGAAAAGGCAATAACTTGGCATGTTATGAGGGGAGCGAGGGGACATGTAGGTAAATGAAACAGCGTCTACACCAAAATTTCTTTATTTCAATAACTGGCGCCTCCTCGGGCCTCTTACCCACATATATTTATAATTCATGTTGTGACTTAATTAGGGGTAATGTAGGTGATGGGGATCTAAGTGATCCCCATCACCTACATTACCCCTAATTAAGTAATAGTAGTATAATAGTAAGCAAAAATGAAAAAAAAAGCAAATCTATGAATCAACTATTTATTACTCTGTTCTTATAAACTTTACTAACTATCGATTGAGATCAACTTTAATCACTTTGGTTTATTACTTTTGGTACAATAGCTTTTTTTTTAAATAACTTTGATCCCGATTGTCAACTTGGGTTGGCAATGGTGATCAGTATGTGGGCAATGGTGATCAACACATATCGCAAACATAATTGCGCGTAGTATCCCATCCAGTACAGTCGGCATTAGCCCAGAGCCCACTAGAAGTGCACCGGTACTATGTTTCATTGTTTCGGCCGAATTCACCACATACAAGACACGAGCTGCTTGTATCTTCTGCATCGTCATTTTCCTGGCAAAACACATCCGTGTTCACGTCTGACGTCGAAGTCGAAGTATCATTGGAGTCCTGCAGAATTTTCTTCTTAATCTTGTCACGACTACCCTTCAGTGGCTTGATTTTCTTTCCTGTTCTTTTTCCTTCGTTTTTCACAGCTTTGGCCTTCCTTTTATTTTCTTTTTCAACTAGGGCGTCTTTGATCGGTGTGGATGTTAAAATCGTTGCATGCTGTTTTTCATTCCTTGTCTTGTCAACAGCTACTTTCTTAGGCACCTGAATGAAATTTTGAATAATTGGCAGATCCTTAGATGTTGATGCTAGTAGTATATCAATTTGAGACAAGGATGCAGTCGCTGGTCCAGAAGTAGCCAAGCATGAATACATGGCTCATGTGCCTGTTTGCCTCTAGTTTTAGTAAACGAAAAAAAAGGTTTTATTTCAAGTAGACCTTTTCAGGCACTTTTGAAACGTTACATTAATAACTATAGTTGCTCAGTCAGTCGTTGAATGTACTTGAATAGGAATGTTTCGTTCTAGCTCAAAAGTAGGCGTTCGGGATGATGCAGGGACAACATCACCAGCAGAAGTCGATTCAAAAATAGAGTCAGTTTATGTTGCCATTGGTGGAGGAGAAGAAGGCACTCCTGCATTTCCAAAAATGCTATCAGTTCCTGTTCCCATCTTTGCAGTCATTGGTTTGCTTTTCTTTGGAGTTTTATCAGTAGATGTAGGCCTTTCACTAGTATAATTACTACTAGCTGGTTTGCTTGACAGTAGTTTTGACAAATCTGCGCGTTGCCCCCCAACTTTTGACGTATCTCCAGGCATATGTTTTTAACACTCGTTAATATAAATTTATACCAAAGCGTTGTGTTGTGAACGAGGAGGCGCCGGCTATTGAAATCACCGTTGATATGTTGTGTGTAAGATGTCCAACATATCCAACATATTGTATTAATATTTACAGACTTAATGTACAATGTACCGTGGTTCACCGTGTCTTGTTTCGGCGGATGGTCATAATGAGAACGGCCGGTCTTTGTCTGCTGTGATGAGCGTGAACCCTGCCTGGACTGCTCGCGTCGCTGTATCCAGTTAATGTCGTGCTCGCTTCTCTTTTCTTAATTAATCGCGTGTACCCGGCTATTATATCCTTGGTTTTCTATTTATTGGTATTTATATTCTTGCATGTTCCTTGCTTGCGACATTTCTGCTAATCTGCATATTTCGATTGCTTTTTGTAACTTTATGTTAGGTGCCCGTAATAATCTTTCAGATAGGGCTATATCCCTTATGCCACATATCAACCTGCTACGGACAAGATCGTCACGTAAATCTAACTCTCTTCGGTCCCTCTTGAAAAACTTATGGCGATCCACTGCCAAATTTTTCTTTGGTATAAAAAAGTCATCAAACTTTTTAATAACTCATCCACCGAATTCCACTGTTCATTAAATTGTGCCGCTACTTCTCGACATTTCTCGCCAACAATATGTAGCAAAATGTTAACTTGCGTTTTTTTTAATGTTGTTGGATAATTCACAAGCTTCATAATAGATGTTGAATGCAGCCTTCCACTTTTGCCATTCTGTACTCAGATTCCCAGAAGTTATGTTGGCAGCCTCTTGAATTTTGGCCATAGATTCACTCATAAGTGATTTTTTGGCATTTGTAGTGTCATAGACTGCTCAATGTTAAAGAAATAACAGAACATTTTCAAGTCTGATGTTACAGGAGTGGTCATCTTTGGCAGTAGAGCAGGTATGAGCCCATGAGTTAAAAGTGCTGGAGGCTCTCCTGCAACTCCATACCTATGTTATATGATATTGGAGCATCATACAGGTTAAATCAACCTTTCCTCTAATTTCAGTCTTTTTAACTACTGCTAATGCTATTTGAGAATCACTTTTGATGCCATAAGGGATTATGGTTCGCTGGAACCGTTATAAATGCCAATCCTGACCAGTTTTCCTTAACGACGTTCTTAATGGCTTCCTTCTACATTTTCAACCCCATTTCAAGCCATGAATACATGGCTCATGTGCCTGTTTGCCTCTAGTTTTAGTAAACGAAAAAAAAGGTTTTATTTCAAGTAGACCTTTTCAGGCACTTTTGAAACGTTACATTAATAACTATAGTTGCTCAGTCAGTCGTTGTGTAGTCGGTAAGAAATCCTAAGATCTATGATTTCGTAAAAAAAAAATCGGGTAAATCAGTGGGTAGTTCCAGAAACTAGTTAATCCACTAGCACGAATCATATGAATCTTGTTACTAGAATAACATAGCTCATAACGAGTTCGATTCTAAAGATTTGAATTTTCACATAGAGTCCTAGTGTTTAAAAGCCCTAGTCCTAATAAGCATTTTTGTTTGTAAAGCAGCACTAATACTAGACGCGCACATGTGATATAATAAGTATTTATAAACAACAATCTCACTGTACATTATTTCGTCATAAGCCAGTTTGTAATAAAAACTCAGCTTTAAGTAAAACATAATTTTTGTTAAGGATTTAAAGACTAAATATTCAGTATACAATGTACCTACTTATAAAATACCATTTTATAATTTGTTTCATCTGTTGTTAATTTGTTTATTACCGAAACACAAGTTACTTCCATCTAAAATATGTTTTTTTTTTATTTGACCCCTTTGTTTAAGCTAAAAATTAATACTGAGCAGTCAGCGGTTAGTGATGTACCTATTCTAATATGTTAGTCACTCAAGAGTTGAACTCAAATTGCACAAAATCACTAATTTTATTAAGAGAGACTTGCTTCTCGTAGCATAAAATGGCCCGCTCTGTCAGAATAATACTACCAAGATAAACAATTATTTTGTTAATTTTTACCCCATCCCCCTTAAATCTTGGAAAAGGAATACAAAGGACCATGCAATTGTGACCAACCCGTTTGATGGACATCGGTCCATGAATCGATTGGGCTAATCGAATCTAATCAGTCTATTGCAGTTCACCTATTAACAAATGCCTATTTCAATGTGCTCTATATCCCAGTTCATCTGGCCCAGATTCATTTAAGCTCTTTTTTCCTATTATTTATTGAGAGAAAATACCATGCAATCATATGAATGATTGTTATAATAAGTACTGGCTATTAGGTTGAAATTTACGAGCTCGCTTCAGGCCAAATTTAAAAAACAAACTGCTTTAAAGGATACGGTTTTGTTTACAATTTTATTGCAAGTCATAAAGCGATCATCACTCCACGCCGAATGTTGGGTCGTGGCCCACATGGGATCAAACTTTGTGGGATCCACGAAATATCGCCCGAATTTATGCTAAAAGTTTGTGTCCGTGGTTTTAAATGTTTTTTAACTTTGTCTGGTATGGGGAGTTGTCTGGAAAGAATTTGCTTATCCACGACAGAAGTGGAGGCCGCTATCTCAAGGGTAGCAAATCATAGAGATGCTGTCGTTTATGGAGTTCTGGTTTGTAACTTGTTCTTTCATTAGTTCAAAGTTTATTTTGGTTTCAATATCAGAGAGAATATTCGAATTTTTTGCTGTTCGAGGACACTGATTATTTTTGCCGTAACTGCAAAAGAGAGGTTTCCGATAATGTATGAACCCTCTTTAAAAAATACTTGTTTGGAAGGGTTCAATTGCCGTTGTGTCTCATTCAAATAAACGACCAATTTTACACCAAAGACTGGAAAATAAAGATATAATTACACATTTTGTTACTGACTAGTAGTAGTAGATGACTATCTTGCTGAATACGCCGATGGCCGACTGTAACGGTCATATTTTGTGAAAAGTTTATTTACTTGTAATTCACGAAGTTAAAGAACATTATACATCGCAGTCTGCCTCGAAATCTGACATACCTAATACTGTCTGCTATAACAAATTTAAGTATTACAATATGCATTTATAAGTTTACTAAAATAGACTTTATTACATATTCGGTCAATTTTACATAACATTCTACATTGCGACTCAAATATTCGAAATTTAAAAAAAAAATCAACTGAAATAAAAAAAAATACCATTTGCGCATAGAGCATAAGAAAACTGTACTGTGGGGCACATTTTTCTATTTTGATTTATGAAATCTGGCTGTGGCTATTTTAAACGGAGTGTTTATTACCACTATCATTAGGAATTCTCCTACGTTATTATATAATAGTCCAGTTGAAAATACTTAGGAGCCCTATTTCAGCTACTAAGCTAAAGAAATTAAAATAGTAGCCCCTCGTAAATATTTGGGATATTATGAATATTTCTGATATAAAAGATTGTTAAGTCGCGTGTTTATGTATTGAGTTATATATCGAAATTCACTAATAAGTACGTGTATAATATCTTATTTTGGAAATGAAGGCATAGAAAACATACATTCAGTCTTACTGATTCAATTTGAATCCCAGTCCAGCTGTGGACTGTTAAAGGCTGTTGATGATGATGATGACGATTATAAAAAATATACCGGTAACAAAGTTAATATTTTTCGCACAAACTCCATTAATACAATTTGATTGTTTTGTTTAGACTTAGCCGAATTGTATTACTATAATAATGATGTGTCGATGTGAATTTACAGAATATAATATTCTAAACAGAAAACTTGAGGTATTCCAATTTTAAATCTAATCGTTCAGAAATTATAAACGTTTCCGTTTATCTTTCGTGTAAGATTTATTTGAAGTTTTTTTCAATCAGAACCGAATCATTACACAGGTTTGTTTTAAAATCTTTTCCGTGTTCGAAACACGAACACGAAACCTACACATGTCGTTTAAACGCAGGCATTGCGTGTTTCAAACATTGTAAATGTAAATTATAATAAAAGTCACATTTATGGTGGAGTCTCGGAGTAGCGTAGAGCGTGTTGCCCCACGCGCCGTGACGGACGGGGTTCGGATTAAGTATGCTTTATTATTGTACCATTCTTATTAGACAAAAATTTGAATCTAAACCAATTACCTACTTTTTTTTGTTTTGTTTTTTAATTTAGGTTTAGTTTTTAGAGTTTAAATTTAAAAGTTTTCATCTAATATTAAATAATATCAAGAGTTTTTGAAGTTTGATCTTATTTGGAAACTTAAAAGAAAGCGTTTATTTTATAGTTCGGAAACCAATCCGTAGCATATTGCTACGGATTGGTTTCCGTCCGGTTTTCACAGTCTAGCGAATACACAGCAAATTACAACATTAGTTGAATAGATCGCAAAGCACTTCAAAGGTCATGCCGATTTAAGCGCGAATGGGCCGGCTCGACGGGTCAGTAGTACCCTCACACAGAAGACCATCCTAATAAGGACAGCATTCTTGCTGTCGTATTTCGTTGGTGAGTGTGAGACCGGAGACCTAATCATTTAAAATATCTGAACAGGCCGCCATAAGCCGGTATGAGTCACCATTCTACTCATGCTTTCCATCAGGTCGAGTAGAGTCACTTTGATAGGCGTAAATATATAAAAAGCATAAAGTCCGCTAAACAGTTCTTGAAAGTGTTTCAATGAATAGACTGGCAGCTATAAATAAATATAATTAATTTGATTATTTTTAACACCCTGCTCCACGCTCAGCTCAACCTCGCGGCATCGGCCTTACACTCGACAAATACCATATATCGTATTCACACTCACATAAAACACGGAACTTGTGAGCGGTCGATACTCAAATAAAATATACACATTTACGCACAAATTGACGACTTCCAAATTGTTGGCAGTTAATTTGATGAAACTCAGTTATTACATCCATAATTGTTGGTCTCGTTTTTCTAATTTTTCTGTTGTTAAGAAGTTATGAAGAAATAAATATTATAAATCTGACGCACAACATCATCTAGTCCCAAACTAAGCAGAGCTTGTGCCATGGGTATTAGACAACTATTTTGAGATGGTGCCCGCAGCAGTGCGGGCAGGCGCCGGGAGGAGTCCAGAAGGAAATCCCGTCCCTGGACTCCTTCCAATACACAGGCGCAGAGAGGGTCACACCGTGTGGTTTTAGTCGGTTCGAGTCCGACACACCACCC
This sequence comes from Phragmatobia fuliginosa, assembly GCA_932526445.1. Classification (NCBI taxonomy): domain Eukaryota; kingdom Metazoa; phylum Arthropoda; class Insecta; order Lepidoptera; family Erebidae; genus Phragmatobia; species Phragmatobia fuliginosa. Next base: position 18,239,421 of record OW052074.1, on the reverse strand, counting down.
CGCCGTAACCCCCGACGGGGTGACGGTCCGCGGGGATTTCCACACGTAAAAAAAAATAGGTATTAGACAACTGATATAAATACATATATACATTTTTTTTTATAAATACAGACTGCAAGGTTAGCCTAGTGATTTAAGTGGTCCATCGGAGAGGATCTCTCGCTTCCGGCCGTCGTTCGTTCCATGGCCGGCAGCGAGAGCTCATTTACCGCGGTCGCAACCTTCTGCGAGGACGTAATCACGCAGAAGGAGGCGGCGGAGAAGGCCGGGGAGGACGACATCCAATCGGACCAGATTCGCCGCCGGCGACTCGGGCGGCGGAGGCGCGAACATCTGCGCCTCATGCCGCCTTGAGTGTGGCCGCGGGTGGACGGGACGGGTTTTCCCTCCACCCGCCCTATGTGGCCAGCCGCGAGGAGGCGGCGTCGGTGTGTGCCGGACGCCGCCTAAGAGAGGGTCGTCAAACCGAGACGATGCCCGCATCAGGAGCGGGCAGTGGGTTCAAATCCCACGTTAGACAACACTTTGTGATTCACGAATTTTTGTTCTGAGTCTGGGTGTTCTTTGTGTTAGTTTCATGTATGTTTTTAAAGCCCCCCGAGACACAGGATTTATATTCCTAATGCAGGAGCTGACTTTAAAAAAAACACCCAAACTCCGAAACAAATATTTATAGATTATACAAACCACTAGAACAACAAGGCAATGACGACGAGACAACAATTATGCATGTAATAACTGGCTTTCAGCAATTTACACATTGCTTTCAACCGAGAAGTGAATATATAAATTTAGGGAGACACGAGCCATCTTAATTTCTGGCAAGAGCTGGACGCGAGTAGCCGAGGATCGAACTAAGTAGCGTGCGATTGGAGAGGCCTATGTCCAGCAGTGGACTACGATAGGTTGATGATGAAGCTCTTTTAATTTCTATAGGCATTCGATATGTAGCAACGCATTGGTGATAATTTACCATGGCAGTATGTGACCGTCTTCTTGATGGTCCCCTTTATCATAAAATTAATGTATTTATTTATTAAGAATGTTCCTATCAAGTGTGACGGTATTTCGGCCTCGTATTGAACAAGTTCAATGTAGATAAATAAAAGAATCTGAGATCAAGCAATATTTAAAAGTCATTGGAAAAAAACTATTTACCTACACATTTTATGCTGAAAAAATTGAAGCTAAAGCAAAAATTCATTAAATATCTAAAATGAAAAAATCACCTTTAGCATTAATATTTGGCATTTACGCCATCTTAACTTTTCCATTATGCATCCATGCTACTATCCTGCTGCTCTACTTTTGCATCAACGAATGCCACATTTCACTAGCAGACGGTACGAGTCCTTAAATTCCTTTAAATCTGCCATTTATTTCTATGACTTGTAAAATCAAAAGTTTTTATATATGTGTGTATCTTACAAGCGAAGCTTCGAACTGAAGTCTTTGATATTCAAGGATTTTCTCTAATTTAATATGCATGTATTACACATGTAAACTTTCCTGTTTTATCGCTATATCTGTTGCTGAAAACTGCGTTAAAATCTGTTGAGTGATTTAAAATATCTAAGCGAAGAGACAGCCGAATCGACTTCATTATTTGTGATTGATTGTGATAAATACTTAACAGAAATATGTCGTAATAACTTCAAGATGCAAATGAACCATTTTCCAATGTTTGAACAGGCATAAATTAGAAACAAAGAGTGTCGTAACCAGTGTTAGAAAAGAAATGCATTGACAATCACATCTAAAAAAAAAAAAAACTTTAAAACTTCCAGAACCTATAATGACCCTTCTGTTTTTGGCAGTTAGATCTAATTTACCAAGTGACACCTAATCAGGAAAAGGTGAAAAGAGGAAGCAAAGATACAGCTTTCTTTCGGCACAAGTAACATAATCAAGTGTGTTCGTTAACATCCGCGATTTCAATTAGCCAGACTGACGTAGATGTAATCTAAATATAATTTACTCGACCACGTATAGAACGAAATTAAAATGTCCGTGTTATTTCTTAGTGTCTTTAATCTTCAATTCATTAAATATAATATTCGCACGGAATAATAACATGCGTTCCTATTAGTTTATAAAGGTTTCTGGGGTCTTACCACAGATTACAGAATACATAATAGTATTACTATTTAATTTTGTATGTAGCATATAATGGTACCACTAAATTTCTGGCCTTACAATGTATTGCAAATTTCTATGTAAGTATAAAAATAAATAAAATCGAAGTCTCTGGGTGTGATAACAAATTATCAGTTTTTTATTAAATGCAAATTAAAGTATATAATACTAGCTGACCCGGCGAACTTCGTACCGCCTTAGAATATTAATTCATAATAAAGTATTGTGTTTAGATATTAACTGATAGTGACAAATCGACAGCAGCGTCAACAAACACGCCCCGGCCGGTACCGCCAGAATTACTTTGTTCCTGCATTTTAAATCTGTAATATCTTCAGAAGAATTAATTTAACTCAACGGGCTCAACGCTGCTTCAAAGAAAGAGATCTGTCGCAAAGTGTGTCTGCCATTGTTGATGAGATCACTGTCGGTATGGAATATTATATTCCCCACAGTGATGTCGTCAGCACGAAGACCCGTCCCTGGTTCAATAGCGAGTGCTCTCATGCGGTTGCACTTAAGCAATCAGCCTATCGTGCATGGGCCAGGGCCCGCGCTCAAGGCGACCCTGACATCGATCACTTCAAAGCAGCGTTTAACAAGGCCACAAGGAATTGCAAGAGGGCTTACAAAAGAGCGGATGCCCAGCGCATTGCACAGATTGGCCAGGAACTCATTTCACACCCTACGGGTAGCCGTAAGTTCTGGCGACTGGCTAAAGCTGTGCAAGCTAACCACTGCCAGCCCTCGCTACCACCGCTGAAATATCCCGACGGAACACTTGCTCATGAGCCGCAAGAGAAAGCTCAGTTGCTTGTCGATCTCTTTGCGGCTAACTCCCGAATCGATGACCGTGGCGTGCATCCGCCTACGACTCCGATCTGCGACTCCACTATGCGGGACATTCGTATTCGGCAAAGGGATGTCTTTATAGAGCTGCGGTCACTCGACGTTCGGAAAGCCAGTGGACCCGACGGTATCCCAGCGGTGGTTCTCAAGAACTGCGCCCCAGAGTTGTCTCCAGTATTGACGCGCTTGTATCGGCTGTCCTATTCCTCAGGAATTGTCCCGGAGGCCTGGAGAGAGGCGAATGTTCAGCCTGTCCCCAAAAAAGGCGAGCGCTCCGATCCGGCCAATTATCGACCAATAGCCATCACTTCCATCCTCTGCAAGGTGCTCGAACGGATCATCAACAGACAATTGGTCAAGTACCTAGAAGATCACTCCCTACTAAATGATCGGCAATATGGATTTAGGCCGAACCGATCTACGGGTGATCTTTTAGCGTATGTAACACACCTTTGGGGTGAGGCTATTGATAGGCATGGCGAGTCATTGGCAATCAGCCTCGACATGGCCAAGGCCTTTGATAGGGTCTGGCACCGGTCGCTTCTCTCCAAACTTCCCACATTCGGCCTGCCCCGCAAACTCTGCGACTGGGTCGCCGCCTTCCTGCACCAACGCCGCATTAGGGTCCTTTGCGACGGCGCGGCCTCTGATTTTAGACAGGTAAACGCTGGTGTACCTCAGGGCTCCGTCCTGTCGCCCACACTGTTTCTTCTGCATATCAATGATATGTTAGCTCTTGGCAACATACATTGCTATGCAGACGATAGCACAGTTCATGGGCGATATTTTGGACACCCTGCAGCCAAGCTAGCAGACATTGAGGAAAAACGGCGGGAGCTTGTCGCTGAGCTTGACCGGGTTCTCGGCCGCATCTCTCAATGGGGAAATGAGAATCTGGTTGAGTTCAACGCCAAGAAAACACAGGTATGCGCGATCTCTACCAAGAAGTCTCCCTTTCTTCCCCTCCCTACTTTTCAGAGCACTCAACTGCCACTGCAGGATAGGCTCAGTATCCTGGGGGTGGATATCTGTCATGATCTCAACCTGCGTGAATACATTGAGAGCGTCATTAAGGCGGCATCGCGGAAGTTGGGCGTACTGAATAGGGTGAGACGTTTCTTCGCGCCCGAGCATCTGTGTCTTCTTTACAAGACCCAGGTTCGTTCGTGCGTGGAGTACTGCTCTCATCTTTGCGATGGATCCGCCCAGTATTTGTTTGACGCTCTCGATCGGTTGCAGCGGCGAGCAATCCGCATTATCGACAGTAACGAAGTCACCGAGTCCCTTGAGCCCCTGCAGCTGCGAAGAAATGTCGCCTCCATGGCAGTCCTCTATCGCTTACATCATGGAGAGTGTTCTGAAGAGTTGTTCCAACTGGTCCCCCCTTCCCCTTTCCTATACAGGACAACACGTGCTGGCCTCGGAAGCCACCGCTTCAGAGTGGTTGACATACGCTCTCGAACTAAACGGTTCGGTTCTTCCTTTCTGTGCCGAGCAGTTAAAACCTGGAACTCTCTACCAGCGCATGTGTTTCCTCCCTTCTATGACCCCGGGTCCTTCAAGCGGGGCGTGAAAAAGCATCTTACTGGGCCGCCATAGTGTGGGTCACCGTACTGCACTGTCCGTTGTGGCAGTGAGGATGGTGGCCTTCACTTCTGGATTCTGTTCATGCTTTCCATCAGGCAGGGCAGAGTCATTTTGGCAGCTAATATAAAAAAAAAAAAAAAAAAAAAAAAAAAAAAAAAAAAAAAAAAATTACATACTGTAAAGGGCCATATTAATCTATATTAAATACACAATTTATTTAAGGTACTTTATTGGATAAGGATTAATACTGTGTTGCCTATAATCGCTTCGTAAATAAACCATTATTTCTCGTAAAAAGAAAAAATAAAAAAATGGTTATTGTGGGTAATCCCTAAGAGATAGACATATACCATCGTGGACTTTTTTGTAGACCTTTTTAAGATGTACAATACTGTAGTACATTATTTTGATCTATCTCGTAAGGTGCAGCCAGCGTTTGCAATTTAAGCGTAAAAAACACCACATTAGAAACCTCTAAAATTATTATATTATGCATGTATTATACATAAAAACCTTCCTCTTGAATCACTCTACCTATTAAAGAAAATTTCATAAAAATCCGTTACGTAGTTTTAAAGATTTAAGCATACAAAGGGACAGAGAAAGCGACTTTGTTTTATACTATGTAGGTAGTGATAGTGATTACGTTACTTACATCATAATGCAATTTTAACATGTTTGTCTATCTGTTTGTTTCGGATAATCTCTGGATCTGCAGGATCGAATTTGGCGGGGCTTTCACTGGCAGAAAGTTGATGACCATATACTAATGTTTTTTAAGAATAGCTTCGCTCCGCGGCTTTACAACAATAACCGTAGAACACGGCTAGTATTAATAACATAACAATACTATCCGCTAAACGTATCCATTTTATCTGCTATATTTAAGTATATGCAAAAAAAAGCTCTAGGAAAATGTAAACCTTAATAAAATTCTATTAAATCCTTAGTAAAGTTAAAGTTAAATTGAATCGTTATCTCGAATCTTACGACATATTTTGGGGTGGCGGGTAAAAGAAGGCTCAAGTAGGCTTTGGACGATTATAATAAAAAGTTTGTTTTATTTTTTCGTTCAATTATTCGTTCAGAAATACGACGGATATCAGCCCTTATAGCCACGTTGCAAACATTTTTGTTTTCTATTCTATTTGTCTATTCTCTTGTTTCATTGGCTAATATTTTATTTGTGTGTGTGTGTGTGTGTGTTTGATCACGTGAATGAGTGTCGTTAGCTAATGAAACAAGAGGTCAAGTTGGCGGATTTCCAATCCTCATCTTATTTGGAACGCATTGTAATCGGTAAAAGTACTTGTGCAGGAATAAAAAAGTTTAGCTGTACTCTGCTGACCCTGACTGCCATTGTTCTGTCTTCACTTTGAATAGTCTTATATTTCTAATGTTATTCGCCACTTTATTTTTTTTTCTTTTAAAACAACCTTCTCCTGACAATAACAAATACGCCAAAAAATAACTGTTGTAATTAGTCCCGCCACACGTTGCTATACCAAGGAACATCGGGGAATTTTACAAAATACAGATACGATCGTATATCTATAAATCATAATCATTCATTATACACCTTAATGGTGTAGTGGTTAGCGAGTCGATTGCCGATAAAGAGGTCTCAGGTTCGATTACCGGTTTAGTAAAAATACTGTTGGGTTTTTGGAAATCCTTAAACAACCTTGAGTGTGGAAGGTTGGCAGTGTTTCACGCCCGTGCTATGGAGAGTACGTTAAGCTATCGCTCCGGGTTGTCATGAACATCTATGGCAATCGTTATTAGGAATTAAAATATTGAGAACTTGTTCAAACTTCTAATACCTACAGTTCACTCTCAGGGTTGCGTAGGGTCAGTCGCTCTACCGCGAGAAGAGAGAGAAAGTAAAGAGAGAGTCCAAAGAGACGGAGCCCGCACCATGAGCGGGCAGGCGCTGGGAGGGGGATATCACCCTGGACTCCTCCTAAAACAGAAGGGCAAAGAGCGCACACCGTGTGGTTTTTAGTCGGTTCGAGTCCGATACACCGCCCCTCCGCATAGAAAACCCCGGCAGGGTGACGGGCCGAGGGGATTTCCACACGTAAAAAAATATATGGAAAAATTATGTGGAAATACTGATATTTAGGTAACGTAATAGGTGAATCTAAGGTACCGTTTTGATATATATTTAAGTAGATATGCTCTACTCAAACAGTGTATTGATGTAATCAAACAGTGGTAAGTACGACCACCGCAGGAAACTGTACTTATTATTATTCTAACAAATAAAATGTTTCTAATAAATATAATGGTTGCATCTCCAGGACGTTCATCGTCATCAACATCTTCTCGGCCTTTTGTAAAGCGCTTGTACCACTTATAAACACTTTTTTGAGACAAAGTGGACTCGTCGAATGCCACAGTCAACATTTTAAGCGCCTTGGAGCACTTTATTCCATTTTTAACGCAATATTTAATACATATACTTTAATCCATTTTTTTCAAAAGTAAAAATCGAAGAACACATGAAAACGTGACGAACCTTTACAGTTGCTTTTGAATATGTCTACCTGTTCTCGTACTTAACATATTTGAAATAATTAATGGGCACTTGCGGATAATTTCTGCTACCCAATGGGCTATCTCCACGGATTAGAGAATCCGACGGATCCGTTCTTCTTTCTTTCCTTTTTTTTTTAATTTAAGCATACCAAAGTGACTTTACTCTGCGAATGGAGAGCATCCAGGAGTAGGGGCCACCATCCTCATTGTGAGTGTAGGCAATGCACCATGGTGACCCATACCATGGCGTAACTAGACGAAAATGTTGTAAATAACCTTTCTGATTTAAATTTCAGGTATCATAAGATGTGGGTCCCTAGTGCGCCGACTGTGATAATATCTGCACTCGCCGCCTCAGCCGGCGCTGTATGTATATTCAAGTAAGTATCGCTCAAATCTGAACATCAGCCCCCTAGCCAAGTTGCAATACGTTTATCGTTTTCTATTCTATTTCTCTACTCTCTTGTTTGAGTGGCTAATAGGTATTTTGTTTTGATCACGTGACTGAGTGACATTAGCCAATGAATCAAGAGAATAGAGAAATTTAATGGAATAGAAAACGATAAACGTGGTGGAACTTGGCTAGGGGGGCAACATGTCATAAACGATATACACCTACACTTATGCACCTGTGGGCTGTGTGGGGTTTTGTGTGCCTATGCTAATTGAGGCGAGAACTTCTATATCGTGATGCAGGATTAATAGTTGCTCTGTATAGTTAGTTACTACGTAGTTTGGTGTAGCTTCGGTAGATGGCGCTGTAGTGTGTTTTCTGTTGAGCTGTATGTGAAAGTCGCCACATACATAAATTAAAAAGTAGTTGATGTATGCTTGAGCCCAAAGACAGGATCGACCTCAAAATTGATTTTTTATATTTTTCGAGTCACGTTGGTCCATCTTTCCTCTTCAATACAACTATTATGTGGGTAAATCACAGAAACTTATCAGATTCCATACTACTAATATTATATAATAAATGTGAAAGATGTGATAGTTTGTAAGGATGAAGGTATGTTACTCTTTCACGCAAAAACTACCGAACGAGTTAGGATAAAACTTTACAGTAATATAGCTGTAATTTACTGCAATGACCGAGATTCACACGGGCTAGTATAATAATAAGAGTACTATTTCACATTTTTTTTTAAATTCTTAGCAGAAATTTCACTGGTGCTGTCTGCTAGTACAACTTAAGCTATTTATAGATAGCACGCCACCGCATGAATATCTTTTAAGGATTAAAGGTGAACGAATTAAGTTCAACTCGAACTGTCTTGTCTGTGGAAAATTTTAACACAATATTATTTAGGTATGACTAGCATTTGCCCGCGGGTCCGTAAGCATAGTCGGTGTATGGTTGTCACGGTAATAATAACCTGTGATATTCGAAGCATATGTCGGTGTATGGTTGTCACGGTAATAATAACCTGTGATATTCGACATAAATACTATCTTTAACCGACTTCAAAAAAGGAAGTGGTTCTCAATTCGAAAATATATTTATTTTTGTTACCTCAGAACTTTCGATTGGGTAAACCGATTTTGATTATTCTTTTTTAATTGATAGCATTATGCGCTGCGTGTCTACTGCGCAACCCGAGTGTTCTGGGTTCAAATATTGTTGACCCACAAATCGTTCTGTTGTTCTGAGTCTGGGTGTTGTTGTGTGCGTTCTATCATACATTATCATACGGCGTATGCGGCTGCTGATCAAGAGGTCTCGGGTTCGATTCCCGGGTCAGACCAAGTATTTGTGTGATCCACAATTTAATATTTGTTTCGGAGTCTGGGTGTTTTTATATGTAAAATAAGTATGTATTTACAAAAAAAAAGTATGTTTATGTATTAATATCAGTTGTCTAGTAATCCATAGCACAAACTCTGCTTAGTTTGGGACTAGATGATGTTGCGTGTAATTCGTCCGCAATATTTATTTATTATTTTTTTATTACAACGTACACAATGAACACCCAGAACCAGAACGATTTGTGGGTCAAACAAAGTGTCCCATATTTATGACCATAGGGGGTTTGAACCTACAATACTCGGCCAGTAAACGCGGCACGCATTATTTATTTAAAGCGATTTAGTGTAGGTCATTTATTCAATCAAGGTTTACTACAATTATTTAATCAATATTATTTATAGAACTACTAGCTTTCGTCCGCGGCTCCGCCTCCGTCTATATCGGTTATCGCAGTATATATCCAATCTCGGACTTTAGACTATCTGGGTACAAAATTTCATATAAATCGGTGCTGTGGTTCTAGAGTTTATCGCGAACAGACAGACAAACGCGATGGAGGATTTATTTTTTAAAATGTAGGGATCTTGCAAGTTTCCTCCATACATGATTAAGTTGTTAATATTTACAAAAATATTATCATAGCGTTTAGATGTCTGAGATATTTATATAATTACTCTTGATCATTTTTCCTGCTAACCCCTAAATGTTAATAATAATACGTATTTGTTACTGATTCTATTCTCGTGTTCCAGAGACTTCTACGGCGGGTCTCCTTATGACCGTGATGTAAAAGCCGAAGGGAAAACTGTGATCGTGACAGGAGCTAACAGTGGCATCGGCAAGGAAGCTGCCTGGGACTTCGCTGTTAGAGGTGCTAAGGTATATCAAAAATGATTCTTTTTAAAATTCCGTTATTCTTTTCTTTTCTTAAAAAGAAGGAAGAAAGGACCCAGACTTAGAACAACAATTTGTGGATCACACTAAGTGTTGTCCCATGTGGTATTTGAACCCACAACACTTGTTTGAGTAGAGAGCGGCGTGGCGACAGCTTAAACTATTGTGCAGCCAAGTAGTTCACGACTCGAAATCCTTATAGTTTCATGTCACGTGTGCCATGTCATGTTCTTCCGTCCTCTACTTACCTTGCAAACGGTTAGTGCTACAAAGATTAAACTTAGCATGGAGTCCGTTTAAAGTGGGTCAAAATCGCACCCAAAGGAGTCGGTTACAAACAAACAAATATACAGGTGAAGCTAATATAAAGTGTTTAATATTAGCCAAAGAAACAAGGGAAGTAGAGAATAGAATAGAAAACGATAAAAATTTGCAACTCGGCTAGGGTGGCTGGTTTTACTACTACAATCCAGTCTTTCTTCTTCCACGTACTGTTGCAGGTGTTCATGGCTTGCCGTGACATGGAGAAATGTGAAGCAGTGCGCAAGGACATCGTCCTGGAGTCCCACAACAAGTACGTGTACTGCCGCCCATGCGACCTCAGCAGTTTGGAGTCCATTAGGAAGTTTGTTGAGAGGTAAGATGATAGATAGATAGATATTTAATTTACAGGTAGTAGAGACACGCTGAGTTCAGCTCAGGCATCGGACCTCCGCAACCCTAAGGGAGAACTGAAAATCTAAGGTTGAACTAGTTGTCAGTAAATTTGAGAGCACAGACTTCCCAATAACGATTGCCATAGATGTTAATGACAACCGGGACCGACGGCTTTACGTGCTCTCCGATATACGTTTATATGCATTTAAAAAAAAAGTTAATTTGTTATTACATACAGACACTTCAATTTTATTTATTTGTAAATAGGTACATCTAGTATTTAGAAATATATAAGACTCTTAATGTAGTGGATATGTCAGTGAGTTATTCATTCATTCGTTCACTGTGAATGAATGAGTGGCACCAAGTTATTCATTCGCTCGTTCACTATGAATGAATAAGATCATCTACAGAGTACGCGCGGGGTGACAAAGTTCAGTCGATTGTTAGCGACGATAGCGAGTAGGCGCGTGCGATTGTGAGCCGACAATATACAAGGATATACTACATTCATCAGCACACCGTCACACTGGCTATGCCTAGTGAGTTCAGATGGTTCAGTAGTGGTCAGTTTGCATTGTTAGATCAATCTAAACACGTCCACTCTTTTATGTCCTTGGAGTTCTTGGTCAGATTGGTTCAGTATCCCTGGTCATCATTGTTATATTTACAATTGCCAGGTTCAAATCCGAGGAGCCTCGTCTAGATGTACTGGTGAACAATGCAGGGGTCATGGAGCCTCCCGCGAGCGTCACCAGGGACGGCTTCGAAACACAGTTCGGTGTTAACCATTTAGGACACTTCCTACTCACTGGATTGTTACTGGACACATTGAAGGTACGGTCTTTTAACACTAGTTTTTACCAGCGACTTGTCTACAGTTCTTTAAAACTAGCACATACCGCGGGTTTGTCTTAATACACGTGTTTTTTTATGACTACCTCGGTGGCGCCGTGGTAGCCGACTACTGTGCTTGAGGTTACGGGTTCGATTCCCGGGTCGGACCAAATGTTTGTATGATATGCGAATATTTGTTTCGGAGTATGGGTATTTTCTGTATATAATATGTATGTAGGTATTTACAAAAAAAAGTATAAACACAGTACAATCTCTGCTTAGTTTGGGACCACTAGTGCGTTGTATGTTAGATGTCCGTAATAGTGCGTGTTTGATGCCAGAGCCAAACAGTAAATGGGTCTTAATACATTTTGTCGATGCTTTTACCTATGAGTGAGGTTCCGGTAAAACCTATAAACCTGGCCTAAATACCTCCTAACGTTTCTAGAAAATTCTATAAACTGAGGATAGAGATTGAATAATGCAAATAAAGCGATTGGTAATGGATTAAGAATATTTCACTACCATCGTTCATCCCATGGGAGCCCATTAAGAGTCGACTAAGGGAACAAACTGAGCAGGGCTACATAAATAGTAAAATAAATAAGTTCTATAATTGGAACAGATAACAAAAATATACGATGTGTAAACGGGGGACTGTTTGTCTATTTCTCTATTCTCTTCTTTCTTTAGCTAATATTTTATTTTAATCACGTATCAGAGAATAGATAAATAGAATGGAGAATGAAGTAGAAAGCGAAAACCAGAAATTTGGTACCATTCTCAGGAGTCAGCTCCCAGCCGCGTAATAGTAGTGACAAGTTCAGCTCACCACCGCGGCCGTATTCATAAAGAGGATCTCAACATGAGTAGCAAGTACGACGCGCCCGCCTCCTACGCACAAAGCAAATTGGCCAACATGCTGTTTGCTAGAGAGCTGGGGAAGAGACTGCTGGGTTAGTACTTCATAAGCTTACTGGATAACCGGTTCACGCTTCGTTTGCCATTAAACATTTTCTAGTTGTAGTGTATGTGTCACTAAGTTATTCATTCTCTCGTTCACTATGAATGAATGAGAAGGAAGCATTGTGCCATCCCCAGAGTACGTGCGGTCGTGACATAGTTCAGTTGACTGTTAGCGACGATAGTGAGTGGGCGCGTGCGAGCCGACAATATAGAAGGATATACTACACTAGTAAATTGGACTACCAAGATAATCTCTTTTAGGATTCTGAAGTTCATGGCCCTTATAGTTTCATCATCACCATCGAAACGGTTAGTGCTAGAAAAATGAAACTTTAGATGGATATGTATTTTTATCACGTCGATGTGCTTGTGGCTTGACATGCACTTGACAATTTTTTCAATTTAATACGCAACAAACAAACTAGCTTTCGCCCGTGTATCTCGATCACTGCAGTAAAGAGTAGCCTATGTGTTATTCTGATATATAAGCTATATTACTGTAAAGTTTCATACAAATCCGTTCAGTAGTTTTTGCGTGAAAGAGCAACAAACATACATACATACTCACAAACTTTCGCGTTTATAATATTAGTAACGATGTACTATACTGATGTATAGATTTGTTTTAAAAAGGCTTATAAAAGATAAGATTTCTAAGTAGTCATAGTTTTGTTGACTGCCTTGTTGGTCTTGTGATTAGAGAATGCGGTTGCTGATCAAGAAGTCTCGGGTTCGATTCCCGGGTCGGACCAAATATTTGTGTAATATTTGTTACGGAGTCTGGGTATTTTCTGTATAATATGTATATATTAAGTATGTTTATGTGTTTATATCAGTTGTTTAGTACCCATAATACAAGCTCTGCTTAGTTTGGGACTAGATGACGTTGTGTGTAAGATATCCCAAATATATTTTTATTATTATTTATTATCCTACATTTATATGTAATATATATAATAATCTCTGTTATATAACCTACATCTTTCTTTAATTACTATTTACTTGTTTCCCTTATTGAAACTGAGTCTTCTTATCTTCTTTCTTACAGACACACAGGTATCGGTGATCGCGGTAGACCCAGGTCTGTCAGACACAAACCTCACCAGACACATGTCGATGATGAAGAGCGTCACGAGGTTTATCGTGTACCCTCTCTTCTGGCCGTTCATGAAGTCGGCCAAGATCGGTGCGCAAACCATCCTTCATGCTGCACTGGATCCTGCGGCGGAGAAGTCTTATGGAGACTATTATGTGTAAGTACTAAGGTATATACGAACATTAGACATACAACATATATAAGTGCAGTTTCGCCTGTATGTTTTTATATCCTAGGGAAAATCTGTAATTTGATATATATGTCGGCGAAGGGGTGTTTGTCAGATCCGTTGCCTTTTTCGGAATACATATCGTGTGGGCTGCGTGGTGTTTCTCGAGCAGAAAACGAAAGTAGTTAATTTAAACAATCTTTTATCAACACGTAGGTAACTTAAAGTGAAATCAATGAGCCGTAAGGTAGTTCCTAGACTTTTTATCAGCGTCGTGGTTGATCGGTGAATGTGCTAATCTACACTCTACCGAAGCGATGACGTTTCACCGCTTGCGCCTCGTTGTCAAATCAGCTCCCGTATAATTGAACGTTCCGACATATAAATAACTGTTTTTCAATTCCAAGTAAAGTAATGTTAAATATTATTTTATGAGCCTGCCAGAGTGACTCTACTCTGCCAGATGGAAAGCATGAGTAGAATCCAATATTAGTAGTCACTGTCGTCATTGTGAATACAGATTTTGACACAATGCATCATGATGACCCACTCCGTGTCGGCCAATTAAGCGAAATGAAACACGACACCACGAATGCTGTCATTTTACGTTGGTTTTTATAAGAATTTTACTATCTTGCTATACTGGGCTGAGTGTTGCCAATTAATAAAATAATGAATTGTTGCAATATCTAAGGTGTCATGCGCTGTATATCACATTTTTAATATGTTATACCTAAATATGTGTAAACATATTCATAACACATTAAATTTAGTGACACAATAACAAAAAACATTAAACAACAGTTTACTTCTGGGTCACTGCAATTACAATGTACATTTTTTTTATTATTCCAGTGACATGAAAAAGAAGGAACCATCTAAGTTGGCCCAGGACTACGAACTAGCACTATGGCTGTGGAAGGTCAGCGAGAAGTGGACCAAACTTGACGAGCATAAAGCAGCACTAGCAAAGGCCAAAGCGGCGTGATAGTTAGGCAAACCATAAAGGTATTAACTAATGTACCAAAAGACCAGGTTCCTTTATATGCATTTCAAACAAAAGAAGAATATTATAATAGACTGTCAAGTAATTGTCAATTTTGACATAACAAAACGTCAACTTATGACGTTATAACTTGGGTCGTGATAATTTAGGTTAGCCATGATGAATTTAATATTGCAAGTAAATAAAAATTGTCACTAATTCGTTGCCAAACAAAGAGCAACACAGGTTTGCGTACCGGAGGGGAGTGGCAACAGCTTCATTTTCATTTTTCATACTCATTTTAGACTCGCATACAAAAAACACCTATCACTATGAGCAATTTTGATCATAATGATATCATATAATTTATACACACATCTATCAATTAAAATAAAAAAAAACAAAATTCCACACACACATTCGTGTCACAACTGTGTAATGCATATGTCCATTTGGGCTTATGCTTTTACAGAAGGGAACTGAAGCGTATGGCTACTGCCTACCATGTTTCTCTATGTTGCCATATACCAGAAATTTTTGGTAACTGGTGTAAAAGTTATAAGCTTTTATAGGTAGACCATCTGGGGTTCGTCTAACCAGTTTTTTATCAATAATTCTCCAGTCTCCACCTTGGTCAAGGTTATTCTCAACAACAAGGTTAGCGAAGAACTGTTTTCTCCCAAATTTAGTTGCTAATTATTCGAAATATGTCGCCAAATATAAATTTATCAGACACTGTTTTTTGTGTGGCAAACTGAAAAAAAAAAAGCATTCTGTTTATAAATGTACTTTTGAAAATAAACCTTCGGCAAATGACACTAAAGTCCTTTTGTGAAGTGGACATTTAATGCATTTTCTTTTTGCTTAGTTATTAGTTTGATAGTAATAAATTGTAGAATAATTTTGTACGCCTGTTTTATTTCGAACCTGCCACCTTATCAAGTTGTCAACGTTTTTCTTTCTGCAATCGCTAACGTCTCGCTCTCGTTTGATTGGCTAATGTCACTTAGTCACGTGACCAAAACAAAATATTAGCCAATCAAACAAGAGAATAGAAAGTTTGCAACTATGTCAGAGGGCTGATTTTACCATACAAAGTTTTAGCTTTGGCAGTCTATGTATTTTTGTGTTCCACCGTAGCGCCTACTAAACTGATTGTAATGAATAAGGTGTCAATGTATTCGTAATAATGGGGCTGACTTAGTCTATTAAAATTTTATTATTTGTTACATAATGGGGTAGTTTTTTAAAGTTTTTAAATATCTATATAAATAAATAAAATTGAAATGTCTGTATGTGATATTAAATTAACAGTCTTTTATTAAATGCATATGACAGTTTATATATTACAAAAAAAGCAATTTATATAAATTTTGTTTGTCTGTCGGTCTGTCTATCTGTTCTGTTTGTTCCGGGTAATCTGGACCGCTTTTGTCTGGACTGTAACTGGCACAAAGCTAATACTTCACTCCGCGGCGTTACTCGCAATTTACAACAATAAATGCGGGTAACGCTGTGGGACTAGACTAGTTTGAAATAAAAAAACGAAAATATTATTTTTATGTTTTTTATTATGAAACTTAATACTAACACAATATCTTAAAACTATTACATCACAATAGAAATAGTTTTATCATCTATTTCCGTCTGAACAATATAATCAAAATATTTATACAACAGACATTATATTTATATTATCTATTACTAGATGGGTTGAAAAAAAAAGTTCTGATGTTACCCAATCACCATTCGAAAGTTCTGATGTTAACTTAAAAAAAAACAATCGAAATGAGAAGTTCCTCCTTTTTTGAAGTCGGTTAAAAATTAAGCGAAAAAAAAAAGTATCTTGTACTATCAATGGTAGGAAAATTTTACAAACTACCTACGTATTTTCCACATTATTTACATTTCAAGACGGTTTGTCTGTCAAGAAAAATTGATTATTCGAGGATGTTTGTGACAGGGTTGCCAACCTCAAATGTGAAACTCGACTGTGAAGCGTGCTTCTAGAAGAGGTTAATAAACTCTCAATTTATTTTATGAAAATTATTTTAATATTATACTACCCACGCAACGTGATTAACTATCGTGTCTAAGGTACCCACAGTTATACAAAACATGAAATTTAGTGGGATATTTTTTGGGTTCATCGTGATCTACGTGACACGAAAATAATGTCATAATAAACGAAAATGTCATTAAAAACTTAAATATATAATCATAACATTATGTACATTGCAATTTCGCAATGTTCAGTCTCATTTTAATAAAGTATAAATAAAATACGTTACTAATCCCATATGGAGGGGTGGAACTCCGGTCGGTCGAAGACTAGTTCTCTTTGCTCCAAGGGTTCGTCTCTCGGATGGTCGTACAAGAGTTGGAAGAGCCCAGTACCGATGGCCGCTGGGACGCCAAGGATGATGGACTCGGAGACTCCTTCTATGCAGTCGGTTTGACCGTAGTAGGCTGCGTCGAATAGATGGTCGGCGGTCTTTTCGAACTGGAATTAGAAGATTATATTTATTAGTCATGGTGGCCTATTTTCGAAGTGAAAACTGCGATGAGCACTTTTGGGAAAACCTTATGGGTTCACAAGCACGCACGCACGCACGCACGCACACACTCACTCACTCACTCACTCACTCACACACACACCACACACACACACACACACGCACACACGCACGCACGCACGCGCACACACACTGTGCGCTTTAGACACTTTTTGGTTCGCGTCACCGACATGCTTAAAGCAGTATATCTGTAGCTATACAGCTATAGTGCTAGTGTGGAGTGTTGAATGGATTTAGTGAAAACTTCAGTGTATTTACTGTGCGTTGTTGAAATATTGTTTGATTATTATTTGAATCTAAACGAGAATCATTGTGCTTCAAATATTCTTACTAAAAGTTCAAGTTTTCATTTCTATCGGCAGTCTCTATAACTGCCAATTTTTTTTATAAGTCAACTCTAGCATTAGCAATATATTCCTATGTCGAATAATGACTACAAAAATACAAGAAACGGACACAAAGAACACCAAGACTCAGAATAACAATTTCTAGATTACACAAAATGTGATCCTGTGTAGGATTTGAACCCACAACACTTGGCACAGCAGAAAGCATGACTAGACCAACCGTGCAGTTGTACCGTAATGTTAAGTCTCCTGTGTTTAACAGCCTTTAACAATCCACTGCTGGACATAGATCAATTTTTAACTTTTCGAACACTACAGACATCTTCAACTATTTTTCTCTCATATATTTTTCATGATGCTGAGTGACAACCCTAAAAGTTATACATAAAAAAAATACTCACACTAGCCAAATTGAGCACAGACTCCTTCATCCTGGCGAGTCCGTACCTGGTGATACCCAAGACTTCTCCCCTGGACGTCATCTGTCCAGCTAGCAGCTCCACGTGCCGCCTGTCCACGCTCATACCGTGACCCTCCATCACCGCTTGGATCTCGCTGATGATGGTAGACTTGGCTGCTTCGATGCCGAGGGTTTGGTACACCTATTTGATGCATAATATCGTAATTCAAAAATTTCGTTTTAAATAACAACTCCCGCTTTAGGAATATATTCCTGTGTCACGGGGAACTTTACAAACATACATGAAACGGACACAAAGAACACCCAGACTCAGTACAAAAACTTCTGGATCACACAAAGTGTTGTCCCACGTGGGGTTTGAACCCACGACACTTGGCGAAGTAGAAAGCTTGTACCATGGGTACTAGACAACTGATATAAATCTTCTAATATATAAAATTCTCATGTCCAATGTTCGTTCCCATACTCCTCCGAAACGGCTGGACCGATTTGTATGAAATTTTGTGTGCATATATCGGGTAGGTCTGAGAATCGGCCAACATCTATTTTTCATAGCACTAGGACGCGAGCGGAGCCGTAGGCCGTAGGTATATACTTTTTTATTGTATATTAAATACATACACATTATACAAAGAAAACAAATATTAGCGGATCACACAAACATTTGGTCCGACCCGGAAATCGAACCCGAGATCTCAAGCACAGCAGCCGCGTATCGCAACCATTGCGCCACAGAGACAGTTAAACATAGTTTTAAATCATTGTAATAAATAGCTTACCTCGAGTATATTATTCGATTTAGTTTTGGTTCCCTCAACTCCGTACGTAGCTATAACATCGCGAAGACCGTTCCCTTCTACGCATAACTTGTACCTGAAAACAAATATTATTTCATACTTGGGCCATTACAAACGTGCGAACATAAATCTCTCGCTCACACTAAGTACTCACTCTCGCTCGCTCATAGTGGAAGTGTGAGCGAGAGATCCGATATGCCTATAAGTGTGAGCGAGAGATCCGATATGCCAATAATTATGCTATAAATACGCAAGACTTTAAATTCATTCAGTTGGTTGTTCTTTAGCTAAACTGCTCCCCAGCTACGGACCTGGTTCTTGCCTGCCGGCTGGCTATCAGTAAAAGCTAAGGATATACTCCGGGTCTACTCTGCCCTTCGCTAGGGCTATCCGCGCCGTTATAATCCAAGTCGCGTATAAGTTTTAAGTTTAAGTAAAAATTCTGTGTCCGAACTTCTGTGAGTAAAAGTTTCAGTTAATAAATAGTTGTCGAAATTTCAGTGCTGTGTTTTTTATATAAGTGCTGAACAGGACAATCTCACAGTTCCAGTAATGGTCCAAGTATAGTAAGGTCACGCTGATTTCAGCACTCGCAGGCGAGACACACCCTCACACAGATGACCAACCTAAACTGACAGCATTTGTGATGTCTTGTTTCGTTGGTGAGTGATAGACCGCACTAGGTACTAACTCTCGCTCACTCACAGTAGAAGTGTGAGCGAGAGATCCGATATGTCTATAAGTGTGAGCGAGAGATCTAATACAAATGATTTATGACTCAGTTCGCAGATTCTTAATGGCCCAAGTATAGTAAGGCAGGCGAGTTCGACCGAGGAGTTACCCTCACACATTTTTTTTTAAAAGACAATTATATATTCCTATGCAGCGAGAGAGTTTACAAACATACAAAAATCGGACACAATGAACACCCAAACTCAGAATAACTCCACAAAAAGTGTTTTCCCGTGTAGGATTTGAACCCACAACACTTAGCGCAGTAGAACCACTAGGCCAATCGTGCAGTCTACATACAGATATTCAAATTTTATTTATTTGTATATATCAAGGGCCTGGCTTCTCATTTGATAACTTACCTAGCGACACTGGCTGTGTCATCGCATGCTATCACAGCTCTGGACACTTGAGGGAATCCCTTCACCACGACATCTGGCAGCCCCCGAAGGACTTGATCCAGAGTCATGTTCAGCCAACCATTGTTCTTGGTTTTGTCAGGCAGTATTTTTATAGCCCAGTCCGAGACGATCTGGACCAAAGCTGGTTTCAGCTTCAGTTTCGATGTGCATATCCTGAAAATAGAAAGATTCCGTTAGAACCTGTGAGGGATGATATATCAACTAAGAAAGCGACATGTAATAATAATAATAGCACTTTAAAAGGCTCCAATAAGGGTCTGATGCAGAAGGAAGTTCTACTTGTCACAGCTTGTCTAGTGAGCAGGTTCCTGTTTTTGGAGCCCAAGGGTTTCTTGGTCTTTATACTCAAAGTATTTTTACATATTATTAAAAGTGGATAATAATATTTAATAAGCAAAGTTTGTACTATGAGTACTAGACAACTTTTTTGTAAATACATACATATTATATACAAAAAATACCATAATCCCGAGACAAACATTTCGACCAACTCGAAGGCTAGGAAGAAAAAGGAAGAAGAGTTACAATACTTACGAATAAACAATAGATTCTGTGTTTACTTCGAGGCACAAAAGTCGAATCCTCTCAGAGTCTAATTTTATAAGGATGTAGCACTCAGTAGAGTCGTATGATTCCTCAAAGTAAGTTGTTATCTGAAAAATATGAAAAAATAATTATTAATATCCATAACATCCCACTACTGATCTCCTCTCAGGAGAGGGTTAAGGCCATACGTCCCCTCGCAGGCCGAGTGCGGGTTGGGGACTGGCAAGACTCGCCCGCTCGTTAAGCCGCCCGAAGGCCACCAACTAAGCTTCACGACTGTTATTTTATGATAACAACCGGGGCCGACTGCTTAACGTGACCTCCGAATCACAGAAACGCTCACAAACGGTCACCCATCTAGGTACCTACCCACTTGGCTCTGTCCGCTTCTTATGGCTATCAAAGCTTAAAATGCGTCAGTTCAAGTCCCGTCCCGCTGGTTGTCTGCCTCAGCCTTAAAGTCTATTATCTTAAGAATAAGACCTACCTCTCCCAATGTGGTTTTCTCGATCCTTCCTTTAACTCTCCTGGCGAAGTCTTGGTCGAGTGGCTGCTGCAGCTCAGCAGTGATGATAGGCGTGGATATATTCTTGGACGAGTTGATAATCTCCTTGACTCGAGGCACCCCCTGGGTGATGTTCATGGACGCTACTCCAGCGAAGTGGAAGGTTTTCAATGTCATCTGGGTGCCTGGCTCGCCGATACTCTGTGGAGAAAGGGTTTAGAAGTAAATAACAAACAATAAATAAATATTTCGGACATCTTAAACACAAAGCCATTTAGTTAGCAAAGCTTGTATTATGGGTACTAAACAACTGATATAAATAAATAAATATACTTTTTTGTGAATATATACCATACTTTAAAAACACCCAAACTCCTAAACAAATATTTGCGGATAACACAAATATTTGGTCCGACCCGGAAATGGTTTAGTAAGCAAAACCACCTTTCCATGGAGAGGTCTACTACACCGCGCTGTCCAGAGAAGGTTTATTTCAAATTTCCTTCTCTTTGAAGTACTGCTGTTCTTACATAGTTTAGTAGGTTCTTACGACACCCATAGGATATATAGGGCTTGTGACATTTCGTATTCTTTTTTAATCCAGCACCACTCAAGCTACAGAAGACTCAAGAGCACTAGTAGCTCTTGAAGTGGATGGTCACAGACGCCCCTTCTGATCTTTAGCCTTCTAATCTATCATTAGTATCCTTGAAAGAGAGATATCAGTAAGTACCTGTGCAGCCAAAGCTCCTACAGCAGTTCCAGGTTCGATGATACTGCGCTGGTACTTGTGGTGGCAGACGCGCAGGAACTGCACCAGCTGCGTGAGAGTCAGTCGCTCCAGCTGTTTGCCCACGGGACCACAATGGGCGTATCGCTTCCGGAGAGAATCCACTTTGGTCCCGATCTCTTTTAGGAAGGTCCTGGAAATTATACATTATTGTTTATTTATCTATTAGTTGTCTCTAATAAAGGTGGAGGACCCTGCAATTATGGTGTTCGTGTATGCATATTTATGTTAGAAACTTGTAAATATGCATTATCATCAGCTTATCGCAGTTCACTGCTGGATATAAGCATTGCATTCTTTTTTTGGCATTCATTTAACCCCCCTTCCCCCTTGGTGACACATGGGTAGGTTTAAGACTAACCCCTCCCCCCTCCTATATCACGTGTATTTTTTTGTACCTACAAAGAATCTTATTATTTTTAAATATTAATAAAATATAAGTATTAAATCATTTTATAATAGAAAATTTAAGACTACAATAATTACGTTCAGTGGCAGAGTAGAAAGGTTGCAGGTTGAATGACATAAAAATACGAAAATTGGCAGAAAAATTAATACACGTGATATATTATTACCCCCCCCCCCCTCCCTTTTGTGATATTTCGTGATTTTTGTGAATTTCCCCCCCTCTAGAGCCTCACGTGATAAATGGACAGCCCCTATAGTATATATGCGTAAAAATAGAACTGGAAAGATATCATACGTCGCATACAAACAGAGTTTACACAAGCTCTATGAAGCCTTTTAACGATGGAGTAATTTGAACGAATATTAAACCCCCTTCCCAAACTCTTCATTCTGACTAACAACAACATTACGAATTCATTCAACGAATATGTAAATCAATTTCACTATTTAATTATTATCTAAGACTCGATTAAACCATGTAGATTTTTAGGCGAGAGGTTAGGCCTATTTGTACACAAACAAAAAAAATACTTACAGAAGCTCAGTCTTGAACTCTTCAGTGCAAGTGCTGAAGTCATCCAGGGCTAACGTCTCTTTAGCCGCCAGAATTATGCCATCACCATCAAGGGGTTCCTCCTCCCTAAAAAACACAGAACTAGTTATTAAGTAATTAGTTTAAATCTACAAAAGTTAACTTGCAACTTGATATATATCAAGCTCGAAAGACCATCCCAAGAGAGGGTCGAAGGACCTTAAAATATAATTTGAGCTAAAACTTTTATTATCTGTTATTGGCTCTAAAATTAAACCTAAACACGTAAATTTTAATTATAGTAATATAATATACAATATAATTCAGTTAATGCAACATTTAGACGAACTCAACATTGATATGATAACTCAACTGACTGCTTTGTTAGTCTAGTGGTTTGGGCACGCGGCGGCTGATCAAGAGGTCTCCGTTTCGATTCCCCAGTCAGATGTATGTATTTACAAAACAGAAGTATGTTTATATATTTATATCAGTTATTTAATACCCTTTATTAGATTAGATCAAGTTGTGTGTAAGATGTCCGAAATATTTATTATTATTATTTCTTTATTATATGTACGGATAAAGGGAAAGTTAAAAATATCTTTAAAATGTTTTAAATCTTCTTTTATGTTCACTCAAAAGTCATACATCAACACAGAAACATTGTTTTTTTATGAGCTAGTTATTATTTAAAAATTCACACATTGTACTTATTGTAACACCAGATAGATAGTCTTCCTTATCAACTTACCTAGATAAGTATTGAGCTCGAACATCCACCAGCACCCTCGCAAGGTCGACTGGTCTGTCCTTCGC
Organism: Phragmatobia fuliginosa; assembly: GCA_932526445.1. Classification (NCBI taxonomy): domain Eukaryota; kingdom Metazoa; phylum Arthropoda; class Insecta; order Lepidoptera; family Erebidae; genus Phragmatobia; species Phragmatobia fuliginosa. Next base: position 18,216,062 of record OW052074.1, on the reverse strand, counting down.
CTCCATATAGCTCGGGTCCAGGCCGTCGCTGCCGTAACGGAATTCAACCACTTCGCCTGTGGCGTTGCGAACGGTCATATCATAGTGGACTGTCAGGTCTTCTAGAGCCTGTGGAATAATGAAACATAAGTGCCTCGGTGGTCTAGTGGGTAGCGTATGCGACTGTTAATCAAGAAGTCTCCGGTTCAAATTCCGGGTCAGGCCAAAAAGTGTTTTTGGGGCTTTTCTTAACAAATTCCTAATTGCAGCCCGGAGTTTGGAAGTTAGGCGGTGATTCACGCCCGTGCCTCGGAGAGCACGTAAAGCCGTCGGTCCCGGTTGTCATGAACATCTATCAATCGTTATTGGGAAGTCAGTGGCATCAAATATACTGACAACTTTTTTTTTTTTTTTTAACGTGTGGAAATCCCCGCGGACCGTCACCCCGTCGAGGGTTACGGCGGGGTGGTGTGTGGGACTCGAACCGACTAAAACCACACGGTGTGACCCTCTCTGCGCCTTTGTATTGGAAGGAGTCCAGGGAGGGGATTTCTTTCTGGACTCCAACCGGCACCTGCCCGCACTGTTGCGGGCACCTACTCCATTTTCGACTCTCTAATTGGGCAACGTCCGGTCACACGCGGACGCCGCCCCCTCGCGGTTGGCCACTACTGCGGACGGACGGGAAACCCGTCCCGCCCATCCGCGGCCACTCTCAGGGCGGCATGAGACGCAGGTATGCGCGTCTCCGCCGCCCGGGGCGCCGGCTTCGGATCGGGTCCGATTGGATGGCATCCTCCCGGGCCTTCTCCGCCACCTCCTTCTGCAAGATTACGTCCTCGCAGAAGGTTGCGACCGCGGTAAAACAACTGTCGCTGCCGGCCATCGATCTTATGACGGCCGGCAGCGAGAGATCCCCTCCGATGACTGCAGTGAGGACCCGGCGCTGCGCCGCCCAAGCGGGGCAGACCGCCAGCGTGTGCTGGGCCGTGTCCTCACTGCAGTCGCAGTGGTGGCAGGCGGGACTCGGTTCCCTCCTAGCGACCGAGTGCAGGTACTTTCCGAAGCAACCGTGCCCGGAAAGTACCTGCGTCAGCCGGAAGGAAAGGGTCCCGTGCTGCCGCCCTGCCCACTCCTCGAGGACCGGCTGAAGAGCCTCCACGGCGGCGAAGTCAGCGCGTGGGGTCTCCAGCCGGAGCGACCATCTTAGCATGGTGGCTCGGCGAGCGGCTTCGCGCCACTCGCGCACGTCCTCGGGCGGAGGGCGAAATCCGCTCTCCGCCCGGAAGTCAGCCACTCGCCGATAAACTTCGGCGAGCACTTCCGCCTCCAAATCCCATGGGGGTGTTCCGGCCAAGGCACACGCCGCCTCTGTGGACACCGTGCGGTATCCACGTATGGCTCTGACCGCCAGTATCCGCTGGGGGCGCCAGAGGCGCGCCCTGTTCTGGGCGGACAGAGCCGCCGCCCACACCGGTGCACCGTAAAGTGCCATTAAATATACTGACAACTAGTTCAACCTTCGTATTCCATTTCTCCCTTAGGGTTGCGGAGGTCCGATGCTAGTCGCTCCGTGGAAAAACTGATATTCAGGTAAAACCGGTTGAACTAGTAGCCGACCCCAAATAAACTTGGGAATAAAGGCTAGAAAGATGATATAATTATCTTACATTATTTACTAGCTTTCGCCCTCGGCTCCGCCCGCGTGTATGTCGGTTATCGTGTTAAAAAGTAGCTTATGTCCTTTCCCAAGTTCAGTTCTATCTTCATACCAAATTTCATCAAAATCGGTTGAGTGGTTTAGGCGTGAAAGCGTAACAGACAGACAGAGTTACTTTCAGATTTATAATATTAGTAGGGATTTAGAATGGGTTAGGCTTACTATACCACCCTGGGCAGACGGGTTGGTATAGTTTGAGCCAAGTTTTCCTTCTTTTTGCAGTACTGTTGTCCTGCGTAGTTTGCTCCTACTTTTAATATTGAAGCCTACTAAAGTGACTCTACTCAGCCTGATGGAAAGCAGTAGTAGAATCCAGGTGTAGGGACCACCATCCTCATTGTGAGTGCATATAACGCAGGTTTCCGAACTCGCACCCACTAACGATAGTCGACAGGACGAATGCTGAATATTTTAGGTTGTTCTTCTTTTGAAATAAACACAACACCATGGCCGCCCAGTGAGATGTTTCTGCATCATCTAAGCATCTATATCATCTGTACTGAAGCAGATTGATTGGGCCTCCGATCTTACACACTCGCCAACGAGAGGTGACAGCACGAATGCTATTATTGTAGGTTGGTCTTCTGTAGGAGGGAGGGAGCAGAATCTAAGAGTAAAGGTCACCACCTGCAATGAGAATACCGACAATGCTGTATGGTAACCCACACTATGGTAGCATAGTGAGATACTTCTGCCTCATTGACTTCCGATCGTTTACTCGGTTTGATTCTGACATATCCTACTGTAATCCCCATTGAGATGACGGAGGTTTCCATCCATGACCAAGTTTCTGGTCATACCATAAACAAGAGTAAAAAATAATTGTATTAAATTGTACCTTAACGAGTCGCCGCTGAAGATAGCCTGTCTCGGCAGTCTTCACAGCGGTGTCCACGAGACCCTCCCGTCCTCCCATCGTATGGAAGAAGAACTCTGTAGGAGTCAACCCGGAGTAGAAGCTGTTCTGTACGAAACCACGAGCAGCGGGAATCTTGGCTGTAAGACAAACATAATAATAAATAAATCAGTCAAGTTTTGGAAAAAGATGGGGGAGGCTTACGCCAAGGAGGCGACTATATAAGAAATTTAGTTATAGGGATATATAAATTAAAAATGTATAAAATATGTGTATAAAAAGTACGTACTGTTAGAATTATTTTTTATTTTATTTAAAGTGAGAAGCTCCATAGACAATAATATTGGTTGCTAATAATCGTTCGAATAGATTGATGATTGACTATACTTGGGGCATAAAAAGTGCAAACTGAGTCATAAATCATTATCAGATCTCTCGCTCACACTTATAGGCATATCGGATCTCTCGCTCACACTTCTAGTGTTGTCTGAGCGAGAGATCTGATAATGATTTATGACTCAGTTCGCACGTTTGTAGTGGCCCAAGTATAGTTATAAGGTTTTATTATAAAATATTGGTGGTAGAATTTCTATAGTGTGGTGCAGATTTGATAGCTAATATTTAGTGCAGCTAATTACCGCTAGATGGAGCTAATGTAAGTTTTGTTGTAAATGCTTACAAGTTGGCATGTCTCATCATTTTATGCAAACAACTTAATTATATATTGAGCGATTTTTAAAAAATATAATCCACTAGCTTATGCGTTTACCTGAAGAATCAAAGTATCACCATGCCAAATCATATTGAAATCGGAGCAGTTTAGCCGTGAAAACGTTACAGAATAACTTTAATAAAACTCGTATTAGTATTTAATAGTACGGATGTACCTATAATTCGTCATACTCACAATGTCTTTCGAAGTGTGGCAATGATCTATCTTCGAATCCGTTGGGTACTCGCTTGCCGTTCAACGCCTGCTGACCCACGCAGGCAATCATCTGCGATATGTTGATGTTTGAACCTGGACAAGATTTTTTTAAATGTTACTTTTTGGGAAGATGCCAAGAAGTCTTTATAATTAGTTTTATACCAGCTCCATCTAAATATTAGAGAGATCAACTTATTGAACATTATAGAATTTTCAACCTTTTCTAGAAATTTTAAGACTGATCTTGATTTCTTTAAACTTGGTGAGAGTTGCCAAAATTTGGAACGACCTGCCTGGGTCTATTTTTCCTGATAAGTTGAACTCTGGAGCCTTTAAGAGTGAACAGGTTTCTTTTGGATGGGCGTGTACCATCTTCGTCTTCATCTACACTTTCCATCAGCTGAGGTGGAAGACAAACGCCTATTCCATTACAACAATAAAAATAAAATAAAAAAGTACCGTTTAAATTTAAAATTACAAATAATCATTTTTTAATGCTTTTTATATTTTCAGTTCAATTATAATGTTTTTTTTTCCATCGGTACTTACCTTTAGAGCCACTCTGTGCCATTATAAGAGGTGCGTTCGTGCTATGCAGTTCTCTGAAGCAGGCTTTGGCCGCCAACTCTCTGATGCTGCTGAGCTCGCTCAGCATGACAGCTTCCAAGGTCTCCTCCATCGTACATCCGGGTTGTCTCTGTAGGGTGCCCTTCTCCATCTCCAAGATATATCCGTCACATTTTGAGTACCTGACAACACCAATACTCGTTAGAGTTCGTTTCAAAGGTTGTTTTGAGGGGTTTTTTTTATATACATATATTTAAGACAATCATAGTGACCACTCTTACTGATGGAAAGCAGTAGTAGAATCCAGGAGTAGGGGCCACCACCCTCATTGTGAGTGCATATAACGCAGGTTTCCGGACTCGCACCCACCAACGATAGTCGACAGCACGGATGCCGTCATTTTAGGATGGTCTTCTGTGTGAGAGTAGTACTGCCCCGGTCAACAAGACCAACATGGCAGTCAAACCATCAACCAGGTTTCGGAAGTCAAAGCTTGTGATGCTGTTTAATAAATAAAAAATGTATATCATTTGTTGACGATAGTGAAAAGGCACTTACCCAATTTCGAGCAACTTATTCTTGGCCTCCAGCAGTTTCTTGCCAGGAGTCACGTCGCTAATACCGAAACTGAAGCCTCTGTTCATCATGTAGTATGACGCCATACGGGCAAGTCTAAAATGCAACGAAAAATATTATCTTGTTGTCAACATATAAATCGTTTTTAACCGACTTCAAAAAAGGTGGAGGTTCTAAATTCGACTGTGTTATTTTCTGTTTGTTACCTCAAAACTATCGATTGGGTGAACAAATATTGATAATTATTTTTTTATTTGAAAGCATCAGCTTTCATTTTTTTTTTTCATTCATTTCATTAGCAATGGGTAATCATGGGGAGTATTCAGCCCCCCATGATTACCCAGTCTCTGAGGCCTATGTCTAGCAGTGGACTGTTGAAGGCTGTTGATGATGATGAATAAATTAAAAACATAAGCCAATACAGTGTTCAAACATACCTCCACATGCCCCTGACAGCGTACTCCTCGCCCCAGTCCCTCAGCAGAATGTAGAATATACTGCTCTTGGTACCAGAACCTAATGTACTCTTGTCCATTGAGCCACATAGCAACTGCGAATTTCTTATTATAACATCTAAAATGTAAAAATATCATGTTAGTAGAAAGTGTCAATTGAAGGTAGTTAAGCCACGCTGATGGGCCGGCTCGTCCGTGTCAGTACTACCCTCACACAGAAGACCATCCTAATAATGACATCGTTCTTTCTGTCGTATTTTGTTAGTGAGTGTGAGACCGGAAGCCCAATCATTCTCCCGGCTTGCAGAGGCCGGGAGAATGATGCAAAAACATCTGGCCAGATCACCATAGTATGGGTCACCATGTTGCATTGCCTACCCTCACAATGAGGATGGTGACCTCTACTCCTGGATTCTACTCGTGCTTTCCCATCAGGTAGAGTAGTCACTTTGGTAGGCTTATTTATATAAAAAAATCTAGAACAGCGCCATCTATACAGAATTAAGTGTAATTTATAAAAAGGATCGTTATATTTTATTATACGGATGGCACGGTTTTAGCGGTCACCCAGTGTTGTGGTTTAAATCACACATAGAACAACTCTGTGTGATCCACTAACTGTTGTTCTGGGTCTGCGTGTACTTTGCGTCCATTTCAAGTGTGTTTGTAAAGCTCTCCTGCGATACAGGATATTTATTTCTAATGCAGAAGTTCTTATGTCAACAAATTGATTGATTGAATGACTTACTGATTGATTGAATGACTAATCGAATGAATGACTGACCGAATGAAAAACTGACAGCCAATAGCAAATTTTATCGCAGCAAAATATTACATAAAAAGCATATTAATACTCACATGAATCCTGTACACACATGTCCTTATTGCCGGTGTAATTCTTGCCTTTAGTCTCCAAATTAGCTTTCACTTCGCACTTTTTGTTGGGTTTCATTATGAGACTGCAACAATCAAACATAAATATAGTCTGTGAAAAACATAATTTATTCAAATTTGACTGACGTTCAACCTTTTTCGCTTTGAAGAAAAGTGATATACCTACATAAGATCATAATTTTCTATTCATAAAATATTATTTATTTAGTCAGCCAAAAATATTTTTTCAATTATTAAAAAAAAAACGGCTCCGCCAGCGTCGTTACCTCGGTAAAGAGTAACCTGGACGGCTAGGCCCGAGAAAGGACATACCTTTCTCACGGTCTAGACTATTTGTGTACCAAATTTCATTAAAATTGGTTCAGTAGTTTTGCCGTCAAAGACGGATTGAAAGACACACAGACAGAATTACTTCGCATTTATAATATTAGTAAGGCTAATTAATTAAATCCTATAAAATTTATGTGAGAAATAGTCGGGGAATTCATTGTGCGCGTTTTAAATCCCCTGAGACACGAGAATATACCTACTGACCGAGTTGTCTTTAACGACAAAGGAGATAAAAAATCAGTACCTGAATATCTGCTTCCCAGTCCACAGAAGCCTCGGCTTGAGAATAGCGGGTGTGGGCATGTCAATCGGCATGGTGGCGTCAGGGCCGGCCAGGAGACACGCGGCCAGCTGCTGCGCCTCGTCACGCGTCAGGAACGTGTCCCGCTGGGTCAGCAGGTACCCGGCGGTTATGAAGTCTTGAGTCGCGGCTATCAGTAGCTCTCCGTTACGTGGGGTTACCAGGTTCGATTTGTTCTGTGATAGAAATAGATGTGAGTTCTGAATAAGAGTCACGGTTTAAATAGTCTATAGATAAGTAGATAATGCTATGCCTCCCCAACACAGAAGTAAATAGTAAAAATGCATCTTTGAACGAATTTCTATTGCGAGATACAGGATTATTAATTACTACGTAGTTCACCCTGTCTCCGTTAGATGGCACTGATATAAGTTTTTTTGTTCTAGTAACGTACGTAACGTAAAGTAGTGGTAGAGGAAATTAGTTCTTACCCCCATAAGTATAAGCGCCTCAGCCCTCGCTTCCTCAGTTTGAGGTAAATGCATATTCATTTCGTCTCCATCGAAGTCAGCGTTGTATGGAGTGCACACGCATTCGTTGAATCTGCAAATTAACAACTGATATAAATACATAAACATACTTTTTTTTGTAAATACATACATATTATACATAGAAAACACCCAGACTCCTAAACAAATATTTGTGGATCACACAAATATTTAGTCCGACTCGGGAATCGAACCCGAGACCTCTTAATCAGAAGTCGCTTACGCTAACCACTAGACCAACCAGGCAGTCAAAAAGGCGGTACACTTTACAAAAATTTGAAAATTAAATTACTGGTGTGATATTTCTACTTTTATAACCTTATTGACCTTTTTTCCGTTTACTGTAAAGGTCTTGAATTGACAGATTCACCGATACTCATTGTCTTAAAATGAAAAGAAAATATACTAGATACATAAAAACGACATAAATTGAAAAGTTTCCCTGTTACTGATAGAAGTTGCTTTGAACTTTAAAGTATAAAAAAATCATTTAGGAATGAAACCTTACCTGAAAGTTCTCTGAGGTTGAACCTTGGCCCGGTGACACATGATGGACAGTTTGTGAAGTGACGGCTGACGGTTGAAGAGTACCACATCACCATCCACTAAATGGCGCTCAACTATGTCACCACACTGTATTCAAAATAATAAATAACATTAGTTTGTTGGTATAGTAATGTATACTCTGTGTAATGACGGATTAAGAATACAATTTATCACCACCCTAATGCTTCCTATGGGTGTCGTAAGAGGTGACGAGAGAGAGGTGGGAGCAAACTACGTATTAAAACACCACTGCGTAGAAAACAAACCTCGACACATGAACTATTTCAACCTATCTGACCTGACTTATGATGTCTGGCCAGAAGAAAGGCTTATGTCAAGTAATAATGCAGTTGTGATGATGATGTGTGAACCTTTTAAAAAATGTTTTTTTTTTTTTTTACATAAGCCATCCAAAGTGACTCTACCCTGCCTGATGGAAAGCATGAGCAGAATCCAAGAGTGGGGGCTACCACACTTGCTGCGAATGCAGACAATAATGTATGGCGGCCCACACTATGGCGGCTTAGTGAGATGCTGATGTTAATATAATGGGTTCTTTTTTTTCAATCATGTTTATTTTATTATCCACACAATTGTATAGAAAGGCTGAAGAAAATAATAATAGATGTTTGGTTCAGTACATTTTTGTTTGAATTCGCAGACAAGAAGATTTGCGATTTCAAACATTTCTGAGAAGCATCTTTTAAAAAAAGGTAACAATTTTAGTTTTTTGAGCTTCTCTTCGATTACTCCAGTCTTTATAGACCAAACCATCTTCCACTCACCTTCAATTCCTGAGCAATTTTCTCTCTGTTGCCATATTTTAAGAATTTCTTGTGTTTGAAACCCCGCTGTTGCACGTAGTTCGCTCCGGGGTGTACGTCAGGACCGTTGCAGACAAGCTTCCTCAGCCAATTTAGATTGGCAGGGAACACCCGCTCAGGATACGTGAGGATCTTGGCTACGTGCACTGGTACTCCAACCTACATCAGAACCACATTTTTAACATAGCTACTGGTAGGGTAAAAAGTGTTGCCAAAGTGGAAAATTTTCCCGAATTGTAGAAAAAAAAATGACGGTTTTGCCAAAGAATAACATGGTAGGGGGTAGGCATACCCAGGCGTATCCTTTTGACAAAGTGTAAGCACGAATGGGCTTACGCATTACAGAATTATAACACGTAATATGTTTATGTGTGTGTGTGAAGTTGTAAATGTTTTTTTTTTTTAGAGATGACAAGCGATTGTTTGTGTATGCGTGTGGCAACTTCCACATACAGCGCGACGAAAAAATACGACAGCGTGAAACACGGAACTACAAAGTAAAACACATAACGATCTATACGGAGTAACTACTAATCCTGAATCGCGAAAGTGACATTCTCGCGCCGATTAGCATATACACAACATCCTAACATCAACTGTTGGGCAGTAGCTCACCAGGCATGATTACCTCGCCGGTCGGAGGATCCTCCCTTTGTGTTGGAGGAACACGACACCCGTTCCTCCACAATGCGAGTCTTAAAAGTGTGTCTGTGATGATGTCCCCCCGCAAAAATGCCTACTCCCCTTCCTTATCTATCTATCTCTATCTGTCTATCCTATTTCCTAGTCTAAGCCCGGTCTTTGTTACTCTATGCCGTTATGAAGATTTGCAAAAATTCTAGACATAAAAAATCATTACCTCTTGAATTTGCAAGTTAGGGTCGGGTGATATGACAGTTCTGCTGGAGAAGTCCACTCGCTTCCCGGAGAGGTTCCCTCGGAAACGTCCCTGCTTGCCTTTGAGTCTCTGCACTAAACCACGACCGGGCTTCTTCGGCTGGGAACAAAAAACATAAAAATTAATATTAATAGAATATGGCTATTATATATTATATATCTTATATGGAATTAAATAATCATCATCAACAGTATAGTAAGGTTTTTGCCAAGTTGCGAACGTTTTTCGTTTTCTATTCGGTTCTCTATTGTCATGTTTCATTGGCTATTGAAACTCAGTCACGTGATCTAAAGAAAATATTAGCCAATGAAACAAGAGAATATATAACCCATCTAGATACTGACCGCGACGTCGTTGCTCTCTCTCGGTGATTGGTTTCCAATCACCTAGGGCAACTTGGCTATACTCCTTTCGCTACTTTACATAGTTTTTTATAATTTTTATAGTATTAATTGTAACATTATTCAAAAAGTAGGATATAAATACTTTTTCATCATACATATATTTCATCCGACCCGGGCATCGAACCCGAGACCTCGAGCTCATCTGTAGCATACGTTACCACTGCGCCACTGCAGCAGTCACCTATGTTCAGCAGTTGACTCTTCAAGTACCAATAATAATAAATACTAAATAAATAAATATTTCGGACATTTTTCACACAACGCCATCTAGTCCCAAACTAAGCAGAGCTTGTATTATGGGTACTAGACAACTGATATAAATACATAAACATACTTTTTTTTTGTAAATAGATACATATTATACATAGAAAAACACCCTAACTCCGAAACAAATAATTGCGGATCAACCAAACATTTGGTCCGACCCGGGAACCGCATATGCTGAACACTAGACCAACAACTAGTCATCTGCTGAACATGTGTTAAGTTCCTCTCTTTTTTACAAGTTTTATGAGCTTGACACAATAGTTATAAAATAACTTCTTTATTCTTACCTGCATCGACAATGGTATGCCTGACATCTCACTGTTGATGTAGAGAGCTGCATGCAACTGCAGATAGTCCCAGTCTTCCTGCACCAGCTCGCTCTTGCCGCCGCTGGTTATGTGACGGGTTATCACATCATTGATGAGGAGGATCTCTGATTGTTTCATTGTTAAGTCGTCCTCATTACTGAAAGAGAGTTTTTTATTGTAATTTATTTTTAAAGGAGTTAGTATATGGGACTCTTGGTGGCAAGTGACTACCGAGGTGCATGGGTTTTTGGAACTAGAGTACGTTGTGAGATTTGGTATTTAAAAGCAAAAAATTAAAATAGAAATCTGAGGTACTAACTTTTAAACTTTCGCGTTCCATGATATTTAATATTATTTTTACGGGATAAGTGATCACGTTAATTCCCGTAAAAATAATATTAATTAAGAAATCAGCGGGATTGCTACCATGTACCTTTTTGTTCGTATCTAAGTACCTATCCGATATTTCGGCGCTGTTGCAAGCGCCATGATCACGGAGTAATTGAAGATCTTGCGGGTGGGATTTATTGGCAGACATATTGGTCTACCCTCTTTCGCAGTCTTTTATTACGATCGCCCCCGGTACCACGACCGTAATAAAAGACTGCGAAAGAAGGTAGACCAACAGTGCCGAAATATCGGATACTCAATTGAGTATCCGATATTTCGGCACTGTTAGTACATGGTAGCAATCCCGCAGATTTCTATTTTAACGTTACTGACCATGAAAGTTTAAAACAAAAAATGTTTAAAAATTGACCGCACTGTTGTTGCTTGGTGATTGTTTGGTGCCTAAGGCCTATGAGTGTTTCAAAAAAAGTTTAAAATATTTTACCTAGAATACCAAAAAAAAATTGATAAGATTTATAAAGCCTATGTCATCATCATTAAAGTAGGGCAAAAATATTTTTTGATTAGTAATTTCGGCAAAAACTGCCTCTTTCTTTCTAGCTGGAACAGTTGTCTAGCAATTTAAGGTTGTATACATGCTACAGAAGCACGTTTCAGGTTAACAAAAGAAAAAAAAAATGATAAAAATAAAGATTTGAAGAAACAGGAGATAAAAGACTGTCAATGGTTGTACATTTTCTTGTATAAAAACTTAAAAAGGATATAATTTGAAAAATACATGGTTTAGATGTTTTTAAATATATTTTTATAGGAGAGCACGTAAAGCCCGTCGGTCCCGGTTGTCATGAACATCTATGTCAATTGTTGTTGGGAAGTCAATGCCCTCGTTCAACCTTCGAATTTCAGTTCTCCCTCAGGGTTGCGGAGGTCCGATGCCACTTGCTCCGTGGAAAACCTGTTATTCAGGTAAAACCGGTTGAACTAGTAGCTGACCCCAAATAATATTGGGAATAAGGCTAGGAAGAACATTTTTTTAATAGCTATTGCGACCTTACCTACCACCCGATTTCGGCTTAACATCGACTTCAGGGACACCCTGTAGACTGCCAAAAGTATTACCCTTCCGTTTGATTCACATTCAAGAACACCCATACTCAGAATAGCAATTTCTAAATCATACTACATTTTGTCCCAGTAGGAATTGAACCAACTAAGCACAGGCGATGTGACCGCTTAAACCACTTTGCCGTACAGTCACCACATACTCAGTGCTCTCCCGAATAAGGAGAATTCTGCGGCTGAAGTCTGAGCAGCCTACAAACTCTTCAAACTTAATAACTAAAATAGAACTTACGTGCCAGCCTTAATGTCAGACACGACGCTAGGCCTGATACAGAGAGGTGAAACAGGCAGTCGTGTGAGGATCAAGTCTTCAGGTCTCGTCAGATTTGCATTCATGCCCAAAAGAGGTATGTCCTCTACGGGAATACGACGGAACAGGCTTATCACCTAGAAGGCAATCACATAAATCAAATCGGGGTACATTATTTTATTTTACAAATTCTTTATTTGACTTTAATAAGATTAATTAAAGTTAAAAGTTTAAAAACTTTATCGCAACTTTGTAAAAAATCCTATTGTATGATACTAGCTTTTGCCCGCGGCTCCGCCCGCGTGTAGGTCCGTCATGGCGGTAAATAGTAGCCTAAGTGTTATTTTGATATGTAAGCTATATTATTGTGAAGTTACATCAAGATCCATTCAAACACATGCATACATACATTATTCACAAACTTTCGAGTTTATAATATAAGTGAGATGCTACAACAAATCTGTCACACAACGCTATCTAGTCCCAAACTAAGCAGCTTGTACTATGAGTACTAGAAAACTAATATAAATACATTTATATTTATTTTTGTAAAAACATACATAAGAAAAACTCAAACTTCCAAAACAAATATTTTGCAGATCAAACAAAACACAGAACAAAAAAATCCAACATTTGGTCCAACCTGGTTATCGAAACTGAGACCTCAATCGCAACAGTCGCATACACTACCACTGGGCCAATAAAGCAGTCAATACATACTTTCAGAAGCATGTATTTATTCTCACTGTAAAACTTTAATATTGTACTCACATCCAAAGGGCTTAACTCAATTATCAATCCACTGCTAAGCATGGAAGTTATCTCCTTGTTTGCCTCTTCAGCTTCATGAAACTCACTCAAAACCTGCAACACTATCGGATCCGTGGGTTTCTTGTTCCTATATTTGTCATGTATTATCTTCAGTATGCCGGCAGGACTTTTCTTCACCATGCCGTTTAAAGCTTGGCAGTACATGCATTTGGTACATGTTTTTGCTTTATTATGGACCACCGCACGTAGATTCTTTTTTTGTAAATATGTAATGTCTGGGTTCAAAAATCTACGTCGATAGATTCTTTTCATCGTTTCTGGTAACATCACCCTGGCACAATCCTGGAGCAAAAAGTTATAAATAAATAAATATTTCAGATGAATTACAAAAATCAGCTAGTCCCAAACTAAGCAGAGCTTTAAAACAGAAATCTGAGGGATTGCTACCATGTACAATTTTGTTGGTGACTATATTGTATGGATACTAAACAACTGATATATAAATACATAAACATACTTTTTTCTTTACATCACAAATATTTGGTCCGATCCGTGAATCAAACCTGAGACCTTTTGATCAGCAGCGGCATACGCTAACCACTAGACCAAGAAGGCAGTCAATGTATATATGTATTTGGAAATGCATTTAGAAAAAAAATATGTATATTTGATATTACAAAAGGACACTCCAACTTTTTTTATTTGTATGGACGTATTAAAAACTTGTTCGCAAATTCTCTAAACTAATTGTTCTTACCTTACAAATAGTTTGTAGTATGCTGATAGTATGCCTAAAGTATCCAACGTGAAATACAGGCAGTGCCAATTCTATGTACCCATAGTGGCCCACGCACTCTGATAACCCCAGACCACAGGTTTCACAGTTGGCATCTTTCTGATTTGTACCCTGTAGACAAAAAAAAAGTGATTAGGTCTTAAAATAAGCAATACAATCCGAACAGAAGTAGGAAAACAGCTACAAAAGTATTAGCTTCATAATTGATTAGTACTACTCTGCCTGATGGAAAGCATGAGTAGAATTCAGGAGTAGGGGCCACCATCTTCGTTGTGAGTATAGGCAATGCAGCATGGTGACCCATACCATGGCGGCCTGGTCAGAAAATTCTGCATCTGTCTCCCGGCTTCCTAAGGCCGGTTCAATGATGCTGAATTATTGGGCCTCCGGTCTCACACTCACCAACGAAATACGAAAGCAAGAATACTGCCATTATTAGGATGGTCTTCTGTGTGAGGGTAGAACTGCCCCGGTCGAGCCGGCCCATTCGTGCTGATATTAGCGTGGCTCTACTACCTTCAAAGTTTACTTTCTCAAACTAGTTAGAGTATACAAGCTGTGTCCCGCGGTTATTATTGTAAATAGTGAGTAAGGCGGCGGAGCGAAGCTAGTCTAAACAAATTAGCCTTAGTCATTCCTTGTGTCATCAGGTTTCTCCTGATGAAAGTCCCATGGAAATAGGTCAAACCGTTAAAGATATTATCCAGAACGAACAGTCAGTCAATAAAAAAAACTTTTTTGATGTATTTACTATCATATGCATTTAGTAAAAAACTGTTTTAATAATACATACAAACACTTCAATTTTACTCATACCACTCGTGGTTATGGGTCAACAACGAGCGGTATAATCCGTTCGAAACGTAGAAGGTCTCGTAACCTTTTTGTGAGTATGTGTAAAAGTTGCGAAAGACTAAAAACGGTTACTTCAAATTTATTTATTTGTGTATGTATAGATGTACTGCTGTTACCAGCAATCTATATAATTCATGTATTCTATACAATTCCTAGGAAATATGATAAATATACATATTTTGGCTTGTATTTATTGTATTCATGTAGGTTAGGTTATGTATATATAAAATCCAATCAACTTTACAAAAAAAAAAAATACCATGCCACATTGTTCCCATTCACAATGAGGATGGTGGCTTTTACTCCTGGATTCTATTAATGCTTTCCATCAGGCAGAGTAGTCACTTAGATGGATTTAAATATATAAAAAAAAAATGAATTGCTTGGTGTCTTTCAAACACATCATATTTATCCCTGACTATGTTTGACCGTGTGGTGACGGATTAAGAATACTAAGTATCACCACCCCTATTCATCCCACGGGTGTCGTAAAAGGCGACTAAGCGATAAACTATGCAAGACAACATCAATGCAAAGAGAAGGAAAACTTGAAACCAACCCTATACCAACGTCGTCGAAAAAAAGCTGCATGACTTCGTTGGCTTGACCACATCTAAAGAATGGGTGTGGATTGAACCCTCAAAAAAGAATATCTAGGGCAGTGGCCAGTGGAAAGATGAGGTTGTCAAAGACATGAAAAAGATGAAAATATGTGATTGGTCTGAACTGGCACAGAATAGAAAAGAATGGTGCATTTTACTGTCGGAGGCCAAGACTCACTTCAAGGTAATTTTGTTGCTGAAGGCAGTGAATAAGCTGTTTGACATGATTCATAATATATGTTATGAAGAACGGCTCAAATATATAGGACTAACCACACTGGAAAAACACTGACAGAGGGGTAGTCTCATAGACACATACAAAATAAGTACTCAAGGAGGACTATGACGCACCCAGTTTACAGGAACTTTACATAGTAATTATTTTATTATCAAGACCATCCCCTTCTTAGGGATACACATATCTATATCTTGGGTGACAGGAGACTTAGAAACATACCTACATGACACTACACACAGAACACCCAGACTTAAAACAACAATTTGTATTTCACACAAAGTGTTTCGTCATGTGGGACTTGAACCCACAATACTTGGCACAGTAGGAAGCGACATGGTGAATACTTGATCCACTAGTCTAACCTTGCAGGCAAATATTACACACTCAATACATTAATTCTCCCTGCATTTGCATTGCTCACTTATGCCATACATAATATCATAAGACATCTGCTAGTCCACAGTCCCACTGAGTAAGGAAGCAATACTGAATAAATCAAAAAATTCTTACCATTCGCCTGTCCAGTACACCATAAGGAGCTGGTACCCTCTGACCATCTTGAGCATACAGATTCTTAGTGATAACCTGGATATGCGCTGCCTGTTGTATGGCAGATGCACTGTCCACATTAAATGTGACGTGAGAACTGAAAACGACACAAACATTTTAAAATATAATTATTTTTAACACAACGAGGTTTGTAAGTTATTACAAATGATTTATTTTTATAGACTATCACATATATATACATTTATCACCCCAAAGTACACACTAAATAAATAAGATTTACAAAATTTTGTCACAAAAACAAATTAAATACCATTTGACAGGGTAAACATAACCTAACTTACATTTTTCGACCGACGTAAGTTTCACGGTACTGTTCCTTCGGCATTTTTGAATCGTTTTAACACAACTCTTTTAACACAAATATAATAGCTTTCTTGTTTTATATGAACTTCTTTGTAAGGTATTCTAAACAACACGAAATCAGCAAAAAAACACCGCCTCCGTTCAATTTGACTTAAATGACGTCTGTCTCTGTCAGTCAAGTCAATGCTTTTGCTTCTATCCACAGAAGAAATAAACAAAACAATGGTATGGTACTTAGATATGATCGCAGTAAGCACAGCACAGAACTGAGAAGAGAACATTAATGGCAGGGCAGTGGGCAATCGGCATCTTCAGTCGAGATACATTGTTGCCAATGTCGTGTGGTGCGGATTTTTTTTGTATGGTTTACTTGTAAGCTGGTAGATTTTCATCTTTTTTCTACTTAAACATTAACTTCTGGAAGGAAAATATCAAGAAAATCAAAAATATAATATTCAATAACAACAACTACTTTCTTTTAAATATTTTGGTCTTTTTCATTGCTTTTTTCTGTTCCATCATCGATTTTAGATTGATACGGTTCATTGGTATCTTTCTTACACTTTCTCATCAAAACTTAACGTACTAAATCCTGCCTTTCCTATTAAAAATATTGTGGCTTATGTGCACAAACAGTTCTCAAATTTAATCTCTCAACATCGTTTCCTTCAACATAGTTCTTGATTATTTATTAGCCAACCCACTTTAACACTTAACCAATTTTAGTGGACAGTCCAGTAGGCTGGCAACATTCCGATGAATTATTCCATTTGGCACACTACGGATATTAAAAGGACGGACCTACAGATCACTGGCTGCAGTCATGCGTCGAAATGTTGCTAGCTCCTACTGTTGAATTCCCTATAAAACTTAAGTAGGTGTAGGTTAGTTATACGTTATTCAATTTTAGGAACGTTTTAGGAGTAAGAATTAAAAGATATTTAAATAGGTTTTGATCTTTTATTCATAAAATTGTAGTCACTGATTGTGTTTATCTCAGACTATTATTCGAAATACATTTTTACAAGTTCAAAAAAATATAAAGTAGCTCTGTCTGTCTGTCTGTTACGCTTTCACGCCTAAACCACTGAACCGATTATGATGAAATTTGGTATGAAGATAGAACTGAACTTGGGAAAGGACATAGGCTACTTTTTACCGCGATTATCGACATACACGCGGGTGGAGCCGTAAGCAAAAGCTAGTATTTAATAATAATAAAAAATATTGGTACTTACAGTTTACAGTACACAACTTAAGAAAAGTTTCAAATGGAAT
This sequence comes from Phragmatobia fuliginosa, assembly GCA_932526445.1. NCBI lineage: Eukaryota > Metazoa > Arthropoda > Insecta > Lepidoptera > Erebidae > Phragmatobia > Phragmatobia fuliginosa. The sequence goes on along the minus strand of OW052074.1, from coordinate 18,198,585 downwards.
GGTAAAAATCAAAATACTGACAGCCCCATATTTAAAAATAAATGTGGCAGCTACTCTGTTCCCTCACTACATATTATAAAATAAAGTCTTCTGCTGCGTCTGCTGGCTGATCAGCAATGGATAGATTGATTCTCGAGGAAGGTTTAAGAATATAATTTGTCAAGGTTAAAATGTTTAAAAACATTTTAAACTTGACAAATTATATTCTTAAACCTTCCTCGTATATACCTATATCTACTCGTGTAGTTGGGGCGGGCCACTTGTATATTACATAAGTAGCTGAGTCTCGCTGTGTTACCCGCGGTTATTTTTGTGGCGGAGTGAAGCTAATCAAAAAAAAATAGCCGTATTTACTTTGTATGTCATCAGCAATCTGCCAGTAAAAGTCTCCTCAAAATCAGTCCAGCTGTTCCAGAAGTTACAGGGAACAAAGACATACAAACAAAATTTTAAACAATTGCTTTTGGGATGTCAGTACCGTATATACTTTTATATGCATTTAGGAAACAACTGTTGATTGGAGAGGCCTATGTCCAGCAGTGTGGACTGCGACAGGCTGATGATGATGTTGATTTGATATTACATACAGACACTCTAATTTTATGAATTGTAGTAGTATCAAAACCTGCTCCACCAAATACTTCAGTGTCAATATTATATCTCGATCGGCACTTATTCATATTGCCACTTTTTAAAAGTTCTCCCTTACATTGTCATCTTATTATTAGTAAGCTTATACTGTTTTAAATACATAAACCCTTTTAAAATAACACCTTTAAAATTTTGAGTATTTTTAAAACAATTTATTTTCTATTAATTTTTTATTTAGTTTTCTACTAAATCAGTAGAATACAAAAACTTACCATAACCCAGTTCATATGTTTCTGGCGTAAAAAGAAGCGCCTCAGCGCGCCGTTTTTTGGCTTGTCAACTGAAACCACGCAACATTTTTCACTCGAAATATTTTATAAAACGTATCAATTCCCTAATGTGCTATTCAATGGAACATAGGGTTAGATGCGCCATACAAAGTTAAGTGATATACAACATAAGTGTTATTGTTTTAACGAACTAATTATCGTTTTCCCACCGTCGCGACCCGCGAACTCTCAACATGCCTCTGTTGAAAAGGAAAGCATTTGAGAAATCAACGGCGTCGGAGTACCTCCGGGATGAAGATGAGGTCTTCCATTGTGAGATCACCGACGAGATATTCAAAGATTATGAGTAAGTATATAAATAAACAAATTAGCCGCCGAAATTTCACGATTTTCTGATGTTTAATGTAGTTATCAGTGTTACGGGGGACCGTTGGCGTTGTGAGTGCGCCGCAGATCGCGCAACAACGCGAGCGTGACACGATATTTCGCTATTTCTGTCATTCGCGTCACATTTTTTATCATGTTAGATGATAATTTAATAATGTTTGTTAACAGGGAGTACTGTGAGAGGATCATTTTGGTCAATTCAATGGTGTGGACATGTGAGATGACAGGGAAGAATAATTTGACGTACTCAGAAGCTTTAAGCAGTGAGAAAGCAGCTAGGAGAGCTCTTAAAGATTTTCCTATGGAGCTGCGGATCCCCATATTGTATTTGGCTATGAGAACAAAGCGGTGTTCTTTTGCTGAAATGTCAGAGGATGTGTTTAATTTTGTGAGGGATAGATACTTTGTTGGAGAGACAGTTGAGGCATGCTTAGAAGGAGACCAGTGGAGTGAGGGACATATCCTTTCAGTGACAGCACAGAAGCAGCACCCAGACAGGTTGGTAGCAACATTATTTAATTTTAATTACCAAGTTTCTAACAGGATTATGAAACTGAGTGAAGATAATTATTATTATTTAAATCTGTGTTCACTAATAAAAAAATATTTGTCTTATGATCCTAAAAATTGCTTAGAATATTATATTTATTTAAAATGTACCATTGATATTTATTGTGTATATATCTTAATATATAATATCATTATGAGCTGGTCATCATTAACCTTTAATAGTCCACTGTTGGACACAAGCTTCTACTAAAGCTTTTGGCCACAACTGGCTAGACAAGCTAGTTTAGGGTTTGTTATAAATAAATATTTTTTTCGGACAATAAATAAATATTTCGGACATCTTACACACAAGTTCATCTAGTCTCAAACTAAGCAGAGCTTGTATTATGGGTACTAAACAACTGATATAAATAGATAAACATACTTTTTTTTTGTAAATACATTCATATTATACATAGAAGCCCAGGACACAAATGAGCACAGTAAAATCCAAGCTCCAAAGCTTACAACGCCTGGCAAGCTTGGCAACAACAGGATGCATGAGAACAACTCCATCAGCCGCATTAGAGTATCTCCTGAACCTAAGACCACTAGACCTAGACTAGATACAGGAAGAGGCAAAGGCGGCAGCCCTGAGGTTAAGATCTCTGGGCATATGGAAATCAAATGTAACAACAAAACACTCCAACATTCTCCAAATATGCATCAAGGAAAATCCGCTCCTTGAGGCGCCTATGGACAAGATGTTGGGGCAACACATCTTTGATCGAAGATACGACATCCAGCTTTCCGCAGAGAAAAATGACTACTCTGGCACTGGGGAAGTCAGGATCTACACCGACGGCTCCAAAACCAGCACAGGTACTGGAGCTGGTGTCTTCTCAGACGACCTAAACATCAAGATAACAACAACACTAGACAAGCTAAATACAATCTTTCAGGCAGAATGTATTGGCATTACCAGAGCGGCACAGGCGGTTGCTGCCAGAGACATCAGTGACTCCAACATCAAAATCGTCACTGATAGTGCCTCCGTGCTCCAGGCCCTCCGTGCAACCAACACAACCAACATTGCGGCAACCAACAGAGTGACTCTGCAATGGATAAAGGGACACAGCAACTCACTGGGAAACGACGCCGCAGACGAGCTGGCAAAGAAGGGAGCAGACACCAAAGTGCATGGTCCAGAACCTCTGCTACCCATACCTAATTAAAGCATGGCTGTGCAAAAGAACCCAGAAAACTCACTTGACAGAGTGGCTAAATAAGGAGGGATGTCGGCAAACCAAGAACGCTGTATCAGCTCCCAACACAAGGCTTGCCCGCACCCTCATCAGGTTGAACAGAGACAAACTCCGCAAGATCATAGGAACCCTAACCGGACATTGTCTCCTAAACAAACACCTACACACCATAGGAGTAACAGACAGCCCCCTATGCAGAGGATGCATGGAGGCAGAAGAAACGCCACAACACGTCATCATGGAATGCAGCAGTGTGGCCGAACAACGGGCACAAATTCTACAGTCACCGGCAACGTATCGGGAGGCCTGCAGTAATCCCCGGAGGCTGCATTCCTTCTGGACCAACCTAGGCTGGCTGGAGTGAATGGGAAACAACTTTTCACGCACAATGGTCCAATAACTAGGACTAAGTGCGGAAACCGCCCAGAAAAACCAAACCATTATACATAGAAAAACACCCAGACTCCGAAAAATATTTGTGGATCACACAAATATTTGGTCTGACCTAGGAATCGAACCCGAGACCTCTTGATTATCTGCCGCAAATGCTAACCAGTAGACCAACAAGGCAGGCAGTGTTGTTTTCCATCTTTTTGCAGCGATGTATAGTACACACTACAGAGAAGTCTCTCTTAGTTATCTCTTATAGGGACGCTCCCAAACACCCATGAACAGGGATGTTACTCTCCATATCCGTCACCAGATGGAAGTAGAATATCCATCCATATAAGCCTAATTACCTAAGTAGGCTTATTCTGGTACTATTGTAATATTCTCACATAAACTGCTGTTAAGCAATTCATTGCGTTACATTGACTGAGGGGGCTTACCAGAGCCCAATCACCATCCTTATTAAATCAGAAGTGGGATTAAAATAGTTGTTTAAGAAGATGAATCTCGATAGTCAAGTCAATAGGTTCCTATATTGTTGGTCATTAAGCTAAATTCGGATTGAGTATGGTGACCATAGAGTAGAGTCACTTTGGCAAACTAATAAAAAACAAAATTGCAGTCATAGATTGGGCATTTTTACAAAACCATCAGCTGATCTTTTCATTTATCCATTATATCTTAATGCACCCTAAGTAAATAGTATCCTGTAATAAGGTTTCTATGAAATCAGTATGGACAGACTGACTCAAGAATATGATCTGATGATTTATTTAATAAACCAACCTGGTCCCTACATTGTATTTGCATAACTTTAACCAATATTCAAGAAACTTAAAAAAATTACACTTTTTTTGGCATTTCTTTCCAAAGTGAGTCTTAAGAAATGCCAGTGACTTGTAGCTACTAAGTGCAACTTGTAAAAATATAAGTAATTGAAATATTCCAATATAAATATATATTTAGGACATCTTATCATACAATGCCATCTAGTTCCAAACTAAGCAGAATTTTTATTATGAGTATAAGACAACTGATATAAATATATACACATTATATAGAAAACACCTGTTGAAACAAATATTTGCAAATTAAACATTTGGTTTAACCTGGGAATCAAACCTGAGACCTCAGGCACAGTTTTTCATTTAGTTCATATTGAATGTAATACCCAAGAATAATGGACATGATTTATATCAATAAGTACATATTTAAATTTGCATTTGTGGTAAATATTTTCCTTACCATAAATATAACTAAAATGTATTAAATACTAGCCGACACACACAACTACATCTGCATCTCTTTCCAACATGTTCAGCTCTTATTGGTCTAAGTGTCCTATCTAATTTTAGGAACACCAACAATGCTTAAAAAAAATTAAAATCCCTACTATCCCTACTTCTCTACTTAATCGTATAAATGCGAAAATAACTGTCTGTCTGTTACGCTTTCACGCCTAAACCACTGAACCGATTTTGATGAAATTTGGTATAAAGATAGAACTGAACTTGGGAAAGGACATAGGCTACTATTTACCGCGATAACCGACATACACGCGGGCGGACCTCGGGCGAAAGCTAGTTGGTTAAATAGTAGTTTCAGAGTTAATCATGAGCAACATTAAATTGTCTAAATCTATACAAATAAATAAATTTGATTTGTCTGTTTGTAATATCAAATGAACAGTTTTTTACTAAATGCATATGAAAATTATATACAATAGTAACATCATACAAGCAATTTTTAAACGTCTGTCTGTCTGATTGATTTTGACAGGACTTGCATTGACAAATGGCTAATGACACAAGGAGTAACTTAGTCTTATTCACTAACTTTGCTCCGCGGCGTTACTCGCGATTGACAACAATTACCTCGAGAGACTCGGCTATACTTGGTCCATTACAAATGTGTGAACTGAGTCATAAATCATTTTTATCTGACCTCTCGCTCGCACTTCTAGGCATATCGGATCGTTCGCTTACACTTCTAGTGTTGTGTGAGCGAGAGGTCTGATAAAAATGATTTATGAGTCAGTTCGCACGTTTGTAGTGGTCCAAGTATAGGAATACATAACATTTGAAATTATTCATTACTGTCAATATTATATTCCATTTTGAAGGTCATTTGAATTGTAGCCTAAGTTAATTTATATAAAAAATTACCTCATAAATTTATACAGTATTTAAAACAATGTTTCCTGCACTAAATTTTCAAATAATTATATTGTATGTGACTAATTCATGTTTGACTGCCTTTTTGGTCTAGTAGTTGGCGTATGCGGCTGTTAATAAAGAGATCTTGGGTTCGATTCCCTTGTCCGACCATATGTTTTAGCTGCAAATATTTATTTCAGAGCTTGAGGCTTTTCTATGTAGGTATTAAAGTATGTTTATGTATTTATATCAGTTCTTTAGTACCTATAGCACAAGCTCTGCTTAGTTTGGGACTGGATGACGTGTGTCAGATGTCCGAAATATTTATTTACTAGCTTTCGCCCGCGGCTCCGCCCGCTTGTATGTCGGTTATCGCGGTAAAAAGTAGCAAATGTCCTTTCCCAAGTTCAGTTCTATCTTCATACCAAATTTCATCAAAATCGGTTCAGTGGTTTAGGCGTGAAAGCGTAACAGACAGAGTTACTTTCGCATTTATAAATTGGTAGGAAAGTAGGGATTTAATTACTAAAATACTACTTTGGTCATCATTGCATTATCAGATGTCTAATGTTGGGCATAGGCTTCTTCTTAGAAAGAGATTTTGGCCTTGGCTATATCTTCGCCTTCTCTTTGTAGCTGTTGTTCTGCATTGTTTTCTCCCTTAGTAGCGTCTTACAACAGGAGTTTAGGCATTGTACCTATTATTATTTTTAAAGTTCTATAATCTTACGTTTTGTAACAGCTGTTTGTACCAGTGTAAACTGTCTAAGAAGTTTACAACCATTTTTTATTCAGATCTCATTCATCATTTCATCAGATCCAGATTCAAAATTTTATCATCCCTAAAATTTTAAAGCAAATTTACTTGAATCTGTATACAAGCTTCTCATCTATTACATACATATTAGGATACACATTAAAGCTTTATTCCCAATATTATTTGGGGTCGGCTACTAGTTCAAATGGTTTTACCTGAATATCAGTTTTTCCATGGAGCTACTGGCATCGTCCTCCGCAATCCCAAAGGAGAACTGAAATTCGAAGGTTGAACTAGTTCTCAGAAAATCTAAGGGCACTGACTTCCCAATAACGATGTCCTTAGATGTTCATGACAACCGGGACCGACGGCTTTTCTAAACGCCGGGCTGTTATTAGGAATTTCCTAAGAAAAACACTTGGCCCGACTCCGGATTTGAACCTGAGACCTCTTGATTGACCTTTGGTAATAATCATACTTCAATATTATAGGATACCTGTATGTCCAGTAGTGGGCTGTTCATCATGATGATCAGCTACAATTTTCTTTCTTACTGAACACCAACTAACTCTTATCTCAATTCCTACAGCAAAACCATGCTACCATCATCAGCATACTGCTATGAGGTGGAGCAGTATGACGAGTCAGACCCTTCTGCTTCGGGTCAGATCGGCACAGCTCCCTTCGACCGCGTGCGTCGGCGTAAAGGCGTGTACACACGTGACAAGAGTCGTCTATTCCTCAAACAATTTGTTGAAGGAGGACCGGGTGGCATAATCAGTATTAAGGTAAGATAAAAAAAATGTTGTGTGTTTATATTATAGGTACAAACTCATTAGAGGTGCAATTTTCATGAATCCTTTCTTACTTGGGTGCTTATAAACTGACAACCAGTTAAGACAAATCATTTTGCATGTACTTATAGAGGAAGATATTGAGTAGTCTCTCTTGCCACTTATAATAATTCCTTTTAAATAATCTATGAGTCCAAGAGCTATCTTGTGCATGTAGCTGTTAATACATACAAACAAAATTCCTGGTTGTCATACCCTGCTAAAAGAACTTCCACACCCTGTCACTCACATTTTACAACTAAAACTTTTATCCAATTGTTAAGAAATGTAGTAGAAATATTGCTTTAACGTTCTTATAATTAGAAATTCTTGAACTGTCGCCTGAGGTGTTTCCGGACCGTTGCAACCATCAAACCTTCAAAAAAAGAGCGTACTCCCATCTTCAATGCACCTGTGACTCCTCTAGTGTTTCGGGTGTGCATGGGCGGCGGCAATCACCTACCATCAAGTGATCCGTCTGCTCGTTTGCCCCCTATAACATATTAAAAAAAAAATACTCACTTCATAGAGAGGTACTTAAAAAGGCTGATGACCCTCCAATGCACACAAATAGTGTGTATGTGTAGTCCAGGATCTAGTTACCTCCTTACAAATTATCAAAATTGGTCCAGCCATTTGAGGATCTGAAAAAGTAAGCATCCCAACATATACAATAATAATAATAGTTTTAAAATTTTTTTTACAGCAATCAACATTAGAAAAATACAATATAAGCAAAGTGAGCTTCAGTCAAATATTCACTGGCAACCCTCCTGACTTTGCTCTGTCTAAGAAACTGCTCAAGTCCCCATCACCAAACAAACCACTCTCCAAGCCAGGGTCAGCTAACAAATTGACCAAATCTCAGAAGAAACCTAGCCCTGATAAGAAAGGCCAGCAATCAATGGACAAGTTTGTGAAGAAGACTGACAAAGCTGAAGGTATACTTGCTTATTAATTTTATTTTGGTTTTCCAAATCCTCTGTCTCGTGAGACTAAGCATGAATTCAAACAAAGAACAATCAAGTCAACAATTTCTTAATAGAGACTGAAGTCCCAATGATACCCAATATTGCACTCAATGGTTGCAGTATTAAGATTTAGGCCTTTAAGTTTTCGCTGCGCCGTTTTCTACGTAGCCATTTGTTGTGGGTTCAAATCTCACATGGAAAAACACTTTAGTGTGATTCACAAATTGTTGTCTGTCTGGGTGTTTATTGTGTTTTGTATGTTTGTAAAGTCCCCAACTAGATGTATGTTCCGAACCGAGTGTTGTCTTAACTGCTGCATTGTCTGCATTAGCAATAAATATGGTGACACCATAGATTCTACTTAAGCTTTTAATCGGGCATAATTGTGTCACTGGCAGGTTTATTATAATTAAAAAAACAGTGTTGTCACCTCAACACACCGCACTGTAAGGACCGGTGATATTATGACCGCCTTAACAACTGTCTGTCAACTATCAACCATACGCGATTATATGACCCTCAAAGTAGTCATCAACCATACGCGATTATATGACCCTTAAAGTAGTGGTTAATTCTGAATACTTTAATTCACACTACGTTAGTGCTTATTCGTCACTCTATCATGTTTCATATCAATATTCTCCCCTACACAGTTCAAAAGACTAAACCACCAGCAGACCCTGCAGCCAAAAAGAGTGCGCAAGAGTTAGCAGAGAAGATGCGGAAAGCAGAAGACTTGTTACGACAGCGGAAGGAAGAAGAGAGAATAAAAAAGAAGGAAAAGACTGCCCGGTTGCAGGCTTATATGAAAGAATGGCAGAAGGTCAAAGATGATATGGAATTAGAAGACCAGAGGGTAGGAGTTAGCTATTTATTATTTCACTATAGGTACAGAGCATGCATGGAGTCTGGGTGTACTCTGTGTCCGTTCCATGTACTTTTTTAAAGTGCCCTGCTTCATAAAATGTTAAATAAATAAATATTTTGGAAATAAATAAATCAGAGCTTGTACTATGGGTACTACTTAGACAACTGAGATAAATACATGAACATACTTTTTTTGTGAATACCCAAACTCCGAAACAAATATTTGCAGACCATACAAACATTTGGTCTGACCCTGGAATAGAACACGACACCTCTTGATCAGCAGCCGCAAACGCTAATCACTAGACCAACAAGGCAGTCAATAGTTTATTCGTAATGAGGGCGTTGTCTTTAAAAAAACATTGTCACTAATCTACATAGGCCGAAAACGGCTTTACTTACGTGTAATGTCTTGCTGTGGGTAAACGAAAATAAAAAATTCAGTACTGGAACTGTCTGGAAAACCTCGACCGGGGCAGTACTACCCTCACACAGAAGACCATTCTAATAATGACAGCACTCTTGCTGTCGTATTTCGTTGGTGAGTGTGAGACCCGAGGCCCAATAATTCTGCATCACTCTCCCGGCTTTCAGAGGCCGAGAGAATGCTGCAGAAACATCCGACCAGGCCCGCATGGTATGGGTCACCATGTTTCATTGTTTACTCTCACAATGAGGATGGTGACCCCTACTCCTGGATTCTACTCATGCTTTTCATCTGGCAGAGTAGAGTCACTGGTAGGTTTTCATATAAAAAAAAAACTGAGTCTTCTAATCCAATTGCTTTCCTTCACAGATAATACCAAAAGGAACTCTAATAGAAGTAGAAGGTATACCGCATCAGCATTTCGGTGACTTCCTCTCCGTTCTGGAGTTCGTACAAATGTACTCGGACATTCTGAAAGTCAAAGACGTGTTCCACAACCAGCTGGACCTGGAGACGTTTCGCAAATCTTTGACAGTTAAGGAGCACGCTGGAATGTTCAGCGACTTGATACAGATGTTCTTGACTACTGTGTTCTCTTTGCAAGAAGACGAAGCTGAAGAGTATAACGAGAATGGTGGGATTCTACTTTCTACTGGTAAGTGTAATTTTATTCTGCTAACATCCTGATCTAATTTTGAGTGGTTGTCTGCACAGTTGGCTCAGTGGTTTAGCGCATTCTACTGCTCCAAGTGTTGTGTGTTCAAATCCGATATTTTACAACAATTGTCTTCTCCACAAATTACACTGGTCTACAAAAAACTATTTTTTTTTGTTTCTATCTCAAATTGACACGTATTTTTTAAATATGACAAAAAAATTTTCTCCAACTTGTTCTTGCTAACTACCCTCATTTACTATTTTTACTTAGATTTTCGTTTTTAATGGACACATCATTGATGTATTAAAAAACCCTAGATACACACTCAGCGTCGCAAAACCGTCCTCATAAAATAAGCGCACTATTGAAAATGATGCTCATATTTCAAATAGTCTCGCGTCGCTCGCGTCTCTGTGCGCTCGTTAAAAATGCCTAAGTGTTCGATGCGGAATTGTAAAAATATTACGTCAAGAACGTTAAAAAAGGATGGGATATCGTATTTTCGGTGAGTAAAAGAGTTTGTTAATTTGTTTTTGTTGTTTTTATGACTAAATATCGGAAGCAATATGTGATTTTCATTTAATTTGTCTAAAAACTTCACTTAACGGTCCAAGTATAATACGACAAATTTCAATGGCCGCTTTTTCAGTGTAAGAACGACTATTACACAACCTTTTATTTTAGTCGCATAATCCAAACGACCCTGTTCTGAATTTAATGGAGTCGATTTTTTTTTATTGTGTTTAATTTTTTATTAATAAGTTTATTTAATTTGAACTTTTTTGTATTTAGTTTTTAATAAGTATGTATACGTATGTATATATAATAATATTATTATAGTTATTAATCGAATTGCAAAAGGAAAGGAGGTCGTCCAAACGGTGTTATTATTAAAGTTCGTAAATATTATATTACCTATTATATCGATTAATTAGGGGACAACTTATGGGTTCGCGACATACAATTTTTTTAAGCCAAATAGTGCATGCGTCGTTTGTTCTGAACATTTTCTGGACGAAGATATGAATGTCACTGCTAAAGGCATAAAACGTCTTCTTAAAACGGCTGTTCCTAGTATAACGGTAAGTAGTCGTTAGCCAGAAAAATAATGAATTTATCAAATAATTTCGTACCTACATTCAAATAATATAATTATTTTTTACAGGATGTCACTGATATGATATGAAAAAATGAAATAAATGATTTTAAGAGTTAATATTTGTTTCATTGATGTACACATGTCCTACCCAAAAACATATTTACGCTAAGTATAATTATGGGCTTAGAACACAATTTAACTATACTCATGTTTTTACTGTAAACGGGACTTATTCGCGATAATATTATAAAGGTTACGATACCTTATATATAATATTATACTGATACCTTATATATTAAATAATATTATCGCGAATAAGTCCCGTTTACAGTAAAAACATGAGTATGTGTAAAAGTCGCGAAAGTCTAAAAACAACAATTTAACTAACTCTTAAAATACTAACTCAATGTATTATAATAAAAAAAATATACAAATATTCCTCTTCACTCCATGTCCTGTCCTGCCGGCTAGCTTCGGTCATAAAATTTGATTGGTCATTGTACGCTACTTTGTAATAAAAACTTTAAACAATGCGCGTAAGGTTGAATGTGCAAAAGATGTGTTTATAGCTTAACTAAAACTACCCACATTGATATTTTTATACATCAATGACTAAGTGGGACAGTTTCGTATGCGACTTTTGTTTGAGACTGTGCATCTAGGGTTTTTATATATCAATGGGACACATACATATTTGCTATTGTTTTCGATATGACTTCGTCAAGAAGATGTTGTGTGATTAATCCAGTTTGTTTTTGCTATATTTGTGGCGAATATATATTTGAAAAATATCGAAAACCTACATCGGACTTTGTGAAAACTGCGTATCATCATCAGTATCATCAAAACTGGTATTCTTGATGGGCCACAGAATAGGCTACTTAGCCATTTCCCAGTTTTGTTTTATTGTCAGGGCCATAGCATTATAACAAAAAAAAGGAAACTAAAATTGTGTTGACCAGTGTTATTGATCTTAGTCTGGGTGTTCTTTGTGTCCGTTTATGTGTGTTTGTAAAGTCCCCACGACACAGGATCTATATTCCTAATGCGTGTGTTTTTTAAAGAAGAAAGAAAAAGCGTCATCTGTTCTCTTAGTGGTTAGTCTCGCTATTGCTAAGATGGAAGTCATGGGTTCAATTCTCATCTTGTGTTAAATGAAATTTTAAATTACCTATTATATATAATTCTCGTTTCACGTTTTTGAACTCCAAATATCCAACCGATTTTCACGCCTTTTTATTTACATGTGTGTTTTGTTGACGTACCTCAGGTACCAATGGGTCAGCTAGAATTTAATTAAAGCATTGTAAAAGTTCTACCAACATCATAATGCACATAATATAATAAAAAATATGAATTATCTACAGAGGATAAGGCAGTGGACAGTGAGATGGGTGTGACTAAGGCGGTGGAGCTGGCCACCAAAGCCAGCAAATGGTCACAGACATACCTGGGCACACCGCTCAGTAAACTGCCTCTCGACCCCACCACAGTCAGTGAAGTCTTGAGGTTTGTTATTATTTTATTTTATTTGAAAATCCATACTTAATATTATAAGTTTTGAAATTATATCTATTACGTTTTTATAGATAGCGCTGGTTTGAATTAAATTTGGTCTAGAGGTACTTTGATTTTGAATCGCGATAATCTGAATACAAACATACGAGCGGACGGGTCCGTGGGCATACGCCAGTTTTATACAACTTATAATCTTATGACTTTAACTTTCTCTTGAGAGGAGATTCTGAAAATTACGACTTGTTGATGAAGTTACATTAATAAAAAATAGGTTTCAAAAAAAATAAAATCGAAAATTTGACAGTCTTGTTGTACAGCTTAATTTAGAACATTTAAAGGTAGTAGAGCCAAGCTGATTTTAGCACAAATGGACTTAGGTCGTGCTGAAATCAACCTACAAGATTATCTAACAAAATAGGAGGATCTCGTTATAGACTTGACGTGCGAACTGAGTCACAAATCATTTTATCAGACCTCTCGCTCACACTTCTGGTGTTGTGTGAGCGAGAGATCCAATAATGATTTATGACTCAGTTCGCACGTTTGTAATGCCCAAGTATAGGTATAGTTGTGTATGCGTGTGTATGTTTGTGTCAGGCTGCACCTGCTGTCGTCGGGCGCGGCGGCGGGCGGGCGTTGCGCCACGTGGCGCTACCACCAGCGCGGCGGCTACACCAGCGCCGACGACGCCGGCCTGCGCCTGCGCGTCAACCACCCGCGCCTGCTCGCGCACCTCGCCTGCACGCACGTCGCCGACCTGCCGCTCGGTACGTACACGCCTACCGCCCCGCTCCAGAGACCTTGACTGGTAGAGAATGCCTTAGGCATTAAGTCCGCCAATGTACCAATGTGCATGATGTATAAATAAATAAATATAACTAAACTGGTAAAATTAAAGGAGAACGGTAAATTATATTTATTAAAATAAAACTACCCACAAATATTAAATCATACATTTCCAATTCCAGAAAATAATTTAAAAACCTTTCATAGAATAATGAACTCTCTATAGATAAATAAACATGTCGGTATGCATTCACAGAGGACAAGTTCCTGATCCTACAGTGTCTAATGAATCAAATACTTAGCTACGCGACGGTGCGAGACGTCGTTGAAGAGAAACTTGAAGAGTATAAAAACGCCAAACAAGCTCTTAGAATGCATCAGGTAACTCATTCATTTTATACCCTAGGACCTAAGGCTCAATAATTAGATTTGTGTGCACCATATTGCTTAGGAATAAAGCTACAAGTAAATATCAGCCTCAATTTTTCGAAAATATTGCGATTAGTAATATAAAACAGAAAGTTATAAGTATGTTATATTGATATCTATAAAAGAGTTAACTGTCGTTGTAATTCGATATCACCTACAAGTTCGATGTAATAACTAGTGTTACGTGTTGATCGGTTAGTCACTTATTATCTATATTCGTCGGTCTTTAACTCAAACTCAACTAAACCACTGTCGATGAAATGACTTTTTATATTAGACGAAGCGAATACTGGTATGTTCCAGACGTTTCTAATGCTGACGTAGAAAACTTCTCATACATAACGCTTCCGAGAAGTGTCAACATGCCAAACGCGCGGCATTCAATCCATATTCGACCTTACGTTTATTGTAGTAAGGTTCATTGTTCTGTGCGACAATACATTATTGTTTGACACTTCGCTTTTTCTCGGAATATTCCATTTGTAACACTATGTAATTAAATCATTTATGAGAGCGATGTCTACCTCTAACAGAAGCTTATTAACCTTACCTGTGAATGTGATATGATGTGTCATGTCAATATTCATGTATGTCTATGTCAAAAACATTAAAAAACCCTTTTTATATATATTCTAAAGACATTATCAACAACATACTCAAAGTCAAATATTGATATCTCTTTGCTGATCTGACAGGGGTCACCATGCTCATTGTGAGGGTACGCAATAAGGACCTATACCATGGCGGGCTGCTCAGATGTTTCTGCAAAATTGTCCCGCTTTATTAGATGAAAGAATGAAATTCCTCACCATTATTTATTTTTAGGTTTTATTCATACCAATATATTATTATTTTTTTCAGATAAATGAGCGCAAACGTGAAGTACAAGTCCAGGCCTCTAAACAAGAGATACGGAAGGAGGCTGCTCTCAAGAAGGAAGAGAACAAATTGGTCGGAGAAAAGGCGAGAGCCGTGGACGAGGAGACAAAGGCCGCCATAGACAAACTAACAGCAGAGAATGAGGAGAAGAGAAAGGAGTATGAGAAGAAGTTGAAAGAGTTGCAGATAGAGTTGTTTGACTTTACTTCTTATGTTGGTGAGTTTTTGATGTTGAAAATGTTATGGATTTTTTATACTTGATGTTAGAGGAACAATAAAGCGATTCGCCGATAGAAGTTGACGTCACGCCACTGATTAATTCTTGAATATTCCAATTGGTAATACGACATTCGGACACCTTAGAATTCTTTTTAAACTTAAACAGGTCAATTTATAAATTCGATCTTATGTTTATTGTGGTAAAGTTCATAGTATTATATCACAATGCATCTAGAATCGTCGACTAGAACTTGCTTTTTCGATTCTTCGTGACATTTCATATCATTATCATATCTTAGTCTACTGCTGTACATAGGCCAATCCAATCGCACGCCATTCTCTCTCTCTCTCTCTCTCTCTCTGGCATCTAGCTCCTGCCAGTACTGTGGACATTTCGTATATACAGGGTGAATTTTTGAGACGGGACAGTAAGGGCAGGTACCTTAACCGTTATAGTTACAGGAAAACGCTTTTAGAAGACTATCCATAATTTTTTAAGACATTCTGAACTGCATTTACAGATTTTGGAAAAAATGTACAGTCAGCAAGAAAATGGTCATTTTAAACAAAAAATTTTTTTGATGCCAATCGATCCTGTTTCTTATAAGGATCAAAAGTCTCTACTGGACCGACTGAGGTTTGAGTACTAGAAATGTCAGAAATCGCAAAAAACTTTTCCCATACATTTGTACGGAAAAAAAATCATTTTAATATGTATTTTAGATACAGATAAACATAATTTACATTTAGATGATCTACAAAATAAATTGCTCAAAACGACCGCCGTTTTCACGAATACTCATCACTCATTTTTGTACTGAGCTAGTAGCAGCCGATAATTTTCTGGGATAGATATCATTTAAAATTCTTGTTAATACATCGTTCTGCTCCTGAATACTGTTGTAATTTTTTTTTGTAGACTTCGTTTTTAGGTAGCCCCACCAAAAAATATGGAGAGGCGTTAGATCGGGGCTATGAAGTGGCCACTTGGTTGGACCATGTGTACCTATCCACTGTGACCCGAACTTCCTATTCAAACTGGAATACGCGGCTGTTGGGCGGTGGAGCGCTATCTTGCTGGAAATAAACTTTTCGCAATTCTGACACTAGCCATTCATCCAACTGGTTTTGAAGATTTTCAAAAATAACGTCGTTATACACAGCAGAATTATGAATACCTTCATAAAATTCCACCATTACCACTCGATACTTGTCGCAGTGGATACTTATTCGCGTACCACACCAATGCATATTCCGTGTTCCTATTATTTACAAAATACGCTTAATACAAATGCATTAGCAAGGATTTTAAGTGATATCTATCTAAGAAAATTATCGGCTGCTACTAGGTCAGTGCAAAAGCGAGTGTACTTATGTATTCGTTAAAACGGCGGTCATTTTGAGCAATTTATTTCGTAGATCATCTAAATGTAAGTTATGTTTGTCTGTGTCTAAAATACATATTAAAATGATTTACTTCCGTACAAATGTATGGGAAAAGTTTTTTGCGATTTCTGACATTTCTAGTACTCAAACCTCAGTCGGTCCAGTAGAGACTTTTGATCCTTATAAGAAACAGGATCGATTGGCATGAAAAAAAGTTTTTGTTTAAAATGACCATTTTCTTGCTAGCTGTACATTTTTTCCAAAATCTGTAAATGCCGTTCAGAATATTTTAAAAAATTATGGATAGTCTTCTAAAAGCGTTTTCCTCTAACTATAACGGTTAAGGTACCTACCCTTACTGTCCCGTCTCAAAAATTCACCCTGTATATTATACGACTGCCTTGTTGGTCTAGTGGTTGGCGTATCGGCTGCTGATCAATAGGTCTCGGGTTGAATTCCCGGGATGGACCACAAATATTTGTTTCGGAGTCTGGGTGTTTTTCTATGTATAATATGTATGTATTTACAAAAAAAAAGTATGTTTATGTATTTATATCGATTGTTTAGTACTCATAATACAAGCTCTGCTTAGTTTGGGAGTCTGGGTGTTTTTCTATGTATAATATGTGTGTATTTACAAAAAAAAAGTATGTTTATGTATTTATATCGATTGTTTAGTACTCATAATACAAGCTCTGCTTAGTTTGGGACTAGATGACGTTGTGTGTAAGATGTCCGAAATCTTTATTTATTTATTGATTGTGCACTGTGAATAGGGACTTTATGGAGGCATACAATGAATTAATTACGTGACTGCCATCTCGAGAAGATAATGATGCACGTTCTTCTTGTGCGATGCAGGGTCTGACCGCGCGTTCCGCCGCTACTGGGTGGGGCGGGGCGTGGCGGGCCTGTTCGCAGAGGCAGGGTGTGAGGCGAGGGGCGCTTGCAGCAAGCCCGTGACGCAGCTCGCGCCAGCCGCCGCCCCCAGCGACACGCTCGCGCACGTCACCAAACTCTTCGAGGCGCAGCGAGAGAGAGGTACTGTTCCTACACCTCATCGAGAGTGGTATGAGTCTGCCACAGTGTCTCTACTCTGCTTGATGGAAAATACAACTGACTTCAATCGTTAAATGTATCTTAACAAGTCCCACAAATTGAAAGTATAACTCGCGCGAGCTAAAATGGCACCTGTCGCCTTGAGTAGCGTTAGCATCACTATTACCGTTGCACGAATCTTTGTTATTTTACCTAATATAATTTAAATCACTGCACGAAATATTTAATTAAAATATCATTAGATTTTTAGACCAGCGTGCCAACTGTGAGGGCAATAGTTTAAAATATATTCATATATTTTGAGACTACAATTAAAAGGCTTATCATGACGATTTAAAATGGTATTCTATAACTTTATTTCGGTACCTAATATATTTTAAATTGATATTAGATATTAAAGAATATCATTTAAATCACTACACTAAGAATGCATTCGGGTAAATAAAGAATGAGGCCTGCTTCCTATTAGTATGCATGTGTATTTTCTTAACTCAGGTAGTAAAGTTCATCTTAAATTAAGTATGTTATGAGAAGCTAATTAGTGCAATATAAATGTTGAAATTTAAAAAAAATAGAATAAAATTATTTTTTGGCACTCTTTACTTTAAATGACTGTCATTTGAGTCAAGTGCCATCTTAGCTCGCACAAGTAATATAAATATATATTTACATATATGAATTTACCTGAGTGACTCTACTCTCATTTTATGTGTATACTAATAAATATATGACAATTACATCTTTAAACACTAAATCAAAACAAAATATTGGCCATTAATTCAAAAGAAAATAGATTACATAACAAAAATTTGTAAAAAAATAATGCAATCTACTCCTCCAAATGTCTTCAATAACTTATCCCTATATCTTTCAGCGGGCAGTGACAAAGAAAACGAATCAGGCGCAAACTCGCGAGGCAGTTCTCCCAAGAAACCTCTCACAAATTTAAATGGTCTTTCACACAAGTTGAATGGCTTGGAGTCGACCACGCAACAGTTGAGGGATCTCCTCATGTGCACAGGCGATATTAACTCGTGTTTCGTTCATGGCAAGGTAAGGGACTTAAAATATATTTCCATGGCTTAATAATGACTGTTAAATACAATAAATAATAAATACTCAATAGTTAAACAGTAAATAGTATATTACTGTTTTTAGAGGAACTCAGTTGATTTATTTGTAAAAGCTCAAATCCAGTTAGAACTTTAGTTAGCCTCATATTTTCAAATGAGGGTAGACGAGAGTTGGCGGGCGAGGAGAATATGGCAATACTTCTCATACAATCACTTTATTGTAGATCTCTATCACGAAATACAGTTAGGACATTGAATAGCAGCCCATGATTAATAATTTTAAATAAGACACTCCACAGAACACGTGGTGCTCACACGAGATGATCCACGATAATTATGCTCGCCCTACGACCACGTTGCATTTTAAAGGAACTCATGAATTAATGAATGAACAAATATCATCTAGTGATAGGATAAAATCATTGTTACCAGTGATGACTTATGACACTTTCAGCTTGATATTAGTTTGATATAATGTAGCAAAATGATTGAACCTGATTTATCGGACCAACTCAATTGGCAATTGTATACCGGCTAGCGGCTTTGAAAATGTTAATTTAATGTTTATCGCAGCGCTCCGATTTGTACTTTATATAGTAATTTATCTGTTACAGGCGGAACGGCCACGTTGGGTCGTGTACCACACAGAGGAACAGCTGGACGGTCTGATCCAGTCCCTCAACAAGCGGGGGCTTCGTGAGAGCGAACTGCGCCAGAACCTGGAGCAGGATCGCCCGAATCTCCTCCACCACATCAGCAGGTGTCCTGTGCATCTGCTCAACCCCTCCATTGCATCTGTAAGTTTGTTGTATATCTGACACAACTCACACTTCACGGTCTTATCCTGAACTAGCAGACTACTGATAAACAATCTACGATTGGTTGCCATCGTCCCGCCAAATTTTGACCGAGATCGCCAATGGGACGACAGTTGTCCCAAAAAGTTACCTCGTTAAAAATGTTTTGTTTCTTTCTATCCCGTACAAGTATAATAGTTGTCTCCTTTCTACAAGTAGCATAATAGATTCCTTCGTGCTAAAAATACGTCAAAAGTTTCAAAATGTCTTATTTGGCTTGGTAAAAAAATTTTAAAGGTCAAAAATATTTTCCGTTGAAAATGTTTCGTGTTATTCTTACGCCTATAATTATATACTCTTTTAGTTTAAATTATGCTTTTTCTTTATTTTATTACGTGTATATAAGCCAATTCCATCGTTAAAAGTAATAAAATATGCATGCTATCGAAAATGCACATTGTAATTTTGTTAACAATAGTGATGTTTGCCATTGCATATAATAAATTAGAAACTAAATGTCAACAAACTGTCAGTACGACTTCAAAAAGTCATTCTTAAGCTTCAAGAATAACACCACTTGAAGCGACGGTTCATAATAGTAGGTCGACAAAAAAATAAAATGTTAGCTCGCCCGGTAAATGCGCGGCGGCGGCCGATGATGTCACGTGACTTATGGCAATTGGCGGGAATTTGCGTTTTGACAGCTTACATCAAGCGGATAATATATTTCTAAATACAGTGCAACCTTAATATAGCGAACCTCAATTTAACGAATTCCTCGATTTAACAAATTTTTCGTAATCCCCTTGAATGGTCCATAAGAGTCAATGTAAATAATACCTTTATATTACGATTTTTTTTACGAACAACCTCTTTATAACGAATTTTCAACTAACAAAAAAAGTGTAAATACCTCTAATTAACGAATTTTGTCAACTCAAAACCTCTATATAACGTTTCCATCAATATGACCCATAATACCATTGTATGCGATTCAGTCGCAACAGGTTTTTTTAATACATTTTTTTCGTAAAACAATCTAAGTCGTTTGATGGAAAGTAGTGTTAACAGTGCTGCTCGGCACTGTTGTTGAAGATTCTAGTTGCAATGACTCAAAAAAGTAAAAGGTGTTCCTTATCAGTCGCAGAAAAGCGAAACATCAACAACTATGTTGACAAAAATCCTACGACGAAAAATTTAGACATAGCTAATAAGTTCAGGATTCCCGCAAGACTACAATTTTAAAATTTAATGATATGTTTTCGGAAGAAGAAAGTTGAATGTAAACAGTAGAATAAAAAAATGTTTTTCACCTCTTTATAACAAACCTCAGTTTAACAAATTACTTGATATAGCGAATATTTACGAGTTCCCATCGGATTTGTTATATTGAGGTTGCACTGTATATAAATATTTGTCCGCGTGGTGACGGATTAAGAATACAGAGTGTCACCACCTCTATTCATTCCGCGGGTGTCGTAAAAGGGATAAAGGGATAAACTACGCAGGACAACATTAATGCAAAGAGAAGGAAAACTTAAAACCAACCCGTCTGGCCAGCGTGGTATAGTAGGCCAAAACCTCATTTTAAAGGAGAGGCCTATGTCCGGCAGTGGACTGTTAAAGGCTGTTGATGATGATGATGAAACTATGTACATATTATGTATTTTGACAAATTGGTATTTACCTCTTTTACGACCACAATACCTGCTTAGCAGTCCATCATCAACAACCCATAACGTCCCACTGCTGGGCTCAGGTCTCCTCTCAAGGGAGGGTTAAGGCCATACGTCCCCACGCAGTCCATGATGAGACCATTTTATACCATGATGAGAGAACGAAACTTCTATAATAAATTTTATGATTCCAGCCACCGCCACCTCCAACGCATCACAACACCCGACATAGGAAGTTCCAACCCTCGCTGAACGTACCTCCCGACAGTTCATTATCGGAGGCGTTAGAACTGTCACTCAGAGATCACATTCTTGAGCTGGAGGAAAAAATATTCCACGGATGTTTGGGTTCATTGAAAGTCAAGGTATTTTATTTTTATATATATTCTAATATTATAAAGCTGAACAGCTTGTTTGTTTGTTTGAACACGTTAATGTAAGGCACTACTGTAACGATTTGGATAAATTTTCACTGTCAGATAGTCCATTTATCGAGGAAGGTTATAGGCTATATATCACCACGCCACGACCAATAGAAGCGGAGTATCAATAGACACAGACAAAGATGCGTGGTGGTTTTTCTAAGGGCCACAGCACACTAGCTACTTTTAAAATCAACGATCGGCAACTAGTTGCTTTTTAGAAGCTACATACGGCGACCGAACACTCCACACCGTACACTTAAAAACGCCAAACGCGGAGATTGAGTCGCTTTTTAGAAGTGCGACACAGCAACTGAACGCTACTCTCCGCACACATTCGGATACCGGCGGTAGGCACACATTCGGATTTGGCGTCGGAAAATTGTAGAAAACACTACAGTCGACGCGATCCAGGCATCTAAGCAGTCGCAAAAACGCGCGTTTCCGATACCGCGTTCGAACGCAGAAAGTCGCTAAAACGAGATTGCAGCATGGATGCGGTCGCAAAATCGCCGATCGCCAGTGTGCTGTGGCCCTAAGAAGATGTCATTATCTAACAGTGGGCATAGCTGTTGTTGATGATGACAACTGTTTTGTCCAGGATAGACAAGGCCTAATTATATTCGCCTTATTGTGTTTCAGGACCGAGAAGCTTGGAGAGGAACTATAATGTTACGAGGCTATGACAAACAGGCGGACTATTTGACTTGGGGACCAGACAAACAGTACAGAGACGACTATCACCTGCCCAATGGAGTACTCAAAATGCCTAGCAGTGAGTTTGAATACAAAGTTATAAGCATGAGTTATTGAGAAATAGCTACTATTTCTTTAGGTACGGACAGTAGCCGGATGGGTGAGCGTTAGTGGCATAATACCATGAGGGTCTCAGTAATTCGACGGTCACAATAGCAGGTGGTCCCTGTTGTTATCATAATAGCTGGAGCCCTTCGGGCGGATTAAAACATCCAACGGCAAGATTACGAAGTCAAATCAGCTATTCCCCAATCTGCACTGGGCCAGCATGGAGACATATGGACCTTAAACTACTTCTGAAAGGAGACCCGAACCGAAAGGGACGTTATGGGTTGTGATGATATTTTAATAATGTGCATTTTTCACATTTTTCTATTTTTTAGGTTCACGATGAACCTTGAATATTTAATTTACTTATATAGATAACAAACTCAAAATAATAAATAAATATAAAACCTCCCACTTATTGTCATCATTTTAAAATAATAATTCTAAAATTTCTTTCAACAGATATAGATGAAGAGGACAAAAAATCAATAGCAATTAACAAATATCGTGATCCTGGGCACTACCTGGAGGTGCCGAAGGTCAACGGTGTGAAATCAGAGCCTGATACTGCAGACACTAAGGCCAAGCCTGACGTCGTCCGCGGCCTGGCTTCTGCCTTGTTGCAGGTCAGCCAGGCCATACACCAAAAATACCTCAAAAGACCTCTTGGTAAGTATCCCTGAAAGGAACACTTAAATATTTATTCTCTCTCATGGTCTACCCACTGCAACCTACTGCACTAGCACTAAGGGCCATAGCACACTAGCTACTTTTAGCATCGGCGATCGGCGATTTTGCGACTGCATCGCGTTTTAGCGACTTTGTTTGTTTGGCTAATATTGTGTTATGATCACGTGACTGAGTGACATCAGCCAATGAAACAAGAGAATATAGAAATATAATCGAATTTATTTTATAAAACGATAAACTTGACTGCACGGTTGGCCTAGCGGTGTAAGCGGTCGCCAAGCCGCTTCCTACTGCGGCAAGTAACGTGGGTTCAAATCCCACGTGGGATAACACTTTCTGTGATTCACAAATTGTTGTTTTAAGTCTGGGTGTTCTTTGTGTCCGTTTGTAAAGTCCCCCGCGACACAGGAATTTATATTCCTAATGCGACACAGGAATTTATATTCCTAATAATAATTTTCTTTAAAAAAAAAAAAAAAAACGTTTGTAACTTGGCTAGGGGAGTTGTTTGCTTTCTATATCATACAAATGTGGCAATGTTTATTCTAGGTCTTGATGATAAGGAACGCAAAGATCGCGAAGCCCGTAACAAATCTTTAGAGTTCGACGCATTAGCTCGATGGGAGGTTTCTCTCATGGAATGCCGGAGCTTCGCCCAAATAGTCCTGCACCTCTTCACCCTGGACTCCAGCGTGACCTGGTCAGCCAGTATACTGAACGCGAGCTGTCGATTGTGTAGGAGGAAGACTGACCCTGATAATATGCTGTTGTGTGATGGATGTAATAAAGGACATCACTTATATTGTTTGAAACCTAAGTTAACGGTAAGTTTATATAGTTAGTTGTGAGAAAAATAAATATTTTACCTGTCTGAAATAGCTGTGCGCGAATTGTAGTGTAATCTAACATTTACCTCACCTTTCAGTATTTTTTTTACTATTATAACTACTTTTTACTCTCAAAATACATATCATTTGGTTTCATTTCATGCATTCATAAGTCTGGACCTACAAGGAAGGTAAATAGTTGAGCTATAATATTTAAAAGTATTCTACAAGCAAAAATTCAAAGTACAGTATATTGACACTTGTAGAATGCATAAAAAGTTAGTGTGTAGTGTTATTGTTAGTACATTTATTTATCTGCTGTGAGTATTACTTGTTGTTGTTAAGAGAGACATCTTTTTTGCTCTGAAGCTTTTTTTATTGTACTGATAGTTAGGAAACATGTAACTATGGTTCTTACAAAGTAATTCCGGCACTTGCCATAGCAAGTTCAATGTGCAACTTGCTTGTACATGTACAAAATACTTTCCACTGGAGATGTTTGATGAAATTGCCACTGCGACTATGAGTCCTTTTTATTTAAAAAGTGTAATCTGAACATTGAAATCTGCTCGAAAGTAAATTTTTAGATCTGGCATAATATATAATTGTTGTTAAGAGTGTGTGTGTGGTGACGGATTAAGAATGCAGTGTCTTCTTAATCTTTAAATTGTCATTTACTACACCAATTGCAAACGACCATCTAAAGCAAACGACAGGAGCAAACTATGTAGGGCAACATCACTGCAAAGAGATGGAAAACTTGAAATAAACCCTATACCAATTTGGCTAAAACCTCTATTTCAACAAGAAGCTTATGTAAAGTGTAGTACCAAAGTGATTCTACTATGTCTGACAAAAAACATGAGTAGAAACCAGGAGTTGTGGTCACCATCCTCATAGTAAGTGAACACAATGGCAGCATGGTGACCACACTATGGCTTCCTAGTGAGATGCTTCTGAACTACTGGAGCCTCCGGTCTCACACTCACCAACGAAATACGACAGTACAAATACTGAAATTAAAATGTGTTGGTGATGATGCTATCATCAACAGCCTTTAACAGTCCACTGCTGGACATAGGCCTCTCCTTGAAAAGGAGGTATTGGACTACTATACCATGCTGGCCAGACGGGTTAGTATAGAGTTGGTTTCAAGTTTTCCTTCTCTTTGCATTGATGTTGCCTCGCGTAGTTTCTATACTTGCGATGCGATGATGCTATACTTTCATTGTATTCAGCTTTTTTTTTGTGTTTGCAAGCTTAGTTGTATTGGCGAGTTGTTAAATACAAACATTGTTATACCTTGCAGAAAGTACCTGAAGGTGATTGGTTCTGTGAACAGTGTAAACCCAAAGAGCGAACACCCAGGAAAAGAAGGAAATTGTTCTCAGACGATGACATGGAAGAAGAGATTGAGCAAGGGTGTGTATAAATTATGTTATGATAAAATTTAAATATGTGGTATGAGTGACGTTTTATTTTAATCTGACTCAAATGTATGAAATTTTGATTTGCAAATTTTATTTCTTAATTTTTAATTTTAATTCGTTTGTAAAAGTTGGATCTGTTGCTTTTAATATAACTCTACATTTTTCTTCTAATTTTAAAATTATATTGTTTACGATAAAAGGTTTGTCTTTTTATTGTTAGAAAAAATTAAGTGGAGTAGTAATAACTGATATAATTTAATTTTTGATCGTCTATATTTGGTGCAATATATGAAAAATGCTTAAAGTTGAAACCCGTCAGGTTATGTGTTCTCATAATTGAAAACTAAAGGTCATTAAAGGAAAGTATTGGTTCAGAAATAAGATAAATATATCGAAGTTTTAAACATATTGCACGCAAATTTAACGTTTCATACATAAGAATACATATTCGAAGTACGTAGAGATGTGTACGTTATAACTTCACTACGTACATCTGTGAACGTACACTAACACGTCCACTACGTACACGTATAGTTGAGTGCGTGTATGCACTCGTGTATATATTGTTGTAACGTTGTGTGTCGTGCGTCAGGTCGTGCGTGATCGAGGTGTGCGCTTCGTGCGGTTCGGGCGGCGACCTGCGCGTGTGGTGCTCGGGCTGTGCGGCGCGCCTGCACGCCGAGTGCGCGCCCAGAGCCGCCCGGGCGGCCAGACGCTGGCTGTGCGAGCGCTGCTCCGCTCCCACCAGAGGTAACACCACACCACACTAACTACCTAGAGAACTGTAATACTTAAGGGACCATTCAATTATTACGTAACTCTATTTTGAGTGCCTCGGTAGCGCAGTGGTAGCGTATACTACTGCTGTGCTTGAAGTCTCGGATTCAACTGTCATCATCATCATCCGTGCGTTATTCCCGGTTGCGTCTGGGGACGCCCAGGTTCCGCTTTTAACTGTATTCTACAAATATTTGTTTCAGAGTTTAGGTGTTTTCTATGTTTAACATGTATGTATTTATAAAACAAAGTTTGATTATACATTTGTTTCAGTTGTCTAGTACCGATGCTTAGTTTGGAACTGTATATCCGAAATATTTAGTTTTATTAGTTTTGACCCTCTGTCCACTAAAAAAGAAATAATAAGAATATCCATAATCCAATCAACGTTGAATGGAATCATTTGGGTAAAATCACTACTTTTAACTTTTTTTAATTTTACGTAAGAACTATCCAATCGACCCCCTCTCTCCGCTAAATCATCATACGTAATAACTGAATAGCCCCTGTGATAATGTAACTTAGCACTTAAACCAACTGCACCCAATTCTATCCGTCGAGCTAGGGGCTGTAGTGCAAGACTCCATTCAAATCGAACTTATGACACCCCTCCTAATGGGTAATGGATTAATAAGTACTCACAATTTTAATTAGTTATTAATACTCACTGTTAACTAAAAATACACTTTGTCAATAATTTTTGATAACCTTACAAAGTACTGTAGATTTTTTTTGTGTATGTAAAAATACCCTATGCTCTTTTCTAACTACAATAATTATTTTGAAACTGAAATATTATTACCTTGAAATTTAGAAAATTTAATTCTGATTACAAAAATGCAAGTTCATATTTCTTTTCTTTAACTAGCAATATAAAAACAAATATTTAAAAATTCAAATCTTTAATAACGACTTTTTCGAATCTTTTAAAATAAATTGATATTAAATTTTAATAAGCAATCGATGCGACATCGTTATTTAATGCGAATGATTAAAAAACGATGTCGCATCGATTGCGCTCCATCCTCTAACCAAC
Organism: Phragmatobia fuliginosa; assembly: GCA_932526445.1. Classification (NCBI taxonomy): domain Eukaryota; kingdom Metazoa; phylum Arthropoda; class Insecta; order Lepidoptera; family Erebidae; genus Phragmatobia; species Phragmatobia fuliginosa. The sequence continues at coordinate 18,171,597 of OW052074.1, read as the reverse complement.
TCAAGAGTTCCAAGAGAAGTTTCTAGAAATTATTGTTTCATACACATGTTTCAAACCTAAATGAGGGTAGAAAGCAATTCTTGATGGATGCTATTATTTTAACGCAAATGTGCTATGCTATGATTCTAAAATTATAAGTTCTACTAGCGTATGTTATTATCTCCCATAGAGGTTAGTTTAGCAGCCCATAAAATAAATAAAAAAATACCTAATAAATTATTGCCTACCCTCTTCAAAGTAAAAACCCAGATATTATTTATAGATGTAAAACTAAAACAGTCGTATTCTATAAGAGTAATAATAACTACAATTAAGTAATAATGATGGTTGTGATATAAAGAGACGTCGAGCCGTCGCTGCGCTGCCACAGCAATGAACAACATCCACCAGTACACGCGCGCTCTCGACTCGCGGCGGAACTCCTCCGGTTCGTCAACACCCCACACCCCACCGCTGGGATTGGCTGTGGACTTGTTACACCCCACTTTTTAGTTCCAAAACAAAACTGAACGTTAGAAAAGATTTGATGAAGAAAAGTTTATACAAACAACCGTTCATGTTTTTTTTTATATAATTTATAAAGCTTCTGTCAGCCGGGCCAGTATGTTCAATAGTTTTAATGCTACGGTAGGAAATACAAACATACATGACTATCAAAAGTGATACCACTGCCTTTTGGCTTCGCAGTTCGGTAAAAACTGAAAGAACTTCAGTTTTTATCAACTTCAATTTGCAAACAACAAAATTATGAACAACCAAACCCGTCTTGTTATCATGATATAGTAGAGCTCTTCTAAGAAAATCCGGTAGCATACTCCTCAAATCTGTTGAGGAGATTAAAAATAAGAGTGTGTTTGTTTAATAGCCATTAATATAACATAATCCAATGTAAAACATGTACAGGACATAATTCCTCGCACTCAAAAATTTTAACTTGTTACGATCAATTCCGCAGCCAACACCAGCTATTTCTTATTGTTAATTCGTTATGTTACGCTTCCTCAACTCATGGGTGTTCAATCTCAAATAATATTCTCATAGAATGCATATTTCTTCTTCCACTATGTTCCTATGCACTAACATTACTTGCTTGCCGTGGGCTCTGTACTTTATTTAGCAATTTTTTTTTTTCATTTATGAATAAGAATTTATTTTTATTCACTTGCTCCTAAATATACCTATTACCTTTTTTGGAAAATCTAATAGGATTAAAGCAATGCGACACAAAACAACAACAACTGACTTGAAAACTTTATAAAACTGTAGTTAAATAATTAACTGGCATGGAAGGCGTAGTACTGCGCTGAGTTTTTTATGTTCAAAAGCCCGCCTGGGATCCACAAAATATTGTTCTGAGTTTGGGTGTTTTTTGTGTCCGTTTCATGTATATTTGTAAAGACCCCCGCTACACAGGTTATCTAACGCGGGAGTTGTTTAAAAAAAGAAAATAAATTAAAAGTTGCTAAGTGAGTTAGTGGAGATTACTAGAGACTCAACCCCAGAGTGGTTTTTTTAAGCTCCAAATATCTGATCTGAATGGTTAGGTTTGCTCACTTGAAAAAATTCTAATCTAAAAAAATCTAAAAATATTTCTTTATGATTACAACTGTCATCAAATAAATAAATACAACAATTCCAAATTCCTCCTAAAAACTTACCTTTTTTAAATTAGTAATCTGTAATACATCCATGAATGAATGCATGACTGCTATAGTACCTTTGGATGTCAGTAGCACAGAATGTTCCTCAACAATCCAGTATTCACCATTACGCATCATTCAGCCTTCGTGATGTGCTTTGGATTGGGCTTCCATCATAACCTTCAATCGCACTAACACATGGGTAGCCGACAAGAACGAAATCTAACATTTACTTGCTTACAGAGTCGGAAGACAGCGAGTACAACACGGCCTTGGTGAAACTCAAGACTCGGAAGTCTAGGAGTAGCAAGGAGTCTTCACCTATACAGAATGGAACTGCCAAACGAGGGAGAAAGTGAGTGTGGTCACATCACATTAATAGCTTTTAATATAGCTGCGAAATGAGGAGGCCAGACGGGTTGATATAGGGTGTGTTTCAAGTTTTCGACATCCATGGGATGAATAGAGATGGCGGCTCTCTGTATCTTAAATAGTAACATAGTTAAATAGTAATAGTAACATAGTCATAGTCAAATAATAACATAGTCAGATACATAAGAAGTTAGAGAAGACAGCCATTATCTGCCTGGTGCGGTGATTGTACGTAAATGTTTTGCCTATTTTGACTGTACGTCACTTCTCGACTTGGTACAGATTTGATTTGATTTTTGTTGTGTTTATCACACAATGGACCATAGTAAAATGTCAATACGCCTCTATAGTACCGGGTCGTCATGACGATGGTGAACACTAGTTTTGGAGTCTACTCATGATTTCCATGAGGCAGGGTAGACTCACTTTGGCAGGCTTAGGTATAAACAATAAAAACATTAATTTACCTCGAGGAGTAAAAGATTTCTAATTATATTTGCAGACCAAAAAGTGAGGAAATGAACACAAGTTCTGGCAGAAGATCACAGAAGAACTCACTCACAAATGGACATCATGGTAAGTACTTACTGTTTTATTCACTGTAATTATTTTATTATGTTGGTAACACTGTACTGCTTATTTGCGTGCAAACTGTAATCAGTGTGTATATAGCCGTGTCATCTGTGATTTACAAACTTACATCAAATCACTCATTAATGAAGAAATTGGTAAACTTTTCTCACAAATAAATAATAATAATGAATTGATTTGTTTATAATTAAAATGTTAACTTAGTTGTAATAATTAATAGAACACTGAGATAATACCGAGATGTTTACAAGTTAAACCAGGTGTCACAACCAAAGCTCTTACTAGATCATGAAATAACTTGTATAAAGGGTCCAGTCCACATCCCTGATATAACTTGGCAACTTATTAAAACTTAAATTGGTATTGTATCTTACAGAAAATAATACTGCTACAATTTGAGTTGAGAAATTTATGAATTGTATGTGTATTTTACACGCATACATACGCACATATATACACACGTATATATGTGCGTATGTATGCGTGTAAAAGAGATGTTCTGTGTCTTGGTAGTTTTTAGTATTTGCCATATCTTGAGTAAGGTGTAGGTAAATAGTAAAAGTTCAAGTGCTTTATTTAGCTTATTGTATTATTGAAAGCCTTGGAAACAATATAAATATGAGTTGAGTGAGTTTGATGACTTTGAAAATTGTGAAGGGTACTCTGTTAGCTAATTTTTAAGTAACATTTTTAAATCTTTTCACAATTTGTCTCTGCAAATGAAATCTATAACATGTATATAATATAAGATACCAACTTGATACCTATTAACATTACAGGTATTCCTTAATAGGTTTGTAACTTCAGAGAAAACTAACATTGATAATCTTTTATGAATATGAATGAATGAATAGCTACATAACATAGAGGTGATATTTTATGTGTTCCAGAGGAAGCAAAGAGCAGTCGCAAGCGCAACAGCCGGCGTGGTGATGACGTGTCGCTTCACGCCGAGCAGTGGGGGACGCTGCTGCGTGACGTCATGCGACACAAGGACTGCTGGCCCTTCTACGAGCCCGTCTCCACTGACGATGTGAGTCGCCCCACACATATATCTTGACTTGCAGTGGAAGCATACGCTACCTGTGCTACTGCTGTGCTTGAGATTTCGGGTTCTTTTCTTTTATATTAAAGCCTACCAAAGTAACTCCTGATGGAAAGCGTGAGTAGAATCCAGGAGTGTAGAGGTCACCGTCCGCATTGGTAAACAATGCAGCATGGTGACCCATACCACGGCGACCTGGTCGGATGTTTCTGCATAAGTCTCCCGGCCTCTAGAAGCCAGGAGAATGAGATCGTTACGATATCTTTCATATTCCGACGTATCTAATAAAAACTATATCATGTAACATTAACTTCATGGGCCCAGTGTGAGTTTGTTTCAAATCAACTAGAGCCTCAACGTGACTGCGTTTAGCGTGTGATTCGTGAAAATTTTAGTGTGGGCCACTTACAAAGCCCAAGAACATTTACACTCGGCTATTTGAATGTGATGTTTCAAACTTTTTTCATTTTTTTATAATAATAATAATAGTTTATTTATGAAAGATTACAAAAACATTAAATTAAAAGAAAAGTATGTAAAATTAGTATACATCAAAAACTTGGTATAGAGATAGTCAGTAGTCAGAGGTATTCAGTTGCAATCTGTTTAAATTTTATCTCTCTCTGCCTCTTAAACTAGGAAAACCCGTATCTTAAGAGACAGTGTTAATCATGGATGTCTTTCATAGAACATAGCTACATACATATACAGTGCAAAATTCAGAAAGGTGTTTGTTATCACATTATTATTTTACTTTTGTTTAACAAGTTATGGTGTGTGTGTTCGTGTATGCGTGTGTATGTGTGTGTGTTCGTGCATGCGTATGAGTGTGTGAGAGAGAGTTTTTGCGCGCTTGAGTGGTATCTGAGTCGCATGTGTTCTAATTAGCTGACGTATATAAGTATTGACTCGGTGTACGCGTAATCCTTCTTTAATAGCCATTCGATTATTCTTGATTTAACTATGTGAGAATTTGAATTTATAATTTTGAGCTGCTTGTCGATTTTATTTATTTTTGCACTTCAACATGTGTAAATATTCTTGTGCATATATGGCAATTATCATCAGCTATTTCCCCCTACAGTCAGTTCAATATTTATATAAATTTAGAATTGCTGTGCAGAGAAAAAAAAACTTGACATAAACCCTATACTGACTCGTATAGGCAGGTTAGTATGTCCAAATATTTCAATAACGTCGCCCCACGCTTTGTTACAATAAAATTATTTTCTACTTTTTAGTTCAAAAGCGTGTTTGTTTAGTTTTTTAAGACTATATTTTTTTATCACAGGTCCCAGATTACCTGGAAGTGATAGACCAGCCCATGGACTTCACGACAATAAAAACTAAACTGGACAACGAGGAGTACTCAGCTGACGAAGAGTTCATCAACGATGCTGTGCAGGTGTTCATTAACTGTTACACATACAACAAGGACACGCATCCTGTAGCTAGGTGAGTTTCTTTTAGTTTGCTTTAGATCATCAGCCTATCATAGTCCACTGCTGGACATAAGCCTGTCCAGCACGCCACTTCACTTCACCTGACCTGTAAGTGGGTTTCCGGAATCCTCGAATGCACCAAAACTACACACGCAGTAGTCATTTACAATTTTCTCTTTTTCATATAGAACTAGAACGTGAGTACTTAAAAGTAATAAAAGTTAAATGCTCTATGTCACCTGGGCTATTATTATTATTATATTGTCAATTTATTGATTCAAATTGGTTCAAAACATTGCATTATTTAAAATTGAAACATGCATAGACTTCCATACCCTGTATATATGCAATAGTCTGGTAAAAATAGGCACCTATTGCTAATCAAGCTATGTCACATTTTAAACTATTTTTATTTTTTTTGTGAATCTAACATAGTTTTATTATACTCTAGGGCTGGCAACCGTTTAGAAAAATACTTCAATAAGCGATGCGCGGAACTAGATTTACAACCTCTCCCGGAAATCGAGCTGGAGTTCGAGGAAGCCACAAAGCGGTCGCGATCCTCGACAGATGAGGAGGTGCCAGCCAAGCGCGCCAAGCTCAACTGATCCTCTACTGAGCCTCTCCGCTGTGACTCTCCCACAACTCACTTCTAGTATCCACACATCCAAACGGGCCCAGTGATTAACTTCGGTTTGTATAGTGCAGGACCACATACCAAATATTTATATTCTCACCAAAAACTAAACGTCGTTGAACGACTTGATCTGAACCAAATGTGACAACCCGCTGATATGTAACTAAATCTGTAAACATTAAATATATTTAATCGGTAATTATCAACAGGAATGTCTATAAAAACAACTTTGAAACTGGCTTGATATTATGTTAAAGTTTTTATTGCATTGGCAACACAAAGTGATACTTTTTATTGCATTGGCAACACCAAGTGATACTTTGTGAAATTGTTTAACAAATATCAATGTTTTAGTCAGAAATTTGTTGATTCAAATATAAATTAATATTTGACATTCGTAATAATCAATGGCAACTACTTGTATACTTATTACAATTTTAAACTTTACCTAAAGTCACTGAAGTGTAAAATTAAAATCATACTCCTTATTAAGTCAAGTAATTATTGAGTTTCGATATACATATTCTCAGGTAATCATTCAGAAATGTCTGTCAGTTGCATGTAAAATGACAAATTGACACAAAAAAAACACAGAAATTTTAGTTGTAAAAAAGCAATAGAATAAAAAGCTACCTATTCTAAGAGAATAATGCACATTTTCACCAACTGAACTTAAACCGTCTCCTAAGTAAGAGCCTCTAACGTAACTAGCCCCTGAATTTTAAGAGAAATCTAAGCACCTAGGTGTTCCCTTAAAGTTCATGAAAACGTACATGTCACTAACACTAACATCTATCTCTCTAAGTGAACCTTAAAATTTAGGGAATGTCGGTGAAAACTGTCAAAAAATCTCCAATCCCTTGAAAATTTGCCAACTAACTGTATAATACTCAATGTTAAACTATAGACCGTCTAATTCACTGCTTAAATATAGTATTCTAGCATAATACCTACCTCAACTCGAATAGGTCACATATGAGTACCTACCGAAAAATAATTCCACAAAATATTAAATAAACAATAATAGAAAAAGCTAGAAAAATCACCTCTCAGATCTGAGTCTGAGAGAGTTTGCACAATTATAAGAAATATCAACATTGGATCAAGTACTGAAATTATCCCTACTAATATTATATATGCAAAAGTACCTCTTATCTGTCTGTCTAAATGTAATTTGGTACACACATAGTCTAATCTGAGAAAGGAGACAGGCTACTTGTTACCGTGATATTAGACAAACACGCGGGCGAAAGTTATATTGTATATTGGCTTGTATAATAGGGTACGTTTGAAATAAATGTTTTAATAATAAATTGTATGTATTTTGTTAGATAAAGTTTTATATAAAATCTATCGACAAGATGTAGTTTTGTACTTGTTACGATAAAGGATTGCTTTAATTGATGATTAATAAAAAAAAGTGTCAATTGTAATCTTAAATAATAAAAATTTACGTAAGGCCTTTTTGATTAACTTTAAAATATAAAGTAAAAGTTATTGATGACTCTTGTGCAAAGCTTAACGCCACAAGGAAAGTATAGTAGCCACACCAGCTAAGTAACATAGAAAAACATATTGAAAACTAAATGAACAGAAAATACAATTTGATTAGAATGCAGATATAATAGTTATAAGTTATTTGAGTATAATTTTGGTTGAAAATTAGCTGGACAACTTTCTATTTCTATAATAGAAATGTCAAAATAACTCAATGTAACATTTATCTGTAAATAATATAAAAAATCACTATAAGACACATATAAAAGTTCTTCACTTGCTCTGCTTTGGTTATATTATAATGCTCGCATAAAACCCCACGTTAATTAAATAATGAATTCTACATGAATTCTTCAGGTAACATTAAAAATCTCTAGGGCGCCCAGTTGTTGCAACCTACATTGTCTGCATTCGACCTCATCATCATCATCAACAACCCATAACGTCCCACTGCTGGGCTCAGGTCTCCTCTCAAGAGAGGGTTAAGGCCATACGACCTCATACTTTCGACCATTCTTCTATCAGGCAGAATTATCATTTTGGCAGACTAGAGTTTTCTGAAGGTTTCTCATAAACTGTATATTTTTTTAACTTATGTTATAAATTAAAAAGTTGGTGGCTTCTCATCAAAACTACACGAAGTTTATTTTCTAGCCAGTTCTTTAACTTATCTTTCAAAATTAAAGAGCAACATGTATATGTATTTTTAAAGATAACACCAAAGATGTGATTGTTTATGTACAATATTGATACATATAATGTAAATCCATGATTTTATATAACAGTTACAATAATTATATATTTTAAAAACATCCAGATGTATTTGGTATGGTATATGTATAATTTCTGCTCTATTACTACTTTCTGCAATTCCTTTGACCTCTTGATAGGCCACGACTCCTACTTTCTCCTTTACTTGTTGTTGTACGCCGATCTAGACCTTCCACGTTTTCTTTTCCTTCTATCTTTCCTTCCAGTATTGTTTTAAAAGGGTTGTCGTGTCTTATCAATTGGTCAACCATTTTGCCAACAGTATTCAGAAGTCTCCTTTCTTCGCTAACCATTAGTAGGACTTCCTCGTTGGATTTTTTCTCTATCCAACTGATGTTCATCATCCGCCTCCAGCAACACATTTCAAAACCTGCAACCTGTATGTAATTCAACTATAATCTAATTTACAATGCAAAATGAGGGTGGTTTTAAAACAAATATGTTCGACAAAAACTTAAACTTCTTTTGACTAAAACTTTTTTGTTCTGAAGCTCTTAATTTAAAAATAATTGCCATTCCTCTCTGTTCTCCGCCATCGGCCATGATTCCCACTTTCTCTTTGACTTGCTATATGACAATCTAGGTCGCCTCTATGTAAAATAACAAAAAATTGAATTAAATGATTCAGATAGCTAGCTATCTTTTGACTATTAATGATTCTTCCTTTACATATCAAACACATCTGGATGCAAACAATAATTCAAAGTAACAGTGCCTGTTCATACTACTATACTAAGATATATAACGCATGTTGAATTAATAGCTTTATCATAGAGGTGGGTTCTGCTAGAAAATGTTATTGTATAAGGAAAATGGTTATAGTAAAACCTTTTTTCTAAACTCTTAGTAATTTCCATACAAATGTCTAAAGACATTTTGAGATGTACGGCATTGTGTATTGAAGAAACCTATTTGTTTAAATACAATTCCAATTTATTTCTAAAATTTTTGATTTCCACGGACTTGACTTATTGTTGACAAATATTATTTTGTTATAATTTTGTCTTCTAGAAATAAATATAACAGTAACTATATTGATTGCTAATTGTTCCATCATAGATTGATTAAAATTGATTGTTAATTGTTTTATCATTGATTGATTAGAATTGATTGTTTGATTAAGAATGAAAACAATAAACCATTTTTGGTTAGCCATACTCTTGATTTCAATTCCGATTAATCAGTATTGGAATTGTGGCGTTTTGATATTGGAATTGGATTCTTATTAGATTGAAATTGTGATTAATTAAAATAATTACTGTTATATTTATTTCAAAGATATGTATTAATTGTCAGCTAAGATTGTAAGATGTTTTGCTTTATGAAAAGAGATATTGTGTCGGCCTGCACTGTATGTTGTTGCATTTAGTTGTAATCCTCATTAGTGACGTTAAGATGTTCTAAATATCGAAACTGACTACCCAAGGCTTGTGTTTGCCCTTATTGTACATTTATAGCTCGCGTTTGACATTTTTTTGTGATGACAAGTCCTATTTCAGATAAATCAGATTGTAATGGGACTTCGCACATCTCTTGCAGTATATGCCAGACGCGTGCGCCCTCTAGACGTTAGTTTTAGTTTTAAATTGTTAGTGTATAAGTTGTGATTTTAGCTTTTAATTTGTGTAACACTCAAAATCTTGTTCTTGATGGTTCGTTCGTATGAACGAGACGTTGTTTTAGTTTGCTAAATTTTATTTGTTTTATTATTTTATTTAACAGGCATGGTATTATACTGAGGCATGGCCGTTTTGTTTTAATATTATTTTAATTGTTCGGAACCTGAAATTAGGATTCAACTCAAAATCAGTTATATACAGTGCTTTTAATTATAGATTTATTCAAGTTAGGTTTTCTGCTGATTACAAAATTTATTATGTTTCTAGAACTACAGACTATTCTATTTTAATCATTATTTTGCATGAATCGAAAGTATTATTTATACATATATCAAACTATAATTACGGAATTACGGTTGTGTATTGAATCTAATATTTTGGCAAAAAAACTTTCTATAAAACCAATGGTTTGTTTAGTATAAAACTTGTGTTGACATCTTCTAAATAGATTGACAAATCAGTCTTATATTGAATTTTATTCGTCTTGAGCCAGCAATTACGTATATAACTGATTTTTGGGTTTGAGATCTTAAAATGGTCGTATATTTATTTGTTGATTGAAATAATGATAAATACTCAAATCTTTTTGTACAAGACGGTTATCTCTTTTTTAGTTTTGTTTGTATGCGACCATATTTAGTTGTTGGTACAGTCAGACAAGAAATTATTTGTGACTGTTTAGAGGTAGCGCAATTGTTGATAGTAATGTTTTGACTTAATATTCTAAACTACCCTACTTTTTCTGTTCAGCTTTCGAATGTTTGGTCACGAAAAAAATCACTTGCTTTCTGGCCTACAATTGTGTCCACACTATTCTATATCCTCTTTTAAAACAATAAAGTAAATGATTGTATTTAATTTAGCATTTTCTATCTACACACTACTAGCGACTTCATACAAGTCTAAAAATTTAGAATTTTCTTCCAATATGCATCCTCTTTTTGAATTCCAATAAAAAGTTTAAAAGATCTAAGTAACAGCAGCAAAAACTTCATTTTACACCATGTAAAAATATAGTTGAAATTATTATTTCTGATCCATTATTGAATGGGCGATCAGAAATATTTCAACTATATCCAGGGATATTCAAATTGATAAATTAGGTGTATATATATATATATGATAAATTAGGTTTTTACTCGAATTTATTTACTTTCTACCAGTAATTTTACCTTTTAAAACAATTTCCATACTTATTCTTCATCAGCAATTGTGTTCTGGCCTTTATGTTGACATATGCGTTTACCTGTCAGAATGTTCTTTCTTGGCTCTGGCTGTTCTATAATGCCTAATTGTTGGTTGTATGTGCAAATATTGTGAATCAGAGCATTCCTAATAACAATACGATATAGTTCTCGGTGATTCGATTTTTCCGTAATAATGATCATTTTGTCTGCAATTATTTATTTGTGTAATTTATAAGTTTTATATTAATTTATATTGTAGTGAATAAAGCACCCACGTACAGTTATTGTTTCTTCTTTATTTAAGTCCCAACATAATAAAAATACTGACCCGAGTTCTTCAAAGCAGTCTGAACAACTTGGGCTACAAATTTGAAAGGCAGGATCCTTTTAAGGCCGCTGCACACGTGACGGGATTTTACACGGACGGGACGGGACGGGAAGTTTTGCAAACATCGTTTCATATAAAATGTTTAAGGCAATGCATACTTCACAGAGACACGGACGGGATGGGAACGTGGCACGCACGGGACGAGCTAAATATCGTCGCCGACTATATTTAGCACGTCAATAGCAATTAAAGCCAATTCTTGAAATGAAAAATCCATCTTTCCTTGTTCACATCACTAGCACGTTAGATCCGAGTCACAGTCACGGTGCGTATGCATTTACATCACGGCCCCGTTTATAACGAGGCAACCACGACCACGTCCCGTCCGAGGTAATATATCGTTACGTATGCAGCGGCCTTTAATGATAGTTCCGTAGTTCATGACTTGGAATCTTTATAGTTTCGTCACGTCCGTCCGGCGTCCGTTCGTCCGTCCTCGACTTACCGCAATGTTTGTATGATCTACAAATATTTATTACGAAGTTGTCTTCCTATATGTTAGAAGGGACATGACCACCATTCCTCCATATATGAAATTACATTACTTCTCGAGGACTCGGTACAAGCTCTGTAGTTTTTGACTAGATGGAGTTGTGTCAAATATCCGAATTATTAATATAGAAAGTCTCTACCATGAGGTATTTTAATAAATACTGTGTTACATCGTGGGAGTCATGCTTTCGCACATATGAAACGAATTTGTTTGAGGTAATACCACAGCTTTGCAGCGAATTATGTTACCTACGTAATTCTTTTGTTTCTGTTTAATGACTGACTGTAAGGTTAACGAAGCCAATGACTTCAGACAAACAGCAGCGCAGGCCTTAAGGATTTCGTGTGCCGAGGCGGCGCTGGCGTCGTTCTGTCTCTCTTGCTCTCGCAGTTATGATACACTGGGGGAACATTCGTCTCTCTTTTTCACTTATTAGGCGTAAGGGAGAAGCAGATGCCACAACGCCAAACTTAAATTTCGGTAGCAGAAAGTTTATCTTCAGAGCGCCCATAAGAAATTTCTATCTAACAACGTCAGAATTAATTTTAGAAGCCTAACCTGATTCAAGGGAGACGTTAAAGGACTCCGAGAACATCAACTAACTTGTGACTTATGAGTTTTTACTGAGGTATTCAACGCACTTATCCACTCTGCTACTGTCGTGCCTGATGGGGTCCATACACAACACAAGTTTAATCTTACCGTGGATACCAGAGCCTGACTATTACTGTGTAATTAATCAATGAAAATGTATGTGTAAAATCTGTACTTTATTTTAGTGTTAATAAATATATTATTATTATATGTAGTAACAAAATACGATGATCATCTTTGTAACAATATTTTGTGTACTAAAGTATTGAGAATCATCATACAAATTTAACCCCAGCTGCAAAACCGACGGGGTATTTAAAAGTTTGACGTGTTTGTGTGTCTATATGTGGCATCGTAGCTCCCGAACACGGATGAACCGATTTCGATTTTGCTTGAAAGGTGAATTAGATGAGTGTTCTTAGCTGTTTAATGAAAATCAGTCCAATCAGTCAGAGGCTTTTTAAATCTTAATTTTACTTGTGTCCTTTTAAGAGTAGGTACGCCGACTGGTATTATAGAAGTCAGTCAATCAACTGAAGAGCTCATTGATGAAGGCTAATTGGCCCTAATTGATTAGAAATAATCACCGAGGGTAAGCAATGACCGCGCGGTGAGTACTTAGATGGGTGACCGTTTGTGGCATGATATGTTATGAGCGTATCATTAATTCACGTTACGTAAGCAAGCAGTCGGTCCCGGTTGTTATCATTTGGGCGGCTTATAAACATCCAACGTTAAGATTACGTAGTAATATGTAGTTCATTTTTTTATTTTATTAACATTTTTATACGTGAAGCAAAACCTTTGTTTTACAAAAATTAAGTTTATGGAAAAGTATGAAATTTCGCACACTTATAGTTTATGTGGAGGTGTGCAGGAAGCTATTATTTTATTTAAAATATGCATAAAAATACATTAAATCAATAAATTCAATATCAGTCACACTACCATGTATTTGACACACATACGCATAGATACTCTTTTGTACAATTAACATTGTATTATAGCGTGGCCTTGGTGAAATACATAATTAAGAAAGTTATAGTATAGAAACTTGCTAATCTTGCCACTTAAAATTCAAATTAATTGAATTTCGATCACTTGGCGACCACAAATTTTTATAGGTAGGGCATCGTCATACGGGAGCTAGGAATTAAAAGAAAATATATACACATTAACTATTACATGATTTTTAATGTTTCACTTACATCATAAATAAATCACACTTGATAACTCTGAATTGAACCCGACACTATTGCTTTAGAACTAAATTAATGGTGTTCAGCCGCCTCCTTCCTCTTGATCTCGGCCCATTTGCTCACGTTCTCAGGTGAGTTCGCTGAAAGATAGACATAATACACAATTAACGGTGGTACTTAAAGTGTGTTACCTGAGCCTTGCTGTGTTACCCGCGGGAAGAAGCTGATCGTAGTCTAAGTTATTCCTTAAATTATCAGCTGTTTTCCAGTGAAAGTCCAGTCCAGTTGTGAAAAAAGACAACTTCTGTATCTTTGGAACGGCTGGACCGATTTTAACGGGACTTTCACTGGCAGATGGCTGATGAGTACTGATGACATAAGGCTAAATCTTTTTAGACTAGCTTCACTCCCTGGCGTTACTCAAGATTGACAACAATAACTGTGGGACTTAGCTAGTTAAGAATATAAATCTTCTATTGCAGGCGACTTTACAAACTAAATGACATGGACACAAAGAACACCCAGATTCACAACAATAATTTGTGTTGTCCCACAAATGATTTGATACCCCAACATTTAGCACAGTAGAAATCAGCATGGCTACCACTTAAATCACTAGTGCAGTCATTCAGGTAAGTATTTTAGATGCTGGATTGTTTTTTTTTTAAATTAGCCTACCAAAGTGAGAGTCACTTTGGTAGGCTAATTTAAAATCCAGCAGAGTAGAGACTCTGCCTGATGAAAATCATGAGTAGAATCCAGGAGTAGGGGGCCACCATGCTCATTGTGAGGGCAGGCAATGTAGCATGGTGACCCATAGCATAGCGGCCTGGTTAGATAATTCTGCAGAATGATTGGGCCTCTGGTCTCACACTCACCAACGAAATATGACAGCAAGAATGCGATCATTATTAATATTATTATGGTCATATAGGGTAGAGGGTACTGCCCCCAGTCGAGCCGACACATTCGTGCTTAAATCAGCATGGCTCTATTACCTAATTATATACTATTGATTTCAATTATGTTAGCTCTAATGACAACCTCAGGCTTATTAGTATACAATAAGCATCACTAAGTCTGAGTGTCCCACTTTCATGAAAGAATCAGTAGGCAAAAACAGTATGTATCAGAACGCAAGTAGGAATACTGAGTTGAAAAATAAAACCCAATCAATAAAAATGTGTAATGGAGTTTCCGTTAAAAAATATTATTTTCTTCTTAAATAGATCTCTTGCATTAGGAATATACATTATATGTCACAGGGAACTTTATAAACTTGAAACAGACACAAAAAACACCAACAATTTGTGGCTCCCATAAATTGTTATCATGTGGGGTTTGAACACATGGCACAATAGAAAACGCCATGGCGACTGCTTAAAACATTAGACCAACCATGTAGTCAATATCATCAATATCAAAAAATAGTAATAAATATTGAGTAATGGTCTGTTATCATAACTTAACGGCTCTCAATTATAGTAAGAAATCCAATCTTGTTAGATTTCATGAATCTAATAAACATAAAAAGTATCTATCTGCCAAGTACCTATTTGTAAAAGTACTGACTAAGAAATTACACTAGAAATAGAATTTTACCCATTTTGTGAATCTTGTAGATGATGGGAGTGGAGACGACGATTCCGATAGCCCAATATTTCCAGATCCACTGGTTCTGAAGATAGAACTTAAGAGGGAACTGTGCTATCTTCGCCGTAAAGGTGTACGGGAACTTCATGGGACGGCCCGGAGCGGATTCCGACATCGTGATGATCAATTAACTGAAATACAGTATTATGTAATGTTTAACTTCTTCACTTTGCTAGTGATATGAATGACATTAAAATAATATAATTATTTGCATGCGGCTTCAGTTCTATTCTAATACACATTAAATATGTAAATTTTCAGATATTTACCGTAGTTTTTAATAAAAATGAACAAAATTGAGCTAACCTTTTTGCGAACAGATAAACGACAGACAGGCTCTGACTCTGACCACTAGAGCTGCTTAAATAACGACTCGCCTAGTCAAATAATAATCGACTTATTAATTTAAAGACTAAATCAAAAAATACAGATTTTCTATAGATTCTATGTATGTTTTGTTGGAAATTGGAATTTTTGTACGTAGAATAAGTGCTTGTTGACAAAATTTTACAAATTCATAATCATCAACAGCCTTTAACAGTCCACTGCTGGACATAGGCCTCTCCTTTGAAAGGAGGTTTCAAAGGTTCAAATTCATAATGGTCATGATAAACTAAAATATCTAATTGCTTGTTTGGCACTGAGTAAAATACATGTATGTGTCCGTTGTTGTAAATAGGTAAAGTTAAACTAAAAATGTCATTAAGTTTTAATCACCTTTACGTTGCTTTAGTAATTTGTTTAAAATTTTACATTCAATTTGTTAAAAAAATTGGGGAAAATAATTGTGAAGGGAATATATTTTTTACATATTGCAATAGCAATCAGTAAGCTGTCAAGCAAATAAAAATGTCAACTCGCTTTGTGGTGTCGTATTTGTGTGATTAAATGTAATTTTAAAATAAAATATAAACTATTGACAATATAATGTGTGACAATGGCTTCGGTGAAAGTGGCTGTAAGGGTTCGCCCATTCAATCAAAGGTTAGTTCGTATTAAGCTCAGGAAAGTGAAAATTTTCCTCAATGTTTTGGGGGTGTTAACGTATTGTGTGAAGTAAGGAAGTTTCATAAGTTCGTATATCTATTATCAAGATAATTGACTGTATCATGCTATTTTGTACACTCGGTATGAACGCATAATAGAAGTACATCAAACAAATAAGGGTTTTTAGACAGTGAGACGTAGATATTTTTCATGGTATTTGAAAGTGCAAAAAAGCAATGATGTCATGATAAATGACAATGACTTTCACGGTTCAGTTGCATTTAGAGCACAAACTGTACCTCGGGTATGCCGTTTAGATGAAAGTTGTCGAAAAAGTATAAAAAAATGAGCGACCTTAATACTTAGATAAAGTTCCAATACATAAAGTTGATTGTTATTTGTTATTTGATCTGTTTATCAACTGCATTGTAAACAACAACACTAACATACAATTGACTGTAAATATGTTTGGAATTCTTTATTCTAAATGCAAATTTTTAAATACATACATAATTATTATGTCTATGGTTATTTACAGTAGCTCTAATTACTTGTTTGAGGTTAAAGGTGTGAGGTAATATATAAATATTTAAATTTGAAATGTTTGTGTTTAGTCTGTAGTACTTTTAAATATCCATAAACACCAAAGTCTCTTTATTTCCTTTTATTATATAGCTAAATGTTCATCCTGTTGCTACAGTTAAAAATATACATTAGTAATATCAAGATTTCATAATTACTTTTCATTGAATTAAGCAGTTTGATAAATAATTATATTACTAGACAGTTTGTAGAATTCCTAATAGTGTCTGTCCAGAACAAATAAAAGCTGAGCTTGTAGAACAAGCTCTGTTACTTGTTAAACAGAGCAGAAAATGAAGATGTCAGCCATTGTATTCACCAAATCTTGAACAGGTTGTTTTCTTTATTTTTGCATCAGAATAGACAATACCTTTTCTTTTTTTTATATCGTGACTGATACCACCTAATTTTGTGAAGCAAAGACATTCTAATTCTTTTTGTAATGACCACCCATTGTGAAGTTAATTTTGAAACATTTTTAACAAAAAATGCATATAATTCTAATATAATCGATAAAGTGTGAGTCAAACTGTTATATGAAGGGTCTTAATGTCAACATTTCCATATCAATGTTGTCATTATTAATATTGAAAAAAAAAATGGCCGTAAAATACATGTTATTTCTATAGGAGACCTCTAATATTCATGTTTATTATTGTTAAAGTGGCATCAGAAATATATATTATGTGAAAAATTCAACTGTTTATCTATCAGTGTTCAAGAGATACAGCCTTACAGACACAAATCCTTTTTACCCAAAAAACATCCCATTTATTATACAAAGATAAATAAAGAATGACTTAAGTGAGTTCTTTCTGATCAAAACTCAACAACTATTATTGTTTGAATTCATTTTACACTGAAGAAAAAAATACATTATTTAATAATAATTTAAGTAAATAATTAGTGTGCTTTTTAAATCAAAGTAGCCTGTATTCACTAAAATATGTCATTTTTATTTTTATTTATATATTTATAAAGAAAAATATATAAAATTATGTATTAATTAATTATTACTCTTATTTATATATGTATATAATTTCAAAAGATTAAATTTAATAAGGATTCTTTTTTATCTCCCAAAAATTGGCATACACAGAATTTTATGATATTTAAAAAATAATAATAATAATAATTTATTGTATTGAATACAAAAACGAAGTTCAAAAGTTGGCTCATACCACATTTCTGAGATATATAAAAAAATACAACCAAATGGAATACCTCCTTCCTCTTTTGAATTTGGTTTCGAAAATTATGTGCTCCTAAGAAATAGTACTAAAATTATTCATAGTTATAACTGTAAATGTTAATTAATGTATTAATTAAACATTTAACTGTTACAAGAACTTCACATTTAAGTACAAAGTTGCCAGTTATGTCAGTTTTGCTCTATGGTCAATTTGCATTCATGTTTAATGAATAACATGTTGTAGGTGACTGTTGAGGTTCTAATACTAATATAAAAAATAAATACATAGAATATCTACTTACTAAGTTCCATTTTAAAAATAGGAATAGATTAAAAAATATATCTCTTGTGTAGTGTCTATGCTTTTTCTACTTTACGACCTTCCAGGATCATTTGACGAAAATTGACGATTGTTTTTTCACTGAATGAATGATAACCTAGTCGCAAATTCCGACCATCGGTTTTAAGGGGGAGGAAAGGTGTCGCTTTCGAAATGATAAAGCAGGCGACAAATGAGTTTTGCAAAGGGGTATGACAGCTGAAGTCACCCACTTTTCTGTCATACCCCTAAAAATTGCAGTTTTACTTTCTAGAATCGTAATGCAATTTTACTAACACAGAAGACCTAGAAGAAGACCTTAAGAATGACTGTATTCGTGTTGCCTATTCAGAAGCATCTCACTAAGCCGCCATTTTATGGGTCACCATCTTGGAGCCCTACTCTTGGCAGCCTTAAATATAAAAAAAATCTTCCACACTATCCACAATGTCAATACTTCGATTGGAATTAATACACTTCTGAGCATCACTCTTGGTTTTATTACCAAGAGTGATTTCCACGTAATGATTCCTCGCGCACAATTATGCAAGTATCTAAGTCATTTATTCTACGGCCGTCGATCTTTATGTATCAAGTCATCACAGCGCGTTTAATGACTTGCCTCGTGATTATTTCTTGTGTTGTGTACTTTTTAGGGTCTCGTACCCATAGGGTGAAAATGTAACCCTATTACTAAGACTCCTTCGTCCGTCTGTCACCTGACTGTATGCTATGAGATACAGCCAGGTGACAGACGGACGGATAGCGGGTTGATTACTATGACAGCTAGATTTAAATTTTCGTAGATGATGTATTTCAATTAAATAAATATTTAATTGAGAACCCCTTACCCATACAACGAAATTTTCCTGTTTTTGTTCGATATCAATAATGGAAACAGGAAGACATTTGAAATAAATGTTTAGATAATGGTATGAAACCCTTATTGCGCGAGACTAACTCGCTTTTGGCATATTTAATACAGATATTGTCCAATTAAAAGTAACAGTTGGCAACACTTACAATTTTGGCGTAAAAATAACTATGATTTACCTGGAAAATTGTTAGAAAAATAAAGGACAAGGAGGCATTTCATTTAAAAACATCACACTTTTGTATCACCGAACAGACTTAAAAAAGGTACTTTTTCGTAAACTTTCCCCCGTGTGCTGTCAGATATTTCCTAACGCGACCACTCGATATCGTTAGAAATATTATAACCTCACTCTACACTCCTATTAATTGATATTCAGCTGGCGTGGTGAATATACCTCCTGGAATATTAACACTTTTGCGAACTGACGAGCCATGCTCCACCAAGGGACGGCTCCCAGCTAGACTGGGATCATACTGTTGAGGTGATGAGTAATAACGCAGTTGATTTTAGTTTTAAGTTTTAATTCTGAGATTTTGGCGGTGTACATGTCACATATTATTACAGAGTTCAATGTTCTTACTTTTTAATAAACTGAATAGTGTTGCTACATAAAAACAATGTTATACCATTATTATACTAGAGATGTAACTAGAGACTAAATTTACTAAATCATAACTTTAACACCCCCTCTTGATTTTGCAAATTTTATAAACTTTACAGTTACATACAACTTACAAATGTTTTACATTTAAAAACTTTTACATTTAAAAATTATGTTACTATGTTCTTATGTACTGTTAGGTTAAACTTTACAGAAATGTTTTATCAAAACTTACAATTTTAAAAATTATTTTAGATCAAAACAAAATATCAATTTACAATTTCTTTCTTAAACTTATGAAATTTAACTGTATCCAACGGTTTAGTTAGTATATCAGCAGTTTGACTTTCTGTTGGTACATAATTAATCTTTAATTTCCCTTCATCTACTTTCTCCTTAATAAAATAATATTTGACCTCTATGTGTTTGCTTTTTCTTCGTAAAATACCATTCTTTATCAGCTGAATCGAGCTCTGATTATCGAGATTCAACCTGCAATCTATGTCTATGCCAATTATTTCTTCAATCAAAGTCTTGACAAACATTAATTCTGCGCAACATTCAGCGGCGCTGACGTATTCACTTTCTGTGCTTGATTTTGTTACGTTAGATTGGCGTCGTGAAGCCCAAGAGATTGGCCCTCCACAGAAGAAGATTATGTAGCCTGTAGTGCTTCTTCTTGTGTCACGGTCTTCTGCCCAATCTGCATCAGAATAGGCTTCAAGATGCAAATTTTCAGTTTTATTGAAGGTGATGCCCTCTGATTTTGTCCCATTGAGGTAACGGAAGATCCTTTTCACGTTAGCCATGTCTTGATTGGTTGGGTTTTGAAATTTTCGACTGGCATAACCGACTGAAAATGCCAAATCTGGTCTTGTTTTATTAGATGCATATAGCAGTGAGCCTACTGCTTCTCTGTATTTGAAGGCTTCTTGCATTTCCTCATTTGCATCATCGTCGTTGAATTTGACCATTGGAGTAGGTTTTGGTTTACTATCATGCATGGAGAACCTCTCCAGGATTTTCTCTGCATAGCTCTTCTGTGTCAATTTTAATAAACCTGTATTGCGATGAATTTCCATTCCTAAGAATGATGTAGGGTTTTCTGATGCTTGTATCTCGAATTCAGATTCAATTTTCATCAGAATTGTCTTTAATTTATTTATGTCTTTTCCAACAATTAGTCCATCATCAACGTACAAGGCTAAGATGATGTCATGCTCATCATTTTTGAAGACACATGGGTCTGACTTGGTTGGTTTGAGATTGACATCCTTCAAAAATTGGGTGAATCTTTGATTCCATTTTAGTGATGCTTGCTTTAAACCGTATAGTGATTTTATTAGTTTACAAATTTTTCCTGTCTTCTTATATCCTTCTGGAAGCTCCATAAATATATCCTCATTAATTTCACCGTATAAAAATGCGGTTTTGATGTCAAATTTTAGAATGTGGTAGTCCTTAGCTGCTGCCAATGCAAAAATTATTCGCATCGAGCTGGAGTTGATCACGGGGCTGAAAGTCTCTTCGTAGTTTAGTCCATATTCCTGTTCAAATCCACGAATAACAAGTCTAGCGCGGTATCTACCATCATCTTTCTGTTTGAAAACCCATTTACTGGTCAGGATTTTATTTGTACGGGCTTCTTCTCGATTGACTAAAATCCATGTCTGATTTTTCTCAAGCGAATCTTTCTCATCTTGGATAGCTTGTAGCCATTTGTCTTTATCTGATCCAGACACAGCTTCAGCGAAAGTTAACAAAGCATAGTTCTGAAGATATGTTGGCACTTTCCTGATCCTCTTCCCACGTCCAAGTACTTCTGGCTCTTGTATTTCATTTGGTGAATTTTCTCCTTCAGATGGTGTCTGAAAGCTTTCATGGTTTTCACCTTCAATCTCTTCTTCGCTTTCTTCATGATGTTCTATTTCCTGATTTTCTTCAGATAATATTACTGTGCCTTGGTTTTCTTCATTTTCATTTTCTTCATTCAATGTTGGTACCGTTGTGTCATAATCTTCATACTCCTCTAAGTCTAAAACTTTTATATTTTCATAATTTTCATTGTTTGACTTTGAGGCCATTTCATCTTCGAAAATCACATCTCTGGCGTAGATGATTTTCCTGGAGTCTGAGTCCCATAGACGGTAACCATTAGGTTGGTATACAACATGGATAAGCTTTTTACTGCGGCTGTCTAACTTCTTTAGTTGATTTAAAATTTTAACATGGGCGATACACCCAAATAAATGCATTCTCTCAAGATCTGGCTTTTTGGAGAACCACATTTCATACGGGGTCTTGCCATCAGGGAGTGCTGCTGTCTGGCAACGGTTCAAAATGTAACATGAAACTCTTGCTGCTTCACCCCATATTTCGGCTGGCAATCCACTATCAAACAATAGTGCCCGTGTTTTATCCATAATCATCCTGTTTAGTCTTTCTGCCTTGGCATTCAACTGTGGAGTGTGGCTGATTGTAACATCCATCATGATGCCTTTGGATTTGGTCCACTTCTTCATGTCTTGATGTATGTACTCTCCACCTCCATCACATCTGATTTTCGAAACAGGAAGATTCCACTTTGACTCCACTTCAGCAACATAGTCTTTGATGTGCTGAAAGGTCTCTGACTTTTTAGTCAAAAGATATATCTGCTTGAAACATGTGTAGTCATCATAAAAAGTCAAAATGTACCTGTAGTTGTTCCAAGTAGGAACTTCAACTTGACAAACATCTGTGTGTATTATCTCTAAAGGACGAGTTGCTCTGATCCTTTTGGATGGGAATGGCAGGCGTGTCTGTTTAGCTTTGACGCATATCTCACAAACTTTATTATTGTTTGCAACATTTGGGGATAGTCCAAGAGTATTGTCTTCATCAAGTTTCTTTAGATTTTTATAGCTCAGATGGCCAAAAATTCGGTGCCAGTACTCATCATTTTCGATGGTTTTTGATGCTCGAAGACACTGCACTCTGGTGGATTTTTCTGGAACTAGGACCACTTTGTACAAGCCATTGTACTGTCTGTCCCCTCTTATCACACTGTTTCCCTTGGTGATTAATACCCCATTCTTGGTGAATTTGACATTTCCTCCATTTTTTGTGATCGCTCCTACTGATATTAGGTTACTGTCTAGTCCAGGAACTAGCAATGTATTTTTCATGATACATTCTGTCATGTCTAATGTACCAGAACCTGTGGATTTTATGGCGACATCCTTCTGAGCAACCTGAATCACATCATGACCTTTCTTGAAATCACTCAGCAATGAAGCATCATTAGTCATGTGGTGAGACGAGCCTGAATCTACAAAAAATGCAACACCAGTTTTACTTTTATTAGTGTCATGGTTGGTGGTGTGCGACAGGTATGCTACCTTCTCTTTCTTTTCTGGTTCCCTTTTCTCATATCTCCCTCTAAAGTAACAATCTTCTGATTTATGGTTTTGTTTCTTACAATATTTACAGCGCTTTAAGTTTGGATTCTTGGGACATGTTCGGACGAGATGGGATTCTGATTCACAGAGATGACACTTCAATCTGGGCAGATTTTTCTCACCTTTTCTGTTTTTGTAGCCATCTTTCTTCATTGTAGTTTTGAAAGCAACTTTGTCATCATTCTCTGGGTTCTCGCGTTGCTTATTGGACCTCTCTAAAGCCATCAAACGTGTGGTGAGATGTGACACTGTTCTTTCATCTTTAGGTGCTGACTGCCATGAAGGTATAAAATATTGATAGGACTCGGGGAGTGCAGAAAGTATTCTCTGGACCATTTCGGCATCTTTAATTTCATGACCTGCATTTTTCAAACGAATTTTTAGGTTTTCGAGATCAGCGATCCCCTTGGCTATATCAGTTGTCATGCGGAAATTGAAAGACTCCTTTAAAAGTTCCCCTTTCAACGCCTCAGTATCTCCTTCATATAGGTCACACAACTTTCTATACATCGCCTTGGCACTGTTACACGTCATAATTATCTGTTGATTTCTCTTGCTAATCGTTGTAGCAATAGCTTTCTGCGCCTTTGCATCTTTCTTAAGATCATCCGATGATTCCAACGCTTCTAATGCACACGCGGCATTTAAGGTTATCTTAAGTTGGAATTTCCATAAAGTGAAGTTTTCTGGGCCGTCCAACAACTCGAGGCTACTGCCAAAATCGTTTTTACTTGACTCACTAGTCATCTTTCTTCGATTTGTCGACAAAATATGCAAAATACGGGTTCTTGTATAGGCGGCAAAATGACAGAGTTACCTAGTCACTTTTACGCACTGTTCAAAAGTTTTTATCACTTGTAATCAAACAATTGTCACATTATCTGATACACTATTGTCCTGGGCCCATAACCTGTTGAGGTGATGAGTAATAACGCAGTTGATTTTAGTTTTAAGTTTTAATTCTGAGATTTTGGCGGTGTACATGTCACATATTATTACAGAGTTCAATGTTCTTACTTTTTAATAAACTGAATAGTGTTGCTACATAAAAACAATGTTATACCATTATTATACTAGAGATGTAACTAGAGACTAAATTTACTAAATCATAACTTTAACACATACTACGGCCTTAAAGAAAACCGACACTAAGCAATTCTGTCGTTACTTTCACCGAGTATATGAAGATTGTGAAGTGTCCGGATCCTCCGCCCTTTCTGCAATGAAAAAGACAAGTCTTCACACGTCTTTTTCTTCTGACTCAGAATATGAAAAAACATCTCAATGAAAGATGAAAGAAGAGAAAAGCCTGTACTGTGATAGGCTGATGATGACCTGATATGCCTCTTTTTATATGATGACAGTACTGATTCTCAAGGGCATTCAGTATTCGCAGTAAATAGTATCTAACCTATGTCTTCTGACAATAGGTGCAATAAAAACAAGTCCATTATTTTTACATGAAACTGAAGGCTTAACTGAATCAACTAATCACAAAACTGTCAGAAAAGATATTTTAGTACGAAATCTCATCTTTCTAACGCCATTCAGTGGAACCCGATCGAATTTATACAACGCGAGATACAAACACCATCTATTTGAAAAACAATGGATTTCTTTTTACTACACCAATTATTAGAAGGAATCTAAAGTTACTCTGGTCTGTCTGTTACGCTTAAAGGCTAAACCGTTGCACCTATATTGATTAAAAAATATCGAAATACTTTAATTCTTGATGAAGGAAATAAGATACTTTTTACCGCGATATCTGATAGATACGCGGGAAAAACTAAAGTAATATAAAAATAGTGTTTCTGTTCCCCCAACTTGTTTTTTTTTACCATTTTTATACATTTCTGTGCCTATATTTTAACAGTCATTATGGACGCTGCACTCACCAACCTTGAACTACAATCTTCAATCCTACACACAATTCAATATTTTATAGCTGAATATTACTCATAACACAATACGCTGTTTTGGAAACGTGTTTATTAGTTTTCTGCAGTTTCCGAACTGAAGATATTACTATTGACAGTCTCTCAGTGCTATTGTTCATCCTTCATAATAAGAATTTTACTACGTGAAAAGAAGGGCTGAATTCTTTTCTACCGTCCAAGAAATGTATCTTATGTCGCGGGGAATACAAACTTAAAGGTATAGAGCGGATACAAAGTACACTCGGAATGAGAATAATAATTTGTGGACCCGACAAAATGTTGTCCCAAATGAAAAACAATTGTTGTTTGAATTTGAAACTTTTAAATTATTAGAATAAATTGTAAATTGAGAAAGATAATCGCAGTAAGGCAATTTGCTATGGAAAACTGTACTGACGAGACCCTTAACTATATTTCTCTCTACTCTCTGTAAGTAAACTATGTCTGTCTGTTGCGCTTTCACTCACTACAGAATCGATTTAATTAAATTTTGGTAAACAGTCATAAAACCTTAGAAATACGAGGGAGAGTCAAAAAGTTCGCGGAATGAAGGGGTTGGTGGGGGTAGGTTTGCTCTTCCAGGTAGTCACTAGTTAAGCATCTCATTAACAGTATATATACCTAGTTTGAACCAAATCGATTCATTATCATTTGAGTTATTTAGTTGTTTGTACAACTAAATCGGGAAGTAATCAGCCAGTATGGAGAAATTTGAACACCGCGCCGTTATTAAGTTCCTTACCAAGCAAGGAAAATAAGCTCAGGCGATTTTTTAAGAGTTGTTAGTGGTTTACGGGGAATCTGCCCCTTGTAAAACCATGATCTACAAGTGGCATGGTCTTTTCAAACAAGGAAGAGAGTCCATTGAAGACGACCCCCGCTCTGGACGGCCAATCGAGGCAACCACACCGGAAATCGTCGAAAAAGTTGAAACTTGTATTGGAAGATGCCTGGCTGAAGAAGAAGCAGCTCGCAGCAATAGTTGGAGTATCCGAAAAAAGTATTTTAAATGGTCTACATCATCATTTTGGAATGACTAAGGTCAGTGCAAGATGGGTTCCGAGAATGCTCACGCCACTTCAGAAACGCGAACGCATCGAGTGTTCTCGCTTGTTTTTGGAGCTCTACAGAGAGAGAAAAGAAGAAGTTATGGCCGTGATTGTTATTGGAGATGAAACCTGGGTTCATAATTATTAACCTGAATCGAAGCAAGAGTCGATGCAGTGGCATAAAAGGGCACACCGCCTCCAAAGAAATTTAGAGTGTCACAATCGGTCGTAAAGATCATGACGACTATCTTTTGGGATACAGAAGGTATTTTACTGAACGATTACAAGGATCGTGGTGTTACTATAATAGGACATTACTACGCTTCTTTATTAGATAGATTGAAAGAAGCCATCAAGGAAAAAAGAAGAGGAGAGCTGTCAAAAGGTGTGCTCCTTTTGCATGACAACGCTCCCGTGCACACGTGCCATGCATGCTGCGACAGCTGCCATTCACCGATGCGGCTTCGAACAGCTAAACCATCCCCCTACAGTCTTAGCCCCTAGTGACTATTATTCATTTCCAAAAATGAAGAAAGAGCTCCGTGGAAGGAAATTTGACGACGATGAAGAAGTCAAGTCGGCAGTTTCGGCCTATTTTGAAACAAAAGATAAATCTTTTTTTTTTGATGGCATAAACAAATTATTTGAAAGATCTGAAAAATGTATCACAGTTAAGAGAGAATATATTGAAAAGAAAAAATAGTTTGGTGTTTAATTTTAACCCCCTCCACTTTCATTCCGCGAACTTTTTGACCTCCCCTCGTAACATAGGCTGCTTTTAATAGATATACACGCGGACGGAGCTGCAAGCGAAAGCTAGTAAATTAATAAAATAAAACTAATTTCTTACTTTCGATCACATGATAAATTCAATTCGTTCATCGAAACAATGTAATTTTGCCAATAAACCATTAAGTAAGGGAATTTCGGCACACATTTTACGGGTGATTAGATTTCTTTATTAGTTAGTAGCCTTCGATTGGCCCATGGGATTGACGTTTGTGTCGTTGTTGTTGACCGTAATTGGTTATTAATTTCAATGGTGTTCGTTATTTATAATACTAGCTAAGTCCCGTAGTGTTACCCGCGCTTATCGTTGTAAATCGCGGCGGAGCAAAGCTAGTCTTGAAAGATTTAGCCTAAGTCATTTCTTGTGGCGCTAGCTTTCTGCCAGTGAAAGTTCTGTCAAAATCGGTCCACCCGTTACAGAGATTAGCCGGAACGCACACAGACAGACAAAAGTTTTAAAAATTGCTTTTTTGATTTCGGTATTGTAAATAACCCCAATAACCGACATTACGCGGGCGGAGCCGGGGGCGAAAGCTAGTAGATAATAAATCCTTCTGTTACGGTGATATACGAATAAAGCTCTGACTGTCACTTATGTCATGTTATTTAAAAAATCTATTTATAAAAACCCAATAAAAATCAGTTAAGTATGCACTTTTGAAGTTTATCGCATTAAGACTGAGACAAGCAGGCGACTTTCGTTTTATCGCAGTGATTTGTTTATCACAGCAAGATATCATAACGAGATATATTTAGTTTGTATGTATATCATCATCATCATCATCAACAGCCTTTAACAGTCCACTGCTGGACATAGGCCTCTCCTTTGAAAGGAGGTTTGTATGTATATATGTAGGTATATGTTTTTTAAAAGAGAATTTCAGTACCTATCGAAAATAATTATGATAATGGATTCTATAAATAGCTCCGTTCTAAGTAGGTTTACCATCTCTAAAATTTGGAAACCAGGACAAAAAAATGCCTAATTGGTCCAGTTGTCAGCGTATGCGGCTGCTGATCAAGAGATCTCGGGTCGGTCCAAATATTTGTGTGATCCACAAATATTTGTTTCGAAGTCTTGGTGTTTTCTATACGTAAGTCCATTCTCGATTCGTCGATTCTCTCGAATAAGTCACAAATCGTATACCTATTTGTTACGAAAACTAAATTGTACTCTTTTGGAGACTTGTGGAGTCCCGGGTTTGGCCCATATTACAAATGAAGTAACGCCCGTACGATCACCGGATAGTTTCTGAACTAAGACAAATCCGGGAAAACCTGAACGAATGGCAGCCCTACTTCTGGGTAATCCGTAATTGTGACGTCATTTCGGTGGCAACCTAGTGCCGTAATAATGCTTTTATTGCTTTATGTATAAAGTTAACTGTGCAATAAATTAGCTAGCAGTAGTTAAAAATTGGTATTTTATATTCCACTAGATTTTAATTTGTTTTCCCTTGATTTGGCCAAGATAAAGTCCAGTGTTGCCAACTTTAAGGTGTTACCTCCAACTTTACTAGGCATGTTCAGATAATTTAGAATGTTTATTGAAAACATATATTATTTCCATTTCATGGTTCCGTTTACGACGTCTGTCTTATAACGGTTAGTGCTAGAAAGATGAAACCTTACATGGATATGTGTTATTATCACGTCGATGAAGTATCAAAGTCCTAAAATGGCATCACGAAAAAAGTTTTCTTCGGGTAGTTGTTCCTCCCATACACGTAAAGTGGAGATGAACGCGACACAACTCCTAGTGCTAGATTGCTGTTTTACAAAAAGAAATAAAGTATTGGCAGCCCTAACGATGTTTTGTGCAGTAGTAGGTTTCCTAATTTTGAAAAGTGACACAATAAACAGTATGACTGCACGGTTGGCCTAGTGGTTTAAGCGGTTGCCACACCGCTTTCCACTGCACCCACTGTTGTGGATTGAAATCGCAGATGAAACTACAATTTGGGGTCGGCGACTAGTTCAACCGGTTTTACCTGAATATCAGTTTTTTATCTTAGCGACTGGCATCGGACATCCGCAACCCTAAGGGAGAAATGAAATTCGAAGATGAACTATAGGCCGACCGACCGACCGCGGCGGGGGCGCTTAGTGAGATACACACGAGATGTCCGCCCACACCTGTCTCAGTCCCCTTTGTCGTCATACCCCCGCGCCCCTGTTACCGCGCAGGCGAGGACTCAGATAAACGGTCGGCCTATAGTTGTCAGTATATTTGAGGGCACTGACTTCTCAATAACGATTGCCATAGATGTTCATGACAACCGGGATCGACTGCTTTACGTGCTCTCCGAGGCACGGGCTTGAATCACCGCCTAACTTCATGACTCCGGGCTGTTGACTAATATACCTCGTTATAATATCTTGCAGCGTTGTGATAAACAAATCACTACGATAAAATGAAATTCACGTGTTTGTCTCAGTCTTAATGCGATAAACTTCAAAAGTGCATAGCTGATTTTTATGTGGTTTTTATAAATAGATAGAATGATTTATGAAAGTAATAATAATCTGTTAACACTTTGTGTGATCCACAAGTAGTTGTTTTGAATTTGGGTGTGCTTTGAGTCCGTTTTATTTATGTTTGTCAAAGATTTATATTTCTAATTGGGGAGTTGCCTTTATAGGGTTAGTTTAAAAGAAAGATCATAAAAATAGTTATTATTTCGGATATCTTACAAACAATATAAAATAAAAAAAAATAGATATATATCTTCTTCTTCTAATATATAAAATTCTCGTGTCACAGTTTTCGTTGCCATACTCCTCCGAAACGGCTTGACCGATCTTTATGAAACTTTATATGCATGTTCAGTAGGTCTGAGAATCGGCCAACATCTATTTTTCATACTCATAGGGCGCGAGCGGAGCCGCGGGCATCAACTAGTAAAAGATAAATTTAAGTATTGCCAGCACACCAAAGCGTTTTCCTATATAACAATGTTAGTGTAGCGGTAGGATTCCTCTCAGTCCGAACAATGTGTAGAATGACACAATAAACAGTGGCAACAAACACCGCCGACCTTGTCCTACACTCAACTGACAGTATTTGTGTTGACTGATAAGCAACTGATATGTTCCCCCTTTTTTTTTTTTTTTTTTTTTTTTTTTTTTTTTTTTTTCCGTGCGGAAATCCCCCCGGATACCACCAGTTGATGGTTATGTCGGACTCGAACCGACCAAAACCGCACGCCGCCTCGGGTACTATGAGCCGAGGAGCCAGGTGTACCCTCAGAAGGAAGTCCCTGGAACCCCGACGTACCTCGGGCCATCTACGCCTTGCAGGTGACCCTCTCCTGTGTGAAACCCAAGTTCAGAACTGTCTTAAAGGGGGCGCGGGTGCTTCGTGGCACTGGCGCCGCCACCCTGGCCTGCTTCTGCTAGGGTAACAGATGGCCTCACCTGTCACCCCCAGGCTTGCGCTTATGGAGGACGGAGATCGTTTAACGATCTCCGGCGCCTGAGTCGTCTGTGGTACCTGGCCCGTTCTCGGGCCTGGCGGACCGGAAGAGTTCTAAGCCTCTCCCGGTCCCGCTCAGCCATCTCCTTCGCAAGCATGACTTGCTCACAGAAGGAGACAGCGGAGTTCCACGCACTCTCGCTCCGTATCATGGCAGCAATCATGTTACGGAGCGAGAGAATCCCCACTTCGATGGCTGCCACGAGGTCGCGCCTCGGCTCCGCCCACGCTGGACATTCAGCTAACGTGTGGAGCGCCGTATCCACGGTTTGGCCATCGCAATGGTGGCACTCAGGCGTTGGCTCTTTTCCGATTAGACACAGGTAATCTCCGAAGCACCCCTTTCCAGTGATCACCTGTGTCAGCCGGTATGAGAGGCTGCCGTGATGCCTCTCGAGCCAATCCTCCTCCATTCCTCCACGAGGACCTGGTGGAGCTGGGATTTCTGATTCTCGATTTCTCGAGGATCAGGACTCCTATCCAGCTCCCGCGCCTCCTTGCGCCACTGATAAAGAGCTGCAAGGGCCCTCGCCTCCAGGTCCCATGGTGGAGTTCCGGCCAGGAGACTTGCTGCCTCAAAGGAGATCGTGCGGTACCCTCATATAATTCTGATAGCCAGCACCCGCTGCGGTCGTCGCAGCAGCGCGGCGTTGCTGGCCCTCAGAGCCTCCGCCCATACTGGAGCCCCATAAAGGGCCATGGACCGCACAACCCCCGCGTAGAGTCTCCTGCAGGAGTCATCGGGTCCCCTCATGTTTGGTAGCAACCGTGCCAATGCACGCGCTGCGCCAACCAGCTTGGGGACCAGACTTCGAAAGTGAGATTCGAAGCCCCATCGGCCGTCGAGTACGAGCCCTAGATACCTCATAGAGGGCTCGATGCCGATGCGAGTGGCTCCTACTATGAGACTGAGTCCATCAGGTGGCTTCCTCCGAGGTCCATGGAAGAACAAGGCCTCGGATTTGTGCAAGGCCACCTCAAGACCCAGCCGCCGGATTCGATCCACAACTTGGGCAACCCCGGCCGTGGCCCTCAGGGTTGCCTCACGATGCGTCTCCCCCCACGCCATCACAAGCGTGTCGTCCGCATAACATGTGATGGCGACACATTCTGAAAATGCACCGCGAAGCACCCAATCGTAGCCAATATTCCACAGGAGCGGTCCTAAGACCGACCCCTGCGGAACACCGCACGACATCTCACGCCGACCGAAACCGGTTCTACTTGGGTAAACAACGGCTCTCTCTGACAAATATGCCCCGACTATGCGGCGGAGGTATGAAGGCACTCGATGATAGACTAGTGCCTCCCTGATACAGCTCCAGGGCAAAGTGTTAAACGCGTTGGCGATGTCTAGAGACACCGCCAACACTACTTCACCCCGGGAAACTGCATCCTCCGCCAGAGCCCTCACGCGCATGATCGCATCCACGGTGGAGCGCCCCTGACGGAAGCCGTACTGGTTGTCCGCCAGATCCGGCCCTACCCTGTAGAGATGCTTGACGAGGCGGTGTGCAATTACTCTTTCAAAGAGTTTGCACACCTCGTCAAGCAGCACTATGGGCCGGTAGGCAGATGGTGAGTCCGCCGGGCGCCCCTCCTTTCGGATGAGAACCAGTTTCCCCGTCTTCCACAGTTTTGGAAACTGGCCCTGCTCGAAGCATGCGCTAAAGAGCCCTCTCAGACGGGGCTCGAGAGCCGGCGCCTCATTATCAAGAGCCAGGACCCACGCTCGACCCGGAATGCCATCGGGTCCTGGGGCGGTGTTCTTGGCTTTGAGCCTTTTCACCGCCAGCGCTAGTTCTTCCCAAGTGACCTCAGGGACGTCGTCGTCGTCCACGCTAGGCGTCTCAGGCGTTGAAGGCGGAGCCATCTGTTGTGGGGTGTGCTCCACCACTCGCGATGGAAACAGGGAGCCAACGACCCTCTCAAGCAGCTCTGGCTGAAGACACTGGGTCAGCGGTGGAGCCCATGGCCGCATCTTGCCCCTAACCATACGGTAGGGGCGCCCCCATGGATCCCGCTCCAGTGTCTCCAGTAACTCGCGGCGGGCCTCTGTCTTGGCTCGCTTTATCGCCGCCTGAAGGGTCCTCTTGGCAACCCTATAATCCACCAATAGCTCCGCCTCTCGGGCTGCCGCATCCTCGGGGCGGCGACGCCTTCTGCGGAACCTGGACCACTGACGTCGCGCGGTGACGCAGGCATGCCGCAGCCTTGCAATCTCCGGCGACCACCAGTAGACCTGGCGCCTCGCAGTATTGGGCTTAACCCTAGGCATCGCCGCATCGCAGACGCGGGTCATCGCCTCCCGGAACCATTGTGCCTCGGCATCCACATCGACAGGTCTATCCGGCATAGGAGCCCAGGCCTGCACGATGGTGGCTTCCAGGAGGAGCTCCTTATCTAAACGCTTGAGCGCCCAACGTGGCTCGGGTGGAGCCGGTCTAGCCGGCACGCCATTGATGGGAGTGGAGACATCAAATCGAATGTATCGATGATCCGAACCCGTCTCCTCCCCCACAACGACGCGCCAGTCCCGAACGCGATGTGCCAGCGAGGGGCAGGCGAACGAAATGTCCACGATCGAACTGCCCCTCGCCGTCACGAACGTAAGTACGGATCCCCGATTCAGGACAACTAGACCGAATCTTTCAGCCCAATTCTCCAGTGCCCTTCCCCTCGGGTTGGTGCGACGGGAACCCCAGGCCTCCGACCAGGCATTAAAGTCCCCGAGCACAAGAACCGGGTGGGGGCGACAGGCATCGACGACGACAGTCAGCTGAGCGAGCCATTGCTCGTACTCAGTTATGTTTCGATTCGGCGTGAAATAAGCGGCCACGACCGCTATGTCCCCAACCACCGCCGCTATGCATCCCCGTTCCCTTGCAACCACGGCAAAGGGAGGGGTGCCAGCAGCGGTGCCGTGCACCAGTGCCGCCGAGCCATCCAAGTCGGTCTCCCAGGCAGCCCCGAGAAACCGGTGTACGTATGGCTCGGCTACAGCGGCAATGTGGATGGACCACTGTGCCATGCTCTGGAGCAGAAGATCCTGAGCAACGGCACCGTGGCCCACGTTCGCTTGGAGAATGCGGAGATGTGAGTCCATTATTGGATTTCCATCTCCGCACTCCGCCGCGAATCTTGCCGCTCTCTGGCGGCACCCCCTGTACCCTCCAGCGGCCGGCCAGGAGGATGGCCACCCGGTTTCGGCCCAGAAAAAGCGCAGACTTTACTGCCAACCCGGTGGTCCGCAGGCCTGCTTTCCGCTGCGCACCTAAAGCAGCGTAGCGGATTGTTGCAGTCACCCGCTTTGTGACCGGGCTGGCCACAGCGGAAGCAGAGATCACCTATGGTGACCTCCGCCGTACATTTAACCCCCACGGGACCCACCGCCAGGCAACGGAAGCACCTTGCCGGCCGGGCCTGCAGAAGTCGAGCCTGCGCCCTCAGGAAACCTCCAACTAGGAGGGTACGCGCATCAGCGACCCTTTGGGCCGCCGCGATAGGACAGCTGACAACCGCTGCCCCCTGTCCACTGAAGCCGAAGCGTATTGCTCCGACCTTCACATTTTCTAGAGGGCAGCTCCCAGCCTCCATCACGGCGAGCCTAAGCTCGTCAGCCGTGACGGAGTCATCCAGGCCCGTGATGCGTACCGCGGCGCACTTTATGGGTCTGGACACTCGGACGTCAGCTGCATCCAGTGAATCCCTGAGTTTAGCCGCAAGAGCATCGGCTTTAGGACCACTGGTGGCGCCGGGGATCTCGAGGAGCCGGGCGCCCGTACGTGTATTTTTACACCGGACACCCGGTATTTCGAGAGCCTTGAGGTCGACATTTGCCTTAACCTTGGCTAGGACCTCAGCATACCCCAGGCCCCTCTCCGCTGCCTCCGTCGTCAGGGTAACGACGACGGCAGCAGACCGAGGGACGCGAAGTCTCCTCGGTGCTCCCACCGCAGCGGTGGCGGCTGCCTTTTTAGCCTTTTTGGCAGCTTTCCGCTTCTTCTTCTTGTCCCCGGCTACCATCCAGTCCCCTTCTAATGGGTGCTGTGTGGCATTAGCCGGGACCGACGCTTGGGTAGAGGTTAGGGTTTGGGTAGGTTTCATATTCCTCTTTCCCTTTCCTTTCCCCTGGGTGGCCTTTTCCGACGCTGCAGGTGAAGTTGGCCTAGCCACCCTAGCTACTGGTTGGGAAGTTGAGCCCACCTTCACCGCAGTCGCGTATGTCGTCGATGGCGGAGTAAGCGGTGGGCGACAATGGGCGCTCTCTATGGCAGAGATGCGCCTCATAAGCCGCTCCTCCATCGCCGTCATGAGTTGGACCATGTCCGGCTCCACTCGGCAGGACGATGCGTTGACCGTAGCGTTGGTATGAGTAGAGCCCAACTCCTTCTCTCTCGCTTCGACGAGCTTCGCTTCAAGAGTGGCTTTCTCCCTTTCATGGGCCCTATTATCGGCCACGAGGAGTTTGCCGACCTCGACGATGCTGCGCATGACCGCTAGCAAAGCCTCCTGTTCGGGGGACCCGGAACTCCGAGACACCTGGAGTAAGCGATCGGCTACGCCGATTGCCTCTTCCATGCGATCTACGGGATTCCCCACTCTTCGTCGTAGCTCTTCCACGTCCGTATCGCTGCACTTCGTCCCGGTGGTGATTGTCCTGTCGGCTTCAATCTTCTCGAAGAGAGCCTGAAGCAAGAGCTCACCCTCAGCCCTTTTTGTTGCCGGAGATCGACTAGCCTGTCTCGCCACGGTGACCCGTCCAGCCTTTGGAGGCCGGCCTCCACGGCGAGCCCCTCGACGGCTTGTACCCACCTTGGGTAACGTGCCCTCGTCACTAGAAGGCGATTCCAGTGGGCTTTTCTCCATTGGGTGAGGCTGATGTCTTTTCCTCTTTTGTGAGGCCCGTTGGTATCGCTCTGCAGCTGACAGCATCGGTATGTCAGCACCGTTGTTTTC
Source organism: Phragmatobia fuliginosa (assembly GCA_932526445.1). Taxonomy (NCBI): domain Eukaryota; kingdom Metazoa; phylum Arthropoda; class Insecta; order Lepidoptera; family Erebidae; genus Phragmatobia; species Phragmatobia fuliginosa. The sequence continues at coordinate 18,136,259 of OW052074.1, read as the reverse complement.
CGAGGCAGTGTCAGAATCCAACACTGCCTGTCTTGCCGCGTCCTCCGCGTTGATTAGGTCACCGGATTTACCGCTCGGCAACGGGCGGGTTTGGCAGTGGTTGCTCCCCCCAAAATACGATCGGGAGCTGCCGGAGCCGTTTGGCTCCGGGAGGGATTCCCCAGGCGCAGTGCGTCCGGGACCCTCCTGGGTAGGTTTTCCTTTTTGTTTACCCATGCCATTATTTATGAGTTTACCGTCCTCCGACATGACACCCTTGGCACTGGACTCCCTCCAGCGACTCAACCCATGGCCAGGCGTCAAAGCGTGGGCTTGGGGTTTTTTATAGAGGTTTACATCCTCGCGGGTCCGAGAACCCACCGGTCCTGTCAAATCAGGATTACGGCTGGGCCGGACGGGGTCTGCACCAGACCGAGTCCGTCCGCCCCGTGGTTTTTTACAGAGGTTTCCTTCCTCGTAGCCCTCGGAGGGCCGCCGTTCCTGACTGTTGCCAATCAGGCTTACGACTTGGCCGGACGGTGGCCTGCATCAGACCATTGCCCACTACCTCTGAACAATGCCAGCGGTAGAGGACTCGTCCGCCCACTAGCGCACTCTCCACTGTGCTCTCCGCTAAACGGAGAGACACGCGGAAAGCCTCGGAATAACCCTCAGGAGGGTCATTCTCACCTCGGCCGGAATTGGCCGTAGGCAGCAGCGTCTTTCCCATGTGGCGAGAGAGGCGCTGCCGTCTCCGTTGCCCAGGGTGCACCACGTGGAGGTTCCGAACCCCGCACCCCTGATATGTTCCCCTGACATCTCTTGACAGATGAGTGTCAAGAGACTTAAAATATCTGTTTTTTTTCTTATCCAACTATGGAGAGGCCTATAGGAAGGGTGACTTTTTGTAATGTATGTAGGCTTGCTGCATCGACAAGAGCGAGAATCCTATTAATATTATAAACGCGTAAGTTTGTGACTATGTATGTATGTATGTTTGTTAAGGACCGACCGAAGGTTCGGTTTCGGCCAAAATATCTAGTTTCGGCCGAAGTTTTGGTTTCGGCCAAAAGATCTAGTTTCGGCCGCAGTTTCGGTTTCGGCCAATAATTGGTCGAACCTTCGGCCCAGCCGAAACTAGGTGTTCGTGAATTGTCGCGCATCATTCGGCTAACTTCGAGTGAGTGGACGTGATTACCAGTTAAGTTTGCTGGCCGGCGCGATCGTGATGATTTGAGCTTATGTGGTTTTTCTCGCGCAAACATTATTACTTTATTAAGTATCTTTTTACTTAATGATGATTTATATTTAATATTTTTATGACATTCATTAGAGTATTCTCCTACAGTGGAAAATAAATAGGTTGTAAGTTGTAATAGAATAGAATTCATTAGATATTTTACTTGATTCTGTTGAGTTATTCCCTAGAACTTATACAATATGAATTTATGTAGAAATTAATGTAACACTTAAAATGTGTGAAGTTACCAGTGATGTTTGATTCAAACATTTATTTGTAATTGTTGTTGGATTAAATTTTGTACCCATTTTTGTTACATACTATAATTGTTGCATTTTATTTTTTAACACGTGTTAACTGTCTATATATGTGTAAAAATACAAAAGATTTAACATGCTATAAAAATTCAAATAAGTTTCGGTTTCGGCCGAAACTGGGGCCAAAACCGAAGGTTCGGTTTCGGCTGAAAATTCTGTTTCGGTCGGACACTAATGTTTGTAGCTCTTTCACGCAAAAGCTACAATAACTTTACATATCAGAATAACACATAGGCTTGTCTTTACCGCGATAACCTACACGCGGGAGGAGCCGCTGGCTAAATCTAGTGTTAAATAAATAAAAGTACATATGTGTGTAAGTTACATCGTAGAGCTACTATTACTGAACCCATTTTAATGAATAAGGTGTCGATACATTTGTAATAATGGTAAGTTTTATACTTGTAATAGTAGTAGGGTTATAGTTATTTGCATAGTTTGATTGCCTCGGTGGCTCAGTGGTGGCATATGCGAATACTTATAGGTCTCGGGTTCAATTCCCGAGTTGCACCAAATATTTCGGAGTTTGGGTATATATAACATATGTAATTATAAAAAAGTATATTAACGTTTTAATTATATGTCTGTCCCCAGTACAAGTTCTGTTTAGTTTGTGACTAGATAGTGTTGTGTGTCAGATGTCCGAAATATTATTGTTTTTGGAATTGTTTTTTTTATATTTCGAATTTGACTTCACAAAATAAGAAATAATCACACAAGATTTCGAAAGAAATAAATGTCTTGAATAGTCGCTAGGCTGGAAACGTTTCAGACCACCCGCGGTCTCATTGGGTCCTATGCAAATTAGAAGAATAAATCAGCTAAGTGCGAATCGGACTCGCGTTAGAAGAGTTCCGTACCATTATCTATAAATTTTAAGCGTCTATTATCATTATTGATATCGAGCACGAATCGATAAAAAAACTCCTTAAATATTTATTTTATTTTATTTTTAGGATTTATTGTAATAGTGGTAAAATATCACGTTTCATGAGATACAGCCAGGTGACAGACGGTCGGACAGTTTAGTCTAAGTAAAAGGGTCCCGTTTACCCTTTGGGTACGGAACTCTAAAAATACACCTCTAAGGCCTAAAAGGAATGTGGAAACAGTTCATTACAACTAATTATAATTTGAAAATTAATTACTAATGAAGGCAGTCGCTTATAAATTAAATTAGAAGTAGGTATTTATTTAAATTAGATTGCTATTTATATATTTTGTACGAAATTCTTATTATATATTTTATATTACTTTTGGTTATTAATATGTCCTAATTACAACACACAACCGTTTGAAATATATTATATACAAATAAATAATATTGTAGTGACTGCTTGTAATATCAAATGGACAGATTTTTCTAAATACCTATGAAACTATACACGGTTCTTACATCAAATACTTGCAACAAAAGGAACCGACTTCAAAGAAAAACTATTCCGAGTACCCAAATCGCGACAATTGTGCCTATGATGTTTGAGGAGTTCCCTCGATTTCCTTGGGATCCCATCATCAGATTCCGATACGGTGACGATGGTACCTGTAAGCTACGCTCATTCCAATGCAAAAAGATTTTTTGAAATCGGTTCATAAACGACGAAATTATCGCTAAACATAGGGTTGGTTTCAAGTTTTCCTTCTCATTATAACGATGTTGTCTTGCGTAGTTTATCCCTTAGTCGCCTTTTACGACACCCGCGGGATGAATAGGTGACAATCTGTATTCTTAATCCGTCACCACACGAACAATATAAATGCATACTTATTACAATACATATTATACCAATAAATATACATACTTAAATGATTCAACAGAAAGAAACACAGTTTCATTACACGGACGGACTCAATTAAGATGAATAAAATTCCTGTACCAATGCAATTGGAAGGACCTATGTCCAGCAGTGGACTTAGATGGGCTGATGATGATGATGATGATTTTTGAATATATTCAATGGTTGCGCTTCCCTGATGTTTCTTATAACTAAGGTAATAATATAACTAAGGTAACTTATATTCCTATCTCAGTTGGCTCCAATAGAAATTGTCATGATTAAGTCAGAAGCCATCGTCGTCTTTAATCTGTCGATGTGCCAAATTTCATTCAAATGTGTTCGTCTTTTTCGTCTGATATCGCTGTTCTACTGTGTGATATTTACTGCAAATGCATTGTAAAAGTCTTTGACATTATCTTCCAATCATTTTTGGGTAGACATAGTCGATCTAGATTGTATATGAAAGTGGGTCTTAATCAATATTTCGGACATCTTACACACAACGCCATCTAGTCCCAAACTAAGCAGAGCCTGTATTATGGGTACTAGACACCTGATATAAATAGGTACATAAACATACTTTTTTTTTATAAATACATTACATACATGTTATACATAGAAAACACCCAAACTCTGACACAAATAATTACGAATCACACAAACATAATAACTGTTTACGGATCCCTCCTATTTATCCTTTCTCAGCATAGGGTTATAGTCCAAGGTCCGAATCTGAAACACAGCGAAACAGTGTGGAAGACATACGCTCCAGAACTAAGCGGTTCGGGTCTTCCTTCTTGTGTCTAGCAGTTAAACACTGGAACTCACTACCAGCTCATGTTTTTCCTTCTTACTATGATCGCGGCTCCTTTAAGCGGGGCGTGAAAAAGCATCACACTAGGCCGCCATAATGTGGTTCGCCATACTGATTGCATCTGCAGTGAATATGGCGACCCCCACTTGTGGATTATACTCATGCTTTCCATCAGGCATAGTAAAGTCACCTTGGCAGGTGTTCACGCGTATAACCAACCCCGTAAACACCACGAAATCTTGTATCCAATCAGACCAACAGGGAATGACGTGATACAGCGTCGTTCCCATTGGTCGAATTAATGTTCCCTACCTCCCTACTTTCCTCGAATAATGTAAAAATATTCATTTCGCAATACAGACTTCATCTAACTTTTCTACTGAACACTTGTTTTATTTAATCACCTAAAAACGCAAACCTAAGTTCAGCACACGGGCTACCAAGAACCCTAAACTTAATTCAAGTGCCGACACAAGCCGGTACATGTGGTCCTTCTACGCCAAATCATACGAATCAGCATCCTGTGGATCTCCTGGTTGTACCTGCTGTTGCTGAACCAAAACGCATACATCTAGAGCGAAGGCAACTGGAGGCTAAGCGCGCATTGGACGAGAGCTGGATTGGCTGTTCATCGCAAGTCATACGCAATTTGGTGAGACCAACCATCCTCTCTTCCCCAATCACCTCCTAGTTCTCTTTGTGATACCTGTACCTAACCTGATTTCAGTTAGATTTGCCGCATCGGAGTCTCGAACTGCTTAAATCATCTAGTCACGTGGCTGGTGATATTACGGCTACACGTCGTTCAAGCTTTCCAACTGTAAGTACTCCTATTCTTACTACCCACCAAAATGACGACGGAAAGTGCTAAGTTAGGCGATAAATCTCCTCTCGTGTTAGATATCAACAATGCTACAAGTAAGTCACGCGATAGGTCTCCTAATATAGGGTGTGCCGATCCTACGGCACTTCGTGACCTAGTGAGAAAACGCGGCGTCATAAAAGGTAGGCTTACCAAGTTTTCCAACTACTTAGATACGTTGGAAGACAGTGGTAATTCAATCTCGTCTCGAGATCGCATAGACTTAAAATTACGCATCAAAGGCGTCACTAGTTTGTGTAACGAATTTAACGCGATTCAAACCAAAATTGAAGAAATCGTTTCCGATAGTGAGATACCTGACCAACTAGATAACAGAGAATCATTCGAAACCTCATACTACAGCCTCATAGCCCGCGCGGAAGACATGCTAACCGATGACGAGGTCACTGACGGTACCAGCAACTATCTCTGTAGCGAACAATCGCAGTCGGTTAAACTTCCAACAATTTCACTACCCACTTTTGACGGATCGTATGATCACTGGCTGGAGTTTAGGGACACTTTTTTATCCCTAGTACATAATTCTAAACGCATCAGTAATATACAAAAGTTCCACTATTTAAAATCGTCTCTAAAAGGCACCGCCGAATTAGTCATTAATTCTGTAGAATTCTCTTCTGATAATTATCAAGTCGCATGGGAATTATTGCTAAATAGATTTAATAATAATAGACTTTTAGTGCACAATCACGTAAAGGCTTTGTTTAATATAAACGCATTAACAAAAGAATCGCCGTCTAGCATTAGAAATCTTATTGACGTTATATTAAAAAACTTACGCGCATTGAATTTACTTGGCGAACCTACCGACTCGTGGGATACGCTTGTGAATTATTTAATCGTTTTGAAGTTAGATAGGACAACAGAACGCGAATGGGAGACGCGTAAATGCACACTAACATCGGGCGAGAATAATTCTAAACGCATAATCAAAGTACGCGAATTGATTAGCTTTCTTAAAGACAGGGCGGATGTGTTGGAATCGTTGCATCTGTCACATAATAAACCACAAATACAAATTGAAAATAAAAAACACTATTCACACAACACATCTACCTGTAATATGTCGACACATAAGTCTAACGATAGCCGTTCGTCTCGCTACAAAAGAACGTGCTTAAAATGTAACGCGAATCACCAACTTTATTCTTGTCAGAAGTTCATTGATAGTGACTTAAGTTCAAAGCTAAATTTAATTCGCGAGAACAAACTATGTGAGAATTGTTTACGTTCGGGTCACACTTCTAATAAATGCGCGTTTGGGCCGTGTCGTAAATGTAATCGCAAACATAATTCATTAATTCATAATGAAAGCGGCGAGAGTTTAGTTACGTTGCATTCCAATAATACGACTGGCGGCCTAGCGAGGAGTGAAGTCGTGGGCGCATCGATGACACCCTCCGGCCCCGCCGCCTCAACCGTCGCGGACTCACGCCCTATTCAAGTAAGCAACGCACAAATGCATAATAATTCTATAGATATGCACTCAGTTCTATTATCGACAGCTATCGTAGAAGTGCCTGACGATCACGGTGTTTATCATCGGGCACACGCACTACTTGATAGTGGCAGTCAGCGGTGTTTTATAACAAAATCCTTTTGTAAATTAATTAACGTTCCCGTGATAAATTCTTCTTATGTAATTAAGGGGGTAGGCGATTCGGTGATACAATGTTCGGAGACTTGTGACATCGAAATTAAATCGCGATTTGATAATACGTTCAGAACACGCATTAATTGTTTTGTATTATCACAGATAACGTCTATATTGCCGGCCTTATGTCCACTAAACGCACAATTCTTGATTCCAAACAATGTAAGTCTTGCGGATCCACAGTTTTTGGAATTAAAAAATATAGACATTTTAATAGGCGCAGATAGGTTTTGGGACTTATTATTAGAAGGCAGAATGAGACTGTCCAGCGGTCCCTACCTACAAAATACTAAGCTGGGCTGGATTATCTCTGGCTTAGTTAGTAATAATACGCAAAATGAGAGGCGCGTTCATTGTAACTTTAGTAGTTCTATAGATTCGCAACTTCGCTTGTTTTGGGAGGTCGAAGAGCTTCCTAAGGTTAGGGATACGCGGACTCAGGAAGAGCGTGCATGTGAAGATCATTTTCTTCGTACTACTACGCGCAATAGTGAAGGAAGGTTTTGTGTACGCATTCCATTTAAGGAGTCACCTGATCTTCTAGGCGAATCATATACGCAAGCTGAACGACGCTTCCTTGCATTGGAGAAACGTTTACAACGTTCTCCTGACTATAAATTATTATATACGCAATTTATGCAGGAATACCTGTACTTAGGTCATATGAGTCCGGTGGACTCTTATAGTCATCCGTGCTACTTCATGCCGCATCACGGCGTATTTAGAGAACATAGCACTACAACTAAGCTGCGTGTCGTCTTCGACGCAAGCGCAGCATCGTCTTCCGGCATGTCTCTCAACAACCTACAACTTGTCGGACCTCCTATACAAGGTGATTTAATAGCCATTCTTCTCCGCTTTAGACAGCACAAATTTGTTGCCTGCGCTGACGTCGAAAAAATGTTTCGAAATTGTTTAGTAGCCGAAGATCAGCGCCGGTTTCAAATGATTTTATGGCGTGAAGATCCATCGAAACCTTTGCGGATTTATCAATTAAACACCGTTACATATGGTACCGCGTCCGCGCCTTTCCTTAGTGTGAGATGCTTAAAACAGTTGGGAGTTGAGTCTTCCAACCCTGAGGTTCAACGAGCTGTTTTAGAGGACATATATGTCGACGATTTTTTGTCTGGTAGTAACGATAAAACGATATTAATACAGCTATGCACTGATATAAAAAATACATTACAGTCTGGTTGTTTTTCCCTTCGAAAATGGGTTTACAATTTTCCATATAATAATGACCAAACCGACTATTCAAAAGAAATTAAATCCAACGAAAATATCAGCTCTAAAACGTTAGGACTAGGCTGGAACAATGTTCGCGACGTATTTTATTTTAATACACAGTGTCATAATAACAATGCGTTGGTAACAAAAAGGGTTATTTTGTCTACCATTTCACAAATTTTCGACCCTCTGGGCTTGCTAAGCCCTACGATTATTACCGCGAAGGTGTTGTTACAACAATTATGGCTTCTTAAAATAGGTTGGGATGACACGGTTCCATCTGGCGTCGCGCGAACCTGGAACCGGTTTGTTATCTCTCTACAAGCGCTCAAAACAATAAACGTTCCTCGGCACGTTATAGGTAGCGAACCTATGTATATGGAGTTGCATGTTTTTAGTGACGCATCGCAGACGGCGTACGGCGCTTGCATTTATGTGCGTACTATAAATATAGATAATACAATCACCGTAAGATTGTTGTTTTCTAAGTCTCGCGTCGCTCCATTGAAACCACTAAGCATACCGAGACTAGAACTTTGCGGTGCACTGCTGGGTGCCAGGGTACTCGAGAAGGTACGCAGTTCTTTACGTTGTGAGTTCAGAAACACAGTATTTTGGACTGACTCAACCATCGTGTTAGGCTGGTTGCGCATGTCTCCAAACAAACTTAAAACGTTTGTTCAAAACAGGACGGTGGAGATTCATGAGCTCACACAAGATGTACTTTGGCGCCACGTGAGTGGCAAAGATAATCCTGCTGACCTCGTTTCGCGGGGCGTCTGCTTGGAAGAGCTGTCTTCCTGTAAGTTATGGTGGGAAGGCCCCGATTTTTTGAGCACTCCTAGTTTTACACTGGACAATTATTATACGGACATAGAAACAGATGTAGAACTCCCCGAAGTTAAATCAGCTATTTGTTCTTTCGTAACTCATTCGCGCGATTTAACTCCTTTTTCATTTCACCGTTTTTCACAATATAATCGTATGAAGCGTGCCGTCGCATATATGTTACGTTTCATACACAATATTCGCAATAAAAATAAAAATAATAAACAGTTTGGTGTTTTTACTGTTGAAGAGTTGAGCGAGTCTCAGATGATTTTAACTCGGTGGTGCCAAATGGAAAGCTTTCCTAACGAATACAACCTTTTAACTAATAACGCAGAAATTAAGGGTAAAAATAATTTAAAACGATTGAATTTATATTTAGACAGTAATAAAATTATTCGCGTAGGAGGCCGATTAGGTAATTCAAACGAATTTGGTTATGATAAAATGCATCCTATATTACTTTCTAGTACACATCATTTTACTGAATTGTTGTTCCGTCATGAGCATCTACAGCTCCTTCACGCTGGACCTCAGGCATTACTTTACCATATACGCGAAACCTGGTGGCCTTTAGGGGGCAGGAGTCTGTCTAGGCGCGTAGTGAACGCCTGTGTTAAATGTACACGCAATAAGGGTAACACTTTAACTCCACAAATGGGTAATTTACCGAAGGAAAGGATCACTCCTGCTTTTCCATTCATAAAATGCGGAGTAGATTACTGCGGGCCAGTCTTCATACTGAATCGTAAGGGTAGGGGGGCTAAAACATCGAAAGCGTACATTTGTTTGTTTGTATGCTTTGTGACGCGTGCAATACATTTGGAACTCGTCAGTGATCTCAATAGTGAAGCATATTTATTTGGCACTTAAACGTTTTATTTCTCGGCGCGGTAAACCTAAAGAAATATATTCCGACAATGGGCGTAATTTTGTAGGGTTGATGAACGATTTCTCTGACTTTTTACGTAGGTGCAATTCTGAAATCAAAGATTACGCGATTAGTCAACGAATTGACTTTAAATTCATTCCGCCCTATTCGCCTCATTTTGGTGGTTTGTGGGAGGCAGGAGTAAAATCTTGCAAGTTCCATCTTCGCAGAGTGGTAGGAAATGCACACCTTACCTTTGAGGAGTTTGGTACAGTGCTATCACAAATAGAAGCAGTTCTAAATTCCCGACCACTTTCTCCGCTTTCTTCGGACCCCCGAGACCTTTCTCCCCTCACTCCCGCTCACTTCCTGGTTGGTCGATCGCTGACTGCACCAGTTTGTGACGACGTCAGCAACATTCCCGAGCATACGCTGAAGAGATATCAAAAGGTGGAGCAAATTCGCCAACATTTTTGGGCTCGTTGGTCCAAGGAATATGTGTCTGAGTTGCAGGTGCGAACAAAGTGGACGGAGAACAAAACGGAGTTGAAGGACAACTCACTTGTCCTTATTAAGGACAGCAACCTTCCGCCTTTGAAATGGTCAATGGGTCGAGTACTTCGTTCCATCCCAGGAAAGGATGGAATTTCAAGAGTCGCAGACATCAGGACGGCTTCAGGTGTTGTTCGACGGGCCTTTGCCAAGATCTGTCCTCTCTTCGATGATGACCACGAGGGGAAGTGAAGCTGCTGCACGCTTTATTTTGAAAGCGCCTGCTTTCAAGGCCGGGGGCATGTTCACGCGTATAACCAACCCCGTAAACACCACGAAATCTTGTATCCAATCAGACCAACAGGGAATGACGTGATACAGCGTCGTTCCCATTGGTCGAATTAATGTTCCCTACCTCCCTACTTTCCTCGAATAATGTAAAAATATTCATTTCGCAATACAGACTTCATCTAACTTTTCTACTGAACACTTGTTTTATTTAATCACCTAAAAACGCAAACCTAAGTTCAGCACACGGGCTACCAAGAACCCTAAACTTAATTCAAGTGCCGACACAAGCCGGTACAGCAGGCGTTACATAAAAAAAAAAGAAACCACAAATCAGGTGTTTTCGGATCTTGATCCGAGTTGTTTTTAGCTATTTATTTATTAAATAACAATTCCAATAGAATATAGACTCATGAATTTCCGCAGTAAGTTGGATTCCCGGGTCGGACTAAATGTTTGTATGATCTGCAAATATTTGTTTCGGAGTTTGGGTTTTTTTCTATGTATAATATGTATGTATTTACAAAAAAAATGTATGTTTATGTATTTGTATCAGTTGTCTAGTATCCATAATACAAGCTCGGCTTAGATAGGGACTAAATGACGTTGTGTGTAAGATACTTACTCCGTTGGCTTAGCGACGCAAAGTGAGTCTTGGCCTCCGACACAAGAGAACGCCACTCCATTCGATCCTGGGCTGCCTGTCGCCAGTTGTCGGCTTGAAGCTCCCCCAGGTCCGCCTCTACTGTATCACTCCAGCGATATCTGGGTCGTCCAACCGGACGTCGTCCGATTGGACGACCCAGATAGGCTCTTTTCACTCCTCGATCTTCTCCCATTCTGTCAACGTGGCCAAGCCACGTAAGATGTTCGAAATATTTATTATTTATTTAAATGGCTATATGTAACAAAGAAAATTTAAATACATTTTCTTTTGCACAGTATCTATCTATATGTAATATTTATAAAGAATGTTTAGTTAAAGTAAAATACTTCAGTATTAATATTATCTAAACCCAACAGCTTGAAAAAACCTAATTTATATAAGCCGTTGTCATTGTGTCAAATCCGATAATGCTGCGAAGTGTTTTATAGATTTGTTATAAAATGATAGCAGAGTGATGATAAATACAAAATATATACAGATAAATAAAATTGGAGTGTCTGCTTGTAATAACTAGTTTTTTACTAAATGCATATCAAAGTATTTACGGTACTGACATCTAAAATTGAATTTTTAATTTTTTTCTTTGTCTGTCTGTCTGTTTGTTCCGGAAAATCTCTAGAACGGCTGGACCGACTATAATAATAATAATAATAACATAATTATAACTTCATCAGTAAAAAGATTCCTTACTATAAGTATAAACCGGACACAATCCTCGAAAACAGTGCTTGTAAAATCTATTGGGACCGAACGATCATAACCGATAAAACCATTCACTACAACCGTCCAGACAACTATTCACGATAAAATAGGTAACGTTATTTACATCATCGATATAGCAATCCCCAATAGCCATAACCTTCAGTCAACAATTTCAGAAAAACTTTCCAAATACCAAGACCTTGCCATAGAACTCAAAACCCAATGGAAAGCTCACACAGTCCACATAGTTCCAATAGTTTTGTCATCAACAGGCATAGTACCTAAAACTCTCACACAAAATCTTGAGTTGCTTCAAATGCCTTCACATTCTCTCTATCTACTCCAAAAAGCCACCGTACTTAATACCTGCCGCATAACACGTAAGTTCTTAACGTCATCATCTGTATCATCCACTTATTCTATTTAACGTATCATGCTTGGTTTAGACCCGCATGACACGCATACTACCCCTCTAATAAGGGAGAGAAATTAAATTTTAAAATAATAATAATAATTATTATTATTATTTTTACACTAGCTTCACTCCACGGCGTTATAAAATAAGATTGATGACAGCACTGAGTCATAATTGTTAAATTAAGTAATAGCCGAGTCCCGCGGTTATTGTAATCGCAGGTAACGCCGCGGAGCGACGCTTAGTCTAAAAAAAATAGTCTTAAGTTAAGTTACTCCTTATTTCATTTGCTATCTACCAGTGAAAGTTCCTTCAAAATCAGTAAAGCCGTTTAAAAAAAAACGCTTTTCCTATGCTTGACGATCTTTGTATGACCCCTCCTTAGGATTGTGGGGAAGGAGATCGATTGTTCAGGTACCCTACTGTGTATGTGACTCCTGTTCTAGAGGTCTCAGGTTAAATTTTGCTGCACACCCAGATCTTCAGAATACCGCGTTGAATAAAACGATTAAATTCTTAAATTTTATAATATTAGTATAGCTATACAATTGTTTTACACAAACAATCATATATTTACATATAAACATTAAATTATACATAGCAGTATTCTATTTATAATATTTAGCATAGATTTGAATATTTATCTTATAAATATTAGTGTAACATATACACAAAGATAATTCTCTGTACTTGTTGCATCTCTAAGAAAATGCCGCTTATGAAGGAATCTGAAATCTATTGCAAAATTACTTCAAGATCTTCATATTATATTGAAAATAAAGTAAAATATAAGTTCTTGTATTATGTAAAGTATAAATGTTTCGAAAAAATATACAACTGTTTTGTAATAATTTTTTTACCACTTTTACTACTACTAGAAAATGAAGGAAATTAATTAATAGTTCTTACGATTTCACGGTAGGTATCTATATAACGTTAAATAAGGTACTATCTACTACATAATTATGTGCCAATTCACCCATAACAACGTGTCCTTGATATTGGTGCAATTCGGACGAAACATTGAAAAATTCAGATCTTTCGAGAAAATTGTCTATGTAATAAAGTAGGTAAACTTCATAGTGTGGGTTAGTCAGCACACATTCTACATTGCGACTACACTAGTCATGGATTCTACTCATGCTTTCCATCAGGCAGAGTAGGCTTATATATTGACTGCCTTGTTGCTCTAGTGGTCGTATGCGGCTGCTAATCAAGATGTATCGGGGTCGATTCCCGGGTCGGACCAAATGTTTGTATGATCTGCAAATATTTGTTTTGGAGTTTGGGTGTTTTTTATATATATTATGCATGTATTTACAAAAAAGAAGTATATTTATGTATTTATATCAATTGTCTAGTACCCATAGTACAAGCTCTGCTTAGTTTGGGACTAGATGATGTTGTGTGTTAGATGTCCAAAATATTTATTTATTATATATTATTAATTATATAAAAAAAGTAATAACAATATAAAAATAGGAATCTATTGGTTTACCCCATTGTTTGTTTTCTTGAAGGTAGTCCATTACGGTTTAGCTGTTACCGTTCACGGTGTACTAAACAAAGGTTCATGTTTCAAGATTAACAAGTTATATTTTTTAAATTAGCCATGGTCTTGCACACACAACAACAGCTGGTATACTTTGCGTCGTCAACCATAATATGTAAGATACAATGTAGATACAAGCTCACGTCTGGCAAGTAATTTCTTTGTAGGTACTAAACTACTTTGAAACAGCTATAGCTCACAATTTTAAAACTAACATTGTAAGTTTTAAACTTTCATGGTCAGTAACATTAAAATAGAAATCTGCGGAATTGCTACCATGTACCGTTTTGTTAGTGAGTATCCTATATTTCGGCATCGTTGCAAGCGCCATGATCAAAAAGGAAATATCGGATACTCACTAACAAAACGGTACATGGTAGCAATCCCGCAGATTTCTATTTTAAAATAACTTTGTAAGGATCACAGTCAGTTCAAAGACATAATGTTGTATTGATTACTGAAGTTGAATGCGAAGGGAGAGAGTGGGGGTGAGAGAGGAGGTTTGGTATTGAGATGAGTGTGTGGGCGTAACAAAACACGATCAACACCACAGACACAATGTCTAATGGGTAAACAGTTTGCATAATAGCCGTCTGAAAATATATGTCACTGATGACGTCAATGGTTAGCCTGAGGATCCTTTCCTCCAGTTCTACTGTTCTGAGGGCTATGTCAAAAAAAAACTAGCATTAAATATAAATTTTAAATATTCATTGAATGCGAAATAAATTGTGACGTATTAAAAGAAGCTAATAATATTCGAGCGGCTAAAGAGATTTTGTTTAAATTAAAGCTATGAACACCTTTCAAATAAAAAATAATAATCAAAATAATTCTATTCGTTTCGAAATTATTGTACTTACGTATGTGGCATAAATGATTGTAGTAATAGTTGAACACATTGAGAGCAAATCTGGGCTCTAGTGATTGGAGTGACGGGAGGATTCCGAGTTCTCTCGAGTTAGGCCTTGATAAGTTCAGTATCGATTAGGGGTTGACCTTTAAACCACTTTGTCTTCCCAGAGTAAGCGTCTAAAGTCGCCCGTGAGTATGTTTTTGTGGAAAAACCACATGCTACGGCATCGCCGCAACTTTGGAGAAGTCCGAGGGGATTTCTACCTTGTCACCTAAATAAAATCAAACTTCGTGTTGGCCCATTTCAATACACGGAGTTAGAGTACTTTTACTGATATATATATTGATTTTAAAACCTTGATGCTTATGAAGTATTTTGATTGTTACAGAGAAAAGGACATGGGCGCCAAATTGATTGTCCAGATGGAGGCCAAGAAAACAAGACTGCTCTCTGTGAAAGTAAGTATAATTTAAGAAGGTAGTAGTAAAGCCTCGCTATTTTCAGTACTAATTGTCTGGCACCACCTGGGCAGTATTACTCACACAGTAGATCCAAAATGACAGCATTTGAGCTGTCGTATTTCGTTAACGAGAGAGAGTGAGAGGGGAGTCCCAGCTCCCCATAGTAGAGAAGCATCTCACTAGATCGCTATAGTCTGGGTCACCGTGCTTCATTGACTGCACTCACGATGAGGATGGTGACCCCTTCTCCTGAATTCTACTTATGCTTTCAATCAGGTAGGGTATAGTCTATTTGGCAGGTTCAAGTATTTTAAAAAACGAAATCATCATCATTATTACATTCCTTACGGCACTGCATACGGCGAGATTAAAAAGTACTGAAAAATATTAATAATATTTTTTTTTTATTATTTTCTGAGTATAATATGAATATATATATATGAAAGTACACTACAGAATGCTCTGAATTAGATCATTGCTTGATCTAAATGAAGTTGAGCATGTCTTCTGTCAAGTAATTGACTACGTTATTATGTTTACCGGAATTAACGAGCATGGAGATGCTCGTTAATTCCGGTAAATATGGAAAGGAATATGGAAAGGAATTATTATCATCATTAGCCTATCTCAATCCACTGCTGGACATTGGCCTCCTTCATTTTGGGCTTCTGTTAAACTTTTGAACAATTTTGGGTTTCTGGCATCATGAGGGTAAGGAATGGTTCCAATAAAAAACTGCTACATCACATCAATATTCTACTGCTTGACATAGGCCTATGCTTAGAAAGGAGATTTTGACAAGACGGGTTGGTGTAGTCTTTGTTTCAAGTTGGGGTCCAGATGGCGTAGTAACAGCTGTTCCTGGACCCCTTTTATTTCAGGCGCAGAGTGGCACATTGTGTGGTTTAGTCGTTCCGAATCTGAGACACCGCTTCACCCCATACCCCGGCGGGTTGACGGTCCGTGGGGGTTTCCACACTTAAAAAAAGGCTTTGTTTCAAGCGTTCTCTTTGCAGTGATGTTGTCCTGCGTAATGTGCACTCTTAGTCGTCTCTTACGACACTCAGGATGAAATAGGTGTGGTGACACTCTGTATTCTAAATCCGTCACCACACGGATGTGAAAAAAAAAATGATGTTGTGAAAGTCCAATTTATAGCTTGTATCACAATTGTTGCACTACTTCGTAATCTGTTAATGTTGCTTTATTTTTATAACAGTTTTAAATTATATCTTATTACGTTAATTATTTCATAACGTAAGTGTTCCGCGCCTCGGAGAGTACGCGAGTTCGTTGACCTTAGCATCATATGGTCGACGATGTTGGAGGTTGTATTAAAAAAATACATACTGACAGCCTCTTTAGTTTTAATTATGTATACATACAACGTATAATAACTGTTCTGAAATTCTTATAAATGTATGTAAATATTAAAATTTGTTGGACCAACCCGACGGGATCGACATTGTCTAAAAAAAATCGTTGTTTATTTTATTAAGATTTGTATTGAATCCTTACGGGGTATTTGCCACAGTGAGGAAGTTGCCTGAAACCTCAATCACTCCCTCCCCCACTTCAAGGGTTGCTTTCTCTTCTTCTTTCTTTCTTCTCGTTCTTTCTTTCTCAAGGACTTTTAGTTCCAAGTATCCATGAATGGTGGCAGTAGTGTATACGACAGCTGTGTTTGAGGTCTCGGGTTCGATTCCGATAGTAGCAATAGTACAAACTTTATTATGTATTGGGAATACATGGCGTTGTGTGTCAGATATCCGAAACTTGCCATCCGGTGCCATGGCTGCCTTTTATCCCCTTTCATCATCATCATCATCATCAACAGCCTTGAACAGTCCACTGCTGGACATAGGCCTCTCCTTAGAAATGCAGCGTATATATTTTTGACCTTCGAAATGCCGATTTTTACAATAATAATGACGGTATCAATACAAGACCTCACAATGGTCAAAGGCTTTTGTAGTTGTTAACAAAGAAATAGCTAGCATTAAATAAATTCCACGAAGTATCGATCACGATTGTACGGACAAGTTGGAATTTTCCAATGGCGAGTTGTTTAACTGGATATACCAACTCTATTGGAAAACCGAGAGGTGGACCAAACCCATTTATATAAGCTCTATATGCTTGTAGACTTTTTTTTTATTTTTATTTAAAAAGACAACATTAGGAATATGAATTCCTGTGTCTCGGGGGACTTTACAAACATACATGAAACGGACACAAAGAACACCCAGACTCAGAACAACAATTTGTGAATCACACAAAGTGTTATCCCACGTGGGATTCGAACCCACGACACTTGGCGCAGTAGAGAGCGGCGTGGCGACCGCTTAAACCACTAGGCCAAACGTGCAGTCAAAGACTGCACTCAGCAAAAGACTGCCTCGTTGGACTTATCTGTTAGCGTATTATTGAGGGCAAAAAAGTGTTAATGAGTTTTTCTGATTATATGAATACTAACATTAGCCTGGAGTTTGGAAGTTGGAATCTTAACTCCCGTACTTCGGAGAGCACGTAACGCCGTCGGTCAAGCGTCTGATCTCTTCCTAGTCATGTCGGATAGCCTTAATAACGAAATATGAGAGTTAAGGGAACCATAAGTGCACCTGTGTTTGCGCACGCACTCTTGCACTATAATATATCTTGGGTAATTGGTTGGTCTCCGTTGCGACTGGCTGCTGTAGCCGAAATCGGCAAGGAGTACATAGCTGTGCTGTTTGGAAGAAATCAATAGTGCTTTTAGATGATTTCTTAGAGATGATAAAGGACATTTCTCTGAGTCATCACATCAACAGTTTAACAGTTCACTGTTGGCCAAAGGTCTCTCCTTATAGTTGGTTTTCCGTCACGTCACTTAGCACGGCTGTGACGAATGGCTGAATAAACTTTATATTGTCTAGTTATGAATATGAATCCTGTGTGGCTGGGTTCTGTACAAATACACATGAAACGGACACAAAGAACACATAGATTTTGAAAAATAAATTGTGTATCTCAGAAAGTATTATTACCCTTGTGGGATTTGAACCCACAACACTTGGTATAGTAGAAAACGTCATGGCGACCGCTAATGCCATTGGGCCAACCGTGCAGTAATTTTTTTTACAATTATTTTCTCAAACAAACAATACAGTAATTGTTCGTTGTTATTTTTTGGCTTAAAAGCAAAGTTAACAATAAGAAACGAGCTCGGAAGAAATAATTAATGACGTAACGAATGTAAATATCTTGCAGTTACGGAATACACGTTCTGTGCATTACATTCGTAAACATATAACTGAGTGTAACGGAATGACGCGATATCTCGACTACTGTCATGGTAATTTATGTATCTGAAAATAATATACAAATTTATAAATTGACTGCCTCGGGGCATACTGGTAGCGTATTCACTTTGTGCAATTGCAATGCAAAATTGTGTGTGTGTGTGATCGCAAATATATCAAATATAGTTCTAAGTATATCAGAGGGCACCGACTGCCCAATAACGATTGCCATAGACGTTCATGACAACCGGGACCGATGGATTAAGCCGGACTCAGGCTAGACCGTGTCGGGTCCGAGCCGAGCGTCGGCCGAAGCACCATCAACTAATGTTACATATATTTTGTACTTTTCTGCACGACCGAGCCGTAGTCAGGCATGAATCACTTCATTAAAAAAGTGTCTAGCATAATGTTTGACCGTGCCTAGGCCCCCAAACTTCCGATTTGAACCAGAGACTTCTTGATTAGCAGTCTCGTTCGCTAACCACTAGACCAACGACAAAGTCCCCTAACAGGTACTAAATTTATTAGAGTCTGAGTAACTATAATCCATCTGCTACTTTAAAAGTAGAGAAAGGGTATTGATAGAATAGAATATAATTTCCTTTTAAAAGATAACTTCCGCATTGGGAATATAAATTCTGTGTCTAGGGGATTTTAGAAAGATACATGAAACGATCACAAAGAACACACAGACTCAGAACAACAATTTGTGAATCTCACAAAGAATTGTCCCACGTGGAATTTGAACCCAAGACACTTGGCGCAGTAGAAAGCGGCGTAGTGACCACTTAAACCACTAGGCAAACCATGCAACTGAAGGTAAATTACTTTAAAAGGAGTACCTATTTGTTAATTTGTTCCGAAGCATTGATCCTGCATATTACACAAAAAGCATTCAATCAAACGTATTAAAAAAATGGGTTAGAAAATAAATATACTACCTCAAGTTTTAGCTACGGATAGAAAATTAAGAGAAGTTTGGAACATTCATCAAGTCTAACCGTTTGAAATAAAACATATGTGCGCTATATTTATAACTCAACTCCAGGAAATCCCTATCTTCAATAATAACTGTATGCACATACGAGTAGGTACATTAGTCAGAACTGCAAAGAAAGAAAACTTGACGCGAACCCCTTACAACCAACCCGTTTGGCTAGTGTGATAGGTTTCATCATCATCATCATTATCAGCCTATATCAGTCCACTGCTGGACAAAGGCCTCTCCCATTGCACACCACTTTGATGGATTTTAGCGCGGAGAGGGCACACTGTGTGATTTTTAGTCGGTTTAAGTCCGAAATTATTTATTTTGTGATAGGTTTAGTAGACCAAAACCATCTGTGAAACGAGAAGGCTTTATCCAGCTGTGGAGTATTAAAAATAGTTTATAACAATAAATAATAATAAAATATTTCAGACATATTATACACAACGCAATCTAGCTGCAAACTAAGCACATCTTATACTATGAAAGCTAGATTTACTCATACTTTTTTTTTTTTTTTTTTAAATATTTAAGCCTGCCAAAGTGACTCTACTCTGCCTGATGGAAAGCATGAGTAGAATCCAGGAGCAGGGGTCACCATGCTTATTGTGAGGGTAGGCAATGTAGCATGGTGACCCCTACCATGGCAGCCTGGTTAGATTATTCTGCATCATTCTCCCGGCCTTCGAAGGGCGGGAGAATGATGCAGAATGATTGGGCCTCCGGTCTCACACTCACCAACGAAATACGACAGCAAGAATGCTGTCATTATTAGGATGGTCTTCTGTGTGAGGGTAGTACTAAGTGAGGGTGGTACTATCATATTTTTTTGTAAATACATATATAATACACATAGAAAACATCCAAACTCCGTAACAAATGTCTGTAGATCGCACAAACACTTGAACCCGAGAACTCAAGAACAGCAGTTGCATACACTATCACTGCGCTATCGAGACAGTTGAGGTAGGATGATGATATCCGGCGTCGGCGTGTGCCGGACGCCGCGGCGCTGGAGAAGTTCAGAAGGAGATCCCACCCTGGACTTCTCCTACTCCTTAACGGAGAAGCGCGGAGAGGGCACACTGTGTGGTTTTTAGTCGGTTCAAGTTCGAAACACAACCCCGCCGTAACCCCGGCGGGGGTGACGGTCCATGATGATTTTCCACAAAAAAAAAAAAGGATGATGATATCGTCTATAGTAGTAAGTAGTAAAGTAGTCGTATAGTCTGACTGGCTACTGTCCATAATATATGGCTTGATCTCTTTGACAGATGGACAAAGTAACGTCGGACAAGCGTTTTTAGGGTTCCGTAGCCAAATGGCAAAAAACGGAACCCTTATAGATTCGTCAAGTCTGTCTGTCTGTCTGTCTGTCCGTCCGTATGTCACAGCCAATTATTTCCGAAACTATAAGAGCTATACTGTTGAAATTTGGTCAGTCGATGTATTCTGTGAACCGCATTAAGATGTTTACATAAAAATAGAAAAAAAACAATACATTTTGGGGGTCCCCATACTTGGAACTGAAACTCAAAAACTTTTTTTTCATCAAACCTATACGTGTGGGGTATCTATGGATAGGTGTTCAAAAATGATGTTGAGGTTTCTAAAATCATTTTTTTCTAAACTGAATAGTTTGCGCGAGAGACACTTCCAAAGTGGAAAAATGTGTGTCCCCCCCCCCCCCTCTAACTTCTAAAATAAGAGAGTAATAAAACTAAAAAAAATATATGTTGTATATTACTATGAAAACTACCAATGAAAATTGGTTTGAACGAGATCTAGTGAGTAGTTTTTTTTTAATACGTCATAAATCGTAAATCGCAATTTACCTTTCATTCAATCAATACACTAGTATAAAAACATCGATGAAAGTTACAACGAACTACAAGAACTTTTATATGATGTTACTTGCTGATACGGAACCCTTCATGGGCGAGTCCGACTCGCACTTGGCCGCTTTTTTATTTGTATCACCTATATTTTCATTCTTTACGTACAGTTTCATGTTTCAAATGAAGTGCAATCCTTACTTTATTAATATCATAAATGTTAAAGTAGCTTTTAGGGTTCCGTAGCCAAATGGCAAAAAACGAACCCTTATAGATTCGTCAAGTCTGTCTGTCTGTCCGTCCGTATGTCACAGCGAATTTTTTCCGAAACTATAAGAGCTATACTGTTGAAATTTGGTCAGTCGATGTATTCTGTGAACCGCATTAAGATTTTTACATAAAAATAAAAAAAAACAATACGCTTTGGGGGTCCCCATACTTGGAACTGAAACTCAAAAATTTTTTTTTCATCAAACCCATACGTATCTATGGATAGGTGTTCAAAAATGATGTTGAGGTTTCTAAAATCACTTTTTTCTAAACTGAATAGTTTGCGCGAGAGACACTTCCAAAGTGGAAAAATGTGTGTCCCCCTCCCTGTAACTTCTAAAATAAGAGAGTGATAAAACTAAAAAAAATATATGTTGTACATTACCATGCAAACTACCAACGAAAATTGGTTTGAACGAGATCTAGTACGTAGTTTTTTTAGGGTTCCGTAGCCAAATGGCAAAAAACGGAACCCTTATAGATTCGTCAAGTCTGTCTGTCTGTCTGTCTGTCTGTCTGTCCGTCCGTATGTCACAGCCAATTATTTCCGAAACTATAAGAGCTATACTGTTGAAATTTGGTCAGTCGATGTATTCTGTGAACCGCATTAAGATTTTTACATAAAAATAGAAAAAAAACGATACATTTTGGGGGTCCCCATACTTGGAACTGAAACTCAAAATTTTTCTTTTCATCAAACCTATACGTGTGGGATATCTATGGATAGGTCTTCATTTTTTTCTAAACTGAATAGTTTGCGCGAGAGACACTTCCAAAGTGGAAAAATGTGTGTGTCCCCCCCTCTAACTTCTAAAATAAGAGAGTGATAAAACTAAAAAAAATATATGTTGTACATTACCATGTAAACTACCAACGAAAATTGGTTTGAACGAGATCTAGTGGGTAGTTTTTTTTAATACGTCATAAATCGTAACACGCAATATACCTTTCATCCAATCAATACACTTGTATAAAAACATCGAAAGTTACAACAAACTACAAGAACTTTTATATGATGTTACTTGCTGGTACGGAACCCTTCATGGGCGAGTCCGACTCGCACTTGGCCGCTTTTTTTAATACGTCATAAATCGTAAAACGCAATTTACCTTTCATTCAATCAATACACTAGTTTAAAAACATCGATCAAAGTTACAACAAACTACAAGAACTTTTATATGATGTTACTTTCTGATACATGGGCGAGTCCGACTCGCACTTGGCCGCTTTTTTATATTAAAATTTACCAAAGTGACTCTACTTTGCCTGATGGGAAGCATGAATTGAATCCAGGAGTACCTAGGGACCACCATCTTCATTGTGAGTGCATACAATGAAGCATGCTGTCCCACACCATGGCGGATTAGTGAGATGTTTTGCATCAGTCTCCCGGCCTCACACTTTCGGTCTCACACTCACCATCGAAAGACAGCACAAATGCTGCCAGTTTATGTGTACTGGTACTGTCCCGCTTGAGCCGGCCCATTCGTGGTACTTCACCACACAGTGTGACTTTATTACCTATAAAGATGATTATGACTTTGTCAGACTGACAACAGATAGACGTCCGTGAAAAGTACTGAACCTTATAGTCTAGAACCTGGGTAATGTGTGTACCTACATAATAAATATACAAATTGACATCTAATATGTACCTCGTAAGTTCTAAAATGACTCATACTGGTGACCGTCGTGTCATCAGGTGACCTGTCTGTGCTCTTGTGCCATAAACTGTAACACTAACCTTGAAACTATTCAACTTTTATATGTTCGCGTAAAAAGAACGCCTCTTATTGTCCATTTTGAGTTACTCGCATAATTATATATCAATCATAACTAACGTTTATCCTACTAATATTATAAACGCGAAAGTTTGTGAGTATGTATGTGTGTTTGTTGCTCCTTCACGCAAAAACTACTGAACGGATTTGGTTGGATGCTTTTTACTGCAATAATCGAGATACACACGGGCGAAAGCTAGGTGATTATAAAAATACATAAATCCTAGATGTTATAAATCACTATTTATCTCCTGTCAAAACCTCACAGGTTGCTATGCATAACACACACATGGCAACCATAATGATATTGTAAATGGGTAATTTTAAAATGAGTTCTGGATAATCACATATGTAGGCTACTGTTTATCACGAAAATACGCGGGTAACGCCGCGAGGCTCAGCTGGTTCGTGAATAATCTTACTAAAAGTACATCGTAATTGCTAAAATATAATCAATGCCAAAACGTCATAAGTACGATTGATAAGATCGTGATAGCGATGACTTCCAATAACTGTTGAAAGTTATAACACAATGTTCACAAATCTTTTATTTCACCAGCTGTTTTCACAACTGAAGTGTGACGTATATTTGTGTTATATAACTCTTTTAGTTCACACAACTGTGAAAATATTGGAGATTACGCGCTGGTTTTAATTATGTGTGTGTAGAATTTGACATGTGTTATAGAAATACCTGAAGGTCATACGCTCCATGTGACAACGTGTCTTGAAAAAATCCGACTAAAATTATAAACGGAAAGTTTGAGAGTATGTACTTTTTTTTTTTGGTTGGAAATCTTACACACAACATCATCTAGTCCCAAACTAAGCAGAACTTATATTAAGGGTACTAAACAACTGATATAAATACATAAACATACTTGATTTTTTGTAAATACATACATATTATACATAGAAAAACACCGAAACTCCGAAACAAATATTTGTGGATCACACAAATATTTGGTCTGACCCGGGAATCGAACCCGAGACCTCTTGATCAGCAGCCGCAAACGCTAACCACTAGACCAACAAGGCAGTCGAAGGCAGTGTATGTATGTTTGTTGCTCTTGTACGCAAAAACTACTGAACGGATTTGGATGAAACTTTACAGTAATATAGCTTTTACATCAGAATAACACATAGGCTTCTTTTTATTGCAATAATCGAGATGTTTGCGGACGGAGCCGCGGTCGAAAACTATTACGTAAATAAAAATGAAGTATCTGTTTTTAATGTTAAATGAACTGTATTTTTACTAAATACTAGCTGACCTGTGCCCACTTCGTTGGGCATAACTTAAATATAAAATTTAGACACATGCTGTCGTTAACTTTTTTGTAGGCATTTTCAAGCTCCACATCTTTTCTCTAGAACTCAAAAATATATCTTTCATAGTTAAGGCAGCGTTCGTACGAAACGCTTTGATTCGACCGTTTTTTCTCCGCAAAACGGACTACCAAGTAAAAGCCTTTTTATTTTTCGTTTTTTTATATAACCTATGACACTCAGCAATAATGTGGCTTTCTATTGGTGAAAGAATTTTTAAAATCGGTTCAGTGGATCCCGAGATTACCCCTTACAATTTAACAAACACACAAACTTTACTTCTTTATAATATTAGTATAGATTACTAAATACATGTGAAAGTAAATTCGGTACTTACACCAAAAAACCAATTTTTAAAATATTTGTCTGTCTGTTTGTTCCGGGTCATCTCTGAAACGGCTGGTTGATTTTCACAGGCAGATAGCTGATGACATCAGGAGAAACTGTTTTGCCTAGCTTCAGTCCGCGGCGTTAATCGCATTTTAACTGCGGGACTTAGGTAGTTATTAGTAATACTACCAGAATACTGGTTCGTCTGTTGGTCTTACTACATTATAATCACTTTGCAGTCAATGTTGTACGTCCAATATTTTATAACGAGAATCATCAATCATCATCAACAGTCCACTGCTGGACATAGGCTTCTCCTTAAAAAGGAGGTTTTGGCCTACTATACCACGCTGGCCAGACGGGTTGGTATAGGGTTGGTTTCAAGTTTTCCTTCTCTTTGCAGTATTTTATCCCTTAGTCGACACCCGCGGATGAATAGGAGTGGTGACAATCTGTATTCTTAATCCGTCACCACACGGACTTAACGAGAATACCATTCGTTAACAACACGATGGAACTCCGGTGGCAAAGTTAGCAATAAATATCTCAATATTACCTAACCTAGCTGAAACTGAAATGCTTTCCAAACTGTAACTAAAAAAAAAGCGGCCAAGTGCGAGTCGGACTCGCCCATGAAGGGTTCCGTATCAGCAAGTAACATTATATATAAGTTCTTGTAGTTCATTGTAACTTTGATCGATGTTTTTATAGTAGTGTATTGATTAAATGAAAGGTAAATTGCGGTTTACGATTTAAGACGTATAAAAAAACTACTTACTAGATCTCGTTCAAACCAATTTTCGTTGGTAGTTTGCATGGTATTGTACAACATATATTTTTTTTAGTTTTATTACTCTCTTATTTTAGAAATTACTGGGGGGGGGGACACATTTTTCCACTTTGGAAGTGTCTCTCGCTCAAACTATTCAGTTTAGAAAAAAAAAATATTAGAAACCTCAACATCATTTTTGAACACCTATTCATACACGTATGGGTTTGAATAAAAAAATATATTTGAGTTTCAGTTTCAAGTATGGGGACCCCCAAAATGTATTGTTTTTTTAAATTTTTACGTGAAAATCTTATTGCGGTTCACAGACTACATCTACATACCAAGTTTCAAAAGTATAGATCTTATGGTTTCGGAAACAAGTGGCTGTGACATACGGACGGACAGACAGACAGACATGACGAATCTATATTCCGTTTTTTGCTGTTTGGTTACGGAACCCTAAAAATGATAGTCCAGTCGTTTGCACGCGGCATTCATAATAAACAACTTTATGAGTTTGGATTAGAGTTTATTTTGGCCCTGATCTTCGATTTTGCTCACGATTCTCTCGCTATCGAATATTGTAAATAATATATTTTGTTAAACATACTATTTGGGATGATATTGGTCATTTAAGTGCTAGAACATTTGCGGCCAAAGAATTTCCAATATTGAATGCGTGTAAAGTCTAGATGTACTCTATGGTATTTGGCTAAAAAGGTGCGAGTAAGACAAACATGTTTACTTTTTAAACAATTTGTGTTTTATGTTATAAGCACCCAATAAGACAGGAGTTTGATCTAATCTTATGCGTGTTCAAGTGTAATAAACTGTATCTTTATTATTTAATTTGCACCCTCTGCAAGTCTGTGTCTGAAAGTCACAAAGTTAAATTAACGAGAAATATTTTTTATCGAAAAGAAAACAGACTTCAAATAAAGACTATTCCGAGCACCCGAATCTCGACAGGTGTGCCTATAATATTTGAGGAGTTCGATACCTCCAGGATCCTATCATCAGATCCTGGTTTACTTATTGGACATCATGAGAGGCACCAGCTTTCAAATAAACAAAATGTAACAATCGGTTCACCTAATCGAAAGTACTGAAGGTCACAAACATAAAAAAATACAGTTGAAATCCTCCTTTATTGGAGTAGGTTAAAATTCGTAAAAAACTATAACCAGACTCTGTAAAATGTATTGATAACTTTTAATAGCCTATTTCACTTGGGCAATTATAACTATTGACATCTCATTAATATAAATCGGTTATGTAGTTTATCTCACTCAACGGTGGAGCATACAAACATACACTGCCAAAAATATTACCCTTCCATTTGACTTCGCCATAGTCAGGTAAAAAAACTGCCTCGTTGGTCTAGTGGTTAGCGTATGCGACTGCTAATCAAGAGGTCTCGGGTTCAAATAACGGGTCGGTTTCTTACAGGAAATTCTTAATAACAACTCGGAGTTTGAAAGTTTGGCGGTGATTCACGCCCGTGCCTCGGAGAGCACGTTAAGCTGTCAGTCCCGGTTGTCATGAACATCTATGGCAATCGTTATTGGGAAGTCAGAGCCCTCGAATATACTCGCAACATGTTCAATCTTCGAATTTCAGATCTCCCTTAGGGTTGCGGAGGTCCGATGTCAGACCCCAAATAAACTTGGGAATAAAGGCTAGGAAGATGATGATAGTAAGGTAAAAAATAATACAGCCGAATTAAGAAGCTCCATTTTGAAATTGCCTAATAATAAAAACAATGCCTAGTTTTATAAAACTTTCTCCGTTTCACTGAGAATGTAATTATTCATTCCTTTGTCTTTTTACTCCTTTTATTATAATCTAAGGTTACGTACACAGCTGGCTGTAAAATAAACTTTATAATGACTTGAAATAAAGTCGTAAATTCGTTGTAGATGCATCCGTACATAGAATTCTGTGTATAGAATTACTTTCACGCACTGATATAAGTTTGAATGTAGCGTGTAATTGTGCGGTAACATGCGACATTAGCTCCGTAACTAGGCCACTGTGGAAATAGGCTTTGTATGGATCAAATTCAGTTATTTATTTATTTTTAAATATTAGGCACTAGTCATATTGTGGCAGGCCTATATCCTGCAATAGCCTGGTGTGATGATGATAGGAATAATAATTATGTTAATGAAATGATGATCGCCGTTCCTCATGAGGAGAAAATCATGAAAGTTTAAAAAGCAAAAACTGGAACTCGCTACTCATGTGTTTCCTTCCTACTATGTTGCTGGGTCCTTTAAGCGGGGCGTGAAAAAGCATATATCACTAGGCCGCCATAATGTGGGTCGCCATACTGATTACATTCGCAGTGAATATGGCGACCCCCACTTCTGGATTCTAGTCATACTTTCCATCAGGCATAGTGGAGTCACCTTTCCAGGCGTTAAATAAAAATATATATATATAATATTTGGAGTTATCTCACGAGATTGAAGATATGTGGATTCGGTGATCGTTGTTCTTATAGTCTTTTCTGTTCATGGTTAAGGTGTTGGTTGAGGCTCTTGACTACCATCAAGAGGAGGACCAACACCTTAAGAAGCTCATGTTAGACGTCTATCGCATACATTTGTTGGTTTTCTATTAACGTTTACATTTGTAGAATGTCAACTGAGCTAGAAGACCTGTCCAGAAAGAGAGAACAGATTTCCCACCACCTTCCCATGGCCCTACCAACCTCGGAGGACATGCGCTACTTGCGCGTGGCTTGTTTCACACGTGTCCATTCTTGACTCACTACAAATTGTTTCTATAGTTAGGTCCCTATTTCCGTTTGTACACTCTCCCCTTTCTGACGCATGACGTCACATTTGCCCGTTTCTGGGGCATGAAGTCACATAACAGCGACTTCGCCGACGCTGTCCTATCCTCTCTTGTCACTGTTATCACTCCAATTTATTCCTGTGTGCTACCCATGCGCAAAGGAAAGGGAGAACAGCCAAATATGTATCGCTCTCACAGCTGGAAATGTCAAGTTCTACTGGTTGGTAGACTAGACTTAGGTTTGAAGTAAATAAGGAATGCTAAAATTTATATATTCATTAGACAACACATTAGTGAGTAATAAGCAATGTAAATACGTAAGTATGTAGAGTTCTTTGAATTATATTTGTAAATCTGTACTAATATTATAAAGGTAAAGAGTTTGTTTATTTGTACGCTCTAATCTCAGGTCTGATTTGAAAATATATTTATTTCAGTGTTAGATAATAACCCAGTTATCAATGAAGACCATGTAACATTACGATACGATCAAAAGGAACGGAATAGCAACGAAATAGTAACAAAAATGAGATCTTCCATTGCTTTAGGGGTCGTCCATTAATCACGTGATCATTTTTTGGCCATTTTTAACCCCCCCCCCCCCCCCCTTGGTGATACATGGTGAGGTTTAAGACTATCACCCCTATCCACATCACTATACATACATACAGTATAAGTACATAAATACAGGTATAAGTATCAAAAAAATTTGACTGACATAAAAATAATGAAAGAAATGCGAAAATTTGTAGAAAAAATAAATACATGTGATATATTACTAAACCCCTCCTCCCCCTTGTGATATTTCGTGATTCTTTGTGACCCCCCCTCCACTTTCGAGCCCCACGTGATTAATGGAACGGCCCCTTAGGTTAAAAAACATGTATGAAAGAATTGTTCCCCTTATAAGAAAAGTTACGGCAGCATGTCTATCTTATAAGGTTGACTTACATAAACCTGGGATGAAATTTGTTTTCGATGTATAACATCACGCCACGGGTAATACAAGGTGCAGACGGGACTGCGTGGGCTAACTAGTATTTCCATAAAAATACAAATGTGCGCTCAAATGTATTTATAACTATAAAATACATATTTTATTATACGAACTTAAAATTGCAAATGTACCCTAATGAGTAAAACACAGACAGGTTTATTTATAACTCCAAAACATCTAAATCTGTATCGAATTGTAGATTTATAACAACCCCCAACCCAATTTGACTAGACAGTGCTCTAAGTGGTCGCCACGCCAGTATTTTGGGTTCAAATGCCACACGGGATGATACTTTGTATGCTTCATAAATCTAAGTTCTGAGTCTGGGTGTTCGTTGTGTCCGTTTATTGTATATTTGTAGTCTTCCGCCACAGAAATATATTCCTAGTGCGGAATATATGCGAAATAAATAATATATTCAAATATATTGCTCTTTCAAAAATAAAAATAAACAATTACCATTGAAATTTTACAAAATATTGTTCAATATGCTATGTCACATGTCACATACGGTATCGAATTCACACACCTAACGGCAGCAGGAAACGGCAAGCCCCACGCCATCCGTTCAGTCTGACCACTAAGTGTACATAAGTTAAAATTATTTAATGAAATGAATCACGAATAACGAAAAAGTTAAAATACCGATTAAATAAAAACTAAAATTTGAAAGCAAAAAATATCTGCTTTAACTGCCTTGCTTATCAAGAGGTCTCGGGTTAGATTCCCGGGTCGGACTAAATGCTTGTGTGATCTACAAAATATTTGTTTCGGAGTTTGAGTGTTTTCTATGTATAATTATATGTATTTACAAAAAAAAGTATGTTTATCTATTTATGTCAGTTGTCTAGCACTCATAATACAAGCTCTGCTTAGTTTGGGACTAGGCGATGTGTGTTATTCGTCCGATATATCTATTTATTTAAATCTTAGAAAAAAATGTTCGTTCCACACTAATTTGTTTTGAGGTGTTACATCCGATGCATAATTTACATTTTATGCAGTTTTACAATAAAAAGCATTAAATGTAAAAAAGTAATTGTGAACGTATTGTATCTACGTAACGATTTGACCGATTTTTAGCTTCAGTTAGGTAACCGGTGACTACTCAATTAGATGAAATCTTTGTAGAAATACGACAGTGAGTCTTCATGCTCTGAAGATTATTATTATCAATATAATCCCTACTGCCCTACTTATCCCTATTTTTTATAATATTATAAATGCGAAAGTAACTCAGTCTGTCTGTTACGCTTTCACGCCTAAACCACTGAACCGATTTTGATGAAATTTGGTATGAAGATAGAACTGAACTTGTGAAAGAACATAGGCTACTTTTTACCGCAATAACCGGTATACACGCGGGCGGAGCCGCGGGCGAAAGCTAGTTATATATAAAACAGTTCCATTGCTGACTGACAGACAACGCACAGCAGAAACTACTGGGCTGGGATTTGGCATGTATGTGTACAAAGGCAATCAAAGCTTAAATATCAGAGTAACACGTAGGCGAAGCCTTGTGCAAAAGCTAGTTTATTTATATACATATGAGCATGCCAAACTGACTGTACTCCGTCTGATGGAAAGCATGACTAGAGTCTAAGAGCATAGTGGTTACTCATCATCATCATCATCAACAGCCTTTAACAGTCCACTGCTGGACATAGGCCTCTCCTTTGAAAGGAGGTTTTGGCCTACTATACCACGCTGGCCAGACGGGTTGGTAAAGGGTTTGTTTCAAGTTTTCCTTCTCTTGGCAGTGATGTTAGCTGCTTATTTTGTTCCTTTAGTCGCCTCTTACGACACCCATGGAATGAATAGGAGTGGTGACACTTTGTATTCTTAATCCGTCACCACACGGATAGTGGTTACCATAGTCATTGAAAATGCAAGTAAATATGATATAGTGATCCACAATATGGTCATCTACAGAGATGCATCTGCACTATCGGGCCTCCGGTCACGCACTTAGCAATGAAATACAACAGCGGAATTCTGTCATTTTAGGTCGAGTCAGACTGTTAGTTTTCGGACATCTGACACACAACATCATCTAGTCCTCATCACACGATTTCGGCCTGTATGGGAATCGAACCCACGAGCCCCGGTTTAGCAATTTCCAGCACCGCAAATTTTATTTTTAACCGACTTCAAAAAAAAGGAGGAGGTTCTCAATTCGTCGGAATCTTTTTTTTTATGTATGTTCAGCGATAATTTAGTCGTTTATGAACCGATTTCAAAAATTCTTTTTGCATTGGAATGAGCGTAGCTTACAGGTGGTCCCATCGTCACCATAACGGGATCTGATGATGGGATCCCAAGGAAATCGAGGGAACTCCTCAAATATCATAGGCATAATGTCGCTATTTGGGTACTCGTAATAGTTTTTCATTGAAGTCGGTTCCTTTTTGTTAAAATTATATAGACATAAAACCGCTGAATGCTACATTTCAAATAGGTATCTACAGATTAACACGCTGTGTTTTTTTTTAAACTAACTTCTTGCAATAGGTATATGTAATGGTCTGCTTTTGGAAACGTCATATCCGGTGTGTCAAATATGCGCTATTGTAAAATACATCATTAACCTCAATCGATTCAAATAAACACATAACTGCGTTAGTTGGCTTACTCCAGTGTTCGCGGTACTCTCCGCGGTGATTATCATCGGTGACGTAATGTATGACGTCACCATCCGCTTAGAGCCTTCCGACCGTGATAATGACATAGTGATGGTATAAATAGATTAGGAAGACAGATAAAACTACGAAAAGTTATAATTTATCAAGTCTGACCAAACTTGTAAATAAATCTAAATTGAATTAATTACTTATCCTAAATAAGGCAACATCTTTCTTATGGTATATAATTATACAAACACTAATTTATTATATAAATCTACGTGATACTCGTCTCAGTTACTAGAAAATTCAAAACATGAACCATAATATGTCCATGTTTATTTATAAATAAAGATAAAAGAAAATATGCTACTGTACAGGATAAACAATCACTTTAAAAGAAAGTATTCAATACAGAACATAGTCGTAATTTCACGTCTTTTTTTTCCAGCCCTCTCTTCTATCTTAACGGTCACTTGTGCTAGTATTTCCTACTCTATCCATTAATTGTCTATGACTAATTATTGTTTGACATTAATTGAAGTCTGGGACTGTTTTTTAACGGCGAATACTTGAGTTTGTTCCAACATTGTTAGTAATCTGTAGGTAGGCATGTACTTCTGTACTAGCTAGGTAGGTATATACTAATACTAGCTGATGACCGCGGTTCCGCTCGCGTCCCAGGGGTATGAAAAATAAATGTTGACCGATTCTCAGACCTTTTTTTTACGCGGGGAATGCTTTTGGCACCATACCCTTCGTGGGGCAAGCGAAGGGCGTGAACCCCGCGGCGGCCTACCTCGGCAGTCGGGAGGAACACCAGGATCGCATCAACGGCTTCTGGTGTCCCCCCTGCCTTACTCTTAATCTGGGGTAGATCTCGGGGTGACTGGCTCACCCCCGAGGCAGGATGCTGCTGCGCCTCTCACCGCTCTGTATAGTAAGAGGCGGAACATCAACCCGCCTTAGACGACACCCCCCGGCCGCACCGGGGCTGTCACCTATCTCGAGTCGTTTGCAGCGGTCATATTTGTGTGACCGCAGCGACTCTTAGGCGACGATTGGGGAGCTAGCGACCTCTACCGCGTCCCCTTCGCCGCCTCCTTCGAGCGGGATCAGCCCTTTCCCGATCCCGCTCTGCGCGGACCGCGGCTTCCAAACCTTCGCCACTCGCCAGCATTGCCGCGATCAATGCTGGCGGTGACAGGTTTCGTCCGATCTGTCCGACCAGGACTAGACGCTCGGACTCCCAAGCAGATAGATAGAAAACTCTTTATTTGTACACCGTATTACAGATTTACAATAGAGAATACAAAATGAATTAAATATAATGTACAAATGGCACTGTATTTCTCGTCCTCTTCGCTGTGTTAATTAGGCTGAGGTAACCGGACTGACAGACTGCTGATATACATAATTATAATAAATAAATATTTCGGACATCTAACACACAACGCCATCTAGTCCCAAACTAAGTAGAGCTTATACTATGGGTACTGTACAGCTGATTATATACATAAACAAACTTTTTTTTTGTAAATACATACATATTATACACAGAAAACACCCAAAATTTCGAATCATAGCATATCATATAAACATTTGGTTCGATCCGGGATTTGAACCCGAGACATCAAGCACAGCACTTGCGCTACCGAAGCAGTCATACATACAAATATATTTCTAAATTATATATATACAGATACAGAACATATTCTTAATAAAAAACCATAGCGAGTTACCATTTAAATTAATTCTATAAGTAGATGACTCATATTACCTTTTTTGCGTACGATAACTATCTATGGTGCTCACAGGCGGTGTTCAGTGAGGCCCGATCCACTCCAACGAATCTACTTATTATGGTAATTGTTCCATGTACTGTTGTTTTTTTAACTGAGAACTTGGTTCCGGAGATTCAAAGAGTAAACCCGACTATTTTTTTAGGGTTCCGTAGCCAAATGGCAAAAAACGGAACCCTTATAGATTCGTCAAGTCTGTCTGTCTGTCCGTCCGTCCGTATGTCACAGCCAATTATTTCCGAAACTGTAAGAGCTATGCTATTGAAATTTGGTCAGTCGATGTATTCTGTGAACCGCATTAAGATTTTTACATAAAAATAGAAAAAAAACAATACATTTTGGGGGTCCCCATACTTGGAACTGAAACTCAAAAATATTTTTTCATCAAACCTATACGTGTGGGGTATCTATGAATAGGTGTTCAAAAATGATATTGAGGTTTCTAATATCATTTTTTTCTAAACTAAATAGTTTGCGCGAGAGACAATTCCAAAGTGGAAAAATGTGTGTCACCCCCCTCTAACTTCTAAAATAAGAGAGTGATAAAACTAAAAAAAATATATGTTGTACATTACTATGGAAACTACCAACGAAAATTGGTTTGAACGAGATCTAGTGAGAAGTTTTTTTTTAAAACGTCATAAATCGTAAAACGCAATTTACCTTTCATCCAATCAATACACTAGTATAAAAACATCGATGAAAGTTAAAACGAACTACAAGAACTTTTATATCATGTTACTTGCTGATACGGAACCCTTCATGGGCGAGTCCGACTCGCACTTGGCCGCTTTTTTTTTTCATTTTCTTTTTAATTTTATAAGCCTAACAAAGTGACTCTACTCTGCCTGATGGAAAGCATGAGTAGAATCCAGGAGTAGGGGTCACTATCCTCATTGTGAGGGTAAGCAATGCAGCATGGTGACCCATAATATGGCAGCCTGGTCAGATCTTTCTGCATCATTCTGCTCTTTGTACTTTATTTACTATAGATATAATTTTAGCTTAACTTAATATGTACTGTTCTACAAGACGTCAAACACAACACTGCTCATCTCATTAAAAAACCGTTCGATCTTCTTTTAACTCACCTTAAATATATCGGACATCTTACACACTACGCTATCTAGTCTCAAACTAAGCAGAGCTTGCTTGAGAAACAAATATTTGCGGATCACACATAATTTGATTCGACCCGGGAATCGAACCCGAGCCCTTAAGCAGATGTCGCATATGCTACCACTGCCACCGAGACAGTCATCGAATCTGAGTCTTTAAAGTGATTCTGTCATCGCCTACATCACAATGAGGATTTTTCTCATGCTCATTATCAGGCAGAATAAAGTCACTTTTGTGGGACACAAAAAAAATGGAGCTAAGGAACTCTATCACATGAATAAACCCGGAGTAGCAGTGACTCCTCCATGATCCAAGTGTAACATGTCAGTATTAGATGCAAGTTAAAATGAGGTTGTACCATCCGAAACGTCAAAAGCTAATATTTAAGATAAAAAAACTTCGAAGCTTCTCGAATATTCTAAAATTTCTAGAACAACGTCCCTATGGAGCTGAGCAATAACAATAAATGTGAAAAAAAAAACTGCGGGGAAGTCATTTAAAATTGCCAGCGTTATGTCTCTGATGAAGCAAGATGCTTTGGAATAATATCGAAATGCTTTCAGGTTATTTCGTAAGAGCCTTGAAACGTTTTACGAAATCAGTTTTCGTCAGATTATTGAAACATTGTGCATATTGTTAATGAGTGAACGCAATTCAGTTCCAAATTTGTTTGAATTTGAAAAAAAAAAACAAATTTTAATGAGCATTACGAAATGTCGTTCATAAATTAAAATTGTTATTAATTTTTTGACATAGACGGTGAAGATTTCTGTTTAAATGACAGTCGCGGGACAGCCAAATATCTGACTGTATTTGGCATTATCTTTTAAACCGGTGGATTTCGACAAAATTTCTCTAGTCGATAACTTATTTTAAAACGGCTAGTTTTACTTTTTAACTTTTTCTTTTGCTGTAAACGGTACTTATTCGTCATAAAATTAAAAAGGTTTCTATACCTTCTATCCGTGACCACAATTAGTATAACCCGTTCGAAACGTCGGAAAGTGGAAGGTATCGTAACCTTTTTAATATTATCGCGAATAAGTTGTTTACAGTAAAAAGACATGAGTATTTGTAAAAGTTAAGAAAGTCTAAAAACAGTGAAATAATTATTATTTCTGCTTTTTCATTAAACTTTAGAAAAAAAGACGCAAGGTAGGTTTTATTGCAGTTGTTGGGTACTGTTTAGACAAGATTTACATATTTACCTTTGCAGCATTTTAAAAAGGGGAACTCACTACCAGCTCACGTGTTTCCTTTACACGATCCCAGGTCCTTTAAGCGAAGGTGGGGAAGGCTTCCATTGCGCTCTTCTTAAAAAGGGCCCGGGTTTTGTGGCAGTCGAGTGGGGAGTAACAGTGGTGGTAGGTTGTTACTTTTCTCCTAATCGTGGCCTAGCCGAATATGAGGCATACCTGCACGGGTTGGCGATCTGCATACGCAGTTACGCCCCCCGTCCGGTATTCGTCCTGGGAGACTTCAACGCCCATTCAAGAGAGTGGGGTGACACCCGGGACGACGCGAGGGGAGAAGCTATCCTGGAGTGGGCGGCTGGACTGGATCTTCGACTTCTAAATCGGGGTTCAGTCAGTACCTGCGGGCGGTGGCAGGGGGAGTCGATTGTCGACCTGTCATGGGCGACTCCCTCTGCAATGCGCATGGTCTCAGGATGGCGAGTGGCGGAATAAGTGGTGAGCCTATCTGACCACCGGCACATCGTATTCGATGTGTCAGTCCGTCGCTCTAGCCGTCCAAGCCAGGATAGAGAACCTCCGCGACGATGGTCTCTTAAGCGGCTCAACAAAGAAATGGTTGTAGCTGCATCCCATGTCGCGGATTGGTCAGAAGAAAGGATTTCGTCCGACCCGGAGGAATTGGCGACCTGGTTTGGGAGCGTTATGACATCAATATGTGATGTCTCAATGC
This sequence comes from Phragmatobia fuliginosa, assembly GCA_932526445.1. Taxonomy (NCBI): domain Eukaryota; kingdom Metazoa; phylum Arthropoda; class Insecta; order Lepidoptera; family Erebidae; genus Phragmatobia; species Phragmatobia fuliginosa. The sequence goes on along the minus strand of OW052074.1, from coordinate 18,099,376 downwards.
CCCGAGTCACACCAGCCAGAAAGGGCTCAGTGTACTGGTGGAACGCGGAGATCTCGCGGCTGAGAACTACCGTCGCGAGATTGCGCCGCCCGTACCTTCGAGCCCGGAGAAGACGGCGAGCCACAGTCGAGGAGATCGACGGAGCACGGCGGGAATATGGAGCTGCCGTTAAGGCTCTCAGCGATGCAATCGCTGAGGCCAAGGCCCGGTCATGGAAAGAGCTCATCGCGGGACTGGATAGGGATCCATGGGGGCGACCTTATAAAATGGTTCTGGGGAAACTCAGACCATGGGTCCCTCCGTTGACGGAAACCCTGGACCCGGAGTTCCTGGTAAGAGTGTTAGACACGCTCTTTCCGACGGTCCAGGATAGTCCCCAGATGCCTCCGTTATACTCGGACCGACAAATTGGGTCGGACGAGCATGAGGTGACGAAGGAAGAGCTAGACCGAGCAGTGCGGCGGCTGGCTTCCCGCAACACCGCGCCTGGACCTGATGGTGTTCCGGGTCGGGCGTTGGTGTTAGCTTTGTCGGTACTGGGGGACAAACTGAGACAGATTTTCACGAGTTGTTTCCGCCTCGGTATGTTCCCCCTCGGCTGGAAAGAAGCGAGACTGGTGCTCTTGAAAAAGGAAGGAAGGACTGCAGATTCTCCCTCTGCGTTCCGACCGATATGTCTGCTGAACGAGTCGGGGAAACTCTTTGAGAGGATTATATCTGACCGCATCAGCGGGCACCTGTCGCGAGTGGGCCCTGATCTATCGGAGTGCCAGTTTGGATTCCGACGGGGGCGTTCGACAGTAGATGCTGTTAGGTGTGTTCGCTCCCTGTCGGAGTCAGCAGTCCAATCGGGAGGGGTGGCGTTGGCCGTTAGCCTTGATATCGTCAACGCTTTCGGCACCCTCCCTTGGCGGGCAATCAGGGCGGCCCTTGAATATCACGAGGTGCCGCTCTACTTGCGGGCTGTCATAGGGGCCTATCTGCGTGACAGGACTGTGAAGTTTGTCGATCGGAACGGGGTGGAAAATCGAAGGGAGGTATTTTGCGGGGTTCCTCAGGGTTCAGTATTAGGACCATTATTGTGGAACCTCGCATACGATGCAGTCCTTCGTACAAGTCTGCCCTCTGGCCTAAGTATCGTCTGCTATGCGGATGATACTTTAATACTGGCTAGAGGGTCACGCTTCCAGGAGGTGCTCCAGCTCGCCGAGCAGGGGGTGGCTTGTGTCGTCGAAAAGATTCGTGAGCTGGGCTTAAGAGTGGCGCCTCAGAAAACTGAGGCGATATGGTTCCATGGCCTGCGTAAGCGCCAGGAACCACCCAGCTCATGCCTCCGAATTGACGGCACTGAAGTCCAGGTGGGCCTGTACATGAAATACCTAGGCCTCACCTTGGACAGTCGGTGGAGCTTCGAAGAGCATTTCGGGCGATTAGTCCCCCGAGTACGGGGGGTAGCAGGAGCGCTACATCGCCTGCTGCCCAATCTTGGGGGACCACGGGAAGAAGTTCGCTGCCTGTACATGGGCGTCGTGCGATCCATGGTCCTCTATGGGGCACCCGTCTGGTTTCACGACCTAGCGTGCTCCTCCCGCTGCCAGGCTCAACTTAGGAGTTTGCAGCGGCTGATGGCCATACGGATCGTACGGTTCTACCGTACGATTTCGTACGAGGCAGCGACGGTCCTGGCGCGGTCTCCACCCTTCGACATTCTGGCCGGCAGAGACAAGATGGTCTACGACCAAATTCGTTCTGTCGGTCGGAGTGGCGAGGAGACAACGCCGGATCATGAGCCTGAAATGCTGAGGCGGAACGCACATACGCAAGCCTTACGGGCTTGGAGGGCACGGCTCGAAACACAGGGCTGTGCCAGCCAACGCGCTGTTGGAGCCGTTCTGCCGAGCTTCGAAGCTTGGATAGAGAGGACCGACTGTGTCAGCTACCGATTGACTCAGATACTCACCGGACATGGCTGTTTTGGTGAGTATCTGAATAGAATAGGACGTGAGGTTACGGCACAATGCCACCACTGCGGGTCCGACCGGGACTCCGCCCAGCACACGCTGGAGGACTGCCCTGTGTGGGAGTCCGAGCGTCGAGTCCTAGTCGGACAGATCGGACGGAACCTGTCACCGCCAGCATTGATCGCGGCAATGTTGGCGAGTGGCGAAGGATGGGAAGCCGCGGTCTCCTTCTGTGAGAACGTTATGCTCCAGAAGGAGTCCGCTGAGTGGGATCGGGAAAGGGCCGATCCTGCTCGAAGGAGGCGGCGAAGGGGACGTGGCAGAGGTCGATAGCCCCCCAGTCGTCGCTTAAAGGGTCGTTGCAGCCACATCTTGGGTAGATGTGACCGCTGCAAAGGACCCGAGACAGGTGACACCCCCGGTGCGGCCGGGGGGTGTCGTCTACGGCGGTTCGGTGTTGCGCCTCTTATTGCGTGGAGTGGTGAGAGGCATGACAGCGTCCTGCCTTGGGGGTGAGAATAATCACCCCGGGATGTACCCCAATCGTGGGGTAAGGCAGGGGGAACTTCAGAAGCCGCTGATGCGTTCCTGGTGTTCCTCCCAACTGCCGAGGTAGGCCGCCGCGGGGTTTAGTGGGTAAACCAATTCCTCCGGGAGTCCCACACACGCCCTTTGTTTACCACACGAAGGGTAAGGTGCGAAAAGCATTCCCCGCGTAAAAAAAAAAAAAAAAAAAAAAAAAGGTCCTTTAAGCGAGGCGTGTATCTCACTGGGCCATCGTGTGGTGGCCCCCACTCTTGGATTCTAATCATGTTTTCCATCAGGCAGAATAGTCACCTTGACAGGCTTTAAAATTCTTCTATTTTTCTGTTCTTTTGTTTTATTAGCTAATGTCACTCAGTCCCGTGATTAAAACAGAATATTAGCCAATGAAACAAGAGAAGAGAATAGAATAGAAAACGAAAAACGTTTACAACTTGGCTAGGGGATCTGGATGCCACATATTCCGAGTCTTCCTAAAAGCAATCTCTCTGCTCTGAGGTTGGTGATTTTAGTGGTCACACCACATGCTTTTTCCTAGCTCCTTGATTTCCCACCGAAAAAGAAATAGCACAAAGTGTGCTTGTTAGCCACATTTATAATTTGTAGGAAGTAGAGCCACGCTGATTTCAGCAGGTTTTTTTTTATATATATATTTAAGCCAACCAAAATGATTCTACTCTGCCTGATGGAAAGCATGAGTAGAATCAAGGCATAGGGGCCACCATCCTCATTGTGAGGGTAGGCAATGCAGCATGGTGACACATACCATGGCGGCCTGGTCAGAAAATTCTGCATCATTCTCCCGGCCTCCTAAGGCCGGTTGAATGATGCAGAATTATTGGGCCTCCGGTCTCACACTCACCAACGAAATACGACAACAAGAATACTGCCATTATTAGGATGGTCTTCTGTGTGAGAATAGTACTGCCTCGGTTGAGCCGGACCATTCGTGTTGAAATCAGCGTGGCACTACTACCTACACAGAGCAGCAGTCCCGGTGCGGCATGCACTGCTGCACCAGGACTTTACTATCCTCAACCTAAAATGACAGAATTTCGTTTGTGAGTGCGAGACCGGAGGCCCAATTATGCAGAAGCGTCTCACTAGGCCGCCATAGTGTCGGTCGCTGTGCTGCATTTTGTGCAGTCACAATCAGGATGGTGACCACCACTCTTGGATTCTGCTCACACTTTCCATCAGGCAGAGTAGATTTTAGCAGGTCTTATAAAAAAAAACTAGCTGACCCGGCGAACTTCGAACCGCCCTAAAAAATAGGAGTTGATCGTAGAGGGTTGAAAATTTAGGGTTGTATGTATTTTTTAATGCCCCATAATTAATAATAAAAAATAAAAAAAAAATAAAAAAAACCGGTGAACACCCCTTATCACTTAGAGGTTTGTAAACTAGATAGTAGCCGTTTCTAAGACTTAATGAATATGCATAAAAAATTCATAAGAATCGGTTAAGCCGTTTCGGAGGAGTACGGGACCGAACATTGTGACACGAGAATTTTATATATTAGGAGTGTATTACATAAACTTTATTAAAACACGAAAAGCTTTAACTTTTATCTTTTCAACAAATATTGATTAAGATTACCTTTTGTGATACATGAAAAGAACACTTGTGTTCAATATCTTATCTGTCTAATTTGATCGCACTGGTTGTACTGCAGTTTTTATAACGATACTAACTGATGCCTGTGGCTCCTCTCGCGTTCTAGGGTATAAAAAATAGTTTACGTTTCGTAAGAATGGATCAAGCTGCTTCAGAGGAGCATGGCAACTAACAATGTGTTTAGTTTAGCTTCATTATCATACTGCAATTTGCACCTACCTATCTCATGCTTAATCTCCTCCATCCAGTGGTGGTCTGTAAGAGACCGCAATGGACCTAGTGTACTTATAAGTTGGCTTCTCCTCAGCCAACTAAGAGTTGTGTTTATGAATGTTGTTTCAAGGACTATTAGCAAATTGATGAAATTATAAAATTGAGAAATGAAGGTGCAGCATGTTATAACAGACTGCTGTCTCTTGTAATTGTATCTATACTTGGCCACAAATGGGCAGGCTTGTCCGGACTCATATAATGACCTTACAGACAACCGGTGACATACAATTCTTTCGTAACTTTTTATCGAGTGAGTTAGATTACCTAAAACTCTTCCCTCCTGTGGATCCTTGGGTAAAAGGACAGCGGAAGAGGCGGTACTCAAAGGCTAAATGGATTTGCAGCGCATTCTGGTCGGGTGGCATGTGTGCCAATGTATAACTCGCTCAGTGATCCCGAAGCTCTACCAGGAATGACAGAATTTCTATGACCAAATCAAGAGAAGATAAAATATTTCCTCATATATAGTGTCTGAAAAGGTCTGTAATATATGCGCCCTTGGGGTGACGCATACATACAGCGGGGGATTAAGGTAGGGTGAGAAAGGTATTATGGGGGGTGTTAGAAGGGTAATACTAATGGGTTGGTGACGGGTATGAGCTAGTGGCAGGAATCCTCCTCGTGGTACTGATTGGCACTGATTGTTCTTGGCACGGCCAGCAACGAGCTGATTTGGGTTATTAGGTCAAATCCTCGCGTTTATTGTCTGAGCAGAATATAATTTAACACTTTACAATAGCGACCCGTGGCGCCCGCGCCCGGGTAACGTCCTCACTCTCTCAAGTTCAAGTCATTTTTTGGCAAACGTCACTCGCTTGTCACTTTAACGTTTACTACTGCAGACGTCTCGCTAGTGGCGAGAACAATGTTTTTTTAATTTTAACCAAAAATATAGTACTTTCTTAAAAACCTCCTATTCATCCCCGCACAGGACTTCTACTGGATGAATATTGGTGGTGATAGTTTGTATTCTCAATCCGTCTCATGTCTTCGTCCTGAATACCGTTCTTACATTTATAATCGACCAAAGCTTATATTTACCGGCCTCCAGAGGCCGAGAGAATGATGCAGAATCAACTAACCAGGCCGTCATGGGTCACCATGCTGCATACCCTACCCTCATAATGAGGATGATGACCCCAGCTCCTGAATTTTACTCATGCTTTCCATCAGGCACAGCAGAGTCGTTGGTAGGCTTAAATCTATAAAAAATATATAAAGAAATAACGTTATTGTTTTCTTTTTCAGAATAGCAAAGAGCAAAATGACGGCAGCCGGGAGAAGTACAAGGACTTCACGTTCGACCACTCGTACTGGTCCTTCGCGCACGAGGACAAACAGTATGCGTCACAGGAACAGGTGAGACTCCTGATGGGTTACTAGTACACACCCTCCATGATATTAAAACTAGTATACATAGAGTTTGGTTAGTCTTGAAGACGATCACTTAGGTGTAAGGATTATGAAACTAAATAAACAAATTATGCATTTATCCAGACTACATTTAGGCATTATGTCTGAATTTTTTATGTTTTTATAGTTAAGGATGCCAAAGTGACCCTACTCTGCTTGATGGAAAGCATGAGTATAATCCAAGAGTAGGGTCGCCATCCTCTATTCATGCTTTTCATCAGGCAGAGAAGAATTTTGTAGGCTCTTAAGTAAAAAAAAATAAACTTAACAGTCAGGGTCGCTAGTCCCTAAATTCATGTATACAAATAAATGAATTTGAAGTATCTGTTTGTAATATCAAATTAACAGTTTTTTAACTAAATGCATAGCAAAGTATTATAATATGGTAGTCACATAAAAAAACGATTATTAATTTTTTTGCCAGTCTATTTATTTCGGTTAATGTCTGGAAAGGCTGGTTCGATTTTAACGGGACTTTCACTTGCAGATAGCTTATGACCAGAGATCGAAATTGGGTGTGTGAAATTACCTAAAGTTTGCAGCGGGACATAATATGGAGCTGTTACAACCACTTAAGTTAAACCGGGTTTGAATTTTACCGGTTTAGTTTTGTTTTTTTTTACATGTTCCTTTGTTACCTTTGAAACACCGAACTATAAACATTTACAAGCTGCTAATACAATTCTAAATAAATTTTTGTTTTGTACTTTTCCGGTTAAAATTCGGTCTTTTAGTCCCAATTGTTCTTTGTCGGTCAAACACAGAATTTTATATATCTGCAAAATGCTAATGCGGTTTTAATTTCTTTTTTTGATCTGTATCTTAAGTTAAAAAGTTTTGCTACAGGTTGATGCAAGGAAAACGAACATTTTCGCGTCTTTACATAGTTTTGAAGTCGGCTTTTTTTTAAATTATTAAACCTGCACTGCATAAAAAAATTAATTAAAAACATTTATTTCAATTGCAAGAACAGTGGTTGTAACAGCTCCATATTATTATTGCAAACTTACTGCAAACTTTAGGTATTTTCACACACCCAATTCCGATCTCTGCTGATGACACAATGCGTAACTTAAGCTTATTCTTTTAGACTAGCTTCGCTCCCCGTTTATTGTTGTAAACCGTGGGTAACACCGCGGGACTCAGCTAAGTTATATATATATATATATATATATATATATATTTTTATAAAAATATAGAATAGCCTTCGTCATTTTATGTTAGATAACCGAAATTTTATAAAACTAAAATATTGTGTTAATCAAAAATGACTCTTATGCACTGCAGGTGTTCGCAGACCTGGGGTTGGACGTGATAGACAGTGCTTTCGAAGGGTACAATGCCTGCGTATTCGCTTACGGACAGACCGGCTCCGGGAAGACCTTCACTATGATGGGATCTCCGGTAAGTGTTAAGATATATAAGCTAGCAACCTTTATTACCACGCACAACCAATCTGTAGAACTAATAAATTGTTGACTGCGGTATTATGAAGTACCAACTTTCAGAGAAAGTACTTACTTGCTTAGTCCACGTTACGTTCTCAGTAATATGTAAATCTTTCATGAAATGGGAAGTCTTTATTGACAGTTATATTTAAACTGACTTAATTATGTTAGATGCCTTGGAGTAGAGTTCAAGGTTAGAGACCGCGTCTCGACAAACGTAGTGTAGGACACTTAGTGACGCCTCGCACTGGCTGGCAGAAGTTGGATGCGAGAAACCTAAAAGAGATCTATGTCTCGCTGTGGACTACAATGGGCTGATGATGAATGTAGCGATTTCCACATACAGCTCAAAAAAAAAACATACAACAGCGCCATCTACCGAAGATACAACGAACTACGTAGTAACGTACTACACGGTGTAACTACTAATTCTGAATCGCGATATAGAGATTCTCACACCGATTATCATATATTATACAACTGGCCAACTTCAACCATATGGCCGTGGCACGCCAGACACGATCACCTCGCCTGGTCGGAGGTTCCTCTCTTTGTGTTGGAGGAACACGACATCCTTTCCTCAACATTGATGATCATTTAACGTTTTTTTAATGAGTTTTCTAAAAATTGTTAAATAGTGCAATGGACCAATAATGGAAAAGCCATATTTCTCGGACTTAATGCCGTTATCTAATTATTAATATTTATGTAAAAAATTAAATCATAATAGTAAATAGTTTTATCTAAGATCAACGTAGGTCAATTTATAGCTATGTATCATGATTCGATGACCATATTAGCATATATAATGCTTTATTTGATTTTAAAAGGTAAAAACGCATTAGATAAAAAGTTTTTAATCTGATTTGAAGGTGAATAAAATTTTCGAGGTCTAAGGTTATTATTGGTTGTTGTCTAGACAGTTTCTTTGTAAAAAAATTAGGTGGAATTTCGGAGATTAAAAGAAAAGAAAAAACAACTCTCTTTTACTTTACAAACATACATAAAACTGACACAAATAAGACCTAGACTGTTAAAGAAGTAGAAGTATTGTCCCTCCATGCAACCCATGCAGTTAATTTTTTTTTGAACAAATCCATACATTATTTATCACAGTTACTATTTTGCTTTTTACTTTTACTTTAAGGGAAGTTAATTTGACTTTCGTTCTGAAATTATGAGTAACACAGTAGTTGTAAATTTATATTTACTAGGGATCGCCTGAAGCTCGCATTTCTATTTAGATCTAGGACGTACAAAATTTGAGCTTCAGACGATCTTGACCCTCTACAGATGTAGAGGGTCAAGATCGTCTGAAGCTCAAATTGCCTGATAACTTGAATTACCATTACCACAATAAACTTTGAAACCATGACGGGTCAAAATATATGATACTGAATCTCGTTATCCTTATCGAGTGAATTTTTATGTACTTCTTATAATAAATATTCTTTTTCAGGAATACCAAGGCCTAATCCCCCGCATCTGTCGACAATTATTCTCCCGTGTAGCAGCTGGGAAGGAATCCGGAGCCTCCTACCGCACAGAGGTCAGCTACCTGGAGATCTACAACGAACGTGTTAAGGACCTCCTAGCCACTGACGCTGGCCACTCCCTGAGAGTCAGGGAGCATCCGAAACTAGGGCCTTATGTCCAGGACCTGTCGAAGCACTTGGTGTCGGATTATGATGATATACAGGTTTGTGAATATAATTTAATGTTGTTTCATTTTAATAACTATATGGGGGAATGCCAATTTCCACAAAATCTTTGTTCTCTTTGCTAAGTATTAAAGTGTAATTTATTATATTTCCAACTCTTTCAATTAACTTCTTAGCTCCCAGACAGTTTAACTTGTCTTGAATCTTCCCAACTGGCAAAGTTCGGTGTGATCGTAAACTAAATCATATTTAAAAGAAGGGCTCCAGGGATAGCTTTTATGATAGGGACGATGTGATGATATTTTTAATGATTATTTATATGATGATATGTAATACATGTGTATATGTGTCCGTGTGGTGACGGATTAAGAATACAAAGTGTCACCACCCCTATTCATTCCGTGGGTGTCGTAAGAGGCGACTAAAGGAACAAAATAAGCAGCTAACATCACTGCCAAGAGAAGGAAAACTTGAAACAAACCCTTTACCAACCCGTCTGGCCAGCGTGGTATAGTAGGCCAAAACCTCCTTTCAAAGGAGAGGCCTATGTCCAGCAGTGGACTGTTAAAGGCTGTTGATGATGATGATGTAATACAATATAACACGCCGTGTGGTTTTAGTTGGTCAAAATCTGTTACATCAATGTACAGAAAACCTCGGTTGTTCTACGGGAAGTTTCCACATATAAAAATATTTTGTTCACAAATATCGAAATACCGATAACCGTTTAAGTCATATTGTTTGTTTTTCTTTTTATTTACGAGTACCAAAGTGACTCTACTCTGCCTGATGGAAAGCATGAGTAGAATCCAGGAGTAGGGTCCACCATCCTTATTTGTGAGTACATACAATACAACATGGTGATCCACACCATGGTGGTTTAGTGAGATGTTTTTGCATAATTCTCCTTGCCTCCGGAGGCCGGCCAAATGCTGTCATTTTGGTTGTTTTTCTGTGTAAAGGTAGTACTATCCCGGTTATGACATTCATGTTGAAATCAGCATGGCTCTGTTACCTATAAAAAACATTCAACAAAAACACGCATCGTCGATTTACAATCGACAACGCATTATAAACACATATATTTACTTCAATGTGCATGTTTGCAATCTCGGAAATAGGAAAAAAAAACAATAGCATAACATGTTGTAACTATCACATCATAAGATTAAATAATTCGATAGTCTAGCGCCGATTGCGTGACTGTTATTGCTAAATTCCGTCTTTATACGCAGTCGACATGCGAACGCGTGGATTTATCGGTACAACTCCTGACATTAACTAGATCGTTCTCTTGATATTATTTTAGAGTAAGTTCCTTTGTGGGTTTTGAGGAAAAGGTTGTGCCTCCCTTCCTATCTCACAAGTTCTAGCGAGAATTCATTTTGATATGCACATAGCAGGTGATTGGTTTGCGAATTGTCTCTCTATCATCATCATCATCAACATCCCAAAATGTCCCATTACTAATCTCGGATCTCTTCTCAGGAGAGTGTTAAGCCCATACGTCATCTCCACGCTGGCCGAGCACGTTGGAGACTGACAACCCAACGTTGTAACTACATAATCTTGCCGTTAGATGTTTTTAAATCGACCGAAGTTTTCCAACTAAGCTGACCTCGGTGATTGTTTCTAATAATCTAGTGCAACTTGGTCATGAGTGCCTCCATACCCTCTATAACAGAAAATGTAAATTAAATTAATATTTGTAAGTAAGTTGACTGCACGGTTGGCCTAGTGTTTTAAGCGGTCGCCACGCCGTTTCCTACTACGCCTAGTGTTGTGGGTTCAAATCCTTGTCCCCGGGAGTTTTCCTTTTAAAACTATAAAAACTTAGCTAAGCCAAGCTTGATCTCTGTGACATATGTCACTAGTGGTATTTTTAGAACTTACGAAGTAGGAGATTTGTAATGATCATATAAGTTTGGAAAATCTAACTTAGATGCATCAAAAACCTTACCACGTAGGCGGAGCCGCGGACGAAAGATAGAGTACTATTTAATGTAAGAATCAAAGATTTAAAGATGTTTATATCAGTGATTAATACAAATATAAACATTCCATTTAAACATAAGATATTTTTATTCCGAGTGTTACGTAAGTGCTAATTGCCGTTCTTATAACATTTCTTTTTACTTTTGTTTTATTTGCCTAATTTGTGATTTAGTTTATTAATAAATATTATGTAATGCAAATCCGTTTTAACGTTATTACATAATATTAAACATAAATTCGGATATAGGCCAGCCATTCAGGAGGAGTTACGTGACAAACACATGTACTATAGGCCGACCGTTTATCTGAGTCCTCGCCTGCGCGGTAACAGGTGCGCGGATAAACTCAGATAAACGGTGGAGATTATGACGTTGTAGGAATTTAACAATAGAAAACCTCGTTATTTGTGAGTGACATACTCTATAATATTTACCCGGAAAATGATTACCGCAATATCCGACATACCCAAACCGCGGGCCAGTTATATATACTAAGTCTAGATGTCGTTACCCCGCGTAAGAAAAGGTCCAGATGTCGAAATAACAGCAATTCCAGGGCCCCTCCTATCATAAGTGACACACTGTGTGGTTTCAGTCAGTTCAATTCCGATACTCAACCCTGCCCCAAAACCAGTTATGGTGAAGGATCGTGGGGTATTTCACAATTTTAGTTTTCTTAAAGGTTACGAACGAACTCGCATAATGGGAAAGTTTTTAAGCAAGACTTCACAATGTTAGCTCTGTTTCCCCTAACTATCACTGGTATTGTTTGACGAAAAACACCAGCAAACATGGCAGCGATTCCACCCACAACATATGAAGATTAATTTGGGTTTGTTTGTTTACGTTAGATAGGTTTTTAGCGCTAGTTCCTTGTATAGCTAAAGAAGTCCTAGGTTTTTCTTTTTTAAATTAATTAATCCATTTTTTCCAGGAATGTATGCATCGGGGCAACCTCCATCGCACAACGGCATCCACACAGATGAACGATGTGTCGTCTCGCTCGCACGCCATATTCACCATCACTTTCGTGCAGGCCAGCTACCTCAGACACAACAACATGCCCAGCGAGACCGTCTCTAAAGTGCACCTCGTGGACTTGGCTGGCAGGTTGGTAAACTCTAAAAGCGAGTGCAGTAAGGTTTAAAATAGCATAGCAAGATATATATAAAATGTTGTTTACAGCGAGCGTGCAGATGCTACAGGTGCTACGGGTCAGCGTCTGGTCGAAGGTGCTCACATCAACAAGTCCCTGGTTACCCTCGGATCTGTAATATCCGCTTTGGCAGAGTCCAGCCAACCTGTTGAAAGTGAGTACCATCATTTTCTTATACTCTAAGGTCTAGGGTACACCCAATGTCAAGGTCATATTAGAGGTCAAGCTAATTATAATTTAGTTTTATCTATAAGATTTCTAGTGTGTTTTTTTTATATTTAAACCTACCAAAGTGACTACTCTGCCTGATGGAAAACATGAGTAGAATCCAGAAGTAGGGGTCACCATCCTCATTTTGAGAGTGCCTACTCTCAAAATGAGGATGGTGACCCATACCACAACGGCCTAGTCAGATGTGTCTGTATCATTCTCCCGGCCTTTGGAGACCTCCTGATGCAGAATGATTGGGCCTCCGGTCTCACCAACAAAATACAACACGCAAGAATGCTGTCATCATTAGGCTGGTCTTGTGTGTGAGGGTAGTACTGCCCTGGTCGAGCCGTCCCATTCGTGCTGAAGTGGCTCTACAACCTCCAAAAATGTAGTTTAGTAGCTTCTAGTAACTGAGTGTTTTGAATTTTGAACTTCAAGGTCTAGGTCAATAAAATGACCTTGACCTTATACCTAGGTCAAGGTCATTTCATTACTAATGGAAGTATCATTCGCAGATCGAATACAGAAAGGCACGAAAAAAGTGTTTATACCGTACCGGGACTCCGTACTGACCTGGCTGCTGAAGGACTCGCTCGGCGGCAACTCGAAGACAATCATGATAGCAGCCGTAAGTTAAGCCATATTGCCCTATTACACTTTGATTTTCTTAGATAAATGGGTTTAAAATAGAATTTGCTAACTCATAGTCTAGTCGACAAGTTGAAAATGGTACAAAATAGATATACTGCTCTTAAAATTATGTGCGATAGCTCATTGGATCCGGAATGGCGCCTAGAAAAATGTGCCAAAAGCGTGTATTAGCACATAAAAAAATTGCAAAAGATATACACAATTAAAGATGAAAAAAAAATTGCATTTCGTTTTTTGCCAATATTTCATAAACTATTCATATTTAAGAAATTTTAAAAAAAGATTCTGAAAGAGGAGGAAATTTCCAATAAAAAACTCCTAACTCCCGGCACTCTATCTCCATTTTTTATAATTTTAATTTAACGCTGAAAATAGGTCTCAAAAACGGATACGGCACATTAATTAATTAATTTAAAGTTTTTTTTTTAATTTGAAAAAATAATGTGCATTTTTTCTGCGCCTGTGGCGCCTGAATCGACGTAACAAGTAGCTTTACTTCAACAGAAGCATGGCACTACCCATCCGGATCATACTGTTCTATACTGTACATACTCATCTTACTAGCCTTTATTATTTCCAATATTACTTTGGGCTTCTCTATCAGACCTCCCCACATTCCAAGGCGAACTGAATAACGTTGAACTAGTTGTCAATACTGTACAACTTATGGTGGTATTAATTATACATATCATCTTTCCCAGATATCCCCGGCTGACTGCAACTACGGCGAAACCCTTTCCACACTACGATACGCGAATAGAGCTAAGAATATTATCAACAAACCGACAATAAACGAAGACCCCAACGTCAAACTCATCAGAGAGTTGAGGGAAGAGATTGAGAAGCTCAGGGCACAGATATCTTATAATACGGTAAGAAGTACTATAAGTTTTCTAGAATATTATTTGTCAAAGATTTTTTTTAAAACTGTATGGTTATTGACGGTCATGTCACAAGGTTAAGTTGAAACATACAATTATAACTAAAAATAAAATAAGTTATTAATGTTATTGTGTTCCTTCAACACAAAGGGAGGATCCTCCGCCTAGGCGAGGTGATCATGCCTGGCGGACCACGGCCCAACGGTTGATGTTGGGATGTTGTATAGTATATGCTAATGGGCGCGAAAATTTCTCTATCGCGATTCAGGATTAGTAGTTAACTACTCCGTATAGTTCATTCCGTGTTTTTGTCGTGGTTTAGTGTTCCTTCGGTAGATGGCGCTGTTGTATGTATTTTTTTTCGCTTGCGCTATTTGTGGAAGTCGCCACTAATAACATTAATAACTTTTTCCATTAGAAGGTATGTTTATTTTAATTTAAATAAAATAATTATTATACAAACAAAAAACTAGACTGCTTAAAATTCTTAAAAAACTGAGAAAGGAAAAACAAGTATCACAATATCTATAAAAGAATAGACTAAGTAATGAATTATTTTGTTAAGCTTATTAAACACGATATGGGCAATATATGCGGCATCCGGTGACAAAGGTAATTTTAGTAGATTTTTCAGTTCCCGTAGGTACAAAAGTATTATTTGTTACCTACCCACCCTCGAAAAACATAACCCTTCTTCTGCAGCAGTTGGGTAAGAAAGGTCAATTTGCTTCATCTTAAAACCTAATAATAATTTTGAAAGCAAGTTGACAAAAAATATCAGTACCCTGATGACTGGGTTCTAGAATATACCTACTGCAAAACGAAAAATTTTATATCAATTCAGTAACCTTCAAATATTGTGATTCAGGATCCAATAGAAACGGAGCCGGGTGTCCTCGCCACTCTTCAACGGAAAGAAGCACAAGAGAAGGTCCTCACAGAAAAATGGACGGAGAAGTGGCGGGAGACGCAGCAGATCCTCCAGGAGCAGAAGGCATTAGGGCTGAGGAAGAGCGGCCTCGGCGTTGTGCTGGACTCCGACATGCCCCATCTAGTGGGCATCGATGACAACTTACTCTCTACTGGAGTCACTCTCTATCATCTCAAAGTGAGTGTATTCTTTATTATGATAGACTTAGTAAGACCACCAATAACATGTCCATATTATAGGAATTTGGCACAGTACAGTCGCCTGAATACAGTAATTTGGCTATGTTTCTAGACGAAATTCTCCATAAACTCCATAGAGCGACTAGTATTGTAGGAAAAGGTAGAAGGGACCAGACTCCACGGTAGTGTATTTGATCGACCAGTCGAAATCTTGTGGATTTCACTGACTATAGCCGCAAGTCTGCTGCCAAGGACAGATGGCTAGAAATAGATCGAGGGGTTTTGTCCCCGTTAACCATTCACGAAGACGTTTCTACGTTATCACAACCGCTCTAACAAGAATGACACGAGAGACCTTGGCCTAAGACAAAAATTTGAAACGTGATGTGGTCGGCAGGAAGGCGAGACGGTGATAGGCAGCGAGGAGCTATCGCCCACGCCGGACATCGTGCTGAGCGGCGCAGGCGTGCTGCCGCTGCACTGTAAGGTGACGCTGAGCGCCGGCACCGCCACCATCCACCCCTGCGCCGGTGCGCAGTGCTGGCTCAACACCGTGCTCATCGACAAACCCGCCAAGCTCAGCCAGGGTATGTACACACCATCCACCCCTGCGCCGGCGCGCAGTGCTGGCTCAACACCATGCTCATCGACAAACCCGCCAAGCTCAGCCAGGGTACGTACACACCACACTCCTACTCAAGGTGACGCTGAGCGCCGGCACCGCCACCATTCACCCCTGCGCTGGCGCGCAGTGCTGGCTCAACACCATGCTTATCGACAAACCCGCCAAGCTCACTCAGTACACACCACACTCCTACTCAAGGTAACGTATAAGTCACTATTTTCTTAACGCGTATACACAAAATAATAAGGCATCTATCAAACTTTGCACTTTGACCAATCAAGTTTAAGTTTTCGTGATAAATGTTAGTTGATTGTAGTATGATTGGTCAGGGGGCGGCGCTTAAATATATACGTATACGTATATATTTAAGCGCCGCCCTACTATATACGTCACTTTTTTCTTAACGCAAACGATTGGAATTTATATTTTGTCTCTCAGGTTGCATCCTACTACTGGGTCGTACGAACATGTTCCGCTACAACGACCCGGCGGAGGCGGCCAAGCTGCGGCAGGAGGGCAGCGCGTCCGTCATGAACCTGTCGCGCCTCTCGCTGCTGTCCTGGTCCACCACCGACCTGGCCGCCAGTACCGAGAACCTCAATACGACCCTCTCGTTAGTACCCATCGTTACCTAGCATTTGAAATAGTTAAGTTGAAATAATGACCATGAAACAAAATTGTGTAAAAATATTTATAAAACGCAAAGTTGTATAAGGGCTCGTGTACACGATACCGACACCGCGCCGCCACCGCACCGCTGCGTTGTGTATATGCGACGGGTGAAGCCCGTCACCGCGCCGCCACCGCTCCGCCACCGCGCCGCTGACCGCCAGTGTTTCATTTCGTTAGTCCATTACCGTTTGCATACGAACTTGCACATGCTCTACTATACATATAATAATGTGTTATGGGACAAAAATTTGGATATATATATAAAGATAAGCGTAAAGTTTTAAAAGCTTGGTTTGAGATCTGCCATAGAATTAATGAGTAGTTTGCGGAACTACCTGATAGGGAAAAAACAAAATCGGTAAGTATATTTTTTATTATTTTTATTGGTTCGTGTTCCAACTTAACAATAATCATTTTGCCATGATACACTGCCGTGTTCGGAATATATATATTTGTGAAGTATATCATTAGCTATTGTAGGAACTATTTCTATTGGACCTGATGTCACCTGACCATCATCAGGTCAGGTGACATCAGGTCCAATGGAAATAGTTTTAACTTTTTTTTTACATGCTTTTTACACGCTTTATATTAGCTTCACCTGTATCTTTGTTGATAACCGACTCCTTTGGGTGCGATTTTGACCCACTTTAAACGGCCAGATTTCGTTCAAACTTTGTAGATTTATCGAGGACCGATGACAAAACACTAATTTAAAAAAAAATGTTGAAAAATGTCTCATAGTGGTCTTTCAAAAAGTTTTTTTTAAAATGACTAAACAAACACGCTTTGAAACTAAAAAGTAGAAAATAATTTGAATGTAACAAAGCGTGGGGTGTTTTCTGAAAATATTTCAATAACGTCGCCCCACGCTTTGTTACATTAAAATTATTTTCTACTTTTTAGTTTAAAAGCGTGTTAGTTTAGTTTTTTAAAACATTTTTTAATTAGCTTTACCTGTATGTTTGTTTGTATGTTTGTAACAAGTCGGTTGTCAAATCGCACCCAAAGGAGTCCCTTTGGGTGCGATTTTGACAAACTTTAAACGGCCCGATTTATAATTTAAAAAAAAACACGAAACAATGTGATGTTTGCGTACGGATTAATTCCAAATTTATTCTTAAAATGTAGCTATAAAATTCAGTACAAAAAAATCATTTTCTTAACAATCGAAAATATATTTATTCTATTATTGTTTTTAAAGAGGCTAAGACACGTTAATATATAATTACTAACACATAGCTTATATCAAAGGTTAAAAAAAAACACTCAAACAAAACAAATGATATATAATATGCTCGTCTTATAATTCTTTCTCCTGGAATTACGAACGAATAATACGAACGAATTTACGATTTTAACTTTATAATTTTATTTTACTTTTCATTTTGATGCCTGCCCAAGTGACTACTCTGCCTGATGGAAAGCATGAGTAGAAGCCAGAATTGGGGGCCACCAGACTCCGTAGCTCTTCCGATTTTTTTACATACAAAGAAATAGTATTAGGTCCCTAATACTATTTCTTTGTAATTAAAAAAATCGTTAAAATACCTACTGTGCAAAAATGAAACTTTTCTCTTTTTTCCAGAGACCTAGAGAGTGAGATCAGATGTGAACGTATTGAGGCTCAGAAGGCAGAGTTGGAGAGAGAAAGACAGCAGTTCTTACTTCAGCAGGAAGAAAGACAGAGACGGTGGCATGCCGAACGGGAAGAGTTGCTACAGGCGCAAAAGAAATTGGATGAGGTAAAAATATATAATAATGCTACAGGAATAAAAGGAAATAAAATGTAAAGTAGTCATCAACAGCCTTTAACAGTCCACTGCTGGACATAGGCCTCTCCTTAGAACGGAGGTTTTGGCCTACTATACCACGCTGGCCAGGCGAGTTGGTATAGGGTTGGTTTTAAGTTTTCCTTCTCTTTGTATTGATGTTGTCTTGCGTAGTTCATCCCTTAGTCGCCTTTCAGGATACCCGCGGGATGAATAGGAGTGGTGACACTGTATTCTTAATCCGTCACACGGACAGAAAAAGTAAAGTAGTGACTTCTATGAAAAAATTGCAACGAAACAATTTGTCGTGCTAGTTATACTTTTTATATTTTAAGCATTATTTACACTCTTTACACCGGTCACTGCCACGATAAAATCTGCAAGTGAGTAAATAAGCCAAAAAATATGCTGCATATTTATTGTGTGTGTGTGTGTGTGTGTGGGTATTGTAAGAGTCCACTAAGGGAGCAAACTACGCAGGACAAGTTGAAGAAGGAAAAGTTGAAACAAATCCTATACTTCTGGACAGCGTGATATAATAGGCCAAAACCTCCTTTCAAAAGAAAGTCATATGTCCAGCTGTGGAGTGTTGTTGATGAAGATGATGAAGTTATATCGATGAAGATAATGCTTAAGCTGCTTTCTATTTTCTTATAAGCTATATTATTGCTATATAGCTATATAAGCTTATAAGCTAAGTTATTTTCAGCAGCAACCACGTCACTGAATAGGTGATGGGGGCAAAAATACGATGTTTCAGTTTATACCTGATAAATAATAAAAAAATACAAGCACTGCAAAGAAAAGTAAAACTTGAAACAAACCCCTTTATTTACGTGTGGAAATCCCCCCGAACCGTCGCCCCGCCGGGGTTTCTATGTGGCAGGGCGGTGTGTCGGAATCGAACCGACTAAAACCACACGGAGTGCCCTCTGTGCGCCTGAATTTTTAGAGGAATCCAGGGTGATATCTCCTTCTGGACCCCTCCCAGCACCTGCCCGCTCCTGATGCGGGCTCCTTTTCTACGACTTCAAACAAACCCTATACCAACCTGTCTCGTGGTACCAAACTTTTTTTCAAAGGAAAGGCATAAATACCGTAGTTGGGCAATAATGATCATATTGGTCGTGGTTAGGAGCGGTCAGCCATGGAACGCGAGTATGCAGCCGCGTGTCGACGGTTGTCGGGAGACTGGCGGGCGCTGGAACGCGGCTGGACTCAACGACGTCGAGCGCTTCGCTGTCGACAGCGGGAGCTGGCTCAGCGCTCAGCGCGACTCACTGCGCTCAGCGACACGCATACCCGATGTGTGAGTATCTTAGTTTATATTACAACTGCATCATATTAGTCTCCCACGACGAAAGTTTGGATAACGAAGTCGGAAATAGCCGAACTTCAAGAAAAAATCCTCGCTTTGCTCAAGCAAGTGGCAAGTGTATACTTAGCACCGGTTTTCTTACTGGCTGTTTACATACAAGAAAATGTCCATGTAAGTAGTTGAAATAAGAAAATATGTGCACACAATCAACAGCCTCTTAATATTTTTCGTGTACAAAACACTTTTGAATCTTTCATTTTGTTAGAAACGATATAAAAAATATTATTATTATTATTTAGTATGACACACTAGCAGCTAAAGAGCTGATGCGTGTGTTTCAAATAGCTTGGAGATATGTTTGTCGAGCCTGTTCTTGAAGCAGTTTATTGTGGGAGCCATAACCACGCTCTCTGGAAGCCTGTTCCAGGCTGTCACAACTCGGTTAGGTAAGAAATGACTCTTAGGGTTTTTCTTAGATGAATTTCGCCATAGTCTCAGAGGATGTCCTCGCAAGTGCATATTGTTGTCCCAGTTTACAAGAACTAACAGTTCCTATAAGACTACCCCTTTGTCGACGTTCTAAATATGTCAGACTAAAATTAAGAAGTTTGAATTAAATAAACTAGTTATTAATCTGATAATTTGTGTCTCTAGAGTGCTCCAATAACAATTAGTACTAAATTTGAAATAGTCGGAAAAAATTACCAAGTGGGACTTGCACAATAAGAGTACCGTACCATTATTTTGCCAGTACTAATATCGAGCCAAAAACAGTTTTTTTAAGCTGCAACATAAATACTTACATCATAATTATGTGAAAATTCCAACTGTTAGAACGATTCATATGATACAGCCTAGTGACAGACGGAGTGTTAGTAATAGGGTAAAAATTGTACATAAACTATTACCTTTCATAGTGCGATATAGGATTGATAGTTACTGCGTTGTTCGACGCGTCTTTGTTAGATGGCGCTGTAGTTCACTTCTTACTTTTCCATACATGGCAATGAAAAAACCACAATGAATTGATGAAGACGTTTACAGTCGTATAGTTCTGATTATAACAGTAACATGAACTGCTTAGTGCCATTTTGCATAATATTTACAAATCGCATTGAACAAACTGTGTTGAATGAGTTACCTATAACCTGTAAGACTGACTGTAAACTTCGTTACTGTAACTTCATTATCGTTATGAGGATCAATACATAATATTGGGTATCGATATATAATTGATTATTTTGTAAATTGATATATACCTACATATTACCTAGGTAAACAGTAAATCATACGGTTCTTCCTAGCCTTATTCCCAATATTATTTGGGTTCGGCTACTAGTTTAACCGGATTTACCTAAATATCAGTTTCTCCAGGAAGCGACTGGCATCGGACCTCCGCATCCCTAAGGGAGAACTGAAATTCTTTTTTTTTTAAATTGTTAGTAAATTTGAGGGCACTGACTTCCAAATAACGATTGGCATATATGTTCATGACAACCGGGACCGAAGGCTTTACGTGCTCTCCGAGGCACGGGTGTGAATCACCGCTAAACTTCACAACTCTGGGCTGCTATTAGGAATTCTTAAGTAAAACCCTTATAACACTTTAGCCCGACCCGGGATTTGAACCCGAGACCTCTTGATTAGCAGTCGCTTACGCTATCCACTAGACCAACGAAGCAGTTAACAGCAGCAGTTAACGTTAACGTCATAAATGTATAATATATAAGTTATTATTGAACCATTCTGCATTAACTGTAAGAGAGACATCGTGGCTTGACACAAAAGAGGTGTCAAAGAATTGTCTTTGCTTTGTGCCGAATGTGTTAAGTTACCAGGATTCCGAGCCCAACTGCATCATAATGACGCACACTATGGCGGCCTATTAATAGCCACTCACATAAGAAACACCACAGCACGAATGCTGTTATTTTAGATTGGTCTTCTCTGAGGCTTCTGATCTCTTTGGGTGGGTGTCTATTCGTTTGCACCCCTATAGTAAAACAACTAATTTAATTAATAATCTTCATTTTGATCAATAACAGTGCTAAAAGTTCCATTGGACACCCTTGATTCGCTACGCGCATCGATAAATCAGTGGCTGAGCGCTCTGCGTCTAGGCGGGAAGTTGTTGGCCTACCCTCACAAAATTACTACTACACTACTTACATGTGTAGATATAAGAGAAAGATAACTTATCCTTCAGATAAATACCTAACGTATTGAGATCTAATTGCATTTGCATCACACACTGTGTATGCAATCAACGGTGTCATTGTCCTAAAAACCATAATAACCTATCCCCTACTGACGGTTCTCGAAGCTATCGACTATACTTCTTTGATGCAATGACTAATCGGTGTTACATAACATAGCTTCTTTATGTATATATGACTAATTCTAGAAACTTTTTTCAAAATATAAAAGAGAAGATCATTTAAAGCTCACTCTCATTTATTATATCACAATAAATTGATTTGTTCGAATCTAATTTTCTAACAGATACATGATTGAAAGTTTGAAAAAGCCACTAGTATCATTATTCCGTGTAGTAATAATTTTTCATCATAAAACGTTAAAGTTCTTAGCAAAGAATAATGTACTAAATTTAACTCACCTTAGCACTGGCACATGTACAATTACAACGTCTGATGGCGAAGTGGCGAGTATAAAGTTAGCTAAAAAG
Source organism: Phragmatobia fuliginosa (assembly GCA_932526445.1). Taxonomy (NCBI): domain Eukaryota; kingdom Metazoa; phylum Arthropoda; class Insecta; order Lepidoptera; family Erebidae; genus Phragmatobia; species Phragmatobia fuliginosa. The sequence continues at coordinate 18,077,382 of OW052074.1, read as the reverse complement.
TAAATACGAGTACATTAATATGATGTTGTGATACGTATTTAGAAAATAAAAATATTAAAAGGCTGTTTAATTTTATTTTTATAAGTACACGTTTTGCAATACCGTTGTAATTTAATAAAGGTGAGTGTTTATATTTTTGTATCATAATTGCTTGTTTAGATCTCACACAATTCTCACTTATCATGATTTATCATCGAGTATCATTAGTAGCGTGTAGTGTTCGACACAAACAATGCAATTATTGTTTTTAAGATTCCCACTATTTGACACTTTTAGTGTTAGCGCACTCACGCGCAGTTGTATGTAACGTTACCTTTAACCGACTTCGTAAAAGGAAGTTTTTGTTTTCATTGTTTTTTTTGTGCTCGTTTCATGTATCTGTCGGTAGGTGGCGCTATTTTTTTATTTATTTTTAAGAAGCTCTGGATTGTGTTTAACTATATACATTAAATATGTAAATATCACATGTTATTTTCTATAGCACTTGTAGGTTTATAATAAAATATGTATTTTTCGTATGACAGTCACTGAAGTGTTTGGATAAATTTATTGTTTATGAGCAGATTGAATTCGGATAGGAAATGAATTGAAAATTGTTGACGTTATATTTTTAATGATGTGCAATAAGACGTTGATTATTGATTTTCAAATAGATTTTTAAACACCATAGACAGTGTGATCGGAGTTAAAGAGGTCGCCGTGGCCGAAACCGGTCGTGGAAGTTATTATTATTATTGACTAGCTAACCCGGCAGACTTCGTACTGTCTCAATCTATAAATAGTAGATCTAAACTTTTGTATAAAATAAACTTAAAACAAGCAAAAGGAATCCATAATTATTAAAAAAATTGCAATTCATTTTCACAAATTCACATTTTAAACCTTCTCTGGACTTCCACAAATAATTCAAGACCAAAATAAGCCAAATCGGTCCAGCCGTTCTCTAGTTTTAGCGAGACTAACGAACAGGAATTCATTTATATATATATATATATATATATATATATATATATAGATTTTCATTTTATTATAGTGGAGCTCAATCAATGTCACCCATACAGCCTCGTACTAATGTATGGAGGGAATTATTTTAATTCCATATCACTCTTAAACAACTCCTCCTTTACATAGCTGGTAACATGGAAATGTTGATGTAATTAATATTTTTTTATTGACATTCCTATTACGATTTGATCATTTAACAGTCCAGAGCTTCTAGTTAAATTTTGGTTGCATTATCAATGTAGGCAGAGAATGAGGAGAGCCACGTGGGGGCGCTGCGGACGAGGGTGGGAGACAAACGGACCGCCCTGGACGACTATATCAACAAGAGTATCAAGGAACTGGTGGCCAAGGGATGTAGGCTCGACGAGGTAAGGGTTTTAGGTGTTTTTCTTTTTTGCTGGTACAGTTGGAAACATAAATACGAAACAATTATTTTTTGTTGTTGATGAATAATGTTTGATGATTTATCTGATTGGTTAAATATAGTAGTTATTATTATTAAATAGTTTTTTTAGTCTGGAATATGATAGGACTATCATCAAATATAGGAATACATTTTATACTAGCTTTTGCCTGCGGCTCCGCCCGCGTGTATGATGGTAATCACTGTAATAAGTAGCCTATGTTCTTTCCTAAGGTTCCATCCATCTCTATGCCAAAATTCATCAAAATCGGTTGAGCGGTTTAGGCGTGAAAACGTAACAGACAGACAGACAAAATTACTTTCGCATTTATATATAATATGAGTTAAAAAATTAGCTTTAAATGATTAGCTAAAAAAGGATAGTTTTTATGTAAAAGTAAAGGAAACGAGATAATTTAAATCTCACATGTCTTCTAAAGCCTGTGACCTTCTTGTGGGCTATTCGCGCAAGCTAGACACCTTGTAACCGTCATCATTTTTCATTTTTAAATAAGCTAATTTAGAGAGTTCCTTCTAATATTATTAACCGACTTCAAAAAAAAGGAGGAGGTTATCAATTCGTCGGTTTTTTTTTTTTTTTTTTTTTTTTTTTTTTTTTTTTTTTTTTTATGTATGTTCAGCGATAATTTCGTCGTTTATGAACCGATTTCAAAAATTCTTTTTGCATTGGAATGGGCGTAGCTTACAGGTGGTCCCATCGTCACCATATCGGGATCTGATCATGGGATCCCAAGGAAATCGAGAGAACTCCTCAAATATCATAGGCACAATGTCGCAATTTGGGTACTCGGAATAGTTTTTCATTGAAGTCGGTTCCTTTTTGTTAAAATTATTATAAGATAACGTTTAACTAGTCCAATGCGGGTTTTAAATAAGCATACTTTTTCTATACTGTGTTTAAAGTATTTCAAAAAGAGGTTCTCAATATAGACCAATGATTTTTTTAGGTCAATCGTTTAGGGGTTACTCCTCCCCTTACCAGCAAAGAATTGAGGAATAATAAATACAGGTTATAAAATGCATAATGTAGACGATATTTGTAATTTTTAATATTTTTAAAAGTTATTAATCTTTAAAACTTTAATGTTTAATTATTTAGATAAAAATTGCAAAGGTGAACATTTGTCCATTCTTAAACATTATTTTTCCCTATTTTGTAAACATGAGATGCAGATTTTTTCTCTAAACAGTTATTTATCAACCTTGTTACTTATCAACAGGAAGAAAAAACAGAAAAAAAATGCACAATGTATTAAAACTAACTAACTCATTAGCACAGTATTTGAAGATAAATATTATAAAAATAAATTTATTTTTTACGTTTTTATATTACCAACTGTACGAGTAAACGGAGCTTATTTTTTCATTTAGCTTTTTAAAATTACTGCATGCATGGTAGTTTTGTTTAGAACCATCGAAACATAAAGCATTTTTAAAACTACCATTTAATTTAATATTAACATATATTTAATATACATATATCTTTACTATAAATGAACTTTAACACTTAACTGTCCCGTAAAGTTTGTTGAAAACGAAAGTATCACTAAGGGTTATCTAAATCTCTCTAAGTGACCCCTTAAATTTAGAGAACGGTAGTGAAAATGGACATTACTAATATAAATTGTCCGTGTGGTGACGGATTAAGAATACAGAGTGTCACCACCCCTATTGATCCCGCGGGTGTCGTAAAAGGCGACTAAGGGATAAACTACGCAAGACAACATCTATGCAAAGAGAAGGAAAACTTGAAACAAACTCTTTACCAACCCGTCTGGCCAGCGTGGTATAGTAGACCAAAACCTCCTTTCTAAGGAGAGGCCTATGTCCAGCAGTGGACTGTTAAAGGCTGTTGATGATGTTGATGAATATACAATGAGAGACTATGTGGTAGTAACAGAATTGTGATGTTCTTGGATCAAAGTGATAATTAATTTATGCATTTACTACCGACGTCACATAAAACCCCTTGATACCAGATCAAGGGGTTTTATCAATTGAAACGCGTAAATTTATTTTTATTTATTTCTTACATTTTACACACAACGCCATCTAGTCCCCAAACTAAGCAGAGCTTGTATTGTGGGTAACTAAACAACTGATATGAATACATAAACATCCTTTTTTTTTGTAAATACATACATATTATACATAGAAAACAACCAAACTCCGAAACAAATATTTGTGGATCACACAAACATTTAGTCCGACCCGGGAATCGAACCTGAGACCTCTTGTTCAGCAGTCGCATACGCTTAGCACCAGACCAACGTGTCAGTATTGCAAAAAATTAAAATGAACAAGATTCTAATAATCAATTGGTCGTATATAAAATGAATATTCTCTTGTATCATTGGCTAATATTTTGTTTTGATCTCGTATCTCAATCATCATTATCATCAGCCTATCGCAGTCCACTGCTAGACATATGCCTCTACCATTGCACACCACTTTGTCTGAATGACATTAGCCAATAAAACAAGAGAATGAGGAAATAGAATAGAAACACGTTTGTAACTGGCTCTTTAATACTGATATTCTCGAATAATCTTTTACAAAATTGTATGGATATTCAAATATTGAAATTAAATGATTTAAAAATTATTAATTAATCCACAGAGCTCCACTCCCAGTCCTGATAGCCCAGCTTCGGAGACCAGTACTGAGAGTTTAATGCACTTACTGAACCAGTGCGAGCCGAAGGTCGCCACCAGCATCAAAGAGACTGTTGAGAGACATGTGAGTATTATAGTTATACCTATACCGCACCATACCCTTCTTGGGGGACAACGAAGGGTGTGTGTGGGACTCCCGGGCAACCGGTCTACCCCCTAAACCCCGCGGCGGCCTACCTCGGCAGTCGGGAGGAACACCAGGATCGTAACAGCGGCTTCTGGTGTCCCCCTATGCCATACCCCACAACTGGGATACATCCCGGGGTGACTGGACTCACCTCCAGGGCAGGACGTTGTTATTTTATTTATACCTACATCTTTATATAAGCTGCGGTAGCTAATGTTGTTGACATATTTTATTTGTTCACTGAGCGAATGGTGAAATACCTTCTACACGGTCGGAATCAACTGCCAACCGCCCTGTCCTTGATCGGGTTGATATAAAAATGGATAGTGTAGAAACCAGTTGACCCGACCGATGGTTGGTTGATATTAGCGGCTTTCGTCGACAGACTGCGTCCTCATCCGTCTGGAACGCTATCGGCCGACGCGAGCCGTTGGTTGGTCGGCGGTTGGTTACGACCGAAGGCCTTTAACTTACTGTGAACTTGGGAATTGTTAAGTTGATTAAAACATATACCGCATTAGATTCTACAAATCTGTAATGGTAATCGTAAGTGTGTTGTAAATAAATAATTGATTAAAGCTATAGAGCACTGTTCTATTGTGTGGTTGACATTTGACTGGCCCATGCCCATTTTTACTAACTTTACTTAATCTTCCTAACGTAGGCAGCCTATACTTAGGTGTTTCCTAAAGGTTAGTGGAAACAAAAATATCACTAAGGGTTACTTATATTTAACTCTTTGCTAAGTGGCCCTTACATTTAGATGACGGCTATTCTTGGGACAATTCTTTGGGAATTTAAAGATTGGACAAAGAAAGTAGCTAAATTTTACCATAGGAGATCCATGCTTGGGCATCAACGGGTCATATCGACCGCATTGATTTCATGGCCTCGCAGTTAACAGGACAAGTGTTGGAGCTTGGCTGAACAGTTGGCTTAGTGGTTTCAGTCGTCTACTACATCATGTATTGTGGGTTCAAATCCCACACGGGGGAATACAGTCTGATCCACAAATTGTTGTACTGAGTCTGGGTGTTCTTTATGTCCGGTTCATATATGTTTGTAAAATTCTAAAGACACACAGTATGTATCCTAGTGCAAGAGTTATAATTATAAAAAAAAAACTTCTATTGCTTTCACCAAGTGAGTGTGGTTAGCTAGCCCAAATCGAACTCCTTCTCTTTGATTAGTATAGCGAACTTATTCCTTCTTGCTTGGTCCGTCGTAGGGGTCCACGATTATGGCGACTTATAGGTGGATACCGAATAACAACGATCGTGTATTCTTTTGGAGCCATGTTTATTAATTAATTACTGTACTCTTATTCTAACCTTACGTGCTAAGGTATGTACATGGAATCTCTTAGTTATGATCTTATAGCTACATTATATATTCTAAATATATCGTTACGTTGCACAATAAACATGTCTTAAAATATCAACAAGGAAATGACAGCCGGAATCCTACGTGCTCTATAATCGGCCCCTATCTGAAATGTGCTGGTCGAGCATATCTGTGTATCATTTCCGTCTTTTACTTAAAACAAAATATGACGCAGGAATATAGGTCCCTACCGAAAAAATTTACGGTAGTAAATTCAGACAACTTCATATTATATCAACAATTGACAATTATAAATTATAGCTATAACTATAGCGAACTTATATGTTGATGAAAATAACAACCACCGTGAACATCTTGTGACTAACGTTTATTGGGCAGGAACTACTCTCAATAATACATTGTAATATGTGGCTGGGGATACCGACTTACAGCTACGTTATATAGTCTAAACCTATCGCTACAAGGCGATATTAATCACGTCTTAATATTAATAAGGAAATGACAGCCGGAATCCTACGTGCTCGATAATCGGCACATATCTCAAATGTGCTGATCAGAAGTGTTTATTTATAATTTCCGTATTTTATTGTTATTAATTTATGACGCAGGAATATAACTTCCCACCAAAAAAATTTACGGTAGTAAATTCAGACAAACTTCATCAACAATTGACAATTATAAACATAACCTATTTCACTAACAATTATAACATTACATAATAAGTCAGTATCGCGGAGTAGTTCCTAGATAATAAATATAATCTAGGTCAATAAAATCATAACATTAAAATGAATACAAAACAAACATATGATCGAGTGTTGCGACCTTCCCATGTCAGCACATTTTACAAATTACACAATTATCACATTCAATATCTCATAGTCAACAAAATTATTCCGGTATAATTATCACAAACACTGTGTTATATGTTAAATCTTACTACCGGACGGACGTGCCTTCCTGATCTTGTAACTATCGGCCTAGATATCTCGTCTGCTTTGTCAGCACGTTTCTCCGTATGTAGATTGCTTCCGCCCGGCTCATCATTTCGCTCGTTCGCTTTACTTAAAAATGCTGGTTTTAATCGATCGATGGACACGTACTGTTTGTTGTCGTCCTTCCGGATACAGAACAACTTATTTGTCCTACTTATCACAGGGAACGGTCCTTCATAAGGGGGAGTAAGGGCTTTCTTTACCCGATCGATCCGTACGAATACATGCGAACAGCTCTTTAACGCTGGGTGCACGAATGTAGCTCTGTCTGATCGCTCTCTCCTTGGCAAAGACAGTATCCGATTGATATCTTGCTTTAGCTGCGACATGAAATCATCGTAATACGTCTTGTTGTTGTTTTGCTCAAACATCTCTCCAGGCAACTTTATAGGCGCGCCATACACCATCTCGGCCGAACTAAGCCTGTACGGGTCGCGTACACAGCTTGTTGAATGATAGACGTTTCTTGAAATGATACTATTTATTGTTGCACACAAAATGACTTATTAATCTAATGATATAATGTAAATGATATGCTAGTGAGTACACCCTGTGACTGTTGAAAGTGCACTAATTTATAAATGTAATTAATCGACGATGTTAACGTAAAATGCTGACCGCGCCAAATGTACGGTCATTGGCCCGTACATATTCCCGGGCAACAAAAGAAGTGAAATGTTTGATGTGTGATGGTTTTATGATATATGATTATGATACAAGGTGAATCACTAGGTCCTTAATTGCTAAGAGGGTGATAAACTTATAGTCTCTAATAATTCGTTGTTATTATTAATACACTACACTACACTACACCAATTGCTCACCCACTTTGAACACAGCTTTTTTTACAAAAGGCGACGTGCCTCTGTCACGCTTAGATTTCCGTCCACTTCCCGATTTCTGAAAACCTTGCACTACGTTTTGACACTGATCACTAGTACTGGAACATTCGTGGTTGACCACCAGTTCCATCGGTGGGTGCGCCGTCTCCTCCCTGCTAGGTGAAGGTACGCGCGCCGCGCGTCCTCGCCTCCACCACCAACCAACGAGTCCGACGAGTATCACCACAAAACCTGCTACTGCGTATATTGCCGTGTAGTGATGGAAGTCATGGTTGTATGAAATGTTTTCAAACTGTTCTTGGTTTTCTTTCATGTATCGAATTTTGTTCTGTATTTCCTTGATCTGTAGCTGTGTTTCTGATACTTCGGATGCGTTTGAAACTTGTGACTGGACAGGTACTGAGAAGTTAAATAAATTATTAATAGGTGAAATGTATACTAAGTTGGTAACGGGTGATGAAATCTTTACTTTACTGCTCATGTCTTTATGTGAGTAAATTGTAAAGTTGTTTGTTTTCATCATGCAGCCTTGACCGAGGTTAATAATTCCCGAGTGCACCAGCTGTTTAACGGTAACTTGATCCTTGCATAATATTCGCACCTGACACTCGTGACAGCAAAAATAAACAAATGAATTAACATTGTTTATTTTAATCCATTCATTACTACATGATTTGAGTGTAGTCTTGCATTGATTTGTTTGCTGATTCACCTCACAAAGGTCGTTGTCACTGATAAGGTGATTAACTGGATTTTGTATGCGACAAAGGGAAGTCACAGAGAACTCCAGACACAGTTTTAAGTCGGTTTCCGTTATTATCATATAAATATCCTTTTGTAGATTAATACCAACGTATTCGGATTTTGGTACAATACTAATTTTATTGCTGCTTGATTGTAGGGGAATGGGAATTAAGTTATAAATTTCGAAAAAATCCTGGCTGACTAAGGGAACCTTGATTTCAAAGAGGCAGTATTTCTTTGATAGTCTTGTTTTAACTGTGAGTAATTGGTACATGTTCTTGAGATCACCTTGTAAAAAATCGACTGGCAAAACGAAGTCCTTAGGTAACTGACTTGCAATGTTACTCAATTCGCTCTTCAACTGTTCCGGTGCCAACAAATGCGGATTAAATCGACCGTGATAAATATCAGTTACGGTGTCCAACAACACCTCTTGTATATTTTTCAGATTACGTAACATATTGTTAGCGATAAGAGCTGTGAACGTGAAGACATTCATGTCATAGTTCTCTTGTATTTCTTGTTTGTGTAATGTCCAAAGTCATTAAATGCTGATTTATCGCTTTATGTTGTTTATCGATCAAATTAGTCATTCTTTTTAAAACGTTATTTTGTGATTCTATAATAGAAGTTTGATTTTTCCACAGTGAACCCATATGTTTTTGATTGTCTCGAATTAGCTGTATGTCCTTTTGATACTGCTCCGCGAAACGCTGATCCAATACGCCGAATAAGCTGTTTGCGACGTAACCGACACCGTCGATGAGACCTCGCCGTTGTCGCGTGCCCGATTGCTGACTCAGGAGCATATGATTGTAGTATTCGAGTTCACTGTACCCGTGCTGTAGTTGTAATAGGAGTATTTCGCATCGCATGGCTTTGTTTATTTTATCACATTCATTGTTTAAATATTGTATGTATTTATCTAAAGCCGTAAGTCCTTGTTGATACGGGTCCATGTCGTTATATGTTAATATTCTCCATTCGTCTCTTATAAGCCGCATATCCGAAATTTTATCGAAATATATGTAACGATCTTTTATTTCGGTTATATTGTATGAACTCGCTGCACTTGATATTATTGTCATGAAGAATAATAACGCCATAACAACAGAACTAAAATGTGAGCCGCGTTTTGACTTTATATTTTGCTGTGTCTGTGTATTTGATATGTTAACTGGAACTTGATTTTCACTCTGTGTTGGTAATATAGACAGCTTGATTATAGGTCTTTTTATGAAGCCATTTTTTACCTTCAGAGTTACGACCCTGACGTAGCCATCAGCTCCTGGGTGTAATTCAGTAACTCTGCCCAGTAGCCATTTTCCAGCTGGGAGGTTGTCATCATGAATAAGCACCACGTCATTGATTTTTATATTTTCTTGCTGTTTTTGCCATTTGCTACGGGCTGTGATTTGGTCTAAATATTCCCTACGCCATCTTTTCCATATGTCTTGGAATATTTTTTGCGTTAAGTGCCATCTTGTGCGAAGATCCCTCTCTGTCTCCAGAACAGTTAGAGCAGAACCTCCTGTCAGAAAGTGTGCTGGCGTGAGGTAGTCCAGATCATCTGGGTCTTCTGATAATGGGCATATTGGTCGCGAATTAAGAGTCGCTTCCAATTGTGCTAATAAGGTGCTGAACTCTTCGTATGTTAAATTTTGTTCACCAATCACTCTTTTTAAGTGATATTTCAAGCTCTTCACAGCTGCTTCCCACAGACCCCCTGCTGAAGGCCACGAGGGAGCGTTAAAATGCCACTGGATTTGCATCTCAGCGGCGACTGTCATGATTTCTGGATGATTGATTTGCAGCTGTTCGAATTCGTGTTGCAGAATGTTATTTGCACCTAAAAAATTGGTGCCATTGTCACTATACATATGACAAGGTGTTCCTCTCCGCGCTGACATTCTTCGTAAGGCTGCTATAAATGCCGAAGTTGTAAGGTCCGACACAAGCTCCAGGTGTACAGCTTTGGTTGCCATACACACAAATACTGCTATATAACCCTTCGTGGTTTTGACCCCACGGCCCTTGTTGGCCTTGATTGTGACGTATCCTGTGAAGTCAACACCTGTATGATAAAACGCTCGAGGGCACGGGTTACACCTTGCTTGTGGTAGGTCGCCCATGAGCTGCTGTAATTTCTGCGGGTTCTGTTTGCGACAAGTTACACAATTACGTAACTGCTTTTTTACTGTTCGCATTCCACTAATAATCCAATATTTTTGTCTGATGAAGGCTAGACATAATCTTGCTCCGCCATGATATGTCATCTTGTGTGCGTGATCAATAAGGAGTTCTGCTAACCTTCCATTTGATATAATGATAGGCGTTTTCCTTTCTTCGTTTATACGAGCGTGTCTTAATCGGCCGCCGACTCGTAGAAGACCATGCTTGTCGAGGAAAGGATATAAACTAATAATTTTGCTCTTGTTTGATATGTTTTTTCCAGCTCGAAGACTGCTGATTTCATGATAAAATTCCGTTTGCTGATGATTTTTCATGACTATAATAGTTGCTTGCTTTATTTCTAGTAATGTTAGGTAATTAATTTTGCCTACTTGTTGTTTTGTAATAATTCGACGCAGCCAGGCCACTACGCGAACTATAAATGAAAAACTGCTGAATCGTGTAATCAGCGTTGCTATGATATCGCTGTCCTTGTCTTGTTTTGTGATGACGTTCACTTGTTTTGGTACCTTTTTCACCTCTTGATCGGTGAAATATTTGGGTAGCTCGGAGTCAGGACTGGTGTTCATGTCTTGTAACCAACTCGGTCCATGCCACCAAAGATCGTGATTTTTTAGCTGTGTTGCTGATATGCCTCTACTGCTACAGTCTGCGGGATTTTCCTGAGACTTGACATACCTCCACGACTCAGCGGGGATTACCTCTTTGATTTGCTTTACCCGGTTTTCTACGAACGGCTTCCACTTGCCCGGGTCCCCGTTCAGCCATCCCAGGACCACCATCGAATCTACCCAACCATATATCTTGATATTATAGTTGTTATAACAAGTTTTGATCTTAGTCATTAATCTTGATAATAAATGAGCTCCCATTAGTTCCAACTTAGGCAGCGATATATTTTTACTGGTGGGAACCAATCGAGCTTTTCCTGCTACTAAATAGACTTTGCTATTTTCTTGTGACGTGATTCGGCAATAGATGACGCACGCATATGCCTTGGTTGATGCGTCACAGAATCCGTGCAATTCAAAGTCTTTATTTTTCTGAATGCCTAACCATCTCGGTATGTGATAATGTTTGATTTGATCTATATCTTCCATACTTTTGACCCATTGTTTCTTGATATTTTCGGGTAGCTTATCATCCCATTGTAAGGAAGTCTGCCAAACTAGTTGAAACATGATTTTCAATTTAGTTGTTAGCGGTGAAAGCCACCCTAGTGGGTCAAATAGTTTTGAGATATCGGAGAGCATAGACCTCTTTGTAGGTGTTAGGGTATTTGGTTTTATTTTTGCCTCGAACAGGAAATTATCTTGTTTACAATTCCATTGAAGTCCCAGGGTCTTTGTCGACTCTGCTTGTCTAAAGTCGTAGCCCTTTTGTTCGGGCTGCCCTGGGCTGATGTCATTGAGTAGTTCTGATGAGTTAGAGGACCATTTGCGCAGGTTATAACCTCCCGACTGTAATATTCTCGAAAGATCTCTTTGTACAAGCTTCGCGGAAGGTATGCAGTGGGCCCCATGGAGTACGTCATCCATATAAAAGGATTCCTTTAATGCCCTGATAGCTTCACTTTCTGGATACTGTCCTTGCTCATCTATCGCCAGTTGTTGTAAGGTCATCATGGCTAAAAACGGTGCAGCCTTTGTGCCATAAGTAACCGTGGTTAACTGATATTCGGTTAGGGCTCCTGTCTGTGTATCTCGCCATATACATTTTTGCAGCTTTTGATCTTCTTCGGCTATCCATATCTGTCTGAACATCTTTTCTATATCAGCCGTAAAGGCATACTTATACTGACGCCATTTTAAAATCAAAGATTGCAGGTCTTTTTGTAAATTCGGCCCCCTGTACATAATGTCGTTTAAGCTTGACCCACTTAACGTTTTAGAAGACGCATTAAATACGACGCGTAATTTTGTTGTCGTCGAGTCAGCTCGTAATACACAATGGTGAGGTAAATAATAATCAGGTTGCATGTTGTACAAAGATCGTTTCATATGACCGAGGGCAATGTACTCGTTTAAAAATAACTTGTACTCTTTTTCTGTATTTTTGTTCCTTTTAAATCTGCGCTCTAATTGATGAAATTGGGCGATGGCTATTGATTTTGATGATCCTAGTTGTTTCTCGTAATCTTGCTTGAGAGGAAGGCGCACTTCATACCGGCCGTCTTGCTTTCGAACGGTGGTGTTTTCAAAAAAAGTAACGCATTGTTTATCCTCCACTGATAATTCTGTATCTTCAGCAATATCTTCTATCTGCCAAAAGCGTTCCAAGTTGTCCATGCTATTGACGATCACATAACACTGACGACTTTGTGACGTCAGGATGCTACCGCAAACTATCCACCCGAGTTCTGTTTGTTGCGCAACCGGCATTGAGATACTGCTACCCTTACGAAGGCCGTCTAAAATTATTCTTGGGAACACGTCCGACCCCAGTATCATGTCAATTGGGCGACTGACGTTGAAGTCGCTATCTGCTAGTTGTAAGCCTTGTAAATGTGGCCAATTTTGCTTGTTTATGGTACAGCTAGGTAGATTTTTGACTATTTTAGTCATAACATAGGCTTCTGTTGTAAACTCAAAGTTTTTATTGTATATAGAAGAACAAGTCAGCGTGATAATGCCTTTACACGTGCTTTCTTTCTGTCCCACTCCTGAAATAATTCCCTTGCTTCTACTTCTTGGTAATCGTAAAATTTGTGCAGCGCTTTCAGTGATTAATGTCATCTGGGAACACTGGTCTATTAAAGCACGCATTTTGTGGTAATTCCCTTCTCGATCTCTGACATTGACTATTGCAGTAGTGATAAGTATTTCCGAGAAAGCTGATTTTTGTGAAACATATGAGTTCCCATGAGGTGTTTCGGGGCTTGATGGCTTGTGTTTTCTATGATTTGAAAACGCGTCATGCAAAATTGTATTATGCTGGGCATTGCACGCGCGACATGTTTTGCTTGAAAGGCAATTCTTGCCTTGATGATCATATAAACAGTTTTTGCATAAATTGTATTTCGAAATTGTTTTTCGTTTGTCATCCGGTGACATACTTAAAAATTGCTGACAGTAAAAAATTCCGTGTTCTTCATTACAAATTACACATGTTATATTTAAATTACGTGAGGAGGCCTTCTTATTTTCTTGATTAAATGATTTTGATGCGACTTGATGGGTTGCGAAGGACTTAATATTATACGGCTTCACGGGCCTTTGCGCCCTTATGGGTGTCAAATTGCTTGATTTATTCATATTTTCTTGCTTTTTCCGTGTAGCAGACGACTCCATTGTTGTAAATTTCATTTCTAGGAACTCCAAAAAATCTTTTAAACTCGGTAATTCACGAGGCTGCTTTAGGGACTCTAAGTAGTCGTTGTAAGTATCCTGATCTAACTTTAACGACATAAGCTGAACTAACAATGGATCCCAAGAGCTGACGTCGACTCCTAGGTTCTTAATAGAGTTCAAACATTCGTTTATCGTGTCATGTATTCGTTTGATATGTGTCACATTAGGCTGCTGCATGACAGGAATGTTTAGAAGAATGTTTACATGCGACGTAAAAATGAGTCTTTTGTTGTTAAACCTGTGGTTTAACAGCTCCCAACAAACGTGATAATTGTCAGAGTTGATTCCTAGATGCTGTATCAGTTTTTCAGCTTCCCCTCTAACTTTACTCTTTAAAAATTGCATCTTTTGCGCATTATTGAGAGAAGGATTGCTGTGTATAGCCTCTGTGAACAGATCCTTAAAGGACACCCAATGGTAGTAATTGCCACTAAATACTGGTATCTCAATTTTAGGTGTAAAGTGGTCTCTATGAGATGCTGACCATAATTTACTGTTTATTGCCTTTTTCATGGTTTTATATCGTTTTTCATTCGCTGTAAATGCCATTTCATACTCTACGTCCGTACCATTAAGTTCATTGTCTATTTGCCAGTGAAGGGAATCTATAACCGACCATCTTGATTGTAATTGCTGTAATAGGTCTTCAAACTCCCACTTCTCTGTCACAGCTTCCAGATCAAAATCTTGTATAGTACGAAGGAAAGCTTTAAAATTAGTTGCCTGCTTCTTCAACAACTCTGCAGTCTTGCTATCTGTTCCTTGGGACTTTGTTTCCTGATTTTCCCTGGCAGGACCCGCCGTGCTGGGGCTAGGCTGAAGAAACTTAGTGTCTCCCGTAACTCCTATCGGAGTAGTAACTCTCGGTAAACACTGCTGTAAATAGGCTTTGGTATTGTTGTAGAAGTCCAAAGCCTTGTCGTAATGATGTTCCCGGTGATAATTGATGTCTTCATGTTCATATATTTTGCTAAACCGAGAATGATTTGCTACGAACTCTTTCCAATAGGAATCTAACGTATCTAGTTTCCTAAGGATATAGTCAGACGTACGGCGGTCACGTCCCGTCTTCTTGAATGACGAAAGCAGTTGTTCCATCGCGCTGACTAATTGTTCTTGGTTTGCTACAAAATCCTCCATTTTTATAGTAAGTTAAAAATAGGAAAGATCTTACTTGATATGCTTGATATGATAAATTTGATGATTTGATTGGATAATTGTTGTTTGCTGCTTGATAAATTGTTGATACTTGATAGATAACTGCTGTTTGATAGTTGATCTGATAATTGCTGTTTGATGCTTGATAGGTACTGATAATAAAATGTTTGATTGATAATTAGTCACTGATAAAAGATGCAGTGTCCCTGCGATCTCTCTACAAAGTTTCTTGATGCTCGTCTCAATCTACTTAGTGATTCCCGCTTGTGGGAGGCCAAGTAGACCGATGCACTTGTAGGAAACCACAGAAGACACTTCACCGAAGTAGCTCGAAGGACCTTTCTTGATGCTCGTCTCAATCTACTTAGTGATTCCCGCTTGTGGGAGGCCAAGTAGACCGAAAGCCCGATGTCCTCTTTCATGCTAGCTCTCAAACCCAACAAAACAGTAGGTAATTCTCTGACCCAGTTTTCTCCTGATTCTCTGGCCATCAACGCACTCTTCAAGCTTCGGTGGAACCTCTCAATTTTAGAATTTGCTTCTGGATGATAAGGGCTGGACCTTATTCTAGTCACTCCCAAGAATTCTGTCAGTGACCTAAATAATGCTGACTCAAACTGTCTGCCCTGGTCAGTAGTGATAATGTCCATACACCCAAATCGTGAAATCCATCCACTATACACCACTCGAGCTACAGTATCAGCAGAAATATCCGCAACCGGGAAAACTTCAGGCCACGACGTACAACGGTCGATCATTGTTATCATGTACCGACAACCCTGCGATGTCATCAACGGCCCCACAATGTCGATGTGCACATGAGCAAAACGCTTGGCGGGCAAAAAACTTCCAATCGGCGAAATTGTATGACGATGCACTTTTGCTCGCTGGCATTCAACACACTCTTGGCACCATTTATTTATTTCCTTGTTCATGTTAGTCCAAATAAAACGTTCTGTTATCATTTTTCTCGTAGCTCGCTTCCCCGGATGGCTTAGCGAGTGCAAACCATTAAAAACCTTCTTTCTAAACTGTTCTGGAAGGTATGGTCTTGCTCTTCCAGTTGAGACATCACAGTATATTTGAGATTTTGTGTTTAAAATAGCCACTTTTCGTATTTTCAACTTGTTATTAAGATTTAAGCTCTTTAATTCTGAATCTTTCTGCTGCACCCGATAGAGTTCGTCGTAATCTAGCGTTGAAGGCATAGAGATTACTCCGATTGTTCGTGACAACGCGTCTGCAACTTCGTTTTGAGAACCTTTTATATATCTGATATCTGTGCTGTACTGTCCGATTAAGTCCAGCTGTCGGACTCTACGTGGAGTTTCGTTATTTGAGGGCTTCCTTTCAAAAGCGAAAGATAATGGTTTGTGATCTGTATAGATAGTGAAAGCTCGTCCCTCTAGGAATTTCCTGAAATATTTGACTGTCATGTAAATTGCCAATAACTCTCTATCGTATGTAGAATACTTAATCTGAGCTTCTGAGAGAGCTTTAGAGAAGAATCCCAAGGGCTGCCACTCATTTCCCATTCGCTGATGTAATACTCCCCCGACACAGGTGGCGCTCGCGTCGGTACAAATTGCCATGTGTGCAGTAGAAGATGGATAGGCTAATCCGACTGCATGCTTCAAGGCTTTTTTACATTGTTCGAAGGCTGATTCGGCTTCGACCGTCCACTTAATCGGCGTCTTGTCATTTCTCTTAGCTCCGTGTAAATACTTGTTCAGCACCTTTTGATAGCTCGCTGCCATAGGTATACTCGTACGATAAAAGTTGATCATACCGAGAAATCTTCTAAGCTCCTGCACCGTGTTTGGTTTAGGAAAACTAACGATCGCCTCCGTTTTCTCTTTTGTCGGCCTTATACCTTGGCTCGTTATATGATAACCAAGGAAATCAAGCTCTGTTTCAAAAAACTCGCACTTATCGAGATTAATTGTGATTCCGTACTTATTTAGTCGCTCAAATATCGCCTCGAGGTGCTTAGCGTGCTCTGTTTCATTCTCCGAAACACATAAACAGTCGTCCACGAATACATATACAAAATCTAAATCTCTGAATATATCGTCCATGAACCTTTGGAAACTGGAGCCACTGTTACGCAATCCGAAACTCATCCGTACGAACTCAAAAGCCCCAAACGGTGTAATTACGCTGGTCTTCTTAATATCGTCTTTAGCCACAGGAATAGCATGATAAGCCTTTTTTATATCGATCTTGGACATAACCACATTCTTCTTTTTCTCAAAAATGTAAGTAAAATCTAACAATCTCGGTAGTGGGTAACGATCTGGCACTGTAATCTTATTTAACATCCTGTAATCCCCGCAGGGCCTCCATTCTCCGTTCTTCTTCTTAACCATATGCAATGGACTCGCCCACGGACTGTTCGACGGGCGACATATTCCCATTTTCACCATATCTTGAAACTCTCTTTTGGCGATATTGTACTTGTCTGGGGGTAAAGGTCGCGCTTTACTGAACACCGGAGGGCCCGTTGTCTCGATGTAGTGCTCCACGTTATGCTTGGCGGGTTCCTTAAAGGAGCAAGGATGTGTTATATCTGAATATTTTTCCAACAACTGCCGAACAACTCCTTGCATTTTATCACTAATTGTACGTATAGTGACTTGTTTTGCTCTTGCAATAATAGCAGGCGTTTTGATACCCGTCACTCCATCAACCAGGCGCTTACCGCGCACGTCGACAAGTAAATTGTAGTGCTCAAGTATATCTGCGCCTAATATCGGCATACTGACGTCAGCGACCACAAAATTCCATTGTATCGGTCTTCGAATATTTAAATCGAGCGTCAGCATTTTCTCTCCATATGTGTCTATGACCGTACCGTTTGCCGCATACAGCTTATAGTCTGACAACTGCGCTCTACGTTTGTTCTTACAAGGCAACAAACTAATATTGGCCCCCGTATCGACTAAAAACCTCATACCACTTTGTCGGTCGGTAATCATGAGGCGGTTAGAGGGATTGATAGCGCAGACTCCCGCCTTTTTCTGCACTATTCGAAGTTTTCCGACTGCCCCTGAGACCTTTTCCTTCCGTAGCCGGAATCTCCCGTGGTGCCTGAGCCATTTTTCCAGGCACATGGAGTCTCGCATCTATATGCTTTATCCTTGTACTTTCTATGATAAATACACAATTTATAACGCGATGGTGAACGTGACCTTGATCTTGATTGTCTGCGACCGTAAAACCGCTTATGCGTAAATCTGGTACGCTGATTCTGCATATTTTCAGAACGTAGCGACGCAATCTCTAACTGCATGCTTGCTATTTGCGCGGTGAGATTCGTGATGACACTAATATCGGCCGATTTTAATGATTGGCTTGATGACGATGAATTTGCACTGTCAAATACCTTGTCTGCCAGCTTGCCTAACTTGTCCAAAGTTAAGTTGTCTGCCACCGTAAGCACAGTTGTGATCGATTTCGGCAGGCGACTGAGCCATAGCATCTGGACCGCGTTATCAGTTAATTTGTTTCTTCCTAGTTCCCGCATGCGCCTTAACAGCTGAGACGGTTTTTGATCTCCCAATTCTGTTTCTGATAACAATCTCTGGAACTTCCGCTGCTCTGATTCTTCGTAATAATCAATTAATTTCTCTTTGAGGCTTCCATATTTATCAGTTTCCGGGGGTTCTATTATGAGCTCACTTATGTGCTGAATTTCGTCCTTACCCAATTTGGATATAACTAGGTTGTACTTATACTCGTCACCCTGTTTCTGGGGGGCGACGATGGCTTCAAACTGCGTGAACCATAGACGCGGCTGGTCAGTCCAAAAAGGTGGAATTCTCTCCACTATGGTGACTGAAGACACCTCTGCTACCATTGCGCTTGAAACTCCGGCTTTTGCAGCACATCCAGCTCCAAGCAGCGGCATCCTGACGATGGTTCTTTATGTAATACTGTGGCTATGCAAGTTCACTATAATATGTTCTCCTTCAAAAGGTGCGGATAGTCGCTTCTTCTTCCCTGTTCAACTGTCGGGGTCACCAACTATAGCGAACTTATTCCTTCTTGCTTGGTCCGTCGTAGGGGTCCACGATTATGGCGACTTATAGGTGGATACCGAATAACAACGATCGTGTATTCTTTTGGAGCCATGTTTATTAATTAATTACTGTACTCTTATTCTAACCTTACGTGCTAAGGTATGTACATGGAATCTCTTAGTTATGATCTTATAGCTACATTATATATTCTAAATATATCGTTACGTTGCACAATAAACATGTCTTAAAATATCAACAAGGAAATGACAGCCGGAATCCTACGTGCTCTATAATCGGCCCCTATCTGAAATGTGCTGGTCGAGCATATCTGTGTATCATTTCCGTCTTTTACTTAAAACAAAATATGACGCAGGAATAATTAGCATTAATTCATTCCCTTGAAATCCTCGAAGAGGCCAACGCATTTATAACTCCCAGCTTGCCTCTCCCCTCCACCATAAAGAACCATCAACAAGCCATTAATGTACTAATTTTCTTTTTAGAAAAAAGAGCTGGTGGAGTTAGAAGAAGAATTACAAAGTAGAGTGGCATCTGTGGCTTCTCACCGGGTGAAGATCGAGAGGCTACAAGCCGAGCTCGCTCTTCTCGGAACCCAGGAGTTGGGACTGAAACACGCCCTCGCTTCCGACTTGGGACCAGCAGCTATACGAGGTGAGATTCCATAATTGTCATTCTTCCATACCCTCCTTTTATTAACAGGGTGGCAAATGCCTTCGGTTCTCCTTCTCCGTGGGGATTCAGGAGCCAGGAGTGTGTAGTCGTTCTACTAGTTAGCTTTAGGCGTTGTACTGTAGGAGGACACGGATCATGTGATTTTAGGTCTTGCATTCTAACTTTGATTGGTCTACTGATCTAGTGGTTAGCAACCCTGACTGCTATGCCAAACGTTATGGATTCGATTCCCATCATATACAATTAGTTAAGAAATCAGGTTAATTTGTCTGTCTGGATGTAATTTAGTTGTCATATTTAAAATATATATGAATGGTTCAACAGGTATGTTACCTTAGTATAGTTTTCGCTTAATTTGAGATCAGATATAATTAGTATTACTAGCATCTTCTAGAGACATTCATAAAATAATAAGCGTAATCATTTTTTTGCTTTATACTTCCGTACCATTGTTTGCAATTACGTTAAAATTTCAATTTGACTTTTAAAATAAACTCAAAATATTTAAATACTTATGGCACATGTTTAATTTAATAATCATCTTAGATTTCAACCGCTTAAGCGGATCGCTTGTTCCGCGTTCTCGCTTACACGATTGGCTCAGGCGTTAAATGACAATAAGTCATAAATTTTTCTTGTGTGCAGCTGGCTCGTCGATTTACTTTTTATTGTCACAGCGAAAATTACATAGTACAACTGCGTCAGTGCGTCTCTTAGCTTCCAAACTAATTAAAAACTTTTCATATGGAATCCAAGAAGATTCATTTTCGAAGATTAATAAGTACGATCATTCACCTTTGAACTGGTTTAAGATAGTACCGTTTAACTGTTTCACTAAGTAAAATGCGGGTCATTAATAACTTGATTGCGTGTTAAACGAACACAATGAACTCTTTAACTATAGAACTGTCATACAAAGTTATACGAAACGTCTCTTAGGATATGTAAAGAGAATATGTAGTACTAGTTGCGTCCTGCAGTGTTCATCATCATCAACAGCACTTAACAGTCCACTGCTGGACATAGGCCTCTCCTTAGAAAGGAGGTTTTGGCCTGCTATACCACGCTGGCCAGACGGGTTAGTAAAGGATTTGTTTCAAGTTTTCCTTCTCTTGGTAGTGATGTTAGCTGTTTAGTTTGTTCCTTTAGTCGCCTCTTACGATACCCATGGAATGAATAGGGGTGGTGACACTTTGTATTCTTAATCCGTGCGGTGCTGTCCACTCTTAAAGCTGATAATTTGAAATTACAAACAAACATTTAAATTTGATTTATTTTGTATAGATATACAAGTAAATGATCGCGTTGATTATACAATTATTTGTCTTGGGTTGGAATCTAAACTATGACCTCTAGCTTGATAGAATATCTAATCACTAGAGTCTAGACCAAGAGACCCATCGCGACAATTTTTTTTAATACATTCTAAAATTATATATCATTCTTAAAAGCCTTAAAAAAAACAACAACTTTTCCTAACGTGGCATTAGGTACACTTTTTTTTTTAAAATATTTTAACCTGCCAAAGTGATTCTAAACTGCCTATTGAAAAGCATGAGTGGAATCCAAGAGTAGAGGTCACCAAACTCATCGTGACAGTGACCCGTGATGGCGGCCTAGTGCTTCTGCATCATTGAGCTTCCGGTCTTGAATTTCACCAACGACGACCACGACAGCATAATATAATTTGATATAAAAATCATCATCATCATCAACAGCCTTTAACAGTCCACTGCTGGACATAGGCCTCTCCTTAGAAAGGAGGTTTTGGCCTACTATACCACGCTGGCCAGACGGGTTGGTAAAGGGTTTGTTTCAAATTTTCCTTCTCTTGGCAGTGATGTTAGCTGCTTATTTTGTTCCTTTAGTCGGCTCTTACGACACCCATGGAATGAATAGGGGTGGTGACACTTTGTATTCTTAATCCGTCACCACACAAATAAAGAGCATTAAATAAAAATCTTTGTCCTAGAAGACAACGGCGAAACATCTCCAGTGGACGGCGTGAAACGAAGCAAATCAGAACTAGTATTAAGAACGCCACGGGAAGATGTCCTCGAACCTCTATCAGCTGATGAAAGGGACGAATACAGGAATAAGCGGATCAAGTAAGTACCTGTGTACTATTATACATTTTGATCCAGAGAGGTACCACCCGTGCACGTTCCTCTATCCCCTTTCTCATCCTGCCTCCGAAGGCACCCTAAAGGTGACGAATCGATTAAGTGATTTAAGTATAATATGTTTGATAGCCGTCTCATCGGAATCTATGAATGAGGCAGCAGTGAGTGCATCTGTGATTACACACACACTGGTGTAAAATACTCGTAGTAGATCCTTATTATTACGATGGTCTCCGTTGAGACTGGCCGTGGTGGCTGAAATCCGACAGTCCAAACCAGGGAGAATTGGCAGTCAGAGAGAGAAAATATCTAGAGATATTTTTTAAAAACCAATAGCTGTTTCCGGACTTATAATTTTGCAGGGAATGTATGATTTCTCAATTCGGTATGCGTTGTGTTACAGTGATTAGATTCTATCAATGTTAAACCCTTGACTAGTTGTCAATCCGTCTGCAGTGTTTGTTGAATTGCTTATTAAGTCTAGCTGATATTCACTCATTATGATTACTACCTTGTTGGTCCAGTGGTCAGTGTATGCGGCTCCTGATCAAGAGTTCTCGGGTTCGATTTCCGGGTCGGATTGTGTGATCGACAAATATTTGTTTCGGAGTCTGGGTGTTTTTTCTATGTATAATATGTATGTATTTACAAAAAAAAAAGTATGTTTATGTATTTATATCATTTGTTTAGTACAAGTACATAGTACAAGCTCTGCTTAGTTTCGACTAGATAACGTTGTGTGTAAGATGTTCGAAATATATTTTATTCACCTTTTATCAAAGCAGTTAAACTGCAACATATTATGTCTTTTAAGGGTCATCGATTCTTGCCGACCTATCCATCTTCAACCTAAAATCCCTTTGTTTATGTATCCTGACTCCTTAGCCAAGTTAAGTTGCAAAAGTTTTTCATTCTTTGTTCTATTTTTATATTCTGTTGTTTCATTGGCTTGTCAGTCACTCTGTCACGTGATTATAACAAAATATTAGCCAATGGAACAAGAGAATACGTTTGTAACTTGGCCAAGGGTGCTGTACACAATATTGCTGATGATGTATTCCCTTACAGCTTAAGCTTGAGCCTGGACCCTTTAGCCTCGCCGAACAACACCCTGAACACGGAAGAAACTTTCCATACAGCTTCTTCAACCCCCAAGCGCTTCCCCGACTGGGCACTTCCATCTCCATCTACCGCAGACAGCTCCGTCCCCCCACAGACTGAAGATTCGGAGCCACCCCCACCGCCACCGCTGCAGTTCAGACTGGGACCTGTTCCCGCTGATGATAGCGATGACATGTCCAGTACAGAAGATTATCATAAGGTAGGTGTTTGTAATTTTGGTAGAGATTAAAATTCTGTAAAAATGAAGAAGAGTCGACAACTAAAAGTAGTGCTTACTTGTGATATTTAGATAAGAAGAAAGAAATAAGTTTGGACACGGTATCTCACGCCAATATTTTTTTAAAATTCGACAGCTTCCCATGTGTAATAATTAAAAAGTATTGAGGAGAGCTGTTTGAAATTTTTAACAATTAATCCACATTTGACCGTATGCTTATTGCAGTAAGGTTAATTGTTCTATGCGATGCATTATTATTAGAACTTATCTAGAATTTGCACGTTCAAACCAACTATCGTTTTCTTTATTCTTGGCGTTTCTTAATTATATTTTTTTTTTTATCTTAGCCAAGAATAGTGGAAGGTCAGTCCTCAAGTTCCGTGGACCGATCACCAGAGGAACGCCATCAAAGAACCAAGTACAAAAGAAGATTACCAGGTAATAGCCACATATATCATCCACATTCTTAACATAATATTCAATACATATCTAGAACTCAAAGCCGAGTGGCCATAGGTGATTGGAAACAATCAACGAGGGTAAGCAGCGACGGCGCGGTCAGACCTAGATGGGTGACCCTTTATGACATATGTTGTGAGCGTTTCCTTGAGTCAGGGGGTCACGTTAAGCAGTCGGTTCCGGTTGTTATCATAAGATAGCAGCCGTGAAGCTTAGTTGGAGGCCCTCGGGCGGCTTTAAAAATATCCAAGAGCAAGATTACGTAGCCACAACATGTCTTGCCAGTCCCCAACCCGCACTCGGCCAGCGTGGGGACGTATGGCCTTAACCCTCTCCTGAGAGGGAACCGAGCCCAGCAATGGGACACTACCTATGGGTTGATGATGGTGATGATGACATATCTATGCATAAAAAAGTGTAAAATAGAATCATCATCATCATCAACAGCCTTTCACAGTCCACTGCTGCCTCTCCTTGAAAAGGAGGTATTGGCCTATTATACCACCCTTGCCAGACGATAAAATAGATCATAATCGTATTAATAACTAATTCACGCGTTATGCAAGTTCTATGTAAAATAAAAATATGTTATGCATTGTTAGAATTTAATTACTGCATTAACCTCTTGTAATTAATATGTGCAATAGCAAACTAATATTTCATAAATTAAATTTAAAAAAAATATTTTAGTAGTATAATTATTTACTTTCAATTTTAATATTGTGCAACATTATTGTTTTAATTACAATAATTAGTACTGAAATAGTTGTTATATTTATATTCAAAAGACCTTCAAATTATGAATCGGCCATTTTAATAACATTATTTTTTACACCTTTCAGACAAAAGTAATACAATTTAGTAGTGCATGTTGTTAGTTTATTTGAAAGTGCCAATGGTATTACGTATGTATTAGTTTATGAGTTTTATCATTCTATAATCTAAATTTTGAAAGAGTGATCGTGAATTTGTTTGCCCTTGCTTTTCACAAGGCTGAAGCTGTCACCTTGGTTTACGTTTTTTGTAATGCATTCATCATCTTCTTCTTTCTGTGTCCACCCCTCTTCCTAGTTTAACTGGGGTCGGGTCTTCTTTGTACATCTGCGCCAGAGAACTCTGTTCTGGGTTGTCTGTCAGAAGTTTGATTCTCGGGTCGGACCAAATGTTTGTGCGATCTGCAAATATTTGTTTCGGAGTTTGGATGTTTTCTATGTATGTATTTACAAAAAAAATGTATATATGTATTTATATCTGCTTAGTTTGGGACTAGATGATGTTGTGTGTAAGATGTCCAAAATATTAAATAAAGGGTTGCCATCCCCAAATTAAAAAACTAGGATTTGAAGTTGGAAAAACCAGGACAATTCACGTTAAAAACGCAACGTTAAGGACGCAACAATAGAGTTTGCAATAGTTTCATTAATATGAAGTGAATATTGGTGAAATGAAACTTAAGTTATTCATCATTTTCATCTTCCTAGCCTTTATTCCCGAGTTTATTTGGGGTGGGCTCCTAGTTCAACCGGTTTTACCTGAATTTCAATTTTTCCACGTCACGGCACGGCAGTGCTATAACTTGCGACTGCGAGCCGTGAGGTCTTAACGTTACAATAAAATTTTAAAAGATAAGCGCGAATTATTCTAAATTTAAAAACCCAGGACGCTCCTTAAAACTATTCAACATCCCAGGACACTCCTTAAAAACTATTCAACATCCCAGGACACTTCGGAAACTAGGACATGTCTTGGGAAAACAGGACGGTTGGCAACACTAATTATTATTATTATTTTTTTATTATGGCTTGATGTTGGCGAAATACTCACTGTCTAAAATTCTTTTTTACCAGGCGAAGGTAAGCCCGGCCGTCGGCAAGTGACAGAGGTAGAAGCGCTAAGAGCCATGCAGCGGCTCTGCTCTCGGATAGCGTCTCAGAAGATGCTGGTCATCTCGTCTTTGGAGAATGACTGCTCCAAAGAAGAACTCAATAGGCAAATTGCGGTATGTTTTTCTCTAAGTGTAGATTTATATAAAGACCAAGAATTCTGTTAAGGAACTTGGGTTTAGGTTAAGTAGTGTGTGTAACCTATGTTTTACATTTTTTACACCCCTCCTAGTTAAATCCCCTTTGTAAATGAGAATATCTTTATCCACCCTTCTCGTTTTTATTTACATTGACATGACATGGATTGATTAGATCTTTAGACGATATATTTAATAACTTAACTATTGCAGGTGCTCCAAGAACTCCAAAAGAAATACGTCCGGTTAGAAATGGCACTCCAGTACTCGTTCTTCGACAACCAGTCGCGGAGGCCTATGATGGTCACCCCCATTCAGGAGACGCCGTCGCTGACGCTGTCCGAGAGCGACATGCAGGTGGCCACTGAGGACAACCAGGAACCCAAAGAGAACGGACACGTTGTCGACCCTCTACTGCACAGGTACAACTACTGGTTTTTTTTATCTTTATTTTTCTTTTTGACTGCCTCGGTGGCGCAGGGGTGGGTTATGCAACTACTGCACTTGAGGTCTAGGGTTCAATTCCGATGTTTGTGTGATCTGCAAATATTTGTTTCGGAGTTTGGGTGTTTTCTATGTATATTATGTATGTATTTACAAAAAATAAGCATGTTTATGTATTTATATCAGTTGTTTAGTTTGCTCCGCTTAGTTTGGGGCTAGATGGCGTTGTGTAAGATGTCCGAAATATTTATTATTATTTAGAAGCCTATTTTACAAAATAATATGTCAGCCCCATCGTGGCTTACTTTATGATACAGCTGACTAGGGGACCGAGGAAATTGCTGTTGTGCCGACACAGCTATTGGGGATGAAAAATTACATAGACAATTTTTTTTTCGGTGCAGAGAAAAATCTTTTGGGCACCTCATCTGCCGTTGAGTGATCACTATCGCTCATTGACATCTGCAACTCATCTGACTCAAGTTCGTTGATGCTCTTAGTGTGATCTTCACAATTGAGAAGGGTTTGGTTTACAGTAACTTCAATCCTCGATGAAAAGTGAATCAAATCAATTATGTATAAGCATCGACATATAAAATTCCATCAATGTTTTTTTGTTAAACATTCAGTAAAATAAGTGTAAACTAGGTTTAAAAAACACGATAATTTGTACAAAGTCGGTTAAAGTTCACAAAATTGTTAATACATGGCGTTGTATTTAATTTGTAACTGTATTGTTGGTACAGGTTAAAAGAGCAAGAGTTGGAGGGTTCAGACAACGTGTCCACCTCTAACGACGAGCTTCCTCACGAGCCCTCGCCCTGGGACGACCCCCTCCACCGGCACAATCACACGGCTGAGAGACGCGTCGTACAACTCAATATACCGGTAACTACATTTTCATCATCATCATCATCATCAGCCTATCGCAGTCCACTGCTGGACATAGGCCTCTCCCATTGCACACCACTCTGATCGATTCCGATCGATCCTGCGATTTACAATTTGATTATTGATTTACAATTTAATTTTATTATTGATGTACAATTTAATTTTATTTTTGATGTACAATTTAATTTTGTTATTGATTTAGAATTTAATTTTATTATTGAGTTACAAACAACTTCATTTTACAACAGAGCTATTAAAGGCTGGAGGTAAACCCGTACTAGATTTTACCATTTTAAAGTATTTTTTTTAGACTGCCTTTTTCTAGTGGTTAGCGTATGCGGCTGCTGATCAAGAGGTCTCGGGTTCGATTCCCGGGTCGGACCAAGTATTTGTGTGATCGACAAATAGTTGTTTCGGAGTCTGGGTGTTTTCTATGTATAATATGTATGTATTTACAAAAAAAAAGTATGATTATGTATTTATATCAGTTGTCTAGTACCCATAATACAAGCTCTGCGCTTAGTTTGGGACTAGATGACGTTGTGTGTAAGATGTCCAAAATATTAAAAAAAAAAAAAAAAGTGTTTCGGAGGTAGGGGGTTTCGTGTCCTAAATAGTAGTAGAGCCACGCTGATTTGAACAATTAAAAATAATATTATACTTTTGTTGCAGCAAGAAGATCCAATGATATTTCCTGGTTTAATGCATCCTATTGACTTCAGTAAGTACAACATATTTTAATATTAAAAACTTATATGTAATACCATCGATGGAAGAATATTAGTCGAAAATATTGAAGGTTATATTAATTAAAGGCCTTGATATAGGTCATAAACGGCCATCGGATCCTTTTTTTACTCGGGTAATACTTTTCGCTTCATACGAAGGCGAGGCGAAGGGCGAGTGTTGAACTTTCGGAGAACTGGTATATTTATTCAACCGTTAGGCAGTTTAGTCATTTGATACTAAACTATGAAGCATATACAGTAGATAACCAAACCGCTGAATTCCATACTTATTTGTTTCTAAATACATGCATATTCTAGATATGAATCATCATCAGTTATTAGTTATTAACTGCCTCGTTGGTCTAGTGGTTAGCGTATGTATTCAAATCCCGGGTCGGGCCAAAAAGTGATTTTGGTTTTTCTTAGGAAATTCCTAATAGCAGCTTAATAGAGTTTGAAAGTTTGGCGGTGATTCACGCCCGTGCCTCGAAGAGCATGTAAAGCCATCGGCCCCGGTTGTCATGAACATCTATCACAATCGTTATGGACTAGTTGTCAGTAAATTTGAGGGCACTGACTTGCCCTCAAATTTACTGACAACTAGTCCAACCATCGAGTTTCAGTTCTCCCTTAGGGTTGCGGAGGTCCGATGCCAGTCGCTCCGTAGAAAAACATGGCAGATATTCAGGTGAAACCGGTTGAACTAGTAGCCGACCCCAAATAATATTGGGAATAAGGCTAGGAAGATGTAGTATATAAGGGTGTGTGGTGTTTGTCCAGACGCGGTGGTGAGCATCCCGGGCTGGGTGACGCGCGGCGCGGGCGCGTCCACGCACCACGAGTACGAGGTGCGCATCGAGCTGGGCGAGCACGCGCGCTGGCTGCTGCTGCGGCGCTACCGACGGTTCCGAGACCTCTACCTCACCATGAGACGCATCTATGGACCCAAGGTACACCTTCTAACACTACCCAATGGATAGATCGACCGGGACAGTACTACCCTCACACAGAAGACCAGCCTATTAATAACAACATTCTTGCTATCGTGTTTCGTGAGACCGGAGAATCATCTGCATCATTCTCCCGGCCTCCGGAGACCTTACCAGGCCGCCATGGTATGGATCACCATGTTGCATTGCCTACCCTCACAATGAGGATGGTGACCCCTACTTCTGGACTCTACTCATGCTTTCCATGAGACAAAGTAGAATAACTTTGGTACGGTTAAATAAAAAAAATCGGCCAAGTGCGTGTCAGGCCACGAACAGGAAAGGGTTCCTCAGTCACCTATAATGGTATGTGGATTTAAAATCGTATCCAATAGATAATTGTTATGTTTACGTATTAATAGGTTAATTTTTTATAACGTTTTCCAAGTGAGCGCATTTTACCGTATAAGCCTTTATAACTCCTGAACTAAGAAAGTCATCTAATCGGTTATAGTTTTCCTTCAAAGTTCATTAAATGGACCAGCATCACGATTTTTTTCAAATTTTTTGAGCCAGCCGTTTAGCTTTTAGAGGGGGGGGGACGCCCTGTTTTTACAAAAAAGTGCCCTTTAAAGTGAAATATCTCGCAAACGGATACCTAAATCAAAAAATCGTCTAGGAAACCCTTTATTGTTTTTAAAAGACCTATCTAATGATACCCCACACGATGGGGTAGCCTCGAGAAAAAAAAATCATCCCCACTTTACGTGTAGGGGAGGTACCCCAAATAAAATTATATTTCATAATTTTATTGTAGCACTTTGTCGACGTAATTACAACACGTAATCATGCAAACTTTCATCTTTCTAGCACTTACCGTTTGGACGGTAAGTCGAGGACGGACGGACGGACGGACGGACGGACGGACGGACGGACGGACAGACGGACATGACGAATCTATAAGGGTTCCGAGTTATGAACTTCGGAACCCTAAAAAGATAAACCTAATTGATTTTGTACCGTAGGTGGCTTCCATCCCGTTCCCCGCCCGCCAGCTGTGGTCGTCCGAGAACGTGGCGCGGACGAGACGCGCTCAGCTGGAGTCGTTCCTGCGGCGCCTGCTCACCGTCGTGTCCGCCGACAAGCGCTGCCCCTTCTACGACAAGCCGCTCACCAGAGACACGCTCGTTAGCTTCTCACCATTTTTTAGAAAGGTATGGACTATTTTTTCACCATTACAGATCTAGATTTTTGTTTGCGTTATATCTTAAAAATGATTCATTTAAAAATTAAACTACAAGTTGACAATGTTAGCTCAGTAAGTTATTACTGGTGACGAAATTAAATAAACATTTAAATAAAACGTTAATCTCACCTGCACGCGATATGCATCCTGTTGAACGACAAACGAGGTTCTGGCGACCGATCGATAGTATATCCATTCCAACAGGCGTAACTAAATGCAATAGGCCGTGACGGGCAGCAGTGTCACCGGTGCAACAAACTACGCCTTGCGATCACTAACCCGCCTGCCCAGCGTGGCGATTATGGAGAATATCCTCCAAAATACATAAGCACCCTCAGTTCCCGGCAGTCTCAC
Source organism: Phragmatobia fuliginosa (assembly GCA_932526445.1). Classification (NCBI taxonomy): domain Eukaryota; kingdom Metazoa; phylum Arthropoda; class Insecta; order Lepidoptera; family Erebidae; genus Phragmatobia; species Phragmatobia fuliginosa. Next base: position 18,047,277 of record OW052074.1, on the reverse strand, counting down.
CACAGTAACGGCGGAGCAAGGGGTGCTAAAGGTTTCCGAGTTACGGGGGGCCACCACAACCGGATGATCCTGGCAACTTTCAATGGCCGCAAGTTGCGGCTAGACTCGCATCCGGCCCAACTCAAGGTGTAACTTGAGAAGAATAGGTATATCTTAGGGTTATATGAAGTCCGAAGGAAAGGGGAGGACACCTAACCCTCGAATTAGACCACTTTATGTATTTCCGACAAAGGGAGACCACCGCCAGCGCGAGCGCGGTCACGAAATATCAAACATATGCCGTTATATCTATCGTTTTGGCGCGACTGACCGCGCCTGCGAGTTAGCGTGGGCAAGCACTTAGACCCAAAACGAGATCGATTTCATCATGATGGACAGAAAGCAAAAATTCAGAGACGTCTCAGTGATTATGTTTAGGTCTAAAACCGTCAGTGAACATTGATTTGTCCGAGGCTCTCTGAATATCTACTAATTAACTAAATGTGTTTGTTTGATGAAATCCAGTCTCTGACGAATTCTGCTCCAAGTCGCGATAAGATCTGAAGAGTTCTAGTCAAATCTGGGAAACCACTTTTCTGCCATGGAAACCATAGGAGACGTAAACCGGAACCTTGAAAATGTGGTTCGGATCCTCAGGAAAAAAGTTACGAGATTTTGTGGAAGGCAGCATAATGTAGCCAGAGCTGCGTTATGCGTAATGAAGCAGCGATGCCAAGTGGACTGGCAATACATCCAAGAGTTGAGATGTCTCTTCGAAGTCGCCATTATATCCGTCCTAGTACAGAATCAGTGAAAAAGGCCCATACCACTGCATCGAGAAGTGAGACAAGTGGATGTTATTTCCCCGAAATTGTTCACAAATGCAATGGAGGACTTATTCAAGACGGCTCCACTGAAAAGGAACATGGCATAAACATCAATGGTGAACACATCTCTCACTTGCGATTTGCAGACGACATCGTCATCATGGCAGAACGACCTGGCTGACTCTTTTTTTTTTTTTTTTTTTTATTTATTGTCTAATATAAAATTCATACATGCATACAGTTATCCATTATATACCACACAAACCATCAAGAGTTTATCCGTGGTATATCAGACACATCTCAGTTACAAATAAATTACATATCTGTAAAACATAAATATTATTATATATTATTATTATATATATATAGTTTAGTATCAGCTAGACTAAATGCTTTATCAAAACAGTTTTACAGTTTTTTTTATTCATCTTGCTACGGGTTTCGATAGGTATGTTGTTCAATATACGGGGCAGCATGTGTTCCCACGTCCGCGTCCCATATACGTTAGTACGCTTAGGTATTCTATAGGTAGGTAAGTTTGACAAGTGACGTAATGACTCCAATCTTATATTTTTCTTTAATTTAGCAAGGTTGTGGTATTCCTCACCCAGTACACATACGCTCACTTTGTCATAACACGTTTAATATTTGACAATGCTTGAATAAGCCACATTCGTCTTCTTTAAATTCTAGTTTAGTTTTTCTAGGTACTATTGTTTTCAAGATGCTTAATTGTATGTTATAAATGTTTTCGAGGTAGGTCTTGTATGTGCGCCCGTAACTACTTCTGTACGCCCACGGATGAACTTGAACAAAACCAAGGTTATGTTCAGTGAAAATGTATTACGGTAACCGGTCGCCGATCGTCTAGTCCGTAATGACATACGGAGCCAAAACATGGACACTTACGGCACGGCTGGTTCCCGAGTTCAAAGTTCCTCAGCATGCTATTGAGAGGGCTATGTTCGTCGTTTCTCTAAGGGATCTTAGCAGAAGCGAAGTGATCCAGCAGAGAACCAAGGTCATCGACATAACCCCCAGGGCAGTGGGCTGGCCATATGAGTCAAAGAACCGATATCTGCTCGGATAAACGGGGTCTTGAGTGGAGACCACGTATCCGCAAACGTAGTTTAAGAGATCCACAGGCCCAGTGAAGTGATGATTTGAAGCCAGAGCTGTATGCGAGAAGATCAAAACAATTAGAGAGGCCTAAGTCCAGCGTGTACTGCGATAGGCTGACGATAAAACAAAAATCATTGATCGATGAGCTAATGTTGTCCCATGTTAGCGTATAGTAGCCTGCCGAGTTTGTCAGCCCTCTAGCCAAGTTTCAAACGTTGTTTATTCTGCAATCGCTGACGCCTCTATTCTCTTTTTTGATTGCTTAATGTTTTGGTTTGATTACGTGACTGAGCGACATTGGCCAATCAATCAAAAGAATTTAGGCGTTAGCGTTTGCAGAACGATAAACGTTTGCAACCCGCATAATCCTTTACTCACGCATTTATATAGCAGACGATATATGCCTTTAAGTGAGTGAGTGAGTAAATGTGTGTATTGTGTGTGTGAAGGGCGTGTTCGAGAGCGGCAAGTGCGGCACGGGATGATGTCAGCCGGAGCTCGCCACGTTGCGCGCGCTCGTAGTGTCGGGCGCGGCGCTGCTGCGTCTGCTGGCCGCCGCCGCCGCCCTGCTCTACCACTGCCTCGCGCTGCTGCTGCTGCTGCTCTACCTCTGCGCCACGCGCCGCAGGAGGTAGCCCCACACCCACCACCACCACCACGGTAACTGATACATACAGTACGTACTCTACCACTGCCTCGCGCTGCTGCTGCTGCTCTACCTCTGCGCCACGCGCCGCAGGAGGTAGCCCCACACCCACCACCACCACCACGGTAACTGATACATACAGTACGTGCTCTACCACTGCCTCGCGCTGCTGCTGCTGCTCTACCTCTGCGCCACGCGCCGCAGGAGGTAGCCCCACACCCACCACCACCACCACCACGGTACCTGATATATACAGTACGTGCTCTACCACTGCCTCGCGCTGCTGCTGCTCTACTTCTGCGCCACGCGCCGCAGGAGGTAGCCCCACACCCACCACCACCACCACCACGGTAACTGATATATACAGTACGTGCTCTACCACTGCCTCGCGCTGCTGCTGCTCTACCTCTGCGCCACGCGCCGCAGGAGGTAGCCCCACCACCACCACGGTAACTGATATAAACAGTACGTGCTCTACCACTGCCTCGCACTGCTGCTGCTCTACCTCTGCTCCATGCGGCGCAGGAGGTAGCCCCATACCCACCACCACCACAACCACGGTAACTGATATATACAATACGTGCTCTACCACTGCCGTGCTAATGCTGCTTATAAAACAATTCCGAAACTGACCTGACTTTAGATGTAACTTATTGGTATGTCTATATTAACAAAACTATCTATCAAAATAAATCTACCAATTCAACTATCAGTAGAAACTAAACATCAAATTTATCTCAAGCAATGGGCTAATGTTTCCATTAATTGTTATAGGTGAGGAGATGTGAACCTGCAGTATGCCCAGCAGTGAGCAACGAGCTTTTGCGTCGCGCAACCTCGGGTGCCTTTCTATATTGTTTTATTGTACGTATGTACGTAGTTTAGGGATGTCCTTGATGATTCTTTTTGACTTCTGTAAGGCTACTCGCATCGTAATATATGCCCTTCACTACTGTTAACATATTGAATGACATTGTAATGATGGTTCTAAATTCAAATTTGTTAATCCATAGATAAATATTAAAAACCTCTAAAGTTTTTAAAACATTCGTCCAATGTTACTTCGGGTAACTTTGGTCTGAATTGACAGTTCAGTTCAAACAAATTACTTTAGACTTTCCAGAATGAAGACTTCCTAATACATCATTTTGCTCATAATTATGCTGTTTTTATACCACAAATTTGACATTGATATAAGAACATAGTTTCTACACGGAGGATATAATACATTATCTGTAGAACAGGCAATATGAAAAGTAATGAGTCTTTAAAAAAAACTGTAAGTGCAGGGCATATGATCATGATTTTATCTTAATTTTTAATGTTGATTAGTTTGCGAGAATGTCTTATCAGTTTAATGTCATGTTGAGTTCGTGAATTTTTCTTTGACTCTAGATACTCATAGTTTATATCTCTGTTCCATTTTTAAAAAGACAATGTTTGTATTCCTTATGTTTTAATCTATGGTAATTATCGATTATTGAAAATGTTCTCAAAGAATACAAAATTATATTTATCTATAACGACTGAATCAAGCATAAAACTATTTTGTTTAAATTGAAAAATTTTAACAACGCCATCTATGTAATTTCTATTAATTTTTGAGATAACAAAAGATGGCGTTGCTTGTCTCTCTTTGAAGAACATTTTTGATGGTGACCGATAGAAGTTTCCCAGTTGAATATTTTTTTTATTACGATATATATTTGTGTATATTAGAAACGTTGTCTGTATATTGTGCAATGATTAGTTTTTAAGTATTTCATTTCCGTTTCCGTCATTAGAGGACATACCCTCCTTTTACGGTTAGAGACACTAGGGTCCTCTAGCGGACGCGATGAGCATGAATATAGTTTAGGTATAAAATGCCTTTGTATTTGTGAGCTGGTATCACTGGTGGTAGTAGGGAACAATTTATTACCGTAATATACCTTGTAAATACTATCGTAGTTAAAGTTGACAGGAAGCTGAGAAACTACGTTAATTGATTTAATCAATGAAGCGTGCGGTTTTTTGTTTAATTAATGTTCAATAAGATTTTAAATCTCAAATGTTTTTGTTGTCCAATATCTTTCTTTGGTTAAATATTAATAATCCCGACTAACTAATATTAAAATGTATAGTATGGTTATATATTTTTTTATTTACATACATTATAACTCATTATTTGAGTACTGGCAACATATCGTTAAAAGAAAGTATTTACAAGATATTACGGAACGAAAATAACTATCAGAAAAGCTAATTATCATTGTACAGACTGAAAGCTATTAATGGTCATGTAAAAAGCTAGAATTTCTATAAAGTTTAATAGTGTCTCTATACGTAAGACGAACTTGTAAAAAGCACCCAAATGTGTACATATTATATTTTTTCACGTGGCGAGTTCTGGATTTATGAATCCCTTTCGATAAGTAGATAATATTAGTGTTAATTATAAAAATTGTACTGAACGTATAATATTATATTTTAATTAATTTAGTTTAGGTAACTAATATGCACAATTTTACTAATTCTCGACAAATAAGTTTCGTTCTTTCAAATAAGCCAAAAGTCTGCGTTTAAAACTAAGGTACCAAATTTTTTTTTTACAGGTCGTTAAAACACTTAGTAGGATTTAAACAATGTCTGTCTGTCGTACGTTACCCGTACACTTTAATATAAATAAATATTTTGGACATCTAACACACATCAACTAGTCCCAAACTAAGCAGAGCTTGTGCTATGGGTACTAAACAACTGATATAAATACATAAACATACTTTTTTTTATATACATACATTTTATAAACACCCAATATCTTAAAAAGCTATTCCGATATTATGGTGTACGGGTCGTACTGACTTTCAAGTTATAATTTTAATATCTGTTAGATATAAAGGCTTTTGGCTCAAACAAAAATTGCACACACACAATATGAAGTACTAATTTTATGTATAGACGTTTAGGTTATGTAAAAATGTGATAAACTAACCATCGCATCTCTCTAACACTAGCTAAAGGACAATAGGTATATAAAAATACCGATATATATATATATTTTTAATATGTGCCCGAAAAATCTAATTATAACAAATATTATTCAGACTGTTTCGATATTTTATAGTATAGCTTATAAATTATAGAGAATGAAAAATCTTAAAAGGCCTGTATTTAAAAAGCGAAGGCCTAAGAAAAAAATTGACTAGTACTCTTTGGTTCTGTAGTGCTTGCCAGGCGAGAATATCATTAATGAAAATTGATCTTCCAGATTAAGGTTGGTAATGGGTATTCTTAATTTCAAAATACCTTTGCCAGCAAATGTTCCAATTTGTAATTCAATTTACTTTTCTTTTTAAGATTTTGACTTCAAAAGACATTTTAATTATTTACATATTAATATGTAGTTGGTTGTGATTCTATTTTACCTTCATTAATGTATGTTTTTTTAATTATAGTTTGGAGATTTCTTTTAATGCAATTTTAGATGTGATTTTTAATATAACGATTCGACAAACGAACCGTTCTTGTAGGGCAGCAAATTAACTTAACATCTGTCTTTAAAAAACAAATAATGTCACCTCTAATAAGCTGAGTTGTCATAAGCTAAGCTCTGATGAGCTAAGCTCTAATAAGCTAAGCTCTGATGAGCTAAGTTCTAAAAAGCCGGATTTTCATAAGCTAATCTCTAATAAGCTGGGTTCTCATAAGCTAAGCTCTAATAAGCTGGTTCTCATAAGCTAAGCTCTGATGAGCTAAGCTCTAATAAGCTGGGTTCTCATAAGCTAAGCTTTGATGAGCTAAGCTGTAATAAGATAAGCTAAGCTATACTAAGCTAAGTTCGAATTAGTCAATTACAGACCATTCTTTCAACCTCTAAAAGTAGATTATTTTCATTTTTCACGTTTGTTTCCATATAGATGAGCTTTCACCTTAGATATCTAAGTAATTATATGACGTTTATAATCTATGTACTAAATACAGGGTTGTATTTCTCTCACAAAGATATTTATTTAGTCTTCTATATGTTTTTAAAACATTTTTTTTGTTATTTTATTTCTAAATTAGTATTTGGTACTATGTAATATTATTTTTTCATTGAGCATATGTCTTCTTTTAGAAGTGATTGTTTTCTGGTTTAAGGGTGCATTATTAACACTCTGTTTACGAATAATTAGTGATCACCCACTTTTATGAAGTAATTACTTGTATGTCAGTTATTTTTAACCGACTTCCAAAATGAGGAGGTTCTCAATTTGATTGTTTTTTTTTTTAATAACAATCTATACTACACAAAAAGTTAACGCGTCAATTTAAGAAATCTGTGAATGCATCCATAAACTCCAAAAAAAGGTTGGAACTATTTTTTCTATTCTCTATTTAATTATTATCTGTATCTCACGAGTGTACAGCTTCTATGAGCTTTCAGCCATTTACAGAAAGCCATAACGCATGCGTACGAGATGATCGTGAGCCCTTCGCCCTACCCCTTCACCATTGGACCTGAAATGGGTGTCCAATGTCTTCTTGATAGTTTACAGTCCTCATAATGTAGCTTGGTCTCTGTGATAGTTATCACTAGTGTCATCTAAAACACACGTGGTACATTTAAGGTGTGAATATTTTTATTTATAAATAGCTTTCGCACGCAGCTGCGCCCGCGTATACGTCGATTATCGCGGTAGAAATTAGCCCATATTAGTGTAAAGCCTGAGAAATCAGGCTTTACACTATCTGGGTACAAAATTTTATTGAAATGGGTGCAATGGTTTTTGAGTTTATCGCGAATAGACAAACGTGGCGGAGGAATTTATTTCCTAATACCTATGTAGTGATGTTATTGCACTTCATTTGTGATAAAATTGGCTCATAAAGAATCAAAATAGAAGTGAGACAAATATAATGCCTTGTTTCGAGATACTTCGTCAGTTTCATAACCACCTGTCACAGAGATCAAACTATATTTGAAGGACTGTGATTATTAACAAATAAAAAAAAATAGACACAAAGTAAAATTGTAATACATATTAATATACTCACTGCGTTGAAATTTGACTTATAATTATTATTATTGTTTTATCTATTCAATATCATTGTTTAATTTAAAAAATATTAAATTCAATTTTTATGTTACTTTAGTTATGAACATTTTTTTTATTGATTAGTAATCAATAAAAAAAATGTTACGTCTGTGTATGAAATATGCCGTAAGTTTATTTGTTTAGTTATTTTTAAAATTTTCGCTTTCGAAAATAAAAAAAATTTCGGGTTAAGTGTTAAACCCCGTAGACCGTATGGCCTTGTAGATAGATCCAAATAAATGTCTAATTTATGTAATTTAGACTTAATTAGTGTTACAATGTACCTAGACGTATATGTAGTGCGTTACAAACAAAATATGTTTTAGTACAAATTATTACTGTTTTTCGACAACGCGAAATGGCTACAAAACTTTTGTTAACTAAACGCATTCTTGTTCTTGTCAAAAAACAGGAATGCGTTTCGTTCACAGACCTATTTGTCACATTAAAAATGTGTTTATTTAAATATGAAATAAAAACAATTTGTAATATTTAATTTGAATAACAAAATGATTTGCTATGCACGTTTAAATTTAAACAATAGGTATTAAACACCAAAATTGCTTTTTTCTCAATAAGTTACAGTTACAATGTATAAATCAATTATATTATTTATTTGATAGTGTTAAGTGAAGAATTTATTAAATATTAATAAATGAAGAGTGTCCATTAATATATAAAAATGTCACCAATGTATAAGGCCTCTTAGCTAGCAAAACAAAATTGTTCGCTTTGTCGATGTTAAATAGGCTTTCTGACAACTTGAAAAAGTATACAATAGACCACGTTTAATTCTTGTCTTGCCAAGAGTGTGCATTCTGATGCAAAACTTGACAAGACAAGAAATAAAAGGTCGGATTTTTGCGGCCAAGTAATGTCTATTCACATCGATGAGACGTATCTCGCGCGTATAAACGCTGTTTTAATCTATTTTCAACTTAAATGTATGTGTAACTATTGTTATATTGAAATTAATATGATGACTTATTGCTTAAGGACAACTCTAATTATTTTTATACTGCATTAAACTAAAGCACTTTATGACGTCATGGCTTGCTTGACAATCTACTCAAATTGTCAGATCGGCATAGATTGCCATATATAAAAATTCCAGTTTCTTTTATTTATCCGTTTTGAGTAGCAGCAATAAGTCATTATATATATAAAATTATCGTATTGTTGGATATGTGCGTATTTTAATGTTAGCAGTTTTAAATGCGAATTATCAAATTGAGAGAAACGGAATGTTAACCAGCTTAATGTAATGTAACAAATAATTTAGTTTTGTTAAGGATGAACAATAAAACGATGAAATGTTTTTAATTGTTGTTTTATTTTTATTTGTACAAAAAATTAAGTTTTAAAACTGAGGCTATGTACACTATTACTGTTTAGAAAGTGACGTTCAATCGATCCTACAAATTAAAACTATTACACTTCAAAATATCTGGTAGCTATAATTTTTTTCAAGAATTTTTCCAAGATGTTATCATTTTAATAATGTTCCCTGATTAACTTGTGTTAAAAATTATGCTCCTCTAATCTGACTCGAGCCATGAGTTGAGGCGACCGAAAGCTCAACCAAGTCACAATAAAATATGCGTAAATAATGAGAACTTGGTGTCATCATCATCTCAGTCGAAAGACGTCCACTGCCACGTCTTGTGGTGCCCAGATGACCAGGTCGTCTGCCCACCTTGTTGGGGGCCTAACCACGCTCCGTCTTCCCATACGTGGTCGCCACTTCAGAACTTGGAATACTAGAGCCAAACTCAAGGAGAATCCAAGTTCAACAGTGAGTTTTAGATATTTGTTGATGATGACGATAAATACATCATTTGATACAGTAATGGTCATTTTTACGTATACATATGTCCTAAGTTTATACGGCCACTTAGAGAGAGTTTGGCAACCCTTAGTGATATTTTTGTTATTAACCAACGTTTAAGGAGGTACCAAACCATCAAGTGTTTTGATGTACATTAAAATTTACGGGCTTCTTACGTTAGGGGACTCCTAGATCTCCTACTTTTTTTTACGTGTGGACGACGGGGCTATGAGTCGAAATCGAACCGACTAAATCACATGGTGAGCCACTATGCGTCTGAAATAGGAGCGGTCCAGGAACAGCTGTCATTACGCCATCTGGACTTTCCTAGTAAGGATTCTGGTTTAAGCATGTATAGTTCGTAAAAACGAATATTAATACATATCTTAAGTCTGTAGATTTATTCACTTTCAAAGCCTAAAATAATTATCAACTAAGAATATTATCCAATTCAAAATTAGCGTAACATGAAAACTCATTAGCCAAGTTATTTCTATGATGGGGTTGGAATGAACATATTTTCAAATTTAAAAGTTTTTCTACATTCTCTCTCATAATGTTGCCAGTACAAACAACAATTTTGTCTTTAGCCAGAAGTTTGATGGTTTCCGAAGTTTTAGTGATGCACTCCTCAGAGAGGAAGGGAGGGTCCGCCACCACCAGGTCGTAAGAGTTGAAGGTCTCCGGGGGGAGTTTCTGTGGAGTGTTGTAGTCGTAGAATATGAAGTTGGGCGCGTGAACTTCAAACCGACGATCGTATTCCAGTAGAGTTACTGAAATGACAAAAATATTAAAAGTTTAGTTCCTTTTCATAAAAAAAGTTTTGTTTTGAGTTCAATAAATTCAACTTGGACACCACATTTTGTGAAAGACTGGTGCTCCTGAAGGGTATACAGGTGACGATGTCCCCACGTCACTTAGTTTACAAGTTAGACTAACAAATTAGACAGCAATATACATACTAGAAGCGAGGACAAATTAAATGTTACATTAAATATGAAGTTAGTGTGATTGTGTGCGTATGTGTGTGCATATGTATGTATGTGTGTGTATATGTGCGTATGTGTATGTATATGTGCCTATGCGTGTGTATATATGCGTATGTTATGGCTATATTTCCGTATGCATGTATATGTGCGTATGTGTGTTTATATGCACTTGTGTATTTATAAATATTTCTGTGAGGAGGATGATTTTGTTCTGGCATCTTTATTATAATTATGATTTGGACGTAATATATATTAATATTATAACGGAACCACATTGAAGAACATCTGAGAAAGCTACATATCAGTAACTGACCTGAAGCTCTTTCGCCAAGTTGTCTCTTGACTGGCACAAACAGAGTTGGGCAAGATATAAGAGCCACACGGCCGCCATCTTGAATGGTTTTGTCCACCACTTTTACAAGGGAATGTACAGTCGCCTCGTCATACCAAAACTGACTCAGTTGCTGGAAGGTAAAAAAATAATAATAAAAGCATGTATATAGTTATGCCACTACCTCAATCGAAACTGATGTGAACGTATTATATATTTTTTTGACTTGAGTTTCTGGACGATGAGTAAAATTAGTGATCAAACTACTTGAAAAAAAATTTTTTTGAGCTAATTATGTGCAAAGAATCTTCGGCAAATTATTTTATGAATTGCAAAAGAATTATTTCGGTAAACGGCAATAATCTCGCCACCTTATTAAGTGGAACCAAAATATGGTCATTTAAAATTTATGTATGTATTGATTAAAAGGAGTTTGTTTTAATTATTTTATAAAAATACATTGCAGTCATCACTATGGACCAACAATTTGAGGAAGGTGGCTGGCGGAGGATGGATGTGGACTGCCCAAGATCGCAATGGTTGGCATTCCTTGGGAGAGACCTTCAGCAGTGGACGGCGATAGGTTGACACTATACACTGCATTGTTTTTTCTTATCTATATTTTGTCCATAACATGTATGCACTCAAAGGAAGGCCTATTAGCTTTGTAGTTTTAGTTTGTGAGCAGTAACCTACCCAGTTCTCATCAAATAATATATTCTCCTTCAACTTGTCATCAGCCTCTAACTTGTTCAGTATCTCCTGTCGCTTCTGCTGCTCTAAATAGAACTCTTGGAGTGCAGCAAACGTTTCTGCTGAGAGTGAAGGAACATCATCATCCTCCATGTTTTATTACTGCAATTAAGTAAACTTCTTAGCCGACCAAGCATAAATTTTGTTATTTTTATTCCTTTTCTTATTTATTTATCTATTACACAGAAAAAATCAAACACTGTGCATAAGTGAATGAAGTGGTTGCATATGTGACTGTGGTGCCTGAGGTCTCTGGATCAATATCCAGGTCCGATTAAATGTTTGAGTGATCTGCAAATATTTGTTTCAGAGTTTGGGTGTTTTCTATGTGTAATGTTTATGTATTAAATTATTAAATATTATTATTATAGTACAAGCTCTGCTTAGTTTGGAACTAGATGACGTTGTGTGTTAAGATGTCCTACTTACATATTTATTTATTTATTATTAGTCTTCTCTGTCTGTCCATGTGGTGACGGATTAAGAATACAAAGTGTCACCACCCCTATTTATTCTATGGGTGCCGTAAGAGGCGACTAAAGAAACAAAATAAGCAGCTAACATCACTGCCAAGAGAAGGAAAACTTGAAACAAACCCTATACCAACCCGTCTGGCCAGCGTGGTAAAACCTCCTTTCAAAGGAGAGGCCTATGTCCAGCAGTGGACTGTTAAAGGCTGTTGATGATGATGATGATTAGTCTTTGTCCTTCAAAACCTGGTAGATGGTTTAACTGAACATAATTATACAAAATAATTTGTAGGCAAATAAAGTATCATAGTTAATAAAAACAAGTTACATTTCTTTTTAAATGAAAACTTAAACATCTATAAGATATAGGTAAGTACAAATGAAATTCACATTTTAATTATCTTTATAATTCATAATATGTATTCAAAAACCAGTGAACACATGTATATTACTCATAATTCTATTCTATTCCTAATTACTGCCAGTAACATGTATTATTGCATTCAAGTGTACAATAAACGTACTACAATGCATAATTTGCATTATAAATTCGATTTTAAGAGACACACGCCATTCTTTCTGCAAGAAATTATAAATTATCTAAGATTTGTAATGTCGCAACATGTTATATCATACACAAAAGCAACTAGAAACGTATTACGAGTTGCTTTTTAAATGTGACAGCTAAAAATAGGTTAGTTTGTGGCTGTACTCGAAGCGCACAATATGTATCGAAATATGGCAGGAAAAAAATGAAATACTATGTGCCAAAACAAAGAAAAGCTTTAGAAATGGACATATTTTGAATGGTAAGTAACACTAGCTACTCTGTTATTATTTACAACTCAGTTCTTGTTGAATAATGTAAAAAAAAACAGTGAAACTAACCTTACCAAAATACATATGTTATCAATGTTTTTGACAGATGTAGGGTGACAACAACTAAAATAGAAAAGCTACTAAATATGCTACCTTTACCGTAATTAAAACCGCGCGATTAAACCACCGATTGTAACATTTACTTAATATTTTGTAACTCAACTTGTGTAAACAATAAAGATAATTAAAAATCAGATTGGAATGTTTCAGTAATCAAAAATGGAACCAGAAAGCCTAAAAGTATTACGACTACACGAACACCCACAGTATTTAAAGCCATGTTGTGAATTAATAAATGATGAATGGCCGCGTAGCGAAACGGCTAGAATGATGTCGCTGCAAGCCTCCTGCAACCACCTACCTACAAGTCTAATCCTAATTAACGATAAGAAACATCTCTTGGGACATTGCAAATTAACTGCTATACCAAGTATACCTGAAAGTTGTTTTATAGAAACAGTAGTTATAGAAAAGTCAATGCGGGGCAGAAAACTAGGAAGTTACCTGATGAATCAAGTAGAAAAATACTGTAAAAACGTGCTGCAGTTGAAAATGCTACATTTATCTACCAAAGGACAAGAGAATTTCTATGCTAAGTTGGGGTACGAAACATGTGCACCAATATCTATTTACGGAACCCGTATTGTAAGCAATGGATCGTCACCAGTATCTTATAAATGTCAAAACCGAGTAGATCAGAACAGCAACACCACAGGAAACCAGTTGAATCTGATGCCGCCACCCCCACCCCCACCGATGCCTAAAGTGATTAATTTGGTACCTAATTCAATCAAATCAACAAAGACCTATATGTTAAAGCATTTGTGAATTATAGATTGAACAGTTTTTTTTAAGAATTATTTGTTTTAAGATAATTATATCTACTATTATTTGTAAATAGCTATAAATAAGTATTATTTTAAAACGTAAGATATCATTTAGCCGACTCACCATAGCTTTACACATTAATATTCATGCTCCATGTTAGTGATATGAATAAGAAAAATGTAATAAAATACAATCATAATTAAATAACATTTATTTTCATAAATTACTTTAAAACTTAGCCTTTTCTATGTACTTCATAGCTTGCTGTTTTATTTTTTCTACTTGATTTTGCTCGCCAAGTTTTTCCTCCACCTCCATCCATTTTTTATACAAAATTTTCATTTTTCTTGCTGGCAACTTCTGTGAAGTCATTCGTTCCATCACTTGTCTGCAAAACATGAAATTGATTGTTTGAAACATATCTGCATGAGGAAGATAAATTAGTACACGCTCTGTTCAGTTACTGAACAAACAAAGTAAATTCTTATTAAAACTTATATTATCCTTACCTGACATGATCAAAATCCCCACTCTTGATCAGCATATCGACGTACGACGAACAAACGTCCACCCTCTGTGGGTACACCGCCAGTATTTGTTCAAACAATGCCTCCGCACGTTCTCGGGCGCCATGTGTCCGTTCTAACAGTGCGAATTGGACTAACACGGTAACATCTATTGAAACAAAAAAAAATGCAATTAATATCGGATAGTCATAAATAGTCATCATAAATCAATCAAGGAATTGGTTGCTCTGAAACGATTTTGATATTGAGTATGAAAAGTGATTTATAAAAATACTTTAGTAAATTTTATCTTGATACTTACGTTCTTTCTTTTCTAGAACAGCAATCGCTTTCTGCATGACCTGCGTAAAAAAAAATGACAATTAGTAATTTTTTGAAATAACTCCGTAAGCAACTAAGTATACAATAATCATAATATACTAATTATTAGTTAAGTAAAAATCTCACCTGCCGAGCTTTGTCGACTAAGCCGAGTTTGAAACATGCAGCACCACACATAATGTAGGTATTCGGATCCCGTTTATACTTCCTCATCATGAGATCCACCAACGCAACTAATTCCTGATGCTTGCTGGTCTCCACATAAATATCAAGAAGCTTGGAATGGACCTTAAATGGCTCGTTTATTTGCAGCGATTCTTCTAGCATCTTCTGCTGTGATTCCTGTTGGTGGTAGAAAAATAAGAATTAAAATACTACCAATTTAGTAATATTTAAAGGTTTGCCACATTTTATTTTTCTTATTTATGTACATAATGACTTTGTAAATGGATCGTGCTATGGCTAATGCTTAGCGAAGCCAAAACAAAAAAAAGACTATAATACTTAGTCACTGGTGTAAAAAACTCGTAAACGTCGTACCCAAAGTGTGCAGTCAATTAACTACTAAAGGTAAAAAAATGTGAGCCGTCACGGGACGCCTGGCAGATGTGAAACATCGCCATTATTTTGTAAAAGTAATATGCAGAAAAGAACATATTGTAATAGGAACTAAATATGTCATAATGATAAAATAAAATAATGATAAAATAAAATATAGACTGTATATATATACCATCGTATAGCGTGGCGACGCGTCGCCACGGCATGCGTCGCCACGCCAGAAATCTGTTTTACGTGCGGCTATAGATGTTTCACATCAAAAAAAATGGTTCGTGTTTTGTTTTGTCGGAAGACGGTGCCCATTTCATCTCATACTACTTTATTTACTATTAAATTCACTACGAAGACGGCTTGAAGACTTTACAATTGAAGACGTTAATTACTTTACATTTGCAGAAATAGCTGATATTCGGCTAGTTGCCATTTCTTCGAAAGAAGAACTTTGTAAATAAGTTTGCCAAAGGCGATAATGACTGAAACGGGTGGGTGTTCACACCTGTCAAGGGGAACACAAACATTTCGTCATTTTTTATTTTTTGCCTAAATTATTACTTAATTGACGAGGTACAAACGTACAATAGAAAGTGTATTGAAACTGCATAGTAACGCAATGTCTATTGCTAAATAAGCATGAACAACTTGTATATAATCAAGCACGCGATCTTCGCAACAATGTTTAAGTGAAATAGTTTCAGTGACTGCCTTGTTAGTTAGCGTATGCGGCTGCTGATCAAGAGGTCTCGAGTTCAATCCCGGGTCGAGCCAAAAGTGTTGTTGGGTTTTTCTTACAAAAAAATCTTAATAACAGCTCGGAGTATGAAAGGCGTTAATATATGCTCGGGCCTCGGAGAGCACGTTAACTCGTCGGTCCCGGTTGTCATAACTGGATAGCAGTCTCACCGGATTATGAGAGGGAACCGAGTGCTCCTGTAGGTGCGCATACTTGTGCACTATAATTTCTTCTGCGTAGTTGGTTGGTCTTCGTTGAGACTGGCCGCCATGGCCAAAATCGGCTAGGAATACATCATCATAATACATCGATACACTGAACCGATTAAAATGAGACTTTGCAGTTTGTTAAGTGTACAGAAAAGGGAAATAAAAAGTTATTTTGTTCTTGAACGATAACGTCTATTAGTTACAAAAATTGGGGTTAACGCGAAAGAAGTCTTACATAAAAATCGCCGATTTGATACCATTTAAACATATTTCATTACTATCTGAGCCCCGCGGTGTTACCCGCCTTATTTCTTGTACTGCTAAGTAAAAGCTAGTCTTAAAATAGCCAAAGTTATTCGTTATGACACCAGTTATCTACAAGTAGAAGTCCCGTCAACATCAGTCCAAACGTTCCGGAGACTAGCCGGAACTGACATACAATAATTTTATAAATAGCTTTTTGATGTATATACTTTTATAGATAGATAGATAACTCTTTGTTTGCACACAAAATTACAGAGTTACAAGAAAGGAACACAATGATTCAATATCGAGTGTAGAAATGGCCGCCTTATTGCTAAAAGCAATTTCTTCCAGGCAACCTTGTCCGTGTGGTGACGGATTAAGAATACAGAGTGTCACCACCCCTATTCATCCCGCGGGTGTCGTAAAAGGCGACTAAGGGATAAACTACGCAAGACAACTTCAATGTAAAGAGAAGGAAAACTAAAGGCCAAATAGTGGGCCAAAACCTCCTTTCAAAGGAGAGGCCTACGTCCAGCAGTGGACTGTTAAAGGCTGTTGATGATGATGATGAACCTTTCATACACATTTAGTAAAAAACTGATTATTTGATATGACAAACATACACTTTCATTTTACTTATTGATAAAGATAAAGCTATTTGTGCAAATATTATCTTATCTCTTGTATAATCACAAAAAAGTACCAAACTTAGTTTATGTTTATTGTCGGCCATTGTGGCTCAATCCAGCGAAGAGTTCAGCCTCGGAAATCACTTACTCCGAAGTAAGTTTAACAATATGTATTTATTTATTTGAAAAGTCTTACAATATTTTAACAGAATTCATTCCCAAAGCAACATTGCAAGCTTATTACGACTATTTACACGACATCGCTTAGTATTATCAAAGTAATACGTAGTACTTTAAACAGGTACATAAAATTAACCAAATTTTTAGCGATAACGCAACTTTACGCTATTTCTGTGAATATGAATATAAGTGCTAATTGTTTTGTAAAGCTGTATAACTCACTAATTGTAAGTTGGTTTAATTTGTTTTTATTACATTCGTAATAATTAAGTAAGTAATTTGAACAAAAATAATAAGTTGTAGTAAGCAATTTCCATTTTAGGTTATCTTTGTTTCATCATTAGTGAGATAAAGAAATTGGGAACTAAAATTATATGTACCTATGTGTTGATTATCGCGAATTGTATATAATAATATTACTCTTTTATTTGTCAACTATTTCATATAAAGCAAACATTGTAAAGTGAATTTTGAATTGCATTAAAATGGCTAAGCTGTATTCATATCCCAGGAACTGGCCCGATTTGAATAATTCTTTCTAGCTTTCTTTTCTTAATAGCCTAGTTATCGAGGAAGCTTATAGGCTATGTATCAACACGCTACGACCAATAAGAGCAGAGTATCAATCATAAATATTGCAAAAACGGAGGAAAATAATAACTTTTGAGAGCTTCCACTGTGTGCTCGGCGTAAATGGTTAAAATTTCACTAAAAGAAAGAAATGTTTCTCTTTAAAAATCTACAAAAAAGTCAGCAAAAGCAACTCTTTCAAGGGATTCATGGGATTCTAATCGTTCCAGTGGTGAAATTTTAGATACTGCCCTTTTGATGATTCCAGTTTTAGTTTGTAAATCAACAACTCTTGATAGTCCATCCATGTCTGTTTCTTTTTAAATTATTGAATTTATTACCGCGGTATAACACCATGCTACTGTTCTTCCTAGCCTTATTCCCAATATTATTTGGGGTCGGCTACTAGTTCAACCGGATTTACCTGAATATCAGTTTTTCCACGGATCGACTGGCATCGGACCTCCGCATCCCTAAGGGAGAACTGAAATTCGGAGGTTGAACTAGTTGTCAGTAAATTTGAGGGCACTGACTTCCCAATAACGATGGCCATAGATGTTCATGACAACCGGGACCGACAGCTTTACGTACTCTTCGTGGCACGGGCGTGAATCACCGCCAAACTTCCTAACTCCAGGCTGCTATTAGGAATTCCTAAGAAAAACCCCAAAAACACTTTTTGGCCCGACCCGGGATTTGAACCCGAGACGTCTTCGGTCAGCAGTCGCATACGCTATCCACTAGACCAACGAGGCATAACACCATGCTACGGGCAATAAAAAAGAAGATGGGGCTGCATGGTCAGCTGGTATCACATATATGTACATGGATCTACAAAGTACCTATTCTCCCGCGGTACAGTACACAAATTAGTTAGGATCTACAAAGTACCTATTCTCCCGCGGTACAGTACACAAATTAGTTATGTACTACAACAAACGCTAGCAACACAGCAAAAAAAACAACACAAGAATAAAACTATTGCATCTAACAAGCAGATTATAATCAAGAAATTATATTAAGAACAAGTAATTAAAATGTATTAATTAATGTAAATTATGAATAAATAAATATTTCAGACATTTTTACACCCAACGCCATCTAGTCCCCAAACTAAGCAGAGCTTGTATTATGGGTACTAAACAACTGATATAAATACATGAACATGCGTTTTTTTTTGTAAATACATACATATTATACATAAAAAACACCCAGACGCCAAAACAAATATTAGTGGATCACACAAATATTTTGGTCCGACCCGGGAATCGAACCCGAGACCTCTTGATCAGTAGTCGCATACGCTAACCACTAGACCAACGAGGCAGTTAAAAGATTTATATCTATACAAATAATAAAATTGTGTCTGTTTGTAACATCAAAGGAACAGTTTTTACTAAATGCATATCAATCAAAAGACATACGGTACTAACATCAAAAATACAAATTTTAAAATTTTTGTCTGTCTGTTCACACACACCGCACACGCAACACCGCGGGACTCAGTTTATATTATTAGTTTATTAACAAACTTTTTACATAATTATTATGAAGTTCCTGACTTCTGAGCTAGGTACAGAACTGTGTACTGAAGTCAAAAGATTATTTTATACATCCAGTTTGATATCAGTTTCTTAATGTGAAGGTGTCCACTTAACATCAAGTGACTTATATATAATACTAACTGCATTTACCGCCACGGTAAAAGAAACGTATATTATGTCATTCCTCAAAAATTAAAGGATTAAGCCGTGAACGCGTAACTAGCCAGAGTTCATTTGGAATTTATAACATAAAGTATGAAACAAACGCCTGATAGAAAATATGTGTATTATAGAGCGCGCGCGCATGTGTGTGTGTGTGTGTGTGTGTGTGTGTGTGTGCGCGCGCGCGCGTGTGTGTGTGTGTGTGCGTGTGGTAATGATAAATATTTTAGTGATAAATATTTAATGTTTCAGATCTTACCTTGGTGCCGAACCTGTTCTCGAAGTTGATCATGGCGAGACATACATTAAGCTTCTCTTCTTCTTCCCTGAACAAGATAGAGGTCAGAGCCTTGCGGCCTACGGCTCTAGCCTTGTCCAACTCCGTAGCCTGTAGCAGTGGTAGGAGAAACATTGATTATATAACTCAATAACTTACATTAAATAAACCTTACACACAACACAACATTGTCTAGTCCGAAACTAAGCAGAGCTTGTATTATGGGTACTAGATAACTGATATAAACATATTTTTTTGTAAATACATAGATTCAATACATAGATAACATCCAAACTCCAATACAAATATTTGCAGATCGCACAAACATTTGGTCGGACCCGGGAATCGAACCGGAGACCTCTTGATAAGCAGCCGCATACGTTAGCCACCAGACCAACAAGGCAGTCAAGGCAGTTTTATTGAAGTTAACTAGCTATTTCCAGTAAATTTTCTCCAGGAGCGGTCTACAGGTCGTTGATGAATAAGGGATAGGACTGTTACATACTGTGATAATAAAGGGCTCTGACCTGTAGGTGGAAAGCCATATAAGCGATCCACAGTTGACTGCAGTTAGGGTTGGCGAGGAGCGCCCTCTCGAACTGTTCACTAGAACGCGGCTGCGACTCACTCTCTATCGCTCTCCGCTCCATTTCTCTTACTCTCTCTTCTTCTTCTCTCACTTTAGCGAGCTTCTCTGCCACTGTCAGTTTTTTCCGTTTCTTTTTCGGTTGTTCTGTTTCCTACAAAACATATTAAATAATAATTAGATAAGATTTTTTATACATAATAAACAGGCATTTTCTAATTACATATTCCTGCTGTGTGTTGTTGAGAATGCCTTATTTCTCCCTAGTCTATGATAGTGAGGGAACAGAGAGTGCACCTATGTTTGCGCACACACTGGTGCACTAACATCTCCTGAGTAGTTGGCTGGAGAACGTTTAGACTGGCCGCCGTTACTAAAATCGTCCGAGAGTACATCATAATCATAATACATAAGTAAAAATAAATGTGCCTACCTCATCCTCACTGCTGCTAGAATCTTCTTCTGGTACATTCTTCGCCATGCTCTCATTAACAGCCCAGAAGTCTTTAATACTGGCCGCTTCCAAAGCTGGTTCTAAATTTTCTACTACTTTTATATCCACTTTCTTAACTGAAGTTTTAGTTTCTGTCTCTTTCTTTTCAACTTTTGTCTTTTCGTTATCTTCTTTTTTATTACCTTCTTTCTTTTTCTTTTTATACTCAACTTTGTCAACAATGTCAAATTCTTTAAGTTTCTCTTGAGCTAACGTTAAGGCTTCAAATAATTTTTGAATCCTTTCTCTTAAAACATTTTTTTCATTGTGCATCGCTGTGTGAAACTTTTTATTCTCCATTGTCAATCCTTTTTCTTCTATTTTAGATAGCTTTCTATCTATCTTGTCCACTCTTCTTGTTCTATTCTTTATTGATTTAAGTAATGAAACTACTCGCTTTTTATATTGTTTAGCTGTGGTGCAGTCTGAAAAATCTATGAGCCCTAGCTCTTGTGGACTTAATACTTGGTCACTGTCTTCATAGATGTCTGTTTCAATCTCATCACTTTCTTCTGATATTTCTTCTTTATCTTTGGGTTCCTTTTTCTTTTTATCCTTTTTTGTTGCTTCTATCTCTGCCTCTGTGCTAGACTCGTCCATATCTACAGTTTCTTGTTTTCTTTTTTTATTTTTCTTTTCTTTTTTGGTTGTTTCTTTATCCTCATTTGCTACTTCCTTTTCTGATTGTTTCTTTTTCTTATCTGTATTTACAACTTCAACCTCATCGTCTGTAGTTACTGATTGTAATTCAGCTTTCTTTGATTTTTTCTGTTTCCTTTTTGGCTTTTCAATATCTTCTACTGTATCAGTTTGTGACACATTTTTATTTCCTTTTTTCTGTTTTATTTCAATTTCTTCTACTTCTTCGTCTGACGAATCAGCCTCTTGTTCCTGTTTCTTCCTTTTTTTCTTTAGCTGTTTATTGTTTTTTATTTCTTCGCCACCGAGCTCTTTTTGCGTTTCTTGCTTCTTTCCTTTTTGCTGTTTTATTTCAATGTCTTCTACTTTTTCATCCGATGAATCAGCCTCTTTTTCTTGATTCTTCCTTTTTTTCTTTAGCTGTTTATTCTTTTTTATTTCTTCGCCAGTGAGCTCTTTTTGCGTTTCTTGCTTCTTTCCTTTTTGCTGTTTTATTTCAATGTCTTCTACTTTTTCATCCGATGAATCAGCATCTTTTTCTTGATTCTTCCTTTTTTTCTTTAGCTGTTTATTGTCTTTTATTTCTTCGCCAGCCAGTTCTGTTTGCTTTTCTTGATTGTTTCCTTTTTTCTGTGCCTTTTTATTTTCTCCTTCATCAAGTTTAGGTTTTTTACTTGGAATTTCTTCAGTAGATGTTTGCTTACGCTTCGGCGGAGATTCTTTCTTCTTCTAAAAAATAATTCCATTAAAATAAGTCATGAAAAACGAAATAAGTCTTTATCTTATAGCATCATGACACCTTTTACATTGTGATTTGCAATCTATACTTACAGGTACGAAAGGTATAGTGATAAGACTCCCCGTCATTCTCTTAGTTGCTGGATCCACTTTCAGTATTGTGCAATTTACCTAAACAAAAATTTTTATATCTTTAGTATATCGGTTGATTGGTTGAAGGGTCTTCTGGTCTGACCATTAAATTCAGTGATAAGCACAACTATTTTCTATGTATCATTTATGTATAACTAACTTTTACCTGCGTCGCAGCCCGGGTGTATGTTGGATATTTCCATATCAAATTGCATTGAAATCAGTGCAATGAAAGCGACATAGACAGGCAGATGAAGTTACTTTTGAATTTCTAATAGTAGTATGGATATGTGCGTATTTGGATATATATTTTTAACTATGTTTTGATAAACATAGCTAAAAATATGTATCCAAATACGCCAGACTACTGATGTAGTCTGGTGTGTTAGAATAGTACAGGCACTGTCTGGTTTGGGATCATAAGGGTATGGAGAGATGTTTCAAATTTACTGTTTTTATATTAAACTAGCTTACACCCCCGGCTCCGCTCGCGTCAATGTTGGTTATCGGCTTTATACTATATCTGTACCAAATTTAGTTTACAGACAGAGTTACTTTCGCATTTATAGTATATTATAGTAAGGATTTAAGATAGCACATTCCGAGATTATGACTATTCCAATATACGTATACTTACAATCTGTCCTATGTGGAATGCATCTGCGATGTTATCCAGCGGCTCCTTGCTCACACAGGGTCTTGGCACGAAGGCTGTCACGTTATTGAAGAATGACACCACCACGAAGTCACGAATTGTCTGCATAAAATTACATAAACAAACATTAAGTAAATTGAAATATACCTCAATCAACGCCATCTAACAAAAACACACTGAACTATGTAGTAAGTACTACTTTCCTAGATCGCGCAATTAAAATTATCTCGTTGAGTATATCCAAAATTCCTTATATTAACCGTGCTTACGGCAATCTCCGAAATATTTATTTAATTAATCCTAAATTAAAACGTAAAGATACTGAATAAATATTGATGAATATAGATTTACCTTAATAACTCCTGTATATCCCTTTCCAACCTCAACCTGTTCGTAACTGCTCAGAATTTCCAGATCTGGAGACAGGAGCGAGGGTTTGAGGGTCAGGAACAGGGTTTGCTTGACGGGGTCTACAGCTAATACACGCGCGGTGACCGCTTGACCAACCTGGTGAAAATAATCAATACTTAATAACTATGCATGTTAAGAACTTATGAGTCTCCACAAAGAGCAAAAAGCATGTCAGCGCCATCTTCTCAGGCTATTTCCCAGTAATACCAATACAGTATTGCGAAATTAAATATGCCGTTGTACACATGTACATTATATAGCGCTAATGGCTAATTTGTCTTCGGTGAGTTTCCTCGGTAAGAAACGACTGCGCGGTTAGTAACTGGATGGGTGACCGTTAGTAGTAAGATATCATGAGCGTCTCAGTGATGAAGGTCATGTTAAGCAGTCAGTCTCGGTTGTTATCATAGAATAATAATCGTGAAACTTAATTGGAGGTCTGCGGGCAGCTTAAATCATCCAACGGCAAGATTACGACAAGACAACGTTGTCTTGCCAGTCCCCAACCCGCACTCGGCCAGCGTGGGGAAGTTTGGCCTTAACCCTCTCCTGAGAGGAGATCAGTAGTGGGATGTTATAGGTTACTGAAGACCACACATACAAATGGTATAAGTGGATGTTGGATCGCAGTTTGGCAAACTTCATACAGCCTGAATTAGTGAAAGTTAAAGCATGAGTAGAATCCAGAAGTAAAGGGTCACCTTCCTCGTTGTGAGTCCTAACAATGTAGCATGGATTCATACTATTTTGCTCTGGTCAGATGTTTCTGCAACATCATCGTCATCTGCATCTGAGGCTGGGAGAATGATGCAGAATGACTGAGCCTCCTCACACTCACTAACGAAATACGACAGCACTCTTGCTATCATTATTAGGTTGGTCTTCTGTTTAAGGGTAGTCCGTGTGGAGACAGATTAAGAATACAAAGTGTACCACCTCTATTCATCCCACGTGGGTGTCGTAAAAGGCGACTAAGGGATAAACTACGCAATACAACGTCAATGCAAAGAGAAGGAAAACTTGACACCAACTCTTCTGGCCAGCGTGGTATAGTAGGCCAATACCTCCTTTTCAAGGAGAGGCCTATATCCAGCAGTGGACTGTTAAAGGCTGTTGATGATGATTGATGATGAGGGTAGTACTGCCCCGGTCGAGTCTGCACATTCGTACTGAAATCAGCGTGGCTCTTCCACCAACCAGCTTAAAATATACAATCCAATTTTACCTTGTATTTCTTCTTGGGCAGTTTGGAGTTTGAAGATCTCTTGGGGTCGATAAAAATACCCGAGTCGGACAGGTGCGCTTGTGACACGTAACCTGAACAAAAAGAGCATTTAAGAAGTTTATTAATAATATATACTAGCTCTCCCCGCGGCTTCCCCTACGCCTACCAAATAATAATTTAGATATAAAACTTTGATTGCCCTTTTTTATCCCCGTATTTAGAGGTTTGTCGTCCGGACACTTAGGGGTAGAATTTTCAAAAATCCAGTCCTAATGTTCGCATACGCTCCTCTAGAAACACATATGCGAAATAATAAATTAATATATCTTGGGAAATATTGTTGTGCATGGCCAGTGATACTGTTAACCGGATGACCTAGTTTGAGTTTATTTCATGTCGACTCAAACGTAGCACACTGAAAGCGCTCACCGTGATAATCGTGTCGATACCACAGGCGGGTTTGAAATGAAAGGCCTTGTGTGAGTTGTGTCAAATTATTCATTTCTGATACAGGAATCATCCTTACCTGATATTCTTCCAACATTCAGTAGGACATGGTTCTCGGCTACAGTTTTGACTGTAGCGTCGACCAACTCGCCGACCTCCAGCTGCGCGTGGTTGAAATACCTCTCAGAGACCAACTCTGGCTGGTCAGAGACAGAGTACACGTAGTCTGAATAGTTGTAGCACAGTATTCGTACTTTATGGGTACTACCTGTAGGCAAAAAAGTTGTTATTTATTAATTATATGCCAAGCGCGTGTCGGACCCGTGTGATGGCAGGGGTAATATCAACTATCTAGCTATACGGAGCTAGCTGGCTACTGTCTAGGAGATACAGCCAGGTGAAAGACAGACAGCGGAGTCTTAATCATATGTTCTCGATTCCACCAATTGGGTGCAAAACACTAAAAGGATTTATATGATATAGTGAGCATACTAGGTGTGGACTGCGATAGGCTAATGATGATGAGAGATCTAAAAGATGGGTGACACACTCATGGAAAGTGATTACCGACGGTGGGTACCTGCAACTCAAGAGTTTCATGTGCGTTGCCACCACTTTAGCACCTCCCATGACGTCATAAGTTTGATATATCATACAAGATTTTGACCCGTCCGCCCGTGTGTATGCCAGTTATCGCGAGAAAAAGTAGCCTATGTCATTCCTTAAGGTCCAATTTACCTCTACAGCTAACTTTTTTGTATAATTTCGTTTCAGCGGTTTATTAGTGAAAGCGTAACAAACAATCAGAGTTACCTTCGAATTTATAATATTAGTATGTATCATTTAGATAGAATAAGAATAATTTCTCTGGTTAGTGACTATTGTGCTCTAAATACATAAATGCTTTGATAAGTTCCGTCTGTTTATCATATTACATCACCAAGTAAATAAACAGATTACTTACCAATAGGATAAGACTTTGCCACCACCTCCTCGTCAGTCAACTCCTCGTCGACCTGGATTCGCTTCAAACTCATGGTACCGAAACAGTCTCCACCCAACCTGAAGTGAATTGACCTTCCTGTTATCTTCAACACCTGGAAAGAAACATATTATTCATTAATTAATCCTTTTTTTCCCCCGAAATCTGACTAATGCTTTATTTATTTTTTCCTCTTTATTATTTACTAGAACTCTGCCACCCTTCGTAATGGCATATTCTGGTTACATAAGATTTGAATACAAAAAATACAGACACAAAAAAGTTGAAAAAAAAACTATCTCCAAAGAGGGTTGTATTTGGTTTTTTTGAAATTGGAACTCCATAGAAAAAAACTTTAGAGTTTAAAATCGTACATAAACTTAATACATATTGTTATATTATAACTGTTATACTTTCACAAGAACTTTGCTACAGATGTCGTTGAGTGCTGGTTGTCACTTACCATGAAGTGACTAGTCTCCTAATTCACCTTCCCCTTACATGATAAAAAAGTCTAACAATTTAATTCTTCAACAGGTGCACCAAAAAAAAGAAACACGTCCACTTCTGGTGCAGTCAAACGAACGAAGAAAACCAACACCAATACAGCACAAAACAGAAAGAAGAGTCTGCAGACTAGAAAAATAAAGAATTCCCCAGTGAAAAGAAACAGGCAACAGTTGCAACCGCAGAAAAAGGCTGCACCTCGAAGAAGGGCAGCACCAAAAAGATTGAAGGTTCAAAAAACTGAAACGGTCATAGTTAGAGAGTATGTGAAACGAACGACGACGAAGAAATCATAAATATACTTTTTTTAACGAATCAACACATTCTTTTTCTAATAATAAAGTTATTTTGTATACTTATACATGAAATTTTAACCTTCCTACTTTAAGTGAGTAAACTAATAATGAGCTTATGATGGCACAACGCCATCTTTCAAACACATGTTGAACTACTTCGTAACTTCTTATACTGCATCGCGCTATGATAGTTTTCTCTAGAAGTGCAACTCTCAGTTCTTTTCCCTGGTTTCCTAGGTTTCCCTGGTGTGAATTTTGTTTAAAAGATCAAGATCAGTTTCAGTTTTTTTTTAAGACAACTATTAATAACAAAATTAATAAATATGTCCTTTGTCACTAAGGTTTTAACAGACATTCATTAAACGGACACAAAGATACTCAGACCTAGACAAACAATTTGTGGATCTCATAAAATCTTTACCCCAGTGGAAATAGAACTGATAGCATTCAACACAGTAGGTAAATGAGAGATGAATGTTTTAACCATCAAGCTATTCGTGCAACCAATACTACAATAGATTAGAAATATTATATAATGTCCTTTTGAGGACAGTAGGAGCATCATACCTTAGCTTCTTCAATAACAGCTCCATCTTTGAGTTTCTGTTCCACCTCCATGTCAGGATAAGTTGTCGCAAAGATGTTCTTCATGGTCAGGAACGGAGTATTTCTTGTTGGCATAACGTAAAGCAGGCGAGCGCGGATCTGAATAAAATAAATATTGTTACATTAATTTAACTGCCTCTGCAGTCATGGATTAAGAATATGATGTTATTTTATTATGTAGATGTTTTAAGAGACAATTATGCAAAAGCATCTCAACAAGCTGCCATAGTGTGGGTCATTATGATGCATTGTCTGCACTCACACTCAGGGTGGTGACCCCCTACTCCTGATTTCTACTCATAGGCCAGTTTTTATAGGATTTGACCTCGGAAAATCGACATACCTAGTATATTTCCACGTGAAAACTTGTATTTTGGCATCCTAAAACTGTTCTCAAAATTCACATATAATTGGATGGTCGTAAGTTTAAAAGTCAGAGGTCTTAAGTCACAAAAATTGTTTTTATTAATATTTTTTGTAAAAATCTCGTTTTCTATGGGTTTTACGCTATTTGTATTTAATCAACATTGTAGAGAATTGAATTCGTATTCATACATATATTCAAACATATCTTACCTTCTGTCCGAGAGCTGGTTTCTTCCCTTTAACAGACTCGGCGTGCTGTCGCTGAATATAAGCTGTGGTATCACCGAATACACTGCCCTCGATGCCGTTGTCTAAAGGCTGTAATAATTAATATACATACAATAATACTAGCCGAGTTACATGGTTGTTACCTGCGGTTTTTGGCAAGGCAACTTATGGGGTGTTGATGAACAAACAACAAAAACTTACCGTATCTATGTGAAACTCAAGGTTTGAAGCAGGCAGTAGAGGGGATGTGGTCTTCTGTTTCTGCAGGCTGTTTTGCAATGTTGCTAGCTCGTTGGACAATGTCACCACCCCTCCATCCGACAGCGACTTGACAATGCACCAAGTTATTACTCCAACATCTATGGAATTGAATTGGAGGACATAAAAATTGATTTTTTTGTCATCATCATTAGCCTGTCGCAGTCCACTGCTGGACTCTCCTGTTGCACGCTACTTAGTTCGATCCTCGGCTACTCGCATCCAGCTCCTGCCAGCCGTCTTACGCAAATTATCACTCCACCAGACCTGTGGACGTCCTACACTATGTTTGCCGAGACGCGGTCTCCACTCAAGATCACGTTTACCCCAACGGTTGTCGGTTCTGCGGCTAATATGGCCAGCCCATTATTGTCACTTCAGTTTGCTAATCCTGTGGGCTATGTCGATAACTTTAATTCTCTGCCAGTTTTTTTTATTCTTTAATAAAATTCTGGTCTTTGATCCAGTAAGCATATGTTAACACCATCATACAAAAATTGATAATAATCCATTTATTAAAGAGTAAGTTAAGGAGTTTCTTGTCGTTTCTTCTCCATAAGAATGATCTTGATGAATCACTCAGTGGCACAGTAGTAGTGCTTGCAACTACTGTGCTTGTGGTTTAGGGTTCACATTCTGATTTCAAATATATATACAGGGTGTAAAAAGACTGAAATCGAAAACTTCATGGTTGCATTCAGATCATGATACTGAATAGGTTTAGCGAAAAAAAAAACGCAAAATATATGTTAATTTACCTAAGTTCTTTTTTGTATTTTTCTGGTTACATACACATAGTACAACATAATAGAACACTAACAACCTAATTATCTCATTTAGAAAACCAAAAAATAAATAAAAACAATAAAACTGCAATGTATTTTTAAATAAAACCAGTTGACCGGGGGTCATTACACAGTACCGCACGCGGTTCAATGACCGCGGCTAGGGCGCGCGGGCGCGTCCCGCCCGCAGTAGGTACCTAACACTAACTAAAACTTTAAACGAAATCACTCTTTAATCTGGTTTTCTGATGGATTATCAACCAACGCTTAAATAATAATAGTATCCTGTGCACTTGTTATTTTTTTGCGTTCGTATAATAAAATCATTCATCGTCTTCAATGAAATTCAAGTTTATTTTGCGCCGGGAATCGAACCCATAGCACCGTGCGTCTGAAGTTTTAAGCCTAGACGTGAGCCTACGCCTACGGTTTTCTGATTAGCAATGCCGATTCGGCAATTTATTCACATTCGCTCTTCTTACATACCGTGGGAGAGCCACGCTTCGGCATGAATGAGTCGGTTCGACCAGAGTAATACCACGGCCTCACAGAAAACCGGTGTGAAACAGCGCTGGCGCTGTTTGTGCCGCCTATAGTATTGCGGTTATCCATTGGCGACGGTAATCGCTTACCATCAGGTCATACTTCAGGTCATACTTCAGCTCGTTTAAACCCTATTCCATAGAAAAAAATTACAAAATTTCCAATACAAAACGCGAAATTTGTCCAGGAAACCTACGGATGCATCTAGCCGTAAAACTTTGAATTACTTTGAAATTTTTATTAATTTACCTAAACACAGAGGATTCGCACTGTAGCGGCATGTTTGGTGCGCCTTTTTCGGCGAATATCAAAGAATCTTTGAGTTTATGCGACAAAGGGTTTCCGATGTTATGTCGTAGTCGTCAGATCGGCGGCGTGTTTCAAAGAACTTTGATTCCCTAATATTATAAATAGGTACGAACTAGACCAGTCGGTCTTCAATGTTCGCATAGTCTGGACTCTGGACAGTTGCGTGGTGCATTATAATTTTTTTTAAGGGATTTTTAAGGGAATTTTTATGGGACTTTCACGAAAGTTTTGTGTTGTAATTTTCCTTTTTTAAGTAGGTATAGTAAGTTAATTGTTTATTTTTTCGTTTTTTATTCTCTTATCACCTAATTTGTGTTATTTTTAAAATAGGTACTTATATTTTAACAGTGATAGTGATTATTTATAATGTTTAGTGCGAGAGAATACGGCTAAATGATTATGTGGTATGTTGTAGCCCGCGGAATTGCATCACGGGCTTTGCGTATTTACCGTGATAGGTTAGTCTAGGTTAGCCTATCAGAGAGTTTTGAATAATGAGAGGATTACATCCCAAAGGCATGGAGAAGGCCTAGAAGTAGATCTTCGAGTGGACGAACAGGTCTTGGCTCTTGTTGAGAGAAATCCTCTGGTTGGAACACGAACTACGGCAAAGTTAATTAGAGGTCATGGAACCCCAATATCGCATCAAACAGTGCATAAGATTATAAGAAAAAATAATAAAATAAGCTCAGTTTGTGCCATTTCTGGGTCGACCGAGGCTCTCGCAGAATTAGGTAAGTAGCGTGAAGTCACTAGGTAGGTATTTTCGTTAATAGGGAACTTTACCGACGCCACGACGCGTAGGTAGTTAAATTAAATAGTTATGAAAGGCATTGACCTAGCTACTCAGTGCGCGCATACATTGCTGGCTTCGGAAATTAATAAAAATCTTGATACATTGTTTTTTCCAGCTACAATTTTTTTTAAAGACATCTGTTTGTTTTTTTAAATTAGTTTTGGGGTTCTGAAGCTGCATCTTTCGTTTTCGGAAGTCGTCTGGTTACACCCTGTATATATAATCTGCAGGTTTTTGTTTCGGAGTTTGAGTGTTTTCTATGTGCATTATGTAAGTATATCCAAAAAAAAAGTATTTATATCAGTTGTCTAGTACCCATAGTATAAGCACTGCTTAGTTTGGGACTAGATGGTGTAGTGTGTCATATGTCATATATCCGAAATATTTATTTATTATTAATTTGGAATCAAGCAACTAGTCAATAGTGTAATGTTTGTTATCTTTAAAACTGTCTGCACCCACGATGGTGACCACTACTCTTGGATTCCACTCATGCTTTCCATCAGACAGAACAGTCACTTAAACAGGCTTAAATGTTAAAAAAAATAGAAAAAATATAGTAAGTAGTTTAAACTTACCAAGCTGTATTTCAGGGTTAGTATTTTTCTTGGGGAGAAATGCCCTCATATCAGGCAGCCCAATATCCATAACGTATCCATGGTCCTCTTCTGAGGATACTGCGGCTTGTAGTAGGGTACCTGGAAGTAATTAGTAAAACTAAGTATTTAAAATTGTTAAGACAGGGACAGCACGAACTTGGCTTGCTCACTCGGACGGTACTACACTTATCCAACCCACCCTAATCTTCAAGGATTACTAACCTTTGTGTAAGTCAGTTTTCTTCTTCTGACCATTGACGTGTTGTGGCATCATAGAGAGCATGATGCTTAGCTCCTTCACTTCCAAGACCTTTACTGCTACATACTGGCCCACACGGAACATCTGACCCAGTTCTACCATTCTGTCCACCTGTAATGTTTTAAGAAGTTCAATTTACTTGTTCAAGGCAAGTCAGTAGTTGTGGGTTTCATTCGCACCCAGTTCAAACAATTGTGTGATAGTTAGAAAGGATAATGAACATAAGAATAATTGTCTACAATCTGTTTCCACAATTTAGGAACTCACAATGTAGAATTCAATTAACGTAACAAGAGATTTTGAAGTGTACACAAACAAACAAAATGTTTATATGTAAATTACATAACCATACTCAACGAGGACGACTGGTGCCGCACTTGCACTATGCCCTGTGCATATTGTTTAATCTAATAAAATAGCTGATGCATGTCCAGTCTCCATCGATTTCTTCAATTCTCAAATGGTATGTAATACCTAATATATTTGTAAGAATAATTATTCCATATTCTTACTTAGGGTTAACTTTGTAGTTTTATTTTATTAATTAAATTGGATTTTATAAAATCATTTCAGTTTTTTTAGACCTTTCTGGTGATAGAACAAATAATAGAACTAACCTTATCATTGACATATGCTTCAAGCTGCTTGTTGTACGGTTCACTAATATGACAAGCCATGACGGATCCGATCATTCGACACGGAAGGCTTATTACTACTTTAGTTTCTAAGATATTTTTCACCCTGCCCAGGATTAAAACTCCTTCCTTTATGGTCTGTAAATAAAATTGAAAATTTAGTATTATTACACACTTTTTATTAGCTTCACCTGTTTGTAACAGACCTTTACTTGTAACCAACTCCTTTGGGTGCGAGTTTGATCCACTTTAAACAGCCAGATATCGTTCAAACTTAGTAGGTTTAATGAGGAACAATGACAATACACTAATTTGACATAAAACAAAAAATCATTTTTTTCTTTTGTCTTTCTAAAAAAATTTTTTTAGTTTCTTATAATTATTTTTATATATATAACTAGCTAAGTTCCACTGTGTTACCCGTAGTGATGTATACTGTGGTTAGCGCCACAAGCCGAAGGTAATCTAATAAAGCTACTCTTTTTGACCTCAGCTATTTGCCAGTGAAAGTCCAAAACAGAACAGACAGACAAACATTTTTTAAATTGGTTTTTTGTTTTAGATAAATATACATACTTTCTTACTTTGAATTGAGTAAAGCTGTCGATTAGATATTATAAACAGAAACTTAAACTCTTTTAATTCAATAGATAATTATAATGAGAATGCATGCAGCGATTGATGAATGTGGACGCAGCAAAAAGGTGTACCAGGACCTTAGTAAGTGGAGATCAATTTCCCACCCTATTCATCTCTAGGAAATGGACATGACATTATCTATGTACATTTGTATGCACAACAACAATTAATAATTGTGTAAATGTTGTGTAATAGTGTGTAACACACAATCTGTTTAAATAAATAAACTAAGCCAGTGTCACGTAACAGGAGTTTAGTCCTCCCGTAGTGCACGAAATAAGAAATTTTAATACAAGGGTTCACAAGGCGTTCATTGATTTTACAATAGTTTACAATTAGATAGATTAGATAGATTATACAAGGGCTAGTTCGGTCTGTGATGCCTTCAAGTACAAGGTGACACTTATCTGGCTGGCGGAGCTGCAGAGAAAGAAACTCAAGGGTACACAACACATGAGTATGTATTGTTCATAAAAATCACTGATAACCAAAATAAATCTGACGAGGTGAAGATAATTGCTTAATACAAGCTATTGGTACTGAATGACAGTTACTACGACTATGTATCTGATTAGTTGTATTAAACTATCTTCAAAAAAAATACATTCTCTAGTTTTTGTGTGAAATATTCATACATCCTCATAAACACTTTTAATATAAGTAGTATAGAAAGAAGATTCTATAGATTTTCGAATGAAGCAAGAACATAGAGAAAGCTATCACAGCTTATCAGTTAAAAGAGATATCCCCGTAATAGATATCTGCTTCCATGCCCTCTACGGAGCTTTCGCTTTTTGTCGAGCTGTGAAGAAGCAAGAATTAAAGAGTAAATTGTCCTGGATACAATCGTTTTTACATTAAAAAATAAATAACACACCTTATAAGTCAGACCGTAAGCGCAGTTCTTAAAGGACTCACTGATTTCTGTCGTCCCCTCATCGGATAAATTTCCATCACTTTCTACTTTCTTTTTTATTTTCCTCTTTTTGTCCCGTTTTTCCGCAGCGCCTAAGAACTGTAAAATTTAATTAAATGTATGTTTACTTTTTCAAAACACCACTTCACTTCAAAACACGTTCACAGGTTTTGCAATTGAAAACTTACGTTAGCATTTTGTTTAAAATGTGTGGTTGTTGGCTTTTTTCCTCCGCGTGGGAAATATTCCTCTGTATCTACCATTGCAATTTATTTTATAAATACTAGAAAAATCGCACTAGGTCCACCTCTGTATAAACGTAACATAAACTGTGTGCATTTACGGTGTGTACTGTTGACATGAATATTTGAGGTTATCTTCGTTTTGTTATTACATCAAAACGTTAAATGACAATTGACAAATGAATCATTTTTTAATTGTCATATTTTCTTTGGATACAGCATATTGTATATTTATATTTTATATTTTCTTAAATGAAGCTGTTATATTGATACTCTACTGTATATATCATGATTTTAATTATCTATAAGAGTTTTCGCTAATGAACACAAAAACTAGAATCTACTCTAGTAACAAAACGTAATTTTCACACATATTTTATTCTTATTTTTTGAACTAGTCCTTGACTTTTGTTTGTTAACTACAAATCAAAATCATTAGAAACAGATAAAATAAATGTTCGAAACAATTTACTTCATCACATAAGGATCTATTTATTTTTTATGGCAATATTAATATACGAACAAAATGAGATGAACCAATTTCTTAATGATGAAATGTCATTAGTTGTGTCTTCTTTCCTACTCTCTCTACCCGTAACACATATAGGAGACACGAAAGAGAAAGCTAACTGAGAGTGTTGAAGGTGCAATTGACAGTTGATATTTGATTTAGTCCATTATCACCATTATCACTATCAATAATATTGCTTGCGATTCCATTAATCCAGTGTTTCCACTTTGAGGGAATTCTCCCTATTTTAGGGACAAATAGCTGATATTTTGGATGGTTAAAGACAATTTGAAAAATACAGGGATTTAGGGAATTTCGGGGTATAATTAAAGCCTATACTGGTAGCCCTGTAGTAAAGTAAATGATAGACTATACAACAGCTTTTTACTTGGGGATTCCCCAGAATCCTAATAAATGCTATTCGTAAAAAAAAAAAATTACCTATTTTCGGCGATGTCACCAGAATTTGGTCGTATTGTAATGTGTAGGTTCTTGATTTGATATGTTTGACGTTATTTCTGTATTGCGGAGTAGTAGTGGCACTAGTGGCATCAATTTTTCAAGTTCAAGTTATTACGATATTATATGGAAGGAAATAATAATTAAGCATCATCTTCGACAAAAATAATGTAAAAGCAATGCGTCAACTTCCAAAAATTCTAATCCTATAGATGTATGATCTTCTGTGGGCATTTTGTTATTATATATACCTATATTAAATAATATGCTGAGGTTTATTTTCTGTATTATATTTATGTTCCCTAAATAAAGGATTTATGAAAGTAGTTTAGGGAATTTTAGGGATAAATTCAAAAGAAACTAGGGAAAAATGGAAAACGAAAGTGGAAACACTGCGCTGTTCCATTCTCAAATTTATTTTCGCGCCGGTGAGCAAGAGATACGGTTGTTACTTGCTACGAAGTTAGAGTAGTTGAATTAAGTAATTATTCTATTAGTGTTTATTTGAGATTGTGCGATTCATGTTTGATTTGAATTGTTAATTTTATTCGTGTAATTTAGGAATATTTTTTACAAAACCTCTTACCGGTGAGTTCATACCTACTTCAATTAGTAAAAATCGTATGATTTATTAAGAAATAAAGTAAACTTGTTTTGACGAGACTAACTTTATTTGAGGGTTCCTGCATTTCTGGGAAATAAATAAAGTGGTTTATCTGCTTATAATCAAATTGTAAACAAAGTTTTATTATATAAGTAGAAAGAAACCGGTTTGTGTATTTCCTTCTCGTAAATAATTTGCAAGTACTTATTTGTTTTTCCTTTAACAGAAGATGAAGAAAATTGTGATTTTCGGTTCTACCGGCATGACTGGCTTGTGCGCGGTTGAAGCTGCGGTGAAAAAAGGTAACATAACTATGATATTTACTTTTATTTTAAATAGATAACTGTTTATTTGCACACCATATTACAGAGTTGTATAAAGAACATAATAATCAAATATCTAGTGTACAAAGGCCGGCCTTATTGCAAAAATCTACTATTTGCTAATGAATATAAATATGTAATTACAAATAATTAGACATTTTTGCTTTCATATAAAATACATTCTTATTAAACAATACTTACAATAAATTTACATACATAAATACATGCTATACCAAGAAATATACATACAATATACATACTTAAATGAATTAACATATAGAAATGAAAAACAGTTAAGTACATTACACCCCAAAGAGTGATGGACTTAATTATGATGAATAAAATCCCTGTAATTATTTTTATCTATTCAAAGTTTGCGCCTGCCGGATGTTAAGCGGCATGCATGAAAGACCAGTCGTAAAATTGTGTGGAATGCAGTGGCATCTTCAGTTGTAAACATTTTTCATGTGTGTCATTTAGGAACTTGAATCGTTCTTTGAGTTGGAAAGGGGTTTTGGGATTGAACAAAAATGTTATTGAAAAATAATGATATGATCAAATATCCATATGCTAATTGGAATCTTACAAGAAAAAAATAATCACAGGCTAGCTGAATCTCGCGATTATTGTTGCAAACTGTGGGTAACGCCAAGACACTTCAATATAATTTATTTGTATAGATATAAAAACATATCACTTTCCAACTGATAACCTGCCTGCTCATGTACCCACTGTGTCAATAAAATATGTAAAAATATTCTAATACACCAGGTTAAAGTATTAATTTTATAATAGCAAATAGTAACCTTTGATAATGACAAACACACTCCAATTTTATTTCTTTGTTAATATCAATGCTTGTAATATTAAAAATACATTGAAAAAAAAAAGAACAAATAATATTTCAAGGTAGTAAGTAATAGTGTGTTTATGGCATTATAAACATGATGGTCTGCTAAAACTAAACCCTACTGATTGCTGTGGCCGTACTTGTGTAGGGAATAAAAATTCATCCTAGCACCTCTCTCACAAACAAACTTACAGTACACAGATACTATATTTAATACACTACAACCTATAATGCCTACTGCTGGTTTTTGGGTCTTCTTTCAGGAGAAGGTTATGGCCACACATACCAGTTTGAATGAGGCACCCATAGCCCAGTTGGGCTAAGTGATTGAAAGCAATCATGAATTGTAAGCAGCGATGGTGCGGTCAGTACCTGGATAGGTTACCGTTGGTCATATATGTATATATTATTATATAATCACTAGCTTTCGCCCGCGGCTCCGCCCGCGTGTGTGTAGTTTTCGCGTGAATTCCACATTTATAATATTAGTAGGGATACCATGAACATTTCTATGATTCTGAGGCCAGGTTGGCATTTAAGGTAGGGCAACATAGGTTACAGGTAGGGCAGAAGTAATAAAAATAGGTATCCTTAACTTAGGGATGAGGACATTTAAAGGCATTGCGATTTTAAGGTAGGGCATTGCCCCACAATGCCCCCCCTAGCTACGGCCATGTATCACAGAAACCACTAAAAGGAATCAACCACAGTAGTACTGTGTAACATCTACTTTTTTTAATGTGTCCGTTTTGCCGATTACGTTCACGGGGACGTTGACCTCCGGTCGGCGATAGTTGACCGTAAGCACGTACACACACGTACATACGACTGCATGTAAATTCTTATAATTATTATACTTTTATAGCATCTACTACGTAAAAGAATAGCTGTTTGTGTTTTCGTAATTTCATTAAATGGTAACCTTGCGAAATAATGCGATCCATGCAAGGACTCTGCATAATATAGAGCTAAGCAGTTTGTTTATTTAGTTGAACGTGCTAATCTGAAGAAGTACTGCTTCGATTTAAATATTTATTTTAGTTTTTGGTAGTTCCGTTATCGGGGAAAGCTGTGGGTATATATCATCACGCCACGACTTAATGGAGTGGAGTATAAATGAAAAAAATGTTTAAAAAATGAGGGAAAATTGTCTAAGATTGCAAATTGTCTTAAATGGATTCTCACTTCATTTTTTTAAAGTAAACATTAATGATGTTATAACATCACGCCA
Organism: Phragmatobia fuliginosa; assembly: GCA_932526445.1. Classification (NCBI taxonomy): domain Eukaryota; kingdom Metazoa; phylum Arthropoda; class Insecta; order Lepidoptera; family Erebidae; genus Phragmatobia; species Phragmatobia fuliginosa. The sequence continues at coordinate 18,009,339 of OW052074.1, read as the reverse complement.
TGGGCTATAGCAGACGCAGCAGAGGTAGATGTCGATAGGTCAGCTAATAATATGACAAGATTTAACCCTGCGGTCTCATAGGCATGACATCAGCACTTTCGATTTATTAGGAAATCCATCACCGAACACCAAATTGACAATCGAATTTAGTTCGTAAAACCTAAACAGATGGCGCCTCGACAATTTTAATTCGCGCTATGGTTTCGTTACACGTCAAGGTATATAAGACGTTTATCAATTCGCAGTTTAGTTTCAGTATGTTTGTATATTTTTGGATGATGCTTGGCAGACTAATTAATTTGGTCTTTCTAAGCATAGTAAGCTTTATATTATTCAAGTCAAGACTTCAGTGTCTTCAATTCACATAAGTTTAGATTATTACTTCCGACGAAGGATATTCGTAGTGCGCGAGGTTAGAGAAGAAAAGAAAAACTTTTTTGATTTCGGTTTTTCTATTATAACAAAATAAAATTTCTCGTTTTTCAATAATTTTCTTTATAAGTAAGAACCCTAATAAGGCTTCTTCCCTTTGTCCAGCAATGGACTATAAAATAAAGGCGAGTAGTTTTCTATGCACATCATTTCAATATTTTTATTTATTCGATAATTCGATGTAATTTAAATTGACTTAAGCGATAGTGATTCTAATGAGCCTTGCCTTTAGCATTGATTAATACAATCATTGTTCCTCAGCTTTGGGTTCGAAGTTCGGCGGTTAGTCATGTAAGTGGTTGACTGATAAAAAGAAAATAACAATAACTTATAATTATTATAATCTAGGACAATATTACACAGGAATTTGCTGGAATGAATTAACCATCAACAAAATGTATAAAAATACTACATAGTACAAAACAAAGTCGCTTGCCGCTGTCTGTCTCTCAGATCTTTAAAATCAAAATCATCATTTTTAGGGTTCCGAATTTGATCACTTCGAACCCTTATAGATTCGTCATGTCCGTCTGTCCGTCCGTCCGTCCGTCCGTCCGTCCGTCTGTCCTCGACTTACCGTCTAAACGGTAAGTGCTAGAAAGATGAAACTTTGCATGAATATGTATTGTAATTACGTCGACAAAGTGCTACAATAAAATTATGAAAAATATTTTTATTTGGGGTACCTCCCCTACACCTAAAGTGGGGATGTTTTTTTCTCGCGGCGATCCCATCGTGTGGGGTATCATTAGATAGGTCTTTTAAAAATAATAAAGGGTTTCTAAGACGATTTTTTGATTAAGGTATCCGTGTGAGAGAAATTTCACTTTAAAGGTCACTTTTTGTAAAAACTGGGCGTCCCCCCCACCTTAAAAGCTAAACGGCTTGCTCCAATAATAATCTGGAAAAATTCGTGATAGTGGTCCATATAATGAAATTTAAAGGAAAACTATAACGGATTAGATGACTTTGTTAGTTCAGGAGTTATAGAGGCTTAACTTTTACAATGCGCTTACTTGGAAAACGTCATACAAAATTAACGCATTAATACGTAAACTTAACAATTATCCATTGGATACGATTTCTAATCCACGTACCATTATGGGTGACTGAGGAACCCTTTCCTGTGCGTGGCCTGACACGCACTTGACCGATTTTTTTCTTTATAATATAATTTCAAGAAAAAAGAACCGACTTTAAAGAAAAACTATTCCGAGTACCCAAATCTCGACAAATGTGCCTATGATATTTGAGGAGATCCCATCATCAGATCCCGATATGGTGACGATGGGACCACCTGTAAGCTACGCCCAATCCAATGCAAAAATGATTTTTGAAATCGGTTCATAAACGACGAAATTATCGCTGAACATACATAAAAAAAAAAGATTGACGACGAATTGAGAACCTCCTCCTTTTTTTGAAGTCGGTTAAAAATAGCATTTGCCCGATGCTTCGCTACATATGACGGTTATTATTGTTACTTAAAGTTATAGTAGTTTATGTCAACCGCTTTAAATTAAAACAAGCACTAAATGTGAAGTATTTGCAACACTTAAGAGGATACAGCATTGATATATAAAAACCCTAGATGCACAGTCTCAAACAAAAGTCGCATACGAAACTGTCCCACTTAGTCATTGATGTATAAAAATATCAATGTGGGTAGTTTTAGTTAAGCTATAAACACATCTTTTGCACATTCAACCTTACGCGCATTGTTTAAAGTTTTTATTACAAAGTAGCGTACAATGACCAATCAAATTTTATGACCGAAGCTAGCCGGCAGGACAGGACATGGAGTGAAGAGGAATATTTGTATATTTTTTTTATTATAATACATTGAGTTAGTATTTTAAGAGTTAGTTAAATTGTTGTTTTTAGACTTTCGCGACTTTTACACATACTCATGTTTTTACTGTAAACGGGACTTATTCGCGATAATATTATATAATATATAAGGTATCAGTATAATATTATGTATAAGGTATCGTAACCTTTATAATATTATCGCGAATAAGTCCCGTTTACAGTAAAAACATGAGTATAGTTAAATTGTGTTCTAAGCCCATAATTATACTTAGCGTAAATATGTTTTTGGGTAGGACATGTGTACATCAATGAAACAAATATTAACTCTTAAAATCATTTATTTCATTTTTTCATATCATATCAGTGACATCCTGTAAAAAATAATTATATTATTTGAATGTAGGTACGAAATTATTTGATAAATTCATTATTTTTCTGGCTAACGACTACTTACCGTTATACTAGGAACAGCCGTTTTAAGAAGACGTTTTATGCCTTTAGCAGTGACATTCATATCTTCGTCCAGAAAATGTTCAGAACAAACGACGCATGCACTATTTGGCTTAAAAAAATTGTATGTCGCGAACCCTTAAGTTGTCCCCTAATTAATCGATATAATAGGTAATATAATATTTACGAACTTTAATAATAACACCGTTTGGACGACCTCTTTTCCTTTTGAAATTCGATTAATAACTATAATAATATTATTATATATTTTGTAACGTATACATACTTATTAAAAACTAAATACAAAAAAGTTCAAATTAAATAAACTTATATATAAAAATTAAACACAATAAAAAAAAATCGACTCCATTAAATTCAGAACAGGGTCGTTTGGATTATGCGACTAAAATAAAAGGTTGTGTAATAGTCGTTCTTACACTGAAAAAACGGCCATTGAAATTTGTCGTATTATACTTGGACCGTTAAGTGAAGTTTTTAGACAAATTAAATCAAAATCACATATTGCTTCCGATATTTAGTCATAAAAACAACAAAAACAAATTAACAAACTCTTTTACTCACCGAAAATACGATATCCCATCCTTTTTTAACGTTCTTGACGTAATATTTTTACAATTCCGCATCGAACACTTAGGCATTTTTAACGAGCGCACAGAGACGCGAGCGACGCGAGACTATTTGAAATATGAGCATCATTTTCAATAGTGCGCTTATTTTATGAGGACGGTTTTGCGACGCTGAGTGTGTATCTAGGGTTTTTTAATACATCAATGGGATACAGCATTGAAATCCGCTTCTGAGAATAAATCGCAAAAACATACAGACAATAAAACATTTATTTATAGTTCCATTTATAGTTCAAACACCGAAGCATTTGAGATAATTTACCGTCAAATTTCATGTAAATGGGTAAAGCAGTTTATCCGTGAAATCGTAAATGAAAGAGTCACTTTGGATACCTGCAAAATCAAATGATCATATCGTTCTGTTTTATCATGAGTTTGTTATCTAAATACCTTAGTTACAAAATACGTCTCTACCTGACTCCCAACTATATTTTAGCGATAAAACATTATCTGTTCTACTTATCAATATAGTAGATAGCTAATAAATATTAAACTATAATAATATCTTTACTGGAGGTATTACGCGGCTTAAATCTGGATGTAGTTTAAAAAGTCGGATATAAACAACACCTTAGGGTGCCATAAATTAAGTTCTTTTTGCATTGAGAGCATGAGCAGACTCCATGCTGCATTGAGTACATACAAGTCTGCGGCCTAGTGCCTTCTGCATTATCTAATCTAATATCTTTAAACGAGCATTTCTTGTAAATTTATTAATGTACACACATGTATGTATGTGATATCGGAAACGGCTGTAACGCAATCGCTGAAATTTTGTAGTTGGGCGTTTTCATGAAAAATCAATCTAGATTGGTCTTATTTGGGAAAACGCAAGTTTTTGCATTTTCATACGTTAGTCTTTGCACATATATGCTACTCTTTCAGTAACACTCCAACACTACAACACCACAGTTACATCAGAGAATAGACGGCGTAGTTAAACAATAAATAGTAGTAACCGAGCAAAGCTCGGTCGCCCCGGTACTTCAGTATTAGTTTCGCACTCACCAACGAAATACAAGAGCACAAATGCTGTAATTTTCAAGGTTGGTCTTCTATGCGAAGGTATCACCCCCCCCCCCCCCCGGTTGAGTCTGCCCATTCGTGCTGAAATCAGCGTGGCTCTACACTACCTTGAAATTTTAGGAGGGGGCCAAGTAAAAGTTTGTTCCGTCTAATCTCTTGAATGGTTATACCGATATTGATGGAATTCCCACTAGTAGATAGCTGATGATACAAGGAGTATCTTAGGCTAATTTTTTTGAGACTAGCTTCACTCCGCGGCCTTACTCGCGATTGTTTTTCTACCACTGAATCTAGTCTAAATAGAATCCTAAATTACTCCATAAATCATCTGTTGCTAGTGGATCATCATCATCATCAACAGCCTTTAACAGTCCACTGCTGGACATAGGCACTCTCCTTAGAAAGGAGGTTTTGGCCTACTATACCACGCTGGCCAGACGGGATGGTTTCAAGTTTTCCTTCTCTTTGCATCGATGTTGTCTTGCGTAGTTTATCCCTTAGTCGCCTTTTACGACACCCGCGGGATGAATAGGGGTGGTGACACTCTGTATTCTTAATTCGTCACCACGCCACCACACGGACTTCATAGTGGTTTCAAAAGTTCACGGCTCGTGGAAGAAGTTCAGTCAAAATCGGTCTTCCGGTCAAGAGATTAGTCGAAACAAACGGACATATTAAAAATAGTTTTCGATGTAAGTACTAAGTACCTACTCTACAGGTAGTAGAGCCACGCTGATTTCAGCACGAATGGGCCGGCTCGACCCGGCCAGTACTACCCTCACACAGAAGACCATCCTAATAATGACAGCATTCTTGCTGTCGTATTTCGTTGGTGAGTGTGAGACCGGAGGCCCAATCATTCTGCATCATTCTCCCGCCCTTCGAAGCGCGGGAGAATGATGCAGAATAATCAAACCAGGCTGCCATGGTAAGGGTCACCATGCTACATTGTCTACCCTCACAATAAGCATGGTGACCTCTACTCCTGGATTCTACTTATGCTTTCCATCAGGCAGAGTAGGGTCACTTTGGCAGACCTAAACATAAAAAAAAAAAAAAAACCTATAGCATCTATATATTGACTTGAATGCATTTAGTGACAAACTTGTTATTTCAAATAACAATTTAATGTATATGTATAGATAATTATATATTACCGATACATGTAGAATGTTCTAGACTCTTCATCTAGAACCGTAAAGCATAAATGTGTAATATTGTAGTAAGATTTTAATGTAGAAACATTAACATACATTAAGAGGTAGTAGAGCTACCAACACCATCCCAATAATAACAGCATTCATGCTGTCGTATTTCGTTGGTGAGTGTTAGACCGGAGGTCCGATCATTCCGTATCATTCTCCGGAGGCCGGAAGAATGATGCAGAATCATCTGACCAGGCCTCCATGGTATGGGTCACCATGCCTAACCTACCCTCTCAATGAGGATGGTGACCCCTACTCCTAGTGCTTTCCATCAGACAGAATAGAGTCACTTTTGTAGGCTTATACATACAAGATTTATATTGGAACAAGGTATGTGAATAGGGACTCATTCGAATTAATTATTTAAAAAAAAATGTGCTTGACTGGTATATGTATAATATCACGACTATAATAACTATGGCTTCAGTACAGGCAGGGGCGTTTTTACCTATCGGGGTTCCAGTGACTTCCTTTCGAGGGTACACCGGGTTTCCGGGTTAGTAGCCGAGGTGGCGTGCAGTTTTAGTCGGTTCGAGTCCGACTTAACCATCAACTAGTGATATTTGAGGGGATTTACGCACGGAAAAAAAGGGGCGTACAACAGCCCACTGATGGACAAAAACCTCTCCTTAGAAAAGAGGTTTTGGCCTATTATAATACACTGACCAGACGGGTTGAGATATATTTATTTACTAGCTGAGTCCCGCGGTGTTACCCCGCGTTTATTGTTGTAAAGCCAGAGTACTTAACGCCGCGGAGCGAAACTAGTGTAAAAAGTCCAGGCAAAATCGGTCCAGCCGTTCCAGAAATTACCCGGAACAAACAAACAGACAGACGGACAAAAACATTAAAATATAGCATTTTGGATATTATACTTTGATATGCATTTAGAAAAAAACTCTTTATTTGAAATTACATACAGATACTTGAATTTTATTTAGGTACTTAAATAGATATGCATACAAATTATTATCTAGCATAATAATATGTACACAGAGCTGGTCGGCCTTGGCCGATGGCCCGCCGATCACTGCATCAGTACTTGTTTGCACTGCTAAACATGAATCATAGTTCCCGACACTTCTATACTAATGTTATAAAGTTTGTTTGTTTGGTTGAACGCGATAGTCTCAACAATTACTGGTCCGATTTGAAAATATCTAATTTGACTGCCTCGTTGGTCTAGTGGTCAGCGTATGCGACTGCTAATGAAGAGGTCTCGGGTTCGATTCCCGAGTCGGACCAAATGTTTGTGTGATCCACAAATATTTGTATCGGAGTATCGGTGTTTTTCTATGTATAATATGTATGTATTTACAAAAAAAAAGAATGTTTATGTACTTATATCAGTTGTTTAGTACCCATAACACAAGCTCTGCTTACTTTAGGACTAGATGATGTTGTGTGTAAGATGTCCAAAATATTTATTATTATTATTATTATTAATCGTTATTGGGAAGTCAGTGCCCTCAAATATACTGACAACTAGTTCAATCTTCGAATGTCACTTCTCCCTTATGGTTGCGGAGGTCCTATGCCAGTCGCTCCGTGGAAAAACTGAAATTGAAGTAAAACCGGTTGAACTAGTAGCCGACCCCAAATAAACTTGGGAATAAAGGCTAGGAGGATGATCGAGAAGGGCTATATATCATCACGCTAAGACCAATAGGCGCGGAGCACCAATGAAGACTGTTTCAAAATCTTTTTTTCCGCTGCGTGCGCTACGTAAACGGTTGAAGTTTCGCAAACATCATGAACGACAGAATTGTTCCCCTTTAAAAGTTCTAAAAAAAGTTCGCGACAGAATTTGTCTATCTTTTAAGGTCACTATAACCCTTTTTAATGGGAAATGAATCTGAATAAAATGTTATACCGCGGAAACGGTTGTTTGATGTAATGACGCTAAGGGCAAACTGAGTCAGTTAGTCAACAGTTAGACAAAAGTCAGCTAGTATCCTAAAATAGAGAACTAATTGTTAATATCGGTAAGTGATTCTGTTTAACAGATAGAAAAACTTGTTAACTCTTTGATCCGACCCGAGAATGGACCCCGAGACCTCTTGATCGTAAATAACAGCCATCTACCGATGGAATACTGAACCACGAAGAAACACGGATAGAACTATACGGAGTAACTACTAATTCTGAATCGCGATAGATAAATTCTCGCATTAGCATATATACAATATCCCAACGTCAACCGTGGGGCAATGGCCAGCCAGGCATGATCACCTCGCCTGGTCGGAGGATCCTCCCTTTGTGTTGGAGGAACACGAAACCCGTTCCTCCACAGTAACAAAGCCTACTATCTATCTCGATCAACAAACAAACACGATAAACACGCAGGGACAGCCTCGGGCAAAAGATACTAACCTCCAGTTTCCCGAATTGCACGCTAAATTAAAAAAAGAAACGTAAGTTTTAATTCATTGCATTAGAAATCTTTCCGTAATTGTATCCTGTATTTCCTACGGACTCATAAATTGCAGTGTCTACCGACACATGTTGCAAGTTCCCCCAAGTCATCAATGAACACTGGGTTCGTTACCCGCTTATTAGTGTTGTAACCCACCAATCCGGCCTTATTTTAATATGTTATGACTTGATAACAACACCGCAGACTTATTTATGATGGGCGTCTCTTATCGACTTCACCATCTGGTAACTGCATATAGATCTATACGTTTAAATGTAATTGTCGCTTGTAATTAAAAAGTTCTGATTCTATTATATCTAAACATTATCGACGCTTTTTTTGTGGGTATAACCGAGGTTCCGCTTAAATGGAATAGAATGATGGAGAAACACCTGACCATGCGCCGGTTACCTTGCTGCAATGCCTCTCTTAATGAGGATGGTGACCCCTACCCCTTTAGTCTTCTCATGCTTTCCATTAGGCAGAGGTAATTAGGTAGGTTTATTTCTCTTTACATACGTCAAATGACCTTGAACGATAATAGAATTCTGTGTTTCCTTAAGTATTTTAATTAAAAAGTAATGTCAAAACAAAAGAAATATTAACTAACTGAAAATAATCAATATTGAACACCAAGATGTTTATACTAATAATCTTATACAACTCATACACGCCAAACTAGGTAGACTTTTGTGTATAAACCTACTAAAATGACTATTCTGCTCTACCCATCCAAGAGTAGTGGTAACACTGGTAACCATACTCATTATGAATGCTGACAACGCAGTATGATGTGTATGATGACCTATTGAGATACTACTGTATCGCTAAGCCTCCTATCTCTCACAAACTAATTTAAAACGACAGCACGTCAATTGTTATTCAAGGCACTCGTAGTTTTAATCTCGTCACCAGATTTCTGATAAAAATGCAAGATTGCGCAAGATGGCTGGCAGGAGCTGGATGCGAGAAGCAAAAAATCGATCAGAGTGGTGTGCAATGAGAGAGGCCTATGTCCAGCAGTGGACGTAGATAAGCTGATTATGATATAAATGTACTAATATTTTTCTAAATGGGTGTTCTTTGTATTATGGTGAAGTTTACCTCCACATTTCCTGCTTCGCACATTTAAATTTTGGAATGAACTGTTGCCCGCGCTGTTTCCGGACCGATTCGACCTTCAAACCTTCAAAAAAAAAGCGTACTCCCTTCTTAAAGGCCGGCAACGCACCTGTGACTCCTCTGGTGTTTCAGGTGTCCATGGGCCGCGGGAATCATCTACCATCAAGTGATCCGTCTGCGCGTTTGCCCCCTATAAATACGTACATATATTTATCTCGTGGAGAAGTCATCTAAAAAAAATACGTATTAAGGACACGACGGAGTGTCTTCACTCCTATTCATCCCGTGAGTGTCGTGAGCGCAGACTAGGAAATTACGCTGGACAACATCACTACAAAGAGGAGGAAAACTTAACTGAAGCTAATCCTATACCAACACGCCTAGCCAGTGTGGTAGTAGACCAAAACCTCGTGTCTAAGGACAGCGTTCAACGTCCGTCAGTGGCAGTTGATGATGTGATAGATAAATTACATCCAAACAAACAGCAAATAATTGTACTCATCAGACCATCATTTGTCCTGACTCAGGCTTTTCAAATTACTTGTATGCCAAGTAATTATTTAACTCAAAGTACACAAAGGGTCTGAATATCAGTATTTTGCTCAAAAAACCCAAGAACGGAACCACAACATGACACAGTTACAAAATTTGGTTACCACTTCCTTTCAGTTAAACCACTTCCGTTTCCGTGAGAGCGTTTAGTTTTCTCCGTATCGAATTATTATTTGGACCTACTTCTGTGATAAGGAACCAATCCACACACATGCTAAACTTGAAATAAGAACTCTATATGTAACGAGAAAAAGATCATATTTATTATATTTAAACCTAACAAAGTGACAACTGACCTGATGGAAAGCATGAGTAGAATCCAAATAGATCACCATCCTTACTGTGTATGCAAGTGCAAATAACCCTCCTCTGGAATTACCGTAGTCGGATATAAAATGCTTTAATAAATTTTTGAGAGAGGCATGCAAAATTGCGCGGATTTGCCGTAACAATACATATACGGGTACTATTATACTGCAATGGAAAGATTGGACATTTCCTGAGTTTGTCGGAATCTATAGGTGGTACATTGTGTAGGGTGGGGTATTATGTAAGATGAAATATCATGACTGCGTCTACTGTGAAGTTTTTGTAAATTTGAAAGATACCTCAATCCAGTTTTTATAGAGGCAAACAAGCACGGTGATCATCTGATATGGCTACTCATGGACTCCTGGACCTATAAATGCCTTGAATTTTAACCTATAAAGTCTTTTGTGTTTGAGGCTGCTTGAGAATTACCTAACACACAGGTTGTTTTACTTTCGTAAAGGGAATTGAGGTGCAATAAATTTATTATTAGGCAATTATATCGATACACAGTATCAGTTTACTACACATTTACATACATTTTATTTTGTCGTCTTTAAACCTAATAAGTCACAAATAACACCTTATTACTTTGTTCCCAGATCTCACCGTGCGCGCTTTTGTCCGAGATCCCAAAAGGCTCCCCGACAACTTAAAAGAAAAAGTTGAAGTTGTCACCGGTAATGTCTTAGAACCTGACTCCGTCGCCGAAGCCATTGAGGGTGTTGACGGCGTGGTCATCTGCCTCGGCACGAATAACGTCTTAGACGCTACCACGGACATGTCTGAAGGCACAAAGAACATCATCGACGCTATGCGAGCGAAGAACGTTCGAGTTGTCTCTGCTTGTTTGTCTGCTTTCTTGTTCTACGAGCCCAGTAAGGTTCCTCCGAGGTTTGTGGAAGTCAATAATGATCACGAGAGGATGTATCAAGCCCTGCGTGAAAGTGGATTAGATTACATAGCTGTGTACCCTCCACATATTACAAGTAAGTGCATCTAATCATTGTTAACTTATCATGGCATACGGAGCCAGCGAGTAAAGGCGTCACCTTGTAGTACCTTACTTTTGCAGCCGTCAAATTTGACCAGAATACGGGGTTGGTTAAGACTTGGGTTATCGTACTAACTCCTAACCAATTTCGGCCATGGCGTCGCAATGGCTTAGCCAACTACAGAGGAGATATAGATCTCGAGTGTATGCACAAACACAGGTGCACTCAAACCGACAAACAATCCGACGGCTATACGACAGGACTAGGGAGAGTTTAGGCTCAGACTTTACGTGCTCCCAAAATGCAACAAAAGAATAATTGGACACCTCGAGGTTGAATAAAACTCTGGTTATCTCACTTGGTAAAGTGCAACCAGAGGTCACCGGTCTTCTATTAGACCGTGTCATATCTGGTTGGTCCCGTAATATTGAATAAGTTCTCCAGAGATTCCACACAGGTGTTGGTTCCGTAAATAAACCATGGTAGTTTTCCCACATCTAACGTCTAAATGAACGTATTAGATCGAAGGTCAGAGGAAGTATTGGCTTTTATCCAATGACATGTTCGAACCTTTCCATAATGATTCGACAGCCGCTTCGGTTTTCGTCACAGCCACTCACCTGATAATCTCGTGTGATATACACAAATATTTGTTTCTTAAAAAAAAGCTGCCAAGTGCTAGTCGGACTCGCCCATGAAGGGTTCCGTATCAGCAAGTAACATCATATAAAAGTTCTTGTAGTTCGTTGTAACTTTCATCGATGTTTTTATACTAGTGTATTGATTGGATGAAAGGTAAATTGCGTGTTACGATTTATGACGTATTAAAAAAAAACTACTCACTAGATCTCGTTCAAACTAATTTTCGTTGGTAGTTTGCATGGTAATGTACAACATATATTTTTTTTAGTTTTATCACTCTCTTATTTTAGAAGTTAGAGGGGGGGGGGGACACACATTTTTCCACTTTGGAAGTGTCTCTCGCGTAAACTATTCAGTTTAGAAAAAATGATATTAGAAACCTCAACATCATTTTTGAACACCTATCCATAGATACCCTACACGTATAGGTTTGATGAAAAAAAAATTTTTGAGTTTCAGTTCCAAGTATGGGGACCCCCAAAATGTATTGTTTTTTTTTTCTATTTTTATGTAAAAATCTTAATGCGGTTCACAGAATACATCGACTGACCAAATTTCAACAGTATAGCTCTTATAGTTGCGGAAATAATTGGCTGTGACATACGGACGGATCGACAGACAGACTTGACGAATCTATAAGGGTTCCGTTTTTTGCCGTTTGGCTACGGAACCCTAACAAGTGCCGACTTAGTTGCGGGAGACTTTACAAGCAGTTATTCTGATCAACGTAGTAGAGCCATGCTGATCTCAGCACGAATGGGCCAGCTCGACCGAGGCAGTTCTACCCTCACACAGAAGACCATCCTCAATTGACAGCATTTGTGCTGTCGCGTTTCGTTGGTGAGTGCTAGACAGGAGGCCATATGATGCAGAAGCACTACTCTTGGATTCTACTGATGCCTTTCATCAGGCACAGTCTCTTTGGCCTTAAATAAATTTTAAAAAATATATTCGGACATCTGACATACAACGCCATCTCGTTCCAAACTAAGCAGAGCTTGTTTTATGGGGACTAGACAACTTATGTACATAATATACTTATTTTGTAAATACATACATATTATACATAGACCAGACCCAAACTCCGAAATGATATTTGCCGATCACACAAACTTTTGGTGCGACCCGGGAATCGAGCTCGAGAACTCTTGATCGGCAGCAGCATACGCTAACCGCTAGACCAACAAGGACAAAACATGGATACAAAGAACACCCAGACTGATGAAAGACACTTAACGCATTACGTAGCATTTAGGTGGCTGTTTAAATCTCTATCCCATGCGGTCCATAATGAGCTAAGATACAGCTTAGCAGTAAAAATAACACGATCAATATACATTTCGCTACCTGTATGAAGTTAAGAACACAACATGAAAAGTAATAGTGTAATGTACATACTTACACGTGCCGAGCAGGAAAGATCTTCGAACTTTTAACACATTTCAAATTAAAATAGAATCTTATTAATGCATAGTGAGAGTAGGTAATTGTTCAGTTTTGTGTAAAGTAAAATATTTAACCTTGGACTGACCGTGAAGGTTATGATTACACGACGTTGTGTGCAATGAGATGTAAATCCTTTTTGTTTCTTTAGGGATTATTTTGTATTCTGTGAATATTTTGTTAATATTTGTTCGTTTATAAACTCCAGATTATTTAGCGCTTATAAATATAGTTTCTAGATACCTAGCAGATTAAAAAAGCTTTCGTTTGGCTAAAGATTTGTGATATTGTACTCTCGCATTAACAATAAATCCTGTGTCTTTACAAACAGACATGAAACGGACACAAAGAAAATCCAGACTCTGAACAACAATTTGTGAATCACACAGTTTTGTCCCACGTGGGATTTGAATCCACGACACTTGGCGCCGAAAAAAGCGGCGTGACGACCGCTTAAACCACTAGGCCCATGGTGCTGTCAAATATGAGATAGCTTTAGATTTCTGTTTATTTTTTTCCGTACAAATTATTTTAAAATTTCACATTTCAGAACAAAGTAAATACACATATTTAGTAATAAATTTACACACAATGGTTATTTAATAATCTTGTTTACGATTTCATAATTTATTTCGACTGTGCCCCCTGGTATAGTCAGTATCACTACATAGTATAAAACAAAGTCGATTTCTCTGTCCCTATGTATGCTTAAATCTTTAAAACTACGCAACGGATTTTGATGCCATTTTCTTTAATAGAAAGAGTGATTGAAGAGGAAATTTTTTATGTATAATACATGCATAATATAGTAGATAATAATTTTAGAGGTTTCTAATGTGATGTCGTAAATAAACTCATTTTTACGCTTACATTGCAAACGCTAGCTGTACACTACGAGATAGATCAAAATAATGTACTACAGTATTGTACTTAAAAAGGTCTACAAAAAAGTCCGCGTTGGTATATGTCTATCTCTTATGGATAACCCACAATAAACATTTTTTGTACGTGAAATAATGGCTTACTTACGAAGTGATTTTAATCAATACAGTATTAAACCTTAAATACATTGTGTATTTAATATATGTAGATTAATATGGCCCTTTCCAGTATGTAATTTAAATTAATACTTTTGAAGATATTGCAGATTTAAAATGCAGGAACAAAGTGATCGTGGCGGTACCGACCGGGGCCCATTAGTTGACGTTGCTGTCGGTTTGTGACTATCACACACTAAACACAATACTTTATTATGAATTAATATTCTAAGGCGGTACGAAGTTCGCCGGGTCAGCTAGTGTTAAATAAATCCTTACTAATAATATACTGCCTTGTTGGTCACTAGACCAACAAGGCAGTATATTATTGATGATCGGCAGCCGCATACGCTAACCACTAGGTTAGCGTATGCGGCTGCCGATCAAGAGGTCTCGGGTTCGATTCCCGGGTCGCACCAAAATATTTGTGTGATCCACAAATATTTGTTTCGGAGTCTGGGTTTTTTTATGTATAATATGTATATGTATATTTACAAAAAAACATGTTTATGTATTTATATCAGTTGTTTAGTACCCATAACACAAGCTCTGCTTAGTTTGGGACTAGATGACGTTGTGTATCAGATGTCCAAAATAATAAATAATCTTATCATAAAATTCTCGTGTCACAGCGTTAGTTAATATATTCCTTCGAAACGGCTGGACCGATTTGTATGAAATGTTATATGCATATTCAGTAGGTCTGAAAATCGGGCAACATTTATATTTCATACCCCTAGGACGCGAGCGGAGCCGCGGGCACAGCTAGTAATACATACACACACAGCCACCTCTGCGTCTTCTACTGCCGGTAGCCTACTGTTATACGAAAACAAATTTGTTTCCATCCATGATAACAACCGGGACCGACTGCCTTACGTGACGTAAATCACGCAGACGCTTATGGCATCATGCTACTGACGATCACCATCCATCGTTGCTTACCCTCGGTCATTTTTTTAATGACCTAGAGCAACTGGGCTGTGTGCTTCAACGTCATTGATTTAGGGCCACAACACACAAGCTACTTTTAGCATCGGCCATTTTTTGACTGCATTGATGTTGCATCGCTTTTTAGCGACTTCCTGCGTTCGATCGCGGTATCAAAATCGCGCGTCTTGTTGAATCATTCGCATTTTAGCGACTACTCAGATGCCTGGATCGCGTAGACTATAGTGTTGTCTATAATTTTCCGACGCCAAATCGATGCTACCAGCATCGGAATGTGTGCGGAGAGTAGCGTTCAGCTGCTGTTCGCGCTTCTAAAAAGCGACTCAATCTCCGCGTTTGGCGTTTTTAAGTGTGCGGTGTGGAGCGTTCGATCGCCGTATTTTGCTTCTAAAAAGCGACTAGTTGCCGATCGCCGATGCTAATAGTAGCTAGTGTGCTGTGGCCCTTACGGCCCGTTTACGACCTTACCGCTGTGAGCGGTAGCTAAGAAAATTTCCTTTTGATATTACCGCTCGGCGTTTCGCTCTTAGCTACCGCTCACAGCGGTAAGGTCGTAAACGGGCCGTTAGAAATGCATAAATTGGCAGGTCAATGACGCGTAGTTCGATATGTCACCTTTGTCACTTTTACATTCAACTATTATTTTTCTTGAATCTATTGCCGTCCAGTGGCCATGGCCAAGTTGCAAACGATTTTTGTTTTGTATTCTATGTGTGGTGACGGATTAAGAATACAGAGTGTCACCACCCCTATTTATCCCGCGGGTGTCGTAAAAGGTGACTAATATAAGGGATAAACTACGCAAGACAACATCAATGCATAAAGAAGGAAAACTTGAAACCAACCCTATACCAACCCGTCTGGCCAGCGTGGTATAGTAGGCCAAAACCTCCTTTCTAAAGAGAGGCCTATGTCCAGCAGTGGACTGTTAAAGACTGTTAAAGACTGTTGATGATCATTCTATTTTTTTTATATATTTAAGCCAACCAACGTGACTACTCTATCTAATGGAAAGCATGAGTAGAATCCGGGAGTATGGGTCACCATCCTTATTGTGAGGGTAAGCAATGCAGCATGGTGATTAATACCATGGCGGCCTTGACAGATGTTTCTTTATCATTATTATCACTTGTCACGAGATCAAAACAAAATATTAGCAAATGAAACGAGAATATAATAGAAAACGAAAATCGTGTTCAACTTGGCTAGCGGGGCCAGTTCTGTACAACGGACTTTGAATGGCGTTCGGATTATACATTTTTAACGTTTATTTTTTAGATATAGATAATATTAGATAACGCCCATTCTTAGCATATTGAGATTCCTTTATCAATATTATTTAGGATTAGATCATGCAAGATCTGCTTCAGTGGTGAAACATAATTATTGTCTAAAATATGAGTCAAACTGTAATCTCCTTTGGGATTCAGGTAGTCATCAATGATATGTAAAAACGTCAACATGAAACTATAGTTTTATAGTTCTAAAGTTTTTAAATACAATACGTATTAGTAAATGAATATAATATTATCCAGACAGAACAATGAAGTCACATGAATGCATATTAACTTAAATGCTATTGTTGCAAAAACTATTTTTAGATGTCATTACGTCAATAAATAATGTATTATTTATTAATACCTGAGTCCCGCGGTTATTGTAGTAAATCGCAAGTAACGCCGTGGAGCGAGGCTAGTCTGAAAATATAAATATACATGCATACAATAAAATGATATCAATACATAAATACATACTTGTTTAATTTATAAACATACATATTACATATAGAAAATACCAAAACTGCGAAACAAACATTTGCGAATCTAACCCGAGACATTTTGATCAACAGTTTTCTTGGTATAATACGAGTAAAGCTTAGGATCAAAACTGGGGAAAAGCGGCGTTTTTTTGCACTTTTAAATTAGAATATCTGACAAATCTGACGTGATAGATCAATTCTGTGACGTATTTGGATTCAGCCATTCAAAATCCTTCGGAAAAGTACACTCAGAGTTCTGGAAAAATATTTTCTTGACCTGGTCAAAGTTAGTAAGAGCAGAGTTATAACTCCAAAATAACGTCTAAATTCCGTAACCCGGCCAATTTTCCCTGTGACCGTTCAGCTGTTAGTTATACAGATATAAACATTTTCATTGTTTCATGTTTTAAGTAACGATAGGTTCAGTTATTGTGCAACTCCACAATATGGGTGTATCAATTGTCATATTGTTCAGTTGTGATGAAATTACTAAATATGAACAATTGTATGTTTCAAAACACATCGAAAGGTTAATGCAACTGAAAGACTGGTTGTTACATATGAGACAGGCAAGGTATGATGAGGTTTTTGTAAATACTTTTCCAGGGTAGATACATCTCAAGACAAGAGACATGTATTGATTCCAGTGTAATGTCACTACTACTTCACCTCGGTGAAGTTGTATATCATACATGTACATATATTTCATGTTAATATTTTGCTAAACAGTCAATTAATGATACTACTAAAGTACGCTGATTTTAGCACGAATGGGCCGGCTGGACCGGGGTAAAATTACCCTAGGACAGAAGACCATCTTAATAAAGACATCATTCTGCATCATTCTCTCGGCCTCTGGAGGCCGGGAGAATAATGCAAAAATGCATAGCCTACCCTCACAATGAGGATTGTGACCCCTACTCCTGCTTTCCATCAGGCAGAGTAGAGTCATTTTGATAGGGTCTCATATAAAAAAAACAAAAAAGTATTATATCATACATGATACATTAGGCACATGTGTATTAAACATACTTTGTCGACCTAAATTTAGTCATAGTGAACAGTGGGGCTCATAACAGAGTGGCCTTAAGTGATTGGAAGGAAGGTGACAATCACAGAGGGTAATCAACGACGGCACTGTCAGACCTAGATGGGTGACCGTTTTAGGCATATGCTAAGAGCGTTTCCGTGATTCGGAGGTCACGTCAAGTTGTCGGTCCCGGTTGTTATCATAAGATAGCAGTCGTGAAGCTTAGTTGAAGGCCTTCGGGCGGCTTAAAAACGTCCAACAGAAGATCACGTAGTCGCAACGTGTCTTGCCAGTCTCCAACCCCTACTCGGCCAGCGTGGGGCGTATGGCCTTAACCCTCTCCTGAAAGGCTCCCTAAAGCCTCAGGTCAGCCTAGCATTAGGGCGTTATGGATTGTTGACTGAATAGTGGGGCGAGTTTAAAATGAACAACTGCAGTCCTAATTTTCCTCCTATAAATAAAAACCACTTAAATTTGTTTCAGGTGAACCCAGTGCCGAATACATGGTAGAAATCAACCCCAAGACGTCTCCAGGCCGTACCATCTCCAAGTGGGATCTTGGGTCATTCCTCGTCGAAGCGCTGAACGAACCTAAATACTACAAGGCCATCATCGGCCTTGCCCAGAAGCCACCTGCATAAATTGTAGAATGACTACCAAAATAAGAATGTATCTGTACAATATTATATAAATATATATGTAAACAATATTCACAAAATAGTTTGTTTTTCAAAGCCCTCACTCTTTAGAGTCTAGTAATTTGAAAAGGTTTTTATTCTATCGGTACAGTATATTGCACAACACAGAAAAGCGATCAGCTATTGATAGGTCATTGGTAGGCATCTATAACTTAGGTGACAAGAGCATTGCCCCCCTACATAACTATTGAGGGGTGTCTGGAAAATACTTAGTCCTGATTCTCTAGAAAATATATTCTCTATCAGTTTTTCGATCTAAAGAACACCGCCCCTGGGCCGGACTTGGTACTGGCCCCAGCCATCCCCACGACCATATGTCGGACCGCCTCAAGGAGGTGTTGGATGCTACCTTGGTCGCGACGCTTCCCTCATTTCTGAAAGAGCAATTCTCATCCAGGACAATACTAGAATACATACCAAAGTATTACGAAATAGTCCAGAATATTTATAGCAATTTGGTTACCGTTGCACGATTCAGCCAAATTTCAGTCTCAGTCATTGTTTTGTGTCATTTAAATACATGGAGCAGGATAAATGGTATAAAACAAATATATTTTGTTACGAATAAATTTTTAATCGATTTTACTATTTTTTTTCATACTGTAGTGTCAATAACAAAGTCACAAAAGGCGTCCGACGGTCCGTCCAAAACGATGTTGATCACTGGATTGTCCGGGAGTTCATGTTCTACACTAACATCATTTGGCGTCGCTGGTCCATGTGCAGAATTCGAAGACCCATGCAGGGTACTCGGTTGCTCTGACACCATAGTGGACTTACTTTCTTTACGAGACGCTAAAGTCGTTGTACTGCTCGGATAAAAATCGGAGTCGCTGAGAGAGCTCACTGGGCTCCACGGATATTTTACCTTCACTCCTGGCTTACTGTTAGCCGGCCCATTAGAAGTAAATGTCGCTGAAGACCAAGAACTTATGGTGTCTTGTGTAATTTTCATTGGCGTCTTTGGTTTTTTCCTTTTCGACACTCCACTAACTGTTGTCTTACTGAAACTGCTTTGGCTAAAAATTCCCATAGTGGTTGTAGACTTTGGGAGGACGGTCTCCGAGAGATCAGACGAAGCCAGCGACGTGAAGGAGAATTTCTTGCCCTCAATTTTTTCTTTTGAAGCAAAGTTCCAACTTTCAATACTCCAGGGTGAAGTGACTATGCTGAGGGTGTTTACAAATGTTGTGTTACCCGTGGCTAGGGGTTCAGACCTGCTGGATAGAATTGGTAAAGAGAACGCACTCCGTATAAACGCTCGACCCCTAACACGGCTCCGTGTGATGGGGAAGTCGCTCACCCTTAGAACCAACGGAATTGGATTGCATTTTAACTTCGCTATGTTCATGAAAGGATATTCACAATAGTTGATGTACATGAGGACTGCGGTTGGGGTTCGTTATGCTGTGTGAAGTTTTGACATCGTAGCTATGGGATAGCAAGCGTTGGCCGCGTCAATCAGCCAACGATATTCTTGTATGAAACTCACAAATGTTATTATGCACTGTAATGGATCCATTTGGCTGCAACTGAGGCCTGCTTACCCTAGTACAGTCTTGGACTTATACAATGACTTATATCAACATGGGCATTATCAGTGTGTCATACCTAAAATAGTAAAAATTCTAATGAACAACCTAATTTCAATTAAAGGTTAAATAAATAGGAAAAATTTCGAAAAACTGAGATGCCTACTACGCGTTCTGAACAATTAATTTTTCTTTTGGAGATCCCTAAATAAGCAAATGATTTATAATTCATGTATTGCAATTCTAATTTAAGTTAGCATATGATATCAAAGTTTTGAGGAGTACCTATATAGCTATTAGCTAGATAAATATCCAGCTATGCATGACTTGGTACTTCGTACTAGATAGACCGCAGGCCCCAGTTTGACGTCCTCTGCACTAACTTAACACAAACTTATCATAATACTGCACAGATCACTGTTATATTCTTATATTAATGTAAGTTTTGAAGCTGTTTTTAAATACTTTTGTTACAATACTGCGAGTATAATTTTAATTCATTATTTTTTAGTAATCTGTGCCAATTTGACACTTGTGACATTTTTTTATAACTTTGTTTCTCTCTCATAGCGGTTATAGTTAAATTAATAAAAAGTAAATAAAATGTAAAGAGTTGTTACGAGTAACTTTTTTTACTGCCTACTCAAATGCGTGAAAAGAATTATTTTGGGGGTACCTCCCCTGCATGTAGCGGGGAAGATTTTTTTTCGCGTCTACCCCATCCTGTGGGGTATCATTAAATAGGTCTTTTAAAATCATTTTTCAATTTAGGTATCTATTTATGAGTTTTTCAACTTGAAGCGTGAAATAAATAAAAGTGAGAATTATTGGTTATGGTTTTCATTTGTATTACAGTAACGTATGGGTTTTTATTGCAATATAATACCTATAGAAGATTTAAACATCAACTGAATGAAGCAGCGCGACCTAAAATCTAAAATCCTTGTACAAAATGTGATCCTATATCGATATTAGGTACCTATATTGCTTTTTATGACATGGCGCTAACTAGCAGACGGATAGGCTGTGTCGTGGATATGTTACTCCAGAGTAGCAAGCACATTGCCGGATTTGCCTGCCTTTGGAATTTAGACGTATCGGTCCAGAAATACTGCCGACGACAAATTGCTTATTGGATTAATTGTTCTACGCAAAAGATTTCTGAAAAGCGCAGAGTGGGGGATTGCCAATTATACTTATTTTTTGCCAATTTTTAATTGAACTACTAAAACACGGTATAAATGGAGAGACATCGCAAGACGTGCATGCAACGGTCTTGTAGCTGAAGGGCGACGCGTAGCCGAAGTCCTGACTTACTTACAGTCGCGACTACACAGTGTCAGACTAAGAAGAAGCAATAAAACAGATTTCTAAATGTCCAACATTATAATACATTACTAAAAGATCACAAACTGAGACTGTACAATCTTACAACTAAAACAATGAATATCTTACAATTAAATAATAAGAACACTAAACTTTAGAACAGTATTACTAACTAAACAAAATAGTTATACACTTTAAAGTTTAGCTCATAAGTACGAAGGAAGTCCTGAGTCGTCGCTTTGTTAACATACGCACTATAGTAGGTAATAATAGACAATTTATGTTATTTATTTCAGTTGATACGCAACATACTCTTTGTTCGATGTTTATTTTTATGCCATATTGCTTGTGTATTAAAATATACTTAAAAAAGTTTCAATTTATAATGTCTGTAATAGCATCACCGACTTCACTTCGCCTATAATAAAGTATTCTTGTATAATACCCAGAGTGGTATTTAAATAAAACCACACTGTGCACTGTTCTGTAACTACACTGTACGGTATTCTGCATACCTTACTTTCCAATTATAGGAATTTAAATCATTTGACAACAGAAATAAATATCATCATCATCAGCTCATCGCAGTCCACAGCTGGACAAGGCCTCTCCTATTGCATACTACTTCGATCGATTTTCGGCTTTTAATTGAATAAAAAACACCCAGGCTCATTAAGCTAATACTTTCTGGGCCTTAGACTCAGTTCTCGGCTTCTGATACTTTTCGTTGAGCAACTCGATATCCAGAAACATTTTGCCAAGTTCTCCCGTCCTGAATGCCTTGATCATGGTGCGCGCGACTTCTAACAGGTCAGGTACGTCTCGGACTCTGTTGTCGTAGTCGCGGACTTTCCGTATTCGATTAAACTTTAATGCTCCTGCGATGAGTACCTGCAATTAGTTACATATTTGTTTTTAACAATGTCACTACATCTTTTTTAGTAGTCCACAGCTGGACCTAGACTTCCCCTCGAAAGCAGCCCGTGTAAGTGCCAGCAGATGCTGGGAGGAGTCCAACAGTGTAAATAATAGCAGTTCCCGGATTATTTCAGACGCAGAGTTGCACAAGGTACCTACAATAATTGCTGCGGGTAATATCGCGGGGCTCAGCTAGTTATATATAATTTTTGTGTGAGTTATTGCTCACGAACTTCAAAACTATCTAACCTTTTTTAGGGTTCCGTTGTTCATGACTCGGAACCCTTAGGTATAGATTCGTCATGTCCGTCCGTCCGTCCTCGACCTGCCGCTCAAACGATTGGTACTAGAAAGCTTAAACTTTGCATGAATATGTGTTGTAATTACGTCGACAAAGTGCTACAATACAATTATGAAAAATATTTTTATTTGGGGTACCTGCCCTACACGTAAAGTGGGGATGATTTTATTTACAGGTGTTTTGATGGCGTACCTAAGATGGACGCTTACACCAATAGCAAAAGAGCTTGATTGAAAAGAGAAACAGACGAATTTGCGTGGCGCAGTTATTTATGTATAAACGGCTACATAGAAAACCAATATGCTTTTATTTCAAGAGTTCGTAGGCCTATCCAGAACTTTCAAAATGTTATACTTAGGACTCAAGTCCTACGGAGAAAAACCGGCAAGAAACTCCATCAAAATACAGGGGGAAGGGGGTATATGATCGTAACGCCGAATGCGATCACCGCCAAGAGCGAGTTGATATGAAATAAAATCAAGGTTTCTGGTATATATTTTTTTAATTTAGTACAGGGTCTAAATAATTGGATTGTATTTATGTATGTCAATGCAAGAAAAAAAAACCTAAGTTTTGCACTAATGAGGTGACACGGTCGCTGTAACGTTTACATGTATGTCAATTTCTTTTTTGTCTATTGTTCTTTAATTTGTTTTGTAATTGTATTTAAGTTTAGGGACGTTGGCCTGTGAAATAGTGTTAACTTGATTTAATTTCAATATAACTGGTAACACAAGATTTTGAACAATTTAATTGCAGCCCAACCAAGGCGGATTTAAAGGTGTTGAGGCCTCGGGGCAACAAAGACAAACAAAGAGTGGAGGCCCCTTGGTCCCAAATTATATTCCAAATAAAATGGTCAATTTTTTCAATCTAGTTTTCCAATTAATAATTTATTTTATTATTTAACGAACATTTAAATATAATCCAGTCTGAATTTGAAAATGTTTTTTCCGAAGTCTCTATTGTGGGGGCCACTCTTTTGTGGAGGCCCGGGGCTGTTGCCCTGGTTGCCCTCCCCAAAATCCCTGAGCCCAACGATGAAGAACCATCTCAATAGGCCACCATTGGATTCTACTCATGCTTTCCATCAAGTAGAGGCATTTTAATAGTGAAAATTGCTTCTAAAAATTTACATGGGACCAACTTCGGGGTATAGTCTTTCCAAAACTAAATACTAACTAACTAAAAAAATAATTATCAAAATCGGACTACTCTGTAAAAAGTTATGCGTCATACATAAAATAATATACGCGTCGAATTGAGAACCTCCGTCCTATATTCGTCTGTTAAAAATAAACTGCAGTTTGAAGTATAAGAAATAATAGTTTTAAAAACTAAACAACACGCTTTTAAATTAAAAAGTAGAAGAAAATAATTTTAATGTAACAAAGCGTGGGGGCGGAGTTATTGAAATATTTTCAGAAAGCACCCCACGCTTTGTTACATTAAAATTATTTTCTACTTTTTAGTTTAAAAGCGTGTTTGTTTAGTTTTTTGAAACTATTTTTTTTCTCGACTAAAAATGACTAATTTGTTTAAACATTTTTTTTTAATATATTTTTTTAAATTCGCGTATTCGTGTCATCGGTCCTCGATAAATCTATAAAGTTTGAACGAAATCTGGCCGTTTAAGGTGGGTCGAAATCGCACCCAAAGTAGTCGGTTACAAACTAACAAACATACAGGTGAAGCTAATATAAAGGGTGTAAATACATTATTATTATGTTTTCTTTAGAAATCCAAATAGTTTTTACTTTATATATTTACGCCTAAAATAATAGACCAACGATTTTTATTAATATCAAAAGTTTAGAAGTTTCTAGAGAATTCTGGAAGCTAATTTTAATCACGAAAAATATATGATGAAATCTTACACGCTTGCTTGTAGCTTGAAGAAATAGTCCAGTCAACGAAAGCTTAACTTTGCCATTTTGGTTGAACACCTGCAACTAACGCCAAAATTTCCGTAAGTCTTCGTAGATTAATATACTAAAATTGCAGGGTGCTGCATTACCGGCAAAGGGTGCAAATATATTGCAAAAGAGTGCAAAAACAACTTTTTCGTCTATATCTCGCGATTGGCTGGAAAAATTAAAAAAGATCCCACTACAAAATTGTAGGCAATTTAATTCCCTACAAAAAATTGCAAACATATATTCGCGTATCTCTCATAGTTTTTGCACAAAATGCATTAAAAGGTACAAAATTAGAAAAATGTTACTATTAATCTTTTTTTTTCATATTGAAGTGATACTACATGTTTTATTGGGATTTAATTGATATGTTTCAGGCATAGTTTTTTTATTTTTTTATTCCTTTTTTCAATTACTATTAGGTAATCTATAAGGTAATCTTGGCAAAAAAAAAAAACATTTAAATTTTATTATATGACTAGCTGACCTGGCAATCTTCGTACCGCCTTAGAATAATCATTAAAATATTGTGCTTGGCTATTAACTGATAATGATAAATTGACAGCAGTGCCACCTAACGGGCCCGGCCACCTAACAAACGCTTTGTTCCTGCATTTTAAATCTGTAATATCTTAAAAAATATTAATTTATATTACATACTATAAAGGGTCATATTAATCTATATTAGATGCACAAAGTATTTAAGGTACTTAATTGGATAAGGATTAATACTGTATTGCTTAAAATCGTTTTGTAAATAATCCATTCATCATCATTATCATCATCAACAGCCTTTAACAGTCCACTGCTGGACATAGGCCTCTCCTTAGAAAGGAGTTTTTGGCCTACTATACCACGCTGGCCAGAGGGGTTGGTATAGGTTTGGTTTCAAGTTTTCCTTCTCTTTGCATTGATGTTGTCTTGCGTAGTTTATCCCTTAGTCGCCTTTTACGATACCCGCGGGATGAATAGGGGTGGTGACGCTTTGTATTCTTAATCCGTCACCATAATCCACTATTTGTCGTAAAAAGAAAGAAAGTATTGTAGACCTTTTTAAGGTGTACAATACTGTAGTACATTATTTTGATCTATCTCGTAGGGTACAGCCATCGTTTGCAATGTAAGCGTAAAAGAATGGGTTAATTGACGACATCATAATAATAAGATAGATGAGATAAGATGATAAATAAGATGTTCGATAAATATTTATTATTATTATTGACAACATGACATTAAAAACCTCTAAAATTATCGATGTTACTCTACTATATTATGCATGTATTATACATATAAACCTTTCTCTTCTATCTCTATCTAGTAAAGAAAACGGCGTCAAAATCCATTGCGTAGTTTTAAAGATCGAAGCATTTATACGGACAAACAGAGAGTGGAAGCGTCTTTGGCTTATACTATGTAGTGATAATTTAATTTTAGTTTTTTTTTATTCCATTGGATTCAGAGCAAAAT
Source organism: Phragmatobia fuliginosa (assembly GCA_932526445.1). NCBI lineage: Eukaryota > Metazoa > Arthropoda > Insecta > Lepidoptera > Erebidae > Phragmatobia > Phragmatobia fuliginosa. Next base: position 17,983,353 of record OW052074.1, on the reverse strand, counting down.
TGCGTTTGAAACGTACATTTGCAGTATATATTACCTCTCCATTTACCTGAGCTATTATAAATTTGATTTCAGGGGGACGTTTATAATAATACATCACTGACGGAGAAGGAGCGTGGTATATTTTATATTATTCTCTCTACTACTATTGTACTATACTACTCTCTTGCTCCCACTGAAAAATAGATCGAAAAATAGGACCTATGTGCACGAATAAGACCATGCGTTTCCTAATAAGAGCGAAAGAGATAGAGATTTAGACAAAAATGAGACCCTTGCGCTCGACGAAAATAGTACCATTGAGAACACATACACATGCGCTTGTTCTTCTATCTCGCTGAGTGCAATGATTAAGACTGCAGCAGAAAATGCTCAACTAACTGTTTGCCACTTACTGTCACTATACTCCAAACTGTCGTTTCAGGGATATTTCATTTTTGTGCGTCTAACTGTCCAAAAGTGATTTTTTACAAAATAAACTTGATTAACTGTTTTCAATTTAAAGGAAACAATGAATCCTTCATTTTTATATTCTATTTTTATGAAGAAAACGTAAGATGCAACAATAGTTGTGATTGCATACTGATTGTAGTGATTGGTATGGTAAGAGTGAGGACCTCAGTGAAATGGCTAAGAAAACAATTATCACTGTATGTGCAGAAATTTTACAGGACTAAATAAAGGAAACTCGTTATGAAACAAAAAGTTATCTACAACCGGACAAATTCCCTGATAACGTTGTATCAGAAATACCTCCATTATTAACTTGCTTCATACATAAATTATTATTAAATGATGAAAATATCGTGTCAGATGAATGACCGGTTATCCCAAAAATAGATACTATTGCCTATAGTATTATTTCAGCACTTCGTCCTAAATCCTTTATTCGTTTCTTCAACCAACTGTTGGAACATACATTTATCGAAAAACAGGACCGATATTCGTTATCAATCTACTAATCAAACTGGGTGTTTGCACATCATACCATAATATTCAGCTTCATGAAGCTTCATCAATAATTTAACCTCTGAAGACTAATAATTACTAATGCTTTCGTTCAATATTTCTTTGATAATACTGACCATAATACAAGGTGGGCAAAAGAAATCACCCTATTGAAAGATGCTCTTATTTTTGCAATTGGCGGCCAATGTCAAATCTGTTTTGATATTTGTAAACTAGACAGATGTAGAATACAAGTGAACAAGCCATGGAGTAATACACTCACCGCGGAACGCGGAATAATCGACGCTGCCAAGAGTAGCTGGCCCCGGAGCGCCTATTCTGCCGAGAATATCGCAGCTGTTGCCGAGGATGTCGAGCTGTCGCCTGAAACATTGACCAGACGCCGTGCCTCGCAATTATCCATCAACCGGTCGTCCCTAAGGCGAATTTTGGTCAAAGACATGCGCATGTTCCCGTACAAAGTCCAGTCCGAGCATCAGCTGCTGCCTGTCGACCACCAAACGCATGTAGCCTACGCCCATGCGATCCTCAATCTCGAGGACGAAGTAGACGATTTTTCGACCAAAATCATAATTAGCGATGAGGCTCATTTCCACCTCAGCGGGTACGTAAACAAGCATAACTATTGCTTCTGGGGCACCGAAAATTCACGAGTGATGCACGAGGAGCCATTACACCCGTGAAAAGTGACTGCATGGTTCGCTGTTCAAGCTGGAATAGTCATCGGGCCATTTTTTTCGAGGACACCGCTGCTCAAACGACAACAGTGAACGGTGCGCGCTATATGGCCATGTTAACCGAGTTTTTCTGCCATAATTGAACGAATTAGGACTGGTGGACATGTGGTTCTAACAAGACGGCATACACTGTGCGAGACACAACCGATATTCTGAAGGCGGCGTTCCCGGGTCACCTCATCTCTCGTTTTGGCGATTTGCACTGGCCCGCAAGATCACCCGATTTAACCATTCTAGGCTATTTTGTGGGGTTTTTTGAAGTCCCGTGTTTATGTGAACAAGCCCGAGACCCTGGAAGTCCTCAAGGACAACATTCGACACGAGTGCAAGAATCTGTCACCCGAAGTTCTCGCTGTAGTCATGAAAAATGCCATAAATCGAGCCCGTTTAGCAATTGATTGTGGCTGCGCCCAGTTGGCCGATATCATCTTCTCGACTTAACTTATAAAATTCTAAAGGTTCAAATAAACATAACCAAAAAACAGAATCGAAGTTTTCCATTTAGAAAAATATTTGAGAGCCAAACAACATCGGATGACTTCTTTTGGCCGACCTTGTATAAGAACCTCATGTGGTCAGGAGACTTTTCATTGTTTAGGAGGCATAGCAGTGTACACACCAGCAAGTAGTGGTTGATATGAAGGAACTCCAATCAAATGTTAAAAAATCTGCAGCGCAATTAACATCTACAACAGATATCACCGATGAAATTTAAGACGAGAGATTGCCTTCTGGATTAAAAAACATCACCTATGCAGATCCTAGTAAATTATGTTTAGGCATTTCACTTCTTATATCACCATCGTATATAATATTTCTATCATACATATTACATGCCTCCCGTTCATTAGATGACCATCCTCTCAAATTTGAAAATTTGCAAATTTGCGCTGAATCCGATGGAATAAAAAAAATGTAAAATTAAAATATCATTTGATAAAATGGAAATGAATTTTTTGTCAAGATTATTAAAAAAATGTCCGAAAAATATTAATTAAATCCCAAAGAAACATGTAGGATCGCTTCAAAATGATAAAAAAAAAAGATTCATAATATTTTTACAATTTTGCACATTTGAATGTATTTTGTGCAAAAACTATGAGAGATACGCGGAAATACGTTGACAGTTTTTTGTCGGGGATTTAATTTCCTACAATTTTGTAGTAGGATCTTTTTTATTTTTCCAGCTAATCGCGAGATATAGACAAAAAAGTTGTTTTTGCACCCTTTTGCGATTTATTTGAACCCTTTGCCGGTAATGCAGCACCCTGCAATTTTAGTATATTAATCTACGAAGACTTACGGAAATTTTGGCGTTGGTTGCAAGTGTTCAACCAAAATGGCAAAGTTAAGCTTTAATTGACTGGACTAAAAGCAATACTTTCGTTGTTGTTAAGAGATCAACAGCAATGAAAGGAACTCACGTAACTTTAGGTACAACCTAACAACAGCAATGCATTTGGGACTCTCTGAGGTGAAGGTTGCTATGTGTAGCGATGATCACTTATCATGAGTCCCATCTGCTCTTTTATCTACTAATTAAAATTGAAGTGTCTGTTTGTGATTTTAAATTAACAATTGTTTACTAAATGCATATAAAAGTATATATGGTACTGTCATTTTTTACTTTTTGTCTGTCTGTCTGTTTGTTTCAAATAATCTCTGCAAAACGGCTGCAACGCTTTAAATCTCCACACACATTTTCACTGACAATTGGCAATTATATAAGAAGGAGCTTGAGCTACTGCTATTTTTAGACTAGCTGTGGCCAGCGCTTTTACCTGCGATAATTATAACAACAACCCATAACATACTGTATTGTCAACTACTGTCTTTTCATAACATTTTAATCCATCCCAAGGTTACTTGGAAGGGATTACTTTTAGCAATAAGGCCGCCCTTCGTAAGTTCAGTTATGTATTAAGAGTCTATAACACGGTGTACAAATAAAGAGTTTTCTATCTATCTATCCCACTGCTGGGCAGGGGTCTTCTTTCTGAAGAGGGTTATATAATTATAACAGCCGCGAGTAATGCCGCGGGGCGTAGCTAGTAGGTACTAAAGAGTAAAACCAAGCTATACCTTATTAATATCAGCAGAAGGCTCTTGCAAACCCATATAGTCCACATATTCAAATCTGCCATGACTGTTTAGCCAATAAAGGAGGTAATCTGCGATGGCTTCTTCACCCACTAAGTGGTCTTGTAACGAGGCACAAAGGGCCAGCTTCAGACCCATCTCCATATTCGTCACTGAGGGTTCTAAAATACCTGAAAAGGGTAATAATCAAGATGAAAATTATGATAACTACCTGAAGTAAAGAGTAAAATCGTTATATTAAACTATCCGACACAGGCGACCTCGTCTGCGTCTCTTATTTGCCTGTGACGCTGTGGAAGAACGGGGTGTATCGTGTCCCTACAACACAAAGGGTGATCGTGCCTGGCAGGCTACAGCCCAACCGTTGATGTTGGGATGTTATAAATATGCTAAACAGCGCGAGAATTTCTATATCGCAATTCAGGATAAGTTCTTCCATATAGTTTGTTACTCTGTGGTTTAGTGTTACTTCCGTTGTTGGAGTTCTGTTATATGTTATCTCTTGAGCTGTATGTGGAAGCTTTCATTCATTTGGTTGAATGATTAGCATTCATTGAACTAAATGAGCAAAGAAACAAATGGTTCATCTTTAATATAGGTATAGCAGACATCATAGCTACATAATTACAGGGTTTATGGGAAGTGATCTACTTATATTTATCAAACTATTCCCTTATTCAAGAAACCAGCTGATCAACCTACAGGCTATCGTAGATACTACCTCATCTGCATTTAGGACGGCCCGTGGCATGATGTTGTACAGCATGAACAAAGATGTATACCATAAAAAAGATTGGCAACCTAAAAAGATAGACCTAAGCTATCATAGAAACTATTAGAAATTATAAATGGGAACAATTTTTTCATACATTGTTTTTGTGAAACTTTGAACAGTTTACGCGGTTTACTCAATGGAAGCTCTCAAACGGGAATTATTTTCCAATTTTTTTTTTTTAATTGTTGTTACTCTGCTTCTATTCATGATGAAAATTTGATGATGTGATGATGTATAGCCTAATTTGATAACACCAATAGAATTTTTCAAATTGAACTTGTACTTCTGAGATAAGTGTGTTCAGGCCCAAAACCAAACTCTTTAGCTACTTATATATCAAACATGGGAATAATACAATCAGGATCACATGTTACCACCTTCTTTTCAATCACTAAAAGAAATCAAATTAGCTAAGCTGATCAACACTTCTTGTGACAAATACGCTGGCCTATTTCTAGCACAGATAATTAGCATTGCCATTCAACGAAGTAATGCTGCCAGTCTTTTGGGAGCGCTACCAGTGAGTGCCTGCCTCGTCTAGTGGTTAGTGTATGCGGCTGCTGATCAAGAGGTCTCAGGTTCTATTCCCAGGTCGGACCAAATATTATTTGTGTTATTTAAAAAATATTTGTTTAGGAGTCTGGGTGTTTTCTATGTATAATATGTATGTATTTACAAAAAAAAAGTATGTTTATGTATTTATATCAGTAGTACCCTTAATACAAGCTCTTACATACATTAACATACTTTTTGTTGTCAATACATATTAGAGATAGAAAACACATGAAATAAGTGATGAGGCAGTGGAATTTTTTGACGCTTCTATGTAAATATTCTTTATGTAAGTAATAATAATGTAAATATAAATAGTACTAAAAGCACTTACCGGGTGTATCAAGCATGAAAATAAGTGGATCATTATTGATTCTAATCTTCATCAGGACACTCCTAGTGATGCCTGCAATAGCTCCAGTCGGCAAAGCATGCCTAATACCTATATTATTTGACCGGAGCATATTTATTAATGAAGACTTTCCTACATTTGGAACTCCCATGATCATCACATTATAATCCAGTTCCTCACTTCTATTATACCTATTGGAGTCTTTAATTAAGCCCACCATGAGCGGCTTGAGCGATTTAAGTCCTCGACAGTGTTGATCTTTACAATTCGTAAACACTATGTTGTTGACCTTTTGTTCTGCTAATAACTGGTCCTTTATTCGAGGAATTAAGGAAGGTATGGTCAAGTCTTTCTTATTCAGAACTAGTATGTGAGGTTTTGTGCCAATCAGTGTAGAAGTAAATACTGGATTTCGACCTGTGAACGGTATTCTTGCATCGTGAACTTCGATCAGACAATCCACGCTTTTTAATTTACGTTGCATTTGTTTCAGGCCTTTGTTCATGTGGCCGGGGAACCAGTGTAGAAGTTCTTTGTTTATAAACGGACATTTTTTGCGAAAATTATATGCGGCTGCATCAAATTTATTGGCCATTGCGGTTTGTTTTGATTTCAAAGTGGTAGGTTATGTTGACAACCAGTAGTGAATAGTGATTTAATATTTATACGTTATTATAATTTAATTTTTAAATGGGTCGTCGCGAGCTTCGCGTGAGCGTAAGTCGTATTTATTACTACTTAGCACAATACATTGCAAAAGTAAAGAATCATAACATAAATTAGTTATTTATAGTGAAATAAATAAAATAAAAACATTTACTACCGACGTTGTATTTGACACTTTTGACAGTGATATTCTATGGTGATATTTGACATGGAGTGCGTTCCACTAAGCGCCCACAACGATCAAAATGCTCCTTTATTCGTTCCACATAACGACCGCGGTCGTTGTGGTCGCGGCGAAAACGTCACTCATGACGTCACGACTTACGCTCACGCGAAGCTCGCGACGACCCATTTAAAAAGGAAGTTTTCTTTTTTCACAATCATATTTTCGTAAAATCGTATTCCATTCTTCATCTGAACTGGTTGAACTAGTACTTTCTAGAGCATTAATGAGACCTAGTGCCGAAATATCCAAATATCCAAGTGCCGCCGCAAACGATATTTTATTTACATTTGAACATAAATTAATAAAATACAGCACTAATATTAAATATAGCAGGAGCTAGATGCGAGTCGCCGAGGATCGAACTAAGTGGCGTAATATTGGAGAGGCCTATGTCCAGCAGTGGACTGCGATAGGCTGATGATGATGATGATGATTAAATATAAAAATTAAATTATAAGTTTTTTAATATAAGTCGATTTAAACAATAATTAATTATTATTTTCAAGGCTATTATAACCTAACGTTGTTTTTTGTTTTTTTTTTTTAATTTTTATATTATTTACCTACACGCCCAAAACGCTCTATAATCCATTCCACTTGAGTTTACTATAGTAACGCTCACAAGCAAGTGGAACGGGAGAAACTGCGGTCGTGAGCGTGATCGTTGTGAACGCTAAGTGGAACGCACTCTTGGTGAATTGTATTGTGACATCAATCAGATTCATTCAGAATTCAAAAGGTTTTTATTGATTTCTGAATAGACACGAAATAATTCTAATTTGTTGTAAATATAGACATCTAGGTGACATTTATAAAAAGAGTACTTCCACCTCCAAAATATATAAAAAGAATTAAAAGACATAAACTTTTTTAAGTACACGGTTAGCTTAATAGTTTAAGTGGTCGCCACGCCGCTTGCTACTGTGCCAGGTGTTGTGAGTTCAAAGCCCACATACTGTACTGTACTGTGTGATTAACAACTTATTGTCCTAAGTCTGGGTGTTCTTTGTGTCAGTTTCATGTAGGTATGTTTGTAAATTACCACACGGCACCGGATGTATGTTCCATAAACGGGAGTTGTCTTTTAAATAGAAAAGTTTCCTTTAGATGTCTCACCTGTTCGTTTGCCCTTCTATAATCTCCATTTTATAATGACTAAATAACAGTATTTAAAGTATGCATCTGAAAATATATGAGTGAGAAAAAGGCAAGCAGTTTTAAAACTCCAAATAATACAATCAAAAAGTTTATGTTCAAACACATCCGATAGTTTTGCTTAGTTCTATCGAAATAGTTTACACACTCTAGATAAAACTATAAATCTAGATAGTATCTAGTGTCAATGATTTGTCAATCAATGTGAATTTGACTACATTACAAAAAATAGCTATTGCTTTTATTTACCTGTTAGATTACATGATTTAGAGTCTACAAAATGTCACAAACATTTTTATTGGAGCCGGATATAATAGCGGCAACTGAAAATGTTATGCCAGATCTTAATACCGATTTGGTTTTAGCAAAGAACTATTTGAAACAGCAAAGTGCAGCCACTGGCGACTCCGTGTAAGAAGCAGTATCTTTACTCTGCCTTTGTTACGATGTAGTAATGATTAGTAGTCTTTTAATGGTAGTAGAGTTACGCTGATTTCAGCACGAATGGGCCAGCTCAACTGACGCAGTACTTACTTCACACAGAGGATCAACCTAAATTGCTCTCGTATTTCGTTAGGGCCACAGCATACTAGCTACTTTTAGCATCGGTGGTCGGCGATTTGGCGACTGCTCAGATGCCTGGATCGCGTCGACTGTAGTGTTGTCTATATTTTTCCGACACCAAATCGATGCTACTGGCATTCGAATGTGTGCGGAGAGTAGCGTTCAGCTGCTGTGCCGCGCTTCTAAAAAGCGACTGAATCTCCGCGTTTGGCGTTTTTAAGTTTGCGTTTTGGAGCGTTCGGTCGCCATATTTAGCTTCTAAAAAGCGACTAGTTGCCGATCGCCGATGCTAAAAGTAGCTAGTGTGTTGTGGCCCTTAGTGCTTTCCATCAGTCAGAATAGAGTGACTTTAGTAGACTTAAATACAAAATAATATCAACTAAAAATCAAATGCATATGATAAACACTGGACAGCTATGTTTTGAATTCCCCACTCTTTTTGTTAGTAAATATAATAAAAATGCCTACTGTGAAAGATTTGCTCAGGAGAACAGAGTTTTTACTGTGATATTTATAGATCGAGAAACTTGGCTCTGTAAGAAGTAGTAAAGTGAAGTATGACATACTAGCTTTAGCCAGCGGCTCCGCCCGCGTGTATGTCGGTTATCGCGGTAAAAAGTAGCCTATGTCCTTTCTCAGGTTCTAAACTATTTGTGAACCAAAATTCATCAAAATCAGTTAAGCGGTTTAGGCGTGAAAACGTAACAGACAGACAGAGTTACTTTCGCATTTATAATATTAGTAGGGATGACTTCGGTCACTATGCAGCATTGTATGCATGTGAATGCACCATGATAAGGGTGGTGGATGGATGGAACCCTATTCTTGGATTCTACTCATACTTTTCATTAGGCAAAGAATAGTGCCTTTAATAGGCTTAAATAAAAAAATAAACACCAGCAGGTGATGTCCATAAGTTAGCAACACTTATTAAAAATTTACTGGTAACATGCTAGTTCAAAAAAATAAACTTTGCAGTTACGAGAATTCTTAACAACAGCAATTTAAATAAACGGTTAGAGACACAACGAACCTACCACGTCACTTAAGGTTTTCTTTTAACTCCCTTAACAGATATGACCACCTAGTGGACATCGTACAGAAGCTCTTATCCCAGAAGCCACCTGATGTGGTGGACAACTTCGAGCAATACTCCTGGGAGGTGAAACAGGACAAATTTAAGCCTAACTTCGACCTCCTCAATGATTTGTACATGTCTCCACCCCAGATGAATCTCACTAGGAGTATGGACCAAATGTTCAGGGTACCTGTTGATCTTACATCTCCTTCTAAATACAGTTCAATTTATTCCATATATTTCCTAGGTTTAATTCATAGAGACGCGTCTTTTACCGAGGATACGACTGCACTTAAGTAGACTGTGTCAGATACTGGATCTTTTGGAAGTAGTTTGTTTTTGAATTAAATATTGTTTCAAGCTTTTACCTGGGGCTTAATTTTGAATCCCAAGGGATAGTACCTTTCTTTAGTAAGGTTGTTGCCATGTACTTTTTCCTTTTTTACCTTTGCGCAGGTGTTAGCTACATAACTCATTTTTAAATAATATAAAATAATCAAAAGCCTTTCTCAGTCTAGGTGAAGCACCGGAACTAAGTATAACAGATCAATCCAACTCCAATTGATGAGGATTACGGTCAAAATACATTTAATATGTCTTCATCGTAAGCATTTAAAATATAGCATTAAGATGAGTTACCTACATGTGTAATGTAAACGTATGTAATAATCGGTGTCTTATAACTCACGCACAGCAATCCCTCACAGACAATGTTTCACCTGTTTCACCCAGGAGGAGAACTTCGGTGAAGCACGGCTTTGTTCCCGTTCAGAATAAGAATTTATCATAATTAAAATAGTAAAATTATACTGCATTTATCTGAACCGTTAATTACGCATTCCAAACAATAGCTGGTGGCCAGTAAAGCCGAAAAGTTGGGGGATATGGGCGAGGAGGAACAGGAGCTCGATCTAGAGGAGGACAACTTCAAGCCGAGGATCAACGATCTTCTGGACAACAATCACTATTTTAAGGAGGTTATTGTATTCAACAGTATTTATTTTTTCTATTCTATGAAAGAAACAAACATATTTGTAGCAAAAAAGGCAAGCATAATATTTCCCCCAAGTGGCAATCCTTGGTAAATCATCAGCAAGCTCAAATCTTAGAGTCTATATGATATCAAGGTAAGAATTAAGCTCATCGCATTCTTGTAACTTAAAATTATTATTGCCCAGCTAACCAGCTTAAGCAAAATGTAAAGATCTGATACGTAGTATTGAAGACTTTTGGGTTTGATTTTCACACGCATTCTTATGACGTGAGTGAGCTCTAAGTGTACGTCCATACTGCGGGCCTAGCGCGGTTGCGACGGCGGGCGCGCAATATCAAACATATGAAAAGCGCCTTTGCGTCCACACTGAAGTGACTAAGGCGGGAGCCTAGTGCGGCGGTCTTGAGCGACACAGCGAGCGTAATTTTCAAACACTCCTATTCGCGCGTTCTGGCCACACTACGGGCCTAGTCAGCGAGCGACCTAACGAGCGGTTGGCCGGGGTAACAAACCAGTTCGGTCTTATATTTTTTTATATAAACTTATGGTAAAATCTTGTTTTATGCGTACCTCAGAGTTATGAACAATTTCTCCTCAGGTTTAATACTTTTGCGAAAGTTAGTATCTTCTTTGGTGATTTTAGGTGTTATTTTACTTAGTATCTAGTCAAATGTTGCAACGGCCATTCGAGTGTACTCAAAGAATTTTGTAGGGTATAATCTCAATTCTTTATTTAAGTTAAAAAATTCACCAGTTATTTCTATGTTTTTATTTATTTCGTGTACACCATCTCTAGTGTTCAACAGCTCCCATCGCAGGTCTGTCTGTACTGTCTAGTAAAACTAGCAAATCTTCATCCATAGTTTGTAACACCTGATATAAGTCGAAACGCTACAAGAGCCCGCGCGTCACTGTGGCCACTGCAAGCCCCCGCTTGCCGCGCCCGCCTAGGCTCCAGTCACCGCGCATTCAGTATGGACGCACGCTTAGTAGGAAAACAAAAGCAAAGCATTAACCTTGATTACTAAATAGTTATACATATATCCTCCTGTACTGTTCCAGGGTGGTTATGGTCTCCCGGACAGCGAATGCTATGCTATCTACATTTCCCTCATCATGCTCGGCATTAAAGAACCGGTTGCTACCATAAGGTACTTACAAATGCTTAATTTTTATGAGGATCTTTAAACTTTTAATAAAGCTCAAAACTCTATTGCCACAGAACGGTGTATTTTTAAATTTTACAGGATATTTAACGTTTCTAAACTACATAAAACCGTGATTGACTAAATATTAAAGTGAGTAGGTATTTATAATTTTGAATACACACAAATTTTCGGTGTATGGCAGAATAAAATGTAACTATATCAAAAACGGCAAACGTAGTGTAGGACGCCCACAGGCCAGGTGGAGTGACGATTTGCGCAAGATGGCTGGCAGGAGCTGGATGCGAGAAGCCCAAAATCGATCAAAGTGGTGTGCAATGGGAGAGGCCTATGTCCAGCAGTGGACTGAGATAGGCTGATGATGATGATGATGATGATGATATCAAAAAAGTGCACTGGTTTGTTTTATTTATAGTGTGGGTACTACCACATACAGTGAAACAAAAAGATCTTGAGAGCCATCTAATCGAAAAAACAACGAAACGAAAAAAATACGGAGTATCCTAAATCGCGATTTCAATCTGAAAATCTCTCTTTGTTTGGTGTAGACATTACATTAAGCACAATACAATAACATATTCAGCTATGTTCTCTCAGATTATATATCCACTAGTTGACCCAGCGAACTTCGTACCGCCCAACTTTAAAATTCCAGAACTTGATCGCAGCGCCACCTACCGGGTCCAATTGCGAATCTAAACCATTCCCAGATCCCCTTGAACACACACAAAAAATCTCATCAAAATCGGTCCAGTCGTTTGAGAGAAGTTCAGTGACATACACACTCACAGAAGAATTATATATATAAAGATTATATATATAAAGATTACCTTTCCTTCACACAGGTTCTTTGGAAAGATTTTTGGCACAAAAGCCAATTACTATGTTGCTGAAACTGATCTCACTATAGAAGAACTTGATAGAAGAATTAGAGTGAGTACACTTTAGGTATTTTTTTTGCGATTTAAGCAAGTTTGAAAAGGAGGAGTAAGGTCTTGCCTGTATGTAACGTGGATTGCTCATTATCATTCAGAAATTGGAGTGATTTAAAACTTGATTCCTTGTCGAGATTCAGATAGATTTTTATGAAGCGCACTCTAATACGAAAATATATTTCAGGAATTCGAATTAAAGGATATGCCTGGAGAGGGTGAAGGGGAGGGAGAAAGCCATCACAGTGAAGAGGAAGCTGAAGTGGGTAGGTTTATTTTACGATCCGAAATTGTGCTCAAATAGAAACATATAATTTTAATATCTTAGGTAGTGAAGCTTTGTTGGCAGTCCCTCCATGTACAAAATCAAATTTCAACCGCATTGTAGTAGTAGAGTTAAAACCTACTTTTCTAAGAAAAAACTTAGAGTAGCCTTCTGAGTTTTCTTCTCTCTCATACTCTTACTTTAGTTAAATACTTTAATAAGTAATATTTGTTTTCATATTTTCCTACAACGAGTAGAAATATAATTGTTTTACTCTGTCAGTGCCGACGGACGACGCGGCGACGTGGCGGTGAAGAGACTAATTAAATAACAATTTAAATTCAAACTAAAGTTCTTGAGAATACAACTGTATTTGATGCAACGAAATAAATCCAATCGTCTCTCGCTGCGTTCGCCCTTATTTTTAACCGACTTCAAAAAAGGAGCAGGTCCTCAATTCATCGGAATCTTTTCTTTTATGTATGTTCAGCGATAATTTCGTCGTTTATCAACCGATTTTTTAAAAATTATTTTGAAATCGGTTCATAAATCGGATTCAGATGATGGGATCTCAAGGAAATCGAGGGAAATCCTCAAATATTAGTTATAGTTTTTCTTTGAAGTCGGTTCCTTTTTGTTAAAATTATAATTGTTATTGAATAGTTTCACTTGTTGTCACTCCGTCTCCGCTGATCCTCAAGGGGTGGGTCACTTGTAATTAATTTATTTTATATTAATCACAAACATTTTTTCCAAGGTTAATCGTATAAATTTAGGCCTGACTGATACCACGGTTTCTAAGAAAGCCAGTCTTAAATTATTCTTTCGTTGCTTTTCAATTATATTTCTGGGGGAATTAAAGATCACCACATTCTAAAATGTCAAATTCATTATTTTTAGCATTGGAAGGGGAGGCTCGCGAACCTGTATCTAAAGAGCCAGTTCGTCCTAAGATGCCTCCGGAGCCGACGATTACTTGGACACCTCCAGCCCCTATACCTGTCGAAAGACCTGGTCAGGGAATTAATAGGAAGGTACTTAGTTTTTCCTGTTCACAAATAATGTTGTTTTTTTAGGATTTAATAGAAAACTCTTTATTTGCACACCTTATTACAGAGTTACTTTAAAGTACATTAAATCCCTACTAATATTAAAAATGCGAAAGTAACCTTGTCTGTGTCTGTTCCGCTTTCACGCCTAAACCAAAGAACCGATTTTGATGAAATTTGGTATGAAGATAGAACTGAACTTGGGCAAGGACATAGGCTACTTTTTACCGCGATAACCGACATACACGCGAGCGGAGCCGCGGGCGAAAGCTAGTGATATATAATTATGTAGTACAAAGGGCGGCCTTATTGCCAAAGGCAATCTCTTCCAGGCAACCTTTTTAAGGAAGCAGCCAGTTTATGTATTGCAGGTGTACTATGTATGCAATAATCCTGGAGAAGACTGGATCTGCTTGCCGGATCTGACGCCGGATCACATACGCGTTGCCAGGAACTCGGTGCGGTGTATGACTGGTGATTTGGATGCTGAGGTGAAAAGACATGATTTAATAATCTATTTCATGTAGTGAGGGCTACTGGGCATTCATGACGCTTAAAGAATGGTGACGTACTTTTTTATTTTATTTAAGACTTTATTCACAAAATTAGGGCGATGCAGAGACAAACGTGGTAGATGCACAATAATGAGGGATAAGTTTTTTAATTAAAACATATCTATACGGAACATAATATATAAACATTCATATACCCACATACATACATACATATATAGATATATACAGACATATACATACATATACACACATAAATACATACATACACATATATACTTATACCTACATAAATACATACTATCTTAATTTTTTCGTTTGAGACTTGCGACTGTTATGAGTACTTGTGACGTTTAAGTTGCTAGCGTTAATGAGCGACGGTGATCACTTACTATCAGGTTACACGTCTGTTGCTTTATAAATCATCTTCCTTTCATTTATTCCCAAGATTATTTGGGGTCAGCCGCAGCCGACTAGTAAGTTCAAACGCTGACTTCCCAATACCTAACGAATGCCATAACATCCAGGATTGACGGCTTATCGTGCTCGTCAAGGCACGGGCGTGGAACAATGCCATACTTCCATACTCCGGGCTGGTTTTTACCCGACAAGGGATTTTAATTGTTTTACGATATTGTTTCATTCTACCATATCTTCCACAGATGCAACGTGAGATTTAACTTACCGTATTTCTTCTTTGTCTTCTTAAACTTAGTCATATTTTATGACTGGGAATAACTTCAATTAGATCTTCTATGATGCAGGTGCTGACATTTCCCCCGTTCGAAGGTACAGAGCGCCACTACTTACACGCTCAGATATGTCGCATCGCTGCTGCCACGTCTGTGTCTCCTCAAGGGTTCTTCACCTTCGGCTCCGGGGAGGAGGAAGAGGATCTTGATATGGAGGAAGGCGCTGGTAAGTTACTTTTCTGAGAAAGTGTTCCTTTTTGCATAGGAGATATTGTTTCTTATTTACTGCTATCTTCAGTGATGAATTATGAAGATTTTTTACTGAGCTACTGTGTCTGAGATCGTGGGTTTGTATTGCCATCTGGGATTAATATTGTGGGAGGGGAACATCAATTTGTCTTCATTATATTTTCAGGTATTTTTGGCAGCAATTCGGTTAACATAGCACAGGCTCTATCTAGTTTAGAATGAGAGGTCCATCCATACTAATATTATAAATTCGAAAGTGTCCGTGTCCGTCTGTTACGCTTTCACAGCTTAACTGTTTTTGATAAATTTCGGTATAGAGGTATATTTAACTTTGAAGAAGGACATAGGTTACTTTTGTCACGATACCCGAAATAAACGCCTTTGGAGCCGCAAGTAAAAGCTAGTGTGTGATGTGTGTGTGGTTATTATTAGGTTAATACACCTAAAAATTCATCTGTACAATGTTCTTTGCTTTTCCAGGAGACATGGCGTTCAATATGAACCCGTTCTATCATGGCCACTCATTGAAGGATCTTCTGGACTCCAACCTGACGTATTGGGTACATCACGGAAGACACATCCTCAAACAGGGCAGGACTATTTGGTGGAACCCCAATGCTGAGATGGTTGGTTGACGTGTACCTACTATATTTCGAAATTATCACTTAAGTCCTTAAAATACAGGTAGCTTGATGTCATTGACAGATAGCTGCGAAACAGATGAAGTAACTTTAAACAAGCGTCGTGTTTATTTATCATCTATTTTTTCATTCACGTTAAGACTGACCGCCGTACCCGAAATCGGCTAAGAGTACATCATCAGCTATTTTTAGACTCAGTTTTGATAACGTCATGTGATACTCCCAGAATACTTTGAATAATACTTACAGGAAGAAGGTTTAGAGGAAGAGGACGAAGTTGAAGGCCCTCCTCCTGTTCCACCAGAGACAGGTCCTCCTCTTTTTACCACACTGGCTGAGGACGCAAGGATCGAGGGACTTAAGCCTTGGAGTACGCGCATCAGTTCGATTCTCGTTCCTGAGAGAGCAGTCGTCACAATCAGGAGTAATATTTGGCCCGGGGCTGTGGCATATGCTACTGGCAAGTAAGTGAGGCAGTAAGCAAGTGAGAGAATTTACGGAAGTAGATAGGGCCTGCTTGTCTTACACAGTGATTTCAGGCGCCACGCCGATTTGAGCACGAATGGGCCGGCTCGAGCTGGGCAGTACTACCCTCAGACAGAAGACCAACCTAAAATGGTCTTTCGTTGGTGAGTGTGAGACCGGAGGCCCAATCATTCTGCATTATTCTCCCGGCCTGGAATGATTCAGAAACAAGCTGCCCTGGTGTGGGTCACCATTCTGCATTGTATGCACTCACAGCGAGGAAGGTGGCCCCTTCTCTTGGAAGAGAAGGGGCCACCGAGAAGACTCATGCTTTCCATCAAAAAAAAAAAACTAAGTTTCTGACACTGATTAAAATTTTATGTAATAAAATGTTTTCAGGAAGTCAGAGTGCATGTATGTCGGTTGGGGATTGAAGTTCCAACCTCCCAACTTCTCCCCGCTACAGTTGCCAAAGCCCCAAGACGAGTATCCTATCGGCCCTGAAGTCATGGAAATGGCTGACCCAACATTTGCTGATGAAGAGGTAAGATCAACACTAGAGTTAATTAGGGAATTAGTACAGCACTCAGTAATGGCAAAAAATTCGCTTCCAAACCAATACGGTCTTCAAGTCTTCGAGAGAAGACCAAACTGCCAGTTCAATGGCTGGGACCGCGCGTCTACGGGAAGACTCACCTACTCTTATTATACAGCACAGACATTCATATCCAATTTTCCTTGCATTACACCGTAATAGAAACACAGTTTTCTAGCATAACTTCAGGTTACTTTGGAAGAAAAAGATTCTAGGCTTGTTAAAGTTATTGTCTCATCAGCCTCAACACTTATACACTATGTAAGCTAAGAGATATTCTGGCTAATGATTTTTGCCGTTTCAGGCATACCGTATCGCCCACTTACCGCCCCCACCACCGCCGGAGCTCCCGGGAGAGGGTGAGGACTTCGGGGAGGAAGCTGAAGTGGAGGACTAATAAATTCTTGCTTATTCTATTAATGGTTTAATACTCAACATCAAGTTATTGGTGGATTTTTCTAATGTTTTCTACTGGAATATGTTAAAGCGAGGGGTATATGCAACGACTTTTATACATTTTGAATAAAAATGGCGTCATCCGGCATCCGGCAAAATGACAAGGGGGACGAGGGTATAGAATAAGATAGCACGTGTATTTATTTTTACGTCAAGCGCGCGATTTGTAAACCGAAAACAGCGCGCAGTGTCCCCTTGACTCGCCGTTTCCAGGCAAAATTTTAAGATTTTTGAAGGTACTAAAAACTACACGAGATTTTGGTGGTGGGGGGAGGGGGAGTTTCTCCTCACCAACGTATCACCAGGGGGGAGGGAGGGCGAAAAAACATCATGTGATTAATGGACATGGCCCCAAAGATTGCTTTATTATTCAAGAATTATGACTAGACATTGGATTAAGCACTATCAAGGTGCTGGAGGATTGTTGGTTTCAGTTCTGGTGTCACTAACTACTAGTTAGTAGTGTTGAGGTTTGGCATGGTGACCTTTTGGTATTTTTGTAGTGCATATAATGAGATATCTAAATATGACGAAGGTTGCTTTATTATTATGTATCGATGTTCTCATAATGATAATTATGAAATAAATATATTTTAATGTTTACTTCAAATATTTTACTGCTAGTGTTATATAAATCGTCGATTCGTCGAATCGATCGACGAATCCAACTCGGCTGGGCGGCGTTCGGGAAATTACGCAGTGTCTTCTCGTCCAAAATACCACAGTCCTTAAAGACGAAGGTCTTTAACCAGTGCGTGTTACCAGTGATGACCTACGGTGCCGAGACGTGGTCTCTAACTATGGGCCTCATAAGGAAGCTCGAGGTCACACAGCGAGCTATGGAGCGGGCTATGCTTGGGGTCTCTCTACGGGATCGAATCAGAAATGAGGAGATCCGTAGACGAACTAAAGTTACCGACATAGCAGAGAGAGTCAGCAGGCTGAAGTGGCAGTGGGCAGGGCACATAGCTCGGAGAACCGATGGCCGATGGGGCAGAAAGGTTCTTGAGTGGAGACCACGTGACGGCAAACGCAGCGTAGGAAGACCTCCCGCAAGGTGGACGGATGACCTGATTAAGATCGCAGGGACTCGTTGGATACAGGCCGCTACCGACCGGTCGAAATGGAAATCAATAGGGGAGGCCTACGTTCAGCAGTGGACTTCTTACGGCTGATATGATGATGATGTTATATAAAAGCTGTATAGAATTTATTTTCAATGTTCCCATTGGCAAATAAAGCACGTAAAGCCGTAGGTCCCGGTTGTCATGAACATCTTTGGCAATCGTTATTGAGAAGTCAGTGCCCTCGAATTTACTGATAACTAGTTCAACGTTCGAATTTCAGTTCTCCCTTAGGGCTGCGGAGGTCCGATGCCAGTCGCTCCGTGGAAAAACTGACATTCAGGTAAAACCGGTTGAACTAGTAGCCGACCCCAAATAATATTGGGAATAAGGCTAGGAAGAAGTTCCCATTGGCAAATAACTATTGAATGTTGGCTGCATCTTACAGAAGGGTTTTATGTATGTGATGAATAGAATTCAAATTAGCATTTCAAAATTGACAATTTATCTGTCTTCTACGCTTTCACTGCTAAAACGCTGCACCGCCATCATCATCATCAGCCTATCGCAGTCCACTGCTGGACATAGGCCTCTCCAATTGCACGCCACTTAGTTCGACCCTCGGCTACTCGCATCCAGCTCCTGCCAGCCGCCTTGCGCAAATCATCACTCCACCTGGCCTGTGGACGACCTACTTTACGTTGCACTGATTTTCATAAAATTTGTCATGGAGTTATTTTGATTCTTAAGGAAGGACTTACTTTTTTTCGCGATTATTGGGACACGCGGACGAAGCTGGGAACAAAAGCTAGAATAAAATTCTAACAAAGCAGGCTACAAAAGTCGGTAACAAACAAACATATAGGTGAAGTTAAAAAAGCGTCTTGAAACTGAGCATTTAAAAATAAATGAAATTTAAAGTGTCTGTAATATAAACTGAACAGTTTTTACTAAATGCATGTACATGAGAGTACATCACTAAATGCATGCATATACGGTACTTTGTCAAAAAAAGCTATTTTGTTTTTTGTCTGTGGTCTGTCTGTTTGTTCCGGCTAAATTTGAAACGGTTTTCCCTGCCAGATAGCTAATGACATAAGGAGTAACTTAGGCAACGTTTTAAGCTAGCTTCTTTCGCAGCTTTACTTGCGATTGACGGTAACAGTAACCACGGAACATAGCTAATAATAAAATAAAAAGTCATTTTGCAATTTGATATTTTTAATATCTTCAACTTGATTTATAACAATATAGGGGGTTTAGTTAGAATGAGAAGGCGTTTCCGCGTACTGGAATATGTTTATTTACATTGTTTAAAGTTCCTGAGCATATTTTCATCATGACCGGTGGCGCGTACATCAAAAGTGGTGATTTAATAAAATCACAGTCAACTGCGAATACTCAGATGTGATACTATCGAACGTAGGTTAGTGTTGCCATTTTACACACGTGGTGTTACCAGTATACTATATTCAGACGATGCTTAATAACCCTATATATTTTATATTAAACTATGTGCTATTGTCAATGATATTATAAAAAAAGGTAGATATCGCACTATCGCACGATTATTGTTGAGGACAAGTGTAGACAATCGTCGTGACTTCATTTAGTCGGCTAATAGAAGCTAGCGAATAAACACGTTGTCAGAGCGTTTCCGTGAAGTGCTTATTATTACCAAAATGCCGAGCTGTGTGCTAAGAAGGTGTAAAAACTATGGTTCCAAAGTAAATAAAAAGGAAGAGTTACATACCACGGGTAAGTATTTATAAGTAACTACGTAATATTTGTATTTTGTCACGGTTTTGTTTCCCATTTACCGAAATTATTAAATGATATCCAGTATTAGTTAAGGCGCGTTAAAAAAGGACAGAGGATAAGATTGTAACTGAAGTGTGACAAGGACTAATAATGGTCGATGGCATGCGTAATAGATTAAATCTCTTTAGCTATCTCTTTCTTTACCATGCATTCCGTATTATCTTTTGCATTCGTAATCGTAATGTATGAATACACCTATATATAAGTACGTCATGTCATACAGCAACAATATCGAACGCCGTTTAGTATGAAGGTAACCTATCTTTCTATATAATATCATTGGCTATTGTACTTTCGTGGGCTTCATTCGCAAGGTCTCTTGAAGCTGAGAAGGTGGTGCAGATATATTGTTAGGTGCCCAAAGGATACATAATCTGCCATATATGTCTCTATTTTAAATTTGTGAAACTAGACAAGACTTGTAAAAGTACAGAAAAAAAAATATTTTAAAAAAATCGTTGTCTGCGGGCTACAATTTTACGTGACAATGTCATAAGAAAACATTAACTTCATTTTATAAGCAGTTGTCAAAACAGTTCACATGTAGGTTGTGAGTTGCCGCTGTCTCTCTTCTACCCAAACGCATCAGCCGATGGAGTGAAAGAGAGATAGATGCGTCACAATCCGAACGCTTAGACTGATCGTTTTCCCGCGCTCTCGCTTACACGCGCAGCTTAAACGGAACGTAATAATGAGTCATGCCGTGCGTGCAGTGTGCGTTCATTGATTCGATCGAAAAATGATACTAGATCTTTTGTTTAATAGAAAAAAAAGGATCTATACGCGTTGTCTGAGAACAGTTTATTGACCACAACACATAAATAAATAACCCTCACCCTCGGAGAGCACGTAAAGCCGTCGGTCCTGGTTGTCATGAACATCTATGGCAATCGTTATTGGGAAGTCAATGCCCTCAAATATACCGACAACTAGTTCAATCTTCGAATTTCAGTTCTCCCTTAGGGTTGCGGAGGTCCGATGCCAGTCGCTCCGTGGAAAAACTGAAATTCAGGTAAAACCGGTTGAACTAGTAGCCGACCCCAAATAAACTTGGGAATAAAGGCTCGGAAGATGATGACGTACGAAAAAATACATGAATAATCACAGTTTACTGATTTTATTCTGTCGCTAACCAAAAGACGTAAGCGCCACCGGCCTACCGCCTCATCTCTTCATACAATAACCTACACTTAAGCCTTTTATTTCTTATGCTTGTGCAGTTGTGGTGCAGACAGCTTGACCTTGCCAGGGAAGTTCCTGGCGATGTTTTCTTCTTTAACAGCCTTGAGGAGGTCCTTCTCGCGACCAGAGCAGGTCTTGTCTCGCAAAAACACCTGCACAGCTGTTTTAGCTGCTTTGCCTCTCTTGCTGGTGCCTGGTGTGAGCTTGACTTTGTATCTGAAATGAAAAAGTTACCACTTTTATTTTGAAAGACAACTCTCGTACTACATCAACATGAAGATATATTAAACAATTGGTCAAGCGCCGAATATGATTGACAAGAGATGCAGACAAGGTTGTGTGGGTCATATCGTTTTTAGGGCTCCGAAGTTAATCACTCGAAACCCTTATAGATTCGTCATGTCCGTCCGTCCATCCTCGACTTACCGTTCAAACGGTAAGTGCTAGGAAGATGAAACTTTGCATGAATATGTGTTGTAATTCCGTCGACAAAGTGCTACAATAAAATTATGAAAAATATTTTTATTTGGGGTACCTCCCCTACACGTAAAGTGGGGATGATTTTTTTCTTCACAGCTACCCCATCATGTGGGGTTTGGATAGATTAGATAGGTCTTTTGAAAACGATACAGGGTTTCTAAGACGATTTTTTGATTTAGGTATCCGTTTGCGAGAAATTCCACTTTAAAAGGCACTTTTTGGTAAAAACACGGCGTCCCCTCCTCTAAAAGCTAAATGGCTGGCTCAAAAAATCTGGAAAAAATTGTGATGGTGTTCCATATAATGACTATAAAATATAAGAATAAACTATAAAATATAAGACGACTTTGTTAGTTCAATAGTTATAGAGGCTTAACTCGTAAAATGCACTTCCTTGGAAAACCTCATACAACATTAACGCATTAAAAGTAAACCTAACAATTATTTATTGGATACAATTTTAAATCCATACCATAATGGGTGACTGAGAAACCATTTCTTGTACGTGGCCTGACACGCACTATGTCGATTTTATATATATAGATATGAAACTTACTTGTAATTATGTAAGGCGGAGTAGGGAGCCACGACAGGTACAGCGAACAGTAATTCATCTTCGGTGAAGGGACAGCCTGTGAGCTGGGACAGCATCTCTGTGTCAGCATCTGGACCAGTCTGATCAGCCTATAATAATAATATAATTACAACTTTATTGTACACCAGGTTTAATGACTCAGTCAGTTGCATTATCAGCTATTTGTCAGTGAAAGTCCCGTTAACATCGTTCTAGTTGTTTTGGTGATTAGCTGGAACAAACCGACAGACAGACAATTTTTGTTTAAGCTATTGCATAGCTATTATCGCGGGCTTTGAGCGCGGTGACCGAATCAAGAAATTCCGTAACGAAAAAACCTAACACCCTAAAAAAGGATAGAGAATATGATTGTAATGTAGTACGACAAGGATGCATGTAGAGGCTCCATCCTCGATAGGCAGATTAGCGCATGCGTGCTGCCGCCACCGTTCGTTATCCGTTGCCTTGACAACACAGTCATACTATATTCTTCTTCTTCTTTTATTTCGTTTTTAGGGTTCCGTAGCCAAAATGCCCAAAAACGGAACCCTTATAGATTCGTCATGTCTGTCTGTCCGTCCGTATGTCACAACCACTTTATTCCGAAACTTTAAGAACTATACTCTTGAAACTTGGTAAGTAGATGTATTCTGTGAACCGCATTAAGATTTTCACACAAAATTAAAAAAAAAACAAAAACAATTGGGGGTTCCCCATACTTCGAACTGAAACTCAAAAATTTTTTTTTCATCAAATCCATTCGAGAGACACTTCCAAATTGGAAAAATGTCCCCCCCCCATGTAACTTCTAAAATAAGAAAGTGATAAAACTAAAAAAAATATATGATGTACATTACCATGCAAACTTCCACCCAAAATTGGTTTGAACGAGATCTAGTAAGTAGTTTTTTTTAATACGTCATAAATCGTAAACCGTAATTTACCTCTCATTCAATCAATACACTATTATATAAACATCGATCAAAGTTACAACGAACTACAAGAACTTTTATATGATGTTACTTGCCGGTACGGAACCCTTCATGGGCAAGTCCGACTCGCACTTGGCCGCTTTTTTTTATTCCATAGATATGCTCATATTACTATTACGTTCTCTATTTAGTTGTCATTGTCTTTCGGTTAATAGGATGATTATATTGTTTGGCAATAATAGTGTTATAATGTATGTTGGTAAAAAGACAGCGTATATTGTTTTGTAAACTTGAAATACTATCAAAGAAAAAAAATACTGCATAAAGAAACAATAATAAATATAATAGCATAAGTTGATAAAAGATGCTATGCAATGGCTTTACCGCGACAGTCCCCGAGTGCCACACGTATTTTTTTTTATATAAGTAACTTATGTACTTTGACAATAGAACTGCAAAAAAGAAATTCTTGTCCAGTATTAGAAACTCTACCAATCCGTCTGGCCAGCATACTATATCAGACCAAAACCTCTAAATCAATTTAAAAATTTTTTATTATTCTAACCTCCGCATCAGGTTCTGGATCCTCTACATCAGATTCTGCCTCCAGTATAAGTGGGGCTGGTTGTGGTATCTTGGGAGTACCCTTGCCCCCCTTGCTCTTCTGAGGAGCAGCAGCTTTCTTTAATGACTTCTTCTTTTCTTTGGTTGGCCCCTGCAAAGAGAATTGAAGTATTTTTAACTGTTATAACTTGCTTATTTTTAACCCTAAGTGCAAAAAGAGGGGTGTTCGACGTGTCTGTCTGTGACTCCGTAGCTCGCGAACGGATTAAGATTTTTGTATGTAAGGTGAGTTACGGGCGAGTGTTTATGGACATATTTTTTTTTTAGACAAATATCAGCTGCGAAGATATGTCGCCTCTATGGCAGTCTGTATAGAAATTGTGTTCCTTGCTTGTTCAATTGTCGGGGTCACCATTTATAGCGAACTTGTGGGTCGCTGCGGTCTTTAAAAACATACATGAAACGGACACAAAGAACATCGAGACTCAGAACAACAATTTGCGAATCACACAAAGTGTTGTCCCACGTAGGATTTGAACCTACGACACCTGGTGAAGTAAAAAGCGTGGCGACCGCCTAAACCACTAGGCCAACCGTGCAGTTATTTAGGCACTGGTTTATACCTCGAACCTTACTCACTAAGATGTGATGGTGTGGCTTATATCATAAAACTTATCGCTTAAATGCGTAGAATCACGTCTTAATCTCGACGAGATAAAGAGTGTCCGAATTCTATATCTGAAATATGCTGAGATAGCTGGCCAGGCTTCCCTATGGATCATCATCATCCCATATTAGTCCAGTGCTGGACATAGGCCTCTCCGATTGAAAAAAAAAATGCCAAAAGAATTTTTTTCTTTTAATCCCTATGGATAAATTATATCAATTACTATAAAACGTAGGAATATAATCCACTATCGCTTTTACAAAGGGGAGTGCTTTTTATACATATATTTAAACCTACCAAAGTGACTCTACTTTGCCTAATGGAAAGCATGAGTATAATCCAGAAGTAGGGGCCACCATCCGCATTGTGAGCATGATGACCAATACCATGGCGGCCTGGTCGGATGTTTCTTGAGGTTTTATTTTTGTACTCGTTTTTTATGGTATGAAACTAACAAGTATTGTACCATTTTACAATCCTGATTAAATGCGCCAACTTTTAATGGTACTTGCCAAGGCACTCTAGTACATTTTTTTTTAAAGGAGGGCCTTTCAAAGTCCGACTGCATGGGATAGATCCTTTTTTTTTTCTCATTATGTTTACAATCAATCCTGTCACCCCGTTTCGGCTTGATGTTGAGTTCTGGGACACCCTGTATATAACAGGTAGTGGTATACTCTTCTTCTTCCTAGCCTTATTCCCAATATTATTTGGTGTCGGCTACTAGTTTAACCGGTTTTACCTCAATATCAGATCTTCAACGGAGTGACTGGCATCGGACCTCCGTAACCCTAAGGGTGAACTGAAATTCGTAGTTTCAACAAGTTGTCAGTAAATTTGAGGGCACTGACTTCCCAATAATGACAACCGGGACCGACGGCTTTACGTGCTCATCGGGGCACGGGCGTGATTCACCGCCAAACTTCCAAACTCCGGGCAGCTATTAGGAATTTCCTAAGAAAAACCCAAAAACACTTTTTGGCCTGACCCGGAATTAAACCCGAGACCTCTTGATTAGCAGTCGCATACGCTATCCACTAGACCAACGAGGCAGTCGGTATCCTCTACTATAACAAAATGCTTTAAACAGTTATCGAACCTGCCACCTTCAAATTACAAACATAATGAACTTACGTGCAGCATTTCCATCATCGTAGCCCTATCTTCGTCATCCTGATCCTTGTACTTGTTCTTCATCTTCTTTAGCTTTCCCTTCTGACCTCGCTTTGGTTTTTCATTCTTCTCTTCTTTTGTCTTTTGAACGTTGGTCTCTTTCTGAGGTTTTTTACCACCTTTCTTTGGTAACGATGGGAAAGAGGGGAGCTGGTCTTCAGCTGTAAAAGTAGAAAAAAAAATTAGTTCAAGTTTTTGAATTAAAAACTTATTTAGCTGTTTTGGGCATTTTTTGGAAGGAAAACCATAAGGGTTCGCGTTCCGTGTGGTGAAGGATTAAGAACACAAAGTGTCACCACCCCTATTCATTCCATGGGTGTCGTAAGAGGTGACTAAAGGAACAAAATAAGCAGCTAACATCACTGCCAAGAGAAGGAAAACTTTAAACAAACCCTTTACCAACCCGTCTGGCCAGCGTGGTATATTAAGCCAAAACCTTTTAAAGGAGAGGCCTATGTCCAGCAGTGGACTGTTAAAGGCTGTTGATGATGATGATGATTGCGTCACCGACATGCTTATAGCAATATATCTGTAGCTATACAGGTGACGTATAGTGCTGTGTATATCTTCTAAGTAAAATTGAATGGATTTAGTTAAAAGTTCAAAGTGTATTTACTGTGCATTGTTGAAATAGTGTTTAATTATTATTAGCCGTTATTGAAATATTTTCAGAAAGCACCACTAGTTTTTTAAAACTATTTTTTTTTTCTAGACTAAAAAGACTAATTTGTTTAACCATTTTATTTTTTTAATTAGTGTATTGTCATCGGTCCTCGATAAATGTACAAAGTTTGAACGTAACCTGGACGTTTAAAGTGGGTCAAAATCGCACCCAAAGGAGTCGGTTACAAACAAACATACAGTTGAAGCTAATATAAAGCGTGTAAAAATTACGATTATTCTTAATTTCTTATTCAATAAATATTATTATATTTAGTATAGGCTACTAGTCCAACCGGTTTCAACCGACTATAAGTTTTTCCACATAGCAACTGGCATCAGACCTCCGTAACCCTGAGGGCGAACTGAATTCGAAGGCAGAATAAAGAACCTTACAGCAATAAACTTAAGGTCGAATTTGGATTAGTTGCGTTTGGTTTATATACATTTCTCGGAAGCGTTATGTTCGAGGAGTTTTATGGCTGTTATCTTGCATATCAAAGTGGTAACAAGTACAATTTTTTTTACTTACTTTTGTCTGAAACCTCGGATATTGTTCTAGATATCTGGTTTTGCAATGTAACTCGTCCAGTGCCGTGATCTACCTGTGAAGCAACATAAGAGGTAAAAATCTAAATCTTATATATAAAATTCTTGTGTCGCGGTTTGTAGTTTAACTCCTTCGAAACGGCTTGACCGATTCTCATGAAATTTTGTATGTATATTGCGTAGGTCTGACAATCGGACAACGTCTAATTTTCATACCCCTAGGACGCGAGCGGAGCCGCGGGCACAGCTAGTTTTACTATAAGTTTCTTAATAATTTATATTCTCTTTAAAAATAAGCAGTAGAGAAAAAAAGAGTGATCGGAGAAGGATAGTATAAGAGGTTTAAGATTGCGTTCTGATTTTTTTGCTCGGGTTCAATTCCCGGGTCAATGTTTTTGTGATCCGCAAATATTTGTTTCGGAGTTTGAATATGTATGTATTTACAAAAAAAGTATGTTTATGTATTTATATCAGTTGTCTAGTACAGATAATACAAACTCTGCTTAGTTTGGGACTAGATGGCGTTGTGTGTAAGATGTCAGAATTATTTTATTTATTTTACCTTAATATGTGTATCAGGTATGTCGTCCTCCGAAGACTCATTTTCGGTCTCCGATTCATCTTCATCATCTTTTTCATTTTCATTCTCTTTTTCCGTCTTCTCATCTTCTTTTTCCATGTTCTCATTCTCTTCCTCCGTATACTTCTCCTCTCCTACGTCTTCTTCTACTGCTTTCGTGTTTTCTTCTGTAATGACGTCTAGTTTCGTCGCGTCTGATGTTTCATCTTCGTCTGCGAAAAAAGTAAAAAATAGGAGAAAAAGACAACATTAAAATCATGCTCAGACCAAAAGAAGCCGAGCATGATTAAAAACGAGAAGCAGACTACGTCGCTTGGATAGCTAGTATTTTATAAAGGGTTTAGTAACATAATACCTACCTTCCTTTTCTTTAAAACGGACAACCCCGCATTAGGAATATAATTATATCCCTGTATCGCAAGGGACTACATAAATGTTTATAAAATGGACACAGAATACCTAGACTCGGTACAACAATTTGTGAATCACACAAAATGTTATCCTATGTGGTACTTGAACTCCCAATTTCCTTCCATACAGTTAAAGAGGGTCACTCACCATCATCAGAAACAACAATTTCCACATCCTCCTGGTCTTCTACAGATGTGACGTCAGATCTCTCTTCGAGAGTGATGGACTTCCTCTCGCCTTTGTGACGTTCGATACAGCTGTCTTCTAACTGAGGATATGAGAGGAGATCTATGGAGAGGTCTTAGCATAACAGAGATACAATCAGCTCCAAAAGTAGACTATAGCGTAGAGTATGGTTTTTATGTAATTTGAAGAAGCGCACTATTCACTGAGGGTAAGCAACAACGGAGTGGTCAGATGGGTGACCGCTTGTGGCATGGTATGTTATGAGCGTTTCCGTGATTCGGAGGTCACGTTAAGCAAACGGTCCCGGTGGTTACCATAAGATAGCAGTCGTGAAGCTTAGTTGGAGACCTTCGGGAGGCTTAGAAACATCCAACGGCAAGATTTAGTAGGTAATATAGACATGCTGATTTGATTACGAATGTGCGGGCTACCTTCACACAGAAGACCATCCTAATAATGACAGCATTCTTGCTGTCGTATTTCGTCGTGAGTATGAGACCGGAGATATTGTGTTTTGGGTCATTCATTGGTGGTGTGCAATGGGAGAGGCTTATGTCCAGCAGCCGACTGCGATAACCTGATGATGATGATGAAACAGACACTTCAATATTATTCATTTCTACATCTCATCATCTCATCAACAGCCTTTAACAGTCCACTACTGGACATAGGCCTCTCCTTAGAAAAGAGGTTTTGACCTACTATACCACGCTGGCCAGACGAGTTGGTAAAGGGTTTGTTTCAAGTTTTCCTTCTCTTTGCATTGATGTTGTCTTGCGTTTCTACATATGAAATAGTTAATCATCTGCATCTTCTAATGGAATAATTTTACCAAAAAATAAAACCTACTTCAAAGATCAGTTGTGCCTATGACATTTGAAGAGTTCCCTCGATTTATCCAAGATCCTATCATTAGATTCTGGTTTGTTTGATTAGTTCTGAAGTAACAAACATGAAAAAAATATGTAATTGAGAACCACTTCCTATTTTTGAAGTCGGTTATAAAGATAGTTGTTCTAGTGCTACGTACCCTGAACATGAAGCTGAAGCCGAACTGCAGGTGTTCAGGCAGCAGGTAGTTCTTCTTGCCGCGAATCATGAAGGAGCCCGTGGTGAGGTACTCCCCGGTGGGCGCGGACTTGGACACCTGGTGCGCCTGCACCCACCACGCGCGGGACAGCACCTTCGCCTCCCACGCCACGCTACATACAGAACACAACCATCAACATCAGCAAAACCAACAACTGCACACTGGTCTAAAAGATGCAGTTTACTGAGGCAAGTGGATTCAAATCCCACATTTGTGTGATTTAAAATTGTTGTTCTGAGTCTGGGTGTTAATTGTGTCGCGGGATTTGTCTTTTTACAAAGAAATACAAAGTTTTATTTCAAGTAATTCATCTTGTATTAAACTGTTAAGTTTTGATATAAATTAATATTAATTACAAAATACAAGGGTCTAAGAAATATTTTGAGCTAGTAAGGTACGAATGTTTTAAGAACTAGGTTAATACAAAATAATTTTCTCCGTCTTTCTCTCTCTATCTCTTTCCAAATATAAGAAAATTCCGATCTACTTTTTACCTCACAAACTCCATAATAGGTATTCTCGTAATAGAGCAAGAGCCCAGAGCTGCCAGACCTACGTCATTAGTGCAAAGCTGAATCAGGATTATTAGTACAATGTCTTGTTAAGATGTATGCGTAACCATTAGCTTGAAAGCGGGGCCGTTTCTGAGGTAACGCGAAATACAGATGGATAAAAACCTTACTTACCTACGTTAAAGGTGCAAAGCTAGGATTTACATATTTTTTCAAGAATATTATTTAAAATTAAAATTCATTACTGCCAGACACCTTCCGTGGGCCATTACTTCTGCCAGACGTCTTGAAAGTTGTCAAAAATTAGGTAAACTACGTTATAGTAGCAAATATAAATTTTATACATATTATCTAAGGTAGGTACTATTTTAAGACCCTTTGTATGCGGCCAGACTAATCCGAAGGGTCAATCATCCCCCCAGACACCTTTAAATATTTGTAGTACCTAATTAGGAAGCTGAGGTATATCATCTTTGGTGTTATTGCAAGAATAGAATTGTAAAATATTAAATTGTTTTTACACGCTTTTTATTAGCTTCACCTGTATGTTTGTTTGTTTGTAACCAACTCCTTTGGGTGCGATTTTGACCCACTTGTGCCCACACACACAAAACGTGGGGTGCTTTCTGACAATATTTCAATAACGTCGCCCTACGCTTTTTACATTAAAATTATTTTCTATTTTTAGGTTAAAAACCTATTTGTTTAGTTTTTTAAAACTATTCTTTTAGATTTTTTTTTATTTTTTTTAGTTTTTTCATTTAGTTTCATATTAGTGTATTGTCATCGGTCCCTGATAAATCTACAAAGTTTGAAAGAAATCTGGCCGTTTAAAGTGGGTCAAAATCGCACCCAAAGGAGTTGGTTACAAACAAACAAACATACAGGTGAAGCTAATAAAAAGCGTGTAAAAACAATTTAATATTTTACAATTCTATTCTTGCAATAACACCAAAGATGATATACCTCAGCTTCCTAATTAGGTACTACAAATATTTAAAGGTGTCTGGGGGGATGATTGACCCTTCGGATTAGTCTGGCCGCATACAAAGGGTCTTAAAATAGTACCTACCTTAGATAATATGTATAAAATTTATATTTGCTACTATAACGTAGTTTACCTAATTTTTTCACAACTTTCAAGACTTCTGGCAGAAGTAATGGCCCAAGGAAAGTGTCTGGCAGTAATGGATTATAATTTAAAATAATATTCTTGATAAAATATGTAAATACTAGCTTTGCACCTTTAACGTAGGTAAGTAAGGTTTTTATTCATCTGTACTTCGCGCTACGTCAGAAACGGCCCCGCTTTCAAGCTAATGGGTACACATACATCTTAACAAGACATTGTACTAATAATCCTGAAAATTTCAGCTTTGCACTAATGACGTAGGTCTGGCGGCTCTGAGCTCTTGGTCCATAATAAATTACACTTAAACATACAATAAACGAACGTCTTCAATTAATTTTCCTAAGTGAGAATTGAACTCATAACCTCCGGCTTTACAGTCAAGATCCAACCACTAAACCAACAGTACAGTCTTACATCACAAGGTCCAAGAATAAGTTTATTTACATCAACTCATTTTCAGTAAATGTATTCGGTGCTGCAATTAGTAAAGATTACAGACCAAAGATCCTAAATAAACTTATACTAGGCACGCACGAACCATAAACTAACGACTGCCTTGTTGATCTAGTGGTTAGCGTATGTGGCTGCTGATCAAGAGGTCTCGGGTTCGATTCCCGGGTCGGACCAAATATTTATGTGATCCACAAATATTTGTTTCGGAGTCTGGGTGTTTTCTATGTATAATATGTATGTATTTACAAAAAAAGAGTATATTTACGTATTTATATCAGTTGATTAGTACCCATAATACAAGCTCTGCTTAGTTTGGGACTAGATGACATTGTGTGTCAGCTGTCTGAAAATATATATTTTTTTTTAAACAGACACACATGTAAGTATAGCATTTTTACAGAATGATAGGATTACCTGTAGGCAACAGCTGCCTGTCCAGCCTCAGCGAGTGTCTTAGGAGGCACCTCCCCCCCTCCAGGGTTCTTGATAATGACGGAGGAGGCGCCGGACAGTTCCGCGTGCACGTACAGGTCTGTCGCGCGGAGATAGCGCTTCACTAACAACTCGTTCTGTTGCTGGTCACGACCGGCGATTATCTGACAATTGTAGGTAGGTAAATAAGTTTGATATTGTCAGATCAAATAGTAACTTGCATACATATGTAGTGTTTAAATAAAGTGCACTCAATAAATGTTTTTCTAATCAGAACATTTATATATCAAGTAATACAATTTGAAATTGATTGAAACGTTCATGTTATGCGTATTTTTGTTTTTATTTTGTAATTGTTTATGGTATGTGAACTACATATTAATGTGGGAAAAGGCATAAAAAAAGATAAGCAGATATTGTGTTGTACAGTATTTGACAAAATGACTGCTCTAGTGAAATCCAAAAGTTTTCAGACAATGCAGCCTGATGGGCCACACTATGGCAGCCTAGTCCAACAACTTGCAGGCAAGGGAAGCAGTGAAAAGTTTTCTCACGCTCCGATTACAGAACCCGGGTTCATAGAGGAAGAGAAGCGCGTGCCGGTAGTATGACTGACAGGTTTTAACTGCTCGGCACACCCTGTATAGTGTCAAAGGACACGACGTTACCATCAGGCCTATCTGCTGGTTCACTCTACTTGCAGCTACTATTATTACTACTACAGCTGTACTTACCAGATAATTATCAGAAGATATAAACCAGAAGAACTTCTCGAACCAGTAGGTCTTGCGAGCTTTGATGATGTTGCTCACGGTGTGGGCTTCCTTCAGAGTTTGCTTGGTCTTGCGTTCAGCGCTCTTCAGGGCTTTACCGGCCGATTCTAGGGTCTTCTGCTGTTTCTTGGCCGCATTTCGCTTTTGGTCGTAGTATCTAGAGCATAGAACAAGAGATTATGATTATTATGTCAATTCAACTTCTCTAAATGTTTGTTTTCTATCGAATGTGTGACGTCAAATCTACTTCGTCAAAACACCTCCTTATCGTCGTCAAACATTCATCAATTGCTGCACGCATGCTCGTCCTGGTGCTGTCCACACAGTTCTTTTTCAGAACATCACCGATTTGGGTTGTAAGTATTCGCCGACTTTTTCCGACCCTTATGAATTCCTATCGTGAGTCTTCTATCATCGATTCTCTCAAGTGGCCAAAACATTGAAGCATGCCATTTTCAGTCACTGTGACTTCTTTGGGAAACATGATGGTTTTAAAAATCCTGAATAATATATTTTTTTGTATGTAGAGGTACATACAACTAATCTAATTAAATCTATCTAATAAAAACAAATTCAAAAAACCTTTACACACATTACACATACTCGTATACGCACAATGTGTGTATACGTCTGTGTACGTATGTATATTTAAAAGTGTGTGTAATCTGTGAGTGTGTTTGTAACTTACCTCCTGGCATTAGCAAAAGCAGTGAGCGAGAGGTCTATATCCACACACATCGGATCCAACTCTTCATCGTAGGGGTCCGAGAGCAGAAGTGTGATGTGATTGGTTTTCAGCTTCAGTTCTTTGATGCAGCTGGCGACAGGATCTTTGTTGTCTTGAGCCGATTTTACGAGGTTTTGGATGTCTTCCCAACCCATCTGGTGAAAATGAAAAAAATATTCACAGGTAAGTCAGCTGTCTTTAAAAAGACAACTCCCGCATAAGGAATATAGGAATATACATACATAAGGAATATATATAAAAACATACATGAAAGGAACATTTTTGTGAATCACACAAAGTGTTTTCCTACGTGGGATTTGAACCCACGCCACTTGGCGAAGTAGAAAGCGGCTGACATCCGCTTAAACCACTAGGCCAACCGTGCAAATTGGTTAGATAGTTTCGTAGACGTGACACAAGAACAACATGACAAGATAAAGCTAGAGAAAAACTCTAGCGTTTTCTTCCACTTACCTGGTTAGCAATAGCCGCCTGGACCGCCACCCTGGCCTGTTCAACGAGAGTTTCATTCCTGGAGATGAGATCAGCGGCGTGTCTGTCCACGGCCTGGACTTGTACCAGCTCTGTCACTCGCTTCTCGTGGTCGTTGCGAACGTTCTGGAGCTTCTTCATAGCCTCGCGTTCTATTTGTACTGTCTGTGATGTTTATAGATGGGTTAGGCATAAGTTTAGGAGGTAGTAGGGCCACGCTGATTTCAGCACTAATGGGCCGGTTCGACCGGGGCAGTACTACCCTCACACAGAAGACCAACCTAATAATTACAGCATTCTTGCTGTCGTATTTCGTTGGTGAGTGTGAGACCAGAGGCCCATTATGAGGATGGTAACCCCTACTCCTGAATTTTACTCATGCTTTCCATCAGGCAGAGTAGAGTCACTTTAGTAGGCAAAAATTTAAAAAAAAATCGACAATTTCTATATACGAGTGCAGTGAAACAAAGTATAACATGTAACAGCGCCATCTAACGAAAACACAGCGAATTACAAAGTAATTGTCAATGAGTATTGAGGGGTATATATTATCTATTTGTCTACAATTTTATTTTTCTATTCAGCTTCCTGAAGGGCATTTCATTTCTAACGGAATTCAAAAAAAGGAACGGGTACCCAATATGTGTTTTTCCTTTTACATTTGTTAACTCAGAACTGTTTTTTTGAAGGTATACTTTCAAATTCGGTCAAATTCTAATTTGGAGAAAAAATACAATAGTAATTTCATTAGTGATAATGGTTTTGCAAGTGCGTAAATAATTATCGAAAATAAAAAGTAAAATAACAAATAAATATTGCATACATCTAAGACACAACGCCGTCTAGCCCCAAAGTAAGCAGAGCTTGTACTATGGATACTAGACAACTGATATAAATACATAAACATACTTTTTTTTTGGTAAATCCATACATATTATACATAGAAAACAGTAAATGTCATGTTTCATCATCATCATCACCTCAGACAAAAGACCTCACTGAACAAAGGCTTCTCCCAAAGTGTAATAAGTTTCTAGTTTAATGCCCCGTTGGGATATTGATGATATATTATGGTGTTACCTTCAAATCTATCTTTTGCCCTTCCAGAGTCGAAAAGAACTCGTCCACAGCTCGGTCGAATGTCTCGTATTCTGCGTGTGGCAAACTCTGATGCTGAGCAAATATTTGTGGATGGAACTCAACGTTGCTGAAGAAGAATTCCGTCTCTTGACCGGAAGGGTTAGGCCGTTCTTCTTTCTTCTGGATAATGTACCCCTGGTACAAAAAAAAAAACAAAAATAGGTTATCTGTAAAGTCGGGTTACGGACGATAATTTCACGTGATAACGTCATAAGAAAACATTAACTTTTCACTTCACTTTATAAACAGTTGACAAAACATTTGACGTGTGTGTTGTGTGCTGCCGCTGTCTCTCTTCTACTCGGACGTATCGGCCGATAGTGGAAGTGAGATAGATGCGTCACAACTCGATAGAATTGGCGGATCGTGGCGTTTCGTGCTCCAGCTTGCACATTCGGTTTAACGCGGAACGTGACAATGAGTCATTGTTTTTCGTACGTACTGCCGGTGTTCATTGATTTATAAGACGTTATAAAGTCGAAAACAGTTTAAATAACGTACTATTCCCTTCACTCCAAGCTATTCGAATCTTTTAGGCAAGGTTTAAATCAACAGGCATAATTAGATGACAGGGCTTGATTGACGAGTCACCATTCTTGTAACGCAAATGGACGTAATTTGCCTGGCAACGTCGAAGCCTACCAAAATTATAGGTAAAATCTTGTAAGACATTGATTTACAATTTTCTTACTCATAGAAATAACAAAGAGCTTTTATAAGTGATATATTTATACATACAGTATATATTCCAGACTTTAATAGTTCAGTGTTCGACATAGCCCTCTCCTTAGAATGGTGGTTTTTGCCTACTATAGTACGCTGGCCAGACGGGTTGGTATAATTTGTATCAAGTTTTCTTTCCCTTTGCAGTGGTGTTGCCCTGCAGTTTTCTCCCTTAAACGGATTTTACGTCATTTCACAGGACCGAAGCGACCCTCTGTATAAAATACTCCTGATTTCTTCACATACCTTCGAAACTACACTTTTAGCAGTATCTAGCATCTGTTCTGCTTGCTGCAGTGCTTTCACCAACTTGTCAAGATCCTGCTCTATCTGGAATCCTTTACCAGGTTCTTTATTTATCTTCATATTTCCAGCCAGACCATTTTGTAATAACACGTGGTCTATAATCGCCGCACCATATTCTGAGGATAACAGAAGTTACGTTAGACAGAAGTTTTTTACAGCATTAGCTGTTCTGTAGAACGGTGAGAAGGTGGAGGTGCTAAGATATACTAATTTAGAAAGATCAGTATTTCTAGTAGGGATTTGTGAATTACAAAACGTCTATCCCGTAAAGGATCTTTTAATACTCCGCGAAATTGCCAGGTGAGTACTTTAATTATTGGGCCATCTGTGCATATCTAAATAATGAATAAAGCTCTTTAATTTTCAATCACTCGTTTTTATTATTGTACTGACTAGATTTAAGCAAGCTAAATTGAACTTTATTGCACATGATATAAAGTTTAATTAAAAAAAAATATCGTGTCCGTGTGGTGACGGATAAAGAACACAAAATGTCACCACCCCTATTCATTCCATGGGTGTTGTAAGAGGCGACTATAGGAATAAAATAAGCTAACTGCCACTGCCAAGAGAAGGAA
The DNA here is from genome assembly GCA_932526445.1 of Phragmatobia fuliginosa. Classification (NCBI taxonomy): domain Eukaryota; kingdom Metazoa; phylum Arthropoda; class Insecta; order Lepidoptera; family Erebidae; genus Phragmatobia; species Phragmatobia fuliginosa. The sequence continues at coordinate 17,946,965 of OW052074.1, read as the reverse complement.
AACTTGAAACAAACCCTTTACCAACCCGTCTGGCCAGCGTGGTACAGTAGGCTAAGTACCTCCTTTCTAAGGAGAGGCCTATGTCCAGCAGTGGACTGATAAAGGCTGTTCATGATGATTGACATCTTACCTAAATTCGGATTGAGTGTTTTCTTAAGGTTGTCCCCAGGCTTGCAATTTGTTAGTATGTTCTTTAGTTCATCCGGAGATGGCGCTTGATAGCTAGTTTTCGCTCGGTCTAGAGGATATTTCTCTTTGACTGCAAACCTACAAAGCAAAATATACATTCCTTCATCAATTTTTTCCTGGATGGGAATCGAACTAATTACATTTTTAAAGGTAGTAGAGCCATGCTTATTTTAGCAGGGATAGGCCAGCTCGACTACAGAAGATCAACGTAAACTGACAGTATTCGTGTCGTCGATATTTCGTAAGACCAGAAGCCCAATGATCCAGCATCTCACTAGGCCGCCATAGTGTGGGTCACCATTCTGCATTGTCTGCATTCAGAATGAGGATCGTGACCCCTACTCCTGGATTATACTAAGACACTCCACTCTGGAGTCATTTTGTTAGGCTTAAGTATAAAAAAATTGCTACCTGTCTAGTAGTTAGTTACCCTAATTATCAATTAGGGTAACTAACTACTAGATTGGTTTAAGCTGTAGAACAAAACTGGATTATTAATTTATCCTGAGTCACGGGTGACAATACAAACGTACATGCAATGGACACAAAGCATTCAGACTCAGGACATGAATTTGTGGATTACACAACATGTTGTCATAAGTTTGAACCTACAACACAAGCGCAGTAGAAAGCGCTTGGTGACTGTTTAAGCCTCTATGTGCAGTCGATTCCGTACCGGTTGATGAAAGTAATCTCACCTAATTTTATCTCCTTCAACATGAGGCCGGAGTACATTGAGTATGGTCCATTGATAATCCGTGAGGACAATATTTCCTCTATCATATAATTCCAGTATGACATGATATGCTGCCTCTCCAGTACCAAACTGCATGTTTACAATACGATCTATGCCCAGTTGTGACAGCTTCTCTAAACGTTTGTTCTTGAGATGTTTGCGGAGCTAAAAGAATAATAGCATTTATTACATTAGTTTGTAGGTTAACAGGTGTAATCCAACACAAAGGGAGGAACCTCCGTTGATCGTTCCTCTGATCTGATCCACCAGCAACGATTCATGTTGGGATGTTAAATAAATTGTAATCTGCACGAGAAATTCTATATCGCGATGCGGTTACTGCATAGTTTTGTGTATCTTCAATAGATGGCACTGTTGTAGTTTTCTTGCATTGTATGTGGAAGTCACTACAAGTATATTGGTGGTAAATAATTTTAACACTAGGAGCAATTTAAATGTCTAATGTACTTCTTTATTGTAATGTGATTACGTCACTCACTATGTATTGTAAAACACAGCCCTCGCCTGACAGGCGAGGGCTGTGTTTCTATCTATCTGTTCACAATAAACTCAAGAACAGTTATCTGTAAATATCTGTCTGAACTTCTGTGAAGAGACATTGTAAAATTCTATCAACTATTTATCCTATTAAATTTCAATCAAAATTTTACTTTTCTACAGACTTTCTAGCTTTTCTATGAGTATACAATAGATTGTTAGAGAGAAGTGTGGTGTCTATATGCAAGGGTATTAAATTTGGACTTTGAAGGTCTGCCGTTGGAGTATTATTCATATTAAATACTCAAATTCCCAGCTCTTGCGTGTCATTGTGATGACTTCTTAGGCAGTCCACAAGAGATCTGTAAAGATTTTCCAATAACTGAATTCTACGAGTATGTATATTTCTCAATTACCTTCATAGTGAACCCTGAGGGTGCAGAGTTCTTAGGCCATTCAAACTGTGTGGTGTGAAACCGGTTGCCGGACTCCAGAAGCAGTACACTCTTCTCTTCAGACCGCTGGAGACGAATCACATATGTCTTGTTGTCTATGTCATATACTTGGTTTACTCGCATGCCAATTAATCTGGTGAAAACAAAGTTTGGATTAAATTTTATTCATGAATAAAGACCATTTTAAAGGTCCCGTAGTAGTCAGTCAGTACTCAGTCGTGAAGCTAATAGACAATTAGCTTCACTACTAACTGACTGATTAATTGTTGTTTCCAATTCCAGTAGATCCTATGGAGAAGAACAGACAAGAAACTCCATGGACAATCTTTTCCAACATAGCTTTCACAATTTTTGGTAACATTGTTTTAGGCATTTTAGGCCACCACATCAACAGGTTTTAATGGGGAGATGGAGGACAAATTTGCTGATTTTATGTAATTTGACATGTAGATACTTTGATTCTAGAGGAAGGACAATATAATTAAATAATTATAAACTTGTTAACACTACTAGCGCTACTAGCAATAGGAGATGTAGACGATGTTGCATGAGTCAGCTTTTAAGTAGTTATTTGTTTATTTCTACTTATATCAAATTGATGTTTAAGGAAAATTATTTATTAGCTCTGATTTCAATACACTAAAATATTAATGATCTATATGTTTGCTATATCTTGTCTAACGTTTGACCAGGTCACAGTATGTTTTTTATTAAGAAATGTATATTTTTATAGCTAGTAGTCATAATGACTTCAGCAGTATAATCCTCACACAAGACCAACTTCAAAATGACAGCATTTGCGTTGTCATATTTCTATTGAGTGTGAGACCGGACACCTAATTGTGCTGAAGCATCCCACTAAGCCGTCATAGTGTTGGTCACCATGCTAAATTGTCTGTATTCACAATGAGGATTTTACTCCTGCTTTCCATCAGGCCGAGGATTAAATATAATAAAAATTATAATAAGACAAACAGATATGCATGGGTCATTTGACATTGCTGTAAGGTGCTGGATCTGGCGATCACTAAAACCGAGGGAAGCATTTACTGGAGATAGTTCATTTTACAATTTTTTACACAACTTTGTCAATAAACATTATTGTAAAATTTTTGTATATTGGCCACAGTGACATCATAAATGTATACACATTTTATACACATATTTTTTTTTTTAAAACAATTTTTTACATAGTATAAACATAGATAAAAGGATGATAAATGTGATCTTTACTGCACTAAAAAATTAAGCAGTTGTAATTTTTTCTCATAGTAGCTTTTGTGATGTCATAAAGATGATATATAGTAATAAAAGTGCAGCTATTTCCTCAACGTCGTATTTAACCATAAGCAAATCATGTTACTTATGATTAATGTTTTTCGTTTGGTTAATATTAAATTAGTAATTTGGTTAATTGGTAATTTATGTTTTCAACAGATAACATTACATTTTAATTTCCTTGCAGTCAATATTTATATGACACGTTTTAAAATATTGTTTAATTGATTCTTATCTAAAGAATTGTCGCATTTAGCCAAAACATGAAATTTATTACTTATAACTTTGTCAATAAACATTATTGTAAAAATTTTGTATATTGGTTACAGTGACACATTATAAATGTATACACATTTTATACACATAATTATTTTTCTTTTAAAACAATTTTCTAACATTACCAGTGTTATACATTTTAGCAAGTATAAAGATAGATAACATAAGAAAGATAGATAAAAGGCTGATAAATTTGATCTTTACTGTACTAAAAAATAAAGCAGTTATAATTTTTACTTGCAGTAGTTTTATATGATGCCATAAAGATGATGAAATAGTAATAAAAGTGCAGATATTTCCTCAACGTCGTATTTGACCACAAGCAAATCATGTTACTTATGATTAGTGTTTTTAGTTTGGTTAATTAATAAATTAGTAATTTGGTAAATTGGTAATTTACGTTTTCAACAGATAACATTACATTTTAATTTCCTTGCAGTCAATATTTATATGACACGTTTTAAAATATTGTTTAATTGATTCTTATCTAAAGAATTGTCGCATTTAGCCAAAACATGAAATTTATTACTGACGTAAATAAAAATAAAATACTGTACCTTTGCAGTTCTGTGACCATGCACATAATATCATATGTATTAAATCGATTCTTCATTTTTGATATTTTCTTATATGTTTATCACTTGAACCACTTTATACAAAAATTAATACTTTATTATTCTGTAATTAAACCTATCACTCCTATCACAGACAGAATTAATCTTGACTTGACTTGACTTTTGGTTAATGGCTTTGTGGAAGAGTGTAACCACGACAGAATTAATCAGCATCAGCATCAGCATACGTCAGATTGTAAGATTGTCATATTTTGTCAAACGTCAGAAAAACTGGCAACGTTTTCATTTCATTCTAATTTGCACACATCAACATTATGTTGTCTCTTTCTGTCAAATGTAATATTTCGGAGAAAGACAGAGCAGCAAGATCAAATTTTTATATAATTGTTTGATTTGTTTGTTCAATTACTGACGTTGACAGACAGTAGAACTATCGTTCAAAATCCTATCATTATCCATTAGCCATTATGAAATTTTGAATTGAAAAATCCATATTAATGTGCCTCTGGAAAACATACAGCATTGTCTATGAAGAAGCAGTGTATACTTAGCTCTGAGTGCGGTGTCTATGGTTAAGTTTCTTTAAAACTACGCTAGATGGCAACACTGTCCACCAGCAAGGCGAACCTCGCTCAGTTGGATTTTCATAGCGTTGTGTACTTTCGCCGTGTGCGGTCGAAATCTTAAGAGGGTGAGCAGTCTCCGAGTAGCAGCTCGTCGGATAGCGAGTCTGAGTTGCAGGAACCAGCGAGGAAGAAACGGAAACTGAACACGCAGGTATCGGTCGATTCTCGAATCGACGCGTTACAGAACCAGGTCAGTGCTCTTACGAATTTCTTAATGCACCAACAATATGTTTCTAATCCGAATGCATACGAGAACAACTTAACTGTATCGAATGATACCGTCAATAATGATTTTTTAACAAATCCATCGGTTCAATGTCCACAGACATTAGATTTAGGGTTATTAGAAACCGATTTCGATGAGAGAAACGTTCTAAAACCAGCTGATGGAAAAATGTTACTTCAACTAATAAAATTACAACAGTTTAACACTGACACTTGGCAACATATTCGTTATAAGAAAGCGTTGGTTGACATGCTCGCGTCTCCAGGTTTTTGCAAGTTAAAAATTAATAACGAAATGTGTAGCTTAAACAAAGGTAAAGATTTCTTGGCTTCATCAGAAGAAATCATGGCTGCGACTACCCACGCCTTGTTACAGCAAAGGGAACTATTGCAATCAGGCTTGCAAAATATTATTAATTGGGCTCATAGTAACCCTCAAGAGTTAAAATCGGATACCCTCTTTAAAAAAATTTCTGATACATTCGGTAATACATCTCCGTCTTTTAAATTATCTGAACAAACTTTGCAAATAGTTTGTGGTAGAAGAGCCGAATGTGTTGAAATAAGGCGAAAAAGATTGATTTCGGAAATCACAAACAAAAATATACAAGCCGCTCTTAATAACATACCCCCCAGTGAAGAATTTTTGTTTGATAAAACTAAACTCGCTTCGTTAATTCATTCACTTGGTGGACCTCATTTTTGGTTAGAACCACATGTAAACAAAAATAAAGAGCAAAGAAACAAATATAAGGAACCAATACCTTCTACTTCTAAATTTAGATCACAAACTCAAAACAAAAGTAATTTTCGAAATACCTACAATAAAAATCAGGGTAAACAGACTTACAAAGGAAAAAGTGATAACCTTAAACCATCTAAGAACTTGTCCTTTCGAAACAAAGACGGAAAAAAATGACTATTCAACACACTTCAGAGGGGGTTGCTTGACGTTGTTCAAACACCATTGGCGGGCAATGGGTGCCAACAAATTTATAATAGCCGCAATCAGTGGCTTCCGAATACCTTTCTATCAGAAACCTCCTCTCTTAATGCCAAACAAACGCGTCATAATGAAATACGCGACCAAACCATCCCCTGCTATGTCTCAAATAGTGCAGGAACTTTTGGGCCAGAAAATACTACAGCCAGTGTCAAACATAACCCCAAGTTTTATTTCGAAACTGTTTCTTCGAAAGAAAAGCGATGGGACAATGCGACCAATTTTCGATCTTCGAGACCTAAACAAGTTTGTAAAACCCAAGCCCTTTCGGTTGATATCCCACGCTTCCATACCAGATTTTCTCCAACAGGGAGACTGGATGATAAAAATAGACATCTCTCAAGCGTACTTTCATTTAGCATGTGCGGAAGGCCATCGACCATTCTTAAGGGTGAGTTACGAGGACCAGTTATACGAAATGACTTGCTTGCCGTTCGGCCTGTCTTCAGCACCTCACCTGTTTTCTGCCGTAACATGTTGGGTCGCGGAGACCCTTCGTGCACAGGGATGTCGGGTTCTAGTGTATCTAGACGACTTCCTGCTAGCCAATCAAAACCAAACCAAGTTATGTCATCAGGCTTCGGAAGCCGTGAGGCACTTGGAATATCTGGGGTGGCAAATCAATTATCAGAAGTCCATACTAACACCTACCCAAAACCTAGAATATCTAGGCATCCGTTGGGAGACATCGAAAAACGTAATGTCGTTGCCAGTGAAGCGGAGGCTTCACCTAAACGAGACGTTAGACAGATCTTTAAAAAAAAGTCAGATCAACCTCCGAGAACTACAAAGTCTGTTGGGTCAACTAAACTTTGCGAACTTCGTCATACCCCGAGGCAGACTGCACTGTCGCAGAATGCAAATTTTTCTTCGAAAATTCGATGCGAGACGGCCTCGTCAAAAACAGCTTGTCCCCCAGGTTGTGTACCAAGAGATGATGTGGTGGCGCGGAGCTACACATCACAGGGTACCCATTCACGAGAAGCCTGCCACCCATTTCCTAGCGACAGACGCTTCGGACATGGGTTGGGGCGCTCATCTGGATGGCAAGTTGGTGTCGGGCACTTGGTCATGCTCCCAAAGGAGATGGCACTGCAACAAAAAAGAGCTGTATGCGGTAATAGCAGCCATAAAGAGAAATGTGGAAACATTGCAGAAGTCGCATGTGCTGATTCAATCCGACAATCGCACTCTGATCGCGTACATACGGAAAGAAGGGGGAACGAAATCACTCGCCTTACTGACACTTACCTTTCAACTATTACAAATAACAGACAAACACCAGATAACCTTATCAGCGCATTATGTGCCGGGCCGGTACAATATAATAGCCGACAGGTTATCACGAGGAAAACAGCCAGCAGAATGGCATCTCCTACCTCAAGGGACTGCGGAAGTCTTTCGAAGATGGGGGAGACCAAACATCGATCTGTTTGCATCCCGGAAAAGTGCGGTAGTACAGACGTACGTATCGATAGACTGCAGGGATCATTTAGCAGTATACACGGATGCCTTCAGCAGGACGTGGAATTACCAACTAGTGTGAAACCGGTTGCCGGACTCCAGAAGCAGTACACTCTTCTCTTCAGACCGCTGGAGACGAATCACATATGTCTTGTTGTCTATGTCATATACTTGGTTTACTCGCATGCCAATTAATCTGGTGAAAACAAAGTTTGGATTAAATTTTATTCATGAATAAAGACCATTTTAAAGGTCCCGTAGTAGTCAGTCAGTACTCAGTCGTGAAGCTAATAGACAATTAGCTTCACTACTAACTGACTGATTAATTGTTGTTTCCAATTCCAGTAGATCCTATGGAGAAGAACAGACAAGAAACTCCATGGACAATCTTTTCCAACATAGCTTTCACAATTTTTGGTAACATTGTTTTAGGCATTTTAGGCCACCACATCAACAGGTTTTAATGGGGAGATGGAGGACAAATTTGCTGATTTTATGTAATTTGACATGTAGATACTTTGATTCTAGAGGAAGGACAATATAATTAAATAATTATAAACTTGTTAACACTACTAGCGCTACTAGCAATAGGAGATGTAGACGATGTTGCATGAGTCAGCTTTTAAGTAGTTATTTGTTTATTTCTACTTATATCAAATTGATGTTTAAGGAAAATTATTTATTAGCTCTGATTTCAATACACTAAAATATTAATGATCTATATGTTTGCTATATCTTGTCTAACGTTTGACCAGGTCACAGTATGTTTTTTATTAAGAAATGTATATTTTTATAGCTAGTAGTCATAATGACTTCAGCAGTATAATCCTCACACAAGACCAACTTCAAAATGACAGCATTTGCGTTGTCATATTTCTATTGAGTGTGAGACCGGACACCTAATTGTGCTGAAGCATCCCACTAAGCCGTCATAGTGTTGGTCACCATGCTAAATTGTCTGTATTCACAATGAGGATTTTACTCCTGCTTTCCATCAGGCCGAGGATTAAATATAATAAAAATTATAATAAGACAAACAGATATGCATGGGTCATTTGACATTGCTGTAAGGTGCTGGATCTGGCGATCACTAAAACCGAGGGAAGCATTTACTGGAGATAGTTCATTTTACAATTTTTTACACAACTTTGTCAATAAACATTATTGTAAAATTTTTGTATATTGGCCACAGTGACATCATAAATGTATACACATTTTATACACATAATTTTTTTTTTAAAACAATTTTTTAACATTACTAGTGTTATACATTTTAGCAAGTATAAACATAGATAAAAGGATGATAAATGTGATCTTTACTGCACTAAAAAATTAAGCAGTTGTAATTTTTTCTCATAGTAGCTTTTGTGATGTCATAAAGATGATATAGAGTAATAAAAGTGCAGCTATTTCCTCAACGTCGTATTTAACCATAAGCAAATCATGTTACTTATGATTAATGTTTTTCGTTTGGTTAATATTAAATTAGTAATTTGGTTAATTGGTAATTTATGTTTTCAACAGATAACATTACATTTTAATTTCCTTGCAGTCAATATTTATATGACACGTTTTAAAATATTGTTTAATTGATTCTTATCTAAAGAATTGTCGCATTTAGCCAAAACATGAAATTTATTACTTATAACTTTGTCAATAAACATTATTGTAAAAATTTTGTATATTGGTTACAGTGACACATTATAAATGTATACACATTTTATACACATAATTATTTTTCTTTTAAAACAATTTTCTAACATTACCAGTGTTATACATTTTAGCAAGTATAAAGATAGATAACATAAGAAAGATAGATAAAAGGCTGATAAATTTGATCTTTACTGTACTAAAAAATAAAGCAGTTATAATTTTTACTTGCAGTAGTTTTATATGATGCCATAAAGATGATGAAATAGTAATAAAAGTGCAGATATTTCCTCAACGTCGTATTTGACCACAAGCAAATCATGTTACTTATGATTAGTGTTTTTAGTTTGGTTAATTAATAAATTAGTAATTTGGTAAATTGGTAATTTACGTTTTCAACAGATAACATTACATTTTAATTTCCTTGCAGTCAATATTTATATGACACGTTTTAAAATATTGTTTAATTGATTCTTATCTAAAGAATTGTCGCATTTAGCCAAAACATGAAATTTATTACTGACGTAAATAAAAATAAAATACTGTACCTTTGCAGTTCTGTGACCATGCACATAATATCATATGTATTAAATCGATTCTTCATTTTTGATATTTTCTTATATGTTTATCACTTGAACCACTTTATACAAAAATTAATACTTTATTATTCTGTAATTAAACCTATCACTCCTATCACAGACAGAATTAATCAGCATCAGCATCAGCATACGTCAGATTGTAAGATTGTCATATTTTGTCAAACGTCAGAAAAACTGGCAACGTTTTCATTTCATTCTAATTTGCACACATCAACATTATGTTGTCTCTTTCTGTCAAATGTAATATTTCGGAGAAAGACAGAGCAGCAAGATCAAATTTTTATATAATTGTTTGATTTGTTTGTTCAATTACTGACGTTGACAGACAGTAGAACTATCGTTCAAAATCCTATCATTATCCATTAGCCATTATGAAATTTTGAATTGAAAAATCCATATTAATGTGCCTCTGGAAAACATACAGCATTGTCTATGAAGAAGCAGTGTATACTTAGCTCTGAGTGCGGTGTCTATGGTTAAGTTTCTTTAAAACTACGCTAGATGGCAACACTGTCCACCAGCAAGGCGAACCTCGCTCAGTTGGATTTTCATAGCGTTGTGTACTTTCGCCGTGTGCGGTCGAAATCTTAGGATACTCCTTCGGTTTTGTCAAAATTTTAAAATCATCTATAGAGTTAACAAAACGTTACATTAGTCCATATTGCAAACAATTTTTATTTTTCAATCGTTAAATTGTAATAGTAGGGTACTCGGTAAACAAACGGTAATGAATTTTACCCACGGTAATGACGACGACGGGATACCTGGTGCCCCTCATCCATCCTCAACGGATCCTGTGGTGCACGAACAACCTTCTTCGCAAGAGGGTGAGCAGTCTCCGAGTAGCAGCTCGTCGGATAGCGAGTCTGAGTTGCAGGAACCAGCGAGGAAGAAACGGAAACTGAACACGCAGGTATCGGTCGATTCTCGAATCGACGCGTTACAGAACCAGGTCAGTGCTCTTACGAATTTCTTAATGCACCAACAATATGTTTCTAATCCGAATGCATACGAGAACAACTTAACTGTATCGAATGATACCGTCAATAATGATTTTTTAACAAATCCATCGGTTCAATGTCCACAGACATTAGATTTAGGGTTATTAGAAACCGATTTCGATGAGAGAAACGTTCTAAAACCAGCTGATGGAAAAATGTTACTTCAACTAATAAAATTACAACAGTTTAACACTGACACTTGGCAACATATTCGTTATAAGAAAGCGTTGGTTGACATGCTCGCGTCTCCAGGTTTTTGCAAGTTAAAAATTAATAACGAAATGTGTAGCTTAAACAAAGGTAAAGATTTCTTGGCTTCATCAGAAGAAATCATGGCTGCGACTACCCACGCCTTGTTACAGCAAAGGGAACTATTGCAATCAGGCTTGCAAAATATTATTAATTGGGCTCATAGTAACCCTCAAGAGTTAAAATCGGATACCCTCTTTAAAAAAATTTCTGATACATTCGGTAATACATCTCCGTCTTTTAAATTATCTGAACAAACTTTGCAAATAGTTTGTGGTAGAAGAGCCGAATGTGTTGAAATAAGGCGAAAAAGATTGATTTCGGAAATCACAAACAAAAATATACAAGCCGCTCTTAATAACATACCCCCCAGTGAAGAATTTTTGTTTGATAAAACTAAACTCGCTTCGTTAATTCATTCACTTGGTGGACCTCATTTTTGGTTAGAACCACATGTAAACAAAAATAAAGAGCAAAGAAACAAATATAAGGAACCAATACCTTCTACTTCTAAATTTAGATCACAAACTCAAAACAAAAGTAATTTTCGAAATACCTACAATAAAAATCAGGGTAAACAGACTTACAAAGGAAAAAGTGATAACCTTAAACCATCTAAGAACTTGTCCTTTCGAAACAAAGACGGAAAAAAATGACTATTCAACACACTTCAGAGGGGGTTGCTTGACGTTGTTCAAACACCATTGGCGGGCAATGGGTGCCAACAAATTTATAATAGCCGCAATCAGTGGCTTCCGAATACCTTTCTATCAGAAACCTCCTCTCTTAATGCCAAACAAACGCGTCATAATGAAATACGCGACCAAACCATCCCCTGCTATGTCTCAAATAGTGCAGGAACTTTTGGGCCAGAAAATACTACAGCCAGTGTCAAACATAACCCCAAGTTTTATTTCGAAACTGTTTCTTCGAAAGAAAAGCGATGGGACAATGCGACCAATTTTCGATCTTCGAGACCTAAACAAGTTTGTAAAACCCAAGCCCTTTCGGTTGATATCCCACGCTTCCATACCAGATTTTCTCCAACAGGGAGACTGGATGATAAAAATAGACATCTCTCAAGCGTACTTTCATTTAGCATGTGCGGAAGGCCATCGACCATTCTTAAGGGTGAGTTACGAGGACCAGTTATACGAAATGACTTGCTTGCCGTTCGGCCTGTCTTCAGCACCTCACCTGTTTTCTGCCGTAACATGTTGGGTCGCGGAGACCCTTCGTGCACAGGGATGTCGGGTTCTAGTGTATCTAGACGACTTCCTGCTAGCCAATCAAAACCAAACCAAGTTATGTCATCAGGCTTCGGAAGCCGTGAGGCACTTGGAATATCTGGGGTGGCAAATCAATTATCAGAAGTCCATACTAACACCTACCCAAAACCTAGAATATCTAGGCATCCGTTGGGAGACATCGAAAAACGTAATGTCGTTGCCAGTGAAGCGGAGGCTTCACCTAAACGAGACGTTAGACAGATCTTTAAAAAAAAGTCAGATCAACCTCCGAGAACTACAAAGTCTGTTGGGTCAACTAAACTTTGCGAACTTCGTCATACCCCGAGGCAGACTGCACTGTCGCAGAATGCAAATTTTTCTTCGAAAATTCGATGCGAGACGGCCTCGTCAAAAACAGCTTGTCCCCCAGGTTGTGTACCAAGAGATGATGTGGTGGCGCGGAGCTACACATCACAGGGTACCCATTCACGAGAAGCCTGCCACCCATTTCCTAGCGACAGACGCTTCGGACATGGGTTGGGGCGCTCATCTGGATGGCAAGTTGGTGTCGGGCACTTGGTCATGCTCCCAAAGGAGATGGCACTGCAACAAAAAAGAGCTGTATGCGGTAATAGCAGCCATAAAGAGAAATGTGGAAACATTGCAGAAGTCGCATGTGCTGATTCAATCCGACAATCGCACTCTGATCGCGTACATACGGAAAGAAGGGGGAACGAAATCACTCGCCTTACTGACACTTACCTTTCAACTATTACAAATAACAGACAAACACCAGATAACCTTATCAGCGCATTATGTGCCGGGCCGGTACAATATAATAGCCGACAGGTTATCACGAGGAAAACAGCCAGCAGAATGGCATCTCCTACCTCAAGGGACTGCGGAAGTCTTTCGAAGATGGGGGAGACCAAACATCGATCTGTTTGCATCCCGGAAAAGTGCGGTAGTACAGACGTACGTATCGATAGACTGCAGGGATCATTTAGCAGTATACACGGATGCCTTCAGCAGGACGTGGAATTACCAACTAGCATGGGTGTTTCCACCACCCACCCTGTTGCCCAGAGTACTGGCTCATCTGAACAGTGCCACAGGAACTTATCTAGTTGTGGCTCCGGAATGGCCTCGAGCGTTCTGGCTACAAGACCTGAGAATCAGAGCCCTCGAACAACCGTACCAACTGCAGAATCTTTCAAGGACGTTGATAGACGTAGTGACGTCACAGCCCCCGCCGCAGGTCCACACGTTAACCCTGAAAGTTTGGAAGATTGGGGGTGGGGCTCCCAAATAAAAGAGTGGTCTGCGTCAGAAAAAGAACTCCTGAAAAGTAGCTGGCGGCAGTCCACCTTATCAACATACTTACCAGCGCTAAGAAGATGGATTGCCTGGTGCTCCAGCTACCAAATAAATCCTAAAATACCTCAACCTACGGACATTGCAAGATTTTTAATTTATCTATTTCTTCAAGAAAAGTTATCTTACAGCACAATTCTTGTACATAAATCAGCAGTTTTAACTTTTTGCGGTCCTCATGTAGAACAGCAAACCTTTTCTAATTTCATAATTAAACATACCCTTAAAGCTATAGGAGTCGCAAAACCAAAAGAAATAAAGATGTCAGCGACATGGGATCCCCGAATAGTTTTAGATTGGATTGCATCCCACCCTCCTAGAGATACTCTATTTGACATATCGCGTAGAACGGCAACCATTTTATTACTAGCATCTGGGCGTAGGGTTCACGACCTTACATTACTTAAAATATCAAGTGATAGTTTTTATGATAACGGTCATAAAGTATTTCTGTTCCTTCGGATCTAAAATTGATACCCACAAATATCGCCAATCAGCATGGAAGCTTTCTAAGCATAACGACAGTAATATATGTCCGGTTACCCTAGTGAGACTTTTAATAAAAATGAGCAGTGATAGGAGAACGGGAGATAATAAGTTAAACAATCTTTTTATCACTGTTGGTAATAAAATAAAACCTGCATCACGTACTGTGATTGGGAACTGGGTAAGAACGGTTCTTCGTGACAGTGGAATTTCCGCTTCTCCTGGTAGCTGCAGGTCAGCCGTGGCATCATTAGGATGGTTAGATAATCAATCAATAGATGAGATCTTAGCACGCGGTAACTGGAAATCTTCGAATACCTTTTTTAATCATTATTGTCGCGAAATTGAGCTCCCTAAGGAAAATCAGCATTCATTTTTTAATTCTTTTAAGCCGCATTAGATTAGCTTATAATAATAAATAAACACAAGTCTTTATGACTTATCAAGGGTAGAGATAAGTTATTATTTTTTTTTGTTTGTAAAAATAAAAGTAATAAAATTAAATGAAAACTAAGTAATGTCACTTATTTTCTAGTTCGTAGCTCAGAAGTCAGAATGGATGTTCTGAGCTTCGTTGTTATAATCATCATCATAGCGTTGTGTTTTTTGTTTTATGCTTTTCACCAGCAGATAACAAACTTACACGTCTTCATAGACAATGCTGTATGTTTTCCAGAGGCACATTAATATAACGGTTTTACACAAAAATAAAACCGATATTATGTGCCGAGACGGAAAACATACAGCATTGCAAGAAGATCTTCCTGGTGAAGACTACTATGAAAATCCAACTGAGCGAGGTTCGCCTTGCTGGTGGACAGTGTTGCCATCTAGCGTAGTTTTAAAGAAACTTAACCATAGACACCGCACTCAGAGCTAAGTATAACTCGTGCGACCTAAGATGGCACCTGACTCAAATGTCAGTCGTTTAAAGTACTGAGTGCAAGAAAAATATAATTTACTCTAGTTTTTTTAAATTTCAGCATTTATTTTGCTTTAATTAGTTTCTCTTAACATACTACTTTATCTTAAGTGGTACTTTACTACCTGAGTTAAGAAAATACATATGCATACCAATAGGAAGCAGGCCTCATTCATTATTTACCCGAATGCATTCTTCGTGCAGTGATTTAAATAATATTAGGTAATACCTAATATCATTTTCAATGAAATTAGGAACTGAAATATGGTTATAAAATACAATTTAAAATCGTCATGTTAAGCCTTTTAATCGTAGTCTCTGAAAATCATGTATTTGGATATTCTTTATTTTAAACTATTGCGTCTCATAGTCGTCATGCTGATTTTTTTCGTGTGACCTTTCTTAAATAATTGGGTTATCCAGACGAATGTAATGATATATTTATAAAATAAATTCGAGGAGTGATTTATATGACATTAGGTAATACCTAATAAACTAAAATTATTATTAAAAGATTCTTGCAACGGTAATAGTGTTGCTAACGCTACTCGCAGGACGACAGAGGGGTATCACGCGGGGGAACGGTGTCATGTTTCGTTTTGAGCCAGGTGCCATCTTAGCTCGCACGAGTTATATACACTGCTTCTTCATAGACAATGCTGTATGTTTTCCGTCTCGGCACATAATATCGGTTTTATTTTTGTGTAAAACCGTTATATTTTAATCCATATTTAACTCTCTCAATTCAACTCGATTCAACTCAAAAAAAATTTGGTGTATGCGAATTGCGAATAGCATTAGCATAATACATATGTTGTTGACATGTTTCCTTATCCTTATTTATATTTTTATCTTTATATATTTTTTAAGATATTATGAAATATATCTAAAAGGTTTTCCAAATAAATTGGAATTGGAACGAAACGCCTTGCATTTATGTAACATTGTAGAACGAATAAGCTAGTGTCAATTAGTGTCAAATCAGAATGTCATGTTTTCAAGACTGTTCAAAATATGGTTCAAAACATGCATTTGATTGAAATCTACCTGTAAATAATATTAAAACTGTTAAAACATACATAACACATTAATTTTTTCGCAATGGGTACTGATAATGAGGAATTGAAAGACTTCAAGCTGAGGCCAATGAAATGTGAATGCAATTATCTCAATAGATCCGATGGCTCGGCTATTTTGTCACAAGGTTAGAATCACAAACTTATGGAAACAAATAAATAATTCTAAATTCACTAGGTGACCCTTGTAGCCTCCTCTACATCGTCTATTACTCGTAGTGAAAAAAAATGCTTTCTATAAGAAAGGTTATTCTGTGTCAATCTTGAAACAATCCTTTCATACATTTTCGTGCAGAAATTTTAGCGCGCTGAAATTAATCTATTTTTTATTGCTTGATGTTCTTCAGGTCCAACGGTAGCTGTTGTGAGTGTGAATGGACCCTTAGATATAAAGATGGCGAATCAAAGCATAGACAAAGCAACACTGGAGGTCTTGTTCAGTAGCAAAGGTGGGAAACCTTCAGTTGGAGACAGGTGATTTATTTACTGCTTTTGTTTAATATTTTAGAAGCGGTCATAGCCAAGTGGATTGTTTCAAATAATGAGAGTAAGCAATGAAGGCGCGGTTAGTACTGTTATTAGTGTTTCCATTATTCGGAGGACACATTTGGCAGTTGGTCCTGGTTATTATCACAAGATAATAGTCGTAAAGTTTAGTTGGAGGCCTTCGGGTGGTTTAAAAACGTCCAATGGCAAGATTTACATAGCCACAACATTGTATTGCCAATCCCCAACCTGTACCAGGACAGCGTGGGAATGTACGGCCTTAACCCTCTCCTGAGAGAAAACCAGAGCCCAGCGGTGGGACATTAGGAGTTGTTGATAACGATGATGATGCTTTATATTTTAGTATTTAAAACTCCTCAGAAATTTTTATTCATCTTCATCAGCCCGTTGCAGTCTACTATTCGAGATAGTCTTCTTCTGAGGCACACCACAGAGCCCGATATGTGTCTATCTACAATATTTTTATTGCTATTTTTATTTAATCCTAGATCCTAAAAAAAAAAACAAAAAAAAAAAAAAAAACACATTAACGGGCATTACTGAATAATATTAGTCTTCGTGCTCTAGGCAAGGTTAATAAACAATTTGGCATCCCTATTTACGTCATTTTGTCATTTTACTTATTTGTGAGTTTGTTGCTCTGAGGGTACGAAATATATAAAGACTTGCCAGTGATCTATAGAATAGCATTATTAATTATTTTTTCTAGATACAAGGAGCATGTGATAAGACAGACGTGTGAATCAGCCATCTTGGGGTGCTTATACCCTCGAACTGGTATCACAGTGACTATACAGGAGTTAGAAGATTTTGGTGGGGTAAGTACAATTCATGGCTAGTTATTAGTGACCACTGAAAGTCAGTGCCCACAAATATACTGACAACTAGTTCAATCTTCGAATTTCAGTTCTCCCTTAGGGTTGCGGAGGTCCGATGCCAGTCCCTCTGTGGAAAAACTGAAATTCAGGTAAAACCGGTTGAACTAGTTGCCGACCCCAAATAAACTTCGGAATATATGCTCGGAAGAAGATGATGTTAAAGAGTTGTTGTGTGTCAGATGTCCAAAAGTATTTATTATTTTCCCTTGTGCTGACTAGCCTCCACTCTGGAACCTTGTTTGTGGTGATAAATAAAACTGATAATTATATAGACTGCCTTGCTGATCTAGTGATTAGCATATGCGTCTGATCAAGAGGTCTCAGGTTCTATTCCCGGTTCAGACGCAATATTTGTGCTATTCACAAATATTTGTTTCGGAGTCTGGGTGTTTTCTATGTATAAAATGTATGTGTTTACAAAAAAAAAAGTATGTTAATGTATTTATATTATCAGTTGTTTAGTACCCATAATACAAGCTTTGCTTAGTTTGGGACTAGATGACGTTGTGTGTAAGTTTTCCGAAACGTATTTTTTTTTATATTTGCAGTTTCTAGCCTGCAGTATCAACGCTTGCTGCCTAGCCCTATTAAACGCCGGTTTATCTATGAGACACACGTTCGCTGCAGTGAGCTGCGCCATAGACGAGGATGGGAACATTCAGCTGGACCCGGTCCCTGCACAGCTTGAGACGGCGAGGGCTACCATGACATTTGTGTTTGAGAGTCGGCAGAAGAGTTTAGTTACAGGTTAGTATACCTATGTATTTTCATATTTATGTTTAAATCTATATAAATAAAAAAAATTGGAGTGTCTATTTTAAATTTTAAATTATCTGCTTTTCATTTAATGTATATGGAAGTTTAAACAATAGTTACTTACATAAAAAAATTATATTTTTGTTTTTTTTTGTCTGTCTGTCTGTTGGTTCTCAGTAATATCTGGAATGGCTGCAGCCGATTTTGATGTTAGTTAGTAGTTTAATGTAACGATTGAAAGTTGAAATAAATAAAAACGTGTGTGTGTAGGTGCGTGTTTACGTGAGTGCGTGCGTGCTTGCGTGCGTACGTAAGTGCGCGCGTGCTTGCGTGCGTACGTAAGTGCGTGCGTGCTTGCGTGCATACGTAAGTGCGTGCGTGTGAGTGTGTGTTTATATATTTTTAGGGTCAAAAGTGAAATAAAATCACTTATACTACTCGCAGTTCTATACTTCAAAATTTGATAATAATAATAATATAGTAAAAATCAAAATACCGTTCCTACAGAGTTATTACCACGCCGAGCGTCGAACGAGGAATTGGCCTTGAATAGGCGCACGCCGCCTTTTACTCTTTAGCTTATAAGATATCTAATAAAATATTATTATTCTAATAATGCTTATATTGCTTTGTTGTGTTACAGCTTTCACGGACGGCACTTACAGTGACTCAGCGTACAGTGAGGCGCTGGAACGCTGCCGTTCAGCCAGTGACCTCATCTTCCAGTTTTACAAACAGATTGTCTCCAAGTACTCTTATGTTATATGATAATAAAACTTTTGTCATTATTTTTGTTTTCTTTATTTTAAATATTAGCATCAACAACAACCCGTAATGTCCCACCGCTGGCCGAGTGCAGGTTGTGGACTGGCAAGACACGTTGTGGTTACGTAATCTTACCGTTGGATGATTTTAAGCCTCCCGAAAGCTTCCAATAAAACTCAACTACTATTATCTTATGATAACAACCAGGACTGACTGGTTAACGTGACCTCCGAATCACGGAAACGCTCATAACATATCATGCCACGAACGGTCACCCATCTAGATAAGACCGCGTCGTCGTTGCTTACCCTCAGCGATTGTTTCCAATCACCTAAGGCCACTCGGCTACGAGCGCTTTTTAATATATTCGTTTTTAACCTAAACTACGAAAAAACCGTAAATTACTATTTTTAATTGTGTCGAAAGCTTTTATTTGAAGTAGGCCTTTTTAGGTTCTTTGAAAGGTTACATTAATGACTAGTTTGTTGGTTCAAAAATGTAATTGTTGTTGTGATTAACCCTCACCAGACTCTTTACCATTCGCAACGCTGAACTCTGATTGTGTGACGATGGAGTAAATTTGGTCCTTCGAGCTTTTTCAGTTGTGAAGAGATATCGCCTCTATGGCAGTTCTCTATCCCCTTTACTATGAAGAGTGTTCTGAAAAGTTCTTCCAACTGATCCCACGTCCCGTCCTCTACATGACAACACGTGCTGGCCTCTGAACTCACCGCTTTAGTGGTAGAAAAATGTCAATGAAACGGTTCGGCTCTTCTTTCCAATCAGTATTATGGGAGAGCTTGTCTTATTGTAAAGTGTACCATTAGATAGATCTTTTAAAAACATTGCGAGATTGCTAAAACGATTTTGTTATTTAGGTATCCGTTTGCCAGTTATACTTTATAGGACATTTTTTTGTAAGAACAGCCTCCCGCTCCTTTTAAACGGCTGGCTCTAAAAATCTTAATATAATTGAACTTTCAAGGAAAATTATAACGGCTTTGATAACTTTCTTAGTTTAGGAACTGACAAAGTTATCTAAGCCCTAACTTGTAAAATACACTTACTTGGAAAACTTTATACTAAATTAATAAGTAAACAAGAATTATCTATTGGATACGATTTTAAATCCACGTACCATTATGAATGACTGCGGAACCCTATTTTTTGCGTTACCTGATACGCACTTGGTCAATTTTATTTATTTGTTTACAGCGCCTGTCATTAGTTTTCTAGCATTATGACGGTCTATAGTTGTTATAATTAAATGAAAAGGCGTTTGTGATACGTAATCTCTTATCACTGGAACTGAGCTTATCTATTAACGTACACCATTTAATAGGTATTGCCTGCACAGTTGGCCTAGTGGTTTAAGCAGTCGCCACGCCGATTTCTACTGAACCAAGTTTCGTGGGTTCAAATCCCACGTGGGATAACACTTTGTGTAATTCACAAATTGTTGTTCTTTGTGTCCGTTTCATGTATATGTGTAAGTCCTCCGCGACACAGGAATTTATATGCGGGAGTTGTCTTCGAAAAAAAGAAAAGTTAAATATAAAAGGATGCTCAACTATTTCCTGACACAGTATTGAATCATATTCCTTTTGTCCAAGGTATACCTACAATGTCTTCTGTGAGGAGGCGGAGCATTCGCTAATCATCATCATCGTCTTTTTTATTTGACGATTTGAATGGGACTTTCACTCACAGATAGCTTATGTTATAAAGAGTAACTTATGCTACTTTTATTTAAGACTAGCCAAGGCCCGCGGTGTTGCCTACAACTACAAAAGTGAGTAACTCAGAGGGACTTTGCTAGCATACTTATTAGTAAATGAATGCGTATTTTTAACTGCATGGATGGCATAGTAGTTTAAGCGGTCGGCACGCTGTTTTCTACTGCGCTGAGTGTTGAGAATTCAAACTCCACATGGGACAACAATTTTTGTGATTCACAAACTGGTGTTCTGAGTTTGGGTGTTCTTTGTGTTCGTTTGTTTTATATATGTTTTTGAAGTCTCCCGCGGCAAATGATATATTCCAAATGCGGGAGTTGTCTCATTCAGAAAAAAGAATGTTGTTCCTCTATGGTATAGTCCTATTAACATTTGGTCTACAAAAGAAATCCTCATAAACTTATTTAAACAATACCTAAATAAAAAAAATATTGTGCCGTTTTTGTATTTCATGTATCAAAAAATAAATTACCCACTATCTTTTTCTTCGTCCTCTTTCACATTTATTTTTTATTTAGCCTACCTAAGTGACTCTACCCTGCCTGATGGAAAGCACCTAAGCAGAATCCAAAAATGGGGGAAATGCAGACAGTAAACTATGGTGGCTTAGTGAGATGCTTTTTCACGCCCCGCTTAAAGGACCCGGAATCATAGTGGGAAGGAAACACGTTTGTTTTTATATAGCGCGGCCAAAATGACTCTGCTCAGCCTGATGAAAAACGTTTTGTCCCATAGTGCGTCGTCGGTTGAGATCCCGGTAAATATCCACCCAGGATACCCTATAGTGGCAGCTGAGCGTTATGAAAAGTAGTGAGAGGAAGGAAAGACTACAACTGTAATAATAAAATTCAGTCATCAAATTTGATGACTGAATTTCTTAAAGAACTATGTCCAGCTGTGGGCTACTAAAGTATGTTGTTGATGATGAAGTTAAAGATACTTTAAAAAGTAAATTAAAAAAAGTAATTATATAAATAACTACATGACCTTTTCAACGTCCGGCGGCTACCGAAAATTTCGCAAGTACGATTTTGATTGTTATCGTGTTTCAATGTAACTAATTAGCAAACGCAATAGCAACCTAGCTACTAGTAGTTTGTAAATTTAGTACCATTTAATAGTACTTTCTGATTTTTGTGTAGGAATGAAGGACAAACGAGCAAACGGTTACCTTTTTATGCTCCCCTCGGAAGTCTTCTTGAGTTGCAGGTCTCTATGTGGAGAGGGGAACATATAGGGAGATTCGTGACTTCTTGAAGAAGTCACGGATCTCCCTCCAACAAGAAGGAAGGATCCTCCAGTCAGGTGAGGTCTTCTAGTCTGGATGGCCACGGCAAGCGGTCGATGTTGAGAAGTTGCATGGTAATCTACGCAAGAAATTCTATATCGCGATACAGGAATGATGATCCTCAGTTCGTTGTGTCTTCGTTAGATCTTGCTGTAGCAATTTTTTTTTTGCTAGTTATGGGAAGTAAGAAGTCAAGTTTTTCCACCACCCCTAGTACCAGCAAGAGGACGAGGCTCTCATTAGGTGGAACTTAACTAGGTACAGCGTTCAGCGAGGCCGTAATATAACTGGTCAAGGCGGGCCTTAAATAGACCGGCTTGGATTGATTCCCTCTTACTCTAAAAGATGTCGCCTGAACTTCTGCGTCCTTAAACGTAAGGTAACATTATGTTGAACCCAATTAGCTGACTGATATTCATCACAGACATGCGCTACACGAGTTATAAAGAAAAATAATGCAAGTGAATAATTGAATGCGTCCCTTTGGTTCGCCGCTACCGAATATAAAATAAACATGAATAAAAGGAAATGTGTTGCGTGCGGTAAGCAGGAGACACACTGGGAAAATAGGGTAGGTATACACAGGTCGATGGAGAGTATACTTAGGTGTAGATGAGATTTATGCACACAAATTTACAACGGACATACTTACATAGACGTTTCCTAATGGTCCCCATAAGGCAGACTCTTGGAAACTCAGAAAAAATCACTGACATAATAACAACTATTTAAATATAAAAAGACTCAGTATTTTAACAATCTTTAACTTTTATTCTCGCAATTAAAAGTCAACGATAACTTGTTTATAAAAGCTATCTCTCATTCAAATGTCTTGTTTACGCATTCAAATAGTGTTTAAACTGTCCAACTACTCAAGGAAAACCCCAGTGTGCATCAAGCCTATTCAATAGCGTCGGCGGTAAAAAAAAACAACGACAAGATGGCCGATCGACGCGATCTCGAATGCAAATGGCGGGTCCAAAAGCGCCGCCGGCACATTTAAATGTCGCAAAATGATGCTGATTCTCAACCGACAATGATTTTTGCTCTATTTAACAAACAGATACATTGTGCCGCTCTGAATCAAACAATTGTACTCAAATAGTGGAATGTTTGAATGGATGGCTTGGATATGTTGATAAGAGGACTTATGTTTTAGGTTGTCACTGGTTTCCGAACGAATTCGCTCTCAAGATCTAATTAAGGTTCGTTGTGGCTTGTCGGAATGACAACGAGCTTTTAGCTATTCAGGAATAATTTACAGAATGTGTGACTGTAGTTGTATGTGTCTGTTTCGATCCAGCTCTTAATTAAATAGGAAGTCACAGTGTAGAAAATACTCGTAGAACTATATCTATACAAATAAATTAAGTTTGAGTGGTTGTATCATCTTTCTAGCCTTTATTACTAAGATTATTTGGGGTCGGCTACTAGTTCAAACGGTTTTAGCTGAGTTTCAGTTTTTCCACGGAGCGACTGTCATCGGACCTCCGCATGGAGTGGCTGTATATAAATATCATTTTAAAGTTTTTTTTTCTAAATGCATGTAAAAGTATACACACGGTAATGACATCAAGAAGTGATTTTTTTGTCTGTTTGTTTGTTTGAACTGGCTAATCTCTGGAACGGCTGTACCAATTTTGATAGGACTTTAACTGGTAGAAAGCTGATGACCCAAGGAGTTACTTATACTATTTTTTATAGATTAGCTACGCTCCGTTACTCGCTATTTACAACAATAACCCCTGATAACACCTAAGTATAGAAAATAATAGCCATTTAATGAACATCTGACATTGGTTTATTTTTATTGATAGAAGAAGATTGAGAGCGTATATTGGCATCGTATCTTTTCTCAACAAAGAATAGATCGACTTCACAACACGTCAACAGCTTCTAACAGCCCACTGCTGGACATAGGCTTCTTTTTAGTATCAAACATCAAGTTAGTTATTTTAATGAATTTATTTTATTCTACTATAGGGTAATACACGTATTTTCAAATATGATTGCCTCGTTGGTCCAGTGGTTAGCGTATGCGGCTGCTGATCAAGAGGTCTCGGGTTTAATTCCTGGGTCGGTCCAAATGTTTGTGTGATCCGCAAATAGTTGTTTCAGAGTCTGGGTGTTTTTTTTATGTATAATATGTATGTATTTACAAAAAAAAATTATTTATATCACTTGTCTAGTATCCATAATACAAGCTCTGCTTAGTTTGGGCCTAGATGACTATGTGTGTAAGATGTAGATGTCCGAATTATATGTTAGAAATTTATTCAATGTGCTAAAACATTGTCTTATATTGTGGCCATTGAACCTTTCTGAGAAAAGAAAAAAGTATGTCTTCCCTTATTGCCCCCCACTTACATGACAAATAAATAAAATTAAAGTGGCTGTATTTAATATGCCGAGGATCGAACCAAGTGGCGTACAATTGGAGAGGTCTATGTCCTATGTCCAGCAGTGGACTGCGATAGGTTGATGATGATGATAATTTAATATCAAATTGACAGTTTCTTACTAAATTCGCATTGAAGTATATACGTTACTCAAACCAAAAATGATATTTTTAAATTTTTTGTCTGTCTGTCTGTATGTTGGTTTCGGGTAATCTCTGGAACGGCTAGGCCGATTTTGACGGGAATTTCATTCGCAGAAAGCTGATGACCTAAGCAGTAACTTGGGCATTTTTTTAGACTAGCATCGCTCTTCGGCCTTACTGACGATTTCCAACAATAACTGCGGGACACAGCTAGTATATGTTCTTTACATACTTACGTTTTTATATGTATATTCACTGGTTTCTAGACTTTAATAAATAAAACATTGGTCTATTTACAATATTTAAAATAGTTTCTATTTGTGTGACTTAGCTGTGGGACTTTCAATATTATATATAACTCTCTTAGGATGCAAGATCGGCTTATAACTAACAGTTCACACACTATAACATCTAATGTTGATGTGTAGACCTTCTCTTTACATCTTCCGATATCATTGTCTGGACACTGGACAGCATAAATTTAACGTAGTGGGCATTCATCATTAAAATTCATTGCCACTCAACCCAAGAAACTCGTTGGCCACTAGTCTTAAACGTCACTTTAAACTGTTTACAATGTAAATATAGATTCTAAAACGTCAGTTATTGCAGAATAAACCTATATCAATAGTTATACATGCCATTTATCTAATTCAATACGTGAACGCGACATAAATCGTGTGAAGAACGCGCCCGTAGCGAATAAAATATGGCCGACTCAGTGACATTCATCCTTTCGCGCGCAATTTACATACCTTAGCATTTTGCGTCTCCGCGCGACATTCCCACGATCCGACACATCTTAATTTAATGCCTATAAATGTATGATTTAATCATTGTATGAGTAGTATTATGTCCTGAGATTTGATTATAACTCAATAGATTTAATATTTTAGTTCTAGGTATTTCTAAGATTTAAATTCATTCATACGACAGCGCCATCTATCTAAGATATAGTAAAAACAACGGAATAACAAACTACACGGAGTAACTGATAATCCTGTATCGCGATATCGAAGGTGTCACGCCGATTAACATTTAAACAACTGCCCTACAACAACAGTAGGGCCTTGGCTCGCTGGGCATGATCAATTTGCTTGGTCGAAAGATCCCTTTTCTGTTGAAGGGATACCCGTACATCGAAATCAAAAAGGAGATCCACCGACCAGTGACTGTGACAGTGACAGTAGATCATGACTAGTAGATAGAGTGGTGCCCAAAGTTTTTGGACAATTAACTTGCACTACTAGATATGATGAAGATAGATATGAAGTATAATTTAATCAATGTATCTCCAAATTTTATGGAATCGTGCAGCAGTTTAGCCGTGAAAACGTAAAAGATAAACAGAGTGACTTTCATATTTATAATAATAATATTCTTTATATTCATATTCTCTTTTGGTAGAATCAAAAGTACTGTATTTCCTCTGAAGAAAACAAGTATTAAGAATACAGAATGTCATCTACCCCATGGGTGTCGTAAGAAGCGATTTAGGAAACAAACTATGCAGCCTACAAGACGACATGACTAATACTGCAGGTCAGGTGAATAAAACTATAACTTTTCACCTGTTCTAAAATGTTGTATTGTTTCCCCGGCTGGTTCTCACTCGAAAATAATACACTGGTTTCTAATACTAGACTGAGCACAAGAACATCGCGATTTAGATTAGAGAAAAGGCACAACGCCCTCTATCGAGGTTAAAACAAAACTATAATACATTTGTTTGCGGTTTAACAGGCACCTAGAAAGGTTAATTATATTTGATAAGAATAAGTATCGTAATAGTTAGTACAATGTGTACCAACTTCTTGTACTAGACAAGAAATTAAAAGCAAGTATATATATATGATAATATTAATAGTTTTAATAAGGCATCAAATGAGGCAACGACCACGCGGCATACGGCCAGTCGATCCCTTGTTACACTGTACTGTGCAGGTGGGTCCAATATGTCCGATCGAATTATAGTCATGTCGACTTAACTAAGCACATTTATATTGCTATTTCTAGCGCTTATAATATCATGTCACGTGCTGCATTTGAGTTATATATACAATTATATAAAACACTAAGTAGCTTTTGCTCCATCCGCATGTATGACCGCGAGATTTGGCGCTCTTTGGGGGAAGCCTTCGTTCAGCAGTGGAGGGCAGTAGGCTGAAGAAGAATTAAAATTAATTAAATTGAAGTTTTTTTTGTTAATACAAATGAAAAATAACAGTTCTTTACGAAATGCATATGAAAGTATATACGTCACTTACGAGCATCAAAAAAGCCATATCTTGAATATTTTTCCGTTTGTCTTTCTGTTTGTACCGGCTGATTTCTGGAACAGCTAATGGTGAAGACTTCTACTATTTATTCGTAAAAGCGATATCTACAATAATTTAAACAAATAAAGTTATAATGGATAATAACTAAACTATAATAGTTAGATTGCCTTGTTGGTGTAGTTGTTAGCGTATGCGATTGATGATCAAGAGGTCTCAGGTTCGATTCAGAGATCGGATTAAAATGTTTGTATAATCTGCAAATATTTGTTTCGGAGTTTGGGTGTTTTCTATGTATTATATGTATGTATTTACAAAAAAAATATATACATATGTATTTATATCAGTTGTCTAGTACTCATAGTACAAGCTCTGCTTAGTTTGGGACTAGATGATGTTGTGTGTCAGAAGTCCAAAATACTTAAAATATTAAATACACAGGTCCAAATATTCCAAGCCCATGTCCTAGGAAGTCAACGCACTAATCATGGTAGTACCAAGCTACCGGGCATAAACCAGGATCGTAAAGCACCCCACTGGCACACCATACACGATGGTATTAAATGATGGTGATATGATCATGGTACTATATTCTCTCTCGATACTACCGTCAGCAAATGCAGTGCCTTTAATTTTTTTTTATTTCTTTCAGATTTAAAATGGATTTCTTTTTTTATGAGCCTGCTAAGGTGATTAAAATGAGTAGAATCTGAAAGGTCACCAAACATAATATGGTGCCCACACTACAGTTCAGTCAGACAGATCATTCACGCACTAATCAAGGTAACACGAAAGCAAGAATAATGTAATTTTAGGTTGATAATTTAAAAAATAAAAACCAAAGACATGGATTTTTTTTTTAATTTTCTAAAGAAGCAACGGTTGCTGTCCATACGTCCCGCGGGGTCGCACACGCGCCCACAGACTACACGCATTCAACAATTAAAGGTTTAAGCAATGGACTCCCGCAGTCTGCTTGCTTGATACACGAATATGTTGATACATGTTCTCAAACATGCTCTCGACCCTCAATTACTTACAGTATTTTTTTTTCTAAAACTGTTGAACAGAAAATTACAAGGATTTCTAATAGTTTTTGACTTTGTCATTTAAATGTATGTATATGAACAAATTGTCTTGTAGGTCTAGTGGTTAGCGTATGCAACTGTCGATCTAGAGATCTGGGGTTCGAATCCCGGGTTAAAAGTTTGGTTAAGTTTTTCTAATAAGGCATTCTTAACAACACTTAGGAGTATGGACGATTGGCGGTGATTCGGTGCCTGGGAGAGCACGTTAAGCCGTCAGTCCCGGTTGTCATGAAGTCTATGGCAATTGCTATTGGGAAATTACTGCCCTCATATATGCTGGCAACTAGTTCAACCTTCGAATCCAGTTCACCCTCAGGTTTACAGAGGTCCAATACTAGTCGCTGCGTGGAAAAACTTTTATTCAGGTTAAACCGTTTTAAAATAATAAAGCTAGGAAGCTAGGAAGCTGATCAGACAAACATGAAAAACTTAGCATGCTAACGTACCTATTCCCAAAGGGATCGGCAGAAGTGTACTATATTTTAATAAAAATAGAGTACACTTCTGCACACACACTAACTATAAAGTTACATTTAGGAAAATTTATCTTTTAGGGTGCAATAACCTTTTGCCATCAGCACAAAACTTTAAAAAAAAAATTTGGAATATGTAGGCAAATAAGACAATTATGAGATGAATAGTGGTTTTATGGATGTATAGTATACATACCAATATGCGTCTATCTATCTTACATATGCAAAAGTCTGATCGATCGAATTTTTGTTTTCGGCGTTAATCGAATCCTTGGGTTCGAGCGTGGTCTTCAGGATTATTAACTACTAGACCACAAACGTAATTAACAATCATCTTCCTAGCCTTATTCCCAAGTTTATTTGGGGTCGACTACTAGTTCAACCGGTTTTACCTGAATTTCAGTTTTTCCACGGAGCGACTGGTATCGGACCTCCGCAACCCTAAGGGAGAACTGAAATTCGAAGATTGAACTAGTTGTCAGTAAATTTGAGGGCACTGACTTCCCAATAACGATTGCCATAGATGTTCATGACAACCGGGACCGACGGCTTTACGTGCTCTCCGAGGCACGGGTGTGAATCACCGCCAAACTTTTAAACTGCGGGCAGCTATTAGGAAATTCCTAAGAAAATCGAAAAAACACTTTTTGGCCCGACCGGGGATTTGAACCCGAGACCTCTTGATTAGCAGTCGCATACGCTAACCACTACACCAACGAGGCAGTAAATGTAATTAACAATATGATATTATATTCCAATTTATATGATTAAACGGTTTGGTCTAGTTTCAAGATCCTTTTGGTCCGATTTCTGGTGTTGTGGTAAGCAACTGATTGACGCTTCTTGTGGCCAAAAGCTTTTTCAAGCACAGAGACTTAGTATTGACATTCAACGTGGCAATGTGGCCAATCTTTTGGCAACGCTACCAAAGCGATGATGCGGAGGAACTTTTTGACGCTTTTATGTGAAAAAATATATTTATATTCTAACTTTATGTATTAAATGGAATAATATATAAAGAAAATACTGTACTGAATACTCCTTGAACTATATTTCGTCGTTTATATATTAAGTAGTTATTATAAGCACGATTCCTTTAACATTGAAAGCAAGAACATTAAAATATTTGATTACTCGAGTACCAGCAAACAAAAAATGCTCACCTCCTATTGGCTGTAGTTTTTAAAAATATTATACTGACCAATCAGCTGTCAGCAATCTTGTTTTTGTTTAACCTCATTAAGGGTGCATTTTATTAAGAACCCAATGTTTTCATTTCATTGTATTTTCAACTTTAATCCGTTGTCATAGGATATTTTTTTTATAGTTTTTCTTTATTTTTTCCGTGATGTGTGCGTGGTAAGCGCCATTTTACTTTAAAGTTGGAAAAAATAATTTTTGTTATCGATGGTGTTGTTGCATGTTACTTATCTATGCAAATTATTTCATTTTGAAGTTTTAATTTTTAATACTTACACTTGTAGACAAGTATGAGTCTTGATTATGGTTTCAAAATCAACATCCTTTTACAGTCCACTGCTGGAAATAGGCCTCTCCTTAGCAAGGAAGTTTTGGGCGACAGTATCAAGCTGACCAGACGGTTGGTATGTTTTTTTTCTTATCACTTCAATCCCTTAGTCAACTCTTACGACACCCTAAATAGTTTTTATTAAAAGCATTTGTGTATGTGCCAGCTTTTCGGTTTTCTATAGGATACACTTTGGAGAGTGCTCGAAAGCTCTTTTCGAACTGATGGAGCCATCGCCATTCCTTTATCGGACTACTAGGCGCAGGTAAAAGTTTCATCCATACGTTGTTGACATAATAAACGGTTTGACAGCTCGTTTTTGGTAAGAGTCTCCAAAATTTGGAACGACCTGCCTGGGTCTATTTTTCCTGATAGGCTTTAACCTATCAGGAAAAATGGAAGACAAATTCCCTGTTCCTGTCCCAGAAACCTATTCACTCTACTGGTAAAGGCTTTAAGAGTAGAGTGAACAGGTTTCTTTTGGATGGGCGTGTTCCACCTTCGTCTTCATCTGCACTTTCCATCAGGTGAGATGGAAGACAAACGCCCATTCCATTTCAACAATAAAAAAAGTGCACTTATATAGTTATCTATATCAAAATGGCAATTTCTAATATTTTATCTGTCTGTTCGTTCCGACTAATCTTTGGAACGACTGGGCTGATTTTAACGGGACTTTTACTGGCAGATGGCTATTGACACAAGGAGTAGCTTAGGAATTTTCGTTTAGACTAGTTTTGTTCCGCGATTAACGCCAATAACCGCGGGTCTCGGCTAGTCTTAAATATATTGTGAGGGTGCCTGAATGTTTGTTATCAATCAGGTCAGGATGCCTGAACAGATATTAAATTAATTTGGCACAGATATAGAATTTACTAATCTCTACATATCAGATCACTAGGGTGCTTGGGTAGAATATATAAGTTAATATTTTACCACACTTGTAAACAAACAGAGTTAATATCGAATTAATAGCTTTTGTTTCGAAGCTTTCACTGTTAAACCGCTACATTAATTTCTAATGAAAATTGGCACACTTTGGTTCTTGATTGATACATAAGCTACTCTTTATTGGTATCAAATCAAATCAAACCATTTTATTTTAAATAAACCATACAACGACACTTTTAAAACGTCAAGTAGACAGTCAGTAGTCAGTCGTGAAGGTAATTGTCTGTTCCAATTCGTAGATCCTATGGAGAAGAACAGACAAGAAACTCCATGGACACTCTTTTCCAACATGTTTTTACAATTTTTGGTTACATTGTTTAAGGCATTTTATTAAATGTGAGGATAATGTAACGATGCTGATATTTACACTGGTAGTGTCCAAAAATAATTAAGTTTTGAGATGACCAGCCCCGACTGCCGGCGCCCGTATCACGAGCATAACCTATGCACCAGCCATCGTCCAGTTCAACCATATAGTAGGGATCCGAACGACCCGCTACACACGCCACCGCCAGCAGGGCTATAACCGTCATACACGTGGGTAGAACCGCGAGTAGAAGCTAGTAATAATAAAAATCCAAAAGTAGCTCTGTCTGTTTATTACGCTTTCCCTCCTAAACCGCTGCATCAATTTCAATAAAATTTGGCATGGAGATATTTTGATAATTGAGGAATAGGCATAAAATCAAATGTCATAAAATTAAAAAAAAATACTGACTTTGTGGCGCACCATTTTTTTAAGGCACTGCGCGCTTTCTTATTATTTTTCATGGATCTATCGATGGTAAAAATGCCGTACAAAAATATATGACCAAAATGTACTCACTCTACCTGCACTTTTGAATTCTCACCAGCACTCAGTTGGACAGCTTACAAGTGACGGCATAATGCTGAATCTTATTATTTTATGCTCTTCTATCGTCCTATATACGTCACCTGGTGGTTCATATGATCCATTTTTTGGTCACGGGCCTGGAGTCTAGAGGTACCTCTATGCTACTTTTACTGTGATAATTATATATTGACAAAACCGACATAAATGATGATAGACGTGGACTAATAATATAATTCATCAACAACTCATAATGTCAAACTGCTGGGCATGGATCGCTTCTCAGGAGAGGGTTAAGGCCATACCTATAATACTCTTCCAAATAGGTCTTTTCACTGTTAAATGGAGTCATACTCAAAGAGCGCCAACTATATCTACCTGTTTTGGCCAGTCCCTGAAAGGCTTTCCTCAAATACCTCTAACCTTTTTGGCATTCCACATTGCAAGTTGTCTATAAAACCAAAAGTAATATTTAACTCTTAAATTAATTTAATTAAAAAAAAGCGGCCAAGTGCGAGTCGGATTCGCCAATGAAGGGTTCCGTATCAGCAAGTTACATAATATAAAAGTTCTTGTAGTTCGTTGTAACTTTCATCGATGTTTTTATACTAGTGTATTGATTGGATGAAAGGTAAATTGCGTGTTACGATTTATGACGTATTAAAAAAAACTACTCACTAGATCTCGTTCAAACCAATTTTCGTTGGTAGTTTGCATGGTAATGTACAATATATTTTTTTTTGTTTTATCACTTTCTTATTTTAGAAGTTAGAGGGGGGGGGGGGGACACACATTTTTCCACTTTGGAAGTGTCTCTCGCGCAAACTATTCAGTTTAGAAAAAAATGATAATAGAAACCTCAACATCATTTTTGAACACCTATCCATAGATACCCCACACGCATAGGTTTGATGAAAAAAAAATTTTTGAGTTTCAGTTCCAAGTATGGGGACCCCCAAAATGTATTGTTGTTTTTCTATTTTTATGTAAAAATCTTAATGCGGTTCACAGAATACATCGACTGACCTTGATGAATTAAAATTTTTAAACTAAAGAAACGCGCCTGGATAAGTTGGAAAAAACACCGAAAACTTACAGATTACGAAAAATTTACCGTCTATCGAAAACAATTCAAGCAACTTTCTAAACAATGCTTTAATAGCTATATGACTTCTGTAGAAGACAGTATACCCCTCAATGTTAAGAACTTTTGGTCGTACATTTCTAGACGCAGGAAGGACAGCGGTATTCCTAACAGCATGTATTACAAAAATATACCTTCTAGCAATCCTAAGGAAATATGCTCATTATTCTCCACCTTCTTTAATTCGGTTTATGAACCTTCTACCTTTGACTCTCAGAATTGGTCGCCCCCCAATGACTTTGCTCAAATGTCTTCTTGTATTTCCGATATTTACCTTGAAAAAAATACCATCTTAAAGGCTCTGATGTCTTTAGATCTAACTAAAGGACCTGGTCCAGATGGTCTCCCACCTATATTCTTTAAACGCACGGCGCAAAGCATTTACATTCCGATATATATACTTTTCAACAAATGTCTCAGGGAAGGGGTATTTCCATGCATTTGGAAAAAGGCTTTCATCACACCCATTTTTAAAGGTGGAGACAGGAGCAATATAGAAAACTATCGACCAATATCTATATTGTCTACCTTGTCTAAGCTTTTTGAGAGACTAGTACACGGTCAATTATTTCCACAGTTAAGTCACCTCATTATTGCCGAGCAACATGGCTTCGTACAATCCCGATCTACTACTACAAACTTAATGATTTTTACTCAATTTTTATTCGAGAATATGGATAAAGGCATTCAGGTTGACGCTGTCTACACGGATTTCCGGAAAGCTTTTGATAAGGTGGATCATAAATTGCTTTTAGACAAAATCGCCTTCAACGGTATCAGAGGTAACCTACTCAGATGGTTTACATCTTATATAATCCGTAGAACTCAAAAGGTCGTCATCAATGGTTATGAGTCCGATTACATAGTCGTGGAGTCCGGTGTGCCCCAGGGCTCGGTACTGGGTCCGTTGCTTTTTATTTTGTTTATAAACGACATTAAAAGTTGTATAGTTAATTCTAAATTCCTTATGTATGCAGACGATATGAAAATTTATAAAACCTGCACGAAAATTCAAGATTGTGTACTACTACAAGAGGATCTCTGTAGGCTCTCTCAATACTGTGTTGTTAACAAGTTACACCTTAGTCTGCCAAAATGTCACTTCATATCGTTTACAAAAAATAAAACTCCAATTACATTTCCATACACACTGAATAACACAAATCTTTCCAAAAACGATTGCACTCGAGACCTGGGTGTATTACTCGATTCTAAATTACAGTTAGACATACATATTGACAACATTATTAGTAAAGCCTTTCGGATGTATGGTTTCGTCATGCGCTCATGTAAAGATTTCAAAAAACCTACTACTTACCTTTCCTTGTATAAAACATTAGTTCGATCTCAGTTAGAGTACGCTGTACCTATTTGGTGCCCCTTTTATGCCAAATACAAACAGAGGATTGAAATGGTTCAGAAAAAATTCCTACGTGCTACATATTACAAATGTTTCAATTCTAGAATTTCTTATGAAAATCTTCTGAACCATTTTGGGCTCTTGAGCTTGGAACGCAGACGTACTTTACTCATTGTAATGATGCTGTACGGCATATGCCACAATATGTATAATTGTACAGCATTGACAAATAAGCTTTGTTATGTGGTTCCTAGAACTGTTATACGGAGGGAGGTGCGCGTACCTCGATTATTCTATACGGAAAAGTGTAAAACTAATGCCGGAGAGCGTGCACCTCTTCACCGACTGTTAATGACGTACAACTCGCACTTCATGCATTTGGACATATTCGCCCTCACTCATACTAAATATAAAAAAATTGCTACGGAATCTCTTTTTGTTTCATGAAGACCCATATGATGCATTTGTTGGAATGGTTTAAATTTTTTATCTTAACACCTCCCCCCCCCCTCACTCTTTTAGCGCACGTCCGTTAACTTACCCTATTCCATTTATCACCCTGTGGACAATAGTGTGGGTTATATGTTGAAAACACAATCTGTTAGTTATTATTTTGTAAAAACTATAATGTATAACTGTTTTTTGTCCCAAATAAATAAAATAAAAATAAAATAAGGGTTCCGTTTTTTGCCATTTGGCTACGGAACCCTAAAAAGCATCCATAAATTCAACTTTAAACACTTAAAAAAATTGGCGGGCTAATTGTGGGGCGTGTTCATACTACTGGCCTTACAGATCGTAAATCGAAGACGTCGGACATCTTTAAAAAGATAAAACATGCACCGGTTCTAAATGCAACTATTTATATTTTTACTAGGTTCGCCCGCGGCTGCGCCCGCGTGTATTTCGATTATTGCAGTCAAAAGTAGCCTATGTGTTATTCTGATATTTAAGCTATATTACTGTAAGGTTTTATTCAAATCCGATCATTAATTTTTGCGTGAAAGAGCAATAAACATACATACATACAAACTTTATAATATGGATTTTATCTAGAACTGAACCAGAACTTTATGAATAAGGATTCTATCTGTGTAAAACTGTGCACTTAGACTTAAAATCCTGGTGTCTGTTTCACGTACATAAATAAGTATGTTTACAAAGCCCTCGCGATACGCATTTCTAGAGCGTGGTCTTTCAAAAAAAAAGAAAAATAAAGAAACACTACAAAATTGGCAGTATAATTTGAGGGGCGTGTTCATGCTGCTGGCCTGGCCGTTCGAAAATCGAACACGTCGTATTTAAAAAAATATATATATACATTAGTTCTAAATTCAATCATTGTTTTTTTTTTCTATGTGCGTAAAACGTTTCTATAGCGTGCTCTCGACGCAAATGGTTAATGGTTTCGCGCAAAAATTATGTAACACTTCTTATCCCGATCTGGGAATCGAACCGGAGACCTCTTGATGAGCAGTCGCATACGCTAATGGCATATACGGCTACGGCCTATGTAATTATTTCTAACGCAACATAGTTCAAAATAATCTTTATCCTTATTAATTATATATTAAACGAGTAAGTAGTCTGTCTGTCGCGTTTCACACCAAAACTACTGAACCGATTCAAAGAAAATTTGGTAAAGAGAGAGAAGAGAGAGAACCTGAGAAGGACATAGGCAACTGTTTATCGCGACGGGTGTTTATACAGGATGTCCCAGAACTCAACGTCAAGCCGAAACGGGGTGACAGGATTTATTGTAACCGTCATGAGACAAATCAGAAAAAAATATATAGATATACAGGTATCTAATCTATGATCGTGACAACCAACATACACGCAAGTGGAGCCGCGAGTGAAAACTAGTAATATATAAAACAGATTAAAGCATCGATTCATTTTATACTAGTTAGCCTGAGACACTATAACAAAATCGCAACCAAAATTGGTCTTTCAATATCCAGAAACACTTTTGCTAATTAAATACGCTAAGGAATATACTACACAATAAATCGAACGGCTTAACAGCAGCGATAAACTTTAGTGTATGATGCTGGTATCACCGCATGGGGCAGGACTGCCTACCACCGCGGCTCTTAACTAGCAACATTAATCCTGGACGTTCTAAGGAATTCAATTCCTGTTTTTGAACGAGTAAACGCTTGTTAAAGATGGTGTTGCTATTGTAAAATGATTTTAAGTTGTTCTCTTTTTGTAAGGAGGTTTTGTTTTTCGAGGCGGTTTGATTATGGTAGCTACTACTTTGAGTGCCTTGGTAGCGTATTCGACGGCTGTGCTTGAGGTTTCAGGTTCGATTCCTGCATAAAAAACCAGGAGTTCGTGTCTCGTGATGCAAATTACCCTTTGCCGTTGAACTGGAATAATTATATAAATACTGTTTTAAAAATAGTTGGTTATTAGTTACTATAAATGTTTTATCTTAGCAAACAGTCGGCATGCTTGTTTTTAGAGTTCCGTACCCAAAGCGTAAAACGGGACCCTATTACTAAGACTACACTGTCCGTCCGTCTGTCAACGATATGAAAAAAAAAACTTTTCCACAAAGCTATTTGCTGAAACTTTTCTTAGATACTCAAGATGCGAGAGGCCAGTATAGTTAGTCCAATTCTTTTTTTTGTTCCGATAATTATGCACTCTATTTGAATAACACCAGATATGGTTAAAAATATTTTAACATCAGAAATATAAAAATCAACCAAGTGCGAGTTGGACTCGCGCAGGAAGGAGTCCGTACAATTATCTATACATTTATGTCTACCCGGTGCCGTTATCAATTTCGAGCAAATAAATCACGTTTGTTATAATCGAGCTCCCTTTAAATCTTTATTTTATTTAGTGTTTTAGGATTTATTGAAAGCGAGGGACATCATCATCTTCCTAGCCTTTATTATGCAATTTTATTTGGGGTCCAAGTTATTTTAGTCCAAGTAAAGCCAAGTTAGTCCAAATTTTAACAAAATACCAGATTTTCCACGGAGTAACTGGCTTGGCTTCGGACCTCGACAAACAGACGGAACCCAAAAAACAACAACTCAGTTTAAAATTCCTCCATACACAGTCTGATACTATACAATTACGGATATTCCTTTAGAAACAGAATAAAAGCGTAAAACTGCATTCAGTATCTTAATTTTTCTGTTTGAATTTGAGTTTACGGTAGTAATTATCACAAAGCTACCATTATACGTTTAACTTAATGATAGTGTGCATTTTTTTAATTATGGCAACACTGCATTCGTATTTTGAATTTAGAAATAAAAAAAATAACGCGGGATCACTTGAGGAACGTATCTTTTGGCCGTCTTCTTCTTCTTTTGATGAGATGGCAACCAGCCGAATATCAGCTATTTCTGCCAATGTCAAGTAATAAACGTTTCTACTGTAAAGCCTTCTAGTCTTCAAGTCGTAGTCGTAATGAATTTAATGATAAAAAAATGTGGATGTGATGAAATGGGGACCGTATTCCGAAAAACAAAAACGATCTCCCTTCTTCTTCTTTTGATGAGATGGCAAAAAGATGGCTATTTCTGCCAATGTCAACTATTTAGAGTTTTCAAGTCCTCAGATAAGGCACGAAAACGTAACGGACAGACGGACAGAATTACTTTCGCATTTATAATATTAGTAGGGATGTCTTAATCAAATATGCAGGTTTAATACAAGGTGTTTATTGAAAACTGGCAGTTGACGATCTCATTATTAAGTTGTTGCTGTACATCACAACGTCGCAACTACCTATCATGGAATAACTCGTTTTTAATAACGGTTATTGAAAGTTGCAAGTTTGTTATGAACTTGGTTTGTGCAAGTTAGTGATGTTTACGAACGTTGTTTATTTAATTCAAATTTATCATTTTCTTAGTTTTATTATTTAAAGACAACTCCCTCATTAGGAATACAATTTTCCTGTGTCGCGGGGGACTTTACAAACAACCATGAAACGGACACAAAGAACACCCAGACTCAGAACAAAAAATTGTGAATCACACATTGTCATCCCACGTGAATTTGAACTCACGACACTTGGCGCAGTAGGAAGCGGTGTGGCGACCGCTTAAACCACTAAGCCGTTTTTCAGTGCAGTTTAGTTACCATTTCAATAAACTTTTATTGGAATTTATCTTTTAGTATTATACATAGAAAACACCCAGACTCCGAAACAAATATTTGTGCATCTCACAAATAATATTTGGTCCGACACTGGAATCGAATCCGAGACCTCATGATCAGCAGCCGCATACGCTAACCACTAGACCAACAAACAAGTAATTGTTCAAGGAGTGGCATCACGAAGGAATTATCTGGACTTACTTAGGTATACTTGCTGCAGGTTGGTGATAAAACGTTCAGCCAAGTCATTGAACAGTTGGTGCACACACCACTCATCAATCATCATCAACAGCCTTTAACGGCCCACTGATGGACATAGGCCTCTCCCTAGAAAGGAGGTTTTGGCCTACTATACCACGCTGGCCAGACGGGTTGGTAAAGGGTTTGTTTTAAGTTTTCCTTCTCTGGGCAGTGATGTTAGCTGCTTATTTTGTTCCTTTAGTCGCCTCTTACTACACCCATGGAATGAATAAGGGTGGTGACACTTTGTATTCTTAATCCGTCACCACATGGACCACTCAAATGATTTTTATTTCACTGATGTCTTCTGTGTAAAGTTCTGACTATCCATTTTGAGCATAAATCTATGAATCACTACATAATATAATAATTAAGTCCTCCACCGTGTCAGTCTGTCTGTTGGCGATAAACTCAAAAACCTTTGTACCGATTTAAATGAATTTCTTCTAAGATATTCTAAAGCCTGAGAAAGGACATAGGCTACTTTTTACTGCGATAACCGACATAGACGCGGGCGGTGCCGCGGGCAAAAGCTAGTATTAAGCTGGTCCGACTTTGAACTGAAGTCTTTGAAATTCTTGGATTTCCTTTACTATAATATGTATTACGCATATAAACGTTTCTCTTGAATCTCTTTTGCATTGCTGATAACAATAATCTAAGCAAATAGACAGCGGAAGTGACTTCATTTAAAATTATGTAACAATATGGTAATTTTTTTAATTGCTAATGCCTTCTTTA
This sequence comes from Phragmatobia fuliginosa, assembly GCA_932526445.1. NCBI lineage: Eukaryota > Metazoa > Arthropoda > Insecta > Lepidoptera > Erebidae > Phragmatobia > Phragmatobia fuliginosa. Next base: position 17,907,818 of record OW052074.1, on the reverse strand, counting down.
TGATACAACACCGTATCGTGCTTTAGTGTTGCCTGGGTTATGTCAGCGGCGTGGACCGGACCCTTAATACAAGTTATTTCATAACTTAGCAAGGGACCTGGTTGCGACAACTGGTTTGATCTGTTAACATCCCGGCATGATCCCAACGTTCAGTAAATTGTTATAGTTAAGTTAACATTGTAATTATGAATGATTAAATAAATTATTATTATTATTCTGTTCGATTATTATAATGCAAAATATGCTTAAACTCAATAGCAGCATTGATATATATTTCTATAAGGAAATTCACGAGCCGTTAAGTTTTGTGTGTAAATTCCAAAAAAAAAAAAAACATAATTCTTTTTTCAAATGTCAACGGAAGTGACACGACCTGATAATGGTGGGTGCGTGCGCGGGAAACGTAACGTTCGGATACACGCTGCACTGATTTCTGTTAATCGTTCTCTTGACATTTGCAATAAGAGAGAATAAATTTAATGTTTATAATGTATTTTTTAAATCAATGACATTGTTATTTTAGGGTTCCGTAGCCAAATGGCAAAAAACGGAACCCTTATGGATTCTTCATGTCTGTCTGTCTGTCCGTCCGTATGTGACAGCCACTTTTTTTCCAAAACTATAAGAGATATACTGTTGAAACTTGGTAAGTAGATGTATTCTGTAAACCGCATTAATATTTTTACACAAAAAATTTTGGGGGTCCCCATATTAAGAACTGAAACTCAAATTCTTTTTATCAAAACCATACGTATATCGGGGTATCTATGGATAGATCTTCAAAAATGATATTGAGGTTTCTAATATTATTTTTTTCTAAACTGAATAGTTTGCACGAGAGACACTTCCAAAGTGGTAAAATGTGTGTGTGAGTGTCCCTGTAACTTCTAAAATAAGAGAATGATAAAACTAAATTAAATATATGATGATGTATATGATGTTGGGTCATATGTAAATGTGGGTATTTGGTGAACGGATTTCTGAGACATGTACAATAACTAATAAGATATAAAAAATATGTAGGTATATGAGCATTAATTGAAATCGACTGCATTTCTTATTAAGTTCTAATTACTTCATAGCTAACTGTAATGGAAATCGATTCTTTGTATTTCTTATTTTATTTTTACACTTAGAGGGTCATGTCAAGAGGTCATGGGAAACGGAACAGTGAGGTTTTTGAGCTCCTTTATCCTCGTTGATTGCTATTGGTGATCGTGACGTCACACGCCTCTTGAGAATGCAAACTAAAGCATGACTTTCCCATGGTAAGTTCGATAAATGTGAATGGAAATCTGACAAAGGGTTTTCTTAAAAAGTTACATTAAAAAAACTTCGATTTTTTAGACTATATCACTTTAGAGCCAGAATTAATGTTACCGAAACAAAACTACAGATTTGCATAAAAAAAGTGTCAAATAATTTTACGCCTAGGAGGTTCCTAATTTGAATTCGAAATTTTAAAATGAAAAAGAAAACGCAATTTTTTAGCTTTGACTTTATCTACACCCTATTTTTAGACGCTCATCTTGTTATATCCCAGTAATTGTATAGCCATAGAAGCTGTAACATCAAATGTACAATTTTAATCTCTCCCACAGCAGGGGGCGCCATAATATCGTAGTAGCGTGTTTCTACAAGCCAGCAAGACTCGTTACGTCTGATGTAAGCCTAGCATTTGTGATGTACGGAAATGAGCCCTAAGATTATTCGATTCTATTCGATAGGTAGATAATAATAATATACAAACACTAACAGTATTTCATAACATAACGAACCTTGGACTTGGCATAAACCCGTCATAGGTTCGCATTCACTAGCGTCACAGCTGATATACAAAGAATGTAATAATATGTTTATATCACACAAAAGTCGTAACATTTGAGGTCATGCAATGAAATATAAATATTTGGCAGTTTGATTATTTGACTGCTTTGGTGGTCTAGTGGTTAGCGTATGTGACTGCTATGCTTAAGGTCTCGGTTTCGATTCCCGGGTCGGACCAAATGTTTGTGTGATTCATAAATATGTATTTGTTTCGGAGTCTGTATCATAAGTATATTATGTATGTAATTAGGAAAAAAAGTATGTTTATGTATTTATATCAGTTGTCTAGTACCCATTACACAAACTCTGCTTAGTTTGGGACTAGATGGCTTTGTAAGATTTCTGAAATATTTGAGTAAATGTTAATTGTTTCGGAACCAAAGTTGTTATTTATTAAAAACGAGTCTTTTCACTGTAATATCTTGTTTTCTTTGCCTTGCCGTTGTCCCTTCAAACCTTTTACCTTTAAACCTCTTTCGAGAGGAATTCAATAACTTTTTTCAACGATACAACGTCAGATGTCAATTCTAAAATTCATTGCCGCAGTTTGCCATAAGTTCTATTTATTTTATTTATATGTATTTAGTATTTTTAAGCGAAATAAATTGTCGGTGAGTTTAAAATTGTGCTGTGAAAATGTTTCCGTTGAAGTCACTGAAACTTACAACAATTTGCTGTTTGAAATGTCCGAGTTACACATCGTTTCGAAAAGGCTCTACTTTTGAAGATGACGGTAAACGATCACCCTCGGAGTTTCTTAATCGAAATAATAAACCCTTGGACCATAGTCAAAGGTTCGTCTTTAACAATTCATTGTCGTACATAGATATTTTCTTAAAAAAGGGTTATACTGAATTGAATAATAAAAATGCATAGGTAAGTAAGTGGAGATCAGTTGTCTTTGTCTACACCTCTGGGAAATAGGCGTGACTCTGTGTGTGTGAATTGAATTACAAGAGGTTTTGGCTTACTATACCTACTACACAACGCAGTTTTGTACCCCTTTAGTCATGTCTTACGGCACCCAAGTGATGGATAGGAGTAGTGGCGCTTCATATTTTTGAACCATTACCATCAGAACATTTCAATCTTGGCCTTTGAGACCACGACGTCTAGACAGGTACTTTATTTTATAAAAGTTGAAATTTACTCTGTGCATACCCCAACCTAGTCAAGAAACGTTTAGCGAATATGAACTTTATATCATGGGTGCTTTGGTAGATAATTAATAGCAGAGGTGTATAATAAACCACCAGACTATGTTGGACTCAAACCGTCTTAAACCACAGAATACATAATAGTACTAGTACTAAAACCGCACGCCGTCTCCGGTACTATGAGTCGAGGAACCAAGAACCTTGAAAGGAAGTCCCTGTAATATAAAAAAAGCATCTGAAATTCATTAACACATTTTGAGTTTCCTCAGGCTTGTTCGTAACATGTCCAATGTTGGCTTGGGTCGGAAGGAGGAGATAGATTGGCGAGACGTGATCTCAGAGGCAGAACAAATTGTGGGCTATCCAACCTCTTTTCTTAACCTCCGCTGGTTGTTCAATGATGAAATTGCCAACACTGCTGTGCATTTGAGGAAGCTGGTAAGGACAATATCCACGTGATAAAACGTATTTGCTGTGAGCCACAAAAACTATTAATTGATTGACTTCACTATGAGCCTAGTGGTTAAGCGGTCGCCACGCCGCCTCCGTAAGAAAACATATTTGCTGTATGTAAACCTCAAAACATGAAATATTCAACGGAGACAAAAAACTTTTTTGGAACTATTGTAGAAACCCACAGATTACCTCCTACCTACCTTAAAATACTAAATCATAAGATACCTACTCAAAAACTAAAATCACAAGACCATAACTTTAAAAACGTATTTTTATTTTTCCTCGTGTTACGTGTTACCTACCGTTAAAGATATTTGACCTTCTATTATTATTTTCATAAAAAGACTACTCCCGCATTAGAAATATACATAATACGGATACAAAGAACACCCAGACCCATAATAACAATTTGTGTATCACACAAAGTGCAGTGTCACGTGGGATTTGAACCCACGACACTTGGCGAAATAGAAAGCGGCGTGGCGACCGCTTAAACCACTAGACCAACCGTGAAGTTAATAATAAAATTGTAAATTACAACACAAAATTGTATCGAAAAATTAAGAGGCTAAATAGATATTTGAAATCCACAGGTTGGAACGAACCACCGGTTGTTAAAATCAGCAAAGAACCTCTTGTTAGGTTCCAAAAGCAATCTGCAGTCAGTCGGATTGACAATTCTGCTGGTTTCGAAGGCAGCAGGCTTCGATCCCCACGGCTTTACATCTGATCACTATGATTGTGGCGTCTTGCATGCCCAGAGAGGGTTGGCTGAGATCGTGGAGATGAAGAGAACTGGTCACCTGATCCACAAAGCTATGGAGAATCTTCAGAATAAAAGTGAATATGGGGATAGGTACAAGGATTTACTATATGGGAATAAGATCGTTTTATTGACAGGTAAGTTGTATGAACTGATATCTATACAAATACCTACGAGTATCCTACTCATATACGCGGAAGTTTGTGAGTTTCACGCAAAAACTACTAAGCGGATTTGGATGAAACTTTACAGTAATATAGCCTATATATCAGAATAACTACTTTTTACTGCATTAATCGAGATACACGGGCGAAAGCTAGGTGATTATAAAAATACATAAATCGTAAATGTCAAAATGTATCACTGTTTATCTCCTGTCAAAAATTCACAGGTTGCTATGCATAACACTTGTAACACCATAATGATAGTTTGTAAATGGCTAATTTAAAAATGAGTTTTGGATGATCACATATGTCGGCTACTTTTTATCCCGAAAAACTCTGGAACACCGCGGGGCGCAGCTAGTTATTACATATTAAGAACGCGAAATTTTGTATCTATGTATGTTTTACACTCTTTCACGCAAAAACTACTTACTGGATTTTGATGAAACTTTTTTTTTTTTATTTGATGCCAATGTGACTCCACTCTGCCTGATGGTAAGCATGAATGGAATCCGAGAGTGGGGGCAACCACACTGCCCGCGATGCAGGAAGTATGGCGATGCTGACCCAAACTATGGCGGCTTTGTGAGATGCTTTTTCACATCCCTCTTAAAGGACCCGGGATCATAATGGGAACGAAACATAATAATATAGCTTACATATCTGAATAACACGTAGGCTACTATTTACCGCCATGACGGACCTACACGCGGGCGGAGCCGCAGGCAAACACTTCATATAGATAGCGTCTCTCACTGAGTATTTCCTTGTCCTCCATCCTCCTTCTTTCTTAATAATTATACATTTAAGACTTATAAAATTCTCTCTTAAAAATATTCCCAAGATAAAATATTTGGCAAAGTCTACAATGCAAATGAAACCGCAAGTGAAAGTATCATAAAGTATGTATTTTATAAACCTGATGGTACTTAAATGACTATTGATTTTTATGGGAAACTTGAAAAGCCTTTTCATTAATAGAATTTTTGTGTTTATTATGTATCTCTATACGTCCGAATTTCGACTATGACTTTTGTCCAACACTTTTAAGGTAGTAAAGTCGAACTCGATTCCAGCACGAACGGGCCGGCTCGATCGGTATTACACTCTCACAGATAAAAACCTAAAATGGCAACTGTCGTGTTTCGGTGGTGAGTACTGGTGAGCGAGAGACTGGAGACCCCATGTTGAAATAGCATAAGTATCTAAATATCCTACCATAGTGTGGGTCACCATATTGGGTTCGCGGTGACCATACGACCATGACTCTTGATTCTACTCAAGCTTTGCATGAAGCAGAGTTAGGCTCATAAAAAAGTATACGATTACTTACGTCTACATACACAGTAACTGTTAAGCTTCTATGATTATGATATTTTCGCTCTCCATCCCTAATTTATACAGGGGACTATCTCCTGGCGAACTGCTTACGGAATCTGGGAGGTCTCCGGAACAATGAAGTTACAGAACTCATTTCCACCGGCCTCCGGGATCTCGTGGAAGGAGACTTCTTTGGAGAACGAGACGCGGATAACAACCCTGTACTTACACAACCAAAAGGTGAGAACTGCTTTTTTTTCATCAATACATCAACTGCCTTGAACAGTCCACTACTAGGCATAAGCTTCTCCTTAGAAAGAAGGTTTTGGCCTATATTATTGTCCTGCATCCTGTAATTTGCTCCTTCAGTCGCTTCTAACGACACCCATGGCATGAATAGGTATTGGTTAGGGTGGTTGCTTTTCGTAGCTTATACTTTAAGGATGGTTACAGGTTACATAATAATGCTCTTCCTTCCTTCTTACATGTTTTGGGATAAATGCATTTGCATAGCATAGCTGTCTCTTAGAATAACAATGCTCTGTAAAGATTATTTTCAAATTCAGTAGAAATATATTGATACCTCAATTTATAGGATTTGAAAAAGAAATACTCTAAAAATAACCAGAAAGATCCCTGTAACAAATTGAGAAGAGCACTACTAAGTCATAATAAACACTCCGTTTAAATTTATTTGACTCTCATATTTCAGCTGAAGACGATTTTCCCCGATATGATTGGGAGAACGAAGATAATTTAAAGACATTGGGCTCAAATGAATACCTTGGAAGAGGCAAAGACGAGTTTATTTTGAGAACAATGCTGACCACGGGCAGTATTCTTGGGAAAGGTTGTCAGGCTGCAATGAAGCTGGCGAAACGAGGGCCAGAGATGGAAAAGAACGCGTACATACTTGGCGGACATTTGGCAATCATGTGGCAAATTTACCTCGATGTAAAGGACTTTTTCACTCACCCTTATTCGTACTCGTTAGTTGGGGCACCTCTTATTATCGCTGCGTGGGAGTACCCTCAAGTATACGGTTACGTTTGGGAGTCGAAGGTAGAGAAGCAGCCAATATCATACAAGAACTTGTACTACGCTGTGAGGAGTACGAGGAGTATGGACTATCTGACGAAGTTCCTTGACGACGAATATGCGACTATTATGAAGTATACAGAGAAATTTCCAGTGGAGGATGCGAGAACCACGTTGCAGAAAATGGCGACGACGATTCACGGTGAAACACTTCAATATATGGAAGTATGAATAAAGGTATTTATCATCATACTCTTAGTTTTATTTTCTGTCTTCACTACATGTTATAAAATAAGGTTCACCGCCACGTCTGTACCTATATCTTGAGTCTAAACTAAATCCTGGGTTAAGTGTAGCTATAGCAAGAGAGGGTCAAGGCCATACGTCTCCACGCTGACCGAGTGCGGCTTGGGGATTGGCAAGACACGTTCTTGCTACGTAATCCTACCGTTGGATGTTATTAGGCCGTCTGAAGGCCTCCAACTGAGCTTTACGACTGTCATCTTATGACCGAATCACGGAGTGGGCTGACTCGACCTGGACGCTAATACCCTCACACTGAAGACCAAACCAAAATGATAATATTCGTATTGTCGTGTTTCGGTGGTAAGTGCGAGAGCGAAGGGACAATTCAATAGGCCACCATAGTATGGGTCACCATGCTACATTCCATTCACAATTAGGATGCTGACCACTACTCTGGTTCTAATCATACTTTACATGAGGCAGAGTACTCACTTTGTATAAAATCGGCCAAGTGTCAGGCCACGCACAGGAAAGATTTAAAATCGTATCCAATAGAGAATTATTATGTTTACGTAGTAATGCGTTAATTTTGTATGACTTTCCGAGGAAGCGCGGAAGTTAAGCCTCTATAACTTCTGAACTAACGAAGTCATCTAATCCGTTATAGTTTTCCTTTAAAAATCAATAAATGGACCACCATTACGAATTTTTCCAGATTTTTTGAGCCAACTGTTTAGCTTTTAGAGGGGGGGGGGGGGGGGGGACACCCTGTTTTTACAAAAAGTGCCCTTTAAGCAGTGCGCTGACGGGTGACTTTTGTCGCTGCGACAAAAAAGTTTTTGTCATGTCGCGTCGCGTCTTAAAATGTGAGTGCGCACACGGCGAATGACAGTCACGAAACATTTTTGTAAATCCATGGTTCATTCAACGATATGCATTTGGAGGAAACAGTCATTATTTGCAAATTCATACGGCGTAAAAGTTTTCGAATGAGTGTAGAAAGTTTTAATGAATTACTGCATATTTTCAAAGTATTCACCACATAGTTTATTACACTTTTCCCTTCGCTCAAACCACTAATTATAACATTTATTCCACTTTAAAGAAGGGGTATTTAATATGTTTTGAGATTCAATATTTAAACACATTCGAATATAGAACTGTTCCAAATTCAAAACTGCCGTTAAATATGGAAACGACAGAACTTAAAAGCACAGAATACATAATAGTACCAGTTAAAAGGCATGCCTAGTATTTATCATATGTCAGAATATTCTTTTAATCTTTTCTCGTAAAGTGCTGGTCTTCTTTCCACTTCTTCTATATACTATTTAAATTTGCTTATCGCCAGCGGGCATCAAAAGTAAGCGGAGAGCGGGGCACGGAAAATGGCGTTAGGATAAACTCTTAGACTAAGAATGACCAAGACCTGACATGCCAACAAGCGTTACCACGAGAGAGTGAGATAACGATACCATTTTCCAGTGTGTTAGAGAAAAATAGAGATACGTATTTTTTGTCCTTATCGCCGTATAGGTTTGTCACAAAACATTTGTGTCAAACAAATTTCAAAGCGGGAATTTATAAGGAGTGAAAATAAGGCTTTTTGAGTGAATTACTGTGTGATTTTAAGTTTAACTAATTGTTTTCAACCCAGATACTTTAACAAATATGGTACAGTGTTGTGTTTTCGGCTGCAAAAGGCGTAATGAACGCAAATATGAAAATATAACCTTTCACACGTAAGTATAAAAAATCGCGTTTTATTGGCCTAATATTGTTTTTAATATTAACTACGATTAATTACATCAATTTTTGTTTGTTAATGTGCCGAAATAATTGAAAATAAGTGATAAAAACTAGTTTCTAAAGTGTGAAAATTTTGTAATTATCCGACCAAATTGCGTAGGTTGTCACAGCTAAAGTTTGAATGAGCATTAATGTGTTAAGGTAATTTTGTAAGGTTACCAGCATTTTAGGGATAACGCATCGGCCTCTTGAAATTACCCCATATGTTGAGGAAATTTAATTTGATTTGATTTGTGTTTTATTGTCCTCCAGATTTCCAAAAGATGAAAATGTGCGTAAAATGTGGTTGAAGGCTACTGAACGACAAGGTTGGGCAATAGCAAAGCTATATGTAAAAATATTTGAACGTAAGGATATCTTACAGTACAAAAATATGCTGATAACTAGAGACAAGAAAATAAACGAATTTCTTCAACATACTTATTTTATTTAAGGGCCAATAAATACTATAACCTTCTAAAAAATGTTTTTTTTTAAATGTTATCAATCTTGATCCCGGTTACATCCTCAGCTTTCGTTTTGAAGGCCTTCTATTCTAATCTAACCATATTTGACAGATTTTTAAAACGTTTGGAACAGTAAACGGAATAACGATTCTCCCTTATTAAAGGGGAATTGTTTTAACCTGGCAACATTAATATTTAATGTACTTTGTTGCTATCCCTTACGGGTGCACGCATATGACCGGTCTAGGTCATTCTTAGTCTAAGGATAAACTATTTTGTAGGGATTTTTGATTCGATTCGAATCAGTACATGAAGAATCGATTATTGAAAAAAACGATTTATAAAGGATCGATTCTATATCTTTTCTGTATTTACAATATAAATATAAATCCATTTTATGATAAACAAAAATATTCATTAAACAATCTGTGGGATCTCTTATCAGTAAAATCATCGATTTTTTAGTTCAAGGAATTCGATTATAAGAATTATTTTTATTACCTATCAAATTAATACATTCAGCTAATTGTAACTATTGTAAATATTTTTTTATACCAACACAAAAAATCGACAGTCGATTTTCAAGGGTAAAAATCGATACAGTACAAAATTCAATTTTTTGGGCCGAAACATTGAATCTTCGATCATTGTGTCATTCTCAAAATTAAATAACATCTGGTAATCTTTCAACCAGTGTTAAATTAAACAAATTATATCATATTTCATTTTCTCTAAAACAATTCAAGCTCTAGTAATTTGGAAGAAAACCTTGAATATTTTATTAGAACAACTTCAAGGCATACTGCTTAGACCCTTTATGATAATGTGGTGATTGAACGCTAGGAGACACTTCTGTTTTGATTACAATGCTATTTCAAACAGAATCCCCTGTTGTCTGAAAATATAAATAAAAAGTTAGTCCTTTCCGCTTTTGGCTTAGGGCACGGGCAGAAACTGTTTCGTCACCCGTGCGCGCGCTTGTATCTAAATCTAGCGGCGCGGTGACAGTTTTGTCGCAGGCTTGTTCGCAGGCACAAAACAGTTTTGTCATCCGATTGTCACGTCGCAACGTGCGCGCATCTCCATATAATTCTACAGACATAATGAAAGTGACAAGACAGTCACAGTGACAAAAGTTTCCCGTGCGCGCAGGGCCTTAAAGTAGAAAATCTCGCAAACTGATACCTAAATCACAAAATCGTCTTGGAAACCTTTTATATTTAAAAGACCTATCTAATAATACCTCACACGTTGGGGTAGACACGAGAAAAAAATCATCCCCACTTTACGTGTGGGGGTGGTAGGTACCCGAAATAAAAAAATATATAATAATTTTATTGTAGCACTGTCGCCGACGTAATTACAACACATATTCATGCAAAGTTTCATCTTTCTAGCACATACCGTTTGAACGGTATGTGCTAGTCATAAACTTCGGAACCCTAAAAAGAAACTAAATTATACGTACAAGTGCATCTCAAATTAGTTGTTGGCAAACATGTATTTCTCATGACTGCTCCGTACAAATTAGTCGTGACATTAGAATACACCTGATAATTCTTCGGGCCCATACTTTTGCAGTACGACGAGACGAACTGAGTTAATTAAATCAATGATCGTTCAAAAAGCAGCTTCACAACAATCCATCTGCGTTTAAATATTCCTGCTATTTTAAAAATAATTGGCAACCCAGACGCTTATTCCGAAATTATTTTGTGTGATAAAATAAATATAGAAATTAATTTAACATGTACATTAGCGTACGTCATTCACTTGTCCAACATGATAGCTGAATTCGCAATACTGCAAAATTTCAATGAACATTTTCGCATAAATTCGTAGCATAATGCAACGTTGAAAAAAAGCGCGGGCGGGAATGTTAATGTCATTGTTTAATAATAGAACGTTTAAGGGGTTTAATTATTCAATACCTGTCAAATTGACTCTTTAGGGTTCCGTAGTTCATGACTCAGAACACTTAAAGATTCGTCATATCCGTCTGTCCGCGACCTACCGCCCAAATGTTGGTTGCTAGAAAGATCAAACTTTGCATGAATATGTGTTGTAATTATGTCGACAACGTATTACAATTAAATTATGAAAATTATTTTTATTTCGGGTACCTCCCCCACACGTAAAATGGGAATGTTTTATTTTTCTCGCGTCTACCCCAACGTGTGGGGTATCATTACATAGGCCTTTTAAAACAATTTTTCGATTTAGGTATCCATTTACGAATTGTTCAACTTTAAAGCACATATTTTTGTAAAAACAGGGCGACTCTCTAATAAAAAAAAAATCATAATAGTAGTCCATATATTGAACTTTCAAGGAAAAGTAGCGGTTTTGATAGCTTTCTTATTTCAGGAGTTAGAGAGGCCTAACGTGTAAAATGCACTCATTTGGAAAACGTCGAATCGAAATAACGAAATAAAAAGGTAACATAAGAAAAAGCGGCCAAGTGCGAGTCGGACTCGCCCATGAAGGGTTCCGTATCAGCAAGTAACATCATATAAAAGTTCTTGTAGTTGGTTGTAACTTTCATCGATGTTTTTATACTAGTGCATGAAAGGTAAATTGCGTGTTACGATTTATGACGTATTAAAAAAAACTACTCACTAGATCTCGTTCAAACCAATTTTCGTTGGTAGTTTGCATGGTAATGTACAATATATATTTTTTTTAGTTTTATCACTCTCTTATTTTAGAAGTTAGAGGGGGACACACACATATTTTTCTACTTTGAAAGTGTCTCTCGCGCAAAGTATTCAGTTTAGAAAAAAATGATATTAGAAACCTCAACATCATTTTTGAACACCTATCCATAGGTTTGATGAAAAAAAAATTTTTGAGTTTCAGTTCCAAGTATTTTAGTTTTTCTATTTTTATGTAAAAATCTTAATGCGGTTCACAGAATACATCTACTGACCAAATTTCAACAGTTATAGCTCTTATAGTTTCGGAAATAATTGGCTGTGACATACGGACGGACAGACAGACAGACAGACTTGACGAATCTATAAGGGTTCCGTTTTTTGCCATTTGGCTACGGAACCCTAATTATCTATTGGACACTATTTTAAATCTATCTACCATTATGGGTGACTACGGAACCCTATTTTACGCATGGCCTGACACGCAATTGGTCAATTTTTATTATGTGTGGATAGTGTGTAGAGGAATTATTTAGTTCCGTGAAAATCATCACTAATATAATCAAATTCAATAGTTACTGCGATTAAAGGAAAAGTAACAGCGTACTTTCAGCGATATTGAATACCGCGTTTTAAAGTTATTGGAAAATAAGCAGTACTACAAGTATTCGGCTTCGGTGCTGGTGGTTTGTAATTTAGGCAAATAAACAATGTTCTTTCAATGTCATTGAAGTAAAACGGTACCAAATTCCGAATCGATAGAACATATGGAAGGTAACTAAAACCCCTTCATTAACTAGAAAAGAGCTGATGATCTTCAAACGGTTGAACAGATTTTCAAGAAACTAAAAACATCATCCTCCTAGCCATTATTCCCAAGTTTATTTAGTGTCGGCTACTAGTTCAACCGGTTTTACCTGAATTTCAGTTTTTCCACGGAGCGACTAGCATCGGACCTCCGCAACCCTAAGGGAGAACTGAAATTCGAAGATTGACCTAGTTGTCAGTATATTTGAGGGCAATGACTTCCCAATAACGATTGCCATAGATGTTCATGACAACCGGGACCGACGGCTTTACGTGCTCTCCGAGGAAAGGGCGTGAATCACCGCCAAACTTCCAAACTCCGGGCAGCTATTAGGAATTTCCTAAGAAAATCCCAAAAAGACTTTTCGGCCCGACCCGGGATTTGAACCCGAGACCTCTTGATTAGCAGTCGCATACGCTAACCACTAGACCAACGAGGCAACTTGGCTAAAAACACTGGGGATATAATTGTCTATGACACTAAAAAACTAAACGAAAATCAGTTTATTAGTTTGGGAGCTACGATACCATAGACAAATACGTTAAACTTATAACACCCCTCTCTTTTTGCGTCGGGGGTTTAGAATATCCTTTTGTCTGTATGTCCATCGAAATTAATGTTCCTAAACAAAATAAAAAAATGGTAAGAGTAAAATCTCTTTATTTTTAACTAAAACTTAACAACTTAATCTAACAGGTAACATTTAGATATACTTTGATATATCTTGACATGATTCAATTCTTTTAACTAACAATATAAATCAAATAACATCGAAATACTGATGTGTCAGAAACATTTATGCAAGTGTGCCAAAAGCCTTGTGTGCAAATCACGTGTGAATTAAGAACGAAAATAAAAAAAAATACAAATAAATATTTTATAAAACTCTTATAAACACCCTTTATACCAATATTATGAAGATTTCAAATAATTTAATAATAATAAAAAGTAACAATTTAAATATTAAAAAAACAATAAAAAAATCCCTTTTGAAGGTCATTCATCAATCACCTAAATAACTAATTTCCTTTTAGTTAAACTAAATGCGAGTGTTAGGAGTAGGCTCATGTTGTGGTTGGGTTCGAACCTGCAACTACTTGATCACAAGTTTCACGTCTTAGCTACTTAAACACTTTAGATGAGACCAAATGAGTGAAAAATCTTCAATTGTAAGTCGCATACCATGAGCCGCATAATTTACGCTGTATTCTATTAAAAGTCCTATTTGTGATTTTTTTTTTTTTTTTTTTTTTTTTTTTTTTTTTTTTTTTTTATATTAGCTGCCAAAATGACTCTGCCCTGCCTGATGGAAAGCATGAACAGAATCCAGAAGTGAAGGCCACCATCCTCACTGCCACAACAGACAGTGCAGTACGGTGACCCACACTATGGCGGCCTAGTAAGATGCTTTTTCACGCCCCGCTTGAAGGATCCGGGGTCATAGAAGGGAGGAAACACATGCGCTGGTAGAGAGTTCCAGGTTTTAACTGCTCGGCACAGAAAGGAAGAACCGAACCGTTTAGTTCGAGAGCGTATGTCAACCACTCTGAAGCGGTGGCTTCCGAGGCCTGCACGTGTTGTCCTGTATAGGAAAGGGGAAGGGGGGACCAGTTGGAACAACTCTTCAGAACACTCTCCATGATGTAAGCGATAGAGGACTGCCATGGAGGCGACATTTCTTCGCAGCTGCAGGGGCTCAAGGGACTCGGTGACTTCGTTACTGTCGATAATGCGGATTGCTCGCCGCTGCAACCGATCGAGAGCGTCAAACAAATACTGGGCGGATCCATCGCAAAGATGAGAGCAGTACTCCACGCACGAACGAACCTGGGTCTTGTAAAGAAGACACAGATGCTCGGGCGCGAAGAAACGTCTCACCCTATTCAGTACGCCCAACTTCCGCGATGCCGCCTTAATGACGCTCTCAATGTATTCACGCAGGTTGAGATCATGACAGATATCCACCCCCAGGATACTGAGCCTATCCTGCAGTGGCAGTTGAGTGCTCTGAAAAGTAGGGAGGGGAAGAAAGGGAGACTTCTTGGTAGAGATCGCGCATACCTGTGTTTTCTTGGCGTTGAACTCGACCAGATTCTCATTTCCCCATTGAGAGATGCAGCTGAGAACCCGGTCAAGCTCAGCGACAAGCTCCCGCCGTTTTTCCTCAATGTCTGCTAGCTTGGCTGTAGGGTGTCCAAAATATCGCCCATGAACTGTGCTATCGTCTGCATAGCAATGTATGTTGCCAAGGGCTAACATATCATTGACATGCAGAAGAAACAGTGTGGGCGACAGGACGGAGCCCTGAGGTACACCAGCGTTTACCTGTCTAAAATCAGAAGCCGCGCCGTCGCAAAGGACCCTAATGCGGCGTTGGTGCAGGAAGGCGGCGACCCAGTCGCAGAGTTTGCGGGGCAGGCCGAATGTGGGAAGTTTGGAGAGAAGCGACCGGTGCCAGACCCTATCAAAGGCCTTGGCCATGTCAAGGCTGATTGCCAATGACTCGCCTTGCCTATCAATAGCCTCACCCCAAAGGTGTGTTACATACGCTAAAAGATCACCCGTAGATCGGTTCGGCCTAAATCCATATTGCCGATCATTTAGTAGGGAGTGATCTTCTAGGTACTTGACCAATTGTCTATTGATGATCCGTTCGAGCACCTTGCAGAGGATGGAAGTGATGGCTATTGGTCGGTAATTGGCCGGATCGGAGCGCTCGCCTTTTTTGGGGACAGGCTGAACATTCGCCTCTCTCCAGGCCTCCGGGACAATTCCTGAGGAATAGGACAGCCGATACAAGCGCGTCAATACTGGAGACAACTCTGGGGCGCAGTTCTTGAGAACCACCGCTGGGATACCGTCGGGTCCACTGGCTTTCCGAACGTCGAGTGACCGCAGCTCTATAAAGACATCCCTTTGCCGAATACGAATGTCCCGCATAGTGGAGTCGCAGATCGGAATCGTAGGCGGATGCACGCCACGGTCATCGATTCGGGAGTTAGCCGCAAAGAGATCGACAAGCAACTGAGCTTTCTCTTGCGGCCCATGAGCAAGTGTTCCGTCGGGATATTTCAGCGGTGGTAGCGAGGGCTGGCAGTGGTTAGCTTGCACAGCTTTAGCCAGTCGCCAGAACTTACGGCTACCCGTAGGGTGTGAAATGAGTTCCTGGCCAATCTGTGCAATGCGCTGGGCATCCGCTCTTTTGTAAGCCCTCTTGCAATTCCTTGTGGCTTTGTTAAACGCTGCTTTGAAGTGATCGATGTCAGGGTCGCCTTGAGCGCGGGCCCTGGCCCATGCACGATAGGCTGATTGCTTAAGTGCAACCGCATGAGAGCACTCGCTATTGAACCAGGGACGGGTCTTCGTGCTGACGACATCACTGTGGGGAATATAATATTCCATACCGACAGTGATCTCATCAACAATGGCAGACACACTTTGCGACAGATCTCTTTCTTTGAAGCAGCGTTGAGCCCATGGGATGGATGCAAAGTACTCCCGCATTCCATCCCAATCTGCTGACGAGTAGTGCCATAGTCGTCGTGATGCAGTCACAGGTCGTGGCGGAGCATCAAGGGGCACCGCGGTAGACACCAGGCAGTGATCGGAGGATCCCAGGGGGGCAAGAACCGTTGTACTGTACTGCGCTGGGTGACTCGTCAGCAGAAGGTCAAGCAAGGAGGGCGCCTGGCTCGGTATGTCTGGTATCCTGGTGGGCTGGAGTACCAGTTGGGTGAGGTCATGCGTGAGAGCGAATGCGTGGGCGGTTCGACCAGCATGGTCAGTTCTGGGAGATCCCAACCAGGACTCATGGTGTGCGTTAAAGTCTCCCAGAAGCACCAGTTCGGCAGTTGGGAACTGCTCTTGCGCTCTATCCACTGCCAGACTTATATGATCGAATAGACGAGTTGTCTCCGAGTCTCCTGTGTGGGAACGGTAAAGGCACACGTAAATTCGGCTCGTAGAGCCGGAATCCACGTGCACCCCGAGGATGGAGAAGGATGGATCCTCAAGGCAGCGCAGACGGCGACAACAAACATCCGCCCTGACGAAAAGACACACCCCAGCCTTCGCGAGGAAGCTCTCCTCAAGCTGGTATCCAGGATAGAGGAGATATGTCGTGTCGGCAGGGCGGCGTATCTGTGTCTCCGTTAGAAAGAGCATAGCCGGCCGTACCGTCTCAAGGTGCTGGTGGACGGCATTGAGGTTTGCATGGAGTCCACGAATATTTGTGAACTCCACCTCAAAAAGCGGGTTGGTGGGAAAAGTGGATGCCGCTGTGGTACTTATATGCCTTCTCTTTGTTGCTGCCATGGTTTGGTTAGTGTAGGGATAAGGGGACGTGAAAGGCATGACAGTCATCGTGGCAGTGTTTGACCGAGACTCGGAAGACTGTGTCGTCATGTAACGGTGAGACAAGACGGTGACCGAACCGTCGGACGGAAGGGCCCCCGTACCCTCCCGGAAGTGGTCGCCGGGTCCCACCGTCCGGTCACCAACCGGCACGACGAGCCACTCCGAGATTATGCGCGACCTGACGGGGCAGCCTCCCGAGGTGGTTAGCCGCGGTTGGGCCCCTCTCTATGCCGCGGGCGGCCAGCGGCACCACCGTTTCTACAGGTCTCCCTGGCCGACGGTTCGACCCACGTCTCCCCCACAATGACTCCACAGAATTCCACTGCTCACACACATACCCCGATAACTGTCACCCCTGCATCTTTGGGCCTCCGGTCTCGCACCCACCATCGAAACACGAGCAGCACGAGTGCTGTCATTTTAGGCTGGCGTTTTGTGCGAGGGTAGTACCGCCCCGGTCGAGCCGGCCCATTCATGCTGAAATCAGCGTGGCTCTACTACCTGTTGATTGATTCCTAAAATAAGTTATTTGCAGAATCACTCCCATTATTTGAACCGAATGAAGCTCAGAGTGAGGGACTAGAGGGAGAGGAGCGAGTGCCAATGTTAGATGGCCACTGATGTTATGTTCATTCGTTTTGTAGTCGAATTTCATTTGAACGTAAAATACGCCACAAAAAATACGCGACGCGTCTCACAAAATTATGATCATTTTGGCCTTAACCTTTATTTACTGGGCTTTACAATAAATATTTTTCAATTACTTATACTAACGATGATTTGTGATTTGAACCTTCAATCAAATATACCATAGATAAACTTTAATTATTCTATGTGAAGTGCAGGGAAGTATGTAATGTCCATATGACCACTACAACTTCCAGTAAGTGAAAAGGATAGATGAATTATTTTCATTTTAAATCCTTAAAGTTACCATTAGTAAGACATTCAATACCATTTTAAGAATATTTTAAGCAACTTTAAGTTACGCTAATGCAGGTGTGAAGCGTCTAATACTCAATTGTGCACACAAATGACTTTGTACACAGTTGAGTTATGAATTTGTCTGAAGTTTATCTATGGTACATATGATGGAGGTTTTACATTTGAACAATTGGTCTAAGGTACCTAATATGCACAGTCAAGTGTCATAAGTGCAGTCCTACTTTAAAATTTTATATTTCAATGCATACACATACTTGAAACATACACACAACATATAGAATTGGTACACAAATATAAACGTTACGGTAGGGCTGAGCTAATGACTATTGACTGTACGGAACCTAGTAAAATTAACTACTACAAGGTATAAATTAATCTTTTTATAGTATCTACCGATACACACTCACCAAACATTTCAACGTAACTTTTAGCTTTGTTTGCATGTTCCATATACAAAACTCTAGTTTGTTCAATTGCATCTGTTCTTAGAACTTCATTTTTTATAACCTCAAAATCCATATCGGTTACATTTCTATCACATATTAAGTCATATAATTGCGGATTGTCTTTTAAAGCAAATAAAACAGGTGCACTTACAATAGAAAATGTATCTTTTTCAGAAGTTATTTTTTGTACTTCCGAAGCTGCTTGCCAAGCTAGGCATAAATGACAACCGAATTTGTAAGCGTTTTCTTGTTTTTCTAACTCATGCTCTCCTAGTAATAAGGCCCCTTGACAACCTCTTCCCAATAATGTGCCACCGTTATATAGTGAACGTAGAGTCCATTCTCTTATCGGAGAACCTAACACATCTCTGACGTCTAAAGGTAATGTATCACTAGATATATCATAGACATCTGTATGTCTATCTGTTGCCTTGCCAGGTAACGGCATGTTCTGTGTGTCTCGTTGTCCAAAAAATTCACCCTCGCTGATATCTCTTAAAGCAGTTGATATTAAGTACGATAAATCTTGGTTTTTTAATCTAGCGAGCATGCCGTTAGCAGTAACTAGTAAATAGTCACCGATGAGAATTGCAATTTTGTTGGCAAATATTGCGGTGTCTGAATTTTTGTTGCGGTCGCTCGGTGGTATGTTTAACAGCCCTCTGTGTACGTAATGTCCCGTTCTGATCATTTCCGTTAACTCGGCAAGTATTCGTTGATTTTCGGTAACTCTACCTGCTAGTAGAGATGTAGAAGGGTTGACTGCTTTTGATAGTAGTAATATAACAAGGCCCCATGGCTGAAGGTTATTGTGTTCGTTGTATAGAAGCATTTTTGCTGTTTTAATTATGGGGTGGTTCATGCCAACCTGTTGAAGAAAAAAGATTTCAATATGTTTTTTTAAGCATTATTGGGGAAAATGATTGTTTCAGATTTTACTAAATGTACATAAATATTGGTATCAAATTTGAAGTTCTTATAAGTTGTTTTCATTAGAATTTATTAATACTCTATAGTCATTTTATTTTTTGTAATTACTGTAAACAGAACAGAAACTTAAATGCCAAAAATATACATTGTTTACATGCTATTTTAATAACTTATATAGAAGTTATAATAGGTATTTACTAAAAGATTATTTAAAATTATCTTTACAGATAACAGTATAAACTCTTTACCTAAATACTCTTTTCATAGACATTAGAACAAATTATTTTTTTTAAAGAATATTAGAGGCTGACCTCCAATTAAATTCGAAATATACGACCTTAATTATAAAATGTTTCTTTAAAATTGAACGTTAACAGGAAGTAGCCTTGTAATTATCTCATGGTAACTTGCAGTTTGTAGTTTCATAATATTACATAATAATTTAATATTTTAAATTATATAATGTTTTGTAAACGAATATGTTACACTTACATATCTTAAAACATGTTTAAAATGCATATACAAAGTTAAAAACAACATCTTTTTATTTAATTTTCATCAAAATACATCAAACTCCATACTCACGACAGTACGTAATTGCATGGCCAAATTAGCAAATTCATCGCTTAATAACCATCGCAGGTTCATAAAAGAGGTTGGATATCCAACAATCTTTTCAGCTTCTCTGATAACTTTGCCCCATTGAGCCATTGTAGGACGAAATATTATGTCCTCGGCAGTCAAACTACTCATGATGGATTCACATCGAATTTGTTGTGATAATACCATTGTCCGGCGTAAATGACGCATCAGAGCGTACGGCATGATCACTGTTTTATTACTTAACGTTTTTAAATCACTGTCACATTCAAGTTATTGTTAACTTTTAAGTTAAGAACATTTATCGTAACACTCGCTTTACACAGTTCGCACTCGCACCATGCAATTACTTACAGTGGTTATGTCATTCTTTGTTTTGACGTTTCCTTGATTCGTTCGGTATCGGTTAAGCTCATAAATTTAGAAGAAACAGTAAAGTTATGAACGAAACAATTACAAACGTTATTTTATGTATATACTTCGTTTTTTAAATAAAAATTTAATATTAGATACATCAAATTCGTGGCTTTATTAATTCTATACAAATATCTTGCTTGGAGTGATTCTATTCGTGGCTTTATTAATTCTATACAAATATCTTGCTTGGAGTGATTCTTCTGGTTCACTAAATAACTGCTAAGTAGGATTCACATGCACACACATTTCTTCATGTGTTACGCATTTATATTATTTTAGACTGTATTTATGACGATTTAATATGTGACAATCAGTTATTGATGTGATGAGTGTTTTAGCGAGAATACAATTGTTAAATAAAAAAAACTACGCAGTAAAACAGGACTGCAACGAAAAGGAAAATACAAACTTTATTATCACGTCCGTCCAGGGTGATATAGTAGACCCAAACCTACTCTCAAACGGCCTATCAGTCAATATCCAGTATTGACTGATTAAAGAAGAAGTAGTACTTATGTCACAAGAGCGTGCTCCTGCCTCAAATATCGACTTCGCGTCGTAACTCCTGCCCGCCTTCTATCAGATGGACCTGTCTGCTTCTTAGACCGATCTGTCATGGTGAAAAAAAGTTTGTATACCTTATTACTTTTTTGTTGTTTGTATACCTTAGTGTAAAATATTGTGTCACAATTTGCATAAAAATTAAAATTGCTTTAAGCGTTATAAAGGAGGATAATATTTCCCTCATCAGGAGAAGCCTATAGTCAGAAAAAACCGTTCAGTTATCGTACGGAACAGACGTGTCGCTAACAGTACTCTGTAATCTACCCACTATGGTGCAAAAAAAGTGTTTCAAGTTTCAAACCTGGAATAACCTGCAGCAGGTGTACTAAAGTAGTTCACGCTGATACTAATTGTGTAAAGCTGACTACCAAACAACTAAACACCTTGCGAAACTCTCCAGGCATTGAATGGAGTTGCGAAGACTGCCAAAAAAATCTTTCCCAAAGGTCATCTTTCATTATTCCAAATGATTATGATGGTGACAACGAATCAGATGAAGGATCCACCACAAATCTTCAAGCCCTGGACACAAAAAAGCTGGTTCAAGATATTAGCCGGGAACTGAAAAAGACCTTCAGAGAGGAGATATAGAGTTTAGAGAGTTCCTTAGAGTTCCTGAGCGATTAGATAACTACTATGGAACAATCTTTAAAGAATCAAGAATGTACCATCAAAAAACTCGAAAATAAAAATGAAGACCTGACTAACAAAAATAAAAATCTTGAGCTAAGAGTAGCTGCTCTGGAACAAGGATTGAAAGGGTTTGAACAAAAATCATTCTCTACCTCGTTGGAGATTGCCGGTCTGCCTGACATACCACAGAAAAGTCTCAATAAGGTGGTACAAACAATAGCATCGAATCTACAAATGAATGATCAAGACATACAAGCAACCCAAAAAACACCAGGATCGATAGACAAGCCTGGCCCAATCCTGATAGAACTCAATTGTGAATCAATACGGAAGCAATGGGTGGACGCAAGTAAGAAAAAATGCCTAACATTAGGAGCCGTACTGCCAGAAGTGCCTAAGGAGAAAGCTGAGCATCGCGTCTTTACCAGGGAAGCTCTAACTAAATATAATAAAACCCTTTTATATCATGCGAAACTGCAGTTAAGTAAAACACATCAATATGTCTGGTGTAAGGACGGTAAGATATTTGTAAGAAAAGACGGAAACAGCAAAATATACCATATTAGTACCCTACAAGATATTGAACAAATCAAAAAAAATGATAATTAACTTGTCTTGTGCGATATTGAACGCCATCGATAATATAATAAAATAAGTTACAATACATCATTTACTATTTAAATTCGCAATACAATATGAATGATAATAAACATATTGCTGAGTTCCACTCAAGACTTCTTTAAAAAATTACCTCCCGGAAGTAATCTAAATATAAGTTGCCTACATCTCAATATAAAGTCAATAATTAAAAACTTCTCTAAAGTTCTACAGCTTATCAATACTTGTTCGATTCCTCTAGATATTATTGTACCTACTGAAGCCGGTATCTCTGATAACATTGCACCGTTATTTGATATACCTACCTATAACATGTACACACAACTACGCAACAATAAAAGTGGTAGTGGTGTGATTTTATACATAAAAAATTACATTAAGTTCACTGAGATTAAACATCACACTAAAACATATGAAAACATTACGGGTATCCTAAAAATGAATCAGACTGAAGAGGTTGTTGTGTGTGCGGTTTATAGGCCACCAAATACTAACAAGAACTTATTTGTGAAGGAACTAGGTAATCACTTATCAGAATACAATTGTAAACAAAACTTTCTTTTGATCGGCGACATGAATATAGATCTAAGAAGCATGTCAACATACAAAGATCTATATCTGAACACTCTCGGCGGGTGTGGATTGGCTTGTGGAATTTCACAATATACAAGAATAGAGAACAAACTAAATAAAGTCACAAAGTCGTGCATTGACCACGTCTTTGCACGTTTCCCCATTGGTCATCCTCACTCGGCGGTGCTCGATGTTGTACTGGCCGACCATCGAGCGATTATCTTTACGTGTGTCGTTGTAGCGGTGCCGAAGCGTATACAGAGTGTCCAAAAAATAATTATTGATCGTAACATACTTCTTGAGGAACTTAAAAATGTTGATTGGTTGGCGACTAATAAAATGACATGCCCTGATAAAATTTATGAATTTATACATAGTTCGTTCCAAAAGGCATATAAAATTGCCACTAGCAAAAAAAGATTTAAACAAGCTGCTAGATTTAAAATCCCTTGGATTGACGAAAATATTAACAAGTTGTGTGAAAAACGAAATAGATTATTTATATTTAAGTCTTGGAAAAACAGCCCAAATGATTCGACATTGAGGTTAAAGTATAACAAACTTAGGAACAAAATACATAAACTTTTAGAAAAAAGAAGGAATCAATACTACATTACTCTAATTAATAATAACTTTAAAAATACCAAAAAAGTTTACCAAATAGTCAACCAAATGCTTGGACGGGTGGCAGTGTCAATTGAGTCGGCCATTCTTAGGGCTTTCGATAGTCAACAAATACCTATAAAACATATTACAGAAAATTTTGCTACATGTTTTGATAATGCAGTAAAGGATATCGTACCAAATTGCGATACTAAACTTTTAAATAATAGTTCACACTACCAACAGACAGATAGGAGTATGTTATTCAAAAAAGCATCAAGTGACAAAATATACAAAATAATCAATTCACTAAATCCAAACAAATCTTCAGGAATAGATAACATTCAAATATCACATATAAAAATGATAGGTGAAGATATTGCCGGTTCACTTACTAATCTAATTAACAGTAGTATTTCAAGAGGACTATACCCCGACGAACTAAAACTAGGGTGTGTTAGACCAGTACATAAGAAAGGGCCAAAGAACGACTATTTAAATTACCGACCTATAACATTACTATCTTCTATAAATAAAATTATTGAGAAATATATCAGTCAGGAAATTCATCACTACTACAAATCAAATAACGTCATTACTCAAAACCAGTACGGTTTTCAACCAGGCTGTAACCCCTAGCCCCGGTAAAGGGGGGATTAGTAGTCCCTAGCCCTATCCAGGGGGAATCACTTCACCGGCGAGCTCTCCAGCAGAGACAAATGAGAACTATCCCAGGGCGCCTGTTCACAAGAAGAAAAGTAATTAAAAAGAAAAAGCTACAGAGAAAACTAAGTTGTGTCCGTGCATATGTCGATGGGTGACTGGGGGATTCCTCAAGGAAAACACAAATTCGGATTTCACACACTTATCTTTAATTCACTAAACATTTACAATGGTCCATGGTCATATCTAATGCATCACATAATTCAGTCAGTAACAATATAGTAATAAGTTTCTTAAATATTCTTAAAGCTAAATAAGAGGGTTTACATAGAAAAAGTTTATAGCTTAAGCTTCCCTGGATCTATGGGGGCTCTACCGGGACGTGCAGACGTCAGTCGAGTAAACACGGCAACCCCGATGTGGTCCCTGGGGTCCCTCATCGTGTGTCCTCGGAGTAAGCGTACCGGTGAACAAAAGTAGGTATGAGCAAGAGAATGACTATTGGATTATAAAACCATACGTGATCCTGTGGCAAGTCTAGGGGATTTGTCGTACGGGAGGGAGCTCTCCTGTACCCCGATCACTTCTGCACGCTGGATAGCCCACGCACCGCTAGTGGGACTCGCCAATTGTGCCCGAAGGTATAGCCGAATGTAGACCACGTTGGTGACGTACGTGTGCGTTTCTTGATGTAAATCTCAAACCAAAACTTGAAACCCTAGGAAAAAAAGGACATATTCCTAAATACTTATTGAAACAGATAGACATTGACACAACTAAATAAAGTTTAAATAAGCGACAGAGTTCTTACCACATTTATAGACTGCGGGTTTCAGAATACAACTTCTTCACGAATCCAATACTAAGATAAGCAGAGTTATGCACAATTGCGTAGTTGAACCAAGAATGCTTTCCTCGGGGAATCATTGCCCGCTTTTTATATTACATTTCAAGGTCCCGCTGGAATAAAACTTTTACCCTCTATTCATTAATCAAAAAACATCACCTGATTCTCATAGACAAAAAAAATAGATTTCCTTTGCCCAGAGACTAAAATAGAACACGATTTACCACAGAGTATCAATAACATCAAAGATATATCTGAGAGTGAAGACGCCATCTGACGACTTGCGGGTGAAAGTTTTTCTAAAACCAATGGAAGGAGTGTAAGAGCTACCGCTAACCTGATAAAGATGGCGCTCACCCATACACGTCATCTTATTGCGATACCAATTCTAAATATTTCAATGAAACAAAAAAAGTTGTTACAGTACCCCCTCCCCCGTGAAATTTCCTGAGCAGGGTGCGAAGGAAATTAAAAGATTGCCTATATAACAAAAGAACAAAAAAAATCTAAAATTACAAAACAGTGAAGCTAAGTTAGTAACATCCAATAAGACAGAGATTCTCTTCCTAAGTCCCAACGAATCTAAATTTAATTACTACCCAGAGCTACAAAAAAAAAAATTAAGTGACAACAAGTAATTACCAAAGCTAGTACTAATACTAATTTCAACAAGAGTTCAAGCAGAATAATATCTAAGTTTTAAGTGTTCAAAAAAAGAGGCCTGACCTAAACATAAGGACAGGGGTTAGCAGTGAGGTATCAAATTAATGTAATCTACCAGCAGGTGAGATATCTTGGGCGATGAGTGTGTCTTGTCTTTGGCGAACTTGTTACAGTCACGACCCGCTGTAACTAGAATACACCCGACGGGTAGACTTATGCCATAGGCCAGTCATACCCCGGTACAAAGAGAAGAGAAGTGCAACATGCAGAGAAGGATGTGTGTAAGCCTAGTACGGGCATTACCCCACATAAAAGAACGTCTGCAACTTGCAGACACAGTTGTGTGCAGAACTAGCATGGTCCTGCCACATCAACCCACAGAGCTCCCAACCAACATCATCAATCAGCTGTGTCAGGTGTACAAGGGACCCGACACAGCAGCGTGTAGGCTTGTTTTAATTCGCCAAAGACACACACAGTCACCAACCACAAAATACCAAACCAGTACTGAAGACACACCAATTGATACCTACCACTAGCAGAAGTGTGAGAGGAAATAATAAAAGAACTAGTCACCAGCCCAACCACAAAATACCAAACCAGTACTGAAGACACACCAATTGATACCTACCACTAGCAGAAGTGTGAGAGGAAATAATAAAATAACTAGTCACCAGCCAATAAGCGTCTATACTAAAGTTGACAAAACATTATTGACATTAAGTCTTATAAAAGTTCACTAGTACACAGCAGAGAGACTAAGACGGTACAGTAAGTACACAGTAATCCTAACCAGTTAAGTACAGAGAAAATTTTTATTTAATAAGTAGTGGCCTCGATGAGTCGAGTCTAATGGACCCCCTACCAGCTCAGGTGAGGTGTAGTGAGGACCGTCACCATGGGCTGGTATTGATTCCCTAACCGATATATCTTTAGACAGAATAGGTGACCGCTGACCGCAGACACAGACTCAGACCGAGATGCTCAATACTGGTCACGGACACCTACCAGTTCGGGGTAATCGAAACCACGACCTAGCAACAGACATATCTCAGAAGACACCTAAGCATACATTGACAACCTAAAGTGACTAGATTCTAACAAAAAAACTAAGGTAAAATTTCACAAAAAAGTAAATTCAAAAGGATCACCTGAATACCGAACTATATACAGTTCATTCAAACCATAAAGAAACAGCTTCATATCAGCAGAAGCAGGGACAGAGAGGCGCTGGCACCAATGCTGCCACGCCGGAGAAGACACAATGCAGTTTGCAGCTTACCCCCAAGACTTGCCACCGTGTCATCAGCGCCAACTGAAAACCCCATGGCAGATAATTCATTAATGAGTTCATCCTTTTTCAGGTAATTGATACACCTAACCAACTGGGCCATGATATTATACAAAAAAAAAAAAGTTCTAAGTTAAAGTTCAAAGTTATAAGTTTATAGTTCTAAGTTCACAGTTAAAGTTTTCAATTCAAAGTTACATAGTTGACACCTCAATAATAAGTTCGTAATATCATCAAATCTAAATCAAAAGAGTTCAGAGTTAATGTTCTCAGTTACAAGATTATAGTAATGATTCACAGTTAAAATACAAAGTTAAGATACTAAGTTATGATTCACAATTAAAATTTAAAGTCTAAGGTTAAGTAGTGTCATAAACACAAACCAAGCCTGCAAAAGAATAGCTTGGTTGGTTTCAACAATATATACTAATTCATATGCAGATATTACAGTTTAAACAAATAACCAATATGTTGGAAGTTGTTATATTGATATAAAAGTTCAAATGTAATTTATAAGTCTAAGTTCTGAAGATACACAAACCATTCTATGAAACTAAACAATTTATATTAGTTGGTTTACTAAAAAAGTTTTTTAAAGTTCTTCAAGGAAGATTCAAAATGCTAATGTTCAACAAAAAAATAAAAAATAATTGCAGGTACCTATTCCTGCTTCACAACACAATAAGTACAAAGTTCAAGTTTCTAGAAAGATTTCCTTACCTATTATCTAAAGGAGGTAATCTCACAAAGTGATGAAAAAAAGTTTTTTTTTTCATCAGATATTAACAATATCCATAGAAAAGATATAAGCCTAGATATAAGGAAACTATGTCCTTATTCTAATTAAGTTTTAAAATATTACAAAATAACACAAGTGATAACTTGGTGTGCACTGCTAGCACAATTATTACTACAAGTAGGTACACCTACAATGTGGTGAAAAAAAGTTACCCTCACTTATGTGACTTTTCTTCAACACACTAGAAGGAACACAAAAAAATATATAAAAGTGTGTGAAACTGAACAAAAACACAAGACAGAACACAGAAACATAAAACACAAAGTTCCAAAATAAGAGCCAGACTTACCAAAACATTTGCAGTGTAAAAATTTCTTTTTTTATTTAGAATTTTAAAGTTTGCACGCCGCATAAAAGGTGGAAAGATGCGCTGAAAGAATGCAAACAAAAGTTAATTATATGCGCACTGCACTCGCAAAACCAATTAACGTCCTGGGACGTATCGGACGGAGATTTCCTTGAGGAACACCCAAAACACCCCGGCACAGCACACACACAAAGAAAAGTTCGGTTTCTAAGCCCCACGTTGGGCGCCAATTTGTAACCCCTAGCCCCGGTAAAGGGGGGATTAGTAGTCCCTAGCCCTATCCAGGGGGAATCACTTCACCGGCGAGCTCTCCAGCAGAGACAAATGAGAACTATCCCAGGGCGCCTGTTCACAAGAAGAAAAGTAATTAAAAAGAAAAAGCTAAAGAGAAAACTAAGTTGTGTCCGTGCATATGTCGATGGGTGACTGGGGGATTCCTCAAGGAAAACACAAATTCGGATTTCACACACTTATCTTTAATTCACTAAACATTTACAATGGTCCATGGTCATATCTAATGCATCACATAATTCAGTCAGTAACAATATAGTAATAAGTTTCTTAAATATTCTTAAAGCTAAATAAGAGGGTTTACATAGAAAAAGTTTATAGCTTAAGCTTCCCTGGATCTATGGGGGCTCTACCGGGACGTGCAGACGTCAGTCGAGTAAACACGGCAACCCCGATGTGGTCCCTGGGGTCCCTCATCGTGTGTCCTCGGAGTAAGCGTACCGGTGAACAAAAGTAGGTATGAGCAAGAGAATGATTATTGGATTATAAAACCATACGTGATCCTGTGGCAAGTCTAGGGGATTTGTCGTACGGGAGGGAGCTCTCCTGTACCCCGATCACTTCTGCACGCTGGATAGCCTACGCACCGCTAGTGGGACTCGCCAATTGTGCCCGAAGGTATAGCCGAATGTAGACCACGTTGGTGACGTACATGTGCGTTTCTTGATGTAAATTTCAAACCAAAACTTGAAACCCTAGGAAAAAAAGGACATATTCCTAAATACTTATTGAAACAGATAGACATTGACACAACTAAATAAAGTTTAAATAAGCGACAGAGTTCTTACCACATTTATAGACATTTATAGATATAAGGGTTTCAGAATACAACTTCTTCACGAATCCAATACTAAGATAAGCAGAGTTATGCACAATTGCGTAGTTGAACCAAGAATGCTTTCCTCGGGGAATCATTGCCCGCTTTTTATATTACATTTCAAGGTCCCGCTGGAATAAAACTTTTACCCTCTATTCATTAATCAAAAAACATCACCTGATTCTCATAGACAAAAAAAATAGATTTCCTTTGCCCAGAGACTAAAATAGAACACGATTTACCACAGAGTATCAATAACATCAAAGATATATCTGAGAGTGAAGACGCCATCTGACGACTCGCGGGTGAAAGTTTTTCTAAAACCAATGGAAGGAGTGTAAGAGCTACCGCTAACCTGATAAAGATGGCGCTCACCCATACACGTCATCTTATTGCGATACCAATTCTAAATATTTCAATGAAACAAAAAAAGTTGTTACAAGGCAAAAGTACTACGGAACTCTTATCCAAATTCTCTGATGAAGTGAACACATACCTTGGGGAAAGAAAACATGTACTGGTTCTATTTATTGATTTCTCACGCGCATTTGACACCTTAGATCATAAAAAGCTTATAAAAAAAATAGAAAGTACCGGAGTGCGGGGACCATTACTTAGGTGGTGTAAAAACTACTTGAACAACCGTAAATTCACTGTAAAACTAAGTAATACATATAGTGATTACAAAGATATTACTGTAGGAACAGCTCAAGGATCGGTACTTGGTCCTCTTCACTTTCTAACGTACGTAAATGACATGGACAACTGTATTAAACATTGCACATGTTATCAGTTTGCGGAAGATACATGCTTAGTAGTAGCTGACAAAGATCCGCAAAAAGCGGCCTACCACCTCCAGTCCGACTTTAACACACTCATGAAATGGTGTCACGACTCGGGGCTAATATTAAATGCAGAAAAGACACAATTGTTGCATATCAAGTCTCCATACCTGAAACACTCCTCAGTTATCAACATAATTGCTCATACCCATAACTGCCTACATATACCGGTAAAACAAAAATGTGATTGTCCTACCATCAAAAATGTCGATCAACAACAATACCTTGGTGTAATTATCGACAGCAAAATGAACTGGAGCCTCCACATTAATTATGTGTGTAACAAACTAAGACAGTTCCTTGCTAATATAGTATTATTAAAAAACCGCATACCATTTAAAATCAAGATGATGTTATATAATTCTCTAGCTGAATCATATATTCAATATGGTTTGA
Source organism: Phragmatobia fuliginosa (assembly GCA_932526445.1). Lineage (NCBI taxonomy): Eukaryota > Metazoa > Arthropoda > Insecta > Lepidoptera > Erebidae > Phragmatobia > Phragmatobia fuliginosa. The sequence goes on along the minus strand of OW052074.1, from coordinate 17,877,529 downwards.
GCAGCTATGGTCGCACCTAAGACACATATCTACAAAACATATACAATCTTCAACGAAGAATTCTCCGCAATATTGTGTCAACAAATATTAAACAAAAATTCAACGACGATGATAATGGTTTATTTGACTACTGTAAAGCCTTGCCAGTAAAAACCCAAGTAAAGTATGTGCTTCTCAAAGAAAATTTATTTAATCAAAAACTACAGAACGAGATAAAACACTCTGTATATACGCGAGCACTGGCGCGGCATCAGCTGTACACACCAACCTCTGTCAATAATACCTACGGCGAACGGACCACCGCTTACCTGGTTCCTCGACTTATTAACGCACTACCCTCAGAATTGCGTAATGTCAAACCTCACAATATAAAATATAAATTGAAATCCTACTTTTTTAAAAAACTATAGAGCAAAATAACACTACCTGTTTAGCGACATAGACCAACAACGAGCATTGTCTACACACCGTATAGGTTTTCTCTAATGCTTATGTATCTATTAACTTTTTTGATGTAATATTTTATTATGAGAAATAAATTAAAAAAAAAAAAAAAACATAAAAGTTCATGAAACGGTTCATAGTAAACTGTACTTGTTGTCCGATGCCTAAGACTTTATTGAAATTGATACTGATTTTAATTGCACGATAGGCCTAGTGGTATAAGCGGTTGCCACGCTGCTTCATGCTGCGGCAAATATTACGGCTACAAATCTCATATGGGCCAACACTATTATCCCGAGTCTGGGTATATTTCTATCTACAAAGAAAAATAAAAATAAAAAAAACATATCTTCAGCTCTTCACACTGATCCGACGTCATAATAACAAGACCAAATATAGAAAGATATGATAAATTATATACTCCGCAGTTTTTGAACGCAATTAGTTATTTTAATTTCAGATGCTATCTCCACCCTTTATGAACGCATCGGTTATAAATTCCGAGGTAGCGAACGTTAACGCTTCCACCGACCAATCACGTGTCTGCGCGCCATAATTCAAAAATAGAAGGGTCATGGCGGCCGCTGGCTAAGACGGTGGCTCGTCCGTACCAATTAAAAATAAAAGCAGTATGTAGGTAATTTGTTGGCAGTTTATGGTGGTCTACCTGCGTCCGCAAAAACGATTAAAATGCCCGCCATTTGCATTTTGATCGTTGAATTGCTGATTGAGTGAGGTCTGTTCGCTCACGATGTTGTACGACGACTTTTCTTTTTTATATTTATATGAGAATTCTAGAGTGACTCTACTCTGCCTGATGGTAAGCATGAGTAGAACCCAATTGGGCCTCCGGTTTTGCACTCATTAACGAAACTGACGAAACACGACATCACGAAATCTGTCATTTTAGTGGACTTCTATGAGAGGGTAGTGCCTTCCCGGTCCAGCTGGCCCATCTTCTTCCTAGCCTTATTCCTAATATTATATGGGGTCGGCTACTAGTTCAACCGGTTTTACCTGAATATCAGTTTTTCCACGGAGCGACTGGCATCGGACCTCCGCAATCCTAAGGGAGATCTGATATTCGAAGATTTAACTAGTTTTCAGTGTATTTGAGGGCACTGACTTCCCAATAACGATTGCCATAGATGTTCATGACAACCGGGACCGACGGCTTTACGTGCTCTCCGAGGCACGGGCGTGAATCACCGTCAAACTTCCAAACTGGTCCGTTCGAGCTAAAACCAACATTGTTCTACTACTTTCTAGTCGCTTAGGAGTTGGAGAAATTGTCGTTGAATTGTCTATTTTTATTTTAAATAGAAGTAGAGAATTAGACGTGTTGCCTGATGGTAAGTGGCCACCGCTGATGATGGGTACCTGCTCTTCAGGAGACATACATGTTATACTTTCTTGTTATATTGTGGAAGAATTACTTATTATATATTACTGTTTTTATTACTCCAAAGACCATCTCTGTTCTTTGGAGCTGACTTTAAGTGAAGTGGTCAAAAAGAACTGTTAGCCATCGATACAGAAACCTTTCATATCGACTATCTTAAATATGAAATAAGTCCATATCGATGTATAACAGCCTCCTAACTTACACGAGATAACACACAAACTTCGAATGGTCTTTTCGGTCTTTCGGACAACCGTCATTATGCCTTGTAATGACTATTTTTTTTCCATATTCGGACTACTCTTAAATGACCATCATGACTACTGTGGTGGGACAGTGGTAGAGTATGCGACAGCTGTGCTTGAGAAGGTGGGTTTGATTCCCGAAAAATATTTGTTTAAAGGCGAGTGATCCACAACACTCAATCAACCGCCTTGTTCTACATCTCAAAACATAAAAATCCCATTTGATTTGGTGTGTCCAACTCTAAAACCAAAATATTATGTAAACTTGCAGCAAAATATAAAAACAACAAAAACTTTTAATCAATAAACATTATACTCGTAATGATACACATTGTTTCGTAAAACGAAACACCTCATTATTGAATCAAATAAAAAAAAACATGCCTGTTTAAATTATGTTGTTCACAAAAAAAGTTATATAACAATACGTTTAAGTGTATCAAAGTTCATTTACATCCACAAAACGTTATAAATATGCATTAAGTAATTTTTGTTAAGCTTTAATAGCGCCATGCTTCGAGCGCACGTAAATTACAGCGCGCCATCACCAATCCTATCCATTTAAAACCAATTATGTTTTATTACGGCAAGAAAGGGATGGAAGACGTTATGTTAAGTGTAAGACAAGGACGTGTGGTCTGAGGCAGTGATTTGGGTTGCTACGTGTGAAAAATTATTTATGGTTTATTGGTTTGGCCGCAAAGAGGGATGTCAATGACGGTACCTACTTAATTTCGTATTTGGAATCGCTGACGATAGTAATTATGTTTTTTGACATTTAAGTTTTGCGAGGGAACTTAATTATAAAAAAATATGCGCATTTTTTTTTCGTAGCAGGGGACAATTAGTTGAGGCCGCATAACGTTGTCAGAGTCATATTTATTAAAATTAATCCCTCTTGTACAAGTTTATGGATAATCAAAATGAACCCAATTTTTTTTTATTGTTTAGGTGTTGAGAACAGTCTGTAAGAAGTGTTCCACTATAGCTCTAGTGAGTGAGTCATATACCTACTGATCAGATTTCCTGGATGAGAGTCCTTTACATAATTAAATTGGCATAGTTACCTATTGTTATTATTAATTTTCGGATCGATTTTAGGAATTAAACAGTTATAGAGGCCATATGAGTTGAAGAATACCCGATTCCTAGAACTCTAAAGACAAAAGCGTGTTGCCACCCTTTGCTTCATACCCTCTACAATTTAGATGGAAAACAGGTAACTTCAGTCACGGTGAAAAACTACTGTTTTTGCCAGACCCTGGTATCACTCTAACCTACATGGTTCTTTTATAATATGCAAAGTATGCAGATTCTTTTAAATTAGATAAATAGTTGAGACCCACAGGTGTTACCCGCGAGACGAAGTTTAAAAAAAATAATCATTTTACTCCTTATATCTAACAACCGAGTAGAATTTAGAGGTCGACGAAACCTTTACTTGATTGGTCCATCTTGGTGGTGTTTTAGTGGACGCCTCTAGAAATATAAAATTAAAACTGATAATTAGTTACTTAGACTACGCACGGCTCGAAAGGCTCTAAAAGGCTTTTGTTGTTCGTGTTATCGACCTCAGTTTTGTTTTTAATAATTAAAAATACTTTTTAGGGTTCCGTATCAAAGCGGGACCTTATAACTAAGACTCTGCTGTCCGTCTGTCACCAGGCTCTACCTTATTTTTTTTTTTTGCGGGGAATGGTTTTTACACCATACCCTTCGTGGGGTATCATGATAATTGTTGATGACCTATTTATTACGTTGCCGCTATAACGACAAATATTAAAACAACAGAATAAAATAAATATTTACGGGGCTCCCATACAACACACGTGATTTTTTGCTCGTTTTTGTTTGATATTGATAAAGGCATAGAATAGACGCTTAAAATAATGGTACGGAACCTACGCGAGTCCAACTCTCACTTGACAGATTTGATTGTTTTGCTTGACGAAGATGTTTAATGGACGAACCAGAATTTCTTTTCATTTTTTTTTTGGATATTATATTCGAACGTCATGCAAGGATATGCTTTTTAGTTTAGGGATATTATCATCTTCCTAGCCTTTATTCCAAAGTTTAGGGATCTCGTAAAATAAAAATACTAGGTCTAAATATCTTTCTAGCCTATTGTAAAGATTATAACCGATTATTAACCGTGATGGTGACGGATTAAGAATACAGAGAGTCACCACCCTTAATCATCCCGCGGGTGTCGTAAAAGGCGACTAAGGGATAAACTACGCAAGACAACATCTTCAAAGAGAAGGAAAACTTGAAACCAACTCTCAACCAACCCGTTTGGCCAGCGTGGTATAGTAGGCCAAAACCTCCTTTCTAAGGAGAGGCCTATGTCCAGCAGTGGACTGTTAAAGGCTGCTGATGATTTGAGGTCGGCTACTATTTGAACCGGTTTTGCCTAATTAAAGTTTTTAGAGTGACTATACTCTGTGTGGTGGTAAGCATGAGTAGAATCCAAGAGTAGGGGTCACCATCCTCATTGTGAGTACAGGCAATGTAGCATGGTGACCCATACTATGACGACTTAGTGAGATGATTCTGTTTCATATGGCCTCGGGCCTCACATTCACCGAATGCTGTCATTTTCAGGTTCCAGTAATTCTTGAGGTGAGTGCGTTTAACCTAACAAACAGCCTGCTCAGTTTTACAAATATTAACACAGGTGTACATTGTTACAAGATAAGCACTCTTTTAGAGGGGTATGTAAAATACAGAAGTGCGAAAACTCATCACCATCTGCCCGCCCTTATCCCAATTTTATTTAGGGGTCGATGCAGTATGTTTTATCCTTCTATTCTACTATATGACTCGTCATTTCACTGTTAACTCCCTTCCTATCATATCTTCTTTCACAAAATCCATCCACCTTTTCTTTGGTCTTCATCTAGCCATGTAACCTTCAATATAAATACCCAACATTTTCTTTGCCACATTTTCCTCATTTCTCCGCTTAACATGTCCACACCAAGATAACCTATCACTTCTTAACTTTTCATCCAGTGGCGCTACTTTCAGACTTCCTCGTATGTATTTAAGTGCGAAAACTCTTATTTATTTAAAAACTATATGCACACTTTAAAGAAATTTTTCAAAATGGCCGTCGTAGACTACGCATGTGACATGTCAAATGGGGAGTTGTTGTTTTTCGAACAGGCACAGGCGATATATTACAGGGCCTAATGCAAATAAGCACTTACTAAAATGACCACGTAGTAAGGCTCAAAGCCCGCGTTATCTTCAAATTAAATCTATTAATTAATTATAGTAAGATAGGTGCAAACAAGACAATATTTTAGTATGTTTATTTAGTTTGTATTTAAAATTGAGCAAAACATTTGTATTACACGTGGTTCTTTAACTATATGCTTTTAGTGATTAGTTTAGACTCAACATTTTGTTTTCAGTTTCAGTGTTTTTCCTAGTGAGAATTCAGTACAATTAATAGAGTAATCTCATTTAGGAGATTTGTAAGTCCTAATCCGTGCATTTTCACGGTTGTTTATTATAGATGTTGAAAGAAGGGGATGCCTAGGTTTGGACTACTGATGTACCTTATTATTTTAAACATGGATTTTGACAGAGAGGTAAAACTTGACTTACGTTCATTATTTTCAACAGAAATCTACATATTTTGTATAGAGCTTAGTGCGTAAATCAGATAAATAGTTATTTTGTTTTCTTTCTATTCGATAATCTAAATATTAACAAATTTTACGTAAATCTGTATAACGCTATTTAGTTTCAAACTAAGCTTGTATTATGAAAACTATATTGAATAATAGAATTATTACATGCTTTTTTGTAAAAACATACTTAACATACATAGAAAATACCCAAATTCCGAAATAAATATTTGCAGATTATACAAACATATGGTCCGACTCGGGAATCGAACCCGAGACTTAACGCACTAGCAGTCGCATACACTACGATGAAGTCAAGAAACGATAATCATGTAAAGAAACCATATTTAAAAAAACTAATTTTATTTAGACATTCCCTGTCAAACATAGGTATAAATTAATAGAAGAGAAACATTATGACATGAGCACAACATCTTATGACTGGCGGCCATTTTGTAATGAACATGAACGCTTCGGGCGACAAAAACAATTAAAATCAAAATAATTACTGCTAAGCTTAAGCTGTTTAGATAACAGTTATTTTAATTCGTCTAGGAATACTTGTTGCTTTAGGTTACTAAACTCTTCTAAAGTTTTTGGGGGACCAGGAGTCAAACGAGCTGACGATTTAACTGATGGTAAGTTATTACCGTCACCCATAGACATCTGCAACTCCAAGAGTAACAAGTAACGTTTCAGTAAGTACCAGATCTAGGGGAGGTTTGGACTCCGATTATTTCATTCATTCAGACGAAAGAAATCTTAGAACTGCTTAACTTCAGCTTTTTGTAAGGCCGTGATTTTAGTCCTATGATAATCGTCACAGCCGAAGACGTTCAGTTGGACATAGGCCACCACCACGGCTTCCCACAGCAATAAATAAATAAATGAAATAAATATTGCCAGCTTAATTTGGGACTAGACAACTGATATATGTAAATACATTTACATATTTTTTATGTAAATACATCCACATTAAACATAGAAACCAAACTCCGAAGCAAATATTTGCAGATCATACAAAAATTGGGGGTCCGAACTGGGATGGGAATCGAATCCGTGATCATCAGCCGCATACGCTAACCACTAGACCAACATTATTATTTTTTATATCCTTCGTATTCTATAACCGTCACCACACGAGCAATGCTTTACTTTCTCCTACCCTAATTCAAGATCCCCATAAGATACCTCTTACAATTTAAAAAATATGTATAATTGAACAATGGTATTTACTATGAAGGCGCACAATCGGTCCGTCCGTCGCTCATCGGCTCTCGTTGTCAATGTACGCATTAGCGTACAATGTGCGATGCGCGTGCGCAACCGACTTTGATCTTGCCGACAATAAAAGTGTATTTTTTTGGTGATGATAGTGTGTTTTGTGGTTGAGTATGGTAAGTGTGTGGTAGGGTTGCCATAAAGAAATTGATGGATATATTTATATTAGAATGTTCTATGAAATATATAAAGTTTTATCGTGAAATTAGAAATATACTTCAAAAAGTCATACTTTGACTTTGATTAAAATAATGGGTATTTAATAATAAGTAATTATAATTTATTATAGTTCTCAGATTTTATCGGACATCAACACACAACGTTATCTAGTCCCAAACGAAGCAGAGCTTGTATTATACAGGGTGTTTTTTCATTTTTTTTGTTTCTTACATCAACACAACGTCATCTAGTTCCAAACGAAGCAGAGTTGTATTATACAGGATGTCTTTATTTTTTCTTGTGTCGGACATCAACACACAACGTCATCTAGTCCCAAACGAAGCAGAGCTTGTATTATAGGTAGACAATTATACATAGACAACACCCAAACTCCGAAACAAATATTTGCGGATCACACAAACATTTGGTTCGACCCGGGAATCGAACCAGAGATCGTAAGTACAGTAGTCGCATAGGTTACCCCTGCGCCAGCGAGGCACTCAAATAGAGGATGAGGGCGTCCATTAATCACGTGAGGTTCGAAAGGGGGGGAGAGATACATAAGTATCAAACAATTTTGTTATTTTAATATATTATAAATATAAGATACTTCGTAGGTACTAAAAAATACACTTGATATTCTTAAACCTCACCATGGTATAACCAAGGGATAGAGGCTTTTTTTGGAAGTTTTTAAAATGTCAAAAAAAATATTACTAAAATAATCGCCGGTAAATACCGCGAGACAGCTAGCAATTAATAAAATTACGTAAAACTTGTTACAATTTCTAATAAAATCAAAACTTACAATAACACATAATAGAGATACAGAAAAATAAAGGGTTTTTCAAATTATATATCTTCGTTTGTAATATGGGTCTTACTTCGGTGTTGTTCCACCAAGAAGTGTCGCTATCGCATACTAGATGTCACTAGTTGTATCGTTTGAACTTTGTCATGGCGTGAAGTTTTATAGTCTTAACTTAGTAATATAATTTAAATAATCTATACAAATCAATAAAATTGATGTGTCTGTATGTAATACCAAATGATCAGTTTTTACTAAACGCATATGAAAGTATTAAGGTACAGTACCTATTAAAAAAAATTTGTTTGGCCGTTTATTCCGCCTAATCTTTGGAACGGCTGGACCTATTTTGAGGGGTCTGGTTGATAGCTGATGACATAAAGAGTAAGTAACATTTTTTTGGCTAGCTTAGCTCCACGGTGTTACTCGCGATTACGCGGGACACAGCTAGCTTAAAATAGAAAGTTACTTCCAATGTAATTTCAACGTAATTATTTGAAAAAAAAAATGTCTATTCAAACTTGATTTTTGTAATAACTTAAGATTTAGTTGCTAATGAATTACTTTAATTATTTGGGTCCAAAAAGTTATTTCATTGTCCAGCCGGTTTTCACTATACCTAATCCTACTCCTTACTAGGAGTCCCCTGGGGAACCTCAGTAGCGCCTAAATTTTAAGAAAAATGTAAACACAAAGTTTTGACGTAAACGAAAATATCACTACGGTTTATCTAACTTTAATTAATCATCATCATCAACAGCCTTTAACAGTCCACTGCTGGACATAGGCCTCTCCTTTGAAATGAGGTTTTGGCCTACCATACCACGCTGGCCAGACAGACAGGCTGTCGTCTTTCGTTGGTGAGTGTAAGACCGGAGGCCCAATCATTCTGCATCATTCTCCCGGCCTCCGGAGACTGGGAAAATGATGTAGAATCATAACAAACTAGTCTGCCATGGTGGGGGTCACCATGGTGCAATGTATGCATCACAATAAGAATGGTGGCCTCCTATATTATACTCCTGGATTCTACTCATGCGTTACATCGGGCAGACTAGTCACTTTCGTAGGCTTCAATAAATAAATAAAAATAATCAACATTTTTTTTTATTAATTATTGTTTCATGCTTTTCTTTGCTGTTGCCCTGTGTAGTTAGCTGCCTTAATCGGCTAATATGTATGTATTTACAAAAAAACTATAAATATATGTATTTATATCAGTTGCTAGTACAAGCTCTGCCTAGTTTGGGACTGGATGATAGATAGATTATGTCAGATGTCAAATAAAAAAAACAAATAGAATTTAGCAGTTCTTAGGGCCACAGCACACTAGCTACTTTTAGCATCGGCGATCGGCAACTAGTCGCTTTTTAGAAGCTAAATACAGCGACCGAACGCTCTACACCGCACACTTAAAAACGCCAAACGCGGAGATTGAGTCGCTTTTTAGAAGCGCGACACAGCAGCTGAACGCTACTCTCCGTAGGTACACATTCGGATGCCGGTAGCATCGATTTGGCATCTGAGCAGACGCTAAAACGCGCGTTTCCGATACCGCGATCGAACGCAGGAAGTCGCTAAAACGCGATGCAGCATCGATGCAATCGCCAAATCGCCGATCGCCGATGCTAAAAGTAGCTAGTGTGCTGTGGCCCTTACAGAGACTAACGTGTTCAACCAAACTAACAAGCAAACAAATTGTTTGGCAAGCTATAGTATAAATGTATGAAATAAGTAGGTATGTAACTACAGTTATCAGGAATCCGATATGAAGTTTTCTTTATACTTTAATAAGAAAACTAGAAAGTTTTACGATAATGCGTAATATTCTTAATTACCTAATAATAAAAATTCACTTACAAACAATAATTAGAATGTCACCTTTCCCTAACGTTGGTCGTTGACCCCGCGGTATCCCACTCTTTGTTCGCATCGTAACTATCGATAGTAAACTGTACAGTTACGATAGGTCAAACAATTTTTACGACGCAGTAAAACTAACTGCGGCGTTACATAAAACGCAACTGTTTGACGGTGGCACCTGTTACTGGAGTTAAAACACAATTCCAAGTAAACCCCCCCCCTCACTGGACATATACTTTACTGTATATAAAATTATATATACCTATATACATAACTGGCTGTATATAAAAGTAAAAACTATTAACTTATCTTTATATTTATAGGTGAAGCAAAAACTTTGTACCCCTTTGCACGAAAATTACAAGGGCGGAGGAGTATGACATTTTGCACTCTAATGGTTTATATAGAGAAAGAGTTAAATATGCTTAAAAATACATTAAATCAATAAATAAAATTCACTACGTAGTTTCCATTCGCTCAAACTAGTTATTATAACATTTATTCCACTCCAAAGTGGGGGTGTTCAAAATGGCTGACTTGAAAGCGTTGACTACTTTTTCACCGGACTGGAACCTTTGACCACGAAGCATTTTCCTAATTTTAGGAAATGTTAAGAAGTCGTTAGGGCTTAATTAAAGACTGTATGGAAAATGGTCAAGAATTTCTACTTTTTCCTGCTTCAAACACTCAATCGTTTGACGAGCGCTGTGTGAGCTTGCGTGGTCATGCTGCAAAATGATTCGTCGCTTTGAGTTAAGTTTTCGAAGTTCGGCGATGACTTGTGGTAAACAAACTGTGGTATACCACTCTGCGTTAACCGTTCTACGATCTTCAAGTGCAACATGGCCGGTTTTTCCAACAAGCGTGGCCTCCATCTTGTTTGAAGTGCTTCGAGAACGAACAACTTTAGTCGGCTTTGGCTCGTCTTCAAAGACCCAGATTGTAGATTGTTGTTTGAAATCAGCATCGTAGGTAGAGATCCAAGATTCGTCACCTGTCGTAGACGTGATTTGACTCTCCTCGGTTGAACCTTTGCAGAGTTTTCTTATACCATCTGACGCGGGCCGCCTTGTGATTTTCGGAAAGCAGATGCGGCATCCAATGTTATACTAGCTTTCTCACAACAAGCGCTTCATGCAAGATCTTCTGAATGGTAGACCCGGGAATCGAACCCGTATGTATGCTATATCCGTAATTCAGAGGTTAAGATAACACATAAGAGCATGAAGCTTAGTTGGAAGTCTTCGGGCGGCTTAAAAACATCCAACGGTAAGATTACCTAGCCATAACGTTTTTTGTCAGTCCCCCACCCGCAATTCACCAGCGCGGGGCGCATGGCCTTAACCCTCTCCTGGAGTAGACACGAGCGCAGCAGTGGGACGTCATTAGTTGTTGATTATATTAGATAACACGTGGATTATGTGTTATATTCCCAGTATTATTATTAATCACTCCGCCTTCCAATCAATTGTCAGCCCGAATTTCAAGAGTCGGTTCAAGTAGGATACTAAGTGCGTTTCGTATCCACAAATACATGAATGTTGGTAGCCGTCTTTTAATTTCAATGTGGCCATAAAATTTGCAGTCAATACTGCAGCACTTGCCTTTCAAAAGGCTTTATTTTCACTGTACGGAACCCCAAAACCGTCACGTACTGTTGTTCAATATAAATTTTAAGGAATTTAAATATTTAAAGTATACGCCGTTCGTGTCTCTGGGGCGGAGTCGTTCTACGAACTGTGAGAAATCCATTTTAAATATACATATGCCTAGGAATTCTAGTGTACCTAAATATTTTGTACTTTAAAATTTCTTCATTCTTACCGAGCAATACTGTTCTTTTTGTCAAAGTACAAGCCCTAGTGAGCATATTATAAGCATTTTTTTCGGACATCTTACACACAACGTCATCTAGTCCCAAAATAAGCAGAACTTGTAGGGTACCAGCCAACTGATATTTCGTTTTTTTTTGTTTTTTTTTTTATTTAACGCCTGCCAAAGTGACTTTACTATGCCTGATGGAAAGCATGAGTAAAATCCAAAAGTGGGGGTCGCCATACTCACTGCAAATGCAAGCAGTATGGGGACCCGTATTATGGCGGCCTAGTGAGATGCTTTTTCACGCCCCGCTTAAAGGACCCGGCATCATAGTAGGAAGGAAAAACATGAGCTGGTAGTGAGTTCCAGTTTTTAACTGCTCGGCACTAGAAGGAAGATCTGAACCGCTTAGTTCTGGAGCGTATATTTTCTACTCTGAAGAGATGACTTTCCAGGCCAGCCCGTGTAAAATACTTTATTTTTGTAATACATACACATCAAACATAGAAAACACCCAATCTCCGAAACAAATATTTGCAGATCATACAAACATTTGGTCCAACCGACCAACAAGGCATCCGTCCGTGTGGTGACGAATTAAGAATACAGAGTGTCACCACCCCTATTCATCCCGCGGGTGTCGTAAAAGGCGACTAAGGGATAAACTACGCAAGACAACATCTATGCAAAGAGAAGGAAAACTTGAAACCAACCCTATACCAACCCGTCTGGCCAGCGTGGTATAGTAGGCCAAAATCTCCTTTCTAAGGAGAGGCCTATGTCCGGACTGTTAAAGGCTGTTAATGACGATGTTGATGACCAACAAGGCAGGCATTACATGGTTATGACACAGAATATCTTTATGTGTGTGTAAGTTGTGAATCTTTTAGTTTTATTGTGAAGTATGTGTGTGTTCGTAGTGACATACGATTATTTGTATTATCATCAACCCATAAAATCCTACTGCTGGTCTGGTCTTCTCTCAGGAGAAGGTTAAGGCCATACGTCCCCACGCGTGTGGAGTGCGGGTTGGAGACTGACAAGAAACGTTGTGAATAGGTAATCTTACCGTTAGATGTTTTTAAGCCGTCCAAATACCTCCAACTAATCTTCATGATCTTATGTGTTATCTTAACCGGAACCGACTGGTTAACTTAACCTCCGAATTACGGAAATAGCATACATACGGGTTCGATTCCCGGGTCGGACCAAATGTTTGTGTGATCCACAAATATTTGTTTCGGAGTTTGGGTGTTTTATATGTACAATATGTATGTATTTACAAAAAAAGTGGGTTTATAGACTCTTTATTTCTCATAAGAACAATTACGGTTCACTTACATGAGGTACAATTTATAATAAAACAATAATTGTCATCTTGTGACGAAGCATAATAATTACAATAGGTTTAACGGCTATTAATATACAATATATGTATAACGGCTAATAACAATTGCACTTTAATTAAAAATATTCTTTCGGTGTGCTAAAGTAGGTAATAAAATGTAAACAATAAAACTGGCCAGTCAATATTTATGTAATGTATTTACATCAGTTGTCTAGTACCCATAATACAAGCTCTGCTTAGTTTGGGACTAGATCACGCTGTGTATAAGATGTCCGAAATATTTATACCATACCACAAACGGCCATCCATCTAGGTACTAACCGCGCTCTCGTTGCTTACCATCGCTGATGGTTTCCAATCACCTAAGGCTACTTGGCTATAGCTATGAGCGTTTTTGTATTGAACTCTAAAATGTGTGTGTGTGTGTGTGTGTGTGAAAATTGTACTTTAGTATCGAGAAAAGACGTTATAGATTCACCCTTCCAGTTCTTAGGCCTGATTTGCTCTATGATTTTAGCTTACGACAATTATTCTATAAAAGTTCTTCTTCTTCCTGGCCTTATTCCTAATATTATTTAGGGTCGGCTACTAGCTCAACCGGTTTTACCTCAATATCAGTATTTTCAAGAAGCGACTGGCATCGGACCTCCGCAACCCTAAGGCCTGGTTCAGACTACGCCGTACCGTCAGATTTGCCGGAAACCGGACACCGGACACACCGGACACTGTTCAGTCGTGTTCACATTACACCAGATCCTCGGACAGTCAAGTACTCAGCTCAGTTAAATTTGGACCTGTGCACACAATGGACGACGAAATTGTTGTGTTATGGTGGTATGTTAATAGAAGGCAAAATAAAAGAAAACATTACGTACATCCTATTTTCGAATGACAGCAACCACTTTTGATGATTTACTGATGAAAATACGAGCCAAATGAGGGTAGCGCGGACGGGGCGAGGGGAGCACGGCACAAACTTGTTCACATTACTCCGGTCCGGTGTTTCTACCGGCAGTTTCGTAGTGACAAAACGCTCGGTGACAATGCCGGACTCGGCAAAAATGCCGGACTCGGGATAATGTGATAATATAGTAGATAATAGCTAATCGCTTCATATAACTTGTACAGCAACTAGCCCTTCCGGCAGTTTTGCCGGCCCGGCAAATCTGCCGGTCCGGCGTAGTGGGAACCAGGAGAACTGAAATTCGAAGGTTGAACTAGTTGTCAGTAAATTTGGGGGACTGACTTCTGAATTACGATTGCCATAGATATTCATGACAACCGGAACCGACCCGGGATTTGGATACCTCTTGATTACCTTTTCTGTATATAATATACCTAAGTATATAGTACTAACACATACGAAAATAATCACCTCGTTACCTAAACACAATGTTTAAATATGTACAAATTAATAGATATTTAATTCGTCGTTACCGCCGTGGGTGAACGGAGCGGTAATGTGTTTCTGATTGCAACTGTACGTGATTTCGCTAACTATAGCGAATAGAGTTGCTGTGGTCTTATGTGCGCCTGGTACATAAATGGTCATTTGACTACACCAAAAATGTTAAAATGTTAAGTATTTGACGACTCTGTTGGTCAAGTGGTTAGTGTCTCTGAGTGCTAGGTCAGAGGTCATGGGTTCGAATCCCATCCAGGGAAAATAATTGAGTGATGAGTACGATCATTTTATTCTATGCCTGGGTGGAAGTTATTTATACACCTATACATACATACAAACAAACAATACCTACATATATTAATAAACAAAATTGAAGTCTGTTTGTAACATCAGATACCTAAGGAGTTTTTACTAAATGCATTTGAAAGCGTTTACGTTACTCGCAACAAAAAGTATATATATGTCTGTCTGTTTGTGACAGGGCTTTCACTGCACAGAAAGCTGATGTTAAAAGAAAAAACTGAGACTACAAAAACATGATTTAAACTTACCACTAAAACCATTCTTCTTCTTCTTCCTCTCCAATCACTGGTGGTTGGACATGCCTTGAAAACCTCGCTTAGTCCTTGGCAAGGTGAAAGAGTTCCGCGGCGCTCTTGACTCCGGTCCACTCGCGGATGTTTCGAAGCTACGATTTTTTCCTACGGCCTACTCGACGTTTCCCCGCAATTTTGCCCATCATAATGAGTTGCAGTAAATCGTATCTCTCGTGTCTGAAGACATGACCGAGGTAGGCAACTTTTCTTGTTTTGATGGTGATATAAAACCATGAACATACGAAATTCGATATGCTGAATGTATGTTAACCCTTGTCTAAGGTAGTAGGTCCACGCTGAATTCAGCACGAATGAACCGACAGTCACGAACTCACAGAAGACCATCCTTAAATGTTTCGTTAGTGAGTGAGAATTCGGAGACCACACGATGCAGAAGCATCGCAAAAGGCCGCCTTGCTGTAGGTCACCATGCTGCATTGTCTGCTTTGACAATGAGGATGGTCACCACTACTATAAGATTCTACTTATGCTTTCCATCAGTCAGAGAGCAGTCACTTTGTAGGCTCATATATATTCTATATATTTATATATATAGCAAAAACTTTGTATCCCTTTTTACGTAAATTATGCTAACGGAGGAGTTTATATGGAGAAAGTTACAGTGCAGAAAGCTAAAAAAAAAATTGAAGTTGATGGTCGACCACTGAGCGAACAATAGATTAAATAACTGTGGACTAAGATATGGAATACACTTAAATTACTCATTCATCTAAAGAACTAAACTAAAAACTCATTATATAAATGACATCTAGACGTGCTGATGTTTAAAACACTATAGTTATCTGTCAAAATGACAGTATTTTTTTTAAATTTCTTAATGCAATTTTATCTAAAGTTAGAGACTAATATAAAATCCTTTTCTCTCCCCATTTCTGAAATGTAACTAAACGATACATAGGTAGGTATATAATATAATATACAGACGGAATCCGCACACTAGGAGTGTTCAGAAACTAAAGTTAAATTTGCAAGTGATAGATATGCCAGGCGCTCTCGGAATGTAATTTTCACACGCTCAAGCGACGTCACTGCAACCCCCCGCCCCTTGAAGCCACCCTCGAACAGGGTACACCCTCTTTATAGTCGAGGAGACTGTGGTTTTGAAAAGTCGTGGGTTTTAAAGTGTTGTGGTACGTGTGACTACGGCTTTTTAGACTGTAATATGTCTTTCTCTGTACACTGATAATTGTGTTCAAGTTCTATGTTGTTTAAATCATGTTTCATACTTTTTCAACGTATTGAGGAGAATGTTATGTAGTACTTATTGGTTTTTTTTTTATGTAAGCCTACTAAAGTGACTCTACTCTGCCTGATGGAAAGCATGAGTAGAATCCAGGAGTAGGGGTCACTATCCTCATTGTAAGTGTAGGTAATGCAGCATAGTGACCCATACCATGGCAGCCTGATCAGAAAATTCTTCATCATTCTCCCGGCCTTCTAAGGCCGGTTGAATGATGCAGAATTATTGGGCCTCCGGTCTCACACTCACCAATGAAATACGACAGCAAGAACTGTCATTAATAGGATGGTCTTCTGTGTGAGGGTAGTACTGCCCCGGTCGAGCTGGACCATTCGTGCTGAAATCAGCGTGGCTCTACTACCTATATTATACTTGAGAACTTATTGGTTTAATTAAAAAAGGCAATTGAGTAAAAATATGGTGCTTTCTACGTAAGGTATAATATGTACGTATTCACAAAAAAATTATATATATTGATATTTATGTATATTGATATTTATATCAGTTTTTTAGTACCCAGAGTCTCCTCTCTTCTTCAAATAATAAATAATAATAATGTTTATTTATTTCTCCTCACAAAAATAAGACCTTTGACCTCACAGAAAACAATGCGTACAACTCGATTTATACATAATTATGTAGTCCAGTATATGCGAGGAGCTGGTGTCTTTTATAGGTAAATAAATAACATGTCATATAACGTTAATAACATAATTAAATAACATGTCATGTCAAAATCGATCACAGTGGTGTGCAATGGGAGAGGCCTATGTCCAGCAGTGGACTGCGATAGGCTGATGATGATGATGATGATGATGATAACGTTAAATTGAAATTAGTACATACGTGAAAGTTTACATGTAGGTAAAGACCAGGAGACTTTATTATTCCCGTGGTTACTTTGGGTCGGCTACTAGTTCAATCCGTTTTACTTGAATGTCAGTTTTTACATGGGTCGACTGGCATCGGACCTTCGCAACCCTGAGGGCAAGCTAAATTCAACGGTTGAACTAGTTAGTGTATTTGAGGGCACTGACTTCCAAATAACGATTGCCATAGATGATCATGATAACCGAGACCAACTGTTTAAACCTGATATCGATATAAAACTTGTTCGAACGTATATTTGCGTAATAACAGCAGTCAATACTATAATTTAAAACATTAAAAGTCATCTAGTACAGCAAGTTTAGATCCCAGCTCTCTGACTATCGCCCCCGCGGCCTCTCACGACGGATGCCCCGGAAAATTGCTACAATCATTGTGAGAGAGAATTCCGAAATGAAGGAAGCATACTTAAAGCTGACTCGCGACTGTACTCACAGGATGGAACGCATTCTCTATTTATTCATAATAATTATTATTACTCCATGCATAAATGCACGATATATTGAGTGTTGAGATTTTCCTGCGTATAAAGAAACGTTTTATTGAGTAGGCCCTCTGGAGTAATACCTTCGTCATATAAAACTACAGTAATATTGAAGGTAAAAAGGCGGGATAATCTGTGTTCCATTTATAAAATAGGCATTACATTATATAAGCTGGTATCGTTCTAAGAATTATTCAAAATAAGAAGACAGTCTAATGTTGCCAGTGCAGAAATAGAAAATGGAAGATAAAAGGAAGCTAAGAATAATTTAAGACGCTTTCAGAATTATTTTGAATAAAATATATGCAACTATTGTTTAAATCTTACAAAACGAACTTATTGTTGACATCTTAAATCTTACAGTAAGTAATTAACAATTTACTTATGTAAAACAAACATAGAAATATGAATAGGTAAACATAGAGCAGTATGTACTTTTATAGATTAACTTTCTTTTTATAAGTTTTTTTTTTAAATTTATATAAAATTTACTTCTTACGCTCGTCAATAGCTACAAAAATGCATTGACTAACATGGGAGGTTTTAGATATCCATTTGTCTTTACATAGATTGATTGATTTACGAGATAGTTTACGTATTTCGAATATTACTTATCTACAAATATTCAAAAGGTCAATACCTATTACATGTTAAAGATACATAATTTAATTTCAACAACAAATTCTAAAATATATTGTCATCTTCAGGTATAGGTGGCTCTTGGCTCACTTGTTATCTTTGACTGTATTGTTGGTCTAATGGTTAGCATATGCGGCTGCTGATCAAGAGGTCTCGGGTTCGATTCCCGGGTCGGACCAAATATTTGTGTGATCCACAAATATTTGTATCGAAGTGTTTTCTATGTATAATTTGTATGTATTTACAAAAAAAAGTATGTTTATGTATTTATATCAGTTGCCAAGTACCCATAACACAACCTCTGTTTAGCTTGGGATTAGATGATGTTGTGTGTCAGATGTCCGAAATATTTATTTATTTTATTTATTTATGTGAGGGTAGTATTACCCTGGAAAAGTCGACCCATTCGTCCTACTTACTGGTTCTACTACCTTGTAGTGTTTGTTATTTAAGCAAATTATAACGCTAGTAACAATTGTAGACTTACAAACATACACGAAACAGTGAGAAAAAACACCCAGACTTGGAACAACGATTTGTGCTCTAAGGGCCACCGCAGACTAGCTACTTTTAGCATCGGCGATCGGCGATTTGGCGACTGCATCGATGCTGCATCGCGATTTAGCGACCTTCTGCGTTCGATCGCGGTATCGGAAACGCGCGTTTTAGCGACTGCTCAGATGCCAAGTCGCTGCTACCGGCATCTGAAATAGTGCGGAGAGTAGCGTTCAGCTGCTGTGTCGCGCTTCTAAAAAGCGACTCGATCGCCGCGTTTGGCGTTTTTAAGTGTGCGGTGTAGAGCGTTCGGTCGCTGTATTTAGCTTCTAAAAAGCGACTAGTTGCCGATCGCCGATGCTAAAAGTAGCTAGTCTGCGGTGGCCCTAAAAGTGCTGTTCAGTAGAAAACGGCGAGATAAAATCCTGTCTATTATCTATACAAATAAATAAAACAGAGGTTTCTGTTTGTAAATTAAAATTAAAATCTTGAAAGTACATCCGGTACCTTCAACTGTTTCTCATCTATTTGTTCTGGCAAATCTTTAGAACGGATGAACGGATTATGACAGATCTTTTACTGGCAGAAAACTGGAGATATAATTATATTTGTACACGCTTTTTAGGGTTCCGTATCCAAATGGCAAAAAACGGAACCCTTATAGATTCGTCATGTCTGTCTGTCTGTCCATCCGTATGTCACAGCAACTTTTTTCCGAAACTTTATAGCTTATGAGCTATACTGTTGAAACTTGGTCAGTAGATGTATTCTGTGAACCGCACTAATATTTTTACACAAAAATATAAAAAAAAAACAATACATTTTGGGGGCCATCATACTTAGAACTGAAACTCAAATATTTTTTATTCATCAAAACTATACGTGTAGGGTATCTATGGGTAGGTCTTCAAAAATGATATTTAGGTTTTTCATATCATTTTTTTCTAAACTGAATAGTTTGCGCGAGAGACACTTCCAAAGTGTCCCCTTCAGTATATGGACGAACAGACATAATACTATATTGTATCTGGGCGGCCGAGCTTTGCTCGGTTAATATTATTTATTGTTAAAAAACGCCATCTAAAAAATACTATTTAATGCTAAGAGTAATTAAATACATGCAAATACATGCAAAAGGTAAGCGCATGAAAACTCAAAGCTCGCATTTTCCCAAAGATAAGGCGATAAGGTGTGAATTACGATAGAGAGTTACTCACTTAATTTTATGTCCAACCATACATACTAAGACTATGTATGATTATAACAAAAGACATCTGATGTACCAGGGCACCATAAATCACGAGCATGTCGATATCTTTCAATAATCCAATCAAAGCGGCTCGTATCCGAACTAATGTTATTGTCAAACCTACCAGCCATTATCTGGGCACAAGCGAACATCTGAATGTCCAGTCACGTATCCGAATGAAGGAGACAATATATACGATTAACACGAAGAGTGACAAAGAGCGGTGATCGATGTAAACAATCGGATAATGTGAAGTTCGAAAATGTCATAAGCGGTATAATATTGTAAATGATTTTGAATTTTATTGCTTTCGTCTTAACTTGTATAGTAATGTGAACGTTGCAATTTTTAAATTTCTACTAAGCAGCTTATATTTTTTGTTTTAAGTGCCATTCAATTTTGATATCTATTACAGGTTCCCAAAGCATAATGTTGCGTGTTATTTTATGACACTTGCGTTAAAAGTGTAGCATTCGTTAGTTTATTCCCGCCAAATGCAATATATCTTGTGTTTCTTATATTGACAAGAGCGTCACCGGAATCGGAATGGAGTAATAAAGAAATTGCAGTCCTTTTATGTAGCTTTTTAACATTTCTGATGTGCACTTTAATGAATGCGACTTAATTGAATAATCTTTGTAAAAGCGAGCCGCGTTGTTTGTGCCCGCATTCGGAATGAAGAAATATCCTGGAGGATAGGACGATCTCCATTTTGTGGATGCTCGGATGCAACTTGAAAATGTTAGTTGAGAAATTTTAAGTAATAAAATTTATTTAATGAAAAGAACTTTAGTTTTAATTTGAGTAACCATGACAGTACAAGTATACGTAATTAATTTGCTTGTTTTAACCATTAAAAGTCGGCCAAGTGCATGTCAGGCCATGCACAGGAAAGGGTTCCTCAGTCACTCATAGTGGTCCGTGGATTTAAAACCGTATCCAATAGATAATTGTTATTTTTACGTATTAATGCGTTAATTTTTGTGTTTTTACAAATAAAAACATCTTGTTATTATCTGTGCGCCTAGTACCCATCCGTTGTTATCGAACCTCCTGCACATCTTTAAACTAGGGCGCACTCATTCTACATAGCACTTTGTTTTCTTTTCACATCTCGACAGTCATGCTTTCCTAGTAGTTTTGGTTTCATATACTAGGTTAGCTATGTAATTTTACAAGACTGAATTTTCCAAAAAATATTTGTAATTCTGTGAGAAAAAAGGGTTTTAAAAAAAACTAGGTTTTTTCCATGTACAGCGAATCCTATAAGTATCCTATATATCTTACGTAAGACAGCACTTGGTCTGGTTGTTCTATGTGTCCGTTTTATGAATATTTGTAGAGGATAGAAATATTCTTGGGGGATGTAAGGGGATGAACCAACATCTTTTATCGCAAGCCAACCTCACCTGCACGCGGTGCGTCCTGCTGAACGACAAACGAGGCTCTGGCGACCGACTGATGGCGGTATATCCATCCGAATACGTGTAGCTAAATACCACAGACTGGTGATGGGCAGCAGCATCACCGGTACAATAAGCTGCACCCTGCGATCGCCAACCCGCCTGCCCAGCGTGGCGATTATGGGCATACCCTCCCATGCAGAGACAACTGAGGCCACGGCCCCCAGTTCCCGGTAGCCCCACTATTCCTGGCTATGGTGGCGACCACGGTAACGGTGGGGCAGGGGGTGCTAAGAATCTCCGGGTTACGGGAGGCCACCACAACAGACTGACCCTGGCTACGTACAACGGACGCACGCTACGGCTAGACTCGCATCTGGCACAACTAGAGGTAGAACTGGGTAAAATTAGGTGGCACATCCTCGGGTTATGTGAAGTCCGAAGACAGGGGGAGGACACCGTAACTCTTGAGTCAGGTCACCTAATGTACTTCCGCGAGGGAGACCAACAATCCCAAGGTGGCGTGGGGTTTCCGGTAAATAAGTCTATATCTAACAACGTTGTGGAAATTTCCAGTGTGTCGAACAGGGTAGCGTACCTCATTATTAAGCTCACTGAGAGGTATAGCCTCAAGGTTGTGCAAGTGTACGCACCGACCTCGGCGCACTCGGATGACGAGGTGGAGGATATGTACGATGACATATCGAGGGCCCTCCACTTAACCACTAAGACCCACTACAACGTTGTTATGGGTGACTTCAACGCTAAAGTGGGAGTACAGATTTGCAGCGAATCGGTAGTAGGATCACATGGACTTGGAGTCAGAAATCATAGGGGGCAAATGCTTGTCAACTTCCTTGAACGCGAGGGGCTCTTTTTGATGAATTCTTTTTTCAAAAAACAGCCCCAACGCAAGTGGACATGGCAAAGCCCCGACACTGTGATAAAAAATGAGATCGACTTCATAATTACGGACAAGAGGCACATATTCAGAGATGTCTCAGTGGTCAATAGGTTTAATACCGGTAGCGATCACCGACTAGTCCGAGGCTCTCTGAATATCAACTTCAAAGTTGAACGTGCCCGTTTGATGAAGTCCAGGCTCCGACCAACTCTACTCCAAGCCATGATAGGATCTGAAACGTTCCAGTCAAACCTGGAAAACCGATTCGCTGCCGTGGAAACCACAACAGACGTAAACCAGAACCTCGAAAATGTGGTTCGAATCCTCAGGGACGAAGGTACGAGATTTTGTGAACTGCAGCGTAAAGGCAAGAAGTCGAAGCTTTCAGAGAAGACTTTAGGGTTGATGAGGAAACGGCGTGAAAACCCACCCGTCACTTCGTTGGCAAAGAGGATGCTGAACAGAGAGATAAGGAAACTCGTCCGACACGACCTCCGGTGCTCCAATACTCGCACCATCAAAAGAGCGATCGAGCAAAATCGGGGGTCAAAAGTGTTCGTACAATCTCTGTGTAGAAGCGAACTGACGAAGTTGACCACAACAAGTGGAGAAGTTGTTTCCTCGAAACCGGCAGTCCTTTTGGAAGTGGAAGGCTTCTATAGTCGGCTATACGCTTCGCATGCATCTCGACCTGATACCGAAAATGAGGACACCCGAGCCACATTAACGCGTCACTACACCGAAGACCTGCCAGAAGTCAGCACCGATGAAATCGAGATGGCTCTTAAACAGCTTAAAAATGGAAAAGCCCCTGGAGAGGATGGCGTTACAACAGAGCTATTAAAAGCTGGAGGTAAACCCGTACTGAGGGAGCTCCAAAAGCTTTTCAACGCTGTCCTGTTTGAAGGGAGAACTCCGGAGGTGTGGAGTAGGAGTTTGGTCGTGCTTTTCTTCAAAAAAGGTGACAAGACCTTATTGAAGAACTATCGACCCATTTCCCTTCTAAGCCACATCTACAAGCTGTTTTCAAGAGTCATCACGAACCGTCTTGCGCAAAGACTCGACGAATTTCAACCACCGGAGCAGGCCGGATTTCGGAGCGGATACGGCACCATAGACCACATACACACAGTGCGGCAAATTATACAGAAGACTCAGGAGTATAACCAGCCCCTGTGTCTAGCATTCGTGGACTATGAGAAGGCCTTCGACTCGGTTGAGATCTGGTCTGTTCTGGAGTCCCTGCAGCGTTGTCAGGTAGATTGGCGATACATCCAAGTGCTGAGATGTCTCTACGATACCGCCACCATGTCCGTCCAAGTACAGAATCAGCAAACAAGGTCCATACCATTGCATCGAGGAGTGAGACAAGGGGACGTTATTTCCCCGAAATTGTTCACAAATGCAATGGAGGATATGTTCAAGACGCTAAACTGGAAAGGACGTGGCATTAACATTAATGGCGAATACATCTCTCACTTGCGATTTGCGGACGACATCGTCATAATGGCAGAGACACTGCAGGACCTGCAACAGATGCTGAATGACCTAGCTGATTCTTCTATGCGCATCGGCCTACGGATGAACTTGGACAAAACCAAGGTCATGTTCAATGAACATGCTCTACCGGAACCGGTTGCAGTACACGATACCGTTCTCGAGGTTGTTCAAAAATATGTCTACCTTGGGCAGACATTGCAGTTGGGTAGAAACAACCTCGAGGATGAGGTGAATAGAAGAATTCAGTTGGGTTGGGCAGCGTTTGGAAAGCTACGTCGAGTCTTTTCGTCGTCGATCCCACAATGCCTAAAAACGAAAGTTTTCAATCAGTGCGTCCTACCTGTCATGACATACGGAGCCGAGACCTGGACACTTACGGTACGGTTGGTCCATAAGCTTAAAGTTGCTCAGCGTGCTATGGAAAGGGCTATGCTCGGCGTTTCTCTGAGAGATCGTATCAGAAATGAGGTGATCCGTCAGAGAACTAAGGTCATCGACATAGCCCACCGGATTAGCAAGCTGAAGTGGCAGTGGGCTGGCCATATTAGCCGCAGAACTGATGG
Organism: Phragmatobia fuliginosa; assembly: GCA_932526445.1. NCBI lineage: Eukaryota > Metazoa > Arthropoda > Insecta > Lepidoptera > Erebidae > Phragmatobia > Phragmatobia fuliginosa. The sequence continues at coordinate 17,853,133 of OW052074.1, read as the reverse complement.
CCGTTGGGGCAGAAGAGTTCTTGAGTGGAGACCGCGTCTCGGTAAACGTAGTGTAGGACGCCCACAGGCGAGGTGGAGTGACGACCTGCGTAAGATGGCTGGCAAGAGCTGGATGCGAGAAGCCCAAAATCGATCACAGTGGTGTGCAATGGGAGAGGCCTATGTCCAGCAGTGGACTGCGATAGGCTAATGATGATGATGATGATAGAAATATTCTTAATGTATCTTAAAGAAATACCTATTAGAAAAATAACACTCATGAACATGGTAACGGAACTGTAGGTCTTCTACACAATGTTTTTTCATAGCAGACAGAACAATTAAAATCGTTTAGCGATTGTGTAGCGAGTTTACAAGATATATGCGTGTGACGCGTCGCTGCTCGTTGAACAAATTTTTCAGTACTCACCAGTGCGGAAAGCGATCATTACTGTTGCGTAGCGGCTGTGTACAGACAGCAGAACGGCTGATGATGTGTAACGAAATTAGTTTTTTTACTCTGCACTATTTCTGTTAGCCTGGTGGAAGTAGATATGTCTTGAGTGGGCAAGTTCGATTTTAATCTGCTTACAAAGGAAAATGGCTGGATAAATTATTTTTTCTCAAAGATAAACACAGATTCTCGTCCACATTTTACAAGGCTTTCTTTAATGACTTTAATAAACAACGTTCTCGTGGTTTGTGAATTACTACTATCCGAAGCGATGCATCAGTATTCGATGGGTCATGTGATGATTGCTCTTACAGAGCATGCTTAAATACACTTCTGGTGTTTGTTTGTTTTATACATACTAAAACATATAAAACAAACAAACACTCTGTTCGCACTCCCACAATCTTAAAGGACGGCTATCCAACACGATTGGGGAGAGATCAGTCACTGGACCGACGGCACGGGCTTAAGATCCCAACTTTCAGTCTCCGTACTGTGTTATATACAGTTAAAATGAGTTTTTCTGACTATAGAAATGGAATATTAAAAAAATGTTTTTCATAAGCCACCGATGTTTTGTTGACGGTACCGGACCAGTCCGCGACGCACGAGCAGCAAAGCGACACGGCTGTTAGTTGTCGCGGCGTGTCGCGCAACCGAACGTTTTTCATTGCGTGTCGCGTGATGGATTCGATGTGGCGACTGTACACTACACTGGGCCGCAGCACCGCGCGACTACTCGATTTAGAACGCGCGTAATGTATGTGGGACAATTTAAAACAGTCACTTAATTTTAGACTGTTTGTTAGGAGAAAACGGGGAACCCATTTTGGTTCTAAATGTTTCAGTTGTTTCTGTGCTGGAAGTCAGAAATAGTGGGTTCTGTGTCTACTCTGGACATTGGGTGACAAGGAGGATACTTCATCTACACGGAGATCTTTAGTATTACCTTTTTTTGATTGATTGCGGCTACTAGTGGCACCGGATACCTTTAGAAGCCGGGCTCCCATACGTATAATTTTACACCGGAGGCCGGGCATCTCTAGGGCCTTCAGGTCTACTCTGTCCTTCACTCTTTATTTTTTTTATGTAAGGTAGTAAACTATGAATGGGTGTTTTATTATATTGGTTTTAGCCGTTTTTTTTTTAAATTTTCAAAAAAAAAAAAATATTTTTTCGATGAATTATATTGTCATCTATCTTCAAACAAGCAAACTAAACGGAACTTTTTAGAAAAAATCATATAATTAATCAGATCTAAACCAAGTCTCACCGTCCCATCGTGGGGCATCTCAATGGTATTTGTGCGATAGATCCAAAAAACTAAGCTTTATAAATAACTAAAATAACCTAGTATGTTACATGAATAGTACTAGGCAAACATAAATGTTAAAGTAGTGTTAGAAGTATAACAAAAATTAAAAGATTAAAACCCAACTCTGTAAAACTTTAGGATCAAATTTATAGGTAGATAGCCTTTGTTTACCCAATCTAATAACACCTTATTCATTAAAATTCATTCAACACCATTCAGACATACATATCATGAACTGCTAAAACTATTGTAGCCTAACTTTTGGTTTCGCCGGTGTCGGGTGATACAAAAATACGATTGAAATAAGAACCTACTTTTTTCTCAATTCATCGGAATCTTTTTGTTTATTTGTATGTTCAGCGACAATTTCGTCGTTTATGAACCGATTTCAAAAAATATTTTTGCATTGGAATGGGCGTAGCTTACAGGTCCCATCGTCACCATATCGGGCTTGAAGATGGGATCCCAAGGAAATCGAGGGAACTCCTCAAATATCATAGGCACAATTGTCGCGATTTGGGAACTCGGAATAGTTTTTCTTTGAAGTCGGTTTCTTTTTGTTAAAATTATCTTTGAAGTCGGTTAGTAAGAATCACAATGCAAAGTACTAGGAGAACAGGACTATACAACAACAAACATCTTTGAAGTGATCTTTATAAAATAACAATAATTACACGAATTCCTTGTTATTTTTTCTCACAAACAATAAGAAACAGGCACCAGACAAATTACAATTATTAAAAATAACAAAAATTGTAGTGTCTGTCTGTAAAAATATGTACACTTTTTTACTAAACACATTGAAAATATCCTTACATCCACCATAATAGCAATATTCAGCAATTTTTTTATGTCTATCTGTCCGTCTGTAGGTTCCGCTAATCTCCGGAATTTCTAGACTGATTTCGACGCGACCATTATAGGCATATGACTGATGCCATAACTAAGACAAGTTTGTTGAGACCCAAATTACTTTCGAAAATCATTTACGTACTAAATACGTTACTCAACATAAATTACTGTAGCAGAACTGTGCGTCTTTCGCGCCCGTCTTTGTAGTGTTAAACATTGTGAGTGTGTAAATGTTCGAGTGTCGTCTCATCTATTTTGTTTTTTTTTTGTTTTTTTTTTGTATTTTTTTGTTTTTATTTCGTATTTTATTTTCCTGAAAATTGGGTAGTTGCATTTTTTGTTTTGTTATCCGTGTCACGTACATGAATTGGGTTAATTATTAATATTTTCGGTTTTAATTAATTTACTTAGATTTTATGTTAAATGTTAAGGGTATCGTTTCCATAATTGCTCGAAAAAGCACTTACGGTTATAACAAGAGAAACAAATTAATTCATTATTTGACAGTAAAAAAAATATCTCAGTTCCTTAATAAATCAATCTATAGAGAAACCGAGTAAAGTTACTAATACGATTATTATTTTACGAGAAAAAAATCATCAACAGTGACCAAAATCACCGAAATCGACCTTTTCTGATTGGAATCTATCTAGTCTTATGTTGCTTTATTTGAAATAAATATTTTATTAGTTGCAAGAAAAAAGCACAAAAAAGAGATTAACCATTTAAGGTTTCTATTAATTCTCACCAGAAAGTCATAATTTAAACTTAAACATCATTAATTTTTAGCGGCAAAAGTTCCATACATTTTAGTATGGAGAAATAATTTGCAATAAAACAGAGTTCACGCGATTCAAAAATTCAGTGTTCTCCGAATATTCAAGGCGAGCGCACGCTCGTTTTTAGCTCCACACGCACTGTCACGCACACAGAGATTTGATTGTTTACATACGACGACGTGACTGTGTGTAACTTTTGATAATATTTGGTAGGTCTGAGAATAGACACACCAATCTTTATATTTTATATTATTATTAACCAACTTCAAAAAAGGAGTATTATTTATGTTTAACTAAATGATTTTTTTTTATTATACATTCATTGATTACTCTGTCAATTGTGGACCGATTTTTAAAAATTCTTTTTATATGACTGCCTCGGTGGCGCTGTGGTAGCGTATGCGATTGAGGTCTCGGGTTCAATTCACGGATCGGACCAAATGTTTATGAGATCCACAAAAAAATTTTTTTTTTAGGTGTTGGGTGTTTTCAATGTTAGTTTATAGGGAAACCCTAAAATTTTATAAGCACGTTATAATACGCCCCTATAAATAGTTATTATATTTTTTTTATTTTGTAATGCTATTCCAGACGCAATATCTGGTAGCCATCGTTTCCTGATGATGAGCTGATGGTGGAAGATATAACTTTTTAACGGTTAGGAGTTTTAAAATTATTATTGACTTTTATTACTTTATGACTTTTATTATTTATTGACTGCCTAGGTGGCAGTGGTAGAGCATGCGACTACTTTGCTTGAGTGAGGTTTCGGGTTCGATTCCCGTGTAGGACCAAATATTTGTGTGATCCGCAAATATTTATTTCGGGGTCTGGGTGTATTCTATAGGTAAGCAACAAAAAAAGTATGTTTATGTATTTATATCAGTTGTCTAGAATCTATAATATAAGCTCTGCTTAGTTTGGGACTGGATGATGTTGTGTGTAAGATGTTCAAAATATTTATTTATTATTATAATATTTCATACTGCCTTATTGGTCTTGTGGTCAGCGTATGCAACTTAGTCAATGGACCTAAAAAATGTAACATTTCAATGGAAATGTTACATTTTTTAGGCCTTACCTTGCGTTTTTAGAACACGCAATTTTATTTTTTTGGTGTGTAGGGGGGTCAGTGTTAAGCTAAAACCAAGTTTGTTGGGTCGCCACCCTTGTCCCACGGCTGCCATCTTGAAAATAGGGGTTGAAATGGTTTTCACGATATATCTCTTATACTATTTATTTTATAAAAAAAAAATTGTTAACATTTTTTGTTGCAAATTTATTAAATTCTCAACAACTTTGGTCCAGTAACTTTTTGTCGTAGAACTATAAATAAAAAAGTTATAATCGAAAATGTTAAGAAATTCGAGAAAAATATATACTTATATTTATATATTTTTTTATTATTATTATATTATATATATTATGTTATTAAGTGACCATTAGGGAACAAAAGAACATCTGCCTGCTATTGTTATTATTATTTCTAACCTCTTTTATTGTAAGAATAGCTATAATAATAGTATAACTAAAATAATAGAAAAAGCACGCTTAAAAAGTTTAAATGCTAATAAAAAAAATAGTTTTTACTGAAGTTAAAATCGTGTCTAAAATCATTCGAAATCATCTTCACAATTAAAAACAGAATAAAATACAATCGCACGTAGAGAAATAACTAAAAGGTATAAGTTTAACAACAACTTCAATACAATATTATTAGCTATTCTTACAATAAGGTTAAGAGGTTAGAAATAATAATAACAATAGCAGGCAGATGTTCTTTTGTTCCCTAATGGTCACTTGGGTATAAAAAAAAAAAAAAAAATATATAATTTTTTTCTCGAATTTCTGAACAGTGTCGCTAATAACTTTTTTATTTATAGTTCTACGACAAAAAGATACTGGACCAAAGTTGTAGAAAATTTAATTTGCAACAAATGAACTAACTGCTAACCAAGAGGTCTAGGGTTCGATTCCCGGGTCGGACCAAATGTTTGTATGATCTGCAAATATTCGTTTCGGAGTTTGGGTGTTTTCTATGTATAATATGTATGTATTTATAAATAAAAGTATGTTTATGTATTATAAACTGCGAAATAAATATTTGCGGATCACACGAATATTTGGTAGATGATATTCTGTGTCATTCGCCTGAAATATTTATTTATTCTTATTTATTATAAATATGTGTGTTACCTTTAGTCGTATCTTTCAAGATGTTCAGGTCAGCTGATTATGGAAAGTACTACTACTCAATGGTTTGGTGTTGGAGGATTATTTCACTTTTATACGTATGTATAAACCGCTAGTCGTATTTATGTTTTACTAGCTTTTGCCCGCGGCTCCGCCCGCGAGTGTGTCGATTTTCGCGGTAAAAAGTAGCCATGTCCTTTCTCGAGGACCCATATATCTCTATACTAAAATTGATCAAAATCGGTTCAGCGGTTTAGGCGTGAAAACGTAACAGACAGACAGACAGACAGAGTTACTTTCGCATTTATAATATTAGTAAGGATTTAGTAACGTTATTGCGTAAATGAGCCGTTTGCATTGAATATATTAAAAAAAAACAAAGTCGTTTGGTGTTGGAGGATTATTTCACTTTTATACGTATGTATAAACCGCTAGTCGTATTTATGTTTTACTAGCTTTTGCCCGCGGCTCCGCCCGCGAGTGTGTCGATTTTCGCGGTAAAAAGTAGCCATGTCCTTTCTCGAGGACCCATATATCTCTATACTAAAATTGATCAAAATCGGTTCAGCGGTTTAGGCGTGAAAACGTAACAGACAGACAGACAGACAGAGTTACTTTCGCATTTATAATATTAGTAAGGATTTAGTAACGTTATTGCGTAAATGAGCCGTTTGCATTGAATATATTAAAAAAAAACAAAGTCCTCTGCCGCTTCAATATGTCTGTTAAACTCAAATCATAACGTAACTTAAAAACTACTGCACCGATTTTCATGATGTTTGCAACAATGGATAGATTGGTTTTAAAGGAAGGTATAATTTGTCAAAATTTTAAATGTTTTTTTAAATACCTATAAGACCACGTATCGTTTAACACACATTATTGACATAATAAAATCTTACACAGAGTCACTAGTGTAAGATTACGGCCTATTACGGGTGCGACCTAGATGAACGCTCTGACGTATTATAAAATATTTATTTAAATAATATTGTGCAATAAACAATTTTAATCTACATGAAATGCTTAAAATATCTACAATATTTATTAAGATAAGGATTAATATTACATTGTTCCAAATTACTTTGAAATTATAATTCACAAATAAATTAATAAAGGAATATTAAAAAAGTATAAACCATTACTGTAGGTTATTCCTAGTTTATGTAACTCGTAAAATTTTGTCAATATTGGCTTTAACCTAAAAATAATATGTTTAAGAAACATTGACTTTATTTATGTGTTCCTTTAAAATAATAAAATAACATTAATAAATCTTCCTTAAAAGATAACCATAATTATGATGAAAACCGTATTTAAATACCTTGCGTATTTAAAAGGATCTGAGTTGTCACAAAGCACGCGAGCGAATTTATTTTAAACTGTGTAAAATTATTTTATAATCTTTGACCATTCGATTGGTATACAGAAAGTATTATGACTTTCTGTACTGAATGAATCCTACGGGCTTTACGATATGGCAAGATACATTGCGTGCGTTGTAAGACATTAAAATACGTTGTACAAAGGCAAACAGTTAATGGATATTTAACTTATGCAAAAAACCGAAAGTCGGTGATTACTTGCTACGGTATGTATGCGACAGTGCGCGATGCGTCTGTGTGCATGCAAAATATATATGTGGGTGTTCAATCACAAATTCTCACGCTCGGTGTTGCGGGCCTTAAGAAATTACTGTGTTGCGTTCATCTTGTGTGTTTGCTAATTATGTAACGGTTAGCGCAAATGTCAGGGGCCAGCTGAAAATCAGTGCTGTGCTTCAGTACAGCGAAAACTAAGCCTTTACTACACAATGTAATGTATTATTACCTAATTCGATTGTATCTAATACTAGCTGCGCCCCGCAGTGTTACCCGCTTATTTTCGAGATAAAAAGTAGCCTACATATGTGATTATCCAGAACTCATTTTTAAATTAGCCATTATAGTTGCACAAACTATCATTATAGTTGCTATGCAAGTGTGTTATGCATAGCAACCTGTGAAGTTTTGACAGGAGATAAACAGTGATACATTTTGACATCCACGATTTATGTATTTTTATAATCACCTAGCTTTTACCCGTGTATCTCTATTATTGCAGTAAAAAGTAGCCTATGTGTTATTCTGATATATACTATATTACTGTAAAGTTTTATCCAAATCCGTTTAGTAGTTTTTTACGCGAAAAAGCAACAAACATACACACACATACTCACAAACTTTCGCGTTTATGATATTAGTAGGAAGTAGGATATTAATAGGATGTATATTTTATTTTTAAGTAAAAATAAATGGTTTAAATGGTAGACTGAGATTCGTGCGGCGGCGTCACTCACGCTTTACAATTACTGCGGGTAAAACAGTAGCTCTTAACAAAGCATTGCTTATAACAATAACAATAATTCTAGCTAAAAACGAAAATATATACAGGAAAAATGTTAGAAACGGGTGTGTAGTCCACAACTGGTCATAGTGGGCTATCACGCCAGTCATTTGGTCCATTAAACGTGAAATAGTTCAGAACGAGTACCAGGCTAGCAGAATAAGCTCGGAGGTTTTAAAATACGATTTATGGCTACATTTTAGTTAGTACTAATGTGATTATGTGGTTTAGTGTTGCACCATACAAAATGTCGTTTAATGATTGCCATATGAAAAACTTGCAATAGAGTTTAAAATCTATGTATTTATTTTTAAATATTGTATTTGAAGTTTTTGAAAAATATATTGTGCTGTAGGAAGAGTGAAATCATATAACTATGAAGAATACTTAGAACCTTTCGTAGTACAAATCTATACTAATACGAGTATTATAAAGCTGAAGAGTTTGTTTGTTTGAACAAGCTAATCTCAGGAACTACTGGTGCGATTTCAAAACTTTTTTCACTACTTACTAACCAATAGAAGCTGAGTATCAATAAATAAAAAGCGGCCAAGTGCGAGTCGGACTCGCCCATGAAGGGTTCCGTAGCAGCAAGTAACATCATATAAAAGTTCTTGTAGTTCGTTATAACTTTCATCGATGTTTTATTAACAGTGTTTTAATTGAAAGAAATGTAAATTGCGGTTTATGATTTATGACGTATTAAAAAAAAACTAGTTACTAGATCTCGTTCAAACCATTTTTCGTTGGAAGTTTGCTGTTTCTAAGTATTTTTGTGTAAAAATATTAATGCGGTTCACAGAATACATCTACTGACAAAGTTTCAACAGTATAACTCTTATAGTTTCGTAAAAAAGTGGCTATGATATACGGACTGACAGACAGACAGACAGACATGACGAATCTATAAGGGTTCCCTTTTTTTGCCATTTGGCAACGGAACCCTAAAAATGTTTAAAAAACGTTGGTATATTATTCCTTTCGAGAGATTCCATTGCATGTGCGTACATGGTTGAAAATTCATGAAAATATGTATGACAGTGAACTATTGAAAAGTTAAAGAAAAATTACCTTTTAAGACTAAGGTTTGCTCACTATAACCTTTTTATGGTAAACAAAGTTGCTTCCGTGGTATAAATTCTCGCTACGGACAATAGAAGACGCAGACGGGGCTGCTAGTGTCTAAATAATGACATTATGGGGGGAGGTAATCTGAGAGGAAAGGGGTTAATTAGTTGAGATACATCAATATTTCTAGTTCAGGTTTCAATCCACCATAATAACTGTGCGCTACTTTTTACGTCGGATAGCCTAGTCACGCTGATTTCAGCACGAACGAGCCTACTCGACCGGGGCGGTTATACCCTCTCATAGAAGACCATAAAAAGACAGCGCTATTGCTGTCGGGTTTTATTGGTGCGTGCGAGACTGGAGACCCAATTATGTAGTAGAATTTCATAGTGTGGGTCACCATACAGCATTGTCCACATTCTCAATGAGTTTCATGACCTTGTGACGCCTTCCACATGCAGTGCAAGTGAACAACATACAACAGCGCCATCAACCAAAAGAACACTATACCACGAAGAAACACGCGCTCCACAACAGAGTACCTACAGACTGCTGACTCATCAGATATCGACCTCCGGTCTTGGAGATGGAAGGGACAAACAAGAAATTCTTGCGCCGATTAGCATATACAGGGTGTAACCAGACGTCTTCCGAAAACGAAAGATGCAGCTTCAGCACCCCAAAACTAATTAAAAACAACAAACAGTTGTCTTTAAAAAAAATTGTAGCCGGAAAAAACAATGTATCAAGATTTTTATTAATTTCCGAAGCCAGCAATGCATGCGCGCACTGAGTAGCAAGGTCAATGCCTTTCATAACTATTTAATTTAACTACCTACGCGTCGCGGCGTCGGTAAAGTTCCCTATTAACGAAAATACCTACCTAGTGACTTCACGCTACTTACCTAATTCTGCGAGAGCCTCGGTCGACCCAGAAATGGCACAAACTGAGCTTATTTTATTATTTTTTCTTATAATCTTATGCACTGTTTGCTGCGATATTGGGGTTCCATGACCTCTAATTAACTTTGCCGTAGTTCGTGTTCCAACCCGAGGATTTCTCTCAACAAGAGCTAAGACCTGTTCGTCCACTCAAAGATCTACTTCTAGGTCTTCTCCATGCCTTTGGGATGTAATCCTCTCATTATTCAAAACTCTCTGATAGGCAGCCGTGATGACTAACCTATCACGGTAAATACGAAAAGCCCGTAATGCATTTCCGCGGTCTACACCATAGCACATAATCATTTGGCCGTATTCCCTCGCACTAAACATTATAAATAATCACTGTCACTGTTAAAATATAAGTACCTATTCTAAAAATAATTTAACACAAATTAGGTGATAAGAGAATAAAACACTAAAAAATAAACAATTAACTTACTATACCTACGTAAAAAAGGAAAATTACAACACAAAACTTTCGTGAAAGTCCCTTAAAAAATCCCTTAAAAATCCCTTAAAGAAAATTATAATGCACCACGCAACTGTCCAGACTGTGCGAACATTGAAGACCGACTGGTCTAGTTCGTACCTATTTATAATATTAGGGAATTAAAGTTCTTTGAAACACGCCGCCGATCTGACGTATCGATAGGTAAATACCTACGACATAACATCGGAAACCCTTTGTCGCATAAACTCAAAGACCACGATTCTTTGATATTCGCCGACAAAGGTAATTTAGTGTTTAGGTAAATTAATAAAAATTTCAAAGTAATTCAAAGTTTTACGGCTAGATGCATCCGTAGGTTTCCTGGACAAATGTCGCATTTTGTATTGGAAATTTTGTATTTTTTTTCTATGGAATAGGGTTTAAACGAGCTGAAGTATGACCTGATGGTAAGCGATTACCGTCGCCAATGGATAACCGCAATACTATAGGCGGCACAAACAGCGCCAGCGCTGTTTCACACCGGTTTTCTGTGAGGCCGTGGTATCACTCTGGTCGAACCGACTCATTCATGCCGAAGCGTGGCTCTCCCACGGTATGTAAGAAGAGCGAATGTGAACAGATTGCCGAATCGGCATTGCTAATCAGAAAACCGTATGCGTAGGCTCACGTCTAGGCTTAAGACTTCAGACGCACGGTGCTATGGGTTCGATTCCCGGCGCAAAATAAACTTGAATTTCATTGAAGACGATGAATGACTTCAGTATACGAACGCAAAAAAATAACAAGTGCACAGGATACCATTATTATTTAAGCGTTGGTTGATAACCCATCAGAAAGCCAGATTAGAGAGTGATTTCGTTTAAAGTTTTAGTTAGTGTTAGGTACCTACTGCGGGCAGGACGCGCCCGCGCGCCCTAGTCGCGGTCATTGAACCGCGTGCGGTACTGTGTATTGACCCCCGGTCAACTGATTTTATTTAAAAATACATTGCAGTTTTATTGTTTTTATTTATTTTTTGGTTTTCTAAATGAGATAATTAGGTTGTTAGTGTCCTATTAAGTTGTACTATGTGTATGTAACCAGAAAAATACAAAAAAGAACTTAGATAAATTAACATATATTTTGTGTTTTTTTTCGCTAAACCTATATCAGTATCATGGTCTGAATGCAACCATCAAGTTTCCGATTTCAGTCTTTTTACACCCTGTATATAACATCCCAACATCAACCGTTGGGCAGTAGCCCGCCAGTCATGATCACCTCGCCTGGTAGACAGAGTAGACACTACGTAGCGGTAGCAACTTACCATCAGTTGTTGACTCTCCCCCCCCCCCTCATCTCCTGATTTATTCTCCCCCATACCAGTAAAAGAAACAATACAAAAATCTTTTCAGTACCAGGGGCTCATAATACGAGAATAGTTACATTAAGATAATCATTATATTTATGTTGCCCTGGTAGAACTCATTACGTTTAGTTATCCTCCCGTTAATTGTGCCAAGCGTACTTGCGTCAGGCGCGACTGGAATAATCGGGATCGTGAATAAATTGTCAACTTGGATTATTGTTTTGGCGACCGTAGGCTGTTCAGGTGTTTTTGATATTGTACCGTTAACAAAACAGATTTTCTAGAAAAGAGGAATTTCTGTCGAGGCCGTGGCCTGTGACTTCTGTTTTTAACAAGCTATCTATTCAATTTTTTTTATACATAGTAATAAAATAAATTCGTAGCGCTGTCTGTCTGTATTTGGCATTCAGGCGGCTTAAAACATCCAACGGCAAGATTTACGTAGGTACAAACTTTCTTGCCAGTCCCCAACCTTCACTCGGTTAGCATGGGGATGTATGGCCTTGACCCTCTCCTGAGAAGGACCCGAGCCCAGCAGTGGGACGTTATGGATTGTTGTGTTGATCGTAATAGAATCAACAGCCTCCGTTTCCGATTTCAGTATCAGAGTGACCTCCCCCTCTCCCTCTGATTCTGGGTATCATTTTAAGATCTTGTCTTTAGTTGCAATTGTTCACCAGGAAGACCTATCTGCCTAATTGCCCCTACACCATAACAAGCATACCATAGAAATATCACAATTATCAAAGTCACTATAAAACGTTACTAATATAATAAATGTGAAAGTAACTCTGTCTGTCTGTCTGTTACGCTTCGTCGCCTAAACCAATTTTGATGAAATTTGGTATGAAGGTAGAACTAAACTAACTTTTTACCGCGATAACCAACATACACGCGGGCAAAGCCGCGGGCGAAAGCTAGAAATATCTATATTTTTGAAATGTACATGTAACAGCCTTTCCAATGATACCAAACACAAATATATTTTTAAGATAGCTTTATGACCGCTAGAGAGCGCCGCGTTAGATTCAGTGACACGTCATATAGCCTATAACCAACGGACAATCAAGACGCTTCTAACGATATCTCATTTGTCAAGTTCTAATCAGTAGTTGATTAGCTTTGAGGGAATAAATGAACATACATAAAAGCATCTCACTAAGCCGCCTTAATGTGGTTCGCCATACTGCTTGCATTTGCAGTGAGTATGGCGACCCCACTTGTGGATTTTACTTATGCTTTCCATTAGGCATAGTAAAGTCACCTTGGCAGGAGTTTTCCAAAAAAAAAACATAGCCTGTTAAAATCATTACCCTCCTTTGAATTTGCCGTAGTCGGGTAATAACCAAGAGTGTCTTACTCACGGACAGAAGTCTTCTTCAAAAACATAAACGATAATCATAACATTTACCAGGACAATAGAGGAGAAAGAGCTATCTTTTGGCACATACCTTTAGCTAAATGCAATCTGTAGTGGCATTTTGGCATGCGATCAAAAATGAATTTTATGCAATTACAGTGAAAGTTCCTTTTAAAATGAGTTCTGTTATATACATAAGTCAACTGAGTAAATTCGTTTTTTAGGGTTCCGAAGTTACCAAAAAAATTATGAATGGTTGTTATGTAAGATATATATATATATTTCTCATACATTTATTGAAATCTGTTAATTTGAAGGTAAAAAATAACATTTACATTTTTATTCATTTATATAGATAAATGGTTCTCTTTAAAAAAACTACAACTACCCACTTGTTTCTGGTGCAGGTGTGGCTAGTAGTATTCACTCACTTCTTTTTAATTTAAATGTATATATAAGCTAACTAAAGTGACTCTCTCTCTCTACCTGATGGAAAGCATGAGTAGAATCCAAGAGTAGGGGCCACCATCCTTTTTGTGAGTTACCATGCAGCATGGTGAGTTGGTGACCCACATCATGGCGGCTTAGTGAGATGTTTCTGCATCATTTCTCCTGGCCTCCGTAAGCCAAGAGAATGATGCAGAATGGTTAGACCTCCTGTCTCACACTCGCCAACGAAAGACGACAGCAGGAATGTTGTCATTTTAGGTTGATCTTCTGTGTGAGGGTAGTACAGCCCCAGTCAAACCGGCCTATTCGTGCTGAAATCAGCGTGGCTACTACCTATAAATCCTCTCATTTCCTGCCTATTCTATGAAAAACAAGAAACTACTCGTAATCCAGTTTATTTGCTATCCGTATCTGTGCCCCTAGTACCTACTGTTTGTTTCTGAGTAAAACTTTAATTAACCAATAAACATGTCGGCCGCGGTCCCATCTTAAATTAGCAGTGACTAGAAATTGCTCGATGCCTTCACAGCAGTCATGACGCCCTGGTACCATAGGACGTAATGAAACTGTAATTGCTAGTAAATTAGCTGGTATTGTCATTTGAATTTAGGGCAAGGTATAAGTGCTTACAAGTTACAAGATAAGTAACCATTACGACTGTAAATTTCTAGAGGGTTGGCGTAGATGTTTCACTTACATTGTTCCTATTACTTTCTTAACACTTTTCTTGGTAACTTTCGATGGTATATGGAATTTATAGTTCCAGGGCAATATTAGCAATGTAAATAAAATAAATAATAAATATTTCGGACATCTTACACACAACGCCATCTAATCCCAAACTAATCAGAGCTTCTTTTACGGGTACTAGACAACTGATATAAATACATTATCATACTTTTTTAGAAAACACCCAAACTAAGAAACAAATATTTGCGGATCACACAAATATTTAGTGCGACCGGGAATCGAACCCGAGACCTCTTGATCAGCAGTCACATAAGTTAATCACTAGACCAACGAGGCAGCCAGACAATTCTTCAAGGTCTAGTTTATTTATATTCTGGTGTAACAGTTTCAGCAGTTCAATTTTTTTTTAATTTTATGCCTGATTAAGTGCCTCAACTCTGCCTGATGGGAAGCATGAGTAGAATCCAGGAGTGGGGGATACCAGACTGTCATCATTATGGGAAGGAAACATGTGAGCTGGAAAACGTAACAGACAAACAGACAGACAACACAGTTTGTTGTAAGTAGGTAGATATACAAGAGGCATTCGGACCCGGATAAATTGATATAGTTTCAGTGTTCATCTGAAGCGTTTCTTTTGTCGCCAGGGGGTGCGGGTATTACCCGGGTGGAGGGTGCTGGGGGGAACTAAGGTTGACAAATGGGCCGCTCTGAGCATCCGCGAGCGATACAATCGGTGCGTTGCTTACTGTGCTCCCCGTTCTAGGAAAAAACCTAGGGTTGCCACACTTGACACTTTTATTAAAGATATATTTATCTTTTTTAAAGACAAGATCCTGTGTCGCGGGGGATTTGCAAACATATATGAAACGGACACAAAGTACACCCATACTCAGATCAACAATTTCTAGATAACACAGTGTAGTCCCACGTGGGATTTGAACCGTGAAGTGCCGTGCACTTGGCGCAGTACAGATCAGCATTTCGACAACTTAAACCACTAAGCCAAACGTTATACGTTTTGTATAACAGTGTTATTGTATGTTATGTCCGTTTCGTTTGCCATAATCCCGGATAATAAATTGTTTATTTTTTTCTGTTCAATTTTCTTTGTATGTCGTTTATTAAGCTATACCTATAATGAAAATTATTTAAGTACTCACTAAAGTGCCCGAGAATTTGTTTCGAATTCAGTTTACTGCTGTCCACTCTTGAACGAAGGCCTTCCTCAAAGAACGCCAGCCATCCCGATCTCGAGCGATTCGCATTCATTGAATTCGATCAAAATATTTTTTTTCCTTTCAGAAGTAGCCAGAATTCTTTTCTCCTGTACATCTTTACTAAAATATAATAAACTTATTTTTTTTTAGTTTTGGATTAGGCGTGTAACAGATAAACTGAGTTATTCATTTCTATTCCTTACAAAAAAAAAACTAGGTGACTATTATTTAAATAGCACAAAATTAATCAGTTAGTTGTTTCACAATATGGAGTTACAACAGGATAGCAGAATAAAAATATGTTTTCTAATAACCGAGAAAGCTATTTAAAAAAAAAATATATAAAATAATAATATACAGAAAAAGTGATACACGATAATAGTATTATATTTAGCGGATAACTTTTTTAATAAAGCGCATTTTTCTTAAGTTTTAAAGTCAAGTATTTATTAATAATGTTAATTACATGAAATAGAACTAATTTTCTATATCCTGACAACCCTGAAGCACGCGTCACTGGACTCGTCCCAGCGTGCCATTACTCACTGTCGGCCGCCATTTTCGAACCGCCACGCCCGCTACGCTGCTCGCTACGAAGCTCTACGGCGTAGCGTTCCGTTACGTAGCAACCGTCTTGAGATTCTTGTTGTCGTAGTATATCTTTAATTATATTTGTTTAATTTACTTCACTTGTTCATGTGATTAAATTCAAACAATTTTGGGTGAAATTTGCAATTTTGTAAATGGTTTTCAGAATAGTTATAATTTGTGTTGTTCTCATTTTTCTTATGGAAAGTTTCCTAATTTTCTTATAGATCAGTTCAAGATTGAACAGATCTAATTCTTTTTAAGTAACTAAAGTTCAGTTTTCTAGTTTAAAGGACAGTATTAAAAATTCACGCTAATAGAATACATTGGTAAGTTTGTCTGTCACGCTGACACAGCTATACTGGAGCACCGATTTCAATGAACTTGGCACAGAGCTACTTTGATTCTCTGACTGCCTTGTTGGTCTAGTGGTTAGCGTATGCGGCTGCTGATCAGGAGGTCTCGGGTTCGATTCCCGGGTCAGACCAAATATTTGTGTGATCCACAAATATTTGTTTCGGAGTCTGCGTGTTTTCTATGTATTTATTTACAAAAAAAAGTATGTTTATGTATTTATATCAGTTGTTTAGTGCCCATAATACCAGCTCTGCTTAGTTTGGGACTAGGTGACGTTGTGTAAGATGTCTAAAATATTTATTATTTATTTATTATTATTATTCTTGAGGTAGGACATAGGCTTTTACCCCGATAGCTAACATAAACGCGCACATTTGCTTATAGCCACTTTACCTCAGGCCTTAGGTGATTGAAAACAATCACCCAGGTTAAGCACGGCGGCGCGGTCAGTAACTAGATGGGTGACCGTTTGTGGCATGCTATGTTATGAGCGTTTCTGTGATTCGGAGGTCACGTTAAGCAGTCGGTCCTGGTTGTTTTCATAAAATAACAGTTGTGAAGTATAGTTGGAGGCCTTCGGGCGGCTTATAAACATCCAACGGCAAGATTAGGTAGTTAGGTAGGTTAAGTAGGGACGTATGTCCTTTACCCCTCTCTTGGGAGGAGACCCGAGAACAGCAGTGGGACGTTGTGGGTAGTTGTTGATCCGCCAGCAATATATAGTAAATTAATTACTTTTCTTAAATTGTATATTAAATTAACGAAAAATGAATAATAATAAACACATTGCAGTTACAAACAGATACTCTGTTTATAAATAACGATATGATTTTTTTACTTTTAGTTTCTTAAATATATCCCTACTAATATTATAAATGTGAATGTAAGTTTGTTTGTTTCGCTTTCAATCGAAAACTACTCAAACGATCATCATGAAACTTTATACACATATTCTTGGAGATATTAGAAGTAACATTTTATACTTAAAAAAAAATATTACAAAAAAGAAAAACATAACCGAGATACACGCGGGTGAAAGCTAGTATTTCATAAAGCGGACTTAATGCCGTCGACCTAAAAAACAATATTAATCGAGTTTAAAATCTCCTTTTTTCATTCGATTCAAATTAATCGATCGAATCGGATACTCTTAAAATACCGAGACAGTATTGTGATATTACTATAAATAGGTGGCAAGCCGTGAAATTCAGAGGACAAATAAGTTTTATAACTAAAGTTGTTTCAACAAAACACCTTCAAACGTCAACGAATACTTCCACCAATATTTATAGACTTTTTAGTTATTCATGGCGGTCGAATCGGTGTTTCTCTTACTTTATTGAAGATAGTTGTGAATTTTGTTTCTAACATTGTTTTCTTTTTTCTTTTAAAAGACAACTCCCGTATTTGTAATGTACATTCTGTGTCGCTTGGGACTTTATGAAGTGAAATGGACACAAAGACCACCTAGACTTATAAAAACAATTTGTGGATCATACCAATTTAATTTCTTACCTAGATTCTAATTATTATCGTTGAATGTAGGAAGGAATGAAATAAGTTGAACTCTTCTTCCTAGCCTGATTCCCAATATTATTTAGGGTCGGCTACTAGTTCAACCGGTTTTACCTGAATATCAGTTTTTCCACGGAGCGACTAGCATCGGACCTGCGCAACCCTAAGGGAGAACTGAAATTCGTCAGTAAATTTGAGGGCACTGACTTTCCAATAACGATTGCCATAGATGTTCATGACAATCGGGACTGACCGATTTACGTGGTCTCGGAGGCACGGGCGTGAATCACCGCCAAACTTCCAAACTCCGGGCTGCTATTAAGGATTTCGTAAGAAAAACCCAAAAACACTTTTTGGCCCGACTTGCCGATTTGAACCCGAGACCTCTTGATTAGCAGTCACATTAGCTATCCACTAGACCAACGATTCAGTAAATAAGTTGAACTGATAGTTATAAAATGAAAAATAAACAATTAAAAAAAAAGTATTTTTATTAGGTTAACACTATTTATTTCATGGTAACATTATCGATAAAGTACGTTAACTTTTATAATAAAGATACATATAGGCTATTAAGTATCGTGATGACCTAAAACCAGCATGTAAAAGAAGCAATGTCCACTAAACAAGATAAGATGATCTACTTAGGAGGAAATTAATTACTTGGTATTGAAAGCTGTCATTTCAATTAGCATATATTATAGTACAACATTCCAACAGTCACAGGTGGGTAAAGGCCACCGGGCATAGCCACTCGACTGCACGGTTGGCCTAATGGTTTAAGCGGTCGCCACGCCGCTTCCTACTGCGCCAAGTGTCGTGGTTTCAAATCCCACGTAGGACAACACTTTGTGTGATTCACAATTTGTTGTTCTGAGTCTGGGTGTTCTTTGTGTCCGTTTCATGTATGTTTGTAAAGTCCCCCGCGACACAGGAATTTATATTCCTACTGCGGGAGTTGTCTTTTAAAAAAAAAAAAAAAAAAATAAGAAAAAAAATTTAATGATCTGTGTCATTAAAGGTATTTTTGTAGTTAAGTATTAAACATCCAGACAACTCCCGCATTAGGAATAAAAATCCAATGTCACGGTAGACTTTATAAACATACATGAAACGGACACGAAGAACACCCAGACCCAGAATAACAATTTGTGAATTACACAAAGTGGTGACTCACGTAGGAATTGAACTCACGATACTTGGTGAAGTAGAATGTTGCGTGGCGACCGTTAAACCACTAGGCAACCGTGCAGTTTGACAGTAGGTAATCTTTCAACGATCTTTCAAAAAGAAGCGCTCATAGCCGAGTGGCCTTAGGTGATTGGAAACAATCGCCAAGGGTAAGCAACGACGGCGCGGTCAGACCTAGATGGGTGACCGTTTGTGGCATTATATGTAATGAGCGTTTCCGTGATTCGGATGTCACGTTAAGCAGTCGGTCCCGGTTGTTATCATAAGATAGCAGTCGTGAAGCTTAGTTGGAGGCCTTCGGGCGGCTTAAAAACATCCGTAACAAGATTACGTAGCCACAACGTGTCTTGCCAGTCCCCAACCCGCACTCGGCCAGCGTGGGGACGTATGGCCTTAACCCTCTCTTGAGAGGAGACCTGAGCCCAGCAGTGGGACGTTATGGGTTGTTGATGAATCTTTCAACATTGATGGCAATGTGATAATGTAATCATATTAAGAGCGAAAATTTTAGTTTATGTTATGCTTAGTTGGAGGCCATTTTGCTGTGTTGTTGGGTTTTACTTACAGGAAATTCTTAATAACAGCTCGGAATCTGGAAGTTTGGCGGTGATTCACGCCCGTGCCTCAGAGAGCAAGTTAAGCCGTCGGTCCCGGTTGTCATAACATCAATGGCAAACGTTATTGGGAAGTCAGTGGCCCTCAAATATACTGACAACTAGTTCAATCATTGAATTTCAGTTCTCCCTTAGTGTCGCGGAGGTCCGATGCCAGTCGCTCCGTGGAAAAACTGATATTCAGGTAAAACCGGTGGAACTAGTAGCCGATTCCAAATTAACTTGGGAATAAAGGGTAGGAAGATGATGAGTTGCAGGCCTTCAGGCGGCTTAAAGCTAATGTCAAGACAACGTTGTCTTGCCAGTCTCCAACCCGCACTCGGCCAGCGTGGGACGTACGGCCTTAACCCTCTCATGAACGGTGACTCGAGCCCAGCAGTGGGACGTTTTAGGTTGTTGATGAGCGAAAGTTGTATCGGTATTCTGCTAGTTTAATGCAGACTTTCACAGATAATTTCACGACCAAATATCATTAAAATCGGTGGATTGGTTTAGCCGTGAAAGCGAAACTGTCAGACAAACAGTTACTTCTGAATTTATAATAATATTTTAGTTCCAGTATTTCATTTCTTCAAATAGGTACATGTGTTATTTTACAAACGGTTTTAGTTTTTTGTATAGAAGTAATTCGCTTCCATTGCCATATTTGTAGTATTGTAGCTTTTTCTTTTTCGTACATTTTACACACAACGCCATCTAGCCCCAAACTAAGCAGAGCTTGTATTATGGGTACTAGAAAACTGATATAAATACATAAAGATACTATTTTTTTTTTTTGTAAATACATACATATTATACATAGAAAACAGCCCAAACTCAGAAACTAATATTTGCGGATCACACAAAAAATTGGTCCGAACCGGAAAGAAGACCATCCTAATAATGACAGCATTCTTGCTGTCGTATTTCGTTGGTGAGTGTGAGACCGGAGGCCCACAATCATTCTGCATCATTCTCACGCCCTTCGAAGGCCGGGAGAATGATGCAGAATAATCTAACCAGGCTGCCATGGTAGGGGTCACCATGCTACATTGCCTACCCTCACAATAAGCATGGTGACCCCTACTCCTGGATTCTACTCATGCTTTCCATCAAGCAGAGTGGAGTCACTTTGGCAGGCTTAAATATATATAAAAAAAAAAAGAACCTGAGACCTCTTGATCAGCAGTCGCATACGCTGACCACTAGACCAACAAGGCAGTCAAAAAGTTTAATGCCATATAATTTTCAAATTTAACTATTTGAAACCAGACAAGCATAAACTTCTGCCATAATTACTCTAATTTAAGTTTTATACCAATCCGAATAAGGGTGATTTTAAAATGAAACAAAACATTTTTTTTAGGTTTTAATATTTTTTACACAATTCGTAGCATTCATAATGCCGACACATTTCGTCAGATTTTCTCCGTATGGCCGTCAGCGTTTGATGTTACTATCGTTTATATAAACCAGTTCATTACATTTAATCGTATATATTTATTTATAATATGTACCTCGCCGAAATTATACAATACAAATATATAATTAACCTTTCTTTAAAATTGAAAATGTATGCGCTGACTGACGGTCAATATTCACCATTTTTAGTACCTATATTTACAGTAACTTGATGACTTTCAAATCATTATATATAATGTACATATACATATATAATAAAGAGAAAAATCAAAATAAAATTCTTCAATTAATACATTAATGCCTAACAACTACTATTTAAGATTTTTCTCATAATAAAAATATATTACACGCAATGCAAATAACAATAATAATTGTGTACCAACAAAGTCTGGTGTTGTTAGAGAAAAAAACTCTTCCACATTATTTAATACTGAGACTTCATTGAGAAAAAAACTGTATTTATACAAAGTAAAAGTGACGTTTCGATGAATAATTATTTACAAAAGTTAACAAACCTTCTTTCTAAAATGAAACCTTTAAATTACCACACGATTATTGTTTAAATTAATAACTCACCTAACTTTGACATTCGATATTTAAATCAAGCTCTTGTCACTTAATAAGCAATTTAAAAAGAACATCGTTCGACATTTAAATGTACGTTCAAAAAAAATATCAACAATCGTGTAGAAATTTAAAAGATAATTATGGTGGTCTTAACTAGCCTAGAATAAAGCTTGTTCTCAGATAACTTATCTTCTGCTATCGAAGTACCGTAGCTAGGACCAATTATGACGTTTAAATCTCCCGTTCGTATACATGACATAAGGCTGTAATGCGTTGCATTACTATAAAGTGGTTCACGTGATTTAAGTTCAAAGTTAACCGTACCGTGAGTGTTCGTTTTTGCTTTTTCATATTCATTGATAATTGATTTTATGTCCATAATAATGAATAGGCTTTTTGTTCTCACTTTATTTAAATTTTAAACACTCACAGCAAAGTTACGTTCCGTGGCAAGTATAATTAGTAATTCATATTATTCGCTTTAAATTAAGCAAAAAAGTTTCATATGCCCACGGAACTTTATAATCTAGGAGAAGCTCACAGATTCTCATCAGTCGTGAAAATCACACAATTATAAATATTATATGTGTGAATGGTCTACAGATTAAAAAATAAACAACACTGGCTGGTCTGTTCGAGCCGAACACGGCCTATACTGTTCAAGAGGTATTTTTTAATCTGTACATCTTCTAGTTTATGGTCTCCTGGTAACATAGAAGGCAATCAATATCAGGTATCATCCACAAAGACAAAAAATAGAGCTAAAAATCTCATTTTTTAACATTGTAAAATATCATTTTGTGTTTCGTATACATTGGTTACAAATTGTGCTACATTATCAACACCAAGGCAAGGTGAGAAACGATATATGATATACAATATCATTACAATAAATATATAATAATTCAAAGATATGTATTCAAAATGTTTTCTGTAAATTATATGCGGACAATTAATATTCAAGAAATTGACATGTACATGTACAATTTGAGCTTGATAATTAATTACATTTAATAAATTAGTTGTTAGGTAACAGACGCAGCACGTAAACGCAATTTACAGTACATACATTTGAAAATTGTTAGGAGGTGTATACACGAGGCGAGGCGTCGGAGACGGCGGTTGGCCCGCATGGCCGCGTCTCTGCCTTGTTTCAGTCCGGTGATCCGGTGTGCGACGCACCAACGGCCCCGTGTAGCAAAAATAAATTGCTTCGGAATTCCTAAATTCTATTAATACAACTCCTTTACAAAAAATGTCCCATATCTATTACCTTTCCGTCGACAGCGACCCAAGTATTGTAATAGTTACATCTTACACAACTATTCAATTATTTATTTATATTTACGTAATAACAATACACAATTAGCTATAAATATTTATACGATAACTATCAAACCACGTTTTATTGTTACATTCATCAACTTTGCTCATATTGTTCCGACTGTTTTAAACCATAAAGTTTGTTTCTAATGTGATTTTTATTTCGCACCAGTGTCCATGTCACTTTGTAAACATTTACAATTTTAAACATTAAAGTTGACTTTAAAACTTAATTTTAGGAGATCGTATACTGTTTCAAATATTACAAAAGTGTCGCTTTTTTTTATTTATTTATTTTATTATTTTTATGTACACGTAGCATCGTTCTCCTGTTGTGTATCACGTGCCAGGGTATCACATGAGGCCGGCATGGGCTGCCTCGTGGTGCCTCGCGGAGCTCCCTCGCGCTGACCTCCCTCAACGTTATTCATATCTGGAAATAAAATCACTGATATAAAGATGCTGTATAATTTGCGTACCTACTACTTATATGCGTTTTATTTGTTTCCTGTAATGCTTTAATTTTAGTAATATGTTTATTTTTTGCCATTTCTGTTAAACATCGTCATCCTAGCCTTCATTCTTTGTTACCTGAATTTCAGTTTCTCCACGAAGCGACTGGCATCAGACCTCCGCAACCCAAAGGGAGAACTGAAATTCGAGGGTTGAACTAGTTGCCACTTCTGTTGAAACCCTCCTCATAATTCTGGAGTAGTGGACTCAAAGAATGATAATGCACATATGACTCTTGAGTTTTAGGTTTCCATGGCTTAGCATTCCATCGCTTACTACCATCATCATCATTATCTATGACTATCATCAATCAGCTGTAGCCCATAATAGTCCACTGCAGACCATAGCCCTTGTTCTTATTTCCGTTACAAATAAAGACGTATACTCACATGTACAAATGTGCAGGTTCCATTAGAGATGGTGGCCATAGTATTCAGCCGGGTAATGCGCGTAGCCCTGGTGGAAGGCGGGGTCCGTTGGCGGCCTGTGCATCATTTGCTGGCCATCCATCATGTAGCCCATGGTTGCTTCAGGACTGTACGCGCCGCTGGGGCCGGCATGCGGGAATACTGAGGGGTAGAAAACTGAACGGTTAATCAGGTCGGCTGGGGACACCAGTTTCTGGGTTAGGTGGTATTTGAGACATTTAAAAATAAGGCAAATAAAACAATAAGTAAATCTAACGAGCTTATGGTAAATGCTATATAAATTCTAATTTATTGTGTTTTTATTTATAGTTGATTAATAAAATTATTGTCATTTCATAATAGGTACTTATTATTAAGAGTCTTTTGTGTGTACATAAAATTCCCTAAACTTTACCGCTAAATCTAAAGTTCTGGAAGTTTTTTGTAATCGCGCCTTGTAAAAGTTTTCTTAATTGTGAATAATTACTTCTAACCCTTTAAATATCTTGTTTTGTTTTGTCTACCAGTATAACTTAACATTTTACTAGTAATCTATGCTTGAACATGCATTGTATGGATATTGGTATCACAATAGGTCAACTTACATTCTCGACTCTATAGCTTATTGCAATAGCTTATTCATGACATTGAAGTTATATATTTTTAGCATATAAGCATCAGCTATGTCCGGCTACTTTTGACTAAGCCATTTGAAGTACATTTTCGTCCTACGAGAAATCTTTGAATTCAACCCTTTTTGTAGAAAAACTTCAACATAATAAATTCTTCCACGAATAGAGTTGCTTACGTAAAAACTATAATATCTCCACATTACTTGATGGTGGTTCTCTGTGGTGCTCTCTAGACGCAATGGTGCGTGCCCCCATAAAGACCCCACGAGATGTCGGAAATCGACGTCTATAATGGACGAACACCATTACATCACGATTGATAATCCCATGGATATATGGCTCGCGGAAGCCATAACAGTTTTGTGGGAAAATTGAACGGATTTCTTGACTTTTACAATTGCTTTTGTCGTTGATGTGAATGTTTTGAATGAGGATAGAATATTTGTGGTTTTTCTTTATGGTTTCAATAATTTACATTTCTTTATAACTCAATATTTGAATTAAATAAATGTTTGTAAAACGCATTTGTTCAGGGATATATTAAGTTAGATTTGTTTTTAATATTCAATAGAGGTTTTTGAATACATGATTTTGGTATTTTTTTCACTTAGTACTTAGTTGTTTTTGATTGCATAGTTAAATGGTAAATTAAATTATTTTTGAAGACAAATACACCTTATATTATCCAATGTTTATAAACATCTCCTTTCTACATAGAGAGGCCTATGCCCACTTGTGGATTATACAAAAATCAAAAAGCTTCTATTTCAAGTAGCCTTCCAGGCAATTTCGAAGCGATTAATAAACTTGGTTCCAATTGTTATGTCGGTAAGACTGTAAGGTGAGAGCCATTGTTTTAAAACAAAACATTAAATTGATTGAGGTCCTTTTTTAATTTTCCTACAAGAAATGACACTACGTCATTTCCGTATATTTGCTGTAAGCAAATTCTTCGTACGATCTTTCTTTTTGGGTGAAGATTTTTATTGCTTTTTTTCGCAAACAATGCAAAAGTCACTGATTGAGTCGGTCCAGTGACGCGTGTCTCCTACCAGGGTTGCAGGAAGCAATAACGGGCCCCAGATCGAGGGTGCTGGCCTCAAACTACCAGGCAAATATGATTTATTAGGAAGTAATCTTTACGGCACGAAATTCATCCCGATATGTCATTGTAATTATAGTTCATCTGCAGTGCACATACTACAAAATTAAATTATTTTTTCTTTTTTGTAGTGATTGTTTCTTATGTGAAATATTATACCTAGCTAACAAAAATACATATTCAAATGTTTGCTTAACTGGAAGTTTTGCTGTTCTAGTTTTAGGCCATTGATGTCTACGAATTTTAAAGAAAACAAATTGCATCGTTTTTTGATTCTTAATGTATTTCTTAAAAAATCAATGCGATTAGTGGGCGGCCATGTTTATCTGCATTCATTTTATAACAACACTAATAGAATTTGAAATGAATTGGTAAAAAATAAACGATATCGTTACTTGTATATATTATATTTCCGCAGCCTAACAAAGCCGTGTCCGGCTAGTTTCCGCGAAATATGAATATTAATTTTGCTTTTAATAAATGCATCAGTGACGAGAACGGATTTAATCCTCGCGGAATGCCCAATAAACGATCGTTGGTGCTCGAAGCCAAACGAATTGTAATTTACAGTCTGGCTTGGTAATGGGACGCATCAGAGGGCAATTTATGCTCTTATAATAAATTCATTAGCGCGACGTACGCGGCTGTACATATCGAACACCAGATAGACAATGGTAACGCATTTGTTGGGTACTAGGAACACATAATTGCTACAATGGTATCTACTTATTGTATCTATATGGTCAGGAACTAATGCGTAGAATAGACTGCCAAAGATATAAATAATTCTTTAATATGTAGTTCGATATGTCTAGAAAATAGTACTTATTATTTTAATTACTTACAGGAAGGGACTACTATAAAAAAGTACATTGGACTAAAATATACGGCGTGGGCGCTTGGCAAGCGTTCCACGAAAACGCAACACGCACCAGGAATACATAAACGCAAGGCACCCACGACAAATAATATAGTGATTGGAAAAGCGCCTTTTGGCTTGACCGCAGGAAATGCGGTGGCCATTTTCTTTAGTCCATTGCCAAAACAATTTTCCATCTATCCTTCCACCCCTCCGGGTTTTCCATTTTCCGTCGTCGGCAAACTTGGCCGGGGCCGCAACCGGACGTTTGGCTTGCGAGATTTAGAACTGTATTTGTTTTATGTGCGCCTGCTAGTGTCGCGATATTTGAGTGCTGACAGTTCTAACTTTAATACAATGAAAGTTTTGTCAATCGTATGTATGCATTTAGATTTTGTTTTTCAATTTGGATTGTAGATATCGTTGTTATTGTATTCTTTAAAAGTAAACTACCGTCAATGTACGTACCTATATCATGACGAAACCTATTTTCCTGATCTATGATGATATTTTCCTGACATACAAAAAAATAAGTCTTTCTTTGAAATAGGTAAACTAGTTTGCGTTTTACTTTCTACTTTTCACTAACACCGATTACATCTCATCGACAGTCTTTGATTAAAACCAGCAGCTATATAGAAATTCTTTTTTCCTATAAACGAAATTAACAAGAAATGAAGAAAATACCCGGCTCTAATCTTTGGAGTAGGAAAGGGGGCAACATCCACACATCTAGATAAAGGCACCAGGGTAGCATACATCGGCGATAGTCGACGGAGGGGCGAGTGATGGATCGTTCGGGACGGGTCAACGAATTCGGACATTATTCTTTTTTACCCTTCTTGCGTTCGCAGGAGTAAGCCCTTTTTGTGCGACGTCCTTTTTTTCCCCGGACGGAATTTTTGTTGGCGTACGTTCGTTCCCTGAACGCTTTATGGACTGTGCTACAATTACAAAGTAAAAATAGAATTGGTCGTTTGTAATTCTATTCCATATTGTCGGTGGGACGCGTAAAAAAAGGACGTCGGCTGATATTTTTGCTGGTTTTGTGATTCGCGATGAGATTTTAATTTTTTAAACCTTTTCTTAGTTGACTTGTAATGGATGTGGACGTTTAAAAGCAATATTTAACTTGATTTGAGGTTTTGATTCGTACGATGTTATTGATAAATCTAATTCGCAATGAATTATTTTGTAGGTATTTTCTAGTACGAATATTCGACATACATAGTATTTTAATGCAGTAATAAATTTCCTCCTACGACGCAGTTATTACCTAAACGCAAATTACAACGCACAAGAAAATTACTTTCAAAATTAAATTTTAAACTACCACCATCAATATTGTAAACAAAATACACAACATTTTCCAAGTAATTCTATCTAATCTACTTTCTAAGCGCAGCTGGGATACCAGGCGGCCATAAGTCGACGAGCGGTCAGCGCTAAAAGCTAGAACATCCTCATGGGACGTTACTCGTCGCATGCGACGGCCTGCATACTGTATGAAGCACTCGGTACTTTGTGGCACTTTGTGGTCAGCAAACTCGATTTTAGACTTCAAAGTCGTTTGGGGAGCGCACGAGAATTTGAAGTGGCCAGCCGATACGTGACGTGGTCAAGACGCGTTAGTGGTTTGTTATGTGATCTTGAATTTCGAATGTATTATTTTACTTTGCCTTTGTTTATTGGTGTACGTTGACTTTCAATTTAAACTCCTACATATTTATGAACTCCGCGTAATTTAACACTAAGTATTGATTTTTTTAAATTAATTTGAGGTATTATTTGTTTTGTAATCATTTCAAAGTGAAAGATGTTTAGAAGATTTTTCTTTATATG
This sequence comes from Phragmatobia fuliginosa, assembly GCA_932526445.1. Taxonomy (NCBI): domain Eukaryota; kingdom Metazoa; phylum Arthropoda; class Insecta; order Lepidoptera; family Erebidae; genus Phragmatobia; species Phragmatobia fuliginosa. The sequence goes on along the minus strand of OW052074.1, from coordinate 17,824,730 downwards.
AAAATTTAATGAAGTTTTTTTTAAAATGGATGTATAAGATTAATGTTACCTGCTCTATTTGACTGGTCTATCATAGGCTGCACTATCCTACGTCTCGCGTTGATAAACCTGAAACAAAATAAACAATTATTAGAAATGTATACAATTAAAAAAAAGGTATACGAGTATAAAACAACACAAAAAAGAATTATATACGTATTTACGCAATATTTAACATGGCAATACTAAGGCTGTCTAAATCAGAGAACAAATATCTCACAAGATAATTGACAATATTTAGCGATCTGACACAAAACTTCCGTCCAAGGGCCAACAAACAAATATAACATGAGGATTAATTTACATGTACATATGGGCCGATGTATAGCCCTATTCAATTATATTATCTGTGAATATCTGAACGTAATCTTGGATCTGTGTTTCCGCAAACTTCCACAGAAAAACAAATTTGTGATAATGAATTATGTCGAAATTGGACGAATCTGTGTTTTGGTCGCATGTAGGGTTGAATACGTGAAGATATTTTGGCCATAAATATACTCATAAATTATGTTTGTTTTCCTTAAATACGTTTGTTTGCCTGTGTGACATATTCCTTGTCATTTTTAAAATGAGAACCACAGATAATATAGAACGTGATAACGTATTGAGAAACGTAACTTTGGTATTGCCAATTATCCTTTTAGATAAGTGTTTACACAAGTGAAATTTAAACTGTACTTGCCATAAAGAAAAAAAAATAATTCTTTAAAATAACAGCTTATCCACCAAACACTTACAAGATTTGTATTCTGTCCTACTTTACCAGTTTAAAATAACTTTTTTATGCAGTTTCTACCTCATTCATAGCTGAGGATTGCCGCCATTTTAACATTACAAGAGGTCATAATTTCCATTGCGACATTTTGCCTATCAGGAAGTTTTCAAATATCATTATATAATAACATCAAGTATATTAGGAGAACATCCCTCAGTAGAGGGGCGACTGACCGGTGCTATCGCGGGCGGCTTTATGAAAACTAATGCCTTCATTTGGCGTCGACTCCGGCCACCGGCGATAAGCTATGTCGCCCTGGTACCTCGGGATTACGATTTTGGGATTTGCTCCGGACTAGAGGGGTCTCCGATAAAAAGTTTCGGGGAAATTTCAGTTCGTGTTTGTAATTTGAATGTTCCGAAACTATACCAGTTTTGATTATTAGTTGCTGGCAAATTTCTATGCGACTGGGATAATTATAATTTAAATTACTTAAAATAATATACACTTTCTTGTAAGTACCATACGTTACCCCTCTAATAATAAATTAACTTTTATTTTTTTTTACTTTCGTGAGAAATTGAATTTATTAGTTACTAATAACCATTGTCAGTTCACCTGCTTTTAAAGCAGAGTTGTGATTTTGTCACGACTTAACCCATAAAAGTGATATTTTATATCCTATGTTATTACTCTATAATTAAGTATAGGTACAATCTACTTAATCTAGCTGATCATTCCATAGACAATTGGCCGCCCATTGGTTCATATTTTTTTAACTTTTTTTAGTTTCCTACAAAATTTTACTGTGCCAAATTTCATACTCCTCCGTCCATGCAGTATTTGTAAAAAGGAGTACTAAGTTTTTTTCTTCACTTATTAATATATAGATTTAGTAATTAATTAACCAAAAAAAATGGCTTTTTAGTTTTAATATATTGATATAGATTTAGCCCAATATTACACGAACTCAATTGTTTAGAAAACACTTAACGATGTTACTTTCCATAAAAGAACGTAATTACTTCAACACATCTTAAGCAATAGAAACAAAGGAGAAATGCAAAAATATAAAACCATTAAAGGTAACGAAATGGGCAAAAACTTTTCCCCGTGTTGGGCAATACAAACAGGCTAACAGCAGGTGGTGTAGTGAGGTATTACTAGAGGGTCATAAATACCGTTTTTCCCTAATTAACGCTTAATTCCGACCGGGGTCGGGTGCACCCCGGAGATTTGGTTCGAAACTACCTATTTTGGAGTCAGTCACAAGTGACAATATGGCGTACTGTCTATATTATCTCTAATTTTCATTTAAAATGTATTACAGTTTAGATTTACCACTGTTCAATATTATTATGTACTACTGACTACCTCCACCAGTGGTAGGGTGTGCGACTCCTGTGTTTGAGGTCTCGGTTTCGATTCCGAGTCGAACTTAATAGTGGTATGATCTGCAAATATTTGTGGTAAGTATATTTCGGCTATGGGTGTTTTCTATGTATAATATGTATGTATTTACAAAAAAAGCATGTATGTATTTATATCAGTTGCCTAGTGTTCATAGTACAAGTTCTGCTTAGTTTGCGACTAGATGACGTTGTGTTAGATGTCCGAAAAATATCGGAAATATGTATGTTTAACAGCGGTCTGGCTACCATAGTGCTGGCTTTGCCCTCGGTCCCAATCTAGGCAAAGCTGGGGCTTTGCCTAGTTTGGGACCAGACAGGCGTGTGTGAAATGTATGAGGTTGGTAATATTCTCTTAACTTATTCATTTTTAAAAATATCCAAATCAATTATCTAAAATATTTAAAAATATTTCGGACATCTTACATACAACATCATTTAGTCCCAAAGTAAGCAGAGCTTGTATTAAGGGTATTAAACAACTGACATAAATACATAAACATATTTTTTTTGTAAATACATACATATTATACTTAGAAAACACCCAGACTTCGAAACCAATATTTCATGGATCACACAAATATTTAGAGCGATCCGGGAATCGAACCCGAGACCTCTTGATTAGCAGCCGCATACGCTAACCACTAGACCAACAAGGCAGTCAAATATAAAAAATCTATATAAAAATGTTAGACCATGAAAAAAATATTTGGGCACAGGGACCAAGAAACCGGTGGTTAGGGCTCCAAAGACAACAACCTTCTATTTACTATATAGTTATATCTTGGAGGACTGCTATATTATTAATCATTTGTCAGACAGACATATTTTGTATGACATAATTTTCGTAATTCGAACAGATTCTGAAAAGCCCATTTTCTACAAAACAAAATCTATTTATCAGGGAATAATTTACAATTGTGTGCAATTAAATTCATAAAATTATATAATTTTGAATGACATAACCATGAATTATAAATTTTGCCCACCCCACTGGCAAATGTTCGCAAAATTCTCAGCGAGGTGAAGGAATTCCAGTCAGACGTGAATTCTCATTATTTAATTTGCTTTCAGGTAATTAAAATCCAAAAACTTGGAAGTCGAAATTAAATTTTATACTCCGTGAGTTCTCCATCCCTACCGTTACTCCCGGGGCGTGGAACGTGCTTCCCGGATCAAATCACCTTTTTAACTTTCCCTATTTAGGGAAAAGCCGGAAAATCTAGCAATTGCAATAATAAGTGGTACCAGGACATCATGAGATCGAGTGGGTCGCCTCTATTATCGTTACGTAATGTGATTCTCTTTGGTGAACGTGTGCCTACTAATTTTTAATATGTTTTTCGTGTTTGCGTAGTTTTATATACGAAAAAAAATACAACGACTAAAGTTACGTTATAGTTTGTCAAAGAGACATAATGTGGTATTACCTACATTAATAGAATCAATTATGAAATAGAAGCAGCAATGTGTCACCGAATACTCTTAAATCCAATTATCCTAAAGTAACAAGTAATAAAATAAAAACAACACGTACCCACCCTACGAGTATCAGATGACGCGGTAATGTTCCAAATCTTATTACAATTAGCCTCATTTGCATTCAAAACAGATATATCATGTGCATGTGCAATGTGCATCAAACAATGTACTCACAACCCTTCTGTACATCTCTTCATGATTTATGTGACCCTAGTATCGGCCGGCCATTGTCACAAATAAAATAAACACATTTATTTGATACAAATGCAAATTTTGTATTAGAGCAAGAGCCCAGAGCCGCCAGACCTACGTCATTAGTGCAAAGCTGAAATTTTCAGGATTATTAGTACAATGTCTTGTTAAGATGTATGTGTACCCATTAACTTGAAAGCGGGGCCGTTTCTGAGATAGCGCGAAGTACAGATAGATAAAAATATTACTTACCTACGTTAAAGGTGCAAAGCTAGTATTTACATATTTTTTCAAGAATATTATTTAAAATTAAAATTCATTACTGCCAGACACTTTCCGTGGGCCATTACTTCTGCCAGACGTCTTGAAAGTTGTGAAAAAATTAGGTAAACTACGTTATAGTAGCAAACCTAAATTTTATACATATTATCTAAGGTACTATTTTAAGACCCTTTGTATGACCAATCCAAAAAGAGTGTAAAAAACATTTAACATTTTACAATTATACTCTTGAAATAATACCAAAAATGATATACCTCAGCTTCCTAATTACTACAAATATATGTCTGGGGGGATGATAGGCCCTTCGGCCGCATACAAAGGGTCTTAAAATAGTACCTTAGATAATTGTATAAAATTTAGGTTTGCTACTATAACGTAGTTTACCTAATTTTTTCACAACTTTCAAGACGTCTGGCAGAAGTAATGGCCCACGGAAAGTGTCTGGCAGTAATGAATTTTAATTTTAAATAATATTCTTGAAAAAATATGTAAATACTAGCTTTGTACCTTTAACGTAGGTAAGTAAGATTTTTATCCATCTGTACTTCGCGCTATCTCAGAAACGGCCCCGCTTTCAAACTAATGGGTACACATACATCTTAACAAGACATTGTACTAATAATCCTGAAAATTTCAGCTTTGCACTAATGACGTAGGTCTGGCGGCTCTGGGCTCTTGGTCCATATGTTTGATTGTGTGTGTTACTATTGTTAAGAATTATTTTATATTATTCATGATTTATTGCTTACTGTGATAAGAAAAGAAAGCTTTTTTTTATTCAGTTTTATTGTACAAGATTATTACTAATATTACTATAATAAATGCGAAAGTAACTTTGTCTATCTGGCTGTTCAACTTTCAGGGCAAAACTGCTGAACCGATTTAAATGAAATTAAGAACACAGATAGTCTAGAGCCTGAGAAAGTACATGGCTTTTTCCGCGATAACCGATATACACGCGAGCGGAGCCATGAACGAAAGCTAGTTTCTCATAATTCTGGAGGCAGAAACAATTACAGTGAATGAGAAACGTCAGTACAATTATAATTTTAGGGTTAAATACCCCCTAACCTTTACCGCGAATAAAATAACCTACTATCTACACACTAAAATAAGACAAAATTACATCTCAACAAAAGAAATGGACCTTTATGCGTTGTAATCTTAAAAGCTCACAAGTTAATTGCAGCTAAAACATCAAAATAACGGCAACAGCCGCCGTCAAAATTAATACAAAGCGCGATTTAACAGATACCCTCTTAAGAGTCGTAAAATTTGCCGTTTTTGCGCCGGGGAGGGGTCCCTGCGGACCCCGGGGTGTTATGGACCCCGGGCCCGGTGGATGAAGAGTTAATGAACTAATCTTGATATTAACAACACATTAGTCGCATCGGACGCATAGCCATGTTTCGCTTCAAGTAATTACTGAGACCCTTGCAAGGGATAGTTGGGCCCTAACCCTCTCAATGTATGTTCAACGTCAGTTTCGTATGTACTATGTTTTAAGGGTAATTTATGATCATTTTAATGTTTCAACAAAATTTTGGCATACTATTACGAAAAATAATCGCGCCCAGTGCGTTGAAAATGATAATTACAATCGATAATCACGAAAACTAATCGAATCACAAAGCAATCGGAAGAATATCCACGCTCTCGTACAAAATTCATAGTGACAGTTAATTTGGAAATGCACCAGCGCATCGGGTCCCACTCGCGAGAGATAACTTATTCAACAGACGGATAACATACTGCGCAAGTAATTGGTTCAAAATATATTCTTGTGTAATAGATATATAAGAACTCCACATTGTGATATAGTTGAGATCGTGTGGCAAAAAAAAACAATTTATTTTTTGGTTACGAAAATATTTTGATAACATTGCCTAAGAATTAAAAAAAATGGAAACTTCTGTAATACGTCATTCGATTCGACTTAGATTTGATCAGCAATGATTTATTTTATGGCAACATTTTTAGTTCGAAATTCAAACAGATGAAGAATTACTATTTGTTCAAATATGTTTCGGGTACAAAAATTGTTATCAATTGTCAAGAATTTAGGCAAAGTATTTTAAATAATATTATTATGAACTACAAGATGTTTGTAAGCATAACGAAATATTTTGAGACGATTCACAGCCTTAAGAGGGTGAATAATACTGGGATTTGGGAACAAATGTTGATGGAATCCGACAAATCCAGTGTGGATATCGTCCGACAGACGGATCGCATTTTGATGTCTGCGATATCTGCGCGGCTATGCTACCTTGGTGATTGATTGTACCCACATAGGTGAAAATCTTTTGAATTTCAGCGGCGAGATAAAAATAAATTAAGTATATACATGCGATGCAATAATGGGGGATTCTAAATTCGTCTTAGTTTTTTTTTTTCATATTTTTAATATCTTATTCATCATCAATGTTGCCAATCAATCTGAATATCCATATTGAGAATTTGGTGTTTTGTCTGTTTCAGCCGTTTTATTGTAATCAAAAACAATGTTCATGTATATGTTTTCCACATGTTTTCAACTGATAAAAAAATATTTTTCGAAAACGGTCAAGTAGTTATAGATTAGACCTCTGAAAACTTCATAAACTCACAAATTTTACCTCAATAACGTAGAAAGATATTCGCTAACAGTAGAGTCAATTCATAGATACTAATTCAAAAAAAAGACCAAATTAATTTTGAAAAATCTTGTAAAAAAGACATGAAAAACAACAAAGAAAAATGGATCGTCCCTTGAAAACAAAAGGGCCAAGAAACTTCGTCACGTACATATACGTCTAATCCACGGAGTCCGGGGCGGACAATAAATATTTTTCATGAAATCCACGAGCGTCACCGGCGCATACAAACTGCTCTAAATCAGGCAATTATAGGTGTGACCAGTAAATATTATAACCAGGGGATCAGAACGCAGAGATGTTATTAAGGATATTGGCTGTGTTGTTTTCGTAATGGACTCTTATGTCAACTGTGTGCTTGGTTGTTAGTCGGGAATTAACTTTATTGTGTTTGTATTTTGACAACGAAAATATAGACCCATTATCCGAGTACTATAATCAACTAGTTTTATTCATTTCAATCCTTCTAGTCCTTCATAATAAACTTACATGTCACAACCATGGTTGGTGTTGCCATATATGATGCAAAACAAGGTTTATTACTAAGTCTAAGACTAATAATTTTCATATAATACTTCTATCTGTTTGACTAACTTATGTTGACATTTCATTAAAACATTCACAATTTCATACTGCGTACAGCAAAATGCTAACAACGAGTTCTATTTAATGTTAACAAACTTATTAAAAGTTCTGCTATCTACACTTATTTAGAAAGAGAATAAGAACCAGTAAGAACGTGTGAAATCAATAAATTGCACACATATTAATTTAACAGAGTAACATTAAGCGAAGAAGCAGAAATCGCCATACTGGCCACTAATAAATTACGTTTGTGAAAATGTTTCATTTTAAGGCGTACAGCTCCTTAATCCTATGGCAGCCTGGTAGCCGCTGGCTGTAATTACTGGCGCAATATATCGCCAGTTCGACCTCCCGACCCCCCAAAGGTCCTCATCACGAGAATGAGTAGTAACACATGGTACTGCGTTAATTGTCGGGGTATCCGGATTTGTTTTTATTCTCGGATTGGCGAGGGGAACTCGACGTAGACGCCTCATCGATTCTGTTTTGTATTTCTGCAGATGACTTAATTTTTATGCGTTCTATTTTTGTAACAGTTGTACAAGAAGTTTCAGTATTAGTCAGAACTAGTTACTTTGTACTAGTCGTCAGAAGTATTATAATCAGTTCAACCTATTCTTCGAACTATTTCAGTTCAAATATATTTATTATTGAAATTGTAGGTATAAATGTTATTGCAAACGTTCAAAATTACAAGTTTTCTGAAAAACTTTATGTTCAGAGTTTAAACTAACAGTAGCATTAGATCTCAACTTTATTACTATTTACTTTTAGGTGTAATAACTTATCGCCCCGCTAATCCCCTGCTGGCGTTCATGGCCACAACCTAAGACAGGGTCGCGAATAACATGCAATTGCGATAATAGGCCGACCCGGCGCCATATTGCGTTGATTGGTGACGTGTGCGCCGAATTTATTTTGTATTACGAACTCGAAGGGTTGAGGTGCGAACAAAGTTATTTATGGTCAACATCTGGCGCCAAATTTGAATTTGGAACAGGTAGGGTGTGACCTGGATGTAACAAATTGAGATTAACTTTGCCAAGAAATTCGAGTGGAAAATGAGAATTTATCTTCCTTAGAAATTTCTTAATAAGAGTTAGATTTAATTAGTATACAAATAATATTTATGAGCTTTTGGTCGCGGCTTTGCTTGCGTGAAAATTATTTTTTCAGAAAAGGAAATGAGGGAATAAAATAGTTAGCTCGTGTGTTCTAACTGTATAGACATAAACATCCTTTTTCACGAAGACAGTTTCAGAGAAATTCTAATATAGTTTACTGTAATTCTGGCCCTGATTAAAAATAGCCATAACATAATGTATATTATATTAAAAGATCGTCAATATTTTAGTAATGATAACAATTAAACACTAGGACTACATGGGATGGAGGCGACCGCTAATGAGTACGCCAGAAGCGCCGTGCGGACGATGTGGTTGGCGCGCGAACTAATTTGGTGCAGTGATGGATTGCTTGCGGGTCATGCGGCTCCAACGAATACTCTTGACTTGTATGCAAGTCTGGTACTTTAATTACGTAAAGTACCGAAAATTAAAATATGAGAGAAATTGATGATATAACTAGAATTTTAACATTCATTCTAATTACATCACCATATCACATAGGAAGACGTACCTAAATATAGAAATACAAAACAAAAGTTTTAACTGACCAAAATCAAAATGTTGAAAAAAAAATTTTTAAAATAAACAGCCGGGCCATCACTTTTCACGGCTGAAAAAATAAAATACATTTAAAAAGGCGGAAATCACAATAAATATAGTAAAAAGCTTTATAATGTTGTTTATACTCGTGTCAGAGATCTATGACGAACTGCCAAATAACTAATATGCCATTACAATAGCATTAAAAAGTTAAATTTAAAAAATAAAACAGTTTTGAGTAATTTAAGGGTGAGTTTCATATGACATTACGCCCAACATGTCAAATAAATTAAATGCTAGTGGTTTCAACGCATGATACTAAAAACCTAATTGGACATTAGGCGAATAATCGCAAAAACAAAAATTCTAAATTCAAATAAATTGAAGAAACGATCGCGCGGCCGTCACCTCGTGAGCCCATTTGTCAAATTAATGATGGACGCATCAGAATTCTGAGCGGCCACCCGACGCGACGATGACGTCATCTAAAAATGTCTTCATTTCAACGGTGAGTAGGTTATGTATGTGGGTGATTCCTAAATTCCATTAAGATCTTTGCACACTATTGACACTTATAGATATTCCCAGCGTTAGACGCAGAATTTTACGACACGGCGTGTCTTGTTACGTCTTTTATTGAAAATCGTGTAAAATTTATTTTAAATCAATCATTCAGTAAAGGACACCAAAGTGCCAATAAGTCTTTTACAAGGCTTATGTATATTACGTAGAAAGCGCATGATGCTACACCTGAAATTGCATGAATCGCATAATTAGCGAGTGAAACTAATTCAAAACATCTCCATTGCGATCACATTCGATACAAAACCTGTGATGGTCCGTTTGCGTGTCGCTACAGTCGAATTAGCCGAGCACGTTGGTTAATCGTGCCGTCGCAATCGTACGCTAACAATGGCCAGGCTTTTTGCCCTTTTTAACTACAGATAAGGCTCTTGATTGTCCTACGGCTTCTACCGTGCATCAGTCTTTAATCAAGTTAACGACACAGCGCAAATGGTTGCAGTTTGATAGAATTTTTGTATAAAGTTGCCAAGTTTACTTCAATGTTGCCAGGAAATATATGGATAAGCAAACACTTGAAGTAATTTATTTAAGAGCTAAATTTCAAACAATTAACACTCAAATTGTCCGATATAAATAATAAAATAATTGTATTGATTGTCATTTGGCAACCCTGTCGATGTAGGTGGTTATAAATTACGTCCGAGAGAATGTTCTAGATAAACAATTTGATCGAGAAGCCTCTCATGGCGTATCGTTTTCGATGTTTTAAAACTATTCTGTTTGATGCATTATAGTGGTATTAATGGAGGTGGCGATGGAGTTTCTCAACTATGGCGGCCATTTGCGTTTTAGTAAGCCGTTTTTTTTAGTTGGATTAAGTTTTAATGTTATGTTTGTAATGATAACTTATCTTATGATTATATGAAGTATGAATAGTAGTGTCAGAAAGTACATTTCTTTGTAATCAAGTTATGTAAGTTATTCAAACTCTTAGTATTGTTGACATTTGAGGAGTGAACAAAAATTACAGGTTATCACGGTAAAAAGTAACTTAAGTCCATCTTCAAGAATCAAAGCATCTCCATGACAAGTTTCATAGAAATCTTTGCAGCGGTTTAGCCGTGAAAGCGTAACGGGCAGACAGACAGACAGTTACATTTGAATTTAATTTTATATTAAGTACTCATGTATCAATTATTTTAATTCGGTATTTGTTTCGGAGTTTGGGTGTTTTCTATTCATATAGTATGTATGTATTTACAAATAAAGTATGTTTATATATTTATATCAGTTGTCTAGTACCAATAATACAAGCTCCGCATAGTTTGGGAATAGATGGCGGTGTGTGTAAGATGTCAGAAATATTTATTAATTATTAATGCATCCTTAGGTGTATTTATTAATAAATATATTAGCACAATTTTTTTATTATAATAAGAATTTAAATCACGCTTAAAACTTGTATTATTACTTGTATAATTAAAATGTTTATCATTAACAAAAGAACGTAGTCATAATATATGGCATTCGTATTATAATTATTCATATTAATGTGTAGTGGAAACAATCCCTAACGCGTGAAAGAATAGTTGGTGTTGCGTGCGCTTTACGAGTTGTAACAATGTAACATCACTAAATTACATTCACACGTTACAACACTATGTAAGTTTCAATCATGATTGACTGACTGGTCTTTCCCTTGAATATTTTTTTCGAATTTCACGATTAATTTGGGATTGGTAATTTAAAACCTAGGTCAATATACCAGGATAACATCAAATAGTTGAAGGGCAGGTAATTTTGTTTATTTTAAGAAACTTTATTACGCTGATCTCAGATAAGTTTATGAAAAGGGTTAAAAGTTAAAAGTTTATAAATAAGCAGTCATCAACAGTCCATAGACAACTGTTGACGTAATCGCTTGCTTTTTAAAGGACTACAAAAAAGTACCAGTTTGTCAATTGTTCAAAACTTCTTCAAATTTTAACCGATTTTAAAATGTTGTTGCTTTTTCACATTTATTTTAGATTGATATTTCATTTCAGTTCAACCTTCGAATTTCAGTTCTCCCTTAGGGTTGCGGAAGTCCGATGCCAGTCGCTCCGTAGAAAAACTGATATTCAGGTAAAACCGGTTGAACTATAAAAATAGTAGCCAACTCAAAATAATATTCTAACTAGAAAGAACATTCATTTCAATTATATTCAATTATAATAATATTTCAATTAGAGTCTCATGGAAGGTATCCTCATACAAACAGCTTGCTTCACAGTTTCTCCTGTATTGAAACTACACATCTATAACACAGATATATGTATGTATGTAATTTCTAACTACATACCCTACGTTATTCTAAGCACTTAATATCAACTAACTGTACATATATTGCAATTAGCAACACATTGATGGAATAGCGGACTGGCGCTAAGGACACGTACAACCACAGATACAACGATAACACACTACTACATAAATCAACATGCAATTAAACCTTTTTATACTCGCTACTTATTTATGTAATCCTGGTACTAAAATTGCGGTCTCATCTGTTGTTTATGAAGATTTTGACCAACTTGAAACTCGGTGGTAAACGAGAAGGCCTATCAAAGAAAAGTGTTAAATAACAAAAAATCGAGTGAAAAATCGAATTATAACGAATAGATCCGTCCGCTCGATATCTGCGGTCTCTATAAATAAAAGCTCGCTTAAAATTTTAAGGGTCTCCAGTTTAAGCGATTGCAGACCCTTAGCGCTCGTAACGAATGAGATTCTGATGCCAGGATACCAAAACAATTGTCCACGCGTGAAATTCGTATATAACTACTAAAGATTTTTTTATTTGGCAACCTAACCTTTGCCTGCTAGAAGTAAATAATTCTAGTTTATGGTCTCAATGACTAAAGTTTTGTGTTACTATTGGACTTTTATAGACCCAATTATAATTATCAACTGTAAAAGGCTGTTGTCATGTTCACTAGTCGTTAATTAAAAATATAAAAGCTTGAAGAGTAATTATTTTATTGAGAATTCGGTTTTTTGACGTTTGACATTTGTTTTGAAGGATGACCTCTAACTTAACTCATTAGCTTGCTACCTTAAAATATCTAAACTCTCCTAATCTCAGTTTAAGTACAAATCAAGGCAAGCATCATAAAAATACCATTTAAAAAAACTAGCCATGTGACTTATGTTAATGCAGCCATTACTATAGATTAGAATGATTTTATCGATTTGTATGTAATTAAATGTTATACTTGACACTTATTAATTATCACAAACTTTATAAATTTTATAACGATGGAAGTAATCAGTCAGGTCACGATTATATCGATAAGCGACCGGTTTTTTGACATCTCATGGTATTTTAAGTAATCGTTATCGATAAATCATTTAAACCCGGAATTCAAAGTTTTAAATGTCTACTTTTGGAGACACGCCCACACTTTTTTTCATGGATCATCAACACAAATGATTGTACAGTGATTTATAAGCCTTAATTACATAAATTCTTTGTTAAAAATATTTGAGAATTTCGACGGTAGACATAAATTTGAATATTTTAGTACCACGAAGTTTGCTCAACGTGTCGTAAGCACATAATAGCGATAATAAATCGAAATCGCTTTCCATAGTAAGAGCTCAACAGACTATTATGATGCGGTTGAATATTTTTATTGTACGGGTAACACTGGCCGATAATTCTATGCGTGTAACGGAACGCGGCCGGATGTGACCGCCGCGTCTTCCTGTCACAATTAATTTCCGGGCGCGTTGAAATTGGCGCGAAAACTGTCGCGAAAGGCGGGGTGGTGGCGTGCGCGGGGGTGAGCGGGGTGCGGGAACGCCACCGCCGCGGGAATTTTAATTACGCACTCGTATACCGAATACCAATGTCGTCTTGTTTAAATTAAATATAAATTATTCGCCTCCTAGGCCCCGCTGCTTGCCTGGTATTGCGAACTGCGAAACGTTGAATAAACAACTGTTGGGTTTTAATTAGTAAAGATTTTGTTGGTATTTTGTCTAATGTTTTAGTTGTTCGGAGCGTGTAAGTTATATTTTGTTAATAATATAACATCGGCCGGTAAATGAGTTTGGATGGCGACGTTAATTTATTGCTAAATGTTTGTACGTCACGGGAAATTATTTAATAAGCCTCCCCTTTCTAATGCACGAAATACCTACGATCTACACTCGGTTCCAAAAATTACGGGTCAGTCACAAAAATTGAAATACCTCCAGAACTGTAAAAGCTAGATCAATGAAATAAAAAACAGAATAAAGACTTTTTAGTTGCGCTTCTAATAGCATATTATTTAAACTGGTTGATGAAAAAAACTTCATTAGAAAAACAAAATTTAAAAAAATGACTATTTTTAAAAACAAAATTTTTGTTTCATGCCATTATGGATGCTTTCCATTTCTATTCTGTCACAAAAAAAATTATCGTGAACGTCTTCCACGTGCATAATTATTATTCTGTGAGGTGAAGCATGGCAGTCACGCTAGAGGAATGTACCAGAATCCTAACTTTTTTGGAACTTGGGCGGAGCCAGCGTGAAACAGCCAGAAACATTGGTGTATCTTTGTCGACTGTTCAGCGGGTAGTCCAGCGGTACCAAGAGACCGGATCACACCTTAGAAGACCAGGAAATGGCAGACCAAGATGCACAACGGCCAGGGAAGACAGACAACTGGTGGCTACAATGCTCCGAAATCGTTTTCAAACTGCTGTTGGTCTAAAAACTCACTTTATTCGCTTTGGAGGTGGCAATTTAAGCGCTCAAACAGTAAGAAGACGTCTTGCTGAAGCAAATTTGAAACCATTGAGGCCCGCAAATGGCCCCAAACTGGAACGGGGACATCGAATTGCAAGACAGAGATACATGCGCGAACACCTAAACTGGACACTAGACGATTGGTCTAGGGTAATGTTCACGGACGAGTCTAAATTCATGCTTTATAAGCATGATGGTAGGCAGTTGGTGTACAGAAGACCAGGGGAGCGCTTCCATCAAGCGTGTGTGGAGGAAAAAGTGGCGTACGGTGGAGGCTCCGTACAAGTTTGGGCTGGGATTTCTGCTGAGGCCCGCACCGAGCTGGTGCTCATTCAAAATGGAACTCTAAATGCAGAAAGGTACGTGGAAGAGATCCTCAATGAACATGTAGGTCCTTTCATGGCCAGGATGGACCGGCATGGCATATTAATGCATGATAATGCGCGTCCCCATACCGCCAGAATTGTACATGACTACCTTGAAGAGGTCGGTATCGAACTCATGCAGTGGCCAGCGCGAAGCCCGGACTTAAACCCCATCGAGCACGCCTGGGACGAGCTTCAGAGATGCGTGAAAGGTCGAAACCCCCCACCAATCACGCTTCCCGAGCTCATACAAGCACTGGTGGAGGAATGGGAAGGTATTCCTCAGCACCGGCTCCGAAATTTGGTGTACAGCATGCCTAATCGCCTGGAAGCTGTCAGAAGAGCTCGTGGAGGCAATACAAAGTATTAAATGAAGAAAGTGATGAAAAACAGCAAAAAAACAATCATAAAAAAAATGTAATCTTAAGAAAAATATGACTACTTTAGTTTTTTTTTAATTTAAGATTAATATTGTGGGTGTAACTAAGTTTTATTTTATTTTTTATCTGTATAATTAAATTCTCAATTGAACAGTCTTCGTTTCATTAGGATGGCATACGTAGTTCGGGAGATATTCGGGTTTATGTGACTGACCCGTTATTTTTGGAACCGGCTTTATATGTAATTAAAGCGCAATTATACATGAGACTACCATTGTCTGATATGAGGAACTTTTAAGTAGAAACTTTTTATATGCTTTTTATTTCAAATACACTTATATTTTCATGAAACGACTGTTACAAGTAATATTTTAAATTAATTTTTGAAAGTTTATAATCATTAATTTAAATTGAAATATGTTGTGTATGTATTGAATAAATCTTGAAAATCTCATAAATACTTTAAGGTAATGTACTAATAAGATAGAGAACAAAGAGAAGATTACTTCTGCAGGGAAGAGAAGAGTTTTCATATTAGAAAGTCTACTCTAAAAAGAGTTTACTAAAGTGATAGGTGAATAACGAAGAATTTAATCATATTTATCATCTATACATGCCAGTAATAACATCATCGAAACTATTGTAACTCCATAACAAAAGTTTACAAACAAACTCCAAACGCAATTAGAAGCAGATGAGAAGCTCACGGCAGACGGGTGCACTCCTTATGGCATTTAACTAACTTTGATAAAAAGATTAAGTATGACAGTTTGAAATATAGCCACCGCAGTCGGTGGAAAGAAAAAAAATAACAGCGCAAAACTTGGCCATGCCCAGCCCCCGGCTCCATTGTTGTGAGCGCCGAGTTAATTTTGTAGGAAAGAAACAAGGAGACGCAGGTGTTCCAGAGGCTCGTTGTATTAATTTGAGTCCCGTCTAATACCTACGTATGACTGCGTTGGAAACAGACGCGTCTGAATTTATAAGCGAAGTTGATCGTCCGAGCGCCGGCGCCGGGGATTTGTGAACAATATGAACGCGCCAGATTATGACGTCCCGTTCTCTGACAATCCGAACGTGCCCATTACGCTCCGTTTCACGCGCGACCTTTTAATTGTGAATTATTGCGCAATGGACGTACTCTATATTAACATATTTGTTTCGAAAGAAACGTATGTAAACGATCTAAGTAGGATCTAACTCTCAAATTTAAATATCTGCATCTAGTTGGTGACATTTTATCGCCATTTTAGGTATTTTCTTTCTTTATCGTCCATGTAATATTTCTAAGAAAGCGTAGGGCGACTATTAATTAAGACGGGATAGTATCTCATGTTTTTATTACTGGTCTGGTAATACCAGTTCTGTGTATACTTTATTAAAACATGAAAACGCTCGAGTAAGCACTTTGATGCGTCCAAACGATGTTAATTATCATTTTAGATGTTGTAATTTTTCGTTTATTACTTGTCCTACACGTAAAAGACGACGTACGGGATAATAAAAGTCTCTTTAATTGGTACATTTCCTTTTTAAGGTCTAGTAAAAATAATATCTTCACTCAATAAGAAATTATAACGCCAGAAACGGTAATAATGTGTTCTAGTGTGATAACAATCTGTCAATCAATTACAAATTGTGAAACATACCGACATTTTTATGCTTTACAATCTTAAATTACGACATCTATCTATATACTTATGTAATTTAACTCTTTCAATAATTAATCACCTGTCAAAAAGACACCTTGACACTAATAAAAAATAAAGAATAAAAAAAAACAAAATAAAAGAAAACTTGACATCGTGAATTGACGTAATTCTTATTTTAAAAAGAATGTTGCGCCTTACCGCGGACCATAGATTATAAGTAAAGTTTCCCAATGAAGCAGAGACAATGGGCGCGTTATACACGGGTGGCTTCCGCTCGCACTTCGCCGAGGGCCTACTTTGACAGACGGGACGAGTGATGAACCACCCTAATGTTGCTTGTATTATTGCACCTGCTACCAATTGGATTTAGCATTTATTTAAATGGTATTAGCAGTAGATTAAGGGGAGCCAGCTTCTATTACACTCTCTTAAATATTTTATTATCATCATAAACTTCGTGCGTAATTTCAATCGTCATTATAAAATGAATATTGCTAAGAAAATTAGCGATGAATATAAAGAATAAGTTCTTTGTAATAAAAGTCAGAAGCAAGTAAAACGATAATCCTAAATCTACATAATATTGCTTACACCTAATCGTAATTATAAAAACATAATTAAGCCTCAGAACTGGATATCAGAAGTAATACTTCGCCCGGGGGATTGTAAACAAGCGGCCATAACTCACACCGGAGTTACCGATAAGAAACTTTCATTATGAACCCGAAAATGTTGAATTTAAAACGAGGCTTAATCAAGCAACGCTGGGTAACCCTTCTAGTCAGGTACCTGTGTGTTTAGGTTGGGATTACTTTGCGAAAATTACGTTAGTATCGGTTGTTTTAGATTAATTCTGTGTTGTGGCCCGAATTATGGTCGTATTAAGAACCTTCCTTGGCGGTGCTGTTTTGTCGACGAAGGCTACGTCAGCGGTATACGGTAGTTTGTTACTTGCGAATTTCAATTGAGACTTTTGATATCATCTATTTTGTGTAATATCTAGCTATCCACAATATTATTGTTTTTTTAATGTATAGTCATCATACTATCCTTTGGTAATAATACAAGTTGAACTAGAAGAAAAAACAGATTCCCAAGAGTAGGTAAAATAAGTAGGTATGGTAAATATGGGATACACACAATCTTCTTTGAAAAGTTAGCGACCAATATTTGTAATAATAGTTAAATGACCATTTATTGGATATTTCAATGTAAATAACGGAATCTTTGACATTAATGACAGTGAAATATGATAAATTTTGT
This sequence comes from Phragmatobia fuliginosa, assembly GCA_932526445.1. Taxonomy (NCBI): domain Eukaryota; kingdom Metazoa; phylum Arthropoda; class Insecta; order Lepidoptera; family Erebidae; genus Phragmatobia; species Phragmatobia fuliginosa. Next base: position 17,806,757 of record OW052074.1, on the reverse strand, counting down.
CGATGCAAAATTAACTTATTCGAAAACAAATAAATAAATTAATTTACATACTAAATAGATGATTTAAATCTTCTATTATATATTCATTAATAAGTAGTTTTACTGGTAAATAATATAATCACTGAACTTATATTTAAGAATGGAAAATAAACAAAAACTCAAAATTTATACGAAAATTTTACAAAACGTATTTATAAAACAAACAAAAACGTTAATATGTTTTTACAACAAACAAAATCTGTATGTTTGTTTGTCATTTAAACAGTTACCGAGCGCGTGTACCAGGGCGGCAGAGTCAGGCAGGAGCATTCCCTAACCCCTTCGCAGTTTGATAAATGGCCAATTACTGCGCCCGCCCCGTCCCTTCTGTTAGCTTGTTGCCTATTTTGAATTGCTTTTGCTTTTTCGTTTAGATTAATATCTAAATAGGATAGATACGGATCCCGCTTTAGGTATTTTACGTTGTTTTTAAACGTAAATTTTGGGTTGGGAATGCTCCTCGCTCTTTTGTTCGCCCGTTTTTCGCTGCCCGCCATTGTTTTCGTCTCCTAATACCACCGAATCTTTGTTCTATCTTGTTGTGTAATACGTTCTTTTGTTTTAATGGGATTTCCTTTCGATATACGTGTTCTGATTTTGATCTTAGAAATTGGTTCTTTCTTAGGTATACTTAAATTGTTGTTGTATTTTTTCTTAGAATCAAAAACACGTATCAAATTTGCGATAAATAATGTTTACATGATCCCAAGTTACAATAATGAACTAAAAACTTCGTCTACAATAACCTTCTAAGTACTCCTGCTAACCTAGTAATGCAAGCGTATGTTCAAACATATGTTCAATCATCCTAATGAAAATTTGTTCCCACAATAAAACAAACATTACCCGCGTAGCCTCAGGTGTAGGTCTCCAATTCTTAAATTCGCGTCATTACTTGATAAGGGATGAACAGAGGGGGTTGAGCCCCTGTTTATTTTTCCCGTATTCAAAGTGCCCATAATTGCCAACAGACTTAAGCTCGTTTAAAATTTTAACTCTGAAAACAAATGAGATTCTATTCCGGACAGTTAGTGGGCGCTTCTGGACGAAATCCCTGCATTTGATTGAATTTTTATTCATATGAATGGACTTTTAAACCGAGATAATTCTGTACCATGCACGCATTGTACCTAAACAAATGGATCGACACCAAAACTATGCCTTTTAATTCATTTGACATCAAATTTTTGATAAATACAGTTTATATTTATAGGCCAGTGATTGAAGTACGGCTTAGAAACATAATTTGCAATAAAAATATGTCCATAAGTAATGTAAAAATCTATCTCTTTCAAAAAGTTCTTAAAAAACATCAACGAAATCTTCTTAAAGTACTATTTACCAAACTCTTTTTATATATAAAGTCATAGATAATATCTTCTTTCAAAACGTTTGTAAAACGAACCCTTAAACAGAAGAAGGTCCATAACGAGAACTTAAAAAAAAAGTACAATTTAAAATCAAATTACATAGTGAATAAAACGTACATATATTTACCTAATTATAATGTAAACTACAGACATGTAACATAATTGCAGCCAACCTGTCCCCATTGGATGGCAGGATGATGATATGAAATTATAATAATATAAGTGTGACCTTATAGTCACGCGATTGCTCTCATCCGACCTGTGATTACAAGCGACATGCCTACGCTTTACTATAATACCGTTTTTAGTATTGTAATAACTGACATTACCGCTTATTACTGTAATTTTATCGTAACGCTACACTGGTTATAATATCTGTTACAATTGGACGCGTAACCAATCGTAAATGTTTAGTAAAAAGCGAGAGAATTATAGACAATATAAAAGTAGTTTTATTTTTCTTAAAAATTATGTCTTAATTTATGATTGTACATTGAAGAGCGTTGTAAAAATATTAGACGAATATTGTAGGTAAAATTGATATAGGAATGTTCTTGAAAGAAAACGTAAATTAATCGATACAATAGTGCAATAATTTTGATAATGTAACATTATCTAGCAAAAAAACTGATAGCTTGCTTCCAAAAAGTTTAGATATCTTGGGGTCAAATCAAAGACCTTAAAATTCTTAGAAATATAATCAATCAGATATAATATATTACTATACCTTGTCCATTCCTTTAATATCTTTTTGACACATCACGCCTATAAATTACCGTTTCTTTTTTCAAAATAATGTATTACAGTAATATCATACTTTATAGACGCGTAGTGAAGTGCCCTGTGCATAGCTAACAATCACAGACTATAAAACAGTTCTTAAAATCGATAAGTCGATTAAATGATTAAAATAATCGATCATTTTATAAAATAATTTAACTTGTGTAAGTATTGTTACTGTTAATTTAATTTAATAAAAGTCGTGTGGCACTCGGGGACTGCCTCGGTAAAACTATTGCATAGAATTTTTTATCAACTTATGCAATTATAATTATTTATTTTTTATTTATAATGCATTTTTTTTATATTAATTGAAGTTTACAAAACTATATACACTGTCTTTTTACCAACATACATTCTAACAAACTAAATCTTTCTTTCACTTTGGAAGTAAGGCCTTATGTCGACGTCAAAAATGTTTTATTGTCCTCCAGATTTCCAAAAGATGAAAATGTGCGTAAAATGTGGTTGAAGGCTACTGGACGACAAGGTTGGGCAATAGCAAAGCTATATGTAAAAATATTTGAACGTAAGGATACATTACAGTACAAAAATATGCTGATAACTAAAGAGAAAAGAAAAAAAACTAATTTCTTCAACATACTTATTTTATTTAATTGCCAATAAATACTATAACCTTCTAAAAAATGTTTTTTTTTAATGTAATCAATCTCGATCCCGGTTATATCCTCAGCTTTCGTTTTGAAGGCCTTCTATTATAATCCAACCATATTTGACAGATTTCTTAAACGTTTGGAACAGTAAACGGAATAACGATTCTCCCTTATTAAAGGGGAATTGTTTTAACCTGGCAACAAAGAACAGAATAAATAACAAAGAATAAAGAACAGTAACTGCATTAATTTATTTATTTCTGGACGACTGACTTAAAATGTAACTATGCACACGATAGTAAAATTAAACTTTGAAACGCGTGGTTAATAATGTCTAAATGGTTAATAAAGTTTAAATCCAGAGTTATGAGCAAATACATTCGAAAAACCACATAGTACTTAGGTACTAAACCGACCTTCAAGTGACTGTGTTAGGATGTTTTCTTTATTCTGGGCTAATTATATATCATAATAGTCACTTTTATTTATTATATATTATATTGACTTAAACAATGTTTACATACAAGCATCAAAAATTCTCCTGCGTCATCGCGTTCCCAAAAGACATATTACTTAATTATTTAACAAACTAGCTAGGTATACATATTGGGTATACAATTGAATCATGTAATATAAAATTATTACAATCTATCTATCCATTAGACTCTTCTTCATAATTTAAACTAGACTAGTCAGATGAGACCTCCGTTGTATTGTTTAAATGTATAAATATTTCTTATTTAGTGATCTATCATTTATACTTTTAATTATTACATATATAATTAAAAAAAACAAATTAACGAATAATAAATATTAAAACTAAAAATATTTAATTAAATCGATTGAAAGTTCTTCCTCAATAAAATTGATTTTAATTTCAAATCGAATCGGTGACGTGCGAGAGCGTCACTATTTTCGAAATTTCTTGAACTGTCAAAAATATATTAAACGAATGGACAGAGTATAGGGGATCATACTTGTATATGTACAATGATGTCATCGGTTAATTTCCATATCTTTTGAAGACAATACAAACACTATTTCAGACGTCTGTCAAAACAATCATACGATTACGAACGTATCCGAACGGATTTGTAAAGCGACATGTCATTCTGTCATTCGCCATGATGGATGACGTCACGATTAGAAAAATGTTAATTATAACCCGTCTATAATTTTGATAGTAAGTATTGTGATGCTTCTACAACCTTTGAACTGAAAATAATTGGCGTAACAATGATGATTCTAACTCAAAATATAAAATTCAGAAACTTGGTTTGCATGGATTCAGATTTATGTTTTCCTGGTTAAACATTAAATTTATGTCTTTTGGAAATCATTTAATTTTTTTTTACTTTCTTAAGTACACGTTAATACTTGTTTAACATTAATAGGCTCTTATAAAATGAGAAAACACAGCGTGGGCATCAAGATCAATGGCCAGTCAGTGCGTATACACGCAGAATGGATGGCGCACACGAAAGATAATAAGTAAAATACCGTTAAACACCATATTTCAACTTTACAAACAAGAAAAAAGAAATTCAATAAAGTCAACAAAAAATAAAACGTAGAGTACAGATAACGTCAGTAGGAGAAACGAAACGTCACTTTTATTTTTTTGTAATTTAATTGGAGTATTAACGGGGCATAGATAAAGTCACTGCTTCTAACTTTTTCGTTTTTTTTTCGACTTTATCAGATGGCTTACCGTTTGAATTTAAAGGTGCGTCAAGTTTGTAAGAACTTTTAATAGACTGTCCGATCTGATCTAAGAAATACATTTAAAATAAATTGTTCTATTTGCCTAACCCAGGCGCCGGAAAAGAATACGTGTTATATAATTGGTTATGGATTTATATCCGAATTTTATTTAAAACCTCAAGTGACATTTCGCAAACGTCATCGATTACCTACTTTTGGCGCGTATTTGTCAGTGTCAAAAGGTTATCACTGATTGGTTTAACCTTTACTCAACATGGAAAAGTAGTACCTACATAGTTGCTTAAACTGTTAGTTTTTTTAAAGTGATAAAATTTAAGTACTTGAGTTTTAATTCATGGAAAATACGACCTTTTTGCAATATAACGTTTACATTGCGTGTTGCAGGTGTATAAACATGTAAGATAAGCATTTACAATCAGTTGGGCCGTCATTTTATCGAGCTTATTGGCATTAATCTCGCGTTATAATAAAATACTATACAAATGGTGACGTTGAACCACAATTCCTTGCGTTATTTAATGAATTACGAGTAGCATTCATTGGATATTTCGGTAAAGGGTAGCGGGCTACCACACGGGCAGAACGTCACTGCTTGCCACAAACGTGCATAATTCTAAGGTTTTATTACATAATGTAAAGCCTCCTTGTACCCATAACTACGGAATAACATTACAACGTTTTCCCGTCTTTCCGGGCCAAAATACACGAGTTGGAGGGACGTAGAAAAAAGAAAATTTGGTCACCGAGACCGTTCATAAATTGGCGTAGAGTTGCGCGCACCGCTCTAATTCCTTTGTTTGCTAAAACCGAAAACTGCCGTGGACATCCTCGCGATGCCAATACGATATTTCACTCACTCCCACTTGACTGATTCCTCTGAGTTAGAGAGTGACAGATGTATTTGACGCTTTTCGTTTCTAAAACTTATTGGCGAGTCTCAAAGGCGGTAATCGTTTGTCTCATATGCCAATCTAGTAATATATATGTAGTAGATTTATTAGGCGTAGGTTAGCTTGTTCGAATGTAATATTTGGTGTTTTTTTTCTTGGTGGCGGCATCTAGCGGCCGGGGGTGACATGTCAATTTTATTGGCAGCCAGCCAAACTCTTTGTTAAAAGGTCTGGCATCGTGAGAGCTTTCCCGTTTATATGAACCTAGCTTAATGTTGCCAGATAATGTACAATTTGATGGCGTAGTGTAATTTTAAATTTACACTTCACTGCTAGAGATTTAAGTGCACTTTTTTGTTATTTAGCGTTTTAAAGTGTTGCCATTTAACAAGTATATTATGAACGTTAGCACTTGAATCGTTAATTATAATATTTGTAGGTAGTTGTAGAAGTTGTAAGTATTAGCTTGAATAAAATGTTGTAGTCATCGAAAATTGATAATATTCACAATGAATATAACCAATACAAGCAGATGAGGCAGAGCAGTCACATTGGCAGGCTCATTTAGAAAGAATATAATTTATTTTAAACTGGATATTGCTTTTCTCCTCCAACACCTTCTTTCAGCACTGAATGGTGATATGTTGATACTATACCTACTATAAACGGGATGTTTACTCAGTATTTTTTCCGTAACCTTCGGTTTTTTGAAATCGTTATAAGCTCCATGAGCTCGGATGAAACCAGAGTATCTCCGTAAAATTCATTCGTAAAAAATAGCAATTTCATTTTCCCAAAAAAATATTCGTACCCAATTTGTTATTTTCCTAAAAATCATATAACATATTCATCGTGTTGCCTATCGAATAACGAGATGGCGCCGTAATACCATGTACATTACCCAGCGTCGAACCCACGACAATGGACTCGACTGATTTATAGCGAACGGATAAGGCGTTTCAATGTAAAAAGGATTTTCTTCGGGAAAACTTCAATGGGAATAAATTTAAGGCTTTTGATCGATTTAAAAAAATATATTCTGGGAGTCAATTATTGTGTTCTTGGTGAGAGGGACCTGTGAGGGACAATAATAATATACCACTATTGCACCTTCCTGGTTGCCTTTAAAAGATTGCTTTTGGCAATGAGGCCGCCCTTTATACACTATTTTATGTACTCCCATGTAACTCTGTAATATGGCCTGTAAATAAAGGGTTTTCTATCTAAAAAAAAAGTCTCGTTTTACTGAAAGCTGTGGAAGTGGGTCGGTCATGTCTCTAGGTGGACTCTGACGAAAAACTGGAATTCGAAGATTGCAATAATAAAAACTTAGTATTTATTACATTATTAGTAATTATTCTTTGATGCATAAAATAAAAAATCTAACAACAAAATTACTCTCAAAGTTGGCGGAATTTCTCTTAATTTTTGCTGAATCTAATTTAAAACTGTTTAGGAATTCAAGAGACTAGTTTACGCACTCCAGTCTGATCCCTAGACGATGATTACGTGATGATTACGCACGTTTTTGATAAGGAAATGTAATCTTAAAGTTAATTTGAATTTTATTCAAATTAAGCTCGATCTGCGGAGATAAGAAAGAAAAATGGGCGAGTCCATTTTGTTTCGATGTGTGGCTATGTTTTTAGAAGTGTTAGGAATTAGACGCAGTTTATTTAATTAATTAAAATTCTAATAATAATTTGGATGGAAAACCAGTTTTTTTTCAGTAACTACTAGCTTTTGCCCTTGTATTCGCTTCGCTTGCGTTTATTTACGCTTGAATTATTGCACTAAAGAGTAGCTTACGTTTTGCCTCAAGAATCAACGTATATCCAACAAATTTTTATTTAAAATTCGTGTAACGGTTCAGCCGTGAAAGCGTAATAAACGAGACGGAGTTTCAAATTTATAATTTTAGCATGTTTTATTTAACTAAGGAAGCAAACAAGCAGAGTTGTTAGATTTGCGTTTAATTCAAAAAAAAAATCTACTTTTTTAGTGTCGATAAGCCTTAAGTCGAGAGAAGATTCCGGCTATTGAATTTATCCAGCAGTTCTTTCTGAGTTCAGATTTACATTTATAATCAGCAGAAAAATAGAAAAAGACTATAATAGAAGTCTTGTGTAAAAGAAGATATGAACAGATTGGAAGTCATTGGAAAGACGAATTGTATAGTAGAATGAAGGAAAAAATACATTTCACTGAACAGAAAGCAATTGTGATGATATATATAGGTATTTAATATAGGTTCATTTAGTATGATAAGCTTTGAAAAACTTGCAGATCTTTATCAACGAAACGATAGACATTCAATTAACAGTATCTCTTTAAAAGAACTTGGATTCTTTTGCAAGTTTCAGTCACTTAAAAGTTTAAAAGGAGAAATCTCATTAAATACAATATCGAGATTCGGATAACGTTCGGCGATAAACTCACAAGAATTTAATGTTTCAGAGCATGTGATAAAATGTAGAGAAATTAAGCTTGTTATTATTGAAGTGTAAAATAATTTCCTTATAACACGATGAGTTGTCAGTTGAATAACAATTATCAAGAAGAGGTATTCGAGCGCAGTGCAGTAAAAACGGATGATTGCCCACGCCTCCGGTGCAGATATACATACAACTCTTGCCAAAAATTTTTAATTATTCAAATGCGTACACCCAAAAAATATACGAAGCGAGCAATAAAATAATAACGATCAAAGCGAAACTAAACATCCACCCGCCCGACGGCTGACGTCTCGGTATGTAGTCTATTAAATTACAAAAGTCCCTTCTCACCTTCGCACTTTTTTATTCAATGTAACTCCTAAACAGAAAGGATACATTATAGATACGCGACGGAGCAGACACGTACAAAATGAAAATAGGGGAAAGGCAGCGAGAGTGGGGGCGGTATGGAAATGTTGGTCAAATATATCATCCGGCGTCTGACAGGCCAATTCTCTTATCTCACGCGCGCGGCACCAGCGCGATCTAAGCTAGCTTAGCTAATATAAAATGGTTTTAAATTCAAGTTTAATTCGGGCTATCTGCAGCTCTCCGCCGCCTCGTAAATACCGACCCCTACCCACATACAAAAGGCGGTGCGATTTACGGTTTTGACGGATTTCGAATATTTTAGCAGCAGTTCTCGGATTAGGCCGAGTTACGCGTCGACCCGTGCGTCGCAGGGTGGCACTAAGTTTTAATAAGACGATGATAATTTAGACTAGGCCAGGGATATGCGTAGCAGCTGCGAACTACCGATTTAATATTAGTTTCTGACGATCTACGGCCGGATAAAGTCCTCGTCGCATTTTCCTTCTCTTATCTCATTTTCGGAGGGAATTATTGTTTGTTTGTGAGGCGGGCGGGCGGCGAATCTGCATCGCATCAGTTTACAACACGAGGACATCATAAAGTGTAAACAATGACGGCGTTTTCCATTACAATATGTTTACCGATCCGTGGCGCGGCGCATTATGTATGTTATCCTGGTAGGACGCGCGGGGCGCCGCTGAATTTATGACACTCGCGCAAATATTTGGCGCTCCGAGTTCGGACGCTCACTGTCGGCTGACAACGGGAAGATTGTCGGCAACTGTTTACACAACGGGATATGGTAATTTTTCAGTCTCCTTTTGCGCTGTAAGCGTATTCTGTTCACGGCTCTGTTCTTGTTCTCTTTACATTCAGTTTATTCGGAGCATCGGAAGCGTATCCGGACGAGCGGGGTGACGGACGACGTAAACAGAGTGGGCTGACGTTTAGTGTCATTAAATCTCGTAATAGGATATCATAAATCGCAGGAGGTCGGCGGTACCAGGCTGGCCGGGCGGCTGTCATCGTTTGTCAGAGCATTTCACGCATTGTTGGACAATAACGCAGGCAGGGGTGGGCAGTATTGTGCGCGGCCGGCCGCCTGGACGTGGTCGGGACGCGTGCGCGGTGGACCCTCGCCGGCCGCCACACAACACGTCACTACTCACCACGGATTACTTCAAACGTACATCACAGCTGACCTCCTCAGAACAAGTGACACTTGGCCACGTAACTCAGTGTTACCAGCAAATTCCATGACCATTTCAGTTGATGTAAAGGCGTGGGTACCTTGTAATTCTCACTTGCGTTGCCTCGCACTGATTCACTTAAAATGTTACTTCGACCAGCACCCGTATACTACAATCGAATTTATATCGTTGGTCGAAGGTAAAAAAGCGAACAAACAAAATAACATCAAATATGTTTGGTATGCATCGTCTCAGAGATTCACATCAGAAATTTAAGCTTTAAAGAACCGGGCGGGATAAAAAACATCGTGGACTCGGAAAAAAAAGAAACAAGGAATTGACCCCTCGGCCGACCGCGTAAATACGAATCAAAAGGAATCAAGTGTCATTTACGAATGTATATTCTTTAACGATAAACAATTTATAACGTCTTTGAGGTGTTGGCTTTTTATAAACATATTTTATTTTATTATACAGGATTACAAAAAGATGAGTAGAATGCTCAAGAAGTAAGATTATTATAATAGAAGACCGATTATCATTTATTCATTCACGTGATAAAAAAATGATTAAAAATGAAGCCAGTTAACACAATTTTCTATTTTAAGATTAGCAAAAATCTAAATATATTTTTTGCAATTAAATGTCTTTGGCAGCCATTTTTTAACTTGTCATTAAAAGCGCGGGAGAACTGAGAATTATATCTTTTTTTTATGTGCCATAATATGTTGTCAGCGGGAGGCCAAGGTAGCCAATCATTATATTCCTCTTTACGATGCGTTCATGTGTAACGTACATTTCATATGCGTATTATAATTAATATATATACAGAATAAATTATACTTGATATAGAAAATAATTAATTTGACCCCACGTTGTGGGTATTTATGTTGATGAATAATTAAACACGTTAAAATCTTGTCCAATGAAATATTTGGAACGGTGTCGCATATTTTTGACTGCATCGATAACTAAATCGATATTTTCGGACGTTTCAGACATCTTACACACAAAGTTATCTAGTCCCAAATTAAGCAGTGCTTGTATTATGGGTACTAAACAACAGATATTAATACATAAACATACTTTTCTTTTGTAATACCTACATATTATACCTGAGTACAAATCATTTTTTTGCAGATCACACAAACATTTGGTCCGGGAATCGAACCCGAGACCTCTTGATACACTAACCACTAGACCAACAAGACAGTCAATGTTTTCAGATATCAGACAAACCGATTAAATTTGCGGTTAAACAAGATTCCTACTTGTAAATAGTACTAAGCCATACACTTGATATCGAAACTTTGTTTATGTAAGTTCTTCAAAACATGACCAATTATTGCGGTCGAGTATAACTATTCCAAGTCGAGATGAGACAAATGCGTTCTCATATATCGAGATGTTATCGAGACGGGCTCGATGCCTCCGTCCGTTAATCAGACCACAATGGATTAAATAAAAAGTATGGTTTCGGGAAGAGGTTACACATCTATCTACAAAAAAAGTGATTTTATTTATAAGTATACTCGTGGCGTAGAGAATTTATTTTTACAGATATGGAAAATGATGTTTTTGTCGAATAAAAATATCGATGTATTACGCTTGGTTTGAAAAATGTCTTTCTGTTGCTTGCCAAAACTTATCTATTTTTTAGGAGATACACGATTACCTTCCACCTGCATTAAGACTTGACATTAAACAGCCACTTACCTGAAACAAAAAAATAATTGTAAAAATAATGCAAAAATCATTGGGTTCTACATTTTCAAATACTAAAAAAAACTATCTATCTTTGTCTATGTTCATTAACGAGCTCAATCATGTAACACTTCTCAAATTCCAAATTCAAACTCCGAGAATCGTTCCAAGAACGGCCACCATTTCTAAGCAACCTGCCATGGTTCGAAGAAGTCGGGGTGACTAACCTCGAAGTTCGAAATTCAAAAATTAACTAGTGATGTGAAAATTATAGACGCACATGCAATTCCTGATGCGATTCACAGTTGTTAATGTAATTTTATGAAATAAGTGGTGACATGGAGGCAAAATAGTAATTTGATAGCAATTTGGAGTTGATACGACAATTATGGCGTGATTACAACGCGATTGCGATTCGCACGTGATGGTTCCCGTTGCGGAAGCGAATTTTTTAAATTGCCTACTATTTATGCTTGTTGTAAAATAACTGCGTAATTTGATACGATTAGTGATTTATAATCGAATAGGCGGTCTATTATTTTGTTGCTTGATTAAAAATGTTGTCACATAAATCATTTGCAAAGAATGGTTAGAGTTAGAAATTTAAAAATGCTGTATAATATCACGTACTGTGATACTATTGACGTGAATACTTGGTTTCTAGCGATTCGTAGAATCTGACAAGGATTTGTATTTGAGATAGTACACATAACAAGTAATATGTGATGTGTATTAATTGATACATTTTTTTTATATAAATTAATCATGGCTGGCTTGTTAATCTGCTAACTACTTATGTAGGTACAAGCTTAAACTTTTCTGTGCAAGATGAAACCTCCTTAATTAATTATTTTAAGATCAAACCGAATCAAACTAAACAAACCATTCAGTTTTATGTTACATTTGGATTTTATTTCTAAAAAGTCAATACCCTAAAAATGATATGAGTAGATCTACGAGTATTGCGAAAAGGTTTAATTTACGTCGTAAAACCTATCAATAGATAAAATATTGAAATAAATTCATTCATGATATTATTAAGTCTATCTTCGTAAACAGATCTAACAACTAGCAATGGGTATCCATTTCAAACGATTAATAATAATCGATTGTCTTACCATTTACGATCAGTCTGCAATACTAATTATTGTCTACGTACACATCTCTGAAGGTACATGAAATAAACCTGGCCTCGTATCAACAATACCAATGATTAAAAATAATTTGGGAACAAGTACGTTCCGTTGCGTGCTCCGTCGTGATGTCCCGTCACTCGGCCCACGGATCCATGATACGTAAATTGCTCTTTAATTAACCAATTTCTTCCGTTTCAAGCAGATTCAATTCGTATTATGTATGTGACCGGCCATTGTTGTTGCTTATTTGTGTAATTTCTAAATTATACGTATTTTATATGGCGCTGGTGGGCTTCGGTTCGAGAGTAAACGCAACGCTGGGTACGTTGATCATTTTCGTTCGTTTCACTGCTCGAGAATATGGCCGCTTATTGTCATCAATACTCTACTCTATGGTCGTTTTCTTTTTCATAAAAAACAAATGATGAGACGAAAATGAGCCTTTTAATGTGCTGTTTAATAATTTTATTGTTTATGATGTCTACTTTTATTTCATCTAAACGTAACAGTCATTTTAATTTGTTCAAATGTCGTGTTAATATTTATAACCTACATCAAAGTAACCTATAAACTAGCTTCAATAGTTGGCACTGAAATAACATAAAGCTAGCGCCTTAATTGCGAGGGCACATTAATAATAAAGCGCTCCACATAATTAGCTTAATACGAAAGAACGCAAAGCGATAGCGCCTTTTTCTTTAGATTTTCCGACCGCCTTAGTCGTACCTATTAAAAAAAATGTCTACCAATCCATCCCACTCTCTCTGCGTGCACCTTGCACCGATCCATTATTTCCTTTTCACTCTTTTGTTTCTGCGATGTGGACGTCTCGCTCCGCGCTCCGCCCATTTATAAAATCGACTGGCCGCCGCGGCGTCCGTTCACCTGTCCCTTTCCCGGCCGACTGATTTATGTGAGAGTGAGCGGGTTTGATCGATGCTTTGTTTTCCCACTTCAACTGTCACTGAGATGTTCGTTTTTTGAAAAAAGGCGCGCACTGACCCCAGGATTAGGTTATACGTTATTACCTGGTGTAAATTCTGATAATGCGCACAGATTGCGGCCGCGAATTCCTCCGTCTCGAGTGTCGCGCTGTGGGAAACGCGTTGGGTTTTTTTGTTTTGCGCGGTAGGTACCGCCGTTTTGTTAAACTATATTTACGATAATGTTATCTCGCGCGGCGGTGTTACGTTACCTACCCACGGCGCGGCCGCGGGACCCGTGATTAATGATTAACTCAGGCGACGCGGAACCTCTCCGTTCAAACACTGAGAAAAAATCAATTCTAAGAAAGTTTTTAATGCTTTATACGTAGTTCGATTGTTCGAGTAATGAAGCCGTTTACGATCAAATAAATTATTTTTAATACGATAGGACGATAAATCGATTGTAGCGTTTTCAAAACTTGCAAATTAAGATTTCAAGGCGGGCGCACGTCTAGCCCACAAAAAGTGCGGTCAGCCTGTCAACTTGAATAATGTCACGGCGGCAGTTTTGAGCTTATTTTTAACAAGAATGCCATTCTAATCAAAATAGTTTACGCGTTGAGCGTTCCTCGCAGATTAGTTTACTTTGTTTTGGGCAGTCGTGGGAACGCACGAGCTTTTTACTAACATCGACGAAATCGTTTAGGTCTTCCTTTGATTGAAGTAAAAAGATTTAATTTATTTAGAAATTTTCGACTTTAGCGATGAGTACAAAAAAACATGGCATTCTATCACAATTTCATCATGAATTCTCCAGCAGAAGAAAAAAAGCAATCGTTATTATGTTTCAAGTTTGCACGTTCTGTAAAACTCCGATATCACGTGTCGGGGCCCGACAAACTGTTATAAATCAAAATGTGAACAAATAAAAACGCGCGGAGGTGAAAACGTTATTATCTTTATAATTGCACGTCAAGGCGGGAAAACTGGGGGGCATTTGGCGCGCTTTCCTTGTCTCTGGTCTTTTTTTTTAACGCGCGGCTTGGCTATGATATATCGGCCCATGAATACGGGATGTATCGCGACACCTGCTCGCTTCCTTATGAATTCGAAATTGCGACTTTCTTGATGTCATTATAGCCTGGTACCCGACTTTGTCTGTTGCGTATATATTTTATTTAAAATGAAATATTCTTATGTTTTCGCTTTAGAGATCCCCTGAGTAATAAATATAAGTGGAAATGATTGCTATGTCTTCCTGTTTGATATCGAGGGAAAAGGAAAATGTGAGATGTTTGACAGTTGCGTGAGTGAATGACGGGAAGAAACGTATCCACTACCTGCTTGCGGCCTCGCTATTAACAGATCGTCCCTCGAGGTTATTTATCTAACATTCATTTAGCATCAAATGCTCCAATTCATGTCACGTCGATCGAACAAGCAGATTGAATACTTACAACTAAAGCTCTCAAAGCGGATATTATCAAATTATCACAAAAAGAAATGAAACATCGCATAACAATGAAGCTAAAAGAACATAAACCAACAGTGTAAGCGATAAGAGAGTGGCTCGCGCCCCGCCTCGCTTGTAACGAACCGCACTATCGATGTCTCAGTCAAAAACTGTCAAAATCGTGACAGGCGCCGTGTCAGGCTAACGAGGCGAGCGCGAGGACGACGTCGCGTCAGCATGACTGGGCGCTTTATACCTTGCGATAGCCCCGCCATCTCTTATCAAGTAGGCGAACTAACGAATATCTATAGACCAAAAAAACTTATAGGTAATCTCGTCTGGACACAGAAATACATAAAGATGCAAATGAGGCGCGCCCCCGGGCGACGGGCAGCCGAACGAATTTATAGCTGCGCGCGCACCTCATTATCGCTAACAAGCATTGGAACCCTTTCTTTACCCCATAAATATTATATTTTACACCTGCACTAAAGGGGTACCGGGATGCGGAGCTGTCACTGCAAATGTTTTGGAACACCTTTTGGTATGTAGGTACATATGTTTCTAGATATACTTAATAGATGTCGCTTTATGGATTTAGAATGACAGAGTTGCTTACATTACCCGTGTCTACTGGTAGTTAGTATCAATCGTGTGTGTGGTCTCACTGGTCTCCTAGAGCATTTCCTTAGAATATTTCGTATTAAAAGTACATCCCTACTAATATTAAAAATGCAAAGGTAACTCTGTCTGTCTGTTACGTTTTCACGCCTAAACTGCTAAATAGATTTTGATGAAATTTGGTCCACAGATAGTCTAGAGTCTGAGGAAGGACATAGGCTACTTTTTATCGCGATATACATATGCGTGGGCGGAGTCGCGGGCGAAGCTAGTACTTAATATGTACTTTCTTCCGGTTGGTTATCTGAAGACAAGAAAGAAGAAATTCCTCGAAACTACAAAAAATAATCTCCGCAAAACAAATAAAAGAAAAAGAAAAAAATCAAAATTATAAAAGTCTTTGTTTACTTTGTAAAACAAATAAAAAATAAATTCTCTAAACCACCACCAGGAGTAAATACCAGGCAATCATAAACATGAGGAGGTGACCACATCGCGTGCTCCAGAGGCGAATGCAATTTGTGAATAATTCTGACCTAACCACGACTTTCTATAATGACAGTTAGAGCTTTCTTTGATATGCAAAACGTACCAGGTTTATTAAATAGTTAATACTTCGCTAGTTGAATTAAATAGACATATTACATTATTTAAATAATACAAGGGTATGGATGAAAAACGGCTTAGTGCAGAAACGAAACATTATTTCAATAAAACCCATTCTACCAATATAAATTTAAAATTACCTCTGTCTAAAACTCTAAATCGCTGCTCCGCTTTCCAAAAAGCTTGGTATGAAGATATTTCTATATGAATATATATTTCATTCTAGATTATATAGATTATAATCTCATTCATCATCTTCATCATCTTCATCATTCTAGATTATATATATATTTCATTCTACATTATATTTCTATATGAATATATTTCATTCTAGAGGAAAGGCATGCTGAAACCCAGGCTGAGCCACGGGTAATAAATAAACAATAAATATTTCGGACTTACAACGTCATCTAGTCCCAAACTAAGCAGAGCTTGTATTATGGGTACTAGACAACTGATATAAATACATAAACATACTTTTGTTTTTAAATACATACATTATTTACAAAGAACACACCCAGACAAACAGACACACACAACACATAGAAAGCTAGCGAACTTTTAAATTCGGAAAAAAAATAAGTATGACAAAATCGGAACGTAAAAGTCATATTATAAGGATAGTGGGACTTTTATCCAAATATCATTTTAATAATATCCAACTCTATGAACCATAACTTAACGTAAGTTTGTCCCGAGTTTGTTCGAGCCTTTTGGTTTAAAATTCAAAATCGTTAACCAGGCCAGTTAAAATTAAATAACCTACTTTCAAAAAAGTAAATGAAATGAAAAAAATTGAAGAAATACAGGATTGATACGTCCTCAGCTTTTTGTAGTCTTGGATATAGGCCTCTAGGATTGGAAGCCAGTTTGAACGATTTTCGGCTTCTAGCATCTAATTTCAATATAGTCTGTGGACATCCTCCTCTGAGAGGCGGTACCCACTTCAGCACTCGTTCATTCTAACGGTTATCGGTTCTATATATGCTAGTCTGATAATATGCTAGACCACAGCCACTTCACATGGCTAATTCGGTGGAGTATGTCGATCAACATTGTTCTCTGTTCCATGCTCATTCCTGGTGCGAACCCTTAGAGAGGCGTAGAACATACTCGTAGTCCTTTAACTAGCACGCTAAGCGAATTTGAGCTTATAACCCAGCCGTATCGTAAGTGTAAACGATTCGGATCCATATGTCAGGATCGTAAATTGCATTGATAAAGAAACTACATACAATTACTAAGTTATACATCTTCCTATAGCCTTTATTCCTAAGTTTATTTGGGGTCGGCTACTAGTTCAACCGGTTTTACCTGAATTTCAGTTTTTCTACGTAGCGACTGGCATCGGACCTCCGCAACCCTAAGGGAGAACTGAAATTGGAAGATTGAACTAGTTGTCAGTATATTTGAGGGCACTGACTTCCCAATAACGATGTTCATGACAACCGGGACCGACGTCTTTACGTGTTCTCCGAGGCACAGGCGTGAATCACCGCCATACTTCCAAACTCCGGGGGCTGCTATTAGGAATTTCCTTAGAAAAATCCAAAAACACTTCTTGGTCCCACCCGGGGTTTGAGCCCGAGACCTCTTGATTAGTAGTCGCATACGCTAACCACTAGATCAACGACCAAGTTATACAATATTCAATAATATTTACTCGAAAAATTCCAGGCTTCACACAATTGAAGTTACAGTATAAATCGTATTTTGAATAAAACCTCATGAGTTATTCTCAATTACGCCGCGTTGACTGTTAAAATTACACGTAAAAACCGCATCGAGGAGAAATTATCAGCCGGAACATGGCAATTAGAGCACATTGTCGAGGGAATCAGGATACCGCAAACTAGGAACAAGTAAAAAGTGTTACAACTTGACATTTGGCTTCAAACAACCACGTAATAACATTTGTGGTCGAAGCCAGCACGCTCCGGCCCAATTTGTGGCGACGTCCACTCAAAATGGCCGTGACATTACGTATACCCTTCGCTGATTGGACGAAATTGTTTTATATTGCGCACGAGCACGTTGTTACTTGATTATTTATTAAAAAAAATCAGATAATTGAGAATGATTTAACACAGTTTGTTTCACAATAGCGGTTTTTGTTGTAATTTTTATATTAATTTGTGTAGCGTAATTGTGCGGACAATGTGGGTTTTGTTTGTCATAATTTGTTAGTGGTTTTTTGTTAGTATACAGTGATTGATAGAAACATGATTTCATAGTTTGTACAGAAGTGATCAAATAAGTATGGATTGAGAAGTGAATATTAAGACCTGTATTTGTGGGTAGTCAGCTTGTCATGGAGAATGATCTGACGACATACACTCGCGAACTTAACCCTTTTGCTCTTCCTTCCTATGCCTCTCAGTTACCTAAAACTTCTTATTAGACCTCCATAGTGTGGGTTACCATACTGCATTGTACACATGTTAATGGTGATTGCAACTCTTGAATTTTGCTCATGCTTTCCATCAGACAGAGTTCAGCCATTTTTACTGCTTAAAAAAACCAAACAAATATTATCAAAGAGAGAGCCTTCTTTTTTAAAAGTCGGTTAATACTAAAAAACTAGCCTTTATACACAAAAAATTTGTAGACAACCCCAAACATTTGTTTTTTATAATATAAAAGTAATTTGTGTACAAGTTATATACGGACCAATAAGTTTCTGAATATTTATAAATGTACATCCTATTTACGGTGTCGACATTTTGAATAATTAATCAGGGGGCCATTAGGCTCCGGCGGCGTCCAGACATACAGAAC
The DNA here is from genome assembly GCA_932526445.1 of Phragmatobia fuliginosa. Classification (NCBI taxonomy): domain Eukaryota; kingdom Metazoa; phylum Arthropoda; class Insecta; order Lepidoptera; family Erebidae; genus Phragmatobia; species Phragmatobia fuliginosa. The sequence goes on along the minus strand of OW052074.1, from coordinate 17,788,118 downwards.
CCTTGCTCATGAATAATTTCAATATCAATCGATGGCTTCGGTAATAGCCTTTGAGGCGAGTAATGAGAAAATCAAAAATTCTGGCGAACACGTCGGGAAATAACGACGAGAGTACTGCGGGCTTCGGCGGGATGCCCTGGAGCAAGCTGGAATCGTTTTACATTCCATTCTACATCCACCTATTCACAGGCTGTTCGCTTAGACCTTTTAAACTACTCAAAGGATTTTAATACAAGCAAAAGCAAGGTTTATAAATATGTGTAGGTATATCCATGTTACAGTTGAGGATTTAATCTAAAACTTCCGTGTAAAGCCGGGGTTCGTCGCTAGTTATGGATAAATTACAAAGAGACAGAACAAATGATCATTCTCATCGCAAAGTATATGTACTGGATAGAACTCGAACACACGTTCTTTGTCATAGCAATCAGGATCGCCAACCACTCCTCTATTATCCAAACAAACTAAAAAAACAGTGTTGAATGACTTAAGTGTTGTTCAACAAGATTTTTTATTTATTGTGTTTTGGTAAAATTTGTTGTGATAATCATTACAAGAATTCAATTGATTGCATGTATTCTGTAATTTCTGTTTATATTTTAGCAGTTCATAATTACAGAAATCTTTAGACAGCAAAAGATCAACGATAGTAATTTTGGAAGTTATAAAAGCCTCTTCTTGATTAATCCCTAATATTTAGATAGAACCTAAAACTTCCTTGCAAAGACCGTCCAGCAGTAGACTGTTGCGATAAGCAGAACCTGCAATTTACAAAAAGAGACGTACGACACCTATTTTACTATTTCTACCATATTTTTCTATAAATATAAATTGTTTCAAGAAATTAAAACTAATAAGTTAAGAATTTACTCTGAGCGGGTTCGTCCCCCGTAAAAAGCAATATCAACAAAATATATCACGTACTAGGTCCGCATAACCAAGAAGCAGGTGTGTTACGCCACATGAGTCGGAATGCGCGGTAAATTTTCCGGATGCCTTCCCAATGATTTCCTCGGAGACCACCGGCCCAGATACGGCGGATTTCGATACGATAACGCTTCTCAATTTCTGTTCGCCTAGTACTCGAGATATTGTGGCCACGCCCCGCACCATTAAATATGTATACCTAAGGGTGGAGCGGTTATTTTTTTCTCTATAAGGTCCCGGGGGATCTCATCCCGGGATATCAATCGGCAATATTCGGTGTATCGTATCTTGACAATAATCTCGAGGTTGCCCGCTTCGTTATAGAGTAACAAAGTACGTATTGGTTTCTTATAAATAATACAAAATGGAGGTTACTGGATATGGGATTGTTTTTTGTTATTAATTTGGTGTACTTTCCGGTTATTGAGGGATGAAAAATCGAAAAGAAGTTAATCTATTTTCAAAATGTTTGATTTATTCTATATTTTTTACTAGATTTTTTAAATTGGGACTGTTTCGGTCAAATAGAATAGTCTTTATTTTAATTTCAATACTAAAACCTACAGTTACCAATTATTTTTAATCATAAATGGGTATTTCTGAATCGATTTGTGTAAGATCGTACCTCTAACATCGATAATCGTTGTGTAATTCGTGTAGTTCGCGTAATTTCTGTAATTTATTTAATTCTTATTACCGGGGCGTGGTGGCTACATCTTCGTAACTCTCGCACAATGACGTGTTAATGATCGGTAAAGCGCGCGAATCGGGAAATGACCAGGCTTGTTGGCAACGAATTGAAAAAATATGGCTTCCAAAAAGGTTAATTTGTATCGTATTAAACTGATTTTGGAGGATATATCTAAGTAAGAAAACTTTTTTGTGATGGATCCTTGGTGTTGCCAAGAATTGCCGATTTTGTCCAAGGCGGCCAGTCTTAACGGAGACTGGAGAGATATTATAGGTGCACTCTCTGTTCGCTCTTTCACAAACCAATCGGACGACTCCGATTCGATTCTAACTTCTAGGAACTAAACTCTGAATAAATTAAACAAGCGGTTACTGGGTTGATGACACACATGAGGCAGAAATTATGCGCTAAAACAATTTAATTTCATTTACTACTTTACTAGTAAAATTTACTAGTACAACAACCGCGAGTAATCACGAGTAACGCCGCGGGGCGAAGCTAGTCTTAAAAAGTAAATAGTTCAAGTTACATCAGCTATCTGCTAGTGAAAGTCGCTTCAAAATCTGTCGTTCCAGAAGTTAGCAGGACAAACAAACACAGATTAAATTTCTTTAGTGATGTATGTAACGTGTACCTTCTACACACTACTTCCTAATGCATATCATTGAGCAAAAACTTATTATATACTCTACATTTGATATTACAAAAAAGACACAATCCAATGTAATTTATAGTCTTGAATTAGAAGTTTTTATGATTAATTGAAATTGATGACCAATCATTAAGAATCTTGTGTTTTTTAATGAAAAAACCGTAACCGATAAGCTACTAAAAACGTCACATCTGTAGGACCCCTACGTTCTTAAAAACTATTGCCATTAAAATTTCAAACGATTCTCTAATGTAAACGGTTTACAACAGCAATGCACAGCATCCTTCCTTACATGGTCAACTCCGATCCCTTGCAAATTGCGACAACACATTGTTCCTGGTCCCAAACGGGTACCAATACCGCGAAAGGAAAAGATTACCATCTCTACAACACTAGCATCCAGATCCTATGTAAATTAGACTAGAGTATTTGTTTTTTGAATTTAGAACGGGCAAATAAACGCTTAAATGTTGTCTATGATATTCTAAAAATGTAGATAAAAAAAAAAGTTATTCGTATTTGTAAATATAATTGTAACATCATCAATTAATTTAATTTGACCTTTATAGCTGATATTAAATAAGAATATAAAACGAATTAATAGTCCCGCTAAAATTTCAAAGGCATTCCGTTTGATAATTTATAAACATAATGATATAAATTGACTTTAAATATTGAGAAAATAGTTTAAAAGCAACTATAATACTATAAACTATCAAGTATCAAACGAAATAAAAGCTTTAAATCACTAAACAACGGTAGTTAATAAATATTTTCACAACTTGATTTCTGTCAAACGAAACGTCAACTTGACAGATAAAAAAGGAATAGAGAAAGAAGTTTTTTTTTTCTATAGCACTGGTAATAAATCAGCCGGTCTGTGAAAACAATGATCCTTTTGTAATAGTATAGGCTATTAAATTTAAGGATATAAAAGTGTCAAGTTTTAAAGTATACGTCTGTTTTTCGGTGACGCATGCTCGGTGCGTCGCTGCGCAGGCGCCGGAGTTGCTTTTGGTCATAATTTTAGAATGATTTATCACATTGATGTGATGCGTAAGAGTTTATTTGCGAGTTTTTTGGTACTATATCTAAATACCAACCAAAATCATGTCCAACAGCACACAAAGCCCTATAAGCGTTAACAACGTACCACTCGACTATGTGACGGATTATATTTACCTAGGGAAACGAATATCATTCGACAAGAACAGAAATGTTACAGAAGTAGATCGCAGAGTCAAACAAGCATGGAATAAATACTGGAGTCTATGCGAAGTTTTTAAAAGTGACCTCCCAGTAGAACTGAAAAAGAAAGTGATGGACTCAAATCTACTACCTAGCCTGACATACGCATGCCAAACATGGACATTTAACAATATTGTCAAAAATAAAATTACTACATGCCAGAGGGCCATGGAGCGCAGTATGCTTAACATAAAAAAGCAACATAGAGTCCGTCATACAAAAATAAGATCATCATCAAAAATAATTGATGCACTTACACACGCAAAAAAACTTAAGTGGAAATGGGCAGGCCACGTCGCCAGACTACAAAACAATAGATGGGCAAAAAAACTGACTTCCTGGAAAGGTCCGCTTGGGAAACGTAAACGCGGTAGACCACACGCTCGATGGGAAGACGAAATCTCCCATGTAGCTGGAACAAAATGGCTCGAAATTGCGAAGAACAAAGATACTTGGCACTCTCTGGAGGAGGCCTTCACCTCAGGGGTTCTCTAATTAATTATATAGCACTATTGTTTTTTTACTTTTTAACTATGTTTAATTTTAATTAAGAGATATATAAGGCTTTTTTATTTTTTTATTTTATTTTATTTATTTATTTATATCTAAATACAACAGTTTTCGTACAGAAGGATTGTTCTCTGATGTGTTTTGCAAGAAATTCGTTTATAAAATTAGAAATTCAGAGAAATTATATTTTATGTCACTAAAGTGGCAAACAGTGGCAATATGACTAGATCCTGTAATAGTTTGCAATGCTTTGGGCATTCACTTTTCTATCTTCTATTTAGTTCAAGTTTCTGCTTAAATGAATGAGACTATATTATATTATTTAGAAAGAATATATAATTGATTTCTGTCAAACGAAACGTCAACTTGACAGATAAAAAAGGAATAGAGAAAGAAGTATTTTTTTTCTTTAGCACTGGTAATAAATATAAGAAATGAATTGTAAATTTTATATTTAAATATGAATTTACAAGAATACGTATAAGTCAAGTTAATTATATACAACACGTCGCATACCCTCGGAAGCAAATTACTGCTACCAGGGCGACAGAAAACTCAGAGTACTGAATACCTGGACTCGCCGAACCTTTGCATTACAATAGTGTACCATATTTATTGACAGGCACCTAAGTTACCTAACACGGCAATGCACTCCGTAATTACCCAGGTCCCGTTAAAAGACAAATGGTTAGCAACGGTGGAACAGTACCTCTTGTAACTTATGCTTGCCGGGTGTCGGCTAATAGCTAATATCGCCGCCTAATGACCGTGCTCGTCTTGCGCCTAATGTGCCTCATGGGAGTTTTGAAACGCTTCCCGCTTATGTGCTCCTAGTCGTGTCATTACTTTAGTTATATTTAAGTAATATTTTTTTACAATATTTATGAATAAGTGTAGTGACCAGAATAAGAAATCGGAATGTCACCATACCTATTCACATGGAAGTCGTAAGAAGTGGCTAAAGGGATAACACAACCCGTCTATGTCTTGCAGTAGCTAGTGATAGCGATAGAAACAAATTAGAAATGGATGAGAAAAACTATCATTCAGAACACATCTTATGTTAAATAGGGTTGTCAAATCTTTTATGGAAATGTCAGTGATAACACTGGCCACCCAATTACTGCCAGTAATAGTATCTCCCAAATAAAACGAACAGAACATTAACATAAAAAACTTAAGGAAACTAAGCAACATAGCTATAGAAATAAACTAGGAATGAAGAAAATGAAGAAAAATGGATTGACAAAGTCTAGTAAAAGCTAATACAAATAATTATGTACATAGATAATTGTTACTAGTTTAAATACTATAATTTTATATATTTCGCCTAAAAGTACTACATATTAGGTTTTTTTAACAACAAATTAAAGCTCCGATGTCTGGAAGTTTTGTTGCATTTCACGCCCGTGCCTCGGAGAGCATGTTAAGCTATTGGTCCCGGTTGTCATGAACATCTACGGTACATGAGGAAGTCTGTGCCCTCATATATACTGAAACTCTTTGAATTCAGTTCACCCTCAGTTTTGTGGAGGTCCGTCCGATGTCAGTCACTCCGTGGAGAAACTGATATTCAGATAAAATCGGTTGAATTAGTTGCCGACCCCAAAATTTTATTACGAATTGCATACACAAGAACAAAAAAAAAGTACAGTTAAATTGCAACTCTATGCCAAAAACTTACAACGAAAAACTTTTTTATCCAATAAAGAAAGCTTTAAACCGAAAAAGATAAACGCGACAATCACATCTTCAACGAACGCCATCAATCCAACAGGTTCTCCCTTAAGGAGAAGAGTAAACATAATTTTTACGGTTATTAACCCGTATAAAATGTAGGAACCCCATAAACTAAGATCTAAAGGGACAGAACATCTCGTCAAGGGATGTGACAGTCAAGTCCCGATTCCAACTTTTATGACGTATTAGTGAGATGTCAGTGACGACTTTTACGACGACATAAACCAACCTATGCTCACTTGTTGAGTGTCTAAATGGGACCGCGGTGTTTTTGCGTTTGTGGCAGCCCTACTGCTGTGAAACAAGGTTCACAGTAGTGCCCAAAGGTGCACTGTGCCACCAAGTGTGAACTTGAATATAAATGTTTGATTTATCTCGCTTATGTTGGTATGATTAAGGATTTTGTTAAATTGTTGCTGAATTGATAATCAACTGACAGCTGTTACGAAGATTTTATGACAGTTCTAATGCGGTTCGGAAATGGTTTTGTAATTATTTATATACTTTCTATTAAAATTACTAATTTTAAACAGCACGCTTAATTAAATTTTAATTATATTTTTATTATTTAATTTTTCTTTTGTGTAACTAAGTTCTAAGCTTGATCGATGTTGAACCCAAAAATAATAAATATAATATAAATTTACATTTTGTTGTCAGTCTTGTGGTTGAACCGATTTAGTTGCTAATGGATGGGCAGACCATCCACCTGCATTCAACTACATGTAGCGGCCGCTAATCTTACTGTTAACTGTAATGATTATTGTCTATGGTTAACACGGATAGTGCTGTACCACGTTTTAAAATCCATTTAAAGGTTGTTTTAATAAATACTTTCGGAGTATCAATAATTTAGAATAAAGATTTTAAACTCCTGAGATTTAATTCAATTGAAAACAAATCGTTTGTGGTTTGAAATAGAATCGCATCGAACGATTTGGTTACAAAATATGATTTTATTCTAGTCGCGTATAAAATATTGATGAAAAAACACTGTGACAATTATTGTTAAAGACTTTCACTTCTAGATGAGTTGAATAAATTCTCAAAAAACATTTCAAAACCTTTTTGAAACCTAATGTAATGTTATATAATGTAACCGTACCTGTGATAGTTCTCTAGTAAATAGAATCCGCAGTGAAAAAAACCGAATAGAGTAGAGAGACCGCTATTAGGCAAATTTGGTTTAGGACGCCATGCGACACAAAGCACTGAAGAAAATGACTGGCAGCTGATGGATGTGGACTGCCCAAGATCGGGATATTTGGCGCCCTTTGGAGAGGTCTTCCTTCAACAGTGGACGGCAATAGATGAGATAGAGTAATGCTAAGAATACTCAGGAATTCTCATTATTAATATTCTAAATAACATTCGAGAATCGTGTAGGAACTAATCTGATGAAAAATATTTGAATTCAAATTGTTCCATTATTTAAAAAAAAATTAAGTAAAAACCTTCTACAATATTTATAGCGATACATTTACGGTGTGTAACGATATTAGCAGGCATTACACAACTCCGTGAGGGTACACGTTCGGAAATCAGTACAGCTTCGGCACATTGTGACAATACTGGGGGTCGCGGGGCGCGGGGGGATGATTAATTGTCTCGTGGGGGGCGACCGACCGATAGAGACTCTACAGCTGATGGTATTTGTGTCATTAACAGATTCTGTTTGAAATAAATTTGCTTTTTTTTATTATTTAGACTACTGATAGTAAGCGGTTACCGGTAGGTAAGTAGAAAGTACGTTAGTAGGCTTAGAAGTACCAGGAACACAGTAATGTGTAAGAAGTGTTAATTATATGTGCTGTATTTTGTAAGTCAATTTATTTGAAATTCGAATTCAACTTCTTGCTGTATCCTTATATCTTGCTCTCTAGGTTAATTTAATAATATATCTAAATATTATATACGACATGATTGCCAATATGTTTTAAATATAAAGCCACATTGACAAACAAGAACATGTAATGCTAGCCATTAGCCACACTAGTCGTGTCTCTTGTTAGTTTATAGTTAACCTATATGGACCTTTGGCAACGCTCTTAGGTAATGCAGAATGTGTATTTTTGTGCAGCTCCAACATAGGCAAAACCCTGTCGTGTTATTGTACCCTACCTAACCAGTAAAGCACCTAACTTAATTATTTACTTTAATAACTAAAAACCAGTCAAAAATGTTCAAGTACCGTCTAAACTAAAACCGTAACTCAAATCCCAAACCGAACAAAACAAAACATTTACAACACCATTTTAAATTCAAATAAACATTCAAAATTGGAATGTACGACGGACGATTCCGGAAACGCGCCGAGTGCGCCCGAGCGCTCCCGAAAGCTTCCGAAAATTGGCGCGAGGGCGACACAGGAAGATGTAATGATGTTTGTCAAATGGAAAATGAGATAGGGAAATGTAGAAAGCGGCTGAATTCGCGACCTTTTTGCTGATGCCAGCGCCCTGAGGGTTCGGTGCGAGCGAATGCTTTATTGCCGTGCCTATAAAAACGTTTTTAAATAACACCAAGATTAGTTTAATTTCAGCGAAGACGATTTGACGTTTTATAATGAGGTTTTTTTTTTTAATTTTTTGACGCAAGTGAGACGTTTTATAGAGCTGTGCTGTGGGGGCTAATTATAATGGTTCGGAGAACTAATAAAGTGTCACTTTATGTGGATTTATTAGATGTAAAGGCGAAACCTTGTCGCGTTGCAAGGGCTTTGTTAAAGAATGATATACATTCGCGTTTAAAATAGTGATTAAAGTGTCCATTTGTGTGGAATTAATGAAACAGTCTAATAAACGTTGCCCTTTCGCTGGAATGTTGACATTTAATTAAAAGCACACTCCGCTTCAGTATTATATACGAACTAAACGGAGACCATTACGCGTATGATAAAAATGTAAATATGTTATTTAATGGTAACTGAAAAGTATTTATTTCGAAGTTATTTTTAGAACATGGTAATTTTAGCGAAATTAAACATCGTGGATATTACCTTGTAAATAATATTAAACATTTCCATGTTAAGACGACTTCCAATTTTCTCAATTAATCGTTGCCTGTGGTGGTAAACACTGGGAGCGACTTTACAACTAGGAGTACTGCTAAAATTAAGGTATCGCTTCCTATTTTAATGTCTTCCATTTGACAAAATAGTGAAATATGTACATATTTTTTAAAGTATTGATTACAATTTCTAAACACTAGTTACCTACAGAAATCGTTTAATTAACAGTCGGTCGTATTTTTAAATAAACGTTCTAAATCCTTTTAAAAGGAACCGAAAAAAACTCATTCGATATTTTGAATTTGGAGCTCGCTTGAAAATACGAACGTTAGCAGAAAACGGTAAATTCTTCAAGCGAAGAAAAAAAATACGTTCGAAATTCAAACATTCGGGGATTCTAGCTGAATGGGTGCGTTCATAAATCTCTTCGTCTCAGCAAGTGATGTTGGAAATACGAAACAGCGCTATCGGCCCCCGTTGGACAGAGCGTGTGGTGTGGAGATAAAATAAATGGAAGAACCGTGAAAAATGATGACGCGCCCGCGCGGAAAGACGCCCCGAAAGGGGTCGCTTTACACTGGGTCATGGTACACTCTGTTTTATTTTTTGACGGCTCTACATACTTTGTTTATGGTAAATGTTATCTGTTCCTGTTCTATGAAGTTTGTATTTGGAATTGTAAGGTTATTTAAATTTAGGTGAATTAGGGTCTTACTAAAAGTTTTTGTTTTTTCTAAGCAAGCAATTTGAAGATGGAATAGATATTTTAAATTAAGAATGATATTTTATTAAATAGTGCTGTTTTGCATTTACATTTTAGTAGTATAGGAATTTAAAAGCTATTCATAGGCAATAGGAACCACTTTAATTTACATTAAGTATTATTGCAGTTCATTCCTTTGATTTATTGAACTATTTCGTATTATTGAACAAATTGTTTATCGTGAATATTAAATGTTATAATGTTGTTCAAAGAATTATTAAGACGTAGTTGCAATGTAAATAAATAGTTTTCTATTTAAATTGTACCAACTCATCGGTAGAATTATTTTTCTCATATGTAAACATTGGTTTAAATTAAACCAACGCGCTGTCACAGAAGCGTTTGATCTTGGAATGTTTTACTTGCCAGACCATTTTTACTATTTGGTAGATTTATGTTTTCGCCATATACAATGACATGGCGCCGAAAATACTACGAAAACACAACTGTTTGTTATTTCAACGTATGTTTTAATTACATAAACATTTTTAATAAGGTGGTATGGTAGAATATAATGTCATTAAATTCTCTTTATTTCGCGAATTGGCGGTCGTAACTGTCTTATCTAGTTTTTGTTAACTTTTTCACAAGATCTATGGGTTAAGATGTTTGGTTGTTTTTTTTTTAATGTTGCCAGTTCAGGGAACTCGAATGTTGTTTTGAATAACATTTTGAATGTCCTATATTGAGCTGTGTTTTAGGTTTATTTTTATTGGATTGCTTTGAGCTAGATTTAGAGCTGATTTTTACATTCCTTTAGAACATTATTTTTGTATAGATAAAAGGTTCACTCCTAATATCAGAAATAAATCCTTTATAATATAATATAAAACGTGAAAGTTACTCTGTCTGTCTATCTTATGTTTTAATGGCTGATTTAATTTTAATAAAATTTGACACGTAGATGCTTTAATTCTTGAATGTCATAGGCTATTATTTACAGCAGGCATAAATAATATATTGCAAAGTCAGCCATGAGTTAACTAACCCCCATAAGTTTTACCGATACAAAAAAAAACAAATATATGTGTTATAAAATATCACGGTACCAGTAAAATAAAAAAAATAAAAAAAAAGTAAAAAAACGTATATAGAATTTCTCTGCACTACCTTGTACAGCAAGTGTTTAAAAAAACAACTGCTTACTCCTATAAGTGCCAGTTCAAAAATAAACAAAGCCTTCCTAATAAATCATATTTTCAAGGAACACCTTCACAAAAGACGCAAATTAATATACATTACTCGAATTAATAATTCACCCAATTTATTTACCCATCCGGTCTTCAAATGTCGATAGAAGGAGAGAACTTACCGCAGACGTTATTAATTCTGCTAAAGAACACCAAAAGCCACTTACCTAAAACAAAGAAGAAGGAAAAATTTAATTAACATTACAAAAGAAACGTAAACGCCATTATTTATTTAAACAAAAGCACTTTTTTAATTATAATTAATATTGCCAGCTGAAAAAATTGCGGGGAGCGTCGTAAGACGTTCTGAGATCTGAATACGGGGATGCCCCGTACTAAGATTGCGGGGAATTAAAGTACGTTTTCTTATTTATTACAAAAATAGACTATGAGCGTAGTTCGAACACAAACCTAAATTCATCATAATGGGTTCGGCGGTTTGGCCGTGAAAGCGTAACATACAGATGTATAGCGTTACTTTCGAATCTATAATATAGATTTTAACAAAAGAATCGCTTCATGCACTGGTGCCCTTTCCACTACTCCAAGTGTGTAAGGCATACCTTCCATTCATTCTAGAAAATTGGTGAGGGATAGAGATCAGTGCGACTCATTTATTCCTATTCAAAGATTTTCTAATATTTCCAATAAAAATCAAATAGTTTTTTAAACTACAAAACCATATTATCTACTTTTAGTTCAAAAGTACTTTCAAAATGTACGAATTCAAAATTATCAGATAATTTCCAAAAACTTTGACGGCAAAACATCTCATGGTACGGAGGCGTGTCGTAAACCCCATAAGATCTCTTAGGGGCCGACTTATCTCGGCTGAAACCATAAAATAAAGCTTTACTCCACCATAAAGAAAATTAAAATGAATTATTTTGACGACTGCACCTACCCTTGTGCCCTGATGGGGTGCACATTACTGTGAAACAATTACGGTAACTTGTAATTGTTGTACAGTTAATTCTATGGTGTTTTATGGTGAAGGACTTGTTTGTGGTTATATTGATGTTTTGAGAATTTAGAGTGCTGGAATGAATTATTTATGGCAGCGTCTTGGGTTTTGAAGAACATTGATGGGTTTGTTGTTTTAATGTTTTGTGAAAGTTCCTGAACAGGTTTACTTGAAAAACCCTTTTTGATTTTGAAAGCTGATTGCTAAGCTAGAATATATAGTTTGTATCACTTATTTTGAAATAAATACAAATAAATAAATGTATAGGTATGTAGTATCAAAATGACGGTATGTAAATGAAAAATGTATAGGTATGTAGTATCAAAATGACGGTATGTAAATGAAAAATGTATAGGTATGTAGTATCAAAATGACGGTATGTAAATGAAAAATGTATAGGTATGTAGTATCAAAATGACGGTATGTAAATGAAAAATGTATAGGTATGTAGTATCAAAATGACGGTATGTAAATGAAAAATGTATAGGTATGTAGTATCAAAATGACGGTATGTAAATGAAAAATGTATAGGTATGTAGTATCAAAATGACGGTATGTAAATGAAAAATGTATAGGTATGTAGTATCAAAATGACGGTATGTAAATGAAAAATGTATAGGTATGTAGTATCAAAATGACGGTATGTAAATGAAAAATGTATAGGTATGTAGTATCAAAATGACGGTATGTAAATGAAAAATGTATAGGTATGTAGTATCAAAATGACGGTATGTAAATGAAAAATGTATAGGTATGTAGTATCAAAATGATGGTATGTAAATGAAAAATGCAATTTTAACAATTTTGTTTGTCTGTCTGTCTGTTTGATCTATGACTGAACCAAGTTTGATAGAACTTTCGCTGTCAGAAAACTGATGACTTAAGAATTAACTTAAGCAACTTTTTGGAATAGCTTCTTTCCACTCGTGGTTTAAATTTAAAACTGCTGGTAACACTGTTGGCCTCAGGTAGTATAAGTCTGATGTATAGTAGGCCAAAACATCCTTAATAGAGGCCTATGTACTGCAGTGGCTATGAATCTCAAGCTCAACAAATCTCAGCTCGGGAATCGAACCCGAGACCTCAAGCATAGCAGTCGCTACCACTAATCCACCATGGAAGTCAAATTTGACTGCACGGTCTAGTGGCTTAAGCGGGCGCCACGCCGCTTCCTACTGCGCCAAGTATTGTGGGTTCAAATCCCACGTGGGACAACACTTTGTGTGATTCACAATTTGTTGTTCTGAGTCTGGATGTTCTTTGTGTCCGTTTCATGTATTTTTGTAAAGTCCCCCGCGACACAGGAATTTATAATTTTCCTAATGCAGCGAGCAGTCTTTAAAAAAAATATAACACGTTGGTTAAAAATTAGGTCGGTAATATAATAATCAGCTACTCCACAGTTTACTGTTCAATACACCCTTAAAACCACCTCGTTATATGGTGTACTCATAAGAAATTGAGTCCGTTGTCTGAGAGTCACTCTACAAGCAAATATTGACAAACATCCCCTTCGATGCGCGATACAGCCCCTTTACTCGAGCAGATTTTTACGCATATTCTTAACAAAGTCTATGTTTTACACGAACAAGGCTATAACCCGTAAAATGACTCGTAAAAGTCGTCAGAATCAACTAGGGCCCCTCGAGCGACACACGGACGAGCATTGCGCCAGAATTCGCGATACGCATCGACAGTAAAAATTCAGATTGCGATTACGGGAGGGAAATGGCTGTTTTATCACGAAACGAGGTCTCGTGGTGAGTGGAAACATACGGGAAGACATTGCAGACTTTCTCGACTTTCCTAAAGAAGAAAATTTCTTCGGAGGCCGGGAGAATGATTTAGAATGGTTGGGCCTTCGGTCTCACACTCACCAAGGAAAGAAAATAGTACGAACGCTGTCATTTTACGTAGGTTTTCTGTGTGAGGGTAGTACTGCCCTGGTCATTCATTCATTCATCAACAGCTTTTAACAGTCCACTGCTGGACATAGGCCTCTCCTTTGAAAGGAGGTTTTGGCCTACTATACCACGCTGGCCAGATGGGTTGGTAAAGGGTTTGTTTCAAGTTTTCCTTCTCTTGGCAGTGATGTTAGCTTCTTATTTTGTTCCTTTAGTCGCCTCTTACTACACTTGGTTTTGCCGTAAAAGTGTAACAGACAGATACGAGTTATATTCCCATAATATAATATCAAGTATGGATAATTTTACAGCTTATGAATGTAGTATAGATGTAGTCCCGTAGTTCAAGATATTTCTAAACAAAATTAGTCTGATATATCATACTAAAAACGTGAAAGTTTGTGAGTATGTTTGTTGCTCTTTCACGCAAAAACTACTGAGTGGATTTTGATAAAACTTCACAATAATATAGCTTACATATCGGAATAACACATATGCTACTTTTTACAGCCAAACGGACCTACACGCGTGCGGAGCTGGGAGTAAAAGCTAGTAAGACCTAAATATCTAAGATTTCTCCATAATTCTCACAAGGTAGTGCTTACATTAATCATGATTATAGTTATCCATTATACAGATTATATTATATAGTAACGAGGACAGAAGTAAGTTGTATAACTTAAGTCATTACGATATAACTATATTAGCATAATCTTTATTTAATAACATTATGAGCTTCTACGAACGGTTTACGGGCAGAATTGATTGTTTCATATTGGCACTACTTTGTACTGAATGTATATTATTAAGAGATTGACTTTTGTCACTTTTGTTACTTTACTTTACTTTTATATGCATTTAATAAAAAACTTTTAATTTGATGTTATATACAGACACTTCAATTGTATTTATTTGTATATATATTGATGAACGAAACATTAGCTTATTACATAACATGGAAATTCATTACGTATTGATTAAAAAAAACCGAGTACCTATTTTTTAATAGGTACAATTTACTAATTTTCTTTGCCTTTGGAAAATTAGGCGATATGATATATTTTTTTTATTAATTCTTGGAGCAACTTTTTTTGAACTGGTTTGTATGGCTTTATTATTATTAAATCAAATTCATTTGCATCATGACTGCCTTGTTGTTCTAGTGGTTAGCGTATGCGGCTCCTGATAAAGAGGTCTCGGGTTCGATTCCCTTGTTGGACCAAATATTTGTGTAATCCACAAATATTTGTTTCGGAGTCTGGGTGTTTTCTATGTATAATATTGTATGTATTTACTAAAGAAAAGTATGTTTATGTATTACTGTCAGTTGTTTAGTACGATACAAGCTCTGCTTAGTTTGGGACTACGCGATGTTGTGTTTAAGATGTCCGCAATATTTATTTATTATTTATATTATTATATTTAATACAATTTACCTAGGTAGTTTGTACCTAGATAAGGGTAACATTATATTTAAAATTAAGCACATTTTAATTTGATGCTGAACAGCGGCACCGTTCAGATTTTATCCTCGTATGTTTCCAGCACCAGAGGGAAACCAAGTCATTCATTGTTACCCATAAGTGCACTAAACGGAGCAAGGAACGACATGGAGCTTCTTCACTCATGCAGATTGCAGGGAGGTGGTGGGACCTCGATGGGCTTGCAATGGTATTGTAATGGCCTGTTTTTGGTTTTCGATTGTTTGGAAACCATGATGAAGAGATTTGATAAAACTACATATTATTGTATATACTCACTTTCAAGGGGCAGATGGATGGAGTGATATCACTGTGATAAATAAATTAGGTGATAAGCAAATTGTTGCTTTAAACCGAATGAGTGAGGTTACCGAAGTACCAAACTATTCTCTCTCGTAATTATGGAATTTTTGAAAGGCAAAATTTTTAAATGTATTTGAGTCTTTGGAATTGCAGGTGTTCATTGGGTGTGGAGGCAGCAGCCATTTATCACAAGGTAATAAAAGACAATATAAATTAAAAAATCATTTCATGCATAGACAAGAATAACCTACAACTTAATCGTTAAAATATTTGACATTCTGTTATGGCTTTGTTTTATTATTGTGTTGCAAAACGCTTTAGAAAGGTAATATAAAACAGCCCCACGTACCAGGGCACCATAACTTTACGAGCGGTAAAACAATTGCCAACATTAATTTCCCTCGTTCAAAAATTATAAAAAAAATCCGTCTTAAAAAGACGTGGCCAAAGTAAGCAAAGAAAAATCCAGGGGTATTAAACCTAAGTGTCGTTCTCAAGCTGTTTTATGCGGCCTTTCAGGGGCCGTAAACCTTTTCCGCGGTCCGTCAGTGATTCCTGATGGACAATTTGAGAGTTTGTACCACTTTGAAGGGCGGGAAAAGCCCTAGAGACCGTTATCAAGGTCGCCTGCGAGTACCGCGGATTTGTTTCACAGTTTTGAGTCGAGGAGACCTCATAAAAGGGATGAAATGATGGTGAATTTGTAGATAAGGAATCTTGGTGGATCTTTACGGGCTGTCTTTTGAGGATAAGATGGGAATGGGTTGTCTTTGGCGTTTTATTGCCTTTACTGGTACACGTTTATTACTGTCGTATTATTGCTTTATAGGCAATAGAAAATGCGAATTACTTGCGTAATTAGATCGAAAAGTCAAAGTTTTTATAATTTAAATGAAATTTAGAAGTTATAAATGATGTGAAGTGTCTGTTTATTTTGTTTGTCTGTCTGTGTGATTCGAGTAATCCGGGATTTTGACAGAACTTTCACTGGCAGATTTTTTTAGACTATTTTCGGCAGGGAACGCCTCGGGATTCACCTAGTTATAGAAAAAAGTTAAGCAGTAGCCTGTTAAATTACCAGGAGAGTAGTAATATCAGAGAGCTTGTAGCATGAAGGTAGCGTATCGTCCTGGTATTTTCATTTCGCGTCACAGGTGAGAGAAACGCGTAATTGCCGGAATAACGCCGGCTTTATTGCGTGCCGTACTGACGGAGGGTAGATAGTGATGTGAACCACCGGGCTAGTGTTGGGATACACCCGGATATCGAAGATCAACGAAATATGTGTTGTAACGGGATTGTTATTTCGATTTGTGTACATTTATTGTACATAAGCAGTTTTTACTTCATATTGACTCTGTAATTTTTGTAATAAATGTGTTGTGAATTATTAAAACCATGTTTATCTGAATATTGAAATAAATAAAATGAAAAAACACAACACTCACACATACACACTCTCACACAAACACACACTCACACGTCAAACTTATAAAGAAATTTACCATCTCCTAAACTGTTATGACTATTGTAATAATATTGTGCTAATAATTCGGTATAAACCAGTATCTAGAGATTAAGTTACATATTAATAAGGAAAACTTAGTTCTAACTGAGCAATATTTTTCATTGTGACCAAAAACCTTATTTTTATACATATTATTAATACTTAGACTGTAATCATAGTTTCAATACTCGAGATTTATACTTTATTATTTACCTGATATTTAATAATTATTTAGTAAAGAATTGATTTTATTTTTCGTGCAATAATCGCGGAAAACAAAGTACAACACTATTGAGGGTCGAGGACCATTCCACTTAGTGTTCGACCTGTTGTTGTTGCCGTAAATAGTGATGTACTTATGAAGGGTCGCGACACTAATTCGGTAACGTTGCAATAAACACATGTTATGTGTACTAACCGTTTAGCTTTATGTCCTCCTGGTACTTTTTCAATTAAGATTATTATATTAGCACGTATATTGAGTTCTTTTCATTAATAATTTTATGCCTCCCGTAAAAATATCATTATGACCTCATAAATTCCACTCCCATACTTCTCTCTTTCTTCTCTGTTGCCTATCTGATTAGAAATTCAATTCTACACAGTCTACGATAAGCAAAAATCTTCTGTTCAAGAAAAACAGAGTAAAGACAGTCCTCTCTTTTCTTTATGGTTTTCCTACTTTTAAACTAATCTTTGCTAATATTGTAAACGCGAAAGTTTGTGAGTATGTGTGTATGTTTTTGCTCTTTCACGCAAAAACCAATAAAGGTGTTTGGATGAAACTTTACAGTAATATAGCCAATATATCAGAATAACACATAGGATACTTTTTACCGCGGTAACCAACACACACAAGGGCGGAGCCGCGGGCAAAATCTAGTATCTAGTAGTCTTATAATAATTCTTCTTTGAGTTCTTTATAGTCTTATTTTAATCTGCATTGCAATATTATTCCTAATGAATATTTGAACAATTCAGTTATTATCTGAAAATCTACCTCCTTCCAATTTAAAAGGCATTCAATAATCAAACTGACTGTATAAATAACTGTAAAAATAAACAAAGACTGCACGGTTGGCCCAGTGGCTTAAGCGGTCGCCACGCCGCTTCCTACGGCGCCAAGTGTCGTGGGTTCAAATTCCACGTAGGATAACACTTTGCGTGATTCACAATTTGTTGTTCTGAGTCTGGGTGTTCTATGTGTCCGTTTCATGTACGTTTGTAAAGTGCCCCGCGACACAGGAATTTATATTTCTAATGCGGGAGTTGTCAAAAAAAAAAATACTTTGGAATCAACTAATTTCTATCACAAAACTAATCTAAGGTCACATTCCGTACAACTAACTTTAAGTACCCCAAAAGCTTACTTGAGCTGTACAAATAAAATCTTCAGAAACAAAGGCTCAACTTAAACTCGCTACATAATGTTGGAGCCTTCATACAATTGACGGATTCCCGCGACAGTACTGCGCATTCCCGTAGAAAATAACAATTTGCCACCGCCTTACGACCTGTGGCCTCAGTTACAGCGAGTGCATGAGCGATTTTACTTCTACCGACATACGGATTCCAAGGCTTGTGAAAAATAACGTCAACATAATATGTGAAATATATTTTTTATTAGGTTCAAAAGAATATCAGCTTTCAAAACTACTAGGATTTCATTCTAAAGAGAAATAATGTTTTTAAAGTGGAATTTTTTGAAGAAGTGACGAATTTTGAGAGTGTTTGCAATTTGAAGATTCTGTACTGGTTCACATAAAAATAGTTTTTTGTTGAGTAATTCTTTGGGTAAGATTTCTTAAAAACAATTGCTCAAAACATCTTGTGGATCATTTCATAGAGACAAGAGTTATGAAGAAATAAAATAAAATAAATAAACAAATATTTCGGACATCTTACACACAACGTCATCTAGTCCCAAGCTAAGCAGAGCTTGTGTTATGAGTACTAAACAACTGATATAAATACATTGACATACTTTTTTTTGTAAATACATACATATTATACTTAAGAAACACCTAGACTCCGAAACAAACATTTGTGCATCACACAAATATTTAGTCCGACCCGGGAATCGAACCCAAGACCTCTTGAGCAGCAGACGCATACGCTAACCACTAGACCAACAAGGCAGTCGATTTTATCAAGTTTATCAAGAACACTTTAGCAATACGAAACTAAGATGCGCCATCCCAGATTCTTTATCAAACGTTACACGCTTACACTGCAGCCATACCCAAAAAACATAAAGTCGCTCACATCTCTCATAATGTTGAAATGAAGTGCGCGTTAACTGTGCTCGCTTCTTTATTGCCATACAAAGGTACGTGAGTTCGATGCCGGGAGTCATAGGTCGCTTTCATTATGGCTAAACTGTACTAGGGCACAATATTAGAGAAGAAGTCTCAGCGAATTTGATGTACACGACGTCGAAATTGCTCTCTTTCTCCTCTTAGTAAAGTGGTTTTTATAATCCTCTGTTAAAGGGGAGAAAAAAGTCACTGCATTTATTAAGAATTTGGCCTTAATTCAACACATGGCATTTGGGCATTAGGCCAAGTGGACTGAACCGGAGACAACTGATGTTCCTGCATTACCTGTCGTCTCTGATAGATAGTCATATAAGACCCTCGTCTCTTCGTGATTACCAGGTATTTCTTCTATCTACCAGGATGACATACCATTGTGGGACTTCTAAAACATGCTCGTAACCTCAGACGCAGCACTCGCATGACTACCACTGCACGAACCAGTTCGCATCAAAATCCTTTGTTCCAGATAATATAGTCTTCAATAATATCAATTATTTCCATTTTCCTAAAGATATTTACCAAGGTCTATTAAAAAAAACTATATTGAAAAAGAAAACGACACACAACTTTGTAAATCAGCAGCAATAATTTATATACATTTATTTAAATCAACATCATCATTACATTCATTCACACGCCATCCTTTCTGAGAAGCCTATCCATAATTAGCTTTACACTAGACCAGCCTTAATACGGCATACATGCAATGCTTAATAATAATTATCGCAACAATTGGCTACAGCGCCATCTATTGACTACTAATCAAATTAATCCAGCTCAAGCCGGCTAATCTACAGTATTATAACGTTGCACTGTCTCCTGGACTAACTAGGGTTGTCACTTTGACAATATTTAGTATGGTATAAGGTGTTTCGATTACGAAACAAATTGCCTACTATTGTGTGTTAGATGAGTCTAAAGGTCTAAAGATATTGCCAATAGGGTTTACACAAATTTAGGTTCGTAAACTCGTAATGTTGTTATTTAAGGAAAATTGTTAATAAACAAACATGGAATTTTCGTATACGGGTTAATTGAGAAAATTGTATATTTTCATAGAATTATCTATATACACCCATGACTTCATTCCCGAAATATTGTACAATTTTTTAAAAATTATGGTAGTCTGGAATTAAATTCGTAAATTTTGGAGTAAATTAAAAGGAAAAGAACAAAACACACACAAGGAGAACAAAACAAAAGGAAATAGTAGGATTGGAATAATATATAATGAAGATGAACTAAGTAGAAATAGGGAGTAGACCCGCGCTGATTTCAGCACGAATGTGCCGGCTAGACCGGGGCAGTACTACCCTCACACAGAAGAACATCCTAATAATGACAGCATTCTTGCTGTCGTATTTCGTTGGTGTGTGTGAGATCGGAGGCCCAATCATTCTGCATCATTTAGAATGATGCATTTCACCAAGCCGCTATGGTGGGTCACAATGCTGCTTTGAGAATTAAAAATAAAATAAAAATCCGTTTGGGACAGCCCTACGTCTAACGGAGTTACTTCATTGTCCGAACAGTGTCCAATTTAGAGAGGCTTGCCTTTTGTTAGCGCGTCGCGTACGATGCCATCGACGTATCGCCATTGATACGACAATTGTATTGTGTGTAGGGCACACTACAAACAATGAGATGCTTGCAAATTGTATGGAAATTTTAATAGTAAAGCTTGTGTTAAAATTTACTGTTTCTAGTTACTCTTAGCTTTGCTTTTTGACCTTTAGGTTTTGAAAATCAATTGTTGTAAAATTCGTTTTCCCTTGCTAAGATTCTTTTTTTGTGGGTAAAATGTGTTCAATGTCTTTCTTTGTACTCTTAGCTATGTGTATGCAAAATTTCATTAGGATAAGTTCAACAATTACAATGTCAAAGTGTATTTATTGGCATAGATGGTTGTACTTTGAGTCTCCTACCCAAAAGCCATAGATTCCGCAGTCCCGAACAACCTAGATTAGTCCCTAATAGTCAGGCCATATGTGCTGAAGCAAACTAAGGTATATATATATAACTCCAACTCCCTCTCAGCTATTGAAAAAATAAACGATCGATGTTAGAACGTTTTATCTAACAACTTTAATAAATACGAAAATAACTAATCGGTCAGTCAATAATAAGGTACAGTTTTACAAAGCTGTTCAAATTCACAAGCTAAAGCAGTATAAATAACACAAACAATGTTTAATACATGCTAATAAAACCGCTGCCAGTAAAACTTAATAGTTATAATCGATGTAATCGATTTTGTAATCGATTCAGTACAAGAGTATCGATAATCTAACCGGAATATAATTGACCATTGTTAACATGCCTATTTACTGTAGACGGTATAACTGTAAGACAATGTAAGTATAAATCGATTGGAATAACGATGGTGCGCATACGCAGGCTTTTTTTTAAGGTATTTATTTTGTACGAGATCAAAAATGTATAGACAGTTGTAAGGGACGAACAGACAGATGTTCAGACAATTTTGATCTTGTACTTATAATGTGTTTTTTATTCTTATTTAGTTCTAGCTAGCTTTGCCCGCGTGAATGTCAGTTATTGCTGTCAAAAGTAGCCTATGTCCTTTTTTAGGCTTTAGACTATATGTTTTCTAAATTTAATTTAAATCTGTTCACTAGTTTTGGAGTGACAGCGCGATAGACAGACAGACAAAGTTACTTTCACATTTATAATATTAGCAAGGATTTATTTAATAAATAAATATTTCGAACTATTTGCACATAACGCCATCTAGTTCCCAAACTAAGCAGAGCTTGTATTATGGGTAACTGGACAACTGATATAAATACGTTAACATACTTTTTTTTTGTAAATACATACATCCAGACTCCGAAACTAATATTTTATGATCACACAAATATTTGGTCTGACCCGGGAATCGAACCCGAGACCTCTTAATCAGCAGCCGCAAACGCTAACCCCTAGACCAACGAGACCGTCAAATTGTTTGTTAATAGTAAATAACTCTATATTTTACTCATTTATTTTTGTAAACTATATTTTGCCCGTGGCTACGTCCACGTATTTTTCGGTTACCGCGATAAAGATAAGTCTAGGTTCCACCTCAAGAGTCAAACTATCTCCATTCCAAAATTTCATTGAAATTGGTGCAGTTGTTTATCTGTGAAACCTCAACAGACAGACAGACAGACAGAACTACCTTTGAATTCATAATATTATTATGAATGTAATACATTTTTATTTTTTTTATTTATTACACTTCCTGCATTACATTTGCATGAGGCGGACTTAATGCCATAAGGCATTTTCTACCAGTCAACCTTTGGATGCGAGAAGCCCAAAATCGATCAAAGTGGTTTGCAATAGGAGAGGCCTATATCCAGCAGTGGACTGAGATAGGCTGATGATGATGATGATGATGATGAACCTTTGGATGGTACAGTAAAGGACGTGGCAGTACATTCAACGTTAGTTGTGTCAACTTCTCTAGTCCTTCGTACTATTGAACAGGTATTTCGTTTTCTGTAAGTACCTGTAGGTTATGATATTCAAAGAAGTCGCTTCTTTAAACAATTTATCATTATCGTTCTGTAAGTGAACGGTTCTCAAATTATACAACACACTCATAGGCTTACCATTACACTATTACAACCCCCATAGAATATTACCCTTCTGCCCTGAGCCCCTGGTTTACTAGCAAGAGATGTGTTTAGGCAGTAAACCCATTAGGAAGGGTTCTACTGTTGTGTGAACAGGTGTGGACGACGCTTTATTGCTGGGTAGGTGCACCATGGCTTGTTATTCTTTGAAGGATATTTTTGTTACTTATTTAAAAAATAATAAGAAAAATAAATGGAGTTACTAAATAAGAGTATGTTTTTAATATCATTTTTACAGATTTTTTTAATATTCAAAGCAATAATAGTAGTGTACAAGTTTCATTTGATTGTGTGTCTGTCTGTTAGTGGGCCGTTTATATTGCGATTTTGTTTGCGTGAGCTAAAAGCGGACGTGATCTTTAATTTGTTAAATACTCGTGATTGGTGGCTTAGCTATAAAGAAATGCAGGGATATTAATAACTAAAACAACTCACGTATACTGTATTAGCAATAATATTTTTCGTTAAGTTTAATAATAAACAAGAGAAAAAAAACCGAATGTTCAACTTTTTTAAATTCCCTTAAATATTTAATACTAGCTTTTGCCCGCGGCTAGGTCCGTCATGGCGGTAAATAGTAGCCTATTTAAGCTATATTATTGTGAAGTTTCCTCAAAATTCATTTGGTAGTTTTTGCGTGAAAGAGCAACAAACATACATACTCACAAACTTTCGCATTTATAATATTAGTAGGATACATTCGTGTATCTATTTCCAATTAAATTGTGGTTTTATCATCATCATACACTAATATTTATAATTTATTAGAAGTGCATACATTTCCTGTAAACTACCAAGTGTGATTGCACAATAAACTGCAGCGTACAACGCCACAGAATATATAATATAAATACAAAGAATTCACATTAATATGTCTGCCACGCTTGCTACATTTATAAGACTCAGTGATGAGTTGCAAAGTTAAGCAATTCTGGTCAGGTCAGTCTATGGATGATTGACCATTATTGAGACCACTCCCGTGCCTTAAAAACGAAACGGAAACGCTCATTACATATCATGTCACAGACGGTCACCCATCTAGACACTGACCGTGCCGTGGTTGCCTACCCTTAGTGATAGGCTCCAATCACTTAAAACTACTTGGGTATGAGCGCTTTATTATGAGGATGGCTTATATAGTCATATATTTAAAAAAAAATGTAGTCCTACATTTTAAATGTTCATGGCCACTGTAAGCTCTTGAGAGCTATAGTGTAAATATTGTAATAGATCGCATGTTCTCAATTTATGGTGCCGATTCGATATCTGTTTAGGTAATAATCACGGTTTTTTTTCTAAAGCCTGAACTGTTAAACGCTGTTGATGATCGTTACTTTTTTCTAAAAATTTTTACGCCTCGTTGGTTATAAGTTGCAATGAAATGAAATAAAATCATTTATTCTGCAACTAGGTTACATGAACACTTTCGCAAGTTAAACTTTTTTTTTTTGAGCAGATGAGTTCGGGTTGACTTGATAGTAAGCGGTTACCGTAGCCTAAATACAGGTACAGCTCCAGGAGATTTGAATATTAGATATATTTTTTTTGGATTTTTAGTATTCCTATACCGTAGAATCGTTCATGACTTTTATACTCATTGCCACCTTGTCTCAATTTACAAGAAAATTATCAGTACATTAGTGGACCTCTCCTAAATAGATCAACAGCGCCCTGTTTCTCTTAAGATATGCTAAAAAGCCAACACAAACCCATCTAAACGTTTTTAAAAGCGCAAATCCGTTAATGAAATGGAAAACAGAAAGAGAAAATCCCATTCATCTCTGGGGGAGATACGGGAGCGAATTTAAAATTCAAATACGTCGCACGCCTTATCAATTACAAGTACTAGGCGCACAACAATACGAAGCGGTGACAATTCCTTTCTTAGAATTTGCATCTTCATACAATCGCAATTAGGGACCGCGCGCATTAATTCGCCGTCCCAACTCCCAAAGCACACCGTTTCAATTTGACGGAACTGTATACAGCCTTGTAATGCTAAGCTAATGTAATTATGGGACATTTGCATCAATGTTATGGGCCCCTGGTGGTTCTCGCCGTTACTTTCAATATACTATCGGAATTAATTTGGTTTGTTACTCATTCTGTGATGGTATTTTGGTATTTTAACATGGAATTCACACGTCCTTCAAGTAAATAAAGTATTTTAATTATTTTTTAATAATAGGCAGCTTTCAATAAGAGGTGTTTTCCATAAAATACCCGTGAGTACCATTTTTATTCTCAATGTAAAACATCTAAATAAATATAAATATTTTGGACATCTTACACACAACATCATCTAGTCCCAAAGTAAGCAGAGCTTGTGTTATGGGTACTAAACAACTGATATAAATACATAAACATACTTTTTTTTTGTAAATACATACATATTATACATAGAAAAACACCCAGACTCCGAAACAAATATTTGTGGATTACACAACAATCTAATGTGTCAAAACGCGTCGCGACGCAATTACCGAATACAACCACTAACCGATTTTGATGAAATTTGGTATGAACATAGAACTGAACTTGGGAAAGGACATAGCCTACTTTTTACCGCGTTAACCGACATACACGAGGGCGGAGCCGAGGGCGAAAGCTAGTGTTATAATAAAACGCGTTGCTCTGAGCAACTGACTCAACGCTCTAACGCTGGTTACATTATTTCAAAGTGATATTGTGCTCTTTAGTTTTTCAATATACATTTCGCTTCTCACATCACACAGACGACCTGTGACCTCTCAATTTTTACATAAGTATTTTTTGTATGACATTAGAAGTAAAATTTAAGTGTTTTCCTAACAAATATCTTTGCCATCCACCTTATTATTCTGAACATCATTTTCGTGGCTGTATTTCTGCCAGTTCTCGCGGGACCAGCATGCATATATGTATAAACAAACTCGGAGCCAGTTCGCTTCATGTATTATTCGAGATGCCACGCCGCTGTTAGACTTCCAACATGCTGAATTTCTTAACACATCTTAATATTTGTTCCGTCCTAGATAACTTGCTACTTTGTCCCTCGCCGGAGGAGGATAACATATGTATTTTCACTCTTGTATTTTATACTCTGTGACCGAAATATTTTAATACTTTATTAGGTATATCGTTTCATTACAAAGTAACGGTTTTTAACTAAAATATCTGAGAATTTATTCGTGGTGTGACGCGGTATTTTTTATATTTAGGCCTACTAAAGTGGTTTTAATTAGCTTGATGAAAAGCATGAGTAGAATCCAGGAGTAGGGGTCACCATCCTCATTGTGATTGCATACAATGCAGCATGGTGACCTGAAAAGAGGTCTAACGAATTGCAGAAAATAGATGGGAGTGGCGATTGCTCCACCGCAAAGGCTTCCCTTAAATTGAGAAGAAGAAGGAACATCATTTCTGGTACAAAGTCCGATAGCAAAGATTATGCTTTTAATGCATTCCTTTTCCTTTTCAGAAAAGAAAGGTGAAAAAATTGTTTAATCCCTACTATCCCTACTTCCCTAATAATATTATAAATGCAAAAGTAACTCTGTCTGTATGTCTGCCTGTAACCTTTTCACGCCTAAACCGCTGAACCGATTTTGATGAATTTTGGTATAGAGGTATATATGACCTCGGGAAAGGACATAGGCTACATTTTGAAAATCGACACACTCGCGGGCGGAGCCGCGGGCAGATGCTAGTATAAAATATATTCTAATGAAACGTCAATGGGAAATAAATATGTATGACAACGTAAATACCCCATAATTACATGGTTTAATTGTATAGCGGTACCAGGCTCGCATAACCGGAGAGAGCCTCAGTGATAGACAAAAGCTCTTCAACGTCGACCCCTGACCTCGTCACTCAACAGTTCCGTATGTACCAGGAGGTCAGAAGTTAATTGCAGTTCAGATGAGCCATGAGATTTAAGGAAGTGTTGGGAGACGGCGAGCCATAGACAGATTTAATTACAGACATAAATGTCTAGAAATAAATATTGAATTTAAATAAAACTATATTTTACAGTTTAAAAAAAAGTTATTTTTGCTGAATAAATTAAGATTTTCATTAAATAATACTTTCGTCTTTGACATCTTGCTTAAATACATTTTTTTTCTTTTCTTACAAGTTCTTTTTGAAAAATCTCCCTCTTATTAAATTCCCATAATTCACAGTTAATATTAAAACCCCCAACAAATCGTGATCCTTTAAAACGTCAGTAGCCACACAATTAGACCAACTTACGAGTATACATTCTACTAACTTTTGCCTGCAGTTCCGTCCGTATATCGGTTATCGCAGTAAAAAATATCATTGGTGAAAGAATTATTAAAATCGGTACAATTTTGTTCAAATTAAACAAACTCACATTCGCATCGATAATATTAGTTAGGATATACCACATCCATTTATTCGTAGCTCTCATCTGGGTAGATATCGCAATAATTTTGAGATGCCCTCTAGCGGTGTCCATCTTATTACAATAGTGCATCGTGCTATTTGAATGCTAATCAACGTTTCCATATTTATTGTTAGATATTTAATGGTAAAGGTGTGGTCTCAGTGTAAGCGATAAGCGTTATTGTTGTATCTTGAGGATTTTGCTGAGTCTTTGTTTCATTATATAAGTAAAAAAAATCGGCCAAGTGCGTGTCAGGCCACGCACAGGAAAGGGTTCCTCAGTCACCTATAATGGTATGTGGATTTAAAATCGTATCCAATAGATAATTGTTATGTTTACGTATTATTACGTTAATTTTGTATGACGTTTTCCAAGTGAGCGCATTTTACCATATAAGCCTTTATAACTCCTGAACTAAGAAAGTCATCTAATCGGTTATAGTTTTCCTTCAAAGTTCATTATATGGACCACCATCACGATTTTTTTCAGATTTTTTGAGCCAGCCGTTTAGCTTTTAGAGGGGGGGGGACGCCCTGTTTTTACAAAAAAGTGCCCTTTAAAGTGAAATATCTCGCAAACGGATACCTAAATCAAAAAATCGTCTAGAAAACCCTTTATTGTTTTTAAAAGACCTATCTAATGATACCCCACACGATGGGGTAGCCTCGAGAAAAAAAAATCATCCCCACTTTACGTGTAGGGGAGGTACCCCAAATAAAATTATTTTTCATAATTTTATTGTAGCACTTTGTCGACGTAATTACAACACGTATTCATGCAAAATTTCATCTTTCTAGCACTTACCGTTTGGACGGTAAGTCGAGGACGGACGGACGGACGGACGGACGGACGGACAGACGGACATGACGAATCTATAAGGGTTCCGAGTTATGAACTTCGGAACCCTAAAAAGGGATGGTAATTGCGAATAACATCGCGAGCGTTGTAAAATTTACTTAAACAATTACGTCTAGTAGAAATTTCTCAGCCAGCGTATTGGAATAACTATTTATTCAGACCTTCTACAATATTTTACTACATAAAAGAAAAACAAAAACTATGTTATTTTAAGCTCAACTTATTCTATATATAAGTCTCCTAATACTTTAAAAGGCTTAAAAAAAACTTGGCTTTTTACGACAAATCGGATTGATAACATTCTTCGAGACCTATAAATAACTTTACTAGTCGATAACCCCGGTTTTGTTTGCGTTTTTGATCTGTTTCATGATATCTAATCATATGTTTTCCTCGTATTTTTCCTCCAAAATGGTCATGTATTACTAAGAGTACATAAACGAAAAGAGGTTATTTAAGAAATTTATAACAATAATTAGTAATAGAAAATACATTAAAAATATATACATATTTCTTTTGTTCATCTTTTGATTATTATCAGACGGGAATGTCGGTCTAGTGGTTATTGAATCCGATTGCTAAGTACTCGTAAGAGGTCCTGGGTTTTATTCCCACCCAGGGCAGATGTTTCGTAATGAGAACGATCATGATTTCTGTGTGTGTAATTTGTTTATAATATGGACTTAAGTAACTAATAAATACAAGCATATTAATCAGCATTCTTGTTACCATACAGGGTTTGCCTAGTTTGAGCATATTAGAGATATGTCTAATTCTTACTAATAGCTGCTAAGTCGAAATTAACTCTATTTGTTACACTTTCACGGCTAAGCCACCTAACCTAAGATTTGTATGTATTTCGGTACTGAGATAAATTGACTACTTTGTGTCGTGTTAACCAACACACACGCGGATCAAGCCGCGGGAAAAAGATAGTAATTAAAAAAATACGTTATTTCAGCCCTTTACCCTTTTTGGAGGGTTTGCCGAGAAGACCGCTTCTCAGAAGGTTAACGAATTTATTTCTACCACAAGATATTATTACTTCGCGACACACACGCGAATTTCAATTACATTGCTCGGTGTGGGCGTGTGGTTACAAATATCTTCGATTGTCGAAAAGCAATAAAGTGTTAAATGAATTGGTCGTCGCGCGTCAAGACAATTCAGAAAAGGATTCGATTGTTCGTTTTGTTGAGAATAACATGAAAATGGCGGCAAACGATGTCTTGTGGAATGGATTTTACACCAGGAATATAAATCTATAACTAATTACGATTGAGAGTTTGTTTGATTAAATTTATTTATCTCGCGAACTACTAGTTCGAATTAAAAAAAAATCATGGTTTGATGTCCTATTTATCAAGGAAAGCTATGAACAATATAAGATCACGCTAGCACTAATAGGAGCCGAGCATCAATGAAAAAAAAAAAAAAAACTAAACAATAATTTTAATGTAAAAAGCGTGGGTCGACGTTATTGAAATATTTTCAGGAAGCACCCCACGCTTTGTTACATTAAAATTATTAATCAGTTTTTTAAAACAATTTTTTTTTAGAAAGACTAAAAAAGACTAATTTGTTTAAATTTTTTTTTGTTTCTTTTTTCAAATTAGTGTATTGTCATCGGTCCTCAATAAATGTACAAAGTTTGAACAAAATCTGGCCGATTCGAATTCGAAATCGATCAGTTGAAATATTCTATTCTAAAATAAAACGAAGTACTTACCAATTATTAACTTGTAGTATTGTTAACCCTGTGTCCTGTGCTAATTGTTTCTTTTGGTCTTCCGAGGGGTACGGGTGCTGCAACAAACAAACAAACAGTTAAAACAATATGATACAAATACAATTTGTAAAGTATCCATTGAGAAAGACAAATTTAAAGTGAGAATCGGATCCGACTTAATTGAGTTAACTCAATTCTATCGTGACTAAATTAGACTTTGAAAGGATTTCGACTTCATTTTGTAGGTTTTTTATTGTGTTTTACTGATTGAAATTTGTTTTGATTTGATTTTGAGTTGAGTTTTATTGTCCTGTGTGTACTGAGTGAAAATTAAAATCGTTTTTTTTTGTGATATGGCTGGTGATGTGAAGTGATCACCTGGAAGTCTGGACTTGAGGTACAATAGGTTCTTTTTAGGGTTCCGTAGCCAAATGGCAAAAAACGGAACCCTTATAGATTCGTCAAGTCTGTCCGTCCGTATGTCACAGCCAATTATTTCCGAAACTATAAGAGCTATACTGTTGAAATTTGGTCAGTCGATGTATTCTGTGAGCCGCATTAAGATTTTTACGTTAAAATAGAAAAAAAATATACAATTTGGGGGTCCCCATACTTGGAACTGAAACTCAAAAAAATTTTTTTCATCAAACCCATACGTGTGGGGTATCTATGGATAGGTGTTCAAAAATGATGTTGAGGTTTCTAATATCATTTTTTTCTAAACTGAATAGTTTGCGCGAGAGACACTTCCAAAGTGGAAAAATGTGTGTGTCCCCCCCTCTAACTTCTAAACTAAGAAAGTGATAAAACTAAAAAAAATATATGTTATACATTACCATGCAAACTACCAACGAAAATTGGTTTGAACGAGATCTAGTGAGTAGTTTTTTTTTTAAAGAAAAGCTTTTTTCTTGAAGATGGCATCGGTCTTGAAATTGCATTGGATAATTTGTTTAGGCAGTTTGCGATTCGCTCGCTATATAAGTACTAAACAATTTTCTTTAAATTTGGACAGAAGAAAATAATTGGCTTATCATCTCCAAGAAAACGTTACTTAAATTAATAAATATTTTATAAGTAAGCAAAAATACCATTCTTTTATTTAATTTCTCCTGGTGTTTTCTACAGGTATTCGTACAAAGCTACCAGGGCGACAGAAACACGCAACACGTACTATCCTAATGTTATTGGTTTTTGTCGTGTTACGTGCAACTGGAGAGGTTTACGCCCCACGAGACCTCCTTACATTCCATCTCACCCTGGTACCACACGTTCTAAATTATTAATATAAATATACCGGTTCGATTCCCCGGTTGATTCTTGAAGATGTCAAAAGATATGGTGTATCATGTTTAATAATAAAAGCTAGCTATTGCCCGCGATGTCATTCGCTATTTGTTTCGTGTTTTTAAGTTTGGATATGAAGAACATTCATATAACCGTTTGACCCTCCTAGGGGAGAAATAAAAAAAATCTAGTCAAAAATTATCTAGTTTTTTGTTAATTTCTATGTATGCATACATAGATGGATATTATATATTGGACCCATAAGTTCGTATCTCAAGCCGCTTAAATAACAAAATATTAATATTTGCAAATGTCTAAGTACTTAGTTAACGCAAGAATATTTACATTTAAATTTTTACTGAGTGTTATAAGATTGTATCATGTAATATAAACAAACTGTCGAGGTGCGTATGCGCTGTTTTAGGTTGGACATGTAGTGAGAGCGTTCAGAATTTAATATTATTATATTCTAAAATTATCGTCGATCGACAAATGTTATGGATTTTAACTTAGAATCGCCAAGACAAAGGAAAAAACAAATTTGATCTGTAGAGTGGATTTAATACTAACGAGTTTGAATTACATAATTATTAATTAATTAATTATAATACCAACCCAACGAAATGGTCATAAAATGTTTGACTATGACGTCATATTCAATAAACTATGAGAATATCTTATATCGGTACTTAACTGGTTGAAATCTGACGTTAAAACAAATAAAAATGCGAATTTCTTCTTTCTTTTGAAGGTGGTTTAAAAACTACAAAATTGTATATTAAGACTAGCTCAGTCCCGCATTGTTACTCGCGGCTTTTGAAATAACCCCGTGTAATAACGCTAGCCTAAGTTCTTCTAGTTACTGTGGAAAGCTAGTTAAAATAAATCCAGCCGTTCCAGAGATTTTCCGAAATAAACAAACAGACAGACAGACGGATATACAGACAAAACATATAAGAATTGTTTATTTGTTGTAGGTAACATTAATGCTTTCATCATATAAATTCAGTAAAAAAACGTTAATTTAAAATTACATATTATTTAATTGTAAATATTTTTACAGATAATTTTAAGCCAAATAAAATATAACCGAGTGTACCACAAGCTTTATAAACACGAACGCGCGGTGGGTCGACTCCTGCGCATAGTACAGTGTAGTTTATTATTACAATAACGTATATTTGGCCATTGTCGAATTGCACTAATGCATCTCTAATGTACGCAGGATGTTAAGTTTGTGTTCGAGCTGTTTGCTTGTCTGTCTGTTTATCCCCAAGATGGCGGCCGATTTATACATTATTACAAGTTATTAAACTTCCGCATTTATTTATAACTAGCTTTTGGTTATCGCGGTAAAAAGTAGCCTATGTCCTTTCCCAAGGTTTTTTTTTTATATTTACGCCTACCAAAGCGACTCTACTATACCTGATGGAAAGCATGAGTAGAATCCAGGGGTGGCACTACGGCGGCCACACTATGGCGGCTTAGTGAGATGGTTTATAATGCTAATCTCAAATATATTAATTAAATTACCTATATCTAAAATTATGTCTGACTGCCTCGTAGGTCTAGCGGTTAGCGTATGCAACTGCTAATCAAGAGGGCTCGGGCTCAAATCCCGGGTCGGGCCAAAAAGTGTTTTTGGGATTTTCTTAGGAAATTCCTAATAGCTGCCCGGTTTGGCGGTGATTCACGCCCCCGTGCCTCGGAGAGCACGTAAAGCCGTCGGTTCCGGCTGTCATGAACATCTATGGCAATCGTTATTGGGAAGTCAGTGCCCTCAAATATACTGACAACTACACACATCAAAAGTGTCTAGGGATCAAGCATTTTTATGCGGATTTCTTGAGATTGAGATGTGGCTTTGTAATAAATTTATGATTTTATAAATTTATATGGATCCTTTTTGGTGCATTTCATAATTTGAATCAGGAACTGTCAATCAAATTCGAGTAAAAGATGAAAATCAGCTGCCAATATTTTCCCTATAAAAACATACAACGCATTGAAGAAATTATTAGTGCTACTGTTTCCCTACTACTGATTAAAACCAACGTTATTATGGAGCGGCGACGTCATTTAAGCAGGGAAGAAATGCTCAGAGCCGTGGGAATGATAGAAGCTGGTTCCCGGCAACGTACTGTGGCTTTAGCTCTGAATACAAGTCAGAGTGTTATCAGTCGACTTTGGACACGTTACCGAAGCACTGGTACCGTGGCTGAGCGCCATGGAGGACGGTATCGCTGCACCACACGGAGACAAGACCGATACATTCAAATCTTAACTCGAAGAGCTCCAACAATAACCGCCATGATGTTAGCCGTGAGGCTTCATCACTCTTCAGGGAACTTAATTAGCGACCAAACAGTCAGAAACCGCTTGCATGAAGTGAACCTTCATTCCCGAAGACTGCTACGGGTACCACCTATAGCAATGCACAATCGTAGGATTCGATATCAATGGGCTCTTGAACACAGAAATTGGGCAGAAGAACAATGGCGTTTCGTGTGCTTTTCTGATGAGTCTCGTTTTGGTATGAGACCGGATACAAGACGTATACGACACTGGAGAACCCCTGGACGCCAACAGCGATTAAAATCCTGCCAGGAAGTCCATCCTTATAGTGGTGGAACCATCATGGTATGGGCGGGTATTTGGATCGGCGGAAGAACTGAGTTGATTTGGATCAGAGGCAACCTCAACGCTCAAATTTATGCTGAGACGATTGTATCAGACGTCATCGTTAATCTACAAGTGCAAATCGGTCCCTTATTTCAGTTAATGCATGATAATGCACGACCGCACACCGCAAGAGTTGTAAGACAGACTCTCGCCGCAGCTAACATCAATGTCCTGCCCTGGCCTGCTCAGTCGCCAGACTTGAACCCGATTGAGCATGCATGGGATATGCTACAGAGAAGAGCTCTGCCGAATATGGAGGGTATCCAGTCGCAAGAAGACCTTTTTTTGTTGTTGCAACGAACATGGGCGGCCATTCCACAGCGTGATTTGGATGAACTCATTTTGAGTATGCCGAACCGATGTTCTTGTGTTGTTAGTGTTCGCGGTAGAAACACGGATTATTAATTGTTTAAGTTACCTAATAAAATTTTAAAGAAAACTGTTATTTCAGTCTTTTTTTCGAACTTTAATGTTAGTGGTTCAAATGTCAAAAATCCCTTTATTAGGAAAATGGCAAATTTATTTACTAATGCAAAGGTGACTTGGTTTATCGTTACTGTGACAAACGAAAACACTTTATTTGATGAATCCTTAAAGAAATTTTTAATTAATATCAATCAGGAGAAAAGTTATTGCAAAAATATATGTTGATCCCTAGACACTTTTGATGTGTGTAGTTCAATCTTCGAATTTCAGTTCTCCCTTAGGGTTGCGGAGGTCTGATGCTAGTCGCTCCGTGGAAAAACTGATATTCAGGTAAAACCGGTTGAACTAGTAGCCGACCCTAATTAACTTCGGAATAAGGCTAGGAGAATATCTAAAATTATGTTACTCGCGGTTGTCACTGTAAAGGTACTGTTTAGGATCAGTTTAAGTTTCAAACACTCTTTCATGTGAATCAAAAATAAAAATACTTTTGAAGGAGACCACCGCCTGAGTTACCAGAAAAACTAATTTATGGAAAGCAGAGCCGAATACCAATGGTTCTTTGAACAATGAAGATGGAAAAATTTTTTGTTTCAATTCCATATTTTGAGCAATATCTTTATTAATAAAAGTAAATTTAGTTTGCGTACATGGCAAAGACTAAAAAGTTGGTATCTTTTGAATTGTTGTGGAGAATCTTAGGTAAGGGCAGCAGGGACTCTTTGGGCCGAAATAATAATAAAATTAATATCTCGGACTCATGACACACAACAACATCTAGTCCCAAACTAAGCAGAGCTTGTGCTATGGGTACTAGACAAGTTAACCTTTTTTGTAAATAAATATATAATAGACCGAAAAAGTTTGGTCAGATCATACAAAGATTTGGTCCGAACGTCTGGGATTTGAACCCAAGACCTCTGGGTAAGTAGTCGCATACGCTAACCACTAGAGTCTAGACCAACAAGGCAGCCAAGTCAGAAAATGGTGATAATACATTTTAATCTTTCTCACATTCACAACAAAAGAGTTAAAGTGAGATAGAGAAAAGTAGAGTACCTTAACAGCTAATAAAACTAAATATCAACAAACTAAAACAAAAAGAAAAAATGTCAACAGTTAAATATATTGTTTTCCGAAGCTCTTATGCACCAGGGCGTCATAAATGTATAGAGATATCAAATTTCGCAAAAGCAATCCCGTGCTCCTCATCCGCTGTCGGCCGTTGTAAATCACGTGTGGCCATTAAAATCACGATTATGCCCGCCGTAAGTTTGCAATAAATTCAAAATCGATGGAAAAAAAATAGGGTCATGTTTTAGCTAGGATATGCTTTTAAATATTTATGTTATGTGTGTATTAAAATCTAAATTACGAACTGAAAATGAAAGAATTGGTTGATGGTTTAGTGGTTTGTAACAATGATAGGTCGATCGATATCAACATCAACGCGATAAATAATGTTTGACGAGCACATCACAAAAAAATTTGTGATGTTATTTTATCTCAATTTGTTTAGCAATAACATAAGAACTTTTAAATTGCCTGCCTATTTGAGTTGCTCATGTTCGAAAAATGATATTCTTGTTTTTTTTCCAATTTTAGCCTACTAAAGTGACTCTATTATACCTGATAAAGAGCATCAGTAGAATCCAGGAGTAGGGGGTATTAAAGGTTTATTAAAAAAAACCATAGTTGAGAAAATAATACGTAAGTGGCAACCCTATTTCCTAAAAAAGGGATAGCCAAGAAAAAAAAAATCCGCTGGTAACTATAAATTTTGTTTCGCAATGTGGAGGAGAAACAATCCATTTGTTGGCACCTAAATCTATGGGGTGCGCGAATGAGAATATGTAAATACGCGCCCTGGGACTGAAGCCGAACAACGCGACTAAAAAAACGACTTTTGGCGTATAAGCTTGAGTTGCGTCTTGATTTTCTTAAACATTTTTATGAGTCGACTTGAAAAGGATTCAAAACATTGAAAATTACAAACGATTTTTGAAAAAAATGCAACTACATAAAGTGGTGTCAAAGGTCTTGATAATTTTAGTACCCGTTAATTATTTTTTGGAATAAAAGTTACTACTGTAAGAGCTGTTCTAAACTATATCCTGTATCTGTGCTAAAATTAATCAACATTCGTTTAGATTTTCTAGCGTAATTGAATGACACGTCCATCCAGCTTGTCATATACCTACTTCCCTACTAATATTATAAATGCGAAAGTAACTCTGTCTGTCTGTCTGTTACGCTTTCACGCCTAAACCACTGAACTGATTTTGATGAAATTTGGTATGACTATAGAACTGAACTTGGGAAAGGACATAGGCTACTTTTTACGGTGATAACTGACATAAACGCGGGCGGAGCCGCGGGCGAAAGATAGTTAATAATAAATACATAAATAACAAAAAAAATATTTCGGACTTGTAATACACAACGTCCTCTAGCTTCAAACTAAGCATAGCTTAATTGATTGATAGAATACATATATATTGTTTTGTTGATTATTGGTACTTTACGAACAACTTATACTTGAGTTCTATTGATGGAGGAACAAAAACAAAAAGTCTACCATCAAAACACAAAAATATAAAAAGTATCTGATGTTAAGAAGATATGAAGAAAACCGAAATTCCCAAATGCCACGCGTCTCCCGACATAATTCTTAACGCGCGAAAAGCGTGCGGCGTATTTTACAATTTTCCCAGAGTTCGGTGTTGCCATAACAATAATAATATATTCACGGGCCCGGTGATTTTCGGAAATGTCGTAAAATAAAAATCATAGCGAACGTCTCTGAGGAGTGTAAGTACTGAGGGCGGAGGACGCGATCCTTGATGGAGGTGTAAAAAGTTTACTGTATTGTTTATTGGTGAAGTTGTTCAGTCGTGAATGTGTTTGTGGCTTCCGATGATACCATCTGTAGTAAATTTTGTATTTATTTTGTTATTTCAGTGTGAACACACTTCATTATTGAATCGTTATTGAATATCTTTTATTTTTGCTTTGAAATGTATACAATATAAATTATACTGGTATTTAGTCATTAATAAAAATACGCACATCCATCCCGTAGCATTACTTATTAAAGCAATATCATATTTACAATTTTTCTTTTTTATTCTTTTTGAATATGTAAAGTCTGAATTTTGGTGCTCATTTGTCTGAAGAACATCTCTGTGTTCAGACTGTGAAGAGTACGTATCAAAAATAGAATATCATGGTAATTTATTTTATTATGAGAGAAGAGAGAAGATGGTGATGAGATGAGGAGGTATCTGGATTATTATATAATCATTCGTCAGTCATTATATCAATTTACTCAAATAATTTGTTCTGTTTATATAACCCTCTCCTAAGAGGGGACCTAAGCCATGTAGTGGGATTTTATGGTTTTTTGATGATTATATTCTAACCATATTATGTTCTTAAAATAATTTTATTCTAATTACAATTGATTTAGACACAGTCCCATTGAGCTTCTAAGCTATCCCTAAAAATCTACCAAGTTTTTCTTCAATAAAAAACGGAGTTACCAAATCCCGAAGCCCGTGCCACTTTCCTTAGTTACCGACACAGAACACTTTACGCGAAGACTGAATGTGAAACATGTGATGGATTAAATTTTTCGGCAACACGACGTGACATCCTCGAATTGAGCTTTAAATTATGCACGTTTCGTTTCCGAGCGTCAAAAAAACTTGGTCCTTCGAGCCACAATTTAGACTTTGTAAAGTAACTGGTAGATCAACTTTGACAATTGTTTTTTGTACTAGTTTTGTGAAGGAGTACTTTGGAAATTGTTTTAGATGTACCATATTGGTAAGGGAGTAACTATCGGGCTACATTTTGGAATGATTGATAGATCTCTTGATGAATACTAAAGCCGTTTACCGCTTAATTGAATATGAGAGTTGGGAATAAAAAGTATTATATATAACAACTAGCTGATGTCCGCGGCTCCGCTCGCGTCCTAGGGGTATGAAAAATAGATGTTGGCCGATTGTCAGACCTACCCGATATGCACACAAAATTTAATACAAATCGGTCCAGCCGTTTCGGAGGAGTATGGGAACGAACATTGTGATGCGATAATTTTATATATAAGATATCAAGAACTATAACTTCCTAATATTACGAGATTCGTGACGACTGAACAAGTTACTTTAAACTAATAAATTTTACATTCGTAAATCTCATATCATCGATATTCGTTTCTTTATAAACAGTCTCTGATACAGTTCATAAAACAGCAAACACTAAGTACAAAACTTCTCATTTGTTAAACTACAAAAAATAGTCGAAAGCCCAAAAGAGTCTCACTAGTTTTAATACACCCAACACTGAAAGCTATTATAAGCGTAGTTTACAGGCAAAAGTCGTTAGAGGCCAGGAGGCGACCACAAATAGACGTCAAAAAACTATGGACCCCTAGTTCGGGGTCTTTATGTCCCACTTGGGACCCATAAAGGTGCGGAGGTGCCCTAACCCTATCGAAAAGATGTGACCACGTGATGGATGGCACTATCACAACCCTCGCCGTCCTTCTGTTTTCTGCTCGACATGTCTCCTTGTTTATTTATTTTACGTTTTGTTTATGTGCGAACACGAGGCCCTGCGATACATTGTTGCGTTAAATGTAAAATATTTTTATCTTGTTGCCACTTTTTATTCAAAAAGGTCATACGACAGAGTCAGCGCAGTTTTAAAATAAAATTCCTATGACAACACTGTTCATTCAACCTTTGATGTCGAGAGTAAAGTATTAAAATCGCCTAAAAAAGGTGTCAAATTAAAACAGTCTACTAATTCACTGTATTCGCGTAAAGGCGAGCGTTAATTGAGAGACACCTGTCAATTTTTGTCGAAGTAACGTACAACATTTTTACTGAGAGCTCTTTCGATCGTGTATAAAGTATTCAGATGGCCCATTCAGAGTCACCGCGACAGGAACGGAGCTAAATTATGCAGATGTATAATGGACAGCCAGCGGTCGAATGGTTAGACAGAAATAGTTTTTCGGTGACAATCGAGGAGGTTTTTTATTGGAAACCTTCTTATGTTTTATGGTACCCTAGTGCTACCGTATTTGACGTTATGACCAATGAGTTTTCGATTTTACGAGACTTGGCGGAATAATTTTATGTGCGAATGTGAAACGTGTTCTTTATGTGGGAAGTAAAGTATCTTGAAATATTTCTAACCTGTGACCCAAAAAATATGTATTCACTTAGAAGAACATCTGTGTTAGCTTTTGTAGTAAGAATCGACTAATTAAATTGGAATCAAAATCGACTAAAACAAAACTAACAGTAAAACAGCTTCCCGAAATTCGAAAATTGAATTTCCAACGGCGCTATTATTCTGTTGAATCGTGCAATGGCAACAATGCTCTAGTGAGACGGTAAATGGCATCGATACTAATCTGCGGAGCCGGAAGCGCCCGCGCTGACGGCCGTTCGGAAGCCGCAACTGGGCTAGGAAATGAGATAGGTGCGTTCTAACTCCTAACGTGCATTGCTAGCCTGGTAGCTGTCTACTATGATGGAATTGGGACATTGTGACGGGCACAGATAGGTGCGCACTTCGCTTGGTTGTATGATCCCTGTACTTATGAATTAAGACAATGACGTCGGACGAACTGGGGACAGATTGTCCCAGTGTTGGGCGTTAAAGGTATTGTACAGCAGATGGCAACCTACATGGCCTATTGTTACTTTGGATAGTTACAGAACGTAGCCTTGCCAGTTATATATCTATATATAGACGCTTATGTTATTAAATTAGTACACAATGTAATTGGCAGTAGGAAAACTATTACCAAAGCTTTTCCTTACATTTGCAAAAACATAAAAGTATTGAAATCACAAAGCAAGGATATTGAAATCGTTTTTATAATATACTAAATATGGACACACCCTTGTTTAAAAGTAAAACAATAAAGAGTTTTGCATATCAATCGGGACATCAAAAGCGGCCGTATCATTAAAAATTAAGAAAAAAGACTGTATAAAGAAGGTTAGCACATTTAACATTCAAAATAGGTCCTTATTGTAAAAGGATTGAATTGAAATTTGAATATTTCGAGAATTGTGCATGATAGCAACTGTAGGAAATAATAGTGCATGCGCCGGCGCAGGCGGTGAGCTCAAACGGTTGCCAATAAATGTGAAGTAAATGTAAAAAGAAGTAATATTCATGAGGTGCTTTAACAACCATCTGAGCAAGGGCTTTCACGTATCAGGAAGCTTATGCATTTGTTTATTGGATTGTCTGTCTGTATTTTGCTAAGCATTATAGTTATTATACATACATCGTAGAAAATTCATTCTTTGATAAGTCTCAGAAACCGCTCATTATTTAAGCAATTACATTTTGTATATACTCATATGAGTGATTCCAATCAGAAACAAACAAGTAAGTTTATTTATCCAGAAATGTTGTTTGGCAACCCTAGTGTGCGTCAATTCAGTCTGTTTTGCATGCAACTCGCGGCAATAACAGTAGGGTTGGCAAAAAGTGGCGCTTGAACCGGGCCATTGTGCCTCCGTCACAAGCGATACCGCGCCTAGATTGTACACAAACAAAACCCAAGATTGACATTAATTTACTACGGTAAGGTTTTAATTAATCTACTTACTCTTTCTCTACTACACGATACTCAATAAAAACCTATTTGTTTTCGATACTAAAAATATTGCCTGAACGTCAATTAAAAATTAATCGCCTAAACAAAAAATGTTACTATAACGATTCCAGTTGAAACGAATCGGTTGCATAAATTAAACGCGTGTCGCGCATTGATTAGCGCCGCGAGCGAATAAATAATAATCGAGTCCATTCGATTCTGAACCGAATGAATCGAATCGAAAATATACCGGTCGTTGCATTTACACACCCGATGGCTTCGTATGAGATAAAAGATGTATTATAGAGCATGTATGGTGTGAATGTATGTACATGAGTAGAACCGTGGTATCGATTACATGGAGTTAACCGATGGACAGTATAAACTTGATCACCGAGCGAATAAATTTTTATTACAGTTGGTAGGTGTAAATTATTTTAGTTTTCTTTGCTCTAGTGGCTTCTAAGCTCTTTGGTGGCGGTAATATTTGTCATATTACGGATTATTTATTGGTCATATAAAATATCGGAGTTACTCAATGAGCTCAAATCGGAATAATGTTCATTGATTATAATTTAGATTATTGCTTTTTGAACTGGCATATTGGTCTAGTGATTAGTGTTACTTACTTCTGAAACAGAGGTCGTGGGTTTTGTTCCCATGTTTGTATATTTTATATAATACTGGTAAAGTACTTAAAGATTTATTAGTATGATTACTTACACACATATAAAATATACCCGACTAATTTTTAATGTCCAGAGAAAAAAATATGTGGTATTCAGCTTTCGATACCGAACATATTTATGTAAATTAAACAAAAAAAAAAATACATGTTAATATTTTCCCGAAAACTACCAAATTTTTGTTCATAACTCATGATATAATTCACGACATGATATTACATAACAAGAAAGTGTCAATGTCCTAGCCTGCGGGTTGCGGGTGCGAGCGGGGTACCTAATACCTACGATGCGCCGCGTGCGCCTAATGGCGGCATGCTTTGAACTTTGAACTGATTTGACAAAATTGGGCGATGCGTCGTACACATTGAAACAGAAAATGTAATTCATTGATAATTAAAATACGCGTGTGTAAAATATTTGGGTGACAATAAATTATGTGCGTATTTTAACATTTTAAAAACCATAATAACTCAGTTATTTTTGTTTTTTGGTTATTTGTTCTATAGTGTTTTAAGTTAGTCTATAAGTTCTGTATCTGCCCCTAGTTTTTCTCTGGTAATTAAAAACTAACCGTGTATATATTCGAAACTTTGGAACCGAAAGTTCCTCTAAAAGCTGTGCTTCAGGTCTCATTCAGGTTCCTTGTAATAAAACTTATCTAATTCAATATAACTGGCTAAAGCAATAAGCACTATGTATTTGAATTGTATATCACAGCATTTCATTATAACCTACATTATCAGGCAGGCGAAGACAAGCCTATCTAAAATGAAATAAGATCAGAACCGGATTACGCATATTCCACATATCTGGCGAGTACACCGGCACGCATAAACAGTCCGATATCGGGCACGCAGCTTGACAAATTTCATATCTAACAGATATCGATGCGGCGTAAATCATCGCGCGGTCGCACCGCCTTCATGTCGCCCGCCCGCTTGAGTTATAGTGTGGATGCAGCTTTATTTTACGATGCCTGTTGACATGTGATGCGCGTAAGCGCATAGTTCACGCGCATTGTTGCACCATTTGAGTGTTATTTGTGCACTTGAATTATTGTTTTGCCAAAACCCGAAATTTATTTAGTTAAGGTTCGAGCACATTATGCCGGGCCGCAGCGTGCCGGGGCGGAGCGCAAAAATCCGCTCAAATCGCTTCAATACAAATTGTATGAAGTATCGCACACTGTGTCGGGCCGCAGCGGCTCGCATTATTGCGACGCGGATTTGCGTCCGTGCGATGCGACCCGCCCCGCCCCGCTGCGCCCCGTCACAGTGTGCTATAGCAAGCGGATTGGTGTGCACGCGCGTACGTGTTTATTTACCGTACACTCTACTCAAAATCCGTCAATGCGCTGCGACCCGGCCCGTCACAATGTGCTAAGTTAGCGTTTTGCGCTGCGCTGCGGCCCGCCCCGACACGCTGCGGCCCGGCATAATGTGCTCGAACCTTTATATCTCAATTGAAAATTGAATCTGCTATAATCTCTACAAAAAGATAAATTTACGTTATAAATCAGCCCTTGTTTGCCTTCCGAATAAGAAATGTTAGGAATACAGAGTACCAGGAGAGCAAGCAGCGTGCACAACATGATGCCTACCAGGATTACATAAGATATAACGAGTAG
Source organism: Phragmatobia fuliginosa (assembly GCA_932526445.1). NCBI lineage: Eukaryota > Metazoa > Arthropoda > Insecta > Lepidoptera > Erebidae > Phragmatobia > Phragmatobia fuliginosa. The sequence goes on along the minus strand of OW052074.1, from coordinate 17,744,950 downwards.
AACATAGCGCTATCTCGAAGAGGGCGCGCCCTGCGGCGTTGCAAATATTTGCACGCCACCGACGACGCCCTGTTTGCCTAGTACATTGCCGCTGTGCGGAGAGCTCTTTGTGTCTAAAGACCTGGTAATACAGTAGTAATGAAAAGTACTTTCACTGCTAAAGAAAATAATAAGTTTTTTTTTTTGGATTTCAATGAAATTATGGTGTTCCAAAATGGTAATTTCAACAGAGCCTTTCGCACCTAAGTACAAAGTAGAGTATCAGTTCAGTAAACCATCGGGCGTGAAGATACAAGACACGAAGCACTTCGACAAATCGCCCAACCACGCCAATACTGTGTCGTCAGCAGAGCCTGAGGCTCGGGGCGGAGCGCCCGCCCCCGCACACGACCCGGACTTGTCTCCAAATTGGACCCAAGCCATCTAATGGGGTTCAGGGATAGAACTGGGGGTCAAAGGTGGAGATAAAACTAGTAATTGGTGAGATAATGATTTGTTAGCCGTTATTTGTTTATTGCATTGTGTAAGAGATATAGAAATGGGGATGTTTTGACGTATTAAGCTGGAGCGTATAATTTTTTTCGAGAATTGACTTATCTAATGCATTAATATTTTTGAAAGACTCAGTTCGACCACCGTTCAACAAAAAAGTCTTTTGAAAGCTTATGAAGTTAGTCAATAATTCAGCCTAAATTAATAAGAAAAATTTATTGATTTGCTTACTTTGAACGTAAAAACTATTTTGACTTCGATCTTTTCTTAATGTTCCATAGTTTGTCTTGATTTAATCATCGACTAAGAACACTATCTCTAATCAACAGAAATTCGACCACTCAAACAGCTTTTATCTCAGTTCTAAGACAGTCTCCGTACCCGGAACATGTCGGTTGGTGATAGGGTTTATTCCCGGGAATTCTCGAGCCGAGAATTCCCGGGAAATCGTTGGGCTTTGTTCCCGGGAAATCAAGCTCGAGAAAAGTCGAGAACTCGAGAAATCATGTACCTATATAGAAATTAAATTACCGTTTGTTATGTTGCTAGGCGCCCGGGCCAAAGCGCAGCGGCACCCATAAACATTGATCTCGTACACTGCAAGCGCTCTGCGGCTTCGTTTTTACACGATAGTTTACGTAGTGTTTATCAGATTACGTGATAAATTGAAATCAACAAACAGGTAAGTATTTTCACTTTGATTGACACATTATAGCTTTATTATTTATTTTATTTTCATCAATAATTTAATCTAAATTATTTTTAGTCAAACTTTAATACACAAAATAACTAACGATACATTAATTATACTACTTAGTCTACTTACATTTCCTATTTTTGTAAAACAACAACACACAAGCTTAGTTGTTAATTATTCTTATATGTTTTTCTTATGTAAGTAATTTGAAATTAATTTATGTGTCATTTTAAAGTGAGACGAATATTGCCAATTGTGTTGTGTGTATTTATCACATATTATTCAATAGGCTTAATATTAATTTGAATTGCTTTTGTTATAGATTTTACCGAAACGTCACTATAACAGTAAATATGAAAGCATCAAAAATATGAAAATATTTAAAAAAATAATGAATCTGCAAATGCGCAATGCCTAAAGTGTCAAAAAACCATTTTTTTGCAAGATTCAAATACTAGCGGTTTGGTGAGATATTTAGCACGTGTGCATAAAATCAGTAAGTATTACTAAATGCCCGCAATCCGAATCTGAAGCATCTACAAGTTCGTTGTGAGTGCACCGAAAAAAAAGGCCTGGGTATGAAAGTATGCAGCAACAGAAACTAAACTTTAAAACTCCACCGATTCAATCATTGGGTGTTTTTTTTTTTAAATTGAATTAGTTTATTTAGATTAATGTTTTTAATTATTATCAATAAAAGTTTTGTAATTAATTTGATACTTTTATTTGAAAGGGAAACCATTGAATTTGTTGAGGTTATTGCAACCAAATATTATGAGAAAACGTACGTAAATGTAAATTTCTCGACAACCCGAGAAGACCCGAGAAATTAGCTTCGAGAATTCTCGAGACCCGAGAAATTGAAAAGCTCGAGAAATCATGAACCCTAGTTGGTGAGCACACCTGACGTCCGATAAATCAGCCGGATCGCTCCTCAGATCGACCGGACCACGTCGAACCGGCTTCGCATAAATAATGGCCAAAGACGGACAAACTTGTATTCCATCGTAATTATTTAATTAATAGACCAAGACGAGTTTTGCAGGGTTAAGTCGCGTCTAGGTTTAAGTCTGGCTTTTGAAAACTTAAATAAATTGTAGGTACATTCTGTGTTTTAGACAAATATAATTAAAGGTTTAGAAAAGAATTGTGCTTTGATAACTTTTGAATGGGATGAAATTCATTTCCAACAGTACCGCAGCATAGACAAGTTTTATATCTCATGTTTTAAAATCTGGTATTAATTACTTACGAACAGCAAAAGGCTTCGATTTGAAATATTATTGAATGAACTGAAAGTCGTTAATCTTATATCATAAATTAAAAAAAAATATATAAAGATTTCAATCAAAGTTGAAATAGGAACAGCAATATCTATCAATGAACAAACCATATTATTATGTGGACAAAAACTAAAGTAGAATTTAGAAAACAATATCTTACAAAGTCGTACACGTGAATGGCCCTACAATTACAGAGCACGGGTCACAATGCCTCCTAACTTCCAAACATATTTTTTCTAAACCCTTCCCACGCGTAAAGCTTGAGAGTAATTATAGGTTAGGGTCAGTAATAACATATAGCATCAATAAAATTGTATATCATTCAGTTCTGTTTCACGAGAACGCGTCGGGTGATTAGCGCGGCCATCTTGTGGGCGGTAACACCCGAAGGCGACACGATCTTCGATTCCATTTTCAAAAATAACACTAATCGGCGAATACAGCACGCGCGGCGACACCCGAACGTGTGTTTTTTAAATTTCGAATGTACCCAACGTCCTACGACGTTATTACCGCGCAGGGATTTGACTACTGTCACTCTTGACAGAAGTGATTGACGTTTATAAATACCGCGAGTCAAGTGCGAGCTTGTTATATTATTCCGTTTGGAATTCAAGATGTATATTTCTTTTCATAAATACAAAGGGTTTCATAGACATTTTCTAAAATTCTTCTTATAAAAACTGAAATTGATTTTTTTTTAGCTTTAAGTTTTTTGAGCTTTAAGTCAATTTTATTAGGTCTCACATACAAGTGCATGATAAAATGTCAAAACTGTACATTTCCTTTTGCTTCTCATTTTCAGTGGCCTCCCCAATATCGTCGCGTCAGGAGGGAGACAGGCTGGCATCGACCGACGGACATTGGTTTTTGAGAGATGAAATAGAAAACCGCCTGTTTTACCAGGAAATAGACGGGGAATTGGAATTTTCAATTTCGTTTTACTTGGTTACTTTGTACGAATGGAAGAACCGTTAGCAATTCTGAATATGAAACAAAAATGGACCACACATTCGCATGTCAAAGTGACAGCTCATCTTTTTTTTTAAATATAGACAAGTGATTCTTAGTTTCAGAGCGAATATGGTTCTTGTTTAGGGTCTAATTAATATGTATGGAGTACTTTCAGTATTAGTATACAATAGTAAGAAAGAAATTTATACATTCAATGAATTAAATTATGACGTTATCCAAAATGTTAACCTAAGAAGCGAACAGAAAATCATTCATTCATATTCATAGTGGTAATACGGAGCGAAGCTTTCACGAAAATGGCTCTCTGTTCTAGGAAGAGTCGGTACGAGATGCATGAATATTAACACCGTACCGGTACCAGGGTGGTATAACTATATTAGAGCTAGCGTACTGCATGCCAACGGTAGGGGCACGTTTGAAGTTGCGCCCGGCTACGTTCTGAAATTTGACATTTTGACAGCTCTCCGACGTCGACTGTCTTGTCTCCCGTCCCCCTTCTTCAGCCACCGTTAACTGCAAGCTATCTCCCTCGCACAATAATAACATTATGTGCACGGGATTCCTGTTTCTGCTACGTCTGACTTGTGATATGAATTGTTAATGCATTGGTAATTGATATTATAATTTTGATAGGCCATTTTGTTCTAATGGTTGTGCTTTTAGTGTAAGAGGTGGTTAACTTTGTTGTTACCGTTAAATATGTCATGTGATACAAGCTTTTATGTGATATTGTGGTGGCGTCCTCTAGCTTTGTTTATTATTCTTTTGTCTTTCGTTTTAATGGGTTTTGGGGATCTTTGATTTATTGAGTTGTAACATTATAGTGCTTTGTTATATTGGGTAATGTATGTAGCAATTGCGATATGGTTTCTTGAAATAACTTCTGGGAACTTTTGTAAAAGTAGCTTCGTAAGAAGTGCTTTAGAAAATCTAGATATAAATTTCTTAGTTAATGCTTAATGACTGAAACATTATAACAAACCACCACTACCTACTTCTTAGCAAACACGGCAAAGAGCAGTATTCCATTATGTTTTTTTTTAATTAATATTAAAAATTCATAGTTGTATGAGTTACTAAACAACCCATAACATTCACAAAGCAGAAATGTCATGTGTCCATTCAAAAAGATTGACGTATGACAATCTGTTCAGAAACCACAATCAAAGACAACGCCTTTCAAAAATCTAGAACAGACAGTTTCACACATCAAAGTCATGATTTACACAGAGATTTTTCAATGGCTCTTGAATTTTGAAAGACAGCCAAAGAATTAGAAGTTTGACACGAAACAGGGACAAAGTAAAAAATCCTAATTTCCAGACGTAGACACATGCTGAGTAATGAAAGTCTGCATGAAAAACACTATTGGTAAAGGACAGTGCTGTCAATCGGCTGTCGACGGACAAAAAAGGAGTATTTAAGGTTCAAAATAGCTCGTCAGTTAAGACTAAATTTTGCACTATGCCGTAGGGGGATTCTGTGACGTTCGGAAATAGGAAAAAGAATTCATCGTGCATCGACTGCCTGGATTTTTAAATAACGGTGGTTAGTCGATAAATGTGAATGTACCGAGCAATGTATGCTGTTAGTTTCATGCCCGTGGTTTTAGTAATTTAGACGACACAAAAGGATGAAGGTCTGATGGCTTACACGATGATTGAAAGATAGAATGGAAGGAATAAAATTCAGTCTTTTAAGATGGCACTTTAGACTCAGGATCTTATTTACTTCCTTTGAATGAAAAGAGCAAACTAGGTGATAAATTAACTGATTAAATGAAATGAGGCTGAAGGCTGATTAAAAAAAATGATGCTGCTGACGACCAGCCAAAGACCCAACCAACTCAAGAGCAGATCTTAAATTGTGTACTAACCTTTCTGAAGATTTCATTACAAATATGATTATTTCACACCTGTTTTTCACTTATTTAAAGAATAGTTATCATTGGCAATTGATCAAGATAACACAAACCATGAACATGGATTTTTAAATAGTGCTACTGTAAATTTGTCTAGAAATTTACGCTTCATAAAATTAAATTTAAAGGAAGCTTAATGTTAAAACGCTGCAATAATAAAACTGTTTCTAACAAACAAAACTGCTTGACGCAAATAAACAGTCACAAGGTACCAAGGCATCATATCAACGTAGGAACATCAAAGAAACTAAGAACAAAGTGAAAACAGAACTTGGGCCGTTTGATTAGGCGCGTTCTTAACATGCGACCGCCTCGAGCAACGCTTTGTTACATCCATCCTTTGAGTTTGGAACGTTGGCACAATCAAAGCGCCACGGTTACTTCTTGTCGATTGCTGAGAGCCTGGTACGTCCTATGATCTGACAGTATAACATTGACGCTCAAAGCGATGTCGACAGACAAATTTGAGATGAAGATATTAAAAACTGTACATCTAAAGTGCGGTCAACTCTGAAAAATCAATCAGGCAGGAAAAGAAAAATATTTACTTCGCCAAACATCCTCTAACAAGAATTGCGTTTTTAAAAATGGATATTTGGGAGACTAACTGTAATATCTGGAGCTGGATTTTTGTTAGCCATTCATTTATCATAGCATCCATCATTCATCATCATCATTCATCATTCATCGTAATAGAACTAGAATTAACTCCGTAACGCCACATAGAACAGCACTAGCGCGGCGGCAATATTACGTTCTAGGTAACGTCTTGTACAATGCTGCAAATGCCGAGAAGAATATATATCCATTATCAATAAATAAATTAAAGGAGGTCATCCTACGCTGGCTCAAAACGTATAGTTATGAAAAAACCGAAGAACTTGTATTTAATGAAAGACTCTAACAAACATACACACACCCACATACGCAAACACACACACACCCACACACGCAAACACACACTCCCACACACCTACACACACACACACACACACACACGCGCACTTACACACACACACACACACACACACACACACACACACACACACACACTCACACTCACACACTCACACACACACACACACACATAACATAACATAATTATTATTACTTGCGGTAAATAGACAGCTGTTTTAATCTCATTTTATAATGCTTTGATATAATGTCAAATGACTGTTAATGTGTGTAATATGTTTTATAGTTAGTATGAGATATACCTACATTAATCTGAGAATTGCGTTAGATCGATCTGTGTTAAATACATTTTGATTTTTTACCATAGTATTGTATCCTAATTTTTAATATTGATTCGTCTTATTATAAATTAATTATCTTCCATATGTATTAGATGTATAATTTCAATATTTCTAAGATTGAATTTTGCACTGTAAATCAGATCTTAAAGATACTGCTCTTACTGGATTGAGTGGAAGGCGCTGACGATTGTAACACAATTTAATATTAGTACAGTCGTCAACGGCCACATCAATGTGTAAAATTATTTATTGAATAAATTTATTATTATTATTATTATTATCTTGTAGACATTAGTCGATAAAGCAGTACTACATTCCTAAAATCAGGAATTGAGTTCTCTTACGTCATTTTCTGTATTTTGTTTACTGTTTCACACTTATTTTCAAAAGGGTTTCACGAAAACGAACTGTAACAAATACTGTGTAAATATAGTTCACTCAATTACAAATAAAGACTCATTCGTCGAAAAACAATGCTGGCCAAAATAAAGAGGTTATCCAAAATATCAGAGTACACTGCAGTGAAAAAAAAAGTCACGCGGCGCGAATGTCAATAAAATTTGATGTTTACGCGTCGGACGATATCTCGTGGCAAATAAAACCGAGCACCGACTTTAAACTGTTTTCATTCGTTCGAAAAAATCATTTTTTTATGTTCTTTTATTTTCACTCGATGTTTTTAGTGGTTGCATTATTGAATTAGATGTGAGATTAACTTGGTGTAAGATTAATAATTCAAAACTATCTTTACATTGAAATTATGACATGTGAAATGTCCTACCTGTCCTATTTCGGACATAAATAAATATTTCGAACACACAACGTCATCTAGTCCCAAACTAAGCAGAGCTTGTATTATGGGTACTAAACAACTGATATAAATACATAAAGTTTTTTTTTTTGTAAATACATACATATAAAAAAACCCCGACTCCGAAACAAATATTTTTGGATCTCACAAATATTTGGTCTGACCCGGGAATCGAACCCGAGATCTCTTAATCAGCAGCCACATACGCTACCCACTAGACCAACAAGGCAGTACAGACGATATCATATTTAATTGTAATGAGTCTTGTGAAACAAAATAAAGATTTGAAATTCATTTTACTGAAACCGTGGTCACTGGTTTACTGTGGTCCTACTTTTCCATATATTGGGCTGACTAACGGGCTATTGAGAGTCAATGGCTAACGAACTTGTAAAATATTCGAGGGTGATGATACCGGTAAATCACTTCGAGTCTCTGACCTCAACCCTAACCTTCAATATACCTGTTTTTAAACCTGGTCTCTCATATCACCTGCAAATAACCAGTAAATCTGTTTCTTAAGGAGCTAAATAGCTCATTTGAGTTTACACAACGGGAGAGAATTGATGTTAGGCGGGCGACACGCGATAAACCCAATCAGTTCACAAAACATAAAGAGGCGTACACACCGGCGGAATTCACGAGCACATTAACAATACACCAGGATTGGATGTGGCGCAAGTCATGTGATATAGCGGGTTTTTAATATTTAGGTTACTCTTTAGAGAATTGAGGATTAACTGCATTCTACATATAACAGTTTTAAAGCACCGTTGTTCTTTCTCATTGAAATAAAAATTATATTTTATTTTGATTACATTAAACCTTTTAGAAGTTCTTTAGATAAACCTCTGGAGTTTAATCTGTCTATTGAGACTTGATTCGTTATTTCTCTATTTAAGTTAAATAAACAGTGATGGGATAGAAGCATATAGACAGTTGTTTTTTAGTGGAGTAGAGACCTAGTAGATAAAAGTAGTGTGGGGCACCCTGCGCCACACTTTACCAACGATTTGAGGTAAATAACTGTCAGCGGATGGATGAGGACAGTCCAAGACCGGGATAGTTGGTCGTCTTTGGGAAAGGCCTTCGTTCGGCAATAGAAGGCGATAGGCTGAAATAAGGTGTGGCGACTTCCACATACAACGCGACGAAAACATATAACAGCGCCATCTAGCGAAGAAACACTGAACTACGAAGAAAAACACGGAGTGAACGCGATTGAGAAATTCTCGCGCCGAATAACAACATCCCAACATCAACTGTGTGGCAGGGCAGTAGCCCGTCAGGCATGATCACCTCCCCTGGTCGGAGGATCCTCCCTTCGTTGGAGGAACACGGCACCCATTGCTCCAAAAAGGAGCAGGCGGATGATGAAATGTGATTACAGCCGCTTATAAGCAAACCTTGTGTCTGGAGTCATAAAAACATTGGCGACCTTTTAAGTTTAGATTTTGACTGTTAAACTATCAATTGTAGTTTCAGTGAGTGCAATTGCTTATACTAAAACTGAAATTTGCAATTTTATATACAAAAATAAAGATAATAAATGAGTATATTTCAAAAATTTAAATTTATATTTGTACCGCTCGACAATACAACCCTCCGCCGCTCACAGTGCGGCCTTTGTCTACCGATAACCCTGTCAACGGCGTGACGGAGTGGCGCAGTTATCGGGCCGTATTGTCCGCACTCGCCATTGTGCGGCCCAATGTCTTCATGTGTGCACTACGCTTTAGTTTTACCGTCTATTTTGATAGTTCTACAATACGGCGTGAAATATTAATACCTATACCAGTTAGTTTGCGTTTTATACTTATATGTCTCAGTTACGACTTCCAATAAAATATGAGAGATTTCTATGGCAGAGCCATTAAAATAATCTATATTTTTAAGTAAATAGAGTAAATAAATCACAAAATAAATAAATCTATATTAAACTGAGAAAGGTAATACATCTTGTTTTTACTTTTTGGGAACTACTTTTACAGTGATTGAAAACGCAGGATGGTATTTAAAATATTACAATCAAAAATCAATCTCGACGTAAATACAGTATGGGGATCTGTCAAACACTGCCGCTATATCATATTCTCTTTTTAATTCATATTAGCTTTGGTACCTACACTTGCGTGTTCTGGCTACATCTGGATTTGTTTTCTAATCTGGAATATTTACCATCATTTTTTAATATGATGTTCGTTTGAAAAGTGGGTAAAGCAATCTGACTAGACTGAAATTCCCCAGTTTACCTATTAAATAGATTAAAACCGACAATATTCTTTTGTAAATTCAATTTTTACTTAATCCATCGAAGAGAACAGAATTCAGTTCTGATAATATTCTAATACCATCCTTATATCTACTAATATCACCTACTAAACACCAAAACGTGTACCTAAAGATAATTCTAACAGTAGGTAGATAAAATATGTGCTAACAAGAGTCGTGTTGCAACGTTTCCTAGAATACAACCTGGGTTGCGATTGGTCGTTGCGGCCAGCATCTGCAGCTTGATTGGGCCGCAACTTACGGGGCGTTAGCAGTGAGAGGGTTAAGAATTGGTATGTTATGAGATGTGTTAATTAGCGTACTTTTATGGTTTTTTTAGGTTTGGCTTTTCGATTTATAGTGAAATAAATAGTAATGATGTGTTGCTGTGATTGGTGGATATTTTCTCAAAGTATAGTCTAGGTGGGCTTCATAAATTGAAGGAGGTTTCTAATAGTGTAATCCTAGTAGGTACTCTAGGATGTCTGTGAGTACTGCTAAGGAGACCCATGATTCAGAATTAATGTCATCTCGACTTCACAGTTGTTAAGCAATTTTTCTTCTTATCACTGACTGAATAAGATTACTTGATGCCCAACTCAACCCCCTTTTATATTTATATGTAGGGCAAGAGGGGAGTTGGTTTTTTACTATTGGATAACCTATCTACTTGTTCGCCAAATGTAAAATACTTTAAAAGTAATAGAAATCACGCAATTACTACAATTGAGTTACTTAATACACTCGCACAGTTTCATGTACCGCTTTGATCACTGATAAAGAATAATTATGACCTTATTATCACTTAATAAATAGTATTCTTACATCGTCAGTTTTTCTAATAAATTGCCTCAGATTGTTTCTAAGATGGCGGCCTCTTTGTAACAGCACATATAGTTAATTGTGTAATAAATAATTAAATTAACAAGATATCACTTCAGAATTATACAAAAACAATGATTGATCTCACACGCGTAATTTACACATACGAGATGCTAAAGTCACACATGTCGAGATAATTAATTTAAGTGTATTGTTCGTAATCATAACCAGTTCAATATATTTTTTTACATTTTATTAAAAACTAGCTTTCGACCGCGGCTCCTACCCGCATCTAAACGGTAAAAAAGCGGCCAAGTGCGAGTAGGACTCGCCCACGAAGGGTTCCGTATCAACAAGTAACATCATATAAAAGTTATTGTAGTTCATTTTAACTCTGATCGATGTTTTTATACTAGTGTATTGATTGAATGAAAGGTAAATATCGTTTTACATTTTATGACGTATTAAAAAAAAACTACTTACTAGATCTCATTCAAACCAATTTTCGTTGGTAGTTAGTAGTTTGCATGATAGTGTACAACGTATGTTTTTTTAGTTTTATCACCCTCTTATTTTAGAATTTACAGGGGGGGGGGGGACACATTTTTCCACTTTGGAAGTGTCTCTCGCGCAAACTATTCAGTTTAGAAAAAAATGATATCAGAAACCTCAACATTATTTTTGAACACCTATCCATAGACACCCACACGTATGGGATCGTTGAAAAAAATTTTTTTGAGTTTCAGTTCCAAGTTTGGGGACCCCCAAAATGTATTGTTTTTTTTTCTATTTTATGTAAAAACCTTAATGCGGTTCACAGAATACATCGACTGACCAAATTTCAACAGTATAGCTCTTATAGTTTTGGAAAAAATTGGTTATGACATACGGACGGACAGACAAACAGACAGACAGGCTTGACGAATCTATAAGGGTTCCGTTTTTTGCCATTTGGCTACGGAACCCTAAAAAGTAGCCTATGTCCTTTCTCAGGCTTTAAACTATCTGAGTACAACATTTCATTCAAATCGGTGCAGTGGTTTAAGAGTTTATCGGGACCAGGTAAACAGATCATCATTTCCAAATCAAGCTTCAATGTAAATACATCATTAGTCATTTTTGTTGGTAACAGGGGAAATGTAAACAAGAAGAAATTCTTAGAGTATTTTGAATCATTATTACAGTTAGATGTAAATAAAATAGTATTGTTTACACTTCCTTTTATTAAAGGGTTGTCACAGGAGGAAAGAAATGTTAGACATAATCTAAATATAATGATGCACAATTTAACTTGCCAAATAAATGGGCCATATTGTAATAAATTTCATCTCATTGACACTAACAAGCTTGTTAGTAATAATATTTCATTGACAAAAGGTAGACATTACCTTTCCAATTATTATAAGAGACAGATAGCAGTTTCGCTATCATATTATTTTTCTATTACAGCCAAGAACTTGGCTAAAACTGTTGCTTCTATTGAGCAAATTGACACCCATAGTGACTTTGCCAATTCGTTGGCAGATAATTCTTTTGACATTTATAAAAATTTAAATGACATATCCAATAAGTTACCTGATAATGTAATTGACATTTCAAATAATTTAAATTTATTGATAAGACAATAGAGACTGCCTCTTGCACTATTAATTTGAACACTAGTGGAAAGTTCAATCATTGTAAATTAATTAAAAATAATAAGATAAATACTAAATGTAATATAATAGAGGCAACCTCTAGCTTATATATACCATATAGAATGGTATCAGAAACACCTAAAAGGAACACTTTTACTCTGGTGCATCAAAATATTCAAGGAATGTCTAGTAAGCACCTAGAGATTGAATTGTTCATGAGCTGTGACAAAATTGATATTTTTTGTGTTACAGAACACTGGCTAAAAAGTCATCAGCTCATGTTCAATTTCAGTAATCACATATTAGGTAGTTCGTTCTGCAGGGAGCATGCTGTACATGGCGGTTCATTGATTTTGCTCAGAAAGGATTTTAGTTTTAAGAACCGTACTGATATTGTGGGCTTCTCTGTTGAACGGACAATAGAGATAGCATGTGTGGAGTTAGAGCAACTTATTGTATTGAGTGTATACAGGCCTCCATCCTCATCGTATGTTAGTTTTGAAAAAACTTTGAATGAAGTCTTGCAGAAAGTATGTAAATCAAACAAAAATGTAGTTGTGTGTGGTGATTTTAATGTAAACATATTGGAAGATACATCCTTGAGTTCAAGGTTTAAAAACCTATTTAGATCATACAACCTTGATAACATCTTTCTGGAGCCTACCAGGATCACTGCCACCACAGCCAGGTGTTTAGATAATATATTTACTGACCTATTGCCACACACTAAAGGAATAATAAATAAACTACATTCTGATCACTGTGGACAGATGTGTGCGTTTGATATAAAAAATAAAATAGTGGTAACACGAGATATTACTGTGGTACCTAAAACTGTAACTCGTATGGAAATTTTTAAAAATAAACTGCTTAGTAAACTGCCGAGCTTGGGTTATAATGATGATCCTAATCAATTATATAATGCTTTTTTTAACATGTATTGTTCAGAATTTGAGTCAACTTTTACTCCTAAAAAGTTATCAGTTAGGGGTACTACAACCTTCAGTGAGTGGGCCACGGTTGGAATATTTAAAAGTAGAACACGGCTTTATGAGCTTTATGAAGAACGAAATTATAACACTAGTGTAGAATTTCGAGAATATGTTAAACAATATTCCAATTTATTTAAAAAAATATGTCATCTCGCAAAGGTTAATTACTTAAAATCTAAAATTAGTAATAGTTCAAATAAAATTAGAATGACATGGGAAATAATTAATGCCGAAACTGGAAAAGTAAAGAACAAAGGTAATAATTACAGTCTTTTAATTGCTAATAAAGAAATAAATTCCGATTTAGACGTTGCCACAGCTTTTGAAAAATTTTTCACAGACATTCCAGTTTCGACCACAGAGTCATTGAATTCGTCCCCCACTATTGCAGAATCATTATTGAAAGAAAATATTAACATTTGTAATACTGAGTTTAGATTTAGTTGTATCACCGATAGAGATATTGTTAAAACGTTCAGTGCTCTTAGTGTAAAGAGAACCTCTGACCTTTGGGGTAATTCTGTACAAATAACCAAATCAATTATTAACGTAGTTGCATCAGATTTGGCCTTAATTTTCAATAAGTGCATTGAGTGTGGTGTATTTCCTGACTTAATGAAACACAGTAAGATCATTCCTTTGTTCAAGGCGGGTAGCACGTCCGATCCTACAAATTATAGACCCATTTCGGTGTTACCTACTTTCAGTAAAATTTTTGAAAAAATTATACTGGATCAGTTACAAACTCACTTTAGCGCAAACAAAATTCTACACAAGAAACAGTTTGGCTTCAGAAGAGGACGCTCGACAAGTGACGCTGGTGTTGAACTATTGGAAAATATATTTAGTGCCTGGGAGGATAAACAGGATGCGCTGGGTGTTTTTTGTGACTTATCCAAGGCATTCGATTGCGTTTCTCATGAAACATTGATCAGGAAATTGCATCACTATGGAATAAGGAATACTGCTTTGGATCTTCTTATCTCTTATTTGGGTAATAGGACCCAAAGAGTGGAAGTTAATGGACAGAGGTCCCTCGGGTCTCTGGTCACTATGGGGGTTCCGCAGGGCTCAATTCTCGGCCCATTTTTGTTTCTCGTTTATATAAATGACCTACCTAATCTGATAAAAGATAATCAGGAGATAGTGCTATTTGCGGATGACACCTCACTTTTATTTAGACTAAAACGACAGCAATTAGTTACTGACGATGTGAATAACACTCTCTCCAAGGTCGTGAACTGGTTCAACGTTAATAACTTGCTCTTAAACGAGAAAAAAACTAAATGTATTCGATTTTTTACACCTAATGTTAAGCAGGTAAAAACTAATGTTCTGATAAATGGAAAGGAGTTGGATCTTGTGGACACCACTAAGTTTTTGGGTATAACTCTAGATTCTAAATTGCAGTGGGGCCCACACATTGATGGCTTGTCGAATAGACTCAGTTCTGCAGCATACGCGGTTTATAAAATTCGCCAATTAACTGATGTAGACACCGCAAGACTGGTGTATTTTAGCTATTTTCATAGTGTAATGTCATACGGTATTTTGTTGTGGGGAAATGCTGCTGACATTCAAAGTATCTTTGTGTTGCAAAAGAGAGCTATTCGCGCAATTTATAATCTCAGTTATAGGCAGTCACTGAGGGATAAGTTTAAAGAAATTGGTATTATGACAGTCGCATCTCAATATGTATATGAAAATCTAGTGTATGTTAAGAAAAATATACATTCATTCACAAAGTTTAGCGACATTCATAATATAAACACTAGAAATAAAGATAAACTCGTGTTGCCAACGACTAGACTACAAAAAGTAAGCAAGTCTTTTCGATGTCAGGGTGTGAGATTCTACAATAAGATTCCAAGCAAATTTCATGAATTAAGTATTAACAAATTTAAGTCCTTGGTTAAACAGAAACTGTGTGATAAAGCTTACTACACAGTTACTGATTTTTTAAATGATAAATTTGCTTGGGAGTGATGCTGCTCGCTCCCACAAGTGATGTGAACATTTAAATTTTGTTCTAATTTGTATTTCATTTATTCTAATTTGTTTAGTTTCTCGTTGAAATTGAATTGTATAGTATATTTTATTTTTTTTCTGTTTTTTTTTGTGTAAGTTTGTAAATGTGAGTATAGTGTAGGCTCGTAATGTTAGTTTATATTTTAGTAATTTTCTGGTGGTTTTGAGTGTTTCCACGGCCTACTCAAGTGTCCTGCTGGCGGCAGTGTCGTGTTCCGGGTTGTGGATCCTGACTACATCGGTTAGGCTACACGATGGCTGGGGCCCGTGTGCCGTCTGTATGGACAGGTCGACTCAAAACTATGGTTCTTTCTTCAAAAGGCCAACCCAGACCCTATACTGCACTCACATAGTTCTCTTTAATATTGTACACGGACTTAAAAAAAAAAAAAGACACCTCTGTGGTTTGTTTCGGCGTTTCTTCCCAGAGTGAGTCGTAGGAAATGCCGGCGCCTTCTAGCTATAAGTCCGACTTGTAAAAATGTCTGAAAAGATTTACTTACAGAAATAAATATCATTTATCATTTATCATTTATCATTTATCAGACGCGGTGGAGGTATTTTATTATAATATGTAGTGATAGTGATACACAAGTTACTACGTGAATAAGAAGCCTTTCATCATCACTACTATCGACAGTTTGTATACCTATAATTCGAAAACCTAGACTTAAATAACTGTCGGGCCAAAAAGTGTTTTTGGGATTTTCTTAGCAAATTCCTTATAGTTGCCCGGAGTTTAGAAATTTGGCGGTGTTTCACGCCCGTGCCTCGGAGAGCACGTAAAGCCGTCGGTCCCGGTTGTCATGAACATCTATGGCAATCGTTATTGGGAAGTCAGTGCCCTCAAATTTACTGACAACTAGTTCAATCTTCGAATTTCAGTTCTCTTCGAAGTTCTCCCTTAGGGTTGCGGAGGTCTGATGCCAGTCGCTCCGTGGAAAAACTAAAATTCAGGTAAAACCAGTTGAACTAGTAGCCTACCCCAAATAAACTTGGGAATAAGACTAGGAGGGATTAATGTTTTAATGCGAAAGTTTGTGAAGATGTACATGTTTATTTGTTACTTGGAAATTACCTAAAATTGGAACGAAATGGCAATTTTTTATATAAAAAAACCTTCATTTTACCAAGAGAAGCTGCACGCTAACTTAGAATATGAAATTCTTTCCTCAATTAGGATGATTGTCGGAAAATTATATCTTGCTCTTTAAACAAATCAATAAACTAATTTTTTTTCGAGATTATTAAAGCTATTGGCTAACTGTAAAACTGTGGCCTTCTATTGCATTCATAACAATAATTAGAATTACTTATAACCCGGAAACCATTATATCTACCATAGAACTTTACCATAAAATAATTGCACACAAATTTAAACCTTACACAACGAAATATAAAGTTAAAATTCGCGCAAACAGTTGCGTGTTATCATGAATCGTCTAAAACCACTTAATTCTGTAAAGGTGGGTTCACACGCCGCGATTGCAGTCGCTGAGAAGCGACGAAAACCAAAAGGGCGTCGCCAACGACTCAATTGTGATGTTATCACGCGAATTGCAAATGTACTGCACAGGGCGATGCTTCTACTGCATGCAATTGTTCAAGAGAAAGCAAATTTAACTGAATTTGTTTTCTATTTTTTGTTCTATATGACTGACTTTGTAGTCTTGCGATTAGTAATTCTGACTGCTCAAGTCATCATCGGCAAAGAAATGTATGATTAGTAAGATTAATTATTCCTGTATGGGTAAACTATATACATATATGACATGTATGTTTTTGAAAATACGTAAGTACATTGGTTTATTAGACTACTGGTTAACAGAGTTCACGTAGCCTAGTTTAGGAATAGACGGTTGTGTGAGTAGTATCATTATCATCATCATCATCATAGTATCATCAATGAAGATGTTGATCATGCTCTTGAATTCTACTCATGCTTTCCATCAGGCATAGTAGAATAATTTAAGTAGTTCAGTTTTTTTTTAATAATTTGCTTACTTATTACAACCATTAAAATAAATGTTTACGAAGTAATAAGGCAATATTTTCATGTGATAAACTGAAAAAAAAACTATTGAAGTCCGCCAGACTCTAGAAAACAATTACTTAGTCGCACCGCCTGCCACCCCCACAAAAGGGGTGGCACCTGAAGCTATTTTCATAATGCACCTACCAGTTCACTTCTTCTCTTAAACTTAACACTTTAAATAATTGGCTGGAGAATACATGGATGGGTCTATTGTACCCAGGTGCTATTTCGTTCGACGGTTGTCCAACTGTAAAGGGTTGGGTCGTAATGACCAATTATTAAGATTGTAGTTTTGTACTTTAGTGTGCGAATTTTAATATAAGATGAAATTTGTTATTGTCATTGTTTAAGAACACTCTCTGTGGGGTTAGGAATTGAGAATATGAATGTCACCACTCTTGTTCATCCCTTTGATGTCTTAGGAGGTAAACAAGAGAGTAAACTGTGTAATATCATAATTATTTAAACCTACTAAAGTCACTCTACTCTGCCTGATGGAAAGCATCAGTAGAATACAGGAGTAGGGGTCACTATCCGCATTGTGAGGGTAGGCAATGCCGCATACCCAGGATGGTCAGATGTTCCTGCATCATTCTCCCGGCCTCCGGAGATCGGAAGTATGATGCAGAATAATTGGGCATCCGGTCTTACATTCACCAACGAAATACGACAGCAGGAATGCTGTCATTATTAGGATGGTCTTCTGTGTGAGGGTAGTACTGCCCCGACCACGTCATATATGTGGTGGGCTAGAACTTCCTCAGTGGACTCTTAAAGGCTGATGTGATGATGATACTGTTACAGCCCCGTAATCCAACCCTACACCATAAGGGAAGATTTTTAAGTTGCAAATAACCTTGAGTGGCGGTAGATATATATTTTCTACTAACACTAAAAGTTATTTTTATTCTTGCAACACTTTATGAATAAATAGCAACAAAATCCATAACAAAAATGGTATTACCAGAAAAAAAAACTCGCATTAAGTACCTCACTTAACCGTAACTTAAATTGTTCGCAGACTGAAACTGCAAACGCCTGGGTTTTAAGACCAGACAAGTTATGGGGGAAGGGTAATGCGCTTATTATATATGGAGCTAATGTGGTCATGGAATTTGTCATAAGGGTGGCAAAGGGGTGGTGCGGTGATAATCTTAATATGGTAGTACCGGATTCTTATTTCCATATCCATACTAATATTATAAATTCGAAAGTAAATCTATCTGTCTATTACGCTTTCACGGCTATATCGCTGATGTGATTTCAATGAAATTCGGTATGCTTGAGGAAGAACATAGGCTACTCTTTACCGCAATATTAACGGGGGCGGAGCCGCGAGGAACAGCTAGTATTCTAATCCAAAACTAGACAAAACGTGTACTACGGTAACCAGATGCTGACAAACTACCCTCACATAGAAGACCAACCAAAAATGATAGCATTTGAGCTGTCGTCTTTCGTTGGTGAGTGTGAGACCTGTGGTCCATTAATACAGGAGCCACTGAAAAGACCGCCGTAGTTTGGGTCACCATGCTGCATTGTTTAGCTATGCAGTGAGTATGGTGACCAGCACTCTTGGATTCTACTCATGCTTTCCATCAGGCAGAGTAGGATCACTTTGTCACGATTTCTACATTATATGTTTAGATAAATTCCATCTGGATATAAAAATAATGATAATGCTTACCAAACAATTATGTGTTCAGGGTGGGACTCGAATCCATCACCTATGGTTTAGCATTCAGGCATCACTAATCAATATGCAAACAGGCCCTTTGCGTGATGGCTCTATTTGACTTTTTATTTCTATTCTAAAAATAGTACCTAGTAAATTCAAAATCATCATACAAGACGATTATTAGAAATGATTTCTGTTTTAGATTCAACTATTCAAGATGAAATAAATATGTACAGAGACATATCACTCCTAAAAATAGAAACTACCAAAGTGTAATAAATCAAAAAAAAAATTGAAAAAAAAAACATTTTTAAATGGCAACATTATAAAAATTGGCGGAAAACTCGTATTTTAAGTATCTTCTAGAGCTGTATATTCCTCATTTCGCAGGACGAGTGCTAAATCCATGGTGACACTATGACGCAAGCAATTTCACTAATGGCACTTTAATGTGTGAGTACTATATCTGTGTTTAAAAGTTAAACGAATTTTTTTAATGTCGAGTGCATTCATTGTTTGTGAAACTGTTTTTTTAAGACAGTGCAGTGTCAAGCCAATTTGAAACTTGAGTAGTTTATATAAATCACATTATAAGGTGACAAAATTAATTATGTTTGTGTTAGGTATACAGAAAGATGGGATGTGTTTTATTTTTCATTATGATCGTTTTTAATTATTTGTTTTCTTCCTTCACCAGTATATCATGACCTGACAATGCAATGACTGTAAATAACTACAGGTCCAAATGTATGTTCGTCTGTCTGTTCGCGATAAACTGTAAAACCACTACACCGACTTAAATGAAATTTTGTTCATAGATAGTCTAAAGCCTGAGAAAGGACAGCCTTTACCGTGATAATCGACATAGATGCGGGCGGAGCCACGGGCGAAAGCTAGTGTATATATTTTATAGTTTTACGTAGTCTGTTTTTCATAATTTTTAACGTTTGTGATAAATATTATTTAAACACTTATACGATTAAACAATAAGTATTCCAAAACGATCCGCCGTACTCTTGTCGAAGTTCTTGAGGAAACACACATATATGTACAAAACAAATTAATTTACAGCTATAATTTAGAAAACTCACCAATCGTGTATTTACATTTGGACTCACCTGAAACAAATAAAATAGTATGTTAATTTACACATTACAATTATTATTAGGCTATTTAATATCTAAACATATGAAAAATGGAACCTGTCAAAATAGGGCTAAACAATCTTGCAATTTTGACATCTAAGACAGGGTTCATAATTTATACCCCTAAGAGGTAAATGAGGGATTAACGGTGTATCAAGCTGGTCTTTTTTAGGTTATATAAGTTACACAAGTAACTTAATCACGCTATAGAAATCGCGAGCTAACTTGCAAGTAATGATATGAATAAAAATCATTGACGCGGAAATCATAAGTCCCTATAGGTAAACTTATTTCCATACACACAATTAGTAAGTAACAATAATAATCAAATCGACCAAATGAAATCCTCGTATTATCGGAAAATCTCAAGGGTGAAATACCAGGAGGGCAGAAGTCCGAGGTGGTCAGCGTGGCTAATCGTTCGAGAGGCATTATCTCGCGGCCAGCGCCGAGTTAATCGCCCGGCGGTTGTGATTAGCTAAGCACCCGGGCCTATCTGCCCCCCTGGTACGCGGAATTATGCAGGCACGACTTGCTGCCTTACCCCGAAGGAGATAGCGAGATAAAAACCCCATGGTTGATGGTGAATGTTGTTCTAGGGGTCTATGAAATGATTTATTAAATGTACCTACATACTGTTTTACCGACTTTAAAGAGAAGAGGTTTCTTGCCAGTAAAGTTCGTCATGATTATATTAAGATTACGAACCAATTTTGAAAATTTCATCACCAATTCAGAAAAATGGCAACCCTCAGGATAGAAATAAGGACATTTTGTTACACCTGTTTAAATTTTCATATTTTATAATATAACTTAATTGTTTTCCCAAGAAATGAATTACTGAAAAATATTATTCTTTTATAAAAAGTTGCGTAGTTGTCCATAATTTATTGTCCCCAAATTGACTAGATAACACAAGAGTTTGCTTATTTTTTAATCAGCAGTTTTGTTAAAAATACTGTCCGTATTAATCCACTAATAAATAATACGTTAAAACAACGTCAAACAATTTATACCAGGTAGGGGATGATAACCTCAAAATATTTTAGGGTTGGCAGTCATGAAGAACGTGAAAACTTATGATACATAAAATAATTTTGATATTTAATAACAAAATTTACTTTTAAATGCGAAATTAATCTGTCCGTCTGTTACGCTGTCACGGCTAAATCGCTGCATCGATTTTAATGAAATTCAGCCTGAAGATACCTTGAGTCGATCGTATATATATATATATAACTATAGCCGTCTCATTGCTTTTAGTATGTACTATATTAAATATTTATCTTTCATAAGTTTTTTTATATAAAAAGCGAAAATGTATATTTTGTTCATCCCTGAGGTTGCTCTGATAATTTACGTAGGGGATGCAAATGTCCACATTATCGGCGTCACACACCGCTCGCTCTACAAATACTTGTTTATTAAAATTAAATATATACACCCACCACGGGGATGCAGTATATCTATGGAATACTGGAATTTAAACCAAGTTATTTAACTGACAACGCATTTTGTTCGAAAACCTAAGATTTTTTTTTCTCTTTTTTATTGTGTCATAATAGGATCTTGACTACTTGTCTTCAGCCGCAGCAAGACGAGGAAACTTTACAAAAGTTATCTAAAACTTGTTGTTAATAAGTCACAGAATTACAACGAGAATTCGGATACTGATATAATAATTACCTAACTTCATAAAAGGATTTAAAAAAAAACATGTAACTAACACAATAATCCTTGTGTACCAAAAAGTCAAATAGACTTATTAGAAATGTTAGACCAAAAAACAGAACAAGTATAAATTAAATATGTCATTCACAACTCTATTTCAGCAGCAATTGAGCTCAACTAGAATCGTTTAGAATTACGCCGTCTATAATCCTTAAACCTCTTAGTTTAATTAAATCGATAGCATCTAAAATTGCCAAGTTCAGATAATACTCCCATCGGATTACATTCAAACGTCCACACTTGCAAGATATCTATTCTAAAATGGTAGAAAAAGCGCACAATGTGCCATTCCCAAATGGGAGAAAAAGCGCACAAAGTAGGGTAACACTACGGCGAGTTCAGGCGCTAGGAGCGAAGTTCGCTCACAATCTAGATATATGGTCGAGTTAAGATGTGCATCTAAATAGCCTCTGCCGCCCTGGTACCTAACTTTAGATTACTTGCACCAAGTTTTACCGACTTTTCCCGTGGAAATGGTAAGTTTTCTTCAGCTGGGGAAAAATTTCCCGCGTGTAACCCATTCAGTTTGACTCAAATTTACTGCCCAACTTAGACTCTCAGTGTATGTTGGTTAATCATATGGTTTTGTAGAATAACGGTAGAGGAATGAAAAAGTATGGTGCAATTTTCATGTGCAATTTGAGGGTAGAAAGCGATTCTGTTTACAAAAATATTTCAACATTTAAAGCTCTACATAATTAACTATTATACACTCAAGTTTACCCACCTTAGAAAGCAGGCGTGAATAATACTTAGATATATAATAAATCCAAAGTTTTTACAACCGACAGGCTGTTCTAACTTTTAACTATACTTCACTTACTTTTTAGGGTTCCGAAGTTTATGACTTCGAACCCTTATAGGTTCGTCATGTCCGTCTGTCCGTCCGTCCGTCCGTCCGTCCTCGACTTACCATCCAAACGGTAAGTGCTAGAAAGATGAAACTTTGCATGGATGTCTATTGTAATTACTTCGATAAAGTGCTACAATAAAATTATGAAAAAAAAATTTATATGGCCTACCTCCCCTACACCTAAAGTGGGGATGTTTTTTTTTTTCTCGGGGCTACCCCATCATGAGATAGGTCTATCATTATATAGATCGGGATATCATTAGATAGGTCTTTCAAAAACAATAAAGGGTTTCTAAGATCATTTTTTGATTTAGGTATCCGTTTGCGAGAAATTCCACTTTAACGGCCACTTTTTTGTAAAAACAGGGCGTCCCCCCCCCCCTTTAAAAGCTAAACGGCGGGCTCAAAAAATCTGGAAAAATTCCTGATAGTGGTCCATATAATGAACTTTGAAGGAAAACGATAACGGATTCGATGACTTTGTTAGTTCAGGAGATAAAGAGGCTTAACTTTTACAATGCGCTTACTTGGAAAACGTCATAAATATATTAATTTTCCATTGGATACGATTTCTAATCCACGGACCATTATGGGTGACTGAGGAACCTTTTCCTGTGCGTGGCCTGACACGCACTTGGGCGATTTTTTCTTTCTACACATCGACAACTTAAAAATAAAAATGCTATCGTGATGCCATTTCATACACGCTATCAATACATTGTGTGGCAGAACGGTTAGTCCATAAAAAACAGTTCATATAAAACTCGACACCATGGAACGACCCCGTGCGACCACGCTGCACCATAACTCGAAGGGGTTCGAGGGTTGATGGTTCATTAAGAATTCATAAGTGAAAACACTTTGACCGTACGCCTATTACCAAACTCCCATGGGACATGCCGACCAATGCCAAATACATATTTAAAACGGTCACTTTTCGATTGTAAGCTACGAAAAAATATGTCTGTACGTATTTAAAAATAAATTTATAATTCGAATTCAAATGTGTGTTGCTATATCTAAAAAATTAAAAACTTTTCTACTATAAATGTCTCGTGACATTCTCGATACAAATGTATCTAATTATAATTTAAATGTTTAGAAAATTAAGATAATTTTGAATATCGTTACGGTTTGTTTATAAATAGTTTAATATATTGTAGCAGTTAAACTTAACACGTAATTTTTTAATTAAAGAACGGATGAGTAAAGGTAATATTAACATTTTTTTATTAATGTCAATAGTCTTCTTGGTTTGATACGATACGTTTCACTCAAAATTATCAATATGCAGCTGTCTCCCACTTTTTTATCAAACCATTATTGATTAACGTGTAATGAAATTATCAATAGTAAGTTAATTAAAATACGTGAATAACTATTTGAATTAAGTAAAGTTATAAATAAGAACTAAGTCTTGGATTAATTATGTTTTGTAGGTTAGTTTTTATCTGACAGCTGACATTTTTGGAAAGAAAACCAGCTTTATTTACGGGGATCAATTAAAATAATAAATGTGGATTAATTATAAATTAGGAAATTCAAATACATGTTGATCATTTATAACGTCACAACAAACGAATATAAATCGTCTTTAAAATAGCAAAAAGAAATACTTTCAAATAACACTTTTAATTAAGCAAAATCTTTGTACCAAGAGATCATAAATTCACAAGATACGTTACTGATACCAGTCATGAACATTCACACTGTGTGATAATCGGAAATATAAAAAAAATAACTTTTTAAATTGTCTATGGAAGGCGTTGAACCATAGATAATTAGTTGTTTTTAATTATATCTAATGGCGCTCTATTTACATCTGATTTGTGTGAATAATCATTGCTATCTTCATTAAATACAATGTTGCAAGACAAGATATGACAATGAAACATTATTTATCCTGATATTAACTTGTTTTAAAAGGAAAATATCACCTATTGAAAACAAAAGGTAATTTATATGTGACATAGGTTCTTGACTATGCTTAGTTTAATAAAGTATGAGTTTTTTCTGAATAAATAAAATGTAATGTAATCTAATGGAATCTACGTATCAGAATAGTCAAATCAATAGTCTACATTAAGCTTTGCTATGAGCAGTCTTAGTCCGTGTGGTGACGGATTAAGAATACAAAGTGTCACCATCCCTATTCATTCCGAAATAAGCAGCTAACATCACTGCCAAGAGGAGGAAAACTTGAAACAAACCCTTTACCAACCCGTCTGGCCAGTGTGGTATAGTAGGCCAAAACCCCCTTTCAAAGGAGAGGCCTATGTCCAGGAGTGGACTGTTAGAGGCTGTTGATGATTGATAATGATGATGAGCAGTCTTATAACACTATAAGTTCTCCCCAAAGTAGGTATAGTATTAACTAAGTGTTAGATTTCGATTGACCCACAAAAAGGTATTTCAAAATACGAAAAAGAGAAAATATACTTATTTTTATAACAATAATATCTAAAACATTAAAAATAAAGGTATAAAAGGGGAAACAAATTATATCTCGCATCTACGGTAACCCGGGCATCATATCTACGGAGGAGGTTTCGGGACAGCGCAGGTGCGTGGCTGTCACATAAATAGGCTCCTTCCACCCTTTTTAATATACCCTAGATTTGGTATAACACCTTCTGATATAGGGGCTCTAAGAATATAAGGGGTTTTTCGCACAATATAACTGTGACACTGGAATACATTAATCAAAGAGGCAGAGAGGATTGCAAGATATTGTGGAGGTAACTTATCGTGTGATGTAATTTCCGCTGTGCAGTTTTTTTCTGTGTGGACATGTTTAAGACCATGGTAAATTATTTCTATAGAATTAAATGAAAAAAATAAAAGGAATTTATATACTGTCTATGGCGTACCATGTGCTGTCGTGATCACTAGGTGGTTAGTTAAAATGAAATGGCTAATACTGTTTTAATTATCTTTGATGTTATTTGAAAAATAATTGTTTAATGTTATCCTTACATAATATTATAAATGCGAAAGCAAGTTTGTCTGTCCGTCGCACTTTTACGCGCAAAGACTATAGAATCGATTTAAATGTAATTTGATACACAGATGAGAAAGGACATAGGCGTTTTATCGTGATTACCAACATTTATGCGGGCGGAACCGCGGGTGAAAATGAAAACTAGTATTAAATAAATAGATGTTTAACTTTATTATATTAGCACTACTAGACCGCGGAGTGACAGTTATATCTTGTGAATTTATGATCTCCTGGTACAAAGATTTTGCTTAATTAAAATTGAAAACATCAGTTTTTGCAATTTTCAAGGCGATTTATTTCGTTTGTTGTGACGTTACAAACGACCAATATGTTTTTGAATTTCTTATTTTTTATTATAATTGATACACATTTATATTTTTTGTAATTGATTGTCTTCCGTTGTTTATAAACTGAACTTCAAAATCAAAAGTACCGTAAATACTATTCTACACTTCAACCTATCTCTGTACCAAATCTCATCCAAAGTCGTTCAACAGTTCTTGATTAATTACATTTCAAACTACAAATACACGCTCGCATTTATATTAATAACAGAATGTCTATCATGTTCCATGGTTATCTGCAAATGATACGAGCAAATGTCCCCTGTGCCTCAAGATGGCCGGTACAAGCACTTTTACGTGTTATTAGCGGTCAGAAAAGACCCTAAGTCACACTAATGAACCTTACGTGAGTCAAGTAAGGCTACGGTCATGTCGCAGATATGTGTAACTGGGTATCATAGATAAGAAATGGAATTATAAAGTTACCAGCCGTAGCGAAGTAACAAACGTTTTAGATTTCTATTCTATTCTACAATCTATTTTCATGTTTCATTAGCCAATGAAAAAAGAGAAAATTAAAAAATACAATAGAAAACAGAATAGAAAACGAAAATTGGTTGCAAATTGTCTAGGAGGACAGATTTGGTCGGTTTTCGGTTTTCGTTGTAAAAAGTACCACATGTTATTCCTTGATGAACCAAGTATGTGAAATTTCATTAGATTCAGTTCAGCGGTTTTGCCATGAAAGTGTTGCAGACTGACAGAGTTGACTGCCTTGTTGGTTTAGTGGTTAGCGTATGCGGCTGCTGATCAAGAGGTCTCGGGTTCGATTCCCGGGACGGACTAAATATTTGTGTGATCCACAAATATTTGTTTCGGAGTCTGGGTGTTTTCTATGTATAATATGTATGTAATTACAAATAAAAAAGTATGATTATATATTTATATCAGTTGTCTAGTACCCATAATACAAGCTCTGCTTAGTTTGGGGCTAGATGATGTTGTGTGTAAAAGTTGTCCGAAATATTTATTTATTTATTTATAGTTACTTTCGCATTAGTAGATTAAAAGATGGACTGGAAAAAAAAACAATTATTCATTCCTTAACTTTCTACCATTAATGGTTTTTTCAAATTTAGTTGTAATGTTGGACCGTGCTAAATAAAAGAACTAATTAATAAATGGCGTAGCGCAGAATTAATGAGTATCTATAATGAACACCCTCTTTTCGGCAGTCGGTTAAAATGACATACTCTAAGCATTCTTACATTCCAAAACAAGTCTCAATTTTATTAAAAAATCTGCAAAGATCCAAACTACAACATTCAATATCAAAACAGCTTCAATATATTCAAAAAAATTTAAACTAACAATCAAAATATTCCCTGCCGGGTTTCTCGGGTAACCTGAGACCCTATGTCCAGTAGATAGCCCGTTATCTTAACGACCCCCACCCCAGGGTGTACCGGGGGGTGAGCCCACCCCTCCGATACTCCGGCAAGATATGAGCTGGCCAATTTTGGTCAACTCCGCTGTCCTTATGCGAGTTCTTGTTGTAAGCGAACGATAACTTGACCAAGTTGCAAAATTACTTAAGTTTTTGTGTAATCTTGTTATTAAATACATATAAGAGCTATCATTATAAATAAATAAATCTTATTAATATTTCGGACATCTTACACATAATGTCATCTAATCCCAAACTAAGCAGAGCTTGTATTATGGGTACTATACAACTGATATAAATACATAAACGTACGTTTTTTTTGTAAATACATATATCAACAACCCATTACGTCCCACTGCTGGGCTCGGGTCTCCTCTCAAAGAGGGTTAAGGCCATACGTCCCCACGCTGGCCGAGTGCGGGTTGGGGACAGGCAAGACACGTTGTGGCTACGTAATCTTACCGTTGGATGTTTTTAAGCCGCCCGAAGGCCTCCAACTAAGCTTCACGACTGTTACCTTATGACAACAACCGGGACCGACTGCTTAACGTGACCTCCGAATCACGGAAACGCTCATAACATATCATGCCACATACGGTCACCCATCTAGGTCTGACCGCGCCGTAGTTGCTTACCCTCGGTGATTGTTTGCAATCACCTAAGGCCACTCGGCTATGAGCGCTTCTAAATACATAGGTACATATTATTTATAGAAGACACCCAGACTCCGAAACAAATATTTGTGGATCACACAAACACTTGGTCCGACCCGGGAATCGAATCCGAGACCTCTTGATCAGCAGCCACATACGCTAACCACTAGACCAACAAGGCAGTCATTAAATTAAGAATACTATGAATTATATGTCGGGCGTGGCTCGGATCGAATCCTAATTAGGGCCAAGTGTTGTAAGGTTTTTCTTATTTTTTTTTTAAAACAGGCCTAAGTATGAAAGTTTAGCGGTGTTTCTCGCCTGTGCTTTGAAAAGCACGTTAAGCCTTCTGTCCCGGTTGTCATGACTATCTATGGCAATCTCTATTGGGAACTCAGTGCCTTCAAATACACTGACAACTATTTTAACTATCGAATTAATTTCGTCATCAGGGTTGCGAAGGTCAGTTAGCCTCCAACTAAGCTACACAGCTGCTGTCTTATGATAACAACCGGGAACGACTGCTTAACCAAACGCTCATGGTGTCATACCACTAACGGTCACCCATCCAGTTACTGACCGCACCGCCGTTGCTTACCCTCGGTGGTTCTTTCTAATCACCTAGCAGCTGAACTATAAGCACCTCTTTTATACCTCGATATAAACAAAACCCTAAAATAATAATTAGAATTTATGTACGTCACACAAAGATAAGTAGCTTCTCGATATGTTTGCCCACCCTCTCATGGTGAAAGCTTGAATAATCCAAGCCTCGTCAAGTGTCCTAAGCAAACTGGTATAACTCTTATAATCTATTCCGGGAAGGAACTCGGTACCCTCGCAAACAGTAACCCTTTCGAATATCGCGTTACTGAAGGTATTAATTATGATATTATATGTCGCCGATAATGGACGGATTGTAGTGTTGTTCTGAGATATATATCGTAGCTATTCTTTTTGTATATTCACGGATATATAGCTCTGGAGGGGTTGGCAAAGGCATATATCTATTCAACTAAATAAATATGTAGTGTTTGTTTATAATTTCAAATATACAGCTTTTTAATAAATGTTTATGAAAGTGTATAGGGACTTAGATAAATAAAATAAATAAATATTTCGGACACACAACATCATCTAGTCCCAAACTAAGCAGAGCTTGTATTATGGGTACTAGACAACTGATATAAATACATAAACATACTTTTTTTGTAAAAACATACATAGAAAACACTCAAACTCTGAAACAAATATTAGTGGATCACACAAATAATATTTGATCCGATCCGGGAATCGAACCCGAGACCTCTTGGTCAGCAGCCGCATACGCTAAATACTAAACCAACAAGGCAGACAGATACATCAAAAAATTTTTTTTTGTCCGTCTGTTTTGTCCGGCTAATCTTTGGAAAGGCTGAACAGAATTCGAATAGAAAATATGATGTTATAAGGCGTAACTTAGACTACTTTTTTAAACTAGCTTTACCCCATGGCGCTACCTGCTTTTGTACTTTTATAACAACAACTGCGGGTAAAACCACAGGATTCAGCCAGTATGCAGTATACATAACTTAGCTTTACGGTATTGAAGATGAATAAATGACTATAATATTATGTCTCCTGCTTAAATCTCAAAACCACCTAAAGTATGATAAAAGTATGTCAAAAATTATATAATTTGGTCAGATCAGGAACTTCAAACAATGATATACATGGTTGATAGTGAAAAAAAAAACACGAAGAAAGAATAAAAGATGAATACCATCCATAAAAAAAACAATTTGTCAAATGCCACTAAATTCGCTTAAATGGCAATCAATCGAAAATATTTTTTCTCAGATAAAGGTTAAATTTGCCTCATAAGTAAAGGAAGCCAAAGAAAAATCCATGTTTAAAAATAAAATAACGAGTTCATAAATTACAGTGCCTTTGATATATGTACGATGTCGACACCTTTGTCTATTCCTGTTATAGCCTAATGACTTGTAGAATGGTTAAAAAGTATTATAACCAAAGACAAGCAATATAGATAAAAAATAACTAACAATATAAATTTTTCCTTGCTTAACCAAAAACATTTTTTTCTTGGCAACCCTCTTATTTAGTAGCAAAGGGCATCTCGTAAGTTTTACTTTTGGACACGAGGGCAAATTGCGAGCGAATCCGGGCAATGAGAATTTATTAATATTGGAGCGAGCGGTGGACACCAAATTAAGTTATAAAATGTTTATTTTCCTCGGCAGAGGGAAATTCATGAGCTCTGATTGTACATGTATACAAAAAGTGGGAATTTGGAGGTTGGAGTTGATAACACCGATATTGTTTTTGGGGAAAATTTATAGTGGGATATTTGTAGTAAATATAGAACTTTTTAATAATGATTTTCTAGTTTCATTTACGTATTTGCAACAAACATTTGACTTAGAAGAAGAATGTTTTCTTAACGGTGGTATAATGTCGGATCTGTGAAGCAATTGGTATAAATGGACACGGATTTTACAGTAGACATTTTTGATTTGACATTTTAATTAAAGAATTTTAAATACACGTTAGTAGAGCCTCGAGTGATACGGGTATAATAATAATATTAATGTTTTTGTTTAAACAGCGGTACTTATTCGCGATTATCTACCCATGATCACGTGCGGTGTAACCGTTCGAAACGTTGGAAAGTAGAAGGTATCACAACCTTTTTAAATAATTTAATCGCGAATAATTCTTGATGTACAATAAATAAAATTTTATGTGTGAAAGTCGCGAGTCTTAACCATTTTTTTTTAATCTTGTTCGACTATTGGACATTTAAAGCTAAGCATTCTGAGTCACAGAAATGTTCAACAAAATAAATGCTTGTATTTCTCCAACCCTTCGCATTCCTGAGACCTATCCCTCGAGACCGACTTGAAGATACAAGTATTTTTAATCTGAACACGATTGTCATGGTTGTCCACCTAAATCCATCTCTACATCCCCCGTCAGACAGAAATCATTTCCGGCCATTCGCTGAACAGATTTCCGAAAACTACCCACTTTTTAAGTCACCGACGTTAAATGTCCTTCCCGGAAATAGAGTGAGCAACAGAGACGGCTGCATACACCTATAGCATGTGTAGGAAAGAGATAGATTTTTATTTCGTAACTGCGATTTTCGAAATTTGAATCTTGCGAAATGGGATTTGCAATTGATGGTTTAGGAAAACGGCCAAGAAATCGGTTTCAAGGAGTCTTAATATAAAAAGCGGTACAAAGGTATCACCAAACAGGATAGTAGCTTAAAAGTGACCATATTTGTATGAGTTTAAGGTTTTAGTTACAAAACACAAAGTGAATTGTTGCTTTGTACTTTTCGTGCATTTATTTGCCTAACTTTATATTTTAAATTATGACGACACACTCTTGACGATGATAAAAGTATGAACAATATCTTCTCATTTGTAAAAAAAACGATAGATTAGTTGTTACGTATTTGCCATAGACTTTCAAGTCATAATTTTTTTCATAATGCCATTTTGGTTAACACAATATCACAAGAAATATCACTAGAAACTAAATAAGAAAGTACTAGGCGTTAATAAAATGCAGGATGTTATCTAGGCGTATAGAATTACAAGTGTCATGTTCCTTTTGCAAACCACCGCACTGGAATGAACCTAGATTACGTATTAGATTACTCCTAATACAATCTTGGTAGGAAAACAATGATTTCAGAAGCGTATCGGCCAAAACATACCTACTCTAACAATATTAAATACAGTCTAAATGACTTTCAAATCACCAAGCGTTCTTGATTTCTTTGACATATTATTCTCTTTATATTAAAAGTCTATTATAATGATAAAACGAAATCCGTAACTTTAACTTTTTTTACACAGATTTTAGAGAAGAAAATTTTACAAGTCTTACAAATCATTTTAGCAAACCATAAGCGAAAAAATAATAATAACAAATTAACATGGCCATTAAAAATAATGTTTGTAATCAAAACAAGGTCATTACCGGTGCGACAGACGTAATAAATTACCAAGAGATCATGAATGTAATCAAGTGGGCGAAACCAAAAACAATATAGAGTTATGTCGCGCGGCGGGCGCCCTGTCGCGGGATTATTACAGACTTATAATTATTTTTAGCCCCCCCAAAAGGGCTTAAGGCAGCTGGGTAGGATTTGTACTAAGACTGGTGTTATTCAATATTATTTTCTTTCGGGAAATATTTCGGGCGTGTTCCAGGTGTGGTGTTATGTAAGATTTGCAGCGTCTGTAAGGATTTGATGATTAACGGATAATGTAAGTCGAAGTTACGTGCTTGGATTAGTTGGAGACTTTGATTTGAATACAAATGCAATGGGTATGTGTGGTAAAAACGCAGAATTTTTAAGAGTATCAAGAAAATGATTAATCCATGTCATCTTTTACTCAATTTGGGAATATAAAATGCGCTATATCCGCATAAAATGAAAATCGAACATACCCGTTATTACACATACCGCTGGCAATTTTAAAATTCAAAACGTTTGCAGTCACAGCCATTCGGATTGTTACCAATATCGCATGCACTGCACTGAATTTAAATTCGCATACAATACTCACGACTCGTGTTACCACCAGATCATTTCACTTCCCTTTTTGGTCGCGCTCGGAGTCCGAGGCTGCAGAATTAATTCAAACGCTTCATTCGATCCAATCCGCTGTAACTGTATAATCGCGTATCAATCGTTCCATATTCGAACTGTTCCAACACTCGACCTTTGTGGTCAAGGATTCGAATTTCGAACGTGGGACAAGCATTCATTTGTATCACGCGCGGGTTGCGGCACCGACCAATCAGCGCGTGGCACAGGTGGTAGCTGTCACCGCGTGGCGTTCCATTTCCCGCGGCGCGTAATCGAATGAATATTACAAACGTCAAAGTGACAGCTATGCAGTTTCACGCTCGGTATATGGGTCGAACGCTCTTTTTGCGTCCACGTTAAATAATGCCTATGATCGACCGCATTTCAACGTTGTCATCGCATGTAAAATTTGTGTACTATAAAATATTCGTCGTCGAGTCGGTTTTCGCTACACCGGAACTGTTTTACAGGGAGCCTATAATGAAAGCACTTAGCGCTAAGCGAAGCAATTATAAGTAATTTGGAGAGCGGTAATGGGCGCGGACAAGCGATGCGCAAAAACGCGCCAAAACGAAACACGCTAAAAGCCCTCTAATTCGATTGTCGACGGATACTTTTTAAAGTTTAAGCTAGACGTGGTGCAGGATGGATTTTATTTTTAGTGACATCGGCGATGCGATATTTCAGTGAGCGAGCTAATTGTGAGAAGCTCGCCGAAGATTGTAATTAAAACTTGCTCGTGTTACTCAACGGGAGCGCACTGACAATTCGCGGAATTCATAGTCATAAAGAAAGTGGGATTCGAGTGGGTTCGCTTCGAGTGAAACAGAAATACCGGGGCTCAGGCGACTTTGCGAGCGTCACCTGAACAGCGCTGAGCACACCGAGCGCCTTCTTCGGCCCTGGTGATTTATGGCCGCGGATCCGGACCGGTAATGAAATTGCACCCTCTCGCCCCCTCTCTACCCTCCCCGTCTACCCCTGTGTATCCATTGTAGAAATTACTACGCAACAGTGAGCCGTGCACTCACGATTGTCTCGCCTCTCTGATGCTGGTCTTATGCTAATGTTTTAAGTTTTTTAGGAAAAAAAATCATCAATCAATATTGAACATAGGGTTGTAGCGTTATTTCGATAGACTAGCGATTTGTTTTGGTGAATAAATAAAATACCTGTATCAAAAATAATAAATATGAAATTAGATTTGTAAAGATTTTATGTATAAAGAGACAATAAATACTATTCAATCGTTAACCTTTATTCATAGGGATTGATGAATCCTGTAATTAATAACTAGTAGTATAATTCATGTGAAAAATACATTTCCTACACGACGATATTAAAATGATTAACTCAGCTTCGAAACCGAACGCGACGTGAAAAGGAACGTGAAAAAAAAAAACAAAACTCCGGACGCGGGAAATTGCAATTTACGAAAAAAAAAAGCGCGCCATAAAAGACAAACACACATAGAGCCATTGTTGGGTAACTTTTAAAAACGGATCACAATAGCGCATTGAGCGTGACGGGGCTACAATCCAGGCCTCGGACGCGACGCTTTTCAATTAAAAATTTCCAACACCAATAATTTTTTCATTGAGCGACAAAGGTTTTACTAGTTACTGTTTCGCGGTATTTTACTCACCACAGTGGCCACTATTTTGTTCACCATATTCGACACTTTAAAGTTGCTAATCTCAATTTACAGGATTTAAAATTAGTAATTTTAAAAGCATGGTTTCTGGGTATGGTAAATATTAATGGTTTCTTGTATACCAATGGACTTAAGGTTTTTCCAGTGGGAAAGTTTGTAAGCTTGGAGCTGTGCCCGGAAAATAGAACCTATTTACCATATTGGCACCTGATCTGCAAAACATCCGTCTCCGATGCATATTTTTGGAATAGATCTTGGGAATACCAAAGCTGCAGGGAAATCCGAAATCTAAAGTCTAGATGGACCCATAGTCTACATTAAAACAATTTCTTAAGTACAAAAAGTGTTAGGCTTGCAAAAAAATTTTCATATCGTCCGTTTGAAGTCGGGACAGGCCTATACTCTGTACTGTTATTGACTGTCTGTTTATTTATATCCATACATATAAAAAAAAGTTGTGTGTCTGTTTGTAAACTCAATTAACAGTTTTCCTCTAAATGCATATGAAAGTATATACAGTTCTTATCTTACATTTAAAAATCAAAACGGTGTGTCTGGTTTTCCGCCTAGTCCCTGTAGTAGTACTTTAAAAGAGACTGTGATCCCTGAGTTTATTTCGTCCTTTCTTCTCAGGGCTAGTCCAGTTAGGAAAGGCCGAACTCATCTGCTCAAAAAATAAAACTGTAAAAGTGTAACTTGCAAAAGTGTTCATGTAACCTAATTGCAGAATAAATGATTTGATTTGATTTGATTTGACCTGTAACGGCTCTAAAGATCTTGACTAGACTTCACTGGTAGACAATGATGATACAGGTGTAAAGTGTGCTACCTTTTTAGACTAGTTTCACTTTGCAGCGTTGCTCGTGATACAATAACAAACGCGGAGCTTAAATCTACAGAAAAAACAATGTACTCACCGTTAAATGCTGAAATAGCCACGCCCGCAGTATGTTGGTGGCGACTTTTGGGAAGATTCCTCGTTTTTTCTGATTCTTTTTGCCATTTGTGTCGTCATCTTCTTCCCCCGTGCCCTCACCAGAGCCGATACTCGCGTTGCTTGCGTCACCTGAGAAGAAAAGAAGATCATATTTGAGTACAATTTTGGAGAATTTGACATACGCCATTATACCTATAATTTCGATATAATAGTTGATTGACATTCGGAATAGAAATTGATCTAGTTTGGACATGTGTGATGACGTTGGCCTAGTGATTTCAGTGGTTGCTATGCCGCTTTCTTCAGTGTCAAGTGTTGTGGGTTGAAATCTTACACGGGATTATACTTTGTATAACCCACTAATTAATATTCTGGGTCAGTGTGTTCTTTGTGTCCGTTTCACATTTTATATTAATAATGTCATCCAACACAGCGTGTTCCTGATGTGGGAGTTGTATGTAAAAAAAATATATATTTCAATTAGTTTAAATCGTCAAATTTCTAAGTTTTGAGAGAATCTATTAGTAATCATACGACATTATTTGATAGATCGATTATCGTTCTAATCGAATATTGAATAATTTATTTTGCAGTAGATACTTTAGTTAAGTTTAATTAGAAATTATAGATATGAACAAGCAGAAATACAAAACGACGCATACTTGACTTATTAGTATAATTAATTAAAAATGTTAAATGAAGTAATAAATTCGGCTGTAATAATTATCACACGCATCAATTATTCTTGGAATAAATTAAATGGAGAATAAATACAATATTTTTAAGCTACACAATTATTGGTCTTAATAACTAACACGTTACGTAGATAAGCGGTACAGAAGACAAATTTCACATAATTATAACAACGTGTTAATCGGGTACCAGGCCGTTAGCGAACGCAGGAGATGTCCTTTACGAACACGAGAGCGCCTTATCAAACTGCGTCTGGCATATTAATTAGAAACGTCAAGTTGTATTTATTTAATCACCTGACACACCACCGCCGATTCTTATCTCCTAGTTACTCTGTACGATTAATTATTTCTTAGTGGGTTTCTTGTATGCATGGTACGTCACGATCCCATCACGATAATCGTTTTCAGATCTATTAATTTACTAGCATAAACATTTAAAGTAGATTTGCTGTGCTCTGAATTGTAATTAATAAGTGAACGCATTGAGAGAGAATGGTAAAGTAATGTACAGATGGAATAAATGCTTTTAAAAATTAAAAAAGGATTTGTAAAAAAACAGGACAAGTTGGGATTTGTAAAACAGTTTTAGAAAACCTACAGACGGTTTTATTTAGACAACGTTAAAAGTTCGACTCCGAGACACTGCTGGTATCAAAATCTTTGAATTATATATGTGGATAATTTTGGATTCTGTTCTACAGGTACCAGGAGAACAGGAACGGGGAAGAGGATAAACAAATTAGCGTGCACTGAGGTGTATCAAATATTCAACGTTACAGGAACAAATCGAATCAGTACGTAGCGAACGTCTTATTTCCGCTCTTGTTGCCGTTAATAATACAAAAGTGAATTTGCCGTTTTTATTCTTCGCTTTAAGCGATACTTTGATGTAGAATTCACAGTTTTAAAAAGAAAATACTGGTGAATACAGCCGTTCGTCCCGTTAGAGGATAGTGCTGGGCCGTGTCATATTGTCACGTTATCGATAAAATGCGTGTCGCTGCGCAACGCGACAGTGTATCGAGTGTGCGTATCTCATTCGACCGGTGGCATGCACATTGTGATGGTAATAGGGGCAAAGTAATAAAATTACTCTTAGGCCATTACCCGTCGCCCCTCGACGTTGCGCGGCCACCCCATAGCGATATAGGGTGTAGAAGACACAATAAAACGTTACCATTTTGACAAAAACAACGGGATTATTGCCTGTGTAATTGTTTTATACGTGTACAAAGATTTATATTTACAAAATTACGTTTTAAAAGTTTTGTTCGACAAGGTTTTATTAATTTTTAATTATTTTTTTTCAAACCCTTTACTTATTTATTTGTTGTAGTGTAATTTTTGCTTACAATTTATCAATTGTTGACAATTTACTCGTGAATAATTGTAAATTTCGTTTTTGTTTTGAATAAACTTTATACATCAACCTGTATACAAATATATTAGCTTAGAAAATCAGAGTGCAGTTGCATGATGCAGTATTGTAATCCCCTAATTCATCTTGCCCGACTCACACACACGCACTACCCCTAATGTCTCTAATACACCCCCAAATGGTGGAGCGCAAACATAAACAGATATTCGTGCGAAAAGTCAAGAGCCCAAATTTAGATTGCGTTCATTTTATCCAATTAAATTGACGTGTTTGTATTTTAATTTCTTATCTTTGCTTTTTATTTTCAGGTCAATATTGAACCCTATAAAGGACCTTCATCAATTATTATTTTAATACTTTGACGGATATTGAACAATATTTAAAGACCTAAATCAGTTACTAAAGGCCTGATTTAGTCTATTTTGGAGTGGAATATATTTTTCTGGGCAATTTTATACAAATTTATTTCATCGTTTTGGAAGAATTGAATAAATTTATTATTATTTATGACACACATGTCTAATTTTTTAGATGATATAAATTTTCAGTTGAGAATTGTCATCGTCACACATAGGTAGATTTCGCGAATTTAGGCGGCCAAAAATATTTTATAGTGTTAACAGCTTTTAAATGGGGTTTTAGTAATTTAAAGAGGTTACTATAAAATGAAACACTGTATTGCGTACAAAATTTTTTTTTTAATATATTATTTACTAAAAATATGTAAATATGTTTTATGATTTTAATAAAAATTTATATGACGACAATGCCCGGTCCTTTGAGAGGCTTGCATGGGGACATGGGTCCAACATGTAGAGGCCCTTTGAGACTTTTAACTGTATAAATATATATATATATATATATATATATATAAATATATATTTACTTATATAAGTAAATATATATAAAAAATCTAAATAAGTATACTTATATGAAAAAAAATTAAAGACATTTGATATTTACAAAACAATTTTATTCCGATTTCGGCGGGTAACACTCTTGCTTCACTTTCAACACAAGGTCATAACAAGGGAAATGTCTTTTGTTTGTTGCTCTTATTATTTCATTTTGTCTACGTGTGAGATCAGCTTCAACAAACATCTTAAGTGCTTCGAAAGGGGTCAACGGAGGGATAGCTTCATTAACCTTAGAATAACCCTTTTTCTATTGACTGACTTTTGTTAGCGAACTGGTTATGTCCTTCAGGACTTTGGACGCATTTCTTTTTCAATCTGATTGTAAAAGTACTTGCGCAACATGGACTATTACTTCAGGGTCCACAGAATAACGTTTTTCTTCTGTTTCCTTCTCTTGCTTCGCTCACTCGAATCGGAAAACGATTTACTTGGACGACCCTGGCGATGAGTCGTTTCAATCTGAATCTCAAAGGTTCCACCTAACCAAGACTATTTTTTTTTTTCGAAAAACTCTTTAGTTTTATGTGCTTTCAACCATCCTTGCTTCATTTGCGATCTAACGTATGAAAATTTATGCTTAAGAGTTATTTTATTGTCTTCTGTATCACCATAGCACACCAGCAAGTAATTCTCTAAATAATGCAATTTCTCATCAAAGGAAGGTAAGTTTTGTCCCTGCATGAGGTCAAATAAATATTTTTTCGTCACTACCTTCACGCCAGAGGTATTTGATGACCCTAAAACAAAGAAAACTTTATTTTAGAAGCGTTAGAAAAAATATTTTATTTTCATGTGTTTTTACAAAAAATCTTTGAATAAGGATTTTTCCGAGATTTGCGGTTTCTAGCGGCTAATTTTTTTTTTACTATAATACTAAGACCCTGTTTATACCGTATAAGAAAAAAACACAGGTGGGACGGACCCTGAAGTATAGTTAAAACCCTTGAGAAATCGAAAATCAATGATAAATTTGTACAAAAAACATCTTGTCTTTCAAGTGAAAAAAATATATGATAATCTGTAATAAAACACCATTATTATATATAGTTTTAAAGATTCATACCTGAATTATGCGAATCCATCACTTTCTCTAAGGTAGTTACCTTCACAAAAAAAATATTGACTTTGTAAGAGAAGTTGCACAGAGAGCGTCGAGAACTGTAACATACACCGGGAACAGAGGTCAAGGTTCGACTACCTGTAAATAATTCATGGCACATGGCCCAAGGGTGGGGATAGTGGGGATAGATTCCTGGAAGTGTCTTCTAACGGTATCGGTCTAAGTTTTACGTCTAAATTGACTTTGAAAAAATGACTTATGGCCGCCTAAATCTTTGAAATCTACCTATGTGCGTCAGTACTCAGAATATTAACTCAGTCGAAAGAACAGCTGCCAATTCGAGTGCACGGCAGTGATCCAGTCAAGTCAAAAATTTAATTTATTACTTAGTAGAACTGTAAAGATGTTGAATAATCAAGCGTTACTATTTCTAGTTAGTAGTAGATAATCACTAAATTGTCACTGTCATCGCTTATGACCTATATAATAATAATTACATAGGTAGTTACATATTTTTATTAAAATTTACCAATTTTTTTTTTGTTTTTTTTTTTTTATTTAGGTCTCCCTATGTGACTCTACTCCGCCTTATTAGAAGCATGAGTAGAATCCATAAGTAGGGGTCACCATCATCATTATGGCGGCCTAGTGAGTCATCATCACCATCACTGGGCTTCCGGTATCACACTCACCAACGAAACACCCAGCACGAAAGCTGTACTATCATTTTTAGGCTGGTTTTCTGTGTGAGGGTAGGTAGGGTAGTACTGCCCCGGCCCATTCGTACGTCGTAAGCGTGGTACTAGACCATAAGTATATTATTTATTTATGACTTACAGCATAACTGAACTAAGTTACCAATTTGCAAATAATGGATTTTAACTTTTTCAATTCAAACCCATACTATTATATAAATCAGAAAACATTTACATTTATAAATCATTGTGTTTTTTTATTTGGGTGACGATAAATCCAAATACAAAACGACATAGAAACCATCTGTACTGCCCTATACATAAGTATTCCGATGCGTGTCCACTTGTAATCAAGAAATCGAGACGAATTCGATCAATAAAACCGAACCGCTCTTAACAATTTATGCTCTTCTGGTATTTAGAATAGTTATGTTAAGTGTTAATGTTTTTTTTAACTAATATCAATAAAATTTGTAATAGTAATATAATAAATAATCTCATAGTTAACACTTCATGGTAGATTTTTATGTACTTTTTCATCGAAGTTACCGTGAACTAATTAAACTATGATGATTAAAAGCTCTATGATGTTTGGTGGTTCATAAAATAGATAATTTCTTTTTTGGTTTTATTTTTATGTAGTCTGATACACATTAATTACATATTTTGAAATGTAACATTTTAAAATGGATCTTTATAAAACAGAATTAAAGTTTACTGAATATCTTACTAGCCTGTTTTTTACACGTACCTATTCAATTCAAAGCAATGTGTTTATGGCAAAATCATGCATTTGACGCCACATAAGTGCAGGCCAGGCCTCATCAGAAAAGTGGCGTTATAAGTTCCTTAACTTGCTTTTCAGCCAGTCTCTGAGTGAGTACCGCAGTCCTTCAACCCTTTTCGTTTACCTTAATACTGGGAGGTTGAAGTATTCAAAGAGCTGAGACTTTAGTCATATATAAATAGTCATATCGACTGCCTTGTTGGTCTAGTGGTTAGCGTATGCGGCTGCTGATCAAGAGGTCTCGGGTTCGATTCCCGATTGTTTCGGAGTCTGGGTGTTTTTTATGTATATTATGTGTGTTTACAAAAAAAAGTATGTTTATTTATTTATATCAGTTGTCTTGTATCCATAATACAAGTTCTGCTTAGTTTGGGACTAGATGACGTTGTGTGTAGTTGTCCGAAATATTTATTTATTATATCAGGAGACAAATGTTATAGGTACTAATTCCATATTACAATTTCGGAGATTTTAAACAATTTCTCACAGGATCACAAAAATGACACAAGAGTAAAAGGGACAGACAATATCCCATGGTCGCACCATATCGGGCGTAACAAGCGAAACTGCTCATTAGTGTTAATCCGGCATGGTGTGGTGTTTGCTCCCATGGCGTTTGTAAGCCGATTGGCGCAACCCGACACCGAATCCGCGACCCTCGTTCTGGGGCACGCTTCCATGTGGTTTTACTTACGTTACTTTTTAACTTTCGATTTTGGGAAATATTTTCAGTTTTATCATTATACTGGCTGATGTTAGCTCCGATCGCGTTGTAAGGGGTATGAAAAATATATATTGGACGATTCTCAGACCTATTCGAAATGCGCACAAAATTTCATACAAATCGATGTAAACGTATCGGAGCAGTTTGGTAACAAACACTCAGACATGAGAATTTTATATATAGATTATTGTTACGAGTGAAGATATAATATGTATTTTCCAAACAGCAATAATTATTTTAAGTATACTGCCCATACTTGAGATTATGAATTCAAAGGTAGCTCTGTTTGTTTCTCGTTCACGGTTAAACCGATTGGAATAAATTCCATCATCAGATCCATCAGACCATGGAAAAAGACATGAGTTAATTTTTATCACGATAATCGGCCGACGAAGCCGTAGAAAAAACTAATTCACTGATGTGGAAGATCAACATTGAGTTTCTACATAGAGCGACTGGCATTGGACTTTTGCAGCAGGTTGAATAGTATATTAGAGTATTTGAGGGTACTGACTTCCCAATAACAATTGTCATAGATGTTCATGAGAGCCGGGATGGCTTAACTGCCACTGCCATACTTTCATACCCGAAGCTGTTATTAAGTATTTCTGGTACGAAAAACCTAACAACACTTTTGGCTGACACGGGATTGGAACCTGAAACCTCTTGATCGGCTGTTGCATATACTCATCACTATAAACCCTGAGATAACCATTCAGTCGCCAACAGGTATTAAATAACGGTCTCTTCGCGAAAACCTCGCAATTCGCGTGGGACGATAGTTATTACTTTTAGCTTTCTCCCGATACCCAGATGAGCATAAAATTCCGTTTTAAAATAAATATTGAGCTTATTGAATGCATACATTTGCTCGTGGATAATATAATTTATTTTACTTAGTACATTGCAATCTAGAAATTCAAAATTAACCCGGTTTCTTAAGCATTAAAACCTTAAAATACTTTTCTACCCTTCTACGCCAGAA
Organism: Phragmatobia fuliginosa; assembly: GCA_932526445.1. Classification (NCBI taxonomy): domain Eukaryota; kingdom Metazoa; phylum Arthropoda; class Insecta; order Lepidoptera; family Erebidae; genus Phragmatobia; species Phragmatobia fuliginosa. Next base: position 17,702,494 of record OW052074.1, on the reverse strand, counting down.
ATAAGGTTATGTGTTATGTACTGGGTATGTTTCTTAGACAAGTTCTGAAGCTCGGTTTTAATCAATTTTGGTGTAGTGAAATTCGTATTAAATCTGAGAGCGGCATGGGAGATATACGTATCCTACTAATATTATAAACGCGAAAGTTTGTAAGTATGTGTACGTATGTTTGTTGCTCTTTCACGCAAAAAGTACTCAACGGAATTGGATGAAACTTTACAGTAATATAGCATAAATATCCGAATAACACATAGGCTACTTTTTCCTGCAATAATCGAGATAAACGGGCGAAAGCTAGGTGATTACATTAAATCGTAGATGTCAAAATGTATCACTGTTTATCTCCTGTCAAAACTACACAGGTTGCTATGCATAACACACTTGCATAGCAACCATTATGTATTTACATTACAACCTTTATGTATTTACATAAAAAATATATGTTCACGTATTTATTACCCATAATACAAGCTCTGCTTAGCTTGGAACTAGATGACATTGTGTGTAAGATGTCCGAAAAATATATATTTATTTACGTAGTTTAGTGTTTCCTTCTTCTTTTAATACTTAACGTGTTTACTAACAAAATGTTTTGAATTGTTTTAGGAACAATTGGTTGACTTCCTACCATTTGCACTATAAATATAAGTACATACATATTATCTACTAAATTTATTTATTTTAATGTTATTAAAATTTGAAAAAATCAAAATGATGTAAAGCCGTTTGTAATTTCCGGCTCAAAATTTTAATCACCTATTTCAAGAAACAAGTTTTCATATTAATTTTTTTTCTAAAATACAGTGGTTCCGTACATCATTAGAGACAAAGCTGTGGTCCTCGGGTTCTGTCGGTGACACTCCTCGGAGATTTATCGCGTTACCCGACATTAGTGCAGGGCGCAAATGAGTGCAGGGACTATCGAGTTACGCCAATCAAATGGAAGCACGCGCTATTTAGTGATGGGACACTACATATTGAAGAAAATATTGAAAAAATACTTGTGTGTAAATCATTCAGTACTACAGAGAACGATGTATTTATGAAATTGACTTAAAAAATTATGATAAGTTGTATATTATTTATTATTGAAAATACAGTGAACATTGAATGATTGAATAAATAATAAAATAATTTCGATTAAATTCGATACAAAGATAGATCTGATCTGGAAGGTAAATGTTCGTAGCGCATATATTTATTATTCTAGAAAAATTGATTGAAAATCGTTAATAACGGGCATAAAACCTTGAACGAGCTCTGGTTAGTATTAGCATGACTTCAAATTCAATTTTAATTTATGACATTAAAAGTATTGCAGGTTTAAGTGACACACACGTCCGTGTGGTGACGCATTAAGAATACAGAGTGTCACCACTCCTATTCATCCCGCGGGTGTCGTAAAAGGCGACTAAGGGATAAACTACGCAAGACAACATCAATGCAAAGAGAAGGAAAACTTGAAACCAACCCTATACCAACCCGTCTGGCCAGCTTGGTATAGTAGGCCAAAACCTCCTTTCTAAGGAGAGGCCTATGTCCAACAGTGGACTGTTAAAGGCTGTTGATGATGATGATGAAGTGACACTGCAGTAATATTTTCAGTTTGAAATGATTGATGTCATGAAATATAAAATAAATCGAGGTTAATATACTTTTGAGTAAGACCCCAGAGCGTCAAATAAATTATAGCACTATATTGAATTATAATTCTGAGAAATTTCATATTTCCGTATTTTTTTAAATCTAAAATTATCGATAAAATTGTATCGATGAACGCAACACTATAGGGCGACAACCGCGGTGTCGTAATACGTACACCGATTTGATGGATTGGCTTCTTCGCAGTCCCTCCTATTTGCAAACACCCTTATCTAAACTCTGCGGGGCAGGCAGAGAGGGAGGCCGGGGGCTAATTAAAATTGGCACCCGAATTGCAATTTGCTATCACTATAACTCTTGTTAGAAGGTTGAAGAGTATATTTTTGTGTGTTTTTAGTTGAAGTTAAGTTTGTGAAGTTGCATCAGGGTTGTGCTGGCGACGCAGTAACTGTGGGAATGCAATATGAGAAATGGAATGTTACTTAATAAGATTGATTGGAGATTTCGTTGATGTACTTACATAATGCGTTGATTGCGCTAACTTCTAGAGTTAAATTCCTTGTCTATGGGGCTTTTTGTAATAATGAAAGTGTTTCCCATTAAGTTGGGACTTAAGTAATTACTATACTGACGTAATGTAATACTTAATGGTCTACTAGGTTTTGCTCCCAGCTCCGCCTGAGTGTATGTCGGTTGTCGCGGTATAAAGTAGATAATGTTTTTCCTCAAAAGTCAAAGCATCTTCATGTTAAATTACATTAAAATCGGTGCAGCGCATTAGCCGTGAAAGCGTAACAGAAACAGTTACTTTCGAATTTATAATATTAGTATGAGTATCTGCTGATTCATTGAGAGTTTGTTGAAAGAAATAAATAAATGAAAAATTCATGCCTAGACAGACATGGGCCGTCAAGACACAAGAGATACCTACCGCGGCGAAAAAGTATATTTTTCAAAATGGTGCTTACATTGTTTTCAGCCTTCTAATAATTTTTCATTTATTCCTAAATGCATACATGTTATAAACACTCACCACACAATTAGTTCTCCTGGGTGGCAATCGAACCCACGACTTCTTGCTTCTAGACCTAGGTAGCTAACTACTAGACCCGTAATGACCTCCTACAATATAATTTATCTTTCAGTTATCATGTTTACTAATACCCTTGAGTAATATAAATACCAACTTATTAATTCCAAATTAATTTCATAAAACAAAATCAACTCTCAAGTGACAACCCTGAAACAAAGGTACCTATTTAGAGTTGTTAAGCCCTCCACTACCAACGTTAGAAAATGCAACGCACGCTTAATTACTGACAGAGTCAGCTGAATGATGTCAGTGTCTTATTGTGTGATGTCAGCGTCGGCTGCGTGAGCTATCGAGTCAGGGGTTTTATGAAAACGTTGATTTTACAGGCATAATGAGAGCATGAATCAAATTATGTGAATATACACTAAATGAGGTTAAAAAAAGATGGATTTATAAGATGGTTAAAGTTAACAGTTTACAGAATTATTGTGTGGTGTCAGAGGTGTTAAATAACGAGTAACGCCGCTGAGCCAAGCAAGTCTGAAAAAAATAGCCTAAGTTACTTAAGTTAGCTGCAAGTGAAAACTCCGTCAAAATCGGTTCTATAATTCCAGAGATTAGCTGGAATAAACAGGCTGACAAACAGAGAGTCAAACACTTCAATTTTGTTTATTTCTGTGTACATATACTCGTATGTATTGTATATACATAAGAAAAATATCGGTGCTCTAAGGTGCTAAGTGTCACCACCCCTATTCATTCCATGGGTGTCGTAAGATGCGACTAAAGGAACAAAATAAGCACCTAACATCACTGCCAAGAGAAGGAAAACTTAAAACAAACCCTTTACCATCCCGTCTGGCCAGCGTGGTATAGTAGGCCAAAACCTCCTTTCAAAGGAGAGGCCTATGTCCAGCAGTGGACTGATAAAGGCTGTTGATGATATGTATTGTATGTATAGGTGATATATTACATTAACGAAAAGAGTGGAGTTGAAAATGTTAATATTTGATGTATGCTAACTTTGAACTTCGGCAGATTTAATTTCTGTAAATAACTGCATAAAGTCCTGAACCTTTATTCCACATATTGCTATACTTGCAAACAGAATAAACCCAGTAAGTTTACTGTAAGTAAATAATCTATTGAATTCCTTATTCATCTCTAGGAAATAAATAACATTTAAAGATAAATTATTACAAAAACTTGATCAAAAATGCAGAGAATCAACTTTGTAAAAGCCGTCTGCATTCCTATGAGCTAGGATAATCCCTAGAGTAGGTACCTAACTACAAATGACAGTTGTCACAGATGTTTATAAAAGATTAAATTAATGAGAGATATACGGATGTAATAAATATTTTTTCCACCTTAAGTTGACAACTCCGAGTCATAGGAGTATCAAATGAAAAATTCATTATTGTCACATCATAAACGTTTAAAAATATAACTTTGCTATAAAAACGGTATTACAATTTTACGATACCGCTTCGCAAAGTGTTATAAATACTATAATTGATACTTTCACCTCACTAAAATGGAGTAAATTGGCAAAGTAAAGCAAATTGAAATATATTTACGAAAATTATTTCATGAAAAAAAAAAGTATTTTTTATTAATTTTATGGTATATCGCTTAAGTATCGCATTTATAAGAATACCAATTATCGTAAAAATGTTAAAAATATAAATATATTACACATTAAACCGCTCGCACTGATATCGGATGCAAAAAAAGTGGTTTTACGTCGCAAATGTTAACCCTTCCAATGGTACGGATCACGTCTCCACGATTACACAGCATTGAAAATTAGTTTAATATCTCAAATTGACGATTCCGCCCGGAACGGCCAATTAAGAGGGAATAACACTTGGAATTATCCTCCTGATAGCCAAGTTATGGGGTGCCTTTATGGACCATTAACTGTGCCGTAACTTGGGAGACGATTCACGAATATTTTGTACACTGTACACTAAATTGTTCAAATTTACAATTTATATATAATGCGTCGGTTGTCTAGTTGTACAACTGCGTCTGGTCACAACTTGTACAACTTTTATGGCTCTTGTTCTAATTATTGGGTCCCGTTTATATGGTTTTATATTTCACAGTACATTTCTGTTTATTTTAATGAAACGTTTTGATAACTTAATAAAATCTATACAGAATTAACTTTATGGAAGTGTATTAGTACCTACTATCGTAACATGCTGTGCTTTAGAAATTTAATAAGTGTGGTTTTAAAAAGTTTATCTATAATATGAATAGCTTCATTTACATATTTAAGTAGTTTGTTTTTTAATTTGTTTTAGAAAAATGTAGTGACGACCGGATTATTTGTGGGTATCATAAATAACAAACAAGTAAAATGTGTAACAATAATAAGAGCAATTAACCGCAGAAATAAGTTCATAGAATGCTCCGTTGTCTATATTGGCAATAAGGATGGTGACCACCACTCTTCAATTCTACTCATGCTTTCCATCAGGCTGAGTAGAGTCTCTTGGCAGTCTTTTTATAAAAATTACACGTTTAAATTCAAAACAATAATTCACACAAAATCATGTCCCCCGCTCCTTTCTACTTACCTGATGAGTTTAAATTATAATCTGGTTCTACCCTAAGTTATGACCGCAAATATTACCAGATTAAAATAGTAAAGCGTCGCGTAATGGCGGGTCGCTATGGACCCTCTACCCCTAACGCAGAAGCTGTTCATTCGCGCATTGATTTCAATTTGAATTTTAATTGCAGAATATTATACAAAATTACATTGCTTAATATTCACGCTGGGGCGGCAATTTTTGCATATTTTAACCCTGTGTGGACCCGTTTTTGTGCGGGTGGTGCTGATAAAAATCGCATATATTAAGCAAGAGAGGGCCGGATTTTGTGCGGAGATAGTCGAAGGCTTTCATTAAAGCCGATACGGGTAAGATAGGTGTCGTACTTTATTGCTTATCCCTCGGCTGGACCGTTCTGTGCCATCTTTAAATTGTACTCAAAAGATTGTACTTTTGAGATTTTCAGGGACATATTTATGATACTTCCGACGGTGCTTGAATACGAAAATGTCCTTCTTAAACAAATTATTTCATGTAAAAAGAATATAAAAATATTTTAAGACACTACACTTACACAGTACTTGTTTAAAGTAGATATTATTTTTAACATTTATAGAATCAAACATACGAAAAAGACTCTTCTAATGATACTTTCCATATAAATCCAATAAGACATATAAGAAACTCCATCAATAAATATCTCCAAGCAGTCCAATCGCCATAGCAAACCCATAAACTTAAATTTTCCAGTCGCGTGACTTTTAATCAACTCGCGACAAGTCGCAACATTTAACGACAAAATATGCATTGCCTTTTTAAGTCAGATCAGTGCATGCTTAAACAGGGTTAAACGCATAAGGGGTTGATCGCATTTGACGTGACTTAATACATTCAGTTGCGACTTTATTAATATGGTAATAAATGAACCCGCATATCATGAAACAGATGTTGTAGAACAGATTTTAAATGTGACTGGAATATTACAACCTTGTTTATAGGATCATATTTACTTGTAGAAAGATAATCTAAGGAGTAGTAGATTGCTTGTAAATTAAGTACAGAAATAGAATTAGAACTGTACTTCTTTATATACATTCCAGACTTGGAGTAAGTGTGTGTGGAGCACACGATTTCAATGCGAAATTGCGGTTTTGTTTGATTTAAAAACAAATGCTCTATTTCTATTTAATAGAAATGTAAGCCTTCTCTCTGAGTAGAACCCTTTTGCCCAGCTTGTACTAATAAACGTTATAGATAATAAAAGCATTAACAAAGATAAAAAAGTTTCTATTAAGAAAGGCATGAAGATCTTCATGGTTCAATTTTGAGATTAAAAAGGCTTCAATAAATGCATTGGTTCGAATAAAGAATCCAAATATAAATAAACATTAAACAGATCACATTAATGGGCACATCAAACTGGGCCATAAAAATAAGATAACATTTACTTCATTTCGAAGAAACGAATGACAAATAAAGGGACAAATCAAATATCAGCTGATACTAAGTGAATAAATAAACTATTATGAATTATAAGTTTTGTGGGATTATAAAAAGACGCTAAAAGTCTGAATAGTTCAAAGATATTGGCTGTTTCAGTTAGAATGCTGTTGAGATCGAATAGTGTAAGCCTAAATTACCGCAAATGGTGTCTAAATTCTCTTATAGTTACACTCCACGTCTTTGCAATGATAATTATTTCATCATCATCATCAACAGCCTTTAACAGTCCACTGCTGGACATAGGTCTCTCCTTTAAAAGGAGGTTTTGGCCTACTATACCACGCTGGCCAGACGGGTTGGTATAGGGTTTGTTTCAAGGTTTCCTTCTCTTGGCAGTGATGTTAGCTGCTTATTTTGTTCCTATAATCGTGATAAGTAATTAATTGTAACACAATAATAGAAAGTAAATTTTGTTTATGTAATCTCGTCTGCTGTCTTAAAATTCTGCAGTGATTTTATACATGTAATGAGCAGAAACCAATATCTATAAGTTGGTGATGTTTAAGATACATTAATTACAAAACAATTTTACAGACATTCACATACAACAAAAAATAAATGTAACGATGGTTCTTAAAAAAAAACAAATAAAAAGACTAATTATTGCAAGTTATTTGCAATGTGTTTTTTTAATAAAAAACAGCGTACTTTTGACAACATCACATTTAATACATGTTGTTAATCTGAGGTTTGCATCAAGTTAGGAATGCAAACAGGATTCTCTAAGCTGTCCTCTGTCACTACGAGTAAACTGAGTTGTGAGAACTCGAAAAATGCATACGCAACCATCAGATAGTGATTTGAAAAAACGATTCTGAAATCTGATGTCTTCTACGTGCTTGAAAGTGTCGATGACGAGAAACTGATTGACCTGCGTTAAGAATGATTAACATTTGAAATATTATCATCGACTTCAATGCGCTTACTAAATAATAAGTTATATTAAACAGCAGTCTCAATTATTTTTAATACTTATTTTTTATTTCTCTCTTTCCTATCTAAAACAAAACTAGCTTAATTTCCTCTTCATATCATCGGTTGAAATTCCCGTCAAAATCAGTTTCACCGTTCCAGAGGCTAGCCAAAACAAACAGACATACTACAACTTTAAAAATAGTTTTTTTTTATTATAGTACCGTAAATATAATACTTTTATTAAATATATAGATAAACTCGATTACTAATAAGTTAATAATAAATTGATGTGATTGTCAGTACAACATTTTTTATCCAAACACTTAGATATTAAACAAATAATTTTATTAAGTTTAAAACGTCTTTATTTACACAGAACATTAAGTGAAGCAATTTCCAATCAAATCAAGAAGACGTAAATCTGTTGCGTACGGCCGGTCTGACAATAAAAACTGACGTGACCGCGGGGGGCTAAACCGCTCTCAGTAGGTATCCGTTGATTGGCGATTTCAGGGTTGCTGGAGTTAACTTGAATTTTCTTTTTATTGTGTTTTTATTATGTTTTTATTGGGTACCTATCTATTTTATGTTGGGCAAAGGTCTCGGCGAATCTTTACAGATGATATATTTGGTTTTTATGTTTATTCTGTTCTGGAGGTGAACTTTTAAATTATGGCATTAAGTGCATCACTTTTTTAATGCTTATATCTTAACGATCGGATTATTCACCTGATGGTAAGCTTTAGCGTTCATGGACACCTGAGATTCGAGACACAAATGTATTTCCAGTTTTTGAGTGAATCCATTTGGCCAGAAATATTAACTTCTGGGATTTCAATATCGGTCCATATGTGCCAAAGCCTTCTCTCAAAATTAACTAAAAATACCCGCATTTAATTCAAAAGTTACGATTACCTAGCCCTACTAAGAATTTTCTACACTCTATCTGACTTTAGTGTCCGCTGCAGATAAGCTGACAGACAGGACGATTGCGTTCACAGACATCTAACACAAGACCTGACAGCCGACGCAATTTTATCTATTAACTTGACTCCAGAAATAAGCACAATTTTCATATTATTAATATAAACGTAACATAAGCTGAATATAACATGTAACTTGTTATTTTAAATGCAACAAAAGGCAAAAGTCGCCTACGCAACCGGTCCTAAGTACTAGGACAGCATTTATCGAAGGAGCGCTGTGTGAGGCCGTTCATACACCGTATTTATGAACACCACGCCGTCATGAACGCCTGGTACTCGGTAACGCTACACCGCACTGTTGGTGATTAATAAGGAGGTCTTTTTGGTTGACAATGGGTTACCTGCATCGGTAGAAGGTGGTTTGCGGTCAAATAGTTCACAAGTCATTTTACAAACCAAATGACGATTTGGTACACACTCATTAAAAAATCTGTTTTTTTCAAAATAAGCCCATATTTTGCCATCAGTAATGCTAACTAATATTAAAGATGCGACAGTAACTTTATCTGCCTGTCTGTCTGCTAGCTTTTAAAGCTTAAATTATGTACTACCTGATCATCACAAAATATAGAGTAAAAGCTCATTTATGGAAAATTAACTTTACATTAAAAGTGTTTTTATCCGAGTCAAAGTTATACCCCTATAGTTTTAATTGTACCCCTAGGATCGCGTCTACAAAATTGTACAATGATTGATTGTCTAGTTGAGCTCGAAATCATATCAGAAAAGTAAACAAACCCACATTTATATTATCACTTTTAATACCAAAGTCTGAGATGCCTAATTGAAAAAAAAAGGTTTTTAAGATTGTTGCAAAATCTGCTTTAAAGTAAAAAATACTAAAAAAAGTAAATATGATCAAAAACGTTGACAGTGTCATCGACCGGCGCCGATCACTCGATACGCGGTGCGCCGGCGCAAGCGATACTATCGCATGCTTAGCAAAAATAAAATGTCTTCCAACGTGATCTTTATAAATAACGAACATGCGTTATTTTGTTGCTGTCATTAATATTATTAATTAAGTTGTTTAATATTCTAGATGTGATTATGATATAAAGAAAAGAATATATTTATTTAGCATTTTGGCTCCACAAAAGTTTTAGCATGTGCGAACATTAATACGAGATTTAAAACATCCTTATATTGAGTTAAACTTTAATATATGACAATAGTTACTTTCCTATCTTTAAGAATTAAGAACAAATCTTTATGAAAATAACAACCCTCATATTGTACAACATTTAAAACAAACGAATTTATTACAGTTCAAACCAGCTGAAACACACAACATCTGGACACAACAAAAATTTGCAAAGATAAATTTTCTAAAAATACCGTTGTTCAACCTCAATTCTTCGTCACAACCCCGGATAGTGTCTGCTTCTCAAATCCGATCCGAATCCTAAATACTTACCGCTAATTGTTATTTGAATATCTACGTGATGGCAGTATAGAATGCTCCGGTCAGATCCGACGTCTGAATACAAATTAACTTGAATACATCTATCGATCTCTCTAATAACACAACCGTGATTGTATTTTTAATTTATATGAATATTTAAAATGATTTATCATTGAGTAAGGATATGTTTGAATAGGTATTGCGGATTTCATTCAAAGTATTTTTTTGTTTTTGCAGAAACTGCAGTTCGGTTTCATCAAGCAGGTTTGCGGTCATGTCTGGACTCTCAGTTATCAAATGTTTTAGAATTATATCTAAAATTTTGATCTTCACTTGCAAGACAGTTTTATAATTCAAGAGATAAGGTACGTTTAGAGAAAAACAAATACTTTAGCTTATTTAATGTGAATAAGTACAGCCTCAAAAATACATCCAAACATTGTCAATTCTCTCAAATAAATTCAGAAGACAAAATATTTATATCTTAAGATTATCTGGCGAATCAGGAATTAGTTGTGAACCAAATCCGGCTTAAGACGGCAGCCAATTCACATCAAGGGTTTAACCTTAACGACGTTGGCACCTTCATATACACAGCTCCGATTGCCGGCACCACCTGTCACTGCACATCACCAATCAAACGGCAATCTATTCTGGACCATCGAATTGAGCGTCACGAGTGTCATGCCGTAAACCGCGCGTTTTACAGCCTCTACCCGCCCCGTATAAATCAGCACCATCGCTAATATTACTGTCAGTTGTCCGTGTCATAAACGAGTCGAGTATTTATTCACATCTAAAATAAACTGACTGCAGTTTTCGCGCGTAAGTCCAGGATTATCAAGCGATTGATGTCGGCGGTTTCAGTCGCATCTTTTGGCCGCAAATAAACGTATACATTAGCTGTAATAAGGCCGCTGATTCTGGCCAAATAGTAATTGGAATGGTCTCAGCAAACATGTTTACTGGGCGACTTAATTAAGACACTCTATTATTTATAGTTAGCTGTATATGCCGTCGGCCAATGAGCGTTTGTAATTGAGTTTATGTGACTTTTTTATAGGATTGCGGCCACAAAGCCTATATGGATTTAACTCAGACTTTTGTCGTGTGGAGACGGTGTGTTAATAATTTCTAGACTGTTAGTAATTGCTGTTTTGTTTGTTTCTTTTTAAGTTTTAGATTGTAAAGCTTCTTCTTCATAGCCTTGTCTCTGTTTAGGTGATTCCCCTTGTTTCATGACTTAATTTGGAGTCGTCTATTCTTGTTTCACTGTAACAAGACATTCTGTCAAGGGATGTCGGATCAGGTAAATTCTTAAGGAGCTTGGTCAATTTTTAGATTAGTGATTTTTTTAATCCATTCCATTATTGTTATTTTCTCAAAATTCTGTCACTTATTCGTACTTCATTGTCAAAAAGATTTATTCGAAAGATTGTTTGATTTATTTATTTTTCTGTTTGGTTTATTACAGAATTAAAATATGCGATGTAGCTATTCCAGTATCAGGTTAAATTGATGGTACTTTGTAAATACACCATCACGGAGTTAAAGGGAAAATTGTTACCTACAACTAAAAACCAGTTCCGAGTCGTAGAATCTGAGATTAATCTCCAATCCAACAAGACAAAATTAACTATATTTAACTTCACAAAGTTTATTTGCTAGCAAATCTGTAAACGTATATTGAAAGACATAAATAATGGTGACAAAGCCATTTATTTTTAATTGCTAGTACTACGTTCACATTTACGGAACGTGATTTTATAGAAGTATAAAAATTATACATTATTGATGTGGCAACTTTGACTGATTGTGATTATGTTGAAAGATTCTAAAGTTTCATCATCATCAACATTATCAACTTATAATGTCCCATGGCTGGGCTGTGCTCGGGTATCTTCTCAAGAGATGAGGGTTATGGCCATACTGGTCGAGTGCGGGTTGGGGACTGGCAAGACAAGTTGTCTAAATTTTAGTTAGGTATATTAGTAAGGCAAAATTTTTGACTTAAAACGAAAGTTTATAACGTATGGTAGCTTTGATTATTGTAAATCCTGGCCAATCCGTGATTTCCGTGCGGTGATGGATTAATGAATAAACAGAGTCACCACCCCTGTGATGCCGTGGGTTTCAAGAAACATCACTGCAAAGAGAAGGAAAACTTGAAAGAAATCTTATAGCAATCGGTCTGGCCTGGAGAGGCTTATGTCTGATGTATAATGAATGTTGGATTTTAGAAAATATTCAAAATTAATATTCTTACTTTACTATTTTTATTATTAATATTCTTACTAATATTATACTTGATTCAATTGATGTACTTCGATAACTAGATAGCTGATAACGATACATACGCATATAATATTGTCTATAAATATGTTGTATCAAACATACATCTAGAAATAGAGCTTAAAGTATATTAAAATATCACACAATTATTTTCCCTTTAACAATAGTTGAACCTATCCTCATAGCTCCTTTTTCTTTTTCTTTCTTTTCTTTTTAAAAAGACAACTCCCGCATTAGGAATATAAATTACTGTGTCGCGGGGAACTTTACAAACATACATGAAACGGACACAAAGAACACCCAGACTCAGAACAACAAATTGTCAATAACACAAAGTGTTGTCCTACGTGGGATTTGAACCCACGACACTTGGCGTAGTAGGAAGCGGCGTGGCGACTGCTTATGCCACTAGGCCAACCGTGCAGTCCTATATGCTCAGCATGTCAAATTCAATATTTTTTTCATAGGAATTATATAATTTTACTAGAGATAAACGTTACGAGACTTATATTAAAAATATCAGCTAATATGTCATTAAAACGAGTAAAGAATCAATCACATGTTCTAAAGGTGTTTCAGAGAAATTGACTGTTAATTTAAAAGCAAGTTGCAGGAACACTGAACGATTTACAATTCAGTTAAAAGTATTGAAAGTTCAATGAACCCGTCTGCTACATACATCACACGGTTAAAGACAACCAAACAGACAGTCTTTAATTTATATAATTCTATAGGTTCAGCTCCTATGGCGATGTGTGATCGGGCGCGCCCGCTTTTGTTCTAATTTTATTGAGTGCTAAACGCCGCCGCGTATAACGCCGTCTTTAAAATGTAAATTTATGCTGAATCAGTGTGATTTACGCGTCTCTTTAATGATCTACAAACTTCTTTGAAATCGTCGCGAACTGACAATGTTTGCACTCATATGGAGATTATCTTGATGCGTTTAAATGTTATTTATATAATGATCCCTAGAAATTTAGTTCTTGGAAAGTTCGTTACCTGTTTTTAGGTTAGAAAGTTAATTTTGTAAGTGAGAGAGGCTATATGTTACCTTGTTAGGACTTGGTTGACACTAGGTAGTGTCACCATAACAGTTCTCGTGAGAATTACAACAGCATGTATACGAATTTCTAGAAATACTTGCATCTGGACAAAATGATGAAACGACTTGATGTAATAAATTAGTTTTAATATAAAACTTACGTCAGTTTTATTTTATTCTTAGAACATTAGTTCCCTTTTTGAGTTGTAATACATGCTACATTAACATACTATGTTTATCTATAATTGAATTAAATATACAATAATAACAAGGCGAGTCCACCTGCCGCACTCACAAAAGCACCAGGCGCTTATACATATTGAGAAGATAGCGGGCGCAAGCAGCCTTTACATACGATGTTCAATTACGTACCCGGAAAATGGAATGCATTATAAGTACTGTATTGTTATGCTCTCCTGGTTACCGTCGTATGATTGTTTCAGGTAAGGGGAGTTTTTTGTACGAAGTTACGTCTTAATATTTGGTATATATATATAATCTGTCTATATACTTATTTATTTATGTAAATCGTATTATAGACGTGAAACCAATTTCGTATTTGGCATAAGGCAATATATACAACAGGGTCTTTAAATAGATTTCCAGACAAAATGACTATGTAAACATATAATACCTATGAATAGAAATAATTGGTATTAAAGTAGGCTAGGCACAAATAAGGCAACATGTACCAATGGCCATATTACATATTTAAATTACATTAAGTTTTCAATCAAATAAATATACATAGAAATATTACTAACTACAGCACCGGCCAATCATAAATTGAAAGGAGATAGCGCGCATTGAAAATTACATAATGTTGCCAAGTAATAAGCAATAATTTCCTCGAGGGGTAATAGTTCCACGACAGCGACATCTATCGGAGAGTAGCGGCACACGTCGATAAATCGATAGGTAGTAAAATAATAATGATTAAAATAGGCTAACTGTGCTTGAGGCGATGTAGTTTTGAGAACTATGTATTATTAATATTTAGCTCCATTATTATTTAATGGTAATAACAGTAAAATATAATGTGATTGTTAAAATGAAAGGTAGATAACTGGTATCTCAGTGGAAACACTGTAATAAATCTTTAGAATGAATTCATTTAACGTTAGCTAGTTTGGACTGAATTGTGCCACAGATGAGTTTCGAAATGTCAAGATGTACTTCGGAAAGGTTCTGGAGAAAATCTTGTTGTGTATAAAGAGTCTCTGTCCGTGGGAGTCTTGCTTTAATTTTGATAGAAGAGATCAGAACTATTAGAATTACCCAATTTCTAGGAATTGTGCAAAATATAAGTGGTAACATTGATACTGCAACTTGAAACCAATAGTATAAAATCAGGCGCTTGTGTTTTTGATTGACAATGTATTGTAAGAGAAACTTCATTTCAGAAGAAGCCATTGGGGAAAAAGACAGAGGGTCCTGACCTGATAATGAATAACTTTCTGGGTTTTGAGTACTTCTACCAGTATCTGCGGAGATGTTTTGCTGTATAGTGGAATTTTTTGCGATGAAATTATTTCAAAGGTTACGCGTTACCTTTCATATATTCCGACGTTCGAACGAAAATCTAGAAACAGTAATTGAGAAGTTTGTGTCCGAAGCTTTCTGAAATCTTGGGAAGGAACTTCTTGGTACCGTCTTTCTGTGAGGTCGTGTTATGAATCCATACAAATCTACATAAATATCAAATACTACTTTTTTAGTAAAGTCGAAACGCTTAACTTTGATCCAGACTTAATCCGTATAAAGAGTCTCGGAATAAAAAAATGACACGAATATAATAAGTATTTTCGGACATCGGACATCTTACACACAATGTCATTTAGTCCCAAACTAAGCAGAGCTTGTATTAAGGGTACTATAACTAATATAAATACATAAACATACTTTTTTTTGTAAATGCATACATATTATACATACAAAACACCGAAGCAAATATTTGCGGATCACACAAACATTTGGCCCGACCCGGGAATCGACGCCAAACCTCAAACACAGCAGTCGTTTAGGCTACCATTGCGCCACCGATGCAGTTTGATAGACAGATTTGATAGATGATGACAGTAATGATAAGTATCTTGTTCTCTGCTTAACAGAAAAGGCAGAAGTACCAGTCTTCTTTCTATCAAGAGACACTCACAGTCAAGTCACCCTACGTGATTAGTAACAATCATCGAAGCACCCTGGCGAGGAGAGGAAGAAAGAGAATTGTACGTAACGACCACGCGGTTTGTACCTGGATAGGTGACAGTTAGATAGCGGCATCTCTGGCGATTTGGAGGTCCCTTAAGCAGTGGGTCCCGGTTGTTATCATAGAATAACAGTCACGAAGCTCAGTTGGAAGATTATAAGCTCAAAAACATCCAACGGTAAGATTACGTAGCCCGAACATTGAGTTACCAATCCCCAACCTGCATTCAGCTAGCGTGGGGCCGTATGGCCTTAACCCTCTCCTGAGAGGAGACCCACGCCCAGTAGTGGGACGTTACGGGTTGATGATCATCATCATCAATCATCAACAGCCTTTTACAGTCCACTGCTGGACATAGGCCGCTCCTCAGATAGGAGGTATTGGCCTACTATACCACGCTGGCCAGACGGGTTGGTATAGGGTTGGTTTCAAGTTTTCCTTCTCTTTGCATTGATGTTGTCTTGCGTAGTTTATCCCTTAGTCGCCTTTTACGACACCCGCGGGATGAATAGGAGTGGTGACACTCTGTATTCTTAATCCGTCACCACACGAGTTGATGATGATTGATGACAAGTTTTCTTTAGACACCAAAGACTGCAACTTATCAAAGTGGTCACAATGTGGTCACAGAACACGCGTACCCTCTCGTTATACCTTTTTTACAATACATTTGTCAGTTTTATTTACACTTTTTTATATTCCTAACTAGTTGTGTTTTGCGGTTGCGGTTGCATTCAGATTAACGTCTAGTTGTAAAACTGACAAATAATGAATGGTTTGGATTGGAATAGTGGGTTCTTGTGGTGTTATATTCATTTTAGAATGGATTTTGGGGTTGGAGACCATATAGTGCACTGGTCTATGTCGTATTTACGTACTTTAGTTATCTGACGGTTCTGATTTAGAGAGATTTTATAATGTCTATACAAATTCATAATATTGAAGTCTGTTTTTAATATCGAATGAATAGTTTTTGACGTGACAACGTCTTATGATTCGATGGAGCCGGCTGCACGCACGAAAAAACATGAGTCATGCGGCGTTGCCTCGCTCTGAGGCGTTCCATTTAAGGCTTGAAGTGCAAGCGAGAGCGCGGAACGAGCGACAAAGAGGCACAATCTTATGACGTTGTCACGTTGAACTATCTTCAGTAAACCGACTTTACAGACAACCGATTTCTTTTTACTAAAAAAATGCATATGACACTAATAACGGTACTTACATTAAAAAAGCATTTTTTTTAATGTCTGTCTGTTCCAGCTAATCTCTAGAACAGCTGAACCGTTTTTATACTACCTACTGAGTTCTGTAGTTATTCGCGGTTTTTGTTGTAACTCGAGTAACATAGAGAAGCGAAGCTAATCTAAGTTACTATTTACGTCATCAGCTTTATGCCAGTTGAAGTCTCATCAAAACCGGTCCAGCCGTTTCAAAGAATAACCGGAATAAACAGACAGACAAAAAATTGATTAATGTAAGTACCATACAAACTGACATTTTAATTTTATTTATTTGTATATATAATAATGTTTGAATGAAGTGAGAGCAAACATGTAAATCCGTTAGTACGTGGGCCGCGTTAGATATTGATTTAATAGTTACACAACAACCACATTCAGGTAATCTACGTGATTATTTCAAATCACCGACACATTACATTAGCCGTAATCTCCAGTAATGGCGGCGCTGTGTTACCAGCCTCCAGCGGCCCGCCGAATTGTGGGAAAATAAATAACCATCAAACAACACACGAAGCAAAAACATTTTAATATTCATGGAATTATAATAGTCAATACTAAAAAGATTTCGACAAGATTACATTATTATTTATTCACCCATTATACAATTATTTACTTAAAACCCTTTAGCATTTTTATTCGATTTCCGAACGGACAGAATGGATATTGACAGCGAGGCGGGAAAGCGCGAAGGCGGCCGCGACACTTTTTTTTCTTTTTAATTCAAAGTGTCATAGTGGACGGCGGAGTGCACTTTATGCCAGTATCAATATTTTATATTTTATTTTTGAATCCTTATTCTCGAATTACTTAAAGGAAATGAACAAGTAAGCAATTACATACTCTTTATTTTTTTAATATGTATCTCCTTACAAAAGCGTCGTCTCCTTGATTACCTACCAGTTTGGCACGAACCTTAAATTATATTCGTGTCATTTTTTTATTCAGAGACTCTTTATACGGATTAAGTCTCGATCAAAGTTACGCGTTTCGACTTTACTAAAAAATAATATAATAAACATGACCGTAGCGAAAAAGCAATAAGACGCACGTCAGAAATAACTTGAATTACAATTTTAATCTTGTCAAATCCGAGTTTTTATTGTGATCAGCGGCCCTCGTACGGTGGACATAATTTTCGTTTTCAAAGTTTATTTAATAAGGAGTTCTCGCTATAAGAAATCATATTAAATCGGCCGCGCCCCGCGAGGGTTGGAGGCCTTGTATAAATCCGCGATTTTTATATCATCCTCATTATTATTTTTGAACGTTGAAAACGGCCGCTTATGAATAAAAAGTTGGCTTTATATTGATGCAAAAATATTGTTAACCGACAAAAAGCTATAGGTACGTGTAGGTCCCGGGTGCGCGGCCGGGTCGGTGTGTGTCTACTCTACTGCCTTTTAGCGGCAACATGAAATCATATACTAAGCAAAATGTTGGTCGGCAGCGTCACTCACTGCACAAAACGGCAATAAAAACAATCACGTTATCCCTGTACCGTCTCGGTGGAATTAAAGATCAGTTAACTCGCTACTCGAGATAAAATTGGCTACTGAGGATTGAAAAAATGCTCTCAATCATTCTCGAGTACGAGCAACATTCCTGACATACTGTATCTATTATAAACAGCCTGTTTTCCATCATAAACTTTTTTGACGGAACGTTTATTTTAAGTAGATGGGTATTTTTATCAAATTACTATAATTTTGGTCAAACAAAACTACGAGCTGTCAAAATTGACGTCGGTATATCATCGGCTGACCCTTTTTTGTTACCTACTTTAATAATTTCGTTAAAGGCTTTTTAAACTGGCCGCATATTTGGAATAGCTGCTTGTACTTTATGGTCCGAATCATTTGTATAGGAATTTAAATGGGATCGTTTTAAAATTGGATTACAATAAAAATCGAGAAACGCCAAGAAAATTTCAGATATTCCAACGTTTAGAAGATGGTTAGGGACTCAGAAGAAGCGATAAAAACTTGACGGAAATAAACTGTAATGTACTTAAATAACAATGTGGGCTAATGAGTGATCATCAATCGTCGAAACTCGAATGAAAACAAACATAATTAAATCAAGATAAGGCTACGACAAGCGGAAACTCTGAGGTGCAGTCAAGCTAGAGCTGTACCACCGTCCCACTCGCCACGAGTCGCCGATAGCCCTTCAGATTTATACAATATATCTCATTATTCATATCTCAACAAAGAGGGGCATAAATTACGCGGCCCAAAAATATCTAAATCCTAATCCATTCGCCTCGCTTGTCCCCAACTGAATCCGATTTTAAAATATTTATGAAAAGGCTACAAAAAAGTTTAAAAAAACACGAGTCCAGAGACAGAATTAAAAATAATAAAAAAAATACATAAGCCGAGAGCGAACGTCGGAAAAAAGTTAAAATGATTGTAGGGCATCTCGGTGTGGTGTTGTTTTTTTCTCGACGTATCCCCGTTTCATTAGATTCGTTTCAATTCTGTCGGGATTAGTCGGAGAAAGGTCTCTTAAGGATAAAATGCGATGTCCGTTGATTTATAAAGATCCTCTCTTTCGGGCGATAGGACATAATTAATTGTTCGACGTGATCTATCGCCGTGTTTTTGTGTAGCGGGACTAGCAGGTGCTCGTGGGCCAAATAGAACCGAGAAGTGGATGTAATGCTGTCTGGGGCCTATAGTGTGAATGGTCCGGCGGACCGTCACGCGGAGAGGCCGAGGGCGGAGGGCGCGCTCCACGTGCTCGGGCACTGTTTGTGACAGCTCCCAAAATTAGTCACGTGGCCACTAATAGCCCCACGGCCAGGGGTGCGCGCACTCGCCGTTTTTTTCCCGGCTCTCGTACGGTTGTTTACAACAGTTGGTGGCTATCGATCCGACGCCCGGATATAGACGTAAATACGGCGTTATTCATCGAGTGAAGGCCCGTTTTGTTTGCACACCGCCCCCGGTTTTGTCGTCTCGGCTGTTTTCCATCGATTTTCCACCGGACGGTAAGCGGTACCGGTGTTCTGGGAGCGGTGCTATGTGTTATCTGGGGTAAGGTGAGTGCGATGTTGTGTGTGATCGGTGGTGGACTGGTCGGGCTCATCTCGCGGCGTGTCGGCATGCGTGGTGCGTGGTGTGCGGCGCGCGCGTGTGTGCGTCCGGCTGTCGGGGCGCACTGCTCGATTAGCGCGGCCGGCACCGCCACGCCGCCTGATTGGGCCATCCATCACCGCCGCCGCCCGCTCCGCCACCCTCCGGCCCTGCGCACTCCGCCGGCCGACACTGCCCCTTACGCGGAGGGCTCGAAGGTGGCTTTTCCGGCGCGCCGTCCCCGCCGCGTTAATGCCCCGACGCGCGCAACACAGATCGAGGCGTATTTTTAAGACGGATACTTAGTGCGTTACATTATTATACTTTTGTTTTTTTTTGGTCGCGGGCGTGTAACCCACACGCTACGTACGTGTTTTCATATGGCGGCCGGGTCGACGCACCGCTCCGGTTATGATACCGAATGCCTTTAGATTTTTGATTGAGGTTTTATTTTATTTGGTGCGACGCTGGGGCCGATTACGTTTCTCGTATTCGTTTACCGCTCGGCCAGTTTTTGTTTCGACGTGTTTCATTGTTCGTAACGAGATCGATTTTAACGATAAGCCATCGGTTTTAATGAAGACGTGGGTGTGCTCAAGTTTACTGTATCGCGGGCCGGAGCTACCTATAGCAGCCACAAAAAACTTCCAGCTTCATGAGAATAGTTTGAAGAGACAACGACTTGGAATAATAAATATGTCAAATTTGGTATTACATCATCGCCTGACTGAGTTGTTAATTCATGGTCACTATGTCAGCTATGGGAACAGCTGCCAGGGCTCCATCATCAAAAACTTCCGCGACACAGTTGTTTTAAAGATTCATTGTTACAGATGTAAAATGTTTGTTCATTACTGAGGATAAGTATACCTACAAAGTCTATTGGACTCACTTCAATATCTATAGTTGAATCCTCGACCAGACAAACGTATATTCGACGTATATTGTACGTCTCCATGGCAGTCTTCTATCACCTTTATCAAAGAGATTGTTCTGACGAGCTTTTCCAACTGGTTCCACCTTCTCCCTTCCTCAACACAACAATGCATGCTGTTCTTGGAAGTAATCATTTTTGATGACATACGCTCTCGAACTAAACGGTTCAGCTCTTCCTTTCTGGCCGATCAGTTAAAACCTGGAACTCGCTACCACCGCACGTATTTTGCTGCCACTATGATCCCGTATCCTTTAAGCAGAGCGTCAAAAAGCCGCTATAGAAAGGGTCACCATGCTGCTTTATACACATTCGCAATTAGAATCGTAACCACCAATCTTTGATTCTGCTCATGTTTCCAATCAGGCAGGGTCATTTTGACTGCTTTTATAAAAAAACCTACCGTCATTTGACACTCCCGTAGTCTCAAAACTACATTTATGATAAGTATTTTAATGTTAGGTATATATTTGAGTAGCAAAATGATCTCCGTCCTCCACAAGCGCAGGCCTGAGGCGACAGGTGAGGCCACCTGTCACCCTAGCAGAAGCAGGCCGGAGTGGCAAGTAATTCTGTATTTGACAGAAGAATGGAAACATCGGAGTTCTCGCACAGTAGGGGGCCGTCTGCAAACCAAGATAGGTCGAGGTACGTCGGGGTCCCAGGGTTCCCTTCCGAGGGTGCACCTGGTTCTCCGACTTCTAGTGCCTGAGAAGGCGTGTGGTTTTGGTCGGTTCGAGTCATTGTGTGGCTTCCGTGGGCATTTCCGCACAGGGAAAAAAACGGTATAAATTTGGGTCGAAAGACAATTTAGGCAGTCAATACGTAGTACAAACAATCTTTTATTGGTATCAATAGGTTTGATTATTCATATATAAGTAGGTATTTCATGTAGATCTGCTCGTAAAACCGATGTCGCACACGATGCCGTATAACTCAATAACCACAAAGTTTACGGAAGTGTACGCAGGAATATGTTCTCGTCGTAAAAATATCGTAAACCGAACTGTAATAATAATGGCTACCCATTTACTTGATGTCTTGTACAATAGAATTTTTTTTTTGGACCTTTTTCATTACTTAAATATGAAAATTTGGCTGATTTAGGTACCTGTGATATGAATACACATAATCGAATCGACAAGGTACAAAATTGTCTTAAAACTTTCAACGTAAACTTTTTGTCTTCCTCATAATCAAATGTTATTTAGATAGTAAAAAGACTGTCTTGTTGGTCTAGTGGTAAGCGTATGCGGCTGCTAATCAAGAGGTCTTGGGTTCGATTCCCGGGTCAGACCAGAAAAAAAGGCAGGACTAGTAAAGACTGGTAATGATGAAAATGCGAGTTTAAATCTTAATTTGTGTCGTCTCTTATCGCTTGTCTGTTGCGTGAGAATGCAATTTGTAAAGGCCAGCGCACACTCGCCGACCTGCGACCTCGACCTCAGGATCACAACGCGATTATATGCTAATACGCTAGAAACTATCCATTATATAACCATAGAGCTATGGAATTTCCCACTGCCTTGTTAGTTCAGTAGTTAGCGAATGCGACTGATGATCAAAAGGTTTCGGATTCGATTCCCGGGTCGGACCTAATATTTGTGATAATATTTCAGAGTCTGGATGTTTTCTATGTATATTAAGTACGTATTTATTTATTTATATTAAAAAAAAAAGTATCTTTATGTATTTATATCAGTTGTCTAGTACCCATAATACAAGCTCTGCTTAGTTTGGGCCTAGACTAGTGGTAACTGTTTAACGTGAGCACAATATACGTAAGACAACTCCCGCTTTAGATATCAATCAAGTATGTATCGCAAAAGACTTAACAAAAATACACTAAACGGACATAAAGAACATCCACACTCAAAACAGTTTGTGGATTACAACACAGTGTTGGTTTGAACCCACAATCCTCATGGCAGTAGAAAACCGCGTGTCGATCACTTTCGCCGCAGTTCCGCTTGCAGTAAAAAGTAGCCTATGTGTTATTCTGATATATAAGCTATATTACTGTAAAGTTTCATCCAAATCCGTTTAGTAGTTTTTGCGTGAAAGAGCAACAAACATACATACATACAAACTTTCGCGTTTATAATAAGGGTAGGTATTTATTTAATGGTAGGTTGGGAAGCTCTCCGCTTCTTGAGTTGGATAAGTCCATGGACAGTGATAAGCACTTACCATCAAGTTGACTTATCTGCTTGCTTGACTCCCTTACTAAAGAAAATAATCTCAACTTATAAAAAACTTATGCATAAAGCAGAAAGTGAATTAGTAGCCAACTATTTGACACTATTCTTCAAAGTCTTATAAACTTAAATCTGAAGTAACTGACATTTCAAACTTCAATGTTGCCAGATAAAAGAAATTAAAAATACCAATAATTCTAAAAACGAATTACCCCTAAAGTATATAAACCTTCATTGCACGCAAAAAAAGCATCTATTTACGTCATAAGACCTAACAAACGTATATATGATATCGAAAAGCTGATGTTTTCCAGCTACGGACGCCATAGACTTACAATGTAATATTTTATTGCATATTATCCACCGATGAACCACCGGTGGTTATTTAAATTGGCCAAGAAACCCAGCCAATACTGCGAGAGTAATTTAAGTCTAGAAAAACAAGTTTCAAGTGAATTTCGCGCTGTATTTTATTTTGATAGCAATCGGCAAAGACACACGCAAGTTAATATTAGAGATGGTGTAGATTGACGGTTAGATAGCCGGATTGTCCGGATATTTTATAACTAGGTAGTTTTTCACTTGTCTAATTAAGTTTTATTGATTTGTGTTATGTTTTTTCGGATATTTGTGGATGGGAGGTCGAGTATTTAACTGTATTGTAAGAGATCACGGATTTGATTTCTACTCAGTGTAAATTATTGTATATGTGGAGTGAGCAGTTAATTAAAGACGCAAACAACAGCTAGTAAGTGATATTAATATTGCCAATTTCTAAAGTAGTCAGGGTTACAAATTGATTGCTATCAAAATGCAACACCAGGATTTATTTAACATTGACAACACTAGTCTCCATTTTGTGAATTGGCAGCCCCAATGACTAGAGTAATGAATCATACCTAAAGCAGTCCTACTTCATTTTTATATGTTTCCACTTCTGACACATAGGCTTTTGATCCTAAACTATATAGGAGGAGATTGTACAATGGTAACAATTATGCGTATGTCCATAGATCTTACGATACCTAAACTTTTGGGTTGGTGTCTCATAATTTAAGAGGAAAAGACCTCTCAAGTAGACATCGAGTTTAAAGTATTTTTTCTATAAACAATAATTACCTGTCATTTCTATCAGTTTAATTGCCTAATAAAAATTGATCCGAAGTGTTAAGTAGTTTTATTACAATTATTACATCGTAATTACCATTCGTAGCGACAAGTTTGCATAATTAACCACCATGTTTTTACGCTTACAAATATTAAAACATGGTTTAAAAACATTAATGATAAAATTAACTCGGATAAAACGGAAACATGTTAAGAACAAGTAATTATCCGAGCAATAGCTAGCCGGATACAAATCCAATATCCGTCAAAATACTTATCGTCCCATCTCCAGTTTATGGCACATAATGAAGTACATAGTCGGTCATTGGACGGAGCTGATGAAGCAACGAGTGCAATCTTCAAGCATGACCTCGGATGAGATCGCATCGAGGACTCCAACTTTAAAAGGTTCAAGCGAAATGAGCGCCCCGAGACCACTAGTACCTATAATGCATTTCTGCGCACGGCGGTCCGCTTTGAGCTCCACCAAACGTAGATTGAGATTAAACAGCACAAGGAAATCTCAACCGAAAAGCGTTTACACCAAGACTCAATTCACTCTCTTCAGTGTACGTCGCTTACGACGTTTTGTTCTGTGATAGTTGCTAACGAACAACGATTCCCGGTCTAATTTGCGGACATGGCGAGCGATCGATCTCATTGGATTTTTTGAAAAAGGAACATTCGAAGCACCTTATGAGCTGAGGCACAAATTGAGCAATTTAGTGCTCGCCCTCTCGCGCACGTGTATCGGCGCACTCCCATCTCGCTCCGGACCTTGGCGTGCATTCTAAATGAGAATATTAAAAATTAGTTGGTTCATGTTTAGCCCGACCCGCCGTGTAATTATGGGCGCGCTCCGTTTGACAAATGAGTTTGAAGACCACTGGAGACAAATCAATACATGACAGTTCTAAAAAAAATGGGGCTTTCTAATCAGAAGTTTTAATTGGACTTCTAAGAATTTCCGCCTAAAATTTTTGTTAGAAAATACTTGCCGTAACAAACAATAGCCGAAGGGCTCATTACAAGAAATAAAACAAACAGTGAACGATATCGGAGCACATCCATGCGTCATTATCATCGCATTGTTTTTGTAACTAATTTAGGTAAAAACACCGTTGGAGCGGGCAACCCTGTCGAAGCATTCCAACGCGCCCCGTTACCATGGTAACCGACGCGCCGCACCACCCACTTAACCACCGCCCACAACCCAAACAAATAACAACCTTATTTTTTACAGTGCAGAACTCTAATCGCTAACACACCCAAATGAAGTTATAACCTTCTTTTACGACGCTCCACAATCGTCGATACCCAGTCATAACAATGAAATTGCGACCTTAATGTTTTCCAGTAAAGTGCCATTCGGAACGCGCGAACGACTTAAGAATAGCGACCTAAGGAATTGTTTTATCTCTTTCGCACGTCATAAAGACGAGGTCGCGCTGTTTCAGTCGCGCGCCGAATCCTTTCTTGCTAAAGACGGAATCGATACACTTGATATTTCTCTTTCTGGCGTACTTTTTGTTCAAATCGTTGCCACTGTTAATCCGTCTTCGACAGCGTTAGTTAGATAAAAACTGTAAAATATAACTGTTAGACTTTGAATCCGTCCAGCGATCCTTATTCCACGTTCGGTTACTAAATATTATCAAACTGTGAACATTCTTATTTGTTTTACAACTAACGTTTGTAGGCGCGAAAAACGGCAATTGATATCGTACAATATTTAAACAGGCAATAACGCTGACGTATGCCACAAGAAAGAGAAAGACTTCAGAACTTGCATACGGACAAGTGAGATGGTAATCGCTGTACGCATATTATAACGATGCATTTGCATTACTTTGTTACGGTAATTGTAACTTTATTTAATAAGATGTAAAGTTTAATTTCGAATAAAGAATAACAAATATAGTTCTAGCTACTATTCAATAGGTGGCGTTAATAAATCAAAGTTGAAATTGAATTGTATTTTAACTTTAGATGAAGATAATAGTAAAACTATTTAATTATTTCTTTTATCTTAGATGGAAGTTTATTATTTTTACTGCAAAATTAATTTTTGATGTGTTAGAAATGTCAATTTTAAAATTGTGTAAGGGCACGGACGTTTTAGGGCCAAGTTTGCCAAAGTGTCGTAAGTAGGTACATTGTTGTTCAAAATCTTCCGTTGTAGGCGACCTTGCATCGAGATGACACCAAGATCGTATCCCCGATAACGCAACATGATCGATGAGCTGTCAGGCGTGCGTGCGCGCCGCAAACATTCGATATCCATCCTGGTACTCGATACAATCGGACACGAGTTCCGATACTTGAAAACACTATTCGTTGTTACTTAAAGTCGATATTCGATTTTTGATGGCAGTAATGGCCTGACAGATTTATATGTCGTTAGATTTTTCGTCGGCTCATTACTGAGAATCGATTTGGACTGTCATCGGTATGTTTGTTCGATTCAAATTAGAATTGGTGTTTGTATAAATGTTTTATGATTTGAAACACTTATTCAAATTCCTGAATTCATTATACGTTGGAAGTTGTAAATAAAAAACTCGAGACTTTTAATCGACAGCAAAAAATTGTAACATTAATATTTATTTTTTAAAGACGGTTATTTAATAAGTTAATAAGTATCTTTATTTCTTATGAACACATTAAAGTTACACAATTATAATTTGTAAATAAAGTGTTATTGCTTAGCAACATATGTAGGTAAAATGTTTTGAGTAATGTTACACAAGTAAAAACTTTAATCAGTACATTGCTGATCAAATAAATTTTGTAAGAGGCAGTAAAGATACATTAGAAATGTGGTGCTGGAGGCGGATGATGGACATCAGTTGGACAGCGAAAAAATCCAACGAGGAAGTCCTACTAATGGTTGACGAAGAAAGGAGACTTCTGAATACTGTTGACAACAGAAGAGGCAAAATGGTTGGCCATTTGATAAGACACGACAACCTTTTTAAAACCTTTCTAGAAGGAAAGATAGAAGGTAAAAGAAAACGCTGAAGGCCTAGATTGGCTTACATAGCAAGTTAAGGAGAAAGTAGGAGTCGTGGCCTATCAAGAGGTCAAACGGATTGCAGAAAATAGATAGGAGTGGCGATTGCTCCACCGACAAAGGCCTGACACTTAAATTGTGAAGAAGAAGTAAAAGTACAGGACTTGATGGTAAGTGGCTACCACCGGCCATGATACTTGTAACTTGCACCACAAGTGCATTCCCGCATTTTAGAGTCCATCAGAATGAGAAGAAAGAGAATTCTAGTGCCTTAGACCATAGTCTAATTAGTATCACAATATATTTGAAAAAAGTCCTTCAACGCGTCTGTATGTCTGTCTGTTCGTGATAAACACAAAATTGGACCGATTTAAATGAATTTTTATACCCAGATAGTCTAAAACCTGAGAAAAAACATAGGTTACTTTTTACTGCGATAACCAACATAGACGCGGACGCAGCCGCGTGCGAAAACTAGTTGGAAATTAAGTTTGAATGCATGTGAACTTTCACTAACGTTTTCAATCGCTCTGTACAATATGGAATATATCTACCCTATGTTTGGTTCTAGATGACAACCTATCTCTGTGAAAAGCCTACCAAAGTGACTCTACTCTGCCTGATGGAAAGCATGAGTAGAATTTAGGAGTAGGGGTCACCATCCTCATTGTGAGGGTAAGCAATGCAGCATGGTGACCCATATCATGGCGACCTGGTCGGATGTATCTGCATCATTATCCCGGCCTCTGAAAGCCGGGAGAATGGTTGGGCCTCCGGTCTCACACTCACTAACGAATACGACAGTAAGAGTACTGTCATTATTAGGATGGTCTGCTGTGTGAGGGTCCAGTCAGCCCATCAGCACTTCATTAAAAACCCTACAGACTGAGTAACAAACACATTAACGTAGAATATTTAGACGATTTCCGAAATTTCCGAATGTCATTTCTCACTTTTAGTTTTTTTATCTACCTATAAATAAAAAAATACCGGCTAGGAACTTGGCTGGTGGCACTACCTCCACAGCCGTTTGTCGCTACCGGTGTTGCCATACCTGGGTACTCACCCGGACTGCCCAGGAACACGGAGGAGTACACCCGCCGCGCCACGTCGGGGGGTGACGACCATTCACGACGCGATGGACACCATTTGCCTGCAATAGAAGAAAAAAATTGACTTAGACATTTTTTATTGTATTAATTAACACAACCGTGTGGTGACGGATTAAGAATACAGATTGTCACAACCCCTATTCATCCCGCGGGTGTCGTAAAAGGCGACTAAGGGATAAACTACGCAAGACAACATCAATGCAAAGAGAAGGAAAACTTGAAACCAACCCTATACCAACCCGTCTGGCCAGCGCGGTATAGTAGGCCAATACCTCCTTTCAAAGGAGAGGCCTATGTCCAGTAGTGGACTGTTAAAGGCTGTTGATGATGATGATGAACTAAATTAAAGTGTCTGTATGTGATATCAAATCTGTTTGTCTGTGTGTTTGTTCCGCGTAACTTTTGGAACGGCTGGACCAATTTTAATAGGACTTTCACTGACAAATGGTTGATGACAGAAGGAGTAACTTAGGTTATTTTTTTTCACTAATTTTGCTAGCGACGTTACTTGCGATTTAGAACAATAACAGCGAGCAACACCGCAGGACTCAGCTAGATACAGAACAAAATGATCGTACTTATACCAGAATTATTTGTCATAGATAGGAGTCGAGTCTGTCATTGTGCCTCGGAGAGCACGTAAAGCTGTCGGTCTCGGTTGTCATGAACATCTATGGCAATCGTTGTTGGGAAGTCCGTGCCCTCAAATATACCGACAACTAGTTCAATCTTCGAATTTCACTTCTCCCTTAGGGTTGCGGAGATCCAATGCCAGTCGTTTCGTGGAAAAACTGAAATTCACGTAAAACCGGTTGAACTAGTAGCCGACCCCTAATAAACTTGTGAATAAAGGCTCGGAACATGAGATAGGAGACGAATACACGATCTCTTGCTTAATAACGAGACTTACTAACTGGTAGGATAACAGGCTCTTGGGTGATCACAACAAATAATGGTCTATGGTAATTTATCTATGTAGTAGCATTAGGTTTGGAAATCGACAAAGTTCTAAATGTACCAGTCTATGAATTCACCTTGAAATATATTTTTTATTTATTATTTCTAAAATTAGACACATTATGCTATTTTATATTTAGTAAGGAATTCATAATTATCTATTGCATACTTGAAACTCAAAATTATATAGGTAGGTACTAATTCATATTACAAAAGCATTTTTATTTATGCAACTATGTTAAAATTTAATAAAACTAAAAAAAGCCGTCAGATGCGTAATAACGGAGCCGTAAATTTAAAAAAAATGACTTAATTTATGATTTAAATTTCAAAAAGTTATTTGAAAGTCGTTTTGCAACTTTATAATTAAATAATTTGAAATTAAAATTCTGTATGTCGATTGCTTTGTCTTAACATTTTTTAAAGAATGTTTCAAAAATGAAACTAAATTTAAGACACATTTTTCAACTAACATTGTTTTACTGACCAAAGTTAATAAAAAGGTATTGGACCATGTATCCAAACACATTAAGAATAAAAAAACATTACATAGGCACAGGCAACAACGGTTTAAAAATAAACCAGTGTTAGTAAGTACTTTATACATAATAATATGTATTTATCTAAGCGAATTTTAAATATAGAACGCCGGATTGAATAAAATTCACATTAAGATTTTTTTTTATTTATAAAACGTAGTTTTAGTATCATTGACTTGTTCGTTCTCGGCGGCGCGAGCGTTAGAAGTAAAATTCTAAAGCGTTTTTCTCATGTCATTACGTTTAAATAGAAGTCCTTTTAATAAGATAATTTAATGAACATTTAGGCAGTAATTATATTTAAGCGTTACTTAATAAACACTAGCGAGTACCATCGGGTAAAATTGTCGTTACAATTTGAGTAAATGTTCTTCACATGCGACATCATTTTTTCAACCGATTTCGATTTCAAAAGAAAAACCTGCTACATTAAGCTCTTCCCCGCCTATCTAATGGATTCGTCCAAGTCTCCCAGGACCCCAGCGTCATTACGCAAAAAACATACAAAAAAATAGAAAAAAAATACTCGACGACTCAAAAAAACACCTCCTGGGAGAACGAAGGTGTTGCCCGCCCCTAGTCTTTCTTACCCCAAAAATAAGGGGAGGCAATATCATACACCATTAGCAATTTCGTTACTTTTTTAACGGTGTCACATTGTATATTATTCTGTTCGGTAATGTCACAGGGAGTGTCTGCGAGCGCTTTTGTACAACATCGAACATGTAATCAAGAGCTAACAATTTACAGAAATGGCAAACACTGTTCATTTGACTGTTTTAATTGAAAAATAATACGATATGTGCGAGTGCATCACTACGGGGGGCGCCATGTTTAAAAGGAACGTAGCCAACATAATTTTCTCCCGCTTTGTGTTCCTTTTTCGAAATTCGTAATTCGAACAAAAGCTCGCGCGGCGCAATGGTGCATGCATGATTGATAGCGGCGCGGTGACGCGACCGACGCACACACCTACACTCTCATACAAATAAAAACCCTTGACCTCTGTTCCGAACTCGAATATCCTTACATTTACTGTTATTCTGGTAATTTTATATGCAATTTGCTTGCCCTACCCAAACTTACTTTAAAAGCATAAAGTAGAATTACGTCGTTGGGTGAAAAAGAAGCGAAAATTACCCCATAGCACAAGTTAACGCTATAAACAAATACTAAAAATCTTGTAAACGAAATAAGGTGGCACTCTAAATAAGAATTAAAGTAAAATTGCTGAGGTGTGGGTCCCTCGACACGGGGCGCATTAGTGGGGTGCCTCGCGACGATATTCATAATGCGAAAAATTGTAATAACCTGGCGAATATCAGGATAGGGCAGGCTCCTTATAAATATATGGAGGGAAGACGGGGGATTGCTAAGGAAATTGTCTAAATATGCCCGTTACGTACCGAGTCATGGGTGACGGAGGTATAAATAAAAAAACTACCGCATACTTAACATAATAGGAATAAAAAATTGTTTTTAAACGTGTAGTACACTAGTAATAATATGTAGGTATGTGTTCACTTTACCGTTCCAAAATCTTATCTGCATTTTGATATTCTTTTTTAAGTTGGCGATTAACAAATGGTGTCCGCTATAAATTGCCTATTAAAGTATTAAAGCATCATAAAGACGTTGCTAAAGTTTTTTTTATTTAAATTATGAATACTTCGTTTAGCATATTTCATATCATGTGTTAGGTAAGTGTTGCCACTATAAAAATGTATTATAAAGTAGTAGAAATTGTACTAATTTAGTATTTTTTATTTCAAATAATTTCACATGTAATCTCATGCATCGCTAGTAATAAATAATAGCTAACCTCCATTTAAACAAACTCAATTACATTTATTCAAATGCATCCCATCTAACAAACGAAATGTACAATTTACAAACGATCTTCACAACGTAACAAAAATAACAATTAATGTTTTGAATTTGTACGAAAACGGTGTATTGTTAGGAAACATTAATGAATAGTAATTATTGAGTGAAATTAATTGTAGCCCAAATAAATTATGCCCTTAAGAATCGACCATTTTGATTTGTACAAGCACTGTTATTAAAATGCGCGCGGATTATGTGTTTCTCAACCTTTATATTCTTAGTTAGATGAACGGTCAATTCTCGAAGGAATCGAAATGGTTATGTAAATTCTACATCTTTCCTTGCGGTAATGTTAGCGATATCTATTATTATTTTTGGTATTAAAAGTCATGAGTTTCAAATATCTTCAGCTGTCGTAGATTTATACCTAATGTTTCATCATCATCATCATCATCAGCCTATCGCAGTCCACTGCTGGACATAGGCCTCTCCCATTGCACACCACTGTGATCGATTTTGGGCTTCTCGCATCCAGCTCCTGCCAGCCATCTTACGCACGTCGTCACTCCACTAATGTTTGAAATAATACCATAATCTCATCTTATTTTTGAAATTAAGTCCGTTTAAAGTTTGAGGGCCACTGCACCTTCGAGTGATAGGAATCAGAACAGAGTTTTTGAAGCACCAATTGTTTTAATTCGATAAAAAACGAGAATTATGAATGTTAATTGCCATGTTTTGGCGCGAAACCACCGCCATTGTTTCTCGGCCTTATATTTTATTTTAATTGGATTTTAATAATCGGTTACCGAGCTGTATAAAACATATCTTACTTTATATAATGCAAAGTAAATTAAAATCTATGTATTCCGTTATGGTTTACTGTCTGTGAACTCAGAAATTTGCTAGTGGAAGTATTTTTACGATTATTTTTGAATAATATTTAAAAATAAAACCTAATTTAAGTTCGTCGCAAACGTGAGTAACGCTTTACCACTTCCATTGTATTTGTATACATACATAATATACATACCCTATGTCTTATTCCTATATATTTTGAACCCAGCACCTGCCAGGTTACTAGGGCCGCAGAAGATGTCGCTTCACACGATAAATCACTCGCTTTTTCTGTTCCCTACCTCCTTGCGTTTTATTCTACTCCGGTACACAGCACCGCCGGTCGGGGGATCTGGGACGGGTTTTTTATTATGTTTTCTGTGATATATAGATGTTTGATATTATTATATCTTGAACTTTGAAACATTGGCCAAAAAAGAATACAAAATTAAAATAGTGTAAAGAAAATTGTTTTAAAATGTTTTTGTCAATGGGTTTTTAGCGTGTTGTAAAAAAAGTACAGTTACTACCGCATATAGGGCATGAAATATGTATTTCAATCAGCAAGTGACGTAAAGTCAGGGCAAAATATTAATAAAATTAATTTCTCAATTCATAAAATAAAATCTGAGGTATCCTAAAACATCTCTATCTACCCATTCCAAGAAATTATAATAATATTCCAAATACAACTCGTAAAGTTCGTATTTCACGAACAGTGCAAGTTTCGTAAATTTTCGTACATTGAAGTCGAGTGTAGCTCACAAAGCAACAACATTCTCGCATAAAGCAATTTCCTTAATGGTGCACCGATAGCTCTCAATGTAACTGCCTTCGAGCTCGATCAATTGCCCCTAACCGAATATTATATACTATATGTAGTATATGCAAGGCGATTTTGGCTTTTCAGACATTGAGCATGGCTTGGGGGAATTTTAAGGCTGTAATTAGACTTGTTGCCCCAATTTTTGTAGTGATAGCGTCATAAATGACTAACGTTAATTGATGTACTAACGAACCAGTGTCCTAAGCTACCATGTGCTATTATTTTTGTCTCCGGTTTTTCATGTCGAATCTTTTTTTTTTAATCGAATTTTTATAAAGTTCTATCTACGCTTGTTTTAATACCTTACGTGTAAAGCTTGATCAAGTTGAACAGAGTATAATTTATGAAACTATTTGCAACCCACTGGAGTCACACAATTTGAAAGCTTACATACCAATAAATAGATGTTTTAAGTGTTTTGAACGATATTTGATATTATCAATCACTGGTTTACTGGTCTTCTCATTGTAAAAAAAAAATTAAGTACACAATATACATTTCTGACTTGAATATATTTTGGGTCTGACTGTACTATCACTTAATAAGCTATATTAGTAAGGACACACCTCAAATGTTTCAAGTAGAAGCGTCTTGTTAGAGAAATACGTTCTTAGACAATCTACATTTGCTAAAAGATTGTAATCCAAAAATAAATATATATTTTTTAGTAAAACATTTCTAATTGCACCCGCCCAAACTTGGGCGGCCCGCCCAACCGCCCAACTCTTAACACAGGACAGTAAGTATCATTATCCCTTGCACTCAAACGTCTTTACTGTCTTACTAAACTTGATACGTCAATACGCAGACTTAGCAATGTCGTAAGAAAACTTAGAATGATCATTTGAAAATGTACCTTATTGCTTTAATGGTTGGTAGTAAATCATGTTGGAAGGTTAAGGGTCGTTGCCTTACAGAGGGGATGGTCCGTGGCTCTGACTTATAACTCATCCGTAGGTACAGACTGTTGGTAGATCGATAGCGTACCTATTCCTGATGTTTGTTTGGTGCTGGCTGTTTTTGTGACACCATTTTTGTTCAAAGAGGCATTAGTCAAGAACTTCTTACCAGTCAGCTGTTTGTTGCACTTGTGTGATGGAAAGCCTTGTCTATGCGAAGGAGTTTCATGTTTATCATCTTACTTTTTCATTTCTTATGTACTCCTGGTACTTTGTTATTTACATTTACATTTTTAATAGGTTTTACAGTTTTACAAATGAAGTAGATGCTTTGATGTCCAAAGTTTAATTCCAGATTCTTTAGGCAAAGAATTAATAGTCTACAATAGTCTACCATATACCATAATCAGGTAAAAGTAATATAATAAAATTGTTACTGTATACTTATTATGTGGTATAGGTTAGCGCTTACCATTAGTCATGAATTTTATTTTTCAAATCATAAATAATAAGTAAACATAAAAAATACAACAGTTAAGTTCAATGACCCACAGAGAGCCTATCCATTATGAGTGACAACGTTTTTCAGGCCGACTGCGGCTGACAGCTGCCAAACTTGGCCTTGACACAACCAGGCCATCGATCATGAGGCCTTGTCAGAGGCAGGTCACTGGGTGCTTGTAAGGACTTGCTTTTGTAGTGATGACATACTGGTTTGATTACTGGTTATTAAATATACGTGTTTTGGTATACTTTTACGTTAAACAGAGATTTTTAAAACAGCTACCTTGTACCTGTGGGTTTGCTTGTGACAATTTTAAATAGAGAAATGAAATAGAGAATAGAATGGAAAACGAAAAATGTTTGCAACTTGGCTAGGGGGGCTAAGGGGGCTAGGGGTGCTGTTCTGGATAATTATTTAACTGTCATTTTCTTTTACCTCATGAAGGTAGATTAAAAATTAAAAATTCTAGCCTAGATCTTTGAGTAGTAGAATCATGTCAGTGTAATACTCAAAGCAACAAATTAGAATTACAATTTTAGGTTATGTTAGAATAAATCGTCCTTTCATCACTTTTTGCCCAAGAGAAGAAGTCTGAAATTAGCAGCAGCATTAAAGGAAAACATTTAGACACTCAGATTACCTCCTAGTCAACAAAAGCAAGCACTACAGAAAAAGTCTAAGTCAGATTATCTAATGGTTCTCAGTTCAATATAAAAAATTCGCACTCCTCACTTCCTAAGTCATAGTTAATAAATATTTTGGTTAAAACTTTACAACATTTATTCTTTAACACAATAAAACAAATAGGATTACGACCAAACCCCTCTAAAATAAAACATTCAAAACAAATCTTTAAACTGTCATAAACTTTAATCTCCGAAAACTAGCGAACAAACGTAAACCAATAAAACAGGTGATCCATATTTAGACCCTAGGCGTGAATGACCTCCTAAATCTACCAGCTACCCTCACAAATGAATATAAAACAAAAAAAAGAAGCTAAAGAGGGTGTATCACTAATAGCACTTTGATAGTGACGCGTAGTGCACTGGGCGGGTACAGTCAGCGCTGTACACGTGTAATATGATGCGATGAGCTGGCAAAAATGTAGCTGACTGTACTGTCAGGGTTGGCACTTTTTGATGATGTCTGAGTTGTTCAAAAATACGTTATTGAAGCGTAAAAAGATGAATTTGGAATACTTTTTGATAAAACAATCAATTTGAATTGAGAAACAGCTTGATAATCGGCTTAATGGTTGAGGCTGGCAACAGGTGCAGCGAACGATGGTGTAGCGTCAGCTGATTGTACATGCAGTGCTAATGCATTTCAGCCGTTCACTCCAAGTCGCTAACAACGATAACAATATCAAAGTAGGTTTTGAGTTTCAAATATTTAGAGTTTTAATTTAAAGAAGTATTTTTAAAGCTCAGATTACTCGAAATGATTCGCCGAAAAAGCCATTGTTCTGAACTTTGAAATCATTATGGGTATAAATTTTCTAAGTACCGTTTGACAGGACATAATCTATGACGTCATATTTATTTCCAAATTCAAGTATCACCCATAACACAATATTAAAAAGCGAGTAATACCACCAGAATGTAATAAAAAAGAGTAAAAATACACTCGGATACAAAATTGTGCCAGTCACGGGGGTCGGACAGGCGAGCCGTCATTTTCATAAATTTCACAACCCTACGTCCCGAACACTTAAATACAGACTTTACGATACACATATTAAGGCCTGATTTGGTATATTTACATTTGTATTTTACGATCTGTTTCTTTTGGGTCGGTCCGAAACTTCGAATAAACGGTATGTATAGAAAAATTTGATTATTCATGACGACTTGGAGAAAAATTATACGCGGATCGAAGTTTGGGGCATGCTTCGTTGCTTGGGTATGATTAGCTGCATTTGTGCTTTGAGGGTCATCAGAGGTCAAAAAACAACTATGGAAAGTTCTATTAATGGCAATAATATGAACTAAACAATACTGTTGTAAATGGGGCTATTTGGCTACTTACTAGCTGTATGTTGGGCATCTTAGAAGAAGAGCCTATCTATATCTTCATCCAAAATACCTAACAGGTGCAGCTTTTGAAGACTAATTTCGACAACAATTGGGTATTTTCATCTTTATTAGCCGTTTCATACCATCACGCCATGTAGAAGTACTCGGGCGCGCCTCAATATCGATCTCAATTTACCAGGCTAGCAGGACAGGCGGGGAGTTTCCACAATGTATCGCACACGGAAGCGAAGACGCCCCACGGCGCCTGCCACTAACAGAACACGAGTGAAAAGCGTTGTGTAGACTACGCTAATTAGTTTCAAGTGAAACTCTGTATGTTCATGCGAACCTAGTAATTTCGATTCAAAATTTAATGATCTTACTTATAGTTTGTTATTATTACTGGTTCGATTCTCGCTGAATTTATTGCGGAGTTGCACGTAAGCAGAGGGTTGAGTCTTTATTTCTTATACGCATAAACATTATGTAAATCAACGTTAAGGCAACCTGTTAGTATTTTTATAAGACTTTATGACCAGCTTAAAGTTGACTGGAGATAGCTTATCTAACAAGGAAAATTATGGAAATTGGGAAGCAACATTATGACTTATTCTTCAGAGTCAGGTAAAGTGTATTTATTACTGTCATTTATTAATCTTGTATATTAATTGTGGTAGTCAAAATCAATATTATGAAAATCCGTGACGTTTTTGACATGGTATTGTATTGATCTGAATTTTTAGTGTGTTTTATGATAATGAATGTATTTTAAATTATTTATGTTGATGTGATAGGGTCCCTTAAGAAATTGGATATCCTAATACTTCCTTGTTCAGTATTAGACATAGGTCATTAATTTATACGGCCACAAAGTAATAGTTTACCCATATAATATAACAACAGTTTAAGTAAAGTGGCCGTAGAATAAGAAACTAAACAATTTTTTATAGTTCATAAATAATAAATATAATATCTAAGTTTACGTTTCTAGCTGAGAACGCATAAACTACAGAACCTATGAAATAGTAAATAACGTTCAATGGTTACTTTTGACTTATTATAGAGAATATAAAAGTGGTCATTTAAAGCCACGCTGATTTTAGCACGAATGGGCCGGCTCTATCGGGACAGTACTACCCTCTCACAGAAGACAATCCTAATAAAGACAGCATTCTTGCTGTCGTATTTCGTTGGTGAGTGTGTGACTGAAGGCCCAATCATTCTGCATTATTTTCTCGGTCTTCGGAGACACGGAGAATGATGATACACTACATAAAAGTCTCTAAATAATTTGAACCGTAAAACTACCTCCTCTGGCTTATAACATAGATTAAAGTGTTCTAAATCCATGATGAGATGAATGACCGAAGGTTTGGCAATTTAAATTTTACTATAGCGTTTGACACTCCAATTTATTTCAAATATCTTATTCCTAGAAGAAAGTCTACCATATGTGGATAGTCAGGCATCCCTCAAAAACTTGCATCGAGCACGAGGGTAGGTGCGGGGGCGAGGTGCCGCGGCACGGCTACGCCGAAGGGTAGCGGGAGGGGTATCCCTCTGTAACTAAATTTTGAACTGTCACGTAGATTAATGATGCCAGGCGGTGCGATACGCGGTAATGTCTCGCGATTCGTGTGGATACGACTGTTGAAGAATTTCTTCAAAATGAATGATTTAACGGTTTTATAGCAAAACTTAGATCGCAGTATTTCATATGGACTTTGAAATACTTAACTACAATATTTTTCTTAAAAACACATATATTTATTTAGGATTAGCAAGCTGAAGTGGCAATGGGCTGGCCATATTAGCCGCAGAACCGACAACCATTGGGGTAAACGAGTTCTTAGGTGGAGACCGCGTCTCGGCAAACGTATTTTAGGACGTCCCCTGGCCAGGTGGAGTGATGATCTGGCAGGAGCTGGATGCTAGTAGCCGAGGATCAAACCAAGTGGCGAGCAATGGGAGAGGCCTATGTCCAGCAGTGGACTACGATAGGCTGATGATGATGATGACATATATTTTTTCCACGTACTAGTAAAGTTAGATTATTTATATAGTGGCCCTAGTATAGTTCCTTGAGGTATTCCGAGAATGTTAAAATAAAGGAGGTTATACCTCTTTACCAATATCCGTGACCGATTGCTGCATTTCAATTTGTCATTAAACATACACTTTGCCAACTAATGTTATGCTGTTATCCACAAAACAATAGATATTTAACGTATGTTATTCTGAGTACAAACTGCTATAATGCTGATTGCTAAGCAATTAACTCTTTACGGTGCAATAAGTTACTATTGACATGACGCATCGAGTCAAATGACTATGTGTAATCGGGTTTTATAGATTGTTATTAGATTTATGCAAGAATCTACAAGCATTTACCATTTATTTAAATGAACTCTGGGTGAGATGGCACATGGAAATATTATGAAAATTAAAACCAATTAGAATACAAAGAAAATTTCTGTAAGTTTCTAAAATACAAACTCATTAGTAAATAATACGTCGTTTTAAATTTACTTATATAGAACTTCTATGTTTTTTTGCTATATTAATATTTTATGATTATAAGACAGCTTTTTAGAATTTAAGTACTAAGTTATTTTTATTTGTGGTTTTTTTAATCATTTAGGGGTCGCTTTTTAGGGACTTTGCATTTCTTTGTTGATGAATAGGTTATTTACTCTATTTTATTTCCTTCCGCAGGCATGGTCACTATAAACCACCTATATTTAATCAATATCAAAATAGTTTACTTTGATGGACTTATTTCCAGTTCAAGAAAAGTAGCATTAACTTTCTAATAAATCATTACGTACTATTTTCTTTTTAGGTAATTATCTTTATATTTGTGTCCCACTTTTTGGTGAGCCTACGGACCCTACTCTGCCTAATGGAAAGCATGAACATAATCCCAGAGTACTGTTCTCTTCACTTATTGTGAGTCCAGACCAATTTAACAATGCAGCATGTTGAGTGGGTCAATTTGGCGGCCTACAGAAATACCTCCACATTATTTCGGCTTCGGCTTCTAACTCAGCAACGAAACACGGCAGCATGAAGTCAGTCGTTATAAGTTAGTCTTTTGTGAAAAAATAGTACAGTCCGTCCATGTTGAAATAGTGGCTCTACTTCTTTGGAAAGATAATATTTTATATGATTCGGTCAAAAAATATGAAACTATTTTGTGGTCAGTATACGCCCAAGACACATACCTAAATTACTAACAACTATTACATCTGTAGTACAGTTGACAAATTTTTAAATGATAAAGAAAAATGGATTTGACTACTTGCTCCTTATCATTTTATTCTACTCATGTGAACGTCGTTATCACATTGTTTAAGAGCATGATTTTACTTTTGTAAGTAAAGATTCTACGTGACGAATAAAGGCCATTCTTCTCTTTCTTTTGATCTTATAATTAATATTTTATATTTAATCTTTCGTTACCAGTAATTTGGCCAATATTTGAGCACATATAGTTTTTACCTTTGTTGTAAGTAGATGCTCCTACTATGTTGTACCCACTGAGGCTGTTGTTTTTTTTTTTGTTTTTATCACTATAATTTGCATCAGTCCTCTAACATGGTGTATAGTATATTAGTGGCAGCACCTTACCCCCATATCAGGTTTATAAACATTAAAACTATGTAAACATTGGCGATTTGAAAGGAGTGGCCGCGAGTTTTTATTGCCATGTTCTTTTCTCCGGCTCTACCTATTGTTTGCGAACATGGCATAAATGTACATGTAGAATCTTGACCTGTCACAAGAGATGTATTGCATCCTAAGTGAATAAAGAATTTTGAATTTTGAATTTTTTGAATTTTGTATAAACTCTGGAAAATGGTTTTCACATCAAGACGAGATGTAACACAACACAACTGTATGACAGTTTGGTGTTTAAGTTAAATTTTTGCTTTTAATTGAACGCTTTAGTGATTGCTACATTTAAATATTTTTTGTGAACTCGTACAAAGACTGTGTATCCATATTAATCCAACAGAGTACGGACGCGGCGGCGCGGTGCTAAGGGAACCGAATGGATTTCGGAAATCGATCGCTTCCAAAAATATTTACTGGGACCACGTGCGCTTACTGACGCAGTGTGCTTACACCTTTAGGTGGCATATGATATACATGTAATATGTATAGAAGAGTGTTATTTATAACAATTGAGTAGTAGTATTGTTATTTATAACAACAGGAGACATTGTTTGAAGATATTGAGTTGACTGGTATTATCAGAAAATTTAAAAAGGGCTGTTTTCGTTTTATTTGGTTTTTTGGTTCCTGTGATCTTGAAATCATCAAACATCATCAAGAGCCTTTAATGGTCCACTGCTGGACATAGGTCTTTCATTAGAAAGGAGGTTTTGGTCTACTAAGAAAATCGCGATGGTCAAACGTATCAACAACCCTTAACGTCCCACTGCTGGGCTCGTATCTCCTCTCAGGAGAGGGTTAAGGCCATACGTCCCCACGCAATTTTCTTTCTCTCTGAATTGATGTAATTCTATGCATTTTACCTCGCTAACCAACTCCTCCTTTAGACTCACGAGATTAATACGTGTGGTCATCCTCTTATTAAAAAATCAACCAATTTAAACAAAGAAGAAACCTAACATTTATAAATTGTACAAAACTCAATAACACCCAAGTAAACTTTATCAAATATTAGAAACAATTTAATAAACATATCTTACAAAAAATTTTAAGAGACATAAATGATTTCAAAACTTTAATATAATTCATTCATTCTTAAATTTATAGAGCTTCTCAACACAGAAGTTGATACTAAATATTTAGATGAATATTCAATATTGTAAATAATCCCGACCTACAGCAAGACCAAAAAATGCCTACAATAATATATTATGAAAAACACAACACTGACACTCGGCCAGTAAACGTCACAACGATCAGCTGATCAAATATATTGCTACTATAAAAAGTGAAAACGCAAACTACTCTGCCCCTACCGCTGTCCTTCTCACTCGTACACAAACTCACGCACCAAGAACGGGACAAAATACTACGTCGACGTCGCGTAAAATGATATATTAATGTCAGCTGTGTTTAGGACCTTGTGAGTCTACAAAATAATAGATGGTAACAAATAAATTACTCGTTGAGTGCATTTCTGAACGAAATTCGGGCGGTCGTCGACCGGCCCTGGTTGCGCTGTGTAAATCACGATTGATATATGACTCGCGAAGGTCGCCATCTTGTATGTTGCGTTCAAAATTTGAATGTGTACGCGCCATTGGCTCGTTTGTGTCTGTCAAACGGTTTTGACGGTATTTCGGTTTATAGGTTATGTTTACAAGTTTATGATAGGAATGTGGAAAGCTGCTTTGCAATTCAGATTGATAGAGGTATGTTAATAGCATCATAACTTTACATAGACTCAGACATACTTAATCAAAATGTTAATTTCATAAATAAAAAGTAATTTATAAAGAGATGTAGATGTATCCTCGTGGCGTTTACACTAGCAATAACTCTTTTTTAGGTTTATTCCGTAAGCCAGAAACTGTGAAATGTATCCAGATAATTTGAATTATATAAGAATGAGCCATTAATTAAAAATAAAATAAAATTCTAATTGGGTATTAACGTAATTTCATTTTGAGTTAAATCCATATTAACTATTTTTAAATAATTCACTAAATAATTGAGTCGTTAAAAAAGTATTTTTAAGCTATAAATCAGTTTGCAGATTTCTTCTACCCGTTCCGCTCTAGAATTTACAAAGCGGTATCCTGCTACTGAAATAATAAAAATTATAGCCAGAAATTAAATTTTTAGTCTTTAGTTTTTAGCGGTCTAGCGGTGAGCGTAGGCGACAGTTAATCAAGAAGTGCGATTCGCGCATTGGACTGGTGTTGGGTTTTTCTTAAAAAGAAAATGATCAGAAACAACCAATTCTTTTTAGTTTATATTTTAGTTTCCTATTCAAGAAGTTTGGTGACGGATTAAGAATACAGAGTGTCACCACCCCTATTCATTCCATGGGTGTCGTAAGAGGCGACTAAAGGAACAAAATAAGCAGCTAACATCACTGCCAAGAGAAGGAAAACTTGAAACAAATCCTTTGCCAACCCGTCTGGCCAGCGTGGTATAGCAGGCCAAAACCTCCTTTCAAAGGAGAGGCCTATGTCCAGCAGTAGACTGTTAAAGGCTGTTGATGATGATGATGATGATGAGTCTGTTTGGCGGTCTAGCGGTGAGCGTAGGCGACAGTTAATCAAGAAGTGCAATTCGCGCATTGGACTGGTGTTAGGATTATCTTTAAAAGAAAATGATGCAAATACAACTGACCTCGACGAAACAAATTCTTTTTAGTTTATATATTACTTTCCTATTCAAGAAGTTTAACAACTCTACTGCCATAATCGTCTACTGGTTAGCGTATGCAGCTGCTAACCAAGAGGTCTCGTGTTCGATTCCCGGGTCGACCCAAATGTTTGTGTGATCCCTAAATATTTGTTTCAGAGTCTGGCTGTTTTCTATGTATAATATGTATGTATCTATAAAAAAAGTATGTTTATGTATTTATATCAGTTGTCTAGTACCCATAATACAAGCTCTGCTTAGTTTGGGACTAGAAAGTCGTGAGCAAAACTTCTTAATTTTCGCATCTATGCGTTTTTCTTTTACCTCTTTGTCTATTTTATCTACCTTATTTAAGAAACTAAAACATCTAACAACAATGATCCGGTGAGTCCGTTCCGTCATCGCTACTAAAACAATGTAGGTACCTATCTCTATATCAACCGCCATTTATAGCATTTGTAATTAACAAGTAGTATTAACAATAGATAGGAATCAATGCTATTGCTCTCCACGTTCTGTTGCTGAACCATTAATCAAAGTTAGGGGTCCTTGTGTGGTGAGAAAAACGACAGATGAGTTTATATCTTCGTATGCAAGATAACATCAATGTCAGTTGAGATGGTTTTTCTGAAATTTCTGATTCGAAAGATAAATATAAAGTCACATAAAAGTGTGATAAGGTTACTAGTAAAAAATGAACCACAGATCCAAATCAAATCTTGAACAAAACAAAAAACACAAAAATTAGCCAAAACTAACAAAAAATATATAAACTTAAACAGACTTCAGCGATCAAAAGAGTATTAAAAATGGTACAGAACCTCAAACTTCAAGCGTTAAAATACCAATCAGGCATAAAGAAACAAAGCATACTCCACCATTAATTAATATTGGGAGTCGATACCGGCGCGAGCAAATCAACAGACAGACAGACAACGTCGAAATAAAAGGAGAAACAAAAATACAACCTCTCTTTCACATTGCGTGCGAGTGAACGAGATAAGGATATCCAATTTCATTTCGGCATTCGTATTTTATGATAAATATGAATACCGATGTGTTGCCGAGTCGAATTGATTTTGTTTGTTTTTAATTTATTTTTAAAACAGTTGAATTTTGCATTAAATATATGTACGGTTTCAGAGATTTTGTTGAATAACTGAAACGCGACATTTCTGTCATGACAATCTGTCAGTGCTTTTTATTCTCCAATTTTTTATTGTCTCCACATATACAGTGTCTCATAACCTATATGTGGATGGAAATTCTGTCATCTGGAAAGATGGCGGAAATTTGCGCAATAAATCCAAACAATTCCTCCGACTCCTCAGAATGCAAAG
Source organism: Phragmatobia fuliginosa (assembly GCA_932526445.1). Taxonomy (NCBI): domain Eukaryota; kingdom Metazoa; phylum Arthropoda; class Insecta; order Lepidoptera; family Erebidae; genus Phragmatobia; species Phragmatobia fuliginosa. The sequence goes on along the minus strand of OW052074.1, from coordinate 17,658,162 downwards.
TGAAGCTATATCTATAATCAATGTCAAAAGGACATGCGGATCAATTCAAATCTGCTTTTTTAATATGACATAGCCAACCTTTATGTATAGGTCATGTGAAATTTGCTTGCTACTAATGAATTGACATTTGGATTTTTTTTCTTGTGTTTAAGACTATTACAAATTGCTGAATCTTCTTTCATGGTTACTAGAACTACTAACGTTGGGGTAGAAGAGTTCTGGAGTGGAGCCCTTTTATAGGGAAACGTGGTTTGGGATACGCAGGTCAGATGAAGCGACGATTTGCGTAAGGTGGCTGACAGGAGCTAGATGCGAGAAGCCCTAAACCGATCAGAGTGGCGTATATTGGAAGAGGCCTATGTCCAGCATGTGGACTGCAAAATGTTGAAAATGATGATGATGAAAGAGCTACAGAAACTGAAGTCAATATTAGTGACCTACATATCGTTTTTTAATGTTTTTTAGTTCCTGGCTGTAATTATCTCTATACACTTAGAAGTTTATTGTAGATTCAAAGAAGCCATGCGCGACATTCATTCAGAGGATTGTAATAATACTAACTTTTAATGGCTTCTAGATAATATCTAGCTACAAAAATGTAAATATCATTAGATTTTATTTTATACAAGACATATCTAAAATGGCAAAGGTCTCACATTGATTGGCTCATACCTACCTTATGACGTCACCAACGTGACTTGCCATTCGAACAAAAAATGACATTCCAATTTCAAATTTTCTCCTAACAGTTTTGCACCATACAATTAATTACTACAAAGGTTATTTTAGATTATACGCTTAGAATTTATTTTGTAGAACGCCGTAAATGGCGTTCGACAGGTCGGGGTGAAATGCGACGTAATTATACAGTTTTATGGTCGATTTTTGTGTGTTTATTACAAATGAGAGTTGTTCGAAGTTCGAACGCCTATAAATTAACTGGCTTTAATGACCTAATCAAATTTTACGACGCGAGGCGAATCCCGCGCGGACTCCTAGTGTTAGCGGGATTGACTTATTGTTCGGGAAAAAAGCGCGCGAACGGTAATTATTTTTCGAATTTTATGAAGATTGGAATTCGTGTTAGAGTCTTTTTAGCCATAAATGATTTATGGTACCTTCCTGAAGCCTGGAGCCACTTACCCATTGCATCTGTAACAAAAAGAAAAAGTTATATAGTACACTATGGTCTTAGGGAGATAATTTCATTGGAAATGTTATTGTGGTTTAAGCTAACTTTATTTTTAATGCGTATATCAAAATTCTATTTATAGTATAAATAAGCTACAATATTTGTTTTTACCCAGATGCAGAATTAACTAAATGAAAATTACTTAACTAGATTATTTAGGATTTAAAACAATTAAAGATTAATTTTATAAATAAAAACTTGATTATATAACTTATTAAATACAATTAATTTAAAAATCAGTAAGTGTGCCTCAATTCCCTAAAACATTCTTTTTAACGAAAATAAACTATTAATTAAAAGTAATTAATTAGAAAACAAATTACTTTTAATTAATAGTTTATTTTTGTTAAAAAGAAAACTAAGGTTTTAAGACCTCGTTAGGTACCTAATTAACCTACACGTAGGTTAATTAGGTACCTACCTAACGACGAATAATCTACAAGAAATATTTCATGATAATTTTTACGCTTTTGATGAGTTCTTCTACATATTATGATATAATTGTGGAATAATTGTGTCTCCATACAGATATATATAATACTAGTTGACCCAGCGAACTTCGTACCGCCCAACTTTAAAATTCCAGAACTTGATCGCAGCGCCACCTACCGGGTCCAATTGCGAATCTAAACCATTCCCAGATCCCCTTGAACACACACAAAAAATTTCATCAAAATCGGTCCAGTCGTTTGAGAGAAGTTCAGTGACATACACACTCACATAAGAATTATATATATAAAGATTGTCAAAATAGAAGTATTATAAGCGCTCATAGCCGAGTGGCCTTAGCTGATTAGAAACAATCACTGAGGGTAAGCAATGATGGCGCGGTCAGACCTAGATGGGTGACCGTTTGTGGCATTATATGTTATGAGCGCTTCCGTGATTCGGAGCTCACGTTAAGCAGTCGTTGGAGGCCTTTGGGCGGCTTATAAACATCCATCGGCAAGATTACGTAGCCACAACGTGTGTTGCCTGTCCCCAACCCGCACTCGGCCAGCGTGGGGACATATGGCCTTAACCCTCTCTTGAGAGGAGATACGAGCGCAGCAGTGGGACGTTATGGGTTATTGATGTAAGTGGTGACCTTCAAGGACAGCACATGTTGTCCTGTATACTTTTAAAGCTAAACCACAACAAATTTGCCATAAATATACCCACTATACGCGTCTCGGCAAACGTAGTGTAGGACTTCCACAGGCCAGGTGGAGTGATGATTTGCGCAAGACTGCTGGCAGGAGCTGGATGCGAGTAGCCGAGGATCAAACTAAGTGCCGTGCAATTGGAGAGGCCTATGTCCAGCAGTGGACTGCGATAGGCTAATGATGATGATGATGATACCCACTTTGTGTCTTGAGGACAGATATAAGCTACCTTTTACCGCGATAGCTCTCATAAAAACAGGCGGAGTAGCGGACAAAAGCAAGTTAATATCTAAATGAGTTATTTCCACAAAACAGTGTATTTCACAACAATTTAAAACTATAAGATAAAGTATTATCTGAGTTACAAATCTCACAGTGCTGATTGTGTTATCACAAGGAGCCCTTATCTATTATCAATTTGACACTTTGACGTTTGACGACTGACAAGTTTGGACAATTTGACAGCGCATCTGTCATTTTAAACATGTATAGGATTTATTTTTGTACGTAGGCGATAAGAAGTGTACGGTACGGGGAATGAGGGAGCCAGTTGACTGTTAGTGGGTTCGATAACTGGTGTGGCATAAAAAAATAATTGTTAGATGATATAGTTTTCAAAGACAACTCCCACATTAGGAGTAAACATCGTGTGTTATTTTTAAATACATACATGAAATGGACACAAATAACACCCAGACTCAGGACAACAATTTGTGAATCACACAAATCGTTGTCCTATGTGAAATTTGAACACTTGGCGCAGTAGAAAGCGATGTGGCGACCACTTAAACCACTAATCCAACCGTGCAGTTAAATAGCGTGATGGGTAATTGTTTGCTCACTTGTTGGTCTAGTGGTTAGCGTATGCGGCTGCTGATCAAGAGGTCTCGAGTTCGATTCCCGGGTCGGATTGAATATTTGTGTGATCCACAAATATTTATTTCGGAGTCTAGGTGTTTTCTATGTTTAATATGTATGTATTTACAAAAGAAAAAGTATGTTTATGTAATTACATCAGTTGTTTAGTAAAAGAATATCTCTTTGTCCACTCATGTGCTGACAAAGCAGAGCTACGATAGCAGAAAAGGTCAGGCCTTCAAGGTGAGGGTGACAAGCACAGTAACAGTTACATTACTTTACTTGTCGATCTCATATTTGGATCTCACTACCGCTTACCATCAAGTAGAATGTGGTCAATCTTAAAGTGCGATGTAAAAGAAAATGGTACTCTCGTGTGTCGTAGAATGAGGCCCATAGTGTGGGTCAACATACTGCATTGTCTACGTTCTACAGAGAGAGAGAGAGAGAGGAGAGAGACTATAAAACAAGAGATAAACAGGAGAAATGCAGCTGATCTCACTGAGTTGGAAGGCGATGGTTAATTATAAATGTAGTTTTCTTTCAAGCGCGGCCGTTCGCATTGCTGTTTGTTCCGGGTGGGTTTGCAATGTTATAGTTAATTAATCAGCATGATGATTTAACTATAGATAATTTAAACGTAAGATGAGTTAATATAAAAAGCAATAACAAAAACAGAAGTTACTATTAGAATTTTAATGTAAAATTTCTATAGTTAAAGAAACAAATCATTACAAAGTTGTTTTGTAGCGCACTGATCTTAATTAACTTATGTTTTTTTTAGTGTTTTGTGACTGTTCTAGATTGGCTTCTATTGTTCTAAGCGTAATATTAACGTTAAACTGGGGTTCATCGTGAGCTAAAATTTGACACGAGATTTAAACTTAGCATTGACCCTTTCTTGAGAGGAAATCCGATCCCAGCAGTGGAACATTATAGGTTATTGATGAAATATAATTACATTAAAATATATTCTACTTAAAAGAATCTAGTCACTCAAGTAAATGTCAAAAACTTACTTTGAATAAAACCAGGAAAAAAACGAATACAACTACAAATTCACTGGCCGTTAACCCGGTCAATGCTAACCGTCGATTACGAGACGCTCTCGGTGCAACCGACCGTCTCTGACGCAGCCCTACTTGGAAATATACGTACAATTCCACTTACTCGCTTAGTGCGGGCTTACATAACGCTAGACCTCGTAATATTTGATTTGTCTTGCGAAATGGTACGTAATATGAATTAAATACGCTTATGATAGTCGTGATTTGTTTATGAAATACGCAGGCAAGGCATACGTAGACTAGAAAAGATCAAGAGTCAAAATGGTTTGACTTTATAAGATATGACACTTTCTTCAAAATAATACTGGAAGGAAAAAAATAAGGCAAGAGAAAACGAAGATGGTCTAGATTGACATGCATACAGCAAGTCATAGAGAAAGTGGGAGTCATGGCTAATCAAGGCGCTAAACAAATGGCAGAAAAGGGCAGGGGTGACGATTGCTTCACCGACAAGCACTTAAACCTAGTTGTATAAAACCGAAAATAATGTAGGTTACAAAATTGAATCACAGAATTTATTAACTAACTTCATATTTCAAGGGCATACGTCATATTTCTGATTACTTTTTCCATATCTTATCAATAAATTTGCCTCACTTTACCATTGATTCATAAATTAACTAACAAAAACCAATCATTTTCATTCATATCAATTTAAAGATTTTTTATAGTGGTATATGTATATTTTTCTGCAATTACACTTCTCAGCATCATGGAAGCCTGTATTAAATCGTTGCGTGCCTCGGCTCCGAGTGGGAGTCAGTCTTAATAAGCGGCTTATGTACCATAACAGCACACTGACGTACTCCCGCTATTTATATACCTGACCTGTAACTTTGACATTAGATTCTGAGGAATGTCGTTGTGCTGTAGAAAGCGTCGAGATTTTAAATAAACGTTCGATGATCGGAGACGCCATTTCGATGGATTTCAAGATGAAAGAACGATCGTGACCACATTTGGTTGAAGAAAACTTTTGTTTCCTAATACGTGGACCAATATTCAGTACTATGCAATCACTATAAACAGTTATTACATTCACAATAAATCGATGGATGCGATAAGATGGTCCATTGATATTGTGCAACAACTTAACATTGTGGTCCTTCGAGCCGTGTAGATTATATCTCCTTATTTCTAAGAATAATGAAAGTTAAGATAGTTTTATCTTAAATCTTATGTGATAATTTCGCATCACAGTTATCTTTTACAATGGTAATTCAATATACTAAGTTGTTTTAACTTGGTAAACTTAGAATCTCAACGATCCCTACTAATATTATTATTGCGAAAGTAGCTCTGTCTGTATGTCACGCCTAAATCGCTGAACCGATTTTGATGAATTTTTGGCATAGATATGGACGGAACCTTGGGAAAGGACATAGGCTACTTTTTACTGCGATAACCAACATACACGCGGGCGGAGCCGCAGGCAAAAGCTCGTATAATATATGTTACAAATAGTCTTGGCGTTCATTATATTTATTAGGAAACCTTTTACTTTTCAGTTTTTTTAATTTTATTTCTTAGGTAATTTTCTTTACGAAGGTTAATACAAGTTTGTTCTTCATAATACTCTGAAGTATATATAAGTAAGACTCCATTTCTTCTAGTAAACTTAACTTGAATTGAAGTTGCCATTCAAGCTCTTGTTTTTTTTTTTAATCAAATGCGACATCTTGGTGTTACCATGATTAAGCCACTTACTCATTCAATAATTTAAATGCGTCGGTATGTTAAAATTGTTGAGATTCTGCCAACCCCAAGTTGTTCACTTGACAATTCGCTATATATAGACGTGGGCAAACAGACAAACAAGCATTTAAATGTACGTCGACGTACTCACGCGAGAGCGAGTGACCAGGGCGACAGCACCGCGTAGAGGTGTCCTGTATAATTTATTGATGCGGCGACGCGGCTAATGCAGCAGGCGACGCTGACTGATAGTGCTGCAACGCGATATGATACGAGTGACGCGGTTAAGTGCGATCGCTTGTAACGCTGATACCGCATGGGATTCGCCCGGCCTACACTCTTTAACAGTCATGCAGGCCTGGTACACGTGCTACGGCTGTTGACTTTTTGTCTAAGATTGTCCTAGTAGTTTCTTTAACAAGATAGTGTGTATTTATTTCTGTCTGTAGATTTTTCAAATAATTTTATGTGTATTTACTTTATGAAAATACAGAAATTCAAATTAACTATATATCTAGTAATGAATTAGAAGCCGCTCGACTGTATAATGAACATCATTTACAAAAAGAACCTCTGGTAACTGATAATAAATAAAAAGTTCATAATATTCAGTAATTTGAAGGCACAATAGCACCACAAAGAAAACTAAAGAACTATCTAGAACGAGGTTCAAGCAAAAAGTGTATTTTTCATTCAAAGTGTGGTTTTCATTCAAAAACTTTCCCTATATATTACAATATGTCTATAAACACAAAAATCCCCGTATCCGCACATATCTTTTATCATTTCGCCTGTTACGCGATCCGTGAGCAAATCCCCATATCCGGGGATCGCGCCGGGATCCGGTAATCCCGGTTAATAACGCCTGCGAGGTCCCGATGCAGCGTCCTCTCCCTCTCCCCGCCGTTCCTACTTCTCCCCATAATCGAGAATTAGTTATAATTGTCCTGTTATTATCATTATATTGATTATAAACGATATTGTTGGAGTGTGTCATTCATTCAGATAGCCTAGATATGGTCTTGTTATCGATTTTTTTCTGGTATAGACGCTTTCACGGCTAAAGCGCTGTATTGAATTCAATGAAATTTTGATGGAGATACTTTAAGGAAGGTCATAGGCTACTCTTTATAACAGTCACACTTGCGGACGGAGCCGCGGACAAAAGCTAATATTGTCTGAATATTCCCAAAATATGAAATATTTAAAATAGTATCTTTGAAGATAAGGTATGATTGTACATTATTTTAATTAATGATATTGTCAAATGTATTACTGAAACAACTAAGGTAGCATAAAAATGTAGGCACTATAATTTCTTTGTATGCTCTAGAACTTTCTCATTCTCTAGAAAAAAAAGTACAAGTGGGTATATTTCGTTAAATTCATTGTTTGTTTTTCCCTTACAAAAACAAGCAAAATGGGGGAATAAAATAAGAAGAAAATCCCGGAAAATTCGCCAATAGTTCCCTAGCGGTACCAGGGGCCCATACATGCGAGAGGATTGCGGGGCTAATGATTGTACGGCAGCGAGCTTCTACAAATCCTACCAATATGGAGTGCGGAAAATACCTGGAAAATGGGTATGTTATTTCCTTCCCTCACCCGTTACATTAAGGGAGAATATATGGTGTGTAACGACAAAGAAAATACTCGAAACCGTCAGTCCCGTACTAAGTTGTTACTTTTAATTCACATCAACGTTTTTTTATCACCACACGGCCTTTTGATCTCGGTCCATCTGTTCAGATTTCGTCGTAAGGGCTGGCCACACACGATCGTTTACGATTCGTAACAGTTTTACAGTCGGACAAACAAACATTCGGTTCCGAGCATAGCTGTAACCTGGTAAACGTTGGAATCAAAGTAAAAGCCGAATATCTGATTCCTAGTAACTAAACGCTAAATACGTTGCACTCATTGTTCTTTTTTTGAATACTCTGTCAGTAAAACGTCATTCGTTTCCGTGACATTTGATTGGAGAAGTTTTTTTTTTCTAATTTTGTGTTACGGAGTCAACTATAAAATTATTGTAACTATTCAATACTTTTTGTTTAAAAAAATACTGCAAGGACGTTTTTTTTTTTAATTTTCTCCTGTACAATGGCTGGATTAAAAAATAAGAATAGATTACTCAATTTTCTTACTGTTTCTTTATAATCGTCATCAGTCTATAGCCGTTCACTGTTGCACGAAGGTCTCTCCAAGGAATACCAGCTATCCACTAGCTTCATTTATTGATTTATAATTAATTATTTCATTGTTCCTAAGTATTTAAAATGTCTATAATATTAGGTGAGCCCTGTCTTATTGAAAGTGCGGATACGATTTTAGTATAATTTTAAACATTAGACATTCGTTTCATACCTAATGTATGGAACGAAAAGCATATTTTAATCTATTTTTAAATGATTTTATTTCGTAGCAGTAATAAATAGATTTTATTTAATCTACTTTATCAAATTACTATCTACTATCAGACTACTACCATTTACCCGTTGCACCCCCAGTTATGGCAGTAAAGAGTATTAAGAATCAATGTATATTTATGCTAAATTTCATTGAAATCAGCGATTTACCCGTGAAGGCGTAACAGACAGACAAACAATTCAAACAAAAATAGTATACAACGCTTGACGAAAGCCAAAAACCCAACGCATTGACAACTAAAAATCGTTATAAATTTTGAATCTTGCAAACCCTAATAGCCAAGAAAGACCAATGTCTCTCACACCCCATATATTATAGTCTTATTTCCCGGTCAGGAGAGATAAAACTGTAAATAGTTTTGCAAATCTGCAATGACATTTAACAGTCGTAGATAAAGGGTAAAATGATTTATATTTAAAGGTATGGCCGCCATTGAAAGCGATGGCACATGAAATTATCTATTGAACGGACAAAGGCAACGAATTAACACGGTATTGTTCGCCATCGCGGTGAGATTAGTTCGTTATTATTTAATTTTATGTGAAACTCCGTCTGGTTTATGCTCTCCTGGTATAATATAATCACTTTAATTTACAAATAAATGTTTTTTTTAAACTAACACACGCATTTTTTTATTTTTTTATAATTAAGTCTACCAAAGTGACTCTACTCCGCCTGGTGGAAAGCATGAGTAGAATCCAAGACTAGGGGTGAACATCCTCATTGTGAGGGTAGGCAATACAGCATGGTGACCCATACCATGGCAGCCTGGTCAAATAATTCAGCATCATTCTAAATGATGCAGAATTATTGGGCCTCCGATCTCACACACACCAACGAAATACGACAGTAAGAATTGTAATTTTTTTTTTCTTTTATAAAGACAACTCCCGCATTAGGAATATATTATAAATTCCTGTATCGCGCTAGACTTTATAAACATACATGAAACGGACACAAAGAACACCCAGACTCAATCAGAACAACAAATTGTGAATCACACAAAGTGTTATCCCACGTGGGATTTAAACCCACGGCACTTGGCACAGTAGGAAGCGGCGGGGCGACCGCTTAAGCCACTAGGCCGACAGTGCAGTAGAGTAGTGTCATTATTAGGATGGTCTTCTGTGTTCTGCCCCGGTCGTGTCGTCCCATTCGTGCTGAAATCAGCGTAGCTCTACTACCTGTGCTTCCAAAAATGAAAAAAAAAACACTCTGACATGAATAGAGGAGTGTCATAAGTTTGACCGCTGTGTTTGTCTGTGACATTATAGCTCCTTAACGGATGAACCGATATGGAGTCAGTTTTTTACTACTTTTATTGTAATATTTTTCATTGACGCTCGTCGGCTCCTATTAATTCATAGCCTACAATGGCTATAAAATATGTTTCGTCTTGTGTCAAAAGAGCTATTAAAAACTTGCAGCCGTAGGTGGATCCAAGTTTCATGTAAGTGGAGGAAAACTTTTGGGGTCAAAAATTATGACAAGTTTTCATTTGAATATCTACTTACAGATAGATAGATAGATAGACACCTTGAAATACACCCTGGTCTGATAAGGTTTCAATTGTCGTTTGTTGAGATGTGGCATTGCGTTCTCAAAAACAAATCTTGTAGCCCATTTATTTCTACAAACTTCATTTCAATCCAACTACATAACCTTGCTTTGTCGCAGTTGGTAACTTATAGTCTACAAAAAGATATAAAATAACCCTATTTTTAAGAAAACTTCAAACAATTTTTAAAAACATCCATTGTTGGGAACGCAAGTACCAAGACGGAAGCATCTAACAGAGGTGTATTTGTTGTTGCAGCTATATCAAAGGACGACTGTATAGACTTTCCGAGAAGTTCCGTTATTGCTTTGTTCCAAACGATACATTAGCCCTTTCTATTTATGTTCGCCTGCTAGAGGTATCATCAACTTTTTATCAGTTTAGTGTGTGATACTCACGAAGAATTAAAAACCAATATTGCTGAGGTAGGTGTAGTGAGTTAGATTCCCACGCAGAATCATTTGAATAACTGCCGTAGCCTAACCGAACTGAGAACCTCCTTTTTTTTTGTAGTCGGTTAGAAAGATTAAAGAGCATTATTACACTTAGACCTGACCATAATATCTGCTGAAACCGAGAACAATAAAACTTAACGCTCATTATTTAGAAACAGATAAAACTTATCTTCACGAACTATGAAAAAAATGAAACATCTTTTGATCTCTCGATCGTAATACAAATTACATATAATAAAATAGTGTGCCGTCTTAATTACCTCTAAGGGAACCTAGGATTGTTTGCAGAGCATTATCACGAGATTAGCCGAGAGGCTGTAAAGATGCGCTATCTTCCTCCCAGACTACTTGTATTCGTTCCGTAAATATTTGATGTAGTAAAGAATTTAGATAAGAAAGGATTTTCGACTGACTGCGGTTACATGTTTGGAGTTATTACGCTCTAAAATATCATGTTCAAATAACATTGCTTCAGAAATATGAAACTTTGGCGAATCTAAAGGAGATATTGAACACCACTGTGTTTTTTGAGATTTGTATTAATTTATTTAGAGGTATATTTAGTACTACACAATTTCAGGTCTCCGGGACCCTTACCTAACAAGCCCCGAAAAAGTTGATTGTTCTTATTACTAATGTTGATATAAAAATTGTATATTAAAAATTTAAAACAAAATAGGTTTTATATCTACGATGTCGTGCGTAAATCCCTAGTAGTTTTGTCGTTAGAAAAAGTTGATCGGGCCATCTATTTCAGTTAACAGGGCAGCAGGCATGCCTATCAAACGGCCGACCTGTCTCCACAATTACCAGGCGACCATAGCTGACGAAGATCTCATTTGTTGCTCTTTGATCTGCTGTCCAATTAATATATCTGCTGCGCTCTCATTATGCCCTGGTATTTCTGTTTCATGTCACGCTCTGAGAAAAGCATGCTTCATTTTACTGATTGAGTAAAAGCGAGTATGCATTTTATTTTACTTCAAAGTTTTCATAACGGAAGTTAGATTTTGACACCTGCATGAATCTGATTTTTTTTTTATAAATAGTGTTTACTTTTATACAATCTGCATAAATACCTTAAATTCCCAATGTTTGCAATATTTGCGGCTTTGCGTGCATTAATAGCATTTAACACCACCCCCGCCTCTGAACATCCCTCTTTCACCAAAATAACTTATTAATCAGCGTTACCTAATTTTGTTTCTGGAGGGTTGTGCTCCCCAAAGTTATTAGAAAAATCGAATCGGAATACAACGAAATCAGCTCAGACTCGATTTTATCAGTTATTTATCTTAGTGAGAAAGACATTCTTAAAAAGTATCAGACCAAAAAAGTATCAAAATTAGATTCATTTTTAACTAAATAATTGTTAAGCCCTGTATTACAGATTTGCTACGTAAATACCAGTGGTACAAGGAGCTCAGCGCTAGCAAGTAGGTGCACTGTTAATAAAGACGCTTAGCATCGCATGTCCGCGTGGCTAAAACGCTGGGCGTCGCCACCACGCCCCACAGCCTTTTAGACTGCGCTTCGAGACTTTACTGCTTTCGCATTTTACGACCAGTCTTCACATTTTGTTGCCACCAAAATTAGTTTCCGACCGACCATTTTGTTAAACAGTGTGCTAAAAACCATATAATTTTATCCCTCACGTAATCCACAAAGATAAATTGCTGCATGAGTGGAGTTAATAGAAGAATAATGAAACAATTATCTGTATTGACGGGGTTTGCGTGTCCGTTCGTAGGTGCGAGAGGATCCCACGACACCCTCAGCTCGTTGCCAGGGGTGCATAAGAAAAAAAAAGTACCCCATACGAAAATAATTTTGATAGCAATTACGTTATGCCCGCCTGGTCGGTGGTAATTCGAATTTAGCACATTATCGGAGCGTTACCGATTATATTCGAATAATAAATACGGAATCGATGTGTTCGCACCTTTTTTTGTTATTTTAATGTCATTATAACATACTTTACGTCGAACATATGTCGCTCATTATTAGTGACGAGAAACGTTTAAATATGAATTCAATATACGAGTTCAAATTTCAAATTTCAATATCCGAAATCTCTAGATTTCGTATATGGAAAGATTCAACGTATTATCAGGTGGAGCTGTGTAAATGTTTTCTAGCTCGGTTGCGACGTGTCTGATCTCAGAAGCAACATCCGTTGCGGCGTTATCTAATCTACGGTCAGTGTTTGTGAAGGCACAGATGATATTCACTGAGATACACCGCGGTTTATGTATCGAATGTGTCCTCGGCGTACGTCACTCGAGTGCGTTCTTTTGGTACACATTTCACAATGTGATAATGTGCCACCGGCGCCACACATGTCATACAAGCTTATGGTGTTTTTGTTACAAGAAAAAACAAGTCTATAATGTAGGCAATAGATAAAAAGTGACATTTCCGATATCCACCGACGCAAACTTGCATTATTTACAATGCAAGGATTGTTACAACAGATTACTGCAGTTACGTATTTGTCGAGCCCATTGAGATTTTGAGTGGTTTTAAACAAACACCATTGAGTCGAGAACAGGGGACCTCTTGTGATGCGAAGCTTGCTCGGTAAATAACACTCGAGTCTGATATTTATTTAGAAAAATCTAATCTTGACGTGGAGTGTTTTATCTTCGTATCCGGTAAGATCTCGAACTTCTCCAAGCACTAAACACTCGAATGTTTATAAAAATTAAACATTTATGTGACAAAAATTTAGTTTGTTAGCCTTTCTCACGGAGTCTAATCATCGGCAGCAGTTTCGTCTGTAGCATACGATGACGTTTGAACGTATTCTTAGACACGGGGATTTATTACATAAATCCTGTGTCTAAGAAGAATGTATACTCTATAAAATATCTTTTAAAATATTTGTATGTCAAAGCATTTTTGAGTTGATCTGAGACAGGAAAAATAATGAAGTACAAATGTCTAACCATGTCAGTTCTATTACCGAACATAATATAAGATTCAGTCAAAAAGGCTGCGTGGAGACAGCAACAACATTAATTAAAGCAAGTGACAGTTTCACATGACATTTCATTAGGTAGGTATATCACGTCATTATTCATCCGTTTCTATTTCCGATACTTAGAGTTTTTCGGTGCGGAGACGATGCCAAAACTCGTGTCCCACGTTTCAAGTTGACTGTTAATTAATTTCAAGTGACGCACACAGGGAAAGTTGGTATAGAATGCTCATACATAATAACTTGTATGAATGGGTTTAGTGTGAGAAATTAAATGAGTTAAGTCTCTTTACAAATACTGTCATGTATCACAGCATTAAGTTTTGTCGTCCTTCTTACTTACGAGTATGTACATTTTGTTAATATTTCACTAATCGTATCTATATATATCACTGTCATTGTATTTACGTCATCGTCTTCATAACATACATTTCTATATTCTATCCAATTTCAATTATAATCATTGTACGGGACTAGTTTCTTTTACTTTCGAATACCTGACTAACGCTGACGTTCTTTAGGTATGTAGTTAGCTTAAAGACGAAAAAAACTGTCTGTAGAAGATATCTCAGCATCAAATCATCATCATCATCAACAGCCACCAACAGTCCACTGCTAGACATAGGCCTCTCCTTAGAAAGGAGGATTTGGCCTACAATACCACGCTGGCCAGACGGGTAGGTATAGGGTTGGTTTCAAGTTTTCCTTCTCTTTGCATTGATTTTATCTTGCGTAGTTTATCCCTTAGTCGCCTTTTACGACACCCGCGGGATGAGTAGGAGTAGTGACACTCTGTATTCTTAATCCGTCACCACACGGACAAGCATCATATATCATATAGAAAAAAGAACTAGCAATAGACACACACCTAGTCTCAAAAAAGAATCCGATATAGACAAAAAAGATGCGGTCACAGAATAAAGAACAGTTAAATTAATAGCGTAATAAATTCATAAAAAATCGTTTGATGATGGTTTCAATGTCCATTCACATCACTATTGCAATAGTGAGACTGCACGAAATCCAGACTACGGATCGTTAGCGACGCGACACAAATTAAATTTACAATCGAGTGTATCATAAATAAAACATAAAACATTGACTATAAGATACAATTTGCTAAACTGTTGTCTAAATTAGTATTCGACGGTCACGTCAAAATATTCAAATAGAATTGTGTCTCGTCATCTGAATACGAATGAATCGAGTCAGATTGTGACGTGGTACTAGTGTTGTACCGAATCGATTATTCGCTATTGTTTGTGACACATTGATTATTATGCGTTGTTTTTTTTAATAGTTTTGCGTATCGTGAATTATGTCATGAATATGAATGGAATTGTTTGTATTTTTAATGATTGATATTGACAGTTGTTTGTATTAATTTGCAGTTTTATCGACTAATTTAGATTAACTGACTAATCTTTTGAGCCTGATGGTTTAGTAGCTAGTGATTCTGACTGGTAGTAAAGTAGGTCGTGAGTACGATTCACGTCCAGGAAAATTATTGTATGTTAAGCATGATAGTTTCTTTTATGCCTTAGTGTAATTTATTTGTATTACATTATGAAGGAGTTTGGAAATAAAATTGTACTTATATATATCGGCGCAACACAACATTCAGAGAAATGAGTCATCGCTGCACGTGTTCTTAGTGACGTAAACAACTCGCAACGATCGACCGCCCCACTACAATGCCTATAAAAAGCCGCCCGCTACAGCGGAGCGAGGATTCGTTTGTCTGCGCTCGGACAGCAAACACCTAACTTATTGTGAAATATTCGAAGCTGTGTAATCAATACTAATTAAAAGTGAATTGTGGTTGAAGTAAAGTTTATTTTAAGTTAATTCTGAAAATGAAATACTCCAATAATAATAATAGTAATGACGTCACTGTCCTTAAAACATTACCGGGCACAACCGTCCCGTCATCAGAAGTTGGGATTACCATGTGTTCTAGACTGTTCGCTATCTAAATTCAGTTTTCGTTGTGTTTCTTCATTCAAATCGATAGTTAAAGTTTTTGTAATAAATAACTACCGACAACAACAAGAAAAATAAAATGGAAAGTTAATAGACAATGTTGGAACATAGAAATCGTAAATTAAGTGACATGCAGCCTATATCGGGTTTTGAGTAACAATTGCAAACGAATTTAAATCGTTTTTGTTTTCAGAAATGTTATTAAACGTGTGATACTTAAATTAAAAAAAAAATATGTGGGTACTTCACTGTTTCGGTAAGTTCGTGGGTATAACGCTTTCTTTCCAGCTAGTAAACATTCCAAACGATAGAAGATGCATCCGTGCTTATATGGAAACAACACAGAGTTCAATGTAAAGGAGATGTAATCCAGTTCACCAGTACCGATGGAGGTAATGAGTGAGGTTACTGAAAGGCTTGTGAGTTTTATAATTGGCGCTACACTGGTAAGTTCGAATCATATTTTCATATCAGTGAAGGCCGAGCTTATAAAAGGTTAATGCGTGAAAATGATGGGCTAACAAGGGTGTCTCTACCTGGGTGGTGTATCACTCTAGGGTGATCACACATCACGAATGACGCGGGTTGTCATGATCACAGCTATCTATTAAAGCTTTTATTCTTTTTGCTTTTATTATCATTTTAAATTTGATGATAAAATCTTTTGTTTATAATTTACTAGTGCAATGACACGAGAGACAGAGCTATGTGATGCTGTTTCTTAAATGTTGTTTCAGAGTAGCACACAGAGGCGTGTGTCCTGCTACTTCCGCTCAACAACCTGATTATACAAGGGAATTGCAACCTGAATGCACCGGTTGGCAGCTTGCTTAAAGGAAGAGCGAAGCTACAGGAACCGTATCGGCGTTAGAAGAGTACACTCCAGTATCGGTTAATGAGCCTGCACCATCCACTTCACAAGCCAATGCAACAGAACAAAGAAAGAAAGAAAGAAAGAAAGAAAGAAAAAAAAAAAAAAAAAAAAGAAAACCCAGGAACTCAGGTTATGTTTTACAATCCTATTCTACGCAACACAGTACCACAGTGTACGACATGACTTAGTACCACAGTGTACGCCAACACATAGTACCACAGTGTACGCCAACACATAGTACCACAGTGTACGCCAACACATAGTACCACAGAGTACGCCACGACATAGTACCACAGAGTACGCCACGACATAGTACCACAGAGTACGCTACGACATAGTACCACAGAGTACGCTACGACTAAGTACCACAGAGTACGCCACGACATAGTACCACAGAGTACGCTACGACTAAGTACCACAGAGTACGCCACGACATAGTACCACAGAGTACGCCACGACATAGTACCACAGAGTACGCTACGACATAGTACCACAGAGTACGCTACGACATAGTACCACAGAGTACGCTACGACTAAGTACCACAGAGTACGCCACGACATAGTACCACAGAGTACGCCACGACATAGTACCACAGAGTACGCCACGACATAGTACCACAGAGTACGCCACGACATAGTACCACAGAGTACGCCACGACATAGTACCACAGAGTACGCCACGACATAGTACCACAGAGTACGCCACGACATAGTACCACAGTGTACGCCACCACACATAGTACCACAGTGTACGCCACCACACATAGTACCACAGTGTACGCCACCACACATAGTACAACAGTGTACGCCACCACACATAGTACCACAGAGTACGTCACAACACATAGTACGCTATGCTCATATCCTACCACAGTGTAGACGTCAATATAATTAAAGGTACACAGATGCCAATTCAAAGAAAAATATTTACGTTTTACAGATAAACTCATCGGAAAAACATCAACAACACGGCTAGTGCAGAGCGCGCACTGCCGGTCAGAATGGTCGTATCGGCGCAACACAACATTCAGAGAAATGAGTCATCGCTGCACGTGTTCTTAGTGACGTAAACAACTCGCAACGATCGACCGCCCCACTACAATGCCTATAAAAAGCCGCCCGCTACAGCGGAGCGAGGATTCGTTTGTCTGCGCTCGGACAGCAAACACCTAACTTATTGTGAAATATTCGAAGCTGTGTAATCAATACTAATTAAAAGTGAATTGTGGTTGAAGTAAAGTTTATTTTAAGTTAATTCTGAAAATGAAATACTCCAATAATAATAATAGTAATGACGTCACTGTCCTTAAAACATTACCGGGCACAACCGTTTCGTCATATATATAGAATGTTTGTCGACCATTGTACAGCGTCTAACTTTGATCTATTTAGAATCAGACCGTGTCGGGGATGTACTTCTATCGGACAACGTAGTCACTTTGATAAGCTCTAAAATCTATTAGTACCTACTTTAACACTATGCTGAAATATCTTCACACCAATTTTCTAATTCTATATAAAAATATATTTTGTACGAAATATTTACGTGTTGATATTAAAATACAAAAATAATGTAAAAATACCCGCAGACACCATAAAGCTGTCTACAAGAGATTCGTATGGGGTACTTTTGCATAATCTGGTTGTGCCCCGGGGGCCAGCGGGGCCCGCAAAAATCGGCTAACAAAGTAACACTCCGCTCAAGTGTCACCAAGTGGCGGTCTCAAATTCGATTACGGACTAGTGCCGGGGGGACTCGATTCTAAATAACTTAACTCGGTTTGCTCGAGTGCTCGATTATTCGATTTAGACACGATTACAATGTGTAAGTGTCGTTATGTCGTTTGGAAATGTGGTATTTTGAAGTTTTTTTTTGTATTCGCCATTTTTGGGTGAGTGACACTGTCTTGAAGGTCAGTCGTCATTTGTATTTGTAGCGGTTGTCGGTGATTATATTTGTATCGTTGATGAATCTTTGTATTCGTAACGTTTGGTGTTTTATTACATTTTATGCGTTGTGATGACTGGCAAAATGTGAGTTTAATATAGACGTATGCCTCTTCATTCTTGGTATGAAATTAAATCTGGTATTTTTAGCTTTAAGACTTGCTTATAAAAGAAAATTGTAATCTGTAATGTGTAACAAAGACTGTCTGTATGGTGAAGGACCAAGAATACAGAAGGTCACCTTACCTGAATAGCCATTACACAGACAGTAACAAACGTTTATCGTTCTGCAATCGCTCACGTCTCTATTCTCTTGTTTGATTGACTATTATTTTGTTTTGATCACATGACTGTGTGACATTGGGTGTCTTGGCTAGATTGGATGTTCTTCCCTTAGACGTCGCAGGAGCCGACTAAAAGAACAAACTATAAAAGGTAACAGTACTCCAAATAGAAGGAAAACTTAACAAGAACCTAACGTTATCCTAACTAAACGTCTGGCCAGCGTGTTATATCAGTCAAAATCTCCATTTGCTTGACATGATTTGTTTTAGAAGACACTTAAACGCGTTAGGGAATTGAACCCACGATCTCGAAATAAGCAGTTAGGATTACTAACCACTATCATATGCCTAGTCTTATCACAATTCTATTTGAAATCGGTACTGCATGTTTTATCTATGTATTCTCTTCGAACCAACTATATCCATCAAAATTGAAGTAAGATTTAAAGCTTGGCCAAACCTACAAAATTTTAATAGCGAGTAATATACCGATAAACGTCGTTTAGTACTCAAAATAGTCTAAAGCTACCCTCTTAACATCAACACTATCCGCAGATACAGACTGATAAACGGCACAACGCAACCCCGCATATAATTACAGACAGACAGACAAGACGGTGGCGTATACCTCCATTTGGACATATATATGTAGCGAGTTAGGGTTGAAATAGTTGCCCTTTTAGTAGAATACCATAACTTCACGCCTAGTTGAAGGGTGAGGTACTTTGTGTAGGTTTACGCATCGTAGTGTATTTAGGTAAAACCTCTTCTTGGTAACATTTAAGGTTTGAGACTCGAGACTCGTAATACTTGTGGCATTCTATTGAGAACTAGTTGAGTCCCGCGGAGTTACTTAAGCGTCTCCAAGCGAAAGTAGTCGATAAATGAATTCTGTCTGTTTGTAACATCAAATAAACAGATTTTAACTAAATGTATGATGGTATTCAATACTTACAACAAAAAAGCATTTTTTGTCTGTCTGTCTGTCTGTTTCGGATAGTCTATAGAACAGCTGGAGAGGAGAGAAAGCTGATGACTTAAGAAGTAACTTAGGTTAATGTTTTAGACTAAATGTGCTCTGAGGCGTTACTCGCTATTTAGTATAAAAAACGCGGGAAATAATATTGGATTCAACTAGTTTTTAAATATAAACATTGCTATTGCCTGCTGGTCTAGTTGTTTGCTATACTGACTTCTGAGCCGAAAGTCCTGGGTTGTGGGTAAAGAATTTAATTTCTCAAAAAGAAATTTACATTTCACTTACATAAGAATGAATATTCGTACTTCATATAAAATACATATCACACACTACAGCACTCAAACAGTAAGCAGCGTAACAAGCCAAAAACACTACACATCAACACTCCGACATCAACAAGATGGAAAAAAAAAACGGGTACCCAACTTATCCACAGCCAATGTGAAAAAAAAAAATTAAAATATGTATGTACCCTCCCACATATGGTAATGGTTTCCATATTGTATTCCGGAATACTTGTGTTTTAAGCATGATCATATGTTTGTTCTATTTCAACATGTAATATATCTATAACATGTCTTTTTATCAGCAGACTCAGTTTTAAATACAAGTTCTGCCTAATTTAGGGTCAAACGATCGAATATGGACCGGCACGACCGGACCGGAGTAGTTCTGTCGTCTCCTATTCATTGCTAAGATAGGGTAAGCCACAGGAGAGCACACGCTCGAAACGCTCAAACTTAATCAGTCACCATAGCCGAAATCGGCATGGGAGACATCATCCTCTCACAGAAGAACAACCTCAAAATGACAGTATTTCGTTGATGAGGGTGAGACCGGAGGCCCGATGATGAAGAAGTATCTCACTAAGCCGATATAGCGTGGGTCACCATGCTGCAATGTCTGTATTCACAAATGAGGATGGCGACCCTTACTTTTGGACTCTACTCATGCTTTCCATCAGGCAGAGTAGAGTCACTTTGGAAAGTTCAAATATACATAAAAATATTGTTGTTAATGCCGAATAATTTGGTTAAGAAATGAAAAAACTACATGGTATAAATCTAGTTTTAAATAAAAAAAGTATTAAAAGAACTTTTATTTCTATCACCACATTTTCTGTAAACAAAATTTACGCAATTGCTTGATAAAAATAAGCATTTCTCTTTTTTTCCGCAGTGTGTGTCAAGCAACCCTATTCCTCCCCCATCAGATACACGGTAAGAGCCCATGACGGTCGTCAGGCGGTGTATAAAATCTGTATGGCGCGTTAAATAAACCCTGGACGAGCCATAAAACACTGTAGCATCTTTACGGCATCTTAGTTTAAGAGCAAATACCTATCTCTCGATTAGGGAGGCTTTGTTTTATTTTAATAGATAAGTACCTATTTTTAAGAACTTAAATTCAGAGACAAAATATTGTAATTTTACATTCTATTAAATTATTAAGTAGCGTTTCATTTAATATTTTTATCACAAATTGTAATTTACGAACAAAGTGTCTAGTGATGAATATTTTAGTTTTTGTTACGGTCCTTTTACTACTTTAAAAAAGTTGAGATTGAGAAAGTAGTAGTTTATCCCACAAAGGTTGTATATGAAGCTTATTTATCTGCAGAAATTTTAAAACATAATTGTCTACGCTGACCTTAAGAAAATTACCTAGAAATCTTAATAAGAAAATTAAAAATTAATTTGATGTATAATAAAACCCACTAACACGGAATAGACAAAGGAAACACTTGACAATAGACCAACAAGAGATCTCTTGTCTTTATTTAATCATCGCACAATTGAATCGTCGCAGTCTATGGCTTGACAAATTCGCACGCCCCCGACATTCCCTTAAACGCGCACTTAACTCGTACCCTTTACGTCTTTCACCCTCGGACGCCTCCATTCTTTTTATATCGCAACTTTATTAACGCATAAAGGTCTGCTGATGGGCCCTTTAAGAATTAGGATGCGTCCTGGTCCCGGCGTTAGGCTCACTCGAGCCGAACAAATGGAGTGTCGGAACTTAGGCCGAGTGCGGATACTCGTCCCGAATTGCACTGTCCCATCCCTATACGCAATTAAACCAGCCGTTAGCACGCTGTTCCAAATTTGAATTTGAATCTACTGATTTTCGCGGTTACGTTATTATCTCGACCTCGTTATTTACCGTTTAAATTAAAAAGTATGCGAATGACGCTTTGTTCCAAATTCAAATTTGGGCTTTTTTATTTAGCCGTAAGTTAAGGCGGGAAAAACAAGATTTTTCTTCCCGTTACGAATGTAATACACCAAATAATAGGGGAAAACGTATCTCAATACGAGTATCGACGTGAAAGCAATCGGATTTACATGTCTACCGATGGCGTACTAAAACGAAATCATGAATGAAGCGCAGTATAGGAAACCCAAAACATTATCCTTATGCTCCCATTTTACGACCTTTACCCCCATCGAGTCGAAAGGGTCACATCGGTACGACACGCTGTAAAACCATCCCCGTCTCGCTCTTGCCCGTTACTTACTCGTAAAACCGAAAGAGATAATCACGAAGATGAGTCGAAAATTATTTTTTTTATTATCACCATCGGCGGTGCTCTTTTATTTCCTTTTTACGGTCCGAGTACCTCATAAAAAGACAATAAACTTACTATTTACAGACCATCAGGAAATTGTTAGCCGAAGAGGTCTCTTTACGACACATGTTCGCCTGGTGGCGCGCGAGTCCAAGTGATGCACTCTTTACGATTGGCGCGCACTAAAATGTTACCGGATGATACATTTTATCTCCCTTAAGAGTATATCACACCATGAAATAAAACCGCAGAATGTTTACTGATCTATGAATACCGGAAACGGTACTTAGATAATACAAAGAAATGTGTCGTGCGTCATTTCACAATGAAACCTAAACTCTTCTCGTTAACCAGAAGCAAATTACCGGGAGTAAATATCAGTGCACATTACCAAGGCATCATAAAATCATAGGAGTGTTAAAATCCATAAAGGAGCTATCGGAAGCCGGAGCTCTTTAGTTTTATTATTGGGGAATTTCGTCAAGAGTTTTAATAATAGTTATTAAAACTGCTGCCCGTGTTACCTAATACATCGGTTAAGTGTTCTTTTTATGATTTAACACAGATTCTCCCCGATATTACCGGTTATAAATTATAGCCGGGATTACAGGCTAAATTGTTTTATGATATTTTTTCATTGTTTACGAGTGTAATGGTTTTTTTTTCTGATAGCTCATGAAGACAAGTAGATTTAGAACGCACATATTAAAATAGTTTTGTAATCGGTTTCAATAATATTTTAGTGTTTAGGATTTTTTGGAGACTGACTACTTTTGAAATACTTGAATAGAAAACAAATTATTTTCGTCAGCAGACGAAAATAATTTGTTTGGCTTGGAAGGAAAAATCACGGTAGCAGTTGCGAGTAATATCTCTATAAGTACCAGAACAATATAACATAACAGGAGTACACAATGTCTTACATTCACACATTGAGTGAGCGATTTACAGATTCGTGTTAGTTTGCAATAACGGGTGTTTGCACTGGGGTTTTGCAATATCTGCGCTGTGGGCACCACGACCGAAGCCAAGGAGGGGCAGGGCACTCCACAGTTTCAATATTGTGAATTCCTGCGACCGTGTAGTGCGCGGGTAATGAATTTCGGGATTGTCTTGCGGTTTTTCGGCCTCAACCCCTCCGTCCCTTGAGTATTTACTTCCAGTCTATTGGATGAGCTTACATTATGTAAAAGACGTACATCGAAGTTTTAATAACGATCGTGGAATTCTTTTGGCGGTTTTTTCGTGAGCGGAACACATCGAGCCGAGGTACGCGTCTCCGCATGGCACCGTACCTACACAGAAATATATGATAATAAGGGTTGGTATTATTTAGGTCCGGCCATTCCTATGATAAAATTGAACCAGTGATATTTGCCCGCAAACAATTTCTATGGAGATTTCGGTCTTGTTTCTGGGGTTAAATCTGAGCATGGGGTATGATATACGAGTGGGCCGCGGCCTCGATGGGATCTCCTTTTGGGAAAAATACTCGTATCATACAAACGGAAAGAAATACGCGTTGGGATTATAATACGGTTAAATTCCATCGTTTGTGTGCGGAGATCCGGGGTCACTTATTCGGATTTTTTTGCGTCAGCATTTGTTACTTATATAACCGTATGCTTGACGGTATTCACGGCTTAAGATCGTTTTTATTTGACAGAAATATTTGTGGATGTGTCGTTTGTCGTGTAGGAATATGGATATATAATGTATGTCTGGCCAGATGGCGAGGCGACTTGCATAAAAGGCGGCAACAGTATGTAAAAAGCAGCAGACTGGGCTCTGTGGTATGCCTTGAGATTTATAATTTACAATTTTTCTAGTAGAAAAGTAAATCATATGTGGTTCATATTATATGTACGGTACAGACCTGTTGATATAGAAAAGTGAACCCATATTGGTATTTTAACAGCGTTTCTCTTGGGCTAGTTTTGGCCTCGACTAGGCCCCTTTTCAAGAAGTCAAGCGCCCTGCCTCAACCGTCTGACGTCTGATACCGTGTATCTCTCTCTAATAAATATTTATTTATTTTTATTTTTTCTCCTCCGTTAACATATTTAGATTCTTCGTCCGTTGTTAATTACCAGGGCACCATAGACGGGCGGATATTAAAGATTGTCAGTATTAAAGAAAGATGAAATTCAAAAATAGAAGTTAATTTTTTAATGTTCGCTCGGTAGTTCGGTTTACGGGCTGCGGTCGCGCCCGAGGCGCGGACCGTTCTAATTAAAATCGCTACGTTTTCTGTGGTATTCATTTTCATCCTTTAAGCTTTTTGTTACTTCCACCCCGGTTAGGTTACGTTATTGTTGTGGGTTGTAACAACTAATTTACATCTTAATGAGACGTTTGCTATGTTTATGCCGATAGTTGGTGTTATTAGTTCTAGGAACAAGAGTTAATTCATTCAAAAATATTAAAAACTATCTACACAATTTAGATATTCATGTAAAATGGACGTCAAAGATTGTTTTTTTTAAGTTATATATTATGTGTTTAACATTCCTAATGTTCATTAGCATTTATTACAATGCTAACCAGGATAGCAGAAGCGCGCACGGTCGGCCGAAGCAGCGCCTTTGTTTTGTCCATTACGTATGCAAATGTAGTTCTAGTACCACCTGTGCGCTTATGTTGCCCTGGTAAACAATTGCTAGGTGGAAATGGGAAGACATTTTTTTTGTAGTCGGCTACCGGAGTTACCTTTGTGGAGACAGCTATTGTTCAGAAGATAAAGAAAATTTGAAGTTCTAGATAAAAATGGACCATCGATTTGTTAAGTTAATACTAAAAAGGAAACGGTAAAGATTGAAGGTTGTTGTTGTTCAAGACTCGCTTGTAGATAGGCAGTTTCTGTAACATTTGTACATAGCTTCTAAATATGACCACATCTTACCAAAGATTTGTTTAAATCCTCGAGTTTATTTAAAAACCTGCCAAACGATGATCCTATCTAAAGAGATTGCTAAATGCGTTCTACTTAGTCTTAATAAAGCCTTAGAAGGTGACACCTATTACTAGATAAATAATTCTCAAAACGTCATTGAGAAATACATTTTAATTTTTCGTGATGAATTGATGTTTTATTAATGTGTCACCCAACGATTTATTTATACACAAACGATAAAACATCGAGGTTAATTATTTATTTTACAATCTGTTGATATCTTTAATCAAAATAATAAAAAAAAACAATAAACAATTATTTTATCTAAACATTGTATTCAAATTCTACATTTGAATTTTAAAAATGGAATGCAATGCTATCCAAATAATCATACTTTAAACGAAAACAGAAATTTTGTCTGTGATACATAAACAAGTAAATTTGTTTATGTCGATTATTTTTAAATAGAGAACAATCCATCTTTCTTTATATGAACAATGTCACATTTTCATAGGCACGTTATCCACTAGTCGTAAATATGCTTCACGATCGAAACTGTGGCATTAACAAAAAATCTGATGTTGCCATCAAATGGAGTTGTATCACGCCACTGCTTTCTACTACGGTTCTTAAACAATGTTATTCTCGTAATATATATGAAGTATAGCTTGATTTTAATGTATATTTATAAAAAAAAATGGCAGCTGAAATACGAAAGCGATTTTCCTTATAGTTGAAGTTAGGTATTGTGATTTATATATTTTGATTCGACTGTGACATTCGCAGACAATGATCAACAGCTGAAAGCAATGAAAACTCAGTACCCGATAAATATAAATGAAAATTAGATATAGAAATACGAATTTAATACAGATTGTATTAGAGGAGTTGGAAATAGAGAATTTCTGTTTTTTTGGATTTTGGATAGATAGTTGTGATATTTCAATCAACTCTTCAATAGTTGACAACAATAAGCGCCATAAAAATATGTTGTCTATGGAAAACTTGTTTAAAATTTTCTAATGTTAACATAATCGACTAAAGAAGATCATAATAATTTTTAAGTGATTAAAAACTATTTTCTTACATTGCTCACCTACTGCGCTAAGCCCCGTTCCTCCACTCGTCTGCGCTAAGTTGTTTTGACGTCAACAGCTTGCAAAATTTTAAGCTGCGCGCAAGAAAAGCCGCTTACTTTAGAAGCAAACAAAGTTCCTATTTTAAACATTAGTAGCTGGCGATAAATTCAAACATATATTTTAAATTTCGAACGCCATGGTTTAAAGTTTTACTACAACATTCGTTCTAATTTTGAACGTCATTGGTTTTCTTTTTATTTTCTTTTTATCGTTATTGTCACCCAGTTACATTCGGATTATAATTTATTTGTAGTAACCTATGAAGGTGTTATTTCTTTTATACCTTTATTACAATCCCATTCGCCCCTCTTTTGTGACTTACACCTGCCTTCTTTTTACAAATAAATTGTCGTTAATTTGCCCATGAAATACCTATTTTGAAATAATATATGTAAAGTATCTAATACTGTCGCTATTGTGTACCAGTGACTTTAGCTTTGAGTACATGAGAAGGAGATTGTATGTTTATATAGTAAGGATTCCATATATAATTTTAACATGAACAGTAATCCGCCTTCTTGTTCAGTCCGTTTGTTTTTATAGTTAGGAGTAGGCTCACGAGTTCTCCATTAGAGGCCACTAAATAAACTCTTAACAAGTCAACTCATACTATAACTGCTATAGTTTTAATGAAAATATTAAAAAAGCATTTATATCATAACTGATAACACCAATGAACTAGCATGTGTTTGTTTGTCACCATTACTTAAAAATAGGTTTCCATAGCATACCTAGCATTAAAATTAAAATACCAAGGCGGCATACATTGAGAGAAGTAAGACCACCAACATTCAAACACATCATTCGAAGTTCGAATCACTTTGAATTTAGGTGACGATTGAAGAGCTTAGTCTACAATGGCTTGATTTGCAAACAGTGGGGAAGTGACGATTGTATGTTGATCGCGGCCCACGAGACAACACTTCCTTTCAGATATTCGGATGACATTGTAAAGTATCAAAGCTGTATTTACGAAAGTCCATAAAATATTTAGCCTACTACATTAGTGTATGGTTTTTACTTTAAAATTTTAAAAGAGAATAAACATTATCTAAATTGACGAATTTAAACCGATCACCCGCAAAGACATTCGGTATTCAAAAATATTATTCTTATTTCGAAAACATAAGTTGTGTTCTATATTTGAATTCGTCGCGGGGACGCTCCCCCTCGCCGCGCGTCGAAAAAAGCTAGAACAAATATTTTTCTTATCAGAATTTGGTTCTGTAGGTATATTTGATACGCAAATATGTGTTACTTTAATTGTACATTTATTTCTTTCAATTAAACAGTTATTTGACATCCTGAATCAACTTCCAAAAGTGTGATAAAAAAGAATTGTACAGTGGTACAAATATTGATCGGACACACGCTCCTGTCGCGTTCCAAAACACCGAGTGGTGATAAATTACCTTCGGGAAATTAAAACTGTCTTTAAAACAATACCTGCTTTTTCTTCGCCCCTATTTTATATTTCTTTCCCTTTCTAATACGTATTTTTGTGTATTTCTATCTCGATCTCATTCGAATAGGGTCGGATTTAACTTTTTTTTTTGATAATTTTACTTACTTTTTGTAACGTCTATTGGTGTATAAATTAATGTGTTTCGTTACGTTTTATGAATTGTGAGTATAACTTTTTAATTAAAAAAACTTCGTATAGGGTGTAGTTTTTTAAATATTACAAATACTACTAACAAAAGTTAAAATAAAGTCAGCAGTTAAAGCATATCTCGATTCGAAGTAAATTAAAATATTACAACAGGCGCTTTAAAAAAATATCTTAAAAGTTACATTTGACTGCCTTGTTGGTCTAGTTGTTAGCGTATGCGGTTGCTGATCCAGAAGTCACGGGTTCGATTCCCGGGTCGGACCAAATGTTTGTTTTATCTGCAAATATTTGTTTCGGCATTTGGGTGTGTTCTATGTATAATATGTGTGTATTTATATGTATGTAAATCAGTTATCTCATACCCACTATCGGCAGCTCTGCTTATTTTGAAACTAGACGATGTTGTGGGCAGACGTCCGAAATATTTATTTTATTAATTATTTATTTGTGCTAAAAGATGCAAAATGAGCAAGACCAAAAATACATGTTTTTAATTTCAAAACTCTTTTATTTGTATCACTGGTTTCTTTTCAATATCTCACGGTGCTAATAAATAAAGAATGAAATATGGCAGAGCGATTAAACATAGACAATAAAAGTAAAACATTCGCCGAAGATGCACAATCTCCTAATTAAGAACATCACAAATACATTATCTCAGGCCCCAAGCCCGTTCCAAAACTAATTTCTTTTTTGACAAAACAAAAAAAGAGACTTAATTACTTTTTCTGGCAATCACAAAAAGCGGGAGATAAGAGCCCTATTTGAATCCTCGTTATCACTACCACCCCGGCACTTTCACCCTTCAATCTCTACCTTTTTTTCTTCTTTTCCACCCTCTAGAATACCTATCGCAATTTAAAGATAACTAATGCCTTGTGTCATTAAGGACCAAAATGGAAAATAGGAGTACAGCCAAAGTAAAAAGGAAGTGCAGCCAAATGCATATTTAATATTTAAGTTTTAATAAATGCAACTTTATTTGACTCCGATAAAAGTATATTTATTCAATAAAGTTTTTCAATGACAATTCTTACTTAAATTATTATATGGGAAAGTAGTCTGTCTGTTGCGCTTTCGCGCCAAAACTACTGAAAAGATTTAAATGAAATTTGGTACACAGATATGCTAGAACCTGAGAAAGGACATAGGCTACTTGAGAAAGAACACGCACGAGAGCGGAGCCGTGGGCGAAAACTAGTATTTCATATAAAGAAACCATGATCACGGTTATAAACTGAGCTATTTTATTTCAATGAGATTCATGTGACCAAAAATAGTTATTATTTTGTTTCATTCAATTCATTTCTATTTGCCGGCTAGTTTATTCCTTGGCGCATTTTACGATGTCCCTCCAGCATCATCAAAAGTAAAGACGTTAAAGTGTTCAAAATATATTTATTACAATTAAAAATTTTATAGGCCAATAAAAGTTGTAAATGAAAAAAAAAAACTGTTACGGCCTTTTGTTGGAATAGGTCTAATTGACCCCAAGATTTTTAAGCCCGGACTTTAACGATCGAATGAATACCAAAAAAATTAAATTAAAAAAGCTAAGAGTCGCGACAAGGTGTTCTTACTTCTTTTTAACTTAAAAAATGTAATAATCCTACGGCAGTAAAATACTATCGGACGTTTACGACAAATTCACACAAGACCTACTTAATAAATCTGACAAAATCTTAAATTTATGCTCGCGAACGCAGGACACACGAATAAAAA
This sequence comes from Phragmatobia fuliginosa, assembly GCA_932526445.1. Classification (NCBI taxonomy): domain Eukaryota; kingdom Metazoa; phylum Arthropoda; class Insecta; order Lepidoptera; family Erebidae; genus Phragmatobia; species Phragmatobia fuliginosa. Next base: position 17,628,777 of record OW052074.1, on the reverse strand, counting down.
AAAATATAATTTTACGACGCCGTAAACCTGGTTAGAATGCGGCCCTGGAACGCGCGATAATTCGGGAAAATCCATTTTAATTAACATATTTTTATAGCAATCACCGTAGAAATTACAAATTCCTTTTTAATTACAGCTTTTAGAAATTAGTATTACTTAACTAGTACGTTAATTTTTGGTTTTATTATTAAAAGAATTGACAATACAACGAGACTGCTTTACAACTAAAAAGTACAGGCACAGATAAAAAAAACCATATTTTTGTTTTTTAATTTGAACAGCGTACGGCGACGTCTTTCCCGCCGGTGCGTTTTAATGAAAGCAAGAAATGCCGTCGCTTATTTTTATATTTTTTTTCTATGTCCACGTTTAGAAAATATTGTGAGTACGTCCGAAGAATGTTAAAAAGTGTTCTTGATTAAATAAAATGTCGCTAGGCCTCCGAGGGGCACGGCAGTAAGTGCACGTGATTCGAATCAAGTATTAAAGTCATTAAACTTAGAACAGTAAGTAATGGTTGGATTTAAGGCGGGAAAAATAAGTATAATCATTTTAAATCGGATTTAAACTGTGCCTACTTAGTGAGCCAATCGCTGTCAACGTAATATGAATGTATTGGAATTTTGTATAATCTTCTACGGTTACAATTTTGAGTATTAAAATATTACTTCTTAGATCTGGCACTTATTGACTAGAAAACCGGTATAAAACAATTCTTTCGATGGATGGATATTGAATAAAAGGTACTTAGAGGCGGCAAACGGACCAGCTTGACAGGGCGGTACTACCGTCTCACAGAACACCAACGGAAATTAAAGCATTCTTGCTGTCGTATTTCATTGGTGACTGCGAGGCGAAGGCCCAATGATGTAGACGCATCTCATTAGGTACCCATAGTGTAGCTCACCATCATATTGTCTACATTCGCAATCAGTACGGTGTCGACTACTCCTGGATTCTACTCATGCTTTCCATCAGGCAGAGTAGGCAGGCTTATGCATTAAAAAATGAAAAGTCACTCCCTCAAAGTGAGCGGGGAAGGGGTATTTACTCCAAAATCGCCAACTAACTCATGACTATTAAGTCAAAAATGTACAAAGACGCCATTACCATGAAGTAATTCGTCAGCTCATTCCTCCCCTATCCAATAAGAAAACAAACTTACCAAAAGAATTATCCATTTCAAACACAATTTGTTTACATACCTGAAAAAATAAGAAAAGAAAACATTATATTTACATGAAAATACAACAAAAGATTGTAAAGCGACATAACATGCAAAGATTGGTCCAAAAAGACCTCACATATATAACAGGGACGGAATCAGAAAATTCGTAAATATTTTTTCAAATAAATTACGAGCTAGCTAATGAAAGGGCCGAATGTTTGCCCGCTCGAGTACAATGGCGGGCCACTATTGCCTCTATATATATTACACGGAATGACCGCGAATTCCGCTAAATAAATATCTAGTTTTTCGTTACACGGTCAGTCAGCAGAAATGTTTGTGTTGTGGCGGTAAATATACGGTAAATTCGGTATTCAGGTGTATTTTTATTTAACCGGTGAACTTAATCTAGTAAATTAGAATGTTTAGTATTTTTATTCACAAATATAAAATTTTCTTAAGCTCTCGGTGCCGGTTTTTGAGGCTTTTGGGCAGCATAAAAACATCCAACGGCAACTCCCCAACCCGCATTTGTCCAGCGTGGGGACGTATGGCCTTAACACTCTCTAGAGAGGTGACCCGAGGCGGGCAGTGGAACATCTCTGTCTGTCTGTCTGATTTCGCTTAATTACTTTATAGACATATTTAGGATGGGCCATAGGGAAGGACATTAATTATTTTTCTTTCCGATAACCGATATACACGAGGGCGGAGCCACGGGAAAAAGTTCGGAACATGATAAATTCTAAACTAACTTTAACTGTTACACTTTTATGCCTAAAAGACTGTACCAATTTAAGTGAAATTTGATATGGAAATACATTGATCGATCGTCGGGGTATTTTAAGAGGAAACACCACATACTCCTAACTCCTGTTTACCAGAGGAGCCGGAGATACGAAGGAATTTTACCACCCTATCAAAAAAAAATGGGCCCAGTTGTCTATGAGTGTTACTAAATATATAAGCAAATGTATTATAAAAATATATCTACATAACAATATATACATATACTAGTTGACCCAGCGAACTTCGTACCGCCCAAATTTAAAATTCCAGAACTTGATCGCAGTGCCACCTAACGGGTCCAATTGCGAATCTAAACCATTCCCAGATCCCCTTGAACACACACAAAAAATTTCATCAAAATCGGTCCAGTCGTTTGAGGGAAGTTCAGTGACATACACACTCACAGAAGAATTATATATATAAAGATCTTCACTTTTGCCGGTTATGGCAGTAAATAGTAGCCTATGTTCTTACCCAAGGTTTCATCTATCTTAATACTAAAATTCATGAGAAACGGTTAAGTGGTTTAGGCGGGAAAACGTAATATACAAACAGAGTTACTTTCGCTGTCTAGTTTACCTTATTATATAGAATGCTATTACGATATAAGCCATAATTAGCACAGCAGTAATCGTAACACAGGTGAAACCACGGGGCGTCGCCTATCGACTTCATAATTAAGATTACTTTTATTGATTACAACAACGTACTAACACCTTGTTTAAGTTTTTTTTTAAACGACTTCGAATAATTATTAAACTGTAGAAAAATTCACATATTTACGGATTTTATCAAGCATTCAATAAAGTTAATGACAATTCCTCAGGATGTACTCACATTGGAGTTTTTACTGTCACAAATTGTTTCGATCGTCCTGTTTTTACTCTTTATTAAAGAAAAAGATAACTGCTTTACAAACATACATGAAACGAACATAAAGAACACCCAGACTAAGAGCAACAATTTGTGTTCACACAAAGTATTGTTCCACCAACCCTTTGCATGGCGAACGCTTAAACCACTAGCAATTGTGCAGTCCTTCCTTTGTATACTAAATTATTAGTTGATTGTTATTTAAGCAATACCTTTTGTAAAATCTAACTTGAAATCTGCCAAGACGTTCACAATTTTTCTAAAATTTCCGTGTCTATGAGACCCACTTCGGTATTGAACCCATTAATAATAAGAGTTTATGAGGGCCCTGAGGGTCGGTCACTCAATATCTCTCAAGGCCCACCCAAAGGGCTCGTATACCAAACCCTACTCTACAGTTTGGTAAAAAATACCTCATTGAGGTGTTTTATATATTTGACTTGTGGTACCCTAAAAGTAGAAGGTACAACACTTACGATATGACGTAATGATGAATTCTAAATTTGAAATGCAGAAAAAAAAGGAATAACAATGTTTGATAAAGTATTTCGTATATTTAAATTTTGAATGCAATTTGCGTGGAAAATTGTGTAGAAAAATTATGTTTTTAAACGACTTTTATTAATAACAACTAATGCTTAAGGCCTCATACGCGAATTAATTCTTTTTTATAATTTTTTTTATTATTTTTATAGTTTTTTTAAATAGTGTATATATAACACAAATCACTCAGTTGAACTCGAGTGTCTCATAAACCAGTATTCTCAAATTATTTACATCTACCCTCAAACAAATGCAACAAACATACTGCATCACCCAAATACCTTCGTACCCTTCACAGAGAACCCATCACACCAACAGATTGACATCTGTCACTCCAGGGGTGCGTTTCCCGGCCTTTTGGAGTAAATTTTTAATCAAAACAATTTTGTTCCCCTGTTACATGAGAATGTTAATTCGTTCATTGTCGTAAGAGTTCGGTATGGGCGTGGTCTGACTTATATATGAATAAATTATTTGTTTGTCTGTTTGGATGGTGTTTGCCAAGTGGCTGGTATAAAGGGCTGCTCCCTTGGTACAAATGAGATATAGTAATAATAGTATAAACGTTTGTGTTAAATCTGTAAATTATTAATTTGGTTATGTGATTTTAAACTGTTGAATTACATAGTTAACGTAACCATGTTGCATAAATGGTGGTCCCATGTTAGCAGGAAGCCCCTGTGACCACGGCTGGTGTACGCCAGTACGATTTTAAAGTATTTCATTCAATTGCCTATACATTTACCTAACACATATTGTGAAGCTTTTAAATAGGTATCGCTAAAGTTAGGCGAATAAAATCGAATAAATACAAAAGATTTTTGAAATTTTCAGTTAACTAGCAGGAGTTAACATCCCAAACGTAGGAAACAGACACCATAAACAAAAATCATTCATTGAAGTGAAATTGCAATAAAATGGACACAAAAAAGAAAAACTACATTTTTTTTTAAACAAAACACATTAAAATGCAATTGAGTCGGAGCACACTGAGTCATTCCATTCTTCCAGCAAAGCCCAAACAATACGAAAACCCAACTATTCACATAACCTACAAACCAAAGGACAATGTGATCAACTTGAAAGTTAACAAGAACACAACAGTACAAACAAATTAATACTTAACGAAAAACAATAGTGTAAATTCGACAATTGATGTTAAAACAACAAAAGTGGGAAATTTGAATGATATTACTTTAAGAAGCGTAAAAATTATGTACATAAGTAAAACCTGGCATACTTTAAATGGTCAAAGATAAGACGATTTGCTTCAATTCATCAATCCATGGCCGTCTAACTCTAGAAAAGAGGCTGCTTGCATATTTATGAAAGGATTGTTACAATTTTTGGTTGTTGCTACCCTATATGATGTATTAACTCCAACAAATTTCGTTATTTTAAGCGTACCGCAAATCTTTGTTATATGTGCAACTGTGTCAAACGCTTTACTTAAATCTTCGAACTTCAGATAGCCGGTGCATGTCTATTACTCAACGTCTAATTTTGATGGTATTCTGATTGAACTGCTAAACAAGAGATTGTGAGAAATTCTTTCTAGGAATTAAACTCAACATTATCAAAGGTTCTGATGAGCCATAAGGCCAAACCGGTCAGATAAATTTGTTTAAATTAATGAAATAGTGTAATAAAAGTATGGACAGTTTAATTTCAATAATGAATTTGAACAAGTTCCACTAAGTGCGGGCAAACCAGAGTATAAATTACATTCCATATTAGGTGTACTTTATTTATAATATAAATTGTAAGTACGTTTGTCAGTTGTGTGTACAGGCAGGTGTTTCTATGTAAGAGGTGATAAGTTATTACGATTTCAATTATCGCTTACATTAAAATTGATAATTACACAAAACATTATTTTATAAACGCCATCATTAGAATTACAAATTAACAGCATAATTATTAAATAAATAAGACTTCGGTTTTATGGAATTATGTTTTAATTTAAGCATCAGTCCTAAGATATGGCAAATTTCATGGAAATCATTGCAGCAGTTAAACCGTAAAAGCGTAAAAGACAGAGGTAGTAGAGTCAAGCTGATTTCAGCACGAATGGACCAGTACTACCCTCACACAGAAGACCATCCTATTAATGACAGCATTCTTGCTGTCGTATTTCGTTGGTGAGTGTGAGACCGGAGGCCCAATCATTCTGCATCATTCTCCCGGAGGCCTGGAGAATGATGCAGAAACATCTGACCAGGCCGCCATGGTATAAATCACCATGCTACATTGCCTACATTCACAATGAGGATGGTGACCCCTACTCCTGGATTCTACTCATGCTTTCCATCAGGCAGAGTAGAGAGTCCTTTGGTAGGCTTAAATATATGTATAAGAATAATAGTTTTAAAAAACTAAACAAACACGCTTTTAAACTAAAAAGTATAAAATAATTTTAATGTAACAAAGCGTGGGGCGACGTTATTGAAAATATTAAAAAGAAAAAAAAAAATTTCAGAAAGCCCACGCTTTGTTACATTAAAATTATTTTCTACTTTTTAGTATAAAAGCGTGTTTGTTTAGTTTTTAAAACCTTTTTTTTTTCTAGACAGACTGATTTGTTTAAAAATATTTTTTTAGTTTCTTTTATTAGTTTTTTTCAAATTAGTGTATTGTCATCGATTCTCGATAAATCTAAAACGAACGAAATCTGGCCTTTTAACGTGGGTCGAAATCGCACCCAAAGGAGTCGGTTACAAACAAACATACAGGTGAATATAATAAAAAGCGTGTAAAAAGATTGACAGAAAAAGTTAATTTCGAATTTATAATACTAGCATTTGTTTAGTAGTAGATAATGAGGAAATTTTCTCCATAATACGAGTATAAACAAACATTTAGTAACAAACATAGTTTTGGCAAAGAATTACTTCAGCAGGTTCGTATCTAAGTGCATTCCAGAAATATAATTTCCACAAGCGCTGTAGACATCTAGAACGTTTTAAGAATTTTTATAACATCCAGTATAAGCATTCCTAACTGCATTAATGTACCTGTGTACTCGTCTCCGTTTTAGAAACAGGAATATTACTTATACGGAACCCGAATACATAAAAGTCTTTATTACCCTATCACATCTTCCGAGCCTTTATTCCCAAGTTTTTTGGGGTAGGCTACTAGTTCAATCGGTTTTACCTGAATATCAGTTTTTCCACGGAGCGACTGGCATCGGACCTCCGCAACCCTAAGGGAGAACTGAAAATTCGAAGATTGAACTAGTTGTCAGTAGGTAGTAGTATTTAAGGGGAACTGACTTCCTAATAACGATTGCCATAGATGTTCATGACAACCGGGACCGACTGCTTTACGTGCTCTCCGAGGCACAGGCGTGAATCACTGCCAAACTTCCAAACTCCAGACTGCTATTAGGAATATTCTAAGAAAAACCCAAAAACACTTTTTGGCCCGAGCCGGGATTTGAACCCGAGACCTCTTTGTTACCCTATCTATAGACACCTTATTCAGATAGAATCACTCATTCGAAATCGGTTCAGTATTTTAGACGCTAAGTTACAGCTCCTGTCAGTAATCTTAGGCAGGTCGTCACTCCACCTCGTCTGTGGGCGTCCTACACTACGTTTACCGAGACGCGGTCTCCTACTACTACTGCTGCAGTCGTCGATCAATATTATATTAGTTTAAATAATCAGCATCAATAGACCGGTTCGACTGGGGCACTTACACAGAAGACCTAAAACAGCATTCCTGCTGTCATATTTCGTTGGTGAGTACGAGGCCAAAGATCCAACCATGCAGGGGAATCTCAATAGGCCGCTACAGTGTGGGTCATCATGCTGAATTGTCTCTACTCGCAATAAGGATGGTGACCCCTACTCCTGGATTCTACTCATGCTTACCATCAGGCAGAGTTGAGTCATTTTGGCAGGTTTTTTTTACAAATGTTTAAACAAATTAATATTGAAAGTGTGACTGTAAACCAAACAGATACTACATAATTAGAATAGTATTACCAATGTTGCCAGCACATTGAAATATTTTAAAATTCTACCATTATTTTCACAAAGAAATTTCAAATAACACTTCGCTACTATTTCGTGCCTCTCGACAGACAGACAAACACACAAATAAGCTACTTAAATAAATACTTCGTTATTCAAAAATGTTAATCTAGCCACCAGTAAGACATGACCCGTTTTATTTTGAAACGCCATGTTAAGTTACGTGCGGCATTTTCGCGTTGAACTTTAAGGGAGGTCAAGTAATGTTGGATGCTCTAGGAATGCATATTATACCGGGAATGTGAACAGTAGCGGTGTATAATGAGAGTGCGCGCAGTTTACGAGATGCGAGCACACAGAAGTACTTACATTGTTCGTTTTGAATAAATTTTGACAACAGTTAGTTTAGAAGAACGCGACAAACAAGTAGATCTGGTAGTCATCGAGTATATCTTTGTATTAGTAGAGAAAGAAGAAATAATTATGAGTATTAAAAAGAAAAGAATACAAAGACCAGAGTAGTTTTTGTAAATGTTGAGTAGAAGATACTTATGTGTAGCGGTAATCACTTTCCATGAGGCGACCCGTCTGTTCGACATGAAAAAATATTTCCTAGCATATTTTTCGAAAATATAGTTATAAAGGTAACCCTTTGAGTTCCCCTCCCGAATATAGAGAGTGAGAGTGATAAGTTCCAAAAACAAATCAGTAATGGAAGAGGAATATTACCTCTTAAAATCCTCCTCATCAGTAAAGAGCAATACTACACTTCTAAAACTTATTACCTCTTGCTAAAATTGCATCCAACACAAGTATTCAAACACACAAAAAACGAATATTATTTTTACGCTCAACCAAGCATTGTGACAATCGCATGTAATAGTAACATGACAATATATTCATGCATGCATCAAATTCACAACAAAAAAGCATACATTAATTCCCTTCAATAAAAAAATCAGGTCAAAAATTAACAATAATCCCAAATATGACAAAAGTGATGCTCATACGCATCTTTCTAATTGACGATTTGTTATACTCTGTCCCTTTCTGTCACTTTGAATTAGTATGTGTGTCTCTGTTTCACACGCAGCTGTCATTCGAGATCATTTTGTCATTGTGACAGCTCGGACGTCACTTCTCACCCTTTTGAAGTCGCGTTGATAATGTGTAATTTTTAGGGTTCTCGTCGAGTTCTCTTTATAGTTTTTTTTTTGATGTAGCAATACTGACACGTTTGAATTTCGAATGTAATAACTGGTGAATTTTGGCATAGAGAAACTTTATTTATTGTCTATTATTCTGTAAAAATATTAAAAACCTGTGGAGACTTCTTTAATAGATTACCTTTGATCTCAAAAAATGAGAGTATTTAAAATGTCATTAGATATCATAAAATAAGCATTACAATCAAAATATATCTAGTAGAAGATGAGATGGAGCCGGTTGATTCCGATTTATATGGAATCGGAATCGAACCGGAACCACCTCTGACTTAGTTTGAACCACCTTTGACTGCCTTGATAGTCTAGAGGTTGGCGTGTGCGACTGCTGATTAAGAGGTCTTGGGTTTGATTCCCGGATCGGAACAGATATTTGTATGATCAGTAAAATATTTGTTTCGGAGTTTGAATGTTTTCTTTGTATAATATTATGTATGTATTTACAAAAACAGGTTTATATGTTTTGTATTGTATTTATATCAGTGGTCTAGTAACCCATAGTACAAGCTCTGCTTAGTTTGGGACTAGATGATGTTGTATGTCAGATGTCCGATGTTCAAAAATATTAGTAGTTAATACACTAACAACTACTATAGAATACCAGTGAGTAAATAAGCCACCTATCTGGAAATATATCGTTTATAATTACTAGGGCTCGGAATAGGTAGTTTAATTTTATGTACTTGCAGAAATAAAGTCAACGTAAGCATAACATGGATAAACCTAAAATCAGCGTGATTTCCGGGACCTTAAATAATGCAATGCAATGTCAAAGCACACTTATGTCATTTTACATAATCATGAAAATTACACTTATTGTTTATTTGTAGGTTTATAGGAGTGAGTAGAAGGAATTGTTGCTATTCGTTTCTTTACGTTTTTATTGTAAAATTTTATGTTAACAACTTATTATTACAACAATAAGCTAAAAGATGAAATACTATTTTGAAAGTTCAATATAATATTTTTACAATCTCTGAAAATAGTAAGTTCCCCGGGATTTCACAGGCATATCCATACTATTGATGTCACAAAATCGCAAGTACATAAAATTAAACTACCTATTCCGAGCCCTAATAATTACGTTAATAATAATAAATAAAAATAATTAATTAAAACACAACTTAAAAATACTAGCTTTCGCCCACGTGAGTCTCGATTATTGCAGTAAAACGTAGTCTATGTGTCATTCTGATATATAAGCTATATTACTGTAAAGTTTCATACAAATCCGTTCAGTAGTTTTTGCGTGAAAGAGCAACAAACAATCATACATATATACATACTCACAAACTATCGCCTTTATAATATTTGTAGGATAAATTCTTGCACCAACAAATCCAATATGTCTGCCAATGATCACTAAAAATGACACCCCATTTGTTATCCGTTCATTATAAGGGTTACACAAAAGGGTGACACAATACAATCACACACAACATGAATCTTTTGTTTGTATGACTGTTTGTATGAATGGTGAGAATCAAGGCATTTTATTGTACACTAACATAAAAAGAACAACTCAGATAAAAAAAATTGTAGGAAATGTTTCTGATTGGTAGGTAGGCACAATCATTCATTCATTCATGATCCAGAAACATCTGACCCGGCCGCCATGGCATGGGTCACCACACCATGCCGCATTGCCTACCCCCACAATGATAATGGTGACCCCTGGTCTTGGATTCTACTCACGCTTTCCATCAGGCAGAGTAGAGTCACTTTGATAGGCATAATTATAAAAAGGGTAAATGTTGGTACGCTAAGTAGACAGATTTTGTTCAATGATTACGTATATTTATGATTATAAGGTAAGTTAAAAATCGGTTGTCTGTAAAGTCGGGTAACTGACGGTAGTTGAACGTTGAAGTTGAGCGTGACTCGTTCCGCGCTCTCGCTTGCACTTCAAGTCTTAAATGGAACGCCTCAGAGCGAGGTAACGCCGCATGTGCAGCCGGCTCCATCGAATTATAAGACGTTGTCACGTCAAAAATAAATTATTTAATAATTAGCTTTTGCTCTCGGCTCTGTCTGTATTCTATGTCCTTCCTCAAAAACCATAGTATCACCATGCATAATTTAATTGAAATCAGTGCGTCGGTTTAGCAGTCAAAGTGTAACAGACAGACAAAGGTACTTTTAAATTTATAATATGAGTAAAGATTAGTATGGATATAATTTTATTATTAGTTTTGTCTGTCTTCGTGGCGCAGTGGTAGCGTATACGACGGCTGTGCTTGAGGTCTCGGGTTCGATTCCCAAGTCGGACTAAATGTTTCTATGATCTGCAATATTTGTTTTTTGTAAAATGTCTGAAATATTTATTTATATTAAAAGGATTATCGTATGTGCTTGTATGTATTTTATTAATAGCAGTACTTAACTAAATATTCAATCTAGCAAGATTAAACTGCGCAAGCGCATTCAGTGTACTTATATTTGATAAATCAACATACGTTAGGATTTCTAAATGTTATTACACAGGGGAATATGTTGAAGTACATTTTGTAAGTCACCTGACCCCTGGGCTCTGACCACAGATCTTCGTTACACGGGAAACGAGGAAGCCATACCGGTGTAGGGTTACCAGAAATTTGGTAACCAAATAATATTAATGCTCATTGAATTGTAACTTTTTGTTGGTTTGAGAACAAAACGATTGTAGATTAGGAAACTATGGTTTTAAAAAGTTATAGGAAATTTGTATTTTTGGAAATTGTATTGTTGATAAACTAAGGTCAAAATTATGTAAACATTGGTAGGTAGTAGAGCTACGCTGATTTTAGCAAAAACGGACCGGCTGGACCGAGGCAGGACTATCCTCACACAGAAGACCATCCTAATGACAGCAATCTTGCTGTTCTATGTCGTGGGTGAGTATGAGACCGGAGGCCAAATCATTCTGCATCATTCTCTCGGCTTCCGAAGGCCGGAGAATGAAGAAACATCTGACCAGACCGCCCTGGTGTGGGTCACCATGCTGCATTGCAATCACAATCATTATTTATTTTAACCTGTTTAATTGTAAAAAAAACTCATATTTTCATCCATAAAAACCATACATTTTATTGGTAAAAACATTTGTGTTACCATTCCGTGTCTTGCGTTACCAAATCATCCTAATTATATCTCGCCCTTAATACCTACGAAGTTCAAAGGGCAAATTTTCCATTTCCAAATGTGCCTCCGCCATCAACCAATCATAATTCGGGCAGAACGTAACTTAAGGTGAATCTATGACGAGACACCACGCCCTGGGGGAAGGCCTAACACCGACCCTCTACTAATCCAATATTAAACACATTCGGATATTAGATACAAAGTGAGCATTCACAGAATTTAATAATCCTGCTCCCACACCTATATACACCTTTCACTCTAACACATAACTCCGTCCTACTCCAACATGAATTATTAACAACAATTTTATGATTACATTTAGCACTGAGTGTAAGTGCGGGCGAGACGTGATACGAAAGTCGAATGGCCGGTGAAAAACGGCGGGAAAAACGTTGCCAGTTAATATTTTATTGGTTTCGATAGGTTTGAGTTATGTAAGTCAGTTGGGGGTTCCGGTAATTTTCAATTTTGTGCCTGAAATATTGATAAGGCAACCCCGGTGGACTATTTATCGGGTAACTTTGGCTCATGTTACAATTTTAATGGTAAAACTGACATGTGATGGTTCATCAGTAATTATAAATGTGTGTGTATTGGAAAATCTTGAGGTATTTACATCAAAAGGTCAAGTTTCTTTTTAGAAGAAAGCTGTTTCGATAAAACTAAAAATTCAATTTGAGATTTCAGTTAAACATTCAAGTCAATATCATAATCAAAAACTTCGAATTCTAAGAACTATAGAACAAGTCTACTATTTGGCTTTTACATCAACTTATTGAAAGATATATTTTCATCTACAAATCCCACAAATGTTCTAAATTTAAACACAAAGAAAACTAAAATATTCTCAAAAAAAAAAAACCATCATAGGTCATTACAATTACATATCACAAACAGCAATTCAATCTAATGTCAAAAATACAAAAAGAACATCAGCAAAAACATTGTAATATTAGCATACGACATTGTTTAAACTGTTATTAACACGCACGGGACACATGTAAGCGAAGACAGGTACCTTAAGTAGCTCATACACCCGGATGGTCACTCTCGAAACACCAAAAGCACTAATATTCAAAACACATTTTGTCTTGACGATTCAGCGGTCATTCGAATCGTGATCGGAATGCTAAAAGTCGAAACAGTGACGAAAATGGAACACAACAGGTTCCCCTGTCATTTTGTTTTACTTTTCTACCCCAGTGTTGTAATATAATAATCGTTATGTTGCGAGTGACGCCACTTCTGATTATGAACTGCTTTGTATTTATATCTAGTCATTTGAACGGCATAGCTCCAATTTAAGAATGAAAAATAGTTTTACTAACATTACACGTACCTATAATCTAGTACTTAATCACGCAATCAGATTTCATATTAGACACAATGATTGACAGAATACATTTCTAATTGCAAATACTGGTTGTCTATAAAAGTAAATAAAAAAACATTAATGACTGTCAGTGAGAATGAGTATACTTAATTTAAAAATCAAATAGGTTACTAATTAAATTCCATATTTAAAATGAAAACTACAACCGAATGCGCGGGTAAATTTTGCGTGCGTCGAAAACATGGCGGAACAAAAAAACTCAGCGTGAGTGTCACCGATTGACAATTAGCGGAATCATCCCGTCTGATCCGAAATTTTCATCGCATAATTGTCACTTGATAATTGAAAAACGCAATTACGGACGGCAAGAGCGTGAGTTAATTAATATTAAATTCTGAAATAATCGCCCCACCTCCCCCCTCCCCCGAGACAGGGGACGTGGACTGATTGAATTATAGGCAAATTTTGAATTTTGAATAATTCACGGGAGTGAGTTAGCCCTTTATGGCGGGAGGGCCTGCATTTTTGGTTTAATTAATCTGGTTATTGTTTTTGAAACGGGTTTTGTGTGCTATCATTGTTTTTGGTTGAAGAGATTTATACATACATACAATGTTGTCAGAGTAAAAAAATACTAACATGATTTTATAAATACTCTTTCACTGATTATATAATCATAAATGCAAAATGCAACTCTTTCTTACAAGTAATTACTATGACCCAATAATAAATGATTTATTATATCATCCATATGTTAATAGGGCTATATCTGTTAACTTTTTAACCTTAGATAGGCAGTACTGAATCATATTATTTTTTCCACTCGTGAGAGATATCGCTCGTTGACACTAAACGATTTAGTATACGCAACATATTGATATATTATGCAACTATTTATTCGATGAATAGATGAGAAAAAAAGTAAAAATAACACTGACTACAGCTCCTAGTTACAGATCAGTACGGATACCGCGGCTCCACAAAATTCAATTTTGCCAGCATTTACCCGCCGTGCGACAAACCAAACAATTACACATACGTGTGTCGAAAGCATAATTTTTCCACAAAAACAGTGTGGAAATTTGTAAAAAAAAAAAACACCACAGCGCTGACGCTTTGTTAGTTTTCGCGCCAACGCGTCGGCCATTTTTGACAGCTGTCAAATGCTATGCTAGTGATTGCGTCTTTTGTAGTCACACCTTTTTCGAGACACCACAGCATTTTTTTCGCGTTGAAAAAACTGTAACGTCACATTTGAATATTTTAACGGGAAATATGAATAGCACAATGTAATCCCACACATTACGAAGCGCATAGGAATATGAAAGCGATAAAACGAGATGCATCAGCGATACTGCATCACAATCCTGTCTCATTTCAATACCTATTGTGAGGTCGGCGCTAGTGTTGTAACGTCGTAACGTCCCGGTCTACGGACACCCATCAGTCATTTACGAATGAATACATGACAATCGATCGAGATACGTAAGGTAACATGTCTTGGTTGAGTGATGAGTGATTCTCGCGCCAGTGACGGATAGCTGAACGTTGACAAACGCGGTGGTAGCTGACGCACTGACTTCTTTTTACAAATTTCAAGCAGAAGAACTTTGACGCGCTATAGTGATGTGACGATGTGAGCTTGTCAGTTTTCAATTGGCTTTTAAAGGGTGTTGACGTGTCCCGTCAGATCTAGATCCTAAGTGCGGATATGTTAATTGTTGACGTTGATATTTCATAAATAGACCTTTGTTAATTTCTACCGTCATTTTACAATTAACAGATTCTAGGTGTGTTAAGAAATTTGATAGTCACAGTTAAGTCAATGAATTAAATCGTATGTATTGATGAGTATTGATTACTAAAACGGATACGTGTAATAGTAGGCTTGCGATAGTGAACATCGTTAGGTATGTGCGGCGCTGGATCACTGAAGCGATGCGATACATCGTAAAATATCTTTTTGTTGGTCAGCAAGACAAACATATAATGATCGTTACAATTTATAAATTCCTATGAAGGAATTCATATCAATTATTGTAGCATTATATAGTGAAATTCAAGATGAAAATTGAACTCACAATCTGTGTCTTACTGTTAACTGACGTACGATCTTGAATTAATTCTGTACCTGAGTGCATTTATATCTGATATATACAGAGGACTAAATTTGTGGTCATTACAAAATGGAAAATTAATACGCCTCTTTAGGTGTAAAAGTAAGAAAAGAAATATTTATGAACTATCGTTTTAAATATCCTAACTATCTACTGTCAATTAATATATTCTTACTTATTAGTAAGATTAAATCATTTATTAGTTTTGACGTAAAAGTCGGACGTAAGATCAGACAAATCGAAATCAGAAAGATCGGACAGACAGACAGAGTAACTTTCACATTTATAATATTTTATAAATGTGAAAGTTACTCTGTCTGTCTGTCCGACTTTTACGTCAAAACTAATGAATGATTTAAATGAAATTTGGTACACAGATAGTGTAGAGCTTGAGAAAGAGCAGGCTACTTTTTAACGCGATAACTGACCATGAATTTTCAATTGAGTTTCTCTTGAAAATCAAAGTACTAAATTGAATAGTTTTTTTTCTTTAACTAATTATTTAAAACATGTCCAAATAAAATTACCATAACATGACAAAGGTCCAAAATTGCCATTATTAAAATTATAATGATGGTAACAGCCCGACATAAAAAAAACTAAAATTGTATAATCCGATAAAAAGATACATATTAAAAGGAACTTAAAAAATTACTATCGCATATCTCTCAGTTTACCACATGCATGCAAGAACAACAAGTAAATCCACTTACAAAAAATGATAATTTATGCGCAATTAATGAACAATTTAGCTAATGTGTTCAATAAATTGTATATTTCAGTTGTTGTTGCGTATCCTAGACGGATGTTGGTATTTAGATCCATCCTATAATGTAATACCGACTTCCATAATCAATAAATCAAACGGAGTTGTGTCGTCGACTTTTGATAAGCGTTTGACACCACTCACAATGCCTTTAGGACGAATTTGCAAAATTTGCAGTATTCCTCGTCTTGTGTAGTCGTAAGAACTTATCTTTTTTTTTCTGAATGTTATTTAATTATTATCTTTTATTACAACTGTTATAGGAAATGATTTGTTGGATACTTTAGATTTCCTACGATGTCATTGACTTCAGGTTACAGGGTCTTTGAACGAATTGTGAATTTTGGCGATTTTAGATGAATGCTACCTACCTCGAAAATTTCATAGACATGTAAAGTTTTGGAAAAGTATAATTTAGAACGAGAATTTAAATGAGTTTCTAAACAGGAGTATCAAATAGGATCCTCCTTCTGTTTTTGGTTACCCTATGTTTGTGGTTTATCTCAAAGGGTGCGGGCTTATGTATGTATTTGGTTGGTTCTTCAAATGTGGTATGGGAATATTTCGTCATCATGGTATCTGTAGTAAGAATATGTACTAGGACATAAGCAAGTAGAAAGAGCTTACCTGGATCTGTCGCGTCGAGGGTCTGCGGTGGGGGCTGGCTGAGAGGACCAGGAGTACCTCCAGAGCCTGGTGAGCGGACGTCGTCGTTCACCGCGCCGCCATACGATAGCGACGATGACGGTGGTCTCTGTTGACAAAATAGAATAATTTTATGAGATCCTGCTATTCAATATTAAACATTAAAGAAAATAACGTCTGATTCAGAGATAAATTTAACTACTATATTATAGAATATGAAAAGTAAAGGAAACACCTACACACATCAAAAGTGTCTAGGGATCAACATATATTTTTGCAATAACTTTTCTCCTGATTGATATTAATTAAAAATTTCTTTAAGGATTCATCAAATAAAGTGTTTTCGTTTGTCACAGTAACGATAAACCAAGTCACCTTTGCATTAGTAAAGAAATTTGCCATTTTCCTAATAAAGGGATTTTTGACATTTGAACCACTAACATTAAAGTTCGAAAAAAAGACTGAAATAACAGTTTTCTTTAAAATTTTATTAGGTAACTTAAACAATTAATAATCCGTGTTTCTACCGCGAACACTAACAACACAAGAACATCGGTTTGGCATACTCAAAATGAGTTCATCCAAATCACGCTGTGGAATGGCCGCCCATGTTCGTTGCAACAACAAAAAAAGGTCTTCTTGCGACTGGATACCCTCCATATTCGGCAGAGCTCTTCTCTGTAGCATATCCCATGCATGCTCAATCGGGTTCAAGTCTGGCGACTGAGCAGGCCAGGGCAGGACATTGATGTTAGCTGCGGCGAGAGTCTGTCTTACAACTCTTGCGGTGTGCGGTCGTGCATTATCATGCATTAACTGAAATAAGGGACCGATTTGCACTTGTAGAGGAACGATGACGTCTGATACAATCGTCTCAGCATAAATTTGAGCGTTGAGGTTGCCTCTGATCCAAATCAACTCAGTTCTTCCGCCGATCCAAATACCCGCCCATACCATGATGGTTCCACCACTATAAGGATGGACTTCCTGGCAGGATTTTAATCGCTGTTGGCGTCCAGGGGTTCTCCAGTGTCGTATACGTCTTGTATCCGGTCTCATACCAAAACGAGACTCATCAGAAAAGCACACGAAACGCCATTGTTCTTCTGCCCAATTTCTGTGTTCAAGAGCCCATTGATATCGAATCCTACGATTGTGCATTGCTATAGGTGGTACCCGTAGCGGTCTTCGGGAATGAAGGTTCACTTCATGCAAGCGGTTTCTGACTGTTTGGTCGCTAATTAAGTTCCCTGAAGAGTGATGAAGCCTCACGGCTAACATCATGGCGGTTATTGTTGGAGCTCTTCGAGTTAAGATTTGAATGTATCGGTCTTGTCTCCGTGTGGTGCAGCGATACCGTCCTCCATGGCGCTCAGCCACGGTACCAGTGCTTCGGTAACGTGTCCAAAGTCGACTGATAACACTCTGGCTTGTATTCAGAGCTAAAGCCACAGTACGTTGCCGGGAACCAGCTTCTATCATTCCCACGGCTCTGAGCATTTCTTCCCTGCTTAAATGACGTCGCCGCTCCATAATAACGTTGGTTTTAATCAGTAGTAGGGAAACAGTAGCACTAATAATTTCTTCAATGCGTTGTATGTTTTTATAGGGAAAATATTGGCAGCTGATTTTCATCTTTTACTCGAATTTGATTGACAGTTCCTGATTCAAATTATGAAATGCACCAAAAAGGATCCATATAAATTTATAAAATCATAAATTTATTACAAAGCCACATCTCAATCTCAAGAAATCCGCATAAAAATGCTTGATCCCTAGACACTTTTGATGTGTGTATATTATGTTAATATTTTTATATAAAATTAGTCTTGATTTGTATACTATAGGTGGCAAAGGTGTAGACGAGTGAATTGATAGTAAGATGACACCTGCAAAAGAAAAGAGTAGAGAGGGAGGGTATAGAACCTTCGGTAGCCTCACTAACTGAACAACAACAAGATATTACTTCAGATCGGCTTTCTGTGTGTCTAACCTCAATTTTTCATCCAAAATTATTTAGCTTGTATTTAAGTCTTGTTTTTTTCCACTTGACAACACGATCAAAACAGTGGACCAAAAAAAACACTGAATCAACCCACGACCAGCCGCACGATCTTTTTATTTCAACACTCTAAGTTCCTTTTTATTTGAGCACCCCTCAAAATGGAAGACAATACAAACCGCAGACGAACTTTAACAAGATAACAGCCGCGTTTTATTTCAATTATTCAATTAAATATAATTTGGAGGACGAAAGCTTCAGAGTCCAATAGCCCGAGTCGAACAACTGCTCGCTCGGCCAGAACTAAACAGCCAAATAGAGAAAAAACATCGTATTTTGTATTGGAAATAGACTTTGAAACCGCATCGATGCTAAAATTTAATGAGCTAAGTTTGTGGTTAGTCTTTTTAAAGTGTCCAAACTGTGTTTTTCAGTTGGAAATCTTTAAGCTTTGTTTAATTTCTGACTTAGATTTGCTGGCTATTTTTCAAATAGATTTCTTCATTGTAATCGTGTATTTTTGTTATTTTTTAATAAATTTGTGCATAAGGAAAGTAAGAATTGATTTTTGCTCAATAATAACAATTACAATGAAAATTCATTGCATTCTGTTATATGTAAATCGGAAACATTGCCGAAATTTAAATGTGTTATATATCAAAGTCAATTCAGTTGATTCTTTCTCACTCACTCATCAGAATAATAATAGTAATATTTCTGACATCTGACACACAGTGCCGTCTAGTCCCAAACTAAGAAGGGCTTGCACAACAGAATACCTGCACTAAGGTACTAGAGAGAGGATAGCTGATATAAATACAATGTCATTATCAATACATTCATTTTATACATAGAAGACACTCGAACTCTGAATCAAATATTTGCAGATTTTGATCTGCAAATATTTAATAGGGGACCAGGGTGGTGACGTATGGCCTTAACCCTCTCCTGAGAGTAGACCCGAGCGCAGCAGTGGGACATTATAACCCATTAAACATGAGTTTGCACATGACATTTATAAAAATACCCAAGAACTAAGTAATCATTACCTCTCAAAATAACCTAACATCTAAAAGGAAAGTGTTGTCATTTCATTTATTGTCGCAACAGTTCGGAAGCGTTCGGGCGGTAATGAGCCTGCGCACACGCTACTCGGCCATTAGCGCATGCGCAGTGGACACCTGCCACTAGCCTCTTGTAACGAACGAGTTATGAAACAAGGAAATCTCTCGCTGTTCTGGCCTTAGATGCTAAGTTAGATGGTCTATTTATGGTATCTAATAGATTTGCGTAGTTGGTCTAGTGGTTGGTGTATGCGGC
The DNA here is from genome assembly GCA_932526445.1 of Phragmatobia fuliginosa. NCBI lineage: Eukaryota > Metazoa > Arthropoda > Insecta > Lepidoptera > Erebidae > Phragmatobia > Phragmatobia fuliginosa. Next base: position 17,608,898 of record OW052074.1, on the reverse strand, counting down.
TGCTGATGAAGAGACGGGTTCGACTCACGGGTTGGGGCAAATTTTTGTATGATTTGCAAATGTTTGTTTCGGAGTTTGAGTGTTTTTAAGTATAATATGTATATAAATAAAAAAAAAGTATGTTAATGTATTTATATCAGTTGTCTAGACAACTGCAAGAGCATGGGTACCCATGCTCTGCTTAGTTTGGGAGTGGATGATGTCAGATCTTCTTATCGTGTCGATGGCAACACTTTACACTATTTTGGCCCAGTGTGTCAGATGTCCGAAATATTTATTTATTATTATTTTATCTAATCTTAGTTTCTGTTTGTATTGTCCAGTTATGTGCTGCACTTTATAGGGATCTTACTTTCCTATGTTATAATAGTGTAGGCCACTACAGTCCTTCGAAATCTTGCAGTCTCAAGGAATTCTCTTCTTCAAAACTCCTACCTTCCTAAGAAACTATAGCCAGCTAACCATAACAATACCTAAATCTTCTCGTAATTTTACACCTTTTAGCGCCATCTGCTTGTTAAATACAGAAGTAATTCTTTTCAGAGTAATAATTTATTTCTGAGCTTTTAGTTTTACGGGTAGTTGTTATTTAAATCACAATCTCACAAAAATCTAAACTACATATATATGATTACTAAGTCTGTGATTGATTGCATCAATTTGGTTGTTACCGGTAATTACCGAAAAAACGTACCTACATGTTTAATTGCCGCTAGTATTACTGGCAACACTGATGATCGTTAGTGACGTCTGATCTATTGTTGAAATCGCTTTAATGGGTGTTGTAATTGGTTTTGTATAAAGACTACCTTATACACGTATAACTGGTAGATATTTCTTGAGCTTATAATGTTTCTCATGGATGAAATGCTCAAACACAAACTCATGGACAGATGTTGATTACTAAATTCACACGCACACTTAATTTTAATTAACTGATACGAATGATAGTAATTAATTATCTATAATAATTAGCATATTGATAGTTAACAAGTAATAAACCAAAGAAAAAACTTGACGTTTATCGACATCGCTATAGAAACAGCTGTTATTAAAATTCTTGAAATTGTCGACACTACATACTACGAACTTAATTTGTCGAAGTTCAATTGCAATGAGAATTATTGCATGCTGTTTTATTATCAAGGGTCGAAAAAATACCATGACTAGGAAAAATTAACGAATGAGGTCATTCATTTTAAACCACACTGCCCTTGGCAACACTCACCAAATATTAAGCAGGCCGCATCGAAGAACACCCGTGCCTGTATCGATACTGCTGTCAAACACACATCTCTTAACACCTCTATTTACCTTTGCCGATATCCTTCACACAACATACGGTTCCCGCCAAAATCGTGTTCGTATTTAGACACAGCGTTCTACAAAACGAACGTTAGAATTCCTAGTTCAAAAATAGAACGCCAAGCATTCAATAATCATTAGCGCGAACGTACGCGCAACCAGAGCAGATGTCTGGGATAATACGCGCTTTTCATTTGTGCGAGCAGCTTTTCTGGTTCGTTTTAATTGATATAGAATTTGTTTTGATAGTAGTTCGGAGGTTGAATTTGATTTATTTATAGTGTTTCGTATTGCAGGAATTGTCATTTTTATACTCAGATTTTTTTTACTCTAAGTTTTTCTTACAGGTTTATTTTTTTGGCACTTCATTAAAATAGTTGGCGTAGATGTATGAAGCTTCCTTGTACTTTTGAAAAGATTGTGGTTCAAATAAATGTCTCGTAGTGTCTTCTATAACTATTTATTTTTTAGTAGTTATAACATATCATTATCTATCAATCGCTGAAGTTCGTAACATCATTATTAAACTAAACTACATAAGCATTCTAGTGTCACGTATTTGGTGTATGGACAGTTGTAAGTGCAAATCAAGTGTGTTTTGATTAGCATAAGTTGATGTTTCATCTGAGATAGCATATTTAACATCCGTCATTTGAAAACCATAGAGTATAGTAATTGAGATGTAGTACCAACTTCTTCAACTTGGCGAACGTTTCAGTTGAACCACCTATTTATAAACGGTCAGTTTAACAATCAATAGCATTCAACATCAATAGTTCTTATGGAAGTGCCATTATCTATCCTAACATTGTTAATTATTGAAAAGAAAACCTTTGTAAATATATTATATTAAAAGACCACATTTAATGTGTAAGACATACGCAAAAAACAATTGTAACCCTTATACTATAATTATTTCGTATTTCGAAAGGAAACCATTCAGTTCGAAGATCAAATCTTTAAAGTTTAGATTTTGTTAGTGAATTCAAAAACATTGGAATATAATTCAAAATTCAAATGCACGCGTTATTTTAAACAAGAATCTAACCAACCAGTAATAATATAACTGGAAATGTCAAGAAAACTATTCAAACACCTGTTTGAAATAGAAATCCAATATAACCCTTTAACCGAATTCTTTGCATTGTAATTGAGCGTCATTTGGCAGCTTTTGATAGGGAAACTTGTTCCAATTTCAAATTATACCATTATCCGATTAGAGTAATCGTCTATTCACAATCGAATAACGTTTGACATTCGAATTTAATCCATAATCTAATAACATTACACAGCAAATATTCGTGAATTCGTTCCACGTGAATAGACGTACTTAGTGCTTGATATTGTAGGTAATAATTGATCAACAAAATGTAAACTTTATTTGAGGATGTTCTTTGTTTGCTCATTAATGTAACTTTGCACTTAAACTGCTAATTGTTATTTTACATACATTATAAATTGATTACTACCCACATTGTACCAGCCCATATGTTACTAAAATAGACAAAAGTAGATTAGCATATCATAAACATTAACTGTGCTTTTTTCTATGGAGATTAGGACATGCGTGATACCTACCCTTTGGCAATTTGAATTCTAAAAAGCTACATTATTATACATTTATAAAATGATAATGAACGACTAGTTTTTAAACTCTAATAGTACTTGTTTTTGACATTAAAAAAAAACTAAAAAAACTATTCGTAACATTTTTGCTCAAAAAAAAAACAAATCGTTTTAGAAACAAGATGACGTAAGCAGAAATTGTTAATATTTTTATTGCATTTTTTAATTTAGGTATTTTTAATTGATTTTGTTGGTTGTTTTATTTTTAATATTAATGTAAATGACAACATAGTGTTGTTCTCAAAGTTATTAACTAAGTAGTTAGATTTTTTTTAATGGGGCCTGTTTTGATACGATTGATTTTATATGAAGAAAACAAATGTTGCAAGCCTAACAGCAACTATCGTTTAGTGCCTCAAAATCAGAAAAACAGCCCTTGAGTTCTCTCAAGCACAGCATTTTTTCCTGGTAATATATTATTTTTAAATGGCGACATTTTCAAGTGTTTTCAAACTGATACTGGCAATATTTCTACGAAGTGACTACAATCTTATCGGCCCACATGAGACTATATATTTTTAGTCTCCAAACGATCTTAACTCGTTGATTTCCAAAATCAACAATGGATTAATATTTTTTTGTATAATTTCGTGGATTATGAGAGGGCCTTTGACTCGGTGGAGATCTGGTCCCTGGAGTCCCTGCAGCGTTGCCAGGTAGATTGGCGATACATCCAAGTGATGAGATGTCTCTACGATACCGCCACCATGTCCGTCCAAGTACAGAACCAGCAAACAAAGCCCATGCCATTGTATCGAGGAGTGAAGCAAGACATCAGTTTATTTATAAATAATTCTATAGATCCATCAAAAAATCGAACTTATTACATTTAGTCGATTTATAGTCTTCGTAGATTTTAGTTTTTTTCGTAGATCTTAGTCGACACAATATTTAAATTAACTGTCAGGGTTCAACATTTAAAAAGATATTACAATCGAGAAACGAGTACTTAATGACTTTAGATATTTTTTTATATTAAGACGTGGTTAACTACAATATTATCTGCAGCATTACTTATATAGCATTAAATACACATCATTATAGACATCTGAATATAATACATATATGTATACAGAATTCATTATTATGTGTAGTCTAATTAAGGCGTGAGAGTGTAAGAAACAATCTTCCCTACACAATTATAGTTGTTGGTTGCCATCATCTTTCACTATTAACAAAAAACATAAAAATCGACTAAAAATAACTCGACTAATTAAAAGCACAACACTTCTAACTTCGGTTTTTTTCTGTTAACAGGAAACATGTCTGTTTTGCACCATGTGGCAACGAGTCGTGCATCATTACATAGCATTATTGTTATATCATTATAATACTGTTATTGTAATAATTATGTTTATTCACAGCTACGGTTGTTGGCCACGAGGGGGCAATTTCGAATCGTTAGCGAATTTCGTTACAAATCGACTAAGTGCCGCCATGCGATAATAATATCGACTATATTTTATTGATTGATTTTTTTAAAGCTAGAATGTAATTTTTTTTTACTTTACTACAGCTAAAATAAAACTGTTCATATCATTACAAATGTGGTTGTTTACTTTTATTATATCTACGAAACTCAGCTTCACGTGGAAGTCTTTGGAATTCTCGGATTTCCTGTACTATAATATGCATGTATTAAACATATAAACCTTCCTCTTGAATCATTCTATCGCTTGCTAAAAACTGCATTCAAATCCGTTGAGTAGATTAATAGATCTAAGCGAACGGACAGCGAAAGCGACTTCATTTGACACTACGTAAAACTAATATTATAAATGCGAAATTAACTCTGTCTGTCTGTCGTACTGTCACGTCAAAACTACTGAACCGATTTTAATGAGATTGGGTACATAAATAGTCTAAAGCCTGAGAAACGAACTGGGCTACTTTTTATCTCTAAGGGCCACAGCACACTAGCTACTTTTAGCATCGGCGATCGGCGATTTGGCGACTGCATCGATGCTGCATCGCGTTCTAGCGACTTCCTGATCGCGGTATCGGAAACGCGCGTTTTAGCGACTGCTCAGATGCCAAATCGATGCTACCGGCATCCGAATGTGTGCGGAGAGTAGCTTTCAGCTGCTGTTTCGCGCTTCTAAAAAGCGACTTAATCTCCGCGTTTGGCGTTTTTAAGTGTGCGGTGTAGAGCCTTCGGTCGCCGTATTTAGCTTCTAAAAAGCGACTAGTTGCCGATCGCCAATGCTAAAAGTAGCTAGTGTGCTGTGGCCCTAATAATCGACATACACAAGGGCAGAGTAATAGATAAAAAATTTACACACATACAAAAAAATCTTTATCATGATATGAAATGTTCAAGAGTTCAAATCTAGACTTATGTATCTTAACGGGTTTCGTCAACATTTGCTATTTTTTAGGGTATCCCTTATCTTGCTGCCCTCAATGTTAAATGACCCTCAAAAACATATTTTATCAAAATGTAATTACGATCCCTATTACTACTATTTGTCATCAACAAAAAAATAACACTCAAATGCTCGCCCGATCGTTGAAGCACCAATTATTTTTAAACAAACAAATCAATAAACACACGCTCGCACCGGTGAAGCAGGGTTAACTTTGGCTAAGAAAACAAAACGGTACAATGGATCAGGGTTGTCCGTAACCAACCACTTTAGTAAAATAAATTATACGTTTTAGTAGGGGTGGTTGTTTCTAAACAAAAAAATAATGTTTTTTTTTTAAAGACTATGCTCTGCCTGATGGAAAGCATGAGTAGAATCCAAGAATACTGGTCATTATCCTCATTGTGAATGTAGAGAATGCAACATGGTGACCCTCACTATGCAGGGCTTTACAGATTCTCTAACATCAATAGAACTCCGGTCTCCCAATCACCAATAAAATAACAGTACTCTTTATTTGCACACCATATTACCGGCTCGACCGATTTTGATGGCAGTTTCAGTGGCAGAAAACTGTTGACTGATCTAAGGAATAATTTAGGCTTTTTTATTTAGACTAGCTATGACAGTTATGTAAGTATGAGGTATTTTTTCCACAATCGTTTCATGACAGCCCTACAGAGGCCCCTGAATCAACCCGTCAAACGCACGCCCGCGATGAATTAAATCGAAAACAATTCGTAAAAAGAACAATAGAAGGGTTGGAACAAAACTTCCAGTTTGAATTTGGAATACAACTCGAAACGACGCACGCGCAACCAAACCGGGGAGGACAAGTCAATGAAGTCGGTGAAAAGTGCGTAATGCGATATGTCGTATTGTTTTCAACTCATTTGAATTAAATTTAAAAATCGAAAATTTTAAAAACATATCCAGTATTATAAAGAGTGTAATATTTCGATTTGACTTTTGGTACCTAGTGGCCCAAAATCGGTCAAAAACATGGTCTAGTGGTTAGCGTATGTAGCTGCTGATCAAGAGGTTTAAGGTTCGATTTGTTTCGGTATCTGAGTATTTTCTATGTATATAATGTTTGTATTTATATCCATAATACGAGCTCTGCTTAGTATAAAATTAAATGCTCTGCTTAAATATTTATTATAATTATTAGTATTAGACTAGCGTAAGACTACCTATACTAATAGTATAAATTATAAAACTGATTCTAACCAAAGCAAACCTCTTTTTACAGCCATTTAGTAGAATTTAAATTTTTTTTTTTTTTTTGGACATCCTACACACAACATCATCTAGTCCCAAAGTAAGCAGAGCTTGTGTTATGGGTACTAAACAACTGATATAAATACATAAACATACTTTTTTTTTGTAAATACATACATATTATACATAGAAAAACACCCAGACTCCGAAACAAATATTTGTGGATCACACAAATATTTGGTCTGACCCGGGAATCGAACCCGAGACCTATTGATCAGCAGCCGCATACGCTAACCACTAGACCAACAAGGCAGTCAAAAGAAACTATACTTTACAGTCAGAAACTATACTTTAATTCAAAATAAATTGAAATCAATGGTACCAACCGAATTTATGGTGTACCAAAAACACTTGCCGAAGTTCCATAGACGTTGGCAAAAAAAAAACAAAAACAAAAGAGTACATTATGACACATGGCGAGTCAAGATGACACAATACTAAAGTTTCATTTGGACTGATTAATGGTAATGGAAAAGTCGGATACGGCCACCCTCCAGGGAGGGCTAGAGAGGGGGAGGGCGTCCTCAAGATTTGCACTCCGTCTATATCAGCGGACATGTGTTTGTGGAGTGGTATGCCGAAGAGATAGACATTTGTGTACTAAACTTGTTATTTTGAAGATGAATCAATTGAATGACTAGTGGTTTAAGCGATTTCCACGCCGATTTCTATTGCGTTGAGTGTTGTAGGTTCAAATCCTCACATAGGACAAAACTTCGTGTGATCCACAAATTACAGTTCTGAGTCTGAGTGCTTGCTTGCGACAGAATATTCTCCAGTAAAATAAAATTTGACTGTCTAGGGCAGGGCAATGAGGGCTTATAATATAAAATTCCTGAGCATCCAAAATTTAAAAAAATTAATTGCTGAATCAGTCAGGTCAAATTTTTTTACATTGTCATCATCATCTGATGAAATAACTCCACTGTTGGACAAAATTTATAATGTACAGATGAAGATTTTGAAGTTCCAAGGTAGTAGAGCCACGTTGATTACCGGCTCGACCGAGGCAGTACTACCCTCACACAGAGGACCAACCTAATAATGACAGCACTCCTGCTGTCGTACTTCGTTGGTGTGTGTGAGACCGGAGGGCCAATGATGCAGAGAGTGTAAGACACCATGCTGCAATTACTGCACTAACAAGGTGGATGGTAGCCACCATTCCTAGATTCTTCTCATGCTTACCGTCAGACAGTGGAGAGTCATTGCCAATAGTTTACTACTGAAAGAAAGTAGAAGAAATCGCGGGAAAACACTAGTCCTTACCAATATTAATAATTGTGAAAGTAACTCGGTCTGTGGCGCTTTTACACCAAAACTACTGAACTGATTTCAATGAAATCTGGTACACAGATAGAGCGTAAGAAAACAGCCTCTGGTCTACTGGATAGCGTATGCGACTGCTAATCAAGAGGTCTCGGGTTCAAATCCCGGGTCGACCCAAAAAGTGTTTATGGGGTTTTCTTAGGAAATTCCTAATATAAGCCCGGATTCACGCCCGTGCCTTGGAGAGCACGTAAAGCCGTCGGTCTCGGTTGTCATGAACATCAATGGCGATCGTTATTTGGGAAGTCAGTGCCCTCAAATATACTGATAACTAGTTCAACTTTCGAATTTCAGCTCTCCTTGCGGAGGTCCGATGCTAGTCGCTCCGTGGAAAAACTGATATTCAGGTAAAACCGGTTGAAGTAGTAGCCGACCACAAATAATATTGGGAATAAGGTTAGGAAGAAGAAGGCTCCTTTACCGCGAAAACTGACATAAACGCGGGCCGAGCCGCGGGCGAAAGTTACTTTGTTATAAATTGCCATTTCCAAATTATTATTTTCGTAATCATCTCTAGGGACCTTCGGGTGTGAGAGGGATGAGGGTGGCTCGTCAGTTCCCACGTCATCTGACACCGCACGTGTCTGCGCAGGCGACGCCGGCTAATATTTGTAGTATTGCGAATGGCGAAATAATAAATAAATTATTCGTTTTGTGAATGATAGAGTGATTGTCTGAAATGGGTGGGTTAATTATGTTTGGTTCGATAGAAATTGAATGTTTTTGACATTATTGTAGCTAAAGCTTAGCACTTTTGGTGAAGGAACAATATTTCTGGATAAAAAGTGAACGTTCACATACATCAATATAAATAAAAATGAAGTGTTTGTTTGTAATGTTAAATGAACTAAACTACTAAGTATAATAAATAAATATGTCGGACATCTTACACACAACGCCATCTAGTCCCAAACTAATCAGAGCTTGTATTATGGGTACTAAACAACTGATATAAATACATAAACATACTTTTTTTTTGTAAATACATATCACACATAGAAAACACCCAGACTGCGAAACAAATATTTGTGAATCACACAAATATTTGGTCCGACCCGGGAATCGAACCCGAGACCTCTTGATCAGCAGCCGCATACGCAAATCACTGGACCAATAGGACAGTCTAGTATACTAAATGCATATGAAAGTGAATACGGCACTTATATTAAAAAAGCTATATCTAAATGTTTTGTCTGTTTCTCTGTCTGTCTGTTTGTTTCGGATAATCTATGGAATGGCTGAACCGTTTTGATGGGACTTTCACTGGTAGATAGCTGATGGAATAAGAACATAGGCAAATTTTTACAAACTAGCTTCGCTCCTCGGCGTTACCTAGTCGCCAGGCAAAGCTTGTCTAAAAATATCTTAACTAATCTAACTAATTATATATATCATCAGCTATTTGCCAATGAAAGTCCCATCAAAGTCGGTCCATCTGTTTCATAAATTAGTTGGAACAAACAAGCCGACAGGCAAAAAAATTTAAAATGCCGTCATAGTGTAAGCCACCATATATGCTTTACATTTAGCAAAAAGGTGTCAATTTATAGTTAGAAACAGACACTACAATATTATTTATTTGTATATATATGTATTTAATTTGCGTTTCTTACAACATGAACATAGCTACATCTCATGTGTATAAAGCAATAGAGAATCTGACCCAGCAATCCGTGGGTCGTGACTTCGATTCCTGGAAGTGAAAGTTTTTTTTGCGGTACAGATGCGGTTGGAGGAAAAAATCGTAATATGTTTAACACATGTTAGCGTCGCCATCTTGAATTTTTTGGGAGTTGATTGACACATTCATTTAAAGAATTTCTATTTAGTAACAACTTTTACTAAACGTAGGAATTTGTATTTTGAACGATTCATGAGAAAAATATATTTACGTATAGTTATACAGGTATTCGTCAATAATAATATTTTTGCTGAATACCTGTTTTTTTAAATACATACCTACATATTACACTTAAAAAAACACCCAAACTCCGAAACAAATATTTGTGGAACACAAAACATTTGGTTCAACCCAGAAATTGAACCTGAGACCTCTTTATCGGCGGCCGTAAACGCTAACCACTAGACCAACAAGGCAACAATAATAATAAATCCATTTATTCACTCTCACAAATCTTTCTTCTGCTTAATATAGATTTAGAAAACCTGTAATTACAGGTCACTAGGCCCCCCTTTTTTTCCCGTGTGGGAATTCCCCCCGTATACCAACAGTTCATGGGTATGTCGAACTCGAATCGACTAAAACCGCACGCCGTCTCGGAACCAGGTATACCTTCGGTAAGAAGTCCCTGGAACCCTGACGTACCTCGAGCCATCTATGGCCCTCTCCAATATGGGAAGAGCAACAACGAATCTGTACAAAGTTACCCGGGAATCGAACCCGAGAATTTGATTCGTATACGCTAACCGCAACACTTAGACAATAATCAATCCACATTTACCAATTTTCTTTTCCCATCATTAAAATTTCGCATTCGTTCTTATTTTGATGTCTTAACGTTCCTAATTAAAAAAAAAAAAAAAAAAAACTATGTAAAGTTTTAAATACACCTCTGTCTACCTCTTTATGAATCTAAGCGTGAGCATACGTAAGTATTTAGTTACAATGAAATACTTGCGTAAATAATATTCAAACAATAAATTAGTATTCTTTCGTCATTTACAATACTCGCACCAAACCGGGCTCCGCGCGACGCGTTGATAGTAAATTATATAACAAACACATCCATCATGTCTGTCTGTCTGTTTGTCCGTCAAGGGCACATTTTATAGCGTTTTAATCAATGCTAGTTAAGTCCTCAGTTTATGGTCAATCGTGACGGCCATTGTAATAGTGGCGCCAAACTTTACGTTCCACATTTGAATATCTGCGTCTGTTTGTTGTGTTGTATTAAAAAAAAATATTCAAATTTAAAATTTTTGGATGTCAGCCATTTTGTTTTATTTTTTTAACTGGCAATTTTTAGAATCTATGGAATCAGATGAGTTTAAAACTAAATATGTTCTGTCTTTAGTTTTCAAATTTTTGGTAGAATTTAAATCCTACATACATGTGATAATTTTACAATTTCAGATGTGCATTTTTATTAAATGCATTTTAAAATTTATTTCAAATTAACTTTTATTATCTATAAACTATTAAATTTGTATAACTTTGTAGGTAATAAAATATCTGTTAAGTATCTACATATCAAAGTTTTTTCAGTAACAAATACTCAACGAAAACATCCCAATTTAAATGTAACAAAAGTGAAAAAAATAACTTCCTCAAACTAATATCAAACTTTACATAACACCGTCAAGTAGCAAGCAAAGCCACTCGTCCGAGCTAGTCAACAATATAAACAAAATTATTTATTAAGAAAACATTCTGTGGGCCGTTGACCGCATGGGAACATGACACCATAACTCCATACGTAATGACTTTGACATATGATTATCATAGTTTTTTTTTAATATGTAAGTAGTAAGGTGTCATAGTAGAAGGCCAAGTTTGGTTTGATCATTTGTCAAAAAAAACTTTTAAAGATAAAACATGGATGAAATTTTTTAGAACAATAGGTAAAGTGTTATACTCAGAAATTTCTGAAAATCAGTTTTTGAAACTTTATATTTGTACAATAACATTTATATACTTGTTTCTAGAAAGAGCAAAAACAACTAAAATAATCTCAAAATCTAGCAACTTTCCATTTGACAGGCCGTACATATGTTTCGCTGCCTTTGCTGTAAAAATACGGAAGATACATACTTGTCATTTGCGTGTGGTTTAACTACATATATTAAATAACGCAAGCTGACTACATTAAAAAATTAACATACGAAATTTGTTGCTAATACTAATTGTATGTAAATCATTTTTATTAGTTTTTCTTTTGAATATTAAGTTAAAAAGACCACCTCCAATGACTATAATAATAGGCATCGACCGATCAAATAAAAAAAATACAGTAGATATATATCTAAGTGATTTTTTTTGACAATATTCGAATAAGTTCGGAATTCGAAAACTATTTGAATAATTGACAAAATGATCGCTTTCGTTTTTAATTTACAATATGGCGTTTGTTGTAAAATTAATGACAGTTGCACATTATTGATAGTGGACGTACCTAAGTAATTATAAAAATATATTTTTAGACCTGAACCGAGTTAAAAAGTACTTATTTTCTTTTTAAACCTATTACGATGAAACAATTCAAAGAGCAACGAGCTTTGTCTTAGACACAGAACTGCCATTACATTTACAGTCTTAATTAAAACCATACTATTGAACGATTTTATGCAAAATAAACATTCAAAGTACCAGGGAAGCAGAAAATAAAAGGAGTTTAGTTAACGAGTATAGATTTTATAAGAGAGCTATGCATTTTTAATTAATCGTCTTTACCTTAGGCGTGAAAGAACAACACGAAACTGCGGGATATTAAATAACAAATGTAGTTTAAATGTAAATTTTCAAAATCCCATTTACTTAATGTGTATATACATTTTAAAAATACCAAACGGCCGCAATTGGTATTTAACATACATATTTTTTTATATTATTAAACAATTAAAGTAACTTTCCGTGGTGAGAATTTCTATGTATGAATAAAATTTCATTCTCCATTAAGTTTTAAATAGGCGCTTACAAACAAAGCAGGCCTAGACCAGTCGGGACAAAATTAATATCGACTCATTTAGTATGCAAATAGTGTAGCCGGGCCCTTATCTGTGTTGTCCGCTCCGTTCAATCAATGTGTCCTTTGGCTCGCTATCTCTGTGCAATCTTATTCCTTGCGTCTCTGCCGCCCTGGTACATAGATTTATGGCCCTCTGATATCATTAACAGAGTTCGTCTATTTTTTTGTGTAATTGATTGAAAAACATTACAGAGAAGTGGTCTTTTTTTTGCCAGAATTTCTATTCCATAATAGTTTTGAAAATCTAAATGAAAATAAAGTTAAATCTTTGAGCTTATGTACACAATACACACTGATTAACGACAACACTGAGGCAACACTTTTGTTTCGACCTGGGCATCGAACCCGAGACCTCTCGATCGGCAGTCGTATAAACAAACCGTTAGACAGACGAAGCTGTCAATATAACAGTCAAGTAAAAATGTACCTACACTATATCTACCCACAAAATGATCGAACTAATTGAAAACTAACCCTAACAAAAATAGTTAACTAAATTTGTATTGAAAATATACATTTGTAAATAGGTCAATAGCTAATCAAGAACTATTGTGTCGTTATAACAGTGAAGGAGGGTATTAGTTTTATTGTTTAGGTTTGTAACCAGAGCCGGCGCGCGCGCAGGCCCCCGTCAGTTGATGGGAAACGTGTGAAAGACAGAATATTGACTTTTTCGAACTAGTTTTAGTACAATGGGCTTTTATTTTCTTTGGGTGACTAGGAGCGAGTATTTTTGTAACCAAATGCTTGATAGTTATTATTAATATTTGAAGTAGTGATTGTTATAAATACATGTTTAAAAATTATAATATATATTAACCAGTTTTGTTTCTAGTTTAGCCTTCGTTTAGAATGCATCATCAACATCAACCTATCGCAGTTCAATGCTGGACATATGTCTCTCCAATTAGTTAGATCCTCGACTTGGGTCTTATCAAAATTATTTTTATTCCTGCTATCTCCCTGTCAATTTTCGACTAGGTTCATTTGATTATCATAAAGATAGGCATGCATCCATTGACGGGATTGTTGGTCATGTGGTTAGTATTTCGACTTCTAAGCCGGAGTTCATAAGTTTAATTCTCGCTTAGGACATATAATTTCTATACTTTTAAATGAATTAATAATTTATAGAAATATTAAAAAAATTACTTATGCCATGCCCGAGCTACGGAACATACGTGTTGTTGAACCAAGAAATAACCTGAAAACATTTGGTTATTTTAAGGATAATTTAGCGAATCCAACTTCTATAAACATGTCTTACCAGATTTTAGCAGACATGATTCTCAATCCAAAGGCATAAAACAAATAAACAATCTTATTCTCAAATGCAACCAAAACAAACATTGCATCGATTTAGTCGGGTTCAAATTACACCTAAAGTTTATCCACCACAAACAAACACCAGCTGTAACTGCTGAACATCTGATTAATCTGATATTTCTTATCTACAGCACGTCAAAGATAGACCAATGATAAATAAATATAGAAGAAATATAGACCAGATCTACAGCAGACAGACGGATGGTAGACAGTTCTATCTATAGCCCGTCCACGACATACGCACGTCGATATTAAATCTCAAAGCAAATATTCCTGAGCACACTTCATTAGACATTCAATGTAACGGAACGAAGACAGCATAAATATTCAGCCATCGTACTACTCATATATGTATGCACCTTCCTATGCCTATTTCCGCCTTACACTAATTATTATAACAATTGTCTTTATTTAAATTACACCTTTCATATGTATTTAATCCGTAATTCGTTCAGGATATGCTGATTTATATGTCTTCGTACACCGCTTTTCTGTTTCCATTTATAGTTTTGTGTCGTTCAGGTATCATTTTAATTATTATGTTCGTTTATGATGTGAATACAATCCAATCCGACACCAAATTTTCTCAGGCACAATATGCTAATTATTTTATGGTATAACTCATAAAAAAACTATCATTATACATGCATGATGTAAACTTAGAACTGTATTTTCTCCGAAGTGAGTTCACCATAGAAAATAACATATTCAATAAGAGTAATAATAATAATCCGGATCCCAGTTCAATACGCCCACAATTGCATTCACAGCCAAACGTCTATATTAAAGCATTCAACAGTGTCGATCAATGAAAAGCACAGTTTTATATAGATTTTTTTTCCACGGAACTCTCTTGTTGTGAACTCAAAGGGTTCTGGCGACAATAGTGACTGAGTTTAATTAACCGAGCCTTAATGCTTAATTGTTAGTGCAGCTAAGCCTCTGAACACGTGTCGGAGTTCCGCAGGGAGCCACGCTCGGCCCGCTCACCAATTGATATTGAAATTTTCCTTTGATTTTAAAACAGTTGTTTGGTTTTTAAATAGGATTTGTGGCCGGCTCGTTGGTTTTGTTAGTTAAGTCACTATATTTGATGTGTACTTAATTATTTCACACTCTGAATGTTTATTCTGATCCGATTTATGTGTACTTATGTTTGATAGCGTTATAGACAATTAAAAATATTTTTGAATGCTAAGACAATGAGTAACGATTCATAATTATATGTTAAGCCAATATTTGCCATTAATTTGCGTCATATCATTAACGTAAGCATACAGCTTTTAATTAGATGACGTCATAACCTACTTCGTAGAAAAAATTCAATATCTTGAAAGCAACACGTATTGGTTACACAAACGACTAAGCCGTCTTTATTAGTGCATATTTACAACCGCAGGGCAATTTACAGGAAAACCAACAGCAATTACAGTACAAAAACAAATAAGAGAAAAATCATTAGGGGTGAACGTTAGGGGATGATTACAAAGGAAAACACGGGAACTGGAGTGGTATTGTGGGTTGATTCAGTAGTTGGCTGCCCCGAGGGTAGCGGGTTCGACAATGGAGCTGAGATTACTGCTGTCGCCTGTCAGAATACCGTTTGATGTGGGGCGTCGGTTGGTTTGTTTTACACTTCCAATAAATGTTGTGTGGTTGGGTGGTTGTAATGTGTGACGCCTGAGGAGATACAATCTCTCAACTTTAATGTTTGTACACGTACTGTTAAGGGTGAAATAGTAGACATACCTAATCAAAATGGCCGTACACAAAAAGGATCTATATAAATAAACTAGCTTTTGCTTTAGCTTAAAAAATAGCCTATGTCCTTTACTAACTTTTAAACTTTCGCGTTTCATGATAATTAATATTATTTTTACGGGAATTAACGCGATCACTTATTAAGGGTTATTACATACCTCTGATTTGCCTGACGTTTCGACCAGGTTGCATTGGCCGTGGTCACAGCCTGCAGTGATCGCGTTAATTCCCGTAAAAATAATATTAATTAGCCAATGTCCTTTCTCAAAGTTGTATCTATCTCCTTACAAAAAAACATCTAAATCGGTTCAGCGGTTTAGGCGTGAAAACGTAATGGGCAAACAGAGTTACTTTCGCATTTATAATATTAGTAGGGATAAAAATTAAGTGTCAAATTAAGAACTTTTTACTAAATGCGTATGAAAGTATTTACCGTTGTTATATGAAAAACTACTTTGGTTTGTTTTAGCTTATCTCTGGTACGGCTGAACTGATTCTGTGGGACTTTTACTAGCACATAGCTGATGATATAAGACGTAACTTAAGCTATTTTATTTTAGACTAAATTCCTCCCGTGATGTTGTTGTAAGGGTACAATCACGGGCAAAACCACGAGGCACAGTTAGTCTCTAATAAAAGCATTGAACACTTAAATTGTACTCGTAAAGATGGGATTTTGAAAACTTATTTTGATCGAAATTATAAGTACCTAGATAGCATAGCCCGAAAAACTGGATTCCCAATTAAGATAAAAGTTAAATAAATAAAGAATTTTATCAAGTTCGAATATTATTGAATCAAGTTGATCCAGATTTGAAGAATGTAGTTAAAACGATAAATATTTTTTATTGCTATTTTTTATATTTGAGTACAGAATGACTGATATAAATACATAACATACTTTTTTTTTGTAAATACATACAATAAAACACCCAGACTCCGAAACAAATATTTATAGATCACACAAATAATATTTGGTCCGACCCGGAAATAGAACCTGAGACCTCTTGATCAGCAGCCGCATACGCTAACCACTAGACCAACAAGGTAGTCAATTATTTTTCTGGTTAATCTCTCGAAGAACTGGACCTATTTTGACGGAACTCACACTGGCATATAGATGATGCTATGAGACAGTAAGAAAGATATAAGTACCGTACATCTAGTAAATGCTGTTAAAACGTCAAAATGTACTTTTAACACTTCCCTGTCGGCGCCTTTGCGGATAAGAGCCTTGAATATACCTTCAATAAATCTTTACCGTGTCCATTAATATTCTGACATCGTTTCTCGTATTGAATATCATGTGTATGTATGTTTGTGAATGTTTTCGCATGTAACTTGAGACCCGGATAGATTCAAGCCCCTTTGTCTTACCCCACAACCACCCCCAATTTTACCATAACTTATTGTGAGCAACACAATAGATTTATAGTCAACATATGGATTTTTTGGTTTAGTAATGAATTTTAAATTTGACAAAGAATAATGCAGATGGTTTTAGCCGCTTTGAAATAAACAATATTTGATTGCTTTTTTTTTCTTTTTATACCCTTTGCCAGCGACGATTTACTGAAACGATTTCGAAAATTCTTTTACTGATAGAAAGGTACATTATTTTTAAGTGTCATCCTACTAATATTATAAACGCGTAAGTTTCTGAGTATGTATGTTTGTTGCTCTTTTACGCAAAAACTACTGAATGGATTTTGATGAAACTTCACAATAATATAGCTTACATAACGGAATAAAACATTGGCAACTATTTACCACCATGACGGACCTACACGCAGGCAGAGCCGCGGGCAAAAGCTAGTAGGTATTAATTAAAAAAATGATTACCACAATATTAGGTATCTTAGATATATTATTAGATAGCCAAAGCCTTTTAAAAAAAATAAGACAACTCAGCATTACGAGTATCCATCCTATGTCGCTTTTCGGGACTTTACAAACATACATGAAACACAAAGAACACACAGATTCAGAACAACCATTTATTGATTGCACAGTTTTGTTATATGTGGGATTTGAACCCACAACATTATGCACAGTGAAAAGCGGCATGGCGACTGCTTAAGTCACTAGGCCAACCGTACAATCTAGGTAATTTTTTGTAAATATATTAAAAATTATAAGATATATCATAATGTAGAAGCTAGTTAATAATAATTGCATATCATTTAATAGTGTTTACATGTATTCTGAATCTCAATTTTCCAAGTAACAATCGTCATACTGCGCTACTTTTAAGAACTTAGTATTACCGAAATCCCTTTCGTAGAATCGTATATTACACATACGTCATGTAACGACAGTTTAAATTTACAGCCGGCAAACTGATAAAGAGTTAAACTGCAAATAAACTTATTTGCAGAGATGTATAAGATATAATCAAGTTGAGAAAGCCGCCATGACTGGTTCAATGTACACACAAACAGGTGATAACGAGAGCCATAATCTTCGTGTATTTGACAACTGTTCTCTGCAGTTTCGATCGGGTTTAATGACGCTGATTAGCTTCTAAAGGGTCGAGGCGTTATATTATTTAGCTTTCAACTATCTTATTAGTAAAATAAATGATCAAAGTTTGAAATCTGCCTTGTAGTTTTTAAGTCCAACGCGTTTTACGAATGAAATATTGTTTTCAAACTTTACGGAAATGAAAACTTCACGTGAAATTTATACAAAAACCTATACCAAAGTGTCCCACTAGTAGCCCATTTTTTTTTTTTTTTTTTTAGTGTGTGAAAAATCATCATGGACCGTCACCCCACCGGGGGTTACGGCGGGGTGGTGTGTCGGACTTGAACCGACTAAAAAACACACAGTGTGCCCTCTCCGCGCTTCTCCGTTTAGGAGTAGGAGAAGTCCAGGGTGGGATCTCCTTCTGAACTTCTCCAGCGCCTGCCCGCTCCTGATGCGGGCACCGTCTCTGTATTCCCACTAGTAGTAGCCCAAAGCCAACTTACT
Organism: Phragmatobia fuliginosa; assembly: GCA_932526445.1. Taxonomy (NCBI): domain Eukaryota; kingdom Metazoa; phylum Arthropoda; class Insecta; order Lepidoptera; family Erebidae; genus Phragmatobia; species Phragmatobia fuliginosa. The sequence goes on along the minus strand of OW052074.1, from coordinate 17,590,225 downwards.
AACAATACATCTGTTTTTAAAGAGTTTTATAGACACTGAAATTAATTGTCATTAGAACTTTTTAGAGTTAAATGTTAAGTATCATCCCTGTCTAACTTCTGAGTATATTTCTCTAAAATTTCACATATAGAAATATAAAAAGGAAATCAGATAATTTAACAAACATTTCGCTAAAACCAAAGTTCCGTTTCCTTCACAAAATGTAAGTAAAACGTACACATTGCAAAAGGAAAAACAAAAACGTGTCTAAAAGCATAGTGTACTTTTATAATAAAAAGACAAAGTTGTGAGAAAGTTATAAATACGTGAGGGAACTGAAAAAAATGATTGAAACAAACATGGCTAAAGTTTGCCCCTCTAAGTGTATTAAATCGCCTGAAGTTTCTGAAAAAACCTAAAAGGGGACATCGTAAAATATAAATACTTTCGATAATAAAAAGTTGGAATTGATTCTGAGTTGTATGCCTTATCGTTAGGTAGGCGAAGAGGTTTTGAATTCGGGGGATTTTTTAACATTATTTGGTAAGTAGGTATGTAATTATTATTAATAACATTCTGAAGTATTTTATACAGTATTATCTAAAGTTGAATTAAGAAAAAGGGAAAAAAAATTGAAATTTACGTATAATAATATGAGTTTGTTTCGATAGGACAAAGTTTGACAATAAAGTTAATCAAATATTGCTTTTTGAATCCAATGTTTTTTGATTTTCTGTTTCTTCTTATGTGGCTTTGAGAGTATGTATTTTGGAGTACCACACCAGGTAGTAGAGATACGGTGATTTCGGCACGAATGGGCAGGCTCGACCCGGCCAGGCTCGACCCGGCCAGTACTACCCTCACACAGAAGACCAACCTAATAATGACAGCATTCATGCTGTCGTATTTCGTAGGTGAGTGTGAGACCGGAGGCCCAATCATTCTGCATCATTCTGCTGGCCGCCGGAGGCCGGGAGAATGATGCATTATTATCTGACAAGGCCGCCATGGTATAGGTCACCATGCTGCATTGCCTACTACACAATGAGGATGGTGACCCATTACTCCTGGATTCTACTCATGCTTTCCATGCTTTAGTGAACTCACTTTGGTAAGTTTAAATATGTTTAAAAAAAAATTATACATTAAACTGGTAGACAATTTTTTTCTCTCTCTGACTTTCATCAATTTGGCCATGTCAAACTTGACGATCTATCTTGAGACTTGAGAGAGTAAGGTATAAGAGGCGAAGAAAGTATCATGGGACATCTTTCGAGATAGTTTTTTTAAATGTATAGGTTACTGTTATGTTTTTTACAGTGGACGTCGATAGGTTGACACTACTGCTACTACTATTGAATAAAACTTTTTATTATATGGGTGTATAGTTTAGACTAAACTCGTTTTATTAGGGTTCCGTAGCCAAATGGCAAAAAACGGAACCCTTATAGATTCGTCAAGTCTGTCTGTCTGTCTGTCTGTCTGTCCGTCCGTATGTCACAGCCAATTATTTCCGAAACTATAAGAGCTATACTGTTGAAATTTGGTCAGTCGATGTATTCTGTGAACCGCATTAAGATTTTTATATAAAAATAAAAAAAAAACAATACATTTTGGGGGTCCCCATACTTGAAACTGAAACTCAAAAATTTTTTTTTCATCAAACCTATACGTGTGGGGTATCTATGGATAGGTGTTCAAAAATGATGTTGAGGTTTCTAATATCATTTTTTTCTAAACTGAATAGTTTGCGCGAGAGACACTTCCAAAGTGGAAAAATGTGTGTCCCCCCCCCTCTAACTTCTAAAATAAGAGAGTGATAAAACTAAAAAAAATATATGTTGTATATTACTATGAAAACTACCAACGAAAATTGGTTTGAACGAGATCTAGTGAGTAGTTTTTTTTTAATACGTCATAAATCGTAAATCGCAATTTACCTTTCATTCAATCAATACACTAGTATGAAAACATGGATGAAAGTTACAACGAACTACAAGAATTTTTATATGATGTTACTTGCTGATACGGAACCCTTCATGGGCGAGTCCAACTCGCACTTGGCCGCTTTTTGATGAAATTCGCTAGTAATTTGAATACTATACTGTGTATTATTTAGCTCTTAAGCCTGTAGTGATTATGACTTTTAGTTGTGATAGTAAAATGTGTGGTCAGACTACAGATGTATTCTAGAAATATGATTTTTTAGTAGTATATTGAAGTATATTTCCATATTAAGAATGTTAATTTTTCTATGTTCTTTAAGAAACGGTTTTAATTATTAAATAATGCCATTAAAGTCGCAGCGACATACTGTTTGCGATTGTTTTAGAACTCCACAATTTCTTTTAGTAAGTGCTAGATAACCCGTTTTTATTACGAATTATATACTAATACCTTCCTCGAGAATCAATCTATCTATTGCTTATAACTACATGAAAATCGGTGTAATAGTTTTAAGTTTATCAGACAGACAAACTTCAGAAGACTTTTATAATATGTAGTGATATCTAGTACCCATAATGCAAACTGCTTAGATTTCGACCACAAAACAATTACGTTATTATAAAAATTCAACCAAAATATTTTAAAATAAACCCAAAAAGCTTACCAACTGAAAAGCTTTGGAAATAATAAAAACAAATTTGAAGAATTCTCACTTATTTTAAAATCAGTCATGTCTCGAAAGTTATTGACAAAATATCTTTGTCCAATAACTTGTACACAACTTTTATCGCGGGACAAAGCATGAATAATAAAAAGTTGCCATCAAAATATACAGGTGATTTGAGTTTAGTCACTTTTGTGTAACAAACGAACAGTTTTTTCCTGTATCTAGACTATCTAGTTAAGGACAACTTGTTAAGGACAGGATATTTTTACATTGAAGGTTTTAATGTTCTCTTTTATGTTTTTTTTTTATTTTCTTTAAAAGCCAACTCCCGCAATAAGAATATAAATCCCTGTGTCGCGGGGGACTTTACAAACATACATAAAACGGATACAAAGAATATCCAGACTCAGAACAACAATTTGCGAATCACTCAAAGTGTTGTCACACGTAGGATTTGAACCCACGACAGTTTGCAAAGTAGAAAGCGGCATGGCGACCTCTTAAACCATTAGGCCAACCGTGCAGTGATTACTGTCTCAGTGGAGCAGTGGTAGTGAGGTCTAGGGTTCGATGCCCGGGTCGGACCAAATGTTTATGTGATATGCAAATGTTAAAGTTACTATCAATATCAATATCACTAATTGGCTTGCTTTTGGAGAGGTCTATGTCCAGCAGTGGACTACGATAGGTTGATGATGATGCAAATATTTTATTCGGAGTCTGGGTATTTTCTATGTATGTATTTACAAAAAAAAAGTATGTTTATGTATTTATATCAGTTGTCTAGTACGCCCAATACAAGCTCTGCTTAGTTTGGGATGGATGTAGATGACGTTGTGTGTAAGATTTCAGAATCATTATGTATTTTGTTAGTGATGCATTTTCTGTATTATCAGAAAATGCATCACTATTGAATAGATTTTCGCCCAATTAACAATCAGATATAGTTTGCTTGTATCTGTAATTACAATAGTTATTCTTTCAATAAAAACCGTAAAAGAATTTGTCAAGAATTTCTTTGTACACGTAAACATCAATCGTTTTCTGTGTCAACTTATATTCTCGTTGCACAGTAATCTGTATCACATAATTGCTTTAATTCGTAATCATGTAAATCTATCCATGTTAATAAAATGTATGCTGTGTACGTTAAAATCGAGACCATTAAAATACCATTCCATTAACTCATAAATATTTAGACCAGAATAAGTTATCGGTCACTCGAATTTTACATTATCGATAGATAAGCTTTCTTAGATACTGATTCCCATGGTACGCTGGGATAGTTGGAACACGGGTAAGTGTGTCGATTGACAAATATTTGAAATTCCGATTGATTTACAACTGTACAGATTTAATTTGATTTCAAGTATCGTGTGAAAGATTTGCTGCTTGCGATCATGAGAAAACTTTGTTTAGAAACTAAATACCTGGCTCCGAGCAGCAATTAAGAACTTAAGTAAACAATTAAAGTAATAAATTATGTAAAGAATAATCATTATGCAAATATTACATTAAATAGTAACGCATATAATGCTTTACTTTGTAACCCTTCTGCCGAAGAGACAGTTCCGATTGTCAACCAACAAAAGCACTCAAAAGATTTATAGCAAATCTGTTTACATGACAACTGTAATGCCCCCCGGAATCGTCTGCCGAATTAATGAGACTGCCGTATCACTTGCTAAGCTAACATTGGTCGCCGTTAATAATAACAGCCACCCTGCCACCCTTTAAGAATTCTCGACTAATAGAAAGTGGATAGACAGACACGATCCATCACGGCAGCCCCTTGCCGATGTATTATTTATGGGGACATACAGAGCGCAACCCACTGCTAATCTTTCAATATCTTGAGAATTTTGGGATAGAACTTGGGGATCAAATTCTACCACTAACTAACGTAGACGACGTGAACCTTACCGATGTAGACATAAAAACCATTTTAGAGAAATCATCAAAGATACGGCTTGCGATATAACGCTGGAGGAATTTTGTGATGCAGATGAAGATACGGTTGTCGAAGACCTTAATTTCAAAGCAATAGAGGTTAAAATAGATTGGTTGGATGGCAAAGATGACATTAGTGAGTTAGAATAATTGTAGGATTTGTTTGTTTTGGTAAGGAATGAGAGTAATAGCATTGCATCGGATGCGGAATGAAATTAATGGCCGGTACCTTAATGAATTTTCGTTATAATAATGCGCTGTGGTAATGGCCCTGTTTTTATTGGAAATGGACGCACCGCCGTAAATCTTATTTATGATTTTTAACGTTGACTTAAAAGCTTTTGTGTTTTATATGACGTAAATTTGATAATTATTTCGACAGGTTTTATTTGTTGTTATTGAGAATAAAGTTTATTTAACAACGTGTGTAATTAATGTAGTACATGTTTTCCTGGCAGTAACTTTTATTCGTGGGTATTTATCTTGATGAATACTATCTGACTACTCTCGAAAGACCACAAAAGCAATCTCATCATTAGCTTATTTTGAATTCATTATTAGAAAAATCAGACACTAGGAAGCTAGATACATCACATTCAAATAAACTCTATCATTGGTTTGATAATTTGGATCATTAACGTTAATAGTTAGTTCATGTAAATCTTATTAAGGTCTAACAAGACTTCTTTTAAGATATCTTAATTGTCACATTAATTGTTGTAACATTTTAACATCATGTTCTCTGACTAAATATCAGTTAAAAACACATTTGGCATTAGCTTAATCTGTTACCGGAATCATCCAAATCCACTAAACATCCGCGTTTCTTAACTAAAAGTTAAACTAAATCAAACTACGAACCGTCTATTTCTATAAATACGACACTTAGACGTAGAAAAAATATTTTCGAGATTCAAGGAAGGGGGCCGAGAATAGATCCCAGTGGGACTCCATTTGTGTAGTGCGACGCTATACCCGTGACTTTGCTTGTTTTAACGATATTTTGAGTGAATATCTATGAAGTCACTATCAATTTTATTTGAACTGAAAAATCTCTCAATCACGTATCATGATATTTTAGTTGCGTTTAGTTTTTCTGCAAACAGGCGTACCGGAACCTCAATTTGAAGCTATTTAGTGACCAGTGCCCTCGTTTAGTTAGTTATATCATACCAAGGATATACACATCTATCTAATTTACAATAATCCGTTGTTTTGACATGGCTCTAGTCGTTTTTATATCTACTGCGTGCAATTTATTGTTATTTCGGTCTTAAATTTAATTTGCTTTTTCGAAAATATTCTCATATTTTTTATTACTGTCAATTATTAAGACAAGTGCTTTGTTTTATTGGGATATAAATACAGTTGATTCAATAAACATGTTAAATTAGCTTGTTAGATCATTTAGAAAAAAACATTTCACTTAAATTAGTGTTTTTTAGGAACGTAAGTACTATGGAATTACTAGAAGTACTAAATTTAGATAGAGTATTTTTATTTTTCTTCAAAACGACCTCTAGTAAAGATATTCCTAGCATTGGAATCTTCAGTATTTTCGTAATCAAAACTCTAGTCTTATTTAAAGTAAACAAAGAATCTGAGACAGGATAATGTAATCCTATAACAAGTAGAGGATAATTGCTTTAAAATATTCTTCATCAGAACTTCTTTATGAGTCCACATACTGGCGTCTCCTTAAAAAGGAGCTCTCGTCCTTCAATACCAAGCTGGCCAGACAAGATCACGTACCTTTTCTACAGTAAAAGTAATAATATAGTTCTCTTAATCATGCAAAATACAATACCTCACGTTACTGAGCCCACAGCTACAATAAAACTTAAAACCGAACTTACCTGTAACAAAATATTAACAACTGAAAATAGGAACTAAAATTAAGATACTCATTAAAATAATTGTATGTGAATCTTTCGTTTACATGGATCTAGAGATGGGACAAAAATTTACTCCGTCAAGTTTCGGATATCGCATAAACGAAACTTAAAAACTTTATGAAGATAGGTTTGTGATTAATGTATTACACAATGTTCATTGTCGAAACTTTTGTGTATTTAAAAAGAGTAAAATAATATAACAACAATATACACAAATATGTCTGTGTATCTTTGACGACTTAGATAGAGAGTTCGATAACCTCGGTGTGCAAATATTTATATATACGAATATATATATTTGCTTTTAAATAGATATAACTCTATGCATCAAATATATCCGTGTACTGAAATGGCCAAATCTATTTTAGTGTCAAGCTTATAATCTAAAATAATCTTTCTACTGCTCTTAGTGAACGACTTTTACCAAATATTCCAAACTTTTGTATCGATTAAACCAAATACTTTAATACTAACAGACAAAACAAATCAAAGTCTATCATATTTCTGATATTGTATCCGCACAAGTATCCGCACATCCCTGGTTATAATCAAAGAGAAGTACGCTAACCAGCGCGGGCGCAGCTCATTACGGCACTCGTAACGATGGCGCGTAAATCATGCGAACGCCCATCGGCCATTGTCTCCCAACCATGGATCAAAATCTCTTGTAATGATCAATCCGCGAACACAGATCTCATTAACGTGTTTATGATAAATGGTCCTATGAATTTATCATTTGTAGTCTCCATTTTGTATTTTAATCGTAATAGCTATCGATTTTTTGTTTCGAGCGGTAATGATGAATCGATTTGTACTATTTTTTTTTTGTATTACTTTTAATGAATGCTGGTTGATAACTTTAGATAATTTAAAATAAGAGCTTCAAAAATACCATACACATTCAGTTAATTAAAAAAAAAGATTCATTACTTTAAAGACAATCCCGATTCATGTATTTGTGTTATTTGCAATTTAATTTCAATCCTAGACAGTTGTGTTTAGGGCTGGAATTCCCTTGCTCGTCATATTAATGACAAAGGAATGATCTTGGGCATCATGGCCCAGAATGTGTGGTAGCTCTGCCAAATAATTGATACAGACGATGTCAACGCTAGCCCAAATGTTGCCAGATACGACATTACGCAATTTATATCTAATTTGAGAGGTGATATGACATTACGGGCTTAAAATCTGATAACATTTTTAATTATTTTGATTAGATTTTAGCTTATTTAGAAACTATAGATACATATGGCCAGTTCTACTTTCTAGCTTGTCTTTCAAGAAAAAAAAGTGCAATAAAACATTTACCGTTTTATATACTAGGTACATACCATAAGATAATTTCTCAAACTTTAGCAAGATTACGATCGTACACGACGAAATTTCGACATTAAAAACAAGGCGACACAAGCCATCACGAAGATTATATCGCTGTATCAGCTTTCAAAGTTTATTATCCACGAACCATAGATTATCGCTGCCAACTAGTTACTACTTTAAACCCAATTAATCAAACTGGTCTACAGATAATACTCTCGTGTATAGCAGCAACGTCAACTATCACCAAAACAGTTAACCGTCGAATAGAATGTGCGACATTCGAAATTCAAACCCGCATGTTCAAATTAATGTTCGTCCGTTTAAGAAAAACAATTGACACAATCGCGTTCGGGTGCGTTCGTTCAACCCGTTCGTGAATCATCGGGCGTGTTCGGGTTGGCATGGGGCCTAATCGTCGGACGTCGGGACTCTAATATATCTCGTTCGCCGTCATCGGTGGCCATTCTTCGGGTGGTTGGGAGAGCTTGTCAACTGACTGGATGTTGGTGGGCTGACAAATTGACGGTTCGTCAACACCGCGTCAGGAGTGGAGTCCATTCAGTCGTCGTATCACACAGGGGACTGTGTTAAGTATGTGTTTACGATTTGAACCGATCTGTTTATACTATGAACTTCTCACTGTCTATTATTATCAGCTGATATTTGTTTTACTTTATTCACGCTCGTTCCTCGGAGAGTACATTAAGCCGTCGGTCTCGGTTATCATGAACATCTATTCCAATCGTTATAGGGAAGAGAAGTTAGTGCTACTAGTTTAACCATCGAATTTCAGTTCTCCCTTAGGGTTCCGTAGGTCTGATGCCAGTTGCTATGTGGAAAAACTCAAATTCAGGTAAAACCGATTGAACTAGTAGCCGACCCCAAATAATATTGGGAATAAAGGCTATCAAGAAGAATATTTGTTTTACTTTATTCAATTTCTCTAAGTGATAAAAACGCAAATTCTGGTTTTAATAACTAATTAAAGCAAAGCATCAGTCTCAAGAAGTACCTAGAGACAATAGCTGGGCAGGAGTTAACGTCAACCGCTAACGAGTGTAACATGACTCCGTAACCGATCCTTTCATTATGTCTCGTCGGCCGCTTATTGCCTGGTACTTTTAATAAAATGGTATCAATTTTGATATAAATCTTTGTTGTTTTTATGCAATGAATTTCATACTCTTTATTATTTTATCCTCTTACAAAAGACCTATATGAAAATGGTTCCACTCTTGAAGAAAAAAGTAAAAATTTTGGTGTTTTAGTGAGTCATTTAATTTACAACAAAGAATTCAACATTTTTGAGTCCTTTAGCATCCATATTAATGTTCGAACACGTCATTGAATGTCACCTAACACAATGTTCACATTACAATGTTGAAAAATAAGGCAAGCACGTGGCGTTGTTGCATTTGTGGTTCTGTAGTAACTGAGATGTTTTTTAATCATATTTATTTGTGAAATTATTCGAACTTAGTATAAAATATTAAGCATATTATATTGTAAAGTATTAGTGGAAAAAAAATGCCTTCCTTTTTTTTTCTAAAAAAGATAACTCCCGCATTAGGAATATAAATTCCTGTGTAGCGGGGGACTTTACAAACATACATGAAACGGACACAAAGAACACCCAGACTTAGAACAACAAATTGTGAATCACACAAAGTGTTGTCCTACGTGGGATTTGAACCCACGACACTTGGCGCAGTAGGAAGCGGCGTGGCGACCGCTTAAACCACTAGACCAACCGTGCAGTTAAATAAATTATTTTATCACTACATTTTATAAAATAAAGTTCTCCGCCGTATCGGTCTGTCTGTGCTCGGTAAACTCAAAAACACTGGACCGATTTAAATGAAATTTTGTACCCAGATAGTCTAGAGTCTGAGACAGGCCTAGTTATAACGTAATAACCGACACAGACGCGGGCGGAGCCACGGCCGAAAGCTAGGATTTAAGATGTCTGACATCTTTATCGGTATCGGTATTTTTGCAGCATGTGGAAATTTATATTTTCGGACATCTTACACACAACGTCATCTCTGCTCTGCTTAGTTTGGTACTATCTAGAGAGCAGAGCAGAGCAGAGCTTGTATTATGGGTACTAGACAACTGATATAAATACCTAAACATATTTTTTTTGTAAATACATACATATTATGCATAGAAAACACCCAGACTCCAGAACAAACATTGGATCACACAAATATTTGGTCCGACCCAGAAATTGAACCCGAGACCTCTTGATCAGCAGCCGCATACGCTAACCACTAGACCAACAAGGCAGTCGTTATCCTATAAATTAGATGTTTCACTTTGATTGCGGAACCCTACAATTTAATTAGCTCTTGGAATAATTAAAAACGCGATATTTTCGTCGACCTACAAAAACTATGAGGCATCCGAATTTCGCTCGTCGTATTTTCAAAATCTTGTATCTTTAAACAGATTCCTGTTTTTGAACAAAACAAAATTTCTTAATGTATCAACTTTTATATTCAATTTTATAATATCTTAGCTTAAGGTTCAGTTTTGGGTGACGCTGTTATTGTTTATAATATTTCGTAAGAACTGGTTCGACACAATTTCATCTCATGATGGCTCCAAAGACTGTTTTCGTTGCGTGATTCGAAATCCATTAAGAATGAAAGTAATTGAAATTATAAGATTATCAGAGCGTTAAGATTTGTATGAGTTTACAAGAATTTTAGGTTTTTGCTAAATTATTCTTCCTCTCAATTTTTTTTTGTTTTTTTTCTTTATTCAATATCATCGTCATCAACAGCCTATAGCAGTCCACATCCAGACATAAACCTCTCCATGACACTTGGTTCCTGGGGTACTCAAATCAAACCATTTTATTTCAAATAAACCATACAACGGCACTTTTGAAACGTCATGTAGTCAGTCAGTAGTCAGTCGTGAAGCTAATCGTCTGTTCCAATTCGTAGATCCTATGGAGAAGAACAGACAAGAAACTCCATGGACACTCGTTACAACTCAGCTATCGTTTAATATAAAGAAAAATATTAATAGATATTAGTTTATTTTATTACACGCTTTATATTAGCTTCATCTGTATCTTTGTTGATAACCGACTCTTTTGGGTGCGATTTTGACCCACTTTAAACGACCAGATTTCGTTCAAATTTTGTAGATTTATCGAGGACAGATGACAATACACTAATATAAAAATAAAATTTTAAAAAAATGTTGAAAACAAATTAGTCTTTTTAGTCTAGAAAAAATGAGTTTAGTTTGTTTTTAATGGCAGTCAATTAAAGACAAATGCAAGCTATTAAGAAGTTATCCAGGTAAGAAGATAACATTGACATTTAAGACAATCACCAACTCGTGCAGACCCACATCGACATCGGAATGGAAAGTAAAGTCAGTGATTCAACTCGGAAACAAAAGTGGTAACTCCGGTACAGTCAATGATAGGTGCTACTATTTAATAACCATTTAGTCTGCCTTGTTGGTCTAGTGGTCAGCGTATGCGGCTGCTGATCAAGAAGTCTCGGGTTCGATTCAAGGGTCGGACCAAGTATTTGTGTGATCCACAAATATTGGTTTCGGAGCCTGGGTGTTTACTATGTATAATAGGTATGTATTTACAAAAAATATTGAATGTTTATGTATTTATATCAGTTGTTTAGTACCCATAATACAAGCTCTGCTTAATTTAGGACTAGATGACGTTGTGTGTAAGATGTCCGTAATATGAAATATTTAATGATAGGTGCTACTATTTAATAACTATCTATTCTTCGTTCATTTAGCTTATGTACCGCAAATAATCTTAGGATTATAGGTTAAGAAGAAGAAGAATCGTGGTTTCATTTATCAGAAATTATAGGATATATTCAGTTTTTTAACACGTTTTACATATGTTGCTAAATAGACAGTCTCAACAGAAAAAGAGAAGCATGAGTCTTGATAGACGAGCATAAAATAATATTGTGCTCCTACTATTATTGTTTTTAAAGACAACTCCTCTTTTAGGAATATAAACCCTGTGTCACGGGGGAGAATAATAATTTTTGAATCACACAAAGTGTTGATTGACTATATATTTGATTTAATAATGTATGTCCGTGTGGTGACGGATTAAGAATACAAAGTATCACCACCCCTATTCATTCCAAGGGTGTCGTAAGAGGCGACTAAAGGAACAAAATAAGCAGCTAACATCACTGCCAAGAGAAGGAAAACTTGAAACAAACCCTTTACCAACCCGTCTGGCCAGCGTGGTATAGTAGGCCAAAACTTTCTTTCTAAGGAGAGGCCTATGTCCAGCAGTGGACTGTTGAAGGCTGATGATGATGATGACAAAGTGTTGTCCCACTTGGGATTTGAACCCACGACACTTGGCGCCACTTAAACCACTAGACCAATCGTGCAGTCTATTCAGTGCTGTTATGTTGCTTTTAGACACATAAATTCATACTGTCAATAGCATATTCCAAGCTGATTAAACTAAGAAACGAAATAGAAAATAAAATTTATTGTGCACTAAATTTAATATACACATGGACTTGAAGGTATACAGGCCGAGTATTTTGTCTAAAAACATTATCAGAATTCTCCTGCAGCAATACTAACGAGTCAACCACTTTAATGGCTCAATATTGTCTTCTACTGTCCTAGCTAACAGTTTTGACTATAATTATTAAGTCCTAATAATTTTGATTCAGGAGTTTTGCCTCAAAATCACTACACTAAAATACTCGAATTGATAAAACGTCAATAATTGTCCCTTTCTTAAAATAGGTATACTGTAACGTAAATAAATGGCTTCTACAACTGGGCAAAAATTACTTTTAAATGGTTAATTAATTATGTAATTATGAATTTCAAGGAAGATATAGGTTAGGATTGTAATATTTCAGTGAAAAATGATTAATGAGACAAGGTTAGCGATGACAAATTATTTACAGTCACTGCCAAACTATTGCATTTGTAACTATTAAAGTGAATTATAAACAGCAAGATGGACTCACACCTGTGCTTCACTGTCTAACTAAAAGATTTATACCATTTGAAATTTGAAAAAAAAAAAATGAAATAAGAAGAACTTCACTTCAACAAATTGTGCCATGACACTTCTGAACTCAACATTACCTACACAGTTTAAATAGGGCTACAAAAGTGAAATTGAAAGGAAGCAGAGAATCAGTACCACCTAACTCTTTAAACCGTTTTGCTGAAACAAAAGTTGTCTGAATATAACTTCAACGAAATCTGAATAACAAAATTTTGGTAGCCATGAGACGTGAATCTATGAATATATAAAAATATGGTAACAGCGACATATGAATCTAGGTAACTATCGAGAAAATAAATATACATCGGCGCTGGACCTGTGCGCTGACCCTCAGAAGTCTCTCAAAAATGACCTGATACAACTTTGTCGTCTCATACGGGACATTTAAAATTGTAATATCAACCGGTAAATATTTGAAATTTAATAAACTTGCTTCGTCCGTTTTATACTTTTTAATTTTAAAGTTGACCTTCGTTTCGGTGTCCGAATGAATTCGTCGATTGTTTTTATCGATTCAACTTTTTGGTGAAATTTTATGTTTGTATAACGGCACTTTGGTGTTGTGGTGGTCTGGTGAGATTCCTTAATGTTAATTTATAATAAGTCTGTGTTTTGGAGACATCATCTGTTGTTTGGTTGATTGCTACTAACTTACTTCTATTTATGATAACTGGTTTTTAAATTTTATACTATTATTTACTTCACCTACAGACTTTAAATTATTTCTCTGTTGCTGGTAGAGTATTTAATGCTTGATAAAGTGCTAGAGTAATGTTGATGGGTCAGTAGTGATTGCAAACTAGATCATACAACTAAAATCTTTGAACTCAACAACATCTTGACCTGTCACAAGAGATGTATTGCATCCTAAGTAAATAAAGAATTTTGAATTTGAATTTAGCTTTTTAATTCCAATAATGTTTAAAGTTTTCAAATGACTTCTGGTACTCAAATAACATTGACTGTCCACATTAATTAAAAAATCCAATTAGTATCTTTAAAACTATCTCCCAACTGAAATAACCAAAAAAGAATCTCTTAAAGGAAACTTTATTCAAGTTACCAAGAGCTAAGTGTATGCACGTGTGTAGGTTCGTCTCCCGGTTAAAATTAGACGACCAGCCGAAGGGTGAGGTGGGACGAGGGCGAAGCTCCTTTTTATAGAAGCACGAAGCCACTGTCTGGTAAACATACTGTAGTCAAATGACGTATAAGCCGCTAACGAGGTAGTATACTTTTTTTAGGTAAAGATGTTTGGTTTCGCGCATCGTTGGCCGGTTCAATTATCGCTAAGAGAAAAACAGATGAGGAAATTCGTCACGTGGCAACTGATTCTGGCTTCAGTTACGGCATTTGATTTGTTGTTTCAGATTTGTTTATACTCAATTTATAGGATGGAAATAACGAAAACTTTCTAATTAGCTTTGGTGGTAACATGACGTAGTTTGGTAACTGTTATAAATTCAAAACTTTATACATACTGTAAGTAATTTTGATAACTTGTTCTTAATCGTATAACAAATTGTGATGCGGTCTTTATCATTATGTAATAAGAGTTAAAATAAGTACCAATGTAGAAACATTATATCCAATATGTCACCCAAAAACAGTTAAGACTAAATGATGTAATAAAAATGTGTTTGCTCTTCTAAATTATATCCGTGCAACAAAAGGCGAGGCACCTGTTTGATAAATAAACTAAAGGTTTATAAATTTGCATTAAAACAAAGTAACTATCAACTCCAACATTGAAAACTATTGATCAGGCAAGAATTCTCGTCACACCCAAGCACATCAATGGTTATAGACAAATATTGCTTTTTAAGAAATCCGTGAAAATTATACGCATGGGAACCGCCAATCAGGTGATCGCGAACAGAATAAAAATGGTCAATTTTTACATGATTCTCCAGTAAAACTGGCAAGAGACGTGGCCAGTCTGCTGCACCGGTGCCTCTTGAATACAAAATATATTATAAGTGCACGATATTTGCATTTTGAATTACGCGCTCGAGGCTTGGCGCCTTAAACCTTAAAGGCAACGTTGCGTAGATATGTAATAGCTAGCCTTATTTACTTCTTTTAATGTAATTTTCTCTCAATAATAATAATTGTTTTCTATGCTGCTTCAGAAGTTACCTTCCAAATATTTATCAACAGTTATTCAAATTTATTCCCTACATTGACAAGGTTCTACGACCTTGCACAAATTTATCGATTGGGAATTTATTTGTTGGCAGTAAAACTTGTTTCAACGTCATTCGAAAATTAAGAATATTTACTTCAAAGTTAACATTCAAGAGCTATACCTTGTCATACAATAAACCTGTCTTGAGACTGTCAATAGGGAAATATATACATATTGGCTTGAAGTATCACATTCCATTTACCAGTGGGTATATTAAGAAAATGATCACGCGCACAGATATCATCACCTAGGCGATCAGTCGGGTTGTGATTGGGTAGGCGGGACGAGCTCAGGTGGTCTGGCTACTTGAGATTTTGAAGTATTATCTGGTTTAATCTGACAGCTCCACCTGGAGAAGGTTTACTAATAAGTTATGGCAATTTACATTTGATATTGACAGTAGTAATCTAATAATTTTCTTTAGCAGATAGATTTTATCACAGAGATATATTTTTGGAAGTTTTAAAGACCTGGTTGTCTATTCCCAAAATCTGAATTAGTTTTCTTTATGAATACAAATCAATGAATTAGACCATTAAAATGTAAATCTATGGTAGTTATAAGATAAGTTAAACTCTTAGGCATATATAATCATATCTTTGCGGCATTGGAGCTACTGTTCCACAGATTATGAAATGATACCAGGTCAAACGTTAACATTCTGCGTAAAACTAGTCTAACTTTTATCACATCCCTACTTTCTGACACAGATAATAAAATCTGATAAGTTACTTTAGATGTTACACCGACTGTTATAGAACTATCTACGCTTAAATTTTAGGAGATTTTAGTGATAGTGAGGGCTGTTCCTGCTTTATGTATTTGTAATTTCCAATGAACAGTTTTTCAATACATGCAAATACTCCCAATATACGATACTTACATCAAAAGCAATTTATGAAATTATTGTCTATGTTTGTTGAAGTTAATTTCTGGAACGTTTGAACCGATTTTGATGGGACTATTACTGGCAGATAGCTGATGATATAAAGACTTAACTTAAGCCAAATTCTTTTAGACTAGCTAAGCTACTCGACGTTGTTCACGATTTACAATAACACCACAGGACTGAGCTGGTAGTCTTATAATTATAGGCCGACCGTTTATCTGAGTCCTCGCCTGTGGTCGGTCGGCCTATAGACTCGTGAGTTCTGTTCAATATTTGTTGTTTTCTGTTTAAGTACCAGATAAAATATACCATTAAGGTGATCCTCCAGAGAAGATCATGGACATAGTGCATACGATTAGCAAGCTGAAGTGGCAATGGGCTGGTAAAAGCTAAATGCAAGAAACAGACTATAGAACCAAGTGGTATGTAACTGGAGAGGCCTATGTCAGGCAATGGATTACGATAGTTTAATGATGATGATGATATATTGATACATCAAACATCGAATCGATCAAATAGCATTCGATTATCGTATAATTTATGTATTAGTACACTTGCAGGCTAAAATAGACACGTAGGAAATAAAGAGAATGATATATGGATCTCTGATTCTTCTGATATGTTATGTGTGTTGTCATGACTGACAAATTCGGTATTCCAGCTACCCTCACATTATCTGCATCTCAATCATTCTCCATGTATCCAGAGGTCGGGAGAATGATACAGAATTATCTGACCAGGCTGCCATGGTATAAGTCACCATGCTGCATTAGCTACCCTCACAAAGAAGATGGTGACCCCTACTCCTGGATTCCATCAGGTAGAATAGAGTCACTTTGGTAGGCTCAAAATTATAAA
This sequence comes from Phragmatobia fuliginosa, assembly GCA_932526445.1. Taxonomy (NCBI): domain Eukaryota; kingdom Metazoa; phylum Arthropoda; class Insecta; order Lepidoptera; family Erebidae; genus Phragmatobia; species Phragmatobia fuliginosa. Next base: position 17,573,479 of record OW052074.1, on the reverse strand, counting down.
AAAATTCATTCAAGTTTTTGTCATATCTGGGAATCTAACCCAACACCTCTACTTTAGTACATTAATTCACGTTAAGATAAACCTTACCATACCTATTACTTCATAACTAACTGCATTTGACTACATCCTAAAAATAGCCCTTTGCGAAATACCTAACTTGATTTTCCTTGCAGAAATTTTCCAAGACCATGTCCTAAAAATTCACACGGGCCTCAGGAGTTCCGTATGGATTAAGTTTATGTACCACGTGCAAGTTAGTTAAGTAGATAGTTTGCGCATGCGCAACGCGTCTGTGCCGCGCGAGATTTCGATCGAATCGTGCGCAGCATGCCACAGCCAGGGCTGCCAGATATATCCATTTACAGAGAGGACGCTCCTGTTCAGACTACAAAGTCAAAATTACAATATAATACATATATTTTAAGTAATAAACAGTCATTCTTAAAATTTAAATTTTTGGTGTCCGAAATAAAGTGGAAGGAAATTCGTGTGCAGTGCCAACCCTAGCTCGACCGCAATGCGTGCACACATTGCTTTATACTAAATACATAATGGATAAATTTTACTTTGAACCACAATGATTCTCATGTCGCTTCTTGAATATTTGACTAATGAAAGTATCGAACTGTTTTTGTTTTACATATTTTCACGATTCCAAGACATCGATACCATTTTCTCGATTAGAATCTCTTCCGATAATTGACGCCGTATCTCTATTTATACCAAATATCTCAATTAAGATATCCCAATATCAAATTTTTTACCGCCAATGATGGAAAATATACCCATTATTTAAATGTAGGTACATATAATATGTAAAAGAGATATAGAAAAAGTCTTGTAGGAAATTCTCACTAATCATGCAACAGAGTTAGTTGGGGACGGGCTGATAAACAATGGACACTAAACAGGTTTAAATCGCAGCTTTTGCGGACGAGACTAGCATATAATTAAAATACAAACATATTAGTCGGTGCCAATCAAATAAAAAACAACATAAATAGAACCCTACGCCACTTAGAATAGGATATAAATCTCCGCAAACACGATTGTTATGACAGCGGCCGTAACGTTGCAGATTAAGACTTCGCTACAACGCGTCGCGAAGTGAATCTTAGTTTTTAATAGTTTTTCAAAAGGAGTTCACATTTTATTACACTCACATGTGTCATTTAATTGTCTACTTTTTTTATTCGTTTGGCGGGAATTTGTATCGCCATTATTTTTATAGCTTCATCTTGTCTTGGTCATCGGTTCGGGAGCTGATGAATGAGGAAATGTATGCAAAATATAATGTTTGCTTGTGTTTTTTGATGGTGCAGACAATACTGTTTCGTTTGATGTACGATTGTTTGTAGACGATAAGTTTTCTGTAGATATGTTTACTGTTTTAAAATCATCGTTTTTAAACGTGTATATCTTTTTGTTACTAGTTTACTGGTTTTGGTTTCACATCATACGATTTGACAGAGCATTAACAGGAGTACTTTGTTGAATGTAAAAACCATCATTGGAATACAAGTTTATGCCATCCAAGTCCACTTATCGATATTAACCTCTCTCACAGTTAAATACCAAACAAAAATTAAATGAACTACGTAACAGTTATAATTATTCTTCACAGTATTTATTACTAATAGTATCATCAAATTTTCTAGAAAAAACCAGTCCCCTAACAACCGTTTGGCAACACACATGATAGATCCTCGAATATAAATTTCAATTCTAATTAGCTCCAAGTTTCCCCGTACATTCCTGGTTCAAAGTGTTCAGAGGCCTCTACGTTCGCCAACACCGTGTACCCATCTGTCAAGCGTCAAGCTACACCTACCAACTCCTGCGCACACAAACTCTAATTATAGTTACCATGCTAATTAATTGGAAGTTTCTACTCTTGGTTTTTTTTTTTGATATTTTGGCATCGTGTATATTGGATTTTGGAAATGGTAATTTTAGTTCCAACAGGTTTATTAAGCTCGTTCTTCAAATATCCTTAATACTGTTGTATCATTAATAAATCATTTCCTTAATTAACATCGCTGTTTTGCTCTTGGATATATAACTTATAGTTGTCAACATAATTCTTGGTCAGCTCTTCCGTCCGACAGAAGGAAACAATATTTAAAGATCTTGCCGAGACCACCGCGATCACATTCAATTAGCAACAATTTAATTTCAAAGTAACTGCCGAAATCTTCACTCAAATATACCTCGTATTTGTGTAACATCCTTCATAATGTCACATTTCAGACGATAGTCGCAGACACACAAGTTTTATAATAATCCAAACATATTGCTTCCTTTGCTGATATTTCATATTTTTATCGCCCGTTACCAACGCACGGTGACATTCTAAAAGAATTATGAACATTTAATTAAATTATTTTCATGTTTTATAATATTTTGTTGATGATAATTATTAAAACATAACAATAAGAAGTACGTTGAACTGTCATACTTCAAAATGCAATTTGCGTGAAATGTTCTAAATCCAAACAGATAAATAGACACGTCATCATTAGACGACAGTCGATGATAAACTGCGGTGCGCGCGGTGACAACCTGCAAGCGAGTGGGACAGCACTATATCAGTTCAATGAGGGCGAAAGGGATAGATCATAACACGTGAGGTATAAAAACCGGGGCCGTTGATTTCATAATTTATTTGTTACACATTTGTCGTTCCGTGAAGATCGAGAGAGATACATGAGCTTTTTGTGGGCGACAGGGAAATGCGCATCAGATGTGATTTGAGTAATAATTTATAGTGTTTGTACAGCGCGTCACTTACGACTTTAACAAGACACTTCATACTTAGATAACGAGTATAAATAAAGAGTCTGAACTTCACTAATGGAACACACATCGTACCTTTAAATTTAACGGACAACATTTTAAATTTAGAATAGTGGACGTTCTAAACATGAAATGTATTTGTTTTTTTTTTTGTATAAACAGCCTGGCTGTTATCGTCAGCCAGTTACATGTACAGAACGTTTCCTCAAGAGCTATTTCTAAAATCAATCATGCGCGTATTAGCAAGAGTTTCCGAACGAGCCAAGTGGCTGTCGGGCGCGACGTGGCGGCCATATTTCAACCACGTTTGAGATATATACAGGCGTTTTATCAATGCATCGTCGCACTGATTCTGATGATTTATACGTAATTATTAGTATGGTTAATGACATTTTCACGGCACATTCCCTGTGTCTTCGAGATCATTTGTCTGATTAAATTTACTTATTGTTTTTACTATTGTCTTCGAATTTGATGTTTGGTTGCAGACAATTGGCTTTGCTTTATACTTGGCACAGTTGTCTAAAAACAGATTGAATTACCTTTATTCTATCGGTCGGCTTTAATTATACAGTAATTTTCGTTGAAATTATACTTTTCAGAAGTCTTAATATTGCAAACCAATCTTTATAGAACTAAATCGATAAGTTTCTGAGTTCTAAAATGTTCACTTTCCTAGTATTATATGACAATATGCTTTGAATGAATTCTGTTAATCTTTCCATTACCTCCTTCCTCAAAGAGTAATGGTATTCATATCTACCGTTCTATCCATTTCAGCCTATGCTGATTGGAGGCATACTTCCAATAACCTTCTCGTTGGAAGAGAACTTACTATGCTGTAAAGTTGAATTAGGAGATAAAATAAGCCGTTAAGTACAATAGTTTTTAGTACAGGACAGTACTTGTGAAACATTTATTTCTATAAACATGACTGCAGCTACTTCTTTATTTATGAATTGGTATCAACATTGTGCGTGTCCCACGAGTACACGTAGCCAACAACACAACAGTACGAAAACCAAAAGAAAACAATCCATCCATCCAGACGGTTTTAACCTCTTAAAATTTCAAAACTAAAAGTTGAACGTCCTACAGATTCATCGGAATGATTCTGACAGTTTACGTTGCGGCCCAAGCCAGGGATAAAATATAGCTCATGTTCAGACGGTACCGTAGCGAGGGGAGAGGGACCGACGGCCGCGGAGCGAGAGGACAGAGACGAGGGGGCTGCCGGAGCGGGGGGAGAGAAGACGTCCGCAAATAGCGACCATCTCCGTCGAGCAAAACAATACCAGTATGATATTATAGCACAGAGCAGTATGCACTGAGAGATTTGTGCGGTTTTAACAATCTCGAGAGCGGGTAATTACTAGTGACGTCATATGACGAAGCGATATCAACAACTGCCACGTCAAATTCTCAATCCCACATAGGAGATCGACGAGAAAAACTAGAGTAGATATTAGAATAATTCTCAGAAACAAGTACTTAATAAAATTCTCGCGTCAAAGACAAAGAGACTAGCCTCTGTTCTGTGAGCCAACACTTTATATATAATAACAGAAAGTACAAGACAGACGGACGAGCGACAGCCGCGAGACGTCCTATAAATAAATAATGCGCCAACATTTTATTATTATCATAGCACGGGCACGTGCGGGGACATTCCTGAGACGAAACTGGCAGCTTATAACGAAACTGAAATAAACAGAACTCTGGCTACAAAACGCTACATGAACTGCGTCAAAGAAACGTAGGCAAACGTTAAATGACGTCTTTTAATATCTGTGACGTGATTAAAAGAAAAAATATAATTACACATTGCCAAATATCTCTCACAAACTGTATAAACGTCACGTTAGAAATAAATAAATCTCTGGGGTATCTGTGACGCTTTCAACTTTTAAAATGTGTGGTTTTTTTTTTAATTTATTAGCTGTTTCTCAGATGAATATGGATATCAATCACAAAAACTGGTTTCAGAACGAAAGTATCATTTGATTTAATACTTTCTTGAAGTGCGTTAACGAATATTTCGTTGCCAAAAATATGTTTTGCGAAAATATTTACTGAGTATTGCCAAAAAATGCATTTTGTTTGTAAATAATTGACGAGCATTGGCGATGCTTCAAGTACAAAGCTTGAATCCTTATTTATATCAAAAGTTTGAAACGGCTATAAAACAGGAGCGGCTATATACCGTCGATTGGAACTTTATGAGTTGTTAATTACTCGTACAATAGTATTTTAGGTGTAATTAAAAAGCCGAAAGCACACGTCATAGGGCCGTTTTCGCGGCTTAATGCAACCAAAGCCGATGGTTAAACACATCAATCATAAAATGTTATTGCTGCTCTGAACAATTCACAATTAGAACTCAATTGAAATGAAGTCGAACGAAAGACTTGGTTTACTATTCTTGTGAAATCATTTGATTTATTATTTTATTTTCATTTCGTAGTAGCTTTGCGGTTTCTCTAGTATCTATGTTGGTTATGGCGGTAAAATATAGCTTTTATATTCCTCTATGGTCATGGTCTATATATAGAACAAATTTTATCAAAATCAGTTTAGTGGTTCAGCAGTGAAAGCAGAGTTGTGGTGAAATAACTATTATTAGAATTAACTAAAGGAAAAACTATTGAAATGCAATTTAAACACAAACAAATAGTTTAAATAACCTACCGCAACTTCAACATTAGTCATTAATCAACATTTATGTTTCATTTAAAAAATGAAATTGTAATCGATGACAGAATAATCGTAATCTCGTCTATCCATAAATAAGACGTAATGTAGATAAGTATATTAATATAGTTCATTATGGAACGCGTTTGAATATTGAAGTGACATTTGATGTTCGATACATGACAGCATGTGTCAACTCGACATTGACGTTTGTGACGTAATATAATAACGGTAAAGGAAATATTTGAGGAGTAATGGATATATAATTTAAGAGAGGAATTGTAAAAATCGTGGATGGTGTGAACCTTTTTTCTTACACATAAAAGAGTTATTGCATTATACTGTTCTATGTCTCTTTTGATTTTTCTTGGTCTAGTGGTTAGCGTATGCGGTTGCTGATCAAGAGGTCTCAGGATCGATTCCCGGGTCGGACCAAATGTTTGTGTCATCATCTTCCTAGCCTTTATTCTAAAATAATTACATGAAGTATTTCGCTTGTGACTACAAGCAAAATGTCAATATACAAAACAAAATGTCTTTTTTGACACAACACTCAATTATGTAGACTGTCATTATGATTATACCACCACTAAGTGTTTAACAGCTAAATATTTTGGACGTAATATCAGTTACTTGAAAAAACAGAGTTATAGTTACTCTACATAGAATTTCATATAGGTATGTCGGCTCAGTTTACGCAACAAGGGTGGGCAAAATCTCCTTTCGAAGGAAAGACCTGTGACCAGCAGTTGTCTATTTCTAAAGGTTATCGACTATCACAACTAATTTTATTACGAATTGTAACTCTCAGGAAAGATTCTAGAACAAAAAACGAACGTTATACAAAGTTTTCTATGAGAACTTCAAACAATTAATGGAAAATTGGTTTATGTAATAAAGCAGAAAACCTGTACTTGCATCTATAGGAATAAACTTTACCAATGTTTGTATTCCAGGAATTGTCATAACAGTATCCATACAATGTATACACACCCTAGAAATTCAAAATCTCCGTTCAGAAACATTATTAGTTCTATTTGCGAACCCGTGGCGGTAGTCGCCTCATTGATTATTATTTTAACGGACAATTAAAATTTGATAGCTTCCACTTCGTTCAACTTCGACTTGCTTCGTATTAACTGCTCCTGTACATCCGACCATGTCCACAACAAAAATATATTCACAACTTTATCACTCACACACTAAGGTACATATTTAATTAACACCACCAAGCCGTGTGATGTTCTTCATTTCAAATCGCTACGTATGAGTGTCGAGACTAACCGTCAATAAAAATAGTCATAAAACTGTAACCTTCTCTTTTGAAATACACTTTGTTGTTAAGAAAATAAAGTGGATTTTTCAATGGGCTACCATCAAATTCAATACGGCACTAAGAAACGTGTGAATAAAAATAGTGCGTACGCGCATTCGTTAAGAATTGACACTTATTAAGGGGGTATAATTATTTTAATTGATATGACGACATATCTTTATTTAGTGTTGTGACCGTTTAAGTGCAGAACAACGTTTGATTTAGAATTCCTATCTGGACGACATCTTGATTGACACTGTTTTTTTTTTCGTGCCATTATCATTGAAAGAGGTTGTAATGAAACTTTTTACTGGTTTCTTAGGCGTAAAGTTTTGCCTTTAGAAGGGCATGATAGTGTAGCTTGTTTGACTGGGGGTATAATTATGACATAATAATGATGTTTGTACCCCTTTTACCAATTAAAATACTTGTTAATTTGTTGATGTACATAATTAAAAATATTTCGGGATTATGCACATACTGTCAATGTAAAACAAGTTTAAATACTAATATGCTTAATATTAAAAGTAATTTGAATATATTTGTAGAGTGAAAAATTGAGTAAAGTATAGCTTGAGTAATAATTTAGAGATCTTTACTACAGTAACAAGTAAAAAAATATAAGAATCAAAATTGAAATAGCTATAAAATTCACAAATGTGTGAAAGTATTAGACATTGATGTCAGGTTAGAAAGCAATCTCAACATTATAATCTATAAAGGACATCGATAGACATGTAGGTAATGCCACTCTCCACTTTTGTCGTTCCATTGCTGTCTTAGTTGCTGTATATGTTTCCATTACCTGTGTAATACTTCAATGTAGAGTTCAGAAAAAGAACCTCATTTGAATCATAGATGGATCACGATAATTATTTAACGATACCAGATTTATAATTAAGTTTAACGATTATATTTTAATAAAAACTAATTCAGTTGTCATTTATAACAGTTTTTTTTTTTCATATTACATTGTGTGCAACCGTTCCAAATTCAAATTGCTCGTTTCGATACCGAACGGGCTCGAAGACTGGCCGCCGAGCGCGTGTCCAATCGCTAATTAGGAAATGTGCTCGGATGTGTTCGGAAGCCGATCGGTGTTCTATAATTGAACTTTTAAATTTCGATTTTTTGATTACACCAATGCTATTTCCACTTCTGGTGTTACTGTATCGATTTTTATTGCTCTGTGATTGGTTCCATACTAGTTGATTTCTGCGGATTTGCTCTTGGATTATTTTCCAAGTTTTTTCCTGAAGTTTCAATAAACAATCGGCGATAATTGTGTAATTATTATTTATTATCTATCACACCAATCAACAGTAGTATAATTATGGTGATAAATAGGTCAGCTTTTTTTAATATTAAGCGGTTTAATAGAAACGATTTGGTTCTTTGACTATTTTCGATGACACTTTAGTTGTAAGAAGTGCCATTGTTTGAAAGATAATTAAATTCAAATCAAATGCAAAATGACACAAAACAGTAGGTATCGATCAATATCTATATGTCCTTAGTTCGTTTAGTATCAAACAATATTGTGTTGGTCTATCTGTAGCACCACAGCTCTTAAAGGAATGGCGAGAATAAGATTTAATTACCTAGTATGAAAGATACTTACTATACCGAAACTTTTTTTAAAGGCAATGACAAGACTGTATAGTCTTGTCTTTGCCTTAAAAAAAAGTTTCGACATGTCTTATATAAAGTTACTGTCAAAACATTATACTTCAAACTTTTCCAAATATGAATTAGAAAACTAAAGGTCAGTATAAAAATTGATAATCATTTAACACAATCTCAGAGTCAATATTTCTAAATCTGAGTATCCCGTTTCATTTTAACCTGCATTGACCTATGCAAATTCTTAAATGACCACAGATAATATATTCAATTTGAGTAATACCTAATTTCAAACGTCGTCTATATGTCTCTCAATTTTCGTGTTCTTATTTTGATTTTTTTTTTCCTATTTTAACACATTGTCCTTTGAGATTAGCCAAAGTTAAACGCCCAGACGAACGCAAAGTAATGTTTTAAGATGTATTTCCGTATGAATTAAGTTAAGCAACGGTAAACTAACAGAGTATGATAAAAAAATAAGTTTATAAGCAATGGGAGAGTTCTCACACAATTTTGGTCAATTAATAACACGTTCATTTTCGTTTTTAATCAATACTTGTATTAAAAAAAATGTCGGTGTATTAGATTGCTGCATAGTTTGATGAGTATGTTCTCACGATGTGTGATTAATTCTAACACTGGTTTATTAGCAATCTGTTTTTTATAACACTGTGGTGGCAAATAAATATACAGATCAACTAATTGTAAGTTGTTTTGATGAATGTTTTGATAAAATATTGGACATATTTTGACCGAACAACATTTCGAAAAACTCTATTACTCATTGTCAATACAATATTTTTCTATAAAACTTTTAGGACAAGTATGATTTGTCTTAGAATTTTAGACGATTGTTACTCGATAATACAGTTTCTTTTAGCGTGTTACCTTAATCCTCGATGACTGAAATTTATTTATAAAGATACGTCTAAAAACGTCACACATACTAGTATAGTTTGTTTAATGATGATTTTGAGGGAACTCAACAACTCAACTTTATAGGCATACTAATTTTCGCCCGCAGCTGCATCCGCGTTTATGTTGGTTTTCGCGGTAAGAAGTAGCCTATGTCCTTTCTCAGGCTTTAGACTATCTAGGTACAAAATTTCATTTAAATTGGTACAGGGGTTTTTGAGTTTATCGAGAACAGACAGGACTTTATTTAATTATATGTAGTGATTCATATTGACTTGTGTCTTTTACAGTATGGCTGGCTTGTGGAACACGTTACCAGGAACTGATGATGAAGACTGCAGGAGGCTTGTCTAGAACTACTTATCTGTATATCAACCAGGAACAATCTCTTATGTGCCAAGTGATTTAATTGTTGTCTATACAGGCAATAAATAAATCACTAGGCAGCCAGTTACCTATCACTCCTTTTATTTACTTTTTTTTTCTATATGCCTTTACATATTTTCCTAAATTCTCGGCCCCCAAGCGTAGGGTGGGGCGGAAATCTCCGCGGTTACCCAACAAATAGCTCCACGGGGCGCCCGTCTTTGGACCTACCCTAAGTTGTCACGCCGCGATGGACAAGATTCGATGCCTGCTGGGGCGTTATTGTGTTCAACGGAATATTTAGGTACAATTTCCGTTTTTATGTTTAGTTATTGATTGTTGCGAGTGGCAATGTTTATGTTTGGGGTTCTTAGGTTGTTGGGCATGCAATTGAGCGTAAAGAAGATTAAAATTCTGAAGATATTTTTGAAGAATTAGATATTGATATTGCAAAAAGAGGACTTATTCTGCAATTGTAAAAAGAACTTCGCTTGATACTGCAACAATGGCAATAAATTTGGTGGTTTGAAACGGGAGGTGAAAGATAATTGGATATCGTGAAGGTTCTTTATCAAAATTATATTTGTATAATAACAGAATCAGAAAAGAAATATCAATGAAATGAAGTCAAAGATAATATGCTAGTAAAATAACTTGCATTGTTGAAAGCAAATATGCATAGGCAACAGATAATTAGAAGTTAATTTTGAAGCTACTCAGAATATGCCATTATTGAATACGATTTTATTACACACCTAGAAATACTAGGCAAAAAACATTTCTATCAGAAATTCAATAGCACATATTTTCAAATACCCCATTCACTACTTTCTTTACATTAGAAGAATTTCTTTTTAAGGTGCAAAATGTCAAAGATAACTTTACGAAACTGGGCTTTTGTTTTTTGACATGAACATAACACCTTTTTATTGGCAACCTCCACATCGATAAACAACAGAAAATCAAAACATCTTGTTTCAGATAATTCTCGTTTACTTATATTACAAATAAACAGATAAAAAATATAATGCACAGAGTAAAAAGCTCGTAAAGAGTATGCTCTTCAAAAGGTATGAGTACGTAGGTGTGGTGAGGTCATGCTGCCTTTTAAGTGGAAAGTGGTCTAACCTTCGAGCATGCAAAAGTGTGGATTCATGCATAAAGAAATACAGTGGGTAGCTTGTCAGTTTTGGCTATTGTAATGGTTGTTGATATCGCTGATTTTACTGCTTTCATTGTAATAATTTTGACATTGTAAGTGCAAAAGTTAGGTGGTTGGAAAACCAACCAAAGGGCATTACTAATTTGAAACTAATTGAAAAAGTTGAAATGCAGTTATTGTTAAGATAGATTTATTGTTTTGAGGAAACATGTTATAAACCAAAAGTTGGTTTTGTATATGTGTCGTGGATAACTTTACAGATATTCTTGAGACGGGCACAAAGCACACCCAGATTGAACCAGATAGAGGTGTTCTTCCATATGTGGATCAAACCTACATTAGGAATCGATCAAGTGATACTTTATGTCACTAGGCCCTTCGTCCAAACAAATTCTTACTATTCCTATTACGTTCTAAATTACTTTTCCTTTCAAAATTTGGAAAAACACAAATGTTTCTATTCCACAAAAATCAGTTTCGATCAATCAACCGCATTCCACAAGGGTACCATTACTGTGTTTATTCAATTTTTCACTAACAAATAAAGACGTAGACATCCTGCTGTAACACCAGCATTACGTCACAGCGTGAGATTCTATTATTGCAGAACAGCGTAGGAGACAGACTGTCTTCTATCCTGTGTAATGTGAGTATTACCTTCTTTAAGGGTCAGGCCCTTGTCGTCTTTAAAAGTTTGTTAAAGTTGATTTGAAGTTTACCTACAATGAAAATATTACCCTTGCTTAGCAGTCGGGTACTTACTGAAGTAGTTTGCCATGTGTCAAATTTTATGGATGAAACTGTTGAAAATGTTGTCAAAAAAAGCTGCTCACGCTATTTTGTGCGTCTCAAAAACAAAAAAATATTCCCATTTTTTGCTTAAGGACATTTGGTTCCTATGGGGGTTTATATATAATGTTAGTTAGTATATTACAATGTAATGGAATAGATAACCTATGATTGCAAGTACAAATACTTTCAAATCCTTTCCTCTCTTGCTAATACATAATAAAATAAGCTTTTCTTTATTATAAGTTGCAGAGTTATATCTTAAATAAACTTACAGAATAGTAGTCGCTTGATTGATGTTTCAGTTTTCAAAGATTTTAATGTCCAATGAAAATACGGTGTTGTTTCCTAAGAGACAACGTGTAATATGATTCTTATAAAGGAAATAATTAAGCTGAGGCGCAATGATAATAAATTTCAAACACTTTACGACTAATTTATTAATAGAAAATTTTGCGAGCGATCCTTAGGACAGTCGTAAATAAGAAAACGCAAGTCAACCAATAAGGGGCCGTAAAATTTGCTCGCGAGACGCCGTTGGTCAGTTCTCGGCCAATAAAATCGCGTTCCAGATTTGAAAGCGACGGTTTACGACTGGCAGGCGGCGTCTTTTCACTGTTTTGGCGCCAAAATTGACAGCTTTAGTCTTAAAATTCAAGTTATTGGATAGTTTGGCAAGTTAATGCATTTGGCGGCTAATTGTTTAGATGCGTCAGATGAGACTTTATGTCCTACTCAGGAAATGTCTCTGCTTTTTAGTTGATCCTGGATTTGGCGAAACATTTTCTGGAACACTATCCTAATTTAATCATGATGACTCAATATCTTCTCGGGAAGTAAACTACCGAGAAAATGATCACGTATCTTATTTGGACGTACGACAGGGTTTGTTTCTGGCAAACAAACCCTTCCCTTCACGGAGAAGAATCCCCCTTCTTAGTGTCATTTTCCAGGTGACTCGTCTGTTCATTCGCCCTTACATCATCAGAAATTCCTCCTCAGTATGAACCAGTTTCAATTCCAGTGTAGGTTATTTCAAGAATCGTTTAACCTGTCAACGCAGCCATCACTCCATCTCTCTGAATACTGTCCTCCTTCCACAATCGCCTGTACGAAAACTGTCATCGTCCAGAGAAATACATCTTTCGTTAAGACCCGTTAAAAACCTACAAAAACTGTTATAAATTACTCATTCATTCAAAAGGTCAGTTCACATAACATTCGTTCATATTTTCAGACTCAATCTAATGTCAATCTGACGTATGTGTCATGACAAGTAATCTCGTAGTAAAGTATTTAACATTTAAGTATTATGAACGAAAGTTGAATCTTTTGTACAAAATATAACTCCCGCATCATGAAATGGACACAAACTTAGGACAATTTGAGGATCACTCAAAGTGATGTTCCATGGGTTTAAACACAAACACTCAGTACAGTAGAAAACTACATGGCGATCGCTTCAACCACTACACCATCCGGTCAGACAGCAGAATCACTGCTAATCTTAGTAATACTACGAGAATACCTTTTATGACATTTGTGAGATCGAAAGAAGACCTGAAGTATATTTTGTAAAAGAATTGATCTCAGGCATAATTACAATGAAAAAGTATGGTGATGAATTAAGACTACGGAGAGTCATCATCAACAACCCACAACTTCCCACTGCTGGGCGCGAATCTCCTCTCAGGAGTGGGTTCAGGCCCTCCCCACACTGGCCGAATGTGGATTATGGAGAGTCACCACATATTTATCTCGTGTGTTTCCTAAGAGTCGACTAATGGAGCAGCAGGGCAAGCAAAGAGAAGAAAATTTTGAAACAAATTCTATAGCAAATCGTTTGGCCATTGTGGTATACTGAGGCAAACCGAATCTTTTAAGTAGTAGAGTCAAACTGCTTTCAATACAACCAGTCTGGCTTGGAACTACCCTCTCACTGAAGACCAACTTAAAATGACCGTATTTCGTTGGTGAGTGTGAGACCAGAGACCTATTGATGCATAAGCATCTCAAAGGGTCGCCATAGTTTAGGTCACCATATGCTGCATTATCTGATGTGACCACCTCTAGGATTTACATTTTCAGGACCTGCTTTCTAAGGAGAGGGCTATGTCCAGTGGTAAAAAAATTCAAGCTATTGATGTTTTTTTGAGTGACTACCGTGCCTGATGGAAAGCACGAGCATAATCTAAGAATGGAACCACACTTGCTGCAAATGCAGACAATAAAGGCGGCCTAGTAAAATGCTTTTTCACGCCGGAACCGGGGATCATAGTGGAAAGTTTCTTAATTTTAAGTTAAGCTCATCAAAGAACACATAAATAAAAGACCAATTTAAGCATATTTTGAAGAGATACTGAACCCAATCTAAGGTTCTACTTTTTATATTCGTTAATTCAATGTCAAACTAATTCGTCACAGCATTCAAGACCAGCATGGTATGACATTCCTGTGAGACATCCCCTCGCTGTCTCCAATCCCCTATTTCTATTTCCCATGTACCCCATAAATAATTCATGGTGTATCGGCACCATAGCGAATTATTGTTATGTTACGAAACTGCTATGAATGCAAGATGAAACTAATTTTTATATTCGATGGTTGCTTTTTCGAGATTTAGTTTGGAAAATAATTTTGTGATAAATTATTTGGAAATGTAACTACAGGATTCGAACCTGCACATAGCTAATAGACTTGTTTTACTTTATAGTTATAGCCGTGTGTTAGTCTCTGACTTTGCTTGAAATGCGATAGTCTCTATATGTAATATTAAAAACTATTTTATAATTCGAGAGGTTATTCAATACATCTGGTATCTGCATCTTTCTCCATCGTTATAGTTACTGTTGCCTTAATTATTAAAAAAATTAGCTATTTCTAGATGTTTCATTATACGTACAATTAGATATAGAAGATAAAAAAACGAGTAAATTTTCATGTCATAAAAGGTATAAAAATCTCAACATCTCGCTGTATGACTGCTCGTTGCTATTAAAGTCACCTGACATCAGTCCTTGACACAAAGGTGTTCTTATTTTAAAACATTTAAAAATCGTTCCACAAAATCTTACCATCAAAGCACACTTCCCTCCAAAAATCGACAAATTATCTCTCAATTAACAGTACCCTACATCCCGTCTATCAGCCGTCAATGCCAGATGCGGAAAATACAAAAAAATATATAATAAAAACATCAGATTGCCAATGGTTTCGTATATTTTAATGGCGGACTTTTCCCCTATAGAAAGATTAGAGCAACGGGTGTCGTAAAGAAACAATTTTCCGGCTTTTCCCGCGCGCCAGGGGATCCAACTGCTTAAAGAAATACTGGCACATGATAAAACTGTGATATTGTGGCGCGAAATATTTTATAAAGAGGTTCCACTTTTAAACTTTGTTTTTTTTCTTCCAGACGTATGTACGTGTTCTTTTTTATTTCAAGTGAGAGAATAGATGAGGTTGTATAGCTTTAAAGCGATGTTCATATCTTAAATTAGTCGATTTGTAAACGATTTTGTTCAGAACTTTGTATACTAAGCACTATTTGTTAAATAAATTATATTTTCAATGTGTTTTTTCTTTAGAATGTGAAGTTTTGAAAATAAACTACGTAATAATTTCAAACAGAACATTTTATTGTTTAATCCGTTCAGAAAATAAAACTATAAAATTATAATCACGTTGACATACAAGATGGACGTACACCAATTAGCATTATAATACATTTAAGAGTTAGATTTTGAGAAGAAATTATAGCTTCCGTAAGGCGGAAATCTATCGTATCGTATTCTAAAAACCTAACTTAGACAAACAACTACAGAAAAAAATTAATGTTAAAACTCATATACAGACAAAAAAATAACTAATATTGTTTTAGATAGAATTAATCGTCCCCAAGTTAACATGCGGACGAAGCCGCGATCTTACATTATTTAAGTATGGCTTCTAATGTTAACAATTGTGGAAAATAATAATTATATAACACAAACAAAACAATTCAGTCTCAACGCCCAAAAATATCCCTTAAAATATTAAACAAATTGAACAGAGAAGATGCTCTTGTATCGAGAAAAATAAATACCTCCAGTTATTCGACTAACTTTGATATTCGGGTTACTTTGACCACAAATCGATTTAAGTAAGTTGACTTTTTTTTACTTCATAAACTGTTTAACACCAGTTTAGTATAATTGTAATACTAAAACTTGGCAACATTAAAAAAAGAGTACCAATTACTCATCTCATATTTGTCACTAGCAATTCCAGTCATTCAAACATTTACGAAAGGAAATAAGAATTAAAATCTTACTCATTGTAAAAAAATACAGCGAGATTTAATTACATTAAACTTTTAACATTAAAAATAGAGAGGAGAACGGGGAAAATTGTACACATTAAATTTATTTTGTAATATTAGCAAAACAATGAACGCGACGATTAATTTAATTTTACTCTGTATAAGCATCTAGGTCTCTATTCATTAACGCACATACATATATTATCCGATTATGTAGAATTGTCCATTTTATCTGTACATCGTAATAAAACAGACTTATTACAGCCATGTACAAGAAGCAAATCACACGGACATCTTTATAACTAGCGTATACTGTGTACGTATATTTTTTTACCATTTTTTTTTCACTAACTAAATTGTATTCAATCGTGCTATCCGATAGGAAACATAAAACATTACCTATTTACGTATGTTCGTATTTACTAGCCAAAACAATAACACTCTAGCAACTACCACCGTTAAATCAATTATAATAATTTAAAATTCTTAATTAATCCTTATTATCTCACTTAGGCAAGTTAAAGTTGTTTTTTTACGTATACTTCGTTTTCCAATAGGTTTGTCAATACATCTAATTACGTTTAAATCTAAGCTCCAAATGCGCTGCTGCCATGTTGTATCTGACGTACCTGCCTATCAACGAACATGGCTCTCGAACTCATATCATGAATGTATTATTTACTTAAAAATATTATTAGTATACACATATTACAATCAACGTTATACGTAAGTTTTTTTTCAATCGTATACATAAATTCCAGTGCAAAATAATAGTAATTTGAACAGGCGTGTATGCCCAATCAGCGTAACACTATAAAACAAAAACAATCGAGGTGTGGTAAGTGCCACGTGGCCGCGGACCTCGCCGCCATATTTAAAATATACAAAATGGCGTTTATATTATTTATATCATGTGTGTCGATCGCACCCGATTTCACCCCTTCACTGTAACGTTGATATGAAAAATAATTTAAATTTAGATTTACTTCTCTTTGTTTTATTACACTTTAATTGAATCGTACAGTGTCAAGAGGTTGGCCAATTGCAAAAACGAAGATTTGTTCTAAAGGAACTTAAACTAGCGCCAGTTCCTGTGCCGTCACGGCGAGCGTGAGGGCCTGGGAGTGGCGGGGAGCGGTGCGGCGTGCTAGCGGACTGCGACCGGGAGGCCAGGGGCCTAGCGGGACGGAACTTGTGTTCCAAACGTAGGTCACAGTCCGCGAACACGCGACATTACAAACTCGGGAGGCGGGAATTTAAAAACTATTGCGAGCACCCCCTTTTTATACTTCGTTTTTGCAATGGCCAAACTAAGAGCAGGGGTGCACGAGGTAGCTCGTGGTCGAGTTGGGTGCAAGCTGGGGATCACGCCTCTGAATCAGATGGGACTTGGTGTAGGGGGTACTCACGACATCAGGGGTGGACGCGCCGTCGTGGCTGCTGTCGGGGGCGGAACGAGGCTCGCCGTTGGTGTCGGGGGGCCGGGCTGATTCCCGCTCGTCGATCACCAAGTCTATTGGCATCTTGCCTTTGAGGCAGCTGATGTAGCGGTGGCAGAAGTTGTCACACAGCTCGTGTACCTGGTGAAGAAGGTCGGCGTTAGACGATGCTGCTGAAGTATCTAGTTCTTAGGTTGTAATATGGCTAAATTAGCTGTTAAAGATTTATTTAGGCCGGTAATATTTATGGGTAGATTTTTAATTTTTTAAACTTGAAACTCAAAACACTTGTTTCCCTTGCCTAAACATAACCTTTACTCTAATGCTAGCCTTAAAAAAAAACAAAACAAAAGGAATACATTTGAATTTGTAATCGTACACCAACTGTCGCTTCGAAAGTCAAAAAGAATCGTAAAAATGAACAAAAAGAATGTTTTTTTTTCATAGCCCAGCCGAGGTGCCCCGTAGAGCTAAAAATTAATTTTGTGTCGGCCTTATAAATTTTCATGGCTATAATTAACTTAGGAATTAACATAAGGCTATAAAGTCGGTAACGAAATTTTTAGATACAGTTTACATGTTGGGCAATAAATCGGCAGGTGGAGGGTAGTTTGAAATTTAAATATATAGGTATGGTTGACAGGAGCAATGCTCACACAATTGTAAGAATCATTGAATATTTTGGCGGGTAATTAATTTGTCAGTAGTTGGTTTATGTGAAAAGTAAATATTTATGTTTGGGTAATTCACGGTTTATTGATCAAGTTATAACACGCTCTAAAAGGCATATATTTTAAGTGTGTATATACCCTTTTTATAATTAGTAATCTAGGTAATAATTTTAGCCCATTGTCTATGGAATTATAACTATATAGATACAAAAAATGATATATTATTTGGTTACAAAGAACACCAAACCTATGCTAAAACCCATAGTCGAAACCTATGTCTGAATTACGAAAAAAAATGTTTTCTCCAATCAACCTATTTAAAAGAAAAACAGTACACAAATAAATTTCAAAACGAAACTCGGACCACATGTAAAACTCTTAGCGCTATAATTTTATCTGTCAATAACACTTCAACCATGTCTAACCATAGACTAAATTCACACCTTTTTTTATCAGGCCAGGGATAGCGGATTTGAAAATAGAACGGTACGCCGGAAACGGAAACGGTGCGCTGTTGACAGTTAATTATGTTTTGGGATACTAATTTTCTAATTGAAGAGTTTACTTAAATTATTCAACTGGTATTTGATTAAATTAATAAAAAAAAAACATATGTGATGAATTGAAATCCTTACTAATATTGTAACTGTAAAAGTAACTCTGTCTGTCCGGCTTTCACTACAAAACCACTAAACTGATTTCAATAGTCTAGAGCCCGAGAAATGACATTTTTTTAAAAAAAAATATATATTTATGTCACCCGGGCCATTATAACGAATCTATCGATACTTCATTCATTAAAATGAGTTCAGCAGTTTAACAACCATGGTAGAATACACACAAATATACATAGACTGCTAAAACAATTACCCTCTCTTTCGCCGTAGTTGGGTAAAAAACTATTTTCTAAAACAAATTTTATCTCCATCTGTGTTAAATGTCACCTAAATCCGTTCAGCCGTTCTTGAGTGATTGATTAACAAACATGCATTCACACTTTTGCATTTATAATAGTATTTAAATGCAAGGTGTTTTAAAACTATTAATTAACACAATATTATATATGTATACAGCTTTAAAAATTAGTTCACGTTTAGTTATTTGAATTTTACAATCTAATTGACATAATTTACAACTTTTTTTATTGGCTTTAGCACTTGGCTTTTTTGACGCGTCGACTTTTTTTTTAATCATAGATTAAATTTTAAAAATGTTACTTTCTTTTTTTAATAGCTTTAGCAAGTAGGGTGACATCACTACTGTTGTAAGTTATTGAAAAAGTTACTATTAAAAAGTTAACGAACTTATTTATTGGTGGTTAAGCAAAAATATAGAAATACTCACGCCTATATCCACGAGAGGTAGACTGAGTAAATGCGTCCATTTTATTATTTTAATAACGTAATATTAAAAACATGTTTCCGAAGTGATTAAAGATTAATCGCGATTAACGGTAATATTATACAAATCCTGATTAATATTAAAAATATGTATTTGAGAAAGTCTGTTCGTTTATCTGTGAGCTTTCACAACTTAAATACTTAACCAATTTGTATGAAACTTTTTCAAATTAATTGCAGATATGAGGAATTTTCGGAGAGTATGTGTGCAAGTAAGCGTTAGTAATTTATAACATACGGAGTAGTGTATGTAATAATAAAATTAATACAAGCCATCTGCCGTTTTCAAGTTAAAACTCAAGAGATCGTTCCGATACAGCGCTGACCCGCGCCTATAATGAGCTATACTGCATTCCAAGACCTGTCAGTGACGACTGATGACACACTTATGTTACGTTAGAACATTTTATCTTTTTTTTATTTATATGTTTGCTTTATTTTTCGATGGTTATTTAAATATTTGTATTGCTTGCGTTGTTAATTTTTTGGACAACCTATAATACCTTTGCCATCTCATAAAACCTTAGATTAATTTGTACTATGTATGAAAACGTAAATATAGATTAATTTGTACTATGTATGAAAACGTAAATATATTTTCAAATTCAATTGTAAAGTGCAGATTAACTCTGTATTACAACATCTGTTGTTTATTACGTGTGGCACTGACGTGGCATAAGCTAAGGATCACTTACAATCCAGTACAAACTTTTCCAGAAATTTCAAATTTAGAAGCCAGGATTAAGGTATACCGACTTAACGGATACTTTTAAATTTAGTACGAAATACGAAACGTTACAGCCGGTGACATTCGGAAATCGAAGTACTTCAAATTAGGAATGTAAGGAAAATATTTTTAAAAATAATTTAAAGACGAAAGGTGCAGGGTGACAAGACTTTTTATGCTTAAAAATAAATATGGCGATATTTCGGAGATGAATACTGTATTGAGGACATGCCAATCGCCATTTTAATTCGTAATCGTCTTGCCCAACATTATATAGCGCCGAAATATCCCAGGTTGACATCACAGGTGTCATATAAAACTGTTGAAACGGCCAGCGTGTGCCAGAAGTGTGGGCTGGAGCAAGCTATTGAAAACTGGGCCACGGCCCCTCAAATGGGCTTTTGAAAACCATTTTGGAAGAGTATTGGGAGCTATTATAAAGTAACTGGTTTGTTAATGGTTAGTGATCTTGGCTGTTGAGCCTGAGTGGGTTCGATTTCCACCAAGAACAAATAATTGTGTTGGGAATAAACTCATTCTGTAGGTGGCTGTAAATGCCTATAACAAGAATTTGTTTAGAAATATTAAAGAAAAATATGTCTACAGGTAGAGTGACGTTTTGCGCTAAACGGCTGGATCCGAGAAGCCGAGGATATACCAAGTGACGTCTAGAGGCCTATGTCCAGCTGTGGGCTTCGATAGACGTTGATGATGGCGTTTATCAGCCCATCAGGCTAGTGTTATTACCAAAATTTAGACTCTACCTAATTTGAGATCAGAATACGGACGACTATGCGAGTAATGTCAAGCCACGAAGTATTATTATATAGATATTATATTTAGGAAGCTTTTTTTCTTAAATTAATATTCCGTATAATAAAACTATAATCTGAAGATTCCTTGTCACATATTCATTTCTATTTGCTGAGTCGGATAAAAGCATCCCGTCTACCTTATATCTAATGCACTACTTCCTCACTATAACGTCGTGTGGGAGTCCGCACTAATAAATTGAGTTTTTTTTTATTTAATCTGTGCTTTTGACAGGCCGACTGCGCATCGCCATCGCTCGCCAAACGTCACATTATCGAATATATTTTTAAAAATGTCGTTTATATTTTTATATTCTGTTTACGAGTTTTTTTTTAACATAATTAGATACGTTTTGATGTCAAGTTTTGACTGAGCTTTCCTCAATTTCGATGAATTTAAAATATACTTTGATAATTTCTATATTTCGCAAGACTACGTTGAAAAACATGTGCTCAATCATATTTTTTTATATTTGATGAACCATAAACAATAATTTAACTTATAACTGTGTCCATAAACAACCGTTAAACTGTATCTTTTTTACTGTGCTTCTTTTTCTCAAACTGCTTTCTATATCGAAGTTATCAGCCTAATTAAAAGTCCAATTAAAAGTGTGAAATAACTATCACCAAATAATTTATAACAAAGTCATGTATCATATAGTAATTTAGTCACAGCTGTAAAAGGTGGGTGCGATCGTAAAGTCCGACGTTCGAGTCCGCGTAAACCAACAAATCTGACCCGTCGTAAATCAGTTAAGCGCGATACAGATAGCGTTTTATTGTACACAAACGAAATATGAAATGTTTTTGGGTTTGTTACTTTTTTATTATTTGTTGTTTCATGTAAACACGCTGTAGGGCCTTTTATTATATATTTTATATCTATAATGAGTACTCAAGGAAAATGTTATGATACATATAATGTGGATCTATGTATTGCCTGTGATCTATGGGAACGATTTCGTCAAAAGGAACGGAACTGTGAAACAGGCGTAAGGGGAAAAGTGAGGGATAACTGCAAGGTTGTAACTTTTGTTTGGAAATGAATATAAATAATAATATTGAAATAAGAAAAAAAAATTTGGTACTCGTTTAACATTGGAACATTGTGAGACTATTATCTATAGCCGGTTCTAAAAATAACGGGTCAGTCACATAAACCAATAACGGGTCAGTCACATAAACCCGAATAACTCCCGAACTACGTATGCCATCCTAATGAAACAAGGACTGTTCAATTGAGAATTTAATTATACAGATAAAAAATAAAATAAAACTTAGTTACACCCACAATATTAATCTTAAATTAAAAAAAAACTAAAGTAGTCATATTTTTCTTAAGATTACATTTTTTTTATGATTGTTTTTTTGCTGTTTTTCATCACTTTCTTCATTTAATACTTTGTATTGCCTCCACGTGATGAAGCCTCCAGTGATGAAAAACAGCAAAAAAACAATCATAAAAAAAATGTAATCTTAAGAAAAATATGACTACTTTAGTTTTTTTTTAATTTAAGATTAATATTGTGGGTGTAACTAAGTTTTATTTTATTTTTTATCTGTATAATTAAATTCTCAATTGAACAGTCTTCGTTTCATTAGGATGGCATACGTAGTTCGGGAGATATTCGGGTTTATGTGACTGACCCGTTATTTTTGGAACCGAGTGTACCTATAACTTCAGAGGTATAAGCTGAGTGTATGTAGGAATCGATCACATTACAATTGATTTAAAAAAAAAATACAGACAACGTATAAAGGAACGGAACACTCACTTCATTTTACGTTAGAGACGAACTTCAAATTATGTTCTATATTCAAAAATTTAAAAAAGGAACAAAGCTCTGGCATTACGAAGCTACATCACATAACGTAATTAGGGCAGAGTCAGACGACGAAAAAAAAACGCTCGTAACGACGACCAATAGCAGAGCCAATCGACCGAAAAGGACTCAGCATCGGAACGATGTCGCCGCCGGCCATATTTATAATATTAAAAGCATAAATCAAAAAAGGCCATACGATATTTTCAATGTAAATATAATTTCGAGGAGTTCGTTATAGTGTTCAAGATTTAAAAAACAACTTTTTTGTCTAACGCAAAATCATTATATCTCATTACCTGCTATAGTAATTCGATAAATTCTCGGTGGTATTGAAAGGGTCCATAATATATTTTATTTATTGTTTTTTTACATACTAATGTGAGTAAAAAGTTCAAAATTTTTCACAAAGTAAAAAACAGCGCACTTAACAAGGTCTCATTGTGAGCGAGTTGGGTCTTTGGACCTTTTTTATTTTTTAATTATTACAAAAGAACATAAAAAACACATCACCTGTGAACGGTGTGTAGTGAAGCGGAAACGGATCGAGCTAACGGCATCTTTTTTTAAATTTCATTCGATAAAAACCATAGACGAGATAGATACCGACGTGTATGGCATATGAGTGTAGAAAAAAATGCCCTTGGGTATTAGAGGTATTCTTTATGGCTTCATGAAATGTCTTTGAATTTTAAACATTTTCTCTTTGGGTACTTTGCTAAATTTTCTTATATGTAGCCACAAAACTCAAGCGAAAGCAACTTCGTTAAACAAAAACAATCCAACTGTCGCGAATACGAATTTAAAATCGATCATTCGACTCGGTGAATCGGACGATTTTCTTCAATCTGTGGCGCATTCGCTATTTTGAATTTCGAACACGGCATCATATTTTTTTTTTGGAGGAGCGCCTTTATCTCGCCCTCGACCAGCGAGTTCCGTACAGCGATATCACATTACACGTTATCTCGTTACACCGGCCCGTATTAGTGCGTACGATTTCGTTCACGGAGCCCCCGATACTTAAACGAAAGGCCCCGATATTTTATGGAATCCGCTGTGAGAGCGACCGCTTCGAGTATCTCGTTTCTCGAGATCGTTTGTCTTGATATAGACGTTAGTCAAACTAGTTTCGTTGAAACGTGACCATAATATTGACAAGGTAAATTAATTCCTCGCCGGGCGACACCACTCGCCGTAAAAACGTAACACAGATTTGAATTTTATGCTCCTAATTAATGCGACCGAGCGCAAATTGTTCCATCTGATTGCGAATAGCAAAAAGCTCGCGTCCCGTCGCGTTACCGTTACACTTGGAGAGTATAATGGCTGGTACTATTATGTATTCTGTGATAATGGCGAGAATTGGCGATGCGACACACGCAAGAAGCCGAACCGGTCGGAACGGAACGCGCCCAAATGGGAGATAAGGGAAAAACAAACAACATTCGAAATGCGAACGCGCCGATTCCATTCACTCAGCGCCGACACCTCGCGCAACTTCGCTCCAAAACCGCAAATTCTGAATTGAGGATCGACGCAAATCTTCGAGAAGTTTCCGCCCTTACATTTATATTCTAGTGATATTTAAATTTGTTTTTAAATTGCACTGAGTGTAAACAATAAAAGTATTTCATATGTTAAATCAGCAACTCCAAATTTTAGAAGATAAATATCTCAGTAAAAGTAGCGTCATGCGTGAATTTGTATATACATTTGTTTAGTACTCGAAATTTGAATTTGATTTATTTAAAAATAGAACGAACGGCCAGTTCGTGCAGTTGTTGCGTGTTAAGATCGATACGATATCTCGATTAAAAATCAGGCCCAAAGATAATCGAAAGGTGTTAGTTTTATTTTAAACCGGTCCGAGTTTCGATTCCAAGTGTATTCTAATACAAGATATACTTACTTTTTCTAATTCTAATAGATGAAACCGGAGAACTTGTATCGCTTGCACCATCTGTGGAAAAGAAATATTGTGTTAAAAGTCTGTATGGAGTGAAAACTATTACTATGAGTAATTTGTAAGAACACAAACCTAAGAGTATTATTATAAATATAAAAAAAACGTCGAGTCTTTGAGTTTAGGTACTCTTATTGTTGTCTATACCCTTGATAACCCAGATCTTATAATATCATTCAACTATAAGTATGATATGATTATTGAGCATCACAAAGCAGTCCGAACAACAATGCACACGGACCACTTTCAATGGAACCCCGTAGCTTCTAGTGATGCGATAAGAACTAATAATACCTATCGATGCATAACATTTGAGAACGGTAATCGATATACTTTATGTAACAACATTTATTTTGTATATGTAACAGTCGTAAAACAAGTAATAAAAAATACTACTAAACACAAACTTAATTAACGAAAACATCTTTTATTTGCACTATTTAAACGTGTAAGAACGTTTTTGTGTGAATACCTATAATTTATGAAGCAATTTATACTGCATAATTTAAACTATTATAAGAATTTACAACGTTATCAACAAAAACTAATAAAATATATCTACAATTACGGTTACTGAACAAGCAGTTTATTAGTAAATAGCTAAGCTCGCACAACGATGTCAACTTCCTTCATACATAGAAAGATACAATCGACTATTGTTTAATTCTATTCTAAGATCTAATCGATAAGTTTTTAGAATCGATATCTATCTAAAAACAGTTAATGCCGTTTTAATAGCGTCTTGATTTGTTTCTGATTGCCACTCGAGGACGAGAACTGAATTCTAAAAGCCATCTTGGCTTATTTCACTTTTGATTGATGATTTTACACCGTCTTGAATTTAAATTTGGAGTTTTCAAATATTAGTAGTGAAAAGACTTATTTTTTTTTGGTAATACATGTTATTAGGTTGGGAATATTATAGTTTTGTATTTTTAAATTTAGTCTATTTTGAACTAATTACCATCATAAAAAAAAAGCTTTCATTCTCTGTGATACTCGTATTAGTCATTACAGGTGTACCGTGTATCATGAGCCATTTTATCGACTAAAATAACTTTATGCTCTACAAATGAAGTACTTTTATTATTTTAAGGCTATGTTATAAATATCTAATGGTAGCATGTGCAGTTTATTTTACAAATAGTTGTACGAACGAACGAAAACGTAAAAATCGAGCGCGCTAACCGATAAGTATAAAACCATCTGGTGAGTCCGTAGCTGCAATATCAATTAAAGCTATAGTTGAAGCGCCACCCTCGTCTGTTTATTCAGACGAACCAGTTGACACAGGCGACACCACCAGATAAAAGTATGTTTGACTTGTACTACTCCTGCCACTGAGACGGGTTTGTTTAGAAAGGGGAGCGAACGAACGTTATGATGTAATCCACGAGCTTTAAGAAAGTAAAGACAACGTATTATTCAAGGCTTCTTGTCATTTTTTAAAATTTCGAATTCAGGTACGATTTATTAAAATCATACATCGATGTTTGTTAAACAATTCGATTATATCGGTTGCTTGTTGTAGGCCAACACTACTAAATTTAAATGAAAATGGAAATTATTATGAATGGTTATTAGAGCTGTCGTTCGTTTTTCTTCGTTTGATTTAGTATTACTCGTTCAATTACAATCATCATCACATAAAGCCATTAACGGTCCACTGCTGGACATAGTCTCTTCTTTAAAAAAGGTATTTCTTGTTTTTCAATTAAAATACCCACTTATAAATGTAGTATCACTTTTTTGGAAAAAATAGGATTCCAATCCTTAAACAACGCCATATGTTAATACGACATCGCTTACTAATGACTCGTAAAACACGAAACTATTCGGTTATATTTACCGATGCTACTACAGTTCAACTATTTGAGGAAGCTTAGAGCCTCAAAAGGCTGTGACAGACCAAACACAGATGTGACGAGCGCAAACAACCTCTACTCGCCGTAACCAATCGCCTCTCAAACCAAATGGGTCAATAAAACAGAGAACGACTGTTGGTTTTTAGTTGACTACGGTTTTAGTTTACTATACTTTGTTTCAATAATGTGTCTACATCACTACAATTCACGTGTCCTATTTACAAATATTAGACTTTTTTGTATTTGAAACTCGAACTTTTATTGTAATCTGATAAATTGTATAAAATTCGATTTTTAAATTTGACAGCCTATAAAATGGGGATTCAGTTTTTAAATTAGCGATATTTTCTAACGACATGCTAGTTTTTATTTAGTTGTTGCCAGTAACACATTTTAACATTTAGTCCAAAAATAAGTTTTATTACAATCGTAACGTTTCATAGTCCACATATTTGGACATGGAACCTCATTAACCTTGACCTACTTTAACTTCAATGGCCAAAATTATGGCCAGGAGTAAACCGACAGGCTGCAGGCGCCATAATGACTTACGTGAAAGCAATAACAATATAGAATGTCAGCCGGTGCTATCCGGAGGCCGATATATGTCTTCGGAGGTGCTACTTGAGTCATGTTGAAGAAAAACATCTATTGTGTATGTTTTTAAAAAAACGTTGAACTTATTAATAATTTGTAATGTCTTTTTAATTTTCTTTTGTTGGGTGTGGAACCTACTGAGGATCATGATGGAGTGATATCGGAATCGAAAAAACTAAAACCAAATGTTGTTTGGTCCCATGTTTGACCATTGCAAGACGCTAAAGGGGGAATTGTATTCAACCATATTTGTTTACAGATAATTTCTTAAATTGGTACCTTTCCGATACTTTTATTAAGAACTCAAGGGCTGTCGTGTGGCTGTACAGAAAATCATACAAAAGCCATTAATTATAACAACAAAAAATATTCTCCCGAGTTACCATTTCAATAACTCAAAAGTCAAAACGTATTGAAATAATTTTACTAAATACTTTTGTTAACTTGCCACACCGAGCAAAACCACAGACTTGCGGGAAAAAACACATTCATAACCTAATTAATGTCTACAGGCTTTTTAAAACGCGGTTTCTTGCGTTTTTAACATTATTTTTTAAGAAAAAATGGAGGCAGACTGAATTTGACGATAAATTTACGTAAAAACTTGTATCAGATTTTCAATAAGACTCAACTGACAGCTTATTAACTCAATTTCTAAACGAAACTTTTTGCATCTAAGTTAGGATGGCGGCAAAATGCCAATCCAAGTTCTCATTTTAAAATTTATTCCACAACTACTTATAACGATAACATTGAATAAGACTAGTTAAAAAAATAAACTGTTCAACTAGACAAACAGATGCGTCACCCAGAGGCACCACACCACATGTCACTAGTAGTGATGTACCTGGTATCTGTACTCGTACCCGTATCCCTAACCTCGAATTATCAGCAGATCTTTTAAACTTCATTACGTTGAAAAAAAAATTAATTTATTTTGTGACAATAAAAATTTATTAATTTAACGTAAAAGAATATATTTAAAAATAATTAATATTTTGTAATGAGATACTTGGCTATATTTTACTAAGTTACTATTTTACATATAGTTCATATTTTCTTATACTCCAAGTACTGGTTAATGACTCCGAAAGTTATAATCAGAATTCGAATCCGTATCTGGAGATACATATTTATAACGATCAAGAGCACATCACTAGTGACTAGAGACGAAACACAGCACGATAATTCACCTATTCCTCTTCAAAGTTTGCTCGACGCCCGGATGTCACACAATATTTATACAAGTTATCTTTGAGCCGGTTAAAAACCCCATGGCGTTGGATGAATGACGCTTATCAGTGCCAGTGCAGGTAAAACTGACAGCTTAGTTTATGACAACCTTGTATAATCTGTGCTACTGTTCCGAACTGTTCTGGCTTGACTGTTGGCTCACTTGTTAATTGTCTTGACTACTGAAGCAGAGGTCGTTGGTTTTATGTCCACGCAAGACAAGTTATTTCGTAATTACTACTTTAAATTTAAAAATATTTGAGAATATCTGTGTCATCATAGCACAAGTTTGGGATCAAAAGGCCGCATGTGAGGTGTATCAAGTCATTACTGTTATTAAAAAAAAACAGCGACATCGACAAGTCAATCTAGTGGCGAAGATGGTCCGTGCGTGACGCTGACAGTTGATAAAACGAATTTTCAGTAACAAAGTTAAATAAGATGAACGTCGCCTCCGACCGGCCCGATTCGTAATGCCTTAGATTTTATTTGTTAAAAATCGGTTAAGTACCCGTGTCGAACCGCGGCCGTGGGTGGCCGCCATCTTATTTTTATTATTTCACTTTTTGTTCGAGCTAGCCGCGGGAGGCGCACAGTGCGATTCACTGTTTTTATGAGTGACAATATAATATCTTCTTTTTTCTCTTAACTCTTATTTCCCTATTTCGTTGTTCCGAGAAATATTTCTCGTTTACCTGTGGTTAATTTTGGACAGCTTTTTAACTAATCAAATCGTAAATTATCGTAAACCGTACCCTATTTTATGGGGTATTAAAGTTATCTAGTGTTTTATTTGTGTTGTGTTGTAATAAACTGGACAATACTTACTAATGAGTCGACCTCTGGGTCAGCTATATAATAAGGTTTCTCCTGACGTATCTGTAAATGAAGAAAAGTACATATGAGTTTATTTTTCACTATAATTATAAATTCAAAGTAACGTGGTCTAGTTGTGTGTTTAGAGGATTAATGAAAGGCGCAGCAGGGTCGTAATGCTTGTACGTGATAATAAAATGCTCGCTCGGTTGGCTGCGCCCGTGCACTCGCATCAAAGATTATAATATAGACATGTCATTTGGATTAATTTTAACGTAATTTATTTAATGAATTAGAAATATTTAAACATTGCTTTTATTAAAATATATATTTACTAACTACAATAATGTAAAAGTAATTTTCCCATTGAATCTATATAATATATTTGTTAATGATCTCTTTTCTCTTAATTTAAATAAAACTTATGCTGCAGCTATACATATTATTGTCCGTGTGGTGACGGATTAAGAATACAAAGTGTCACCACCCCTATTCATCCCACGTGGGTGTCGCAAAAGGTGACTAAGGGATAAACTACGCGAGAAAACATCAATGCAAAGAGAAGAAAAACTTGAAACCAACCCTATACCAACCCGTCTGGCCAGCGTGGTATAGTAGGCCAATACCTCCTTTTCAAGGAGAGGCCTATGTCCAACAGTGGACTGTCAAAGGCTGTTGATAATGATGATGATGATACATATTATCGAAAAATCTTAAAACGCTTTATACGCAACTATTGAAGTTCCCTAACGAAAACCTTGGCATTGTTCAAACAAAATTACGCTTACGCATATTCTTAGACTTACAACTAGTTTTAGAACCAACAGGGGCTCTTTATCAAGAAGTGAAGACTTCAGGCGTCACACTGTGTACCAAGTGACGAACAGAGGCAAGAAAAGAAAGTTTTACAGCCATAAATACTGGACACGTAAGGGTCTATGACTTTTATGACTATAGATTTCCATTCAATTACTCCTTTGGACATTACTTTAAGCATTAAACAAATATACGTTTAAGGTAAATAGATTGTCTGCGTAATAATCTATGCGCATACTTAAGGTACACTTTTTTTTCGACATTTAAAACTCAAGTTGGCCGGAAACGTGATACTATCATGCACAGCTCGCCTCGGATTTTTTCCATCAGCTGAGTGTATATATACTTACTAATTACTATTATTGTGTACTAATTAAAACAACATGACATAACATTCCCAAAACTTTACTAATTTAAAATTTAAATTGGTTTTCTTTCTTGAAATATCTTTGTTTGGGCAAGAAGTGTTTATGATTACTTAATTTTTACTACAGTAGCTAATTGAGACATTAAAAATTTGTCAGTATGCACTTTTTAATTATTAATTGCCTTTAATAAGTTCATACACCTTATCTAGAGCAAGCTAGCGTTCAACAAATCTGACATATATAATGTGTAGAATCATTTTATGAATTTTTAAAATTTACTTCTTCAAGTAATCTGTAGCTATTATTTAATTTGCATTAATGAGACTAGAGGAATAAGTTCCATGTTACTGACGACAGAAAATCAATGCGATAATGATACTCTAGTAAAGTAGGTAATTTAAGTAAAATATGCTTAAATAGGGAAATGTTCACTTCCAAAGAGAGTTTAAATAAGTCATAAAATAAATTAGTCAAATAAATTGCAATTACGCATTACGCCTCAAAAAATGTGATGACACAAAATATTTAATTTATATATAAGTAAACTAAACGTCTACCTGCGAAGACCATTAAAACACTGCATGTACAAACAAACAAATTAGTTTAAATAGGTTTTCGTATATAATGTCCGCCATAACAATCGTAGTAAAGCCATGTATTGCCAATACAACACAAATAACAACAAAACTTTAATTTCAAAAACAATTTGTTTTACCATTTGAGCATAGTCTTAACTACTCGGGGTTTTAAATAGCCAATTCTAATGTTTATGTCAACATAAATGTCTTACAAGACTTATCGTAAAACTTCACATTAGAATATGCAAATAATTTTTATGACGAACGAAATGGTTTAAGCTGATGACCAATTATCTAACAACGCTAATTAACTTTAAACTCTCAATAAAAATCATGTTGTCTCTATTCAATAGGGATTCATAAAAATTTCCACTGAAAATCTAATACTTACTCAGTTTTAAAAAAAATGCCCGATTTACCGCGAAAACTTTTACTCAAATTATGGACACAAATAACAGTGTGCAATTTTGGCGCGTAAAATATTTGAAAGGGAAATAAATTAAAAGAAACAATTAAATGTAAATATCTTATCTTTTAAATTAATAACACTGTGTAATAAACTGTAAAAGAAATGTCAAATTTTCATGACAATTTTGAATTTAAATAATGAGAATTTTATGCAAACGATGCATGTGTTGGATGTTGAAATTTTTAAGTGACAGAGAACAAAACTATTAATATTCGTACATGTAAGATGTAATTAGGAAATTTTGTTTGGAGAATAAGCTATTTCTTAAGCGACTGTGCTTCGAAAGAAACACGCGAGCCGCTTATTAGTAGCTAACGGATCCTAGAAACATTTGAAACAGCGATTTTGTTACCTATTTCCCATGGAAAAGCTTTTCTCAGAGTTCTTTGTTATAATCAATTCTTATAGAAACCTGTTTTGAATACATAGACAACACAAATGTATGTCTACACTCACGTCTATGTTTTAGAGGAATATGTCGAGTCCTATATTAAACATTTAAAGCTTCCCAATCCTTAAAAGATGTAATAAGCGTCAAAGCTCTTGCCATTCACTATTTAGTCTGGAAAATAAATTTGTACTATTTTTCTTTCTTACCCAGAGAGAATTCATTGGAGAGTGTGAGCAATAACTTGAATAGTTCAGGGTCGCATACCTTATTTTCAACTTAATATAAATACTTTTTAATTAGATACAATATGAACTCAAACCAAAATATAAAAATTTATTTAAACGATATGAACTAACCGAGTGAAACGTTGCAGAAATGATAAAAAAGTTTTCACTTCTGGTCACACATCGAGGAGAAATAGACCTTATTCTTATAAGATCTAAAGTTAAGTTTACTATAGGTTGTATCTTTAACGGTTACTTATTAAAATGTATGGAATGATTAATACCTGAGAATTAAATGTCATACAAAAATTATACATATTTGCGCTACTATCGATGATGGATAAGGTCCTTCATTTTAATTAAATTTACTTTTTACCGAATTTAACCTCTTCTCGAATTTATTTTTAAAATAAATTCTTTACTAACTTTAGAATCCTTACGAGTTTTTAAATTAATAAATCATTTTGATTTCATGTTTCGGATTTCAAACCCAGTGGTTATATTGGACAATGCAATTAATTTTTTAATATATTTTATTTCATTTTTTATATAAAAGGCCGACTAATTATTTAATATAAGATGTGCATTTTTATAATAGCTTTATTTATGATGTATCAGTTCTTATTAGTAGTGTACGTGGTCATTTGTAGGTCACGACCAAAGAAAGGCAATTAAAAAGCTTATAGTATATTAAATAGAGGATATTTTAGCATTAAAATCATCGTAAGTATCAGACATCGAAATTTTAATATTATTCCTTCCCGAGTATGTATATGTATTGTCCGTGTGGTGACGGATTAAGAATACAGAGTGTCACCACCCCTATTCATCCCGCGGGTGTCGTAAGAGGCGACTAAGGGATAAACTACGCAAGACAACATCGATGCAAAGAGAAGGAAAACTTGAAACCAACCCTATACCGACCCGTCTGGCCAGCGTGGTATAGTAGGCCAAACCCTCCTTTCTAAGGAGAGGCCTATGTCCAGCAGTGGACTGTTAGAGGCTGTTGATGATGATGATGATGATGAGTATGTATATCGGGTTCCGGTGACCTGTAACACAGGTTTTTACCTATCACAGGCACCAGTCTCTCACAAATGTGGTACATATTTGAATGGAATATATCGGACCCAAAAATATATTGTAAATATATTTTTTTGTGAAGAAGAAATAAACTTTTTATTACTGTTATTATTTAAACATCTCTCGTTAAATAGAAGCATTCTTAAAACTAACTTTGAATAGGTTATTTTCTTTTTTGTATACAATTTTGAAAGCAAAAAAGCAAAGTTAATCTTAATCGTCTGATACCATCCCACTTGCAAGGTACATAACCACAAATCATAGAGGTCGGTAATGAGCAACAACCGCTATGGTAGCCGGTTCGATCCCGCCCACGGCATAATGGGTATCATTCCGTGTTGTGTCATTATTGGACGCAACAAATTGTTATTTGCCTCTTGTTTAACTAGAAACCACACAGTGGGCAAATATTCTAAATTGACTGTCTTAATAATGATTTTGTTGTTTTTTTTTCATTATTGAAGTTAAAATTTATTATTATTTTAGCAATTATGTTAGAAAGATGTTTAAGAACGCTTTCAGCTTGATAAAAGTAATAAAAGTACTTTTTTGCAAAGCTTTGGACGTCAGGTTAAAGCCTTTTTTTATACCATGGGACTAGGTCACCAACTCACCAGAGCCACGGTGAAGTTTGTGTGTGAAGTATGTTAAAATCGAACAGACTACCCCGAGCCGAATGCTTGCAGTGGACAAAATATGGATAAAATTTAGCACAGAGATAAATTACACTCATGTCACACAGGAATGTCTTAAAGAAAAAGTTATTGATAAAATCAACGTTAACAGAAGTGACCTCACCAGTAAAAGCTTCTAATCCATAATATAAGTTTGATATTATCTTATACAAATATTAAAATCTCACTGCATGTTACATTAGTATTCATAACTATGTTCATATGACTAAGAGCCAGGTGCCGCATATTTCTTAGAAGAAAATATTAATTCTTATCTCAGTGAACTGAATATAAATTGGCGTTACTTATATAGCAATTTTGTGGTCAAGCATTCTATGACCTGATGCCCACAAAAACACGTGGGTTCCGTCATAATCGTTCGGTCACTGATCTAGTAGTCCAGTCAATTAAAGCTTAACTTTGCCATTTTGGTTGAACACCTGCAATCAGCGCCAAAATTTCCCTGAGTCTTCGTAGATTAATATACTAAAATTGCAGGGTGCTGCAATACCGGCAAAGGGTGCAAATACATTGCAAAAGGGTGCAAAAACAACTTTTTCATCTATATCTCGCGATTGGATGGAAAAATAAAAAAAGATCCTTCTACAAAATTGTAGGAAATTAAATTCCCTACAAAAAATTGTAAAAGTATTTTCACGTATCTCTCATAGTTTTTGCACAAAATGCATTTAAATGTGCAAAATTGTAAAAATATTATTATTAATCTTTTTTTTTCATTTTGAAGCGATCCTACATGTTTTCTTGGGATTTAATTAATATTTTTCGGACATTTTTGTTTACTTATTTATACCTTTTTTCATATACCTAATAATCTTGACAAAAAAAACATTTCAATTTGATTAAATGATATTTTTATTTCATATTTTTTTTATTCCATCGGATTCAGCGAAAATTTGCAAATTTTTAAATGTAGGAGGATGGTCATCTAATGAACGGGAAGCATGTAATATGTCTGATAGAAATGTTATATACGATGGTGATACAAGAGGCGAAAGCCTAAACATAGTTTACTAGGATCTGCATAGGTGATGTTTTTTAATCCAGAAGGCAATCTCTCATCTTACTTCTCATCGGAGATATCTGTTGTAGATGCTAATTGCGCTGCAGATTTTTTTACATTTGATTGGAGTTATTTTATATCTTGCGTAGGTTATAGTAACTACGCAAGACAACATCAATGCAAAGAGAAGGAAAACTTGAAACCAACCCTATACCAACCCGTCTGGCCAGCGTGGTATAGTAGGCCAATACCTCCTTTTCAAGGAGAGGTCTATGTCCAGCAGTGGACTGTTAAGGCTGTTGATGATTGATGATTTTATATCAAACACTACTTGCTGATGTGTACACTGATATGCCTCCTAAACAATGAAAAGTCTCCTGACCACCTGAGGTTCTTATACAAGGTGGGCCAAAAGAAGTCATCTGATGTTGTTTGGCTCTCAATTTTTTTTTAAATGAAAAACTTCGATTTTGTTTTTTGATTATGTTTATTTGAACCTTTAGAATTTTAATAGTGAAGTCGAGAAGATGATATCGGCCAAATGGTCGCAGGAACAATCGATTGCTATACGGGCTCGTTTTATGACATTTTTCATCACTTCAGCCAGAACTTCGGGCGACAGATTCTCGCACTCATGTCGAATGTTGTCCTTGAGGGCTTCCAGGGTCTCGGGCTTGTTCACATAAACACGGGACTTCAAAAAACCCCACAAAAAAGTCTGGAACGGTTAAATCGGGCGATCTTGCGGGCCAGTGTAAATCGCTAAAACTAGAGATGCGGCGACCCGGGAACGCCGCCTTCAGAATATCGGTTGTGTCTCGCGCAGTGTGTGCCGTTGCTCCGTCTTGTTGGAACCACATGTTCTCCAGTCCTAATTCGTTCAATTGTGGCAGAAAAAACTCGGTTAACATGGCCAAATAGGGCGCACCGTTCACTGTTGTCGTTTGACCAGCGGCGTTCTCGAAAAAAAATGGACTGATGACTGTTCCATCGTGAACAGCGTACCATGCAGTCACTTTTCGCGGGTGTAATGGCTCCTCGTGCTACACTCGTGGAATTTCGGTGCTCCAGAAGCGATAGTTTTGCTTGTTCACGTACCCGCTGAGGTGGAAATGAGCCTCATCGCTCATTTTTATGTTGGTCGAAAAATCGTCTCCTTCGTCCTCGAGATTGAGAATCGCATGGGCGTAGGCTACATGCGTTTGGTGGTCGACAGGCAGCAGCTGATGCACGGAAATGCGCAGTCTTTGACCAAAATTCACCTTAGGGACGACCGGCTGATGACTAATTGCGAGGTACGGCGTCTGGTTGATGTTTCAGGCGACAGCTCGACATCTTCAGCAACAGCTGCGATATTCTCGGCAGAATAGGCGCTCCGGGGCCGGCCACTCTTGGCAGCGTCTCTTGTGGTCCCTGGCCAAACGGCCCAGTGTTTGCGCAGTTAGTGCCGGACGACCGGGGAATCGGGGATGGAATTCGCGCTGCGCCAACACCACAGACGAATTGTTACGCAAAAGAATAGACACGATTATTCCGCATTCCTCGGGGAGTGAATCGCTCCATGACTTGTTCACTTGTATTCTACATCTGTCTAGTTTACAAATGTCAAAACAGATTTAACATTGGCCGGCATTTGCAAAAATAAGAGCATCTTTCGATAGGGTGATTTCTTTTGGCCCACCTTGAATTACGGTCAGTATTATTAAAGACATATTGAAGGAAAGCATCAGTAATTATAGTCCTCTGAGGTTAAATTATTGATGAAGCTTCATGAAGCTGAATATTATGGTATGATGTGCAAACACCCAGTTTGCTTAGTAGATTGATAACTAACATCGATCCTGCTTTTCGATAAATGTATGTCTCAACAGCTAGTTGAAGAAACGAATGAAGGATTTAGGTCAAAGTGCTGAAATAATATTATAGCCAATAGTATCTATTTTTGGGATAACAGGACATTCATCTGACACGATATTTTCATCATTTAATAATAATTAATGTAGGAAGCAAGTTAATAGTGGAGGTATTTCTGATACAACGTTATCAAGGAATTTGTCCGGTTGTAGATAACCTTTTGTTTCGTAACGAGTTTCCTTTATTTTGTCCCGTAAAATTTTTGCACATACAGTGATCATTGTTTTCTTTGCCATTTCACTGAGGTCCTCACTCTTACCATACCAACCACTACAATCAGTATGCAATACTGAGAGGATTGCATACTTTTCACAACAATTGTTGCATCTTACGTTTTCTTCATACAAATAGAATATAAAAATGAAGGATTCATTGTTTCCTTTAAATTGAAAACAGTGAATCAAGTTTATTTTGCAAACAATCACTTTTGGACAGTTAGACGCACAAAAACGAAATATCCCTGAAACGACAGTTTGGAGTATAGTGACAGTAAGTGACAAACAGTTAGTTTAGCATTTTCTGCTGCAGTCTTACTCGTTGCACTCAGCAAGATAGAAAAACAAGCGCATGTGTGTGTGTTCTCAATGGTACTATTTTCGTCGAGCGCAAGGTTCTCATTTTTGTCTATATCTCTATCTCTTTCGCTCTTATTAGGAAACGTATGGTCTTATTCGAGCACATGGGTCCTATTTTTCTATCCTATCCTATAGATCTTGAATGGGACTATTTACGTCGAGCGCAAGGGTCTCATATTTGTCTTATTCTCCCTATTCACTCTTATTTTGAAGACTCTTATATAGAAAATTGGAATCAGTGGGAGCAAAAGAGTAGAATAGTAGTAGAAAGGAATAATATAAAATATACCACGCTCTTCTCCGCCAGTGATATATTATTATAAACGTCCACCTGAAATGAAATGTATAATAGCTCAGATAAATGGAGAGGTAATATATACTGCAAATATACGTTTCAAATGCTATTTTGCTCTGAATCCAATGGAATAAAAAAAAACTAAAATTAAATTATCACTACATAGTAGCCTAAGTCGCTTCCTCTCTCTGTCTGTCCGTATAAATGCTTCGATCTTCAAAACTATGCAATGGACTTCGACGCCATTTTCTTTACTAGATAGAATGATTCAAGAGGAAGGTTTATATGTATAATACATGTATAAAAGTAGAAACATTGATAATTCTATATATAGAGAATTATCAATGTTTCTACTTTAGATAGAGATAGACAGAGATAGAGGTTTTTAATGTGATGTCGTAAATAAACCCATTTTTTACGCTTACATTGCAAACGCTGGTTGTACCCTACGAGATAGATCAAAATAATGGACTACAGTATTGTACACCTTAAAAAGTTCTACAATACTTTCTTTCTTTTAACTAGAAATAATGGATTATTTACAAAACGATTATAAGCAATACAGTTTTAATCCCCAATTAAGTACCTTGAATACTTTGTGCATCTAATATAGATTAATATTACCCTTAACAGTATGTAATTTAAATAAATATTTTTGAAGATATTACAGATTTAAAATGCAGGAACAAAGCGATTGTGGTGGTACCGGCCGGGGCCCGTTAGGTGGCACTTCTGTTAATTTATCAGTATCAGTTAATAACTAAGCATAATATTTTAATGATTATTCTGAGGCGGTACGAAGTTTGCCGGGTCAGCTAGTCATATAATAAAATTTAGATGTTTTTTTTGCCAAGATTATTAGGTACCTAATTGAAAATAGGTGTAAATAAATAAAAAAAAACTCCCGAAACATATCATTTGAATCCCAATGAAACATGTAGTATCACTTCAATATGAAAAAAAAGATAAATAGTAACATTTTTTTTCATTTTGCACCTTTAAATGCATTTTTTGCAAAAACTATGAGAGATACGCGAAAATACGTTTCCAAGTTTTTGTAGGAGATTTAATTTCCTACAATTTTGTAGTAGGTTCTTTTTTTATTTTTTCAGCCAACCGCGAGATATAAACGAAAAAGTTGTTTTTGCACCCTTTTGCAATGTATTTGCACCCTTTGCCGGTATTGCAGCACCCTGCAATTTTAGTATATTAATCTACGAAGACTTACGGAAATTTTGGCGCTGGTTGCTGGTGTTCAACCAAAATGGCAAAGTTAAGCTTTTATTGACTGGACTATAGTGAAATAAATTATTCATGGTTGAAAAATCTTCACACCTTCTTAAATGGATATACATGATGCTAAAATGTTTTGTTGTTATAACATCTTCCGGTGATGTATAAAAGGTCTATTTTAACTAACAGATGCCATTTTTTAAGATTTTTTAAGTTATGGTGTTGTTTTACAGATTATAATAAGATCAGTTTCTTTTAAGACAAATCCAGTTCTAAGAATACATTTTATGTAACGGCTGATCATACAACACAGAACACCTAGACTCTAAACATTATTTTGTGTCATCCCGTGTGGAGTTAGAACCCATAACACTCAGCGCGTTAGAAAACTGATACTATGCTATCAGTTTGATGAACCAAATGATATATTACAATATTGAGATCTTATAGTAATCTTTAGTTCACTCATTCACTCTAAAACAAATATATAATTGCTTCATATCAGTTTTCCATATCAACGAGGTATTATTCCATTAAACATCTAAATGTACCGAAGAATGGTTATTCCATAATTCATCAAATGTTGAAGATTTCTAAGTTAGTTAAAGTCGGTTCTAACTTCAATTTTACTGCATATTTATTTATATGTCTGACTTCATTTTTAATTAATGTTTTTGTTAAGTATGTCAATGAACTTGAATCCTCTGCTAACTAGAACATTCAATACCTACATGAGTCAATTTATTACGTCTATATTTAATTTATTTATATCATCTTGAAATTCAAACAACAAAAAACTTCGTAACTACTCTATTTAAAAACCTCTTTTTGTTCTTCTTCACAGGTCATTTTACCCATAGTGTGGGTACATACCATTGTAATCAGTCTTTACTTCTTAAAATGGCCTTTAGTACATACATTTGGACATGAACATAAATAGATCTATATCCATTCCGTTACATAATGACAGTGATCATATCGCAATAATGATAGTTCAAACTTCGAACCAATGGCGATGGTAACGGAATACACCAAACGTTGATAGCCCCTCCTCCGCTCTCGGCCAAGGAAGTCTCCCATTTAGGGGGGCACCGACCCGTGAACACCGAAGCCCCTTTGGACACAAATTAAATGCTAATAAGGCGATCGGCTGATACCAAAGTCTCGGGAAACAACAATTTTCGGTGTTACCGTACGAGATTTTATGGCTTGTGTTTTTTGAGTTTGCCAATACTGTTGGCCATCAATGGTAGTTAAGGGTTTCTGGAGGGTCTTGAGAGTTTTTGATTATATTTATGCTGGCTATGATGAACTTAGTTACTAGTAGCATAGACATTAAG
The DNA here is from genome assembly GCA_932526445.1 of Phragmatobia fuliginosa. Lineage (NCBI taxonomy): Eukaryota > Metazoa > Arthropoda > Insecta > Lepidoptera > Erebidae > Phragmatobia > Phragmatobia fuliginosa. The sequence continues at coordinate 17,533,189 of OW052074.1, read as the reverse complement.
AGTGAGCGCTCTAGAAAAAGTTTACGGGAAGATTTTTTAGGTAATTTAGTTATGAAAAGGTTCTAATAAGAACAGTAACTGGACCTGCCTCTCATATGGCCGTTTCATCCCAAACCAGACAGAGCCTGAGTTTTATTGTGGAGTTCTGTTGTGTGTTTATATATTATAAGCATTTAAGAATACTTAACGAACGAATAGCAATAGCAGGTTATTTGGTAAAGTGAACCTAACTTCGTAACCAGCGGTTTTGGGTTCAACTGCCACTCACTGTAATTGTGATGGACACTATTATTTGTTCTGTTCCTATATATGTGGTGGCACAGTGGCAGCAAATGCGACTGTTGTGCTTGAAGTCTCTGGTTCGATTCCCAGATAGGACCAAATATTCTTTGTACAATATATATGTATTTACAAAAAAAAAGTATGTTTATGTATTTATATCAGTTGTTTAGCACCCATAATAATTATTATTTTAGATACTATAGTTATCTCTACTTTGAGACTCAACGACCTTACGTGGGATGCGTGAAATCTTAATTACTAAGTTATTATCTTGAATCTTAGTACATTAAAATAAATACTTAACACCTTGAAATTCCAGCGTGCATATAATAATGAATGGAAATCAGAATTTCGTCTACTTCGACACGCCTAATGCCTTCATAACACCAGACATCATGACAAAAAACTAACCAATTGTTTGGTGTCGACTCGTAGCAAAAATTCCCTTTCAAATCGAATTATCGCGTGTATTTTTATTTTAATCGATGCATCCAACTGTGTTCTATCGATTTGACACAAAAAAAATTTTAGGACAAAGAGTTTTATCTGTTTGTCCCTTAAAAATAAACAGGCCGTGAACAAAATAACTTTTGACTCGTCCCGAAATATCTTTGTGATACGACAATTGTCGTTTTCTCTATTCATGGCGTTTACCTGAGGGTCATTGTAACCCTCCTTTGTGCATTTTCAGTCGAAACGCTTTGTTTGTGTAATTGAATAAATACCTTCGTGCAGTCCTTTTGTTATGAAGACGAGCACATCTCACGAGGACGCAACCTACGGTACTACACTACAAAATCGATTAATAATTCTTCAAAGTATCGTGAATCGAATAGTGTCCGAGTAACACTGATTTTAAACTTTGATCGCTGGCTACCTGTGCTTTCCAATAAAAAACACTACGGAACTCATCATTAAATTCATAACTTACCCATCTATAAATACGAATTGCAATGAAAATTAAACCCTATGTGACACAAATTAAAGTATATAATGAATTAATATCCAACAGGCACTTAGTGCTGTAAGTGATGGAATAACGGCTGCACCGAAATCGCTACCAAACGTAGTACCCTGTAATTTGTAATAAAAAACTATTTAAAAGATGTAAAAAAGCACTGAGACGCTACCTAAGATGCCGGGCGATCGATTCCGATGGGCTTTTTAATAAATCAAATGGTATCGAGCCATTTTGACGCTTGTCAAAGTTTGACGTAGGACATAGAATCGCGCGTACCGTACGCTCAGTTTAATGTTAAGTTATTCTATAATGCTCAAGTTGTGTTTTGTAATTTAGTTAAGTCGCCTCCTATTTAATAACCTTTGCGTACCGGTGAGCAGGTGATTTTGTTTTTTTTCTTAGTTTTTTTTTTCTGTCTTTACCCGCCGTTGGTACTGACCTCGCTACTGAAGAAGTTCGAAAATTAAATTATAGTGTATTAATATGCGTTCCTGTTACGAAATTTTTATTTATAGTAACGTGTGGACCGTTTGATAGTCTGTGGAGGCGAAATTTTGATGTCACTGAGTCACTCTGCTATTGTTTTGGCAACATAAAACATTATTTCTCTATTTTTTTTCTTTTAAAAAGACAACGCCCGCATTAGGAATAGTAAATTCCTGTGTCGCGGGGGACTTTACAAAGATACATGAAACGGACACAAAGAACACCCAGACTCAGACCAACAAATTGTGAATCACAGAAAGTATTATCCCACGTGGGATTTGAACTCACGACATTTGGCGCAGTAGGAAGTGGCGTGGCGACCGCTTAAACCACTAGGCCAACCGTGCAGTCACTATTCAGGAGTTGTTCGTGTAACCTAAAAAGGTTTTAGTTTTTTTGACCGACCACGTGCTTGATGTCAACCTTTCTGAAGAATATAACGGACAAAGTAAAGAGGGGAATTGGAGTAAGGAACTTAGATACCATGGAAGAGGCATGTTTAGACATACTAGTATATGGGATGGCTAAACTGGAGTGATACTATGACCTTACAGGAACAGCTTGAACCCCCCCCCCCCCCCCTTTCCCTTCATACAATTATGATGGAGATATTCAAAGATGGCGCGTTTTTGAATCTGATACCATTTATTATGTGGCAGTAATCACCTCTATGGGTGGCAGTAATCACCTTTTCGGGTGGCAGTAATCAGTTACCAGATAACCCTACTAATGTTTTGGTCCCTATAGTAGAAAAAAATACATTTCCGAGATATCAGCAGCTCACAACGGCCGAGGTTACATAGTGATTGGAGTAGAAAATGGACATAATCTGACCGTTGAACGATTTCTAATCACCTGTTTTGACAGACCTGCGAATATATTTATTTAGTCCACTTAACAGCCACCCATAAACGGACGCAATGAACAAATGTCTTTATGGTATACTTGTAAACGTCAAATATCAGTCATTTCTCCACAGAGAACACAAAAAAGAGCCATAAATATTGTTAACAAAATGGTTCCTACTGAATATTGTTCCAATAAACGTAGCTATATAAAATGAGGTTTAGTTGTTTAACTTTTGTTACAAGAGCCCGTGTTGGAATTAAGAGAACTTAGATGCGAGTCTAACCTTTTGTTTGCGTAGTATTTCTTTCCATAAATAAAATATGTAAATCATCTAAAAACTATTCATAACTAAGTGGAATTTACAAATGTTTTACGATTTGTTTTTGTGCTGTCAAAATTTTAAGTAAGCTTTTGGTTCAACTATAGTCCCAAAAGGTCACTCAGAACGTATTTCGCACGATGCTCACAAATAAACAGTTGTTTTAAAAATGTCTAAATAACGCTCAAGAGCCTGTAAAGCGTCATCCTTGTGGGACAGAGACGGAACCGACTATATGGGAAGTAAGACAGAGAAAGAAACACACTAGAGGGTTTTTCGTGCGTTTTTTGTTCCGAAATCCGTGTGTTCAGAAATTTTATTTTAATACAAGAAAAGTATTCAAAAGATAGGGAGCAGGTAGAAGGCAGCCGAACCGGGGTATTTGCTTAGTTTCTTTTTTATCGCACAAAGAATCCAAGTTGATTTATAGCTGTGGTGTGTGACGATTTGTGACCCGTAATTTCTGATGTGAGTTTTGTCACTACGGATTTGGCAGTTTGATTTATTAATTCACGCAACGTCCGTCAGAGGGCGTGTTCATGTTTGACAGTTGTCAGTAACATATAATTTCTGATCGTCAGAACGATTAATTATACATAATCTTTGTTTGAGAGCAATTGAGACGTTATACTAAACACTGTGTAAATTTTATTGCTGTAATTTGCGTAATTAATTTTTTTGTTATGCGAAATATTTGTAATGGGCGACACTGTTTTTGAATGGGTCGTTAATTTATTATACTCTTATGTGATTGGCTGTTTTTTTAAGGCTTAAGAGACGAATGAGGAGACTCGGGTGACTACTGCCGCCCATGGACATCTAAGAGAAACACAACTGTGCTCCTCTTATACCAGAATTTAGGGGAAAAGGGATTTAGGGCCTTCGATGACATCACTAACTAGATAAAAAGCAACAAAAGAATTGCTTTACAGATATTTTGTGTTAGGTTATGGCAACACTCCTGTCCCATGTGCCGAAGTATGGCAACCCCAAGACTACTAGTTTTATAAGTTTATTCTATGTTATTCCCCGAAATTACAGTCCGCGAGTAAGATATACTTGAGCAAGCGTATAATACACTATAGTGAGTTACTTAACAGGTCCCGAGAGGGTCGTTTAGACCCGGAAGGTCAGTTTTTCGACCATTAACACGATCAGAGGGTTGAAACGGGAATTAGTGGTAGTAATAAAGGTGCTACATAATTACCCACTTCGGAATAGCCGGTTAAATGGTGTCTCCACTTCTTCGCACTATTACACCAGCTGTAAATTTGGGATACTCGTTTTTATTATTTCTGTTTCTTCACCTATAATAGTATTATTATTATTAATAATATGAAGCGCTCTCAGCCAAGTGCCGAAACAATAATCGAGGGTAAGCAATAAAGGTGCGGTCAATACATAGATGGGTGACGTGATATGTTATGAGCGTTTCCATGATTCAGAAGTCACGTTAAGCAGTCGGTCGGTATCTTAAGATACCAGTCGTGAATCTTATTTAAAGGCCTATGCGCTTTAAAAAATTACAACGGCAAGATTCCATAACCACAACGAGGTTTACCAGTCCCCAACCACACTCGGCCATCATGGGGACGTATGGCCTTAACCCTCTCCTGAGACTAAACCCGAGCCCAACACTGGGAAGTTATGGATTGTCGTATAATATGATGATCATCATCATCATCATCAACAGCCTTTAACAGTCCACTGCTGGACATAGGCCTCTCCTTTGAAAGGAGGTTTTGGCCTACTATACCACGCTGGCCAGACGGGTTGGTAAAGGGTTTGTTTCAAGTTTTCCTTCTCTTGGCAGTGATGTTAGCTGCTTATTTTGTTCCTTTAGTCGCCTCTTACGACACCCATGGAATGAATAGGGGTGGTGACACTTTGTATTCTTAATCCGTCACCACACGGAATATGATGATAATAATCCCTAACTCCTATAACCCATTCCTTCACCGCCATTCTGCCATAAACATTACATCACTCTAAGTTTTGTCCACGGCTTCGCTCGGTTGTATGATGGTTGGTAGTCTCTGTCCTTCCATAAGAAGCAAGGTATCTTCATCCCAAATTTCATTGAAAACGTAACAGACAGAGTTACTTTATAATCCATAATATTAGAATGGCTAAACTACGATATTCCGTAAAATAATTTTTATTTTTTGGCAACACTTAAATGTTTGTCTATTCTTTATTGTTATGTCTGTGTCTTAATGAGTGAATGATAGCAATAACATTCGTTCATAATACGTTTTGTTTATCGTTTAGTGTTCTCATAAGAATTGTATATTTTTATTATCACACCATAATTTTTCCGTAGAATTGCAAAGATATTTTTGAGTTATGTTTGGTCTGACAACCGAATAGCGAGTTTTATATTTTGGACTTATTCAGCAAGGAAACAATACACACACACACACTAAATCTTGGTCTCCTTATAGATAGGGTACTTATTTCGATTTTGACATACTTATAGAATAAGTAGGTTTATTAAAATTCATGTTTTAACTCTATATAGGTAAGTAGCTAATACTTTTTCCTTATATTAAGTTAATTTATTTAGAAAATTAAACCCAACAATACATTTGACTCTATAGAAAGACGCAATAAAAGGTATTCACAATATCTGGTAACCACTTACCACCAACATTTATCCATATTTATAATGGTTTCTCTCACCTACTCATTCTAATCGATCAACAAGTTCTTATATCAAGAATGTTTTCAATAAAAATCTAACCGAACCAAAGAGCACATTGTACACAAAACCACTGCACACACGTATGACTAACCACCATTTACGATAACAATACACAAAAAAAAAGCTTTAAATTTATTACCCATGACACACAAACAAACAGACATCATGTTTTCGGAAACTCAAGAGCACTCCACATCAAAATAAACAGCAATATTTTTAAACACAACTGCTTTGTATTAACCCTAAAGTTGCCAGTACGAAAAATAATACACAAAAAAACGCTACAACACTACTATGAATACATAATATGCACCCTAAGTTCGCCTTTTTTAATCAACCCCCAAATCCCGGGGGTAAAAATTAAAGTGTAATGGTGCAGTGTTTAATAACTTATCTGTGGTCCCGCTGTGTGTTTTTGGCTTTTGTTAAATGTAATTTTTAAAGTTTAACTTTTTTGAGGGGTGTGTGTTTTCGAGGGTATACCTGGTTACTCGGCTCGTTGTACCCGAGACGGTATGCGGTTTTAGTCGGTTTGAGTCCGACATAGCCACCAACTAACTAGTGGTATCCGTGGCCATTTCCGCACGAAAAAAAAGGTGGAATTGTCTCTCGTGAGATTGTAATGATTTTCTTATACTTTTTAACTTAAGTTCTTAAAAAACAAGTTTTTAGGATAAGTCTGAAATAGTTGCTAGATCTTTTATTTATTTATCTGTACTATAAATTATTATTTCAATCACGGATTATAGTCAGATCAAATCAGCAATGGCATTGTTTTCCATGACATTTATTGCTTAATAAATATATTAATGTTTTCATTCATTGTATCATCAAGTTTATGTTTGTACCAATAATTATTTTGAAAAAGAAAGTAGTTGTCGAGTACTTATTTTCAGTTTTCATTCAATCACTTTCAAATGAAACTGGGTCAAACGGGAAGTGTGTCCTTATAAATTAAAGTAGTATATTTCCAAATGATTAATTATTGACCAAGTTATAAGGTAACATTAATTCAAAAAGAAATACAATCAAATTGGACACATCTTAATTTAATTTCAATGATCAAAAGTACTTCGAAAAACACTTCGAGATAAGAGTGCACTTTAAGACACTAAAAAAGAATTACTTTACTCATATTGGTACAATCTACCCCCAAAAACAAATTACAAAACAAGAAACAAATATCGAACATAACATTAACCCCTAATCATCGACACATTGATGAAACAATCACAGGTCCCTGGGGGCTTGAAAGCAGCGAAGGGTTAGACGCATTACTGGACATAATCTTGATTGATCTCCTACAAATAATGTTGGTTTCGCACCGCGTGACGGCTTAACCCTTTGTTTTCTTTGTGTGCTATCGCGGTAGGGGGTTAGATGCGCTTTTCGTGTCGGTACATATGATCTTGGGAATTTTCCTCAGCATAGTCTTGTTTTTTTTTAATACATAATGGAGACAAATAATAAAAATGATCTTCTCTATATTAATTCTTAGAGTCAGGGCATCATCACTTTGAGGTCACACTTTTCTTGTAGATATTTGAAACAAGTTTACTAAATTGATTCCTGCCAACATCTTAAGGTTGGTAAAAAGAGATTGCAATAAGCGTTAAGGCCTTCAAACATTCTTGTTACTTTTCGTTTTATATTTTATATGCTCTGGAAAATCCCACACAATAAAAGTATTAATTACCTGCCTGTCTATGTTCAGTATTCAAAATCCCACTATTAAACCTCAATTTTAGAGTTATAATATTTAAAAAACTCTTCATATAAAACTATTTTAATTTAAATACGTAATTTAACGCATTTAAAAACAAAATATAAAAATTAAATTTCTGAAATAAAAAAGCAACGGTTTTTCTTTTGGATATTTTTTTTTTTATTTAAATCGCTGAAACAACTGAAACACGAGAAGTCTCTTCATGAACACAGAGATATTAAGACGATAAGAATCACTGCATTTTAATATTATAATTTATACAGTTCATATTTTAAAAATTAAATAGTTTATCAGCAAATCTTATTTAGCAGAATAAATTACCATAGCTAATCGAAAAAAAATGTAGGCACACAAACATTAGCCTACAGTAATAAAGTATAATTTAACAACTAATATCATTTTGTACTTCGCCTCGTGATTATTTTGAAACGTACGCCTATTAAAAATGTATAAATAAACCTTTTGTTTTTTAATTTTATTGTTTACTTTTTAAATGAGGAATATTGTCTATGGTACGTGTGAGTTGTATTCTCAAGATGTCAGGAACCATGACAAGTGACAAGTACACAGTATTTTTAATAAGTTGAAAATTCTATGGTAGGCGAATTAGAGTTTGGACTCTTAAAATTAAACAACCCTATTTATAATTTTGAGTCCACAAGTTTTGGAGTGAATTTAGAGTGAAATTAAAATTATGTGGCAATTTTTTTTTTTTTAATTTCAAAGTGTCCCAAAAGTAACGTTTATAATATTTTTAACATACATAAAGCCTTATTATATCTGAAAAATAGTTGACCCTTGTAACAGAACAAGAAAAATATTGCTCTCTCTACTTGACTATGGAAAAATATGTTTTGTCAGAAAATGCTTTAAGGAACATCTCAACAACAGCACACTGCTAAGTACCTATCCGAATAATATGTTAATTTTCTTTTCAAAATATTTAAACCTTCACACTATAAAAATATTTATTCAAAATATTCCAAAGAACGTAATTACGCCATATTCAAAATGAATAGAAATTAAGAAAATAGCTGAGTCATAGACAACAATTACAATATGGCGGGTCAAAATACATTACCCGCCTTAGTAACGCACACTGCAATTACAATTGAATAGATTAAAAATAATTACCAGTTTCAAAGTACGTTCTGTATTATTTTGTAGTGGGGTAAACTCCACCGTAAAATGGCTAAGAAATTACAGGGAACGTAAACGGCACTTGATCGCATTGTGTAAAATATTAAAACTCTGCAATGTGATGATTCTATATTCATGAAATAGGGGTAATATACTAGCAATTTCCTACAGAATTTCTGATTAAAAGAGACAAAAAGCGATGCCATTAAACTTGTTAAAACTGTACCTACGTAATTTTGTTTCAATGCATAAAATTGCTTGATTAAAATTATAGGGGTATATGAGGGATTGTTTGGTGTATTCATAGACTAGCGTCAGTGTACTTTTAATAGCAAAGGCTGCATTCATGACAAACATCGGAGTTTTTTTTTTCATACAAAAGCAAAGAGGATTGAACATAAAATATTTCAAGCGAAAAAAAAAATATTAATAACATTTTTTGCACATTTTGTTAAATGTATATTTTTTATACGAAACAGATGTACCCGAGTTAATCTCCGTTCAAGATTGTGTTTATACAGATATGTGTCTTATATGATTGTGTTAGGGATCATTTTTAAGTGCTAAGTTTTTTTTTCTGTATTAAAGTCTGCTCGCCCGTTCACATAAGAGATTATAAATATTATTGTAATAAGACATTATGATGCATGGTGAGGATTAAAATGCATTTATTTGGCCCCCATCATGAATATGTTCGTATTAGCAGTGTGTTTGCCCCGTAATGGGATCAACCGTGAGGGTATGCGCATCTGATGGGGTCCTAGTGTCTACAGGTTTGTTAAAATATCTATGAATAGATACTTATTAACGGAATATTGGGTACAAATAGGCATTATGTATGTATGTTAGTCTTGTGATGCCATTATAAAGGTTATAATGGACAATTGTTACAATTTAAATTTCGAAACTGAAGTAAAATTGAAATTTTTGTTTTGACTGTTGTCAAGTGCTATTAAAATAAACAATATAAGTGTTATTATGCGGTGAACTTAGATATATCACCAAATAAAAATATATCGATACTTTACACATTCACCTATGCCAATTTAAAAAAAAAAACTTGCAACGTCAAAGTGACAGCTGTCATTAAATTGACAAGATAGCAAATTAGTATTTATAAGCCTCGAGGTATCCTTTTACAAAATAAGGTCTGAATTTAATAAATTTTCCATTGGATATTGTCCAGACCTGTTTTGCATCTGTTGCTACACGTATAAACATACAGAGAAATAACAAAGATGTTTCAAAAGGTTTTTGTGGTATTGTGCACTGCAACAAAGTAAGTACCAATAATGGATACATAATTTAACTATAAGGAACTTATACGAGTGAAACTAGTGCTGACCTGCAGATTTGCTTGCTACGCAACCTACTACTCGAGAATACAATCTATATTTTTTCTCCGATCAGGCGATATGTTGGTAATAACTAACAAACATGTATCGTAATCTGTCTTTCCACAAAAGAACAATAAACTGTCAATTTTGAAATTTCGAACCTTTTCACACATATAATACTCGACCATAGACACTGCGTGAAGTTTAACAAATGTCAAAATATTGACGTAAAGAAACTAATCGACTAATCATAGGTATAACAACCTCGTCCTTGATACACTTTGAAGAATATTATAGAGAATTGAGCGCTTCAAACATTGTATAGTTATAAATATATAATAAACAAACAAAAAGCAATGTAAGAGTAGAAAATAAAGTTCATTTTTCCACATTTTCTTGCCATTTCTAAACATACTTAGACAGCTTTAGTTTGTAATTTTTTGTGGGGAGAAAAAGCTACTAATCATCACTGCAACATTAATTTCAATAAAAAGAGGGCGGGGGTGGCTTTGTCTATGGCACGCTCTCTATGGTATAGACTACGGAAGTAGTGCCTGTCATATTTTTGTTCTCAATTTATTGCTAAATCGTGTCGAATAGTGTTTTGAAAGAACATATTTAAATTCAGAAAAATGAAATTTCGAATCAATTTGACGTTATAATTAATTCTGACGTTTGGAAATAGTGAGGATACCTACTTAAATTACGTGACAGAAAATTTAGTCTATGGTTTAAAAACTTTTTAAATAATTACATTCAGTATTTGTACAACAACAACATATCCATGCTTTAAATATCGTTCAAACCATTCACTGATAATACCAAAAATAGGTACAAGCTTCCCCTGTAGGTACAACTCCCTATAATCCACGTCAGCTGCTTCTGACTGGTCGACTCAACCTACCCCTAAACTACCCTTATTTACCGTCAAATAAACCCTGGCCCACAAACCTGTTCAGTTTATTCGAAACAAGGGACCTCAGCAAACTGGATAACCTTTTCGTAACCAATATAACTTGACCTCATAAAATACAGCAGTTAAAATTATTGTTCAGAGTTTTATGAAGAACTCGGATGGGCGGGGGATCAGTATATGCTGGTGGTTATGACAGCGGCTCGAAGTATAGCTGTAATGTACATAATGAATGTTCTTTATTTCGTACGATTTTTGTTGAATTTTCGTTTTATTTTGTGTTTACGTTTTATTTATAAAAAGGTGGCTACTTATAAACTTTAGATGATTTGAATTTCGGACATCTGACACACAACATCATATAGTCCCAGCAGAGTCTAAGCAGAGCTTGTACTATGGGTACTATGGGTAGTAGACAACTGATATAAATACATGTACACTTTTTTAATTACCTATTTGGTTAACGACTGCCTCATTGGTTTAGTGGTTAGCGTATGCGACTGCTAATAAAAAGGTCTCGGGTTCTAAGGGCGATATGATTAATTATTTATTTATTAAAAACAATAAGAATAAACATTAAAGAATGTAGGGTTATTGACATTGCAACAGTCCGCTTTTGAACATGGAACAAGAACCAGTATTTGTACGGTACATGAAATTTAAAAATGGAATCAAAATCGGCGTCGGCCGTGGTCGGATGTCGGCGAATGTCGAAATCGGCCAACGTGTCGCTGGGAATGCGCCTGAGACTTCGTAATTGCACTGCACTTCATATACAGGCTGTTGTACTATATTATTTATATTTAGATATTATAAATAGGCTATTTATAAAAGAACTGTATCTAATACAATGGAAAGATAACATTTTAAGTAGGTTAAATATCAAAAAAATCACATTATCTATAACAGAGATTTCGTAAAAAGTAAAGTAACATGGTAGAGTGTCCTCTGAGTACTATTTTTTTAAATAATGCAAAGATTCTTTTTTTTTTTAATTTAAACCTCAACATTTCTCTACATGCGTGTATATTTTAAATGTAAGATCCAAAGCAAGCAACCATGTTTTTAAATAACCTGAAATCTAAAATGTACCTACACAATTTTCGTTCACCTCCTTAATCAATAAATAAATATCAAATACAATAATACATAACCATTCAACATAACTTTAAATCCTATAAAACATTTAAAAGTAACCAACAGGCTGTATATAAAGACATGCTCCTAGTGTATTTATGTCATTATTAAGTCGCGAGAATTAATACTCTTTCGGGGTCCACTTTTATCGCGAGCACTGGCGCAAAAACCACGCAACAGGAGCGGCTCAGAGGCGGCGGTACCACACCGGTTTTCTGACAACCAGGCCCTAAATAGTTCACTTCTTAAGGTCTGGTTGTTATAGATGAAGGGTTAGTGGATTTAAATTTACACAGTAATTACAGCAAGTTGTCTTCATCACGAACGGAGCAAGAAAAGGGACATAAACAACAAAATATTTCTCTATGTCACACTCGACAACAACCTTTTTAAAACCATACTGGATGGAAAGATAGAAGGTTGAAAGAAAATTTCGAAGGCCTAGATTGGCATACATTCAGCAAGTAAAGGAGAAAGTAGGAGTCGTGGCCTATCAAGAGGTCAAAGGAATTGCGGAAAATAGACAGGAGTGGCCATTGCTCCACCGACACCTGACCCTTAAATTGAGAAGAAGAAGTCAGACTCGATGACATAAAGTAATCGTTCATAAATTGTATTGCGTTTACTAATCATCAACAATAGATATTTTTCTACTTCTCACTGTCAATGACACAAATTGGGGCACCCTAACACTCTAATTTCTCATTCTCAAGGTAGAAGAGGTCCGCTGATTTCAGACCGTGGTGATACTATATCTATATAAATCATACATTAAAAAAAAGAAACGTGAAAATCAGTTAGATACTTTCATTTATCTTGAGCATTACGTCATACGACAATTATTTGTTTGACTGCAATAGTAAATGATACATATTTATAGTCATCTAAATATAGGTAAAATTAAAACACCCTTAAGATACTCCAAAAGCATTTGACCAATCACATCGGCGCGCAATACCATTGGCGTATTCAAATTGAGAACCCTTGGCCGAAATTTTAATTTCGAACGCGTCCCTTCTGCGGAGAATCGCATTCACTTTAGATAATCCCTTCCAACCGCAATGACCTTCTAATGTGGTATAATTAATTCATTTATTTTTCTAGTTGACGTCAAAGTAACCGATGAAAGAGCATAATGTTTAGTTCATCGGCATATTAATGCTGGTTTAAACGGACAAAAACTCGGCGCGAGTCGGTCGACGCGGCGTGTCAGCCACTAATTGAGTGGCGCACGCTATCGCATGGTGCGTCCAAGCAGGCCTCAATCAGTAAGCAAAGGTTACAGAAGAAAATTCTCCTCATAACAAGGTTTTAATCTACTTCTGTGTCCAAACTTTCATTACATTTTAAAGATTTATCGATGCTTGTAATCAAAGTTATAAGTATATCCACGGATAGTTAATTAGACAAGAATGTTCTGCAAGATTTTTTATCAAGATTAAAGAGGCTCTCTTTAAGTGCATAAAAAAGATTCCGTAAATTATGAATTTATAGAGCGTGTAAACATGCTTTGGGATGTTGTAGATAGCTTGTTTAGCTTGAATCATGGTAACTACAGCTTTAGGCAATACAAACAATAAGGCAATCTACATCTGGAAACAATGCATGTAGGTATTTAGTTGTGCCAAATGCTAATTACGTATCTAATAAATATCGCAACAGCAGCGGTTATCATGACAAGAATTCATTAGCCTCAATAATACGAATGCAACGCGAAACGCATCTAATAACGTTTAAAATTTGTTATTGAACAATTACTATAATATTAATGTCTGCTTTCACAGAGATGACACTAATATAAGAGAAAATGAATGCTGTAAGCTTATAGCAGCGGTGGAGCAATAAATTTTATTATGGGCATTTAAAAGTACGTTTATATTTGCGTTGAAGAAGCATTCGTTACATAAGTTCTTTTTATCTTTACCACGTACATACGTGTCAGGGTTTTACTGTGTAATTAAATGGTCACACCAATGTTACGAGACCAACATCGAGCCGTAATGCGTATTAAATAGGTGATATCCTTTACGCTCACGTCAGTGACTATGCAAAAACAAGTGTAGTTGATAATGTGCTTGCCATTGTCGTGTCACATTGTAGAGGCGAAATCAGGTACAAAATTGTACTCTGAGATTTCGATGGTTTCCCACGAAACCGAGATGGAGAGTATCTAAAACTCAACAATTTTTATCAACAAACGAACCCGAAACAAGATGCGTAAGGAATGCCAAACGGCAAAAACCACTCGATGGGGACGATAAAACGAAATCGCCGATGCGTTGTCAAAAAAAAATGCAAGTGCTGCGTGCGAGCGAGATAACAAAAAACGTATCGTATCGCGGTTCCACTCTGGCGCGCGCAGCTAATGAATACTGTGTGGAGCTCTGCGCGGGCGCAGCTGCGCGAGCAGACCGATCCGCCATTTCCATTATTTATTTTATTTCGGCGCGAAACGTTGAATTGGATCAGAACGACAAAGAGGTTAAATTGCGCGTCCAAATCCCATGACAATTGTCAATTATAGCGTTAAACGGAACGCAGACAGATGTAAACAAATATACAATGTAGCGTCTTTTGACGCCACGAAGCACAATACCGGGAATGAGGAGTATCTGTGGCAGCTTGACAGTGTCTGTTCACGGTTGCTTTACAATCGATCTTATATGTTCAAAAATCCGTGATGAATCCTTTTTGTTAAACTAATATTATATTCAAAATTACAATTCGTCACCTGCAGCATATTATAATGCGATTTTCAGACTACACGCATTACAAGTACTATTATATTAGATGTATTAAATTACTTGATTAGCAACGAAATGCGATAGAAATCTCGGTGAGAAATAAAACCTGCGATGCATAAATCTGTCTAACACTCATATCTATGGAGAGATGAGCAGTTAACATGCGTGCATGAGGCTGGTACTATGTTTTTACAACTCGTTAAGACACTACCCGTCCAGTAATTATGAACAGTAGTTAATCGTTAGCAGAAATTTATTCTTTTATAGGTTAATCTAACAGTATTGGGTCTATTACTATTCTCCTATTAATCAACAAATTAACAGTAGGATTTGTGCTCGTTTTCACATACTATACTTAAACATTCCCTTTCTAGAAGCCCTATAACACAGAGGTAGACCCTAAGTTTTAAGAGAAATTTAAGCACTTAGATGCACTCCTTTAAGTCGTTTAAAACTAAAATATCACTAATGATGACCTTACTCTCACTTAATGACCTCTTAGGTAAATAGAGGACGCTGGTGATAACTGCTAGAATCATTATTAAGAAAATGTTTGTAGAATATAGTACCCTCTTTGTTTCGGTAGACAAACCTAAACTCTTCTATAATGACATCATTAAATAGTCCACGGCTGGACATAGGAGTCTCCTTATAAATGAGGTTTAGACCTACTATACCAAGCTGGCTACAAGCCATCCCTAACACGATTGTGTTGGGTTTGTATTTACTCCTTTATACGACACCTTCAGGATTAACACCATGGGATTGTTTTTATAGACCTACTGTTAGCATAACCTTCTCTCAACTACTATAACTGTGTCCCAATAAAAATATACAATGAAATGGGAACGAACTAATACGGTACGGTTTCATGTGAAGTGAACTAAATACTCAGGTACTATGTAATAATGAGTACAAAACTATAACGACAATGACGCACGCCATCCAAGCATCGCAAGTATCGCAACAGAACAATGAACATATTGAGTCGTTAGGCGAAGAAAAGTAATTAATTGACAAAAAAACTAACATTTTGGAATAATTGGTGTAATCTGCAACCGCAACGCCGTTAATGTTCTCTTTTAATGATGTTCAATTATTTTATGCTACAACAATAAAACACACAGTAATAAGCAACTAAACTAATTAAACATTTAAAACTTCTTCTGTTTAATCTGTATTACAATACTAAAAATCTATTTAATAACTCATTAATTTTCAAGTCAACTTTACGACATGTCGAATTTCAATAAACAATCTAAACAATGATGTACAAATCAAAGCTACAAACTACCTGTCAAACCAATGAAGAATTGTATTATGACGTAAGAATGCACGTCTGTAATAAAAAACTAATATATCGCAATACAATTTCCCCACCCTATCATTAGTGATGCGAACAAAAAATATTTAGGAGACGATTCCCACATCGATAGATCGCTCCTGACAATTGTCAATTAAAATTCTCACAATCAAGTCTTCATTACATTTGGTTTTATTTGCTATCTGCTTCAATTAAAATATTTGCAGTCGTTAAATTATTTTACAGAGGCGTTACATGCTATTTGTTAGAACATTTCCTTTATTTATTACTCTAACTGCAGCCATAAATTACTGGATATAATAGTTTTATTTTAGTAAAACTAAAAACACACTTTCGTGGCTAATTGTGAGTGACACTCGTCAAAAAAAGCCAACTTGAGTGATTTACCCCCTGAAGATCTCAACTATTCACTTCCAGAAGAGATCATCAGATAAGATCCAAGATGAAGTCGTTGTACTATCATATTCACAGTTTTATTACGATAAAAGATCCAGAATTGGATTCAGCTTAACTTCCACGACTTATTTTCATAGTTAATTAAGTAGTTATTCAAAAGCATCAAAAAATAAACAAACAAGTTATCAAAATGACATCATTTGAAAAAACCATAGCCATAGCAGTGCACGTAGTACTTGTCTTCGTTAACTTACAGTTATATCACTTCAACCAATAGAACCGTCACACTCGACGGGTATTAGAAAATATCTTTATTCCGCATTAAACAAACGAACCGTTGAATGCATAAAAATTGACTCACTGTCAGGGAACGATTAATGACAACAAAAAGAGCTAAACCAATCGTCAGTACTCGAGCATTAAGCGCTGGTACTCGGTCATCACATCACTGCGGTAGTGACGGGGTATCGATGACGGGGTGACAGTATCACAACTAAACCAATCGTCCACCAGCCAGAACACTATATCAATCATTTAGCCCACAATCGCACCGCACGCCACTTAAATAAATTTATAACATATTAAGTACGTTGAAAATAAACACTTTACGGTTTATGATTTATTTCGTGGTATGAAATATGGACGTCACTTATTTAACGCTAGACAGAGATGGCACGATCGGTTTTATCTCAATCTGTTGCGATTTCACATGCTACGGCTACCGATAAACGTTTTATTATAGTAATTAAAGCGACCGATTAGATTTCGTACGTGTTATGCGTCCAAACATTTGATAAATGTGTCATTTTACACAGTTAATCTGTACACGATAACGGTTATTTTTTTATATTTACTGAACGTCTTACTATTGTGATTTCGTTACTGTAAAGAGATACTTTTTTCACTTTTATGTGCATGAAAAGAAAACAATTCTGAGGATCTCACTATTAACTCAATCGATTTAACTTAAGCTGTGTTTAACCATACTGTGCTACTCTCAAAATTTTCATCCACTAAAACCAGTGGTTATGGAAACATACAGAAAACGATATAAGATAGCGTAGATAAAAATGTACCTACTATCCTCGTAACATGGATATAAATATATATTCTAGAATAACGCGTTGAAAATCACGTGCTAAAGTAGCACATAGTACTTCTAATCTTATCATATTTTAGTGAATAAATAAATAATAATAAACTATATATTCATTACCGAAATATAAATCAGTATAAATTAAGAACCTATGTCAATAATGATACAAACTTTGGTCAGTTCCATGACACTGACTGGTGTATCGCATTTATCTGAGCGAGGTCCCGAGGGTCGCCGCCGTTTCCACTTATAAATACAATTTAATTTCAATAATTATAATACAATAAGTCTTTGACTGATAAATAATCTATATATGTTATGTTACAATATTACAGAGACAGATATTAAAGTCACAGATCATGTTTTGTTGCTTGAACTAATATCGTAATTCTAATTTATTTGCAATACTGGCATAATACGATAACGCATTTTAAATTGCGTATAATTTAAACAAAATTAATTTAAAAAGTGAAATTGAAATTGCACGTCGTTACAAAGTCACATCCGGTAGAACCGAGAATGTGAAGACATCAAAAATATTTTTTTAAATTGCATATCGGCCGCAACATGTCAACGCCTATTATGCCTATTGTTAAAAAAAAATGAAAAACCCACAAAGACATGTCAGTATAATAATTTCATAATAAATTACATGGTATTTGATTGTCGGTTTTTACAGATTACCAGTTTTACGAAGCCCCGAATTGTTACAAAATGACTTCATTTTTCTTTTTTTGTGTCTTCGAATAATACTTATTAGTGTCTCGATATGCCTCGTCATGTTATTATAGGCCGCATAATGAAATATCATTTTATTAAATGTAGCAACACTTTCTATTTATGTGCCATTTTACACAAGTGTCCTTCCAGGAAGTTTGTTTCGTAAGAGAACCATTTTTTTTAACGGACTAGGGATTTAAAGGGACCTTTTTTGTTTCTACACATGGAGTCGTAAATCAGCTTTGTCGTTTGAATGTTACTGTATCAGCTGAGTCGCTCACATTTTGGTCCTATTTCCTTTCTTCTGTTTACTAATCTATGTCAACCGACTCCTATACGTATGTTAACCAAGTTAATTGTGAAGTTGAAACAGTCGATGGTACATTTTTAAAAAGAAAATTACTAAAAATAACATTCAAGTAGCTTTATACATAGGCACATAAAACGTCGCGTTTTTGTTAATCCTCACATTTTATCGTAAGTACTTATTACCTAGGTAGGTACCTAATACACGATTAAACGGTACACAGGTATGTATATACAACCTTCATTAATATATGTAATAAAGAATATTTAAATATTAAGACACAATCAAAAAAGTTTAATAAGAAATTCGTATGTATCCAAGAATTTCTTATCAATCTTCCTTGGCTAGTGAAAATTAAAAAATAAACAACCCGACTCAAATGGATTACGATCATTCATAAATTTATTTATAAGTACGCACAAATTCGATTTATCGGAATCGATAACAAAGCGAGACCCGAGTGCGTAAACAATCGGTAATCTGTTTAACTCGATTCCCGTATTAACGTATTTACCATTACTAATTACAAGTTTATAGTATTATGGCGGGGAAATTGTTGCTACTGATTTACTAGTCGCCATCTTGTATTTGAATGACGTTCAATATTAGAACGAATATTGAAACATTTAGATGGATTTTTAATGTTTAGAAAGGTTTTTATTTCAAAACAGAAAAAAATAGGCAAGGATTATTTAATTGTTGTCATTTTACGTTGGCTGCACCTTTCGTTGAAATCTCTTCTCTTAAACTACATTTTTTTATTTATTTATAGATTTAAATGAAATTTGGTACGCAGATACTCTAAATCCTAAAGAAGAACATACTTTTTACCGCCATACCAACTTAAACGACATACACGCGGCTAGTACTAAATAAAATTATTAGTTTAGTTTTTATTATTAGTATAGCAACATTAATTTTTTCAGTTAGGCACTGACAGCAGGTGAGACGTTCCAACTTTTAAATTTTAACCTTCACGGAATTACTTTCGTCCATTTTGAATACGTTTATGGTCTGTTTTGTTTACAACACATTTTTTTTTTATTTGAAAAGACTTTTTTTTCTCATTAACATTTGAATTCAGAAACTGTTTTCTATTGAATTTGAGTCTTACCTGTTTGCTGAAGACTGCAATGTCCTCATTGAAGGACTCTGATGAACACACATCTCCCCCCGCCACGCCAGGATCCCGGGGGGTACACGTCGCAAGTTCGCACTTCTCAAAGATGAGAGCCAGTAGGGGGAACAATGGATGCCTGCAATATAAATAAATTAATTGTTTAATTCACGTATTTAATAACCATCATCATTTTCCTAGCCTTTATTCCAAAGATTATATTTGGGGTCGGCTACTAGTTCAGCCGGTTTTAGCTGAATTTAACTAGTTGTGAGTAGTCTTGAAGGCACTGACTTCACAATAACGATCGCCATTAATGTTCATGACAACCGGGACTGACGGCTTAACGTGCTCTCCGTCGATAAGGCATTAAGAATTTCTTGTAAGAAAAATCCAACAAGACTTTTTGTACGACTCGGGATTTGAAACCGAGTCCTCTTGATCAACAGTCGTATTTGCTAGCCACTAAACCAACGAGACAGTCACTTATTTAATAACCATTTAGCCAAATTTTGAATTTTAAATAACAGTTTGTATAATTATATATGATTAATTATTAGAATATGTGGGTTACTGTTTGAATTTGCAAAAGTATCTATTTTAAGCTATATAAGAAAAAAACGTAATTACGTTATTAAGTTAATATTACAATGATTTACATTTTAATGTAAAATTTCCGCCTAAAAACTTATATAAATAGCATAATAAACATTTATTACTTGTGTACTTTTTAGAAAACTCTTTTTTTTTTTTTTTTTCTTTAAATAAAGCCTATTAAGACTACATAAATGGCCATAAAAATGTATATCACAAGATAAAAGTAAAGTTATGGTCCAATTGACAGCGACCTCTGCACAGATCAGATGAGATACAGATGTGCACGTGACAGAGATATCATCTAGCTTATGGTTCTCTAAAGCATGCTACTGTATAGGGTTTGGTCTCACTGCTAGCGGGAATAGACAAATTTTGAGATTGACATTGTAAGTTTGAGGTTAACTTCAATGTATGAACTAGAGACAGCTTTTTTAGAGTCCCGTACCCAAAAGGTAAATACGGAACCTTACTACTTAGACTCTGCTGTTCGTCTGTACGTACGTCTATCATCAGGCTGTATCTCATGAATGATAATGTATTTCTGTTGCCGCTATAACGACAAAACATATTTAATTAAAATAAAATAATATAAAATTTAAGGGCTTCACAAAACAAACGTAATTTTCTGCCATTTTTTACTCAAAATGAATAACTAAAATGTCTAGATGAAAGGTACTGAACCCTATTGGCGCGAGTCCGATTCACTTGTTTGTTTTTGTACTATATTATACTTGCACGTTGAACTAATATAGATAGGAGAAGTATGAAAAAGTTTCAATATATAATTCATTTTGTATTTTTCGTACTTTAGAGTGTTAGGAGGCAAAATGTGAGCCACTAAAACCACAGCCTGTCATAGCGCCAGTTTTAACATTTATTTTATTGTTTTTTAATGAGTGAGGAAGGTCACTGGAGACCAACCCTTTCCCACTTTGGGGGTTAAGCACACAAACAGCAACGAAATACTTATATGTCCTTGAACATCACTACTTTTTACTATCAGATAACCCCATGCCATAAAGTTGCTGCTTGCTATTTTCAATTACTGTTACAAATATAATTATAGCTATACCTTTTTATAACTTTAATCAAAGTTTTTAATACTAAGATAACATAATATTTATGGTTATTAAATCCCTCAAATAGCTACTAACAAAAACTAGTGCAAAGAAATATCAATCAAACAAGAAACTCAATGTTTGTAACATTTTTAAATTATAAATGTATTAAGTATTTGACCAGCCGGGTGTGACGTAATAAATCGTTTCCGTTCTGCACGTAACTAAGGGATAACAATGTAACCACTTGTAAAATGAATTTATATGTAAAATGTATATGTAACATAATATATTGTATTATAATTTCGTACTTACTTGTTTAAAAAAGGTGTGATTTTAATTACTTATTCTTCACTGATAGTATCCCAATAATATTATAGATGCGAAAGTTTGTACAGATATAATTTTAACAAAAAGGAACCGACTTCAATGAAAAACTATTCCGAGTACCCAAATCGCGACAATTGTACCTGATATTTGAGAAGTTCCCTCGATTTCCTTGGGATCCCATCATCAGATCCCGATATGGTGACGATTTGACCACCTGTAAGCTACGCCCAATCCAATGCAAAAAGAATTTTTGAAATCGTTTCATAAACGACGAAATTATCGCTGAACATACATAAAAAAAAAAACGACGAATTGAGAACCTCCTCCTTTTTTCTTGAAGTTGGTTAAAAAGTATAAAACGGATTTAGATGAAACTTTATTGTAATAAATAATTGAGCATAAACATCGTAATAACACATCCCAAATACTGTCTCTCTTTTTCTGTCTTTCCCTCACATTTTATGTACATCTAAAATCTTAAATGCATCGGCGTCTAGGGAAAACTCAACTATTTATTTCCGAACTAGTCGTTTTTAGTCTGGCATTAGAATGTTCAACATAAATGATATCATTCAATACCAAGGATCATCTAAAGTTATTAAGAAAGATACACAGTAAACAAATAAATTTTACTTTAATTGCAAACTGCTCATGCGAACGGAACAAAAACTATAGTCTATGTGTAAACTATTGCATCGGAGTCACTCTTTAGTTCACATAATGTTAATGCTTTGCTTGACATGGCATTATTGTAGTGACTTTTTTTAATCTTCCATTCAGTTACATAAAAAGTCATATAAATAAAAAATGCTTAAGAATAAAAGTAATAATTCCTTCCCATATTTTAAAATAAAACACCGCTCGCTAACAGTCAGACCAATCCTAAACTTACTTTCGTCAGTCGCTAGCAATCGCACCCCATAACTATGATTGTCATTCCACCGCAGAGAGAATCACCATACTATAGAGTTTCTCAACTTTATATCAGATATGGCAAAGATGGTTGGATCAGTGTCAAGTGTGGCGCCTAGCCTATCTGCCATCTCTTTGAGGAGTGATGGAACTTTGGCAATTGGGGACAAACAATACTGTTGGATTTTACAATAAAATGAATAAATGTCTATTTGTCCTCATAATAACGGTACTTTTTTCTAAATTAACAATTATTTCAGTACTAATTCCAACTTGTATTTGTGTATGAAAAATGATGTAGAAGTACTTGTAGAGCATTGGCATTATCAATAAGCTACCAGTGTCAATGTTGAAAATTACAAAAAAAGCCATCTGTCATCTCGAGATTGTTATTTTGACGTTTATTTACATTGCTTCCCGCGTTTTTAATTTTGCTTTATCATCTGTCAAAAATGATATTAAATATTAAAATAAATCGTAAGATTTTCTACTAGTGATAAGTGGAAGCTGTCGTGATACCAACATGACTGTTTTAACGTAGTGCATGATTGCATCTAGTGTTAGAAAATGCTCCAAGATTAAAGTAACTTTAATTCCTATGTCTTAATCAACTATTTCAAAACTTTTATGTCATTTGACAACTTTTTTTTTAAATGGCCTGTTGGTTTAATGACAGTTATCGCTAAGCCAGCGGCATGCGTGTAAGAGAGAGAGAGAGAGAGAGTGCCTTGAACAGCACGTTATGCCTTCTCGATTGTCATGAACATCTACGTCAATCGTTACTGCTAATTACGTTCGCCATGCTAATTTCAGTCGCTCCGTAGATAAATTGATATTCAGGTAAAACAGTTTGAACCAGTAGCCGATTCCACATAGCCTTTGGAACATTAAAGGCTAGAAGAAGAAGCGTGAGATGTGTCAAGTGTTTTAATAGTGAGATACTCGTATTGACGTCATAGTTGAGTGTTTGGAAGTGTCAAAATTGTTTTTTAAACAACCAAAGTACCTTTAATACTACGAAAACGTTTACATTACCACCGGGACTCACCCGTAAATAGCGTCTTTGTCTCTCTTGTGGACGAGTGGCTCTCCTGGTAAGGCGTGGGCTGGCGCTGCAGGCGGTGGGTAGTGCACTGGCGGAAGGTGCGGGTGGCTCAGTCTGTGCTCGTGGTACATTGCGCCCCCCTCCATATAGCCTCCTCCGTGGAGGCTTTCGTCGTACTACATGAGAAAAAGAATCCGTTAATAATATTCATAACATCATAGACAACTAAAAATATGACAACACTAAAGAACAAATATTAAAAAAAAACAAATTTGAAATAAGAACAACAATTATAAATAAAAACAAAACGTTCGAATATAATTAAAATTCAAGCTCACCCAGCAGTACAGTCGAATCAGTAAAAAACATTGTACATGTACCTACAAGGCAACAATAAAACGACCACCTCTAAAACCCACCTTATCTCATCCAAAATCAGTTTAAAACTAAACACTTCCTATAGACATTCTCGACAATTAAAAATATAAAGAAAAAAAAGGAGTTGAATATTCATGAAAAATGTATAAGTCATTGCGATGGCTATCTACATCAATGGTGAGCCTCAATTAAACACCACAGGCCTTTTAGAATGCGTGCCTTTGCTTTTAAGAAGATTAGTGCGTAAAAAAAATGACAGGCCCTCTTGTGGCTCCATTGTGCACTACTTTCATGACAGATCGAAGGTTTATGTATGTGTTTAAGATTTTAAATTATGAATAAATCTTGTTGGAAATTTGTGGAAAATTAAACTTTAAATTTTCACGTAAGGCATACCTACCTAATGTAATCTTTATGTTAGTCGATGGGTAGGTATATAACATTGAAATGTCGTGTTTTTTTCCAAACAAAGACATGTAGCACAATCATTTCTTAATCTTAGCCTTTATAATTAAATTACAGCGAACATTGACCCAAGTAAACGACATTGAATTTAATTTGGCATTTATTGTATTTTCTTGCGCCTGACTGATTATTACAGTAATCCTGATTAGTTGTGTAAAAACAAACATATTGTCTATGCTACATTTAATTAATTAATATACCTATTTACGAGAATACTTATTTCTAAAGACTATCTAAATATTTTTACATAACATTATAAAGTAAATGATTATTGAATAAAATTATCACAGACAATGACAACAACATGAAATTGAAAGCCGCCATTTTGATTATATGATAATATTAAAAAAGTTGAAAACAGAAGATATTATAAAAACCAAATGATGTTATGTACTAAAATAATAAATTTGATTTAGTATAATTAAATACAATATGAAAGATTTTACATAATAATGTATCTATTACAAAAGTATCACACCTTTTAAATACACGCAGCTTTCTTTTTCTTTCTGTCGCATCATGGCCTACCTACTACGTAACTAACAGCATTGCAACAAAACATAGCAATGCTAAATCTACGCATATGAAAAAGCTTAGCCTTATATAAAGCTTTTCATAACTTTAGGAAAACTTAGGCCATTTTGGTGTAGGTTTTCCTACAGGTGTATACTGTATAGTATACAAATATGGTATGAAAAGAATGTCAATTAAAAGTTAACACAAATAGCCTACGTAGCCTGATTTTGGTCATAAGAAGTGCCCAAGTTACGTCTAAACATCAAATGCCTTCAAACTGACAGTAATGACATAAAAGCAATATTTGGTATGTCCATATCATCTCATACCAGACTATCGAGTTCACATACGGCTAGAAAACCAGCAGTAACTCGAATACGACTAATTATGTTATATATATTACAGAAATACAAACGCATTTAAAGTCAAGAAATAACGCACTTTCTGAAATAAATTACCTACGTAACTTTTTGAGTTTTTTTGGTTTCCATTCTGTTTAACATAAAATAAGAAATATGAAATACGTTGCCGAAATAGCGTGGCTTAGTAAGCCATGACCTCCTTTCTGAGGAGAGGCCTATGTCCAGCAGTGGAATGTCAAAATTAAGAATTAAGAAAGACGATTATGGTAGTAAGAGAAAAGAAAAACAGTGTTCAATAAAGATTATTGTTAAACTTTAATTCACTAATGCCACTTTTCATAAACACATGCGCGAATTCCCCAATAATTTATGTCCTAACAACAAAGATGCATTAAAACCTTGATGCTCTATATCAATATCGGCCATTTTGTGCTCCCGCCATCAAATAGGGTGACTATGCGTTTTGTTCCAATCGATAGACGTCGGTCATTAACGCACCTTTGCCTTCTCCAATATATTTTTTCAACCCTGCCTTTTGAATACATTAAATGTTTTATTTTGTTATAATATTGAGATGTTAAGAAAGTATTTTAAGTCAGTCGCTTGTCATACTAGAAGACAAGAAAAAATATATAGTATTCGCCATTACAAAAAGATGTGTTATCATATTTTGTGTTGTGACCGTCAATTTATCGCATATTTGGATGTGAATAAAACGATACACGTGTACGTACAATTACCTCTTTAGAAAGACAAATGAGACGCCATTTTATTTTTAAAATAATAAGATAGCAACAATTTCATATTTCATTTTTGTTTTGTTAGTGTAAGTAATTAGGTAATATGACGCTGTTGCCAGTGACTGTTTCAAAAATATTTTTATTTTCATTGTTAATTTATTCCGAATAGTTTACATAGAAAAAACTCTGGAGTATTCTTGAAAATTCTATTTTTAAATCTCGTATTCATTATTTAAAACAAACTAAAATATACCAAAAGACCTGTTCAGAAAGAAAGAGCGCTGATGATGAAAGTCATAGAAATCACCTAAAACTTCTTTAGAATATTCTGTTGCTCTATTTTATGGTCTTTAGGCTGAACTAGCAGGTGAACCTGGAGTGAGAAGTCTTTGGCCAGCATTTAATTTACAACAAACTAATCATTTGATATTAGAAACAGACACTCCAAATTTATTTATTATATAGAATTTCGATTAATGAGATATGAGATATAAAATTAACGAGTAAATATAAACAATATTCAAAGCTTCTTATCTACTTGATAAAATTTGATTCGAATTTGTGCAGTTTTTGTTTAGTTTTGACGTGCACACAAACCATCGTTACATTTTAATTGCTAATAAATAAATAAACACAATAAAAATTAAAAAATATACACCATACCTTAAATAGTCAAATAAAGGACACGCACAAAAGAAAAAAAAATCCATGCACAATTTTTAATTCTTGAAAAAACAAAATGGCTCCGCGCGTTATTGAACTTAAAATACTTTGCTTTAACAAACAGTTCTTGGAACGAAGACTTTGTTACAAATAAATAATAAGAAATGTATGCACACTTTTTATAACAAAATTCAATATTAGTTGTTTAGTATTTTGGCACACTTCATATGTAAATTGAAATGATTTCCTTACCGGTCTGGTAAATCTCTAGTTACATAAGTTTAGCATACCAAAAAAAGTTAGTTCATACGATTTTAAAGACGTTTAAGTAGCAAAGTGTAAAGAATTACATAATTTTAGCTTTGTTATTAGAACTGTTGATTTATAAAGTTAAACTTTAATTTTACATGAAAGAATTTAACAGCTTTGAAGCTTTCGTATTCAATATTTGTGTGTGTAGGAAGTGTGCAAGTACGTTTTGTTATTTACCTATTTTAAATCTATTTTGTGCTTTTTTTAAGGTATTTTAGTGCGTACCTCCTATAATTTAAGGAGTGCTCTAAACAAAAACTTACTTGTTGAAATAATTATATTGTATACATCTTTAGTTGTAAGTACTGAGTCTAGTGGTTAGCGTATGCGGCTGCTGATCAAGAGGTCTCGGGTTCGATTCCCGGGTCGGACCAAATATTTGTGTGACCCACAAATATTTGTTTCGGAGTCTGGGTGTTTTCTATGTATGATATGTATGTATTTACAAAAAAAAAGTATGTTTATGTATTTATATCAGTTGTTTAGTACCCATTTTTTTTTTTTTTTTTTTTTGACGTGTGGTAATCCCCGCGGACCGTCACCCCCGGGGGTTACGGCGGGGTGGTGTGTCGGACTCGAACCGACTAAAACCACACGGTGTGACCCTCTCTGCGCCTTTGTATTGGAAGGAGTCCAGGGAGGGGATTTCCTTCTGGACTCCAACCGCGCCTGCCCGCACTGTTGCGGGCACCTACTCGTGTTTCGACTCTCAGTTGTTTAGTACCCATAGCACAAGCTCTGCTTAATTTGGGACTAGATGACGTTATGTGTAAGATGTCCGAAAATATTTATTTATTATTATTATATATTTAGTAACTATTAATAATTCGTAAGTAACTGCCTCGTTGGTCTAGTGGTTAGCGTATGCGACTGCTAATCAAGAGGTCTCGGGTTCAAATCCCAAAAACACTTTTTGGCCCGCAAAAAGTGTTTTTGGGATTTTCTTAGGAAATTCCTAATAGCTGCCCGGAGTTTGGAAGTTTGGCGGTGATTCACGCCCGTGCCTCTGAGAGCACGTAAAGCCGTCGGTCCCGGTTGTCATGAACATCTATGGCAATCGTTATTGGGAAGTCAGTGCCCTCAAATATACTGACAACTACTTCAATCTTCGAATTTCAGTTCTACCTTAGGGTTGCGGAGGTCCGATACCAGTCGCTCCGTGGAAAAACTGAAATTCAGGTAAAACCGGTTGAACTAGTAGCCGACCCCAAATAAAATAAACTTGGGAATAAGGCTAGGAAGATTAATTCGTAAGTAACTTTGTTCGTCTGTATGTTACGCATTTACGGCTGACACCGATTTCTATGAAATGTGGTATGGAGACTCTTTAATTCTTGACTCTCAACTGAAATACACAGGCGGTGACGCGGCTAAGATGTATTATGTAAATGTTTTTAGGTTTATTAAACTCGTTTGTAGCATATACACTTTAATTTATATATTCTTTTGTATACCAGATCTTGTTACTGGCTTTTCTCACCACTTAGTGCCAAGTAAACAATACATAAAAAGTACAGACAGCAAAAAAAGATTGAAAGAATTATTCAAATAAATCTGTGTAATAGAAAGCTTTCTTTTAAATTTTGACATACACTTACGATTGTATGATGATATGATATACAATACGATATATTTCGATTAATCTATCGGTTTGGATGACAATATAAGCATCATCATAAGCAACCCATAATGTCCCACTCCTGGGCTCGTATCTCCTCTCAGGAAAGGGTTAAGGCCATACGTCCCCACGCTGGCCGAGTGCGATTTGAGGTAGATATATACGGTTCATTTATATGGCTGATCAAACAGTTCTGTTTTCAATTTCAATTGTATGCACGCGATCTTCGTTTTATTCTGTACTTTTATATTTAATTAAATTAATAATAAAAGTAATCTGGTTACATCGCGTCAAAGGCGAATAATTTACTATTATACACTTTTTGACAGAAAAAAAGTTAAAGTTATTTCAAGACCCTTTGTATCCATAGAAAGAAGTGTGTATTTATTTCGTCGAGAGTCGTATCTATCTAGGCAGGAGCAGTAAGGTAAGGATTCTGGGACTAGATGATGTTGTGTGTCAGATGTCCAAAATATTTATTTATTTAATCATTTCTAATGAACTATGGTCTCATCACGGTTGATGCTGGGATGAATAAATTAGTACCCAACGTGAGAGCTTTTCTCTCATCTCAGTTGCATTATTTCCGTGGGTATCATAAAAGTATGTTTTGTTTTTATCCATGAAAAATAATTCCTGAGTAAACTACCCACTACTGAATACAATTTAATCAAATGTAAACAATACATTTTAACTACCATACTTAAGTCGATATCAATGATAAAGGAATGGAGTAATTTAAGAATTATTGCCAGCTATAAATTTTAACAAGTAAAGCAAAACTCACTTCTAATCGCGATTATGATAAAAATTCATTGTGCTGCTGACTGTACCAACAGGTTTACTGCGCACTCAATACGTCATTTTAGTAGTACGTTACTGATGTTGAGTCCATTGTAATTGTTTTTGTGGCCTGCGCGTGATCGATCCGCTATCGGCGCTGCTTATGCCGACGGTACTTACTTCTAGAGCTAGATGTACAGTTCTGGGACTATATTATATATAGTAGTAAAGTAAATAAAATAAGTATTTTTGTTTTTATAATGTTTTATTTTGAATCTCTTTTTTTTCTATTAGTACAAGACGTTCACCTCACAATCAGAGCTGTACAATACAAGCTCTGTCTATAAAGTTCATCTGCATCACTTTAGAGTGGAAACAATGTTTTTAAAGAGACCAATTTGACGTGTAGAGCCTTGTCCATTATGCATCTCGAAAGAAATACTTGGTCACCCTCGGCCACAGAATAGTGCCGTAGCCAAAATACTTAATATTAATACTAGGTAATAATATTCATGTACATTACTCTGATCCACCATAACGATTGCACGACTCGTTTAATGATTATTATCTAATCAAGTTGTTATCTTACAAAATTTACATTTCGGCACTAACGATGATACTAAAGTAACCGGACCTAGATATAATTATACATTATAAAACATTCTCTTGCATTATTTTGGCTAGAAATCTAATTTAAAGTAAAGCAATTTTAATCGACTTAAAAAAAGTGGGTAGTTCTCAATTCAATTGTGTAATTATTAATTTTCAACTTTATGTTTCATTCACATTTAGATTCTACTAATGCTTTCCATCAGGCAGAGTCACTGTGGAAGGATCTATTCAGTTCACTGTTGGACATAGGGCTCTTTGATTACATAACCCACAGGATTAGCAAGCTAAACTGGCAATGGGCTGGCTATATTACACAAAGAAACGATAACCATTAGGGTAAATGGAATCTTGAATGGATACCGCGTTTTGATAAACGTAATGTAGGATGTACAGGCTAGGTGGCTGGCAGGAGCTGGATGCGAGAAGCCGAGGATCGAGGCAAATGGCGTGCAATTGAAGAAGCCTATGTAATAATAGATAACAGTAAGAAATTGGGTCATGAATTGTTTTGTACGAATTGTTTAAATATTTTGTCGCTTCATACGGGTGCAATGTTTCAATCTTTTATTTACTGTATTTAGATTAACACATGCTTGAATTCTGTATGAACATTTTTTTTGTTAGGTTTTTTACATATCTGCCCTCCTATAATGTAGTTCACGTATTACTATTTCTATATAGGTAGTACATCTGATGATAAAATTGACATCCTATCAATAGTCTTTAACAGTATACGGCTGGACTCAGGTTCCTCCTTCGAAAGGAGGGTTTGGCTTATTACAAAGCTGTATTAAATACTATTAATTACAATAAGAAGTCTATACTCAGTGTTATCAATTTAAACGTAACTGTTACGCTTTTGCGACTAAAAAGCTGCGCCGATTTCAATGTAATTTGACTTTTAGAACCTTGGATACTCGAGGAAGGACATTAACTACTACTTACCGCAATAACTGACGTAACACAGTCAGTGCCGCGGGCAAAAGCTAGTACCTAATAAAATAGT
This sequence comes from Phragmatobia fuliginosa, assembly GCA_932526445.1. Taxonomy (NCBI): domain Eukaryota; kingdom Metazoa; phylum Arthropoda; class Insecta; order Lepidoptera; family Erebidae; genus Phragmatobia; species Phragmatobia fuliginosa. The sequence goes on along the minus strand of OW052074.1, from coordinate 17,502,234 downwards.
TTGTAAAATGAACCCTATTACGTTAACAAGCAAATAATTGCAATTGTAGGAAAAGCCTTACTTAGCTTACATTTTAAGGACTTTGTAATACCTAATGTGAGTCAATATTTACTTGTAACGTTCACTAAAGTGTCTCTAACCACTCTTCTGGAGTACTGAACAGTTTTATAACATCCTGAAGACATCACATATCATGTAGATAGCATACAATACTAGGTACTTCTTATAGATCCATTCTCTTTTCATCATATACGTGTACTTCACTGACAATCAGAGACCTATAAGATGTTGATAAACTAGTGAAAAACTTGTCATACGAATGACTATAGCTTTGCACTCAGTACTAATTAAAAACGGTTAAGTGTGAGTACTACACCGGTTTTCGAAAGCAAGTAACATGTGATAGCCCATACAAGGAGCCTTTTAAGCCTCAAAAAGTCCAAGCCTATAGAATTTCAGGGTAATAGAGCCACGTTGATTTCAGCATGAATGAGTCAGCTCGACAGGGACAGTACTACCCTCATGCAGAAGACTTACGACAAATGTCATATTTTGTGCTGCATTTCGTTGGTGTATGCGAAACCGGAGGCCCATTGCTGCAGAAGCGAATCGCTAAGCTAATTTCGGTCACCATGCAGAATTGTCTGTACTCATAGTACTGGATACTTCCATGTTGCCAATTTTAAGGACAGTCCCTTTAAGTAAATCGTCAAGGTGTCGTAGTTGACTATCAAACCAACCTAATTTGTAAAAAGACCGGCCTAGGGCCTTCCAAAGTAGTTCAAAGTATATTAAACGTAGATTCATTAAACAATATGTCCATTCCCGGTTCCAACAGTTTACTGACACCACTTAATCAGCATTCAAGTCTTTAGTTGCCTTAATCAACCGTGACGCTTAGGTGTATGATCACGCAAGTCCTATCAACAATGTATGTTTAAAATAACCTAGTCATGGCCATATTCCTATTTTGAAATGTATCTTTTACGCGGGAAAATTGATAGCATTTGAAAAAGGAATTAAGCGTTGACAATTGTCTATATTTACCTGTTTATGAAACAAAATAATCTTACTTTTTATTCTTCTAAACAAAATAGGTTCAATGAAATTGCTATGAACTTTTTAGTACGTAATAATTTTATTTTATTCTAAAACATGCCAAATTTGAAATAAAAGTAGTAAATATAATCTTTGACATTACACAAAGGTCTTATTTGTACAGATTTGCGAGTAGGTACTAAAGAAACCCAAAAACACTATCTGCTTACATTAGTTATTTACAGTCTTCTGTCGACGACGAAGGAAAAATAATTGGATAGTATGCTCTGCTTCTAAGATATACTCTTAAACTATTAAAAAAAACAGATCATTCTATGAAATTCAAATTTACAAAAAAAAAAACCTTTAAAATAGCGGGAAACGATCAAATAGAACACTTATTGCAATTGGCCGTCAGATTACCAAAGGCAACTGACATTAAGTCATTAAAAATAAATCTGCACCATTATGGTACGCAACAGTGTATAGATTACAGGCCAGTAGACTAACACCCTATGTTAGATTATATATTATGTAAATTACACACTGTGTACTTGTCTCATAATTCCCCTATGATTACGACAATTCTGTAGTTGAAGCTTTTTATAGTAGAATTAATAAAATGGGTGATTGTGGAGGTAATTGCTGATACTAAATAATAAAACTAGCGTTAGCGTTTATGTCGTCATCGCCGTAAAGAGTAGCTTATATCCTTTCTCATGAATTAATGTGTCTCCATGCCTAATTCCATTGATTCAAGGGTAACAGACAGACAGAAAGTCATTTTTGAATTTAAATATTACAGTACGGATAGAATGTATAAAAACCTACATAGGTAGAACAGGAAGTTAAGTTATCTGTAACTAAATTTGGAAAGTTTTTATCAAACGTAATAGCACAACAGCAGTAATTAAAGGCTGACTAAGTAAATAGTATAATAGAGAATGAGAATAAAGTTAGAAAAGTTTCTTATTTTTTAGCCTGTTGGGGTAGGTCTTAATATTCTTGTATCTACTGGCAAGATTAGCAGTGTAATAAAGACTATCCTCGTTAAAAAAGTACTGTATGTAAATTTTGATAAATGTGGACCAGGCTCTGAAAATCTACATACTACAATAAAAATAGCTTTATATCGTCTCTGGCTAGGTATACTAGAAGAAAACCTAACATGGATATATGTTGGTTTCTATGACGGAAAGGTACAGAGCCTATTTTAGAACATATCTATTAGAAATTCTGATGACCCAAATACAACCCGGCTTACTATCGAATTCCTCAACATTTTCCGTTGACATACTTTGCTCGGTCTAGTTATAATCGGTACGAAATTGTGACAAAAGTAATATCTACACTGCTCACAATTTTATTTATTTAGTTAACTTTACCTAACCACGATCAAAAAAAAAATATTTTGTGTCTGTGCTGATTAAAAAAATTTAAGGCGCGTAAACTTTTATGTCAAAAATGACAGTGTTTTACTCTATGGTAAGAGCTAAATACAAGAAGTATACAACAAATGAACTTAATAATGAAGATTGTTCTATGAATATTATAATGTTTTCAAGGATTTTGTATCTCGTTATGATGATGCTTTTGCAATAATGAAATAAATTGATTTTCCTAGAAACAAAACTAATAAAACTAGTTGTTTTTCTATTTGAATTGCATTTTAATAAAGCAAATGTTGGTTTTAAGGTCTTGTAACAGCTTTTTATCACAAGTTAATACTTTTAAATACCGTATTTGTTACCATTATAAAATATCACAAGAAGTAGGTGTGTTATGTAAGCGCCAGGTATTATTTATCAGTGTTTACATGTACAACTTAAAGCAATTTTAATAATATCGCTACCGATGTCGTTTTATCACACAATAATTATTGACGCTATCTTGGATTACAACCTAATCGTTTTTATAATCTGCACGCCAGTTCCAAATAAGTCTGACATATGTCAATTATAACGTCAAAGTATATATATCGATTTAATGTGAATACAAAATCTTTTCTTTTAAATTTAGAATTATTTTTATCATTGTCATCAACATATGGCATTGAATATGTCAATGTCACGAAAAGAATATAACTACTGTTGATCTTCAAAGATGATTTAATACGAAAAGGTCATAAGTGATCAGTAAGCAGAAACACTACACGCATTCGCTGAATTGACAATCAACAAGATTTAAATGGTTACAATTAAGCAACCAAGCTTAACCAGACGTATATAACCGTACGAAATCGCAGCACTAACTATTTACAACCGCTCAACAATAATCGCCGTCGTAAAAGTCGCCTTAAATCATAATTACTTATAAACTGAATCGTATATATGTATAGAATATATTTTGGACTCTATCACAAAGTGATAAGGATTATAAAAATGTCCCTTAATAAACAAATCGTAGTAAAATACAATGTCAAGCGATTCTAGACTTTGAAGATGGTAAGATAAAGGTTAGGATACGAAAGTGAAGTTATGTTTATGTTGGCACGTTATGAAAATGGCGGCTAACTTAGGTATTTTTATTGGAGCATGTTTGAAACAATGGATGTTTGTAACGCCTAAAATTATTTTGTGTACGTCGAAGTTCGTTTTTGACTTTTATGTGTTTGACAAACGCCTCGTGAACTTAAAGTTTATTTTTAGCATAAGGATGGGAAACAAATGAGTATTATATTACCCACTTGATGATACCAACACAAGAGGCGTACTAGTTTTTTGTCATATTTTGTGTTCTATTTAGTGCATAAATTAATATTTCCAGATAACCTAAACCTATTTATAGAAAAAAAGGAAAAAAAGCTTTTTATTTTTATTCAATTGAAAATAGCGCGAAAAAAATTGATTACGCACTCATTTTCCAAGATGGCTTCCTTGAATTACATTCCATTCATAACAATTCGACAACACGCACTGATGTTACGATAAACTGGCATAGCTTCGGGGTTGATAGGGGGTAAAATTAGCGTTTATTTAATCGACAGAACTTACGGTCGCCATGAAACAAATCGTTATATTAGGCAGTCTATCGCTGGCGGCCATATTAGAATTTCACGGTCTTATGAAAACTAAATCTTATCACAAAAGTAAGGTTGTATAATTTTCTTACATGCTTAAAGTTAACGATATATATGGAAACGTACATTCAAACTAATAAACTCGAAAGTAACTCTGTCTGTCTGTTACGCTTTTACAGTTAAACCACTGCATCGATTTCAATGATTTTGAGATTTGAGTCGACTTGTCTTCTACATACTTCGATTTTTAGTGCAGAGCGACTGCCATCAGACTAACATCCTAAGAACTAAGGGACATAGAAATTCTACCAATAGAAATACTCTTATTGGATTTTTTCTGGCTTCAATTATGATAATATTTAATTCAAGTTCTTCACCATACTGTACATGACCGGTATAAGATTTTACTATGTAGTACTTACAACCGTAAAGATTTTATTTCAAGTAGCACTTTTGAAACGTTACGCTATCGACTCTTATTGCTCAGTTCCTAAATGTCATTCTTATGGAGAAGAACCGTCAAGAAGCTCTATTTAAACGACAAGAAAATCAAACAAGTATCACCGTTGTTTGTAAATAAATTACTGTCTTCATTTAATTTTGTAAAACCGCTTTCCTCATTTCTTACTCTAATACCACAATTTTATGATTTACCAACAGCGCGCTTAGACCTCAATAATCACACAGCAAAAATATTTACATTAACATGAATATGCTAAAATGAAATAAAGTAATATTTATAACATTATATAAATTCATTTCTGGTAAAAATTAAACTTTTATTACGAATGTGTATACATAATCATATAGTCGAACTTTTTTCTTTTTAATATATCTAGTATAGATGCGTTCCGTTACACTGTCACTGTAGTTTCGGTTTTAACACGGCCCTGTCGGAACGATAAACCGGATAAATTAAATCAATGTACATTTCCACTCGCCACGATGCAGGGAAAATGCGTTTATTTTTTATTTTATACGGTTTTGTCTTTGATAGTAGTTTTGTAGTAGATGAATGTGTAGCTTAAATTGTACTGATATGCAACAAAATAATTGTTGTTATCACGTAATTTAATATCGCTGATAATCCTTCAGATTGTTAATTATGTGTTGTCTGTGAAGGCCATCGTCGCTTACGTCTTAAGTTGTATTTGGTGAGTTCCTTAATCCATAGATATTGAAAAGTACGGTTAATTCATTTTTAATTTTATATAACTGCCTCGGTGGAACATTGGTAGCGTATGCGACTGTGCTTGAAGTCTGGTCCGGCTTGAAGAGGTTTGTGTGACCCGCAAATATTTGTTTCGAAGTTTGGGCGTCTTATAACTATAATATGTAGGTATGTATTTAAAAAAAAAAGTATGTCTATGTATTTATATCACTTAGTACCCATAATACAAGCTTTGCTTAGTTCGAGACTACATGGCGTTGTGTGTAAGATGTCCGTTATATTTATTGATTTTATTTCTTAAAGTAATTAAAGAAAATCTTAAATGATCAGCTGGTTGGTACAACCCTACCCTCGTAACCTACAAGCAACGAGTCCAGGAGACTGCTCATGTTGTCGTCATCGATCAAGCTGTCCTAGCTGACGTCACTCGTGAGCGGTTGACACCACACATGGCGGCCCTACAAAAACAAATAATTCTCAATCTTAAACCAACGACGTAGAACACTAAAATTAAATTTAAGGTCACATACCATCACGCTAGGGATGGGGGGAATTGAAATTCTGTCTTGCTCATATTCACACCTCGGAACAATTATATGACGCGTAATTAATAAAGAAGGAATGACTGCAAAAAATGAGGGGATGTCTGGTTAAATTAGCATCATTGCTTCTGAAAAACGGGTCTTGATCTCATGCATCTGCATTTCCTTGAGGCTTTATAAGTAAGAATCATTACGGGCCTTATAAGTAGGTATACCTAATCATGTGTATGCTAAGTTTAAATTGCGATGTTCAACGCAAACTATTCAAGTTATTCCTCCGATAATATTGTTATGATGTAATCTCAACCAACAAGTGTTTACAATCAATCACTAACTACTGACGACAATGCTTCAAACCCAATCGGTCGCTGGGTAACACTTTTTGTCAATAAAGCCGATAATTCATAAATAGTTGTGTAATACGAAGGCGAGGCGAGGGCTAAGACTCTCCGCCACAAAACGCGTAATGACTACCTTTTGACGGCTGAGAGCCGGTTCCAAAATTAAATGATACGTTTTAAAAATGGAATCGCTCTGTCCCGCCTTTTTTCCATCGAGATAACCTTTAGTCCATTTGGGTTGCCATAAAGAAAAAATAAACATCTTAGCGTTTTAATTTTTTTAAATGACATTCTTGTGGTTTTTTCTCGCTGGGAAACTTTACAGTGTAATAAGTTCAGGGCCGGTTTTTGCGCGCCATACTGTTTCTTCGATTTGTACCTTTAACACTATCAGGATTATGATTAAAATTTTAGACGGTCGTGTATTGTCGTTCGCTCACCGCATAAGTCATGCCGTCAAACCTTGATGAGTTCAGAACCCTGTTGCGCTAATTAAGCTCGCTGTTATTAATCGCTTCAGTTATTTAAATTTTGCTTGAAATGCCCGTGGGGTTATCGTTTTTTACGATTTGTGGTTACGAGATTAGCGTAGGTTGATTCTGAGAAGTAAAAAATTAACTCTTTTGCGGCAACTTGTATGAATGATATGTTCCAACGTTGTGGTGAGCATAGCGTCTTGTTACATCCACGACATAGAACGCTTTATATATAAAAAGTAGATAAAATTAGACGAGGTTTTCGAACGCAGGCGGTTGGGGAAGACAGAACCGTCACTTGTGCCCGACACGGGGTGGGACATGATGAACGCCACCCTTAACTTCGTGCGTCTCTCTCTAACACCGGTCTGAACCATAGCACCCTCTCACAACTCTGTCATCTGGCAACCTATTCACACGACTGAGGGGGCACCAGAAACGATTCGTAACAGTGAATAATGCATATGAATACCATACAAAACTTGATAATAATAATAATCGAAATTGCCATGTCAAAAAAATATTTTAATTTCTGACAGTACTTGTTGATGATATAAATTTGACACAATAAAAATGATACATTAGCGATGTAGGTAGCAATCATTCAGGTGTGTTTTTATGTATTTTTTAAATTGATAGTGGTAAATCAAGAGTCGTTAGACGGGCCAAGAGGATCGTATCGAATTTTACTGCGTACCGTTCGAGTCGAACGTAATACGACCGTAAAACTTAGAAAATTCTTTATGTATTAAAATCTTACACGACCGAATTGAAACGTAGCAGTCGGTGATGAATTAACACCGCGAGGGCGACCACTTCAATTTAACAACAGATCAACGTTATAGCGGGCGCTAGTCATAAATTCCGCTTCATTCATGATACACACACCGTAAGAGACCAAAGAATGTTCCATGCGTTTGTTTCACGACCATAAATACTAATAAAACGGCCTCGTTACGGGGACAGTTCGAAAATCGGGCACACGACTTCTTAACGACACCTATTAGGGATCTTCTGTCTGGTCGATTTAATTGAAAAATTGTATCCAGAGCGTTGCAAGAGTTGTATCCGACTCGAGCGCCGGATGCGGGCCCAGACGTCCATTATTCCATTTGCCCATCCGCATGGGGACACGGCGGTCGACACCGACGCGACAACGCTAACACGTGTCAATAAACCAATCGCGGGACACAGCCCTAGCACAAATACTGCGCACCTACCTACCTTAATTACTGGCAACACTCACTGTTCTATATTTGAATTCAAATCCCGTAGGTCTCGTTCGAAATCCAAATGTAGAAGCAAAGGTACGTTCCACGCTCAGCCACCCAAACATTTAAAAACGTTCCATTCTAAACTGTTATTCTTTGCTTATTCCTTTGCTTTTTTAATAATAGAATTGTGAGCGATGCGCGCCGCACGAATTTGGTCGATTCGCGAGCAGATTTATAGTTCGGAAAGTACTACGGCGAGAATGTTAACACTTGTTTTAAGGCCGCGGATGAAAGTTTTATATCCCATTTTATTTTTAATTTGATCTCCTTAAATAAGAACCGCAATAATCTCCGCTTTACCCGCCATAAATCCGTATCAGCCGAGTCGATACAACTTATCTGACACAAGCAATTAAACTTTTTATTGTATTAAAATTAATTTTAAGCGACCATTAACCCCGCGGACCTGCGATTAGGTGTACAAATTGAAACTAGGTTCGTATGGTTATCGTAATTTCTGCGTAATACCTACTTATATCTTACGTCTCGTAATGTAAACAGTGAGGTCAATAGCTGGCACATGAACTGAGGACCGATAGCTGTGACCTCTTATCGTCTGGTGCACTCCAAGGGACAGTTCGAGACTCTCTCCCAGTCAGATTTCACGTAAATACGCGCTCGTTAAGATAACGATTTCCTTTCCTCGCGACGGCCGCTGTACATTTTGCTTTTATTAAATATATTAAAATAAGTCCATACTTAACTGCTTAAGGGATTTCCATGTTAATAATAAAACCGAGTGAGCTTGCTTCGGCTCATTTATGTTGTCTCTGGTTCTAAGAACTCTCGAAATACAAATTTCGAGTGCCCAACACTACGTAGGGAGTCGGTCCAGCAAAAAGTCCGAAAAAATGTACATGATCATAAATAAGGTTGACATAAAGCCGCCCACGCGCGTCTTATTAACGCGTCTGTCCGTTTGTCCGTTCGTTACCTCTATTGTGGCGCTGAATGCGAGATTAGCCACACCGACACTCGTGATTGACTATTTAAACTTCGAATTCTGTGAGTGACGCATTTCTGAACGGAGCGGGAGGTAGGTATCTTGTCTTTGTATGAGCCGAGTTCGGATGTTTAGTTTTGTATAATCTGTAAGAGTGCTCGCCTTCAGATTTATGTTAAGTGTGTTACGTTTGTCTTATAAATAAAATCATTTCGTCAGATAACGTTTGTAAGTGAAGAAATGCTTTTATTTTTAATCGTGATAGTCTAACGCCGGCGTGTCATCGTCGTTAACTCCGACAAATACACGAATGAGGATTTTTAATTTCATCTTAATGTTTTATCAAGATTTACAGATGGTGCGGGACCATGTGAATTAGGCGCCCGTCGGTGACTGCCATCGGCGGGACTCGTTCTTGGCAATAATTTGGTCATCGCCCCGGCCGATGTCACCGTCCACACCGCACCGACGAAAACAACCCACGTACTTTTAGAAAATATTAATCAATAGATACAATACGCGGACCCGAGCAACACTAATCTTAAAGATAAGCCTCACTAATTACCAGTAACAGTCGACTATTCATCTCCCGGCGGCCATATTTCTAAAAAATGTCAACGAAGAAAAGCGCGCGCTAAATAGCCTAGTAACGGACCGTCGTGATTCCAATTTCAAACCTCGTTATCGCCACCCAAAAAAGACGAGACTGAACGAGATATCAAAAAAGGATTTGGAAAAAACCGAACAAGTTTTTAAAAATGGAACGTTCGATTCGTACGTAGAGCGGGCGCGCTAGCGGCCAGCACTCGACGCGCATTGTTCCAGCCCTCGGCTCGGAACCGCCGAGTCACATTACTTCAATTAATATTATTTAATCTGTATCTAGATCCCGTCGGTGTTAGAGGAATTATATCGTTTCGGGAGTCACCGCGGTAGGATTTGTCGATCGCGCGATAAACTAGTAGTGTTTGATCAGCAAAAGAAATAGCGTGACATGAATATGCGAATAGGAAACATATTTCGATATGAGCGTCTAAATTGCTGTCGTCAGACGGGATTCCGCTGATTTACGACACGGCGTTTGATGGTGTATAGTATTTTGACTAGAATCATCGCGCATCAATCAGTAATTCACAGGGAGTGCGCTTAAAAAGGATGTCAGTGGCTCGGCTAACAATAAACCCTCAAATTAGCGATCGCGCGAATTACTGTTGAATCTAAAGTGCGTAATTAACGCACGTCTACAAAGAGCCAATTCGAAAATGAACAGCGATATTCAAATTGAAAATGGAACGCGCAGCGAATAAAACAATGAGGAGCGGGTACCTGCCCTCGGGTGCTCGGCTCTGCTCGGTATGCGCGCCGAGCGGCCGAGCATCTAGAGCGCAGCCAGTCGCGCTCTGCCCGCCGCGAATCCCAATTCAAAAATGGAATCGAACAGTCAAATTTAAATAACAAATTAGTGGGTGCGTTTATAAAGCGCGTTGGCCATCAGACTGATTCGAATTGATTTTGATGTCGGAATTATGTTAAAATTTTACATCTCATAATCCGAAAATAGAATATTAGAAACAGTCGGGACAAAAATTGACATTGGCTTTCAACTACATACATTTTACTACCTACTAAGTAAATAACTAGTTCTTACCGTAATCGTAAATCATTTACAAAGCACGCTTTATAATATATATCTTCTGTCTACTCATTATATCAAAAACATTTATAAACTACGACAGTTCGGCATCAAAACAATCACACCACTATCTGACATTTTAAATTGAACACTATAACAAGAAATAAAGCACAAACCGGCATAAAAACGGACACTACACACATTAACTTAATCTCTGATGTCTCCGATCATTTCCTTAAGTCCATTAAAAACAAACCCAATATATTTGAAATTCGAATACTAATCTACGCCCACAAATAAAAAAAAACAGTGACGTATCTATGAACAACATTACGATCCGGGCTCGAAAAATAACTATATTTTTCTAATCGACATTAAACTCGTAATGTCCTCTAACCAGTCGCTCCGGTTTTTTATTTTTTATGATAATAATATATCATTTTGTCGTAGACAAAGTTATATAATTCATCAATAATTATTTATATGGTCACACTGAGGCTTTTGACCGTTTTATATTTAAAGTGATTCTCTTATTCTTTTTTTTAAAGTCTGCATTTTGTAATGTCGTTTTTTTAAATCAAGATTTGGTTTATAACATTGAGTATTTGATCTTTTAGATATATATTTTATTTCTATAAATGACTGAGTTAATATCACTATGATTATTTCACTATTAACAAAAATAATAACAGATATACAACACAAATAAATTAACAAAATAGGTAGAGTCCGTACAATGGTAACGATACAATGATAAACATACCTACTTAAGTACATATTTCTGAATAATACTAAGTAATTTTGTCAATATAGGTACAATTATATGTCTTACGAACCCGTGACTATTACCACTAAACCAAAAGACCTGGTACTGTAATAATTTAGGCTTTAAAAAACTATATCTTTATGTGTCTACTAAATATACTTTTCTCCGACATGTTGATTGCTAGCGAGAGCGACTCAACTTTTGACGGATCTAAGTACAGTAGGTACATCATATTTGAGTGTCCCATAAGGTTAAGCATGCGAATATAATTCAAATATACTTGAACATGTACTTTTACGTTTATTATTTAACTGATGATAGTAAAAACCGCATCAAAAACCATTTTGCTGTTTAGCAGTATTTGGATACACAAATGAACGTATCAAACGACTTTATTATACCTATACCGTGAGGCAGATACTTTGCCTTTTTGTTCTACAAAAATTACAATATTTAAATTGATTTTGAGTTGCCACGTATTTTGATATTTAACTTTGATTGTCTGGATTGTCCTACTACCACATTTTATAAAGAGTTTGTGAGTATGTATGTATGTTTGTTTGATGATATTTCACGCAAAAATTACAGAACGGATTTTGATGAAACTTCACAATAATATAACTTACATATCAGAATAGCATATAGGCTACTATTTACCGCAATAATAGACCAATACGCAGGCGGAGCCGCGGGCAGAGGCTGGTATTTAATTTTTCGAAATTCATAAGCATATTCAAATAGAATACAGTATATTTCCAGTATTTTTCATAAATTTATTGTTTTAAACATTTTTGCGTTTTCTCTACACTTTGATTAAATATAATGTACCAAATGAAAAGTCAATCGGTTTTAGTTAATGTAACTTATATATGTTAACTCCGGATTTAGACGTTTCGATCAAATATTCGATTCGATTATTACTGTTAAAATTCAACGGTAAGCCCAAAAACCTACACAATATCTTAATTCACGACACAACTCCTATACTTACTACTATAAATAAATAAATAAATATTTTGAACATCTGACACACAACATCATCTAGTCCCAAGCTAAGCAGAGCTTGTGTTATGGGTACTAGACAACTGATATAAATACATAAACATTCTTTTTTTTTGTAAATACATACATATTATACATAGAAAATACCCAGACTCCGAAACAAATATTTGTGAATCTCACAAATAATATTTGGTCCGACCCAGGAATCGAACCCGAGACCTTTTGATCAGCAGCCGCAATCTCTAACCACTAGACCAACGAGGCAGTCGAATACTTACAATACTATACTTATAATAAAAATGCGAAAGTTACTCTTTTATGCTTAAACTACTGAACCGATTTTAATGCAATTTGGTTCACTTAATCTAGAGCCAGAGAAAGGACATGTTTGCTCTTTACCGCGATAACCGACATACAAGCGCGCGGAATCGAAACAATTATTTATAAATAAAAATTACAAAAACATTAAAACGTATTAAAGTTATCATAAGTGCAGCACTAAATTTAATATTACTAGCTATTCATATATTTAAAGCCGTAACTTAACCGCGAGTAGTCGTTGGTAACGTTTTAAAATCTAAAAGAAAAAATTTAAAGAAATGTTGCCCGTTATCTTATTCCTTGTAAGATGGTAGGGTATTTTTCAACACTTTAAACATAAAATCAAGCGTTTTTTTATCACATAATGTGAACAAAATTGCCTATACAATACTGGTGTTATCTTTACAGTTGAAATAAGTGCCAATAATAAGCTTTTTAATGTTTTAGGAGTGACCGTAACGCCCGTATGTTGGCGCCAAAGTTTTAGAAAAAGAAAACAATAAAATGTCACCGAATAATCGTTGTGTAAATTACGAAATAAATTTTATTTTTATTTGTTTTAGCTATACATAATGTTGAACGTTGAATTTCAATTTAAAAATAGGTATTTATAGTAATAATGCTTTATAAAAGATATGATAAATGATTCACAAAAGGTTTAGTTTATTATTTTACACTTAGTTTATTTTATTTTGTTATAATAATTATAACAATAAAATGGTAACACTAAGACACCAGCTATTTATTTTTTGATCTAACCTATACTAGCTGAGGTAGGCGGGGTTACCCGCGGTTGTTCATAACATACTTAAAATAAAAATAGCCTAAGTGTCTCCTTATATAATCAGCTATCTACCAGTGAAAGTTCCGTCAAAATCGGTCCAGCTGTTCCTTAAATAAACCTTATCAAACATTCAAAAAATTGATGCATGTATTAATCTTTAATTACCGTATTAGTAACTTTCACGTGCGTTTAATGAAAAGATGCTAAATTGAAATTACACACAAACATCAATTTTATTTATTTTTATAGATAATGTTTTGAAATATTTCTATGTACCCCTTTTTAAAAGAATTATTAGGTACAGAAGCAAATTATATTTAAAATACTTGAACGAATTGCAGAATGATTTTTAACATAAAATGTTAAGTTAAAAATTATGTAAAAAAGACTACATTAAACTACTTTTCCATTAAGTATATATTTTCACCTGTCTTGGTACACATGTCTACACAATGTCAGACTGTCAGAATGTTGACTATAGCATAATGGTTGAAATTTTCGCCACGATTAAAATCCTACATCGGACAACTATTTGTGTGGTCCACAAACTGTTGTTCAAAGTCTAGGTGTCTTGGATCTTTGTGTCATGTGTGTTTGTAAAGTCCCCGCGACAAAGGATGTGTGTTCCTAATGCAGGAGTTTTTATAAAGAAAGCTGAACAGTTAAACGAAACGAGACTTATAAACGCACGAAATTTAACCGCCAAACAATCTTTAGTGTCATGAAATTTTCTAATTTAACTTTTAAAGTTATTTCCATTGCCACTTTCACTTTTTCTCCAACAAATATAAGTAAAATACATACTAATAAAATTATTACAATAATGTTCAGAATAATTTTATTCTAATACTGTTTTTTTACTATTAAAAAATCTATTTCTGATTACACCTTGCATGTTAACATCAAATAATACGATTATTATCTATCTGAGCCTTATGTAACGCCGCGGGACGAAGCTAGTTCAATAAAAGTAGCAACAGACACTCCTTAAGTCTTATACATATCTGTCAGTTTAAGTCCCGTCTAAATGAGTGTACACAACACAATACAGAAAATTGACTTTTAAATGTTAGTACCGCATATACTTTCATTTGCATTTATTGAAAAGCTGTTAATTTAAATGACAAATGATATTTATTTCTGCAAGTAAATCTTTTCAGACATTTTTACAAGTCGGACTTTATATCTAGAAGGCGCCGGCATTTCCTACGTCTCACTCTGGGAAGAAACGCCGAAACAAACCACAGAGGTGTCTTTTTTTTTTAAGTCCGTGTACAATATTAAAGAGAACTATGTGAGTGCAGTATAGGGTCCGGGTTGGCCTTTTGAAGAAAGGACCATAGTTTTGAGTCTACCTGTCCATACAGACGGCATACGGGCCCCAGCCATCGTGTAGCCTAACCGATGTAGTGAGGATTCACAACCCGGAACACGACACTGCCGCCAGCAGGACACTTGAGTAGGCCGTGGAAACACTCAAAACCACCAGAAAATTACTAAAATATAAACTAACATTACAAGCCTACACTATACTCACATTTACAAATTGCAAACAGACATCTTAATTTTATTTATTTGTATATATAGTCTGACAATCTTAAAAGCTTGCTAAATTAACTAGAAGCGTTTTACCCTATTGTATCTTTTCAGTCTCAAGATTATTTCAACTTTGAAATGAAAATGTTTAATTTCTATTTATCTTTTCACTATGCTGCATTGAAAAAATAAATATTGCCAGTTTAATTGCAAAACTTTAATGATATTTGCCAAAAAATTTATGGATCGTAACTTTTTAACATCCCTCCGAGCGTTTGGCAGATTGGTCAAAAGATAACGTAAATATTTTTTTAATTTAACCACTTTTATTGCATTCAAAATGGCCGTTTGAGTATTTCTTTAGTCTGGCAAGAAAGAATACACTTTTTTTTTGTTTGCAACATTATGTTAATGGAAAATATTTTGGAAATTATAATCATGGATGGCAGCATTTTATTAAACAATGTGTGATGGTAATTATTCTTAGTTGTGTGGCATGTCCACAGAGTAGTCAAATGGGAGTCTCTGTATTTATGGCCGTAATATTGAATTGTTTTTCACAAATTGACTAAATAAAACTTAAGCACATGGGTAATGTAACATAAAATATGTGTAACTAAGCTAGTGTTTTACAGAGTTATACTTATCTAACTATTGTTGAAACCTAAAAGAAACTTTAAAAATTATCATAAAAAAAATATTATAATATACAGAGATGAAATTTTGACAGTTTATGTGTATGTCAACTCAGCGGGACCACAAACAAGACAAGTTACAATTTTTAAACGTCATGTTACTGATATTTTTTTTTATTCTATAAACCAAGGGACTTTACGTTAATCATATCGTGTAGATATACACAGATACACGTATAACAGCAGAAATAAGTCAACACAGAGTACCCGGTACACATGTTATCAGGTTATTTAGTGGGCCACTGTCGAAAAGCACCATTATCACTGATTATAACTTACTATTAGGAGACAAATTGATATCCTTATCGATGTATCGTAAAATTTACGGTACTCGCCACAATTGACCGACAAGTCTTCTGCAAATATCATTAAGGTATAACCTGCGAATTAATTTTTGTTATATTACAACGAACTTTTTTTAACCGACGTGAAACAAGGCGATGCTCAATACCTGTGTATTTTTAATGTTTGTTGCTTCAAATCTCCGTTTTTTATTTACCGATTTCGGTAATTTTACTTCAATTTGATAGGGTAAACATGCCGTCGCGTCGTAGTAAAATTTGAAGATTATAATTCCCTTCTAAATGTAAAAGCTACGAATTGAAAAATACTTTTTATTTATAATTTACCAGCAAGTAGGCTCATTGACATCTGAAAATACTATTTAAAAGTTAATTATTTCCACCGCGTAGGTTTAGGACATTATTCCATTTGTAAATCATTTAAAAGTAAAAAAAGCAGAATTAAATTACGGTTTATTATCATATATATATTCTTTTAATGAGATTTTTTTGAATTATTTGTAAGCGTTATCATAATTTCAAGTAATAGTGATATTTTGTTAAAATTTAAAGTTTCGTTTAAGCTTTATGGTTCGCATAGAATTATAGTTTATGGTTCCTTTCATGTAGTTGTTATATTATTTTTGTTGAACACATACATCAATGTTTACTGTTAATTACTATATACTGTAAGGTTTTTAAACCAAGTGTCAATGGACGAATGAATAAATAAAGGAATACAGCGAATACTCAGTATTAGCATAGACAAAAATATTAGACAAATTATTATAATCGCAGTGAAGATTTAATTATTGTGGTTATCTTTCCGTCGGTGATTCATATCTCGATGTGAGAACAAAAAAATACTATCTGATATTAAAATAAATGTGCAAAATTGTTCAAAACTACACGTAATTTTTTTAGCTAATGTATTTTTGCGGCATGTTAATTACACTTTTATCAATTTTATATTTATTTTTTCATTTGTTTCTAGATTTCCCACTTGAGGTAAGATCTTTTTTATCTGTGCAAGTATACAATTGTTTATCCTTAGTGTGTAAACGTTTTATCATATTTACTACTACAGCTATTTATATTAAAATTTATGTAAATTTTCATCATATTTATTTATCATATGAGGTTGTTCAATTAAAGTATAAATTATATATTAACGTTCAATCTGCATATACGCTCGGAACGATGTTATCTTTACTTTACATGATATGTATTCTAGTATAATATAGATTATGTTCACAGATATTATATATAGAGATATATATAAATGTATATATGTGTTCAGTTTATTATATTTAAATATAGCGACAAGAGCTTAAAGTTTCTTATTTTGTTTAATAAAGAAAGTAATGTTAAGATTTGACGATAAGCATTAAAATTTTTATTTATCTCTTACTGTATTTTAAATATGATTGTAAATAGGGTAATTTTAGATATTTTGAACAGGAAAACTTTGTATGAAAACTTTATTGCTTTACGCTTGGCCAATAATGTTACATTTTGACTAAGTAGATGTTTAAAGTTTAACAAAATACAAGGAATGATATTTGCCGTCTTTGAAAACGAATAAGTTCTTTTAATATGGTTTGATAATGTGACTGACCTGTTGGTCGAGTGGTATGTCAAACCACCTGCTAATTCAGAGGCCGTAGGTTTGATATCATGTGTGTAATTTATTTAATACAAAATCTCTGTTTGTTTTCAATTATGTTTGTCTCCTATTGGGCTAAGCGTCATATTAACTATCGTACTTAGGCACACTCACTAGTAAAACACACAGTTTAAGAATATACCTGAAAATCAGTTGGATAGTTAAAAAAATCACCGTGCAAAAAAGCGACATTAGTTATATTTAGAAATATGTGCGTACGTTTGACGTCAATAACTTTGCATTATATAGGTAGTCGCTAAAATCTGAACGTTTTACCCCTTATATAGGCATTTGTTTATACGATACTAGCTTTCGCCCGCGGCTCCGCCCGCGTTTATTTCGGTTATCGCGGTAAAAAGTAGCCTATGTCCTTTCACAAGTTCAGTTCTATCTTAATACCAAATTTCATCAAAATCTGTTCAGTGGTTTAGGCGTGAAAGCGTAACAGACAGACAGAGTTACTTTCGCATTTATAATATTAGTAGGGATTTTATTTAGAACAAGGAATAATAACGGCAAGATTACGTAGTCGTGTTTTGCCAGAATCCAACCTGTACTCGACCAGCGTGAGGACGTATGGCCTTCACCCTCTTCTGAGAGGAGAATCGAGCCCAACAGTGGGTTGTTGAACTAATAATTAGTCATTCTAGATACCTATACCCCTATTATGTTCCATGAATAACAATCGTGATACGTATACTAGAAATAATACGACCTCAAAATTAACGTTATACCTACTATATCCAGAAAACTAGGCTACTTCTAAATAGTTTTACTATAATGTGATATATAGATAATAGTTGCTATATAAATACACACCCATGAATACAGGTTCGAGTGCCTTTTGAGTGATTCCAATTAAACGTGCGTTTATCAAAATATATTGGGATTTATAACTAGCTTTGTAAATGCATGACGTTTACTAGATTCTGTATGCGAGCTGTATCTTATTGTTGGTCGTTTAACGCTATAAAAATCATAAAATCGGACTAACTGTATTTATTTTTTGAGACCTAGCTAGCGGATACTATCTAAAAATCTTAGTTTTTTAAGTAATAAAAGTGGAATAAGTCTGAAACGCTAGATTTTTAAGCTGTAATGTCATTTTAGCAAAGATGTGATTTGGTATTATTTATTCAAAAATACCTATACTATAAGTTAATTTGCTTATTAACGTAAAATATACCTAAATATAATCATTAAATTTACTATAAAGTCACCGCTAAATAATACTAATTAAAACATATAAAAAAGGAATTATTTGAAATGTTAAACTATTTATAAAACTGTAGAGTTGAATCAAATTAACACAAAAAGAAAATTAGTGTATTTTGTTAACATAACTTTAAATATCATACTTTGATTTATCACTTAAATGGCATCATTTTTTTACAATTAAATTGTTTTACTTCTTATTCGAACTTTAATATGAGATAGATAGATTCGACCGACGGGAAAACTCAATGACAAGTATCTGGTTTCCATATGTTTAATTGGCTATGACTTATTAAAAGTAAAACGGTTCTTTGTTGGCAACTCATCATTTAAAAAAAGAACTAATTTAATAAACTCCAAGTTCACTGCAATAATCTTATTTAAGTTTTTTTTTAAGAATGATATATTTGCGAGTTTAAAACACATTTTGTTCATTGTAAATATAATTTTATTTATTATTCGCACCGCTCTTCGCGTCATTTGTTACTACAAGAACAAACAACACTTTAGAAGTCATTGTTCTACGTAAGCTTACATTTATATGAAACTTTAATGGGTTTACATTTATTTATTTTCAACTATTTAATAATACCGTTGTCGAACAATGAAGGATTAAAACTTTTATGTTCCTCACACCAAAAACAATACAATACAAAATCTTTAGAAAGTTGTCCCCATGAGTTCCGTTAGGGGTACATCACTGTGGTACTAAAAAAAGTTTTCCTTTTCATTGTCAATTGAATTTTATTGTTGGTTTCTGAGATACTCTTTTGTGTCAAACTGTGCGTTTAAAGCCGCTTGTAACTCTACAGACTCCGCTGTGTACCGTCCCCATCGCCCATAAGAGAGCATTCAACAATAGACGCCCCGCTGCACGCTATTCTATTCCATTTATTGTCCCGATTAAGCAAAGTTGGTATTCCGTCAGGTGGCCAAAATATGGATATGTATTCATTTATTCAACGATTGGATTTATTCTCGTGATCGTGTCCACATTTCAGGTAGACGTTACTAGCCTATACCGAATGGCCAATTGCTCAATCACATTCGTCTAAAGTGATAGAGCGCGAGATACCGCCGTGATTACATTATCACAATGTTTCACGTTCATAATGCATTCATTTCGTTTTCATTATCACCGGTCATGCGTCGGTGGTTGTTACAATACGATCCGAACTGGTATTATGTATTCCAAACGCGTTTTACTTGTTAGAACAACTTCCCTACTGTTGTAACAACACAAATGTACCTTAATAAACCTCTAACCATCTTTATGATATGTGTTGATTGTGATTTGACTTAGGACTTATATGCGCAAATTACTTCTCAATTTTGATTACTTTTATTCTGAAATTACTCAAGTTTCCTAACATGAATTACGTTTTAAGGACTGTTATCAATATACTCAATAATTATCTCTGAATTGTCGCCTAGGCCTTCAACTGTACTGCAATGGTAGGAGCCCTACATGTCGGACAAGTGTATGAGGTTGTTGGTAACTGGTGAACAGTGTACATACCCTAGGCTGAGCCATGAAAGCTCGGCCCGAGCCCGGGTGCAAGGCTCCGCTGGCCACCACGAACGTTTTCGTCACGGGCCCAACCTAACACAACACACAAGCACGTGAACACATACACATCAATTATTTGACACCGTCACAGCGGCCCGCTAGCTCACTAGTGTCATAATGCACTCGCGACGGATGTTAACTAGAGGTTTTGTATGGTTCGAACACGGGACGCGGCGAGGCCGAGCGAGGCGCGGGGAAGCGGGAGGCCCGGCGCGCTCGGCAGTCTGGCGGACACTGGCGCGGCACGAGCGAGCAGGGCCGACGCCGGGGCGTGGCGGTCTGCCCACTTAGGGCGCGCCAATGGGGAGCGGCGCCGGAGGAGCTGGTCGCCTCCCGCCGCGTGCCTGTGTGCGTGAGCACCACCGCCGTGATGCTGCGCCACTCCGCGCCACTCCACTCCGCGCCACGCACTCGCCCGTACGCTCCGACCTGGTACATCACGGCTCTCTCATCTCCGAACTCCCGTACTATATCTACTTAGTCAACATTTCTAACTTCCTCTTACAAGGAAAACGTCGTCTTTAACCTAACGGGTCCACTTTTCCATACCTATGTATGTCTTTATAATCCATGATTTAGTAATTTTAGAATATTTCGACTTGAATTATCAACGAATTTTACCAATGTTTATATCATAACAGTTACAGAGGTATTTCTATTAATAACAAGTGTAGTGTTGGGAGGAGGACGCATGCGCTGTCATCTCCAGGATAGCCGTAGGTAAAAGTGTCTAATGTGCAAACTTTTGGAAGGAGACATTCAACCGCCGACCTTTCATCGTTTAGATTCAACCTTTGACTTTTAAATTGACAGTAAAATATATGAACAACACTGTCACATTTACATTATTATCAATTTGACTATCATTCATACGATTCATTTATTTAACTTACACATATTTTTAAGTAAGTTCTAAAGAATACGTGTTCCCGCATGCTTGGCGCACATTTTACACACTTACACAGCTATCATCTGAACACGAACGAAATTTAAGGGGTCATTTAGAAAGAGTTAGGAAACCCTTAGTGATTTTTGTTTTGACCGTCCTTTACAGGACACCTAAGTACTCAGATATATTTTAAAATTAAAGGGCTACCTACGTTATGGGGCTTCAAGTAAGGAAACGGTTTAAGTATGGTGGTTGAAAACAGGCATAGGTTACACAAAAAAATTAATCGCATCATTTGATTAGTAAATATACAAAGAATAAGTTTATAAATTCAAATCTAGTGAAGTTATATATTTTAATACATCTCTAATACTTTCTTTTCTCACGTGTTACTCTTTAGCAGAGCCGTCGTGTCCACGTAGAGGTATTTTTTCTAACCAAGGATACGAAGGGTTTCAGATAATTATTTTTTGATCTATTTACAATTTATTTACTTACAGGATCTATGTAGGTTAAAAGATACTTTTAATACGGTAATAGAGGTGCTGATAGCCAACTTGCCATTCCGTTGTGTTGTAAGGTGTGGTGTGATATTATAAGTGTCTCCATGATACAAAGATCACGTTGATCATTCGTGAAGCTTAGTTGTAGCCTTTGGACGGCTTAAAACATCGAACGGCAAGATTACATAGCCACAACGTGTCTTGCCAGTCTCCAACACGCACTCGGCCAGCGTGGGGGCGTATAGCCTTAACCCTCTCTTGAGAAGAGACCTGAGCAGTGGGACGTTATGAAAATGTGTTGATGACGATAATCAATTTAAGGTAACACCACAAGGGTCAGCTAGTTAAATGATAGAATTTGTTGTAAAAATGATTGTGCGATCCGTACTTTTCAGTACTTTTGCGGTGAGATGACTTAAATTGTGATGATTTTATCTTCCGAGCCTTTATTCTCAAGTTTATTTGGGGTCGGCTACTACTAGTAAGTTCAACCGGTTTTACCTGAATTTCAGTTTTTCCACGGAGCGACTGGCATCGGACCTCCGCAACCCTAAAGGAGAACTGATGAAATTCGAAGATTGAACTAGTTGTCAGTATACCTACCTATTATAAATTGTGATGATTTGAGAACAAAAATTAATTTTAAAGGTAAAACGAGAACGGAATTAGCATTTGGGATGATGTAAGAATGGGATGAAGACGGAACATCCCACCGATCTTTGTTAGGAGAAGGAATAGGCATATTTTGTAAGAAAATTATAAAAAATTATACATTGATCATGTAATCATGATCAATGTATTAGCTACATTTATGTTAGCTACTTTTGACAGAGGGCCTATTTTAAGAACCTAACCGTTGGTATTTAATAAATAAAAATGTAAATAGGTATTTAGGTTTGCCTGCCTTGTTGGTCTAATGGTTAGCGTATGCGGCTGCTGACCAAGAGGTCTCGAGTTCGATTATCGGATCAAACCAAATGCTTGTATGATCTGCATTATTTGTTTTCTATGTGTAATATGTATGTATTTACAAAAAACAAAGTGTAAATATGTAGCTATCTGTATCAGTGGTCTAGTACCTATAGTACAAGCTCTGCTTAGTTTGGGACTAGATGGCGTTGGGTGTCATATGTTCGAAATGTTTATTTTTATTTTATTTATTAGATACAGAAACAGACAACAAACCAAGGACATACAAATATTACATATTATACTTTACAATATTTAGGTCTGAGGTCCAATTACAACTGTACACAGCTTTTTATTCTATTTTACTTCGTTGAAAAATTACCAGACATTCTTCAGATCCTTAATGATCGCGGTCCATTATGTATTTATATCAATATTTAACATTTTATTACATATAAGTGTGTTAGACGTAGTAGGCCCAAGCTTATGTATATTTTTTTATGTTGGTAAGTGATATAGGTAAAGTGACTGCTCTCGGCCTGGTGAAAAACATGAGTAGAATCTAAGAAGTCACCACACTCATTTCGAATACCTTCAGACGATGAAGTATGATGACCAACACTATGGGGGTCTAGTAAGATGCTCTTGAATCACATGGGCTACGGTCTCTCATTCTTTGAAACTCGACAGCTCATGGGCTGAATGACCTTATCGGTCTTTATAACTTTCTCCCTCTGATTCTGGGAGGTTTGTTGTTGACTTTTACGATTAAAACCGGTAAGAATACACATGAATCTTGTACTTATTAAAAATTTAAAACTGTTTATTGTTCAGTGTTAATAATTGAATAAACAACTGATTCAATTCTGGGTAGAAAATTCTAAAGGTAGCAACTCTCTTGCGACTCATTGAGGTGCAGGTACCTCTGGACCTTGGTACGTATGGAAGTCAGTACTTATATCAAGTAGGTACTTATTTAAACACTTAATTCACTAAACTAGCTAGCTAAAATCACGAATAAGTCGTGCCGTATAGCCGTAGGTGCCGTAATATAACGTGCCATCAAGGATCCGTTTGCTTAGATGCCACTACCAAATTCTGTGTATGGAAGTCAGTACCTATATGAAGTACCTATTCAAATACTTAGTTTCTACAATACCTAAACAAAAATCGCGAATAACTCCCGTTATAAGTACCGCAAATTATGTGTAACTTGAGTAAATGACTTTCTTGTTGGTCTAGTGGTTAGCGTATGCGGCTGCTGATCAAAAGGTCTCGGGTTCGATTCCCGGGTCGGACCAAATATTATTTGTGGAATCAACAAGTATGTTTCGGAGTCTGGGTGTTTTCTATATATAATACTAGCTGATGCCCGCGGCTCCGCTCGCGTTTTAGAGGTATCAAAAATAGATGTTGGCCGATTCTCAGACCTACTAAATATGCATATAAAGTTTCATAAAGATCGGTCAAGCCGTTTCGGAGGAGTATGGCAACGAAAGGTGTGACACGAGAATTTTATATATTAGATGTATGTATTTAGAAAAAAAAGTATGTTTATGTATTTATATCAGTTGTTTAGTACCCATGATACAAGCTCTGCTTAGTTTGGGACTAGATTACGTTGTGTAAAAGATGTCCGTTTTTTTTTTTTTAAATTTCGCGGAAGTCTAAATACAATTATTGCTTACTTAACGTTGCTTATTAAGAGGTATACCTATGATATATTTGACTTCATCATTAAAACATCAATTTGGTTGGCAACTAACACGAATTGCTATTAATATGTTCATTTAATTGATCCCTGTGTATGTCTGTCTATAGTTTTGTAACTGGTTATTGTTAACTACGATTTATATATAAAACATTTCGGCAAATGTAGCTCGTCTGAGTAAGTATCGTGGTGAGGGTTGTGAGAAAATAAAATTAAAAAAATAATAAGAAATACTTTATAAAGCGTTCATAGCCAAGTCTTTAGGTGATTGGTATCTATTGAGACCTCATTGATTAAAATTGGTTCAGTATTTTAGGAGCTATGATGACACATACAAACAATTATATAGATAGTAGAGTCACGTGGATTTCAGCATGAATGGGCCGGCTCGTCCGTGTCAGTACTACCCTCACACAGAAGACCATCCTAATAATGACAGCATTCTTGCTGTCGTATTTCGTTGGTGATTGTCAGACGGAGGCCCAATCATTCTGCATCATTATCCCGGTCATCGAAGGCTGGGAGAATGATGCAGAATTATCACCATGCTATATTGGCTACCCTCACAATAAGCATGGTGGCCCCTACTCCTGGATTCTACTCATGCTTTCTATCAGGCAGAGTAGACACTTTGGTAGGCTTAAATATAAAAAAAAAATTATTATACCTACTGCCAAAACTATTTGTTTTCTTTTTGGCTTTGCAGTAGTAAGGTAAAAAATATAGGAAACGACATAACAGTACAGAACTTATATGTTATTAGGTTTTCAAATATTTACATAAAACTCTATTTTGTGTTTCGTCCTCTAAGTGTTTTGAAAGCATTGATAAGATTATAATAAAAAGATTTTCTAGGAATAGGTACTTTAAGCGAGGTGTGAAAAAGCATCTTCATACTGATAAAATAGATTCATTTTAGCAGCATTTTCTGTAAATAAAATAAGATAAATTAAAAACCCATCGTCATTCCTGGGCCAAAATTTTGTACCGAAAACGTTTTTTTTTTTCTGTTTTACTTGACTCGGCAATAGGTACATGAGTAGATTTCTTCAAAGTTATTTTAAGCTTTAAACTTTAAAATTATAAGAAAATAATAAAAAAATTTAATCATTAAGTACGTTTTATAAGATTTAAAACGATACGAAGACTAAGCCCGTAAATCATTGTGCGGAAATTCCATTCGGTGACAATTCTTGTTTATATGGTCAAATGTATTGACATAAAAGCATTTAAAACTCAATTAATTATGGTAATTATTGATTAACTTCAGATTGGATCAGGCGGTAGATAAATTTAAAGAATTTCCCATTTCTAATTAATTTTATTTTTGTAAATGATCTAAAGATAACTACGTACCTAGGTACTATTTTCAATCCGCCGTGGACTCATATATTTGTTTGCTATCGCGGTAAAAAGCCTATGTCCTTTCTAAGACTTTAGATTATCTGTGTACTAAATTTCAATGAAATCGGTTCATCAACAGCCTTCAACAGTCCACTGCTGGACATAGGCCTCTACTTAGAAAGGAGGTTTTGGCCTACTATACCACGCTGGCCAGACGGGTTGGTATAGGGTTGGTTTCAAGTATTCCTTCTCTTTGCATTGATGTTGTCTTGCGTAGTTTATCCCTTAGTCGCCTTTTACGACACCCGCGGGATGAATAGGGGTGGTGACACTCTGTATTCTTATCCGTCACCACACGGTATAATATTAGGAAACATTATCTTTAGCCTGCGATGGAGCCACGTGTATGTAGTCGTAACTCGTATGTATGTTGGTTATAGCAGTAAATATCTATGTAGTAGTCTATTTCCTTCCACAAGAATCAAAGTACCTTCATACCAAATTTCATCAAAATCGGTGCAGTGGTTTAGCCGTGATAGCGTAACAGAGATACTTTCGAAATTAAATACTGGTATGGGTGTAAAATAGTAACAGTTATTATTGATAATAGATAGGGTTAAGGTAGTTTACGTTACTTGATGGAAAGTGGTTACCACCGTCTATATGCACCGGCAACTCAAGAGACAGAAATAGGTGTCCCAGGTCTTTCAGTATTCAGGAAGGGAAATGCACTTTAAATACAACTCCCGTATAAGAAATAACTTATGTGTCGCGGAGTACTTTACAAACTTACATGAAACTTATACAAAGATCACCTAGGCTCAGAAAAACAGTATGTGGAACACACAAAGTGGGTTCACCAATTATAATGAACTTATAGGTGCATAACGAATAACAATTACAGTGTACTTTTTTGCAGCCATATTTAATATTTACAAGTACTGGTTTATTGTTCTAACATTACTTACTAAGGTATGAATATGGTATGGATATGTTTTGCTCTTACAGCTACATTATATATTCTAAAGCCTATCGCTACACTGCATATAATCACGTCTTGTACGAGTAACGAGGAAATGACTGTCCCAATTCTACGTGCTCTATAATTAATACCTGAAATATGCTGGCCAATATCTCTGTATAAATTCCAACAATTATTTTAAACAATATATGACGCAGGAATAAGCCCACTCAGCGCAGTAGGAAACGTTGTAGGGACGGCTAAGTCACTGAGCCAGAGGTGCCGTGGTCATGTAACCTAACTGATTCTCAATGATTCGGCCTCCGGAGGCCGGGAGCTTGATGTAGAAACATCTCACTAAACCGCCATTGTGTGAGTCGCCGTGCTGCATTATATTCACCTTCATCATCTTCCTAGCCTTTATTCCCAAGTTTATTTGGGGTCGGCTACTAGTTCAACCGCTTTACCTGAACTTCAGTTTTTTCCCAGAGCGACTGGCATCGGACCTCCGCAACCCTAAGGGAGAACTGAAATTCGAGGATTGAAATGTTTGAAGGCACTGACTTCCCGTTAACGATTGCCATAGATGTTCATGACAACCGGGACCTATGGCTTAACGTGCTCTCCGAGCACTTTTCAAACATATTATATTAAAACGGGGCTGATCTTCAAGAAGAATTTCATTATAACCAGTGCAGCGGTTTATCCATTAAATCTTACTTGACAGAATTACTTTCGAACCTATAATACATATCACAAAACATAAAAAATTAAAAGTCAGCTTATTACATTAATAAAAATAAAAAACAACCACCCATACTTAGATTCAATTGAAAATATTTAACACATTATACATTATAAAGTTCGTTGTACCACAACACAATTTATAAAGCCCGCTCTTTAGATTTCAGTTTTTAAGTAAGCGGCCTTACTAAAATACGTTTTTATAGCTCAATAAAAAGGTATAAACTTCACTAAGATAGATTTTCGTCATGCCGTCACGCCTTTTTTCTACACACGCAGAAAAAAAACGTTTTAAAATGTACCAAAAACCTCGATATACTCTATTACAGGTGTAAAATTGCAGTCAATTAATGCCCCCTTGTAATATTAAATCGAATAGAGTCGAATGCAATCGAATAACTTTTTTCCGTACTCGATTTGAGGTAGTTGAACTTTAGGGTAAAAAAGATGGTTTATTTTCTTTTAAATACAGTTACATTTGTGAAAGTAGGTAGAAAAATTCTTATGTTAAGTTTATTTAATACCTTGAGACATCACACACGTCCGTATGACACCAAACCAGGCAGGACGTTGTACAGTGACTGGCCTGAATATGAACATAGATACCTGATTCTGCCGTGTTAAAAATATAGTTATCTATTTTTATCATACGCAAATTAACTTACATCTTTTTGTGCTTATGGTATGACAGACTGCTTTCATCAAGAAGTCTCGGATTCAAATCCCGGTTCTGGCTAAAAGTGTTGTTAGGTTTTTCTTACAGAAAATTCTTAATAGCAGCCCGGAGTATTGAAGTTTGGCGGTGATTCGTATGTTCTTCGTGGCCGTGCAATCGTTATTGGGAATTCAGTGCCCTCAAATATACTGACAACTAGTTCAATCTTCGAATTTCAGTTCTCCCTAAGGGTTGCGGAGGTCCGATGTCAGTCCAAAGCAACCTTTGAAAATGAGTGTAGAGGCAAGATTTGCAATAAACAAATCAGTATACTCAGGTTTATAAATCTCATTCGTCATCTTAAACAGTAAAAATATTAGAAAAACGAAGAAAAATGCAGTCATAATCACATAGGGTTTTTTTATCTTTTTTTATTTAGAGATTTTATTACACAGTAATATGTTAGTCTCATCGTAACTTATCCTATGTTAGACTATATTACTAGGTCAAAGCTTTTGATACGTAAATATTTCAAATAAGTCAAGTGCAGCATTTGAGGTTGGGTTTGCTAAAATGTTGGCAAACATACCAGTGTCATAACTATTTAAATTATATTTACGTATCAACGCCTCCCTTTGTCTTCGTTACCTGACACACTCCGTCAGCAAGTGTCGGACATCATCAAGAGTCCCACACATCTCACAGTTCGGTGAATCTACTTTCTTCTTTAGATGTCCAAACTTCCTAGACGGATAGCGTCCTGATCGAAGTCTATGAGCTATAGTTATCGTAAAATTAAACGTAAAATTTATTTAAACAA
The DNA here is from genome assembly GCA_932526445.1 of Phragmatobia fuliginosa. Lineage (NCBI taxonomy): Eukaryota > Metazoa > Arthropoda > Insecta > Lepidoptera > Erebidae > Phragmatobia > Phragmatobia fuliginosa. The sequence continues at coordinate 17,473,425 of OW052074.1, read as the reverse complement.
AAAAAATAAAATTGTATCAAATGTTTTTTTTATTACTCTAGTTTTTACCGTACTTTTAATCGTATAATACGTCTCAAATGAATAGAAAAGTCAATATATTTTCACGGGGCTGTAATTATTGCATGCGATTGCATGTCGGGTGTATCACCACGCCCCGCCTTCAAGGCACCGACAGAGTAATAGCTTGGAAGGAAAAAACTGACTTTAAACCTTATTCCTCGTAAATTTGAGATGCAGTTTAGCGTAAAAACTGTTAACCGTGAGTAAATACAGTTAATATGCATTTTCGCGTTACTTTTAAAAGAGTGAGAAAATTGTAGCACTTTGAATTTGATTTTTTAATCGGCAAAGTGGTACAACCTTCGCATCGAGTGATGTTTTATGAAGAATTTATTATAGTTTAATGTAGTGTAGTGATTTGGGTATTTTAATATTACAAACAGACACTCAACAGACAATTTTATTTATTCGTATGTATAGATTGTAAGACGCTTAAAAATTAACTACCTAGTTTGAAAATTACAATCTCAATTCTCTGTATAAGGTCTCTCTCTCCCTATTTCAAATAGGTACCATACGTTTATCGTCACTGGTGTATATCATCCCATCAAAAATCATCGTCCCCATAAAAACTAAGTCTTCAATATGTCCTATCCATTTCAATGCAATAAAATATTATGATCGTCAATTATATTCACTTATCGAATTAAAAAAGAAATCATTTTAAAGTCTTTTGGCTGCCATTATAAAAGCTACGAATTTTGTAATTAATATTATGCTACATTGCCTACCCTCACAATGAGCATGGTGGGCTACATTGCACACCCCTACTGCTGGATTCTACTCATGCTTTCCATCAGGTAGAGTGGAGTCACTTTGGCAGGCTTAAATATATATAAAAAAAAATGATACTATGACCTTTTAAATAATAATTCTGTCCTACAAATATTATATTATATGCGAACGTTCATAGCAAAACCGGCCATATTCAGGTGGAGCCGCGATCTGTACTATGATAATACAATCACGTCTTTATTCCTAAAATATATGCATTATCCCAAAATTATTCGGGGTCGGCTACTAGTTAGACTGGTTTTACCTCAATATCAGTATTTTCACGGAGCGACTGGCATCGTACTTTCACAACCCTGAGAGAGACCTGAAATTCGAAATTGTCAGTATATTTGAGGGCATTTGTTTTCCAATAACGATTGCCATAGATGTTCTTGACAACCGGGACCGACGTCTTAACGTGTTCTCTGTTATTAAAACACTTTTGGTCCCACCCGGGATTTGAACCCGAGACTATATATACTGTAAATACAAACATATTATAGATATTTATTACACATTAGCAGCATATAACCGTTTACTAGTAACTATAAAACGCTGATCAGACGGGTTGGTATAGGGTTTGTTTCAAGTTTTCCTTCTCTTAGCAGAGATGTTGTTCTGCGTAGTCAGTTTGAGCCTTTAGTAGTATGATTAAGGGTCATCATCATCAGCCTATCGCAGTCCACTGCTGGATATAAGACTCTCCCATTGTACACCACTCTGATCGATTTTGGGCTTCTTGCATCAAGCTTCCACCAGTCATCCCGCGCAAGTCGTCACTCCACTTGGCCTGTTGGCGTCCTCCACGTGTCCTTCCAACGCAGAATAAGAGACAAAATATAGCCCAAGTTAGTCTTTCGGTCATCAGCTATTTGTCAGTTATTCCAGAGATTCCTGAAACAAGCGGACGCAGCCAATATTTAAAAATATTTTTTTTGTCTGAGTACTAATGCATATACTTCCATATACTTTTAATTTAAAACAATTAATTTGATAATACATACAGTTAATTAAATTTTATTTATTTATGTAGATCTGTAGCTCTCGTAGAAGCTACATCCTACTAATATTATAAACGCGAAAGTTTGTGAGTATGTATGTTTGTTGCTCTTTCACGCAAAAACTACTGAACGGATTTCGGTGAAACTTTACAGTAATATAATTTATATATCAGAATAACACATAGGCTACTTTTTACTGCAATAATCGAGATACACGGGCGAAAGCTAAGTGATTATAAAATGTATAATGGATGAATACAGATGTATGTAAAACAAAATAAAGAGCTAGTGGGACATGCTTGGGCATGAGCTGACTCATCTGGAGTGGTCGAACAAACTTACAACATCAAACTTAAGATTGAAACCTTCGAATTTGGTTCGCAACCAGGGCTCGTCCAATGCCAGTCGCTCCTGAAAAGCTGAAATTCAGGTAAAGCCTACTGAACTTGTAGCGAAACCCAAATAATATTGGATGATGAAGATGTTGTGTGCCCTCATGGCACACAAGACAAATTCCATCCAATCTAACATTCCTTCAATATAATTGCATTAGATTTGCTTGAACTTGACTTAGACGCAACCAAGCGTATTTAATCATTGACATTATATTTACATAAAAGATAAGATTTTGTAACAGATAAGTCACCGCGAAATTAAAAAACTAAAAAACAGTTGTGTACAACTTAGATTTTAATGCTCATATTTGCATAAACAAAATTATAATAATTACTTTTTACATTTTTATTGTTATTGTAAGTAATTGATCCAAATCTGATTCTAAGAATCCAAAAAGATTAAAGATATGTACATCAGATCAAAATGTTATTAAACGAAACAAATTAAAACTAATTGCTTTTTTGATTACTCAAAATACCTGGAACAACTTTTTGTAGTTCGCTGAAGTTCAACTTACATACCTCTAGCGCCATCTGTGGTCGAGTAGCGTGACTATTCCTTGAAACTTCAGGTTCAAAGCAGTGTTGTGATGGGAAATAGTAATGTAAATCTTGTTTTATTAAATAGACTACTACTACTTTTTTTGAATAGTAATAAAATATAAAAAAATACTAAAAACAAATTTGACGATTTTTCGATGTTGCCGTTTAATTTTCAACGCGTTGTTTAGGGTCGTAGTTTCTGACCTAATGATGATACAAAATATTTTTTTTTATTTGTTTTACTTTCTCACATCACCTTGAACTTCACTTCTCCCAGCGATGCACAACTCAAATTCAAAGATGCACAATTACATTCACACTAGTTTTTATTTACGAGTTTTTAAATTTTCCTCGTTGAAGTCGATACATATCAGTTCAAATAATAGATCTATTATTTTGTAACAGAACTACACTATAACACTATTGTAGCAAATATTAAAAGACGCAAAAATATAACTTTAATTTGTGCAATTATTCCTACTAATAATAATTATTATAAATGCGAAAGTAACTCTGTCCGTCTGTTACGTTTTCACGCCTAAACCGCTCCACAGATTTTGATGAATTTTGGTACAGAAATAGATGTAACCTTAAGAAAGGACATAGGCTACTATTTACCGCGGTAACCGACGTACACCGATGAAACACATTTTTGCATAACGCATGTTTGTTTTGTGTTCCCTTGATTGTATTTTTAAACGGGTTGGTCAGGAACCTCAAGTCCTGACTCTATGGAGTAGGTATTAAGGGAGGGAAGACATTCGCAGATGTCTTCTAAATAGCTGACGTTTCGTGAGTGTTCCAGGTGATGAGTCCTGATAAAAAAAATGTGGTTTAAAAATTTCATTACATTTCTTCTTCTCAATTTAAGGGTCAGTCCCTTGTCGGTGGAGCAAATTACATTTCTATTCCTACTAAAATTATAAATGCAAAATTTTTGATTGTGTGTTAGTCTTTCATGGAGATACATTATAATCTATATAAAAATGAATTGCTGGTTGTTAGTCTCGCTAAAACTCGAGAACGGCTGGACCGATTTGGCTAATTTTGGTCTTGAATTATTAGTGGAAGTCCAGAGAAGGTTTAAAATGTGAAAGTATAAAAACGTCAAACACAAGTTTAGGTCTTCTATTTATCGATTGAGGCAGTACTTAGTCTGCCGGGTCAGCTAGTTCTTAAATAAAGACATGAGACGCGGGCGAAGTAGCTTGTGAAATCTAGTATAGCAATTACTAAAATAAATATTTTGGATGTCTGAAACACAAAATCATCTAGTCCCAAACTAAGCAGAGCTTGTACAATGGGTAGACCACAGATATAAATACATATACATACTTTTTTGTAAATATATATTTATTATACATAGAACATTTGGTCCTACCCGGGATTCGAATCTAAGACTCTTGATCAGCAACAATAGATTATAGAAGACAACAATATTAGTTCTTACACGATTAGAGCTAAGTATTAATAACTTACTACATAATTACAATTCCAAAGTCACTGTTAAGTAAGGTCAATAGGTATTTCAAATTGGCGAGCTAATATAGATACCTATGTTGTTTAATTCAGTGGGTTTTGGGTTTGTTATAAATAAATATAATCCAAAAGTTGACAAACATTCCGTTTATTGTTTACTTTCATACATGCTTCAAAATATATACAAATAATAAAAGAAAAAGGTACCTTTTAAATATTCTGACTTAGTTTTGTTCAACAAAACTCTTGCTATACTATCAACGGATTGTTGTTCAATACTTTTATATAAATAACAATTCAGAACATATTTGTCCTTTCAATACTTCTTACGTTCTGACATGAAAAATATTAACAAAAAACGTATCGCGTACTCAATACACAATAAAAAAAATACTTTCAAAATTAAATATAGAATTATGAATTGGCTTTTAAATAAATCAATAAAGAGGATTATATCAAGGTTGGACTAGTGTCAATTTGATCAATTCTCAACAATATACCTTTTTGTATATGTTTAGTTTTGTTCAACAAAACTCTTGCTATACTATCAACGGATTGTTGTTCAATTTGATCAAAACCTTTGAACCTTTTTGTTTTGTTTTTTCATTTAAGCCTACGAAAGTGACTCTGCTCTGCGTGATGGAAAGCAGAGGTCTCCATCCTCATTGTAAAGGTAGGCAATGCATCATGATTACCCATACCATGGTGGCCTGGTCAGGTGTTTCTGCATTGTGCCTGTGTTTCAAATTACACAACAATGACATCATTATGTCTTTAGATTGTACAGGTCTGAAGATTAACGCTCCACGTATATATATTTTTTATATATATTTACTAAGCCTGCCAAAGTGACTCTACTCTGCCTGATGGAAAGCATGAGTAGAATCCAGGAGTAGGGGTCACCGTCCTCGTTGTGAGCGTAGGCATTGCAGCATGGTAACCGCAACCATGGCGGCCTGGTCAGATGTTTCCGCAACTTTCTCCCGCCCTCTGGAAGCCGGGAGAATGATGCAGAATTATTGAGTCCCCGGCCTCACACTCACCAACGAAATACGACAGCAAGAATGCTGTCATTATTAGGATGGTCTTCTGTGTGAGGATAGTACTGACACGGTCGAGCCGACCTATTCGTGCTGAAATCAGCGTGGCCCTACTACCTACACCCCTGTGGAAGTAAAATAAAGAACGAGTGCTTGTATCTAAATTTAATAAGCACTTTATTTCCTAAAGCAGTCTCGCACTTAAACATTATTACCTTTAAAAAGGCAAAAGAAGTATTGATAAAATACATTAATATCTATTTGTCGTCAAACTAAATCTTGAAGATGCTAAAATAGGCGGAGACAACTTGTTTATTAGAAACTACGCAGGCGGGGTCTCGGTGTAGATAAATACGTATCTTTAATGTTCTCTAACGGGTATAGGATAACAAACTAAGTAGCAGCACCATGCCTTGGGCTGTAGGTTGATACCCCATACGTTGCCCCACGGCATCATAGCTACGCCATGTGTTAGAACACATGTGCTATAGACAAGATAGAATGGAAACGGCTTTTGTATATTTTTGTTCTTCCTTTGTGGTCTTTGTTTAGTAGGTATTTTATTGTATATTATTTTGCAGGTCTCAAGCTCTTTTGTATACTTTATAGATCACACATGTACACCGGCTGATTTTATTTCCCAGGCGTTATCTACTAGATATCCTTTGGAAAATGTAGAAGTTTTGTGAGGCAGGTGAAAAGTGGTTGAAATCAGAGGTTAAATTCATTATCTCCCCTGTGCTATTGAAGTAAATTAATTTGTGCGATCTTCATATAATCAGTTTTATTGTCTGTAATTTTTTTCAATCATAGACCAGTCAAGGTATTTTCAATGGTCTTTCTCTGCCTTTGACTCTTGATTAAATAAATTTCAGCAACTAAAGTGGTGAGGTAATAAATTCGGTTTCAACTATCGATTCCTTATAAATATAAAATAAAATTAAGAGTACGTTAGAACATTTATTAAACTTTGCAGATAGCACTTATCATTGCACATACAGCTAATAATAAAATACGCAAACGTACCTACATGTAAATGCAACTAAGTCATAAATAAAAATGATTTAAGTAATTAAAACTGATGATTAATGTTATTCGAACGACGAAAAAACGAAGACGAAGTCGGTCCATCAGTTTAAGAGGCAGTTTATCACATATAAACTGATAAATAACAAAACACGAACGTTTAAACTCTATTAGCCGACCTGGTACACTTTTAATACAATTTATATAGCCCGTGTTACCCGGTTCATTATTACGAATCTAGACGAGTGGTTTAGACCTTAACGTGGAACATAGGAACCTTCATAGAGTGCCTAAAAGAGAACCTGCCATTATTAACATACCAGGTGAGTATAACAATTTAATATGTTAAAAAAGAGCCTTCTCCATACTTAACCGGCACATTAAAAATCAAATCTGACAAATGCGTCCGCAGAAAGCCCTAAGTTCAAATCATTATTGTTTTTTATCCAATTCCAAACGAAATGAAACTTAAAAGTTATTAATGACTAAAATTTAGTTCGTTTTTAATTAAGAACATAACGTATAACTTCTTGGATTCGTTTTAGTTGTTATTAAACGATATTTTGATGATAATGGCCGACGACAAGGATTTAGAATGGTAATAATAAGGTCATTTAAGAGTCCAATTTAGGATTGTAAATTAAAAAATCAACGTAGTGGTTAGTAAATTGTAATTATGGAGTTGAATTCTGTGTGTCACACACTATATTATAATTATGTGCGTGTGTGTGTGTGTGCGCGTTTATAGTACCTAAGTATTGTATGTGTGTATTTATACTCGTAGTACTTTTTTGTTGACGGGTGTAAAAATCGGATCACATAAAACACCCCGACTGCCGATCTCCAAGGATGACCTATCATCATCATCATCAGCAGCCTTTAACAGTCCACTGCTGGACATAGGCCTCTCCTTTGAAAGGGGTTTCAGCCTACTATACCACGCTGGCTAGACGGGTTGGTAAAGGGTTTGTTTCAAGTTTTCCTTCTCTTGGCAGTGATGTTGGCTGCTTATTTTGTTCCTTTAGTCGCCTCTTACGACACCCATGGAATGAATAGGGGGTTGTGACACTTTGTATTCTTAATCTGTCACCACACGGACGTCCATCGATGACCCGGACCATACTATTTCAGGTCCTCCTCAGGATCGGCGACACGCCTAGCCAGGCTCTGTCCTAGAAGGAGCCGCAGAGGCTCCCTCATGCCTATTGGCCAATCTTTTAGCTACTTGATCCCATTATGTACCCCGGCCACCATCCTACCGCCAATACTCGTAGTACCTAGACTTTGAAGTACCTACGTGTGTGCATTGAAATCGTGTAAATCTAATTAGGTGTGTACGGAATTCTAGCTTTTTAACTAGTTAAGACTAGTTGTTAATAAAGCTATATTTTAGCTTTGTAGTACTTAAACCGGTCTTAGGTAAGTAGTTAACAGCGAATTGGCCGGATAATAGTTTTGAATGTACTAAATTTTAAACCTTATAATATTATTAAATGTTACCATTACGAACGAGAATTAAAGTATTTACATGTAGGTGTAGGAGGTGATGGATTAAGAATTTGGAGTGTCAAAACGAACACCCGAACGAGTGACACAAAGAACACACAGACAGACAGAACAAAAATGTATGAATCACACAAAGTGTTTTCCTACGTGGGATTTGAACCCACGACATTTGGCGCAGTCAGCAAACTCTTAAACCACTAGGCCAAACGTGCAGTCAGTATAAATATAGGGAGGTTTTTTCGAACCGTGGTTTATTAAAGGTCTTTGATGGTGATTATTGCGTTGTTCGTAGGTATGTAAATAAATCTTTAGGAACACAATTAATAAATCTAGTCATCTCGAGATGTATCTTAGTCGTGGGGTACGGCAAGGGGGACTCCAGAAACAGCTGATGGTTTCGTGGTGTTCCTCCCAACTGTGAAGGTAGGCCTGGAAGGAGGAGGAAGGTGGATAGACCGTTACTCTAGGAGCCACACACACGCCTTTCCATTACCCCACGAAGGGTAAGTATATAAATAAATAAATTATACACCTGACTGCACGTTTGGCCTTGTGGTTTAAGCGGTCGATACGCCGCTCTCTATCTCGCCAAGTGTCTCTCTCTCATGCTCTCTATGTCTCTATGTCTCTCTATGTCTCCAAGCTCTCTATGTCGTGGATATAAATTCCACGTGCGACAACACTATGTGATTCAGACATTGTTGTTCTGAGTCTGGGTATTCTTTGTGTCGGTTTCATATATGTTTGTAAGGTCCCCCGCGACACATGATGTATATTCATAATGCGGGGGTTGTGTTTTTAATAATTAAAGAACCTGTTACAACGTTCTCTAATTCCAAAATAAACAGAGCTTGTACTAGATAACTGATAACTTATTTTTCTTCCTAGCCTTATTCCCAATATTATTTGGGGTCGGCTTCTATTTCAACCGGTTTTACCTTAATAAAATAAAAAATATAATAAAAATAATTTATTAACAAGTAAAGGCAAGTACATATTGGTTATGTCCAGTGGCCGCACACTAGGGCAAGCCTGTCCTATTACGATTAACATTCAACAGCTTAACGTGCTCGGCCAACATCAAGAAACTTAATACCCAATTACAATAAAAACAATAATAATAATAAAAAGTAGTAATAATAAAAGATTGCTTAATCTATTTGACTTACAGGCTAACATTAAATGGATTAATTAAACGACTCGCAAATGATGAGATAGTAAAACTAACAAAATATGTCAGTTTTTCCACGGAGCGACTGGCATCGAACCAGCGCAACACTGAGGGAGAACTGAAATTCGAATGTTGAAGATAACTGAAATATTTGCTGATATACTTTTTTGTAAATACATACATATTCGGTATACATAGAAAACACCCAAACTCCATACGACACACAAACCATAATTCCATCGTTTATAAAACCTAAACCAAAGGCTTTTATATATTTAGTTTTAGACAAAAGATTATGTTTTATACAAATGGCGTATAATTTACTACACATAATTAAATATTAATGTATTGTCGTTGAAACAATATTGTTCACGGTGATGTCATATTTAATAAAACGTAATAACTTATTTATTGTCTTATTTAGTTACTAGTTGAGGCCCGCGGTGTTACCCGCATTTATTTTTGTAAATCGCGAAAGTCGCTTAGCGAAGCAAGCTTATAAAAAATAATAGTTTTAAGAAACCAAACAAGCACGCTTTTAAACTAAAAAGTATAAAATGATTTTAACGTAACAAAGTGTGGGGCGATGTTATTGAAATATTTTCAGAAAGCACCCCACGCTATGTGAAAATATTTCAATAACTTTTTTGCCGTAAATGACTTACAGACAGACAGAGTAGCTTTCGCATTTATAATTTAAGGAAGGAATTTTATGAAAAAAATTTGCTCGTCTGTCTATTCGTTAGGGCTAGTCTCTTGAACGACTGAACCGATACTGAACCTGAACCGTTCAAACTATGACAATACACTAATTAGAAAAATAAACGAAGAAAAAATATATTTTTTTTTAATCAAATTTGTCTTTTTTTGTCTAGAAAAACAATAGTTTTAAAAACTAAACAACACGCCTGAAACTAAAAAGTAGAAAATAATTTTAATGTACGAACGGATTTAAATGAAAGTTAGAACACATATAGCCAAGAGCCCGAAAAAGGACATAGGCTACTTTTCACCGCGATAACCGTTATACACGCGGGCCGAGCCGCAGGCGAAAGCTAGTACTCATTATATTTTCATATTATATTTATTAAAAATCTTATCATTAGATATTACAAACAAACAGTCCAATTTAAATTATTTGTGTAGATGACACGTATGGTTGTACTCATCTCTAAATTATTACCTATTTTACACAATTTTTATTGTTGAACTGTCAAACGAATAGATGTATAGCGTTCTGGTTACATGTTTGAGAAATAATACCTATTGTTATTTCAACGAATCTATTCAACATTTCAATAGTTAGGTATTTAAGTCAAGTAATTTGAAAAAAATGTTACGTACTAGCTTTCGCCCTCGGCTCCGCCCACGTGTATGTCAGTTATCGAGATAAAGCCTATGTCCTTTCTCAGGCTCTTGACTATGTGTGCACCAAATTTCATTTTAATCTGTTCAGTATTTATGGCGTAAAAGACGCGACAGATAGTCCTCAAAATTCTCGCTTCGAACGGTTGAATCATTTGAGAAGGTAACAACCAAAAATAATGTTTTGAAACTAAACCTAATTCAATGAATTTGTAATATAGTTCCCGCTAAGCATCTTTGCCACAAATTCAAATGTATTTTAATATAAAGATAGATCGAAGAATCGCGCAAAGGAAGCCAGAAATTCTTCTTCTTCTTTAGGTACCATCTCCATCACGGAGGTCGGCGACCATATGTCTGTATCTATCCCTTGCTTCGGTCATGCGAATCAATGCCAGAAATTAGGCTCTTCAAATACCTACTTATATATCTAAAGGTTTGGTCAGACAAGAATTCAAACGTAGGATTTGTCATAACCTGTAAGCAATCTGAGCGTACCTTATTTAGTAAAAAAAAACCTGTAAGTATTCAACCATTTCGCCTCTTTGGTCATCAAATGGCGGGTTTCTGAGAAAAGAACAACACCACCTTCCAAGAATGACATTTGTCGGTGTGGCAATAAAAATCATATTAATAATATTAAAAATAAAACTAGTCGAACACCAATTATATATTTAAGGATACATATTGTTATAGTTTTAATTGTGCATCGATAAAATCTAGTCATTAATTTTCCAAGAACGTTTTTATGTGTCGTAAAATTTTTTGTAGCTCTTTTACACTCGTAAATCGACAATTATTTATGTCGTAAAATAATCAGGAATATAATAATTATGTTTAAGTATTTTAATAATGTTTTAATTTAAAGTTTTTCTCATTATGTTCTTAAAAAGGTTGCCTTTGCATCTGTTTTTTTTAATTTGTCTTTTTTAGGTACAAAGACATTTATGTAAACCTATAAAAAATTTATAGAGTGCCTTTGGTAATTAATTAAAATGTAAAATAGGTAATTTTAGATGATAATCGATTAAAAAAACATGATCATTAACTTTTTAATTAGTTGAGTGCCAATATTAGGCGATGTTGACAAGGTTGAAGAGATATATTAAATCTATTTCATTATTTTTTTAATAATTGACGTTTTAACAAAAAGTTTTCGTTTTGAAATTTGATTTTATAAAAACCATAATAATTAAATATACTGTTTTTATTAAGAATGCAAATTGAGTGTGACAGAGCTAGGGCGTACCCCATAAGCGACGCGCGGCAGCAGCACCCGGCTACGCGAAAAAGTGGACAAGGGTTGTTGCATCACCCGAGGCGGGTGCAACGTAAGAAGCAAGCCCGAGAGTACAAGTTAAGGTATGCAAGTTGGAATATTGGTACTATGACTGGGAGAGCGAGAGAGCTAGCAGATGTTTTGAAAAGAAGAAGAATAAATGTGGCATGCTTACAAGAAACAAAATGGAAGGGCACAAAAGCAAGAGAAATAGGAGAAGGCTACAAGTTTTATTTTTGTGGAAGTGATGGAAGAAGAAATGGAGTAGGTATAGTATTGGATGGTGTTTTGAAAGAGTGTGTGACGGATGTAAAGAGAGTGAACGATAGAATAATAGTCGTAAAAGTAGTATGGGAGGGTATGATCTTGAATATTGTTAGTGTATATGTGCCTCAAACTGGATGCAAGGATGAAGTGAAAGAAAAGTTTTGGGAGGACTTTGATATGGTTATAATCAACATTCCTGATAGCGAAGAACTTTTGATAGGTGGAGATTTTAATGGACATGTGGGAACAACGAATGATGACTATGAAAGAGTGCACGGAGGAAGGGGGTTCGGTAGTAGAAACACCGAAGGTGAAGTCTTACTTGAATTTTCCTTATCTTTTGATCTAGCAATAGTCAATACATGGTTCCAAAAACGTGACGAACACTTAATCACTTATAAAAGTGGTAGCCACACGACACAGATTGACTACTTCCTCACAAGAAGAGGTAAGTTGGTTTGTGTCAAAGACTGCAAAGTGGTGCCAGGGGAACCCTTAGTATCGCAACATAGACTATTGCTGATGGAGGTCAAATGGAAAGTTTTGAGTAAGACAAAAAATAACCGAACTTTGCCTAGAATTAGGTGGCGAATGCTAGAGAAAGAAGAGTATGCAAGTAACTTCAAGGTAAAAATGGTAGAAAAAATGATTGAAATGAATGTAAGGTCCGGCCAGTTGGTGAATGAATGTTGGAATGAAATGGCAAATTATATACGTAAGACAGCGAGAGAAATATTTGGGGAGACAAAAGGTAAAGGCATCATTGAAAGAGATTCCTGGTGGTGGAATGATGAGGTCCAGCAAGTTTTAAACGAAAAAAAGGTTGCCTTTAAAGCATGGAATAATGAAAAGGGAAGTGAGAGAGTTAAGGATGATAGAATGAAAGATTATAAAGACAAGAAGAAGAAAGCAAAAAAAGCGGTAGCAGTAGCCAGAGCTCAAGCTCAATATAGCATGTATGAACACCTACATGAGCCTAGAGGTCAAAAAGAGCTCTATCGCATTACGAAAAGAAGGGAAGAAAGAGCGAAAGACTTAAATCATGTGAGATGTATAAAAGATAAAGATGGGAAGGTTCTGGCTAAGGATGAAGATATAAAAGGCCGATGGAAGCAATACTTTGAAGAACTTATGAATGAAGAGAATGAATGGAGTGGAGTGCTGAAAGATGTGGATGTAAATGTCGGACTAGTGAATGTGATTAGTATAAATGAAGTCAGACTGGCAGTACGAAGTATGAAAAATGGAAAAGCAGTCGGTCCCGATGGTATACCAGTAGAAGTTTGGAAGTTACTGAAAGAAGACGGATATAAATGGCTGGCGTTATTCTTCAATAAGTTGTTGCATGAAGAGCTGATCCCAAAGGAATGGTGTAAAAGTCAGTTGGTACCCATTTTTAAAAATAAAGGGGATATTCAGGAATGCAACAACTATCGAGGAATAAAGCTTATGTCACATACTATGAAAGTCTGGGAGAAAGTGATTGAAAGGAGAATACGAGATGAGAGTGAGATAACACAGAGCCAATTCGGGTTTATGCCTGGGCGTGGGACAACAGATGCCATATTTGCAATGCGTCAACTATGTGAGAAATACAGGAGTGCGCACAAAAACTTGCATATGGTGTTTGTGGACCTCGAGAAAGCTTATGATAGGGTACCCCGAGAGGTTCTGTGGTGGGCTTTGAAAGAAGAAAGAGTGCCTGTTAAGTATATAGAAATGATTCGTGCTATGTACAGGGCGTCGACGACGCATGTTAGGTCGATCGCGGGTAACACTGATCAGTTCGATGTCTCTGTAGGCTTGCACCAGGGATCGGCTCTAAGCCCATACCTCTTCCTGTTAGTATTAAATGCCTTGACATCGGACATACAGGAGGAGGCACCTTGGTGCATGCTTTATGCAGATGACATTGTACTGGTTAGTGAAGATGGGGGTGAGATCCAGAACAGATTGGAAAAATGGCAACAAAAGCTGGAGAATGTTGGCTTGAAAATCAGCAGAACCAAAACCGAGTACATGTTCTGCGATTTCGGCGGTCTCTCCAGCCCTGGAACCATTACGCTGGATGGGACAGCAATAACAGTCTGCTCCAATTTTAAGTACCTTGGCTCTCTACTGCAATGTGACGGTGAGATCGATCGAGCTGTACAACACCGAATCAATTCGGGATGGGTGAAGTGGCGGCAAGTAACGGGGACAATCTGTGACCCTAGTTTCCCCTTAAAACTTAAAGGACAAGTCTATAAAACTATCATCAGACCTGCCGTCCTGTATGGTTCTGAAAGTTGGCCCATTAAGAAAGCGAATGAGAGACGCCTGAACGTTGCTGAAATGCGAATGCTAAGATGGATGTGTGGTGTAACTCGGATGGACAAGGTCAGAAATGAATACATACGAGGAAGTCTGAAAGTAGCGCCACTGGATGAAAAGTTAAGAAGTAATAGGTTATCTTGGTATGGACATGTTATGCGGAGGGATGAGGAAAATGTGGCAAAGAAAATGTTGGGTATGGAAATTGAAGGTTACATGGCAAGAGGTAGACCAAAGAAAAGGTGGATGGATTGTGTGAAAGAAGATATGAATAGGAAGGGAGTTAACAGTGAAATGACGAGTGATAGAGTAGAATGGAAGGATAAAACATACTGCGCCGACCCCAAATAAAATTGGGATAAGGGCAGGCAGATGATGATGATGACTGTTTTTATTGTCTTTCATTTTTATGTTGTCTTTCACGACTTTTACATGTACTCATGATTTATTTTCATTGTTCAGAAGAACTTATATTAACTAATTTTTCGCGAAAATTTTAATCGCTAATGCAGCTGGACAACACAAAACATGCGTAGATAGGATACAATATTTGAACTTCTTACTCTAAATATTGCAAACACAAACTATATTTCTGTTTTATAAATAAATTCTAAAAGCACTTAACGTGTTATGAATGAAATACTAATTAACAATAGTCTTGATTTTTTACTTTTAATTGTGTTTGAGAAACAAATAAATAATACAAATTTAAATATAACAATATATCAACTAGAAGCACGCTTTCGTGAAAAAAATATGAAAAATGGTTTGTTTTCAGTCACCTTAAATTATATATAATAAGTTTTTATGCGTTTTACTAAACGCAAATGCAATATGTATGAAAGAAATGATTTATTACTTTAAGTAATTCGGACTTCAGTTTAAGTATAACAAAATGGACATGGTATGCTTTTAGACAAAAAAGGTTTAGTGTTTAGGTATCTTGTTTATTATGTCAGTCAGAGATCTTGTTATAATATAATGTTCATCTATTATACATTTTATATATTATCGTCTATACAAACTCGTCTGTAGTTATATCACACAAACATTTTCAGCCGCTATTGGTCATATCGAGATATTATCAATAAAATAGCCTTTCTCAATAAATAATCTGTCGAATACTAAAGAACTTCTCCAGAGTTGTGAGATTAACGCATTCAAGCAAACAACAATTTAAGTCTTTAGCACATTTAGATAAAAAAGAATATTCTAGACTCACCATATCAACTATTTAGCGGCGTAGGTAAAATCACAGACATACTAGTCACCCATAACACACCCGCATAAAAGCAACACTGTCATAGATATTTAAAAAAAAATGTAGTGGCAATGTTCCTCAAATATCTGCATTTAATTAAACTTACACATCAATACTTTTTGTTTAACATAAACACACAAACAACTATTTACGAATTAAAACTTTATTCTTGAGACACTTTATTTCTCAACAATTTTTAACATTGAAAAGCAAAACACTTTACCTATATTATTAATAATTAAGGATTTATTTAAACTACTTAAAACATTGTAAAAACAATGATGTATTATAACTAAAACGCAACAACAAAAACAATTGCAATTTTAATTCAAAACTTTTATCTTAATAGGTACTTTAATTTAATTTGTTACAAAATGCAAGCGTAATATTCTGTGGAACTTTATTTATTTAAAAAATGTGTTTCGTTTAAAAATTACACAAGTTTAATTTTATTTTATCTGTTTTAGTCGTAAGAAACTTAATATTTATAATTTTAAAGTGTAACAAAATGATACACTGAAATATAATTTTTTAGCACAAATTTGCACAAATCAGTAGAAATGACATCATATCTGCCATTTTGGTTGGTATCTTTAGAACGAGTGGTTGCAGTGTTTGCGTACCAAAACATTTTGAGATCTCTTCAGAACCAAGACGTATCCACTTGAAAATGATGTCTAAATGAGCGTTCTCAAAGTTTTGAGAAAAACCATAGACAATATATGCACGCTTTTTAAAAAAAAAATTAGGGATCACGAACGCCGACCCAATCTAGTTTTGGAAGACGGTAAAACGCTCTAAGTACGATGATGAAGAGTCGACCATCCTTCTGCATTATAAAAATATTAGCTGAACAAGCTCAGCTCCTTTGATCTAAGCATGATCTTAACTATTCTATCTTCTGCACGCCTGCGAAACACGAATAATGAAAAACGTAAAAATCTTTTAGTTAGTTGCCGAGTTCATCGCGAGCAACAACAATAGAAGGTAATAAATGCATTATAAATTTAACTGAGAATATATTATTCATTTTAAAACAAGACTGAATAACTAGAAAATAGTCAATTAAAATTTTAAATTAAACTTTTAACAAAACACGAGATATGCAACTATCATTATTCAAAGCTTAATGGTTCATGACTCGTCGAGAAATGTTTTTATACAGACAGAATTTCCTAGCACATGTTTTACAATAAATTTTAGTTAATTTATTTATAAATAAAGCGTTTTGTATAATTTAACTACAATTAAATATATAGTAAACACAACACACATACATAGTCACTACATATTTCATAATAAAGTCCTCCGCCGCGTCTGTCTGTCTGCGATAAACTCATAAACCACTGAACCGATTGACATGCAATTTTGTACCCAGATAGTATAAAGCTTTAGGAATGACATAGGTTACTTTTTACCACGATAACCAACATAGGCGCGGGCAGAGCCGCGGGCGAAAGCTAATATAAAATAAAAACGTTTCCGTTGTCTCTTCGATCCTTTTAAACCACTGGTCGGATTTTCAAGGAGTTTCCAGCAATTTATAGATTGGTTTAAGAAGAAGGTATATTTTTATAATATCTGCATGTTAAAGTAGAGGAAATATGAGAATTTCAAAGACTTTCATACGAAACAGGGCCGGGACACTAGTATAAATACGAAGTATCAGCGCCCCTAGTTATTTCGTGGGTGTCCTAAAATCTAACAAAATTAAATCAAGGCAGCAAACTACACAAGACAATATCGCTACAAATAGAAGGAAAACTTGGAATAAAAACAGACAGGTTGATATAAGATCAACTTGTCTAGCCAGCGTGGACAAAACCTACTTTCTAAGAAGAGATCTATATCCAGCAGTGGACTATCAAAAGCTTTTGATAATTATGATGAGAAAAACACTTTCAAAAGTTCAAGTTGCCCTAAGGTTAAACTATCAAGTTTACTGACAAGATATAATAGGAAGATGGGAAGATAGAAATCACGTAGGCCATGATAAGCAAGGTTTTATATATATTTAAGCTTACCAATGTAACTCTACTCTGCCTGATGGAAAGTATGACTAGAATCCAGGAGTAGTGGCAGCCATCCTCATTGTGAGGATAAGCAATGCAGTATGGTGACCCATACTGCCAGGTCAGATGTTTCTGCATTTTTCTACCGTCCTCTGGAAACCGGGAGAATGATGTAGAATGATCGGGCCAATACGGCGACAAATTCAAAATTCAAATTCAAAAATTCTTTATTCACTTAGGATGCAATACATTCAGGTCAAGATTCTACATGTACATTTATGCCATGTTCGCAAACAATAGGTAGAGCCGGAGAAAAGAACATGGCAATAAAAACTCGCGGCCACTCCTTTCAAATCGCCAATGTTTACATAGTTTTAATGTTTATAAACCTGATATGGGGGTAAGGTGCTGCCACTAATATACTATACACCATGTTAGAGGACTGATGCAAATTATAGTGATTAAAAATTAGAACATAAGCTAATTTAAAAAAAAAAAAAAAACAGCCTCAGTGGGTACAACATAGTAGGAGCATCTACTTACAACAAAGGTAAAAACTATATGTGCTCAAATATTGGCCAAATTACTGGTAACGAAAGATTAAATATAAAATATTAATTATAAGATCAAAAGAAAGAGAAGAATAGCCTTTATTCGTCACGTAGAATCTTTACTTACAAAAGTAAAATCATGCTCTTAAACAATGTGATAACAACATTCACATGAGTAGAATAAAATGAGTAGTCAAATCCATTTTTCTTTATCATTTAAAAATTCGTCAACTATATAATAACCTTTACGTATAAGATAAGTTTTATATATAATAATGGACCAGCCACATTACCACAGCCACATATGCAAGGTTATGATGAAGTCACATATGGAGCTCAGTCTCCGTGATGACGGATTAAGAATACATAAGAAACATCACCCTTATTTATCCCGTGAATGTCGTAAGAGATGACCATGGGGTAAAGGCATGCAATGAGAAGACAAACTTGCAAATCCGTCTGAAAACGTTGATAAGTGATGCTAAACTTTGCTCATTGGATGAAAATCAACAAAAAAGAGAAGAAAAAAGAAAAGAGTTGTACCCGCTTTTTTAAAAGGCATTGACATAGGCTGACCTGACTATATGAGACCAAGTATGACTATAATAATAAATATTTCTTACATCTGATTCACCATCATCTAGTCCCAAACTAAGCAGAGCTTGTACTACGGGTATTAAACAACTGATATATAAACGTTTTTTTTTTTTGTAAATGCATACATATAATACATACAAAACACCCAAACTACGAAACAAATATTTACAGACCAAACAAATATTTGGTCCAACCCGGGAATCGAACCCGAGCCCTCTTGATCAGCAGCCAAATACGCTAACCATAGACCAACAAGGCAGTCTCGAATGATTGAGAAGATTTTTTTTTTTTTTTATTCAATCAAGCATTTAGGTTTGCAATTTTGCATACATAAGTTACGTGTGTATTCAGTAAAGTAAGTGTGTATACATAAGTAAAGTATTCAAAATTGTATAGGTGATGTAGTGATGTCACTTAAAAGATACATACCAAAGAGTTAAAGAATAGTTAAAAATAGGCTAATATTAGAATCTCGAAATTTACTCTGTCTGTCTGTTACGCTTTTAAGGCTAAAACGATTTATATTTAAATAGATTGCATCTCAGAGGAGATAGGCTACTTTTTGTCGCGAAAACCAGTACGTATACATGCGAGCAATAGCTAGCAATTTTTTTTTTATCTAATAGTTCTCTGTCAGTCATTTCCCCGCGGCACTACTAACATTTTACTATATCAAAAATAATGCACACGCATTTTAACACCTAACAAATAGTTATATAATTGACATGTCATCAAAAAAAACTCTTCAAATATCAAGCACCATTGTGCTAAGCCAAATAATAGTTCCACAAAATTAATATAATAATCTTTGACCATAGTGATTGATTGCAGTGAGTCAGCCATATTAGTTTTTGTCTATGGTCCTGAGTGAATGGCGGGAACGTTTGATGGTGAAGTGTCGAATTTATTTTTAATGTTTAACGCCTTTTCACTTATGGCGGCATTTAGGATGTGTTAAGCAGTTTTGTCTTGCATATTAGGGAGTAATTGTGTGGATATATGCTGATAAATATAACTTAACTAGCCGTGCCCCGCGGTTTCACCCGCGTTTTTCTCGTTTCCGTGGAAAAAATAGGTTTTCGATTTTACACCTTGTGTTACAAAATAGCACTTTTATTACGGATCCCTAATTTTGAAAAAAATATATAGCCTAATAGCCTTTCTCGATAAATGGACAACCCAAGACTGAAAGAATCATTCAAATCGGATCAGTAGTTCCAGAGATTAGCGCGTTCAAACAAACAAACAAACAAACTCTGCAGCTTTATAATATTAGTATAGATTATAAATTAATTAAGTATATGTATTCAAACGTGTAGAATTAGCAACAATTTATAGAGAATTACGTACGTATATTGGTTCTTAGATTATTTTTTTGGCACGTGTTTTTATTAACCGTTTTAAAAGAAAGTCTAATTCGATGATTTTTTGTGTGAATTCTACTCAAAATTACTTTTTTTTAAGCCTAGCAAAGTGACTTCTCTGCCTGATGGAAAGCATGAGTAGAATCCAAGAGAATTGCTCACTATCTTTATTGTGAGTGCAGGCAATACAGCATGGTCACCCACACTATGCCGGCCTACGCCTTCGAACGAAATACGACAGCTCGAATGCTGTTTTGTGAGGTAAGTCTTCTGTTTGAGGGTAGTATTGAAATCAGCATGGCTTTACCTTCTTTGAAAGTTCTTATCATTTTAATTACCAGTCACTCGATTAAGATAAGTCTTTTCCAAGTCAGCCTTATTACATTAGGTCTAACTTGGTCATTTATTACAACATAATCAACTAGGTTCAAAATTTTATGGTATAAAGATAGAGAGGCATAGATATCACACTAAGTATACCCTTACTTCCTGGTAGACACTCTTCACGTAGATGTAGACTAAATAATTCCTAAGAGGAACTACCTACAGTCCTTAAATGTAGTTTTGGTCTCTGTGACAGATAGCTACAATACCGGCTATGTAAATCGCGAGTAACGTAGTAGTGAAGCTAAGCTTGTAGAAATAAAAAATAGTTTTAAAAAATTAAATAAACACGCTTTTAAACTAAAAAGTAGAAAATAATTTTAATGTTAAAAGCGTGGGGCGACGTTATTGAAATATTTTCAGATAGCACCCCACATTTTTTAGAAAAGAGACTTTTTTTTTTGTTTTTTTTTTTTTTAAATTAGTGTATTCTCATCGGTCCTAAATCTACAAAGTTTGAACAAAATCTTTCAGTTTAAAGTGGTTCAAAATCGCACTCAAAGGACTCTGTTACAAACATACAAACAAACAAAGATACAGGTGAAGGTAATAAAAAGCGTGTAAAAAAGGAAAGGTTAGTCCTTATGCCATCAGCTTAGGAGTAAAAGTCCCGTCAAAATCGACAAACATACAGCCGGACAAAAAATTGCTGTTTTGATGTTATTACCGTAAATACCTATTGTGATAAGCATTTAGTAAAAAACGGTCGACTACTAGTTCAACCGGTTTTACCTGAATATCAGTTTTTTCCACGGAGCGACTGGCATCGGACCTCCGCAACCCTAAGGGAGAACTGAAATTCGAAGATTGAACTAGTTGTCAGTATATTTGAGGGCACTGACTTCAAAATAACGATTGCCATAGATGTTCATGACAACCGGGACCGACGGCTTTACGTGCTCTCCGAGGCACGAGCGTGAATCACCTACCAAACTTCCAAACTCCGGGCTGTTATTAGGAATTTCCTAAGAAAAACCTAAAAACACGATTTGAACCCGAGACCTCTTGATTAGCAGTCGCATACGCCCACTCGACTCAATTAAAATATTAAATAATATTAATTTATATTAATTTACAATAATTAATTATGAAATTTAATTTAAATCAAAGTCCATTGAATCTCGAACCATAGAGTAAGTAATTATTATTTTAAATTAACTATAATATAAGCAAGAAATGCACTTGCACCCAGCCAATCGCCGTAGTGTTGTTAATGATATCATAAAATTGGAAGCTTAATTTTAGTACTTGTGTTTTAGCAATTCAATTAAACTAGATATCTAAATGTTATTAGGTAAGAGAAAATTCCATTTTGTATTTATAATTATTGAGCAAATGTGTGTAGAAGTGTCGAAAGGGCTCGTTCATGGCGAAGTTATACCGACCAAATTGTTTATGGTCTGAAGAAAGCCAGGAACCAACCAGCATGCATTAAGACCGTTGAAAATTTAATTTTATTTATTAACTAGCTGACCCGGCAGACTTTGTACTTCCTCAATTGATAAATAGAATACCTGAAATTTTGTATATAATATCAGCCTGGCTCTGCTACCTTGAGAGACAGAAAAAAAGTTAATTTTGGGTCCGATAAATTCCATTCAAATACCACATTTGTGAGAGACTGATTCCTGTGATAGGTAGAAACTAGAAACCTGTGTTACAGGTCACTACTCACCAGATCTCACGCTAATTAGTTTGTTACAAGGTAAACTAACATATTAGTGGAGGAATACATACCTAGGAAGGAGAAATATTAAAATAAACGCTAAATTAAACATGACGTTAATGTGTGTTTGTGTGTGTATGTGTGTGTGTGTGTGCGAGAGAGAGAGAGAGAGAGAGAGAGAGAGAGATATTGAGTGCGTTTGAGTGTGTATATATATTTGAGTGTTTATATATATTTGATATTGGTATACTTGAGAGCAGGCAGTTAAAGGTACCTAGGTATCTATGTCAAGCCATTGGATGACTAGAGACGTGATTTGCGCAATGACACTAGTGTTTCAGATTTTCAGTAAACTCAATAAATTATGCTAAATATTAAGGCATAAAGGTACTACTAAAATACTGCGAATGTTACTTATTTATTCACAGAAGATAAAATGTCTCTCATTGTAAGTGCGATTAAATCAAGTTGTTAAATACGAAATGTGAGTACAATAAAGCCTTTTGTTCAACTAACGTTTTGTTCAAACTGAGTATATTGTGTTTACGGTTCGTTTGTAGCAATACAAATTGTTTGTATCTTACCTCGTACTAAGATACCTCTCATGTAGGTATGTTTAATGTAGAGAGCCTTTCTAAAGTAAGTAGGCCCCGCCTAACCTAAGTGACCCCACAGCAAACCAATTCTTGGTGGTTGCGTATGCGACTGTTGTGAATGAGGTCTCAGGTTTGATTCCCGAGACGGACCAAATGGCTGTATCTAATTTTTTGTTATAAAAAAGCGTATTTATGTATATATATAAGTTGTCCAGTATCCATAATACAAGTTCTGTTTTAGGAATAGATGTCGTTATTTGTAACATGTCCAAATTATTATTTATTTATGTACAAAAAAAATAACTGTGAATATTTTCAGTTGTCTATTATCTTAGTTATTAATCCA
The DNA here is from genome assembly GCA_932526445.1 of Phragmatobia fuliginosa. Taxonomy (NCBI): domain Eukaryota; kingdom Metazoa; phylum Arthropoda; class Insecta; order Lepidoptera; family Erebidae; genus Phragmatobia; species Phragmatobia fuliginosa. The sequence continues at coordinate 17,450,429 of OW052074.1, read as the reverse complement.
CATCTTTATATATATAATTATTGTGTGAGTGTGTATGTCACTGAACTTCTCTCAAACGACTGGACCGATTTTGATGAAATTTTTTGTGTGTGTTCAAGGGGATCTAAGAATGGTTTAGATTCGCAATTGGACCCGGTTGGTGACGCTGCGATCAAGTTCTGGAATTTTAAAGTTGGGCGGTACGAAGTTCGCTGGGTCAACTAGTATACTAATATTATTTATGATTAGGCAGTATGACAGCTGTAGAAAAACAAAAAAAAATAGAAACTCATAGTCTATGCTTAGAACATAAACTAAAGATCAATTGCTTAATAAACAGGTGTTCAAATAAAAAAAAGTCAAATTACGTGTTTACAATGGTCTCTGATACGTGATAGCTCATATGAAGCTGATAGTATCTCGGCCCCGTGTGGAGTGATTGTGATGGATGGTTGTCTGCTAACGGCCATGGCGCGTGCTAGGGAAGCTTTATCATAAATCTTATGACGTCAGAGATTTTGAAATGTTTATGTGTGAAGTTTTATGAAGCGTTTGACACGATATTAAATGGAACTGAAAATTGCCACTAAAGAAAGGCAGAAAAACATTTATTCTTTTTAAGCTATTGTATAGCTTTTATCGCAGGCTTTGAGCGCGGCGAAGAAATTCCGTAACGAAAAAACCTAACACCCTAAAAAGGATAGAGATTATGATTGTAACTGCAGTGCGACAAGGATGTGGCGGCTCCGTGCTCTATAGGCAGATTACTACTTCATCACGTACTTGACAACACAGTCATTCTATATTCTTCTTCTTTTTTTTAGTTCGTTTTTTTATTCCATAGATATGCTAGTAGCCGACCCCAAATAAAATTGGGAATAAAGGCTCGGAAGATGAGATATGCTCATATTACTATTAAGTTCTCTGTTTAGTTGCCATTGTCTTTCGTTTAATAGGATGATTATATTGTTTTGCAGTAATTATAATGTATGTTGGTAAAAAGACAGTGTATATTGTTTTGTAAACTTGAACTAATATCAAAGAAAAAAATAGTACATAAAAAATAATAATTGCTTATGTTGATAAAAAATGCTATGCAATACCTAGCTTTACCGCGGCGCTCCCCGAGTGCCACACGACTTTTTTTTATATTTATTTGAGCCTACCAAAGTGACTCCACTCTGCCTGATAGAAAGCGTGAGTAGAATCCAGAAGTATGAGAATGGCCCCCATTCTCATTGTGAGTGAGAATGATGCAGAATGATTGGGCGTCCGGTCTCACACTCACCAACGAAAGACGACAGCACGAATGCTGTCATTATTAGCTTGATCTTCTGTATAAGGGTAGAACTGCTGCGGTCGATCCGGCTCATCCGTGGTAAAACCTGAACCTATTCTGGCATTAACAGGACAACATATGGTAATACAAGTACAATATAGAGAAAAATGCGCCGTGTCGTGCCAGAAAAGCGCCTACCACAGCATATTGCTGCAGCTTGAGGAGCTACAGCGCTGGCATTCTGATAGGGCCAGCGCCCGGTGACCTTACTTTGTCCGTCTGTGTGTGCATTTGTGTTGTTGTGTATTGTGTGGAATGAGATTCAAAACCATAAACATTCGTATGTTGATACATGTAAATCTTCTGTACGTATGTTTGTAAGTGAATTCCTTCTAAACGGCTGAACCAATTAACATAAAATAATACAAAGAACATAGCTTATGCCTAACAATACACAATATAAAAGTTTAGACTGCCATTTTGAAATCGTTCAAGCGGATCATTAATATTGAAGTAGCGACTACTGTTCTCAAAACTTTTTGGATCTTATATTAATTTCAACATGAATACTTTACTTGAGTTTTCTTAATAAGCCATTCATTAAAATATCGACAAAAATTAATCCAATAGAAAATAAGTTTAATTTTTTAAACATTCATAGATATAAAATAAAAATAAATAACTAAAAAAGTTCATTGGCCATAAACACCATAAATTAAAAACATTCAATAATGGAACACAGTTTAAAAATTTAATGCGTTCGATTGTCATTTAAAATGTTGACCGTGAAATAAAAATCTCCCATTTTATGGGTAACCAATTCAAGAAATCGATTTTTAAACAGAATAAAAAAATAATTACCCTTAATTACAAATATTCTACTCAAGATCACAGGTGTAGAATAATAGACTTTATATTAGTTATTAAGCAGTTTTGACTATAATATCGTTCTCCTGTATCGAATTATGGAATAATAACTATAAAAAAGTAATAAAATATTGGCTATTAACTAAATGTCCAATCAAAGCAGGTTGTATATGGATTTTACGATCGGTACGCATTAACGATACAATTTAGAAAATGTCGATAGGCCAATCGGGTCGGGTGGGAGGACCTATCACCGGCCGTCTAAATTACTTTTTTTGTATTAACGTGTTTAGGTATTTTGGATACGGAATCTGTCTAAATTCGAGGGTTTTTTTTAGTAATGTAAGGGTAAAAGGAGTTGTTTAGTTGTTTAATGGTAAGTAATAATCGTTGACCATGAATATTTGCAAAGATGAATAGACGCATGTTGCTATTCTTTGACTGTCATCCCCTTTAAAAATTTAAGAAAAAGATAGTAGGGAGAGGGTTTCAGTTAAGTTACCCAGAGATAACTATTATTTCTAGAAATTAGTTTCAAACTTTCTTGTTATTTAAGAATACATCTGATACCTACAACATGAACTGTAAACTCCATAACATTAATCCTTGACATCCAGGCACCAGATAAGTCTTGTTAAAAACTATGGCTTTATAATCATCGTTTCTGTACCTACCTTTAGCCTTTAACTTACACTACATTAATGTACCCTTTATAGATCGACGCATACGATTTAGAAAATCACATTTGTCCCTATTCAAATAAATAAAAAAAAATAGCTTTAGAAAGCCATTTCGTAGCCGCGCTTATAACTAAAGCTACCGACACAATATATTCGATATAAGAGTCGTAACCTCAATCAAAATGACGATAAACTTTGACAAAACTCCATGTTAAGCCGTCTTATAATTATCCATATATTACTAAATCCCTGGGCCAAACTACCTGGCTGTAGGGACACCACGCTTCTCGATAAACGTGGGACAGATAATTAAAACATAACACATTAAATGTCAAATCATCAATCAACATGCAATCAATAATATTGTTAAATCTGTACTAATATTATGATTTCCGAAGAAACTCTGTCTGTCCGTCTGTCTGTCTGTCTGTCTGTTACACCTTTAAAAGCATCTTACTAAGCCGCCATAGTGTGGGCCGCCATACATTATTGTCTGTGGTGGCCCCCACTCTTGGATTCTGCTCATGCTTTCCATCAGGCAGGGTAGAGTCACTTTGGTCGATTACATATAAAAAATGCCTTGACGGCTAGACTGACTGAGATACTTTATTTCTTGAGAAATAGCATATTATACTTTTTGTCGCCATGAACAACTTACACGTGGGTGGAACGTATTTTATAATTTCTGCATGAACAATTTTAATATTAACTAGCTACCGATCAAGGATGTTCTTTCGTCCTGACTTTGATATTTGAGATGACCTTTACAACCAGTTTGGTGATTACATTTTTTTATAATATTTATATAATATTTAAAGAGTCAAAGCAATTATTAGAAACTTCAGTAGAACAGTTAGTCGTCGAGTCGTATGTATATTTTTTTATTTTTATTTTATATGGCTACCATGTTAAGATTATAATAATATACTCCGTGTTGCGGGGGGCTTATGAATCGTATTTGAAACGTACACAAAGAATATCCAGACTGAAAACACAGAGCAGTTGCTCTGTGACTGAAAACAACTATTTGTTTATCATTCAAAGTGTTGCCCTTTGTAGGAAATGAATACAACACTTGGAGCAGTGAAAAGCGGGTAGACGACCGTTTAAATCACTAGACCAACCGTTTAGTCGAAAAATATGTACAATTTACACTTTTTTTATATGCGAATCTGCTAAAATCTACTCTTCCACCATACTCATTGCAAAAAAAGAAAAGGCAGTATGGTGTCCCACACTATGGTGGCCTATTAACATTTGAGATGTTTCTGCATCATCTGCCCTCCGGTCTCGCACTCACCAACGAAACCCGAAAGCATAAATGTACTTTAATAAAAGCAAAGCTTTTCTGTAAACTTTAAGCACACAAACTATCATACATATTTACTACAATTAAATTAGTAAAATCTGCGTTGTTGTCGTGATTTTTAGTTTCCGCGTTTGTTGCAAAGGTATCTTTGCAACAGAACTACTCTAAAAATATAGCCTAGTTATTAATATCATCAGCCATCGGACAGTGAAAGTCCCGTCAAAATCGGTCCAGCTGTTCTAGAGATTAGCTGTAACAAATGGACAGACAGACACAAAACTTATTTAGAATGAGAACGTGTCCCAAAAATTAAGGATTCATATGTCACCATATTGAGAGCAATTATAAGCGCGCTCACCCACGTCAAAAGCGATCCGCTCACTGACGTTTATGAAAAAAATAAACCTTTTAACAGAACTGGCCGGCGATAACTCAAGCGAAATGTCCAAACGTGTATTGAAAAAAAAAGATTTTCGAATTTCGAACATAGAAAGTGTTAGCGACAATAGGATATTCAAAATCTTGTTAATAAAGAATCTGGGTTGCCAGATCACAGGTGTGATGGCCACTTGGATATCCTTTTGTGAAAAATGATACAATGTACAAAGTACTTGTCATAGGTGACGTGTTATGACTCAAGATGATTTGGTCTTCAATAAATGCGGTACAATGACTATTTAGTATTTTATTGCTTTTGTTTCATTAATTTCATTGTCTTAGCGGATGCAGAACTTCGTTTAAGAAAAGAAATTTCTAAATAATTTCATGTTACGTTATATAATTATACAGACAGTTCTATCTTGATGACAATTTTTACTGGATCTAGATCTCAACGAATGAGAACAGTTACTAACGTTTCTAACCTTCTCAATCAGAACTTGACCACTTAAACATCATTAAAAGGAATTTCAAATTCGTAATATAAATAACACATTATCCCACAGTAAATTAAAACTGGCAATACTAAGCGTTCATCCGTGACAATGGTTTGAAAAAAGAATGTGTTTGAAAAAGGAATCAGGCAGAGAGTTCGAATGATTTTTTTTCTGAACGCACAGCGTGAGATCGGTTTTGGAGAGAATTTTGGATGTAAGGCGTCATATGCGGATCGATTTTTTTTTATTTCTTTTGAAACTGTTCGAACTTACGGGGCAGCGGGAGGTGCCTCGTCAATTGTCAGAATAATATTATTATTTCAGCTCAAACCAACCTATAATTATATCTGACTGTAATTATCGCGACCACGACCCAGATTAAGTAACATGTGGTTTTATAATTGTTAAAAGAAAGATCATCTTTTTTACATTTTAACCTGGCAAAGTGTTTATTCTACCTGATGGAAGGTATGAGTAGAATTCAAGAGTTCTCATCCTCATTGTGAACGCATATCATTCTGTCATTTACAACATAGTTTTTTTTATTTATTTATAAATATTAGCTGCTAAAATGACTCTGCCCTGCCTGATGGAAAGCATGAACAGAATCCAGAAGTGGCGGCCACCGTCCTCACTGCCACAGCGGACAGTGCAGCACGGTGACCCACACTATGGCGGCCTAGTAAGATGCTTTTTCACGCCCCGCTTGAAGGACCCGGGGTCATAGAAGGAAGGAAACACATGCGCTGGTAGAGAGTTCCAGATTTTAACTGTTCGGCACAGATAGGAAGAGCCGAACCGTTTAGTTCGAGAGCATATGTCAACCACTCCGAAGCGGTGGCTTCCGAGGTCTGCACGTGTTGTCCTGTATAAGAAAGGGGAAGGGGGGACCAGTTGGAACAACTCTTCAGAACACTCTCCATGATGTAAGCGATAGAGAACTGCCATGGAGGCGACATTTCTTCGCAGCTGCAGGGGCTCAAGAGACTTCATTACTGTCGATAGTAGTGACACATGATGGCCTAGTGAGATGCCTCTGCATCGTTATGTCTCCGGTCTCGCAGTCACCAAGAAACATGACAGTACGAATGCCTTTGGGTAGTACCGACCCTGTCAAGATGACCTACTCTACAAATCAACACTAGTTTAACTTTACCTGGTTCATCAGTTACTCTGCCGTGATCACAGTCTGACATCGCAAGACGTGCTCAGTGCAAACTGATTGAAACGTCAGGCATTGCAAAGGTACTTAAAACCTGTAAGTTCGTTTATTCTCGTAAACACAATCATTTATTGCGAAACATGATTGTAAGTTATACAGTAAGCTCAATAAGAACAAGTTCTAGTGAAAATAATACAAAACATACCTTGTACTAGTTAAAAATCTTATTAGCATAATATTTCAGGCCGTTAACACAATCTAAACGTTATATTTATAAACGATGTTTACACTTAGTATTTAGATCTATTCGATATTAAATTTTGCAGTTAGACAATTCAATTTGTTTTAGACGCCATTTTTTATCTGTTTTATGTTATTTACAGTAGCTTTGGTTAGGCACAGGAAGCTTTCTGTAAGGCCGGTAGCGCAGTTTTAAATGTCAATACCAGTAAAAATATTGCTTTTTGTAATGTTTTGTAAACTTATAGTTAGATTAAACTATAAGTTACTATAATTACTTTTAAAATATTCAAAAATATCGTAAGGAAGATAGCGGTCACCTTCACCTTATAGGTAATTAAACATGAGATAATCATAAACTAGTTTAATCACGATTACTAAACGTAAATGATGTAGTGTAGATAGGTGCTTTACGGTAGTAGTTTTTATTAGTAGGTATTACACTCATAGACTGAAGTTAACACGCACACCATACCTACACTACACGTTAGTGAGGACCCGGCGCTGCGTCCTCACTGCAGTCGCAGTGGTGGCAGGCGGAACTCAATTCCCTCCTGGCGCCCGGAAAGAACCTGCGTCAGTCGGAAGGTAAGAGTCCCGTGCTGCCGCACTGTCCATTCGCGGATGACCGGCCGAAGCGCCTTCACGGTGGCGAAGCCAGAACGTGGAGTCTCCAGCCGGACCGACCAGCGAACCATCGTGGTTCGGTGAGCGGCTTCGCGCCACTCCTCGGGCAGAGGTCCAACACCGCCACTCTCCGCCCGGTAGTCAGCCACTCGCCGATAAACGTCGGCGAGCACTAATGGCTCCAAATCCCACGGGGGTGTTCCGGCCAGGGCGCACGCCGCCCGACACGGTGCGGTAACCCCGTATGGCCCTAACCGCCAGAGTTCTCTACGGCCGCCTGAGGCGCGCCGTATTCTGGTCGGTCAGAGCCGCCGCCCACACCGGAAGATAGGTTAATGTAAACAAACCTCAAAAGACAGACATAATGCTGTCACGGATTTTTGAAATAGAACAATTTATTCATGTGAATACATTATTATGCAACAGAGAAATTATATTCCAAATAAAATGAACATTTTTTTTCAATCTAGTTTTCCAATTAATAATTTATTGTGAAACCAAGTATAGACTATTTTATTATTTAACGAACTTATATTTATAATCGGAAACAAGAATTATCTAAAATTAAATTTTATTTAATCATGTTTGTACAATGTATTGTAGGTATATGAAAGAAAAAGTTGATTACTAGTGTTTACTAGTTTTTTTTTTTTTTTGTTGACGGGGTGTAATAAATCCTTTCGGATCTCCGGCTCCTTGGGGACAAATGAGGAACCAGGGGTATGTGGTGATTCCACTAAAAAAAACACCCCGACAGCCTATCTCAGGCACCCTGCTCTGAGGAGGACCCGGACCATGTTATTTCAGGTCCTCCTCAGGATCGGCACCACGCCTATCCAGGCTCTGTCCTAGAAGGAGCCACAGAGGCTCCCTCATGCCCATTGGCCGATAAAAATGTATTTTGGCAGCCTGATCACATTAAGTAACCAGGCCACCCTCCTACCTCCAGCCGCAGTAATTAAGAGCTTGCTACCCGAGGTCCCCTTCTCTGGTAGCTTGCGGCCTCGTCGACGGCTGTGTTATTGTGGGGGCCCCTATTTTGTGGAGGCCCCGGGGCTGTTTTCCAATTTCCAAATCGAATCAGTTCTTCCTGAGATTATCGCGCTCAACTATCAGAAACCTTTTCAGCTTGTGAAATATTAGTATAAATTTAAATACATTATATTGAACTCAATAATTTTAATTGATAGTTCAAACAGCAATCTTTTTTCTACCTACTTAGTTCGATCAATCTTTTAAACAGAAGCCAGGCAAACATGTATAAACTCATTTTGAAGTGCGTTTAGACATTCAGTAGTATATTGCAGGTAATCATTGAGTTCCGGCTCAAAGTTGACAAGTAACCTAGCCTCGAAAGTATTAAAAAAAAGCCAGTATGTTCCGTAGCAAAGTTGTAAGCAATCAATGAACATCTATTTAAAAGCTTTTATGTCCAACAACATTTAAAAAGGCTAACATTTTAAAAACTAGCTCTCTAAATAAATACATTAATTTTACATTAACAAAGCAACCAATCAACGTTGGTTAAAATAACAATAATGCAATAACGAGTTCGTGCTAATTAAGCATGGCGTCCGCCATTTTGAAGTACGCCATCTTGTTGAAATATTGGAGCGTAAATTAAAAGCCAAATTGCTCTTTCAGACGTCGAAAACTAATCGAAACTTGCTAAGTGTCCTTTGTTCTGTAAACAAACTAATAATGTAGGATAACATTGTCTTTATTCAATAGAAGAATACTACAAATGAATTGTAGGGAATTTAATTCCACAACTTTTTACTGCTAGCCGACATAAAGAAGTATTTATTATCTAATAGTAATGTCACACATCTCAACATGGCCATCTGATTCTAAAACTAGAGAGTCTGTACTATTTTGCTTTATATATTTGCTGCCAAAATGACTCAACTTAGCCTGATGGAAAGCATGAGCAGAATCCAGGAGTGGTGGTCTCTGCCCTCACTGTTAAAGGTATTCACACATTACACCGACTTAACGCGGACTCAACTCCAACTCAACTCACAGTATGGCATTGAAATATATTTATGTTTATTAAGAGTGAATTTGTCAACTTGTAAGTTAAAGGTATACGACGCGTCGTCAACGCATTGTTCACCTATTGACTGTCACCGACCCGTTTGCCCCTTGTTGTCGATGAATTGGTCACGAGTCGAAATGTGCGGCTAGCGGGCGACTCGTTGCCAACTCGTCTTGGCCGGTCAATATTCCCCTTCCGTTTTTATTTTTGTCAACATATCATGAACCCAATATCTTCTGTTCCTTCGGTTTATTGTGTTTTCGTCATCGAGTATCATAGTGTTGCAAGTTCTTGATATGTGAAGCGAGACATTTTACGCTTGCTCTAGATGAAATTCGAGTAGCCATTGTAAGATCTGGTTGAGGTGGAGCTAGTTGACAAAGCGCTTCCCACTCGTTGACGATGCACTGCTCTTTCATTGACACCAAGTTGTCCACTGGGGACCGATGCGTTGATTGCCTAGTTCACGACTCGTTGATTCCGAATTGATAGTTCTAGTTGGGAGCGTGTTGAATTGGCGTTGATTCGGTGTAATGTGCGAAGACCTTAATGCGGACAATGCAGTACGGTGATCCATACTATGGCGGCCTAGTGAGATGGTTCTTCACGCCCCGCTTGAAAGATCCGGAAGAATATCTGCGGATAAACACACTTATACTATTTCTTTACCCAGCCATCGTGGGGACCTCCTTTGGGTCTTTCCTGAAAGCAGACCCGGGCTCAGCAGTGGGACCTAAAGATACCTGAAATAAAATCCATGCGTCATGTACCTGTTGCCCACTGTAACTGTTATGCTACTTTGGATTCCTAGGTAGCTGTAGGTATGGTACCTTACCAAATTAGTTTTTATTTTTATAGACAACAATAAGACTGTAGGAACAATTCCTGTGTCGCCAGGGACACGAAGAGTATTATTTATTTATTTTATACATGTATATTATATATTTATTTTTCTCAAAGAACTCCCCAGACTGAACTGGAACACATTAAGTCCTCTGAAACGCTTATAGCCAAGTGGTCTTAGGTGATCAGAAACAATCACCGAGGGTAAGCAACGAATGTGCGGTCAGTACCTAGATGGGTGATCGTTTGTTGCATGATATTTTATGAGCGTTTCTATGATTCAGATGTCACGTTCAGCTGTCGGTCCCGGTTGTTATCATAAGACAGCAGTCGTGAAGCTTTAGTTGGAGGGCTTCAGGCGGCTTAAAAACACCCAATGGCAAGATTACGTGGCCACAATGTGTCTTGCCAGTCCCAAACCCGCACTCGGAAAGAGTGATTACGTATGGCCTAAACTCTCTCCTGAGAGCAGACTCGATCCCAGCAGTGGGACGTTATGGGTTCTTGATGATAAAGTCCTGTGTGGGGCTTAAACCCACACTGATTAGACAATGAGCTCACTAGAAAAGGGCGAGGGTACCATGTAAATTTTAATTTATATATTATTTTATAGTGGCCACAAATTGCCTCGTTGGTGTAGTGGTTAGCGTATGCGACTGCTAATCAAGAGGTCTCGGGTTCAAATCCCGGGTCGGGCCAAAAAGTGTTTTTGGGATTTTTCTAGGAAATTCCTAATAACTGCCCGGAGTTTGGAAGTTTGGCGGTGATTCACGCCCGTGCCTCGGAGAGCACGTAAAGCCGTCGGTCCCGGTTGTCATGAACATCTATGGCAATCGTTATTGGGAAGTCAGTGCCCTCAAATATACTGACAACTAGTTCAATCTTCGAATTTCAGTTCTCCCTTAGGGTTGCGGAGGTCCGATGCCAGTCGCTCCGTGGAAAAACTGAAATTCAGGTAAATCTGGTTGAACTAGTAGCCGACCCCAAATAAAATTGGGAATAATGGCTAGGAGGATATTATTTTATAGTTTTGATTTAACTTGAACTGTTTTAAAGCTCACTCAACAAAACTCTTGCAGACGGATTCTACTAATAATCTCTCATAAACACTTATAAATTTAATCTGTTAGCAATAATTTATTGTAACGTAAATGGATCAGACAACTAGTTACACAGCTTTTTGTTATTGTTTTTTAAAACTTCAATCCAATTTATTAAATAAAAAAGTAACAAAAGTCAAAAAGGTTTCGACCTCCTGTTTTATTCGATAAAGTTGGTAAACACATTCCAATGTCAAATTTGAAATTCAAAATTGGTAGATAAATCGAATGTTACCATTTCTCCCGCGCCAATTTGACGAAAGGCTGACGTCAAAATAACGAGTTCACATCAATTTTGTTGCGTTTTAGCTATTCCGTTTTACTTTAAAATATATTCAGTAACTTTCTTGACTTTTTAAATACGAACTAGTTATTTAAACATGAGGTATTTAACTGAAGTTATTATCACGTTTAGTTTTGCAACATTTTAATGATGACGTGTAATGGTTTGACGGCAATGTTTTTAAGCCCGCCTTTTTATGAATAGGTTGCAAACCTAGTATTAGTTACCTATATAAAAAATTTTCAACGCTTACGTGCCAAGTCAACATAAGTTCCGCCTGGTAATAAAAGGTCACTAACCTAGTGAGTACGTGTATAGAAATTAAAGGGTCACTTAGTGTTGCCAATTTGAAGCTTTTCCTCAAAATTTAGCTAGATTTATTTTTACCTGACTTAGTCAAAAGGAGGGGTAATAGTTTTGTCAGTTCATCTATGTATGTTAAACCGTAACACCTAAACTACTGAACCGATTTTAATGATTCAGGTGTATTGAGTGGGTACTCTCCCTAAATTTGAGAAAGTCTATAGAGAAAGTCTATAGAAATATGAAATATAATAATAATTGAATTTTCTGTATGTAATATTAAAATAACAGTTTTTTACTCGGTGCATAGAAAGTACATACGGTATTTGCTTAAAAAAAAAAAAAAAAAAAAATTGTCTGTCTCTCTGTTTGTTCCGGATAATCTCTTGAACGACTGGACCGATTTAGACAGGAGTTTTTTAGAAAGACGATGACATAAGAAGTAACTTAGGCTAGCCTTCTTAGACTATCTTTACTCTGCGGTGTTACTCACGATTTACAACAATAACTCAGCTAGTATATAATAAATGGATAACAAAAAATATACATATTGTTACTAATTTTAATTATTATGAATAATCATAAATTAAAAAAAAAAATATCAACTGCTATCATCATAGAACGTGTAATCAAAAATGTAATAACTATTATTCAAATCCGTAAAATTACAATCAAATACAATGATGGAACTACATAAATTGTTATCAAGAACGTTTAAAAACCAAACTGTATAATTTGAAACATTTCTCTGTCGTGTATTTATGTAGATGACTTTGTAACGAGGTACGCGATCCTTGAAGATCAGAGTGCCAGCGATAAGCCTTTTTTATTGGTCATAAAATTACAGCTGGCCACTACAAGAACCTGTAGCGGGTATGTCTAATACAACACCTTTTTTGTAAACATAATGCTGGCCAGTAATACCCAATAAACTATAAAAGAAGTTATTTTTATCTTTACGGTTGCCAGTCGTAAAAATTATTTATGGTATGGTAGTTATTGCATTGGCAATTGTTATTAAATTAATAATTATAAGTAGTCTGTAGGAAATCGTGTCTATTTATATTAATTATTGGCTTATGAGTAAATGCAATTAAAGAATATTGTGTACATAAAAATATGCATTAAATACCTCGGACATGCTTCATTAATTTTGTAATATGTACTTGAAAACTTTCCAAATCAACGCGTACAACCAATCAAACTATTTAAATCTTATAAGTATATTAATCAATTTTCTCTATAAAATAATTTATACCTATTCTTGTTCTTAACATAAAACGATTAAATTAAGCCATAAACAACACCTAGCCATTGAATACAAAGTTTGAAGTCAGTTAACTTTTCCGAATGCTAACTTAACCATTTAGGTCGGTACAGGGTACTACTCTTTGATCATACAAACAAGTACCGTGTCATGGTATAAACATAACAGAAAACATTCCTACTTAATACTTCTTCGGAGCAGTTGTAAGAAATGTTGAAGAATCCCATTGATACAACAGTAGTAGAGACAAACTGATTTCAGCACAAATGGGTCAGTTCGACCAGGACGATACTACCCTCGCACAGAATGATCTTCTGCGCGAAGGTAGTTCTGAAATGGAAGCATTCGCGCTGACGTATTTCTTTGTTGAGTGCGAGACGGAAGCATAATGTTGTAAAGCATCTAATAAAGCCCCATCATCATGATCATCATCAACAGCCTTTAACAGTCCACTGCTGGACATAGGCCTCTCCTTAGAAGGAGGTTTTGGCCTACTATACCACGCTGGCCAGACGGGTTGGTATAGGGTTGGTTTCAAGTTTTCCTTCTCTTTGCATCGATGTTGTCTTGCGTAGTTTATCCCTTAGTCGCCTTTTACGACACCCGCGGGATGATTAGGGGTGGTGACACTCTGTATTCTTAATCCGTCACCACACGGACTGGCTTAAATGTCTGGAAATAATAAATAGAAACTTTCTGCCTAAACTTTTGAGGCACTCTCGGCACTTAAGTCACGCCACGCCCTCATAGTATTAGTTTTTTTTTTTTAAATCATTTTTGTTCAAACTACCCAATTTTTCTTTTTTAACTTACAATATTTGACATCCTGTATAATTCCTATAAAAACTTTTTTCCTAGTTCAATTACAGTAAGGGTCCAAATACGCAGTTAGATAGTAATCTATCGCCGCTGAACCCTCCCCTCCTCAGGGCATCTAATTAACCTACTCAGTACACTATAATGTAGTTCATTCCCTATTTTGGCTTTAAATTAAAACTATAAAAGTGTCAAAACCTTATCTATGATCTTGTAGTTTTTGGGCACATATTGGCGCCATTTGCTTTAGGCGCCATTAAAAAGGGAGGGTTGTTAAAATTGTCGATTCTTAGTTGTACAAGGAAGTTTTCATAATGTTTTGCCTAATTATTGGGTCATTTATGACATTTACATAATCAGTCTTATAGATATGCAGTAAACAACAATAGTAGATCAACGAATATAGCGGTTGGATGTTTTTAAGCCACCCGAAGGCCAACTAAGTTTCACAACTGTTATCTTATGATAACAACCGGGACCGACTGCTTAACGTGACCTCCGAATCACGGAAACGCTCATGACATATCAAGTTAAAAATGGTCAGCCATCTAGGTACTGACCGCTCGTCATTGCTTGCCTCGGTGATTGTTTCCAATCACATAATGCCACTTTGCTATAAGCGCTTCATGTGTACAATATAGAATAAATAGAGAGTACCTTGACAGATTATTAACAAAAAATAACAGTTTTAAAAAACTAAACAAACACGCTTTTAAACCGGAAAGTAGGAAATAATTTTAATGTAAGAAAGCGTGGGTCGACGTTATTGAAAAAAAAAAGCACTCTACCGCAAAAAAAAACTTTTCTAGACTAAAAAAAGAAAAAAATCTTTTTTTTTTCAAATTAGTGTATTTACATCGGTCCTCGATAAATCTAAAAAGTTTGAACGAAATCTGGCCGTTTAAAGGTCAAAATCGCACCCAAAAGGAGTCGGTTTCAAATACACATACAGGTGAAGTTAATATAAAGCGTGTACAAAAAAGCAATAGAACACAGCATTTCATGTTTAAAATGTATTTCTACTCGAAGTGAAATGACCATGTAACAAACACAATATGATATTTTTGGCGCCAAACACCTATCATTAGCGCGGTACCAAGATGTCGGAATATTGTACTGCGTCTTCACTGGCAACAATGCAGTCATTAGTTCAACCTTATTGCTGATTGTTTCGTTAATTTAACACTGTATTTATAAGAAATGTTGACTTTTATTTTGATTACTTCATTACTTGGCGTCTAAAGCATTTGAGTTCGACCAATAATTTAAATTTATTTCTTATCGGAAAATTCGTTTCTCACCTCCTTGTTTAAAGTCATTTTTAAAGGCTAGTTTTTTATCTTTTTTGTATAAAAACAAAAAAAGGTATAGTAACAACCTTTATAAGGTATATTAAGTAGGTAACAACTATCTATCAGACAGGTGATATTATGATACATGATATTGTGATACACTATAGTGACACAACACGTGTCCACTAGCGGGCGAGCGATCTCCCACTGAGTCAAATTAGTTCGTATACGGAGTCAAGTACTTGCATCTTCATATCCATACAGAGAGACTCACCTGGCCACAAATTAAAAATATGAAAATAAATTTTTTGACAGTCTTGTTGGTCTAGTGGTTTGGTTGGGCTTCGGGTTCGGTTTCCGGGTCGGACTAAATATTTGTTTCTGAGTTTGGGTGTTTTCTATATATAATGTGTATGTATTTATAAAAAATCGGCCAAGTGCGAGTCGGACTCGCCCATGAAGGGTTCCGTATCAGCAAGTAACATCTTATAAAAGTTCTTGTAATTCGTTGTAACTTTGATCGATATATTTATAATAGTGTATTGATTGAATTAAAGGTAAAATGCAATTTACGATTTATGACGTATTAAAAAAAACTACTCACTAGATCTCGTTCAAACTAATTTTCGTTGGTAGTTTGCATGGTAATGTACAACATATATTTTTTTTAGTTTTATCACTCTCTTATTTTAGAAGTTAGAGGGGGGGGGACACACATTTTTCCACTTTGGAAGTGTCTCTCGCGCAAACTATTCAGTTTAGAAAAAAATGATATTAGAAACCTCAACATCATTTTTAAACACCTATCCATAGATACCCCACACGTATAGGTTTGATGAAAATAAAATTTTTGAGTTTCAGTTCCAAGTATGGGGACCCCCAAAATGTATTGTTTTTTTTCTATTTTTATGTAAAAATCTTAATGCGGTTCACAGAATACATCGACTGACCAAATTTCAATAGTATAGCTCTTATAGTTTCGGAAATAATTGGCTGTGACATACGGACGGACAGACAGACAGACAGACAGACAGACTTGACGAATCTATAAGGGTTCCGTTTTTTGCCATTTGGCTACGGAACCCTAAAAAGTATCAATATGTATTTATATTAGTTGTATAATACCCATAATACAATCTCTGCTTAGTTTTGGACCAGATGGCGTTGTGTAAAACAAAGTAGTAAGTAGAAGACAGTAGTTTGCGAAAGCCAAAGATTACTACTACTTTGTAAATCTTGCGAATTTTTAGATTACACTAGCTGATGCCCGCGGCTCCGCTCGCATCCTAGGGGTATCAAAAATAGATGTTGGCCGATTCTCAGACCTACTGAATATGCATATAAAGTTTCATAAAGATCGGTCAAGCCGTCAAGCCGCAACGAAAACTGTGACACGAGAATTTTATATATTATAAGATTATTCTATAAATACTTTTGACTGCACGTTTGGCCTAGTGGTTTAAATGGTCGCAAGCCCGCTTTCTACTACGCCAAGTGTCGTGGGTTCAAATCCCACGTGAGACAACACTTTATATGATCCAGAAATTGTTTTTCTGAGTCTGGATATTCTTGTATCCGTTTCATATATATTGTAAAGTCCCCCCGACACTGGATATATATGCCAAATGCAGGAGTTGTCTTTAAATTAAAATTAATAACTAAACTATTTGTAAATACAAGATAATTTGAATAAGCAGTAATAAAACCGTGTTATATCTTAACTACATATAAATAAACTTATTAGAATGGTAATAAAACCAAATATTATTTATGTTCTAACTCCATAACACCCACTGTATGAATTATTTATAAAAACACATAAAAATTAAATGCTTCAATTTACCTTTAATCTGACATGATATTAAATATCAAACATTCCTATTTGATTACTTAATCAGATATTATCTTAATTATAATCTAAGCTTCTAAAATAATAAATAAATAAATATTTTGGACGTCTTACACACAACGTCATCTAGTCCCAAACTAAGCAGTGCTTAAACTTTTTTTTGTAAATACATACATACATATTATACATAGAAAACACCCAGACACCGAAACAAATATTTGTGGATCCGAGCCTATGATTATTTGAGGAGTTCTCTCATTTTATATAAGATCCCACCATCAGATCCTGGTTTCCTTATCATGGGACCACATGGGTGGCACCAGCTTTCAAATAAAAAAAGAATGATCAAAATCGAAAGATCAGAGGCAATAATCATTAAAAAAAAACAGTCGAATTAAGAATGTCCTCTGTTAAAAGAGACTTCAACTTTATTTATTTGCATAGACTGAGAGATCTAAAAACTGTTCTTTCGTTCGTAAATCCTCATAGGTCATCACATAATTCTAACAAAGATTCCGAACGTATCAAGGTTCCGTCATCACTGTTGAAAGTTTCTCACAGTAGTTTCTCGTATGTACTATTATTAACGCAACTACTCTCAAATTCACCTACTAAATATCTAAAAGATAAACAAAACATTGCCTAAATTCCTATTTCGACAAGTATATAATTATTTTGCCAGAGTCAAACAAAGTGAGATCTTAAAATACTGCGATAGTTGTTTAAAGTTTTTTATTTCTAACATTTTAATTTTCATTATTTTGCACATCACAGACACGGCTAATCCCAAAGTAGGCTGAGGCTATCGTAATCAAAGTGCTGATAAAATATTTCCAAATACATATATTTATTACTAGTTTATGCCCGCGGTTCCGTCCGCATGTGTATCGGTTATCATGGTAAAAAGTAACCTATGTTCTTTCTCAAGCTTTAGACAATTTGTGTACCAAATTTCATTGGAGTCGGTTCAATAGCTTTGCCCGGATAGACGGACATAGAGAAAAACTAAAAAAACTATATAATGGAAGTCGGAGCGTGGTTAGCAAAGCATTGGATATGGAAAGGACTGTACCTGTTTTTGCGGGGAGCCTTGGGCATTTCGGCAGAGATGATGATGAAGGCGATAGGCAGATATAGAATAAATGGTCTTAAAAATCAAACATTTAATTGAACCGGGTGGGAATTTTTAAAATTTTTAAGACAACTCCCGCATTAGAAATATTCCTGTGTCTACAAACATACATGAAACGGACACAAAGTCCACCCAGACAAAGAACAACAATTAACTCATCGCACAAAGTATTGTTCCATATGACACGTTTGGACATCTCATGAAATAAGTTGATGCATTGAATTGTGATATTTGCGGAGTCCTAGACAATGTTCAACACTTGCTAGTTGATTGTAGGTAGTACTGCCATGGTCGAGAGTAAGGCTAACATATTATTTGATAATAAAAGACTCTAAATATATGAACATAAAAAAAACCTGTGAAGCTTGAACCCACTATACTCAGGGACAATTAAGCCACTACTCCATAAGCGTGACCTCTGACTTCACATCCACTATTAATACACGAACAGATTTATATTAGTACTAGCTGCGCCCCGCGGTGTTACCCGCGTATTTTCGGGAAACTATAATTATCGTTGCTATGCAAGGGTGTTATGCATAGCAACCTGTGAAGTTTTGACAGAAGATAAACCGTAAACAGTGATTTATGTATTTTTTAAATCTATATATAAAATATATCTCGATTATTGCAGTAAAAAGTAGCCTATGTCTTATTCTGATATATATCTAAGCTATATTACTTTAAAGTTTCATCCAAATCCGTTCAGTAGTTTTTGCGTGAAAGAGCAACAAACATACATATGTACACACATACATAGATACTCACAAACTTTCGCATTTATAGTATTAGTAGGAAGTAGGATAAGCAACGAAAATTCGAGCAAAGGAAAAAATAGCAGCCTAAATGCGAGGAGGCTGTAACCGTTTTAAATCTAGTGTGATGTCTGTATTTGGTTGGTAAACATAAGATAAGATAAACAAAGAGTTGAAGGTGTGTTGACTCGTTGTTTTTCTTTGTTATGATCAACGAGAACATTTAATTTTTTTTAAATTTTATAGGCTTTTTTGGTCCTTGCTTTTATCTCACCTTCTTCTTCCTAGCCTTTAATCACAAGATTATTTGAGTTTCGCTACTAGTACATCTGAATACCAGTTTTTCCACGGAGTGACTGGCATCGGACCTCCGCAGCCCTGAGGAAACTGATATTCCAAGGTTGAACTAGTTGTCAGTTTATTTGAGGGGACTGACTTCCCAATAACGAATGTCATAGATGTTTATGACAACCGGGACCGACGGCTTTACGTTTTCTCCGAAGCAATGGGTGTGAATCATCGCCAAACTTTCATACTCCAGGATGTTATTAAGAATTGCCTGTCAGAAAAACCCAATAACATAGTTTATCTCCCCATGACCATTTAGCACTGTTTCCTACTTTGAATTGTATTTATTTATGTTTGTTTGTCCGTGTGGTGACGGATTAAGAATACAAAGTGTCACCATCCCTATTCATTCCATGGGCGTCGTAAGAGGCGACTAAAGGAACAAAATAAGCAGCTAACAGCACTACCAAGAGAAGGAAAACTTGAAACCAACCCTATACCAATCCGTTTGGCCAGCGTGGTATCGTAGGCCTAAGCCTCCTTTCTAAGGAGAGGCCTATGTCCAGCATTGGACTATTAAAGGCTGTTGATGATGATGTTTGTTTGATTGCTTGTAGGTATGTTTGTAGTGGATATATATGTATATAAATGCCTATATGATACTCTTTCAGTGTCTTGTACTACTAAATATTTACGACATTTACGGGCCGGTTGTTATGCGTGACTCACTTTAGGGCCTAGTTGAAAACCAGCGTCAGGCTTCGTCTGGCATTTGCTGAACTTGGTCCTATTCTGACACGTTCACGAGGCAATCATCGCTCGGTTGCTTATTTCAAAGTGTACTAGATTTATATGTGATGTTATTTCTTATCGTGTATGTGTCAAAATAAGTATTATTTTCTTTCTTTCCATGAAATGAAATTTCCTCATTACGTGAAAGCCAAGAACACATTGCTTAACTTCTGCTTTCCGGTTAGACTGTGGTACTGGGATGCCCTATGATGTAGAATCAACGCAATATACCTTATTAGTATAGACCTCCATATTGCAGAGGGTATGGTGACCTATACTCTTGGATTCTACTCATTGCTGCTCATCAGCTAGAGTACCTAGAGAAGTCAATTTACACCGAAGTATGGTGATAAGTACCTACATCAAAATCATGGTTAACTTACATATTAATATATTTTTTTAAGAGACAACTCCCGCATTAGGAATATATATTCTTTGTCGTGGGAGACTTTACAAACATACATGAAATGGACACAAAGAATACCCAGACTCATAACAACAATTTATGGCTCAAACAAAGTTTTGTTCCATGTGGGATTTGTATCCCCAACACTTGGCGCAGTAGAAAGCGGCGTGGTGAGCCATTACGTTACCAATTAAGGAAATACTTGTTGGAAGTCTATGTAACTTCGTTCTCTTTTTTCTCTTCTCTTTTTAAAAAAAGACAACTCCCGCATTAGAAATATAAATTCCTGTGTCGCGGGGGACTTTACAAACATACATGAAACGGACACAAAGAACACCCAGACTCAGAACAACAAATTGTGAATCACACAAAGTGTTATCCTACGTGGGATTTGAACCCACGACACTTGGCGCAGTAGGAAGCGGTGTGGCGACCGCTTAAGCCATTAGGCCAACGGTGCAGTCATCATAGAACTTCGATATCGAATAGTATTTGGGTTGTGAAGGTTCAGCGATATCATCAACAACCTATAACGTCCTACTGCGGAGCTCGGGTCTCAGGAGTGACTTAAAGCCGTACGTTCCCACGCTGGCCAAGTGCGGATTGGGGACTGGCAAGACACGTTGTGGCTACGTAAATCTTGCCGTTGGAAGTTTTAAGCCCCCCGAAGGCTTCCAACTAACCTACACGACTGTTATCTTAAATAGCAACTGCTTAATCACGGAAACGCTCATAGCATATCATGCCACAAACGGTCACCCATCTAGGTAATGACCGCGCCGTCGTTGCTTGCCCCCTGTGATTGTTTCTGATCACCTAATGCCACTCGACTATGAACACTGCAGCCATATCATGGTGAACTAAAAACCTTCGCGAACCGATTTTAGACAAAAGATTCAGAGTAAATATATTAGTACTTTACAGTCCTACTTTTCAAACGCATAAATATATCTCTAAAAGAACTTGTTTTACAGACATAACAAGTAAATCTATCGCACCTAAAGTTTACTGAAGGTATAAACAAAGTAATTAATGAATACAATCGATTTTTTTAAATAAATATATATACCTGTATACAAATACTTAAATATGTTTTTGCTGTAAACGGTACTTATTCATGATATTTAATTATAAAGGTACGATACGTTCGAAACGGCTTAAAGTAGAAGTAACGTTATCATTTTAATTTAGTATCGCGAATAAGTCACAGGGGACCGAAGAGCTGGCAGCTACCTCATACAAAGAATTAGTATAGCTATTCAAAGGGGGAACGCTGCCAGTATCTTCGGGACCTTGCCTAAAGGGACTCCTTATAATAATATATTCTAGTTTTATTATAATTTTTAAGGTTTTCAGTTTTTAGGTTCATTGTTTATAATCGTAAAGTAAAATATTTTGTGTTCATTTTAATGAAACATGACGATTATAATTAAAGTATTAAAAAAAATTGCTTTCTGCACTTCTTGTACAAATAAACTTTAAGTATATCGCGAATAAGTCCCATTTATAACATGACGTGAAAAAGTATGTGTAAAAGTCCCGAAAGTTTGTTCTCTTAACTTAATCTGTTAACAAAGTATTGAGAGCGTACGTGTTACGTAAATATCGGAATCTAGTGGTTAGCGTATACAGCTGCTGATCAAGAGATCTCGGGTTCGATTCCGGTTCGCGGATCACACAAATGTTTGTGTGATCCGCATATATTTGTTTCGCAGTCTGGGTGTCTTCTATGTATGGTACGAGTATGTATGTATTTATAAAAAAAAAGTATATTTATGTCATATACATATATCAGTATATCAGTTGTCTAGTACCCATGATAAAAGCTCTACTTGGACTAGATGGCGTTGTGTGTAAGATGTCCGAAATTTATAGGTAAAACGAAATAATAATAATAATATATCATTGTGGTGATAGATCGATTAGAACGCCGCGCAATGATTGTCGATATCGCTGTTCCTCATGACGAAAATCTCGTGAAAGTTGAAAAAGAGAAATAAATCAAATATTTAGATTTATCTCACGAGATTGTCGATATGTGGAATGTGGATTCGGCGATCATTGTTCCGATAGTTGTTTCTGCTCATGGTTTGATAGCCAAGAGCCTCGACCAACACCTTAAGAGGCTCACGTTAGATGGCTGGATCAAGGGTCTGATGCAGAAGGCAGTTCTTCTTAGCACAGCACGTATAGTGAGGAGGTTCCTGTCTTTGGAGCCCTAACCACCGGTTTCTTGGTCCCTGTACCCGAAGTCGGTAGTCTACTATTTTTTATATTTTTAAATGTACTTTTTATATTTATATTTAAAAATGTAATTTATATGTAAATATTATCAAATAAAGAGAATAATAATATATCAGTTAATTGTACACGAGATTAATCAAAACGGTTTTTTTTATTAACCCCTGCCAAGATGACTACACTATGCCTGATGGAAAGTATGAGTAGAATCCAAAAGTGGTGGTCGCCATTTTCAACTCACATTATGGCGGTCTAATGAGATGCTTTTTCACGCCCCGCTTACGGACCTCGGACCCGGGATCAGAAGAAAGGAAACACATGAGCTGGCAGTGAGTTTAACTGCTCGGCGCAAGAATCAAGATCCGAACCGTTTAGTTCTAGTGCGTATTTCATCCACCCTAAAAGGTTGACTTCCCAGGCAAGCACGTGTTGTTCTGTAGACGAAGGGATCAATTGGAAGAGCTCTTCAGAACACTTCCCATAGTAGAGGACTGCCATAGAGGCGTCATCTCTTCGCAACTGCTAAGGTACCTTAAACTTGGTGGCTTCGGGACTATCTCTAATGTGAACCTCTAGAACCAATCGAGGCGTCAAGCAAATACGCAAAGATGAGAACAGTACTCCATGTAGGAACGAACCTTTGTCTTATAGAGAAGATACAGATGCTGCTGCGAGAAGAACCATCTCACCCTGTTTGGTACGCGTAGCTTCCGCGAGGCCGCCTTTGTGATGCTCTCAATAAAATAAATTCGATAGTACATGTTTGTCTATCTTTTACGGTAAGCTGCTGCACCGATTTCAAATAAATTTGACATAAAGATACTTTGATTCTTAAAGAAGGATCATCAATCATCAACAGCCTTTAACAGTCCACTACTGGACATAGGCCTCTCCTTAGAAAGGAGGGTTTGGCCTACTATATAAAGAAGGATATATGTTTACAACTGCGAAGCCGCGGACAAAAGATCATTTCTTCTTTATCCTATTATTTTTAATTTGATAATAGCTCCGTTTGTTACGTTGTTTCATGGCCAAACCGCTGAATTTATATAGATGAAATTCAGTATAGAGATGGACATCAGGGGCTTCTTTTTGCAGTGAAAACCGACATATATGTGGACGGAGCCGCACCGAAAAGCTAGTGATTCTTTTTATTGTATTCTTCTCATTGACTGACTGATGTACAGTTACACTGACTGCTAAATTAAGGGTCGTTGGTTCGATTCCTAGTTAGGACAAATAATTGTATAATAAGCACCAATTTTTTCTGTATGGAGTGTAAATTAACTTTTTAAATGCAGGTATGTATATACACACATATTCTAAAAAAAATCTGTATGTTTATTTCGAAAATGATATTATTAATTTGGCTGCAACTAATAAGCTCTCTATGACGTAAGTGAGCTACTTTTACAATTGGTTTATTTTAATTCGTCAAGAGTAAACTCTGAGATTTTGTGTATGTAGTCTTCGATTTGTACTAAAACTATAACTAGAAGCTAAACTTAACTTAATGAAATAGATATAAGTAGTATTTAAATAAAAAGCTTTTGTAATTTTCATCAAATTGCAATGGTATGTATTCATAAACTCTATTCTCGATCAAAATCTGTATCGGCCATAGAGCAATCACAACTGTTATATTTACTTTTCTCAAACGTGTTCCCATCATCACCTATTTATACAAAGACACAATCAATTCGTTATTTAAATAATATAAATAGTACCAAATCAATTTACTTTTTATATATGAATGTCATGATGGCGTTACAATTATCTTTACGTGAACCTTATGTTTTAAAGACGCGAGTTTAGGTCCGTACGTGCCCAGTCTCATTGCCGAGATAATGTCTCCGCCGAAACGGCGCTTACCGTCGCTATCTCAAATATCCTCAGCCTCTTGTTTCACATCTTTATCTAAAGAGTTTTAGTTTTAATAACAATATTGTTTGCCAACTAATCCCTACATCCTTCGTTTGTTAGCTGATGCCAAACGGTAGCTAAAACATGACATACGGCTCTATCTTATCACACCCACTTTACAACATATGTTCACTATACGCTTAATGGACTTATTATAATTCAACCATTTCCCTAAAATCCGAATCGCTTACGCAAACGCTAAAAACAGCGAACACAGCATGTTTCATTATCTGTGCACAAAATATACATTAAAAATATTTTTAATCTGTATCAATGAACTGTGAATTTAATGAAGGAACAATGCTGGCGTCTAAGAATCATTCGGTCGACGACCGCTCCGCTAATTTCGCGCCCTTTCACCTGTCAATCAAACGTCAGAGCGCGCGTAAACGACTGCGAGAAACTGGTATTAGCTATAAACGAAAATGTACATACAGCTATGTAAATTGCGTTTTATTACACGAAATAAGAAACGAAGGCTGTGATTTATTTAGCAGACGATAGGAGAATAAGTGAAATTACCTGTGAAAGTCAGTGGTCATTAAAGTTTTCGCGCGTTAATATGTCAATACTACATTTTATTTGGCGCGCTTAGTCAACACCGTGTTCGGCTCCGTCGCTTCGCTCAGATATTTCGCGCTCCAATTAAATTTAAAACAAGACTAATAACTAGAACGAAACAATTATGTTGACAATATAGCTTAATGTAGACTTTAAGACTGACAAATGGCGTTATGAAAATGTTCAAAACACATTTAACAGTAAAACCATAAATACGTATAGTTATTTTCTTAATGGCATCATTGCGTGTCGGCATGCAACGAGTTTCTATTTCAATTGCAATTCACGTACACTTACGAACGGTTTTCGCAAGATTTACAGATTTTTTCCTCAATATTTTTTATTAAACGCAATAGAAATGTCTAGAATTAATTTTTTTTATAAACTGCAAAACCACGTAGCTATTAATACTGGTAATTATATATTTTTTTAATTTCACTGTAAAAAGAGCTGAAGCGATTGCCATGTATCACTCAAACTTACTTCCTCGTAATCAATTTATAATTTGTTTTAATGGCGACCACACAAACAACATTTTCTACATAAAAAGTATTAATTACAATCAAAAAGGTTTAATGAAGATTGTGTTCTTAATACGGAACCGGCCAAGCTCGCGTTATTTTACACACAGTGTGGTTTTGCGTCTTCAGTGTACATATTACTGGAATGTTATTTATCAATTTCTTGCGTGGATATAATATGCGGTAATAGGCACGTTTATCCTTTATATCTTCTAGAAAAAGGAATTTAAAAAATAGTAGAATATTGACAGGTGACAGTGAATACTGGCTCGTTTACTCGTTACAGACACCGCCGGCCCTTACGCTAGTCGTCACATCGCCTGACCTGATGTGACCTATGGGGGGCTCCCTAGCCAATTTGTAAAAGTTTTTCGTTTTCTATTCTTTTCTCAATTCTCTTTTTAGCTCTTATTTAGGATTCCGTAGTTCATGACTCGAAACCCTAATAGTTTTGTCATGTCCGTCCGTGCTCGACTTACGTATTGCCCAAACAGTTAGTGCTAGAAACATGAAACATTGCATTAATGTGTTTAAATCACATCAAAGTGCTAAAATAAAATCATAAAAATATTGTTTTTTGGGGTAGCTCCCCTACACGTGTACATTACAAGTATACATATATTAGACACGATTTTAAATTCTCGTGCCGTTATGGGTGACTACGGAACCCTATTCTATGCGAGGCCTGACACGCACTTGGCAGATTTTTAAACAATGTACTCTATATCCGACATTTTTAGGGTTCCGTAGCCAAATGGCAAAAAACGGAACCCTTATAGATTCGTCAAGTCTGTCTGTCTGTCTGTCTGTCTGTCCGTCCGTATGTCACAGCCAATTATTTCCGAAACTATAGCTCTTAAGCTATACTGTTGAAATTTGGTCAGTCGATGTATTCTGTGAACCGCATTAAGACTTTTACATAAAAATAGAAAAAAAACAATACATTTTGGGGGTCCCCATACTTGGAACTGAAACTCAAAAAATTTTTTTTCATCAAACCTATACGTGTGGGGTATCTATAGATAGCTGTTCAAAAATGATGTTGAGGTTTCTAATATCATTTTTTTCTAAACTGAATAGTTTGCGCGAGAGACACTCCCAAAGTGGAAAAATGTGTGTCCCCCCCCCTCTAACTTCTAAACTAAGAGAGTGATAAAACTAAAAAAAATATATGTTGTACATTACTATGTAAACTACCAACGAAAATTGGTTTGAACTAGATCTAGTAAGTAGTTTTTTTTTAATATGTCATAAAGCGTAAACAGCTATTTATCTTTCATCTAATCAACGAACTACAAGAATTTTTATATAATGTTACTTGTTGATACGGAACCCTTCATGGGCGAGTCCGACTCGCACTTGGCTGATTTTTTAGTTATAGTAGTAATAATTAGTTTTATTATCAACATCATCAAAAAACTCGATGGCGCAGTGATAGTGTATGCGACTGCTGTCACTGCTGTGCTTGAGGTCGTAGGTTCAAATCCTGGCTCGGTCTAAACGTTTGGATGATCTATAGATATTTGTTTTGGAGTTTGATGTTTTCTATGCATAATATGTATGTATTTAAATACAAATGATTTAAGTATGCCATCAGTCGCTCTGGCTAGAGGAAGTTAAGAGCTAGATGGCGTTGTGTGTTAGTTGTCCGATATTTTTATACTTACAAATAAATAAAATTGGAGTCATCATCATCATCATCATCAACAGCCTTTAACAGTCCACTGCTGGACATATTCCTCTCCTTTGAAAGAAGGTTTTGGCCTACTAAACCACGCTGGCCAGACGGGTTGGTAAAGGGTTTGTTTCAAGTTTTCCTTCTCTTGGCAGTGATGCTAGCTGCTTATTTTGTTAGTTTAGATGCCTCGTAACTCACCCATGGAATGAATAGGGGTGGTGACACTTTGTATTCTTAATCCGTCCGTCACCACACTAAATGCATAGCAATGTTTTTAAGGTACTTACTTCAAAAAGGTAATTATTAACATTTTTGCCTGCCAGTCTGTCTTTTTGTTCCGTCTCTGGATCTCTGGAATCTCTGGAACGGCTGAACCGATTTTGACGAGATTTTCACTGGCAAACTGATGACCTAAGGGGTAAGTTTTTTTTAGACTAGCTTCGTTCCGCAACGTTACTCGCGATTTACAACAATAACAGAGTGGAACATTGCGGGACAACCAGTTATCAATATTTTACTAATTGGATATTTGATTCTAAACAATCTTCTTCCTAGCCTTTATTCCCAATATTATTTGTGGTCGGCTACTAGTTCAACCGGTTTTACTTGAATATCAGTTTTTCCACAGAGCGACTGGCGTCGGACCACCGCAACCGGAGAACTGAAATTCGAAGATTGAACTAGTTGTCAGTATATTTGAGGGGACTGACTTCCCAATAACGATTGCCATAGATGTTCATGACAACCGGGACCGACGGATTAACATGCTTTCGATTCTAAACAATATGATGCATAATTTATAACTCTTTACCAAACATTATTTCGTCGACGGAACTTACTACCTAGTAAGCTTATGCTAACTATTGTGGAATCAGCCCCCCTAGCCAAGATGCAAGCGTTTTTCCTTTTCTATGCCATTCTCTATTCTCTTGTTTCATTGGCTAATGTCACTCAATCACGTGATCAAAAGTAAATACATATTAGTGAATGAAAAAAGAATAGAATAGAATAATTTTAACAAAAAGAAACCGACTTCAAAGAAAAATTATTCTGACTGTGATATTTGAGGAGTTCCCTCGATTTCCTTGGGATCCCATCATCAGATCCCAATATGGTGACGATGGGACCACCTATAAGATACGCCCATTCCAATATAAAAATAATGTTTGAAATCGGTTCATAAACGACGAAATTATCACTGAACATACATAAAAAAAAAGATTCCGATAAATTGAGAACCTCCTCCTTTTTTGAAGTAGTGTAAAAACATTGGCAACTTGACTAGAGGATCTGATCACACATGGAATTACACTTTGAGTGATCCAAGAAATGTTGTTCTGTGTTTGGGTGTCCTTTGAGTCCGTTTCATTTATGTTGGCTAAGTCCGCCGCGACTCAGAATGTCTATTGCTAATGCGATATTTGTCTTTTAGAAATTAAGGTTAAAAAATCTTCGTTCGAACGATCAACTGCACCTATGACGTAGTGGCTTAGTAATTATTGAGTGTTGTAGGTTTAAATCCCTCACGGGACAACACTGTGTGATCCACAGATTGTGGTCTGGGTTTTCTTTGCTAGTTTCATATATGTTTGTAACGTCCCCCTAGACGCCAGCTCGAAACAACCTACACACACAAAAAAAAGTGCGTAACTTTTGTAACCCTTATCTACTCGAAATGAATTGCCAAAGAATGAGAAATGATCTTTCGCATAGTAGTTTTATTGTATTTTTAACCAACTTCAAAAAAAAGGAGGATGTTCTCAATTCGTCGGAATCTTTTTTTTTTATGTACCTATGTTCAGCGATAATTTCGTCGTTTATGAACCGATTTCAAAAAATATTTTTGCATTGGAATGGGCATGGCTTACAGGTGGTCCCATCGTCACCATATCGGGATCTGATGACGGGATCCCAAGGAAATCGAGGGAACTCCTCAAATATCATAGGCACAATTGTCGCGATTCGGGTACTCGGAATAGTTTTTCATTGAAGTCGGTTCCTTTTTGTTAAAATTATTGGTGGCTGTTAATGTATATTCCTAATGTGTTTGTCTTTTTAAGAAAATAAAAGAAATAGAAACGATCTATATAAATAAACAATAATAATAAATATTTCGGACATCTTACACACAACATCATCTAGTCCCAAACTAAGCAGAGCTTGTATTACGGGTATTAAACAACTGATATTCATTCATAAACATTATTGTTCTTTTGTAAATGCATACTTATTATACATAGAAAAATACCCGTACTCCGAAACAATTATTTGTTAATCAAACAAATATTTGGTCTGACCCGGGAATCGAACCCGAGACCTCTTGATTAGCAGCCGCATACGCTAACCACTAGACCAACAAGGTAGGCAAAGCAAATTTGAAAATATTTCTCTGTGTGTCTATTTGTTTCGGTTAAACTCTGGAATGGCTGAACCGTTTTTGAAAGGACTTTCACTGACAGAAAGCTGAAGACATAAGCAACAACTTAAACTTAGATTTACAAGAATATCCGCTGGTAACACCGCGGTCCGCATACAGTCCGTGTGGTGACGGATTAAGAATACAGAGTGTCACTCCTATTCATCCCGCGGGTGTCGTAAAAGGCGACTAAGGGATAAACTACGCAAGACAACATCAAAGCAAAGAGAAGGAAAACTTGAAACCAACCCGTCTGGCCAGTGTGGTATAGTAGGCCAATACCTCCTTTCTAAGGAGAGGCCTATGTCCAGCAGTGGACTGGTAAAGGCTGTTAAAGTGAACACTAAATAAAAACAAACAACCAACTCAACCTATCTCATATCGCCGTAGGGTTTAAGATAATTAAAGTTGACTGACCAGGGTCATTGACCCATCTGGGAACCAAATTGGGATAAAATTTATGCGCATATATATCTACATAAATTAAATTAGTTTAAGTGACTGTTTTTAATTACAAATTTAAAGTTTATAGGTAGGTAATTAGATAAAAACAATTGTTAATAAAGATGTGGGATTTTGCTTGATTGAAATACAGCGAATATTTCGGAGAAAACTTTTATTTAAAGAATGCGAACAAGCGCGTCGTTACATCGTCAAATCGTCAATCGTCAATGTCACCCGCAGTCATTTGACGTCGGGTGCGGTTCACAATTAATAATTTTAACAAAAAGGAACCGACTTCAATGAAAAACTATTCCGAGTACCCAAATCGCGACATTGTGCCTATGATATTTGAGGAGTTCCCTCGATTTCCTTGGGATCCCATGATCAGATCCCGATATGGTGACAATGGGACCACTTGTAAGCTACGCCAATTCCAATGCAAAAAGAATTTTTGAAATCGGTTCATAAACGACGAAATTATCGCTGAACATACATAAAAAAATAAGATTCCGACGAATTGCTAACCTCCTCCTTTCTTTGAAGTCGGTTAAAAAGTAACGTAAATTAAACCAGTTACAAAAAATACCTAAACCTTATTGCTCGTTATTTCCACATAAATATAAAATTCTTAACATAAAATAACGTTTTTTGAGCTACACCTCTAAGTAAGCTTCACGATTGTTATCTTATGATAACAACCGGAAACGACTGCTAAATGTAACCTCCGAATCACGGAAACGTTCATAACATTCTACAAACGGTCACCCATCTAGGTCTGACCGCGCCGCCTTTGCTTACCCTCGGTGATTGTCTCCAATCAGATAAGGTACCTTGACTACAAGCTGTATACTAAACGTAAACGGTAGGTAATAGCATCAAAAATCTATTTTCAAATGATTATGTCTGTGTGTCTGTCTGTTCTTGTCTGATTTTGAATGAAGAGCCACATTGATTTCAGCACTAATGGGCCGTTTCGACCGGGGCAGAACTACCTCACCCAGAAGACCAACCCAAAAACTATAGCATTCGTGCTGTCAGGGCCGGATTTAAAGGTGTGGAGGCCTCGGGGCAACAAAGGAGTGGAGGCCCCTTGGTCCCAAATTACATTCCAAATAAAATGAACATCTTACAAACAACATCATCTAGTCCCAAACTAAGCAGAGCTTGTATTATGGGTACTAAACAACTGATAAATACATAAACATACTTTTTTAAATACATACATATTTATATATAGAAAACACCCAAACTCCGAAAGAAATATTTGGTCTGACCTGGGAATCAAGCCCGAGACCTCATGATCAGCAGCCGCATACGCTTACCACTAGACCAACAAGGCAGTAACTAGCTTCAAATCTAAGTTTAAAAAAAAAGTTATGTTCTATTTAGCCCACCCCATATAGCGCAAGTGCATCACAATCACATAGCGAAGCACTTGAATATGGCTGACCATTGACACATGTCAGTGACACACTTGAACGTGTCAACAACTGCTAAAAGGCGATATGTTAATAACATTTATTTTTACTCTGTCAGTGTGGCCAACATATGGAAAATATGTCCGTGATTAGAGATGACGTGGAAACAAAGTTTACTTGTCTTTTTTTGATGACACGGTTTTATCTTTTTTTTTAAATAATGTTAGATGCATCCAAGTTGTGTCAAATCATATTGATTTATTATATCCCTAAGAATGTTTTTTTTATTGTTAGGTTGTTTTAGCTCTAAATTATTCAACTATAAACTAAACTACCACGAAATTTGAAATTTTCTTCATCTAATATATATATATCTTAAAAATATCTCGGTAAATAAATAAATATTTCGGACATCTCACACACATCATCTAGTCCCAAACTAAGCAGAGCTTGTATTATAGGTACTAAACAACTGATATAAATACATAAACATACTTTTTTTTTGTAAACACATATTATGCATAGAAAACATCCAGACTCCGAAACAAATATTTGTGGATCACACAAATATTTGGTCCAACCCGGGAATCGACCCCGAGACCTCAAGCACAGCAGTAGCATACACTGCAACTGGACCACCGAGGCAGTCGCTTTAAAATGAGTAAGGATTTTTTTTAAGCACCTATGTAGCTCACTTAAGCTGGTAAGAAATGTTTGTATGTTTTAAATGGTTTTTGTACAAATACTCATCATCATCATCAACAGCCTTTAACAGTCCACTGCTGGACATAGACCTCTCCTTAGAAAGTAGGTATTGGCCTACTTTACCACGCCGACCAGACGGGTTGGTAAAGGGTTTGTTTCAAGTTTTCCTTCTCTTGGCAGTGATGTTAGCTGCTTATTTTGTTCCTTTAGTCGCCTCTTACGATACCCATGGAATGAATAGGGGTGGTGACACTTTGTATTCTTAATCCGTCACCACACGGACACTTACAAAATAAATACTGTTTGTAAATAAATATTATTATTTTATTATTATTAGCTGAATCCCTAGGCGTTACCACAGAATACCTAATTGTACCAGTAGTGTTACCAGCGGTTAAAGTTGTAAATCCAGTGAAGTTAAAAAATAGCCAAAGGTACTCCTTGTATTATCAGTTTTCTGCCTGTGAAAATATCATCGGTTCAGGCGTTCCAGAGATCAGCTGGAACAAACAGATAGACGAAAAATTTAAAATTGCTTTTATGATGTTAGTACCGCTACCGTGCCTATATGCTTCTATATGCATTTAGTTCTATCTATGTTATGTGGGTGGTTTCCGCACTTAGTACTTTAAGTGGACCATTGTACGTGAGGGCGGCCATCACTCCAGCCAGCCCACCTCCCTCCAGAAGCGGATAAGGTCTCCGAGTCTGTCCAGGCATTCTGCAACAGATTTAGGAGATCCAAGTGTGTTTTTCCGTATTTCGGTGACACCTGTGCACTCAATGAGTACATGCGACACCGTTTCCTCTGCCCCTAAGCATGCTCTGCATAGGGGACTGTCAGTTATGCCTATGGTATGGAAGTGTTTGTTTAGTGAGCAGTGTCCGCATTATGCATTTAGTAAAAAACTGTTCCCTTAATATTAGTTACATACAGACACTCCAATTTATTTGTTTAAGTACTAGCTTTCGTCCGCGACTCCGCCCGCGTGTATATCGATTATTGCAGTAAAAAGTAGCCTATCTGTTATTTTGATACAAAAGCTATATTTACAGTTTCATCCAAATCCGTTCAGTAATTTTAACTTGAAAGAGCAACAAACATACATTATTATTTTTTAAAAGACAACTCCCGCATTAGGAATATAAATTCCTGTGTCGCGGGGGACTTTACAAACATATATGAAACGGACACACAGAACACCCAGACTCAGAACAACAAATTGTGAATCACACAAAGTGTTAGCCTACGTGGGATTTGAACTCACGACACTTATCGCACTTATATTAGTAAGATAGATACGACATTGCAATATCTCTGTATAATTTTATTATTGTCTCGACATGATCTCGGAACAGGTTTTAGCAACAATCGTAAAAACATGTCTTAGCTTTTTTGTTACTAAAGTTTTTATCATTACAATGTAGGTATCCTTACCTACTAATATTAAACGATAAAGTTTATGAGTATGTATGTTTGTTGCTCTTTCACGCAAAAACTACCGAACGAATTTGGATGGATCTTTACAGTAATATAGCTTATATATCAGAATAACATATAGGCTACTTTTTACTGCAACAATCGATAAACACGCGGGCGGAGTCGCGGGTGAAAGCTAGTTTTTATTATAACGAGTATTAAGTGATGTTGATTTACATATTTTCTTATAAATTAAATGTATTTAGTCAGGTAACAAATTAAATTTTGAACACTTATCCGTTCAATAACCGATTTTATATCAATTGGAGTATTTACCAAACAAATATAAAAATCATAAACCTCCTACCCTTTATTTTTTAATTATTTATTTACTAGCTAATTCCCACAGTGTTGTCCTAGGATTTACATGTAAACTGCGGGTAAAGCCGCAGGGCAAAGCTAGTCTAAAGAAGTATTGAGCTTGTGTCGTCAGCTAACAGTCAGCTAAGTTCCAGAGATTAGCCGGTACAAATAGACAGACATAGACAAGAATTTTAAAAATCGGCAAGTTTCAACTACTCGTATAAATAATGGTGCTAATTCTATTGTAACGTAACTAAACTAAACTGTTCTCTAAAATTACCTATCTTCTTTTACCTTACTTTAGTGGAACGATTTAAAAATATACTTGACTGCCTCGTTGGTCTAGTGATTGGCGTATGCGACTGCTGATCAATAGGTCTCGGGTTCGATTCCCGAAATGTTTGTGTGAGACTCAAAAAATTGTTTCGGAGTTTGGGTGTTTTCTATGTATAATACGTATTTACAAAAAAAGGTATGTTAATGTAATTATATCAATTGTCTAGTACCCATAATAAAAGCTCTGCTTAGTTTGTGGACTAGCTGGCGTTGTGTGTAAAATATCCGAAATATTTATTTTATTATTTTTTATTTATATTAAATTTTGAATAAAATTTGGCATGTAGAAAGTTGTTAGTCAGGATCAAAATTCTGTTTTGGTTCTTCAAGTTTTCGAACAACATAATTAGCTCCATTAAATTTATCTCCATTAGATTTCGTGTAGGTATATATAAGTTAAGTTACAAGAATAGGTAGGTATAGATAACACACATCTAATAAGATTAACGAACAAATGACAAACAGACAACAAAATATAAGATATTGATATTAACAATTTAGTTGTGATTATCCCCATAAGTATTCACAAGTTACCTCGAATATTGCTTATTTTTAATCCTACTAATTAGTAGTATGTTAGTTGCTCTTTCACGCAAAAACTGCTGAATGGATTTTGATGAAACATCACAATAATATAGCTTACATATCGGGATAACACATAGGCTAATATTTACCGCCATGACGGACCTACACGAGGACGGAGCCACGGACAAAAGCTAGTTTTAACATTATATTAATACATCTTTTGAACTATTTAGCATTTTTACGCTGCTCTTAAATAATTATCAAAAGGTAAATTAAAAAAGTAATTAAATAAAAAATAAATATTTTTGAACATCTTACACACAACATCATCTAGTCCCAAAGTAAGCAGAGCTTGTGTTATGGGTACTAAACAACTGATATAAATACATAAACATACTTTTTTTTTGTAAATACATATCTACTTATTATACATAGAAAACAACCAGACTCCGAAACAAATATTTGTGGATCATACAAACATTTGGTCCAACCCGGGAATCGAACCCGAGACCTCTTGATCAGCAGCCGCATACGCTAACCACTAGACCAACAAGGCAGTCAATTGTAATTAAAATGTTAAACCATCAAATTGCACTTAAATGTCGCCATAAAAGTCACGTGTTACTGCAAATGTACAATTATAAATGTCAACTCCAAATGTTAATGGAAACGTACAATTTTGAATTAAAACATAAATGTTTTTTTTTTTATAAACGTTTATCATAAACAACGGACACCTCTAGCTATTTGTTATTGATAGTTGGCTTTATTCAATTTGTTATTATATTATAGGTAGGTATTTAAGTTAGACGGTAGTTAGATAGGTAGGTATAGTTTCTACAAATTAAATCTAATTATCAAGATGTCTTTAAACTATTTAAGTCGTTACACAGGTTAAGTTATACAATAGAATACCGAATACACTTAGTTACCAGGGTCCTACGACATAAAAAAATCGACAATATGCTATGGTAGGTATAGGCATACAAAAAATCCTTATCTACTCTATGGTGTGTTGAAAGCAAACACATATATGTCACAAATATTAAAGTAACAATAACCTAAAAATAAGTCTAAATAAGAACCTTGTATTGATATAAAAATAGGTCAGACGTCCCCATAAATACTCCACCTTACCGCTAAATAAATATATCATTATCTATCCTGTCCTATTTGTAACATTTACATTTCTAAACGGAACATTACACAACACCTTACATTAAGAGCATTATTTTAGAACGATACATTTTTCATCAGAACAAAATGGTCAAGTTATAGAGGGATAGCAAACGCCCACAGAACAACAGATTTATTGGACAATTTGTTACAAAACAACTAATAAATCCATCAGGGCGAACATCAAAATGTGTTAATTCGAACATCAATTCGGTAAAGATTTACGTTATGTGAGCTGCCAATGCGGCCAAATGTTGATGGTCTTATGATTGAAGGCGATCCTTCTCAGACAGGTGTCATCGAGACTTGTGCGAGCTGAAAAAAATATTTACTACAAAAATAGACTTTTGATTCCCGCGCTTAATTGTGTTCCCGCCAATGAGAGAGCGTCGTGTGCGAGTAGGAAAACCGTTGTTTAGAAAGAGACGAATGTTTTTTCGTTTGGCGGCTCCGCCCCGCAGGCAATATGGCGTTCGAGGTGATTGGTGCAGCACCTCCTACGGGAAAGCATTTGAAAATGGGGGCGGCGGGAAAAACGTTTCGTTTCACCTTTGTTTTTAACTTGTAATGGGTTATTTAATTAGCTAGATTATAATTTAAATGAGCCTGTTCTTGTATCGCGAAGAGGGCTTTATTTAATTTTTTGTTTAGATTACGTGCTTTGCTGTGGGTTAGTTAATTATTTGAATTACGACGTGGTGTTAAACTTTTGTTTTGATTAATAGAACGTGTTTTGAACATAACGTTGATTCTTTATTTAATTTTTTTTGTAACTGAAAATATTCTAGGTTTTGATATCTACTCAGGTGTGAAGGTACCTAAAATAGGTGAGTTTAGACTTTTTTTCATAGATATCTACTTATAAAAAAAA
Source organism: Phragmatobia fuliginosa (assembly GCA_932526445.1). Taxonomy (NCBI): domain Eukaryota; kingdom Metazoa; phylum Arthropoda; class Insecta; order Lepidoptera; family Erebidae; genus Phragmatobia; species Phragmatobia fuliginosa. The sequence goes on along the minus strand of OW052074.1, from coordinate 17,413,649 downwards.
AAAAAAAAACGAAATTACCTAATAACATTAATTAGGTATGCAAGTATTCAAGACTAGCGATTGTAGCTAGCAGTTTACTGACAAAACTCTCAACCAAAAGCCAATTTGATATAGGTTCAGCTGTTCTTGAGATAAGCAAGAATATATTAATAATTAGCTTTTGCCCGCGGCTCCGCCCGCCTGTAGGTTATCGCGGTAAATAGAAGCCAATGCGTTATTCCGATATGGAAGCTATATTATTGTGAAGTTTCAAAATCCATTCAGTAGTTTTTGCTTGAAAGAGCAACAAACATACACACATACTTACAAAATTTCGCGTTTATAATATAAGTAGGATTATATTCATCTTCTTTGCATCTATACAAATAAATAATATAGTATTGTCTGTATGAATATCAAAACAACAGTTTTTTAGTTAATGCATATTATTATGAAAGTATATACCTACGGTATTTAACCACAGATACACCAAAACGGCAATTTTTTAAATTTTTGTCTGTCTGGCAGTTTTTTCCGTCTAATCTCTGGAACGTAACAATCAATTACTGCCAGTGATATAAGCTCTCAGAATACAGAAAGAACCAGAAGCCGCATACGCGCCTAATGCTGAAGCATCAAAAACTACTCCTAAATAGAGTAGTTTGACGCGCAACCGATCAGTCACTCTGTGAACGTCGTATCGCGTAAAGTGTTTTACTGGTGTCCAATATATTTTAATTATGCCATCTTGTGTCATTCCTACCTGTAAAAATGCATCGGGCCTAAAAAAGAAGCAGGATGGGATCACATTTCACGTGTAAGTAGCGCATTCAGTTATCGTATTATTTAATTACTGAATTAATTGTTCAGTTCATAATTGTCATAGATAATTATGCGTCCATCTTGCGAGTGTTGCCAATTTAGGAGTTTTAATTTTCCCATCTTATTATTGCTTACTGAGGGCGTTTATTCGTTGTACATACTAGTAAATTTATTAAATACTGGTTATAATAATATTGGTTTAAAGAATAAAGGCGGTCTTTGCTACTCTTCTCAGTGTGTTTATATGACATATGTTGTATTTGCGAAGCGCATGTCCGAAGAATTTCAAACGAAGATATTGTTATAATCTCTCTATGTTTAGCATTCGTTATTTCAATTTACAAGGAATTCATAGGAAATAATTCCATATTTCCTGTAAGGAATAGCCATATAAATGGTTTAAGTCACAGAAACAGTCTCATAAGGGTTGTGATTGAAAAATACCTAGATATAAGATTTCATCATTTATCTAAATGTAAATATTTGTTAATTAGTTCAAACTCCAAACGACAATATTTTAACAAGCTTGCTCAACAGAAAGGAAATTAAATGTTTTTTTTTATATAATCCTTGTTTTATTTGAAGACCTTCTTTTTTCGTGTCATTATCAGGTATAGAGATTAGAAAGAAAATATTAATACGTGTATAGAGTGATTTTATATTATCTTACCATGAGGTAAGATAATATAAAATCACTCTATACACGTATTAATATTATACACGTATGACCGCGCCTCCGCTCGCGTTTTAGGGTTATGAAAAATAGATGTTGGCCGATTCTCAAAACTACCCGATATGTACACAAAATTTCATATAAAATGGTACAGCCGTTTCGGAGGAGTTTTGCAACTAACATTGTGGTACGAGAACTTTATATTTCAGAGATTACTTTAATAAAGATTAGAAATCAATGTAATAAAAGCTTATACTCAGAATACAGAAAGAACCAGAAGCCGCGTTCCACTGAAATTGCAAGTTGCGAGTGTGTCCAAAAACAAAATAAACACCCCGCGCCCGCCTCACTTCCCACCCGCGTAATGTTGCTAACTTATGCATTATTGACCCTACCCTGGGGTAAATATTGAGAGTTTTTATAAAAAAAAATTATAGGGTAAAGTCATTTACGCTATAATTTTTTTTTATAAAAACTCTATCTCTATCTATCTATCTATCTCATCTATTTTTCATAACCCTAAAACGCGAGCGGAGGCGCGGTCATTAGCTAGTAATAGATAGAAAATAAGACCTTAAATTTAATTTTACTTTTACCAAACTAAGTAGTATGGGTATGGTGACCCTAACTCTTGGAATCTATTCATGCTTTCCATCAGGCAGAGCAGATACAAAGTCATAGTCAGAGTATAAATAAATGACTAATAAATAAATAAAACAAACTATTATCTCTGGTTTAATCTATTGTTAGTTACTTTTTTTATCACTTCCGGTCTTATAAAGCCGTATAAATTACAATTAAGACTTTTCTTACCTTTGGGAACAATTACCCACTGGTACATTTTCACATACACTTACATTTACATCCCCTAAGGGGTAAAAAGGGGTGTTTTTAACGCCCACATTTGACATTTGGATTACCTACGTAATCTATAGGTACTTTTTTTTTTTTTTTTTCGTGCGGAAATCCCCCCGGATGCCACATAATTGTGGCTATGTCGGACTCGAACCGACCAAAACCGCACGCCTTCTCGGGCACTAGGAGTCGGGAAACCAGGTGCACCCTCGAAAGGAAAAACCCTGGGACCCCAACGTACCTCGGGCCATCTTTGTTTTCAGATGGCCTCCTACTGTGCGAGAATGAATCAAATCAACTTGTCACCCCGGCCTGCTTCTGCTAGGGTGGCAGGTGGCCTCACCTGTCACCCCCAGGCCTGCGCTTATGGAGGACGGAGATCGTTTTGCGATCTCCGACGCCTGAGTCGCCTGCGGTACCTAGCCCGTTGCCGGGCCTGGCGGACCGGGAGGGTTCTGAATCTCTCCCGGTCCCGCTCCGCCATCTCCTTTGCAAGCATAACTTGCTCACAGTAAGAGACAGCGGAGTTCCACGCACTCTCGCTCCGTATCATGGCCGCAATCATGTTAATCTATAGGTACTAATATTATTTTTAAGTTTAATTATTAACTGAAAAGTTTTTTGTTTGTTTGGTTGAACGCGCTAATCTCGGGAACTACTAGTCCGATTTGAAAAATTATTTCATTGTTAGATAGCCAATTTAAGGAGGAAAACTATAGGCTACATATCATCAAGCTAAGACTAATAGGAGCGGAGCACCAATTAAGAATGTTTCAAAATCGGGGTTTTTTCCTCTTGAAAGCTTTCGCTGCGTGCGCTACGTTGTTTGATTATTTTTGGCGTTGTGGCATGATATGCTATAAGCGTTTCCGTGATTCGGAGGTCACGTTAAGCAGTCGGTCCCAGCTGTAATCATAAGATAACAGTCGTAAAACTTAGTTGGAAGCCTTCAGGGGATTAAAAACATTCAACGGCTAGATTGCGTAGCCACAACATGTCTTACCAATCCCCAACCTGCACTCAGCCAGAGTGGGGACGTATGACCTTAACCCTCTCCTGAGAGGAGACCCGTGCCCAACAGAGGGACGTTATGTGTTGTGGACGATTAGGTGATAGGGAAAGGGGATATTTCTACATTAACATTCTAATTACGTATTTTTAAATCTTTAGTTAGTAATGTTTAATCATATCTAATGAGTTTGTTGCTCTAACCACGCGTTTTTAAAGTATTATGGTATGTTTCTATGTAACGCGTTACTTTGGCTTTTCAGATTTGAACATGTGTAGCTCTGTACAATGATAATTGTGTAAGAGTACGTGTGGTGACGGAATAAGAATACAAAGTGTCACCACCCCTATTCATTCCATGGGTGTCGTAAGAGACGACTAAAGGAACAAAATAAGCAGCTAACATCACTGCCAAGAGAAGGAAAACTTAAAACGAACCCTTTACCAACCAGTCTGGGATGGCAAAGGGTTTGTTTCAACCCAAAACCTCCTTTCAAAGGAGAGGCCTATATCCAGCAGTGGACTGTTAAAGGCTGTTGATGATGATGATGATGATTATGTTGTTTACATCTCGTTTCATACTTTTCCAGCGTCGTTATATGTCGTAGTTGGGTTTTAGTTTTTACTTTTTTATAAAATTGTTTAAGGTCGTGCTTACCTTTAAGTAATTTGTCACATTAAGTGACTCCATACTTTTTGTAAAATGTACTATCTTAACTGATAAACAGTTTAACATTCGATTGTTGGAGAGCCTATGGACTAAATAAATAAATCAATCAACAAAAAAATTGCAAAAACTCGGAACAATAATTCCTGTTGAGAGCTTCCATTGCGTGCAATTCGTACACGGTTCACGTTTCACCAAAACAGTGAATGATATTATTATATTGTTTCTTCTTTAAAAGAAAAAAGAAAGTTCACGATAGCACATACTTTATGTTATAAAGAGCCATCTTTATCTGGTGGTCAGCTAGTTATAAAGAGGATGACCTTATTGGTATACCTATATATTATTTTAATTCGTGAAGCAAAAACTTCGCACCCCTTTTAACGATAATTACGCGGACGGAGGAGTATGAAATATCGCACACTTATAGTTTATACAGAGAAGGAGTGCATAATGCTAATATTTTTTTAAATTATGACTAAACAATACATTAAATCAATAATTAAACATTACACACACTACCATGTGTTTATCACACACACGCTTAGATACTCTTTTGTCAAACTAACATTGTTGCGTAGCCTTGGCGAAATCCGTAATTATAGAAGAATAGTCTGTTACAATAAAACCTCAATAATGTTGCTACTTATAATTCAAATTAATTATGGTTGAATTTCTACCACTTGTCGACCACTAGGATAATCTAAAAAGATGATCGACAAATTAAACACAAATCGTCGTATTTATAACACACAATGTAAATGGGGCTATGTAAATAAATTTTTAGCCCCTTTTAACCCCCCCCTTCCTTAGTGCCTTCAAAAAATCTTAAAATTTAGCCTGCAAACGGCGAATCAAGGGGACACTGCACATCGTCTTTGATTTACGAATCGCGCGCTTCACGAAAGCATGAATACACGTGAAATCTTATACTGTACCCCCGTCCCCCTTTGTGATATTTCGTGATTTTTGTCAATCCCCCCCCCCCCCCCTACCCCTTTCGAGCCTGATTACTGGACGGCCCCTATAAATGAAAATTATACAACAAATTCTAGCTTAGTGGTCAACCCTCCTAGCCAAGTTGCAAGGGTTTTTCGTTCTGCAATTGCTGACGCCTCTATTCTCTTGTTTGATTGGCTAATATTTTGTTCTGATAACGTGATTGAGTGACATTAGCCAATGAAACAGAATATAATAACATAATACATAATAAAATCGGCCATGCGTATCAGGCCACGCATAGAAAAGGATCCCAAAGTCACCGTGGATTTAAAATCGTGTCCAATTGATAAATGTTATGATTTCTTTTTATTTTCTAGCAGTATTCTACATAATACTAATTTTAACAAAAAGGAACCAACTTCAAAGACAAACTATTCCGATCCCAAATCGCGACAATTGTGCCTATGATATTTGAGGAGTTCTCTCGATTTCCTTGGGATCATCAGATCCCGATATGGTGACGATGGGACCACCATTTTTGAAATCGGTTCATAAACGACGAAATTATCACTGAATATACATTAAAAAAAAAACATTCCGACGAATTGAGAACCTCCTCCTTTTTTGAAGTCAGTTGAAAAGATTGTTGGTCTTAAAACAATAAAATCAATAAGCATTATAAATAAATGAAATTGAAATGTCTTTTTGTTTAAGTAATACTTATTACCAAACAAAACAGTTTTTACTAAATACCTATCTATGAAAATATGTACGGTAGCTACTACGGTACTTCTACTCTATCTACGGTACTTACACAAAAAAAGCATTTTTTTAATGGTTGTCTGTTTGTTAAAGCCAATCTCTGAAAAAAACGGTCCCATTTTGACGGGACTACATAAGGAATAATTTCCTGGCAGTGTCCATAAAGTATGAAAAACGTATCAAAATAATTCGTGAATAAATTGTCTAATTTATTCACGATTTATTACTTATATTTATAACTTATTATATTTATTACTTATTAACTTATATTTATAACTTATATAATTTATAACTAATGTAACTTATTTACATATTTTTGTATACGTAGATAGAGAGAGAGGGAGGTTGGGGTAAAACCAGTTGAATTAGTAGTCGACCCCAAATAAACTTGGGAATAAGGCTAGGAAGATGATATAGAATATCTACCTATACAAAAATATGTAAATAAGTTACATTAGTTACATATATCTATATATATAAAAATGAAACCCGTTTTCCTTGGTCACGGCATCACGCGTGAATGGCTGGACTGATTTCACTAATTCTTTTTTTGTTGTATTTGTTATTATTAGGAGAAGGTTCTTACGGAAAAAATATTAAGAAAATCTCTCAGAAGTACTGAAAAATAAACATTTAATTTTGCATATTTTAAAAAACGCGCGTAACGAATGTCAATGTCATTCACAGCCATTGAGTGACGTTGAATTGGCGGTACGAAGTTCGCGGGGTCATCTAGTTAAACAATATATTCACGAATTATTTTGATACATTTTTCATACTTTATGGACACTTCCAGGAAATTATTTTTACTTTTATTCTTTTGAAATTCTAAGATTCAACTGGTTGTTAGTAAATTTAATAGTTAATTTCACTGACTTCCCAATAACGATTGCCATAGATTTTCATGACAACCAGGACCGACGGCTTAACGTGCTCTCCGAGGCACGGGCGTGAATAACTGCCAAAGTTCCAGACTCAGGGCTGTTATTAAGAATTTCCTGTAAGTAAAACACAACAACACTTCTTTTGGCCAGACCCGGGATTTGAACCCGAAACCTCTTGATCAGCATTCGCATACGCTACCCACTAGGCCAACGAAGCAGTATAGATATTCTATATAACTTATAATATTAGTTGTACATCATTCTTAAACGCTTTAGAAACTATAAAATTTTAATGACCGCGTAAGCAATAGAATTTTAAATTACTAATGAATATTAAGTTCTTACGGGCGTTACTGGCAGTAAACATTTTCTTGGTCAATTTGAGATTTCGATTTTGTAATCTATTTTATTTTTATTTATTTATTGTTAATAAAACAACTCCAACATCAGAAATATACTCCTGTGTCAGGACTTTACAAACATACAAGAAACGGTCACAAAAAGAATCACGCAAAGTGTTATCCCGTATAGGATTTGAACCCACAACACTTGGCCCTACGACGACGTGGCGACCACTTAAACCACTGCCTAAGTGCAATCTATTCCCAAAGCATAGAGAATTCAAGAGAGCGAAATTCTTTGGAACCTCGAAATTTCATTGATAGTCTACAGGAGACATTTTATTACGGGGTAAAGAAACAACATTGCATTGTCGACATTTACAATAAGTACGGTGATCAACTACTCTTAGATTCTTCATATGCTTTCCATCAGGTAGAGTAGGCAGGTTCAAGAATGACAAAAATCATCCATCGGCGTAACATCCTGATAACAAAACCAATAGACATCGGTATGTACCCAAATGAGATTTTTTTGTAATTCATCTCGACCGGAGTGTGTAGGTATGCGTATGCTTATTCACGTTTATAATATTATCAAATCAAATCAAATCAAACCATTTTATTTCAAATAAACCATACAACGGCACTTTTGAAACGTCAAGTAGTCAGTCAGTAGTCAGTCGTGAAGCTAATCGTCTGTTCCAATTCGTAGATCCTATGGAGAAGAACAGACAAGAAACTCCATGGACACTCTTTTCCAACATGGTTTTTACAATTTTTTGTTACATTGTTTAAGGCATTTTATTAAATGTGAGGACAATGTAACGAGGCTGATATTTACACATGTAGTGTCCAAAAACAATTAAACAATAAATAGAAGTTGTGAGATGACCAGCCCCGACTGGCGGCGCCCGTATCACGAGCATGACCCATGCACCAGCCATCGTCCAGTTCAACCATATCGTAGGGAGCCGAACGACCCGCTACACACGCCACCGCCAGCAGGACTTTTGAGCGAGCATGACATACTCACAACCGCCAGTCAACAAACTTAAGCTACCAGTGACTACAAAGTGCTCACATGTACAATTCAAAATGTTCGCAGTTATACAATAATAAAAACCATTTATAATTATGCTACTCTCTAAGAATGCGATAAATATTTGGATCATGTCAATAAAAAGTAATTTATTAGTAGTATTATTTATTATTAGTATTAGTAGAATAAAAAAATACGAAAATATATTTTTTACTGTATACGGTACTTCATCATCATCATCATCAACAGCCTGTAACAGTCCACTGCTGGACATAGGCCTCTCCTTAGAAAGGAGGTATACGGTACTTATTCGCCATAAAATTAAAAAGGTTACGATACCTTCTACTTTCCGACGTTTCGAACGGGTTATACTGCTCGTGTGCACAAGAAGACTCATGTGAGTTAAACGTCGCCTTCGTGATGTGCAGGTTGTATCTACCCGCACTTAATCGCGAATACCTTAATACATACAGTAAAAAACACAAGTAAGTATGTGTCAAAAACCCCGAAAGTCTAAAAATAGTTATTACAAAAATATAGTCGCGTAAAAACTTACATAGACTTAAAATGGTTTCAACAGACCTTGAATGAAAACGCGTAAGAAAGAGATCCTTCTTAACCTAAATCTCTGGAAACTAAATAAACTTTTTGAAACTGCGTAATAAGAATATAATATTTTATCTAAAACGTTATACTGTTGAAATATTTAACGAAAAATATCGTGTTTATAAATTCGTAATGTGTACAATAAATCGTAAATGCTTTTTAAAAAGACGCCAGTTTGCGGTACTTACGCACAGACAGATTAATCAATAGTGCAGCAGATAAATAATTATTATTTACATTTAAGACACTAGCTGAGTCCCGCGGTGTTGCTTGTTGTACTTTTTTTCTTCTTTTTTTTAAATTTTAGCCTACCAAAGTGACTCTACTCTGCCTGATGGAAAGCATGAGTAGAATCCAGGAGTAGGGGCCTCCATTCTCATTGTGACAGTAGGCAATGCAGGATGGTGATCCATATCACAGAATACATAATAGTACCAGTACAGAAGACTCACTCCGAAAAGTAAATTAAAGTTATAGATACCCTCAGTGTCAAAAGATTAAGTTCAATTCAGATCGCACGGCGCCGAATCACTACGATTATATTTACCTACAGTTGCTTCTCTTTCTATCGTGTAACTCTTAACTGTTCTGACGAGTCTGTTCGACCGGCGTGTCTGACCCGGCAGTCAGCCGGCCGACTATACCTAAACTGCGGAGTGACACCCCCCTGTCCATATCATGGCGGCCTGGTCCGATGTTTCTGCATCATTCTCCCGGTCTCCGGAAACCTGGAGAATGATCCACTCACCAAAGAAATACGACAGTAAGAATGCTGTCATTATTAGGAAGGTCTTCTGTGTGAGGGTAGTACTACCTCTGTACGGCCCATTCGAGCTAATAGCAGCGTAGCTTTACTACCTACTGACGTATAGTCGAATAGGCCGCGGAACAAGGCTAGTCAAAAAAATTAGTGTGCCATCAGCTGTCAGCCAGTGTCAAGCAGTTCTGGAGATTAGCCACAACAAACAGATAGACAGACAGTTTAAAAAAAAGCTTGATAAGAAGTTAATTAATAAGAAATTACAACCAGATACTTGAATTTTACTTATTTGTATAGATTTAAATAAATAACAACTCTTCGAACCAGTTAATAAAGTTTAATCTTGATCGTCACAGTGTCATTTTAAGTTGTAATTTATCCGGATCGTGTGTCTTTTTTGGGACGGAACCCGCGTGTGTGGCCCTGCTGAGTTAGCTGCACATGATGAGGAGACGCTAGATAACTACTTCCTGCATTTAATAAGTGTACTAATATTATATATTCGAAATTAACTATTATAAATATTTCATAAATATTTCGGAGATCTTACATAGGTTAAAGTTTAAAAACCAGTATAACCTCAACGGGTGCAGGATAACATTGCCTTGAATTATTATAAAAAAAAGCGGCCAAGTGCGAGTCGGACTCGCCCTTGGCCTACGGAACCCTAAAAACGCACGCCATCTTTGAAAGTCGAATACGCGCCAAAATACTTTTGTCACTTGGTACGACCGCGGAGTGACAAAAGTATTTTGGCGCGCATAGACCGAACGCCTACAAAAACAAACAGCAATTACAATACGTAAGTATGTACATTGCAGATTAACTTCTTCCTAGCCTTTATTCCCAAGCTTATTTGGGGTCGGCTACTAGTTCAACCTGAATTTCAGTTTTTCCACGGAGCGACTGGCATCGGACCTCCGCAACCCTAAGGAAGAACTGAAATTCGAAGATTGAACTAGTTGTCAGTATATTTGAAGGCACTGACTTCCCAATAACGATTGCCATAGATGTTCATAACAACCGGGACTGACGGCTTTACGTGTTCAAATTACACATAGAATAACCCGTTTGTTTGATCTTCAAAGACGTATTGTTGTTATGAGTCTGGCGGCATTATTTGTCCGTTTTCGCGTCGGTATTAAATAATATAGGTAATTTAGGTTTCTCAAACAAAAAATTGTAGACTTAATATAGGTACTATGGTAAATTTTAAAAATCAAAGGTACAGTACATATACAGATGAAGTATTTTACAAAAAACATTTTCTTAACGATATTTTTATTATTCGACCCCAAAATAAACTTGGGAATAAAGGCTCGGAAGATGATACTTTTATTATTTTTACTTAATTTTTTACATTAAATTGACACACATGTATCATCATTAACATTATCAGCCCGTTGAAGTCCACTGCTGCATATAGGCCTCTCTCAAGAACACCACAGAATCCCGTCGCTGCCAGCCCTCTTACGCAAGTTGTCATGACATCTGGCCAGAGGACGGCCCACATGCACAATACAAATTAAACACACATTTTGTATTTCAAAATAAATATATACCAAATATCATCAAAAACCCATAACGTCCCTCTCCTGGGCTCGGGTCTACTCTCTGGAGAGGGTTAAGGCCATAGGTCCCCGCGTCGGCCGAGTGCGGGTTGGGGACTCCTCCGACTAAGTTTCACGACTGATTCTTCAAACAGTAGATATATGTATGTCTATATTTGTTGTTTATTTATAAATACTGTTTCTTAATAACTTGTCAACATAAAAATACTAAAAACATTATTTTCTAGGTCACTCTTCAACTTCATAAAATATACCAAAGACAAATCATGGTTTTTTTTTTAAATACTCGTACAATCCGTGAGTGAATGTAAACTCAGTAAACGGCCCATCTGCTTCACTAATTATGCACGACAAGTCCAGTGTGAAAGAAAAATTATCTAACTTGTAATGGCGATGTTATCACCTGAACGTAAATAATGGTTATTAGTTCGATGTTAGAAAGGTGATAGGGTGATATACGAACATGTTCTATATCACTGACACTGGTCAATTCTTTACACTATACGTCAAGTTTTTTATTGCCATAGATATTTAAATGGTGATACAAAAAAGCGTGGTATTTTATTTAATCTATGCGTGTATTAATACGTGACGAGAATACATTGTTGCAGATGTTTTACTTAAACTATATTTGTATAAAATTAAGATGTTTTTATTAACGTGTTTTGTCAATTAAATATGAGGATTTTAGAATAATTTAATATTTATTTTATGGCCTACCTCTCGATTAGCAGTCGAATACGCTATCTACTAGATGCGATGACTAGACTAGACCAACGCGGCGTGTGTGTGTAAAAAAATGGTTATAGTGAACCAACCCTAAAAGTTAGATGTATACTGTCGATTACCTTTCTTTAGAACTTTCAAAGAGGAACAATTCTTCTTTACTTTGTTTTCGTGAAACTATAACCGTTCAAGCAGAGCACGTAATAGAAACTCTGAAAGAGAATAATTTACCCCGTTTTTGTAATATCTCTTCTTGTTACTCCGCCTAACGTGAAGATCTTGGTATAACCTTTAGCCTTCCTCAGTAGCTATCTAATACAGAAAGAGATTTTCAGATCGAATCTTTCTTCCGCGTTCAATCACATTAACAAACAAACTCTCTATCTTCATAATACACCAGCTTTCCCCCGGGGCTCAGCCAATTATTGCAGTAAAATGTAGCCTATGTATTATTTTGATATATATGCAATATTACTGTAACGTTTTTATACAAATTCGTTCAGTAGTTTTTGCGTGAAAGAGCAACAAACATACATACTCACAAACTATCTCGTTTATAATATTAGTGATAATAGATATCGACATTGGTGTAGATTAAAGATGAATATCTAGATCTAGATGATATATACCTCATTGACTAATATTAGTTGCATGACATACCTACCTTCAAATAATGTCTTTCAGGACGAAAATGCCATTTATTTTCATACAAGTAAATTATACTTTAATTAGATAGGTATGTTAACCTACTAGTACACAATTTAAGTCGGTAATAAGATTATTATGAAGACTTATTACGATGGATTATAAAGAAAATTTCATTACTTCCGTATGTTTTGTTGATTAGATCAATTTAAGTAGGAACCATTTCATACACGAAATTGAGCATTTAACATTTACTTATTAATAAGTTTAAACTACGAGAAAATTGATGCCAGGGTTCATAAAGTTACTATTCTAGTATAAATTCGAGGCCCTGGCTGTAAAACTTGATAAAGTGTCGTTTCACACTTTAACAGCCATTTTCAATTGCCTATCTCCAGTTTTAGCTAAAGACAAAACAGGTTATTAAAAACTGTCTGGATTACCCTAAAAAGAGTTCCGCTCGTGGTCCTGCGTAGACTGGTGTGATGACCTTAACAACGCCTTCGTGACGAGTACAACACATCACTTGTATAAACCTCTCGAAACGTCAGAATATAGACATTTTCGTAACGTTTAAAATAATTTTATCACGAATAAATAATGCTATTTAAAGAAAAATTATATGTAAAAGTCACGACAGTCATAAACAGTGGGCACCATTTACATTGCCAATGCAGACAACGCCACATAATGACCCATGCTTTGGTGGCTTGTTAAGATGCTTCTGTATTATTGGGCCTCTGGTGCCCACTCACCAAAGTAACACGTCAGCACGAATGCTGACACATTATGCCGGAACCACACTGCGTTATGCGCTATTCGTTTTGTGACTACGCCGTATTCGCCAAAATATTTGTTATGCGCGCAAACAACAAACATGCATAAAATAAATAAATGCCATCCACACTTCGAACTGGTACGCTGAATTATGCCAAATAAGGTAAATATGTGTAATGTTTGCATGGAGCGATGGACGTCTTGAGAGTTGCCGCAATTTATTATTTCCTAAATGCTTCTTACAAGTACATAGTTGCTAGAAGACCGAAAAGAAAATGCTGATGGATGATTACAAGTCATAAGAATCTTTTCCGTTCGTCCACTCCATTTTAGCATACATCGTACACGTCGATACACGACCGCCGCAAGCGATCAAATGACTCACCGAAGTGTGGGTAGTCGATGCGCATCATCATCATCATCATCATCATCAGCCTATCGCAGTCCACTGCTGGACATAGGCCTCTCCCATTGCACACCACTGTGATTGATTTTGGGCTTCTCGCATCCAGCTCCTGCCAGCCATCTTACGCAGGTCGTCACTCCACCTCGCCTGTGGGCGTCCTACACTACGTTTACCGAGACGCGGTCTCCACTCAAGAACTCTTCTGCCCCAACGGCCATCAGTTCTGCGGCTAATATGGCCAACCCACTGCCACTTCAGCTTGCTAATCCGGTGGGCTATGTCGATGACCTTAGTTCTCTGACAGATCACCTCATTTCTGATACGATCTTTCAGAGAAACGCCGAGCATAGCCCTTTCCATAGCACGCTGAGCAACTTTAAGCTTATGGACCAACCGTACCGTAAGTGTCCAGGTCTCGGCTCCGTATGTCATGACAGGTAGGACGCACTGATTGAAAACTTTCGTTTTTAGGCATTGTGGGATCGACGACAAAAAGACTCGACGTAGCTTTCCAAACGCTGCCCAACCCAACTGAATTCTTCTATTCACCTCATCCTCGAGGTTGTTTCTACCCAACTGCAATGTCTGCCCAAGGTAGACATATTTTTGAACAACCTCGAGAACGGTATCGTGTACTGCAACCGGTTCCGGTAGAACATGTTCATTAAACATGACCTTGGTTTTGTCCAAGTTCATCCGTAGGCCGATGCGCATAGAAGAATCAGTCAGGTCATTCAGCATCTGTTGCAGGTCCTGCAGTGTCTCTGCCATTATGACGATATCGTCCGCAAATCGCAAGTGAGAGATGTATTCGCCATTAATGTTAATGCCACGTCCTTTCCAGTTTAGCGTCTGGAACATATCCTCCATTGCATTTGTGAACAATTTCGGGCAAATAACGTCCCCTTGTCTCACTCCTCGATGCAATGGTATGGACCTTGTCCATACCATTGCATGTCGATGCGTCATTGTCGATGCGCATATTCACCTTATTCGTGTCCTTTGAAGTGTGTCAAAAAACCGACAAGTCGACGGATACGCGTATTTACTATTCGTGCTTATGTGTTATGCGTACGAATAAAGTGAATATTGGCGAATATACTCTCCACATTTCGCCGTATGCGCGTGAATAACCCGCATAACGAATAGCGAATAACGCAGTGTGGTTCCGGCATTAGGTTGCTCTCCTGTGAGGGTAGTACTGGCCCGGTCGAGACAGCCCATTCGTGCTGATATCAGCGTGAATCTACTACCTTTTACACATATAAAAACGATGTTAAGTACTTCAAGACTAATTTGAAGTATAATGCGTATAAGGGCCACAGCACACTAGCTACTTTTAGCATCGGCGATCGGCGATTTGGCGACTGCATCGATGCTGCATCGCGTTTTAGCGACTTCCTGCGTTCGATCGCGGTATCGGAAACGCGCGTTTTAGCGACTGCTCAGATGCCAAATCGATGCTACTGGCATTCAAATGTGTGCGGAGAGTAGCGTTCAGCTGCTGTGTCGCGCTTCTAAAAAGCGGCTCAATCTCCGCGTTTGGTGTTTTTAATTGTGCAGTGTAGAGCGTTCGGTCGCCGTATTTAGCTTCTAAAAAGCGACTAGTTGCCGATCGCCGATGCTAAAAGTAGCTAGTGTGCTGTGGCTCTAAGATTGTTAGTTATTACGTCATAATACTCTCCGAATGTCGGGAGACTGTAAGTGCAGAGATTATCTGTTACATAAGTATTTATTTGATATCACTTCCGTTTTATCCGAACATAATGTTTAACGTAACTTTTATAAACATTACTTACTCGGTGGCTCAGTGGCTGCGTATGTAACTGCTGTACTTGAGGTCTCAGGTTGATTGGTGTTTTCTATGTAAAATATGTAAGTATTTAAAAAAAAGTATGTTTACGTATTTATGTCAGTAGTCTAGTACCCATAATGCAAGCTCTGGTTAGGTTACTACTAGGACTAGATGGCGGTGTGTGTCAGATGTCCGAAATATTTATTTATTATTTATTTATAACCAGTAGAATATTCGTATGGTGACGGATTAAGAACAGGGAGTATCATCACCATTAATCTCGTGGGTGTCGCAAGATCCGATTAAGAGAGCAAACTACGCAAGAAACAGCATTGAAAAGAGAAGGAAACGATAAAACCAATACATCTGGTCAAGCGTGGTATAGTAGGCTTCTTTTATAAGGAAAGGCGCCCTGTACAGTTGACCATTATAGGCAATGGATGCTGAACCAGCAGGAAAGACTGTTAAGTTTACAATGATCCTTTTGTATGATGATCCTTTGATCTTCTGTAATGTGCTTTACTGGCATACTTACACGGTTGGTGTACTGATTTAGGTAGACCTCACACCACTTCCGTCACGCTTCCACTGATTGGGGATTCAAACTCCACATAGGACAACACTATGTGATTTACATTTTTTTATTATAAATAGAAGGATTATTGTAAGTAGGTTCCTATAAACAGATCGGTTTTAGGTAACCTATATAAATAAAACACAGAAACAATATTTTAATTTTATATCAAATAGGTTTAAAACTTAAGGTTCTATAAATTCGTAAAATAAAGATTGGTGACGTCACAATTTACTATTGCCAAATCTCTCTCAAACGCGGTATTGCAAATTCTGAAGAACTAAAAAAAAGTATGCGAATAGTATATTTTAAATGGTCTCCTGACAAATATAAACAAAACATTAGTGTAAGCACATGTCTGAGCCACCTACAGCGATAGAACAGAAGGTCAGCGATAAATCAATCCCTGTGCTGCTATTTTGACAGCTACGCGGCCATCTTGAATTGCAACACATCACTTGTGTGGTCCCAACTTACTAAAAATTAACCCCTGAAGTATAAACACTCGTCAAAAAACTTTAAAACCAAAATTTTAAAGAAAAAAATATCTTTAGAAATTAAAGACAGATTATGAGAAACGACAGAGATAAGATTTGGTTAACTTTTTTAAACGTGATTTGTATAAGAGTCTATGGTTCAAGTATTGACTGAAAAACTTCTAAAGAAATACGTAATATAAAAGTGAAGAACGTGTCTAGGAATGATATCAAGATTTTACGTAAAAGCTTTTTGTGTTAGTATAATTGTAGATTAAATTACTAGAGCGATGTTTTTAAACAAAGCCAGTGTTATAGTACAGCTTCCGTTAGGTAACCGAGATATCAATACTTTATTAAAACTCAAATAGATTTCACAGTTACATTACATACAGTTTTTACATTAAATTCAGGCGTCTCACCTACTTCTTACATATTTTTAGGCAAATAGTATTATTGTAATACCCATTGTTATTGATGCAAAGCCACGGAGCGTAGCTAGTAAAGAAACCGCCTAAGTTCCTCTCCTAAGTGATCAACTATTTGCTTGTAAAAGTTTCATCTAAATCAGTAAAGTTGTTCCTAACATTAGTCGTAACAAACAGACATACAGACAACGATTCAATTTCCAATCAAAACAAAATATTAGTCAATCAGAGAAGAGATTAGAGGCGTCAACGATTGCAGAACGAAAAATCGGCCAAGTGCGTGTCAGGCCACGGTCAGGAAAGGGTTCTTCAGTCACCCATAATGGTACGTGGATTTAAAATTGTATCAAATAGATTATTGTTATGTTTACGTATTAATGCGTTAATTTTGTATGACGCTTTCCAAGGAAGCGAATTTTACAAATTCAGCCTCTATATAATGCGTTATAGTTTTACTTTAAAGTTCATTAGATCACGAATTTTTTCAGATATTTTGAGCCCGCCGATTAGCTTTTAGAATGGGGGATTTAAAGTGAAATTTCTCGCAAACGTATACCTAAATCAAAAAAAGGTCTTAGAAACTCTGTATTGTTTTTAAAAGACCTATCTAATGATACCCCACACGATGGGTTAGCAGCGAAAAAAAAAATCATTCCCACTTTACGTGTAGGGGAGGTACCCCAAATAAAAATATTTTTCATAATTTTATTGTAGCGCTTTGTCGACGTAATTACAATACATATTCATGTAAAGTTTAATCATGATCACTTAACGTTTAGACGGTAAGTCGAGGACGGACGGACGGACGGACATGACGAATCTATAAGGGTTCCGAGTCATAAACCTAAAAACGATTGCAACTTGACTAGGCGGACTAAATAGCGTGATAGAGAAGCCCAAAACCTCATTTTTAGGTTAAAGCTTACGCAAAGCTATTAAAGGTAGTTGAATCTTCAACTGAAAATGAAACATGCACATGAAAATATTAAGTAAAAACATTTAAATTCACAAAAATGTTGCGTATTCTCTTTATTCCATCCACTTATGAGATGTTTTCTTTATGTTTCGCATTTACTCACACATCACATCATCACATGCTAACAGGCTTCAACAGTCAACTGCTCAATATATGCCTCTCTTAAGCAATGAGGTTTTAGCCTACTAGATATACCTTGCTGCTGACCAGACGGGTTAGTTTCTATAGGACTTCTTAGTGGCCAGATGGTGCAACGCCTAATTTATACTTATAATATACAAAGCGCAAGAGTTTGTTTGAACCTTATTATACTATAGTTAGGAACTATTTTTTTAACATTTCCGGTCTTATAACCGTATAAATTACAATTAAGACTTTTCTAACCTTTGGGAACAATTAGGCACATTTACCTATTCACATACTCTTACATTAACATCCCCTAAGGGATAAAAAGGGGTATTTTCAACGTCAACATTTGGATTACGTAATCTACACTAGATAATATTTTTTAGCTGAAGAGATTGTTTGGTTAAAGGCACTATTCTCAGGAACTACTTATCTGATTTGAAAAGCTCTTTCAGTGTTTGATAGCCCACTTATCGACGAAGGCTATAGGCTATTTATTATCTCGCTAAGACCTATATAAGCAGAGCAACAATGAGGAATGTTTCAAAATCGCTTAAACTGTTAAAGTTTCGCAAAAATCATGTATCAGAGAATTATTCCCCTTTAAAACTTCTAAAAAAAAAGTTCGCAACAGCATATGTCTATCTTTTAAGGTTAGCTCACTGTTACCTTTTTTATAGGAAACCAACTTACTTCCGCTATATAACATCACGCCATGGTCAATAAAAGATGCAGACAGGGCTTGTGTGGCTCAGCTACCTAGAGGCTTACAAAAAAAATATGAAAGAAGATGGTGCCAGCACTGGCACGAACACCATCTTCTTTTATAATTGCAGGCCATCACACTGTAAGGTACTAGACGGTCCGATTCTGACACATCATCCCGCCGCTAAATACGATGGGATGACGGATCGTAGGGGATTCTACACTTTAAAAATAGGGTTTATCTCTTCACAGTGCTGATAACCTGCGCAGTATAGGGGTGATGAGACTCCATATTCCGTCTGCACACGGACAAAAGACAAACACATTGTTTACTATCTAATTGACCATTGCTGTACTAAAACACATTACCGAATGGATGTTACTAATAAGTGCATCTGATTATATTAAGATTTTTATGTACACGTCTAATTGTTGCACAATATTCTACGAAAAAACTGAATATCAGAAAATGCTAGGTTATGAGGCCAGTAATTGCAGCACAGTGGCGACTCAGTAAGTGCTGTACGAACAATAAGAATGAGATAAGTGAAACACGCGGAAACCACTCTCCGGAAGCTAGCGTGCGGCTAGTACGCGCTGTCTGATGAGGTGGGGTCTCACTGTGAGCGAGACTGAATTGATTTCAAAAATAGATAGTTACATAAAATTACCTAATTCATATAGATACTCACATTTTCATGGCGGAGAAGGTCAAAGGAGCAGATGATGTTATGTAACTCTAGAGTCAGCACGCGCTATACTTCTACTACGCACTTACGGCATGTATATATACGTATACTATTTTACAATAAACTCCCTATTGCTATTAGGAATTTGCCATTACGGAAATTTGAGAATACCATTAAATCTAAGTTATCCGCAAAGGGGTATTATACCATAGTAGAATATATTGATGATAAAACCACCTGGGATTGAGCTGCCCATTCTGCACATGCTGTTTATTTTGAATGTTTAAATTTATGTTGATGTGACGATAGTTTATAGTTAAATTTACATTATATATTTAACAAATTTATTTTAAATTGTTGCTATTGTTGACATTTTTTAAATTATTATCTTTAATTATCATAGTTGTGACTCAAATTGTAATTATCGCTTTTATATATGTCTTTTGCATTTAAGAATATTGTCTGGACTTTAAAAGAGACTGTGATCCCTGAGTTTGTTTCGTCCTTTCTTCTCAGGGCTAGTCCAGTTAGGAAAGGCCGAACTCATCTGCTCAAAAAAAAAAGTTTAACTTGCAAAAGTGCTCATGTAACATAATTGCAGAATAAATGATTTGATTTGATTTGATTTGATATGAATAATGATGGTAATTCTGTTACCACAGAGACGTATGTAATAAGTGTTTTTTTTACTTGACTGCCAAGCAAAGGTCATTTTATATCCTCTGGCCTCCGGTCTCGCAGTCGCCAACAAATCACGACAGCACGAGTGCTTAATTTTAGGTTGTCTTCTTTATAAAGGTAGCACAGCAAAGAGACCCGTTCATGCTGAAATCAGTTTTGATCTACTACTTCGCTAAAACGTACCTTGTATTAAGTCATAATAGCATGTAATAGGTAACTTCAGAACTCATTAACAAGAATAAATAACAAACAGTTTTCAATAAAAAAATGATTACATTTATTAATTTCTTCTAGCACTTTACTTTACCCATACCCCATTTTACTTCTTTATCGATCTTATATTTTCTTGCTGTGTATACACTCTCAAGTCTAATACAGATTAGTTATGGAAAACTAAAAAAAATACATAATAGGTGAATTTGCTAGCAATGTTTTTTAGAAACTAAAAAAGGATACCATAGCGACTTTCAAAATGTCGTTCGAGTAAATTTTAAGTAAATTTAAATGTATTTAAACTTGCAGAAGTGACTCCACTCTGCTTGATGGAAACCATGAGTAGAACTCAAAAATAGTGGTTAATATACTGATTATGGGTGCATAAAATGCAGTCACTCATCAAAAGGTATAGCTATAAATGTAAAATAATATCGAGGATAAAGGACCAGTCAATATGTATGAAATTATCAGAAGACTATCACAGAAGTACAAGTTGATGTAATTAATAATTTAAACTATTCAATTTAATCCAACAGTACAGTACCATAAACACTTAACTCCTTTCCCTCTCCCTTCAACACTGGCACCACGCTCGTAAGCGGACACGTGTTTTTGCACCACACCAGTTGTTACGTCACAATCATGGCGATAGAACGCACTTTATGCTATGTCGTTTTAAAGCCATTTGCATCGCATCAGTTTCTTTAATATTAACCTTTATTTTGCGTTAGGATCAATTTAGAAGAGTTTTAAAACTGGGTCAAAGTCTTATTTTATTTGTAGTTATTAAAATTCTACTAAAACTGAACCACTTTTTGCTCGGTAGAGCCCATTACATAAATTAACAAATTAAACAATCAATTGGCGGTACATATATGAGAATTAAAGCGCTCTTAGACAAGTGGCCATAGGTGATAGGAAACAATCGGCGATGGTGGGCAATGACTGCGCGGTCAGACCTAGATGGGTGACCGAGTGTGGCATGATATGTTAAGAGCGTTTCCGTGATTCGGAAGTCAGTTCGAAATGAAATGAAATGAAATGAAATGAAATGAAGTGAAATGAAGTGAAATGAAATGAAATGAAATGAAATGAAATGAAATGAAATGAAATGAAGTGAAGTGAAGTGAAATGAAATGAAATGAAATGAAATGAAATGAAATGAAATGAAATGAAATGAAATGAAATGAAATGAAATGAAATGAAATGAAATGAAATGAAATGAAATGAAATGAAATGAAATGAAATGAAATGAAATGAAATGAAATGAAATGAAATGAAATGAAATGAAATGAAATGAAATGAAATGAAATGAAATGAAATGAAATGAAATGAAATGAAATGAAATGAAATGAAATGAAATGAAATGAAATGAAATGAAATGAAATCATTTATTCTGCACTTAGGTTACATGAACACTTTTGCTAGTTAAACTTTTTTTTTGAGCAGATGAGTTCGGCCTTTCCTAACTGGACTAGCCCTGTGTAGAAAGGCCAAAATAAAGTCAGAGGTCACAGTCTCTTTTAAAGTCCAGACAATATTTCTATAAAAAAGCGATAATTACAATTTGAGTCACATCATTATAATAATTAAAGATGATAATTTAAATAATGTCAATGTATAGGAAGTCGGTCCCAGTTGAGATCATAAGATGATCGCGAAGCTTAGTTGGAGACCTAAGGGCGGCTTAAAAACAGTCCAACGGTAATTTTACGTAGCCGCAACGTGTCTTGCCAGTCCCCAATCCGTACTCGGCGAGCGTGGGGTCGTATGGCCTTAACCCTATCCTGAGAAGAGACTAGAGCCAGCAGTGGGACGTTATGGGTTGTTGATG
The DNA here is from genome assembly GCA_932526445.1 of Phragmatobia fuliginosa. Classification (NCBI taxonomy): domain Eukaryota; kingdom Metazoa; phylum Arthropoda; class Insecta; order Lepidoptera; family Erebidae; genus Phragmatobia; species Phragmatobia fuliginosa. The sequence continues at coordinate 17,391,686 of OW052074.1, read as the reverse complement.
GTGATGATATGAAAGTTATACAATCTACGTCCACGAGGATACCCTGGACATGAAGGAATCTTCATATTTGTCTTCTCCCACCTTCTGGATAAAGCTGAAGCATCTTTTTGTACGACATTTTAAAAAGTCGTAACTGTTGTATCTGCACTGGTGGCCTAGTGGTTTAAGTTGTCGCCTTGCCGCTTTCTACTGCGCCAAGTGTCGTGGGTTCAAACCCCACGTGGGACAACACTTTGTGTGATCCAAAAATTGTTCCCGGTCCCGGGATTTGAACCTGAAACCTCTTGATCGACATTCGCATTCGCTAACCGCTTAACCAACAGGGCAGTCAATAATACTTTCAACACCCACGTACAATTAATAAAGGGAACATTAGTTACTATCTATATTTACAAATAAATAGAATTGAGTGTCTGTTTGTAATATCAAATTAACAGTTTTTTACGCTGGTAACCCTGCGGATTAACCTAGTAATGATTAGAAATCTATCGATATTAACTTACATTTTCATTGAAATTCAAGCTCATCAACTTTCTTTACTGAGGCAGGCCAATCTTTCGAAAAAGTATTTTATAATGCCATTTGATTAATAGTTATATGCACTAGATCTGCGTTGTACCTAGCTTTTAGAACAACAAATTGTGGTTCACACAAAGTTTTGGCCCATTCGAGGTTAGAACGCACACCATCTCAGCGCTGTAGAAAACTGTCTGGCGAATGCTTAAACCACTGCACCATCCGTGCAGTCATGATATCATAACTAGCTGAGACCCGCGGTGTTACCCACATTTTTTGTTGTAAATCGCGAGTAACTAGTCTAAAAATAATTAACCTAAGTTACTCCTTATATCATCAGCTTTCTGCCAGTGAAAGTCCCGTCAGAATCGGTACAGCCGTTCCAGATATTACCCGGAACAAACAGACAGACAGAATTTTTAGAAATTGCATTATACGTTTAAGTACATTATATATTTTCTTAAGCATTTCGTAAAAATCTGTTAATTTGACATTACAAACCTACAGACACTTCACACACACAAATTATGTATTGTATCTATCCTAAATAGTGTATTGAATGGCTACATCTGAATCCTAGAATACTAGCAACATCATCATTGACCGGGAGCGTGGCGTCTCTTGTAATCCGGCGACTCGGAGGTCGGGAATGGTTTGGATGGTTGAGTTGTAAAAAGTGGTCTGAAGAAAAGAATTGCTTTGTAAATTGTGTGATACTCCGTGCATCGACGACGCAAGCCCGTGTCTCGACGTGAGTGGCGGTTGGGATCTCTCACTATACCGTTATACGGGGTGTAGTTAGCTAATAGGGTAAAAGCCTAAATCATCAACGACCTTTAATAGGCCACTGCTGGACTTAGCTCTCTTCTTAATCTCTTATTTATAGCCTGCCTAAGTCACTCTAAGAGTAGGCATCATAGGCGTCATCAGGCAGAGGCCTGATGGAAAGCATGAGTAGGGTTTAAGAGTATGATTACTACTCATCATACTCCCTGCGAATGCAGCATGGTGACCTACACCGTTCCACACATTTCCGTGTGGTGACGGATTAAGAATACAGAGTGTCATCACCCCTATTCATTCCGCGGGTGTCGTAAAAGGCGACTAAGGGCCACCGCAGACTAGCTACTTTTAGCATCGGCGATTGGCGATTCGGCGACTGCATCGATGCTGCATCGTGTTTTAGGGCCACCGCAGACTAGCTACTTTTAGCATCGGCGATCGGCAACTAGTCGCTTTTTAGAAGCTAAATACGGCGACCGAACGCTCCACACCGCACACTTAAAAACGCTAAACGCGGCGATCGAGTCGCTTTTTAGAAGCGCGACACAGCAGCCGAACACTACTCTCCGCACACATTCGGATGCCGCTAGCAGCGACTTGGCATCTGAACAGTCGCTAAAACGCGCGTTTCCGATACCGCGATCGAACGCAGGAAGTCGCTAAATCGCGATGCAGCATCGATGCAGTCGCCAAATCGCCGATCGCCGATGCTAAAAGTAGCTAGTGTGCGGTGGCCCTAAGGGATAAACTACGCAAGACAACATCAATGCAAAGAGAAGGAAAACTTGAAACCAACCCTATACCAACCCGTCTGGCCAGCGTGGTATAGTAGGCCAAAACCTCCTTTTTAAGGAGAGGCCTATGTCCAGCAGTGGACTGTTAAAGGGTGTTGATGATGATGATGATGACCTACACTATTAGATGCTTCTGCGTCAACGGGCCTATGGTCTTGCACTCACCAACGAAACACAACTGCACCAGTGATGTCATTTTGGGTTAATCTTCTATAGTATTATATAGTAGACTATACCACGCTGGCCAGACGGTTTTTTTACAGGGTTTGTTTCAAGTTTTCCTTCTGAATTCTGTCGGCCCACTAATATATTATTAATATTTATAATAATCAAGATTGCTCTCTTAGTCGGCTCGATATGGGTAGAGAGGACCGACTGTGTCTAATATCTTACTATGTATAATGATGAGAGGCGTGATATCATCCTGCTCCAAGCGTGATATGCTCCCTGGGATGTACCTTAATCACGGCAAGGGGAACTCCAGAAGCCGCTGATGCGTTCCTGAAGTTCTTCCTGACTGCCTGTTTAGTGGGTAGACTGGTTTGCCGGGAGTCCCTCACACGCCCTTCGTCTCCCCCACGGAGGGTATTGTGCAATAAGCATTCCCCGCAAAAAAAGGATGAATAGAAGGGTTCCTTTTTTTTCAATCTCTTATCATACGGATATTAATTATTAAATTAAGACCAGAGTTACGTAAATATAACACGATGCAGTCAGACAAAGACGGTCTAACTGGTTTTCGGTCTAGATAACTAGTGTCTGCATAATAAGAACAAAACAAAGTAACAACAGTTTTGTGTTAAATGAAGAAAGTGTGGCAGTATTCTTTACAATCGTACATATATCATACAAATTTATATTACAAGATTACTTTATTACTCGTGTAACTGCCTCGTTAGTCTAGTTGATAGCGTATGCGACTGCTAATCAAGAGGTCTCGGGTTCAAATCCCGGGTCGGGCCAAAAAGTGTTTTGGGGTTTTTCTTAGGAAATTCCTAATAGCAGCCCGGAGTTTGGAAGTTTAGCGGTGATTCACGCCCGTGTCTCGACGTAAAACCGTCGGTCCCGGTTGTCATCAACATCTATGGCAATCGTTATTGGGAAGTCAGTGCCCTCAAATATACTGACAACTAGTTCAACCTTCGAATTTCAGTCCTCCCTTAGGGTTGCGGAGGTCCGATGCCAGTCGCTCCGTGGAAAAACTGAAATTCAGGTAAAACCGGTTGAAGTAGTAGCCGATCCCAAATAAACTTGGGAATAATTGCTACGGAGAAGACTTTATTACTCGTGTATGCAATCCTGTCATATATTTATTTGACTCCATGTAATGCACAGTTAAACTGGCTGGGACGTCCTAATCCTGGGCTCGAGTATCCTTTCAGGGGAAGGTTAAGGCCATATGTCCCCACGCTGATCGAATGAGGATTGGGGACTAGCAAGCGAACGTTGTGACTACGTAATCTCGCCGTTGGTTTCTTTTAAGCCGTCCAAAGGCCTCCAACTAAGCTTCACGACTGTTATGATAACAGCCCGGACCAACTGTTTAACGTGACCTTCGAATCACGAAAACGCTAATGGTATCATCACCCATCTAAATACTTACCGCTTCGTCGTTGCCTATTTAATGTAAGCGGTCAGCTCGCTGTTAACTACTGCGTTGAGTGTTGCAGGGTCAATCCCCACATGGGGAAGAACGTTGTTTTTTTTTTATATATCGCCTGCCAAAGCGACTCCACTTAAGCATGAGTAGAGACCCAGTGTAAATATCAGCATCTTTACATTGTCATTTAATAAAATGCCTAAAACAATGTAACCAAAAATTGTAAAAACAATGTTGGCAAAGAGTATCCATGGAGTTTCTTGTCTGTTCTTCTCCATAGGATTGGATCAATTGATCAATTGGAACAGATGACTACTGACTGACTACTTGACTTTTCAAAAGTGCCGTAGTATTGGTGTATTTGAAATTAAAATGGTTTGATTTGATTTGATTTGAAAAAAGATTAGTGATCATCATACTCACTGCGTATGCGTACAATGTAGCAAGATAACCCACACCAAGGCGGCCTAGTGAGATGTCTCTGCTTCAATGGGCCTTCGGTCTGACACCAACGAAATACAACAACACTAATGATGTCATTTGAGGTTGGTCGTCTATGCAAGGGTAGTACCCGGTCGAGCAGGCCTATTTGTGCTGAAATCAGCGTGGCTCTACTACCTATTAAATAGGCCTTTTAGGTTACAGTTGGTGAAAATAGGCATCCATCTTTTTACCAAAATTCATCGAAATCAGTTCAGTGGTTTAGGCGTGAAAACGTAATAGACAGACAGAGCTACTTGCGCATCTATAATTATAGTAGGGATCATTTACAATACACAGAAATTCTATCTAACTAAATTAACCATAGTTAGTTAAATTCACTTGCAGAAAAATACTTCCATCAAGTTTTTTTTACAGTAATCGAAAGATTGGTTTGGGATTAGATTTGGTCTGTGTGTGAATGCAGCAGCTTAAAGTGTTTAGTAAACTTTCAAAACAACGCATTTCATCATTCATTCATCTCTCTATTTTTTTTATAGAAATTGTGAATTTTCAGTTCAGCACTTTTAAGCAGTCAGGTTTTTGTTTCTATAATAATTTTTTTGTCCAATTTGGGTTTTTTGGTACGTATGTAACCCAACTCTGATAATAATCTTTTTCAGACTTTTTCTTTTTTTTTGTTATTTATACTATTAATTGAAATCAGTGATCCAATCTATACATATATAAATTAATGCCACTTTTCTTTGTAATTAAACTTCTTCTAAACGGCTGAACCGATTTTGATGGAATTTTTTGAGTGTATTCAAGTAGGGTCGAGAATGGTTTAGATTCACAATTGGACCCGGTAGGTGGCACTGCGATCAATTTCTGGGATTTCAAAGTTGGGCGGTACGAAATTAGCTGGGTCAGCTAGTATTTCTTAAAATCAGATTGCTATTTAAAGCGAATAGATTTACAAGACTTAGATCTAACGTCAGAAGTTATTGAATTATTGTTTCATACGAAATCCATAACATAAGTAAAATAAAAAAATTAAAAAAACCCCGACTGATTGGACCGATTTCCATCAAACATAGCTAAGCCTTATTCACCTTTCAAACAAAAAAAGAAAACAAAATCAAAATCGGTTCATTATAGATGAATGGTTGACTTCCTTAACGTTTGACGAACTTGAATCAATAGTGAAACTGTAGTTTTGTTATAGCTCTTTCTCCATCTTTCTTCTCAAACATTCTTGCAATCACTTAAATATGGTAGAGTCACCCGTCACTTACATACCAACACACACACACACACACACACACACACACGCACGCACGCACGCACGCACGCACGCACGCACGCACGCACGCACGCACGCACGCACGCACGCACGCACGCACGCACGCACGCACGCACGCACGCACGCACACACACACACACACACACACACACACACACACACACACACACACACACACACACGCGCGCGGAGAAAAAGAGGAGTCGGAGGTTAAAAATAAATAAAGTGTTTGTTTAAAATATCAAATGATCAATTTTTTACTAAATGCATATGGAGGCATATACATGTCTAGGGGTAATCTCTGAAACAGATGAACAGAGTTTGACCGTGCCTTCACTGGCAGAAAGCCTAATGACATAAGGAGTAACTTAGACTAAACTAGCTTCGTTCAGAGGCTTTACCCGCATTTTATAAATTATGAAATAAGCTTATTTATAGACTTGTTAGCTGCTACCTTTTCAAATCGAAATTAAAGACCAATTCTGTTAACGAACCGCGTAGTAAATTTAAATTTAGGATGAAATTATTTTCAAAAGATTACATGGGCATTTCATAGTTTACTTTCTAACTCATAAACTTTACGAGTTCCGTATACACTGACAAGCTATCTTTCATTCGTCGTTCATTTAAACTTTATTAAGGGTCTAGATGGTCCCTTAAACTCTACGATAACTTTATAAGTAAATAGCTGACCCGGCAGACTTCGTACTTCCTCAATCGATAAATAGACCTAACTTTTGTATAAAATAAACTTAAAACAAACAAAAGGAATTCATCATTAATGGAAAAATGCAGTTCATTTCACCTTTTAAACGTTCACCTTTTAAACCTTCTCTGGACTTCCACAAATAATTCAAGACCAAAATTAGCCAAATCGGTCCAGCCGTTCGAACAGCAATTCATTTTTACATATATATTTATGTCAGGAGTCAGCCTGTGACCACGGCCGGTGCAACCTGGTCGAAACGTCAGGCAAATCAGAGGTATGTAATACCCTAAATAAGTGATCGCGTTAATTCCCGTAAAAATAATATTAATTATCATGGAACGCGAAAGTTTAAAAGTTAGTATTTACATATATATGTTTATTAGCTGAGTCTCACGGCATTACCCGCGGTTGTTGTAGTAATTCGCTGGTAAATCTGGCAGAAAGTTGATGAACTAAGGAGTAACAACCAAATTTTCCACTCAAAATCGGTCCAGCCGTTTCAGAGATTAGCCAGAACAAACAGACAGACAAAAAATTTAAAGATTTTTTTGTTAAAATAACTTAATGTTATACTTTCTTATGAATTGAGTAAAAAGCTGTTAATTTGAAATTACAAACCAAATTTTATTTATTTGTAGAGTTAATAAAAAAAATAGTTGAACTAGAAAACAACGTAATGAAATAACCATCGATTCTCGTCATGTTTGTCTTGTGTTAAAACTACCATACTTTCTACTGACCATAATAACTTTAATAAAAAAATTGAGCACATGTTGATGAAAATAAAACAAAATTTGGTATTCACTCTCCTTGTTGCGCCCGATAGTACAATCAAAATGTACCACTATACACTCTACTAACTTACTCATTATACAACTACGATATACATCGACAACTAACAATAAACTGTTTATCATATCTCCTAGAAAAAACCGCAATGAACTTAATCTTACCAATCAACTCACTCTAGATTTCAAGTTAGATAAGCCTGTTGTGCGAAGACCCTATCACTGAATGGAAAGGTATGTTGTACATTTCACCAAGTATAAAATGCTTGTGGGGATCACGACTTGCACCAGTCAATACTTAGAAGTCGACAACAGCATCTAAACATCTCAACATGATCGCTTTTGTAAGTTTTTTACTATCATTATATAATTTAAGGGTGATTTCATCTGTGACATATTATATAACCGAACTTCTGACAGTAGTGGCCGAACTTTGTTTCCTTAGCCTAAAAAAGATAATTGTGTCTATTACCAGAATGAAGTGTCTTGATTTAAAATCTTAGACTAAGAATGACCAAGACCTGACATGCCAACAAGCATTACCACGAGAGAGTGAGATAACGATACCATTTTCCAGTGTGTTAGAGAAAAATAGAGATACGTATTTTCTGTCCTTATCGCCGTATAGGTTTGTCACAAAACATTTGTGTCAAACAAATTTCAAAGCGGGAATTTATCAGGAGTGAAAATAAGGCTTTTTGAGTGAATTACTGTGTGATTTTAAGTTTAACTAATTGTTTTCAACCCAGATACTTTAACAAATATGGTACAGTGTTGTGTTTTCGGCTGCAAAAGGCGTAATGAACGCAAATATGAAAATATAACCTTTCACATGTAAGTATAAAAAAATCGCGTTTTATTGGCCTAATATTGTTTTTAATATTAACTACGATTAATTACATCAATTTTTGTTTGTTAATGTGCAGAAATAATTGAAAATAAGTGATAAAATATAAGTTTGTAAAGTGTGAAAATTTTGTAATTATCCGATCAAATTGCGTAGGTTGTCACGGCTAAAGTTTGAATGACCATTAATGTGTTAAGGTAATTTTGCAAGGTTACCAGCATTTTAGGGATAACGCATCGGCCTTTCGAAATTACCCCATATGGTGAGGAAATTTAATTTGATTTGATTTGTGTTTTATTGTCCTCCAGATTTCCAAAAGATGAAAATGTGCGTAAAATGTGGTTGAAGGCTACTGAACGACAAGGTTGGGCAATAGCAAAGCTATATGTAAAAATATTTGAACGTAAGGTTATATTACAGTACAAAAATATGCTGATAACTAGAGACAAGAAAATAAACTAATTTCTTCAACATACTTATTTTATTTAAGGGCCAATAAATACTATAACCTTCTAAAAAATGTTTTTTTTTTTAATGTTATCAATCTTGATCCCGGTTACATACTCAGCTTTCGTTTTGAAGGCCTTCTATTCTAATCTAACCATATTTGACAGATTTTTAAAACGTTTGGAACAGTAAACGGAATAACGATTCTCCCTTATTAAAGGGGAATTGTTTTAACTTGGCAACATTAATATTTAATGTACTTTGTTGCTATCCCTTACGGGTGTACGCATATGACCGGTCTAGGTCATTCTTAGTCTAAGTTTAAAATATACCAATTATTATTTTTTGTGATACTTTGTGTTAATTAGTATCACACGCTCCGGATGTTTTGAATCTGTAATTTAACATAACATCGGTAATGTTTAGTGACATAATACTTGAGTTATGTTATTTTTATTGTAATATCCTTTTTGATAAACCCGATAGTGTAGTGTTTTTTTTAATTATGTGATGCGTCCGTAAGAAAGAAAGCATAGATATGAACTATTTTTTTAAATTTTGACAGATCTATAAATGTTAAAAAGATTGTTTTTGTATATTTTATGATTGTTCAGGGAGCGACCTAATTAATTTCTACAAAATGTAAAATCATATTTATTATCTGTAGTAAAGATTTCATACACATGTTAATTAGTTATGATTAGGGTTTATTACTGTATGCAACAACGCATGTTATTTATAGTACGGTAGACCGAATATGACATTCCGATTACATCTTTCGAAGGCAGACATAAAAAAAAAAAGAATTACTTCAACAATGCGTATAAAGATGTGTTTATGATACATATTTTAACATTTTCTTGTTTTTTTTTTAATTTCTTGAATAATAATTTTAAACTCGGCAATTAACATTTTGAGATCTAAGGATTTATTATTTTGAATTTGAAAAAAAGTATCTTAATGCTAAATTCGAGTCTAGTGAGCTTTTTAGTAGGTTTTTAAAATTTTTGTTAATATAAGAGTTTCTTTTTAATTCTGACATATTACGACGTATATAAAACTTTTCTGGACATATTAAACATACGTATTATGTAAATTCTTCTTTGTAAAATCGTAATTTAAAAAAATATATACCAAACCGTGCAAATAATACTAATCATGAATAATATTGTCATTGGAATTTTATAACCTTTGAAACATTAGTGACAGTCGAATGCACACGAATCTAGATCATATGCTCTCTCTGTCAGTATTAGGTACATATGATACATAATATCGTATTAATAATTTCATAACCTAGAAGGAGCAAATAAGGAGAAATCTGAGTCTTAGGTTTCCGTAATCCGGTTTTCACTTTGATACGTTTAGTTTGTAGCACAAGCAATTATACGTAGATTATCTGTTGTGGCTTCTAAGCATACCTTAGCGCATCAAGATACTTTAACACTGTTTTCTATTTTATCCGTTTTAAGAAATTACTTTGCTCTGAATGAGTCAATTAGCATAAACCATAATCTGTTCATATAGGAGATTTGGACACATGCATCGCCTGTATATGAAGTTTTTTTAAAGATCTTATCTTACAAAAAATCTCGTCAAAAACATCATTTTATTTGTTCTCACCACAATGGTATTCATTCTCTTCCAGAGAACAGCAGCCATCCTTCTCCTCGCGGCATTCGCCAGCGGCCGTCCCTCCGACGAATGGGAACCAGAAGGTCACTCCCACTCGGAGCATACAAAACCTTACCATGTAACTGTGGTGAAGAAGATCGGTGTGCCGGTACCCCATCCTGTGGCAGTCTCCGTCCCGCAGTACGTGAAGATTCCCATACCCCATCCTTACCCCGTTCACGTCACCGTTGAACAACCGATCCATGTGCCAGTCTACAAGGTGAGGATGATATTTTTGTATGGTTCTTCTTGATGAATCTACCATCATCGACTGCTGAACGAAGCCCTATCCAAAATGCGGCAACTATCCCAGTTTTGGGTAATGCGAAATCCACTTCAGTCGGGTCTCTTAAGTAGGTTGTCTTGATCATTGTGGTGATCATCACATGTCATCAAATGAATTGTCACCCAGTCACCCCGTGTAGTAAAAGTCGAGTAAGAAATCAAAGGACAACAGCTCTACAAATAGAAAAAAACTTTACATAAGCCTAATGCCAACCCGTCTGGCTAGCGTGGTATAGTAGAATAAAATCTTCATTCAAAGAATTACCCTATAGTCATCATTGAAAAATTAAAGGCTGTTGATCTTATCGAAACCCAAATTGTGTCTGTTTACACAAAACTTACGTAGATAATTGTCAATATACCTGTAAGAAAATATAAGTTTTCCTTGTTTATGAAGAGGAATCATATCAAACCAACCAATATCAAAGTGCTTGTTGTTTATTAGGTACTTATACAGATTCTTCGTCGACTTTTACAATCATTACATATCGTAAACATTCTCAGCTAATAAACAGCGCTAATTTTATTTTATGTACTTAATACCTATAAATAGTTAATTGTATGTCCCTTCATATCTTCTGTGGCGTATATGTATTCATTTTCAAAGTCGATCACATCATTGTCAGATTCATGTACAATTCATTATAGTACAATCGTATGTCACTCAGACTGTAACTTGATCTGAGATCGACTATCGATCATAATAATATTAAAGAAAGTCGTGATAGTTTCTAACATGCGACTTTAAACGGTTTGAAGCGAACGTCAGATATCAATATATAATTATCGATCATATCAAATCGAGTAATATTTATTACTTTCGTGAATGGCAAAGTGGAATAAAATATTCATTTTGCTCCTTTATACTGCACTCATCTAACTTATCTCAGTACTGTGCTGTCCGTTTCAATGAATGATTGTTAAGTGTACTGCGGGGAAAGAAATCAATTCTTATTTAAAAAGATCGCTTATACTTTCTACTATCTTTACCAACACATACAAGTGACTTAAAATTTAATAAGTCCTCAACACGAATTCTCATAACTTGCAGATTAAATTAAACCGCAAAACATAATAGACACCGTACAATCTCTCAAAGCAGCAAAGTACATTACATAACAGTTATTGTCAATGTGTATTTTTTTCGCAATTATCTCATAATACGCCATCAAGAATACCGTTGCACCAATTTCGTTATGTAATGCAGTCAGCCATGACAGAAAGTGAATGAGCTCACTCGAGCGCGATCTTGCAAAGAGAATGTTCCCGCGTTATGTGACAGCAACTTACGTTCCGAGTTCCGATACACTCATCTGAAATAAGTTTCCGGTTCAATGTTTTGTGTTATTTTAAATACATATTCGAAATTTTTGCTAGTACGAAATTTCATAAAAATGCAGTCACATCCTTTCCTGATGTGTGATTTTATAGAGAATCAGCGGCTCGGCTTGGCTAATCACGGAAGTCTTTGAATTTCTTTCTTCTACTGTATTATGCATGCATTACACATAAATCTTCCTCTTGAATCGATCTATCTTTTGCTGAAAACTGCATTAAAATCCGTTGAGCAGTTTAAAAGACCTATTCGAACAGACAGCGGAAGCGACTTCGTTTTATATAATGTAAAGAAAAATGTTCAACAATTACATTAGATACTAATTTATAATTAATATTTTTTCCTCAGGTCGTACCCCAAATTGTGGAGAAGCCAGTACCCTACACAGTGGAGAAACCCGTCCCATATGAAGTAGAGAAGCCCTACCCCGTCGAAGTAGAGAAGAAAGTCGAAGTCCCCATTCCCAAACCCTACCCCGTCCATGTCCCCGTGTACAAACACGTCTACCACTACAAGGGTGGCAAGCACTAAAAATAATTTAACCAAGGGGTAGTGTATAAAGCTTATTTTTATAAGCGGGGTTGCCAGTTGTAAATATATAAATTCCGTAGATCTAGTGGAGATGTAATTCCATTAGTGTTGACTTTATACTCGTACATATAATGTTGTTGTGATATTTATTGTGTGTATACAATTTGTTGATGTTGTTTGCTGTTGTTAGCGTCGTTGTTGACTATTGTGTAATTGTTGTTGATTAATTTTTTTGCTAATTTTAAGTGTTGAAGTATTAAAAAATGATTGAAAACTATTTTTGGTTTTCATTTTTAATATTTATCAATTCCAAACCTTAGATAAAATACTTTATAGTAATATAATCCTCCGGTATAAAGACGTCCTCAAGCGTAACCTCCTCGCCTGTGGCATATCAACAGATGCCTGGGAGCGGCTTGCGAGTCTCAGTTCCGAGTGGCGAAGGACAGTCTGCACGGGTGTCGAGGAGGTCGAGACCACTCTTGTGAAGGAACTTGACGTCAAATTTGCAAAACCAGACCCAAGATCTCGTACAACTATACTTTCAACTCTAACGGCCAGCTCTACTGTGTGCGGTGCAACCGAACTTTTAAAACTAAGTTCGGCTTTGCTCGCCTTATCAGAGCTACAGGGAGAACCCAGGCTGATCAGGAGGGAGTCGCCATCAACGAATACGGTGTGGATAGATGGACTTATACTAATATATCTGAGTCTGAATATAGTGTATTGTATTTAATCGTGAGTAACTCTACGGAGCGTCTAAGTCCTTAAGTACTAAGAGGCCTATGTCCAGCAGTGGACTGCGATAGGCTGATGATGATGTCTCCTTAGGATATCAGCTTTATGCCAGTGCAAGTCACGTTAAAATCGAACCCACCGCTCCAGAAACTGTGAAAATGTTAAAAATTGCCATTTTGGTATTAGTACCGTAAATACATACTTTGATATGCATTTAATAAAAAACTTTTTTCATTTGATATTACACACTGACACTCTAATTTTTAAAGACATATAATATAAAAAACATTGCAGGACAGAACTTCACATTAGCCCCCATTACAATTTAAAATTCAGATGAAGATAAAAAAATAATACTAGTAGAGACAAGACCCACTATTATTCCAAACAATTAATTTGTTTAGTAAAAAAAAAACAAAAAAAAAATCTCACAAGATGATACCCTTGTCACATTCCTATAAAAATTCGGAATATTAAAAACAAAAGAATAATCGACTCAACCAATTAAATTCGCTAATTGATTCCCCATACGAGTATAACTATGAAGCACATCATTTCAATCGATTTTATTGCGAATCGATATCTGATCAACTTTCACTGAGAGAAGTCAAGGCTCCGGTCAATAACCTTCACTTAAGCCACGTAAACTCCATTTTGTTCATCATACATTGCTTTGTTTGTTTCACAAACAGATAAATTAATCGTTATAAATAAGTAATGAATCCGCAAGCTTATTTATCGGCTGAATCTTGTCAGTAAATTAATTGAATGTTTGTTTTGTTTATATTTGTATGTTACGTACATTACATTTGTTTCGCTAAACTGCAGACGTTCTGTGAGATGAGTCAGAGTGAAGGACTTTGTTGTGTCTAAGTTTATATCCTCAATCGAATCATGAAAACATTTCACTAATTTTGTCAATTTTAATATAATATCATACTACAAATAACCACCAAAAAAAAACAACTCCGAATAAATTATTTTAGCAGTTAGATGGTATACGAAATAACAAGCTAGTATTCGAAAGTTTTTATCGTATTAATAACCAGTATAGTTAACTTTAAAAAATAACATAACCGATGCGTCTAAATCAACATGGATTGTTGGTAGGGAGAGGCTGGGAAAATGATGCAAATGCCGCCATATTTTGGGTCACCAAGTCGCCATGCTGTATTGTATGCATTAACAATGAGGATGGTGGACCTTACTTCTGGTCATGCTTGCCATCAAGCAGAGTACTCGTAGAGTTACTTTGGTAGGCTTCAAGAGATCTAGTCCCCATAAGGTGTGGACTGCTAAAAGTAGACTTTATATTCATTAAAGAAATAACCAAGAATTGTAATAAAAACTCTTTGTTATTAAACTATTTAATTATTTCTTCTGTTCCGTGTTCTTAGTTTTTATTACACCTATAGGCAAATGTAATCAGACTATTAACTTAGTTCCCACATTTTTAACGACTTTTATTGTATCTGTCAAAAGTTATATATTATATAATATATATAAGTTTTATATAGCACAGGAAGTGTGTATATCCTATATGACATATGTCAAAACCAGTCTTCTTTTTTTTTTTTTTTTTTTTTTTTTTTTTTTTTTTCCATTCCTTTCTGAGTCTATGTTATACTATCGTTCCCTAAATTTTCAATTTAGTGGGGTCCCAGTCAAACCAGACTTCACTTAAGCCTGGTTTGAATTTTTTTAGAAAAGAACGGGCTGTTTGACTGCCTTGTTGGCCTAGTGGTCTCGAGTTCGATTCCCGGGTCGAATCAAATGTTTTTATGATCTTCAAATATCTGTTTCGGAGTTTGGGCGTTTTCTATGTATAATATGTATGTATTCACAAAAAAAGGAATACATATATGTATTTATATCAGTTGTCTAGTACCCATAGTACAAGTTCTGCTTAGTTTTTGACTAGATGATGTTGTGTGTAAGATGTCCAAAATATTTATTATACTCTGTCCATTCCTTTACTATCTTTTTGACAGTTCAACAAATTTCGTAATTAGTGACGCCCTCACACGTCACCGATTCGATTTGAAATCAAAATAAATCGATATAATATTCTTTAAGTCAGTATTGTAAATAAATAAAATGTGCACTATTATGATATATAATTGGCCCAGAACAAAGAAAACTTCCTAACACAGTCACTTGAAGGTCGGTTTAGTTTATGTGATTTTTCAAATGTATTTTCTCATAACTCTGGATTTAAACGTTATTAACCACGCGTTTCAAAGTTAAATTTTACTAACGCGTGCATAAATACATTTTAAGTCAGTGGTCCAAAAATATATTAATTAATGCACAGAGTTAATGTTCTTTATTAATAAATTCCAAAATTTCGACTTAATTCCTTGCAATTAATCAATCATGAAGTCATACTATTTTAATTTCCTTTTTATTTTATTAAATTTACAGAAACAATACTTACATGAAGTCAAATTATTTTGATCATAATAATATAATCGATTATTTTAAATGTTTAATCGATTTATCGTATTTCATGAACTGTTTTATATGTTGTTTTTAGCTATGCACACTGCCCACTTCCCTACCCGTCTATAAAGTACGACATTACTGTAGTACATTATTACGAAAAAAAATACCCGTAATTTATAGGCGTGACCTGTCAAAAAGACAATAAACGAATGGACAAAGTATAGGTACTAGCTTTTGCCCGCTCGCGTATGTCGGTTATCGCGGTAAAATGTAACCTATGTCCTTTCCCAAGTTCAGTTTTATTTTCATACTAAATTTCATCAAAATCGGTTCAGTGGTTTAGGCGTGGAAGCGTAACAGACAGACAGACAGAGTTACTTTCGCATTTATAATATTATAGTAGGGATTACTCTATAGGAAAAACGCCATGACACATTAACTGTGAGACCAGCGTAGTGTGCTTACGTCACTTTCATATGACTGCACCTACAGTTAACTTAGCACTTTCTCTTATAATCTGTCCGGTCTAGTGTCTGTGCATCTAGACCGACTGACGTAAGCCTAGCGCTCATTACAGACCTATTTTATATAAATTACCTCTCCGACTTCTGATGAAGATTATAGTGCAATTACTGCCTTAAGTTTAATGAAGTCAAATGTACGCTGAGATGTGTTTGACTGCGCGATTGGCGTGGTGGTTTAAGCGATCGTCATGGTGCTTTCTACTACGAAAAGTGTTGTGTAATAAAGTAATGTAATAAAGTAATGTTATCCTAAGTAATGTAACAGTTATCCTGAAAAAAAGTATGATATTTCATTTAAAACACGCAGCGGTAATCAGTGACTTCCTTATTTCAACGATCTTCTTATTTCACAAGCATACTCTAGAGTTCTATTGTATTATTTTTGTCAATAAAAAAGCATATATTCTGTCTCGTTCGTGTCATGAAGCACTTACGCGAGTGTAAATGCCTTCCTCTATTTTGCTCTATTTAAGACAAACGTACTCACTTATCACAACTGGTATGATACAAAAATCACCTGTTGGCATGTACAGGTGATTATTTATTTACTGGCAACATTACAAGATGTACAAGACTGTATCTTGGTTGTATCTGTACGGCGCGTTACAACATAGAGGAATTGTGGATCATCTTTCCTGTTTGATACGAGGGATCACCGCTAGGGAGGGGACCATTGAAAAAATTACAATTATCGACAATGTTGGACGTTTGGAGAAACCTACATACCTACCATCCAGGTAGTAGAGCCACGTTGATTTCAGCATGAATGAGACATAGAAGACCAACATAATTGACACTATTTGTGCTGCCGTCTTCCGAAGGTGAATATGAGACCGGAAGCCCAATCATAACATAGTGAGGGTGCCACCATGCTGCATTGTATGCACTCGCAATGAGGATGATGGACCCTACTCCTGGATTCTACTCATACTTTCAATCAGTCAGAGTAGAGAACTTTGGTAGGATTAAATATTTAAAAAAAGAAAAATCTTATGTGAGAGTGCCTGCACCGCAATTGTATACAATGTAGTAGTTATCATCTAACCAAGCTAATCAAACTGCTGCTAAGCATACAGTTCACCTGATTTTAGTTGCGAATTACGCTCGAGAATGTAATTTCAACAACCACTGTTCCAGTCCTGAGTCCCAGTTGAGAACTAATACTATTTTGTTCATTGTTTAGTTGTCATTGTCTTTCGGTTAGTAAGATGATTAGGTATATTGTTTGGCAATACTATTTTTAGAATGTCTATATTGTTTTGTAAGCTTGTAAGCTTGAATGAAATGAATATCAAAGAAAAAACTATATAAAATTAAATAATAAATACATAAATAATAATTGCATAAGTTGATAAAAAATGCTATTCAAAAACTTTACCGCGGCAGTCCTCAAGTGCCACATGACTTTTTTATTTATTTTTTAGTTATGGCTATGTAAATTTGCTTTTTACTTATCTTACGTTTTATCTTGTAAAATGTCAGTGCCTATTACTTGCCCATGGACATCCACAAAATACCTGTCAAAAGATATAATGCGTGGATACAACGCTTCTTCTTTGAATGTCTCTTTAGAAGAATTGGGAAAGAGAGGAATACCCCCTCCATATTAGGCCCTTCGGTAACCGGTGATATGGTAAAAAAAATCTTAACGACGGTTTTCTGTAACATCATCACATTACCCCGGTCGAGGTTACCCAAATGGGCCAATGTATAGCTCTCTTATTAGAAATCTCTTATATACAGAGGTGGACTGCAATAAGTTGTGATTATATCATAAAATCACGATGAAAAATTTTGTGCTCAATTAATTCTATCGATGTAGCACACCACATCACTATTGGTAAGGCATCGATTAGGCGCACCCGCTGTGCACGAGTCACATTTATGGCGTTCTCTTATGTAGTTTTATTTGTGTTGCCATGTAAAAAATATCCGTACGTCTCATAAACAATCATATTATATGGGAAAATGCGAATATTTTATAATAAATTAATTCACAATATCAATGGATTTAAGTGAAATTGACTTTAGCGAGACGTGAACTCGGGTGTAAAAAGGTAAAAAAGCGGCTCAGTGCGAGTCGGACTCGCCCATGAAGGGTTCCGTATCAGCAAGTAACATCATATAAAAGTTCTTGTAGTTCGTTGTAACTTTGGTCGATGTTTTTATAATAGTGTATTGATTGAATGAAAGGTAAATTGCGGTTTACGATTTATGACGTATTAAAAAAACTACTTAATAGATCTCGTTCAAACCAATTTTCGTTAGTAGTTCGCATGGTAATGTACAACATATTTTTTTTTACTTTTATCAGTCTCTTATTTTAGAAGTTACACACATTTTTCCACTTTGGTGTGTCTCTCGTGCAAACCATTCAGTTTAGAAAAAAAAATGATAATAGAAACCTCAACATCATTTCTGATAGATCATAGGTACATTTCATAGATGGGACACGTATGGGTTTGATGAAAAAAATTTTTTTGAGTTTGATTTCTAAGTATGGGGACCCCCAAAATGTATGGTTTTTTTTCTATTAATATGTGAAAATCTTATTGCGGTTCACAGATTACATCTTCCTACCAAGTTTCAAAAGTATAGTTCTTACGGTTTCGGAAAAAAACGGGTGTGACATACGGACGGACAGACAGAAAGGCAAGACGAATCTATAAGGTTTCCGTTTTTTGCCATTTGGCTTCGGAACCCCAAAAAAAATTTTTTTCGAGAATTGTCAGTTATTACACATTTAGGTAAATAAAATAAGGTTATTGAGTTTTTCGATATAAATTTTCGCAACCTTTTAAGGATAATAGGTATATGATTGATAAAAAATATTTTTTAACATTTTTAACTTTAAATTTTTAGTTTGCATTTTTATAAATACATATACTTACATACTAGCTTTCGCCCGCAGCTCTGCCTGGTAGTGTATGCGACTGTTGTGCTCGAGGTCTCGGGTTCGGACCAACTGTTTTCCTGATCTGTTCCCTTTGAACCTTTTGTTCTGTCGTATTTCATTGGTGAGTGTGATACCCGGAGAAGAAATTATTATATAAAAATATCTTACTTGGCCGCAAATATAACTAAATAATAAGTAAATATAATAACCATCTATCGGATACGATTTAAATCCACCCTGTGGTGACTATGGAAACCTTTTCTATGCGTTCCACTTTTCTTCTGCACCAATAATTTCCACTGATCTTTCCTCTGCATCAATAATTTTTATAACCACAACACAATCCTTCTTTTACGTCCGTGTGGTGACGGATTAAGAATACAGAATGTCACCACCCCTATTCATCCCGCGTGTGTCGTAATATGGAATAAACTACGCGAGACAAAATCAATGCAAAGAGAAGGAAAACTTGAAATCAACCCAATACCAACCCGTCTGGCCAGTGTGGTATAGTAGGCCAATACCTCCTTTCAAAGGAGAGGCCAATGTCCAGCAGTGGACTGTTAAAGGATGTTGATGAATTGATAAAATAAAACTTTTTTAAATCCAATAATAAAATTAAAATTCGTTTTAAAACACATACTCCCAATTTTAAGGCTATCCTCAAATATAATTTAAAGCACAAATAATCACCGTGTGTATAATAATTCCAAAATCCTGTCAAGCCGAAATCCGAAGATAATTATGTATTAACTATAATGTGGACACCATGCCTAAATGATTAGTTCCGCCTGTACGCCACAAGGGGCGCTGCGGGTCAATCTTTTGTTTTTTTATTTCGCTTTTAGAGATCCTTATAGCCCTAAAGCAGATAATA
The DNA here is from genome assembly GCA_932526445.1 of Phragmatobia fuliginosa. Taxonomy (NCBI): domain Eukaryota; kingdom Metazoa; phylum Arthropoda; class Insecta; order Lepidoptera; family Erebidae; genus Phragmatobia; species Phragmatobia fuliginosa. Next base: position 17,372,170 of record OW052074.1, on the reverse strand, counting down.
TTGCAAGTAACAGTAGGTAATTATATAAGTTATGAGTGTTTTATAGTATAAGGTGACAAACAAGCACAAGAAGACCACCGCCAATGAATACCTACAAAATAATTGCACATTTACAATTGCATGAACACAAAACTGAACAAAACATAATTTGCATACAATACTAAAGTTATGCTGCATTATTCCAAAAAAGATATGATTACATAGTTTAAATAATATAAAATAAAACACAGCAGTTCACGCTTATCCCGATGTTTTTTTTTTCGATCGTCTACGCTGCGCACGCACCTGCCATCCCCCACGGGGGGCCGCCCGGTCTCCTTTCAAGCCGACGGATTAATGCCACGTTTTCTTTGCCCTTTTTTATTTAAAAAAATATATTATAACTGCAGTTATTATGTTGTATTAGGTCATTACCCCCATAGTTACGTCTGCTGCACAGAGGTTGGACATGATAAACGGTATTAAAAATATTTCAATCAAATGATGAACGCATTAATTAAACTGACACCTAGGTTTTTAATTTAATGGTTTTTAACGAATTTTTTTTTATTTAATTGGTAGGAGGGTATATTCCGTAAATTAGGTAACCTCTATGTTACTCTGTCTCTATTACATTCTGAAATTAAAAACGATCTTTTTATTACAAGTCAAATTATCACATCCTCCATAGACCTCTCCTTAAAAAAGCGGTTTTATCCTATTAAACAATGCTGGCCAGGCGGGTTCGTATAGGATTTGTTTCAAGTTCTCCTTTCCTCTGCACTGATGTTGTCCTGCGTACTTTTCTTTCTTTGATGAATAGCAGTGGCGGTGCGTCATCTTCGTCAACAGTTGAATAAACTAAATATTCGTAACCATAATCAGTACCTAACATCTACGTTCATTCTTCGAATACTTGACACCCACGTTTACCTTACTAAAGTTTATGTCCATTATATTTATAAATTACTAATAATCTATTACTTTTTATAAAAATGTTTATTCTACACCTGATCGGAACAGTAGTCAATATTCCCTGAAAATGGAAAGAGAACCCTTTTCCTTGACCTGAATAAGCGGCAGGAAAAAATGTATGAAAATCCATTTCTAACGTGTTTTAGCGGGAGAGAAAGTTGTATGAATTTTCATTTCTCATGTTATCTTATCTATGGCGCGCGCCTGCCCAAGGAGTTTTCATATAATTTAAATATGGAATCTCCGTGCCACTGACATCCTTTTGTGAAGAATAAAAAAAAAACAAAAGAAGCGCGAAATATTGATCAAATTCTAAGCAAAATTGTGTCTTAGGGCCACAGCAACACACACTAGCTACTTTTTTGTATCGGCGATCGGCAACTAGTCGCTTTTTAGAAGCTAAATACGGCGACCGAACGCTCTACATCGCACACTTAAAAATGCCTAACGCGGAGATTGAGTCGCTTTTTAGAAGCGCGACACAGCAGCTGAACGCTACTCTCCGCACAAATTCAGATGCCGGTAGCATCATTTTGGCATCGGAGTAGTCGCTAAAACGCGCGTTTCCGATATCGCGATCGAACGCAGGAAGTCGCTAAAACGCAATGCAGCATCGATGCAGTTGCCAAATCGCCGATCGCCGATGCTAAAAGTAGCTCGTAATAATACTCGTAACTGCGGTAATACTAAATTTAATACCAAAATAAACAGAAAAGCTTGCATCGTCTCCGGACGTATCCGACCGCTGAACGTGAACAGCCTCGAAGTAAAACCATCGAAATAACATTATTCACACTTTTCAAACCCCAATTCTACGGAATACAGTTCAAAATTATCTAACAATATAATTTCTGAAACGTTCATATATATGTATTTTAGCGGTTTATAAACAGAAATGGCGGTCGGGAGATTCGCGCGCGAAATCTGGATAATTTCTGACGCTCCGTCAACAAACATGGCGTCGCTACGAGCAGCTGAAACGTAGGCGTCGAAATATCGTATTAATTACGTCATTCGGACCGTTACATTATGTACTAATATACAGATAAAACAATGTGCTAGTTCTATCTTCTAATTATAATAAACTGGCTGTGCCCCGCGGTGCTTCCCGCGTATATCATTATGGTTGCTATGCTAGTGTGTTAAGCATAGCAACCTGTGAAGTTTTGACAGGAGATAAACATTGATACATTTTGACATCTACGATTTATGTATTTTTATAATTACTTAGATTTCGCCCGTATATCTCATTAATGCAGTAAAAAGTAGCTTAAGTAATATATAAGTTATATTACTGTAAAGTTTCACCCAAATCCGTTCAGTGGTTTTTGTGTGAAAGAGCAACAAACATAAATACCCACATACATACATACATACTCACAAACTTTAGCGTTTATAATATTAAGTAGGATAAATAACGTCTGTTTAATATATGTATAGTTCAACGGTTCAGTCATATTACAGCTGATTTAACTACTGGTGGGTAATATACTGGAGTTGAATTTTTTTTAGAGATAAATAACCGATGACTTTTTTATGAAAAACAATTTAAGTACTAGCCCTCTCCTGAGAGGAGACTCCGACACCAGCAGTGGGACATTATGTTGATGTTAATGATGATTGATGAAATTACTAAATATCTATAAGAATTTAAATAAGACACATAAATGAAACATAGAAAAGCCGTATTTTTTTATTTTCTTTAGCCTGTTTCTTCAGCTCAGCCCGATTGGTTTTTTTTCTCTAATTTTCAGCCGGCTCACTATAACAGAAAATTGTCTAATCAGGTTTTCAATGAAATGAAACACTACGTAATCTAACAAGACGGAATATAATAGAGAAGAACTGAAAAAAAAACTCACTGTGCCGACTCGAAATAAATTTTAGGCAAGGGTAAGAAGTTAATGATAAGTAATGATAAATGGATGTCTATAATACTTAAGAATATATGACATACATAAATAGAGTTAGCATTTGTCAAGTAACTGGTCAGAAATAATACGGTGACAAAAATATAAATGTGAAGTCAATTTCAACTTCTTTGAGACACCTTTAGAAACTGATACCGTGTCTACTACTTAGTTTAAAAAAATAACAATATTCTGTTAAGTTTTTTAATTAGGTAACTACGAAGAATTGCTGAATTGTTAAAGAAGGTTAAAGGCTAATAATAACCTTCATAGTACAAAGAAAGTAATATATAGCAATATCAATAAATTTAAAACGTATGGTTTCAACTGAAGAATTTCTTAATTTACATCATCATCTTTATTAAAACACCATTACTAAAAGTAAAATAACCAAGTAATGCAACTTGGAGTCACTCCAAGCCATTAAAGAAAGTGATTAATCAACCCTTGCGATGCGATTGCATGTGTTAACGTACTATTAACGCGATATTAGCGGGCGTTTGCGTGCGGTCAAGTTGCGGTGGCCGGACGATGCAAATTGCACGCGATAGCCGCGCCCGTGGCCCCGCCCCGTCTCACGGCCTCCTGACAATTAATAAGCCCTTTATCAAAAGCCCTTTGCACGTCAGCGACTACATACTATGTGTGACAGAGATTGGACGTAACTAAGACAAAAGTGGACGATAACTCACTGTAATTGAGTTAGACAATTTATTTAATGCTTAGTACACTTTTATACGAAATTAGTTGAATGGCCCGTTGTAGTTGAAAAGATGTTTGTAAGCATTAAATCATCATCTTCAGCCCATCACAGTCAACTGCTAGACATAGGCTTCTCCAATTGCACTCCACTTGGTTCGATCCTCGAATAAAGCATTAAATACAAATTTGCATTATCTTTGTTACTTTTAAATACTAGAATGTTGACGTCGGCTAATAGTATTAAGGAACAATTTATGTAGGTGTAATATTTTGTTTTAAAAATGTTTATTAATATTTTTTTTAATTGAAAAACTTAAAAGCTTACTCCTTAGGCTACCATCCTATGAACTTTTACGCATTATGTGTTTTCAAAACATTTGGATTTACCAATGCCTTTGCAAATTTGAGAATTTATTTTAAGAAGGTATAAATAAAAACGTGTGTGGCAAATTTCATACCGTCTACCATATTTTCGATTTTCTTATGTTTCTTTATGAAAACCACAACATTTTATTCAAAAAATCAGTTAGCTGTAAGTAGAAGCCAGAAATAAACTGATCAACCGGGGTTGAAATCAAGAGTGAGGCTGCTGATATTTAAAAAAGCAAGTCTATGTTTGGCTTGCTTTTTCAAATATCAGCAGCCTCACTCTTGATTTCAACTCCGGTTGATCGGTATTGGAATTGAGACGTTTTGTACTCTTAAATTCGAAATAACGTTTTGCATTCCATGTAACTTGAATGGAAATTAGATTCTTATTAGATACAAATTCGAATTTTTGTGATTCAAGAGTAAAGCTGCAAGTCGCATTAAAGAGGGTGGTGATATGGATCATCTGCTCGTAATGACTAAGATTTTCAACTTAAGGGCGACTAGAGAGATAACACTAAATAGTTTCTAAAAATTTGAGAAAACATCTGACAAATGTGAAACGCTACTGAAGTTGGCATGTCCTTTATATTTCTAGCATATATTTCTGAACTAGTTTTCTTATAGGTATATTTCCAAATACAAACGTATTTTACTTAGATGACACCTTCACAGTTCACAGCTACATACAGAACAATCGTTTGCAATTAACTACAGAATATTCATACAGTTTTGCTATCATGATGATTTTGCAATAAGAAATTCGTCATATTTTTTATCAATTTGAGTAGGAAGTATGACCCTCTCGAACTCACGACACGTTTCTTCAAATTTTTAACTTAATTAGAAATATATATTTTTGTTAAATAAGAGCTTCCACTTTTCTCAATTCATTCTTTAATTAATTAAAATTTTAAGTGTTTTCAATTAAAAAAATAATCAAGAACAATTCAGTAAATAATATGGTTCGGTAGTTTCATAAATTTAAACCTCATAAACATTTCGATTATTCACTCAAAGAATCATATGAATCTCACCAATACAACATTTGATACATAAACAACGAAACGACAAAACAGCGGTTGACATTCCAAACTCGGAACACTCACGCAGATAACCCATCTCCTGTCTAATCGAACAAACCGATCGGCGACCAATAACAAAACCGGATTTGCCGTCAAAAAACTACAACGCACGCAATTCTGTAACCTACACACAGCACCACAAGGGTTAAGTGTCAAAAATTGACATGTATATGACATTGGCAGATTCAAAAACACTCGGCATACCTCTTTGTTGATGGTACGTCTCAATTCTTGGGAATGTATCTCTCATCATAACCCTGAATTGTTTGTTCGTTTTTTGATAAGAATTCGTGTGTATGACTCGTCGGACTTGCTTACGTGTGACCCAATGGCTTTTTAATTTTAAATTTCCTCGTATCCATATAGTGTACATGGTCTCAAACAAAAAACCTTGCTACGTAGTTGAGTATATTAACAGTACATTGATCAACGGCTACTGTTAATTAAAATAGTACATTGTTCACCGAGGGAGGAAAGGAACCGATTACTAGCGAGGGAGCAGGGGCCACAATACTGCCGAGGTAGGAATGGGACTTTCACCCGAGTGCTACACAGTGCTTTATTACTACACCTGTGAGGAACATTTAAAGTATTTATAAAATAAAATCAAAACGTAAGACACCATGCAAGACACAATTTAGCTTAGAATTTGACATATTATTTATAAATATTGCGCGCTTCTTTTTTTTTTTTATTCTTCACAAAAGGATGTCAGTGGCACGGAGATTCCATATTTAAATTATATGAAAACTCCTTGACAGACGCGCGCCATAGATAAGATAACACATGAGAAATGAAAATTCATACAACTTTCTCTCCCGCTAAAAAACGTTAGAAATGGATTTTCATACATTTTTTCCTCCCGCTTATTTAGGTCAAGGAAAAGACTAACTTTCTCTTTTCATTTTCAGGGAATATTGACTACTGTTCCGATCAGGTGTAGTATAAAAGCATTTTAGCACAGACACTTCTTGAAATGTCTTTAATTTTGCCTCAATCTGATAGTAGTAAAGAGACTGTTATGACGATTAAAATCTATAGAACGTACTTTATACACTGTAACTTATGGAATAATCTATCTTGTTTACAACATATTCAAGCTAAGAACTCCTACTAAGAAATATAGCTTCATTTCTCAGTCTTAATTTCATTCCACAATTATTGTTTTGGATGATATTTACAATAGAGATCATTTGATTTTTAAAGAAGGACATTGGCTACTAAATGTAACCTGGTTTATAATAAATGACGTTGATTTACGTATGTACAAATAATAATGATAGACATTTTTGTACCAATGTAGGTATAATATACAGGTAGTCCATAATGTTTACTATCACAATAGAATAGTACATTGTTCACCGAGGGAGGAAAGGAACCGATTACTAGCGAGGGAGCAGTTTGTGGCACGAAGGCGCAGCCTAGGGCCACAATACTCCCGAGGTAGGAATGGGACTTTCACCCGAGTGCTACACAGTGCTTTATACTACACCTGTGAGGAACATTTAAAGTATTTATAAAATAAAATCAAAACGTAAGACACCATGTAAAACACAATTTAGCTTAGAATTTGACATAATATTTATAAATATTTCGCGCTTCTTTTGTTTTTTTTTATTCTTCACTTAAGGATGTCAGTGGCACGGAGATTCCATATTTAAATTATATGAAAACTCCTTGGGCAGGCGCGCGCCATAGATCAGATAACACATGAGAAATGAAAATTCATACAACTTTCTCTCCCGCTAAAACACGTTAGAAATGGATTTTCATACATTTTTTCCTCCCGCTTATTTAGGTCAAGGAAAAGACTAACTTTCTCTTTTCATTTTCAGGGAATAATGAATACTGTTCCGATCAGGTGTAGTATAAATATCTTTGTACCATATCGGTGTAGTACTACTATGCCTTAGTTCCTACCCCTTGCGCTCCCAGGTACCCATACTGGAATCACTCTTCTTCCTAGCCTTTATTCCCAAGTTTATTTGGGGTAGGCTACTAGTTCAACCGGTTTTTACCTGAATTTCAGTTTTTCCACGGAGCGACTGGCATCGGACCTCCGCAACCCTAAGGGAGAACTGAAATTCAAAGATTGAACTAGTTGTCAGTATATTTGAGGGCACTGACTTCCCAATAACGATTGCCATAGATGTTCATGACAACCGGGACCGACGGCTTTACGTGCTCTCCGAGGCACGGGCGTGAATCACCCGCCAAACTTCCAAACTCCGGGCTGTTATTAGGAATTTCCTAAGAAAAACACAAAAGAACTTTTTGGCCGACCCGGGATTTGAACCCGAGACCTCTTGATTAGCAGTCGCATACGTTAACCACTAGACCAACGAGGCAGATACTAGTAGATACTGGAATCACTACATAATATAAAACCTGTCTGTCTATCTGTCTATTCGCGATTAACTTAAAAACTAGTGTACCGATTTTCATGCTGTTTTCAGCAATGCATAGATTGGTTCTCGAGGAAGGTTTAAGAATAAAAATTGACAAGTTTAAGATGTTTGGTGGGACGCTAATCAGTTTATGTAATGAAATTAAAATGCAAGTTATCTTAGATAAAACACTCAATATTCTACTACACTGAAGCCAAAAGGAAGCTTATTAGTTTGGGCAGTCTATAATGACTGCACGGTTGGCCTAGTGGCTTAAGTGGTCGTCACGCCGCTTCCTACTACGCCAAGTGTCGTGGGTTGAAATCCCACGTAGGACAACACTTTGTATGATTCACATTTGTTGTTCTGAGTCTGGGTGTTCTTTGTGTGCATTTCATGTTTGTTTGTAAAGTCCCCCGCGACACAGGAATTTATATTCCTAATGAGGGAGTTGTCTTTATTTAAAAAAAAACAAAAATACAGCAGTCCCTAAAATAATTGAGATTTTTCCGAAACATTTGTTATAAGTATCGTTTCGCTAATCTTACCAGAAACAATTTCACACCTCCCTATCACATGTAAAGAATTATCGCCACATCAATTCCTAAAAACATCAACAAGTTGACATTCTATTGTTAACCGAACCCCACATACCATATAACATACCACTCCACCAGCCAATAATTTAGTCCACCAACATCCATTTTACGTCACCGCAGCTATTCCCGTTAATAACGCTGATGTCGACACTCCCATTCCAAGTCTTAATTCACCTGTCAAAGTTGAACATCGACCATAGAGTAACATTAGTCAAACTGTCAAAGTACCACGCTCAACTGTCAATTAGTTTTCACAGATACGTCAAAATGCCGGTAGCTAAACTATGAAAAAATACAGGTAAGGGTAGCATGTACATTAAACTCAGGGTTCCGTGTTGCATTTTTAAATGATTAAGTATTTATTAATTTCATTGTTCATATCACTAATTTTGTCAGAACTTTTTAGTGTATACAAGATAAACATTAATTATTAATGATGTATAAAATTCTCCTGTGTGTGTCTAATTCTAGTTATTTTCACTAAGACTGCGATCGCGGTTTCGATTAGCTTTGTTCTAAAATACATATTTCATAAATTTAATTTTGTATTTTTTTGTATTCTGAGCCCCATATACAGACTCTACCTGATTTGAGATACACAGCCGTATGTTTGTGACGTGTATCATGTTACTATTTTTTTTAATAATCACAACTCTTTTACAAATAAAAACTTTTGATTGACAAATAAAAACTTATTATAAATAAAATCAGGAATTCAAAAATAAATCACAATAAATTATGACCCCATCCCTAAAAAAACCTAAGTCAAACAAACCGAATACTAAATATTATGACATCGCCTTGTGAGAATTATCCGAATGATTTTGACAAACTACCTAACTAGTGACATCCCATCACAATCGATAATAGAACCGCCGATTTAAAACATAATTAATCGATGTCCGTTAGACGAATTACTGAACGAATCGTTTATCAACTTGAAAAAAAAAAGAAAAAGAGTCTTTGGCAGACAACAATAGCTACATTTGAATTGAATCCTCCTCAGTTTTGTTGGGACATCTAACGTTTTTCAATGGAAGTAGATAAATTAAGTTAATTTGCATGTGTTTTTGTGGGTCGGCTTTTTTCAAATAACTTAGATGTCCAGATACGATTTGAGTGACTTTGAGGAAACGTGGGTATTTGAGTTTGTATAAAATGCAAAGCAAGATCAGATACTAATTTAATCAAAGCAATTCTGGCGCTAAATTATTGATTTGTAATTAATACCAAATTATTCAGTGTAAAGTTTAAAACAAAATCTTATATGACGAAATATTCAAAAGGTATATTGTTAACGGTCACAGAAAATAATAGATATTTACACAAGTACACCTAACACCCTGAAAACAAATGTACCTACATAAGATTCATCATCATCAACAGCCTTTAACAGTCCACTGCTGTATAATTTTCATATGGCAATGGGCTGGCCATATTAGCCGCAGAACTGACAATTGTTGGAGTTATTGAGTGGAGACTGCGTCTCGGCAAACGTAGTATAGGACGTCCACAGACCAGGTGGAGTGATGATTTGCGCAAGACGGCTGGCAGGAACCGGATGCAAGAAGTCGAGGATCCAACTAAGATGAGTACAATTGGTGAGCCGTATGTTCAGCACTGGACTGCAATAGGCTGATGATGAATTTTCACATTCCTTAATAACAACACCTCTCAAGTCGACACCTTACAGCGGGGTTGAACTCCAAAGCTACTCGAAAACCGTTGTTCTCGCCCAATTATCACATCTTCACATGATCCTGATACATAAATAGCCTTTAACAGCCTACTGCTGACCTACTATTATACGTCAGCCAGACAAGTTTGTCTAGGTTTTAAGATTTCCTACTCTATCCAGTGCTGCACAGTAGGATCCCTCAGGCAGCTCTTACGACACCCACGGGATAGATATTATTTGCCTTATTGTCCTCTCATCAAAAGAAGAAGACTCTATATCTTTAATCCGTGGTGGAATCAAGACCACCAGTCACCACACAGGTAAACTAATCTGCATCAACAACGAAACTAAAAGATACATTTGTAACTGATGAATTGTTTGAAGTTAAAGTTCTTCTTCCTAGCCTTATTCCCAATATTATTTGGGGTCGGCTGCTAGTTCAACCGGTTTTACCTGAATATCAGTTTTTCCACGGAGGGACTGGCATCGGACTGAAATTCGAAGGTTGAACTAGTTGTCAGTAAATTTGAGGGTACCGACTTCCCAATAACGATTGCCATAGATGTTCATGATAACCGGGACCGACGACTTTAGGTGCTCTCCGGACACGGGCGTGAATCACCGCCAAACTTCCAAATTTTCTAAGAAAAACCCAATAACACTTTTTGACCCGACCCGGGATTTGAACCCGAGACCTCTTGATTAGCAGTCGCATTCGATATCCACTAGACCAACGATCAGTCTACCGTCGGGTGGTGCGGATATTATTGAGAAGGTGCACTACAATTTTTGGCGAAATAAAAGAGTAATATGTATCTACGATATATCTGGGTGTTCATACGATAATCATATCTATATGTGTGTATATTGTATGTATGTATCAGAGTATGATTATGATGATATGATAATTCTTGTGTGAGTGTGTATGTCACTGAACTTCTCTCAAACGACTGGACCGATTTTGATGAAATTTTTTGTGTGTGTTCAAGGGGATCTGGGAATGGTTTAGATTCCCAATATGACCCCGTAGGTGGCGCTGCAATCAAGTTCTGGAATTTTAAAGTTGGGCGGTACGAAGTTCGCTGGGTCAACTAGTAATAATATAAAGTGTCAATTTTGTGACGACTCTGCCAAGTTCCGAGCAAGGAGTGCTCGTACCTTTGCTTTGAAGGTATACTAACATAAAATAATTTTGATAAACTGCTATAACATTTAAAATTTATATTATAAAATAAAAATTCACCGCGAAAACCGACATATTCACGAGTGGAGCCGCAGGTAAAAGCTAGTCTTTAAATAAACAAGAAACACGTTTATTAATAAACTCCTTCTTAAATGTCAGCAAAATTCGTAACATTCAGAAACAGGAACTTCATTCCAATTCAGGTAGCTACCTATGTTCCACAACATGCCTTCAGAATTCATACAACCCGATAGAGTCTGGCCACGCTAACTCTGCAGTGGAATAAATGGGCAGCCCCAAAAAGTTTTTTATATGGTATACTTTTTCTGATGTCACTTTTGTGGTACGTGAGCTGTCACATTGCTTAAGCTGTTTGTTGTTTTTCATATATTTTAAAGAAAAATAGTTAAACCTATTAAAAGTGGAGTGCGGAAGTTATTATATAACATGATAAGTAAATTCCAAGATGTGAAGACACAGTGTGATGTAATCCTTAGCCAAAAACGACAATGTTTACAAGATATCGAAAAGTTGACGTGTAAGTAAATCTACTGATTTTGATACTTCGCCGTTTTATTTTACCATTAGATGTATCTAAGAACATTTTTTCAAATACTCATAGCCTGTTCATGATGCTGACAAGAAGCTCGTGTCAAATTAACGTCCAATTTCAATAACATATCTACCTATAGATTTGCTTCCTACAGATAGGATTTAGGTCTTAAGCAACTATTAAATAAATTATAGATACTCAACTCTTAACAAGTATTTATTTTTAGACATTCCAGGTAGTATAAGTGATGAATTTAAACCTCATATTCAAGTTGTCCTACGGATGCTGAAGGCTCTTGAAGAGTTTACCATCAATAGTGAGAACCAGTATATAAAAAATATCGCTTCAATGACTGGTAAGAATCTGTTACTTACGTATTTATTTTCTAAAATGTTCGTTAGATTATTAAAATAGGTACAACGTACATCCAATACATATTGCATTGAATACAAGTTGAAATTAAATTTTATAAATGATTTATATTTATTTCTACAGGATTCAGCGATCTGGAGGGTTCCTGGCAAAAAGCGTGCAGCACGGGCAACGAAAGTTAATATTGATCATTTTGACCAATGCGCCAAACGAAATACAATATATCAGTATTATTTGACCCGAAAAAAAGTTCGTACTCTGCGTAAATTACTACTTCAATTGAGGCAATCAATTGATTTTACTGGCTGCAGAGAAACCTTACGCAAAATATTGACGAACGGACAGTCCTTATGGAAAAACATGATGTGGCGGCATGGAGCCATAGATACATAATAAAAATTTTGTTAAGAAACGAGCCTGTAGAAACAAAAAAAACTAATGTATATCTTGATGAAACCTAAAAATAAAATATGTTTATCATTCAAAAATCTATCGTTATTTTTATACTGTCCTTGAGTTGTTTCATAGATCTTAAAGTAAAGTTAGCCTTTTATTATTATTAATGTGTAGATAAACCATAGCCTCAGTAGAGTTTTAAAAGTTAGGAATCAGAATTATTACAACCTGTATTGTACCTACTTATGCCCTACCTCAAAAACTGTATCAAATCGACAATGCATCGTGCTGAAGTCATGACTATTCTTAACCAAGAAAAAATCAGAATATAAACAAAATAACTTGGCTAAAAAAAAAAACAACTACTATCAAATTAGTTTTTCGTAGTATAGACGGTGTTACCATCTATGGATTTTCAAATTCTATATTTTTTTTCGTTCTGCAGAGTTAGCGTGGCCAGACTATATCTGTCTCTAGGTCTTATTAATTTTATCTTTACTTCAGTAATGAGACGTTAATAATCTGTTACAACGTTATTTTTATATGCCAACTAACCAATTAATAAGAGTAATGGCGGCAGAGGATCGCAGGTGCATGGATTGCAAGCTGCGCGGGTTCAACGTTATATTACGCACAATATAAATTATTATCAATGGTATGTGCATTGATGTAAAGTCATCTGTCATACGTCGACGGAACCAGAGAGAAGAGAAGTGTGTTCGAAATTTAAAAAAATTAAGCAAGGAAATTATGTTGTACCTAATGTTGTTTGACATAAAGTGCGTCATAATTCTGAATTTAAATTAGTATTCTTGGACTTCTGAAATAATATCTTTGCCTATTCATCTTCTTCCTAGCCTTTATTATTCACAAGATTATTTGGCGTCGGCTGCTAGTTTAAACGGTTTCATTTTGATTATCAGTTTATAAACGGCGCAGCCTTCAGGGATGAAATCGCGTACGCTAACCGCTAGACCAAAAGGCCTTTTTGCGATTAAGTTATGTATTTTTTAACATTGCACACTACAACTGCTGATCCCATATTTACTCAATAAATATTTTTTTAAAGACAACTCTCACATTAAGAATATTAGGTAATCCTGTGTCGCGGGGGACATTACAAACATATGAAATAGACACAAAGAACAACCAGACTCAAAACACAATTTGTGAATCACGAAAAGTGTTTTCCCACGAAGGATTTGAACCCACGACACTTGGCAAAGTAGAAAGCGGCGTGGCGACCGCTTAAACAAATAGGCCAACCGTGGCCTATTCACCCATTGCATCTCAAATAAATAAATAAATATTTCGGAAATCTGACACACAACATCGTCTAGTCCCAAACTAGACTTGGATTTTGGGTGTTCTAAACATAAAAAAACACTCAAACTCCAAAACTTATCAGGAATGGCAATATTAAGCAACATGTAATGGTAGCCAGAACTATTGATCCCGCGACCCAGCATACATTCCCCACTAGCTGAGCCCCGCCGTGTTACCCTTGTCTATTCATGTTCTTTTACAACAATTACCACGGATAACGCCGCGGGGCGAAGCTAATCTAAAATAGAAGTAGTCTTAATTACTATTTTTTAACATCTGCTAGTGGAAGTCCTGTTATACTTAATCCAAAGGTTCCAAACGAACAGACAGATAGCCAAAAGATTTAGGAATTGATCTTTTGATCCGAAAATTTGTATATTTAATGTTTATTTAATGGTATAGATGTAAATTCTTAATTAAACAAATCAATCAATAAAATACAAATAAATTAAAATTATGTAACAATTAATAAATGACTAATTCAATTTCTTGTTAATTACCCTCAACTAAATTAATATGTAAATTGAATGTAAGAACTAAATTAATTCAATTAAAGTTTTAAATATAAATTAATTTATGTCATACAATTAATTATAGTAAGTAAGTACTTTTTTCCGTGCGGAAATCTCAACGGATCCTACCAGTTGGTGGCTATGTCGGACTCGAACCGACTAAAACCGCACGCCGTCTCGGGTACTATGAGTCGGGGAACCAGGTATACCCTCGAAAGGAAGTCCCTGGAACCCTGACGCACCTTGGGCCATCTATGGCTTGCAGACAGCCCCTTTTTTTTACTCGGTGAATGCTTTTGGCACCATACCCTTCGTTGGGTAAGCGAAGGGCGTGTGTGAGCCCGACTGACTCCCGGGCAATCGGTTAACCCACTAAACACCGCGGCGGCCTACCTCGGCAGTCGGGAGGAACACCAGGATCGCATCAGCGGCTTCCAGTGTACCGTGCGAGAACTCCGATGCTCCCATTCCGCCAAATACCGAAACGTGTTCGTTTTGTGGCGCTCGTATTGCCACACACAACCAAGATAAAAGAAATAAATACTTCGGACATCTTTTTTCACGTTAGTTTATTAGGGGTTAAAGCATGCATGCAAAGCTACTTCGAATTGACATAGAACCTTCATGGTTTGAGATTTTTGAGTGAAACTTTTTCAAGTCGTACCTATGAGGTTCTTCTTTTAAAAAATGTGAAACATTTGATTAACAACTTTCAGTTGTCTTTTTTATTCAGCTTCGACAATAAAGATGGATACTTCGAAAATTCAAGTGATTTTTTAATACGAGTTCCGACGCGGAACTAACGCTGCAGAAACAGCTACGAACCGTTTCTGTTAGCTGTTAGCATATCAATGTTGCGTTGGGAAAGGTACTGCTAATTAACGCACCGTGCGATTTTGGTTAAAGCGCTTTCATGATGAAAATTTTGTCTTGAAGAGCGAACCATGTGGATGTGTGGGCCACATGTGAATAACAAAGAATTGAAAGAGATGGTGGGATCCGATCATAGTAAACCTACCCAGGAATTAGTGGCATGGTTTAACGTTACCTTGCCAACAATATTGACTCATTTGCGTCAAATCAATAAAATAAAAAATATGAAAAATGGGTGCCTCATGATTTGAATGATCTGCAGAAAAAAATTGATATGAATTAATACAGAAATAAAGGAATATTAGATCGAATTGTGACATGTGATGAAAAGTAGATTATTTGCGATAACCGTAAGCGAAAAATGCAATGGCGAACCCCAGGTCAAACGCCGCAACAGTGTCTTAATGAAAATCTTACCAATAAAAAGATAATAGTACCTGTTTGGTGGTCTCAGCATGGTGCTTTCCACTATAACTTTCTCCGATCTAGTCAAGCAATAACGGCTGTTGTCTACTGTACCAAACTCCGAACAACGATTGCAAAACTTGCAGTGAAACCGCCCCGACTTATGAATCGATCTTTACCATTATTGCTCCATGGTAACGCGAGGCCTCATACAGCACAAGAAACCGTTTTACTTCTACAGGAACTTACAAACCATTTGTCACCCTCCGTATTCGCCAGACCTTGCTCCAACGGACTACCATTTTTGTCGTGATTTGGACAATTTTCTACGTGATAAAAAGTTTTCTTCCAGGGAGGCAGTACAAAATGCTTTCACACAGTTTGTAGAATCTAGATCACTAGAGTTCTATCGCAAAGTCATAAATGACCTTCTTATTAGATGACAGCAATATATAGATAATAATGGGAGATACTTTAATTAAATAAATAATGTTAAATGAAAAATAAAGCGAATTTCAATTTTTCAGTACAAATCGGCAATTTCGTACTTTAATGCCTAATATATTTATAAAGAAATTCTCTTTATTAAAATAAAATATGTAAATTTGTAATGATATAAGTAAATAAACTTGAAGAGATAGAAAAACTACTAAAACACACGTACTAATCGACGATAAAATTTAAAAAAATTAAAAAACTACTCCTTCGTATTACGTTAATGTCTAAAAGGTCTGAAATAAAATTGATATCTCGTATTACAAAAATTTAAGTCATTTTTTTTAGTTGTAAACCAGAAACGGTGTTCTCACATACTAGCTAACATGCTATACAGCCCTATTTTAACACCAAATAGAACGGCATAAGCGACGGCCATATTTAAACATTAAAAAGGGCGCGGTCGCGTTCAAAAATGCACATCAATTTGTCAACGGTAGGCGTTTCGACCACAGATATAATTGGTAACGAACAGCTGATAAAAACTACGTTGTTTATTTCAAATTTATACAACACACGCCCTGTGTTATTATTTATGCTGTCTTAAAGAAATGTTTCAATAACAACTTTAATTATTGATTCGATAAAATTTTATCGGTCTTTGCTAACATTATTGGCTGTGTAACTAATTTAAAAGGCATTTAAAATAATTATTTTCACAAAGCAGATGTTTTCTTTACAATTAATGTCAATATAGTATGTTGTGCTACTGACATATAGAAATACCATTGCATTTATTTACTTTAAGCCCACTTACCTTTTTTGTTTTCAATAGATATTTTATACTAGCTTTCGCCCGCGGCTCCGCCCGCGTCTATGTCGGTTATCGCGGTAAAAAGTAGCCTATGTCCTTTCCCAAGGTTCCATCTATTTCTATATCAAAATTCATTAAAATTGGTTCAGCGGTTTATACGTGAAAACGTCACAGACAGACAGAGTTATACATTTTTAATATTACTAGCTTTCGCCCGCGGCTCCGCCCGCGTGTGTGTCGGTTATCGCGGTAAAGTAGCCTATGTCCTTTCCCAAGTTCAGTTCTATCTTCATACCAAATTTCATCAAAATCGGTTCAGTGATTTAGGCGTGAAAGCGTAACAGACAGACAGAGTTACTTTCGCATTTATAATATTAGTAGGGAAGTAGGGATTCTAATTAAGTCCTTGATCACTTTTTTTTCATAAAAAGAAAGTTTTGTATATTATAATAATTCTACAGATACTTACCTATAAATTGATAAAATAAGGATATTGAATGAAGAGTCAAGCCTATCTATCTACATTCTGTTTCATATCCTATCTCAATGCAAGATATTTAATTTGTCAAATAAGTATGCGTTTATTGTACGTGATCATATTAATTTCTATCACATTACACAAACTTGCTTTTAAAAATAAAATAAATCGAATCGTCTTCATAAATCTAATGCCCAATTAGTAGCACATACCTACAAAAAAAACAATTCTTCTTTTAAATGTAACATTGGTGAAGCATTGGTGACATTTGATTTAAAATGTTTTTTTTTTAAACTACTTTTTAGGGTTCCGTAGCCAAATGGCAAAAAACGGAACCCTTATAGATTCGTCAAGTCTGTCTGTCTGTCTGTCCGTCCGTATGTCACAGCCAATTATTTCCGAAACTATACGAGCTATACTGTTGAAATTTGGTCAGTCGATGTATTCTGTGAACCGCACTAAGATTTTTACAAAAATTTAGAAAAAAAACAATACATTTTAGGGGTCCCCATACTTGGAACTGAAACTCAAAAAATTTTTTTTCATCGTACCCATACATGTGAGGTATCTATGGATAGGTATTCAAAAATGATGTTGAGGTTTCTATTATACTTTTTTTCTAAACTGAATAGTTTGCGCGAGAGACACTTCCAAAGTGGAAAAATGTGTGTCCCCCCCCCCCTCTAACTTCTAAAATAAGAGAGTGATAAAACTAGAAAAAATATATGTTATACATTACCATGTAAACTACCAACGAAAAGTGGTTTGAACAAGATCTAGTGAGTAGTTTTTTTTAATACGTCATAAATCGTTACCTTTCATCCAGTCAATACACTAGTATAAAAACATCGATTAAAGTTACAACGAACTACAAGAACTTTAAAGGTTCGAGCACATTATGCCGGGCCGCAGCGTGCCGGGGCGGAGCGCAAAAATCCGCTCAAATCGCTTCAATACAAATTGTATGTAGTATCGCACACTGTGCCGGGCCGCAGCGGCTCGCATTATTGCGACGCGGATTTGCGTCCGTGCGATGCGACCCGCCCCGCCCCGCTGCGCCCCGTCACAGTGTGCTATAGCAAGCGGATTGGTGTGCATGCGCGTACGTGTTTATTTTACGAAATTTGCGTTTTTTGATACTTTTTCTTCTAACTTCTTCTTCTTCTTCTAACAGCAGGCAAAAAAAAGAAAGTTCTTCGTCAGAGCTATCCATAAGGTACAGTTGCACTAAATACACAACAGTTGCGCATGCGGTACACTCTACTCAAAATCCGTCAATGCGCTGCGACCCGGCCCGTCACAATGTGCTAAGTTAGCATTTTGCGCTGCGCTGCGACCCGCCCCGACACGCTGCGGCCCGGCATAATGTGCTCGAACCTTAATATGATGTTACTTGCTGATACGGAACCCTTCATGGGCGAGTCCGACACGCACTTGGCTGCTTTTTTTAATATGTATGTAGGTACCTACCGCAGTGCCTATTCAAAGGTAGGGTTAGTTTTAGTTTTAAGAGATCCTTAGCGACGTTCTACTTCAGTATATTTTAAATTAGGCTCGGTGCTATCTTAGGGCGACATCTAAGCCGCAGGATCAGCAGTAAATTACGAATGAACTGGAGCGATGCACCATCTCATTGTATGCAGATCGGACGTCCGCGCGTCTACCAACTACCACCTACATTAGCATCAACTTTCGGAACAAGAAATTTGCAAATAAGCCGCCCTCTTACCTAATTATATCCACAACACACCGTAAAAATATTTCCACCTTATATACCCCTCAAGATACTATCACAATACCGCGAATGAAAGTAGAAAACATTTTTATTTTGCAATTTATAGTACGCAGGTGGCGCATCTAAACACCAACGTACACAAACGTTATCGAATATCATTTTCAATTATATAAACAATAGCGATCGCGGCCATTGTTCAAATCACAATAGCATCGCGCCATCGCTCATTACTCAGCCGCTCGTTAACTCACCGACCGGCCGCCGCGAAACACTAACTTTATCAGCGGCTCACGTCAAAATATCTACAGATCTCAAACTATATCTCCTCCGGACACAATCGAAGTGAAATAAAAGCAAAGATACGAACATGACTTCTGAACGCAACCCAGAAGCCAGATGCGTATCGACGCGCCAAAAAGCAAAATTCAAGTTTCGAACTTCACCATCGGCAGTGATATGACGTTTCCCGCGTTCCTTTTTCGAAGTGCCCGCGAATTGTCAACCGTCGCATAGACAACGAGCGCATTTGAATACCCTCGATTTGAATATAAAGGTCGGCATTCACGTGTCGCCGCCATACATCAACCGGGAAGGCTTTAAGTCTTTCGAGCGCTTTTCGGACACAAATAAGCGTCTGATGTTCGACAGGCCGTGCATAATACGGTCAGATTTAATTCTGCTGCGACTCAAGTTGCACCGCAGCGCTGTTTATGAGACACATGTGATGAGAGTGCGTTAACATTGGCAGCCATTTCGCTGACTGGGTGCGAATGTTTTAACTGAGACTGACTCCAAACTCATTCCATCAGTGATTATGTAAATGACGACTTCAAATGCCACATTAAGATAATCATTTAAAATATTTATGGCGTGTAAACGTCGATATTAAGCGAGTAGACACCCACGACAGAGAGTCCGTATCGTCTGCGTCCATATATCATTTGGCCACAATTACAACCATTAAACGGGGCGCAACTCTTTGATATTTCTTTTTATTTATTGTAGCAAAGTTATTAGGATACCGTGGCATTAATGATGACAGATGAGGCGGGGTATCGCAGCTTAATGCGCTGTGCGGCAGTTTTGTGCTTGCTCGGGTCACTCGGCGATAGTTAAAAAATATATTTAGTTAAATTATATCACATCGAAGTATAATTAGACATCGCATTACTACGGTCGTCTGAATAGGTCTACAAATAAATAAATGGTTATTTTAGTATTTTATTGTCGCACATAGTTAAGCATAAACCTACTGCGTTAATGCGCCCGGTTTTATATGTAAATGACAGAGATATCTAGTATTTAAAACGTGTAATTGAAAACTTTATCACGGCAGAACATTGCGTTAGATTAATGTGCCGTCTCCGTAATCTACATAACAAAACTATTTTCACGCTTAGAGGAACACAATGAAATAAGTAAGCATTTTTGTTCAACAGACAAAATAATGTCTGACATTAATTATTCAAATTTCATTATCTACTCATTAATTTAAGCAGTTATCCTGTTAGTGTATCTTACAGCCGAATAACTAAAAGCCACACTTCTCTAACACGATACTAAATCTCGAGCATTAACTGTCGCATGCAATTGGAAAATCGTCATTTGTTTCATTTTATCATTGTTTTTGTCAGTAATCGGGCGTTACATGCTTATCGTTCTATAAAGTTAAACAACTTATAAAAAATGCATTCATAATATTTTAATGGTAGGTATTATCTAGTTATCGTTAAAGCCTTCATTCACTAATGTACAATTTTATTTTAGCTTGAAAAATGTTAGGTACTCCATTTTAGGTAAAAAAATTAAAATCTCAACAAAAGTACTTACCTAAAAAGTCATAGACAAATTGACGTAAATCTATCTTGGATTTGAATAGCGAACACGCCGAACGGAAACACGTTGTTTTTACCGAGTTTTAATTTAATTTGAATTCGGAATGTCGTTGCACAGCCAGCACCCCGCTGCGTCTACAAATGGTGGTCATACATCAACCCGATGATATCTCTTTCAACTTTGAAAGGAACCCGGCGTGGCCAGCGAATTAATAAATTGTGTTATGATGAAAAAAATTACCCCATATAATGAAATATTACAAAGTAGTTCGAAATTATGAATTCGGTTTATAACTATGTAGACACTGGAAGCTCAGTTTTGGTTCAAAAAAATATCTGCCGCTCATTAATAATGTAGAAAATTTTTGGGCGCAAGAATTTATAAATGAACATTTAATATGTTATCAAGAAGTTGTTTGAAACTAAGTTGGTACTAGATACTTATATTGTTCAGGTCAAAAGCCGTCGAAGAAGGATCATGTTAGCGATAGTGAATAACAATTTATTACACACCAGACGTAGGTTACGAACAAAAATGTAAACAAAGGCTGAAGCTTTGACCTACTAACTACTTGACAAAAAGCGGCCAAGTGCGAGTCGGACTCGCCCATGAAGGGTTCTGTATCAGCAAATAACATCATATAAAAGTTCTTGTAGTTTGTTGTAACTTTCATCGATGTTATAATAATAGTGTTTTGATGGAATGAAAGGTAAATTGCGTGTTACGATTTATGAGGTATTAAAAAAAAACTACTCACTAGATCTCGTTCAAACCAATTTTCGTTAGTAGTTTGCATGGTAATGTACAACATATATTTTTTTTAGATTTATCACTCTCTTGTTTTAGAAGTTAGAGGGGGGGGGGGACACACATTTTTCCACTTTGGAAGTGTCTCTCGCGCAAACTATTCAGTTTAGAAAAAAATGATAGTAGAAACCTCAACATCATTTTTGAACACCTATCCATAGATACCCCACACGTATGGGTAGGATGAAAAAAAAATTTTTGAGTTTCAGTTCCAAGTATGGGGACCCCCAAAATGTATAGTTTTTTTTCTATTTTTATGTAAAAATCTTAATGCGGTTCACAGAATACATCGACTGACCAAATTTCAACAGTATAGCTCTTATGGTTTCGGAAATAATTGGCTGTGACATACGGACGGACAGACAGATAGACAGACAGACAGACAGACTTGACGAATCTATAAGGGTTCCGTTTTTTGCCATTTGGCAGCGGAACCCTAAAAAATACCAGAAATTCGGAAATCGAAGTGTATCCGTTTCATGGTGTTTCTTGATATAAACGGAACTTACACAACAGAAAAGTGATCTTAACTGCCGAATTAAGTAAATGATGGCGACAAAGGACTTTTTCAAATCTACTACCGTAGAGTCTGTAGACGTCGGGGTTCCAGGGATTTCTTTTCAAGGGA
Source organism: Phragmatobia fuliginosa (assembly GCA_932526445.1). Lineage (NCBI taxonomy): Eukaryota > Metazoa > Arthropoda > Insecta > Lepidoptera > Erebidae > Phragmatobia > Phragmatobia fuliginosa. The sequence continues at coordinate 17,350,133 of OW052074.1, read as the reverse complement.
TTACCTCATTCCTCAGCTTCTAGTACTAGAGACGATGTGCGGTTTTTAGTTCGTTCGAGTCTCGAGTCCGACATAGCCACCAACTAGTGGTATCCGGGAGGACTACCGCACATACACAAAAGAAGTCCCTATTTAAAGACAATATTATCTAGAAAGAAACTATTTGTAAACTATGCTACAGTAAACCCCTATTACCTATTATTATCAAAAATGCTTCTGCATTAGTGTTGTTTAACAAACGAAAATGACGCCTGATAAAAAATTACCACATAAAACCCAAGGCTGCATTACTAAATTGTATACGTTAGACCATCGAGTATTGAGTGAAATAATAAACTGATAAAGAGTTCTTCAAAACCCTTTTTCGATTTGTCGAGCTCACAATAAACCTAACTGCTAAACAGCACAGACGAAGATGTGTTTCAACAACCGTCATCCAGTCTAGCACATACCATTGTATGCGACGCCTCATCAAATTTTAGAAGCAATGTTGTGCAAGTAAGTAATTCAAAAATACTGTTGCTAGTCTAAACCTGACAGGCGTGTTGGCTATTAACTAGTTTCACATTATTTTAAACTATTAAGGTATCCGTGTCTCAATTAAATTAATAATACTTTAATTTTAATAATCGTTAAATAATATCGCAGGTTTCGCAACAAGTTCCTTTTTCGTTGATTTATGAATGTATCTAAATTCACTTATGTCAAAATAATCCTTGTCAAAGTCAATGTCAAAGTCAAAGTGTCATAATAACAAACTGGTGTCAACTCTCAACCTTATGAAGTATAGAAGGAGGATCTACTAACCAAAATTAATTCAATCCCCACCACGAAATCCAGCTTTCACCATGGTAATTGCTTTGCATCGTCATTACTTCACGGTGCGGTACTGTAGGTGCTGTTCCGAGTGTATAAACTCAACATAACTGTATTTTTAACAGGGTACGGCAATGTTTGCGCGAGTGACTTTCTATCCTACACTTTTATACAATGTAGTCATGGAGAAAGTGACCAGCCGACGCTGGTACGACAGGATAGATGATACAGTGATCCTGGGAGCGCTTCCTTTTCAATCCATGACTAAACAGGTAAGTTTTTATAGGTTATTTGGTCAGTAGGCAATGTCTGCTTTATAGAGTTTTTAAATTGTTTATTAAAGCTCTATGTCATGTTTACTGACCACCGCTGAAGTATCAATAGTTATTTGTATAAAAAAAATATGAACTTATGTTTAGGTTTTGAGAAAAAATTATAAAAACAGTTGTAATTGAATTTTAGCTTTCATACCTATGCATTTAATTAGATATACCACGGTCTAGATATAACATCTTTTATGTGCAAACTGATAAACAGTTTAGAAGAGTCAAAAAATATTTAATTTATCTCTCTAGTTTTTTTATAGTTTTTATTTTGTGCATATTAACTACCAAAAATATACCTATTAGTATTCTCTGAATTGTGTCCCGTGACTCTATTTTAGTAACGCGTTGATTAATCTATTATAAATATTTTTTCTGTCATGTTGTTGCTTACAACAAACTCTGTTAGTTGTTAGAATGAACATGTTAGATGACCGAAATATAGATATATTTTGTCAACATCAAACTTACACCGATAGAAGCTGAGCATGACTGGTAGGAGATGCAAATGAAGTTGCATGTATTAGCTAGTATTGTATTAATTATTACTGTTTTTCATGCTATTTAAATATGTATCGTAAATGAAAGCATTAAATATTTTGAGTATTTAATAATGACTTCTAAAATAAGAGTAGAAAATTAACATTTTAAATTACATCGAGAATCGCTTATACCGAAGTTGCCTTAGGTGGTTAGAAACAATCATGGAGGGTAAGGAACAATGTTGCAGTCAATACCTAGGTGGGTGAACGTTTGTGGAGTGAAATAAGCATTTCCGTTACTCAGAGATCACGCCAAGCAGTTGGTCCCGGTTGTTATCATAAGAGACCATCATGTCATCAGGTTTCTACCAGTGAAAGTTCAATCAAAATCGGTCCAGCCATTCCAGAGATTAGCCGGAGCAAACAGACGGACAGACAAAAATTTCAAAAATTGCCTTTTTAATATCAATATCCAAACAATACAAATCCAATTTTATTTATTTGTGTAGATGATTACTTGTAGGATGCTCTGAAATCATAAGGGTTTAAGTTCATCAATCATCATCAACAGCCTTTAACAGTCCACTGCTGGACATAGGCCTCTCCTTAGAAAGGAGGGTTTGGCCTACTATACCATGCTGGCCAGACGGGTTGGTATAGGGTTGGTTTCAAGTTTTCCTTCTCTTTGCATTGATGTTGTCTTGCGTAGTTTATCCCTTAGTCGCCTTTACGACACCCGCGGGATGAATAGGGGTGGTGACACTCTGTATTCTTAATCCGTCACCACATTATATGTGCTTATTTCAAACAAGTATATATGTATGTTATCATCATTTATTCAAGAGCTATGCTGTTTTCGATGTGGCTCTTTCCAGCTGTCCCTATCAAGCGCCGTATATGTACATAAACACAACAAATTATGTAAAGCTAATGGATGTTTTATCAACACTGATTATAAATACTTATCACAAAATCTACAAATAGCTGTTATAGCAGTATGCCTACAAAAAAGGATGGTTCAGTATGTATCACTACATACTATAAACTGGGGGGACACCCTGTTTTAGCAAAAAATTAAAGTTGAATAACTCACAAATGGATATCAAAATCGAAAGCTCACAATGTTTTTAAAAGATCTATCTAATGATACCCCACATGATGGGATAGACGCGAAAAAAAGAGGACGGGGAGGAGGAGGTCGAGGACGGACGGACATGGCGAATCTATAAAGGTTCCGAGTCATGAACTACGAAACCCAAAAAAGCTCTGATCAAGAGTTGCAAAAAGGTTTATAAAGCTAGTAATTTTTAATTATATTTATTTTTCCAGCTAAAAGAAGAAGAAAATATGAAAGGAGTTGTATCAATGAATGAGACCTACGAGTTGAAAATATTTTCCAATGATGCTGAGGTAAGATATTTTATAATATTACTAGCCGAGTCCCAAACTCTGCAGAGCTTGCATAGGTATTACGCTTGTATAAACATATATAATACACCCAAACTCCGAAACAAATATTTGTGAATCACACAAACATTTGGTTCGACCCGGGAACAGGAACCCGAGACCTCAGCACATCAGTTGCAAACACTACCCTCTGCACCACCAAAGCAGTCTTGAGAGAAAGAAGTCACAATGACAGAAAGAAAACTTGAAATTAACCCCACAACCGTTACTCAGTTTGGTTTAGTAGGCCAAAATCTCTTGTTACTGCTCATCAACAACCCATAACGTCCCACTGCTGGGCTCGAGTTTCCTCTCAAGAGAGGGTTAAGGCCATACGTCCCCACCCTGGCCGAGTGCGGGTTGAGGACAGGCAAGACACGTTGTGGCTACGTAATCTTGCCGTTGCTTCACGACTGCTATCTTATGATAACCACCAGAACCGACTGTGACCTCCGAATCACGGAAACGGTAGCATAACATATCATGCCATAAAGGTCACCCATCTAGGTCTGACCCCGCTGTTGTTGCTTACCCTCGGTGATTTTTTGTGTACCTAAGGTCACTCGGCTATCAGCGCTGCAGTTAATGTGATAAAACAGAATTATTTGGGATCGCCAGAAAATTTTCCGTTAGTTTTACAATAGAATGATATCCTTTGAAGACTTCGATACCTATTATTAGATAACCTCCGTTATTCAGGTCGTGTCTAATGCATGTATGTATCTAAGATAGGTATCAAAGACTCCTTTGTAACCATATCAGGGGAACAAGGGACCATCTCTTGACCTTTATTTAAAAAAAAACTTGTTATGATAATATCTATTGTTATGTAGAAATGTTTCTATTGCAATCTTTTGTTAGTAATTTTTTTAATAATAACAATTAGATATTTTGGGAGTCGTCGTAAAGAGATAAATTCTGTGTGTTTTTCCTTATAAACGTAAGTTATTAATATAGTTTTTATTTCTTTTTAACCGACTTCAAAAAAAAGGAGGAGGTTCTCAATTCGTCGGTTTTTTTTATGTATGTTCAGCGATAATTTCGTCATTTGTGAACCGATTTCAAAAATTCTTTTTGCATTGAAATGGGCGTAGCTTACAGGTGGTCCCTTCGTTACCATATCCGGATCTGATGATGGGATCCCAAGGAAATCGAGGGAACTCCTCAAATATTATAGGCACAATTGTCGCGATTTGGGTACTGTGTGTTTTAAGTCGGTTCCTTTTATGTCAAAATTGTACCTGTATAATTGTTATAGGTATATTTTTGATCATTACTAATAAATACTGCCTTGTTGGTCTAGTGGTTAGCGTATGTGGCTGCCGATCAACACGTACGATTCTCGGGTCGGATCAAATATTTTTTATGATCTAAAAATATTTGTTTTGGAGTTTGGGTGTTTTCTATGTAAAATATGTATGTATTTATATCAGTTGTCTAGAATCCATAATACAAGCTCTGCTTAGTTTGGGACTAGATGGTGTTGTGTGTAAGATTTTCCGAAATATTTATTTATGTTTGTTTAGGTATATTTCAGATCCATACCAATATTATAAATTCAAAAGTTACTCTGGCCATCTGTCCAGAGGGACAGATGGCCAGAGTAACTTAGTAGAGTAGTAGAGTAATAGCGTATCAGAGGATACGCTTTCACGTCTAAACAGCTGCACCGATTCCAATGTAATTTGGCAAGGAGGTATCTTGATTCTTGAGGAAGGACACAGGCTCCTCTTTAACTCAATAACATACACGCGGCCGCGGACTTACTCACGAACGAACTTACAAAAAGACGCCTTTCATTTAAAAGTGTATAGTTTACGATAATTAAGAAGAGCTATTAATAGAATTTTAACTTGTTAAGATCGCACTCAATATGAGTGCTCCCGTTACGCGTACCGTTTCAGTATATAAATGTATTCTAATAATATTATAAACACGAAAGTTTTTGAGTATGTATGTACCTATGTAAGTACGAGGGGTGATCAATAAGTAATGATAATCGAGTATTTCTAGAACGCACAAAAACCCAAATTATTTTTTTTCTGCTTGCTTATATATCCACTACTTCAGCTTCAAAAAAATGTATAAATAGGACACCATTACCGGGAGATACATTCATTTGAATACGAACTGTCGAAGAGAAAACATCAAAATAGAGAAAAATGAAATAAGAGCTGTCATCAAGTACCTCTGCCTGAAAAAAATGTCTACCAAAGACATACACAGCGACTTAGAGGAAACATTGGGGGAGTCTGCTCCTCCATATTCCACAGTCGCACGCTGGGCAAAGGAATTTAAGCTGGGCAGAACCTCCACTGAAGATGAACATCGCGAGGGACGCCCTTCCACGTCCCTTACTGGAGAAAACGTCAAAAAAGTGGAAGATATCGTGTTGGCCGATCGAAGGGTGACCGTAAGGCATGTAGCTGAGGTCACAGGGATCTCCTATGGCAGCGTTCAAAAAATCATTGTCAACAAAATGCATATGAAAAAGGTCTCTGCGCGTTGGGTACCGAGAATGTTAACCGACGAGCAAAAAAAGAAACGAGTCGACATTTCGAGGGTGAATCTTCAAAAGTTCCAGGCCGATAAAGAAAATTTTTGTCACGTTTTGTGACCATGGACAAGACCTGGATCCACCACTTTGATCCCGAAACCAAACAACAATCAATGACTTGGAAACGAGCTTCCTCACCAACGCCGAAGAAATTCAAAGTGTCAAGTTCAGCGGGAAAGGTTATGGCGTCTGTTTTCTGGGATGCAGAAGGAATTATTATGGTGGAATATTTGGAAGAGGGGGCCACTATAACAGGCTCTTACTACGCAGGCCAAATAAGAAGATTGCGAGAAGCTATTAAGTCAAAAAGACGCGGTAAACTGCGCGCTGGAGTGCTGTTTCACCAAGACAACGCCCCGGCTCACAAAGCCGCAGTTGCGATGGCTGCCATTGAAGAAACGGGGTTCGAACTGCTCGAACACCCTCCCTATTCGCCGGATCTAGCTCCCAGTGACTTTTACCTTTTTCCTCGGCTCAAAGAACACCTCCGGGGCAACAAATTTGCGGACAATAGTGAAGTGATGGCCGCATTAGAGGCATTTTGGGAGGGTCAAGACAAAGAATTTTTTTCTAAGGGAATCATGGGCTTAGAAAAAAGATACACTAAATGTATTAACTTGCAAGGGGACTATGTTGAAAAATAAAATACTTTTTTTATACTTATAGTTCTATTTCATATTGATTATCATTACTTATTGATCACCCCTCGTATGTTGCTCTTTCGAACGGATTTCGATGAAACTTCAAAATAATGTAGCTTACATATTAGAATAACACATAGGCTACTATTTATCGCAATAATATACCAACACGCGGGCGGAGCCGTGGGCAAAAGCTAGTGTTAAATATATTTTTTTGCCTCATATGTAAATGTTGTCATAACTGTATTTAATTTATTTTAGTATTTGGTTTATCATACACAACTTTCACCCACACAGTTATCATCAGAATGCGTCTATTAAAAGTGATGTTACCCGCGGCCATTGTTGTAAATCACGAGCAACGCCGTGGAGTGAAGCTAGTTAAAAAAATATAGCCTAAGTTATTCCTTATGTCATTAGCTTTCTGTCTGTGAAAGTCCCGCCAAAATCGGTCCAACTGTTTCAGAGATTATCCGGAACAAATAAACGGACATCATCATCATCATCATCAGCCTATCGCAGTCCACTGCTGGACATAGGCCTCTCCAATTGCACTTAGTTGGATCCTCGGCTACTCGCATCCAGCTCCTACAACGGAAAACAGACAGACAAAAATTATAAAAATGCATATTTTTTTTTGGTGTTAATACCTGCATTTAGTAAAAACTGATCATTAAATATTACATACAGACATTCCAATTTTATTGATTTGTGTAGATTACAAAAAAAAAACAATTGACATCATAATATTATTTCTATATTTTTTTTGTAATCTTGTTATATTTTATCTATTTTCCATGTATGATGTAGAATCATCATCATCATCAACAGCCTTAAACAGTCCACTGCTGGACATGGGCCTTTCCTTTGAAAGGAGGTTTTGGCCTACTATACCACGTTGGTCAGACGGGTTGGTAAAGGGTTTGTTTCAAGTTTTCCTTCTCTTGGGAGTGATGTTAGCTGCTTATTTTGTTCCTTTAGTCGCCTCTTACGACACCCGCGGGATGAATAGGGGTTGTGACACTAGTATTCTTAATCCTTCACCACACGTGGAATAATTTGTCTAAAATAAATAATTATTAGTATTAATTTACCACAACGAAACGTAACAGCCTGAAGTCAGTTAATCTTAAAATAATTAAATATCACATCATCTAGTCTCAAACTAAGCAGAGCTTGTACTATGGATACTAGACAACTGATATAAATACATAAACATAATTTTCATTTTTTCTTGTAAATGCATATTTGTAAACAAATATTTGCAGATCATACATACATTTGGTCCGACCGAATCGAACCCGAGACCTCTTGATGAGCAGCCGCATACGCTAACAACTAGACAACAAGGCAGTCATTCTTAAAATATTATATTTATGTTCAACAGAAATGGCGGGAGCAGGGCGTGGAGTTCCTGCAGTTGGCCACCACAGATATATTCGAAACTCCAGACCAAGACAAATTGTTTGAAGGTGTCAAATTCATTAACAGGTATATTTTTATTTTATTTTATGTTTAAGCCTACCAAAGTCACTCTACTCTGCCTGATGGAAAGCATGAGTAGAATCCAGGAGGAGGGGTCACCCTCCTCATTGTGAGGGTAGGCAATGCTGCATGATGACTAGGGCTCGGAATAGGTAGTTTAATTTTATGTACTTGCGATTTTGTGACATCAATAGAATGGATATGCCTGTGAAATCCCGGGGAACTTACTATTTTCAGAGATTGTAAAAATATTATATTGAACTTTCAAAATAGTATTTCATCTTTTAGCTTATTGTTGTAATAATAAGTTGTTAACATAAAATTTTACAATAAAAACGTAAAGAAACGAATAGCAACAATTCCTTCTACTCACTCCTATAAACCTACAAATAAACAATAAGTGTAATTTTCATGATTATGTAAAATGACATGTGTGCTTTGACATTGCATTGCATTATTTAAGGTCCCGGAAATCACGCTGATTTTAGGTTTATCCATGTTATGCTTACGTTGACTTTATTTCTGCAAGTACATAAAATTAAACTACCTATTCCGAGCCCTAATGATGACCATACCCTGGTGGCCTGGTCAGATATTTTTGGAAATGGAAACCGATATTGAGCCTCCGGTCTCACCCTCACCAACGAAATACGACAGCAAGAATGCTGTCATTATTAGGATGGTCTTCTGTGTGAGGTAGTACTGCCCGGTCAAGTCAGCCCATTCGTGCTGAAATCAGCGTGGCTCTTACTACCTACCTAAAGTAGTTGTAGTCCATTCGCACTAAGAAAATAGAGACACACCCATCAAGCCACGCCCCCTGACCAATCAAATTCCTAACTCTGGTTTTTAACGATAACTTCTTGGAACCTGATTGGAGTGTTTTGAATGTTTTTGTGTTAGGAATGTTTTTCGTTACTACCGTCGAATATCGTTATTTAATAGGTATAATTTAAACTGAAATCTCATAAACTGCGACATATTCACATCTTTTTTTCATGGTATTAGCCGTACGAATTTCAGTAGCGAAAATACAGATAGCATTTAACATCGACACCTACATCTCAAGTCACCCTTTGGGCTCACGTCACTCACTCGGACTCTTGTTTTCTCCATCGGTTAATGCGTTTGAGGGTTACCTAGTTCATGATTCGGAACCCTTATAGATTTGTCATGTCCGTTCGTCCGTCCTCGACTTACCGTACAAACGGTTAATGCTAGAAATATGAAACTCTGCATGGACATGTGTTTCTATCACGTCTACAAAGTGCTACTATAAAATTATAAAATAAAAATTGAGGTACCCTTGTATTGCTATAGTAATTTAAGGATGTCAGTAGTTTGTTAAGACGATTTTTTTATATAGGTATCCTTTTGGAAGTTTTAAACTTTAAAGTACATTTTTTTGCAAAAACAGGGCCTCCCCCTTTAAAAGCTAAACGGTTAGCTCAAAAGATTTAAAAATTATTTTGATGGTAGTTCATGTGATGAGCTTTAAAGGAAAACTATAACGGTTTAGATAACTTTGTTAGTTCAGGAGCTATAGAGCCCTAACTTGTGAAATCGCCTACTTGGAAAACTTCGTGCAAAAGTAACGAAATAATAAGTAAACATAACAAAAATCTATTGGACATAATTTAAAACTCACGTACCCTATTTTATGCGTGACCAGACACGCACTTGCCCTATTTCATTTCATTACACAAATTCAAAATCCTCACTAAGTCCTTCTAGACCGAAATTAATTCAATTTTTTTTTACAGGTTCCTGCCAGCAGACAGCAAGCTGCCAGGTGTACCGACAGACCGGGAGCAGGTGAACAGCGGCACGGTGTACGTCCACTGTAAAGCTGGACGGACCAGGAGTGCTACACTCGTCGGGTGTTACCTGATGATGGTGAGACTTCAGAACATAAGATAACTTATAATATTAATGGTCTTGGTTTAGATTTTCGTTTTTTAAATTAGTGTATTGTCATCGGTCTTCGATAAATCTACAAAGTTTGAACGAAATTGACAAGGACACTGATTAAAACTACATTAACTGAAAAATGTATTTGTATATTTTTCAGAAGCACACCTGGTCTCCCAAGGAGGCGGTGAACTATATGCGCTCGTGTCGTCCGCACGTTCTACTCCATACGAAACAGTGGGAGGCGCTTGACCTGTTCCACCGCAGACACGTCAACCGCACGTGACAACCCTCCAACCCCCTATTGGGCTAGACGACTGGCCTGGCTTATTTTGAGGTGTTCCACATTAAGGTCCAAAATCGCTTGCAAGCCTCTATTAAATAGTACTCACTATAAAATTAAGGACAAAGAAAAAATATGTCCTATATATATAACTATTTATCTGTTGCAGTCCACTGATGGACATTAATATATATATATAATAGTTTATCCTATGTAAGAAATATAAACGTCATCACAAAAAAGGTACTATTATAATTAATACTTTTATGTAATAGAAGGATTTCGATCCTTATTACATACAAAATAAAGAATTAAATAGTGTAAGACACAGTCAAAATGGCGCCAAAGACAATTTTTTAGGAGTGTTTAGTGAGCGAATTGTCTATGGTATATTTTATTTTTAAATTTATGATTCTTGCCTAAAAGTGTGACACCACAAAGTGACCTTACTTTAAAGTTAAAGTATTATAGACTATGAAGAAATATGTATAAAATACAATTTTATTATTTTTAACTTAACTATACTATATATACTATACTATACTATACTTAACTTAACTATACCCACGATTCTATCGTGGGTATAGTGAGGTACGGACATGCGATGATCGGATAATTCGATAATTGTATAGCTAGATGAAAAAATGGATCTTGGATCTTTTTTTGAATTTTTTCTTAATTAATCCCTTTACACAAGACTTTGACAGCTTGGACTAGAAAAAGGCATTCAGGAATCAAAGTTTGATCTTGTTGTAAATACCGTATGTATCTTCATAATGTTCATATTAGAACCATATATGTTATAGTGTTACTGAAAATATTGATTTACATAATATACAGAATAATAATTCCTTACTAATTATTTAATTTAATATTAAATTTTATCACAATAATTCTCATAATAACTGTTAGATTTGCGCGATTTTTACACATAGTTACTCATGATTTTTGCTGTAAACGGGACTATACGGACGTGACCACGAGCAGTATAATCGTAACCTTTTTAATTTTATCGCGAATAAGTCCCGTTTACACCAAAAAACACTGCCTAAATTCAAATATCTAGATACGATTTTATCTTTAGATATCTACAGATTACGAATATTTGGCACATCACTACATTCACCCCTCACTATAACTACGATTATTAATATTTATTTTGATGTACATGTAATCTTTTTTAATTTTTACTTTGGCAACTAAAACCCGGGTACCACATTTTCACCTATCCACATATTTTTATGTTGACTAAAAATATGTAGGCATAGTATTTCTACCCTAATTAAAACAGCTATAAAATCACTTTAATACTTGACATTTTGAAACAAATTTCAAGATTATAATTATGTCCTACTAGCTGACCCGGCAGACTTCGCACTGCCTCAATCGATAAATAGAAGACCTAAACTTTTGTATAAAATAAACTTAAAACAAACAAAAGGTATCTCAAATGAATAAAAAAAAATGCAATTCATTTTTAAACATTCACCTTTTAAACCTTCTCTGGACTTCCACAAATAATTCAAGACCAAAATTAGCCAAATCGGTCCAGCCATTCTCGAGTTTTAGCGAGACTAACGAACAGCAATTCATTATTATATATATAAATATAGATAAAGACGAAGTATTTTCAAACGGGCGGGATAAAAGATTGTGGTAATTGCTTGTAATGGTCCCGAGAAATAGCTCAATTCTAAGGCATCATGAATTCAGAACGAGGTCTAATTTACGGAAAGGGGTGTCCGATACAGTACGGGGTGTCCGATACAGTACGGGGTGTCCGATACAGTACGGGGTGTCCGATACAGTACGGGGTGTCCGATACAATACGGGGTGTCCGATACAGTACGGGGTGTCCGATACAGTACGGGGTGTCCGATACAGTACTGGGTGTCCGATACAGTACGGGATGTCCGATACAATACGGGGTGTCCGATACAGTACGGGACAGAACGGAGTCCATGGCCAGCCATGTTGACGTGGCCTAGAACTTAGTATAAATGAAATCCCCATTGTGTAGTACTATTAAGTTATGCTCAAATATACTAAAATATTATCTTTAGTTGTAAATTTCTTTTTTTCTGACAATTATGAGGTGTTTCCTGTACAGTATTAATAATAGTACAGTGTGTTGTTACAATCCAGAATGTAATATATTTTGTTACGAATATTTATTATTGTTGCTTTATTATAATAATAAATTATTATGATAATCTATTGTGTTGTTTACTTCTGTCTAGTACAGCAAATTAAGTAAAATAAGTAAAATTGTAAAGTAAAGTTTAAGTAAAGTTTCAGTTTTTAAGTAAAATTGTTACTAAAAATTGTAAAACATTTTCTCATAGATTTATAAATGAGAACAGTGAACAGAAACAAGTATCTCCTCTCATTATCTTAGGGAACATATGCAACAACGTCCTTGTACATCCCTACTAATATTATAAATGAGAAAGTAATTCTGTCTGTAACGTTTTCACGCCCAAACCGCTAAACCGATTTTTATGAAATTTGGTACACAGTCGTCTGAGAAGGACATAGGCTACTTTTTACCGCGGTAACCGATATTTACGCAGGCGAAGGCGCGGGCGAAAGTTAGTTATAAAATAATACAAAATTTATTTCTTACAAAGTTTACTACGAAGCCTCATTAACTTAGGTGGTATATTTTGAACACAAGTGTATAAAGAAAGTAAGGAAGAATAAGGAAAACTTAGAACAGAACAGACTAGGTAATTTCAACTAAAACTAAGATTTTCGAAACATCTTTTATCATTTGATGTTCTTTTAGTCCTTGAAAGTATGTGTGTAAGATATACACAGTGCAAAGAAAATCATTCTATTCAAAATACAAACTTACATAGTTTAAAATAAATAAGAATTTTGAAAATCACCAAGTTTATTTCAAACTACCCCCTTTTTACGCTTTATATAAAACTTTGTTCTTCTCGTTACTTTCTTTATTATTAGTGTTATTGCTATTTTTAATTAAATTAAATAATAAAATACACCTCAAATAACAAAACTACGTTCACGACTACATAAATTACTGGAACCTGGAAATATCGAGATTGCACAAAAAAAATGCTTCGCGTATGATACGAATAAAAAAAACAAAACACGTAACTACATTTTATTCTAATCATAAATTAACAATACCGACATCTTAACATCACATGATAGTAACAAATAATCAACATTAATTCCTTTAATATACATACTTAATGCAAAACAAAATTTCAAAAAAAAACTGCTTTAAGTACATCAGTTTACACTGCCAATAAAATCCTTCAAATCACATTTATTTCAACTATTCAATAGATTAAATATTATTACTAAAAGAAAAGTTTTATCGTTATGATAGATAAATTTTATTGTACAGTCGGTTTCAGAGTTGCTATCAATGTTGCCAATTTTTATTACATGGCAACATTATTTAAAAAGTTGACAATACTGTGTGTTCCACACTCTTGTTTAGCCTAACCTTAATAATTCATAATTAAGCTGTTTGAGAGTCTGACTTGATTGACCAGAATTGTTTGATCGTGTTGGAAAGTCCGTTGCCATGGGTGATGATGTAAAACAGACCGCCGAGAGTGGCAATACAGAATAGGTACACGAGGCCCAAGGCCAATTTTGGGATTACGGGACCGAACATGCTTGCGCGAACGTAGTCTACAGCAATCGCCTCCAGGCCCCTGGAAAAAATAATTTTTAATATTGTTATATTGACAATGATTAAGTGTTACTACAATTAAAATTATCCATAAATGTACATTTAAATAGTGGCTAGTAAATTTCTAAACCCTAAAAAGTAAAAGTTTGATTTTGCAACGTCGGATATATTTTTTTTATATAACGCCTGCCAAGGTGACTTTACTATGCCTGATGGAAAGCATGAGTAAAATCCACAAGTGGGGGTCGCCATACTCACTGCAAATGCAAGCAGTATGGCGAACCACATTATGGCGGCCTAGTGAGATGCTTTTTCACGCCCATTTTTGTAGATTTTGGAGTAACAGGGTATGGTACGATGGGGTACAAAGTCGGATAAGGATTCCTGATGGTTACATGCACTTCTCGGCTCTGCCGGGAGTTATAGAGCAAATACTAGGGCAATCTCAGGGAAATTACATTTACACGTAATTGTCGTAATACGGTTGCAGTATTGATGTTTAATGATTAAAATCCGTTATTTTTACTAACATATCAACATTAAAAACGAAAATCAATGTCTATTCTCTACGACATAAAAGAAAATCAAACTACTTCGAATTAAAATCTAACCTCATTTTTTAGATTTCTTAGCCTTCATATTCCGCCAGATCCTCCAGAATCCCCGGCAGAGGCCGATGTCATTGAATATCAGGTAAAATAGTCCTCCCAAAATTGAGACAGATAGGAAGTAGACGATCATCATTGCAATTTTAGGAATGAAGGGCCCAAAGAGCAGCACCCTTATATACTCAACCACCATCGCTTCTAGGCCCCTGAGGAACGGAAAGGAATGGGAGAGGGAGGATGCGATTCTAAAATTAGGGAAGCAATTCGTTCACAATTCCGGGTATCCTCGTGGATACAAGGGTATTCACAAGGATACCCGGTTGTCTTAAATCCCATAATTTCTCCTGACAATTAAGTATAGCATCAATTGCTTGGGCACCAAGTAAAAACACTAACTTTAAACTGGTCACCTGATCTAACACTGGCCAACTACAGTGATGCTAATAAATGTTTCATCAATCATCGTCATCAACAACCTATTGCAGACCGATTAATTTTTGTCGTTCGCATCCAACTCCTGCCAGTCACTCCATCTGGCCTGTGGGTGTCCTACACTACGTTTGCTTAGACGCCGTCTAGTAGAATATTTTCTTGGAATTTAACCATAAGCCATATACCTCCTAGCTAAGAACGAAGATTATAAAGAATGGCACAATATTATTTTTTCTCTTACCAGAAAGTATGCGCACTTATGAGGATCGCGAGAAGAGAATCAGTAATCCTATTGGGCACCAACAGAGCAATAGGAACAAGTGGTATCATGGCGGCGGAAACCAACTTCTCAATAACCCAAAGTTTGGAGTGGTCATGCGCCTTTTCAACAGCTAGTCGTACACTTGTCGTACGCAATGAACGCACCTGAAATAGGATTGCACATTTATTTATAAACTTAATCATCATTAACACTACAAGTATTGGCTACGGAGGTGGCTTCCAGGCAGTTCTAAAGCTCGGCGAATTAGGAGAGCCTTATGTTTCCAGTACTCCACCTACGCTGAAGGACTGCCCCTCGGAGGCGTCTGAACGAGAAGTCATAGTCGACCAAATCATACGAGACCTCTCCCCAACCGCAATGCTGCTTGTGCTTAGTGATCTCTTTATTTGAAGCTGTAATGCTCCAAAAAGAGATAGGATGGGGTCGGGAGAGGGCCAATCCCGAGCGAAAAATAAGTCAGCGGCGGTAAGAGCTAGTACTAGTAATTTGCAAAGTTGCCAAAATGGGTAACCTTGATGACATCTGGTGTTTTGTTATGGCTTTACAAGTATTCTTGTCACACTAACACATTCGATGCATAAAAAGAAAAGTGTAACACAATGACATACAGCATTTAGAATAGGCGTGGTCTTATTTTCTTCAACGGCAAGTATCTTAACGGGCAGGGTGTTGCAGACAGCGCGCTGTGCGAGTGACTGTTGTGTCCCCAGCTTCATAACTTGCTGTATTAATGATTTGTTTGTGCACGCTGTAACAGATAACGATCCTATTAATATTTTGTAAAACACTGTCTCTTTCATTATAAGACTTTAGCGGGTATATGACTAATTTTATTGCAGATAAATTAATGAAGGACTGCTTTTATTATAACACTGCAGCAGATATTGTTTAAATCGCAAGTAACGCCGCGGAGTGAAGCTAGTCTAAAAATATCCTAAGTTACTCTTTGTGTCATCAGTCCTCTGCCCCTGAAAGTCCCATCAAAATCAGTCCTACTGTTCCAGCGATTAGCCGAAACAGACAGACAGAAAAAAATGATAACGCTTGCATTTTTGGTGTAAATACCGTACCTATATACTTTCATATGCATTAAGTAGAAAACTATTCATCTGATATTACATACAGAAACTTTAATTTTCTTTATTAGCATTGTATAGATAGAGGAAGAAAGATATAAAGTTATTAAACAGGAGGTCACGTATTCAGGATGTACATTTACATATGCAAGGGCATTTGAACATTATTGAAACTTTACACAATAGATTGCTTGCGTTGTATGAAAAAAAAATTTGTATGCAACATAACCAACCCTTTGTAAGGCAATGAATGCTTGGCCTGAAAGCCAGTAGTGATGGGTTCAATTCAATGGTGAACAGAATGATTTATTGTACATATGTACATAATATCACACCTGTTTCCCTGAAGGGCAGAGGCAGAGGTATTTTAAACACCTAAATATTATATCCCACTAGTTATGCAAGTACACCACTTGCTTATCAGTGGACGAGACTTGCACGTGAGGATGGCTCCGGTCCTAAATTGTTCATGGAAACACTATGCATCCTTTTGTTTCATGTAGTAATTTATCTATAACTAGCTGATGCTCTGCTCGCGTCCTAGGGGTATGAAAAATAGATGTTGGCCGATTCTCAGACCTACCCGATATGCTTCCAAAATTTTATGCAAATCGGTCAAGCCGCTTCGGAGGAGTATGGGAACGAACATTGTGACATGAGAATTTTATAAGTAAGATATGTGTGTACATAATTATACATACAAAATATATGTGTCGCTTTACCTTCAAACAGGCTCTACCTAGTTTTAACAGAAGCCATTTCATATGTGCAGAACCTCAACTATGTTGATATATGTATCAATGACATATCTAATTTTTCAACCCCTAAAGAAATATAAAGAATAAGAATCACGCATAAAAATTTTTTATTAATAATTTTATAAACATGTTATGTTACCTCACAATAATTGGATCTAAACAAAAATGAGATTTTAATTAGTTGGGCAATCATCGTCAGCTACACTTCCCCTGTATTACATCACTGCTGGACAACGGCTTCTCCTTAGAAATAAGGTTTATGTGTACAATACTATGCTGGCCAGACGGGTTGCTATAAAGTTACCGTTAAGTATTTATTTGTTTACTATTTATATAACAATCTCAACAACGGATAATGAGAAAAAACCCAGGAAAATTTTCATAACATACAACTTTATTTCTAACCTATAATGTTTTATATTAAAAATAAACTTAAAACCAATCAAACAAGTATTGAGTTGAGCGCCATGTATTGAGTGCTGAATTTTGTTTGACGCTACGTAAGCCGACGTGTTATGTTACAAAATAACAGCGCAAAAGTAAGTTCTGGTATTATGTAACATTAAAACAAGAGGAAAATATAGGTGTATATCTACCTGGAGAGCGAAGTAACATTGAAAATGCCATATTTTAAATGTAAACTACTTGTTTACACTGTAAAACAATTTTTATAAAAAATATTTAGCACACAAACATCAAGTTTCGAAATTTAAGAGACGTCAAAGTCGAGTGTAGGAAATTCGAAAATCGAATAGACTTATAGACTTGAATAGAGCCTTCAGCCTTGCCTCACTTGTCAAAATGTCAATAAATGTCAAAGCCTCACACAGACATCGTCAGTGGTCGTTCTGTACTAACTCTATTTGATAACTGTTCAACAAACTATACATATTTCTTATAACTTTCAACAATAATGTTCTCTTTATAAAATTTTGGTCATCATGGATATTCCAACAAGATTCTAAATAATTCCACAATAATATCATGAATTTGCTAAAAATGCTAAACAGTCTACGTTCACCTAACTAAACGTTTTTATTTTTCAATGACAACCCAACGAATAGCAGCACAGCACCGGAATGACAATTCATTTTGGTGACTGCAGTATTTTCAATTTCGGGTTTTGTTTAGCATCATTAGACTTTTAGTTAACATTACAATCTTTTGAAAATGGCAACAACATTGGAAGATAAGTCTATTTGGGAGGATGGTGAAGAGGCTTTGAGTGAAGAAGTTCTCCGCATGCCCACAGATGAAATCATAAGCCGTACTAGGCTACTAGACAATGAGATTAAAATCATGAAAAGCGAAGTAATGAGAATCTCCCACGAGCTCCAGGCCCAGAATGACAAAATAAAGGAAAACACTGAAAAAATCAAAGTGAACAAAACTTTGCCATACTTAGTGTCGAACGTCATTGAACTCCTGGATGTAGACCCTCAAGAAGAAGAGGAAGATGGTGCTGTAGTGGATCTAGACTCGCAGCGAAAGGGCAAATGCGCTGTCATTAAGACATCAACACGGCAAACATACTTTTTACCAGTCATTGGGTTGGTTGATGCAGAGAAATTGAAACCAGGTGATCTTGTTGGTGTAAATAAAGATTCTTATTTGATTTTGGAGACACTGCCAGCTGAGTATGACGCCAGAGTCAAAGCAATGGAGGTTGATGAGAGACCAACTGAGCAATATTCTGACATTGGAGGTCTTGATAAACAAATTCAGGTCAGTTTCAAAATACCAATACAGACGGTCCTGATGCTCCACAGATTAATGATTCTAACTGCCAAATCACATGTAGTCTATTTGATTGAAACCCGATGCAAATAATTGTATAATCATCCATTTAATTGTCTTTATTCTCTGTAAGGTTTTAATTGAATGAATTTACAACAAATTTGTGAAATTACATTCCAGGAGCTGATTGAGGCAGTAGTACTCCCAATGACACACAAAGAGAAGTTTGTGAACCTTGGCATTCATCCCCCCAAGGGAGTTCTATTATATGGTCCCCCTGGTACGGGCAAGACTCTGCTGGCGAGAGCATGTGCTGCCCAGACTAAGTCTACTTTCTTGAAGCTGGCGGGCCCACAGTTGGTACAGATGTTTATCGGTATGTACAGTACACACACACAGAGATATCCTCCCCCTAATAGTTATGAGATTGTCTGAAACCTGGAAACTATAATGCACTTGTGAAGAATTTCAGATGTTGTGAATGGTCTTAGCTATCAGCAGCTACCACTAATTTGCTTTGTAAATCATAATTTTTTCATCATTTTTTTTTAAGACTTGTTAATTTAACAACTCTTTTTTATTTTAGGTGACGGTGCTAAACTCGTGCGTGATGCATTTGCACTTGCCAAAGAAAAGGCACCTGCTATTATCTTCATTGATGAGTTAGATGCCATTGGTACCAAGCGTTTTGATTCTGAAAAGGCTGGTGACCGTGAAGTGCAAAGAACTATGTTGGAGCTGCTTAATCAGTTAGACGGTTTCAGTTCCACTGCAGATATCAAGGTGAGATATTTTTTTTTAGAAATAAGTAAGTTCATAAAAACTGCAGTTTGAAAAAAAAAATAAAGAGCACAAATAAGAAATTTTTGAGCATGTAAGGGTTAGTCTGGTTAAAAGTTTAAAAGTTTTACTTTTTCTTTTAATCTAGCTTTTGTTTGTGACCCACTGTGCATTTCACGTATGGCAATAAAAACTAACCAATGTCCTTCCTCAAGAATAGTATCTACATGCATCATTCAAATCGGTGCAGCGGTTTAGCCATTAAAGCAGACAGACAGACAGTTATTTTGGAATTCACACGAATTCTATGAGTACTTGACTCTCCTCTTTTTTTTTCTAATAAGAGGCGTATGTCTCAAAGTAGACTGTTAAGGCTGTTATGATGATGAGTATTTGAAATCTTCCCCAATAAAAGCATGACAGCTCTAACTCTAATTGATATGTAAAAAATTAATATGTGCCATTACTGTAGGTTTTATTGAGGTGGCTAAAGATTGATTAATTCTCCTCGATAAAAATACCTCCGGTTGTGTCAGTGATGTGATTTAAATGACACAAATAATGTCAAGCTCAAGTGGTAGTGTGCTGGCCATATTAAACGCAGAACTGATGACCATTGGGGTAGAAGAGTTCTGAAGTGGAGACATAGTGTAGGACGCCCACAGGCGAGGTGGAGTGAAAACCTGCGTAAGATGGCTGGCAGGACCTGGATGCGAAAAGTCCAAAAAAGATCAGAATGGTGTGCAATGGGAGAGGCCTATGTCCAGCAGTGGACTGAGACATGAGGAAATCCATAGTTTATGTTTAGTAACTTTTTTTTTTTTTGCAGGTGATAGCAGCAACAAACAGAGTGGACATCTTGGATCCTGCTCTCCTCCGTTCTGGACGTCTTGACAGGAAAATAGAGTTCCCTCACCCCAATGAGGAAGCTCGAGCTAGAATTATGCAGATTCACTCCAGGTATAACCATTGTTTATTGTAATAATTATAAGTTACTTTGAAGCTTTAATGCTAATCAATCATAACCATCTTGAAATCTTTATACTGACCAATGGTCTAAGTAGTACAAGGCCATATTAGCTAATATTACTAATATGAATGTTAGTTTGTTACACTTTCACACCCTAAAGTCAATTTCAAACATTATTTAACTAATTGATTATGCTTGCTACAGTACCATACATAACTAGAAAATAAAATCAACATAAACATAAAACAAATCTTTAAATTTCAAAAAAGGGCATTAAAATAAGGTTCAAGCCTTATTATTTTATTTTCATTACTAGCTTTTGCCCGCGGCTTCGCCTTCGTCTAGGTCCGTCATGGCGGTAAATAGTAGCAATATTTTATTCCGATATGTAAGCTTATATTATTGTGAAGTTGCATCAAACTCCATTCAATAGTTTTTGTGTGACAGAGTAACAAACATACATACTCAGAAACTTTCGCTTTTATAATATTAGTAGGATTTTAAGTAAATTAATCATCATTTTATTTTCAACAGAAAAATGAATGTATGTCCCGATGTAAACTTTGAAGAGCTCTCCCGTTCCACGGATGATTTCAACGGCGCCCAGTGCAAGGCGGTTTGCGTCGAAGCTGGTATGATTGCTCTCCGCCGTTCTGCCACTTCTGTTACTCATGAAGATTTCATGGACGCTATTCTGGAAGTCCAAGCCAAGAAGAAGGCCAATCTCAGCTACTATGCCTAGTCTGTTAGGCCTTTATATCCGTTCGGTATTTTTAAGTAATTATATAATAAAAATTAGGTAAATATCATTTGTTTTATTTTTCGTCACAAACACAGAAATTAGTACTTGATACTTATTAATATTATTATACATCTGAAAATACTTTGTGTAAGTGAGACTTTCACCACTAAACCGCTGCACTGATTTCAATGAAATTTGGCATGGAGATATGAACTTTGATTCTTGATGAAGTCAGTAGTAAATGAGGGCAAGTGGTAATAAAAATTTATTTTCATTTTTACTGCATTTTTATGCTAATAACTGGTTTCTTGATCTAGTGGGTAGTGTATGCCACTGCTGATAAACTTATCATCACATAGATTGGTGAAGGAATGGAAAAAACCTTTAGCGCGTTTAGTTTTCGAGTAAGTTTGTCGTAAGCATTGTTAATTTCTACTATACTTATTTGTACTTTGTAAATATTTTTTAAGGGGCGGGGTTTGGGTTTTTTCTGTGTATTATTAGTATGTATTTAGAAAAAAAAAGTATGTTTCTGTATTTCTATCAGTTGTCCAGTACCCTTATTACAAGCTCTACTTAGTTTGGGACTAGTTGATAAGTATAAGATGTCCGAAATATGTTTTTAATAATTTATTAATTTGTTTCATCCGGATAAAAAGGTTCAATAAACATTAGTAAAGTTTGATTTCGTGAAAAATAATAAAACTAAGATTATGAACGCACCCAGAAATTTCAACGCGCGTGCGTGTGTCAAATTTGAAACATGAAAAAATGAACTGATCAAAATTTTAGCACTGTTGCATTAGTTGTAATTTATTAAACAAAATATATAAAAAATTAGAAATGTGAAAATTTTAAGTGTTAAAACATATCCTTGGCAGATACTACACCCGTCGGAGTAAATTTGCTGATAATCGTAAGTACTAACCTATTTTAGCAAATTTGCAATATGACATTACCTGAGTAGGGTATAAACAAAGATTGTGGGTATTGCCGCATAACGTTATCGATTTGTGAATGTTTATACAGTATCTATATAGTCTTTACGCTTAAAGCTTGACTTAACCGGCTTTAAAAACCTTGTAAAAGATTGGCTACTTCTACAGAAATAAAAACTTATTTTGGACATATAATTACCTACTCTTATATTTAATTTTAATTGCCACAAAATTTCTAGCTCAGTTATCTTGCTGTAGATTTTAGAGTTTAAATTCTTTTGTATGTGTTTAAAAGTTTACCCGAAAAATAAAAGTTTTTTATCCTAAGACTGCCTAATCTTTCCTACAATAAATATGAGTTTCAACTAGCGCCGGCCAAAAATTTAAATAAATATTATTTAAATAAAAAAAAAACTAAAGATTCTAAATTTAAACTATTTGTTTCACTGCATCCATAGAGCCATGGATCTGGAGGATGAATGTGAGCTTAGTTTTAAGTGTTCGTCTGTCTCATCTGATGACATACCCAAAGTACACACAGTATGCAACCCACACCGTCCACACACCAGGTTTTTGATATCATATGTATTTTATTTATCTTTTCAAATCTCACTTTTTGCTTCATAAAATACTTTTTATATTAAACAATGAATCTTAGTATGCACTTTTTATAGGTCTATTAAAAATAATGCTCAGTTTTTCTAATTAGAATTTAGACCAGCAAGAACACACTAATATTCTACTTTAAGATTCTGTAGTTTTTTTTAGTAGATTCATGAAAATTCAAGACATCTATTTATTAATATTTTTATGAACATACCTAATTCTATATATTTTTTTCTTTAACATTACACATTTATTTTAGTATTAGGTTTTTTTGACCAATTATTCTTATCACTAATTAAATTACTAATTGCACTATGCTATTTTTATCACTTTTGCTCTTAGGATTTTTTTTATTCTTTAGTGGGTACACTGAAGAATAAAATAAAGTGGTAGTGCCTCATCATATGACCTCATATCTCATAATTATAATAGATCTGCATCATTTATTCTTCATGTACAACACATAATGTCCCACTGCTGGGATTGGGTCTACTCTCAGAAGAGGGTTAAGCCCATACATCTGCATGCTGTCAGAGTCAAATAAATTCTGCATATTTATCATTAATTCGTAGTTTTCTACTGTCTGTTTTTCACTTAGTGCATATGAAAAAATATATATCCTACTAATATTATAAACGCGAAAGTTTGTGAGTATGTATGTATGATAATTGCTCTCTTACACAAAAACCACTGAATGGATTTTGATGAAACTTCACAATAATATAAGCTTACATATCGGAATAACACATAGGCTACTATTTACCGCCATGACGGACTTACACGAGGGCGGAGGCGCGGGCAAAAGCTAGTAATTTTATATATGTATATAAAATTTCAATGTTTGTAAGTCTTTTCCAACTAGTCTCTTCAACGACTTCACCAAATTTGACGAGACTCTCACTGGTAGATAGCTGAAGATGTAGGGACTGACGGGTTACTTTTTTTTAGACTACCTTCGCCCCACGTCGTTACCCGTGGTTCTTGTTGTAAAGGTACAAGTTCTATACCTACTGTGGTAACACTTCTCTAATTTCAAATCCGCGGCGTCCTTACAATCGCATTATAAGTTTA
The DNA here is from genome assembly GCA_932526445.1 of Phragmatobia fuliginosa. Taxonomy (NCBI): domain Eukaryota; kingdom Metazoa; phylum Arthropoda; class Insecta; order Lepidoptera; family Erebidae; genus Phragmatobia; species Phragmatobia fuliginosa. The sequence continues at coordinate 17,326,515 of OW052074.1, read as the reverse complement.
AAATCTGATATCTTATCTTGCCTATCATCTGATCTGACCCAAAACACCGCACGCTCTTAATCAAATACCGCTCACTTTCAATCTCCTTGTATCACAATTTACATCTCTTTTCATGAAATTGCAAAAAAGCGTTATGAAGATTTTCTTACGTATAATACCTATCTACGTGTACGTATCGTGACTCTCGTATTTCTGCTTACTTTCGTGACTTGCTGTTTGCGTTATTTGATTATAAAGTTGTCCCAAAGTTCCTTGACAAGCAGTGACATTAGCCTCTCAAAAGTTGCGACTCTAATTTGTTGTAATCTTCGTGTTACTTTTGAAGATTGGTTTAAGTTTTTGACCAATTAGGAAGCAGTATTAGTGTTAAATCAAAACAACAGGATTCTCAAGGGAATAATTCCGTGGTGTGTCGGACTCGAACCGAATAAAACCACACGGTGTGACCCTCTCTGCGCCTGTGTATTGGAAGGAGTCCAGGGAGGGGATTTCCTTCTGGACTCCAACCGGCGCCTGCCCGCACTGTTGCGGGCACCATCTCAGCTCTCGACTCTCTAATTGGGCGACGTCCGGTCACACGCGGACGTCGCCCCCTCGCGGTTGGCCACTACTGCGGACGGACGGGAAACCCGTCCCGCCCATCCGCGGCCACTCTCAGGGCGGCATGAGACGCAGGTATGCGCGCCTCCGCCACCCGGGGCGCCGGCGGCGGATCGGGTCCGATTGGATGGCATCCTCCCGGGCCTTCTCCGCCACCTCCTTCTGCAAGATTACGTCCTCGCAGAAGGTTGCGACCGCGGTAAAACAACTGTCGCTGCCGGCCATCGATCTTATGACGGCCGGCAGCGAGAGATCTCCTCCGATGACTGCAGTGAGGGCCCGGCGCTGCGTTGCCCAAGCGGAGCAGACCGCCAGCGTGTGCTGGGCCGTGTCCTCACTGCAGTCGCAGTGGTGGCAGGCGGGACTCGGTTCCCTCCTAGCAACCGAGTGCAGGTACTTTCCGAAGCAACCGTGCTCGGAAAGTACCTGCGTCAGTCGGAAGGAAAGGGTCCCGTGCTGCCGCCCTGCCCACTCCGCGATGACCGGCTGAAGAGCCTCCACGGCGGCGAAGCCAGCGCGTGGGGTCTCCAGCCGGAACGACCATCTCAGCATGGTGGCTCGGCGAACGGCTTCGCGCCACTCGCGCACGTCCTCGGGCGGAGGGTGAAATCCGCTCTCCGCCCGGAAGTCAGCCACTCGCCGATAAACTTCGGCGAAGGAGGTTTTGGCCTACTATAACCACGCTGGCCAGACGGGTTGGCTAGCCGCGAGGGGGCGGCGTCCGTGTGTGCCGGACGCCACCTAAGAAAGGGTCGTCGTACAGAGACGGTGCCCGCATCAGGAGCGGGCAGGCGCTGGGAGGAGTCCAGAAGGAGATCTGATCCTGGACTTCTCCTCTTAAAAAGAGAAGCGCAGAGAGGGCACACCGTGTGGGTGGATCATGTACCGTCACCCCCGGTGGGTTGACGGTCCATGATGATTTTCCACACGAAAAAAAAAGGGTTGGTTTCAAGTTTTTCTTCTCTTTGCATCGATGTTGTCTTGCGTAGTTTATCCCTTAGTCGACTTTTACGACACCCGCGGGATAAATAGGGGTGGTGACACTCTGTATTCTTAATCCATCACCACACGGACACGTAGTAGACATACAAAAGTATAAATATATTTCATCGTGTATCTTCCCTTACACCATGAATCATTCCTGAGTTAGAAGCAAAGAACGTACTATGACGTCATACTATCTGTACCTATTATGCTCTTATCTCTTAGTAACTAACTAAACGATTAAATTTAGTGTTACACACTTTAACTGGTGTATATCTACATCTAACAGTTATTAATGGGTAAAGTTACATGGCATGTCCGATACAACTTAAAACTGTGTTCAGACAATCTGATATGCTGACGAAAGCTGATAAACTTTTGTATGAATATTTTTAATAGTAGGTGGCGACTAATGCAGTAAACATGCAAAAAACCCGTCTGGCCAGCTTGGTATAGAAGGCCAAACCTCCTTCCTAAGACAAGGCCTATGTTCAAAAGCGGACAATGGGGATAATGATGATATGACGGTGGCTTTCAGGCTTTGACTCGGTTTAATTCAGAAAATCAACCAAAGCAGGGCTCACGGCACACATTTCAAAAGTTATACCAAAAGCAGTTGACATCAAATATACCTTATCTTGACATTTAACCCGTAAACTTCTCGTTTTGTTCTCAAAATTATTTAAAATCGAAAAACTGAAATTATTAAAGAAATTCTAAAAATATACTTTCACCTATATAAATGCGATCGACGCCGCGTCTTATGCTAGTGTTAGTATAAAATTAGCATCTGACACTTATTACGACCACCGCGTTAGTCTGTTCAGAAGTGTACCAACTACCCCCCAGGTAGGTGCATTTTTAAAATCAAGGATATAGTGTGTACGAATAGCGTTTGCTGAAATATAATGGTATTTATATGATCGCAATTTTGTAACCCAGTAAAAGTATTATTTTTTCTAAATGCGTAATACTTTGGTTTTTGTATTTCACAGGATGTTTAAGTTTTAATATACCAGAAATAAAACACTACGACTATTAGAAGTCCATAGCCATTGACTGAATAGCCTTACCGGGACGATAGAAACAACAGCATTTAACAAGCTTAGTAGACATAGGCGGAAATAGTATCTACCTACAGTTGGCCTTAACTCCTTTCTGTAAAGAGGCCTATTACTATAGAACTCTTCTGCGATACTGCCGCCAGAGGACTCAATGATTTGACATAAGCATCCCACCTCAAGCCGTCTCGGGTGCCAGACCAGTAGCTGGTGAACCAGCCCCCCTAGCTAAGTTGCAAAAGTTTTTAGTTTTTTATTTCTCTGTTCTCTTGTATCTTTGGCTAATATTTTGTTTAGATCAACGTGAGTGAGTGGCATTAGCCAATGAAACGGGGGGGAGGGGGGGCGGCAGGTTTAATCTAGAAAGTAAATCCCTTACACAACTCGATACCTTTACCAGAATTATTTACTTCCTGTCGAATGTTATAATGTTGGTGTTTTATAAGCGGCTGTTTCACGCTTCGATAACTCAATCGATCGTCATGATTTTATGCATACACGTTATAAGGGGAAACATGAGCTCCCTGTAACCCAGTAAAATATCATTAGAAGCATTTTTTTGTTATAACGACTAAACGACAACTCCCGCATTACGAATAAATATCCTGTGTCGCGGGGGACTTTATAAACATATATGAAACGAATATATAGAACCCCCAGACTCAGAACAACAATTTATGAATCAGACAAAGGGTTGTTCCGCGTGGGATTTGAATCCATGACACTTGGCGCAATAGAAAGCGGCGTGGTGACCACTTAAACCACTAGGCCAATCGTGCAGCCTATATTACATTGCATATAGTACATCCGAAAGACCATATTAGTTTTTGCTTGCTCGGCAACATGAAAAGCAATCATTCCATGACCTCTTTAAAAATCGTATCTAACCCAAAATGCTTCCAAATTGTTACTTCAAAGTAGAAACGAAACATAACCCAATTTAATTTTTATTTTATGGTTCTTCATTACTTTTATTGCTTATTTATAGTTTACTAGCTGATGCCCGCGGCTCCGCTCGTGTCCTATGGCTATGAAAAATAGATGTAGGCCGATTCTCAGACCTACCGGATATGTACACAAAATTTCATACGAATCGTTCAAGCCGTTTCGGAGGAATATGGTAACTAAAATGGTGACATGAAAATCTTAAATACTTAAGATGATAGTCAATTCTGATAGACTGCCTGGTCTAGTGGTTAGCGTATGCGACTGCTAATCAGGAGGTCTCGGGTTCCAATCCCGGGTTGGGCCAAAAAAAAAGTGTTGTTGGGTTTTTCTTACAGGATTTTTTTAATAACAGCATGGAATCTGGAAGTTAGGCGGTGATTCACGCCCATGCCTCGGAGAGCACGTTAAGCTGTCGGTCCGTAACGGTCTGTAACAAACAGACAGACAGATAAAAATATTAAAAACTGCTTTTTTGTTGTGAGTACCGTATATGGTCCCCGTAGTAGGAAAATTAAATAACTCTGATTTTGTGGTTCTGAGATAAACGCGATTTAGTGTTTTGTGAGAGAATTTTTAAGTTGAGGTAAAATTCAACAACTCATGTTTTTATACATTAATAGACATTTAACTTATCATTGACCACAGTTATTGATTTATTTATTTTTCCTTCAAAAAAATTATATATTTATTATTCCATCTGTCCGACAAAAATGGCTTTATTTTTAGAACGGAATACGATACGAAAATGCCTGTAAGGCTCAAATATGCGGCATGCTTTAGATGTTTTGAAAGTATGGAAAAGTCAATTTCGCCAAAACCGGACTTATTTAATTTTCCAACTACGTGGACGATCTATACTTAAATATGTTTAGTAAAAACTGTTCTTTAAATAGTATAAACAGACACTTTAATTTTATTATTTTTATAGATTATTTTAGCGACGATTGAATTACCCTTCAATCAAAAGTTTTATCGAAGTCTCCTCACCCCTTCTGAGTTCTGACTCAGACAACCCGTACTTACGGACAATCCCTATTGGCGGTGTGGTTCAGTCGTCGCGCGTTACTCAACCGTGGCGGACGTCACGTGAGCTCGTCCGGCCCCGATCCACACTCGCGAACGTTTGTTTATTTACTACAATCGTATTATTAGGATACTGATTCACGCACCGGCTCAATGGGCAAAGTTTTTGTGTGAGTATAATAACAATTAGTACGTTGAACATTTTAGGGTAAGGCCGTTGAATTGGTACTTTTTGAATGTAACATTTATTGATTTATTTAGATTTTCTTGGTGTTTTTTTTGTAAACAAATTAATTTGAACCTTGTTAACCCCCGACGCATAAACGACGGGGTGTTAAAAGTCTGATGTGTCTGTGTTTGTCTGTATGTGGCATCGTAGCTCCCGAACGGATGAACCGATATTGATTTTTTTTTAGTTTCAAAGGTAAATAGGAATTAGTTGGTAGTGTTCTTAGCTATGTTTGATGAAAATCGGACCAGTCAGTTGGGTTTTTTTAAATTTTACTTGTTGATACCATCATTATATAAAGAAAGTTTTAAATTAAAATCGTGTCCAGCTGTGTTGGCGGTGTTGCCTACTATTAACGCCCGACAGATATAATATTTGCACATAGACCTACGCATTTATGTTATGTATTTAATTATGCCTTTTTTAGGGTTCCGTAGCCAAATGGCAAAAAACGGAACCCTTATAGATTCGTCAAGTCTGTCTGTCTGTCTGTCTGTCTGTCTGTCTGTCTGTCTGTCTGTCTGTCCGTCCGTATGTCACAGCCAATTATTTCCGAAACTATAAGAGCTACACTATTGAAATTTGGTCAGTCGATGTATTCTGTGAACCGCATTAAGATTTTTACATAAAAATAGAAAAAAAACAATACATTTTGGGGGTCCCCATACTTGGAACTGAAACTCAAAAATTTTTTTTTCATCAAACCTATACGTGTGGGGTATCTATAGATAGGTCTTCAAAAATGATGTTGAGGTTTTTAAAATCATTTTTTTCTAAACTGAATAGTTTGCGCGAGAGACACTTCCAAAGTGGAAAAATGTGTGTCCCCCCCCCTCTAACTTCTAAAATAAGAGAGTGATAAAACTAAAAAAAATATATGTTGTACATTACCATGCAAACTACCAACGAAAATTGGTTTGAACGAGATCTAGTGAGTAGTTTTTTTTAATACGTCATAAATCGTAACACGCAATTTAACTTTCATCCAATCAAAACACTATTATTAAAACATCGATGAAAGTTACAACGAACTACAAGATCTTTTATACGATGTTACTTGCTGATACGGAACCCTTCATGGGCGAGTCCGACTCGCACTTGGCCGCTTTTTATTCCTAATCCTTGCAAATGTTTTTTTACGGACACTAAGGTGTAGCAATAAATAAATAGTTCTAAAAAAAATAAAGAAACACCGTTTTGAACTAAAAAGTAGTAAATAATTTTAATGTAAAAAACGTGGGGCTTGAAATATTTTCAAAAAGCACCCCACGCTTTGTTACATCAAAATAAATATTTTTTTAATTTTTAGTTTAAAAGCATGTTTGTTTAGTTTTTTAAAACTATTTTTTAGAAAAAATCGGCCAAGTGCGAGTCGGACTCGCCCATGAAGGGTTCCGTATCAACAAGTAACATTATATAGAAGTTCTTGTAGTTCGTTGATTAAATGAAAGGTAAATTGCGATTTACGATTTATGACGTATTAAAAAAAAACTACTCACTAGATCTCGTTCAAACCAATTTTCGTTGGTAGTTTTCATAGTAATATACAACATATATTTTTTTTAGTTTTATCACTCTCTTATTTTAGAAGTTAGAGGGGGGGGGACACACATTTTTCCACTTTGGAAGTGTCTCTCGCGCAAACTATTCAGTTTAGAAAAAAATGATATTAGAAACCTCAACATCATTTTTGAACACCTATCAATAGATACCCCACACGTATAGGTTTGATGAAAAAAAAATTTTTGAGTTTCAGTTCCAAGTATGGGGACCCCCAAAACGTATTGTTTTTTTTTCTATTTTTATATAAAAATCTTAATGCGGTTCACAGAATACACCGACTGAAAAAATTTCAACCGTATAGGTCTTATAGTTTCGGAAATAATTGGCTGTGACATACGGACGGACAGACAGACAGACAGACAGACAGACTTGACGAATCTATAAGGGTTACGTTTTTTGCCATTTGGCTACGGAACCCTAAAAAGACTATAAATAAAAAGCGTGTATATAAAAAAATAGTCCACACAACGCCATCTAGTCCCAAATTTGGCAGAGCTTGTATTATGGGTATAGAAAACACCCAGACTCAAACATTTGCGGATCACAAACATTTGGTTCGACTCGAGAAGCGAACCCAAGACATCAATAAGAATACAGGGTGTCATCACCAGGGTGTTGATGGTGATGATAAATAATAAATAAATAAATAAATATTTTGGACATCTCACACACAACATCATCTAGTCCCAAGCTAAGCAGAGCTTGTGTTATGGGTACTAGACAACTGATATAAATACATAAACATACTTTTTTTTTTGTAAATACATACATATTATACATGGAAAACACCCAGACTCCGAAACAAATATTTGTGAATCACACAAATAATATTTGGTCCGACCCGGGAATCGAACCCGAGACCTCTTGATCAGCAGCCGCATACGCTAACCACTAGACCAACAAGGCAGTCAATATTATCACGGCGTTTATCGCCACGTAATAACTCCGTAACCGGGTTATATCATGCAGAAATAGACGCACACAGCTCAAGAAGGTATGTCTGAACGGAGCTTATTCCATTGGCTGGCAACTAACTTGCATCCGAAATCACCACGACATATTAGGTTAGTGATTCATTGACGTGCTGAGCGATTACTTGTACAGCTTTATGAGTTTAGGGAAAGTAATGTGTGAACTGTACGGAGTCAAGTGTCGCCTTGTAATGAAGGATATTTTATACTTTACTACTGATGTAGATCTTGATTGTTGACCGATAGACACACAAAATTTCATGGGAATCGGTCGAACCGTTTCGAAGGAGTTTAATTACAAACACCGTGACACAATAATTTTATATGTATAAGAATTATGAGCCTACTAAAGTGACTCTACGGTGCCTGATGGTAAGCATGAGTAGAATCCAAGAGTAGTGATTACCATTCCTATTGTGAATGCAGACAGTGAATAGCGTAGTGAGATGCTTCTGGATTCCTTCTCTTCTAACCATGAAGGTTAGAAGACTTTTTATCATAGTCGTCGTATCAAGAACGTCTTATTGTGTGTATAGTGTGTGTTGTGTATCAAATTGTCATACACAACACAACAATATCAGTTTGTTAACTTTAAACATCATCATCATCATCAACAGCTTTTAAAAGTCCACTGCTGGACATAGGTCCCTCTTTCGAAATGAGGTTTGGCGTACTATGCTAAGCTGTCCAGACGGGTTTTATAGGGTTTGTTTCAAGTTTTCCTTCTCTTTGCAATTATGTTGTCTTGCTTAGTTTGTTCCCTTAGTCACTTACGGCATAAATAGGGGTGATGACACTCTGTATTCTTATTGATGTGTAAAGTCCGTGTGGATATTTCGTCCGCTCCCATACATTAATCAGATTTTCTTTCTATTTCCATTCTCTTCTTTTCTCTCTCTTTCAATCTCTCTTTTCCAGTCTTCGATCAATTGAATTTATTTATCTATATGTATGTATGTATTAAGAAATATATAAGTACTAGCTTTCCGCCCGCGGCTTTGCCTGCGTGGAATTCGTTTATTCGACACGGTACGGGTAGATTAAACAATCTTACATGATTTAATGTCTGATAATAAGGACCTTCGACACAAACTCGTCCCCTATTTCAAACCCTTCTACCTTTATTTTCGATAAAAAGTATCCTATGTCCTTTCTCAAGCTAAGTTCTATCATCATACCAAATTTCATCAAAATCGGTTCAGTGGTTTAGGCGTGAAAGCGTAACAGACAGACAGAGTTACTTTCGCATTTATAATATTAGTAGGGATATTTGTCAGTAAGCTTGTACCATGGTATACTCTGCCTGCTTTTGGATCAAACAGCCATGTGTAAAGTATCTCAATTGTTATAATATTTTCCAAACTTTAAAACCCAATACATTATCATGTTAAAAATCAATACCTAACAAAATAAGAAACGCACTATTTCCCAACAACGAAATGCATACAAAGTTTTCTAAGAAAACCGAACCCTTAACTTGTAGACAGTAGTGTACATGTTGGCGCCCTAAAACAAGGGTGTCTCCCCCGACATGTGGTAATAAAACGCGATCAATATGAGAGCACGTGTTGTTGCCAAGGCAACTTCTGGACTGTACAATCCAAGGGTGTCAGTCGCGGTTGCTATACGAAATTTACATGTTTTTTCCATTCATTCTTTTGGAGGGTCAACCCGTTGTCATGATACCTGTTATGATAAACAAAGATCAAATCAAATCAAACCATTTTTATTTCAAATAAACCAATACAACGGCACTTTTCAAACGTCAAGTAGTCAGTCAGTAGTCAGCCGTGAATCTAATTGTCTGTTCCAATTCGTAGATCCTATGGAGAAGAACATACAAGAAACTCCATGGAGACTCTTTTCCAACATAGTTTTTACAATTTTTGCTTACATTGTTTTAGGTATTTTAATAAATTTGACGATGTAACGATGCTGATATTTACACAGGTAGTGTCAAAAAATAATTAAACAATAAACGTATCACGAGCATGACCTATGCACCAGCCATCGTCCAGTTCAATTCGACCTGAGCGGTGAGCCCAGCAGTGGGACGTTATGGGTTGTTGATAAAGGTCTTAAGTTTTTTTTACCGTCAATAGAAGAATATAAATTTTTAGGGTTCCGTAGTTATACTTTCGTCATGTCCGTCCGTCCTCGACTTACAGTCCAAAACAATTTTAGAAAGATGAAACTTTGCATGAATATGGTGTGGTGTAAATAAAATTGCATGTCCCAAACAATAGCGTGACTACTCGACAATTCTATGTCAATTTCATTCATTCCATCAATTCTATACACTTCGACATAAATAGCTGTTTAGAATACAACATCATTTCGTTTCAATATGTATAATGTTATGCGAACATCAATATAATATATTTGGTAACATGTTGTACCATCCCACACGGCCTTTTACGAAGATTGATTTTGAAGAGTATATAATTAAAATTGGCCAAGTGCGTGTCAGGCCACCCATAGAATAGGGTTCCGTAGGCTCCCATAATGGTAGGTAGATTTAAATCCGTGTCCAATGGACAATTGTTATGTTAAATTATTATTTCTTTATTTTTGTAAGAAGTTTTCCAAGTGAGTGCATTTTACAAGTTGGCCTCTATAACTCCTAAAATAAAAAAGTTATCAAAACCGCTATAGTTTTCCTTGAAAGTTCAATATATGGGCTACTATCATTTTTTCAGATTTGCCGCCCTGTTTCTAAAAAAAAATGCGCTTTCAAGTTAAATAACGGATACCTAAATCAAAAAATGGTTTTAGAAACCTCACAATGTTTTTTAAAATACCTATCTTATGATACCCCTCACGATGGGGGGTAGACAAAAAAAATAAATCATCCCCGCTTCACATGTAGGGGAGATACCCTAAATAAAAATAATTTTCATAATTTTAATGTAGCAATGGTCCACGTAATTACAGCACCAACCGTTTGGGCGGTAGGTCGAGGACGGACGGACGGACATGGCAAATCTATAAGGGTTCCGAGTCATGAACTACGGAACCCTAAAAATGACATCAACGGTATTCATTTCGAAGTAACTCGCTAAACTTGCAACAATAATTATATTTTAAACACACACACTCTGAGTTTAGCCGCCTGGCTGCCGGAAACCTGGTAGTAAATGTGGCCAAATATGCTGCTATAAAATGAAATGTGTGCATACGAATTTAGTATTTATAGTGGTTTCCTATTAGGTGAAATGATTTACTAGAAGCCCGTTCAATAGTTACTAAGTTGGTATTCTCACTGAGTTTTGGTTGAAGAAGATAAATGTTAGGCAGGACAAAAGTGCATTGTACACAAGTAAATGAAACATCCCCATAAAATTTAGCTTGATACGTCTTTTAAAAGGTAGAGGTTGTCGTTTCTAATGCATAATTTCAATCCACGATATTTTAGCTGTTTTTGAACTTTTTTAATTGAATGAACTCAAATCTAAAAACCTTTCTATAAGTCTTTCATAATAAATTGATTTCAAAAGAGCTTAACAGAAAATAAAACTTTCAACTTTATCCTATTGTTACTAAATGGCTTTTGTTGTGAACTTTCTATATAACTTCGGTGATTACCATAAGTAGTATATCTACTGTAAAGATTTTCGTATGTGTTACATGTTGTTTATAGTTTTAGACAATTCGCATACATACTCGAGAGTTAATTTATTTCAGTATTCTGTATTGTAGGGTTTTAAGCTTAGCTAAGCAGATAGACATTTTATGTCACCCAGGGTGGGTATCCTTGGTCTTGTGGACTGACATCCCACGGTCTCACTAAATACCTTTCTTATGTGTGAAAAACCCCCACGAGTTATCACTCCACCGGGATTTGCGGCGGGTGGTGTTTCGGAATCGGACCGTCTAAAACCACACGGTGTATTTAGACTCAATTGAGACGGATACTACTGGTATACCAGAAATCCAGATCCCTTCCAGGGCTTCATAGAATACTAGTTTAATATAATCCTTTTTGTTAATTGCATAACTGAATTTAAGGGCTTGGATGGATGGTTTAGTAGTTAAAGCGATCACTCGATATCTACGATCTCAGTTTTGTAAAACCCAAAACCGGACAACACTGTGTGATCCACAAATTCTTGTTGTGAATCTGGGTGTTCTTTGTGTCCGTTACGTGTATGATCGTAAAGTCCCCGCTATAAAGGAAATACATATTCAATGCAGGAGTTAAGAAAGGATTTTTTGGTTGCATTTTACCTAGTTAGTGAGGTTCTTTGTGATTGAGTCGAGTATCGCGTGCAATTGGAGAGGCTAATGTCCAGCAGTGGACTACGATAGACAGATGATAAGATTCTTCAAACCTTCATCCCTATCATTTTACGACAACGCTCTCATGACTTTTTGAGATGCAGATTAATATTTGATTGCTTTTTAGTGAGTCAGTGCGGTTCTTTGTGATTTGAATCGAATATCGCTTGCAATTTTGTCCAGCAGTGGACTACGATAGAGATATGATAAGATTCTTCAAACCCTTTACCCCTTACGCACTTATAGACTTTTTGAGCTGCAGCTTTTCATGGGCGCATTACTTTCCATCAAGTACCTCTTCTACTTTTTGTATATTATTAGTACGAGTACTGTCTATGCCCGTCTAGCCACAGAGTTCAAGGCGTATTTTATATATTTTTTATACTGCCTAATGTTACATATAAGGCTATGGTGCGGTGATAGAATTTATGATTAGTTTCTTTATCTGACAGTGAATGACCTTGGTTTGGCGACGCAAACTAATAAATAATCATTAAGTTTTATATTGTACCCAATAAAGTACTGCTAATTAGCTTATATTACGTTTCATAGAAATATAATGGCGGATTTTTAAGGCTTTTTCAGTTTTTACTTAAAATTTTTGTGCCGAAAGTATTCGAAATGGCAATGGTATGTGTAAAGAATGTCTAAAAAAGTTAGGCAGTTTTATAAAAAGTTATATTTGCCTTAACTTAGAATTGCAATCAAGTGAATTTCTCGGAATTCCTGGAAAAAGAACATCTAACTCATTCTGTATCCGAGAAATCCAAGGCCTAAAAACTTTTTTTGCAATTACCAACGTGTATTTTGTGCTTGATAATTTTTTTGTTACACTAGCCGATGCCCGCGGCTCCACTCGCGTCCTAGGGGTCTGAAAAATAGATGTTAGCCGATTCTCAGACTTACTGAATATGAATAAAATAATTCAGAAGAATCGGTCAAGCCGTTTCGGAGGAGTATGGGAACGAACATTGTGACATATTACAATTATTTTTATATATTAGATTAGATTTATATCTTTGCATGGAGAAGTGTTTGTGGTACGGCAAATAATTTCACGGGTTATGTTTCTACGTCTATACAAATTCGAAGTGTCTGTCTATATGTAATATCAAATTAACAGTTTTCTACTAAATGCATGTGAAAGTATATACCTACATAAAAAAAATGTGAGCCGTCACGGGACGCCTGGCAGATGTGAAACATCGCCATTATTTTGTAAAAGTAATATGCAGAAAAGAACATATTGTAATAGGAACTAAATATGTCATAATGATAAAATAAAATATTACTAATTATTAAAATAGTACGGTGTGGCGTATAATTATAATTATAATAATTATAATTAAATAATTATATTTATAAGTATAATTATAATTATAATTAACGCCACACCGTACACACTACTGCATATAGACTGTATATATATACCATCGTATAGCGTGCCGTGGCGACGCGTCGCCAGGCCAGAAATCTATTTTACGTGCGCCTATAGATGTTTCACATCAAAAACCAAGTATACAATTTTTGTCTGTTTGTTCCGCCTAATCTCTGGAACAGCTGGATTGATTTGCTGACAGATGGTTGATAACATCAGAAGTAACTTAGACTAGCTTCGGTCTGCGGCGTTACTCGCGATTTACGTTACTAACCGCGGGTAACAAGTAGCATCAGCTAGTACTAAATGGAACCCTCGGGTTAACTTCGGTTTTTAATAATGCTACTCGTCTTAGCTGCAGTCACTCCAGTACTCAATTTAGCGAGGGACAGAGATAGAACAATAATAACTGCACACCATCTCTCACGTCCGTCTGATAAATGATCATAAATACTATAAAAAATACTTTTTTTTTTTTTAGTAAAAAAAAAAATATATATTTATAATACATAATAATAAAAATATGATGGACATCATACACAAAATGCCACTTCATAGCCCCACACTATTGACTACCAATATGAATACGTAATACATATATACTGTTTTTGTACAAACATATAATACATAGAAAACAGTTACACTCTGAAACGAATATTTGCAAACCATACAAACATTTAGTCCGACCTCAGAATGGAACCCGAAACCTGAAGCACAGCATTCGCATACGGTTGACACTGAGGCAAACACAAAAACACACTTACTATAGATTAATTATTAATTATACCCAGACAAAACAAACAGTTTTATTTTTGCTTCAGAATCGAACTCACATAATCAACACATTCGATTGTGTACTGCCAGCATGTAATTTGTAACTCCGATCGGATATCTTAAATTCCAAAAGAAATTAAATACTAACATTGATTTTAAAAAAAATAGCTACTACCACTACTGAACATAATCCTCTCCTTCAAAATGAGATTTTGACTTTTTACCTACTATAACTTATTAACTTTGAAAAGTTATTTATTAACCCAGTTCTAAATAACCTTGGCACTCGATAAGTTGGTAGAGTACCTGACACCTGGAACGATATTAAATACCGTTTAATAATTTACGAGTATTTTAAGTTCTCTATGAGTTTGAAGCACGCCATTGGCCATATCAATTATCGTGTATCTTTTTAGCACTAGAAGTCCCCTGTTTATGTTAATGGTTTTCGTACATGAAAGTCTATAGAAAGGTTCAGTTAACATTTTAATTTTACAAGAATTTTATTTATTTTATTGTAAAACTAGCGACACAGACATCCCGGCTTTGCACGGGAGTCTTTGAATTTCTCGAATTTCCTCTACTATAATACGCATATCAGTACATATTATAAAAAGAAGTCCTCCGCCGCGTTTATCTGTCTGTCTGTTCGCGATTCAAAATTCAAAATTCTTTATTCACTTAGGATGCAATACATCTCTTGTGACAGGTCAAGATTCTACATGTACATTTATGCCATGTTCGCAAACAATAGGTAGAGCCGGAGAAAAGAACATGGCAATAAAAACTCGCGGCCACTCCTTTCAAATCGCCAATGTTTACATAGTTTTAATGTTTATAAACCTGATATGGGGGTAAGGTGCTGCCACTAATATACTATACACCATGTTAGAGGACTGATGCAAATTATAGTGATTAAAAATTAGAACATAAGCTAAATTAAAAAAAAAAAAAACAACAGCCTCAGTGGGTACAACATAGTAGGAGCATCTACTTACAACAATGGTAAAAACTATATGTGCTCAAATATTGGCCAAATTACTGGTAACGAAAGATTAAATAAAATTAAACTCAAAAACTACTTCACCGGTTTATATGAAATTTTGGAACCAGATAGTCTAAAGCACAAGACAGGACATAGGCTGTTCTTTATCGCGATAACTGACATAAACGCGGGCGCAGCCGCGGGCGAAAGCTAGTTACACATCTATACTTTCCTCTTGAATCACTATCTATTGCTGAAAAGTACATACATTAAAATCCGCTAAGAAAGTGATAGAGCTAAGCGTACAGACTGCGGAAGCGGCTTCATTTTATACTATGTAACTAAGACAACTCCCGAGCTACGTAGGTATACTTATATAGGTATACATTACTAAACTGACACAAACGTCACCCAGACTCAGAACAATAATTTGCCAATCAAAATCACACAAAGTGTTGCACTATGTAGTTGATCAAACACGACCGTAGATCCTTGCGGTCAACCTTTTATGTGAACCTGCCTACCTAATGGAAAGTATGAGTAGAATCCAAGAGTACGGGTCACCAATGCAGTGGACATTGCAATATACTGACTCTATGTCGGCCTATTGATTGCTTCTGCATGATTGGGCCTCAGGTCTTGCACTCGCCAACGACACCACGTATACTGGTCATTTTAGAATGGTCTTCTGTGAGATATACTATGATGATAGTCTTGAGCCTTTGTCTACTTGAGCCGACTGGTATTGCAAGAGACCGGACTGTATGAGCTTGATTCCATGGAAGATGGTCCGGGTGTTGATATGGGATGCCACCTGTTCAGAGACACGCTGGCCCCTTCCCATCTACATGGAACCAACAACAAAGCTGGTGCTGCTTGTGAAGCGGCCGAAAAAGCTAAAGCATGCAAATACAGGGGTCTAGGCTCCGAATATGATTTTGTCTCATTCGGTGTCGAGACCCTTAGTCCGTGGGGTCCTAGCGCTATAAGGCTTTTTAAGGAAATAACAAAAAGGTTAGTCGACGTCACAGGGGACCGAAGAGCTGGCAGCTACCTCGGACAAAGAATTAGTATAGCTATTCAAAGGGGGAACGCTGCCAGTATCTTCGGGACCTTGCCTAAAGGGACTCCTTATAATAATTTATTCTAGTTTTATTATAATTTTTAAGGTTTTTAGGTTCATTGTTCACAACTAGTTAAGTACTATGATGATGATGACTAAATAGTATGTGACCCATCATTGTAACAGCTACTGGCAGCTATAAATAAACTTCACATACACACGGTGAATCGAACTTGGCATGACCATGTATGGTATCATAATAGCTCATTCACTGACCATATGTTCGCATGGCGCACACTATGTAATATTACATGTTTATGCTTGCTTAGAACTCTGTTATATAAGATTCATCTCTCTTCTATTTTTGTATGTATAATTCTTTTGTACACGTGTTTGTCACATACATAACTCCTAAACGGCTGAAACGAATAGGATAAAATTTTGTGTGTATATTTTAATGGGTCCAAATTGTAAGTTTACCAATGACTTAATGTTTAACTTAAGGTTTTCTGTAAATTTTGAAAGTTTTTACCATCGTACCATAAGTGGGTGATAAGATTACCATATAAAGATGATGATGATGAATGAAAAAAATCGCCGGGTGAGAACCCAGACGAATAAATTCCAAGGTGAACAAAAGATACTGTTTAAGTCGACTACAAAGGACACCTAAAAGTAAGCTTTGTTCACCTAGATAAAAAAAGTGGATTAAATCAAACACACTAAATTTTTCTGTAAGTACCCTCCAGATTTTTCCTATCTAGTTCCTGAAGCGCCTGTTGACGAAAATAGGCCTCATATATGCAATAATCACTCCTTATTCCTATTTCCTTCGGCGATAAAGGCATATTTCAAGAGCTACATGTGTTTCTAATCATACTAAATATTCTAGCCAAATAGATAGTCAATTCAGAATGTAGCATGCTGACCTACATTGGTTATGGTTGTTTGTTCAGGCGTTAAGCATTTCATTCTCCAAAGCACCAAGTATACATTAACCACACCCGAACGATATAGGGTCTTGTAAAATATGTTAATCCTTTGTCCAAGTGTATGTGTCATCTTTGCCTGCTGAGAATTTCGAAGGTAGGAAAAAGTATAGGGTAGGGACAAATAATATAAATAGCCATAGATTTTTCTATGTTGTCATACACTGAAGTGTCTAAATTAAGTATTGCATAAATAAGCCGCATAGTAGACCGCAATTAACGGTAATGGACGATAACGTGAATCAACCATCCAGATTATGATATTCATGATATAAATTGTGGATGCTCACACAACATAGAAATATTGGGAACTGTTGATTCAGTGTTTTCAGGAGATCCTTTAGATATATATTGTATAATTAATCTAAAACACATCCACCATACACACTGCTTTGGTTTTTAGTATACTTTTTATTTAAAACTATGAACACAGAAAACATGCTTGCTGGCATTTCTCATTTAGTGTTTAGTATGCCCAAAATCACTCATTTTCAATACTCACCTTTTTGTACCGTATTTGGAACAACAAGCTTTTTAACGATACTTTTTCATTTCTAGTCCATATGTATCATCAGACACACCGAATCCGTCTACATCAGGCCTTCAATCAAAAGACAAAGGAGACAGCATGAGAAAAAATGAAGACGACACGCAGCATCAGGAAAAAGAAACCGAAGGATCCATCTCCGATTGGATCTCCGGTGGACCGATGGGTTCAAAAACAGCCGTACTTGTATTCAGATCCTGTGTCCTGGCATCCAGGACACCCTCCATGGAATCCACAACGAAGACAATAGGCAACAATACAGGCACTACAATACTGCTGAACAAAGCGAAGAACATGGCTAGGCGTTTAGTCGCAGAACCTCATGCTTTCTCCATGAGACCAAAGCATATAATGCACGACGTTATGGAGACTTTTGGCAATACAAATAAGTTTAATGGTCAGGCTTATGTGGTGCAGCATGTTAGTGATTCGAATATAGCTGAGAGTGTGATTGTTGAGGAGCAGGGGCATGAAGCTGTGGAGCACAAGCGAGACATTGATGATGTACTCAATGATCTAAGTAAGATCACACTAAAGAAACACCTGAATGTAGAGAATACGACAGCTAATATCAAGCCCCCTGAAGAACCACCGCCACCATCGGTTGCTACAACAGGTAATACTTTTTTTTACATTAGTGGGTATACTAGCTTTTACTCGCAGCTCCTTCTGCGTATATATCTGTCATCACGAGAAAAATAGCTTATGTCCTATTATATTCTAAGGTTAGGTCCATCTCTATACCGATATTCATAGGGTATAAAAATTCATCAATCAAATTTATACAACAAAAAGGTTTATCGGTTTAGCCGTGAAAACGTAACATACACACTGACAAAGTTACTTTTTTATTATTTAATTTATGAGCAAGTATTTAGGTACTACGGATCGTAAGGAACGTTTATACATATTCCTCTGTGAAGTATTTCTGCCATTTAAAATCGAACTATGTTGAAGTGACTATAAGGTATAATACTTATTGAGTTTCATGTTCAGTGACTGTAACTATTTCACTTCAAATCTGGTACTTTATTAAGCCAATTTTTTATAATCTTCACAGATAATCGATTCAATTGAAAAGTAATGTTTCTCTAAATAGATAACTTAATTATAAATTGAAGGTTTTATTTTTCTTTAGTGATAGATGGCAAAGAAGAAAAAAAGGGAAAAAAGACGAAAGGAAAACATAAAAGAAAGAACACACAGCAAGTGGTCCGCACCGCATCGCCAGGAGACGATAGTGATGACTCTTCCCATTTACTCATCAAGGAAGTGGAGAGCGTTAAGGTGAGTGTCTGTTAAGTTGGCAGTACTAATTTCTGGCGCTGTTCGGTTATAATTGACTTTTTGAGGTTCCGTAACCTAAAGTGTACCGTGTAACCGCTGTCAGTGATTTAGTTGTATCGTTGTCCTCGCAGAAATATTGTCATCCAATATGTCCGCTCGAGTACAGTACGCTAGACCGAGACGGGGATATGGGCAGAAGCGCAAGATTCACACAGAATGGGAAATACCCAAATTTTACGGGGTCTATTCGATAGATGCTTACCAGCCGCCGGCCACCTGTTATGGTGTGTTCGATTTTAACATTTTTCGATGACGTTTGGGATAAAATAGATCACAGTATAAAACCGTTGGATTATATCACTTTACTTTGGACTCTCTGAAAGTCGACAGGGACTTGAACCCACACTATGGCGACTTACTGAGAGGCTTCTGCATCATTGGGCTTCCAGTCTCACTAACGAAACACGTCATTACGAATCCTGTCATTTTAGGTTAATTTTCTGTGTGAACCTTCTCGGTCGAGCCGACCCATTCGTACTGAAATCGGCTTTCTTTGCTAACCTATTGAACTATATCGGTTATTTTGTTGACCTGCGTATGTCCTCATTTCAATCTAAAAACATGTAATATTGAGGATCACTAGGTGACCCAGAATTATACAAGTTTCGCAATAAAGTAATGAAATGACTGGTACCAACTTTATAATGGTGGATTGTTCATGTAACGGATTTCCGGCAATGTTGATGTTGAATGAAACCCCGGCTCAATAGCTTGCTAAAGGGCTTTTCAATCGTTAATCAAGGTTGCCAATATGATGTTGTCGCATTCAAAGGCGTAATTTTTATTTACATCAACAGTCTTTTAATATATGTCATGAATTATTTAAAGCGAAAGAGTTTTGCTTAATCTTTTACAATAATGAAAGTATTTTGATATCAGAGTCAAAATAATTTACTGACATACTTCAACTTCCATGTAACTATATATTTCATTGCATTCAGTAATAGTAATACAGCACAAAGGTCTGGCAATTCAATAATTGGCTAAGGGTCCGTTGCAATGTTCAAAAGCTTCACTCATTAGATATGTAAAATAGCTGTTAAGTCTCCAAATAAACAAATAATTTTATTGATCGTAACAGCGCTTCGTTACAGACTCTAATTCCAAATACAAAATAAAGTCGAGTAACTTCAAAACTGTTAGTTTTGAAGTTACTCGATAGATGTCACTGTATAACACAATTGTATCGCGCTATAGTAGTTTGTTGCAATGTTGAACATATTATTATAAGGTTATATGACGAAACTGCATCACAACAGTTATGTTATATAGCGAATAAATTGCTTACGTTTTGAGTACTTGTTGTATTATTACATAGCAATTTCGATTGGTGAAGACAGACAGAAAGTTTTTGAACTGTATCTATATATATGCACCATATGTTTGTATGTCTAGCCTCAAATATTCAATATCTTGTTAACCAGGTCCTAGAAAGCAGCTCCATGCCAGCACGCATACTTAAAATAACATACAAACTGATAAATACGGAAACGAAGCTCCTTCACCGTTTGCTCCAAGCACATGGTCTCCAGGAAGCAGTATCTGAGGCCAAGGATTTCAACCTCCTATGGTCGGGCCTCCACCCGAAACCAGATGTCCTAAGAACCTTGGCTTCGTATCAGCGAGTGAATCACTTTCCAAGGTAAGGACTGGGGCGCGTAGGTGGATTACTGTCAGTATTTTTGAATTTCATGGTTAGTACCATATAGTTTTGTATTAGGTTCTTGTTTTTTTTTAATTTTATATAGTTCTAGGTTAGTTTGATCGAAGGGTAAATCCGTACAAACTAGGCTCCTAAAAACTAAATGAAAACCCTGAGAACCCTTTCGCCCAAGCGAAATGGAGTCGAATTATACTTGGCAATATTTCGCCAAGCTCGTGAATAGCATCTACGGTCAATACGAAGAGTGTTGTTCACTTTAGGATGAGATTTACTCAATAAAATTATATCAGATAAGTTTCTGTAAAACACTTGTTTAGTACTTGACCCTAATATTTTATCATTCCCTAGATTTCATGTTAAATCGTTCTTGCAAACGAGTCAAGTTTATACTTTCTAGAATTCTCGGGTTAATTGCATTTTTACATAAATAAGTATTCGGTTACAAAGTTCTTGATTTAAGACCATAATATTCAAAGATATTGACAGTAGTTCACTGTAGGACCGTGCTGACTGCTCTGCTGAAAGGCCACGGACTGGAAAGAGCATCAGAAGATTCCACGGACTGGAACCTCTTGTGGTCCTTCTTCTCGATCCCCGTTGAAATATACCAATCCTTGAAAGAGTACCAGAGAGTTAATCACTTCCCGAGGTAACTTCCCTGTTTTCCTTTGTATGATCCTGCACCTCCTTCATCGTTATACCTGGAGTCATATCTGAGGAAAAGGTTTGCTGCATTCTCATTTTATGCTGGTTTATTTTTTTGGCCACAATTCGGATTCGGAGGACCAACAAATTCAAAGGACCAGTGTTTTCGAAACCCCGAAAACAAAAATATCACAGTTCTGATATATTCGTACTTTGTATTGCCATAAAGTGGAAATGTCTTGAGTGTTGCCGGTATATTGTTCTGAAATTTACCAATTTATTTACACTAAGATGCACTCATCAATGGATTATCGCGAAGAGAAAAGAGTACTAATCTGTGTTCTGAACGATAGTGTAATAGATACAGAAAATCGACCATTATTCAAGGTAAGAAGTCGTATAAAACAGGTGGACTGTCGTATAAAACAGGTGGACTATTGTCAGTATCTATATTATTACATACTTTGATCACTATTTAATATAGAGGGATATTTAGCCTTTCTATCATAGTTACACGAAACAGGAAGGTTTAACAAAATCAAAAAAATTAAGTTTTTAACTGCAAACCTTAAAAATGTCTTGTCATATCATTTAAAAGTGCTATCCATTTTGCTTTATTTGTTTGTACCTATTTCCACTAGCACGATCTGATACGGACCTTACTTGGAAATACGCAAAAGTATTTTATAAAAAAAATAACTTCTATTCTTGAGCTTTGACTTTACAATTTTTCTGTCTTATTTTTAATTAAAGGGCTGTAAGTTTTAAGTTGCAAATAGCATAGAACTGTTGCTTAAAAATTTACGTTCACAGGGTTAGTGTGAACCTGTTTTTAATAGTTAGGTAAATCAACTTAGTTGACATCCCCATCGTAAATATATTCTTAATAGTTAAGCTACATTTTAACAGAAAGATCCCAAATTAGACAAGGACATAACAGAAACACATAACTTTCTTCGGTGCCTATTAGGTAATAAATTGCGCCATTTTATCCCTCACTCACAAACAAAATTATTAGGTTAAGGATAGTTATAATACTCCAAAAACTTAATGTATCGAATAAATGCATCAAGTCTCCGTAGTCTATCGACTTACAATTGATCGGTACTGACAGTAGTTCACCGGGGGAGGCGCTGGTGACAGCACTCCTCGATGCACATGGACTGTTGAAGGCGCACGAAGAATCCCCGAATTGGACTCTCATGTGGTCCGTATTCTGTATCCCCGTAGCAGTTCTCCGAGAATTGAAGGGTTACCAGAGAGTCAATCACTTGCCAAGGTAAAGCTGTTGTGCTAATCCATAATTCCTAATGTTGTAGATAATTCGTACTTCCTTTTCCTTTAATTCATCATCGAATAAGATATATATTATTATGTCAACCGGGCCATTTAAGTATGAATCTATTGACACCTTATTCATTAAAATCGATTCAGTCGATTAGGCGCTACTATGGAATATACAAAGATACATATTAACCTTCCTTTTGGCTTTGGAGTTCATTTGGTCACGTAGGTAAAAGGCTACCACGTCAGGGTTTTCACAGGTTCAGAAATAAACAGGACACACACCTGCGGATTTCTGAACCGTCAGAAAAATCTCAGAAGATGAATAAACTTGAAATTACTTGGTAAAAAGTGGCTAGAAGTGAACTCTCAAACAATTCTTCAAAGGGACGAATCTTTTTAACCATACCTCCCGAGCCTATAAACATTGGTGTAGGACGTCCACAGGCTAGGTGGCGTAGATTTACGCAAGATGATTGGCAAGAGCTGGAAGCGAGAATAAGCCAAGGATCAAACTAAGTGGCGTAAAATTGGATAGACCCTTGTCCAACAGTAGATAGCGATAGGCTTCATAATGATGATGAAGTGAAGGAGTGGCGATTAAAAATCAAAATTTGTGAGCTTGTTGGGACCATTATTAGGAATTTGGGCAACTCATCTACGACTAGCAGACAGTGCCGTCCAAATTTTATCTTAGTCTTTCAATATAAAGTTACTTCTGGTAACTAATTGATGGTTACTTCTTCTCCAGATCGTACGAACTCACACGCAAAGATAAACTGTTCAAAAACATAGAAAAGATGCAATACTTCAGGGGGCTGAAGCAGTTCGACTTCATCCCCACGACGTTCCTCATGCCAGCGGAATATAAGGAGCTGTGTTCCACTCACTACAGGACTAAAGGACCCTGGATTGTGAAGCCTGCTGCCTCCAGCAGGGGTCGGGGGATTTATATTGTTAATGCAGTAAGTTAAAATTAATTCTTAAAGTGTTGCTAAGAGTCTTGGCATCTTCATACGACAAACTATGTTTACACTACAAAGATTATTTTTCTAAATATACATGGGCGTCTGATCTAGGCTATTCTTCGACTCGGATGGAAGATTGGCTAAGCTGGATGCATTTCAAGCACTGGTTTACACAAATTAGTGTTTGAGGAATATTAGCCCTGTTTCTCAATACCCACCCAGATAATTTATAGTGTAGTTGTTGTATTACTATTCTCTTTTGGATGTAAATTCTTCTTTTCTTCTTTTTTTATGTATTAGTCTGCCAAATTGACTTCACTTTTGCTGATGGAAAGCTTAAGTAGGATCCAAGAGTAATGGTCACCATTATTGCGACAGTATGGTGACCCACACTACGACGGCCTCCGGTCTCTCAGTTACCAACAACACACGACAACATTTATGCTGTCATTTAAAGTTGTCTGCTAATGAGGGTAGTATATTAATTCCTTTTCGAATTCTCGTGATATTGGATATATGTAATTTTTTCATAACGAGCTCATTGCTGTCCACTGTTGGATATAGGCCTAAGTGGTCTACTCGTAAGTCAACTTAGATCAATCCTCAGCCTCTCGCATTCAGCTATTACTAGGCATCTGAAGATTACCACACAAAAAATATCTCATCATCACCAACACCCTTTAACAGTCCACTGCTGGACATAGGCCTCTACTTAGAAAGGAGGATTTGGCCTACTATACCACGCTGGCCAGACGGGTTGGTATAGGGTTGGTTTCAAGTTTTCCTTCTCTTTGCATTGATGTTGTCTTGCGTAGTTTTTCCCTTAGTCGTCTTATACGACACCCGCGGGATGAACAGGGGTGGTGACACTCTGTATTCTTAATCCATCACCACGCGAACAATCATATGTACAAAATATTTCGATTTAAATGTATCTATTTTTCTTGCAGCCGGAACAAATCCCAAAAGGAGAAAACGTTGTGGTAGCAAAATACATCGACAAACCTCTCTTGATTGGAGGTCACAAATGCGACCTGCGTCTGTACGTGTGCCTCACGTCCATAGACCCTCTACTGATATACCTGTACGAGGAGGGCCTGGTGAGGTTCGCGACGGTCAAGTACGACAAGACAAATAAAAACCTGTGGAATCCATGCATGCATCTTTGTAACTACAGCATCAATAAGTACCATACGGATTATATCAAGTAAGTAATAAATATTATATTAAAGAAAAAAGCTTATTTAATAATTGTTTTTACCAAAAATCAAAAAAAGAATGCTGTCATACATGGGTTATACTGATGCGTTTCTGAGTACATGTATCACAATTGTTTAATATAAAATTTCAACTAATAAAATTTAGTGTAAAACAAATGCTTTTATTTTACATTTCTTAAAATAAAATCACCTTATAACTACATAGACTAGGGGGGAGTA
This sequence comes from Phragmatobia fuliginosa, assembly GCA_932526445.1. Classification (NCBI taxonomy): domain Eukaryota; kingdom Metazoa; phylum Arthropoda; class Insecta; order Lepidoptera; family Erebidae; genus Phragmatobia; species Phragmatobia fuliginosa. Next base: position 17,301,776 of record OW052074.1, on the reverse strand, counting down.
GGTAGAGTAATACATTTTTCTAAAGATCTTACTACTCACCTTATCATATTTAAAATATCGCTAGCAATATCTTAAGAAGTCAAGATCGCTAGCAATATCTCGAATAAGTCAAGATCGCTAGCAATATCTCGAACAAGTCATGATCGCTAGCAATATCTCGAACAAGTCAAGATCGCTAGCAATATCTCGAGCAAGTCAAGATAGTTAGCAATAGCTCGAGCAAGTCAAGATTGCTAGCAATTAACATTTATAAACATACTAGCTGATGCCCGAGGCTCCGCTCGCGTCCGAGGGTCAAAATCAAAATCAATAGCAGCCGATTCTCATACATACTGAATATGCATAAAAAATTCATAAGAATCGGTCTAGCCGTTTCGGAGGAGTATGGGAACGAATATTGTGACACGAGAATTTTATATTATTTATTTATTATATTGCATAATGATCTATAGATTATCCATACTATAGATATAACTATAGTTACGTATATCTATTTACAGATACGGGCATGTATTTAAGTATACACTAATTATACATTATACATTCTCATGTTTGTATCTGTACGTAGTTTCTAGTACATGGTTAACCTAACTTGTATCTATTAACCCCAGGTGCGATGATCCAAACGCAGGCAATATAGGTCACAAGTGGACTCTATCAGCTCTACTGCGGCACCTTCGGAAGCAGGGCCGGAACACGACCGCCCTGATGGTGGCCATCGAGGACTTGGTGATCAAGTCCATACTGTCATCAGCTCAGACCATCACGGCTGCCGCCAGGGTGTTTGTGCCTAACTTCTTTAACTGCTTCGGTAAGTGGAATAGCATTTATATACAAGGATTTTTGTAGTAATGAAACTTCAACCATAAATTATTATTTTTTAATATGACTGCCTTGTTGGTCTAGTGGTTAGCGTATGCGGCTGCTGATCAAGAGGTCTCGGGTTCGATTCCCGGGTCAGACCAAATATTTGTGTGATCCACAAATATTTGTTTCGGAGTCTGGGTGTTTTTCTATGTTTAATATGTATGTATTTACAAAAAAACAAGTATGTTTAAGTATTTATATCAGTTGTTTAGTACCCATAACACAAGCTCTGCTTACTTTGGGACTAGATGATGTTGTGTGTAAGATGTCCAAAATATTTATTTAAATATTTATAATGTTTATTTTTATTTATTCATTAGTAATTAGACCCTGGTAGCTTTTCATAGATATCTCGCCATTCATTGAATTCAAAAAATACTTTTATAATCTACAAATATACCTAGTTTTATATATATATATATATATATATATATATATGAAATAAACGAAAGATAAATAAATTGGTTGATTAACTCCTGACAAAATTGTGCAATATTTCCATTCCAAAATCATTGAACTGAATCATGTTAAAAATACATAGAACACTCCTTTACACCACTAATATTGTTTCAGAGCTCTTCGGCTACGACATTCTGGTCGACGATATGTTGAAACCATGGTTGATTGAAATCAATTTATCTCCAAGGTAGATACAACATATTTTCTTTAATAAATTTACAAGCTGTGGTCTTAATGGAACCTTAATGATACCTTATGCAATTGCACTGGGTAGTCTCATCTAGAATTTATTACTCCGTTTTGTTTAAACTAATTAATTCGCCTGTCGGTCCAGTCGTTGCCGCGTTGGTGACTTTGACTGTTGAACTTGAAAGTTGAGCTATAAATTCGTATAGTGTCGCATTAACAATACAGAGTGTCACCACCGTTTGTGTGGTAAGAGTCGGCTCTTGGTGGTCTCTTAATCGGTTAAGAGACCAAATTACTCGGCACAACAGCAGTGCAAATACAAACTCTATTCTAATCTCTCTTGCCAGCAATTTATAGTATAGTATTAACCTATAGATGCCTTAATCTTCTTTCTAAAGAGTAGCCTATGCCCGTCGGTAGACTGTTGATGAAGGCGTTGAATTTTGTTTGATGAGAGATAATGCTGTTACAAGATATCAATAAAATTCTAGAAGGGTCTCGACATTCGGTTTAACCGTACAAGTTCTAATTATTATGATAACCGAATGAGCCTTAAAATAATTAATGTAAGTTCGAATATGGATTGATTGTCACGATTGGCTTCTTGTTTACATTTCTCGGAAATAGTCATCCTATGGGTTTTCGAATCGTCGAGAAAGTACCAGTACTTGTTTGGTCTAAAAGGTGCCACGTCGAACCATAGGGCTTATTCTTTATAATATTGGAACCCAAATCGAACACGTTACAATTCATGATGTGTGTTGTCCCTTGCAGCTTAGCGTGCGACAGTCCCCTGGACGCTCGCGTGAAGTCCGCGCTGCTGGCCGACACGCTGACGCTGGTGGGGCTGCCCGCCGTGCCCATGAGCAAGGCTGACTCCGCCGAGAGGAGTACCTCCCTCAAGATGAGGATCGGAGCGGTCAGTCATCTCATTACGGGCATTAAAACAAAAAAATTGTGAATGTATTAACTTTGTCTGCCTTGTTGGTCTAGTGGTTAGCGTATGCGGCTGCTGATCAAGAGGTCTCGAGTTCGATTCCCGGGTCAGATAATAAGTGATCCACAAATATTTGTTTCGGAGTCTGGGTGTTTTTCTATGTATAATATGTATGTATTTACAAAAAAAAAGAATCCATAATACAAGCTCTGCTTAGTTTGGGGCTAGATGACGTTGTGTGTAAGATGTCCGAAATATTTATTTTTTATTATTTATTAGTTTGAAAAACAAAATAATATTTCCATTTAATTTGACGTGCCCAAAAAATAAAGTTTATGTTTTATTCTGGAGCGTTAAATATTATTGTAATTGTTCCACAGTGTCGTCGCGTCCATTCAGCAGAGAACGTGTGCGTACGTGGCAAGCGGACGAGCTCTGAGAGCGGGGCGGGCGGTCAGAGCACGGGGTCGGGACCGAGCGTGGGGGCGGGAGCCGCGGGGTCTGGCGCGGGGTCCGGGGCGGGGTCACTGGCGGCCCTCACGGGCGAAGAGCTGCGCCTCGTGCGCGCTGTGCGGGCGCAGTACGGCCGGCGCGGAGGTTTCGTGCGCATCTTCCCCAGCCAGGACTCGTGGCAGAAGTACTCGCAGTACCTCGGTGAGTGGCCGCGCAGAAACATAATTTATAATTAAACCAACTTTGCATAAACATCACAAATTTACAACGCTACACTACAATTTACCTACTGTCATCATCATCAATCATCATCAACAGCCTTTAACATTCCACAAGGAGGTTTTGGCCTACTATACCACACTGGCCAGACGGGTTGGTATAGGGTTGATTTCAAGTTTTCCTTCTCTTTGCATTGATGTTGTCTTGCGTAGTTTATCCCTTAGTCGCCTTTTACGACACCCGTGGGATGAATAGGAGCGGTGACACTCTGTATTCTTAATCCGTCACCACACGAACATGTACCTACTGTAATTACTTGATAATATGCTTGTTTGCACAACAGATCCAGTGACTGGCATCCCAGTATGCTCGACGTCGCTGAATAACAACCAGCCGTACCAGGTGGTGCAGCACAACTACAACCTGCTGGTCCACTCGCACGTGCTGCCCCACTTCCAGCACGCCACCGTCGCTACCAGCCTCACTGACACACCCCAGAGGTGAGTTTCAACACTACCGTCTAATAAATGAACTCACACTAAACTCGGTACAATTCGTTATATGAAATAAAACATCTCGTGACGTCCTAAGATATTTAATCAAATTAATACTTATGTATTCCGCCCTATTTGCTGAGCCGTATATAAAAAGTTTATATAAGCATTTTAAGGAAATGATAAGTCACTACAAAAATCAACCTTAAATCTATGACAGTAAAGTTCATAATCCTGTGAAAATCGTTTTAATGAAAGTTTCACGGTATTGTCGCTGCTAATCAACTCTTTAGAAGGTATATGACGAATACTAATTAACATGAAATAGTGTCAATTTTCGACTAGCAATACGGAGTGTCTTTTATTAACCTCCTGGGTGTCGTAAAAGTCGAATAATAGAGCAAACCACACGGGAGAACAGCAATGTAATGAAAAATAAACTTGAAACAAATCGTATTTCGTTTGGTCAGAGTGTTATAGTAGGCCAAAACCATTCTAAGGGGAGATCATGCGACTTGTTAGTGCCAAAGAGATCTGTGATGGTGGGTGATGTGGGATGTGGTGTTGCACAGACTGAAGCGGTACGAGGCGGTGAGCATCACGTGCCAGGCGCCGGCCGTGTGGCTGGGCGAGCAGAGCCCGCAGCACCACGACACGCGCCGCGCCAAGGAACTCGTCAAACGACAACTCCTCGACGGGATGAAACTCACGTAAGTATCGTTACGCGATTACTATATGAGATCACCAGGACTGACTTTTTATAACATCATATTGTTTTTACTAACTCAACTTATGAACTCGAAGGAACAGACCAGACATTAATCAAAAATTGTTTTTGGTCCTTCGAGCCGAACAAAAAAAAAACTCTCAAAAGTGGTAAACGTTGCATTATGTTTAGTCATATCAAAGGCATACTTTTACACATACTCATTTTTTAACGATTACGGTTACGATACCTTCTACTTTCAGACGGTTTGGAACGGGTACTACTGGTTCGTGACTGGTAGACTGCTTCTTTTAACATAATTTATTTCAAGTAAAAATGTAAGTGGTAAATGTGATGCAGCATGGGCGAGGGTCGTCGCGCGTTCGGTCTGTTCCTGACGCACGTGCTGAAGCGCGTGTCGAGCCCCAGCAACGAGCTGGCCGTGGCGCACGCCGCGCTCGTGCTGCGCTTCCTCAAGCGCGCCGCCAGCACTCTGCGCATGCCCTACAATGTCAAGGTGACCACATACTCATATAGCCATAACGTCAAGGTGACCACACACACATATACCCACACATACCTACAACGTGCTGGCCGTGGCGCACGCCGCGCTCGTGCTGCGCTTCCTCAAGCGCGCCGCCAGCAATCTCCGCATACCCTACAACGTCAAGGTGACCACACACATATATACCCATACGTAACCATAACACAAGGCGACTACACACACATCTACCCACACGTACTCACAACGTCAACGTGACCCACACACACAAATACCCACAACATCAACGTGAGCGCACACACATATCCACAACGTTAACGTGAGCACACACACATATATTCATATATAACCACAACGTCAACGTGACCACACACACATCGACCCAGGGTATTAGTGTGACGCCACACAAATACCCCAAATACCCACAACGTCGAGGTGACATCCCACCCATATAACACATAACGATAAACGTACAGTTAGAAACGTATACATATACGTCAAACTTATATTAAAAAAATAACGTTTGTCAGAATTATATGTTAAATTCTCGGTGTTGTGGTTTAAATAGTATTTTATGTGGATGTAAATCAAATGTTGAATATTATCTTATTTAATTGCAAGTTGAATGTATTATAGATTACCGGTAAATGCACCTTTTAGTATTATTTAGTTAGTGTTGTGATTCCATGTTCTCCACACATGCAAGTTTTATTTTTACTTGTCTTTTGAAACAAAAAAAAATCCCTTTTATAAATGGTAGTAACGTCGTCCACAGTCTCCTCTGAGTATGGGCCTCCGATAACCTTGATCACTTATCCCTTTTTCCATAAACGTTTTCTAGCTTTAGACACCGGTTCTGTTTTACTTTCAATCTTAAGATTGTAAGTGTAAAGTTGAAAATTACACAGTTAAAGTTAAACAACGTTTATGAATAAAGGAGCTGGTGTAAAGCGAACCTCAAGGTTCTGTAACCTATGGTATTCTCCGTCGGTTGAACTAACCTATGTCCAAGACATAGGTCCCCACAATTTAATTTTTTTTGTGATCTCTACATTCCATCGTTGAATAAAAGTTACTATATACGTATTATCCGTGTGGTGACGGATTTAGAATACAGTGTCACCACCCCGCTATTCATCCCGCGGGTGTCGTAAGAGGCGATTAAGGGATAAACTACGCAAGGCAACATCAATGCCAAGAGAAGGAAAATTTGAAACTAACCCTATACCAACCCGTCGGGTCAGCGTGGTATAGTAGGCCAAAACCTCCTTTCTAAGGAGAGGTCTATGTCCAACAATGGACTGTTAAAGGCAGTTGATGATGATGATGATATACGTATACATTTTGCGAACTGTCTGTACTATTCAGTCGGCCTTGAAAATCTTTACTAATATTATAAATGCGAAAATATCTGTCTGTCTGTCGCGCTTTCACGCCAAAACTACTGAACCGATTTAACTGAAATTTGGTCTAGAGCACACAGATAGTCTAGAGCTTATAATAGGCTACTTTTTACCGCGATAACCGACATACAAGCGGGTGAAACCGCGGCCGAAAGCTAGTTTATATACCTTAAACTTAAGGTAACAACGAGACAAACAAATTGCAAAACAAATCCTTATATTTAATCTAAGTTTGAGTTGTTAGGTTCCTGTTGCACGTTTACCACTTTTACTCCACGTTCTATCTCTTTCTTTTCATTGAGAAAGAATGAGAAGTATTATATATAATGCTAATTGTATCTCACAATGTTGTGTATATATTGTAGATATCATATATTGATATGGTACTAATATGTCCTTATTTCCTTGACTGACTGCCTGCCCCGGCAAGGGATGTGCTTCATCTGTCTGTATGTATGTTTGTTTTTATTCTAAAGCTTAATGCACAACTTCGTTCTATGAAAATTATGTTTCTGTTAAGAAGGGAACATGTTGTGAGTTTAATATTTCCTATTGTTATTCTATTTCTACTGGACAAGCGGTCTTGAAAACTTCTAACTTGTAAAGTATAAATTGCACTAAAATCGTGCGTACTAATGCTTGTTGTGGGTACGTGCATGCAAATATGCGTACGAAATTGCATACGTTTTTATAACATTATACAAAGTGTTGCTAAATTCAACGATAAGCTGACCAAAGCCCATGAATACTTTGGAAAAAATATCTATATCCCGTTTTTTTAAGTTATAAAAAGATTTGAAACCGTTTAAAAAAACTGATATTTGGGACACGTTATTTCAGTAACACAGTTATTATTTGCACCACACTGACTGAATACGACCCCAAGGGTCTACCAGTTGTGAACCGCAATAAAACACTAGAACACTGTGCTCAATGTATATTGGGTGTGGAATCGTCCACGTACAAATGTTCGTCGAGTTCATATATTTGTCTCGGAGACAAACATTAGCGCGATTCAGAAAATGGCGAGCACGCCATCTATTAACTAAAACTGTAAATTAATGGGTACTTGGACACTGACAGTAAACGTACTATTTTTGTACTCTCGTGTGCGACTGAGTAAGACAAATGTTTATAAGGTTTAATTTACTATAAAATTGCCGTTAGTGAGTTTATAAAAAAGTTCTCTTCCTTATTTTTAAATAATTATAGCCTGGTTTTAATAGTACTACCCTAAAGATACTGTCCCCAACCCGCACTCTGTCCCCAACCCGCACTCGGCCAGCGTGGGGACGTATGGCCTTAACCCTCTCTTGAGAGGAGACCTGAGCCCAGCAGTGGGACGTTATGGGTTGTTGATGATGAAAGGTACTGAGTGCAGAATCAGAGGACTGCTTGACCAGGAGTTTATAGGATCGACTGCTCTCTCACTCTTATTGCACAAACATAATTTGCTTATTTGCCATATTTACACTTACTACCAACATGACAATATTTCAATAACGTGCATTGCCAATTTATAACTAAACATCATCCATATAAAACACATCAAAAGAAATACTTGGTCAAGTTAACATTTTTGTTATTGCATGTTTATTGTAAATAGGTAGTTCGGTTACTGAAATATCAAAACCATTGTGGGTTGTTTCAATTTTATAAGTAATAGTTTGTCAATATCCACAACTTAGTACTGGGTACTTAGTACTACACTTCAGGTATTTCCTTTGTCGTGTGTACATTAAACTTTCAAATGTTTAAGAACCGAAGAATAAAATGCTTAACATCACAAATCATTTATACATCAACAGCGTTTCATAGTACATTCAATTTTATACACACACCTATCTTCAACATAATGATACATATGTATGTACCATGTGGTCATAATGCTTATTTTATTTCATGTTTTTTATTGTTAAACGTACAAGCGTGCTCAATACATTTCGTTATATATTTTTATTAAACTATTTACACAGCAATACATAGGAAATTATTAACCCACCCCAATTGACTGCCTTGTTGATCTAGTGGTTGGCGTATGCCTGCTTATCAATAGGTCTCGGGGTCGATTCCCGGGTCTGACCAAATATTATTTGTGGGATCCAAAAATATTTGTTTCGGAGTTTGTGTGTTTTCTATGTTTAATATAATAAATAAATATTTCAGACATTTTACACACAACGCCATTTAGTCCCAAACTAAGCAGAGCTTGTATTATGTAATATGTATGTATTTACAAAAAAAAGTATGTTTATGTATTTATATCAGTTATTTAGTACCCATAATACAAGCTCTGCTTAGTTTGGGACTAGATGTAGAAGAAGCAGTCTTCAAAGGCTTTCATAAGAAATGAAGGATACAAGATAAGTTTAAAAGATCGCCTTTAAATTTAAAATTCGCTTCTAAGAAAACTATCATTACTGCAGTTTACTGTCCTGTCTGTACCGATGTGACGATAACCAGTCAATCATACTCACCTCTCACTCTTACCTCCACGTCCAGGGTCCTCCAACGAAGATGTGCGACAAGGACAGGTGCGCCGTGATCGCGAAGCAGCTCAACGACTTTCTGTACATGTACTACAGAGAGACGGACCTCTATACGGACAGCGAAGACAAAGAAGGCTGCGTTTCCAATATACATTTTGCGCAATTTTTGTATTCGGCTAGGTAAGCTTTTTACATATATACGTGTAATAGTATTTTTTATTTTATTAGTTACCTACTGTGTACCGTTTGTTCTGTTTGTCAAGCTTCCGACGTACCTTTTATCTCTTTTAAAACATACTCGCACACAAAGGAATATTTGTTTAATTCTATTTTCGAATCCTACTTTTATTAATCGTTGCAACTCTTCTTGTTATGATTTATGACTTTTTAATTTTATCTGTTCATACAGAAAGCATATGTACACTGTTTGGCCAGCGTTGTATATTATGCCAAAATCTCCTTTCTAAGGAGAGGTCTATGTTCAGCAGTGGACTGTTACAGACTGTTATTGTGATGTGATTATGATACGGAAAGAATTTCTATTTAAGTTGTTGTTGCTATGTTATAAGCAACCTAGCGCCATCTAGTAAGCTATAGCCAACTACATGGTAACTTTTGAACTTAAATCGCGCTATTAAAGTTCAGATGAACTGTTGTAACAAAGTATGTTGAAGATCTTTTTTAGATAAATAAATAAAATAACCAAATTTTGTACGTTTCAATTATTTACTACAAGTAGAGTAAAAACAACTTATAAACTAAAAATAGCAATATATAATTTTGTAGTGAGGCCGACCTAGAAGACGTACTCCTCCTTCAGCTGAAGATGGAGAACTACCAGACGACGTTCCTGGGCGACCCGCGCAACTTGTTCTGCGTGGACCTGCCGCCCGCCAAGCTCTGCGTGGAGCCGCCCGCCCGACACACGCTGCTCAAGCACCTCGCCTGGCTCTCGCCCATCAACACTAGGAAGTACAGGTAACAAGCTCAACTTACCCATTTCGTCTCTGGTCAGGACTTACAGGACCATTGCCAGAAGGATACCCAATACGTCGGCTTTGTAGCCATTTGCCTCATAGATCAAAATATATTTTAAGGATTGTAAGCGTGAAATTGTTATACCACTTTTCATTACCTACTATTGAAGTTGGTGCATGACAAAGACAAATAATTTTATATAAATCTACCCTCGTCGTATAGTTAATAAGCAAGTGTGGTCTTCATTCTCAGATATGAGTGGGCGTGCTGGATCGCGAACGCTGCAAAAAAGGGGTACTGTTATATATTTTATAAATTGTGTGTGCTTTAAATTGTTTAACTTTTTCTAGCATGTTTTAACAGTATATTAAAGTTTGTCTCTATCCGGATGGTATTGATTTTGCATGCAATTTTGTTTTAGTAGTTTTTGTATGTGTTATTAAAATTTTATGCATGACATGGCTTGTATTGGGCTTGATTAGAATTAAGGAATTGAATAATATTGAGGTATACGAGTATAAACTGAAATCTTTGAATTTGACCCTTTATCTAGGTTTGGAGGGCCTTTTTCTTCTTTTGATGCCGGATAATATCAGTTATTTCTGGCAATATCAAGTATTTTAATTGATCACACTAATTGATCTCTCTTCAAGTTTCTGTTTAGAATTTTAAAGTTTTTGTACAGCAACAATTCTTCTTTAAAAGTCACGTATCGAGTTTTTTAATAACATTTAGTTTAATCAATAATCTACACAATTAAAGATACTATGCTATTCGTACTCCTTGCTAACATTATGCTTTCTGGTTGTAATTCACATTTTACGTGCGACATTTTATCTCTCGCTTCTTTGCAATCAGTAGAAGTGCTTTCGTGAAAGGGGCGGTGCGCTATTTGATTTGACATCTATTGATATTACGTCTATTGTAAGGCTGGCTTGTTTTCATTAGTATTACAGAACGAATACTAAAATACTAACATCTACCAAAAGGAACTTTTAAAAAAAATCACTGCTTTTCAATGTTGGCGATTATCATTAACTTTGTGTAATAATAAATTAATGGTTAATACGCCCATCATCAACTCCTTTCTAAGGAATGACTTATGTCTATAAAAATCTAAAATTACAAAATAAATTAAACTGCATGCCGACAGTATTGTTACAAATGTTGATGATTATTGGTAGTTGTCAGATTCTGAGGAACCAATAATCCATTGTATTAATCTCTTCTTTAATTTAATAGCAAAAAACTAATTATTTTACTATTAAAATTACACCATAGATATCTGTATAATTTATAGTTACAATCACTTTGTTCTATAATGGTGTTTCTTGTTCCAGACCATCAATAGACTCTACGAACAGGGAACCAGACGAATCGTCGGAACATTCACCCCCCTCCCCCACCTCCAACTCCGACGTGGTCGTGAAAGATTCTATGAAAGAAGAGAAACCACTCCCCCAAGCACTCAGATACGCCCGGTCATAGCGACCACCCGGATAACATAGAATAATACAATACGTGTGAAGGTATATAAAAAGTGATTAATATAACTATACATTCTAAATATAAGTATGTTTTTGACTGAATACGCAGAGAAATATAATTAAAAGTAAGTCAAAATGCGCCAACATTATAGTTTTTTCATGAACCGTTTAGACGGTGCATGGCTCATGCGAAAGATATATAAAAGTATTAAACAAGCTTTTAATATCGGTACGTCACTGGTGCGCCGAATGTTTTCTGAATTAACCAGTTTACATGTGTTGGGGTCAGATACTTGTGACGCTGTTGTACTTTTATTTTGTCTCATAGCCCTTTATTTATTAATGTGACCTATTAGTAATAGATCACCATCATAATTAGCAAAAAACGGTCTTTTTTGGCCCGGATAATGACCGCAGAGTCTACAAATTCCTTATTCAATCTTCATCTTAAACAGTTTTAACTAAAAAAATGTGACTACCCTTAAATCTCTTTCATGTATACCTTCAGACGTAAGATTTTACCTAAATTCACTAGTTACTAGTCTCGCTAGATACTAAATAGATAGTCTTCTCGTTCTTCTGACTTTACCCACGTTTTGAATTATTCAAAAATACACTATTTACAATTAAATTCAATTACTAGTGAACGTAGTTAGATTTTGCATGACATGATGTACAAAAGTTAGGGTAAATAATACAAAAAGCTTCCATTATTAAACGTTACACAAAACTCTTTAGAATTAAAAAGAAATACCGAATTATCCACTAAAACATAACTTCTAAACCAACTTAATTAAATAAACTTTCCTGAACAATACACTTCACTAAATTGCTACAGCTAGAGAATCCACAACTACCCTCTTTTCATTTGCACTTTTTATAATATGTAGGTAGGTACAATTAAATGCTGTAGTACAACGCCATCTATTGGTGTCCCATAGTACTACCATACTCTAGATAAGCTTCTAAAAAATATTTTTCCTAATCCCATTATCATTTTTCAAAACAGAAAATATATCATCAAAATACAATTCCTTTCCAAGGAACGTTTGCTTGTATATAAATTTCTCTTAATATATTAATTTCGTAGTAGGAACCAAAGAATTTGGGCTGTTTCATAACAAATTACACAAGTACAATGGCATAGTAGACAGATATTTAAATAGTAGTAATAAGATCTCAAAACCCATTTTTTAAAAATAACCAAAGTTTAAACAAAAATGCAACCCTAATGTTGTCAAGAGTTATGTAAGCAAGAGACCTAAATTGAACTTTATAGCGTGGCAGCTAGAGTCACTATTTCTTTAACTGATTTCTCGTTTGCCTACTGCACAACGCTTGTAACGTATCAGATTACTAAAATATATATTTAATTTAATATAATACCTATGGTGTTCAAAGTTACCTTATTAGGGGAACACAGTCTAATGTCAAAAGAGATATTATTTTATTAGTTTATTCAGTGTTCTACACGACGTTTGGTATCAAAATCAGATCGTTGTCAAAATTCAGTACGTACCATAATAACTTATAATATAAACCTTATAATATCTTAGATTACATTGATACAGAAGACCAACATATTCTTGCAGTCATATTTTGTCATTTAGTGCGAGACCTTAGGCCCAATAATGCAGAAGCGTCATAATAGACCGCCATAGTGTGTCACCATGCTGACATTCACATTGAGTATGGTGACCTCATGGATTTTACTCATGCTTTCCATCAGGCAAAACAAAAAAGAATCTAAATCTTTAGCTTAACACCTATCTTTGTCAATATCTAAGGTAATAGATCTGATATCAAATCAAATTATAATTTAACAGTCTTCAATTGAACCTGATCAAAATGTCATTTCTTATTTAAATTACAATACAGGGGTGGAACTAGCTCGAAAAGGGGCCCTTTATTGTTGTGTATTTAAAACTTCACAACTTTTCATTCAATTATCTAATTAAAATCCTGTGTATCTCGCATATGAGGGGTCCTTTGATTTCCCTAGATCCACCCTTGTCACAATTAGTTGTAAAACTATTACTAACGGCGGCTCCACATTAGTGCCGTGACTTCACACGCGAATTTTCGTCGTGAATTCGCGGCGCAAGTTGTGACCTCCACATTCACGGGATGTTCACAATCGTTCGTGAAACCCGCCGCGAAATGGACGTAGTACTTTCATTTTGTCTTATTGAACAGTGTATAGAACAGGCGTGAACGCGCGTGAACCACGCGAAAACCGTCCACATTCACGTTCACGCCTATTCACGGAGCTTCACGGCACTAATGTGGAGCCGCCATTATAGATATTTTTCTTCTTTTTTTAATAAAAGAAGAATTAATAGTTATATCACGTTGTTTGTCAAACGTTAATGATAATTTTTAGTATTATGTTTGCGAGTGCCTGTACCGCATTTCGTGAGAATGCTTTAGACTGATAGCGTTATTGTACCAATGTGATTTTAATTCAACTAGTGGTTACGTGTTCTCATTTGATGTGCTCTTGATGCCTACGTTTATTAGGATGTAACAATTAGCGGTTGCTGTTGTACATAAAATAGACATTAGATATATATTATATTTTTTCATTGACAACTTATGTACTTAAAAATATTGGCAATAAATTGTTACTTAAACATTTTAAATTGACGATGTGATCAATTTTCGAATACTAGGCTTTTAGAAAGTCAAAATGCAATAAAAGAAATAGATAAGTATTCAATATCAAGGGTTCACTATGAATGAAAAGGTATGGAAGAATTTGGGAATCGAATAAATATATCGAATAAATTTTTTAATATATTCGTGTGAGGATTTAAGCGAGAAGCATTATGTGAAGCTTTATGAGTATAAAGTGATGACCCAAATGCTAGTCTACAAAGTATGGATTGCGCGCCAAAGTAAAAAGCACTATTTATTTTTTATATTTAGGTTAGTTTTAGCTAAAATCTTTGCAGTGTGGTCGTCTAAATAGACGGCAAACAAAATTATATAAGCAATATTCTGTTTACTGTAAAAGAAAATTATATAGAGTAATAAAATATATGTTAACCCGTCCACTGCGCATAACTGAATTTAATTTATGAATCTCATGGAATTATAATCTCAGGAAATATTTAAAACAAGTATTATTAGATTTAAGCGAGCTGCTGGCTTTTATAGTATTTGCCAATTGCCGAACTGTTGAATAGATCTAATGTAAAACATAATCTAACGGGCGATGGAAATGCTCAGCAAAATTGCTGGTAATCGGGGTATGTAGTATTTTAGGTTTTTAAATCGTATTCCAAAAATGAAGTTTAAACCAGAATAGAAAACTTATAATTTACTAAGAACAAACCATGATACTGTATGATGTAAAAGAAAAATAGGTATGAGAAAAGAATTCAATATTTTTTTATTGGCAGCCGGGCTGGTTTAGGTCATTCATTTCTGATCTTTTTGAACATCGCCGTAACATAATACTTTTAGAACTATACAAATATCAGAACAAACTTTATACGGTGATGTTCAAAGAAATTATAAAAACCTAACAGTCTTAAAACTTTTAGTTAGCATTTGAAAATAAAGTTGTGCTTATTTTGTATATTATTCTAGTCTCATGCCGAAATAAACTCAGTGTGTATATAATTGGTGCACTGATTCGAATGTAAGCTTCGCTTCAGTACAAAGTGTGAACTAGAGAAAATACTCACACGCAACATTTTAATCTCCTGATGTGAAAATATATTTTGAATATGCTAAATAAAAGTTTAAAATACTATACTGTTTTATTTCAATAGATACCTACTTATACAGCAGAATGATCACAAACTGGTCATATTTTTTTTATTTTTTTTTATTTTTTAAAAAGACAACTCCCACATTAGGAATATAAATTCCTGTGTCGCGGGGGACTTACAAACATACATGAAACGGATAATAATAATCATTTATTTGCCAGAATGTAGGTGTACAAAGTATGATCTTAAAATTAAACACGTCCCATTTACATCCTACCAGTATACATGGTATGCAAATATTAGTAAGGTATATTAAAATTAAATTATTCAAATAGCAATTATCTATATGAATTAAATTAAATTAATTATTGCATGCAATGTCAAAATAATCATTTCGGTAAGTCAACAAGGAAATTAAAATTTTGTCAAATAAATTCTAGAATATTTAAAACTAGGTACATTAATTATATATTGTTCATGGATATTGTCTATGTCAAAATGATAAAACTGGTTTAAAAAATAATAATACCAATACTCTATACCGTTACTTCCCTTCCTCACGATATGACATAAATTCAGTCAAATTGTAAAAACATTTCTCCTTTAGCCATTGCGTCAAGTCTTTTTTAAATTTAATTACCGGTAGCTCTTTAAACCTATTTGGCAATTTATTGTAGACCTTTATAGCATTTACATAAGAGTTCCTCTTATACATTTCGAGCCTACATCGAGGAAAATGTAACTTATGTCTATCTCTAGATGCTACATTTCGTTTGGAAACATCTTCATGCTTGGAAAAATATTTCGGGTGTTGTCTCACAAATATGCATAGCTCTCTAATATACATGCACGGTAATGGCAGGATGTTAAATTTCTTAAATATAGGTTTACAGCTATCCATATGGTCCGCTCCACAAATTGCTCTCACACATTTTTTTTGCACCTTAAATGCGGACACAAAGAACACCCAGACTCAGAACAACAAATTGTGAATCACACAAAGTGTTGTCCTACGTGGGATTTGAACCCACGACACGTAATAGTAGGAAGCGGTGTGGCAACCACTTAAGCCACTAGGCCATCCGTGCAGTCCCACTAGGCCAACCGTTTATTATTTAAACTCGCCGAGTCCCGCGGTTATTGTTAATAATAAATAAATACTAGGTTATTCCTGTCATCAGCTAGTGAAAGACCCGTCGAAATCGGTGCAGACTATCCAAAGATTAACCGAAACAAACATTTTAAAAATTGTTTTTCATTTATCATTTGACATTTGAACACAGACTCCAATTTTAATTACTTGTATAGATTGACATTAAAATGGCTAAATCCAGGTCTTTTTAGACATGATAAGTACCCCTACTAACCCAAAGGCCTGTCTTACACTTTGGTCAATGTAAACTGCAACTTCCCGGGCTGGGCGTAGACTTAATCTTTTACGAAGATGAGTTCTTTAACATGGTCTCTGTCAACCTCTATGAAAATTTAATAGGTATTAGAGCTACGCTGATTTCAGCACGAATGGGTCCGCTCGACCGGGGCAGTTCTACCCTCACACAGAAAGCCAACCTTAAATTACAGTATTCGTGCTGTCGTCTTTCGTTGGAGAGTGTGAGACAGGAAGACCAATGACCTCCGGAGGCCGAGAAAATAATGCAGATCTGTCCGGTCTTCCATGGTTTGGGTCAAGTGAAGATAGTGGATTCTACTCATGCTTTCCATCAGGCATATTAGGGTCACTTTGAGGTTCTCTTTTACGACAGGAAAGCATAAGAAAGCATTTGGATCTGCCTTGGTAGGGCTTCCCTCCAGCCTTTAACCTTTTGACCGCCAGGGTCACATATATGTGACAAGCGAAAACTGTCCCTGTACGCCAACGTCACAAATATGTGACAAAAAAAGCGGTGCACCGAAATACGAAATAAAGCCTTTAAACATTACTTTTATGCCTTTCAATTTATATAAGTACCTTAAGAAGAAGCTCTAACTCTTTATCTATTTCCATAAAACTATTTAAATTGCTTTATGATATTAAGAAATTTTACTCTAAAAAGAAAGAAATAATCTCTTAAAAAAGAATGTCCCCACACGCCAGAGTCACAAATATGTGACCACTAGTGATGTAGGGCACGTTAGATGATATCGTAAGTTTATATTAAAATTTCGTTAGCCTGTTTTATTTTTGTTGTTAAGTTTTGTTATTATACTTATACTGTTAAAATGAGTAAGAAAGTAGTTAACAGCCGTGCTCGTGAAATGATAATTAAAGTAGACAATTATTTTGTAAATAAGAAAGAGGACTCTTAGTTATTGATACAAAATATAAGCAGTGCCCTAAAAAATGCTTCGTACACTACTGAGGTTTAAATGAAATAAATAAAAGTTTTAAAATATCCATCAAAAGTTGCTTAGCTTTTTTTTTTCAAAACTCTACTTGTTACTTTTTATGCCAGGTTTATAGAAGCTAGTATTTAAAGGCTATAAACGTACATACTGTTTTACATTTTGTAAATTTTTATATAGTTGATTATATACTTAACCTATTTGAATCGTGTATTTTTTTTAAATATCTCCTTCAACGGAATTATAGAAATCTAATTTAAAATACGTGTTTTAATTATTATTAGTTAATATTATACTCGATAAGCGAGATAGTACGTTGCTACATCCTTATTTGAGAAGCGCAATATTCATAAAAATGACGTACCGTCCACGCCAGGGTCACAATATCAAGACAACAGATCACGAATAATGTTGTACCTATAGTTATTATATTTAATTATATTGTCGTCTCAATTCTGTTATTACGGTATTAAACAACTCTGTAAATAGTGTAGAACTATTACTAGAGTAGGAAGAAGTGTAATGTTGAAATAAATTCAGTGTTATAAGGACATATATTTTGAAATTGTAGACGAAAATAAAAATACAATTCATGTTATCGATAAAGTTTTGGAATGCTTATTTTTTTCGTAGGTATTTGCGCTAAATTTTTGGTCTGGCGTTGAGGGCAAGTTGATGAGTTTTTGCTCTGGCGTTCAAAAGGTTAAAATGACAAACTCTCCAGAGATTTTCAGCTATCTAAGAGCCATCTCGATTTCGTTAATATTTCTCAGGTCGTGGTGCATTCAAAGCATATAAACCACAGCCACAGAAACATTTCACTGTCAAAAGAATAGCCGGCTTGGAAGCAATGATTTCCCCACTTGCTGTGGTCAACTTGGTCTGACAATATCAGATGGCTTCTTCCAAAAGATTGTACGAACACTTTTTGATCCCTGATTCTACTCGATAGCTCTTTCAATCGAAAGAGCATTGAGAGCATCGCGATCTAGAGGATGCATCTGCGAGTGCATCGAGAGCATCTCGCGGTTTAGAGTCCACAGGTGGGTTTTCATATCGTTCCTTCATTAACCATTTTCCGAAAGCTTCGATTTACTGCCTTTACTTTACTTTTCCCTGAGAGTGCAAACCATTTCCACGTTGCTAGTTTAAGTTAGTTATGATTTCCATGGCAGCAATTCGGTTTTCCAGATTTGACTGGAATCAGATCCCATATTTGAGTCGATATTCAGAGCCGTCAGAGACAAGTCAGTGATCACTACCGGTGTAGTATTTACGAAACTATTGATTGCTGAGACGTCTCTGAATATGTGCTGTCTGTCAGTCACGGTGAATTCGATCTTACTTTTGGTCATAGCTTCTATTTCCTTTGGGGTTGTCTTATGAAGGAGTTACCCGTTCAAGGAAATTGACGAGCATTTGCCACTTTGATTCTTCCTTCTAAATCCATAGCATTCTATCGAATCGCTGCAATTTTGTACTCCGACTTCGGCGTTAGTCACCGATGACAATGTTGTTAGTACAAGGGGAAGCCCAAGAGTTCGGAGAATGAAAGTGTTGTCAAATAAATAAAACTACCCAGCTATATTTCCTTTTCAATGTAATCCTTCTTGAGCCTAATACACTTTTTACTTTTTGTTTCACTATACTTTTTACTACTTCTGTAAACCAATAAAAAAAACTGCCCTCAAAATGTGCCAAAATATCCTCCTACTTTTCGAATCATTATCATCCAAAAATTTACTGTTTGGTGGGTATACAAAAAGCTCGAACCCACACTTGAGTAAAGCATCCATTAGAACTTTGCTCATCTGAACCGAGCGTTGTGTTGTAAAAGTAGCACAACCTTTAGAAATTTTTCTTTGCCATTTTTCCTAAATAGCTTCTTTTAACTTTCCTATATTGTTGCATAATATCTTCCAGTGATTGTGGTACACGATCACCATAAAACATCATCCATTTCGTTTAAAATGGTTTGAACGAGTTTTCCTTGCTTGCTTCCATCTTAAAATTGCACGAAATTCAATTTACTGCATAATTGCAATTAACTTACCGATTTACTTTTTGGTGACGGATAACTCGTAAAAAATTAAGGCATGATGTAATTTGACATTTAAAATAAGTTACTAAAAATATTTCTACCCTCATTCCTTCATTACCATTCCAGACTTCTAGATCTACCCTCGTTTTTTAATTTATTGGTTTTCTTTAGTAGGTTACCTACCTACTTCCTATTGAAAAAGCTGTCTTTCTTTGGGCTTGCTACTCTATAGACAATTAATCAATTGGATGTATATTTTGGAATCAGATATTTGAGTAGCTGTTAAAATCGATCTCCTCTACAAAGAGTATGAATTATGGATGTATGAATTTTGATGACGGGGTCTTTCTTTGAAATAAAACTTGAAATTTTATTAAATAAATTTATTCAGTAAACATGCGCACCTTCAGTGTCCACCAGAGGACTATCACAAAAATGTTTCTTGTTGCCATTTTCAGAGTTCCTCAGCTCTTCAGCCGGGCGCCCAATTCCTGTTGAATAGAAGAACTATTAGTCCCATGAAGTAAGTCCGAGAGTGCAGTTGTCGCGCTTTCGTTCGTAATTGAAGATTTGTTTACGTTAACGCAATTACATTGAAAATGTTCTAAGACTCGGATGTAAAGCCGAAACAAATGAAACCTGTTTAGTAAATATTCGGCCGTTAATTTTACCGATCAAAATGCAACGAGATAGTGATAAAAATGGAGTTGAACGTTTACAAAAGTATCGGACCGTGTTAGATGCGCATATATATCGTTCTCCACACGGCCACGCGCCGCTCAGCTGTTCGTTTTGCTCTATTCAGCCGTACTTACGATTTGTTTATTTCGTATTCCTGGTTCTTCAGTCGTAGACGCCTAACGCATACAGCGTAACGTCGTCGCTAGCATGGACTACGCATCGCCGCCGTAACGCTCGCATCGCATGCCGCAACTAACTATCTGAAAGGACTCTCACGCACGTGTTTGTCGCCGCTCGACAACGTTAGATATAAAATACAGAGCAGGGCCGTACGCTGAGCTCACTGAGCCCTTTTAGTTGGCACCGACAGACACAGCTGTTGGCCCCAAATTTAAAGCCAATTGGTTGTTGGAAACGGGGTGCGCTCTTCCATGATTAATGTGTACGTAATTTGGATTTTTTATGCTCATTTTTAGTGAAGGGATTCAGTAACGTTAACTAGTATTACGATTGAAGAGTATAGCAACAATTCAACTTGATAACATAGTGAGATAATGAGCGCACCCCCGACTGGTATATCCCAGGTAGATCCAACGGCCTAAAGCAGACAGAAACGTTTCGATCATGAGATCGCGCGTTTTATAGGCATCCTGCAATAAAATCACAAGTTTACACAGAAGTACCGCAACCAAGGAGAAGCAGTATTCTAAGCCAAGGTGTTTCAGGAAGATCATGCATGAAAAGTTTAGTGCCGGAGAAGTAATCAAAGTAAACATGTCGTTCTAATGAATTTATTCTATAAAAGAAATTATAATACAGCTTAATCAAACGTATCTTAAAATTTAGACTTATCATTATCGCACTCAATCCAATCGGTCATACAATCTATGCGTCTTATAATACAATGGGGCAGGTCGTCAAACATCTGCGGGTAAAATGAAAACGGGACCGTCAATAAGTTCAATTTATTACATCGTATTGGTTGACATAATTCTATGAGTCGTGTGGACTTACAAGCTACGTTCGCGGTAGTTCGACCGTTCGTTCGTGTCGCGGCGAGTAGTGCGAGTACCTACGCGGCTAGTAGCGGCGCGGGCCCAGCTGCGCCAGCTCCCGCCCGCGCGCGCCCGCTCCGCCCCCGCTACAAACAGACTCGCTCAGTGCCGGCCCGCGCTCGCCCGCCCCTCCCACCTCTCTCTCTACCTCCCCCACCTCCCGCGAGCGGAGACGAGGCAGCGGGCGAGCGACGCTCACATTCACATATTATATAACAAAATTTTATCACCTCATACATCTGTCCCACAGAACGTTAGCTGCATAGAAAGTATTTGCCAACGTTTGAATAATGTTTAAATAGGTGAACACAGATATAGGTGCCGCGAATTAAGATTATTTATAATTGCGTCGCTTTACTAGACGCTGTGAATTTAGCGAGGAGCAGGAGCATGCAGCTATTAAATAGTTTTAGTAGAGGCCAAGTATGTAATATCTCGACGAGGAATTTAAAAATGAAAAGAAATCTGTTAGTATTCCTATATGTTTTATATTCTACTAGTTCTAAATATAAAATAAATTGTGTTTCTATGTAGTGACTCAGTGTGTCTCCTCACTAATTACCCAATTAATATGCGCTAATGAATGTTGCCCAATAAAAATACATCATGGTTATTTCCCATTGAATGTAACCTAGATATAAACAAAATGAATATTTAAACAACAAGAACACCAACAGATGACATGATGGACACTGCATACTCCTTGCCAGTTTTAGGGGTTGATTCTAAGATATGTAGAGAAACTTACCGTCCCATTGGAGGGTACTGTTGCGCGTATGGATCTCTGTCGTATCCACCAGGTCCGGCAGCGCCGCGCCTGTAACATCATAAGTACTTATGTTAATATTATGAACATAAAATAGAGAACACTCCCTTAAAACATCAGATAGGTACATGGAAGTAATAAGCAGGTTATGTAAAATCTATTTATATTTAATTTCTTGGTTTCTTCTAAACCAAAAATCCAGCACAAGTTGAAATTTTTACAGATTGTGCAATCGGCAAGGTGGTCTAATAACCTGGTGACAAACACTGAAAATCATATGAGGGGGGCATCACGAGACCAGTTATTCGACATATTAAAAGTTTATACAGATATTGTAAAAATTGTTCAACATCCTGCAGCAACCTCTACATTGCCAAGTAGTAGTCTGTGGCTTTTCCATTTGTCTCAGGTAAGTTATTCCACAGCCTAACTGCTTGTACCGACTTGTCAGTAAATTGTGTGGTATTGCTTAGCATTTTCAGTTTTCAATTCTCCAACAATCTCAAGAGCCTGCAACGTCAATTTGCCTTGCAAGATCACACTTTTCGTAACAGTCGCATCATGCATTTACCAGCCTACTCCACAAGTCCCCAAGTGCATAAGAAAACTTAGTTGAATGAAGAAATATTCCTAAGCATCTTTTGTAGGCAGTAGAGCCATGCTGATTTGAGCATAGATGGGCGCCAGCTTGACCGGAGCAGTACTACTCCCACATAGAAGATCAACCTAAAACGGCAGCATTTATGATGTCGTCTTTCGTTGGTGAATGTGAGACAGGAGGTGCAATCTTTCTGCACCATGTAGAAGCATCTTACTAACCCGCTACGGTGTGGGTCACCCGCTATGGCATGCACTCTCAATGAGGATGGTGGTCCAAACTCCTGGTTTTTACTCATGCTTTCCATCAGGCAAATTAGCCACTACGGCTAGGCTTAAATATAGATAAAAACTAAAACCCAACTACGTCAAAAAAGAAGCTGAAAAAGTATGAAACAAGATTTTCAGGACAATTATCACATATTCAAGTTTGAAAAGTTACATGTTATATAGAAACATTCTTGTGTCACAATGTTAATTCCCATACTCCTCCGAAACGGCTTGACCAATCTTTATGAAACTTTATATGCATATTCAGTAGGTCTGAGAATCAGCCAACAAATATTTTTTATACTCCTAGGGCGCGAGCAGAGTCGCGGGCATCAGCTAGTGTTATATAGAAACAAACCATAACACTTAAGCAATGCATGACTACATCTTTTTAAACTTGAATGTGTTTCACAGGACTTGGCTGGTTTAAAATAATTCTGAAGATACATACTGCATATTAAGATTGATGGTTTGTTTACAAGTAGCAAGCTTATCACTAAAAGTGATTAACAATGATAACAAAATAACATTATCTGTATAATGTACTTATCACTGATGGATGTGTTAAGTAGATTGGCAATCAAAACTCACAAATATTTTATTTTCATTGATGAAAGCAAATATTAAACAGGAGTGAATTTGCTTAAATGCAGTAATTGCTGTAAGGTTCTAGTCCCATTTAAAAATTCAGTATCGTATCATATAGTATAGCTCAGTTATCAAGGAAGGCTACATAATATATATCATAATGTCAAAAGAAGCAAATTAACACGAAAAACTGTAGCAAAAATTGTAGAAAATTATTAATTGTAAAAATTGTAGAAAATGGGAGGTTCCATTGCATGCGCTGCATAAACAGTGAAAGTATCACAGAAATAATGTAGGGAAGAATTGTTGTTCTTAAAAAGATCAAATAAAGTTTACAACAGTGTATGTCTATCTTTTACGTTTCGACTTGTATTTTAAAGGAAGCATTGAATGAAAAAGTTCAGGTTTATAATATTAGTATAGATATGGCACCAATTTTACAGGCCTGATTGTTTGGATAAGAGGGTTCATGATTCAGGATATTTTGTTATTTCTTACATTCTTGGTAATTATAATCGCAACAATGTTCATAATATTTTGTTTTATGTGTATCAATAAATTTAAGTGCAACTATAAATAATACAGTTATCAAACCAAAACATGGAAATTGTTGTTTAACTGATTAAGAGTATTTGTACATTACAGGCTATATTATTATCAAAGGGATAACTTACATGGGTGACCTTCTGCTGAACATGTCTCCGTTGGGCATGGGCGCGGGTCTGGGCGGCAGCGCGCGGTCGTAGGGAGGCATGGCGGGGCGGCGGTCCAGCATGTCCCGCTCGTCGTACATCGGCGGGCGCCGGTCGTCGTACATGGGCGCCAGCTCGTCGTAGCGCCGCTCGTCCGCGTACATGGGCGCCGCGTACGGGTCCCGTGCGCCGCGATCCATCAGCGCGAACCCGCGCCGGTCCTCTCCCCCGTAGCCGTTGTACCGATCGTCGTACGCGGCCGGCGGCGCGCGCTCGCGCTCGTACGGCATGGGCCGCGGCGCCATCCCGCCCGGGCCGCCCACCGGCGGGCCGCGAGCGTGCGGACCGGGCCGCTCGCGCGCGTACGGCGAATCCCGCATTGGAGGCCCGCCGCGCATGGGCCCGCCGCCGCGCCGCTCCATGCCGCCCCGCATACCGCCGCGCATGCCGCCTCGGCCTCCGCCGCCGCCGCCGCGAGCTCCGCGCTCCTTGATGCGGCCGCGCTCGACGGTGATGACGCCGCCGTTGAACGTCGAGTTGTTGAGTCCGCGGATGGCGGCCGATGCCTGATCTTCGGTTTGCATGTGCACGAACCCGCAACGGTTCATGATGTCGCACTCTGTGACGACGCCGAAGCGTTCGAAAAGTTTGCGAAGATCCTCCGGCTTGGAGCCCTGCGGCAAGCTGCCGACGAACACTTTGGTTTGCTGAAATTAGATGTTAGTTCGTGATAACGGAGCCGGCGTCGACGATAAAAAGATATTACAGCGCGAAAACTATTACTCACCGGCACCATTTTGAGTTCTTTATCTTATTTCTACTAAACCTTCTGCCTTTATTTAAACACCGCACTTTTTACGCACCTCTACGATCGCACTTTAAGATCAAAATGGCGGACCGGAACTCTATAAACGACGCATAGACGCTCTCACGATAATGACATTTCGCACGAGATGTATTGTGATTGGACGACGTTTTCCCGCTTCATTAAAAAATAGTTTATGTGTAAAGGTGATTGGCTAATATTCGACTACACACAAAAACAACGAATGAAAACGAAGCACAGATAATTCATATTTTATGTGTAGTCGGGCAAAATTACCAAATCGAATATTCCCAAATGTTTATTTCTTTCTGAATACGTTTCAGACAGAAAAAAGATATTACTAGGAATTCAGTATTTGTGAATCTTTATCTACAATTAAATGGTGCCATAATACTACAATCCTAAGCGTGACATCTTTGATATTTAAAAATGTAGTATTTCTGTGTGTAATGAAACTAATGAATAATGAGATCGTTAATTCCTGTGAAATCTGTGGATATACGCGGGCAATCACAAAATAGATGAACACGCACACTATTAATTTAAATAAAACAAACTGGTAATTCATATGAGACTTATAATACATATTTTATTACACACTATGGACGTTCATACTAGGTATATTTTTACTACTATGTTTGTAAATCTAGGTACTATTTATTAGCATAACAATACCTATAATAAATACCTACATGTCACTTAAATTAATAAAACTCGTAATTTAAAAAACATCTAGTTATGAAACGATTTCTAAAATTCTTAAAGCTCTTTTGTAGTCTGTGACTTTGGTTTTTAATACATAACTACTAAGATTAAAATATTAAAGATAAAATTGAACTTTTAGTTGGAATAAATAGCTGTAGGTACATTTTCATTAGATGGTTACTTAAAACCACCAAAATCCATTAGATAACTTGCAGAATATACACTTACAAGATTACATTCCTAGTTTTACTTTTACAATTCCTAATCACCTATGTATTTCTAATGTCAGCTAAGATTGTCTAAATACAAGGTCGCGTTATAAATGGATCTCATTAGTTTTATCACTTGATAATTAATGGAATTCTTGACGTATTCTCCTAGGTTATATTTATTAATTGTCCCACAGACTTGGGAGCAGTTAAATATATCTGTAAGTCTGGACTGTATTTTTTCTGAATTGTTGTGATGGATCACTTTGGGTGTAATCCTTTTTGCTTTTTTGTACAATGTTTCTGCTATGGACGTCAAGTTCCATGTCAATATGTCGCTGCTTTTTTTAGGCTCGTAGGTGCGTGCCATACGACCCAACAAATACCCTGAAATATAAAGATACAGATAAAAGACACGAATAGCTCTAAGTCATGTTCCTAACCTTTATTCCCAAAATGATTTGGGATCGGCTACTAATTCAACCGAATATTAGTTTTTTCGCAATCCTGAGGGACTAAATTCTAATTTTGAACTAGTTATCAGTTTAATGGACAGTAGCAAGGGTGGTAATCACCGCCAATTTCCATACTTCGGGCTGCTAGATTGTAGGGCTGATATTGTTGTAGGAAAAACCTAGTTACAGCCCGTCATAGTATTATTGTAATTTTATTAAAAAAAAACTGAAGTGGGTCAATTTTAACGTACACGTGTAGAGTGGGTTCAACAACCTGATGACGTAGCTACGAGTATAATATGGTCTTGTGAGGCCTCTTATGCGTGGCATTTTTAATAGACTTACCTAATGAGAGTACACGCTTTTACTACATGTTTATAATCAAAGAGTACACGAAAGGAATTCCGTATGGTAATACTAGTAGCTGAGTGAGGAAAGGGAGCAATGAAAGATCCATCCCTTAGAGCACAGACAAGTCTTCGATGTTGTGTGAGGCGATTTCGAGTGCGAGAGATAACTTTTTCAAATTTTAACTTTATGATGAATATAGCAAAGACGACATTGTCAAAAGCCTTTAAGAGTCCACAGCTGAAAATTGGTTGATCTCCATAGAAAGGAGGCTTTGGTGTAGGTACCTATGTATGGCATAAGACAACTATGCAAAGACATTTTTATTTCGAAGTGAAATAATGATTCGCTACATGGAGCATAGCTCTGCTGGAGAAGAATGGAAGAAATCAGCTGGACGGAAAAAACTATCAAAGAAGAAGTTCTAGAAAGAGTGAATTAGAAGAAGTAAGAAAGTAGGTACGCTACCTTATACGCCACTATAACTTTAGGTAGATGTAACATCATAGAAGGAAAAACAGAAGGAAAGAGAGGAAGAAGAAGACCGAGAAATATTAGTTATATATATTATTCACTGATATGATAGATACTATATGCTGAAATGATACTAAAGTTTAAGAGCCTGAATGTCTTATTACAATTATGATTAATTTGATCTGATGTAATATAAGACTAATTGCTAAATGATATTGAGAACACACGTCGCGTTCAATGACCGGTAGTGAAATAACTATTATATGGATTTTAATAATGAATATTGACGGATCTGCTGACGTGATGTTTACAATTTCGCAATGTACGGTTGCACCATACAGAACAGATTAATGAAAAGGTAGCGGTCGCGACGTATAAGGCTGTCAACTCTTGTTATGGAGAGCTCGAAAGGGCTAAATCAGCTAGGTACATAAATACATACCTAATTCTTAAATAAATGATGATGGTCATTGCATTGGTATCTAATGTGCTTCAGCATCTTAACGATTTAATACTTGCCATCAAATGACTTATACACGTGTCTATACTACATCTAAATGCCCAGACTCAAAACAGACGATCGTGCTCCTAACACGGTAATAAAGAAACCCATGTCTCAGTATCACTAACCACTAGACTTAACATACAAGCTTATGTATATTTCATAATATATCAATTATACGCATATATACGTATGTTGTGTACCCTAGCCCACCTAGGCTTTGTACCTATTACACTACTTGTTGGATAGATGAAAGATGGATTTTGCAATGGTTCCGTAGCTACTTCCCAATAATCGAATTCCATAACGAATAACTCGCTAGTCTTTTATCTGTCTGTCACAGTCACAGCTAATTTCTTTTGAATATGTACGCCAGACCTATTGAATTTTTTGCAAGTACTTAGCAAGTTTGGAGGGGACCAAATAAATTAATGAAAATGGGATAAGTATTGTGAATCCCCAAGTATTAGATACCTACTTTGTCTTGTATTTCATTATTTTAATATTATCAGTACCAATTAAGAAAAAAACATGAAAATTGACCATATTGATTCTTCAACCAATGCAGTTTCTTAATCTCCATTCCAAATGCGAAACCCTCTAATAGGCTCTAAAAGGGCGAAATTGTAACATGTGTAGTAAACATAGGTAGGTATATTTCGTGATCGCTGCGCTGTTTCAACTGATACCTGTTATGTATTAAATTATACCCGCCAAAAATCGGTCTGCACACACTAAAATCGCCGCGCCGAATGCAGCTGAGCATCAAAAATAAACCGTCAAAAACAACTGTTACTCTCGACAAATTACCCAAAAATTTATCCAGGTTTTTATATAATTTACAATATCCATGACAACAAGAACACACTGTTAGTAAATAAGAGTATTACTTACCTCCAAACATGCACAATATGCCGGTCATCAACACAACTACGGCGAATAACCGTTTTGTGACGTGCGGAGCGGGGCTCACGCACGATCTGCGTTCTATACTCATAATTTAGAAGAAAATAAATGTGCTTTTATCGCGATATAAGCATTCGAATCACTGATCGTGTGCCGCACGAAATGGTAATAATTCGTCCGCACTCTACACGACCGTGATTCCTATTTTATTTTTAGATGTCTATGTGTTGTCGCCGACGGTGAATGATCTATCCGAAATGATATTTCTCTTTAAGAATTTTGTGAATGATTGTTGGTTTCCCTTTGTGGGATGTGACGTGGATATATTTTTGTTATCTAATTGAGTTATTTGACGGTGTGCGTCATTAGCTCTTGGAGTGAGTAATAAGAGTCAATTTCGATGTAAAATTAAAATAGATGTTCCAATAAGGTAGGGAAGATAGAACATAGAAGGTAGGGAAGAAAGTGTGTATTAATTTCTCGGAAGAAAAGTGTTGGTTGGATACAATATATATGATTTCTACTTTAGTTTTACATACGTAGGAGAGCAATGCCTCGACACAAATGGACAGGCTCAGGCAGTTATTCTTTCGTTTTTTATTTTAACCGATCGAATGAGGTTCATTCATCGATAGTTTTTAATAATCCACTGCTGGTCCTTAAGGAGTAAGTGAGCTTAATACCCTTCTGACGCTAGGTCGAGGAACTCAATGGACGACAGCGCACTTACCATCAGGTGAACCTCCTGCTAATTTGTCACCTATATCATAAAAAAATGTAGTATCAAGTGAAATGTGACTAATTATTTCTTTTTTTGTTATTTATTAGTTGCCAATAAATAACCTTGCCTGATGGAAAGCATGAGTAGAATCCAAAAGTGGTGGTCATCATAATCAAAGCGAACGTGGAGAATGCAGTATGGTGACCCACAGTATGGCGACCTATTGAGATGCTTTTTACGTTCCGCTTAAAGGACCCGGGATCATATTAGGACGTGCGTCGGTAATGAGCTCCAGGTTTTGCCAAAGAGGCGATATCTCCTCGAAATTGCGAAGGCTCAAGGAACTGTCTCTTCGGGACTGTTAATAATGTGGACTACTCGCCACAACAGATTTAGAGCGTCAATCATACTGCGAGGTTCCATCGCAAAGATAAAAATAGTACTCCACGCACCAGTGAACCTGGGTCTTGTGAAGAAGATACAAATGTGGTGTCGTGTGGTGACGGATTAAGAATACAGAGTGTCACCACCCCTATTCATCCCGCGGGTGTCGTAAAAGGCGACTAAGGGATTAACTACGCAAGACAACATCAATGGAAAGAGAAGGAAAACTTGAAACTAACCCTATACCAACCCATCTGGCCAGCGTGGTATAGTAGGCCAAAACCTCTTTTCAAAGGAGAGGCCTATGTCCAGCAGTGGACTGTTAAAGGCTGTTGATGATTGTTGATGATGATGACAAATACTCGGACGAGAAGAACCGTCCTTGTTGAACTTCCGCGAGGACGAGTGACGCTCTCAACATATCTATTTAGGCTTAGGTAAACTTAGGTTATTAGGTTGTCACGGCAAATATCAGGAAAAAAAACTTGCATCAACCACATAATTATTTATTATAGAACAATTCTTATAAAATACTCAAGTCTGTAAGGAAATATTCGTCATATCTAACTAAGTAGTTTTTACATTACTATTAATTATAATAAAAGGATGTCAATTATAATTTAAAACATTATTCCGGTAAAAATAATAAAATAAAATTTAACGTATTTAGTCAAATCGATATTGCTATTTTCATAATATGGAATAATTGAAAATATTGGCAGTGGCAATGTCTTAAATAAAACATGGCACATTAGCCTTAAATACTATTTATGATGAATGAAACACGTATGACTTCGCCTCTTATTCTCACAGCTTTACAGGTGAAATAAACAACTAAATACAGTAAAACCTGGACAACTGGAACATTAAACCTATGATTTGTTTCACTTAAAGATGTTATTAATAAGAAAACGGAAATTTATATAAAGTATTACAGTTAAGAGATGTGATAAAAAGATATTATTTCAGTTACAGAGGGCAATTAATATAAAATAAAATACAGTTTATTTAAAATATAGACTCAGTAAAAGAGGTAAATTTGAAGAGTATCTACGTCATATAGGTCCTTCTCGTGATACCAGTTGCTGTAACACGTAACTGAAGACAAAATAATAATTATAACTATTATTATTAAATTTACTTAGAGGTAATTAGGAAGATGAAATTCAAAGAATTTAGATAAAAACTTTTGAGGCAGAGGGCGAGAGGTCTAACCGCAGGTATAGAAATTTGATTTGTTCTACTAACAGAGGAAGTCAGTGCTAAAGAGTCGGGACCTCAGCATGATGGACTAAGCCTCTAACTATAGATGTTCCTCATTTATCCAGGTCCCATTTATAAAAGTTTCACTGTAATAAACATATAGTCATAGATACCGAAAAGGTGTTTTTGTTGTATTCGTGATAAAACCATTTAGAAGGAAGTCACGGTACGTCTACATGTGACCACGAGCAGTATAACCCGTTCGAAATCAGATTATAGACGCTATCATGACCTTCTAAATGGTATATCACCAATAATTCCCACAATACAACAAAAACAATCGAATAGCAGATTTGACAGAAGTCCCCGCAATCTGACGTTCTATATTTAAACTTTGTCTGTCATATAAAAATTAACAGATAAAAAAAACTTTATTGAGATGTAAAGTCGCTTGAAAAGAGGTTTTATGTTGCTACTAATTACGAATTGCATATTGAGTATTTTTCGGAATGTATCAGTTTTTAAATACATATAATAAGTTCCTTGAATTTTACTTAACCGACTTCAAAAAAAAGGAGGAGGCTCTCAATTCGTCGGAATCTTTTTTTATTTATTTTTTATGTATGTTCAGCGATAATTTCGTCGTTTATGAACCGATTTCAAAAATTATTTTTGCATTGGAATGGGCATAGCCTACAGGTGGTCCCATCGTCACTATATCTGGATATGATGATGGGATCCCAAGGAAATCGAGGGAACTCCTCAAATATCATAGGCACGATAGTCGCGATTTGGGTACTCGGAATAGTTTTTCTTTGAAGTCGGTTCCTTTTTGTTAAAATTATTTTTATAGCGAGATATTTCAGTGACGAGATTTAACAGCTTTGTTCTTGCACAGAACAATGGCACGTATATCAAGCTCTATGTGAGATTTCGTGCCCAAAACATATTTCTTTCGAGGAATTAATTAACTTTTATCAGTTTTAAGGAATTCATGCGCGTTTCCACCACGCGCGTTACTTAACTCTCCAACTCGGCCTTTAAATGTGAACCAATTTAATATAGGCTCGACACATACTTTGTTCAATAAAGATCATCTGACTGGAACCTGTCAAAAACCTGTTTCAACTGGCTGCCTATCTATATAATAACAATAATAAATTTAGAGGACGATGGTAAAATCGGGCATCAATCTCTCTGAAACTTCCTCCTATATGGTATAATTGTCTTCGCAAGCTCTCATTGCCCCATGTTAAACAACACCTTGAGGTCTTCTATAGTTAATTTTGATTTGTTTGTGTTCTTCGCACCAGTTAGGACGTTCTCAGCGAGCTCGAGCTTGGCTTCCTGAAGCTTTCTGATCGACTGTTCCACGGTATCCAGACACATGAACCTGAGGATAAAAGGTGTAGTTAGTTATATCAATAGATGTGACAAGATTACGTAGCCATAACGTGTTGCCAGTCCCCGCACTCGTGGACAGTGTGAGGAGAGACCCTCTCCTGTGAGGAGACTCAATGCCAGCAATGGGACATTATGGATTGTTGATTGATTGAGATGACAGACAGACAGACCGCTTCGTTGGTCTAGCGGTTAGCGGTTAGCTATTAGAGAGGTCTCGGGTTCGATGGCCGAAAGTAGCAATAGCTAGTAGTTTTTTTTTATTTACAGCCTGCAAAAGTGACTCTATCCTGCCTGATAGTAAACATGAGTAGAATCCAAGAGTAAGGGTCACCATCCCCATCGTGAGTTTCAACATCACAATTGAACATGGTGACCGTAGTATACGGCGGCTTAGTAAGATGCTTCTGTAACATTAGGCCTACGGTCTCACATTCGCCAACGAAATACTGCAATACTACCTGTTATTCTTCTTCCCAGCCTTATTCCCAATATTATTTGGGGTCGGCTACTAGTTCAACCGGTTTTACCTGAATATCAGTTTTTCCACGGAGCGACTGGCATCGGACCACCACAACCCTAAGGGAGAACTGAAATTCGAAGGTTGAACTAGTGTCAGTAAAATTTGAGGGCATTGTCTTCCCAATAACGATTGCCATTGATGTTCATGACAACTGGGACCGACGGCTCTACGTGTTCTCCGAGGCAATACTACCAGTGAGTTTTTAATCATGATAATTGATAAGAAATATGTGTTTAATCTAAATATTATTAGGGTATATATATACTATTAGTTGAATATTAAAAATTAAAAAGGTACCATTTAAATGAATATTCGAAATCCGGAAGACATTTTCATAAATAAATAAATACATGAAAAATATTTTGTACTTTCCATGTATCATACCTATGATCCACAAGAGTTATTAAAGGGTTTTTCACAAGAACTTTGTTTTCTATAAAAAATAAATTAAAAATTAACAAAAACCCCCGACAATATAACCTGAATTCCCTTTTAAAAGTAAATAACAGCGCTCAAACGATTTTCATTGAACATATTATTTTGTAATGTGCACGTGATGCGCTTTCATTTGAGACCCCACTCGATTATATTTGCAGACATTCGGTTATTCTTTGCCCCTTTCACCCCCCCACAACTTTTAAACGACTCAACCGATTTTCATCAAACATGTCTAACAACACTCGCCCGAAACTCACCTTTCATACAAGAAAAACATAGAGTTTATATGAAGACGATTCAAATTTTTATTGTATTATGAATAGAAAAGTTTGGCAATTATTAATAAAAAATAATATCTGACAAATATTCCACCATGAGCACGCTGACAGATGTCGATTCTTTCTCGTGATCCATTGACAGTTGCCGCATTTCCAACCTCATTTTCGAAAAAATAAAAGCGGCCAAGTGCGAGTCGGACTCGCCCATGAAGGGTTCCGTATCAGTAAGTAACATCATATAAAAGTTCTTGTAGTTCGTTGTAACTTTCATCGATGTTTAACTAGTGTATTGATTGGATGAAAGGTAAATTGCGTACTACGATTTATGACGTATAAAAAAAAAAACTACTCACTAGATCTCATTCAAACCAATTTTCGTTGGTAGTTTACATGGTAATGTACAACATATATTTTTTTTAGTTTTATCACTCTCTTATTTTAGAAGTTAGAGGGGGGGGGACACACATTTTTCCACTTTGGAAGTGTCTCTCGCGCAAACTATTCAGTTTAGAAAAAAAATGATATTGGAAACCTTAACATCGTTTTTGAACACCTATCCATAGATACCCCGATGAACACGTATAGGTTTGATGAAACAAAAATTTTTGAGTTTCAGTTCGAAGTATGGGGTCCCCCAAAATATACTGTTTTTTTTTCTATTTTTATGTAAAAATCTTAATGCGGTTCACAGACTACATCGACTGACCAAATTTCAATAGTATAGATCTTATAGTTTCGGAAATAATTGGCTGTGACATACGGACGGACAGACAGACAGACTTGACGAATCTATAAGGGTTCCGTTTTTTGCCATTTGGCTGCGGAACCCTAAAAAGTCAATAATCTTTTTGGCCCGATCTAGAAAACTAACACCCAATCTCTTGATCGCTGGACCAACGAGGCAGTTACAGTGCCAGTACACCTATATTTTACTAGCCAATACTTCCAGTACACCTTTATTTTACAAGTCTATGCGACTGCTGTGCTTGAGGTCTCAGGTTCAAATCCTAGGGCAGACCAAATATTTGTATTACCTCACAGATAAACCCCTAGGGTATGATAGGGTATATAATCTGTGTATGACCTACAGATATTTGTTTCAGAGTTTGGGTATTTTCTAGATAGATTATGTATATATTTAGAAAAAAACATGAATGAGATTTTTTATCTAGTATTTTATATGTGTTAATTATCGGAAATATTTATTTGTTTATAATGGTTTCTTTTGCGGTTGTCCTGTGATATTAACTTAAGCAAACCTTGCCATTATGAATGATAGGTTATCATCAAACTAAATTCCTTGCGCCAAGAATGTTATGCACATTTGAAATTTAAATTAGTTACCAATTAAGAGAACAGTTGAAACGGCTAATTAATAAACTCTTGGCACCAGAAACGCCGTGGGTAGTACTACGACTTTCAAATGTTCACTCGTGATGACAATACACTAGCGCGACACTGTCTTTAGCAGTTTAGAGAGACGTGTAGTGATCAAATAAATAAAATTAAAGTGTGTGTTTCAACACGTAAAGCCGTCGGTCCCGGCTGTCATGAACATCTATGGGAATCGTTATTGGGAAGTCAGTGCCCTTAAATTTACTGACAACTAGTACAACCTTCGAACTTCAGTTCTCCTTAGGGTTGCGGAGGTCCGATGCCAGTCGCTCCGTGGAAAAACTGAGATTCAAGTAAAATCGACCCCAAATAAACTTGGGAATAAAGGCTAGGAAGAAGATTTTTTTTTGTATATACATACATACAAACATAGGTACATTCACATGTGTACTGTACTGTCACTGTGTGTCTGTTTGTTTTGGATAACCTCTGGAAGAGCTGAACTGAATTTGACGGGACTTTCAATGCAGATGGCTGATGACATAGGGAGTAACTAATCCTGAATCGCGATACAGTAATTCTCGCGCCGATTAGCAAATACATATACAACATCCCAACATCAACTGTTGGGCAGTCGCCCGCCAGGCATGATCACCTCGTATGGTCGGAGGATCCTTTGTGATGGAGGAACTTGAAACCCGTTCCTCCACAAGTGTAACATAAAGAAATAAAAATAATAATAAAGTTATAGAAACAAAAAACACGTTTTGTTCGATTACCAAACTCAATATCAAGTCCGTCCAACCGTTTGAAACTGACCTTCTAAAGCAGTTGGGTAATTAGTATACGAGTGTCTTCTTCTAAAATTATAGGCAGTGATCACGTTTGAAATAGTAACTTACTTCTGTAACATTGTTTCTGTTTTTAAGTATAGACAGATCTTAAGACATAAGGCCTTACCTGTAAATATGGACGTTCTTCTTTTGCCCAACCCTGTAGATACGGTCTTGTGCCTGTTCTTCGAGCTGAGGGTTCCAGTGAGGGTCTAGAAGGAGCAGATGATTCGCTCCACATAAGTTGAGACCCACGCCGCCCGCGCATAGGGAGAGTAGCATTACCTACGTAATGAATAATGAGTTTTTAGATTTATTTTAGTCTATACCCGGACATTGGGGAACAAAATCCTCCATCAAAGAGCTAATCACTTTCAATTTGCATCGATTATATTATTTTTGTCTAGTTTTTGACCTAATTAATAAAGGGCAAAAAAAATGTTTATCTAACCAATTCTTAATCGTGAAGCTCGTTCTGTCTTATTATTATTATGACTGTGAAAGTGTGTCTGTCTGTCCGGTATGTCTTAGTGCTTAAACCACTGAATATATTCGGATGAAATTTTTACAGGGATAGTTCGAGTCCTGGAAAAATAAATACAACACTTTTATCCTAGAAATTGTCCTTTCAGGGGGGTATGGTATTGCGATTGCCCAAACTAGGGAATCTAAATTCATTTAAGCATAATTTTTAGTATTTATTTTGAATCTACGTACTGAGGAGAGGCTTAAAGGACTCTGGCTGACCAAAGGCTGTCGATGATAGATTGAAATGAGAAGGAGGATACAGAATAGTTAGTATCCGTATGGTGACACATTAAGAATACGAACTATCACCGTTACTTTTAATTTCGTGGGTGTCGTAAGAGGTGACTGAAAATGCAAACTATGCAGGACAATATTACTGGAAAGAGATGGAAAACTTGACAGAAATACCATATCAACTCGTCTGGTTAATGTAGTACATCCAGCTTCAGAGGTTTTCGTGCCTTTCAGTGCTCAACGCTTAAACCACTAGTGGCTGTTAACGCTTAAACGTGTCGGTTTTGTTCAACAGTGGACTGTTGATGATAGAAAAGTTATTACAGATGCGTTAACTAATGGAGGTACCTTGACATCAGAATTGGGATCGTTGATGGTATTGATGAGCGGCGGCCTGGCGGGTACGGGTACGGAGCCGCTGAGCGTGACGCTGCGGATGTGCGCTTTCTTCAGCTCCGCCTCCACCAGCCGCAGCACCGAAGTCCACTGGGACACCACCACCGCCTTGTCGCCTGGATCGTACCCACTAATGTTATTCTATATTTTTTTTTAGGTGTGGAAACACCCTCGGGCCGTCAACCAACAGGGCGGTGTGTTGGAATCGAACCGATCGAAAACCACACGGTGTGCCACTCTGCGCCTGAAGTAGGAGAGATCCAATAACAGCAATACAGCTGTATTACGCCGTCTGGACCAGTCACATGCCCGCACTGACGCGGGCGCCATTTCAACTAAAGCGTATAAAGGGGAAAACCCGTCCCGTCAATTCGCAAGTACTAAATTCAGTTCGGATCGCACACTCGGCCAGCGTGGAGATGTATGGCCTTAACCCTTTCCGGAGCCCAGCCGTGTGACATGATGGTTTATTAATGTTAATGATTGCTTGAAAAGTTGAATTTGTTTGGTTGGTTGAACACGATAATCTCAGAAAATACTAAACTGATTAAAAAAAATATTCAATTTAACTAATATTAGTTATTGATTAAGGCTACATAACGGCCAAGAACTTTGTTTTCTAAAACAAAATAAAACAAAGAATTTATATGAAGATAATTCAAATTTTTATTGTATTACGAAGAGAAAAGTTTGGCAATTAGGAATGTAAAAATGATATCTGACAAATGTCCACCACGAGCACGCTGACAGATGTCGATTCTTACATCAAAGGTTTTAATCACTTTTTGACAAAAAGGCGGGTCTATTTATATATAAATGGCTAATTACCTTTGTTAACAAAAACATCGTTCTTGAGGCAGTCCATTACGGCGCTGATCTTGGAAGACAGCCTGGTCAGCTCAAACACGGGATTGTTGGGTGATAGCACTGAACGAATGGCTTCGGCTGCAGTGGTGCCTTCCTGGGGCGGACCATCCGGTTCCTCCTCATCGTCAGACTTGGTATTTTTACTCTGTAGAAATTTTTTACCGATATAGGCCTTATGACATAATCTTAAATGCTCAATCGCGAAAAAAAAATAACTCCATGTGAATCATCAGAAAACGTTAACATCGCGATGTAGAAATTGATCAAAGTTATTTGAAGCCCTCTATTGAAAATTTATTGTACTTTTTGCAGATTTTATCGTTTGGAAGTTTGGCGGTGATTCATGCCCGTGCCTCGGAGAGCACGTAAAGCCGTCGGTCCCGGTTGTCATGAACATCTATGGCAATCGTTATTGGGAAGTCAGTGCCCTCAAATATACTGACAACTAGTTCAATCTTCGAATTTCAGTTCTCCCTTAGGGTTGCGGAGGTCCAACGCCAGTCGCTCTGTGGATAAACTGATATTCAGGTAAAACCGGTTGAACTAGTAGCCGACCCCAAATAAACTTGGGAATAAAGGCTAGGAAGAAGACTTAAGACCACCAACCTACCTAAAGCTATTTATAATATTCCCTCCAAACTCTTTATATCTTTATATAAGTATCTCACCTTCCTCCTGGAGCGTGAATCTTCCAGCGACAGTTTGTTGAGCTCAGCCAGCAGGTCCTGTCCAGCAGGATCCTCCTGCACGTCGGCCGCGCTCTCCTCGTCCAGCATGGCGGCGATCAGACCGCAGTGACAACACACCTGACGCAGCCGCAGTAACAGTACCAAGATCTCGTGGGACTTTACTGGTTTGGCTCCTATTGACAAATATTTAAAAAAATTTAGTCGATTTGAGAACCTACTCTATTTTTAAGTTGGTCAAAAATAATATCTAATAAATAATTATCAATAATAATTATCTAAATAAATAAATAATAAATATTTTGAACGAATGATACACAACATCATCTAGTCCCAAACTAAGCAAAGCTTGTACTAAGGGTACTAGACAATTGATATAAATACATATTTATACTTTTTTTGTAAATACATACATAGTATACATAGAAAACACCCAAACTCCGAACCAATATTTGCAGATCATACAAACGTTTGGTCCGACCCGGGAATCGAACCCGAGACCTCTTGATCAACATCCGCATACGCTAACCACTAGACCAAAATGGCAGTCTAAGTATATTAGTATTAACTATCTAAAGGATGCAATTCGAAACTGTCAATTAAATAAGTCGTAAGTACATTCCAAAAAAATTGTAACTGGCTGAATTACATGCCAGCATGCTTGTAAAACATCAAATATCTGAATCAAAGAACTCCATAAAATCAGTTATGAAAACCCTGGCAAGAAGGTATTTCTATAGTTTTCTTTTTACCTTGCAGTGCGATCATCTTCTTATGCATCTTATCGTAGGCACTGTCCTTCTTGACAGAAGTGAAGCCTTGTGCATCCGCGGTCTTCTCAGCCCGCTGGTGGAGAAACTGGGCGAATAATGTCTTGGAGAATACGAGCACCTGTAGGGAGAATAGTGTCATTGATGTAATTTTAGGAGGGAGACGAGAAATTGCGGACTGGAGATTTTTAATACCGTGTGTAAGCAAATAAAAGGGAGATGAATTTTTTATTTTATTTTATTGGAGAGATCTTAACAAAAGTAGTGTTTTTTTTTTGTTTCTTTAAAAGACACATCCAGCATTAGGAATATAAATCCTGCGTCGCGGGGGACTTTACAAACATACATGAAACGGACACAAGGAACGCCCAGACTCAGAACAACAATTTGTGAATCACACAGTGTTTTTCTATGTAGGATTTGAACCCACGACACTTGGCGAAGTAGAAAGTGGCGACCACTTAAACCACTAGGCCAACCGTGCAGTGAAATAATTTTGTTGGCCAAACATGCAGTGCAATGTAGTGCACTGAAATAATGTTGTTAGAAATTCTTTTATATTTAAGCCTGCCAAGCTGACAAGTGTGCCTGATGGAAAGCATGAATATAAGCCAAGGTTAGTGATTATTTTGAATTCAGACAAGGCAGCAAAGAGACTCACACTATGGCGGCCTAGTGAGATCCTATTGCATAATTAGGCTTTGAGCCTTGGGCCAGTTAGAAACCAAAACAATGAGAAAATTGGAAAAGTAAACATTAATTCTTACCTTCTGGTAAACATTCATTTCGGCTTGCGACAATGTCACATGTTTCTGGTGAGCTGTTCGCTCGGGCAGACAGTCCAGCTGTCCTTTCTGTTGTAGCTGCACCTTCGTGCGTCTCAGCAACAAACATTGCATTATTGTGTTCATACGTTCTTGCCCACCGAGACTCTTGTTGTCGATCCATTTTTTCCACATCTATAACAGAATGAGAAGTGTAAGTTATAAGATGTATGGAGACTTATCGATATAATTAAAATCCTGTGTCACGGGAAACTTTACAAACATACATGAAACGGACACAAGGAACACCCAGATTCAGAACCCACGACACGCGGCGTGGCGACCATTTAAACCACAAGGTCCACCGTGCTATAACAGTTCATTTCGTGACATAGGCCTTTCTTTAGCAAGGATGTTTTGGTCTATTAAACTACGCAGGGTTGATTTTTTTCTTTTCTTTACAATGTCAATGTTTTGAGTAGTTTCCTTCCTCTTAGTTATAAATCATCATCATCAACAGAATTTACATTCACTGTTGGACACAGGCCTCTCCTTAAGAAAAGAGGTTTAGGCCTACTACACCACGCTGGCCAGTATCGGGTTTCTTTCAAGTTGCCCTACTCATTGCAGTGATGTTGTCTTGTGTAGTTTGTCCCTTACTTTCCATACTCCCTTAGCCAGCTTATTCGAAATGAATAGTAAGGGAGTTAGTATTTTTATGCTCAGTTTTCCGCATTGTTATACAATAAATTGACTGCGAGAGATTGACCCGAGACCTCTTGATCAGCAGACGCATACATCTGCTGATCAAGAGGTCTCGGGTTTGATTCCCGGGTCAGACCTAATATTTGTGTGATCAACAAATATTTGTTTCTGAGTCTGGGTGTTTCCCTATGTATAATATGGATGTACATATTTACAAAAAAAAAGTATGTTTATGTATTTATATCAGTTGTTTAGTACCCATAACACAAGCTCTGCTTATTTTGGGACAAGATGACGTTGTGTGTAAGATGTCCAAAAATATTTATTTAATTAATTTATTTAAATAAATATGATAACCGAGCTAAGGTCGGTCGCCCAGGTACTTTATATAGATAAATGATCAATGTGGTAAGGTGAGGTGTTAGTGTATACTCACGGTGAGGTCATCGAAGGGCGAGCACCTGAGGAACTTGAGCAGCGCGAACAGGTCGAGGTCCTTGTTCTGCACGGGCGTGCCGGTCAAGCACCAGCGCCGGGCCGCGCGCAGAGCGCACACGCCCGCGCACGTGGCCGACTTGTGGTTGCGGACGATGTGCGCCTCGTCCAGGATCACTCGCCGCCACGACACTCGCATCAGCACGCCGTTCTGTACGAGCATACCACTCACGGTGTAGATAAAAGCTTTCATGCCTGCATCTCTCTCCAACGAATAGGAGAAGAGAGGGATGGAGTTTTGGGCTCCATACTCCATTCCTCATTCCATCAGTCGGTAAAGAGGACCAAAACATTGTTTAACACTAAGGTCATGATATCACTGCGAACTAATGAAGTCTAAATCTCAAACTTTGCTTTAATCTTATAAAGGTCATCCATTACCTACTTAGTGACAACACTCAGTTTTTAGTTTAATCATTAAGTGAATCAAAACAATTTTATAAAAAATATTTTTAAATACAAATAAAGTGTACTGATGTATCAAACTATGGTCTATTTAACTCAAAAATACATTGTATTTTTAACGAGTCTTTTTTAAATACAGTTCTGTGTTTGACAATGGCAAATTTCGTTAATTTATGAATGGACCCTTAATCACAAGTATGAAATACTCTAAAGCTTAAATAGCAGATGGATTTATTTCATACTAGCTTTCTCCTGCGGCTCCGCTCGCCTGTAAGTCTGTTATCGCAGTAAAAAGCAGCATATGTAATTTATCAGGCTTTGAATTGTCTATATACCAAGTTTCATTTTGAAATGAAATCGGTTCAACGGTTTTGGCGTAAAAGCGCATCAAACAAACAGATAATAGTTACTTTCGCTTTTATAATATTAATAAGAATACCAAATCTTGACATAACCAACGAAAAAAACCCAACCATTTTCTATTCCTGTATTTTCATAATCACGATAGCTACAATTAGAAGCCAAAATAAACGATATAATGATGAGAAATGGCATCGGCATTTATCAAATTATTTGGCACAGCAGTTGAATACCGCGAGCCAAGTAAAACGATATCAAGTGCATTCTGAACCATCGTTAAATAGAAGACATTTTTATATACTTTTTTATTTTGACTTTCTGTTAAAGTGTTTCCGTGAAATGGAACGTAAGGTGTAATAGGAAACCGGAGAAACGCGCCACATTTAAATATTATAAAAAAACAGGTGCGTTGTTAAATTGGTCGTCAGTTTGTTACAAAATAAATCCATACTAGTATTATCAATTCGTAAGTAGCTCTGTATGCTGGTGGGGCTAAATTAATATTATTATTATTTCAATTAAATTGGTCACGAATATACTTTGAATGTTGAGAAACGACTTTACTCTGTATGATACAGAGTGTATACATATTGTATCGCTATAAAGGATACGCGGGTGGAGCGATCTCGGAAACGGCTCTAACGATTTCGAGGTAGTTTGGTATTTAGGGGTTTTCCGGGGTGAAAATTCAATTTAGATTAGTGTTATATTTGAGAAAACGCGAGTTTACGAGTTTTTCTTTCGCATTACTCTTAATTAACATTGTTTACGACATTTATACTACTTTTTCTGTAACACTTAGTTGGTGGTTGGTACACAGCAACTCTACAACTACTTGAAAAAACAGATGGCGTTGTTAAACAATAAACAGTAGTAACCGAGGAAAGCTCGGTCGCCCACGTGCAAAAAATTTAATAAGTGAGTAAATGTGACTAAATATTGTTATTTCAAAGACCATAATGAATTAGCAAGGAAGGTGTTGGTACCTTTTCATGGTCCCTCTGTAGTATGTTGTAGGTGGTAGCGACGATGTCGTAGGTGGCTAGGCGCGAGGGCTGGGTGGCCCGGGCTGGGCCGTGGTGCAGGCACACGGATAGCGCGTGCGGGCGGCAGTGCTTGCCCACCTCGCCGCCCCACTGCTGCATCAGAGACGCGGGACACACCACTAGGGTACCGCCGCGGACCACCGCTAGGATACACAATAAGGCATGTGAACTAATTTTGTTCACCTTCTTTCTTTGTGTGAAATAAATAAATATTTCAGACATTTTACACACAACGCCATCTAGTTCTCAAATCAAGCAGAGCATTGTATTATGGGTAACTAGACAACTGATATACATACATTAACATACTTTTTTTTTTGTAAATACATATTATACATAGATAAATGTTTCCTTTGTCCTTCTATATCTGATAAGGAATCCCGAATTAGGAATATAAATCTTGAGTAGCAGGGGACTTTACGAACATACGTAAATAGGAATACAAATAAAATTGAATTGTATCGTAAACAATACATTAAAAATAGCTAACCAACTGATTGACGCTTCTCGTGACAAAAAAGCTGACCTTTTTCTAACACAGAGAATTAGCATTGCCATTCAACGTGGCAATGATGATAGTCTTTGGGAATGTTACCAACAAATAATTTCTTTTGTTTTGTATTTACTTAAAATAACGCATTTTAATATTATAATAACTACTAAAAACCTAACCAACTACGTCCTTATCAACACACAGTATAATATTTTCTAGTTTGATTAGTA
Organism: Phragmatobia fuliginosa; assembly: GCA_932526445.1. Lineage (NCBI taxonomy): Eukaryota > Metazoa > Arthropoda > Insecta > Lepidoptera > Erebidae > Phragmatobia > Phragmatobia fuliginosa. The sequence continues at coordinate 17,258,321 of OW052074.1, read as the reverse complement.
GTTTTTAAAATGGACACTCAAATCATAATAAATAATAAAACAATTTCTGCTCTCAATTTAAAAATTAATAACTGCTAAGAAAATAAAAATGAATGTTTGTAATCATTACTATCGTAGATATTGAAATACTTACTCTTACTTTTAGCTGGATAGTCATCATCATCGTCTTCCTCATCATCATCATCGATCTTGCCCTCCTTGTCGCGAGCGATCAACGCTATCATTGTGATGGTCTTGCCTAGACCCATGTCGTCGGCTGCGGACAAACAAACACTATTTAAAACAGTTATAGTACAGAACGCACTTATCTCGGCAGTAGTTCTTCCTCGGGTATAATCTTGATAGATAGAAAACTATGTTGGAAAAGAGTGTCCATGGAGTTTCTAGTCTGTTCTTCTCCGTAGGATCTTCCAATTGGAACAGACACTTAGCTTCACGACTGACTACTGACTGACTACTTGACGTTTCAAAAGTGCCGTTGTATTGGTGTATTTGAAATAAAAATGGTTTGATTTGAGTTCTGACGTAAGATCCAAATGATTAAAATGATTCCATCTAACATGATGGTAAAAGTAAGTGTTTGAAGTTAAAAGTAAATTGTAATTTTTGAAAATAAACAAACAACAATAACAAATCAAAGGTCGGGTGGGGTCGGCCTGTTCATACTTTTTATTTGGGGGGGGGGGGGGGGGGGGGGTTAGGAGGAGGAGGATGTCGTAAATTAGTCAAAATCGTCTTCACTATATATTATAAAATATAAACTCAAAAACCACTGCATCGATTTAAATGAAATTTTGTACCCAGATAGTCTAAAGGTTTTTTACCGCGATAACCAACATAGTCGCAGGCGAGCCGCGGGCGAAAGCTAGTACGTAATAAATGAATGGACCCTTATACAAATCTACAGGTACATACCAAGTATTCCAGCCCTCGGCCTCTGCGTCTCTCGCCATCGAAGCCAGGCTAATGCATGGAGCTGATGTGGCAACAGCGTGCTGGTCAGACACTGCGGAGCTTTGTCTTTTTGGCTCTCTGCTGGACGAGAGCCCAGGGACTCGTACAGATCGCGGAGCCGGTCCAGGATTAGGTTACGTTCAGCCATATGAGTGGCCATGGCTGGGAAAAAATATAACTATTGTTTATGATATAAGGGTTTGGAGGGGAGATTTATTTTATTTCTATACTAGTTTATATCTTGATTATTATTTTGATATCTATGATGAAAGTATCTTGTATTATTCTATGAAACATAGAGAGTAAGATCAAATAATTATCTTACATATAAAATTCTCGTGTCACAGTGTTAGTTACCACACTCCTCCGAAACGGCTGGACCGATTTGTATGAAATTTTGTGTATGTCGAGTAGGTCTGAGAATCAGCCAACATCTACTTTTTATACGCCTAGGACGCGAGCGGAGCTATCACATCAGCTAGTATCATTTATAATTTTGTTTATTTCTTTTGGTTTCTCAGTTATGTGGGTGACAAGTGAGTACACATACAATTTCGGATTATTTCGGACATCGGAACAACCAGAACAATCATTTGTAGATAATACAAACATTTGGTCAACCCGGGAATCGAACCTGAGACCTTTTGATCGGCAGCCGCATACGCGAACCACTAGACCAACAAGGCAGTCAAATTTAAATAAATAAATAAATAAATATTTTGGACATCTGACACACAACATCATCTAGTCCCAAGCTAAGCAGAGCTTGTGTTATGGGTACTAGACAACTGATATAAATACATAAACATACTTTTTTTTTGTAAGTACATACATATTATACATAGAAAACACCCAGACTCCGAAACAAATATTTTTGAATCACACAAATAGTATTTGTTCCGACCCGGGAATCGAACCCGAGACCTCTTGATCAGCAGCCGCATACGCTAACCACTAGACCAACGAGGCAGTCTTATTGTATTTAATTTGGATAAACTACCTCTAATTCTAATAGTAACATTCCAATTAAGTCGTAACAATTCTTGTCATCGTCATCATCATCAGCCTATCGCAGTCCACTGCTGGACATAGGCCTCTGCCATTGCAACTCACTCTGATCGATTTTGGGCTTCTCGCATCCAGCTCCTGCCAGCCATCTTACGCAGGTCGTCACTCCACTTCGCCTGTGGGCGTCCTACGCTACGTTTACCGAGACGCGGTCTCCACTCCAGAACTCTTCTGCCCCCACGGTCATCAGTTCTGCGGCTAATATGGCCAGCCCACTGCCACTTCAGCTTGCTAATCCGGTGGGCTATGTCGATGACCTTAGTTCTCTGACGGATTACCTCATTCCTGATACGATCCCTCAGAGAAACGCCGAGCATAGCCCTTTCCATAGCACGCTGAGCAACTTTAAGCTTTGTCAACTTATAAAAACTCTCAATGATACTAGTACAGACTCACCCTGCTTGCCAAACATGCGAGGTTGAACAGCATTGCTGGCTTTCTGAATCTCTTCCCAAGATAATCCTTCGTTCTTGTCAAAGCCATCTCGAGCAATGTCGGCTGCACTTGGTTTATCTGTGGGACAATGGATTAAGAGTCTTCATTAATATATATTGCTGGAAATAGGATGTATGAGTATACTATACTAGACTGGCCTGATGGTAAGCGATGACCATTGTGAACCAGTGTTGCCACACTACTGTTGGACATAGGTCTCTCCAATTGCACACCACTTTGATTGGTTTTGGACTATATATTAACTATATATGTTTGTGCGGAGCCGGGGCGGGAGGCTAGCAACTCTTATAAACAAAAAGTAAAGAAGAACTGATAAAAAAAAATGAGATCCCTACTACACGTCCAGCACTCTAGCTCCTGTACACCAGGATTATCAGTGACTTACCAACTCACCGCGTTAAAACACTCTGGAATTCTCATTCAAAATTAAACTACTTTCAAACTGACATCAAAATTAATCAAAAGAAAATTGTAACTTTTAAACTACCGAGGAATGGAATTCACAAGAGTCAGACCGACAGAACCCTTTGTTTATGGTAAGAACATTGATCTCACCTGGTTCCACGACCATATTGGCGACCTTGTCTCCTTGGAGTCGGACCTGCTCCTCTAAGTGAGTGAGACGTTCGATTAATTTGCCCCCACCATCTGGCAACGTTTCCACGTCCATTTCTTCGAGAAGATACTACAAAGAAAATAAATAAGTAAAATAACTCCTTTCCGGGTAATGCTATTTTTATTGGTTGGAAGTCGTGTGAGAATGAGAATCTGAAGATATTTAAGACGTCAAAAGATTAACAAGCTAAAAAGAAGCTAGGACTACTGAAACATGCAAATTTGAGTTGCTGTTTACACTCCATCATCGGTATTTCTTTTCAATTTACTCGCGTTCTGTTTTTTCTAAACTACTTTTCTTTTTTAATTGAAGTCCTAATTTCGTAGCTACTTTCGAAAATTGTTTATTATCTAAAATAATTTTAAATTCGTATGAATATGAGAATACATATTTTTTTTATTATTACACACAACGCTATCTAGTCTCCAAACTAAGCAGGGCTTGCATTATGGGTTGGCTAGACAACTGATATAAATACATAAACATCCTTTTTTTTTTTTAATACACACTTTTAATACATAGAAAACACCTAAACTCCGAAACATTTGTAGATCGCACAAATATTTGTTCCGACCCGGGAATCGAACCCGAGACCTCTTGCTCAGCAGCCGCATACGCTAACCACTAGACCAACAAGGCAGTCAACGCTGGTTTGACATTTTCCGACCTTACCACGACTAAAAAGCACACGTCCGACATTAGATTCGCATCGCATTTACAAGACGACAATAGTTGCATGATACTAGATTTATACAAATTTCCGTGTCGCGAAATCGATGCATGCATTGTAAAACTTGACGTTTACACGTGAAATTGATAATAGTACATTGTTCACCGAGGGAGGTAAGGGACCGATTACTAGCGAGGGAGCAGTTTGTGTGCACAATACTCCCGAGGTAGGAATGGGACTTTCACCCGAGTGCTACACAGTGCTTTATACTACACCTGTGAGGAACATTTAAAGTATTTTTAAAATAAAATCAAAACGTAAGACACCATGTAAGACACAATTTAGCTTAGAATTAGACCAATATTTCGCACTTCTTTTGTTTTTTTTTATTCTTCACAAAAGCATGTAAGTGGCACGGAGATTCCATATTTAAATTATATGAAAACTCCTTGGGCAGGCGCGCGCCATAGATAAGATAACACATGAGAAATGAAAATTCAAGGTGAAGGTCAGGTCAAGGAAAAGACTAACGTTCTCTTTTCATTTTCAGGGAATATTGACTACTGTTCCGATCAGGTGTAGTATAAAATTAATGTAACGGAACTATTTTCATGCCACTAGTTTCGTAATGTAAATTCGACCTAACTACCAACTGCATTATAAAACTCACCCTGATGTTTTTGAGGTCTTCTTGAAGAGCATTAAGTTTTAACAGTTCAGTTTCCCTGACGTGTTTCTTCACATATACTACCTGCTGGTTTGGGTAACTGGGGGGTGCGAGGTATTGCTTAATTGTCTGTGATGTGATGCGTGTGCTCTCATCCTGTTTGTCTTTAGGTGATTTCTTGATACTTGACTTAGGCGACTTCTTTGGTTTAGGAGACTTCTCCTTCACCTGTTGAGATTAATTTAAATGATTGTAGGTAACGGTGATGGATTAAGAATGCAGAGTGTCATCACCACTATTCATACTTCGGAAAAGGCGATTTAAAGAATAAACTATGCAGAAGAACATCACTATGGGGAGAACGAAAACTTGACACGAACCCTATATCTATATTTCAAAGGTAGGAGAGCTACGCTGATTTCATCACGAATGGGCCGGCTCGACCAGGGGGGGCAGTACTACCCTCACACAGAAGACCTTCCTAATAATGACAGCATTCTTGGTGTCGTATTTCGTTGGTGAGTGTGAGACCGGAGGCCCAATCATTCTGAACCATTCTTCCGTCCTCTGAAGGCCGGGAGAATGTTATATTGACTACCCTCACAATGAGCACGGTGGCCCCTACTCCTGGATTCTACTCATGCTTTCCATGAGGCAGAGTAGTCGCTTTGGTAAAAAAAAATCGACCCGTCTATAAGTGTGAGTGATGTGAGTATGTAATATCGCTGGTGAAATTGGAGTAGTCTCCTACCTATCTACAGTAGGAGCTATTTAAACTCACTAGGAAGGAAGGTTGACCGCACGTTTGGCCTAGTGGCTTAAGCGGTTGCCGCGCCGCTTCCTACTGCGCCAAGTGTCGTGGGTTCAAATCCCACGTAGGACAACACTTTGTGTGATGTGACAATTTGTTGTTCTGAGTCTCGGTTTCTGTCCGTTTCATGTGTGTTTGTAAAGTCCCCCGCGGCACAGGAATTTATATTCCTAATGCGGGAGTTGTCTTTAAAAAAACGTAACAATAAACTTGTATGTAGTGAACAGACCATTAAAGGAAACCAGCTCAACCTTGACAGTGTATTTACATCAAAGCAGTGAGATTCTTTTACATACAGCTATAATATTACCTTTAGTATTATCTCAATCGATCTTTCGTGGAATTAACACTCAATAACTCAAAATATTATTAGAAAACATACAATTTCATAACATGATAGGAACATCTAAAACATGAAAGCGAAAGAAACCGTCCTCAAGTTCTATACAAGAAGACAATATTTCATAAAACAGTTTATACTTACAACGGTTGGACTTTTAGACATTTCAGCAACTTTTCCTTGATTACATTCAAATAAATATCAAAATTTTTATAAAATTTTAGGTCAATACACCACTAAATTATTTTTAAAACAACACACAATATAAATTGTAATAGAACATGGCGATACAATTAACAGACCGTTAGAAAGTGTTTAGTTTCAACTACCCACATTTAGTTAACTTCATTGAGGCATTATTTTATGTCTACCAACATTAGTTATGAAAAAAATATAAACGGTCAAAAATTAATCTGAAAACACTTCACGTGAGTGCAATTAAATACTTTTTTAAAGACAACTCCCGCATGAGAAACATGTAACTCGTGCGAGATAAGATGGCACCTGGCTCAAAACGAAACCTGATGCCGTTCCCCCGCGTGACACTCCTCTGTCGTCTTGCGAGTAGCGTTAGCATCATTATTACCGTTGCACTTATCTTTTCATAATAATTATAGTTTAATAGGTATTATCTAATACCATTGAAATAACTACACTAATTATTTAATTAAAATATCATTAGATTCGTCTGGGTAACGCAAATGTTCTAAGAAACTCGAAACAAAAAATATAATTCTATGATATTTTGAGACTACAATTAAAAGGCTTATCATGATGATTTAAAATGGTATTTCATAATCATATTTTGGTACCTAATATCTTTTAAAATGATATTAGTTATTACCGAATATCATTTATATCACTGCACGAACAATGCATTGGGGTAAATAATGAATAAGGCCTGCTTCCTATTTGTGTGCATGTGTATTTTCTTAACTCAGGTAGTAAAGTACCACTTTAGGTAAAGTAGTATGTTATGTATGAGAAACTACATGGTGCAAAATAAATGTTGAAATTTAAAAAAAACTAGTAATTTTTTTGCACTCTGTACTTTAAACGAGAGTCATCTGAATCAGACGCCATCTTAGCTCGCACGAGTTATACATCCTGTGTCGCGGGCGACTTTACAAACATACAAGAAACGGACACAAAGTGTTTTACTATGTGGGATTTGAACCCACGACCCTTGGCGGAGTAGAATGCGGCGTGGCGACCACTCACTTTGTCAAAAACGACGTCGACAGCCGCGGTAATATCCAATTAAAGCTAATTATTTTTACATCATTGGTAAAACTAAATCTCTCACGCCCGTTTTCATCAACCATACTTAACCGACACATTACTAGGAGACCCCTAACGTAGGTAGCCCCTAAATTTTAAGAGGATTCTAAGCACTTAGGTGTACCTTATAGGTTGATAAAAACAAAAATATCACTAAGGGTTACTCTCTAAGTGGCGCATTAAACTTTAGGGGAAGTTAGTGAAAACAGCCATCAATCTCTGTGATAATACTCCTATTCATTCCGTAGGAGTCGTCTAAGGCGATAACAAGAGAAGGAAAACTGAAACAAACTCTATACAAACCCCTCTGGTCAACTTGGTATAGTAGTTCAAACCCTCCTTGGGAAGAAGAGGCCTATAAATATAATAAAAATATTTCGGACATCTTGCATACAACGCCAGTCCCAAAGTAAACACCCAAAGTCCGAAACAAATATTTGCGGATCACACCAAGAATTAGTTCGACGCGGGAATCGAACCCGAAACCTCAAGCACAGCAATCGCATACGCTACCATTGCGCCACCGAGGCAGCATTGGACTATCAAAGACTGTTGATGATAGAGAACGTTTATCAGCAGTTAAATTGTAAGGAATCAATACTTACGTCATATTCATCATCACTGCTTAGTGCAATGATCTCCGGCTTCGTGTCAATAATGGTGACATCATCATCATACCTGATGAAGTTTTCTCTAAATTTTCCCTTTCCATTTTGAGCTTTCTTAGTAAGAGAACTAGGTTGATTATGGCCTGAATCACTTATGATTATACATTCATCCTTGTTACTCGTTTTTTCTGCATCTTTATCAAAGGAACGTCTAGTAGCCTGATCATTTGTGATGTCATGTAAAGGACTGGCAAATGGTGAACAGGTCAGGCTTGAGGAGTCAGGATCTTGGTCTGGTTCTAGTGTCTTCATAGGAGTTTTACGTAGTACAACTTCTGGAAGGTCTGTCAGACTTGATGCGGAGCTTCGATTTGAAGTCGGTCGACTCTAAAATATTATTTAATCCATTTTAGGGATATTTTTTTTGCAAAGTGACCAACATAGCTCGGAGAGTCAATACGTTGAAATGGCAATGGGCAAGTTCCATATATCGCAGAACCGATGGCCGCTGGAGTAAGCGTGTTTGCATTGAGACACATTAACACATTATAATATTTTCATGCAGTTGTTGCATGCAGTTGGGAATCGAACCCACAACCACTGTAAAGCGGTTAGGATTGCTTACTATACCAAGAAGCCAGCCTTTCTTTGTATTCCTGCTGTTCCTACACTCATCTATCGTAAAAATGCTTAATTTGCCGAAGGTAAATAGTGTGTATATTTGGCAAAAAAAATTGAACCAAAAACTATATTTTTAGCAGAAGAGAAAAAAAAATATATTTGGCATTAGGATTAAAAGCGTATTTCGGCTATAGATAAAAAAAAGTATTTGTATTTGGAAGTATATAAAAAAGTTTAAGTAACTGGCAAAATGTGGATATTAAATATGTGTTAGTCTACCTATATGGGGATAAAGAATCGACTTTACATTATACGCTTCTAAATTTTCCTCTTATCTCTCTCTAGCTATTGCTAAAATCATCTTCCGAGCCTTTATTCCCAAGTTTCTCCGCAACCCTAAGGGAGAACTGAAATTCGAAGATTGAACTAGTTGTCAGTATATTTGAGGGCACTGACTCTCAATAACGATTGCCATAGATGTTCATGACAACCGGGACCGACGGCTTTACGTGCTCTCCCAGGCACGGGCGTGAATCACCGCCAAACTTCCAAACTCCGGGCTGCTATTAGGCATTTCCTAAGAAAATCCCAAAAACACTTTTTGGCCTGACACGGGATTCGAACCCGAGACCTCTTGATTAGCAGTCGCACCTCTTGATTATCTATTGCTAAAAATCTAAGCGAAAAAACTAAGTAATCCAACAATATACTTACTTCATCAGACTGTATAAAGTCCGAATCATCAGAATCATTGCTATCATCCTTCGGTATCACACCCATGATACTCATCCTAGTTGCTCTAGACATCACCATTTGATCTTCATCCGGTCCATCATCTTCAGATGCTACTTCAGCTGCCTCTTCACAGTCATATTCTTCACTCTCCTCATTGGAACTAGTTTGTGGTTGAATATTGCTCGTTCTATTCAATGTACTCTTGTCAACTTCGTACTCAATGGTACTCTCTGTGTTCTCCTTACCTTCATTATCGTTGTCTTCTTTTGTGTCCTTTTCATCACTGCTGGCTTTCGCAGCCTGGTCACTATCATCTATAGTGTCACTGTCAATAATAACACTATTTTTATTGCCAGCAATTTTCAAAGGTGTGTCTTTCATACATTGCTGTTTTTTATGCCTGTTGTGTTCTATAATGATAGAGTTATCGGTATCAGATTCTAGACGCATGATCCGCTTCCTCGTTTTACGTCCTATAATTGATTCATTGGCGTCAGGGGACTTCTTCTTCATTGGTCGTCGTTTAGGTATCATTTCTGGTGAACATTGTTCTGTGGAGTAATATGTATAAGGATTTGAAGATATTAAGGACCAGTTACAAAAGTTTTTGATAAAGTTACAGATTTGTGGTATAAAATTATTTAAACTGCCTGGTTGATTTAGCGGCAAGCGGTCTCGGTCTCGGTTCCCGGGTAGGACTGTTATTTGGTTTTTCATACAAGAAATTCTTAAAAGCAGCCTAAAATATGTAAATGGCAGTGTTTCGTCTGTTACGGTTGTTATGAACATATATGGTAATCGTTATTGGGAAGTCAGTGCTCTGAAATATACTGATAACTAGTTCAATTTTAGAATTCATATGTCCACAGGGTTTGGTGGGTCAGATTGGAGAGGCCTATATCTAGCAGTGGACGGCGATAGACTGATGACGACGTGTGAGTGAACACAGCTGCACCCTCTCAATCCAATCCGTCCCGGCTACTAGATTCGACCACAAAAAGATCTGGGGACAGATAGCTTTACGTGCATGGGTATTTTGACCCCATCTTCTAAACTTTGGGATGTTATTAAGCATTTTTATACAACTAAAAGAAACATAATAACACATTTTTAACCCGACCCGGGAAAAGAACCCGACACCTCTTGATCGGCAGTTTAGGTATCTCCTGATCAATGAGGTTTTGACCTACAAAACCAAACTGGCCAGACAGGTTGGTATAAGTTTTGAGTTTCCTCATAGAAAATATTGTATTTAATATCATAATTTACAATTTAATTCACTACAAACTAATATAGATCTTACCATTTTCATCTGAAGAACTTAGTTCTAATTTACTGGAAGATTCCGACTGTCTTCTAATGCTACCCCTTCTACTGCCATCTGATAAGAATCAAGATAGCAATGTTAGCTTTCATCCATATTAATATTAGAAATTCGACAGTGACTCTGTCTGTGTGTCCGTTTCATTTTGAAGACTGCACCAATTACGGCATGGATATACTTTGATTCTTCAAAGGAAGGAAGTTCATAGTCTACTTTTTAACAATTAAATTAAATAATACCAAGAGTCTTATGGTAACATAACATATTAATTAATTTAAGTGTTGACACACTTATTTTATACTATGTAGTTCCAGTTTTTTTTTTAAATCTGCCAAGGTATGTGCATGCGCAGTAAGTGCATGATGGAAAGTGAGATACCATTTGCACCCCACTTAACTTGCAAATTTGTAGTAAGTTCCAGTTTTTAACTGCCTGACACAGGAACAAAGAACAATATTTTATGGATAAACTAGGTTATGCCTTCGGCTCCACCTGTGTATATGTCAGTTATCGAGGTAAAAAGTAGCTTATTTTTTTCTCCAAGGTTCATACTATCTCTAAACAGAAATTCATTAAAATCATTCAGCTGTTTAGCCTTGATAACTTAGTGTGGATAGTTATTAAATGTCAATATTCAGAATTGTTTGACTTAGTAATCAAATCAATCAACAACCCATAACGTCCCACTGCTGGGCTCAGGTCTCCTCTCGAGAGAGGGTTAAGGCCATACGTACGTAATCAAATACTGAAATAAAACTAAATTTGTACATATATTTTTTTAACAACTGTTTTAACTACTATATTGCTGGAAAGTATTAAAAACACTCACCATCGTCACTGCTTGAAATAACAACTTTATCATTTACACTGCTTCGTCTGAGCACCGACTTTGATACTTTCTGTGCTAAATTCTCTTCTTTGTCACTATCATCTAAAATTTAATTGTCTTTACATAATTATATATTTATTTATTAACATGATAAATATTTTTGTATAAACACATAATTTTATTGTTTTTCTGTGATTCTAAGTAGTATTTTTGAGTATCACTGAAACTTCAGCATACCACTACTACTTGTTATTTAGTATAATGACGATCCTCACAAGAAACTTTACAAAATAAAAATAGTGTATAATAATATTTTCACACATCTCAAACACATCTGCCTGCTCCCAAATTAAGTAAAGTTTGTACTATGGTAAGCAGACTGTTAATAAATATACATAAATATTTACCATCTGTATATTCTTCCGACTCAGAGACATAAACAGTATGGTTTTTCTTTTTAACATTAAATGATTCCTCAGCTAAGCTGTTATCAATAATTTCGGAATCTGAACCACTATCAGCTGCAGTAGCGTCACGATATTCAAAGAATGAACTCTCCATGATTCTACAACTTTTAACCAGAAGAATATTCTATATCTTTTTCGTATTTTCCAATACGAAAATACGTACTTATAAAAATAATCCTACAACCGTATGTTTTTGAAAATAATTTTTGAAAGTAAAATGTCGTTTGTAAAACGTTTTGTTTCTGCTACAATACAATGCAAATTAATTGAAAATATGATAGTATTCAATCAATCTTTTATTTGATTTACTATTTATGTGCTAAATGACATAGTTTGTAATTAATTATAAATATATAATAATAGTAAACCTAATTTTGCAAAATGATTTTCATTTTGTTCGTAAATTGACAAAACCATCGAAGTTTTATTTGAGACTTTATTGTTAAGGAAATTAAGTTTAGTTTTATAAGTTGGTCAAAGATCATTCATTTAATCCTTTCGTGTGAAAAATCTTTAAAATATAATGCTACTGCTCCACCTGCGTCCTAACGCGTTAATTAGTGTGCTAATATAGGCGCTACGCAGATGTGGCCAACATTTTAATGCGTTAAAAGCAAATGGCATTACTAATGCCGTTAAACGTTAAGCGATAACTCGAGTGTCGGATTTTTGGACACATCAAAGGGTTTTAGCGCGCTAATTGATGTTGGCTACATCTGCGTCTATCATTCTATCGGATGCGCTTGCATAGCAAGTACGAGTGCCCTTTGTTTTAGGCGGGAACTACATTTAGGTACTAGAACAACAATGGAGTGGTTGAACGAAAAGGCGTTAGTTTTTAGAGCTATTGCAATAAGAGCCGTGTCTTTGGAATCGAAAGCTGCAATCCCATAAAAATCGCTGACGATGTATATGAATCATCCACTATCTTATTTTTTCGTTGTTTCTCCCTTTTTATATTACATAAAATAATTTATGAGGCTCATTATCGCAACGAGTGTAGCTGTTTTGGCCCCCTTGGGAGTGTTGTGTGTTAACGCGTTAATTGACGAGGAATTACGTCTTAATGGCATTGTAACCTTAATGTAGCCAACGCGCATTTTAACGCGTGAACTAACGCGTAATTCGCCATTAACATTAGCATTAACGCTAACGCAGGTGGAGCAGTAGCATAAATAAAACGAAAAGTCAGTGTCGCCAACTTAGGGGTTTTCCCATCAAATTTAGGGGTAAAAAAATTGCACTGAGGTTTTTAGGGGAAAATAATCATATTTTTTTTAAATCTTTTAGATCATCAAATATAATTTTATGATAATTATGACATCTAGTGGTGATGTCATCCAATCAAATGTCCGGGCGGTCATAGGAGCCTAAAAATTGTTGGAGTTGTACGTTAAGGCGATTGTGGCACCCTCTCTGACTCGTAAACTTTATATTGAAAAACGAGCTTGATTATGATAATAACCATAAATAAGTTTTTTTACACCACTTGTAATTATTTCAAATAAAAATAGTAATTAAAAATTAAACGTTTTAATATTAGATAAGAACCTAAATCTTTTAAATTGTCTGTTAGGGGATTTTAGGGGTTTTCGAGTTTACTCTTAGGGGGATAAAATTTTAAGTGCTGGCAACACTGCAAAACGTCAAATGAGCAGTCAGTCAGTCGTCCGTCAGTCAGTCAGTCTGTCGAGTAGTGTCAAGTCGTTCCATTAGTGAAACGTGTTAAGCATATTGCATCAATTAAGTTCTATCTCTTTTCTTTCCTTTCTCATAAAAAAGGAGGCTACGTGCAAAAGCTAAATATACTAACATTTCCGTACCCGTTGTTTTGAACTGGACGTAAACCCCGCAAGGTGTAATCTGTTTTGCTAATTGGAAACTAAAACATATTTAGTACTTCCACAAATACTACCACGCGTTGTTTATTGAAAATCTGATCAACATGACGGAAGTACAATTACAAGAGTTTAAACTAGACCCTGATTCAGAATTGAGGTTCGAAGTTGAATCGAAGAATGAGAAAGTAGTGTTAGAGGTAATTTCGTAACAAAACAACATTATTTTTTGCAAATGTTTCATAAGATAGAATAAATATTGTTAATTATGTATTAGTAATTTTTTGATGTACTGGTTGATATTATAGGTTAAGTGTTTGATTTATCAGGTCAAGAGTGGCTATGCAGAGTTGTTTGGCACTGAATTGGTAAAGGGCAAGCCTTATGAGTTCCATACGGGTGCCAAAGTAGCTGTGTTCACATGGCATGGCTGCACTGTCGAGTTACGAGGGAAGACTGAAGTCAGTTATGTAGCTAAGGAAACACCTATGGTAAGTACATGAGTAAAAGTTAACATATTTTTAAAACTATGTGTTTGTTGCTTTATTCTCCATCTTTCAAGGTATACTTCAACCTATCATCTCAGCGGAAAGGCATCCACTGCTTGACACAGGCCTCCCGTAAGGCTTGCCATGTATATTGAATTATAAGTTTCTTACACTCGGAATTCCTAATCGTCACCAAACAGATTAAAACTTAATAAGAATAACTCTCGCCTACAGGCAAGTTAGCGCTGACCGTAAATATGTTGACTGATGTAACTTTTTACGGACATCTTTTAAAATTTTATTGTATAAATAGATTATCCAAAATTTTTAACTTCTAGATTGTCTACCTCAATGTTCATGCAGCTTTGGAACAACAGAGGGTAGCAGCCGAACAGGAGTCCACACGAGGGCCTGTCACAATGGTTGTTGGACCAGGAGACGTTGGAAAGTCCACACTTACAAGGATATTACTAAACTATGCAGTCAGAATGGGACGCAGACCAATTTATGTGGATCTTGATGTGGGGCAAGGGTCTATTAGTACCCCTGGTACTATTGGTGAGTTTAGTGTTCTACTTCTGTAACTACCCTATTTTTAACTCAGCTTAATATCACTATAATCAACAAAGGTTTCTAACAGTCCCCTGCAGTACATAGTCGCTCCTTAGTAAATTCAAATAGCTTTTATTTCTAGTAGCACTCTTGAAATATTACAATAATGACTCTAGACATCATCATCATCATCAACAGCCTTTAACAGTCCACTGCTGGACATAGGCCTCTCCTTACAAAGCAGGTTTTGGCCTACTATACCACGCTGGCCAGACGGGTTGGTTTCAAGTTTTTCTTCTCTTTGCATCGATGTTGTCTTGCTTAGTTTATCCCGTAGTCGCCTTTTACGACACCCGCGGGATGAATAGGGGTGTTGATACTCTGTATTCCTAATCTGTCACCACACAAACAAAAAACAAAATAGTCGGTCGGATCCAAAATGTCGTTCTTATGGTACCCGCTAGAAACTCCATAAGTTACTCTAGCAAAGAGGCTTAATATAATTTAGTAAAATTATAGTTGGTAGTTCGCAAATACGTGTTTTATTAGTCTGTATTTATGTGATCAGTTTGTTGGTAATTATGTGATTATCAAAGAGATTGTTTTTAGCAATGAGCATGGTGACCCTACGCCTGGATTCTACTATATTTCATATTCCCTGATTAAAATTTCACCCCTACATGCCTAAAAGTTTCCATTCTAACTGGGTACATGCAACATAAAGTAATGAGCTGAAACTATAAAACTTCTTAGGTTCTGCGTTGAGAAATCGGGGCATGTAATTTATACGGTCAATTATGGAATAGGAAATATACCTTCCAGTTTCATTACCATTGAGTTCCTCAGTTGGTTGCTGAAGTACTGAAGCCACTGTCTCAGGATCAAATTCTTGATCAGACCAAATATTGGCATGATCTACAGATATCTGACTGACTTGTTGGTCTAGTGGTTAGCGTATGCGGCTATTGATCAAGAAGTCTCGGCTTCGATTCCCGGGTCAGTCAAATATTAATTGTGTGATACATAAATATTTGATTCGCAGTCTGGTTTATGTATAATATGTATGTATTTACAAAAAGAAAATATGTTTATGTATTTATATCAGTTGTCTAGTACCCATAATACAAGCTCTGCTTAGCTTGGGACTAGATGATGTTGTGTATTAAGATGTCCTAAAAATAAATAAATAGAAGTCCTAAAAATATTTGTTTTGAAGTTTGGGCTTCAATATATAATATAGCAAGATTCTCATATTAAATTTTTTGTGTTAGGTGCATTGCTGGTAGAAAGGCCAGCATCAATCGAAGAAGGATTCAGTCAACAGGCGCCTTTGGTCTACCACTATGGTCACAGCCACCCCGGAGAAAACCTGGAGTTATACAACATCATAGTTTCCAGGCTAGCTGAAGTTATCGCTGAGCGATGTGAAAATAATAAGAAAGGTTTGTGTAAAATTATTTAATTTATGTATAAAATATATATAGTGTGGCCCACCATACTGCATTTGCAATGAAAATGGTGTGAAGGCAGAGAAGAGTCACTTTGGCAAGCAAGTTTGATAGCTCCCTCATTAGGAATATAAATTCCTGTGTGGGGGACTTTACAAACAGACACAAAGAACACCCAGAACAACAAATTGTGAATCACATAAAATGTTATCCTACGTGGGATTTGAACTAGGTGTTTCTTTTAACTAGGTGAACTATTAAAGTATTGCAAGTATATTATATCTTTAACCACTTATAAAATGGCTCTGATTTAATGGAATTTACAGTATAGTATTTGTAATAATTATAATAATAAAATGTTTGTACATTTTAGCATCAACATCGGGGGTCATAATCAACACATGTGGTTGGATCAAGGGTTCAGGATACAAAGTGCTGAGTCATGCTGCACAAGCTTTCGAGGTGAGACATGAAGATTGATTTTACACGCTTTATATTAGCTTCACCTGTATGTTTGTAGCCTTTGGGTGCGATTTTGACCCACATTAAATGGCCAGATTTCGTTCAAACTTTGTAGATACACTAATGACAATACACTAATTTGAAAAACAGAGCGTAAGGTGTTTTCTGAAAATATTTCATTAACGTCGTTCCATGCTTTGTTACATTAAAATTATTTGTAACATTTCTTATGACGTTGTATTAATAACCTTTTCAAGTTTGTGTTGTCAAATATTAAAATTGTTCAATTCATTTCTAAATACACACACAAAATTATTCTAGTACATAATAATAATAATCCGACCGATTTCGGCCCCTTCGACCACTGATGCGCCCGGAAATGGCTTATATAGCCGACTTGCGCAGCAAACTCCATTGCACACAGTGGGCAAGTGAGCTTACCGCTCTCATAATTATAGTGAATGGCGGCGAGTGGACGGGCTTTATCCCTTAATTACTCGCACAAAGTATATTACACTACTGCTTGCATGGGGTCACAGATGACCCCAAATAGTATGAGTAGTTTTTAATATATTTTGAAATATATGAGTAAATAAAACTATTTTATTATTAAAGTACTTTATTTATTCTATAATATCTATAAGTAATAACATGAATTACTAACTAATTATACAAACACAAGTTAAACTAAAATAACTATCAATAATCAACAATTTGTACTAAGGTATACTCAGGTCATAGTAAATACTAGTATTTTTTAGGCACTCTCTGAATCAGGATTGTTACTCAGTTGACAGCATTTGTCAGAACGATCATTACACACAAATCTTGTGTATTTCTTGCATTTTGTTGGAACGAGTTTTGCAGTGGTTGGTGGGACGCGATTTTCCAAACTCATGCACTTCCATCAGACGTTTTTTACATCCTTAGGAGATGCTCTGACTTCTCTGGCTCAGAACCTGACCCTTCAACCTCTTTTGTTATCAGAACCTCCTTCATACTCTACCAGCTATTGCGCAAAGTGCTGTACGAAAAGATTAGACTTAGTAAAACGGATTTTTTTGATAATTTAATTGTATGAAGCTGTTAAAAACATATTTATAGCAACAATTATTCATTGAACATACAATAATACAAATATAATTCATAATACACAAAAAAAAAAACATAAAATAAAGAACTTACCTCTTCCAAAAAAGTTACGTAATTACTCGCATGGGGTCACCGCTCAAGAGTGTAGCGGCGAAGCCTTCCACTTTCATGGCTTGGTTGCTGCTAAAATACAAACTTAGACGCGCATTATGAAGCTACCGAGGGCGCGGAGGGAATCAGGCCGCGATAAGTGTTTAATTTTTTAATCCGAAAATGTTTTTACCCCATGCGAGTAATTAAGGGTAAAGCTCAACGCGCTTGGCGTCGAAGTCAGCTAAACACTGTTCCTCAAATTCCCGGATTCACTTCTTCAGAATCTCGCGCCATTCCGGTCGCTGTGCTGCCAAACCCTCTCCTAGTCCTCTCTCTAGTAAATAATAATTATTTTTCCTGGGTGGGAATCGAAATCACGACTGCTACGAAAATAACATGGTAACAATACAGTTAAACGTCAAACAGTTCATAATTCTATTGAGATTGCAGATTATACAAAGATTTAGTCCGACCAGAGAACTGAACCCAAGATTTTAAGCGATGCATATGCTGCCATCGAGGCATGTTTTCTATAATTTGACGATAATTTGTTCCAGGTCGACGTTATATTAGTTCTGGACAACGAGAGGCTATACAACGAACTGAAGAGGGACATGCCCAAATTTGTCAAAGTGGTGTATCTTCCAAAGAGTGGTGGCGTAAGTATACACACATATATTCATGTCTTCAACCCCCATGGGATCGATAGAGACAAGTTCCTCTTATATTTTGACGACTGTAATTTTAATCCAATTAAGAATCTTTATCTTTATATATATAATTCTTGTGTGAGTGTGTATGTCACTGAACTTTTCTCAAACGACTGGACCGATTTTGATGAAATTTTTTGTGTGTGTTCAAGGGGATCTGGGAATGGTTTAGATTCGCAATTGGACCCAGCAGTGACTCGTGATGGACTGATGATGATGACATAAAAAAAAGCTTTCATACTCCAACTGCTTTGACTGCCTTGTTGGTCTAGTGGTTAGCGTATGCGGCTGCTGATCAAGAGGTCTCGGGTTTGATTCCCGGGTCGGACAAAATATTTGTGTGATACACAAGTATTTGTTTCAGAGTCTGTGTGTTTTCTATGAATAAAATGTATGTATTTACAAAAAAAAGTATATTTATGTATCTATATCAGTTGTCTAGTCCCCATAGCACAAACTCTGCTTAGTTTGGGGCTAGATGACGCTGTGGTTAAGATGTCCGAAATATTAATTTATTATTTTATTGCTATTAAGCCATTAAAAACTATTAAGGTTCATTTTTAGGTTCAATTTTGATTAAAATATTAAATTAAAATTTGTTTTCACTGTATTGTATGCTGTATTTCCACTGATGAAACTTATGATACTAAATAATGAACCCATGTTCTCCTACAGGTGGTGGAGCGATCGTCGACACAACGCGCTGAAGCAAGAGACGCTCGTATTCGCGAATACTTCTACGGGAAGCGAACTCCTTACTATCCGCATTCTTTCGATGTTAAGTTCTCCGATCTCAAGATATATAAGGTAATAAATAAATTTTATTTTGCCTTATACATATGTACTTAGGTATATAGATCATGAACAACCCATAATGTTGGGCCCGGCTCTCCTCTCAGGAGAGGGTTAAGACCAGTACATCAAAAAGCAATTATTATTAAATTTTGTCTGTATGTTTGTGCCTGCTGATCTTTAAAACGGCTATACTGATTTTGACGGGACTTTCACTGGCTGTTATTGAAATAAGGAGTAATTTAGGCTACGTTTATAGACTAGGGTTGCTTCGCGGCGGTAGTCTCGATTTGCTACAATAAACGCGGGTAACATTGCAGGACTTGGTAGAAAAATAAATGTAATACGCTGCACGTTGCATAGTTCTTGAATGTTGTGTATTATTTCGACCCGTTTGTACAAGCAGTCGTGGCCGAGCGGTTAAGGCGTCTGACTAGAAATCAGATTCCCTCTGGGAGCGTAGGTTCGAATCCTACCGACTGCGGAATGTCTTTTTGTCTTTTTCTGTTTTGTATATTTTATCGTAACATCTTACAAATCTAATGAATTTATTTAATCGAAAAGTAAAACATTGCTAAGAATTTATTATTAAAATTTTAGTGTCTAAATTATATTATACTTGTTCATACAAAGTTTAATAAAGTTATTTAATAAAGTTTAATAATTTAATTTATAAGAAATATTTATATGAAAATATCTTTAAAAATAAATTATAAATTATTCTTTTCTGATCAAAAGGTTTCGGGTTCGATTCCCGGGTCGGACCAAATGTTAGTATGATCTACAAATATTTGTTTCGGAGTTTGGGTGTTTTCTATGTATGATGTGTATGTACAAAAAAAAGTATATATTTATTTATAACAGTTACTTGTTTAACTAGTACCCATAATACAAGCTCTGCTTAGTTTGGGACTAGGTAGATGATGTCGTGTGTCAGATGTCCGAAATATTTATGAATATTACTCGTATTTTGTACTACCGACGACGCCATTGGACATTAGCCATGACTTTGAATGATGGCTGAATCAGATTTGCCGGTCAAAACAATATTAAGTATAATATAATTGAATTGGTGGTTCATGGATCTCCCCCCCCCCCCCCCCCACTAGCCAAGTAGCAAACGCAAAAAAAGGAAAAGGGATCTCAATTCGTCGGAATCTTTTTTTTTATGTATGTTCAGCGATAATGTCGTCTTTTATGAACCGATTTCAAAAATTCTTTTTGCATTGGAATGGGCATAGCTTATAGGTGGTCCCATCGTCACCATATCGGGATCTGATGATGGGATCCCAAGGAAATCGAGGGTACTCCTCAAATATCATACGCACAATTGTCGCGGGTACTCAGAATAGTTTTTCTTTGAAGTCGCTTCCTTTTTGTTAAAATGATCTATTGTTGAATTGTCTGATGTATTGTTGTATAGGTGGGTGCTCCGTCGCTCCCGTCGTCGTGCATGCCGCTGGGCATGCGGGCGGAGGACGCGCTGACCAAGCTTGTGACGGTGTGGCCCTCGCCCGCCCTCCAGCATCGTCTCCTAGCCGTCTCCTTCGCGGCTGGACCCGACGACGACGTACTGCACTCCAACCTGGCTGGCTTCGTCTGTGTGTAAGTACCTTCTACTTTACCTCCCTCTTGCATCTAATACATCTTTAAGAGCTAGCAGATACGTATTAATAATCTATATTTTGCCCCCCCCATATTTAATTCCCACTTACTTTCGCTCCTTTCTCAAAAGATATACATATTCTTCATAGTTTCACAATATCTTGATAGTTTCCTCTATCACCGCTTATAATAATAGGCCGACTTCTAGATGATATGTCAGTGGGATTCCCTGACTGTTCTTTGTTATTTTGAACTTTAATCATAAAATTTCAAGGGTCAAAAAAAAAACACAACCTTTTTAAAAGGAACCTCTCATAAAAAAAAGAAACTACGCTTTTATACGTTCGCAATGTGATTTAAACTATATTGTAATTTCAAATATTTGTACTATGTCTATTTTTATTTTTTTAAATTTAATATACCAATCACTCCTTCCGTCCCTCATTAGTAGTAGTCAGTAAACATATCCAGACATGACTATTTCAGATACATAAAGAAAAATAGCTAAAATATTTTATATTTAGGTATTCTGACATATAATATTCTGTTGAACAGGACGGCAGTAGATATGGATCGTCAGATGCTAACGATCCTGTCTCCCCAGCCTCGGCCGCTGCCCAACACCGTGCTGCTACTGTCGGAGCTTCAGTACATGGACAACCATTAGACCCACCATCTCAACCCCTTGTAGTACATGTCGCGGTACTACCCCTGGGTACTACACTCAAGAGATAGTGTACATGATTTTAAATTGTTCAATATGAATTATAATCAAATATTAGTCCTTTGAATGGTAGTCTAACCTACATTATATTGTTTTAAACTTTCATTGTCAGTAACATTAGAATAGAAAATCTGCGGGATTACTACCTTGTACCTTTTTGTTAATGAGTATCCGATATTTCGGTACTCTAGCAAGCGCCAGTTACTCCGTGTGCAAAAACGTACATGGTAGCAATCCCGTAGATTTCTATCCACGCTGGACATAACTATTAAAAGTTGTTCGAGAACCTTCGAAAGGTTTTGGTCGACCAACTTTTTTTATATATTGTAGTAGAGACTTTATCATGCTGGCAAGACGGGTTGTTATAGGGTCAAAATTTTCCTTCTGTTGTCCTTCGCAGTTTACTCCTTAGTTTGGCCTTTATCTGTATAATTTATCAGTATTTTTAAATAAATATACATCTGTAATCTCAAGCCTTATTCTGAGGGTAGACAAAGATATTAGTGCATCGATTATCACATAGAGATGTATGTTTTCTTATTTTCCAATGGCAAACGGTACTATATATCAACGCGTAAATGCTTAATATGATACGTATTGAAATATATGAAGTACTTAATTTGAGTATAGTCCTATGTTATCAATTTAATAATACGAATAATAATCCCCTTTAAATAAGACTGTTTATTAAAAAGGGGTGACAACTATCGGGTATAGTGACAATGACATGTAAAAGGGTTCCCCCCTCAGTATCGTGTGATGCGATCCACAGGATCTCAAATATGTAAATAATATTTAAATTAGGTATTAGAAATAAATTTTGTACAAAATTGTAATACTAGTTTCATTTATCAACATATGTTTGTGTGACTGTGAAAAAAAAATATTCTTACCTGAAAATGTGATTTTATTTCGTTAGTCGACATAAAATATAGCATGCTTGCATGAACTTATTATGTACTAGCTTTCGCCCACGGTTCCGCCTGCCTGTAAGTCGATTATCGCAATAAAAAGCTTATGTCCTTTATCAGATTCTATACTATCTCCGTACCGAATTTCATTAGTTTTGCCCTAAAAGCCGGACAGAGATATCGCATTTATGACATTAATAAGGATTGCAGTAACTTTTTAGTCAGTTAAGTACACAGTTATAGTGGGGCTCTGGTAGGTAAGGTTAAACTTACGATTACCAGGTAGTGACATTGAACTCCACTGGTCTCGGCAAAATCCCGCTTTTATACAAATTTTTTTACCTAAAAACTTATTTACCCAAGAATAAAACAACGGTTCTATTATGTACTAGGATTTATTTACAAGAAATATCAGAAGCCAAATTATTTACATTTGTAGGAAGACGTGTGTAAAATATAATAATTTAATTACAAAATAGTAGCATTTATATTTACGCTCGTATAGGAGAAAAGTAACGGAACTTTGACATAAAGAAAATAAAACCTTGTATAATTATTATCTTGAAAGTATTTTTATGTAATCGCGTTTATTAATTCTCTCCCTGCCGTATTAGAAAGAGGTAAAGTTTATAGGACTGTTGAAGATAATCTGTGGGTTTTCTTAACCGATTTTCAAAATTCTTTATCAAATAGAAAGTTAAAAACACATGCTTAATTGTACAGAGATTGTAGAAAGAGTTTGACAGCGCAGGGAGAATACACTTTCACTTCGATTTTATTACGTACATTACATTATGTACAGTCAGCAGTGATAATTTAATATAATATTAAATTATCTGGATAGAGAAAGTAAAAGTCAAATATATATTACAAAGGACTAGATTTATTTAACTCTTCCAACGCATTAAATAATAATATTTCAGACATCTGACACGATTTAACGATATTATTATCAACTATAGGTGATCAGATGTATCATTAGTACCAGTAACAAATGAAATAGATTTTAAAATAAAATACAAAAATTTCACAATTTTTACAAAAATAATGAATTAAAGAGGATCGTTTGAAAATAAAGATAAATTCTTACTGTGATACTTTTTAGGGTTCCGTAGTTAATGACTCCGTCCTCGATTTATAGATCAAACGATTTATGCGTGGCTTGACACGTACTAGGCCAATTTTTTATTTGTTTGGGACCCCTTCTGGACAGATAGCGGGACGAATGAATGCAAAAAGAAGCAGGCAGCAATGTCCGAAAGAAGGAAATTTCCTTAAGAAAAGGGTTCCGTTTAAAATAGGTCTTGTAAATACGATATCAAGTGTAATCAACTTGTATTAAGTTTTACAGTTGGATAAGGGGTAGATAACTTCATTTCCATGCGTCATTTTTAACGACAATTATGAAGAGATACTTTTTTAATATGTGGCCCTTGATTTCAAGAGTTTGGCCAAAGAGTCCATAGAGTTTATTTGTTAACTAGAACATTTTTAGTCTGTGGTTGGTGTCGGCTTTTCTCCTTCGTGTGTGACTGCGCAAATTTGATCGCGATGCGCATGGCGTCTTGAACTAGCTGCTCACAGGTTATAAGTGATACCTGCAAGTAAAACATATAATAAATTGACAACATTTCTTTAAAAATAAAACATTTAAATTATATAACAAATTGATACCTTGCAAACGATAAAATACAATTCTATATTAGAATGATCCCCACTTAAGAATTCTCAAATAAATGATTCTTCAAATACAAAACTTTTTCAAAGTCGGTTAAGCCGTTTTCGAATTGCTTATAGCACAGCACTTTTTATGTAGAGGTAACAGATGAGTTAATATTGATTTTGTGTGTTATTATTAGTTATACACACTAAAATAATAACTACAAATTATTCTCATCACACATATCCTGGCTGGGAATCGAACCCAAAATCACTGGCTTTGTAATCACGATCTTTATCCCCTAGACTAACAGAGTCGAATAGTGATCAAACTGTGTTTACCACTTCACATTAAAATATCATTATGTCAGAACTTTCAGAAACAGTATACACATACACTAGCTTTTCCCCGCGGCTTCGCCTACGTGTGATTCTGATGTATTACTTTGATTTCCTGTTTCACTCCCTTAGGGGTATAATTTTCTAAAATACTTTCTTAGTGCTCGCTCTTCAAGGCACACATGGCTTTCAGCTTCCTGCGACCAATAATTTCGGCTGTGCATTGTTGTCAGTAAGCCATTGCCGGTCTTATATATATTTTCATTTTTATTTATTTATTAATTTTGGTGTGCTTACATTGAATGCAGTCACAATCTCATACGAGATTTACCGTGCATCAAAACATACATTAGTGATGTACTTACTTTGGTGGCTGTCATCTCGGCATAGGTGTTCGGTGAGATATCTTGGCGGGGAGGCATCAGATCGGCCTGGAACACTGGCACGATACAACTCAGCCAAGTCTTCGCTGAGAACACATCTGATGTCATCTCCTACACAAATAGAAGAAAGAAGATGGATAGAATATAACGATGAGTTAAGATCTTCAGCCTGTCCAATGCTGGAAATAGGTTTCTAGCAAGAAACCCCACAGAGACCGGTCTGCCCCTTTTTGCATTTGTATATTGTCTGGCCAGCGTGGTATAGTAGACAAATACCTCCTTTTCAAGGAGAGGCCTATGTCCTACAGTGGACTGTTAAAGGCTGGTTGATGATGATGATGATAATTGTTATATTTGTTTTCTATGAATAATTTGTATGTATTTACAAAAAAGTATGTTTATATATTTATATCAGTTGTCTAGTACCTATAATACAAGCTATGCTTAGTTTGGGACTAGATGATGTTGTGTGTGAGATGTCCGAAATATAGCAGCCGCATACGCTAACCACTAGACCAACAAGACAGTCAGTATAAGTGAATTTATTGGCCAGTAGCTTAAGAACAGTAACTCACAGGTGGAACACTAGCTCCGGCGACTATCACCCCTCCAGCGCAGCCCAGCACCAGCGTGGGGAGAGCGTGCTGAGTCTCCAACACTTTCTGTACTCCGGTGCTCTGCATCAGGTACGAACATCGCAGGAAGTGGACGGCGAACTTGCGACCTGATTGGATCGCCTCTGACACTGCATCATTGACCTCGGTCACAGCTATTGTACTGCAATGATGGAATATGCTTAACTTGATTAAAAAAAAGATGATATTTTTTTTAAATATATTTAATCCTATCAAAGTGACTCTACTCTGCCTGATAGAAAGCATGAATCAAGGAGTAGGGGCACCATCCTCATTGTGAGGGATAGCCATGCAACATGGTGACCCATGGCGGCATCTGGAAGGTGGGAGAATGATGCAGAATGGTTGGGCCTCCGGTCTCACACTCACCAACTGAATACGACAGCAGCAGCTGTCATTATTAGGATGGTCTTCTGTGTGAGGGTAGTACTGCCCCTTTCGAGCCGGCCCAATCGTGTTGAAATCAGCGTGGCTCTACTACCTACATGGTGATGTGCGTGAGAGCAATTCGATATTGCCTTCGAAATTGCTCAAACTCACATCCTATACCAAATAATTTTTCGTGAGTGCTAGTGGAAAATGAATTTTAAAACAATGGTATACGGCACAAACAAGATGACTGGTGTTACCAAATGACAAACAATACTCTTTTCTTAGACTTAGATCCGGGGGGAGGGGGGGGGGGGGGGGCGCTTCGAATCTAAGTCTAGAATGTAGGTGATATTGAAGGTATGCAGTAGTCAACGTAATAAATCTATACAAATAAATAAATTATGAGTGTCTGTTTGTAATATTAAAATAACCGCTTTTTACTAAATGCATATATATGTATGTATACACGGTACATAATGCCAAAATATTTATTTTTACAATTTTTGTCTGTCTGTCTGTTCCGGGTAATCTCTAGAACAGATGGACCGATTTCGACGGGACTTTCACTGGTAGATAGCTGATGATATAAGGAGTAACTTAGGCTACTTCTTTTAGACTAGCTTCGCCCCACGGCGTTGACCGCGGTTACAACAACAAACGCGGGTAACACCGCGGGTCTCAGCTAGTAGTGCAATAAAAGTACATGTCAGTTTAATTCCAAGAATATATTTTAACAAGTTCCACCAAATGCCGACAATCGAGAGTATAATGTGTATGCAGTAGTCAGTTTTGGCTGCTTTTAAAAATCACCCATGACAAGAACAAAAAGGGTATTTTAATAAGGTAAGTAAAATGTCAGTGTCTGATTCCTCAAATCCACCTTTTTCAGGCAACATTTACATTCATCTTCATCTTCCTAGCCTTTATTCCCAAGTTTATTTGGGGTCGGCTACTATAGTGTAGGAAATAAAAATAAAATGAGAATACTCACTGCAGTGCCATCTCATTGTTATTAAGCTCCCTCTTCTGGAAAGTGTCCATCCGCTTCAGACACTCAGCGTATTCCCCATAGGGTGCGCCTTTGGTCCCGCACAGTTCTGCGAGGCTGTTCTTGATATTTGTTACTTCTTCCTTTCTTCTATCAGAATCAACAAGTTCTATCACTTGTTCGAGTTTCTGGGCTCGGCAGAATAGTTCTCGGGCCTGGGGGTATGTGTTTCAGTTTAAAAAAAAAACCTAATCTTTATTGTTCGGCTACTAGTTCAAGATGAATACCAGTTTTTACCCCGCAACCCTGAGAGCGTATTGAAATCGAAGATTCAACTAGTCGTAAATATACTTGAGGGCACTGACTTCCCAATAAAAATTGGCATTGTTATTGGATGTTCGTGACAATCGAGAGCTACAGCTAAACGTTCTCTCCGAGACACGGGCGTAAAATACCGCCAATCTTCCATAGTCAAGGCTACTATGAGAAAAACTCAACAACATTATTGGCCCGACCCGGGAAACAAAGAACTCGCAGACGCTAAAAATCCATCACCAAGGCACCTTGACCTTTCACCGAGTGATGTTACCAGAATACAAAAGCTAAGAGAAAACCAGCCCCCTTAGTAAAGTTGCGTCAAGGATTTCGCGTCGATTCTCTTTCTAAAATCGCTATTATCTTTATCATCTTGTTTTGATCATGTGACTTAGCGTAGAGACGTCACTTCCGTATATTTGTTAGTTTCCTGTTGACGTTTAGGTTTGTAGAATGTTAAGTAATCTAGGGGGTAGGTTTTCTCCACGAGAGTTCAAGTCAAATCAAACCATTTTTATTTCAAATAAATCAATACAACGGCACATTTGAAACGTCAATTAGTCAGTCGTGAAGCTAATTGTCTGTTCCAATTGGTAGATCCTATGGAGAAGAACAGACAAGAAACTCCATGGACACTCTTTTCCAACATAGTTTTTACAATTTTTGGTTACATTGTTTTAGGCATTTTATCAGGGGGTGTCACTCCACAGTTTAGGTATAGTCGGCCGCCTGCCTGCCCGGACGAGCATGCCGGTCGACTATACATCGTCAGAACAGGTAAGAGTTACACGATAGAAAGAGACGCAACGGTAGGTAAATATAATTGTAGTTGATTCGGCGCTGTGCGATCTGAATTGAACTTTATCTTTTGACGCCTAGGGTCCCGATTTCTTTAATTTACTTTTTGAAGTGAGTCTTCTGTATGTGTACTATTATGTATTCTTTGATTTTATTAAGAAAACAGTTACCTTCAAGACGTCCTCCCCGGTGAGTGCGTGTAGGCTGGGCGTGTGCGAGCCGGCACCCTTCACTCCCACCACGCACAGCTCCTGCATCAGCCCCGTGTAGGGCACGTGCGTGCCGCAGCACAGCTCCCTGGGGAGGGACTACGGACTTTATATACACTGATATATTCTGGACGCGCGTTTACTGCATTATCCCAGTAACAAATATTTCACCTCACATCTCACACAAGGTCGTCGCATTAGGAATATAAATCCTGTATTGCGGGGGACTTTACAAATATAAATGAAACAGACACAAAGAACATTCAGACTCAGAACAACAATTTATGAATCACACAAAGTGTTGTCCCACGTGGGATTTGAACCCACGACACTTGGCGCAGTTTAAAAGAGGCGTGGTGACCGCTTAAACCACTAGGCCAATCGTGCAGTCAAATCCGGTCAAAGCCGTCTGATTCCAAACAATGCAGAACCTTTACAGTAATCAGACTACTGATAAACATAGGTACTTAATATACATAGATTACATCCAGACATAGAATAAATGATTGTGTTCATCAAACAAAGATTTGTGCTGAATGGAAATCAAACCCACGACACCTCTGGCTTAACATCAGGGTCTAACCACTAATTAGACCAATAGACTGATCAAAAAATGGAAAAAAAGACAAATTGTTATTAATTTCAACAGTTAATTGGCATTATTAATGTCATCAGTTTGTAAATTAACCTATTTCTGGTGTTGATAACAGGTTATATCAACCATTAGGTATGCTGGGTACCGGGACCACTATTAAGTGAGATGAGTCAATGCCTGTTTTGAGTTGGCAGAAATTAGCAATTGCAGTTCTCGCTGCCTCTGCTATGGGTAAGCAGAGGATCCACAGGGTCATTTTTAGTCGGTAATAGTCCGACAGACCCCTTTGCTGACTATCCAGAAGGATCTACCACACCATTAACAAAACAAAACTTTTTGCTGAATATGAGATTTACTTACTTGGACAATAACGGTGCACCAGCTGTAACAAGTCTCAACCCAACCTCAGGATATACTTCACCTGGTATCGTCACCACAGAGTCTTCTTTGGATAATTCCACACTGTCCACTATGCTAGTTGTTACTGGAGCATTACTTTGAATTGACTTCCTGAAAGACAATAAAGTACCTTTGTGAATATTCATTAATACTCACTGTACTGGCTGTCTGGCCAGCGTGGTATAGTACGCCAAAACCTCCTTTCTAAGCCTATGTCCAGCAGTGGACTGAGTGATGTTGATAAAAACGCAAAATTCCGTTGAGTGAAGTTGGGGGCGGGGCGCTTAAGCGATGTTGACAAACACGCAAAATACCCTTGAGTGATGTTGGGTTCGGGCGTCGGCGGCTCGCCGCCGCACCGCGCTCGTATTTCATTTTTTTGGCGGGTAAATAGTGGCAACCAAAGCTTCAAGTGGTATTATTCTAGTAGGTTATTAACGAGGCTATGACGTAGAACTGACAGTTTGTTGAAATTTAGTAGTAATTTTAATTTAGAGGACGGCAAACATTCACTATGGTTGAAAAGTCAATATGTGCACTTTGAGCTCAATTATTATAAAAAGTAATCGATAGCATGCATATTTTAATACTTTTATCGATGGAATGGACCTATCTCCGCGTAATAAATTAAAAAAAAAATACTCCATCGTACAAAAATATAAAATTACAGGCCTAATTCGACACGTTCGCGCAGGTACACGGTACGAGTGAATGACGGCCGACAATAAATTTTCGGTTCAGGTGTAACATTTAGAGACACGTGTTATATTTTTAGCATAGATGAACTAATGACGCATCGCGTAGAAAAGAGACATTCATATCAATTTGTATAGTTTAGACAAGAACAGACGATTTATGACGCGGTGACTGTTAGGGAACAATAGGACACATTCTCAATTTACTTCGAAATTCGGCCGGGTCGATAAGGTCTATTATTCAATTACTGTTAGGGGAACATTAGGACACATTCTCAACTTGGGTCCGATTTCGGAAGGGAATTAAAATTCCCTTTTTCACTCAAGCGGAGCTCAAGCTGTTGATGATGATGAGTATGGGCGAAGCCATAGCAAAATAGTAGTTTAGATCTTTACACGATTACGTGATTAAATAATTGTTTTACTAAAGTTAACGTACGTGCCCTCAAACAATAGTAACATTATAAAATATTAAATAAGGAAGTATAAACAACATATTGTCAATTAAGCAATTAAGTAAATAATATTTCATAGTAGCCCCCACCTAAAACTGTACACATATTACATTGTATATAAGCTTTAGTTTAAGTTAAAATAGATGGAGTCAATAAGGAGTCTTACAGTCATAATGTAGTCATAAATAAATATTACAATCAACGTGTCGTCTAATTGACTCCCTGGGATAACACGCAATAATTGGTGACCCCGACGTGATCTATTGGTTTCTAGTGCTGATATAATACCGGGACGACCGGAACCCTATATGGTGTTCAGCAGTGAATCTAGAGAACAATAGCATTACGAAATTATCACATCCCAAAAATGGCTCCAACAACAACACCTTCAAGAGGCGACACGGGTGCCCACCCAGCGAAAACAAGTACTCCACCATCAAGGAACGTCTAATAAACTGCTACGAAGAGAGCGAACACCGACGTTTCCACAGACTACTATCAGAAATGGATCTTGGAGACCAGAAGCCTTCCCAGCTCTTGAGAAAAATGAAGGAAGCTGGATGTGGAAAAATAAACGACGACACTATTCGCCTGCTGTGGCTAAGGCAACTCCCCGCTTCACTAACAGCGATATTATCAGTCACAAACAATATGTCGTTAGACAACTAGAGCGAGTTAGCCGATAAAATATACGAAAACTTGACCTACAACAAGAGAAATACTCAAGAAACAGCGGTTGACATTAACCTAGTTACAAACATATCGTCACAACTTGAAGCCATGCGAATAGAAATAAATGCATTACGCAGCATACGCGAGAATCAACCTAGGCAACGCAGCAAATACCAAACACGACATACGCCACATTCACGGTCAAGGTCGCGCCACAGAAACTCACATAATGGGTTATGTTATTTCCATAATCGGTTCAAGCAGGATTCATATAGATGCAATAAGCCTTGTTCATGGAATACAATTAAAAATAACAGGCCATCGGAAAACTAAAATTAGCACAGAATACGACGGGCCTCTGTGCTATCCACCCAGCAAACCGTCTAACTATAACTGACTCAAACAGTGGTTATAGGTTTTTAGTCGACACGGGTGCTAACATTTCGGTTATAAATAGCACAAATAAGGAGAGCCAAGCATGCGAATACCAATTATTCGCCGCAAACGGGACCCCTATAAATACATACGGGGAACGCACTTTAACGCTTAACCTAGGACTGCGCCGAAGTTTTAAATGGACATTTACCATTGCCGATGTCAAGATGCCAATCCTGGGAGCTGATTTTTTGAATCATTATCAATTATTAGTGGATATACACGGAAAAAAACTGATCGATAAAAAAACAGGTCTGAAAACGCCTGCCAAAATAGTAAGAACAAAAATTGCATCCGTGCGTTCTATAAACGCTTCTCTACAGGAACCAATAAAGGGATTATTAGAGAAATATGAAGATATTACAAAGCCTAGATCAATGAATCTACAGACTAAGCACCGAGTACAGCATCAAATAATAACAAAGGGTTTCCCAGTATTTACGCGAGCACGTCCATTACCTCCTGACAAATACAGGATTGCAAAACAAGAATTCCAAGATATGATGGACATGGGAATATGCCGTCCTTCAAGCAGTCAATGGGCATCGCCACTCCATTTAGTCAAGAAGAAGAATGGCGAATGGAGAGCATGCGGAGATTACCGCGCACTAAATAAAATAACAGTACCAGACAGGTACCCGCTGCCAAGGCTACTCGATTTCACGTATGTAGCAAGCGGAAAAGGAATATTCAGCAAGATAGACATAAAGAAAGCTTTTCACATACTGCCCGTTGCTGAACCAGAGAAAACAGCGATAATAACCCCTTTTGGACTTTTTGAATTCATCAGAATGCCATTCGGGTTGCGAAATGCAGCACAGTCCTTCCAAAAATTTATGGACTCTATATTCAGAGACTTGGACTACGTATTTGTATATGTGGACGACATATTTATAGCTGACAAGAAAAATAACCTTAAGGAACATTATGAACACTTAGAGGAGGTGTTTAAGCGCCTACATAAAAACGGCATAACAATAAATACAAGCAAATGTGAATTCGCCAAGTCGGAGATTGATTTCCTCGGTTATCATATAACGAGCCAAGGGTTGACTCCTACTATGGAAAAGATTCAAGCTATAAACAATTACCCTAAACCACAAACGGTAAATGAGTTACGACGTTTTTTGGGTATGATTAATTTCTACAGAAGCAGTATTCCACACGCAGCAAAGCATCAGGCACCGTTAAATAAATATTTAATTAATAGTAAGAAAAATGATAAGACGGTTATCCAGTGGAATACTGAATCAAACCACGCGTTTGAACGCTGCAAGCAGGACATTCGACAATTAACTACATTGGCATATCCGGACAGCAACGCACAAATAGCTTTAATGACAGATGCTAGTCTCAAATGCGCAGGCGCTGTACTACAGCAGCGAAGAAAAACAAAATGGGAACCAATAGCTTTTTTCTCCAAATCATTTAGTGAAGCCCAAACAAAATACTCTACCTATGATAGAGAGCTGCTAGGAATCTATATGGCTATAAAACACTTCAGAAGACTCATAGAAGGACGAGAATTTACAGTCTACACGGATCACAAACCACTAATGCATGCTTTCGACAAGAAGCCATCATTGGATGATACCCCTAGACGAATCAGATATCTGGATTATATATCACAATTCAGTACGGATATACAGCACATCAGTGGCCACAAGAATGTGGTAGCCGATGCCTTATCTCGAGTTATCGAGACGATAACCTTACCCTCTGCAATCGATTGGCACGAGGTAGAAAAATATCAAAAGAATGATAGCGAGTTAAAACGACTAAAAGCCAATAAATCATTAAAAATAGAATTAATACACTTTCCAAATGAAAATATTAAGATTTATTGCGATATATCAACAGGAAAACAACGCCAATTTGAATCTGAAATATTCAAAAATTCAAATACTGAAATATTGAAATATTCAAAAAGCGAACGAACAATCGGAGACAAGATAAGAGAATCTTCACAAGCAGATAAGCAAACAGAAAAAAGGACACGTTCTGGTAGAGTCTCCCACCAGACGGTTAGATTCCAATTATAATATATAAACCAGAACTATACAACAATAGTATATAATAGTAATATATATAATAGTATAGTAATATAAGGATGTTTCTTCTCTTTAGAGGGGGAATATCTATGGGCGAAGCCATAGCAAAATAGTAGTTTAGATCTTTACACGATTACGTGATTAAATAATTGTTTTACTAAAGTTAACGTACGTGCCCTCAAACAATAGTAACATTATAAAATATTAAATAAGGAAGTATAAACAACATATTGTCAATTAAGCAATTAAGTAAATAATATTTCATAGTAGCCCCCACCTAAAACTGTACACATATTACATTGTATATAAGCTTTAGTTTAAGTTAAAATAGATGGAGTCAATAAGGAGTCTTACAGTCATAATGTAGTCATAAATAAATATTACAATCAACGTGTCGTCTAATTGACTCCCTGGGATAACACGCAATAATGAGTATTTATTACTTTTAATTAAGATATATAATATCTCTGACAATGATATAAATGTATTTATAACATCAGGAATTTGATTGTTGTTTTATTCGCACCAGTCCTTAGAGGTGGTATACCGTCTTCAGGTGGGATCAACTTAAAATCAATCTATATTTTATAAAATCAGAAAAGAAAACTAAACTACACAAAAGCCTAACATTCAGTTGCTCCCCGTTTTGAAATCGGTTATATACTACTATTTAAATATAGTAATGATATTACAGCTGTTAATATCTTCAAAATGATACTATTGCTCTATGGGTAAGATTCTATTAACAGAGTAAAAAAAAAAAACATAAGAGACATCTATAAACTCACCTAATAAGATTCTGTGCATCCAATATCTTCCCATGCGACAATTTTTCTCCATAAACCACCAGATTCAAAGTCAATCCATTCTCAGTAACACTGGAGCCAATCGGACAAACTACACTATTTGGCAACACTCTCTTCATAGCCGCATTCAGCAAATGAACACCGGTATGATTCTTCATCAGTTTCAATCTTCTCTCTGCATTCACTTCTAATTCTACATAATTATTACACTTCACGAACCGTTCACTCTTGCCTACAGCGAAATATCCCTTATGGAACACAAAACCTTGAATTTTAAACACACTATCAACTTGTAACGCTGCATTATCGTTGATGTAAATCATCCCGTCGTCTGCACTCTGACCACCCTCTTCGCAATAGAAGTTTGTGTCTTCTGTGATCAGGTAATAAGGTCGATTTTCGCATGGATCCAGCATGTCTATAAAGGTCAAATCTTCGTTGAGAATACCTATTAATTTTGTCTTCAAAGGCTTGAATTCTACTTGATTGTCAATAAGTTCATATTCGTATTTGGGACTATCGTTTGTATATTTGTATCCTTTTTCTTTTAATACTGCAATGTTTTGAGCGAATTGATATGATTTATTGTTAATTTGTTCTTTATAAGCTGTCTTATGTCTGCTCTTGTGTTTGGTCAGAAGTTCCCAGAAACCTTTTTGGTCAATTTTCATTTTGTTCCAGTCAGCTATTCGTTTTAAAAGATCTTCTTGAAAGCCGTGTGTGTCATACAGTTTGAAGACAAGTTGGCCAGGTATTAGGTTTGTGGTTTGTTTTGACATTGCCTGTAAAATGAACTTTGTTGAATACTTTTGAATAAATATTTCCGTGATGAATTAGGAATACAGTCATCATCCTTATTCATCCCGTGGGTGAGCAAACTATGCTTGACTGTAAAGATAAGGAAAAACTTGAAACAAAGTCTGTACCAATCCGTCTGACCAGAGTGGTATAGTAGGCCTAAACATCCTTTCGAAGAGAAACCTATGTCCAGCAGTAGGGTGGCAGTTATGATCTGAATATAAATAATTATAAAAGTACTGCAATATTGACTAAATTATTTTATCATCATTTAAAATA
This sequence comes from Phragmatobia fuliginosa, assembly GCA_932526445.1. NCBI lineage: Eukaryota > Metazoa > Arthropoda > Insecta > Lepidoptera > Erebidae > Phragmatobia > Phragmatobia fuliginosa. The sequence continues at coordinate 17,223,276 of OW052074.1, read as the reverse complement.
TTTTTACTCCTATGTGACTTCATGACGTCACAGACAGACAGACACAAACACGCGTTAGAAAACTTTACTTACATCTTTAAACTCACTATACCCCAACGCAAAACTGGGCAGTTCAACATCGTTCAAGACCTCCACTTCAGGGTACTTCTGCACCAGCTCTTTCATCTTCTTCGTAAGACCAGCCTTCATCTTAGCGTACGCCTGTTCCTCGTGATCAATGATTAGTTTAGCTTCTGCCTCCTTAGCTACCAGTTCAGGATATGTAGACCCTAGGGTCTCGACGACTTGGTTGTACAAGATACTCAGCAATCGAGGATTTTGGAACACGTCATTGGATATCTTGAATGACTTCCGCATAATCTGCTTTAAGTTTAAGCTGTGGAGAAAAAGGAAACTATAACATGTACTTCTAGCAGAGGGGAATTAAATGCATGCAAACGATTTTCATATTTAGCCCGCAAGAGTAGAATCAACCGTTAGATGAAAGTGAGGAAACGTTTCGCTCTCATTCGTTGTTTTGTCTAACATACTATTAAAACAAACAGCGGTGGAAGGGTGAAAAAGACATTTACTTGTATTTACCTGGAGGCCGGAAACACTCCATCGGCCAGACACACGCTGATCATCCTGGCGTGGTCAGCGAGGCGGCGGTAAGCACAGTCCAGCACGTCCGAGGGTTCAAACCTGCCACCGTATGAGGCCACTCCTTTACTGTTCTGGACAATACGTGTTGGAATCAATTCATCAATAACATCACTTAGGAGCTAATTTTGAATAATGGCACAAGTTAGGGGTCAACGAACTGTTTCCTTGAGGAGTTACAAATAGTAAAAATTCACTCTCACAATCCGATGGGTTGTGAGAGTTTTATCTGACACGACCGGAGAGAAGTACTCTCCGCGGCACGGAGGTTTAGGACGCAACTTTCTACTAATTTCTTTTAGACACCCCAGTTTTAATCTTGAATACTCAACTAACAGCTCATCTTACTAAAGAAAAGCAGCTTGCTATAATATGTTCTGAACTAGTTCTCTCAATTTGTCTAGACAGATTCATTACCAGTATCCAAGAATCTATCATCATCATCATCAGCCTATCGCAGTCCACTGCTGGACATAGGACTCTCCCATTGCACACATCTCTAATCGATTTTTGGCTTCTCGCATCCAGCTCTTGCCAACCATCCTGTGAAAGTCGTCACTCCAAGAATCTATAATGATACTCCATTCCTGTAGCACATACCTTCTCAATAGCAGCTATGATGGGTTTGAACAGATCCGTGTCATAGTTGGACGGTACACCTTGCAGGATCCTCGCCATGCGCTCCAAGCCCATACCAGTATCGACATTGGAACGTCCCATGCCTTTCACTCTTCCATCTTCTTCTCTGTGGAGACGAAGGGAGTTTAGGAACCTTTCATTTGATATCTCTACTTCAAATACCAAATATATTTTATCTCGCTATATCGCACCATACGGTTTTACCATTGGCTTTAAAACAGACGATAATTTCTGAGTTTCTTTCGTCCTTTCTTTTCAGGGCTAGTCAAGACCGAAAATGAGTTGGATCGCTTTCGCATGTAAATATTTTTTGAGCAGGAAAGATTAACATGCAAAAGTGTTCTTTTAACCTATTTTTTTAAAATCCCCATATTATTAAAATTACCTGTGTAATTAAGGACGTCACAAAAATTCATGAAATGGATTCAAAAAACACCCAGACTCAAAGTAACCCACAAGTTTTTTCGTATGTTAGGTTCAAACTCAGTGTAGGTGAAAATAGAATGCCTTTAATAATTCAGTGTTGGATATATGTCTCTACATAAAAAGGAGATTTTGGCCTATTCTACCACCACACTGTCTTATCAATCCTCAATCTGCACTCGGCCGGGTGGAGACGTGTGGTCTAAACCCTCTCCTGACAGGAGATCCGGGCGCAGCCGTGGGACATTTTAGATTTTTTTGTCTTGTTTTTCAAAAGACAACTTCTGCCTTAGGATATTAAATCCTGTGTCTCTTTACAAAGAGACATGAAACGGACACAAAGAAAATCCAGAACCACAATTTGTGAATCACACAAAGAGTTGTCCAACGGATTTGAACCCACAACTCTCTGCAGTAGAAAGTGGCATGGTGACCGCTTAAACCATTAGGCCATTTTTACAAGCTTTGTTCTCTTTGCATAATTAGTTCTTCTATAATAATTGATTTAAATATAGACAAAGGAGAAACCCGATTCTGGGCCTAAGCGTTACACGAATGGGTTAAGTACCAAAAAATTCGTCTATTTTGAATGATTAACCGATCCAAATCTTAGCTTCATTTGCAATGGCCAAGTGTAGAAAATAAGTAGAATTCTATTGTCTTAAACAATCTTTGTAAACCTCTGCAACACTTATTTCAATATACGTAACTAGCTCCACAAACGTGGCATTCCTAAAATAGGATCGATTTAGTGGAAATCGATACTGTTATAAATAAATAATACTTCTTTGTTTTATTATAAATGATTGTTTTAATAGGTATTTTAATCAATGTAAATAGAGTCTGGCCAGCGAATCGTGACACAACTACTTACAATGGCGGCAATTCAAAATATCTACAACTGGCAGCATTAAATATAGCATGAAATGGTAGTTTTGCATTTTTATATTAATGTGACTATGCCATAGAAAAACACAAATGTATCAAATCGTGTTTTTTATGTTATAGAAAACTATAGCGGTTTTGATAACTTTTTTATTTCAGAAGTTATAAAGGCCTGACTTGTGAAATAAGCTGACTTAGAAAATTCGTACAAAAATAAAGCATTATTAAGCAAATACAACAATGTATAATATGTATGTATTTACAAAAAAAAAGTATGTTTATGTATTTATATCAGTTGTCTAGTTTGGGGACTAGATGGCGTTGTGTCTAAAATGTCCGAAATATTTATTATTTATTATTATTATTGATTATCTATTGGGCACGATTTAATTATGGGTGAGTACATAACCCTATTTTATGCGTGGCCTGACACGCACTTGGGCAATTTTTATTAAAATAACTCAAACAGTAAACATAAGCTAAAATGTAAACATTGTCTGATTTTACCAATTTGGCCATTGCTGGGAGACCTGAAAATTAGGCTCGTGAAATCGTCATAGATATTGTAATTTATGCCCAAATTCTAGCACTGTAACGCCAGGCCCAAGTTTGTATGGATTTTGGGTTTCTCCTTTTGGCTTTGTCATAATCTTTTAAACTGATAATATGTGCTTTGCAAAAGTCTGAAATACAGTCGCATTAACTAACCTTATAAAGTTGATAAACACTAGGTTCCATATCTCAGTGAGCGATCCGTCTGGATTGATGTAATGGATTTCAGTGCAAGGACCGCACGGGCCGGTCACTCCCATTTCCCAGAAGTTGTCTTTCGCTCCCAGAGATTTGAGCCTACTTTCTGGTACACTAAAAAAATGTAGATACAACTTTTTGTTTAATTATTACAGTGAAACAAAAGGAGGATTATGATTTTGACCAGTATGTTTATTTAGTACCTCTAGGGCCGTATCTATAATGGACTTTAAAGGCAGGGCCGTGAGTTAACATTTAAATTTCAGTTTAAAATATGATTTTTCAAATCGTCGGCTTATTGCAAGAAGTCATTAACTGCAAAAAATCACTAAATAAATTTTTATATTTGATGGTCTCACAATTATAGATAAAAACGTATTTAGTGATTTTTTGCAGTAATTATTAAATCGTTGGCTTATTGCAAGAAGTCATTAACTGCAAAAAATCACTAAATACGTTTTAATCTATAATTGTGAGACCATTATAGATAAAAAAGTATTTATTGATTTTTTGCACTTAATGACTTCTTGCAATAAGCCGACGAAATATTTATTTTTTATATAAAATCTACTTCATAATTCTAAGTAGAATAAATGGCAGTCGATAAATAAAAAAGAAACAAAGACTGTAACACTTTTTTAGACATTAACCAATCAAACAAGAGAATAGAAGCTTTATTGATTGCAGAACGAAAAACAACCATCAAGAGGTCAAAATGAATCACCATTATTAAGGTTCATCATCATCAACAGCCTTTAACAGTCCACAGCTGGACATAGGCCTCTCCTTAGAAAGGAGGTTTTGGCCTACTATACCATGTTGGCCAGACGTGTTGGTAAAGGGTTTGTTTCAAGTTTTCCTTCTCTTGGCAGTGATGTTAGCTGCTTATTTTGTTCTTTTAGTCGCCTCTTGCGACACCCATGGAATGAATAGGGGTGTTGACACTTTATATTCTTATTCCGTCACCACTTCAGGTCAGGCCCACTTCTTGGTGTTAGCGCTGTTTTTCATTTATCAAACTAGCTGACGCCTGTGGTGTTACCCGCGGTTAGTTTTAATTGGGATTAACACCAAGGAGCGAAGTTAATCCTTAGGTAAGCTGGCTTTCTGAGGTAAGCTTCAAGCATTTCTTTTTACTTTCAAAACTATGTACTGTTAAAAATCTGATCCCTGGCTAAGATTTAAGTTAATATTACAATATTACAGATATTAGTAAGACTCAACTGTTAAAAAATATCGTAATACATATTGAGATTGAATTGCTTAAAAAAGTATCTACTAATGTAAAAGTATTAAATGAAACAAAATGTTTATACCCAATAGCCTTCCAGATGTCTCTGCATTCCCTATCTTCTGTCAACCCTATAGCTGCACATCCTTCAAAGTATGTCACCATTAGATTTTCAGGTTTCAGTCGGTAAGGACCTAAAAGTAAGTCCCATGCCATTTTACATGCTTCTTTCTGAAATTTTTAAATAAAAATTAATCACTTATATTTTTTTGTAGTAATCTAGTTTTTATTTGGCATTACTCTTAGTATTGCGACATCTATACTACTCTTTCAGTAACAGTTAGTTGGTGGTAAGTACTCCAACTGACCAACTCTACAGCAACTTGAGAGAATAGAAGTGTTGTTAAAAAGGGAAAAATAAATAACAGTAACCGAGCAATGCTTGGTCAAAGCGCTCATAGCCGAGCGAGATTGGAAACAATCACCAAGGGTAAGCAACTACGGCGCGGTCAGACCTAGATGGGTGACCGTATGTGGCATGATATGTTACTCGGAGTTCGGGTTTCCGTAATTTGAGGTTACGTTAAGCAGTCGGTCCCGGTTTTTGTCATAAGATAGCAGATGTGAAGCTTAGTTGGACGCCTTCGGGAGGCTTATAAAAACATTCAACGGCAAGGTTGTGGCTACGTAAGCCACAACGTGTCTTGCAAGTTTCCAATCCGCAATCGGCCAGTGTGGGGACATATAGCCTTAACACTCTTTGAGTGTGTTAAAGTCGCAGGGTTGAATTTGAAATAAACTTGAAATACTTCCTTGGATACTCTGACATTTAATAAAGATTTCTATACAATATTATTTTTCGGATTCGCAACACATTATGATAATAAACCCAAAGTTCAGTTCCTTTTTATATAGTCCACATGACATAGAACAGTCATATTTTAAACATTTCTTCTTTTTTAGATATAAGGAGGTCGCACATTGTTGTCCTAATATAAATGCAGGTCCAAGCCCAGCAGTGGGATGTTATGGGTTGTTGATTTTTTTTGAAAGCTAGGTCGCCCATAATTTATAAACTTCGAATGTCATATCAATTGGCGACTCAATGAGAGAAAATAGTCCTTCATGCAATAGAATACAGTAGAGTTTAGGATAACAAATGTCATTTAATTTAAAAATCAGGTTTTTTAAGTTAACAGAGCCTAGTAGTTACCTTATAATAATCACCAAACGACCAGGAGCCCAGCATTTCAAAGAATGTGTGATGATATCCATCAGTGCCCACTACATCCAGATCATTGTGTTTACCACCCACTCTCACACACTTCTGAGAGTTTACCACCCTGGCATATGGAGGTACCACTTTCCCGAGGAGTACACCTTTGAACTGCAACATTGATTTTAAATTTTCAGTTGGGATGAATAAAGTTACTTATTCAATGTTTTTATACAATTAATCTTTAAAATTTAAACACTACAAATCTTAAAACCCTTTCTAATTATTAGAATCTCTACTAAAATTATGAAGAGACAAAGTTTGTGAGCTAGTAACATAATAAAAGAAGCTAGTACAATGCCTTTCAAATGAGAATAGGACTGGATTCGTGACTAACTTCACTGGCATAAACACCAAATAATATTAAAATGAAAAAAAAAAATTGTTCTCAAAAGCATGGCAAAGAATGCGTGTTAGCAATTTTTTTAGCAGATAATAAAAATTTGCAATAAAGTTTTTTAATTTTAGTTCTTGTTTTTTTTTAACAATACAAAAATATCTGAAGTTGTTGACAAACGCAGAGCAAGATGATGGATTTCCAATCCTATTCTAATTTTGAAATTCATTGTATCTAATGAGATTATATTTTTTAAATAAATAATAAATAATAAAACTTTATTTACCAAAAGCAATATAGCATAATAACAGAAAATACATTAAACAGGTTTCTTTTCCTTTTTAAATTTTAGATTAACTTTATGCCTAATCATACCAAAACTTCCTACACTAGGCACAGCCTGTCCTGTAGAAAGCTTTACTCACATTTAATCTTGAGATGTAGATGTAAAATAATTCAACACCAACCAAATAATAAATCTCAAAACCAACATTCATGAATTTCAAAACAAATAAATTAATTTAAAATAACAAATAAATAAGTACAATTCTGAAATAAATTATAATATTAAAAAGTAACTATTAAATCACGAAATGTAAAAATAAATAAATAAATAAAAATAAAATTCTGTATAATTATTAATCACATGCAATCCAGTCATAAATATATTAAAACACAAGTATTCTGTCTGATTACAGCAATTTGTAAGGTATAAGAAACATTAATCAAGACTCCAACAGCAGCAATTATCCATTTAGATTAAGACAATGATTTTAGAAAGCTTTCTGTTTGGTCATAAGTCCAAGCAAGCAGTTCATTCTGGATTATCAATTTAGCTTCACCTGAAGTTACACCGGCCAGGCTACGTACTTTGTTAAACCTATTATAGACAAAACGTTTCATATAAGCACAGAAACGCTTTGCAAAAATGGTATTAACCTTAAGGAGAGGGAGTTTGTAGACCCGTCTGTTGATCATGTCTTGATAGTCCTTAGAGTTGATTACTTCCTTGTGTGTGATAAGTGTAATTTTTAGTATGTAAAGTCTCCTGACGCTCAGTACTTGAGTTTCATCATACAATAATGTAGTTGGAAACCTAAAAGATTTTTTTATCATTGTTTTTAACACTGCACGCTGAGCCCTTTCCAAACCTATTAGGTGTGTGATTTGATTGCCTCCCCAGGCTGTAATGCAGTAGGATATAATTGATTCGCAGAGAGTCTGGTAGACAGTCCTTAACAAGGCCATCGAAGCAACGTCTCTGAGTATTTTCATAACGTAAATAACTTTTCTGACCCTTGCAGAGGTAGCTGCGATATGTTCCCCAAAGGTGAGTTTTTCGTCTATGATTATTCCCAGATATTTTGTTGATTTTACTCTATTTATCCGTGTGCAATTACAGCCTGACGGTGAAAGAGTTGTAATATCAATGCAACACGCGTGAGCTACAATGTTCAATCCTATCGGAGGAGCCGATGAAGCATTCTTATAAAAACAAACTACGTTTGTCTTATCGATGTTAAGTGACAAGAGATTACCATTCAGCCAATTCACAACTCGATTAAATCCAATTTGAGCAGTATCGAATACCCCGCTCCATGTCCGCTCATGGAATATAATAACTGTATCATCTGCATAGTTAATTATTTCTGCGTTGCCACTGTGTACCTTTGCTGAGAGATCATTATTATATACCAGAAAGAGTGTAGGACCCAAGACACTGCCCTGCGGTATTCCAAAGGTAACCTCCTGTGTGCCACTGAGCAAACCATCCACTTTCAAACATTGACGGCGTGAGGTAAGATAACTGCGGAAGAAATCCAGAGCAATTCCTCTGATTCCAATGCTTTCCAACTTCTTCAACAAAATGGGAATAGACACAGTGTCAAAAGCAAAAATATTAGGTTACAATAGTTCTTTATAGCTCTACAATAGCTCTAGTTAAGTACAAAAATTGCTCATCCGATCAAGTATACACAATAGATTAGTTCGGGTCCCTTTAGGATGCCAATATAGTGCAAGGCTTTCATTCAAGTTACTATAAATAAATTTTTAATCATATAATTTTAGTTTACATACTTTAAATAGTTTTTGGTAATTGACAAAATTTACTTCTAATTACAATAAGTTTAAAAACATCAGATGTTTTTATTCCATAATTTTATTAAAACTGCGTTAAAAAATAACATTAGATTAACCAGCTGTCATGCTAAAGCTATGTCTGGGAATTCAAAAACAATGACTTCTCTTTTTTGGATATAAGTTTATTGAATACAGAAGTAAGTAAGTACATAAAGTATTTAATCTGAGTCAATAAATTCAAACTGTACTATTGAACCGGTATTTTATAAAGGATTTACCTATCAATACACTAAAGCTGGTTCAGATATTTTTAATACAGAATATAAACAATATTTAGAATTCTCTGTACACTGATTACTTGTAATTAGTGGTGAGACAGCGAATGCTATCGCTGCGAAATATCACCATGCTAATTATGTAAACTGTGATTGCAGTTGCTATTGTTCTGCTCATGCAGTGATTCAGCGACTACAAATAGCAGCGTAGTAAGAACCGTAACTATGTTGTTATCTGTACTTTATGTACGGATAGCTAATTGCTCCTATGTGCAACTTTTAGCTACTTTAAGGATGGCGATCTGAAAGCAATTAATCGAACTCTATTTCTCGCACTCTCGTTGTACTGAATCGATTCAGATCAGAAATCAGTTTAATATTGTAATAAATATAATATAGGGAATTGTTTTAGGTTCTGTTGGATACAGGGTCCACGATAGTAGAGACAAGTAGAGATGTGTAAGCCGCTATACATCCCGCTTCAATCAAAATGGGATAGTATAGAGGTATTTAAAGAGCGATTAAATCACTGTGACTGTTTACTGCGTTTTTCACTAACTGCTCAGTGCGATCGCTGCTAATGAAATATCACTCTTAGGCCCATCTCTACTTGTAATTATTGGTATATCTATAAAACTTAGATGCAATTCCATGTCATAGATGTAAATATACTTTTTTTTTTGTGAAATGCAATAAATGTATATGTATAAATAAAATTGTAGCTAATATCTATTCGGAGCCTTACCTGATTCATCCCTGCATTCACAAATGGAACTGTGGGGTCATAAAGCGGGACTACAGAACTGGATTTGACTTGTTTGTGCCCATGATTCTTAACAAAATACTCTATAAAATTATTTCTTATAAAACTGCTTGAGGAATTAAAACGATATCCACAAGATTGAAAAATCTTTCTCTTTGTAACCGGTAGTCGAATCATTTTAGGTTAGGTTATTCCGAAAATTCTGATATCTTATTACGATTTAATTCAACCTGAAATAATGGTTTTCAAAATTTATCGGAGGTCTGGAGTTTCACAAGAAAGTTCAATTCGAATAGAAGTTTAGATCTTTCTTTGAGCTTGAGCATTCGCTGTCATTTGAGAATAAAGATTTGATGAACTGTCGAACTGTCTTCAACAGTAAACGTCAAAAAATGGGGCATATTACACAGTCAGTATTATCACGCGATACTGGTTTTATCACGATAATATTGATGCAGTATTGATGGTATCACAGTATCGTGATAATATCGCAAGTTATCTTGAAATCCACGATACCAAGGGGGCGTGGCGTCAATATTGACAGTGTGGCCAACCCTACAGACCACAATAAAATTTCATTGTTTCGAGTTTAATGTGACCATCTCAAAAAATCTCAATAAAAGAAAACATTGCAGAAAGCGTTGGGTGAAAGATTGGGTATTATTAAAAGAAACCAATATAGTCATTTTAACATCACACAAGAAATGCTATTGGGTGATGATTTGAATGATTAAGCAAATTATTTTAGAATGAGTGAAGACTTGTTTAAACCAAGTATAAAAGCTTCTCAAGCTTTTATACTTGGTTTCACCTTACGTTACTAAACAAGATACACATATGAGACAAGATAATTTAGTGATAGTAATAAATAGAATACATTGTAGGGAGGGCATTAAAAATAAGAACAATTGTGAAATTACCAAAGTTTTAATCTAATGAAATGTCAAAATCAAAAGTCTCAAAGTTGCAATTATTATAGTGCCTGCATGTTAGATAGTATTACTAGCTGCTATTTCATTTTCAATTTGTAAGTCTTCATGATTTTACGTTTCATCTTTACTTTTGTTGAAATTGTACATATTTTTATTGAGATTTTTTGAGATGGTCACATTGAACTCGAAACAATTAAATTTTATTGTGGTCTGTAGGGTTGGCAACACTGTCAATATTGACGCCACGCCCCCTTGGTATCGCGGATTTCAAAATTTCCGGATATCTCGCGATATTATCATGATATTATACAATATATATATATACACATACATATATATATACACGGTGATTTTATAGGCGTTTTGAAAATGAAACATTCTAATTTGGAATCTTCTATAGTACCAATAAAAATTGATAAATCAATTGTAATGTTGACTAAAAAAAAGTTTCAGTTTTAATATACATTTTTACTTGATTGACTTGGAAAGTACCTAGTAATTCACTGATTATTCATTCAATAACATAAATGAGTGAAACACGTTCGTACGTGTTTTACGAATGATTAATTATGAATAATAATAATGATTTTGAAACCGTATATATGTATATATATATTTTTTTTTACTATATATATATATACATATAATATATTTATATATATTATATATATATAATATATATATATATATATATATAAATGTATGAGGAGGAGCCACTGTGCCACTGTTGACATCGTCTCTGTATATTAGTTTACTAATAAATAATTTACGGCATATCAAGTGATACAAATTGTAAATAAACAAACTAGAAGTTAATAAGCATTCAGAAAGTGTAAAGTTTTAGTGAAAAACGAACTAATAGTGACAAAAAACAATCAATATACAAAACACTATGCAAAGAAAAATAACTACTACTATGATCTAACTTAACCAAAAATTCACATAAAAGAAAAAAAAAATCCAAGCCATCACGGAATTACATGATATAAAATTAATTCAGAAAGTACCATCTAGCGGCCAGTGTCGGAACTTCGTCACAACACAAAAATCAAACGCAAAACCAATATTTTCAATCAACACTGATACCACCCAGCCAAGTGTTTCCGCTAATAACTGCAAGAGGACGCTACGCGTACCATTAAAATAATGGAAGAAGTTTTGAAAGTGCTAGAGGCAATAAAGAAGGATATGGATAATCAAAGACAAGAAATCCGAGAAATGGGAAATAATGTTACTGAGAAAGTCACACAGAATATAAGCAGCATATTCGAAGAAAATTTTTGGCATTGGAAAAAAATCACGAAAATTTGAAGGAAATAGTAGAAAACCAGGAAAAAAGACTACACGCTATAGAGAGACAGGTAAGGAAAAATAATTTGGTATTTTTCGGCATAGAAGAGAATGAAAAGTCATACGATAACTTAGAAAGAAACTTCATTATATGGACGGAACAATATCTTTCTCTAAAAATAAACTACAACGACATCCAAGAAATAAAAAGAATAGGAAAGAAAGATGGAAAACTACGTCCATTAGTAGTGACCTTCACAACTCTAGGCACAAAGATAAAAATTTTGAAACAGAAAAGAGCACTAAATGATACACATTTTTACATTAAAGAAGACTATCCAAAATATGTACTAGAGAAGAGAAGGGAGCTACAAGAACAACTACAACATAAAAGAGAAAAGGGAAATATAGCTAAAATTAAATATGATAAACTGATAATTTCAAAAAATAACACTAAAAGGAAGCTGCCTTTGTCACCAGAGATTGCCACCGAAACCAATGTAGAAAAAATTACGCAAATAAATAAAAAGAATAAAACACAACAAATTGTTGCATCGGTCAGGAGGTCTAGCAGCTTCTCGGAAGGGATCATTAAACAAGGAATACTAAATTACGTAATCAAAAATACAACGAATAAGAGTTATAATCAAAACAATCAAGCATAGCAATTCAGCGCCTCCTCCTCCGACACAGAACGAACAGACATACAATTAAAAACAAGAAACAAACAAAATAATCTTCCAATCCGGCTGGTCACCGAGGAAGAGTACGACCACAACCCTCCAAAAATAGATACCACAAAGACTAAGAACAGAAACAAAGAAAAACGATAATATATACACGTAAAAACATAAAATGTCAGAACCTTATCGTCATCCTACGAACATTATTAGAATTAAAGAAGCAATACAAGAAACAAAATACTTTTAGGAATATCAGAAACAAGACGGCTATAGAGAGAAAGAAGTGCTCATCGTTGGAGGAGGCCTTTACCCAATCTGGGGACCTTGCTATTAATTATATAATAAAGTGTTATAGTTATAATAGCAGTAAATTAGTGAAGAAATGTAGCAGGATCCAATAAAGCCTTTTTTTTTTTTCTATAAATTTATATATATATATATATATACATACATACATATACATACTGCCTCGTTGGTCTAGTGGTTAGCGTATGCGGCTGCTGATCAAGAGGTCTCGGGTTCGATTCCCGGGTCGGACCAAATATTATTTGTGTGATTCACAAATATTTGTTTCGGAGTCTGGGTGTTTTCTATGTATCATATGTATGTATTTACAAAAAATAAAGTATGTTTATGTATTTATATCAGTTGTCTAGTACCCATAACACAAGCTCTGCTTAGCTTGGGACCAGATGATGTTGTGTGTCAGATGTCCAAAATATTTATTTATATATATATAAATAATAATAAATAAATAAATAAATATTTTTTTAAGTCAGTTTTAGCTGCCGGCCTGCAAAAATTAAGATTTCGATGTAAAAAAATATATATATTGATAGATCTTAATTAGCCCTTTCGAATTAGTAACACAACCATATTCCAGTAAAGTCAACGTAACACTGAAGTGGTGGTAGTATTGATGATAATATTGATAGTGTAATAGCCCACTTCAGTATTTGCGATCTTGTGATAATATCGTGATTCCAGTATCACGATAATATTGACTGTGTAATAAGCCCCAATACAATTTTGAGATCGTATTAACCAGCTGTTGGTGTGTGAAAGTGAATCTTACTAAATATACTTTTTTACGGTTGTCGAATGTTTTTACGGTCGAGATGAAAGTTTCCAATTGATATGGGAATTTAGTAGCATTTCACTTCCGTACCGTTCGGAGAGCACATTAAATCGTCGTCGGTCTCGGCTATCAATAACATCTATGGCAATCGTTATTAGAAAGTAAGTACCCTCAAATATACTGATGAGAACTTCGAAAGTTGAACCAGTTGTACAACCTACGAAGAAAGAAGTAAAATACTAATATTCATATAAGAAATCCGGTTGAATTAGTAGCCGAAACTAAATAATATTTTGCGTTTTCCGAAGTTTGAATGGTCTTAAAATAGGGAATTTAATTTAAAAATTATTAATTTAAAACTTCATTCAGAACGTGTAATTGCTCCTTTTTAATTAATCAAGCAAATTAAGAAATCACTACAAATCAAATCTTATAAGAAACCAGTAGACCATTATACATTATGTATTATTGGTCTGTACTGATAAGAGTAAAGCCGTCTCAATCTTCACTAATCTGTAGTGTGAACTGTCTCTATTGTCAATTCAATGATTGAGTGACAGTAAAAATTGACAGATTTAAGTGCAAGAAAATATTCGAGAAAAATAATTAAAACGAAATTATTTTAAAAGAGTAACATAGCTTAAAGTAGTTCAGTTAGTACACGTGTACGTTTATTATCGGTGCTATATATTCGTTATATGCCAATAAATAAACATTCTTAAAATTAAATAAATACTATCTTAATAGGGACACGTAAGTCATTCATATAAATACCGATGCAAGTTATATGTTGAAGATATGAGGAATTTAGAACTTTATGTGTTTTGTCTATGTCTAATATTAACAACTGCTGAGCTCCTGGGACCCGAAGCTCGGAAGAAAAATGAAAATAGTGAAGATGAAGAAGAAGTAGTTAGTGAAGATCTAGATGCTAAACAGAGTAGTCCAGAAGCGAATTATTTGAAAGAACTTACCGAGGCTATGAACAAGGAGATCATTACGTTACAAGAGTATGCAGATGCCCTTAGGAACTCTAAAGACACAGTTAAGGAAGATGAAAATAACAAAGGTAATATTAATGGAAATATTTCGGACTTTCGACTCACAACGCCATCTAGTTCCAAACTAAGCAGAGCTTATACTATTTACTAGTGTTATGTTGCAATGAAACGGAACACAACTTAAAAAATAATAGATATGTCATTCATTTAATGTTTGAGAGACCCTCCTTTTCTTTTCTCGCTACTGTTAAAGATGTCAATTTTATAAGTCAATTTCTTTTTATAATACCCTTCCTAGAGACCCTCAGCACTAACAACTAGACAATTCATAAAAAAACATAATACTTTTTTGTAAATACATAAATGTTATTAAAAGGCATTTTTTAAGTTATGAATACAATTTTAATTTGATTTTGTTCAATCTTTATGAGATATAGGCTCTAAAGCCTATATCTAAAGCTAAAAAAATAAAATCATGATTATAATAATAGAGATTTAGCTTTGTAAAAATTCTCATAAGACTACTTATTTGAAGATTATAACAAGTGTGATGAAAGTTTGTAAGGACAGTGATAGCATATCTAACTGCTGTGTTTAAGAATTAACCTATTTGTTTCCTGGGTCGTGACCACATGTGTTACTTATCTGCAAATATTTGTTTCAAGTTTAGGTGTTTTCTATATTGATATCAGTTGTGTAGTAGCCATGGTACAAACGTTGCTTAGTATACTAAACGGCGTTGCGTGGCCAATGTCCAAAATAGTTATTTAAATTTTTCAAATTCTTAAAAATAAAAGGCTCTAGATTTTACTTTTGAAACTTATTGCAATTTATCTTGAAGGAGCTTTTGCCCGTGGCTTTTGTTAATTGTAACCCTTAGCGGTGGAATTTTCCAAATTACCAAATTAGCCATATGGTTATTAACAATAAATTGATGCCAAAATTTATATATTGTGATACAGAATTGGTAGATTTATTATATATTAGTTTGTTGTTTTAGTTGTGGGACAGTTACCCCATAGTTCGGTGTGTCTTCAGTAGATGGTGCTGTGTTTAATTGCCATATTATGTTGTGGTTGCCCCATATCCAACTATAGTTCTTATAAGAAAAGAATATTGGTTATTATTCTTTCAGAAAACCATTTGGATCAAATGGAGTACACCCTGAAGCTGCTGAAGAAGAGCCTCTTAAGGCATTCAGACACAGCTTGGATACACAACCCAAAGACTGGCGAAAATCTTGATAATGAAATTGATGTGAGTAAATTATTAAATTGTTTTTAGTTTAATTTTTAATCTATTTCTACCAATTTAATAGAAAGATTTATTGACTGTTAGACTTTCGCGACTTTAACTCAGTTTTTATTTCGAATCGGTTATACCACTTGTGGTCATGGGTAGACTGTCTACCCGTGACAATGATGATATAGCCCGTTTGTAACAACAGAATTATTCTAAATCTTATAAATTATACACAACAAAAACATTTATTGAATTATAAATTATTTGACTTATGTTGTATGGTTGTCTCAATTACAATTAAATAGATTAAGAAATTAGAATTAGGATAATTATATGCAGTTACTTTGGTGCATTGGATTCTGGATTTTTAGTTTTGAAGAACACACTTGCCTTTTCTGAAAACTCCAAAAGTTTAAAATTATGTAGGTATTTAAAAGTAAAGTATCATCTGTTATTTTAAAGTTATATATTAATAGTGTCTGACGATTGTGTTTGTAGAAACCGCAAGAAAACCCTCAGGAGATCCTTGACAATCTCCCACCATTGCCAGAAGAGGAAGAGGTAGAACTAACACCTGAGTTGAAAGAAGGTAAAATTTTCTTTTTTGCCATTTTTCGCTCTTTTTGTTCCAGCACCTCTGGCATGACGTCAATGATAGTCCTATCGTGGACAGATAGCAAGAACCGTGGAGAACACCGCAGGGCTCAGCTAGTAGATAATGTTACCATGCCCTTGTCTCCAAAGCATAAGCAGTCTGGTGTTATGTACTTGATAATAATACTGAAATAGTATAATAACAATAATAATCAATGTTTCGCTCACCTTACACACAACGCCATCTAGTCTCAAACTAAGCAGTGCTTGTACTATGACTACTATACAACTGATATAAATTCATATTTACTTTTTTTTGTAAATACATGGTTACCTATTATACATAGAAAACACTCTTAAACACCGAAACACCGAAAAAAAAAATTTGCAGATCACAAATATTTGGTCCTATCTGGGCATCAAACCCAAGACCTCTCGATCGGCAGCCGGATACGCTTACTGCTAGACCGACAAGGCAGTCAGTATGAAAGTTCTTAAAAGTTAAATGGTAAGACTAGCTGAGTCCCGCGGTGTCATCCGCTTTTATTATTGTTAATCATGTGCAACCTGGAACAAACAAATATACAGATAGACAAATATTTCATAATTGTTTTTTTGATGAAATTATCGTATTTACTATTATAAGCATTTAAAATAAATTATTCAGTTGACAAACAGACACTTCTTTTTTTAATTGTATAGATGTATAGTAAAAAGCATCATTTATATATTTCTTCAACAGCCAAAGAATTATACGAGATAGCAATGGTGAAGCTCAACCGTCGCTCCCCTGATCTTCGCGCCTCCATACTGCAGGTGAAGCAAGCCGCTGATGCTGGGTATGTGCCGGCCAAGATCAAGCTGGCCTGGTCATACGTGTTTGGTGAAGGTGTGGAATTGGACACGGATAAGGCTAAGAATATATTTGAGGAACTCGTTGTCGAAGGGAATGCGGATGCTCATGCTGTGAGTACCATCCATAATTCTATAGTAATATAAGAAATTCGAAAGTAACGGCGTTTGTTTGTCTTTTACGGCTAAACTGCTGCATTAATTTCTATGAAATTTGGCATGGAGATGTGGCGAGCCATAATCATAGAATAGCGCCATCTATCGAAGACGCACTGAACCACGGAGTTACCAAGTAACTACTTATCCTGAGTCGCGATATAGAAATTCTCGCGCCTATCAGCATATTAACAACTTCCCAACGTTAACCGTCGGGCAGTGGCCCGCCAGGTATGATCACCTCGCCTGGTCGGAGGATCCTCCCTTTGTATTGGAGGGACATGATACCGTTTCTCCACAGAGATAATTTAATTCTTGAGAAAGAACATGGCTACATTTTATTGACACACACGCGGGCGGAAACGTGGTTTAAAGTATTATATATTTGTAATTACACTTGATTCACGTTATTGCTTGAGCGTTAGGAGTGCAACAGTATCGTCGAGGTGAAGACAGTACATAGATGTAAGTGCTTTTCATTTAGAGTGCCTATCATACCAGTTTCTATTTCTCTATTCCTGTAATGAAATTCTTAAAACGCTATCATCATTGCGAGAACTTTAATTGCGTGATGCAGACTCATGACTTACGATGTGCTTTATATTATCTTCTATAGATGGCGCTGGTTTTTTTTTTGCTATTTTGCATCTGACATACAAATTGTACTATAGTTTGAGCAAATAAATATTATTATTTATCGGTTAAATAGATATATTATGTTTTTTTATAGGGTATGGGTTTCCTATACGCGACGGGTATAGCCGTTCCGGTGTCCCAAGCGAAGGCCCTGGTACACTACACTTTGGGTGCTTTGGGCGATAGTGACTACGCGCAGATGGCACTAGCATACCGCTACTGGAGCGGGAACACGGTACCCAGCTCCTGCCAGAAGGCCATGGACCTCTACATGAAAGTGGCTTCTAAAGGTGATTATTCTGTTTCTAAACTTCGTATTAGTAATTATTTTTTTATACATGAGCCATGACTATTTTATGTGATGGAAAGCATGATTAAAATCCAAGAGTGGTCGTCACCATCCTCATTGCGAATTTGGGCACAGTTTGCTGGCCCGCACTGTGGCGGCCTAGTGTGATGCTTGCGCGAACATGTTGGGAGTTCCGGGTTTTGACTGATTGGCACCAGAAGGAAGAACCGAACTGTTTAGTTCGACAGCGTAAAATGACAATAGGCGATGACATGAAATATACTTTTTTTGTTGTGCTATTTTGTTCACTCAACATAGTCACTCACTCACACACAGACTCACCGAATCACAAAGTTTTGCGTTTATTGTATTACTGTGACAATAGTTTATAAATGTAATATGTAGTATTTAATTAAACATTTCTCACTCTGTAGTGGCAAGCCAAGTGACCTTCAGTGGCGGTCCAGCCATCCAGCGGACGAGGCTCATCGATGAAGCTGAAGGGGCTGGCGGAGGTGCCCTGGACACTGATCTTATTGAGTACTACCAGCTCTTGGCCGAGAAAGGAGATGTACAGGCTCAAGTAATGGAAATCTATAAAAATCATTGACTGTACGAATGGTTTAAGCGATCGCCTTCACGCACGCTCTCTACTGTTCTGAGTGTTGTAGGTTTAAACTCCGCATAGGCCAATACTTTGTGTGAGCCTGTGTGTTCTGTGTGTCAGTTTGTCTTGTGTGTTTGTAAAATCGTCTTGTTTATGCGATTCAGTAACTTAGAGCAATACAAAAGAGGATTTTATTGTTCACCACACAAACTGTGTATATTACGTTTGGAGCTCTTGATCTTTTCTCAAAAAGTACAATACTTCGTCTTATAAACATGGCGTACGCGATGATGTATATACGCATGGGACAGTTATTACAATATTTTCTACAAATTAAGATCTTCAAATTTCTAAATTTTAGAATGTCGACTGTCGTTTAAATTGCCACAGTTCGACTAAGATTCAAACATTGTTTCTATAAATCTACGACTCTTATTTATTATACTACACGTTATTCTGGTCTGAGAACTTTATAACTATAACATTATAAATTGTTTGACTGCATTGTTGGTCCAGTGGTTAGCGTATGCGGCTGCTGATCAAGAGGTCTCGGGTTCGATTCCTGGGTAGATATTTGTATAAACCACAAATATTTGTTTCGGAGTCTAGGTGTTTTCTATTTATAAATATGTATGTATTTACAAAAAAAGTATGTTTATGTATTTATATCAGTTGTTTAGTACCCATAATACAAGCTCTGCTAAGATTGGCACTAGATGATGTTGTGTGTAAGATGTCCGAAATATTTATTATTATTATTTGACATTCTCAGGTCGGTCTCGGTCAATTACACTTCCAAGGCGGTCGCGGAGTAACCCTCGACATCAACAAAGCCCTGCACTACTTCCAACAAGCCGCTAAGACTGGCAATGCTGTTGCCAACGCCTTCCTCGGGAAGATCTACCTCGAAGGAGGGGATGGTATCAAAGCAGACAATGAGACCGCTTTAAGATACTTCAGGAAGGCTGCAGATCTAAATAATCCTGTTGGACAGAGCGGTCTTGGTATTATGTATTTGCAGGTAATTATTGGATGGTATTTTTCTAACCGACTTAAAAAAAGGAGGAGGTTCTCAATATAATTTCTTTGCGATAATTTCTTTGTTTATGAACCGATTTCAAAAATTCTTTTCAAATTGGATTTGGCATAGGTCACAGGTGGTCCCATCGTCACCATCTTAGGATCTGGTCATGGGATCTCAAGGAAATCGAGAGAACTCCTCAAATATCATAGGCACAATTGTAGCGATTTGATTACTAGGAATAGTTTTTCTTTGAATTCGGTTTTTTTTGTTAAAATTAATTTAAATCTTAATTCATTGAATAGTGAGTTTAATAATATACTTGTGGTTATAATACTTGTGTATCTTGCCCTAGGGCCGTGGAGTACCTAAAGACTATAATGCTGCATTTAAACAATTCACACTCGCTGCAAACCAGGGTTGGGTAGAGGGACAACTGCATCTCGGTTTTATGTATTTCGGTGAGTGTTGTCATTTTATTTTTGTATCATAGTTAGGGATCTTTGCTTATAGTTTGAATTTTTAGGGGCCCCAAAATTACATAATATATGCATAAGACATATACACTTGCACCTTAGTTTTGAAGTATCAATACTTTTCAATGTAGTATTTTTAAGCAAACATTTTTTTTTTTAAGATACGGCATTCGATATCCTTAATGATATTGTGTTAGCATCAAACTTTAGGGGACACCCAAGTACTTAGATGTTTTTAAAATTTTGGTGCTACGTGAGGGGACTCCTAGCAAGGAGACGGTTTAAGTCTAGTTAATGAAAACTGGTATAATTGTCCTACATTTCAAAAATCACATATCTACGAGACATACTGAATCACGGAGGTCCTTATTTTTTTTTTGTCGACTGATGCAGGAGGCATTGGGGTTCGCCGCGATTTCAAACAAGCCAACAAGTACTTCTCACTCGCTTCGCAGACTGGACACGTTCTCGCTCTCTACCATCTCGGACAGATGCACGCTCAGGGTCTTGGAGTACTACGTTCATGTACCACAGCAGTAGAGGTAAGGTTAAATATTTTGACTTTAAAAAATACAAGAAACTAATTCTTTTATTTGAATAGCGACTTGTTTGTAGACAATAAAGTACAATTCAACTACAATATTTAGACATTTTTTTCGTGTTTTTATTTAAGCAGCCGAAAACCATCTCAAATATTTTTCTCTTATATATAATAGTATAAGTATTGTAGTATAATAGTATTGTAAATATAATGTCGTAAATATAATAGTATTGTAAATATAATGTCGTAAATATAATAGTATTGTAAATATAATGTCGTAAATATAATATAATAGTATTGAAGTAACTGATTTCGCCACGTTCTAATTGACATTTGTTCGCATTACAATTGATACAGTGGCGTCGCCCTGTATGTATTTGTAACTTCATGCCTATAGTGCTGGAAGCTATAACTCGTGCGAGCTAAGATGGCACCTGACTTAAACGACAGCCGTTTAAAGTACCGAGCGCAAAAAATATATATTTTATTCTAGTTTTTTTTTGAATTTCAACATTTATTTTGCACTAAGTAGTTTGTCACAACATACTACTTAATCTTTAGTGGTACTTTACTACCTGAGTTAAGAAAATACACATGCATACCAATAGGAAGCAGGCCTCATTCATTATTTACCCGAATGCGTTCTTCTTGCAGTGGTTATAATGATATCAGGTAATACCTAATATAATTTTAAATTATACTATGTATCGAAATATGGTTCTAAAACACCATTTTAAATCGTTATGATAAACCTTTTAATTGTAGTCTCAAAATATCACATGAATATATATATATTTTAAACTATTCCGTCTCAGAGTGGTCACGCTGGTTTTTTTTCGAGTCACCTTTCTTAAAACTATTGGGTTACCCAGACAAATCTAATGATATTTGTTATATAATTTATAATAAATGCAACGGCAATAGTGATGCTAACGCTACTCGCAAGACGACAGAGGGGTGTCACGCGGGGGAACTGAATCAGGTTTCGTTTTGAGCCAGGAGCCATCTTAGATCGCATGAGTTATACCTGATATATCTAAACATTTGTTTGAGTGTCATAGTTCTATTGGTTTGAGGTTTGAGGCACACTATCAAATGTGTTAACGATCACCTCATGAACTTCCATCACAAAACAACACCAAAGGTCTGTGACCGTTTAATTTGGATTCCGTTCAAAAATTTAAATTTTATTTCGTCTGTTCCCCCAGCTGTTCAAGAACGTGTGCGAGCGCGGCGAGTGGGGCTCGCGCCTGATGCTGGGCCACGCGGCGTGGCGCGCGCGAGACTCGGACTCCGCCCTGCTGCAGTATCTCGCGCTGGCCGAGCGGGGCTACGAGCTCGCGCAGACCAACGCCGCCTTCTTACTCGACAACGGTCGGTCGTCTTCTCTACCACACTCCACCACCGTTACAGCTCTGTAGTACAATCAATCAACAACCCATGCTGCACTCGGGTCTCCTATAAGGAGAGGGTTAAGGCCGTACGTCCCCACAATGGCCAAGTCCAAAGCACACTGTGGCTACGTAATCTTGCCGTTGATGTTATCAAAACGCCCATAGTCATCCAAGTAAGCTTCACGCCTAATATCTTGTGATAACAACCGGCACCGACTGTAGTGTATGTGTCACTAAGCTATTCATTCATCCGTTCACTGTGAATGAATGAGGTGTCAGTAAGTTATTCATTCGCTCATTCACTATGAATGGATGAGAAGGAAGCATTATGTCATCTCCAGAGTACGTGCGGTCGTGACACAGTTTAGTCGACTTTTAGCGACGATAGCTAGTGGGCGCATGCATCGGTGATCCGACAATATAGAAGGATAAAATATACTACAGTGACCTTCGGAAATGCGAATGCGAATCACGGAAACGCACACAAACGGTCTCCCATCTAGGTATGACCGTCATTGCTTACCCCCGCTGGTTGTTTCCAATCACCTAAGGCTATGAGTACAATACACCTATATTATTCCACTGCTTGACATTTGCTTTTTCTCAGAAAGTAGGTTTAGGCTATTTTAATTATGCTGACCAGACGGGCCGGTGAAAAATTTGATTCAAGTTTTCCTTCTCATCGTGGTGTTCTGTAGAGATTACTTCCTTAGTCTTATGACATCCACGATATGTCGTGGTGACAAACAGTTTCTCCCAATCTGTTGGTACACGGATTATAATATAATACTAACATGGTGTGTGGTGTAGGTGAGGTGCGCTTGTTCGAGGAGCGTGAGCGATGGGCGCGCGCTCTCCAGCTGTGGTCCCGCGCCGCGGCCCAGGGCTGCGGGGCGGCGCGGGTCAAGCTGGGCGACTACCACTACTACGGGCTCGGCACGCATAAAGATCTGGAAGCTGCCGCCTACCACTACAGGTGAGTCTTCCACCTTGTTCCGCCACTGGCAGGTTTTGTTGCAATTGCTGCATATTTATTTAATACAGTGTGTAGCTTCCGTTTTCTCACGTTTTTCCCCCGCTCTCGTTTGAAAACTCGTTCACACTGTCAAGGAATATTACAGTCATGTGAGCAGATTCCCTACGAGGAATACTCATAATTAAAACGTCGATCGTAACCCAGGATAGCGTCGGAGCAGCTGCACGTGGCGCAGGCGACGTTCAACCTGGGCTACATGCACGAGCGCGGGCTGGGCCTGGCGCAGGACGCGCACCTCGCCAAGCGCTGCTACGACCTCGCCGCAGACACCTCGCCCGACGCGCGCCTGCCCGCCGCGCTCGCTCTCGCCTGGCTCAACACCGCCACCGCCGTGCAGCAGATACTCGACGTACGTACTCACTCACTCACTCGTTCACTCGCACTGTAACTCGCCCGACGAACGCCTGCCCACCGCCCTCGCTCTCGCTTGGCTCAACACCTCCACCGCCGTGCAGCAGATACTCGACGTACGTACTCACTCACTTACTCCTTCACTCGAGCTCATACTCGCCCGACGAACGCCTGTCCGCCGCCCTCGCCTGGCTCAACACCGCCACCGCCGTGCAACAGATACTCGACGTACGTACTCATTCACTCTCTTGTTCACTCGCCCGACGCGCGCCTACCGTCGGCGAGCAGCAGATACTAGACGTAGGTACTCGCTCCTTCGACACTCACTCGCCTACTCATTATTTTACTGACTCACTCATTCATTCTCTCCTTCGCCCACTCTAGTTTTACTGACTCACTCATATGTATACTCACTCTCCTACTCATTTACTCACTCCTTAACTGACTCACTCATTCGTTAGCTCTCCCCTTTCTCACTTGTTGGTGGTACAAACCCTTTAAGTTTCCCTTTACTACTCCTTAAGTCGCCCTAGGGAATGAATAGGGGTGGTGGCATGGTGGTATCTGTATTCTTAATCCACCACCACAGCACACAAATTCAGTTAACATTTTAAATTTTTATTATTAAAGTTGCTGTTCCAAACTGATACAATATATTTCTCTGCGAAAGTAGATCCGTGAAGCCACTAGTCGTAGTTGAGTATCAGATACCCATTCAAAGTTTGCCATTAATTAGTAATAACATTACTTTTCTAGACAAACCACCAAAGTGTCAATAATCATCAGTCATTCTTACAGAGCCCACTGGCTGTGGTGTTCCTGACCGGTGACTCGGCATTCCTGTCCAACTGGGACCTGTATCTCATCACCGCACTGCTGGGCGCGCTGGGTCTGGTGGTCTACCTCAGGAGGCCAACACAGCAGGCCGCCAACTGAGTGGTAATAGACTTTCACTGTGTTCACACGAGACCGTTCAAAGGAGATTAATATTTTGATTGCTGTAGAAGACAGAAAGTCAACGGAAAAGTACTACAACATTTCTAGCTCAAGGATTTTGTTTAGAAACTTTATTTGTAACAATAACTCAATGACCGACTTCAATGCGCTTCATAAGATACATTTCAGCATGTGTTCTTCACCAGTCCTGAATTTTCCGACCTCCAAAAAAAGAATAAAATTTTCAATTCGCTTGTACTTTACTTGTCGTTCCAGAATTTCAATATTTATAAACCGATTTGGAAAAATTATTCTTTTTTAGAAGGATATATACGTCACATAAAAGTTAGAGAAAAAATGTAATATCTATATGTACAAATTCTTCATTGTCTCCCGCATTGAAGTAGGTGATACGTTTTTAATACTAATTTTTTCGAATAAATTACATTTAAAGTGGTGATATTGGACTTGTAACTATAGTTCATTCGCGTTAAGAAAATAGTGACGCAAACAGTCAAGCCCCCTGACCAATCAAGTTTCCTAGAAATTTTCGTTTCGTACGATCAATCAAGGGTGCGGGATATTGTCTTTTCTTACCGCGAATAGACTATGTATAGTAAATATTTTATATACTTAGCTAATATTTAAGACATATTATGTTCCAACATGCATCATTAAATATAATTTTAGTTAAAATAGTAATCTACAACTGTAATTCATAAAATCTTGCATTCTGTTCAGTTTTGATATTGGTCCTGTGTAAATATGACTTTACGATCAGATACAAGAAGTGGGTAAACCGTAACCTCTTCTAGTTTTTATTCTATTTCTATTCTATTGAAGGCTTTGCCCAGTGGAACTTAGAATAAAACACTAGAATTATGTAGTTCTATATCGGTACAAATTATATCGCGATTCAGATTATCAATTCAACGCCATCTATCGAGTCTTATAAACGAACGTGTCAAAATGTCAAAGCTCAAAGTTTGTAACATCTGTCACCGAACCGAACGAGACGTTTGAACATTTACACGTTTAATTAACAAGCTACAAAATTTGTAATTGTTTCATCGAGGTTGGTCGTACCCAGGTCTTGTAGTTTTAGTATAAATAATATAATTTGTGAAGAGATTGGTGATCGATGTAAAAGGTGATGTTCGTTGTAAATATTTAATAAAGTGTGATGTGATTTATTTGTGTATTATTAAAGTCCAGAATCGTGTTTCGAGTATGGGTCATCAAAAGTATAAGTATTATAACGTGATATTTAGAAATCTCACACGGAAAGACAATCGACGCGAACACTTGTCTCTTTGCTAAGGAGTTCTTATAATTAATTCCTTTAGAATGTTCATATGAAGTGGGCTTAGCAGTGTTAGTTTTTTTTAACCCTGCAAAGGTTACTCTGCTTGATGGAAAACATGAGTAGAATCCAAGAACCACCATACCTATTGCGAATGCAGGTAGTATGGCGACATACATTGTTGCGGCCCAGTAAGATGCTTTATGCTCCGTTTAAAGGACCCGGAATCATAGTGCGATGGAAACAACGAGCTGGTAGTGAGTAGCTGGTAGTTTCCAGTAGCTTCATCTTCCTAGTCTTTATTATTCCCATTTTTTTTTTTTTTATATATTTAAGCCTGCCAAAGTGACTCTACTCTGCCTGATGGAAAGCATCAGTAGAATTTAGGAGTAGGGGTCACCATGCTTATTGTGAGGGTAGGCAATGTAGCATGGTGACCCTTACCATGGCAGCCTGGTTTGATTATTCTGCATCATTCTCCCGGCCTTCGAAGGGCGGGAGAATGATGCAGAATGATTGGGCCTCCGGTCTCACACTCACCAACGAAATACGACAGCAAGAATGCTGTCATTATTAGGATGGTCTTATTATATTATATGGGTTCAGTCACTAGTTAAACCGATTTTACCTGAAAATCTGTTTTTTCACGAAACAACTGACATCGGACCTACGCAATCCTGAGGGTGAACTGTTTGTTTCCAGTAGATTAAGAAAAACATGATTTTAATGTAACAATTTTTACTTACTACATAATATATGTATTTACATACTTTGTGACTATCACACTATAAATAAAATTATAAGCTACATAGCTCCCTTCTCCAACAGTTCTATCTTTCGCGCTATATCGTCCGCCGAATACGTGTAGTCCACCAATTTATCTTGTTTTGTTTCATCATTTTCTCTTGTAGATCTCTGAAAGGTAATTATACTTATTTAGAAGTTTGTAATATGTAATATAATCAGAGCCTTAAGGCTAAGTACACACGAAGCGTTTTTCTCCCGTGCCCGCTGCGGTTGCGGGCCCGCAGCTTCCGTAGAATGCAGATTTGTATTAAAAAAAACAAAGCACAACACACGACGCGTTTTACGCCCGCGGCGTGCGCGGTTGTTTGCGGCTCCCGCTGCACCGGCGGGCAACCTGTAGAACCGCGCGGGTCGCGGTCGCCCGCGCCCTCGGCGGGTTGCGCCCGCGCGCTCTTTGTTCGCTTGGCGGGTACGATCTCTATCTTGAATTAGTGGATGCACCCAAAACCTTCTGGTCTTTCTTTTTATAATTCTTCTATGAAGTAAATATAATGCAACAGCTCGTTTCTGGTGTGTGTCCATGGCGGTCTGAACCTCAACTGAACATTACCGCATCTTGCAACCGCCTATCTTGCGATCATTGCCCGCAAACGTGGCGGGCGAAGATCGCAACCGCGACGGCCGCGTAACCGCGCAAATAACCGGTTTCGTGTGTATAGAAAAAAAAACCGCAGTTCCACGACCGCAGCGGGCACGGGAGAAAAACGCTTCGTGTGTACTTAGCCTAAGTAAACTTTAAAGTAGGAAACACTTTAAAAACAATATCATCCAAAAACTATACGCCTTTTCGTATTATGATTGTTTTTTGTAAGCATTTTAAAAAATTTCAGCTAAATTATCATAATTGTTATTAAAAAGTAAACAATTTTAGAAATGAAATCTAAATTTATAAATCGGGCAAATGCGATACAGATCACGCATAGAATAGGGTTCCGTAGTCATATACAATGCCTAGTGATGTCCACAAGATAATTGACACTAGTGACAACTGACACAGTGATCAAAGCTATAGGGCTATAGTTCCATAAAAGTACTATCAACAAACTTGAACCATGGCTCACTTTGCTGATAAATCGCTTGAAAACAACAAAGATCCTCTTTCGCGTGCATGCGATGCGCGATGATGGAGCTCGCTTTATATTTAACGTCTTGTTTTAAATATTAAGCAAGCTGTGTCGATACAGTCCCCCTAGCCAAGTTACAAACGTTTCTCGTTTTCTATTCTATTCTCTTGTTTCATTGGCTAATATTTTGTTTTGATCACGTGATTGAGTGACATTAGCCAATGAAACAAGAGAATAGAATAGAAAAAAAAACGTTTGCAACTTGGTAATTAATACATTTATTAAAAGGGGTGTAAGGCATCAATTGCAGCCCGAGATATTTATATATAGTTCGAGGGTGCAATTGGCGCTTACACCCGAGCTAACTATTCTGCTTTACATCTCGATTGTGAGGTAAGTAGAAAAAAACCGGCATTATAAGAATAAAACATTTACTTCAGCTTCCATTTTCATTGAATCGGGAGTGCAGCTTATATCTTCATCACTTGAAGAACTCATGTTTTTTCCTAATTAGTGCGTAATTATAAAAAAATCCCAAAAAAAAACAATATTTAAATTAAAAGTTTTCTATTCCCGCCTCTTCTCATTAAAAAGAAATAAGTAAAGAATTTTGAATTGTTTTCTTCAAGAATGAAATTGAGCTTCGCGTTTGATATTTAAAATTGATGACTAATATACTCACACGAAGGCAAGGCTGAATAGCAAAGCGACCTCTGGTCATTGGGCTGAATGCATGATATCTTTGCCAGTATGATAGTTAGATGTTACGCGAACTTTTTGAAGGGAAGAAGTGTTTTTTTTTTATTACTTACCGCCCTAGGGCGTTTCTAGCTACATTATTACCCTAGACCTCAATAAGTCACTTAAAAGCCCCATTTGGAGGTAATAAGAACCTACTTACCGAACATGAGAGATGTAAAACCTTTTAATATTCAATTGATATTTATGCTACTCACCCAAAATTGCGCGTACTCAGGTGACACGGCCTGCAAATATGCAATTTTATCCTCCATATCCTTTAGCCTTTTATAAATATCCTTAGACACGGGACCCATATTGAGGTACTTCTCAATGGCTACCACACGTTCTGCTATGGATGATGGAAGACCATAAGAGTCTACGGCCTTCTCGGAGTCTTGGTGGAAGAAGGCAGTTGATGTCACAGTTTGTGGACCCCACTCGTTATGGACTTTGCGAACTGCAGATACAAAAACATCATGGTTAATTTAAAAAAAAGATTTTAAATCTCATTTCATGCTCATAAAACCAAAAATTTTGTAGAATATACTTTAGTTACCTAATCATTAATCAGATCAATTGACATGAATAGGAGAACGTTTAAAAGAGCAGTATACCAGTGGTTATTGGACAAAAACTACACTGACACAGAGTATAGTACAAATCTTGCAATAAATGCCAATAAACATACGCATCCACGCACTCATTCAAAAAAACACACTCACACTCACACACACATACAAACCCACGTGCACACACACATACATGCAAACACACGTGCACACACACACACATGTACAGACACATACGCATGCACAGAAGAAACATATACGCGTCTTGTTTTATTATGTTACTTATGTTTAAGGAACATACTATTCCCCACGACACAGATACCTCCTAGTGTGGGGTCTAGGTATATTATAATTGTAAAGTTTGTATTGAGGAAACAATAAATTTTTATTATATTATATTAGATCAGTAATACTATTTACTAGTTACAAATAAATTATCTAATGTTTGAAATAAACCAACATTTTGTTTGTTGTATTTTTTTAAATGTTAGTAAATGCTCAGTCCCTTGAGTTTCATTATAAAGAGTTTAAACTGTACTTTTAAAATTACCTTTCAAGTGACTCTTAGAGTCGTTCCTCCTCACGAACTGCGTCCTCACTCTTGCACAAGTAGCAGTCTCTTCCATCTCCTCCTGCGCCTTACTCGGTATGAAGTCATGTATGTTACTTATATTCACTTGTTCGCGCTTGCGCTGTATGAAGTTATGTATGCGTTGCTGCAGCTCCTCGCTCGCTACGTTGATTTGGACAAGGGTTTTGTCCACAGGTGGGACCGGTGGAGCAGGCTTCATTTCAGAGAGACCTGTTGAGTTAATGATATGATCGTAAAGAGAAAGCTATCATTGGTTCTAATTAGACCACGATGCCAGTCGCTTATTATCTTATCATTACAAAAACAACTTTTGCTTTGAGCGATATATTATTTTATACGAAACTTTTTTATATTAACTGCCAAAATGACTCTGCCCTACCTGATGGAAAGCATGAACAGAAGCCAGGAGTGTCCGTCCTCACTGCCACTGCGGACAATGCAGCACGGTGACCTTTTTCATATTTAGGTCTGCCAAAGTGACTCCACTCTGCCTGATGGAAAGCATGAGTAGAATCCAGGAGTAGGGGCCCCCATCCTTACTGATTCACAAAGCAGCACGGTGATCCACACTTTGGAGGCCTATTGAGATATTACTGCATCATTGGGTACTTGGTACTCACACTCACCTACGAAGTACGATAGCACGAATGCTGTCATTATTAGGATGGTCTTCTGTGTGAGAGTAGTAGTGCCCCGGTCGAGCCGGCCCATTCGTGGCTCTTGTCATTTCGGTAAGTGTCGCTAAGATACTAGATATTTTGGCTTGATAATCTACATCGGCATATCAATTTTCTAACCATGCTCCATTATCTGCATTCGCAAAGAGTATGGTGACCCCCACTTTTGGATTCTACTCATGCTTTCCATTAGGCAGAGAAGTGCCACTTTGGCAGCTTTAAAAAAAAAACATCAACTTATCACTGTTACTTTACAGGAATAAATATTTGATACCACTGGCAGGTTAGAGTCGGTTAGAGACTGAATTGCGACATTAGGTGAACTGTGTCGTCATCTAAAAGTTCCTATACATCCTATACCAGAGTAACTCAGTTATATCTATGACATTCTCAATTATTTCCCATAAGGTTTGTTGATTGCTTCTTTATAAATCTTCTTGGAAGGTTAGAATTATGGTACATCTGGTTAATTTTGAAAGGAATTAGACGATATAAAACTATACAATATATTGATAACTTGAAAGGAGTGCATTAATTCTGCAACTATCCTGTGATTTCCTTCCTTCGATTTTCATCGGACATCTGAGTATCCAAGTGTTTGGCAGTCTATGAACCGATTTTAATGAATTAAGTTTCAATAGATTTGTAGTATTGCCCCGAGTTCTGAGTGACATACTTGCGAATACAATAGATTCTTTACCAAAAGTTTGAGTTAGGCTGCCATAATGTGGGTCCACCATCACCACCACACTACCTGCATTCGATGAGAGTGTGGCTTCCACTCTTGGATTCTACTCATGCTACCCATCAGGCAGAGTAATCACCTTGGCAGGTTATTAAATAATAAAAAAAAGTTTCAAAAACTGTAACCCGAATACTCGAGCCATTATTACGACTATTGATACCTTGTTCATTAAAATCAGTTCAGTAATTTAGACACTATGGTGGAAAATAAAACATAGATTGCTAAAACTAATACCCTTCCTTTTGCTCTCGCCGTAGTCGGGTAAACGCGCTTAACGCTGTGCGGCACATTAGAGAGATTTCCTTTCCTTAAAAACGGCAAACCCTCTCTTAGCCCCAATAGTACCTTATTTTAATGCACCTAATGTCGCAATTTTGTATTTTGAGAACCCCCGCGTCTTTTCATAAAGGATGTCGTATTATGGGTACGTTCTAGAAGAAATAATTAAATATGTACATAGCTATCTTTTATTAAGATATTTAACATTGTATACTGAGCACACGTTATTATCTAATGTCAATGTACTCACAGTAGGTGACAGACTTAACCTCTAGGGCGCTTTACCAACGATATCAACAAAAACTACGTCAAACATTCATAATATTTATTTAATTGCTGCATTTGTTTACTTAAAACTAGTTCACGAAGGAACAAAGATAACGAACAACTTTACAATATAGTAATGATAATCTTTTTTAACACTGGTAACACTGTCGCAGAATGAACTAATGTTAACTGCTTTTAAAAGAATCATAGGGAACGTACCCATACTACGTGATCTATTCAGACAAGGGGTCTTCGAATCTGTGTCATTATTTCATCTTTGTCTGTAAAAATCATATTAATTAATATTCCGCGAAAACTAGATAGGAAAGATATCTCATAAACGGGGGTGAAGGGTCAGCTATAGTATTTGTACGTTCCCTAAGAAGCAAGTTAAGTAGTTTGTAATTTTTGTAAAAATGAGAAAGAGGCAATAACTCATTTATATCCTGCTATTTCTAAATACCATTAGTATGGATATGGATACAAGATAGAAAAATGTTTTTAGGCAACTAATAGCAGTAGCCAAATAAAGGCTAGTACAGAAAGATTGCTAAGGCCCCATGTTACACATGATCATGGAGAACAACGGAGGAAATATCTAAAAACATTAAAAAAATCAATCAACAATCTTCAAAAAAACATAAACAACTAATAGTAATAATAACTCGTTACTATATTATGTATACGTATTAATACAATAAAAATGTGTGCAATATTCTCTATACGTCTAATTTCAATAACGTTAAAAACTTGTAAGAATGTAAATATATGTTAAAAGGTTTTTTGTTAAATAAATCAGCTTAAACATTGCACTTTATATTTTCTCGACATAACTAATAATATATTTTTTCTAATTCATACAGTACAAATAACAAAAACCAAATAATATAATATGCTAAGTATACAATTCTTTATATTCAATATCTTATACAATTAGTTTAACACTGGATAATAATTTGTCTTACGCGAATAGGGTAGTTGATACCTTTCTCTATAGGGTAGTTTACGCAATTGAAGAATACATTACAATGTTTATTTGATTTAAATTGTAACACAAAGAGCTAAATGGAAATCCTTTGAAAATAATTAATGGAAATCTCATAATGTATTGTGTATTTAATGTATTTCTGTAAAGAATATTATAATCATTATTATTATTATTAATGCGCTCAATGGTAACAACGTATAACCTCAGCAGCCAGTGCCTGATAGAAACGTCAGGATCCCATTCCCGTAAACATCACTGTATACATATTACTAAGTATTACTAATTACTAAGTTTAA
Source organism: Phragmatobia fuliginosa (assembly GCA_932526445.1). Taxonomy (NCBI): domain Eukaryota; kingdom Metazoa; phylum Arthropoda; class Insecta; order Lepidoptera; family Erebidae; genus Phragmatobia; species Phragmatobia fuliginosa. Next base: position 17,190,530 of record OW052074.1, on the reverse strand, counting down.
CGAATAAATATCAGTATTTAAATCTATTTCTTTAATTTAAATTCAGAACAAGATTCACTGACAGATGACGAATAAAACCTTGAACTTTTTTTTCTCGCAGTCAGGCAGGAGATCTTGGCTCGCACTTGTGTTCATTCGCCAGAGACAAGTTTTTATATTTTTAATATACATTGTAATGTACTGATTCAAGTTCTGACAACTTCGAAAGTATTATGCAATTTTTGTTCGAAAAGAAGTTTCGTATCGTGTAATTCCTCAACATTATTTTACTAATTGACAATCTTTTGTAAATTGGTATTATTACTATCGATTGGTATAAAGACGGTGGTAGTGTAAGTGGTCTATGCTGCTTGGCGATTTAAGAAAAAGTCAAGATAGGTCAATTTTTACTAGAAACCAGATTTCGATTTATCCACTAAAGTATGTAGATACTTTAGTGGATAAATCGAAATCTGGTTTCTAGTAAAAAAACTAAATAAACCAAAAAAAACGTTTCCGCATCTATTTGTTTTGTGATTTTAATTATGTAATACTTGATTTGCGACGTCACGTCGACGTATGTATTTGCAAAAAAAGTATGTTTATGTATTTATATCAGTTGTGTAGTACCCTAAAGCCCCGTATTCATGGTAAACATTTATTTGGCAACAGTTGATCAACATTGTTGGTGAGCAGCGAGAATGTTGCTAGCAACTATGTTTAAATCAATACAGGTTGTTCAGTGTGGACAACCTGTATCAACTCTGCAACACGCAGTGTTGTCAGCAACATGTTGACAGCAACTCCGCAACACGTTGATTCAACTTTGTTGCTAAACAGATGTTTACCATGAATACGGGGCTACAATACAAGCTCTACTTAGTTTGGGACTAGAAAAAAAACCTGAAATAAGGTGCATCTTAAAAACCATTACCCAAACTAGACCTTAGAAGACCACTACCCAAACAAGACCTTAGAAGACCGCTACCCAAACTAGACCTCGGAAGACCACTACCCAAACTAAACCACAGAAGACCACTAGATCAAACATGATCCCTTACTTTTTCAACAGACTTTCTGTATTACAAAACCTCTGGATACAATATCTGACATTTTGTTCATTCTAGAAAGTTCCATATCATTTTATCTATGTGGGAGCCAGTGTGAGGTATCTGATACCGAATAGCATCGATGGATTACCGTGGAATACCGTGAGTCTAATCGATACCAAAATACATCATATTACTGCGATTAGAGCCATTCAAGTGAGATTTTATCTATTACTTAATATGTATTAAGATAACAACTACGTAACAAATTACACTACAATTATTGCATAATATTTATATTTATAAATATATATTTTATCTGTAAATGACTACTAAAGTGAGTTTTAATTTTAAGAAGAACCATACTTGTCCATTCGTTTACATATATAGTGACGTGCCGATCACGCCAAGTAGCCTGACCAATCTGTTAGTGTAAAATCTAGATAATCTTCGTAATAGGAATGGATTATATTTTTATAATATTCGTATCTTTAATATTTTTATTTATACTTTTACTTATTTGGTTGTTTAATTCGTTTCAAATTTGCGATCAACTTGTTCAGAATGAGATTACAATATACCTCTAACACAGCCAATAGTTTCTTCACAAGGGGTTCACACGAATATTTGTAATGTTTGAACCAGATTGTTCGTTTATTTTAAAAGAAACCTAGCATAAAAAAGTTAAAAACTATTATCTAATTAAAGTAAATAAGAAAAAAAAGAAAATTTTAATTAAATTATTTTTATAACCATTAAAATTAAGTGTGCATTTAAACAAGTGTTGTATAAAGTTGTATACACTTTTGCATACAACGCAGAAGCTTTCTTACACCCACACACAACATACGTCGGTACAAACGCGCACCAATCGTAAATAAATATCCCAAGCCTCAGCCGAAGGATTGTTTTATTTAAACTCACAGACACATTCAGTTGCACTGCACTGCGTTGCACTGCGTTGCACTGAAGAACTATGTTCGTTTGGTACATTCGATATTGCTACATATTTGTAATGTTCTTCTTAAATTCTCAAAAAAAAAATATATACATCAACAACAATCCATAACGTCCCACTGCTGGGCTCGGGTCTGCTCTCAAGAGAGGGTTAAGGCCATACGTTCCCACGCTGGCCGAGTGCGGATTGGGAACTGGCAAGACACGTTGCAGCGTTGTGGCTACGTAATTTTGACGTTGAATGTTAAGCCGCCCGAAGGCCTCCAACTAAGCTTCACGACTGGGACCGACTGCTTAACGTGACTTCCGAATTACGGAAACGCTCATAATATATCATGCCACAATTGGTCACCCATCTAGGTCTGATCGCATCTTTGCTTACCCTCGGAGATTGTTTCCAATCACCTAAGGACACTTGACTATGGACGCCTCATTGGTGATATTTAACAGTAACATTATAGATATAGAACAGAATAGAAACTTGCTACGTTGATATTGTAAGCAAAGTAGCAATATATTCAGAGCACAACCCGGTTCAACAAAGAAATGACAACAGTTATTTGGTAAGGTGACGCCAATGTCAACCGAACCTAATAAAATACAACAACCAACAAAATAAAACAACTTTTTCGAGTAAACTCGTATATAATCTCTTTGTTAGAATAAAGAGATAACCTATATTTAGAAATATATTATAAAGGCATGCAGAGATTGCTTACCTGTTTGAGGTTGGAACACCAGACTAATACTTCATAAAGTTATACGATTTAAAAAAAATACAATTAAAGTAAAAAAATAGATATTGCAACAAATACAAAAAATATGGATGAGACTTTTTATCTAGTGAGCCACTAATGTGGGACGAAATTCATTATAATAATAAAAATGTATTCCAAGATAAAAATAAATTTAAGAATCCTAAAAGAAAAATAAAATTCTATCTAATTGCTCTAAAAATACATGCATTGCTACGTGTACTATTGCACTATAAAAGCACAAAGAACGTCTTAAGCGTCATAACTATCAAAGCACCTAGATATATCCTTTTCTAACTATCAATAATTTTAAATGTTTGAATCATAAAACTATCAGTTTCCTTAGGTTCATAACCAAGGTCACCTACAAGCCAAAAATCTACAGCTACCCTCAACCTACTGTCTTATTACAAGTCCTCTGAGTACTAGACCACGCACATTCAACGTTCTCCTTCCACACCGGTTCATCGGTCTCGTACACTTCCTTCTTCCATATCGGCACGCTGGCCTTGAGACTCTCGATGCAATGAGCCACGGCGTCCAAGGAATCCCGTCTGTGAGGGCTGCTCACGGCGATCACAACAGACGCCTCGCGACATGGTACCATGCCTAGTCTGTGAACAACAGGAAACAAAAAACGAGTAAATAATATGTCAATCCTCTAATATGTTACAAGAAACCTGTAAGACATGATTATAAATAATAGGGAAAGAAGGAAGGCAAAAAAAACAAGCAATCCTCTTTACGTTTTAAAATTCTGACTTATTTTAACTCCGACAGCGTATAATTTTAATTGTAAACTACCTTGTATATTATGGGTACGTTTTCCGCTTTATGCGTAATATTGAGTTCCATTATGTGCATGGTGGTGTTTTTCTACGTATAGTATCCAGGTTCGTTATTTACAAATAAAACGTAAGGATACTTGTTGTAAACGTTGTGTTAGAGTAAACAATACGTATACAATAACAATCTACTATCCTGTACCTGTCTGGAATACATATCTAAGTGTAAGAAGCTTTAAACATTTTTTTCAAAGATTAGTTGAGAAGCAGAAGACGTTAATTTGTGATGGACTTGGTCGTCACGTCTTTGCTATTTAATAACGGTTTAATATCATGTGTCCAAGAAAATGGTAGGTGCTTATGCAGTATGCCAACAAATCTTTTCAAATAATGATTGGGATGTGGTTATGCTATAATTTTATATGCTATAATTTATGTTTTATGTCATTAATTCAATTACTAGACAATAAAAGACCGATGTTCACAATTTCTAAGATCACTGACATTTTATATTTGGAAAATTCTTTTATATTACGAAAAGCAAAAACGGTATCACCTTTAAAGTGTTTATAGTTTATATATATATTTATATGAAATATATATATATTATGAATATGAAATATATATATGCATATGAAAATCTAGTGTATGTTAAGAAAAATATACATTTATTCACAAAGTTTAGCGACATTCATAATATAAACATGCCAACGACTAGACTACAAAAAGTAAGCAAGTTTTTTCGATGTCAGGGTGTGAGATTCTACAATAAGATTCCAAGCAAATTTTAAAGAATTAAGTATTAACAAATTTAAGTCCGTAATTAAACAAAAACTGTGTGATAAAGCTTACTCACAACTGATTATTTAAATGACGAATTTGCTTGGGATTGATGCTGCTCGCTCACACATTTTAAAGTGATGAACATTTCTAATTTGTTTATTTTTTCGTTGAAATTGAATTGTATAGTATATTTTTTTGCTTTTTTTGTGAGTTTGTTAATGTGAGTATAGTGTAGGCTTGTAATGTTAGTTTATATTTTAGTAATTTTCTGGTGGTTTTGAGTGTTTCCACGGCCTACTCAAGTGTCCTGCTGGCGGCAGTGTCGTGTTCCGGGTTGTGGATCCTGACTACATCGGTTAGGCTACACGATGGCTGGGGCCCGTGTGCCGTCTGTATGGACAGGTCGACTCAAAACTATGGTCCTTTCTTCAAAAGGCCAACCCAGACCCTATACTGCACTCACATAGTTCTCTTTAATGTTGTACACGGACTTATAAAAAAAAAAAAGACACCTCTGTGGTTTGTTTCGGCGTTTCTTCCCAGAGTGAGTCGTAAGAAATGCCGGCGCTTTCTAGCTATAAGTCCGACTTGTAAAAATGTCTCAAAAGATTTACTTACAGAAATAAATATCATTTATCATAATTTATCATTTAGTTTAAAGTGGTAAATGAAGGAATGAAGCGTTAAGTTTGATTTAATATCGATAATACTTTTCTGCTCAGTTGTTTCGATGAGTATAGATTTTATCATCATCATGTCATTTATCATGTACTACATCGGAACAATTTGAAAATACATCGACATACATCGACCAATGTCATCAGCAATTTGTGTAAATACATACATTATATTAAATACAATAGAGGCGATTAAAGTACTAGCTAATTACACTTCTAAAATAAAAATAAAAAAACTATAAAGATTATCTGGTATCGTGATTCCAGTTTATTGATCGTATAGCTTAGCTTGTAAGTTGAATTGCACCAAGTGCACCAATAATACATTAAACTAAAGATATTTTAATTTGAACTCTATTCCTTGGAAATAGAGACGAATACAACGGAGGTTACTAAGGATGCGTGCAATTTTGTAAAATAAATATCTAATAGTTTCTCCTTTCGACCCTGGACGCACACGAACGTTAGATTTAATAGTTTTTGTTCACGAACAATATTATTTAATGACTCGCAATTTAGTAGAATAACAATATAATGAATTGTTTTAAATGTTTATTACGAAAATCTTCGAGTGGTTTTGTACTAGTCTTCCATCTGCTACCGTATATATACACACATCAAAAGTGTCTAGGGATCAACATATATTTTTGCAATAACTTTTCTCCTGATTGATATTAATTAAAAATTTCTTTAAGGATTCATCAAATAAAGTGTTTTCGTTTGTCACAGTAACGATAAACCAAGTCACCTTTGCATTAGTAAAGAAATTTGCCATTTTCTTAATAAAGGGATTTTTGACATTTGAACCACTAACATTAAAGTTCGAAAAAAAGACTGAAATAACAGTTTTCTTTAAAATTTTATTAGGTAACTTAAACAATTAATAATCCGTGTTTCTACCGCGAACACTAACAACACAAGAACATCGGTTTGGCATACTCAAAATGAGTTCATCCAAATCACGCTGTGGAATGGCCGCCCATGTTCGTTGCAACAACAAAAAAAGGTCTTCTTGCGACTGGATACCCTCCATATTCGGCAGAGCTCTTCTCTGTAGCATATCCCATGCATGCTCAATCGGGTTCAAGTCTGGCGACTGAGCAGGCCAGGGCAGGACATTGATGTTAGCTGCGGCGAGAGTCTGTCTTACAACTCTTGCGGTGTGCGGTCGTGCATTATCATGCATTAACTGAAATAAGGGACCGATTTGCACTTGTAGAGGAACGATGACGTCTGATACAATCGTCTCAGCATAAATTTGAGCGTTGAGGTTGCCTCTGATCCAAATCAACTCAGTTCTTCCGCCGATCCAAATACCCGCCCATACCATGATGGTTCCACCACTATAAGGATGGACTTCCTGGCAGGATTTTAATCGCTGTTGGCGTCCAGGGGTTCTCCAGTGTCGTATACGTCTTGTATCCGGTCTCATACCAAAACGAGACTCATCAGAAAAGCACACGAAACGCCATTGTTCTTCTGCCCAATTTCTGTGTTCAAGAGCCCATTGATATCGAATCCTACGATTGTGCATTGCTATAGGTGGTACCCGTAGCGGTCTTCGGGAATGAAGGTTCACTTCATGCAAGCGGTTTCTGACTGTTTGGTCGCTAATTAAGTTCCCTGAAGAGTGATGAAGCCTCACGGCTAACATCATGGCGGTTATTGTTGGAGCTCATCGAGTTAAGATTTGAATGTATCGGTCTTGTCTCCGTGTGGTGCAGCGATACCGTCCTCCATGGCGCTCAGCCACGGTACCAGTGCTTCGGTAACGTGTCCAAAGTCGACTGATAACACTCTGACTTGTATTCAGAGCTAAAGCCACAGTACGTTGCCGGGAACCAGCTTCTATCATTCCCACGGCTCTGAGCATTTCTTCCCTGCTTAAATGACGTCGCCGCTCCATAATAACGTTGGTTTTAATCAGTAGTAGGGAAACAGTAGCACTAATAATTTCTTCAATGCGTTGTATGTTTTTATAGGGAAAATATTGGCAGCTGATTTTCATCTTTTACTCGAATTTGATTGACAGTTCCTGATTCAAATTATGAAATGCACCAAAAAGGATCCATATAAATTTATAAAATCATAAATTTATTACAAAGCCACATCTCAATCTCAAGAAATCCGCATAAAAATGCTTGATCCCTAGACACTTTTGATGTGTGTAGTTTCATAGTTATGTGTAAATTGATATATAATATGAGGTCAAAAAAAGGTTTCATATGTGTATTTCTTAAATGGTAAGCATCTCACCGTAAACCATTTTGAAGATCAGATGCAATATCGTCAATGTTTTCGCAATCGAATCCTAATAGATAGAATCGTTAATTCAAATGCCTCTTTAATGACAAAATGTATACTCGGATGGATGGATAATGTGACAGGGACCCTATGTTAGCTACTCTGTCTCGTCAAGGTCACACATAAGGTACAATGGATTTGAACGGCAATTTCATTTATCACAGAATGGTAAAAAATAAAGAGCTTGTAAATAAATGGCGACCTTTATCGCTGCACCGGATGAAGTCAATTTATTTACAAATTACCAATACGCTACAGACAGGTAAACAGCAGATAATTTCATACATTTAAGTGTTACTTCAGAATGATGATTGGTATAATAATATATTGTTACTATAAAACAAAGTTATGAGTTTTTTTTTATATTTATATCCTGTCAAAGTGACTACGCTACCTAGTGAAAAGCGTGAGTGGAATTCAAGAGTGGGAGCCACTCGATGACTCGACGACGGAGATGCTTTTACACGCCCCACTTAAAGAATTCGCGATCATAGTGGAAGGGACAAACGGGAGCTGGTAGTGAGTTTCAGTTTTTGCCAGCAGGCACAGGAAGGAAGAGCTGAACCGTTTAGTTCTCTAGCTCAGAATACATATTAGTAGTTCTAGTACATATTTCTACCACTTTAAATCGGTGACTTCCAACACCACAACAGCTTTCCTTGCTGTGCCGAGCAGTTAAAAACTGGAAGTCACAACCAGCTCACGTGTTTCCTACCCATTATGATTCCATTATGGGGTATGATAAAGCATTTCATCATAGGTATGGCGACCTATGATGAAATGCTTTATCATACCCCATAATGGAATCCAGTTAGAAGAGCTCTTCAGCATGGTAAATGCGATAAAGGCATTCCATAGAGTCAACATCTGCTCGCAACTATAAAGATACAGATATGCTGTTGCAATTGATGCATTTCTTGTGAAATTGTTAATGATGCAGTAGTAACAAACAACGTAGATCGTGTATTAAAGGTCTTCTTATGAGGAGAGATAGAATCAATACTGCATTAGTTGATGAAATTGTTTTGTCCTATTTAAAAACGAATTGAATGGAATTTGAAATTGATTAGAGTCAGTCGTAAAAGAAAGGCAATGATAACGTTGAATTAAAAACAACATGCGCCATCGACTAACTTGTTCTACAGCTACAGTCTATACAAACGAATAAAATTTTGTATCTGAAAGTATTTATAACAAAAAATCAATTAAAAAAAATATTTTCTGCGAATCTTTTGGACTGGTAGACCGTTTTTGGCGGGAGTAATTTAGGTTCCTTTTATTTTAAACTAGGGTCGCTCTGTAGTGTGTTTCCCGAGGTTGTTTTTGTACAACGACCTTGCGAAAACTCCAAGGCGCTCCAGTTTTGTTTTTTACATATGTTGAGCAATGATAAACATAATGTTTACTTTCGGCCAGTTGTTATCTACTCCCAGATATTGCAATATGTACACACATATGAAGGCGTCATATATTTGGATCTTATGTCTTATAGCTTAAAGTCTAATTTTGATATTGGATGAGTTGGTAGCAATGAAACACAGTTTTTTTTCTCTCCAAGAGAATAATATGTAGCGCATGCAATCTTCAAACAGTAAAAAATACTATTTATTTTTACATTCTTATTCTTCATTATTTCATATTTTCAGGGTAAATACCTGTTCTTTCGACATGGAAAAAAAATATTCATTTGTGTTTTTTCCTTTTGTATATCCCTATTACGTCACATAACACATAATTATTTAAGTTTGAGTCGAAGAAACAAGGCAAAGTATTTAGAAAAATAAGCCTTATGCTAAACATTCATAAAACCACATAGTTATTGTCCTTAATGCTCGCCGCGTTCGCTGGGTTAATCACATATATAACTCAAAAATTCTTCGTTCTGTACCTCAAACTAAATAGATAAGGGGCAATAACAAGACCAACGCCCGTTGGAGTGCCGTGATGATTAGGCATAGGTAAAGCTCATCATATTAAAAAGTTTCTAACAGTCCACTTCTAGATATAAGCCTCTTCCTAGAAAGGAGTTTTCGGCATACTATACCACGCCAGACGGTTTGGTATACGGTTTTTTTTTTCAATTTTTCTTCTCTTTTTCTTTTTTGTCCTGTTTAGTTTCTTTTCTTAAACAGCTTTTACGTCACCCATCAGATAAATAGGGGTGGTTACACACTGTATTTTTAATTCGACACCATACGGAAATCTCTTCACAGAGTGAATAAGTTTACTAGAGCTCAAACGCCCCCGTGTTTTTGTGGGAGGTACCAATACACCTGAGATTCAGCCTTTAGATCATCATGTCACCCGTCTCAATGTAATTCAGGAGACGTTGATGATATTGAACCCAGTATATAACGTATAATCCAAACAACTAACAAATATAAATTGGTGTATGACGCACGCTATACGTCTGATGCAATGACACGTTACACGAATAATTTATTATATGTTTTGGAACATGACATTGCAAATATATCTTAAATAACAAAAGCATTTAGCACTAAAATACATCAGTCACTTTGTTTTGTTTAAAGTTAGTACAATTATTAACTTGCCTAATAAATAAATATGGTTTTCTACTGCGAGTATTGTGAATGGAAAATACATATGACATAAATATGACATTCAGACACTCCAATTACATTTATTTATATAGATTGACTGCACGGTTGGCCTAGTGGCTTAAGCGGTCGCCACGCCGCTTCCTACTACGCCAAGTGTCGTTGGGTTCAAATCCCACCTAGGACAACACTTTGTGTGATTCACAATTTGTTGTTCTGAGTCTGGGTGTCCTTTGTGTCCGTTTCATGTATGTTTGTAAAGTCCCCCGCGACATAGGAATTTATATTCCTGATGCAGGAGTTGTCTTTTTAAAATAATAAAATAAAAAATAAAAATTAACTATATTAATTATATTACCAACCCCATAAAAAATGTAATTGCCTAGCCAATACAATAGCATAAAGATATTATTTCTATCCTTGTACTATTTTAAAACACGTTTAAATTTCCTGTACAATTTCGTATCGGGGATTTCATTACCTGCCTAGCTCGTAAACAAAGCGACAGGATAATGAGAGCCTTGTATATTATGTATACAAATAATTTCAAATTAACAGCTATTAACTAAATGCTTTCGAAAGTATATACAGCTCTTACATAAAAAAAGCTATTTTTTACTACATACTTAATAATCCTAATAATAATATGAGATGACCTGGAGTCATTTCAAAAACGTTATTTACATAGATGCGGTCGGATCCGCGGGCAATAGTAAAAAATAAAAGTAATAATTTAGTATTAAACTGTGGTTGGCACATGCGGCTGTTGATCAAGTTCGATTCCCGGGTAGGACCAAATGTTTGTGTGATCCGCAAATATTTGTTTCGGAGTTTGGGTGTTTTTTATGTATAATAAGTATGTATTTACAAAAAAAATGTATTTTTATGTATTTATATCAGTTGTCTAGTACCCATAATACATGCTCTGCTTAGTTTGGGACTAGATGGCGTTGTGTGTAAAATGTCCAAAATATTTATCTATTATTTATTTATTTCAAAAACGTTATTTACATAGGCGCAGTCGGATCCGCGGGCAATAGTAAAAAATAAAAGTAATAATTTAGTATTAAACTGTGGTTGGCACATGCGGCTGTTGATCAAGAGGTCTCGGGTTCGATTCCAGGGTCAGACCAAATGTTTGTGTGATCCGCAAATATTTGTTTCGGAGTTTGGGTGTTTTCTATGTATATTATGTATGTATGTATTTACATATTTTTTTATGTATTTATATCAGTTGTCTAGTGCCCATAATATAAGCACTGCTTAGTTTGGGACTATGTGTAAAATGTCCGAAATATTTATTTATTAATATATATAGTATTAGCGTAATTGAAATGTAAGATTTTAAAAGAAGCGACTGTTGAATAAGCTGTATTGTACTTCTGATAGGTGAAGTGATCTACTTACATAATAAATGTACATAATTAATACTAAACTAATTAGTATTTTAATATATTTATCAAAAGCCTCGTATTTGGAACAAAATAAATATCAACTGGTAGTTTATGAATTAAGCCACTTGATTAAACAACCGGTTCAAATTGTTTATAATTTACACAGATGCTTAATATTTAAATGATTAACATATTATGATAATTAATTTTATTGTAAAGACATTTGTCTATACTGAGAAAGTTAAAGAAATAACCTATTGAAACTTATTATGTATCAAAAAATATTTTACAAGGTTATAATAACATGCAACATTGACTTTGACACAACTTTGAAGACTTGTAATGATTTTAGCATAGGACAACACAGGCTCGAGGACCGGAGAGGAGTAACTATATCGTCTTTTTTCGATAGATAACAACTTTTGTGGGGGGAAATTTTTACACATAAACATCTTTGAATCACATAAAAAACAATCGCCTATCACTATGAACTCACACATAACAGAAAAACTAAAATTCTCTAACATGCAAACACATTCTCTGTTTTCACAGTGTAATTATGCATTACACTGTTGAACATAATTATGTGTCCATTTGGGCATAAGCTTTGGCAACAATTTTTCGCGACGAGTGTGGTGCACCCCACACGAGACAATACTTTATGTGATCTAGAAACTGTTGTTCTGAGTCTGGGTGGGTGAGTTTCAGGAATATTCCTAATCTGGACATTGTATTTAAGAAAAACTCATTACTAGCGAGTGTCAGTGTCCTCCCGAATTCTTCTCGATGTTAAACAATGAAACAATTGTTTAATACCGGCTTTCTGAGAGCACGCCACTGCATAAATTTGTGGTAACTTCCACACCTAGCAACAAAAACATAATAGTGCCATCTACCGAAGACACACCGAACTACGAAGTAACAGGTAATCCTGTATCGCGATATAGAAAATTAATGAGCTGATTAGAATCATTACATTTAAAAGACATATTAAGAGGCTGGCAGGAGCTGGATGCGAGTCGCCGAGGATCGAACTGAGTGGCGTGCAATTGGAGAGGCCTATGTCCAGCAGTGGACTGCGATAGGCTGATGATGTGATGATGTGATTAAGAGGTTCCCCGAAGGTATGATCACCTCGTCTGATCAAAGGAGGACATGATGCCCGTTCCTTATGGAACTGTGGTAAGCAATTCTCGCAAGAATCCATGGGAAGCGGTTTAGTATAATGAGTTTTTATAACGATGTGGCAAAAGAGGAGACTAATTACCTGATGTTACGTGATCTGTCTATTAACACCCGCAACTAACGTCTATTAACGTGTTTGAGCTGCCTGTAAACGCTAGGATCTAATATACTCGTATATTTACAATTACAATATGTTTATGAGCAGTCTATGAATCATGGGGCGAGGTCAACTCGAAGCTCAAAACCTACGCGTTCAAGAATTGAAGTTCAAGCCCTCGAGGGACATAGGACGTTGAAAGATAAATCTACCAGACGGCTCGCATTGCACGGATATACAATCTTTAAACAACATTTAAAGACTATATTACAAAGTTTGGCTAGGATCGCATGTCTCGGAAAGCGCTCACGGTCAAACTATTGTTTGCAACTTGGTAATTGTCCAGGAGTGGACTGTTAAAGGCTGTTGATGATGATGATGAATATAGACTTTAAGTACTGTGTCCACGATTTAATATCATTCAAAGATCTTTCTTAACAGTAAATAAAATCGTTTCATTTTAAGATACACATACCTGTGATACATGGCTATACTGTGTACTGCGGGCCATTTTTCTCGTACTTCATCACAAATCGCCTTTAGCGCCTTCAAGGCCATTGGCTCGTATGCTTCGTATTCAAGTCTCACAACCTGCATATAAGAAAATAATTCGGATTTCTTTGGAATTGAACACAACTAGAACAAAGTATGTAATATTGACTTAAGAGCAAATTGGTACATCCTATAATTCATCTAGTAGTGTTTTTTTTAATACACTTATAAGCCTACCAAATTGACTCAACTCTGCCTGATGGAAAACATGAGTAAAATCCAGGAGTAGGGGCCATCAATCCTCACTTCACAGTGAGGAATGATGGTCACACATCAGCCACAATGCAGCTTGGTGACTCATATCATGGCGGCTTAGTAAGATGTAGTGACTGTAGGTGCTTTTCATCAGACAGAGTAGCACTTTCACTCTTGGAAATGGTCTGTAGTGAATATATTATTATTTTCCTTTAATTTTCGTGAGCAGTGGTTTTTTCTTGACAACCAAATAAAATTTAAAGTAAATAATTTGTGTTAGCTATGCATGATGTCTTCCAAGTTACGACAAAACAACATATTGTCTTGACGTCCTTTGAATTAACGTCACGATTTGAGATATTATGCGATTACTGCATCTGCATAATAATTATTGCTACACCTGACGTCCTACCGGTCACATCTCCTAGCATCGCAAGTGTTCATTGTTTAAAACAATTAGAGCGCTTTGCCGGCTTCCTGTTACAGATTCGTCACATTTTACCAAATAACTTTTACAGATTGCAGGAAATGCGTATGTTGTTAATAATGTTAGTTGCCATACTCCTCCGAAACGGCTTGATCGATTGTTAAGAAATTTTGTGTGCTGTGAGCATATTTAGTAGTTTTGCGGATAGGATGTTAACTATTTTACATATTCACCCATAGGTAATAAAGGACGAAACTGACACGAGCGGAGACACGGGCATCAGCTGGTAAATACACAATTACCAATGACTCATAGAAATCAAAGTCAGAAGAAAATTGATAAATTATTTATTTCAAATTAATTTTATAATAGTCCCAAAGTTGTTGTCTGACCGACAATGACCTTTGAACTCAATCTTTTTAGTGTTGCTATCACTAAAAAGGTAAAGTGTTGATATCACTAAAAAGGTTTTACTTTCTCTGATGAGGATCTAAATTTCTTTGGCTTAGTATAACAATCTAAAAAAAGATATATAGTACTAGTACACTCACCTTTTTTTCTTCAAAACTATCTCTTGTAGTGCCAATAAACATGGAGATTGCCCCACAACTGTCATCAGTGACGAGTTCACTGACCTCATCTACTGATAACTTGTCGACTGTCAATTTTAAATGATCCATTCTGACTATATATATTTAGTGCAGCGAAAAATTTATCAACTATAGAATATGCAGTGAAAAAGAAAATTAAGACGGCTTTACTTAGTTTATAAAAAGTATCTTTATGATAACACTTAAGTTACTTTAGCTAAAGTTACCCTCCACTTATTGGTGGTATGACAGCAATACTATCTCTATCACTAATCTCAATATCAATGTCTTCTTCACAGACCTGTTCGTTCTTGGCAATCAAGATATTATGTTTGATAGTTTCTAAGTTAAAATTTGCAGCCAAAATATTGACAAGTTTTTTGTAATTTATTTTTGATGGTAGTTGAACAGAGGACTCTCTAGTGCCAGCTAGTTCTTTAGACTTCGCAAAAAATAATACTTTCACTGTTACTTCATGCTCAATTTCCATATTTTGATCTGAAACAAAAAGAATAAAAATGAGATTATAATTATTACTATTCTCTGTTATAAGTAGCTAAGCAATATCAGCATTTTTTTAAGTATATAAGTAAATTTTTAAACAGAATCTTTTGTAACCCAACTCTGACACATCAATTATGATATCAGTGGATGTCACAAAATCTATTAGAGTCCTGATGGAGGTGAAGTAATCATATAGATATTGCAATTTACAATTCATGATAATGACAATTTAACTCTCTACTTTAAATAGGGTTTTTAACAAACTTAATACTAGCAGGGGGGTGTCACTCCGCAGTTTAGGTATAGTCGGCCGGCTGCCTGCCGGGTCAGACACGCCGGTCGAACAGACATCGTCAGAACAGTTAAGAGTTACACGATAGAAAGAGACGCAATTGTAGGTAAATATAATCGTAGTGATTCGGCGCCGTGCGATCTGAATTGAACTTAATCTTTTGACACCGAGGGTATCTATAACTTTAATTTACTTTTCGGAGTGAGTCTTCTGTACTGGTACTATTATGTATTCTGTGATACTAGATACACAATCAAAACAATTCTTATCTATTAACAAATGTAATAAATAAAATTTAAGTGTATGTTCATTTTTGAAAAGGCTGATGGGACTTTCACTGGCTGATGGCTAATGTTAGAAGGAGTAATTTATATTTAAAAAAAAAAATAGTTCAAACCATGTGTCAACTATTTTTTTTTTCTAAAATATAAATTGTCTACTAAATCTTATTGATACTAAAAAAAAAAAAAAATTAAAATTATTGTGATAAGCTATTGTTTTTATCTTAACTTATCCTTATCTCCCAATAATGATACAATAATAGATGTCTTCAATATAATTATTATATTGCAGATTAATTGCAACATGAAAGCAAATGATCAAACCACAGTGCTAGCAGTTACGGAATCAATGTCAGTAAGATTACATAGTGTATCTTCAGTGTGTTACATGACACTGTTCTCTACGAGGGTCTTATCACCTTTCTAGTGGTTATTGATCCTTCTTATTGATCCTACTTAAAATATCTCATGCCGCTTTGTAACTACAGGTCATTCATGCCTAGCCTATCTTTTATATAAAACAAAATAATTTTCAGCAAAAACTTAGTTAAGTAGGTACTAAAAAAAACTTAGGTTATTAATTTACTTAGATTACTTGAGATAATTACGTTAATCGTTAACTTTCACTGACCTTTGTATAAAATAATCATCTCCTAATAAAGAAATTAGAAACAAAAACATACCTACACGCCTTTTCACGTGAACGCGTCTTTAAATATTTAAAAATAGAACTTGCAGAATTCGCAAAAAAAACTGCGCAAATTATCTACTGATAATCGCCGTCTGAGCACGTCTATGTCACGCCGACCTCATACATGAACTAATGAACGACTATCACAACTACAAGTTGTAGTCGGCCACTGAATCTGTATCGGTAAACTCGACGTAAACAGGTTTACAGTCAACTTTGATTAACCATTTCCAACATCTTATATGACGTCAATTGAAAAAGTACCTATATTAAATTATTTTTTTTCTTTATTATCAAGCACATTCATCCTTGTTTTGACATTAATAGAGGTTATGATCCATTTTAATTTTTTTAAGGTTTAACAACGATCACAAGATTTAGAATATTAAGTAAATGAAATATAAAGAAAGATACTTACGTAGGTAACCATTGGGCAGATTTAGATCATGTATCTTTATGACTAAATAATTTTGACTTAACACAACACAAGTTTACACACTATTTTCAATTGCACTAGGTATACTACACTAACTTGAATTTTGTTTGAACATTACTTTTAGATGTTTCTGAGGTACCGTTTAAATTTTTACTTCTAAGGTCAAGTGATACTTATACTTGACCAAGTAGTATAATAAAAATCAACGTTACAAAAGTAAAGTCGGTTAAAACGAGTGAATTAACTATACCGACAAGTTTCTATCTGTTTCTATCTAATAAAATTTTGCAAGTTAGTTAACCTATTTGACATTTCTTTTTTTTTTTCCTTGTATTTAGTGATATATTATCATAGATATTATCCATAAACTCAGCTGATCAACTCAACGTCTGTCAAAAAAATAAGACTGAAGGCACAACGGAGAAGTTATTTTACACGTTACTGATGATAACACCGCTACTGTTCAGTTTTTTATTGTTGATGAATAACTATTTAATCGACTCGTGTAAATATTTATTGCAAAATTATTTAATTTTGGTTTATCAAAAAGTTCATTAGAAAACAAGTAAGACGTGAAAATATAAAAAGAGAACTATTGGAAGATTTATCTTATTTAGAAATTGCTGATAATTCTGGTTTTGTACACTACACTATATTTTAGTGTCAACCTATCGCCGTCCACTGCTAGACGAAGGTCTGTCCCAAGGACCGAAATGTATAGGAACACTATATTATTCAGGCTTTACTATTTTTTTCTAAAAATTCATTACTAAAGAGTTGCGACGTTTGTACATATATATTTTATTTGGATAAAGTGCCGCGTTGATCTAGCAACAGGCGTATAGGACTGCCGATCAAGAGATTTCAATTTGGATTTCGGAGTCGGGTTAAAAGATTGTTAGGTTTCTTTCATATGAACTTCGAAATAGCAGCCTGGATCATAAAAGTCTGATGGTGTATCATCCCCGTGCCTAGGAGAACACGTTAAACCGTTGCGTCCCGATTGTCGTGAACATCTGTTACAATCGTTATTGGGAAGTCAGTGCATTGCACTCACATCTTATTTTTTTTACGTGTAGAAACCCAGCGGGCCGTCACCGCGTCACCCAGTGTTGAGTGTCCCCACCGGGATTTCATCGGGTTGCGGAGGTCCGATTCCAGTACGAAGTTGGAAATAATAAATGCTAGGAAAATGATGTATTTAGATTATTTTAAGTGTGACTTTTCTAGTTAGGTCAAGCTTTGACTTGATTTTATTTAGAGTTTTCATATACTAGAATTATAATTAGAATTTTTATACATGCTAATGGGTATTTGAATAAATAAATGTAATAGGAAAAATCAATTACCTACCCTTAAAACGGAATTCCTACGATTATGTTATTTGTAAAACGAGTAAAGGTACGCGTCCATTGGCCCGCACGCACGCACGGCACGCAGCGGATTTTATTTTGCTTTGTATGATTTTACATAGAGCTGCGTCCACTATCCGCGCCGCCCGCACCGAACGCCGGCATTTATGAGCAAAAAATGCGTTGCGTGCCGGTGACGTCACACAAATCAGTTCGTCGCTGGCCGGCTGGCATCAATCACTGCCGCTCGTCCTGTTTGTCTTATTTAAATAAGGAGCGAACGACAAAAAAATGAAACGGATGACGTACTTTTGATTATATTAGTAGAAAGATATGAAGAATTATACAATTTAAAACATACACATTATTTTAATGTCCAAAGAAGAGATAATATTTGGGAGGAGATAGGATGAATGATACTCTCAAAAAATTGGTCACTTCAAATTTATTTCTCGAACCCACATTCTACGTTTAGTTTTAAGTTCTTCTTCACCTTCCAACAAGCAACTAATAACAATGATATCTTCATCAATCTCCATGACCGAAAACGTCAACTCACGACAAGAAAACACTCGAAACTAAATAAAAAATTCGGAAACAGTGGACGCATGCCATCGGCAAATCCGTTCAATCCGTTGCGTGCCGTGCCGTGCGTGCGTGCGGGCCAATGGACGCTTACCTTTAATTGGTTTTGTAGAACTGTTCTTTTATAAGTATCTTTATTTTTAGTTATTTTAATACACAATCTCAAAAGATATACCGTTTACATGTTGAGATAATGTTTAGAAAGGATACTAGGCCTTAAATATACTGAGGATAAATTTTTATAACTTACTTTCGATATGCTTAAAGAATTCAGGTATAAATATTATTTATAATGATTTCAGTAATAAATTATGTAGTGTTCGTCTACACGACTTAGTTACGTTTTAAACATATTAAAACGTCTATGTTAACACTCTAAAATAAAGAAACTAATTAGCTAAAGCTTCAAGTATAACTGGTAATAGTCTAATAGTCGTTATATTTGGTGTGTGTGAACTAGCCGCTACTTGTAACTGACATTTCAAATTATAAAAAAGTTACCGGATTTCAAACGGTCCGTAATCGGACGACGTATTGTATTTGTGTTTGGGTTCAGTTCAACAGCTCTGCACTGCACTGCATTGCTTTTTGGCAAGATTCCCTAGGGCGCGCATTACGTAAAATGAACGTCGCGCTACGTGCCTCACAAAAAGGTTAAAAATAGACTTTCAGAGTGAGTTGCGTGTTCACATCACCGACATTTTTGTTTTTAAATGACATACATACGCGCGTCGCCGCCTCACTTCGTATTAGAAATCTAAGTGAAAATATCTGTAGTCGGCTGACTGTAAACAATGGACTGATTTTTTTGTTATAACTTGCTCCAGATAAGGGAACTGCGGGGATAGACTATATAAAGTGACCAAAGGACTGAATCTTTGTGAAGTGTAAATTTACCGAAGTGTTGCGTACAGTGGACTGAATAATGGCTCATCAAGTTGAGCCCATGGACGTTGACAGTGATTTTGATAACAAAGAGAACAGCTTACATCATAACAATGTGCTACCATTTACGGAGAAAGGATATGATGAATTGGATGTATCAGAACTTAATATGAAGCTAAGATACTCTGTCACGCCTGCATCGTCGCCAATGTCTAAGAGCTGCACAGCCAGTTCCTTTGATAATAGGAGCTTAGAGTCAGGTGACGATTCCTTAAACATTACTATAAATGAAAATGTAAATTTAACTCGCTCTCTAAACTCTACTATGACTAAAAATGACAGTGGATTTAAATCTTTTAAAGTGTTACCTCTCAAAGCGATACATACCGATCAATTTGTGGACAGTAATAGAAATACATCAGTACTTAGACCATTGGAGTCACCAGTACCTGTAGACAATGCAAATGTTACTGTGACAGTTAGTGCTGCTAGCGATGTCGATGAAAACTTATCTCTACCAAGCTCTTCATCGTCTACGCTCCAAACTCCTGAGGCTACCACACCTACTAAGGATATACCTCCTAAAGATGGTGGTTCACCAATTATGCGGGGACTCAAAAGTGTTTTTAGTATGTTTAGGTCATCACAGAGTCCGATACCTCCTGTCGAACCTGAAAATATAGTTCAACCCACAATAATTAGTAATGTTGATGACCATGATTTGGCACAAGGTCAGGTGCAAGCTGTGTTGGCATCAACACCACTCACTGCACATCGGAAGAAAGAGCTTAGTCCGACAAAGAGGAGCAGTCCACAGAAAGATACTAGCATTGTATTTAATGAAGATCTTGAAAAGGAACTGCAATGGAAAGATGAAACTACAATAATATTCAGTCAAGAACGTATTCCAATACATAAATTAATGTTCCCACAGCAAGACAGCCATAAAATTAGTAATGAAGAAGTGATTGAAAAACCTGTTCAGGATATAAATGATTCAAATTCCACTGTTGAATATATGGATATTTCAAATAACTCTATTGGAGACACAACTGTTACTGATATTCATATGCCAGCTGACAACACACTTGCAGGTGAATCGGACACCGAGTTTGTTGACTGTGAAACCACATTCACGAAAAATGAGGATAATGATATTGAAGATGCTGATGCAACTCCTGTTGGTGATATATCTGCAGACCTGAATGTAACACAAGTAGTCGTAAACAAAAATGAGAGTGGTTCTAGATTAAAACAAATAATTTTAGATACTACCTTAGATATTTTAAATGCAACTCTTTCTGTAAAACCTGAAGATTTGCTACCTGAAATTTTAGATCCATCAAAACATATTTCTCCTACTCTTGACAATAACACAACAATTCAATTATGTAAAGATGTTAAAATTGTAGAAAATTTAGAAGATCTCAATGCTACAAAGATATTGCCTGAAACATCATTAACTCAGGTAGGAAATGAAACTTTTAATACTAGAACTTTAGATGTAGCTCAGGAAAAAGACTTAGAAATAACACAAACAGAAGAAAGCACTTTTGATATAACTTTAAAAGATGATCAAAATTTGAATACCACATTAAATGAACCCTCTTCATTAGTCAGGAAGTCTATCAATGTTCAAAATTCTTCAGACCAAGTCAATGATAGCTTAGAAATTGATTTAAATGAAACAAAAGTAATAAGTTCAGCAGATAACAATGAACACTCTGTTTCATCAGCTCAAGACCTTACTTCAAGTCAGCAGGGAACTGATAAAGCACTATTCAATGATGTTGAAGTAAATACAGTACAAGAAGCTTCAGTGAGTGAGTTACCTGTTAACATTCCACTACCAGATGAAGATGAACTTGATAAAGAGTTAATTTTATCTGCAGACATAACAACACCTGCTGTAGTAGAAAAGCAGCCTATTGAAATTATGGATGAAATGAAATTGTTATCTGAATTTACTGAACCTCTTAATACTCTTCCTGATGTGCCATTTACAGAGACTGTACAAACTGCAGGAAATGATCTTTCATTAACATGTACCATAGTTGCAGATAATTGTAATGTTAAAAGTAAAACAACTGAGTTAAATCACAGTACAATAGTAGAACCACATGAAATTGTTAAAGAAAGTGATGAAAATACATATGATCTAGTTTGTAATGCTTCTAGCCCCCATGCTACTGAATGTGAAAACGTAAGGGATACCAGTATGCCAGAAAATGAAAGTAATACCAATTTCAATGCAAACACAAGTTTTTTTCTTCAGACTGATAAATCAATGAACGATATTGAAAATGCTTGTGAATTAAATCCTTTGCCTGATATTATTAACCAAACCATTGTCATGTCAGACACAGATAACATTGATCTACCCGTTATTGTATCAGAAGTTTCAACACTAGATAAAAAAATGGATAATAATGACAATGTTTCTAACGAAACCATTGATTTTGGAATTGAACAAGTAATCGATGAAACAGAAGCTCAAATATCAATTGAAAATCATTGTCAATCAGTAAATGTACCTGTAAAACAAAAAGAAGAATTGCCTCTTATTTCTGATATCAATACAAATGATACTGAAAATCTACTTCATGAAATGAATGTAACTTGTATAATTAATGATAATATTGAAATAGCTAATAGTGGAAATATTGAAGAAACACATCCCATAAATGAATTAACCCAAACAGATACTGAAAATGATACATCAGTTATGGTGGACCAGGTTGAAATTGTTAAAAATACAAAGGCATCTGAAGACGAAGTTGTGCTTTCTGGCAATAATAGTCCATTCACCTTTGTTGAAGCAACAGAAAGGGAACCGAATCAGGAAACTGAAATTAAGAACTTGCTTGCTGTAGAAACTAAGGTGGTATGTACGCCACCTAGTTCCCCACCAATACAATCGAAAGGATATAACTTCAATTTCGATGATTTAGATTTTAATCCATTTGCTACCCAAACGAATATTAGAATGTCGCCACCGTATGATACACCAAAGAAAAATACTGATGATAAAGTTCAATCTAAAGCAGTTGGAACACCTATGCCCAAGAAAGACAATAGGCGGAAGACACAATCTGAAAGGAAAAAACCTATTACAACACAGACAAAGCTTAATTCAACATATCACAGCTCATCGAGTAATACTACTTCTAATACTTGCGCTGAAAATCTTGATACTGGTCCATCACAAGACATCCAGATTAATCCACCAGATACTATTGGTCTGAACCCAAACAATGAAGTAATTGATGAAATGTTAGTAAATGGCGTATCATCAAAAACAAAGGAAAAATTAGAAAATGAATCAGATATTTTCACAAAAAGTGACTTAAAATCTAGTCAAATGGGCATAACTGTATCAACTACATCAACTGAATGTAATGAATCTAGTGTTGAGTCTAATGTAATCCAACTAAAGGCAACATCATCGTCTGAGCAGTCTACCTATGGCACTGCTAGTGATAGCAGTATTCCTTCTAGAAATGGTTTCAATCTTCCTGAAAGCGATGATATGAACTTTAACCCTTTTCTTACTAAATCTAAAATGCGTGAGTCACCACCTCCTAGCCTAACTGTAGATACTATTTGTCTGAAATCTTCTTCTGTAAGCACTTTACAATTAGAAGACAAGGCTTTTGCAGCTGAAGATAAAATAGAAAATGAACTAATGGAAAAGGATGAAGGGGATCTGACCTCTACAACTGTTTCATCTAAAGCTACAGACGAAAAAAAAATAACAACCAAAGAGATTCCTTCTAGAAATGTTTTCAATCTTCCTGAAATTGATGATATTAACTTTAACCCTTTTCTTACTAAATCTAAAATTCGTGAGTCACCACCTCCTAGCCTAAATGTAGATACTGTTTGTCCGAAACCTTCTTCTATAAGCACTTTAAAATCAGAAGACAAGGCTTTTGCAGCTGAAGATAAAGTAGAAAATGAACTAATGGAAAAGGATGAAGGGGATCTGACCTCTACAACTATTTCATCTAAAGCTACAGACGAAAAAAATGTAACAACCAAAGAGATACACACTGAAGATGAAGACACCATGGATGGGCCTTTTCTTGAAGTTGATGATCTGAACTCTGAAGATAAAATATCGGAGTTTGATGAAGAAAACATTGATATGATGCAATTTAATGAAACACCGGCACAAAATCATGAGGAAAATTTGGACAATGGCGAGATGTTCATTGATGCAGAAGCATTTGAGTTTCTTCTAAATCAAAATAAAACCAACACTGTTGTGGATAGTGGTAAAGAAAGTTTATTTCTCAAATTCGATCCATTGTTTGCTAAAAGAATGTCCGCTATAACGTCTGATGGTGTTGTTGCATCTTTGGCTAAACTTCAGAATAGACAGAGCACTCCTACAAAAGTTGATCAAAGCTCGCCCAGTAGTATACCAGTTGCTGGCTCTTCAAACTTAAATGAAACCCAAGATATTGATGTTAGCAATATTGAAGAGTCGACTGATGATATCAACATTACTATATCGAAACCAATGATGGTAGTTCCACCTGCTGTTAATCCCGTCACTCCCCGAAACAAGTCTATTACACCTAACAGATCAAATAGACGTTCTATTACATTCACATCTCCTGCCATGGCTGTTATTGATCGACTACTGTCTTTGAGTGGTAACACTTCAGCACTGTATGATACATCTATAACACAAGTCAGTAGGGAACAAAATGAAGCTGATATAGCACTTTCACAATTACGAGAATTATTAGCTGAGAAAGAAATTAATGTTTACAACTTAAGATCTGAAAGTAATGAATTAAGGGATAGATTAAATACATTAGAATCTCATGTTAGAAGTCTTGAAACCGAAAGCCAAGACAGACTAAAGAAAATTAATGACCTTAATGAGACTCTTGTTGAAAAGACCAAGATCAATAGGAGTATGGCGGCTGTAGTTGAGGAGTATGAAAGGACGATCGCTAGTTTGATTGCGGAAACCGCGCAAGATAAAAAGAGACACGCCGAAGAGAGAATGAAGCTAATTAACGAGAGAGACGAGCAGACAGCCCATTTGGCAAGTATGGAAGTATCTTTCAGTGATCTCCACAGTAAGTACGAAAAGAGCAAGCAAATTATACTCAATTGTAAAGCAAATGAAGAATCATACAAAAAATCTATAAAAGAATTTGAGGAAAATTTTACAAAAATGCAAAATAATTACGAGCTACTTAAACAACATGCAACCTCCAAGTTGAATCGCGCAAACCAGGAAATGGAAAAGATAAACAGGGCACATGAGGCTGAAGTGCTGAAACTAAATGCCATGATTAAAAGAAAGGAGCTGCACATTACGTCACTTGAAGAGTCCCTCATCCAGAAAACCAAAGCGAATGAAGAGCTCACAGCAATATGTGATGAGCTTATTAACAAAGTGGGCTGATTTTACTACAGTATGTTATATAACTTGTTCCGAGACTCGCTTTTGTGCTTATCTTTAGATAGGTTACATTAAGATACACCTAGTCTCTCCAACATTGTGCCAAATCATTTTAGAGTAACATTTTATTCCTGTTAATTATGTACGCAAGACTGCAAATTGTGATAATTCGAGTTTTAAAATCCTCGGTGTAAACTTGATATAAAATTCAAACGAAATGTTTTCCATAACTAGCACAATTAAATTATGCTGGACATAATTAAAATGTGCATCAATTAACTTATAAACCACTTATAAATAGAACTTGTACTAATGATCCAAATGTATATTTTTTGCATGTTGTATGTATTAAAAAGTGCCCAGATGTTTATTTTGTATGTTAAAATTTACGTCCATATTTTTCGGAGATAATTGTACCTACGTCTCACGATATTTTTGTAGATATATTTGTGAAAAATTATGAGTAGATGCTAGATTTTAGAAGTACAATGTTTATCCTGTTTTTATGACCAGAATAGACTGGTTTCAGACTAATGTCGAAAAATAAAGTTACATAATTTATGGCCGGTTTCCGCCTGCATCGTTTGATGCATGTTATTGTAAAATGAGTCTTCTATATATAGAATTAATTCCTCACACCGAGTTTGTCTCGCATCTCATGAATGTACCATAGTAGATCTCTGACATTTAATTTATCTTTACTCTCTCTGATATTTAATTTGTTGCTAAATGATTTTAAATAATGAAACCTTAAAAATAATGTATTAATACTGTTACATAAGCATGCTACACAGCAGTGGTGTGTTATAGCCATGAGGATTATTTTAGTTAATAAAGTTGACATTTTTTCATTAACATGCGTTTTATTTCTGTTATGCAAAAGTCAGAGGCAGTTTTTCTAAACTCTTTGGTATATATGAATCGAATCGAAAATCGAATGGTATATATGGCTTATGACTGGATATAGGTAAGCGTGAATTGCTGTTTCCTTCACTATTTATTACCGTTTGTGGAACTTGGAGCTGTGCCCAGTAAGGCATTAAGCTTGCCACCTGGGAACCCAGTGCTTTTACAAAACAAGAATAAATAAACAAATTTCATAGACGTACTATACATCTGGGGCGATGGGATATGAGTGATATGACGCTTTCACTCCAACCATCGAGACGGCTGCGGACTGACTCGCTCTGGCGTATTGTTGTAATGATATGGCTACTTCAAAAACACAGCTTCAGTTCTTATTAGATAGTTTTACTGCCCCGTTAGTCTAGTGGTTAGTGCTCCTTACTGCAAAGCCAGTGGTCGCGAGTTCGATAAGGAAAAAATGCGCACAGTGCGATCAGTTGTTCATGTTTGCGTGTTTTTATCTGTAATATGTACGTATTTATATAAATATGTTTATCAGAAGTCTGGCTGCTATAGTGCGTAGCGGCGTGATACATAATATTATTAAAATTGTTTTTGAAAAACAATTCCGTCATCAAAACTATCGCTATTATTATAATTTTGATTGTATTTTTGTGTATTTCGGTTATCGTCCGTGTCTCTGTGGCGTGTGGTGACCGATTATGAATACAGAGTGTCACCACCCCTATTCATCCCGCGGGTGTCGGAAAAGGGATAAACTACGCAAGACAACGTTAATGCAAAGAGAAGTAAAACTTGAAACCAACCCTATACCCACCCGTTTGGCCAGCGTGGTATAGTAGGCCAAAACCTCCTTTCTAAGGAGAGGCCTCTGTCCAGCAGTGGACTGTTAAAGGCTGTTGATGACGATGATGGCGGTTATCGCGGTGCAGAGAAGCAGTATCTCCTTCCTCAAGAATGAAAGTATTCCCATGTCTGATTTCATTGAAACAGACAGACTTACGAAATGATAATATGAGTATAGATTGCTTGAGAATATAATGCATAAAACTTTGTTTTTTCTGTCGTGCTTAAAAATCCTTGAAATAACAATATCTATGCTTAAAGAACTCAAGCGTTTTCAGTACCTAATCTTCCTGTTTAGTTGATTTCGTAGAAAATGTGAGAAAGATTTTATAATCATTTACATCTAAATTTCATATAAATGAGAACATTTCCCACTAATTACGCCGTTTATTGTTTTAATGAATCTCGTCACCTTGCAATTATGAATTTAGTTAGGATTACGCAAGCTCAATTAAATCTTGTCATTCACAGACGCTCTAAATTTTATTGTAGATAACATTAGTGATGTGATAAGAAGATGACAAAGATGAGAGGTCATGCTTAAGTTTATAGTAATCCATTTGAACTTGTAGTTGTGCTACGATTCGAGGACCCGGCCCGGCTTCATACGGAAGTCTTTGAAGTTCTCGGATTTCCTCTTTTATAATACGCATTTATTTCACATAGTGATGTACGATAGCTTCAAAATCTAAGCGAAAAAACAGCAGAAGCAATTTCGTTTTATATTATTTTATCTAAAAATGGTATTATGGGGTTAGTAGTAACAATAGTAGTATAAAACGGTCATTATAGTACCATACATACACTCATGACATACGAAAGGGTAATTAACACCCATTTTTTGCCGACAATTATTTCTACTAATCTTCTATTCAGATAAGTGGTCATACACTGACTGATCACGGCCAATGCAAGCTGGTCGAAGTTCAAGCATTACAAAGACATGTACTTCATATTTCGTGTATGCATGCGTTTATAATGTATTTAAAGTAGTCGTTATTGGGGTGTCAGTGCCCTCAAATATACTGACAACTAGTTCAATCTTCAAATTCTAGTTCGCCCTCAGGGTTGCGGAGGTCCGTTGCCAATAGCTCCGTGTAAAAATGAAATTTTAGCCCACCCAAAATAGTCTTGGGAATAATAAAAGCTAGGAAGAAAAATTCGGAATAATAATATCTTTTATAAAATATTCTAGAAATTCAATTTCATCTAAATGTACAGTTATTAATTAAAATTATTACATAACTAAAAGACCTCTAGACATTAGTGAAACTGAAATGCACTTTTCCGTCCTTGATTTGTTATTGCACTTATTGCAAAGTAGAGTTAAGCTCAGATATTAGTTGAATCAAGACTTATGCTACGTTTGCATTGCATGTGTAGATTTCATACCTGCAGAATACTTTACTTGGAATAATTAACATAACAATTTGGGCGCAAAGAGCTGAGCGACACGTATTTAATCGTGCATGAAGAAATGCATGCATACAAAAATGGGTTCCTTAGAGAAAACGCTTCGTGCATATGTTGATGTATTGGGTTTAAAATCCAATTTATGTCACCTATCAGTACCAGGCGGTACCACCATAGTTTTCTAAAAAACTTTGATGAGACTCTTGCCTTTCTTCAGTAAGACTCCATCGAAGGAGGTTCTGTGCGGTTGCCATGGCAACGTGTGACAAACACTGTCAGACATTTTCGGCCAGCAGAGCTCGTAAGGTAAATAGCCCTGAGTATGCTCACGTTATGTATGACGAAACTGTGAATGTGGTAGATGCTAAAGAAATTGACAGCCCTTCGAGTGAAGAGGAAGTGGTTAAAGCGACCATGTCGAAGTTTAATCCGCCTGTGAGGCATACGGCGCGACACGACTTCGACGACTCGGACTCCGAGACTGAATCGGAGCCAGAAAAGTTTTTGGATAATGTTTCTGGTGAAGATCAGGTATGTATTTAATGTATAAAATATTACGTTTCTTTATATAGGCGTCAAAACTCACTTACCTATTTAGCTGCAAGGACAATGCTGTGTCCATAGATAATTCGCCCCAAAACAGAACGAAATTAAAAAATGTCTACTATATTATAAATTCTCTTCTTGCGGCATTTATAAGACGGACAATCCAGAGAAATACATTTTTACAATGAAAAGTTTTAGATTTTGATGTAATTTACTAATAACTAAAGTTGTTGCTCGCGGTTGCGCTCGCGTCCGTTTCGTTCTCTAATACCTAAGGGTATAAAAAATAGTTTCATAAGACTAAGTATCCTATTCACATATCAACTGAAAAAAGACGAAGACAAAATAAGTGGTTATAGTTTTGACATTCTATGTATGTTTATATGTTCACCGAAGCGCCTTATTTACTGAACCGATTTTGATTAATAAGGTGTCAATAGATTCGTAGTAATGGCCCGACTGCTGCTGTATAAAGTATATTAAAAAAAAAGTAGGAAAGTTTTTAAACTTAGTCGTGTTATCCTTTTTTGCTACCACTGTGTATTATACTGAAGCGATGTATCGACGCGCTTCAGTGTGGTATAAATTATAACAGAAAAGTGCTCCTTTGTCTACACAAGAATTAAGAGCAGTCTTTTTAAGGAAGCTTATTTATAGTAATGTTCTATTCTCGCAACGTCGTTATATAGTAAGTAGAAGTAAAATCTCATGAAACGTGTAGCATCGAAAATGCGATGCCAATTTGCCTGTGACGACATGTAGTTGGCAGAAGAGTTGAACTGCATTGTATTCATTAATTATTATCGTTAAGGAGTATAAAATGAGGCTTAGGAATGATACAACGGATACTGATGGAACAAGTACCTTTTTTTTTAACGCGGGGAAGGCTTTTCGCACCTTTCCCTTTGTGGGGTAAGCGAAGGGCGTGTGTGGGACTCCGGCAACAACCGGTCTAACCACTAAAGCCCGCGGCGGCTTACCTCGACTGTCGAGAGGTACACCAGGGTAGGTACAAGTACGTACATCTTTAGTTAAACAGACAAAGATTAACCTGGAGTGATTTGGGATAGGATTGCCGTGCGTGATATCAGAGATAACTGACTGTACGGTTGGCCTAGTGGCTCAAGCGGTCGCCACGCCACTTCCTACTGCGTCAAGTGTCGTGGGTTCAAATCCCACGTAGGATAACACTGTGTGATTCACAATTTGTTGTTCTGAGTCTGGGTGTTCTTTGTGTCCGTTTCATGTACCTATGCTTGTAAAGTCCATCGCGACACAGGAATTTATTTTCCTAATGCGGGAGTTTTCTTTTTAATAAAAGAAGAGATATGTGAAGTTATTGTTAATTTTGTTATCTTTAAAATAATTTAAAAGCACATAAATGTAAAACACTTAACAATCCCTACTTCCCCACTAATAATATAAATGCGAAAGTAACTCTGTCTGTCTGTCTGTTACGTTTCCACGCCTAAACCGCTGAACCGATTTTGATGAATTTTTATATAGATATAGAAATAGATGGAATATTGGGAAAGGACATAGGCTACTTTTTATCGCAATAACCGACATACACGCGGGCAGAACCGCGGGTAAAAGATAGTGATAAAAATACAAAAAAATAACTAATCTATATAATATCTTTAGATAGTATAAACTGAGGTCGCTTCTGTCGCTGTCTGTTGGCTTTAACCTGCGAGGTCGAACTGGGTCACTAATGTTTAAAAGTATATGAATACCTGTTTTCCTTTGTCACGGTATCAAAGGGTAGACCAATTACGATAATTATTTTTATATTGGATAGCACATTTACCAAAGAAGGCTAAAGGCTATAAAACTTCACGCTAAGACCAAATGTTGAAAAAACAGGGAAATTTTTGATACAAAAATTCGTTTTGTAAACGATGTTCCGTCGGGTAGCTAGTAGGATCAATAATTTCATGGAAAGTAAACAGATGTTTTCTTTTAGATGATTTACATTTTCACAATTCATAATAAGGTGTGTGTAACTACATTATGCATACAACATTTATGAATAACTTCGTGCCAACGCCAACTCCATACAAGGTTACTTTTAATTACCTGTCTAAATTATGTAGGGATGCCCAGTACCGTGGATGAACTTACCTTTCACTGTATACATTAAGTTATACTATTGTCACTAGCCTAAGTGATGAGCTCAAGCATTATAGGATTCACATTATCACTACACGAAGAGTAGATTAAGTATACCGTAAAATCAATAACATTTTTAAGAAAGAAATTGAACCCACTCCAAAATCTATTAAATGAAAGCGCTTATTTCCTAGGGATTTCATCATCAGACTAATGTGGAGGGCGGTGTTTAGTGTCCCTTCAAAGGGAGGATCCTCTGACCAGGCGAGGTGAACGTGCCTTGCGGGTCACTACGCAACGGTTGATGTTAGGGTGTTGTATTTATGCTAATTGGCGCGCCATTTTCTATATCGCGATTCAGGATTAGTAGTTACTCCGTAGGTATTGTCAGTGGCTCCGTGGTTCAGTGTTTCTTCGGTAGATGGTGCTGTTGTGCTCCGACAAGGTAAGGATCATCAGGCTTTCGCTGTCCACTGCTGGACTTAGGCCTCTCCAATTGCTCGGCACTTGGTTCACAATTGTTTCATAAACGACGAAAATATCGCTGAACATACAGATTGCGAGGAATTAAGAACCTTCTCCTTTTTTAAGTCGGTTAAAAATGTGTGTGATACATAAAGGCTGGTAAAAATAATAATATACCTTTCGCCACATTATTAAGCGTGACCTTGTATAATTATGTAGGTTCGGTAGCCGTTACGAAACTTGAAAGCAAGTGTCATTTTATTTTTTCTACTAGTTTAGACCCGCCATTTTGGTCGCGGTTATTTCGTACTACCTAAGTCCCGCGGTCTTACCCTAGCTTCATTTACTAGTTATGTCACTTATGTCACCAGCTATCTACCGGTGAAAGTCCCGTCAAAATAGGTCCAGCCATTCTGGAAATTAACCGGAACAAAAAGACAGACAATTTTTTTATAAACTGCTTTTTTATTGTTTGTACCGTATAAATTTTCATATGCATTTAGTAAACACCTGTTCATTTCATATTACAAACATACATTTTAATTTTATTTACTTGTAAGTATAGATTAATGTGTTTCTACAGATCTCTACATGTAAATAATGGTTCTTCAATCGCCCTATCTATTAAAACACAAAACTTTTCAGTAATTCGGACGAGTGAAGCTAAGTAAACTATGTTCAAATATACAAAAAAAATATATAAATATGTATTTACAATGTGAGCATGATTGTATAACTGAATGCAATAATAATAATATTTAAACTAGCTTTTGATAGAGTCATCGCTCGATTATGTACCTATCGGTTATCGCGACAAAAGTAGCCAGTGAACTTCTAGTCTAGTCTATCTTTACAGGTACAAAAATTCATCCAAATTGGTTTAGCGGTTTAGCCTTAAAAGTGTCACAGGTATATAGTGGTTACTTTCAAATTGATACTCTAAGTATGGATTAGCGAACTGGTGCGGCTTCAAACCTACGGATATAAAGTAGGCCGATGTTTTCAGCTGCAAAATGTGTTTTGTTTTTATAATACTTAACTTTATCAGCAGTGGGATATACAGTATAGATCTGTGTGTTGTATATATAGAACCATCTCTGAAAATCATCTAACACATTCTGAAAACTGTTTCAAAATGAACAGCAAACATTTGAGAAGAATTGAAGTAATATACAAACGGGTAAACGGTATTTTACTTGTACCTACATATTGAAATACAAAACACATCAATGTGGGGGTCGGTGTACAGAGAAACAACTTATTCTTCAGGAATCTTCGTTTAATAATTTAAATATTGGGCACTTACAGTTGTACCTGCGCACATCGCAGCGTTCGGATCAAAAAGGTCTGCCCTTTTTGATCCGAACGCTCACTCGTTCAATTCAAATCATTCAACAAAACGTTACATTCTACGCATTCTCATTAGAACTTATTATAAATTAATACAAAGAATAGATTATTTTTTAAATTCCTACATAATTAATCAAAAATAAAGTGTCTGGTTGTAACTTCAAACTAACCGCTTTTCACTAACTGCATATGGAAGTATATAGCTACTACATACATCAAAAATCATCACATTTTTATCTGTCTGTATCGGCTCATCTCTATAACCACTGGACCGATTTTCACTGGGAGATGACTAATGACATGGAGTAATTTAGGCATTTTTTTAAAACTAATTTCGCTTTAAGGCGTTACTCGGAATTTACAACAATAACCGGGAGTCAGCTAATTCATAAACATAAGTGTTTCACAGAATCATTATTTATAATTGTTAATAGCAAACTAGCAAGTAAAATTGTTGCCATTTCCTGTTAATTGTTACAGTAACATCGACCTTTCGAAGTATTAATATAAATAGTCGTAAATATTCGTAGATTGTTTACTTAAAGTAAACAAATTATTGTTAGCAATCCTTGAATATCTCAGATTTTTCAGAATAATGTCTAAGATTCGTGAATTTTGTCAATAGACTATGCAAGCAGGGCCGTAGCTAGAGTCGAATTTGAGGTAGGGCAGCATTGGTTAATGGTAGGGCGGAAGTAAAAAAATTATCATAATTGACGTAGTCAAGTGTTGAGGATATGTTGACCAAGTCCAATGTTCATTTTCTCAATGGCATATGACATATCATATGCCAAAACAAATGCTAAGTAGGTCGGATATGGCAGTCATTCCTCCAGTTGTCTACAACAACCAGAAGATAGCTCTGAGTGCAGTAGTAAATAACTTGCGGCTATATATGGACTCTACACTTGATTGGCGGGCACAAGTGACACATGTCAGCCAGAAAGTTACTTCGTGTCTTCGCGCTTTATACCGTCTTAAAAACTTCCTTCCCGCTAAAACCAAGGCTACGCTTATGCAGTCCCTAATAAATCCCCTGATCGATTATGGTGATGTGTTATTTTGACCTGCCTACCTCCTTAATAAACCCCTTCTCAATAACTGCATTCAATTCGTTTTCGTTTCAATTCTCAAAATGTGTCTGCTTTACGTTCCCAGCTGCAATGGCTCCCAATTCGACAGCGCCGCAGTTTGCGTGCACTCACTTCTCTTTTTTCTTTCCTCTACTCCCCATCGTTACCTGAGTACCTCGTACCTCACTTTTGTCTCTTATTCTCAAACCATGACCGAAACCTTCGGTCAAGGAACAATATGCTTCTCCTTTACCCCCCTCGCACCTCTAATTTCATCAATTCTTCCTTCTTCGTGCAGTTGGAATGCGCTACCTACTGAAATCAGGATGTCCACAAACCGCCTCACATTCAAAATGAAAGTACGTGATTTACTACGGAATGAATTGGCAGAACGATCACAACGATAATACCCGACTGAGTATTTATATACGCAATATATATAATTACAATTATTTATATATGTATGTCTATGTATGCCTGTTTATATGTGGATTTATGTGTGTATGTATATATACGTATGTTTATATACATGTCTGGTATCTTCATCCACTGTTATAAACCCTAATGTAATAATAACAGTAAATTTGTGTATATTACTTACAACTATAAAATTTGAATAAATTAAAATGGTTTACAATAAAGGTGATACCTACATTTACAACTACCTTGTCAGGTTTTATATCCTAAGCCTGCACCTACCACATCATATTCCTACATCACCTGAAGGTTGAAGGCAGAGAATGTTTGTGCTACATGTGCATTAGGTTTAAAATAAAATAAAATAAATGTGCTCCGAAGCTCAGGCTCCTAAATCAAGCACCACGTATATCATTGACCTCTAGGTCAGTGATATACATTCAATAGCTCCTCGTAGACAAATAATTTGTCTAGTAGAACATGAGCATTGATCAATAGGTCTGTTAGTGCCACGGATAGGGCGCCGCCGGAAAACGGCGCGCAGGAGCTTCGCCCGACTCCTGTGTCAAATGGAAGAGGGCTACCGGGTCCAGGGCGGGTTAAAGAAGTTACGCCCAACATTTGTAACACGTAAGCTCCGCTTTGCCACCTGGAACATTGGCACCTTAACCGGTCGTGCGAGGGAGTTAGCCGATGTACTCTCCAGGCGGAGGGTAGCCGTAGCGTTCCTGCAGGAGACTCGGTGGAAGGGCAGTAGATCCCGGTTCATTGGGAATGGCTACCAACTGATATACACAGAGGCACCTGGTGGAGAGAACGGAGTGGCCGTGGTGCTTGCCGGGTGGCTTCAGACTGGCATTTTAGAGTTGATGTAGCGACCGTCTTATGGTCGTAAGGGTGCTTATCGATGGAATTATTACCCATCTGATCAGGGAGGTTCTTCGCGGCATTCCTTTGTAGCAGGGAATCGTTCCGGGTGATCTAAATGGGCATGTGGGTGAGGGTTGTGTGGAGTTTAAGCGTGTTCATGGTGGTTTCGGTTATGGCATACGCAACAAAGAGGGTGAAGACATTTTACGAACATATGCGGCTACCGATCTTGCCTTGGGGACACGTTCTTTAAAAAGAAACCGGAACACCTTATCACCTACAAAAATGGGAGGCAAGCTACTCAAATCGATTTCCTGCTCACGAGAAGACACACTATTAGCAAAGTGGCCAACTGCAAAGTCATACCCGGAGAGAGTCTCACTGCACAACACCGTTTCCTTGTCATGGACCTCTGTGTGAAGCCCAAAGACAAACATGTAGAACGCTGCCAACGCCGGATCAGGTGGTGGCGGCTTGATGAAGTCACGTCTCAAAAGTTCGCCTCGACCTTCATTGACAATTGCGCTGGAGCTGAGAGCAGATTGGTTCAAGACAGTTGGGACAAGATTCAGGCAACTATTCTTGATTCGGCGACAGCGGTACTGGTCGTGTCTAAGGACGGACGCAAATGTAACAGGGATACTTTTTTTTCGTAACGTCGGTCCTAAGTGAAAAAATGTATGCAAACGACACAAAAATATTCATTGAAATAAATATGCCGGCGTATCGATTATTTTAGCTGGCAACACTGTTAAGTGTCTGAAGGTAAGACACTGACGCAACACCGGGCACTGGCGCGTGCGACCGGTGACCGCAGGGATGGGAATCATTGACACTTTAAAATAATAAAAACGCGATTGAATGATTGATTTTAGTCGATTACTTTCATGTCATAAGTCATAGACAAGGATCACGGGTGACAATGGTTTTATCCCTTCCCTAGATGATTATTGTTCGTTCATTCGTTCGTAAGTTCCTTTAAAAATGGAACGTCGTCGTTGACGAGCAGAGTTGTCGCGGATCGTCTCGTGTGAGCACCACGTGTTCGGTGGAGTGTCTTATTTAAAATTATTAATCATGGGCTGCTATTCAATGTCCTAACTGTATTTCGTGATCGAGTGCTACAATGAAGTGAATGTACGAGAACAATCTCCTCACCCGCTAAACTCACGTCTACCCTCAATTAGAAATATGAGGCCTACTAACGTTCTCAGTGGATTCAAGATTTAACATCAGAAGTGGGATACGCAGGGTAACCACCTGAGGAGAATAGTGTAAAGTGAACAGCAGTGAGCAGCCCGGACAATCAAACTGTTTACAAAAACATGGTGATGAAAATCTCAATTACTGGCGACCGCTAATCCGCAACAATCGGAATTTAACATTACCGTAAGGCTGATTTGTTTTGACCACGACGATATGTCAGCGTTTTGGCACACAAGGGCACAGCATTTTGCACATGATTTTCTCTATCGAGTGTCGCGAACAGCGAGAGGGTTCTAAAGACAGATCTCAGCTATGTATGCGGACAGGCTGGATATGTCGCGTCGGTTTGTGAGGAGCGCAAGGGTTCGGAGTTACAACAATTAAGGAGGTGCACATCTGTAAACATGAATCGGCGGGGAGCAAAGGCAACGCAGAATCCGGTGAGATCGTTTCTTTTTATTTTCTCGTTGATAGTGGGCATGCTTGTTGGTTAATATTTTACACAGTGTCGTAATATCGGGGGTAATTAAAAAAAAAAAAAAAAAGAAGAAACAAAAAGGGAACCGTAAGATGTTTCTCGCAAATACAAAATCGCGTTCGCATATAACATATCACGATTACGTTACTATTTTACGTTGTGCCGAATGGAACGATAAACGGTAAAGTAATTCTATAGGCAGTGATTTTTTTAAAACGAGTACGTCAGTGTGCAAATTAACCGTATTGATTTTTTGTTTTCTACAATAGGAAGTGAGTTTCAGCGAAAAGCATACTCAAAAGTAAGCTAAGCTCTTGAGGATATAAATACTGACTTAAACTGTGTGTACAAAATCAAATCAAAAATCTTATTATTTAGTTACGAAAATATTCTGAATTCTTTATCGATGGTTTACCAGGGCATCGCGTCTTTACAGGAGATTTACGGGTAGACCCTATTGATCAATATAGGAGTGTTCAAGAACGGGGGGGGGTTCGGCCCTCCTAGAAGCGTAAGTTATTTACGGTAGTTCCTCACCCTCACAAGATGGTCAATATGGGTATCTAACTAAGCCCTTTGATCTTAGAAATTCGGCTGCAGTCTATCAAAGGTGTATCAACAAGGCTTAGTTATAAACTTGGAATTAGCGTTGCGCTGGGTTACCTTGATTATGGACTTGGTTTCTCTGATAATCATTCCCATTGTCTGGAACGTTGAGAGCATTGTCAGACGCAGTTTTCCTTTTTTTTATAGAAATGTAGGAGTACATTTTGTGGGTCATGTAGTTAGAGCAGGAGAAGTGGTCGATTCTCCTACCCCGAAGATTGCTACTCAGAATAGACAGTTCTTGGGCCTTGTCTCCTACTTCAGAAACTTTATACCCAAATAATACTCGTATGGTAGGCCCACTTTATTCACTGAAGGGGACAATAAGGTGGACGGACCTACATGACAATATTTACAAGAAAACTGTTCAAATACTGAGCTCAGGAGTCTGTACTAACAATATTAGATCGTGAAGCGGCAGCTATTGAGTTTCACACTGATGCCAGTTCTAACGGTTATGGGGCCATAATCATTCAAAGAAAGAATGGTTTGCTACATGTTGTCATATCTTAGTGTCATATTTTAGTTGACGAACGACTGACGCAGAATCGCGATTTCATTCGTAGGAACTAGAAACTATCATAGTCACCTGAGTAGTCGAGATCTTTAAACAGTGTTTGTATGGGCAGCATTACACAGCATACACCATTAGTGGTGGGTATTTCTACAGGAGTCAATATTGTGCATAAGGTGCCAACAAGTAACATGCTGATTTCTTGTCTAGACATCCAATCCCAAATACAGTTTGTGATGACTCTAATGCCAGTACATTATCAGATGAAACTGTAAACGTAATATTAGAATACTGTAGAGGACCGGGTGTCGTGTTCCTCCGACACAGACAGTGTGTGTGCTGGTTCGCGCGAGAGTTTCTCCGTCGCGATTCAAGATTGGTAGTTGCTCCGTGTAGTTCATACCGTGTGTTCTTCGTGGTTCAGTGTTTCTTCGCGTGATGGCGCTGACTGTTAACTTTATTAAGGGTAGTTAGCGGTAGAACAAAATCGTGATATCGAAATTCGTGACCTCATTAACAAAAATAAGAACAAAGAAACCTCGGACTACTCGCACCATGATGTGCGTAAGGGTAACCAGTTTCCGGTTACCAATAGCTCCGTGATCCTTAACGTGTATTTGAGCATTATTGGTTTCCAGAGATGACCAAGTAGGTACGTAAGTTTATTGATTCTTGTACAGTATGCAACGCTTCGAAAGACTGCTCCGGGTCCCAACAAGTTTCGTCAGCAGCCCGTGGTTTCCGTTGCTGGGCTCGGGTCTCCTCTTGGGGAGGATTGACGCCGTGCGTCACCGCGCTGGTTGTGGACTTTTGGAACGCATTGTGGCTGCGTGGTCTTGCCGTTGGATGGTGTTTTTCTGGAGGGCCTCCAGCTGGGCTTTGCGGATGCTGTCTTGTGGCGGCAGCCGGGACTGGCTGCTTGGCGTGGCCTTTGGGTTGCGGTGGCGCTCGTGGCGTGTCGTGCCACGGGTGGTCGCCCG
Source organism: Phragmatobia fuliginosa (assembly GCA_932526445.1). Classification (NCBI taxonomy): domain Eukaryota; kingdom Metazoa; phylum Arthropoda; class Insecta; order Lepidoptera; family Erebidae; genus Phragmatobia; species Phragmatobia fuliginosa. Next base: position 17,152,046 of record OW052074.1, on the reverse strand, counting down.
TCCGGTTCTGGCCGCGCCGTCGTTGCTTGCCCTTGGTGGTTGTTTCCGGTCGCCTGGGGCCTTTAGGCTTGGCAAGTTGGCTTTCATCAATGCCTAAGGACACGGGTCCTGACATGCGATTCACATAGATATTGCGGGGGGATTGGGCGGTAAAGACGATGATGATGTGCGTGTCTTTCATTACTCGGCATCTCTCGATGCTTCTACCTTAATCCAATCTCTCAAGAGGGCTGTTTGCCTATTTGGTGCACCGAAGCGTGTAAAAGCAGACTAACGTAGGTGTTATATAGGTGCAAACTTCAAACGATGTTGATGTGGGCATAGTGTACAGCTTCACCTTATCAGTACTGGTTCCGGTAGGGCTAACGCTAAGCGTATAATGCGTACTCTAAAATGTCTACTCACAATAGTAGAGATCAAACCAAACAAAACTTCTGTAAGTTCAGCTTGCCTTTAATACCACTAGATCCAGAGTAACAGGCTACTCCCCTGCGGAATTAATGCTTTACAAACGAGCAATGTAGAATATCAAAAGACTATACGTCAGAGGTAGAACGCTTCATCCGAAGTAGAGCAATAGTGAGTCCATTCAGTGCAGGCAATTTCGTCTTTAACAAGGATAGCGAGTGTAACCAAACCAAACTACAGTAAAAGTTCAAAGGTAAGGTTCTATTATTGTCAAGGTACCAGATCATTATAGAGACGAGCTGAGAGACGTTGGTGGGTCTAACCTAAGCTGTAAGTATGCTCATGAAATTCGAAATCTATAGTCATGACAATCGACATAATATCCTATGAGGAAAGTGATGCAGCATCGACATCTAGTTTACATACTTTAGCCTCTGCCTCCGAACATGACGAGTACTAAAGGTGAGTTGATAACGTTTGTGCACTCTTCTTCTTTCTTCTTCTTCCTCGGCATATTTGCATCCACTGTTGGATATATGCTTCCTACATGGTTTTCCATACGCTTCTGGATGCGGTGTGTCTAGTCTTTCTTTATATCTTCCGACCACCTGGCAGCTGGTCTACCAACACTTCGACTTCCTGTTCAGGGTCGCCAGAATAGTTATATGACTTCATCTATCGTAGTTTCTTCGGAAAACGTGTCCGGCCAATTGTTATTTCAGTTGCGCAATTCATTTGTGTATATTCTGTTCTTTTATCGAGAACCGATCCAGAGAACGTACGTAGAGTATCGATCCAGAGCGTGCGTACGTAACGTAGCGAGCGTACACTGGATGGGTACTCGGTTGGCACGTGTCTGAAAAAGGGGGCTGGTCTGGAAAACGGATCGATGCCTCTGATCAGACTACGCGGTATGTAGCCTTATTGATGGGTAGTTAATAGGCGCGTATCTGAAAAATGGGGCTGGTCTGTAAACCGGATCGATGCACCTGATCAGACTTCGCGATTTATAGTAGGGTTGATGGGTAGTTGGTAGTCGCGTATCTGAAAAATGGAGCTGGTCTGTAAACCGGATCGATGCACCTGATCAGACTACGCGATGAGACTGGTGGAAGAGACGCTGATGGTTGTCCGGTCCGAGGCACCATGTGAGTTGGTGATCGGTCGAAGGGACGCCTGAGGTCAGTTGTCTGCCCAGTGTGTGTGTGTGTGATTGGTGGAAGGGGCGCTGACGGGTGGTCAGGTCCGATACACCATGCGAGTTGGTGGATGGTCGAAGGGACGCCTGAGGTCAGGTGGACGCCCAGTGTGTTTAATTTAGATGCGAGGGGTAAAGATCGAGATCTTTTTAAACAGGTGTCATGAATTGGTAGCGAGTCAGTGATGGACGAGCGATTTTTTTTTTTTCTTTCTCTCTGATTGACGCGGAGTACGAGACCTGTAGAGGTGAGTGATCGCACAGGGACGTGCGATTGTCAGTATGGCCGTGCCGGCGTATCGATTATTTTAGCTGGCAACACTGTTAAGTGTCTGAAGGTAAGACACTGACGCAACACCGGGCACTGGCGCGTGCGACCGGTGACCGCAGGGATGGGAATCATTGACACTTTAAAATAATAAAAACGCGATTGAATGATTGATTTTAGTCGATTACTTTCATGTCATAAGTCATAGACAAGGATCACGGGTGACAATGGTTTTATCCCTTCCCTAGATGATTATTGTTCGTTCATTCGTTCGTAAGTTCCTTTAAAAATGGAACGTCGTCGTTGACGAGCAGAGTTGTCGCGGATCGTCTCGTGTGAGCACCACGTGTTCGGTGGAGTGTCTTATTTAAAATTATTAATCATGGGCTGCTATTCAATGTCCTAACTGTATTTCGTGATCGAGTGCTACAATGAAGTGAATGTACGAGAACAATCTCCTCACCCGCTAAACTCACGTCTACCCTCAATTAGAAATATGAGGCCTACTAACGTTCTCAGTGGATTCAAGATTTAACAAATATATGAAAAATGACACGCGTGCACTTGCACGCAAAACATGTACGCTAGTTTTATTTTAAAAAAGGATTCCCCTTCCCATAGACTGTAATGTAGCCCATATTGCAATCTATGGGACGGGGAGTACCGTCTGCTACACAGATATTGTAATTAAATAGACCTATTGCTTCATGTGATGCCGCTTCAAATGCCATACACAGAGCAAAGAATTATTATAATATGAAATGAATATACAAACTGTGGTATGTTCAGAAAAGTTTTGAGTCCTATCCCTACATTTTTTTTTTATCTCAATCTACAAATAATTCAATTATAAAAAAATATCTTAGTTTTTGGTATTTTTAAGGTAGGGCATTCTGATTTCAAGGTAGGGCATTGCCCTACAATGCCCTCCCCTAGCTACGGCCCTGTATGCAAGTGAGAACTCATTTAAATTTGAAGAATTTAAAATTTAAACAATGCATTTGTGACACTTTTGAGAGGCAGGAGTCCATTTACCATGTGTGACTCTTCAGTTTTTATTACTATGTAATAAAAAAACGACAAATAAGGTTGGTAATAAAGAAATTAGACCGTGCGTAAAAATAAGAATAATTAAATTTGACGATAAAACAATTTACACAACGCGGAAGCCATTGTCTGAATATCAACATCAAATGAATTTATTTGCGTTGCAACAATCTCTGGAATGCATATGTATAGACAGTAACTATGAATAGAAACCATATTGTTTAGGTTTTATGGTCGCGCCATTTGCTCTCCTTAATCTTTAGTTCGCTTGGCGCCAACTGTTTATGCTGGATATAAACATAGACAAAACTAGAATCGACGACTTCAGCGATTAGAATTATTGTGGCTGTTTATCCGATTAATGTACCATGAAGCATGCTAAATATAATTCATTTTGATATTTTATTTTCTTAACGATGTAGAAAATCTCCGGCTTCTCGGGATTGAGACGCCAGGAATATGTCGTGTTTCCAATGAAAATCATGGCAAGCAATTACTTTGCTGCCACTTGTCCGGCCACACTCTCTGTTAGCTTGCGACTTCGTCGACTGCTGGTGTCATTGCCCGAGAATGAGAGAGAGATCGGGAGAAGGCCTATCCCGAGATTTTCTACTCTCGGGATAGGCCTTCTCCCGATCCCATTTAGCGGCTTCTTTTTGGAGCTATAGCTGTTATTTCAGCTTCGATGTTAAAGTTAGAAATAAAAAATAGGAAGAATGGGATATAACATTATTTTATTTTAACTAAGGGTTTTCAAAACAGCAAGTTTTTAATTCTATTGTATTTTTATTGTTATCTCATAACTTTGTGATTTATAAATATAGTAGTAGTATCTCTACACCGAAATTCATCTAAATCGATTCAGCGGTTTAGCCATTAAAGCGAATAGACAGACAGAGTTTAGTATGGATAGTATAAATGTTGCGAAGAGGTGAAATTAAAGAATTGTTCTTTTCTTTTTTCATTTTTAATACGATGAGAAGAAAAACTAGTATAATTATGTACGATCCTGCGAACTTGTTTAAACAAGATTCCTGTGTCTGTTTCATGGCGCTCAGTTTGACAATAAATCGCAAACATCTGAGAAGTCGCCTGAGGTGCAGAAACCCGTTCCCAAAGCGAGCAGCGGTAGGAAGCCGATCAGAAAGAGAGCTGACTCCTCGCATTCAGGTAACTGCGTTAGTTTCGATATGTTCTGATTTAGGCCTATAGTGTTCTACAACTTGTTCTTTATAGTATGATTAGCTTTTGTAAGCGGATCTGCCTTTATATTTGGTTTTAGTTTATCATGGTCACAGGTAGTAAAACATTACTCGCTGTTAATGTAGATCGATTTCCATTTGAGATTAAAAAAATAAAACTATTTTACATAATGTTTTTGACGGGACGCAATTACGGAAGCTTCAAATTATTGATCGACATATATTTACACCACGAGATTTTTTTTTCATTCATTAGTCTCCTTACAATCTTGATGATGTACTCCTAGCCGATTTCAATTATGAGGACCAGTCTCAACGGAAATCAGCTAACTACGCTGGATGTATTATAGTGCACAACTCTCTGTTCCCCCACCCATAATTCCCAGGAGTCATGAGCCAGATAACAATGTGATGATAAGAATGTGATGAAACATTCAATTACTCTCAGTAAGCAGATTTAAGCTTATTTGGATTTATTACAACGTCACTCTTGTTTGTAGATACGGATTCTTTAGATCTAGAACCTGAGCGGCCAGAACCGGTGCTGGGCAGCGGCCGTAAGCGTGGCGGGGTGGTCATCCCGGCCGAGGGGGCGTACGACCCGAAATTGTACCAGGACCTGAAGGTGCCCGCTGACATGGAGAACATCTTTCAATATATTATGAAGTAAGTGACAAAGGCAAGATCAAACTGTGTGTATTAGAAATAAATGATTGGCTTTTGTTAAAAATTGGTTTACAATGAAAGATCTGAGATTTACACTTTTACTCGCCATACAAGGACTGTGCTGCAGCCTGCTTAGTTAGAGATCGTGCCTACGATTTCCACCCAGGACAAATAATTATAAGATATGAGAACGAATATTGTTCTACGTCTTCATTGCAGTGGATTTTAAAAGAACAACCCATAACGACCCACTGTTGGGCACAGGAGAGGGTTAAGACCATAGGTCCCCACGCTGGCCAATTCGGTGCGGCTTGGGGATTTTCGTTGTGTCCTTTTCTTATGGCTGACGGCGTACTTGATGTAGACCTTTTTGGGAATGTTGGGGTTTTAGACTTGACAAAAAACAATGTCTGAAATGAAAATGACTTGGGCTAAAGAAACAATAAACGCCGAGAGAGCTGGAGACTGTAGTTCGATGAAACTGGGGTCCTTTAAGCGTATTCATGTACCTACTCAGAGATGCCGTCAAAACCAAGTCATCTAAATGTATCGTGAAAGTTTCTTCTAACAATAAGTCATCCATCATAATCCTATATGACGAACAGGATCGTGGGCGAATCCCACACCTAACCTTGTTCTCAGGCTGAACCAGACCTAATATCACATTAACAAAGGAAAAATAACCATACTAGTTATTAAATAAAGTCCAAAATCTACATTATTTTGTTAGCAGTGATTAGTTTGAATGGAACCTAGTACATAAAAGTTCTACAATAGAAATACAATCTTAAGGCTTTAGGTTATGGTATAAAATTGGTGTGTTGTGATTATGTAGTATATTGTAATGAGGCCGCTAGATCTAATTTTATGCGCGTATCCTAAATTAATGGAACATTGTATTATGATTGCATATCATCACTCTGGCATTCGTGTGGTATTTGCAGTACTTTTTCTGTACATACTCGTACATTTATTCACAAGAAGATGTCAGTTGTTTGGTTGCAAAGAGATCCGACGCTACCAGTGTTAAAATATTAATTTGTAACGGAAATTATTTAATTAAGAAACAGATTAATTGAAGTTCATAATATATTGATAAAGCTAACTTACCTTTTTACCGAGTGACGAGATTTAAACTCCGATCTTGTAAAAAGACGAGTAAATAATTCAGTTACCGAAATGTCAATGCAAGACCCTTCTCCTCACCCCATAATGTACACATATACGTATAAGGATATCAGTAGAGCCACGCTGATTTCAACACGAATGGAATCAGCGACACCGGGGTGGTATGTACCATCCTCTTACAGAAGACCTATCTAAAATGGCAGCAGTCGTTCTCTTGTGTTTTGATTGAGAATGAGAGAATCGGAGGCCCATACAGGTAACCATACCAAATAGTCTGCATTCGCGATGAGTATGATGTCTATTACTCTTAGATACTACTTATGTTTTCTATCAGGCGGAGTACATAGTTATAGTAAAAAGAAAAAAAGAAAGATCAGTCGATTATATTTTGATTCAGGTATACTCCACAAAAGATTGATATCGACTTCAAGTTGCAGCCCTTTGTCCAAGAGTACGTCCCAGCGGTGGGGGATATTGACGCTTTCATAAAAGTGACCACCCCGGCATGTAATGTGCGGTCAGCTCCGCTTACAGACCCCGTGTTGGAGCACATTGATAATTTGGGTAAGTATTTGAATTTTTTTCTCTTGAGTTAGTTGGCATTTGAATAGGACTAATCTCTCCCAAACATCAAATCCTGTACAGCAAGATCAGTAGCAGGGACACACGAACACCTGGGAAATCTTGAGAAATGTTACACGACTTTAAAACCGTAACGAAGTTCATTTTAGAGGCTTAGTGTTAGTACAAGATATAATCCACATACTATTTTAAGTTAATCAGTTTATCATTTAAGTACGGAAATTAAATACATGGAACACTATTACTGCACTTAGCTTAAAGCCTGAACTTATTTTGATTATTTTGTCAATTTTAATAATTAGAGACAATAAGAAAAAAAATCTTTAGTGGGAAAATGAACGTGTTTTACCTCTGACTACGAATTATTTGCAGGTTTGACAGTATTGGATGAGCCGGCTGCTGAGCAGAGCGACTCTGCGTTACTGCATTTGCAACTGAGAGCCATCTCAAAAACCAGCAGCGCCAAGGCAACCGTGGTACCTAATTCAATAACCTAATAACTATAATCTATAATTATCTTCTACTCGTTCAGCCTATTGCCGTCCGCCAAAGTAGGCCTCTATCAAATAGCGCCAACCATCCCAGTATTGGGCATTCCGCATCCATCCGCTGCATTCACAAAAAAATATTTGCATGAAAACTTCATTAACCCCCATTTCTAAATGACTCAAACTCTACATAAACAAAAATATTACTGTGATGTCACTTGCCGGTAACAATATGTCATCAAATTATTTTTAATTATTTACGTATATATTCTTGTAGTATCTTAACAGGATAACCCAATAGAATAAAGCGAGGTGTTGAGACAAACAATATTATGAACAAAATAAACTTAATATCATTTTAGGATTTATTCAGGATAAAACTACATCAAAATAGTTGTATATTGTATTCTAAATTATAGAAAAGACTTACTCAGGAAACCCTGATAGGTGATATATTCATTTTCACCAATCCTTAGAAGCCACCTAACTGGTAACTTCTAAGGATTGGTTGATTGATTACTCAATAGTTAGGTCCGGCTGGGGACACACCAGAAGCTGATGACGTGATCCTATTGTTCCTCTCAACTGCCGAGGTAGGCCACCACGTTATTCAATGGGTAGACCGGTTTCCCCCGGGAGTCCCGTCACGCTCTTCGTTTATCCCACGAAGGGTAAAGGAGTTTAAGGTAACATGTCTATTAAAATTTAAGGAATATCTTCGTAATGGGGCTCCTAGTAATGAGGCTGTTTATTTGACGGAAACAGCCATAAGTGTTTTGGGCATCCTCAAATAATTATATACCTTAGATAATTTTGTCAGATAATTCCACCCCCCGATGAACTATAAATATGTTCAAATATCTTACAATGTCGATATATTTTTCCAGTTAACTAAGAAGATAGAGAACGCAGAGAAGAATTCTAAAGCTATCGAGAGATGGATAAAAGACGTCAGCGAGCTGCATCTGTCCAAACCTGCGCCTACCGTCGCATACAACCAGTGAGCATGCATTTCTTCTTATGATGAGATGGCCATCAGCCGAATATTATTATTATTATTTAATACACAAGCAGCTTAAAGCTATGCGTGTGTATCATAACACTTGTGTTTTTAAATGTTCGTCAAGTCTGTTATTGAAAATGTTCACATTTGTTTCCGGTAAAGAGTTCCACTTACGCACCACATGGTTTGGCAAGAAATTGTTTCAGAGATTTCACCGAAGTTTGATAAGCTTCATGGAGTGACCGCTCAGTTGAGTGTTCGTGTTCATTGTGAACATGGACTCAATATCTCTCACGTTGTAATCATGGTTGAGGATTTTGTAGGTTTCTATAAGGTCTCCTCTGTTTCTTCTCTGTTCTAGTGTTGGTAGATTGAGTTCTAGCAGACGTTCTTCGTAGGACATGTTTTTCAAAGAGAAGACCATTTTAGTTGCCCTTTTTTGTACCCTTTCCAACATTAAAATATCTTTTTTGAAATATGGATTCCTTATTTGAAGGCGAATTCCAGCAAGGAAGTCAAGTCATGTTTGTAAATGTTTGAGTCGGTCTTTTTAGTATTACCTACTATCCAAATATTTATCTACTGAGTATATGTATTTATATCAGTTGTCTAACACCCACAGCACAATCTCTGCTTAGTTTGAGACTAGATGACGTTGTTTAAATGTAGTACAATATACATTATAAACTGTTTTATTCATTTCAACAGTACTTTAGATAGTAACATTATACCAATTAATGGTTACTATTTTATCATTGAATTCCTCGATCATAATCACAGAAGGCCATCCTAATAATGACAGCATTCTTGCTGCCGTATTTCGTTGGTGAGTGTAAGACCGGAGACCCAATCATTCAGCAACATTCTCCCGGCTTCCACAGGCCGGGAGAATGATGCAGAAACATCTGACCAAGCCGCCATGGTAGGGGTCACCATGCTGAATTGCTTACCCTGACAATAACGATGGTGGCTCCTACTTCTGGATTCTACTCATGTTTTCCATCAGGCAGAGTAGAGTCAATTTTGTGGGCTTATATATAAATAAAAGTCATTATAACAGTCGTAGTCATTATTAGATCTGTTTTAATATTAGGATCCGAATATTTTCTTTAAGTACCTAATATTTATTATGTGTTATTTTTAAGAAACGTAAAACAATTGTACCCATACTTAGAAGTAAATAAATAATTTATATTACAGCAAAATGCCAGACATAGACAATCTTATGGAGGAATGGCCGGAACCTATGGAGGAAACGCTTAACGAGATGGGTTTCCCCCCTGCAGCGTTGGACTGCTCCCTCTCCCAGTACGTGGATCTCGTGTGCGGTATTTTCGACATCCCCGTAGGGGGCGATACGCTGAACGACAGGATACAAGCATTGCATTTGTTATTTAGTTTGTATTCAGCGGTGAAGAACTCCCAGTTGTACGCAGAGAGGGAGAAGGAGACTAGTGATAGCAACGTTTGAAGATAAGAATAAATAATTATTGTTGTTAGACTTCTGTGTTCTTATTTCATCATTAAGAAACTCAACAGCGTTATAGTTAGTGAAGTCACGCTGATTCAGCACGAATGGGCCGGCTCGATCGGGGCGGTACTTGATCACACAGAAGACTTGATGTACGTCACCATGCTGTATTGTATGCACTTACATTGAGGTTGGTGGCCCCTACTCCTGGATTCTTCTCCAGCTTTCCAATGCGCAGAGTAGGTCGCTTTGGTAGACTTCAATATAAATTAAAAGTCTACTCAAGCCTCAAATTAGTAAGCAGTTTTTGTCTATTATACGCTGGTCAGAAGAGTTGGTACAAGGTTTGTTTCAAGCGCTCCATTACAATAGGGGTGATGGCATGAATCATCACCTTCATCTTACATTCATATTTAAACGATCGAACTGTGTGTGGAGGAACGGTTGTCCTGTTCCTCCACACACAAAGGGAGGATCCTCCGACCAGGCGAGGTGATCATGTCTTGCGAGCCACTGCCCAACAGTTGATGTTGTATAAATGCTAATCGGCGCGAGAATGTCTCTTTCGCGATTCAGGATTAGTTACTCCGTATAGTTCATTCCGTGTTTTCTTAGTAGTTCAGTGTTTATTCGCTAGATGGCGCTGTCGTAAGTTTTCGTCGCGCTGTATGTGGAAGTCGCTACATGTGGTTTACGTAGAAAGTTCCGGAAGTTCGTTCAAATCTATATAAGGATATATGTCGAGGAGAACGAGAATCGAATCCTAGACATCTTGACGAGCAATCGCATACACTAACCAAGACCAAGAGGCAGTAAATAAAAGTACGTAGGTAATGTTAAATTATATTTATTGTAACTCAAATGAGATCTACATTAGGGTACTTGGAAGACTACATAGGACTATAATATTACAAATATTCTACACACGACCATAGAAAAATATTTCATTTAACATGTCTAATTACCAAGTGCTTACAGTCGTCTAATACATAATGGCTAACCATTAACTAATGTTTCATTTTATATAAATATACTTCGACTAATATCGACTAATAAACATTTAAACCCTTTGGATACTGGCAGTTATAGTCACATTATTACCAATAGTATGTACCTACATATAATATGACTATGTTCATACTGTTGGTAAACAATCATGAGTATCTTCATTTCGACCGAGTTGTACCGGCTTTAGTCATAGTAGACCTTAAAGCAACGTGGTAGCAAGTAGCCATATGTAGCCGTTCCCGTTTGTAAAAGCATAAGTCGAAATGGGCATATATGTATTTACACTGTTATGACACAGAATGTGTGTGTGTGTGTGTGTGTGTGTGTTTGTGTGTGTGTGAAGATTTCCTCCCGAAAAATATAAATACTATTTTGTATCCGGAAAAGACGTTATAATAGCTACTCCCCTCCAGTATGCCGGCTTGTGTTGCTTTAACTGCTCTAAAAAATAAAAAGAGGTAGATATTGTACATGCATTTTGATAGTATTGTATAAAAAAACATTCAAATGGTACTGGGTTTAATAAATGATTGAGAGCAGAGAGGTATAGTACTATATGTTTACGCCAAAGCGTAACGTTTCCGAACGCAAAACGTCAAGTGACATACGGGTGACCTTTTTTGGGAGAATTTTGAACTACTGCGTAACGAACTTATCGCGCGCGAGCTTTTAAGAGTACAATAAATTAAAAATATATCCGGCTCGAAGGACCAATATGAATTGTACGCGTCGGCCAAGGCGCCTTTCATTCATACCTTTCATTCACCACCCTTCAGCCCAACTATCCCTCCAGCCCCTTCGAAACTCCCCTCACACTGCTGTAGTGCCTACGTCCGCACAAGGCGTAACGCTACACTATATTTTTTATTTTTAAAGAATTTAAAGGTAGTGCCATGCTGTTTCAGCACGAATGGGTCGGCTCGACCGGGCCGGTATTACGCTCGCATAGACATCCAACCTCAAATGACAGCCTAAGTGATGTTGTGTTCCATAGGTAACTGCGAGAACGGAACTCCAATGCTGGAGAAAATCCCAATTGAGATTGATAGATAGTGTGGGTCACCGTGCTGCATTGTCTGCACTCAGAATAAGGATGGTGACCAACACTTGGATTATATTCATGCTTACCATCAGGCAGATTAGGGCCACTTTGGTAAGCTTAAATATAAAAGATATCAGCACTTTGATTATTATAGAACAAGCCCTTGCTAATTTGGGATCAACTGAAGTCCTTTGTGCATCATTTTTTAATAAAACCATTTTATTCTTTTCATCTCTTTCTATCGTGTGCTCTATCTACCTCTTTTTAACTCTAACGTAATGTATACTTCATAAGTAGATTATTTTACAAATAGACTATTTAAAGAAGTAATGAGGACTAATTGCGAAAACTTATTAAGAAACTAATCTGAAATCTATACATTTTATTTAGTATCAGATTTGAAGATTGTTGATTAGCTTCAATTGTTAGTCCGCTAAGTAAAGTAACATTAAATACTTGTTGACTCGGTCATAGACACCACAGCCATAGACACTGATTTATGATAATTGATGACCGTCTCCAATATCTAAATACCTTTATATTTTTACTATTTATTTTACTATTTTAGAAACTTCTTGTAGAACATACAAAGGTTTAAATTTAAACCATCACTTGGAACAAACACAATGTTAACTTTTTAATATTTAAACGCATCGAGATACAACATACTAACCATAGACAAGAAGAACGACATAAAAAAAAATTGTCTTTGAGAAATTACCAGTAACACATTTTACCAGTGAATTGGACTATATTTTACTGGTAACGTAAAGTAGATATTACTAGTAATTTCTACTATGAAACTTAATGCTAATGCAAGAAGGAATTCGCGTCGGTAATGTAATACATCGAATTCGAACCTGCAATATTCCCATTTTATTAAGACTTGTGTTATGTAGCCATTATTATCTTTAAAATATATCTTGATCTTTGGCTGAGAATCCGACGAAAATATCAAGGAAACAGGCGGGCCTCAGAGAAAATAAAATAATAAATATTTTGGACATCTTACACACAACACCATCTAGTCCCAAACTAAGAACTTGTATTATGGGAACTAGACAACCAATAGAAATACATCATTTTTTTTTATACAGTACATACATATTATACATAAAGAACACCCAATAATATTAATATAATGTTTCATAATGACATTATGTACATTCGATCAGGCACATACCATAGACAGAGCACACCGCTCGTCTGTCAAAAACCATTGACGAATATATAACCTTATAATCTATAGTTTCGTCGCGGAACTAACGCTGCAGAATCAGATCGCAATATCAATGTTGCGTTTAGATAGGGGACTGCTAATGAACGCACCGTGCGATTTTGTTTTAAACGTTTTTGTGATGGAAATTTTGATTTGAAGATAATAACAATGAATTGAAAGAGATGGGGAAGCCGATCCGAGACAAATTACTCAGTAATTAGCGGCATGGTTTAACGTTACCAACAATATTGACTCATTTGCCTCAAATCAATAAAATAAAGTTTGTGAGGTTTTAGGGGGTAATCTCTGGATCTACCGAACCAATTTTGAAAATTATATTACTAATAGAAATCCACATTATTTGTGAGTAGAGTACCATAGGCTATGTATAAACAAAAATGATTAGGATATCAGACATACACGCAAGCAAAAGCTAGCAAGCATTATATGATTGCCTAGGTGGCGTAGTCGTAGCGTATGCGACTTCTATGAGTTCTCGGGTTCAATTCCCTGGTCGGACCAAATGCTTGTAAGATCTGTAAATTTTTGTTTCGGAGTTTGGGTGTTTTCTACGTATAATATACTCGTATATGTATTTATATCAGTTGTATAGTACCCATAACACAAGCTCTGTTTAGTTTGAGACTAGATGGCTTGTGACAAATGTCTGAAATAATAATTTATTTATTATAACTCACACCTAAAATCTGTACCTCTTATTACCTTCTAAAATGACACTAGTGATAACTCTCACACAGATCAAGTTATATTCTAAAGACAAACAGTTTTTTTTTCCAACGCAAAGGAGCCCAACCTCCCCTAGGTTCTACTTAAGGGAGGGAGGCTCATCACAGCCTTTCTCGTTTACATGTACTATTCAGTGTATACGTTTTGATACATATCGTATTGGTATACGTTATCTAGCAACTTGCAACTTAACACAGTCTTAATTTGCATTACATTACCGTTCGCTTGGCAATAAACTTCAAAAGAAAGAAAAAAGAAATAAAGATAACAAGTATTTATATTATTACCCTGTGCGCCAAGATCCAAAGGGCGCGTCCACACTCATAATTTGACATTAACCTACATATATTTACATATAAAGAGCAAATTCACAAAGCATCATATCACAGTTTTCCATATTTTGCACCCACACTTTCTATAATTTAATATTTCACTGAAACGCACCGAGCTCACTGCCATGTTTTACCGCAACGGTTTTTCGTATTCACAATAATAACTATAGTCTATTCGCGTTAAGAAAAGTGACGTATCGATCCAGCCCCGCCCCCTGACCAATCGGGTATAAGCTTACGTAAGTAACGATAATTCCTTGGAACTAACCTGTCACCTAGTCAAGTTGATACTTGTCAAACGTAAATGTAATTAGAAAACTAACAAACGTATGGCAATGACGTTATCTTAACGGTCAGTCACGTGGTCAGAACAAAATAATAAAAAGGAATGGAGTCGATAGTGATTTTAGAAATATATTTGACGAAAAACACTTGCAACTTGGCTAATAGGATTGTACAAGACATTTTCCATTCATCATATTGCAATGTCTATTAGTTATATGGTTAGGATTTTTGGCATAATAAGCAAAGGAAATCTACCTTCGCAAAAACATGTTCTCATACACTCTATTAAATAAAAATCGTTGTAGTTAACGCCACAGTGGCTCGGTTTGTAACATATATACTACATACAGTCTCTGCAGTCCTGAGACTGTGTCTTTTAATCCACTTATTTTTTTACGTATTTTCACTTTTTTGTCATCAGTCGATAAGTTACACACACTTTCAAAGATCATGTCGTTTGTGTTCTCTTTGATTTCTTCTCTTGCACTGTTCGCATCATCTGTAATACAAAGAAGTTTGTCAATTAATTTTTATTGACCAGTTTCACCTAGTTATGTGTAAGGGATGACTTTATGATGACCTTACACAATGAAAAAATATTATTTATGGTAATCTGATTGGATAATTTCAAATTAGTGTGTAAATAAATATCAAACAACTTGAGCCTTTTATTAGATATCAGTAGATGCTTTATATTCGAATGGGTGTGCCTATTTTAATATAAATAATAATAAAAGGCACACCCATAGTTGTGACGAGTGTCATCTAGACGTCGACTAAGCAAAGCTAAGTTCTGTATAGTTGGGGTCTAGATGGCGTTGTTGTGTCTTATGAGTGTATAATCTAGTGAAATTTAGTTCAACACAATATATTCTCTCTTGATAAATAGTTGTGACTGGCATCTTTATATGAAAAGTCTGCGAAGTGTGGCAAGTAGTGTTCTACAGTCTCTGCCTATTGCGGAGTGTTATCAGAAGTGGGATATGTAATTATATTATGTTCCATATCGGAATCTGAATACCGATTTGGAACAACATTTTTCTTTTCTTAGTCAAGATGATCGGACAATGCATCATGATGACCCACGCTATGGTGGCCTATTGAGATGCTTTTGCATCATTGGACATCCGGTCCTATACTCACCAACGAAACACAATGCTGTCATTTTAGGTTGGTCATCTGTATGAGGGTAATACGGCCCCAGTCGAGCCAACCCATTCGTGTTGATGACAGCGTGGCTCTACTACTTTCTACACCTTGATTGACCGTATAATGAATGTTTATGAAGTGTGTGCTGTATTCTAAAGTGTGGGAGAGATATTTACAAACGAAAAAGAAGAAAAAGGTAAAAAAAAATCTTTCCAATAAATGATGATTTAAGGAACACTCCTTACCTGGCTAGTGATAATGGAACAGGTTGAAAAGTCGCCTGTTGAAGGGGAAACGTTGCTGCTTAAGCTCCGACAGCGGCTCCTCATCGTTCCTGATGCAGAAGTAGCTGGTGATCACGCTGCGGCAGATCGGACACTTGTCCAGTTTTGCTGAAATAACAATACAAATAGATAATAATTGTTATTTTATTCTTTTTAGAGAGGTTTTATATACTCTTTTGTCACTGCCTTATTTGTCTAGTAGTTGGCGTATATGGCTGCTAATCAAAAGGTCTCAGGTTCGAGTCCCGGGTCGGGCCAAATGTTTGTATGATCTACAAATATTGGTTTCGGAGCTTAGGTGTTTTCTATGTATAATATGTATGTATTTATAAAAAAAAATGTTTTTGTATGTATATTAGTTGTCTAGTACCCAGACCAGAGCATAAGCTCTGCTTAGTTTGGGACTAGGTGATGTTGTGTGTCAGATTTCCAAAATATTTATTTCATTAACATATTCTTTGAAAGGATTTTTGCTTACAACACTACGCTGGCCAGGCGAGTTTGTCTAGGGATAACTTTCAGTTTTCCTTCCATTTGCCGTGCTGTAGTACTGTAGTTTGCTACCTAAGTTGTTCTTAGGGCACCCGCGAGATGAATAAGGGTGGTGACACACTGCATCTTGATCCGTCACCACCGGATGGGAGTTCAATGTCTTATGATTTTACTCTGAAGATGAGTATTATTTTCTTACCATTGACACACAAATATATCAAGATTACACTAACGTTTCTGTGGCTCATTGGATACTTGAAAATACAGGTTCTTTGGTTACATACATTAAATTTTCCTGTGGGGAGGTATGCGTTAAAAAAAGTTTTTTCTATTCTTCGTAAACAGTACTTTTCTTAGAATCATAATATGTGCATTCTATAAAGATTAGTTAAGCAGTTAAGGCGTAATACAGTTAAAGTAGGTAGTAGAGCCATGTTGATTTCAACACGAATGTGCCGGGTCGGTCGGGGCAGTACTACTCTCACCATCCTATTATGACAGCATTCTTGCTGTCATATTTTTTGAGTGAGACCAGACACACTCACCAACGAAAGGTGACCGGTGACCAGGTCGCCATGGTATGGGTCACCGTGCTACATTGCCTACCCTTACAATGAGGATGGTGACCCCTACTCCTGGATACTACTCATGCTTACTATCAGGCAGAGTAGAATTACTTTGGTAGGCTTGAATATATAAAAAATAATTAATAAATAGTATGACACTATTAAATAGAATAATATGATAATAATGATAATTTATTTCATTATTCTGCAGCATTTTTTAACTTGATTAATACCCAAGTCAATGTCAAAGTATATATTATTTATTTATATTATTTTTGTTGACGTCTTATTTAAAATCTTTAGTCATCGATATTTAAAGTCACTTTGGGGTCAAGATTAATTTGCGATTAAAATCAGGCTTTGTATGGAAAGTGTACATAAATATTGACATGGCAAGTCAAAACATGTAAAATTGCAGAGGAATTTTGCACATGTATAAAATTAAATTTGATACAGAAATATATATATAAAAGGTCGCATTTTATCCAAGGGAAGCCGACCGGAAAGGGGAGCCGAAATAGGAATAATATTAAATAGTTAATTTTTTAATTCTATTTATTGAA
The DNA here is from genome assembly GCA_932526445.1 of Phragmatobia fuliginosa. Lineage (NCBI taxonomy): Eukaryota > Metazoa > Arthropoda > Insecta > Lepidoptera > Erebidae > Phragmatobia > Phragmatobia fuliginosa. The sequence continues at coordinate 17,134,898 of OW052074.1, read as the reverse complement.
TCTATATCCACAATAGCATGCGGGCACTTTACTGGTTTACTGGTCTAGTGGTCAGTAACTGAAAGAAAGAACAATCGACACCAGCAATTTATACTACGCTGACTTGTAAAACCGTAATTTACAGTAGATGTGTCTAAAGGGAAAAACGTAAAAACTTTAATATTATGTGGTTAAGCTACTGGCTTGAAATTTGGTATTCACACAATTGGATGGGCTATTCACAATTGTAGTTTGCGTAGTGTGTCTTAATTTAAGTTCGTCCATAGTACATTATGTACCTATTCTCCTTTTATAAAACAATAATGTTGCACAATGCACAACTATCAAAGTTTTACTGGTGATAAAATTGAATCGTGTCACGAAAGGTTAAGAGTCGTGTTAGTAGAGGTCATTTCGGAAGGTTGGTATTGGTTGATCACCTATTCAGTATTGGCGGCGTCGACTTTAGGATGTACGGACGGGATTTGAATGACAATTAATTTAGAAGGCAATCCTTCTACTTGACGATGCAAGCTATACTATAAATTAAAGCTATATATAATATTTATATATGTTAGTAGGTAAATCTTTTGGTAAGTCTATTGGCCCAATCGTTATATGTTGCGGCCTGATCACAATTTTTGAGACCAGGCCACGCTAATGCCTCCGACTGCAACAATTCGACTGCACGTTTTGCCTAGCGGTTTATGCGGTCGCCACGCCGCTCTCAACTGCGCCAAGTGTCGTGGCTTCAAATACCACGTGGGACAACACTTTGTGTGATCTAGAATTTGTTGTTCGGAGTCTAGGTGTTTCATGTATGTTTGTAAAGTGTAATGTATATTCTTAATACGTGAGTTGTCTTATTTAAAAAATAAACATAATTAATTTGCCACCAGAGATCTCTGCCAACTTGCGGCCCTGTCGGGTCAGCCCTGTCCGTTTTGCGGTCTCTTTCTGGAGCATTACAGTTTCACAGAAAGAGAGGGTCAGCCCTACCGCGTGTTTATGTATCGCGCGGATGGAGGTAGGAACTATTTCCAAAACAGGCCCTAGTCATAATAGGTACAACTCCCCTAGCCAAATTGTGGCTGTATAGATAACATTACCGTGATTAAAGGCTACTGATGCACAATCAGTTCATGTTTATCTACCATATACCTACTACGTATCAAATGTGTTTCTGTTTGAATAAACTACTATCAGTGTTAATAACTACTAGGCTAATAATATTGATCTTTTTACTTTACTAGTTAATCAAGGAACTCGTGGCTAAGTGCTAATCGAGTAGGTAAACATACAATTCGCCACTCTTGGATTCTGCTCATGCTTTCTATCAAGCAGAGTACAATTATTTTAACAGGCTCATATAATGAAACGAAAATAAAATCCACTTATTCAGATCCTCAGTCTAGATAATATAACCATGGGTTACCTCCTTTTCAAGGAGAGGCCTATGTCCAGCAGTGGACTCTTAAAGGCTGTTAATGATGATGATCATGATTCAGGTCAGTCTATGAATAAGTGAATGTTTGTAGCACATTGAGACTCCACCATGCCTCGGAAAGCACGTACAACCGTTGGTCTTCGTTTGCCATACGAGCTACTAGGGCAGTTTTTAAAGGTAGTTGGAGCCTTCAAGTCTTTTTTTTTTTTTTTATATTAAAGCCTGCCAAAGTGACTCTACTCTGCCTGATGGAAAGCATGAGTAGAATCCAGGAGTAGGGGTCACCATGCTTATTGTGAGGGTAGGCAATGTAGCATGGTGACCCCTACCATGGCAGCCCGGTTAGATTATTCTGCGTCACCCGCCCTTCGAAGGGCGGGAGAATGATGCAGAATGATTGGGCCTCCGGTCTCACACTCACCAACGAAATACGACAGCAAGAATGCTGTCATTATTAGGATGGTCTTCTGTGTGAGGGTAGTACTGGCCGGGTCGAGCCGGCCCATTCGTGCTGAAATCAGCGTGGCTCTACTACCTACAGACAAGTATATCTACAGACCTTTGATATCTCCTAGTTGAGATGTGTCCTTGGTATTTGGTATTGAAAGATCAGTGTGTAATAAAAGCCGGAGCTATTCAAATCAATTTAAGTTCTCTTTTAAGTCGTAATGTGTCGTCAATGTGGTAACATTTTACAAACTTTAATTACTTAAAAAATATCATCTATGTTAAAACCTTATTTTGTAATCGCATTTACATTTAACATTGTATTTATTGTCAAGGTGACATTGCGGAATATTTTAATTGAGCCAAACAAAGCTACATAATAAAACAAAAATAAATGGAGGTTGGATCGAACATTATTGTTTATTGAACGCATTAAAACATCGTGTCATGCATAATTAATTTGAAACTTGTAACTATTAGACTAGTTCCGTGTGGTGACGGATTAAGAATACAGGGTGTCACCACCCCTATTCATCCCGCGGGTGACGTAAAAGGCGACTAAGGGATAAACTACGCAAGACAAGATCAATGCAAAGAGAAGGAAAACTTTGATACCAACCCGTCTGGCCAGCGTGGTATAGTAGGCCAACACCTCCTTTCTAAGGGGAGGCCTATGTCTAGCAGTGGACTGTTAAAGGCTGGTGATGATGATGATGATGAACTATTAGAAGCTTCGTTACTATCTGTGCATATATTTTGCATATATTCTGTCAAACTTATGGTATTCGTGGGACGAATTATAATATCCTCATTCGTCACAAGACTGTTTGATCCCAAAATTATAGTTTAAATTGCGACACACCGCTTCACTACACCCTAAGACAGCGAGCATTGTGATCGTTGAAATAATAATGGGTCAATTCAGACCTTTTAAATTTAAGTCTTTGTCAAAATTATTACTATTAATAAAATTCGTCAATTAACTTATGTAGAAACAGCTAGACAAGTATATTTTAACTATTTTCATAGTGTAATGTCATTGTGTAATCGTAGTATTGGCTTCGGAGAGCACGTTAAGCCGTCGGTCCCGGTTATCATGAACATCTATGGCAATCGTTATTGGTTAAGTCAGTGCCCTCAAATATACAGACTACTACTTCAACCTTCGAATTAGAGTTCTTCCTTATGGTTCCGGAGGTCCAAAGCCAGTCGCTCCGTGGAAAAACTGATTTTCAGGTAAAACCATTTAGATTAGTAGCCGACCTCAAATTATAATAGGAGTAAAGGAAGAAGAAGAATGTCATATGGTATTTAGTTGTGGGGGAATGCGGCTGCCATCCAGTATCTTTGTGTTGTAGAAGAGAGCATATTTATAGGCAGTTATAGGCAGTCGCTGAGGGAAAATCTAAAGAAATCCTTATCTCGACAGTCGCATCTCAATACATTTACAATAATCTAGTTTATGTAAAGAAAAACATTCATGTTCTTTGTGTACGTTTCATTTTGTAAGTCTCCTGCGATATAGGATGCATATTTCTAAGGCCGGAGTTGTCAAGTTAAAATATTACTATTTTCCCGTGCAGTAATAAGCTCTAGAGTTTTAAAAATAGTGGACTACTCACGGAGACAGCTAGCGCAGAGGCAAGCATGGCGGCAGGGCAGCAACGCTCGGGACAGCGGCTGAGCGGCACACACGCAGCACAGAGCCTCAGCACCGTCCCCTGTCTCGTAACCCTCAGCTCCTGCTCCTAGCTCGCTACTCACGTACAGTTGCTGTGGACGAACATAACAAGCTATTATAACCTAAGTTATCGCCTTATCATCATCAGCCTCTAAAGTCTTCTGCAGGACATAGATTTTCCTTAGAAAGGTTTGTTCTGCTAGACCACGCTGGCTAGACGGGTTAAATTAGTTAATAAATATTTTAGATATCTTACACACAACGCCATCTAGTCCCAAACTAAGCTGAGTTTGTATTATGGGTACTAAACAACTGATATAAATACATAAACATTTTTTTTATAAATACATACATATAATACATAGAAAAAACTCAAAACTCTTCAAGTCGCTGTTGTCATGAACATCTATGGCGATCGTTATTGGGAAGTCAGTGCCCTCAAATTTATTGTCAACTAGTTCAACTTTCGAATTTTAGTTCTCCCTTAGGGTCGCGGAGGTCCAATGCTAGTCACTCCGATGAAAAACTGATATTTAGGTTGAACTAGTAGCCGACCCCAAATAATATTGGGAATAAGGCTAGGAAGAAGAAGAAGGGAAAAGTAAAAAAACATAACACAAGGAGGTAAAATATAGAATAAAAATCAAACGAATTACGCAACAGTGTTTTATAACTTATTATCAAAAAGTTTTATAGTTTCGGTAAATAAAACAGGGTACGAATGATCAGAAGGAAATAGGTAATATAATGGTTAAGTGTTTATTGATAGGAGTTGTAGTAGGTGCCTACGTGTTATGGGCAAATACGTTCAAGAATAAATTAGTATTGGAAAAGAGTATCATCATCATCATCATCAACAACCCATAACGTCTCACAGCTGGGTTCGGGTCTACTCTCAGGAGTGGGTTAAAGCCATACGTCCCCACACTGTCCGAGTGTTTTAAAATCGCCCGAAGGCCTTCAACTAAGCTTCGCGACTGCTATCTTATGACAACAACCGGGTCCGACTGCTTAACGTGACCTCCGAATCACGGAACTCATAATAACATATAATGCCACAAACGGTCACCCATCTAGGTCTGACCGCGCCGTCGTTGCTTACCATCGGTGATTGTTTCCAATCACCTGAGTTTATAATATTAGTAAGAAGATACTTGATTATATGTTCTTCATTCGTTGTAGTTGTATATTTCCAGCTGTCAATGTAGCTACTATGTATGTAGTATGTACGCATTGTTTACTTTAGTTCGTGTTATGTAAATTGTTAACATTGTAATATTCATATGAATTGTATTGTAATTAAATGGAAATTATATTGGTACCTAAAATACGAGTTATTTGAACTTAATACTTACTTCCTTAATAATATTATGAATGCGAAAGCAACTCTGTCTGTCGGCCTGTATGTTCGGCTTTCATGCCAAAACTACTTAACCAATTTAAATGAAATTTCGCACACAGATTGTTTAGAACCTGAGAAAGGACATAGGCTACTAATTATACATACACGCAAGCGAAGCCTCGGGTGAATGCTAGTATGTATTATAAATGTGAAAGTAACAGTCTGTCTATAACGCTTTTACGGCTGAATTGTTGCACTGTTTATAAATAGTATGGCAATAGTAAGTTAAAATAGGTATGGAACTGCTTTGGTCCTTGAGGAAGGATATAAGCTACCCTGCCTAAGAGAGGGTCGCACAGAGACGGAGCCCGCATCAGGAGCGGGCGGGCGTTAGGAGGGGTCCAGAAGGAGATTTCACCCTGGACTCCTAAAAGTCAGGCGCAAAGAGGGCACACCGTGTGGTTTTAGTCGCCGCATAGAAAACCCCGGCCGGGTGACGGTCTGAGGGGATTTCCACACGTAAAAAAAAAGAATATTAAATAAAAGCTTCCCTTTACTGCGATTACCGACATAGTTACACGATATACTATTATTTTTGTATTGTGTATCCTTTCAATTACAGAATTAGTTTCAATATTTTGTATTTGTATTAACACTGACAAACTGATCTATTGACTGAACGATAACGTATAGCTGAACCGTTGGGTCTAGAATCATTAAAATGTGCACAAATATACCTTAGGTGCTGAAGGTAGGGCATTTAGAAATGATTTAAAAAAATTCCACTCGCTAAAGATGTGAAATCAGGATTGGATATTTGTATGAAATTTTCTTTTCTCGGTAGTATCGTAGCGTAGCACAACCAACAGTAAATGTTCTTTATACTACACCTGATCGGAACAGTATTCATTATTCCCTGAAAATGAAAAGAGAAAGTTAGTCTTTTCCTTGACCTAAATAAGCGGGAGGAAAAAATGTATGAAAATCCATTTCTAACGTGTTTTAGCGGGAGAGAAAGTTGTATGAATTTTCATTTCTCATGTGTTATCTTATCTATGGCGCGCGCCTGCCCAAAGAGTTTTCATATAATTTAAATATGGAATCTCCGTGCCAGTGACATCCTTTTGTGAAGAATAAAAAAAAACAAAAGAAGCGCGAAATATTTATAAATATTATGTCAAATTCTAAGCTAAATTGTGTCTTACATGGTGTCTTACGTTTTGATTTTATTTTATAAATACTTTAAATGTTCCTCACAGGTGTAGTATAAAGCACTGTGTAGCACTCGGGTGAAAGTCCCATTCCTACCTCGGGAGTATTGTGGCCCTAGGCTGCGCCTTCGGGCCACAAACTGCTCCCTCGCTAGTAATCGGTTCCTTTCCTCCCTCGGTGAACAATGTACTATTGTGCAATCGAAACAATAAGCCGTTAAAATATTGTTATCGTTGCCGGTAGCTGAGCGAGATTGCGGAGGTGAGGGGCGCAGCAATTGGAGACTATTAGTTACATACACTAGTAGGTATTGAACTTGGTGGCTACATTACTTTTCTATTTTTACGCGGGGAATGCTTTTCGCACCATATCCTTCGTGGGGTAAACGAAGGGCTTGTGTGGGAATTGGTTTACCCACTAAACCCCGCGGCGGCCTACCTCAGCAGTTGGGAGGAACACCAGGAACGCATCAGTCCTCCCTGCCTTACCCCACGACTGGGGTACATCCCTGGGTGATTATTCTCACACCCAAGGCAGGACACTGTCGCGCCTCTCACCACTCCACGCAATAAGAGGCGCAACATCGAACCGCCTTAGATGACACCCCACGGCCGCACCGGGGATGTCACCTGTCTCGGGTCGATTGCAGCGGTCACATCTACCCAAGATGTGGCTGCAACAACCCTTTAAGTGACGACTGGCTACTATCGACGGTGGTTACATACCTATACTAATATTATAAAACGGAAACAGTTCGTTTAGTTAAGCGCTAAACTCAGGAATAAGAGATTCAATTACGTGCGATTAGAAAACGTTCAAAATTTCACAAAAACAATGTATGTATGTTCTAAAACCGTACTCGGTCAGCGTGAGCACATATATGCTTAAACCTCTCCTGAGAAGAAACCCGAACCCAGCAGTGGGAAGTTAAAAGTTTTTGATGATTTGAATGTAAGAGTTGTTCTTCAAAAGTTTAAAAAAAAGTCCACGAGAGCATAAGTCTTTCTTTTAAAGTTGGCTCTCTCTAACTTGATTTATCGTAAACAAACTTGTTCAAGCTTTGTAACATCACACTACGGGCAATTGGAAACATGGACAAGGTTAGGTGGGTCAGCTTGTAGAATGAATAATCCCAATCATGAATATAACAATATCTTTATGAGTGTTTTTAGACTTTCGCGACTTTTATACATACTCATGTTTTTACTGTACCGACTATTAACATCATGGAATCCAGTCATCAGCGGGTGCAGTCACCATCGGAAAGAAATAACAAGGCGTGCAGATGTTATAAGTGTGGTGTGTAGGGTTGCCGACATTACAAGAAATCAACGCGATCAAGTGCGGGTAGACGCAAACTGCACATCACGATGGCGACGCTAAGCTCACATCAGTGTACCCGTGACCACGAGCTTCGAAACGTCGGAAACCTTTTCAATTTTATCGCGAATAAGTCCCGTTTACAGTAAAAACATACTTTATGAGTATACTGTGTACATATAGGTTACCTTTAAACAAGACAGATGTCCATTGGCCTGTTTCAAATACTGAGCAATGATGCCGCTCGGCAGCGGACACTGGTCGTCCCGTATGTGGACAACACTGACTAGCGCCACCTGGAAGAACAGAAATTAAACTTTTAGAGTATTCAATGCTAAGAGTTATGTCACAAATTAGAGAGGCCCACCGGAGTATCAGTGTGTCATGATGCTGCATTGTCCATTTTCGCAATGTGATGGAGACCGAAACTCTTAGATCTCATTCTCACGCTTTAAACCGGTCTCTGCCTGAGTCATAACATACATCCATAGTCACGCTTATTTCCCAGAGGTAGTGAAAATTAATTTTCACTTACTACGGTCCTGATACACCTTTTTTGCTTCCTCCACACTCTATCAATCGTTGCATACATGCTCATGGGTTCCTGGAGGCCATTTATCAGAACAGCACCAATTTTCTCGATGAATGTAGTATAGTAGTAATTTTAGCAGGTATTTGAAGCATAAACTTTGTACCTTTCTTTAAGAAATGAGCAAGTGTAGGATTATATAATTTGGCACAGTTAGTTTGTTTAGAGGAGGAGTGCAGAAAGTCAAAATAATAAAAAAAGTGGTCCAATTTCGAGCACTGAGCGACCACAAGTTGTATTAAAGCTTTCTTATATATTTGGGGGTGATTTTAATATAAATTTCCTGTAAGTTATGAAATAATGTCCCATAAATTTTTGCTTTTTTAAATTATTTCTACTTTGTACAGATTATAGCCGTATTAAATCGAGATTTATTTATCACATATTTTTCAAAGATTAACATTATCAAAATGTCATATCGACTTCCAAATCAGATAAAGAAGTGCTAAGATTATGGAACACCTTAACAATAACATTGACAGTAGTAAAGAACATGGTCAAGGATTTAACTTAGGTTCAATTATCCTCAATAAATATATATGACTCAATGATTTCATGGTTAATAATATATATGGTATGTATGTTTATTTAATGTGTATTAGCTGAGGCTCTGCTCACGTCTGTTAAAAATAACTTACGTCCTATTCCAATTATGTTATAGTAATATCATTGTCCTATTCTCAGACTTATTGAATAAACACAAAAAAAAATAAGAATCGATCTAGCGGTTTCGGAGGAGTATGGTGACTAACACTGTGACACGAGAATTTTATATTAGGTGTGTGTAGAGGGCCAATCACGGGGTCACTACTGTGGTGGAATGGGTGTCGTATCCCTTTAACATAAAGGGAGAATCGTCAAACTAGGCGAGGTGATCATGCCTTGCGATAACGGATGATGTTAGGCAATTTGTGTACGTGATAATCGGCGCGAGAAATTCTATATCGCGATTCAGGATTAGTTGATCCGTGGTTCAGTGTTTCTTCGGTAGATGGCGCTGTTGTATGTTTTCGCTTGCGCTGTATGTTTAATTTGCCACATGTATATAGATATAACGTGTACACATGTATTTATGTCTGTATTTATAGAGTTGTGTTTATAATCATAATAGTTTCAAAACACCTAAACAAACCTTTGTTTATTTTTCCTCCTGTGGTCTGACCATTCAAAGGGTGACTGGCTGGAAGAGATTGCCTTTAGCACTATGGCCATCCATTGTAGTTATCTTTTGTTAATATTCAACTATGGTCTTGTAATTGCAGCATTACAAAGTGCATATATTCTATTCTAAGAGTTTCGATGTTTCCAGGTCTAAAATAATTTCCTTACAACTATAATTTCAAAATTCTTAAGCAAGGTTAAACAAACAATGCTGTTTTCGAAGCCAATGCCTTTGATTTTGCTGAAGGAAATATTTCAACATTCAGGAAACCTTTGCGATGGCTTTTACGAAACTAACAGGAAACGTTACGACCGCAACCTTATTATTTACGTTTCCGATGCTATTGTTACGGCGTTTTTATGATCACTTTTTTAGACAAGGTTTTTACTTATTAAAGTTTTTTATATAGTTACTATTCGGCAGGTATTTATTTATCGGTTCTTGAAAACTCTAAGGAGGTTAAATGCTGTAGACTTTTTTTTTTCTTCTTGAAGTAAAATTTCTTTATGCGTGACGCGAACGTTACGAAAAGTGTGATCAGACGAGGCGAACGGACGTTGAGAGAGATAAATAAGTCACTGAAATAGAGTTACGTTTCGTATGTTACACGCGCGCACATTTATTTTCTCTCTCCCTCCCATAATCAGTTACATTTCGTATACCTATCTAAGACATAGTGCAGGCCTTTTATGACATATGATACAAACAACACCCAGATTTAGAACAACAATTTAATACATCATATTACTTCTCATATACATATAACACACCTACTTTGCATAATTTTGCAACACCCAAAGGTTTGATTGGAAGAGAATGCCTGTAGCATTAAATCCGCCTCGTGCAATATATTTTTGGAGGAAGTTTAATAAATAATGATTAATAAATGAATAAAATCAACGAAAGTACTGCTTGACTCTGGGTTTGTATACCATAAAATATATGTATATCTTCGCGTACTGGTTATCTAATATATAAAATTCTCGTGTCACAGTTTTCGTTGCCATACTCCTGCGAAACGGCTTGACCGATCTTTATGAAATTTTATATGCATATTCAGTAGGTCTGAGAATCGGCCAACATCTATTTTTTATACTCCTAGGGCGCGAGCGGAGCCGCGGGCATCAGCTAGTAAAGCTATAAAATTGGCCAAGTGCGTGTCAGGCCAAGCACAGAAAAGGGTTCCTCAGTCACCCATAATGGTACGTGGATTTAAAATCGTATCCAATAGATAATTGTTTTGTTTACATATCAATGCGTTAATTTTGTATGACGTTTTCCAAGTAAGCCCATTTTACAAGTTAAGCCTCTATAACTCCTGAACTAACAAAGTCATCTAATCCGTTATAGTTTTCCTTTAAAGTTCATTATATGGACCACCATCACGAATTTTTTCAGATTTTTTGAGCCTGCCATTAAGGTTTCAGAGGGGGGGGGGGGGACGCCTTGTTTTACAAAAAAGTTAAAAATTTATCGCAAACGGATTCTTAGAAACCCTTTAATGTTTTTAAAAGACCTATCTAATGATACCCCACACGATGGGGTAGCCGCGAGAAAAATAAATCATCCCCACTTTACGTGTAGGGAATGACCCCAATTAAAAATATTTTTCATAATTTTATTGTAGCACTTTGTCGACGTAATTACAACACATTTTCATGGAAAGTTTCATCTTTCTAGCGCTTACCGTTTGAACGGTAAGTCGAAAACGGACGGACGGACATGACGAATCTATAAGGGTTCCGACTTCCGAGTCATAAACTTCGGAACCCTAAAAAAGAAGTGAAAATGCAGAAAGTTACAAACATAAATCTCTATAAATAAATAGAATTGAAGTGGCTCTTTGTAATATCAAATGAATGTAAGTAGATACCATAAAAAATGATCGTTAAAAAACAATTGTCTGCCTGACTGTTTGTTACGGCTATTCTCTGCAAAGGTTGGACCGATATTGAAGAAACTTCACTGGCAGTTAGCTGAAGACATAAGAAGTTAATCTGGATGTCGGTGTAATTCAAAGTGTTTTGGCTGCGCCGACATCTGAAAAAGCTATTTAATTGTACAGTCTAGCGTATCATAGATAAATGAGGTTTACTAAGTTAAGGCCCTATGGGACTGACACAACTTATTAGGGTAAAAGTCCCTTAAAAAAAAATAAAGAGAAAAAAAAAGAAGTTATTCAGTACTAGTTTAATGTTATTATTAAGAATTTCTATACACTAGCTTCGTTCGGTGGCGTTAAAATATTCAACTTAAATTTAAATATTTAAGTTCCAGCTTCAGTCGATATTTTAAAACAGAGATAGAAGTCAGCTAGACAGTCCTGTCTCTAAATCAATACTGGGAGTAATACTTACCGTATCATCAGGCCTGAGCTCGCCCGTATCCCGAACATCTCTGGCTAAGATCACTACAAGAGGATAGCACGACCGGGGTGGGGGACCCAGCTGGAGAGGCTCTTCGGTTGCCAAGTTTAAAGGCTGTTCGTCGTGAGGACTACTCCTGAAACACAAGAAAGAACAGACTATTAACACCAACAGCGTATCAGTTTTGTGCGTACAGTGGTTTGTATAACTAAATAGTCATCTTCCTAGCCTTTATTCCCAAGTTTATTTCGGCTACTAGTTCAACTGGTTTTACCTGAATTTCAGTTTTTCCACGGAGCGACTGGCATCGGACCTCCGCAACCCTAAGGAAGAACTGAAATTCGAAGATTGAACTAGTTGTCAGTATATTTCAGGGCACTGACTTCCCAATAACGATTGCCATAGGTGTTCATGACAACCGGGACCGATGGCTATACGTGCTCTCCGAGGTACGGACGCGAATCAGCGCCCAATTTCCAAGCTCCGGGCTGCTATTAGGAATTTCCTAAGAAAAACCCAAAAACACTTTTTGGCCCGACCCGGGATTTGAATCCGACACCTCTTGATTAGCAGTCGCATACGCTAACCACTAGACCAATAAGGCAGTATAATTATATAGTATCATATAATTATATATTACTGGCTTTCCCCGAGGCTTCACCCGAGTTTCATTCATCGCGGTCAAGAGTAGACTATACCTGTGCCACCATGCCCAATTTAATTAAAATCGGTGCATCAGCTTAGCCATAAAAGCGTAACAAGTAGACAAATTTATAACAATAATAAATATGGAAGTATTAATTAGATTGATATCTAGATCTTAAAAGGACCTATGAGATTGGTAAGTGTGTGCTGCTACAATCTTTAGGTAAATGTTCTTAGATTGGTATTATGTTCAAGTTTAACGAGGGCCAAAACTGTGGAGATGGAAGTCTGAATGTGTTCTTGTTTCAATATTTAAAAGCCAGAACGGTTGAACGGATCTGAATAAAATATGTTAAAGGAATAAGTTATATTCGGAAGTAGCACACGAGCTAAATGTTTAACGACAAACTCGATTTTCATGCGAAATAAATCGAGTACAATATTAATAGATTCTGAACTACCGCATCCAATTTTACGTATGGACTTAAGGTTCCAGAGTCTGGAGGACCAAAGGCTGATAGACTAGAATAACGTACAGTCGCTCCGTATAGTTACAGACGGAAGCAAGTCACAGGGCAAGTCAGCGCCGCGCTGTCAATATGTGACAGCCAGGCTGAATTGCGGAACTGGAAGCTGTACTTGTATGTACAGTACTGCACAGTCTATCAGGCCGAGCTCTTGGCCATAAGCAGAGCTTCGAGCGAAATCCTCGACTGCAGTGCTGGGGGCTGCGGAATCTACAGCGACTCGAGTGCAGCGCTGGAGACGGTAACGAACACAGATTAACAGATTCTGATTCTAATAACTGCCTCGGTGGTGCAGTGGCAGTGTATGCGATTGTTGTGCTTGAGCTCTCGTATTACTGCATTGTTGGTCTAGTGGTTATCGTATGCGGCTGCTGATCAAGAGGTCTCGGGTTCGATTCTCAGGTCGGAAAATATTTGTTTCAGAGTCTGGGTGTTTTCTATGTATAATAAGTATGTATTTACAAAAAAAAATGTTTATGTATTTATAACAGTTGTTTAGTACCCATAATACAAGCTCTGCTTAGTTTGGGACTAGATGACGTTGTATGTAAGATGTCCGAAGTATTTATTATTTATTTTATTATGCAAATTCTGTTTCGGTTCAAATATTTGTATGTTCTACAGAAGTTTATTTTGTAGTTTGGGTGCTTTCTATGTATAATATGTATGTATGTATTTACAAAAAAGGGTATAAAAATATTCTATCACTCAACCTAGCTCTTACAGTGCATAGGCTTATTTGAAGCTAAATGGCATTGCGTATTCCATGTCCGAACAATATTTATTTATCTATGCAGCTTAAATACTTTAAAATCAAATTCAAATTCGAGTGCGACAAACAGGACAACGTTTTATACTTACCTACTGCGATATGGAACCTTGAAAATTAAAAAGAGATTCGTGCTCTAGATTCGCCATGGCCACCGCTCCGTTATGTCATTGACCGTGGATTATATTTACTATATTAAGTGTAGTTATGCAGGTTGTGCCCATACTACATCTGTTATATCTGGTACCTTTATGTGCATACATAATTAATCCCTACTAATGTTATCTGTGGGAAAGGCTGTCTGTGTGTCACAGATTTTTGTTTTAATGGTGTATTGATTATTGAGGCAGGGCTACATATATGTATAACTAGCTTTCGCCCACGGCTCCGCCCGCGTGTATGTCGGTTGTCGCGGTGAAGGGTAGCCTATGTCCTTTCCCAAATTCAGTTCTATCTTCATAGCAAATTTCAACAAAATCGGTTCAGTCGTTTAGGCGTGAAAGCGTAACAGACAGACAGAGTTACTTTCGCATTTATAATATTAGTAGGGAAGTAGGGATTACTGATTCGATACCTAGCAATATTTAAAGCTGAAGTGTGTGTATTTGTTTTATTGCATCTTATGTGGTTGGAATGAAAAAGTTTTTATAGTCTAGATAGCCATGAAAACTGATGCAATAACAGTTGAAAATATCTGTTTTGAGACACTCAGAGACGAAGTTAGGGGGCTTAGCTAGTTATTGTTACTAATATTATAAATTCGAAAGTAACTGTCATTCTGTCTATTACACTTTAAATTGTTACATCGATTTCCATAAAATTTGGGACTGCGATGCCATGATTCTTAGAAAGGACATAGGCTACTCTTATACAGGCGGAGCCACGGGTAAAAGCTAGTTAACAATAATGACATGATAATAACTTTTTTATTATTAGAATCATTCAAGGTAAATAGTTTCAAGGTTATGCACGTTGCATAACGAGAATACAGCGCTGTATACACGGTTTTGGAAATGTCACAAGTTTTTTTTTTCATGTTGTGTAAATATATAATATGCATATTGAGTACGAGGCTTTTGCTGTGTTACAAATAGGTTCTGTAAATATTTTAGTGTAAAACAGTATATACGGAGGGTTCGACCGCCTGTGGGCGTGGTGACGCGTACCGTGGCAACGCGACGCTATTTTTTTTATTATGAATTTTTTGTAAGAGCACTTGAATTCCACTAATACTTCAATAGGTTTTATTTGAATATCCTTCGCAACCTTGAAGGTGAACTAAATTCTAAGTTTCAACTAGTTGTTACTTATATTTGAGAGCACTGACTTCCCAGTAACGATTGCCATATATGGTCACGAGAACAGGTATTGACGTGATACGCCGTCAAACGGCGATACTCCATGCTGTTATGAAGAATTACTTGTAAGAAACAACCAAAAACTCTTTTGGCCCGAACCGGGAATTTAATCCGAGACCTCGATCCGCAGTGGCTAACTACTAGACCAACGAGACAGTCTACAAAATAATTTCACTGTTTCAAATCTCAATTTTCCACGACTACTCAATTCAATACTATTATATTTTTGAGTAGCTGAGACCCGCGGTGTTACCCGCGATTATTGTTGTAAATCTCGAGTAACGACGCAGAGCTAAGCTACTCTAAAAATAATTAGCCTAAGTTACTTCTTATATCATCAGCTTTCAGCCAGTGGAAGTCCCGGGAAAATCGGTCCCGCCGTTCCAGAGGATACCCAGAAAAAAACAGACAGACGGACAGACAGACAAAAAAATTAAAAAATTGCATTTTTCGTGCAAGTACATTATTTACTTTCATAAGCATTTCGTAAACATCTATTAATCTGATATTACATACCTACAGACACTTCAATTTTAATTATTTGTATGTATAGATTAAAACTATATTTCAAGGTAGTAAAGTTACGCTCATTTAGCCAAGTAGCAATAGTACATTGTTCACCGAGGGAGGAAAGGAACCGATTACTAGCGAGGGAGCAGTTTGTGGCCCGAAGGCGCAGCCTAGGGCCACAATACTCCCGAGGTAGGAATGGGACTTTCACCCGAGTGCTACACAGTGCTTTATACTACACCTGTGAGGAACATTTAAAGTATTTATAAAATTAAATCAAAACGTAAGACACCATGTAAGACACAATTTAGGTTAGAATTTGACATAATATTTATAAATATTTCGCGCTTCTTTTGTTTTTTTATTCTTGACAAAAGGATGTCAGTGGCACGGAGATTCCATATTTAAATTATATGAAAACTCCTTGGGCAGGCGTGCGCCATAGATAAGATAACACATGAGAAATGAAAATTCATACAACTTTCTCTCCCGCTAAAACACGTTAAAACACTAAAACATTGAGCTGCCTACGTAATTGACTATAGTACAGTTATGGTAAGCAATTTATCTAACGACTACAAATGAGCCATTTAGTCTTGTGTGTATTATACAAATATGTAAGTACTAGCTGCACCCCGCGGTGTTACCCACGTATATCATTATGGTTGCTATGTGTGTGTTATGCATAGCAACCTGTGAAGTTTTGACAGGAGATAAACAGTGATTCATTTTGACATCTATGATTTATGTATTTTTATAATCACCTAGCTTTCGCCCGTGTATCTCGATTATTGCAGTAAAAAGTAGCCTATGTGTTATTCTGATATATATGCTATATTAATGTAAAGTTTCATCCAAATCCGTTCAGTAGTTTTTGCGTGAAAGAGGAACAAACATACATACACACATTTACTCACAAACTTTCGCGTTTATAATATTAGTAGGATAGTGTCAGTGATATGACGTGTCAGTTTTTAATATAAAAATTATATTTTTTTTACGAAATGTTTATGAAATATATACTACTAGCTTTCGCACGCGTCTCTGCCCGTGTGTATCTCAGTTATCCCAGTATATATTAGTCTACGAGTATGTGTTATTCTGATATATAATCTATATTATTGTATAGTTCTATCTAAATCCGTTCAGTAGTTGTTGCGTAAAAGAGTAACAAATATTCATCTTTAAAAACTTTCACATTTATAACATTAGTTAAGCTAGAACAAAATGCGCTTATTATATATTTTGTATTTACATTTATAGTATTTTACATCTCGCCGTTTTAAAATCGGACTAAAGACCAGCTCTCGGATCAAAGCTTGTTTGTATTTACTAATGAAGTTAGATTAAAATTAAAGTCAGTAAAATGTGGGCGTTGAGTATTCAGGGAGGATAGACAGATGCGTATGCCTCTATTTATCCTCCCATAAGTGCATGTGTGCACTGCACAATATAGATGTATAACAGAATAGATTAAAAGACCGTTCTGGGAAAAAGAATGTCATTTTTGCAAATGCAAGGATAACGTAAAATTGAGTTTTAACTTTTGATGAAAACCGTTTGAAGATTTTTGGCTATTATGAAGAAAAGCTTTTAAGAAAGTATAACAATATTAGATGTTTAGGCTTGTTTGACCTGACTACAGCGGAGACAAAAAGAATTTAATAGGTTTGGAAGTCTGTTTTTTTTGTTCCACTGTGCACCTAAACAACTGTACTGATTTTAATTAATAAAATGTAGATTCGTATAAAGATTTGCAATAATGGCCCGGACCACCAGATTTACCAGACTAGTAACCCTGTCCGGCTACGCAAAGCAGCCTTTGAAACTCTCGGATTTTCTCTGTTTTATTATGCCTGTATTAAACATATAAACCTTTCTCTTGAGTTACTGTATATATTGCTGAAAAGTCCATTAAAATACTTTATGTGGTTTAAAAGATCCAAGCGAACAGACAGCGCAAGAGACTTAACTTTATATTATGTAGATTCATAGAATTTGCGTAGAAGAAATGACTAATAGTTTCTAAAAAAAGGCATCGATCTTCTGACGTAAATCATAGATAAACAAATCAAGGAAGAGGAAATATACACTTAGTTAAGTTCAACTTCTTAGAACAGAGCTTGTCGATAAATATTTACTTACATTGATTTTTAAACGTTTTTTTTTGACTTTGCAAGTTCCGTTCTAAAATATTGTGAATCACAACGTTTTTATACGAGTTCTTTTTTAAGACGCTGAGTGCAGCCAATGACCTTGAGCAATGGATACACCCCTTTTTGTTCGATAAAGCAGCGCCGCGTTTGAGACGCGGTTCGTTATCGGTACTACCACAGTCTCCGAGAACTAATATTCGTCTTTGAATTTGCACTCTGCTTTTAACACAGGGCCTTAGAATATTTTAGATAGGGCAAAATAAAAATGCTATCGTAATGGTATGATAAAAAAAGGCATGTGGCACTCGGAGACTGATGCGGTAAAGCTATTGCATAGCATTTTTTATCAACTTATGCAATTTAATTATTTATTTATTTTTTATTTATATAGTATTTTTTTATTTAATATTAATCCAAGTTTACAAAACAATAAACACTGTCTTTTTACCAACATACATTCTAACAATATTATTGCCAAACAATACAGTCATAGTATATAATATGAAACTATTCTGAACGCGACGATACCGTCAGAGCTCAGCGAGTATGTGATTTGTGTATGATGCAAAACTACATTCTGCGGTCCATCTCCTTCAGAGCTATTTTCCAATAGTCTTCTTTTACTGTAAATAAATAGTCCATGAATTGTTAGTTAGATTTGAGTGACATTTCAGGACGTGCAGTATTTTACACTGTTCTTACCTTGGAACTTCAGAACATTGAACGTTTTGTGAGAATTCCACATTTTGCAACCTGTGATTAAATAATAGTACTTATTTAATTTAATATCTTTATTGCTTAATTATTATGATGATAATATTATGCGGTTAGATACACTATTAAAAATGACTATGCATAAAATAAGGCCATCATATGATACATTGTGTAACTAAAATGGCAGAGTCTACGACTTTTGTAAGTCTATGTATGTTACGTTCTTCAAGACTAAAGCTGGAAACACATTATCGGACGCGGCTGACGGACGCGGCTAACAGCCGCGACTGTAAATTGTACATTATTTTATTAAAACACTGATAGAGTGCCTTGGTAATATATTTTCATTCAATGTATTAAAATATTGACTCAGTAATATACATATTTATGATAATAAATTGATTTTAGTGGAAATAAGTGTGCACAGTCTCGTCAGTCGGTCTTGTGCCAGATTTCTGTCGGACGTCCGAACGCTCAAGGTCAGTCTGTCCACGACTTACGTCCGATAGTTTGCACAGCTCAGTGTATGTTCATACTCTAGATCACGGCTATCAGCCGCGTCCATTAGCCGCTTCCGATAATGTGTCTCTAGCTTAAGCTTGTTCCACTACACAGTTGACAGTTTTTAGGGTTATGAAACTACGTTACGTCTTTGTAAGGATATCTAGTTAAATAATCTTACATGTCAATCAAATTATAAGTTTAATAATAAAATAAATTATTCTTACCTTATAGCCTCCATCATAATATGATTTTGTTTTGTTTTTTAATAAAGTTTTTTAGATTTATCAGCTAAATATAGCGCGCGAGTCGAGCAACATAGGTACGTTTAGCAGCGCGCCTCAGCGCTCACTGTCGTTCTCCATAGGAGTGACAGAGAAAAAGCGCTTGAAATAGAAGGGCGTAAGTGCCAAACCACAAAATTCGTTATTTTTTGTAAATGTTGCAATTTTTTTAAAAATTAAAGTTAACCATTTCCTTCAGTTACATATGATACACAATTTTACTTAATTTCATTTACATTACTTAAAGGAAACTGTGTAAAGTCAAAATTTAACTATTTTCAGAGGCTACTTTGATTATTTTTTTTATCGAGTGAAGTTTTTCAAATCGTGTTTTGGAAATAACCACTATGTGAGGAATATGTTCAATTATAAAGACATTGATTTTGGTAATGATATGAGCGATAGGTTTTTATACAAAACGATCTTTATTTACCTCTATTTTGGTTTTCAGCCCCTTAATCGTCTGCTATAAAACTGAAACTGGGTTTTTGGGATTTTGATGCTGGATTAATTGACCATGTAGATTGAATAAATTGGCAAAGACATCATAGTACGATGCTCCTCTCAATGAACAGCATTTTTTTTTGTTTTTTTTAATGAGAATTTGAAAAAAATAGGTATACTAATTCAATTTTTAACAGGTTAATTTGATTCTGTGCCGTGTCACCAGTGTTTGGTCAGACCTGGATGGGTGACCTTATGTGGCATGATATGTTATGAGCGTTTCCGTGATTCGGAGGTCACGTAAGCAGTCGGTCCCGGTTGTTGTCCAATGATAGCAGTTGTGAAGCTTAAAAACATCCAACAGCAAGATTTACGTAGCCACAACGTTTGTTGCCAGTCCCCAACCCGCACTCGGCCAACGTGGGGACGTATGGCCTTAACCCTCTTCTGAGAGCAGACCCGAGGTCAGCTGTAGGACATTATGGGTTGTTGATGATGATGACACATTTTAGACTCACTAAAAACAATCACCTGTCACTACGAACTTACACATAACAATTAAAACAAAAATAAACATAATTATACACACACACATAAACACGTTCGTTAACTTAATTCCCATTTGGGATTATGCTTTGACAGAGAAGTTAATTAGGTAAGGCAAGTAGGGAATGAAAACGAAAATAGTAAAAAAAGTACTTATGAACCCAATTTGTGTCAGGTGCGTTCACGTTTACTATATTGCAACACTCAAAGTTAAGCAATCAATATCTAAATCTAGAATGTTCCCTTCACCATCTTTGCTCCTTGTCAAATATTAGTTGCTTAAGGTTCGCTAGGAGTGGGTGGGCGTGGAGTAAAGGTCACATTACAAGATTCTTAGCGACCGCCTTAATAATATTTATAGATCGAATTCCTGCGATGAGATATAAGAAGCAATACTCTAGGATACTCATCTTTTCCATCGGGCAGAGAAGCTCCATAGCTTAAGCAAGCTCTAATTACAAAAAAGAATGATATGATATTAATTTGGGAAGTTACAACAGCTACTTAAGTTTATTGTGCTCCTCAGATACACTAAAGTGTCCATCTCACCCGATTTCTACAAATTTTCGGGATGAAAACAGCCCGCATTCATTCAGGGTGTTGGCTGCCTCCATACCATATCATAAATTTTGTTAAAATGTTCAACTCATTTATTCATAATTTTTAAAATGGATTGTAAATATCTAGAGTTTTACAGTTTTGGTTCTTTTTGCAGCCCCAGCCACTGCCCAACATCAATCAATCGACCGCAATCAATCGGCCCACCAGGCACGATCACCTCGCCTGATCAGAGGATCCTCCCTTGTGTAGGAGCACGATACCCGTTCCTCCACATACTTATTTATTATTTGTAGTCTTTTATTCCTTCTATCTATTCATGAGAAGAGATATATTCAGAAAATACACCTCTCATCTCTATTAACTGGGCTAGTAATGTACATGTACATTTTCAGCAGCAACAACTGCATCCTTACCGGTATGTATAGTGTTTAATATTGTTATGACCGTGATCGAGATGTTGTCGTAGTGTTTATTCTAAATTTAAGTAACAGCGGCTGACATGCTTAGCATTGTCATCCATATGCTGAGTCCAAGAGGATATACAACTTATTCATTCTAGAACATTTTCTTATAAGTTGATTTTTAACAAAATATTTACGTTTTCGATAATGACTCAACAAAAACAAAATATACGAAACGCAATAAAAAATATACACATGTTTGTGACCCGTTATAAAGACTCGCAATGATTGAGTCATCATTTATAGAAATAAATAAAAAAAACATAATAATTATTCATTAATACATTTTCGTAAAAACCACAGTTAATATGTTTTAAAGCATACAGAGGAGGTTTTGTAAAATGACTGTTCGTTTGATGATAAACATATTGTTCAAAATGCATGTTGTAAAGCCATGTTCAAATGACGACCGCAAATAAAAACAAACATTTCAGTCGTTTATATGATAATGTGGTTTTTGATCCGAAGCGCGCTGACAACTTCTTAACTTTATAATATCCTTTAAACCGTATGTTACTTCTCTCTGAAAAATACTTCATCTGAAAATAAGAATGCAGTCAGTAAAGGTCTAACTCAATAATCTCTTTGTATAAGGCGATATTCATTTATTAAATAAAGGACCCCTCTCCCCTCTGTTTAATATATATGTATAATGTTTAATATACTTAAGAATCTAAAGGGAAGCATGAACATACCTTTAATTGCTTTTAATGTTTCTTTATAAAAGTATCAATTAATCATTAGCAAAATTTAAAATCATGTTATCATTTGGATAATATCCACTGCTCTTAACTTTGTCTATTTTTATGATCTTACGTAAGAACCATGGAGACACCTTCCGTCACTTTGTATGAAAAAAATGCGATACGGTCCACCCTCCTCCTCCCTTAATCGTTTTACGTAAAAATGAATGACACCGAACTACTACAATAATATATTTTTCCTTAAACATCGTACACACGCCTGTCTGATCGAAAACTAGTGCACACACAAAAGGCCCTGCCAAAAGCTGTTGCGACTTTACAAACTTTATATTTAGGGAGTTAAATACATACTGATAATGTTATGAGCACCCATGAAGCATAGGAAAGAACTTTCGAGAATTTTCCACTAAACGAAAATTCGAATTCAGTTCACCCTAGTATCCGACCCCAAAAAATATTAGAAAAAAATAAGGCTAGAAATAAGATGGGGAGAGTAAAATAAGAGGCGAAAGGGCGAAATATGGGAGTTCGTCAATTTTTTTGGACTTTGTTGGCGTTACGCACACGCCACCAAGACTACAGCATAATGCTGAGCAGGTGCCTTTTTTGACACTGCACAGGGCATTACTATCACTTATGATCCAGTACCTAAGTCAGCATAAAATCTGTGTTAACCTGTGCATGTCTGAATAAAAGATTTTTCTTTTTTCTTTCATACCTAAAACTAGAAATGATCACGCGAGCTAACAATAGCTAGAATCTATTTAATAAGTATGCCCGAAGTCAGGTAAAGTTATATCATTGCTTCGATGTCAGGTTTGGGCCACGGTCGCACGACGACAGATTACCATACCATGCGCTTGCACGATAGTTGCATACGTGATTACTTATCTTTACATTGTGCGGTTAATTGAAAGGTTACGATAAAATGCTCTTTGTCAATATCGAGTCACAAGAACTCTTTGTTTAATATGTATAGTATGTATTTACAAAAAAAGTATGTATATGTATTTCAAACACTTCTCTAGTATTCATAGTACAAGCTCCTCCATCTAGTTTAGGACTGGATGGTGGGAAAAATTCTCTTTTTTTTAAAAAACAACTTGCATATTACGGTAGTATCCTGTATCCTGTATCGGGGGACTATACAAACATACATAAAACGGACACAAAAACTAACAGTGAGATGCACTTAAAATGATACTGCCATGAAAAAGTCACGCTTCAGCACACATGGGTCTGAAGGTCATATTAGAGCCTCATAAGATAATTATATCTCAATTTTTACGGAGTGAGTGACGGAATTTCAACCTCTCTCAGATCGGATGTTTTGGGGTGGAGGTGACCCCAAAAGAAAGTTACGAACTTGTTTCATCTTTTGAATTGAAGTTATCCATGTGGGCTGGAACCCACTTATCATCAGATGTCCAGTCAAAACCGGACCTGTTTGACTAGCACCAAGTCCTGCTTTGTAATCTCTATAGACACACATTAACAGCCTTTAAAAATTCACCGCTGGACATAGGCCTGTAGCATGGA
This sequence comes from Phragmatobia fuliginosa, assembly GCA_932526445.1. Taxonomy (NCBI): domain Eukaryota; kingdom Metazoa; phylum Arthropoda; class Insecta; order Lepidoptera; family Erebidae; genus Phragmatobia; species Phragmatobia fuliginosa. The sequence continues at coordinate 17,111,634 of OW052074.1, read as the reverse complement.
GTCTAAATATACACAGTCTATACTATCTCAAAAATTCTAAATCAAAAAATATGTCACAATTATTTTGAATTTACCTACGAGGCTTAACCTATACCTATAATGGTAGTCTTATTTTATTGGATTTATAGCGTGCTGACCTTTGCTAGAAGTCACACGTAATGTTATAAAAACATAACAGCATCGTGTGAATGAATACTTCTATTTATTTGTCTGAAACAATGGATTCATTAATTATATATACAGTATTTATGACAATCATTTAAAACATCGCATATTATATTTACATAATCAATACATTCCCGCTATATTGCTTCGAAAGAGGGTTATACATACTTAATTACTCGTACATAATGAAAATAAAAAAAAGCTAATTCATATTTTCTAAATTTGTATTAATAACTCTTTTCGATGATCTTCATAAATCCTTCACAATTCTTTTCTACTAGTGGCAGGGGGGTGTCACTCCGCAGTTTAGGTATAGTCGGCCGGCTGCCTGCCGGGGCAGACATGCCGGTCGAATAGACATCGTGAGAACAGTTATGAGTTCCACGATAGAAAGAGACGCAATCGTAGGTAAATATAATCGTAGTGATTCGGCGCTGTGCGATCTAAATGGAACTTAATCTTTTGATACCGAGGGTATCTATTACTTTAATTTATTTTCGGAGTGAGTCTTCTGTACTGGTACTATTATGTATTTTGTGCTAGTGGTCGCTTAATGGTCGGTATTCGAGTATAGTTCGTTAAAGTTATTTATGTCTTTCTGCACTCCTCCATACAAACTTTAACTGTGCCACATTTCATTTTCCGCAGTTAGCATTATTTTTTGTAAAAAAGATACAAAGTTTTGGCTTCATGTATTGTTATACAGAAGTTCAAACACTATGAATAATTAATGAATGAATGCATGAATACATACATACATAGTGTGGGTCACCATGTTTCATTGTCTGCATTCACATTGAGAATGATGACCCGTACTTCTGGATTCATACATCAATGAAAAATTAGGGATGTAGTATATATAGATCAGTATCCGATAACGTCCGATAAAGAAAATAAAAAAGCGGCCAAGTGCGAGTCGGACTCGCTCATGAAGGGGAAGCAAGTAACGTCATATAAAAGTTCTTATAGTTCGTTGTAAGTTTGATCAATGTTTTAATAATAGTGAATTGCTTGAATGAAAGGGAACGGGACGTTTTTTAAAAAAAACTACTTACTAGATCACGTTCAAACCAATTTTGGGTGGAAGTTTGCATGGTAATGTACATTATATATTTTTCTGTGACATACGGACGGATAGACAGACAGACTTGACGAATCTATAAGGCTTCCGTTTTTTGCCATTTGGCTACGGAACCCTAAAAATGTATCGTATGTTTTAGTAACGATATTTTTTAATAAAATACTATGAACTATGAAAAATCTGTGAAAAAACTATGAACGTGTGGCATATAGAAGTCATCGAGACTCGAAGCCAGGTAACAAACTAAGGCCTTGCGCCATCATCTACGCAATCAATGTACATTTGATCACTGAGCATGTGCTCACAACAAGCTGCGGTGATTATTATTTATCACCTATAGGTATGTATATTATCCTATGGTGATTGTACTGGAACGCAAATTAAATATAAATTGATATGATTTACATGCAAAAAGCGTGTGTTGGAATGCATTTTAATTTTTAAACTCGTGTTTACTTGTAACTGTTTTGCTACCGTTCCCATGGCTAAATCTTGGCTACAATTGTATACAATAGGTGACGTTTTTGTTGACATTGACATTTGTAAATAAACTAGAAGTCGGGCAGCTCCGAAGGAGTAACATATATTTGTCTCAGGACATCGCCCAAATATTAAATGGAGGCATGGTCGGACCTACGCCGAAGCACCCACCACCAACACCACGTTTCTTCCATTTCAAGTGCAGCAAGTGATTTTAGTCAGATTTAGTTAGATATAGGTATCACGGATGTACTCGATTTATTAATTTTTAGATAAGAATTTATCATTATCTGACGTACCTACTTTATTACTGTTTTATCTATCTATATAAACTATAGCATAGTAAAAACATTTATTAATAAAATAATGTTTGTTTAGAAATGCGACTGCATAGTTCTACTAATAGAAACCTTCTAACAATGGCCGTCTCGATGTAAACATAATAGTGTTTATCACAATGCATGTGATATGATATGCCATTTATTATGATTATGTGTATGTCAGGAAAACCTTTATTTAACACCACGGTAGGTATTCAGTATACAATGGTTGCTATCACGGCTCCATTCTGTACTTATGCATTTCTATATGAATTATTTCCTTGTTTCGTCTAATTTAGACCCCTTTTTTAATTAGATAGTCGGGTTATAATTATTCAAACATTTTAATTTTAACTAGTCGTTTACCCGTGTGAAGGGTTTAATAATTCAACTACCCCGGTGGGCATTGGTAGCGTATGCGACTGTTGTGTTTGAGGTCTCGGATTCGATTCCCGGGTCAGACCAAATGTTTGTGTGATCCGCAAAAATATTTGTTTCAGAACTTAGGTGTTTTCTATGTATTAAATGTATGTATTTACAAATAAAAAGTATGTATATGTATTTATATCAGTTGATTAATACCCATAATACAAGCTCTGTTTAGTTTTGGATTGGATGGCGTTGTGTTGTAAGATGTCCGAAGTATTTATTATTTATAAGAATACGGAGAGTCACATCCCTATTCATGCTTGTCGTAAAAACTGACTAATAGCATACTAAACAGGAAAATAACATCACAGAAAAGAGAATGAAAATTTATAACAAACAAACCAACCCTCTGGTTAGCGCGGTAACTTTTGAAAGAGACGACTAAGGCCGTTCCATGCTTCAATAGGTTAACAAATCGCGTTATTTATTCACTCATATACGGTATAGAAGACGTAAATACTGTTACAAAAAGCTAACGATGACACGCACAACTCTAACTCTTAACGATCACCTAATTTCCTTTCTTCGTTATGAAGTGGCAAAAAATATGAAGTTGTTTAGTGAAAATGGCGCGAATCCATTAGCGTAAAGCTAATGACATACAGCTTGTGTTGTATCTGTGTTGGTGTCGGTGTGACCGTGTCGCGGTACTGTTATTATTCTTGTGTAAACATAGCTTTATAGTTTGTTTGCTGGACGCTGCATGTTATAGAATTTAGGCGGAAATACTTGAAGTGCTTATGGGGGCGTGGTCGTTAATAGATTTCATAAACACATCAGCTTATTTTAGTTGAGGATCTATTCATAAGATAAATACAAAGCATTTACATTTTCATAATCGTTCTATTCGTTCAGGAGTCACGAAGCTACAGACAGACACACAGACACATGAAACTTATAATAACAGAACGGAGTGAGGCTCGAACATACTTTTGAGACCGGAGACCCAATGATCCATAAGTATATCAATAGGCCATCTTATTGTGGGTCTTATTGTATTTATTCGCAATTAGTATGGTGTCTTTCATCAGGCATAGAAGAATAATTTTGACGGCCACATGTTGCCATATAAACATAATTAAAGAATTCTAAATTAAGGGTATGGGCTGTGTGGTCGCAGAGTAATAATCCAAAGTGTCACCACGCGTATTTATCTTGGGTATCGTAAAGCCAACTCAGGGAGCAAACTAAGTCAGCGCTGCAAAGGGAAGGTCACTTGAAACAAACCCTATACGTACATGTATTTCGTGGTATTACTAGGCCTTTTTTATTTTTTTTTATGTGTGGAAAATCATCATGGACCGTCACCCCACCGGGGGTTACGGCGGGGTGGTGTGTCGGACTTGAACCGACTAAAAACCACACAGTGTGCCCTCTCTGCGCTTCTCCGTTTAGGAGGAGGAGAAGTCCAGGGTGGGATCTCCTTCTGAACTTCTCCAGCGCCTGCCCGCTCTTGATGCGGGCACTGTCTCTGTTCGACGACCCTTTCTTAGGCGGCGTCCGGCACACACCGACGCCGCCCCCAGGTATTAGTAGGCCTAAGCCTATAATGAGAAGCCTATGTCTAGCGGTGGCGGTTCTCGATGATTACGATATCGATGGGATAGATATGTGTGCTATAATTTAAAATTATTTTACACAACTCGCTAGCACTAATGTCTTGCGCCCAGTTTTACACCGTTGTTACTATGATTCACGGTCGCACAGTAACGGACAGGTAAATGAACATTACTCGTACATACAGACGGCATATTATTGGTGTATGTGTACTTAACATGGACTCGATAATTAGAAGGCACCAAATGTGGGGTCAAGAGCTGACAAGAGCTAACATAGAAATGAGTTCAGTAGGTAATTTTTTCTGTACGTGATCTGTAAGCTTTAATAAAAATATTCGAATGCTACTTTTTTTTTAATGAAATTAGGGCAAATGGTGTCCGACCTGGTGATGATTAAGAATACGGAGTTCCACTATCCCTATTCATCCCGTAGTAGAGTCACGCTGATTTCAGCACGAATGGGCCGTCTCGACCTGGGCAGTGAGAGTCACACAGAAGACCATCCTAATAATCTCAACATTCTTGATATCGTAGGTATTTCGTTTGTGTGAGACCGGAGGCCCAATCATTCTCCTGGCTTCCAGAAGCCATCAAGAACAGCCAGCAAGAACATCTGATCAGGCCGCCATGGTATGGGTCACCATACTGCTTTGCCTACCCTCACTATGAGGATGGTGACCCCTACTCTTAGGTTCTAATCATGCTTTCCATCAGGCAGAGTGAAGTCATTTTGGTAGGCTTGAACATAAAAAACAAAAAAAAATACAAACAAACGAAACAAACTTTTTATAATATAACCTTTAAAATTTTATATTACAAACAATATTTGGCGTTGCTAATTGTATAAAATTAGCAAGAATTTTAACAAATGCAAAATACCAAAAAACATACACAAAATGTTAATTAAAATCTTCGTTTGGTTCAAACGTAACATTCATTTATCGTAAAAATTTATTAACACTGGAATTGTGACTTTTAATTTAAATCAAAGTACAGTCAGTCTTAGATTTTTTTGGTTTATTTAAATTGCCAGTACCTATTAACTCTATAACTATAATGGCTAGATTATACGTACATACGATCGATAAATAAAGACGTGATTTAAATTAAAATTTCCATTAATTCTTTACTTTTAGAGAGCTGATACAAATACACTTTTATGTGTATAACGGTTTAAATGTGTGTGTTCGTAACATTGACTGACTCATTGGCTGGTTTGCAGATCAAGCAGTTGATCCCGGTTGCTATTGTAGGTGTTGATGTCCGGTATTCTCTGAGTTACCCAATGATATCAGTTAGTCTGGTAGTTAAATGAAAGGCTGCAGGTATATGCACTCCAGTTATATTTATAATTCCTTTACAAGGTTCTATCAATATTACAACACTGTTTTATAACTTACACCGAATACATGTACAGCACTCTAGGGCTACTTTACCAGACAGCCTCACCGCAGTCACAGGGACGGAAATGATGCGGGTGGCCTTTACACATACATTGATACGATTCTAGGTACTGCTATGCAATGTATATGTGTGTATCATAAGATAGTCTATCATAAGATAGTAGTCGTGAAGCTTAGTTGGAGGTCTTCGGGTGGCTTAAAAACATCCAACAGCAAGATTACGTAGCCACAACGTGTCTTGCCAGTCCCCAACCCGCACTCGGCCAGCGTGGGAACTTATAGCCTTAAACCCTTAGCCTGAGACCCGATCCCAGCAGTGGGACATTAACCGGTAGACCAACGAGGCAGTATTATTGTAACGAGACAAAGAAAACATGTTAAGGCTACAAGTGACACTTGTGTGTCAACGAATAATGTAATACTGAAACTTCTAAATTTAACTTTACCATTCGAGACTCTAATTGGTACTGAGAACTTGAGTCATGCTTAATAAGAGTCCAGACAATGTTGGCGAGACATCCAGCTTTAGACAAGTAATAATTATTAGCAGGATGGACTGATACTCAAAATTTGTTTAATTAATGAAGATGCATCTCACTAGCTCAGAAGCCGCCACAGTGTAGGTTTGTATATACATATGTATTTCGGAATATTTTTAAATATTTCGGACATCTTACATACAACGTTATCTAGTCTAATACTAAGCAGAGCTTGTATTATGGGTGCTATATCTAAACATACTATTTTTTGAAAATACATACATATTATACATAGAAAACACCCAGACTCCGAAACAGATTTGTGGATTATACAAATATTTGGTCTGACCCGGGAATCGAACCCGAGACCTCTTGATTAGCATCCGCATACGTTAACCACTAGACGAACAAGACAGCCGATATTGGTGTCTAACCCTCTTGGATTCTGTTCATGCTTTAAATCCGGGAGATTAAGGCTGAAATTTATAAAGCGAGCTTAGGCTTTGCTTAGACTTACCTCACGAGTTAAGTGTGCGTTGAAATTTATAGTCTTAATGCTTAGCTCAAGCTGAGCAAATGCTTAGCATAGTCTAAGTCACCAAAATCCTTGACTTAGCGATTACTTACGATTGTTCGATTGTCCAGGAAGAAAAGTCTTAATATAGTTCGAAAGCGTTGTAACAGAAGTCCGTAAGGGTATGCCAGGGTCAAGATAAAAAGTTAATACAAGAAATTGATAATTATTTGCGAATGAACTCGAGACAAGAGACAACCTCAAATATTGTTATGACATTTGACAAGTCAAAGATACGTACGTTTTGTTTTACTTGTACATGTGTTATTTTTGCCTTTTATCACTTTTAAAATCAATGAAAACTAAAGGTGTTAATTGATTGAAATACAATTATATGATTAAATTTATAAGATTACTAATATTTTAGTTTATGACAGCTATTTTAAAAATAATATAATTTTGAAATACTAATAATTTAAATTATTATGCTATGCAAATCGAAACGTTTCAATTTTTTCCTGAGCTCTTGCTTAGCATACACTCAGTAAATTCTTAGCCCAAGAGGACTATAAATTCGAATGCTAAGATTACACTGAGCAGGAACTTATGTAAGTTTAGCGTAAGCAAAGTCTGAGCAAAGTCTAAGTACGCTTTATAAATTTCAGCCTAAAAGTCCTTTTGGCAGAATCATTCACTTTAAAAAAAACGAAGAACTTGCAGCGAACTTAACTATTTACTGCAAACCAACGTTTGAAGTGTTCTGCCCGAATATTGCTGTTTTTACTTTATCACATTTTCACTTTCCTCTTAAATAAATTTCTCGGAGAGCTGACACACAGCATCATCTAGTCCCAAACTAAGCAGAGCTTATATTAAGGGTATTAGACAACTGATATAAATACATAAACATACTTGTTTTTTTTGTAAATACATACTTATTATAAGTAAGTACTTAGAAAATACCCAAACTCCGAAACAAATATTCAAGGAATCGAACACGAGACCTCTTGATTAGTAACCGCATACGCTAACCACAAGACAAACAAGGCAGTCAACACAGTTTTCTAATGAGACGGTGATGCACACGAACGTGTTGCCTTCGCAACAGCAACAAAGATCGCAAGTGTAACTGGTACTTAGAAGGTCTAAGTAGGTACTTACTTAGTGAAATGAAAATTATTTGAGGCTAGTATCTCGGCAAGTGAACCCCACAAAGTTCTGTGCAGCTCCCGAACCGGAGCTCCCCACCAGCTCGCGTGCCAGTACCGCACAGTAGAAGACACCACGCATTTTACACCTGCGGAAGAACAAATATTCTGTTTAATATTTTGATCTAAATTTATTTCTTTAACAACTCTATGCACTGTTAGTATAATGGCGGACTTAATGCCACAGTCATTCTCTGCCAGTATATCGTCGGGCGGTGCGGAAGTGATTGAGAAGGTGCACAACAATTTGGTTGGGAGTTGTAATGAATTATAAATTGAGAAATAAATAAGTAATACGATATCTAGGTATTCTTACGAAATTCATACAAACATAAATAGGAATACACATATACATACATCCAATATACATATATAAACACATACATACAAAAAATATTATATATATTAATAAAGTAAATAGAAATGTGTGTAATCCTACTAATATTATAAACGCAAAACTTAGTGAGTATGTATGTTTGTTGCTCTTTCACGCAAAAACTACTAAACGAGTTTGGATGAAATTTTAGAATAATATAGCTTCTATCTAGAATATAGATAATCTAGAATAATATCAGAATAAGACATAGAATAAACAGCACTGCATCGATCGCAGGCAATAACATTGATAGTTAATTGCATCAAAAAGGTCTTCTGGTCTTTTAAGATCTATTTGATAAATGTCACTTACAAAGAAATGAACAAAGATTCATTTAAGAATGGACTCATAAAATATAGTATTTCGTTAACAAACTAAATAAACGATAAGACCTAGTATATTAAACCGATTCCATGTTATTGTTTACATTACACATCTAGTAGCAAATGAAAACGATTTCGATAACCTACTAAAACAATCTTATCGGCCGTAAAACATATGTCGAACTATAACTCTATTTACTATGGTAACTACATAGTTTTTAAGGTTCCGTACCATAAGGGTAATAACAGGATCCTATTACTAACACTCCGTTTACGTCTGTCTGTCCGTCAGTCTAATCAGTCTCATGAACCGTGATCGTGATAGTTAACAGTTGAAATTCTCACAGTTGATGTATTTCATTTCCAACAACAAGAACATAACAAGAAATGCTAAAAACTAAATAGCCATACAATGGAAATAGAATTAGGAGTCTATTAGAACCACATCACAACAGGAAACAGTTTGAATGGCGACATTCGTGGGACCAAATAATATCATGATAATTCACGATATTTTTACTAGATATGTGCGATAACGAAGAAGAAAAAGAATTTTATTTTTATTTTTCTTATTCGAAGAACGTTAAAAACATCTAAACATAATAAAAATACATCAACTTAACGGCTTAAAATATCGATTTATATGTAAACATAGTTAAAAGCATAAATAAATCACAATAGCACGTAGTATGTTTATCAAAGGAGGTATATTTTATAGCCATACTATCGGCGAACTTCGTACCGCCCAATTTTGAAATCCCAGAACTTGATCGCAGCCCCACCTACCGGGTCTAATTGCGAATCTAAACCATTCTCGAACGCACTTGAACACACAAAAAAACATCAAAATCGGTCCAGCGCCCTGCGGCAAGATGGACAGATTCGTGAACGGGCGCTGTCAGTTGTGACTGGTCATCTCTTAGTTGCCACGGCTTATTTGAATTAATTATTTTAATTTTCAATTGTATTTTTGTTGTACTATGGACACTTTTAACGTGCACGTCTTGCTACATCGTTCTCACATAATGTACCATCTCAACATGAATGATGTAACCAAGATTTTGTAAAAAACATTTTGATTTAAAAGAGTGTCCATGGAGTTTCTTGCCCGTTCTTCTCCATAGAGATCTACGCTAGGGAATGGGCAACTACAGTACTTTCACAGTTTTTATGTCTTGTGACTGGGACTGTAGCTACATTTTTGTTTCGACAATTCAAAAGTGCCTGTAACTGGCCTACTTGAAATAAATGCTTTGATTTTGATTTTGGACTGACAATTTGAAGAAAGTGGATGGATGCCAATTGCCCAAGACTGAGATAGTGTTTCTTTTGGTAGACGTTCGCTTAGCAGTGACCAGCGATAGGTTGTTGACAGAACCTCACATTCGCAAAGCGATCGTAGGTGAGCCGTGTTTCAGATATGGGCAGGGCTAAACCGGAATGAGACCATGGCTTCACAGAAAAATAAAGGTTAAGGTTCTTTTATTGTTCTTCACTGATTGAGTGAGGTTCCCGGACCTCGAACTTCTTTCTGTCACTGATTCTGAGGGAGAGGCTGAAGGAGTAGTAACGCGATAATCTCGCCCCCCTCCATGACTGCCTTGTTCATTTAGTGTAGTGGTTAGCATATGCGGCTGATGATCAAGAGGTTTCGGGTTCGATTCCCGGGTCGCACCAAAGTTTGTTTGATCTGCAAATATTTGTTTCGGAGTTTGGGTGTTTTCTATGTATAAATATGTATGTATTTATAAAAAGAAAGTATTTATTTATGTATTTATATCAGTTGTCTAGTAGCCATGGTACAAGCTCTGCTTGGTTTGGGACTAGATGATGTTGTGTCAAATGAAAAAAAACCCTGAAAAAGAGATACATTTTGTAGAATTTCTCTATTGTTTTCTTCCACCTACATAACGAGTTAGTGCAACCGTAATTTTAGACATGAGCAAGTTTAACTGTATCCCTATTTCGGGGGCCAAGAGATCAATCTTCATTATAGTTAATGAGACCATGCAATGACTTTTAAAATAGACACAATACTGTCGTTTACTGTCATTAGTTCTGTGAAAGCTTGTGACGTCAGAACTTTTTTTCTTCATCGTATATTCTAAAGACGTTTGTACATAGAAAATATCAACCTATGTCATCAGCAATTTCTAATAAGGCTTATACGTGATGGCCTCCAGTATTTTCAATCAACAAAAAGCATTGAAAAAATAGCTTTAAGTCGATTTTCTTTAAGGCCTTGGTCTCTTTTAATACTCGTATAATATAATGGCCTTAGGTGATTGGAAACAATCACAGAGGGTAAGCAAGGACGGCGCGGTCAGTACCTAGATGGGTGACCGTTTGTGCCATGATATTTTATGAGCGTTTCCGTAAGGTCACGTTAAGCATCCCAATTATTATCATAAGATAACAGTCGTGAAGCTTAGCTGGAGGGCTTCGGGAGGCTGTAAAATATCCAACGGCAAGATTACGTAGCCTATTACGGCGTAGATATATTTGTTAGCTATTTATTTTTATTAAGAACTATATATTTGTTGCACTACTTGCATTTTTTAACAATGTTTTATCTAAAGTTCGGAGCAAAAGACAAAGCATTAATCGTTCGGCAACAGTATATAGTAAGCCGACCCGAAATATAGTACAATACTATATTTGCCATAGTACGGTTGGCAACGCTATGTCGGTATAGAGTTTGTGTAGTATTCCTTTTTATTTGTTCGTTAGATGGTTCTTATGACACGCACGGCATGAACGGTGGACCCAACGTACACTTATTACTATTTTAATTAATGAAAAAAAGTAGCTATTTCAACTTGAATCAAAACAAATTGGTAAACATTATTATACGTTATTAACACTAGCCCAATGCTGGTATGTTACAAACACTACTATGACATTTCAAACTAGTTTATCTCAATATAATCTGAATAGAGGAAAAAACCAAAATCAAAACCTGAAAATAAATGCTAATTACTTGACCAGAACTTTACAGACAAACGTACAAAACAATTTAAGACGTATAATTAGCTACTACAAGAAAGGTTCAGTCTCCGAACAGTCAATCGGTTTCTTAAAGGGCTATCGACCGGACCAGTAGCGAGTTCAAATGCCAATCCTTTTTGTCTTTTATTACCTAGGGGTATAAAAATAGTTTAAATTCTGGTCTCAGACCTAATTGATGATAACACAAAATTTCAGAAGATTTGATCTAGTCGTTTCGGTGGAGTATGACAACTAACAGTGTGACACGAGCATTTTAAATAAATAAGATTGACACACATATAAATAATAAATAGAACAACGTACAAAACTATTATTGATAAATATATTATCAAAATAGTTCTCAAAACTACTGATAATATAATTATCAGCAGTGAGTAGCGAGCTGATCTAGTGCGCACACGCAGTAAACGCATGCACTGACATTATACGTTCATTCACTTTCGAGATCTCTATCATCATCATCATCAGCAGCCTTTAACAGTTCACTGCTGGACATAGGCCTCTCCTTAGAAAGGAGGTTTTGGCCTACTATACCACGCTGGCCAGACGGGTTGGTATAGGGTTCGTTTCAAGTTCAGCTGTACACGGGGGTTGTCCGGTCTATGGCACTCTATGGTGCACCGGTGTGGGCGGCGGCTCTGACCGAGCAGAATAGGGCGCGCCTCAGGCGGCCTCAGAGAACTCTGGCGGTCAGAGCCATACGGGGCTACCGCACCGTATCGACGGAGGCGGCGTGCGCCCTGGCCGGAACACCCCCGTGGGATTTGGAGGCGGAAGTGCTCGCCGACGTTTATCGGCGAGTGGCTAACTACCGGGCGGAGAGTGGTGGAGTTGGACCTCCGCCCGAGGACGTGCGCGAGTGGCGCGAAGCCGCTCACCGAGCCACGATGGATCGCTGGTCGGTCCGGCTGGAGACTCCACGTGCTGGCTTCGCCACCGTAGAGGCGCTTCAGCCGGTCATCGGCGAATGGGCAGTGCGGCAGCACGGGACCCTTACCTTCCGACTGACGCAGGTTCTTTCCGGGCATGGTTGCTTCGGAAAGTACCTGCACTCGGTCGCCAGGAGGGAATTGAGTCCCGCCTGCCACCACTGCGACTGCAGTGAGGATTCGGCTCATCACACGCTGGCGGTCTGCCCCGCATGGGAGACGCAGCGCCGGGTCCTCACTGCAGTCATCGGAGGGGATCTCTCGCTGCCGGCCGTCGTTCGTTCCATGGTCGGCAGCGAGAGCTCATTTACCGCGGTCGCAACCTTCTGCGAGGACGTAATCACGCAGAAGGAGGCGGCGGAGAAGGCCCGGGAGGACGACATCCAATCGGACCAGATTCGTTGCCGGCGACTCGGGCGGCGGAGGCGCGAACATCTGCACCTCATGCCGCCTTGAGTGTGGCCGCGGGTGGACGGGACGGGTTATCCCTCCATCCGCATTATGTGGCCAGCCGCGAGGGGGCGGCGTCGGTGTGTGCCGGACGCCGCCTAAGAGAGGATCGTCGTACAGAGACGGTGCCCGCATCAGGAGCGGGCAGGCGCTGGAGAAGTTCAGAAGGAGATCCCACCCTGGACTTCTCCCCCTCCTAAACGGAGAAGCGCGGAGAGGGCACACTGTGTGTTTTTTAGTCGGTTCAAGTCCGACACACCACCCCGCCGTAACCCCCGGTGGGGTGACGGTCCATGATGATTTTTCACACATTAAAAAAAAAAAAAAAAAAAAAAAGGGTTCGTTTCAAGTTTTCCTTCTCTTCGCATTGATGTTGTCTTGCGTTGTTTATCCCTTAGTCGCCTTTTACGACACCCGCGGGATGAATAGGGGTGGTGACACTCTGTATTCTTATATCGAGATCTCTATGCGCAACCACAACAACTGTTATTATGCTAATGTTGTTGTAAATAATGATTCCGACGTAGTATAGCAATAAGTTGCGTTAAAAAAAACTTTTTTGATTTCTGACAAAATCGTAACCAAAGAAACACATGTTCAAGGTAGTAGAACCACGCTTATTTGGGGCCAAAGGGCCGGCCTGACTGGGGCGGTACTACCAACGCATAGAAGACTAAATTTAAAAATATAGTATTCGGGCTGTTGTATTTCGTTGGTGTATGCGAGACCGTGGTACCGATGATGCAGAGTGCAGAGGCATCTCACACTCACCAACGAAATACGAAAACACGAATGCTGTCATTTTAAGGTTGGTCTTCTATGTAAAGGTAGTCCGTAATTAAACGGTCAAGCCGGCCGGGCGAATTAAAAAAAATGGATAAATGTTGCGCCATAAATCTAGAAGAGTTACGTTTTTAATAAGAATGACGACACATAAATAAATTCGGAGTAGTTTGTCACAAAGTTTTGAAGTCACTCTTTTAATGTTTGCACAGAATAGTTGAAAATAAATATGTTATCCATCGTACCCTGAATGACAAAGTTCATATTAATTACTAAGATAAAACTAAAATAAAATTGATACCGAGAATAATTTTTACAGTGCAGTTGATAACTGCACTTGTAGTATGTAATGATCATCGCTAACCTCATTAATATAGCTGTTTTTGTAGATTTACAACAAAAACCGCGGGGCGAAGCTAGTCTTAAATAAAAGTAGTCAAAGTTACTTCTTATATTATCTTTTATCTGGTGAAAGTACCTTCAAAATCGGTCCAGGCGTTAAAGAGATTATTCGGAACAAAGAGAGACAAACATTTTAAGTTTTTTTTTTAAAGTACCTACCGGATAAACCCGTACTTCCATATGCATTCAGTGAACAGCTGTTAATTTGAAATTTTAAGCAGACACTTGAATGTTATCTATTTGTGTCAATACAAGTACTTATTTAAATTTACTCACGGTATTTTTGAGAAAGATGTCGCTTACAGTTTACAGTTTATATATGAGTAATGTATTGAGAAGCAGAAAGCTCTTAAAATATCTCAAAATAAAGAAAAAAAACTAGCGGGAAAACACAAGTTGACAATAAAAACGGCGCCAAATTAAAAACTCAACGAAAAAAATAACAAACGACTTCATTCGTCATATTTGTACTGTTTAAATGTAAATGTTTTTTAAACGTTTCTTTTTATTCTACATACACAACTATCTAGTTGATATTGGAAGACACCCAAGTAATGTTTTTGTAGGGCTGCCATTCGTCCGGGTTTTCTCGCATTCGTCCTGGTCCGTCGTAGTAGTCGTAGAGACCGTCCGGGGAGCGTCCGGGCGGGGTTTTGTTGGTAAAAGATTTATGGAATCTTTTAGAACTCTAAGATCTCTAAAAAGAGTTGTGTGTGTTACGGTGTTTTAAGAAATAAACGATGTCAAACTTATTTGACTAAATAAAAAATATTTACGTATCCGGGTTTTGATCTCTAAAATCCGGAAATTTGTACTTTTCGTTCTAGTTTACAGATATTAAAGATGGCAGCCCTAATGTATATAAGAATTTTAACTCTTTCATAATATTTGTAGAATACTTTAACTATCGATGTTGGTCGTCACTCCGTTGAACATGTTTTGAAATATGTTTTCAAATTGGCAAAGAGTATCAATACCTGTGTTGCGTAAGTAAAAGAGCTATCGATTTTTGGTGACCTTTAGGTAGGTATCCGACTTGAGCACCTCAACCGAGTATGTATGCATGTATATACATACATATCTATACCTATACTATATATATCTTCCTAGCCTTATTCCCAATATTATTTGGGGTCGGCTATTAGTTCAAACGGTTTTACCTGAATAACAGTTTTTCCACGGAGCGACTGGCATCGGACCTCCGCAACCCTAAGGGAGAACTGAAATTCTAAGGTTGAACTAGTTGTCAGTCAATTTTAGGGCACTGACTTCCTAATAACGATTGCCATAGATAGATGTTCATGACAACCGGAACCGACGGCTTTACGTGCTCTTCGAGGCACGGGCGTGAATCACCGCCAAACTTCCAAAATTCGGGCTGCTATTAAGAATTTCCTAAGAAAAACACAAATACACTTTTTTGCCCAACCCGGAATTTGAACCCGAGACCTTTTGATTAGCAGTCGCATACGCTATCCACTTGACCAACGAGGCAGTTCTAACCTCTTTTAATATCAGATACCTTTACGATACCGATACGATTTAATATTATAAAACTGAAGAGAGTTTGTTTGTTTGAATGCGCTAATCTCAATAACTACTAGTCCAATTAGAAGTAATCTTTTACTGTTAGATAGACCATTTACGAGGAAGGCAATTGGCTATAGAGCATATACATATATCAAGCGAGTTGTTTTTTGGATGTTTTTAAGCCACCCGAAGGCGTCCAACTAAACTTTACGACTGTTATCCTATGATAATCGGGACCGACTGCTTAACGTGACGTTCATGCTAGTAACGATCACCCATCCAGGTACCACGCCGTCGTTGGTTACCCTCGATGGGTGGAACATAAAAAAAGTACAGTCGAATTGAGAACCTCCTGTTGTTGAAGACGGTTAAAAACAGTCATTTTTGCTGGAGGAAATCTGCACACATATACAAGACTCACGTACATAAACAATCGCCTGCCACTAAGAACTCACACACAACGAATAAAATAGTACATTGTTCACCGAGGGAGGAAAGGAACCCGACTCGGTCGCGGCCTATAGGCCCATCGTGTTGCTGGACGAGGCGGGTAAGCTGTTCGAGAGGGTGCTACACGCCCGCATCGTCCGGCACCTGCGCGAGGTGGGCCCCGATCTGTCGGACGCCCAATTTGGATTCCGGGAGGGGCGTTCGACGGTCGACGCAATTCTGCGTCTGAAGGCCGCGACTGAACAGGCGGTGGGCTCAGGTGACGTGCTGTTGGCGGTGTCGTTGGACATCGCCAACGCATTCAATAGTCTGCCATTCAGCTGCATCAGGGCCGCACTCCAGTACCACGGAGTGCCACAGTACCTGAGGCGGCTAGTGGCAGACTATCTGACGGAGCGTACTGTCATGTATGAGGACCGAGAAGGAGTCTTGAGACGTCGGGCCATGTCGTGCGGTGTTCCACAGGGGTCTGTCCTCGGACCACTCCTGTGGAACATGGGATACGATTGGGTCCTGCGAGGGCGTCTCCCCCCCGGCGTCGGTGTAATTTGCTACGCCGACGACACTCTTGTGACAGCCCGGGGGGCGACCTTCGAAGAGGCGGCACGCCTGGCCACCACAGGAGTCTCCCTGGTGGTCGGGCGCATTGAGGCGCTGGGTTTGCGGGTGGCCCTAGAAAAGACGGAAGCCCTACTTTTCCATGGGCCCCGTCGTGGTCCACCCGCCGGCGCCTCCATCGAGGTCAACTCGGTCCTCGTACCGGTCCGGGCCCACTTTAAGTATCTGGGTCTGGTCCTAGACGGTAGGTGGCTCTTCGACGAGCACTTCCAACAGCTTGCTCCGAAGCTGATCGGCACTGCCTCCTTCCTTGGGCGTCTTTTGCCCAATCTGGGAGGAGCCAGTGTCGCCACGAGGCAGCTGTACACGGGGGTTGTCCGGTCTATGGCACTCTATGGTGCACCGGTGTGGGCGGCGGCTCTGACCGAGCAGAATAGGGCGCGCCTTAGGCGGCCGCAGAGAACTCTGGCGGTCAGAGCCATACGGGGTTACCGCACCGTATCGACGGAGGCGGCGTGCGCCCTGGCCGGAACACCCCCGTGGGATTTGGAGGCGGAAGTGCTCGCCGACGTTTATCGGCGAGTGGCTAACTACCGGGCGGAGAGTGGTGGAGTTGGACCTCCGCCCGAGGACGTGCGCGAGTGGCGCGAAGCCGCTCACCGAGCCACGATGGATCGCTGGTCGGTCCGGCTGGAGACTCCACGTGCTGGCTTCGCCACCGTAGAGGCGCTTCAGCCGGTCATCGGCGAATGGGCAGTGCGGCAGCACGGGACCCTTACCTTCCGACTGACGCAGGTTCTTTCCGGGCATGGTTGCTTCGGAAAGTACCTGCACTCGGTCGCCAGGAGGGAATTGAGTCCCGCCTGCCACCACTGCGACTGCAGTGAGGATTCGGCTCATCACACGCTGGCGGTCTGCCCCGCATGGGAGACGCAGCGCCGGGTCCTCACTGCAGTCATCGGAGGGGATCTCTCACTGCCGGCCGTCGTTCGTTCCATGGTCGGCAGCGAGAGCGCATTCACCGCGGTCGCAACCTTCTGCGAGGACGTAATCACGCAGAAGGAGGCGGCGGAGAAGGCCCGTGAGGACGACATCCAATCGGACCAGATTCGCCGCCGGCGACTCGGGCGGCGGAGGCGCGAACATCTGCGCCTCATGCCGCCTTGAGTGTGGCCGCGGGTGGACGGGACGGGTTTTCCCTCCACCCGCACTATGTGGCCAGCCGCGAGGGGGCGGCGTCGGTGTGTGCCGGACGCCGCCTAAGAGAGGGTCGTCGTACAGAGACGGTGCCCGCATCAGGAGCGGGCAGGCGCTGGAGAAGTTCAGAAGGAGATCCCACCCTGGACTTCTCCTACTCCTAAACGGAGAAGCGCGGAGAGGGCACACTGTGTGTTTTTTAGTCGGTTCAAGTCCGACACACCACCCCGCCGTAACCCCCGGTGGGGTGACGGTCCATGATGATTTTTCACACACTAAAAAAAAAAAAAAAAAAAAAAAGGGAGGAAAGGAACCGATTACTAGCGAGGGAGCAGTTTGTGGCCTGAAGGCGCAGCCTAGGGCCACAATACTCCCGAGGTAGGAATGGGACTTTCACCCGAGTGCTACACAGTGCTTTATACTACACCTGTGAGGAACATTTAAAGTATTTATAAAATAAAATCAAAACGTAAGACACCATGTAAGACACAATTTAGCTTAGAATTTGACATAATATTTATAAATATTTCGCGCTTCTTTTGTTTTTTTTATTCTTCACAAAAGGATGTCAGTGGCACGGAGATTCCATATTTAAATTATATGAAAACTCTTTGGGCAGGCGCGCGCCATAGATAAGATAACACATGAGAAATGAAAATTCATACAACTTTCTCTCCCGCTAAAACACGTTAGAAATGGATTTTTATACATTTTTTCCTCCCGCTTATTTAGGTCAAGGAAAAGACTAACTTTCTCTTTACATTTTCAGGGAATATTGACTACTGTTCCGATCAGGTGTAGTATAAAAGCTATTTCACACACCCATAAACAGTTTCTGTGTTCTAACAGTTTATAGCATGGCGTATGCTTAGTTGCTCAGACAGAGGGGAACCCTTGCGTATGCTACTCGCTAACGAAATGCTCTATGATAAATCAATTTTAATGCAATATATTATGTATTATGTAACATAATAATACGAGTATAATCAATCAATTAAAATAACAGTGAACAAAGTACATGTATTTTAATATGTACATATATGTACTTATTATGCAAAGTATTTAGTTATTCCAAAGAGTGTTTAGTTTTAGTTCCACATTATATATACGTGATTGATATAAGACTAGCTTTCACCCGCAGCTTCGCCATGTGTATGTCTTTTATCGTGGTAAATAGTAACCTATGTCCTTTCTTAGGCAATAGAATATCTGCGTACCAAATTTCATTTAAATTGGTTTAGTAGGTCTAGTCCTACTTATCGAGGAAGGACCATGAAGGAGGCTAGGGGGATGGTCTATATGTATAACATCAAGATACCGTCAATAAAGGTCGAGAATCGATGAAAAATGTAAAAACAAAGAAAATATATTTCAAGGAACAGGATTACATAACTATTTACTGATATTATCAGTGTGGAGATAGATTAAGAATACGGAGAATCTCCACATCCAGACACCAGAATCAACCCATTAGTCACGTGGGCGTCGTATGACGCGATGAAGGGGAGCAGACAACTACTGCAAAGGGAGGGATAATTAGAAATAAATTCCATAGCAACCCGTCTGGCCAGTGTGATATAGTAGATGAAAACCTTCATCTTAAGGAGAGGCCTATGTCTAGCAGTGGACTGTTAAAGGCTGATGAAGTGATGATGTGATATCGAACTAATGATTGACCTTATCACACAAGTATTCGTCCTGGATAGGAATTGATCACACGACTTGATTGGTTGATGTCAGTCAGGATGACGAGTACTAACCCACAATCTAAACAATCTTTAATGGAACCTATTAAGGCTAAAAGCGTATAAAGGGAGTGGGATCATGACGGAGATAGTGATGGGTGGGGTTCTACTTGTTAAATGGTCATGATGGTCAACATCTAACGTATTAAATTCCTAGTAAAACCTAGTAGTTAATTTCTACTAAATTGCAATTAATTTTCAAATTTTCTTTCGATACCATTGGACCTCAATCGTAATTTTATACACCTACTACGCCTTTACTTGTAGCTGCGCCGGTGTGTGCGTCGGTTATAATGGTAAATATTGTTACTTCGAGCCCATTTTCGAATGAGTTCTTGTAATTATACTATAAATAAACAAAACAGCTATACGCACTTCTACGTATTAAGTATTTTAGATTACAGGAATTGCTCCTTAATATCATCGAAAGTCTGTCGATCTGTCTGAATCGATATTAATGAATTTCAGAGGATATGGCTAGCTTTTATGTTTCGTGTGTACATAGTTCTTTATAGTGTACCATTTTGCTATATACATAATTTGAAAGATTTTTACTTAGTTCATTAAAAATGCTGAATTGTCTGTATTATAATAAGTGTATTTCCCACCACTCTTGGATTTTACTTGTACTTTCCATCAGGCAGATTAGTCGCTTTAGTAGCTGTATCACTACATATTATAAAAGTCCTCCACCGCTTGTTTGTTCGTGATAAAATCAATAACAACTGCACCGACTGAAATAATATTTTGTACCCAGATAGCCTGAGAACATAGGCCTTGAGAACTTTTTACCGCGATAACCGACATAGACACAGGCGCAGCTAACATATTGTGTAAAAAAAAACTAAGCTTCTGAAACAGTTTGATTGAATACCAAAACGAGTTTCTCGTTTCCTCTACTTATTGTTTTTTTTTAGTTTGGTGTCTTCTGACTGTACATACGCATTTTGGCTTGCGTTCAAAACTGTTGAATAACAGCAAGGCTGAATATTAAATAGAATATTCAGTCATTAAAAAAATAATTACCTCGGTATGATGAATGATTTTAGATTTTTTTTGACGAAATATTTTTTTCCTGTATCTGACTGTAGTGCCCATTTTATTTGTCTATATTGTCTGTAAGTTTTTGTATTTCATCATAAATTGTTAGTTAGCAAAACAAAGAACTGTTTATGGATGTTGCTGGATGTTGTTACTGGATGACAGATTTACTATATAATTTATTAATCTGTTCTCTGCTTTCTGTATCCATCGTATAAAATTATTAAACGTTATTTTTACAAATTTTTCGACAAAAAAATAGATATTAAACTTGCAAATTATCAGGAAAACTAGTTGGCCTAACATAATTTTTAAATACGTAATTAATATTTGTACGAAGAGACTTCCTCATATGGAACTGGTATCTTCCTTTACAAGTGCCTTATATTTATAAATCTACAAGCTTTTGTTGCCGGTTATCTAGGTAAAGTGTAGCCTACATCTAAGAACGATATATCTCAATGCTGCGCCCTGCGGTGTTACCCGCGTATCATTATGGTTGCTATGCAAGTTTGTTATGCATAGCAACTTGTGAAGTTTTGACAGGAGATAAACAGTGATACATTTTGACATCTGCGATTTATGTATTTTTATAATCACCTAGCTTTGGCCTTTGTATCTCGATTTTTGCAGTAATAAGTTGCCTATGTGTTATTCTGATATATAAGCTATATTACTGTAAACTTTCATCCAAATTCGTTCAGTAGCTTTTGGGTGAAAGAACACCAAACATACACACATACATACTCACAAACTTTCACGTTTATAATATTAGTAGGATGATAACGGATTGTTTCTGGATGCATAAGTTGTAAAATTTATCTGGACACCCATAGCCGTTGAAATTACGAAAATTGTTAGGCAATTTTTTTACTTAAAAACATTTGAAAGAATGAAGATTTTAGGGTTCGGTTTTTAAAACATGTCAAAAAATTTTCGAATAATCTGAGTTATCAAAAATTGGTCATAAATGCATCTGAGGAACTAGATTGTCTAACTAATGGTGAAAATATTTTGGAAATCGGTTGATAATTACGATCTGTATACGGGCACTGAAAATAGTCAAATTTTAAAAAACTTGTATTTATAGTTATGGGCGTTTTATATGTATAATGTTGCAATGTATAATTGCTAAGTTAAGTATAAAACGTCATTTGTCAACAAATTAACACTATAAGTACGTGAGCTTAGTAAAACTTTCAAAGTCATTATCGATGCCTTTGATGGTTGCGGAAACTGCAATATCTGTAATTTTTCCACCCGAGTGTATCGATCGCTAGTATAAATAAAATATTTAAACGAATAGCAGTTCTAGACCGAGTGAACTGAAAGTTTGTTTTATAACATACAGTCTCATTATGATATTTGTGCAGCTGTTTCTAAAGATATAAATAGCTTGGCTTGGACCGTATCCGCCCCTCTTTAGTCGTTATTTTCTTTTACTTTTTAAGGGATATAACACAGTAAGAACGTCTGAGATCAACGACTTACAGAAGTTCATGGCTATTCTGTAAATATACATATTGCAATGTTAATTAAAGCGTTGGCGGTCGAAAGCTGTTTTATGTAGAGTATGTTTCCTTTCTTTTATATAAGCCTGCCAACGTGACTACTCGGCCTGATAGAAAACATAAGTTGATTCCAAGAGTGATGGTCAATATCCTTATTGTGGGTGCACACAGTGCAGCTTTGTGACCCACATCGTGGCGACCTAGTGATCATCATTGGCACTCCGGTCTCGCACTTACCAACGAAATACAACAGTCATTTTAAGGTTGATGTTCTATGCCAGTGTTTTCTTTTCTTGAAGTATGTGATTGTTAACTTATTCCTTTAGTAGGTATGTGGCCTTTACCATAAGGACCATTAACAAAACATCCAATTCACTCGTAAGTCTTTCGGAGAACGTTGCAAATGTTACAAATATCAAGTAATATACCTATTTTTAGATTATTACAATATTACGTGACTTAAAAGTAATGAAGTAATTGAAACTTAATAACTGAGTTGTCCGTGTGGTAACGAACCAAGATTCTTATTTAATTTTTCTAATTATATATTTATATATACTACCTACGCCCCGCGGTGTTAACCGCGTATTTTCGGGATAAAAGGTAGCCTACACATGTGATTATCCAGAATTCATTTTTAAATTAGCCATTTTCAAACTATCATTATGGTTGCTATGCAAGTTTGTTTTGCATAGCAACCTGTTAAGTTTTGATAGGAGATAAACAGTGATACATTTTGACATCTACGGTTTATGTATTTTTATAATCACTTATCTTTCGCGCGTGTATCTCGATTATTGCAGTAAAAATTAGCCTATGTGTTATTCGATATAAAAGCTATATTACTGTAAAGTTTTATCCAAATCCGTTCAGTAGTTTTTGCGTGAAAGAGCAACAAACATAGATACACACATATATATACTCACAAACTTACACGTTTATATTATTCGAAGGATAGAAGGATTATAATTATTACAGAAACGTTACTTAACAGACGGGAGTTTGAATGTTGGGGTGTTAGCCCCCGTGGTTCGGAGAGCCCTTAAAGTCATCGGTCTTGTTCGATGGCCATCCCATCGGATAATGGGTGTGA
Source organism: Phragmatobia fuliginosa (assembly GCA_932526445.1). NCBI lineage: Eukaryota > Metazoa > Arthropoda > Insecta > Lepidoptera > Erebidae > Phragmatobia > Phragmatobia fuliginosa. Next base: position 17,088,599 of record OW052074.1, on the reverse strand, counting down.
TGAGTTTGCGCACACACTCGTGCAAATTGAGAGTGACTCGAGTCGGTTATGAGTACATCATCATACCATATCTAAACAAGCTGGTACTGGATTGTTTACGGAAGTACTTTAGCATTTCCTACGAACGCGTTTCCATCTAGGTTGAATTGAATAGAATTTCTATGTTTACCTCCAGCTTATAGATTTCCACCAGGAAATTAAGTGAGCAATAAACTGGCTTTTAAATGTACTGAAAATGTATTCGCATGAGTTGAATGTACGCAGCTAAGTCTGTGTATTGCTGCAATGGATGCTAAGTGTTGGTGCACATTGTTGAACATTGCATCGAGACACTGAAATGAGTAAATTCATATTGTTCTGTAATTCTTGATGTTAGATTAACAAATCGTTGTTTTATAAATACCAATCACTTTTTCTTTTGCTATTTAGTAATTGTGTTGAATTCCTATTTTTTTATGTTTAACGAGCTGACTCCGCATGACGTTGATCTGTCTTTGAATACTGAATTAGCGTTGGTAAAAGTCTTATACCAGTTTTCACCAACTATACTTAAAGCGTTTCTTCACTAGGTTCCCCCATAGTAGGTAGCCCCTAAATTTTATGAAAAATCAAAGCTTAGTCCTTTAATGATTGGTGAAAAGGAAAATATCACTAAGAGTTACCTCTCTATAAGTAGCCCTTTAAGTTTAGAGGACGTTGCTAAACACAAAGAAAAAAAAGAATAAAGGTTTTTTTTTTCAGACGTCGTTTTCAGAAGTTTCACGTGTGTGATAGTAGGAATTCGTTTGTAGAGAGATTTCGTTCGTTCAATAGAGATGAGACCTATAGATGTTTTAAGCTCTATACGACTATTTTTATTTACAACTTCATGCACTTACTACTCTGGGTATTCTCTTTGAAGGGTGACATGATCGCACGGTTGGAATTATGGTTTAAGCGGTCACAACGTCGCTTTCTACTGCTTCAAGTGTTGTTGGTTCAAATTCCATACAAACACAGGATGTAAGTTCCAGTTAGACAAAAAAACTATCAGTTATGAATTCCATATAATAATAGCCTACAATGGAAAGAAAGTTTGCTTTCTTGATCGAGAAAACTACGTATAAATTCTAACATATCTACCTACATTCACAATGCAGTTATAAGCGATCAAGTACTGCAGTCTGCAGACGATACGAGTTTATTTATATGGCCAAGAAAAATATTTGGCACACGGCTTTGAATTAAACTAACTGCTCTGGGCGATTGATTTAGCACATCGGTATGTACAGTTTGAGTTATAACTTTCATTGGTAAAGTAAGAGCGAGAATGGAGGCAGTTAATGGAAGACTTAAATCATCTCACAAATGACAGTCTGATTTCAAAGTACGCAGTCTCCATGCAGTCTGTAGACTGCCGTTTAAATTATTTAAGTCTTCTATTAACTGCCTCCATTCTCGCTCTTACTTTACATAGCTGATTAATTTAATAATATTCTTATGTAAATGCGAAAATAACTCTGTTTGTCTGTCTGTCGTACTTTCACGTCAAAACTACTGAACCGATGCAAGTGAAATTTGCTATAAAGATAGTCTAGAGCCTGAGAAAAGAAATAAGCAACTTTTTACCGCTATAACCGACACACACGGGCGGAACTGCGAGCGAAAGCTACTTCTTATATATTTGAAAGATGGAAATGTTTTTTTTGATGTAAGTACCGCACACATGCATTAAGTGAAAAGCTATTACATATCTATGTCATCACATAAACTGGTCCCTACAGCCCTGTAATAAAAGGAAAGGTTAAACTAAACACACCAAACAATAACCCATGATTTGACATTGATTTGAACATCAAGGTCACGAGCGTGTTACATCAGAACCAGTCACCGTGCGGTGCATACGAAACAGCGACTGGTGATTGTGATACGATTGCAACATACATACCTATACACATTATGCCCGCTACACACGAAACGAAGTTTTTGGGATTAACAGATCGATTTACCGAGATTTATCGATCGTGTGCATGATAAATCGTTGCAGATTATCGTTGATCGGTGATCGATAAATCTGCGCAAATCGGTCTGCATAGATAAATCGTTACGGTTTATCTTTACGTGTACAGTAGGTATTAATTGACAATTAAGTAACAATGGTATATGTATTTACAAACAGTATGATGCCCGTTTTCAACAAAAAATACTTAAACTACCTCCTTACGAGGAGCCTACTAACGTAAGTAGCCCCTGAGCCCAGACATTACCCGGAGCAAATGGACAAAAAATTTTAAAATTGCTTTTTTTGCGTAATTAACATATATAATGCTTTTATATGCATTTAATATCTTAAGAAATAGTTTAATTGTATTTACTTGTAGAGATTTCACATCCAGAAAGATCCTTCATAAATAAACGGGAGCTTAACTCATAGTGTGATCTATTCTAATGAACCCTATGAGTAGAGATATTATTTAGATAACATATTTTATTCAGCTCCAAAGTAGCAAAAAAATTCCATAATTTACTTTTCATTAAACACTCAACTGTTAATAATAATCAAAACAATGATCAATTATTGTCCAAACTGTCATTTTGACATTGTTGACATTTTAACAGCTCTATTTATGAAGCGGTATCTTTGTTGTGATTATGATAGATTGCTTTACCTATATTAACACTTTTTAAATAAATATTCATATGACACACTTTGTCTATTATTTCGCGCTATTTCATATTTGTCTTTCAATTCGTTATCAAATAATAGTGGGTTGTTACGTTTGCTCTGGGCTTTAGGGTCATAATCTTTCAGTATTTAATTTTGTCCTTTTTTTCCTTTTTACCGACCAACAATAGGCCCATCGTATAGCAATGTTTACACTATCGTAAAATATAGTAAGTAGTAGAGCCATGTTGATTTCAGTACGAACGTGCCAGCTCGACCGAGGTCATACTACCCTCACACAGAAGATCAATCTAAAATTGACAGCATTGGTGTTCTCGTGTTTCGATGGTAAGTGCGAGACCGGAGGCCTAAAGATGCAGAAGTATCTCAATAGGCTTTCACAGATGGAGTCACCTTGCTGCATTGTCTGCACTCACAATGAGCATGGTGACCTTATGGTGATGATGATGGTGATGGTGATTCTACTTATGCTTTCTATCAGGCAGAGTAAGCCGGCCAAAATGAGTACTTTGGCAGGCTTAAATATAAAAGAATAAATAAAAAGATGCGCTGGACGCGAACCATTGGAGAATGAGCATCTGATTTAGATGCAAATCTGATGCCGACTACGATCCTAAGAAGTGAGGGACCGATCCGAGAGAGATTATTTTTACACGTATTTCGATCTACAGTAACTTCAACCACAAACAAAAGAATTATAGAACAAACAAAGATTTCAGTTTGTATATTTAACTTTTACGTGGATAAAAAAAATCCATTTGTAATAAGTAACGACAGAAAAACACGCAAGAAAAATAAATATTATTTCGCCGTAAACAATGCGTGCGGCCTTCATGACCGTGTTAAAAACTGTAATTGTTTATATATCGTTTTTATGAAAGGTTCATTATATATTAGCGTGATTCAGTCACGTTTTAACCAACAGTGAATGGTTATGTGTGTTGTCACGTGAATGTCATTATTTCAAACACGTTCACTGGGTAGCACGTGTACCGTAACTGGCTTATGTGGAGTTAAAGTTCTGTTTTAAATAGATGTATTATTCATGAAGGTTATTTTAGATCGTTACATAATCGTAATTAGTATAATTAAAAGTCATTGCTTCATAGTGTATTTAGTTCAAGTGTCAACACTATTTTTCATCTTATGGGCCCGGTAAACGATCAAATAATTTGACAAACACGTAAAGTTGTCAAACAAATTTGATCGTTTACCGGGCCCTTCGACCCTTCGGCCCGGTCGACTAAGGGAGCAAAGTACGCACGGCAACTGCACTGAAAAGAGAAAAAAAAACTTGAAACAATCAATTTTATTTAACGCGTGAGAACCCCCAACGGGCCTTTACCCCACCGGCGTTTGCGGCGGGGGGTGTGTAGGAATCGAACCGACTAAAACCACATGCTGTGCCATTCTACGCCTGAAATAGTAGGTGTTCGAGAACTGCTGTTATTACGACATCTGGACCCCTCCCAGGGACTGTCAGCACTGACGCTGGCATCATCTCGGCTAAAACTCTCTATTTAGGAACTTGAAACAAACCATATACCAACGCTTCAGGCTAGGACTTTTGCTTAAGGAAAAGCCTATGTTCATTAATATTTACAGAGGAAAGATGTACGTAAAAATCTAATTTTATTCAAAATACACACTTTTACTGGGATATAAATAATAATGAATGTCTAGCCGAGTCCAGCGGTGTTACTCGCGATTATTGCTGTTAAGTTTTTTATTGTTGCGAAGTTACTCCTTGTGTCATCAGCATTCAGTCAGTCAGTGTCAGTCCTGTCAAAATCGGTTCAGCCTTTTCAGAGATTACTCGAACAAACCGACAGACAGAAAGTGAAAAATTGTTATTTATTTATTTATTTAAAAACTCTTACAATATTTTAACAGGATTCATTCCCAAAACAACATTGCAAGCTTATAATGACTATACGACATCGATTATCAAAGTATACCAACGTAATACGTAGTACTTCAACCAGATACATATTTTAACTAAAATTTTCAGCAATAACGCAACTTTGCGCTATTTCTGTGAATTTCGGCAAGCTACAATTATAAATATCAATTTTAGTATTGATTACGTTTATAATGCGTATTGCTCGCGATAAAGGGGCGAATTTGATGCGAGTTCCGTATTTACCTTTCAATGCATTTAGTCAAAACTTGTTTTTTGTATATTATATACAGGCACTTTGAATTTATTTATTTGTATATTCGCATATGTAATAATGTGCATAATGTTCGCACAAACATTTAGTCTGACCCGGGGATTAAACCCGAGACCTCTTGATCAGCAACAAGGCAGCTTATGCAGGCAGGCAGGCAATAAATACATATTTATGAGAAAGGGGCTCATAGCCAAGTTGCCCTAGGTGATCAGAAATAATCACTGAGGGTAAGCAGCAACGGCGCGGTCAGTAGGGTGTAGTGACCACAACAAAGATATACATAGGGACTTCTCCTTATATGCGTTGTGCATGTATGTATGTGTTAAGCAAAGCATGTGTACTTAAAATTTAATAATAAAATAATTATTACACAAGACTAAATCGTTAATATATATTAAAGTGCTAGTGTCAATCATAGTCACGCATTTTACCGGCACATTCAACTTTGACCATGACCCACTGTTGGCTGTTTGTGAACTGGTCAATATACCAATAGTGTAGTGCGAAATTTCATAATGATACTTGCACTTTTTGTGTTTAATGTTATTCACATATATACATAATATGTGTTAATAGGGGTAAAGGTACAACAGCCGCAGGTGACATCGCGGGACCCTCCTTGTAAGCAATATATGGTGTTACCCGCGTATCATTATGGTTGCTATGCAAGTGTGTTATGCATAGCAACCTGTGAAGTTTTGACAGGAGATAAACAGTGATACATTTTGACATCTACGATTTATTGTATTTTTATAATCACCTAGCTTTAGCCCGTTTATCTCCATAATTGCAGTAAAAAGTAGCCTATGTGTTATTCTGATATATAAGCTATATTACTGTCAAGTTTCATCCAAATCCGTTCAGTAGTTTTTGTGTGAAAGAGCAACAAACATACATACACACATACAAACTTTCGCGTTTATAATATTAGTAGGAATTAGGATTGTAATACTAGCCGAGTCCACGGTGTTGTCCGCGGTTATAGCGAACTTGCGGATAATGCCACGGGGCGAAGCTACTCTTTAAATCATCAGCAATCTGCCAATGAAAGTCCTATCAAAATCAGTTCAGCCGTGCAAGTTAGTCAGAACAAACAGACAGACAAAACATTTTAAAAACTGTTTTTTATGTAAGTACCATATTATAGTGTATAGACTCTTCTTTGACTGCCTTATGGGTCTAGTGGTTAGCGTATGCGGCTGCTGATCAAGAGGTGTCGGATTCGATTCCTGGGTCAGATCAAATTTTTGAGTGATCCACAAATATTTGTTTCGGAGTCTGGATGTTTTTCTATGTATAATATGTATGTATTTACAAAAAAAAGTATGTTTATGTATTTATATCAGTTGTCTAGTACCCATAGTACAAGCTCTGCTTAGTTTTTTTGTTTTTTAAAAGACAACTCCCGCATTAGGAATATAAATTCCTGTGTCGCGGGGGACTTTACAAACATACAAGAAACGGACACAAAGGACACCCTGACTCAGAACAACAAATTGTGAATCACACAAAGTGTTGTCCTACGTGGGATTTGAACCAACGACACTTGGCGTAGTAGGAAGCGGCGTGGCGACCGCATAAGCCACTAGGCCGTGCAGTCTGGGTTTGTAGTAGTTTGGGACTAGCTGACGTTGTGAGTAAGATGTCCGAAATATATTTATTTATCTTATTAAACAAATAGCAGTCTGAGTACCATATTACAAGCTTAGCATATTTTGAGATCAGACGACCGCATATCAGAAGTATAAGGTTTTATACTTTCGCTTTCTTTTTGCACAACTATTGTTAGCAATCGTAATAACAACCGTTTAACTGTTTTCTTTTTAAACACGCACCCACTTATGGAACAATGTACAATGGTTGTGTTTCTGTTGCTCACAATACTAAACTAAAATTCATTAAAATTTGTTGTTGGATTATATGTATACTCTAACTTCATTTGCTTAGAGTTAAATTTTCGATAAACAAATGTTATCTTAGGGCCACAGCACACTAGCTACTTTTAGCATCGGCGATCGGCAACTAGTCGCTTTTTAGAAGCTAAATACGGCGACCGAACGCTCTACACCGCACACTTAAAAACGTCAAACGCGGAGATTGAGTCGCTTTTTAGAAGCGCGACACAGCCGCTGAACGCTACTCTCCGCACACATTCGGATGCCGGTAGCATCGATTTGGCATCTGAGCAGTCGCGATCGAACGCAGGAAGTCGCTAAAACGCGATGCAGCATCGATGCAGTCACCAAATCGCCGATCGCCGATGCTAAAAGTAGCTAGTGTGCTGTGGCCCTTTGCCAGACCAACGCTTACAAGAATTTAATTAAAAATATGCAAAGAATCATGTCGACTACATACTTTGTCGGGTTCCAATCTTACGCTTCATTTACTAGTTTAATTAGGTGAAACTGTTGTTTATAAAGTTATGCATGTTGTAGTTTTGTGTTGTTTTGATTGACTTTATCAAGATCAGCCTCGTGGTGATTGCGTAGTCGCCGAAAATAGGTTAAAAGTTTAAGACTTCGTGTTCACATAAATCTATCTTGGCCAAATTAATTTTTGGTATGGCATGGGAAGCAGATTAAAAGACGGAGCACAAGGAGTTGATAGGAAGAGACTACTTATCTATTGACTAATTTGACTACACGTATGGCCTACTTCCTACTTCGCCAAGTGTTATGTGTTCAAATCATTTGCTGTTCTCAGTCGGTGCTTTTTGTTTGTTTCATGTATTTTTGTTAAAGTTCCCCGCGATTCAGTATAGAGCGAGAGTTTGCTTACACATATGACCGAAAAACAAGGGCTGTTTTATTTGTAACTTCGTTATATTTTTAGCAGTGGTATGTTCAAATTCACAGTTAACACTCTTTACAAAATAAAGTAATAAGACTGTAAAATGATTGCGCTGTCACTGCCGCTGGGCGTGTAGCAATGGTGTGGAGGTGAGGGGGCACATGAGTACCAGTATTTTAACTTACACTTTTAGCTAACGGTTTAATATTATAATATAAACAAATATTGCATCCGTGTGGTGTCGGATTAAGAATACGGAGTGTTATCACACCTATTCATCCAATGGGTGGTATAAGAGACGACTATGGAGGGTATGAGGAGGAAACCTTGGAACAGACTATACCTACCCGTCTAGACAGCGTGGTTTGGTAATCTCCTGGCTAAGGAGTAGCCTGTTAAATGCTGCTAAAGATAACTGTGATAGCACTATATTACTCTTAATCAAGAAACCTCAATATCTTTCATTAGTCTTATATTTTATATCTCAGTCCAACGTAGGCTCGTTAAAATGAAAACAATATTGTCAAGTAATTTTTTTTTGAAATGCAAAACAGGACAATGTAAACCGATTCACATTAAAATCTAATATTAGCATGAATAATATGTGTATTTCCTCAAGTCGAGTGAGTACACAATCAAAGTTTGCATTGTGTGCGGTGAACTCGAGTTTAAATGTCCATATTGCTTAGGGTCCGTCGATTAATCACGTGAGGCTCGAAAGGGGGGGAGGGGGTTCGATAAAAATCACGAAATATCACTAGGGGGGCCGGGATATGGTATAAGATATCACTTGTATTTATTTTTTTGTCAAACGTACGATTTGTAAACCGAAAACGGCGTGCAGTATCCCCTTGACTAGCTGTTTCCAGGTTTATTCTAATGTACTAAAAACTATAAGTGATTTTGGTAGGGGGGGGGGGGGGTTGTTCTAAGCCTCAACACGTATTACCAGGGGGGAGGGAGGGGTTAAAAAAGGGCTAAAAAACATTACGTGATTAATGGACGGCCCCCTTAGCATGTATAGCTTAGCAACAACACAGTGGTGTGATCGTTTTCTTATCGACCGTGTGACCGATTAAAACGCTATAAAGTTTTAAGTACATATTGTATTCGATTCGATTTTAATTAAGTACTTTTTAGGTTCCGCCCGTGTATTTGACGGTTATCGCGGTAGAAAGCAGCTTACTTGTTTTTCTGTAATGTTTTATCTAAACCCGTTCAGTAGTTTCTGCGTGACAGAGTAAAAAAACATAAATATATCATGACAAACTTTGGCTATTTTACATACATAGGTACATATTATACATAGAAGATACTCAAACTCCGAAACAAATATTTGCGGATCACACAAAGATTAAGTTCGACCCCGGAATCGAAGTCGAGACCTCAAGCTCAGCAGTCGCATACGCTACCATTGCGCCACCGAGGCAATCACTCGGCGTTAGCAATACAATATTATCTTCAGTTCATTGACCGTTTAAATGTCAATATCTATTTTACATTAAATTCTAAAGTGGGCCTTATAAAGTTTACAAAACAACAACTGTAAATTGATTGGCATGAATGATATTATTAGTCTATACAATTTATTGTATCTGTATTGGTACATAATACTCGTATATCGTCCCCGTAGTGGGAAAATTAAATAAGTCCGGTTTTGGCGAAATTGACTTTTCCCTATTTTCAAAACACCTAAAACATATTTGCCGCATATTTGAGCCTTACAGGCATTTTCGTATCGTATTCCGTTCCAAAAATATAGCCATTTTTGTCCGACACATGGAACAATAAATATCTTACGACTAACACTATTTTCTTGAAGGAAAAATAAAGAACTCAGTAAATAGATCAATAACTGTGGTCAATGATAAGCTAAATGTCTAATAATGTAAATAACATGAGTTGTTAAATTTTAGCTCAACTTAAAAATTCTCTCACAAAACACTAAATCGCGTTTATCTCAGAACCACAAAATCAGAGTTATTTAATTTTCCCACTACGGGGACGATATGTTGTATGTACGTGTGTGTGAAATAAATTGATCGCGATCAGCTATCAGTACTACCGAACATCGAAAATTCTCCTCCAACCAATAATCACACATTGTGATGATGATATAATTGCTTAACGAATATATATCTATCTGTCTATAGAATAAAGCCTATAGCGAACTCTAATAATAACTTTAAATTTACTAACTAGCGATAGCCGAATCCCGCGGTTATCAATGTTGAATGCGAGTAACAGTGCAGCTAATCTAAAAAAAATTAGCCTAGTTGCTCCTTTTGTCCTTAGTTTTGTGACATGTACAATTCGTAAGAGCAGAATCAAGAAAGCAAAGTACGCAGGACAATATCATTGCAAACCGAAGGAAAGTTTGAAGCAAACTATGTATAGGCCCCATTGATAGGTTTCTTTCCAGAAGAGAACTGCTAAAATTGGTTTCCGACTCCCAAACTAGATTTATCACCTATATGTATGTGACTTGCGAGCCTGTGTTCCTCCATTATTACTCGATCTATACTCGTCTTATGGCCCTTCTCGATCAACGTAGTCACTAGTAGCATAAGTTTGTTTGTTGACTGGCGGTTGTGAGTATGTCATGCTCGCTCAAAAGTCCTGCTGGCGGTGGCGTGTGTGGCGGATCGTTCGGCTCCCTACGATATGGTTGAACTGGACGATGGCTGGTGCATAGGTTATGCTCGTGATACGGGCGCCGTCGCCGGGGCTGGTCATCTCACAACTTCTATTTATTGTTTAATTATTTTTGGACACTACCTGTGTAAATATCAGCATCGTTACATTGTCCTCACATTTAATAAAATGCCTTTAACAATGTAACCAAAAATTGTAAAAACAATGTTGGAAAAGAGTGTCCATGGAGTTTCTTGTCTGTTTTTCTCCATAGGATCTACGAATTGGAACAGACAATTAGCTGCACGACTGACTACTGACTGACTACTTGACGTTTCAAAAGTACCGTTGCATCGTTTATTTGAAAAAAAATGGTTTGATTTGATTTGAACGTCTCCTAAATTTAAGGAGTCACTGAGAGTTTGGTAACCTTCAGTGATATTTCAGTTTTCACCACCTCTAGGGGACACCGGACACATAAGTGTTTAGTTGTCTCTTAAAATTTGTGGGCCTCTAGTAAAGATCGGGAAGCGGTCTCCGTCCTCCATAAGCGTATGCCTGGGGGTGATAGGTGAGGCCATCTGTCACTCTAACAGAAGCAGGTCCTGGTGGCGGCGTAAGCGCCTCGGAGCGTGTACACCACCTTTTGAGTACAACAAAAGGGAATATCGGGGGTTCCCACTCAGAAGGGGCCATCTACAATCCGTAGGTGGCCCAATTTAGGTCGGGGTTCCAGAGGTTCATAGTACCCCGGACGGCGTGTTGTTTTAGCATGTTCGAATCCGATATAGCCACCAACTGGTGGTATCCGTGGGGGTTCCACACGAAAACTAAAGGAGGCCCTAGTAAGGAGACGTACGTATAGTTGGTGAATATAGGCAATATAACATTACCAAGAGGCTGAAGTGTCTGCAGAAGTTATACAAGTGTAAAATAGTAATCAACACACTACTTACATATGTTAAAGTCTAGTCGTAAGTTGGTACATATATGTATATACTTGTACGGTTCCGCTTTAAGTAGAGGTTGTTATTATATGATCGTATGTGTAATCAAGTGTATAAGAAATTTAAAAAAGATCATTTTCAATCGTCTGCACAGAAAAACAACTACAAGTTATAGTTACGTGTGTTGATAAATTAAGTATACGGAACCTTTTAAACCCCATACTGGATTCCTGCATATGTTTGAAAATAATTATAAGGTCATATCTGTATGTAAATAGCGGATTTATGTCAGGACATGTAAATTAAAACGATCCATGAGGATATCATTACAATTTTTACCCTTTGATTACTGATATAATCAGTCAACAACCTCGACTGGTATAAAGTAATAACAATTTATAATGACTAGCTTTTACTCGCGGATTCGTCCGCTACACACGAATCGCGGTAAATAGTCTATTTCCTTCCTCAAAAATCAAACTATCTCCATGGAAACATAGAAAGACAGACAGACAGGAGTTCCTTTTGAATATATCATTTCAGTATGGAATTATGGATTCGTAGACACTAAATAAGACTGGGAATTCATTGCGGGAAAATCATATCAATCTCAATCGTATATTAGTGGAAACATAGGTTATTTACAGGTACAGGTCTTATGCATATTCATCACAAATGGGCTGGGCTAGAGAAAACACTTGAATGAAAGCTCGGTGCCACTAACAGTATATGTGTTTCTTTTTTTGTATTTCAGAACAGAGAGAGAGAGAAAGAGTTACTATATAGCAGAGATGCGAGAAGCTGAGGATTAAACCAAGTGGTGTGCAATTAGAGGATGTCCAGCTGTAGACTGTTACAGGCTAATGATGATTACGATGAAACACATACTGCCATTTTAGTCACACAATGACACATTGTGGCCAAGAAGGTTTTCCTGTAACCAAAAAAAAATTTTGCTTGTGTCATGTTAGTAGCTGTATATTTATCCTCAATTAAGAGTAAACAATAGGTAAGAGTACCTATTGCTACTTAAAACACCGTAGTGGTAATACAAATAAGTAATTTTTATTATAAGTTGATGTTTTCCCTTTTTGCCTAATTTTTACGAATAAAGGTAGAGTCACGCTGATGGCTGGACGTCTGGGCCGGCTCGACCGGAGTAGTACTTCCCTCACACATAATTCCAACCTAAAATGACAGCATTTGTGCTGTCGTTCTCGTTGGTGAGTGTGAGACCGGAGGCCTAATCATTCTGCATCGTTCTCCCGGCCTCCGAAGGCCGGCAGAATGATGCAGAAACATCTTACCAGCCGCCGTGGTGTGTGTCACCATGCCCATGACCATGACCCATGAACACACAGTGTTATGACGCTCTGGAAATCCCAGGAAAAACTTAACTGTCTCGGAACCCGCAACGAAATTAATCAAATGATAACTGTAGGAATATGAAATGTAGCTTTGGCAGTCTATGTATGTTTATAAGCGCCTCTGCTATTCGTAATGATGGCCCGGATGATTCTTCATCTTCCTAACCCTATTTCCAATATTATTTGGGGTCGGCTACTAGTTCAACCGGTTTTACCTGAATATCAGTTTTTACATCGATTGGCATAGGACCTGGTTAAGGCTATATTCATTTAATTTAAAGTTTTTACATATTCGGGTTATAGTTTTTGAACTTTTCATACACAAGATTCCGTGTGGTGACGGATTAAGAATACAAAGTGTCACCACCCCTATTCATTCCATGGGTCGTAAGAGGCGACTAAAGGAACAAAATAAGCAGCTAACATCACTGCCAAGAGAAGGAAAACTTGAAACAAACCCTTTACTAACCCGTCTGGCCAGCGTGGTATAGTAGGCCAAAACCTCCTTTCAAAGGAGAGGCCTATGTCCAGCAGTGGACTGTTAAAGGCTGTTGATGATGATGATGATGATCATACACAAGAAGTTATTACTTACGAAGTACCTATCTACACAAATAAATAAAATTGGAGTGCATGTTTTTCAGATCAAATGAACAGTTTAATTAAATGCATATATGTATATAAACTTGTATGCGGTTCTTATATCAAAAACCTGGCCAATTCTGTGTCAGGCAGGCCACGCATAGGGTCTGTAGTCACCCATAATGGTAGGTAGATTTAAAATCGTGTGCAATAGATAAGGGCCACAGCACACTAGCTACTTTTAGCATCGGCGATCGGCGATTTGGCGACTGCATCGATGCTGCAACGCGTTTTAGCGACTTCCTGCGTTCGATCGCGGTATCGGAAACGCGCGTTTTAGCGACTGCTCAGATGCCAAATCGATGCTACCGGCATCCTAATGTGTACGGAGAGTAGCGTTCAGCTGCTGTGTCGCGCTTCTTAAAAGGGACTCAATCTCCGCGTTTGGCGTTTTTAAGTGTGCGGTGTAGAGCGTTCGGTCGCCGTATTTAGCTTCTAAAAAGCGACTAGTTGCCGATCGCCGATGCTAAAAGTAGCTAGTGTGCTGTGGCCCTAATTGTTATCTTTACTTAGGTTAATTTTTGTTAGACTAGCTTTGCTCTCGACGTTACGATCGCGATTTACAAAGTATCCGCAGGTAACATAGCGGGACTCAGCTAGTACTAAAATAAAACCGAATAACTTTCAAATGTTAAAGAAAAACTCCTACAAAAACCACAACTTTTTTCCATTCAGGTATTCGATATCTCAGATCACGTAACAAAGAGTCATTCACAACAATACACACCATGTAACTCAGTAGCTGATGTTTGTTTACCGTGACACTGAACGTATTCACGGCACATTTCACTGAGCACACTCTTGTGTTTACTTACCTACAGCACGATACACACGGAGTTATCAAACATATCGCAAGCTGAGGGTCGAGTGAAAGTAATACATCTCAGTATTGTTATATCTACTCGATACGGTGCTCGGCGTTGCGATATTGGCCCACACAATCGTCTTTACTAATTGTAATGCAAAATGCATTCGCCGTCGAGAGATCTGTATTATGATCAGCTCTCAGCAAGAAAGGACTTCTGAAAATATGTATACCTATCCAATTATTATCTTTCATATGGTGTTCAGTTCAAACTAGACAATGCATGAGCTGTAGGAATTGGACTGCTGATAAACATTTATAGTACAGGTAAACAGCCAGATACAAAACAAACAATGGTGGTTTTCACACAATTATTAACCTTAGGTGGGAATCGAACCATGTTATTTACCACTAGTCAAACAGATGATAGTGGATTCGTGTGGTATCCGGTCGAAATCTGCTCCATTATAGTTCCAAAGCAATCCTCATAATTGTGGTTTAGATTTCTATAAATAAGTTCGTGTACTCTTATTCTGATTAAACAGTAGGTAATAAACACGTATTTTTCAAACAATTTTTATTCCGTTATGCAAATGAATTAACGTCCTTCCTTTATTTGAGCTTGTCAAACATGAGTTTGTTTTAGTTTTTTTGGGGCTCTTTATGTATAAAAAGTGTGTACTAGTATTTAATGTAAATCCCAACTTAAAGATACGCGCTACACACGAGGACTATATTTGAACATTTACAATAATATTTAAGGGTAATAAGGTCACAATGATTACACACACGGAAGACCAACCTACAAAAATTGCATTTGTGTTGTCGGTTTTCATTGGTGAGTGTGAGCCCAAAGAATCAACTCACTAGGCCGTCATAGTGAGGTCACCAAGTCACCATGGTGCATTGTACTAGCAATGAAAATGAGACCCAAGACCTCTACTCTTAGATTCTACTCACGCTTTCCATCAAACTCTACTCTAAGTTTCTCTGGCACACTCACACATAAAAAAGTCCATCCCTAATCACAGATCGTAATGCAGAAGCCTCATTTAAATGATAAGTAACATGCGCTTATGCATCTGTGAGCGTAGTAAACCTGTTCCGATAAGACTTCTGCACACATCAATGATTCAATCTGTTAATCGACTAGTTTCTTCAGCGTAAACTTGTAAATATAGAACAAAGATTTATAACTATTTATAACTGACTGGCTTTTACCTACAGTGTTATTTGAGTCTGTGTGAATTTTTTCTTCGAGAACAGTACGGCTTTTTAGTCTTTAAGTTATGTATTTAAAAGCGGAAACGTGTAATAAAGAAATAAATACATATTTACAAGTTTTGCTGTTTACCCAGTAGTCGATATTCCCCATGTTTTTTTTTTAGTTTTCTGGAATTCAAAGTTTTTGCTTTTCATACTCATCTATAGATATTTCTTAGCTAGGTTCATTCAAGTTTTATATTAGTAAGGGTTCAATCTGTTATAATAATAATAATATCATATTCAATTAAATCTTATGTCTGGTTCACAACGAAAATCCAAAATAAGAGTAATACTAATAAATAAGTAATAGACAGTACATAGAAAAATCTATAACTTTAATTGTTTACAGAAACAATTAAATATTATAAGCTAAAAAAATTGGTTTCTACAAAATTTGTATTGTTTAAGCACCAAACATCATATATATTTGTACAGCAGGTTGCTATGTGATTGGACAATTTACACGTCGTATTAGAATTTCTAATGTCAATACTATTCAGGATTCCGATTCTGTTCTTGCTCAGAAGGTCAATTCCCTTAATTAAAAATAGTTCAAAATTCATTGACGATTTTCAAAAATATTTAAGTTAGCAAAATGTTGCGAAAAACGCATCTGAGGCGTCAGGCAATTATCAAACATTTTGAAAATGTTTGATAATTGCCTGATGCATGCCTGATAATTGGCCTGTAGGTGGGCAGTGTAAATTGACAAACTTTAAAAAACTTGCATATCTACATTTATTAAAGACATAGGCGTGATATATTTGGTACTGTTTAATTCCGTCAGTTGTCAATAAATTAACACTACAGGTACGTGAGTTTTTATTTTTTCTAAACCTCCATGCCTCTGATGTTTGGAGAAACTGCCAAATCTGTGAATTTTTGTTGAAGCCCGCCAGATTTACCCTACTCCGTCTGATGGAAAGCATGAGTAGAAGAACCCAAAAGTGGGTGTCACCAAATTCACTGCTAATGCAGACAAAGCAATTTAGCATTCCAGTTTTGTATGTATTTTTGTAGTAAAAGTAACAAAATATCCAACACTGACTGTAATGTAATTATATCATATTGAAACCGAAAGTCCAATCGGTAACTAGCTAATCTTAGTAATACCTTACTGATGACCGAATCAAGAGATACGTAGGCAACCCAAGGTCAGACATTGTCCAGAGAATTTTGAGACTTATGTGGCAGCAGTGGGCGGTTCATATTGCTTGCAAACAAGACGGCTGATGGAACCGAAAAGTTCTGGAGTGGCGACCTCGTACGGGAAGACGGAGCTGGTGGTCTTGAAGTTCCCGGGAAACCATTAGATTACAGGGAGGACAGGATTGTTTGTTGTGAGAGCCTAGGGGGAGGCTTATGTAAAGCAGTGGACGTGTTTCGACTAAGATGACCATGATGATTTTAATATAATGATACATTTGTCAGATCAAGAATGGAGGAGATCTGAATATCAAAGGTTTTTGAGAATGGTCTCTCTGGTCAATTGGCAACAGTTTATATATAAATATTATCTTACTAATTAGCGTATAGTTAGTTATACTAATATAATTGGTGTAATATCGTGTAGGTGCTAAATTTATCATGTCATCATAAATTCTATGTTATATTAGACTACTTGAAATTGAAGCTTTGTAAACATTGTAATAGAAATGTGTACAATAAGTAAATAAATATAAGTAAATAAGTAAATAAATATAAATATAAGTAAATATAGTCAAAACTATTTTAATAGACATGAGCTATCAGTAATCTGCCTTTAACAGTCCACTGCTGGACATAGGCCTCTCCTTGAAAGGAGGTTTTGGCCTACTATACCAGGCTAGCCAGAGGGGTTGGCAAAGGGTTTGTTTCAAGTTTTCCTTCTCTTGGCAGTGATGTTAGCTGCTTATTTTGTTCCTATTGTCGCCTCTTACGACACCCATGGAATAAATAGGGGTGGTGATACTTTGTTTTCTTAATCCGTCACCACACGGACAGTCTGAGGTATTAGGCGTCCCCTAAATGTTAGTGAAAATAAAAATGTTACTGAGTGTTACCAAACTCTCTAAGTGGTCCCTTGAATTTAGGGAATGCTGGTGAAACTGATCCTAAAACCCTTATTTTTAAGCTACCTAGATATTTAACTTCAACATACTCAGCCTATCGCACTCCACTGCTGGACGTACGCCTTGCACGCCACTTAGTTCGATTCTCGTAACTAATTTAATTTGTTGTCTCAGTTTTCCTCTCAAAACCCTGGTTGCAATACAAAGGAAGATTTTGCTGGTGTTTTTGTTTTTTTCCGTCGCCGTCATGACTCATGAACTGCTTAATAATATGCAACAGTTACACATGAAACTTAACCTTCGTATATTTAGAGTTGCAAAACTTGAAAAGTAGTCGTTCGATTAACTTGAAATTTTGCCACGATTTTGCAATTCAATACCAGCGTGATTTACTGAACCAACATTTAAAATTATATAGGTACATTTGAATCGAATATTTTTTATATTATATTTTTGTGTATTCGGTTGTAAGTGAGCTTGTCATTGATAATGACAAGCTCGAGAAGAGTTTATGATATAAGAGTTTGTTATGAACTGCGGCAGGATCGTTTTTTGTTTTTCGGAAAACGTTCCCAATTTCATTTCATTCACCTTTTTAGGATTCCGTAGCCAAACGGCAAAAAACGGAACCCTTATAGATTCGTCGTGTCTGTCTGTTCGTCCGTATGTCACAGCCACTTTTTTCCGAAACCATAAGAACTACACTTTTGAAACTTGGTAGGTAGATATAATCTGTAAACCGCAATAAGATTTTCACATAAAAATTGGAATAAAACAAGAAATTTAAACCACCAACGAAAATTGGTATGAACGAAATCTAGTAAGTAGTTTTTTTTTTTAATACGTCATAAATCGTGAACCGCAATTTACCTTTCATTCAATCAATACACTATTATAAAAACATCGATCAAAGTTACAACGAACTACAAAAACTTTTATATGATGTTACTTGCTGCTACGGAACCCTTCATGGGCTAGTCCGACTCGCACTTGGCCACTTTTTTTATCATTAAATTCATTACAACGACGACATGAAGACTAGACTTAACAATTGAAAACGTCAATTACTTGACATTGGCAGAAATAGCTGATATTCGGCTGGTTGCCATTTCATTATAAGAAGAAGAACAACTGCGGCAGAGAACCATAGGAGGAGGATTGGAGGACATGGATATTGTACATGGACGCCTGTGATTAGAACTAAGAAAAGAGGTTTTAGTTCGGTTAATACCTTAAATTATTAACTATTTTTATATGTATACTAACTTTCACCCGAGGTTCCGCCCGCGTTTATATCGGTTATAGCGGTCAAAATTAGCCCATGTCCTTTCTCAGGCTGTAGACTATCTGTTTACCAAATTTCATTTAAATTGGTTTAGTAGTTTTGTCGTTAAAGTCGGACAGACAGACAGATAAACAGAGTTATTGCCGCATTTATATTATTAGTAAGAATAGTTTATTGTGATTTATTAAAAAAATAAATAAAAATCTATAACTCGACTGAGATAAAAGCTTCCATAAAATTAAAAAAAGTTGTGTATATCACCTGGGCTATTATTACTAATCTATTGATGAACCATTCATTGAAATTCGTGCAGTAGTTTACGGTGGGACATACAAATATACATAGGCTGCCTAAATTATATACCCTTCATTTTGACTTCACCGTAGTCGGGTCAAATAATGTAAAGGTATTATACTTGTATATTTTTAAAAACAGATTGCAATAATTCTGTTTATATTTATTTTCCATTAATGCACAATGAACTTCAAGTTACCTTCATCGAACAATACAACCGTCACCATCACAGCCATGACGTCATAGGTTATCAACCCATGGCCTTTCTCCTAGACAATGGTGTATTAACTCTCTCCCTCAAACCACTTTTACGCTTTGCACGGGATAATAGACACCGGTTTGTAAAGTGTAGCATTTTCTTTTACTTTCACAACAGACCAGCGAAATGGTAAACAATAATTATACCGTGATTTACTTTGATAATTCCCTTTTTTGAAGTACTGTTTACAGGGCCGGATTTAAAGGTGTGGAGGCCTCGGGGCAACAAAGGAGTGGAGGCCCCTTGGTCCTAAATTATATTCCAAATAAAATGGTCAATTTTTTTCAATCTAGTTTTCCAATTAATAATTTATTGTGAAACCAAGTATAGACTATTTTATTATTTAACGAACATATAATTCGGAAACAAGAATTATCTAAAATTAAATTTTAGCGTTAACGAACGGAACTTTCCGAGCTGAGAGAATGTAATCATGTTTGTACAAAGTACTGTAGGTAAGGTACAACGCGAAAAAAATATGAAAGGAAAAGTTGTTTACTAGTGTTGACTAGTCTGAATTTAAAAAAAAAAAACCGAAGCCTCTATTGTGGGGGTCCCTCGTTTGTGGAGGCACGGGGCTGTTGCCCTGGTTGCCCTCCCCTAAATCTGGCCCTGACTGTTTAGACAAAGAGAGGCCGATTCAGAGAGATTGGCCACACCAAAGTTTTTCGGACATCTTACACATAACGCCATCTAGCCAAAACTAAGCAGAGTTTGTATTATGGGTACCTCCCTACTAGACAAACGATATAAACACATAAACATTTTTTTGTAATACATACATATTAAACACAGAAAAAACCCAAACTCCGAAACAAATATTTGTGGTCACACAAATATTTAATCCGACCCGGAAATCGAACCCGAGACCTCAAGCACAGCAGTCACATACGCTATAACTGCGCCACAGAGGCAGTCAAAAGTATAAGTGCTTTAAAATAAATAATAGTTCAATGAACTGGAATCATAAAACTAAATAACTGCTCAACTATTTTATTGTACAATTAGCTTTTGTCCGTGGCTGCGCCTACGAGTCATTCTGATGTGGTAAGTTGTGGAGTGGAATTTTCCAAAATCCTCTCCTAGTGCTCGCCTACGCTCCTCAATTCCTTCCTACGCTACACAATGACATGTCAAATTCCAGCTTCCTGCGCCCAGTAGTTTCGACTGTGCGTTGTGTGTCAGTCAGCCATTAATGGACGAGTTAAATAAATCCGACTAATATTATAAACTCCAAAGTTTGTGAGTGTGTGTGTATGTATGTTTGTTGCTCTTTCACGCAAAAACTACTGAACGGATTTGGATGAAACTTTACAGTAATATAGCTTATATATCAGAATAACACATAGGCTACTTTTTACTGTATTAATCGAGATAAACGAGCGAAATCTAGGTGATTATAAAAATATATTAAATCGTTGATGTTCAAATTTATCATTGTTTATCTCCTGTCAAAACTTCACAAGTTGTTATGCATAACAAACTTGCATAGCAACCATAATGATACGCGGGTAACACCGCGGGGCGCAGTTAGTAAATACATATTTCGGACATCTGACACACAACATCATCTAGTCCCAAACTAAGCACAGCTCGTACTATGTTATTTATATCTACATCGATAGGTAATCCACATGCATATTAACTTTATTCTTCCGAGCCTTTATTCCCAAGTTTATTTGGGGTCGGCTACTAATTCAACCGGTTTTACCCGAATTTCAGTTTTTCCACGGAGCGACTGGCATCGGACCTCCGCAACCCTAAGGGAGAACTGAAATTCGAAGATTGAACTAGTTGTCAGTATATTTAAGGGCACTGACTTCCCAATAACGATTGCCATAGATGTTCATGACAACCGGGACCGACGGCTTTACGTGCTCTCCGAGGCACGAGCGTGAATCACCGCCAAACTTCCTAACTCCGGACTGCTATTAGGAATTTCCTAAGTAAAACCCAAAGACACTTTTTGGCCCGACCCGGGATTTGAACCTGAGACCTCTTGATTAGCAGTCGCATACGCTAACCACTAGACCAACGAGCATATTAACTTTATATTGTTTATTTCATTATATTATTACGTGTACGTCGGCTAGGCGGTAAATAGTAGCCTATTTCCTTACTCAAATATCAAAGTACCTAAATCCAAACTCTATACCGCGATAATCGTCATACAGGCGTAGTAGATAGTAATACAATATGAAGGTTCTGAGGTAAATAAGTCGCATGAGTCAGCAGGTAGGTATTTATTTCATCTCGGTAAACAGCTCTGTTGTCAAGCATTGACTGCCTAAGTGACGCAGCGGTTGACGTATGCGGCTGCAGATCAAGAGGTCTCGGGTTTGTTTGTGTGATCCGCAAATATTTGTTTCGGAGTTTGGATGTTTTCTATGTATAATATGTATTTATTTACAAAAAAAAGTATATCAGTTGACTAGTACTCATTATACAAGCTCTGCTTAGTGTTGGACTAGATGGCGTTGTGTGTAATATGTCCGAAATATTTACAGTTGTTGTTGTTGCTTTTTGTACTGGCTAATACATTAATGTGATCTAAACCGTAAGGGTTACACACTAAAAATTTTGGTAGCTAATCTTTTTTGTACTGGCTAATACATTAATGTGATCTAAACCGTTAGGGTTACACACTAAAAAATTTGGTAGCTAATCTTTTTTGTACTGGCTAATACATTAATGTGATCTAAACCGTTAGGGTTACAAACTAAAAATTTTGAAAGCTAATCTTTTTTGTACTGGCTAATACATTAATGTGATCTAAACCGTTAGGGTTACAAACTAAAAATGTTGGTAGCTAATCCTTTTTATGATGTAAGCTTGTCACTGAAAAATCCTTTTTCAGTGACAAGCTTACATCAACCTAAGTTACTTCTTATATTTATCAGCTAGCTGCCAATGAGTTACGTCAAAATTGGTAAAGAGAGTTCAAGAGATTAGCCGTAACAAATCTGAGAGAGAGAGAGTGACACCTTAGATTCAAAAGGAGTTAGTGAAAAACGGTTCTTTTGATATTACAAACAGACACTTTAATTTTATTTATTTGTATAGATAAGTAATAATCTAAGTGATGGTTGAGGGTCAGGGGAGACCTTGGTTCAGCAGTGGACGGCGATTGATGAAAGGAATAATCTCGGTAAAGAAGAGGGCAATAATTCGACCATAATTATTAATTATAAGTAAAAGTACGTGTAGTGACGAATTAAGAATACAAAGTGTCACCACCCTTATTCATTCCATAGGTGTCGTAAGAGGCGACTAAAGGAACAAAATAAGCAGCTAACATCACTGCTAAGAGAAGGAAAACTTGAAACAAACCCTTTACTAACCCGTCTGGCCAGCGTGGTATAGTAGGCCAAAACCTCTTTATAAAACTTCCTGCAAAAGGGGTACAAAGTTTTGCTTCACGTATTAATATAAAGTATAAGACAATAGAAGTCAAAAGAAATAAATAAGTAATATAGCTATAAAAGAATAAAATCCTAAAAACATACAATGTTGTTTAAAGATTTTATGACATCAAATCAATCTTGTTATTTCGCAATATTAACAACATTAATCATAAATCACCTGTGTACCTACGTATAATCAGGCAACACTTGTATCTACAGGTTACACGTTTTGTTAGTAAAGGGAAACGTACATGTCTTATCATGGTCTTGTTTAGTATTACGTTACACGTTTTGAATAGCTCAGATTGGAGTTATCGAAAAATAGACTGTAAACAAAGGGAGTTAAAGTACATACTCCAAGAACATATTTTAGTGAATTTTAGTTTAGTCATGTGAACTCACTCTCAGTATACCCGATTACGTTATGTTTACTATATTATTATTATAAAGCTGACGGATTTGTTTGTTTTTTGGTCGAATTCGCTAATGCCCATAACTATTGATCCGATTTAAAAATGATGGAGTAAAAGTTTTACTCCGTGATCATGGCGCTTGCAACAGTGCCGAAATATCGGATACTCACCAACAAAAAGGTACATGGTAGCAATCCCGCACATTTCTGTTTTAATGTTACTGACCATGAAAGTTTAAAACAATATATAGATAGCCATTTAATCGAGGAAGGCTATAAGACTATATATGACCACCCTACAACCCAATAGCAGTGAAGTATCAAAAATATATGTTGCAAAAGCGAGGAAAAATTATGCGTAAACTGCTGCGTAAAGAATTGCTCCCCCTTTTCTTTTGTATTTCACATACAGAAAGCCGAGGAACCAGGTGAACCCTCGAAAGGAAATCCCTGGAACCTTGAAGTACTTCAGGTCACCTACGGCCCCCTTCTGTGTGGGAACCCTACTGCAAAGAGGAAAGGGTGCGGGCTTCGTAGCCTCCACCCTGAATTGTTCCCCTTTTAAAGAAAGGTTGGCTAACTATGACCTCTTTAACAGGGTTACAACAACACGCCTCGATCAATATGAAATGCAGACAAGGCTGCGTGAGTTAGCTAGTATGGCTATAATTAGTTTATATTATAACAACTGTATGTAGCGCTCTATTATTATTTAGGAGGAAGTGTAAGATTACCACAATTCATTACAAGAGGGGTCAATGTTCTTGTTTTACCGTCTTTACCGAGTTGAACTTGTTTATTTATAGTTACATAACGTACTTCCAACATAAAGAGGATCGTTACATAACAAACTTCCAATTTTATGTCCTTATACCATTCAAGGACATCAAACCTTGTCGAGTGCCCTAACGGTAGATGAAATTTTAATTTATTTTATCGCGATCGATAACTGTCGTTGCGCGATCCAGGATTACACGCAGCAAATTATATTACGAATTACTGTTACTTCGTAGTTCGCTGAGTATTCGTTAGATGGCGCTGAATTACGTTTTAGTTAGGTACATGCTAGTCGCCCATACTATAATATAATATTTATTACAACTGTCTGGGTTGAATGTAACTACGGCTTATACATTTCTCGTATTATGTTTAAAGGTAAATAAACTACATTTAACCTTAAAAATAAAGAGTTCCTAAAGCAAATACTCACCATTGTATCCAATAGGCGCGTTCTCCTCTAGCTTAAACGTGAAGGGTATGTGTACCCTTTGCATAAGCAACCGTGGTGGCTGCATCGTCTGACCCCATGCATCTTCTCTGCCTTCACCCATTATACCAATCACTTCCATATTCCTGTAACAATGGGCATAGCTGGTTAGATATAAGACTCAATTAAAAGAATAGTGAAATTTAAAAAAGAATATTTGAACCAACGCAATAGGTCATACAGGATCTCTATTTGTTGTACAGACATTACCTGAACACTTCATGAAAGCTATTTTTACTAATTCATTCAAAATATAGTTTATATACATTTAGTAATTTCAGTGGACCTTGCCTCCATAATTTTATTATTTCTACTATACAAATTTCCAGGATATTCGAGAAATATATCAGGCAGAGTAGGGTTTCTTTAGTGGGCTAAATCATCATCATCATCATCATCAGCCTATATCAGTCCACTGCTGGGCATAGGCCTCTCCCATTGCACACCACTTTGATCGATTTTGGGCTTCTCGCATCCAGCTCCTGCCAGCCATCTTGCGCAAATCATCACTCCACCTGGCCTGTGGGCGTCCTACACTACGTTTGCCGAGACGCGGTCTCCACTCCAGAACTCTTCTACCCCAACGGTCATCAGTTCTGCGGCTAATATGGCCAGCCCATTGCCACTTCAGCTTGCTAATTAACTTCATTCCTGATACAATCCCTCAGAGAAACGCCGAGCATAGCCCTTTCCATTGCACGCTGAGCAACTTTGAGCTTGTGGAACTTTAGCCCACTCAAAGTGGGCTAAAATATATATAAAAATATATTTAAAAAATACTGTTTTAATTTTCAAATTTGTCAGTTCGTTCGACTTTACTACTGCGTGCATACGAACGCATTACCGGTTTGACATCTCACTACTTTGTACAGTAAGATGTCTGCACTAGCCAGCCAGAGCGTCTCTTCTCATACTGAGTAACGCCCTCTACAGTAGAAACGGGAAAATTAGGAGAAGTTTAATGTAGTTCTACCCTACATTTACAACATCAACGTATTGCATAATTTTATATAATGCAACTACTCATGACCACTCTTGTAAACCTTATAGGTGAACATGATTTTGGCCATAATATTAATCGTAAACGTTGTAGGTTGCACTTTCTCTATCGAAATATCGATTAGTTGATATCGTAACCTTGTATCGATTCTGCAAGCTGCTAAATACTAAAAGTTCTATACGAACTAGTGTTGGAAACGATAGTCTGGCTGGAAACGATAGTTGATGGATAAAAAACACAAATTTACTCCAAAAAATTGCATTTTGTTGGCTATTTTTCTTGATCAATATAGCTCAGTATATTTTCAACTTTAAGCAAGCGGGATAAATCATTTGCAATATAGCCGGCTACACATTAAATACTAGCAACTGTAATAAAATATATTGACAATATCGCCGGGCTATACAGCAATTGTTGCACTGTGTTGATATATATATGGCGGCTATAATATTTAAGCAAGAAATTGTCAAAAAACTAGCCCCTTTACAAGCACCTTAAAATACGATGTTTTATCTAGAAATATGTGAACCCCAATGTCTCAAGGACAGATGACATTTAAACAATGGATATTTTAAACAATAGAAGCCATGACCTCGGCTGAATGTCGACAGCGAAGGCATCATGGTAATGGTACTATCGCCACTACCAATCTTACTAATACAACTAAGTAACTGACCGTAAGCCTTGGTGGTGGGAGGAGGGTGGTATTGCAAAGCATTTTTCCTTTTTGACTTTAATCCACCCAGCTGGGGAAGTTCTTTAATCATTGTCGATTAATAGTGAGTATAGGGAAACGGATATCTTTCCCGAAGAATGTTTCGACATTTGATCCATCACCATTTGTTTATATAACAGGGTTTATACTCAAAAATAAAATCACCGGTTTTATGACTGTTTTTATACTTTCGCGACTTTTACACATACTCATGTTTTTAACTGTAAGCGGAACTTATTCGCGATAAAATTGAAAAGGTTACGATAACCTTCTGCTTTCCGACGTTTCGAACGGGTTATACCGCTCGTGGTCAGTATGTTATTGAAAACAAGAAGGAGTTTGAAAAACTAGCGATAACTTTCGATAAAATATGTATACCTAGTATATATTACCCAGGTCTATTATTACGAATCTTTTGACATTAAAATCGTTTAACTAGTTTAGGCGCTACAGTTAAACATACAAACATACACTACCAAAAGTATAACATTTCCTTTTGGCTTCATCGTAGTCGTTGAAAATTTATTTAATATACTTAAAATTTACAAACGAGATATTTTAAATTTCACCTTTATGAGGAATCTAACAAATCTAAATATAACCTAATATATGTTATTGGGAAGTCAGTGCCCTCAAATATACTGAAAACTAGTTCAATCTTCGAATTTCAGTTCTCCCTTAGGGTTGCGGAGGTCCGATGCCAGTCGCTCAGTGGAAAAACTGAAATTCAGGTAAAACCGGTTGAACTAGTAGCCGACCCCAAATAAACTTGGGAATAAAGGCAAGGAAAATGATGATGAGGAATCTAACGATACCACTCAAATGTCTATCGAACTATATAAGACCGTTTAGACTACGGAGCGTGTTAAAGAATACTCGAGTAAGTATGTGCTATGTATGTATTTTACATACATTCTCGTTTCTCTTTGTCTCGTCGAGAATTCTCGTTTTGGCCCAGTCGGGGTAAAAATATCGTACGTACGACGGAATAAAACCAGGACCCAAGGGCGAGAATAAATTAACTGTGTTTAATTTAAATCTAAACGTTATCTCATAAATCAATCTATAACGTAAATATTAAAAGGTTTAGTAGGTTGTATATCATAAAAGTCAAGGGCGATCGTACGGAATAGAGCAAGAGCCCAGAGCCGCCAGACCTACGTCATTAGTGCAAAGCTGAAATTTTCAGGATTATTAGTACAATGTCTTGTTAAGATGTATGTGTACCCATTAGCTTGAAAGCGGGGCCGTTTCTGAGATAGCGCGAAGTACAGATAGATAAAAATATTACTTACCTACGTTAAAGGTACAAAGCTAGTATTTACATATTTTTTCAAGAATATTATTTAAAATTAAAATTCATTACTGCCAGACACTTTCCGTGGGCCATTACTTCTGCCAGACGTCTTGAAAGTTGTGAAAAAATTAGGTAAACTACGTTATAGTAGCAAACCTAAATTTTATACATATTATCTAAGGTATTATTTTAAGACCCTTTGTATGACCAATCCAAAAAGCGTGTAAAAACCATTTAATATTTTACAATTATATTCTTGAAATAATACCAAAGATAATATACCTCAGCTTCCTAATTACTACAAATATATGTCTGGGGGGATGATAGGCCCTTCGGCCGCATACAAAGGGTCTTAAAATAGTACCTTAGATAATTGTATAAAATTTAGGTTTGCTACTATAACGTAGTTTACCTAATTTTTTCACAACTTTCAAGACGTCTGGCAGAAGTTATGGCCCACGGAAAGTGTCTGGCAGTAATGAATTTTAATTTTAAATAATATTCTTGAAAAAATATGTAAATACTAGCTTTGTACCTTTAACGTAGGTAAGTAAGATTTTTATCCATCTGTACTTCGCGCTATCTCAGAAACGGCCCCGCTTTCAAGCTAATGGGTACACATACATCTTAACAAGACATTGTACTAATAATCCTGAAAATTTCAGCTTTGCACTAATGACGTAGGTCTGGCGGCTCTGGGCTCTTGGTCCATGTTTTATAGTCGGATATTACGGTAATATTTAATAGATTTTTATGTATTAATCTGCTAAAACTATTCTTCATGATGGAAAATATGAGTAGAATCCAAGAGTCTCACTCAGTGATATGCTTTTTCACGCCCCGCTTGAAGGTCCCGGGATCGTAATGGGAGGAAAATACGAGTGCCAGTTTTGTTTACTTTAGGCACAAATACATGCATCGGCGGACTTAATGCCTAAGGCATTATCTGCCAGTCGACCGATTGGGTCGACCGTTGATGAAAAGATGAGGTACGGTCACATGTAATAGGTAATATACATACACATAATATAATAAGTAATATACTATAAACATACATACATATTTATACATATTTATACATATTTATACACATACATGAACGTACATATATTTATTAAAGTAGGATCTAAAAAAAAACTTTGATAAACTAAGACCCCGCTGTTTTAGTACTATGTATATAATTCGTCAAGTTTAAAAGGTTTTTAAATACCTATATCTACCCATGCAAAGCCAGGGCGGGACACTAGTTGAAGTATATGACTGTCCTATTAGTCTCGTTATTATTGATTGTAACTGCAAGGAACCCTGGACTAATAATCTTTTAATCAACACGATCATTTGTTCCAATTTATTCGATGTCTGGGTGTAATTTATTAATATTTGTGGGGAGTCATGGCTCCCCCATGGTAAAACACTGTTCATCCCTACTAATATTAGGTATAAATGCGAAAGTAACTGTCTGTCTATCTGTTATGTTTTTACACCTAAACCGCTGAACCGATCTTGATATATTGTGGTATAGAGATAGATGGAACCTTGGGAAAGGACATAGGCTACATTTTACTGCTATAACCGACATACACGCGGAGCCGCGAGCAATAGTAGTATCTATCTATATAAATAAATAAAATTGGAGTGGCTGTTTGAAATGTCAAATTATTTTATAATGACAGCATCATACGGTTCTTTAGATTATACGGTTAGACCGATTTCGACGGGACTAGTATTATTTATTTACTTCATAGGCTCACCAACAATTGTATGTAACACTGTTTAACAATAATTAATTAAGATACATATTGCAAAAAGTTATGAAGTGACATAGTGTAAAAAATTACTTATAGGTAAGCATTACGTGCACCATAAACAACAATGTTACAAGTACAACATGTTTTTTATGTTAAAAGTACAGTACCAGAAGTCCAGAACAAATAAAATAACCTTTTTATTTATTTTTATTATAATAGTTCGGTAGTAACGCGATAACCGACAACACGCATGCCAACCCGCGGACAGAAGCTAGTAACAATATGCAGACGGATTTAACGATAGTATAAAAAAATAATTATTTAATTTTATGGTTCCAGTTCATTGAACTCTCCTTTATTTTATAGTATGACAACTCTGATAAGGTGAAGTACCATTTAATTGAAGTTCATTCAATTGAATACATATTGAATGCAGGAAGACCTCCGGACGACAGGAGAATGAAACATCTTTCTAGGCCACCATGGCGTGGGTCACCATGCTACACTGTCTGCAAGGGCAATGAGAGTGGTGACCCACTTAGATTTTACTCGGTGTTTTCCATCAGACCGAGTAGAGTCATTTTCAATCAACAACCCATACGGTCCCACTGCTGGGTTCGGGTTTCCTCTCAAGAGAGAGTTAAGGCCATATGTCCCATGGTGGCCGAGTGCGGGTTGGGGCAAGACAAATTTTGCCGTTGGATGTTTTCTAAGCCGCCCGAAGGCCTCCGACTAAGCTTCACGACTGCTATCTTATGATTACAACCGGGATCCTCCTAACATATGCCACAAAGGTAGGCTTAAATTTTCTTCCTAGCCTTTATTCCCAATATTATTTGGGGTCGGCTACTAGTTTAACCGGATAACTGAATATCAGTTTTTCCACGAAGCCACTGGCATCGGACCTCCGCCAGCCTAAGGGAGAACTGAAATTCTATGGTTGAACTAGTTGTCAGTATATTTGAGAGCACTGACTACGCAATAACGATTGCCATAAATGTTTATGACAATCGGGACCGACGGGAGTGTACCACCGCTATTGAGGATTTCCTGTAAGAAAAACCCAATAACACTTTTTGGTCCGACCCAGGATTTGAACCCGAGACCTCTTGATTAGCAGTCGCATACGCTAATCATCAATCATCATAAAAAAAACACATTTAAGAAAGCGTTCTAGATATTCAAGACTAGACAGCGAGACATGTACATGTTATTTCTGACTTGTAGAAGCCGGACAAAGTATTCAAAAGGTGCGTGTATTTTTAGCCTGGCCACATTATGTATTCTTGTGCTATCGACCGCCTGGGTGGAAGGTGGAGGGGGAGACCAGGTGATGAATAAAATGTAAGTTTTGTACGGTATCAAGTAGCAATGGTTGAAAAATCGTTTGTGTCGCGGTTAGTGTTGTAAATCGCGAGGAACGACACGGAACGAAGTTATACTTTGTCCATTCACACACACTTTTATTGTCTTTTTGACAGGTCACGCCTATAAATTACCGGTATTTTTTTCGTAAAAATGTACTAAAGTAATGTCGTACGTCATAGACGGTTAGGGAAGTGGCTTGTGCATAGCAAAAAACAAAAACTATAAAACAGTTCTTGAAATACGATAAATCGATTAAACGATTAAAATAATCTATCATATTATTATGGTCAAAATAATTTGACTTCGTTTAAGTATTGTTTTTGTAAATTTAATAAAATAAAAAGGAAATTAAAATAGTATGACTTCAAGATTGATTATTTGCAAGGAATTAAGTGGAAATTTTAGAATTTAAGTTCATACTTAGATAGAACAATTACTCTGTGCATTAATTAAATTTATTTTTGGACCACTGACTTAAAATTTACTTAAAATGTACTGTTTAAAGAATATTATATCGATTAATTTTGATTTCAAATCGAATCGGTGACGTGTGAGGGCATCACTAATTTCGAAATTTGTTGAACTGTCAAAAAGATATTAAAGGAATGGACAGAGTATAGTTTAAAAACTTTACCTAAGTTTCTCTTTATGTTATTAGCTATATGCCAGTGAAAGTCGTATCAAAATTGGTCTAGCTGTTATAGAGATTAGCCGGAATAAACAGGTAGACAGATATACTGACCAAAATTAAAAAGAAATGCTTTTTAGGGTTCCGAGACCAAATGGCGAAAAACGAAACCCTTATAGATTCGTCATGTCTATCCGTCCGTATGTCACAGCCACTTATTTCCGAAACTATAAGAATTATAGTGTTGAAACTTGGTAAGTAGATGTATTCTGTAAACCGCATTAATATTTTCACACAATAATAGAAAAGAAACAACAAATTTTGGGGGTTCCTTATACTTAGAAATGAAACTCAAAATTTTTTCATCAAACACGGTTCTATGGATAAATCTTCAAAAATGATGTTGAGGTTTCTAATATCATTTTTTTCTAAACTGAATAGTTTGCGCGAGAGACACTTCCAAAGTGGTAAAATGTGTGTGTAAAAAAAAATATCATGTACATTACCATGCATACTTCCACCGAAAATTGGTTTCAACGAGATGTAAATCGCAATTTACCTTTCTTTCAATCAATACACTATTATTAAAACATCGATCAAAGTTATAACGAACTACAAGAACTTTTATATGATGTTACTTGCTGCTACGGAACCCTTCATGGGCGAGTCCGAGTAGCACTTGGCCGCTTTTTTGGTATAAGTACCGAAGTTCGGTAAAATTAATTAGAATTAGTTGAGAATTTAACAATTAGTAAATCTAAACATACAAATTATATTTTAAGGAATTGATTTATTTACATTAAATATATTTAAAGAAAAAGTAATGAAGGATGTTTGTATTAGGGCCACAGCACACTAGCTACTTTTAGCATCGGCGATCGGCAACTAGTCGCTTTTTAGAAGCTAAATGTGGCGACCGAACGCTCTACACCGCACACTTAAAAACGTCAAACGCGGAGATTGAGTCGCTTTTTAGAAGCGCGACACAGCAGCTGAACGCTACTCTCCGCACACATTCGCATGCCGGTAGCATCGATTTGGCATCTGAGCAGTCGCTAAAACGCGCGTTTCCGATACCGCGATCGAACGCAGTAAGATGCTAAAACGCGATGCAGCATCGATGCAGTCGCCAAATCGCCTAACGCCGATGCTAAAAGTAGCTAGTGTGCGGTGGCCCTTAACGATACAGAACTCAAAATAGTTTGTAGATTTTTTTGTCTGTCCGTTTGTTCCCGCTAATTTCTGAAACGGCTGGACCATTTTTAAAGAGACTTTCAATTTCAGATAGCTGATCATATAACATTGTTGTTGTAGCGTTACAAACACGCAGGTAACACCGCGGGTCTCAGCTAGTATTGATTAAAGCAATTGCTGGTCAATTCAATTACAATGCTTTCTAGTCAATTAAAGGGGTTGTCATTGACACGTAGTTAATTTCTGTGTAGTATCGTCTGAGCAGTTGGAAATTGGCCTTTTGTTTTTAACGTGTGGAAATCCCCGCGGACCGTCACCCCGTCGGGGGTTACGGCGGGGTGGAGTGTCGCTCATCGGCGAATGGGCAGTGCGGCAGCACGGGACCCTTACCTTCCGACTGACGCAGGTTCTTTCCGGGCATGGTTGCTTCGGAAAGTACCTGCACTCAGTCGCTAGGAGGGAATTGAGTCCCGCCTGCCACCACTGCGACTGCAGTGAGGATTCGGCTCATCACACGCTGGCGGTCTGCCCCGCATGGGAGACGCAGCGCCGGGTCCTCAATGCAGTCATCGGAGGGGATCTCTCGCTGCCGGCCGTCGTTCGTTCCATGGTCGGCAGCGAGAGCTCATTTACCGCGGTCGCAACCTTCTGCGAGGACGTAATCACGCAGAAGGAGGCGGCGGAGAAGGCCCGGGAGGACGACATCCAATCGGACCAGATTCGCCGCCGGCGACTCGGGCGGCGGAGGCGCGAACATCTGCGCCTCATGCCGCCTTGAGTGTGGCCGCGGGTGGACGGGACGGGTTATCCCTCCATCCGCATTATGTGGCCAGCCGCGAGGGGGCGGCGTCGGTGTGTGCCGGACGCCGCCTAAGAGAGGGTCGTCGAACAGAGACGGTGCCCGCATCAGGAGCGGGCAGGCGCTGGAGAAGTTCAGAAGGAGATCCCACCCTGGACTTCTCCTACTCCTAAACGGAGAAGCGCGGAGAGGGCACACTGTGTGTTTTTTAGTCGGTTCAAGTCCGACACACCACCCCGCCGTAACCCCCGGTGGGGTGACGGTCCATGATGATTTTTCACACTTTAAAAAAAAAAAAAAAAAAGGGGCTGAGTGTCGGGCTCGAACCGACTAAAACCACACGGTGTGACCCTGTGTATTGGAAGGAGTCCAGGGAGGATTTCCTTCTGGACTCCTCCCAGCGCCTGCCCGCACTGTTGTAGTTGGAAATTGGCCTTCATCAACCATCTATTATATATATCTACTAATTGTTATTGTTGAAATAGTTATACTTAGGACTAGTTGAGCCCCTCGTTGTTACTTGCGGTAGTCATTACATATCTATAACAACCGCAAGGAAGACGAATCAAATCAAAACTTATGTTATAAACATGAAGAGTTAGTATTTTTGTTTGAAAGTGCTAATCTCAGGAAGATCTGGTACGATTTAAAAATTAAATTTTGTGTTAGATAGCCCAGTTATCGAGTAAGGCTACGACCTTTCACCACGGTACATCCAAAAGGAGCGGAGTATTAATCAAAAATAATGCAAAAACGAGGGAAAATTATTCCTTTTGAGAGCCTTCATTGAGTAAACAGCCACTGCGTAAACGGTTAATGTTTCAAGAAAACAATGTCAACGACATTAATACTATCTTATTGATTGGCTTACAGGTAAATTAGCTTGGAGAAATTTTTGCGTTTGTAGTAGTGTATGGTCACGTGGCACCTGCAGACAGCGTAAACTGGTTTATTCTGGTTTTGTGCGTGTTTCCACTGTCCACTATCAAGTGTCGATTTTTTGCTTTAGATTGAAATATCTCGAAAACGGTGCGTCCTAGGCCAAAAATAACAAAAAATTTGACCCCCCCGTAGACCCCCGGAGTTTTATAAACCCAGATGAAAGGAAAAAAAAAATTATATATCGGTCTCTCCTCTGTGAAGTTTCACTTCTATCGTGTGTGAATCGCACACACAACTTTTTTTTTATAAAGTCAAAACCTTTTTCTTTAAAATAAAAACTTGTTTTTATTGAAAACAAAAATCAGAGTGTTGCTAGGGATAAGTATAAAATTAAATAGTAATGTTAGGATATCGAAACATTTTTGTATAGGCCAGAACGATATAGTGGAAACGCGCTCTAAGATCTGAGTAATACACACACCACTACATATGCAAAAATTTCTCGAGACTAATTTCACTGTACTATACCTAATCTTTTTCATCTGATAATATAATCTATAATGTGTATCTATACAAATCCATACAAATATCATTTGGAATATGAGAGAAATAAAAAAAATGATTTTGTCTGGCTGTCCGTCTATCTGGTTGTTCCGGGTAGTCTCTGGAACGGCTGAACCGACTTCAACGAGATTGATCTGGCTGATAGCTTATGACTTAAGGATTAACTCAGGCTTATATTTTTTAGACCAGCCTTGCTCCTTGGCGCTACTTGCGATTTACAACAAAACCCACGGGTACCTCAGAGAGTCGTAAATAAATTAAGTTCACGGTATTATAACATCACGCTACCGACAGTGGAAGATATGCAGACGAGATTGTGTGTGTCAGTTATTATTTCAATATCAAGGTCAACCGTTAGTCCTCGATCTCATTTTAAGATGAATTCAATAGAGGGCCACGTGTAGTACCGTTGATTTCTAATGACCCAGAGATCTTTCGAGATCATTGACTGCCTCGGTGGATCAGTAGCGTATGCGGCTGCTGTTTTTGAGGTCTCAGGTTCGATTTTTAGGTCGTAGAAAAGATTTTTGTGTGATTCACAAATATTTGCTTCGGAGTTTAGGTGTTTTCTATGTATAAAAGTTGTCTAGTACCCATAATACCAGCTCTGCTTAGTTTTGGACTAGATGACGTTGTGTATAGCCCAAAATATTGACTATTTTTATTTATTTATTGTTGGTTTAACGGTTAGCGTATGCGGCTGTCGATCAAGAGGTCTCGGGTTCCGTTCGGGTCTTACCAAATGTTTGTATTATTTGCAAACATTTATTTGTTTCGGAGTTTGGCTACATTCTGTGTATTTTATGTAAGTAAATAAAGTATGTTTATGTATTTATATCAGTTGTCTAGTTCACAATAAACAAAGTCTGCGTAGTTTGGGTCTGGCGGCGATGGCGATATGGCGGACATGTGACATATCAGATTTTATTTAATTATCTTTACCGAGTCAGCTTATAGTCCAGTCAACGAAAGCTTAACTTTGCCATTTTGGTTGAACACCTGCAACCAACGCCAAAATTTCCGTAAGTCTTCATAGATTAATATACTTAAATTGCAGGGTGCTGCATTACCGGCAAAGGGTGCAAATACATTGCAAAAGGGTGCAAAAACAACTTTTTCATCTATGTCTCGCGATTGGCTGGAAAAATAAAAAAAAATCCTATTACAACATTGTAGAAAATTAAATTCCCTACAAAAAAGTGTTAACATAATTTCACGTATCTCTCATAGTTTTTGCACAAAATGCATTTAAAGGTGCAAAATTAAAACTTTTTTACTATTAATCTTTTTTTTTCATATTGTATGTAGTCCGTGTGGTGACGAATTAAGAATACAGAGTGTCACCACCCCTATTCATCCCGCGGGTGTCGTAAAAGGCGTCTCAGGGATAAACTACGCAAGACAACATCAATGCAAAGAGAAGGAAAACTTGAAACCAACCCTATACCAACCCGTCTGGCCAGCGTGGTATAGTAGGCCTATGCCTCCTTTTCAAGGAGAGGCCTATGTCCAGCAGTGGACTGATAAAGGCTGTTGATGATGATGATGATGATTTCATATTGAAGTGATACTACACGTTTCATTGGGATTCAATTGATTTTCGGGCATTTTTTTTATTTATTAATACCTTTTTTCTAATAATCTTGGCACAAAAAAAAAATATTATATGACTAGCTGACCCGGCAAACTTCGTACCGCCTTAGAATAATCATTAAAATATTGTGCTTAGTCTGTTATTAACTGATACTGATACATTGACAGCAGTGCCACCTAACGGGCCCCGGCCGGTACCGCCACAATCGCTTTGTTCCTGCATTTTAAATTCGTAATATCTTCAAAAATATTAATTTAAATTAAATAATGTAAAGGGTCATATTAATCTATATTAGATGCACAAAGTATTTAAGGTACTGAATTGGATAAGGATTAATACTGTATTGCTTAAATCGTTTCGTAAATAAGCCAATATTTCTCGTAAAAAGAAAGAAAGTATTGTAGACCTTTTTAAGGTGCACAATACTGGAGTACATTATTTTGATCTATATTTGCAGTACATTATTGGATTACATTATTTTTGACAGCGTCTGCAATGTAAGCGTAAAAAAATGGGTTTATTTACGACATCACATTAAAAACCTCTAAAATTATCAATGTTTCTCTACTATATTATGCATGTATTATACATATAAACCTTCCTCTTGAATCATTCTATATAGTAAAATCCGTTGGCGTCAAAATCCGTTGCGTAGTTTTAAAGATCGAAGCATTTATAGGGACAGACAGAGAGTGGAAGCGACTTTGGCTTATACCATGTAGTGATAATTTAATTTGATTTTTTTTATTCCATTGGATTCAGAAACGTATATTTGCGGTATATATTATCTCTCCATTTACCTGAGCTATTAAAGTCTATTAAATTTCATTTCAGGGTGACGTTTATAATAATACATCACTGGCAGAGAAAGAGCGTGGTATATTTATATTATTCTCTCTACTACTATTCTATTATACTACTCTCTTGATCCCACTGATTCTATTTTTCTACTCTTCATGGGCATGAGTGCGAGTGAGACCACAATTATTCCAATGCGAGCGTAAGTGATAGAAATATAAGAGTGGATAGGGAGAATAAGACAAAAATAGGACCCATGTGCTCGAATAAGACCTTACGTTTCTTAATAAGAACGAAAAAGATAGAGATTTAGACAAAAATGAGACCCTTGCGCTCGACGAAAATAGTACCATTGTGAACACACACATGCGCTTGTTTTTCTATCTCGCTGAGTGCAATGAGTAAAACTGTAGCAGAAAATGCTCAACTGTTTGTCACTTACTATACTCCAAACTGTCTTTTCAGGGATATTTCATTTTTGTGCGTCTAACTGTCCAAAAGTGATTTTTTACAAAATAAATTTGATTCACTTTAAAGGAAACAAATAATCCATCATTTTTATGTTCTATTTGTATGAAGAAAACGCAAGATGCAACAATTGTTATGAAAAGTATGCAATCCTCTCAGGATTGGTATGGTAAGAGTGAGGACCTCAGTGAAATGGCTAAAAAAACAATCATCACTGTATGTGTAGAAATTTTACAGGACGAAATAAAGAAAACTCGTTATGAAACAAAAAGTTATCTACAACCGGACAAATTCCCTGATAACGTTGTATCAGAAGTATCTCCACTATTAACTTGTTTCATACATAAATTATTATTAAATGATGAAAATATCGTGTCAGATGAATGTCCCGTTATACCAAAAATAGATACTATTGCCTATAGTATTATTTCAGCACTTCGTCCTAAATCCTTCATATCGTTTCTTCAACTAGCTGTTGGAATACATTTATCGCAAAACAGGATCGTTGTTAGTTATCAATCTACATAATATTCAGCTTCATCAATAATTTAACCTCAGAAGACTATAATTACTTATGCTTTCGTTCAAAATGTCTCTGATAATACTGACCGTAATATAAGCACCTTAGATGGTCAGGAGACTTTTCACTGTTTAGGAGGCATAGCAGTGTACACACCAGCAAGTAGTGTTTGATATGAAGGAACTTCAATCGAATGTAAAAAAATCTGCAGCGCAATTAGCATCTACAAAAGATATCATCGATGAGATTTATGATGAGAGAGGGCCATCTGGATTAAAAAAAAGTCGTGTGGCACTCGGGGACTGCCGCGGTAAAGCTATTGCATAGCATTTTTTATCAACTTATGCAATTATACTTATTTTTTTGTTTTTTATTTAAGCAGTTTTTTTTTCTTTGATATTAATTCAAGTTTACAAAACAATATATACTGTCTTTTTACCAACAAACATACTAACACTATTATGGCCAAATAATATAATCATCCTTTTAACCGAAAGACAATGACAACTAAACAGGGAACATAATAGTAATGTAAGCTATCTAATATGGAATAAAAAAACGAAATAAAAAAAGAAGAAGAATCTAGAATGACTGTGTTGGTTGTCAAGGCAACGGATAACGGCCGGTGGCGGCAGCACGCATGCGCTAATCTGCCTATAGAACACGGAGCCGCCACATCCTTGTCACACTGCAGTTACAATCTCTCTATCCTTTTTTCGGGTGTTAGGTTTTTTCGTTACGGAATTTCTTGATTCGGTTGCCGCGCTCAAAGGCCGCGATAAAAGCTATACAATAGCTTAAAAACATCACCTATGCAGATCCTAGTAAACTATGTTTAGGTATTTCACCTCTTATATCACCATCGTATATAACATTTCTATCAGGCATATTAAATGCCTACCGGTTATTAGATGACCATCCTCTCAAATTTGAAAATTTGCGCTGAATCCGATGGAGTAAAAAAAGTATAAAATTAAAATATCAATTGTCCGTATTGTGACGGATTAAGAATACAAAGTGTCACCACTCTATTCATTCCATGGGTGTCGTAAGTGGCGACTAAAGGAACAAAATAAGCAGCTAACATCACTGCCAAGAGAAGGAAAACTTGAAACAAACCCGTCTGGCCAGCGTGGTATAGTAGGCCAAAACCTTTCAAAGGAGAGGCCTACATCCAGCAGTAGACTGTTAAAGGCTGTTGATGATGAAGAAAATATCATATAATAAAATTGGAATGATTTTTTGTCAAGATTATTAGGTAGGTATATGAAAAAAGGTATACATAAATAAAAAAAAATGTCCGAAAAATATTAATTAAATCCCAAAGGAACATGTAGGATCGCTTCAAAATGAAAAAAATAGATTAATAATAATATTTTTACAATTTTGCACATTTAAATGCATTTTGTGCAAAAACTATGAGAGATACGTGAAAAAACGTTGACACTTTTTTGTAGGGGATTTAATTTCCTACAATTTTGTGGTAGGACCTTTTTTTATTTTTTCAGCCAATCGCGAGATATAGACGAAAAAGTTGTTTTTGCACCCTTTTGCAATGTATTTGCACCCTTTGCCGGTAATGCAGCACCCTGCAATTTTAGTATATTAATCTACGAAGACTTACGGAAATTTTAGCGTTGGTTGCAAGTGTTCAACCGAAATGGCAAAGTTAAGCTTTAATTGACTGGACTATTAGTGTACCAGACTGCAAAACTCGTCAGTTCGATTCGAAATTGTTTTTAAAAGTTTACATTTATTTCTTACTTGATGTGACTATTTATAATTTGATACTTTGAGCTTAGCCGGAACAAACAGACAGACAGACAAAAAACTCATTTTTTTAATTAAAGTACCATATATTATTCATTTAGTAAAAAGACTGTTCAATTGATATTACACACAGATTTATTTATTTGTATAGATGTATAGATATTGTCTATTAATGTTATCATCATCATCATCATCATCAACAGCCTTTAACAGTCCACTGCTGGACATAGGCCTCTCCTTAGAAGGAGGTTTTGGCCTACTATACCAGGCTGGCCAGACGGATTGGTATAGGGTTGATTTCAAGTTTTCCTTCTTTTGCATTGATGTTGTCTTGCGTAGTTAATCCCTTAGTCGCCTTTTACGACACCCGCGGGATGAATAGGAGTGGTGACACTCTGTATTCTTAATCCGTCACCACACGGACTATATTAATGTTAACGTTTGTAGAATGCAACTTAGCTAGGGGGGACGGTCAATCAACCACTTTAGAATGACCATTTCACAATACACTCGACAACCTTGTAACAGAATATTAAACTTCAAAACATCAAGAAAAATAAACATTTAAATATTTTATTACACAACCCATATTTTAATTTTCAATGTTAAATCAATTATAATATCAACATCGATAATAATAATTGTATGTTTCACCCTACAAGGTTGTGTAAAGCCGTGATAAGTTAAAAATAATATAAGCTTCTCAGAAAATATGATTAATTTATTTCATAAAATCCGCAGTATATCTGGATGCGAAAAGCCCAAAATCCGTCAGAGTGATGTGCAATGGGAGAGGCATATATCAAGCAGATGATGAAGACATGGCTGATGATGAATCCACGGCTTCATCCACGTGTGTCAGTTATCATTGTAAAACAAGCTCTTGCCGGCGGCTACGTTCGCTTTTGTATTAAGATGTCCGAAATATTTATTGTTGGACTTCTATGCGAGCGTAGTGCTGCAGCGTTCGAGCCGGCCCATTCGTGCTGAAATCAGCGTGGTTCTACCTTGTACTATCTATTATATATTCTGTGGCTCTACTACCTACAATCGGAATATTTGTATCGCGATAAGAACCTATGGCTTCTTTTCTTACGGTCCGCCGGCCATTTTGTTCTATGGAATTGACCATGCTATGCCAAAAATCTACAATACTGAGTGTCTTATAAAATACATTCGAAATTGAAAAAAATTTTTTTTGTCTATATTCGAAATACGAAATTCGAGACCACGTGGCGGCAAACGCAGCGTAGGAAGACCTCCCGCAAGGTGGACGGATGACCTGATTAAGATCGCAGGGACTCGTTGGATACAGGCCGCTACCGACCGGTCGAAATGGAAATCAATAGGGGAGGCCTACGTTCAGCAGTGGACTTCTTACGGCTGATATGATGATGATGATGATGATGATATTCGAAATTATAAACAGAGTAGACAGACGACATCGTCAGTCCAATTGGCCGTACCTAAAATGGAGGCGCATCTCTCGTTACGCTTGTTATGTCAATTATTCCGATTAACTTTAAACAAATTTACCCGATAAAATAATTACCAACATACTATATTTTTGAACGGTGATCAATGTTATGCTGTCAATCTTTACCAAATCATAAATGCTAAAGTAACTATGTCTGTCTGTCTATCACGGACTCACTTCAAACAGACAGAGTCTTCAGGCCGAGTCTGAGAAAGGACATAGGCTTCTTTTTACAGCGATAACCAAAATACACGCGGTCAAAGCCGCGGGCGAAAGCTAGTATCATCTTTATATATATAATTCTTGTGTGAGTGTGTATGTCACTGAACTTCTCTCAAACGACTGGACCGATTTTGATGAAATTTTTTGTGTGTGTTCAAGGGGATCTGGGAATGGTTTAGATTCGCAATTGAACCCGGTAGGTGGCGCTGCGATCAAGTTTTGGAATTTTAAAGTTAGGCGGTACGAAGTTCGCTGGATCAACTAGTCTTTATATATATAATTCTTCTGTGAGTGTGTATGTCACTGAACTTCTCTCAAACGACTGGACCGATTTTGATGAAATTTTTTGTGTGTGTTCAAGGGGATCTGGGAATAGTTTAGATTCGCAATTGGATCCGGTAGGTGGCGCTGCGATCAAGTTCTGGAATTTTAAAGTTGGGCGGTACGAAGTTCGCTGGGTCAACTAGTATCATATAAATGTTTCATACCTAACTGCACTACTACTCGAATATGCAAAATTTTTAAGGGTAAACAATCTACTTTCTAAACGATCGATACTAATATTATAAATACAGAAATCGGCAATCTAAGAATCGATTTGGAAAAGTCTATCTCTTTGAAATGAAAACCTACATCGGTTGATACCTACACAAGTTTGGACGATGAGTAAATTCTTGTAATGGTCATATCGAGTGACTACACACGAGCCAGCTGTTTAATCTATTGATAATATAAATGTAAATTTGTGTATGTACCTACCTATACATATAGGTACACTAGCTGCGCCCCGCGGTGTTACCCGCGTACATCATTATGGTTGTTATGCAAGTGTGTTATGCATGGCAACCGGTGAAGTTTTGACAGGAGATAAACAGTGATACATTTTGAGATCTACGATTTATGTATTTTTATAATCACTTAGCTTTCGCCCGTGTATCTCTATTATTGCAGTAAAAAGTAGCCTATGTGTTATTCTGAGATTTTAAGCTATATTATTGTAAAGTTTTATCCAAATCCGTTCAGTAGTTTTTGCGTGAAAGAGGAACAAACATACATACACACATACATACATACATACATACATACTCACAAGCTTTCGCGTTTATAATATTAGTATTTTATCCAAATCCGTTCAGTAGTTTTTGCATGAAAGGGGAACAAACATACATACACACATACATACATACATACATACTCACAAACTTTTGCGTTTATAATATTAGTATTTTATCCAAATCCGTTTAGTAGTTTTTGCGTGAAAGAGGAACAAACATACATACACACATACATACATACATACTCACAAACTTTCGCGTTTATAATATTAGTATTTTATCCAAATCCGTTCAGTAGTTTTTGCATGAAAGGGGAACAAACATACATACATACATACTCACATACTTTCGCGTTTATAATATTAGTATTTTATCCAAATCCGTTCAGTAGTTTTTGCGTGAAAGAGGAACAAACATACATACACACATACATACATACATACTCACAAACTTTCGCGTTTATAATATTAGTATTTTATCCAAATCCGTTCAGTAGTTTTTTGCATGAAAGGGGAACAAACATACATACATACATACTCACAAACTTTCGCGTTTATAATATTAGTATTTTATCCAAATCCGTTCAGTAGTTTTTGCGTGAAAGAGGAAAAAACATACATACACACATACATACATACATACTCACTAACTTTCATATGTACATACTCATTGTTGTAAGTTAGTACACATGACACAGCTGGACACATTTTAATTTCTGATCAAAAAATTATTTTGAAAATCCAAAAATGCCAACGTAGTTTGAACCGAGTAAGTATTACACCCGGGCAATGGTCGCGCCAGTGAC
Source organism: Phragmatobia fuliginosa (assembly GCA_932526445.1). NCBI lineage: Eukaryota > Metazoa > Arthropoda > Insecta > Lepidoptera > Erebidae > Phragmatobia > Phragmatobia fuliginosa. Next base: position 17,045,433 of record OW052074.1, on the reverse strand, counting down.
TCGAAACAGATCGTGTATTGTTTAATTTACATACGCCGGATTTACGCACTTACAACACATTAGATCATAATAAAAGTCATTGAACCTGATAGTTTTAATAAAAACAAACTTTTTAAAAGTATTTGTACTTCTAACCCTTTTTTTTGTCAGTACGGAAATTCCCCCAAATCCGCATGCCGCGCCGTCTTGGGTACTATAAGCCGAGGAACCAGGTGTACCATAGAATGGAAGTACCTGGAACCCCAACATATCTCTGGCCACCTTTGGCTTGTAGGCCCACTCCTACGCAGGAACCACAGTGTTTGCTTACTGTCCCCAGCAGGTGACTACTAGTATGACAGTTACCTGTCACCTGTCACCCTCAGGCTGGACGGAAATTGTTTAACAATCTCATTTATAACCCTGTAAATTTTGCGACGTAGACTCTAGTAAGTTTTGGTATAAAAGCATTGGTATCGCATATTGGTGTCCTTAGTGTACCCTAGTGGTGTACCTAGATATAATTTTGTTCATGTAACTAGTGTTTTTTTTACGATATATATTCATACACCTACTGCATATTTTTTCTATCCATTTTCTTTCGGTGTTAGGGGAAATTCGTGTAGGCTTATCTTTGTTGTCTGTGGTTGCTGTTAGTGGGTAGCGATTACAAAATATACTACTTAACAATAGAATTCTGCCAAATATGTTTTTTACAACATTACAAATATCACTTTATTATTTTTTAAGTTTATTGCAATATATGTTTTTATTTTTAATTGGCAATGTTGCCAGTCTTTTGGGAACGCTACAAGTACTGGTACTATTATGTATTCTGTGCTACCAGTAAGCGATGATGCGCGGGAATTTTTTGACGCATGTATGTAAATATTCTTTAAGTTAATATTGTAAATTATCATTTTTAACTTTGATTTGCATAAAAATACAATAGGAAATACGTAGTACATGCAAGGTGTTTATTATTAATGAACACATATTATTAATAATAATGCCAAGCTTTAAAAACATCATTACTGGTTGATACTTGAAAACAATATTTTGCTTTACATGCCTATACAAATAAATAAAATTAAAGTATCTGTTTGTAATATCACATGAACAGTTTTTAGGGTTCCGAACTTTATGATTCGGAACCCTTATAGATTCGTCATGTCCGTCTGTCCGTCCGTCCTCGACTTACCGTCCAAACGGTAAGTGCCACAAAATGCTACAATAAAATTATGAAAAATATTTTTATTTGGGGTACCTCCCCTACACGTAAAGTGGGGATGATATTTTTTTCTGGCGGCTACCCCATTGTAAAATCAGGGCGTCTCACCCACTCTAAAAGCTAAACGGCTGGCTCAAAAAATCTGGATAAATTCCTGATGGTGAACCATATAATGAACTTTGAAGGAAAACTATGACGGATTAGATGACTTTGTTAGTTCAGGAGTTATAGAGGCTTAACTTTTAAAAGGCGCTCACTTGGAAAACGTTATACATAATCAACGAATTAATACGTAAACATAACAATTATCTTTTGAATACGATTTCAAATCCACGTACCATTTTGGGTGACTGAGGAACCCTTTCCTGTGCGTGGCGTGACACGCACTTGGCCGATTTTTATTACATGCATTTGAAAGTTTATACGGTACTTACGCCAAAAAAGTAAAAAAAAATATTTCGGGGGTAATCTCTGCAACGGCTGAACCGATTTTAACGGGACTTTCGCTGACAGAAAGCTGATGACATAAGAAGTAAATTTGTTACTCGCGATTTACAACAATAAACGGAGGTAACACCACGGGACCATATCAATTATAAAACATAATTCTTCGAAGACCAGTCAGTCAGCCTTCAAAGTATTTCGTCATGCGGAGAATATTATAATAGGTAAAACATTTATATTTATAAAATACAGGTCCACCTACCAATTGTCGTAATTACAATAATATGCGTAGTTTCGAGACACGACAGATGGACTGTTATGTTAAAATTGGACAATTGCTGCATATTAACTTCCGAGGTTCAAATGTCACCATCAAATTAAATCTGTGAGACAATCAGTCGGATGACGACTTGATTTAATAAGTAACTCACATTTGGTCACATGAAGAGATGCAATATAGAGCCCTCTTGCTGGCCGGAATAGCGCGAGATTGCAAAGAAGCGAATCCGCGAATTTGGGGAACAGCGTTTAGCTGACCCCGACGTCAAGCGCGAATCGCGATGAGCTTAAAGCCCGCCCATTCGCCGCCATTCACTATAATTATGAGAGCGGTAAGCTCACTTGCCCACTTTGTGCAAGGGAGTTTGCTGCGAAAATCTACTACATAAGCCATCTCCGGGCGCATCAGCACCAACAAGAGGTGGAAGTGCTCGCCATGGCCGAAATCGGTCGGATTATTACATTACATTACACATTTAGTAGGTAAATGAAGCTTAGATTATTCGATTATTAGGTAGATTATTAGAATAAATGCGGCATGCCAACATCTCACCATAAATTCGAGTCGATCTTACTTTTCTTACGGTTTTAAACAAATACATGGGGCCCTGTAATCTTTACACGATCGTAAAATTAAAAAAAAGCCTTTATTCTTTGAAGCTTTGTTTTTGAAGAAGAATTTAATGAGGAATTTAAGTTTATATTGTTAAGGGCGCGTTTACGAATTGTACAAAATTATGCTGTTTTTCGGTGCAATTTGTGACCAAACTAAACCAAATTGTATATAAGAAAGTACTAACACTTATAGATTTGTTCTTAATCTTCAAATCTAAGTGACAATTTTTTTGAAAATTGTACTTTCTAATATGGTAAAAACGATGTTCCGTAACCATTTTCCACAGTTTTTACGATATTGGGTTGAGTTTTGGTACATTTTTTGTTCTACAATCAACCTACTTTAGGATATATAAAAGTACTGTAAAGAGGCATATATAGTCAATTATAATCCGAGTAAAAATAATAATATAAAAGTGTCACAGAAAGTCGCAGAAAAAATAACAACCGGAGCTTATATTTTCACATATTTTGCTATTACGGATGAATCGTAGTCGATTGCAATAAGGGTTATTTTATTTTTTTGAACCTCTCTTGATTTATTGCTCAAAAAATTCGTAATCTCAGTCTGCGCTCGGCCGCCGTCGTGAGTGGACACTGTTTCGCCTGTTTGCATTAGCTCGTGTGAAAAGATCGCTGTACAAATTCAAAATATTCGATAAACCAAAATAGGTTGATACTTGACAAGGTAAGATTATTTTCTATTTACAGACTTTTATAACAATATTATATTTTGCTAAAACTAAGTAGTATTTTGCGAGTTCGGGGTCATTTTGATGAGACATTAGCTCCGGCTTAGGTGGAGTGACCTGAAGGTGTACTTCGGTGACTGCTTGTGGAACTGCTAGACGAGTTGACATAGTCATACCGAGTTTGGGCTCGTTTTGTTAGTTATGATGAGACTTTACCTCCAGACTAGATGGAGTGATCTGAAGGAGTACTTCGGTGACTGCTTATGGAACTCCTAGACGAACTGACTAAGTCTTACCGAGTTTGGGCTCGTTTTGTTAGTTACGATGAGACCTTACCTCCGGCTTAGTTGGAGTGACCTGAAGGTGTACTTCGGTGACTGCTTATGGAACTCCTAGACGAGTTGACATAGTCTTACCGAGTTTGGGCTCGTTTTGTTAGTTATAATGAGACCTTACCTCCGGCTTAGGTGGAGTGACCTGAAGGTGACTTCGGTGACTGCTTGTGGAACTGCTAGACGAGTTGACATAGTCATACCGAGTTTGGGCTCGTTTTGTTAGTTATGATGAGACCTTACCTCCAGACTAGATGGAGTGACCTGAAGGTGTACTTCGGTGACTGCTTATGGAACTCCTAGACGAGTTGACAAAGTCTTACCGAGTTTGGGCTCGTTTTGTTAGTTACGATGAGACCTTACCTCCGGCTTAGTTGGAGTGACCTGAAGGTGTACTTTCAGTGACTGCTTGTGGAACTCATAGACTAGTTGACATAGTCTTATCGAGTTTGTTCTCGTTTTGTTAGTTACGATGAGACCTTACCTCCAGACTAGATGGAGTGACCTGAAGGTGTACTTCGGTGACTGCTTATGGAACTCCTAGACGAGTTGACATAGTCTTACCGAGTTTGGGCTCGTTTTGTTAGTTATGATGAGACCTTACCTCCGGCTTAGGTGGAGTGACCTGAAGGTGACTTCGGTGACTGCTTGTGGAACTGCTAGACGAGTTGACATAGTCATACCGAGTTTGGGCTCGTTTTGTTAGTTATGATGAGACCTTACCTCCAGACTAGATGGAGTGACCTGAAGGTGTACTTCGGTGACTGCTTATGGAACTCCTAGACGAGTTGACATAGTCTTACCGAGTTTGGGCTCGTTTTGTTAGTTATGATGAGACCTTACCTCCGGCTTAGGTGGAGTGACCTGAAGGTGACTTCGGTGACTGCTTGTGGAACTGCTAGACGAGTTGACATAGTCATACCGAGTTTGGGCTCGTTTTGTTAGTTATGATGAGACCTTACCTCCAGACTAGATGGAGTGACCTGAAGGTGTACTTCGGTGACTGCTTATGGAACTCCTAGACGAGTTGACATAGTCTTACCGAGTTTGGGCTCGTTTTGTTAGTTATGATGAGACCTTACCTCCGGCTTAGGTGGAGTGACCTGAAGGTGACTTCGGTGACTGCTTGTGGAACTGCTAGACGAGTTGACATAGTCATACCGAGTTTGGGCTCGTTTTGTTAGTTATGATGAGACCTTACCTCCAGACTAGATGGAGTGACCTGAAGGTGTACTTCGGTGACTGCTTATGGAACTCCTACACGAGTAGAACTAGGTGTGCCGAGTTTGGGTGAATTCTTATGCTTGTTATTTTATGCATTCTACTCGTTTATCTTGTTTATAATAAAGTGCATATTGTGAACTTTCATATTCCAATTGTTGTTTTAGATGCCGAGATATAAGACGTTTGGAAAAAGCACTCGAAAAAGACTTCGTGCTAGTAGACAAGCCTTAGAAACAGCAAGATGGTTAGTGTCTGTTTATGGTATATGGTTCTCAAATATGATTTTGATGATTCAGTAAAATCGTCAAATTCATTGTTGAGAACCATTTTCTATAAGTTTATTTTTTCACAGCGTTCGTGATGTTACTCGCAATTCAAGTGATACACGAGAAGTATACCCAGAACAATGTGATGAAATGAGTTGTAGTAATTCCTATGAAAATTTGGAGACATCTAACGTAAGTAATTTATAAATAAGAAATCACTAGTGTTATGTTTACTTTATTTTACAAAATACTAACTTGTTTTTCTATTATTTTTAGAACCCTCAAACTGAAGAGTCAACACCCTTGCAGGTTTCAGGAAGGAGGATCGTAGAAATGAATTTTTTTATGAAACAACTTCAAGAAATTGGTAATCATAGTTCTATGTTCAACTGTAATTTGAGTACTGTTGTATTGCTGACTGAAAAACGGATTGGACTTTACTCAACTTTTTATATGAAGTGTCAAATGTGTGGAGCTAAATTTATAATCTTCCAACGATTCAGAAAAAAAAATGGATGTGAACGAAGAAATAGTTGCTGGTATTATGACTATTGGGGCTGGGGTAACGCAACTTAATACTGTTCTGTGTCATGTTAATATGCCACCAATGTCGGTACGGTTGTACCAACATAAACACGATGTAATTAGTCGATGGTGGAAAAAGACCGCACAGCACTATATGGTTGAAGCCGGTAAGGAAGAGAAGGATCATGCTTTAGCTATTGGAAGCTCCAATGATGATGGATTAGCGATGATAACTGTATCGGGTGATGCATGTTGGTCCAAACGTTCGTATGGAACTAATTACAGTGCCTCTTCTGGAGTTGGTGCAATTGTGGGAATGCACTCTAAGAAAGTTCTATACTACGGAGTGAAAAATAAGGTGTGTAATATCTGTTCACGAGCAGATACAAAAGGAGTACACCCACGCGAACATACTTGTTTTAAAAATTTTCAAGGTCCTTCTACTGCGATGGAAGCAGCTATAATTACAGAAGGCTTCAAAAAATCAATAGATATGCATGGACTTATTTACAACCAGTACGTCGCAGATGGTGATTCAAGCACATATGCTAGTATCCGGAATTCAAGGCCATATGCTAACGTAACAGTGGGTAAAATTGAATGCAAAAATCATTTATTACGAAATTACTGCAAGGGCCTGTTATCAATTTCTAATAATACCGCTTATCATATAAAGGCTAGAAAAATTCTTAAAGAAAATTATTTACGGATACGTTGGGGCATTGATAGCAGCGTCAAATATTGGGCAAGTAAGAACATTACTTTTGAAGAAAAAGTAAGACTCATTAAAAATGACATATTAAATGGTCCCTACCATATATTTGGTGATCACTCCAAATGCGCAACTTATTTTTGTACTGATGACGTTAAAAAACGGAATGTAAATATGGTACCAGAACTGACAGCATACGGCGTATTTCAAAAAGTTGAAGATTTGGCCCAACGTCTTTCAGTACATGCATGCAGTTTTGTGTACAATGAAACTAATAATGCGGTGGAAAGTTATAATGCACGAGTTGCAAAGTTTATAGGAGGTAAAAGAGTTAACTTTTCCCAGCGGGGGTCCTATCTTGCCCGTTGTGCTGCAGCCGTCGTGTCATATAACACAGGTGTCCTACAGTCGGCTGTACACAAATTTATATTTGACACAGAAGCTAATCCCGAAATAGTGCACCTAGAAAAAATGCGGCAGAAACGAAATGAAACAAGATTAGAAAGAAATATAAAAAAGAAAAAAAAAAACAGGACGGCAATATCTCAACCAGATGCCTATTATGGCGAAAGTTGCCAAAAAGTTGACTTGAATGAGGACGAGTACAAAGATGCCAAATTAAATTTTTTGGCGACATTGGAACTTTCGGAGGTCGAAAAGGAGAATTTGGAAAAAGACACCATATTGCAGAGCGGAAGTCCGTTATGGTTAGAAACACGGAGAAAACTCCTGACAGCATCTTGGTTCGCGACAGTCTGCAAACGTCGCCCAACAACTGAATGTGGTCCACTGATCAAACAAATCCTCTATGGAAAAAATTTAAGCAATGTGCCATCCATAAGACATGGCAGAAGTAATGAAGAAACTGCAATTCGAGACCTAGAAAAGGCTTTGAATACACGCATAGACAAGTGTGGGTTATTCATTGACCAAGAATTTGCCTTTCTAGGAGCAACCCCAGACGGAAAATGTGAGCTCGGCATCGTTGAAATTAAATGTCCATCGTCAGCATATAACATGGAGCCAGACGACGCCATCAAACTTAAAAAAGTAGATTTTTGGTTGCCTACAGCAAATAATTCATTTAATATAAATAAAAAACATAAATGGTATTACCAAATTCAAGGTCAGCTACGCATAACTAGTCAAGAGACTTGTGTGTTTGCTATTTGGACAGGCCCTGGCAAAATAAAGTACCAGTGCATAAAAAAAGATCCACAATTTTGGAAGGAGAAAATGGAACTATCTTTAATTAAATTTTACAAAAACTGTCTCCTCCCGGAATTGATTGACCCTAGAATGGCAAGAAATATGGAGCTAAGAGCACATTCTTCACATATTCAAACAAATATTTTACAAATAAATAATTGATTACGTTACGATCGTGTTTCAATATTCAAGAAAGTACATGTTCAGGTCCCTCCATCAAGCCCGGACTTACGGTCATATCATAACTAACAAAACGAGCCTAAACTCGGCACACCTAGTTCTACTCGTCTAGGAGTTCCATAAGCAGTCACCGAAGTACACCTTCAGGTCACTCCATCTAGTCCAGAGATAAGGTCTCATCATAACTAAAAAAACGATCCCAAACTGGGTAAGACTATGTCAACTCGTCTAGGAGTTCCATAAGCAGTCACCAAAGTATACCATCAGGTCACTCCACCTAAGCCGGAGGTAAGGTCTCATCATAACTAAAAAAACGAGCCCAAACTGGGTAAGACTATGTCAACTCGTCTAGGAGTTCCATAAGCAGTCACCAAAGTATACCATCAGGTCACTCCACCTAAGCCGGAGGTAAGGTCTCATCATAACTAACAAAACGAGCCTAAACTCGGTAAGACAATGTCAACTCGTCTAGGAGTTCCACAAGCAGTCACCGAAAGTACACCTTCAGGTCACTCCACCTAAACCGGAGGTAAGGTCTCATCGTAACTAACAAAACGAGCCCAAACTCGGTAAGACAATGTCAACTCGTCTAGGAGTTCCACAAGCAGTCACCGAAAGTACACCTTCAGGTCACTCCACCTAAACCGGAGGTAAGGTCTCATCGTAACTAACAAAACGAGCCCAAACTCGGTAAGACAATGTCAACTCGTCTAGGAGTTCCACAAGCAGTCACCGAAAGTACACCTTCAGGTCACTCCACCTAAACCGGAGGTAAGGTCTCATCGTAACTAACAAAACGAGCCCAAACTCGGTAAGACAATGTCAACTCGTCTAGGAGTTCCACAAGCAGTCACCGAAGTACACCTTCAGGTCACTCCACCTAAGCCGGAGGTAAGGTCTCATCATAACTAAAAAAACGAGCCCAAACTCGGTGAGACTATGTCAACTCGTCTAGGAGTTCCACAAGCAGTCACCGAAAGTACACCTTCAGGTCACTCCACCTAAACCGGAGGTAAGGTCTCATCGTAACTAACAAAACGAGCCCAAACTCGGTAAGACAATGTCAACTCGTCTAGGAGTTCCACAAGCAGTCACCGAAAGTACACCTTCAGGTCACTCCACCTAAACCGGAGGTAAGGTCTCATCGTAACTAACAAAACGAGCCCAAACTCGGTAAGACAATGTCAACTCGTCTAGGAGTTCCACAAGCAGTCACCGAAGTACACCTTCAGGTCACTCCACCTAAGCCGGAGGTAAGGTCTAATCATAACTAACAAAACGAGCCCAAACTCGGTAAGACTATGTCAACTCGTCTAGGAGTTCCATAAGCAGTCACCAAAGTATACCATCAGGTCACTCCACCTAAGCCGGAGGTAAGGTCTCATCATAACTAACAAAACGAGCCTAAACTCGGTAAGACAATGTCAACTCGTCTAGGAGTTCCACAAGCAGTCACCGAAAGTACACCTTCAGGTCACTCCACCTAAACCGGAGGTAAGGTCTCATCGTAACTAACAAAACGAGCCCAAACTCGGTAAGACAATGTCAACTCGTCTAGGAGTTCCACAAGCAGTCACCGAAGTACACCTTCAGGTCACTCCACCTAAGCCGGAGGTAAGGTCTAATCATAACTAACAAAACGAGCTCAAACTCGGTAAGACTTTGTCAACTCGTCTAGGAGTTCCATAAGCAGTCACCGAAGTACACCTTCAGGTCACTCCATCTAGTCTAGAGGTAAGGTCTCATCATAACTAACAAAACGAGCCCAAACTCGGTAAGACTATGTCAACTCGTCTAGGAGTTCCACAAGCAGTCACCGAAGTACACCTTCAGGTCACTCCACCTAAGCCGGAGGTAAGGTCTAATCATAACTAACAAAACGAGCCCAAACTCGGTAAGACTATGTCAACTCGTCTAGGAGTTCCATAAGCAGTCACCGAAGTACACCTTCAGGTCACTCCATCTAGTCTGGAGGTAAGGTCTCATCATAACTAACAAAACAAGCCCAAACTCGGTAAGACTATGTCAACTCGTCTAGGAGTTCCACAAGCAGTCACCGAAGTACACCTTCAGGTCACTCCAGTCCGGAGGTAAGTACCTATTACATAGAAATGAGAAAATTTATAGAACTTTCAAAATATCAATTTAGGCAAGTTGACATTTATTCCTGCCGCTATCCGACTTGCACTTGTGTGTGTAACTTGTGTCAACGTAGTATTTCGATTCTATACCTATCAATTTTGCAAACGCGTCCTTAATTAGCATTTTTAATTTAGATTTGCATAAAAATACAATAGGAAATACGTAGTACATACATACAAGTTGTTTATTTTTAATGAACACATATTATTAATAATAATGCTAAGCTATAAAAACATCATTACTTTACTCAAGTCTATACAAATAAATAAAATTAAAATATCTGTTAGTAATATTAAATGAACAGCTTTTTCTAAATGCATTTGAAAGTTTAAACGGTACTTACGCCAAAAAAGCGATTACTAAATTTTGTCTGTCTGTTTGTTCCGGGTAATCTCTGGAACGGCTGAACCGATTTTGACGAGACTTTCACTGACAGAAAGCTGACACAAAGAGTAACTTAGGCTAATTTTGATAGACTACTTTCGCTCCGCAGCGCTACTCGCGATTCACAACAATAAACGAGGGTACCACCGCGGGACCATATCCCTACTAATATTATAAATCCGAAAGTAACTCTGTCTGTCTGTAACGCTTTCACGCCTAAACCACTGAACCGATTTTGATGAAATTTGGTATGAAGACAGAACTGAACTTGGGAAAGGACATAGGCTATTTACCGCGATAACCGACTTACACGCGGGCGGAGCCGCGGGCGAAAGCTAGTAAATTATAAAACATAATTCTTCGAAGACTTCAGCCTTCAAAGTATTTCGTCATGCGGAGAATATTATAATAGTTAAAACATTATACATTTATATTTATAAAATACAAGTCCACCTACCAATTGTCGTAATTACAATAATATGCGTAGTTTCGAGACACGAACAGATGGACTGTAATGTTGAAATTGGACAATTGCTACATATTAACTTCCGAGGTTCAAATGTCACCATCAAATTAAATCTGTGAGACAATCAGTCGGATAAAGACTTGATTTGATAAGTAACTCACATTTGGTCAAGAGATGCAATGTAGAGCCCTGTTGCTGGGAGAGTTTGGCAGCACAGCGACCGGAATGGCGCGCGAATGTGAAGAAGCGAATCCGCGAATTTGGGAAACAGCGTTTAGCTGACCTCGACGCCAAGCGAGATGAGCTTAAGTCCCGTCCACTTGCCGCCATTCACTATAATTATGAGAGCGGTAAGCTCACTTAGTGCAAGGGAGTTTGCTGCGAAAATCGGCTATATACATATAAGCCATCTCCGGGGGCATCAGCGCCAAGCCCTATGAGGGGTCGATGTGGTCGCCATGGCCGTAATCGGTCGGATTATTACATTACACATTAGGTAGGTAAATGAAAATTAGATTATTCGATTATTAGAATAAATGCGACATGACGACATCTCACCATAAATGTGAGTCGATCTTACTTTTCTTATGGTTTTAAACAAATACATGGGGCTCTGTAATCTTTACACGATCGTAAAATTAAAAAAGCGGCCAAGTGCGAGTCGGACTCGCCCATGAAGGGTTCCTTACCAGCAAGTAACATCATATAAAAGTTCTTGTAGTTCGTTGTAACTTTCATCGATGTTTTTATACTAGTGTATTGTTTGGATGAAAGGTATATTGCGTGTTACGATTTATGACGTATTAAAAAAAACTACTTACTAGATCGCGTTCAAACCAATTTTCGTTGGTAGTTTACATGGTAATGTACAACATATATTTTTTTTAGTTTTATCACTCTCTTATTTTAGAAGTTAGAGGGGGGGGGGGACACACATTTTTCCAGTTTGGAAGTGTCTGTCGCGCAAACTATTCAGTTTAGAAAAAAATGATATTAGAAACCTCAACATCATTTTTGAAGACCTATCCATAGATACCCCACACGTATAGGTTTGATGAAAAAAAAAAATTTGAGTTTCAGTTCCAAGTATGGGGACCCCCAAAATGTATTGTTTTTTTTCTATTTTTATGTAAAAATCTTAATGCGGTTAACAGAATACATCGACTGACCAAATTTCAACAGTATAGCTCTTATAGTTTCGGAAATAATTGGCTGTGACATACGGACGGACAGACAGACAGACAGACTTGACGAATCTATAAGGGTTCCGTTTTTTGCCATTTGGCTACGGAACCCTAAAAAAGCCTTTATTCTTTGAAGCTTTGTTTTTGAATTTTTATTTTTATTATTTTTTCATAAATATTTTACTTAACATGCCAAAGTGAGCTCTGCCTGATGAAAAGCATGAGTAGATTCGAAGGTGACCACTACGGTCACCATCCTAATTGTGAGTGCACACAAAGAACCGGAGACGTCTTGATCAGCAGCCGCATACCCAAACCACTGGACTAAGGCAGTCAAAACTGTTAAAGTCGAATTAAAAATTTTATCAGAAGACCCAACAAACAGATGACATCATATTTTTAGGGAAATAGTAATTCGTACATGAGTTTCAGTGAATATTAAATTTTCTTAGTCACCTTTTAAAACGGGGTAACTTTTGTACAAGCTCTGCTTAGTTTGGGTCAAGACGACGCACGTTGTGTTTTACGTACACGGCACGATCCAACAAGTAATAAAAATTTAAATATTTAATTAATTTATGACTAATCACAGACGTCATACTCCTCAATGATAGCATGTCACAAAGTTATTAATAGCAATTAAATAATTTGAAATATTCGTGTTTAATGAATAAAAATATTTGGACATCTTACACACAATGTCATCTAGTCCCAAAATAAGCAGAGCTTGTGTTATGGGTACTAAACAACTGATTTATATACATAAACATGTTTTTTTGTAAATACATACATATTAGACATAGGTATAATATTTGGTCTGACCCGGGAATCGAACCCGAGACCTCTTGATAACCACTAGACCAACAAGGTAGTCAACAATGAGTGCTCGAGATTAGGGATCCGTAGGTGATAAATAACACAACTGTTGTTACCAACAAATATGTATCTTATCTAATAATATTGTCAACGGACAGATATACATGTATATACTATCACGCCTTTATATCACAAAAGGAGCAAACAGAGACGTTAAAATATGTAAGCAAACGTAATAAATGATCGACCTGAACAATGAGAGAATACTTGTTTAATTATATTAGCTATAACTATTATTACCTGACCTACAATGCGCTGGCTGGACAATCGAAGACAATTTAAAATACACAAAATCGGTTGTCTGTAAAGTCGGTTTACTGTCGATAGTTGAACGTGACAACGTCATAAGAAAATACTGATGGAAAGGTTGCATTTTTCTTTGTCGCTCGTTAAGCGCTCTCGCTTGCGCTTCAAGCCTTAAATGGAACGCCTCAGAGCGAGGTAACGCCGCATGAGACATGTTTTTTCGTGCGCGCAGCCGGCTCCATCGAATTATAAGACGTTGACACGTCAAAAACAGAGTGAAATCCAGATATCATTACGTTCAATAGAGGACTACAGACACGCGGACAGGAGGGGAGTAGGCATTACGTCATTTTTCGATTCAAAACAGTCTTTTTTGTGGGGGGAAATCTTCACACACACACACACACATTTAAGACTCACATTCAAAAACAATCGCCTATCACTATGAACTTACACATCTAAACAAATAAACAAAATTGAGTGTCTGTATATGTAATAACTTAAAAAGAAAATTTTAGAAATTTTTGTCTGTATGTTTGTTCCGGCTAATCCGGGACTTTCGCTGGCAGAAAGCTAATGAACTAAGGAGTAACAGGTAAATTATTTCGCGGCGTTAGTCGCGATTTAACACAACAACAACCGCGGGTAACACAGCGGGCCTTAGCTAGTATCAATCTAAATTTAACACACACACATATACACATTTTTTGTCATAACAGTGTATTTTATCAGCTAATTTGGACTTTGCTTGGACAGGATAAAGTCTAAGTTTGTCTACTCCCAAACATGTTGTTCTATGTTACGGTGATATGTTCCACGAGTTCAATAAAATATTTTTCGAAATTGAAGGTCTTAAAAAAAACCTCCTTTCGTAGCAAATGAATTGATGAGTTTACTGGAAAGTGGAAATTGATCACAAAAGTGGAAGTTTTGGCAGTATATATGTTTGTATTTTTTACCGTACGGAACCCATTTACACGAATGAATGATGTGTCAAAAAATGACAACTACTTGATATAATAGATGGCGTTGTTAAACAATAAATAGTAATAACCGAGCAAAGCTCAGTCACCCAGGTACAGCATTTTTAATCATACAAAATATTTAAACTGTTTTATGTACTCAGCGCCCTTATTTTGAACCAAAGACGTTCGCGCTTTGCACTCAGGATTTCAGGATATATTATATTCAGTAATAATAATAATCCGACCGTTCTTGGCCATGGCGACCACTTCGACCCCTTATAGGGCTTGGCACTGATGCGCCCAGAAATTGCATAATTAATGGCCTAATTCAGTGATAAGCACTATCTCAAGTTATTATAAATTTGTGGCAATATACCAGATTGCCAGTAATTATTATTGTGAAACTGTTGCAACCAAGATATGTCACAACAATATTATCAATACACCTTATGTAATCAAGTTGAATAGAATTAAAATTTTATAATCAAATTTGTAATTAGCCATCAACTATGTACATATATTGCTAACCAAAGATGCCTTATCTAAAGTACAAAAAAGTACCTAAATGTAGAAATTATACATATAGGTATGTTTTATATAACAAAAAGTGAAGCTCCATCCGCTATCTGTTTGTTTGTTTCTAAACTATTTTACAGATTTTATGTATATTATGTTTTTAGAAACAGATGGTTTCAAGAGAAAGAACTACTGCGCACCAGAACTAAATAGATCTTTTTTATTATTCCTTTTAAATTAATTGACCTAATCCGTACTATCAATAATTAGTAATTATACTGCGCAATTCAAGTGAATAATGCTAAAAGTATGTGAACTTATAAACTGAGACAATTATAATCGAATCTTTTCATTTATGGGTTTATTTTACCAGCTGTTTCAATCACCTCTCTCAGTCTAACATGTACAAATTCTCGCATTTGGAACTCAGTATTTCTCATAACTTCTTAGTGTTTTTTGTTAGTCACAGGGCTGGGACTGTCAACCCAGTGTTGCCAACTTAGGGGGTTTCCCTCAAATTTAGGGGTAAAAAAATTGCACAAGGGTTTTTTTAGGGGGATAAAATGTGTGCCAAGCAGTTAGAAACTGGAACTCACTGCCAGCTCATGTGTTTCCTTCCTACTTACTTTAAAAAAAAAGGTTATATGTGTAACACAGAATTTTAATGACTTCCATGCAAAGTATTTAAACCCAGACAGTATGTATGAGTATATTCCTCAAATAATATTTTTCCTGATAGGAATCAAAATACTTTCTAAGGAGGGGCTTGTCTCTAGGAGTGGAGTGTTTAAGGCTATTGATAAGGAAGAAGAACTCTGACTTAGTTTACCTAGTCTTATTTTTATTTTTATTTTTTATATTTAAGCCTATCAAAGTGACTCTACTCTGCCTGATGGAAAGCATGAGTAGAATTTCAATAATCAATACATGATTGGACCAAAAGACCTGTCTCATACGATTCCAGTAATATAATAACATAATATTTTGTCCTTGACAAAACTATCTAATGGAATCATGAATATTCTCTCTGTTCATATCAATGACTAGCTGAGTCTTGTGGAGTTACCTGCGATCAATTACTTAAATATCAATTGTGAAATACCTAGTAACAATGTATGTAGTAACAAATTGTATTTATTATTCATAAAAAAATATTTTAAGTGATAAAAATATTTAATAAAGAACCTGAACATAACTATCACTTCAATATAATTGATAAATAAAATTGATCATATTAAATTAAATTAAACATACCTAATTTTATAAATCAAAATTTAAATCATTTAATTTATGAACAAATAAACTTTTAAAATCAATGATTTATAATCAGTAAATTCGAAAATGAGTTTTTATAAATAAATTAATGAATAATTATAACCAAAAAATGTTTTATACCTAAATCTGAGGGTATATAAAATAATATTTATTATTGAAAACAGAAAGAAAGGCTTTAATTTCTTCTCTTATTAGAAAGATTTACAATGCAGGTAATATATAAATGTCAAATTGTTGTACCAAAGATAATCACCAAAACTCCATATGGAGTATTGTTTCCGAATTGATCATAGCTGCTGTTTTTTTTAGAGATTTGGACAGCTACAATAAATTAAAAAATTGCCTAATTAAGGACTAGTTAAAGCTATATTTGAAAATTGTCTGGGTCATTGGAGCAGGTTCTAATTTCTAAAGTCTATTGGAATAGTATCAATCAAAAAAACAAAATAAGCATTTATAAGGATATACATGCTTATTTTGTTTTTTAATTATTCATGTTTATCTTATTAGCAATAGATGAATATTGTGCAATACTCATGCTATTCCAATAAGTATTAGATACTATTCCAATAAATACTTATTCCAATAAATACTATTCTAATTTTAGCAGGAGCTAAAATTAACTTATGTGATTCTTGAGGAATAGTCATAATTTAATATTATTGTCATAATTATTATGAGGACATACACACACCTAGAGTATGTTTATTATTTTTTATGTTGTCATAATCTAATTAGAAAAATCCTTCTTTATTAAAAACTTACTTATTCATTTTAATATTTTAGATACTTTTTTTTACATATAGGTACACATATATACATATAGGTATCCACTAACAATATATGTATTTTAACACAATTCTAGATACAGATCCACATTCAATAATTTAATTGTATATGATTTGTAATAAAAAATACTAAGTAATTTAGATAGGATGAATAATAGGTACATGAGTAACCAAATATAATATTTTATGATTATTTAAAATAATAGGTATAAGTAATTATCATGTTAATCCAGTGCACTAGTAATAAATAAATATGTTTAATAAAATACACCCAATAAATTTATAGAATGACAGATGAAATTAAATTATGGAGAAAGTAGTCAAATAGTTTTAAAATGTGACTTTCTATTTATATTTTGTATGTCAATTAAAAAGCAATCTCACTTTTTTTATGAATATTGAATTTACCAAGATAACCTGTTTATTCAGCCTAGTAATAGGCATTACATTATGTGTGGGTGTTTATGCGAGAGGCATTATAAATTTGACAACAGGATATTATCTAGCACTTTCTGTATGATAGCATAGATTAAATTAATGCTCACTATAGCTGACATATTTCTTATCTACTTTGTATTATATCTTATCTGAAAGAGTAAACTTACCTTAGCAAGATCACTAACATAACAAAAAGCGCCACCAAGGCACCAATCATAATAAAAATATTTGGCAAATCTGCCATCGTAATTCCTGTAGACCCCATTATCGTCAATGTAACCCACACTGTCACAATAATAATTTAAAACACGCAAATGGACTAGAAACGATAGGAGTACGCATCAGTTCACTATATTGCCAAGTTTTTTTTATCTCAAACAGTCACGACCTTGCTACAAGATACAATTTGCAAAACCCATAAAGGCAGGCAATGTTTCACTATTTCATAACGAGCTCAAAATGTTCACCGGGTGTGTTGCACAATGTATTTTTCGTAATAATTTCAAATCGCAAAGGTACGAGCGCACGCGACGGCCGACGTATTATCATTACAAACACTGTTCACAAACAAAAACAATGATCAGCGACCGAAAAATTGAACTAAATACGTGTTTTCACACGAAAGATTTTGACAGCAATGAATGACAGGTTGACAGTCCCAGCCCTCTACCTAACAAAAAATACAAGGAAGTTATGAGACAGAACGAGTTCCGAATGCGAGAATTTGTACATGTTAGACTGAGAGAGGTGATTGAAACAGCTGGTAAAATAAACCCATAAAATGGAAAGATTCGATTAGAATCGTCTCAGTTTATAAGTTCACATACTTTTAGCATTAATCACTTGAATTGCGAAGTTTAATTACTAATTAACGGTAATACGGATGAGGTCAATTGATATTTAGGTTAATTTAAAAGAAAAAAATATTTTATTACACTAAATTGTAAATCTGTAAAACGTAAAATAAAATAGTTAACCGTATTTGCAAGCGACATCTAGCGACGAATAGTTAATAAATTAGATGTGATAAGCCAACTAACCTTAAGCAAATACTATCAATGATAATAAAAAAAATAGGTAGTTTATAGATTATTTGTTTAAAAGACAATTGGAAATCAAAAGTATCAGTAGAATGCAACTTTTTACACTTGTAAAAAAGAAAGTAGAGACATCTGCTGACATTAGGAGAAAACATTATCGTAAATAAACATTTATAGAGGGCGTCAACTAGAACTTTTCTGTTTCTTAATTTATTGTTCTTAGGGCCACAGCACACTAGCTACTTTTAGCATCGGCAATCGGCAACTAGTCGCTTTTTAGAACCTTAATACGGCGACCGAACGCTCTACACCGCACACTTAAAAACGCCAAACGCAGAGATTCAGTCGCTTTTTAGAAGCGCGACACAGCAGCTGAACGCTACTCTCCGCACACATTCGGATCGATTTGGCAACTGAGCAGTCGCTAAAACGCGCGTTTCCGATACCGCGATCGAACGCAGGAAGTCGCTAAAACGCGGTGCAGCATCGATGCAGTCGCCAAATCGCCGATCGCCGATGCTAAAAGTAGCTAGTGTGCTGTGGCCCTTACACAAAATTTACTTATTTACAATGAAAATGTGTAAATTAGTAATATAATTCATAAAAATAATCTTCAAGTAAGTTTATTTAACTCGTAGAAGACACTTTGGAAAGGTGTTATAAAAAGGAAAAAAGAAAGCAGATTGCAAATGTAAATTTTCACACCTGCGACTGACTAAAAAAACCCAAGTTAGTTGCCGCTCATAGAGGAGGTGATAAGGAAAACCTGAAACAAACCCTTTAGCAACCCGTCTGACCAGCGTGGCATAGTAGTCCAAAACCTAATTGGTAACGAAAAACCTATGCATAGTAGAGGACGGTTTAAGTTTGAGAATGTGAAATGTTAAACAGTAATAACAAGACCTGTTTATGGGCCACAGCACACTAGCTACTTTTATCATCGACGATCGTCGATTATACGACTGTATGGATGCTGCATTGCGTTTTAGCAACTTTTTGAGTTCGATCTCGGTATAAAGGTTCGAGCACATTATGCCGGGCCGCAGCGTGTCGGGGCGGGCCGCAGCGCGGCGCAAAATTTTAACTTAGCACATTAGTGACGGGCCGGGTCGCAGCGCATTGACGGATTTTGAGTACAGTGTATGCATGCGCAACCTCTGTGTATTTAGTGCAACTGTACCTTGGATAGCTCTGACGAAGAACTTTCTTTTTTTTGCCTGCTGTTAGAAGAAGAAGATGAAATTAGAAGAAGAAGTATCAAAAAACGCAAATTTCGTAAAATAAACACGTACGCGCGTGCACACCAATCCGCTTGCTATAGCACACGTTGACGGGGCGCAGCGGGGCGGGGCGGGCCGCATCGCACGGACGCAAATCCGCGTCGCAATAATGCGAGCAATCTACGCGTTTGGCGTTTTTAAGTGTGCGGTGTGGAGCGTTCGGTCGCCGTATTTAGCTTTTAAAAAGCGACTAGTCGCCGAACATCGATTTTGCGACTACATCGATTGCGGTATCAAAATCGCGCGTCATGTTTCATCATTCGCGAATTTCTGCGTTCCAACGCGGTATCAGAAACGCACGTTTTAGCGACTGCTCAGATGCCTAGATCGCGTCGGCTGTAGTGTTGTCTATAATTTTTCGACGCCAAATCGATGCAACCGGCATCCTAATGTAGCTTCTAAAAAGTGACTAGTTGCGGATCCTTGATGCTATAAGTAGCTAGTGTGCTTTGGCCCTAAGAGTTTATATGTACTACAAAAACGTGACAATATCAATATAACTGATGCAGGTTTTAGTTTTCTTGATGATCTTGACTAAGTCACATTATGCGTTCGATTGCCACAGTTGGATAAAGTATCATTCTACTAACATTATAGACGTAAAAGTTTGAGCGGCTCTGGATGAAAGGAGATGGTCCCAAAAAAAACCCAGAATCGATTGGGACTAAATAGGTATCAGTAGGTTGATTATAATGCACAATTTACCCCACCCTAAGCGCAATGCCGAAATCAATGGGGTAGGTATATGAGCTATGGGCTGACAAAATATGTATGAAAAAATCATGAGTTACTTGTTGATTGATGATGAGTTTCCAGTTTTTACAAAAACAATCATTATTACTGTTTAGTAACAATAATAAGATTACTGTAAAAGTTATAACAATCAACTGAGTAATCACTATGTCGAGCAGTAACATGTACAAGTAGTTTAGAGTCCAATACAAGCATTAGTAGGGGAAGGTGGGGACCCTTCGTACGCGGGGCACATTCATACAGTTAAAATAAAACTTGAACGAAACAACGTACGGTCTTGCTTTTGTATGTGTGCGTGAGTCGAGGTACCAACTTTATGTCAACGTAGTATCGCGCCATTCGCACCGGTGAGAGTGAAGTGACAGACACGAACGTGTTTTCGCGCTAGGTAAGTAATTTTTTTATTTTTTTATCAATGTTTTTGTCTATTGTTACCGTAGATAAAATAAGTTTTCGTGTAGAGTATTCTATTAGTAAGTAGCAAAATATACTTAGATACGTTTTCAATACTTAATTTATGACGTTTTCCTATTATTATTAAAAGAGGTTATATTTTGTTATTATTCAGTTGGGGGTACTTTCGTACAGAACTAGATGGGGCACATTTGAACGCGTACGAATGTGCCCCAACTGGTAGGTAGGTAGGATTTAGTGTGTTAGTGTGCTGATTGCTAATTTTTGCACTAACTTTGTCTTGTATGTATATATATTTTGATAACTATTTCTTATTATTTTTTCACAGAAACATGATGCGGACATATAAACCAATAAAAACAAGTAGACAAGCTGTGGATGAAAAATGGATGCAGTCAGCAATACAGGATGTTAAGCAAAGAGTATTGTCATATAGAAAAGCTGCTGCAAGTAGGTACAATTTGAAATTGTCAACATTAGAAAGCTGTGTAAAAAAATACAAGAATAGCAATGATGCGAAGGGTCAAGCAACCGTACATTTGACTCTAAATATACAAGTTTCCAAGTTTTTTCCATGAAAGAAGAAAAACTGTTAATTCAATATATCATCAAATATTGTTAGATGCATTATGAGCTTGTTATACGACAATTCAAGTAAGAAAGTTAGCATATGAGTATGCCAAATCTTTGAGTTTGAAATATCCAGCAAAGTGGGAAGAAGATAAGATGACTGGGAAAGAATGGATGGATGGTTTTCGCAGAAGAAACCCGGAACTTAGTTTACGCAAACCCGAAAACACAAGCGCTGCCAGATCTTTTGCGTTTAAAAAAACTTCGGTTACCGAGTTTTATACCAACTTGAAGACAGTGTTGGAGCGACATCGATTAACTGCTGACAGAATCTTTAATTTCGACGAATCAGGTGTATCTACCGTTCAAGCTACTCCTAAAGTCTAGGCTCCAAGATCTCATGAACTTTATTTTTGTGTTTAATTTCATTGCTAATAAAATAATTTTGATTTATATGTGTTGTTTTAATCGCACGTATGAACTACCTAACAGCGTACGAAGGTACCCCTAACACTGTACATAGGTGCCCCGTTGTTGGGGCAGATTCGTACAAATTCCAGATTTTCTTTAAATCATAATTATAGTTAAAACATCAGATGAAATCATCTGTAATTTTTTTATATGAATCTCAGATAGTTAGACTATAAATTTAAGCTGTCAGGTGATTGATTCATGAAAAAATAAAAATAATAAAAAATAAAATGTAAAAACCGTACGAAGGGTCCCCACCTTCCCCTATACTATTTCGCTAAAACGAGTCATAAAATAACAACTCTTGCATGCTATTGTCATTTCTTTCTCTTCAGTTCAGCAAGCAACAAGCTCGAATTGCTTTTTTTTTTTTTTAGTGATGAGTAATAATTATAAACATAAATAAATGATAGTAAACAATAGTATAGTAATCCTGTCGTTATAGTCGTTAGAATTTTGCCTATATTCTATAAACTGATAAAAATCATAACTAAAACTCATGATTTTTAAAGACTTTGTCAGTCTATAGCTCTTATACCCCATTGATTTGGGCATTGCGCTTTCGGTGGGGTACATTGTACAGTGTAATGAAACTACTGATACCCATTTAGTCCCAATCGATACTGGGTTTTTGGTCCATACATTTTGGACCTTCTCCTTTAGTAAATATATTAGGGATTTTAGTCTGGAATAGAACATAGGCTTCTTTTTATTCCAAAAATGTTGTGTACTTGTAGGATGAGTAAGGAGCAGTAACCCCAAACGACAGTGTCAGTAGTCCGAAAAAATATTATTATTTATTAGCTGAGCCCCACGATGTTACCCGCGTTTGTTGTTGTAACCGCGGGCAAAGCTCGTCTTGTAAAGTAGACCAAATTACTCCTTATATCATCAGCTATCTGCCAGTGAAAGTCCCGTCGAAATCGGTCCAGCCTTTCCAAAGATTACCCGGAACAAAAAGACAGACAGACAGACAAAAATTGTAAAATAATATTTTTGCATATGTACCGTGTATACTATGCATTTAATAAAAAGCGGTTATTTTAATATTACAAACAGATACTCCAATTTTATTTCTTTATATAGATTAAACAAATATTTGCAGATTATGTATGCCTTTGATCCGACCCGGGTATTGAATTCGAGACCTCAAAACACAACAGTCGCATACTAAATCGCTGCGCCACCGAGCTAATAGAATTTTGTTGTATATTAACACCAACAGTAATTAGAAACAAAATTATGACTGTTCTCTTCGTTTGTTTAAGTTCAATTTTAAATGCTGCTCAAGTATTCAAAAGAAGGTTAATATTACTTGAATCATTTCCTATTAATATTTCACAATGACATGTATTGATTGGGTTTTCTTTGTTTAGTAACTTGTTTTATGTAGAATACGGTTTAGTTAATATCGGAACAGTACTTAGTCAATATTCTCTGAAAATGAAAAGAGAACGTTAGTCTTTTCCTTGACCTGAATAAAATGTATGACAATCCATTTCTAACGTGTTTTAGCGGGAGAGAAAGTTTTATGAATTTTCATTTCTCATGTGTTATCTTATCTATGGCGCGCGCCTGCCCAAGGAGTTTTCATATTATTTAAACATGGAATCTCCGTGCCACTGACATCCTTTAGTGAAGAATAAAAAAAAAACAAAAGAAGCGCGAAATATTGGTCAAATTCTAAGCTAAATTGTGTCTTACATGGTGTCTTACGTTATGATTTTATTTCAAAATAAAAATACTTTAAATGTTCCTCACAGGTGTAGTATAAAGCACTGTGAAGCACTCGGGTGAAAGTCCTATTCCTACCTCGGGAGTATTGTGGCCCTAGGCTGCGCCTTCGGGCCACAAACTGCTCCCTCGCTAGTAATCGGTCCCTTTCCTCCCTCGGTGAACAATGAACTATTTTATATGAGCCTGCCTACTAAAGCGACTCTACTCTGCCTGATGGAAAACATAAGTAGAATCCAGGACTAGGAATCACCATATTCATTATTGATGCTGACAATGCAGAATGGTGACCCACACTATAGCGAACTAGTGAGATGCTACTGCATCATTAGGCCACCGTTCTCACACACAGAAGACCATCCTAATAATGACAGTATTCCTGCTGTCGTATTTCGTTGGTGAGTGTGAGACTGGAGCCCCAATAATTCTGCATCATTCAACCGGCCTTAGGAGGCCGGGAGAATGATGCAGAATAATCTAACCAGGCTGCCATGGTAGGGGTCACCATGCTACATTGCCTACCCTCACAATAAGCATGGTGACTCCTACTCCTGGATTCTACTCATGCTTTCCATCAGGCAGAGTAGAGTCACTTTGGAAGGCTTACATAAAAAAATCTCATTAAAGAAATACGGCAGCAAGAATGCTGTAATTTTTAGGTTGGTCATCTGTGTGAGGGTAGCACGGCCCAATCTTTACGAAGCCATTGTATCACTCCTATCGAGGCACCTTATAGGTGGTTCTTCCGTATTACATAAACAATCCTAAATAGTCCACTGCTGGACATAGGCCTCTTAGAAAGAAGATTTTAGTCTACTATAACAGACGGCCAGACGGGTTAGTGGATATGTGGTTTATTTTTAACTAGCCGTGCCCCGCGGTTTTACCCGCGTTTTTCTCGTTTCCGTGAAAAAAATAGGTTTTCGATTTTGCACCGTAATAAAATAGCGATTTTATTACGGATCCCTAATTTTGAAAAAAAAAACAGCTTATAGCCTTCCTCGATAAATGGACTACCCAACACTGAAAGAATCATTCAAGTCGGACCAGTAGTTCCAGAGATTAGCGCGTTCAAACAAACAAACAAACTCTGCAGCTTTTTAGGGTTCCGTAGCCAATTGGCAAAAAACGGAACCCTTATAGATTCGTCATGTCTGTCTGTCTGTCTGTCCGTCCGTATGTCACAGCCACTTTTTTCCGAAACTATAAGATCTATACTGTTGAAACTTGGTAAGTAGATGTAATCTATAAACCGCATTAAGATTTTCACATAAAAATAGGAAAAAAACAACACGTTTTGGGGGTCCCCATACATGGAACTGAAACTCAAAAAATTTTTTTTCATCAAACCCATACGTGTGGGGTATCTATGGATAGGTCTTCAAAAATGATGTTGAGGTTTCTAACATCATTTTCGTCTAAACTGAATAGTTTGCGCGAGATACACTTCCAAAGTGGAAAAATGTGTGTCCCCCCCCCCTGTAACTTCTAAAATAAGAGAGTGATAAAACCAAAAAATATATATGTTGTACATTATCATTTAAACTACCAACGAAAATTGGTTTGAACGAGATCTAGTAAGTAGTTTTTTTTAATACGTCATAAATCGTAAACCGCAATTTACCTTTCTTTCAATCAATACACTATTATTAGAACTTAAAAATGATGTGACTTCCTGCTACGGAACCCTTCATGGGCGAGTCCGACTCGCACTTGGCAGCTTTTTTAATATTAGTATAGTATAGATTACCCTTCTTGTTTCCTATTTTTATTAAAGTCTCAAATATACTGACCACTTATTCAACATGCGAATTTAGTTGGCCTTTGTCTTTGCCTTTGTTTGTCATTAAGAATTGTTTTGTTAGAAAAAATCAATATAAGTTTGTCCCGACCCGGAAATCGAACCCAGGACTTCCTGATTAACATTCGTATACGTTAACCGCTCCACGAACTAGTCAGACTTTATTATTACGACAATTTTTTGGGAATAATAACTACCCTTTTTGATCATTTTAGATCCCTTGGCCATAAAACAAAATAAAAAATACTGTTTAAAACTGTATAAAATATTTTTTTCCAATAACGTCTTCCGCCCCTAATAAACTTAATTATAGCCATAATTTTGATCAAGTACTTATCGTAATTCAATAGCAAAGTATTGTAATGTGCTCAAAATACCTCGCGTGTAAAAATGTTTTAAATTAAAAACGAATATTCAAATTACTTAGTCATTATATTGGAGGGTCTTTAATTATATTTACGATTACAGAGTTTTTTCTATAAGTAGCTAGCTCTAAATATATTTAGAAACTTCAGACCTACGTGAGTCGTTTGCATCATTCTGTATGAGACTAAAAAAACCCAATACCAACCAACTGATCAGCGTGATATAGTATTTAAAAACCTCCTTTAAACGGAGGTCTGTGTATAGAGTCTAGACAATGAAGTAGGCACTAGAGGCCATAAAGCAACACAGGCCCGTGGATCGGACCTATAACGAAGAAATATTCACATATACACATTTTAGTGTCAGATACAAAAGTCATCATCTATCACTATGAACTCAAACATAACGATTGAAACAAAAAATCAAATTTTCACAATCACTTAAACAAATTCTCTGTCATTACAGTGTAGTGCATATACCGATTTGGGCTTTTGCGTCTAAAGAACGCCTGCATAGAACTAC
Source organism: Phragmatobia fuliginosa (assembly GCA_932526445.1). NCBI lineage: Eukaryota > Metazoa > Arthropoda > Insecta > Lepidoptera > Erebidae > Phragmatobia > Phragmatobia fuliginosa. The sequence continues at coordinate 17,019,514 of OW052074.1, read as the reverse complement.
TCCGTACCGTACTGTCTTACTCTATGACCAGAGGCCATTGTTGATGATGATGTAGGACAAGGAAGGTAGGGCTAATAACACACATTTATTTATATAAGGGTCTCACAACAAGGAATACACTAAAACAAAACAAAATAAAAGAACTAACATAATCAAAAGCCATGTGTTTCCCCACTAATAGAAGACCATTTGCTAGAATATGACGGTTTTTCAGGTGAATCAAATGAAATTCAAAGCGAGGATGCAATTTTTTTTATTAATATGTTATTATTTTGTAACAAGCACATTGCTTGTTAGAACAGAAAATGATTTCTTCTCTATAATCTCCGATTCTACAAGTTCGGCGGCGGGTCGTGAAAAATCATCCTACTAGGGTGCTATAATCATCATCATCATCAACATAATAATAAAGGGGTCACAATGCTGCATTGTCTCGAAAAATATTGTTTGACATATTACGTTTTTTTTTCACAAAGAATTTAGTTTAATACTTAATTAAAATAAATATTTATGATTAATATTTTTAGACAATAATTTAATAATTGGGGCCTCCAAACTCTTGTGTGCGGGGGCACAGTTAAAGACGGCCTTGTGGGGGTGGTGACCACCAATTTCAGATTGTACCCATGCCTTCCATCAGGCTGAGTAGAGTATTCTGGTAGCTAATTTTTAAAAATATTACGAAGAATATTCTTAATTGTAATCTAATTCATCATCTTTATTGACATTTAGGCTACGAATCTTTATGGTTTATCTTCCGTGTGGTGACGGATTAAGAATACAAAGTGTCACCACCCCTGTTCATTCCATGGGTGTCGTAAGAGGCGAATAAAGGAACAAAATAAGCAGCTAACATCACTGCCAAGAGAAGGAAAACTTGAAACAAACCCTTTACCAACCCTGCCTGTCTGGCCAGCGTGGTATAGTAGGCCAAAACCTCCTTTCAAAGGAGAGGCCTATGTCCAGCAGTGGACTGTTAAAGGCTGTTGATGAATGATGATGAGGCTACGAATAAATAATAAGTCTAAGACTAAGACTTATTAAGTCTAAGACTTATTATTTATTCGTAGCACTTAGGTACCTCTTTGACAGATAATATAATATAAGTAACGTCGTATTGACAAATTTAAAAATGTCTGTAGAGTTCAATTGAGGTCTTCCTGAATAATTTTACGAACGTTTAACGAGGCATGTGAGATTTATACAAAAAACAATCATTGTGAGACGTGTGATGAATTTTACCGATATCGTTAGTAGCTGACTTAAACGAATTTTTTTTTTTTTTTTTTTTTTTTTTTTTATATGTAAGCCTGCCAAAGTGACTCTACTCTGCCTGATGGAAAGCATGAGTAGAATCCAGGAGTAGGGGCCACCATGCTTATTGTGAGGGTTGGCAATGTAGCATGGTGACCCTTACCATGGCAGCCTGGTTAGATTATTCTGCATCATTCTCCCGGCCTTCGAAGGGCGGGTGAATGATGCAGAATGATTGGGCCTCCGGTCTCACACTCACCAACGAAATACGACAGCAAGAATGCTGTTGAATAATGGAGTTTAATGGTCACCATACTCATGTCTAATGCAAACAATGCTGTATGGTAACTCACACTATGGAGGACATTTTTCATTTTATTTTTAGGTTGACGGGGTGGAAAAATCCCTTCAGATCTACGGCTCCTCAGGGAAATAGGAGCCAGTGGTATGTGGAGTTTCCACTAAAAAACGCACCGACGATCGACCTCTGGTGCCCTGCTCCGGGAGGGCCCGGATCATATTATTTCAGGTCCTCCCCCAAAACGGTATCAGGCCCTATCCCGGAGGAAACTATTTTCCTCGTCCATCACGGCGTGAAACACTATGGAGGCCTAGTGAAATGATTTTGACTAATTGGCACGTTAAGGGATAGCGCAATAACTGAGCCTAAAATTGCGGGTTTTACCCCTTAAAAAGTTATATCTACTGTTTTCACTTTGATGGGTTTTTTGTTTGATGTTCTTATGATTTGAATTTTTATTTGTTTTTCTTACATCACATGTCCAGAGCCTTTGTTTTTTTGCGTAGAGATTTCATTGTAAATTAGTGATTATTTTGAACTTCTAGGCAGATACCAAAGTATTTTCTGATAAATTATTTTGCCTAAAACCTTTAGACGTCCATTCTCTGACTTGCACAACTAAAGTCACATAATAAAACGTGATAAAAGAAAAAAAAGTACGTTTGCTAGCCTACATTCCGCCCACCCACCGTGGTTGTCATGTACACAGGCCGACACAAACTGTAAACAAAACTTCGATCGATATTACTAAGAGTCACCACTAAAAGCATTGCAGCACCCGTAACGGTAACTCGCCTACCGATAAATTAAAAATATATAATAATTTCGACATTAGTTGAATCCGCGCGAATTTTGACAGTTATTTAGGCGGGAATGATCGCGAGATTTGGCGTTCGGATACGCGAATGACTAATTTGTTTATACCGTGGGATTGTTCGCGAATCAAACTGTGGAACAACGTGACATCCTGTATGGAGAAATGGTTCGGTGATAAACGGCTGTGGTTATTCGGTAACAACCTGCCACTGCTACCACGACGGTGAGGAAATATTTGAGTATTTTATTTATTAGATAGGTAGTAGGATTCTATGGAGATTTACGTATGATGATTTTCCCTTTGACTTATAAAAATGAAATGGTTTTTAAAATCTTTCTGGGGATGATATTAAGGTGATATGCAATGGACCTTGTTTTATATACTTCAAATGGCCAAAGGCATTTTTTCTGGTGTTTATAATATTAAGGGTCAAAATGTATAATGTCAAGGAAGTCCAAGTGGGCAAAACAGTACCTAAGGGTTCTTTGTGGTTTTCTCTTTAGAATATCTCATATCTACACTTAGGTACACATGATGGATCCTGGTATGCTTTAAGTCCGTTCTAAGCCGAATTGATTTCAGTGTGACGCTGACGTTCCTGACTTGTTCTACTCCAGACGGTTCATTTTAGGTAGCTATAAGGAATTATGTACTTTCATGGTACGACAAAGAGTCCAATGAGATAGTAAAAACTCATGTGGACCTATCCATTTAAATATTTTTGAAGTGAAACTTCTTTAGAATCGTAGTGATTTCAAACCGGATGCAACGAGTGTTATAGTCAAGTTATAGACGGATTGGTGAGTCAGAGCGAGAGAGCAAATGTCAGAGTGTACAACCAATCGGAAATGACGTCATGTAAATTCATGAGAGAAATTGCATTACCAATTGAGATGTTGGTAAAAAATACCAGATGTAAAATTAAACAATATTTTATTTATGTGTATCTATTTTTTTACACTTTATACAAAGTGTAAAAAAATTACACTATAATTTTGACCTTTGAAACAGAGATAAAAGTCGCGGCAAAGATGGCGTCCAGCTGTCAAATTTAAATGATTAATAGTGTAAATAAAGAAAAATGTATTTTATTAAAAAAAAAGCGTCGTTAAAAATATTCATCTGATTCTTTTGTCGATTTGCCGAAGTTTCACTTCTATCGTGTGTGAATCGCGCACACACCTTTTTTTTTAACAGGCAAGGGATTGATATTTTGTTAATACTGCCTATCTTTTTAAAGTTCCGTAGTTTACGTCGGACATGAAACCATAAGAGGATCCCTTATTGTTTCGTCATATCCGCCCGTCCTCGACTGACCTTCCAAGCGGTTAGTAAAGAAATAAAAATTTCGGACATTTGACACATAACGTCATCTAGTCCCAAACTAATCAGAGCTTCTACTGTGGGTTCTAGACAACTGATATAAATACATTTACAAACACAAAAACACTGAAACCAGTGCATACACTAACTACTAGACCAACGCGGTAGTTAGTGCTAGAGAGATGAAACTTTATGACGTCGACAAAGTGCGAAAATAAACTAATCAAAAATAATATTTTTTGAGGTACCTCTCCATTGGACAAATCGCAAACGGACTACACACCGCTTAACATGATTAAGCGTTTGTAGTCCGTTTGCGATTTGTCCAAACCTAAAAAGCATTTTTTTTTATTAACAATAAGCTTCCCTCCTCTTAAAGTTGACATAGAATAGGGGCCGTTTTTAAAAAAAATAAAAAGCTCCTTATTTTTTGGGGTTCCGTAGTTCATGGCTCAGAACCCTTATAGATTCGCCATGTCCGTCCAAACGGTTGGTGATGAAAAGATGAAAATTTGAAAGAATATGTTTTACTATCTCGTCAACAAAGTGGTATTACAAAATATGAAAAATATTTGTTGGGCTACCTCCCCTATACGTAAAGTGGGGATGATTATTTTTTCTCACGACTACCCCTTATGTACTTTAAATACGATAATAAAGAGGTTGCCAGGACGATTTTTAATTTGGATATCAGTTTGCGAGTTATTCAACTTTAAAGGGCATTTATTTTCCAAAACAGGGTGTCTCCCTCCCCTCCCCCCAAAGCTAAACGGATTTCTGGTAAAATCTGAAAAATATAATGATGATAGCCCATTTGATGAACTTTAACTTTTTAGTAATGGAGTTATAGAGGCTTAACTTGTAAAATACGCCTACTTACGCTTCGTAAAACATAACGAAATAATAAGTAAACATAACAATATTATAATTATACCGGACACGACGAAAGCTATAATGGGTAACTACGGAACCTTATTCTCTGCGTGGCCTGACACGCACTTGGCCGACTTTTTTAGATTGGTTATCGTTTGAATCATACATCCAAACCATAAATTTTCTCAAAATTATAAGTGCAATCGAAGAATTTAACTACTGATTGGTATCGTAGTAATTTACGTATTTAGGCAGACGTATTTAGCAATCAGTTTTTATTTACTAAGCAATCTAATCTCTGATACCATTTTACAAGGTCGCACATTGACTTTCAAAATTGGGAAACCAGCTGTCGAATGTCGGACAATTAAAGTTTTAGTGGCATTTTGATTGTGTAGAAAAACCCGCGAATTGTCATTTCGCCGAGACCAAACAATGGGGTGGTATGGAAAAGAAATTCTTGTGAAAATGCGTTGGTGATCAAACTATCAAATTTGATGAATTGTTTTGCCATGATTTTCTACACCTTATCTTTTCTCCTGCCTATTTCGTTATTAAATACATATATTATACATATACATAGCAACTACCTAAACTCCAAAACAAATATCTGTAGATCATAAAAACATTTGATCGAACTCAGATTTGAACCTAAGACCTCTAGCACAGCAGTAGTATTCACTATTTGGCTACTATGCCACCAAGGTCATCAAAAATGTCTTGTAAAAAGGTCCATTAACTTCTGGTTTCATGAGGATCTATGGACACAAAGGTTTCCTGAACGCACTGACCTCTATTAAACTTTAAAGTACGGCTGCAAGAGAAGAAAGCAGTAATTGCTTGACTATTTACGGTAGCTGGCGCTGAATTATAAATCAATATTTTATTTAAAACCTCACAAACATACAATGCTTCAAAGGCGAGTAAATTCTTCTTAAAATGTATTGTGTTTTGTCAAAGAATTATTTTTCTTATGTCAGAATGTTTTGATGTATTTATTTATCAAGCAATATCTATAGGTTATGTAAAGTTTAATATAAATCATTATACACACAAATACACAACTATTGTGTATTTATTTATATAAATTATGTTTGAAAGCTAAAAGTAGTAGTGTTGTACAAATAGGTACATACAAAAATGTTTTTTATCGGTTATGCTTAAAATTATAGTGAAACAAAATGAGAGGTAAAATAAACCGATCTCTAATATCGTCCGAAGTTGTTGCTGCAAGGTGAGGAAGTATGCATTATTTATATTTTTAATATACATATATGCCTGTCAAAGTGACTCTACTCTGCTTGATTGAAAACATAATGTTTTTTTCGCTCAGGGTTCAATGACACCAGATGACGAAATTCATAGCTCTGAAGACGAAGCAGTTGCGTCTGATTTGGACATGCACGCGCTCATCCTAGAGTAGAATTCAAATCGGGGGCGTCTTTACGAATAGGTAAAGACTCCCCTGACTTGAATTCTACAGGCGTTTTCGTCAGCCAGTTTGAGCGGTGCACACGAACGCAGTGATGTTTAGGGGCGCCGACGAGCCGATATAAATACATAAACATACTTTATTTTTGTAAATACATACGTAAATATAGGAAACATCCAAACTCCGAAACAAATATTTGCGGATCACACAAGCATTTGGTACGACCCAGGAATCAAACCCGAGACCTGAAGCACATCAGTCGCATACGCTCCCACTTCTTAACCATTTTATATAACAGTTTTTAAGTTATGAAAAAGGAATACAAAACGGTTTTGGTAACCAGTTAAGAATAGAAGAAAATAATTTCATTTAGGCAAATGTTTATGAAAACCAGTTACAAAAAAAGAAAAAAATATTTTGATTCGTAGGTAGTTGGCAAACGAAAAAAAAATCCAAGTTGGTAGCTAACAACGCAAATTCAGTTATGACTGTAGATAAAAGGGCCAAGGGCACACCATAAGTGACTCCCATAGTGGTGGTATCTGTTTAAATATTGTATGTTTGTCTTCCGTCTTCTTTAATTCTACCCTCGTTTCATTTAATAGCAAGACTTGCTATAAACACAAATAGTCCATATTAGATAAGTTACATTTGGGTGTGCGTTTTTTAGAGGACGCAATTTTATTTTTTTGATGTCTTAGCTGTAGTAGTAGATGTAAACGCTGACCCCCCCGGTCAGTGTAAAGCTAAGACCAAGTTTGTGGGGTCACCACCCTTGTCCCACGGCCGCCATCTTGAAAAAAGGGATTGAAATGTTTTTTACGATACGATCTCTTAAACTATTTATTTGATAAAAAAAAATTGTTAACATTTTTTGTTATAATCCGTCGTCCCCTAAAAACGCAATGTCAAACTAAAAGTTATAAAGTGATGGGTAGATCTATTCACAGGCACAGGAAACAATATTTTATGGAATAGACAAGGAAAACCATTTTTTTAGTCATAAAAGGCGAAAAAAGTATACCAGTATTTATCTATTTGGCCGCGGCTGAATCCTGCACATTGACATTTGACTACAAACGTTTTTTTTTTATAAAATGGGTCCTTTCCTTATACTAGCTATATGTTGCATTAGTTTTAAGGAATTGTGGATACGTATAAATCCCAATAGTTTTAATAACGTTATTAAATGGCGGTGATATTTTTCATACTTAAGGCATTAAGGTACTTGATTTATGATAGTTTGGATTTGGCACAACAGCTGCTGTTCCTAACTTTTCTATATTATGTACTTTCTGTTATACGTATATACACATATATCTTTACCCTCGAGGCGAGTAAAAACCTCGCTTTGTCAGTTACACGTTCCACATACGTAGTGGTTGGTGTATAGACAAAGTTATTCTCATCACGAAGTTATTTTAGGTGAAGATGATTGCCGGTTATGGGTAGTATGTCCTAGGGATGCTTCGGAGATCACCTGTGTCTAATCGGAAAAGAGCCAACGCCTGGGTGCCACCACTGCGTTGGCCGGACCGTGGATACATCACTGCATACGCTGGCTGAATGCCCAGCGTGGCAGCGCAGAGAGGTTACCTCGTAGCGGCCATCGGAGTGGGTATTCGCTCGGCAACATGATTGCCGCCATTTATGCTTGCGAAGGTGATGGTCGAGCGGGACCGGGAGAGGTTCAGAACTCTTCCGGTCCGCCAGGCCCGGGAACGGGCCCGGTACCGTAGACAAACTCAGGACGATCTCCGTCCTCCATAAGCGCTAGCCTGGGGGTGACAGGCGAGGCCATCTGTTACCCTAGCAGAAGCAGGACGGGGTGGATGCGCCACGCGCTATTATTTCGAAAAGGGTCATCTACAAGATGAGACGGCGTGCGGTTTTGGTCGGTTCGAGTCCGACACCAACTGATGGTATCCGAGGGGATTTTCGCACAGAGATAAAAAAAAAAGGAGGGGTAGTCCCATTGGAGTCAGTAATGACAAGACTAACAGTCCTGTCAGCTGTCCCGTCCCGTCAATATACACTCTATACTCATTCATTGTTAAGTTACAGTATGTTGTATCTTGTCTGTTGTCCCCAGATCGCGCGCTAGCAGCCGCGCGATGGAGCGGTATGAGAAGCTAGCCAAGCTTGGCGAAGGTTCCTACGGGCTGGTGTACAAGTGTCGCAACAGGGACACCGGCGAGATCGTGGCCGTCAAGAAGTTCGTAGAGAACGAAGATGACCCACTCATCAGGAAAATCGCGTTACGAGAAATACGGATGCTTAAGGTGAACGATCATTAATGCATATTAAAAAATACATTTTATAAATTCGAAAGTAACTTTTTTGTCTATCTGTCTGTCTGTTACGCTTTCACTATCAAACCTTTGCACCAGTTTCAATGAAATTAGGAGATACTTTGATCGTTGGGGAAGATCATACGCTGCTGGGTTAAAGAAACTGGTTAATTATAATTTTACTAGAGACCCGTGATCCGTGATCGTTCATTCTAGATCATAACGCTTGCAACAGTGCCAAAATATTAGAAATTGTTTGCCTACAGCTCACCAAGTGCTACGACGTAGCTAGGAAAAACATTATTTACTTTCAGGCAATAAATATCGTTAACGAACCCAATTTTTTTTGCGGGAATTTATTAATTGATTCTTCAATTTATGCCTCTGTAGAAAAGTGCATTTATAGCACACAATAAACTTTTCTTACTGATTCTTAATACTAAACGAGTTTTTTTATTTGCCTATAAATTTGAAGACTGCCTTGTTGGTTTAGTGGTTAGTGTATGTAGCTGATGATCAAGAGGTCTCGGGTTTGATTCCCGGGTCGGACCAAATGTTTGTGTGATCCACAAATATTTGTTTCGTAGTCTGGGTGTTTTATATGTATAATATGTATGTATTTACAAAAAACAAGTATGTTTATGTATTTATATCAGTTCTATAGTACCCATAATGACGTTGTGTGTAAGATGTCCGAAACATTTATTTATATAAGCCCTATTTTGTTTCCCGAGCCTCCATCATAACATACAAGAAGTCTTAAAGCAAATATTTCACAGTAATCTCTTTGCCCTCTATGAATATTTACCTTGCAGCTCAATGTCACTCAGAGAGCTTGAACGTGAACACTTTCATTCACAAACTTATCAACTTCCCAGTTGTCACGCGATCCCTACCTTATTTCCAATAGAACTATCCTCTAGTGCAAAATAGTTTTTACAGTTGAATATAAACAGAGGCTTACTTTAATTCATTGGGTCTTCGACGATAAAGATATTGCAAAAACGCATTAATATGTAGCACTTACATTATTAAGTTTCTTGCTTTCGAATCGCATTAAAAAATTAAATGTAATTTAATTTAACATTCTAATTAAGACAGTGATATCTACCTGTAAAACTAAAATCCATCAAACTATTTAGGCTGTAGAGGATTCCAAAAATATACATACACTTATCCGAAACAAACTAAAACAGTAAAAACTGTCTTAAAAATACAACCTAGGTTACCCGTCAGTCTGTCAAATTTAGAATCTATTGACACCTTATTTATTTCAATCGGTCTAATAGTGCAGGCGCCAAGTACGATAGAATATACAAAACTATTATGTGCCCTTCCTTTTAACTTTACGGTTATTTTACCCTATTGGGTAAAAATATAACCCTCCAGCTGCCGTAGGCAGGGTAATAAGTACATATTACAGTACGCCCACAGCTGCGTATGATCGCCGTTTATCGGTTAGTGATGCAAATGTAGCTCCTGTTTCTACTATACTATAAACTACTTTCCATTAAAGGTCACCTCAGTTTTTGACCTTGCCTGGTTCATAGCTTGTGATATAGAACTAAACGACACAATATTGATCAGTACATTCGCGATGACCATGGGGACTGTAATGACCGTTCGATTATCGAATCGAGCAATAAGTAATATGTTCCTGTCACTGTTGAGCTATTATTAACTTGTGATACTGAATTATTAAACGCAATGCAATGCAATTTAGAATACTGAAGAACATTGTTGAGCAAAGGTCTCCTTCAAAGCCGGGCTAGCTTGTTTTTTTTTTCTTTCTTTCTGTTTCTTGTTAATATTTGTTATTTATAAGTAACTTAGCCATTTTCATCAAGTCGTGGGTCCATCGTCTACACTACCTTTACCTAATCACGGTCTCCACTCTAGCATTTGTTGACTCCAACGACCATCAGTCCGCTTGGAAACATGACCGGGCCATTTCCACTTCCATTATAAAACAAAAACTTCCTTATTATTAAAATAAACAAACGTGCAAGTACACTCTGTTTCCCTGCATGTTCATATGTCTTCGACACAATCTGGTGTCAGTGTAGGAGTCTTGTTTAACAAAACAAAAAATACATATCATTACTAGCAGATGCCCGCGGCTCCGCTCGCGTCTTAAAGGAATGAAATATATAGGTGTTGGCCGATTCTGAGATTTACCCGTTATGCACAAAACATTTCGTACTAAACGGTCGAGCTGTTTCGGAGGAATTTGGTAACAAACATCGCGACACGTAAATTTTATATATTAGAGATTAACTCAAAATGCACATCAGTTTTGCACAGTAAAGCTGCATTACTATCTTATCTGGTTCAATGCCGAGGCTTTACCGTATTACGATGTTGATTGTTTCGAATTATTACAATTTTTAAAGTCGAAATTGTTTTTTTATTAAATTATAAATAGACCTTTACTATGGTAAATGCTAATTTTATCCTGATGAATGTTATCAACACATACATTTTTGTAACCTTTTGTGTCTACCATTGGCACTGTTAGAATAATTATATTACAAAATAAATCATCTTCCGAGCCTTTATTCCCAAGTTTATTTGGGGTCGGCTACTGGTTCAACCGGTTTTACCTGAATTTCAGTTTTTCCACGGAGCGACTGGCATCGGACCTCCGCAACCCTAACTGAAATTCGAAGATTGAACTAGTTGTCAGTATATTTGAGGGCACTGACACAACCGGGACCGATGGCTTTACTTGCTCCGAGTCACGGGCGTGAATCACCGTCAAACTTCCAAACTCCGGGCTGCTATTAGGAATTTCCTAATAAAATCCTAAAAACACTTTTTTGGCCCGACCCGAACCCGAGACCTCTTGATTAGCAGTCGCATAAAAAATTAATAAATAATAAATACTTTTTGGACAAGTATCACACAACGTCTTCTAGCTTCAAACTAAGCAGAGCTTGTATATACTATGAAAGCCAAATTGACCGATGAGAGTACTTATATACTTTTTTTGTAAATACATAAATATTATACATACATAGAAACCACCCAAACTCCGAAACAAATATCTGTAGAACAAACATTTGGTCAGACCCAAGACTCGATCCCGAGACCTCAAGCACAGCACTCGCATACACTACCGCTACATCTACAATTACTGGTGTATTTTTTTTTTAAATCTTACAATCTAATCGGGTAGATCTATAAAAATAAATTCTGTAACAAAATCATATTGTCTAAATTAATATTTCTGTTATATGAATAAAGAATCCTCCTGAATTAAATCAAAAGATTCGTAGTATAAATACTACGCCAATAAACTACGTTCTTTTTTACAAAACTTTTTTATTTGTCCAATGCGATATTGACGACGAGAATATTAAAAAGCGGCCAAGTGCGAGTCGGACTCGCCCATGCAGGGTTCCGTATCAGCAGGTAACATCATATAAAAGTTCTTGTAGTTAGTTGTAACTTTGATCGATGTTTTAATAATAGTGTTTTGATCAATGATATTATAAAAATCGGCCAAGTGTGTGATAATTGTTATGTTTACGTATTAATGCGTTGATTTTGTATGACTTTTCCAAGTAAGTGCATTGTAAAAGTTAAGCCTCTATAACTCCTGAACTAACAAAGTCATCTAATTCGTTATAGTTTTCATTTAAAGTTCATTATATGGACCACTATCACAAATTTTTCGGCGGGCGGGACGGCCTGTTTTTAGAAAAAAGTGGCCTTTAAAGTGGAACTTCTCGCAAACGGATACCTAAATCAAAAAATCGTTGTAACAAACCTGTAATGTTTTTAAAAGACCTATATAATGATACCCTACATGATGGGGTAGCCGTGAGAAAAAAAAACATCCCCACTTTACGTGTAGGGGAGGTACCCTAAATAAAAATATATTTCATAATTTTATTGTAGCACTTTGTCGACGTAATTACAATACATATTCATGCAAAGTTTCATCTTTCTAGCACTTACCGTTTGGACGATAAGTCGAGGACGGACGGACGGACGTAAGGACAGACGGACATGACATATCTATAAGGGTTCGAAGTCATAAACTTCGGAACCCTAAAAAGTTGTAGATCTTTTAATTACCTCCAACTTTGCCATTTAACTTTTTTCCTTGTAGTTTTGCCGGAAATCGAGATAAACCGTTTTTTACCCTTTGTTGTATATATTTAGCCATCCAATCTGACTCTACCCTGCCTGATGGAAAGCATGAGCAGAATCCAAGAGTCGGGGCTACCACACTTGCTGCGAATGCGGACAATAATGTATGGCGGCCCACACTATGGCGGCTTAGTGAGATGCTTTTTCACGCCCCGGTTAAAGGACCTGAAAACCTCCCCCCCTACCCCTTCCCGACCTCAGATCGCCCGTAAATTATTTTTCCTTTCATTTTTATAATATTCTCCTCCTTTTCCAATAGGTTTCATCCTACTATAATTTTATTTGTTTTCAAAAATTAACTACTCTGGTCTACTGGTCTATATGTCATTTACAAACTATCATTATGGTTGCCATGCAAGTGTGTTATTCCTAGCAACCTGTGAAGTTTTGACAGGAGGTAAACAGTGATACATTTTGACATCTTCGATTTATGTATTTTTATAATCACCTAGCTTTGGTCTTTGTATCTCGATTATTGCAGTAAAAAGTAGCCTATGTCCTTTCCCAAGTTCAGTTCTATCATCATACCGAATTTCATCAAAATCGGTACAGTGGTTTAGGCGTGAAAGGGTAACAGACAGACAGACAGAGGTACTTTCGCATTTATAATATTAAGTAGGGATTAAAAAAAAAACTACTCACTAGATCTCGTTCAAACCAATTTTCGTTGGTAGTTTGCATGTTATTGTACAACATATATTTTTTTTAGTTTTATCACTCTCTTATTTTAGAAGTTAGAGGGCACACATTTTTCCACTTTGGAAGTGTCTCTCGCGCAAACTATTCAGTTTATAAAAAATTAATATTAGAAACCTCAACATCATTTTTGAACACCTATCCATAGATACCCCACACGTATAGGTTTGATGAAAAAAAAATTTTTGAGTTTCAGTTCCAAGTATGGAGGCCCCCAAAATGTATTGTTTTTTTTCTTTTTTTATGTAAAAATCTTAATGCGGTTCACAGAATACATCGACTGATCAAATTTCAACAGTATAGCTCTTATAGTTTCGGAAATAATTGGCTGTGACATACGGACGGACAGACAGACAGACAGACAGACTTGACGAATCTATAAGGGTTCCGTTTTTTGCCATTTGGCTACGGAACCCTAAAAATACCAGCTGTACGACTAGTAACTTAATTTCTTTCTTTAAATTTCCTACCTTCCTGGCTACTTTCCAAAAAAATATTAATCAATAAACCTTACTCGGAATGGATATTATTAATACTTCAAATATTTGTTACCTGATTGTTTCAAGTTTCAAATGTTTCCGAGAATTGTCCTTGACTGACTGAATCATAGGGTTTATATTTAAATAGATACATAACCGAGAAATTATGACTAACACTCATTACTAACATAATTTGAGTTGGCATCATTATTGTTATACTGTTCCTTTGTTATAACTTATAAGCAAACAAACAATACTTTTTGTCGATTACAGCCCTAATATTACATACAAGTAAGTAATAAAGGTAGTCATCAAATAAAGCTTTCGAAACAAAATATTGACTAAATCATTATCAAAACTACTTAATATTTCTCTGTATTTCACAAGTCTTTCTGTAAAGTGACGCCAGATTGTGATCAAGTATTATTTTATGGAATAATGAGTTCCTTGTTATCATAAGACAACAGTCGTGAAGCTTAGTAACCCGCACTCGGCAGCGTGGGGACGTATGGCCTTAACCCTCTCCTGAGAGGAGACCCTAGCCCAGCAGTGGGATGTGATGGGTTGTTGATGATGAGTTCCTTTAGGCCTCTATTTAGGTTTTGGCCTACTGTACCACGCTAATCAGACGGGTTGAGAGGCCTATGTCCAGTAGTTGACTGTTAATTTTTTTTTTTTTTTTTTTTTTTTTAATAAAAGACAACTCCCGCATTAGGAATATAAATTCCTGTGTCGCGGGGGACTTTACAAACATACATGAAACGGACACAAAGAACACCCAGACTCAGAACAACAAATTGTGAATCACACAAAGTGTTGTCCTACGTGGGATTTGAACCCACGACACTTAGCTTAGTAGGAAGCGGCGTGGCGACCACTTAAGCCACTAGGCCAACCGTGCAGTCAAAATCCTATTGATGATGACGAGTTTCTACCCAAACACAATTTTAATTAAGCAACTTCGTCATCATCATCAATAAATCTTTAATAGTTTACTGCTGGGAATAAGCCTCACCTTAGAAAGAAAATTCTGGCCTACAATACCCCTCTGGTCAGACGGAATAGTACAGGATTTGTTTTGAGTTTCCGCTCTCTTTGTAACCTCTACACCAATAATTTTCTTAATATTTTTATTTAGAGTTTACTATTTTTAATTGGAATGGTTAGAAGACTTGCTGGTGATGGATATTTCTCGATATTTGTTTCACTAGCATTTGATACATAAGTACAGAAATATAAAAACGAAGGATTTGTTTAGATGCTAAATCAATTACTTTATTGTTAAACAGAATCTGAAGCATCCGAACCTGGTGAACCTAATCGAGGTATTTCGGAGGAAGCGCAAGCTGCACCTTGTCTTCGAGTACTGCGACCACACTGTGCTACATGAACTAGAGAAATATCCTGCAGTAAGTGTAAATTACCTTAAGCTTTAATTTAAGTTCTACCATAGCTGTCCATTATGTATTTTGTGCTGAAATGGTACAAATCATTCCGCACTGCGTTCAAGTTAAAGCTATTCTGTTCCATAGATCATGGTTGCCTGTAAGAGATTGCCTTCGAGCGATGGGTCTGCCACTTGTACCTCCTAGTTTAAGCTACCATTGTATAGTAATTAATCTTGTGTACAACAAAGCTATATTATTATTACAAATCAATATAATTAAAGGGTTTGTTTGTAACTTCAAATTAAAAGTTTTTTATTAAAGGCATATGAATGTATGTATGGTAAGTAAGTACCGTACATACACACAAACCTCAAATTTTAAAAATGTTGCATGTACTTCTTTTTTTTACCGACCGTAAAATTTTGACGGTATTTTCACTGACAGATAGCTAATGTGATATAGGAGTATCTTAGGCTTGGTAACTTAACTTTTATTTTAGACTAGCTTTGCCCTGTGGTGATACCCGCGATTGTTGTTCTAAGCGTCCAACAACAATCACGAGCAACACCGTGGAGCGTAGCTAGTAATAAATGAGACACGCAAAACGGTAAAAGTTTGATACCTAACCATCATCATTATCATCAGTGAGGCAAGTATTGTAAAATATAACTTACGTATAAAGCACATGGTATACCCAGATAATTTTTTTACATAAAAAAGGCAAAATAAAATTTATTCTTGGACTGTAACTGCCAATAACAAAAATTATAATATTCATGTCAAGAAAATATTAAATTGGCTTTATTCCAACCGCACTTCCCTTCTCTTTACTTTTTTAATGCCAGTTACCCAAAGCATATAATTTGGGGTCGCGTGCCGAACAAAATTTTAACAAGTTCGTTATTCCTTGGCTGTTGTTAGCTTCATGTATTTATCGTTTTGGATCACCGAAGCACTCATTAGACAAGACCGTGACCCTTAATAGCAGACGGGGGGTTAATGACGTTCCCGGCATAAAATGACAGCTGAGTGACCTTGATTGTGACATTTAAATTTTTTAATAAACCGGCAACGGGAGTTTACGGTTTACGGTTTTAGATTAAATATTTTTTTTAAAATTCAGGTAATGAATAAAATGGATTTAAATGAAAGTTGCGAAATGGAAGTACAGGTATTCGTAAAGTTTATTAGTTCTACTTTTTGTACAACGATGTATTGATATCTTAGAGCATTGAAAGACTGACATGATGACATGCTCTGTAAGTGGGCAATTGTAATTGAAATATTGAAATAAATGGTGTCCAACAGAGCATATAGCTATAAAGGGTCATTAATGTTTCGTTAAGGTTCTAATTTGAAGATCCATCGGAAACATTTAGATCATTTTGAAAATCTATCACTATTCTATTATTGTATGGTATTTCGATTGCCATTTGAACTTAACCGTTGTTACTATTGCTTTTCGGCTTATGTATACCAAAAATATAAGTACCTAATACGTACCAAAATTACAACATCTTGAGATCATAACGAAGTAATAGTAGTCCGGGAGCCCATAACTGATTTATATAACCAAGCAAGTGTCTCTTAGGCGATCATTATTAGATGCAACATTATGATAACACCTCGTGAACGTCAGCTACAGTTCCGTGGGCAGAGGTAGAGGAGTAAGAGACAGAGGTCTCCTAAGCATGGCTCATTCAATCGAGATAACTCCTGGGTTCGGGTTACCTCTCAGAAGATGGTTACAGCCATACGTACGTATTTATGTATATGATTTTTTTTTCGTCTGTCGTGGTATGCTTCCGACACTCACGGTACCTACGGTACCGCAGCTGACGTTTACGAAACTTTTCTATAATATGCCCTGATGCATCAACCAATTATAGTTTAAAAAGAAATAAACAAAGAAATTTCAACCAGACCTGTAGGTCTGTAGGATGTTTTCTTTACGATTTTCTATAGTTTAGTTTGTAAACTAAACTATAGAAAATCGTAAAGAAAACAAAAAATCCCAAATATTTCCTTTTTACTCAGTAGAATTATGTTTTTCCCAATGATCTTCCCAAATGTAAATAACATTTTTACGCATGGGCCGTCTTGACCGGGGCAGTACTACCCTGACACAGAAGACTAACAGGCCGGTGGACTGATGCAGAAAGAAACATCTGACTAAGCCGCCATTGTATAGGTCGTCATGCTTTATTGTGAGGTGCACTCGCAGTAAGGAGCGTGGCCTCTACTCCTGAATTCTTCTCATGTTTTTAATCTGACAGAGTAGATTAACATTGGTAGACTTAAATATAAAAAAATAGATGAAGGTGCATTGAAATTAAATTCTTTCTTTTAAAAGCAAGATTAAAATTAACTTACTACATACAACTGAATCACTTTAAATTCAGATACACTCTAACGATTATGTTAGACTAAACACCAACCTTTAAGGCTGTTACTTTAAAGTTGAAAATAGCACAGAACCTTTTCTATAAGTGTAATAACATTTATGAACAAGGGGTTAATGGATAACCTTAGCTAGGTAATTCAGTAAATCAAACCCTCAAAGTAAAATAAGCTTTCGGATGGAACAAATAAAACTCGTAATTCGTATTCGCTCGTAGACATTCCCAGCTAAATAAAACATTTTTGAAGCTGTGTTGAAAAACTATTGGTACAAGATTTATACTGTGTTGTGCGTAATCTAAGTAGCATTTAATTTTACTGTGAGATCTAACCATACCCTTACTCTTTAAACACTGATGAAACAAAAATTACGTTTATAAAAGTTTATTTGAGTCTGACATAATCGCCCCACAGGTTCTCTATGCGATGGTATCCAATGAATACCCCTGCATCCAAAAATAAACAAAAACTCTCCCACTAGAATTATCACTTACAAATTTTTCAGCAAGTTATTAAGCTTTTTCGTTATTACTAACGAACCCCAAAATTTTAACATGTCCTTTACGATTAAATAGTAATGGTTTTATTCAATAAATTAATGGAATTTAACCAATGATATTTTATAATATCATTGAATTTAACAATAAAATGTTTTCGTACATACTTTTGTCAAAAAGGGGTCAGTGTTTAAGCTTTAGACTATTTTCTATCGAGGTCAAGTAAAATGATTAGTTATTATTTTATTGGTTTCATGTTATATTCAAAAGAGTGACCTCGACAAACCCAAGAATTGAAGTGTTCATTGTTAGTAATTTTCATTTGTAAGGTATTCGAGCCCGGTAAGGAAAAATATTAAACGTATTCAGGGTTAATATAAATTGAATGTTAGTAATTTGAAATACACTGGATTATATTAATGTGGATACAATATTGAATTAATAGGAACGTGAGATGTTTGGACTGTTAACGGTTGATTAGGCTTTGTCCTTATTAACCAAAGGCATACCAAAGATAATCCTAATGCACTTTTGTTTTCTTTTGATGGATCGTATATTTGACGGCCAGGAACAGAGTGTTTTAATTCATTCTGTTGTTTCAATGGCAAGAAAATGTATTGTTATTATTATTGTCATCTTATTTCTCTCCATAAAACCTTCCTAACCATAACGAAAAAAACAAAAGAAGTTTTCAAGCGGTTCTCGAGTTTTGTGTTCAGTAACTTGGCGATTACTTTTTATTTATATAGAATTAAGAATATCTTTTGTATATCTTATGAGATTTGCCTCCAATTTTTTTAAAACCTTATGAACAGTTTCTTAAAAATCTTTTCTTTTAACTTATTCTACTTGTTGCCCTCCAGGGGTGTCCAGAGCTGCTGTCGAAGCAGATAATCTGGCAGACGCTGCAGGGTGTGGCGTACTGCCACAGGCACAATTGCATTCATCGGGACGTGAAACCAGAGAACATATTACTCACCGCCCAGGGTGTCGTCAAGCTCTGTGACTTCGGCTTCGCGAGGATGATCAGTGCGTAGCATTTTTTATCTTCTATACTATTATAATAGTAGATGACTGAAACGTTTTTTGTTTCGTTAATCTTAGGAAGTACTTACTGATCCTATTCAATAAATACTTTGTATTAAATAGCTGAGTTATGAGGGGAGGCTTTGTGTGTGTGTGTGTATGTGAAAGAGAGAGTGTGTTTGTGTGTGTTAAGCTATGTATCGTCACGCTATGACAAATAGGAGTATCAATGAAGAAAGCTGTAAAACACGTTGCAAAATTTTACCTTTGGAGAGTTTCCATTGCGTGTGCTGCATAAAACAAAAACAATGTTGGTATGAAATTGCCCTTTAAAAGTAAAAAAAAAGTACGTTACAGCGTATGTATGTGTATCTTTTAAGATTGGTGAACAGTAACCTTTTTTATGGTAAAATCATATGTTCACGCTGTTATAATGTCACGTCACTTCTAAGGGCAATAGGAGATGCAAATGATACGTTGATGGCAATAGGATACGCTGCTCAACTAATGATAGATGCTTTTGTAGAACTACTTAATATCGGGCAAACACTGTGTGATACGATTTAATAATTCACTTATACGTTCTAATGAACGTAATGGCTCCTCCACATTTCCTTCTTCCTCCTTAATCCTTTCCTCTCCTTGCCCAGGTGGCAGCTGTTCCTCGGAGTACTCGGTGCACACAATGATACCCTTCGGCGTGGATGTGCGAAAGAGAACTAGTAACTATTTAATTTTGATATAGTACCTTGTAGCTATTGTTTAGAGTTGTAAATTCTTTAGCAGATAGTTGCATTTGTAGCTTCTTACAGTACATATATATACATAGAATTTTTTTACTAGATTACATCTACCAGATTTTATTATGACTTTTACTGCAATACCTGAATGTCAAGGTTGTTTAGTCTTTGTTATGTAACTTGATCACGAAGGCGTTCTTTGATGCGCTAGTTTACGACCTCCTAATCTTTTTCTACGTACTATGCGTTTAAACTATTTTCAGTGTGTTATGTGTATGCTGATTTCTCGAATGAGCACTTACGAGACTAGAAATTAACCTAAAAAGCTTGGGATTACTGAACGCTTATAATAATCATGTATATATCGACCAATTTTTAGGGTTCCGTAGCCAAATGGCAAAAAACGGAACCCTTATAGATTCGTCAAGTCTGTCTGTCTGTCTGTCTGTCTGTCTGTCCGTCCGTATGTCACAGCCAATTATTTCTGAAACTATAAGAGCTATACTGTTGAAATTTGGTCAGTCGATGTATTCTGTGAACCGCATTAAGATTTTTACATAAAAATAGAAAAAAAACAATACATTTTGGTGGTCCACATACTTGGAACTGAAACACATGACATCAGACAAATACTTACACTTACAGAAATGCATAAATACATACACAGACATACAAATATACATATATACAAACTAATATATATATATACATATATACACATACATAAATATATACATACATACATATATATAGATTTACACTCCATAAAACTAAACAAAAGTATTCACAATGACAAGTAGTGATCCTTCACCAGCTTTTTGAATAATGTCAAGGTTTTAGCCTGTCGAATAGTCTCAGGCAAGTTTAGTACCGTTTAGGTAGAAACATAATTGAACATACGTTTGAGTAATCATCAATCATCAACAGCCTTCAACAGTCCACTGCTGGACATAGGCCTCTCCTTAGAAAGGAGGTTTTGGCCTACTACCACGCTGGTCAGACGGATTGGTTTCAAGTTTTACTTCTCTTTGCATTGATGTTGTCTTGCGTAGTTTATCCCTTAGTCGCCTTTTACGACACCCGCGGGATGAATAGGGGTGGTGACACTCTGTATTCTTAATCCGTCACCACACGGTACGCGTTTGAGTAATATCCCTTTCTATATATGTATTTGTTATCTATCGACATTACCCTACTTTGTTAGATGACAGATACTGGCAATTGGTATAATTGCTATGACAGGTAACCCTGCCATTAGTCGGGTTTATTGACCACAGGGACCACAGGTCAATAACTTTGGATGTGGGTTATTGACGTTTATTTGTTCTTATATATGTTTAATATATTTATCGTCACAACAATAGAAAATACTATTTCGTGTCGATGAACCTTTTTAAAGAAAAATAAGTTTTTAATTAGACGTAATGTGTGTATTTCTTTGATACGCTCTATAGTCCAAAAGGTTTAATGACTTGTAAGTTTGGAAGAAGTTTTTATAGATATTCCTCTTCATCATCAACAGCCCTAAACATTGTTGGTCATATGCCTTTCCTTAACATTGATGTTTTATCTACAAAATGGAGGGGTTTTACCGAACGGGGAGACCCTTAGACGCATCTTACGACACAGCCACATCCAGGGGTTGAATATGGGTGGTGAAACTCCGGATTGTCAATCTATCACCCCAAGGAATAAGAAAATTAAATTCGTCCTGATTGGGTGACTAAAATTAAAACTATTTTTAATCTTGTACTTTGCTTTTTCAGTAAGTATGAATGAACTAAGTTTTATTTTTACATAATATGTACAAGGAAACATTCGTAGGTATTTGCTATTCATATATATAAGTCGGATCCGGCGGCCAATATAGCGGTATGTCAGGGTTTGGAGTCCCCATATCGCAGGGATTAAGTAGGCACAAACTGACAATCAGGATTAGATTTAATTACACTTATGACAATACTCGTAATACAATTAAAAATAGCGACGAACAGACACTAAGTTCCACGTTCGTATAGTGGCAACACAACCACCCGAATAGCCTATTGCCTAAGCAATATAGCTATAGCATATGGTATCGCGTCAGCAATTCCACATATGCAATATACAGCGCAAGACTGTACCAGGTAAACCAACAGTTCTGTTGGGAGCAGAGCTCTTTACTGAGTCTAATCCGAAGATAGACTATCCCCGCACAAAACAGTGCTAGCTCTTTTAAAGGGTAGGCCACCACGCCTCCCTATATCCCTCCAAACAGCTCTGTTCAATGGCGTACGGAAATACGTCACGTGTTTACTCGATACAATTTACAAAAAGGATTTAAATCTAATTAGTTTTACATTTAGAATTCATCAAATAATCCAACAGGAATTATCGTAAAGTTATAACAGTGTTTTAACAACTATAATCTAATTACAATATCAAACATACTCTCAACAAGGATTTCAAGAGTACCCACATAATATCGAAACCGGTTGCAAAATTTATATTCTCAACCAACTCCGACATATACATATTATAAAAAATCAAATTAAAGAAACACGTCTTTAATTTGATTTTTTCTCGCTCGAGAAGCTACTGTACATTCACTATACCTTCAAAAATTATATTCATCACGAGAAGCCTTGAGAGAGGCCTATGTCCAGTGGACTGCAATAGGATTATGATGATGATGGTGAACAGAAGCTTTAATTATAACTTTTTTGTTTTAACAAACCCGATACCCGAATATTCCACATAAAATTAGGTAAAAACGTAAGTTTTCTGAAATACGAGGAAAATATCAAGTCCAGGGATTTTTATTTCTATTGTAAACCTGGTTTCCAGTTTACTAGTTCTTATTTTTAGTTAGTTCGAGCCGAGATAACTACTACTAGGTGATTTCCGGAGGAATTTCCGAACAAAATATACGTATAGTGCAACTAATCTCTGAAAATCTGTAGAAGTAGGTATTTTATTACATAAACTTGTTCGTGGTTTATGAACCTGTCTATATTATAGGCTCGATCTAGGTTAAGATTAACGATGCGGACTGTTTTCTAGGCTTCAGGTTATCGCCGATCGGCCCCTTTGAGTCGCCGATTGAACAGCGGATAAGGGGCTATGTCGACGATATTTCCTTAGGGGCTAGTTATATAGGCTTGTGATGTATTATAATACGTGACCCTTACAATTTCCTGTTCGTGTATTTAAAAGAAAAACGGACATCTTACACACAACGCTATCTATTCCTAAACTAAGCAGTTCTTGTATTATGGGTACTAGGAAAACTGATATAAATACATAAACATACTTTTTTTGTAAATACATACATATTATCCATAGAAAACACCCAAACTCCAAAACAAATATTTGGGAATCACCCAACAACATTTGCGGTCCGACCCGGGAATTGAACGCGAGACCTCGAGTAAAATATATATTATCGATATGGCCAGCATGGCATGGTAGGCATAAACCTTTTTGTGTAATGTCGTCTAGTTTATTCCAGAGAGGTTAAGACCCTGATAAGAAGTGTAGGCAGGTGACAGGGTCGTCAACCGTAGGTGAAACTACATGGGACCATTAATATGCAATAGGCAATGTTAATTATTTTATTTGATCGTTTACATGTTATTTGTGTTCTATAACGCCTATGACGCATTTTTAACAGTGCCAACCCGAAGTTGCTCGAAAATAAATTACCATGACGTTTTAACTTAAACTTTCAATATTATTAGTTTCCAGTTTCTATTTACGTCTTTGTTAATGTATTTTATTTAAACAATGACACATAATAAGTACATGCGTGAACAAAATTTAAAGATTGCTGACTAAATGTGCGAATTCATCTTATAATTGCTTAGATATCCGTTTGCAAGTTATTTTACTTTAAAAGGCATTTCTTGTTAAAACAGGGCGTCTCAGCCCCCCCTCAAATAGCTAAACGACTAGTTCAAAAAATCTGTAAGAATCATGATGGTAGTCCATGTAATGAACTTTAAAGAAAAACTATAACAGCAAAGACAATTTTATAACTTTGTTTAGGAGTTATAGAGGCCTAACTTATAAAATATATATTTTTTTAATTGCTTTATACTTCAACGAAAGTTAGGTATTATTTAGAATAGAATAGAATAGAATTTATTTTGCAAAAAAGTGATACAGTATACCATTATAAACTAATTAGCATAAAACATTTTTAACAAAATGTATAACATACTTAAAATTAAACAAAAGAAATATAACAAAACAATACCTGAACACATACACATGTTTGTGTACGTTTGTGCAATCCGTTAATCTCTGAGAATCACCATTCACCAGTAAATATATAAAATTGTAAATATTTAAAATTAAATGTTTTAGATACTATTCGCTAGATACAATTTGTTAAAAGTCCAAATCAAGTGTCAATTGGCGGTATACAAAGAAAAAAGTTTCTTTACCTTCCGTGCTAGTCGAGACTGTGTTACGGCAAGGTAAGATTCTCGTTTCATGATTATCAACTGTATATATTTGCTTAAAGACACATTTTACAATGCTAGATTTTTTTGGATTGAAGAAAGCATTATACAAAAGATTCCGAAGACAAGTTACAGTCTAATGTAAACAAGTAGTATATGCAAGGAACATAGATAATCAACGGGACAAATTTTATTTTATTTTTAAAAACATCAAAATACACAATAGTTCATTTAACGCTTTCAAACAATAATACCTACTTCCGTTTCACCATGTAGGCGTGTGCAATATAAATTATGATTTATATTACGTATACCACATACACATCCATATATACATATAAATACACACATACACATATATACACATAAATACATATACACCTACATACATACATATTCATCCATAATATTCACATTACTTTAAGACCACTACATTATATAAATCCGTCATATACATACCATATTACAAATAATATCTACCATAAATAATATAAGTTTTTTTTTTTTTTTTTTCATCAATCATCATTTCATTTACCTTTGCTATATGTTACCTTCCCAAGTAACCACATGCTAAATTCTATAGTCGCTGGTCCTTCTTACCAGTGTAATATGAACAGGGAAACTTTCAGCTTTTATAAAATGACGAAAGTCTGGCCGTCGTGGGCTCTTGGGCTATACATTATAAGCCTAATATTACCAACTTATACTTCTGTACTTACGTTGTGCTTCTGTAAATTTTGCTGTGTCTATTTTCATGTTATACTTCGCTTTCTAATTGTCATGTGAACTCTCTTTAATGTCACGATAATCAAACCTTTCCACCATCCATTGCTGCGTATCATAAAACGCTACTACCATCGCAGTCTTGGGCGATCGTCGATACATTGTCTATTGCGATTTACAATATACTTATCTTTATACCTATCTCTGTGAACTTGTACGTGTTACGTGGGTACAAACATTGAGCTGTTATTAAACAGCTCATTGGGGCATAGTCTAGTTGGCAATATAAATATTTCGGAAATCTTACACACAACGTCATGTAGTCCCAAACTAAACAGAGCTTATGTTATAGGTACCTAATAGATAACTGATATATATACACAGAGGCAGTCAAATCGAGGCATCGCAATGTCTGGGCGATTAATATATTCCTGCCTCCCTCTTCAGAAATATAGGCGTGACTATACAGTTGAGTTATTGAAATGCTTTCACATTTTGTAACGAAAAGAACTCTTTAAATACTTTGTTGCTTGAACCTTGTAATTTTATTACAATAATACGTACCTCTGCCGCACATACGTCGCATGACTCAGGCTATTTACAAATGGGGGTAAAAAACTAAAGAATATATTGATTACTGATTACGACTACAGTTTCAGAGCTTGAGTATATATTTGTTTCACGATTTCTTTAAGAGGAACTACATTGGTTTTCATTTTCTTATAATCATTCGTTGCTTTCTGCAGAGTGAGTGAGGCTATAGGAACATAAACTGTCTTCCTCGTACTTTTTCTTAAAGTACGGCGAACGAGAAGCGATACAAAAGTTTAATTACCTTAAAAGCGACTGTGGAGTTGACAAAATCTATTATCTATCTGTATCCATCTTTTGTATTTGTCGTAATGTCTCGTTCTCCTGGCAAAAAACTGTTAGGATCAACACGTGATCGCCAATATTCGGGTGGCCAGTTTAGTAACAATTGTTATTGGTGGTACAAGTTATTTGTTAATGTTTTTGTCAGTGCTTGTTGTTTATTTAATTATTGTTATTTTGTTTTGTTGATCATTGTTTTTTATTAAGAGTGGTTAATGATGGAGCCAAAATCAAGTACGTTGAGTTACGCACCCTTGCTGTTTTGTTTACATTTAGTATCGCTTCTTGTTGGTCGAACATTTGGAGAAGATCTGATAGGCAGAAAACGTGTAATCTTGTGTCTGACGTGCGGTGTCCATAAGCTACGGTATTTAACATCAGGTAAACTGTCTGCTTGTTTGTCCTCCTATGCCATAAAAAGAGGTGACAACCATTACAATGACTCATCACAGGATAAATTACGATACCTGTAGTACCTTTGATTGTAGTACCACTGTAAATGTATAATGAAGGGACAATTGTACACGCACGATATTAGGATTTATCACGAGTTCCGATCCAACAACTAAACATACATCGAGCAATGTATGCGTCATGAATGTGTTTGGTTATGTATTGCATGAAAAATAGGGGCACGGCAAATTGTAATAAATCATAGAGTAAGTACGATTTACTGTACAGTACAGTGCACATCAATAATTATTTTTTTATATTTAAGTTTACCAAAATGAATTTACCCTGAATGATGGAAAACATGAGTAGAATCTAAGTAGGGTTGGTGAAGATAATTCAGCTTGATGACCCACACTATAGCGGCCTAGTAGAGATCCTTCTGCATCATTGGGCCGAGGTGTGTGTGAAATTTTAATTGCTTTTGTTTTAATGTTTGTAATGTAATTGTTTTGAATGTGCGTCTCAAATGTATATGTGAACTTTTTGCCCGTTTAGAGGCCGCTGCATACGTGACGGGATTTAACACGGACGGAACGGGACGGGAAGTTTTGCAAACATCGTTACATACAAAATGTATAAGGAAATGCTTAACGGAGACACGGACGGGGCGGAACGTGGCACGCACGGGACCAGCTAAATATCGTCACCGACGATGTTTAGCACGTCAATAGCAATTAAAGCCAATTCTTGAAATGAAAAATACATCTTTCCTTGTTCACAACACTAACACGTTAGATCCGAGTCACAGTCACGGTTTGTATGCATTTACATCACGTTCCCGTTTATAACGAGGCAACCACGTCCACGTCCCATGCGTGTTAAATCCCGTCACGTATGCAGCGGCCTTAAAATGACACACTTTTGTATCGCCAAAAGACGCTAGGGCACCCATCCCTCCCAATAAGTCGGCGGTCCTATGGTAGGGCTGCCATCTCTTAAAGTTGAAAACCAGGACGAATAGTACAAATTTATTTATTTATTTATTCAATTAGGGAACACAAACAGTAGTATATAAAATGTACATAGGTTTGTTATTAAAAAAGGACTAAACTTAGTAAATATACTACCCACTACATTTTCCACAGATTACTTATTGGGGTTCAAGGTATATAAGCAAAGTTAAACAAAGTTAAGTTAAGCAAAGTTAATCATAAACATTAAACTTTTGTTGTCTATAAAATGATATATAAGTAGTAATTTGCCACTTGCTACATATTAACTGGAACTTCTCAAGAGTATGAGAAATACCAATAACAACAGCAGGGACTACAAATATCAACATCATCGTGATACATTGCATGCTTGATACAGAAGTGTTGAAAGAAAAAAAACAAAGCAAACAATGAACAGTGTTCTTAAAAATAATCTAAAGTCGTTAGGTCCACTACCGATCGCTTAAAACTTCAATAACATATTTTTTAAAACTTAACTTACTGTGATGTAATATATCTATGTCACAAAACCTTTTATTATAAGTATCAACCAAGCGGTGCAGCGGAGAGCGCACACCAGCATTGGTTCTACAAGGACCAGTGGCAAATAGTCGTCTGGTGCGCACCCCGCGCACTTGTACTGCTCGAGGAATCAGGTAGCACAGCCTATGTACTAAGTCTGGGCAGTCAAATTTATTGCGGCACATACCGAATAGAGTCATGGTATCGAGGAGAATCCTTCTGGACGCCAGCGTTAACAGATTATATTTTTTAAGAAGTAGTTGGTGTGATTTTTTTTTATGAAAACATCTGAACTGCATTGCGCGAAGATACTTGCGTTGCACCAGTTCAATAGCTTCCTTATACTTCACGTAATGTGGATTCCATATAGGTACTACATATTCCAATTGTGGCCTGATTATCGACTTGTACAGATGAAGGAATGTAGTTGGTTGACGAAAATCATGGGTTGCTCTCATTACAAAGCCGAACATTTGATAAGCCTTATTGACTATGTTCTCAACGTGGATATCCAAGTTGAGTTTAGAGTCAAGATATATGCCAAGATCTCGAACACCTGTAACTTTGTTCAGAACAGTATCAGAAAGTCTGTAATTAAATTTAATTGTATTTATTTTTTTAGTAAAGGTAATGCTATGACATTTGGGCAGACTAAGGTGTAATTTGTTAAGAGTGCAGTAATTAGAAAGTCTATCGAGATCTTGCTGTAATTCTATGCAATCAGAATCCCTGTTTATGACTTTAAAGACTTTTAAGTCATCCGCGTATAAAAGAAATTTAGAATTTTTGAAACATTTATTAATGTCGTTTATAAAAAGTATAAATAACAGGGGTCCTAATATTGAGCCCTGGGGCACTCCTGAAGTCACTTTGAAAGTGTAAGACTCAAAACCATTAACCACAACTTTTTGTGTTCTGTTTGTCACATACGAAACAAACCAACGAAGAAGATCCCCCATGATACCATTATAAGCGATTTTGTTGAGTAACAGTGTGTGATCCACCTTGTCAAACGCTTTCTGGTAATCCGTATATACCGCATCTATTTGTTGTCTGTTGTCAATCCCTTCAAATAGGTGAGTAGAGAACAAAAGAAGATTGCTCATGCATGATCTGTCCTGAACAAAACCATGTTGTTCGTTTATTATAATGCGACGTATACTCGGAAAAATCTCATTGTGAACGAGCTTTTCGAATAATTTCGAGAGTGCTGATAAAATAGAAATAGGACGATAGTTCTCTATATCATTCCCAGGATTTCAGAGTTCAGAACCCGAACATTAAGAGTTTTTTAATTTAGTCAATGCTCTTGAATATGCCTCATATCGTAAATTTCTTAAAACATAAATAAAGTTGTACACTTTTGGAGATCTTGGAATTCTAAGATTCCATAAATCTTTAACCGACCGACAAAAATCAGAATTTTTTCATACCTAAGTAGTCTGGGTTTGACCCGGATTACAAATAAAACAACGTCCGGACGCTACCGGGCCGTCTCTAAACTGAGACAAATCCGGGAAAACTCGGACGAATGGCAGCCTAAGTATGGTCTCATCCCACTAGGAAATGGGAATTGAACACATGACCTCTAAATAATTGTTAAAACGTAAACTAGTCAAGTACCTCTGAAGCACGGACGTAAGTAAAGCCGTTTATTTATGACAATTGTGAATACGACTCACGAAACTTTTAATTATAATTGTTTAATTGCTTTTATGAATGTAAGAAAGCGTCAAGGTCTTAGGACTACTATGGTGCTGAAACATACAATTGTTACAAGTTAGTAACAAAAGCTCTGGAAAATACTTTATGTTATTAAAATATGTATGTAAATATAACGGGTCTATCACTGGCAGATAGGGATTAGGAGTATTTTAGCATAATTTTTTTAGACAAGCTTCGCTACTCGCGATTTACAAGACAATAATGTAATGTAAGAATTATGGTATAATCATACATCATAAGAAAATAAAGACATACTTCTCTTTCATAAACCCTCACACATTAAACGACAACTCGTAATAATAAATACGGCATCCAAACTCCCTTCAACTCGCTGACCTTAAGCTCTTTAGTTCATATTACATAAACACTCTTTAGTCATCTATTTTCGAACAGAAAACTAAAAATAACCATAGACTATTATCTTTTCGCGGGTAGTTGATTACCCTACTTCCATAGTTAAAAATAACTCTATAAGCTTGAAGGTTTGATCTTCCGTGTCAGAAGGGGCGAGAGACCATTAATCAAACTATCCGCATAGAATGGAGAAGGGGGGGGTTTAACGGCTTGTAATGGCTGGCCTTTACCTTTAACCTTTAAGAAGGCTTTGTAGTTTTGCGCATAGCTAGTAATCAGTACGTAGGGGAGCTGGTTGTTATACTAAGAATACGTCCTACTTAAATTATAAATGTTAAAGTTTTTGAGGATGGATGTTTGTTACCTTTTCACGCGAAAACTACTGAACGATTTTTTGTAAAACTTTACAGTAATACAGCTTTTATTTAAGAATAACACATAGGCTACTATTTACTGCCATAACTTACATTAATGCGGTCGGAGACGCAGTCGAAAACTAGTTTATTATAATTTAATAGTATGTTAGATTATAGTGGCTAAGGGCCACAGCACACTAGCTACTTTTAGCATCGGCGATCGGCAACTAGTTGCTTTTTAGCTAGATGCGGCGACCGAACGCTCTACACCGCACACTTAAAAACGCCAAACGCGGAGATTGAGTGGCTTTTTGGAAGCGCGACAGCAGCTGAACGCTACTCTCCGCACACATTCGAATGCCGGTAGCATCGATTTGGCATCTGAGTAGTCGCTAAAACGCGCGTTTCCGATACCGCGATCGAACGCAGGAAGTCGCTAAAACGCGATGCAGCATCGATGCAGTCGCGAAATCGCTGATCGCCGATGCTAAAAGTAGCTAGTGTGCTGTGGCCCTAAAATGTGATTAGTACAGTTGTAAAATTACATGCATGTACTAAACAAGGGGTTTCAGACTTTAATAAATGTAGACGTTCGTGTGAAAGTGCATTTGAGGATTATGCAGGGATATTGTTATAGTTGGTAAAGGGTTTGTTTCAAGTTTTCCTTGTCTTGGCAGTGATGTAAGCTGCTTAATTTGCTCTTATAGTATGGTATAGTAGGCCAAAACCTCCTTTTAAAGGAGAGGCCTATGTCCAGAAGTGGACTGTTAAAGGCTGTTGATGATGATGATTGTTATAGTACTCAGCTACAGGATTAGGTCAGGCTACGTACTGGTAGGTAACTGCTATTCTCAGACCCCTATCAATTTCTGGCGCAGAGACGTACAATATGTAATTTAGGCAATTCGATTCCGACACCGCCTTATCGCAAACTTCTCTAGAACGATGACCTTTGGGGGTTTCCAGCAGTAATTAAAATGATGGGAACAAGTACTTTTTCGCCACTCCCCTTTTTCTTCATTTCAGTCCAGATGGTGGCCATTTACACTTGACTGCCTTGTTGGTCTAGTGGTCAGCGAATGCGGCTGCTGATCAAGAGGTCTCGGGTTCGATTCCCGGATCGGACCAAATGTTAGTGTGATCCGCAAATATTTGATTCAGAGTTTGGGTGTTTTCTGTGTATAATATGTATGTATGTATTTAAAAAAAAAGTATGTTTATGTATTTACATATCAGTTGTCTAGTACCCATAATACAAGCTCTGCTTAGTTTGGGACTAGATGGCGTTGTGTTTAAGATGTCCGAAATATTTATTTTATTTGTACTTTTTATTTAAGGCTGCCTCCAAGGAGTCTACTCTGCCTGACAAAGTATGAGAAGAATCCATGACTAGTGGTTACCACCCTCACTATAGTAAATGCAGCATAGTGACCCCCATATGGCGAAATACTTATGAATCATTATAGATAGAGAGTTCGAGCGTCTAAACGTCCAAAAAAATAGTATTTAATTGTAAGAGACTAAGCTCGTCGCGGCCGATCAGTGGCGTTACTGTCATTGTACGGTAAACACGTATTGAGTGGCGTATAAAAATGACGTTTTGCATGATAAAAGTGTGCAGGAATTACTTAGGACGATTGAAATCAACTAAAAAAAAATACCTGTCATCGATAAGTAAACTTTAAATAACTATATTGTAAAGAAACAATTAAATTAACTCAGTGAAATTTTATCAAAATTCGACCACCATTTTGACGGAATGTTTACAGGGTAGCCTGGTAATTGAATTTAAATTTCCCATTTGAGTGTTAGCCAATTAACAAAATGTTCAATCATGATCGAAAAAGTATATTTCGAGAATTCAAGCCAATTCAATTTAACTATAGTGCTGGATAATACATATCATATATGTATGTATAATATATTTTTGTGGTGGTATATATTGTTTATTTTATTTAAAATCTGATAGGCGTGTCGATTTCGCCGCTCCTTGGATGCTGATAATGGAAGTAGTATGTACGACGTTAAGCTGAAGAGATTGTTTGTTAGTTTAAACGCGCTAATCTCCGGAATTTCTGAACCGATTCTTAAAATTCTTTCACTAATCGGAAGCTACACCTTCTCTGAGTTCTTAACGAGAACGATATAAAAACAAGATTTACGAGAAATTGCGGGGAGCATCTAGTTAAAAATATAGTAATTAAATTAAATAGAACTATGTTGTATATTAACTTAATTAAAGGCCTCTGTGAGTTGGCTTTCCTTCGTGCGCCTTTCAAAGTACCGGAACCTCAGACTACTTTCTAAGGCACAGGGTATATTTTAACCAAATTGTTGTTAATTATTAAGAATAAACAAGCTTTAATAGCAACTCCCTTTTTCACCAACATATATTTTACCTAGTAACTCAAAAGCTAAAACTCTAATACATATTGACTGACTTTAAATTTAATACAAATTACTTATAAATCTCAAAATCAATACACAATTATTTTCCCTCCTTTTATGGAAAACATTCAAGGGCTGGTATCACTCAGAAAGCTACCACGTCATGCGCGCGCCCGTAGGCTACGTTTGCATGTGTGTGTAACAAGCCCACAAGCCCTGCAAATCTGGCCTGTTGTTTTTATTGCGAATGCAGCACAACACTCCATCTAGACATGTATATAATCAAAGCATTAAACCTCCGGCCTCGCACTCACCAAAGAAACAACAGCAAAAATGCTGTCATTTGAGGTTAATCTTCTGTGTGAGGGTAGTAATCAGCGTACCTCTACTACCTACATCAGTGATTATCAGCAGTAACTAATAGATATCTTTCTCGCTATACATGTCCAGGTCCGGGCGAGAGCTACACAGATTACGTGGCGACGCGGTGGTACCGCGCCCCAGAACTTCTAGTTGGAGATACCATGTACAGCACACCAGTAGATGTGTGGGCTATTGGTAAGTTGCCTTGGAATATTGTGTCTATTATACCCCAATCTAAGTAGTAGCTTCACGTCTGAATGAATTCTCATAGACAAATGTTATTGATATGTTGACTGCACGGTTGGCCAAGTGGCTTAAGCGGTCGCCACGCTGCTTTCTACTGCGCCAAGTGTCTTGGGTTCAAATCCCACGTAGGAAAACATTTTGTGTGATTCACAATTTGTTATTCTGAGTCTGGGTGTTCTTTGTGTCCGTTTCATGTATGTTTGTAAAGTCCCCGCGACCCAGGAATTTATATTCCTAATGCGGGTGCTGTCTTTTTAAAAACCAAAAAAAAAAACAGTTACAGTAGTTACAGTTGACTGTGCGGATGGTTGGTGGTTTAAGCAATCGCCACGCAGCTTCCGATTGCGCTGAGTGTTATGGGCTTAATCCCCACATGGGCCAATTTTTTTTTTCTCTGCACCTACCGCATCTTATTTTTTACATCACCTGAAGGTTGACTGGGAGAGAATGCCTCATGGCATTAAGTCCGCCGTTGTACAACATGTGCATTAACTTTAAAGTAAATAAATAATTTATTCAGAGACTAGTTCTTTTTAAATAATGAGGCTTTAAAAGTAACTCTACCTCATGGAAAGCAAGAGTAGTGTTTAAAATACTCATCGTGAAGTGAGATAATGCAGCATGGAGACCCATATATCGCACTTATATCTTCCTTGTTCAATTTTCGGGGTCACAAACTTTTGCGTACTTATGGGTCGTAGCGAATAACAACCACGGTTTACACAATAGGAGCCATGTTGATTATTTAGGAACGCTGTTTTTGTTATCACTCTAATATTACTTAATATTGTATGGCTATCGGTGCCGACTTACAGCTACATTATATATCCTAAAACCTATCGCTACAATGCTTATAATCACGTCATAATCAACGAGATAAAGACTGTCCGAATTTTACGTGATCGATAATAGACTCATATTTGAAATGTTCTGGCCAAGCCTATCTATGGATAAATTCTATCAATTACTTCAAACATTATATGACGTAGGAATAACTCACACTATGGCCGCCAAGTGAGATGCTTTTATATGTCCGTTCTCGCACTTACCAATGAAATACGAGAGCATGAATGCTGTCATTTTATATTGATCTTATATGTGAGGGTAATCAGCATGACTACCTTGAAATTGAGGATTTGATCCCCGCACGTGACAACATTTTAATATGTGTTTATGTTCTTTGTGCCCGTTTCATGTATATTTGTATAGTTCTAAACGATACAGGATATTTAATATAAGAACATTTGTAATACTAAATAAAATAGTCTTCGAAATAAACGTGATTCAAATAAAAACCTACTATGTTAAAAATTAAGGTTCAAAATTATATGTATTTATTTCCAGGATGTGTGTTTGCTGAGCTTCTGTCTGGCGAAGCGTTGTGGCCAGGCAAAAGCGACCTTGACCAATTGTATCTTATTAGAAAAACCCTCGGAGATTTATTACCCAGGCACATGACAATATTGTCGCAGAACTCATTTTTTCAAGTAAGTTCAAACCCTAGGACGTCATACCAATAGCCTATTTTAGAATAGCCTTCAGAGAGTAATGATTCTCCGGAACATACAGTCCTCATTACGGCAGAGATTGATTCGTATTCGATAAGACTTTAGGTTTCCTTGATGTTACATATGTTACATAGTCCTCGGTTTCGCAGTGGTAACGTGTGCGATTGTTGTGGTTTGTTTAACCGTCAATAACTAAAAAATACATAAATAAATAAATAAAAAAAAGATATACGAGTCCCTATCGAAGCAGAGCTTGTATTATGGGTACTAGACATAGATATAAATACATAAACATATTTTTTTTTGTAAATCATACTATACATCTAAAACACCCAAACTCCGAAACATATATTTGCGGATCACACAAACATTTGGTCCGACCCGGGAGTTGAACCCGAGACCTCTTGATTAGCATTCGCATATATGCGCTATCCACTAGACCAAAGAGGCAGTTTAATCCCTACTAATATTATAAATGCGAAAGTAACTCTGTCTGTCTGTCTGTCTGTCTGTTACGCTTTCACGCCTAAACCACTGAATGGATTTTGATGAAATTTGGTATGAAGATAGAACTGAACTTGGGAAAGGACATAGGACTTTTTATCGCGAAAATAAAGGTAGAAGGGTTTGAAATAGGGGACAAAAGTTTGTGTCGAAGTTCCTTATTATCAAACATAGAATCATCTAAGATTGTTTAACCTACCCTTACCGTGTCGCGCGATATAAACGAATTCCGCGCGGGCGAAGCCGCGGGCGGAAAGCTAGTAGTCAATAACTAAAAGAAATACCTAACTATATGAAATAAATATTTCTTTACGTTCTAACTAGTGTTGCTGATAAGAAAATAGAGTCATATAACACAATACTTTTCTTCTACAACTACTAAATAAATGCTGATTTTTACTAGGGAATGGTGTTGCCAGAACCTAACATGTTGGAGCCATTGGAGAGGAAAATACCGAATAGATATAGCACCAATGAACTGGTGTTAGATTTTTTGAATGTAAGTTAATTTTTTACTTGGAAAATAATAGACATAGTTGTAGGCAACCACGAGTACGTATACGACCCTGATCTTACGAGAAATCGCTGACCTCCAACCCGTCCACAAATACGATATCCCTTCTCCGCCATTGCCTTTTCATGTAAATCAATTTTATACTACACCTGATCGGAACAGTAGTCAATATTCCCTGAAAATGAAAAGAGAAAGTTAGTCTTTTCCTTGACCTAAATAAGCGGGAGGAAAAAATGTATGAAAATCCATTTCTAACGTGTTTTAGCGGGAGAGAAAGTTGTATGAATTTTCATTTCTCATGTGTTATTTTATCTATGGCGCGCGCCTGCCCAAGGAGTTTTCATATAATTTAAATATGGAATCTCCGTGCCACTGTCATCCTTTAGTGAAGAATAAAAAAAAACAAAAGAAGCGCGAAATATTGGTCAAATTCTAAGCTAAATTGTGTCTTACATGGTGTCTTACGTTTTGATTTTATTTTATAAATACTTTAAATGTTCCTCACAGGTGTAGTATAAAGCACTGTGTAGCACTCGGGTGAAAGTCCCATTCCTACCTCGGGAGTATTGTGGCCCTAGGCTGCGCCTTCGGGCCACAAACTGCTCCCTCGCTAGTAATCGGTTCCTTTCCTCCCTCGGTGAACAATGTACTATTCCTTTCATCATCAACAGCCTTTAACAATCCTCTGCTGGATATAGGCCTATTAGAAGACAGGAGGTTTTGCCCTACTATACAAGGATTTTCAATTTTTTCTTTTCAGGGTTCCGAAGTTCATGACTCGGAACCCTTATAGTTTCATGTCCGTACGTCCGTCCGTCCTCGGCTTAGGC
Source organism: Phragmatobia fuliginosa (assembly GCA_932526445.1). NCBI lineage: Eukaryota > Metazoa > Arthropoda > Insecta > Lepidoptera > Erebidae > Phragmatobia > Phragmatobia fuliginosa. The sequence continues at coordinate 16,983,103 of OW052074.1, read as the reverse complement.
GATTCACACACTGCACCGCGCTACGACGCGTAGCGCGGAGCGGCAGATTTTAATATTGTATGCAAGTACATCGATTAGTATAGAAAACACGCCAGGTCCAACACACCGAACACGCGCCCAGGCGCGTGAGCGCGTGCGGCTAGCAGCTTCGGGATTGGCTGCCCGCGCCTACGCGCGTGTTCGCGTCGCCAGTGTGTGAATCGCCTTACCGTCGAAACTGTTAGTGTTAGAAAGATCAAACTTTGCATGGATTTGTGTTTTTATCACGTCGACAAAGTGCTACAATAAAATCATGAAAGATATTTTTATTTGGGGTACCTCCCCTACACGTAAATTGGGGATGTTTTTTTTTTCTTGCAGTTACGCCATCGATTTTCTGATGGAAAAATTCATGATGGTAGTCCATTATATGAACTTTAAAGGAAAACTATAACGGCTTACATGACTTCGTTAGGTCAGGGGTTATAGAGGCCTAACTTGTGAAATGCGCTTACTTGGAAAACTTCATACAAAATTAATGCATTATTAAGTAAACATAACAACTATCGCTTGGATACGATTTTAAATCCACGTACCATTATGGGTGACTGAACAAACCTAATCTATGAGGGGCCTGACACACACTTGGCCGATTTTAATAAATGAGGTGTCAAAAGATAGAATAAAGATCCGGGTGACATTATGTTGTATAAATTTTATCAAAACTTTACGCAGTCGGGTAAGTACTCGTAGACGTAGTCGGTTTTTCGTAATGATCATTGTTTAAATTCCAGAAATGCCTTGACAAGGACCCGATGGTAAGGTGGACGTGCGAACAGCTGCTCAGGCACCCTATCTTCGAAAATTTCCTGTTCACAGTGCCTCAATCTAATCACGAGGAATATGAGAAAGCCAGGAGAGCACAGGTTTGTACCAAATGCCCTTATCACTGTGACAATACTTAAACTTTGTCCATTCGTTTATTGTCTTTTTGACAGGTCAAGCCTCTAAATTACCGGTATTTTTTTACGTAATAATAATGTACTACAGTAATGTCGTACTTTATAGATGGGTAGGGAAGTGGCTTGTGCATAGCTAAAAACAACAAACTATAAAACAGTTCTTGAAATACGATAAATCGATTAAACTATTAAAATAATCTGTCATATTATTATGATCAAAATAATTTGACTTCATGTAAGTATTGTTTCTGTAAATTTAATAAAATAAAAGGGAAATTAAAATAGTATGACTTCAATATTGATGATTTGCAAGGAATTAAGTTTTGTTCGAAAGTTCGAAATTTTGAAATATGTTGAACTGTCAAAAAGATAATAGAGAAATGGACAGAGTATCATATAAATACAAAATCTAGAAACTTCAATCTAACATGAGTATGTCTAACATATATTGCGGCTGCCCCAATTCTGTTAATGCGGGAACTGCCCCCCTAGCCAAGTTGCAAGCGGTTTTCGTTTTCTACTCTATTCCCTATTCTCTTGTTTCATTGGCTAATGTCACTCAGTCATCATCATCATCAACAACCTTTAACAGTCCACTGCTGGACATAGACCTTTCTTTTGAAATGAGGTTTTACCTACTATACCACGCTGGCCAGACGGGTTGGTAAAGGGTTTGTTTCAAGTTTTCCTTCTCTTGGCAGTGATGTTAGCTGCTTATTTTGTTCCTTTAGTCGCCTCTTACGACACCCATGGAATGAATAGTAGTGGTGACACTTTGTATTCTTAATCCGTCACCACACGGAAGTCACTCAGTCAGTCACTCAGTCACGTGATCAAAACAAAATATTACCTAATGAAACAAGGGAATGGAGAAATAGAATAGAGTAGAAAACGAAAACCGTTTGCAACTTGGCTAGAGGGCTGGTGTGAAATAATTTAAAAACGTTTTTAGATAACGATATACGAGTATGTTTATCTATCTGCAACTAAACCGAAACAAATTTAGGTATATTAATTTATTTTTCGTTTTAAATTTTGTGCTTACGACACGGGGATATAAAGTTCTTTCTTTTCATAAAGTTATACGTAGTATACAAGATAGTTACTACTATTTTAGCCTCTATTCTCAATAATTTCATTTTTCGTAGTTATATGGTTTTCTAAATTTTTAAGTCTCGTTAGCACATACTGTCGCTAATTAATAGCCTTCTAGCATATACCAGCATTTAAATATTCCTGCAGTATGAATTCATGAGAAGAGGCCTTGAAACAGAAGATACGTCTCAATCACAAAACGAAACCCATACAGAAGATTACACAAAGAAGGGCAAAAAATGATCACATTGTAGAACTGCTCGTTTGGTAAAGCTGAGTCTTGAGGTGAATTATCATCATCGTAATATTTATTTAGAGATTGTTGTTATTAACATGTTCTAAGCTAGTCTCATGAGACCTGTAACTTCATTTTATTTCTGTACGACAATAGAACTAAAATCCGTCAGATAAACTCCGCTCTCCACACTCAACCAGCAGGATTTTAGTTTAGGGGTTAGCATTTCGACATATTGCTAACCCCTAAAGACCCTAAGATGCCAATCGCTCCGTGGAAAAACTGATTTTGCGTAGGCATGTAGCATCATTCTGCATCTTCTATCGCTTATACCACTGAGAGTGCTCCGAGGAGTTGTTCGAGTTGATCCCTGCCGCTTCTTTCCGTCATAGTCCCACGCGACAGCATTTCCATCCCCATCACTTAAATGGTCCACAACAGTGCGTTTTTCCCGAAATTTTCTGCCTCGCACATCTAAATTGTGGAATGAACTGTCGCCTGCGGTGTTTCCGGACCGATACGACCTTCAAATCTTCAAAAAAAGAGTGTACTCCTATCTTAAAGGCCTGTCAACGCACCTGTGACTCCTCTGGTGTTTCGGGTGTCCGGGTGTCGGGCGGCGGCAATCACCTACCATCAAGTGATCCGTCTGCTCGTTTGCCCCCTATAACATTAAAAAAAATGGGAATAAGGCTAGGAAAACGATTAATTATTATTAACTACACACTAACTAATACTATAAATACAGTAATATACTTGTAGTTTAGAATAATAACAAATTTAATAACTAAGTTGTCAGTAGATTCGATATAATAAAATAGGCTATTAAATTTAATTAAAACTTTTTAAGTAGTCGAGTTACAGTTTTAAATTATTTTTTTGTTCATTATATATTCATTGGTACAACTACAATTTCTAGAATATTAGCGTATTATTTGCCGAAGTAAACTGTTGTTTTGGCTTACAATACATAGGTAACCAATTAAGTACTTGTTAATTGGGTACTTTAGTTTTCGTATTTCAATATTGTAGTGATAACTTAAGTAATATTCAACATAGAAATATGTATTTACGAGTTGTTTTTAATATTAACGACCAAACATTAAATGAATGTAATGTCTATTTATTTACATATATTTTTTATATTCATTGATAAGATAATTATACTAAGGTGTTTTTTTAATGAGTAGTACTTATACCTACCTCATTAATTATTTATGTATGGTTCAATGTTCCGAAATATTTAAAACATGTTATTTACTAGGCCTTTTCAAATAGAATTGAATGTCAAATGTCATCCAAATACACAAATTAAAACTAACTAATGAAAGTATTTTCTATATAAATAAATAAAATTGGAATGACTGTACGTAATATCAAATGTACAGTTTTTTACTCAATGCGAATCAAATTATATACGGAACTAACACCAAAAAATCAATTTTAAAAATCTTTGTTTGTCTGTTCATCCGTGTGTCTGTTTTTTTGTTCCGGTTAATCACTTTTTTTTTTCTTTTTGGTGAAAGACTACTCCCGCATTAGGAATATGAATTCCTGTGTCGCGGGGGACTTTACAAACATACATGAAACGGACACAAAGAACAACCAGACTCAGAACAACAATTTGTTATCCCACGTGGGATTCGAACCCACGACAGTTGGCGCAGTAGAGAGCGGCGTGGCGACCGCTTAAACCACTAGGCCAATCACTGATTGATGGGATGGGATTTTGATGGGAGTTGCACTGGCAGAAAGCTGGTGACGCAAAGAGTAACTTAGGCTATTTTTAAGGCTAGCTTGTTCCGCGGCCGGAACCAGTCAAGACAAATACTCAGGCAGTCACAATTTAAAGCTAGCATAAAATAACGGTTGTTCCCTTGCAGGTACAGTCGTCACCACTCCTGCCACAGCTGATAGTTACGGAGCGAACACAGCCGAAGGGAAAGAAGTCGGAGCTTGACTCGCGGAGTCACCTGCCGACTATTTGACTAGCGCCTCTAGCGCGTCCTCACTTAAAGCTCTCGCGTGATTAAATGGTTCTACTTATTCTTTGTCATTTATTTGATTTCCTTTCCTTTCATCTTCATTATCAGCCTTTAATATTCCACTGTTGGACATGGACCCCTTCTTAGAAAGGTAATTTTTGTTTACTGTACCTCGTTGGCTAACGGGGCTAGTATAGGGTACAATTAAAGTCTATCTTCTACATAAACATATATACAAATACTAGCTTTTTCGCCCGCGTTTATCTCGATTATGTGTTATTCTGATATATAAGCTATATTACTGTAAAGTTTCATCTAAATCCGTTCAGTACTTTTTGCGTGAAAGAGCAATAAACATACATACCTACAGTTACTTCCGCGTTTATATTTTTGGTAATATTTATGACTACCAAAGTGACTACTCTGCCTAATGGAAAGCAAATTCAAACCCAATTTAAGCACGAGTAGAATCCAGGAGTAGGGGTCACCATCCTCATTGTGAGGGTTGTCAGTGCAGCATGGTGACCCATATCATGGCGACTTGGTCATTCTCCCGACCTCCGGGGGCTGGGAGAATGAAGCAGCGTGAGTTGGCCTCTGGTCTCACACTCCAACGAAATGCGAAGCAGCGAGTAGTTTGTCCTCTTAGTCGCCTCTTACGACGCCGATGGAATTAATAGGTGTACAAAACGCAAAAGCTGTCCATTGCATATACAGGGCGTTTGTATAATTTTTAAAAAAAGATGATTTGGAGGCTAGATTAACGTCAACAGAGTTAAATTGAAACCGGCGTCAGCCCACAAATGTATGTAAATAAATATTCTTGATTTCATTATAACTCTGCTCTAAGGGGTGAAAAGACAATCACTGGTGGGCGAAGCTGCGAGAATCAGTTAGTAAACACACTAAACACACACTGCGTCGGTGGTGCAGTGATAGCGTATGGGTGTCTTCGTCTATGTACATAGAAAACACACAAACTTCAAAACAAAACAATAAGTAGGTATGTGTTTACAAAAAAAAAAAAATGTATGTATTTATATCAGTTGTCTAGCACCCATAATTCAAGCTCTGCTTAGTTTGGAACTAGATAGCGTTGTTGAAAGATTATTAAGATTATATTAAATTATATAAAAGAACCACTTTTTTTAAAATGTATGTAAAGAGGAGCAATACTTTCGTAGATACATTGTTTTTGTGAAACTTTAACTGCTTACCATATTATTATAAAATAAATAATATAGGTTTAACATCAGAATATAAACGGCTAGTATTTCATTAACCGCTAAAAGTGACATCTAGGCGGGTGTAGTGTTAAAATGATAGCTGCAATTAGCCGTTGGGTGTTAGGCACAAGACGCTAGATGGTGTGATCAACAAATTGTCATTTTCAGTGTGGGTGTTCATTGTGTACGATTTAAGAAATTTTGTTAAGTTCTCCGTCCGTGTAACAGCATATACAATACTAGTGCGGAAGTTGTCCTTATTAATAAAGATAAACAAGAAAATACTACTAAAATTTGTTTTACCAACCATCATTCAAGATATACTGTTGCCATCTATCGTGCAATAGCTGAACTACAAAAAATTCAAATTCTACTTTTTAAACAGATAGGTACTTATTTAGAAAGTGTTATCTCAGTTTAAATGCTAATTTCACTGTCTACCAAGGCACAGGCAAACACGCTTTGTTGTAACCAGAATTTAACAATATTCAAAGTTAAATACAGTTGATCTCTAGCATAAATATACTGAATACCATCTTTACTTATTTTAAAGTTTCCATAAAGGAAAAACAAATTATCCCTTTCCATTGCCAAATAATGGTGTTCCCCAAGGAGTGCCATCCACGAAGCTCTGGAGCAATCTGCATTAGTTTGTCGCCAGCCACTTTCTTCAAATCATCAGTATATTGTTTAATGCAATGTTGTTTTGTCATTTATACAGCTATTCATTGGCGAAAGAATTTTTAAAACCACTAATAAAATATTGCATAAAGTTTTAAGAGACACTACTATAAGTTCAATGCTGCAGTTCTTGTAGAAATGCTGATTAAAAAAAATGAAAAAAAAAAAAAAATTTTGTACAACTTTATTCTAGTATAACATTTATTCTATTTTTACATTTCACCTTAAATTTTAATAAATTGGTAAAAATCTTCTTAACGTAGGCTATGAAGTAGATATCATTCCTTTTTAAAACTTAACTTGTCCAGTACCTGTAAAAACAAAAACCATGTTCCAAAAAAATTTTAAAATTAACAAGTTGATAATGCAGATGATAAGGTTACATTCATAACCATAAGATTTTTTTTTAAATTTCTGTTCTATTTGCCTATTAGTTTTAACTTTTTAATGGTTTCTTCATTTACATTGTCAGTTTAAAGCAACAGAAACAGCACTTTGATGTATAGGCTCAATGTGATTATTATATAACAAAATATATATTTTCCTAAAAAAAATTGCTCAAAAATATACAAATTAAGTACTTTAATAGGAAAGTTAAAACCCTGCAAACCTAGCATGTAAACTTTTTTGTATTTATTAGGTAAATCAGTGTTTTATATTAAACACTGCTCATACAACCCCGAATGAAATGCTATATTTCAACTGTACCTATGTATTTGACAATATAATTAGTAGATCAAGTAGTATGAATAAAAGGTTGATCACTTATGTATGATAAAGCTTTTAAAGACAGTTAGAAGACAGTTATAACAGGACAAAACTGTCATGATTACAAAACAAACCAAAGCAGATTTAATGATAAGTAAATAATAAATTACTGATAAATTATATTTTATTGCAAAATCAATGTTTTATAATAAATAAAGCAATAAAATTAAATAAATATCTGGGAAATTACTCTTGTCACCGGCAGTTTATCTCTCTCTTGGGAAGACACTAGAGAATCTACATGCTGCAATTTGTACCAAGCGTAATGGGCACCTATCAACATTGGCACCATTACAATAACAATTAAATTTCTGGAAATAAACGAATGTTGTTTCATTGTTATTATTCTTTGCTGAGCTCTCCAAAATAAAGGTTTTAAAGTTGAGCTTTGCCGAGTTTTCTTACTGATAGCCTATATGACTTGTATAGTGATATTACTTTAGGAGGTTACTTTGCCTCATAATACATGTTTTAAAGAAGCTCCTTTTCGAAATGGTCGTTTTATAAAAACAAAAAACATATGTCAATCAGCTGTCACTGCTGTCAGGTTACGTTACGTTCATAATGGTCATTCTTAGTCTAAGTGTAACAGTAAGTCAAGAACGCAAAGTAATAGAAGTGATAAACATGTAATTAAAAAGAAATCGGAATTCTCGATCGATTTTTTACTTGTTATAATTTCTTTACCCTATCCAATCATAAACTTACTTTGAATTTTTGGATCAAATTACTTGGGACCGGTCCAAACTAAGTTTTCGATTGTACTTTTTGCGTTTTGTTTCATTTTGATGATGATATGAACTTGTCTATTAAATACTAATCTATTTCAAAACAATCCTTTTTATTGAATACTTTTATTCGAAATTCCTTTTTTTTAGTTAAAAGACACAAAGAGTAGGTCCTGTTCTTCAATGTGAATCTATTTATTGATCCATTTCAATGTAATAATATATTTACGTAACACGGTCTACAATAGGTGAATGTTGGATTTAGCCAATCATGATGCGATAAATGAGCTACTTGACACATTCATTATTTTGACGTACACTGAGGAAAACTGGCTACAAAAACATGGTGGCAGCTCGGTGAGGAGGGTGAACTTTTCGACTAGTCATAAAAATTAAAGGGGCTTATTTAGCAGGAGTGTTTGATACAATTTGTGAGTACATTCGTAACAGCTACTGACTACGAAAACCAGGAAAAAGAATAATTTCAGTGTTTATTTCTAGGTAAACACCGTATAATAAGCTTCACACAAAATCCAGGATGACGTCTGAAGAAACTCCGATATCTGAACAACTGAAGGGTTGTTACGAGAATCTTATTGTAATCGACATTGGCGCTAACTTGACAAACAAGAAATACGGCCGTGATCTCGATTCTGTTGTGCAAAGGGCAAAAGATGCAGGTTAGTATATTTTTAAATAAAACAAAACATATGAAGAGGTTGCGTGCATTGACCAAATTATTTAGTGTTGCGGTTATGACAGAGTACTGCAATTTATTCGTAAAGAATGAATGTACGTTGCATTCCTAACAAGTTATTAGGTTATTGTGTTTCTTTTGTTTTAAATTTTTTAAATGTAGAATGAAATTTAAGTTTTCACAGACATGTCAATATATTTCAAATTTAAATGCTGTTCTATATTATAATTGATTAAATTCTAATTTAAAATACAGTTTATATTTTTGTTACATGTTATGTCATTATAATATTGAGGTTTTAGGTATGTACAGAGTTCTGTAAATTAAACTCTTTTCAAAGGAAACTTTTTTATTGGTTTACATATTTTTTATGAAATAACATCTGTTTCTATCTTATTATTGGATCAAATATGACAATATTTTATTAAAAAATGCATCACCAACATAGCATGTTCATAATTTGACAAAAAAGGCTAGATATTTTAAAATATACAAAAAAAAATGAAAACTAATTTAAATCTGCATTGCATTAATGATTACTGTTTTTTGTAAAACTCAATTATAATCACAATTATTCTGGTATTCAAATTTGTTAAAAATTAAAACATAATTTAAATATCATAGTGACACACAAAGCAAAGATAACTAGTTCAAAAGAAATTCTTAGTAATCATTGAGTTAATATTATTAATTAGTTATACACAAACAACTTTAATGAAAACTGTTTATAGATAACCCAATCATTAATGAAGATAGCTAATCTAATCTTTTTGACCCCTGACTCATTCATCGCCAAACCACCTGTAGAAGTGATGATGAATGTAATGTTGTGAAATTATAGATCAATTTGGGTACAACTTTGACTAGAGGAGACCAAATCAGCATGGCTTTAACCAGGACAGTACTACCCTCTCACAGATGACCAACCTAAAATAACAGCTGTAGTTTTTCATTAGTGCTTTTTTTTTATATTTAAGCCTACCAAAGTGACTCTACTTTCCCTGATGGAAAGCATAAGTAGAATCCAGAAGTAGGGGTCACCATGCTCATTGGCTCATTGTGGGGGTAGGCAATGTAGCATGGTGACCCAAACCATTAGATAATTCTGCATCATTCTGCAGAATGTATAAGCCTCTGGTCTCACACAGGATGGTCTTCTGTGAGGGTAGTAATGGCCCGGTCGAGCGGGCCCATTCATGCTGAAATCAGCGTGGCTCTACTACCTAATGAAGGCCCAATGATTCCAAAGGGTCTCAACAAGCTGTCGAAGTATGGGACACCATATTACATTGTCTGCATTAGCAATGTGTGTGGTGATCACTATTCTTGAATTTTACTTATGCTTTCCATCAGATTGAGTGTCTAGTGAGTGCCTAGTCACTTTGACAGGCTGATATCTATGAGAAAAATACAAAAGCAAGTAGTCTTAAACATGGATCTGGATCTCTTGAGTGTAAACTGGACACATACATGACTCATTCTTGGTAGGCTAAGATATAGGGAATAGAATGATTGTAATAGAATGATGTTGCTGAGCTGAGGTCACAGTAGGCACAAATCACCCTCTTCCCCTTACTTTGGGAGGAGACTCAAAGGGCCGCAGTGGACTGTTTATTTATTTGTAGAATCCTATTGACTGCTGCAACTGAATTTACAGTCAAAGTCCCTAAACACATGCATTTTATCTCCAATTTCGATGTAAATGTTGTGTGTGTGTGTGTGTGTGTGTGTGTGTGTGTTCAATACAAAGAAAATATGTTATATTAAGTTGGTTTATTGTACCTAGTATTTTGCACACATGCATCTAATCAACCAATGTAATATATCTGTATTATCTTGTTGATATAAATACACTATAATGCAACTGTTCATATAAGTACAAGCCTGCTTGAGCTGAGGTGTACTTGAATTTAGGTTTCCGCATATAGATTCATAATAGTCCTTTATGCCTCTAGATAAGGTTGGCCAGAAGAACTAACTAAGCTGGTCTCAGAAGCCTTGTGGAACCGCAGGCTTTTAGGAACAATTTTGCATTGAGCATGATACTTACCCATTGCGTAGCTACTTCCCCCCCAGGGTAATGATTGACCTTTTCTACTGCTTTGAAACATATTATTCTAAGAGGACAATTTTTTTTTATTAGCCTGGCAAAGTGAATTCTTTACTTAATGGTAAACATGAATAAAAGTGAAGCAGTCATAGCCAAGTGCCCTTAGGTGATTTGTAACAATCACCGAGGGTAAGCGACGACCGCGCGGTCAGACCTAGATGGGTGACCGTTTGTGGCATGATATGTTATGAGCGTTCCCGTGATTCGGCGGTCACGTTAAGCAGAAGGTCCCGGTTGTTATCATAAAATAACAGTCGTTAAGCTTAGAGGGCTTTAAAGAAACATCCAGCGGCAAGATTACGTGGCCACAACATGACTTACCAGTCCCCAATCTGCACTCGGTCAGCATGAGGACGTGTGGCCTTAACCCTCTCCTGACAGAACACTCGGTTCTTCTGTCAGGAGATGGTTAAAGTTAACCTATAAGAGCCCAGCAGTGGGCTGTTATCGGTTGTTGATTGGTTGATTGAAACATGAGTAGTATTTAAGAGTGGTTTTTACAATACTCATTGCTAATGCAGTATGGTGACCCACGCTATGACAGCTTAATTAGATGCTTCTGAATCGTTGGGCTTCCGATCTCGCAGTCACCAACGAAAGTACACGACAGATGACATCACTATAGGCCGACCGTTTATCTGAGTCCTGCGGTAACAACGGTGCGGGGTATGACGACAAAGGGAACTGAGGCAGGTGCGGGCGGACATCTCGTGTGTATCTCACTAAGCGCCCCCGCCCGCACCTGTCTCAGTTGTCATACCCCCGAGCCCCTGTTACCTCGCAGGCGAGGACTCAGATGAACGGTCGGCCTATAGGTAATGTTATAATTTTAGTTTGGTCTGTTGTTTGCAAAGGTCTCTCTGGTCTGGTCAAAAAAGGGGAGGTAGGTGTTAGTCCCGTTTGCCCGTCCGTTGTCCTTGAAATCGTCATAGCTCTACTACCTTGAAATTCGTAGCTTAAGGGCCTGTAAAGACGAGGCACAATAGCGAACAAAACGACCGCGGCGCGCTCTTATTCACATAGCAATAAGGTTGCATTTTACCCTGCCTATCTTTGCCTTGCTTTGTACTTATGCCGAAATTTAACACACACCGCGGAAATTTAATCTGCTATTGTCGTTATATTGTGAATTGTAACAGTAGTCGGTTAATGTCAAAATTTTAATCCAAGAAAATACACTTTTAAGTTACTATGAATAGGGGTTAAATTAAGTGTGTTTCTGTTGGTCCACACAAGGAAACTATTGCCGATTAGAACATTAAAACTAAAGTCATCGGTTTGTGGTCATGTAGAATCATCTTTCTGACGCACGCTGCAAACAGCAAACAATAAATAAGACATACATATATATTTCTAAGTAGAATGCATGATTTAAACTAATTTAAAGGAATAAAAACCTTTCTTCAATATATTAGAATTCAAAATCGTAACAGATCGTTTTCCATAGAAATTTGTCTTAGATACTCGTAAATCACTTTAATATGTTGCAGTTAATAAACTATGCATACAAATCATCATCAATACTCTATCCCACACGACAACTTCATCAACTTTTATTTTGTTATTAATTTGCCTAATAATTGTCGTAGGTGTCCAAAAGATCATGGTCACAGGAACATCGGTGAGGAATAGCAAAGAAGCCCTGAGATTAACCCGCCTCTATCCCAGCACGATATACTCCACAGCCGGTAAGATTATTGTTCTAATAATAATATAAATACGTATACAATTTGAATATTCTGTGTCTAATAAATCTGTAATAATAAATACCTCATCTAGTCCCAAACTAAGCAGAGCTTGTATTATGGATACTAGACAACTGATATATATACATAAACATACTTATTTTTTGTAAATACATACATATTATACATAGAAAACACCCAAACTCCGAAACAAACGAGTTTTAGCGACAAATTACGACAATTCACTGGTCACCTTTATCTCCATATCGACAGAAAATTTCTATCTAAATAATAGCCAAGCGCCATAGTGTGGATCACAATGCTGCATTGTCGTCATTCACAATGACTATGTTAACTCTTGGGGATTCTGCTCATGCTTTCCATCAGTCAGAGTGGAGTCACTTTAGCTGGCTTACATGTAAAATATTTATGATTTATAAACAGTCTATTACGGCAGTGAATGTCGAGGAAGCATACGAGGGGACATTTTAACCCAAATTTATAGCAAATTGACATTTTGAAGTTGAGTTTTTGCGAAACAGTAGGACAATTCTCTGTGCATATTATTCTGACGTCTTTGTCTTCATATCGACGGAAAATTTACCCATCTATTTAGACCGCCAGATGTCATAGCGTGAGTCTCAATGCTGCATTGTCGTTATTCATAATGACTAGGTGACTCTTGGATTCTGCTCAGGCTTTCTATCAGTCAGAGTAGCTACTTTGGTTGGCTCACACATAAAAAAATAGTAAACAAACTATTTTAGGCAGTGGATGTCCATGCACGAGGAAGCATACGAGGGGACTGTTTTTAATCCAAATTTCTATCTTACTGGTTGTACAAATTGAGTTTTTGCGACAAAGTAGAGCAATTTTCTGTGCATATTATTTTAATGTCTTTATCTCCATGTTGACGTAAAGAACATGGTGTCGTATGTTCTTGGACAAGCAAATTCTAGTTGCGTAACGTTGCTATACAGTTCTATTGTTATGAAACATGTACTTTCGCTTTTAAAGTAATAAATATTATTCCGTGCAATCCGTGTTTCACATGCTTTTGGTAAAACCTTGATTTGGTTATTGACTGTCTGACGTTATTTTAGCAATCGCAATAAAGTTTTATATTTCGAATACCTGCGCCCGCGGTTCTATTTTCATTAATATTTGTGAAGTACCCGCGACAAATAATGCATTCTTAGTGCGTGAGTGTTTTTAAAAAAAAGTTGCTCCTACAAAAAATGAAAACTAAAGTTGGTTAACACATAATGTACCCAACGCAATAAAAAAATATTTGGTGTTGGGTAAGCAAGATTTTGTAAAGAGTGTATCGCTGTTTTGTTAATTAAATACAATGTATACATTCAGAAAGAATAAAAATAATAATTAAACTTTACTCGAACCGAAATGGTAAAGTTAGCCATCCTATCGATTTTTTAACATCACAATTATTTTCATGTCAAGGGCTGTGCTAGTGTCGCTTTTAGGTGTTTATTCCTGAGTTAACATGGAGAAGCTGAAAGAGCTTATATTGTTTCTTAAGTCAGCTCTTCCTATCTTTTTTTTATTTAAGTCAACTCCTGCATTAAAAAAATACATTCTGTGTCGCTGCGACTTGAGAAAAATACTTGAAACGGACATCTTTGTGTCCGTTTCTTTGTACCCCCAAACTCTGAAAAACAATGTGTGAATCACTCAAAGTGCTTTATCATGTGTGATTTGAACTCACAGCACTTGGCACAGTAGGAAGCGGAGTAGTAGGCCAGCCGTGCAAGTCCGGTCCTTAAATAAATTTCCAACAAATTCATGTCTTAGGACCAAAATACCATCACAAACCAACTATGGAATGAGAAGAGATAGTGACACTATTTATTTTTAATTCGTCACCATACGGACTGCTATATAAAAATCAATGGATTGTTTGAAACAGAACAGCTGTGGTATAAAACTTTTGAACACTGTTATGTTTACTTTCATTATTGTTTGTTAGTCTCACCTTGAAAATTGATTAGGTTAGGAATTCGTCTAAAGTATATTATTACCGTGTTTTCAGCGTTCTAAGTTTCTGTTCTATGTAGGAACCGTGTTATGAGGTTAAAATAATATCAAAACTGACCCAGATGTCCCGTAGTATATATGTACAAACTTGCCTTGCGCTTCAAACATTCAATTAATTAAATAATTGTGCGCAAAAATAAACTAATTGCCCTACTTTTGCTCGTAATTGTGTTTTGTAACTCTCTCTTTGTGAGTTATGCACGTACGTTTATGGTAATAAATTGTTTCTGTCATGTGGTGTATGATTGCCAGGTATTTTTATGTCTAGCTGCTGGAAAATTCCAAATAGCTTTTCAATTTCTAGGGATCTATTTGTACCTAAAAGATTTATGGAGTTGATAACTACGTCTTGAATATCCGACATTTTGAAACAAAAGGCGGCAAGTTTAAATTTGTGTTTAGAACACATTTTTTTTTATAAGTTTCTAAACAAGCACAGGAATCTCATGTATAAATCCTGTATTTATGGTATCACAGACAAATGCAGTCTTAGTAATTTTCCTATATTCGTTGTTTTTTATCACAATTGAGTCTATTATTTATTGTAGGCGATTAATAATAACTTTTTACATACCTACTAATTCTGATAAAATTAGTTGCGGATTTTATAACTGATTTTTATACAGAGTGCCATGTAGGTATTGACTGATAGTTGATACCTAAATGTAAATGAACTCATTTAGTACGTACATTATGCATACCTATCTCCTTATCGATATAATTTAATATTTATTTGACCATGTTTTGTGCCTTACCATACTTTTTATTCGATTATCATGTTGTTTTATTCACGTTGCTAGGGTATGATATTATAAATTCGAAAGTAACTATCTTTCCGTTACGTTTTGGAGATACATACTTTGATTCTTGAGGAAGGCCATACGCTTCTCTTTACCGCGATAACCGAAACAAACGCGAATTGAACTGCATGGTAAACTAGTACATTAGTAAAACTGACATTAAGAACACTGATGACCTGTTTTACAAATGTCAACTAAATTTAAGAGTTCCTTATTTCGACTCTAAAGTTAATCCGATTTTCATATCACATGCACTTTATACTTTCTCATAGAAGACTTGCTAGAGATTCTTGCTTTATTGCTTTAAGTATTTGATCTTGGTCTATAAGCGATGACATACTAAATTAAACCTCTAAATTGAAGAGTCGACATAATGAATCATGACAGAAACCTATAGTATTTGATATTAAAGCCATATGCGCGACATCGCAGTTAGTCATTGAATGACGGGTGCTCGGGATTTCTGATACAAGATATTTTTAGAATATTGAAAACAACAGGACTTCAAAAGCTTCGCCATTTTGTGACAAGTCGTAAAATTTAGTTTAAATAAACTTGGGAATAAGGCTCGGAAGAAGTAAAGCGTATTCGAAAAGTTTCGTTTATAAACTTTGACAAGAAGAGTTTTTAATTTTGATTTATTATATTTCCTAACCTTTTAATTATTTATGTATTTAAGCACTGTATGACTCATTTAATCGAGTCGAACTACTTGACAAATTATTGTTTTTAAGCCTACCACAGTGAAACTGCCTGATGGAAAGCATGAAAAGAATCTAGGAGTAGGGGCCACCATCCTCATATAGTATGGTGACCCACACCATGGCTTAGTGAGATGTTTCTGCATCATTCTCCCGGTCTCCGAAGGCCAAGAGAATGATTCAGAATGAAATGCTACCGGTCTCACACTCACCAACGAAAGACGATATCACGAATACTGTCATTGTTAGGATGGTCTTCTGTGTGAGGGTAGTACTGCCCCGGTCGAGCCGACCCACGCGTGCTGTAATTAGCGTAGCTCTGAGTGCTAAAAAGCCGTGGGTTAATTTTAAATTCAGGACAAACATCTTACAGATTTCGGAGACGCGAACGTCTGCGTCTCCCATTGCCCATTGCGTGATGTTATAACAACGTGAACCTTAAAACAGATATATGCTAACTACCCTTTTTTATTCTTTCTCTTCTGTCGAAATGTCCATCCAAAGGATGCCTGGAAGAGATTGCTTTTGGCAATAAGGCCGCCCATTGTACATATCTAGTAGAAACTTTAAGGGTAAAAAAAAACTGTATTTGGTGTGCAATCAAGTATATTCTATTCTATGCTGTCGCGGGCTTCTTTTTTAGAACTTTATAGGGGAATAAGTCTTTCAGTATTTTTGTGAAACTAACTTTTACGTATCGCTTGTGATGGAAATTCTCAATCAGAATGTTTTTCCCCCGTTTTTACAACATTTCGGTTGTAGCGTGGTGATAACGTGGTGCCTTTATTTATTTCTGAGCTATCTTACTAAGAATTCTTCGAATGGGACCAGTACATACCAACTTGAAATATAGATAGTCTGATCTCAGGAGCAGCAGACCTGGATGTGGTTACTCTAAAATGTTATTATGCTTAACTAGCTTCAACCCGCGGCTCCGCACACATGTATGTAGTTCGGTTATTGCGACAATAAGTAGCATATGTCCTTCTTCATGATCCAATCTATCTCTTCACAATAATTCACTTCTTTTATCAACACTTACAAATAAACTGGCTATTCTATTGGTAAAAGAGTTTTAGGAATTGATTCAGCAGATTCAGAGATTAGGTGTAACGACACGAATTCACAAACCTTACTTCTTTGTAAGATTATTATGGATATTATATTCAACCTTCGAATTTCAGTTCTCCCTTAGTGTCTCGGAGGTCCGATGCCAGTCGGTCCGTTGAAAAACTGATATTCAGGTAAAATCGGTTGAACTAGTAGCCGACCCCAAATAATATTGGGAATAATTCTAGGAAGAAGAAGAAGTTTTCATAGTGACGGGTTGACCAAGTAGATTATTGACCTCTTATTATGTATAGACATCTATTATAATCGAGTTCTTATATTGGGTATATGATAAGCACAGTCATATCTAATATATTGAGCACTACGTACGATATAGTTGATGAGACGCGATATTTTGTTTGTATATTGATTATAGACAAAATATAGTTGCGCATTCATAAACAACGTGTTATATTTTTTTGTAATGCACTTATCTTTCACATTTTTTTGTATTGGCATTATATTATATGTATTTTTTTTTCACTTTACGAAATACGAAAGAAAATTTACATACAATTTCGGTGATGATACTTTTATTTTAACTTTTAAAGTGATAGTTAATATCACTTTTTGTAGCTCTGCTACGAGGCTTTACTTGTGCTTGTTGTTGTAAGGGTACAACAAAAAACGCGGGCTTTATAACAAACGGGTGTGTAAGTGTGGTGACGGATTAAGAATACAGAGTGTCACCACCCCTATTCATCCCGCGGGTATCGTAAAAGGCGACTAAGGGATAAACTACGCAAGACAACATCAATGCAAACAGAAGGAAAACTGGAAACCAAACCTATACCAACCCGTCTGGCCAGCGTGGTATAGTAGGCCAATGCCTTTTCAAGGAGAGGCCTATGTCCAGCAGTGGACTGTTAGGGGCTGTTGATGATGATTATTGATGATGTTGGTTTATGGGTTCTCTCTTACCAAGAAGGCTTGTACTCTTCCTGATAGAAAGCATGGGTAGAATCCAAAAGTGTGGCTCAGTATACACATTGCGAATACAGGCAGTATGACAACCCACACTATTTTGGTAATACGGCTGCTGCAGTAATACTATAAACATTCTAGAAAGAAAGTAATAATGTCCAAAATTCAATGTTGTAATATTGATTGCCTTGTTGGTCTAGTGCGTATGCGGCCGCTGATCAAGAGGTCTCCGGTTTCGATACCCGGGTCGGACCAAATATTTGTGTGATCCACAAATGTTTTTTTCGGATACTGGATGTTTCCTATGTTTAATATGTATGTATTTACAAAACTATGTTCATGCATTTATATCAAGTGTTTATTACCCATAATACAAGCTCTGCTTAGTTGTGTGTAAGATGTCTGAAATATTTATTTAATTAATATTATTATTATTGATGTCTGTCGTAGGCGTCCACCCACACGATGCTAAGTCAATGATAGAAGAGGACATGTGGGGAGAGCTGAACGAAATAGCTGCTGCACCGGAGTGTGTAGCAGTAGGCGAGTGTGGCCTGAACTACAGCAAGGACTTCTCCGAACCGCACGTGCAGCGAGACGTATTTAAACGACAGGTATGTACACACGCATATATGTACAGAGACACACACATTTAAACGGGATAATATTGGGCTTTAGAGAAAAACCTATCGGCCAATAGTGTTGAAGTGTTATTTTTATGTATGAGCCTGCCAAAGTGACTCTATCCTGTAAAATCCAAGACTTATTGGTCTCCATACTCATTGAGAATGCAGCCAATGCAGTATGGTGTGTACTGGAGATTTAGCTGGGAGTTACCGGGTTCCCGTAGAAAAGTTGGCTTTGGAATTGGATAAAAAAAGAAAAGAAAGTGAAATATACATATTATATATATACTAGCTGCGCCCCGCTAACAACTATACACATACATTTTAGTTTATTTTTAAACCATATGTTACTACACGTACGTAACCGTGTATCTTAGACGGTTACGAGTCGACCGTTAAATCCACCGATTTACATTCTATTACAAGTTTGTATGTAGAAAAGCGAGAGTGGCACTGAGCCAAAAAGTTATTGTATTTACCACAATATTTGGCGTTCAATCTTTTGTTTTATACGTCACACTATCTCCAGCAGTGGACTGTTAAAGGCTAAGGACTAAATTTTGATGAATAATTCTCGATTACCATATCGACACCCCCAAGGAATATCATGGTATCTCACCATTTACAGGAGAGCACGTCAAAGTTTAAAAAAAATATAAAAATCTTTGTGTGAAACTTAACTTCAAAATAACTTTTGGTTATATCTATAGGGGCAGGAGTATGTAATTGAATATATCTATTAGTTGAAAAAGCCCTGTATAGTGTAGTTCCATGACTTTCGATGTATTTTTTCTAAATTTTACTATGTAGTTTTCATGGAACAAGACCAATGTTTTAACGATTCCTAACTTTTAAACGCAAAGGGTTAGAGATACTGGAGTTAGAGTATAACATAGTTTTTTAAATTTTTAACATGAATATGAATGTAGCTCAAAATTGGCAAAAAAGTGTGTTACTATGTTATTCCTTGGGGGTGTCGATATTAGGTCTTTCATACCAGTGCGGCCTAATAAAAAAAAACGGCTTAAAGCAAGCAATGCGTATGGCCATAACCCGAGGCCTTGTAGTAGTAATATTTGTGTGATCCACAAATATTTGTTTCGGAGTCTGGGTGTTTTCTATGTGTGTTTACAAAAAAAAAGATGTTTATGTATTTATATAAGTTGTTTAGTACCCATATTACAAGCTCTGCTTAGTTTGGGACTAGATGATGTTGTGTGTCAGATGTCCAAATAATTGTTATTATTATCATTAGACCTCTAGTATCGCACTTATAATCAACACACGACAGAATGGAATTTGACAGTTAAGATTGATCTTCTGTGAGAGCCTCCCCGTTCATGCTGAAATCGCTCTGCTCTAGATACTACATTGGAAATGAAAACTTAGGAAAAATAATACCATCATGTATATAAAGCAATATTTTATTTCGATTAGTTTATTTTTTTATCTTCAGCAGGATTTACAAAAGATATGGCATTACAGCTTGAATACCGTTGCCTTTCAGTCCTTTCATTCTTAAACTACACAGTCGTACGCCTAATTTTTAATCCAAAGATTATTTGGGGTTGTAGTAGTAGTAGTGTCAAGCTATCGCCGTCCACTGCTGGATTATTTGGTGTTGGTTATTATTATATTGATATTACATAATTCTCTATGTGATCCTTACTTCGTGACTAACAATTTCACATCCTTACTAAAACTATAAATGCGTAAGGAACTGTCTGTCTGTGTAAACTACTGCACCAATTTAAATGAAATTTGGTATGAACCTGAGCAAGGAAATAGGCAACTTTTTACCACGACAACGGACACACGCGGGCGGAGACGAGGTCGTAATTTTGTATATATGTATATTCTTATTTACTGTATTTAGATAGCAGTCGTGAAGCTTAGTTGTAGGGCTTCGGGCGGCTTAAAAACACCCAACAGTTAGATTACGTAGCCACAACGTGTCTTGCCAGTCCCCAACCCGCACTCGGCTAGCGTGGGGACGTTATGAGTTGTTGATCATAATGACATATTCTTATTTGATCTTTAATATTATTAACTGCATTCGCCCACATCGTTTCTTCATTAATAAAAACTACACTCCACAACAGTTATAACAACTATACACATACATTTTAGTTTATTTTTAAACCATATGTTACTACACGTACGTAACCGTGTATCTTAGACGGTTACGAGTCGACCGTTAAATCCACCGATTTACATTCTATTACAAGTTTGTATGTAGAAAAGCGAGAGTGGCACTGAGCCAAAAAGTTATTGTATTTACTACAATATTTTGCGTTCAATCTTTTGTTTTATACGTCACACTGTCTCCAGCAGTGGACTGTTAAAGGCTAAGGACTAAATTTTGATGAATAATTTTCGATTACCATATCGACAACCCCAAGGAATATCATGGTATCTCACCATTTACAGGAAATCACGTCAAAGTTTAAAAAAAATATCAAAATCTTTGTGTGAAACATAACTTCAAAATAACTTTTGGTTATTCATCTATAGGGACAGGAGTATGTAATTGAGTATATCTATTAGTTGAAAAGTATAGTGTAGTTCCATGACTTTCGATGTATTTTTTCTAAATTTTACTATGTAGTTTTCATGGATACCAATGTTTTAACGATTCCTAACTTTTAAACGCAAAGGATTAGAGATACTGGAGTGAGAGGATAACATAGTTCTTTAAATTTTTAACATCAATATGAATGTAACTCAAAATTGGCAAAATTTTTGTTACTATGTTATTCCTTGGGGGTGTCGATATTAGGTCTTTCATACCAGTGCGGCCTAATAAAAAAAAACGGCTTAAAGCAAGCAATGCGTATGGCCAAAACCCGAGGCCAGCAGTGGGACGTTATGGGTGTTGATGGTGATATTATGTCTTTTGTGTCTGTATTACGTGTAAGATTATGTTTATAAATATACATCTGTTGGGATATCAACATAAATACAGTATACATTCAACGAATGCCTGTTCAACAATAACACTCTAGTTTATTTAGCTATTCACAATAACGAGTATCAAAAGAATTAAGTTGAATATTTCTCGGGCGCATCTCATAAGACACGTTCCAGAACGGATGCTCACATCCGTTTAGATGTTTGAATGAACGTTCATGAATCTGTTGCTTTAAATGAACATTACATTTCTAGGGTGTAATGAAATATTTTAAGTTTTTGGCAATAATATGCCAAAAACCTCTTTCCTAAGACATGGGCCATGATCGATAATGGCTAATATTGATGCCATTTTACCGATTATGAAATCGGTAAAATAGCGGTATTAATTCTTACTTTATTAAACTGTACTATCAAAAAGGATTTGGTGTGATAAACTCTAAATGTGCGATTTATATGTATTCTTCAGAATACATGCTAGTCTGGAGAGACAGGCAGAGAGAGAGAGAGGTAGAGACACGAATTTATAATACTAACTAGCTGCTGCCCGCGGATCCGCTCGCTTCCTAGAGACATAAAAAATAGATGTTAGCCGATTCTCAAACCTACCCTATATGCATACAAAATTTCATAAGAATCGGTCAAGCCGTTTCGGAGGAGTATGGCAACGAAAACTGTGACACGAGAATTTTATATATTAGACTAGCTGATGCCCGCGGCTCCGCTCGCGTTTTAAAGGTATGAAAAATAGATGTTGGCCTATTCTCAGACCTACTGAATATGCATATAAAGTTTCATAAAGATCGGTCAAGCCGTTTCGGAGGAGTATG
The DNA here is from genome assembly GCA_932526445.1 of Phragmatobia fuliginosa. Taxonomy (NCBI): domain Eukaryota; kingdom Metazoa; phylum Arthropoda; class Insecta; order Lepidoptera; family Erebidae; genus Phragmatobia; species Phragmatobia fuliginosa. Next base: position 16,960,996 of record OW052074.1, on the reverse strand, counting down.
GGAACGAACATTGTGACACGAGAATTTTATCTAAAAGATATGCATTCATTTTTGGTTCCAAATTTACATTGACTACCGCAATTTAAAACTTGGCGAAATTATTTCGGTTGATTTATTTTATGACTTACGGTAACCTGTATTACTTCTGCTGAGTTGGGTTAAGCTTAGCAAATTCAAATTCAAATTCAAAATTCTTTATTCACTTAGGATGCAATACATCTCTTGTGACAGGTCAAGATTCTACATGTACATTTATGCCATGTTCGCAAACAATAGGTAGAGCCGGAGAAAAGAACATGGCAATAAAAACTCGCGGCCACTCCTTTCAAATCGCCAATGTTTACATAGTTTTAATGTTTATAAACCTGATATGGGGGTAAGGTGCTGCCACTAATATACTATACACCATGTTAGAGGACTGATGCAAATTATAGTGATTAAAAATTAGAACTTATGCTAATTTAAAAAAAAAAAAAACAACAGCCTCAGTGGGTACAACATAGTAGGAGCATCTACTTACAACAAAGGTAAAAACTATATGTGCTCAAATATTGGCCAAATTACTGGTAACGAAAGATTAAATATAAAATATTAATTATAAGATCAAAAGAAAGAGAAGAATGGCCTTTATTAGTCACGTAGAATCTTTACTTACAAAAGTAAAATCATGTTCTTAAACAATGTGATAACAACATTCACATGAGTAGAATAAAATGATAAGGAGCAAGTAGCATGCAGAATCTACGGTTAAATTAAGTTCATTCAAAGAAGAGCATCAGGAACCGACGAGGATCATGAAGATGAGAAATGTTCATGAAGCAATAGTGTATCAGGAGCATAGTAAGTGGAGATCAATTGTCTCAGCCTACCCCTCTGGGAAATAGATGGACGTTATACGTACATGTTATTCCAAGTCACTGTTGAGAAGTCAAAATTAATGCTGTGGCAGTTCGTGAATTAATCTGGCAGTAATAAAATAATGGGGAGTGGACAAATACTAGCAGCATTCCAGAATCAAGCAGAATTGGCGAATATGGCCGGTGACCCTGTAAACTTAACAAATTAACCAACCTCTTTGAACATATTAAATCATCATTGTTCATGAAAAATTTACGTTAATTTCCACTTGAATAACATTTGCATTATCAATTTGAGCTCGGGTTAAATTCGTTTAGTGCAGACGTCTGAGTCATTTCTAATGTGGATGAGAAACAGTAGGTTCACTGGATTCAATACTGTACAAATACTTATACTTTTGTCCGTGTGGTGACGGATTAAGAATACAAAGTGTCACCACCCCTATTCATTCCATGGGTGTCGTAAGAGGCGACTAAAGGAACAAAATAAGCAGCTAACATCACTGCCAAGAGAAGGAAAACTTGAAACAAACCCTTTACCAACCCGTCTGGCCAGCGTGGTATAGTAGGCCAAAAGCTCCTTTCAAAGGAGAGGCCTATGTCCAGCAGTGGACTGTTAAAGGCTGTTGATGATTTATGACTTATACTTTAAGACATCGGGGAATGTAGTTGTTTAAAGATCACTTCTAATCCTTGTCCAGAAAATCCTTACTAATATTATAAATGTGAAAGGAACTCTGTCTATCTGTCTGTCTGATATGCTTTCACGATAAAACTACTGAACCAATTTATATGGAATTTGGTTCACAGATAGTCTAGAGCCTAAGAATTGTCATAACCTACTTTTTACCGCGATAACCGATATAGACACTGGTGGAGTCTTGGGCGAATTTGCATATAAATTTTTCGGAGTTTGGGTGTTGTATAATCTTACTAATATAATAAACGCGTAAGTTTGTATGAATGTTTGTTTGTTGCTTTTACACACAAAAACAACTGAATGTATTTTGATGAAACTTCACAATAATATAGCTTATATATCAGAATAACACATAGGCTTCTATTAACCGCAATAACCTGCACGCGGGCGGTGTATCTATATGTCATGTATATGTATATAATAAACACCGTGGATATGTAATTCGGACTTGGGGCTGGGCTTTGATGAAATTACCTTCACAAGTCGTAAACATCTACTAAACCCTTAGTTTTATACAGTTGCTTTTACATAATCACCCTAGCCGAATGTTAAAGGTTAATCTTTGTTCACTTCTGAATATAGGTCGTTGTTGTTGTCTCCACAATATCCAATCCAGTACTATCCGCATCCAACATCGATTGTATATTTAATATATAGATACGAGTGTACCGATAACCTTGATCTCCTTGTACTGACTCCAGACTCACTCAATTAAAAGGAATGCATTACATCATTCATGTCATAGCATTTTGTTTGTGTATTAAGATTTTAAACCTTATGCGTAACACAGAAGAGCTAAATCTGTGTACATATTATTTGACCATTTATTTTTAATTATCGATAGATCTTTTTCAATGATATTAATACACTAGCGGAGTCCCGCGGTGTTACTCGCGGTTATTGGTTATCGCGAGTAACGCCACGAAGCTAAGCCAGCCTAAAAATAGCTTAAGTAACTCCATAAGTCATCAGTTTTAGGTCAGTCAAAATCCTACCAAATTCTGTTCAGGTTAAAATCTGAACAAAATTTAAATATTGCTTTTTAGGGTTCCGTAGCCAAATGGCAAAAAACTAAACCCATATATATTCGTCATGTCTGTCTGTCCGTCCGTATGTCACAGCCACTTTTTTCCGAAACTATAAGAACTATACTGTTGAAACTTAGTAAGTAGGTGTTGTGTCGGTGTGTTCATTATATAATTTACCTTTCATTCAATCAATACACTATTATTAAAACATCGATCAAAGTTACAACGAACTACAAGAACTTTTATATGATGTTACTTGCTTCTACGGAACCCTTCAAGGGCGAGTGCGTCTCGCTCTTGGCTGCTTTTTTCTTTGATGTAAGTAAAGCATATACTTTAATATGCATTTAGTAAAAAAACTGTTCATTTTATATGACAAGCTTAAACTTTAATTTCAATTATTTGTATAGATTTTTCTGATTGAACTCGTAATAGTCTATACGTTTAAAAAATGTAGGCCGTATGCTTGTTAGTGCTCAGTCGTAATAGTCTTACTGCTGTTGTTGTTCTGGGCGCATTGTCTCTGGTTTAATTTGGGCTGCTCCCGTTTTGCAATGTTCAAGTTCTGAGTCAGGTGCAGTCTAGATCTAATTCTAGCATGGTATTACAAACTTATTTGTGTCTTCCGCTGGCCTGATATCAAGCTATCAAATGTTTTACTTCCTTTTCATTTTAGCTGAGACCTTTGTCTGAAGTTTGTATTTCATGAAAGATTACTTTCACGCATTTATTGATTTCTTTTTTAACACTTCGTAATCACGTGATATACCTAACCTAACAAAAAGAATACCAATATTCGTAGTGGCTACTAATTCTGCATCACGCAATTAATGTTCTCGCATAAGTTACAAACGCAAAGTGCTTTTATAATAACATTCATCAACATTATATACTCTTATCTAGAATGTAGATCTTGTTGAATGTGCTAGTTTAGAATGGTGTGGACTATTTCGAGAAAACCGAATTCAGATTTCTATACCTCGAAGTGCCGTCATCCAATCTGATAACATCAAGGTTGATTTTTGAACTTTACAACCATTACAACTTGGCCAAAGGTTCTCGAACGTGAAGACTTTTAAATTGAACTACAAAATTGCCCCTATTTTCTAATTTAAAATGTGCTTGAATGTAAATTATCCTTTTCGTCTGTCGTGACTTATAATAAAAAGATGCGGGCGGATGAACTTCATCACATCACAATACATGACCAATTGACATTCTGTATGATACATTTATCACACTTGTATTTCTGTTAGAGCAGCATCACTAAATTATTATAAATAAATAAATAATAATAAATAAATATAAATATTTTGGACAACTTACACACAACGTCATCTAGTCCCAAACTAAGCATAGCTTGTATTATGGGTACTAAACAACTGATATAAATACATAAAGATACTTTTTTTTTTGTAAATACATACATATTATACATAGAAAACACCCAGACTCCGAAACAAATATTTGTGAATCACACAAATAATATTTGGTCCGACCCGGGAATCGAACCCGAGACCTCTTGATCAGCAGCCGCATACGCTAACGACTAGACCAACAAGGCAGTCCATTGTCTCGGTGGCGCAGTGGTAGCGTATGCGACTGCTGTGCTTTAGGTCTCGGGTTCGATTCCCGTGTTGGGCCAAATGTTTGTGTGATCCGCAAATATTTGTTTCGTAGTCTGGATGTTTTCTATGTCTAAATATGTAGTATTTACATAAAATGAGATCAGTTGTCTAGTACTCATAGTATGACGTTGTGTGTAAGATGTCCCAAATATTTATTTATTTTAATGAACACTGTACTGAACACGAGATGGTTTTGCCGTTCGAGTCAAAAATGCTTGTTGTCAGTTCCATTGCTATCATCGTTATAATTAATTAATTAAAACGGTATTGTTCTTAATTACTCTCTATTAGTTGATAACAAACAATTGGCATTTTGATAAATTTATGTTGTCGAAACTTATATGTCATGTTAATGAACTCAATGAATGCAATGACGATTGATATATAAATACAAGTCCATTTAACAGTCAAAAATGCTATCAGGTTTCATTAAATTTTGTTCAAAAATTGTAAAAACGTTTGACTTGAAAATATTGTACATGACTGCCTCGTTGGTCTAGTGGTGTATGTTACTGCAGATCAAGAGGTATTGGATTCGATTCCCGGGTCGGAACACGTGTTTGTGTGATCCGCAAATATTTGATTCGGAGTTTGGGTCTTTTCTATGTATAATATGTATGTATTTACAAAAAAAAGGTAAGTTTATGTATTTATATCAGTTGTCTAGTTACACATAATACAAGCTCTGCTTAGTTTGGGGAGTAAATGGCGTAGTGTGTAAGATGTCTGAAATATTTATTTATAAAATAAATGTACCGGCTGTCTAATCCTAAACTTGAGAAGGGGTCGTAGGGATCTTATTAGGAAGTTGATGACATAAAAAATAACTTATTCTAATTTTTTTGTCTTGCTTTGCACCAAGGTGTGTACAAACATAATCGCTGGTAACACCACGGGCTTAGAATAATTACACAACCACGGGCCTCAGCTAGTGTTGAATATTGCTTCATTCGTTAATGTCAATAGCTCACTACAATAGTAATATACCAACACTTGTATTCACATTATTACAATAGCGACTCTCTCGTACAGAATAAAAATAACATCGGTATGAGATCATCATCTTCTTATTGTAATCTGTCTTTATTATTTTTTGTCTTTCTTATTATTAGTGGCAAGTGGTTGCCACTGGACCTCAGCAAACCATGGTTGAACTAGTTCTTAGTATATTTAAGGATATCATCATCATCATCAACAGCGTTTAACAGTCCACTGCTGGTAATAGGCCTCTCCTTTGAAAGAAGGTTTTGGCCTACTATACCACGCTGGCCAGACGGGTTGGTAAAGGGTTTGTTTCAAGTTTTCCTTCTCTTGGCAGTGATGTTAGCTGCTTATTTTGTTCCTTTAGTCGCCTCTTACGACACCCATGGAATGAATAGGGGTGGTGACTTAATCCGTCACCACACGGAATTAATCCGTCACCATACGGAATACTGACTTTATTTGAGGGTACTGACTGCATAATAACGATTGCCTTAAAAGTTAATGGGAACGAGAACCGACGACTTTTATCGTGATCTCCGAGGAACGGTGATTTACTGCCAAACATCGGAAGTTTTTAAGAATTTCTTGTAAGAAAGACCAACAAGTAAGAACTATGAATGCGATCATCACTACATGTGATAACATGAAGTCCTCCACCGCGTCCGTATGTCAGTTCGCGATAAACTCAAAAAACCATAGCACCGATTTAACACATAGACGCGGAGGGGGCCGCGGGCGAGAGCAAGTTATTGATAAATCGAGTTTAAGATATCGATTTTCATCCAGTGCCAGTATTACAAGCACGTATAAAAATAGCGCGTCGAGAGGATTATCACAAGTGTTCTGTGTACATAATATACTCCATGTTATGTACACAGAACATTTCTAAAACTATCACGATTCTGAACTTGCCTGATAGTTTTATTAATAGAATACAGGTTACTCCGGACATTTATAGCTTGTGAGGTGGTTGTAATAAAGAGTGAAAAACTATTCTAACTCAATAACTATAAAGTATGTTTTTATCCGTTCACGTAGGTATCAGATACGTAGTAGAGCCACGCTGATTTCAGCACGAATGGGCCGGCTCGACCGGGGCAGTACTACCTTCACACAGAAGACCATCCTAATAATGACAGAATTCTTCCTGTCGTATTTCGTTGGTGAGTGTCAGACCGGAGGCCCAATCATTCTGCATCATTCTCCCGATTTCCGGAGACCGGGAGAATGAAGCAGTGGGTCACCATACTGCATTGCCTACCTCACAATGAGGATGGTGACCACAGATCATAGAAACACAGGAGATTAGCTGTGTACACAAATTTATTCGTGTTCAGATGTCTCCGCGTTTCCCCCACTTACTTCACTAACACAAAATTAAAAAATTGTAAGCACGGCACACACGCTCGTATTTCTCCCGCACACAAAGAAACTTACAGAGACACCAATAAACCCACTAATTAAACACATACGAAAAGCGGGCGGCGCTTCTACCTGTAGCTACGGATTTCGAAAAACCACACATGTGCAATTTATGCAACTAGTGATGCGAAGTGATAATCATATAAAAATATCAAATGAAATTCAGTTAGCTGTATTATCTGCTCTTTCTCCTAAAGTTTTTATTGACTGTGAAAAGAAAAATAAACACGAGTTTCCCTCGAATATACTCTATACAAGCGATGTTTTATCATAATTGGAATATTTACTAATTAACTACCAAAAAACCGGATATCATCTTCTCGAATCTAGACTAGAACACAGGTAAAACTGCAATAATTTTATTGTTATGGATGCTATTGACCAGTAAAATGTAAATATTTATTTAAAACTTGCCGCTTAGACAGTTTAAGTGTTGCGTTCTTAGTTAAGTAGTGTAATCTTACGGTTGCATATTTTTCCATTACAGCCTTTATTAGTATTATTAAATGGTTATTCATTGGCGATTGATCGTGTTATTGAAAATTTATTGGGACCAGAATATTGTGCTATTTCTGTTGGGAAGCAGCTTGGACCCTTTCCTGTCGCATTTATCCACATTTCTTTAATTTTTGGAACCTTCGGATAGCTAAAATTTTGAAATAAAATCAAGGTATAAATGATGCTTGAGTACCACAATAAATTAAAAATCACAATTTTATCTACACTTTTTTTACGTTTACATAATTATAATATTACAATTTATTTATATCTTTAATAATCATTCGCACTTAATAGGATCGTATAAAATATCGACAATCATAAACATCACATCACATCTCTAACACAAAGGCCGACAGCGGCCGCTTCCCGAAACTATCGTGTGAGTGAGAGTATCAATAAAATACTTATCCATTGCGCTATTAGACCAGCCGATTCATTGACCGATTTGTACTAAGCAAGCAATGGTTTTAGTTCCTAATGAAAGGGATTAATTTGGTATTTCATCATTTTTCTAAAATATTTTCATTAATTCAGTATGAAAAACTATAATATTATAATATTTAGATATGAAATGGGATGCCATCTTTCTTGTAATTCACAATACAGCTGTTATTTTTGCAAAAAATCACTGAACAACGCGACATTTTGTCGAAAATCAAGAGCAGTGAAGACGTCGCAAGTTGACATGCGACTAATGTCCGAAAATGGCATCAAGCCGCTTTGAGGCCAGATGCGTTCGCAAGCGACACGCCTCAATTGCATATCTCCTGTAGGTATTTCTATGATCTGTGATGGTGACCCTTATTCCTGGATTCTACTCATGCTTTCGACCAGGCGGAGTAGAGTCACTTTGGTAGGCTTAAATATAGAAAAAAACTGATTATCACAGAAATTGCAAATAAACTCAGGAGCTCAAAAAAAGTCTTTGGAGAGGTACTTTCCATCTGAAATGTTGTTCCAGAATTAAAAGAAAGTTAATTTTCCACGAGCATGTATTCTTCACCTGCTTGATCTTTCGCTTATATACGAATAAAAAAACCGAGTTCAAAGAAAAACTATTCCGAGTACGCAAATCGTGACAGTTGAATGCCTATTGAGGAGTTCCCTCGATGTTGTGACCACACCATCCCCGTTGCGTCCCCAGACATAACATGGTGACCACACTGTGGCGGTTTAGCGAGATGCCTCTGCATCGCACACTAACGATACAATTGCACTTAAGCTGTTATTTTTAGGTATAATTGAGGTATAGTTTTCATCAATTTTAAACTAAACTAAACATTCCAAAGAGTGTGGTTCACGTTTAATTTTGCCTTCAGAACAACACAACTATTATGAAGTTAATTATGTTTTGCTTTGTGAATTAGAGCATCTCGAAGAAAGTTTGCGTTTGTTAGTTATATTAAACCGTAGTGAGTATAATCCTTATATTTGTGGCATACATTAAGAAATTAGGCGATATCAACAGTTAGTGTGTCTTGGAAACGTAGTGTTTATGTAAAATTAGCTATTGGCTGAAGCTCTGCCCTCGTGTATGTCGGTTATTACGTAAATAATCGCTTCAATAATCGAAGCATCTACATGCTCAATTTCGTTAAAATCTGTGAAGCGATTTAGCCGTGAAAGTGTAACAGATTGTTAGCATTCCATACTGTTAATTAAAAAAAAAAGAAAATAATAAAATGAAGTGTATCTAACTTTATAATTATCTCAAACAATATCGATTTAAAATAAATTATCGAGTTGTTGATTTTTACGATATAGTTGGCAACACTGTGCAAGCGGCCATTATAAAAAGAAATGTCAGATCGAGAGACGGCAGTTAATTGTAAAGAGTACAACACTACGCATAGTCAATTGGATTATTTGTAAAATCATAGAGATTGATTAAAGTATTTCAGGAAAATGGGTATCTGTGTATAATTTGACCTGACTCCGCTAACAGTCAGAAGTGGTAAGAACTAAAAGTGTTGGGAAAAACTTCAGGTATGTTTCTTAACTTATTTTGTTGAAAACAACATGAGTTGACCGGTAATCAGCTTATCACGATGTTGTTGTAGGTGTTTTTAAATTGAACTGCTGTAGCAAAAGTGCGTTTGGAATTGGAAGTTAAATGTTGAGTTTCAACAAACGAACGACATGTTTACGATGTAGAAGGATTTCGATTAACGGAATATGACTAGGAAAACGCCTTATAAAGCGCGTGGGTAATTTTATAGGCAAAATCAAAAGTAGGTCACGGGTGTGCTAAGATTTGTAACATAATGTGGGTAAGACTGCTATTTTTTCGAAGACAAACTATATGAATAAAGTTATGAGTATGAATGGTTATATTGGCCAATTTAAAAGCATTAAGTTAGTTTAATTATAAATAAGTATATTATGTAATTGCGTAATAGTAATATCATAATATAGTAATAATAAGTACCGGGATATCGTAAAATGAATTTGTAAATGTGATTACTACTTAAGCATGCTATACGAATACCTAAAAAGTACATATTACGTAGACATTTCTTACGAGATTAAACGAAATAAGGATAGTTAAGCTTTGTCCTTAAACACTGTTTCTTCAATCATGAAACTTAGTTTTAAGACTGAGCTTATATAAAATTTCCTGTTCGCCTATTGTTTATAGTTATTTTTTAAGCTCAGATCAATACAGTGTTTAGTCACCTACCTACTCTGTATTTGAAGACGAATAAGTAGCATATTTCATCATAAACTGTGTAAACATAACATATGTGACCTATATGACCTGACTACCCATCAAAAGTGCAGCATGGGTAGTGTAACCAAAAAAAAAAAAAAATTTTTACTTTTCTGTCTTTACTGTAAACGGGAATTCGCGATAATATTAAAAACATGAGTATGTGTATAAGTGGCAAAAGTCTACAAACAGTTTTCTGTCTTTGTTTCGCCCCATACTAATACCTACGGCATTCACCATGTACCCAATATGATAGTGTTGCAAATATAGTCCTCACTCTATGCTATGATAGTGTTGCAAATATAGGCACTCAACTATGAGGGAGTCGATGTATATTCGGTAATTTGTCACAAAACCCTATTTTACTGACCAATTTAAAATTGTTATCGCGGGCTGTATAACTGAATAAACGAGAATTATTTACAACACAATCTATAGCTTTGAATTGGAATTTTATTAATCTTAGCAATCAGTCTTGTAATGCACGCCATAGAACCGACTCAAAAAGGAACCTATTACTCTGTTAAATATTATATCTTAAATATCGGCCTCAAAGTAAATGATACGAAAAAAAACAGCCTGCTACACCTCTTAAACAAATACAAGGACTGCTTTGCATTTCAATATGCAAAACCTGGCTTGACTAACCAAATGGAAATGACACTGCGTCTAAGTGATAAGACGCCTATCACTTATAGGCCGTGTAGACTTTATTTTAGAGAGTGCGTAAAGATTCCAGATATTGTAAGCGAACTACTTAGTAACAATATTATAAAGAAATCACAGTCGGCTTACGCTAGCCCAATAGTTTAGTTCGAAAAAAAGAATAATGAATACAGGCTTTTGCGTTGATTAAGGGTTAATAAACAAAAATACGGTAAAGGACAGCCATCCGATGTCTACTATAGACGACCATCTCGATCGTCTTGGTGGTAAATCACAAGTCTAGATTTGTCATCCGGCTATCATCAAATTCCTGTGGTTGAGGAATCACGTCACGTTAGAGCCGAGTCCACTAGGATGCCATTCGGTTTCGGTAAATACCCCGGCAGTTTTCTAAAGTATGAATAACTAGCTTTTTCCCGCGGCTCCGCCCGCGTGTATGTCGGTTATCGCGGCAAAAAGTAGCCTATGTCTTTTCCCAAGTTCAGCTCTATCTTCATACCAAATTTCATCAAAATCGGTTCAGCGGTTTAGGCGTGAAAGCGTAACAGACAGACAGAGTTACTTTCGCATCTATAATATTAGTAGGGATAAGGCTCTTGAAGCTGGACGATTTGAACTGATCATTCCTTTTTTAGATTATTTATTGTTTACGGACAGTTCTTTTGAGGAGGCATTAAACAAGCTGGAAGCTATTTTAGGTCTTAAACGTAAAGCTAGTTAGGAACGGGAAACATCTTACTTCAGAGACCTAATGAAAAATATCCGTTCAGACCAGTCGCTTATTTTAGCCGCCGAACAACGCGTGAAGAAGCGTTTTGGCACTTGAAGAAATTTAGGGTTCGTTTATTGGTCTGATACTCAAAATTATAACAGACGGTAGCGCATTACGCACCACCTTAAGTAAGATTTAATTCCTAAATTTGCAAAGTAGTGGCTGATGCTACAGGCACATAAATTCAGCATCTAGTACTGGCCAGGGCATAACATGCTTCGAGCAGAAATCCTGTCTCATCAACAAGTATTGCAGAAGAAGTAGATATTTGAAATATCACAAGTCATAATTAGTAACATAGATTATGTGGAGGAACGGGTTTCGTGTCCCCCCCAACCCAAAGAGATGATCCTCCGGCCAGGCGAGGTGATAGTGCCTAGCGGGACCACTGCCCAACGGATTTTTATTTATTTATTTAAACTTATTACACATGTTGTTCAAAGGCGAACTTAATGCCATGAATATAGAAGTATGTGTCGGTTAGTGTTGAGATGTTTTATATATATTAATCGGCGCCAGTTTTTCTTCGGTGAATGGCACTGTTGTTTCCGTTGCGCTATATGTTAAAGTCGTCACAGGTACAAATGACAGATCCATGGATAAAGCTTATTAAAAAAAGAGACATATCAATAACTACGTATTACGTGATGGTAAAATATATGGGCGTGTAAGATTTTAATTAAAATGGGTGGTGCCCAACTGGCTAGATGTAGGATATGTTAGCTTAATCACGGCGAAGCGAATCATTTCCCAACCAAAAAAATGGTTGAGAAGATTGGATCCGACTATTGGTCCCCAACAATTGATGAAGAGACATATCAATATGAACCGCTTCCTCAAGAAGTAAGTAAATTGCATGCATTAACTGTGCATACAACAAAAATGTCAGAAAAGAGATCGGGGTTCCTAATTTCATACCATCCACATCGATCATCTAGGTCCATTTCTAAAAAGTAAAAAAAGGAATGCGTACCTCCTTAGTGTAATCGACGGGTTTAATAAATCTATATTTGTCAGAGCTGTTGGGAATACTAGGTCTAAGACGGTTAAAGCACTCGAAGATATTTTTGCAACACTTCGATGCCCGAAAATAATCATATCAGACCAGGGCAATAGTTTTACGTCTGGTGAGTTTAAGAACTTCGTTACCTCAACTGGTGCCAAGCACGTTCTTAATGAAGTGGCCATGCCTCGAGCAAACGGGTAAATTCAACACTATAATCCGACGATTCTCAGCTCACTAGCCGCTATGAACCATGGCTTAGTTTTCAGTTTATCGCCAATAATAAGCAACAAAAGTGAATGTAGTGATTCATATTTGAAATATGAAAAGCGCAACATTATTATTCAACTGAAGCTATTATGGTGTTATATAAGTATACCTTGTTTGATAATATGTATATCACAGTTAGATTCCTAAGTGTAACATGTGGAATTTTCATGGAAATGGCCGGTTACTCATATCCAATTCCCATATCATTAATATGTTTTGTATTAATACAGTTTAGATTGGTGTCGACACCGGAGAGTCGGCAATGTCCGGACCTTCTGAGAGGCAGCGTCGAAGAGGACAGGCTGCTGTTTGACCGTGGCTCTCGGGTGGCTAAACGGCAATGATCGAAATGTAATGGCTCTCGGGTGGCCTACTATACAGTGTGATGATCCAGGAGACAAGCAGACCGTGGCTTTCGGATGGCTAAACGGGAGCTTTGTCCAAATTGTGAAAATGAGAGTGCAATGTTATGAAGAGTCAACTGGTCGTCGGATGGAGCTTACAAGAAGATATCTTATCGTTAATTGTATATTATAAGAAAATGTGTATTGTAGAAAATCATTTGGATAAAAGATGTAGTTAGCTATTTATAGTATAAAAAAAAATGTACCTATCTATGTTAGCTCGCAGAAAAGGAAGGTTAATATTATTGTCTGCATTATTAATTTTACATGATGTAATAATTACTATGGGTATGAGGTCATACCCTATACAATAGAATGGCCGAGCTAAATTTAGGAATGGGGACATTCCTGTTGCAGAATGGCCGTCTGTTAGCATTCCATACTGTTAATTAAAAAAAAAAGAAAATAATAAAATGAAGTGTATCTAATTTTATAATTATCTCAAACAATATCGATTTAAAATAAATTATCGAGTTGTTGATTTTTACGATATAGTTGGCAACACTGTGCAAGCGGCCATTATAAAAAGAAATGTCAGATCGAGAGACGGCAGTTAATTGTAAAGAGTACAACACTACGCATAGTCAATTGGATTATTTGTAAAATCATAGAGATTGATTAAAGTATTTCAGGAAAATGGGTATCTGTGTATAATTTGACCTGACTCCGCTAACAAGATGGATAAAGGTACTTTGGTATTTATACATCCATACAAATAAATAAAATTGGAATATCTGTATGTAATATCAAATGAAGAGTTTTTTTACTAAATGCATATAGGTATTATGAAAGGCCAAAACCTCCTTTCAGAGGAGAGGCCTATTTCCTGTACTAAGGACTGTTAAAGGCTGTTGATGATTATGAAAGTATATACGTTACTGACATCCATTATGCAATTTTAAAATTGTTTGTCTTCCTGTCTGTCTGTTTGTTCCGCGTAATCTCTGGAACGGATTGACCGATTTTGACGGGACTTTCACTGGCAGATGGCTGATGATATAGGGAGTATTTAAACTAGCTTCGCTCTGCGGCGTTACTCTCGATTAAGGACAATAACCGCGGGTACTTATACTAGTTAATGAGTTTCGATTATTATGACGATAAGAGGATTGGTGAGATAAAAGTTATCAAAAACCAAGAACGTAGATCATCTTCATGCCTTTCTCTTAATTCCAATTGAGGCCTGAGTAACTTATAATTACAGATTAAGTAACATTGCAAAAGAGATTTTGATAACTGCCTGACGCTAGCCCCCATTGAGATATTTAAAGCATAATTTTTGCAATAGTTAAAACAAAATAAACTTTTTTCCGAGCATCTGACATACTACATCATCCAGTCCACAAACTAAGCAGAGCTTGTACTATGGGTACTAGACAACTCATATAAATACATAAACATGGTTTTTTTTCTAGACACATACATAAAAAACACCCAAACACCGAAACAAGTCAGTTGTCTAATACCCATAATACAAGCTCTAATTAGTTTGGGACTAGATGGCGTTGTGTTTAGGATGTCCGATATATTTATTTATAAATTTATTTATGTTCGTATTAATTCTGATTTTATATAGAGCTGTTACTATCTAAAATAATGAAACAAAGTACTGAAAAGTACACTTTTGAACGTTTCAAACGTATATCAAAATTATCAGCTTAGCCTAGTTTTGTATATGAAATAAAAACAGCTAACGCAACCTTAATTAACTAACACTTTCCAATTTTTATGTTGAATAATTAGAATTGAATGTAGGCCACTAAACTATTTACTTTGTAGACGTTTATTTTAGTTGAGGTAAGCAGACATACAGACAAAATGGTGAACAATTATTACCAAGACCTAAATCTTTGAATACTGTGTTGATTTGAAAGCACATAGTAGCAATACATATACACCTTTTTTTCGTGCGGAAATCCCCACGGATGCCACACTTTGGTGGCTATGACCGACTCGAACCGACTAAAACCGCACGCCGTCTCGGGTACTATGAGTCGGGGAACCAGGTATACCCTCGAAAGGAAACCCGACGCACCTCGGGTAACCTACCGCTTGTAGATGGCTCCCTTCTGTGTTCACCACTCAGAAATTCTACGGCACGCGCTTTATAGCGCTCGCTCCTCCACCCCGGCCTAATACATTATACATTTATATAAAATCTGTACCTATACTGTATATCTGTATACAACATTAAGAGGCTAAAGTAAAATTTTACAGGACAGGCATAAAATGCGCGTAGTAAAATTTTAAATGCAATTTTGAGAAAGTTATAATAAAGACAGAGTAATTAGCTTAGCTGTATTTTTATAATAAATAGAGGGAAGTATCATGAATTACACATAATCACGATAAATTTATCTATTTTTTAAATGATAAACCATGTTAATATTTGTGCAATTAATGTTATACATCATTGTATATATCTTTTCATAGGCGACGTAGGACTTAATGCTTTATACCATTATGTAGAACTGGTTCTTGCGATTATAATGGTATAATAAACGTAATTTCGACAAAATGTTGAGTTACTTTTGTCTACCTCTGAGGTACAGATATATGTATATACCTACATATACCTTACCTATACCAGGTATACCTTACCTATAACAAAACTGATTTAAGAAATTGTCTGACTGTGTGTTTCGACTAATCTCTGGAACATCTGGGACAGATTTTGACGGGACTTAACTATGTTATATCGAGTAACTTAAGATACTAGCTTCGCCCTGCGTTGTTACCCGTGGTTTATAACAAAAACTGAGTGTATAATAAACCTAACTACCGCCTTGCATACCGTAGAACCTTTACAACAACAATCAAGGGGAAGAACGCGGGGCGAAGCTAGTCTTAATATCTAGCTGAAAAATATCTATCTGAAATCGAGCCGGCCCATTCGTGATGAAATCAACGTGGCGTTAATGTTTGTTACGTTTATGTTTAGGGTCGCATAGTTTAACCCCTTTTTTTGAAAGATGGAAACATGGAATACAAAATATTCATAAAAGCGCAACCACAGGCAATAACTAGTCTCACATAAAGGTCATTTATATCTGTATATATTCAAACACAGTTGTTGTAACATAGTTTTTTAAACACACCATATACATTATTGTTTTTAACTATTGATTGCCGTATACTTTAATAATATTATGCTCTATTGTAACGCATAAAGGTTTTCTTCTATGTTTATACGTTTGTGTAACAATTATATACTCCTTGTGTAACAAAAATATATATATAGATTTAAAGTTTAAACTAGTTCAGATAAGACGTCATAGGCTTTGGACAATGTAACTTCCACGTTTAGCGTACTGCGTAACTATTTTAGGTTTAAGACGCGTTTAGACGTCTATAAATACCTACATGTTTAAATAAATATTTCGGACATCTTAAACAACGCCATCTAGTGCCAAACTAAGCAGAGCTTGTATCGTATAGACAGCCGCATAAGCTAGGCACTAGACAAACAAGGCAATCCATCCTATAACATGACTGAAAGTGTGGGTTTAATATTCTTAATGAGAGCGTTAGAATATTTACTTTGAACTGTAAATTCCACATATTACTAGTGTTGTAAATGCGAAAGTTTGGATGGATTCAAACTTGCCAGAAAGACTGAACGTATCTTAATGAAATATTATACAGAGATACATTACACAGACTGTAATGTTTGACACATGGATTTCTTTTCTCCTAGAAAAAATAAAATATAAACTTTTTATATTATGGCCTACCAAAGTGACTGTTCTGCTTGATAGAAAGCATAAGTAGAATACAGGAGTAGGGGCTACCATCCTTATTGTGAATGCAGCATTGTCACCCACACCATGGCGGTTAAGTGAGATGTTTATGCATTATTCTCCCGGCTTCCAGAGGCCGGCAGAATGATGTTAAATGATTGGGCCTCCGGTCGCACACTCACTAATGTCAGCCGATAGCACGTATTCTGACATTTTAGCTTCCTTTAATTCCAGCAAAGTCACAGGGTAAAGTTAGTCCTATATATAACAAATTTCCAGCACTTGAAATGACTTTGACCGTGCTTCGTCCGAAAATTCGAACTATACACAATTAGACGGAAACGTTTGACGGTCGGGCTGTGTTAACACGATCAAAGGACACGCAATGAATGTGCGGCTAATTATAGCAGCTCCAGACGCTCGCTTGTCCGATCTTGTTCGCGTTTACGGCTTATCTGGATCAATGTTGCATTTAGTTTATAGCAACGAGAAATTATTTTAATAGGTGATGTAGATATTGCTTTTTGCCACATTCTTAGCTCCTACGAGAAAATATACTTACACTTTTATTATAGTTACGAGTCCTCCGACTACCCTTTGTAAAGGTATATTGACAAGTATATTTTCTCATTGTCGTAAGAATACACATATCTGGGTACTCTAAAATGTACTCTCTTTTTACAGAATACTGTCTAGTTTTAGTTGGTTAAGACTAATAAGCTCAAGACCATTCGGTTGTAAAAATGTAAAGAATTTCCCAATAATTGGTATACGGAATACTGAATCGCTGTTAAATAACATGTTACTATCCACATTACGTGTTACGAGTACGCTGTATTGTATATACATATCTACACTGCTTTATTTCCTTTTCCAATCAACACTCTTATACACCGGACACTACCCTATACATTTGCCCTATCCGTTCTGTATTTCCATCCAATGATTGCCTGTAAGAGATTGCCTTAGTGCGATAAGGCCGCCACTTGTACTGACCTAGCATTAAGTTCCATGTTAAGTTATCTGGTGTACAATAAAGCGATTTATTATTATTATTTTACCTGCTGTATGTTTTCTGGACTGATATTCTGGTAATTCACATACAAGTACTTTACGAGCTATGTTAACCAATAGTATTTGTTTCCGAATTACATTTACCTACTCTGAACTTCTTCTTTACAGGTTGAAATGGCATGCGAACTTCGTAAGCCTCTGTTCGTCCACGAAAAGGAAGCTCAGGATGACCTGATTAAAATTCTGGACGAATTCAGCAACCGTTTACCAGCTGTAGTGATACACTCCTTCACGGGTTCAGTAGAACAGGGCCTAAAGTATATCGAAAAGGGATTTTATTTGGGCATAACGGGGTATATATGTAAAGACAAGTCGGATGGTGGAATCCGAAGATTGCTATCGGAACGACTTTTGCCTTTGGACAAGTTGCTGGTAGAGACAGATTCGCCGTTCATGTACCCGAATATGAGAGCTTCGAAGCTGCCACTGCATGTCAAGGATTCTTTGACTGAAAGGTGAGTGGTGTATTTATGTCATCGTGCATCTTAATTGATGGTTCAATTGTCATCAGAATTTGGAAATTAGAAAATAATTTTGCAAAGCGTGGGGCGACGTTATTACAATATTTTCAGAAAGCACCCCACGCTTTGTTACATTAAAATTATTTTTTACTTTTTAGTTTAAAAGAGTGTTTGTTTAGTTTTTTAAAACTATTATTTTTTTTATAGACGAAAAAAGACTAATTTTGGTAAAACTTTTTTTTTGTTTTCTTTTTTCAAATTAGTGTATTGTCATCGGTCCTCGATAAGTCTACAAAGTTTGGACGAAATCTGCCTGTTTAAAGTGGGTCAGAATCGCACCTAAAGGAGTCGGTTATAAACAAACATACAGGTGAAGCTAATATAAAGCGTGTAATGAAAATATTTCTCTCTAAGACCGTGTGGCTCTGAAACCTGACCTGCTTTATTTGAAGCTATTATTATGATCAGACAACATGTTCGTGAATTCGTATTTGCAAATGAAATGTGCATTGATATAAAATTAAAAGCGGATGTGACTGCATATTTATATCAAAACTAAAATTAAAATGCTTAAAAAAGTACATGGTCAAATTCTACATTCTTTTCAATTATTAAATTACGTCGTTTATTTTTATTGCTTAATCTACCATTTTAAAATATAATTACTTATTTTCGTGATTAATTACTTTTTTTTTCTTATTTTTTTTGTTTTTTTTTTTAATTAATGATCCATACAATATCATAAATTAGAGATTAAATCTGTTTGTTTCGCTTTCACTGTTAAACCAATAAAATGATTTGGATGAATTTCGTTATAGAGATAGAGATTGTCCTTTGGAGAAGGATATATTTTGGGCTAGGATTGGAAAAGGCTATTTTTGTCGCTTTAACCGACATATATGCGGGCGGAGTCGCGGGCGGGCGTAAATCTGTGTTTGTATAAATAAAGCTTATATTGTTATTATTACCATTTAATATTAACAAATAAATTAAAGCAAGGTTTGTAGTTTACTATCATTTTTTTTGCCGGCGACTACTATTGTCGATTATAGCGGTAAAAAGAAGCCTGTCTTTTCTAAGGCTCTAGACTATTTTTGTACCAAATTTCATATAAATCGGTTCAGTAGTTTGGAAGCCGGACAGACCGATAGACAAAGTTACTTTCGCATTTAAAACATTCGAAAGAATTGACAAATGAATGATTTGTTTACGAAGTTATCACCGTATAACTCCGTGTTTTGTTTGTTAAATAAATATATGTTTATCAACTTTAATATCATTTATCTCATTTTATCGAAATTTCAACTCCCTTAAAAATGTATGATCCAGTTTTGTATATTGAGCATATCTGATAAGATAAGAAGTAAAGGAGCCTCTTGTGTGTTGTCAAGATAAACTCATCTGTAACACTTCTCATCACTGGAATATGAGTAATTTTGGGAAACGTTTTCCTGATCTGTTTTATGTGATGGTGAGCACATCGATGCCCAAAATATTATAAATCATATAACACAACGGCAACTAGTTTCAAACTAAGCACTGCTATAGATCACTTATATATTTTTTTAAATACACATTGTTCTCATACGTAGAAATCAACCATACCGCAGCAGCAACTATTCGTAGATCATACAAATATTTAGTCCGACTCAAGACTTGATTACCCTTTTTTTGTGCGGAAATCTCTCGGATACCACCAGTTGATGGCTATATCGGACTCGAACCGACTAAAACCGCACGCCATCTTGGGTACTATAAGCCGAGGAACCAGGTGTACCCTCGAAAGGAAATCCCTGGAACCCCGATTAATAATAATTAGTAAATTAGCTCATATCCGTTGGTATCTCGTCTTTTCCATTTACGAATAAAAAACTAGTAAATAAGCACTTGCTTTTAACCATCAACCTTGGATTCTACTCATGCTTTCCATCAGGCAGAGTTACTTTAGCAGGCTGATATATACAAAATGAGTAACTGATGTACGCTCGCGTCCTAGGGATATGAAAAATAAATATTGACCGATTTTCAGACCTACCCAATAAGCATACAAAATTTCTTACAAATCGGTCCATAGTTTTCGGAGGAGTTTGGTAACAAACACCGCGACACGAGAATTTTATCTTTTAGTGTTCTCATAATGTTTCGAGACGTTTAAAATAAATATTGTATTTCAGTGCGACCTATATGAATGACTTTGAAATGCCAAACTTAATTAAGATTTATTTCAGCTCTGATTTGTTTAGAAACTTCTTTAACTAGTTTTTATTAAACTTGAATTAGGAAGAGTTTTTCCACTTCCTTTAACGTATTGTATTAATTATTTGTATTTATTTTATATCCGCATTAGTCGGTTGTAAATTCATTTTAATTGATATCGCTTAGTGGTGAGATTTTGACCATATTTTCCGAACTTAAACTTAATATCGTAGACCGTATTAGCACTGTCATTGTGTGCCATTAAAGCTGTTTTACAAAATGGTTTGATTTAAAACATCATACCCTACTTATGGCCTACTATAAAACGCTGATTAGACTGGTTAGTAGGTAGGTTTATTTCAAGTGATCCTTCTCTTTACATAAATGATCCTGTGTAGCGTGCTCCTTTGGTCCGCTATTATGACACCCACGTGATAAATAGGGGTGGTATTCTACTAATTCGTTTATTTGCGCAATTTATTTTACTAGAAGAACGAAGGAATCAATTATATATAGCATATTTATAGTTCTAAATTGGTTTATTGCGAATTAATTTAAGTTTATTTAATTTAGTTTTCTGTTTGCAAATAATTATATACTCAATGATCCGGCTTGAGGTCTCGGGTCGAACCAAATGTTTGTGTAGATCCACAAATATTTGTTTCGAAGTTTGGGTGTGTTTTATGTATATTATGTATGTATTTACAAAAAAAAAGTATGTTTATGTATTTATATCAGTTGTCTAGTACCCATAACACAAGCTCTACTTAGTTGGGACTAGATGTGGTTGTGTGTCAGATGTCCGGAACGTTTATCCGGTGAACTTCGTTTCACCTAAATTTATTTATGTTAATGCAATACTCTCATTCTTGTCAATTAAAATTGAGTTTCCACTATTTTTCGTTGAAAGGATTTCAAGAAAATACTCAAACAGTTTAAGTTTAAATTATGAGAAAATATCAAGATTTTCTCATAATAAACTCGCAAATATTGCAAGACCAAAATAAGACATTTGAGACAGAGGGACAGCAATTATTTTTTAATAATTAAGTTACTAACAATTTTAATCAATTATCACCAGATCCATGAACTTTGTCAATCGCTACTGCACGTTTCAACGCAACGAGCCGTGCGCGCTGCCAGCCATCGTAGAGCTCATCGCCGGGTTCCTGGGGCAGAGCCCTGAAGACGTCGCCCTCGCCACCGCATTCAATGCACTCAAGATATTCGGCCTCAGTCAGTGAGTGAACACAGGAGCAAAGAAACCCCATCACGATATCAATAGTGAAAATCAGTTTGTTTTCAATTGAAACTGAACTTAAGCAGAGTTAACATTAGTTTCAAAGTTCCTCGCATATCATGTTGAATAATAATAGTTTATCAAAACATATCAAAACGGTTAAAGAGGTAGTTCTTTTCATTTTAGTATACATTTCAGTCTAAAATTGCGGCTTCTGGTCTCGTTTTCAATTTCAACTTTTTTAACAATTTAAAAAGTTTGAGGTCTTGAAATTAAAAAACTAGATGGCGATAGTTGTTTTGCACGTTAATGTAAATCGCGCTATTAACTTTTCATCAGGTTTTCGGTAAAAAAAACAGATTTTCACTATTGATAGTTGATTAATGCGTAGATGATGATATTAAAGGCTCCTTAACTCCTCAAATATTTTATAAAGAATCGAGTTGTGCCTTCGCGCTAAGTGCCTTGATTACAAACAATGTTTACAAAACAATATTTTACCCAGATATGTATTTAGAAGATATCCTCCTCATTCTGATTAATATCTAGTATTATTTAAAGAGTGATTTAGAAATTTGATATCGCTGATAAAGTTTCTTCGATCGTCATTCGAGATATTGTTTATAAAGTTAATTTATAAACACATCACGAATATGTTACCTACATGAAATACTCATCCATTGCAATATGCATTTCGATAAATACAAAAAACGAAGATTTTTGTGGCAAAACGAGGCTATGGGTACTGCGACATTTTTGACACAAATATTTACAAATGACTGTATTTTAAATTGACTATTTTGTGGTAAATATGTCGTAGTACTTCTTATAATATCAATTAGTTTTAATCTTGCCATTGAATAAGATTTTTTGCCTCTCTAAACAGTGTAGTTAACGATCAATATAATTTTTGGAAATGCATTTTTTAAATGGCTCCATTAAGGAGATCTTAATTAATTTTTTGAGCAGATCTTTTTGGACCACTTGTCAAATGAAATGGCAACTTTCGAAATTTAACATTAGTTGTGTTCCAAAATGTTATATTGATCATTAATTTTGCTGTTAATTCGCCAATTTTAGTATCTAAGAGAGGAACGGAATAAAAAAATGACTGGCAAGCTGTTTATAGCTTCTTTTTTTTCTTTAATGGACGCTGTGAACAGTGATGGACTCGATACAAAAATGATTTTTACGAGTTCTAAGATCCTTTTAAAAAAAATCCTAATTAAAATAAGTGTTATGTAAGCAAGGGTTTTTGAATAATTTTTGTTTAACGCCTTTACTGAGACTACATAATTTCTATAAGCTTTAATGTCATAAATACAGTCTATAGATTAAATATTATTTTAGACCTTGCCAGTCAACAAAAAAACTGTACGCAAGATACGAACCGCGTACCTGACAAGCCAAGTCGCAATATTGCCATTTTAAAAATATGTATGTACTTGGTATATTTTTTGCATAATAATGAAGAACGTTATTTTTTAAGTTATTTGGTCTATTGTGGCTTGTACGCACTCGCCTTTCGGTGGCAACCTTTATTAGTCAGACTGATCTCAAATGAAGTATAATCGAGTAATTTGATTTTCAACTAACAGTAAATAAATCGTCAATAATTATATTCGTCACTTGACGATTCTATGTAAAAGGCCGCGTTTCATTTACGCGATCAATTAAAATAATAATATTTTTGTAGTGTGTACGTTAGATGTATTTAATACTAACCCTTTGTATAATTAAGTCGTCGGGATGATTTTGTGGGTAGTTTGGAAAGGATATGCGTCACAGTCAACTAGTTTATGAATATATTTACACAGTTGTGATTTATTTGTTAGATTCACATGCCCTTTCCAATCTTTGCGTAGCTTATAAATCATCTCGTTTAGTGACAATGTTCGCACAAATGAAACGCAGCCCTAACCATAAGCTGTTGCCACCCTTATTTAGCACGGTGTAAGGTATCTCTAGTTATTTCGCCCTGCGCAGGGCATTCCTAATCGAATTATCATATTTATATTTTTCATCGAATATTTTGTAAATAGTTTGAAATAATGTGTAATTATTTAATAATGTTAATTTAATGCTGTAGTCACAACGAAATCAAAGACTGCAAGTATTAAAATGTGACAACTTGAAATGTTAATTGTTTACGTTTTTGTATCGATATTTTTACGTATTTAATCGATTAGAAGTATTGTTATTTCTTTATTTTTTGACAATCACTTTGTTGTAGTATGTAAGTGCGATTGTTGGGCCGTTGCCGCGTTGTGTAAAGATATTTATACTTGTATATTGTGGCCCGGAGCCTGGAGCAATGTAGTGCCTTCGATAAAACGTCCTTTTGTGATACAATATTTTCATAGAATGTACAGATTATTACTTTCAATATACAAATAAACAAAGTATACTTGTTTTATTTTTCTATCAGTGTGACCACAAAAAGAAAAGCATGCTATTTTTTTGAATTTGTGAAGACCGGGGTGTCTCACTAATTTTTAAAACAGGAGTACAAAATAAAATTTGCAACTAATTTTCTTTTTGTACTATTTTGTGTAAACAATAAAGACAAATTAATAAATACATTAGGTTTTCACTTGGGTGAATTCATTGAAAGAGTTCATATCAATAAATAAAATTTAAGTGTAAGTATGTTTGTTATTTCAAGCTTAGTGCTTGTGGAAGTATATGGTAATGAATCGATTAACCATTTTTTATAATTTTGTCACGGTTATATCTGGAACGGCTGGACCTGGACGATTTTGAGGGGACTTTTACTGACAGATAGCTAATGTTGTAAGAAGTAACTTAGTCAAATTCTATATTAGACAAGCTGCGCCTGTTCCGCGGCTATTGTTGTGTAGGTACAACCACAACGCGAGGAACACCACGGGGCGCAGCTAATGTAAAATATTTTTTTTAAGGTGAAAGAATAAGGTATTTCAGAGACCTCTCTTTCCACTCAACGTGTAAATTTTACTTATGAATGTGTAACTTCAGTAAGAAAAAAACTATGGGCGGTGACAAATTAATAAAAAATATCAATTTATAATCATAATTACTATTTATTTACAATTTTTGGCAGTCGACATTGTAATGACAAAGAAAATAATACCTACCTACATTTTATAAGTAATTTAAATTTCTTCTAACTTATTCACAGATTTCTCTCCTTAGCAAAGGCACGTAGGCATTGATGTAAATTATAAAAACCCGCCAAAGACTAATTTACCACGCTGGCTAATATTGAATATAGCTAAAGGTAATTAATTAAAATTTAGTCAATCAAATTATAAACTAATTAACAGAATAATGTATAAAATAGGTGAATTTTTTTATTTCAATTTACGAAGTTTTTAGAAGCTACTATTCCGAATAGAATTAAATACTGGCGATCAAAATTATAACATTTCTAACAGAGAAAAGTTAAACTATGAAAATTGCAGTGTTGATTCGTGTATAGTATTTGCTCAATAACATATCAAATTTAAACATTTCTACTATGCAGCCTGTATAACAGAGTACATGAGTAATTTCCAGTTAAAATCATGCCTTCACTTACAACTCAACACTGAACATGGGAAAACATGTTTGGCCTAGTGTGAATACATAACATGTTGACTGCGCTGTCATTCGTGACGAGATTACTGACACTGGCTTGGCTACCATCATGGATTTTTGATGACGTTTCGAAATTTGAGAGGGGAGGAAAACATCAGATCAGTCGAATGTTAAAAAAAATCTATTTGAAGACAATTTTATAAAAAAAAATTGTGTTATTAAAATCAATAATGGTGGCCAACCAAACGAAATCAGTCAACGGCAATATTTATTTATTTATTTGTTGAATAAAGGCGGACTAATGCCATGAGGCATTTTCTGCAAGTCAACCTTCAGGTGTTGTGGAAATATTCAATGCCCTAACTCAGTGGATGTGAAAAGCTCACACTAGGCCCTCAAACATACATTACAGGCTAATATATCACAGTTAAACTAATCCCTGTCGAGTTTCCGAACGACTCCGGGCGGTGGAGAGGTGAGAACTTTGCGTGAGAGGCGCGCTTGACCTGACACTGGGTCGCGCCCGAAGTACTTCACCTGTATCTCGGACCCGACGTCTAGTCCCAAGGCTGATGGGTGGGATATCTGAAATAAATATGATTTGTCTTTGCATGTAGTTTATTTTTTAGGTCATCGATGTATATCAACAGAGGAACTCTATGCTATCTATACATATAAATAAAATGTAGTGTCTGTGTGTAGTATGTAGAAAGCTGATTACGCAAGGAGTAACTTAGGTTAATTTTATTTGACTAGCTTCGCTCCGCTTCGTTAACTATAACCGGGGGTAACACCGCAGGACTCCGCTAGTAATATAATAAAACTGTTTTTTTTTTATTTCGCTGCTGACTTCTTTAAAAGAAAATGTTGAGTAAATAATTCTTTTTTAATTTATAATCCTACTAAATGGCTAGCCCATTGTTTGAAGGAAAATACAGCCTAGGCAACAAAATATTACGTGCTCTAGAACTAGAGTTGAATGGAGCTGAGATACAGCCGTGACATTAAAAAAGCCCAGCCAAGTTCCATCGTTTTCCGTTTTCTATTCCATTCTCTATTCTCTCGTTTCACTGGTTAGTATTTAGTTTTGATCACGTGATTTTTGCAACTTGGCTAGGGTAGGGGGGCTGATATTCCAATGATATCTTACCTTCCTATGATCTAACTGCGTATTATGTACCAAGGCGGGCGCCATGCCCGAGTACAGCGTGACGAGGACCCCGATGTCCTTGACCTCCACGACCTTGGCCTTGTAGATAGCTCCGAACTCCAGTTCAGGAGTTCGTTCAGCGCTGAGCCAAGTTGAGATGCGAGCGCGAGCTTCGTCCATGGCGGCTTGGGAGGGCGCGAACACACTGTACTTAGTTTCATCTATTGGAGTTACCTGGAATCACAAAGATAAATTGATTATGAGTCCATTTTCATAACTAACTAGATGAGTATGAACGCAAAACGTAGTAGTTTTGCCCCGGTTCGAGAAACTCGTAGATCCGGGGCTGTCACGTACAATTAATAGTAGTGGAGTATCAACGAAATGTTGCAAAAACAGAGGGGATTATTATTCCTTTTGCGAGCTTCTATTGCGTACGTTGCGTAAACGGTTGAAGTTTCGCAAAAAGAAAGTATGAAATAATTGTTTCCTTTTACACGCTAAAATAAAAATCCGCGTCAGCATAGGTCTACCTTTTAAGGTTTACTATATACGGGTACTATGAGATCCAGACGAGGTTGAGGGTCAGTTAGTCTATCTTCTATATATAAAAAATGAATTGCTTTTCGTTAGTCTCTCTAAAACTCAAGAACGGCTGGACCGATTTGGCTAATTTTGCTCTTGAATTATTTGTGGAAGTCCAGAGAAAGTTTTGCATTGCAAATGAATTGCATTTTTTTTATTAATTATAATGGATTCATTTTGTTTATTTTATACAAAAGTTTAGGTCTTCTATTTATAGATTGAGACAGTATGAAGTCTGCCGGGTCAGCTAGTTATGGTATAAAATGATGTTAATAGTAATTTGAATATAACCTAGGAAAACAAGGCAGCGGTGTTTTATATTTGTAATAGAGTATGCACAATACCTGCACTCCAGTATCCACATACAACTTCTTAAGGTTGAAACCTCCTACACCGAGCAGCTTGGACCTCTTGTGAGCTTCTACTTGCATCTCCTCGATAACAGGCATATTCTCTTTTGGACTCTGTCTGGGAAGCAATAAGCAGACAATCATTTTACAAGCTTGTCGTCGTATTGATTAAATTAGATATTAGTCGATTACTTTCATGTCATAAGTCATAGACAAGGATCACATGTGACAATGATTTTTCCCATCCCTAGATGATTATTATTCGTTCGTGAGTTTTTTAAAAGGGAACGTGGTCGTGGGGCGGATACAATTATCGTGGATCATCTCGTGGGAGCACCACGTGTTCGGTGGAGTGTCTTGTTTAAAATATTAATAATGGGCTGCTATTTAATGTCCTAACTGTATTTCGTAATCGAGTGCTACAATAAAGTGATTGTACGAGAATATTCTCCTCACCCGCTAACTCACATCTACCCTTAATTAAAAATATAATGCCTACTAACATTCCCGGTGAATATACATCCTGTCAAGCAGGGGGCTTTTAAAACACATGAAATGGACACAAGGAACACCCAGACTCAGAACAGCAATTTGTGAAACACACACAAAGTCGTCAGCAGCGTGGCGACTGTGCAAACAATAGGCCAATAGTACTAAGCACTGAGCAAGTTATTCCCAAAAATTAACAAATACATACCTTGGTTTGTCAATGCACTGATTCATAATATCAATGATTTTGCTCTTGGCGTCGCAGGCCTTCTGGATAGACTCCATAACTACCTTGAGAGGTAGACCAGGTATTTTAACGTCAGCTTGAACGGCTGTAATGCCTTTCTTAGTTCCAGCTATCTTGAAGTCCATATCGCCCATGTAGTCTTCGATACCCTGCAAATTAAAATTAAATGTTTACTACAGTTTTAGGGGTGACTTGATAATTTACAGATGATTTTATTTACTTTATTGTTTGTACGGGATAACAAAAGTATTGATTTTTGTATTGTATGAACATTTTTTTTAAAGGAATATTTTTTTTTTGAATATTTTTACAAACATACAAGAAACTTTCACAAAGAACACCCAGACCCAGAATAACAAATTGTAGATCACAAAGTATTATCCCGTGTGGGATTTGAACCCACAACACTGTGCGCAGTACTGGGCGGCGTGGCGACCACTTAAACCACTGGGTCAATAATACAGTGGAGCTGTTTTTGCGATTAGAAACACTTATAACGATTTATTTTTATTTATATAGACAGATATTTCTAAGCAATCATTAAGTTGCCTTACTAGTGATCAATAATAAAACACAAATACATGACTCACTAACAAATCAGTGAGTATCCTGTAGTCGTCCATCTGGCCGGTGTTGTTGTATCTGGACACGAGTCCGATGGCAACTCCTGCAGCAGGACTGGCCAGGGGGACGCCCGCGTCCAGCAGCGCCAGCGAACCGCCGCACACTGACGCCATCGAACTTGAACCTACAACAAATAAATAAAAATTGAGTGTCTGCATATAATACCGTGTGGTGACGTATTAAGAATACAGAGTGTCTCCACTCCTATTCATCCAGAGGGTGTCGTAAAAGGCGACTAAGGGACAAACTACGCAAGACAACATCAATGCAAAGAGAAGGAAAACTGGAAACCAAACCTATACCAACTCGTCTGCCCAGCGTGGTATAGTAGGCCAAAACCACCTTTCTAAGGAGAGGCATATGTCCAGCAGTCGACTGTTAAAGGCTGTTGATGATGATGATGCATATAATACATATGGAGGTGTGGCGACTTCCACACACAGCGCAGGTGAATAATGTACAACAGCGCCATCTGCTGAAGATGCACTGGACCACGAAGAAAACACGGAATGATCTATACGGAGTAACTACTAATCCTGAATCGCGAACGAGAAATTCTCGCACCGATTAGCATTTAAACAACATCCCAACATCAATTGTTGGGCAGGTGCCCGCCAGGCATGATCACCTCGCCTGGTCGGAGGATCTTCCTTTTGTGTCGGAGGAACACGATATCCGTTCCTCCACAGAAGTATATAAAGTACTTATATCAAGAAAAGGATTTTTTAAAATGTTTCTTTCTCTGTTTGTTCCGAGTAATTGGATGAAGCTGGATCGATTTTGAAATGACGTTTACTGACAGAATACTGATGACGTAAGGAGCAACTTGTGCAATTTTTTAAATTAACTTTGATGAGCAGCGTTACTCGCGAAACTCAGTATAGCATTAAATGAGGTCGTTTCCGCTGTCTATTCGCTTAGATATTTTATACTACTCAATGACATGTCCTGATTATTTTGTTAATATTGCAATGCAAATTAACAAAATAATCAGTGTCAACTGTAATCATCAGTAACAATGCTTCAAAAAGCACTAAGTTTTAAGTACTTATGGCATTACTGTAACAACAAATTGTACAGTGTAAACAATAAATGATTTGAATTTGAATTAAAATGCAGATTTCAGCAAAAGGTGGTTATTCAAGTGCAAAGTTTTTATGTGTGATAGATGCGTATAGTATAGCAAATTTGATAATTACAGTTTTGCATGAAGTTGAACCGGACCAAGAAAATATTTTTTTGGAGTGAGAATTGAATACATATACTAGATATTTTAAATTTCCATATAACATCCTTTCCCTTATTCTATAGGGGAGATATTCTCTTTCTAATACATTCATTCGTTTGATATTATATCATAAAAATAAATAGACCCAAATGTTTTTGTGTTATATATGAGCCTGCTAAAGTGACACTACTCTGTCTGGTGGAATGCAGTAGTAAAACCCAAGAGTGATGGTCACCATACTCACTGTGAGTGCACACAAAACAGCTGAACTGCACACAAAACTGTTTTGTGTGCAGTGTGCTGTGATGGCATAGTAAGATGCTTCTGCATCATCGAGCCCCAGATATATAGATTAAGTTACCCAGCACAAAGATACTATATCTAGCAGAACTTTTAAAAACTAATAATAAATATTTTGGACATTTTACACACAACGCCATCTAGTCCTCAAACTAAGCAGATCTTGTAATATGGGTACTAGACAACTGATATAAATACATAAACATACTTTTTTTGGTAAATACATACAACACCCAAACTCCGAAACAAATATTTGCAGATAACACAAATCAGCAGTCGCATACGCTAAACACTAGACCAAGGCAGTCAAATTGTGTTAAAAACGAGCTTTAACACTATTAAAATAAAGGAGTCATGATCATGGTGTACATACCGTTGGACTCGAGCACTTCAGCGGTGAGTCTGACAGCGTAGGGCTGCTGCGGCACGACGGGCAGCAGGCCGCGCTCCGCCAGCGCCCCATGGCCCGCCTCCCGCCGCCCCGCACCCCCACCCCCACCACGACCCACCTCGCCCGTCGCGTACGCTGGGAACTCGTAGTGGAGGAAGAAACTCTTCTCCTTTATACCGCTGAAATACAACGACATCTATAAGTCATACCACAGAACCACGGAGCTAATACAAAGATGAGATGTGCACTGTGACTGTGACTAAAGATGAGTCCTGTCGTCATTGCAATTGACGCGGCTTGTAATTGTTGACTGTCAACGATAATCTCCTAGAATGGTATATAAATAGCGAATATTTTCGCTATTACAGAAATAAACTATAGTTTTGATTTTTATTATATTTAAAAGTTTTAAAATATAAT
Organism: Phragmatobia fuliginosa; assembly: GCA_932526445.1. Lineage (NCBI taxonomy): Eukaryota > Metazoa > Arthropoda > Insecta > Lepidoptera > Erebidae > Phragmatobia > Phragmatobia fuliginosa. The sequence continues at coordinate 16,929,998 of OW052074.1, read as the reverse complement.
TTGTAAACAAGGTGTATTATTATCATGCAAATTGTACTCAGATAGATGTTCTAGTACCATTAATGGCATTATATTTCTTTTATCAATAACTTCATACTCGTAGCTAAAAATCTCTTATTGGAATCACTTAGCATTCCTCAGGCAAAATATAATAGGTGGCAACTTACCTCGTGAGCATAGTAAGGGTGTCCATCTTGAGCGCACTGTCTGGAGAATCGAAGGCGACAGTGCACAGCACCTGGGTCTGCCCGCGCTGGAACAACGCGCTGCCGTGTAGCGGCGGATATAGGGACACCTATGTGAGGAGAAAAGAGCATTCATAGATGTCCTACGACTATGTAACAACACAAAAATTTACCTGACATATCTATACTACTATTACCACTGTCCGTGTGGTGACGGATTAAGAATACAAAGCGTCACTACCCCTATTCATTCCATGGGTGTCGTAAGAGGCGACTAAAGAAACAAAATAAGTAGATAACATCACTGCCAAGAGAAGGAAAACTTGAAACAAACCCTTTACCAACCCGTCTGGCCAGCATGGTATTGTAGGCCAAAACCTCCTTTCAAAGGAGAGGGCCTATGTCGAGCAGTGGACTGTAAAAGGCAGTTGATGATGATGATTACCACTAATGTTGGATTCTACTCATGCTTTCCATCAGGCAGAGTGAAGTCACTTTTGCAGACTCATACACAAATCTATCAATACTGTGTACATCAGTGTGTTACCGTTCAATTAAGTTAAAGCTAATTGATGTGTACTACCGCAATGTTTTTATAACTTTTATTATAATTTCGAACGAGGCACTTTATTACGCTATCCATGCTAATATAGTACTCATTATAAAATTGAAAGTATCACTGTCTGGCAGTTACGATTACACGACAATACCGATAAACACATGAGCTGAGACGCGGGAAAAATTTAAAAACAAACCTCACAACTAATGTTCCTCAGATCATCCAAATGTCTTCCATCACACCGGGTATCAGTTTCAAAGATCATATCCCTAAATATTTGCTTCAGATTTGCGTTGAAGCATTCTTGAAGGTCTAAAGCTTGAGTCGACTCGTCCCGTAATTGGTTCACAACCGTTTGACGCAGCTCCGAAATGGCGTTGTCCCGTGACATTTTGTCATGAGATGCATCACTAGAAGAATAAATATGAAGAACATCTTACACACAACGCCATCTAGTTCCAAACTAAGCAGAGCTTGTAAAATGGGTACTAGACAACTGATATAAATACATAAACTTAATTCCACCCAAACTCCGAAACAAATATTTGGAAATCACACAAAAATTTGGTCCGACCCGGGAATCGAACCCGATACCTCCACAGCACTCGCATACGCTACCACTATTTCTCAGTAAAAATATGAACTGTATTATATTGAAATTGGGATAGAATTCAAAAGTTGAAACGCAAAGAAGGAGAAGTTATAGATACCTGAGTATTTCTCTGATCTTCATGCTTGACAAAGTCTGGATGGAATCAATAACAGTCTGCGGAGGTGGCTGCGGTAATAAATATTCCCGTTTCTGTTTTCCATGGTCCTTAGCCAGTTTCTCTATACCACGAACTATGAGCTGAGCTTCTTTTGCCCCTGCAATAAACAGTTTACATCAAATCAAAGCAATCTATACCAATAAATGAAATTTATGTCTGTTTGTAACTAAAAATTACAAGATTTTTTCTCAATGGGTATGATAGTATTTACCTTAACTACAACAAATATTTTTTCTGTCTGTCCGTTTGTGCCTGCTGGGATGATTTGGACAGGACTTTGACTGGCAGATAGTTGATATTTAAAAAAATAACTATTTTTGGACCAGCTTCATCCCGACCGGTTACAAGAAGTTTAAAATTACAACCGTAGGTAACACTTAGCTAGTGGAACATAAAACTTTTTCGAACGAAACAAATCCAAGAGAAAACTTACATTCATACCTAATTTGATGGCTTTTAGAAGATCTTGTTGTAGTATATCCTGTGCATGACCTTCTAACATGACAACAAGTTTCCCCATAGCGGCAGTTACTACCAGATTCAGGGTTGAACTCTCCAGGTCCTTCCGGGTAGGGTTAATTATCACTTCATTGTCTATTTGACCTACCCTAAAATAAATATGAAATGAATAAAAAGAGTTCACAGGTCAGGTGGAGTGATGATTTGCGCAAGACGGCTGGCAGGAGCTGGATGCGAGTAGCCGAGGATCGAACTAAGTGGCGTGCAATTGGAGAGGCCTATGTCCAGCAGTGGACTGCGATAGGCTGATGATGATGATGAATAAAAATATTGAATGGCAAATTTGGGTGCCAAAAATCATTCTCCCAGCTCTCCGGAGGCCAAAAGAATGATGCAGAAGCAGAACGATTGGGCCTCGGGTCACACACTCACAAATGAAAGAATAAATGCTGCCATTTCAGGTTGGTCTTCTGTGTGAGGGTGCCCTGGTCGAGAAGGCCCATTCGTGCTTAAATTAGAATCACTCTACTACCTACTATGAATCAAATACAAATGAAAAATGATAAAATTTATTTAAGTGTTTAGTACCTCACTGCTCCTACAGGACCATTCCAGGGTACATCAGACAATGCTAAGGCAGCACTGGCAGCATTAATAGCTATTGTCTCTGGAGGATTCGTGGCATCTACCGCCATCATGTTACACGCTATCTGGGTATCATAGTTGTAGTTGTGTGGAAATAATGGCCTCAGGGAACGGTCAATCAAACGTGAGGTAAGGATCTCACGTTCTGTTGGCCCTGGAAATAAAATTAAGGTACATTAGCATGTTTCTTTTTTAAAGTATTGTTTTTATTTATTTACGGGAGACTTCTAACTCTAGACTGCGTTTAACAAGAATAGTTTAAGAAATTATAACCTAACTAAACAAAGTTTTGATAAAATTGATATAGCCATTATTATGAATCTATTGAGACTTTATTCATTAAAATTGGTGCAGTAGTTTAGATGCTATGGTGAAACAAACTGATACAAATATGTATTTACAAACTGCCAGAACCCATCTTTTCCAGTTACAAACGATGTATTGCTAGAAACAATAATCTTTTTAACTGTCTTTCGTAACTTATTTTACCTTATTTTACCTTTAAAAATACAACTTCCACATTAGGAATAGACATTCTTGTGCCGTGGAGGACTATACAAACATAGATGGAACAGATACAAAGAACATCAAATTTAGAACAACAATTTGTAGATGACAAAGTATTGTCCCATATGGGATTTGAACCCACAACACTTAGCTCAGTACGAAGCAGAGTGGCATCCAGCCATGCAGTCAGAGTTGTTTCTATTTTGTATTTGTTTCTACTTTATAAAAGTATAAATTACCTAATTCTCTTCTGAGAAAGTTGGTTGGTATTCGACCTGCTGCAGCTGCCTTCTGTCTATAATCCACAACCAACGGTAGAAATGAAGCTGAACTTTGCTTAGCTTTTGACACAACAGTAGATAATATGCTTGTATCACCTAATCTGGCCACACAGGCTCCATCCGCGAACCGTGCATAGCGTCCCGTTGATAATTTGAGAACCGTGCTGTAAAAGAATAAATATATCAGAGATATGATACATAATAGCATTTAGTCCCAAATTAAGCAGAGCTTGTAATATGGGTACTGGACAACTGATAAAATTAATAATTATAATAAATATTGGACTTTTTACAACATCATCAAGTCGCCAATTATCCAGAGCTTGTACTATGGGTACTAGGCAACTGATGATGATAAATACATTCATATTATACATAGAAAACCTAAACAAATATTAACAGACCATACAAACATTTGGGCTGACCCGGGAATTGAACCCGAGACCTCTTGATCGGCAGCACATACTTGAACCACTAAACCAATTATGTTTACCTATAACGATCCTGTTGCCGCTATAATCTGAAGATAGGTTACAAAATATGTGACTTACCCGTTTGAAAATGGAATCTCGATTTCTCCAGCGCTGGATTTCGATGAAAACCATCGCCAATATATCCTATTGAGTTTTATTCTTGATACAATTAATCGTTTCTTTGACAACATTACAGAGAATAGCCTTCACTAAGGGTCACCAAAGGGCACCTAAAATTATTATAATATTTTTATCTGATATATCGGAAAAATTCAAATTTTAGTAGGACTATAACAAATTACCAATTAAATTTTAAAGAGAAAAAATGAAATTGTGTAATTTATAATTCCAATAAGATTCTTCTACAAAAGTTTAGTGAGGTTAGTTTAACAGTCTATCATTTGCAATTGACATTGACACTTGACAGTTGGCTGTTAGTGATACACTGATGCCCATAGATTATAATGTATATACTAGAGATAGATGAGCAACTTCGCTTTTTGTGTTAATGTTTACTCGTACTGGAAATCAGATGGCGCTGCTCAGCGTGCCGCCAAAATTTGAATTCTTATCTACTGTTACTTTTACTTTATATTTTTGTATATTGAATGGAACTCGGCGAGTTCCAAGCGGCAGATTCATAGGGATTCACAGTCATAAATAAAACATAAATATATTTTTAAATATTTATTTGATTAAGTTACTAAAAGTAAATTACTTCTATAAACAGCTTATAAAATTCCTTATTTTCTCTTGATCCTGCTGAAATTCTCAGTTAGACAAATCTTAGATAAGATTTTAGTTACAATTTAAAAATGAAAATACCCTTGAAGCCTACTGTGCAATTAATTCTGTCAATACTAATATCATATTATTTATTATGCTCAGAAAATGAAGTGAATTAAAAAAGCATAAAATAGAAATAGAAGTGAATTAAGTGAAATAAAATATTTGATTCATTACTATAACCACCAATTAACTTACTAAGCCTCGTATAAATAAACTCGTATATCTGCAGAAATTTGTTTTCAATTTAAAAAAAAGGCGCAGTAAGGCTATATTAATAAAAACTGATTATACATATTATTTATTGGCAACTAGATGTACAAAAAGAAAACATTCGGTTTTAGGAACTGGTTACCCATTGATTAATGATGCATGCATATTATTGATGTAACATATTATTTAGACTCAAATATTATGCTCAACATGTTCTATCAAAACTGGTGTACAAATACGAACAGTTATGCAAGCAAAAAAGGCATGAAAGAGCATCTTACTGTCACCATTCGCAGTGACGTGACCTGCACCATTGATTCTACTCATGCTTTCCATCAGGCAGAGTAGTCACTTTGGCAGGCTTTTAAAAATTATATTAAAAAACTGCCAAATGCAGTACTACGATTCCTGACTTTTGAATTTTTTGAAACCATTACTTGAATCAATATAAATTATATTAATATATCAGAATATAATATTATCAAATCAATCAATGCAAGTTAACGTCAAAATTAAAATTACATTTAATATATAAAGTATCATTGAATGTTGTCCTTAAGATTTTTTTTTGAAACAACTAGAAATTTCGCTTAGTATTTTTAAGTTTCCTAAATAATTCAATTCTAGTATATTAATATTTAGGGGAATCTTACTGTAAATAAAAATTTGTGTGAAAACCTAAATTAATTTATAGTATCATTCCCGTAAACATTAAAATTGTTTATGCAATGTTTGGGCAAGAATTTTAAAATTGATTTCTTGTTGTACAGTATATACTCTGATATAATTGAATTTACAATAACAGACTCTTAAATTTTACTTATTTATTTAGATACAAACACAAGACTTATCCTGTGTGTTTATATCTAAATAAAAGAAAAGTAAGTATGTAGTACCTACTTACTTATAAGTACGTGCTACTTACTTTTCCTGTGTGTTTTATAATACTCTAATGCTTGAGATTTTATTTTATCGTCTATATTTCTAACGTGTCTGCCTTTTAATATTTTATTAATATTATTGCACCAACTATTTATAATAATTTTTATTAATAAATATGACACATGTGTCTTAACTTTTTCTTTGTGTTCATCACATGATAAAAAATCAAAATTCACAGTATTCCGAATGGCAATTTTAAGTTTTTCGGTTATCCCACTTTCATGAGGATAATGTTTAATTTGGTTTTTTATTATTTTAATTATATTTGTAACACAATGTAAAAAGTTTAGTGAAGGATATTGTAGCGATTTTCTTGTAATATCTATCGCAAGAATATAGTTATCTGCTTGGGGCGGGGTAGTGTCACATAATTATTGGTTGTTGCAAACATGACCCGATTTACAAACATTTATTTTTGTTCTTTTTATAACAAACCCCGCCACATATTTTTTTGTTTCTATAACAAGTTCATTTTCCGAACTGCTACCTGCCAATTAATCTGTAGTAGATTTGATTTCTTTGCTCCTTCAGTTTGTTTCTTAAATTAATAATTTTCTTCATCATAATTTTAATTCCTTTGGTCTGCTTTACTTTCCTGGTATTACCTAAAAAACAGCATAAACATTACAATAATGAATATTGAACATACTAATTTCTTTTTCGCTCACTATGCTCTCATATGCAAATTCAATTATGAAATTGATATTAAAACATTGAACCTATTGTACGGAACACTATTCCGTACATAGCTCAACCTGCATGGCTACGACTAGTGACAAAATTAGAACAGTGTAAATAAATTGGCTTTTTTTATGTAGTATTAAATTTAAAACGATAAATTTTTACCAAGCAATATTTTGGTTAGTTATGTAATCACATAAATGCCACTAAAATAATAAGTTTCAGATCTTTGGTCATACCAATAATACACAAGCTTTTTAATTTAAAAAAATCCATACTCAATATTATATTAATTTGGAAGTAGCTAGGTATGTGTAACTTTGGTATGGAGATACTTTTATTCTTGAAAAAAGATATTGTCTACTTTTTATCGTGATTATCAACGTACATGCAGGCAGAGACACTGGGCAAATATACTAAAGTATAAACCGGTGTCAATATCTTACCAGTTTTGTTCATCAGGTCAAGATTAGAAACATTGGCTGAACATCCGGGTAAAGTTTGTGGTACTGAGTGAATATCCATAGATTCAGGCAGGGGTTGCGGTAACAGTTGAATTTCTATGGATACGTCTTGATAAGAAGAAGCAGATGAACCTGTAATATTAACAGTATTATGTTAAACAAATATTAATAAAGTAATCAGCGAACATTGCTTATGCACTGAACCTATGTCACAGTAAAGAATATGTGATGAAGTTATTAATTAGTAGGTAAATAGAATTTAAAACAATAAGATAACCGATAAAATAACATAATATTCATAAAAGTATCAATGAAAATATCCAGAAAGAAAATTAAAAAGCGTAAAATGAACTTGCTGTAATGATTATGTGACAATTTTTTTATAGACTTAATTTTCTAATAAATTAAATTAAGTAGTAATATAATGTGTGCTAGCTTCCTAAAATCAGCTTGAAGTCGGTGTCCACCAAAATAACTATTATAATTTGTTCTGTATTTTTACTTATTAAAATATGTTATCAATGTGGCAGGTGCAGACATATGTTACTGAGATAAATTACTGTTTTTTGAAATTTGAATTTTGAAATTTCGAAATATTACCTACAATTCAAAGTTTGTGTTACAATTTACTAGTTTTTTAGTTAATTTAATTTTTTTAAAGGTGTGTTGTGTTATACGTTGTATTTTAAATGTACGTAAACGTTGTATTTTAAATGTACGTAATAGATAAAATTTAACACACTAATACAATTCCGAATGCGGTGTTATTAACAAAATAGATACATACCGAATTGTTGACAGCCGAAAATACATTGCGATCTTCGTGGCATCTTTACAACACAAATTTAATTACAGGAGAAAATTAAAACCGTTTTCAATAGCCGTGGTCAATCGTAAGTTTTAATTATCAGGGTCCAAATTCAATAGCCGTTGTAAATCGTTAATGCAAGATATCAATCCGGGTTGTAAGCTGTGGTTATCGTGTGGTAGAAGATATTGGAAGGTCCGTAATACAAGCAGGGTCTCAAAAATTTAAACAAAATAACAAATTACACTCACTCACTCTACAACGAATTACGAAAACTTTTTGAAAAACTTTCAAATCTTGTCGAACCAAATGATGACGTTAGTAATTCCAATGTTGCCTGTTAATAATTAAAATTATGGGTCAATAAGTTTTTGTATTATTTTGTAAATTTCAATTAATAAATAATATAAATACGTTTCTAGTTTTTATTTTGATAATATGTTTTCAATTTATTGCGATTTTCTTACATTTATTTTTACCACGCTGTTTTGGACGCCATCTAGCGTCTCTTACTGTACTTTTCAAAAGATTTTTTTGCTGTACTGACTATTAGATGGCGCTACAATAAACTAAACTATTTAATATTTTTTTTCTTCTAAGTCGCACGCCCATGCTGATGCCCAAGAAGTGATATTTTTAATTTTATCGATTTATTTAACTTTGAACAAATGGCAAGAAATGTTAAGCAATGTTTACTTTTATGACTTTATAAATGTTTAGAAATAAAATATGTCAATTATGTTAAAAGACAACAATTTTAAAATCGTTTTATTTTGTGAATTTACAATGTAGATGTCATTTTGTATTCTTTCATTCAATCAATACACGACGCAGTTTCAGTTTCATAGATATTAATTTACCCTTTTTTCAAACAATCTTTTCTTTCAACAATTTTGACAAATGTCAGGTTTATTATTATAATTCTCAAACAAACAAACCCTTTACCGATCCCTCTGGCCAGCGTGGTATAATGGGCCAAAACCTCCTTTTTAAGAAAGGCCTATGTCCAGCAAAGGACTGTTAAAGGCTGTTGAGGATGATGATGATGATGAAGATTATTATAATTCTATCTGACTGCAGTACTGCACTAACTTTACATTCAAAAGTTTATTAATCAACCCAGCGCTGCTAGATCATATATTTGGATACAAAATATGTATCCAAATATATGATCTAGTGTGATAATTGGACGGAGTATTGTATCATTTGTATCCATGATCATTACGTATAATTGATTGATAAACGTTTTGATACAAAAAGATATGGGAGTAAATGGAACGAGAGTTCGCCTTTTACTTTTTCGAAGTTGATAAACTATTGCCAACTATGTTAAAGTGGAGTGTCATGTGGCTATGGCTATTGTTTCTTATTGTGACCACGTCTGCCCGTCGAGCTAGTATGTGTTGAAGTTTCGTTCGGTACTTTACATTTTTTAACATAACTTTATTGAAATAGTATTTAATAATTATATTCATTAATATTGCTTTTATAACCTCTGATACCTTTCCTTCCCAAATTCCGTTTTCGTAAATAAAATGGTAAAACATAAATACAACGAAAACCGAATTAAAGTACAGGGTCAGTTCAGTATTGTAGTTTTATGAAATCATTAATAAAATTAGATTTATAAAAATGAATATGAAGTTATCGATTTTATGTATAATGTGATCAAATTTCGTATAATTGCAGATACTAAACCGTTAAGCTGCTATTTATTTGCTGGCAGCCCTGATTCAAGTATTCAACCAGCTGATTGTCATTTTACAAAGTTAGGTTAAACCGGTAGTAAATATTTAATATTATTAATTATTGTAATTCCAAAAAGTCGCCAGTCAGTGCACTAATTCGCTGTAACATGAAAGTTTGATGTATTAATTTTTACATTATTTAGTCCAAAATGAAGAAAGTTCAATCGCATGATTCTTTTCACCGGATAAATTATCTATATCAAGTAAGTTTTTTTACTTATTGCACAAAAGTACAATACGGCTTATTATTTGCGCTTCTTTAGTAGTGTAAATTAAATGGTGGTCAAAAGTATTAAGAAGAACATCATTAAAATAGCTACAAATAGGTACATATGTGCTTTATATACATATTATATATACACTATAATCATCATCATCGACAGCCTTTAATAGTCCACTGCTGGACATAGGCCTCTCCTTAGAAAGGAGGTTTTGGCCTACTATACCACGCTGGCCAGACGGGTTGGTATAGGGTTGATTTCAATTTTTCCTTCTCTTTGCATTGATGATGTCTTGTGTAGTTTACACATAATTATGTACTATAGTTATTAGATTTATTTTTAACCAGCTGAGTCCTCAGGTATTACTTGCGGGTATTTTTATAAATAACTAATCTAAAACAATTAAAACCTTTGGAACAGCTGAACCTTTTTTGAAGTGATTTTAATTGGCTAATGACCTAAGGTATAAATGAGGTTATTTTTGCAACAAATACTATGTGAGACTCGACTGGTTAAGTCATTAATTCTGTCTGGACATGTATAAATACATTTGTTTATCATGTAAAACACTTACTTTTTTCCATCTATTTTCAGATTAGCAAATTAATAGTCAATAAAAATACAACCCTTTTATCATATTATGGCAATTTGATCGGAAATATAGCTAAAAAGAATACATTAAAAATGTAAGTAATATAAACTCATTTCTTTTGTATGTTTTATTTTATTTAACTTATCTTTAATGTCTTCTAGCTGAGCCCAACGGTGTCACCCGCATTTGTTCTTGTAACCGCGGGAAACGCCGCGGGGCGAAGTTAGTCTATAAAAAGTAGCCTAAGTTACTCCTTATATCATCAGCTTTCTGCCAGTGAAAGTCCCGTTAAAATCGATCCAGCCGTTCCAGAGATTACCAAACAGACAGACAGACAAAATTTTTATAACTTGTAAATACATATGCATTTAGTAAAAAGTGGTTATTGTAATGTTACAAGCAGACACTCCAATTTTATTTATTTGTGTAGATGTCTACTCTAATGGCCTTATGTTATATGGTTGAAAACTACTGCTAGAAAACTACGGCTAGATACCGCGACAACCGACTTCCACGCGAGTGGAGCCGCGTGCATAACCTAGAACGTTTTTTAAAACAATTTATTTATTGAAAAGAAGAGAGATTAAAGTAATTTTTTGTATTTTTTTTAGACATCCAGATATCAAGAGACAAATATGCAAGAAATGCAGATGCATAATGATTCACAATGTTTCAGGAAAAATTAAATTAAAAAATAAAAAGACATCAAACAATAAAAAGAAAACAAAAAATAAAATAAAGGTTATTGAATGGAATTGCAAAACCTGTGGTGCGAAGAAATTTTTTCCCGCCAATAAAAATAAGGACCATAGAGTATGGGCAGAAAAACCAGAAGCAGTACTAGAAGTTATCAATTAAAAACCAAGCAGGTTTAATAATGACTGGAGCATATAGTGAAGACTGCTGATTGTATCTTGGCCGACATTTTGTCATAAATAAAAGTAATATATTTTTTTTGTTTTTTTTTATTCTCATCGAAATTAATTTATCATTCATTGGCAATTCGTCACGCAATAAGACTGCAACAGTACTTTTTTAATATTTTGGACACCTGACAGTTGAAACTTAACGTCATCTAGCCTCAAAGCAGAGTCAATGAACACATACGTAGCATAGAAGCACAGTCCCTCAAGAAAAGTCGCGCTATGGCAGTTGTCTCTCTCTTACGCATTGCAAAGCGTAGATGACAGAACGAGAGAGATGAAAGTTCCTCTAGTTTATTATAACTACGAGAGTAAAAGAGACAGAGGACACCAGCGCCGCCAACTACAAACTAAACTGGGGGTAGACGTGGGGTCCTAAAACCCACTTGGAAGCATGACACGAAACCCTAGGGTCTGCGTATCTATGTGACGTCAGAATTCATTGACAGAGCTTCGATTTTTTTGTAAATAAAATACATACAGATCATACGATTCGATATTTGGTCCGACCAGGAATCGAACCCCAAACCTCAAGCACAGCAGTTGCATTCGCTACCACTGCAATGCCGGATGGTATGTTTAAATTTTTTTCTCAGCTCGTAAAATATTACACAATTATAGCCGAGTTTTGATATCGGTCGTGCCATTTCACAATGAATTTTATGTTTTGTAGAAAGAAGAACAGTTTTAGAAATGAAAAGTTGAAATGATTTTCGCTCGTTTATTTTTATTTATTTTTTACATTGGAAGTACGAAATTACTTAAGCTGGATGTAAATGACAGAAATATTCATAAAATGACAAATGCTCCTTTAAGATATTTTCGGCCAAACGATACTGTAAAAACAGTAAGAAGACTGAACCTCGATAACCTTGAGAACTACAGTGGCGAAGTGTTTTCCTCAAAAGTTGACTCTAGAAGTGAAGAGTTCGGCTACAGGAGAGCTGCAATGAAAAAAGTACAGAAAAGAATGCACCACAGTTTTTCCTCTGAGATTATAAGCACGAGTGTTGATACACGCGAATTCAAAGAAGAATGGGTGAGGCGATGGGAAGAATTAAAAGAAGATGCTTTCCATCCCAGGAATGCTCATCTGCGTCCTGATGGGACCGTAGTGAATATGGTGGCTGCCAGTAAGCAGACTTTATGATTTATGCATATCACGTTGGTCAAGCGTATGCGACGGCTGATCAAGAGGTCTTAGGTCCAAATTTCGGGTCGGGCCAAGAAGTGCACTCAAATATACTGATAACAGTGTCAGCTCTTTCTCAACAAGCTCCGAGAGTGCAGAGGCCTTATGATGCAGGAACATCTCACTTAGGCCACCACTACTCTTGGATTATACGCATGATTTCTATCAGGCAAAGTGGAGTCACTTTCACAGGAAAGGACGCACATAAATATTTAGGTTTAAATACTTCGGACATCTTACACACAATGTCATCTAGTCCCAAAATTAAGCAGAGCTTGTGTTATGGGTGCTAAACAACTGATATAAATACATAAAACATTTTTTTTTGTAAATAGAAAAACATCCAGACTCCGTAACAAATATTTGTGGATCACACAAATTTTTGGTCCTACCCGGGAATCGAACCCGAGACCTCTTGATCAGCAGCCGCGTACGCCAACCACTAGACCAACAAGGCAGTTAAGGTTATAAAGTAGATAAATACTGGTGCAGATTTTAATCGCCGATCACAACATGACAACTGATGAATGCAATATTATAATGCTAAATATTTTTACAATTTATAGGACCATGGCACACACCTTGCGGCGACCCTTCTCAGCATGATGTACCATGGGGTAACTGCATGCTTAAGTATGAATGTGAAGGCGAGTACCGCATTTACCGAGGTGATTCTTTATGTGGTCGTACTGGATTAGTTTGCTGCGATGTTACTGGTTACGGGGTTGACCTCAATCAAGCTCTTGATGTTTCTTTTGCTGAGTCTAGCTCTTTCTCAACTAGCTCCGAGGAAGTATTCAAAGAAGCTCTAGGTTCTAAGGAAATAAGACGACGAAAGAGAGCACGTAAAAGGAAACTTTTAGATGGAGAGAAGCACAGGAGAATACGAAAAATCAAGACTATGATCAGGAAAATGGTAAGATTAATACGGAAACAATTAAACAGAGCTTTTAGAAATAATACCCAAAAACGAGCATTTGCGACAAAGAATCTGAAGACTTTGATAGATGTTATGAAAAAGAAATACAGAGACAAACGTCATAAGGCTCTGGAACTTTTCGAAAAAGAAAGGATATGGATCACTGCGGAGCTTAGCAAAAAATTGAGCCAAATCAAAATGATAAATGATAACTTCTTAACCAACGAAACGTTTAGAGAACTCATTATGAACGGAACTATGAAAAAGACAATAGCTAGGGAAGTTTTAGTAAAGTATCCAGAACTGTTTGAGTTTAAAGAAATGAAGGCACTTGATGTTTCCCCTTATATACCTTAATATATATATAACGGTGTTCATTCGTTAACTGTATGTAAAACAAGATAAATGTTTAAATAAGCGTTTCTAGTATTAGTCATAGCTATGTCTGATCCTATTCTATGTCCTTTTTCAGGGTTCCCTAGTTCATAATTCGGAACCCTTACAGTTTCGTCGTGTCCGTCCGTCTGTTCTCGACTTACCGTCATAACGGTTATGCTAGAGAGATGAAACTTTGCATTGATAGGTATGTGTTTTTATCACGTCGACAAAGTGCTAGAATAAAATCGCCAAAATTATTTTTTTTGTCGTTGCTCCACATGTACACGTAAAGTGGGGAGATTTTAGAGATTTTTCTCGCGTCTACCCCATCGCTTGGGATATCATTAGATAGATCTTTTAAAAACATGGAGAGGTTGTTAAGACAATTTTTTGATTAGGTTATCCGTTCGCGAGTTATTCTAATTCAAAGGTTGTTAAAAAAGGGCGTCCAGGCCAGAAAGTTAGAATTCAAATAGTAGTAGGTATATCCCATGAGACATAGAAGTAGGTATTTAAGAGGAATCACCATGCTTTGGTTCCTATGATCCATCTTACTTTTAATTATGTGATACAAACTAAGTAGTAAGTATTACCGTCACCTTTGACGGTCGGTGTTTAATGGTCTTTCAAAGAACCACTTATGTCTTATCATCACATGATATTTTAAGAATAAATATCGGAATTAAAGTGGAGAAGAGTGGGCAATAAAATGCATACTTGTACCTTCTCAATTTAAAAAGAAGCAGGTAATTTAAAATTGTATTAGTAACGAATTCATTTGGATTGGGGTTGAATTTCTATCATAGATACGATAAATAAAGAGTAAATTTATTGTTTTTCCGAATATTTGGTATAGGTAAATCTATCAAAGTACCGGACTTGTTTAAAAAATTTTCGTTTATTGCACTGCAGCTCGTAAATATTTTATGACTTTAATTTTGTTTCCACTTATTGAAAGTTTTGGTAAGGTTAACGGTTTAGAGAAAAGAACTGTCATTAAAATGTGACCATAAAATGAGGTTACTAAATATAGTACTTTTGTTATTTTTTATCCAGGCAACAATGCCATTAACGCGTGAAAATAGAAAAAGTAATCTTACTTCGCGTCAAAATAAAAGAAGGCAGTTTAATGTGAACTTAAATATACCTCCAACTAGATTATCACAAAACCGAAGAGTATTTCCTAGTCATCAAGCAATACCGAATAAAGGCAGGAAATCAGCATCTTTCAATAATCCCTTTAATAAAAACTGGGGAACGTTGTCTACATTGAGACGTGTGAAGGAAAGTAAAGAAAATCTCCCATGGGCACGCGAGTCTTTCAAGCACTACCGAAGGGATTATTCATCTGAGTCGATTCGAGATACGAGTAGTACTTCAGAACTGGCTGAATGGAAAAAAATGTTTGATATTGACCGGATGAATTTAAAAAGAGACGCGATTATACAAAAAATAAATGAGGGTCCTCACCAAGACGCAACGAACATGTTAGCTGCAAGTAAGTATTTCTTTGATCGTTTTTAGGGTTCCGGTGCCAAATGGCAAAAAACGGAACCCTTATAGTTTCGTCTTGTCTGTCTGTCTGTCCGTCCGTATATCACAGCCACTTTTTCCGAAACTACAAGAGCTATACTGTTGAAACTTGGTAAGTAGATGTAATCTGTGAACCGCATTAAGATTTTCACATAAACATGGACAAAAAACAATACATTTTGGGGGTCCCCATACTTGGAACTGAAACTAACGAAAAAATTTTTTTTCATCAAACTCATACGTGTTCTATGGATAGGTGTTCAAAAATGATGTTGAGGTTTCATCATTTTTTTCTAAACTGAATAGTTTGCGCGACAGACACTTCCAAAGTGGAAAAATGTGTGTACCCCCCGCCTGTAACTTCTAAAATAAGAGAGTGATAAAACTAAAAAAAATATATGTAGTACATTACCATGTAAACTACCAACGAAAATTGGTTTGAACGAGATCTAGTAAGTAGTTTTTTTTAATACGTCATAAAGCGTAAACAGCAATTTACCTTTCATTCAATCAACGAACTACAAGAACTTTTATATAATGTTACTTGTTGATACGGAACCCTTCATGGGCGAGTCCGACTCGCACTTGGCCCCTTTTTTTAATCATACGAATAACAGTAGTGATTATTTAAATCTTGTTCAAAATGTACATCTTGCGTAAGATTTAAGTAAGGAGCCCGTTGGGGGCTGACCATTAATCACGTGAGATTCGAAAGGGGGGGAGGGGCCCGCAAAAAATCACAAAACATCACAAGGGGGAGAGGGTTGTAGTAATATATCGCGTGTATTTATTTTTTCGGTAAACGCGCGATACTGAACATAAGAGCAGCGGGACGTGTATTTATTTGGAACGTTTTAACTGGAATGTCGTACAGAAAAAAGCTAAGGCACATGTGAATTCTTGTAACAAGACTGTAACTGAATCCGAGCAATAATAGTCTAGAGATGCACAATATTCGTCCCTCCCGCATCCTCGCACGACGATCGAACGGTAAATCGAGTGAGATTCTCTGCGTAGTGCGCGAAAATGATGACGCCGAGTGGCTTGATGAAACAGATTTTTATCTTCAACAAAGCACTGTACCAACAACTAACTTGCAAGATGCATATACAGTTATTGGTTTTGAAGAAAGTCTCGCTAATCCGTGGTCCGAGGATACTGATATTGAATTATGTTCATGTATCACCAATGGGACAAATTGCAAAAAGAAGATCCCGTGATTAATGGACGGTCCCTTGTCGTGTGGTGACGAATTAAGAATACGGAATGTCACCAACCTTATTTATTCCGTGGGAGACGTAAAGGCGACAAAAGGAGCGAACTACGCAAAATAAAATTACTGTAGAGAAGGAAAGCTTGTAACACACCCTGTACCAAATCGTCTGGCTAGCGTAGAATAGTAAGCCAAGACCTCCTTTGCGAGGAGAGGCTTATGTCCAGCAGCGAACTGTTTAAGGCTGTTTATGAAAGAGCCCTTGTTACGAATTCAAAGGTAGGATAGGTTCTTCTTAGTAGGTCCTTCTTATAACTATTTTAGAATTTCTTGCCATCATGTGTTTTTGCTGTGCCCGTGACTTATTTTTGAAATTTGTAAAATTCACAAATATATTTAAACAATATTATGGTCCAAGAGCCCAGAGCCCCCAGACCTACGTTATTTCTGCAAAGCTGAAATTTTCAGGATTATTAGTACAATGTCTTGTTAAGATGTATGCGTACCCATTAGCTTGAAAGCGGGGCCGTTTCTCAGGTAGCGCGAAGTACAGGTAGATAAAAACCTTACTTGCCTGCGTTAAAGTAAAAAAGCTAATATTTAAATATTTTTTTAAGAATATTATTGAAAATTAAAATTCATTACTGCCAGACACTTTCCGTGGGCCATTACTTCTGCCAGACGTCTTAAAAGTTGTGAAAAAGTTAGGTTACCTACGTTATAGTAGCAAACCTAAATTTTATATATATTATCTTAGGTACTATTAGGTACTAATGTAGGTACCTAAGATAATATATATAAAATTTAGGTTTGCTTTTTTACTTTAACGTAGGTAAGTAAGGATGCGCATCTATAGATGTAACTTGTATACTCTTGATCTATACTCATGACATAACTACTATTACTTCTATACTCATGACATATCTACAGTTAACGCCGAGCTGATAAAATTCTGCAACGTATAAGGTTCTCAGAGCTGTTTTGTAACTCTTATGTAGATACACTTCTTTGTAAATAGAAAAATCGTTTTCCATAAATCAAATAATTTTATATTTCTATTTAAGGACCTTGGGCTGCACCTTGTGGTGATCCGAATCAGCACGATTGGGCGTGGGGTAGCTGCACACTTGCACCCCAGTGTGATGGGGAGTACCGCATATATCGGGGTGACATATACTGTGGAAGAACAGGACTTGTATGCTGCGCCGTTTTACACAACACGCATGATTTGGACCAAGGGTTTGATGTATCATTTGCAGACACTGACACTGACTCATCTGGTGAGAAAAGAAAACAAGAACTCGGTTCAGTACGTCTTAGACGCAAGAAGAAGCGCCATGCTAGAATCAGACGTTGGAGAAAAAGGAGAAGGTCTAAACGGCTGATAAAGAAGAAGATTAGGAAATTAGTGCATCATCTCAGAAAAATTTTGAATAGGGCTTTCAGAAATACAACTTCAGATCGTAAAAGAAAAATGGAACAACTAATAAGGGTTATAAAACACATGAAAAAACAATTTCATGATGAACGTCGTGTAGCTATAAAGAAAGCTCAGGGTGACGTAGAAGGTATGCATTCGGATCTAACCAAAAAATTGATGCAACTTGACTCTGTAAACGCACATTTTATGATCAATGAAACGTTTAGGGAGTTTCTTATAAGATATAATATCAGTACCAAAGAACTGAGGTCCTTAGATACGGTAAATCCAAGGTTGTTGGAATACTTGTCTACCAGGACGGGCAAGTTATCTGATGGCATATTGCAGCTCTTGGCCGCCACGAAAAGAAACGTATCAGTAGACTTGAAAAATGAAACCATTCCGTTAAGATTTCCACTACAGCAAAATGTCGTAAGGAAATTAAATGACAACAAGAAATCCCAATATTCATCAAACGATGATAGTGCATCTGAAAATTTTTTGCAGGACCCTAATTTGAACGTGCTACCAAGAGCATTAGTGAAAGCTGAAATTGATCCTTCCTGGAGGATTGATGTCACAGAAAGCTCGTCACCAATTAAAACATCGACCAACTTAGGGCAGATATCTGGGAATTTGCACAATTATGGAGAAATTGATAACAATATGTCTGAAGCGGTAATGGATACGAGACGTGCGGGAAGAAGTTTTAACTTTATACGAAAAAAACCTAAAAATAAACCGAAAAGAAAAGATTTTCTTGAATATGATATAGAATACGGGACACTATATTCGTGAACATAGAACAGTTCTATATAAATGCATGAATATCAAATTTTTGCTAAGAATTTTAGATTCCAAACAAGGGTTTTATTAAATTATTCATTCATTTATACCTATGTTTAGTTCCCTTATTTCTAGGACTAGTATGGGACCGGGTCGAAGTTAGTCTAAAAAGAAGTAGCCTAAGTTCCTTCTTATATCATCAGCCATCTGCAAGTTAAAGTTTTATCAAAATTTGTCTTGTCGTGCCAGAGATTAGCCAGAACAAACAGATTATCAACAGAAACTTCAGTTTTATTAATTTGTATAGATAAAAGTGTATTTTTATGCTCTCTTGATCTAGAGGTCAGTGCTTAAGAACTTGATGATGTTGGGTTGTTGATCGGCGCGAGAATTTCTTTATCGTAGTTCAGGATTAGTTACTTAGTGATTCAGTGTGTCTTCGGTACATGACGCTGTTATATTTTTTTGGCTTGCGCTGTATGTAGAAGTCGCCACATAGGTATCCAAAAATCGATCTAGCTTTCATTTCGACTCTACTCAGCTTGATGGAAAGCATGAGTAGAATCCAGGAGTAGTGGTCACCACACACTCAATGCACTTAAAGAAGAAGTATGAAGTATAATAATAATTTCTTTATTGCATAAAATCTAATTTTACAAAATGCATGTAAACCCTGATTACTAAACTAGAGTCAGCTGTTTTTTAGGAACCCAACAGCATAACGTGCGTGTGTGTGCGAAATTGGAAATTCTTTAGACTAGATACTATCTATGCTCTTTGTACTGGCTAAGTCCTTTAGAGACTCAGACAGGACAGCGGCGTTGGGATTAGGATATGATATGATATGGAACTCACCTGAGAGGCGGTTGGTTTGTGCTGAGGACACGTGGACACGTGTCGTGGAGCTGGGAGCTGGTCGCGGGCTTCGCTATTCAGCTGGCCAGCGATGCGGGTTCTTAGAGCTGATCGTGGGTGGTTTCTTCACTTGCAGGACCGGGTTTTCGGTATATTTGCGAAATTGCACAAATAAGCACGCGCGCGGTTAGTTCGTGATAATGACACTTGTAAAGTTCGACTTTTCAACACGCGGCGCCACACGCGCGTCAGAATGTTGCCAGTACAAAAGCGTTACGCCATCTTGGCGGAAACACTCTTACTAAAACAAAGGAACTTTGTTTTATTGACATTTAGAGATAGTAGATTGTCTTCCAGCCAAGCAGTGACGCAAGACATGCCTTAATCTTTTCACATTCTCCCAAATGTTGTCATAAAATAGTATAACTATCATCGGCAAACATTTGCATTTCAGCAACTTTAGTTTGGTGTTTAAAAACAGGGAGGGAGCTAGCGTACTGCCCTGCGGCACCCCGTATGAACTAATACTGAAGCAACTGACATTATTCCCGACTCTTACACACTGGCACCTGTCAGTCAAGTACTCCTTTACCCACAATAGAGCATTCCCCCTTATTCCTAAGTTCTCTAAGCGAGTTATGAGGATTGGAATCGAAACGGTATCAAATGCTTTTTGTAGATCCAGGAATACCCCTACGCACTTGTCTTCTTTATCAATGTGTTCTGTGATTTTGGAGGTAAGCTGTAAGGCAGCATCATCAGTGGAGTGGTTTGCACAGAACCCGGATGTATGGTGTTCCACACTATGGTGGTTTAGGCCTATGGCAGCCTGTAACTATTTAAGAAGCACCATAAAATCCGTAGGTATGTTTGCTATGCTTTTTAACCTTAAACTCCTCATTTATGAAGTGACTTAAATCATTTGTACATTAATACGTGAAGCAAAAGGTTTGTACCCCTTTTAACAAAAAATATGCGAACGGAGGAGTTTGAAATGCGGCACAGTTAAATGAAAGCTAAAAAAAGAGGAAATTTAATTAGATCGTATTTCGACCACTGAGCGACCACTAGTTTGAATAAAAATACCTTGAAGAAATATTAATTCGGTCTAATTTAAATTTAAAGTGTAAATTAAGAAATGAAGGATACAGTTAATTACAATTCATCACGATACAGTTGGTTATACTTTTTTAAAAGTTAATTTTAACAAATAAGTTAGCGTGTTGGTGAGCAGTTGTTAATTAAATATGTACTACAGAACACTTGTTCAATAACAGTTAGGTATTAATGTAACTATTAGAAACTAGCTTGAACATTACAACTTTGTCCAGTCGTTTTGGAGATTGGCCGGAAGAAACAGACAGAAATTATTTAAAAATGTAATTTGATGTAAGTACCCTATACTTTCATTTTATTTAGGCAAAAGTTATTTTTTGATTTTTCATTTTATTTTGATGCCTGCTAAAGTGACCTTTACTCTGCCTGATGGAAAGCATGAGTAGAAACAAAGATTGGGGCCTTCCACATTAACAATGTAGACAATGCAATACGATTCACACTATGCCGACATAGTGAGGTTACGAACAGACACTAAACAAAAAATGATCTCCCATCCTAATAACGATTACATAGATGTTCATGTAAATCGCACTGACGGCTTTACATGCTCTAGTAGCCACATACGTGAAACATCCCTAAATTTTCATTCTCAGTGTTACTATGTCAATTGCCGCAGTGTAACTTTAAGTATTGTTTGATGTGATTGGGCTTTGAAACTTAGTTTACACACAGTTCTGTTGTACACGGAGAACAATATCGGTTCAAAGGTGAAGTTTAGGTACTCAATCAAAAGTTGTCGAAGGATCCTGATCAATATTGGCCTTGTTTTAGCAACTTGCTACTTGGCAATCTGCAAAATATAGTGGATATTTTTGAGATCTTAAATAATACTACTATTTTAACTATCTCGTTGGTCTAGCGGTTAGCATATGCGACTGTCCATCAAAAAGTTTCGGGTTCGATTCCCGAGTCTGGTCAAGAAAGTGTTCTAATTATAGAAAAGCTAAACAACACCTGGAGTATGGTGCTTTGTTGTCCCCGTGCCTCAGAGAATACGTAAATCCGTCGGTACTGCGACTAATCTCTTGTCGCTGTTCAACGATTCTCATTAGATTTCATCCAAGTGAGCTATCTAAGAAATTTTTGGCATTTTTTTACCAACGTCACCTAAATTTAAGCGATGACTTAGAGAGCGTTAGATAACCCTTCGTTGACATTAGCTGTTAGGGGACATCTAGGTGCTGAGATTTCTAATCCAATTTAGGAGTTACTTATGTTAGGGGAGTAGTTCTAGTAAGGAGACGATTTAAAGGCAACACACGTGTTGCTCTTATCTTGCAAGTGTACTGATTGAAACTCAAATAAAAATAATATCCGTATTTAAAGATCAAGTTAATTCTTTTTGCGCAATGTATTTTGCAATTATTTTTGTTCAAATTCATTTGCAAATTGTAAACGTGTGACCACAACCGCCTCGTTGGCGTAAAGGTCTCGGGTTTAAATCCTGGGTTGGACCAAATGTTTGTACGATCTACAAATATTTGTTTCGGAGTTCGGGTCTTTTCTATGTTAGTATATAATACTAGCTTTTGCCTGCGGCTCCGCCCGCGTGTATTTTGGTTATCGCGGTAAAAAGCCTATGTCCTTTTCCAAGTTCAGTTCTATCTTCATATCAAATTTCATCAAAATCGGTTCAGTGGTTTAGGCGTGAAAGCGTAACAGACAGACAGACAGAGTTACTTTCGCATTTATAACATTAATAGTAGGATATATGTATTTACAAAAAAGTATCTAAACTCTGCTTAGTTTAAAGTCAGTTGGCGTTGTGTGTGAGATGTCTAAAATATTTATTATGTAATAATAAGGACCATAAAATGAAAGCACTATCATATTATTTTCTTTATTGGTCAATAATAAAGAGCTCCATACTCAACGTCGTATCCCTGATAGTCATCATTTCTTTTATCAGACTCTTGACGGTCTACTTCACCTCCACCGTCACGACGCAGCCTACTTCGTAAGACATCTATTAAATCCGGGTATGCTTCTGCTAACATTCTCGCTCCTACTTTATTAATAGTCCCATTGACAAGAATATCACGAAACGTGGAGTTCATCATAAAGCTTTTATTGACGTCTCTAATTTGCTCCAATCTTTTTTGTAATGCTTCGTCAATCCGTTCCATGTCATAAATGTGAATGTCCCTTACTGACTTGCGGTCCTTCTTGTATTGCCTTTTCAACATTTTAATGTATTTTTTCAAAATGATAGTTCTCTTCTTACGATGGTGCGAAGCATTCCTAAACGACCTATTCAATATCTTTCTTATCTCACGAACGATTCGTCTAATCTGCTTCTTGATCTTACGTTTCCTTCTCCTTCTTTCCTTCTCACGCTTACGTTTTTCTTTACGCCTCTTTTTCTTCCTATTCTCTTTGGAGTCTTTTTGCCTATCTTTCTTTTCTTGAGAATCAGTATCGAAACTTGTATCAGCGAAAGATACATCAAAGCCTTGATATAGATCATAATTAGTATACTGAAGAGCACAACAAATATACAAAGACCTGCCACAGAAGTAATCTCCTCTATATATACGGTACTCAGGCTCGCATTCTGAAGTCATCATGCAGCTTCCCCAAGGCATATCATGCTGATTAGGATCGCCACAAGGAACTCCCCAGGGCCCTGAAAACAAATCACGATATCATGCAAATTCTTAAAGCTAAAGCAGTTGATTCTATATTTGCGTTTACCTTTATGGGCGCAATGTTTAATCGTTAAAGGGTACGACGACATAATCAAAGTGAGGGAAGACTTCTTTTTAAGTTCATCCTTAGAGGATCCATTGGCTAGAGCCATGATAGATCTAATGAGAATTTTTTTCTCGTGTAGTGCATATATCATAAATGTGTTCGAACAGAAGTGGTCTTATAGTAACAACGTATGTAACGTTGATGCTAAAAAGATGAAATTACAAAGAGACCCATTATTTTTATTTATTCTTGTTTTCTATAAGACTCCACTTCTTTTCGACCACTTCGATCGGATGACCTCACAAAAATAAATAACTTAGTAGTTAGACACTAATTTCACTTGTATGTAAATTATAAAAATCTGGTTTTAAAATTTGTGCTGTTTGTCTGTTTGCTTTTTCCGGCAAATTCTTGAAGCGGCTGTACTAATTTTGTTGTATTTTAAATAAAGCCAGTTATCTTTGTGATATCATCATCATAAACCATAACGTCCCACTGCTTGGCTCGAGACTCCTCTCAGGAGAGGGTTAAGACCATACGTTGTTTGTAATACCAGTATACTTAATTATATTTGAATCATTAAATTGTTACTTACTAGCAGCCACCATGTTAACCTGATCACCTTCATATCGAGTACTGTTAATCGCCTCGATTTTCTTCTGCAGCCATTGTTTATGAAATTCCTCCTTCCAATCATCCATTTCGAGACTACTAGAGCTGGTTTTTTCATCGGAAATATGACTACGTCTTTTCACATGGTTCAATACCGGATCCATGTGATAATATTCTTTACCAATCCTAGGATCTCCTGATTGCCTATTCGGTGGTATATCACGGCCATAATTTAAACGGTGTTCTTTTGTCCTTGCTATTCGTAATATACCAGCTTTATCTCGAGCTTGTAACTTGTCAGCCAAATCAGTGCTCTGTTGCCTGAAATATTTTAGGCTATTTAGTTTAGCTGGAGGTTCGCGTTCAGGAGAATCACTATCATCTCTTGCCGAGTTCAGAATCGATTGGGCTGTTTCTTTTATATTCCTATATACCGATGATTGAGAACTTCCTAAGTAAATTAAGAGAAACCCGATATGAAGAAATTCCATTTTAATTGGTCCTGCCGATTTACATGTTTCCTGTTGGCGTATTTCGAGCAAGTTTCAATGTGAAATTGTTGTAATAAATATTAAGGCTATAAAGTTTTCATATATTTTACAATCGCTTTTATTATTTTTTAAATTTATGTTTGGTACGTGATTTAGTTACGTGAATAATAACTACTGAGTGGCAATTGCGAACTCTTTCCTCAGACGCCTCGAGGCATTCAGACGTAAAACCTAGAACGATGAAATAAAGTACGGGGCACTCATTTGGGTAGTTTACTAACAGTTTTGCGACTATTGCGCATTTCTTTTTAACAATCCAGTTACATATTTTTTATATACCTTGTTTTAGATCTGCATCGGCCTAAGGTCGGCTAGTACAAAATGTCTACGGCACGTGTATGTAGAAAATATTATAAAAAAATATAAATTAGAATAGAATAGAATAATAGATTAGAATAAACTTTATTGTACATCAGATCTATATAAAATTACATAATAATTAACAAAGTCCATGTAAAAATGGCGCCCTTAGCGCTAAAAAGCAATTTCTTCCAGGCAACCTTAGGATGAAAAAAAATTGAAAGCAGAAACTAAAACATTTATATACACGCCACCTCACACAAACTGACGCTGTGCATAGCGGGATTTCCAAGATTGAATGCTCTATAGACCACAAAGGTTCAGCACTGGCTGCCTTCTGGATATAGAAGGCGCCTTTGATAAAACAATATTCCACAGCATCGACATACCAATTAAAAGACAAAGTGTAGCCCCAACCTTGTGCAGTTGGATAACCAACATGCTCAGGCAAAGGACCTCCTCTCGCCCCTATTATGGAACCTCGTCGTGAACAGCCTCCTAAATGGTTTAAACGACAAAGGCTTCTTCACCGTAGGATATGCTGATGACATAACCATAATAATAAATGGCACTCACGAAAACACACTGTGTAACCTCATGCGTCAAGCCTTGAAAATTGTAGAGAACTGATGCAAAGAATATAAACTAACAGCCAACCCTACAAAAATAGAACTGGTCCTTTTTATCAAAAAGAGGAAGCTGGCAAAACTACAACTGCAACGATTTCACGGATCTACCTTAAACCTGACATCAGAGACCAAATACCTGGGCGTCTATTTGGACAAACAACTGAATTGGGTTAAACATACTGATTACATCACCACAAAAGCCAGTATATCACTGTGGCAATGCAAGCAACTGCTTGGCAGATATTGGGGCATCAGTCCCAAGGCCACTTACTGGTTATACATTACAGTTATTCGACCAACTATAACATATGACTCCCTAGTCTGGTGGCCCAGGGCAGACTCGGTTACTTGCCAAAAAACCCTAGAAAAACTACAACGATACGCCTGCGTGGCTATCACTAGTAGCATGAGAACCACACCAACAGCTGCATTGCAAACTATGCTGGGGCTGCCACCCTTGCACTCAGCTTTTAAAGAGGAAACAGCACTAGGAGCGTTTAGACTCCAGAATCAAACACACACGCATAAGAGAACGAGCGATCATACATCAACCCATGTTGACATCACCCAACGATAGGATGCTAAAGAAATTGAATTTTCAGAAGCACTAATATAATATACCTACATCTAGAAGAAGAACCACACCACAAATCAGATACAAAAGAACTTAGAATATACGGTTTTTGGACCCGAACCCGTCATGCCTGTCCAATTCGGCCAGCTCCGTGGTTGGCTGCAGGAATTTATCCGCACACAAGTACAACCCCACTGGCTATCTGTCCCAGGCTGCAGACAATCAAAGGAAGCCATGCCACTTCCTAATGATAAACTAACTAAACGCTTATTGCGTTTGGATAGGAACAGTCTGCGGCTGGTGGCAGGAACTATCACCGGACACTGCTAATTAAATAAACACTTACACCATAGGCATAACTGATAGTCAGAACATGCTTAGGGGCAGAGGAAACGGGGTCGCATGTACTCATTGAGTGTACAGGTGTCATCGAAACACAGAAAAGCACCCTTGGATCTCCCGAATCTGTTTCAGAATGTCTGAACAGAATCGGAGAACTTATCCGCTTCTGGAGGGAGGTGGGCTGGCTGGAGTGATGGCCGCCCTCACGTACAATGGTCCACTCAAAGGACTAAGTGCGGAAACCGACCTACATAACATAGAACATACACGAGACCTACAAATATATTAATGCTGATGATTTTAATACTTGTTTATATGTATTTATTAAACAATAGCGAGCTATTAGGACGTAACATTCATATATATAGTAATATTAGAAATTCGAATGTAGCTTTGTCTCTCTGTTTGCTACCTTTCAAGTCTAAGTCTAATCCGCTTCACGGATTTTAATGAAATTTTACATTAAGTTACTTTAATTCTTGAGGAAGAACATAAGTCATTATTCACCATGATAAACGAAATATACGCGGGTGGAGAAGCGAGTAAAAACTAAAAAAGTGAGTCGAATAATTATATACACCATCATTTGCAAAAAAAACGGGCGGTTTCGATTTTACTTCCTGGCTGAAAAAAATAAAATACCAAAAAGGTTTTAATCATTTGAAAATGTTACTGGCCAGTTATAAAAGCGCCATAATGTTTATAAGAGTACCTTCCATATTCAAATTTTTGACTGAGCCTGGTTTTCAAAGAAAACAACTTTTATCTACATTTTGTGACGCGAATTCCCTATAGTTAAAATCGACTCCAATTAACTTTTTGTAAATTTTTATTAAATTATCTGATCCCCTGGACATTTAAAAGTATTGTTATTGCTGTTTAGCAATCTCGAAAATGGTAGATAAAGTGATAAAAGCGAGCAAAACTATTACGCTGCTTGAAGAAGGTTGCAGCCTTCATGCATGCTTCGTGGCTCAGAGACTAAATGTGAGTCGGTCGACAGTTCAAAGGACCTGGCAGCTCTATCAAGAGACCGGTTCCGTCAAGAGAAGGCCTGGTTCTGGCAGAAAGACATGTACCGAACCACGGGATGATCGTTTTTTAGCTAGTCAAGCGTTGAGAAATGGCAAATCTTCTTAAGTGGACCTCAAGAACAGACTCGAAGAATTAAGAAATGTGTAAATTAGTCTATGGACGGTCAGGAGGAGGCTTCTCGCTGCTAATATACACAGTCATCGCCCGGCACGCGGCCCTAAATTACTCCGTGGACATCGAGTTGCCAGGCATAGCTTAGCTCGAAATTGTGTGTCATGGACTCATGAAGACTGGGATAGGGTATTGTTCTCCGATGAAGCCAGAATATCTCTGCATGGTGAAGACCGACGTCGGCGAGTGCTACATAGACGAGGAGAACGCTTTGCAGAGGTATGTTTTGAAGAAATCACACCTTATGGAGGGAGCTCTGTTATGTTTTGGGTAGGAATAAATTCTATGGATCGTACGGAGTTAGTCTTTATCGAAAACGGTACACTGACTGGACATCGATACATAACGGAAGTTCTAATTCCTTATGTACAACCCGCTTTAACCACTCTTGGCGTAAACTCAATTTTTATGGACGACAACGCTCGCGCCCACCGGTCTGGCGATGTGGAAGCGTATATGCTAGAAGTCGGAATTCGTCGTTTGGACTGGCCAGCTAGAAGTCCGGACCTCAATCCCATAGAGAATGTCTGGGATGTTCTGAATCGACGAGTGAGATCAGTGCAGCCGGCTCCGCAGACCATCAGAGAGCTAAAGACTGTGATTACCGCGGAGTGGGAACGTATTCCCCAAGAAACCATAAAAGATATATTCGCTAGCATGCCTAGATGAATGCAAGCCGTGATTTCAGCAAGAGCGGGTCACACTCAATACTAAACTTTTATCTGCTTTTAATGTATTCAATAAAAACAAGGAAATTAACGCGTTTCATTTTTATTTTGCGAGCAGGTACAATAATAGTGTTTTGAGCTTAAACATTATTTCTCAATAATTTAATCAAGATGTTATGATAAAACTGATGAAAACTATTCCTTCCTAATTAATTAATAAAATTCTGAGGATAACAATACCTAAATTGTCAAACAAACAAATAGTAACTATAAAATAGTTCTTTGCTTAAGTGCCCGTTTTTTTTGCAAAAGAGTTTATAATGCTCTGTGCATTGACAGAAAATTTATATATCTCAGTATTTTGTTGTACCTTGAGGGACTGCACCGGCTGGTATTCAATTTATGTAAGATCGTCAATTTATAAAGAATATAAACGGAATTTGCAGACATGATCTGAAAAAAATCGAATGACATCACCTGAAAGAGGCGTTATCAATCTTTACTTATTCAATAAACCTCCATCAAGAAATAATATAAAAAAAAAAAATTTAAAGACAACGCACGCAATAGTAATAGATTATATACTGTGTCGAGGGGGACTTCACAAACACACCTCAAACGGATACAAAGAACACTCAGACTCTGAATACCAATTTGTGGGTTACTCAAAGTATGGTCCAATGTTGAACCCACAACACTTAGCGCAGTATAATATATAGTGACGACCGTTTAAACTACTAGGCCAGCCTTGCAATCAAATTGGTTTGTTTAATATCATCGCCAATCCTTTCTTTAATACATTTTCCTTTTCTAAGACTACAACTGAACAAGATATTCAATTTCCAGATTAAAGGCTCATTTTTCTCTGTGTAACAGTCTCACAAGGCTTCAGAGATAAAGGTGAGGATCAGCGCTTTATTGGGGACCAATTAGGACATCTTTTGTATTTCAGCCACGTTGAACCCATATAATGGTAGGGCTCCTAAATTAACGACAAAAGAGATACGATATTTTCTTATTTTCTCACCATCTACGGCGAAGGCAGATGTTTTCCTAATAGTTTTGACAGTGTTTTTATGTTTGTATTTCAGCGTAGTGTTCAAACTTGAAGTGATTATAATGAATGAGGTTTTTTTCCGATTCCAAAAAAGGAGGATCTCAAGTCGACCGGGGCCGAGTTGATGCCTTTAGTCACACAACCAGATAGTTTCTCTGTTATTTTTTTTAAATCATGTGTTTGTAATAAGTTTGTTTCATTATTGTCTTGTTAAATATTTTTTCTGTTATGTTTATGTTTTCTGACTAACTCATTTCTTTCTTTCTTTTAATATCATAATATTTATTTAAGAAAAACATCAAATGTTGATCACCACGCTATCTCACGTTTTATAAAATAAAGTTTTAAAATTTAATACTGTTTCCCCGCTGGTTTCACAGCCTCCTCGTATTTACTAGGTCAGAGAAGATAATGAAACTGGTTAATAAGGGTTGTGCCGAAGGGACTTTTTCGAACTGCCACACTTTTTGATCTTTGAAATAGTTGTCTCTCTTTCTGAATAAAGTGGCCTTTGACATCTACTTCGTACAAACATTTGATATCAGTGATATCAGTCAAGATGACAGAAACCGTCCCCGCCTTCGACCAACCTGGATGATTGGCACTTCATCCACTGCATTCTTAAAACTCTTTTTATAACGAAAATTCTATCTCTAGAACATTGAAAGTAGTTAGTAGTATTTCGATACCGAGATTATTTTCAAAGCTTGAACAATGCACGTAATTCGAACCTGAAAGACTGTGTTGCAGTTGCAGTTGCAGATGTATTTAGGCTTACTTAACGAATATGATAAGGAAAAGAACAGATCTTTGGACATTACTACTACCACAGAACAATAAATTAGTTCTTTGATTTGTACACAATTATCTATCACCTTAAGACCACTTTGATTATGTGATTAATTGCCGTAGTATATCTGCTCTTAATCAAAATTACCTCGAGGTTTCTTCAGCCATTTCGATCGTGATTGAGTCACAAACATTCTGGTGACCAGACAGTCTGGTGACCCCGACTCCTGGATTCTCCTCATGCTGCCCATCAGGCAGAATAGAGTCACTTTGGCAGGCAACAAATCAAAAAAAACATCATCACAATTTAATTATTAGTGATTATAAAGGGCTTAGTAACATTATTATTATTTTATGATAATTTCGTGTACGCATGTTGGTCGCTTATCAACTATCTTCATTCATTATTCTTTGGAGAACTACCAAAAATTGTTAGTATCCGCATAAATTCAAGATGGTACTAAATCATTTAAACCATTATAAGTTGAACCAAAATTACTTGGTATAGACAGTATTGATGGGTACAATTCCGTTCGTAGTTTCGAATAGACGTGTTGTATGTACTATAGATTTGGAGCATAGCCAGAGATTTCTAGGGTTGTTGAAGATATTCGATAAAATTCAGTTTATTGTAGGTACTTACTTATTTTTCTACAGATTGCTTATAGTCATACTATAATATGAATTTTAAATATGATTGCAATGAAATTTGACACGGAAAGCCTGATTCTTAAGAAAGGACATAGACACTTGTGCCGCAATAACCAACATACACGCGGACGGAGCCTGAACTTTTGTTTTTTAAGCTATTGCATAGCTTTTATCGCGGGCTTTGAGCGCAGGGACTGAATCAAGAAATTTCGTAACGAAAAAAATCTAACACCATGAAAACGGATAGAGATATGATTGTCACTG
This sequence comes from Phragmatobia fuliginosa, assembly GCA_932526445.1. Lineage (NCBI taxonomy): Eukaryota > Metazoa > Arthropoda > Insecta > Lepidoptera > Erebidae > Phragmatobia > Phragmatobia fuliginosa. The sequence continues at coordinate 16,898,989 of OW052074.1, read as the reverse complement.
GAGTACGACAATAACGCCACATGCGTCTCCGTGCGCATGCGTACTGCCGCCACTAGCCGTTATCCGTTGCCTTGACAACACAGTCATTCTAGATTCTTCATAGGGCATCGAGTTTGGGCTCGTTTGATTCGTCTTGACGAGTACCTTGACACTATATGGTAACCAGGGTCTGATGCTGGAGCTGGAAGGTGGCCATAGGAACCCCATCGAGTTTGGGCTCATTTGATTCGTCTTGACGAGTACTTTGACACTATATGGTAATCAGGGTCTGATGATGGAGCTGGAAGGTGGCCATAGGAACCCCATCGAGTTTAGGCTCATTTGATTCGTCTTGACGAGTACCTTGACACTATATGGTAACCAGGGTCTGATGCTGGAGCTGGAAGCTGGCCAAAGGAACCCCATCGAGTTTGGGCTCATTTGATTCGTCTTGACGAGTACTTTGACACTATATGGTAACTAGGGTCTGATGATGGAGCTGGAAGGTGGCCATAGGAACCCCATCGAGTTTGGGCTCATTTGATTCGTTTAGACGAAAACTTTGACACTATATGGTAATCAGGGTCTGATGATGGAGCTGGAAGGTGGCCATAGGAACCCCATCGAGTTTGGGCTCATTTGATTCGTTTAGACGAGTACTTTGACACTATATGGTAATCAGGGTCTGATGATGGAGCTGGAAGGTGGCCATAGCAACCCCATCGAGTTTGGGCTCATTTGATTCGTCTTGACGAGTACTTTGACACTATATCTTAACCAGGGTCTGATGATGGAGCTGGAAGGTGGTCATAGGAACCCCATCGAGTTTGGGCTCATTTTAATCGTCTTGACGAGTACTTTGATACGATATGGTATGAATGTTATTCCAACATAGCAAAATATTAAGTTACGAGTACTAGAGTAGAGTTAATTATAGCGTATTTAGTCAAGTTTTAATGATGTTAGTAGAGTATGAGGTTTTTTCTGTATACCGACACATTTTAGCAAGCCGTGCGTGTAACTTCGTTCCATCCGGGTGTCCCTTAACATCTCTCAAGTTTATTTTTTATTTTTTTCGTTTTTCATTCCATAGATATGCTCATATCTATGAAATGAAAAAATCTTGACTGCCTCGTTGGTCTAGTGGTTAACGTATGCGGCTGCTGATCAAGAGGTCTCGGGTTCGATTCCCGGGTCGGACCAAATATTATTTGTGTGATTCACAAATATTTGTTTCGGAGTCTGGGTGTTTTCTATGTATAATATGTATGTATTTACAAAAAAAAAGTATGTTTATGTATTTATATCAGTTGTCTAGTACCCATAACACAAGCTCTGCTTAGCTTGGGACTAGATGATGTTGTGTGTCAGATGTCCAAAATATTTATTATTTATTTATTATTATTACTATTTATTATGTTCTCTGTTTAGTTGTCATTGTCTTTCGGTTAATAGGATGATTATATTGTTTGGCAATAATATTGTTGGAATGTATGTTAGTAAAAAGACAGTGTATATTGTTTGTTGTAAACTTGAATTAATATCAAAGAGGAATACTATATAAATAAAAAATAAATAAATAAAGAAGTTGCATAAGTTGATAAATGCTTTGCCGCGGCAGTCCCCGAGTGCCACACGACTTTTTATTTTACAAATTAAACATGGAATGGTTTAGCATGCTTGCATGTTCTTTAAATGTGTTATTCTAGTGCCACTCAGGGTTAAGGGTTTGTCGATCGTTCGTCTGATAGGCACCAACAACTTGACTATTGATTTTATGTCTGGGGAGTTTACAGATTAATAAAACCCTGACAGTTTTGCATTTATTACTGTAGAAATATACATTTTAAATAAATTAAGAACTAAGAGGTAGTAGATTTACGTTGATTTTAGTACAAATGGGCCGGCTTGACCGGGGCAGTACTACCCTCACACAGAAGACCATCCTATTAATGACACCATTCTTGATGTCGTATTTCGTTGGCGAGTGTGGGATCGGAGACCCAATAATACTGCCTTGTTGGTCTAGTGGTAAGAAAATACTTGATACATAACGCCAATTAGAGCATCATATCATACTCACAAGAGGCGTTATGGTGTAGATAAAGGGTTGTCAAAGACTGTTAAGCCTTTGACTGACTCGATGGTGCAGTGGTAGCGTATGCGACAGCTGTGCGGTCTTTGGTTCGATTCCCGGGTCGGACTAAATGTTTGTGAGATCCGCAAATATTTGTTTCGGAGTTTGGGTGTTTTCTGTTTAAAATGTATGTATTTACAAACAAAAGTAAAAGTACGTTTATATATTTATATCAGTTGTCTAATTAATACCCATAATACAAGCTCTGCTTGGTTTTGGCCTAGAACGCGTTGTGTGTAAGATGTTCGAAATATTTATTTATTTATTCTATTCTATTCTATTCTATTCTATAAATCCGTCTATTTTACGCTCACCTCAAACGGTGCAAGCGCCTAGGTGCTGTGGTAGTAAGTAAGGTAGATTCAAACCAATTATTGCCCAATTTATCGTGATCATCGGATTTTATGACCTGACCTCCAGGTGTACCGTAGAAAGAAATGCCGTAAGCAATATCCAATTTAGCCGCTTGAGAAACAACTTATTTTTATTGAATACGGAGCAAACAAGTGAGGGATGTTTATTAAAAAAAATTGTCGTGGTCACCCTTAACACGGGGTATCCTTAATAATATTATAAATGCAAAAGTATCTCTGTCTGCCGCTTTAAGATAGTTCTTCTCCTTCTTCTTATCGTATCAATAGCAACACTTTATATGGTTTTGGCCAAGTGCTCGGCAACGCGGATTGCGTTTGGCCTTGTGTTGATCCATTGTGGTGAGAGGATTTGTCACCTAATCTCTGCGACACTGAGTGTTAGGTGTCCAGGGTGCGCCGGACGTCGGGACTCTTGTTCTCTTTTTTACGTCGCTCGGGGAGGCTCCTCCCGTGCACCCATAGATAGTTAGGAGCCTGAGAAAGGACACATTTTACCTCAAAAACCGAAATGCACGCGGGTGGAGCCACGGGCGAAGTACCGCAACATATTTGTTGTAGATATTCCTTCAGAGATAAAAGATCATTATCGTACGAATGTTACAGTACAAATATCGATTAGCGTTGGCAAATGTATTCGAGATGAAATAAACATGAGTGGTATAGAAGGGGAAAATCTCCTTAACGACAACATTAAGGTTCTCGACATACGACAGTTTAGGTAAACAGTTACCGACACTGAATACTTTACGTACGCGAATAATAATTGACATGTCGACCTTTAGAATTAAATAATGTGGCAAGGTATTTTTAATTTGTGGGGTATTCTAATTCTGACTCTACTGAACTGATTTTTAAAACTCTCTTTTTAAAAGCCACATTAGTTGTATCTCAGACTGTATTAACCCAAATAATCATTACGATATCCAACATACACGGGAACGAAGCCGCGTGCAAAGACTAGTATTTGATAGTACTCAATTAAAAGTTTGTAACTCCGTAAGGTATCATAAAGATTTAAATAAAAATAAATTATTTTTATCTAGTAGTAGAAACTGTCATTATATTGTAAAGAAAAGAGAATATAAGGTGTTTTTATTTTTTTAATTAAATAATTAATATTTAAAGTAATTCACTTGAACGCAACTAAATGGACTACTTTTCTAGTATTTTCTACTATTTTCCTTTTTCTCAATTACAAGAAAGAGTGAACTACGAAGACAATTTATTTTAATCGGCAATTACCTTATTTTTTTCATCATGAAGATTATATTAACATTGGCATGTTCCACTGCGAAAGAAATTAAATAAATTGGTAGGAAGATTTCTAATTGCCCGATGTACTTTGGTCAAATAGGAAATCCGCAATTTGGAATTTCTCGCAGTATTGTTTATATTATATCATGAACACAGCTTTCCTATCATTACACTCGTTATATGTCATTGAATTAACTCAATTGACTTCTCTCTATAAAGTAATTGTAGTCGAGAATGTATAGATAGACATTTAATACGCTTACATTTATTCCTTTTTGAAATAAACTTAAACATAGATATATGCAATAATTACCCCATAAATTATGTAAACTTTAAAACCCATAAAATATTAATTTTACACAAAAATTCAGTTTAAATTATGGTGGTGTTGTTTGCGACGGTTGAGCCTTTGGTATTGAATGTGATAATTTGATTAGAGGCCGTAGTGTAATGGGGATTTAGACGGATTAACGCCAGCACTGTTATACTGACGTACTTTATTTAGCGGTTGGCTTCGTTTAGACACATATAATATTGTCGTAGCATGGAAACCCTAAAATTTGAGAAGCCGGTGTCACCTTGGTTTTGGATAGTATTATCTGTAAAAAAGTACTAGGTTTTTGGATGCTATTGGCTCTGGAGCATTCAACCAAACAATAGCTCCATAATTATCATGCTGAGTTATAACTATCTTTATTGTTATCTGTTATCTTAGTTTAATCACACATATTACTGTCGGAATATTACTTATGTTATTATGTAGTACCTAACTTAGTTTGAGACTAGATGGCGTTGTGTGTTAGATGTTCAAAATATATATTAAATTATTTTCATTCCTTTTCATTCCTGATCTGTTAGGGATCATTTGGGGTTTTAACAAATTCATTCTGTGTCTTTTATTTGTTGTTTACATTACCTTATTTTATCTTACAATTAATTCTTATACTATTACAATTTCCTTCCATTAGCTCTCCGTTTCATTTGTTTACATTTCATTTCCTTAATCTATATTACAGATTGTTCTTACGCTGTTACTATTTTCTTCTTTTAGTTCTCTGTTTCATTTATTTTCATTTACTTGTACCATCTTAGGCATAATTCATACTCTATTACAATTTTCTATCTTTAGTTCTCTATTTTATTTATTTACATTTTCTTACTTTATCCTAAAACTACTTTCTAATTCTTACGCCATTACAATTTCTCTTATATCTAGTTTCTTGTTCTGTTAGGTTAGATAACTATAACAATATACTATACAATATTTAATAGTTATTCTATTTGTGATGTCTTTTATTTTGCTTATTAGCCATTTTTACAAATTTATGCAATAGCCCGAGAACCGGTCTCTCAATTTCTTGCCTGTCATTAAGATTGGTAATGTGTCTTTTGTCGATTTCGTGTTAATTTCATTTTATAATTTAAATCTTTCCCTACAGTGCACGGGAAACTCGAGACACATTGTGGCTACGTAGGTAATTTTGACGCTGGTCATTTTTAAGCCACCCGAAGGCCTCAAATAAGCTTTACGACTGTTATATTATGATAACAACCGAGACCGACTGTTAACGTCATCTCCGAATCACAGAAACGGTCATGGTATCATGCCACTAACGGTCTCCCATCCAGGTACAGACCGCGCCGTTGTAGCTTATTCTAGGTGATTGTTTTTAATATCCTATGGCAACTGGGCTGTTAAACTCATAGATATAAAAGGATCATAGTAGACCGAAAAACAAGAAAATAGAAACAATTACAAGGTATTATTTCTTCCTTTTCAAAAAGGTAACCCTAAAAAAATAAGACGAAAAGTTACTGTACAGCTTACTTAGAAAAATATTTTAAGTTGTTTGGTCCCAAATACAAAGAGTAGAACACAAATAAGTAGGTCATCGCATACATTAACGGTTTTGTTCAATAAGTAATATTATTCTAAGAACGAAAAGCATTTCTAATTTATTTACCTACAACCAAAGATGTTTCAGTATTGAGATTGACTCGAATTGCCACTTCGATTAAATCTTGAATCCAATTCTAAACGTTTCAAACAGTGACGTTTTATAAAATCCACAGTACACGATATCAATGAAATAAAATAATCCTGTTATTTTACTTTAAATAAAGAAAAATTAGTCACAGAATAAATAAGAAATCAATATTTTAAATGATATAAATTATATAGGCTCAGCAAGACCTCATTAATGATTTACTTATGACTTTTAAAGCGTCATAAATAAACATACAATTTTTTTAAGTGATATTTGGCTAATAAACTAGTCAACAGTAAAACATTAAAATATTTTTGTTTCCAAAACTAATTCTTGAGATTAGCTATTACAATAAAAAAAGCCCTCCTTCAGTTTCATAGTAATAGAATGATTAATACCGAATCACGATTACCCTGGAAAAGCCTTTTCTCATCCAAATCCTAGCGTGCACGTTTTAATATCTACATGCGTATTCTTAAATATACATTAATCTTTTTCTTTTGTAATTATTTATAACACTAAGATTAATTTCAGTGTTGTGGTGAACGACTTTGCAAACATTGAAACATATGACCTTACACATAAAACACCCACATTTGGGACCACCATTCCTGGATTACACAAACGTTTGTTCAGGGTTTAGATCAAATTTGCTCGGGTCGGCTTAGTAGCTCGGTGATAACTTCAGTGCACTCAACTGTCCGTGTATCGGCGCACTAAGTCGGAGCGGAATCGATTACTCGTCAATTAAGAATCCCGAGGGTCTCGTATTTAACCCCGGCTAACTCGCTGTCTGCCGATCTATGGGATTAGCAGGAAATATCTTTTTATCTTAACGAAGTATAGTCTTAGGATAGTGTTTTGTTGAGTATTTATTTTTGCCTAAATACACGTTTATATGAGTACTACAGACAAATAGTTGAGGCAAAACAGATTATAGATTGGGGGATCGTTTTTTGTTTTATCGGAAGACGGTCCCCATTTCATCTCATCCACATTTTTTATCATTAAATTCATTACGACGACGACTCGAAGATTAGAAGACTTTACAATTGAAGTCATTAAATATTTGACATAGGCAGAAATAGCTGATATTGATTGCCATCTCATCAAAATAAAAAAAAAACCAGTAGATTGCAGTTTAAAGCCATCGGTACGGTTAGTTATTTTTATCAAATAGAGAAAATGTTTTACTACACACAACGCTCGTTCGGCCATTGTTTTTGAAATTAAAAGAGTAACGTGTAGTTCGAGTTTGAAATCCGGACCGATGCAAAATGTATTATTAGGTTTTCTTTACAAGAAATTCTTAACACCATCCCGGATCGTGGTAGTAGGTGGTGATTTTCGAATGCGCCTCGGAGAGCGCGTTGGTCCCGGTCGTCGAGAATAGCTATGGTAATCGTTATCTCGAAGCCTTTAAATATATTGACAACAAGTTCAACTACCGAGTTCAGGTAAGGGCGAACTGAACCTGATTGAGACCCGTCACTTTGTCGGTGTGCAGAGTGATATTCAGTAAAAATAGTTGACTAGCCGACCCTAAATAATTTTAGGAATAATAAAAGGTAGGAGGAAATTTGAAGGCCCTTATTTTTGAAAAATAAAATAGTGTTAACTATGGACTTATGGAACGATTTCATTATATAATAAGTACAATGAATGTAATAGGTAAAAAAAGGTACAATGACGCTAGTCGATTGTGGTGAACATTTCGGTTAGTGCATTTAAAATGTGGAAAACCTCAAAACCAATGTTTTTATTGTGAACAATTGGTTTTACGATTAAAAGGCTTTAATATTTATGTTTGTTTTAGTTTTTTATCTATGTACAATAGAAACTCGATTAACCGGATTCGAATAATTGAATTCGTATAATTGAATGGATCAAGAAAATTGGGTTTTATGCATATGTATTATAAACCTATTATAACCTATATATTTTTATTAAAAACAACAAATACATATCAACAAAAATCAATGTTTATGAAATTTCAAAAGTTAGGAAAATGCATTTCTCAATGTTTATGAAATATTAAGAGACACTTTATTTACATACTAAAATACTGCAGCCTTTATCACGAAGTAAAATAATGAGTTGAATTTGGTTTAAAATATTTGTTATTTGACGTAAGCCACTTTTTATCTTCATCGCTATCACGATTTCGTTTCAACTGCAGTAAATTCACAGTATCACTCTACGTTTTTCAAACCACATGTGAGCTGTTTCCAGGGCCCGGAGAGCTTCATCCGTGGATACGAAACGTTCATGCATAAATCCTACTTGTGGGTACAATATGGTTGGTCGCGGCTGGTAGTCCGGATAACCGCAGATCCGTATAACTGAGGTCCGGATAATCGAGTTTCTACTGTATTTTATGTAGCAAAGATGTTGTTAAATAGCGTAATAGCGCATATGCTGTTTCTCTGAAATATAAAACTACATAAAGTGGAATGAAATGAGAGTAAATGAGCCGTAATAAAAACTATAATTTCGAAATTAATTCTAGCGATAAGTTTGAGTTCCATTCGAAAACTTGCAAAATAAACAGATTTGTGATAATTGACATAATTTCTTTAGCTGAACAAATATCTATACAAATAGGTATTTAAAATTGAAACGTCTATTTCTATTTTAAAATTAAAAACAGTTTTTCACAAAATGCATATAAAAGTATTAATATACGGTACTTAATCGAAAATGAATTTTCAAAATTCTGTCTCTCTCTCCGTATGTTTAGGCCGATTTTGACGAGACTCACTGGCAGATAGGTAATGATATAAGTAAGGTAAGGGCCACAGCACACTAGCTACTTTTAGCATCGGCGATCGGCAACTAGTCGCTTTTTAGAAGCTAAATACGGCGACCGAACGCTCTACACCGCACACTTAAAAACGCCAAACGCGGAGATTGAGTCGCTTTTTAGAAGCGCGACACAGCAGCTGAACGCTACTCTCCGCACTATTTCGGATGCCGGTAGTAGCGACTTGGCATTGAAAACGCGCGTTTCCGATACCGCGATCGAACGCAGGAAGTCGCTAAAACGCGATGCAGCATCGATGCAGTCGCCAAATCGCCGATCGCCGATGCTAAAAGTAGCTAGTCTGCGGTGGCCCTTAGACTCCTTTTTAGACTAGCGTCGTTCCCTATATAACAACCACCGTTGTTAACCAGGCGTGGCGAGGCTAGTGTTTGATAATATAATAATAAATATTTCGGAAATCTTACACACATTGTCACTTAGTCCCAAACTAAGCGGAGCTTTCACCACCCCTATTCATACCGCGGGTGTCGTAAAAGGCGACTAAGGCATAAACTACGCAAGACAACATCAATGCAAAGAGAAGGAAAACTTGAAACAAACCCTATACCAACCCGTCTGGCCAGCGTGGTATAGTAGGCCAAAACCTCCTTTCTAAGGAGAGGCCTATGTCCAGCAGGCTGTTGATGATGATGATGAGACTGTCTACTAAATATCAGACTGTCATACTGAAACTCTCTTGAATTTGCCAACTAAATCATTTATTTTAAAACCGATCATTACTTATTTTGTCTTAGTGTGTATATGTGTCTAGCCTTGAATAAACTAGTCCAAGCTTAAGTAGGATTATGAAAACTTACACATCTATCCTAAGCAAATAACTTAGTGACGTCTTTGCAGTTTATATTTATAATGCTTTAGACCTAAATCTATGTCCAAAAATACAGGGTGAATTTTTGAGACGGGACAGTAAGGGTAGGTACCTTAACCGTTATAGTTACAGGAAAACGCTTTTAGGAGACTATCCATAATTTTTAAAGATATTCTAAACTGCATTTACAGAGTTTGGAAAAAAAATTACAGCCAGCAAGAAAATTGTCATTTTAAACAAAATCTTTTTTTGATGCCAATCGATCCTGTTTCTTATAAGGATCAAAAGTCTTATACTGGACCGACTGAGGTTTGAGTACTAGAAATGTCAGAAATCACAAAAAACTTTTTCCATGCATTTGTACGGAAATAAATCATTTTAATATGTATTTTAGACACAGACAAACATAACTTACATTTAGATGATCTACGATAAAAATTGCCTGCCCTTACTGTCCCGTCTCAAAAATTCAGCCTGTATGAGACATGATTGATGTAGTAACATAAAAGGTGGATGGATTGTGTGAAAGAAGATATGACTAGGAAAGGAGGTAACAATGAAATGTCGAGTGATAGAGTAGAATGGAAGGATAAAACATTCTGCGCCGACCCCAAATAAAATTGTGATAAGGGGGCAGGCAGATGATAATGCTGTATTAGGATAATATTTTAGGGCACATAAATTGTATAGTAATTCTGTATTTGTAATTAGAGTGACCCTTTGAACAGCTTAAGGGTCTGCAATCACAAATGTCAATCTAAAAATGACAGCATTCGTAATGTCCTATTTAATTGGTAAGAGCTTTGAGGCCCAAGGATGCGGTTGCATCTCACTAGGCCTCCATAATGTGGGCCACCTTGCTGCATTGTCTGCTTTCACAATGAAGATGGTGCCCCAACTCCTGGATCCTACTCAGGCTTACCATTAGGCAGGTAACACTTTTAGGTCAAATACAAATAAAAAAAAACATTAATGAAAAACTTATTTTTGGTTGCGCCGTAGTTTGATAAAAATGAGTCGAACCTACGGTTTTTAAGATAGCATTATAAAAAAACTAAAACAAGCTTGCCCTTTGACAAACTAACAAAATTAATTCAATAAACAAACAAAATCACATTTGTCGACATTGTTCAATACAGTCACGACATCGTGACGTGCTAATGTTTTGTGTCTATAAGCGATGGCGTTTCGTTAATTGTCACTGAGGCTACAATTTAGCGACGACCGGAGCGTTAGCAATGCAAACAATGTTTTGGAATATAATGAGGATTGTCTGATTTTATTTAAACAGTAGCTAACTTTTATAACTAACAATGAAATATGGATAGATATATAGATAAAGATATTATAATAATAATATATTGGCCTTAGGTGATTGAATTACCGAGGGTTAGCAACGAAAGCGATGTCTGAGGGGATTCCTCAGATTTGCAGAGTTCCGATGCCAGTCGCTACGTGGAAAAACTGATATTCAAATAAAGCCGGTTGAATGAATAATCGATCCCAAATAATATTGGGAACATAAAAGGCTGCAATGATAAAGTGTAAAGCCTTTCGCTGAGTTAGTTAGCACTAAATTCACAATTTGTCCACAAGCGGAGCGTTCGGCGGGGCGGCGTGCTGAGACATGTATTGAATTTGCCTGATGTAGTATTAAGTACATATCTTCAAGGACATTTTTAACGAAAACGTGTATAGTTTCAGTGTACCAGTATGTGTGTGTGTTTTTATCAAATTTACACCAAACAAGGTCAAGTTCGCTGCCGGTAACGGAGTGAACTAAATTCACATTTAACTTGGCAATGAATATCTAATTTTCCGTATTATTCCCATAATTAAGTGTGCTGACTAAATTTAAATTTTACATTGCTTTTTTTTAAATATCCCATGTTAAATTATAATTGAAATACATTTATTTATTATTGCTACTATTGCTGCTATTTATTGATAGCTAGTCAATCTTGTCAAAATTTTGTCAATCTTTTCACTTCTAAACCACTGCACCGACTTCAATGAAATATGACCTAGGTTTAGTTTAATGTTCGATGAAGACATATCTTTACCGATGAACGATAAATAGGAGGGAGGAGCTGCGGGAGAAAGCTAGTAAAACATAGATTTGGGGCCAAGTTGAGATTCATTAGTAACGCGTAAACTTTTTCGTTCGTGAGCAGACTTACACCCGCAGGCAGCTCCGTTCTGTACGAGCTGCTTAATTAAGTCACGAAAAACTATCCTCTAGAAGTTGTGTATAAGAAACTAGTTTTTGCAATCGGCTTTGGTTCTAGTTAAGTAGATTATGCCAGTCGTTTTCTGAGTAAATAGGCTCATTAATACGTTCTTGTAAGCTTATAAAAGTTTTCTAATAAGCTAGTTCTATACCTTAACTTTAAATTGTTGTAAAATATGTAAAAATAAATAAACTTTATAGGTTTATGTGTATAGTAAAGTCTGAAGTAAATAAGATTAGATTTAGTTTATACATTTTTTATACAAACAAACCTTGACTACAAAACAAGACATTGAAATAGGCACTTTACTTTTCTCTAGCCATCAACTTCAAATTTGAAAAAAGAAACGTAAACACACTTTTATAATGTGTGTTTGTGTCACAAGCCTGTCAAAAAATCTAAGAATGGTCATCATAGTAATTGCGACTGTAATAGTGCATGGTGGCAGCAGGGTGACCCATACTATGGCTACGAGTATGCTTTTGAATTATTGGGCACCATACTTATTGTGAAAGACTATTGTCATTTTTAGCTTAGATGACTTTGTTAGTTCAGGAGTTATAAAGGCCTAACTTGTAAAATAGGCATACTTGGCAATCTTACGTACAAGAATAACAAAACTATAAGTAAACATGATAATTACCACGACAAAGGTGACTACGGAACCCTATACCAGGATGCGTAGCCTGATAGGTATTTGGCATTTTTTTAACATCACATTTCTCTTCTTTTGTTTAAAGAATCAAAATAAATACTAGCCACAGTCAAAACACCATTCCTCAGCATTTTATAGCTTGTGGCGTCCTTTCTCATAATTCGAACAAGCGAAACAACAACCGCCATGTTGCTATCTTATGTCCGTTTCCGGTCTCCGCTGGACCGTACTTCCGGTGCCGTTGTTCCTTCAGCTAATTGTCTATGATTTCCTAGAGATATGATTTATAGGATGGTAATATACTTTTTCTTCCAGTCAGTTCACTGTTTTTATCTGTTGTCCCAATTATATATACATGATTTGATCTATAAAATAAAAGCGGCCATGTGCGAGTCGGACTCGCTCATAAAAGGTTCCGTATCAGCAAATAACATCTTATAAAAGTTCTTGTAGTTCGTTGTAACTTTGATCGATGTTTTTATAATAGTGTATTGATAGAATGAAAGGTAAATTGCTGTTTACGATTTATGACGTATTACAAAAAAACTACTGACTAGATCTCGTTCAAACCAATTTTCGTTGGTAGTTTGCATGGTAATGTACAACATATATTTTTTTTAGTTTTATCACTCTCTTATTTTAGAAGTTAGAGGGAGGGGGGGGGGGGGACACTCATTGTTTCACTTTGGAAGTGTCTCTCGCGCATACTTTTCACTTTAGAAAAAAGTGATATTAGAAACCTCAACATCATTTTTGAACACCTATCCATAGATACTCCACACGTATGGGTTTGATGAAAAAAAATTGTTTGAGTTTCAGTTCCAAGTATGGGGACCCCTAAAATGTATTGTTTTTTTTCTATTTTTTTGTGAAAATTTTAATGCGGTTCACAGATTACATCTACTTACCAAGTTTCAACAGTATAGCTTTTATGGTGTCGGAAAAAAGTGGCAGTGACATACGGACGGACAGACAGATAGACAGACATGACGAATCTATAAGGGTTCCGTTTTTTACCATTTGGCAACGGAACCCTAAAAAACTAACTTGATTGTAATTCTTTGAGGTCCAGTAGTGCAAATATATAAAGCTGACGTAATGATTAGGCCTCGCCTGGTATTACTTCATCAATCATCATCAACTCATAACGTCCCACTGCTGGTCTCGGGTCCCCCCTCAAGAGAGATTTAAGGCCATACGTCCCCACGCCGCGCTGGCCGAGTGCGGGTTGGGGACTGGCAAGATACGTTGTGGCTACGTAATCTTGCAGTTGGAGGTTTTTCAGCCACCCGAAGGCCTCAAACTAAGCATCACGACTGTTATCTTATGATAACAAACGGAACCGACTGCTTAACAATACATGACCTCCGAATCACGAAACGCTGATAACATATCATGCCACAAACGGTCACCCATCCAGGTACCGACCTCGCCGTTGTCGCTTACCCTCGGTAAGCGATTGGTCAAGCGTTCATAGCCAAGTGGCTATGAACGCTTGACCAGACAATAACAATGCCTTCACTTCTTATCTATTTAGTCAAGACTATATAGTTACCAGCGTTTATTGTTGTTTTTGTACAAACACAAGAATTTATGAAAGATTTTTTTACTCTAAGAACCGTAGGTACTTGCTTTCAGATGCATTTAGTGAAAATTTAAAAAAAAAATTTTAAATGTCAGTACCGTATATATATTCATATGCATTTAATAAAAAATAGCTCATTTATGTTACATATAGACATTCAATTGTTTTTTTTATTTAGAACTATTTTATATCCGTTGTAGGCCTATAAGCTAGGCCGTTGTAGGTTGTTTAGTAGGCCAAAACCTCCTTTCAAAGGAGAGGCCTATGTCCAGCAGTGGACTGTTAAAGGCTGTTGTTGATGATGATGATGATTATATCCGTTGAATAATAAAACAATATAAGTTCTGCTTAATATATTTTATTCTCAGATGATCACAAATTTCCAAAAAAAATTAAATACTCTATTGAAAATACGTCAATGGGTTATTTTGTCCACCATTTTAATCACAATCCATAGTTTATTTGACATGAATTGCGGTGAAATTTCCCCACAGATTGCGAAAGGCAAAAAGGGGCATCCACTACAGAAAATAAGCCACGTTCAGCGTGAAAGCCGACGTTCTCGTAATATAGGTCAGAACGTATTTTCGATTTAAATTCAAGCTGGAATGAGAAAACGGCTAGGCTACCTTATATTCTAACGCAGAACTTCGACGATAGATTTCTCCAAGATAATTTATACGTAAGAAACTGCTTTGCATTTTATTAGATTTTATTTATAACTAGCTGACCCGCCAGACTTCGTACTGCCTCAATCGATAAATAGAAAACCTAAACTTTATAAAATAAAACTAAAACAAACAAAAGGAATCCATAATTATTAAAAATAATTTTAACAAAAAGGAACCGACTTCAATGAAAAACAATTCCGAGTACCCAAATCGCGACATTGTGTCTATGATATTTGAGGAGTTCCCTCGATTTCCTTGGGATCCCATCATCAGATCCGGATATGGTGACGATGGGACCACCTGTAAGCTACGCCCATTCCAATGCAAGAAGAATTTTTGAAATCGGTTCATAAACGACGAAATTATCGCTGAACATACATAAAAAAAAATAAAAAAAGATTCCGATGAATTGAGAACCTCCTCCTTTTTTTTGAAGTCGGATAAAAATACAATTCATTTATATATATTCACCTTTGAAATCTTCTCTGGACAAATAATTAAAGACCAAAATTAGCCGTTCTCGAGTTTTAGCGAGGCTAACTAACAGCAATTCATTTATACATATATATAGTTGAGTCCCGCGGTGTTACCCGCGATTATTAATGTGAAGTTCGAGTAACGCCGCAGAGTGAGACTACTCTAAAGAATTAGTTTGTTACTCCTAATTTCTTTACCTATCGTGCGTCATTCATCAGTCAGTAATAGTTCCGTCAGAATCGGTATAGTTGTTCTAGAGATTGATGAAGATGGAACAAATAGACAGACAGACAAATTGTTTTTTTTTTAATATTATGTAGTTAAAAAAGCATTGTAAAGCTGTTAATTTGAAATTACAAACGGACACTACAATTTCATTAATTTGAATAGATATGCTGACTTTTATAACAAAAACTTTTTACAATCCATCTGTTGTGGCCGTTAATAAATATGAATTACTTACTTTCACAGTATCTCGATTATTGCAATAAAAAGTAGCTAATGTGTTATTTTGATATATAAGCTATATTACTGTAAAGTTTCATCCAAATCCGTTCAGTAGTTTTTGCATGAAAGTGTAACAAACATACATACATACATACTCACAAAATTTAGCTTTTATAATATTAGTAAGGATTTAAAAAGTATTTAATTTGATATAACAAATCTGAACAATTAAAAAATAAAAATAAAAAATCACTACATATTGTAAAACAAAGGACTCTGCCGCGTCCTTCTGTTCGTGATAAACTTGAAAACTACTGCACCTATTTTCATGCTGTTTTCAGTAATATATAGATTAGTTCTCGAGGAAGGTCTCTCTCTCTGCACTGCATCTGCACTGCAATTTGCAAAGCCGGGGCGGGCTTCTAGTTATGATTAAACCCGTTGAATGCGGGCAGCACAGGACCCGATGTTGTGGAGAACCTTAACTTCCCCCAAGGTTCTCCACAACATCGGGCTAGCAGTGGACGTCATTTAGCTGTGACGATGATTTAATGGAATAAATATTTTTCCTTTTTGTTGTTGTGTTGTTGTTGAACACATAGGATTCATTTATTAAAGAAAGTTGTACCTGTATAATACCAGCTGTGCTTAGTTTAAAGCAAGGTGGCTAAACACACAAGTGTTTCATTTCCGCAATATTAATTAATTAATTAATTGAATGTCACGGGCAATATGAAGGTGGTGACGCTCCATATTCTTAAGATGTTTCCATTTAAACCAAATGAATATCATTTACTATTTTCTTTTGTTCCCTCTCAAAACGGTTACATTTCCCAGAAGGTCTAATGATTCAGGCGCGCAATAAGTTCAATAAGGAAACAGCCGAAACTCTTTTATAAAGTCATATATAGAACAAACCCCAAATACATTTAGAAAAGTAATGCTGAATAATAATGTTCCTAAATAACAATTTATACGAATATTTTAGCTGACATTTGATATACATTTGTTCAAGTTTGCTGGACTTAATGTTTGTGTTTTTGATTTCTATTTACTGAATTGTTGGAGGAAAATATGCCTCGCAAGGTTTATTTATTTGTAGAGGACGGCGCCACGTGTACACAGTACAACTGCTTAAGGCTTTTTATATCTACTATGGGATGCTGAAATAGGGGAGCATACATTATAATAAGGTTGGAACATGGGTTCGGATCAAAGTCTAAATATGTAGACCAGTATTTCCTTATTTTAGTTCATGTTTTATCATTTACAAAAGCATACAAATTTAGATATTCAAGATTAAATACCATGAAAATAGAAAATATGGGTTTAAACAATTTTTAGTTCATTTTTTTGTACACACAATTTATGATTGTAAATAACTAACCAACGCAGAAACACATATGTTTATAGTTATTGTTTCATTTCTAAGAATTTCAGCGTAATAATTTTTATATATTTAGTTTAACAAAGTGTCTCTACCCTTTTTTTTTTTTTTTTTTTTTTTTTTTTTTCCGTGCGGAAATCCCCCCGGATACCACCAGTTGATGGTTATGTCGGACTCGAACCGACTAAAACCGCACGCCGCCTCGGGTACTATAAGCCGAGGAACCAGGTGTACCCTCGAAAGGAAGTCCCTGGAACCCCGACGTACCTCGGGCCATCCACGGCTTGCAGATGACCCTCTCTTGTGTGGAAACCCCAAGTTCCAGAAGTCTGAAAGGAGGCGCGGGCGCTTCGTAGCACTCGCGCCGCCACCCTGGCCTGCTTCTGCTAGGGTAACAGGTGGCCTCACCTGTCACCCCCAGGCTTGCGCTTATGGAGGACGGAGATCGTTTGACGATCTCCGGCGCCTGAGTCGTCTGCGGTACCTGGCCCGTTCCCGGGCCTGGCGGACCGGGAGGGTTCTAAGCCTTTCCCGGTCCCGCTCCGCCATCTCCTTCGCAAGCATGACTTGCTCACAGAAGGAGACAGCGGAGTTCCACGCACTCTCGCTCCGTATCATGGCAGCAATCATGTTACGGAGCGAGAGAATCCCCACTCCGATGGCCGCCACGAGGTCACGCCTCTGCTCTACCCACGCTGGACATTCGGCTAACGTGTGGAGCGCCGTATCCACGGTTTGGCCACCGCAATGGTGGCACTCAGGCGTTGGCTCTTTTCCGATTAGACACAGGTAATCTCCGAAGCACCCCTTTCCAGTGATCACCTGTGTCAGTCGGTATGAGAGGCTGCCGTGATGCCTCTCGAGCCAATCCTCCATAACGGGTCTTACCGCCGCAATAACGGCGTGCCCAGCGCTTGGTTGCCCAAGTCGTTCTCTCCACTCCTCCACGAGGACCTGGTGGAGTTGGGATCTCTGATTCTCGATTTCTCGAGGTTCAGGACCCCCACCCAACTCCCGCACCTCCTTGCGCCACTGATAAAGAGCTGCAAGGGCTCTCGCCTCCAGGTCCCATGGTGGAGTTCCGGCCAGGAGACTTGCTGCCTCAAAGGAGATCGTGCGGTACCCTCTTATGATTCTGATAGCCAGCACCCGCTGCGGTCGTCGCAGCAGCGCAACGTTGCTGGCCTTCAGAGCCTCCGCCCATACTGGAGCCCCATAAAGGGCCATCGACCGCACAACCCCCGCGTAGAGTCTCCTGCAGGAGTCATCGGGCCCCCTCATGTTTGGTAGCAACCGTGCCAATGCACGCGCTGCGCCAACCAGCTTGGGGACCAGACTTCGAAAGTGAGATTCGAAGTCCCATCGGCCGTCGAGTACGAGCCCTAAATACCTCATAGAGGGCTCGATGCCGATGCGAGTGCCTCCTACTATGAGACTGAGTCCATTAGGTGGCTTCTTCCGAGGCCCATGGAAGAACAAGGCCTCAGATTTGTGCAAGGCCACCTCAAGACCCAGCCGCCGGATTCGCTCCACAACTTGGGCAACCCCGGCCGTGGCCCTCAGGGTTGCCTCACGATGCGTCTCCCCCCTCGCCATCACAAGCGTGTCGTCCGCATAACATGTGATGGCGACACCTTCTGAGAATGCACCGCGAAGCACCCAATCGTAGCCAATATTCCACAGGAGCGGTCCTAAGACCGACCCCTGCGGAACACCGCACGACATCTCACGCCGACCGAGACCGGTTCTACTTGGGTAAACAACGGCTCTCTCTGACAAATATGCCCCGACTATGCGGCGGAGGTATGAAGGCACTCGGTGATAAACTAGTGCCTCCCTGATACAGCTCCAGGGCAAAGTGTTGAACGCGTTGGCGATGTCTAAAGACACCGCCAATACCACTTCACCCCGGGAAACTGCATCCTCCGCCAGAGCCCTCACGCGCATGATCGCATCCACGGTGGAGCGCCCCTGACGGAAACCGTACTGGTTGTCCGCCAGATCCGGCCCCACCCTGTAGAGATGCTTAACGAGGCGGTGTGCAATTACTCTTTCAAAGAGTTTGCACACCTCGTCAAGCAGCACTATGGGCCGGTAGGCGGATGGTGAGTCCGCCGGGCGCCCCTCCTTTCGGATGAGAACCAGTTTCCCCGTCTTCCACAGTTTCGGAAACTGGCCCTGCTCGAAGCATGCGCTAAAGAGCCCTCTCAGACGGGGCTCGAGAGCCGGCGCCTCATTATCAAGAGCCAGGACCCACGCTCGGCCCGGAATGCCATCGGGTCCTGGGGCGGTGTTCTTGGCTTTGAGCCTTTTCACCGCCAGCGCTAGTTCTACCCAAGTGACCTCAGGGACGTCGTCGTCGTCCACGCTAGGCGTCTCAGGCCTCGAAAGCGGAGCCATCTGTGGTGGAGTGTGCTCCACCACTCGCGATGGAAACAGGGAGTCAACGACCCCCTCAAGCAGCTCTGGCTGAAGACACTGGGTCAGCGGTGGAGCCCATGGGCGCATCTTGCCCCTAACCATACGGTAAGGGCGCCCCCATGGATCTCGCTCCAGTGTCTCCAGTAACTCGCGGCGAGCCTCGGTCTTTGACCGCTTTATCACTGCTTGAAGGGTCCTTTTGGCAACCCTGTATTCCACCAGTAGCTCCGCCTCTCGGACTGCCGCATCCTCGGCGCGGCGACGCCTTCTGCGGAACCTGGACCACTGACGGCGCGCGGTGACGCAGGCTTGCCGCAGCCTTGCAATCTCCGGCGACCACCAGTAGACCTGGCGCCTCGCAGTATTGGGCTTAACCCTAGGCATCGCCGCATCGCAGACGCGGGTCATCGCCTCCCGGAACCATTCTGCCTCGGCATCCACATCGACAGGTCTATCCGGCGTAGGAGCCCAGGCCTGTACGATGGTGGCTTCCAGGAGGAGCTCCTTATCTAAACGCTTGAGCGCCCAACGTGGCTCGGGTGGAGCCGGTCTAGCCGGCACGCCATTGGTGGGAGTGGAGACATCAAATCGAATGTATCGATGATCCGAACCTGTCTCCTCACCCACAGCGACGTGCCAGTCCCGAACACAACGTGCCAGCGAGGGGCAGGCGAACGAGATATCCACGATCGAACTGCCCCTCGCCGTCACGAACGTGGGTACGGATCCCCGATTCAGGACAACTAGACCGAATCTTGCAGCCCAGTTCTCCAGTGCCCTTCCCCTCGGGTTTGTGCGGCGGGAACCCCAGGCCTCCGACCAGGCATTAAAGTCCCCGAGCACAAGAACCGGGTGGGGGCGACAGGCATCGACGACGACAGTCAGCTGAGCGAGCCATTGCTCATACTCAGTTATGTCTCGATTCGGCGTGAAATAAGCGGCCACGACCGCTATATCCCCAACCACCGCCGCTATGCATCCTCGTTCCCTTGCAACCACGGCAAAGGGAGGGGTGCCAGCAGCGGTACCGTGCACCAGTGCCGCCGAGCCATCCAAGTCGGTCTCCCAGGCAGCCCCGAGAAACCGGTGTACGTATGGCTCAGCTACAGCGGCAATGTGGATGGACCACTGTGCCATGCTCTGGAGCAGAAGATCCTGAGCAACGGCACCGTGGCCCACGTTCGCCTGGAGAATGCGGAGATGTGAGTCCATTAATGGATATCCATCTCCGCATTCCGCTGCGAATCTTGCCGCTCTCTGGCGGCACCCCCTGTACCCTCCAGCGAATGGCCTCCCGTTTTCGGCACAGAAAAGGCACAGACCTTACTGCCGACCCGGTGATCCGCAGGCCTGCTTCCCGCTGCGCACCTAAAGCAGCGTAGCGGATTGTTGCAGTCACCCGCTTTGTGACCGGACTGGCCACAGCGGAAGCAGAGATCACCTATGGTCACCTCCGCCGTGCATCTAACCCCCACGTGACCCACCGACAGGCAACGGAAGCACCTTGCCGGCCGGGCCTGCAGAAGTCGAGCCTGCGCCCTCAGGAAACCTCCGACTAGGAGGGTACGCGCATCAGCGACCTTTTGAGCCGCCGCGACAGGACAGCTGACAACCGTTGCCCCCTGTCCACTGAAGCCGAAGCGTATTGCTCCGACCTTCACATTTTCCAGAGGGCAGCCCCCAGCCTCCATCACGGCGAGCCTAAGCTCATCTGCCGTAACAGAGTCATCCAGGCCCGTGATGCGTACCGCGGCGCATTTTATGGGCCTAGACACTCGGACGTCAGCTGCATCCAGCGAATCCCTAAGTTTAGCCGCTAGGGCATCGGCTTTAGGACCACTGGTGGCGCCGGGGATCTCGAGGAGCCGGGCGCCCGTACGTGTATTTTTACACCGGACACCCGGTATTTCGAGAGCCTTAAGGTCGACATTGGCCTTAACTTTGGCTAAGACCTCGGCATATCCCAGGCCCCTCTCCGCTGCCTCCGTCGTCAGGGTAACGACGACGGCAGCAGACCGAGGGACGCGAAGTCTCCTCGGCGCTCCCACCGCAGCGGTGACGGCTGCCTTTTTTGCCTTTTTGGCAGCTTTCCGCCTCTTCTTCTTGTCCCCGGCTACCATCCAGTCCCCTTCTAATGGGTGCTGTTTGGCATTAGCCGGGGTCAATTCTTGGGTAGAGGTTAGGGTTTGGGTTGGTTTCACCTTCCTCTTTCCCTTTTCTTTCCCCTGGGTGGCCTTCTCCGATGCTGTCGATGAAGTTGGCCTAGATACGCTAGCCACTGGTTGGGCAGTTGAGCCCACCTTCACAGCAGTCGCGTATGACGTCGATGGCGGAGTTAGTGGTGGGCGGCAATGGGCGCTCTCTATGGCAGAGATGCGCTTCATAAGCCGCTCCTCCATCGCCGTCATGAGTCGGACCATGTCGGGTTCCACTCGGCAGGACGATGCGTTGCCACCAGCATTGGTATAAGTGGAACCCAACTCCTTCTCTCTCGCTTCGACGAGCTTCGCTTCGAGAATGGCTTTCTCCCTTTCGTGGGCCCTATTATCGGCCACGAGGAGTTTGCCAACCTCGACGATGCTGCGCATGACCGCTAACAAAGCCTCCTGTTCGGGGGACCCGGAGCTCCGAGACACCTGGAGTAAGCGATCGGCTACGCCGATTGCCTCTTCCATGCGATCTACGGGATTCCCCACTCTTTTTCGCAGCTCCTCCACGTCCGTATCGCTGCACTTCGTCCCGGTGGTGCTTGTCCTGTCGGCTTCAATCTTCTCAAAGAGAGCCTGAAGCAAGAGTTCACCCTCAGCCCTCTTTGCTGCCGAACATCCACCAGCCTGTCTCGCCACGGTGACTCGGCCAGCCTTTGGAGGCCGACCTCCGCTGCGAGCCCCTCGACGGCTTGTACCCACCTTGGGTAACGTTCCTTCGTCACTAGACGGTGATTCCAGTGGGCTTTCCTCCAATGAGTGAGTTTGGCGTCTTTTCCTCTTTTGTGAGCCCCGTCGATATCTCTCTGCAGCTGAGAGCATCGGTATGTCAGCACCGTTGTTTTCCGAGGCAGTGTCAGAATCCAACACTGCCTGTCTTGTCGCGTCCTCCGCGTTGAGTAGGTCACCGGATTTACCGCTCGGCAACGGGCGGGTTTGGCAGTGGTTGCTCCCCCCAGAATACGATTGGGAGCTGCCGGAGCCGTTTGGCTCCGGGAGGGACTCCCCAGGCGCAGTGCGTCCGGGACCCTCCTGGGTAGGTTTTCCCTTTTGTTTACCCATGCCATTATTTTTTGAGTTTACCGTCCTCCGACATGACACCCTTGGCACTGGACTCCCTCCAGCGACTCAGCCCATGGCCAGGCGTCAAAGCGTGGGCTTGGGGTTTTTTATAGAGGTTTACATCCTCGCGGGTCCGAGAACCCACCGGTCCTGTCAAATCAGGATTACGGCTGGGCCGGACGGGGTCTGCACCAGACTGAGTCCGTCCGCCCCGTGGTTTTTTATAGAGGTATCCTTCCTCGTAGCCCTCGAAGAGCCGTCGTTCCTGATTGTTGCCAATCAGGCTTACGGCTTGGCCGGACGGTGGCCTGCATCAGACCATTGTCCACTACCTCTGGATAATGCCAGCGGTAGAGGACTCGTCCGCCCACTAGCGCACTCTCCACTGTGCTCTCCGCTTAACGGAGGGACACGCGGAAAGCCTCGGAATAACCCTCAGGAGGGTCATTCTCACCTCGGCCGGAATTGGCCGTAGGCAGCAGCGTCTGTCCCATGTGGCGAGACAGGCGCTGCCGTCTCCGTTGCCCAGGGTGCACCACGAGGAGGTTCCGGACCCCGCACCCCAAAGTGTCTCTACCCTACCTGATGGAAAGCATAAGTAGAATCTATGAGGGGGGCATCACACTTGTTATGAATGCAGACAATAAAGTATTTCGGCCTATACTAAGGCACCTCGGAGAGATGCTTTTTCACGCTCGGTGCGTGAAAAAGCATCTCTCCAAGGTGGATCATAGGGGGAAGAAAACACGTGAGCTGATAGTGAGTTCTAGTTTTTGACTGTTCGAATGTTTTTGATGTTCATAATAATATTTTAATAAACACAAAAAGAAATATTCAAATCTGACAGATAGTTTAATAAATAATAATAAAACGTTACCAAAGGAACATTTGTCAGAATCTTTAAAAAAATTAGGTAAACTGAGAACAAATAAAAGCAAAAGTCTAAAAAATTATAAACTGACAACTACAACTTTTAGTTATATCACCTGTGCTATTACCACAAATCTATTAACACCTAATTAAAATACAATACAATACAAAATTAAAATACAAAACTTATATAGACTGCCAAGAGCCTTCCTTTTTTACTCACTATGTAAATAGAGTAAGAGCCCAGAGCGATCAGACATAACTTATTTTCACATGGATGAAACCTTAACTACTCAGTAGCGTCTAGTGTACTTTTAAATACCTGCGTGTTTGTGGAACTAGATCTGTGACACCTGGGCAGATATCAGGTGAGAAATGTAACTAAAAATAAGAGTTATCTAACTTAAATTAGTATGGCTGATCTTTATATATATTTTGTAGAATATTATTCTAAACTAGTTTCATAAAGTGTCAGACACTTTTCATGGACCAGAGCTTGTGTCAGACGCTTTAAAGATCGACAAAAAATTAATGAACTTTACTTATTTTTACATGTCTGATTTTTTTATATGTTATTATAGTAACTATTACAAAGTTACATTTCATCAGTCAGACAAATTCGAGTGACCAAACATCCCTTAAACACAAAAATTATTCAGCCGGGGGTGCGATCATCATGCTATTTCAGAGCGAGTGAGACGTCTACAGCAACTTGTATCCCGTTTTTAGGGTTTCATAGCCAAATGGCAAAAAACGGAACCCTTATAGATTCGTCATGTCTGTCTGTCCGTCCGTATGTCACAGCCACTTTTTTCGGAAACCATAAGAGCTATACTTTTGAAACTTGGTAAGTAGATGTAATCTGTGAACCGCATTAAGATTTTGACATAAAAATAAAAAAAAACAATACATTTTGGGGGTCCCCATACTTGGAACTGAAACTCAAAAAAAATTTTTTCATTGAACCCATACGTGTGGGGTATCTATGGATAGGTATTCAAAAATGATGTTGAGGTTTCTTATATCATTTTTTTTCTAAATTGAGTAGTTTGCGCGAGAGACACATCCAAAGTGGAAAAATGTGTGTAACCCCCTCTAACTACTAAAATAAGAGAGTGATAAAACTAAAAAAAATGAATGTTGTACATTACCATGCAAACTACCAAAGAAAATTGGTTTGAACGAGATTTAATAAGTAGTTTTTTTTTAATACGTCATAAATCGTAAACTGCAATTTACTGCAATTTTTTTTTAATTTATTTATTTATTTATTCTAATGACTGCGTCGATGATTGCGATGATTAGGAGATATTTGCTGTAATTAATCATAGTGATATTTTTGTGGTAGTGGTAATATTTTATTTATATCTTTTTCTAACTGGTATCTTTTTTACAATAAAATAAAGATATTTCCTTATAAAATAAAATGGATCCTCATGTATTTCACCTATCACAAATACATGCAATAAATGAATTCACTTTAATATTTAATAATTAACAACTTAATCTTGAAGCCCATGTTACTGAAACAAGAATTCGAAAATCTAAGATTGAAATTAGTAAGTATTTTCATTACATTTAATTTTTTTACTCGATGGGTTCGATAAAAAATTTTTTTTGAGTTTCAGTTCCAAGTATGGGGACCCCCAAAATGTATTGTTTTTTTTTATGTAAAAATCTTAATGCGGTTCACAGATTACATCTACTTACCAAGTTTCAAAAGTATAGCTCTTATGGTTTCCGAAAAAAGTGGCTGTGACATACGGACGGACAGACAGACAGACAGACAGATATGACGAATCTATAACGGTTCCGTTTTTTGCCATTTGGCTATGGAATCCTAAAAAACGGGATCCAAGTTGCTGTGGACGTCTCACTCGCTCTGAAATAGCATGATGATCGCACTCCCGGCTGAATAATTTTTGTGTTTAAGGGATGTTTGGTCACTCGAATTTGTCTGACTGATGAAATGTAACTTTGTAATAGTTACTTTAATAACATATTAAAAAATCAGACATGTAAAAATAAGTAAAGTTCATTAATTTTTTGTCGATCTTTAAAGCGTCTGACACAAGCTCTGGTCCATGAAAAGTGTCTGACACTTTATGAAACTAGTTTAGAATAATATTCTACAATATATATATAAAGATCAGCCATACTAATTTAAGTTAGATAACTCTTATTTTTAGTTACATTTCTCACCTGATATCTGCCCAGGTGTCACAGATCTAGTTCCACAAACACGCAGGTATTTAAAAGTACACTAGACGCTACTGAGTAGTTAAGGTTTCATCCATGTGAAAATAAGTTATGTCTGATCGCTCTGGGCTCTTGGACCAAAAGGTACTGTGCAAATATAAGCTCGTGGAACATACATACCGTATCACATAGCCTCTGTTCAGGCCGTTGTCTCGTTTCGATTCAGTCGGGATCATTGTGTTAGACGGTGACAAACGACCACCGCAGACAGTGAGATTAATTGTTCCAACACAATTCCAAATATTCGATTAACAGATACATTAATAGCAATAGCTATCGGTACCAAGTTTTGCAGTACAATATTAATTGTGTGGATCGATTTATGTATACGATTAAAGTGACTTTTCGTAATGTTATTTTATAAAACTGTTTACTTAACGCATCTTTTTTTTCAGCGAGAAAATCCCTTCGGTAGTCGGGGAACCTGGTGTACCCTAGAAAGGAAAGCTCTGAGACACAGACATACCTCATGCCATGTAGTACTTGCAGATGACCCCGTCCTGTGTGGGAACTCATATCATTCCCGGGCGCGCGCTATCATCTCGGTCTGCTTCTACTAGGGTGAAAGATGTACCTCAATGTCTACTAAGTGCTTAATTTTTTTTTGTCTGTGCTTTAGTGAACTGATTCCATGAACTTATTACCGTCAAATTGCTGTTATTATAATTATAGGTATATAACATTATTGAAATATTATGAACAACTGATTTCACTGAGATTGTAAATAAATAATCAAATATAGAAAAGAAATAAATACCTAGCTTTTGTTTTATTCCTGGAAGTCAATTTTCATTTCCTGATCGATGATATGATATTCTAACACTGCACTGTAACAGAGTGAATGAAGTAGCTCAATCCAGGATAGAAAAGTCTTAGACTTACTTATCACTTTGTAATCACAGGTACACTCTGTGTGACTATCTCTCTTTTATGACTAAACTGTGTCTCTGATTTTAATTAAATAAATTGCTGACGAAGTTAGTTTGATTCTTGAGGAAGGATACTCTTTACCACGACAACAAACATAAACGCGGGCTGAGCTACAAGCAAAAGCTAATAGTAATATAAACTAGATAGTCGTACTAAAGAATCTAGAATCGTTGGTCTAGTGGTTAACGTATGCGACTGCTAATTAAGAGGCCTTGGGTTAAAATCCCGGGTCGGTCCAAAAAGTGTTTTTGGGATTTTATTAGGAAATTCCTAATAGCAGCCCGGAGTTTGAAAGTTTGGCGGTGATTCACGCCTGTGCCTCGGAGAGCACGTAAAGCCGTCGGTCCCGGTTGTCATGAACATCTTTAGCAATAGTTATTGAGAAGTCCCTCAAATATACTGACAACTAGTTCAATCTTCGAATTTCAGTTCTCCCTTAGGGTTGCGGAGGTCCGACGCTAGTCACTCTGTGGAAAACTGAAATTCAGGTAAAACCGGTTGAACTAGTAGCCGACCCCAAATAAACTTGGGAATAAAGGCTAGGAAGATGAGTCGTACTAAAGAATATGACTTGACTTTTCAATAACTTGTTTATACTCTCACCAAGGTACAAATACGAAAATAAAAAGTTGATCTTCAGTAGAACCACAATTTTACGTTCCTACTTATTTTTATGAATGTGATAAAATGGTATCATAAAATTGCTATTTGGCTAAAAATAACTCATGTAAACAGTCTTTAGAAGCTTTCAGTCACTTTTTATAACGCCTGTAACAATTGGTTATGATTATTGCGGAAAAACGGGTCATGAAACCCTTTAACATAAAGGGAAGATTAGGCTAGGCTATCGTGCCTGGCAGGCCACGACCCTAACGGTTGTAGTTGGGATATTGTATAATTTGCGTATGTTATGTGCTAAGCGGTTTGAGAACTTCTATATCGTGATACAGGATTAGCAGTTACTCTGTATAGTGCGTTTTCACGAAGTTAGATTTCAATAAACAAATATTTCGGATATCTGACACTTAATGTCTTCTAGTCCGAAACAAAATAGAGCATATACTATGGCTACTAGATCACTGATACTAATACATATATACTTCTTTTGTAATACACACATATTATACATAGAAAAGAATCAAAATTCGAAACAAATATTTGCAGATCATGCAAACAAGGACCCACCCGTTAATCGAAATTGAGAGCACTTGATACAGCAGTTACTGCGCCACTGAGGGAGTCAATCATAATGGTTAAAAAATAAAGATAATTTTTACAAGCAGTAATCATAATTTCTACATGAAAATTCAACTCTTTACATGAAATTAAATTCTTTACATGAAACGTACCATAACACTATAATAACGCGTGACTACGGCTTTTCAAACTTGAATAATGAGTCAGGACTCATTATTCAAGTTTGAAAAGTAAAATTTTGAAATAAAACTAGTTTCATACTTTTTAGCGTCGTTTTTAGTCGTAGTTGGATTTATAGTTTTTACTTTTATTTATTTTAAATGCCGTGCCGTTATCATATTATTTGTAACTTCCCCAAAAGACTGGCAGCACTGCCACGTTGAATGGCAATGCTAATTCTCTGTGCTTATAAAAGGCCAGCTTTTTGGTCACAAGATAAATCATATTTAATTTATTTTGAACTAACGACTGCTGGCAATGTGTCATGTTAAATCGCTCCACAGTTTCAGAGATTGTGACGAATGGTGCAAATATGTTAACACACTGTGTTACGACATTTTGTAAGCCACAAAATATTAGTTACAGAATATGTTATATCAGATATATGTCACGTAGGGCAATAAAACCATTATTAATTTGCACTAATACAATTTAGAGTACTAATATTATTTTGTGCCAGCTGCACCCCTATATGTTATCCGTAGTTGTTGTAAGAGTTACTGTCTTTATCATCAGCTACATGCCTATAAAAGTCCCTTTAAAATCGGTACAGCCATTCCAAAGATTATCCGTTACAAACAGACAGGTAGACAGATAAATAAATTATAAATCTGATTTCTAATGAAAGGACCGTATATCCTATTAATATTATAAACGTGAAAGTTTGTGAGTATGTGTGTATGTTTGTTGCACTTTCACGCTAAAACTACTGAACGGATTTGGATGAAACTTTACAGTAATATAGCTTATATATCAGAATAACACATAGGCTACTTTTTACTGCAATAATCAAGATAAACAGGCGAAAGCTAGGTGATTATAAAAATATATTAAATCGTAGATGTCAAAATGTATCACTGTTTATCGCCTGTCAAAACTTCACAGGTTGCTAGGCATAACAAACTTGCATAGTAACCATAATGATTTACGCGGGTAACACCGCGGGGCGCAGCTAGTACTTTCATATATGTGCTTAATTAAAAGGCGTGAATTTTAAGGTAAGAATAGGCACATCATATTTATTTATTTGTATATATTTCAAGGTACAGACTTCATTTGAGCAAATGGTTATCCAGATTGTTATTGATTACTGCAAGCCATGGCCATCATTGTGCAAATAAAGACGTAAATTGAATTGGTTCCCGGGTCGGATCAAATGTTTGTGTCATCTGCAAATATTTGTTTCGGAGTTTGAGTTTTCTATATATAATATGTATGAATTCACAAAAATTTACAAAATTTGCTGGGACTAGATGGCGTTGCGTGTAAAATGTCCGAAGAAAAAAACGAAAATTGTATAAGATAATGGCTTTTATTAATGCATTATTTTAAAATTCTATGCCAACGATACGACAATAGCAGTAGTTGACTGGCTACTCTAGCACTATTTGTTGACGATATAATCGGTGCACGTAAAACGAAGCAAGCATTCAGCAAACCGAAGCGATCACGGTAAATGTTCTCTTGAGACCGGCAGAACTAAAACTTGCAGTTACTTTAGCTGTACCGACCATCAAATACTTAAACGGAACATTTTAAAAACTCGATGTAGAGAGAGAGCAATCAGTTTGAATCATTTATTTTTAAAAATAAAAGAAAATATGAGTATACATCCACAACTGACATAAATACATAAACATTTTTTTTTTGTAAATACATATATTTTAAACATGGAAAACACCCTAACTCCGAAACAAATATTTGTGGAACACACAAATATTTGGTCCGACCCGGGAGTCGAACCCGAGACCGCTTGATCAGCAGTCGTATACACTAACCACTAGACCAACAAGGCAGTTAAAATTTTAATAGAATTTGTTAGTAGTATAGATAAATAATAATAATAAAATAAAAAATAAAAGAAATTATCATAAGCGGTGTAAGTTATCTAAATATATATGACATCAAATTTTAATCTTCGATGTTTATTAGTATTGGTATTTTACAGTCTTAAATTTATGTTTTTCCACTGGAACCCTCTTAAGATATAGGTCTCCTCCAAAGTTTTACGTTTCTATCGGTTTTCTTAAAGTAAATATGTGCAATTCTTAATTATATTCATGACCTTTTTATTCCTTTTTAGTTGTGTTTAAAGGATTGTGGTGACCAGCTAGCTTGGAAGATGTGTTTCATGTATCGTTTCGATGTTCTACTTAGTGATTTTTTGAGCACTAATTTATATTTCAGTTTAAAGTAATATCTCGAGTGTAGATTATAAGGTTAGATGTTAGATATCATTTTATGTTGTAGAAGAACAAACGAGCATGCAGACAATTACTACCCCTCAACAAATGGGTGCCGTAATTGCTGACTGAAAGAGCAAATTAAGTAGGACAAAATCAAAAAAAAAGGAAAGGAAAACTTGAAATAATTCCTGTAAATTGTATGTTGAAACAAATCTGTCTGACTACTGAGGTGTGGTAGGCCAAAAACTCCTCTCTAACGAGAAGCCTCTCTCCAGCAGTGGACTGTTAAATAAAATAAAATAAAGACAGTTTGGAAAGTCATAAATAACGAGACTAACAGGAAGAAAATACGTAACACTAGCTACACATTAGATACAGCATGTGGTCCTATAAGCTCAAATCAGGAAGTAGCTGAAGAATTTGTAAATTTCTTTACCAATATACCATCAAAAACTACTGAGGCTCTTAATTCCTCACCTGATCTCTCAATTGATTTATTAAAGGCGAATGTGTCTAGCTGCCTGGCTGAATTTAAATTTAAACACATTAACCCTATGATAGTTATTAAGGCTTTCCGGCAAATAAAAATCAAACTGACCGAAGATCTATGGGGAATGTCTATCAAAGTTTGTACATCCATACTTGAGACTATAGCCCCATACTTAGCTTTAATTTTTAATTTATGTGTTGACCAAGGAGTTTTCCCTGATTTAATGAAATTCAGTAAAGTAATACCTCTTTTCAAATCCGGGGACAGTAAAGATACTAATAATTATAGACCTGTATCCGTGTTACCAGTTTTTAGCAAAGTTTTTGAAAAGGTAATGCTTAATCAAATGCTCGATCATTTTAACACCAACAGAATCATACATGATCAACAGTATGGTTTCACCAAGGGACGTTGTACAACTGACGCCGGTGTAACCTTATTAAAGCATATATTTACTGCGTGGGAAGAGTCCCAAGACGCCATAGGAATTTTTTGTGACCTCTCCAAAGCATTTGATTGCGTAAATCACGACACATTACTTTTGAAACTTGAGCATTACGGACTAGGAAAACTTGCACTGAATTTGGTTAAATCTTATTTGAGTGATAGACAACAATATGTGCAAATAAATGGTGTTAATTCACAGGGTTTAAAAGTAAAAATGGGGGTTCCTCAAGGCTCAATATTGGGTCCTTTCCTCTTTCTAGTATATATAAATGATCTACCATATTTATTAAAAAATCAACCTCAAAATATGGTGTTATTTGCTGATGACACTTCCTTAATTTTTAAGATAAATAGACGGGCCCAAAATCTAGATGACGTGAATAATGCCCTAGTTCAAGTCCAGAATTGGTTCACAGCAAACAATTTGGTATTAAATGAAAAAAAAACCAAATGCATAAGATTTGCTTTACCGAATGTTAAGAGTAGTGATTGTGATATAATATTGAATAAAGAGAAACTTGAATTCGTAGATAAAACTGTTTTCTTGGGGATTACGCTTGATGCAGGGCTACAATGGGGTTCTCATTTAACATCTCTTGCGGGGCGGCTAAGTTCAGCAGCATATGCTATTAGAAAAATCCGTCAATTTACTGATGAAGATACCGCTAGACTGGTCTATTTCAGCTACTTTCATAGTATAATGTCTTACGGCATCTTGTTATGGGGACGGGCTGCAGATATTGAGTCTATATTTATTCTGCAAAAAAGAGCCATCAGAGCCATATATAATCTTCGTAGGCGCGATTCTCTAAGGGAACTGTTTAAGAATATTGGCATCATGACGGTACATAGTCAATACATCTACGAAAACATAATGTACGTCAGGAAAAATCTTCATCTTTTTGGCAAAAGAGGTGACAAACATAATTACAGTACTAGAAATAGGGACCAACTAGTTCAGCCAGGCTTTAGACTCGCTAAAGTAGACTCTTCTTTTATGGGGTACTGTTTGAGATGCTATAATAAAATTCCACAAAGTATTCTTGAACTGAATGAGACAAAATTTAAAACATGCATTAAACGCACACTATGTAAGCAAGCATATTACAAGTTGAGCGATTATATCGCTGATAAAAATGCTTGGCTCAATGCTGGTCCTGCTTCACAAGGACAGGGGCGCATAAATTGATAGCATTAAATGGTATTGTTGGAGCTGCTGAAGATTGTACAACTTTCTTTGCATTGTATAGATTCAATCTCTTTAGTATTATATAATCGCATGGCCCATATTGTGTGAGTACTATGTACTAGGAAGCTATTCAAGCTATCATTCACTGAAAACCTACGTCTTTTCTTGACTTGAATCTGCCCTGGCGGTTGAGAGTATGTCATGCTCACTCAAATGTCACGCTGATGGTGGCGCGTGTGTCGGATCATTTAACTCCCTTCAAAATGGTTGAGTTGAATGGTGCGGATCCATGCGTCATGTTCGTGAACGGGCGCTGTCAGTTGTGACTGGTCATCTCTTAGTTGCCACGGCTTATTTGAATTAATTATTTTAATTTTCAATTGTATTTTTGTTGTACTATGGACACTTTTAACGTGCACGTCTTGCTACATCGTTCTCACATAATGTACCATCTCAACATGAATGATGTAACCAAGATTTTGTAAAAAAACATTTTGATTTAAAAGAGTGTCCATGGAGTTTCTTGCCCGTTCTTCTCCATAGAGATCTACGCTAGGGAATGGGCAACTACAGTACTTTCACAGTTTTTATGTCTTGTGACTGGGACTGTAGCTACATTTTTGTTTCGACAATTCAAAAGTGCCTGTAACTGGCCTACTTGAAATAAATGCTTTGATTTTGATTTTGATTTTGATTTTGATTTTGTTGATGGTGGTGATGATGAAGCAAGACAGATCATCTGATTGTATGTATGTGATTACCCGCGCTTACGTACAACTACATCTCGATAATAATTATAAGTATGTTTCTTTAGATACACTCACTCGAACGAATTTCTTAACTTGAATTGCTTTTTAAATTTATTGGGTACTGGCAGAGCACCGCAACTTTGTGTCTTCGTTTTGTGTTCGTGGAACCTTTTTGTCTAAAATTACTCCTACTAAGAAAGAATCCTACTAATATTATAAGCTCGAAAGTTTGTATGTATGTATGTGTGTATGTATATATCAGAATATATATATTTCTTATCAGTGTATATGTCAGGATAACACATAGGCAACTTTTTACTGCATTATTAAACCCAGACGAAAGCTAGGTGAAAAAAATACATAGATCGTAGATGTCAAAATGTATCACTGTTTATCTCCTGTCAAAACTTCACAGGTTGCTATGCATAACAAACTTGCATACCAACCATAATGATAGTTTGTAAATGGCTAATTTAAAAATGAGTTCTGGATAATCACATGCGTAGGCTACTTTTTATCCCGAAAATACGCGGGTAACACCGCGGGTCGCAGCTAGTATATAATAGATGAAAGGCCTAGCCGATTCAGAGGTTATCCGTAACTAACAGACAGAATTATCAATTATTTTTTTAACACTTACGCAAAAGTTTATACACTTTAATTTAGTGTAAAGCTGTATAGGTGATTTAGTTATTTTTGGACACTACCTATGTAAATATCAGCATCGTTACATTGTCCTCACATTTATTAAAATACCTAAAACAATGTAACCAAAAATTGTAAAAACAATGTTGGAAAAGAGTGTCCATGGAGTTTCTTGTCTGTTCTTTTCAATAGGATCTACGAATTGGAACAGACAATTAGCTTCACGACTGACTGACTGAATACTTGACGTTTCAAAAGTGCCATTGTATGGTTTATTTGAAATAAAATGGTTTGATTTAATTTGATTATTTAACATCACTTTATAAAAGATACTAACTGGCCACTTTTTTTCTCTCAACTAGTCATAGGTTAAGCAAATTATTAAACTCCGAACCACGCACCTTTATTATTGAACAACAAAAGCTATACAAGGGTAGTTCCATTATCACTTAAATAGTAAATTAACCCTGTGATAATTATCGACTATCATTTGCTCCGTCGAGCACAACTACCCTCATGATTTACGAGAATATATTTGACGATCGTACGCAGGGCAGCCAATTAAGATATACCCTAATTGCATAATATAGCCGGTTCCAAAAATAACGGGTCAGTCACATAAACCAATAACGGGTCAGTCACATAAACCCGAATATCTCCCGAACTACGTATGCCATCCTAATGAAACGAAGACTGTTCAATTGAGAATTTAATTATACAGATAAAAAATAAAATAAAACTTAGTTACACCCACAATATTAATCTTAAATTAAAAAAAAACTAAAGTAGTCATATTTTTCTTAAGATTACATTTTTTTTATGATTGTTTTTTTGCTGTTTTTCATCACTTTCTTCATTTAATACTTTGTATTGCCTCCACGTGATGAAGCCTCCAGTGATGAAAAACAGCAAAAAAACAATCATAAAAAAAATGTAATCTTAAGAAAAATATGACTACTTTAGTTTTTTTTTAATTTAAGATTAATATTGTGGGTGTAACTAAGTTTTATTTTATTTTTTATCTGTATAATTAAATTCTCAATTGAACAGTCTTCGTTTCATTAGGATGGCATACGTAGTTCGGGAGATATTCGGGTTTATGTGACTGACCCGTTATTTTTGGAACCGAGTGTAGATCAAATATTGATTTCTGTAGAAAGTCGGGGTATTTGAATAGTCTGAAAGAAATGTTTTTACTTGACTTTTAAAAACCAAAGACAATCTGAATTTAATTGGTGGTTCAATGTTTTATCATCCGCAATTAATCAAGCCTTACAGGAGTACGAGAGTAATAGACTCACACTGCTTTCAGCACGAATGGGTCGGCTCAACCAGAGCGGTACTACCCATAAACAGAAGACTAAAGGCCGCTTCATACATGACGGGATATTACCTCGGTCGGGACGTGGACGGGACGGGGACGTGGTTGGTTGCCTCGTTATAAACGGGGACGTGATGTAAATGCATACACACCGTGACTGTGACTCGGATCTAACGTGCTAGTGTTGTGAACAAGGAAAGATGGATTTTTCATAACAAAAATTGGCTTTAATCCAATTCTTGTAATGAAGCACCGTCGGCGACGATATTTAGCTCGTCCCGCGCGTGCCACGTTCCCGTCCCGTCCGTGTCTCCGTGAAGTATGCATTTCCTTATACATTTTGTATGAATCGATTTTTGCAAAACTTCCCGTCTCGTCCCGTCCGTGTAAAAACCCGTCACGTATGCAGCTGCCTTAACTTAAAATAACAGCTTTCGTGTTTTCATATTTCGTTACGGTGAGGTGAGGAACGGTCTCGCACGTGTGAGAGCAATGATACAGAAACATCTCAAATGGCCGCCATGAGTCACCATACTGCTTTCCATAATATAGTCACTTTGGCAGACTCATATTTATAAAAGAAAAGAAGTCGTAAAGTGAGGAAAATAGAAAACTACATGACTCTAAAGGTGAGTAGGTTGAAGCGGCAATGGGCTTGTTACATATAATGCAGTATCTCGACAAACCACTGCATTAAGCGCGTTTTGGAATGTAGACCGCGTCTCGATAAACGTAGTGTGGGATGCCTTTGGTCAGAGAAGAGAGAGCTGGCAACGACTAGATACAAATAGGAATGGACTGGGCTCTGTGATGTTCATTGAAAGAGGCTTATGTCCAACAGTGGCAGTTGTATGTATGCTAATCGGATCGAGAATCTCTATATCGCGATTCAGGATTAGTAGTTACTCCATGTTTTTAGTTACTGCGTAGTTTGGTGTTCCTTCGATATATGGCGCTGTAGTATGTTTTTGTTAAATTATATGAAATTGTATTGAAATTGCCACAGGTCTGATAATTATAATGATGAAGAGGAGACTAGAAACTACCAGAGAGGGGAAGAGATACTTACCCTAACTCTGTTTGGGGTACTCTAGGGGCTGCAACGCACTTGAGAGTCTCCAACTACAAGTGTACATGGCTGGTGGTAATGACTTGCCATCAGATAAACAGCTGCCTTACTATGTCATAAACAAGACAGTTTGAGAAAACTATAACTCGACTACGTAAAAATTTAGGAAAAAATTATATAACCGTATTTATATATTACTAAATGTGTATTGACACCTAATTCATTAAACGGGTTACCCTTAGTAAACTTAGGCTAAGGGTCTAGTCGGGTAAACAGTATTATTTATCAGCTGAGTTCATAGGCAAACATTTCATAGTTATAATACGTATAATTTTCTCAACTTACACGGCATTATTTGTTCCAAGACTCGTATGAACAAGTACGTTATTACAAGTTCAATATTAAGTGCACATTTGCGTGTTCCTCCAAACCACGCCACGAACTGTGGTAATCGTCAATGAAACATTTCAGTTAATTTTCTTCGCTTTATAAAAGGGCTGTAATTAGCATTAGAACATTTGTCATTACGCCTTCTGGACACATGGAGCGAGTTATTAATGATTTCTTCCGTACTTTATGTTATTTCTTTCGATATATGGAACAACAAAATCATCTTTTTTCTAACCTTTATCCTAAGCCGCAGCCTTAAGGGCGAACTGAATTCGAAGGCGAACTAGTTGTCACAACATTTGATGATATTAACTTCTCTTTCACGACTACCATAAATGTTCATAACAACCACCACCGACGGATTAACATGATCTCCCAGGCACGGGCGTGAAACACCGCTATTTTACGCCCGTGCCTTTGCGATTTTACTCTTCACGTTCCCATTTCACAAACCACCTATAGGCAGAACTAGAGCGCTGAGTGCCGGAGAGTAGACATTGACCTTTTTAACACAAGCAAATGAAGTGCATTTTATGTAGAGTTTATGTAATGAATACTCCGATCAATGATGCCTTATAATACCGTGCTTGCTGTGTGTGTTTTAGAACATTTAATTGTCGTCACTTCCTTGTTTGTGTGTGTATGTGTTTATTTAGATTAAAACACATATTTGAGAAAACTTTTAATTGGCTTTCATGTAGATTAAGGATATATATTTTTAAGATGTAACTAGCTGTAAGTTTTCTAAATCATAATATAAAATAAATAAAATAAAACAAAAAAAATCCACACTCCGAACTGCTATTAAGAATTTCTTGTAAGAAAAACTCAACAAGGGCTTAATATTGGATTCAGATCAGAATCATCTTCATCAGAAGTCGCAAACCTAACTTCTAGAGCAACAAACCAGTCATATGGATAAACATTTTGATAAATGGTATAGTATGAGCATATACTTCGAAGTCCGACAAGGCGATTGGCTAGTCTAGTGGCTGAAGCGGATGCCACAAGTGTTGTAGGTTCAATTCCCATATAGGACAACACTTTGTATAATCTACAAATTGTAGTTTGGAAGCCGAGTGTTCTGAGTGGAAAATAAAATATCCATATAATGGAATCCAGACTGATTGATAATTATAAGTCCACTGTCGGATATATGGCTCTCCTCATGCTGGCCACGCGGTTTAATATAGGGTTTATTTCAAGTTTTCCTTCTTTTTAACCCCCGACGCAAAAACGACGGAGTGTTAGTAGTAGTTTTTTTTTTTTAATAAATATTTTGGACATCTTACACACAACATCATCTAGTCCCAAAGTAAGCAGAGCTTGGGTTATGGATACTAAACAACTGATATAAATACATAAACATACTTTTTTTTTGTAAATACATATATATTATACATAGGAAAACACCCAGACTCCGAAACAAATATTTGTGGATCACACAAATATTTGGTCTGACCCGGGAATTGAACCCGAGACCTCTTGATCAGCAGCCGCATACGCTAATCACTAGACCAACAAGTCAGTCAAACAGTTGACGTGTGTGTCTGTCTGTGGCATCGTAGCTTTACTTTTTTGTTTGAAAGGTGAATTAGCCGTGGTGTTCTTAGCTATGTTTGATGGAAATCGGTGCAATTAGGGTTTTTTTTGTTTAATTTCATCATCATTATTATCATCCGCCTATCGCAGTCCACTGCTGGACATATGCCTCTTCAATTGCACGCCACTTAGTTCGATCCTCGGCTACTCGCATTTAGCTCCTGCCAGCCATTAAATTACCACCAAAACGAGGTAATCCGGCAAAGAACTAAAGTTATCGCCATAGCCGACAGGATTAGCAAGTTGAAGTGGCAATGGGCTGGCCATATTAGCCGCAGGACAGAAAACCGTTGGGGTAAACGTGTGCTTGTTTAATTTAATTATTTTTTAATTTAATTTAATTTAAAATGTTTAATTTTTGATGCGGTAGTGATGTTGTCCATTATAATTTGTTTCTTTATTCCGGTCTTAGAACACGTACGGGATGAATAGGGGTTTCGACACTGTGTTCTTACTTTGTGTTATATAAAAAACCTAAACTAATTTCCAAGTATAAGAGAGTTCATATAGGACGGTTGTTGGCCCTCAATCGATAAGTTGCGTGTTCTAAGCCAAACGTTACTTACCGATAAACATCACTTTTATGTAACGGCTAGAAAAGTTCATCATTATATTACTTAATATTGTAGTTGGAGGTCAAAGACTGCGGATAAATATTAACATTCGAAATGAATGAAATAAATTAACCTCTTTATTCTTCTTTCTAAGGAGAGGCCTATGTCCAGCTGTGGACTATTCAAGGCTATTGATGTTGTTGATTATGATAGGTGTGAATTTATTTTTTCAAATCTCCGGCTCTTAAGGACTCATCATCATCATCAACAGCCTTTAACAGTCCACTGCTGGACATAGGCCTCTCCTTAGAAAGGAGGTTTTGGTCTACTATACCACGCTGGCCAGACGGGTTGGTATAGGGTTGGTTTCACGTTGTCCTTTTCTCTGCATTGATGTTGTCTTGCGTAGTTTATCCCTTAGTCGCCTTTTACGACACCCGCGGGATGAATAGGGGTGGTGACACTCTGTATTCTTAAACCGTCACCACACGGAGAAGGACTTAAGCTTAAGGACTCAATTTATAAAAATAAATATAATTAAAGTGTCTGTTTGTAATATTAAATGAATAGTTTTTTTGGCATATCAAAGTATATACGGTACTATCAGTTTTTTTTTGAATTTTTTTTCTATATGTCTGTGAGGTTGTTCTAAAACTGCTGGAACGACTCTGACGGAACTTTCACTGGCAAGTAGCTAATGACATTAGGAATAACTGTCATTTTTTTTAAGAACAGCTTCGCTCTGCTGAGTCACTTGAAATTTACAACAATAAACACGGGGAACGGGGACTCAGCAAGTCAGCAATACCAAGAAGCAGCTTGGTAGCGCTACTGAGCCACTCCACATGTAACCATAACCTTCGGTAAAGATAAAGTAAAGTAATATGTTTATTTATTAATGTTTTTAACCTCTGAAACTTCGTATAGGCACCCATATACATACTTGCTATACTTACTAATACTTTAAACTCAATAAACACTCTGAAGATGGACAGCTGTCTGTCCCGATTTCATAGCTAAACAGCCCCAATGATTTTAATGACATTTGGCTAAATATATTTTGATTCTTGAGTAGTGTGCAATTGGAGAGGCCTATGTCCAGTGGACTGCGATAATGATGATTTCGGACATCTTACACACAACGGCATCTAGTCCCAAACTTAGCCGTGCTTGTATTATGGGTACTAAACAACTGATATAAATACATAAACATACATTTCTTTTGTAAATACATACATATTATACATAGAAAACACCTACACTCCGAAACAAATATTTGCGGATCACACAAACATTTAGTCGGAAATCGAACCAGAGACCTCTTGATCAGCAACCTCATATTCTAACCACTAGACCAACAAGACAATTGTATGTCCTATATATGTATTATCCTTATAAATTAGTTCTTTTTTTAAAACAATTCTTACAGCTGATTGGTGACTCTAGGGTCGATTTGATATGCTTTCAATTTATTTTTACTGCCCACAAAAACATTTCTATTTTTCTAGTAAAAGGAGCTGAATCGATCTAGCTTCTTAAAATGCAGGGATAGTTTAAGCTACGGCTACAGCACCTGTCTGCCGACGGCTAGGCCTTGTTTAATAATTCGTCTGAAGATCCTAACGGGAATTTCCATTTTATGTCGTATTTCTTTTCTTTCAGGTCTTACGGGTTTTTTCATAAAGATTTTCGAGCGTATTTAATCAATACAAATAAATAAATAAATATTTCGGTAATTTTTTTACACACAACGCCATGTAGTTCCAAACTAAGCAGAGCTTGTGTAGCCACAATACTTCCTACTGTATTACACGTCCTTAGATAAGCCACATATCATAAGATACAGTCAAAGATTAAATAAAGCAATGATAGGCACGCACCATTTTTAGTATATAAGCGCTATTGTTAATTCAATTAAATATACGATACTACCATATACTACCAGAGACTATCACACCACTTTGAGTCTCATTATACTCCTCACCAAACCAACGGCAAACTGGTGACCCCGACAATGAACAAGGAACCCGACAAACGAATAAAGAAGATGAACAAGGACATGGCAAATGCAGAAAGGACCCCGACAAAAGAACAAAGAATGAAGAAACCGACATGGCGACAAAAAGAAGAAAGAACCCAAAAATTGGACAAGGACCCGACACCTGAAAAATGAAGAAACCGACAACTGAACAATAAAGATACCGAAAATTTTACAATAAAGAAACTAATCGTGCCTTCTGAAGAAGATTAAATAGTAACCTAGTATGGCACTATTGCATAAAGGACCAGCCACGTTTATGGTTCATGCAGTGAGGCTATCGTCGCTCTCCAAAAATAGCAATGATCGTTATTCAAGTCTCAGCCAGCCAGCAGCCTCGGCCTCAACAGGGATACCACACACAGGACGCGACCGCTCCAACCTGGTTACCCCTTCGGCCTCATCAGCGCCCCGACTCACTGGGGACTTCACCGCAGCACCGCACACCACTTGCGATTCCGACGCACAGGAATCAGCGGACTTCAGCCCCGACTCACTGGGGACTGGCGGCTAACAGTTCCGACTCACAGGAACTTGCGGCATCGTGCCTTAATTGCACAGTACTCAAAAGGAATTTCTGACGCCTTATCACGAATAATAGGAGTAATCTCTATGCCTTCAACGCTAGATTACGTCCAGAAATGTCGTGCTCAGCAGAATGATTCAGAATTAAACAAGGCCTGGAAAGGTGTTTGAGCAAAATAAAGACGTATTACGATGATTTCAGATCGCAGCTAAAGCATGATATCACTCGAATACTGTCGTTACCCAGGAGAGAACGTTCAGATTGTTAAAATGCTGTTTACATAAATCCACACGTATTGATCAAGTAAGTTTATCGGTATGTAATTCACTAAGCGATACTATAATAATTTTGCTGACTATAGTAACCTTGAAATGTTATAATTAATGTGATTATTGTATACTTCGTAAAAAGTGCTGACAAGGTAAGGTCGCAACTCTCGGTCATATGTTTGTTTTGTTTCAATTTGTATGTTATTGACATAGTTTATATTTACTATCTAGGAACTACCTCGTGATGTTAAGATTGTTAGGACATAGGTTATGTATATTATTGTAAACTGTTAATTTAAAATGAAGATTGTCTGAATTAACTACCGTAAATTTTTGAAAGAATGTATTTACTAAGATTTGTTATAATAATTATCCTTTCAAAAGGGGAGGACCTGTGTAGCCACAATACTTCCTACTTTATTACACGTCCTTAGATAAGCCACATATCATAAGATACAGTCAAAGATTAAATAAAGCAATGATAGGCACGTACCATTTTTAGTATATAAGCGCTATTGTTAATTAAATTAAATATACTACAATATACTACCATAGACTATCACACCACCTTGAGTCTCATTTATACTCCTTGCCAAAATATCGGCAAACTTGTATTATGGGTACTAGACAACTGATATAAATGCATAAACATACTTTTTTTTGTAAATAAATACATAATATACATAGAAAAACACCCAAACTCCGAAACAAATATCACCCAAACAAATATCACCCAAAATTTGGTCCGCCCCGGGAATCAAACCCGAGACCTCTTGATCAGCAGCCGCATACGCTGACCACTAGACCAACAAGGCAGTCTAAATATAATTGAATTGTCGGTATGTATAATCAAATTAAAGTTTTTTTTTAAACGAAATTTACTAACCTTTTTTTTGAGTCTTCGTCGAGTTCGGAACTGTAGTATTCAATACTATCCACGAGCTGTTTAATGCTCGATTCGTCGTCGGAAGGAGCTGGAAACAAACTTAATGCAACCTTTAAATCAAACTTAGCCATTGTTTTATCTTTTTCAGATTGGTTTGAGCATAAAGATAATATTTCCTTATATAATTTATCAAAATTTTCGCAACCTTTTAATATAACAGCATAATCATCACTTTTTACGCTACCTATAACATTATTTAATTTTTCAAGAAAAAGATTATAGTCATTCTTTATACTATCAGCCTCTCGCAATTTAATTTCCAAAATAGAACCTGTCCGCCTAGTAGGACTGATCTTTATTAGATATGTTCTAACTTCTTTTAACCTTTTGTAAATATCATTTAACATATGATCCATAAATTTTCCTATTTACCTAAATAAAGTGTAACGAAAGGTATACATACTTAAATGCACATGTATCAGACTTTTAATTTTCTTAATAATAACTAAATAAAATGTCCAACATTCTTATGTCCGTCGGAGTTACACATTATTGAAATTTGACACTTGATACGTTTCCACTGCATGAGCTCACTAACATCGAGTTATTATTATATCACTTCATAAACACTGCTTGACGACGAACCTGGCACTTTCAATAATATGCGATTTGTAGTTATATATACTTGACATGTAATAATAATAATTATTCCAGCTTGAACTCTTTTAAATAAAATGTCATCTGGGCTCTTAAACTTCTTCAGGCCTGGCTTCAAGCTTTGCGTCTCTCCGAAAATAAGCAATCGATCTCCTTAATGCGTGTCGATTTATTTCATTTGTCATCCATTTAACGTGACAATTCTTATATATCTTATACACAAAGTAAATTAGACCCAGGAGCAATAACGTTAAAATTAAAAGTAGAATGGTATT
Organism: Phragmatobia fuliginosa; assembly: GCA_932526445.1. NCBI lineage: Eukaryota > Metazoa > Arthropoda > Insecta > Lepidoptera > Erebidae > Phragmatobia > Phragmatobia fuliginosa. Next base: position 16,855,714 of record OW052074.1, on the reverse strand, counting down.
GGTTGTACTTGCGTGGACTTGAAGCTGTTCTACTCCCGAACCATTGCTGCCTCCTGTTGCGGTTTGGGCCACAACGATTTCTTCTTTAGTTGGAGTTGAACCCATCTCGATAATTTATTTTAATAATTAAACCGCTAAGTCTCGTCGAGTATAAAGATCGAATGCAATTCTCCAAATGCATTGTGAAGCGCGTGTCCTTATATGGATTAAGGAATTTGTAAACAACGGTCGCGGGCCTCTGGCAGGATCGCCATATGAGGTTGGGATAGTAACAAGACGATTGCTGGATAAATACTGACTTTAATTAATATTAAGCAACAGTTTATATACTTGCTAACAATAGTGATTACATATTAAATGACTTATAACTACACATACAACATTCAAAATGCACATGAAAGTATTCGATTTTGATGTAACTATCGTTACTTACATCAAAAAAGCATTTTTTTTTAATTTTTGTCCGTTTGTTTGTTGCGGTTAATCTCTGGAACGACTGTATCGATTTTGACGAGGCTTTCACTGGCAGATAGCTGATGATATAGGGAGTAACTAAGGCATATTTTTTTTACACTAGTTTTGCTCCGCAGCGTTACTCGCTACTTACAAACACCGCGGGAATCAGCTAGTAAATAACAAAGAAAAAATATCTTTAATTATGTACTTTTACTAAATCAAATGAATTCTTTTACATTATTTACACCAAAACTATACAGAAATTCGCCTATCTACATTCGGTTGGTCTTGTAAGAAATTGCTTTTCAGAGTTAAGGCCGCCATTTATACATGGTCATTAATTTGATGGGCTCTTGTAGGTATAATGTATTAACTGGTGTACAATAAAGTTTATTCTGTTTTATACAACACTAGCTGACCCGGCAGACTTTGTACTGCCTCTATCGATAAATAGAAGACCTAAACTTTTATATAAAAAAACTTAAAACAATCAAATTGCAAAATGCAATTACTTATTACATATTCACCTTTTAAACCTTCTCTGGACTTCCACAAATATTTCAAGACCTAAATTAGCTATATCGGTCCAGCCGTTCTCGAGTTTTAACGAGACTAACAACCAGCAATTAATTTATAATATATATTACTAGCTGATGCCCGCGGCTCCGCTCGCGTCCTAGGGGTTTGAAAAATAGATGTTGGCCGATTCTCAGACCTACTGAATATGTATATAAAGTTTCATAAAGATCGGTCAAGCCGTTTCGGAGGAGTATGGCAACGAAAACTGTGACACGAGAATTTTATATATTAGATATTATATATCCATGCATCTCTCTCTCTCTCTCTATGTATATATAGAGATGGATATGCTTGCCAAAGTTCTGGTTTTGTGAATTGAAACTATTTGAGTTCTGACTTTAATGTCACCCAGTCACGTAATCAAAATAAACATAAGCCAATCAAATAAGATATTATCTTATTTGATTGGCGAAGTAGTCATATAAGATAGAAGTCAGCGCTTGCAGAACGATAAACGTTTGCCTCTTGGCTAGGGAGGCTGGTTACTTCTAAATACGTGTAAAGCAGGCACCACACTTCGCTATGCGCTATTCGTTATGCGGGTTATTCGCGCGCATACGGCGAAGTGTGGATAGTATATTCGTTTCGTTCACCATAAAAATGACAATGACACATCTCTACAACACACATATTTGCCTTATTTGATGCTTATTTAGCATACCGTAAAGTGTGGATGGGATGTTTGTTCTTTGCGCGCATAACTAATATTTGGGCGAATACGGCGTAGACACATAACGAATAGCGCATAACGAAGTGTGGTGCCTGCATAACAGCGTTCAGGCGCCTCTTACTGCCCATTCGGGGATATAGGTATAAATATATGGTACAACAATATATATATATCATAATATAATAGATATAATCGTATTTGATTTATTTATTACGAAAATGTTAAATAAAGGTTTCAGTAAAAAATAGGAGTTCCTAAAAATAACACGCTGATATAATAAATCAACAACAGACAGCAAGTGATTGAAAAATTCTCTTTAAATAAATATATAAACCGCAAAAAATACCTGTAAACATAGTTAAACTATTGAACGCGTCCATTTTTAGTAGCATTAATGAACTTTTTTGCTAGAAACTACCCTAAAACATACCTTTGCTCCTTAAACTAACTTGTAATAGGGCCCCCGTAGGACCCTTCTAATAACTTTTTTCCTCTGTCGCCAACTTTACGGCCCGCAACGCTAATAAAACTCGATCAACTGAGGTAAAAGTACGTGCGTCTACCGAACAGCTTACACACCGGAAAATACAGAATTTTAACCAACATTCCAAAGAGCAAAAGCCTTCAAACTTAGTTTTGCGTTGTATTCATTAGTAACGAATTCCCGTATTCGACAGCATTGAAACGGAACAATTCTTGGCTTTGAGCTTCGAACTTTAATGTCAGTATTAAGTTGAGTCAAAGAGCACATTTGATTCTGTTTTAAGTTGATCTACTGAATATTAGGCGGAAATAGCTAACGAAGGTGCGGGGTCGGGGAGACGTGGTGCGTCGCGACGTTCAGTCGGGCGCCGGCCTCGTATAGCGCCGGTCGCCGGCACTTACGCGGCATGCGGCCCGCGCTCGCCGCGATCGCGGCTTGCATCGTAGTGGCACACGCCGAACCGACTGCGCGCCTTGTCCCGCGCAACACTACCCCACAACACATCCTTAGATGTAGCGATGGACTCGTCCTTCCCGCTTGGAAGCCCCTCGAAGATGTACCGACCCTCGAAATTGCCTTTCGCGGAGTTATTTACTTTTTGGTTCTCATGTACCTCTTCATTGGAGTTTCAATCGTTTCCGATAGATTCATGGCCGCCATAGAAGTTATCACTTCAAGAGAGAAAGAGGTGCGCGTGCGACGAAATGGCAGCGAACAGATTATTGTGGTTAGAGTTTGGAATGAGACCGTTGCTAATTTAACGTTGATGGCTTTAGGATCCAGTGCACCTGAGATCTTATTATCTGTCATTGAAATAGCAGGCAAGAATTTTGAAGCTGGTGATTTAGGTCCAGGAACCATCGTGGGATCAGCTGCTTATAATTTATTTGTTATCATAGCCATCTGCGTAAATGTAATACCAGATGGAGAAGTAAGAAAGATCAAACATCTGAGAGTTTTTCTAGTGACAGCGACTTGGTCCATTTTCGCTTATGTGTGGCTCTACCTTATATTAGACGTAATATCACCTAGTGAAGTTGAAGTTTGGGAAGGTGCTGTTACATTTCTTTTCTTCCCCGCTACGGTTTTGACAGCATACATCGCAGACCGGCGGTTGCTAGTTTATAAATATCTGAAAAAAGGATATCGAGTCAATGAGCGAGGAGTTATAGTTGAGGGAGAGGGTGATGGTTCAGTTGAAATGGCTCTTAAGCCAAGTGGAGATGACTTTGCTTCGGATGATGAAGAAGGCAGAGAAATAGAAAAATCTAGAAGAGAATACGTAACAGTACTTCGTGAATTAAGAAGACAACATCCAGAAGAAGATTTAGAAACAGTTGAAAGGATGGCACTAGAAACTTTGATGTCAAAAGGACCAAAGTCAAGAGCATTTTACAGAGTGGCCGCTACTCGAAAAATGACTGGGGGAGGAGATTTCTCAAAAAAAATTTCAGAACGAGCTCAAAGTGATCTTAGCGAAGTAAAAGCAGAATTACAGCGACGGGAGTCAGGAACACCGACTCTCGAGCCACGGGGGCCAAATGTTCGTTTTGATCCAGACCACTACACAGTTATGGAAAATTGCGGATCGTTTGATGTAAGAGTAATTAGAGCCGGCGATTTAAATGGCGAAGTAACTGTTCATTATACTACTGAAGATGGAACAGCAGAAGCTGGATCAGACTACATAGCGGCTCAAGGAGCCTTGGTCTTTCGACAAGGAGAGACGGAAAAGACCTTTAGCGTTCAAGTCATAGACGATGACGTCTTCGAAGAAGATGAGCATTTTTACGTTCGCTTGAAAACTCCTAAAGGTGCTACTTTAGCGTCACCATCAACGGCCACTGTAGTGATTTTAGACGATGATCATTCGGGTGTGTTTTCTTTTCCTACGCGTGACTTTGAACTCACGGAATCTGTAGGGACATTCGATTTGAAAGTTGTGCGAACGGCGGGTGCTCGCGGCAAAGTCAGGGTGCCGTACTGGACAGAAGATGGTACTGCGAAAAATGGGGTGCAATACGAGGCTGCACAAGGTCACATTGTCTTCGAAAACAACGAAACTGAGTAAGTACTATCATAATATTTTTTGTTTTCATAACCATGCCATCTGAATTTTTAAATACAGATGTTTCATAAACTCACAATTCTCATAAAAAAAGAGTTTGTTTATAATAATTGTACACTATATTGACTTTATATAAGTTGATCGTTCAACCTACCATTATTAATGACCGTACAAATGTAAGTATCACTGAAAGTTGTGTCATGCAATATTAAATCAGTGGTTTAGCTGACGCCGAGTTGGTTTGAATATTTAATGAATTAATCTTTTATTTATTCTGATGAAATGATTAAACTTCGTTTAGTTCTACTATCACTTGAATGTTACTACTGTACTTGTAATTATTCTTAATAATGAGAGTACCAATGTAAATTACAAACTAGGAATCTAGGACTCTAGGAATCCGATAGAGAAAAATGCGAATTAACGCAACTTTATGAAGATATCTACTTAAATGTTTCTTGTAAATCAGTATTTTACCTTGTGGAGAATGCTGAATAGCAATAAATGATTTACTGTATTGCGAGTTTTATAATAAATTATATTCTAATAATACTATGAATGAAATACTCGTTCGTGTCTTCATTAAACTAGCGATTTTATGCGGTAAGTAAAAAGTAAGAAACAATGATTGGTGATGCAGAAATATGTCATTTACGATTTAGTTTATTCTTCTTCGAGTGCCTCTTCAATCCTGAAAGGTTGGCCGTCAGCTACTTGTACTCCTCTCTGTCATTAGCCAGGCGGAATAATTATTTATATAATAGTGATAAAAGTAAAAATGTCGGTTTCGTACAATTTTACAATTCGTTTCGTAAATTTCATATTCCACAAATTTTATATGACATATACAACTGATTTCTTTATAGATAATGACAAAACAACTTAGTTACAGTTCTAAAGCTATTTAATTCAATAATAGCATCACAGATATAGGTTCATCAAAGTAATAACGTTTAATCTTTCGTTCCATCGCGGATGATCAAAGCCACCTTAACGATCCTAAATTCCGCATAATTAACTTCAATGCGGAAATCCTTATGTAAGTACAATGTGGTGTGCAATCGTACCGAAAAAACTGTTGTAGTAAGGTTTCTTGGGGAAGCCACAAAAGTATCAAATGAAGTATATAGATGGAAAGGCGCGATTAGTGCCGGGTCGTTGCGTTATCCCCGAGCCCTTGGCGTCAATGTTATTCTGAAATAATCCCGTTTAGATAATCCCTCGGTCTTGTCACCCCTGCTGATGTACCTCATTGTAAGGCCATCGTTTAAAAATATGAAATTTATTGTTTCGTTATCCTTTAATGTTAGCAAAATTTATGCAAATCAATAAAATCGAAGTATCTGCTTGTAATATTACATGATCAGTTTTTAACTAAAAATAATCTTGTATGTAGCATTACTTTTGTATGCCGCAGTTTCGAAAATGATCATGTATAGCCGGTTCCAAAAATAACGCGTCAGTCACATAAACCCGAATATCTCCCGAACTACGTATGCCATCCTAATGAAACGAAGACTGTTCAATTGAGAATTTAATTATACAGATAAAAAATAAAATAAAACTTAGTTACACCACAATATTAATCTTAAATTAAAAAAAAACTAAAGTAGTCATATTTTTCTTAAGATTACATTTTTTTTATGATTGTTTTTTTGCTGTTTTTCATCACTGGAGGCTTCATCACGTGGAGGTAATACAAAGTATTAAATGAAGAAAGTGATGAAAAACAGAAAAAAAACAATCATAAAAAAAATTTAATCTTAAGAAAAATATGACTACTTTAGTTTTTTTTTAATTTAAGATTAATATTGTGGGTGTAACTAAGTTTTATTTTATTTTTTATCTGTATAATTAAATTCTCAATTGAACAGTCTTCGTTTCATTAGGATGGCATACGTAGTTCGGGAGATATTCGGGTTTATGTGACTGACCCGTTATTTCTGACCCGTTATTTTTGGAACCGAGTGTACATTTCAGCAGTTCAACGTTAAGTTTTTATATATAAATATATAGGGGCAGAGGTTGATAAATATACAGAGCGATAGGCTAACTACTGCATAAGAAATAGCTATATTTTTAAAATCTTTTAAAATGGCGAAGAAACCTCCAATAAATTTGAAGCTAGGAATTTGAAGTTCTGAACTTTAGACTAAAATAATGTTGGGATGTTTTCTGCGTATAAATGTCTCTAAAGCACTTTATATAAATAGAGAATCTTAAAACTCGTAGTCCTTAACGCTGCGATCAGAACTTTCTATCCTACTAATATTATAAACGAGATAGTTTGTGAGTTGTTTGTTTATTGCTCTTTCACGCAAAAACTACTGACTGTATTTTGATGAAACGTCATGTAGCTTACACATCGGAATAACACATAGGCTACTATTTACTTTGCCTTATTGGTCTGGTGGTTAGCGTAAGTGACTGCTGATCAAGAGGTCTTGGGTTCAAATTCCGGGTCAGGCCAAAAATTGTTGTTGGGTTTTACTTGCAGGAAATTCTTAATAACAGCCCGGAGTATAGCAGTTTGGCGGAGAGTAGGTCAACCCGTCGCTCCCGGTTGTCAAGGACATCTATGGCAACCGTTATTAGGAAGTCAGTGCCCTCAAATATACTGTTAATTATTTCAACTTTCAAACTTCAGTTCTCCATCAGGGTTGTGGAGGTCTGTTGCAAGGTACTCCGTGGAAATACTTATATTCTGGTTAAACCTGGTTGAACTAGTAGCCGACCTCAAATAAACTTGGGCATAATAAAAGCTAGGAATATTGAAGATGGATGCTAGTCACGTAATTGGCCTAAGAGGGTTGGAAACAATCTCTATAGTAAATAAGAAGTTCTAATTTGTTCGAAGCACATCCAACTCAGTACCATTCGTATGAAATCATCAGAGTGTAACGTCGTACACAGTAAAGCAACATAATTATAGGTTAACGATCACGTTCTCAGGCTACGTGATATACTAGAGAACTACAAATTGTATGGCCGTTGGTGAAAAATGTTTTATATTTTCGTTGCAGTGTATTATAATTTTAATCTTGATGAATCTTAAATTTATTTAAATAATCACGTTTGCCTTCGGCTACTCTCGCGTGTATGTTGATTATCGCGGTAAATTGAAGCTTATGGGTTATTCTGATGTACAAGCTATATTACTGTCAGCTTTTAGGGCCACAGCACACTAGCTACTTTTAGCATCGGCGATCGGCGATTTGGCGACTGCATCGATGCTGCATCGTGTTTTAGCGACTTCCTGCGTTCGATCGCGGTATCGGAAACGCGCGTTTTAGCGACTGCTCAGATCTACCGGCATCCGAATGTGTGCGGAGAGTAGCGTTTAGCTGCTGTGTCGCGCTTCTAAAAAGCGGCTCAATCTCCGCGTTTGGCGTTTTTAAGGGCCACAGCACACTAGCTACTTTTATAATTGGCGATCGGCGATTTGGCGACTGCATCGATGCTGCATCGCGTTTTAGCGACTTCCTGCGTTCGATCGCGGTATCGGAAACGTGCGTTTAAGCGACTGCTCAGATGCCAAATCGATGCTACCGGCATCCGAATGTGTGCGGAGAGTAGCGTTCAGCTGCTTAGTCGCGCTTCTAAAAAGCGACTCAATCTCCGCGTTTGGCGTTTTTAAGTGTGCGGTGTAGAGCGTTCGGTTGCCGTATTTAGCTTCTAAAAAGTGACTAGTTGCCGATCACCGATGCTAAAAGTAGCTAGTGTGCTGTGGCCCTAAGTGTGCGGTATAGAGCGTTCGGTCGCCGTATTTAGCTTCTAAAAAGCGACTAGTTGCCGATCGCCGATGCTAAAAGTAGCTAGTCTGCTGTAGCTCTTATCTAAATCCATTCAGTAGTTTTTGCGTGGAAGACTAACAAATATCTAAACATACATCCTCGCAAACTTGCGCATTTATAGTGTTACTAACTTTTGTAGGTGACTCTGTCATCGCGTAGAATCTTTCTTATCGTTTCAAAGAGCCTACGCCCTTCCTTAAAAATAAAAGTTTCTCTTTGAAAACTATTGCAGTGAAAGCTTAACATACAGAAAATATTTTACTTTTATAATAAACGCGAAAGTTTGTAAGTATTTATGTATGTATGTATGTATGTTTGTTGCTTTTTCACGCAAAAACTACTGAATGGCTATGGATGAAACTTTACAGTAATATAGCTTATATATCAGAATAACACATAGGCTACTTTTTACTGCAATAATCAAGATACACGCGGACGGAGCTATGCATACTAGGAAGTAGAGGCAACAATCCTTTGGCTTCAATTCTTAAAGCTTCTGATGAGTTTTATTAGAGAATGCGCATTTTTTTGCATTTAAAATGAATGATTCTTCACAGTTGATCTTTTAGATCTAAGTTTCCTAAAAAATCTTAATTATTATTTGTTTTGTTCTATGTTTTGTGTAGACTCAAAAACGAAATATTTAATTAGAGAATAGAAAAAATTATAAAGATCAAAGAAAAATTTGATTTTTTCTTATGAAACATTGTATTTACATTACGATTTTACTTCAGGAAAATCGCCTTTATTTTTTTTACCATGGAATATGAAAATCTAATATTATATTCGGGTAGTAACCACGATCCAATTAGTAGGGGGAGCAAAATGTATTTGTTTAGGAGTAGAAGAAATCCCTATTATTATTACTTTCCTCTTACGAAAAAATTCAACCATTTCTTTTTCTAAGTATCTTTTTCGTTTGCAGTCTTGTTTTAATTTTTATTTCTATATTAACTGCAACAGTATTTACCAATCAAAATAAACAAGTTTCAAACAAATTTATGAATAAAAACTTATTTTGACAATGTGAAGACAAAGTGAAGACCTCACGGTTGACCTATTGGTGTAAGTGGTTGTCTCGCCGCGCCGCTGTCTACTGCGTCATGAGTTATGGATTCATATCCTACATGGGACAATACTTTGTATGAACCACAAATTGTTGTTCTGAGTCTGGGTGTTCTTTGTGTCCATTTGATGTATGTTTGTAAAGACCACCACGATACAGGATAAATATTCCTAATGCAGGCATTGTCCTTCTGAAAACTAAAAAAAGAAAATGAAAGAAGTGATGGCAGTGTCTTAACTAAACTTAGTACTAAGTATTTTATGAGTCTGGTTGACTCTCAAATATATGTATAAGCATAGTTTTGTACTGTTAAAATGTATAATGATTTTGTAGTTCCATATGAGTAATAGACAGTACTTCAAACACCCATGATGCATATTGGATTTGAAAAACAATAATGACGTAGAAAAAATAAATATAATAAAAAACTTGCATTCACCTACATAGAATTTAACGGTTCTTTAAAAATTAGATTCTCTATCTTGCCTTCATATCTACTATCTCAATCTGCATCAAAGTATTCCAGAGTATAAACACACTTTTACGAGGTCCTCATAAAGATTCAAAGCGGGCTAGCTTGACTGCAACGTCGTACGTTACTGCATTTTATACAACAACAGGAAGTCTGGAAACTAGCTAAAACAAAACTATGAATCTAATCTAATCTGTAACCAAATAAAATCTAAAATAAATATTAGAGACAACTACTGAATTATCCCTATAAATTAGCAAGTATGCTTATTCATACCTTGACCATGTAATTTGTGCCTTTGTATAACCTGCTATTGCCCACCATTATCAGAGAGATTAATGGTGCGACCCTTAATACTAGTCAGGGTCAGTTCACGATTTTCTCATAAAGTTTCAAATAGTTATTTGCAAGGTAACTCTTTTTGACAATTGAATTTTGCTAATATATCTGTAATTTTTGTAATTTGATATCCTGCCAATAACAATTTGTGAATCACACAAAGTATTATTCCACGGGGGATTTGAATCCACGACACTTGACCACACTTAAACCACTAGGCCAACCGTGCAGTAATATACATATATTTATTTATTTATTTACAACTTCATGCAATTTTGTACATCGGCGGACTTAATGCCCAAGGCATTCTCTACCAGCCAACCTTTGGGGGGTGTAGAGATATAGTATGGTAGGTGCATCGAGGTTAGAGCTGTACAGAGCAATATGCAATTGATATAAAAATAAACTAATATAGCATAAATTAACTTATACATATATAAGTATAGATATACATACAAAAATACATACATAAACATACCTAAATACATACACATATTGTGCACTGTGAATAGGAACTCTAAGAAGGCATACAATTTAATTAATTGCGTGACTCTGCCATCTCGAGAAGATAGTCATGCACGTTCTTTTTAAACCTGCGATGGTTAGTAGACATAAGATCAAGAAATGGTATTTAATATTCTCTTAGTTCTCTCATTTTAATAGAACTCATTCAAGTGACTGTAATTCGATTATAATAGCTTCAAGTCGATTAGGGTTAAAACTGTAAATCAACTTCAGACAGTTTGAAATTGAACTCTATTTTGCAGAGTCAGAGCGCGTTGTCTTGAATAATTATGCTAAGGGTTGAATTATGCAGATAGTATGCAGAGTAACTTTCATAAAAACCTACAGCAATGGAATGATTACTTGGAAGACTTTATTCTTAGGAAATAAAAAATATCAAGCTTCTCAAGTATCCTCAAGTGTTTTCTACACAAGTGTTTACTAGAAATTAGCGTAAATGCACACACTTAAATAAACGAAATGCTCATCCAAAAAGCATACTTTACGTTTCTGGGTAAGATTTCTACACCACCCAAAGGTTGACTGAAAAAGAATGTCCCGGGCATTAAGACTGATCTAAAAACTTAGTGCTTAAAGTCAATAAATCAATCAAATAAATGAAACCGGTGCTAAGAATTTCATCGCTTTTTGCTTCAGAATATCAAAGTTCAATCCCCTCCCTTCTGCTTTGGGAGGTGGGCTACGCAAAGCTTGGCAATGCACTTTTATTATCGAGTTGTATGTACCATCTTCAACGTTGCTTAGAAGAGATTGCTTTTGGCAATAAAGCCACCCTTTGTAAACTAGATATTTGATTATTATGTTCTTTTATGTAACTCGGTGATATGGTTTGCAAATAAAGAGTTGTCTATATATCTATACCTCTCAACATGCTTTTGGATCTAGTTGTTAGTTATCCGAAGGTCATGCATGTATTTGATCTGTGTCTGACTATAATTTATCTATAATAGTATGTATTAAAAATATTATAAATATTTTAATCCATAGTCTGGTTACCATAATAAAAGTTTTGCCTCGTTTGGGATCAGATGGCCATGAAATTTGTGAGGATATTTTTATCCATTCTCTAACCATTTACTTCTTTTTACAAAAATAATATCGTTTGTAGCGAAGAGTGTATTAAAACCGAAATTTAGCTTTCATATACGGTGCTCTAAAACAGCCAGTCATATTTTATTCAGGAAAACGAAACTTTTCTTAATTTCTCCATTAGCGAAGATGACGTCCATGACAACTTTTGTTTAACACCTAGCAACCTTAAGCTCTTTTCTGCATTAGCAAGTTTCATAATGGACCGGGTGTCGTCCTCTGTAAGCTCATTTGGGGCTTATTCAAATTGTCAAGTTGTCATTCATTACTTTTATAATTTACAAATAAGTTACATAAATTATGTAAAAGCTGAAAAATGATAATCTTTTGAATTTCGCCCAATTTTTATTAATCAGGATATAGTTTCCGCGAGCAATATCGAGAATCAATCATTGACACTTACCTACCTCTCAAGATTCTGGAAATAACTGTTTTTCTATCAGTCCTATCAGAGTAGGAAGGGTTTAGGATCTGATAATCTCAGTTTCTAGGTATAAGCAATGAAAGATTGCTTATCATGCGAGAAACTCTTCAACGCTCTTGAACAGTTTCTTTAAGAACATCGACGAAAACCATCTCAATCAATAATAATGAATGACAAAACGGGCTCTTCATTGTAGTAAATCGAAGAGCCTTTGCAGTAACTTCTTCAAAGTAAGGTCTGTCAAAGTCTGGTGCCACTTCGGAAGAAGGTCTTGTAATGACATAGTTATGGTTGAATCTAGATGATGCCTTAGGTCAGCTCTTGGAGTGGCTTCTAGTAGAAGCACTCCATACTCTTGATTCCTGCATAATTACGATTACGTTTTTCAATCTTGAAATTGGAAGAGTCTTTCCTCTCAGTACCTAAAAATGGTCATGTATCGATGTTTGTCTTCTAATTGAAGATCATACCATCTTTTGAAATTAAGTGACTTAACAATGTAGCAATAGATTCTACTAAATCAAAAGTTTTGATTCAATTAACTAAATAACCCCATGATTACATCAGAAAATAAAACTCCTTTTGACCTAATAACCCTGAAGCAATACTTATAAAAATAATCGATGGTTGAAGTAAAACGTTTCTAAATTTAACCAAGACCGCGTCATGGGGTATCATTCAGTCGATTTGAATGAATTATTCAGTAGCGGTACTTTCTTTAGAATTTACGGTGAGATCCCACAGTGTTACTCAAACGCCATGGTTTTGACATAAAGCTGCCATAAGTTGAAAGCCGTCGGGTTTTTATAGCTCCCGAAGGTGCCGGTAAATAAGGATAATAGGATACAGCTTACCCACATTTAATTACAACAAACTTGGATCTGAATATATTTTTATGTGAATTATATTTTGTACAATGTTGTTTCGTACAATGTTTTTATGGATAAGTAATGTATAAAATTACAGATAATTTCTTTCTGATATTTTAGCTAGTTTTATTTGTTCTGTTTCGATAGTCATAGAATGTCCAGAAGTCATAACTTTAAATATCATTCTTAGAGATTTTTAGAGAACATGGAGTTTTCTCTTGTGATTTGTTAAATAGGTAGGTACTTTATTCAGGTAAGGCCACCTGTTACCCTAGCAGAAGCAGGCCAGGGTGGCGGCGCGAGTGCCACGAAGCACCCGCGCCTCCTTCAAGACGGTTTTGAACTTGGGGTTTCCATACAGGAGAGGGTCACCTGCAAGGCGTAGAGGACCCGAGGTACGTCGGGGTTCCAGGGTCTTCCTTTCGAGGGTACAACTGGTTCCTCGGCTTATAGTACTCGAGGCGGCGTGTGGTTTTCAGTCGGTTCAAGTCCGACATAACCATCAACTGGTGGTATCCGGGGGATTTCGGCGCGAAAAAAAAAGGAAAAAAAGAAAAAGAAAAAAAGGTACTTTATTCAAACTAAATGATACTTATAAATACACTGCTATTGCTATTTCGGTGATATTTGATAATTAATATGTAAGTAAGTAATTAATACATCATAGTAATAGTAGTGTAATCATCATCAGCCTATCACTGACCACTGTTGGACATAAACCTCTCCACTTGATGTTGTCGACATATTTCGGCACTGGTCGTAATATAATATTAATGATGAACACCGTGTTTAGGGTTAACCAATTGTAACTAATTTTAGTAATACTATATTTAGTGATACGTTAGATAAACTAATGCAGTAAATAGATATCGTCGAAAGTTGGTGTGAAAGGCATTTTGTCGTAGAACCGACTGGAACTCTTCTCTCGAATTATCCCTAGTACACAACTTGAACACTTAATAATAATACTCGTAAATACTTATAGGTTGGTAAGTCATCTAGACTGTACAATTGATCGTGTTGACCTAGGTGTGAATAGTATTTATTCACTTAGTGACTGAGTGACTCAGCGCCAGGCTCCTCAATTAATTTAAAACTGCAATCATTGGAACTGTGCGAAGGGTTTCATTGCAAACCAGTACCAGGCACAACAACTATTTCATTGCATAAATTAGACATCTTTTAAGTGTATTTTAACGTACACATTTTTTTCTTTTATCACCATTACTATAGCAAATTTGATTCGAAAAATTATTAGCCTTCCTCATCTCCTAGCTTTTATTATTCTCAAGACTATAGGAGTCAGCTACCAGCTCAACGGTTTTACCTGAATTTCAGTTTTTACACGGAGCGACTGGCATCGGACTTCCGCAACTCCAAACTGGAATTCGAAGGTTGAACTAGTTGTCAGTATATTTGAGGGACTACCCAATAATGATTGCCATAGATGTTCATGACAACAAGACCGTTGCGGTCTCAATAACACTCAGTATTCTACAAAATATCATGCCTCACCTGCTAATAAGCCGCCTTCAGTACTGATACTAAGTAATAATTAGCCTTTTTATCAACACATATTAATCTTACACTAATTTTACAAATGAAGCATTAAGATGTCTATATACTAAATAGGCCAAAGAATGACCTCCTATAAGAAATCTACACCCCCGTAAGCTATAAACATACTTAGTTACATGATTTTATCGCTGTCTTCGTACCAGACTTATTAATACACTATTCTATAAAAATTCAGTTCACGACACAACTTTCTTTATAGGGGTTATACATTTTAGCAGTATTGACATTGTTGCTTAAGAAAAAGTTGTAATTTTTTCTCAATGTTTCTCATAAAAATATTGTACTTCGTTCAAATAATAATGTATTTGTATAAATAAAATATAACCTTAGTATTATAACTTCTCTTTAAATGTCTTTTTTATTTATTATATGTTCTTATATCGTCTTTTGTTCTTCATTTAAATTTTGTTCTTTATGCCAGGCATTTTTAAAACTGTTAATACTAAGATAAATTTTTACTTCGTACAATGAAGGACAAGGGTATAATTTTAACCTGTATCCTGTAAATAAACGGTTGTATCCGTGTGTCACCACTTCCATTCATACGATTGAAATCTTAGGAGGCGACTACGGAAACAAACCACGCCGGACATTGTCACAGTCATCATCTTCCTAGCCTTTGTTCCCAAGTTTATTTGGGGTCGGCTACTAGTTCAACCGGTTTTACTTCAATTTCAGTTTTTCCACGGAACGACTGGCATCGGACCTCCGCAACCCTAAGAGAGAACTGAAATTCGAAGATTGAACTAGTTGTCAGTATATTTGAGGGCACTGACTTCCCAATAACGATTGCCATAGGTGTTCATGACAACCGGGACCGACGGCTTTACGTGCTCTTCGAGGCACGGGCGTGAATTACCACCACCAAAGTTCCAAACTCTGGGCTTAGGAGCTAAATTAGGAATTTCCTAAGAAAAACCCAAAAACAATTTTTCGCCCGACCCGGGATTTGAATCCGTGACTTCAGTGTGGCTAGCGTGATGTACAAATCCTAAAACCTCTTTTCAGGAGGTTAGAGTTAGGTTTTAGACTTGGCATTAAAGTGTTATTGAGACCATTTCAATGGTTAAAATGTTTATGTCCCCAATTCTAAAATCTCATTTTGCTGCTACACTATTCCAGTGTTATTCCAAACTGTTCTTTTGTTATTTATACAAACAAACCAGTTTAGTATGAAATTCTTCCTGCAAAGGAGTTGCAACTGTCTAGAAAAGTGCAAGGGAAATGTCGTGACATGGCATGACATGGTAGAAGTAATTTGAATAGAATTATGCAGTGGTGCCGCCAAGACGGTTCACTATCCAATTTACGAACGGTTTTGTAAGTACTTTTTATACAAGACGATATCATCACGATTTCTTTACACGGAAAACACTAAATACTACACTGAAAATCTTCGGTTTTTCGTCTCATTATTAGCAATCATTTTAAAGTTTAATACTCTAATCAGTTGTTTAGTAGTGGGTGCAACAATTGTATAGAATAGAATATGTAAATGTTGTAAACGGGGTGGTAATATCCTCTCACAGATGGTCTTCTGTAAGAGTGTAGTACCTAAAATGACAGAATTCGTACTGTTCCACTCCTAAGATTTGTGTATTTCATTGGTAAGTGTGAGACAGCATCAGGCCTTCATATTAGGGTCCGCCATACTGCATTGTCTGCATTTGTAATAAGTGTTGTAACCACTAATTTTGAATTTTACACATGCTTACCACCAGGCAGAAAAGAGAGAGTCACTTTAGCAGGATCTTATAAACAAATCCATTCAAATAATTAAAATATAGGTTCTAATCGAAATAGATTTATATCTAGAGTATTTAAACAGTAGCTTTTCAGTACAATAATTATTTTGTATAAACAAGAAAAAATCATACACCATTCTTACCTACATCTCACCGAGAAACAAATTATAATTCACACCACTCAGTTATTTGAAACATATAGAAATTCTCGACATGAATGAGATGTGTGGAATGTTATAATAAAATACCCTTCGTGATTTCAAATCCTAACACAACATATTTTTCAAGGTCAACATTTCATGTTCGTGTCGTTATCGTGTCGTTCAATGTAAAGATCTTCAAATAACTAAATTACAGCTATTTATACGCCTCATTTAGTTCTTTACTTTGTGTATGTAATGACTAGTATGTATGTAGTGACTAGCAATTTTATTGATTTACTGCGAATACATCAGTTCTAGAATTAGTTATGTGCAGAATAGTTTACTTTCGATTGAAAATCTATTACGACTGATGTATAGTATTTAAGTTTTACTTTAGACAGATAAATGAATACATAAATATCTGGTCATTTGGCAAACAGAATAATCAAACAGAAAACTAAGCATCGGCACCTCAAGAAACCAGCCATAACTCTTAAGAATATTTGAGATGGCAAAGATTTCATATAATCAACCAATCAATAATTTCAATAAAATCCAGAGTATCTGAATCAAAAGGTTAAGAAGGTGCAATTGTAGCCTCAATAGCAGTGGTTTTAGTTCTTCTTCTAATCGTATCAGCATGTAACTTTATTCAAAAAAAGCAAGATTAATTTATTCCAGAAACTAATAACAGTTTGAAATAATGCAGTTTATCAGTAATTCATTGAACTTATTTTGATTTATTGCGCCTCATATTCCTGTCTCCTTTATAGACGCTAATGAGTCATTTCCTTTGGACTCCCACAACTTTCGTCGTGCGACAAATACTCTGACGTCACTTTTATAATGATGAGTCACTATGGACAGTCTGATACCTATGTAAGATGACCCACTTTTTGATTCAAGGTTAGCCAGGAGATATTTCAACTCGAATATAATTTACAGTTTTTGGGGAGGGAGAAAATAGGCAAGTTATCTGATAGTTACTGATTAAACAGATGAAGATCAAGTCATCCCGTAGAATCAGGATAGGTCACTTCGTGCTTTGATAACTTCACCAATTCGGCGAAAACAAGAGCCGGTTGAGATCCAGTTTCACCCATTTGATAAAACGATGATAATTTAAATTTTTAACTGACTTCAAAAAAAAGGAGGAGGTTTTCAATTCGTCGTTATCTTTTTTTATGTATGTTCAGCGATAATTTCGTCGTTTATGAACCTATTTCAAAAATTCTTTTTGCATTGGAATGGGCGTACCTTATAAGTTGTCCCATCGTCACCATATCGGGAACTGATGATGGGATCCCAAGGAAATCGAGAGAATTCCTCAAATATTATAGGCACAATTGTCGCGATTTGGGTACTTGAAATAGTTTTTTATTGAAGTCGGTTCCTTCTTGTTAAATTATATTAATTGATGAACACTCTTATGAGAGCTTGCCCTGTCGGCTCTTAGACTAAGAGGAGTTGCTGAATACATTTTTTTGGAAATTATGAAACATTTTGAAGAAACAAATTGATAGGAATATAATACATGCATACCTACTTGTTTATAAAGAAACTTCGTACATAGATTTTAAATAATTTTCTGTAACTTACATGCAGAATGAATTCGAGATTTTGTAACGGTCTGGTTACGAATGCCTCAAGTATTTATGCCAAATTAAGCAGAAATTTAACAATTTAATTACCAGCTTTTCTTTTTTTTAAAGTTAATACTCTATCATAACGAGATTGCACGAGAAGAAAATGATATAAAAATAAAACTAAATCTGAAGGATCATGTTATTATAGATGATCTTCTATCACACGAGCTCAACATCAAAACCCGCAACGCCCTGGATTTAACACAACCGTATCAGATCAGAAAACATCGTATCAACATAAAAATCTAAGAGCTTTCATTCAGAGCAAGCTTCAGCCAAATGTATTCCAATAAGTTGCAAAAACATTGGCTATAGAAATATTAGATGCTTCGCATAAAATCCCGAAATATTTTAAAACTAGAAACATATTAGGCGGAATCTGGGGAATGTTTGCATAAGAAATGCAATTTACCCTTGTTTCTTTTGTATTTATAGAAATGCTCACGAAAATTGTCATGGCATTTTTCGCCCGCCATTTTGAAAAAGCCGTGGAACTTATTCGGTGTTATTTATGTTTATTGCAAGTTACTCCTGAGTTTTTTTGCCTTTCCTTGTTTACAAGGTTGCCACTGATAAGCATAACAATATATTATGGAGTATTTATTTGTTTTACGCTATTACGGGCAATGAATAAATAACATTTTCACAAAGAAGTTAAATGTTGTTTTATATTTTATGAGATATCTACATTTTATGAGATACATCTCACAAAGCCGCCATAGTCTGGGTCAGCATCGCTATACTTCCTGCATCGTGGGAAGTGTGGTGGCCCCCACTCTTGGATTCCATTCATGCTTACCATCAGGCAAAGTTGAGTCACATTGGTAGGCATCAAATAAAAAAAAAAAGATATACATATTGTACAAATATATAAATATACACAAATAATTTATAGAAACAAGCTTATTAAAAAAAAATCTTTAACGAAATTTTAAAAAGATTTGGGATACATAAACATAGCCTCAAAGAGTAATTTCAATACTTACAGTTATAAAGAATGTAATAGTCTCTGTCAAGACAAAATACAGAACTTCATATACGTTTCAAAACATGACAAAGATATAAACTTTACATATACTTGAAAAACAACCTAGCGAAGTAAGTAATAAGGCTGAAAATATGGTACTATGGAACTTAGACAGACAATAATGTGATTACGATAATGTCTTTGCGGTTGTTACTCAGAATATTAACAAACATACAGATATCTGATAATTGAAACAAAGCTGATTAGTAATATATGCCACAATTTATTAATAGGGAACTCGATTCCATTAAGAATAACTTAAATTAGTGCTTTTTAGGTCACTAACGCCGTTAGTACACCGACGCATTCGTATGCGGCAGCGAAACAACGAAAAAACTGTCAGTAGTAATTTTGCATACGCTACGTGCCACTCTAGCGCTAGGCTACATGAAATAGTTGCGTCCTTGTCGGTATTGTTTCGCAAGGAACTGCGAAATCGTCGTTACACAGACGCAGATGTTTCGCTAGTGGTGTTTCGCATCGCAAGGTGTTCGCATGCGTCCTGTCGTTGAGGACAGATTTTCTTACCATAAAAGAAGAAAATATTGAAATATTTTTCTTTGCGAAAAAACTGCTATGTACTAACGTTTCGCAGATATTTCGCTACCGCAGTAGTTTCGCAGTGATTTGCTGCCGCATACGAATGCGTCGGTGTACTAACGGCGTAACTAACTGAAACCAATTTAATACGCCATTCTTTTTTTGAGAGTTACATGCCCATCAAGGGGCTAATGAAGGTTGTTATTAGTGATGATCAAGGGCAAACGAGCAGACTTTTCATCATCATCATCATCAACAACACATAATATCCCACTGCTGGGCTCGGGTCTCCTCTCAGGAGAGGGTAAAAGTAAAAAGGTCCCCACACTGGCCGAGTGCGGGTTAGGGACTGGCAAGGCCTTCTGACCTAGTTTCACGGAAATTAAGACCCAAACGGCTGACCTTGCCGTCGTTTCTTATCTTCGGTGATTGTTTCCATTCACCTAAGGCCATTTGGCCATGAGCAGACTTACTGTGAGTGACTATTTTCACTCAAGTGTCAAGAGAACGTTGTCGCTCTTTCAGTCTGCTGAGACTTCCAAGCCTTCTAAGTTACATAACATGCTGAGCGAAAAACTAGAAAAACATTGCTGACGATGAACTAAGACAAAGACATATAGTATATCAGTTTTCTGGGAACTGATTATTTCGACTCAGATCGAGCTACTCTGAATATCAGAGTCTCCCACGTTCTAAGAACACGAAAATAGAAAATATAATTAGTTTTTCCTAACATGATAAAGCCTTGCGTGCTGAAGTAAATAACACCACGAAGGGGCCCGATTTAGTATCGTAATGTGTAAATAATTCTTACAAACTCACGGCTCCTCAATTACTTCAACACATATTTTCACATATATACTGCTTTCATTTTTTCGTGTAGCGCGGTATATTTCTTGACATTTTTCGCTGCGAGAAATAGAGAATTATTTTTCAGGAATAAAAGAGTCTGAAATTCTTGGCCTCCGTTTATGCAAATAGTAATTAGAAGTAAGTTTACTTTAAAATACAAAATACAATTATTTAAGTCTAGAGGATAATATTCAATATTTTTTTGATTTAGTAACATTTCTTTTATAAAGACGGTGATGTGTATTTTTTTTATTTGGTATTATGTTGAGTTTGGTCTTACCAGTTTTTTTTACTGCCACTTTTTTAGACCTATTAAACACTACTTACTTAATTAAGGTAAAAATGCTGTCATCAAAGAGGGCCTTAACATAATATGGGAACGGGAAAACTAAAGAGAGGAAAGAAGGGAAATACGCGAAGGAAGAGAGTAGAACTAATGCTTTCTAATTCTAGGGATATCGTTCATACAGATAGTTTAGGAACAGTCATCGAAACCTTGAAAGGGCCAGAATTATAAACCTAGACTAGCTTTAGGCCGCAGCTTCGCCTACATGTTATTCTGATTCTGTGATGATCTGTACTTTGATTGTATTTTTCAACCGAAATATTAAATTTCAGCTTCCCAGTAGTTTTCAAATGCATATCAGCAATTCAGTGCGAAAGGAATGCGATTGGAAATTGTTTTTACTTATAACACTGTAACTTACAACAGTCACAGTTAATACCATTTCAATATAGCAATTTAATAGATTTTTATTAAAAGGTGTAAATCATATCCAAATGTCAAGTTGAATTTCAAAATTTTGACAGAAAAGCAACTGTTAATGCATTGAAAAGTATAACGTTTGACTGCAAAGTTGACTTAGTGGCTTTAGTGTTCGCCACACCACTTTCTACGGCACCAAGTGTCGTGGGTTCAAATGCCGAAGGGACAACACTTTGTGTGATTTACAAATTGTTGTTTTGAGTCTGGGTGTTCTTTTTGTTTGTTTCATGTATGTTTGTAAAGTACTCCCGCGACACAGGATTTGAATTCCTATTGCGGGAGTTGTCTTTTCAAAAAGGAAAAAAGCGGCCAAGTGCGAGTCGGACTCGCTCATGAAGGGTTCCGTATCAGCAGGTAACATCATATAAAATTTCTTGTAGTTAGTTGTAACTTTGATCGATGTTTTGATAATAGTGTTTTGATCAATGATATTATAAAAAATCGCCCAAGTGTGTGATAATTGTTATGTTTACGTATTAATGCGTTGATTTTGTATGACTTTTCCCAGTAAGCGCATTGTAAAAGTTAAGCCTCTATAACTCCTGAACTAACAAAGTCATCTAATTCGTTATAGTTTTCATTTAAAGTTCATTATATGGACCACTATCACAAATTTTTCGGCGGGCGGGACGGCCTGTTTTTACAAAAAGTTTGCCTTTAAAGTGGAATTTCTCGCAAACGGATACCTAAATCAAAAAATCGTCTTAACAAACCTGTAATGTTTTTAAAAGACCTATATAATGATACCCTACATGATGGGGTAGCCGTGAGAAAAAAAAACATCCCCACTTTACGTGTAGGGGAGGTACCCTTAATAAAAATATATTTCATAATTTTATTGTAGCACTTTGTCGACGTAATTACAATACATATTCATGCAAAGTTTCATCTTTCTAGCACTTACTGTTAGGACGACAAGTCGAGGACGGACGGACGGACGGATGGACAGACGGACATGACATATCTATAAGGGTTCGAAGTCATAAACTTCGAAACCTTAAAAAGTTGTAGATCTTTTAATTACCTACAACTTTGCCATTTAACTATTTTCCTTGTAGTTTTGCTGGAAATCGAGATATACCGTTTTTTACCCTTTGTTGTATATATTTAGCCATCCAATCTGACTCTACCCTGCCTGATGGAAAGCATGAGCAAAATCCAAGGGTCGGGGCTACCACACTTGCTGCGAATGCGGACAATAATGTATGGCGGCCCACACTATGGCGGCTAAGTGAGATGCTTTTTCACGCCCCGGTTAAAGGACCCGAAAACCTCCCTCCCTACCCCTTCCCGACCTCAGATCGCCCGTAAATTATTTTTCCTTTCATTTTTATAATATTCTCCTCTTTTTCCAATAGGTTTCATCCTACTATAATTTTATTTGTTTTCAAAAATTATCTACTCTGGTCTACTGGTCTATATGTCATTTACAAACTATCATTATGGTTGCCATGCAAGTGTGTTATTCCTAGCAACCTGTGAAGTTTTGACAGGAGGTAAACAGTG
Organism: Phragmatobia fuliginosa; assembly: GCA_932526445.1. Lineage (NCBI taxonomy): Eukaryota > Metazoa > Arthropoda > Insecta > Lepidoptera > Erebidae > Phragmatobia > Phragmatobia fuliginosa. The sequence continues at coordinate 16,833,076 of OW052074.1, read as the reverse complement.
ATACATTTTGACATCTTCGATTTATGTATTTTTATAATCACCTAGCTTTGGTCTTTGTGTCTCGATTATTGCAGTAAAAAGTAGCCTATGTCCTTTCCCAAGTTCAGTTCTATCATCATACCGAATTTCATCAAAATCGATACAGTGGTTTAGGCGTGAAAGCGTAACAGACAGACAGACAGAGGTACTTTCGCATTTATAATATTAAGTAGGGATTAAAAAAAAAACTACTCACTAGATCTCGTTCAAACCAATTTTCGTTGGTAGTTTGCATGTTAATGTACAACATATATTTTTTTTAGTTTTATCACTCTCTTATTTTAGAAGTTAGAGGGGGGGGGACACACATTTTTCCACTTTGGAAGTGTCTCTCGCGCAAACTATTCAATTTAGAAAAAAATGATATTAGAAACCTCAACATCATTTTTGAACACCTATCCATAGATACCCCACACGTATAGGTTTGATGAAAAAAAAATTTTTGAGTTTCAGTTCCAAGTATGGAGACCCCCAAAATGTATTGTTTTTTTTCTTTTTTTATGTAAAAATCTTAATGCGGTTCACAGAATACATCGACTGATCAAATTTCAACAGTATAACTCTTATAGTTTCGGAAATAATTGGCTGTGACATACGGACGGACAGACAGACAGACAGACAGACAGACAGACAGACAGACAGACAGACAGACAGACAGACAGACTTGACGAATCTATAAGGGTTCCGTTTTTTGCCATTTGGCTACGGAACCCTAAAAAGGAACGTGATCACTTTTTAAGGTAGATCAAAAATGTGTTTAACAGTTTGAGATAACGATTTATTCTTTTCAATCTCATAGAAGAAGGATGGACAAGGTCAGAAATGAATACATACGAGGAAGTCTGAAAGTAGCGCCACTGGATGAAAAGTTAAGAAGTAATAGGTTATCTTGGTATGGACGTGTTATGGGGAGGGATGAGGAAAATGTGACAAAGAAAATGTTGGGTATGGAAATTGAAGGTTACATGGCAAGAGGAAGACCAAAGAAAAGGTGGATGGATTGTGTGAAAGAACATATGAATAGGAAGGGAGTTAATAGTGAAGTGACGAGTGATAGAGTAGAAAGGAAGGAAAAAACATACTGCGCCGACCCTAAATAAAATTGGGATAAGGGCAAGCAGATGATGATGATGAGAAGAAGGGAAATTGTTGAAGTTTTTTTGGAAGCCTAAGATCTAACTACTAAAAAAGCATATTTGTTAAAAGCTACATTGAATAAGTACGAGAACCTCACATATTAGTTTAGTCTAGAATAAATTTTCCTTAGAACATTCTCTCTCTCTTTACTTGGGTATTTTCTCTTGAAGTAGATAAAAACCAATGGTATTTTCTCTTGAAGTAGATAAAAACCAATGGTATTTTCTCTTGAAGTAGATAAAAACCAATGGTGCGTTTTTTTATTTATTTCTCGCATATTTCAAGTCACTTTCTAAACCATTTCGTACGTTGAGATATATAGGGATACTGTGTGAAGCTTGGTCTAGAACTATAGACCACACAAACTCGTTCCAGAAAACCTGTTTAGAATTTCTATGATACAAAGTCTTCTGATCTCGAATTGAAGTAAATTAATTAATTTTTTCTCGAATTGAAAATAAGGCTAAAATTTTCAGTAGGCTTGAAAAAAAGGTTAAAACGTATTGTTATTGGTTTTCATAAATTTTGCTGTGTTTTGGGTGGTCAATTAAAATACTAATACTCTATCCATAGAAAGACTATTAACATGTGAACCTGGAAGTTTTTCTATTGATTAATACATACAAAGACACCATATGGGAGAACGAATTTAACGGTCTGGATATTCAGAAAGGGATTTGAAAACGTATTAACATTAAATATAAGCAAACCCGAGAGCAGGGCAAAGGAAAAAAAATCTGTAATCATATGGTCCGTAGCAAGACAAATTGATGCCTATTGTGCAGGATACGCAAATTGAAAACGAGAAGAAATTCTCGAATATGTGTACAGAGAATATTATACATTCTCGTCACGGACCATTCTCAATGGACTTAATTTCAAAATGTTAAGGATATTATGTTTATGACAAGAAGTTTAAATGATTTAGGAAACGATGACGAATATGAGGAGTTGGAGTGACTTGTGCAAGACGGTTGGCAGGAGCTGGATTCGAGAAACCCCAAATAGATCAGAGTGGTGCGCAATGGGTATATCCAGCAATACTGCGATATACTGATGATGATGATGAATATGTTTAGTTATTTCAAGAAACTGAGAAATAGAGTGCAGAAATCGATTCACTTAAAAAATAAACTCACGTCTACAATTATTCCCAGAGCTGTGAACAGAGCCGTAATAAACACCTCATATATTTTGCATAACTATCGTTAACCGATCAGTTTATAAGTTGAATGCGAAAATTGCGATTACAATATAAAAGGAAAAGTTAACAGGAGGGGAAGATGATATTATATATGAAGATAGATTTCAGAACAATACCTCGTGTAGATTAGAGAGAGCTAAAATAAATAATGCAAATATTTCTTCGTCTTCAACTGTTCCTCAAGATAAATAATAAGAATACCAATAAGACTACATTCATAATCAACTTGAGCACAAAAAATTACTGCTCGTATTAAAAAGATCTAAAATGAACGAACTAGTTGAAAAGGATGCAATAGGAAATATAAAACTGCACAGAGACTGAACGTGTTCGTTAAAATTATTGAAGTTTTATGGACAGTAAATCAATGGCAGAATGGCCACTTAACGGAGAACTCTTATACAACAAGCGTTTTCCTTTTATTGCTGTAGCGTGGCGTGCGCCACTAACGAATATAAAATTGTATTATAAATGAAATATTAAAACTATACATGTAGAATTTTTAAATTATAAAAAATATGCGCTAGGTGCATGCATCTACAAGCGGTAGGTGACCCGAGGTGTATCGGGGTTCCAAGGACTTCCTTTCGAGGGTATACCTGAAAGGTGCATGTAAATATCATTATCATCATCAGCCTATCGCAGTCCACTGCTGGACATAGGCCTCTTCCATTGCACACCATTCTGATCGATTTTGGGCTTCTCGCATGCAGATATATCATAATGAATCATATATCATAATGTTTTTATTCTGACCCCTGCTACTATCGTAGCATCCCACCACGAGTTCTGGAAAGCTCAGTCACTCAAAATAACGCAACAACACCAAAGTGATTGTTGTTAGGCTGCGGTCTACTGTAAGGAGGTGTTTTACCAGTTCGCTATGCCCTACCTCTCTTAAAAGTCAAAAGTGCAATGCTTTTTTTTTGTATTATCTTCAAATTGAATAATTTATATTGAAAAATTAAGTAACGGTGGTTTTTGTTGGACTGGTTGGGTTAGGACCTACACAGTCTAGCCAAGCGGGATTCTGCATGTGCCCCAGAATGGCATAATAAAATATGAAAAATCTGATTTCACCTTATATAAAACTCATCATAATCAATACGAGCTATAGGAAAACTTTCTTATGAATATAAAAGGCGAATCGACCCGACCTGCAATGGAGACCTTGGTACCACAATAGAAAGTTCCATAGGAAAGGATTGAATAGAAATGAATCTAACTAATCATAAAAGTTGGTGATGAAAGCGATAGCATGAAAGTATAAATATTAGTCGTTTTTACAACTAGCTGTGGCCTACGGTGCCGCCCGCATGTAATCGCGACAATATGCATGTAGTCTATGTCATTTTTAAAGATTAAATCTATCTCTCAAGAGGAATTATCCAAAATAAGTTCAGAGGTTTAGCCGTAAAAGCAAAACAGACGGTCTGACTTACAATTATTTACAATATTATTACGGATATGGGCACAATAAAATAAGATTACTACATGTGACTCACAGACCAATTCATTATGTAGAGCTTAAGTCATCAGAGTCACAAACTTAAAATCGTTGTTATTGGTGCTTCCCAAGCACCTAATAAAAAAAGAACTGAATGAATTGAATGAAAATTTGGGAGCAAAATAAGTAATGAACGGTATTGTAGTAGCTCTTTATTTTCAATATAAGAGACACAAACCAATATCTTTAAATCATGCAAGCGAAGTCACACTATCTAATACTTCAAGATATGATTTATAACTATCCTTACTAAAATTATGAACGCCAAAGATTGTGAAAATGTATGTTATTATGTTTGCTCTTTTACGTAAAAACTACTGAACGGATTCAAATGAAACTTCACAGTAATATAGCTTATACATCAGAATATAACATAGGCTACTTTTTACTGAAATAATCGGGATACACGCAGGCGGAGCATGGGGCGAAAGCTAGTTTAATACATACTGTTCATCACGCTGTTCCGACTTTCTTTGTTTTACGTGAAACTTAATACGATCCAATTATTACAAATTGTCAGTATTGTGACCAGAATAATAATCAACTTACGTATTCAGGTCGCGAAACCTGCATTAAATGGCGTCTTGTCTTCTGGAAGTTGGGACGTGATATTACTTTTTGAATTAGATTTCGAAATATACATGCATTGAACTTATAGATTTACTTATTTAAACATTACAGTTATCGTTATGTAAATTTAAATGTTTAGTTTTATAAATTTACTAGTTGACCCAGCGAACTTTGTACCGCCCCACTGTAAAATTCCAGAACTTGATCGCAGCGCCACCTACCGGGTCCAATTGCAAATCTAAACCATTCCCAGATCCCCTTGAACACACACAAAAAAATTCTGTTATAGTGTCTGTTTATTCATCATACTACAAATTGCAAGTTCCTGTCTTGTACTTAATTTCTCCATCCGAAGTTTGCGTGGATCACAAGTCTCGATAAGCAATTGTACAACTTTTTCTTTACATTTTTGGATTTTCTTTCTCTGTGTGGAGGAACGGGTGACGTGTTCCTCCAACACAAAGGGAGGATCCTCCGACCAGGCGAGGTGATCATGCCTGGTGGGCCACTGCCCTACAGTTGATGTTGGGATATTTTATATATGCTAATCGGCGCGAGAATGTCACTTTCGCGATTCAGGATTAGTAATCACTCCGTATAGATTGCTACGTGTTTTTCTTTGTGGTTTCGTGTTTCTTCGCTAGATGGCGCTGTCATATGTTTTCGCTTGCGCTGTATGTGGAAGTCGCCACATCTGTATAACTTTATTTAGATCACAAAACGATGGATACAAACTTCAGACATTTTATCATAAGTACATCGGGGAGTTATCTATCTATCAGTACATACTTCAATCCAGTGCCTGAAGGAATAAATTTCTTCTGGCGTTAGTTTTCCAATAAGAGAACGAATGAAACTTTACCAATAAATGAGACCGTCGATTCTAATCAAAACTCTTTTCGTGACAATTTCCTAATTCATTAATACAAACCTACAAATATGTCATTTCAGCTAATGAAATTGATATTACTACATACTTGCGTATCATTTTAATAAGTAGATAATAATTATTACGCACCCTATAACAAGTTTATAAAGTACTACGCTGCGGAGCGGAGCTCGTCGAAATAGAGGCCTAATTTACTCCTTATACCATCAACTATCTGCCAGTAAAAGTTGCTTAAAATCGGTCTAGGCGGTCCAAAGGTTAGCTGGAAGATTTTTTTTTTTTAAATATAGATTTCGGACATCTAACACACAACATCATATAATCCCAAAATAAGCAGAGCTTGTATTATGGGTACTAGAAAAGTGATACAAATACATAAACATTCTTTTTTTTTGTAAATAATAAATAAATATTTTGGACATCTGACACACAACATCATCTAGTCCCAAGCTAAGCAGAGCTTGTGTTATGGGTACTAGACAACTGATATAAATACATAAACATATTTTTTTTTTATAAATACACACATATTATACGTAGAAAACGCCCAGACTCCGAAACAAATATTTGTGAATCACAGAAATAATATTTGGTCCGACCCGGGAATCGAACCCGAGACCTCTTGATCAGCAGCCCCATACGCTAACCACTAGACCAACAAGGCAATCAAAATAATAGACAGACAGTCAGAAAAAATGATGCAAGTACCGTATATTCTATCAAATGCATTTAGTAGCAAGCTGTGATTTGAAATTACATACATAAACTACAGAAGCTTCCTCCTCGCGTCCTGCCATGCCATTATCATTACTGAAGGTAGTAATTCCCTACTTGTGTGATGATCCTTTCACGATAAGTTGATCATCACCGGTTCCTCTCCTTGCGACTGGATGAAGAGCAGTGCTGCCGAAGAAACAGATACTGAATTTTTATTTATTTCTATAGATAATTTTAGTTTAAAGTGAAACTCAGGCAATGCTAATTTTATGTGAAGCAAATTATGACTTAATTGCGTTTGTCTAGTGCTTAGCATATGTGCTTGCCGTTCTACAGGGTTGGTTCGATCGAACAAGCGTTATTGAGTATCTCACGCCCATGCACGTAAAGTAGTCGGTTCCGTTTGTTATTTATATCATTACACTACGTTATGTATATCTATTGTAATCTAATACTATATGTAGGGTTCCCTTCCATAGATAGTTTTAAGGTCCCTATCCTTCAGGGTTGCGGAGGCTCAATGCCAGTCGCTGGTATTAAAACTAGTAAGTCGACCCCATAGTACTATTGGGATGTAGTATGGTAAAAAAAAAATAGAAATTTCCTAATAATAGCAATAAGAAGGAAAACTTAAAGTAGACAGAAACCTCCTTTTGAAGGAGAAGCTTTCGTACAATAGGTGAAAAAAAAAGTTAGTTTTAAAACTGTTTATTATGATGACCCAAAAGCGCCAGTGGATGAAAAGTTAAGAAGTAATTGGTTATCTTGGTATGGACATGTTATGCGGAGGGATGAGGAAAATGTGGCAAAGAAAAAGGTTGGGTATGGAAATTGAATGTTACATGGCAAGAGGTAGACCAAAGAAAAGGTGGATGGATTGTGTGAAAGAAGATATAAATAGGAAGGGAGTTAACAGTGAAATGACGAGTGATAGAGTAGAATGGAAGGATAAAACATACTGCACCGACCCCAAATAAAATTGGCATAAGGGCAGGCAGATGAAATGATGACCCAAAAGATAGGGAGGATACCTAACTTCTAAATTTCTTTCATTACTTTTCATTTCCTAAAACACTCATAAAACATACATTAGTTTATCTTTTACCTTACAATAAATTTAAAATTGAAATGTGAAAATAAAATAGCCCATTTATCAAATTTAAACGGATTCAGTCCTGAACAGGTGTACTTCAGGAATATTACAATACGTAAACCTTTTATAGTCCAATTTCCATTCAAGGCCCATGAACCCTCACGAATTCAAATAAAGTGGCCGATTTCAATGCGGTAACACTTGTTTCACAAAACATTTTTAATAAAGGAAATGGTTTCAGTATAAGTTTTTCTCACCAAAACTGCAAAGTCCTAATTTATTGGACATTAAGAGCAGTCTGTTGCCAACCTTGTTCGGAAATTATTTGTCAATGCTATCATCTTTATATATATAATTCTTGTGTGAGTGTGTATGTCACTGAACTTCTCTCAAACGACTGGACCGATTTTGATGAAATTTTTTGTGTGTGTTCAAGGGGATCTGGGAATGGTTTAGATTCGCAATTGGACCTGGTAGGTGGCGCTGCGATCAAGTTCTGAAATTTTAAAGTTGGGCGGTACGAAGTTCGCTGGGTCAACTAGTATATATATGTATATTCTTAGAAGGTCCGTAATATTTGCAATAATTTTATTTAATTTTTCACAGATATGTTTAAGAGATACACATACAATTTTCACTTTGTTAAGAGCTAAAATATATCTGTTAAATAATCAGCAATCCATAACGTCCCACTGCTGGGTTTCCTCCCAGGAGAGGGTGAAGGTCATATGTCCCCGCGCTGGTCGAGTGCAGATGGGGGACTGGTAAGACAAGTTGTGGCTACGTAATCTTGCCGTTGGATGTTTTAAGACGCCCGAAGGCTTAAAACTAAGCTTCACGACTGTTATCTTATTATAACAACCGTGATCAACTGCGTGTACGTGACCTCCGAATGACGGAAACGCTCAAAACATATCATGCCATTAACGGTCACCCATCTAGGTACAGACCGCGCTCATTGCTTACCCTCGGTGATTTTTTTCAATCGCCTAAGGGTACATGGCTATGAACTGCGTTATTAATCACGTGATATAACCAATATTAGACGTAATGTTTTGTTAGCACATATTCGCTTTGTTATTGAATCCCATTTGCACCACTATTTCTTCGAACTTTCGCGCTATATTATACATCGTTGATGGGTAAAGTTGTAGCGCTGATAATTACGGTTTATTTGTTATTGACTTTTGCTTCCTTCTCCCACGTGTATGTAGGATGTCGTGATAATCATTTTTTGAGTTAATTAATAGCTATTTCTATGACCTCATATGAAATTCACAAATAATGTGGTTTTCTATGGGTAAACTAATTTTAAAATCGAGTCAATAGTTCCAGATATTACCCACTAAAACCTCACATACTCATGAACTTTACCTATTTAGAACATAAAAAGAGATTTAATTTTATGATATTGCTGTTAACTAGTAGTGGGGAAATTATTATTTCAATTAAATGTCAAGAGAGGCAAGACCTGGCTTTCACAGTAGTTTTAAAGTCGTAGTCAGGGTATATTTATTCTGAAACTTATAAATTCATTGTTATATTATCACTAGTTTTTCCAACGTCTTCGTAAGAGTTTTTTCTTAAAAGAGTACAAACACCGGCGCAAACTTTCATTCAATATAGATAGATATATTCATAGAAGGAAGGAAGTAAGTAAGTAGGACTTGTTGACCCACGCGACTTTGTCTGCGTCTCTCAAATATAGCTGTTAGTTCCGATTATCATAAACATCTATGGCACATCATTATTGGGAAGTCATTACCTTTTACTATACTGAATATTAGTACAATAATAGATATAAAAACGAATGTTCACGTAAAACTGGTTGAACAAGTAACCGACCCCGAATAATGTTGGGGAACAAAGGCTAGGGAGAAGAACACTAAAGACTTGCTTTTAGGGTGATTGACACAAATAATGAAACCTGTATAACTATACTTTAATACCGTAATAACTAAACCATTACGGCAGATTATGAATTAACCTTTAGAAAAGTCAGCACTATCAGAGAAAAGTAAAGTCAAGCGATGAATCATTCCTTTATTACATGAGTGATAAAGTTAATATTTATATTGCCGTTCATACGACCAAGAAGAGCCATTTCTTTTATTTCTCCCTCGTGTTCAATAAAATAGACGTTGTGTGAACGAGGTCGTGTTACGAATTAATCTTGTGTTTTCCTAACGCACATTTTCACGGATGGAGAAATGGACGAAGGTACGGAAAGTAACAAAAGATATTAATAAAACGTCTCTGATACGGATGGGTTCTGTGTAAGATAAAGCTTAGAGGTAGGAGATAAATGAGTGCAGTATGGATTAAGGTGTAATTTTCTAACCGAAAAGGTTTTTTGTAATAACAAGAAACCTTTTCGATTGTAGTGATAAAAGCTCTAAGTGTTGATCAAACAAAAGACTGCATTGTTGGCCTGCGCCATGTGTCGTGGTTTCAAATCCCACATTGGACAACACTTTGTGTGATACACAAATTGTTGTTCCGAGTCTGGGTGTTCTTTGTGTCCGTTTCATACACGTTTGTCAAGGCCCCCGCGACGCAGGATTTATATTGGTAATGTGGGAGTTGTCTTTTTTAAAATAGATAAAAAATGATTTGTAATATACAAAGGTAGAAATTACGTATTGACAACTCGTTCATTAAAATTGGTTCAGTACTTTAGGTGCTGCGGTAGAACTTATAAACATACATATACTACCAATATTACCCTATTTGGTTTGGTATTAAAAAGGCGAGTTTCTTTTTGAGAGATTAACTTGAGACTTTAAAGACAACGATAGAAAACTTATTGCCCTCCAAATGATTATTTTTCGTCGTATTCTTCTTCTTCCTAGCCTTTATTCCTAAGATTATTTTGAGTCGGTTATGTGCTATATTTAAATTACAAACGTGTATAATTAAGTTACAAACAACAATATTAGATATTTCTGAGTTAGGTGGCGATATTTCTACTTCGTTTTATATAAATTATTGAAGTCGGTTCGAAGTTTCATCCCTAAATTGTCGTAGATAGAGATAAAACCGTAACCTTGACCTTCAAGGGGCCTAAATGGTGTTGATTCAAGGCTGCGATGAAGAAATTCTTTATAAAGGTAAAATCACAGGTACGATCTTTTCAGTTATCCTTTTTTTAATATCTAGGACATCTGACACACAACATCATCTAGTCCCAAATTAAGCAGAGCTGATATAAATACAATTTTTTTTTTTCAAATAGATATTATATAAAAAACACCCAAACTCCGAAACAAATATTTGTAGATGATACAAACATTTGGACCGACTTGGGAATCGGACCCAAGATCTCTTGATAAGCAGCCGCATACGCTAACCACTAGACCAACAAGGCAGGGCTTAAATTTGATCAGTCAGAAGCTGCAGTCAGGAGAATAATAAATATGATGAGGTACCCAGAACAGGCTTAGTGAAATAGATCCGATTATATATGAGAAATACATATAAGTGATGAAGCTATTGATTACCTTGACAGAACTTAGGTACACCATTTTAATAAACTAGCGGCCCGCTTCGGCTTTGCACAAGTAGATAGATATTTTCATAAGCGTTACTTCCTTCGAACGACAAAGTTTGACAGTTGAACATACCATCAGTTCTGCTTAAAAACGTTTGCAAAGCCATTTTAACTGCTGCCGTAGTCAAGTGAGACTTTGTTTTTAGGATACCGAAGTTTATGACTCGGAACCCTTATAAATAAATAAAATAAATATTTTTTCTCTTTCTGGTTCTCAAAGTGACACCTTTTTAAATTTTACGTGATGTATTCGTCAATTCTAGACTTATTCCCAATACTTTTTTTATATTCAAAAGAATTTGAATGTGTTCCCATAATCACCATGTCAAAATTTAATGATGAAGTTCCAGAGAAGTCAAAACCTTCAAATTTTTCAGCTCCAGTGTTGTGTATTAACTTGTTTCTATACCCATACAGCGTTTGGTGTTCATTATCTCGTTTTGTTGAGCTGATGTTGATGTTGAGGATCCTTGACATTTAAAAGTTAAAGGGTGAACTTTTAACTTATATAATTATCCTGTTTTATTTATTCAAGTTGTTTTGTTAGGTTTTGTTTTTAGGTTTCGAAACATTTTTATTTAATTTTTTTTTCGACGTCTGAACACACACCTAAAGTATTACCACCATGTATTCATTCTGTAATATTTGACACATATTCGTTTATTAAACTACAGTAAATTAATAGCTTGGAACAATACTTCAAACAAAAATTCTAGAAAAAATATATATTTTTAATAATTCAGTAGGCTATTCTATTTTTATGAATGACATGAATTAAAGACATGAAGGAATGAATGACATGAATGAAACACACGAAGGAATGTCATGAAGGAATGACACCAATATTTTTTTTCTGTTTTATTATAGTACCTTCCAAAGTGACTAATCTGCCCGATGGAGTAGAATTCAATAATAGTACTCGTTAAGACTGCAGACAATGCCGACTATGGTGGCCTATTGAGATCCTTCTACATTGTAGGGCAAACATAAAAATATGATTTCAAGTTTTGTAGTGATGTTTTTACAGTTTAGAATTTTACTACAAGTAGTTTCTAAGTTGCTTTTACTTTGTAAAACAAATTTTATAACTGTTCCAAAATTTGGAGACCTATTTGTACGTTCACATAACTTAGAGACGTGTATGAAATATGAAATGAGTAATTAAGTTTCTGTCATTTCACAGCCAACATGATTAGTTTTCATACCGTAGGGGAAGCCTTCAGTAATACTGAGAGCTTTGTGTAAGCCTCGGTGGGAGTATGGAGGGTTTAAATCACTGCGGTCATTGAATGTAGACTGCGTACCTTGTTGTACATGACGTAATTGGTTCGCTGGTGTTTATGGCGAATACAAGCAGTGTGGTATGTTCGGTTTTGTGTTTAATTCGATGCTGGAATTTGAGCTTGGCTATTTAGGTGTTAGTCAGACAGTAAGGTTTATGAATTCACATTCTATATAACGGTTGGTGTTCTTGATTGATCTCAAATAAGAACGTGGTTATATTTAAATGTATGAGGCTTCTAAAATTATTGCACTGTGCCTGATGGGCAGTTTGATTAAAGCCAAGATAGACCATTGTCTGCATTGTATTCAGTATTTCGATACCCATACTATGTCTGCTCTATTGAGATGCTCTTTCATCATTGGTCCCTTGATCTCTCACTTGCCAACAACCACAGCACACCCACAGCAGCATGAATTTCATTTTTTTTAGAATGGTCTTCTGTGAGAGGATAGTACCGCCCCGTTGAAGCGTCCCTATTCTTACTGAAAACAGCGTGGCTGTACAACTAGTATTACCTTAATTATTTTGGTGATGTATTTGTATGAATAGAGGTTTGATGTGTGTTACTTATCAACTCTGTCCACAGATCAAAGAAACATAGGAGATTAGGTTTGTACACAAATTTATTCGTGTTCAGATGTCTCCGCGTTTCTCCCACTTCCTTCACTAACACAAAACCAAAAATTGTAAGCACGGCGCACAAGCTCGTATTTCTCCCGCACACAAAGAAACTTACAGCAACACCAATAAACCCACTAATATAACACATTCAAAAAGAGGGCGGCGCATCTACCTGTAGCTACGGATTCCGAATAAACACACATGTGTGCAAATTATGCAACTAGTAATGTTAAGTGATAATCATAGAAAAATATCGATTGAACTTCAGTTAGCTATATTACCTACTCTTTCTCCTAAAGATTTCATTGACTGTGAAAAGCAAAACTAAACAGGAGTTTAATTCGAACATATTCTATACAAGCGATGTTTTATCATAATTGGAATATTAACTAACTAATTACCAAGAAACAGGATATCAACTTCTCGAATCTAGACTAGAACACAGGTAAAAGTGCAAGAATTTTATTGATAAGGGTTTAATTAACCAGTAAAATGTAAATACTTATTTAAAACTTGCCGCTTAGACAGTTTAGGTGTTGCGTTCTTAGTACAGTAGTGTAATCTTACGTTTGCATATTTTTCCATTACGGCTTTTATTAGTATTATTAAATGGTTAATCATTGGCGATTGATCGTATTGGTGAAAATTTATTGGGACGAGCAAATTGTGCCATTTTTTGTTACGAACCAGCTTGAACCCCTTCCTGTCGCATTTATCCACATTTTTTTAAGTTTTTGATCCTTCGGATAGCTAAAATTTTAAAAATAAAAGCAAGGTATAAATTATGCTTGAGTACCACAATAAATTAAAAATCTAAACTTTTTTGTTTACACTTTTTTTACGTTTACATTATTATAATATTTTAATTTATTTATATCTTTAATAATCATGCGTACATAATAGGATCGTATAAAATATCGACAATCATAAATATCACAACACATCTCTAACACAAGCCGGCCGGCAGCGGCCGCATCCCGAAACTATCATGTGAGTGAGATTATCAATAAAACACTTATCCATTGCGCTATTAGACCAGCCGATTCATTGATCGATTCACACTAAGTAAGCAATGGTTTTAAAAGTTTTTAGTTCCTAAAGAAAAGGATTGATTTCGTATTTCATCATATTTTTAAAATGTTTTAATGAATTCAGTATGAAAAACTATAATATTATAGTACTTATATATGAAATTAGATGCCACCTTTCTTGTAATTTACAATACAGCTGTTATTTTTGCAAACAATCGCTGAACAACGCGGCATTTTGTCAAAAATCATGAGCAGTAAAGACGTCGCAAGTTGGCATTCGACTAATGTCCGAAAATGGCATCAAGCCGCTTTGAGGCCAGATGCGTTCGCAAGCGGCACGCCTCAATTGCATATCTCCTGTGTTTCTTTTATCTGTGACTCTGTCACTTGTAAAACGATTTACGAAATTCTGTTTTTATTTAGTGTATCTTTCTTGTTTACTTCCCTTCAAGTTTGTCATTCATACACCGATGCGAAAAACTTTTGTTTGAATTCCCGTATAAATGATTAAACTCAATTTTTAACCGACTTCAAAAAAATTAGGAGGTTCTCAATTCGTCGGAATCTTTTTTTTTTTATGTATGTTCAGCGATAATTTCGTCGTTTATGAACCGATTTCAAAAATTTCATTTTGCATTGGAATGGGCGTAGCTTACAGGTGATCACATCTCCACCATACCGGGATCTGATGATGGGATCCCAAGGAAATCGAGGGAACTCCACAAATATCATAGGCACAATTGTCGCGATTTGGGTACTCGGAATAGTTTTTCTTTGAAGTCGGTTTCTTTTTGTTAAAATTATTTAGAAAAATGTTCAAATGCTTTTAAACTAAGGACTGAAAAACACGGAAAATTACAATTTCTTGATGATGTAGACTATGTAGAATCGGAAATACCATTTTATTCACAACAAGATCACACTCGAATTAAAAGTTACTTTAGTCTAATGTATTCAAAGTAGTTTTTTCTTAAACAAACTCGTCTAATAACATACTAAAAAAGGAGTCTATAGAATATAGGGAACCCCAAGTTTTTTACGATTCACCCGGACGGTGTCCTGCCCTGGAGGTGAGTCCAGTCACCCCGGGATGTACCCCATTTGTGGGGTATGGCACGGGGGATACCAGAAGCCGCTGTTGCGATCCTGGTGTTCCTCCGAACTGCCGAGGTAGGCCGCCGCGGGGTTTAGTGGGTAGACCGGTTGCCCGGGAGTCCCACACACACCCTTCCTTGTCCCCCCCAAGGGTATGGTGCGAAAAGCATTCCCCGCGTTAAAAAAAAAAAGGTGTAGTACACATAATATAAATTTAGATCTAGCTAGCTTTTAGTCCGTACTCTGTATTCGAATAAGCGTAAAATAAATGTAAACTTGATGTGTTATCGCTCGAAGTCTCTCGAAGGATCTATTTACAAAGTATCTTGCATTAAACTCTAGCCACTACTTACCTTTGTGCCGATAACGACGGCGATGTTGCTCTTAAACTTATAGCTCTCATTTCCATTCAACTTTAGGAATCCATGAGGGGTTCGCAAATCTGAAAGAGTAATAGTGACGTCACTGGTAGATTTTTTATTTTGTTATGACCACGTATGAGACTAACTTATTGTAAACATTTTGTAACATTTTTATTGATAACTAGCTTTCGCTCGTGACTGCGCTCACGTTTATATTGGATATCGCGGTAAAAAGTAGCCTATGTCCTTTCTCAGTTTTGCTGTGTTTGAGGGCTCGAGTTTGATTTCGCGGGTCGGGAAACGTTTGTTTATTATGATTTGCAATTTTTTGTATCCGATTTAGGTGCTCTTCATCAATCAATCAATCAATTAAAAAATTTATGTATATTACATATGTTTTTACAAAAAAGGGACATAAATATTTATATCAGTTATCTGGTACTCTGCTTGATTTGGGACTAAATGGTGTTGGTTGGTGGTGGTTATGTAAATGTGAAGAAAAATGGGAATTTTTTTTTTTTACTATTTCAATTATCTTTAAGAAAATTGTTCGTAAGTTTAAGCAATAAAGAGTACGCCATAGTAGGCATTGGATATTTTTTATATGAATGGATTGAAGAATTAAAGCAGTGATATTCAGTGATATTCCATTGATTTCGTTTTCAATTTCGAAACATTTATTTATTACCGAGTTTTACTAGATCTCTTTAACTTATTTTCGTTTTGATGCACCTGAGATTTTCTAGACATGTTACAAATTCCAATTTAATAAAAAATAATGAACTTCATGTTAAGTTGAATGGTCACACCTGGAGTTCTTCCAAGTTCACCAAGGTTAGTGAAAAAAGGTTCAATTAGAGGTACAATACGATTGAGGTATATTATATATTGAATGGTATATTGGTGATATTGGAAGCTAGGCCAACCCAGACCCTATACTGCACTCACATAGTTCTCTTTAATATTGTACACGGACTTAAAAAAAAAAAGACACCTCTGTGGTGTGTTTCGGTGTTTCTTCCCAGAGTGAGTCGTAGGAAATGCCGGCGTCTTCTAGCTATAAGTCCTACTTGTAAAAATGTCTGAAAAGCTTTACTTAACGAAAATAATTATCATTTATCATTTATAAAACAACAGAAATAAATAGAACATCTTATTTACAATTTGGATCTCCGAATGTCATGTCCGAAAAATATTTATTTCATTTCCACAAATAGACAAACAAACGCACAAATGTTTAAAAGATTATAATTTAAGTTGAAAACAGCACAGTTAAGATATATTTTATTCAACCAAACTAAAAACGCCATTATTTAGGATAAAAGATTACGGACGTGTCCACACTATGTGTAGGGTGACAACGCTATGGGCTTTTGTTACGGCAAAGCTGTTATTTGCTAAGTAGTTTGCGAGGCGACGTATCATGTGGTTTAGTATCACATTGGTGGTATGCGAGGGTAAAATGTAGGTCAATTTTATTATGGATGTTACCTTTATTATTTTGATATGTTTGTACGATATTTTAGGATTTTAGAAATATCTTCTATCTTTGAAAGTGGCTTAAGGTTTCATAGATAACATCGATGATAGATACGTAACGCTTTTTTGATTCACTACTTTGGTATCACCTAGTACTTGGGTTTGGAGGTCTGATGGTGAATGCTCCACGTGTTGCGAAAAATCACGATTCTTAGACTTGAAAACAATCCTAATTTAGCTTGGGAATAAGATTGAGAGGACTTAGGATTGCTTAAACTGCCAGGATTGTTAAACACAGGTTGAGTTGCGAAATATGCGCCTCCAAATTTAAACCGCGAGTAAGGTTCCCCCCGCATTTTATGATGCTTGCTCAAGAGATGTTCGAAATCTCCGGCAATTATTTTTCTTCTCTACAGAACCAGTATAGTGATCTATTTTTTATACTTGAAATAGAAAATTGAAAGATAATTATATCACAGGTACACGTTTTTGTTGCGACAAGCGATTGATGAATGATGCCCAAAATCAAACATTTCTTTTTCAGAATTAAAAAGAATATTGCTCGTAATATTTTTTTATTATATCATTTTTTTAATGCATTAGATTTTTCATTTCAGTTTTGAGATTATCTATATCAATATATACCTATAGATAAAATAAGTAGTATTAAATACTTACTAATTACTCTTTTGTGCCACAAGAAACTCATGACCAATGGGCGACGAGCACGTTGTAACGGGATCTGTCTTGGTGGAGACAGATCGAGACCTGTTGGGGGTGGCGGAAGAATGCAATCGCGAATCTCGCCTCCCCTAGCTATTGGTAGCCGGAGATGTAAAAAAAAAAAATACTTAATAATACAGTAACTTAATTTTAACGTTTAATATGTAATATAACCTCTATCAACATCGCAATAGCAGTAGTAAACTGTAAATATTTACGAAACCAGATACTATCATTAGAAAGCTATTTCTTGTCTAACTACTGCAATTAGCCAAGTAAACAAGTCTCAATATTGCCTGCACAGATAGTATATTGGTTGAAAAGTCAACTCACCGGTTCCTATTGCGACTAATGAATCAGATTGAATCCACAATGATCACCACCTTGTGTGATTCACAAATTATTATTCTGAGTCTGGATGTTTCTTGTAAACATTTCATGTTTAACTGTAAAGTTAAACTTTTCGACACAAATTCCTAAGAAGTCTTTAAACAATGGGGGAAATAATATGTCTTGAAAGTAATTTATTTCATTTTTTTTTTCTTTTTTAACATGTACATAGTTTGTGTAAAATAAAAATCCTTAACTACAGTGTGCGATATGGTTGCACTACTTGTTGATAGTTGTTGCGGCATTTTTATGCTTTTCAGAGATTAACCAGTTAGCGTGTTCGAGGTACGGCATAGTAACGTAATTTTTACGAGTGTACAATGTTGTAGTGTGAAAAGTGATATAATGGACGCTATCATGATTTTCCTGGTAGTAATTCTTATGTTTATGGGTACAATATGCGTTACCACTCACAGCTTAAACACACATGTGCTTACCAAAAGTATTTAAACTTCGCCTTCTACTCCAAAAAAACGAAACAAACGCAAATTAAAACAAATGTTAAGTTAAATGAAGACTAAAAAACCTTTTAAATGTCTACCACCGTATACTCTATTCGACAGTACATTATTAGGTATTAAAATTTGAAAACTTGCAAAAGTTTTCAACGTGATGTCACGTGATCTTAAGTTCGTGAAGTTTATTCATACCATAAAATCCAAAAAAGGTACCCAAAGTTTCATAAAGAAATCAGCATCTGTTTTATTTTTGTGTCTTTATGCTATAAAAGTTTTTTATTTTTACTATTGTATCGTAAACGTCCATGTTTATTATATTTACCAAATATTGAAATCTTTTTGTTGAGTTTGTGTAGACCCTATCGTAGTAGAGTTACGCCCTTTTAGCACGAATGGGCCTGCTCGACTGGGGCAGTACTGTACAGTACTCATACAGAGGACCGACCTAAAATGATGGCATTCGTGCTGTCGAATTTCGTTGGTGAGTGCGAGATCAAGGCCTAATGCTGCAGACGCATCTCGCTATGCTGCCATAGTCTGGGCGTTTGAACTCATAATGCCTCTCCTTATGATCTCTACTCCTCGATTCTATTCATGATTTCTGTCAGACAGAGTGAAGTTACTTCGGAAGGCTTTTGTAGCATATCCTTCTGTATTGTCGGCTCACAAATGCACGCGCCCACTCGCTATCGTTGCTAACAGTTGACTCATCCGTACCATCACGTACTCTTGAGATGCCATAATGCTTCCTTCTCATTCATTCATAGTGAACTAGTGAATGAATAACTTAGTGACACCTCATTCATTCACAGTGAACGAGAGAATGAATAACTCGGTGACACATACACTACAGCTTTCGTAATGACCATGACAACTCCAATAGTATTCTTTATACTTTTTCCCCGTGTGGTGACGTATTTTTTCAATCAACCAATCAATCAGGGAACAAACTATGCATAAGAACATGACATCTGCAAAAAGAAACAAAATTTGAAACTAACCCTATAAGAAGTCTTGGCCAGAATTATATGGTGGCAAAAACGTCCTTCATAAGGACAGATCTATGTTCATAAGTGACCTATTATGGTTTGTGGATAACGATGTTATTTTTGGCCTACTATACCACGCTGGCCAAACGGGTTGGTATAGGGTTGGTTACAAGTTCCCTAAGAGGGCGTCTCCCCCCCGGGCTGGGTGTAATCTGCTACGCGGACGACACTTTAGTCACGGCCCGGGGGGCTAACTTCCAGGAGGCGGCACGCCTGGCCACTACGGGAGTCTCCCTGGTGGTCGGGCGCATCGAGGCGCTGGGTCTGCGGGTGGCCCTGGATAAGACGGAGGCCCTACTCTTTCATGGGCCCCGTCGTGGTCCACCCGCCGGCGCCTCGATAGAGGTCAACTCGGTCCTCGTACCGGTCCGGGCCCAGATAAGGTACCTGGGTCTGGTCCTAGACGGAAGGTGGCTCTTCGACGAGCACTTCAAACAGCTGGCACCAAAGTTGGTGGACACTGCCTCCGCCCTCGGGCGACTTTTGCCCAATTTGGGCGGGGCCAGTGTTCCCACTAGACGGCTGTACACGGGGGTGGTCCGGTCGATGGCACTGTACGGTGCACCGGTGTGGGCGGCGGCTCTGACCGCCCAGAATAGGGCGCGCCTCTGGCGCCCCCAGAGGATATTGGCGGTCAGAGCCATACGCGGATACCGCACGGTGTCGACCGAAGCGGCATGCGCATTGGCCGGAACACCCCCGTGGGATTTGGAGGCGGAAGTGCTCGCCGAAGTCTATCGACGAGTGGCTGAATTCCGGGCGGAGAGCGGGTCTCGCCCTCCGCCCGAGGACGTGCGCGAGTGGCGCGAAGCCGCTCGTCGAGCCACCTTGGCAAGATGGTCGTCCCGACTGGAGACTCCACGCGCTGGCTTCGCCGCCGTGGAGGCTCTCCAGCCGGTCATCACCGAGTGGGCAGGGCGGCAGCACGGGACCCTTTCCTTCCGGCTGACGCAGGTGCTTTCCGGGCACGGTTGCTTCGGAAAGTATCTGCACTCGGTCGCAAGGAGGGAATCGAGTCCCGCCTGCCACCACTGCGACTGCAGTGAGGACACGGCCCAGCACACGCTGGCGGTCTGCCCCGCATGGGCGGCGCAGCGCCGGGCCCTCACTGCAGTAATCGGAGAGGAACTCTCGCTGCCGGTCGTAGTACGCTCCATGGCCGGTAGCGACAGTTGTTTTACCGCGGTCGCAACCTTCTGCGAGGACGTAATCTCGCAGAAGGAGGCGGCGGAGAAGGTTCGGGAGGACGACTTCCACTCGGACCAGATCCGCCGCCGGCGAACGGGGCGGCGAAGGCGCGCTCACCTGCGCCTCATGCCGCCCTGATTCTGGCCGCGGGTGGACGAGATGGGTTTCCCCGTTCATCCGCTGTAGAGGCCAGCCGCGAGGGGGCGGCGTCCGCGTGTGACCGGACGTTGCCCAACAATTGGAGAGGAAAAGGAGATGGCGCCCGCAACAGTGCGGGCAGGCGCCGGGAGGGGTCCAGAAGGCGATAACAACCTGGCCCCCTTCCCAAAACACAGGCGCAGAGAGGTCACACCGTGTGGTTTTAGTCGGTTCGAGTCCGACATACCGCCCCGTCGAGAGCCCAGGCGGGGTGACGATCCGAGGGGATTTCCACACGTAAAAAAAAAAAAAAAAAAAAAAAAAAAAAAAAAAAAAAAAAAAAAAAAAAAAAAAAAGGGTTGGTTACAAGTTTTCCTTCTCTTTGCATTGATGTTGTCTTGCGTAGTTTATTCCTTAGTCGCCTTTTACGACACCCGCGGGATGAATAGGGGTGGTGACACTCTGTATTCTTAATCCGTCACCACACGGAGTGGTATAGTAGGCCAAAACCTCCTTTCTAAGGAGAGGCCTATGTCCAGCAGTGGACAGTTAAAGGCTGTTGATGATGATGATGTTATTTTATGACACTGAATAATCAAGAAAACTAGTGATGTTCGCAGTTATTATAGTCAGCAGATGCAGGCTAACTCTAGCACAACGCATTTATTAGTCAAATCAAGCAGGACACGTTTCCTCGGCTTCCTATTTGTAACTAATAAATGTTTCGGACGTTTTAAATAAATAAATGACTCGGACATCTTACACACAACGCCACCTAGTCACCAATTTAAGCAGAGTTTGAATTATGGGTACGATATGACTGATATAATTACATAAGACATACTATTTTTTTGTAAATATTACTCGTATACATAGAAAATATCCAAACTTAAAAATTGGTCGGAACCAGGAATTGAACCCGAGACCTCTTGATCAGCAGTCGCATGCGCTAACCACCAGACCAACGAGGCAGTCACCAACTGCGGTCCATTTTACAAAATCACTTCTACAGATAACAGTAAAGTGAGAGAAAACATGTTTAATAGCAAGGATGTCGTATAAAAATAAAGATTTCAGTAGTAACATGGTGTAAAATTTCTACTGGAATTAAAAAAAAGCAATATCCAGAGCTTAATACAGACATTTTGCTGTTTGCCACGAAATGTAATCAGCCTTTACACGCCGCTATAACATAAATTACTTTGAAATAATCTTGGTATCGCGACGGCGCGCCCATAAAGTCCTATCCCATCTCGGTATTGGAACGATTTAACTGTATCGTGTTATTGGTTCAAGAAATTCAGACATTCAACTTTTTTTGTATTTACCTGCAGATAATATGTGGTGACGGATTAAGAATACAGAGTGTCACTACCCCTATTCATTCCGCGGGTGTCGTAAAAGGCGACTAAGGGACAAACTACGCAAGACAACATCAATGCAAAGAGAAGAAAAACTTGAAACCAACCCTATACCAACCCGTCTGGCCAGCGTGGTATAGTAGGCCAAAACCTTCTTTCTAAGGAGAGGCCTATGTCCAGCAGTGGACTGTTAAAGGCTGTTGATGATGATGATGATGAATGCAGTATGGTGACATGGGCCTCCGGTCTCGCATTCACGACAGAAACAGGACAGCAGGAATGTCTATTTAGGTAGTTCTTCTGTGAGATATGGAGCCGTGCTATAATCAGCGTTGCTTTTTTAGAATAAGAAAGTTGAGCCTAACTGTCAAAGTTGAGCAGAAATGTTGATGTAACAACGAAATTATAGTTGAACAGTGTGTCATTGGATAAAATAACTTTGAAGACACCTTTAATAAGCGTATGAGAGTTGCAGATACGTCATCTCACAGTATTACATGTTACATTCTGTCACTGCGTGGCATAGATTACCTCCTACTTATTGATTATATTGATAATATTATTGATATTATTACTTTTCACATTTAGTGACCAGTATAAGTTGAACTCTGGTTTATTTGAAATACGTTAACGTAATTAAAGTACAATGTACTTACCGATTAAATATTATGACATCTTTTTGAAAACTAGAATATTAGATGACTTGCCACACCATTTAATTGCACAGGAAGCCATTTATAATTTTATTTAAATTTAAAACTATCTAAATATTTTCAAGAACTCGGCGTGCTTACGGGTTACAAACTTGGTCGACACTGATGTCGTGATTCTTAGCGTCACTTCAATAATTAGCTGTTACACTAATGTGCTGTGAACGTTTGTGGCCCTGTATGCGGAATCTATTGGGGGTTATTTGTGCTGCGTGGTGACAAATCATCTCGCTAACACTCTGAATGACCGTCTGCTTTAGATCTTTCATATCAAAGTATATTGTAGATTAAGCCTAGGATATATGACACTATAAAAAGTAAGTGTCATAGTTAAAATAATGAGTCATTAGAACGGATGTCCCCTTTTATTGTTTTAATGTGATACTTTCAGGCTAATTACCTAGAGGATTATATTCTTGGACTTTTAAAGTTTTTTTTAAAAGCAGCAAGATCATCCATATTTCAGTCTTCTTCTTAATTTCATTCGGGGTCCAGGCATTTGTAATAATAGAAAAGGTTATTTCAAAGAGGGAACAGCAAATTGTGATATATATATATATTGCATTTTTTATGTGTCGTATAAAGATTGTTATAAAGGTTACCATTATCGGCGTTATCATTTCCCCTTTATAGGACCTACCCGTCTCCTTGAAAAGGGACATATTCCCTGATATAATTTTGCCATAATTGTACTTTTGGGATTTTATCCATAAATGACTTTAATATATGCAGGGTTTATTATATAATTTAGATAAGAAATGCCTCGAAAACATAAACGTAAAGGCGGCATTATACTTCATTACTTTAACAGGGGACAGGTTGACTGAGATTAAGGCATTAATATGAGACTTGTTGTCAGTAATATAACTGACTTTATTAAAGGTACTTCTTAAAATGTTTATTTTAAACTAAAAGTTTTTTTGTACGTCTCTAAACCATGCTTTCACACCACGGAGTGTTCAAATCAAACCTGTGTTTTGCTGATGCTTTTTCGCAGCCCGCTTAAAGTACCCGGGCTCATAGAGAGAAGTAAACACGTGGTAAATAAATATTTTACTCTTAAATAAGGAAGGGGATGGGAAGGCAGGAGTGACGAAGCTTGTATCTTTTGAATTGCAGAATCCACGAATCGACACAGTTAACATCTGTTCATTTTGTCGCTTCAGGACACAAAAAAAGTCAACTCAAAGTCAGTCAGTACCTTATAGAGCTGTGATTCGATTACAATCGATACGAATCGATGATAAAATAAAAAAAATAAGTATTCAAGAGATTTTTTAAATTGCGTTTGGCAGAACTCCAAAGTGTTCACGGTAGCATGAGTCCTGATTTGTTATGCAGAGATCGTGGATTCGCGGTACAAATGCCAATATAATTTCCACATCTACCTATTATTCTCGAGTTTGTCGAAGTAACCCGAAATTCTTGCGTTGTCACTCTATCGATGGAATTACCTGTATATAAATAAACATTTATGAAATACAAATATTAAATGCTATTATTTCTCAAGAAAATAAGTTGGTTGAATTATTAATACTTCTAAGGTTTGTTTCCATGTAGACTTTTGCAACTCGTGTTATATTAATTACTGGCTGAGTCCCGCGGTGTTACCTGTGGTTTTGTTCTAATACATGAGTAACGCCGCGGAGTGATGCTAATCTAAAATAGAAAGTCTTTTTGCCATTAATATCATTTAAACTGATCTAGAGATGAGTCGAAACAAAAAGACAAACAGACAGACAGACAAATAAACGTAAAAAAATGTTTTTTTGATGCAAGTACTGTATATTCCGTCGTGTACATTTACCAAAAAAAACTGTTATTTTGATATTACAAACATACATTTTCATTTTTCATTTCATTTATTCAATAAACAATTTTAACATTGTATGTGAATTTTAGTACACTTTAAAAAGTTACAAATATTAGCACAGATCAATAATTACATAATAAATAACAATTAAAATAAACATTCATGCTAGCATTTTATAGTTCATTCAGTCATTCACATGATTATAATAATGATAATAAAATGTCAGATACAAAAAAAAGGAACACCATGCATCAACAAAATTCATAAAATTACAAATAAATTTAAAAATTACAAATTTCAAACAATAAATTTCATGGAAATGTCACTAAACAACATAGCAATAAAAAATCGGCCAAGTGCGTGTCAGGCCACGCATAGGAAAGGGTTCCTCAGTCACCCATAATGGTACGTAGATTAGAAATCGTATCCAATGCATAATTGTTATGTTTACGTATTAATGCGTTGATTTTGTATGACTTTTCCAAGTAAGCGCATTGTAAAAGTTAAGCCTCTATAACTCCTGAACTGACAAAGTCATCTAATTCGTTATAGTTTTCATTTAAAGTTCATTATATGGACCACTATCACAAATTTTTCGGCGGGCGGGACGGCCTGTTTTTACAATAAAGTGGCCTTTAAAGTGGAATTTCTCTCAAACGGATACCTAAATCAAAAAATCGTCTTAACAACCCCTTAATGTTTTTAAAAGACCTATATAATGATACCTTACATGATGGGGTAGCCGTGAGAAAAAAAATATCCCCACTTTACGTGTAGGGGAGGTACCCTAAATAAAAATATATTTCATAATTTTATTGTAGCACTTTGTCGACGTAATTACAATACATATTCATGCAAAGTTTCATCTTTCTAGCACTTACTGTTTGGACGATAAGTCGAGGACGGACGGACAGACGGAAGGACAGACGGACATGACATATCTATAAGGGTCTGAAGTCATAAACTTCGGAACCCTAAAAAGTTGTAGATCTTTTAATTACCTACAACTTTGCCATTTAACTTTTTTCCTTGTAGTTTTGCCGGAAATCGAGATAAACCGTTTTTTACCCTTTGTTGTATATATTTAGCCATCCAATCTGACTCTACCCTGCCTGATGGAAAGCATGAGCAGAATCCAAGAGTCGGTGCTACCACACTTGCTGCGAATGCGGACAATAAAGTATGGCGGCCCACACTATGGCGGCTTAGTGAGATGCTTTTTCACGCCCCGGTTATAGGACCCGAAAACCTCCCCCCCCCTTCCCCTTCCCGACCTCAGATCGCCCGTAAATTATTTTTCCTTTCATTTTTATAATATTCTCCTCCTTTTCCAATAGGTTTCATCCTAGTATAATTTTATTTGTTTTCAAAAATTATCTACTCTGGTCTACTGGTCTATATGTCATTTACAAACTATCATTATGGTTGCCATGCAAGTGTTATTCCTAGCAACCTGTGAAGTTTTGACAGGAGGTAAACAGTGATACATTTTGACATCTTCGATTTATGTATTTTTATAATCACCTAGCTTTGGTCTTTGTATCTCGATTATTGCAGTAAAAAGTAGTCTATGTCCTTTCCCAAGTTCAGTTCTATCATCATACCGAATTTCATCAAAATCGGTACAGTGGTTTAGGCGTGAAAGCTTAACAGACAGACAGACAGAGGTACTTTCGCATTTATAATATTAAGTAGGGATTAAAAAAAAAACTACTCACTAGATCTCGTTCAAACCAATTTTCGTTGGTAGTTTGCATGTTAATGTACAACATATATTTTTTTTAGTTTTATCACTCTCTTATTTTAGAAGTTAGAGGGGGGGGGACACACATTTTTCCACTTTGGAAGTGTCTCTCGCGCAAACTATTCAGTTTAGAAAAAAATGATATTAGAAACCTCAACATCATTTTTGAACACCTATCCATAGAAACCCCACACGTTTAGGTTTGATGAAAAAAAAATTTTTGAGTTTCAGTTCCAAGTATGGAGACCCCCAAAATGTATTGTTTTTTTTTCTTTTTTTATGTAAAAATCTTAATGCGGTTCACAGAATACATCGACTGACCAAATTTCAACAGTATAGCTCTTATAGTTTCGGAAATAATTGGCTGTGACATACGGACGGACAGACAGACAGACAGACAGACAGACAGACAGACAGACTTGACGAATCTATAAGGGTTCCGTTTTTTGCCATTTGGCACCGGAACCCTAAAAACCGAATAATAATGTCATATCATATAAAAAATAAATTAATTAAAAATATAGATTTCTAAATTAGTTCACAATTCAGCAACAGAATAATAACATTTTTCTAACAATAACTTTCTTAGTTCAATTAAAAATTTTCCTTTACCAAATGTTTTTTTTAGCTCAAGTGGTAATTTATTGAATATATTGACTGAATTGTAACATGCGCTATGCTTTACGACATCAAGATGTGGTTTAATTTGGGTGCTTAAATCTTTTCTCCTAGTGGCCTCCCTTATCCGTTTTTCATCTTCATTTTCGTACTCATGAATATATTTAGTTAAGTGAGAGAGTAACACCAATATATATAAACTGGGAACGGTTAATATCTTTAGTTCCTTAAAGTATGGTCTGCAGGATTCTGGTATCTGGATTCGTTCCATTGTTCGAAGGGCTCTTTTTAGTGCGACTAAAGCCTTATGCACATTTTGTGCATAGCTTCCTCCCCAAAATAGGATGCTATATCTTAATTTTGACTCGACTAAGGCAAAGTATACCATTCTTAAATGTTCAGTACTAACTTCGTTCCTCAAACTCCTGAGTACGTAGCAGGCCGAACTAATGCTGTTTGTTAAATGCATCAACTCCTCTTTCCAGTTTAGTCTTTCGTCAATATAAACACCCAAAAATTTAACCACTGAGGTTTGGCTTATGTTTTCGCCATTTATCTTAATGTTTAATATGTCTTTTTTTCTTGAAGTTGAACGAAAGAGAATAACATTTGTTTTACAAATGTTAACTTTTAGGCTATTTGCAGAGAACCACTTGCAAAAGGTATCCAAGGTCTCATTTACAACAACATTGAGACTGTTTATGTCTCTAGCAGACACTACCGCGTTGGTGTCGTCGGCAAAAACTACCAACTGAGCACAACCGTTGCTAGTTGTGTTTACATATTGTATCAAGTCGTTAATAAATATTGTAAAGAAAATTGGACCCAGTATTGAACCCTGGGGAACACCAACCCGTATTTGTGTCATTTTGGATCTACATGATTCTTCACAGATTATATTTTTATTCGTATCCAATGCATTAGCTGTGGTCGATGCATTTTTTATCTCGACAAACATTTTTCTGTTGACTAGATACGATGTAAGTAGCTCAAGAGCCTTACCCCGTACACCATAATGATTAAGTTTTCCAAGCAATAATTTGTGATTCACTGTGTCGAATGCCGAACTTAAATCCAAAAACACTCCGGCCACCTTTTGCTTGTCATTCATTCTGCTCACAACATCTTTTATAAGCGTGTATATTGCATCTTGTGTCCCCACATATTTTTTATATCCAAACTGTCTATTACTCAGAACTTTGTTTCTGTAAAAATGACTTAACAAACGTTCTTTAATCAGTTTTTCTAGAATTTTTGATATAGTAGACAATAACGAAATGGGTCTATACATTTTAGGGTCAGTTCTTGATCCTTTCTTATGTATTGGAACGATTTTCGCTATCTTAAACTGGTCTGGAAATATACCTTCGTCAAAACATTTATTAAATAAGTAACTCAGTGGTTCTGCTAGTATATCAATATTCTCCTTGACTAATATTATAGGAATGTCGTCATAGCCAGTTGATTTCTTGCTCTTCATTTCCTTAACTATTTTAAATACCTCTAGAGGAGTTGAGTGCTCTAAAATCAATTCATTTTGCACTCTATCGGCACTTTTATATAAAATATTCATAGCGGTTTCTATATCCACTGAACCAAACGTTGGACACACTTCAAATTGAAACCAAAAGCGAATGTAAAAACAACTGATACCAAATCTATCCCCGTAATTGAAAACAACTGTAACTAAACTTTGCCAATCTCTTTTCGATTACGAAATAGAGTCAATGGACTCTATTACAATTTTATTTATTCATATTTTTAATGTATAGATGTACATATATTAATTTTGCTTACTATATATACCTAAAATTTTAAATTAACTTCGAAGACTATGCAGATATTACTTTAAAACTTAAAACAAATCATTTTAAAGTTCGAATTTGAGTAACTACTGGACTACACCACGAATAATCTGTTAAAGATTATGATTAATTCATATATTAATAGGAATTTTGGTTTGATGGTGAATTTACAATGATGTTGTAGTTCATAAATAATTTTGCTGTAGAGATGAAAAAGGTTTATACCTTACCTTGGTTTCTGTGCTTGTTCCCTATTGCATTTTATAATGATAATAGCTGAATTACGCAACTTGATGTTCGTTTCTTTTCAATCCTGCCTATTGGTTGGTTTAATCCTGCCTATTTCTATTAGTCTAGTCGTGATGTCAACTTTCCAAGCTTAGAATCAGCCAGCAAGCAAGCATATAAAAAACTAAGAAACGTTTACACCGTTGAAACAAAACATATTTTTGCCTTGCAATGCAATATAATTAATTACAAAATTATATATTTCAGAAAACAACTCACGTATATCGCTATTCTTAAATTTTATTTAGCTTAAAATGTTGTACAAACTCTACCAGTTATCTTTGGGGAAAATTTCTTTAAAATTTACCAACATTAATAATGTGCAAAGTATCTTAAGATAAGTACATTTTCGCCAGTCACTTTACCCATGTTTTGTTATCAACCAGAACTCAGTTCAACTTTATTCAGAATGATAAATAAACATTGTACACAAAACGAAGCTTTATTTCACATACAATAGAGTCCATTGACTCTATTTCGTAATCGAAAAGAGATTGGCAAAGTTTAGTTACAGTTGTTTTCAATTACGGGGATAGATTTGGTATCAGTTGTTTTTACATTCGCTTTTGGTTTCCGAATGGTATGTAAAACTCTTTTGTTCAATTGGATTTGTTAACAGAACCTCCTTTTTTAAACAGATATACAGACAGAAATAGATAGATACATAGATATTATGTTCCTTTTAAATAAAGGGAAGACCAGGCGAAAAGAAGTTAAAGAAGAAAAGAAAAATAACTAATTGGTATAATAACTTTAACTCCACGATGTAGGATTAGTAATTACTCAGTAGTTTATTGCGTTTTCGTTAGAGGGCGTTGTAATTGTGCTTTATAATATGTATCATCCTCCTAGCCTTATTCCCAAGTTTATTTGGGGTCGGCTACTAGTTCAACCGGTTTTACCTGAATTTCAGTTTTTCCACGGAGCGACTGGCATCGGACCTCCGCAACCCAAAGGGAGAACTGAAATTCGAAGATTAAACTAGTTGTCAGTATATTTGAGGGCACTGACTTCCCAATAACGATTGCCATAGGTGTTCATGACAACCGGAACCGACGGCTTTACGTGCTCTCCGAGGCACGGGCGTGAATCACCGCCAAACTTCCAAACTCCGGGCAGCTATTAGGAATTTCCTAAGAAAATCCCAAAAACACTTTTTGGCTTTGTTCCTAATACAAAAATATATAAAAGTATATACAGGTAGGTACGGTACTTTGTAAAAAAAAATATGTCGTTTATTTGTATTTTTTAAAGTAATAATACTAAATTCAAAATGAAAATAAACCAAGGATAACTACTGACAACCAGATTTATTATCAGATCCTTAAATATCTCAAAATATAAATACATTGTGTTCAAATAACTCCCAACTACAGAAGAACTGAATAGGCTCATCACGGAATTAATTCTCCTAGGTGGTAACTGAACCCACGTCCTCCCGTTTAACAGTCAGGGTCCCACCCACTAGACCAACAGACCAAACAATGACTATTTTATTAATATTCCCACTACTATGTACATAAATTACGTACATAGTCACCTTAGACCTCGTATGCAACTATCGTTCCTTCATATTAATTATTGAGTTTATGCGACAAACATGATTTATAGTGCGATGCTCTGAAACTTCCACTAAGAGCATCCCTATTTTATAAGCTTCTGGTATTACGTCTTAAATTTATATTACGTAGAAGCCATTGATGTATATATATCAATGGTAGAAGCCCAATATATTTATATCACGCAAAACAACTGAGTTCTAGAAATGACTACGTTATAATTTTAACATAAAGGAACCGACTTCAATGAAAATCTATTCCGAGTACCCAAATCGCGCAATTGTGCCTATGATATTTGAGGAGTTCTCTCGATTTCCTTGGGATCCCATGATCAGATCCCGATTTGGTGACTATGGGGCCACCTGTAAGCTATGCCTATTCCAATGCAAAAAGAATTTTTGAAATCGGTTCATAAACGACGAAATTATCGCTGAACATACATAAAAAAAAAAAAAAAGATTCCGACGAATTGAGAACCTCCTCCTTTTTTTTGAAGTCGGTTAAAAAGAAACCTGATATAATTTCATAAAAATCTGAATTTTTATAACAGTATTCTAAATCCTAAACATCAGGAGAGTAAGCTATTTCTTACACGATTGGACGATCAGAATAGTTCTTACAAAACCTATTTTGGATATGCAAAGAATCTTGAATACAGATAGACTTTTGACTTGTGTCGGAATGAGATTGCGTAAAACGGCCACTTTCAAAAGGTTTTTATTCCGACAGACCTTGAGTATATTTCCTGAGGGAAATACGAGAGGTTTCAAACATTTTGATATTTGTTTACTGACTATAAAAGCGGGCGTAATCTGCGGATTGGGTACCATGTCCAACTATGTGTACTATTGATCTGTTTATTGACATCCTTGAATATCAGTGAATGAATATTTGTAGTCAGAAGTGAACGTTAAACTGCTTCGTTGAGTTCAAATCCTGGGTCGGGCATAAAAGTATTGTTGGGTTTTCTTACAAGAAATCTTTTATAGCAGCCCGAAGTATGAAATTAAGCCACGTTAAGCCGTCGGTCCCGGTTATCATGAACATCTATGGCAATCGTTATTGGGAAGTCAGTGCCCTCCAATTTGCTGACATCCTCCGAATTTCAGTTCCCCCTTAGGGTTACGGAGTTCCGATGCCAGTCGCTGAGGTAAAACCGGTTGAAGTAGTACCCGAGCCCAAATAATATTTGGAATAAAGGCTAGAAAGAATAAGAAGTCAGAAATAAACGGTAGCGGCTAGGATTAAAGCAAATCTTTGCTTTTCTTGCGAAAACTTTGCATTTAGAATCAGACCACGTTTGATTTGAATTCGTTTTCAATTCTACTTAAGAATTCTAAATGTGGTTTGATTTTGGTTGAGATTCGTAAGATTTGAAAATTCTTACCATCTTCTAAAATTGTCTGACAGTTAGAACTGAAGATTCGATATGTACTTAAGCTCTATGTATGTAAAATTCGTCAATAATTAACAAAGTATAGACGTCACCTCCGCGGTTAATGCTGTTAATCACGAGCGATGCTATAGTCGTCACAAAATAAGAAGCCCGTTTTGACATTTGTCATTTGACATACCGCATGTAAGAAATTGTAAAATCAAATTCATAATCCTATTTAATTATTATGTTACCCATACACTATCACAACGCATATCTTAAATAAGCATCAAGTTTAACTTGATATTGAAAAAATCGGCCAAGTGCGTGTCAGGCCACGCACAGGAAAGGGTTCCTCAGTCACCTATAATGGTATGTGGATTTAAAATCGTATCCAATAGATAATTGTTATGTTTACGTATTAATACGTTAATTTTGTATGACGTTTTCCAAGTGAGCACATTTTACCATATAAGCCTTTATAACTCCTGAACTAAGAAAGTCATCTAATCGGTTATAGTTTTCCTTCAAAGTTCATTAAATGGACCACCATCACGATTTTTTTCAGATTTTTTGAGCCAGCCGTTTAGCTTTTAGAGGGGGGGGGACGCCCTGTTTTTACAAAAAAGTGCCCTTTAAAGTGAAATATCTCGCAAACGGATACCTAAATCAAAAAATCGTCTAGGAAACCCTTTATTGTTTTTAAAAGACCTATCTAATGATACCCCACACGATGGGGTAGCCTCGAGAAAAAAAAATCATCCCCACTTTACGTGTAGGGGAGGTACCCCAAATAAAATTATTTTTCATAATTTTATTGTAGCACTTTGTCGACGTAATTACAACACGTATTCATGCAAACTTTCATCTTTCTAGCACTTACCGTTTGGACGGTAAGTCGAGGACGGACGGACGGACGGACGGTCTGACGGACGGACGGACGGACGGACGGACGGACGGACAGACGGACATGACGAATCTATAAGGGTTCCGAGTTATGAACTTCGGAACCCTAAAAATTGCACTCAAAAACACGAATTAATCGTATTAGTTACGCCACGATGGCAAATGTCAAACCGGGCTTCTTATTTTGTGACGACTATAGTCTGATTAAAGTAACGTCTAAAACATAATCACAATAAATGAAATTAACCACGACGCTGAAAAAATAGGAAACAAGATTTTATGGACACTGGATTAAACAACACACAATTATCAGTGTACCGAGACACATATTCAAGTTTGAAAAGCCGTAGTCACACGTTTCAATCCATAGTTTTTTGTTGAAGTTGGGTTTTACTTTTTAGGGTTCCGTTGCCAAATGGCAAAAAACGGAACCCTTAAAGATTCGTCATGTCTGTCTGTCTGTCCGTCCGTATGTCACAGCCACTTTTTTCCGAAACTATAAGAGCTATACTGTTGAAACTTGGTCAGTAGATGTATTCTGTGAACCGCTTTAATATTTTTACACAAAAATAGAAAAAAAGCTATAAATTTTAGGGGTCCCTGTACTTAGAACTGAAACTCTTAAAAATTTTTTTCATCCAAGCCATACGGGTATCTATGGATAGGTCTTCAAAAATGATGTTGAGGTTTCTAATATAATTTTTTTCTAAACTGAATAGTTTGCGCGAGAGACACTTCCAAAGTGGTAAAATGTTGGTCCCCCCCCCTGTAACTTCTAAAATAAGAGAGTGATGAAACTAAAAAAAATATATGATGTATATTACCATGCAAACTTCCAACGAAAATTGGTTTGAACGAGATCTAGTAAGTAGTTTTTTTTTAATACGTCATAAATCATAACCGCAATTTACATTTCTTTCAATAAAAACACTATTAATAAAACATTGATAAAAGTTACAACGAACTACAAAAACTTTTATATGATGCTACGGAACCCTCCATGGGCGAGTCCGACTCGCACTTGGCCGCTTTTTTACTTTTTTTAGCGTCGCACCGTAGTGTTACCCGCAATTTACAACAATAACTGCTTAATAATGTTTTTAATTTCATATGAATTTAGTAAAAAGCTGTTAATTTCATATTACATACGGACGGTTCAATTTCATTTATTTCTATATATGCAATAATGTTGCGAAGAGAGAATTAAACTTAAGTCGTTTTGAACTTTTATCGTCTATCAAAATCATCTAAATTTTCTTCTTAAAAGAATCATAAATATATAATCTTCCTAAAATAACACCTGTGTATCATGTTTTCACGTAAAGTTTCTGTAGCCCACGTTGGCAATATTAACACTTTTTAAGTAGAACACCTCAAAAGTTGGAACAATTTTTGTTCCAAGGATTTCTTAGTAGAGTCTGCTTTGAACTGAACAAAAAAATAGTAAAACATCTTTATAGGACTTTAAAAAAAAATAAGAATGTTTTTGTTACAAAGTCAATTATACTTCTTAAAATATTTACATAAGTTTTTACTGACACGTTATTAGTTATAGTTTTCAAGGCAGTAGAAATCGTGTCCAATGTATAATTGTAATGTTTACTTAGTATTCGGATATTTTTGTACCAAGTTTTTCATTTAAACGTATTTTACAAGTAAGGTTCTATCTATGACTCCCGAACTAACGTTTAGCTCTTAGAGGGGGGAAGTTTTAACAAAAAATGCGCCTTGACTCTTGACGTTGAATACCTCGTGAACATATACCTAAATCAAAAAATCGTCTTAGCAACCTCTCAATACTGTACCGCACACAATAAAGTGGAAGTGAGAAAAAAAAACATCCCACTTTTACGTGTAGGGGGAGCTATCCCCAAAAATTTTTTTTCATGATTTTATTGTGGCACTTTGTCCACGTGAGAAAAACACATAGGTATTCATGCAAAGTTTCTTTTTTCTAGCACTAACGGACTTGACGCAACTAATAGGGGTTCCGAGTCATGAACTACAGAACCCTCAAAATGTGCCTAATTGCTTCTGTTTTTTATTTCAAGGTCATTTGATACTTTGTTTGTTTTGTAAATCGATGGCGCGCTCAAAAACTGGCAATTACAAATTAAAGTTTATTGACCTATTTCAGGTTTCTGATTAGTTTTGAACACGCTTAAACACGTATGTTACAACGAAGGAAATTTGTATCACGTATATAATGGTATTGAACAAATTAATGACTTACACATTCAATTCCAATATGGAGTAATGACCATGAGAACTAACGTTGTGTAGCTAATTAATGTGGTTTATAAAAATAATATGAACATGGGATTAGAATGTTTTCTTATGTACGAGGTGATATGGCTCAAATAAATTTTATATTTACGCCTAAAAAGTTCCAAAGGTTGCTTTCAATACTTCAAAGTTTATTTCCACCTATTTCTGTGGAGATCAAGTTTTAGCACTAAAATGCCTTCAATCAATCTCACATTTTGACTTACGTACATATAAAAAACTAGCTTACGCCCGCGGTTCTGCCCGGATGTATGTTGGTTTTTGCGGTGAAAGGTAATCCTTTGCCTTTCTAAACTGTGTACCAAATTTCATTTATATTATAGTCGTCACAAAATAAGAAGCCCGTTTTGACATTTGTCATTTGACATGCCGCATGTAAGAAATTGAAAAATCAAATTCATAATCCTATTTAATTACTATGTTACCCATATACACTATCACAACGCGTGTCATAAATAAGCATCAAGTTTAACTTGATATTGAAAAATTGCACTCAAAAACACGAATTAATCGTATTAGTTACGCCACGATGACAAATGTCAAACCGGGCTTCTTATTTTGTGACGACTATAGTTCAGTAGTGATGAAGACAATATAGAAGTGACATAAAATATCACCGAACTTTTAGACAGTAACATTTCAACAATTAGAAACCATCGACGACTTCTAGAAGCTTTAAAGGTTCGTGAGAGATTGCACTTAGATATTCAAGCTACAGAGTTTAACGTTTTCCTAAGAGCCGATAATAGACACGCAAGGTTTTTTTAAGTTACTTCAGGAATATAAACTTCTGATTTCATTGCAAGCAATTAGTAAATGAGATAATGTTGAGTTATAATCATGATTGGGTCAAGGATTAATTCTGTTCTATTTCTAACCGACTTCAAAAAAAAGGAGGAGGTTCTCAATTCGTCGGAATCTTTTTTTTTTATGTATGTTCAGCGATAATTTCGTCGTTTATGAACCGATTTTAAAAATTCTTTTCGCATTGGAATGGGAATAGCTTACAAGTGGTCCCATCGTCACCATATCGAGATCAGATGGTGGGATTCCAAGGAAATCGAGGGAACTCCTTAAATATCATAGGCACAATTGTTGCGATTTGGGTACTCGGAATAGTTTTTCTTTGAATAAATAGTATTCTTTTAGTAACTCTTGATATTTTTACCTTGATAATTCTAGAAAATGGTGTTTTCTATGTATAATATGTATGTATTTACAACAAAAAGTATGTTTATGTATTTATATCAGTTGTCTAGTACCCATAACACAAGCTCTGCTTAGCTAGGGACTAGATGATGTTGTGTGTCAGATGTCCAAAATATTATGAAAAAAAAAATGACGTAAAGATAAAATGTATTACATTAGTTAGATCAGTATAAAGACACATTTTGCTTTGGTTTCCTGTGAATCGTTACAAAAAAGATTACAACGGGTGAAATGGTTTAGAGTATAATGATCTATAGATCTGTGAAACAAATTTAATTCCTCAAAAAATAAAACCTTTTAAAATAATTTACATAGGCCTTTCCACAGCAAAGAGGTTTTAGCTTACTATTAAATAAGGTTGACCAAACCATTTAGTATAGGGTTTGTTTCAAGTTTATTTTTATTTATTTTGTGGTCTTAATCTTTGAAATTGGTTTGAAATTTAATTTTTCACTCCAAGTGAGAAACGCACACTACTTCAAATGAAGCCATTAGTGCACCTATCACTTGTCGAAAATCTAGTTACCTATTACAAACACAATTCAGATTAGACTTCAAGAAATAAGTAAAACCAGGTCAGTACAACTATAAACAAAACGGATAATACTGATATTATCTAAATAGCATCGGTTTGACAAACTACAGAAACGTAGTCCAGAAACTCCAAAATCTAAACAGCATGTGCGACTAACCGAATGCTCCAACTGCAAATATAACTTTGTTCACACTTAACGAGACAAGGTTCTCAAATTCAGTGTGTATTCTGAAATAGACCTTATTTCTAATAGACTAAGAGCAAAAATGTAGATGCACTTAGATTGTATAGTGTTGGCATTTACGTGAAATAAGCTAATGCATGTGGAATGTCCTCGAACAGTTTATTTAGTATTACTGGAGGCGTTCAATTTTCCTACTGGATACTGAGTAGGGGTAATAATATATTAGTGTTTCTACATTGATACTAGAATATGTAACTTATTCGAATATCTTATGAGACAATATCCTGTGTCTATCTTTAGTGACATGTCATCATCTTCTCCTTGTCTGCTTAAAACACTGCTAAACTTTTATATTCTGGGCTGTTGTTGACGGATTCTTATAAGAAATAATCGAATTTTGGTAAGGGAAATATATATAGGGCAAGTAAGTTACAACAGGAGGATGGGATTTAAACTGCAGTAGCATGTGTCTAGCATGTATCTATATCCTTAAAATATGTTACATAAAGATGGTATCTGCATTGCGGTTGGAGCCTCGATCTTTCCAAGACGGTACATAATTTGGTACACTGCATAATTTTGATTGGTTAAATTTAACCGAACTGCGATAGCAGTCATAAGTCATAATTAAGGAAATATTTAAGACCATATTCTAGGTGCCTGCATCTATAAAAGTAAGTTTACATCTGTAAGCAAGCTTTTTTCATTGCGCGAGGGATATATTTTGTCATATGTTTCTTCAAGTCTTTTTTTGGTGGACTTTGAGTTAAAAATTGATAGTCAAAACTAACCGATGATTGAGAGATGCTAATTAATAATCTAGAGATGGATATGATTCAAAAGCTGTGACCATCTTTCGTTTCTTGTCTGGCTGTTATATACATAAAAGGTAAGCATAATAATGCTAGACTTAAAATAAATTCACTGTAGCAAGCAAAAAAGCACACAGTATAACTCGTGCGAGCTAAGATGGCACCTGGCTCAAAACGAAACATGAGACCGTTCCCCCGCGTAATACCCCTCTGTCGTCTTGCGAGTAGCGTTAGCATCACTATTACCGTGGCACGAATCTTTGCATAATAATTTTAGTTTATTAGGTATTACCTAATGTCATATAAATCACTCCATGAATTTATTTTATTAATATATCAGTAGATTCGTCTGGATAATCCAATTGTTTTAAGAAAGGTCACATGAATAAAAACTAGCATGACGACTATGAGACGCAATAGTTTATAATAAAGAATATCTATATACACATGATATTTAGAGACTACGATTAAAAGGGTTATCATGACAATTTAAAATTGTATTTTATAACCATATTTCAGTTCCTAGTTTTATTTTAAATGATATTAGGTAATACCTAATATTATTTAAATCATTGCACGAAGAAGGCATTCGGGTAAATAATTAATGAAGCCTGCTTCCTATTGCTATGCATATGTATTTTCTTAACTCAGGTAGTAAAGTACCACTTAAAATAAAGTAGTATGTTATGAGAAACTACTTGAAGCAAAATAAATGTTGAAATTTAAAAAAACTAGAATAAATTATATTTTCCTTGCACTCAGTACTTCAAACGACTGACATTTGAGTCAGGTGCCATCTTAGGTCGCACGAGTTATATTAACT
This sequence comes from Phragmatobia fuliginosa, assembly GCA_932526445.1. Lineage (NCBI taxonomy): Eukaryota > Metazoa > Arthropoda > Insecta > Lepidoptera > Erebidae > Phragmatobia > Phragmatobia fuliginosa. Next base: position 16,794,523 of record OW052074.1, on the reverse strand, counting down.
TTTTCTAACGATGAAATTGACATTTCATTTAGAGTGCTCTTACGTCAGTAAATGGTATTTTAATTTTATAATTATAACCCTCACATTTGGATGAACTTTGTAAGACAACCTATTACATATTACGTGTATCATTTTAAATTCAGAAGATAATAGACCATGAGCAAAATGTGAATGACGAAAACGCTAAATTTAGACTTTTGACGGATATAGATGGCCCTGTCAGTTTTAAGGACGTGCGTCCCACGTATGACATAATTATAACCTGTCAGATCTGTGAATAATTACCTAATGAATTTGAACTCTATTAGAATATCGGAACATATCAGACGATTACAATATTGGATGATTGGTTCGGTAATGAGATTTACCATTTAAAATACTGTAGCGTATTTGTATATATTATTGTATTGTACATAGAATTAAGATATTTTACTATTACTGTACTATTATTTATTATTGTATTAATATTATATATCTATGAGTGTCCCAAATATTATTTGTATTATATAGAATTTCATATTATGTATTTAAATAGTTTTGTTACAAACGGACACTCCTATTCTTTTAATATTATGACGCATGTCTCTCTCGCTCGCGCTCTGTGCCGCCGTACTCGTGTTTCCAAAAACTGTACCTTCTTTATTTGTATCTCGCTATTTTCTGTGCTTCCTATCTGTAAACTTAAAACTTTATATCTTGTGTGATTGTGTGTGCTTACTTCTTCTATTAAACTATAACTGTGTAAGTGACTTAGACTTTTAATTTAACAGTGCTATCGCTAATCTTCTATACACGCTTGCCATACGCTTACCATATCTACAATACACAACATTCCATAATAAGGTTTTTTTAATAAATAATAACTCTTCCAGCGGAATAATTATGTTTAATATTGTTTGCATGCGAACACATTATTACACTTAGGTTACAAAGGCCTTTTAATTACTACACGCGATCAATAGTCCCATATCTAACGCTTGGAAGGAACACAAGAAAGTAACGAATGATTATCGAACTACGATTTTGTTTTTTTTTATATGTTGGATCATCATCAACAATCCATAATGTTCCACTGCTGAGCTCAGGTCTTCTTCGAAAAGAGGGTTAAGTCCAAACGTCACTACGCTAGCCGAGTGCAGATTTAGAATTGGAAAGACACGTCGTGGCTACGTAAATCTTGCCGTTTGGATGTTTTTAATCTGCCTTAAGCCCTTCAACTAAACTTCACCACTGTTACATTATGATAACTACCGGGACCAACTGCTAACGTGACCTCCGAATCACGAAAACGCTGATAATATACCACCTTCAAAAAAAGTTGTTATGAAAAAAAACTTGCGCTTAGAATAAGGTTTAACGAATAGTCATAATTTATTGGTTGGAAGCAGTTGTAGTTAGATCTTTAGCAATTTGCTTGAAACAAAACTAAAAAGAAACTATTCTGAAATAATGGCAATTTTAAAATGACCATTCCAGTAAAAAATCCTTTTGCTCTTCACGAATAGACAATCTCTGAAGTACATTAACATCGTCAGAAATTGCCTCCAATACATTAACCTCCTTCACCTCTTATTACTCTCTCTAAAAAACGATGACGTCACGCTGTTTGTGGGCCACAAGGATGATTGTACAGCTTGTTGTAACTAAATTGAATAGCTTTAACGAAGGTGTAACTTAGATAAAAGTGATGTAGGTCCCACAGAGGTAAGGATGTGGGTTAAAATTTTAATAATCATTGTCAAGAATAAAATTGAAATGCTAATGGTAGGATAAAACTTCTTTTACGTAATAATTTGGATACTCTACTACATTTTAATTAGGATTCGTTGCAACACTTGTGTATTATATGGAAAAGATTTTAGGATTTGGATTTAGGATTTGGATTCTGCTGTGCAGGAGGAATAGTAGTAGTAGTAAGGAAGAGTTAGTCCCAAAAAAGTTTGTACAATTTAATCTAAATTTATCATTCATCGAACTATATCGTCACTCAGTTGTCGAGTGCTCTTGTTCTCGCCCATTGATGCAGAAATATGTATGTATTGGTCGACATGCTGCATTGTGTGCTCTCAAAATAATAATAATATAATAATAATAATAATATTTATTAATTGCAAGGTAATCGTACAGTTTGTGTATTTGGTTAAAACATTAGTTGATATGTTTAACGTTGACAGCTAAAAAAAAAACTATACCTGTATGTGTGGGTGTGTGTGCGTGTGTGTGTGTGTGTTTAGGTCAGTAATGCTTCTGTTTCTGAATGGTCTAGTTGCAGAAGCCACTGTTCGACATCAAATTTCATTTGAATGTAATTTAACGAGGAGATGTTTAGTTTATTATTTACTCTTTTATAGATACGTGTGCTAATAATATAATATTGTCTCCTTGCTAAGGCTGTATTATGGAATTCTGTGAAGCATAACCCTACATTTCTACGACCTGTTCGAGTAAGGCAACTGGAGATACTACAGTGCCTTCTCATAATTACCCTGAGAATAAACAGCTGTCTAACTGTAAGGACACCGCATTCTCGATGTAAGGCCGCTGTGTTATACCACCGAGGTTTATTATAAAGGATCTTTAAGAGCCCCCTTTGTGCCCGTTCCAATCTAATCATAAAAGTTGTACCCGTGCTTCCCCACGCTACAATAGCATAGGATATAATTGATTGTGCCAGGGCACAGTAAACTATTTTTAACGTCTCAAAATCAGCAGAATGTCTCAATTTACGAAATATTGGCATCAGTCTTCTAACGCGATTTACGGTGTTATTTATATGTGTTTGCCAACGTAGTGCGCTATCCAAAATTACGCCCAGGTATTTAATTTCACAGACGCGTTCGATGACCTGACAACAGCATGCCTGAGAATCAGCATCACACGAATGTGCGACGAGTTGATTTGAATCGAGAATTGTATTTTGGCGCTGGGAAAAACAGATGTACTTAGTTTTAGCAACATTGAGTGTCAATAGATTGGAGGCCAGAAATTTCATAACTACTCTCAGTGCATCTTCAGCGTGCTTACGGGTTTCTTGCCAACTATTTCCATCAACCAATAACGCCGTATCGTCCGCATACGCAACTATCTTGCAATTTGGAATATTTTTAGTACAAAGGTCATTGATATAAATGAGGAAGAGCGTGGGTCCTAGTACACTTCCCTGAGGTTCGCCGTAGGTGGGGCTAGCAGAATCACTCACATTCGTGTGATTACCTATTTTCACATGCTGGGTTCGATGCGTTAGGTAACTTTTAAATATGTCAAGGACATTACCCCTGATTCCAATACACTCCATTTTAGTCAGCAATCTGGGAATTGAGACAGTATCGAAGGCCTTGGAAAGGTCTAGAAATAGGCCAATAACTTTTGAATTTCGATCAAGTTGCCGCACAATCGTTTCAGTAAGTTCAATAATTGCGTCTTCAGTTGACCTGCCTTGTCTAAAGCCAAACTGTGTCTCCGCGAGTAGGTGGTTAGTTTCTAGGTAATTTATGAGTCTTTTATTTAGGATTTTTTCTAATATTTTCGAGAGAGTAGTTAGCACAGATATAGGCCTATAATTTGTAATATTGTCTTTTTCACCACTTTTGAAAATCGGACTAATAAGGGCTCTTTTCAGGATATCTGGAAAAATACCAGACCTCAGACACATGTTGCATACATACGTTATATGCGGAACAAGTATGTGTCTTGCAGATTTAATCACAGAGGCGGGTATATTGTCCATACCAACAGCGCTGTTATTTCGTAGGCCGAGGACTATCGCCTCAACTTCAGTTTCATCGGTATTTAACAATCCCATTGAGTTTCCTAGGGGATTTCGTTGTAGATCACAACTATTCGGTGCTGGTGTAGATTGGGTTGCTTGTACTGTCTGAGCAAGATTGAAGCCAACATTAGCAAAGAAGTTATTTACACGATTCAATGATAACTGTTGATTTTCGCATATTTTTAATAACTCGAGAGGTGGGCGGTTGACACGATTCATGCTTGTTATCGTCTTTATGGTTCGCCACATATCCTTAGGGTTGTTTTTATTTTTGAGTAATTCCTCTTTTTCATGTTGAGTTTTTAGTTTCTTGAGCAAATTATTACAGAAATTGCGATATCTTGTGTATGATGTTTTTAAAATCATGTTAGTGGGGGATTTTTTTGATTTATTATGTAGACGATCGCGGTGTCTTATACATCTCAGTAAGCCCGGTGTGATCCAGGGTTTAATACAGCGTTTTCGGTTTGGAGTTAATTCTGTCTTAGAATTATTGTGAACTGTACTAGATATTAAATTGATCAAGTTATGAGTTGCAAGATTGGCGTCCGTAGTAGAGTAAATCGAACTATAGTCCTTGTCAGATAATACTTTAATTAATTTAGGGTAATTGATCCTTGTGTAACTCTTTGTGTCACTATGCCGTGATATCCGGGGATATGTAGAAAAAACGACAGGGGCATGATTGGTTAAATAAGAGTCCAATATAAAGACAGCAGACCTTTCATCAGAACGCAACATCACGTGGTCGAGACATTTATCCATTCGCGTAGGTAGAAGATGTCCAGGGAGAAGACCATGAGAGGCTGTTAAATCTAAGTATTTGTCCACTAACGGATCATTTTTATTTGGCGAAATATTTATATTTGGGTCTCCAATCAAAGCAACCGTTCTAAACGAGGAGTAAGATGTCAGGACTTCATCAAGACTCTCGGTAAATTTGTCAATGGTTCTATAAGACGGAGAGCGATAAATGGCAACAACTGCCAATTCATGGCCACATGCAATCACTAGGCAGTTTCCCTCCGAAAATCGAGGTTCCAATACTTTGTGATGAATATTAGAACGCACATATACAATAACACCATCGTTTTGATTTACGAAAGTAGACATACAAGAAGAGTATCCCAGAATCTCAGGTGGCTTATTTATTTTACTTAGCCAACATTCAGTGAGAACTATTACGTGGAGTTCAACTTTTATACGTGACAGCAATACTATGAGACCATCAAAGTTACAATTAATGCTTCGAATATTTAGATGCAAAATGTTCGTGGGGTGTTCTGTTGTGTTGATGTGAGTAAAATGAAGATGATGACCACCCCTCTTGGATTCTGCTTATGTTTTCCTTATGGCAGAGTAGAATCATAGAGAGAGGCAAGAAAACGTCCGAAAGCAAACATGCCAAAGTCAACTTCGAGAAAATTTGACCCAAATATCCCCGTTACCTTAAATTTCAAACAAAAGCAATTCTAAAGGTAAATAAAACTCGTATTTGGTAGAATTTCACCGATTTGATTCACACTTCTCTCACATCGCGGACGTAAAATCAGTTCCGATTGTGATTGTTTTCACAACAAGTATTGTTTGAAGGAGATGTTCTATGCGAGGAATTGCATTCAGGTTTCGAAGGAAATATATTTTAAAGGAAATCTTATTTTTAAATATTGGAGGACTTGATGCTAACTTTTGTCAATTGTTTTACCTGATAGGAATTTACTCTTTATTCTTTTCAGTAGCGCATGAAGTATAAAGGCAAACTACAAGGGATTCTTCTTGGCTTGAAGGAAAGAATGAGTAGATTCCAAGAATGATGGTCACCTACCTACAATAATGAATGCTGTCTGCATGCAGCATAATGTACTATGCCGCATTGCACTATGGCGGCCCAGTGTAATGCATTTTCACCCCCGTTTACCCGGACTCGAAGAATGGTAGAAGAATAACTCACGTATATCGTGGCAAATTAAGATTTGATATATTAATTTCATTAACAACCCATAGCGTTCCACGGCTGGGCTCGGAGAGGCTCTCCTCTCAGGAGAGGGTTAAGGCCATACGTAACCACGCTGGCCGAATGCGGGTTGGGGACTGGCACGACACGTTGCGGCTACGTAAATCTTGCCGTTCGATGTTTATAAGTCGTCAAAAAGGCCTTCAACTAAACTTCACGACTAACCGGGACAGACTCCTTAATGTGACCTCCGAATCATGGTAACGCTCGTAACATATCATGGCACGGTTGACCCCGCCGGTATTGCTTACCCCTGAGGGTAAGCAATAACGGCGGGGTCAACCGTAAATAATATAAAAATATAAAAGTAGTGGTCTTAGATGATTGTTTCCATTCATCTAAGGCCACTACGCTATTAGCGCTTCTCATATTATCGCTCGATATATTAATTCAAATAGCTCGATTTTGGTGAGAGTCGCCAAAATTTGGAACGACCTGCCTGGGTCTGTTTTTCCTGATAAGTTGAACTCTGGAGCCTTTAAGAGTAGAGTGAACAGGTTTCTTTTGGATGGGCGTGTACCATCTTCGTCTTCATCTACACTTTTCATCAGGTGAGATGGAAGTCAAACGCCTATTCCATTACAACAATAAAAAAAAAGTTACCAATGACTTGTACCATACACAAAGAAACTTCTCGAAAGTATGCGACTACGAGACGGCGTGTCTGTAAAGCCGGTTTTATTTGAATTTGCCCTCAACCTAAACATTGTTTTGGGGTAATAAGAGACCCTTGTATTTGTAAAGTATTTGTGGAATGTCAAGTGTTCGTCCTGTGAGTAGCTGAACGTTATTAAGTGCTGGGTAACCTACTGATACAGAATACGTAACAGCTCAAGTGGGAAGCATGATATTACTTAAATGCTGAGGTTAAATTTAATATTATATCTTCTCTATGTCTGTTTGTGATAAACTCATAAACCTCTGGGTACACAATTTCATTTAATTGTGTACCTAGATAGATAGTCTAAGGCCTGAGCAAATATATAGGCTACTTGTAACCGCGATAACCGATATACATGCCGATGGAGCCAATGGGGGAAAGCTAGTTTATTATATTAATTTTCAAGTCCTCCAGTTTTCCTTTGATTGTTTTTGTTGCTGCGACAGAATTTTTTTTAAGTTTGCTGAATATCAGTGTGTTTGTTTGAACTGCTGTTGGTTCTAGTAAATAGCAGGTATATAGAACTTCTCCTATTTAAATGTTTAGGCGGGATTATTTCCATTAAGCGAAAGGAAACCTCTCTCTGATCAAAACTTCCTTTCCAAAGAAGGCCATATTTATCAATATACATAATATTCAAAAGTTGAGTTGTCTCAACCGAACGAAACAATGTCTTCAGAGAAAGCTGATGTTAAGCAAATTTCTTGAATGGGTGACTTTACCAAAGGTGGCTAAGACTTTTTAGATGCAAGTTCCCGTCTACTTCATTATCCTTCACATTTTTAACGCACTCCAAAAAAGCAGGAAGTTCTCAATTTGACCATTTTTTAATTTTGCACCTTAGATCTTTTGATCAGATTGACCTTTGAGTGGAAGAAACGATTTTGAAAATATTTTTTTATTTGAATGCTGCTGCCTCCTATATGGTTCCATGATAAGGAAAAAAGGATGTGATGATAGGGTCCTGGAGAAATTGAGAGAACTCCTCCAATGTTATAAGCACATCTGTCAGAATATTTTTTCTTTGACTTCCCTTTTTTTTAAATTATGAAAAAAAACTTTATTTTTCTTTTTATATCAGCTGGCTTATCTTTTGCTTAGTTTCTATCGACTAAAATAAGTAGTGAAACAAAAGTCGTCCGCTTACACAAAGTCGAATACACTTTGTACGGAGATATAACTACAGTTGAAATGCTTGTAGAATTTCAAATTGGCTTCTATCCTTGAGAGTTGCAAATCTGGGATTAGAACGAAACTTAAGGCTTTTTGTTCACTTTACAAAAAAATATTCAGTGTCTTCATTTTCTTGTTCAAAATCTTATAATATTCTAAGAATTAGACAATATATTTAGTGTTAACTAGTTGAGTTGCGCGGTGTTGCTTGTGGTTATTGTTGAAAATATCGAAGTTAGTTTTATAAAAAACTTAGCCTAAGTTACTCCTTAGGTCATTAGCTCTATGCCAGTAGAAATCTCATCAAAACCAGTCCAGCCGTTTCAGAGATTACCCGACACAAACAGACAGTTAGACAGACATTTTTTAAAAATTGTAAGTAAGTTATAAAACGTCGCACAAGAAAAACAAAATTATAAAATCATCTTCCTAGCCATTATTCCCAAGTTTATATGGGGTCGGCTACTAGTTCAACCGGTTTTACCTGAATTTCAGTTTTTCCACGGAGCGACTGGCATCGGACCTCCGCAACCCTAAGGGAGAACTGAAATTCGAAGATTGAACTAGTTGTCAGTATATTTGAGGGCACTAACTTCCCAATAACGATTGCCATAGATGTTCATGACAACTGGAGCCGACGGCTTTACCGCCAAACTTCCCAACTCCAGGCTGCTATTAGGAATTTCCTAAGAAAATCCCAAAAACACTTTTTGGCCCGACCCGGGATTTGAACCCAAGACCTCTTGATTAGCAGTCGCATACGCTAACCACTAGACCAACGAGGCAGTTAAAAAACAAAATTATAAGTGAACTCAATTATATATTTGACATGCTATTTATGGTGACTGTATGGGTAACTATAGAACCATATTCTATGCATGGCCTGCACTTGGTCGATTGCTATTACAACAAAGCAATAAAACTAGTTATATAAATATTAGATGTATCATTCAATGTAGACATAGTATGTTATAAATAATTTATAATAATTTAATGAACTTTAAAATGATCGTAGCAATGTTTACAAATGCTACGCGTTTCGTAGCTCTTGCCATAATGCGTAGCAATGAGTGTTAAATTATGCCTTACTTATAAATAATGTCTTATGTTCTCTATTAAGCAAATTTTATTCATGGAGTGAAAAAAGTTGAAACGTGATTCACGTTCATAATACAAAAGGCAAATCTCCGTAGGAAATGGAAACGCAAAATGCAAGTGCAACGTATAGGTTTATGCTAATGTAATTTAGCCTATTTAATAATAATATTAGTAGGATTATAGATAGTAGCGCAACGAAGCACACGAATAGGCCGACTCGACCGGGCCAATACTACCTCCATACAGAAGACGAACATAAAATGGCAGCATTTATTCTATCGTCTTTCGGTGGTGAGTGTGAGACTGGAGACTGCCTCTTTGGTCTAGTGGTTAGCGTCTAGTAGATCGACCTCATCCAAAAACACTAAAAATGTTGTAAATATAAACGTACATGTTATACATATAAAATACTCAAACTTTTATAATTCAAACATTTGGTTCTACCCGGGAATCGAACCTGAGACCACAGTACAGCAGTTCCATACCTCTAGCAGTCACCGAGGCAGCCTCTAGTAAATGCCTTTTACAGTCAAATCAGTATTACCTTTTTAACTATACGAAATAAGTTAATGAGCAATTAAAAAGCAAAACATAATTCCCTGCCATGAATATTTTGCGTTACTTAGTATTTAAATAAAAATATATTCTAAGTACAATATAATTAAGAATGACTGTGCATATTTTAACTGCCTCGTTGGTCTAGTGGTTAACGCATGCGACTGCTAATCAAGAGGTCTTGGGTTCAAATCCCGGGTCGGGCCAAAACTGTTTTTGGGTTTTTCTGAAATTCCTAATAGCAGCACGGAGTTTGGAAGTTTGGCGGGTGATTCACGCCCGTGCCTCGGAGAGCACGTAAAGCCGTCGGTCCCGGTTGTCATGAACTTCTATGGCAATTGTTATTGGGAAATCAGTGCCCTCAAATATACTGTACTAGTTCAATCTTCGAATTTCAATTCTTCCTTAGGGTTGCGGAGGTCCGATGCCAGTCGCTCCGTGGAAAAACTGAAATTGAGATTAAACCGGTTGAACTAGTAGCCGACCTCAAATAAACTTGGGAATAAAGACTCGGAAAATGAAGAAGACTGTGCATATTATTTTCTTTCTTGATAAAAATTTTGTCTAACAATATTTAGTTTTGACTGAACAATATTTAGTTGAAACATGATGATGATGTTGATGATGATTTAGTTTTACTTGAAATTTTTATGAAATCATTTAACTAACTCCATCTATTACGCTTTCACCGTTAAGCCACTCCACCTATTTCAATGAAATGTTATATGGACGTACTTTGATTCTTGAGGTAAGACATAGGTATACGATTTTTATAACGAAAACAATACAATACACGCGGTCGGAGCTCAAGCAAAGGACAGCTTTTTCATTTGTCTCAGGTTCGATTCCCGGGTCGGACCAAATATTTGTGTAATCCACACATATTTGTTTCGGAGTCTGGGTTTTTTCTATTTATTATATCTATGTTCCATAATACAAGCTCTGCTTAGTTTCTTACTAGATGGCGTTGTGTGTAACATGTCCGAAATATTTAATTATTTATTTTTAAAGAAAATTCCCACATTAGGAATATAGTCTTATGTCGCGGGGAACTTTACAAACATATAAGAAACGGATAAAAAGAACACCCAGACTCAGAATAATCATTTGTTTATCATAGAAAGTGTTATATAGGATTTGAACCAACACCACTTGGCGTAGTAGAAAGCGGTATTTCGACTGCTTCAAACCACTAGGCCAACCGTGCAGTCATGAATGCATTAAGGATATATACAATTCCTTGAACACACTAGCACTATATTTTATCCAAAGACTTTAAACGGTAGCTATACATCACTAGCTACGCCCCGCGATGTTACCCGCGTATATAATTATGGTTGCTATGCAAGTGTGTTATGCATAGCAACCTGTGAAGTTTTGACAGGAGTTAAACAATGATACATTTTGACACCTACGATTTATGTATTTTTATAATCACTTACCTTTCGTCCGTGTATCTCGATTATTGCAGTAAGAAGTAACCTATGTGTTATTCTGATATATAAGGTATATTATTGGAAAGTTTCATCCAATTCCGTTCAGTAGTATTTGCGTGAAAGAGGAACAAACATACATACATATGTACATACTCACAAACTTTCGCGTTTATAATTTTAGTAGGATTAGTAGGATCATATTTTTCAAGCTACTTCTTTAAAGTGGGTTTTCCTAATATGTTGGAGAATAAATGGTGACGTCAATTCATGAATTACATCTGTAATGCATTACTTCGCCTAAGCCCCGTTTATGTTACCCCATACAATACATACAAAGTAAGGTATTGCGCATCTCAAGGCAAATAAAACCCACAGTCAATTTAATCAGAAGAAAAACAGAGAAATGCTAATATAATGAATTTATTATGTGTGCTCATCTAGTAAATTTACATAAGAGCGAGGCATAGATGTTTTAAATAGTTACATTTTGCCAACTATAATTTGGTCGCCTTCGCGTTATAAGGCGTAGCCTAATACTTTCACCTTGGCATCTTGAGTTTAAAAATAATAGGATTGGGACTGAATTAAAACAGAAAAATAGGTAAAAAAGTAAGGATCTAAATGGAGAAGCGGTTAAGTAAGTCACACTTACTATTACGGCAAAAAGTGTAAGTAAATTATTTAATAAATATTGCCAAGCTTCAAAATGGTGGTTTTCTTCACTGAACCATTGCAGGCCAAAATTTAATCAAGCAATTACAAAAGTACATTTTATTCCAAAACTAGCTAGGCCCCTCTGTGTTGTCTGTGTTTTTTTCCATCTTTATAAAAACTAATAATAAAAATATCTAATATTAATACTGTTCTCATCTTTGGGCTGGGGCACCCCAGTACCAGCTTCTCCCTCTGGACCGCATTCAAAGGAGAGCGACTCGAATCGTCGACTGATAAATTAAACTAAATTAGTTTGTATTGATTGCTTTCAGAAAGTATTTCTTTCTTCAATTTTATTGATTTATATTAATTGCTCTTAGAAAATTTATCTTAGTTGTAGTATTAAACTTATGTCTGAAGTTGTTACATCCAAACGCTGGTTTTCGCCTCGCCTCGATGCTACTCGATTTCGCTCTGTTGTTTATTACCCAGAGCAGCTGTGACGTGTTCATTAACTTGGAAAGCTAACGTTCTTTACTCTGTCGTACGTGGAAACGACTTGTCTTTGTTCTTGCCCCATTTGTTACTTTTGTTTATTATATATTACTAGCTATTGTACATGGCTTTGTTCGCATGTTTTTCTTATATATGAGCCTGCTGAAGCGACTCTACTCTGCCTGACGGAAAGCATGGGCAGAATCCAAGAGTGGCGGGCACCGTCCTCGTTGTAAGTGCACATAATTCAGCATCGTGGCCCAAACTATGGCGTCATGAGATGATTTTAAATCATTGGGCCTCCGGTCTCGCACTCATGAAACGAAATACAACAGCACGGAAGCTGTCATTTTTTGAAATTCGAGGTTGTACACACTAGCTTTCGCCCGCGGCTCCGCCCGCGTGTATGTCGGTTATCGCGGTAAAAAGTAGCCTATGTCCTTTCCCAAGTTCACTTCTATTGTCATATTAAATTTCATCAAAATCGGTTCAGTGGTTTAGGCGTGAAAGCGTAACAGACAGACAGTTACTTTCGCATTTATAATATTAAATAAATAGTAGGGATTTGTTCATCCTTCACTTAACATTTTCTTAAAGTGTACTAGTTTTTAACAAAATAATGAACACAATTTTAGTCGCACACATTGTGTTTCTTTATTACAAAATGTTGTTCCATGTGGGGATCGGACTCATAATATTTAGCGTAACGAACGAAACTGCAAGATTATCGCTCGAGCCACTACATTACACGTGCAGACATTGCTTTACTTTAAATCTGTGCTAATTAATTCCATTCCTAATGTAGAGCACATTAGGAATGTAATTAATTAGCACAGATTTCAAGTAAAGCTCAGTCTAAAAGAAGTCACCCCTTCAGAGTGGAAGACATACGCTCCAGAACTAAGCGGTTCGGGTCTTCCTTCTTGTGCCGAGCAGTTAAACACTGGAACTCACTACCAGCTCATGTTTTTCCTTCTTACTATGATCCCGGGTCCTTTAAGCGGGGCGTGAAAAAGGATCTCACTAAGCCGCCATAATGTGGTTCGCCATACTGCTTGCATTTGCAGTGAGTATGGCGACCCCCACTTGTGGATTTTACTCATGCTTTCCATCAGGCATAGTAAAGCCACCTTGGCAGGCGTTATATAAAAAAAATATAATAATAAAATAAACATAGTACCAATTAAATTTAATATCATTATTATTTACTATTATTTGTGTATTTCTTTACTATTGTGAACTTTGTTGCACTCAATATTTAGTCCTTGCACCTACCGCATCATATTTCTATATCGCTTGAAGGTTGACTGGTAGAGAATGACTTATGGCATTAAGTCCGCCTTTGTACAATATGTGCAGTAAGTTTAAATAAATAAATAAAAGTAACGGTACAAAAAATAAAAGCCTACACCAGAGTATGTTAGTTGTAGTGTGTTGCGAGTTGCGACAACTTTATACATTTACCCTTTTGTCTAGTTCGCCAACTTGAGGCGTAAAATGTGTTGTTTCTACGTAGATTTGTGGCTTTAATCTCAGCTGAGACATTGTGAGTGACTCCATAAGCGTATTTGTTTAAGGGAAAATGTATAAAAGTTAAAATGAGTAGGTATTATACGATTATTTTTATTATATTTTCATTTAGTATATTTAGTATAATCCTTTCAATTTGTATATTTTTCTTATATTTATTTATGACTTCCAAAGTGACAACCCTGTCTGATGGAAAGCACGAGTCGAAACCAAAAGTGGCGGTTACCGTCCTCACTCAGCATGGCCTAGTGAGGTGCTTGTGCCAATACAACAGCACTAATGCTGTCGTCGTTAGGTTGGTCTTCTATGCGAGGGAGGTATCGCCCTCGGTCTCGGCAGGCCCTGTGGTCGAGCGGACCCATTCGTTATGAAATCAGCGTGGCTTCACTACCTAGAAATAAAAAATAAAAATAAATATTTCTGACATCTGACACACAACATCATCTAGTCCCAAGCTAAGCAGAGCTTGTATTATGGGAAATGTTGTTAGTTTTCTAATAACGTTTATGTTTGTGGAATACAACTTGTTACCGTTCTCACTATGAGTGCACACTATGCAGCATGATGACCCTCAGCATGGCGGCCTAGTGAGGTGCTTGTGCCAATACAACAGCACCAATGCTGTCGTCGTTAGGTTGGTCTTCTATGCGAGGGAGGTATCGCCCTCGGTCTCGGCAGGCCCTGCGGTCGAGCGGACCCATTCGTTATGAAATCAGCGTGGCTTCACTACCTAGAAATAAAAAATAAAAATAAATATTTCTGACATCTGACACACAACATCATCTAGTCCCAAGCTAAGCAGAGCTTGTATTATGGGAAAGGTTGTTAGTTTTCTAATAACGTTTATGTTTGTGGAATACAACTTGTCTGGGGGCTGTTATACAGTAGTTAGAGAACTGAGATTAGAATGAGTTCCATGTTGTTTATTAACTTCAAAGAGATTTCTAATCATAAAAGATATTAATAAGGCATTTGAAAGGGAAACACATGAACAAATGTACATGAAATACATTTAATACGAATTCCTGCATTTGAGGTACGTTTTGATAAATTTTAATACATTAAAATGATTTATTATTCCGTTTAATTTGAATGCGGTTGGTATTTTACTTGGATAGCAAAAATAATGGTTAGGAAGAAATACATTGATATTTACATTTTCTTTTTCTAACGTCTTCTTATGAAGATGTTACAATATGTTTTATTAGTCATAATACAGTTGCTACAAAAGTCTAATAAAAGTAGTATTATATTCTCAAGTAACAACTAAAAACTCTATTCGAATACGGAAAACAATAAAGTGATCTCAACTCAAACTAAGTTGGCGAGAAATTACTCTATTTAATTAAACGCGCCAGTAAATCTTGCTATCGTACTACGGTTTATTGCAACAAAATGTATTTTGATTTTGCGCTTTAGTTTCATCTTAATTAATTTTATTATTGTTATTTCGATTTTAATCATTGTTTTTATAATGTCTTTACGAATTCATTTTTTGTTTCCGTGTGGTGACGGGTAAAAAAAACAGTGTCACCACCCCTATTCATCCCTTCGTGTCGTGGAGTCGTGAAAGGCCAATAAGGTAAAGGCCATACTAGGAAGGAAAACTAAAAAAAATACCCTATACTAACTAGTCTGGCAAAGTAGGTTTAGGTTTGGAAAGTATTTTGCAATTAATTATTGATGATCGTTGATGAATTTGGACCGTTTTTAGAGAAGTCTATTTAGGACACTTCCAATAAACCAAATCCTACAATGAAATCAAAATGCATAATACTCTGAAAACTGTGTGGTTTAAAAGAAAAATTATCTTTTTAATTTTAGTTATATTCAAGCCTACCAAAGTCACTCTACTCTGCCTGATGGAAAGCTTGAGTAGAATCCAAAAGTAGGGGCGTCCTCATTGTAAGTGCATACAATGCAGCATGGTGACCCACACCATGGCGGCTTAGTTAGATGTTTTTGCATCATTTTCCTGGATGCAGAATGATTGGGCCTCCGTTCTCACACTTACCAAAGACGACATCACGAATATTGTCATAGTAGGTTGGTCTTCTCTGCGCGGGTAGTACTGCCCCTGTCGAGTAGGACCATTCGTGCTGAAATCAGCGTAGCTCTACTACCTATTATAGATTTATAAAAAAAGGTTATATATTAAATATTACCTTTTATAATAGTAGAACTAAAAGTTGATTTGTGGTTTTTGAAAACTTTAATATGGGTTAAATTATCTCCACTGTGGAATAATTTTTAATTAAATTTAAAGTTCATCTTAGGTCTTGGTAGTGACTTATAATTTCTTTTATAATTGTTTGTGCCATTTGTGGGTCCATACTTGATTTCATGATTTCATTTCTCAATAAGGGAAGTTGGAAATTCGAATTCAGATTTTCCAATTTCATCTTAAATTTGCCAAGTTTTAACTTATGCGGCAAAGTTGAAGTGTTAATTGAATTTCTGTGTATTTAAAACATTGTTCATTTTCTTTATTTCTGCTGTATAAATTATGCATGAATTTTGAAGTTTGATTAGGTATAATTGGGGTTCAAAATAATTATGATGGTATCTTTATTGTTACTGAATATATTTACTTTTAAAACTTTCTCATTTCACCGTGTGTGACACTATTACTTATGGTACAGGCATTAGACAAATGAAGTGCACCAATGATAACATTAGCAAGAAGCAGGCGAAAAAGTTATCAGTAAGGGCCACCTCAGACTAGCTACTTTTAGCATCGGCGATCGGCAACTAGTCGCTTTTTAGAAGCTAAATACGGCGACCTAACGCTCTATACCGCACTCTTAAAAACGCCAAACGCGGAGATTGAGTCGCTTTTTAGAAGCGCGACACAGCAGCTGAACGCTACTCTCCACACACATTCGGATGCCGGTAGCATCGATTTGGCATCTGTTTCCGATACCGCGATCGAACGCAGGAAGTCGCTAAAACACGATGCAGCATCGATGCAGTCGCCAAATCGCCGATCGCCGATGCTAAAAGTAGCTAGTCTGCGGTGGCCCTAAAAGTGTTGATATGAGTGTTGCATATCATTGCATTTAGAGTCGTGTACTAATTTTTCAAATCGCTATTTTTAATTTCATGACCAGTGTTGACCAATTATTTTATTGCTGTTATCAAGTATGTGAGTACCTTTCACCTTTTGTGAAAGGGGATTATAGGAGGGAGGTGAAAAAAAGGCAATCTTTGGTAATGCATTATATAATAAATATGTATATGTATTATAATTTCTCTTTCTAACTTGTGTACGTAATTGAAAATGTTCGATCACCTATCGCTTTCTCGCGAGTATTGGAACGCCTTACCCGTTTCGCTAAATAACCGATACCTTCCCACACTCACCCTTGGGGTTACTCTATCGGGAATGTACTTATACCGTTTATATACAAAATGAAGGGTGATATGTTTTGCAATTGCTGCAGATATGTAGGTACGTAAATGTTCGACAATTTGATGCTTCATATGGTTTTACTGATGTTTGATGATCATTTGATATTATTAGGGGGTAAAAGTGGATATTTTGGGAATGTGGATTAGAGTGGTTTTTGGTGTATATCGATGTATCTGTATATTTAGCTGTGTATCGATGTATACTGTAAGTTGAGTCATGTTCCAAATCTTTTTATGTTTTTTTTTAAGTTTAGTATTCAAAGGTATTTCATAAAGTAAATACGATAGAAATACATTAATAATATAATTATTAAATTAAGTAGGAAATCTTCGAGAAACATTTTCGTCTCACTTCAGTTATATAATAATAATAATACTTATATGTTTAATTAGGAGCTTGAGCCAACCGTCAACGTATCAGCACAACGATTGTAGGATCAAGTACGAGCTATACAGCGCTGTCACCTGCTGGATGATGCTGTACTTGAGAGGATTCGCTCAGACATACGGAATAGCTTGACTGTCCCTTCAGTGTCGCATGTTCTAAATGTGGTACCACAAGACGAAGATGTTGATGCATTAGTGGACAGTGAAATTATATCCGTAAGTACCCAGTGTAATAATAGGATAAGGAGCGCTTTGGAAGATGCGATTCAGGAGTACCGACATGTAAATTATAACAACAGACCCCGATTACCCCGTTTGCCCATTCATAAACGAAATTTAGCGTTGATGGGTGCCCTGGATTCGTTATTATCAGATTATTTTGATAATAGCGAAGATCTTTGCGATATGCATTCTATTCTATACTGTGCGGCCATTGCTGTTTGTCGAGTAGCAGGCGTAAAATTCAATGAAAGTGTTACTACTACTCGATCCAAAAATACTTTGCCAGCTTGGCAGTATAGAATAGAACGTCGTATTGCTGAGACCAGGACACTCATCGCCAAATTAATTGCTTTTCAATTTGGTAATACGCGACCGAGAGTCATGCGCTTTGTGAAACAGGCATTTTTGGGGACTACCATCAGTCCTCAACAATATATGTCAAGTGTCACAGAGCGCATAGACTTCTTGAAGCAAAAAGTTTATGCATGGGCAAATAGGATAAAACGCTATAAAAGACGATCAGATCGGTATAACCAGAATCGCATGTTTCAGAGCAATGAGAAGTGGGTTTACCGGAAATGGGAGGAACCGGATCCTAGTGAGCATGATAGGCACTTACCAGATGAAAATTGCACAAACGCATTTTGGCGTAGCATCTGGTCTGTGCCTGTCACCCATACAGAAGGCGACTGGATACGGGATATCAAACATTCATGCGAGTCTATAACAACTATGGAACCAATTAAAATTGACAAAAATGATGTAAGTTGTGCAGTCCGTTCATTACCGAATTGGAAATCACCTGGTCCGGACGGTCTGCACAACTTTTGGCTTAAGTGGTTCCGAAGCTCACATGAATGTTTGGCATCTCATTTCCAGGCCGCGTTGGATTCGGGTTCATTACCACAATTTTTAACAACTGGTATAACCCATTTACTCTATAAATCTGGTAGTGCCATGGATCCCAAAAATTTTAGGCCCATTACATGTTTACCAACTTTATACAAACTTCTGACATCTATTCTGAGACTCAAAATTGCTACACATATTAATAATAATTCGATACTTTCCATTTCTCAGAATGGATGCAGAAGTGGGACCCGTGGCACTAAAGAGCTCCTTATCATAGACATGACCATTAGCCAACAGGTACGTCGTAATCGTAAAAGTCTGGCGACATGTTGGATAGATTATAAGAAGGCATATGACTCAGTCCCACATTCATGGCTTTTGAAGGAGCTGGAGTTGTATAAAATTGATACAACTCTATGCACTTTCTTGAAGTCATGTATGGGGCAATGGAGGACAGTCCTTCGCTATCCTGGATGTCGTCAGACTGCGGTAAACGACGCACTTATAAAGATCGAGAGGGGCATCTTTCAAGGTGACAGTTTGAGTCCCTTGTGGTTTTGTCTGGCTTTGAACCCTCTTAGCACTCTCTTAGAGGGTTCAGGGTTGGGCTATAGGTTACAGAAAGATGATCAAGTTATATCTCACCTTCTTTACATGGATGATTTGAAACTTCTGGCCTCCACTAAATTACAATTGACAGCGTTACTGAAGGTCACTGAAAACTTTAGTAATTCTATCAAGATGGAATTTGGTGTAGACAAGTGTGCAGTCATGTATGTGAAGAAAGGTGTAATTGTAGAATCTGAAGGAATAGAACTTTCAGATTCTACAAAACTCAGATCTCTTTCTGCCACCGAAGACTACAAGTATCTAGGTTTTTCACAGTCCTTGGGAATACCAGAATCTGATATGAAACAAACGTTGCGGGAACGCTTCTTTGGCCGCCTGAAAAAAGTACTTAAGAGTCTTTTATCGGGGGGTAACAAAGTGCGAGCCTACCATGGTTGGGTCATGCCGGTTCTGATGTATTCCTTCGGCATACTTAGATGGACTCAAACTGAATTAGATGCCCTTGACAGGAGAGTCCGTACTTTACTGACTGCATTTCGAATGCACCACCCACGTTCGTCGGTTATGAGATTGTACATCCCGCGAAAGTTTGGGGGTCATGGATTTTTAAATATCAAGACCCTACATAATCGCGAGATTTACAATCTCAGAGAATATTTTCTTAATACCGATGTGGGAGTGCATCGCAATGTGGTTGCAGTGGATAACGGATTCACTCCACTCGCTCTAGCTAAAGAGAATTGGCGCAAACCTGTAGTACTTAGTACTGATGATCGCAAGGAGGTATGGAAGGGCAAAGAGCTTCATGGTCGGTTTTATCGGGCTTTGAACGGGCCCGATATAGACTTTAAAGCATCGACTTCCTGGCTACGGTATGGTGATCTCTTTGGAGAAACCGAAGGTTTTGTTTGTGCAATTATGGACGAAGTTATCATGACGAATAACTATCGAAAATATATCCTGAAGGATGGTACGGTTGACATATGCCGGGCATGTCACCGTCCCGGGGAATCTATCAGGCATATTATTTCTGGTTGTTCTCGTCTTGCTAATGGTGAATATTTGCACAGACACAACCAAGTAGCCAGGATCGTGCACCAACAACTTGCCCTTAAATACAAACTTGTGAATTTGGAGGTGCCATACTACAGGTATGAGCCCAACCCAGTTCTCGAGAATGGTCGTGCTACATTATATTGGTATCGATCTGTTATCACAGACAGGACTATTGTTGCCAATAAGCCTGATATTGTGGTGATAGATCGATTAGAGCGCCGCGCAATGATTGTCGATATCGCTGTTCCTCATGACGAAAATCTCGTGAAAGTTGAAAAAGAGAAACAAATCAAATATTTGGATTTATCTCACGAGATTGTCGATATGTGGAATGTGGATTCGGCGATCATTGTTCCGATAGTTGTTTCTGCTCATGGTTTGATAGCCAAGAGCCTCGACCAACACCTTAAGAGGCTCACGTTAGATGGCTGGATCAAGGGTCTGATGCAGAAGGCAGTCCTTCTTGACACGGCACGTATAGTGAGGAGGTTCCTGTCTTTGGAGCCCTAACCACCGGTTTCTTGGTCCCTGTACCCGAAGTCGGTGGTCTACTATTTTTATATTTTTAAATGTATTTTTTATATTTATATTTAAAAATGTAATTTATATGTAAATATTAACAAATAAAGAGAATAATAATAATATTTATTTCCAAACAGTATTTGTACAAAAACCACTTACAACATACAAAACATTTCAAACATTTCTTTAAATGCGTTACATACTTATGTAAGGGTAGAATTGAACTCTGGTACCCATGATAAGATTCAACTTGAGTTATGGGTACCAGTGCATCTTCCCCAGTTTGGTCAATTAGTAACATATTCTTTAGAACGAGCGTGGCAGCATCTTTTAATGGTTTTAAAATAAATATATTGAGGAAATAATTCAAATGTGTGTGTCTCTGTGTTTATGTATGTGAGTGTGTGTGTGTATGTGTGTGTGTGGGTATAGTTGTGTGTAAGTGACGGTGTATGTCTGTTTTATGTCTATGCGAGCTTATTTATATATGTATGTTAAGTAATGAGACTGTTTATTTTATAAGATATTGATTTTCAATAGTTTTTCGGTTTCTCCATAGTTTAATGTTTGAAGCCAATCGTGAACCTTGTTTTTACATAATTTTGAATTCAATGAAAATATACCACAATATTTGTTTATGGTATTGTAAAGATGATTTCCCAAAATATGAAAATGTCTTTGTGCACAAGCAGTACGGGATTTGAGGGTTGAGCAAACTTTATAGCTTCGTCGACGTTTGGCGTGGATCGGATCATATGGAATCATTTTGTGCTTCCGAAGAGTGGTTTGGAGCACAAAGAGCTGTCTCACCGTCAGTACCCTGCATTCCATGTATAGCATTGCGGTGGAAAACCTATAGTGCTTGAACGTCATAACTTTTAAGACAGCCCTCTGCGCACGTTCCAGTAGGAGAAAGTGTGTCTTATGCGCTCCACCCCATACGCTAATGCAATAACTAAGTATTGTTTGGCATTATGCAAAATATACCGCTTTAAGAGTGTTGGTATCAGCAGAGTTCCTTAGCTTTTTAAATATGAAGATAAGCTTACGTACCCTTGCGGCTAAATTTTCCAAATGGGGTTTCCAACTTAATGAGTTATCAATTGTGATTCCTAAATATCGAACAGTGGTTGATTTTTTTATTTGTAGGCAGTCACAGTTTTGGGTAGCTGGATAAAGGCATTGGTTAGTGTGTGCTTTCAGGACCAACAAATCGGGGACGGTATGTGAGCTGGGTTTGAGAGAGAAGGTCATAAATGTGGTCTTGTTTAGGTTTATTGTTAGGACGTTGTCTGAAAACCATTTCATCACTGATTTGAGAGCATCTTCCGCGTATCTGTATGTTTCGAGCCAGTCTTGTATTTTAAAACAGTAGAATGTAAATGTTTGAATGAATGAATTTCAGAAGGTCGGCTCGAGTAGGGCGGTACTACCCCCTTATAGAAGACTAACCTAAAATAACAGCATTCGTGCTATGCCTTGTTGGTCTAGTGGTAAGCGTATGCGACTGCTGATCAGGAGGTCTCGGGCTCGATTCCCGGTTTTGGAGTTTGGGTGTTTTCTATGTATAATATGTATGTATTTACAAAAAAAAAATGTTTATGTATTTTTATCAGTTGTTTAGTACCCATAATACAAGCTCTGCTTAGTTTGGGACTAGATGTTGTTGTGTGTCATTCGTCCGAAAAAAAATTAATTATGTCATAAATACTGACTGTCATAGGTTAATAAGATGGTAAACTAAAAACGTAAATATTCAAAATTATAAAGATTATAAAAAAGAAAGATCCTAACAGAAATTCCTTTGTTAAAAATATTTAACCGTCCATGATATCAGTGATAGTATTTTGGTTTTTGGTTCAGTAGTGTAAGCGAAATACTTGTATAAAAATAAAATAAGGTATAATCTTAAAGACACTAACAATTACGAGGCTCTGTAGCGTTTAATTGCCGTGTTAACATCCTTAGCATCGTTACATTTTATTTTATAGCATTGTTAACAATTAACAAATACACAAACGTTTCCTGGAAAAGAAACAGTGAACAAAGAATGAGATAATTTAATTTTATATTTAGAAATTGCAAAGTTTAAGTGAAATGTTCTTTGTATCTATTGGCCACGAAAATGCTGCTTCATTTGCGACGAACAATGTTAGCGAATTTCTGTGCTATCTTTTTGTATTGATTGCTTTAACATTGTGAAAATTTTCTTTGCTATGGTAAAACACTACTTTTATGTATTACTTTAAGTTATAAAAAAATCAATAATTGATTGTTCTTCTCTGAGTATAATTTATGAAGTGTTCGTTTGTATTTAGAGAGTAGTAGTCTGAAATTATCACAGTATTGACGTCTGGCCCCGCCCCTGTTTGATATTTGTGATTTTTCTATTATTATTAATCAGAAATATGTATGTTGACACCTGTTTATTTATTATACTACAGACTTTGGCTGCCATAGTATGAGCCACCATACTTTATGGTCCACATTCGCAGGAAGTTTGGTGGTCCCCACTCTTGGATTCTACTCATGCTTTCCATCAGGCAGTGTAGTCACTTTTGAAGATCCTATGCATAAAAGAGACTCAGACAGTCGGTTAATAGGAACTGAACCTATAACTCGACTGAGTGATCGACTGATACCATGTTTTAAGTTGTACTTTTAACTCTTAAACTAGTCTCGTTAAACTGCTTTAGGTAACATATAGAAAAATCATATAAGTTGCTTTACAGTATAAAAGTCTATTCCTACGTTATATAGTGTTTGAAATTTATTTGATAGAATTTATCTACAGATAAGCCTGGCCCAACTATCTCTAGATATTTCAGATATGACGTTAGCTACGTTAGAATTCTGATAGTCTTTATTTCGTTGAGATTAAGACGTGATTGTATGCAATTTAGCGATAGGTTTTAGGATATATTTTGCCATAGTGTGATATGGCCGCCACTTGTACTGACCTAGCATTAAGTTCCATGTTAAGTTATCTGGTGTTCAATAAAGTGATTTATTATTATAATTATTATATATAATGTACCTGTAAGTCGGTACATTATTAAATAATATTACAGTAATGAATAAGCCTGAGTTCCTGAATAATAAATATTACTCTAATTGTGGCCACCTTTGTTGTTATTCTCTTCGGCCCATAAGTTCTTTTAAAGCAATACCATTGTAACCCTCAATTTTCGGATTCCTCAAAAAGGAAATACTTAAAAAATATTTTTCCAAAATAATTACTTCGGTATATTTCTTGGCCCATGTCTAAATAAGGCCATGTCAAAAATATGAAAATGAGCTTAAGATTGATTATAATATATTTTTAGAAGTATTGCACACAGATGGGTTTAACTTTTTGTTAGTCTAATATTTTGTTCTAGCTTTTATAAGGCTAATACAATAATCTAATTCATTAGTATCAATTACAAACTGAAATTAAAAGATGAGCCAATTTTCAGCAGTAGGAGGTTCTGTACAGATATTGTTTTTATAAGTACGTATAATTTTTAGAAGTATATAATGAACTGATTTTATTATATTGTTTGACTAGGTAACTATATGTTTTTAAGAAACATTACATGGTTACGATTATCGTTGATCTAGTGGATAGCGTATGCGACTGCTAATCAAGAGGTCTCGGGTTCAAAATCCCGGGTCGAGCCAAAAAAGTGTTTTTGGGTTTTTCTTAGGAAATTCCTATTAGCAGCCCGGAGTTAGGAAGTTTGGCGGTGATTCACGACCATGCCTCGGAGAGCACGTAAAGCCGTCGGTCCCGGTTGTCATGAACATCTATGGCAATCGTTATTGGGAAGTCAGTACCTTCAAATTTACCGACAACTAGTTCAACCTTCGAATTTCAGTTCTCCCTTAGGAGGTCCGAAGCCAGTCGCTCTGATATTCAGGTAAAACCGGTTGAACTAGTAGCCCACCCCAAATAATATTGGGAATAAGGCTAGGTACGAAGATTATGACATGGTTACGATTGTGTTATTTTGTCAAAGTTTTCAGATAATCTGAATACCATACAAAAGGTTTTATCCTAATACTACATTTAGGGCCATAAAATGAAATAAGAAAGCCAATGAAATAAATCCAGGCAGGTATTGAACCCCACATAAATCTTTTATAGCCCAGTTAACATACCATATATTTGAATTTTAAAGATATGACGGTTTGAAAACCATTCGACATTACTATGTACCCTCTATTTTCACATGTCGCTGCGCAATATTACTAAGAGCAGTGAAGCGAATGAACTAATGTACTGCATTAGAATATAGAGTATGTTTAGCAGATATGGAAATTCAATCGCATGAACCAGCCATTAGTTTCATGATGATATGAGAAATAAATACATTAAATAGAAGGAAGTTATGTTATAGTGAAAATGACTGTACTTTTTAGGGTTCCGTAGCCAAATGGCAAAAAACGGAACCCTTATAGATTCGTCAAGTCTGTCTGTCTGTCTGTCTGTCTGTCCGTCCGTATGTCACAGCCAATTATTTCCGAAACTATAAGAGTTATACTGTTGAAATTTGGTCAGTCGATGTATTATGTGAACCGCATTAAGATTTTTACATAAAAATAGAAAAAAAAAACAATACATTTTGGGGGTCCCCATACTTGGAACTGAAACTCAAAAAAATTTTTTTCATCAAACCTATACGTGTGGGGTATCTATAGATAGGTCTTCAAAAATGATGTTGAGGTTTCTGAAATCATTTTCTAAACTGAATAGTTTGCGCGAGAGACACTTCCAAAGTGGAAAAATGTGTGTCCCCCCCCCTCTAACTTCTAAAATAAGAGAGTGATAAAACTAAAAAAAATATATGTTGTACATTAACATGCAAACTACCAACGAAAATTAGTTTGAACGAGATCTAGTGAGTAGTTTTTTTTTAATACGTCATAAATCGTAACACGCAATTTACCTTTCATCCAATCAAAACACTATTATAAAAACATCGATCAAAGTTACAACTAACTACAAGAACTTTTATATGATGTTACTTGCTGATACGGAACCCTTCATGGGCGAGTCCGATTCGCACTTGGCCACTTTTTATTATAAACATACATGATATATAGTAAGTATACAGATTTTTGCTAAATATAATAATAATAAATATTTCAGACAACTTACACAACGCCATCTAGTCCCAAACTAAGCAGAGCTTGTATTATGGGTACTAAACAACTGATATAAATACATACTTTTTTTTCGTAAATACATATATATTATACATAGAAAACACCCAAACTCCTAAATAAATATTTGCGGATCACAGAAACATTTATTTCGACCCGGGAATCGAACACGAGACCTCTTGATCAGCAGTCGCATACGCTAACCACTAGACCATCGACGCAGTTAAACTACTACTAAAATGTTTAGAGAATTGGATATCGTGTTCCTCCAACACAAAGGGGGGATCCTCTGACCAGGCGAGGTTATTATGCCTGGCGAGCTACTGCCCAACGGTTGATGTTCGGGTGTTGTATATATGCTAATTGGCCCGAGAATTTCTCTATCGCGATTCAGGATTAGTAGTTACTCTGTATAGTTCATTTCGTGTTTTCTTCGTGGTTCAGTGTTCCTTCGGTAGATGTATTGCTGTTGTATGTATTTCGCTTGCGCTGTATGTGGAATTCGCCACAAATACATATGAACTTTCATCAAAAAGCAATTTTTAAAATTTTTGTCTCTCTGTTTCTTCTGGCTAATCTCTAAAACGGATGGACCGCTAACCGTAACACCGCTCGACTCAGGTTGTTTTTATTGAACAAAATGCTTTGAATTTTCACAAAAAAAAAAAACTAATCTTGAGTTATGGGTTGCCCTCCATGATATGTTACTGATCAGTTAATAATAAAGAAAGCAAAAGTACTAGAAATTACAAATGGAAGTCTAAATTTCTCTGGTTCAGAGCTTTATGACCGCGAGTTTTTATTGCCGTGTTCTTTTCTCCGGCTCTACCTATTGTTTGCGAACATGGCATAAATGTACATGTAGAATCTTGACCTGTCACAAGAGATGTATTGCATCCTAAGTGAATAAAGAATTTTGAATTTGAATTCGAATTTGAATTTGAATATATCTTCTTTTTGAAAATACTCAGCGACTCAGATTGTGGTAAAATATGTCGGAGACAACCTCTAATCATATGTATAGCTTTATATCTTCTAATATAGTAAAAGCCCTTTAGAATGGGGACTACTCAGAATCAGAAGAGTACTTGAGGGTTTAAGACGGTCGTCGCTATGTCTGATTGGCATAAGTGTGGCACTTGAACATCTCAGCAAATTTCAAAGTATTGGTTTTTTCAGGTGAGAGTTCTAGAGAGTTTTTATATCATTCAAATTCAATTCGAACAAAGTTCTTTTTTACGTTTTGTCACCCTAAATACTCTACACAGGGTCGTTGCGAAAGTCATAAAAAGAGAAATAAAAAATAACTGTTAGGCTATATTGATAAGCTACTGCTTTAAATTAATATTCAAACTTTTTATATGTATATTTAAACTAAATAACCTTTGGAGACTCTAATCAAAGTATTTAAAACAAAAAATCTCTGTGGATTGTACCGACTTCAGTAAATTGCCTAGTCGGGGAATTCCCGATTTTGAAACGGGACGGGAGTTCCCCTACTAGGAATTAATACTCGTATCTACACCATGCTGTACCTTCCTTTTTTATTTTATTATTAGTGCATTGCCTCTGTACAATAATATCCATAGTATAAATATAAATATCTATATTAAAAAAGTATGACTGCACGGTTGGTCTAGTGGTTTAAGCGGTCGCCACGCCGCTCTCTACAGCGCCAAGTGTCGTGGATTCGAATCCCAAGCAGGATAACACTTTGTGTGATTCACAAATGGTTGTTCTGAGTCTGGGTGTTCTTTGTGTCCGTTTCATGTATGTTTGTAAAGTCCCCTGCGACACAGGAAATCATATTCCTAATGCGGGAGTTGTCTTTTTAAAAGAAAAAAAGTTGTCTTTTAAAAAAAAAAAAGAAAAAGTATGAGTTGGTTTGTTCAGTTTGAGGCGGTAATCTCAGGAAATAAAAGTAAGATAAATTCTTTTGGTAATGGATACCCCATAACATTTCATACCATACAAAATTTTGCTTAACTGGAAAAATATCTTTCCAGTACAAGTCAGTTATTCATTCATACAACTTTAATATAAAATCCATGATTTATAATTTGCATTATTTTTAATACAATGTATTCGAAATTAATAGATAGTGTATAACAGGCTTTATACTCCAACGGCTGTCGAATTTCGCCAACAAAACATGGCAAACATTGAACATGTTTCACATGTGAAGGGGAATGTCGATAGATTGTTCGTTAATGGTACATGGGCGCTTCATAAAGTGTAATCAAAAAGGGGAAAGGGTAATAGATTTGAGAATTCTTGTGATGGATTGGATTTGTCTTGTCTTGCTTGCTGAATGTGAGTGTGTGATTTTACAGAAATTAATTTATACAATATCTATCTATATCTTCTTTATATATAAAATTCTTCTGTGTGTATGTCACTGAACTTCTCTCAAACGACTGGACCGATTTTGATGAAATTTTTTGGGTGTGTTCAAGGGGATCTGGGAATGGTTAAGATTCGCAATTGGACCCGGTAGGTGGCGCTGCGATCAAGTTCTGGAATTTTAAAGTTGGGCGGTACGAAGTTCGCTGGGTCAACTATAGCCGGTTCCAAATATAACGGGTCAGTCACATAAACCAATAACGGGTCAGTCACATAAACCCGAATATCTCCCGAACTACGTATGCCATCCTAATGAAACGAAGACTGTTCAATTGAGAATTTAATTATACAGATAAAAAATAAAATAAAACTTAGTTACACCCACAATATTAATCTTAAATTAAAAAAAAACTAAAGTAGTCATATTTTTCTTAAGATTACATTTTTTTTATGATTGTTTTTTTTGCTGTTTTTCATCACTTTCTTCATTTAATACTTTGTATTGCCTCCACGTGATGAAGCCTCCAGTGATGAAAAACAGCAAAAAAACAATCATAAAAAAAATGTAATCTTAAGAAAAATATGACTACTTTAGTTTTTTTTTAATTTAAGATTAATATTGTGGGTGTAACTAAGTTTTATTTTATTTTTTATCTGTATAATTAAATTCTCAATTGAACAGTCTTCGTTTCATTAGGATGGCATACGTAGTTCGGGAGATATTCGGGTTTATGTGACTGACCCGTTATTTTTGGAACCGAGTGTAGTTTCTATTTATAAAAATGAATTGCTGTTCGTTAGTCTCGCTAAAACTCGAGAACGGCTGGACCTATTTGGCTAATTTTGGTCTTTAATTATTTGTGGAAGTCAAGAGAAGGTTTAAAAGGTGAATATATAAAAATAAATTGCATTTTCTTTTATTAATTATGAACTCCTTTTGTTTGTTTAAAGTTTATTTTATACAAAAGTTTAGGTCTTCATTTATCGGTTGAGGCAGTACGAAGTCTGCCGGGTCAGCTAGTTATAGATGCCACCGCTCCCACTGCGCCACCGAGGCAGTTAGCAAAGTATATAGGTCTACTGTAAAGAGAAGAAAAACTTTAAATAAACTATGACTAGTTAGTGTAATATAGTAGGCTAAAATATTTGCTTTAGAGATATCGCTGCTCAGCAGTAAACTATTAAATTAGGTCCTTAGGGCCACAACACACTAGCTACTTTTAGCATCGATGATCGGCAACTAGTCGCTTTTTAGAACCGACCGAACGCTCCACACCATAAATATTTCGGACATGTATCACTTAATGCCATTTACCTTCAAAATAAGCAGAACTATAAGAGCTAGTTTGACTGATAGAAACGAGACGTCTATCGACGAAACGGTTTGTGTAGATAACTTGTTTATTTTAAAAAGTGAATTCTTGACATTTTTTATTATTTTAAAAAGTGTTCTGCTAGGCCTATGAGATTTTTCGATCGATCCCAAATCGATCAAAGCGGTGTGCAATGTGAAAGGCCTATGTCCAGCAGTGGACGGCGATGGGCTGATGATGATGTTTTGTAAGCATGTTTTTTTGTTTACTTTAATTTTTAAACCCTGTTTATTATTTTATTCTTTGAGATCCATGTCTTCTTGTGTTTCCTAAATTGTGTTAAAATCAAAAACATCTAACGTTTTGAGTGGTAATGAAAAAAAATGATCTAATGATATAATGTTACAATGCTTCTGTTCGCGTGCGGGATATAAGTTTATCGGAAAGTCTACCTATCTGTGTATGTTATTACGTTACAACTCTGTTGGTTTCCAAAATTTAATAAAAAAAAAATTTATAAGTCTACTCCTAGTTAATTGTAATATTTCGTTGTTGAAAATATTATATGAAGTTTAAATGTCACGGCACTATTCATAATATGATGTATTTAGCATTAATATTCAGACAAATTAGCTGTTCGATATTTATTTCATTACTTTCAAATAATTTCAATTCTTTAGGAAAAAAAATTTCATCGATGCGCCCTTTGTAATTAAAACTTTATCATGTACGGATAAGGTCCATATTTTTCTATTTCTAAAAAAATTACGATAGAAGCGAATAGGGGCATAAAGATAACCATGTCGCTAGACTTTACTATCAGTCAGTGGAAAGTGTTACATTACCATAGGGGCTGTAAAACCATGTGCCGTAAATGACAGGGTTGAGTCGGGACCTTTGATATAGTGTTAGTTTTGTAGGTAGTATAAATTATGTTTTTTTCATTTGTTATATTGATCAGGTTGTTTGTTTGTTATATTGCCAGTAGCCAGTTCGAGTTACAAGGATCAGACCTTCACTTAATACAGCAAAGTATATTTTTGGACATCTTACACACAACACCCAAACTAAGCAGAGCTTGTACTAAGGGTAGACAACTGACATTAATGACATAAATACATAAACATATTTTTTTTTGTAAATAGATACATATTATACATAGAAAACACCCAAAATGTTAATAATATTTATGCCGACTTTTGCGTAGAGCCCAATAAACATACTACAGTGCCATTTTCCAGCGAAAGCATCAGACTATTAAAGACACATCGAGCGACGAAGTAACTAATCCTGTATCGCGATGTAAAAATTGTCAGAACGATTAGAATATACGAGTATGTTTTCCTAACACCAACTGTCTTTGGGCCACGATCCATCAGGCATTATTACTAAAACAGGTGGAAGGTTTATCTCTCTAAATATCTAAAAATATTTGTTCCTAAGAAGTATTTGAATTTCTTTTTTTTCAAGTAGTTTTTTTAACTGAGACTGTAAAGCTCAGTTTAGCAGTCAAAATGAATTTTATTTTCATTTTTACTCAAATTATTGATGATGACAATAAAAATAATACAGACATATATTTTCGTTATTTCCAGATATCTATTTCATTTCATTCACCACTTCAAATGGAATTAACATATTTATCATAGGAAAGGCTATTTACAGTGACAAGGGTTCCTTGTTTGTTTATAACAGTGGGTTTAGGGTGATTATAGAAGATCTGAGAAAATTTGATTGTATTTTCTTCTTATTGAGTTCCTTTCTTTTCTTGAGTTTCTCTGGAAAAAAAGGTTTGATTTGATTTACACTGTTGTAGATTTGTCTCAATTGTATATTAAAGTTACGTGACGATGTGAAAAAAGCCTTTCGGAGGTTAGTAACATCGAAGACATTGGTGCCAATTCAACAGAAGTTTAGAGAGATACCAGCAGCAACAACAGTTGTTAGTATCCCTCTAAATATAAAATCCATAAAAATAAATGTTGTCCTGTTAAACGATGTTTTAAATGTAAAAAAATAATAAAAGCTAGATATGTTACTCTAAAATAGATATATGACTTCGATGAAATCAATTCACTAAAATATTATCGCTAAATTTCGAGGGCACACAGCCAGTAGCAGGCACAACAGAATTAACAAAATTGACAATTTTATTATATAATAAGGAAGGATTAGTGGAAAAGAGACGGAAAAGAGGAAAAAAAGGAAAAGAGCGGGAACGAAATTATGATGTCATCACCCTTTAGGTATTTTATTGGGGACTGAGAATTAGGGCAATGGTGTCACTGGAAGTGGCTATAGCACAGAAATGGTTTCCTTCGCCATTCTTAGGGGAAATTAGATGCAATTATACTAAATCGAAATATTGTGGAGCATTTAAGTTCAATTCCTATTGATAATGCGACTGAAATTTAAATGGTACGCTTTGTTGTTGGTAGAAGATTTAATTTGTTTTGGAATTGTTTAAAGTTCAAAGTGAGCACTGTCTTAATGACGTTATGTAATTCTTGAATTCTTGAGGAAAATAAATACCTTATATTATTAAAGCGTTTTTAAAACCACCTTTGAAACGTAAACAAAATATAAAATTTTGGCACTACATTTTCTATCTAACTATCAAAAACGATTTTGACGAAATACCTATGTACGTGTTGTTATATGGTGCCTATCCCTTTTGCGTATACAGCACTTTTGATAGTATAATTATAGTAATTACAAGCTAAGATCATTTCATTTCAACTCCTTCATTTCCATTGACACTTGTTCTTTTAATTGAGTCCTTATAATAAAATACAAGTGAACTCAGGTTCAATTTAAGTTCTATTCCTTTCTTTAAAATAACTTTAACGACACTAATTCACAATTCACAAAAACATTCTAATTCTCAGACTATAAAATTAGCGAAAACACGAGTAATATTTTATTTAAAACATATAGGGCACTAAACTTTATGTTCAAAACATAGTTAAAAGCTATTCACTATTTATATGCAAGCCTTTTGCTATAAATCTTTTTTATACTTACAAGTGTAGTATGAAATTTCAAACTGAATTTATTTAATGTTTTGAATATAAGTTAATAAATAGGTCAGATATCGATATATTTTAAGCAAATTATTTAGATACTGGTAAACGAAAAGTCTTCAAGTCTGTTTGAATAAAAGAAGATAAAATAACCCATAGAGAGTTGTTCTTGGAAGTTACTGTTCTAGCTGATGTTGTACTGAATCTGGATCTCTCGAAAATTTAAATACTTTATTTAAAAAAATTAAAGACATATAAAAATGGTGATTCGAGAATTAGGGTTTCGATTCCTACCTTTTGCACAGTTTTTTGACTTCTATTCACAATGAACCCAGCATCAAACTGGGTAAAATCACAGAACGAGCTTCAATGTCTGTAATAGGATGACTCCAATAATTATATTATATTGACCTTCTCTTAATTAAAAGATCATCCTATTTGCAATCCAACTTAGCTGATTAAATCTCTTGTTTAAAAAATAAGCTAAAAAACTAAATAAATTTATTCTTACAAAACAAATTGAAACACAATTGACATTTCTAGTAAACCTTCTTCTTGTTTATGATAACTCTTGGCTTGACGAGGGACAGGACTAATCTCATCAAACTTTGTAAATTTAACACAGCATAACACTTTAGCAGCAGCATTTTTTAAAGTTTACTTCAAAAAACTAATTTTTTTAACAATATTAGACTCGGAAATGTATCAGTTCTAGGTTTTTAGTTGATTGATTAATTAGTTTTCGTTGCTGAGAGAATGTTGCTTTCTTTACTGAAAGAGTGCTCGTTGCATTATATGAAAATTTTCTAGACTTTAAAAGATCGATAATTACTGAGTTTGTTTGGCCTTTCTGCTCAGAATAGTGTAATTCAAAAATGCAGAACTTATTTATTAAAAAAAAAGTTTACGAGGAAAAGTTTTCATACATATTTTGTTCAAAATTGCAGGGTAAACAAGGATTTCATTTCAATGCACTATATTTTGACTGATTAAAAATGGAGAGTGCGAGGGATGACTAAGCGGGCAAACTTTACAGGCAACAGCAAAACCAAGGCAAAATCTGCATAACCAGCTCGTTTGAGAAGCTCAGTTTAGTAGATTAAGCTAACTTTCTAAAGAGAGTCCTATACTGAATTTCAGTGAGCTATAAAATTCTGTTTTTCTATTAATTCCAAACAGAAATTTGCTGTATTTTATAAATTCAATTCTCGTGTAGATGTTAGTTGCCATACTCCACCGAAACGGCTTGATCTATTCTTATGAAATGTTGTGTGTTTATATGTTGTGTGGTCTAAGGATAGGACGTATACTATTTTATAGAGAGAGAGAGAGAGAGAGAGAAACAAAAATTAAGGACAAAAACATTTATATTTTACCTGTTTTTCATTTGTAAAAGATAATTCAGTTTTCACCCTACGTTAAGGTACGTATACACTATAATTATTATTACACGTAGCGTGTGTAAGACGGTAAATTATCTCGTTAGGAGAACACGCAAATGTGTTTGCCTTTATATTAAGTTATGATGAAAACAATTCAATATCGGGTGGGCAGGCGATGTGGTAAAAATGTTTGGTTTTCAATGTTGTTTTTTAATTAGCTTTGTTTTTCATTTACGTATTTATCACTTTGCTATTTTTGTTTTGGTGTTGTTATAATATTAATTTATTTGCAAAGTTCATTTCAATTGACAAACCAAACCGACCGTAATAAACTGTGTTAACGGACAAGCATACCTTTGAAATGTAAGAATTATCTATGTAGTTTTTTTTAATACCTCATAAATCGTAAATCGCACTTTACCTTTCATTCAATCAATACACTATTATCAAAACATCGACCAAAGTTACAACGAACTATAATTTTTTTTATATGATGTAACTTGCTTCTACGGAACCTTTCATGGGCGAGTCCACCTCGCACTTGGTTGCTTTTTTTGGCTTTGCCGTAGTTGGGTAAAAAGTAGCAACCATCGACACTTTGCATTTAATTGTAACTATAACCTTTAATAACTATTAAATAACACTAATGAAAGTATTTTTTGTTCGCAGGTAAGTTCTCACCAACAACAAGGTCAAGACTTAAATAGGTAATCAATAGATTTCTACACAGGTATACGTATGTTTTAACTGGTAGACACACACAGAAATTAATTCCTACTAGCAGCCCAGAGTTTGAAGGTTTAGCGGTGATTCACGCCCGTGCCTCGGAGAGCACGTAAAGTCGTCGGTCCCGGTTGTCATGAACATCTATGGCAATCGTTATTGGGAAGTCAGTGCCCTCAAATATACTGACAACTAATTCACCTTCGAATTTCAGTTCTCCCTTAGGGTTGCGGAGGTCCGATGCCAGTCGCTCCGTGGAAAAACTGAAATTCAGGTAAAACCGGTTGAATTAGTAGCCGACCCCAAGTAAACTTGGGAATAAAGGCTAGGAAGAAGACACATACATAGAAATTATTACTTTATCAATAACCCATAATGTCCTACTGCTGAGCTCCAGTTTACTCTCAGGAGTAGGTGAAGGCGATACGTCCCCACGCTGGACGAGTACTGGTTGGAGACTGGCAAGATAAAGTTGTGGTTCCGTAATCTTGGCGTTGGATATATTTAAGACTCTCGAATGCCTTCAACTAATATGTATGACTGTTGTCCTATGATATCAACCGGGACCGACTACTTAACGTAACTTCTGAATCACGAAAACGCTCATGTAACGTGCCACTAACGATCACCCATCATGTTACTGACTGCGCTGTCGTTGCTTACTCTTGCTGATTGTTTCTAACCACCTAAGGCAACTTGGCCATGAGCGCCTCTGAGGAACGAAATCATCGCTACAGAATATTATAAAAAATAATTTTAACAAAAAGGAACCGACTTCAAAGAAAAACTATTCCAAGTACCCAAAACGCGACAATTGTGCCTATGATATTTGAGGAGTTCCCTCGATTTCCTTGGGATCAAATCATCAGATCTCGATATGGTGACATTGGGACCACCTGTAAGCTACGCCCATTGCAATGCAAAAAGAATTTTTGAAATCGGTTCATAAACGACGAAATTATCGCTGAACACACATAAAAAAAAAGATTCCGACGAATTGAGAACCTCCTCCTTTTTTGAAGTCGGTTAAAAACACAAAAGGAAAACAAATAAAACGAGACCGAAGGGAATCACATGGGAAATAAAACAACTGACGTATGCATTTGACATTGACAGTTCAGAAATAACCAATAAAAGGTTTGTTCGATATTATGTTTTTATTCTATATTTTTTACTACCTTTCGCCCGTGATACTGCCCGCGTCTATGTCGGTTATTGCAATAAAAAGTAACCCATGTAGTTTCTCAGGCCTTAGACTATCTGGGTACAAAATTTCATTCAAATCGGT
Source organism: Phragmatobia fuliginosa (assembly GCA_932526445.1). Lineage (NCBI taxonomy): Eukaryota > Metazoa > Arthropoda > Insecta > Lepidoptera > Erebidae > Phragmatobia > Phragmatobia fuliginosa. The sequence goes on along the minus strand of OW052074.1, from coordinate 16,758,898 downwards.
GCAGTATTTTTTGAGTATATCGAAAACAGACAGACGGACAGAGGCGTCGGAGGAGTTTAAAAATTTGTTATGATGTAGTCTTATATTTTTACAATACATACAAATTCTATAATCGATCGCAGACCCTTCCCAATTCGATTAGATGGGGAATAAATGTATATTTGTTAAGTAGCTTAATACTTGTGAAAGTCAGTATAGGAAAAGTAAGAGTAAATATTGAAATTTTACGGCAAAATGTATTTTTATATGAACCTGCCAAAATGACTCTACTCGGCGTGATGGAGAGTATGAGCAGAATCCAGGAGTGATGGTCAGCATCCTTATTGTGAGTGCACAGAATGAAGCATGGTTAACCACAACATGAAGGCTTAGTGAGATGCTTTATCATTGGGCCACTCACTAACGAAATACAACAGCATGAATGCTACCAATTTTAAGTTGATCTTGTATGCGAGTATCGCCCCGATCGATCCGGTCCATTCGCGCTGTAAGAGTTGAGTCATTTTGGCAGGCGTCAAAAAAAAAAACAAAAAAATAATACTAAACTTTATCTTCACGTGTAGTCAATAGGTGCATGAAACATGAAGATCGATATCACGGCAAAGACATTAAAACCTAATAAGTAAACTAACACTAGCTTGTATGATTTCAGTAAAAAAACCGCTGAAGGGAGATTTTTTTCAAAACAGAATTAAACATACAAGAGTCGCATATCGCAAAGTATTATATATATATATATATAAAAGAATTGCTGTTCGTTAGTCTCGCTAAAACTCGAAAACGGCTGGACCGATTTGACTAAGTTTGGTCTTGAATTATTTGTGGAAGTCCAGACAATGTTCGAAAGTTGAATATATAAAAATTAATTGTATTTTTTTCATTCATTATGGATTCCTTTTGATTATTTTAAGTTTATTGTATTCAAAAGTTTAGGTCTTCTATTTATCGATTGAGGCAGTACAAAGTCTGCCGAGTCTGAAATAAAATTATACTTGTGACTGTCGTAACCTATTTTCTTAAATAATTCCTTAAGTGTCCCATAGAGGGCGATAGGGTTGCGCTCGTTTACGTTATCGAGGCCAAAATTATAGTCAGTAAAATGCAGGCGCTTAATAATCCTCCGACAATCCCTTAGGGGATATAAGCGACAGGCATATTTATCTATATTAAATATAAAAAAAATGTGTCTGTTTGTAATATCAAAATGAACAGTTTTTTACTACATGCATATATATATATACATATATTATTATGTTATTTACATCAGTTAATAAGCACTTTTACATTTCTTTTTTGTCAGTATGTTTGTTCTGGCTAATCTCTAGAACGTCTTTAATGATTTTGACAGAAATTTCACTGGCAGATAGCCAATGACTTAAGTAGTAACTCATACTAATTATTTTAGACTAGCATTGCTACATGGTGTTACTCGCGGTTTACATCAATAACGACGAGACTCGGCTAGTATTCTAATAAGTACATAATTTAGCCATTTTGCTTTACTTCATCTCAAGTTTTAATATAAAACTTCATGAGAAGAATTCCTCATACGTACGCGATTTACAATCTTCTGTCAGATTGGAATTGCGCCAGGCTGATTGAAACAGGAATGTTCCACACGTCTGGCGTAATGCCAGTCCTTTGGGAGACGAGACAGGAACCAACTTGTCTACCATGTTGCATCAGGTTCTTTACAGAAGTAATATAATCAATTAATTAAGTATGAAACGATGGTGCAAGTTCTGTTGTTCGTAAAATTTCCAACCTGAACTAAAAATCACTGAAAATGAGTTTTGTTTTGTGAAATATCCCTCTAAATTACTAAGATTGACTAATTTTTTTTATATTTTATTTATTTAACAACTTTATTCACTGAAAGTACAATGGCGGACTCAATGCAACAGGCACCATCGGGTGCTGCGGTTATTATTGTAAAGGTGCAATAACTAAATGATGTTTATTTTTGGTAAACAAACCATTTACAAGTCTGACTTTTTTCTTTAAATTGCAAGAGAGTTTTAGATAGCTTATTTCGTGGCCAATCGCAAGTCACACCCGAACCATCAGTGGGAATGTAGTAACGAAATCCAGGATATGACTGCAGTCACAGTGGATCCGAAAAGTCACGGTCATATATCCGTATATTCTGTAGTCCGGTAGTTTGTTTTCGAACTCAGAAATAAACGGAACTAAGCCGATCAAACATGGTTCCAACTGGGTAGACTATGTTTGTACAACCTTTCAATGTTATAACTTAATTATGACAGTGGCTCTAGTGAAGGTACAATGAGCCTTACAAGTTGTGTATTTACTGTAATACAGACTATACTATATTGTATGGCTTCTTCATTACAAAATTAACTGAACGACGTCACGTGTTCTGGTTACATAGGATAACAATCATAAAATTAGAATTATTTAGAATTTAATTATGTTTTAGTTCAACCCTAGAATTTTAGTTCTCTTTTAGGGTTGCGGAGGTCCGATGCCAGTCGCTCCGTGTAAAAACTAAAATTCTGGTAAAACCGGTTGAACTAGTAGCCGACCCCAAATCATATTGGGAATAAAGGCTTGGAAACATACAGATTTATTTTCATTTTAATGACTCTGTTGACTGATTCCAATGACTACTGATTATTAAGCCCGGTTTCCACCGCGAAAGGGTAATGAGCGTGAAATGGTAAGCGGAACGGACTCCTTTTAAACAAAATAGGTTTGCATTTCCACCAACAAAGAGTTTTGCCACTGCGAGCGGATAATGTCAGAGCGGACTCGGCGGAGCGAGACGAACGGAAAATGAGAAATGAATATCAATTTCCACCGAGAGCGAGTTCAGTTGGAGTTTTGAACTGGTTACGTGCGGTAGTGTTTTGTTGAGTGAATTCGCTATGTTAACGAGTGATACGGAATCAAGTGAGGACAGTGACTATGTATACCCAAAGAAAAAGTATATGTTATTATATCTCAAGCTCAGAAAAAAACGTGCAAAACGGAGATTTTGGTTATGTCGGCACATTCGAGAAAGTCCCATAAACATGGGTATTGTCGTACAGCTTCTATAAATCTAAATCAAATTATTATCACAAACAATGTCAACAATGTATTGGCCCCGGCGACAGCGGGAGAGGCAGGGAAAGGAGTGCGGGGGGTGGTGGAAACAGTAGCGTTGAGCGCGTCCGTTCCAAATTCAAACTAGTCGGCGAGACAGCGGACACATTTTACTCGGTCCGCTCAACTCGTTTTCGGTGGAAACACTACTAAAATTCAATTGCGAGTTGAAAGGACTCATTAATGACTCCGCAGCTCATATTTACTCTTTTCGACCTCGTTGTCAACTCTTTGTTGGTGGAAACACATGTATGCAGTTTTGTATTGGGAGGTAAAAGGAGTCATTAATGGGTCCGTTCCGCTCGCGGTGGAAATCGGGCTTTATGATTGAATATATAGATGGATAAAATAAGTTATCACTGCAAATAAACATGGAATCACAATACACACAGTACAGTACACAGTTTTTAAATATAGTTAATTACGTATTACTGTTATAAACCTTTCTGTTTAATTGTTTTTTGTAATGGTTTCTATTAAGTACCTAATGTTTCTGTAGAAAATCAATCATTCTGTACCCTTGTAGCGAAGGTCATCTATTTTAAAATAATAAAATTTAAATAACTTCTTTTGTTCTATCGTTATCATAATAAATGAGTTTATGCCACTTCACTGATTGCCCTGATTCTTCACTGACTGATTGGGATAAGACTTTCTGACTTTGGTAACTGGTGACAATGGCACTTCTGACTTTTAAATTGAATTGAATCTATGAGGTATTTTTTTTTAATACAGTACCTTTTGACATTAGGTCAGATGTCACGTCATATAGCCTATAACCTCGGACGATGGAGACGCTTCTAACGATACCTCAACAGTTCTAATGAGTAGTTGATGAGCTATAAGGGAACAAATGAACATACATACATACATAGCTTGTTAAAATCATAAATCTTTTTAGGGTTCCGAAGCTAAATGGCAAAAAACGGAACCCTTATAGATTCGTCATGTCTGCCTGTCTGTCCGTCCATATGTCACAGCCACTTTTTTCCGAAACTATAAGAGCTATACTGTTGAAACTTGGTCAGTAAATATTTATGTAGTATTCTATGAACTGCGTTAATATTTTTACAAAAAAATAGAAAAAAAAACAATAAATTCAGAGGTTTCATACTCATCAAAACCATACGTGTGGGATGGGATATCTATGGATAGGTCGGTCTTCAAAAATGCTATTGAGGTTTCTAAGATCATTTCTTTCTAAACTGAATAATTTGCGCGAGAGACATTTCCGACGTGGTAAAATGTGCCCCCCCCCCCCTTGTAACTTACGAAATAAGAGAATGATAAAACTAAAAAATATATATGATTTAATTACCATGCAAACTTCCATGAAAATTGGTTTGAACGAGATATGGTAAGTAGTTTTTTTTAATACTTCATAAATCATATACCGCAATTTACATTTCTTTCAATCAAAACACTATTATTAAAACATCGATGAAAGTTACAACGAACTACAAGATTATATGATGTTACTTGCTGCTACCTTGATGGGCCAGTCCTACTCATACTTGGTCGCTTTTTGTCAAATGACTTGTTAGAAGGCTCACTACATATTTAAAGTTTTGAACATAGGTAGACAACAATCTGCAATAGCCTATAGGCTTCTTGTAAATACTTATATCTAGTGTTCAAACCTTGTGCCCTGGGAGGCTTTACATAAAGAACTGAAAGTTAGTTCATTTGATGTGGGTTTAATACAAAGCTTGATGTTGTCCTAGTTCAAAAGCAGCCAAAAATGTATGTGATCAATCATCATCATCATCAACAGCCTTTAACAGTCTACTGCTGGACATAGGCCTCTCCTTAAAAAGGAGGTTTTGGCCTACTATACCACACTGGCCAGGCGGGTTGGTATAGGGTGGGTTTCAAGTTTTCCTTCTCTTTGCATTGATGTTGTCTTGCGTAGTTTATCCCTTAGTCGCCTTTTACGACACCCGCGGGTGGAATAGGGGTGGTGACAATCTGTATTCTTAACCCGTCACCACACGGACATGTGACCATGTGACCAATAGTTCAGCAATATCATGTAAATCAGCAGTTATTCTTAAATATGTTTATATAAAATGTCATTTAAGACATTTCAAAGTTATAAATTATTTTACAAATAGTGCTGTCATGAAGACTTTGTCATCTATTTTCAAACACAACAACAAACATGGAGTTCCTTTTCTTACTGGATATTTAAATAGCTGTCGCCTACGGTTCTGCTCGCGTCTATGTCGGCTATCGCGGTAAAAAACCTATGTATTCTCTAGCCTAGCCTATGTCCTTTTCAGGCTTTAGACCATCTACGTACAAAATTTCCTTAAAATCGGTTCAATGGTTTTTGAGTTTATCTCGTACAGACAGACGCGGCGGATGGTTTTATTTTATAAATGTTGTGATGATGATAGTTTCTAGTAAATGATGTGAATTAAACTTTCAAATAAACAATAAAATACAAATAAACAATAGTCATTACAGTACCATAAGGCGTTAAGAATTGACGTCAATTACAAAGATTAAAGAAGTTTGTTTAAAATCAAAACTTTACAATGGAGAAACTCAAGCATTGCAGAATGAGAATTTAAGTTTATCGGTGTCCCGTTGTAGCGAAGTTTCTTCTAAAAGAAGACATCTCGCAATTCTTGTAATGAGTTCCAACTTCAACTTTTTGCTCTACCATGATCGAAATGGATTAGTCTATTTTGAGTATCTGTTTGTAATTATTTAGTATGTTTCATATGACAAAACGTAAGTTTCCTCTTTGATTAGGATATATGATTGATTTTTAAATAAAACAATGTCAAACAAATAAAACAGTGAACAGAACGATAAAAGTATCCAATTTTATACCTGAACTAATCTTAACCGTCTGCATACCCACTTAAATAGAGGATGCCTCAAAAGTTTATATCTTCTTGGCAAACTGCGTGAACACATCGACTCTGAAGGACGCGGGGGATATCCCAGACGGTAGTGCGGTTCTTGGGAATTCAGTCGCCATGGACAATATTTTATCACTGACTCGAATGTGGATAAAAGACCATCGTTTAACCTGAAGGCCATTTCAAATCAAAATAAAATGAAATCGAAATCAATTCAAAATCCAAAGTTTTTGGTTATAAGTCTTGTGAATAATACAAGTACAGAAGAATAACATTTACAAAGATAGATATAACAAAAGCATTTAGCTTAAATTGCCATTTCTGGTATTTCTGTGTTACTAGTTGGCCCCCTGTAATTTAAAAATGTATAAATTCAGTTTATGCTACAATGGTTATCTACAGAAAGTTCATACAAATACAGTCTTAAATTTCGTCTTAATTCAGTTCAAATTTAATCACAAATCAACAACACTTATTTAAATACCTATAGTTAGTTCTTGTAATCTATGACGAATCGTATAACCACACACGAGAGTTTATTTTTGAGTCAACCGATATTGCCAGAAGCGAGTTAGTGCCTCAAGCATAACTCAATCATAAATTGAGGGTGGATTTTCCTGATGACAATGTTATCAGAATATAACCATATTTTTTTTATTCTAAAGCTCTTATTGGCATTTTACGATATATGTATCGTCAATATTGTATCGATTATATTTGAACAATACGACCGTGAATATCATATTAACAGTCATATTTGTATATTTTTTCTGAACCTTTGTTTGAAAGCATTCAATAAAGATACCAATGAATGGATATTGTTTTGTGGAATAATTAATTTTAGGGATCAATTTATTATACTAATACCATTTGATAATAATATCTGAATTTGTAAAGGTGTTGTTGATTGATTGGGAGTTTTTGTAGCTTCCTATTATTGTTCATAATAATAAATATTTCGGACATCTGATCCCAAACAAAGCAGAATTGTTCAATTCTTATCACTACATTTTAAGTTAACCCGCAACTTTCTTATTACTACATTCCTGAATCTGTCACTTATACTCACACGATGCATACTTCTTATGAAACGTATTTCTCCAGCGTTAATTCTACTCTTGTGCCTTTTCAGCCAAACCCAAGATTCGCTACCATACACACGGGTTGGAACTAGCACACCATTGCAAACTTGCGAAACAAAAATCTTGCGATGAAACTAAGCTACCAACTTTAGCTCCATAAAATACTAAATGTCATTAACAATGGACAAACTTATAACATTTCCACACGCACATAACTTGTCATATAATGTAAGTAACAGAAACAATTAAGCCATAGTTAATAATACGGCCCAATCAGAGCGCGTAATGTCCGGTCATTATCTACCCTAACCGGTAATTTATATGTGTCCGAATATAAGTTTATGTCTTTGTTTATATAAACTGTTTATTAGAAGGCGATTTGGTTTGTTTCTTTTACTTTACCTACTGATTTTGTAAGTGGTCCGATATTTTTTAGACAGGGTAACTATTTAGTAATAAAAAACTTACTGTTTTTTAACATTTTGGAAACAAATACTTAGTAACACGTATAAAACGCAACATACATAAGAGTTAATAAAATATTCAGAAGCAGTGTCATAAATTTATTTGATGTCGGTGTAAATATTGTGATGTTTTTAAATCAGCGTTAATTTTTATTATATAATAAATTTATTTGTGCCATTTTTTCCTAAACATTTTCAATCAAAATTTACAATTTCAATTTTAAAGAGTTACATTTATAGGTAGTTAAAGTAGTATTATAAATCCATGTATTGCTGAAAAACACTACTTCATCCGAGTACCCAAAAAGTTTTTTACACTGATGTTATTCAAGCGATTTGGCACACGCAAGACTGTTATCGATAGAGGTATCTTATGCAAGATATTTGGCAACAGTTGCGAAAACAACCTGACATGTACAGAAGGATACGGAACATAAGATAGGATCATTTTGTCTTTAGATACAACAATATGGCCGATTTACCAAGAAACCTTTCACGTAGCCTATTACGATTTATATGCTAGATACATCTTACAAAAATGTTAAAGTTATGTTTATCATGTATAAAAAAATTATAGTTTTATAAACGGAAAAGAAAGTAAGGAACAAACAAACCGAAAGTGACAAACCTAATAAAACAGCATTCGTTTTGGAAACAATCACTCAGGGTAAGCAAAGACGTCGCGGTTAGACCTAGATGAGAGATCGTTTGTGGCATGACACATTATGGGCGTTTCCGTGATTCAAAGATAACGCTAAGCAATCGGTCGCAGTTGTTTTCATAAGATAGCACTCGTGAAGCTTAGTTGGAGGCCTTCGGTTAGCTTAAAAACATCCAACGGCAAAATTATGCAGCCACGACGTGACTTGACAGTCGCTAATCAGCACTCGGTCAGCGTGAGGACGTATGGCTATACGTCCCCACGTGAGTTGTTGATGAAACTATGCTTCGACCAACCAAATAAAACAGCATGCGTGATGTCTTTTGTTGGTGAATGTGAGACCGGAGACTCAATGATGTAGAATCCTCTCAATAGGCTGTTGCTACTGCATTGTCTGCATTCACAGTGGATATTGCGGCCTCCACTTTTGAATTCTGCTCATGCTTTCCACCATACATATAAGTGTCACTTTGGCACGCTCATAAAGAAAAAAAAACAAGTTAATCGTACAAAATTATGCCGATAAAGTGCCAAACTAAAAAAAGGCCTAGTCGACCTGAGTATTGAGTAAATACGGCATCTTAGATTTTTTTTAGATTCTTTCACCATGTGAGGACGGTTACAGGAATTAGAACCCCCCTCCCATCCCCGTCTCTCTCGTCAATTACAAGAACGCATCACCCTTATACCTGTAGAGTTACAGGAGTTTGTAGAAAACTAAATAAACACGTTACAATATTCAGTTACAAACAAACAAACATACACATGAAGCTAATGAAAAATATGACTGTGAATCTGACTGTGGCACTAAATCATTCGCTTTATAAGCATTACAATTCCTTCATCGCTTGGAAACTAATCACTTTCATGACATCAAATCTCAAAATATAAGCAAAGAGATTTTAGTCACGCAAACGTTAAGCTGCAGGGTGTGGCATGACGTCACTCATGATATCATAATCGTGACGTCATCGTGCATTTAATTGGACGTGGTAAGTGTCTGTGATAATAAACTCGATTAATGGTGTGCTTAAATCCCGTTAGTCACTTAATTAAGCATGTTTCATGTGATTTAATAAACTAGTAAAATAATATTGGCTAGCTTTAATTATCCACAGCTTCGCTTGTGTTATTAATTTATATTTAGTGATACTAATATTTAAAAAAAATCGGCCAAGTGCGTCTCAGGCCACGCATAGAATAGGGTTCCTTAGTTACCTATAATGGAACGTGGATATAAAACCGTACCCAATAAATAATTGTTACGTTTACTTATTAATGCGTCATTTCTGTATGAAGTTTTTCAAGCAAGCGCATTTTACAAGTTAGGCCTCTATATTTCCTGAACTAACTAAGTCATACAAGGGTTCCGAGTCGTGAAATTTGGAACCCTAAAAATTACGAACTTAAATTATTCTGTCTATTTTACTACATGTCTAGTAGTGAATTCTAAAAGGCCATTGAAAATAATAGTTTATAAGTAGGTGGGACTGTATCAATACCTCACTATTTTCTTAACGCGAATAGACTATAGAATTTGTCTACCTTCAGTATTATATTGGTGTTGTATTACACGTTTTTGTGTTTCATATTATTATCTACCACTCCAACCAACTCAATCAAATCTAACTTTACTCGTTAATTTGATTCAGATGAGTGAGTTTCAAACCATTTAATTTATTCATCAAATTGTTTGAAACTTGTGTTAATAGGTGTGGTTTATCTATCAAATATTCGATTCTAAACTCGGATTATTCATCATCAATCATCATCATCAACAGCTTTTAACAGTCCACTGCTGGACATAGGGCTCTCCTTTGAAAAGAGGTTTTTTTTTCATTTATTTTGGTACAAAACAGTCAATTATACAAAGCAATATACTTACTTGTACTTGTAAAATGTACTTACTTGTTTTGGCCTATTATAGCACGGGTTGGTAAAGGTTTTGCTTCAAGTTCTCCTTCTCTTGGCAGTTATGTTAGCTGCTTATTTTGTTCCTTTAGTCGCCTCTTACGACACCCATGGAATGAATAGGGGTGGTGACACTTTGTATTCTTAATCCGTCACCACACGGACACGGATTATTCTTAATAAACTATAATTACTATTCATACATAAGATCTATAATTAGATATTAATATTGTCAGTATATTTGAGGGCATTAACTTCCCAATAACATTGTCACAGACGTTAATGACAACCGGGACCACCGGCTTAACATGCTCTCCGAGGCACCGGAGTGAAACAACGCCAAACTTCCATACTCCGGGCTGTTATTAAGAATTTCTTGTTAGAAAAACCCAACAACACTATTGGCCCGGGATTTCAGTCGCAGTCGCATTCCGTAACCAGTTTTTTTTTGTACCAATAATAAAAAGAATGATATTACTGTAACCTAATGAAGTGTAACATAACGAGTTCTGTATTATTTGATTAATCCTTGCCATGTCGTCCTCATGCAATTATTTTTACTTAATGTAAATTGGCGCTGAAAAATTACTACCATTTTATGCAAAATAGGTTTAAATTGTCGTGAATATTTTTACGTCACAAATACTTATTTTTTACGACAGAATAACTCCATTTGGCGTTACGGAAATTATTCAGATCTCGAAAAAAATATAAATTGTTCCAGCCTGGTTTAATGTTTATAAACCCTAATAAGAAAAATTTGGGTTCATTTTGCGTGATTTTTTTGTTGATGGCTTTGGAAGTTAATGGTTAGTTATTAACTGTAGTATACTCGAGAGTTAAAGCTACTGGAGAATCACAGAAGCTAAGAATGCTAGCTTAGTGAAAGAAATTAGTATTAGAGTCATCGTATATAGCTCAACAGATTTAACCATGCAGTGACGTGACTGATAATAATACGACAGCATATAATTTTATTTATAACCAATTGAGTCTTTCGCGATACCCGCTGTTTTTTTTATTATTTAAGGCTAACAAAGTGACTCTACTCTGCCTGATGGAAAGCATGAGTATGTGGAGGAACGAGTGTTGTGTTCCTCCAACACAAAGGGAGGATCCTCCGACTAGGCGAGGTGATGAAGCCTGGTGGGCCACTGCCCAACAGTTGATGTTGGGATGTTGTATATATGCTAATCGGCGCGAGAATTTCTCTTTCGCGATTCAGGATTAGTAGTTACTCTAGATTAGTAGTTTTTCGCTTGCGCGGTATGTGGAAGTCGCCACAAGTAAAAAACACCATGGCAACTTGGTGAGATGTACGAAAGACGATAGCACGAATGCCTGACAACATTAGAAGATTGGTCTTTTGTATAAGGGTAGTGTTGCCCCGGTTGAGCCGGCCCATTCGTGCTGAAATCAACGCGACTCTACTACTATCGCGCGTAATACTGTAGAGCAAAAAAAGTAGTTGTTATTTCTTATAACAACAGCCATCTGTTAGTGAAAGTCCGGTGAACATCGGTGCAGCGGTTCCAGAGTTTAGTCGTAACAAACAGATAAACAAACGGACAGATAGACGGACAAAAAAAATGAATTTAATAAAAAGTTGTAAGTTTGAAATACATTAATTTTATTTTTTTGTACAATGTACAATATTTATTTGTATATATTTAGCGTCTTAGAATCCTTTTAAGAGATCTGTCAGTACGAAGTAGAGTGCACGGTTGGCCTAGTGGCTTAAGCGGTCACCACACCGCTTCCTACTGCGCCAAGTGTCGTGGGCTCAAATCCCACGTAGGATAACACTTTGTGTGATTCACAATTTGTTGTTCTGAGTCTGGGTGTTCTTTGTGTCCATTTCATGTATGTTTGTAAAGTCCCCGCGACACAGGAATTTATATTCCTAATGCGGGAGTGTTTTTTTTTTTTAAAACGAAGTGAGATTAAGGAATAAGGAACTGTTTATGCTAGAAAATCTGTAATTTTGCATAGTTTATCAACGTAACAGATTTGGAAAGTAAAGTTTTGTTAGTTAAAATTTTATAGTTCCCTAACATATATCTGTAATACTGATTTCAAAATTTCATATTTTGGAAAAAAATATCAAGATAGTGTTGTTATTTATTAAAAACGTGTAGCAATAAACTACAGAACATACATGGAGTCATATAAAGGTGTCATAGTAAGGTAAACCTATTTAGCTGGTTTTATTTTAGGCTCAAAACATCCTACCAATATTGTAAACGCGAAATTTTGTGAGTATGTAAGTGTGTATGTATGTTTGTTCCTCTTTCAAGCAAAACTACTGAACAGATTTGGATGAAACTTTACAGTAATATAGATTATATATCAGAATAACACTTAGGCTACTGCAATAATCGAGATACACGGGCGAAAACTTGGTGATTATAAAAATACATAAATCGTAAATGTCAAAATGTATCACTGTTTATTTCCTGTCAAAACTTCACAGGTTGCTATGCATAACACACTTGCATAGCAACCATAATGATATACGCGGGTAACACCGCGGGGCGCAGCTAGTATATCATATAAGGTTTTACTAAAATTCGAAGGCAAAATTATACCAGATACTTACTATTAATACTTTCAGAACACCATTAAAATTAATGAATAGCTCCGTAAAAGAGAAAAGACATTATTACAACGTGATGATTGCTGTAGATACCTACATCCTGTATATATGGGGTGTTATTAACTTTTTCTACATAAGCTAAATGATACTTTGAATATTCAAAGTTAAGGTTGAAAATTGAATGGCTATATCATTTGCTGTGATGTCTATAGTCATTCATCATAAACGCACGACTTTGGAAAAACAAGTCTTTTCAAAGAAAAACTTAGCTTCGGATGATTTTTTGTTCGGTTAACTTTTCTGTGTGTAAGTAATATTATAATAAACGTTTCGCACTTGCAGTTGCTCGTGGGTTTGTTCGTTTTGACCTCAAATTGAAATGTTATAGCGAAGGCTTACGACTTGTTCCTTTATTATAGTAAATATATTAAAAATAAGTAATAGGTTATCTTGGTATGGACATGTGCGCAGGGATTAGAAAAATGTTAGGTTTGAAATTGAAGGTTACATGGCAAGTTGAAGAAAAAAGAAAAGGTGAATGGGTTTTGTGAAAGAAGTCATGTCTAAGAAGGGAGTTAACAGTAAAATGACGAGTGATAGAGTAGAATGGATGTATAAAACATACTGTACCGACCACAAATAAAATTCTTGCTGAGAAAACCGACATTTCAAAACTTATTAACCATCTTATTACTAAACCAAATAGTGGAAATTGAATTGCAGAGACAAAGGTAATAATTATTGTGAAAACGCTAAGATGGTAATGGAGATGAATGAATTATTCAAATATTCCGGCTTTCATAAACGTTATTTTAGTTTAAGCAAACGGTTCCGAGTTATTTTTAACTTAAATATTGTAAGATTCAAGTTTAAAATAAAATAGAACAGCTGCTTGAACAGACATATGACTCATTAAGGTTTTTAAAGTTATTTAACTGTGTGTTAACACAAGCATGGTATGCGCTAAAATTGTGTAATGAATCTTTTATAGACACAGAAAAGCATTCCATATCTACTGTATCACGATAACATTGACTTGAACATGTAGTTAGTTTCTCGAGAAAATGAAATAGTATTAGATCTGTTATTATATACATCAAGCACCAGCTCATACCACTAATCGTAATACTAGTACGATCCAGGGTGTCAACCACCTCCATACCAAACTTTATCTAGCTTTTTGATCACGAAGAAATAACAAAACATAACTAAAAACACATACACAAGGTATCAAAATTCGGAAATAAAGAAAATATATAAAGTACATTCTTATTTTAAACAAATGTCTACATTAAAGCAAATGGCAATATTATTTCGAGCATAGAGAGAAAATACAGTCTCCCAGAATACGAGAATAACTTAATTTGCTACAAACATAGCTTGCCATTGTATAACACTATCTTGTCTAGTGGTTAGCGGATACGACTGCTAATCAAGATGTCTCAGATTCAAATTCCGGGTCAAACCAAAAGTGTTTTTTAGCTTTTCTTACATAGAAGTTTGGTGGTAATTCACGCCCGTTACTCTTAGAGCACGTTAAGCCATCGGCCTCGGTTGTCATGAACATATACGGCAATCGTTATTGGGAAGTCAGTGCCCTCAATTATACTGATAACTAGTTTATCCTTTGAATTTCAGTTCTCCCTCAGGATTGCGGAAGTCCGATGCCAGTCGCTCCGTGGAAAAACTGAAATTAAGGTAAAACCGGTTGAACTAGTAGCTGACCCCTAATAATCTTGGGAATGAAGGTTTGGAAGATGATGATATGTTATGAAGTCCTAAACACAATAGTCCAGGATCCAGGGTTCATTTTTGCACTTGATTCCTGAAAAGCTAACTTTTATGCCTGCAAAATGAAGCTACTCACGGAAAATAAGTTTGATAGAAAACAAGTGCAAAAATGGACTCTGGATCCTGGACTACAAAGGTTACCGCAATATAATCTCTAACGGATAGAATCAATTACATGTGGCGCCAAACGACCGCTCAAGTTATGTTCGAAGCAATTGGCACAATAGTGTAACCAGATGACATCATATTGTGTTCTAATAAAAAATAAATTTCGAAGATACAGAGTATTATATTATATATTCTTAGCCTTTGTTATTGCCAAGAATGTTTTGGGATGCCGACGAGTATAACTGGTATCGGACTACTGATCTAAATATATAAAAGTATACTTATATTAAACACAGAAAACAGTCAAACTCCGAAGCGATAGTACCCGTGTGTATATTTTTATTTAAATGTATGTATATGTAATTTTATATACATTTAGTAGTAGTGTATATGTATGTGTATTTTGGAATATCTCGTATATAGTATGTGTATTAAAATATTATATTCAAGTAAGCTAATCTTTTTTTTACATAGTTCTTCTCAGTAACGGTTTTTTTTTCTCTGCATCTACCGCATCACATTTCTACAACATCCGAAGGTTAACTGGTAGAGAATGCCTCATGGCATTAAGTCCGCCTTTGTACAACCTGTGCAATAAGTTTAAAATAAATAAATAAATAAATATTTGTTAATCATATTAACTTTTGATACGGCCCCTGAATCGACTCCAATCACAGCAGTAACAAACGGCACCTTTCTATTAAGGTTCAAAATTGATTGACAACATCTAGTAACTTGAACAAGGGTGTATTTTCAAAACCACCAATCAAAATTCAAATCAAACAGACATTGTACTATGAAAGATTATTTGACTTATAGAATATTTATGTGCTTTTCATTTTTTAAATATATACATAGAAAAGTTTGTCAAACTCTGAAATAAATATCTGTAGATCATACGCACATTTGGTCCGACCCACTCGATAATAGTTTGTTTTAAGAATTTAATAGTCTTGTAACATTTTTTTATACATAAGCATGCCAAAATGAATCTACTCTGCCTTGAGTAAAGAATGAGTAGAAAATAAATAGTAGTGGTGACGGTTTTCGTTGACTATACAACAATGTAAGCATGGTGGCCCAGCCCATATACTGTGCTATGGTTGTGCATATCATTAGGCCTACGGTCTGGCACTCACCAACGAAACACGATATCAAGAATGCTGTCGTTTTAGGTTGATAATGTAAGAATGTATAAACTAACGTCCTTACTTACATTGAGACTGTGTAATAGCAGGGGGGTGTCACTCCGCACTTTAGGTATAGTCGGCCGCTTGCCTGCCCGCGCAGGCCATTCCCATGGGTTGTCGCTTACGCACGATACGCGTCACGTTCGTCGCCACTCGATCTTCTAATTCATTTAAGAGTTACACAATAGAAAGAGACGCAATTGAAGTTAAATATAATCGTAGGTACTTCGGCGCTGTGCAATCTGAATTGAACTTAATGTAATGACACCAAGGGTCCCTATTTCATTAATTTACTTTTCGGAGTGAGTCTTCTGTACTGGTACTATTATGTATTCTGTGGTAATAGTTTGTTTATACAATTTAATATCTTTGTAAAATTAATTCACCTTTGTTAACTAAGTTTTCGTTATTATCGTTGAACTCTGTCTTGGTTCACTTAAAAATTTAATCACTTGTTTTGAACAAGTAAATTAATTTTTGATACAAAATCGTGGTTATTAAAATTAATCCAAGGCTGGGTGAGTCAAACACCGAACAAAGTTGTCTTGTTAAAGAACTTTCTTTTAAGTTTGCGTTTACTTAAATATTAAATATTTGAGGGTTATGAATTGCTCCTGGATAAATTAAATCTTAACACGGGCTCCGTGGCGTACCTTGGACCATCTCAAGCTCGTTGCAGGCCATTGATGGGCATAGGCCCCTGTATATTTCAAGGCAGTGAAGGCCACGCTGATTTCAGCAAGATTTGGGCTAGCTTGACAAGGGCGGTATTACCTTTGTATAGAAGACCAACCTGAAAATATATATATGTATGTATAGAGATTTCCTAGCCATATATTCACCTAGATAAATATATTTATACATATATATATTTATCTTTATATTCTGTTAATGCATACATATTGTGTTAGTGTGTTTGTTATTGAACTCCTTGAAAACGGCTGGATAGATTTTCATGAAGTTTTTTATGTGTGCAATTGAACCTAGTAATTGGTGCTGCAATCAAGTTCTTGGATTTCAAAATTAGGTGGTACGAAGTTCGCTAGGTCAGCTATTTATATGTATAATATTTTTGTTACAACCAGTACTGATTTGCTTAGTTATTTAAATATTTGTTTACTTTCTTATTGCATGACTGTTACCCATTTCTCAGTGATTTCTTTTAATGTGCTCTAATTTACGATTAGAAATAAAGTGAACGACGCCATTGACCTTTGGCTGTGAGTAGGTCTAGCCTCTTTCCTCATTTCAGAATTAATATGATAATAAATATAACTTTTGAAGTTTCTATTATTGTTTGTGGTGTCTCTAATAACGTAGGTAGGAAATAGTATGTCAAGTATTCTATAATATACGGCTGCGTTATTTTTCAATGTTATTCTATCGACATAAAATCTTCTATCTAAAATCGGAGAAATTCCTGCATAGATGTAAAATAGAATTATGTCTATCGAAACGGAATAATTAGATTTGTATTAAGAGGAATAAATCAATTTATAACTTTTACTTTTTAACTTTAGACAGGTTTTTTTTTAATATTTAAGTCTACCAAAGTGACTCTACTCTGCCTGATGGAAAGCATGAGTAGAATCCAGGAGTAGGGGCCATTGTGAGTACATACAATACACCATGGTAATCCACACCATAGCGGCTTAGTGAGGTATTTCTTCATCATTACATACACATACATACATTCTCCATCATTTTCCCGGCCTTCGAAAATGATACAGAATAGTTTTGATAGTTTTGAAATAAAAGACAACTCCCGCATTAAGAATATAAATTCCTGTGTCGCGGGGGACTTTACAAACGTATATGAAACAGACACAAAGAACACCCAGACTCAGAACAACAATTTGTGAATCACAAAAAGTGTTATCCCGCATAGGAATTGTCACCACGAGGTGCAGTCAACGTGCAGTCGAATGATGATGTATCTTTATAAAATATGACCAAAGTTTTTTTTTATTACTACCCACACACAAACAATAACGCAATCTAATTAATCGTAAAGTAAAGCACCTATGTATATCTATCATGTAAAATTACCAGAAGATTTCAAGTAAGCTGAAATCTTAACTTTAAATGTTCTGGAAAATTCACTTGAGTTCTCCAAAGTATTTCGTGTTCATCAGACTCGAAATTTTAATATTTTTGTTCCGGGCAGGATTAGCATGTTTGATAACGGCATTAATTTTGATGAAACAATGGTTATCTTGAATATTACTTTGAAGGAGTTGTAATACAAAAAAGATTCTGAAGTTACAGAATGCTGGCAAATATTCTAACTTTATTGCATTTGAGGGATAAATATTCTCAAGATAAAGTAGATATTATCTGTATGCTTTTTTTTTTCTTCGAGTGTTTTATTGAATGCAAAAAATACTTCTTCTTTTTGCATTTATTGGATTTCCAGCAATTTCAAGTATATATTTTTGAGTCTTATGTACCAGATTGAAAGTTCGCGCTCGATTGTCGGCACTTGGTGAAAATTGTTAAAATACATTGTTAAAATTAAAGTCACTTTTACTTCTTCTTCTTTTACGTCCACAGAAGAGAAATACAAGTGAGTTTTATTTTAAAAATGTATTCACTGTTTTATTTCACAAAAAAAAAATACTTCTTAGCCTAATGGGGTAAGTACCTTTTATCGCTTTGTGACTGAAGTATCTGAACTGAGAGGAAACAGTGATGGATTGCTCATTTAAAAGATTGATGCGATTCTATCAGCTATTGCAAAATGAAATAAAAACACTGCTTGCTTTACGAAAATAAAAAGTAAGATAAGAATTATTCTTGTGATACTGATGAAGTGTAATTTCGTAAATGAAGTGTATTAATCATTTAAAATTTATCATTGCATTTCCAAATATGAGTATATGTCACCGTAACGCTTTGTGAATAGAAATTGAACTAACAAAAGTAAGTAGGTTTACATATAAACATGATTAGTAACTATATAGACTGATTTAGCTTGGAAAGTTTAGTTCAGAGTAAGTTCGTTTTATCAAGAACGCAATCTGGTTGGATCGTTACCTCGATGGCGTGAAAATACCACTCCGATCGACTTTTTGAACATAAACATAAAATTTTAAGTTGTCTTAATTTTGTGAAGGACAGATGTGCTTCATGTATGTAATACATCAAGCTGAGAACAATCACCCTCGGGGTAAAGGATCCAAGCCACACCTGAATACACGCTTTCATTTAGGGCCTGTCCACATCGCCACGTCACGAAGTCGTCAACGTGGAACGGTGCGGTATCGTAGCACGGCGCGTTGACGCGACGTTCTAGTGCACGGTACGGCAACGTTGCCGTGGAACAGCGCGTTGACATCGCGTGGCCCATGTGCTCGCTCACGCGCCGTGCTACGATACCGCACCGTTCCACGTTGACGACCTCGTGACGTGGCGATGGGGACAGGCCCTTATGGGAATTTAGATCACTCTACCACATAACTTGATGTATACTAGCACACTGGTATCATCCTATAACTTTTACTGTTGCCAGAGTAAAATTATTTATTACCAGCTGCGACCCACAGTATTATCCACATTTAGTGAAAAGCTGGTAATTTAAAAATTACAAACAGATATTTCCCATTGTGAAAATAGACAGAACAGATCGTAATATGGCGGCCTATTGAGATGCTTCTGCACCAAAACTGTCATTTTAGGTGGGTTACCTGTGAGAGGGGAGACAAAGTAAGAGTTCGTCCCTATTTGTGCTGAAATGAACATGACTCCACCACCTTTTGCTTACCCAGTTTTGCAATACATTTTTCAAGTTTTAATAGGAGTTTCTTCCTCACTCACATTTAGTTTTCATAAAAAAAAAACAGTTCCTTATAACTAAACGTATACTAAAAATATGTAGAAGTTTGTAATGATATGTCTGAAGTTCGAAGTAAATAAATCCTCTACCGGCATAAGATTTATAACATTTAATAAGCTAGTGAATTTCTGTCAAAATATTACGAGCTTTATGGGACTTTGGAGAACTTCTAACAATTCTAGTAATGGTCTGGATTATTGGATAAAAGCCAAACTTACAAAGTGTAAGTAGAAGTCGCAGATGTATCATATAACGGTAATATTCGGTGAACTGGAAACTTTCTGACCTCAACGTGAAGATAGCAACACTCGTTAATAAAAACTTAGTCAACGCAGTTGTGTATCTCTGCATTTGCATTGTGCAGCCGAGAGAAAGGTGTGAAAACAAAATAAACTCTTATTTCATGGTAAGATAGGAAACTTTTTGGTCCACAGATAATTTATTTCACTTATTTTAATGAATGCTTACCGACTAATATCTAATACAAATAGCATAAATAAATAAAACAAACAAAATTGCTTATAGCAAGCCTCCACACATATACAGATATTATAAATACAAATAAAATTATAAATTAATAATGTATCTACGTGTATTTAATAATGAAATAAAAAAAATGCAAAGACTAAAAATAAACTATAATAACTGTAACTTTATTGTATGCCTTTTCTCGTATTATGTCAAAATTTAAAATTTGGTTTTGGTCCTATATAATAATAATAACTTCTTCAAGTAAATTACATGTACAATAATTATAATATTTGTTAGTAGCTCCCAAACTTAGCTTGTGTCTATGGCTGTCACAAAATCAAGAAATACAACAGTGGAATTAAACGCGCAAGGATACCTTTTTATAAACCAAAATGTTCAAAAGTTTAATTAGGCTAAAAAGAATTATAAAAATATACAAAAAAATCTTGATATTCAATTAACTCAATACTATTTTCCTTTATGCGGAGAATATCCGCTCAGTTTAGATGTAATCCAATTAGAAAGTGTGTTAGCTTAACTTTAGCTGTGTAGAAGTATGTTCTGGGGTACAATAACACATTATCAGATGAGTTGTATTAAATAAATGCTTCCATACCACGGCAATACAGAAAACTGCTGTGGAGGAACGGGTGTCGTATTCCTCCATCACATTAAGAGGATCCTCCGACCAGGCGAGGTGACCATGCCCTGCGGTCCACGGCCCAACGGTTGATGTTTGGATGTTGTATACAGGTTAATCGGCGCGAGTATTCCTCCATCGCGATACAGGATTAGTAGTTACTCCGTACGTGTTGCTTCGTAGTTCAGTGTTTCCTCGGTTGATGGCGCTATTGTATGTTTTTCGCTTGCGCTGTGTGGAAGTCGCCACACTGCTATTAAATATTTTATCTGTTGTATTTCTCGCTCGGTGCTGTCTCGATGGTAGCGTATGCGTATTGTGCTTGAGGTCTCGGTTTCGATTCCCGGGTTGGACCAAATGTTTGTGTGGTCCAAAAATGTTTGTTTAGGAGTTCGAGTGTTTTCTCTGTATAATATCTATGTATTTACAAAAAGAAGGAATGTTTATTTATTTTTGTCAGTTGTCTAGTACCCATAATACATTACCCGTTGCGTGTATGTGTGTATTGAGGGCGCTGAAAACCTCATCAAAATCCATTATGTGGTTGGGGAGATAGTGGACATTCAGACAACTACGTAAAGTGACTTAATTTTATGTTACATAATTTATACGGATTTAGTTTCGATAAAAATAATTACTGTGTGTAATAAGAAGGAGACGAAACTGGTCTAATTATTTTTCGCCTGACTTACTTTCTTAGTAACATTAGGCTTTCCGGCAGACTTGGTTTTATATACCATTACGCATTTTAGTGTCAATAAAGTGACCGGTGGTCAAGGTTGCAATGAAATATAATGAGATATTTTACGTGGACATAACGAATGGTTTCATGGACGTAAAACTATTGTGTGGTCAGTTTAATTGTTACTTTCTATGTTTGTATTTTTACAATAATGAAGATTTTGTTTTAAATATTAATAATAGTTCTCCGCGTGGTGAAGGATAAAGAGTACGGAGTGTCGCCACAGAAAATTCATCTCAGGGGTGTCGTAAGTGGGGACTAGACGAAAGATGACATCACTTTAAAACAAAAGGATAACTTTAAAGAAGCTCTATACTAGCCAGTCACCGAAACTCGTCTGGCCAGCGTGAAATAGTAGTCCACCGCTAACTTTCTAAAGATTTATCTATGTCCAGCAGTGGACTATTACATATTTTTCGGACATTTCGGACATCGGACATCTTACACACAAGATCTTCTAGTCCCAAACTAAGCAGAACTTGTTTTATGGGTTCTATACAACTTATATAAATACATAAACATACTTTATGTTTGTAAATATATAGATATTACACATAGAAAATAACACCCAGACTCCGAAACAAATATTTGGTACGACCTGGGAATCAAACCCGAGACCTCTTGATCAGCAGCCGTTTACGTTAACCACTAGAACAAACAAGACAGGCATATTATACATAGAAAATAACCAAACTCCTAAAAAAAATTTTGTAAGTCATGTAAACATTTGGTCCGACCCGGGAATCGAACCCGAGACCTCTTGATCAGCAGCCACATATGCTAGCCATGAGACCAACAAAAAATAACCCAATTTATTAAAAAAAAAAAAAAACCAGCATTAGAAATATACTTCCTGTATCGCGGGGACAACGCGGTGTAATATCAAAAACGTACATAATTCTTATACAAAGAACACTCTGATTCAGAACAACAATTTGTAGTCACACAATGTATTCCAATGTTGGCTGTTAATCCACAACACTTTTCGTAATAAAAAAATGGCGTGGCGTCCACTTAAATAGGCCAACCGTGCAGTCGAACAAACATCTACGTACTATCCAAACCATTACTATAGGTAGAGGATAAGATCATGTTCATCTCACAATTGTTAGATAAAGTCGAACTAAACGGTTTGACAGCTCGTTTTTGGTGAGAGTCGCCAAAGTTTGGAACGACCTGCCTGGGTCTATTTTTCCTGATGAGTTGAACTCTGGAGCCTTGAAGAGTAGAGTGAACAGGTTTCTTTTGGATGGGCGTGTATCATCTTCGTCTTCATCTACAATTTCCATCAGGTGAGATGGAAGACAAACGCCTATTCCATTACAACAATAAAAAAAGACCGCTTCTGCGTCTAACTTTGAGTAGACGATATTTAAAACACTTGAACGCTTGTTGCCCATGTCCCTTCAATATACCACCGACATACCCATACCCACTTACCTACTTACAATGTTTAGGTTTAAGTGTGTTTGAGATAAATGACAAAAAATTGTTGGAATTAAAGAGTGGTAATAAAGCAGACAAAATAAGCATAGTTTTTTGAATCTATAAAGATCTCAGAGCGCTATGAAAGAGAGAATTAGCTGCCACAGTTGTCGACACTCGCAACATTCGTTTTCGATTGGTTCGCGTTGTATCACGTCCTAGCTCGGTGAGAGGGTGCAGACCCAATAGCGCTCTTTGTTATCAGGCTAATTACTTGAACATTATAAGTTACCTTTTTGCTCCCTATATGTACTAAAAAGAATATATGGTAATAATATTTTATGAAAAAAATGAAAATACTCTTCCCGCGTTGCATTTATTTTACAAAGTTAAATATCAACCTTCGCAGAGATTTTTATAGCAATAGTCACTTATACATATAACATGGACCTTCAACACGAACCCTCAAATACTTGAAAACTCTTCAATCTTAAATACTCTTCACATTTTTGGGCAAAATTAGGTAACCATCTTGACACTGGAGAGTGCTAAATTGATATTTAAATATGATTAGCATAATCTTTTTAAAACTTATTTGAATGTGGCTGAGGAAATCATTTCGGAAATAACTTCTTACCATCAGGCATGCTTGTTTACCACTTATGTTACCAAAACTTTCATATATATTTTTAAAGAAGTTTAAACTTTATGACTGCCTTGATGACGTATGTAGTGGTAACGCATGTGACTGCTGTGCTTAAAGTCTATGGTCTTCGATCCCGGCTAGGAGTTTTTGTCTGATTTGCAAAATATTTGTTCCGGAGTTTGGGTATCTTCTATGTATCAGATGTGTTTCCAAAAACAAGTATAGCTATATACATGCTCTGCTCAGTTTGAGACTATACCTCGTTTTCAATCAGATCTTCGTAAAATATAATAATTATTGGTTATGTAGTTCGTTAAAGATTTTCATTGAATATCACCTACTTGTCTAATAAAGAAAAAAAATTACATATTATATTCGTAAATTACAAATGTACCGCCAGTTTAACAACCTGCAAAGTAGTCGTTGAAATTCAACTGCCACGCCCCTTAAAAGGCAAAACCATTTTGCCTCTTTATTTCAACATCGCCGGGTGTTGGAATCTTTATAACCCGAGTTTGTACCAATTCAGTTTGAATAGCTCGGTTTAAGGGCCGGTCTGCAAAGGACATTTTATTGCTGACTATTTTTAAAACAATATTGAGCTCTGCTCGCATTGTTATAAAATGCATTTTGACTAAAATTTTCATGCTCTAAAATGTTGAAATTTTGTTACTCGAAGTTTGAAACGTCAGGAATGTTATGCAACTTACGAATATAAGTTTAGAAGAATTTTAAGTTATGCGAAAGTTTAACCTCTCACGGAAGGAACGACGAACATTTCCAATGAAGTTAATCTGGATTGGGTTAGCATGATTTAAAATTATGGTCGTGTTGCAAAAACTTTTTTCATAGGTAAGTTAGCGTTAACAATTGTCATGCAATTGTAGATGTAATAAAATTATTTAAAAAAACAAAAAAATCACGCTTACATAAGTCGGTTACAAAATAATGTGAAAATAATACAAGCGTTTTTGAAACACTCTCCAAAGATTTACCACAAGAATATCAAGTTCGATATTTTAAATTCCAAATGAATTTGATGTAGGCTTGGATCGCATAATTATGCCATTATATTCCTGTTTTGCCTACGTCAAACTGTTAATAATATTTGAACGAAAATGAAGGATTATAATATTTAAACAAATTAGAAATACGAGATATCAATCGATAAAAGTTATCGATTAAAACGATACTTATTGAATTAATTTAACCCCATAATATTGTAAATTTTATTTCCATTAAATCACAGTAAAAACGTATGACCTTATCCCTCTCCTGAGAGAAGACCCGAACCCAGCAGTGGAACAAAGGGTAGTTGATTAAACACCTGTGCGGAATTAATTTGCTACATTTATTGATATTAAGTAATTACTTCATTGTCTGCACCCACAATGAGGATGGTGATGGATGGTAGAAAAAAATTTTTGGTATAAATATAATTTGTATTATCTTGAGTGTAGACTTTTGTGTGTTTGTTAGCACAGTACAAAGGTCAATCCAGAGACGTAATAAATTAAACTTAACTTCGTACCTACATCTATATTAATTTTTACTTCAATTCTAATATTTGAAGAAATAAAATTTGATTGTGTGATGAGGTAATTTTCAAAACTACTGAAACGGTTATCGATACTTTACCACTATTCTTGACTTCTATATGCTTTAAGTTATATTAATATACAGTTCTACATAGATACATGCTACTATTTCTATAGCTATACTATTTCACAATAACCGCCCATCTCTGCATAGACGCGCATTTATAGTTAATCTTTGTATTTTTTCTTTCTTAATGTAGTTAATCTTTCTATGTATAATATGTATGTATTTACAAAAAAAAAAAAGTATGTTTATGTATTTATATCAGTTGTCTAGTACCCATAACACAAGCTCTGCTTAGCTTGGGACTAGATGATGTTGTGTGTCAGATGTCCAAAATATTTAAAAAAAAATATATTTAATCTTTTATTTATTGAAGAAGTCATTTAATGAGTGTATTTTTCAAATGGATTTGCTTCTATTTAAGCGATTTAAATAAAGAGTTCCAAATAATATTTTGTTATGAAGTATAAATAGGTGTTTTATAGTTAATCTTTTATTTATTGAAGAAGTCATTTAATGAGTGTATTTTTCAAATGGATTTGCTTCTATTTAAGCGATTTAAATAAAGAGTTCCAAATAATATTTTGTTATGAAGTATAAATAGGTCTTTTATAGTTAATCTTTTATTTATTAAAGTGAAAATTTTGTTACTTCTTATTATTTATAGTATTACACTTTTTGTAAGGCGGTGTTTATGCTTCGAGACATTCTCTCCCTGTCCTTATAGATAAATCATTCTCACATGACGCGTTAACTACATGCGCAAATAGGTACACATCCACACAACACACAATATAATATACTTCTGCAGGATACAAGCGAAATGCTAAGGTATTTTATTTACAAATTCGTTAAAATTTAAAAAACCATGTACTATACCTAACTACTAATATAAGTACTATTATTAACGCCATTTACTAATCTTAAAACACTTTCGCAAACGTTAAACAGAAACATAATCATATTCTTGAACGGCTTCATAAACGCGTAAGCACTGGTCCCCATGCCTCACATTTAATTTGATCGTTAAATAGCACTTGGCATAATCCAGAGATGATATACAACCTTTATTTGTGAGGGTCATAATTCAGTTGTCGTGCTTTATTAGATCCTGAGGAAACTTGAACGGTAAATTATATTTTGATGTGAGAATAAAACGGGACGAAGATATTGGCTTTCGCGTATCAGGGAACTGATGCTTAGGGAGTTGTAGAGGAACGGGTGTCCTGTTCCTCCATCACCAATGGAGGATCCTCCGAAGTCGCCACATAGTGATTACTAGCAGTAGTAGTGTCAACCTATCGCCGTCCACTGCTGGACGAAGCTCTCCCCCAACCTGAGATCTGAAGTTTTAGGTACAAAGAGTTTACTGACATTATATTACGACTTTAAGTAGTCTCAGTGGCATTTTAATATTAATTACTATATGCCTGTTCCTTGAAACCAGTTTTTTTTACATACATTTGTAATATTCGCTTCATATTACTGTGATTAATGAGGATAAAAATATGAAAGTTAAAATTTTTGCTAACACACTTTTAGCAAAACATATAGAACTTTCGCTAAGAATTGAAGTAGAGTAAAACAGGTCAAAGTTCAACATAAAGTATCACTGAATTGAAACTTTGGTAGAATTATTATATTTGCATGTTAATCAGGTAAAATACATTCGAGTCTCTTGGGAATAAAATTAGACAGACAAAGACTTTGTGGACTTTTAATTGACACAGCTACGGAGAGTAATACATCACATTTTTGACACACACAGAGCGTGATCCAATGTAGTGTAGGTATGTAATTGTGTGTGTGTGTAATTACAATCGACTTCAGTCTGGAATGAATTGCATTACAGAAATACTGTTGTTTTATGTATTCTTAATCCGTCACCACATGGATAACCAACCCTATTCACCACCCCTAATCACCACCCCCATTCATTCCATGGGTGTCGTAAGAGGCAACTAAGGGAACAAAATAAGCAGCTAACATCACTGCCATGAGAAGGAAAACTTGAAACAAACTCTTTAGTGGCATACTAAACGTCTGGCCAGCGTGGTATAGTAGGCCAAAACCTCCTTTCAAAGGAGAGGCCTATGTCCAGCAGTGGACTGTTAAAGGCTGTTGATGACGATGATGATAATGATGATGTTGTTTTATAAGTGCTTCCTTATATGTATTAGGATATATTATCATATTAGGATATCCTATCATTGCAGTATTTATTATTTTATGGATGTTGAGGCAAAGGTAGTTTTAAAATAATGATTTATTATTAAATTAATATTATACAATAAAACTTACTTTTATCTTCTCAGCTTTTATTATTATTATTTATATTATTTAGACTCGTCTACTAGATAAACCAGTTTTACCTAATATAAGTTTTTCTACGAATCGACTGGCATTGGACTTCCGCCATCCTGAGGTCTAAACTGAATTTGAAGGTTTTTCTAGTTGGCAGTATACTTGAGGGCACAAACATTCCAGTAACGATTGGCACAAATGTTCAACCGACTGCTTAACTTGGTATCCAAGGCACAAATTTGAAATACCGCCAAACTTCGTTTCTCTGGACTGTTATTAATAATTGCTTAGAAAAAAACCTAACAAATCTGGGAATTGAACCCGAGACCTCTTGACCAACAGCCTACAGTAACCAATAGACCAATGAGGTAGTTTTTGAAATTGTTTCTTTTTTATAATACAGTAAACAAGAACTGTCTTCTAAGAATTATCTCATAAAAAACTTGTCTCATAAAACGTATGTAATATTTATCCTAAGTTTGTAAATATATGAGTTACAAAACTAGGCTATTTCAGAACATACCATATCCCGAAACATTCCACATATCATCTAAGAAAATGAAACTAAACAGACCCACCGCAACTTATTACTCCTAAGAATTCAGGCAATGTTTAATATTCTTTCAGGCGGAAAGAGACAAGACTACGAAAAGCCAAGCCCAAACAAGGAAAGAGTAGTGCATAAAATTACATTGTAACCACGATTGAAGGCACAATAAATATTTTTATTGGAATTCTCGGGTGCATTTTCTGAGCCATTCGGGGGTTGTATAAAATACGTTAATGGCTCTCTTGGATATAATATTGATACTTAATTGCATACTTACTTTTATGGAAGCAGGTTAAGGGATTACTGCTTTAATAAAGTTATTGAACTCCAATATAAAGTCAATATAAGATTATAATAAAGTTGACTAAATCTTCAGTTGTAAAACTGTAATATTTTAATCTTTTTGTAACATTTACATACGCATTTCTGTCAAGTATATTGAAGTATATAGACAATCTATTTTCTACTTCTACAGTAGTTAATATTTACAGTGAGGAGTACATATGTCTTTAATGATGACAAATCCATGCATTCAGTACATTATAGGCGCGTTCGATCTGAGTGATGTCGTGGCCTTATAGGAAGATTCGTTGTGTTTTACGAATAATTTTTTTTATTAGTGCCCATCTCTAGTTTTAGATTAAAGGACTTATAGTGTACTTCCACCATCAAGCTGAAGATAAGCGCTGCTCATTTACTGTCAGCTACTTCATCTGACATTTGTGTAATTTGTATCCTAAGCCTGAAAAGCTAAAAGTATAAAAAGAAAATTTTAAGAAATTGTTTATCAACAAATAATTTTCTAAAATGTATTAGTTCTGTACTGATACTGAACACAGAATATTAATTTTCATTAACATAATGGTTTCATTATGTTAACGAAACAAGAACTAGCAAACAAACTCAACCTTGTATGAAATAAACAGTCTTACATTTTTTAAATAAAACTCCCTTCTGAGTCAAGATAATACATACTTTTTCGAACACCTTGCCAATATAATCCGGCCCTGTCTCTGACGCTCGGATGCGGGAGATGCCAGTTTTTGCCCCAATTCCTTCAAGTGACATTTGATAAATGATACGCGTCCAAGCACGCTGACTCGTGCTTTTTTCAGCTTTTTTCACTACTATGATTTACCGGGAGATTTATTGCGATTGAAAGGGATTTGAATATTCTTGTAACTTTTCTCGAGATTTTAGGAGATTCTTTTTTTCTTGGCAACTTTGGGATTGATCTATAGCCAGTGCTGTGTTTCTTTAGTATTAATTATCGGTTAGTAAAAGTTACCTATCGCTTGTGGAGGACAGTTGAGATGAGGTTTTTCTTTCATCTCTCGTTAGGACCAAGTGTGGTGTGGTGACGGATATCCGTGTGGTGACGGATTAAGAATACAAGTGTCACCACCCCTATTCATTCCATGGGTGTCGTGAGAGGCGACTAAAAGAACAAAATAAGCAGCTAACATCACTGCCAAGAGAAGGAAAACTTGAAACAAACCCCTCTACCAACCCGTCTGGCCAGCGTGGTATAGTAGGCTAAAACCTCCTTTCCAAGGAGAGGCCTATGTCCAGCAGTGGACTGTTAAAGGCTGTTGATGATGATGATGATGACCAAATAAGAGACGATGCCTGGTACTGCTTGGATGTCGTTTGAATTCTATTCAAATGACATTTCTACCTGAAGGTGTTATAGCTGTTTTTAGTTTCCTCCTGTATCTGACTACCTCGGTGGCTCAATAGTAGCGTATGCGACTGCGGGTTCCATACCAGGGTCGGACCAAATATGTGTGTGATCCGCGAATATTTATATCGGAGTCTGGGTATATGTGTATTATGTATGTATTTACAAATTAAAAGGTATGTTTATAATCTTTATATCAGTTGTCTAGTATCCATAATATGTACTTAGTTCGGAACTAGGTAGCGTTGTGTGTAAGATGTCCGAAATATTTGTTTTTATAATATTTATTTATTATATCAGATAGAAACAGCTTCTGGTTTTAGTTAGTTAGGTCCGAGGGCGTTTCTCAAAAAAAAAGGATAGATAGAAAACTGATGTTTAGGGCAGCAAGATTTGCTGTATTTGGGTAATAATAATAATTCTACTTCTTACTTAGCATTTTGGTTTAAATTCATAGAATATAATATATTTGTTCAATGGTAATGTTTTTATAGTTACTTATACAGTTGGAATGTAAACTTTCACGAAGGGTATTCACTTGTTTATGGTTTTATTTACGTGTGCACTTTGGTGATGCACGAAACTAATTAAACTATGCGGTTAGTATCAAACCCAAGCAGAAAATGTTATTAGAAATAAAACAACTTACACAGATATTAAATTCATATTACTTTAGCTATATACCTATAATCATTTAATAGGAAAAAGAATTTAACAGCAGAATTGTAAATTAAATCAAAAAAGATTTCAACATTTGAATGTTGTCAGGCCAAAATTGCAAAATAGACAGGCCCTTAACATAATCACAGGATTATCCAACAAACGAAAGACGCAAAATAATCCTTGCGGAATTCATCCCAACGTAAAATCTTGCCAAGAATTTTATATGACTGATGGAAAAATGCGTACCTACCTGCCAGATAATCTGAAGAGACCCTTAGAAATTCTTATAAAGAGATTACTTGTGTTATGTAATCTACTTTATTTAGTTGCGGGGTTGTATGAAAAGATAATCTGGATTATTTATGTGATAAAAATGAAATTACTTTATTAGATATAGGACCAGGTATTTGTGGCTGGCTTTTTATCCATTACCATTGCCTAAGTATTCGAGTTTTTTAAACACAAGTCTCGCATTAGGATAAATTCCTGTGTCGTGAGATTTTATAAACATACAAGAAACGTACACAAAGAACACCCAGACTCGAAATAACAATTTCTCTCAATACTAAATGAACGGAATTATTCTTGATCATAGCTTTTGTAGCTCACCTAGTAAACTAATGCGCATTTTGTGCTAACAAATGTATAAATAAAATGATTATAAAGAGAGTATTTCAAGACTCACCACTTACCGCAGGACTTTACTTTCATACGATTTTCTTCTCCATTATAACGAAAGAAGGTTTCATTTTCAAATTACAATTTTATAAGTCTATGATAAGCCGAAGTCCCACACAAAACTGTTGAGACAGCAAAGTAATTACACCTCTATCTGGTAATCACAAATCGTAAAATTCACAGAATCTGATATTTGAACATTAATGTTCATTACTCGTATTTTGCTGAGTTTAACTTCTGCACATCACACTAA
Organism: Phragmatobia fuliginosa; assembly: GCA_932526445.1. Classification (NCBI taxonomy): domain Eukaryota; kingdom Metazoa; phylum Arthropoda; class Insecta; order Lepidoptera; family Erebidae; genus Phragmatobia; species Phragmatobia fuliginosa. Next base: position 16,727,624 of record OW052074.1, on the reverse strand, counting down.
CATGAGACACTAACCCAATTACGGCGCTTCCGTGTCGACGAGCACGTTAAGCCATTTAGCCTCCGTCGTCATGTGAACACGTAAGCACTCGTAACTGGACTGAAAAATAAAATATCTTCAGAAAGTAAGCCGCCTATGTGGAAAATACGTGCGGATAAATTTGCCCACTATTAAGATACTGACTCTAAACGGTGACCATGTACTCTATCACAAAGAAGAGAATATACTGCTATGTTGGTCTAGTGGTTAGAGTATGCGGCTGCTGATCAAGAGGTCTCGGGTTCCATGAATGTTTGTATGATGTAAAAAATATTTGTTTCGGAGTTTGGGTATTTTCCATGTATGTTATGTATGTATTACAAAAAAAAGTATATTCATATCAGTTATTTAGTACCCATAGTACAAGTTCTGCTAAGGTTGGCACTAGATAATGTTGTGTGTGGCAGATGTCCAAAAAAAATACCCAGCATAAACCTTTAAAAGTCCTTGGCTTTAAATTTGTATTAGAATTTGAGAGAGATTCTTTGGGCGGCCGGTAATTTCAATAACGGTCGACTGCACGGATGGTGTATTGGTTTAAGCGATTACTGCGCCGCTTTTCACCACGCTCAGTATGGTGAGTCCGATCTTTATCGAATCGTTGTTTTGAGCCTCGGTGTTCTTTGCGGCTAATTCATTATTGTTTTTAAAATCCCTTGGAATATAAAATGCATGTTAAAGCTGAAGTTGTGTATATAAAAACACCTGATAAATTTTAGATATATAAAAGACAATTCCCGCATTGGGAATATTCACCCTGTATCTTCCCAATACGGAATAGAATAATAGCTTGTGAATCATACAAGGCATTGTTCCATGTGAGTTTCTTCTATATGTATCAACTATAGGGTGGTGCCTAGAGTAGTGGTATACACAATGAAGTATGGTGACCCTCACCATGCCAGCCTATTGAGATGCTATTGCATCATTGCTCTTCCAGTCACGCACTCATCAACACAACACGTTTGCACGAATGCTGTCATTGTATGCTGGTCTTCTGTGTCGTATGTCAACTTGAATATCGACCCGGTCAAGCTGACCACTGCATACGTACTGAAATCGGTATCCCTCTTTTGTCTTAGGTACTTACTACATTTAAGGTGATTAAAATTCATCATCATCACCATGGTTTCAAGTTTTCCTTCTCTTTGCATTGATGTTGTCTTGCATAGTTTATCCCTTAGCCGCCTTTTACAATACCCGCGGGATGAAAAGGGGTGGTGACACTCTGTATTCTTAATCCGTCACCACACGGACTGTATATTACAAAATATAATTTACTACACCGCTCAATCTATTTTAAACTACAGTTAACTAATCAATAAAAAATATCTTAATGCATGAAGACAGTAATTCTAAATTATCATTATATATTGCTATAATTAGATCCACAAATCGTGAACTGATGAGTTTTCTGTCTGAGTAGTAAAGCCGTAATTCCCGAGTGTTGCCAGCCATGAAAAACCTCTCAATTATCGGTATTTACGCCTCGGCGTACTCATCAGCGCGAGTATTTTATCTTTTTGTTTGAAATGAAATGAAAGATATAACTTTACTTGACGTCCACAAATAACTATATTAAAAATATTACAAAATGACATTTAAACTTGTACACTCTCTAAACAATAGTGATTAATAACTGAAGCTTTAAACACTTTATATGTGACTGTATCGAACTGTGTTATTAAAAAAAAAAATGTGAGCCGTCACGGGACGCCTGGCAGATGTGAAACATCGCCATTATTTTGTAAAAGTAATATGCAGAAAAGAACATATTGTAATAGGAACTAAATATGTCATAATGATAAAATAAAATATTACTAATTATTAAAATAGTAGTCTATATGCAGTAGTGTGTACGGTGTACACACTACTGCATATAGACTGTATATATATACCATCGTATAGCGTGCCGTGGCGACGCGTCGCCAATCGCCAGGCCAGAAATCTATTTTACGTGCGCCTATAGACGTTTCACATACGTGCGCCTATAGATGTTTCACATCAAAAAGTATGTAAAAATACTAATTTAATTTTGTCTGGTCACACTACCTCTAAATGATGAATACGGTTAAAGGAGGTTTCATACTAAATTAAAAAGTAATTGAAAACATATTTCGGACATCGGACATCTTACACACAACGTCATCTAGTCCCAAACTAAGCAGAGCTTGTATTATGGGTACTAAGCAACTGATATAAATACATAAACATACTTTGTTTTGGTAAATACATACTTATTATACATAGAAAACACCCAGACTCCGAAACAACTGTTTTTGGATCACACATATATTTTCCGACCTGGGAATCGAACCCGAGACCTCTTGACCAGCAGCCGCATATGCAACCACTAGACCAACAAGGCAGTATAGGTATCTAATTAAGAAAGACGAGACGACATCCTGCACTAACTGAAGATCACAAACAAAACCATATTTTACCATCAATACTTATAAAATAAAGTTCTCCGCCGTATCTGTATGTCTGTCTGTTCGCGATAAACTCAACCACTGCACCGATTGAAATGAAATTTTGTACCCAGAATGTCTAAAGCCCGAGAAAGGACATAGGCTAACGCGACATGAACGTGGGCAGAGCTGCAGGTGAAAGCTAGTAGAGTATTTAGTAGGTTCATTTTTTTTCAATGTTCTGTAATAGGGTATAACCTCATTTCTCAGAAGTGGCCAATATGTATCAGTGAACATGCTATAAATTTAGAGTCAACCCTAATATAATACGTTTTACGCAAAATAAGTCGCTCATTACATATATACTCATAATTCCACCTTACACTTCAATCTTTTTTCTCCTTCCATTCGTGAAGGTAAAATGTACAATCGGTTACAAATGTTGTTCAAACGAATGAAATTTCACGCGTCACGAGGTAAAATTGCAAAGCAATGCCTATTATTCATTGGTTACACATTCAACGTTGACAGGTTATATAAGATGCTAAGAATGCTTGCTTTCAAGGTAATCTTTTTATGAACATTCTTCGTAATTTTTTTAATGGTGTTAGTAAAAAATGCAGTGAATAGTTTTGGCGGGTAGTGTTAGGTCAATTTATCATAGACATGGTGAAGTATTGATAAATGTACTGCTATACGCTTATTAAACATGTCACTATGTATGTGATAAACGTATCTAAATGTCTGTTTATTAGAAAGGTTCAGACATCAATTAGTAATAATTAAAACAAACGAAAAATTACAATGAAAAAATTACTAGCGCATGAGATATTAGAAATGTCGTACATAAGGGCCACCGCAGACTTGCTACTTTTAGCATCGGCGATCGGCAACTAGTCGCTTTTTAGAAGCTAAATACGGCGACCGAACGCTCTACACTGCACACTTAAAAACGCCAAACGCGGAGATTGAGTCGCTTTTTAGAAGCGCGACATAGCAGCTGAACGCTACTCTCAGCACACATTCGGATGCCGGTAGCATCGATTTGGCATCTGAACAGTCGCTAAAACGCGCGTTTCCGATACCGAGATCGAACGCAGGAAGTCGCTAAAACGCGATGCAGCATCGATGCAGTCGCCAAATCGGCGAACGCCGATGCTAAAAGTGGCTAGTCTGGGGTGGCCCTAAAACAAAATTTATTCAAATAAATAATATTGAAGTGGCTGTTTGTAATATAAAATTTAATGTTTTTTACTAAATGCATATAAAAGTATACACGGTACTCACATCAAAAATCTATCTTTCTCTCTGTTTGTTTCATCTCATCTCTGGAACGGGTGTAACGATTTTGACGTGACTATGGTTGACATAAGGATATATTTTTTTAGAATATGTTTGATCTGTATTATTACTAGCTATTCACAACAATAACCGCGGGTTTTACCGCGGGACTAGGAGACAAGGAGACAAGCTAGGAGACAATAAAATAGAACAATATCTCTATAATTATAATGAACTAGCTGACCCGGCAGACTTCGTACTGCCTCAATCGATAAAAAGAAGACATAAACTTTTGTATAAAAATATACTTAAAACAAAAAAAAGGAATCAATAATTAATAAAAAACATGCAATTTATTTTTATATATAGTTCTATCTCCTTTACTCTTCGCTGTTTTTATAAACTCAATCTCTAATCAACTAAGTTCCTTCTACCACCTTTATGCAGATGATTTACAAATATATACACAAGCTCCGATTAGCGAGTGGAGTTATAACTATGGACTTAAGATTAATCCTATAAAGACACAGGTATGTGTTATTGGCAGCCACAGACTTATCTCAAAAGTTAACTGGACTCAGCTGCCACAAATTCAGTTCGGTGGCACAACTCTTGAGATCAGCACTAGTGTGAAAAATTTAGGGATCTACATAGACAACACTTTATCTTGGGGTTCACAGATGCAAGAGGTCAGTCGTAGGATATTTGCTTCAGCCGGATCTCGTCGAAGACTACGCAAATTCCTTCCAATTGCAACTAGGGCTGCACAAGCACATCTCCTCCCAATTCTCGACTATGCCGATGTCAGCTATCTGAATCTCACTGAAGCCCAACTCGATAAGCTTGAGCGACTACAAAATGTCTGTATACGATTCGTATTTGGTTTACGAAAATACGATCACGTCTCTGAATTCCGTCAACTTCTCAAGTGGCTTCCAATTCGCTCTCGCCGGAATACTCATATCCTTAGTTTCCTTTATAACATTTTGTTCAATCCTAATACCCCTTTCTACCTCAAAGAACGATTTAAGTTCCTTAATGACACACATGAAAAATGTCATTCACAACTGGAGATGCTCTGCATTCCACCAAATTTTATGACCAATCTTTCACCGTTGAAGCTGTGCGCTTATGGAATGCACTGCCGCCTAACATCAGGCAGGCGCAAACATTAACTAGATTCAAGAAAATGGTACAGGAGTTTTATTCACCTTAATTGAGTCCGACACGATTGAGGGTGAAACGAAACTGTTTCTCTTTTCTATTTTTATTCATTTAAGTATGTATATTTACTGGTATAGTATGTATGTATGTATGCATGTATATGTAAGTATATTTATTGTAATAAGTATGCATTTTATGTAAGTAAAAATTGTAAATGTTTGTAGATAATATAATATATGTAGTGTATGTAATATGGTATAGTACCTAATAATAAGCAAAATAGTAGGTTCAAAATGCATATTCAACTACTACTTTCTCCCTACAACATTTGATCCAGCCTAAGGTTGCCTGGAAGAAATTGCTTTCAGCAATAAGGCCGCCCTTTGTACACTCTATATTTGATCATTGTGTTCCTTTTTCTTTTGTAACTCTGTAATTTTGTGTGCAAATAAAGAGTTATCTATCTATCTATCTATCTATATATTTACCTTTCAAACCTTCTCTGGACTTCCACTAATAACTCAAGATCAAAATTAGCCAAATCGGTCCATCCGTTCTCAAGTTTTAGTGAGACCAACGAATCTTAACGAAAACGAAACTAAAGGTAGTAGAGCCACGCTGATTTCAGCACGAATGGTAGTACCCGGCCAGTACTACCCTCACACAGAAGACCATCCTAATAATGACAGCATTCTTGCTGTCGTATTTCGTTGGTGAGTGTGAGACCGGAGGCCAAATCATTCTGCATCATTCTCCCGCCCTTCGAAGGCCGGGAGAATGATGCAGAATAATCTAACCAGGCTGCCATGGTAAGGGTCACCATGCTACATTGCCTACCCTCACAATAAGCATGGTGACCCCTACTCCTGGATTCTACTCATGCTTTCCCTCAGGCAGAGTGGAGTCACTTTGGCAGGCTTAAATATAAAAAAAAAAAATAAAAAAATATAGATTCAATGCCAATACACCATTACATAGCTGAGATCAACACTTAACGAATTACCTTACTTACTTCATTTGCCTCATAAACCTTTTAAAAAGGTACAACTAAGTTATTCAAATATAATTTATGACAACGCTTGGAAACATGCCATGGTAATATGGCAACAACATTATGAAGCCGCTATTAAACAGCTTCCATCCCAACTCTAATGAGGTTATCACTTGATGATGTCATTTGTGGCCTCGTAAATATGCCACTAAGTGCTACTCGATATTTTATTTATATTCTTAAGTGAATTGTGTTATTCTGGACGTTATTTTCTAGGTTTGGCGAGTACTTTTTTTGGATTTGGTGTTGTAAGTATTTAGTGATTTATCAGTTGAGGCCAGACTTAATTTTATGGTGTAAAAATCTTTTGTACGTTAAAATCGTAAACAAATTTTATTTATCGTTACAAATAAATCCTCCTGCTAGTCTAAGTACCAAAGTCTACAATGTTATAAATAAGAAATTGAATATAAAAAGTAGGGTCAGAAATTGGCTCAAAGAACTTAGCTATGAAAGGACGGAAGACCTAGTCGAACTCATTGCATAACACACACACACATACAACCACAACCATCCATACACTCACAATTAGTAAGTATCTATCAATGTTTAAATCAAATAAATTAGTATACAAATTGCTAGCAGCGACACTCTCTTATTAAATGAGCAAAAATGCTACTAAACACTGCCTCCCAAGGTACAGGCTATGCCTAATTTGGGAAGCAGTACCTGTAACTCGTATACTTACATACATAAATAAATGAATATTTTTGGACATCTGACACACAACATCTAGTCCCAAGCTAAGCAGAGCTTGTGTTATGGGTACTAGACAACTGATATAAATACATAAACATACTTTTTTTTTGTAAATACATACATATTATACATAGAAAACACCCAGACTCCGAAACAAATATTTGTAAATCACACAAATAATATTTGGTCCGACCCGGGAATCGAACCCGAGACCTCTTGATCAGCAGCCGCATACGCTAACCACTAGACCAAGGAGGCAGTCAAAGTCTATTGCATTGTATAATACCGCGGGACTCCGCTAGTCCATCATAAAATATAGTCCCCTGTTCCAAATCCGTTCAACCATACAAATTCCAAACGACCAAACTAACCTATAACAAGAAAGAATCTCAGATAGATTCAGGGGTCGATTCGCTCCGAAAACGCTCGTAAATCCCATAATCCTCTACGCCAACTTCAGTCTCCGCAGCATTAGTCTGGAAACGGTTTTCTTTTTATTTAAAAGACGTAAATTTTTTTTGAAACATTTATCTTTTTTAAATCTTTCTTGTGTTGTATAAAAACTTTTTTTTTATAGATTTATCAGTCATTAACAATAGATTGTCTTTTTGTTTTAAATGTAAGATTATTTTATTTTAGAATATGAATTTATAATCCATCGGCACTGGTAGGTTCGTTATATTTTCGAAGTGAATATTATTATGGGTATATACTACTTTGGTTGGTTTGGTTACTTGGCTATAGAAAGGTAGTTTAAAGAGCTTATTGAATTTATAAGGCCATCAGATTCGTTGCAATTTGACTGCCTCGTTGGTCTGGTGGTTAGCGTACGATGTACTGATCAAGAGGTGTCGGGTTCGATTCCCGGGTCGGACTAAATGTTTGTGTGATCCGCAAATATTTGTTTCGGAGTTTGGCTGTTCAAATAAAATGCATATATTTACAACAAAAAGTATGTTTATGTATTTATATCAGTTATGGGACTAGATGGTGTTGTGTCAAATATTTATTTATTTATTTTATTTTATTGAAACACTGATACCGGTTTTAAATCGACTTCAAACTGGAGGAGGTTCTATGTTTCGCTGTATTTTTGTTACAATTTATTACAATTTTTGTTAAATAAAACGCGTTTATTTTATATTGTATGATCGTGATCCATTATTATCAATATCCACAAAAACACGTTGTACAACTTCAAAGCTAATAATATATCTTAAGAAATTTTCTCTTTAAAAATACAGTTTAGGAGTCAATATGCATTCAATTTAATAGTCGTCAAAGCAAAGACATAAATGGAACATATTAAAATGAAACACACCAACAATTTTCATAATACAATTTTCTATCAAACAGTTGTATATTGAAATGACCTTCATATAAATTAACTCTAAACTTGAAACATAACAGTCCATTGCCATAAAATCGATAGGACTTAGCGATGCAGACGTAAGCCATACCTCACCTCATCACGTGGTCAATCCATTTCAAAGTGTTCTTGAAACAGTTTTAAAGAATTGATGTCTTTAAGTAAAGTACTTTGGTAATATAGTTTTATGGTTATTTAATATTGGTTTACATTAGTTTTGAATATCTATACTAATATTATAAAGAAGTAAAGTTTGTGTGTTTGTTAAATTGTAAGGGGTAATCTCGGGATCTACTGAACCGATTTTAAAAATTCTTTCACCAATAGAAAGCCACATTATTGCTGAGTGTCATAGGTTAAATAAAAAACCGAAAAATAAAAAGGCTTTTACGTGGTAGTCCGTTTTGCAAAGTGAATCGGAGAAAAGACGGTCGAATGAAAGCGTTTCTTACGAACGCTGCCTTAACTATGAAAGATATATTTTTGAGTTCTAGAGAAAAGATGTGGAGCTTGAAAATGCCTACAAAAAAGTCAACGACAGCATATATCTAACTTTTATATTTAAGTTATGCCCAACGAAGTGGGCACGGGTCAGCTAGTCATAAATATTTGATCGTTGACAATGTTCGTTAAAGCAGAAAGATTTTATTGATAAAAAAAATCAATCAGATTCTTATAAGATACGTGTAGTAATTGGGAAGTCAGTGCTCCCAAAATTACTGACAACTTCGGAGGTTGAAATAACCTCCGAATTTCAGCTTTCCTTCAGGGTTGCGGTGGTCCGTTTCCAGTCGCTCCGTGGAAAAACTGATTTTCAAGTAAAACCGGTTGAACTAGTAGCCGACCCCAAATAATAATGGGAATAAGGCTAGGAAGAAGACAAATCTACAATTGGATAACTTGCCTAAAGGTTTAATACTTATAATTTAAATATAATAAAATACTTAAAGTAGTAGAGCTACGCTAATTTTATCACTAAAAACGAACGATTCAAAAGCATCTCACTAGGCCGCCATAGTGTGGGTCACCATGCTTCATTATTAGCATTCACAATGACAATGGTGTTCACTACTCTTGGATTCTACTTCTGTTTTCCATCAGGTGGAGTATGATTATTAATCTTTTTGTGGTTTATTTTATATATTCTAAATAGTTAATCCCTGGAGCAGGATTTATATCTGTTCAGTACTAGAATTGAAAAAATCCTTTATAGCATTTATTATACAGCGATTCGTGTAAAAGACACGCTTAGGCACGTTTGCTAGTAGTTATGCATACTAAAAATATTTTATAACTACGGAACTAAAAGCAATTAATAGTATTCTGAATATATCATGAACAAAATAATATGTGATAGCAAAAGCAGATAAAGATTATACATACCATAAGATATCGATTCGATTATACAATTCGATTTCTACACATCGAGTCCGACTGCCTCTAGAGGAGAACTTACACACGCACAAAATAACCTATCTTCGTCATATATATTTTTTATGCCAGACCTTTATTGAAAGGTCGATACCAATAACGTTATATAAGCTAGATAGGCTTTTGAAATAAGGGCGTCAGTCTATATTACTGAAGCCTCAACTAGTACGGTATTAGGTTACCCGTCTAAATATAGATGTATACCCAATCCATACTAATATTATAAATGCGAAAGTAACTCTGTCTGTCTGTCTGTTACGCTTTCACGCCTAAACCACGGAACCGATTTTGATGAAATTTGGTATGAAGATAGAACTGAACTTGGGAAAGGACATAGGCTACTTTTTACTGCAATAATCGAGATACAAAGGTTTTTACCTTTTTACCTAGGTGATTATAAAAATACATAATTCGTAGATGTCAAAATGTATCACTGTTTATCTCCTGTCAAAACTTCACAGGTTGCTAGGCATAACACACTTGCATGGCAACCATAATGATAGTTTGTAAATGACATAAAGACCAGTGGAGCAGGGGCCAGTGGACCCATTGGAAAAGGAGAAGAATATTATAAAAATGAAAGGAAAAATAATTTATTTTAATTAAGATCTGCGATCTGAGGGGGATCGGGTAGGTGGGGGAAGTTTTACGGGTCCTCCTCGGACGGGGCGTGAAAAAGCATCTCACTAAGCCGCCATAGTGTGGGCCACCATACATTATTGTCTGCATTCGCAGCAAGTGTGGCCGCCCCGACTCTTGGATTCTGCTCATGCTTTCCATTAGGCAGGGTAGAGTCACTTTGAATTGCTAAATATATAAAACAAAGGGTAAATTGGGAATAAGGCTAGGAAGATGAAAGGGTAAAAAACGGTTTATCTCAATTTCCGGCAAAACTACAAGTCCTATGGAAAAAAGTTAAATGGCAAAGTTGTAGGTAATTAAAAGATCTACAACTTTTTAGGGTTCCGAAGTTTATGACTTCAAACCCTTATAGATTCGTCATGTCCGTCTGTCCGTCCGTCCGTCCGTCTTCGACTTACCATCCAAACAGTAAGTGCTAGAAAGATGCAACTTTGCATGAATATGTATTGTAATTACGTCGACAAAATGCTACAATAAAATTATGAAAAATATTTTTATTTGGGGTACCTTCCCTACACGTAAAATGGTGATGATATTTTTTTCTCGATGCTACCCCATCATGTGGGGTATCATTGTATAGGTCTTTTAAAAACATTACAGGGTTGTTAAGACGATTTCTTGATTTAGAAATCCGTTTGCGAGAAATTCCACTTTAAAGGCCACTTTTTTGTAAAACCGGGCATCCTCCCCCTCTAAAAGCTAAACGGCCGGCTCAAAAAATCTGGAAAAATTCGTGATAGTGGCCCATATAATGAACTTTAAATGAAAACTATAACGAATTAGATGACTGTTAGTTCAGGAGTTACAGAGGCTTAACTTCTACAATGTGCTTACTTGGAAAACGTCATACAAAATTAACGCATTAATACGTAAACATAACAATTATCCATTGAATACAATTTCTAATCCACGTACCATTATGGGTGACTGAGGAACCCTTTCCTGTGCGTGGCCTGACACGCACTTGGCCGATTTTTTAGTTACGCTTTTTTTCACATAACCTCAAATTATAAGTGAAAAATTAAAAAAAGTTTTTGGTTTTCTATTTTTATCTTTTACAAATAAAATATTTTTTAAACGAAGTTTAGTGAAAACTTACCTTTTTATGTCCCGAATACACTGTAGTTTTTTTGATTTGAAATATTTAATTTTTTCACCCTATTTCGACTTTTTTCAAAAAAATGTTTTCTGTTTGATGAAATCTCTACTTTCCGATGGTGTAATCCCTACTAATATTATAAATGCGAAAGTAACTCTGTCTGTCTGTCTGTCTGTTACGCTTTCACCTAAACCACTGAACCGATTTTGATGTAATTTGGTATGAAGATAGAACTGAACTTGGGAAAGGACATAGGATACTTTTTATCGCGAAAATAAAGGTAGAAGGGTTTGAAATAGGGGACGAAAATTTGTGTCGAAGTTCCTTATTATCAAACATAAAATCGTGTAAGACGAATTCCACGCGTGCGAAGCCGCGGGCGGAAAGCTAGTCATTTAATATTTAATAACCAATGTTCTTTTGATATTGACAGCGTAATTTTCATATGAGTACATGTCTGGTTATATTAGGCTTGTCTTGTTTAGGTTATTTGTTATTTATAGTTATTTATTTCTGTATCTTTACAATCTAGATCAGATACATATTACTTTCTTTTTCTTATATTCAGAAACTATATGCAAGATTTCAGCCAATTTTATTTATAACTAGCTGACCCGGCAGACTTCGTACTGCCTTAATCGATAAATAGAAGGCCTAAACTTTTGTATAAAATAATTTTAAAACAAACAAAGGGAATCCATAATTAATAAAAAAAATGCAATTCATTTTTATATATTCACCTTTTAAACTTTCTCTGGACTTCCACAAATAATTCAAGACCAAAATTAGCCGTTCACGAGTTTTAGCTAGACTAACGAACAGCAATTCATTTTTATATATATGTGGGATGGCGTAAATCAATAGTCATATGTTCGAAATCACTTCTTTTAATAATTTTACTTTATAAATATGAATCCCGCAACGTTCACCCGTCTTTCGTCCGCCGCCATCTCCATTTTTCTCTCGCTTGCACACACTACATTCTCTCTTTCACACATCTTACGTTCCGTTTCCCACATTCGGCCTTCCTGCAACAATGTCTGTCCTCAGACATTCCTTCTCATCCATAATGTTTCCTCATTCAGAACAATGCATCACTCACACACTCTTTTTCAAACCATACTTAACAAACTGAAATCTTAATTGCTACTTACACATCTAACAACTTTGACATCTTACAAGAACAGGTAAATGGTAAATAACCAGCTTCTAAAATTCTAAATGAAAACCAGTAGGTACTTAATTAAGTTACAAAAAAAAAATTTAAACTCTTAACTACTCTTATCCAACTTTACTTAATAAATTTAGGAACAACAACATTGTAATCTTAATATTAACGATAATTTAATTAATCCATGACAATGGGCAAGGTACAGAGTAAAAGCTTCAATAATCATACCTATTAAATTTAAAAGACAGTTCTCACCTATCTTCACTTGATACCGGCCAACGCTTCATGTGATCAACTGAGCCAGATGTACTTATAGGTCCTTCAGTGGTACTATCAATCTTTTCCAGATCATAGCGATCATTTCTCTTCACCTTGACTACCTTGTAAGGTCCTAGGTATTTAGGTTTCAACTTGAGACCTGAACTAAATTGTGTTCGTTTTAATGCCACCAAATCTCCCACTTCATATTGCGTACCTATTTTCCTCTTCTTATTAAATAATTTAGAATTCTCTTCTTGGACCTTAAATATTTGTTCTTTAGCCTGTTTTCTTAGCTCTTCTCTGTCTTCATTAAATAGTTGTATGTACTCTTCCTGTAATAACTCCTGTATTTTTAAGTCTTCTTTTACTCGCATTTTTGTACCCGTCAGTAATTCAAATGGAGTGCAGTTAATGCTCCTTTGATATGTACTATTAATAGCTCTTTGAACTCGACTAATGTGTCTGTACCATAGGTCAGAGTTTTCAAGACACAGCTTCGTAAGTAAGGGGATTAATATCTTGTGTATTCTTTCAACTTGGCCGTTGCCTCTAGGAACACCTGTTGTAATTTTTACATGTTGTATGTTTTCCTCTTTACAATACTCTGCGAACTCATGGCTAGTAAAGGCAGTGCCCCTGTCTGTAATTACTCGTCGTGGGTTACCAAATGTCTGCTGATGGATTTCTAGTTTATTCAGGGTCTCCCTGCTTGATGTACTTTTGGTCGGAAACAGCCATACAAATTTTGTGAATGCATCCACTATGGTAAGTATGTGATTGTACTGCTTAGTTGTTTGGGTCAAAGGTCCCACATGATCCAGGTGGAGGGTATCTAATGGAATAGCTTCCTTTTCAATGGGGTGGAGAAACCCTTCTTGCTTTCCTTCTTTTTTCGTCGCTAATAAGCATGGAATGCATGTAACTACAAAATCCTCTATCTTTCTGTCCAACTCTTTTATGTAATAATCCTTTTCGATTAACTCTTTCATTTTTTTCTTGGAGAAATGTCCATTACTGTGTACTTTCTTTAACACTTCTTTTTCCATAGTCTTAGGTATAACCAGTAATTTCTTATCACCTTTAAATAAAATATTGTTCTCCATCCAGTAATCCTTATACTTATTTAGGTTATTTTTCAAAATTTCCTTTATAGCGCTGAGCCCTTCATCTTGGTTTTGTGCTTGCTTCACTTGATCATGTAGTGTTATAACTCCAACATAAGGATAGCGACTTAATGCATCAACATGATTCATCTTGGAGCCACTTCGATGTTCAACTTCAAAATCATAATTGGCAAGAAACAATACCCATCGGGCTACTTTAGCGGACAGTTCTTTCTTCTTCAATGTTTGTTCAAATGCTTTACAATCAGTAACTATCTTGAAATGTATCCCATATAAGTACTGATGAAACTTTCTTACACCCTCAATGATTGCAGTTGCTTCCAACTCATAGCTAGAATATCTGCTTTGAGTATCATTCGTCTTATGACTCATGTAGTGAACTGGGGTGAGTCCTGTATTTGGATTGTGTTGCATAAGTATGGCAGAATAAGCCACACTGGAGGCATCAGTATGCAGTTCAGTCTTTAACTTGGGATTAAAAATCTTTAACACAGGGCCATTTGCTAATTTTCCTTTTAACGTTTGAAATGCTTGTCTTTGTTCATCTTTAAATATAAATTCTTTATCCTTCTTTAATAAGTCTGTAAGAGGTTTTGCAATAAGAGCATAGTTTTCAATGTATTTTCGAAAATAAGATGTTAACCCTATAAAACTGTGCAGCTGTTTAATATCACGGGGTTCAGGGTACTTACAGACAGCATCTGTCTTCTCTGGGCTTGGTCTTACTTCCCCGTCTTTCACAATATGGCCTAAATATACTATTTCCCTCTTGATGAGGTCTGCTTTCTTCCAATTAATTTTTAAGCCATATTCTGAAGCCACTTGCAGTAAAAGCTGAAGCCGTTCTACTGCTTGCTCTTCATTTGCTGCTACAATCAACAAATCATCAATAAAAATCATCATGATGCCTTGTGAGATCAGATCCCTAAAAATAATGCTTACATATCGCATAAAATACTTGGGGCAGATAGATAGACCAAAGGGAGCTCTGAGAAACTCGAACTGGCCGTGGTGCGTTACAAATGATGTATATGCAACAGACTCTTCAGACACCTTCAGATGAAAAAAAGCATTTTTTAAATCGAGAATACTGAAAATCCTGGCTTCACACAGCTTATCAATCATATCATCAATGACAGGCAATGGAAATTCATCTTTTACAATTTTCTTATTCAAAAGTCTATAATCTATACACACTCTAATTGAACCATCCTTTTTTTTTACCAAAACCACTGGACTGGAATATTCTGAAAAGCTCACCCGTATAACACCATCATCCAACCACTCTTTTATCTGATCCTCGACAATCTTCTGCTCAGTTAAAGACAATCGTCGTGGTCGTTGTGCAACAGGCATGTTATCTTTTAGAACTATCTTCAACTGAATGGGTGCTTCTTTCATTTGAACAGGCTTATAACCTTCAACACACTGTAAGACCTTATCTTTCACCGAATGATTCGAAATATGATTAATATCCACTAAAGAATCTGAAAAACAACACAATTTAGACAACCACATATCACTTTCAGACAAAAACTTCACTTTGTACCCGCTCATTATCATGGTTAATTTTTCTAACAATTCTTGGCCTATAATCATAGGAAATGGAATGATGTCTTTGTTTACAATGTGAAATAATACGTTATGATAGTCGTTGCCGTCGATAGTGATGTCTTGAAACACTTTTCCTTGCGAATTCACCTTCGTTCCTCCGAGACCCGTCAAACATAGGTTGTCGTCGTATTTTTCTATTCCAAGTGCCACAAAACACTCATATGCCATTAAATTTACGTCGCTACCGGAATCAATTAAAGCATTCACTGCCATATCTTTAATTTTCACCATAATCATGGGCTTAGTCGTCGAATTTTCATGTTTGTTTACCTTGTTGTCCATCTGTAAGACCTCTCTGTAATTGTTTGACATTTGCTTGACAGAACTGTCACTTGTTCCCGCCATATTGACGTTCGCAGTGCACTGTTTCACCGACTGGGCTTGACCGACAGTGCCCCCTGTAGCAAATCTATTGGAACCTCTCAAACACTGTTTTACCGACGTATTTTGTGCTTCCTTCTCGAACTTTTCAGAACATTGATTACCTTTATGTAGGGATGAAACAATACCACTCTTTCTTCGATACTAGTACTTGAAAGTAGTATCGAATCAAAGTATCGATACCGTATTCGATACCATATTAAAGTATCGATACTTGTGAGTACTCATTAAATTTTTTAATACACTGAACACTAGAAAATCAAATTAATGCCAGATATGCATAATAGAGCAGGAGTATAAAATAATAAAAGTAGTTATATTAATCAATGCTTTATGACACAAATGATTAAATTTAACCAAAAAATTATTTGTGTGTAGCTCCACCCAAGAACAGCAACTTGTCCGAATGTTTGCTTGTAAGCCTGTTACGATTTTTAGTCATAATTGCCCCTGCTTTGGAAAAACTCCGGAATTAAATGTTATGAACCACGTGTCACAAACTTAAATTTTACTAACGCGTGCATAGTTACATTTTAAGTCAGTGGTCTAAAAATAAATTAATTCATGCACAGAGTTATTGTTCTTTATTCTAAGTTTGAACTTAAATTCCAAAACTTCGACTTAATTCCTTGCAAATAATCAATCTTGAAGTCATAGTATTATAATTTCCTCTTAATTTTATTAAATTTACAGAAACAATACTTATATGAAGTCAAATTATTTTGATCATAATAATACGATAGAATTTTAATCGTTAATTCGATGTATCGTATTTCAAGAACTGTTTTATAGTTTGTTGTTTTTAGCTATGCACAAGCCACTTCCCTACCCGTCTATAAAGTACGACATTACTGTAGTACATTATCACAAAAAAAAACCGGTAATTTATAGGCGTGGTCTGTCAAAAAGACAATAAACGAATGGACAAAGTACAAATTGAAAATTAACCAACCAAAATACAGTTGAAAGCGTTTCTTCCCCGCGCCCGCGTCATGCGTAGGGTTGCGTTGCAATCGAGTCAACCGACCAATCCGGGCGTCGGGATCAACAACGATACAATACCATTGTTTTCATTCGATACAGAGTACTCAGTATCGAATGGTGATGCTATGTACTACTAGTAGTAGTATCGAATGAAAAGTACCGATACCATATGAGTACTCAGTAATATCGATTCATCCCTACCTTTATGCCCGAACTTATTACACCTAAAACATTTGATACCGTTTCGACACACATTCGCCACATGATTTAAATCACCACAATTATAACACCTTTGTGTAGATTGGGGCTTTCTACCCATTCCATTTTCAACTTGTAAACTATTGTTCAACGTCTTAGCCGTCTTAGCCTTCATTTTTTCATACAATAATAATTTTTCTTTTAATGCAGGATAAGTAGTGGCGCCATACAAAATTGCTTTATTAGGCTCATAATCACTAATTCCGTCTATGATGTATTGTACTGAGACATAATCCGCGAACTTTGCTCTGCGACCCAACTCTTTCATAACCAACATGTATTCGTAATATGATTCGTTTTTTTGCTTTTTTCGAGCCGACATAATTTCATGCATCTCTTTTGTGTTGGCTGTATCAGGGAATTCTTTTTGAATCGCTGTCTTGAGCTCTTCATAGGTTTTGAACGTTTTTTCACTCTTCAGCCATAATGCCGCCGTGGCCACTAAAGATCTTCGAGCAAAAATTAGTTTTTGTTGCGGTGTCCAGTTAAATATTTCTGCGTTATCCTCCAAATCCTGTGCCCATTTGGTTGATGACACGGTTTTGTCGTCGCCGCTAAACTTCGTGATTCCATCGAGGAATAAAGCTGACATCGTGGTCTGTTCAGCACCTTTATTTTCGTCTGGCATCGTAATTAAACGTCTTCGTTCGTCTTAATCGTCTTGAAATATATAGAAATAGTACTGCAAACAACGTATTTTTCTTGTATCGTCGTAAAAACACTACACGCGGTACGTCGCGTCGTCTCGAAAACGTGTTTCTTCGTTCTGCGCGAGCGCGTGGTAGTCGGCACTCTTTCTTCGTCTTGTTCTTGCGGAATCCAACTTTTCTTCTTAACTTTGAATATCCCGGACGAGCCCCCAAATGTGGGATGGCGTAAATCAATAGTCATATGTTCGAAATCACTTCTTTTAATAATTTTACTTTATAAATATGAATCCCGCAACGTTCACCCGTCTTTCGTCCGCCGCCATCTCCATTTTTCTCTCGCTTGCACACACTACATTCTCTCTTTCACACATCTTACGTTCCGTTTCCCACATATATATAGATATCCTCAAAGGTTTTATAATTACGTATGACAATAGCCGAAAAACGATGCTCAAAAATAATTTAATGAATTTAAATTACATCCAACCCTAGGACTTGTACTTTGACCAAAAGGAGAAGAAGGGAAGAAAACGCATTTACACTTCTCGTCTGCAACAAATAATTATCCAATCTTAACACACTGGCTAAGAGTAGTTGAATGGCTAGCCGATGATGCGGAAGACCCGCCATGGTGTCGGTCACCGTGCAACAAACAAGGCTTCTGTACTGAATTTATTTGTAATACAAGCTGTACTATCTCATACTATATCTGTATCTACACTACTGGTGACAAACAGTGTTAAATGTAAATAAATAAATATTTCGCACACACAACAACATCTAGTCCCAAACTAAGCAGAGCTTGTATTATGGGTACTAAACAACTGATATAAATACATAAACATACTTTTTTTTGTAAATACATACATACTATACATAGAAGACACTCAGACTCTGAAACAAATATATTCGGATCACACAAATATTTGGTCTGACCCGGAAATCGAACCCGAGACCTCTTGATCAGCAGCCGCATACACTAACCACTAGACCAACGAGGCAGTCAAATGCCTACTCCTTTTGTCATCAGCTATCTGCCAGTGAAGGTCCCATCAAAATTGGTCTATCTGTTCCAGAGTTTATACGGGACAAACCGATAGACAGACAAAAATTTAAAATATTTATGTATTAAATTTAAGTATTGTATAACAAAAAGGATGGTGACCAATACTTTTGGATTATATGCTTTCCATCAGGTAGAGTAGCGTCACTTTGGCAGTCTCATATAAAAAACATGTCGTCTAACTTTGTCATGTGTTGACATACCCATAAACCACTTACCCAGGAACGCCCTAACGTCTCCAATAAATAATATAATAGGAAAAAGTCTGACAAAACTCTGGCAAACTTTGTTACCTACCGTGACGTGACGATTTTTCAAACTTATCACTTCAAAATGGCGATCACGAGCGACTATAATTACGAATTCAGATACCGTTCACGAAAGTATTTGAGCAAACCACGGTAAAGTCAGTTTTGAGAACTGTTTTATTACTTATAAAAAATAATGGTTAAATGTTTTAGAAAAATCCAGGAGTAATAGACTCTTAGAAACTTTCTGAATCTCTCTGAACAACCCACAACGTCCCACTGCTGGAAATGGGGTTTCCTTTCAAGAGAGGGTTAAGGCCCTACGTTCTCATGCTGTCCGAGTGCGGGTTGGGGACTGGCAAGACAGGTTGTGGTTACGTAATCTTGCCGTTGGATGTTTTTAAGCCGCCAGAAGGCCTCTAACTAAGCTTCATGGCTGTTATCTTATGATAATAACCGGGACCGACTGCTTAACGTGACCTCCGAATCAAGAAAACGCTCATAACATATTATGCCCCAAACGGTCACCCATCTAGGTCTGAACGCCCCATCGTTGCTTACCCTCGATGATTGTTTACAGGCCACTCGCTTGTAAGCGCTTTTTATAACATTAAAATTTGTTACATTCATGTGCTAAGGAGTTCAAGTGTAATTAATAAATAAAAAACATTAAATTTGAATAACATCGTATAAGTAGAGTATTATATACTTAAACTAGTTGACCCAGCGAACTTCGTACCGCCCAACTTTAAAATTCCAGAACTTGATCGCAGCGCCACCTACCGGGTCCAATTGCGAATCTAAACCATTCCCAGATCCCCTTGAACACACACAAAAAAAATCATCAAAATCGGTCCAGTCGTTTGAGAGAAGTTCAGTGACATACACACTCACACAAGAATTATATATATAAAGATACAGTTTAAAAAAAATATTTGCAAAAGTCAGTTAGAAACAAAACCACAAATACCAGTGAAGCTAATAAAAACATACATACGTGACTGTCGAAATGGTCACAACAAACACACTGAAAGTCAGTTGTTGTAAGGAATGAGTTTTCCGAAACTGGCGTATGCCGTCAAGGTCTTCTCAAAGGCTTTGTTTACAATTTTGACCTGATGGATAACTTTCAACTTAATCGTTGGAACGAAGCCATTTTTACATATAATTTGTTGTTCTTTGCCGTTTTCAACGCCAGTGATTTCTCAAAAAAGCAATCTCATACCCGATTCCAATTTAGGAGTAAATGAAATGGGAAATATTTTTTACTTACGTATAAAATACGTAGTCTTCATTTTACTTGACGTGTGAGGAAGTAACGAAAGTAATATATGAGAAAATAAAATAAGTATTGATATTCAAGTTCATTCAATATCACGCTTTACCGTTATTCGTATTTAAATATATTATTATATGTATATGAGAGAGATTGCCAGCGAATTCACTCACTTGCAGGCCTTTTTGTGCTGAAATCAAGGCCCTACTATCGGGGTCTAGTGTCTAGAATTATTTTAGAGTTACGGCGTGACTTTTGAGTTGTAACTGGGTACTGCAAGAGTTACTCAGTATTATAAATAATAATAATAATGTATTATTTTCATGAATAAGATACAAAACTGTTAACATTTACTGTGATAGCCACACTCGACAGAGTCTGTGTTGTGGCTATCCAACGATAGGATTACTTTATGCTTAGAACTTAATTATATCTATACATTAATACTAATACATCTATAAGAAATACGTGTGTGTGTGTGTTGTGATAAAACCTTATAAAAAAACAAAAGCAATCAGAATATTTAATTCTACAATGTTACACCTCATAGAGCATCTATATTTACTTGTACCTACTGTAATTTATGTTAAGGTGAGTCTGATAAATGTTGCACCGTTTTACTAATGGTTTCTTCATTCCTGAATGGTTTATGTTCGGAAGATTGTTTTTTCTGTTTAGACTCACCCAATTTTCGAGAAATTTGCTATTCCGTAAGTTTTAGTACCTGCGATTGATTTTAGTTTAAGACGATTGAATGGTGGAATGTCAGTAATATATTCTATTCTTGAATGATGTATAAGAAAGGGATGAGATCGGAAACACTTCTCAAATGAGGAAGGTATACCTATATTATATTGGAGAGGCCTATGTCCATCAGTGGACTGCGATAGGCTGATGATGATGATGATGATGATACCTATATGTACTTGACTGCCTCGGTGACTCAGTGATAGTGTAAGCGACTGCCGAGCTCGTGTTCTCGTGTTCAAATCCTGGGTCGGACCTAATGTTTGTATGATCTACAGATATTTGTTTCAGAGTTTGGGTGTTTTTTATAAATAATATTATATGTATTTATAATTAAAAAAGCGGCCAAGTGCGAGTCGGACTCGCCCATGAAGGGTTCCGTATCAGCAAGTAACATCATATAAAAGTTCTTGTAGTTTGTTGCAACTTTCATCGATGTTTTTATACTAGTGTATTGATTGGATGAAAGGTAAATTGCGTGTTACGATTTATGATGAATTAAAAAAAAACTACTCACTAGATCTCGTTCAAACCAATTTTCGTAGGTAGTTTGCATGGTAATGTACAACATATATTTTTTTTAGTTTTATCACTCTCTTATTTTAGAAGTTAGAGGGGGGGGGGGACACACATTTTTCCACTTTGGAAGTGTCTCTCGCGTAAACTATTCAGTTTAGAAAAAAATGATATTAGAAACCTCAACATCACTTTTGAACACCTACCCACACGTATAGGTTTGATGAAAAAAAAAATTTTCAGTTTCAGTTCCAAGTATGGGGACCCCCAAAATGTATTGTTTTTTTTCTATTTTTATACAAAAATCTTAATGCGGTTTACAGAATACATCGACTGACAAAGTTTTGAACGGTATAGTTCTTATAGTTTCGGAAATAATTGGCTGTGACATACGGACGGACAGACAGACAGACAGACAGACAGACAGACAGACTTGACGAATCTATAAGGGTTCCGTTTTTTGCCATTTGGCTACGGAACCCTAAAAATCAGTCAATCTAGCTTTCATAGTACAAGTTCTGCTTAGTTAGAAGATAGAGGGCGTTGTATGTTACATGTATGAAATAATTATTTGGTAGGCTTAAACATATAATTTGAGTGTGTAATAACACTTTAATTATATAATTAAATACTTAACTTAAATTATAATGTCCGTGTGGTGACGAATTATGAATACAGTGTCACAGCCCCTATTCACACCGCGGGTGTCGTAAAAAGCGACTAAGGGATAAACTACGCAAGACAACATCAATGCAAAGAGAAGGAAAACTTGAAACCAACCCTATACCAACCCGTCTGGCCAGCGTGGTATAGTAGGCCAAAACCTCATTTTTAAGGAGAGGCCTGTGTCCAGCAGTGGATTGTTAAAGGCTGTTGATAATTGATGAAATTATAATAATAAATGTGTGTGTGTGTGTGTGTGTTAAAATTTAATGCGGAATAAGCAGCTTTCGGATTAACGGTTAAATGTAGCTTACGTCTTTTCTCAGGCTCTAGATTATCTGTGTACCAAATTTCATTTAAATCGATTCAGTAGTTTTAGCGTGTGGGCAGAACAGACAGACAGGGTTACTTCCGCTTGTATATGATTAGTAAGTATAATTTCGTACTTAAATATAAATATGTATAAAATTTGGATATAAATTTGTTGTTCCAAATTTTGAGAAAATAGGTAACTTGATAACACAAGTCTTCCAATATTTTAGTTATCTGTTCCATCAAATATTTTAAGAACCAAACTTCATTCTATATTTCTCGAACTTCAAACAAAAACAAAGCCCATGTCAAACATCAAAAGCTTTTTGTTTCCATTTAAGATGGCCGCCAAATCCATTAGACGCCAGAAAAATGAATATCGATTATATTTCCTACAGATAATGGAAAATGTAATACACTTGATAATAATATGATTTGTTCATTTGGTTGAAAACTTCAGTCAACAACTTTTAAAATAAATAAATATAATTAAGGTGTCTGTTTGTAATATCCAATGACTAGTTTTTTCCTAAAAGCATATGAAATTATATACAGTACTACTATCGTTGGTCCAGTGGTTAGCGTATGCGACTGCTAATCAAGAGGTCTCGGGTTCAAATCCCGGGTCGGGCAAAAAAGTGTTTTTGGGTTTTTCTTAGGAAATTCCTAATAGCAGCCCGGAGTTTGGAAGTTTGGCTGTGGAAGACCACGTAAAGCCGTCGGTCTCGGTTGTCTTGAACATCTATGGCAATCGTTATTGGGAAGTCAGTGCTCTCAAATATACTGACAACTAGTTCAATCTTTGAAATTAAAGACTAATCAAAGAATTTTTACATAACAATTTACTTTTGGTGTTTTAAATGTTTATTCCATGCGATTCCTGATAATTATTATAAATTCGAATGTAACTATTTGTGTATTAAGCTTTTATGCCTCATCTGCTGAAACAATTTAGATAGGTTCCGGTATAGAGATTAATTAGACTTTGGATAGAGCATAGACTATTTTTGTCGCAAAAACCGGCGCATAGCTGCTGGACATAGGCCCCAAGGCTCTCAGTACGTCTAGTCTAGGCAGGCGAATCCTTTGTATATGTGGTCACTACTTTAGAACTTTTTGGTCCCATAGCTTTTTCATCATCATCATCAGCCTATCGCTGTCCACTGCTGAACATAGGCCTCTCCAATTGCACGCTACTTGGTTCGATCTTTGGCTTCTCGCATCTATTTTTGTTTAATTCTGCTTTATTGAATAGAAAACCTGCTGTCATAGTGAGCGTCATAGCATTGCCAATTTTATAGATTGCCAAATCAAGCTTTACCATCTGATCCAATTAAACGAATTGAGTGTTTCTGTTTAACGCGATAAAGTACTTCACCTAAAATACAGTTCAATATCCATCATTTTTATTTAAGCACGAATTTTCAAAATAAAAATAACAGAACAAAACACCCTTCTTAACACATAACAAACGATTTTGTTGAACACCTTGATTTATTGTTTAATCTGTGGACTTGGGGAACGTCGCCGTTCTTAAGTAGAGCCACTTATCATAAGGAAAACACGGCGTAATGTACTGGTACCTTAAATTATACCGTGGTTTGAAACAAAATAATATTTTACCGAAGATTTGTGAAGAAGCGCTCATAGCCGAGTGGCCTTAGTTGATTGGAAACAATCACCAAGGGTAAGCAACGACGGCGCGGTCGGACCTAGATGGGTGACCGTTTGTGGCATTATATGTAATGAGCGTTTCCGTGATTCGGAGGTCACGTTAAGCAGTCGGTCCCGGTTGTTATCATAAGATAGCAGTCGTGAAGCTTTGTTGGAGGCCTTCGGGCGGCTTAAAAACATCCAACAGCAAGATTACGTAGCCACAACGTGTCTTGCCTGTCCCCAACCCGCACTCGGCCAGCGTGGGGACGTATGGCCTTAACCCTCTCTTGAGAGGAGACCCTGAGCCCAGCAGTGGGACGTTATGGGTTGTTGATGATTGTGAAAAATTGTTCATAAGAATTTTTTTTTTCAAAAGACTGCGGTCGCATTACGAATATACATTACGTGTCGCGAAGATTTTAAAAACATCCATCAAACGGAGACAAAGTACACCCAGACTCAGGCTAACAATGTGTCTACCACACAAAGTGTTGTCCTATGTGGGGTTTGAAACCTACAAAGAGCAGTAGAAAGCGGCGTAGCGACCGCTTAAACCACTAGGTCAATCGTGCAGTCAAATTATTTTAGTACAATTAATTTTTTGGTACTGTTTTAGACATATTTTATTTA
Organism: Phragmatobia fuliginosa; assembly: GCA_932526445.1. Classification (NCBI taxonomy): domain Eukaryota; kingdom Metazoa; phylum Arthropoda; class Insecta; order Lepidoptera; family Erebidae; genus Phragmatobia; species Phragmatobia fuliginosa. The sequence goes on along the minus strand of OW052074.1, from coordinate 16,702,884 downwards.
TACCCAATTATTACATTATAATAAGTATTTACAGCAGGTATAATATACAGAGATCTGATTGTAAAAATATACTTTACCGTCTTAGATAATTTTAGCTTTATTGTAATAATAACTTCACATTACTCATACACATCACATCACATTGTGAAAGTCAAGATGTAATTCTTTCTCTTCTTTTGTTTCAGGAAACACATTCCTTTACATATAATCGAAGAGGACAGTTACGAGAAGGACGTCCTATTCTACGTGAACCTCGGCGACCCGGAACTTCTAGGTGGTAAGAATAAATCTAATTTATAACTGTTAAGGTCGGGGCAGACGACGGACGGGGCGATATTGAGACCTAGTGTGATTAGTTGAAAGGTACTAACTGCCGAACACACCAGCGCGGAGCATAGTTCTATATTGTATGTTTTTACCAACCATGCTCGAACTATCTCCTTCCTAGGAGCCCCCCTAACGTTTTTAGCCTCTAAATTTAATAGACATCTAAGATAATACAAGTTCTATATCCCGTAAAGTTTGATGAAAACGAAAATATCAGTAAGAGTTAAGTAACTCCCTGTGTGCTTAGTGTGAGTTTCAATAAACAAATCGAATGACTTAACCACCACGTTAATCGAGTTTACGGCAAACGGATCGACGAGCGAATACTCGCGAGTGTGAGTGCTTACCAAGTCTTTCGCGTCGATCGGCGTTAACTCACCGTGAGAACGTAAACTTTTTTGTCAATGTTGGCAGCACGATAGAGTCCATGCGATAAACCAACTAAATTAAATACAATGATTTTCGAACGCTATTTCAATAGAGTCGTTGTATAATCAAAAATAGTCGGGTTACGCTCGGCGTCACTTGTTTGATTTGGTTCATTTTTGTGTAAACAATCTATGCGAGCATTAATTGTTATTGTTAACTCAACGATAAAATAAAATGTAAACAAGTCAATATCAATTTGAATTATTAGTAACTTTTATGGAAGAGTAAGTACCTAATCAAGATATTTATAATAGTGAATGCGAGTTGTTGAAGTAAACTTGTGATATATTTTGTGTTATTGTTTTCTTTTGGCTAGACATGGAGACCTTAGTAAGCCGATAAGAAATGCAAGAGGTAGGATCGTGGCCATTCAGCATTGGCAGGAGCTTACATCACTGCTTAACAGTGATGGCAGTGGTGATACAAAAACCACAGAAAAGTGGAAAAAGGTTTTCATGGTGATAAGTGACCCTTCCCATAATATGTTTAACGGAACTCTTTTTATCGCATTATCAATATATCTTTTAACAAGGTGGATGAACCTATAATCGGGCTAATCTAATAAGATCTTAATATCATATATATAAATACATCATCAACACAAAAATTATGTTAAAAACTTTGTTAGTTTTCACTCTCACTACCAAAATCTAAGTGACAAAGTTAACTTGCTCGAAAGTGAAGGAGTTAACAATACAACTGTCAAAATTGACTAACGTTGCAACTCACACTCACAAAAGCGTCATTCGAGCTCGTTTAAATACTCACTTCGATAAAGTTACTCGACAGTCACGATCGTAATGTAAACAAACAATCTCGCACTCACAAAATATGTCTTACAAACGTTCCGCTAGGCGGCGCTGATCCAATTCAGTACAAATTGGAGTTTACTTTAACGTGGTCGAGTAGTTAAAAAAACTCGCACTAAGCACACTGGTCTCTTAAATTTAGGGGACGTTGGTGAAAACAACCATCATTCCTACATTATTATGTTGAAAAGGGGGGGTTATCAATTCTAACGTGATGTCCTTAATTTGATTTAGTTAAATTTCACTTTAATTTTCAAACTAAAACAGTATTTACAATTGAAACTTTATATTACTATTATATACTTATACAATTTATATACATAACTTCATTTTTATAGGAAAAAACTTATTTATACCTGTATATTTTTTATCAAATAATATAAAAAAAGGCAATAAGACAAAAAAATACGTTGTTTAATTTATGCGTTTAATGAAACCTACATTACTGCAACAACTTTATTGATAGTGTTTTTCCGATGTGTAATAATATTCAATAACTATTTATTTTCAAAACACTTGAAATAATCATTAAAATATCTAAATTCCATTAAAGTAATGAATAAGTTGTAGTTTAATTAATATTTATCCTTTAGTCACTTATTGAAAACACACATCAAGTGAACCAACTAAATGACTACAGAATACTATTCGTAGAAAACAAATTAAAATACTTATTATTAATTAAGTAGAGTAGTAATTTATTTTATATTAGATATTGGTTTGTAGACTTTTTTTATAATAATCTATAATGTTTTTATTGACTTCTTTAGAGCAATATTCCAGATCGTTATTTTATTATTATGCATGCCTAAAGTTACGAATTAGCCTCGCATGTAATAAATATTAATAAGCATGTATAAATTTGCATATTAACAGCATATTGTCCACTACTGGGTATAAAATTACAATGAAATTACGACATTTTGAGTGCCGCTGGCCACGTTTTAATGTAAATTAATTTTTAGTTGGCTTGATTTATGAAATCAAAACATTAAACTTATGTAACTATGAATTTTTAGTAATTATATACAACATTTGTCGTAATTTATCATTAGACATATTTTATTTACGTAATTAGTATTTTTTTTATTGTGGTTTTGGTTTCATGAATATAATTAAACCTAAATCCGTAAAGGGATAGTCAGAGACGGACTAAGAGCCACTGATTTGTTGTGTTTAGTTTTAGTACTATTTGTTGACTGGGATTCAATTTCACTGACGTCAACTAAATGTTATAGTGAGATAACTTTAAATAGAATTAATATAATTACATTAAAATGTGGCCAAAGAAATATCCAGCAAATACAGATAAACAAACTAAAAAAAATTAATTAAATGACGAATTTTGAACTGTTCTTATATATAAACTTTGAATCATGAACTCAGATCACTTTACTTAAACTCAGATTTTTCAACTCTTTATCAAAGTTTTTTTTCTAAAATATAAAGTTTTCTACTTTTGACTTCGTTATTTTTAATTTTAATCCATTATATTTTTTCATAATTTCATTCTACCTACAAAACCGTAAAATTCTCATTTTACGATTTTATAGGTACGTACGGTTTTGACATAAACCGTTTTCATTCTGAAATGGAAAATCTTGCTAGTTCTATTTGCTGTCTATTCACTCAAAATGTACTTCACAACTTACAAATCCCCCAACATTAGAGTACATCAGCTTACCGGAACGTTTTATTTGCATGTCATGATCATTGCAGAGGTGTTTGAAACATTCCTTCCGGACGCATCAGCTGCGGTAACGGTACAGTTTTCTCCAGGTAAGTTATAAGCAGTTTCATTATCAGGCGTAATGCACACTATTGTCTCTTATGCTGTTTACATTATTATATACAATATCGACAGCCTATAAAAGTGCACTGTTGTACATATGCCTCTCCTTTTAAAGAAGCTTTTGGTCTACTATAGCCTGATGGCGAGACGGGTAGGAATAATATTTGTTTCAGGTTACCTTTTTATTCTTGCAGTGATTTTGTCCTGCTTAGTTTGTCTGTGAAAAATCCACGGAAAGCATAGCGCTGGTTCCCACTACGCCGGACCGGCAAATCTGACTGAAACCGAACCCCGGACAGAGTGTTTACATTACACTGGAGCCTCGAACAGTCAAGTACTCAGCTCAGTTAAATTTGGACCTGTGCACACAATGGACGACAAAGTTGTTGTGTTGTGGTGGTATGTTAATAGAAGGCAAAATAAAAGAAAACATTGGGTACATTCTATTTTCGAATGACAGCAACAACTTTGGACGATTTACTGAAGAAAATGCGAGCCAAATGATGTGAGGGGAGCGCAGGCGGGGCGAGGGGAGCACAGTTACTGCGAGCGAGGGATAGATACCGGCACAAACTCGTTCACATTACTCCGGTCCGGTGTTTTTAGTGACAAAACGCACGGTAAAAATGTTGGACCCGGAAAAAATGCCGGACCCGGGATAATGTGAATAGCTTCATATAACTTATACAGCCAATAGCCCATCCGGCAGTTTTACCGGCCCGGCAAATCAGCCGGTCCGGCGTAGTGGGAACCAGCGCATAGGGGTGTCGATTCTGAGTCTTCTTAACCCGTCACTAAATTTACTTGTACTATAGTTAGGCAATATTTTAAAAAAACTTAGATGTCCCATAGATGTCAAAAATATTCGAAATATTAAATGGCTGTTGTAAAAAGCGACTAAGGTGGATTCATCAACAACCCATAATATCCCACTTCTGGGCTCGGATCTATTCTCAAGAGAGGGTTAAAGCCATACGTCTCCACACTGGCCGTGTGCGAATAGGGAACTGGCAAAACACGTTGTGGCTACTTATTCTTGAAGTTGGATGTTAAAAACCCTCATAATATAATACATCATGCCACAAACGGTCACCCATCATGGTCTGACCGAGCTGTCATTACCCTCGATGATTGTTTCCAATCCCATGACTACTCGTCTATGAGCACAGTACCTCACTGTAGATAGGTAGAAAACTTGAAGAAAATCCTATACCAACATACCTTGACGAGCATGGAGCTGTAGGCCAAAACATTCTTTCTAAGAAGAGGGTTATGTCCGGCAATGGACTATTAAAGGCCGTTGAAATAATCAATTGAATTGATTATTGAAAAATAAAGTAAAATTTGTCATTGTAATCATATTACTTTATATGTTGATTTATTAAGTGTGTGCATTACGTTTTCATACATGTATGTCTGTCCACACAAAGTTTATGTACTTTTTGTTTGTTTTAGTCAATCACTTAGATGAGCACGTTATATTAGATATTAATAGATTTGGTTAATTGTAAATATTATTAAATTATTTCCAATTCGACTGAGTATTACACTTCACTCTATGACTGGCACCAAATACAGCACTTATTCAATGACTACATAATGAAGAATAAATTTATGTACAATATAAACATTGCGTTATTGTTTAATTAAATTACTTCAACACTTTACACCTGATCGTCTGCTTCTAAACGAGGAAAACTTACTCTTTAGAATTAAAACAGCATATTTTATATTTTTTAGTAATTAAGACATTAATCAAATATGATCACCAACAACTTTGTCAAAAGTGCCCTTATCTATTTTAACATTAGAAAGCTGAAGGGTTTGTTTAATTCAACACACTAATCTAAAAACTACTAATTAATATGGAAAAAATATTTAACGATTAAATAAAGGAAGCTATTTAAACTACGACAAATAAAAGTCTCAGTGAAAAAAATATATAGGACATTTTATTCATTTCGAGACTCGTAAACAAAGCTGTGCATATAGAAATAACATATAAATCTACATGTATAATTATATATATAAATATTACACTGAGCTCAGTTGGCTACCATACGATAATCCATTGCAGCATTGAGAGCAACGGATATCCGCAACAATCCCACTAAGTCTGTTCTTATCTACAACATGTTCGAACGTTAGTAGTTAAGCACAGTATAGTTCATTTTCAACTAACGGTCGCTGTAAGCAGGCGATATGGCAATTTAGTGTTACAGTCTCTGTTTAGTTGCAGAGCTAGACTTAACCCGTCTTAAAAATGGTGATACGTTTAAAAATAAATGCAACTAAGTGAGAGTTGTTGTTAAGGGTAGTATCCTAAGTAAAATGTTCATATTTCTATGCTACCAAGTATTCGAGAACAGTCTGTATTGTGATGTGTAGTTACTTTAGTTTCAGAAAATTATCAGAAATGGAATAAGACTTTCTCATTGTCGACACTTTAAAAAACTTTATTGATAAGGGAAGATTATAACAGTATTTTTATCGAACTTTCTATTTTGTAAAATTAGTATTAATTGTCATTAACAGACATTAAGAGGAGCACAAAAAACCTACAAATTCTACGAGAGTTAAATTAATATATTCTTAAATTCGATACTAAACTACTTTTAAAAAAATAACTAAAAATAAACTTTTAAATGAGAAAGATTTTAAGAAAAAAAATCCTGAAAAAATACTTTTTCTCGAGTCCGTAAATTCAGAATTGTGCATGCGTATCTTTTAATCTCCATCTTTATCGTCATTTTCAATCAAATGAGATGAAAGATCAATCAGTCAATCAATCAATCAATCAATCAATCAAAGCATTTATTTCAAGTAGGCCAGTTACAGGCAGGAATTGTTGAAACAAAAATGAAAATTAAATGTAGCTACAGTCCCAGTCACAAGACATAAAAACTGTGAAAGTACTGTAGTTGCCCATTCCCTAGCGTAGATCTCTATGGAGAAGAACGGGTAAGAAACTCCATGAACACTCTTTTAAATCAAAATGCTTTTTACAAAATCTTGGTTACATCATTCATGTTGAGATGGTACATTATGTGAGAACGATGTAGCAAGACGTGCACGTTAAAAGTGTCCATAGTACAACAAAAATACAATTCAAAAATAAAATAATTAATTCAAATAAGCTGTGGCAACTAAGAGATGACCAGTCACAACTGACAGCGCCCGTTCACGAATATGACGCATGGATCAGCACCATTCAACTCAACCATTTTGAAGGGAATTAAATGATCCGACACACGCGCCACCATCAGCGTGACATTTGAGTGAGTATGACATACTCTCAACCGCCAGGGCAGATTTAAGTCAAGAAAAAACGTAGGTTTCCAGTGAATGATAGCTTGAATAGCTTCCTAGTACATAGTACTCATAGTACTCAAGACTAACGCCTATTTGAATATTTAATAAAAAAAATGAAATGAAATAAAAATGAAATATTGGAATTCGTAAAAGAACAAAAAGTACACTGGTATATTAAGCCAAACTGAATCGTTCACCGTATATCATCCAGTTTCATTCGTATGGTAATATTTTATATTAAAAGCGATATCGAAACGTATGTTGCAGACAGGGAGAAAATTCAAACATTTCAAAAAGCGTCTGAATTGTGTATATTCTAGAACGCTTATATAACATTATCTTTTGTTGATATCCTATCGTTGAAGTACATATTTTGTGTAGATGTGACAACAGCATCAACAATTCCTCATCATCATCCGAGCGTTATTCCCGGTTGCGTCTCGAGACTTCCACCTCCACTTCGCACGGTCTTCGGCATCTCGCGTTGTAAGATCATTGGCATGCATATGCCATATGATATTATCCCTTATGACGTCAAGCCAACACTTCTTGGGTCTACCCCTTTTGCCTGGGCCCGGTGGAGGTGGCATGGCCAAATATTTATTCCCCACGTAACTGGGTGGTTGCCGCAACACGTGTCCATACCAGCAAAGGCGTCACTCTTGCGACTTGTCCGCAATGTCACGGACACGAACACTACCGCGAATGCGAAAGTTCCTCTCACGGTCAATCCGCGTGACTCCACACATCCACCGTAACATATTCATTTCTTGACATGCGGCTCCTGCTAGTGTCACTCTAGTAAAGACCACGCTTCAGAGCTATATAAAAGAATAGGCCTTACGATGGTTTTAAAGACCTGTCCCTTCAACCTGACTGGCATTTTAGGGTCACAAAGGATACCAGTTATCTTACGCTATTTGGCCCACGCGGTAGCAATGCGTGCCTTGACGTCGCAATCGATGTCACCGGATGAGTTATAGATCCCACATATTTAACTTGGTCCGTACGCTCGACCAAGTCATCGCCTATGCAGATGGGTATGGGATCTGTTGAGTGCTAAAAACTTTTTAAGATAAATGTAAATACGGATATGTAGTTTTTAATTGTACTAAGGATTTTGACACAAAATAATAACAGTGAAGAAGTCAAATACCTCAATCATTGTAATTGTTGCGAATGTAGATAACAGTACGAATGCCACTCTACTGAAATGCTTCTGGTTCTGCATCAAACAGTATGAATGTTATCATTTTAGATTAGTCTTCTATAAGAAGGTAGAACCCGTCCAGTCGGGCAGATTCGTTTGTTCTGAAATCAGCGTGACTCTACTGCCTCGTTTTCGATAATCAGTCTAAAATATACGACACTATACAAAACGAAATATTGATTAGTATAAATATAGTTATTTTGGATACTTTTATTAAAATCCTAATCCGCTATTTTGAATGCGACATTTTACTACGATCACACGCACCTACCTGTATTATTTATTCAAATGTTTCATATACGGAACCGCTTGGTCCAATAACTTGGTCCATTAACCTGACACCTAGAGATACCGTTATTTATGATAAGGTTTTTGGTGATAGAAAAAACTAAATGAAATTCAAAACTTCAGTAAGGCAATATTCTTTGATGGGGAAAGAGGAAAAAAACAAAATTGTAACTTTTTAAGATGTTTATCTCATAATAAAAATACTAATTTTGCTTGGAACTAAGGGTTGCTTGGAAGAGATTTTCTCTGGCAAAAAAGCCGTTTATTACACGCTTTATATTAGCTTCATCTGTATGTTTGTAACCGACTTCTTTGGGTACGATATTGACCCATTTTAAATTTCCAGATTTCGTTCAAACTTTATAGATTTATCAAGGACCGATGACAATACACTAATATTAAAAAAACTAAAAAAAAATGTTTAAAATAAATTAGTCTTTTTAGTCTAAAAAAATGCTTTAAAAAACTAAACAAACACGCTTTTAAACTAGAAAATAATTTTAATGTAACAAAGCGTGCTTTCTGAAATTATTTCAATAACGTCGCCCCATGCTTTGTTACATTAAAATATTTTTCTACTTTTCAGTTTAAAAGCGTGTTTGTTTAGTTTTTAAAACTATTACTTTTTTGGTACACTATTCATCTGACATACGAGTATTATGTGTATGTATACTATTGTAACTCTGTAGTATGGTATGCAAAAAAAGAGATTTCTATCTATCTATATAATTTTATCGCGGCTTTGTTGGTCAACAATCTTAAGGACTCCCAGGAGGTAATTTGAGTGATTCAGAAGTTTCAAGACTAATATGGACTAGACAATAATAAATATATACAATCAAGCATTATTTTGCTTAATTGATTGCTTTGTATTCGCAAAAAAAGGTTTGAATTAATGCATTCTCGAGAGTTAAGAGGACAGGCGATGGGAATTTGGTCGTCTCATTAACTTGATGGAAGGTAACGAAATTAATACTGGCCAAACAGCAAAGCGTGCAATACTGTAACAGAATAATCCCAATTTCTTAAATATTTAACTTCAGGATTACACTATCAAAGATGTAAACTTCTTTTCATGTGATAAAAGTGGCGACACAGTTTTAGTGTTCAAAATACAAAAGTATTTTTGGTTTTTTATACATATAGGTTGATAGCCAATACGAAGAATTTTAGGTTTTATTTTCGCCTTTGTAGCCTTGCCGAGTAGAGATTAAGGATGGTAACGATTGAGATGTGGCAATAGTATTATGAACCTTTTACAGAAAACGTTAAACATATACAAATAATTGCAACCTAATGTATGTATAAACATATGTATGTATGTATAAACTGCAGACAAGTTTGAGCCGTGAGTTTATTTTTTTAAGATAAATTGTAATGAATTAATGACCTAGTCCGTGATTACCGCCATTCACAAACATCTCCGACTCAAGAGCTATAAGTACTTCTCCACCCTTTGATTTTCCCACCTATCTTTATTCAGTGTTTGATAGATGGAGTGTTCTCTCTTTCTTTCACATAAATACGAAGGTTAAAGTGCCTACGTATATGTGTTTTATAGCTGTAGATAGTATCCTTCCTTATAGAATCAAAGAATCTCCATTATAAATTTAATTGAAATCAGTGCAGTTGTGCTTGCACTAATTTCAATGAAATTTGTATATAGTTGCAGTGAAGCTTAGTTGTGAAAGTATAATAGACAGACAGACAGAGTCACTTTCGAATTTTTGATATTAGTATGGATTAGTAATCACAAACACTGATGGTACCGCAGGGAACAGCGTAGGTAATAATGAATTTAAAAACCATTATGCGCTATAGAAATGGGCAATAAATCTATTTCCAAAACGATCGAACAGGATAAAAGTCATTCTACCCTCGAATTCATCGCCTTAAAACGTCATCAATATAAAATGGCCTATGACTGAAGTCAAATAGGAATCTCAATAAAAACTGCAAACTTCGGACGAGCCATCAAATCGGAGGTCAGATCTCCATAAACTAGAAAGGACAAGGAACATTATGTGGAACTTGTAAGGATGCCACGTTTCACCAGCCGTGTAATCCGCAGCGTCTCCTGAATATTTTATGACTGGACTTTGATATGTGATGTAAGGTTTTTATTGTTGACTAACTTTTCTTTGAATTCCATAAAATATTTTGGATTTTTCTTCTTAATGTTATCATTATAATCCAGCAAATAATTTCATACGTTATCGTATGAAATTTATTTGCCGGATTATAAAGAAGCAAATTCATTTGAGTGCTATATTGATTGCTTATGGCTGACAGAGTAGTGTAAGCGTTCAATTTGTCAGTTCGTGTGTCATCCATATTGTGTTGCTTGGTCTGGACATCTTTTGTGTCCATAGATATCCCCGCAACGAGAAATATGCCTAGTTGAGAGTATATAAAAAACTTTATATTTTCCGATCTTTTCGCAATATTATTTCTTAAAAGAAAAAAAGCCTTTATAGGATCACTTTATTTCCATCTATCTATCTACATATATGTCTGTTAGTAGGCAATGTGGGTAATAACAAAAAAATATTTATCTCTGACATCTTGAAGCTAATGAAAAATAAAGTTTGAGACTATTGATGTATTACATCAATGTTTGTATAATACTGTGTAATTCATCGAAAGAGAAAAAATCACAACAGTAACTAATATATAATAAATCAAAATAGATGAGATCCTTCTTTCCTTTGAACTGAAATCATTAAATTTATCGACAAACAAACTCTTATACCAATACCCTGAGTAAACAAAAACATCCGAAAGTTTGTTTATCTCATAGAAAACATATTATATGTTGCGATCGACAACCTATATTTTGTGTGTTGTGAAACCTGAAAGTTGTATGTTGTGAGTTTCGATGCAAAGGAGAGTTGTTATATTGGTAAAGTTACATTTGTCGCTTAAAACACAAACAAGTCTTCGAAAATCGATTTGAATTCATAGTACTGGCTTTTTCTTCTTCCCGATACCATTTAAATTATTTTTTCAGGAGAGTAGAATGATTAAGTCCATCTTTGTATGTGTTTTTTAAGTTTCCAATAAAATAACAATCTGACGAGCCGACAAAATTCAGATATATGAACTATCACACGACAGCGCTGAGCGCTGCCCTACTCCGTGTCTCACCCCGCTCCATTCCGCTCCTTGCCCCGGCGCATTATAAAAGAGCGATCGCATGAAGACCCATGAAAACCCGGAATTTTTCACGTGGTAGCAGTAGTCCAGTTAAGTGCATCTTTCATCTTGGAGGTATCATCGCTGAAAGAACTGCCACGCCCTGACTCTAATCTATGTCTTCTGTGCTCACGAACTAAATTATTTTGTTAGTTGTAACTTATCTTCGACCCAGTTCTAATTTCTCTCATTTTATTTCACCAACCAATCTTATCAAGGCTACCAAGCCTATAACGTTACAGTACTTTTATTAAACTACGGCTGAGGCTATTAATAAGGAACCTAACTTATCATTAAGACCAGTTTTGTTTCTACTTCAAGCTACTTATTCTATGCCTAACAATTCGAAAATATATAAGCTGGTTAAATGTCTGCTTTTAATATCAAATCGATAGTTTTTTTACTAAATACATATAAAAGTATGTAGGCATATTCGGCACTAACATCAAAAATAAAATTTCAAAAAATGTTTATTTGTTCCGGCTAATCTCTGGAAAATCTGAACTGATTTTGATTATACTTTCACTTTAAAATAGCCTATGACATTAGGAGTAACTTAGACTAATTTTTTATTCTAGTTTTCCACCGCGGCGTCACTCACAATTTACGATAACAACCGCTGATAAACCCACTGAACTCAGTTAGCTAAAACTGTTGATTTAGACATACATTCAGTATCCAGAAAATACAACTCAAATTTACGTTAAAATAATGTTTGTAACTTTAGCGAATGAAAACATTTCACAAAATCTTGATAATGTAGGAGCTCCACTGTCTGTAGTACACAACATTTAAACACGACATTTGAAGTTATGAGGAATAAAAACAAGGAAAACCAAAATTTGTTATTCAAACAAAGCCAGAATAATTTAAACGGATGTTTAACTTAACATAGGAAAGAAATTATTCCGAGTTTGTTATGTCTTTGTATATTCGTGACAACGATTTACATTGCCATTTGTAAATATTTTTGAAGAATAACCACTGCATAATTCTTTCTACTTGTTCATTATTTTTCTTGTTTTTTTAGTTGCCTATCATATTTAGGGTTCATACGAACATAATAAAATAATAATAAAAGTTTATTTGAACCAAATTATCACAAAATACAAAGAAACAGATGGTTGATAATGACTGCTATAGTTGAATAACTGTGTTGCAGCCATTAACGCCCACCTCACGAAAACAAAAAACATCATTTGTTCTGTAGTTACAAATTAGGTATTTAAAACATGTTATAGCAAATAATTTAAAAAATATTTTAACTAATGTAATGTACAGGATTGTTAGCTTGTATGTATATGTGCGTGTGTGTTGTGTGTGTATATGTGTGCGTGTGTGTGTGTTTGTGTGTGTGTGTAAAAGGCTGTAATGCCTGTAATGCTGATCGTTTACTCGTTGAGGTATGAATTGTCGTAGATACAAGATCAATAAAGGGAAGTCGGTCCGTCCACGGTGAATGCCAAAACTATCAACCATTATCAGCAGTTATGCGGTTTTATCAAAAAAACTACCATATACATTTACACAGATATTATTTTTATATTTATAATATTATTGGTATTTTAGTTTCTTTAAGGAAATATAATAACCATTTTATAAAAATCTTTAATTCCATTTTTAAAATTTTATGCAGTCTAGTCTGCTTCATATTACATTATTAGTGCTGTAGTGTCAAGCTTGATTAAATTATAACATCTAGAGTTATACTGATAAACACTTTTAATCTAGTTATTTTAAATTAAATTATACTTATAATAATCTGGCCAGAAACGCATATGCTTGACTGACATTCTTTTTATTTATTTTCTAATTTTATATCTGGTAGTGGATATCTTTATTACATCTATGTACATAGCCAGGCTGAGAATATACACTTATATATTTTTAAATATATTTACTAAAATTATAAAAATGTATAGTTTATAATTTAGGAAATTATTTTACCAATAGAAAGCCACATTAAAGTCTATATATTATTACCGCAACTTCCGATATACACGCGAGCGGAGCCGCAGGCAAACGCTAGTAATAAATAGACAAACGTTGATTACTAACAACTATCAAGTATTTAAATAACGTGTACAACATGCATATGCATGCAATTCGTATGCAATTCGATCAATACGCAAATTTATTGCATAGCAACTTCCAAAATTTTATTTGCAACCATATTTTTCAAGATGTTTTGGAATATATTAAAAAAAATTATTCAACTACTATTATGACTAAATCATAAAACTAAAAATAATAATTAATGTCACTTCAAGGTAACATGAGAACAATTATTACCAGTATTACAAATTTATTAATGCATAGTAAACGTCTAAATAAAATGAGGTTAAACTGACGACGATGATAAAAAGCATGAAAACACATGTTTATATTGTCCAGATCCTTTAACATAAATACCGACATTTGCAACGGACGAACATGTAACTGCGACATACCAGTTAACACTTGTATCCAGATCCTTTAACATAATTACAAATGCAGCGGACGAACATGTAACTGCGACATACCAGTTATATTTGGTCAACTGGTATGTTGCAACTGTATTACCACTGCCTCGTTGGTCTAGTGGATAGCTTATGCGACTGTTAATCAAGAGGTCTCGGGTTCGAATCCCGGGTCGGGCCAAAAAAAGATTTTGGGGTTTTTCTTAGGAAATTCCTAATAGTAACCCGGAGTTTGGAAGTTTGGGTTGATTCACGCCCGTGCCTCGGAGAGCACGTAAGGCCGTCGGTCCCGGTTGTCATGATCATCTATGGCAATCGTTACTGGGAAGACTGTGCCCTCAAATTGACTGACAACTGGTTCAATCATCGAATTTCAGTTCTCCCTTAGGGTTGCGGAGGTTCGATGCCAGTCGCTCTGTGGAAAAACTGATATTCACAGTAAAACCGATTGAAATAGTAACCGACCCCAAATGATATTGGGAATTAAGAAGAAGATATCAGTTTACGCTTATCGCAATTGATAGGAATTTCCACATAACAAAAAATCCAAATCGAATATAACTTGACCAAAGCCGCAGGTAAAAGGTAGCTTAGTATAAATTAATTGCACCAGTTTAAGGTAAATATTTCCTATTTTATTTTTCTACTAACAGAACATGTTTTTATTTTACATATTTTCATATTATAATTGGATCCGCCCTTTTCCCCGTATTATTTTTCGTACAAGAAATTGATACGTAATGGGTCTGTATTATTCATGATGGGATATTGTTATGAATTTCATTTTGCTGTAAAATCATGTTTCATGAGACTGTTTAGGTTAATTTATGAAATGCTTAGCAGGATACAGTAATATAATTAAATGGTGATTTTTTGTGCTAACCTTATTGTAACTTAAATATATGCTTGACTACCTCGGTGGTGCAATGGTGTGTTGTGTGACTGCTGTGCTTGAGGTTTCGGGTTCGATTCCCGGGTCGGACCAAATGTTTGTGTTAACCACAAATATTTGTTTCAAAATTTGGGTGTTTTTTATGTATAATAAGTATGTATTTACAACAAAAAAAGTATGTTTATGTATTTATATCAGTTGTTTAGTACCCATATTACAAGCTCTGCTTAGTTTGGGACTAGTGTGTAAAATGTCCGAAATATTTATTTATATAATCTATAGTCGTCACAAAATAAGAAGCCCGTTTTGACATTTGTCATTTGACATGCCGCATGTAAGAAATTGAAAAATCAAATTCATAATCCTATTTAATTACTATGTTTCCCATACACTATCACAACGCTTATCATAAATAAGCATCAATTTTAACTTGATATTGAAAAATTGCACTCAAAAACACGAATTAATCGTATTAGTTACGCCACGATGACAAATGTCAAAACGGGCTTCTTATTTTGTGACGACTATAGTTATAAATAAAGAATTTGGGAATTACTCAAGACAAAATTAGTTAAATGAGGAACTCTATTTTATAGACAGATTATTTTAGAGTTGACTCTACTCTGCCTGATGGAAAGCATGAGCAGGATCCGAGAGTGGTGGTCACCATCCTCATTGTGAGTACACATAATGCAGCATCGTGATCCACACCATGACGGCCTGGTGTCATTGGGCCCACGGTCACCGACAAAATCCAACATCACGAGTTCTATAAGGGCAGTACCGCCCCGGTCGAGCCTACCCGTTCGTGCTGAAATCAGCGTACCTCTACTGCCTTGAAAACTCTTTCTACGTCTACCTCCTCTATATAATAATATAGAGGTGGATGGGGTTTAGTAGAAATAATGGGTTACAAAAAATATAAGTGAAAGTATAAAGTTATTGGATGTCACTAATTTTAATATTTTATTACTTTTGGGTCAAGCCAGCAATTTTTTTAACAGTTCAGGATTACCATAAAACTGTATCCTTAACTGACTTTAGGGGGAACGTGTAAGCCTCCTATCATTAATGTGTGTATTTATGTATTTTTAATGTATATTTATTGTGTATTATATCTTCTCGATATTTATTGTATGTTCGTTTTTCTTCTTCTTCTTTCTGCTTTCTGTCGCTGGAAATACTCTTCGCTTTTGCCCAAGTAAGATGATGGTTTGTTATATTTTTAAATACAGTTCTAGATGCAGATGGTAATAGTCAATAACATTTAAATAGAACAAATAATATATATTTAGATATTTTATTATTCTCATTACTTAAAAAAAATATTCTAAATTTTTTATAAGATTTATATTTTTATTATATTTTTAACAAATAGTAATTTTATTCAAAGCAAAAGTGTTATAGCTTCTACATTACAAAGTACATAAACTACTGGTGAACTAGTTTTATTGCGTTCTGTAGCATTATTTGTAGGTAGTGTACAAGTATGTAGTATTTTTGCAATATTGCTGATACCTGCGACAAGTATTGCTACCATACTAACAAGAATGCTAGAACGTATATACCGCTTGGAACTGTCGAATTGATCTTACAAGAATTTGTGTTATATTGTTTTTGACTAGACGAAATGTAGCAACCGTAGCATGCGCGTAGATACTACGTAGCTAAATCGTAGCAAGTTTGTAGTACATCGTAGCTAGTAGATAGTGGACACATGTATTGTTATCCAACTGAACAGAACGCCATGATTAATTAATTTATGAACTAAATACAATCTCAAATCGCCATGAACATACATGGATATCATGTTTGTGTTGTTGTATCACATCGATTAACGAAGACCACTACTAAGTAACTTCAAAAATTTATGTGTTAAAAAATTACCAAATGAAATCACTATTTTAACTATTGACGATAGAGCAAAGTGATAGCTACACTTTTATAGAAAACATCAATATCTTTAAAAAAAGCCATATCATATGTCTAGCTATAAATAAAAAAAAATGGTAAAATATTCAATATTTACGTTTGAATAAACTAAAGATAACGCCTTGGTTTTATTTCTTATCCAAATAAATAATTGAATTTATATTCAAGTTAATAATATCATTTTCTGTAAATTACTTTTTAAATTATTCAAATTTAACAAACCATTCAAAAGATATCATAAGTTTATTATTTTTCAAAAATTTTGAGAAATATTGACATATGAATTTAATATTTTTTAATGAATTTAAGAAACTACGCTCGCGTTCAAGTGACTAACGGTTTTATTTACAAGAGATATGTACTATATAATTTGGCTAATGGTTCATGTATATATATGTAATGATATCAAAGTTATCCTTATTTTCCCTGTAACTTTTTTTTATTAATCCCCATCACAAAGTGTGAGGGTTGTTATAACTTTGAAGTGATTTATGTGTGTATAAATACGTTTATCATAACTCCTAACATAACTAAAATAGACTTAATCGACTTTTCTGAGTATGGAAAGTGTGCCAAGAGTGTTATTTTTTTCTTATTTTGCTGTAAGTATCAGTGCGGAGTGGGGCGGGCGGCTAGTTTATAAATATACATCTTACCTATATATAAAATTATCGTGTCAGAATGTTAGTTACCATACTCCTCCAAAACGGCTTAGCTGATTTGTATGAAATTTTGTGTGCATGTCGGGTAGGTCTGAGAATCGGCTAACATCTATTTTTCATATCCCTAGGACGTGAGCGCAGCCGCGGGCATCAGCAAGTATTATATAAAATTCTTGTGTCGCGGTGTTTCTTACTAAACTGCTCCGAAACGACTGAATAAATTTGTGTGAAATTTTGTGTGCATAGGGGGCAGGTCTGAGAATCGGCCAACATCTATTTTTCATACCTCTAGAATGTGAGCGGAGCCGCGGGCATTAGCTAGTATATGTAAATATATATACGTCTTTATATTATTTACGAATAAATATAGAAAGACGTACATATATATATTTACTTATTACAGGATATACACGTCTTAAATCTTATTAAACACGAATACATACATGCGTATACTTTTGTATACATACTCAATTTGTGTCACAGTGCCTTCAAATAAATTACGAACAAGGCATTCGTAATGTAAATGTAATGAGATTCTAAACTTTATTGTCCCATTCGGCTGCTGAAGAGTACAATTACATTACATTTTAATTTCATTGTACAAAAGCCTTGAACATAAAACATTGAGACTTTGTTAAGTATACTATTAAAATTTGATTTAACTTCGACTTTATGATACTCCTCCTCACTTCACTCCTAATAGAAAGAAGGAGAGGAGTGCTCGTTCACTCACAAAGTAAAAAATGTATATGTGTGTCGATGTTTCTATATGAGTGTATATGTGACTGATTTTATTTTTTTCGTTTATAAAGACAACTCTCGCATTAGGTATATAACATACATGAAACGGACAGAAAGGATACCCTAACTCTGAGCAACAATTTGTGAATCATAGATTTATCCCATGTGGGACTTTACAAACACACATGAAACGGACACAAAGAACACTCTGACTCAGAAAAACAATTTATGAATCACACAAAGTGTTGTCCTACGTGGGATTTGAACCACGACACTTTGCGCATTAGAAAGCAGCTTGGCGACCGCTTAAACCACTAGGCCAAACGTGCATTTGAATGTTCCACTATTGCACTTAAATACTGAAACGATTTTAATGAATGAGGTGTCGTTTGATATACTTTCAATAATAGCCCGGGTAACATACTCGTAGGCTGTTGACATTTTATCAAAGGTTTGTATCTAGTTAGTTTACAATTTAAGCTTTTAACCTATTACATAGCTTTTATCGCGGGCTTTGAGCGCGGCGACTGAATCTAGAAATTCCGTAACGAAAAAACCTAACACCAAAAAAAGGATAGAGAATATGATTGTAACTGCAGTGCAGTAAGGATGTGGCGGCTCGTGCTCGTGCCGTGCTCTATAGGCAGATTAGCGCATGCGTGCTGCCGCCACCGGATGTTAACCGTTGCCTTGACAACACAGTCATTCTAGATTATTATTTCTATGTTCTCTAGTTGTCATTGTCTTTCGGTTAATAGGGTGAATATATTGTTGGGCAATAATATTGTTAAAATTTATGTTGGTAAAAAGACAGTGTATATTGCTTTGTAAGCTTGAATTAATATCAAAGAAAAAAAATACTGCATAAATAAAATAAAAAAGCTATGCCATAGCTTTACCACGGCAGTCCCCCAGTGCCACACGAATTTTTTATGTTCTATTTTTATGATAAATGATATTTATTTCTGTAAGTAAATCTTTTGAGACATTTTTACAAGTCGGACTTATAGCTAGAAGGCGCCGGCATTTCCTACGACTCACTCTGGGAAGAAACGCCGAAACAAACCACAGAGGTGTCTTTTTTTTTTTAAGTCCATGTACAACATTAAAGAGAACTATGTGAGTGCAGTATAGGGTCTGGGTTGGCCTTTTGAAGAAAGGACCATAGTTTTGAGTCGACCTGTCCATACAGACGGCATACGGACCCCAGCCATCGTGTAGCCTAACCGATGTAGTTAGGATCCACAACCCGGAACACGACACTGCCGCCAGCAGGACACTTGAGTAGGCCGTAGAAACACTCAAAACCACCAGAAAATTACTAAAATATAAACTAACATTACAAGCCTACACTATACTCACATTTACAAACTTACACAAAAAAAAAATGGTATGGTGAAATGAGAGAACCAAGCACACGGTAATGGTAAAGGACTACCGGTGGTCATACAAACTAGGAGTTATCTTTAAGTTCAGGATTACATAAGATAATATTGTCATAATGATGTTGTACTAATTGTTTTTCTGGTTTGATATATGGTTTCATACGCCAAAGTTGGTCCTACATAAATTATGAAAAAGAAATCCAACCCTTAGGGTGAAACAGAAATTGATTGATTGTGTGCTCACTGACTGTAATATATGCTTACGTATAACTTTTTCCAGAATAGTCCGATTTCAAGTGTACACCTCTAGGTTAGTCTCATATAAATTAAAAAAAAGAAAAACATTAAGAGAAAAAACATTAAGAGAAAAAAAAACATTAAGAGAAGGAAAAAAGGAAATTATTGATTATTCAGTGATTGTTATATATATATCCACGCTTAACTTTCTTCTGAGTAGTTTGATTTCAAAACAATCCATGAACAAAGATAACTTAATTACCATAACTTTAAAGAAATAAGTAAACCAAATTAAGAAACAAGGGCGTGTCATCACGTTTTACGTAATAAATGATTTTGCTTGTTAAAATTATTGCGGTATGCTTTTACTAGTTTGAGAAGTTAGTTGTTAAGGTTAAGTAATATATTTTCTGCTTTTCATTTCTTCCGACGCTTCAAAAAGTTGTATGGCACAAAAGAAGTGCCATACATTATAAACATATTAATTCACACCTAAAATGTAACGTAACTTTTTAACCGACTTCAAAAAAAAAGGAGGAGGTTCTCAATTCGTCGGAATCTTTTTTTTTTTTTATTATTTTTTTATGCATGTTCAGCGATAATTTCGTCATTTATGAACTGGTTTCAAAAATTCTTTTTGCATTGGAATGGGCGTAGCTTACAGGTAGTCCCATTGTCACCATACCGGGATCTGATGATGGGATCCCAAGAAAATCGTGGGAACTCCTCAAATATCATAGGCACAATGTCGCGATTTACTCAGAATAGTTTTTCATTGAAGTCGGTTTCTTTTTGTTAAAATTATACATATGTATTGATATTTTAATATAACACTAGTGACAGCTCTCACAGAGATCAAGTTGTACTTTTAGGACTTTAGACTGCTCACTGAACTTGAAAATCAATGGCTTTTTATTATGTGCGAACCTGTCAAAGAGACTCCACTCTGCCATATTTGGCAACACTTATTTAAATAATCTCTTTTGAATAAATGAAAAAAACTGTACTCATTCAATATCACTTTAGATTGCTTTCAGCAATAAAGCCGCCCATTGTACATATCTAGTGAAAACTGTATTTGGTGTGCAATAAAGTACATTCTATTTTATTCCAGTCATTTCTCTTAATCATCATCATAAGTGACTGTCTTGTTGGTCTTGTGGTTAGCGTATGCGGCTGCTGATCAAGAGGTCTCGGGTTTGATTCCTGGGTCGGTCCAAATATTTGTGTGATCCGCAAATATTTGTATCGGAGTCTGGGCATTTTCTATGTATAAAACGTATATATTAACAAAAAAAAGTATGTTTATGTATTTATATCAGTTGTCTAATACCTATAATACAAGCTCTGCTTAGTTTGCGAATAAATGCCGTTGTGTGTAAGATGTCCGAAATATTAACTAATTTATTTGTTATTATTAATTTGTAATTAAAAATGTAAGAGCACAAATCTTTATAAAATTATAAATGTAATTTAAAATATTACGTATCTTTTTACACAGCCATCAGAAAACCGAAAACATCACATATAATAAATATTTTTGATTCATACAATTTTATTCATGTATTCCGTTTGCTGGTCACGTAGTGGGTACGGAATAAAAACCAACCCTTCCCCATGAGAAATAGACACATTTGAATATAATCTAATAGAGATTTCTTTTGAAATGGTTGGGTATATATTTGGAATTAAATTTTGTACCAGCCTTGTCGCAGTATGTTAACAAGATCAATCCTGAGGGCATAGACGAGATACGGGCGTTTTACGTCAAATCTTTTTCTAAAATCGTTAACGCCCCTATTCTATTTTATTCCTTTGTTTTTATCATTTGACTTATTGTTAAAATGACGATATTACCGTATACGATACGACGAAACCCCATGTCCCCCCTCCTGTAACTTCTAAAATAAGAGAGTGATAAAACCGAAAAAAAAATATGTTGTACATTACTATGTAAACCACCAACGAAAATTGGTTTGAACGAGGTCTAGTTAGTAGTTTTTTTTTTAATACGTCATAAATCATAATCCGCAATTTACCTTTCATTCAATCGATACACTTTTTAAGAACTTATAAATGATGTTACTTGCTGCTACGGAACCCTTCATGGGCGAGTCCGACTCTCACTTGGCAGCTTTTTTTAATCTAAACAAACACGCTTTTAAACTAAAAAGTATAAAATAATTCTTTCGGAAAATATTTCAATAACGTCGCCGGACGCTTTTACATTAAAATTTTCTACTTTTTAGTTTATAGGCGTGTTAGTTTAGTTTTTAAAACTATTTTTTATTTTTGTGTTGTTACCTTGGAACTTTTGACTAGGTGAACTGATTATGATTTTTTTTTATTTGGAAACCGGTGCCTCTTACGTAGTCCCATTATTATTAAAGCAGAATCTAATGATATGAACTCCTCAAATATCATAGGTATACCTGCAAAGATTGCATAAGAGTTTGTATGTACAATGGTAATAAGAGATCTTATTAATATAAATATACTTAAACACTAGTAAAGAATGCCTTGTTGGTCTAGTGGTTATCGTAGTGCCACTGCTGATCAAGAGGTGTCAGGCTCAAAATCTCGGCCGGGCCAAAAGTATTGTTGGGTTTTTCTCACAGTAACTCGGAGAACACGTTAAGCCGTTGGTCATGAATATTTATGGCAATCGTTATTGGGAAGTCAGTGCGCTCAAATATACTGAGAACTAGTTCAACCTTTGAATTTCAGTTTCCCTCAGGGTTGTGAAGGTCCGATGCCAGTCGTTCCGAGGAAAAACTGGCGTTCAGGTAAAATCGGTTGAACTAGTAGCCGACCCCAAATAACCTTGATAATAAAGGCTAGAAAGGAAAATAACTAGTAAAATATATGTAATACCTTTTAATTTCTTTTTGTATTATAGAAAATTTTCAATTTTACATCAAGACTTAGAACAGTAGAACTTCCACTGAGAGCTGGCTGGAGAGATTAAAATATTTAATATTTGAATTCGACACATTCGACGAAATCTATGCAATAATTAAATAAAATGTTAACATATTGGTTATGTGTAAGACATTTTTCTACGTTTTCGAACTAATTTTATATGCACAAACATATATAGTTACAATTAAGCTGTGTGGGTTGTATTTACACAAGTTTTGTATGTGAGATTTTGTTGTGTGCTTCATAGATTTTTAATAATAGCCCAAAAGACGTAAGGTATCAAAATTTTATAAAAAACACTGTTTTATTGAAACGTAGTCGGGTCTTTTGTTTCTTCCCTTCTCTTGAAGCGAACCAATTTAAACTTCTTGAACAAAACTATAGCATATAAATACTGTCTAAATTTAAATATGTAATAACTTTATGTAAGCTACAAAACTCTCTTCAACCTAATATTTGTAACACCTAAGGTCGCTTTTTCTGTGCATTAAAGTTACTCTGTAAGTTGCTTACTCGCTAGGCGTACCTGCTCAATATTGCACAAAGTGTGTTTACAAGTTGATTGCCTCCTAAGTGGTTGGTCTTAGTTCCTAAGTATATTATCTTTCGCAGATGACGATAATCCGGTGGCGACTGACAACGAAGCTAATCATCTGGCAACGTTGCCTGAGGAAGAAGCGGTTGTAGCCATGATGGGCTTACCAAGAGCTGGCGAAATTACCAGAGCGCAGCTCAGAATTAAGGAGAGCAAAGAGTTTAAAGTAAGTTTTTTTTGTTTGTTTGAAAACAATCGTTAAGATAAACCCAGTAAGGTAGGCTTAAGGCTCTTCTGTTGATTGATTTAGTTGTTGTATATATTTCGTATATATAAGAACAACTTTGGGTTTTATTGTCCTCTTTATCTAAGACCTTTTTACTACATTTTGTTTGCAAGGAATTTAATTTAATTTACTTTAATCTGTGGTACACAGTTTTTATATCTTTATTATTATCCTAAAGAAGCGGCCGAGTTTGGTTGATTTTATTAAAACTGAAGTACTTTTCCCATTTTTTTTAAATGACTAAATATCGTAACTTGTGCATATTTTCATCAATCATCATCAACAGCCTTTAGCAGTCCACTGCTGGACATAGGCCTCTCCTTTGAAAGGAGGTTTTGGCCTACTATACCACGCTGGCCAGACGGGTTGGTAAAGGGTTTGTTTCAAGTTTTCCTTCTCTTTACAGTGATGTTAGCTGCTTATTTTGTTTCTTTAGTCGCCTTTTACGACACCCATGGAATTAATAGGGGTGGTGATACTTTGTATTCTTAATCCGTCACCACACGGACCAATCCGTCACCACACGGACCGTGCATATTTTACTCACTGAGAAATAATTTTATTTGAAACATACTTTATTTACAATGTAACTGGATTTAGAAGCTTACCAATAATAGTATATTCACTTATAAATATTTATTTTATTATTAGTTTATTTAACACAATACAGGCTTTAGAAGGTTATTAGTAAAGAAAACCGCAAGCGATGTAACATCAATATGAAGTTAATTGGCCCTCGAAGCAGTTATCCTTCTAAAGGTACGCGTCCATTGGCCCGCGCCGGATGCACGGCACGCACCGCACGCAACGGATTTTATTTTGCTTTGTATGATTTCACATAGTGCTGCGTCCACTATCCGCGCCGACCGCACCGTACGCCGGCATTTCTGAGCAAGGCATATCCGTTCAATCCGTTGCGTGCCGTGCGTCCGGCGCGATCCAATGGACGCGTACCTTTAAAATTGTTAATTTAGTGGTCGCCAAGTGGTCGTAATAATTAATTTGCGTTATAAGTAGCAAATATTATTAAGTATCTATTGACAAAGAATATAACTTCTATAATTACGGATTTCGCCAAGGCTACGCTGCGATGTTAATTTGACAAAAGAGTATCTTAATATAATACATGATAGTTTGTGAGACGTTTAATTAATAAATTTAGTGTATCTTTATGCAAAAAAAATATAACTTCCTGTACTCCTCTACATAAACTCTTTGCGAAATTTCATCCTCCTCCGTACTCTTAATTTTAGTAAAAAGGGTGACAAAGTTTTTACTTCACGTATTAATAAGTAAATATTATTACACACTATCAGCTTACACTAGAAGCTAAGAGTCCTAAATGCCTTGCTTCAATTTAAATCCTCCCAGAATAACGTACTAAGAGTTTCATTTACCTCACTCGCTCTGTAAAAAGAATGAATGGAATGCTAAATAATAGTTACGAGGACGTGATCTATCTCGGTATGAGTGCGTTTACGGAAGAAAAAAGTCGTGCTCCTTCACTAAAGCTAGTGGACTATTATCCTTATTAATTAATATTAATCAAAGTATGTAAATCTATAAAAAAAGATATAAAAAATAATTATTTGTTCCAGAACACAGTAGATAAATTAGTACAAAGAGCAAACGCATCAATTATCATAGGCACTTCTTCATGGAAGGAACAGTTTTCGGAAGCACTGACTGCCAGTTCAGGTATGGTGTTTTTTTTGTTTTATAAAGACAACTCCCGGAATATAAATCCTGTGTTACGAGGGACTTTACAAACACACATGAAACGGACACAAAGAACACCCAGACTCAGAAAAACAATTTGTGAACCACACAAAGTGTTGTCCTACGTGGGTCCAACCGTGCACTCTACATATTCTACAGTGAATTTTACGAACAACACAAATTTTACACAGGACATGACACCACTACAATAAACACAACTAAAATTTACTATCAAACACATTTAACAAGACAACCCCAAGCTGAGGGAAGCTCTTAAAATTAGTTTTAAAATAAGACTTCAAATAACCAAGTGTTATTAGACAATAAGCACAAATTAACAGATGTATAGAAAGATTTAAATAGTAAGAAATAGCATAAGTGTATAAAATTAATAATATTAAGAATTTACATATACATCACAAAAATAAGAAATGTAAATACATATATTGTTATTTAACAGCTAATAACATTAACAATATCGGGGAATTTTACCCGAAAAATAGAAATGTAAATAATCATATGATAGTAAATGTAATTAAGAATAAAAAGGTCCTGTTTTACGAACGGGGAAAAGCTGGGAGGTCTAAAACAGACTTCATTAAAAAAAAAAAAAAAAAAACCGTGCACTCAAGCGTGTATTTCTTTACAGTATTAATACACTAGGTTAAATGACTGATGATTGTCGAGGCTTCAGTAAAAATAAGGATACAAAAAACCGAATGCTGTGGCTGAATGGCATAATGTAAGTGTACGTTGTACATTTATATTATGCCATTGCCACATTACAACAAAACCTAAAAGCAGTTACCATTTTATTTTCTTTATTCAGTAAATTATTTAATTGCAGGCTCGTGTGATTATACCGATTATAATTAAATATTTCTTAAGAAGCTATGCATTCATGCTAAATAAACCTATATGGTGTTTAATATACATATAAAATTATTTATACCTTATTCTAAGACAAGACCTTATCTCAAAAACAAATCTGTAATCTGTGAAATCTGTTTCTGTAACAGTAAAACCAACTCTGAAGTCACAGGAACACCTAGTTTGGGAGTAAGGGTTACTCTAATTGTTAGACCTTTACCTTAAACCTTGCAATTTTAGTTCTAAGGAAATTATAATAGGCTATATTTAATAGGCTATATTTATATATATAACAATAAAGATTATTTTTAGTAATAATTGTGTATATATCGTAGGTTCCGATGATCCTGATGAGCCACCTTCCTGTTCTGACTACATTCTTCACGTGGTGACTCTCTTCTGGAAAATTGTCTTCGCTCTTATTCCTCCCACTGGTAAGTTAGCTGATTGGAAACAATCACCGAGGGTAAGCAACGATAGCGTGGTCAGACTTAGATGGGTGACCGTTTGTGACATGATATATGTTATGAGCTTTTCCGTGATTTGGAGGTAACGTCAAGCAGTCAGTCCCGGTTGTTATCATAAGATAACAGTCGTGAAGCTTAGTTAAAGGCCTTCGGGCGGCTTAAAACCCCCAACAGTAAGATTACGTAGCCACAACGTTCTTGCCAGTCCTCAACCTCGGACAGCGTGGGAACGTATGGCCTTAACCCTCTCCTGAGAGGAGATACGAGCCCAGGAGTGGGACGTTATGGGTTGTTGATTAATTAATTGAATAGCTAGGTTATTGCAGTGTACAAACTTAGTACAAAAAAGAAGGCCAGTAAAAAGTTAAACACATACATATAATATGTGTGTGCATGGGTGTGATTTTCATAGACTTGCGTCTAGAGGTTTAACTGTCTCCATAGAAAAACTGTTAAAATAATGAACTGAAGCTTGGAAAAAGGTAAATATTTAACGAAAAAACATTTTAGGTAACTAAATAAAATAAACATTCACTAAATGTACATTCACTCATTTAAAAATAACTACTTCCACACTTTTAAAACGAAAAAAAAATCTGTGGGCGTTTTTAGTCACGACGCCTTTATTTCTTAAATTTAATATGTAAGCGTATGTTTCCATACTAAGTTAGTTTAATTTTACAATATAATTAACAATTTAAAATATAAATTTATAAATTAAAAAGTTAGGTAGGTAACTTGTGTTCAGTGACCCGAACGTAATATAAATTAATTATTGAATATTACTCGTACACACATATACTAGTATGTAGCTACGAGTGTATTACAGGCCACTTCTAATAATATCTTAATTCCATTATTTATAACGAGACTGCACTAAGAAACTCGTTAACAAACATGTTATATGGATAGCTTTATGCAAACAAGCTTATTTTGTAATATTAAATAAGCTCACAACAAAAGTTTAACATTTTCAGGATAGTAGTTGACTATAGTCGTCACAAAATAAGAAGCCCGGTTTGACATTTGTCATCGTGGCGTAACTAATACGATTAATTCGCGTTTTTGAGTGTAATTTTTCAATTTCAAGTTAAACTTGATGCTTATTTATGATACGCGTTGTGATAGTGTATGGGTAACATAGTAATTAAATAGGATTATGAATTTGATTTTTTAATTTCTTACATGCGGCATGTCAAATGACAAATGTCAAAACGGGCTTCTTATTTTGTGATGACTATAGGTTCTTAGTTTATTTATCTAAAACTAGCGACCCACTCAGGCTTTTGCACAGGTAGATTTAAATAGATTTTAGGTTTAACAAACTATTGCTATGCTATCAATTTGCAAGGGAGAGATTTGAAAATAATTAGTTTCGTGTCCCTCCAACATAAAAGGAGGAACAAAAACAAAGTCTGGGATCTAGACATATTTATTAACTATTAAAAATGCAATTCTTTCTCAGATATAGGTGGTGGTTACGTCTGTTTCGTTGTGTCAATCATCTGCATCGGTCTTGTGACAGCTGTCATAGGTGACGTGGCTTCACACTTCGGCTGCACACTTGGCATTAAAGACTCTGTCACTGCCATAGTGTTCGTCGCCCTGGGGACGAGTATACCCGGTAAATATTTAACACATATTTAGATTATCGTATTTACGAACCTCTTTTTGTTTCCCTATTTTGCATGCATCAACCCGTTTAACTATGAAAAATATATAAGTATTTATTTACTCAATAGAATTCCTCACATCTTGTCCATGATAGGATTTCTTGATCCTACAATTGAATATGTTAAAAATAAACATGATGATGAAAAGGAACAACATTCATAATTTTAAATATCTAATTAGAGAAGTACATTCCGAATAAGCTGGGTAAATTATTTGCATCATATTATTTTTAAAAGATTCACTAGATCTATAAGATTTATATAACATTACCATTCTTAATGAAATTAAGTCACACAAACACATATGTGAATAGAGCATATAATATTATTGGATTCTTTTTATTGCTGCAGTACCAGTATTCTACCATATCAACGAAAAAAAATCAATATCGGTTCACAAGTCCATTTGAACTTTTTACATTCGATCCAATCAACCTTTAAGAGTAGAGTGAACAGGTTTCTTTTGGATGGGCGTGTACCATCTTCGTCTTCATCTACACTTTCCATCAGGTGAGATGGAAGACAAACGCCTATTCCATTACAACAATAAAAAAAAAAGAAATCACCGACGTACACTGTAGAACAGTTTGAATAAACTCGAACATTGCTAAATGCTGTCTAGTTTGAATTTTAAATAGTACGATCACAAATACAGTGTTAACGATATTTTATTTTTAGCATATAATAGATGCTGTTATTGTAAAACAATATTTTCAACCATTAACTGTAGACCATTGCAAGCAAAAAGTCTATAAACATTTGAACAGTGAAGTAAAACTTAATAGTTTCTGAGTGTTCCTTAGCTTCAAAATTTACCTGTTTTCACTTTATATTTCTTGGACGCAATATTAAATCATTTTAATTTGAAGTTAATTTGTTTTCGTATTTGTAAGTAACAAAATATCGTTTCGTACGAAATCTGTTTGATTAGGAAACGCGTCTTGATCGGTGCGTCACTACATTATTTCTATTTTCTAGTGAATATACTATAATTTGTTATTATTATGCTTCTAGAAATATACAACCATGGATTGTATGAGTTCAATTGCCACTTAGCTATATAAAAGCAAATGAAGCTTAAACTATCTTCAGAAGAACGATGTTTTTAAATTTATATCATGCTCTTGAGATTGCTTGCTGAGATCTTTACATTAGTTGTACTGAATTTTGTTTTTTGAACTTGTGAGATTAACTATTAAATTTGAATGCAAATCGTAAACTGTATGATGTACCGAATGCTATGAAAGAAATTAACTTTACAAGTACTTACAAAAAACTTTTAGAAATATTTATGTAATAAGAAGAAGTGCTAGGATCATTCAAGCTAAGATACATTACAAAATCGATTTAAAAAATGGATATAAATGACAGAATATTCAAATAGCTTTTAATGTAATCATAATATCAACGTCCTAATCTTTAGTGAACAACGTAATACGGAGAGTAGGAGTTTTCGTGGCACACAATTTGTTGAACATGTTTTGAGACATATATTTCTCTTTTTAAAGTCATTTAAAATGAAAAATTCAGAGATTTGCGCTATCAGTTATTCACTTTTGAAGCTTCTGCAGGTACTTATAGCATACCTGCACCGTAAGATAAGTCATTCTTCTTACATGCATACAAATTTCAAGCTGTTTGTATAAATCTTACAGAAATTAAGTTTATAATTTAAGATTTTTCATTTCTACATTCATAATTTTGCTATTTATTTCCAGAAAAGCATTTTGTAATTAAAACTATTTTTAATAGTTTTGTGTTTAATATAATTTGATTTATTACAAGACAAATCTTGCCAAGAAAATCAAGTTTCTTATACTTTTTTTTGTTCTTATTTCTTTCTTCTTATTCTTATTTTTATTTCACAAATACAAAATAATCAGAAGTGGGATATAATTAACTTGCTTATATAGTTTAGATGCTTGGAAATAAAGTGCCAAGACAACCTCATACATGCAACACATAGTGTGTTTTGGTAAAATGTATAAAAATATTTCTGATTACAACATTTTTAACACAGACACCTTTGCAAGCAAAGTCGCTGCCATCCAAGATAAGTATGCAGATGCTTCAGTTGGCAACGTAACAGGATCTAACGCAGTCAATGTGTTCCTGGGCATCGGCGTCGCGTGGACCTTGGCTGCCATCGTCCACTGGACCCGGGGGGATACATTCCACATCGACCCTGGAAAGTAAGATATTTGTAATCGTATAAATGATAAGAAAATAAATATTTCAGACATTTGACACACATTGCCATCTAGTCCAAAACTAAGCAAAGCTTGGCAAACTTCAAGTACTAGACATATTTTACCTTTTTTTTCATAATCATAATCATTTATTTGCTGAATGCGGTAGGTATACAGAGTATGATCTTATATATAATATGTCTCTTTTACATCCTACCAGTAAATATGGTATGCAAATATTTATTAGGTACAAACTGACCCGGCAGCCTTCGTACTGCCTCCATCGATAAATAGAAAACCTAAACTTAGTTAATAAAAAAAATGCCATTCATTTATATATATTCACCTTTTAAACCTTCTCTGGACCTCCACAAATAATTCGATATAACAATTAGCCAAATCGGTCCAGCCGTTCTCGAGTTTTAGCGAGACTAACGAACAGCAATTAATTTTTATATAAATAAGATCAAATAAATTGAAATTAATGTAAATGATAAAACTATCGCATGCAATGTTAAAGATATTAATTAGGTCAACCAAGAATTTAAATATCGTCAAATTCAATTTAAACATGTCTAAAAACATGTAAAATTCAGACGATATCAACAAATATCAATAAGTCAAAATTCCATAAATCTAACTTTTACTCTTCGCGATATAACTTCAATTCCTATAAGTCATAGAAATATTTCTCTTTCAACCATTCTGTTATTTTTTTCTTGAATTTAGTTATGTACATAATAATAAATAAAAAACAAGTGCTGGCAAAACTAGAACATGTATATTTTCATATTCATTACCAAATTTTTTCATACTTCGTAGACTGCTCTGATATTTTCCGAATAAACTTAACACACACTATCTAACATCTTGTAGATCATATGTTCAACTAATTTGACTCATAACTTTACAATGGACCAAATTGCTCACCCTTCTAATTAATTAACATTCTGGAGGTGTACTTGCTTTCGAATGACTCAATTACTGTCCGCAAAGCCAGAAAGGCGATTATCGACCGCTACCGCAGTTTCGGTAAATCTGGCCCTTTGCAACTGAATGAATAAGTGCTCGACGCCATTACTTATTTAAGAAGTAAAATATCCTCTAGGGTGAGAATGCTTTTATCCTTAATTAACTTTTACACTAAGTATTATTTATATAATCAGCCACAAAAACAAAATGTGAAATTGATGTTTAAATTTTTTTAAGTTAGGTATATTAATTAATTAATATATTCAGTCAAGTTCAAATCTCGTTCTTTGGAAAATTCCATTTCTCTTCTTCTTGCGGTGCCTCTCCACTACTGAAGATTGGCCGTCAGCTCCGCATATCTCTTCTTGTCCCTCGCCAGATGAAACAGTTCCTTTACGTTGGCGATCCCGGTCCATTGTCTAACGTTACGAAGCCAAGACATTTTCCTTCTTCCGACGCGTCTTTTCCCCTCAATCTTTCCCGTCATTATAGTCTGAAGAAGATGGTAACGCTCATGTCTTGATACATTTTCCAGATAGGCTGCTTTTCTTCTCTTGATGTTTTCATGAGTTCTCGGGATCTCTTGACACGCCGAAGTTCTTCTTCATTCTTGACTCTTTGAACTCAGATTATTAATTCCATAATTCCTTTTAAAACCTTCCAAATTGCTATTAAAAGTTGGCCTGTAGTCTTGTTAGTTCCGTTAGTTTTTAGAAACGACAGTACAAACTTAATATTCCTCACTTTACTAGGGTCAGTTTTAGTAACTTTCGCTTTGAATAAATGCACTCTTTTAGATTTCATTCTAATACTCAAATTGCCGTGCAAGCTGTCCTATTGCCACTTACTGAACTACCTTGATTATAGTTGGGTGCATTCTATGCAAATAATCAGAACGCTAATAGCATAGTTGCCCTTTATGATTAGAAAATATCACCGAGGGTATGGTGGCCATTAGTGGCTATACCATGGCAATACTATGAGCCTCTTTGTGATTTAAAAAGTACGTTAAGTAGTCGGTCCGGGTTGTCATCATAGGATAACTATAGTGAAGCTTAGTTGGTGGTTTTGGGATAGCTTAAAAGATATCTAATGGTAACATTAGGTTGCCACAACTTTATCTTGCAAGCCCTTAACCCGCATTCACCCTGCGTGGGGATGTATGGCCTTAACTCTCTCTTTAGAGGAGACCTGAGCTCAGCAGTGAGGCTTTATGGGTTTTGATGATGATGATATTGAAATAAAAACTGTAGTATTGTTAATATGATACTTTTTTTCTTCAGCTTAGCCTTCAGCGTGACAATGTACTGCTCTGAAGCGGTACTAGCAGTACTAGTCCTCGTTCTTCGAAGACGGAAGAGCATTGGCGGCGAGCTCGGTGGGCCTCGTCGCATCAAGATTGTCACGTCCATGTTCTTCTTCTCACTTTGGCTGATCTACCTCTCCATGTCCAGTTTGGAAGCCTATGGCGTCATCAAATTCTAAGAGGTTAAAATGTTGGTAATATGATTAAATGAAATGCTGTTGCATGCTTTATAAAAGTTTAGACTATAGTCTTAAACATTTATCTAGATATCAGTGTCAAATGTTACTAGTGTTATTTTGGAACTAGTTTTTGAAATCCGTGTGGTGACGGTGTCTGTATGGTAACGGATTAAGAAAACAGAGTGTCAGCACCCCTATTCATCCCACGCGGGTGTCGTAAAAGGCGACTAAGGGATAAACTACGCAAGACAACATCAATGCAAAGATAAGGAAAACTTAAAACCAACCCTTTTTTTTTTAATGTGTGAAAAATCATCATGGACCGTCACCCCACCGGGGGTTACGGCGGGGTGGAGACGGCTCGTTGGTCTAGGGGTATGATTTTCGCTTAGGGTGCGAGAGGTCCCGGGTTCAAATCCCGGACGAGCCCAAAGGGGTGGTGTGTCGGACTTGAACCGACTAAAAAACACACAGTGTGGCCTCTCCGCGCTTCTCCGTTTAGGAGGGGGAGAAGTCCAGGGTGGGATCTCCTTCTGAACTTCTCCAGCGCCTGCCCGCTCCTGATGCGGGCACCGTCTCTGTACGACGACCCTCTCTTAGGCGGCGTCCGGCACACACCGACGCCGCCCCCTCGCGGCTGGCCACATAGTGCGGGTGGAGGGAAAACCCGTCCCGTCCACCCGCGGCCACACTCAAGGCGGCATGAGGCGCAGATGTTCGCGCCTCCGCCGCCCGAGTCGCTGGCGGCGAATCTGGTCCGATTGGATGTCGTCCTCCCGGGCCTTCTCCGCCGCCTCCTTCTGCGTGATTACGTCCTCGCAGAAGGTTGCGACCGCGGTGAATGCGCTTTCGCTGCCGACCATGGAACGAACGACGGCCGGCAGCGAGAGATCCCCTCCGATGACTGCAGTGAGGACCCGGCGCTGCGTCTCCCATGCGGGGCAGACCGCCAGCGTGTGATGAGCCGAATCCTCACTGCAGTCGCAGTGGTGGCAGGCGGGACTCAATTCCCTCCTGGCGACCGAGTGCAGGTACTTTCCGAAGCAACCATGCCCTGAAAGAACCTGCGTCAGTCGGAAGGTAAGGGTCCCGTGCTGCCGCACTGCCCATTCGCCGATGACCGGCTGAAGCGCCTCTACGGTAGCGAAGCCAGCACGTAGAGTCTAAAGCCGGACCGACCAGCGATCCATCGTGGCCTGGTGAGCGGCTTCGCGCCACTCGCGCACGTCCTCGGGTGGAGGTCCAACTCCACCACTCTCCGCCCGGTAGCTAGCCACTCGCCGATAAACGTCGGCGAGCACTTCCGCCTCCAAATCCCACTTAAAACCAACCCTATACCTACCCGTCTGGCCAGCGTGGTATAGTAGGCTAATACCTCCTTTTCAAGGAGAGGCCTATGTCCAGCAGTGGACTGTTAAAGGTTGTTGATGATGATGATTGATTTTGATAAAACTAAGACACATGTAAAGAATAAAAATATGTGATACAAAATGAAGTCGTTTGTTTAAGGTTAGTACGTCGGTCAGTTAACCAGCAGTTTTTAGGACTAAGTGAGAATTTGACTAGTATTTTAATAGAATATGGTTGATTTCTTCATAATTTTAATTTGTCTATTTACAGGTACACAGTGTTCTACTGTCTCATCGTCAGCAGCATCTAAATTCGGTCTAAGATGTATGTGCTCAAATGTACAGATTTAGACATCAATTGTACAATTTCTTCTCTGTAGAAAATGTCTCTTTCAAATCTTATAAACTGATAATAATCATTAAAAGTAGCCTTGGAGGCTGTGGTATATCTAGATTATAAATAGGTTTATCAAAATTAACGAATCAAATAGGAAGTTGGGTTAGAACTTTTGGTAGCTATTAAAATAGCTAATTATTTATTTATTTATTTATTTACAACTTTATTGTACACCAATAAGATATCAAATTTTATACACAGATATTAATATTAATGGAACTTAACAATATGGTATTACAATAGGCGGTCTTATCGCTCACGGCGATTTCTTCCAGACAACCTTTGGACGGATATTGAAGAATTCGATTTGGGGTATATATAATCTATGTAATTAATAAAAAATATATAAAAACATTACATGTATATACAGTAACAATTCTAATAATATAAATACTTACAAAAACATACATATACACATACACGTCACATATATATATACATACATACATACACATACACACATACATACACATACACACATACATACACACCATACATCGATCAAGCAGTAACCTCTACAATGTCAGATAGTAGTCCGTGACTTTCTTTTTGAAGGCATGCAGAGATTTGGCCTTTCTTATTGCCTCAGGTAAGTCATTCCACAGTCTGACTGCCTGTACCGAGAACGATTTGTCAGTGAATTGTGTGGTATGGCTAGGCATTTTCAGTTTTAAATTCTCCGACGATCTCAAGAGCCTACAATGTGAATTGTGTAAGAACTCAAAGCGTTGTTTGAGATAGGGCGGTGAATGTGGAAGAAACAGAGTACTGTATAAAATAGAGAGAATATGGGCATTACGGCGAAGGCGGATAGGTAACCATTTGAGCTTAATGCGATACTCGGAGATGTGATCATATTTACGTAGGCCAAATATGAATCTTATGCAGACATTTTGGAGACGCTCAAGTTTGTTCAACTGTTCTTCGGTAAGATCTAGATAGCTAACATCACTATAGTCAAGGATAGGAAGGAGAAGGGATTGTGCTAGGGCGATTTTTGTGTTGGTAGGAAGAAAGTTACGAAGTCTTCGCAGTGATCCCGATGTAGCAAATAACTTTCGACTAACTTCACCAATCTGTGGGGCCCAGGACATATTTTTGTCCATATAGATTCCAAGGTTTTTGACCTCGTCACTATATGGAATATTGGACCCGTCACAAGAGATGGCTGGTAATTGCCCCCAATTTATTAAAGAGTTCATCCTCCTGCTACCTATTATTATAACCTGGGTTTTTTTTGGATTGACTTTTAATCCATACTCTTTACTCCAATTGCATATTTGTTAGTGCATAATTGCATAATTATTGTGTTAGTGGCGAAAATTTTGGCAACGAATACTAGTTAATCAAATATTCATACGCAAAGATGGACATTGCAAATGAATTAGAAAAAACTAAGAATAAGAAAGAGTGAAGGAAGAAGATGGAAAAATATCTCTCTTAGTTGTTATGGTCTGGCCACCATGCTCCATTGTCTGCTCTCACAATGAGAAGGGTGACCCATACTCCTGGATTCTTCTCGCGGTTTCCATAAAGCAGAGTTAAGTCACTTTAGTATACTTAAATATAAAAATAATAGGAAATAGGGGCATGCGAACAACAAAGTTCTCTAGATTTATGTAATCGCGTACATAAGTTATAAATGCTTACGTGACATCAAAAACGACAATGGTGATTGGAAGAATGAAAGTCAAGGCTAAAATATAAATAAATGGAATGCCGGCTTTGTCTAGGTAACAGGTATTTTTTCTTTATTTTCGATGTACGTAACATATAGATCTCAGCTTACCTAAACTTGTATACTAAAGAAAATTAAAAGAATTCACTATGAAATAGAAAAGTTTATCAAAAACAAATACTTCAGTATTGAAAATCTTTCTATTTTATAAAACTAAACTGACTTCAAAATTTAAAGGGTGTTCGTTGCCAAAATGTCGTACCTATTATAATTCTATAAAAACACCACTAAGATATTTTCATCATAACAAAACATGTTCCCGCTCAGGTGTTTATAATGAGGGCAATTTAGAGGGCGACGACGTAATACCTTAAAGTTGAGCCAACTTCTTAGTGAATGTTTATGCTCCATGTGGTGTTATTAGCAATAGATGCGTTTGACAATCTAATTCAATATCCTAACTATAATAAAATTGTAAAAATTGTAAACATTGTAAAAATGTTCTAACTCACATTTGAATATATTTTTTTTTTGTTCGATAACTTATATGATTAATGTACTCCGCTGTTTTAAAATGTGTTCCATGTCTAGGTAGGGATGACCTATTTTGCAATGAACAACATACGTCATGAGAATAGGTGCAAATGTAATAAAGAAACTTATTTATTTCTAGAATATATTTTACGTTGCCGCTAGAGATATTTATTAATGTGTATGCAAAGTAAGTTATTTATAGAAGTAGTTTTTGTTCAATCACAGTGTTCAAGGTTTATATTGAAATTTGTCTTTACTGTGATTTAAAAACAAAGTAAAAAAA
This sequence comes from Phragmatobia fuliginosa, assembly GCA_932526445.1. Taxonomy (NCBI): domain Eukaryota; kingdom Metazoa; phylum Arthropoda; class Insecta; order Lepidoptera; family Erebidae; genus Phragmatobia; species Phragmatobia fuliginosa. The sequence continues at coordinate 16,665,855 of OW052074.1, read as the reverse complement.
GTAAAGCTTTTCATACTACCGGAACTAATTACTGCCTCAGACTTACCTATTTAACTCCTATATACTAAGATTAATAGCAGTAACCCACGAAAGTACCAAGTAACGATAACCGAAAAGTGTCAGATAAAAACCTGTCACAAAATGATACATAGGATAATTGAAGGAGAACAAAACTACTAAAATCCACAGCAAAACGAACACAAAATTAAGTAATGTTCCTATGAAGTCATAGGAACATTACTTATATAGAAAGTCCTGGCCTTTATTTCTCTAGAAAGTCCTGGAAATTACCATAACCAATTACTATTATTAGCCCGTACCAAGCAAATAGTAACCAACAGTCAATGTTCGTCTGATTGACATTCAAATAAGGGTTATTATAATTGATAGCTGTGGTACGCCACTTGAGTTTATTTCTTAAATTATATGCCATTCGTGTGTTTGTCGTATTACTATTCAATAAACTTGATATTTCTGGAAACTGAATGTTCTGCCGCTTTAGATACTGCCACTTATAAGAATAAGCGGCCGTATCTAAATAAAACTAATGTTGTTCTAATGTCGAAGCCAAAACGAAGGGTAATAATTTAAGCAGCCTATGTAAGTTCGTATGTTCCACCGTAGCCCCTAAATTACTGAACAGATTTTAAATAATAAAGTGTCAATAAATTTATACTAATATCCCGGGTGACATAAGATATTAAATATAATATCTTAAATTTTATCAAATGTTCACGTTTATAGTTCATAGGTTTCATAGTTTTCGAAACTTTTGCTCAAATGTACAAGTTTTGAAATGTTATTATTTTCTTCCTTGAAAATTGTCCTTTAAGTTTAAAGTATAATAACAGTTAACAATAGTAGTAGCCTTGAGAGATATGACCTTAATTTAGTACAAGCATCTGTATAATACTTTGAAACTATTAAAAATAGATACAAAATCACAGTAAAGTCAAATTTATTATAAAATAATATCGTAGTCATAGAGTATAATATGTAAATAACGAAATACAAATAATATTTAGCATTAGATAACGCTATGAAATGACGTTATAAGAGCCTCTCAGAATACTTGATGAGATATTGATGGGTTCAATAAAAAATTCACCCTGAGAAACTTGGGAGAACAAAAATTTAGGCCCTTGCAAAGGCTTATCTGAAATTCTAATTCACAAATATATAAAAATCGTAAAGTATTAGACAAGATCAAAAATGAAAAATATAAATACACATGAATATGATTTCATTCATTGTAATATTAATGATAATAAATGTTAGATTATCAACAACACGAAAACTAAAACGATCATGTAAAAATTGGTGCGATTAAACATATTTTAAGCACCATACGAAATTAATCGAATAGTTTAAGTACTGCCATAATTATAAGCATCGATATTTATTTTTAGATGGCTTATGTTAATAAAAATTCGCTATATATAGATATTATATTAGAATATGTGTAGTATCTCTGAAATATTTCCTGGATCGTATTCTTTAGTCACTAGCTTCCAAGCTTTCACTACAACCTACATAAAATAATCTTATCGTTTTGATATTATACAATTTGGGATTTTCAATACAACACTGCAATTGAAATCTTTATTCCAGCCAATCAATTTCATAGTTTATAATTATCCATATCGAAAGTTCAGACTCAGTCTGATCTACTATCATAAAATCTAAAACAATTAAAATTGCAGTTTTTGAATGATCGAGGAATTTCGTATCAAAATTGATATAAGAAGTATTTCATTCTGTCCATTAATTAATTATTTTCATGTATTTATGTCTTCTTCAACATCTTAGTAGAATTTCTGCCTGACTTTGGACCAATAATATTCCTTTCGAATTTATTTAGTGTAGACTATTTCTACGCTTTCGGTAGATTTTCTAAAAATGTTCACTTAGACTTTCGTATCCTCGCTTTTAGCTTGTACTATTTCATCCTATCCTGTTCGATATTGATCTTGAAAAGTATTGCTTTCAACAAAACATTTTCGGTAACCTTAATATTCTAGATTTTTATATTATCTTCTGTAATTTCTCAAATATTTCTATTTAATCTTAAAAATGTATTAGAAGTTCAGTCCTAAAATCTTGAAAATTAACTAATTATCTAGAATATATCTATCTATCTTATACTATATTATAAATTGATACTAGTCTTTCTACGTGATTATTCGATTGTAAAGTTCTATTATTATTTCATCGATAGTACTGTCACAAATATGATTGACATGATTATGACAAACAACGAAAGGAAAAAAAAAACATATTTTTCAAAATTTATAATTTTTATTATTTAATATCTTGTATCGTATCGTAAACTCTGGATTCTCCTTTCTTCTTAAATGTTTCTTTTAAATCTTAATAAATTAGTTTTTTTAAGATTTTAAAAAAACACAGGTCCTTTACATTTCCTTTTAAATATGACCAGTACTTTTTACATATTTTTAAAATTTTATAAGTGTATTTATGAACATCTCAACTTTTTCTGTCAATTTCCTTCCATATTTGATTTATTGTTTTCCTCACAGCTTTAATTACGTCATTTTTGGACCTTACATAATTTGCTTAATTCTAATACTGTCTAAATATTGAGATATATCTGCTACAATATTTTGTTTGATACATATTTGAGTCTCACTACTATCTGTAAGTCACACTACCAGTATAAATTTACTTCAATCAAAAACATCGATACTTCTAACACCGCCATTCCTATTCTAAACCAACTCAGTCCGCAGCTAATTTATATCTTCTCCTCTAAATCGACAACTCTCTTTATTGACGTACTTATTGGAGCTAACTTTCACCCTAATTATATTTCAATGAAATCGCTTTAAAGTGACAGCTGAATATTCATGAGATAGGTACCTTAAAAGTCTATCATTTTGCCTTCAGAAAATGTTAATTTGGTTTCATGTTGAATTTTGATGTTGAAACTGTATTGAAAGAATTAATTAAGACTTCATACGTTGTTTATACTGTTTTAGATATTGCCATATAGGTAAAAATATGTAAGTTTTTGTATCTCAACTTCAAAGAATTATAATTGTATTTTCGTCTTAGCATCAAGTTTTATCGCTGTCTTCACTAAAATCGGAGATTACAAAAATAATTTTATGTATATTATAAGCGTTTTTCAACAACAATACATACTTAGATCTAAAGTTGTACGCAAGATATTTTTTTTCCTTTCCCCATAACAGTCGTTAAACTAATTTTCAAAGTTCTCTTTATCCTTTTTTTTACGTGTGGGGGTTCCACAGGCCGTTTCCTTCAACGGGGTTTGCGGTGGGACGTTGAGTTGGAATAAAACCGACTAAAACTACACAGTGTACCACTCTACGCCTAAAATAAGAGAGGTCCAGGGACATCTATTATTAAGCAATCTGGAACGTTCTATTTATCCTAAGATAATTTATATAAACCTATTACTGGACATTACATTATTATATTTTGTTTCTTTCAATTTTCCTTACAGCTATTTAGCTTTTATTTCTCAAACTCTATGAAAAATTAAATCACTTTCTAATAATCATGATCGCAGTACTATCGGCGAAATAATTATTCATATTTCTATCTAAATGTCGTTCGTGTTAGATTCCTTAGATTCTTGTCGTATTGTAATATAAGTCATTGTAGTTATATTGAACTGATAGTGTACATAAGACGATAGATTCCATTAGATGCGAGTGTTTTGTTCTGTTGACGTATAATTCGTCTAATAATGTTTTGAATACACAGTATTTGTTTTTTTTTTTTTTTTTTTTTTTTTTTATATTTGAGCCTGCCAAAGTGACTCTACTCTGCCTGATGGAAAGCATGAGTAGAATCCAGGAGTAGGGGTCACCATGCTTATTGTGAGGGTAGGCAATGTAGCATGGTGACCCTTACCATGGCAGCCTGGTTAGATTATTCTGCATCATTCTCCCGGCCTTCGAAGGGCGGGAGAATGATGCAGAATGATGGTAATTCAAAGTAGTCAAATTTGGTGCTTACCAACTATTCGCTTATGTTTTTCAATACTTAAATGAAGATATTTTTATGATATCCCCAATATAAATATTAATATGTATCTATAGGTCAATAGAAACGAAATTCACTAAACTATCAAATCTATTGGTATAATACTCTTATAATATATTTTTTCTGATATATATTTATTTTATGTTATGCTATAATTATAATCATAAATGAAATTTTTAAAAGTTTTGGTCAAGATTATTGTGAAGAAAAATGTATTATATTTAAAATATCGTTAATTGTGTAGCAAGTCTGTTATTTATTGTAAATTAATTTATGTTATGAAATGTGATTGACATCAAAATCTGTTTTAAATTTAATGATTTTTTTTGATATATTTTATTAAGTTAAAGAAGACTATTGAGATGAAAATTTATTCAAATATGTTTAACAGTCCCGAACATTCAAAGTTTATAGTTTCATATCATATTGTTAGAGTCCAGAAGTGAAAAATAATAAAAATAATTATAATTCTTAACAATTTACTTTAATTCTAAACAATTTATTTCATTAATTACAAAATAATCTTAGAAATGCAATTAGACACAAACAACCGTTAATTAAGTAACGAATCTAAACAAATTACAGTTAGTTATACAGCAAGGGCGGTCACATAGGGCTGTACTAGCTGTTAGACAGCTTTCCTCGCACCCACCGCAATTCAGACAGTACTAACTTGTCAAAGACAGCTTTCCACATCTGTTAACAGAGTAGTACTAATTGTCCAAAGACAATGATCCACACTCCGCGACGCATTCGTCAGAAATGCGTCCCGATACAACAGATCACTCCTATTTATAACCAAGCGCAGTGAAGTGATGGCGCCACAAAAATGACAACTACCGCCGTTGTGGCTTATAATATTATATTTGTCCAGTCATTTGTGGTTTTGCCTTCTTATTTATTTCTAAAACAATATTTCAGGGTTTGAAGTTAATTTATAAATTGCTTTTATTTAAAAACATTAAAAAATATTAGACTTGGTCGAATTCAAACAATCAAATTGTCGCCAACACCCAGAAAGTACTTTTAACGTTAATTTATTATTACAAACCTTAAAATGTATTAATTTGTAATTTATAGTTCCTAAAGATAGTTACTGGCCTATGCATGCTTTATAAACCTAATGAGTAGTCGGCAAAGAATATCAATTTGTGTACCACATAATACGGGAAACGAAATGACAAATACATACGATGATAAATATTCATTTTATATTATAATTTTAACAAAAAGGAACCGACTTCAATGAAAAACTATTCCGAGTACCCAAATCGCGACATTGTGCCTATGATATTTGAGGAGTTCCCTCGATTTCCTTGGGATCCCTTCATCAGGTCCCGATATGGTGACGATGGGACCACCTGTAAGCTACGCCCATTCCAATGCAAAAAGAATTTTTGAAATCGGTTCATAAACGACGAAATTATCGCTGAACATACATAAAAAAAAAAAAAAAAAAAAAAAAAAAGATTCCGACGAATTGATAACCTCCTCCTTTTTTTTGAAGTCGGTTAAAAAATGATTTACAAAACTCAACATCATTGACAAAAAAATATATTTTAAATCGTATCTCGACGTATTAAACTTTTTAAAAATAAATTATAGACATTTTTGCCGACTGTACATTGGAATTTTGTTTTCTGATATAATTATATCTCAACTATTCATCTCTCTAAAATAAAGATTGTCCTATCAATGTATTAATTTTGGAGTAGAAAAATTATTCTCACTATTTTCATTTACAAGTATCCTGATCTTACAATTTAGAATAAATAGAGGTACCCATGTATTTCTACAACTTTAAATGTTTTCGATAATAGTATTATGGTAAATGAAAATTGTGACAATGATTACGTTTTACATAAGTTTTAGACACAGCACGTGACCGGAGATTACACTTATGTTATTTTGATAATAATTATTGTTAAAATAAAGTGTTTGTTAAGTACTAAAGTTGTTGTTTTAATTATTACTAGCTAGGTACGCTCCCAGAGACAGACAGACAGAAAATATATATTATTTTGGAAAATGTACTCTCTTCTTATCAAGGGAGTACATTAGCATACTCAGTCATATATTATAACGTAAAACTCTCAAGGCTAAATTATCCTTTGGCGGCCAAACCCTTATAAGATTTTTAGAATATCTAGTCTCGAGTATAAACCGTCGTGACATAGTATGTCATGAGTATATAAGATTACAACTCGTCCGTTTTCGAGCCTTCTACATAACTGAACATGTTAACCAGGCCAGACACGACTAATGAAGATTTTATCCATACTCATCTTATAAATTCGAAAGTAATAGCTTAAAATTTTTCAATGATATTTGCAATGGGGATACTTTAGTTCTTAAAGAAGAACATAGGTTGCTATTACGACGGTAAGAGTAATACACGCAGACGGAGCCGCGGGTTAGAACTAGTCTAATATATTTTCTACGACCAAAAATTCATATATAAACACCTATTGAACAGAACCAAACAAAACATTTTGAACAAATTATATTGCATGGAAAGGTTTATAGGTTTTTTTAATGGAATTTGAGTGTACGTTAAAGCTGTCTGGACGTTCACAGGTAAATTTTAATCACTGTTTGTTTGTTTAATGGCAGTTGGGGTTTGTTAACTTATATCTACATATTTTTGGAAGGTTCATGAGACGAAATGTTCAATTGTTAGAACTACAATGTTGATAAGAATTTTAAAACGTGTTTGTGTTTAAAGTTCGTTTTGATTTTATATACATATCTACCTAATGTTCCGTGGAACAAGGTTTTGAAACAGGTATAAACTTGAACTGCGTTCGATTGAAAAGAAAATGAAGTTCTAAATCTTATTTTAAAATCTTTTTTACACATGAGCCTGCCAAGGATATTCTACTCTGCTCTGATGGAAAGCATGAGTAGAAGCTAAGATTAATGGTGAAAATACTTTTTACAAATGGAGAATATGCAGTGCAGTGACCCTTACTATGAGAGTCTGTTGAATTTTTCATAGACAACTTCGATTCTAGCTATCGTCGTACATCGAGCGGATTTTCACAATATTTAACTGAAATACAAAGTACAACCCAGACTCCGAACAACAATTTGATGACCACACAAAGTGTTGCCACAAGTCCCGTTCAGCGTTTCAAATAGCAAGGAGGTGACCGCTTAACCAACAATGCCATCCATACAATACTTCCAATTTATGTTATGCTTTTATTTGTATTAGGGGCAAGGATCAAGGTTCAAGCAATCTTTAAAAATATTAGTTTTAAAAGAACTTCTGTTACTAAACCAATATTTAGCGTATCGCTCGCCCACAGCCGAAACTGAGCGTAGGAAACCATGTGTGTTCCTTGAGGAGCGTAGGTCAGGACTAAGACAGGATTTAGGAAAAATTCACCCATAAGCGGGTGAAAAAGCAATGAAAGTTATTCATTAGGATAACACGTAGGTGAAGCCGCGGGCAAACGCTTGTTGAAATGTAGCCGTAATTAAGGATGGGATCATTTATGCCGATTTTAATATTTAAGTTTATAATAGTTGTATATTTAAATGTAATTCAAGTAGTTCATCCTCCTAGCCATTATTCCCGATTTTATTTGGGATCGGCTACTAGTTCAACCGGTTTTACCTGAGTTTCAGTTTTTCCACGGAGCGACTGGCATCGGACCTCCGCAACCCTAAGGGAGAACTGAAATTCGAATATTGAACTAGTTGTCAGTATATTTGAGGGCACTGACTTCCCAATAACGATTGCCATACAATGTTCATGACAACCGGGAACGACGGCTTTACGTGCTCTCCGAGGCACGGGTGTGAATCACCGCCAAACTTTCAAACTCCGGGCTGCTATTAGGAATTTCCTTAGAAAATTCCAAAAACACTTTTAGGCCCGACCCGGGATTTGAACTCGAGACCTCTTAATTAGCAGTCGCATTCGCTAACCACTGAATCAACATAAATCAAGTAGCATCAACAGATAATTGATTTATGTAGTTTTAAACCTTCAAGTCTTGACCCAAAATCTAAACTAATCTCTAAACCAGGGTATATTTTTAACCGACTTCAAAAAAAAGGAGGAGGTTCTCAATTCGTCGGAATCTTTTTTTTTTTTTTTTTATGTGTGTTCAGCGATAATTTCGTCTTTTATGAACCGATTTCAAAAATTCTTTTTGCATTGGAATCGGCGTAGCTTACAGGTGGTCCCATCCTCACCATATCGGGATCTGATGATGGGATCCCAAGGAAATCGAGGGAACTCCTCAAATATCATAGGCACAATGTCGCGATTTGGGTACTCGGAATAGTGTTTCATTGAAGTCGGTTCCTTTTTGTTAAAATTATTTGTATTGATCTTTGGTCGGCTTAACCTTGAAAACGTAACAAATATACAGCCAAACAGAAAAAATTACTTTTGAAAATATTATATCACACTATATGGGTTATATAATTTGGAAGACCTAAAAGCGATTGCATGTACTAGTAGCAGCCATTAATGGATGTTCAATATCAAGAAGATTGAGTGGCTTCCTGCCAACGGCCTGCCTAATGAAGTTTGCGGTTCCTATGAAATTTCAGAAACTACGTTTGCCATACTCAAGAATCTGCTAAATTCTGTCGCTATCACGTATTTAAGGAATCACCATGTCTTCTCCTAACTGGTAATACATTAAAAATAATTTGTTAAAACTGTGTCTAAGATGTTTTTAGGGTATCGTAGTTCATGACTCGAAACCCTTATAGATTCGTCATGTGCGTCCGTCTGTCCATCCATCCTCGACCTACCGCCCAAACGGTTGTTGTTGTAGAAAGATGAAACTTTTCAAGAATATGTGTTATTATTACGTCGACAAAGAGCTAAAATAAAATTATGAAAAATATTTTTATTTGGGGATCCCACCTACACCTAAAGTAGGGATGTTTAAAAAATATCGAAATAAAAGTAAACATAATAATTATCTATTGGACACGATTTTAATTCCACTTGGCATGGATATATGACTACGGAACCCTATTCTTTGCGTGGCCTGACACGCATTTTTTAATTAAGTCTGTGCCCAGCATTATATACACATTAAAAGTTTTGCTGTCGATCTTACTGTCATTTCTTTTTAGTATGAAATAAAAGAATTAATATGAAATCTACATTATTATCGTTTATAGAAGTACTAGCTTTCACCCGCGGCTCCGCCCGCGTCTATGTCGGTTATCGCGGTAAAAAGCGGATTACATATTAGTAGGATTGTTATACACTACGACATGAAATAGGTAATTTGAAATGATATTCTAGAAGTCTCTAAGCCTCATACTTATGTGTTACCGAACAGCCCTCTCTGTTCGTAAACGTCTCGAATGCAATTTTAATTCCCTCACCGCCCTTTGGGTAAAGTATGGAAGCACTCCTTGGAAATTAATGTCCGCTCGTAAAAACTCATGGTCATGATGAATCGTTCAACGGCAAGCAGCCTTGAGTATTGCCTGTAGTTATCATAAAATATGCAAGCTTTGGAATTGAAGATGCCTATATTTTCCTTTAAAAATTTCCAGTTATATTTTAATGGAAGAATTGGAACTAAATAATCTATTAGAGCTTGTGAAAGTGATTCTACTCTGCCTGATGGAAAGCATGTTTAGTATCACGGTGGTATGGGGGTCACTATCCTCATTGTGAATGTGGATGATACGGCATGGTGACCCATACTATGGCGGCTTAGTGAGAAGCTCTTCTCACCACGTTCAAAGGGGACGGTACATTGGGTGAGAAATACAGGCGTTGGCAGTGATTTCCAGGTTTTAACTGATTGACACAGGTAGAGAATCGAGCCGCTTAGTTCAATAGCTTATATTTAACACTCTAAAATGACGAGTTGTCGTGTAGAGGAAGGGAGAAAGTGGAAGGTAGAAATTTGGTTGGTAAAATTCGTGTATTATAAAATGATTTCATGTAATAAATATTAACTTTCAAATAAGGGGAACTAACGCACTGGGAAGAATAATTAGGAAAATCAGGCAAGTGCCTAAACTTTCTAAGATAATGATGACGTAGAATAAATTAGGTCATATAGGAATAAAGAGTACAGACAGCGTATTTTGCAGGTTTGGATGGATGAGTAAGCGCTAAATTTATTAATCATTTTGTAGTTTACAAGTTCAATCAGATACGAGAGCAAGCATTTAAGGTCACCCTATCTTTTTTTTAGAGGTCATCTGAAACTGAAAAGTAGGAACGGCAACCATCCATTTAATTCGAGGCAAATTCAGAAGAAAAATTGCTCGCTAATACGATAACACGCATATGGCTAAGTTTATAACAATTTAAAAAGACAATTTTAGTTTCAAACTTGTAATGATGTTTCAAAGTTGCGAAATCCAGAGACAGTAATACTGCCATGTGGTGGATTCATACTAACTTATATAATGCCTGGAACAAAAGATTTTATAGTTAAGACAGGAAACTTTGAAGGAAACTCATTGTTACAAGAGGAACTATTTTATTAAGAGCACTCTAGTCTGCGGTTTTGTATGTGTTGCGAATAATACGTATAATATAACTACCTAGCACCTCGGTTTATCTCTATAGAAATGATTATGAGTATATCATAAGTTTCAGGGATAGAACATTGGTTGCAAAAATTGTGTAAAAGTAGGAAGCACTACGAATAAGAGCTGACGATACTAAATTACAACTTGTACTGATATATAGGATTATTGAAGGATATATTGAATTTAGTTACATATTTTAAATTGTGCCATATCTTCTGTATAATTGTGGAGAAAGAAGTGGTCATGTCCCTCCAGCACAAAGGGAAGATCCTCGAGGCAGGCGAGGTGATCATGCCATGCGGACTGCGACCCAACGGTTGATGTTGGAAGGTTGTATGTGTGCTAGTAGAATTGGATGCAAAAGACCCAAAATCGCTTAGAATGGTGTGCAATGGGAGAGGCCTATATCTAGCAGTAGACTGGGATAGGCTGATGATGATATGTACTATTCGGCGCGAGAACTTCTTCATCATGATGCAGCATTGGCAGACACTCCGTAGTTCGGTGTATCTTCAACAAATGGTGCTATAGTATGCGTAAAGTATGTTTCTGTTGCGCTGTATGTGGATGTCACCACATCAAATAGAGAAACACTCTATCAATTTAGCTCATTTTGATGTTATATTTGTGAGGAAAGTTTTAATAGTCAGATAAAGTTATTTAAATTAACTAATTCAACAAGAGTTTTCAACCGACAAAGTTATGTTGTTAGTATTAGTATGTTATGTAATATGAGGTTCATAGCGTATTTAGATTAAATTAAATTCATTTATTATTGGTTGCCTAATACTTGATAACTTTTGTTTTGAAGTTAATTTGTACTTTATTCAACGTTTGTTGTGTGTAGCTGTTAGTTACATATGTTAAACTTAGTGTCTATAATATAAAGATCTGGTATTAATTTCGTTACCATTTAGATAAAACAGTCTCTAGCAAGTATTTATGACTGTTTCATTAATAAAATGTAACAAAGACGGAAATGTTAAATGTGTTAACTATTAAATAAGTACAAATTACAAATATAATCATCAATTAAATCACTACATATAGACTAATATTACTGAAAAGTTTGTTGGCTTGTTCGTTTAGTTCATCATCATCATCGTTGGTCTAGTCCATTGCTGGGCATAGACCTCTCTCTTTACATATCACACTGATCAATTTTTGGCTTCTCTCATTCAGCTCCTGCCAGCCACCTTTCGCAAGTCGTCGCTCTACTCACTCACTTTGTTTGCTTGAACACTCTTAACTTCAAACTACTGATTCCAACTATTACACAATTCTATAAAAGTTCCAGTAAAGTACACTAGACGTTTCATCTTATCACCACACACATTCCTCGTGAGTGAGTTCTATTTGGCAACACAAGTTACCGTCGAGTGTACACACAAGTCAGAGTTGTTGATTTGTTGCCATCTCACAGCCCGTATAAGTAGGTATGTGTTAACATTTGAGTTTCTACAAATTTAGTTGGCTGCTAGCTTTGAGCCTGTTTGTATAGTTTTGCAGTAAATAACGAAGTAGTAGTTGGCTGTGATAAATTTAAATGAGCTCACATTTATATAGGCAGTCATCTATGTCTATGTTAAGTGACGTGATAACGCTTGAGTTTTAACTTCATCATCATCATCATTAGCCTATCGCAGTCCGCTGCTGGACATAGGCCTCTTCAACTGCACGCCACTTGGTTCGATCCTCGGCTACTGCATTACCAGCTCCTGCCAGCCGTCTTGCGCTAATCATTACTCCACCTGAACTATGGGTGGACTGATGTGACTGATTCTGATGATAATAATGACTTAATACCTACAACACGGATAAAGAAATTATTTAATATGATTAAAACACAAAAACAAACATTTATCTACAAAACTTTCAATGCAAGATCGCAAAACAATAACAACATTGTTTCAAAGCGTGTTTTACTAAGTTAAAGTATTTAGTATTTAGACGATGCGGTGCGAATCCACATGGCTTGCAGTATTTTGTGGCTGTATAACCTTGTTACTTTGTGTTGTATAATGCCTTGTTACTTAGTTTACAAAGCAGTGAAATAAGCCAGACCTGTACACCAACGAGGAGCTGTAAAATATTTTATTATTGACTTGTTAGATAAAAAAGATTAAGCTATCAACTTTGACAAAGTTCAGTGAATAGAAAAAGTTAACTTTTTAAACTTGTTTTTTTTCTCTTGTAAAGATTCAATTAAATACCAGGTTTGAAAGGATTAAAATACAATAATCACCCATCACATCACATCAAGAACATTTGAAAGCCCATTGCCGGACATTGCCGCTCCTTAGAAAGAAGGTTTTGGGCCACTATATCAAGGTGGTGAGACAGTATAGGGTTTAATTTAAGTTTAATTTCTCATATCGTCCTGCGTGCTTTGTCCCTTAGTCTTACTGCACCTACGGAATTAATAGGGGAGGTGATGCTCCAAATACTGATCAAGCACGCTCTATCAGAGAACAAGTTTACAGGAACCTTATAGTTATCTTTATTTTAGTTAATATTGTAAGTAGTTTAGTTAATATTTAGAGTAGTTCTAAACGTGAAATTTTGGCCTTGCTACTGAATATAATTACAAACAGTTACAATTTAATACTTAATACAATAAATATACACACGTATAAAATAAGTACTTATTACAATACATATATACATACTATACAAATAAATAAATAAATATTTCGAATATCTTACACACAAAGTCATCTAGTCAGAAAATAAGCAGGGCTTGTATTTAAGGGTACTAAACAACTGATATAAATAAATAAACATAGTTTTTTTGTTGTAAATACATATGAGTTATACATAGAAAAACACCCAGACTTCGAATAAATATACACATTTATACATCCTTAAAGGATTCTACCTAAGAAAAGAAAAACAGTTTCATTACACCCCAAATCTTATGTGATCACCAGCCAATAATTAATTTCATTTAAAAACACCACTTTTGAAGAAAAGCTCTCCACTCACTGGTTTGAATTTACGCATAATTTTAACATTTCAGTGATCAAAAGAATCCCAACCTTGGGCAAGTAGATCCGTGTTTAATTTTATTAAAAGTTACTGTTGTTATGAACTTTGTTTTAAAACATCTGTGTCTGTTGATACGTTAGGCTTTGAACAAAGTAAACAAATAACAATTATGTATTCTAACACTACGCGCACACCAGGCGACACGCGACAGCGACAGCTCGACGACTTGACGCGACGACAGGCTGCGGCCGACCATACAATTTGCTCTAAGCTCCGCACACTAGGCGTCAGAGAAGCCCGAAGAAACAAAGACGCCGCGTCTTGTCACGGTGACAAGACGCGGCGACAAGTCGCCCAGTCTGCGATGGCTGTAAAAGTGTACAAAGCTATAAAGTCTCTCTCCATTGGGAACAATTTGACACATTTCTATAGTAACATTTTAATAGTTGTATAATTTGTGTCATTTTCAAAAAATTTAAATGAGTAGCGAGATAGGAAACTAAAAATACAATACCAACGATGTTTTTGAGATTCAAATGTCGCAGTTTCATTTAAATACAGTTTAAACTCATATATGTAAATATTTACTTTAAAGAGATAAGTTACGCATTAACAGTTATGCTACCTACGCTTTTACTATTTAAAAGATAACCTAGAAAAAAACAATCAGTACGTTCATTATCCCTTTGTAGTATTATTGCTGACACATAATTCATCAATACAAAGAAACCAAATATTTAATGTAAATCCTGAATACTGTCTTGAGAGAAGATATGAGCCCAGTAGAGAAACATCATCTATGGGTTGTTGACTATGATCCTGAAATTGTCTATTTCTATACAAATCACAAACAAGGCATATCGTACCAAGAGTCTATCATATTTTAAGTTTTGATACTCAAACCAAAATAAAAATTTCTATACGTAAATGAATCAGTTTATTTCTATTAGCGCTTATTAAATTGGTTTCTTCAGCATTAAAAGGGGTTCATATAACGTTATTAACACGTTACTGTTTCATTAGCTGTTGTAAAGTAATCATATTTTCATTATAGCTCTCACATTGTATATTGCGTAAACGAAATGTAATTATGATGTGCATGTGCGCGTAAATGTATAAGTGCGTGTGTGCGGTTGTGTTCGACACGTTTACAACACAATGTGTGTGTAAATTTTTTTGCAAGACACTCCGAAGTATGAACATTGCGTTGTGGTGGGGAATTTTGCGTCACATGTAGTTTTGAACTATGGGGGTTTGAACCCATAATCAGCGCTTGGGAAAGAGCCCATACACGATATGTGTACTTATACACGTGTTACAAATTGGACATGCAACAACTACTTATGAACCAATCCACACACATGGGACCCTTACTTAACTGAGGTTTTTTGCCCGTGTACCGATGTTGTTGACTTAGTAATTCTTTCTAATATATTTAGGATCCTACCGATACTATACTACATTTATTAACACTGTTTCAAGTATTTTTCATTTACTTAAATTCTCAAATTATCATTACACGTGTCTGTTAAACTCAAACCACCACCATAGGTTATGTATGTTATCAATACAATAATGTGTCTAATTAACTGCCTCGTTGGTCTAGTTGAAGTTGAACTAGTAACCGACCCCAAATAAACTTATGAATAAAGGCTAGGAGGATGAATAATATGTCTAATTAATACCCCAAACACAATTATTCTTTATTCCAAACTAATTTGCAAAAAAGTTACCATGTAATAAAGAAATTCCAGATAGTTGATACCTTAATGTCATTCCCTCACCAACTAATATCCACTTGTCTCGCACGTCAGTCGAAAAAGACATTGAGAATATTTCGTCCTAAAATCCTGTATAAATCCGTCGCAAAAAGAAAAACTACGGCGAAGGTTTGCAACAAAGATCGTAAATTAGGATTTAGTACAGGCCCAATTTAGGGGATGTCTCTTTATTTGAATTGAGTGTTTTTTTAACTCGCTGACTGTTTGGCAGAATTTTGAATGCTTTTATTTAAATATTATTAATGGTGTTTGTGTTGCCTATATTCAAATCTAATCTCTTGCACGTAAAGCGCTAGTTACTAAATTTTTGTACTAAAAGTATTGTAATCATCTGTGATTTTGGTAACATAATTTTGTTTGGAAAAATATTTTTATTTGTACCTCCCCTACACGTAAAGTGGGGATAGATTTACGATTTTAAATCCACGTATTATATTGGGTGACTGAGGAACCCTATTCCATTTGTAGCCTGATACGCACTTGGCCGATTTTTTTCAAAATCGAATGGGAGTCACCGCTACTACACACCGTCTCGGGTACCTGTAGCCGGAGTAGTGTTAACGGGACTTTTGGAACTGAAATATAATACAAGCGTCAAGGTGTGATGAACAAATTAACATTCTAATTAATAATTTAAATGAAAGACATAATTTTATAACATTTACCAATTCTAAAGTAAATCATTCTCTAGCAATAACCCTAAACAAATTCTGTCATCAATACACTCCAGTTCAGATAAGTACAGGTATTATCTGCTAAACAAATTCCAACCTAATTTAAACAACATAAGGGCTGCAAATTAGAATCTTATTTGAACGATTTATCAATGTACCAAAGAAAAATAGAACAAATTTCGTTTTCATTTTCTTAAAGATTCTATCTCGACAACACTTTTTAGACGTGTCATGGTGAAATTGCCAAATGAAGAGGAAAAAACTGGAGTTGCCGAAAAGGAATTGTTCACACTGATTAGGTCGTACGATAAAGTAGCTGAGTGATTGAACTGACCGAGTGAATTCCATTTTGTTTTTCCTTTAAAAATACAAGGTTTGAAAATATTCAAAGTGACGTATTTTAGCAGGGGTAAAATTAAAGACACCAATATTTAATTGCGATTTTAAAGTATTTGTAGATGTTTTTAGCTAAAGCTGGCCTTCCACGGTACGGGGTAACTGATAGGTGTACCTGCATAGTAACAGCCGTAAGCTTAAGTTTAGAAGAGGACTTACCTGCATTTGTGAAACATACATGCTTTGGTTTAAATGTAAGAATATGTATATTTGCACAAAGAGTGACCTCATAACCAAAAGTAATTTCCAGTAAAAACTTTAAAATGGATTAAACTACGATAGACATTATGACTTTACTCATATTTATGTGTGTTCCACATACGATCTGTATAAAACCACAATAAGCACAATAGAGCAAAGGCAGCTTAGAATATCCTAACCACAATACTACTCCGTTGCAATTTAATATGTCAGAGATAACTCACATACCCCTGCATTCATATGGACCCAAATAAATTACTTACTATTCCTGCGGCTTCCCGCAGCTTAACCTTAAAAGTCAAAGTGTTTCTATATTAACTTTCATTGAAATCGGTTCATTAGATTAAGGCGATTCACACACTGCACCGCGCTCCGTCGCGTAGCGCGGAGTGGCAGATTTAAATATTGTATGCAAGTACATCGATTAGTATAGAAAACACGCCAGGTCCAACACACCAAAAACGCACTACGCCGCGTGAGCGCGTGCCGCTAGCAGATTCGGGATTGGCTGCCCCGCGCCACGCGCGTGTTCGCGTCGCCAGTGTGTGAATCACCTAACCGTGCATGAAAGTATATAAGACATTCAGACATATAGTTCTAATTTCGAATTTATAATATTACAACTACATACCATCAACAACCTGTAATGTCCCACTCTAGCAGTGGGACATTCGGTCGGGTCTCCTGTCAGGAGTGTAAAGAGATGTATGGACATCCCGACACGCTGATCGAGTGTGGGTTGGGGACTTTCAAGAGATATTGTGGCTACGTAATCATGCCGTTGCATATTTTTCAAGCCTCCCGAAGGCCTCTGAGTAAGCTTTACGTATGTTATCCTATGACAACAAACGGATCCGACTACTTAACGTGACCTCCAAATCACCGCTCATGACATACAATGCCACAAACTGTCACCCATCTAGGTACTGACCACGTAATAGTTGCTTACAACCCGTGATTATTTCCAATCACCTAAAGCCACTTGGCTATGACCGCTTCCTACTATAGATTATTAAAAAAAATATATAACCACACTATAAACACACACTCGCGCATGCCGCGCGGCTTACAACCGTAGCAACTGTAGCAAATAGTGCTATAACTATAGCAAATAGTGCTACAACTGTAGCAAAAAGTGCTACAACTGTAGCAAAAAATGCTACAACTGTAGCAAAAAGTGTCATTACAACTTTTTGAAGTGAAACTTCTTTAGAATCGTAGTAATTTCAAACCGGATGCAACGAGAAACGACACGTAAGAGACACAAATATGAAATTGGTGAGTCAGAGCGAGAGAGCAAATGTCAGAGTGTACAACCAATCGGTAATGACGTCATGTAAATTCATGAGAGAGATTGCATTACCAATTGAGATGTTGGTAAAAAATACCAGATGTAAAATTAAATAATATTTTATTTATGTGTATCTATTTTTTTACACTTTATACAAAGTGTAAAAAAATTACACTATAATTTTGACCTTTGAAACAGAGATAAAAGTCGCGGCAAAGATGGCGTCCAGCTGTCAAATTTAAATGATTAATAGTGTAAATAAAGAAAAATGTATTTTATTAAAAAAAAAGCGTCGTTAAAAATATTCATCTGATTCTTTTGTCGATTTGCCGAAGTTTCACTTCTATCGTGTGTGAATCGCGCACACACCTTTTTTTTTTATCTTAATTTTTTCTAGCCCCCTTTCGCAACGCGCGATAAGGAATTTCGTTCCAAAACCACTTAAATACTTTTTCAGTGGTCAAATATCACGAGGAAAAATTTCATGTCAGTAATTAGTAAATAATCCATTTTATTTTAAATTTTCTTTTTATTAATTTATTCTATCGGCCCATTCACGACCTTACCGCTGTGAGCGGCAGCTAAGAGCGAAACGCCGAGGGGTAATATCAAAAGTATAAAAATGTACGAGGCACGCCACGAGTCGCCGCTCATAGCGAAAAAGCTAGCGGTTTTTGCCGATCGAATTGCTACAGCGGCGAGCGGTATGGAGAGCGGCAGGAACAAAGGTACAAGTTAGTATGTGCGACGCCACGAAACAGAGCGGCGTGGACAGCGGTGCAGGAGTGACGGACTCAGCGGCGTTAAATAAAAACAAAAAAATTTAGACGATTTTATGGCGGTAATGGATACCGAGGCTTTTATAACAGAAATTTTAAATAGACCGCCTATATGGATGTCAAAATATCCCCAACATAAATATAAAAAGGTTGTGGGAAGAAATTAAACAATGTTTTCCGGAATATAATGGTACTTACGTTTAATTTAAATTGATAACACAAAAACATAGAACCTAGGTACCTACCAAACGAAGCTACTAATATGTTGACAAAACTACTGGTATGTTTACGTAATGTAGGTGGATAGTTGACAAGTTTTAAAAGTTAATTTTTTTCTCTGTCAGTAGGTACCTAATTAGCAAAACAGTTTACATATCAGTAGTTTTGTCTGTAGATATAACTACACACGAAACTCCTAGTATGTCTTATACGCAATGTAAGTAGTTGACAAGCTTTTAAAGTTTTTTCTCTCTGTAAGTACCTACTTAGCAAAACACTTGGAAACATCAGTTACTTCTTATAGATAGGACCTTCGTATAGGTCACTAAATCCACCATCTAAATACCGATCTTTATTTAGTTCGTGCCCTCATTCTATCATATTTAAAAAAAATATGTTGTTTCTAAACAGACAGGGGATAATTTATATAACGCCATGATTTTTAACACGTTTCCACCGTCGCCGCTGCAACTAACCGCTACTAGGATTCGTGGCGTGCAAAACGCACCGCTCACCGACGCCGCTCCGCTTTTCGCTAAGACCAAAACTCGTGGCCAGGCCGTATGTCTTGTTTATTTCTTAGACATTTCCAAGTAATGATACAACACGCTTTGTGTTTTATTATATGAAATTACTAGTTTTGTTGATCTAGCGATTAGCGTATGTGACGATCAAAGGGTTTCGGGTTCGATTTCCTGGTAAGAGTGTTATTGAGTTTTTTCTGATTATAAGAATATGTATTAACAGTTCGGAGTTTCAAACTTGAAGTGTGAACCCCCGTGCCTCGGAGATCACTTAAAGCCGCCGATCTCTTCCTGGTTCCGTTGGATAAACATACCAGCGGATTGTGCGAGTCAGAGAACAGAAAGTGCACCTGTGTTCACGCACACACTTGCGCAATAAAATATTTCCTTCGTCAAAATCGGTTAGGAGTACATGACTTCAATGTTTATGTACAATATTTTTGTGAGCTTTCGTGTTTTACCGAAAAACATAAATATACAATAAGAGAAACATTGTGTTAGAATTTAATATGTTCATGAACAGACAGGTATATCTTCAGTTGAAGAATGAATAGTCGTGCGTTGGGGCATTTCTGACAGTGTTGTTTATTTTTATAAGATAATATTACATACATGTTATTCTTGTCTACATTCTAATAAAAATGTTCATCTTGTTTTGTTTTCTTATGTGACTATTTTTTATTTATGATATTTTCCGAGAATTATCTAAAAGCGGACAGAAAATTTGTTGTTTATGATAGAACATAAATGACGTGGCAGTCGCTCCGTGGAAAAACTGATATTCAGGTAAAATCGGTTGAACTAGTAGCCAACTGCAAAATAATATTGGAAATAAGGCTAGGAAGACGAAGAAGATAAATGAGTAGATGAGTCAACTAATTGTAAATGACGACAACTGCCCGTGGACGTCTGCAACTTAGGAGTCACTAACGTATTGCCTCATAAGCAGTTGCTCCCGGTGGTTATCACAAGATAACATTCGTGAAGCTTAGTTAGAAAACATTCAACGGCAAGATTACGTATCCACAACGTGTCTTGCCAGTCTCCAACCTGAACTCGACCCGCGTGGGAACGTAGGAGATTCGATACCAGCAATGAGACGTAATGGATTGTTGACGATGATGACCGTGTTGCCGGTTAAGATAGAGAGATTTCTTGACGGTTTGAAGGATGTATCTTTATTGATCAAATCCTTTTCAACCTTGACTGCGCGAATGGCGTAGCAGTGTAATCAGATGCCACGTCGCTTTCTACTGCACTGAGTGTTGTTTGTTCAAACCCCACATGGGACAAAACTTTATGTGATTCTTAATTCTTTGTTCGGAACGTATTACATATATTTGTAAAGCCCCCTGTGGCACTGGATATATTCCTTATTATGAGTATTCTTTAAAAAAAAGTTCATCCCTATCACTTGGATCATGTTTTAAAGCGCAGAAAGGTGGCGGAAAGTTGCGGTGTAATGATGATAATAATAGTAATTATTTCGGACATCTTATATACAACATTACAAACTAAATAAATTAATAAATAAATAAATATTTTGGACGTTTGACACACAACATCATCTAGTCCCAAGCTAAGCAGAGCTTGTGTTATGGGTACTAGACAACTGATATAAATACATAAACATTTTTTATTTTTTTTGTAAATACATACATATTTTACATAGAAAACACCCAGACTCCGAAACAAATATTTGTGAATCACACAAATAATATTTGATCCGACCCGGGAATCGAACCCGAGACCTCTTGATCAGCAGCTGCATAGGCTTACCACTAGACCAACGAGGCAGTCAAACTAAGCAGAGCTTCTATTATAAACAACTGATATAAATACATATACTTGCTATTTTTGTAAATACATACTTTTTATACATAGAAAACACGCAGACTCCGAAATAATTATTTGCAAATTACACAATCATTTGGTCCGACTCGGGAATCGAACCTGAGACCTCAAGCACCCCTCCTCGATTCCCCATCCTGAAACTGGCCAAAGCATTCATAGAACCTATTGCTTATTTGCACCCTACATACCTAACACTTATAGTAAACGACATTTTTAGTTTGTCGTTAGTTTTTCTCATTATCTTTTCTTTACAAAAATTTATTATTATTATTTATCTTTCCTTCATTGTCCCATTTTCCCTTTCATTGTCACTGTTATTCCAGACTCTCCAGAACTTACAAATGTATCAAAAGAAAGTACAAAACATAAGACCATTAGTGTCTGTTGAAGTAGAGTGTCCCTATTTATGTTATCGTTATCACTTTTAGACGTCGCATCAATCAAAGTGTCTTGTGCTAATAATTTGAACAAGGTTTTTCCTCGACCTTGAAACTGTTCAAGGATCGTTTGATCATAATCTGAAACTTGTTTGCGGATAAGATGAATTTTCTAAGTTTTATCTAACGTAAATTAATTAGTTTCTTTATGTTTTCCAATTATTTTAACCATGAAGCACAGAACACGGTTTTAGATAGATACTCTTACAAGTCGTAGAAAATGGCTGTCTTAACGTAGATGTTTAATTCTAAAAAACTGAGTACTAAAAAAATTATGCATATATTTTACAGAATACATAAATATTATGTATAAATTTAACATAAGAACAGGGCAAACCAGCATAGTGCTAATCAGACAATTGTGTGCCCTAGGTGAGAATCGACCCAGTACTGTACTAGCCTATTTTTATTCTGTTCCCTGTCTTTTAGACCATTCTGTTCCATCATTCTTCCCTCTAAGATTCTCTCTCTCAAAAGAGAGAACTTAATTTAAATTCTTTTTTAACATAAATTTACATAAGACTGTGACAATACAAACAATATACAAATCTAGAAACGTATGAATACTTTGGTATGTACATAAAAAATTAAACTAATTTAAATAGGAAGTTAGTTTCTTTTAATAAACCTCTTTTTCATATAAAATTTAATAAAAATCCTATATGCAAGTCAGGTCTTTCTAATATTTCTTACGAATTGCTTAATAATTCAAGCAAAAACATTTGTTGCCGAAATTCTCAACTAAATCTGGATGCTTTTTCTCGTTAGCGAAGTTTGCGAAATGCAGTTTCAGTTATTTGAATTTTTTATATCTCTTTCCTTGATGTGATTTCCTTCCTCCAGAGAATGTACTTAAGATAAGAGGAACAATTTAAACTCCTATTTTTATGTTCCAGGAGATGAGCATGCATCAGGACACCGTAGTGAGTGAACGAATTTTCTGTGCATACCCTTTTATAACAATAATTTAATCCTAAAATATTGATTGCACTGCTCGTACTGGTATTTAAATAAAGTATACTGTATACACACGTTCTATATACTAAAAAAATTGTGAAACCGCTTTTTAGCTATAAGTGCTGTCATTAAACCGGCAAAAGCAGCCGATTTGGCAAAGTATTTCAAGAAATATTATAACTGTCTCATTGAGAGGTCTTGGGCTCGATCCCCGGGTCGGGACAAAAGTATTGTTGTGATTTTCTTAGAAGAAATTCCTAATAACAGCACAGAGTATGCTAGGTCAGCGGTGTTTTACTTTTGGGCCTCAAAGTGCACATTCAGTCGATACTGGTAGTCATTAATATCCATAAGACAATCTCAATTTGGAAGTCAGTGCTCTCAAACATATTGACAATAGTGTGTGTAATCTACGAATTCAGTTCACCCTTAGGGTTGCGAAGATCCTATGCCTGACGCTCCGAGGTAAGAGGGTTAAACTAGCAAAAAATCTTGGTAATAATAGAGGCCAGAAAGATATAGCTACATATCATAGGCTCATCAATAACACTTCAAATTTATCTTAAAATGAAATATATTAGGTCCACAGCACACTAGCTACTTTTAGCATCGGCGATCGGCAACTAGTCGCTTTTTAGAAGCTAAATACGGCGACCGAACGCTCTACACCGCACACTTAAAAACGCCAAACGCGGAGATTGAGTCGCTTTTTAGAAGCGCGACACAGCAGCTGAACGCTACTCTCCGCACACATTCGGACGCCGGTAGCATCGATTTGGCATCTGAGCAGTCGCTAAAACGCGCGTTTCATGCGAAAACGCGATGCAGCATCGATGCAGTCGCAAAATCGTCGATCGCCGATGCTTTTAGCATAGCATAGCTAGTGTGTTGTGGCCCTTAGTGAAACATTTATACTTTCTATTCATTCTTAAAGTTTACCTTCTATTAAAGATCTCTTTTATTAAGTTTTTTAAAGTAAATAATTATCCAATTTATTACGTCACACATTTAACTATGTAATTGGAAATTCTTAAAAGAAGGTAAATATATTACAAAATTAGTCAAATTAAGTAATCCTTTTAGTAATCATTTGAAGATATATAATAAAGCTTCCAAAGCTACAGTCTTTTCGAATACAAGTTATCTTATTTAAAAATACTCAAATTAGAAACTCTAAGCTGGACAAAATCTTATTAATATATAACTTAATAAACTGATATAGACAACAGAAACCTTCCACTTCAAGAACTTTGATTAATGAGGATTTGTTGATGCGAAGTTGTCGATAGATTGAATCTTGTCGGGTCAGCTACTGTTACGATTTGACATTGGCGATGTCAAGCTTCTAAGAAACTTTCCGATAAGTGTTCGTGGAATAATGTTATTGATAGTAGTGGCTTAACAGCCATAATGAGTTTAGAAATTAATCATAACATGTTATACTGCAGATAATTAACTTATCAGTTATGTACGTTGTCACTTGTTGCTGAATTTTGAATGAGAGAAAATAAATTTCGTAATAGTATTTTAAATCAATTCCTATAACGGATGGGACATCTCGATTCTACTTCCTAATCGAATTTAGAAAACAAATCATTTTTATTTTATTTTAATTAAACTTTTAAAATGCCCTATTAAAGAAATAAATACCAACTTTTAAACTTGTAACAAACGACTGTCCTAACACGTTACGTTGCTATAAAGCTGTAAAAACGTACCATTATCCACTAGATTAAAAAAAATTTAGAATTTGAAAGATCTCACAAAATAAACATGTATCTAAATAAGCTTCAGGGGTCAGTAGAAAATGAACTGCATTTGAAGCAATTAGAGAAGCTCTCTCTTTAGTGACTTAACTTGAGCCTTTAATGAAGCTGCTGAATAAGAGTCATGCTGCACGCTATTGATTTTGAATTAGAATACTTTAGACTGAACTGTGTGTAATAAGTATGACCCACTTTAATGCACCTCAGTTTTAACAAGTTACAACATAACCTTTATTTTATTGATCAGCTTCTGATCCTACGGCTACATAGTTACGTGTTACGCTAAAAAGTAGTAACGTGTTATTCTTATATAGGAGCTATATTTTTGATAAGTTTCATATGAATTTGTTATGTAGTATTTGTAGTATTTTATTTGGGGTCGGCTACTAGCTCAACCGGTTTTACCTGAACATCAGTGTTTCCACGGAGCGACTGGCATCGGACCTCCGCAACCCTAAGGGAGAACTGAAATTCGAAGATTGAACTAGCTTTCAGTATATTTGAGGGCACTGACATCCCAATAACGATTGCCATAGATGTTCATGACGACCGGGACCGACGGCTTTATACATTTATTAAAATAGGTTTTAGAAGTTATTCGTCTAAATTTTCATGACTTTTTCATCATCAGCTATTCGGGGTGATAGCAAAAACCAAATATTTTTCATCATGAACATCAGTTCTGTCATTCTTGAGTTACAAATTGTTCTACTATAATATACTTATTTGTTTTGTTTATTACGTTTTTAATCCTTACTAGTCTTTACTAATATTATAAATATGAAAAGAAACTTCTTCTAAACCGATTTAAATGATATTAAGTACACAGATAGACTAGAACCTAAGAATGGACATAGGCTGCTTTTATTGCGATTACTTACATTGACGTAAGCGGGGCCGCGGGCGAAATCTAATCATAATATATTTATTACACTGTTATTTATTTAAACCTGAAGATCCAGGATCATTTTTAAAACACTTCATCTGCATTTTGTATTAAACGAACCCTCCCCATTTTGTGTGATTATCCTATTACTGAATGGGTGGGGGTGTTTGAACTCGAGGGAGGAAGCTGCAATTTAATAGTACTCTTGAGGTGAGAACTAACGAAGGCCTTTTTTACAAGTCGATTTTTGGTCGAATTGGAATTTAGAATTTTTGTTTTTTTTTTTTTTTTTTTTTATTTTTTTTTTTTTTATTTTTTTTTTTTTTTTTCGAAAACAGAATCGGAGCCTATATTTACTAGTTTCACTGTCATTCCAGTTCTCACTTTTATTCCTCTCGCACTTCCATGCTGCATACTTGTTCTTTCTTTTACGCTACCTTTCATGTCTCACGGGTGGGACTCCCGTCTATTAACAACTGTATCTAATCTATTCTATTTGTTTCTATTCTTATATTTCTTTATTTCATTTAATTCTAGGGGGAAATGAAGTACAACTCAGTTCAAATATTTTCGTTTTTACAGTTTTTTCTTATGGCTATTTGCGACACATTGTTTGTTATAATTGACATCCTACGGGTTATTTTTATTTATGTTCTTATTTCTGTTTTATTCTTACATCTATCTTAATTACTAGTCATACAATTCTTATACACTTTTTCTTATAACTATTACATTTGGTGATTTCCTTAAGACTACGTATTTATTCTTACTTAATCCTTATTTTTATTTATGCTTGACACTTATATACTATATTATATTGTGTAAACATAATTTCTTAAACATTAGTTTTATTTCTCTTAATTACAATTTTAGCTACTTTTATACAATAATCTAGAAATATCTCCCTTTCCTTATTTTTTAAGATTTTGTTAAAATTACTCTCTTTTATTTCTATGTCTAGTTTACTCTCAGAGTTGTGTCGCTCTAGGGCAAAAATGGGGCAGTGACAAAGTATGTGTGGTATTGTTTCCTTCTCACCCGGATCACAGACACATGATGGACTCTCCTTACATTTGAATCTCTCCAAATATTCGAAGAATCCACCATGCCCCGTCATTACCTGTGTTAATACATTTCCTATCTTCATCTTCCTAATTATCCTGTACGCCTCCACTGCATCTGGGAAAAACAGCTTGGTGATCTTAGCTGTTTCACTGGTAGTATACCTATGGTTCCACTCATCAAGAGTTTCCATGCGTAGGTTCCTCCTGATGAATGAAACCGGGCACAGATCGTAGTCCGGTTTCCGTTTGGATTTTTCAGCGGCTTCCTTGGCTAGACAGTCAGCTCTTTCATTCCCATCTACCCCTGCGTGGGCCTTGACCCAGAACAAAGTGACAGCTTTGCTCTGGAGAGACTGAGCTTTTATATTCTCTCTGCTTTCCACTGCCAGAGGATGCAGGCAATTGTGGTTTGTCACTGTCATTAATGCCGCCATGGAGTCGCTCAAGATGGAAAATGTTGCAGCTTTATGTTTCCTAACTTCTCTGGTTGCGACACATATGGCCAGGAGTTCGGCCTGGTACACTGTGCAATACGCTGGTAGTGACAACTTGATAGTTTTGATCTCTTTTTGTCTATCCCATACCGACAGCGCCGCCCCAACCTTACCTGCAATTTTACTACCATCTGTAAAGATGGTAATTTCAAAATCTGGTGTGGGTTGGTTTTGGTGCACCAATCCGAACTCCAGGTCAACACGCTCGGCAGGGTGTGGTGCCAGTATCGCAGAGCGCATCCGCTCCACCTCTCTGTCGCCGAGAATCTGCTGCGGTACCCCCCTCCTAGCCTCGTAAAGTGAGGCCGCCTCACGGACTCGAAGGTCGAGCGGGAGCACCCCCGCCAACACAAGCGAAGAATTCAGTGAAACGGTCCTGTATGCCCTACATATTTTCTGTGCTACCCCTCTCTGCAGCACTCCTAGCTGCTTTGTTATTCCCACTTTCTTAGCGGCCGGAGCCCAAACACTGGCGGCGTACAAGATAATAGGTTCTATTGTGGCAGTGTAGATAATTTTTGTCACCTCCGGGTGTAATCCCCACGTTGTCTTAGCGGCTCTACACAGTTGCTTATAAATCCCCGCTGCCTTACTGCGGAATTTTTGTTTACAATTTAGAAAAAAAATTGCTTCAGTGGAATAAGGCTAAATGGCTGCTAGAAAAATAATTTTATGAAAAGGCGATCCGGGACATTGTAACAATTTAATAATTATTTACATTACTTTTTTTACATAGCATATAATGAAGTCTTTTCAGCTGTATGTTTGCTTAGATCTTTTAAACTATTCAACAGATTTTAATATACATTTCACATATAGTAAAATTTAAAAGGAAGGTTTATTTATGTAACAAATGCATCTAATAATTGGGGAAAGTTAAACATTTCAAACACCTTCGTGCGAAGCCGGGCCGGATCGCTAGTAATTTATAAGAAGACTAGCTGGGCCCTGCGGTGTTACCCGCGTATTTTCGTTTTTTTTTTAATTTTATCCCAATCCAGAAACTATCATTATGGTTGCTATGCAAGTGTGTTAAGCATAGTAACCTGTGAAGTTTTGACAGGAGATGAAAAGTGATACATTTTTAACCGACTTCAAAAAAAAGGAAGGAGGTTCTCAATTCGTCGGAATCTTTTTTTATTTTTTTTCATGTTTGTTCAGCGATAATTTCGTCGTTTATGAACCGATTTCAAAAATTCTTTTTGCATTGGAATGGGCGTAGCTTACAGGTGGTCCCATCGTCACCATATCGGGATCTGATGATGGGATCCCAAGGAAATCGAGGGAACTCCTCAAATATCATAAGCACAATGTCGCGATTTGGGTACTCGGAATAGATTTTCATTGAAGTCGGTTCCTTTTTGTTAAAATTATGACATCTATAATATTTTAGTATAGTGTCAACCTATCGCCCTCCACTGCTGGATTAAGATCTCCCCCAAGGAACGCCAACCATTTCTTGACATCTACGAATTATGTATTTTTAATCACCTAACTTTCGCCCGTGTATCTCGATTATTGCAGTAAAAAGTAAGCTATGTGTTATTCTGATATACAAGCTATATTACTGTAAAGTTTCATCCAAATCCGTTCTGTAGTAAAGAGCAACAGACATACATACACACATACATACACACAAACTTTCGCGTTTATAATATTAGTAGGATTATAATATTAGTAGGATATTAAATATTGTAATTTCTTATTCATTAATAGATTTTGGTATTGAATGTTTCTTATTCACTAATAGTTATATGCGGGTCGGGAAAATGATGAAGAAACATGTCACTCAGCCGTCATGATGTGGATCACCATGCTCCATCGTATGCGCTCACAATTAGGATGGTGGCCCAAAATACTACACACTTAAAACATTTTCTTGCTCTCACTTACAAGAAATTTTTTATATGCTTTTAAAGGCGCCCGAAGGCCTCAAACTAATCACCTATCTAGGTACTGATCTTCGGTTTCGTTGCTTATCCTCTGTAATTGTTTCCTATCCCCTAAGGCCCCGTAAATAATGAGAAAAATATGAATTAGAGTCACTATTTACAATAAGCTTCTATAATGAGGACATAAATCAGTCAAATGATTACACGTTCAGAATAAAAGCCAAAAATTTGGAAAAGTAAAATAAATGATATATGAAATACGTCTCATAAAATAGGGCCAATAAAACCTCAACAATATAATATGTCCGCAGTACCTAAGCACAAATATAATCCCAACATAACATTTCACTTAACAGAACTTTATACCCCACTCTGCAAAGCCCATATTATAATGTTCAATAGAAAAGTTTTCACATTTATCGGATAATTTAATTGAACGGAAAGATCCTTTTGTTCTTTCAACTCCATAAATTAGTGATGCCCATTGAAAGATCGACGCTTGGAGACAAAGAAATTGCTGTGCAGGTGATAATTATGAAAACATATGGGCACGAAATATTTCGTGAAAGCAAGTATTCAGAAGCGCGTATTCATAGCTAAATGAAACGTTTATAGCCAATTGGCCTTGGGTGATGGGAAACAATCACCGAGGGTAAACAACAAAAGCGCTGTCAGTACCTAGATGGGTGACCGTTTGTGGCAAGATATTCAACAGGTCACTTTAAGCAGTCGGTCCCGGTTGTTATCATAAGGTAACGGTGGTGATGCTAATTTGGAGAGTTTTAGCGACTTAAGATTACGTAGCCACAACATGAGATTGGGGTCTTGCGTTTCAAACTTGGCCCACGTGGGGAAGTATGCCCTTAACCCTCTCCTGAGAGGAGACCCACGACCAGCAGTGGTACACTATGGGTTGTTGATGTTGATGATTCAGATCGTTTAACGTTAAGAGCAGGCCCGATTATTATTTACACAGTAGCAATGTGCTAGGTTTCATGGGAGTTTTATTAGATAGTCTGAATACACCTTAAAATTATATTCTTAGACAAATATTATTTAATATTCTTCAGTTTTCCCCATACCTACCTATGCAAGTTTTAAGTGATTCTTATTTAAGTTACACAACCAAATACTGAGTTATTGCATTTTCAACTTAGAAGGCAGATATGCCAACCCGCACTTGGCTAGCGTGGGAACGTATCGCCTTAACCCTCTCTTGAGGGTTGCCTGAATGCCTGATATAGAAGGAAACTAATATAGTAGAGTTTTAAGTACATCTCCAAAGTTTTTTTTTAAATGTACGTTTATTAAATCCAAAACTTGCATTTATATATAGCTGTAATTTGTATATTTTCAATTTTCAAAAAATATACTTTCGGGTCTATTTGTCAGAAATCCCCATCGCCTTAAGTACATATATTTTCAACACTCAATTGTCGCAGTCTCTCGCGATCTAATACTTTTTATCTGCATTTGGTATTAACAATGTAATAAAACGTAGCGCATACTTTGAAACTATTGAAAGAATTATTAAAATCACGCAGCGCAGATAATTTCAGTTACTACTGCGTTGAAACACACAAATTTTGAATTTCAATAATATTTCCATTAGAAATTATTTTTCAATAATACCTCAACAATACTGAAACCTTTGCACTTTCATAGTAAATTATGCAGTATTATAAACACATCACTTTCCCGGAGATGCCTCTGAAGCACGATCAGGAAATTAAAACATATCATGAAAGACGAAAGTTTAAAAGTAGTCTAAAGATTACTGGAATAAGAGACAACCCTGTCGTCACTGGTCGCCACTTTAGATGAAAAAGAAAAATTGGAACTATTATAAAATCCTTTGTGAGCATAATTTTTTCAAGACTCGAGATAATTGAATTAACAAGGAGGGCTTAATACTAGCTAAGCAAAGTTTGTTCTATAAAACGAAATTTGAAAAAAACTGTTTAGGTTTAATTAGTTCGTAAACCGATTCTTCATCAGCCTCTAATACACACTGCTAAATATATGCCCCTCCTTAGAAAAATAAAAGAAGAAGTAGATATATGTTTTGTTTCAAGTTTTTCTTCCTTAGTTGACTCTTATGATATCCTCGAGGTGAGTAGGTGGTGTGTAATTTATTCTGAGTGCACTTTTGTTTTTGTTTTTCATGAGACAAATCGTGGAGGTTTTTATGAGAGAATGGGTCCGCTTATTACACTAATAATTCAACAATATTAAAATTTACTTTAGTAAGTGCCTGTACCAATACATTTATTAAATAGAATGAATTTAATTTTTAGTCAACAATAGTTTTGTCCTGGTCAGTCCAGTAGCAATATGAAGTTCTACCAAGGTGCTTGTTCTGTACTGCCTTCTTGAAGAAAACCAACCTAAAATGACAGCTTAAAACTGATGGAAGCATTCATTGAGAGAGGGAGGCCCTCGTTCAGCAGTTGACGGCAATAGGCTGAAGAAGATAAAAAAGAGCATTATCCAAGTGAAATTTGATGCCTATCTCTAGCAGTGTTTTTTTCAGGGTTAAATGACAACGATGATGATAGACATCATAATGAAAAAATAAATATATATTGTTGAAATTACAGTCACATTTCAAAGTCAACTAAATTGAAGCTAGACCAATCAGACTACTCTGACTCAGTCGATTTGCGAGTAAACGTTTCGGTCACGTTGAACGAGGCCGACATTTGAAATTTACGAGTTCATTGCCAAAAAAATTTTACTTTTATCTCGTACTATTTTTGAGAATATTATATTTTCTTTCAATTGTATATCAAAAATATGTTATTTAGATGGTAGGTACTTGGGAATTTTGTAGACACATAAGTTAATAACTCGCATTTGTTCATTTATTACGCAGAATTATAAGTCAAGTTTTATACTTAATAACAAAACTCGAACAAGTAATTAATCAACGAAACATGGTTCTGACGGGAATAAGGAATGAACTTGTCTAAGTCATAAACCACAAGAATGATTAATTATTTAATTATCCTCCCATAAAATAATTTGTGTGCTTTAATAAGCTGTAAATTGTTTTAAAGTGAGATCATAAAATAATACAAAACGTAATCTTACATGCCGCCGTCCGATTGCAAAGTCGTATTGCTCTAAAGTGCCAAACTAATTTTAACACAAACGGGCCCTCTAGATCGGGTTACTACTACCCTCTCACTGAAGACCAACCAAAAATGGCAGCATTTATACCGTTGTGTTTCGTTAATGAGTGTGAGACCGGAGCTCCAATTACCAGAGTGCATTGTTTACATTCGCAATAAGTATGGCGACCATAATTTTGAATTTACACAGTCAGAGCAGAGTCATTTAGGAGGGCTCATGAAAAAATTTGAAAATGTCTATGGTATTGTCTTATCAAACGCCAGATCACTTATAAAACACTTCTGTGAATCGAAATCATCATCATCATCATCAGCCCATCGCAGTCCACTGCTGGACATTGGCCTCTCCCATTGCACACCACTTTGATCGATTTTGGGCTTTTCGCATCCAGCTCCTGCTAGCCATCCTGCACACTTGGCCTGTAGGCGTCCTACACTACGTTTCTATTCTACTCCAACGGTCATTGTAGCCACAATATATCCTACATTATTACACATAGTTAGATAAGCCACATATTATAAGATACAGTCAAAGATTAAATAAAGCAATTATAGGCACGCACCATTTTAGTATATAAGCGCTATTGATAATTAAATAAAACAGACTATCACAGACTATCGCGGACTATCACACCACCTTGAGTCTCATTATACTCCTTGCCACAACACTGGCAAAGTCATCAGTTCTGCGGCTAATATTGTCAGCCCACTTCAGCTTGCTAATCCGGTGAGCTATGTCGATGGTCTTAGTTCTCTGATGGATCACCTCATTCCTGATACGATCAGACATTATCCTGGACGTAAACCCCAGCCATTACGTCAGTCAAAAATACTACTAGTACCCCGCAGACCCTCAACAACTCACAGAAACATCTCGAAAAAATATTATAACTATTTTAAGTTTGTACAATGTACACCTAGAAAGTACTATTCCAAACCTCTCAGGACCTACAAAAGACGTCTGATTGTCCAACTCTGCAAACTACATCTTAACGAAGACGTAGCTTGTGCAATCAACTAGAACTGGATGTTAAACTAACATAATTAAGAATTTAAAACTTAAGAAATTATTCAACGAAAATTTGCTGAAATTCGCAACGTCAACTTTGGATGTAAATCTGTTAGCCGCCATATCTGCACCGGTTTGTAATAACAAGTTCTTATAGAAAATTAGTACACTCATTTGCAAAAAAACGGGCAGTTTCGATTTTCTTCCTGGGTGAAAAGAATAAAATACCAAAAAGGTTTTAATCATTTGAACATGTTACTAGCCAGTTATAAAAGTGACATAATGTTTATAAGAGTACCTTCAAAACTCAAATTTTTGACTGAGCCTGGTTTTCAAAGAAAACAACTTTTAACTACAATTTTTGGCGCGAATCCCCTATAGTTAATATCGACTTTAATTAACTTTTTGACAATTTTTATTAAATTATGTGATGTCCTTGATATTTAAAAGTATTGTTATTGCTGTTTAGCAATCTCGAAAATGGTAGATAAAGTGATAAAAGCGAGCAAAATTATTGCGCTGCTTGAAGAAGGTTGCAGCCAATGCTTCGTGGCTCAGAGGCTAAATGTGAGTCGGTCGACAGTTTTAAGGACCTGGCAGCGCTATCAAGAGACCGGTTCCGTCAAGAGAAGGCCTGGTTCTGGCAGAAAGACATGTACCGAACCACGGGATGATCGTTTTCTAGTTAGTCAAGCGTTGAGAAATCGCAAATCTTCTTATGTGGACCTCAAGAACAGACTCGAAGAAGTAAGAAATGTGCAAATTAGTCTATGGACGGTCAGGAGGAGGCTTCTCGCTGCTAATATACATAGTCGTCGCCCGGCACGCTGACCTAAATTACTCCGTGGACATCGAATTGCCCGGCTTAGCTTCGTTCGAAATTATGTGTCATGGACTCATGAAGACTGGGATAGGGATAGGTAAATATTGTTCTCCGATGAAGCCAGGATATCTCTGCATGGTAAAGACCAACGTCGGCGAGTGCTACGTAGACGAGGAGAACGCTTTGCAGAGGCATATTTTGAAGAAATCACACCTTATGGAGGGGGCTCTGTTATGTTTTGGTCAGGAATAAATTCTATGGATCGTACGGAGTTAGTCTTCATCGAAAACGATACACTGACTGGACACCGATACATAACGGAAGTTCTAATTCCTTATGCACAACCCGCTTTAACCGCTCTTGGCGAAAACTCAATTTTTATGGACGACAACGCTCGCGCCCACCGGTCTAACAATGTGGAAGCGTATATGCTAGACGTCGGAATTCGTCGTTTGGACTCTCCAGCTAGAAATCCGGACCTCAATCCCATAGAGAATGTCTGGGACGTTCTGAAACGACGAGTGAGATCAGTGCAGCCGGCTCCGCAGACCATCAGAGAGCTAAAGAATGTGAATACCGCGGAGTGGGAACGTATTCCCCAAGAAACCGTAAAAGATATACTCGCTAGCATGCCCATACGAATGCAAGCCGTGATTTCAGCAAGAGGGGGTCACACTCAATACTAAACTTTTATCTGCTTTTAATGTATTCAATAAAAACAAAGAAATAAACGCGTTGCATTTTTATTTATCGAGCAGGTACAAAAATAGTGTTTTGAGCTTAAACATTATTTTTCAATAATTTAATCAAAATGTTATGATAAAACCGATGAAAACTATTCCTTTCTAGGTAATTTTTAAACTTCTGAGGATAACAATACCTAAAATTGTCAAACAAACAAATAATAACTATTAGACAGTTCTTTGCTTAAGTGCCCGTTTTTTTTGCAAAAGAGTTTATTTAGCAATTGTTTCATTGCATTTCACACAACTCTTTATTTTTACTTATATCGTATATAGTACTTACCTATTTCAAAACAGCAATTTTTGTCTGCCTGTCGATCTGTAGCCAAAGAACTCTCAGGCTAATCTCAGGAACGTCTAAACCGATGTTGAAGGGACTTTCACGGGCAAAATGGCTGATGGCGTAAGGATGGTGGCGTGGTGTTTAAAACTCACGATTTAAAACGATAACCACGCGTAACACCGTGGCACTCAGCTAGTTTTGTTATAAAACATTATCTGTTGTATATAATATGTATTTTTTTTCAGTCCCTAAACCGCACTTGACCAGCATGGGTATTTAAGGCCTTTACCCTCTACTGAGACTGACCCGAGCCCAGCTGTGGGACAATTTGTTCAAAACAAACTCTTCAGCCCTATAAATGGGTACAGATTAAAACCAGGCGCATAGCAAATACTCATGTTTATTGCACAAAGGCGATGCTTTGCTTGCCTTACCCACCTTGCCTTGGCTTAGCAGGCTAGTCACAAAAATATCTTGAATGTATATATATGAATATTTGTGAGCTCGGATTCGGCTCTGATGACTTCGCTGACATTTGTTTTTTGTAGGTTTTCGAGAGTGAAAAATCGATCTAGATCAGTCTTATATTTGAATAAACGTTTTCGAGATTTTATGCGATTTTTTATTACTCTTAGCTATATATTAACACTAATTTAGTTGGTGGTTAGTACTCCAACACAAACGCTATAGCTACTTGAGAGAATAGATGGCGCTGTTTAATAATGAATGTGATAACCGAGTAAAGCTCGGTCACCCAGGTACTAGTAACTAATCTGCTTATCAGCGCAAAATTGTAGTGCCTTTCTGATAACGTTTGTATTACAGTAAGTGCAGGCTCTCACAAAACAAGGGCACTCAACTATAAGTGGCAGGCACTCTCGTAAATCTTAGCTGCGACATTCAAGCCGGGTGGGAATATGTATGTTAGTGCTTGTGCGCTAGTTTTATTTCATTACTCATGGTAGAGAAGTTCAACCTTCGAATTTCAGTTCTCCCTTAGGGTTGCGGAGGTCCGATGCCAGTCGCTCCGCGGAATAACTGATATTCAGGTAAAACCGGTTGAAGCTGACCGACCGAAGAAGTAGTAGCCGACCTCAAATAATATTGGGAATAAGGCTAGGAAGAAGAAAAATGTAGAGAAGACCGATTTTTTTATTGGGAACAAAAAAATGTGTTAAAATAAAAAAGTTTTTTATAGAATTTAGAACAATATATATTGCTGTTAAGTTAGCTTCCACAATTTAAGATAAGAAAAAGTTTGAAAACTAAAACTTGACTACGAAAGACCTTTTGTCACAAATTAATAATGACTATTGTCCGGGCACTATTGACACCTCATTCATTTAATATTGATCCAGTTTTAGACACCCCGGTCGAACATACAAACATAAAAAATATACTGTCAAAATACATATTACCTTTCCGTTTGAGTTCGCTAGTCAGGTAAAAAAAAAACAAAAGATATAGCACAAAAGAAACACAAAAAGAAAAATCAAAAAAATACTACCTGTCATTGCCAGAATAAAGTTAATTAATATTTTGGAATGAGTTTAATTCTTCTTGTTTATGAAATTTTCCGTAATATATTCGACTTTCTTCAACTAAAAGTATTCATACCTTGATAATACTGTATCCAACTAAAATTCAAGCCAATAAGGTTCTGCATTTAAAATCAGGGACGAACAGAGTGGTCGGCAACTACTTACCGCATGCGGTTGATGCCCGCGGCACCGGAAATGACGACATGGCCAACTTACCCCATCTGAATTCAACGTTTCGGACTATCTCCCAGGGATGAACTCTTCAATTGAATTATTTTATATTAAAATTATTTATATTCTGATATATAAAATTAAGTAAATTACGGTCCCTTGAAATTGGGAATTGATGGCTAGTTGGATATATTTTATTAGATACCAAGCATAGGTACATCAACTATTATTTATATAAGGCGTAATAAACCTGTTATAAACTATTCCAGACGACTTGTGATTACATTATATTTTAATTATATCATTATACTTGTCCATAGGAATAGATGTCGACAGTGGTCTTCTGTAGAAGACAAATATGTGACATAATTTATGTTCTTAACAGTTTAAATAATTCGGCTCGAACTTTGTTATATGCTGTTAATATACTCTCAATAATGAGACATCGGGCAAACATAATGGATGCCTGTGATTAGAAATAAATAATTTGGGGGCTAAAATCTATTACAAAAATAGATCACTTTATTATACGGTGTGCTTATTTAGAACTTTCGAAACATTTATTTAACACAAGGGCGAAAATTTGCAGCTGAAATACGCCAACAAGTAAGTTCCCCTGAAATGCCCTAAGTTTGCTGCTACTTATAGAATGGGCAGTTTTTCGACGTGACTCCTTACCACTTGGAAGAAGTGGTCGATTAAAACCCTTCGACGGTGCTGTACTTACTATTCCGTAATAGCCACTTAAGATCCTTTTTCAAGACCCTTAATCTTTTTACCTGCCTGGTAATTTTCTTCCCAAAATATTTAATGCAAAATATATTTCCATTTCATTTTCACTGCAGGAAATTGTACTTGTTATTTGGCTCTCCTTATCCCTTCCACTCGTGTATAAATACTTGACCTTGTGTATTATGTTACGTTCGATTGTAATCAATTTTTAATGAAACCACACACTTATATTTTTTTGTTATTGAATTAAATAAATAAATAGCACAGTCAGAATGCAGCCCTGTACGAGGCACCGATTGTCTGATATAAACCAATCTGACTGACTGCATTAATGAAGCGTATTAACAACATTAAGCTATTTAATGTGCTTATGCTTGTTCATCAGTAGAGAGTCATCAGTATTTGAGGGTCGGACCAAGTGGAGCCACGGAATACGACGGACTCTCAGGATTTTGGAGGAATTTGACTCTATTTTTTCAAGTGTCTGTTGACAAGAGTTATCACTTACGATTATAATATCCGTCTGCTCAATAAACCATACACTAGGCTCAGTTTGAAGTTGGTAATGATAGCTTTTTAATAGATGCGGTCATAATGCAGCATGTATTGTCTACATTCACAACAAAGGAGGTGACTACTATTCTCAGATTCTACTCATTCCAGGGAATAAAGTTACTTTGACAGAGTTTAGCATAAAAAAAGTTGTACAAACGTTGCCGAAGACATACCAGTACCATTTATCCAATAAAAAACCAAACAAAGGCTAAGTAATATACATTTACAATGAAAAATATTAACTAAAATGAGAAAGTTTGTGGTGGAAATTTTCAGCTCTATGAGTGTAAGTAGAAATAAAAGATTTCGCATAACAAAAAGTTTAACGTCGAAACGCAGACACTTTCCTCCTCTTATTACAGCTGTACGGCAAAGTCAGTTTCCTTAACTCTTGTATCAGTTTCTCGAAAAATGTTGAGAGAATATTAATTAGGTAGTCTGTATAACTTCGAGCTTAGACACGACTTGAATTTTGATTCAATCCCGATTCTTTTCTTTTGATGAGTAAATCTTTATCAGAAAAAAAGGATATTATCCTTCGAATTTCAATAGCCGAGGGCTTATTTAATTACTTTTAAGGAGAAGCTCTTTAATTCAACTTAGGTTTTTTTGCATATTCATTAATAGATTCTATAACAATAGCTTCACACTTCTTGCTGAGGTCCGTCCCAAATTAGTCTGTACTATTAGAAACATATTACTGATAGACATACTTATCCTACTAATATTATAAGGTTGGTGACCAGAGCAGAGTCACTTTGTTAAGCTTAAACATAAAAAAAAACGCGAAAGTTTGTGAGCGCAAAAACTACTAAACGGATTTGAATGAAACTATACAGTAGTATAGCTTATATATCAGAATAACACATAGGATACTTTTTATTGCAATAATCGAGAAACACGCGGGCGGAGCCGCGGGCGAAAACTAGTATATTATATTTATAAAGACATATCTACGTATTTTTTTAGACATCTTGTTGTGTGTAAGAACACACAACGCTATCAAGCCCCAAAGTAAACATATAACAGTAATAATATTTAACAATAATAAAAATGGCAGTTAAATGACAATCAGACACCGATCAAATAATCTTGAAGAGCAAACAACAAATAGGAGTCGCACTATAACCTCATGCTTTGCCTTCGTTGTTACTAGACCAACAAGAACGTCAGGAAAATTCATAATTTTGAATTTAATTAAACAATAAT
This sequence comes from Phragmatobia fuliginosa, assembly GCA_932526445.1. NCBI lineage: Eukaryota > Metazoa > Arthropoda > Insecta > Lepidoptera > Erebidae > Phragmatobia > Phragmatobia fuliginosa. The sequence continues at coordinate 16,626,883 of OW052074.1, read as the reverse complement.
AAAATGCTAATCGTAAATATTTACAATCCTTCTAATTTGTGACAAAAATAGGTGGATTACGCAGTCTTGCCGTTGCTTTATTTGGACGAGACGATAAAGAGACGAGATGTTTCCCAAACTGTTGGTGCGGTTATAATGATCGGATTAAAGCCATAACTCAGGGACTGGAGCTGACACTTGTATTAAATTACGCGCAAGGCGGAGACCCCTTGTGTGGGGGGGCGCCGAAAGTTCGAGAAACACTTGGAATCATCTCCGGATAGTGGCAATTATAATTCCAAATTGTGTAAGTTGTAGAGATTATACTTTTGCTTTGACACAATATTAGTGGTTCTTAGCACAGGGTATCCTAGTTTGAACTCCGACTAAATGTTTGTGTGATCAGCAAATATTTGTCTCGTAGTTTGGATGTTTTATACGTATAATATGTTTATAAATATATTTATAAAACAAAAGGTAACCTATCTATATTGATTGTATGGGTACCCATATAATAAGCTCTGCTTAATTCGGGGCTAAATGGCATTGTGTGTAAGATGTCCGAAATATTTATTTATATGGTTACGTTAATGAGAAAATGATGAACAAAATTGACGCAAAATATTTAAATAAATAACCTTTGAAGGTTATATATCGAGTCTGAAATTGACCTCAATCGTGCCTGTACATCAATCGGACAAACCAACTTGACATATATATCTATACATATTAAATATGCATTGCCTATATTTATGTAGCTCATGTAACAAGGGTTCGTAAATGCCGTGTCTTTATAAGCTGATAAAATAAAAACTATCACTTTATTTTAGTCAAAAGGTTACGGGCACAGGATGCGCATATTTCATAGTATAAAGGATGGTGACGGATCAAGAACATATATCTCTCGTAAGACACGATTAAGGGAGCAAACATAGCAGAAACGCACCACTTCAGTGAGAAGGAAAGCTTGAAATAAAAACTATACCAACTCGTCTGGCCAGCATTGTGCAGTAGGCTTAAACCTCCTTTCTTAGGATAGGCTTATGTGATGACGATATTTAGCAAGTCTTAGGGACTTCACACACTGGCCACGCGACCACGCGCGTTGGCGCATGGCAGCAGATCACGCGCGCGGCGACAGTGGAGCAGATCTGCCCGTTCGAGCAGATTTTACCGCGCCTACGCGCCTGTCGGCTTTGTACGCGGCCCACGCCGAACTAAAGGTTACTCTCCATTGGGTCGTCGTCGTCTGTATTCTTTGCATTTCATATCCCAAATTGCTGGGCATTGTTCAATTTCGTATATAAATGTGTTTACTGCTGCGGCCCACCCCGACTAAGCGCGCGGGGGCAGAATCTGCTAGCGGCACGTTACGCTAGTGCCGCTTGCAGATTCGAACGGGCAGATCTGCTCCACCGTCGCCGCGCGCGTGATCTGCTGCCACGCGCCTACGCGCGTGGGCGCGTGGCCAGTGTGTGAAGTCCCATAAATTGATTTTTACCGAGTTAAATAGACCGGAGTCTCAAAATAAGTCGTCACTTAAAGGTTATGCAAAAAACAAACCATGTCATAAATTATATTAAAATTAAACAACAAAATTATAGTTGAACAAAACTTTTCAACTTGAAACCGCTTCGTGTTGTTGAACAGCGGTGGTGAGTACACTCGACGTCATAAATTAACGGCTAACGAGGCCAAACTTCTGTTACAGACTTTTGATTTTAGAATGAAAATAATTGTAAAATAGTTCAAGCATTTTACAACTCCTATTCTTCATGTCTAGGCGCTTCTAGAATAGAGGAGGTTTTCAACCTGTTTATACAATTTGATGTACTAAAAGCTCCTTCATTTAGGAACCAATTAAGAAAGTTCCATTTTTAATTGAGAGGTTGCACAAGTACTACTCGTTGCGTTCCATTTAAAACAAATATAAAAAAAGCGGCCAAGTGCGAGTCGGACTCGACTTTTAGTTTTATTACTCTCTTATTTTAGAAGTTACAGGGACACACACACATTTTTCCACATTAGAAGTGTCTCTCGCGCAAACTATTCAGTTTAGAAAAAAATGATATTAGAAATCTCAAGATCATTTTTGAACTCCTATCCATACGATCCATGACCCACACGTATGGGTTTGATGAAAAAATTTTTTTGAGTTTCAGTATCATGTATGGGGACCCCTAAAATGTATTGTTTTTTTTCTATTTTCATCTGAAAATCTTAATGCGGTTCACAGATTATATCTACTTACCAAGTTTCAAAAGTATAGTTCTTATGGTTTCGGAAAAAAGTGGCTGTGACATACGGATGGACAGACAGACAGACATGACCAATCTATAAGGGTTCCGGTTTTTGCCATTTGGCTATGGAACCCTAAAAACCACGATAAGCGTATTAATTTTTATTTGATTTAAATGATCAATTAAAAATTTTAAATACGGTTTACCATAAATTTCAACATCATTAAACTTTCTTAAAAATTCGAAGTTGAATTTCGAAACAACTGTCTTACCTTCATACTTACATATAAAACTATTAGCTTTTTTTTCGCGACCTCACCAACAAGTATTTTGGTTTTCGCAGTAAAACGTAGCCTATGTCCAAAGTAAAAAATTTGGGTTTTATATCGATAGTACTCTATCTTGGGGTTCACAAATGCAAGAAGTCAATCATAATTTAATTGCTTCTGCCTGATCTTTCCGAAATCTACGTAACTTTCTTCGTGCTGAAACTATGCCTGCACTTCTCGTCCCAATTTTCTGCTCTACCGATATCAGCTGTTTTATCGATCTTATTGTAGCAGAACTCAATAAGCCTGAGCGACTTGCTTGAAATCTCTGTATATGATTTGTATTTGGCCTACGAAAATATTATAATGTCTCTGAATTCCGTCAAATGCTCAAGTGGCTTTCGATTATCTCTAGCCGGATTACTCATATCCTTACTCTCTCCATAACATCTTGATCAATCTTAGAGACTCTTTCTACCTTAAAGAACAATTCAAGTTACTGAATAACACACATGTAAAATGTCTGCAGTTCTCCGAAAATTTTAGACCCGAGATGCCTCTACATTTCATCAAATTTTGTGGCCAGTGTTTCACGTGTTGTTAAGACAACATTTGAGTTTTTCGCCAAATATTTAATTCATTACCCAATAATATGTTAGCCCGTAATTTAAAACCTTTATTTTTCTACAACTCTATTTATAGGTATATCAAATATATAAGCAACAAATTGATCATTAAAAGATTTCAAGGGTCATCGCAGACAGGCGACTAACAACAAAATATAAAAAACTTGCTGTTCGCTAAAACATCTGTAACGCAATGTAAGCACAGTCAACCGCATATAATCACCACATCGACTGGGACCCTTTTGAAGACTGTTCTACATGTACTAAAGTCTGTGTTTCAAGCAAATAACAATAAAAATAAAACAGCAATATCATAGGAAACATTAGACAACGTAATGGTAAAGCTCCCCGCTATGCGGGCCTTTTGTTTTATGAAGCGTTTAGACATGATTTGCATTCCAAACAACACAGCAAAAGTTTTGGTTTCACTAAACACATTGACTACATTACTATACTCCATTGTTTATCCAATAGCACGTTTTACTGACAAGCAAAATTTGGCATTGAAAGCACGTAGGTAGTATTAAGTTCAAATTCACACATTAGGTGAGTTGATACTAACCATAATTTATGTTTTTATCATAATCGATCTATGAATGTTACATTCTATACAAATTCTTCTTCTTCTCAATTTAAGGGTCAGTCCCTTGTCGGTGGAGCAATCGCCACTCCTGTCTGTTTTCCGCAATCCGATTGACCTCTTGATTGACCACGACTCCTTCTTTCTCCTTTACTTGTTGTATGTACGCCAATCTAGGCCTTCCGCGTTTTCTTCTACCTTCTATCTTTCCTTCTAGAATGGTTTTCAAAAGGTTGTCGTGTCTTATCAAATAGCCAACCATTTTGCCTCTTCTGTTGTCAACAGTATTCAGAAGACTCCTTTCTTCGTTAACCATTAGTAGGACTTCCTATACAAATTAAATAAATAATAAATATTTCAGACATCTTACACACAACATCTAGTCCCAAACTAAGCAAAGCATGTACATATATATTATACATAGAAAACACCCAAACTTCGAAAGAAATATTTGTAGATCACACAAATATTTGGTCCGACCCGGGAATCGAACCCGAGATCTCATGTTCAGCGGTCGCATACGCTCTCACTGCGCAACAGAGGTAGTTATAATTTTATTAATTAATTAATCAATTTTGACTAAAGCACTTCTGTTTATTTAATTTCTATAGTGAAATACACACTAATAGTAATATAACCTCAAAATAACGTGTTATTTCTCTTCATATACATTTTTTGGTAAATGTGTAAGTACAGCCATTATTCTTCACCTAAAATACGAAGTATCTACAACTTAAGGTAGTATAACACATAGGACAATAGACCTTTAAGTCCCGTCCGTCACTCCGGTCATCTATCACGTGGGAGGGAGAAGGGAGGATATATATCCCTCTGAAATAGACCTCTGGTGATTAACGTGACAGTACGAGGGATTTTTGTCAGAATTTATAAGGCACTAGTATGTTTATTGTTGTTTTGTGGAATAAAAATGGGTAGTTAGAGATTTCAGGCTGAAATATTTTTTTGATAATTTTTGGACTTTTCTTGATAAAATAAATGGAAACATAAAATTGTAAAACATAATGTAATAAATGAAAATTAATGAAATTATCGATGTTTGTGGAACAATTGATTCCAAAATAGATAATTTTAACTTTCTGGAGAGAATTGTACTCTTAGCCATAAGGCAACACGGTAGGACCTCACCTCTGAAATAAGCCCAAATAGGTATATAAAACTTTATTCTCATAAATAATCTTTTACAATATCTTTAGAACTATTAAGATTACAAGGTTTAAGGTAAAGGTTTAACAATTAGAGTAACTCTAACTCCCAAACTAGGTGTTCCTGTGACTTGGGAGCTAGTGTACTGCTGTAACATAGACAGATTTCTCTGAATTTAAGTTTAAAAAGGTAGAAATAAAATAAAATGAAATGCGGTGTGTGTGCGTGTGCATGCATGTGTGTGGGTTGTGTATGTGTTGTGTATATGTGTATGTTTTGTGATGTGTTCACAAATGGGTATATGTATAGATATGCGTATGTATGCTTTTCATTGTTACGACACATAATGTGTTTATGTGTGGGAATAATTTACTCACTTTCGTCGTTTCGTCGTTGGAAGGGAAAAAAAGCATAATTTAATAACATGGAAGTTTCATCTGGTATGAAACTTCTATGCAGTTAGACAGACGTATTAAATATTCTTTGTGACCTTAATTCAAAATATTGATTAAGATATTCTCTACTTTCAAAAGTAGCAGAGTAGATTAACTATAGCAAGATCATATAAAAAAAACGGCCAAGTGGGATTCGGACTCGCCCATGAAATGTTCCATAGCAGCAAGTAACTTCATATAAAAGTTTTTGTAGTTCGTTGTAACTTTGATGGATGTTTTAATAATAGTGTATTGATTGAAAGAAAGGTAAATTGCGGTAAGTTTACGATTTATGACGTATTAAAAAAAAACTACTTACTAGATCTCGTTCAAACTAATTTTTGGTGGAAGTTTACATAGTAAAATACATTATATATTTTTTTTTAGATTTATCACTCTCTTATTTTAGAAGTTACAGGGGGGGGGGGGACACATTTTGCCACTTTGAAAGTGTCTCTCGCGCAAACTATTCAGTTTAGAAAAAAATGAAATTAGAAACCTCAACATCATTTTTGAACATGTCGTCATCATCATCATCATCATCATCAACAGCCTTTAACAGTCCACTGCTGGACATAGGCCTCTCCTTAGAAGGAGGTATTGGCCTACTATACCACGCTGGACAGACGGGTTGATGTAGGGTTGGTTTCAAGTTTTTCTTCTCTTTGCATTGATGTTGTCTTGCGTAGTTTATCCCTTAGTCGCTTTTTACGACATCCGCGGTATGAATAGGGGTGGTGACACTTTGTATTCTTAATCCGTCACCACACGGAGTCATTTGTCAGGAACAGGAACATGTCAGGAACATGAGTCAGGAACATGTCATCAGTAGTCTACTACTGAAAATAGGTTCCTTAGAAAGTTAGTTTTGGCCTACTACACCACACTAACCAGACGTGATACGGTTTGTTTGAAGTTTTCCTTCTCTCTGAAGTGATGTTGTCTCGCGTAGTTTGAACCCTTAATTATCTTTTACAACAACAATGGGATGAAATAAGGGTGGTGACACTCCGTGTCCTTAATCTGTAACTACACAGACATCGAGTTTTAGAACGGTTTTCTTTCTTTACTTTAAGTATAGGGAGCAATCGACCACGTGGATCAGTTAATGATAAGGCACTGGTAGCGCTCCCACAGGGATACCAGATACAAAGTGATTTTCAGCAAATTGCCCTCCTTGGGATATAATAATTGATTGAGTTTCCTCACGCATTTCTCATTTACTTGATGAAAACGTAAGGCTAATAAAGTATTTAAGAACATGCAAAATTGATTTTATAAATTTTTTGTCTGTCTGTCTGTTTGTACTGGGTAATCTCTGGAACGGCTGGACCGATTTTAACGGAACTTTCACTAGCAGATGGCTGATGATATAAGGAGTAACTTAAGCAAAATTTTCTTAGACTAGCTTCACTCAAATCAAATCAAACCATTTTATTTCAAGTAAACCATATAACGGCACTTTTGAAACGTCAAGTAGTCAGTCAGTAGTCAGTCGTGAAGCTAATCGTCTGTTTCAATCGTAGATCCTATGGAGAAGAAGACAAGAAACTCCATGGACACTCCACGGCGTTACTCGAGATTGACAACAATAACCACGGGTAACACCGCGGGACTTAGCTACTTTTAATATATGTACAAGAATTGCTCGTTTAAAGTTATTAAATTAGATATGCCAACAAGACTTCCTTTTGGCTTCCCCGTATTAAAGAAATACGGTGGTTCAAAGCTAATATTTTTAAACAAAAGTAATAAAAGTACATAGTACTTTACGACGCATCGCGTAACATGCAATCTTACGTTTTTCGAGTGAATTAAGTGTAAATTTTAATAAATATCTCAATAACGATTAAAAAAAGTCGAATTCGAGTTTTTTCATTTTTGGCATTTTCTGAGAAGATTTACTATAAATATATATAGTAAATATATATATATATATATATATATATATATATATATATATATATATATATATATATATATATATATATATATATATATATATATATATATATATATATATATTTATATATATATATATATATATATATATATATATATATATATATTTATACCATCGGAAAGTAGAGATTTCATCGAATAGAAAACACCCTATTTTTGAAAAAAAAGTTGATATTTTGACGGACGAATTTTCGATTGAAAACTATGGATTTTTTTCGGTATTCAGTCAAAATGAGATGAAAAAATAGATATTTCAAATCAATTAAGTTACGGTGTATTCAGGATATGAAAAGCTAAGTTTTCACAAAATTTCGTTAAAAAATAATTTTATTTGTAAAAGATAAAAATAAAAAACCAAAAACTTGGTTTTTTGAATTTTTCACATAAAATTTGAGGTTATGTGAAAAAAGTGTGAATGCTTTTGCATTCACACTTTTTTCACATAAATCACGTAATAAAAAGATCTACATCTTTTGATGTAGATCTTTTTATTACCTACAACTTTGCCATTTAATTTTTTTCCATAGGACTTGTAGTTTTGCAGGAAATCGAGATAAGCCATTTTTTCCCTTATAACCCCCCCCCCTCTCCCCCTTCCCGACCTCAGATCGCCCGTAATTTATTTTTCCTTTAATTTTTGTACTATTTTTCTCCTTTTACAATGGGTTTCATCCTACTATAATTTATTTTGTTTTCAAACATTAAAAGCACTGGTCTAATATACATATATACACTAATAAAAACCAATCAATAAAATGTTAACTATTTCAAAGGGAATATACCCGAGCCTTTGATAGTATAGACACAAACAAAGTGGCATTGAAAAAGATCTAAGGGTGACCCGGGTGATTATCTATTTGTTACTTTGTGAAACTATTCCATTCGATTTTGAAATTATGACACGACTAAACGACAACGAGGAACCGAAACACAACCAATAGATTTTCATTTATTTAAATAGTTGATTTTATACTCTTATTAATAGAGTATACCTGTCAGGAGTGCACATTAAACTCATTAGAATCTGATTTGCAATATTCTGCAACATTACTCCAAGCTTTTATAGAAGAATCTGCTGCGGAGGTTTAACGCTTCTGTCATCGTGTAATCTCCACAAACGAGCGATTAATTATTCAGTGTATCGTCGAAACTCGTAAAGTAATCGGCAAATGCATAGAAATAAGTGGAAGGACGTCAATGTACTTGTCTAAGTGTCACTAAGACAAATGGTTAATAGTTTTAGTCAAGCGTCGATAGATGGCGTTATGCCCATTTTCTGTATGTCGCAATTTTTTGTCACCGAGACTAGTATATAAGCTCGAGGAACATTTGTTCAATGACGATTCCACACCCAATAAACATTTAGTACAGAGTTCTATTGTTTTATTGTGGTTCACACCTGGCAGACCCTTGGAATCGTATTCATGGTCCTTCGACAGCCGGATTTGGTGTGAAGGTGTTTTTTGATAAACAAGTGGTGGTAGTGAGGGCCACCCGATCGTTAGGACTGGATAGTGGATTGCTATCCAGAGCAAAAGCCACAGCGACGCATCGTGACGCGACGTGACGTCAAAGACTTATCGTCATAACCGCGACGTTGGGAACGTGGAGGATCCGGCAGGGAAGCTGGAAGGAAAGGTTGCTGAAAGTAACCGCGGGAGCACATGGTTGTCAACGTGCAACGGCAGATGGCGCATCAAGTGTGGTGCAGGGACGATTGTCAGTGAAGTAATGTGAAACTGTGAGTACATTTAAATATATTTACAATATTAACAGATAACAAGTTTAAAAACATAATGCAGAGAAAATTGAACTCTAAAGTTACTAGAAAATTAACTTAGTGAATTTATTGTCATTCTTGGTCTTATGTGAAGTTGAAAAAACACTTTTGATTTAGGGACTTAGTAAAATGTTGTAGTTATTTGTATGTGGTTAGGACTTGTAATAGTTTTAAGTGAAAAGTGGTTGAGACGAGGAATCTATGCCCGATTTCACTTAGATTTATAATATTGTAAAAAGACTTAGAAAAATTCATTCAAATTGTGGTCTTGTAAGGACTTTGTTTAGATTTTATCTTCTAAAGATATATTGATTACTTGTGAAATTTGATTATTTGGTTTAATATCCATTTTGTTTTGTTATAAAAATGGAAGCGTTATACAATGTACAGGAGGATGTTAAATCCAAAATATCTCGAGCAAGGACAAACTTTAAGAAAACTCCTAAAGAGAGACTTACTAGTTCTTATATTGAAACACGGCTGGAAGCTTTGGAGCAACAGTGGCAGTTGTTTGACAGTAACCATGTAAAAATAATAAGTTCAATGCAAAGGTCTGATTTAAAAAGTTCTGAGTATTTAAAAAATGAGGTCTATGATACAGTTGAAGATTTGTACATTCAATTTAAAAGTGATATGAAAGAAATGTTAGCTAATTGTAAGTTAAAAATTGGTGATAGTCAGAAAGCTGTTGTTAATACAGAAGTAACTAGAATAAGATTACCCGAAGTTAAGATACCTATATTTTCTGGGAAATACTCTGAGTGGCAGACATTCAGAGACCTGTTTGTAGGTTTGATCCATAAAAACAACAGTTTGGACAATGCTCAGAAGCTTTACTATTTAAAGGGACACTTATCAGGGGAAGCTCAACAATTGTTACAAAATATAAATATTACGGCAGATAATTATAAGAGCAGTTGGGCAAAGTTAGAGTCAATGTATAATAATAAAAGGTTTTTGGCAAATGGGATTTTGAAACGTTTACTTGATCAAAAAGGTTCAATCGCCGAATCAGCGGTTGAAATTAAACGATTGATTTGTACCACGACTGAGTGCCTAGAGTCCCTCAAAAACTTAGGAATAGAGATTGCTTCTTGGGATATTATGATAATACATTTGATAAGTGCCAAATTGGATAGAGAAACCAGGAAAACTTGGGAGTTACATATAGCGTCAGTACCGGGTGACGAATTGCCAAAACTTACTGATTTCATAGAATTTTTAACTGGTCGTTTTCGTGGTCTAGAAAATATAGAGACTAAATTAAATACTACTAGGAGTTGTCGGTCATTTCATGTAGTAGATAAAGACAGAAGGGAGTTAATCTGTGGTTATTGTTCAGGTAATCATAAAATAACAATTTGTAAAAGGTTCACAAGGGAAAGTAATGACACTCGTCGTAATTTTGTTCAGGAGAATGGATTGTGTTTTGTTTGTTTAGGTAATAGTCATTCGGCTAAGTATTGTAGAAATACACTCAGATGCCATGTTTGCAAAAAACGCCATCATACCTTACTACACCCTAGTGGTGGGTCTGGGTCTGTTAGTGAGAACTCTGGTGCAGTTCTCGTGAATGGGTTGCCGACGCCTGCTGATACGGTAAGGTTGGTTGAAGACACATCAGTAGGTAAAAGCAAGGCTGCTACACAAGCAGAGGGGTCTAATAAGCATGTAACTTCATGCCATTCGACAGGGTGTACAGATACAGTACTAATTCCTACGGCATTAGTTGAAGCCGAGTCGAAGCATAGAGTTTATCGGGTCGTACGTGCTTTAATAGACCAGGGATCACAAGGATCATTTATAACTGAAGCTATGGCTCAGTATTTAGGGTTGAAGAAAACTTCAATAAAACACTTGGTTTCAGGTTTAGGCGGTAGTAAAACGGTGACGTCGAATTCCACGGTTACGGTTAATAATAATAATAATAATAATAAATCTTTATTTGCAAAAAATGTGGTTTTTATAATAGGTGGTTTTTAATGTTTAAAGTGCGAGACACATTTCGCCATATATAGATAGCATGCAAATATTTAATAATTGATAAAGGGAATCTACATAAAATATTCCTAATTAGATATTACATTTAGATTAACTAGTTTAGAAGTCACTTAACATAAGACTAAATTTATTATATCATTAAATTTGTTATCTTTATATAATTCTAAGAAAAATAAAAAAAGGGAAGACTAAGGGAAACAATAACTAAATAAATATTACGAATAGATTCCTAACTATTTATACAATTCTAGACTCTAAATATTCTTTGATAGTGTAGAAACATTTTTCAGTTAGCCATTTTTTTAGGCGTGCTTTAAACAAGTTTAAGGGCAGTTCTCTTAGCTTTTGGGGTAGTTTGTTGTAAACCTTAACACACATGAACATACTATTTTTGTGATAAAGGGCAGTCCTGCATTTTGGCACAACTATCTTTGTCGGATCCCTTTGACTGAAGAGACTGCTTTCGCTGATTTTTTTAAATATCTGCGGGTGTTTCCTGACAAACAGTCCAATTTCTAGAATATAAAGAGAGCTCACAGTAAGTATTTTAGTTTTTTTGAATAGCGGCTTGCAGGAGTCTAAAGGTTCAGAGTTGCAAATTGCTCGTAAACATTTTTTTTGGCACAGAAATACTTCATGGATTAAACTTGAATTGCCCCACAATAGTAAACCATATCGTAGTAACGATGCAACATAACCATGATAAGCAGTAATTGCTGTACTTTCTGTAGCAGTTGTTCGTAGCTGTTTTAAAGCGTAAACAAATTTATTAATTTTTGTGCATACATTGTTGATGTGTAATTTCCAGTTGCAATTATTGTCTAAGGTGATACCCAAGAATTGTATGGTACTAGTGTTGTTAATTGTGATACGATATTGTGTTAAGATACGTTCTAGAGTAGATCCGAAGTTTAACCTGCAAGTAAACGCGTACGTATTGAAATCGATTACTTCTCTTCTCCCAGTTGCTAAAACAACTAGGGTAGAATGGGATACACTCGATGAAAATGATTTCGCCGATTGTAATTACCATAGCCCTAATAAAATAGATGTTTTATTAGGTGCTGAGATGTATAGCCAAATTATTCGTTCTGGCATCAAGAAGGTTGGATCGCTAGTAGCCCAAGATACTGCTCTTGGATGGATTATTTCTGGAGCTGTAGAGAGAACTGATACAAGCAATATCAAGTCGGTTTCTTGTATTACTGCTATGCACACTCACGTTTTAGAAGATTCGTTGCGAGACGAGGTCGTTGTGCAGAGCTGCACAGTGACAACGGCACAAATTTTGTAGGTGCAGCTCGTGAGTTGCAAGAGCTCTTTAACGAAGAGAAATCTAATTTTCTCCCGGAGATTGCAGAGGATCTCGCAAATAATGGGGTTCAATGGAAATTTATCCCAGCTCACACTCCTAATTTTGGAGGTTTGTGGGAAGCCGGGATAAAATCCACTAAACACCACCTGAGGAGAGTTGTTGGAAATTCAACTCTTACTTATGAAGAGTTATCGACAGTGTTAAGCCAAATCGAGGCATGTCTTAACTCTCGGCCACTGTCGTATTTGGAAGAAGAGAGTGAATTGTTAGTGCTAACCCCAGGCCACTTTTTGGTAGGAGAACCTCTCGTATTAGTCCCTGATAGCAACTTTGAAAGATCCAATATTACCAGTCTCAGACGTTGGCAACTTACTCAGAGAATGGTTCAAGACTTTTGGCGACAGTGGTCACAGGATTACTTACATAATTTTTTGCAACGTTACCGTTGGGCATATCGGACCCCAGAGCCATCAATAGGAGATGTAGTGTTAGTAAAGGAGGACGATTTACCTCCCGGTAAGTGGTTATTAGGGAAAATCGAACAGAAACATCCAGGTTCTTATTCAATTACACGAGTGGTTACTATTCGGACTGAAAATTCCCTTATTAAGAGACCAGTTTCAAAGTTATGTGTACTTCCTGTGACTGAGTAGTTTAGTCGTTTTTGTAATTTTTTAGAATAAAGAGGATATCATGAGTGACGATATTACTCGTATATAGTTTATTGTGTTTGCAATGATTAGATGTACATAAGTTATTATGATTATTGTCGTCTGTATAGATTTAAGGATTCACCTATTAATTAGATTGTTTTTTTTTTACGGATTACCAGCCACAAATGATATGCAGGCACAGTGCTTATATTGTTACTTTCATTACTAGTTATCTCACCTATTTCATGGTGGGCGGCATATTTAAAAGGACATTAAGCAACATGTCCTTGGTGGGCGGTATGTCTAAGTGTCACTAAGACAAATGGTTAATAGTTTTAGTCAAGCGTCGATAGATGGCGTTATGCCCATTTTCTGTATGTCGCAATTTTTTGTCACCGAGACTAGTATATAAGCTCGAGGAACATTTGTTCAATGACGATTCCACACCCAATAAACATTTAGTACAGAGTTCTATTGTTTTATTGTGGTTCACACCTGGCAGACCCTTGGAGTCGTATTCAGTACTCACAAATCTCTCGTTCGTAGAGATCACGGATGACTTCACTCCACAATATACTCGTAAATCTTACCAAAACAAACGACGGCCAACTATTATAAAGAAAGAAAACTTATCTAAACTTAAGTCTGTTTAAAAATGCACGTAAAGATCGTGCCACAGATGGGCTTTCAATCTATTTTTTATCACAAAAATTATTCGAAAAAAAAACTCGACAACTTTTAGTCCCGACCCGTGATCAAAAGATCGGCAGTCGCGTACGCGAGACTAACGAGGCAATAACAAACAATAACAATAACTCTAATTTGTATGAATTGCATAGTTTTGGCGAACCGATACGAATGATAGTAAACAAACGTATTTATCTAAATCTAAAGCTTTTTAGTTATTTACTAAATTATATAACTGAGTAAGTATATGACTAAATCTAAAGAAGTTCATAACTAAATGTAAATAAGTATCTATAGTATTTAAGTAAATAAAATCTAATAATTAAAAAACTAAATAGGTACCGTTAATCAGTATAAGTATATAACTAAATGTAAATAAGTATATAAGTACCGTTAATCAATATACATAAGTATATAACTAATTTAGTATATAACTAAATCTAATAATTAAATAACTAAATCCAAATAAGTATATACCTAAATCCAAATAAGTATATACCTAACTAAATCTAAATAGGTATATAACTAAATCTATAAAAGTAAATAACCAAATGTAATAAGTATATAACTTAATCTAAATAAGTATATAACTAAATCTAAATAGGTATATAACTAAATCTTAATAGGTATATAACTAAATCTAATAAGTATATAACTAAATCTAAATAGGTATATAACTAAATCTTAATAGGTATATAACTAAATCTAATAAGTATATGACTAAATCCAAATAGGTATATAACTAAATCTATATAAGTATATAACTAAATCTAAATAAGTATATAACTAAATCCAAGTAAGTATATAACTAATCTTAATAGGTATATAACAAAATCTAATAAGTATATAACTAAATCCAAATAAGTATGTAACTAAATGTATATAAGTATATAACTAAATCCAAATAAGTATATAACTAAATCTTAATAGGTATATAACTAAATCTAAATAAGTATATAACTAAATCTAAATAAGTAAATAACTAAATCTAATAAGTATATAACTAAATCCAAGTAAGTATATAACTAAATCCAAATAAGTATATACCTAACTAAATCTAAATAGGTATATAACTAAATGTATAGAAGTATATAACTAAATGTATAGAATTAAATAACTAAATATAAATAAGTATGTAACTAAATCTTAATAGGTATATAACTAAATCTAAATAAGTATATAACTAAATCTAAATAAGTATATAACTAAATCTTAATAGGTATATAACTAAATCTAATAAGTATATAACTAAATCCAAATAGGTATATAACTAAATCTAAATAAGTATTTAACTAAATCTTAATAGGTATATAACTAAATCTAAATAAGTATATAACTAAATCTAAATAAGTATATAACTAAATCTAAATAAGTATATAACTAAATCTTAATAGGTATATAACTAAATCTAATAAGTTTATAACTAAATCCAAATAAGTATATAACTAAATCTAAATACGTATATAAGTAAATACCTAAATCCATACAAGTATTTACCTAAATAAATCTAATTAGGTATATAACTAAATCTATAGAAGTAAATAACTAAATCTATAGAAGTAAATAACTAAATCTAAATAGGTATATAAATCTTAGGTATATAACTAAATCTAATAAGTATATAACTAAATCCAAATTAGTATATAACTAAATCTAAAAAAGTATATAACTAAATCCAAATAAGTATATAACTAAATTTAAATAAGTATAAGTAAATAACTAAAAAGCTTTAGATTAGTTAAATACGTTCGTTTACTATCATTCGTATCTTGCCATTGCCAAAACTATTCAAATCATACAAATTGTTATTGTCTCGTTAGTCTAGTGATTCGCGTATACGACTGCCAATCTTTTGATCACGGGTCGGGACTAAAAGTTGTTGAGTTTTTATTGCGAATAATCTTTGTAATAAAAAATTGATTGAAAGCCCATATTTCAATCATTTTTTTATTACAAAGATAATTCACGATCACGATCACGAGCACGATCTTTACGTGCATTTTTAAACAGACTTAGGTTTAAATAAGTTATCTTTCCTTACAAAAGTTGGCCGTCGTTGTTTTGGTTCGATTTACGAGTATATTGTGGAGTGAAGCAAAACAAAGTGGCGGCCAAGACGCTCATGCTTTGAGAAGGCTCAGGTTTGATTTTATCCCGACAAGAATGAAGGCAACCGTGAGTTTAATAGTTTCAGACCTCTATGTTGATAGGTTTGTATGTTTCACCATAAAAATCGTATTAATGATTAATTTAATAAGTAGTAGAGCCACGCTGATTTCAGCACGAATGGGCCGGCTCGACCGGGGCAGTACTACCCTCACACAGAAGACCATCCTAATGACAGAATTCGTGCTGTCGACTTTCGTTGGTGAGTGTGAGACCGGAGGCCCAATCATCATTCTCCGGGCCTCGGGTCACCATGCTGCATTGTATAAACTCACTATGAAGATTGTTCCCCCCTATTCCTGAAGTCTACTCATGCTTTCCATCAGGTAGGGTAGAGTCACTTTGGTACGCGTAAATAAAACCAAATAAAAAAATTATTATGAACTGGGTGACACAGGCTACATGACACACTACACACTTTTTATGAAATTTTTCATAAAAAGTTTTTATGTAGTCGGTATAACGAGTAAGATACTCATAGTTTTATACCTAAGCTTTTTTATTGTTAGTGAATCATATATTCCTGATTTTAAAACTGTCTACATTAAAAACATAAACTTGGATGTATAAATGAAATATAAAAGAAAATAATTTATATGATCTACTGTTTAACTGAATGTTTTCACTAAAAATTTTTTTCCAAAATTGTTTGAAATAATGCAATATATATCTTCTACTTGCAGTTTCTTGAAAAATTAATAAAAAAGGATAGGAAGTCATAAATCTTTATACACAAATTTCTCCCGCGTGTTCAAACCCTGATTATAACCAGGATTATCCCTAATCCTGTAAACGAACACCTGGTGCGTATCGTTGGAAATAATTCCGAGTTTTTGGGGAAAAAAATCCTCCAAAATATGTAGTCCTCAGTGGGAGAGCAATGAATTTTATATGGACTTCTGTGGTTTAAAGTGAAATCCAGGATTAAACTTAAATTAAAAGTTATTACCTAATCCTACATCATCATCTGTTCAGCTTTTTTAACACAGAACGAGTTAATGTTTTACGAGCATATGTATGTGTTCCCCTTTTTCTAGCACGCCCCATAGCCCAAACGTCATGACGGCTTTTGACATTATGAAGTGTCGTTGAATTTTTTAAAACTGTGGTAGTGGCATAGGCTATATACATTTTTGAAAATGACGACCGCAAAACTGCAAAAAGAGTGAGAGTAGGTTTTACTTTTTTCTTACCCTAGCAAGATGGTTTTCAAATGAAAGATCTTATAAGAACATTTAAAATATATGTGTACATCATTACACATTTTGTCATTTTAACATAAATTGACAAAAAGCGTATAAAAATATTTCGAAAAGACTACGAGATTTGAACTCTACACATTCTTCTTCTTATCCTTATTCCCAATATTATTTAGAGTCGGCTACTATTTCAAACGGTTTTTCCTGAATATCAGTTTTTACACGGAGCGACTGGCATCTCTAGAAATTGATATTTAAGAAAGATAGTGTGGGCCACCATGCTGCATTTTCTGCATTCGCAATGTGTATGGTATGGTATAATGATAACCTCTTGAATTCTGTTCACGTTTTCCATCAGGAAAATCGTCACTTTGTTCCCACTCACATATTAAAAAAACATGTAATATAATGTGATGCTCACAGAAATGAGTTGAAACCACTTCAAGTGATGTCATTCGTCAAATTGAAGAAACTTTCTCGTAAATATCTTAGGGCATACAGTATTAAGTCAGGCAGAGAACATTCCTCGCTAATGGAAACGAAATTGCGGACAAACTGTTTGCTCCAACTTTACCTGAGAGCTTGAAAACGACCTTTTCCAGTTATAAATAAAGATGAAACGACTCAGTAAATACGAGCTTAATGTTTATTCGAACTTCTTCTTGTACACGTGGAATGACGTACATTACCCTCGTAATCCATCCATACTAGTATTATAAATTCGAAAATTATTCTGTCTGCCAGTCTCTTTATTTCTCTTATTTTTTCAATTCTCTTAAAAAAGACAACTCCCGCATTAGGAATATAAATCCTTTGGCGCGGGGGACACTACAAACATACGTAACGGACACAAGCTACGACACAAGGAACATCCGGATTCAGAACAACAATTTGCGAATCACGCAAAGTGTGGTCCCACGTAGGATATGAACCCACGACACTTTGAAAAGTAGAAAGCGGCGTGGCGACCTCTTAAGCCACTAGGTCAACCGTGCTGTCACTTTCACAGTTAAACCGCTTCGTATAAATGAAATTTGCCATGTTGATACTTTGATACTTCTTTGATACTTCTGGAAGGCAGTCTTTTGTAAAAAGGAACATTGCTTGTCTATCTGTCTATTATACTTTCAAACATCACTAGAAGTCAGTGATTTTAAAATATAAATCTGCGGGATTGCTAGCCTGTACCTTTCTGTTAGTGAGTATTCGATATTTCTAGGCTGTTGAAAGCGCCATGATCACGGAGTAACTGAAGATCTTGCGGGTGGGATGTTATTGGCAGTCGGTCAACCCTCTTTCGCAGTCTTTTACTACGATCGCCCCCGGTACCACTGTTCACTAACTCACTATTCACTCATAACTGTTCTCGACACACAACACTGAGGATTCCAGACATTTGACAGTTAAATTGTCAAATGTCTGGAATACTTTGATTCGAATGTGCAAAAACCGGCGTAATCAACAAAATATAGTTTCGCGATCAGATACTGTTAGTGTTGTGTGTCGGATATCGAATACTCACTAACGGAAACGTACATGGTGACAATCCCGCAGATTTATATTTTAATGTTACTGCCCATGAAAAAGTTGAAAACAATATATATCAGTGATTTCAATTAAGTTAGGCATGGAGATACTGTGATTCTTGAAAAAGAAAATTGACCTATCTTTGCAGCAATAAAATACATAATACAAAAGCAGTGTTTTCCTAAATACACATGAGCCGCGAAAGTTGGTTAGGATATTATATTTAAAAAAAAAACATCCATTTTTTTCCTTAACATAAAAGAATAGATTGTTTGTGACGATAGGATTCCTAAGATTTAGAGGATCTAGTGAAAGGACCTCCTAAAATTAGGGGAGAGAAGGATAACCTACTTCATATTCAGCCGAAAGATAGCCATCGCAGGACATAGGCCTCCACCAATCTAAAAACAATCGATTCTATGCTGCTCACACCCAACGGGTTCCTCTGACCTTCAATAGGTCGTCGGACCACCTCATAGGAGCCTACCCACTAGTACAGTGGCCTCTCTAGAACTTTTCACGTGCAATGTTGTCCGCCCACTGCGACTTAAGTTCGACGAATCTGTCCTGCCCCTCGAGCCAAGTCCAAAACAAGAGAAACAGAATAGCGAATAAAATAGAAAACGAAAAACGTTTGTAACTTGGCTAGCGAGGCTGATAGCAAGCACAGCTGAAAACCTAGAATAACTCAGTAAAAAAACAAAATAATCGCCTAACACCACATGTCGTCATTCATTAGAAATCACTTTCGCAAGTTATATTTGATACAAAGAAAAACTTTTATAACGACTTTAAAAATACACAAGATAATACATATCATTTTTTACAAACATTGTTAAGGTTGTAGGTTTTTCTTCTTTGTGCTTTTTATGTTTTTCTTCGCCTATTTTTCTGAAGTAAGCTACATGGTTCGATTGGTCTAAGTACGCTTGCTGGAACTACCTTTTTCATTTGCTTAAGTGTTTGCTCACTTAAATTGAAGTTGAAGGAAGCTAGATGTGAGAAATTAAAATCTATTAAAATCCTACGAGGTACTACGAGTCTTCTACTTTTAATAAAATTAAGCTTGCTAATTCATCAAAACGTTTCAGACAATTAATTGATTTCAATTTATGATTCCGTTCAGAATACGGTTAAAATTTTTGAGAGCTTTGAAGCCTTTTCTGACTGATAGCTTCGGTGGCGCTGTGGTGACGTATGCGACTACTGTGCTTGAGGTCTTGAGATCAATTCCCATGTTGGAGCAATGTTTTACAAAAAAGAAGTATAGAGTTATTTATATAAGCTATCTACTATGTATAGTAAGTCTCTGCTTCGTGGGAGACTAAATGACATTCAGTGGCTTTAATCAATAATAAGACCTTCGAAATTCAAAGAACTATATTTCGAACGAAGCCTTAAAAACCTTAGCTTCTAGTGCCTGCACTTTCTATAGAAATGGTTCCTAATAACGTGTTCCATATTTTTCACTCTTCGGACCTATTCTCTTGCAGAACCTCATAACCACCTGAAGAATACAATCACTACCTCTAAAAATTTTTAAAATAAAAGTGAATCATTTAAAATACACTGTGCAGTCAATCTTATGACCTCTAAAATACGAGCGCCTAGGGATCGCTTTAACAATATGTAAATTATAATTTTAACAAAAAAACCGACTTCAAAGAAAAACTATTTAGAATACCCAAATCGCGATAGGTATGCCTATGATATTTGAGAAGTTCCCTCGATTTCTCGGGGATCCTATCTTCAAGTCCTAGTTTCCTTATCATGGGACTACATGGGAGGCATCATCTTTCAAATACAAAAGAACTATCAAAATTGGTTCCCCCAATCAAAAGTTCTGAGGTAACAAACATGAAAAATATACAGACGAATTAGAACCTTTATTTTCTAAAAAAAGTGGCCAAGTGCGAGTCGGACTCGCCCATGAAGGGTTCCGTATCAGCAAGTAACATCATATAAAAGTTCTTGTAGTTCGTTGTAACTTTCATCGATGTTTTTATACTAGTGTATTGATTGAATAAAAGGTAAATTGCGTGTTACGATTTATGACGTATTAAAAGAAAACTACTCACTAGATATCGTTCAAACCAATTTTCGTTGGTAGTTTGCATGGTAATGTACAACATATATTTTTTTTAGTTTTATCACTCTCTTAATTTAGAAGTTAGAGGGGGGGGGACCAACATTTTTCCACTTTGGAAGTGTCTCTTGCGCAAACTATTCAGTTCAGAAAAAAATGATATTAGAAACCTCAACATCATTTTTGAACACCTATCCATAGATACCGCACACGTATAGGTTTGATGAAAAAAAATAATTTGAGTTTCAGTTCCAAGTATGGGGACCCCCAAAATGTATTGTTTTTTTTCTATTTTTATGTAAAAATCTTAATGCGGTTCACAGAATACATCGACTGACCAAATTTCAAAAGTATAGCTCTTATAGTTTCGGAAATAATTGGCTGTGACATACGGACGGACAGACAGACAGACAGACAGACAGACTTGACGAATCTATAAGGGTTCCGATTTTTGCCATTTGGCTACGGAACCCTAAAAAGGAGTCTTACTCACTAGCTTTGTCAGTTATTTCGGCTGAAAAATTGAATTTCAATTGACTAGTCGTAATAAATCTTAACTCAAAGAGAACACGTCGTCCTTATCTGTCCGAAATGGATTATATTGAAACCAATATCAAGATTAGTGACCGTCTGCCATGTTGGTCCATTTGTCAAGCATTGTGTCGGATGCGGGTGAAATGGGCATAAAAGGACGCCCTGCTACTACATTCACACGTTTGGAATTGATAGACATTATCTGAGAACAAGGCAGATGACGAGTGTAAATGGAGTGTAAATTTACAAGAAGGTATACTATATACTATTTGTACGGGTGCGACCTGGGCTACGGGGACAGGGGGACCGCGCTCGAAGGACCAAATGTACGGTTGCGGTCCGGGTTCCGTGGAACACCAAACAGCACTCGTACGTGTTACGCCGAAAGCCTACCTAACATACAACCTAAGTACGTGTACCGATCGGGCACCGTAGTGAACCGTTCAATACTCGCACGTAACCTACGCCTAACTACCTAAATCCCTAGCCCTACCAATATACGAACCCTGCAGTGAGGGTATATATACATATATAGATAGTACGGGAAGTCTGTTACCAGGACACCTAGAGCAACAGACGGAGACGAGACGGGAGCTGGGTTTCGGAGATGGTTTTCTCACTGCCGGTCGAGCAGACTCACAAGACCGATCTACTGACGGCTAAGGGTGTCTTGGCCACAGTGAGAGGTGGGGAAGGGTAATGAGTCAAAGTCGGATTAGACAAAATGACTGATTTTATTATCATAAATAATAGCTTATATATTAATCTTACTCTAAGTACACATGGATGGCTATTTACATGTGTGCCATCCGTGTGTTGTGTCGATGCAGCTGCCTAAATCTCGGTCATGCCTAACTGTTGACAGGGCTGTACCGAGTGCCGTGCAAGCACTGCGTGCGACCTAGATTTGATGTTGCGGGTGATGCAATCATTTTATTCATGTTCTAGATTGAACACTATTTAAATATTAAAATATAATTTGCAAATTTAATACCTTAGGCATTTCTTTACCAGTCTACTGTAAAATATGGAAATGAAAGAAGAGATTGCACTACGCTTTAGTCAAGAGTGATAATAAGAACAACCTACTTAGTACGATATCTACAAATACATATACACCCATATACATACTACAGCTTAGTAGGTTGTATGCCGATTTTAATTTTCTTTTCAAAGTAATTTTTACATTTATCACTTTGCTAAGAAATATTTTTTATACTACACCTGATCGGAACAGTATTCATTATTCCCTGAAAATGAAAAGAGAAAGTTAGTCTTTTCCTAGACCTAAATAAGCGGGAGGAAAAAATGTATGAAAATCCATTTCTAACGTGTTTTAGCGGGAGAGAAAGTTGTATGAATTTTCATTTCTCATGTGATATCTGATCTATGTCGCGCGCCTGCCCAAAGAGTTTTCATATAATTTAAATATGGAATCTCCGTGCCACTGACATCCTTTGGTGAAGAATAAAAAAAAACAAAAGAAGCGCGAAATATTTATAAATATTATGTCAAATTCTAAGCTAAATTGTGTCTTACATGGTGTCTTACGTTTTGATTTTATTTTATAAATACTTTAAATGTTCCTCACAGGTGTAGTATAAAGCACTGTGTAGCACTCGGGTGAAAGTCCCATTCCTACCTCGGGAGTATTGTGGCCCTAGGCTGCGCCTTCGGGCCACAAACTGCATAGTACTATTATTTCCCACTCCACTAATTTATGTATATCTGTTAATTTCGTTGCGCGTTCGGAAAAAGCTCTATATATAAAATGCATTGTTAAGGGCAGTCATCTAACGTTCTTCTGGTTGCTTTCAAAGTTTACACTCTGGCGCCTTTCACCTCCACTTTGCCAAAAAAAAATAAGAATTGTTTTTCTAAAAGAGCCCACTTTCGTATGAACTTAGTAAAAAATAAAATATGTAAACTTTACTTATTTCTATAGATAAACTAAATGCAAAAGCAAAATACAGTCTTTTATGTGAATCATAATTTTTAATGTTATCTTACGTTACGGTGATTTTGTTTAGAAATTAAATGATGTAACCCTTCTATGCTTTGCTAATAAAGATTTACAGAATATAAAGTCACGGGGTTGTAGGGACAAAGGGCTTTATTGCTTTAGGGGAGCATTTGTTTTATTAAACCAGAGACTAGAATAATACAGTTTCTATAATGAAGATTACAGCGTTTGTACGTCAAATATTCGAAGAACCATCTTTATTTTGAAATTATTATTATAAAAAGTGAAAATGAAATGTAATGTTCTATTCTTGTCCCATAATTCATGACTGGATGCGGACTGCCCAAGACCGGTATTGTTGGCGTTTATTGGGGGAGACCTTCGACCAGCAGCGGACGACGATAGGTTGACACTACTACTACAATTAATGAAATAGATACATTAATAACATTAGTACTAAGCCTGAATGGGTTACCATCTCAGTAACATGCTACACAGTGTCCGTGCAGCACTGATTTTTAGACGGCACCCTTTAATAATTAAATGAAAATATCAACGTGTTTAATAAATAGTTTCTGTCGTATTGCGGGATTTATTTGCGATAATAATATTCAAACCTCCTACACTTGAAAACAGTATATCTGTGACAACGACCCGTTCGAAACGTCGGTATACACAAGGTCTTTCAATTAATTTTATTGTGAATAAGTCACATTATACAACAAAAACTTGTGCTACCACCACCTCCAGTATGTCATATGTAATGCGCGTTGAATGATTTAGATAGTCGATGTGCGAGCTAGAAAGTATTCGGGTTCACGCGTATTACATTGTTGTTTTGCTACACCTGTATTTTTACTTTTTTTAACTAAATTACTATACTAAAAGAGGTCTTAGAAAGCCTAAAATTAGGGATGACATGTCCAGCAGAAGACGTAATTTGACTGAGATGAAATTATTAACACCAGAGTCCAAGGTATAGATATTTTAAGACTACCTACCTGTTTTATAATACTCAATAGTGATGTAAATTTCTGTAAAAATAATTATTTCTCATGAGAATAGTTTAACAAGTTTGTCCATCAATATTTGGTCGAGACAAGAATGTTAATATCGGCACAGTACAAAAACTTAGTCCTCGGAACGGTTAGATTAGTGGTTTGTCACTCAATTATAAGTTTTCGCTAAAACTAATAAAGGACACCACTAACTAAATCGTGTTAGTGACCCGCAGCGAGTTTCCTTCCCAAACTAATTGGATTATTGGATTTTGGTCCTTCTCATGGAATTTTGTGTCAGATAAATACTTATTTACAATTCAAAGCGAATATAAAACCAATATTTAACTTAATTTTGGATATTAGTTTTATAAGTATATGACGACTGCCACATTATTACAGCTAAAATTATAACTCGCTATAACACCACCTATCGAAGATACATTGAACTACTACTAATCCTGAATCAGGATATAGATATTCTCACGCCGATTAGCATAAGATATAAGTTTGAACATCCACCGCTGAGTCGTGGTCAACAGACATAGCGCGGTCAGTACCTGACAGACGGGTGACAATTTCGTGCATAATATGTTAAGAGTGTTTCTACGGTTTAGAGGTCACGTTAAGCAGTCGGTTCCCGTTGTTATCATAAGATAACAGTCGTGAAGCTTAGTTGGAGGCCTTTGGGCGGCGTAAAAACATCCAACGGGAAGATTACTTAGCCACAATGTGCTAATCTCCAACCCACACTCGGCCAGTGTGGGGTCGTATGAACTTACTTACTCTAAGAGGAGACTCAAGGCCAGCAGTGGGACGTTATGGGTTATTGATGAAATTGTGGAGAAACACAAAGGGAGGATCCTCCGATCAGGCGAGGTTATCATGCCTGGTGGGGGCACTGCCCAACGATTTAAGATCGCACGAGAATTTCTCTATCGCGATTCAGGATTATTAGTTACTCCGTATAGTTAATTCTGGGTTTCAGTGTTTCTTAACTAGATGGCGCTATTGTAGGTTTTCGTCACGATGTATGTATGTCAGAAGTCGCCACAAAATAAACAAAATGTTCCAAAAAGGATCTTTACTAGAAATTATTCCAAACACCCAAATTAAGATTATAAAAATTACATATTCCTACTCCTCAATTAAATCAATATCTTTAGAATAAAAAACAAATAATTTAATAATGATATTACAATATCTATCATCCAAGAAATTAACGAGCTTAATTACAATAGGCGTCTCATTACGAAGCTCAAGACAGTCTGCGCTAATGATCGCAGATCGTATACTTATAAACTCGTAATTCATTTTGGAACAAAAAAAAATTTGTGGGAAGATGATACCCTACTCTATTCTTTGTTCGAGACTTTCAAGGTAGTAAAGTCACGCTGGTTTCACAGGGATAACACTACCCTCACACAGAAGACGGACCCAAAATAGTGCTGTCTTATTTGATAATGAGTGTCAGACCGGAGGCTCAAAGATGCAGAAGCAGATTTTTTTGTTTTTTAAAGACAACTCTGCATTCTTCTTCTTGCGGTGCCTCTCCACTACTGGAGGTTGGCCGTCAGCTCCACATATCTCTACTTGTCCCTCGCCAGACGAAACAGTTCCTCTATGTTGGCGATCCCGGTCCATTGTATAACGTTACGAAGTCAAGACATTTTCTATCTTCCGAAGCGTCTTTTCCCCTCCCTAAACTATGCATTAAGAATATAAAAAAATCCTGAGTCACGGGGGAAATAACAAACATACATGAAACGCACACAAAGAACATCCAGACTCAGAACAACAATTTGTGAATGTAAACAAAGTGTTACGTAGGATACAACATGGGATTTAAACCCACTACACTTGGCGCAGTAGAAAGTGGCGTGGTGACCGCTTAAATCACTAGGCCAACCGCATAGCCGAAGCCGCCAATGAGGATGGTGACTCCTACGCTTAAATTCTACTCATGTTTTCCATCTGGCATAGGACAGAATATCAATATATAAATGAAATAAGTAGATATAAAATATTTAACTTCGACTTTATGACACTGAATATGAGGTGCATTATTTAGTTTACATTTAGTACATTTAGTTTATATACCTTTACATAGTTTTCGAGTACCGCTAGTGCTATGGAAAAAGTTAAGCGTATTTTGACGAGCTTTTTTATTATTTCATGGAAGTTCCACAGATGCAGGGCAGTTGGATTAAAACACATTCAGTTTAAAAGAGTTTTAAATACTTAATTGGTTTTTAAATATAAATCTACTAGTGAAAGCAAATAAATATATGTACTGAAAGGTTTATTAAGGTTAAACCAGCTGTGGTCCGCAGCTCCGCTCGCATCCATTTTATACTTTATTACCTATCGGTTTAAAAGTAGATGATTCCAATTGTCAGATCTACTTGATGAACATACAACATTTCATACGAAATAAATAAATAGTAATAAATATTTCAGACATCTGACACACAACATCATCTAGACCCAAACTAAGCAGAGCTTGTATTATGGGTACTAAAAAACTGATATAAATACATAAACATACTTTTCTTTTTTGTAAATACATACATTATTATACATAAAAAACACCCAGACTCTGAAACAAATATATGTGGATCACACAAATACTTGGTCCGACCCGGCAATCGAACCCGAGACCTCTTGATCAGCAGCAGCATACGCTAACCACTAGACCAACAAAGCAGTCAAATCTCACGTGGTACAACCCTTTGTATGATTCACAAATTGTTTTTCTAAGTCTGAGTGTTCTTTGTGTCCATTTCATGAATATTTGTTATCTGTTGTAGTGCTGTGTTGACTGTTATCTAATTATAACAGTCGATAACACCCATCTAGGTGACCGACTGACTGCCTGATCCTGAATCGCGATATAGAAATTCTCGCGCCGATTAGCATAAATACAAAACCCAAACATCAAAAGTAGCCCGCTAGGCACGATCACCTCGCCTGGTCGGAGGATCCCCCCTTTGTGTCGGAGGGACACGTATCCGTCCCTCCACATATTTAAAGATAAAATAATATTTACAACTAGCTTTTACCCCCTTATCCACCCGCCTGTATGTCTGATTTCACGTTAAAAAGTTGTCTATGTGTTATATGAGCTATATTATAGTAAAGATCACATATATCCATTCAGTAGTTAAATGCACGGTTGGCCTAGTGGTTAAGGCGATCGCCCCGTCACTTTCAACTTTGCAAAGTGTCGTAGGTTCAATTCCTACGCGGGACAACACTTTGTATGATTTGCAAATTGTTGTTCTGAGTCTGGATCTTCTTTGTGTCCGTTTTATGTATGTTTATACAGTCCCCCGAGACGCAGAATTTATATTCCTAATGCGGGAGTTGTCTTTTTAAAACAGAACAAACGGAAAGTAGTTTATATCTTCATCCTTTCAAATTATTATTATATTACATAAATCTACTATTTTAGAGAAATAATAACACTTGATTCCACACCTTTCTATATAATATCTTTATATCTAAGCTTACTCGTAGACTCATATGAACTACGATCTCTAGAATAGAACACAATAATGAGGAATGTATTGTCAGAGGGAGCGATAAATTACAGTGAGATAATGACAACAAGACATTTATGACAAAATGATTTACGTGACAATCGTCTCAGCCTGTCTTTGTTCTAGATAATTCTTGTCACGTGAATACATTGTATCTGTTAAGTTCTGTATTATTATTTTAAACAAATATTATATAAATGTTTTCTGTGTTTTACATTACGCCGTGAGATTGCTGATAGTTGAATTTAGACCTTTATTCATTTATTAGAATAAGGTTCAGTTGACCGAAGAGCCCGTAGGTTTAACATCGAAAAGCTCTCAAATAGCAGACTACACACCCTTGAGCATCGTTGTCGAGTTGCCGACTTATCTGTTTTTTATAGGATACACTTTGGAGAGTGCTCGAAAGCTCTTTTCGAACTGATCGAGCCATCTCCATTCCTTTATCGGACTACTTTTAGGCGCAGGCAAAAGTTTCATCTATACGTTGTTGACATACCCAAAAGTCAAACTAAACAGTTTGACAGTTCGTTTTTGGTGAGAGTCGCCAAGATTTGGAACGACCTGTCTGGGTCTGTTTTTCCTGATAAGTTGAACTCTGGAATGTTCCAGAGACTCTACTCTTAAATGTTTAACAGTAGAGTGAACAGGTTTCTTTAGGATGGGCGTGTACCATCTTCGTCTTCATCTATACTTTCCATCAGGTGAGATGGAAGACAAACGCCTATTCCATTACAACAATTGAATTAAAAAATTAGGTACTTCGTTACCGCTTGATGATAATCTCAGGAACGCGTAATGCAATCGAGTTCAAATTAAATCTTTAGGCCTACTATCTCTTGAAGCCATTAAGATATCAAACTTATATGTTACAGATTGGAATATATATGCAGTTTGGAATATATAGTCAGTTCAAGCGTATCAATAAATATAAAACTGTACCGTTATTGACTGACTGACAGACAACGTTCAGCTGAAACTACTGCACGCAGGAAGCTGCAATTTGGCACGTGTGTTTCTTGAGGAGCGTAGGCGAGGACTAAGAGAGGATTTTGACAAATTCATCCCCTAAGGGGGTGAAAAAAGAAATTACAGTTATGCATCAGAATAACACTTACTCGAAGTCGCGGGCGAAAGCTAGTAGGAAATAAATAGTGTAAGTGGATCTCTCATTGTACGTTGTTACAAGAATTGAAGATGAGAAAACACTAACTATAAATGGAGAGAAGATATATATTATCTGGAATGCTTTGCCAATAGCTATAAGGCGTGCCAAATCTTTACCAGTATTCAAAAGAATGGTCAAAGAATTTTACCTTTCAGCTTGATTATTGCCTGCCTAAGACATTTTTATCTGTTTTATATATAATATTATGTATGTGTATGTATATACTATATATGTGTATGTATCTATGCGTGTGTGTATATGTAAACGTGTATATATGTATGTATAAATTGTGTATTTATTTATATATTTATCCGTCTAAATATTACTTTTGTTATTCACTTTTCTTTTTTGTATTCATATAAAAAGCTCGCACCAACACTGCTCATGCCTACTTTTTTTCCGATACTCTTTTTTCCGTCCCAAGGTTGCCTGGAAGAAATTGCTTTTTGGCGATAAGGCCGCCCGTTGTACATGGTCATTATATTGATTTATTTCCGTATGTAAACTATAACAACTGGTGTACAATAAAGTTTATTCTATTCTATTCTATGTAAACTAAAATCTATTTAGATAACTCATGTTTTTTACTTTACTGTACTATAAAATTAAAAAGGTTACGAGACCTGCTACTTTCGGACGTTTCGAATGGGTTATACAACTCTTCGTAGATTCGTCGTAGACAGTCTATCCGTGACCACGAGCGGTATTTTACCGCTATTCGCGATAAAATACCGCTGGTCACGGATAGACTACTGTAAAAACTTGACCCCGTATACTGTAAAAACATGAGTATCTAGGTATGTGTAAAAGTGTAAAAGTCGCGAGTCTAAAAACAGTTATTTAGATAACTTTAATATGATACAAAGAAGCATTTCAACAGGATAGTGTAGGTGACCAAGTCTAATACTAACAATGATCGACAAAATAAAACAAAAACAAAAACAGCCATTTATTTTGAGGTTTAGTAAAACTTTTCTGGAACTAGTGAACAAGTTCCTAAACTATCAGTACTACTGATCCATCAAATTTGAGCTCCGATCAAATATTGGTGTATTACAAGGCTGGCCAAACTCTCACCACGAGCCATCCCGACCCAAAAGTTTAGATTGGTTAACGAAATGACCTACACTGGCGCCTACAATCCTGTTACAGTAAGTTGTGATGATTTTATAAAGACTTATTGAATATAAGAAAAGTTTCAGGCTTTCATTTCTTTTTTTTTTTGGTTTGATATTTTTTTAGTTAACAAAATTCGTTACGAAGTTATTCGACAGAGAACTAGAGAAACCGATTCGCACGGGGAGTGCAGGTCCTACCTAACATTGAAATGGAAGTGAGTTATCTCTCCAACACAGGCTATGCTAGTGCTGTGCTTAAGGTCTCGGGTTCGATTGTTGGATCGGACCAAATATTAATATGATATCTATGCAAATATTTGTTTTGGTGTTTGGGTGTTTTCTATGTGTGATATGTATGTTTTTACAAAAATAAGTATGTATATGTAAACATATCAGTTCTGCTTAGTTTAGAACTAGATGGCGTTGTGTGTCTGATGTCCGAAACCAACACTAAGTACATTATGTTTTCGGCAAAGTATAAATAATAAATATATTATGATTACTGCAGTAGATAATAATAATAACAGCAAACGCAGTTTATGGCTCCTTTCACGCAGACTATTTAAAGAGAGGCACACGCACAGGTAACGAATGCATGCTAATTATTAATAATAATAATAATAAATTAAACCGACCGTTCAAGACCGGGATGGTGGGGACTCTTGGGGACTCCATGGAGCTTCGTTCATCAGTTGACGGCTTATCATGAAGTTACTGTGTACTACTTACTATCAAAATTTTCATTTATTGATCATCTTATAATAACTCGTGCTGAATGTGCTTAGTTTCGTGAATTTAATTCTTCTTCTAGCCTCTATTCCCAAGATTATTTAGGGTCGGCTACTAATTAAACCGGTTTTACCTGAATATCAGTTTTTCCACGGAGCGACTGGCTTCGGACCTCCACAACCCGAGGGAGAACTGAAACTCATAGGTTGAACTAGTTGTCTGCATATTTGAGGGCACTGACTAACCAATAACGATTGCTAAAGATGGTCATAACAACCGGGATCGAGGGATTGACGTGCATGCACCGCCGAATTTCTATACTCTGGACTGTTCTTAAGAATTTCCCGTAAGAAAACCCCAACAACACTTTTGGCTCGATTCGGGACTGCCTCGTAAGTCTAGTGGTTAGCGTATGCGACTTATGTTCAAGAGGTCTCGGGTTAACGAGTGTTACTTTAATTAAAAAATCATGTCATTATCTTTTATGTAACCAGAAATTAGTTTCACATTCATGAATGCTAAATAATGATTAATTACTTGGCATAGTAACTTAATATACAAAGCAATTTTAAATAATGTTTGGATTCATAAATTATATCTAAGGTCAAACGTGACCCATATTTGATTCATTAAATTAATGATAACGAACGTTTCCTTGTTTTTTATTGATTAAAATGAAATTCAAACCAAGAAGTAGCTACTTAACAAAAAACACTTGACTGCAATAATGTTGGTTGATAAAGCGATCACCAGCCTTTCTACTCCGTGAGGGTTGTAGGTCAAACCCCATAATAATATGACACATTTTGTGTGATATTTATTTTGTTGTTTTCAATCTGAGTATTCTCTGTGTCTTTTTCATGTATGTTTGCAAAATCTACCACGACACCACCACCACGGCATATTATTACCTAATTCCTCATTTAAAAAAAACATAAAATTGACAACTATTTTAAATTATTGTACCAGTGTTTTTTAACCTATTGTTTATAATATTGATAACTATTAAACAACACAGGACAAAGATAAAGGGTACTTAATTGACAAAATGATTAATAACCGATATGTTTGTCTCGACACCACATTAACTAGTAACTAGTGATGTACTGTATTTAGTGATTATTTATTCCGGTATCCGTATCTAGGGTATCCGAAGAAAACATTAGACCTGTATCCTTGAACATGTTTAATTTATTGTATTGAAGAAATAGTATATTTTTTAATTAAAATTAAAATTTTATATATCTAATTGTATCAGAAACGAGTCTTGTTTAAAACTAAAATGTACATAGGATACTAATTAAAATATAAGAAATTACTTACAGGAAATGACATATATTGAACTGAGTTCGAAATATATAGCTTAATAACTTGTGTGAAGAATGACAAAATCACCAATGTTCACAGAGCTTATGGTTCACCACTTGGATTGTGGGAATCAAAGCTAAGACACTTTTACTTTTGGTAGCGATGATATTTACTGTAGTTGCAATGTCAAGTGTATTTATTAATTTAAACTCAATAAACATGTTGTACAAAGGCGGACTTTATGTGATGAGCCAGTCTCTCTCAACCAGTCAACCTCAAGGTGATGTAGAAATATGATATATTATTTCCACTGCCTGAAAAGTAAAATTTTATATTTGTATATTCATCCGTATGAATAAAATGAATATCCGGCGAGATTAATTACTAACGCACATCACTAATAGCAACACCTACTCATTAAGATAGCGACAGTGTGGGACAGAGAATTTTTCCAAACGGTCTACACTCCCCTTATCGTTCTCTTGCTATTTATAGCTATTAATGTACGAGAATCGTTTTGCTGTGTAAAATAGAATATTTATTATTTATAAACTTATGGTTCAGTGTATAGTGATGGATCTTGAAAGACAACCATTATTGGGAAATACTTTTGAAGTAAGATGTCGAATATTGAGGTACGTTTATTTTTTTTATTTTTTATTACGCCTCTACGCTTTTAATGACACAGTTCAAACTCACAACCCTCTGTGATGCAGAATGATGCAGTAGCATCTCACTAGACCGCATTCTCTGCATTCACAATGACGATGGTGACTCCTACACCAGGATTCTGCTTTCCATCAGCCAAAGTAGAGTAACTTTAATACGTTTAAATATCGAAAAAAAAAATGGTTATTCGTGTGACTTATGGTAATATTCATCATAAAAGTATGCATGTATAAGTATGTATGAGTGCACCGGGTGTCCGTGTGATACAATTTTATCTTATCAAAAAGCTATTTTTATGATTTTACATCTCATAAAATGTCTTTTCAATAATAACGTTGTTAACGGAAAAGTTTTTAAAAACAGATGTTCCGTCCGCCTTAATCACGCCAGACTATCTGAATCTGATAAAAGATTCTGAATTTAAATAGGACTTTCCCAGATTGATGATAGGATAGCGCTAGTTTTTATCGTCCTGTTGCTAATTTTCACTCACGAGACAAGACAAATCTTTTGCGATAAGCAGAATAAATTGTTGTGTCTGGATGTTATTTATTTATAACTAGCTGACCCGGCAGACTTCGTACTGCCTCAATCGATAAATAGATGACCTAACCTATTTTGTATAAAATAAACAAAACAACGAAAGGAACCCATCTATATATATATAATGAATTGCTGTTCGTTAGTCTCGCTAAAACCTAGAACGGCAGTCAACAGCATTACATTTAAAAATATATATTCACCTTTTAATCCTTCTCTGGACTTCTACAAATAATTCAAGACCAAAATTAGCCAAATTGGTCCACCCATTCCCGAGTTTTAGTGAGACTAACGAACAGCAATTCATTTATATATATATATATATATAGGTAAGTACGAGTTTAGAGTTTATCAGTGGCTTAATACACAGCACAGGCTTAGCCTAGTTTGGGATAAGGCTACCTTATATGAGACGTTTATAACCGTCTTAATACATGTTATGCACAATGGTATCGTATTTAAAAAGTAGTGCTGTTACTAACGCCTCTTAACAATTAGTTTGAATGTGGATAGAATTTCCGCTCTAGCTAAATTGCAAACGTTTTTCTTTCTATTTGTCTTCTTTCATTGGCTAATATTTTGTTTTGATCACGTGACTGAGAGACATTAACCAATGAAAGAAGAGGATGGAGAAATAGAAGAGAACACAAACAACGAAAATTATATGCAACTTGGCTGGGCTGTTTTCACACGCACACCCGAGACACTAGTCCATCCAGCGTGTGTACTTGCCTCAAAAGACACGTGTGCCCTACGCATAACACACATAGTTTTGTGTAACCCCTCTTTAAATATAAGCCTACCATAGTGACACAGTCCGTGTGGTGACGGAATAAGAATACAGAGTGTCACCACTCCTATTCATCCCGCGGGTGTCGTAAAAGGTGACTAAGGGATAAACTACGCAAGACAACATCAATGCAAAGAGAAGGAAAACTTGAAACCAATCCTTTTTTTTTTTTATGTGTGAAAAATCATCATGGACCGTCACCCCACCGGGGGGGTTACGGCGGGGTGGTGTGTCGGACTTGAACCGACTAAAAAACACACAGTGTGCCCTCTCCGCGCTTCTCCGTTTAGGAGGAGGAGAAGTCCAGGGTGGGATCTCCTTCTGAACTTCTCCAGCGCCTGCCCGCTCCTGGTGCGGGCACCGTCTCTGTTCGACGAACCTCTCTTAGGCGGCGTCCGGCACACACCGACGCCGCCCCCTCGCGGCTGGCCACATAATGCGGGTGGAGGGAAAACCCGTCCCGTCCACCCGCGGGCACACTCAAGGCGGCATGAGGCGCAGATGTTCGCGCCTCCGCCGCCTTGAGTCGCCGCGCGTCCGATTGGATGTCGTCCTCCCGGGCCTTCTCTGCCGCCTCCTTCTGCGTGATTACGTCCTCGCAGAGGGTTGCGACCGCGGTAAATGAGCTCTCGCTGCCGGCCATGGAACGAACGACGGCCGGCAGTGAGAGATCCCCTCCGATGACTGCTGTGAGGACCCGGCGCTGAAACTTGAAACCAACCATTTTTTTTTTTTTTTTTTTTTTATGTGTGGAAAATCATCATGGACCGTCACCCCACCGGGGGTTACGGCGGGGTGGTGTGTCGGACTTGAACCGACTAAAAACCACACAGTGTGCCCTCTCCGCGCTTCTCCGTTTAGGAGGAGGAGAAGTCCAGGGTGAGATCTCCTTCTTAACTTCTCCAGCGCCTGCCCGCTCCTGGTGCGGGCACCGTCTCGGTTTGACGACCCTCTCTTAGGCGGCGTCCGGCACACACCGACGCCGCCTCCTCGTGGAGAAACTTGAAACCAACCCTATATCAACCCGTCTGGCCAGCGTGATATAGTAGGCCAATAACTCCTTTTCAAGGAGAGGCTTATGTCCAGCAGTGGACTGTTAAAGACTGTTGATGATAATGATGATGAAAGTGACTACTCTGTCTGATGGAAAGCATGAGTAGAATCCAAGAGTTAATACTCACCATCCTCATTGTGAGTACATACAATGCAGCATGGTGATCCTATGGCGGCTTTGTAAGATGCTGCATTGCATTGGTCAAAAAAAAAAAAAAAAAATTCGGACAACTGACACACAATCACACATCTAGTCCCAAACTAAGCAGAGCTTGTACTATGAGTACCAGACAACTGATATAAATAGATATTTTACATAGAATCACCCAAATTCCCAAACAAATATTTGCAGATCATGGAAACATTTGGTCCGACCCGGTAATCGAACCCGAGACCTCTTGATCAGTAGCCGCATACGCTAAGCGATAGACTAACAAAAAACCTCAGAAGCCTATAGTTGTTAATATTCGATTAGCTGTTTTTATTCGATTTCTTTCTTCTCTTCAGCGGGCCACTCACACGAGAAGAAGTGTCAGCATCCCAACAAGACATAGCATGGCGACGGACAAGATTCTGCATCCTCATCATGTTCTGGTCAATGATGATCATGTTCATCTCCATCATAACGTATATCCTCTTCACCAGTTCAGGGTGTAACTCGTACGACAAAAAATTGGCACAAGCACCGACAGTTCCTCCTATACACATGACTTTGGCGCCATTAATTTATAGGATCAATGACGAGAAAGTATATGCTTTTTAGTTGAGAATTAAAGCTACACGTTGAAAATAATACACGAACTTTCGCTGGAGAATTATCAAAAACAGAGTACCTACTTCTGAAGATATGAATAAGAAGATTCATAGATTATAATGTATATACTAGAAGATTCTAGCTTGAAGATAAAGACCTTCTTATAAAGACTGGTTATTTTATAATAAGAATTTTGAATAGATTTGGCCAGGATCTCAGTGATTGAGTTGTACGGGATATAGGAATGGAAGGAGTATTCTTAAATTTCACAACTTTTTAACTGCTGCGAATGCTCTGGATTATTTTATGGATAATTAAAGGGACTAAAACTGACAAAGCGTATTTAAAATGGCTGAATTTCTTCGAGAAAGCAGAAAGGTAGGAAGAATGGACTAGATGCGATGGAGGAGGATTAAATACTAAATCGCACATTTAAAAGCTCTATTCAGTTGATTGGACTATCGATGAGAGGGGTTTCTGCACTACAGAGAATTAGTAAGTACGCACCAATACGGCGGAGCGTACAAAGAACCCATTCTTTTATTTCATTGGCTAATATTTTGTTTTGATCACCTGACTGAGTGACATTAGCTAATAGAGCAAGATCCCAGAGATTGCACTAATGACGTAGGTCTGGCGGCTCTGGGATCTTGGACCATAATGTAACAAGACAATAGAGAATTAGAATAGATAACGAAAAACGTTTATAACTTGCCTAAGAGAGCTGTTATCACTTAGAAATCATTCAACTCTGTACTAACAATCATTCATGAATCGCCCATTTATTCAATAGAGTTAAACTCTGTTTTGAAATCATTAAATTATTTATAATAAGTGTCGATACTTTATTTATTATTGTAAGAGATTGCCTTCGGGCGATAAGGCCGCCACTTGTGCCACCTAGTTTAAGCTACCACTTTGTTTCTATTCTGGTGTACAATAAAGAGATATATGATTATTATTATTATAGTCGTATTTCTAATATGGACTTTTATTGTCAATTCCACATAAATTGCTACTGCCATTGCACTGTAAGTAGTTACAATTAATCAACAACCCGTTACATCCCACTGCTGATTTCGGGTCGTCGCTCAGGAGGGGATTAAGGCCATGACCCCATGGCCGGTTGGTGACTGGTAAGACAACGTTATGGCTACGTAATCAAGCTTTCCGATTGTATAACAACCAGGACCAGCTGCTTAACGTGACCTGCGAGTCACGAAAACGCTCATGGTGTCATGTCAATAACGGTCACCCATTCAAATACTGACCCCGCCTATGTGTTGTCTTCGGTGATTGTTTCTAATCACCTAGAATAACTGAGCTGTGAGCGTTTCTAGTAGTAATATTTATAATTATTTTCAGATAATTCGGGGCTAAATTGACTTTTTCTGATAGGCCAAGTCTGGTGCCCAATGAAGTGAATATTAAAAATAATTAAAATACAAAAACAACTGTATCAATTGTTTATTTCATACACAAAATAAAATAGTACAAACTTGTATCTTATATTTTTAAATCATATTCCTTACTAAAATAAGTGAGATGACACTATGACCTTTTAATTATGTTGTGCTGAGGTATTCCGTGACTTTTCAGATTTCAGATCATTTCTTAGACTATTGTCAGGTTACAAAAAAGGCATAAATGTTAAACTTTGGCGGACAATATTGATAATAAAACATAAATTCACGGCCTAAAAGACAAGTTGTTTTATTATATATAGTTAACTAAGATTAACTAATAGTGTAGTCCATTCATGTTTAAAAAAATAGTGACACATTGATCAAGTCCCGCCCCTACCCAATCAGGTACAAAAAAAATATCGTTTAGTACAAAATCCTGAAAGCTGATTGGTCAGTCTGCGAGGTTTATAGCCACGTCATTATTTTCCAAACATAAATTCTTTTGAATAATTTTAAGCCTAGAATTACGTTTTTGGGAAGCATAGATACAATACAACAGAATCTCAATAAAAAATACCGTTTTCTCGAAATTGAGAAACATTAACTAACTACACTAAACTTAGAGGGTAGACAGACACAATTGGTCTATATTTGACGAAAATCATCAAATAAAAAAGTAATTAATCACTAAAGGATGATTGGCAATGAAAGGCTTTTCCATGACAGTGGTGAGACACAGTGTACAGGATCTAATATCGTTTAAAGATTGCAAAATTCGTTCCAACTAGAGCCTTTAAGTGGAAATCATCCTTAAAACTTATAACGTAGAGTCCATTTTGCAACATCACTATATCAAGTCGAAGTTTATTTATTCGACTTCAATTAACCTAGAAAAACATACTGTATAGTCACCACACAAGACGAACATAATTTTCTTGACACAAACATAATATGACACACATAAAGACAAAAATAAAGTTTAATTATGTCACTAACATAATCTTAATTAAAATTAATAACTAAACTACTTGCTATGTTTTAGTGGCCATTATATCATTAATAATAGTCTATTCAATAATTTGCGACATCTTAGGAAATGTTACCACACTCAGAACATTCGACTACTATCAAAATCCGCGGGCATATTGCCTAAAAAAGCTTCACAATACCAAAACTGAGTGGTAAATTTATGTCTAACTTAACAAAGATTTAGTTGTAAAAGAGCAATGGTATATCATTACAGTATACATATAAGACTTTTTATATACGCGTAGTTCCTAAATTTATTACATTCAATTAATGATATACAAAAATAGGTCGTATTTCATTGCTCTAAATGCTGAATTTTGTAGTTTTGTAGCATAAATAGTATTCTATTTATAGGAAACATTAATATAGGATAGGTCGATAGAATGAATTTAATTTAGTAGCCTTTGATTATATTTCTAGTTTTGATACTTCAGGCTCTGTCTAATTACAAACCGAACAATATAATATTGTTTTATAATTTCTATCAATCATTATTTATATATCACTTTTAACTATGAATAAATCATATAATGTTTATAATTCATTACACAATACGCAAATTTTATTTAGAGATAAAAACAATACTTTCAATAACTAAATTTATTTATACCATTGCAGTGGTAAATAATCAATCACACATAATAAGTACATTAGAATAAAATTAAACTCACATTGAGAAGGACTTCTCTATACACAAAAAAAATGACCACAATAGAGAGACTGATCAGTGCTGCGATTACCAGTCATTTTGAGTTGCCAACACCACACAATAATTTAATCTAGCAACCCTATACATTAGTAGAAATAAAAATATGAAGACTGGTAACCCTAATATAAAAAGAACCTTGAAATCCCCGCGAAAACTACTTCTGAATGTTTTATATGATGTCTTTTATTTTAAAATCGGCTTATACTCTAAACAAGTTAACCTTATGTCAGTTAACCTTATGTCAGTTAACCTTATGTCAGTTAACCTTATGTCAGTTAACCTTATGTCAGTTAACCTTATGTCAGTTAACCTTATGTCAGTTAACCTTATGTCAGTTAACCTTATGTCAGTTAACCTTATGTCAGTTAACCTTATGTCAGTTAACCTTATGTCAGTTAACCTTATGTCAGTTAACCTTATGTCAGTTAACCTTATGTCAGTTAACCTTATGTCAGTTAACCTTATGTCAGTTAACCTTATGTCAGTTAACCTTATGTCAGTTAACCTTATGTCAGTTTGTGAGATTCGACAACTTCATCACGAGATAAGTCTACACAAGGAATCAGGTATAGAGTATAGAGCGTAGAGTAGAATTTCGTCTGAGGAACGGTATTGGTTGGTTTGTTTCAATAAATTTTCTAGTTCTTGGCGAGCGTCTTCGAGGATAATCTGACGCTTAGGGAAGCTGAAATTAAAATGAATATTAATTGAATGCCTTGGTACTCTCGGTCGGTTCTTTTTAATTTAATTTTAACCTATGTTTCGATGACTACACTAGTGGAATTCTCCTGTCCTTAGAAAGAAGGTTTTGGCCGTTGCGTCACAACACTCGGCGACCGTTTGACCCAATATGCCATCTGTTCAGCCCTGCATTTATTATAACAATAGGAAACTTACAAACCAATAATTGTCTACTGAATAATGCAGATATTATTTACACAGTATTTCTTATTGATGCATTATTAGTTTATTTACAAATCACAGTGTGTATGACCCTTTATCAGCTATGACACAGGGCACATAACAGGTTTTATTTGAAAGGCAACTGATAAGTATATAAATAATACGTACTAATATTATAAATTCAAAACTCTGTTTGTCTGTTACGCTTTCACGGCTGAATCGCTTAACCAACTTCAATACTAATAATAATAATTTTAATATTTATATTATACAATGCTTTGTCACATGTAATTGTCACCGAAGTCCTTAATAGATGGATCGATCAGGTTAATTTTTTTTGTGTATTTTTCAATGAATAAAAACATAAATGGACCCGGTAGGTGGCGCCACTGTCACCATCAGCTAATAACTAAACACGCCTTTTACTCATTCTATGGTGGTGTGAAGTTCGCCAGATTAGCTAGTCATCATCATCAACAACCCATAACGTCCCACTGCTGGGCTCGAGTCTATTCTCAAGAAAGGGGTTAAGGCCATACGTTTCCATTCCCATGCTGGCTGAGTGCAGGTTGG
Source organism: Phragmatobia fuliginosa (assembly GCA_932526445.1). NCBI lineage: Eukaryota > Metazoa > Arthropoda > Insecta > Lepidoptera > Erebidae > Phragmatobia > Phragmatobia fuliginosa. The sequence goes on along the minus strand of OW052074.1, from coordinate 16,586,429 downwards.
GGACTAAAAAGACAAGTTGTGGCTACGTAATGGATGTTTTTAAGTCGCCCAAAGGCCAGAAACCAAGCCTCACGAATAACCTCCTACAATAACAACCGGGACCGACTGCTTAACGTAACTTCCACACCACGGAGACGCTCTTAGTATCATGCCCCAAACGGTCACCCATCTAGGTACTGAACGCGGCGTCGTTACTTACCCTTGTTGATTTTTTCCAATTACGAAAGGTAACATGGCTATAACCACTTCAACGATTAGCTAGTATTGGTATGAAATTAATAAATAAATAAATAAAAATAAATATTTCGGACATCTTACACACAACGTCATCTAGTCCCAAACTAAGCAAAGCTTGTATTATGAGTACTAAACAACTGATATAAATACATAAACATATTTTTTTGTTAATTTTTACTTAATATACATAGAAAACTCCCAGACTACGAAACAAATATTTGGTCCAACCCGGGAATCGAACCTGAGACCTCTTGATCAGCAGCTGCATACGCAAACCGCTAGACCAACAGGGCAGTCAATGTTAATTAAGTTAATTTAAATTATACTCACGCATCATACACAGGTCTGAACGACTTATCTAGATCTTCGAGCTCTAACGGAGCGGATAGAGTCGAGGACAACATTCTGATGCAGGCAGCTTCGCACGCCAACGCTAGTACGTTCACTCGGATGCGACTCAGCATTCCCATTGACTGCATTCCCAGGGCCAATAGTTTTTTGTTTAGTTGACTGTTGATCTGGCGAATTTAAATGATAAAGGTTTTTTTTTAAAAAAACAACGGAGCAAAAGCCAACTAATTGAGTAAACTACGCAGGACAATACCTATCCAAAGAAATGGATTTGAAACAAAACCTTTTTTTTTACGTGTGGAAATCCCCTCGGACCGTGATCCCGCCGGATTTTCTATGCGGCGGGACGGAAAATTAACAAAAAAAAACACTCAGACAGCGACATCACCTCACTCTCCCCCGTAAAGGAGAGTGAACGATCATCGAAGGCTCCTAATAAATCTACTAAGGCCCGCTTAACGCTCAGGGTGCCGCGCCACATCTCCTCATCGTGGCTTGCGAGGACTCACATAGTGTTAAAGTCTCGAAAAGAGCTTACTATTGAAATGATCCTATGAAGGAACGTCGTCAAACTCTTTTTTTTTTGGTGGAGAATTGTCATGAACCGTAGAAGATCTCTATACCCAGTGATTTACTGTTAATGTCTATTGATGTGTTAGGGGAAATGTCCCTTTTTTTCGTGCGTATATCCTCCCGGATACCACCAATTGGTGGCTTATCATCATCATCATCATATCAGCCGTAAGGAGTCCACTGCTGAACGTAGGCCTCCCCTATTGATTTCCATTTCGACCGGTCGGTAGCGGCCTGTATCCAACGAGTCCCTGCGATCTTAATCAGGTCATCCGTCCACCTTGCGGGAGGTCTTCCAACGCTGCGTTTGCCGTCACGTGGTCTCCACTCAAGAACCTTTCTGCCCCATCGGCCATCGGTTCTAATTGGTGGCTATTTCAGACTAATCGACTAAAACCGCACGCGGTCGTGGGTACTATAATCCTAGAAACCAGGAGTACCCTCGAAAGGAATTCCCTGGAACCCCAACATCTTGGGCCACCTACTGTTTGTAGGCCCTCTCCTGTGTAAAATATCCCCTAACATATCAATAGACTTTTTTTTTTTTTTTTTTTTTATTTATTTATTTCAAGGAACACAAACAATGTATAGTACAAAATATCTTAATATCTAGTTTTATAACGTTTGAATCCAGTACATACATAAATAATATGTGTCCACAGCTTTTGCCACTTTATATTAATATATAAACTACCCATGCGAGTTTCAAAAAGACATTAACATTAAAAACTTACAACTAATACCTACTTTTTTTTTTTTTTTTTTCTTCCTTAGCGATTATTTCTCGCATATATATAAATCTCCAAGTTACATTCTTATACAAAAAAAAAAAAAAAAAAAAAAAAAACAAAACAATAAACAAGAAAAAACAAAAAACAAAGTACTTATTACAACATGAGATACAACTCATACAGGAGTCGACTCAGGGCATACCCTTCCACAAAAGACATCTACACTGCCAAAATGCTTCCCGTTAAAATAATTATATGTTTTGCACATTCTTACAATTGGTGAATTCATTCCAAGATTAGTACGACATCTGGGCAAAACAAACAAATTTGTAATAGGTTGTCGAAGTGGTGGAGGTCTAAATGGTACCCCTATCCTTATTTTCCCCAACAAGTCAGAGTCAGATATTTTCCCGTTTAGTATTCCATGCAAAAACTTTAAGTCAGCCATTTTTCGACGCTTGCCAAGTGAGTCTAACTTAAATTTTCTTAATCGATCTACGTAAGAAATTCTTCGCCCAAACCCATGCTTCCAGGATAGATGTCGAGTAAAAGATCGCTGAATGGATTCTATACGTTGGGAATGATTCGAGTAGAAAGGATTCCAAGTGACACTAGAAAATTCTAAAACACTTCTTACAAGACTTTTATACAATAGAAGACTAGTAGTTACTTTTTTAAACTGTCTAGAATTTCTTTTAATGAACCCAACCATTTTAGCGGCCTTGGCAGTTATGTTATCGGTATGAGAAATAAAATTTAAGTTACCATCAAGTACTATTCCCAAATCACGAATCGTTGATACTTCTTCCAATATCTTACTATCAATTCTGTAAGCCGAGCCATAGAACTGTTTTTTCCGGGTAAATTTAATATGGAAACATTTAGATGGATTCAGATACATATTGTTATTTCGACACCATACTGATACGGAGTTAAGGTCATCTTGTAAGCTATTTTCATTTATGGAATCGTTAACCTCTCCATATAATTTCAGATCATCGGCATACAGAGAACAATGACCGGAACGTACAACATTGACAATATCATTTATAAATATTAAAAAAAGTTTGGGACCTAACAGTGATCCCTGAGGCACGCCAGAGAGAGAACAATAGGTATCAGACATAAATCCATTTACAACTACATATTGTGATCTACCTGTAATGTACGAATCAAACCACTTATGCAGTAAACCCTCTATACCGTATAGAAACAATTTCTGAAGCAAAATGAAATGATCAACTTTATCAAACGCGCTTGAGAAATCGGTATATATCACGTCTACCTGAGATCCCTTATCTACTCGGTCAAAAACAAAATCCAAAAATGATACCAAATTAGTAGTAACTGACCTACCCTTCACAAATCCGTGCTGTTTTATTGTAATATGCTGATCTACGTGACTACTTAAAACAGTGCAAATTAAAGATTCAAAAATCTTTGCGAAACAAGACAATATAGAAATCGGTCTATAATTATTTACATTAGATTTATCACCTTTTTTATATACAGGAACTATTTTGGCTTTTTTCCACTCGTTAGGAAAAGAACCACTACTCAATGACATATTAAAGAGGAGAGTAAGCGGTGCAGACAGCTCACTTGCGCAGGTTTTAACGAAGATAGTAGGGATCTCATCAGGTCCTGGGCCCTTTGAAGGATCAAGCCGTTTTAAGCTTTCCAGTACTCTTGCCTCATCAAATTTTATGATGCTTAATGGAAACAGAACTGAAGCTCTGTCAAAGTTGTTTCCCATGTCTACGTCAACTTGTAGTTCAGACTTATTAAAAACAGATGAAAAATGATTGGCAAATAAATTACAGATTTCATAACCACTTGTACCTGACACATTGTCCAGAGTCATAATATCTGGAAATCTGCTTCTGTTGTCATTTTTTGATTTAATGTAGTTATAAAATTTGCTTGTATCTAAAGCTATGTTATTTTCAATACTTTCTATGTGATCATTATAACATTTATCATACAACTTATGACAACGTTTCCGAAGAATTGAGAATTCAATTTCATCTCGAGGATTCTTGTACTTACGATATCTAGTTCTAACCTTTTCTTTTTCTTGAATCAATTTAATGAGTGGTCGACTAAACCATTGTGCATGCTTATTCTTTACTAAGTTTTTGGGCTTACGCTGTGGTACATGTACTTGTATAATTTCATTTAATCTTAAATAGAATTTGGTAACAGCCTCGTTGATGTCAACGTTTTCAAATATATTTTGCCAAGCAGTTGATGCTAGTTCTATTTTAATCTGATCAAATTGAGCTTTAAAGAAATTATAACCTGATCTCTGTTTATACTGGAGGCTTTTCTCCAACTGACTAGGGATAGATACCAGCAAACTAGGATGATAATTATCAATTTTCGACAACGAATCCAACGGCACCGAGACCGAAAGAGTCCCCATAGTAGAGAGAATTAAATCTAATATATTATTTGTTGAATTAACTATATGGTTGAATTGCAATAAATTGTTCATATTCAAGAAATCTATAAATGTGTTATTAAGAGTTGAATTTGTGTGTAATGGTACAGTATGATTTACATTATCCCCCTTTGACCAATAAATTGAGCTCATATTAAAATCTCCCGCAACGACAACCTCATCGACCTCTTGGATTACCGTCTCCATAGCATTTAAAAATGTTTGAAGATGTTCAAGTTTCAATGGAGGTGGTAAATAAACTGCACATAGCCCTATCGTAGTATTACGGTTCCCTATAGTGACATCAATGATTATCCATAAATCTTCACAATTCGTTTCCAAATAAGTCAGTCTAGCGGATTTGACATTAGCCTTAACTGCAATCATTACCCCACCACCCTCTTTTTTAGTACTACCCAGAGAATCATTACGATCCCTTCTATATACTACATAACGACCGTCCACCAGTTCTGTGTCTTTTATGGAAGCATTAAGCCAGGTTTCTGTAAAAATTATCACGTCGTAATTGTTTTGTAAAATGTTACCATAAATGTTAGCAGTCTTTGTTCTCATCCCCCTAATATTTTGGTAATATAAATTGAATTTTAAATTTAAACATTAAAAACTAATATCCATAAATTTAAGCTTAATGAAAATAATAATAGTAAAAAGAAAAACGAAAAACAATTAGAGAGTTTTTAGCTTATCCAGATTATTTATAAGAATTGCTTGACTTTCTTCATCCCTACGCACGTAAATGTGTCCATTGCGGATCCAAGTAAATTTATAGTTTTTGCATTTAGCTGCCTTTCTGGTTTCCAAATGGAGTGATTTGTTTTCAGGGCTCAAGTGTTCAGATACAAATACCGCTCTTTTGTCACCTCCAAGCCCCAAGTTATGAGAGTTCAGTTTATCCTGTTTGTTTGTTTTATTGTATTTGGTAACAGCCGCTAACAAGGCATCACGTCGGAATGTGGTATTTAATTTTACTATAACAGCGCGGGGTTCTTTTGACTCTTTATTCATTTTTGCAACTCTCTTACAAAACAACACATCATTCTGCTCAATAGGATTATTGACCACCTTAGCCAGTTGATTTATAATTACCGGTAAGGACTCATTTTTGTATTCAGGTATTCCATGTATTTCTATATTTGTCTCACGTAAATATTGCTCCATCATTCTTATCTTTGTTGCCATCTGCTTTATTGTCATCTGTAGTTCGTCCTTTTCCTGTACCAATAACTTAATTTTCTCAAGACTATTATCCAAGGACTCCTTAATTGAGTCGTATTGTTGGCTAATAAAATTCATAGAATCTCCAATCTCATCAAGCTTTTTATTAGTCGAGTCGAATTCTTGTCTTAGCAAACTACGAAGTTCTTCACATATAATTCTCCTTAATTCCGCTCTAAAGTTGTCATCCAATTGCAAATCACCGGAATTCTTTGAACTATTCCCCGACTGTGCGGCTGACTTAGGTTTAACCATTTTACAGTAGTTAACTTACTCTCTTAATAAAAATAAAAAAGCAGTAAATAAAAAGTATTAACAATATTTTCGTTTCCCATTCGCGCAGTACGAGCAACAAATAATGTACTAGTCACTGACGACGTTAAACTACACAGCACAATATTTTTAGTCAATAAAATACTTCACAATACAACTTCCAAACCGCAATGTCACTATTATATATTGCCACGGTCAAAAGGTCTTAAGCGCCATGCATCTCGCGTCGCTTACGCGTTTTGCTCGATGAGTCCGTTGATATTAAGGAATGTAGTTAACGTGGGTACCTTGTGTTATCAGTATTGATTTGTTTTATGTAAAACACATTTAAAAGATAGTAATAACTTCACTTTATCTAAATAGTTGATATTACACTTACTGTATGCACTTTTATAACTTGATACACAACTTTCAAACGGGATATATGAACTAAGTTATTGTATTCAATAATTATACATGTTGCTCGCACGGTAGTCACGACGTATATGACTTACAAGAGATATCTAAAGGCCTAGTGTGAATTTATTTCACATAAACTTAAGCGTCACAGTGATCGCGTTTGTGATTGGTCGCTTTCGGGATGTGAAATAAACTAGCACTAACGTTCATAGCCAAGTCGTTCAAGGTGATTAGAAACGATGATTGACTAAGCAACAACGGTACGGTCAGTACTTAACTTAAAATAATAAATAAATAATAATAATAAAAACATTTCGGAAGCTTGAGAGCTTGTATTATGGGTACTAAACAACTGATATAAATACATAAACATACTTTTTTTTGTAATTACATACATATTATACAAAGAAAACATCCAGACTCCGAAAAAAATATTTGTGGATTACACAAATATTATGTCTAATCCGGGAATTTAACCCGAGACCTCTTGATCAGCAGCCGCATACTCTAACCACTAGACAAACAAGGCAGTGAGGTTTGAGAATGGTTTGGCATTATTTCAAGCGTTCTCCTACACACATACCATACTAAGCCGGCGCAGCGTAGTACAGTATGCCAAAACCTTTAAAAGACGGGCCTATGTTCAGCATCTTGAACAAACCATAATATCTCATTGATGGGCTCGGGTCCGTCTCAAGAGAGGATTAAGGCCATACGGCCATTTACCTCTCCATAATAAGCTGGCTGCTAATCTTGCAGTTGGATGTTTTAAGCAGTCCGATGTCCTCCACAACTGTTATGTTATGACAACAACTGGGTCGACTGCTTAACGTGACCTCCGAATCACGAAAACGCTCGTATCACTCCACTAACGGTCACCCATCTAAGTACTGACCGCGCCGTTGGTGCTTACCTTCGGTGATAGTTTCCAATTACCTAGGGGAACTTGGTTATGAACACTTTTATGTCCAGCTATGGATTATTAAAAGCTGTGGACAGGAAAAGAAAATCCGTACTTACTTGATTCTCACATTGCCTTTTTGAGCCCTTCGTCATACGCTCATGGGCCGTTATAAATGTGACTGAAGAAATGAAGCCGTTTGACTTTTCGTTGTCGGACCAGCTTACTGACCGAGCGCTATTACCTGCGAGCAAAATATTATAACATTATATTTTAAATATTTTTTTTAATCAGCCTTGTATCGACAAAGAAAGTTGGCAAGAAGATTTAAATTATAAATTAATATTTCAGACATATAACACACAACGTCATCTACCTTCAAACTAAGCAGAGCTTGTACTATGAAAGAGGTCAAGAACTCAAGACTCTCCCATAAGCAGTACGGAGTTATTTGGAGAACTCAAAAACTTTCATCTTATATCTTTAAACGAGCAATGCTTATATATTTTATATATTTACTAGTAATGCCCGCGGCTCCGCTCGCGTCCTAGGGGCATAAAAATTGATGTTGTCCGATTCTCAAACCTACCCAATATGCACACAAAAATTCATAAGAATTGGTCAAGTCGTTTCAGAGAAGTATGGGGACGAACATTGTGACACGAGAATTTTATATATATAAGATTATTATACAGCTTCATTTGTAATCTCTAAAACGGCTAATTGGTATTTGGGTGTTTTCGGTGTTTCATCCATTTTCTTTCGCATTGCTTGCGACGTCTTTACTACTCTTTCAGTAACACTTAGTTGGTTCACAGCAATACTACAGCATCAAGAGAATAGATGGCGTTGTTAAACAATAAATAGTAGTAACCGAGCAAAACTCGACCAGGTACTTTATATGAGATGACAATTTGCCATTAACTACAGAACCCTACATTGGGCCGGTTTCTTTCCATTAATTTAAATATTTTCAGACATCTTGCGCACAACGCAATCTAGTCCCAAACTATGCAGAGCTTGTTCTATGGATAATAGACAATTGATATAAATTAACACATTTTTTTTGTAAATGCATATTTTACACAGAAAACACGAAAACTCCGAGACAAACATTTGCGGATCGTGTAAGCATTTGGTCCTCAGACCCAGACCTCAAGCACAACAGTCGCATACGCTACCAATGCGCCATCGATTTACATTTACAGTTAAACTATCAACTGTTTATAAAATATACTTACTTTCTGCATTTCTTGTTTCATTATTAACTTGCTGTTGTTTGATGAAGTCCAACACTTCAGTAGAGGGCATGTTGTATTCTCTGAATCTGGAACATTTTTATAAATTAGAATAACACAAAGGCTAAAGTTTCATCCAAATCCTGTGCGTAGTTTTTGCGTGAAACAAACATACATACTACATCATCTTCATCTTCCGAGCCTTTATTCCCAAGTTTATTTGGGGTCAGCTACTAGTTCAACCGGTTTTACCTGAATTTCAGTTTTTCCACGGAGCGACTGGCATCGGACCTCCGGAACCCTAAGGAAGAACGGAACTGAAAATTCGAAGACTGAACTAGTTGTCAGTATATTTGAAGACACTGACTTCCCATAACGATTGCCATATATGTTCATGACAACCGGGACCGACGGCTTTACGTGCTCTCCGAGGCACGAATCACCGCCAAACTTCCAAACTCCGGGCTGCTATTAAGAATTTCATACATACTACAATTACTTTAATTTAACTTCAGTCGAAGCGCACGCATTTTTTGTGTTTAAGTGGTAAGTTCCAAGAAGACGAGTTGTTACCCGTGAGCGTCGCGGCAGAACACGAGCACTCCTCTATCGTCGTCCTTGAGCACGACGTCAGCGCTCGTGGAGTCATGCGCCTCGGCCTCGGAGCCGGTCCAGGCGGCGCAGGCCAGCCCCGCCGCCCACAGCTCGCGGCACAGCTTCGCTCGCTCCTCGCCCCCCTGACCTTCCGTGCCCCACACGCACACGTATACCAGGGGACCCTGGAACGGACCAAGTAACGATCAATATGGAATAAAGAACAGAAAAATCCACCAAGGACGGGGATCAATGTGGGAAATAACTAATAAAATCCACCAAAAAAAGCGGCCAAGTGCGAGTCGGACTCGCCCATGAAGGGTTCCGTATCAGGAGGTAACATCATATAAAAGTTACTGTAGTTCGTTGTAACTTTGATCGATGTTTTTATATTATTGATTGAATGAAAGGTAAATTGCGGTTTACGATTTGTGACGTATTAAAAAAAACTACTTACTAGATCTCGTTCAAACCAATTTTCGTTGGTAGTTTGCATGCTAATGTACAACATATATTTTTTTTAGTTTTATCACTCTCTTATTTTAGAAGTTACAGGGGGGGGGGACACACATTTTTCCACTTTGAAAGTGTCTCTCGCGCAAACTATTCAGTTTAGAAAAAAATGATATTAGAAACCTCAACATCATTTTTAAACACCTATCCATAGATAATGATAACGTATTGGTTTGATGAAAAAAAAAATTTTGAGTTTTAGTTCCAAGTATGGGGACCCCCAAAATGTATTGTCTTTTTTCAATTTTTATATGAAAATCTTAATGCGGTTCACAGATAACATCTACTTACCAAGTTTCAAAAGTATAGCTCTTATGGTTTCGGAAAAAAGTGGCTGTGACATACGAACGGACAGACAGACAGACAGACATGACGAATTTATAAGGGTTCCGTTTTTTGCCATTTGGCTAAGGAACCCTACAAAAGAGATTGATCATCATCATCAACAGCCTTTAACAGTCCACTGCTGGACATAGGCATCTCCTTTGAAAGGAGATTTTGGCCTACTATACCACGCTGGCCAGACGGGTTGGTAAAGGGTCTGTTTCAAGTTTTCCTTCTCTTGGCAGTGATGTTTGCTGTTTATTTTGTTCCTTTAGTTAGAAAAGAAGATTAATGTGGAAACAAAAATAGATAAATCTGCCAAGGACGGGGATCAATGTGGGAAAAATCAAAAATGTGTGTTGTTCTGAGTCTGGGTGTTCTTTTTTGTCCGTTTCATGTACGTTTCTAAAGTCCCCCGCGATACAGATATGTATGTTCTTAATGCGGGAAGTTGTATTTTTTTAAAGTCAAAAAAGTGATAAAAGAATTTCAATTCCGATCTATCATTATTGGAATTGTAACGTTTCGTTCTCTTGAATTCGACACTACATACCTACTTGCATTGGGGTTCTTTTCAAAATTTAAATTGGATTCTTTAAAATAGAAATCTGCGGGATTGCTACCATGTACCTTTTTATTATTGAGTATCCGGTATTTCGGGTAGCAATCCCGCAGATGTCTTTTTCAATGTTACTGACCATGAAAGTTTAAAACAATAAATTCGATTCGTATTATAGGGGAACCGGTATAGTTATTGGCCACTTAAGCGACTCGAAGACTGACGGATTGAATTAAAAATAAATTATATAGTAAAACATTAGTAACTGTATGTATGTATGCTACTTTATTAATGTATTTATTTATTCATATTGTTTACGTACACTTTTATAATATATTATCTGCATAAAATGAACACAAAAATACAAACGTAAAATTAACAGTAATTGGCCGTATTAATACAGTTATTGGCCTTGAGATCATACAGTTATTAGCCATATTAAAAAATATCAATGCTGTTATGACATAATATTATCTCCATGACGATTTTCATTTTCCGAAGGTTCAGAATCATCATTTATCAATAAACATTTATGGCATATGAAGTCAAAAACTTCATCATCATCTGGAATATGCTCTTGATGCTTATTGGGACGCACTGACGATGATAATATTTATTACAAGTACTGCATAATAAAGACTCATTACTCAGAGCTAGACGCCGGCATGTATCACAGTTAACCACCAAGTTTGATAATACTTTTAATTTATAGCTATCGTTTTTGTTTTCAGTCTTAAATTCTTTTTCACTTCCCTCTTTAACATCATTTAAATTTTCAGTTTCAGTCTCAACGTTAGGATTTACTTTTATGTTTCCGTTTTTTGACTTCTTTCCTATGCCTTAACATTTTCTTGTCTTCTTAAGGGCAATGTCTTTCGGTTGCTTGTTCGTCTCTTTTCCACGGTATAAACATTTTAACACCTTTAGCGGCAAGCACCCGACCAGTAGAAGGACAAAGCTGAAATCCTGCCTCATCAGCGTTAAAAACACGTTGCGGATCACGAATTGCCTCTAACAGGTTTTTACTGCTTAAGTGATTCCTGATTTCAAGAAACCATTTCTTTAAGTCACTTTCAGAAACACAAGTGCTGCCTTTAGTGACTCCCTTGCTGGTTCTTTGAGCTAAATTGGGGTGACGTTTTAAAAAAGCTTTCAGCCACCCCTGACCAGGTCTATTATTGATAAAAGGAGTATCGCGTGAATTATCAGACAAAAACTTTTGTACAGTGTCGAGAACATCATCTGAATTCTTGGAAACCCTTTGCGAGCCTATATTTTTTTTCGACCGCTCGCAAAGACATCGTTTTACCATTTATTTTTTCTAGTGCTTCATAAGGGGCGTCTTTTGTATACTGGGGTATTTTTAGCATTTTTTGGCATGAACCTGATAGAAAAGAAAGAAACGTTACTGTAACCTTCTTCAAAATAAATTAAAAAGTATTACAGTTATTGGCCTAGTTTTGTAATACCTATTATTACGAATAACACAGTAATGGGCCTAGGCTAATAACTATCTACGAAGTTCTAAAACACATGGTAATTGAATAGACCGTTTAGTAATAGGTATTTTATTCGAAGACATTTATTAAAAACGCTGCTTTTTAAGAATATGATAAATATAGTAACTGGCCTACGGGGCCCGTAACTATATTTTTTTGAAATAATCGTGACAGTTATTGGCCACAATAGTTTTTTTAGATTAGACGAAGTTATCATCATGTTATGCCTTAAATCCGATTATAATGCTTAGCTGCTGTATATTTGACTAGATTCTAGGGACTTTACTATGTTAATTACTTTTCAAAAAATTTTATGAAAAAAAATTGTAGTCTTAATATTTTTTTATCAAACTTACCGGTTTTTCTTCCAGCGTCAAGAAATCACAAATCACAAAAGAACTAAATCGCCTAGCGGCATTTTGTTGAACCTTTTTGAGAAGTAATATAATTGTTACCATTATATATTTTTAAAATCTACTCTTCAATCAAAGAGTCGCTAGTTTTTTAAAATCAAAGTCGAAATGGCCAGTAACTGTATAGGGGCCAGTAACTATAACGTTTCCCCTATTTAAATTGAGATGAAACTCAAAACCAAGACCACAGGTTGTGCAAGTCTAATGTCAGTATCTACACGTACACAATTAAAGATCAGCTGCATCTTGGTAGATATTTAGCCGACCCCAACCAAATTACGGAGAATTTTTATTCCAGCCAAAGTGACTCATCCTGATATATAGGTATGAGAATAATCCAAAAGAAGTAGTCACCAGCCTCATCCTGAATGCAGACAGTGCAACATGGTGATCCACACCATGGCGGTCTACCGAGATGCATCTGCATCAATGGGTCTCCGCCCTCGAACTCATCCACGAAATACAACAGTATTGATGCTGTCATTTGAGGTTGGTCTTCTGTGTGAGGGTAATACCGCCCCAGTGATAAATTAAAACAGAAATATACAAACCTCTTTAGTTTTAGCAATCAGTGGTTTCTCTAGTTCCAACTTCTCCAATAGAACAGCCATTCGATCCAATGACATGGAGAACCCGACCGAGGTAGTTTGTAGATCAGAGTCTCCCTCCTTATCCGTTTGGGCTACCTTCCAGAATTCTTCGACTAAAACGTCGTATCTGTTAAACAACGCTTAAGGTTTATTGAAGACATGAGTCAGGTTCTTAGTAATTTGAAAAATATAATGTATACTAGCTGATCCAGCGAACTTCGTACCGCCTAACAGTCGATTCAACGTCACTCAATTGTTTTGCCTTCTCGGAACTCCTCAAATAAAATTTAAACTTTATGGTATGGTATTAAAGTTCAAATTGACTTAAGTATTTTTACGATTTTTTTGTATGGGAACATAGAAGTGTTGTTTTTAGACTATTTCAGATAACTTTTTAAATTTTCCTCTACGTAAGAACCATTCTCGTACTTCAAGGAACGCTATAAAAAAAGAATTAGCAAAATCGGGCCAGCCGTTCACGCGTGATGGCATGACCTAGGGAAATCGGGATTGATTTTTATATATACTAGTTGACCCAGCGAACTTCGTACCGCCCAACTTTAAAATTCCAGAACTTGATCGCAGCGCCACCTACCGGGTCCAATTGCGAATCTAAACCATTCCCAGATCCCCTTGAACACACACAAAAAAATTCATCAAAATCGGTCCAGTCGTTTGAGAGAAGTTCAGTGACATACACACTCACACAAGAATTATATATATAAAGATATAGATTAAAATTTATTGTATATGAACATTTTGGATGTGTATTTTGATATTTATAATGTAAATTGCAATAGATAAGAAGTAGCCTATGTCCTTTCTCTGGCTCTAGACTATTTGTGAACCAAATTTCATTTAAATTAGATCCTTTTTGAAAACGTGAAACCTCGATACACAGACAGAGTTACTTTTGCATTTATAACATTAGTAAGCATTGAATAAAACTGTAAATATAAAGTGCATAACGGAGGCACATAATTACCTTCCACCGACAGCGATGATGTCTCCAGTTTTGTGCTTACGTACGGTCTTCGTAAGTTTCTTCTCCGTTGTCCTCACAACTGACATCATCCAGAAGATGCCGCTGTGTTGCCTCGCATGGTATGCTAAGAATGGCGCCACTGTTATTGGACACTGCGGACAGAAAAGAATTTAATAAAGATGTGGCGACTTGCACATACAACGCAAGCGAATAATAAACAACAGCGCCACCTACCGAAGAAACTCTGAACCACGAATAAAAAACACGGAACGATCTATACGAGTAACTACTAATCCTGAATCGCGACAGAGAAATTCTCGCGCTGATTAGCAATATACAACATCGCAGCATCAACTGTTGGGCAGTAACCCGCCAGGCACGATCAACTCGCCTGGTCGGAGGATCCTTACTTTGCGATGGAGGAACACTATATTTGTTCCTCCACAAAGGCCTGGTCGGAGGATCCTTACTTTGCGATGGAGGAAAACGATACTTGTTCATCCACAAAGTCTAGTATCTATCATCATGCGACCGTTGCAGTCCAGTGTTTTTAGGACTACCAGAGTACTTTACTATGCCTGATGGAGTAGAATTCAGAAGTAGGGGTCACCATGCTCATTGTGAGGGTAGGCAATGTAGCATGGTGACCCATACCATGGCGGCCTGGTTAGATAATTCTGCATCATTCTCACGGACTTCGGAGGCCCGGAGAATGATGCAGAATGATTGGGCCTCCGGTCTCACACTCACGACAGTAAGAATGCTTTCGTTATTATGATGGTCTTCTGTGTGAGGGTAGTACTGCCCCGGTCGAGCCGGCCCATTCGTGCTGAAATCAGCGTGGCTCTACTACCTAGTTTGCTCGGTAACGACGAAAACGACATTGGGTATTCTTAATCTTTCACCATACGCACAATTAATATACTGGGCTATAACTACTTGTGGGCTCAAAGTCTACATGAAACAACACTTTGTGCGATCTATGAATTATAGCCCTGAGCTTGGGTGTTCTTTGTGTCCGTTTCATATATGTTTGTAAAGGCACAGGATTTATTAAAAAAACTAGTCGACTTCCACGGTACTATATGCAGTTATTATTCTAAATAGCAAGTAACGCCGTGAATCCGTGTGGTGACGGTTTAAGAATACAGAGTGTCACCACCCCTATTCACCCCACTTCAATAATATTTATTTGTATAGAAAAAAACATCTTACACACAACGAAATCTAGTCCCACACTAAGGAGAACTTGTATTATGGGTACAAGACAACTGATATAAATGACATATATCCCTTTTTATGTAAATACACATAACACATAGAAAACACACAAACTTCAAAAAAAATATTTACGAATCACACAAACATTTCGTCCGACCCGAATCGAACCCGAAACCTCAAGAACAGAAGTCGCATACGCTGCGCCACCGAGGTAGTCCCAATCATATAATTGAAAGTCCTTACCTCACATCCCAAAGCCTTCGCATTCTTGCACACCTCTTCTAAAATTTTAATATATTGCGACACCTCATTGGTCAACTTGGGGTTTTTCGCAACTGGACTGACAATGTTCCTGATCTCCTGCACAGTCACATCAGTCGTCAACAGATGGTAGAGATTTTTGAGCTCCTGGTCTTTGAGGCACAGGGAGGTCAGGTGGGTTTGGAGCTGGACACTGGTCATGCGACCTGTTGACAGAAATTATAAAAAAAATGGTCAAGTGCGGTTCAGGTCACGTTTTGAATAGGGTTCCGTAGTCACCCATAATGATAGATGGATTTAAAAACCAATAGATAATTTCTAATGTTACTCCAACAGCGCGAGAAAAAAAAAACATCCCCTTTACGTGTTAAATAGAAGATACCCCAAATAAAAAATATGTGATTTTATTGTAGCACTTTGTCAACATAATCACAACACATATTCATGCAAAATTCTATCTTTCTAGCACCAACCATATCGACGGCAAGTCGAGGACGCACGGAAGGACATGAGGAATCTATTAGGGTTACGCGTCATGTACTACGGTACCCTAAAAGACTAGTTAAACTAGAAATAAGTATAAATGCCAAAGTAGTTCTATCTGTCACGCTTTCACTTTAAAAGTACTGAATCGTTTTAAATGAAATTTATTCCACAAAAATCTGAGAAAGGACATAGGCTTTTCCCGTGTTAACTGAATTAAACATAGGTGTAGTCGCAGCTGAAGGCCTGTAATTTACAAAATTGATTGTGAAAGTGTGAAAATTTAAGGGTTATATTATATGGTATTTTTAAGTGTAAAAATATATATCTAATAATGGTCTTTTTAGGGTTCCGTAGCCAAATCGCATAAAACGGAACCCTTATAGATTCGTCATGTCTGTCCGTCTGTCCGTCCGTTTATAATCATCATCATCATTCCGTGTGGTGACGGATTAAGAATACAGAGTGCCACCACCCCTGTTTATGCCGCGGGTGTCGTAAAAGGCGACTAAGGGATAAACTACGCAAGACAACATCAATGCAAAGAAAAGGAAAACTTGAAACCACCCTATACCAACCCGTCTGGCCAGCGTGGTATAGTAGGCCAAAACCTCCTCTCTAAGGAGAGATCGCAGTCCACTGCTGGGCATAGGCCTTTCCCATGGCATACCACATTAATCGATTTTCGGCTTCTCGCATCCATCGAGTTCATAATAAAGTATCTAAATTACACTCACCAAAGAAAGCATCGACTAAAACATTGTACGTTTCTACGTGTTTATCGATGGGTACTCCGCACGACTCAAGTAAAGTGCTCAACAGTTCAGTATGGTTCATTTGTATGGTTACTTTGAGATTGCTTTCCGCTGCCACTTTGCTTGCCACGACTAGCAGCTCCGCATCGGACCATAGGGAATCTATTAAAGAAAAATAACTTTAATAATAAGTACATCCTAGTAATATTATAAATTTGAAAGTTTGTGAGTATGTTAGTATGTTTGTTAGTTGCACATTCAGACATAAAACTACTTAAAATGGATTTTTATGACACTTACATAACAGAATAACACATAGGCTTCTATTTACAAAAGCTAGTATATTACATAATAACTGAGTCTTGTGGTGTTACCCACGGTTATTCTAGTAAGTCGCGAGTAACGCCGCGGAGCAAAAGCTAGTCTAAAAATATTAGCCTCCTCTTCCTTAGTTCATCAACTTTCTGCCAGTGAAAGTCCCGACAAAATCGGTTCAGAAGTTCCAGCGATTGACTGCCTTGTTGACTGTCCCAATCTCCTCAGCAAAATCGACAAAGTGTTCCAACTAGAATCCCACGATACCCTCGCCCTATATTTAAGGTCCCACGGGCCCAAACAAATCTAGGGAAGCAAGCACCAATTGCTAGGATGACTCATGAGTATGACGCTATTTCAGTTCCTTCAGTCGACATAGACATCTTTTCCAATAGTCTGGTTGAATTAAAAAAAAAATTCGGGATCTTATAGTGCAATTAAATGTTTCATTGTTGACCTTCTGTTTAAATATAAATATGTATGTGTGTTAAATATAATTTTTAATGTGTGTGTTAAATATGTAACTGCCATAAATTTTCAAATTTTTGCTTACCATAATGTCATATGTTATATTTTATAATTTTATTCATTTATTTCCTATTTTTAGCTTTTCTACAAAAGCTATTTGTGAACACTATTAATTGTAACTATTTTTATTTTTGTAATGCCCATGTTGTGATCTCCCATAATTGAGGAAGCACAAGCATTAAAACAGTTTGTTATTTCTAAAACTAGCATGTAAGGGGGCGTCCATAAATTACGTGAGGTGTTTTTTTAGAATTTTCTGTCCCTCCCTCCCCCCTAGTGAGATGTCGTGAGATTTTACTCAACCCCCTCCCCCATCCCCCAATCTCACGCGAGATTTTTTAAAATGTGGGTTTCTTACGATTTATTGTAAAAAGAAAAAAAAATAGTTCGGGTTCATTTACGACTATTTAAGACTAGTAATCAATATTGCTGAGAGTTTAATTATAAGTGCAATAAAAATTTAACAATAGAATACTTAAATCGTAACTACTGTGATTAAAAAAGAATATCTACTTTAATTCAGTCCATAAAGAATCATGCGCGGTCTCAAGAGAGACTATTAGAACCAACATGTCCATATGATTTTCAGTAAAATCATCTGCTCCTTCAACTTCGTTCTGATCTAGCCACTCTAAGCCGTTGGCGCTTGCGCACAGTAACTCATTAGATCGTCTTGTGACAATCCGTGAGGGTCGCACTTTGCTTTGCACTTTGATTAAATTTAGCTATTTGGTATGAAACATATATGGTGGTTTGACTGTCAGTAGATATATAACGTCGAAGTATGAATGAAATTACTTTCTTTCGAAAGAATTAGTAAATGATCTTAATCGTATTATGATTACGCTTAGGATTAAATGTTAAGCATGTACAATCTGAATTAAATGAATAAAATAAAAAAAACCAAAATAGTATATATATTTTTTTTTAAAGTAGAAAAAAATTGCGTGATATTTGCCGAGACCCCCCCTCTCTCCAACGTAAGATTAGATGAGAATTGACTGGACCCCCTCCCCCCCTTAAACATCTCACGTAATTTATGGACACCCCCTACGGTGTATTCCTTGTCGGAGGTCCATTATAAATAAATAAATAGTGGTTTGCGTATGCGGCTGCTAATCAAGAGGTCTCGGGTTCGATTCCCGGATCAGATCAAATATTTGTGTGATTCACAAATATTTGTTGTGTTTTTCTATGTATAATATGTATGTATTTACAAAAAAATAGTATGTTTATGTATTTATCTCAGTTGTTTAGTACCCATAATACAAGCTGTGCTTAGTTTGGGACTAGATGACGTTGTGTGTAAGATGTCCGAGATGTCCGAAATTACCCGGAACAAATGGACAACGATTTAAAAGAAATGATTTTTCTTTGTAAGCACCGTATTTTTAAAAGTTGTAGAACCACACCTACTTCAGCACGAATGGGCCCGAGTCGACCGGGGCAAAACTATCATTGCACAGAAAACTATTAATAATAACGGCTAATTAATTATATATGATGATATATTTACCTGTTTTAGGGGTAACGATATCAAAAGCGCATTCAAGTATCTCGTTTGGATGAAACCCTTTAACATCCTTCTCCCTGTGCAACCTATCTACGACATACCGGCGCATATATTTTATACCCCCGTACGCTGTGTACCTGCAAAAATAACATTACATTTTGATTTATAGTGTATTCAGTCACCTCACTCGGTCACTCATACATTCATTCACTCACTCATTCATTTATACAGACGAACATTTATACACCTCACTAGTGCGCGAGAAGACAAAGAAAGATTTAATGAATGGTACATTACCTCGCAAATGGTAATCTTAAGTCATGTGGCAGATGACAGACAGACCCTGATGCAGTCATAACTTTGACTGCTTTTGGATATTCGTCCCACCTCTTAGCGCGTGGCATCAGTAGTGGTGGGGAGAATTCCGTTGCTCCATGACTACGGAATACCTGTAAAGAAGAAGTCATAAAATAGTACTATATTTCTTATAAGTTTAACTAGTGCAAGGACTCGGTCAGATGCTTTAAATACTGATACACACATATTTTGATGTACGCCATCGAGATAATTTTTTTTTGTAATTGGACATTGGTGCCATCTATTTCAAATCAGCCTTCTCTATTGACTTTTATATCCAAAGGCCAGGAGAATAATGACGCAAAAACATCTGACAGGGCCGCCATGGTATGGGTCACCATACTGTTTTGCTTATCCTCACAATGAGGATGGTGACCCATTGGATTCTACTCATACTTTCTATCAAGCAGAGTAGAATCACTTTGGTGTAGTATATCCTTCTATATTGTCGGCTCACAGTCGCACGCGTCCACTCGCTATGTCGCTAACAATCAACTGTCTGTGTCCCCCGCACGTACTCTCGAGATGACATAATGCTTCCTTCTCATTCATTCATAGTGAATGAATAACTTAGTGACACCTCATTTATTCACAGTGAACGAGTAAATGGATAACACAATGACACCTCGTTCATTCACAGTGAACGAGTGAATGAATAACTCACTGACACATACACTACAATAGGCTTAAATATATGTATATAAATAAAGTCCGTAATGATACCTTAAGTACAACATCGTTGAGCGCTCGATGTGTTTCTGAGGGTTGCGAGAGCATGTCGTTGTGGTAGGTGTAGTCCTCAGCGGGCGAGAAGCGCTGGTCGAGGCAGGCGTCCACCAGGCGCGTGTAGGGCTGGGAGGGCCGCGCGCTCAGCGCGTGTCGCAGGATGCTCGCCAGCTGGCTCGAGGGGACTGTGCGGGGCACGTGCCGGCTCGACAGCAGCTCCGCACATGTCGGGCGTAACGATGGCTCGTGGTTTAGCAGCCATCTAGTACCATACAATTGGGTTACATACTTTTGCAAGTTTAACTTTTTTTTTTGAGCAGATGAGTTCGGCCTTTCCTAACTGGACTAGTCCTGAGAAGAAAGAAAGAAACAAACTCAAGGATCACAGTCTCTTTTAAATTCCAGACAATATTCTTAAATGCGATAATTACAATTTGAGTCACAATTAAACAATGGCAATAATTTAAGATAAATTTGTTAAATGTATAATGTAAATTTAAACTACAAATTATCGTCACATCAAAATAAATTTAAACATTCAATAAACAGCATGTGCAGAATGGGCAGCTCAATCCCAGGCGGTTTTATCAACAACTAGCTGACCCCGCGAACTTGGTACCGCCTAACAGTCGATTCAACGTCACTCAACTCAATTGTTTTGTCTTCTCGGAACCCCTCCGATAAAACTTATTAGATTTATTTTTAATTTTTTTCCCTAAGAACCATCCTCGTATTTCAAGGTATATTATAAAAAAAGAATCAGCGAAATCGGCCCAGCCGTTCACGCGTGATGGCGTGACCAAGGGAAATAGGGGTTCATTTATATATATATATAGATATATTCTGCTATGGTATAGTACCCCTTTGCGGATAACTTAGATTTAATGGTATTCTTAAATTTCCTTAATGGCAAATTCCTAATTAAAATACTAGGCAAAGGAAAACATTTTCAAGGTAGTAGATTTCATCACGAATGTGAGTGTGTGTGAGTGGGCTCGAAGGAAGCAGTACTACCCATACACTGAAGGTTAAATATCACAGTATTTATTATGTCGTACTTCATTTATGAGTGTGGAACCCGAGGCCCAGTGTGAGTCGCCATACTGTATTGTCTGTTTTCACAATAAAAATAGTGGCCCTTACTCCTGCATTATATGCAAGCTTTTTATCAGGCAGAGTGAAGTCACTTTAGTAGGCCAAATATATATAAAGAAATACAAGTATAAAAATATTCATCAGCAACAATTCTTACTAATAGCGTTAAAATTGCCACCACATTTGAATGTGGCAATACTGTCATTTATTTTAGCTATTAGCATTGATGCTAAGTCAATACATGTTTGTTTTAGCACAACAACCTGCTGACGTAGCCAGATTATCATTGATAATCATAGGCTATCTAACGTCATACTATTTTTTTAAATAATCAGTCTGCCAGTGTCTCTGCCTAATAATAGCATGAGTAGACCCCAAGAGTACTGGACCAGCATGGCCACCCACACTACCGACAGCGGCTTAGAGAGATTCTTTCACGTCCCCGGAATCACAGAGAAATTAAAACACGAAAGCTGGTAATGACTTCCAGTTTCTGACTTTTTTTTGTAGTTGTAATGGAATAGGCGTTTGTCTTCCAACTCACCTGATGGAAAGTGAAGACGAAGGTGGTACACGCCCATCCAAAAGAAACC
This sequence comes from Phragmatobia fuliginosa, assembly GCA_932526445.1. Taxonomy (NCBI): domain Eukaryota; kingdom Metazoa; phylum Arthropoda; class Insecta; order Lepidoptera; family Erebidae; genus Phragmatobia; species Phragmatobia fuliginosa. The sequence continues at coordinate 16,564,723 of OW052074.1, read as the reverse complement.
TGTTCACTCTACTCTTAAAGGCTCCACAGGAAGGAACAATCAAAACGTTTACTTTGAAACCTTATTTCTACCACTCAGAAACGGTGACTTCTAAAATCTTTTATTGTTAATTTAAAAAGAAACTTTATTACACACACCTTATGACATATATTTGTTTCTCGTTAGCACCTTTCTGGAAACTATTCGGTAAAATAATCTCTTTACTCCTCAATTTCGTGAGCACTTCTATCCGTTCCATCCCTGTATCCAATGGAGGGTGGAACATCTCGAAGAGAATAATCCCCAGAGAATAAATATCTACTTTTTGGTTGTATATCACTTTGGTAGTGTCTTGCAGTAATTCAGGTGCTACGTATAGAGCTGTGCCGACCTGAAATAATTTAAGATATTAAAGTTTTAAAAATGTGAAAATACGTCCATAATTTATGGACACGCAAGCGAAGCGGGCGTCTCAAGCGCAGCACAGTAGGTACTATTATATATTCTGTGGCGTCATACGCCGTTCAAGTCAACTGAAGTGATATTTTATTCATACGTTATTTTCACGAATCTAAAACTATTTTATTAACAGTGTACACAATAGAATGATGCCTGCACGGTTGGCCTAGTGGCTTAAGTGGTTGCCACGCCGCTTCCTACTACGCCAAGTGTCGTGGGTTCAAATCCCACGTAGGACAACACTTTGTGTGATTCACAATTTGTTGTTCTGAGTCTGGGTGTTCTTTGTGTCCGTTTCATGTATGTTTGTAAGTCCCCCGCGACACAGGAATTTATATTCCTAATGCGGGAGTTGTCTTTTAAAGAATTAAAGAATAATGGATAGAAAATATTATATAGCCTTACTCGATGGACTATCTAACAGTGATTTCTAATCGGACCCGTAGTTCCTGAGTTTAGAGCTTTTCAGCTTTATAATATTAGAATAAGAATATTGTTTACATATAAATATAAAATCAACAGCATGCTATCTGTAAATAATAATACATAAAAATAACATACCTGGCCCGTAAGTGAACCCCGCAATTCAACTTGTTTAGTTTTTTCTGAAAAATAAAATAAAAATATTAATATTTTGCTATTATAACTTTTGCACTATAGTTGTTAGAATAAATATGACTAGTGGATACAAATACGATATAGAACAGGCGATCAAGAAGTAAAATCAATAAAATGCTTTTACGGCTGAATCGCTGCACCATTTTAATGAAATTTGACATGAAAATTTTGAATAAAGGATGATGTATAACTATAATAATCTTACCATCTGAAGGTGGCGCAGTGAATACTTTGGTAGCAAGCCCAAAGTCCCCAATTTTAACGTGATCGTTTGAGTCCAAGAATATGTTGACCGGCTTTAAGTCCCTGTGTATCATGCCTCTCTGGTGCACGTGAGCTAAGCCTTCCACTATCTCTCTGAAAAAAAGAAGAAAATAACGTTCCAATTTTGTCAATTTTACTTTTAGTAATTCTCTATAGACAGTACTCTGTCTACACAGAGACAGTATAACCTCGAGCGTAACAGACAGGACGCTGTCTGTTTGTCTGTTACGCTTTCATGGCTTAAACGCTGCACCAATAAATAAATAAATATTTCGTTCATCTTCATCTACGCCCAAACTAAGCAAAGCTTGTATTATGGGTACTAAACAACTGATATAAATACATAAACATACTAAATTTTTGTGTGAATACATACATAGAAAAACAAACAGACTCCGAAACAAATATTTGTGGATTACACAAATATTTGGTCTAACCCGGGAATCGAACCCGAAACCTCATGATCAGCAGCCGCATACGCTAACTACCAGACCAACAAGGCACTCAATTTCAATCAATACATACTCGTACTCGAGAAAGTACATAGGGAAGTGACAAAGTGCTGAAGAAAAAAACATTTAAAAAATATGTTTTATACCTAAACAGTCTCCAAGATCTATATGTAGCTCGATGCAGGCCGTTATCAATGGCCTGTCGCAGCGTGCGCTTCTCACAGAACTCCATTTGTATGTATAACCATTTCTGTATTGTCTCAGATCTAGGAGTGGCCTGTGGTGAGGCCTCTGCACCTTCTGAGGGTATAGTCTGTGATCGTTTCGAGTCTTCTTCGAATATAACGCAGCTTGATTCCTCTTCTACAGGCCTGGAACAATTGAAAAGTTTTATTTTAAAGACAACTCGCGCATTAGGAATACTCATCCTGTACTTTAGAAACATACATGGTACTGGAGCTGTTGATGGTATTTAGTACTTGATTGTGTTAAATCCCTACTGCGAAAGTAACTCTGTCTGTCTGTCTGTTACGCTTTCACGCCTAAACCATTGAACCCATTTTGATGAAATGTGATATGAAGATAAAACAGAACTTGTGAAAGGATATAGGCTACTTGTTACCGCGATAACCGACATACACGCGGGCGGAGCCGCGGGCGAAAGCTAGTATATTATATTCGAGTATCTATGTAGGACTGTTCATTACTATATAAATAATCTTACATCAAATGCTGCGCTGGACCTATTAAGATATTTGTACAACACCTCTTTTTTCTCCTATCGTAACATATGACGGCGTATCGATTATTTTAGCTGGCAGCACTGTTAAGTGTCTGAAGTAAAGACACTGACGCAACACCGAACATTGTCGTGTGCGACCGATGACCGTGGGGATGAAAATCATTGCCACTTTTAAATAATAATTACGCGATGGAATGATTGATTAAAGTCCATTACTTTCATGTCATAAGTCATAGACAAGGATCACAGGTGACAATGATTTTTATAATATCCCTAGATGATTATAGTTCGTTCATTCGTTTGTTAGCTCCTTTAAAATTTAACGTGGTCGTGGGGAGAGTAATATTATCGTCGATCTTCTCGTGCTAGCAGCACGTGTTCGGTGGAGTGTCTTATTTAAAATCTTTAATCATGGGCTGCTACTCAATATCCTAACTGTATTTCGTGATCGAGAGCTACAATAAAGTGATTGTACGAGAAGCATTGCCATTATTCTCCTCCCCCGCCAACTCACGTTTACTCTCAATTGAAAATATGAGGCCTACTAACGTTCCCAGTCTACTAATGTCTACTAATGTCCGTGTGGTGATGGATTAAGAATACAGAGTGTATCCACTCCTATTCATCCCGCAGGTGTCGTAAAAGGCGACTAAGGGATAAACTACGCTAGACAACATCAATGCAAAGAGAAGGAAAACTTGAAACCAACCCTATACCAACCCGTCTGGCCAGCGTGGTATAGTAGGCCAAAACCTCCTTTATAAGGAGAGGCCTATGTCCAGCAGTGGACTGTTGAAGGCTGTTGATGATGATGATAACGTTCCCAGTGGATTTGAGCTTTTACATATATTATATTATTTGTCATAAAAGTCTCTTACTAAATAAATATAAATAAAAAAAATAAAGTCATCGACAGGTCGTGTGCTGCCGTTGTCTCTCTTCTACACGGACGCATCAGCCCAATGAAGTGAAAGAGAGATAGATGCGTCATAAGTCGATCATGCCTCGCTTGTTCGGCGCTCTCGACTCAGGCGGAACGTGACAGTGAGTCATGCACTTTCGTGCGTGCAGCTGGCGTTCATCGATCTTTATGACGTTACCACATTAAAAACTGCTAGAACAATATTCATGCAAAGAACTTACTTATTTATATACCAAGGTTCTTTCTCGTCCTCTTCTTCACTTTCCTCGCTGTCAGACGTAGCGTTCTTCTCCTGAAATAATCCCTCTGAGATCGACCATTCTACTGTCACTGCTTGGCCTAACTTTGCAACAACGCCTGTGAAGTATAATTAAATTATTGACATAATATTCACGTTTAAAGTTTGCATAAATGTATTTATTCAAATCATATCAAATCAAACCATTCTTATTTCAAATAAACCATACAATGGCACTTTTGAAACGTCAGTCAGTAGTCAGTCGTGAAGCTAATTGTCTGTTCCAATTCGTAGATCCTATGGAGAAGAACAGACAAGAAACTCCATGGACACGCTTTTCCAACATTGTTTTTACAATTTTTGGTTACATTGTTTAAGGCATTTTATTATATAACATATCAAATCAATACAAATGATAACACTGGTCATCACGTCAGATTCAAGTGCTTCTCATACGACCCTCCACAGAAAATCACAAATGTTTGTACGATCTGCAATTATTTCTTTCGGAGTATGGGTAATTTCTGCAAATATTTGTTTCGGGATTTAAGCGATTTCCATGTGTGTATTTAAGATGCATGTTTTTACATAAAAAAGTATATACGTATTTATCAGTTGCGTAGTAGCTCTGCTTAGTTTGCGACTAGACGGCGTTGAAAACATTATTAATTTGGGTAATTGTTTGTCGTAGACTACCCTACACTCCGACACATATTCGCACTCTAAATCCCTTTTGTGAGTCAAGGACACTCCAAAGGACACTCCAAGAAACAAGGAAATACATTGTTTGTATTGGCTGGTATTAGTTATTTTGGACATTTAGTACTACCTACATTTTGGTAATAGGAATAGAAAATTCAATACCTGATGTACTTTGGCTATAGCCTGTGTCCGGTAGCAATAAACAAAATGAATTCTTAGTTTATTATATTAATCAAATATAGTTTTAAATAATGCTGTGGTATATCTTTCTATATTGTTGGCTCATAGACTTACGCGCCCACTCGCTATCGTCGCTAACAGTCGACTCAACTGTGTCACGTGCGCGCGTACACTTCAGATGACATAATACTTCCATCTCATTCATTCACAGTGAACGAGGGAATGAATAACTAAGTGAAATGCTTGTAATTTTATACTACAGGCTTTTTAAAACTACAGGCATGCAAGCCGTAAACCTCTATCGTGTTCCATAGAAATAGTTAACATTTACACGTGTTAATTCATAGTTATATTTCTCCTGGCTGTTCTCTGTATTCTTCTGATCACTGTAATTCTTGTTTCTCCTGTTGGTGGGTGAAAATAAATTTGTGTTCCTACCCTACCCTAATATTTTTTAGAATTTTTTGTGAGTTCTGTTAATCTAAGATGATGGTAATCAGCTAGTCGATTTCAGTCACTGCGGCCAATTGTAATAGAAACTAGCCAACTATGCACGAGATCTTACAGTGCACAAGTGTGGGAGGTAATACAGGTGCACTATTTGTACACTCAGTCTTACAATCATCAAAGAGATCATGCACAGACCGTCGCCTTTACGTGCTCTCAGAGGCACGTATTTACGTTATTAAGTATTTCTATTCGGAATTCGAACCCGAGATCTCTTGATCAGCAGTCGCAACCACTAGACCAACGAGGCAGTTTATCTATACGAGAGTGATAAAGGCTACTGATATTAATGAAGACACTTACTTTGAAGACTATCCCCTTGTGACTTGACATCTGGTTCTAGAATTTCAGTTTCTTCAGTTTCTTCTACAGTCGTTGACTCGATCCATGCATTGTAGTATCTGAAAATTCAAAAAAATTCGTTATTACTAACATAAACTGTAAAAAACCCATCCCTTATATTATATATAACTAGCTGACCCGGCGAACTTCGTACAATTTTGAGGTTATGTTCGGATATGCGAAAAATAAAAATTCCCAGAACTTGACCGCAGCGCCACCTAATGGATCCAATTAAGAATCTAAACTATTATCGAAAAAAATCATCAAAATCGGTATTGCCGGTTAGGACGGTGACTTAATTAATATATTTTCTATTCGTAAGATAATGATATGCTGATTTGCTGGAGACGGCTATCAGTAGCAAGATGCGGGTAGTCAAGGGTCGAACAACGTGGCGTGCAATATGAGAGACAAATTATATGTCCAGAAGTGGACTGCTACAGGCTGATGATAATACTCAAATAATGACTGAAAATCATACCTTACTACATTCTCGTGATTGAGTCTGGATAACAGCTTGACTTCCCTAGTGATCTTCATCTGGACCGCCTCACACGGATTAAGCTTGACGCGTTTAATCGCATAGATACCTTTATCCAGCGTATTTCTTACCTGAAATATATTTTAAGTCAGAAACAGATCGAACATATTTTCTTTCTTTCTTTCTGTTTGACAAGAGTTCGAGAGCGTGAGAGCTACTTTGCGGGGTTTAATTGAGGAACTTTTAATAAGTCTATGGGCAACCGAGTTTTGCTCGGTTACTACTGTTTTTTGTTTAACAACAATATTCTACCCTCTCAAGTATCTACAGCTTGCTGTGTTGTAGTACCAATCACAAAGCAACTAAGTGTAACTGAAAGAAAAGTATGCCGTTAGCAATGCCAAGATTCAATAAGAAAGAAAACTCGCGTTTTCCGAAACAGAAGACTAGTATAGGTCGATATTATACTCCCCAAAAACTCTCAAATATTGAATTTCAGCGATATCGTTACAGCCGTTTCCGAGATTACAAAATTATATAAGAATTGTTTGCTTAAAGATATTAAATAAATTTGACTTCGACTCGCAAGACAAAATCGCTGCAAAGAAAAAGAAAACTTGAAATAAACCCTATCCTAACAAGTCGGACCAGCGTGGTATAGATGTCCAGCAGTGGATGTAAAAGGCTGTTGATGTAATGTTCTGCAAAGGGTTCCATCCAACAGACTCCAAGCCAACCTTACCTGCAAGTGGTGGACCTGCTTTTCGACGGACAAGTCTCTGGCAAACTAAACACCGGCAAACAGCAATAGGCTCGCCACCTATAACGTGGGATCAAAAAACTGCCAAAAAGTGGAAGTTTAAAATGCCTCTGTCTACCTTTTCAGGGAAACAGGCGTGATATTATGTATGTACGAGCGTATGTATTCTGAAATATTACTTTTTTTACTTAGACTAATAAATGACGTTCTCTTACCTTCAAGACGTCCCCAAAAGCCCCTTTGCCCAGCCAGGTGAGAACTTCGAAATCCTCATCGAAGCGGGATTTACCATTCATCGGTGGACGAAGATGCGGTATTTTCTTAATGGCGTCGTCTTCCTGTAAAAATATAAAAAGCAAATGAAAGATGTTATAGAAGAACACGAGCCATTAAAGTCAGTGACTGGGTGGTGTGACAAATTGCGCACGACGGCTGGAAAGAGCTAGATGCAGCTCCAGCCAGAGTTCCTACGCAATATATTTGTAAATTTGATAGCAGATAAGCTTACGCGATCAATGTTCCTTGGCGTCTATAGTGTGGGTCGCCGTGCTGTATTGTCTGCAATGACAGTGGGGACGGTGACTACCACTAATGGATTCTATTCATGCTTACTATCCATCATTCTCCAATGATTGGAGTGGCAGGATGATGCAGAATGATTTGGCATCCGGTTTCACACTCACCAACGAACTACGACAAGATTAATGTTGTCATTTTTAGGTTCGTCTTTTGTATGGGGTAGTACCACCCTGAAATCCACGCCTTGCTAAAATCAGCGTTCCTCAGCTAGTCAGCTAAAATCAGTTTAAATCAGAGTTCCACAGCTAAATTCAGCGTTCCTCAGCTAAATTCAGCTAAAATCAGCCTATTTACTGCTGTACATAAGCCAAGGCTCTCCACAAGAACTACTACTAGTCCTGTCACACGGCTTCCAGTTTTGTTTGACTGCCTTGTTGGTCTAGTGGTTAGCGTATGCGGCTGCTGATCAAGAGGTCTCGGGTCCGATTCCAGGTCGGATCAAATGTTTATGTGATCTGCAAATATTTGTTTCATGGGTGAGGTGTTTTCATGTCTAATATTTATGGATTTACAAAAAAAAAGTATGTTTATGTATTGATATCAGTTGTCTAGTACCCATAATACTAGCTCTGCTTATCTTAGATAGCGTTGTGTGTATGATGTCCGAAATATTTATTATTTTTTTAAGTTTCTTACGTCAGAGCTATTGTCTTGTTCATTCTTATCTTTATTCACGTTCAGCTCGGCGAGACCATCGACCAGAAAAGAGTGGGTTATCAGCTGTTCTGCCGTCCACTGACTATCTTCATCTTCAGTAAAGCACCTGACAAAAAAATCGTTAAGGTTTAGACCCATATTCGTTGTACAAACATGTACGTATGTTTGTACAACGAATATGTGTATATATATATTATATTAATATTACAAAGCTAAAGATGTTGTTGTCCGAGCAATAGTTAGCGCTAATCTCAGCGCTAACTATTGCTCGGATTTGAAAAAATATTTCAGTGTTACATAACCCAGTTATTGAGCTGTAGGCTGTCACTACGCTGCGATCGAAATCGAAAACTGTTGTTGACAATAATTTCTCCTGAGAAGCTTTATTGCGTGTTCAGATACAAAAAAAATTGTAGGCAAGATTTGTACCCATTTAACAGTTCTAAAAAAAAGTCCAGGACAACATATGTCTATCTAATAAGGTTGGCTCGCTTTAACCTCTTTCATAGTAGGTACGAGTAAATTTCTTCACGCTACGGGCATTAGGAAATGCAGACAGAGTTGCGTGGGTCAGTTAGTTATATATAAATTGACATCAAAATGTATCTCGTACTTCTAAAAGTTACAAATGATAACTGTTACAGACTACAAGCTATACTTTAAGTACTTTAATAACATAAGAATCATCAACTACCCTCGTAAATGAAAAAAAAAATAAAAAGCGGTAAGTTAACGAACATACCTCGCAAAAAAGTCTTTCGCGATGTAAGGCAGATCTGTAGGTACATCTACGCGTGATGGATCTTTTGTCAAGATGGATAGGAGCATTTGGCCTGTTGAGAATATGTCTTGAGCAGAAGTTTGTCTGTAAAGAAAATATAATAATATTTTAATTATTAATAACAGCTGGTTATGCCAGCGCTGCTGCTGCATAAGCGGAAAATCTGTAATAATGTAAATACCAACAATTAGCAGGTAAATATTTGCTTCCAAAATACAGGCATCCAGCCTAGTTTGAGTTTCAATATCAGAAAACAGCGATTGTGTTTATGGACTCTGTGCCCAACCGTAAAACATCATTGTGAAAAAGTTATGTGTAAATAATCATTTTTAGGGTTCCGTAGCCAAATGGCAAAAAACGGAACCCTTATAGATTCGTCATGTCTGTCTGTCCGTCCGTCCGTATGTCACAGCCACTTTTTTTTATAACCGTTGGGCGTAGAGACGCTTGGTTCATGTGGTCCAAGCTCTCGTGCTATTTTTAAACAATTAGCTAAGCAACTAATCGAAGCTTCTCGTGACCAAAAGACTGGTCTTTTTCTGGCACAGAGAATTAGCATTGCCATTCAACGTAGCAATATATAAAAAAATAAAAGTATCCTTACATCATAAGCTAAAAATTTTGTCAAAATCGGTTGAGCTTATCCAGAGCTTAGCCGAAACGAACAGACAAGAAAATGTTTTTTTTTATGTAAGTACCGTAGCTGTTATCTTGAAATTACAAACACGCTTTCAGTTTTATTTGCCATGACTGCCTCGTTGGTCTGGCAGTTGGTGGATGTGACTGCAGATCAAGAAGTCTCGGGTTCCCTTTCCAGGTCGGACCAAACGTTTGTGTGATTCGCAAATATTAGTTTCGGAGTTTGACTGTTTACTATGTATAATATGTACGTATTAAAAAAAAATGTTTATGTATTTATATCAGTTGTCTTGTATCCATAATGCAAACTCTGCTTAGTTTGGGTCAAAATGGCGTCGTGTGTAAGATGTCCGTAATATTTATTACTATTTATTTGAATAGATTATTATTCCTTACTTGTCACTAGATTCCTCATTCACAATCTCTACAAGTCTCATATCAAAATCGATCCCCACCAGCTTGACTCTTCCAATGTCATCCAGATAAACATTCTCAGCCCTCACATCCCTATGAACCATCCCAAGTGTATGCAACACTTTTAATGCACTAAACACCTCTAGGCCCACATGCCTGATAAGTTTCAAACATTCATTTTGCTCAGTACTACTGAACCTCTTTTTGATATACTTCAGAGAAGCACCCACCACAAATTTTCTGAATAAGTAAATACTTAGTTTGGATTTTTTTTTCGATATATCTCTGATTGTCTCCATAGCTATGTATGGGATTAAACTAGAGTGTGTCAGTCGGGACATGGTCTTGAGGTCGGTTTGTAAGGAATTCAGCTGATTTCGAGTTTGCAAGTCAGAATCAGAAGAAATAATCCACTTCTTAGTTATAAGGCGCTCGCCTTCGTCGTCGATCGCTAAGTAAGTTGTTGAACCGTTTGATGAATGACCTGTAATGGATAAAAAATATATATATTGTATACAGTAACTCAAACATTTGGTAGGTAGAAGAGTATAAACATACATATATAAAAACGTATATAAATATTCACAATTATGATAACTAAAAGAAGGAGAATAATTATTATTTGCATTTAGAATTCCAACTCTTCATTACGGTATTTGATCAAGGCTGCTGATCAAGAAGTCTCGGGTGCGATTCCTGGGTCAATCCAAATGTTGTGTGATTCGCAAATATTTGATTCGGAGTCTTGGTGTTTAGTATTTATAATATATCTGTATATACAAAAAAAAAGTATGTTTATGTATTAATATCAGGTGTCATAGTACCCATAACATTAGAGGTTAAAGTATATTATTGCCGATTTGAACTGAAAAATTGAAATTCGTTTTTTTTTTTTCATATAACATGTTATCAATCTTATGAACCAAAATATCTACCATTATTATCTATACATTGCTGCCATCAATAGGAAGGTCATTTATGCCTGTGCGATAGAACTCTAGTGATTTAGATTCTACAAACTGTGTAAAAGCATTTTGTACTGCCTCCTGGGAAAAAAACTTTTTCTCGACAAGATCGATTAATGAGTTCGGAGCTGTTTAACTGTAAGTTTTGCTATCATTGTTCGGAGTTCGGCACATACGCCTCAAGGACACAGAAAGCCGTTCGATGCGGGAAGCACAGAACAATGAACTCACCTAAACACTTTCCAATGTAAACTTTTTTATGATTTTTATTATTGATCCTTAATGTTTGAAGAGTTTTATTTTTGCACGTACAAGGAACATCGACTGTGTGACTTCCAAATGGCTTCTTGATAGGTGACATATTTTCTTCAGCGTAACTGCAAACAAGAGAAAATCGGTCAATAAAAGAAAAGATAGTAGACTCTGCGTAGTGCGACTCTGATTTCAGAAAGAATGGACCGACTCGTCCGGGGCGTACTACCCTCACATGTTGTATGTTTGTGTATTTATATCAGTTGTCTAGTACTCTTATTATAAGCTCAGCTTAGTTTTGAACTAGATGGCGTTTTGCATAAGATGTGCGAATTATTTATTTTTAATTAAAATGACACCATTGATCAGGCCAGTGTTTTTGAGTTTTTCTGAGGAAATTCCTAAAAGCAGCCCGGAGTTTGGAAGTTAGGCGGTGATTCACGCCCGTGCCTCGGAGAGCAAGTAAAGCCGTCGATCCCGGTTATCATGAACATCTATGGCAATCGTTATTGGGAAGTCAGTGCCCTCAAATTTACTGACAACTAGTTCAACCTTCGAATTTCAGTTCAGTGGGACTCTCACTGACAGGTGGCTGGCAAATACAAGGAGTAGCTTACGCATTTTTTAACAATAACCGCGGGTAGCACCAAGGGATGCAGCTAGTATCAGAATAACACATGAGCTACTTATTTACCGATATAAACTAGCGGAGCCGCGAGCATATCATGTCAAAATACTCCCATTGTTACAAGTTAATTACGTCACTATCATATCTGATTAGATAGCACATCTCCATAATGTAGTACATATTAGTATTATATTATAAAGTAATAAGGATTAAAGGGTCATGTTAACTGACAGGTGTCGTCTTGTTTATCGGTCAAATCTATATAATATAGTTGCTTTTAATCCTCTATTGATTGCCTTGATGGTGTTCTTGTAGCGTATACGATTCCCGGGTCTGATCAAATGTTTACATGATTTGTAAATATTTGTTTCGGAACTTAGTTGTTTCCTTCAAAACGGTAGAGAGTAGTCACACGAAGACATTCCTCTCAGTCAAAGTATAAGCCCAAATAGGCATGTTTTATACTGCTATGACACAATGTGTTTATGTGTGTGTTTGAAATATTTATTTATTTTGCTTTTTTTTATACCAAAAAAAATTGTGTCAAATGAGTGCCGACAAAAATGAAAACTTTGAACTTTTTAATATTAAAATTTGAAGCACAATGATTACTCAATTAAGCGATTCAAATAAATAATAATAATAATCAAACAAAAACACTATTTCAACAATGCAAATGCATATTAAACTTTTAACTAAATTCATTCTACTTCACTTATAAGGTATACACAGCGCTATACGTCAGATGTATAGCTACGGATATACTGCTAAAACCATGTCGGTGACGCGAAATTTAATTCAAGCGATTCAACTCATCCAAAAAGTGTATAAGGCGCACAGCGTCATGAGCATGTCGAGAAGCGATCCCATAAGTTTTTCCCCTTTTCTTTCGTGCAGCAATCCCCAGGGATGCCACCAGTTGGTTGCTATGTCGGACTCGAGGGCTTTTTCACGCCCCACGGGGCGTGAAAAAGCATCTTCTTAGGCCGCCATAGTGTAGGTCACCGTGCTGCACTGTTCACTGTGGCAGTGAGGACGGTGGCCGCCACTTGTGGATTCTGTTCATGCTTTCCATCAGGCAGGGCTGAGTCATTTTGGAGCTATTATTAAAAAAAAAAAGACTTAAACCACACGCCGTCTCGGATACTATAAGCCGAGGAACCAGGTATACCCTAGAAAAGAAGTCCCTGGAACAAGATTTTCCCTTACCAAAAATTGCCCAACGCAGCTAAAGAAGTTTTCACTTCAAAAAATTATTTCTCCACTTACTAGACGAGATCTGTGGCATCTCCTTCGTCTCCCTTTTCATCATTGTTATCAGGCTCCTGGCTAACACTAGATCTATGTGAGCGTTGCCTGCCTGCAGAACGTAGCATCTCTTGTCGTTTTTGTATTTCATCTTGCATTTTTTGACGCTACAACAGATAATAAAGTGTACGTTATTTATATGATAAATATAAATATTTACAACTAGCCAAGTCCCCGGGTAACTTGCGTTTATTGTTGTAAATTACTCTTTGTCATCAGCTATCTGCCAGTAAAAGTCCCTTCATAATCAGTCGAGCTGGTCCAGAGATTGATCTCCAGGACCGATGAATAAAAGAATCTACGAAGTAACATTTCGGACAATCGATATTATTTTGAACCACCTATATTTTGATTAAAGTGACTCTACTCCACCTGATAGAAAGCATGGGTAGAATCGATAGAGGTCACACTCCTCATTGTGAATGAGACATTGCAGCATGGTGACCCTCACAATGGCCTAGTGAGATGCAACTGTATCATTGGGTTCTGCTGTTCTGAGTTCGGGTGTTCTTTGTGTCCGTTTAATGTTCGACATAGTCCCTATCGATTATTATGGATTTTTTTAGGAAATTCCTAATAGCTGCCCGGAGTTTGGAAGTTTGTCGGTGATTCACGGCCGTGCCTCGGAGAGCACGTAAAGCCGTCGGTCCCGGTTGTCATAAACATCTATGGCTATCGTTATTGGGAAGTCAGTCCCTCAAATATACTGACAACTAGTTCAATCTTCGAATTTCAGATCTCCTTTAGGGTTGCGGAGGTCCGATGCCAGTCGCTCCGTGGAAAAACTGAAATTCAGGTAAAACCGGTTGAACTAGTAGCCGACCCCTAATAAACTTGGGAATAATGGCTAGGAGGATGTAAGTCCCCATCGACACAGTATGTATATTCCATGTTTTATAAAAAACAAATTAAATACATTAGTACCATATGAAAGTAGTACAATTTACAAGGCGTTTAAGAAATCTATTATGCTTATCAATAGCAAGCGTAAACAATTACATAATTTTGTATCGAATTCACACACGCGTTATCAGAATCTTGCGTAAATTTGTTTTTTTTTATATTGAAGCCTACCAACGACCCTACCCCTACCAAAGCATGAGTAGAATCAAGAAGTAGGGGATCACTATCCATATTGTGCATCATTTTTCGGGCCTCCGGAGGGATCATAATGGGAAGGAAACTCGTGAGCTGGTTTTGTGTTCCAGTTTTAAACAGCTCGGAAAATTAAATTAAGATTAAATAAACAAATAGGTAACTAATATTCGTTACAAAAAATTTTTTATTTAAAAAAGAAAAAATATATTACCTCTTCATTCTCTTTCGCTTTTAAATCTTTAAGTTTCAATTCTTCTTGTTCGGTCTTCTGCTTTACCATCTCTTCATAGAATGAAAGTGTTGGTTTATTGTGCTCGGTGAGAAATTGCTGAAAATGTAGATTTATCTCAATTATTGACTGTACGCTTAGCCTAGTGGTTCAAGCGTTCGCCACGCCACTTTCTAGTGCGCCAAGTATCGTGGGTTCAAATCACATGTAGGATCACACTGTGGGATCCAGAAATTGTTGTTCTGAGTCTGGGTGTTCTTTTTGTCCGTTTCATGTATTTTTGCAAAGTACCCCGCGACACAGGATTTATATTAGTACTGGGAGAGTACGTAAAACCGTCGGTCCCAGTTGTCATATACATCTATGGTAATCGTTATTGGGAAGTCAATGCCCTCAAATTTGCTGACAACTAGTTCAACCTTCGAATTTCAGGGGTTGCGGAGGTTCGATGATGGGTGTGGCTCCGCGGAAAAACTGATATTCAGGTAAAACCGGTTGAACTAGTAGCCGACCCCGAATAATATTGGGAATAAGGCTAGGAAGAATAAGGTATAAATGAAGATAAAAAAATAAAATACTACGATATCATACCACAGTGTGTTGCGCCAGTTCATAGATACAAACTTCACCACGGTTTTTCTTGGCCACCTCATATAATTCCACAAGAAGTTTCGAACTATTATCAGTGGAAATTCCATTGTGTTTATAGATTTCAATCTCAGGTGATCTGCAATAAAAAAATATTATATCAATAGAGATAAATAAAATTTAAGGCCTGTCTGTATTTTCAAATCACTATCACAATATGTTATAAAATAAAGTCCTCCGCCGCTTCTGTGTGTCTGTCTGTTCGCGATAAAGTCTAAAACCACTGCACCGATTTAAATGAATTGAACCCAGATAGACTTCTATTTACGCAATAAGGGCCACAGCACACTAGCTACGTTTAGCATCGACGATCGGCAACTAGTCGCTTTTGAGAAGCTAAATACGGCGACCGAACGCTCCACACCGCACACTTAAAAACGCCAAACGCGGAGATTGAGTCGCTTTTTAGAAGCGCGACACAGCAGCTGAACGCTACTCTCTGCACACATTCGGATGCCGGCAGCATCGATTTGGCGTCGGAAAATTATAGACAACTCAACTCAACAGCCGGCATCTGAGCAGTCGCTAAAACGCGCGAATCAGATACAGCGTTCGAGGGCAGAAAGTCACGATTGATGTAACATGACGCGCGATTGTGATACCGCGATCGAACGCAGGAAGTCGCTAATACGCGATGCAGCATCGATGCAGTCGCAAAATCGCCGATCGCCGACGCTAAAAGTAAGTGTGCTGTGGCCCTAAGAAACATCTTCGAATATATTATACAGTACCTACCCCCATTCAAAAACATTTTAAATTTAGCAGGACATCGTCAGACTTTTTATTTAGATACATTTTTTACATTTATATGACTTTTCTAAATACTTTCTCAGAAGCATAACAATCTCAACATCTAATAATACCTATCTCTTTTATCTTTATGATATAAACTAGCTTTTTCCCGTGGCTCCACCAGCGTGTATGTCGGTCGGTTATCGCGGTATAATTCCTTTCCCAAATTGGTTCAACGGTTTAGGCGTAAAAACGTAACAGACAGAGCTACTTTATCTTAACATTCCTACTAATATTATAAATGCAATATCATATTAGTATGGATGTAAACATGGGTTTATTTATTGTACCAACTAATCACCAATCCTATTATAAATAACATTTCTCTTACTTTAGTATAAATAGCTAGAAGAAGATGATGTTAAGTAATTCTTTACCAGAAAAGACTAACTCTTCCATACAATAAAACCTTTTAGTATGTGCAAAAATCACCATCCACCACCACCATATGGATCCAGCCATGGTATGGATCACATGCTGCATTGCCTACCCTCACAATGAGGATGGTGCCCCTACTCCTGGATTCTAATCATGCTTTCCATCAGGCAGAGTAATCACTTTGGTAGGCTTTTATGTTATAGGTTGGTTTAAGCACTTAGTCCTTTAAGTGGACCATTGTACGTGATACCTCTTTGGTAGGCTTAAATATATATTAAAAAATAACAGAAATAACAGTTTATAATCTTCCATCACTAGGAATAAAAATTTTCAAACAATCATGGTCCATACTTATCAGGATAATCATGGTCGCATTTGACGTGTAGTGTAACAGAACAGTGAACTTCTTTTTTGTCTGAATCCGGTGACGGGTTGAGTGTCAATAGTAGATCCAGTGGCCTGAATATCTTCCATGCTACAGGCTTCCTGTTATCAACTACGGCGTCTGAGAAAATTGACTGTAACAATATTGGATCAATAAATTGGGTTGCCTTCGTTAAATGGTGCTGATAAGATAAATTGAGCATTTCTGTGTAAAGTGAAGTGGTTGATATGGATACATTTTTTGTTAATTAACATGTATCTGTTAGATAATGATAATATACTAGTTGAATCCCATGGTGTCACCCGCGGTAGTTGTTGTAAATCGCGAGTAACGCCGCGGAGCGTCTATGAAAAAGCTAGTCTATAGAAATTAGCCTAAGCCTAGCTTCTTAGGTTATCAGGTTTCTGCCAGAAAAAGTAAGTAGCAACCGCTATTCAAGAAGATCCAATTTTATCAATCTACCATTAAACTTATTAGAAATAAAATAATTTATTTTTCACGCATGATATTTCTACTAAATTTCATACATATATATTATAGGTGGATAAACTCCAGACGGAACATATGACCATATTTGACCTGAGTAGGAATCAAAACGGATAGTCTCTAGCGTAGTACTCAAGATGGCTAATTAATCAGCCAATCAAGTAATATAAACTTTATTGAGGGTAGACATCATGTAGAGGAGTAATTCAACATATACTCGTAGGTA
Organism: Phragmatobia fuliginosa; assembly: GCA_932526445.1. NCBI lineage: Eukaryota > Metazoa > Arthropoda > Insecta > Lepidoptera > Erebidae > Phragmatobia > Phragmatobia fuliginosa. The sequence continues at coordinate 16,547,612 of OW052074.1, read as the reverse complement.
TACTGCATGTGAGGACAGTTGAAACAAATAAAAGCTTCATTTAGTATGTTATATTACTATTATATATATTATGTTATATAGCCTCGCAACACCCAAAGGTTTTGCGAAGAACAGAACAGAAGGAAAGTAAGTTTTCATTTGTTTTTTCTTTTAAAATTATATGGCTGGTAGACAGTAGAGAAACGCTTATTTCAGCACTAATGGGTCAGCTCAACTGGGGCAGTACTACCCGCTCCTCTCGCACAGAATAATCCTAATAATGACAGCATACTAGCTGTCGTATTTTGCTGGTGAGTGTGTGACCGGAGGACCAAACATTCTACATTATTCTGTCGGCCTCTGAAGGCTGGGAGAATAATGCAGAAATACCCTCACAATGAGGGTGGTAACCCCTCTACTCCTGGTTTCTACACACGATTTCCATAATGAAGAGTAGAGTCACTTTGGTTGGGTTAAATATATCATCATCATCATCAGCCTATCGCAGTCCACTGCTGGACATAGGCCTCTCCAATTGCACGCCACTTAGTTCGATCCTCGGCTACGGTTAAATATATACTTTTGTACATTTCAGAATGCAGCATGAGTGCACCACACCCAAAAAAATATTTTAAAATGTAATGATTATATGCATTATAACTAGATCTAAGGTAAAATATACTATAATGGATGGCTAATTAGCTGCCTACTCAACGGTTTGTGCAGAAACATAGTTCACCTACAATATTGATTTAACGTAGGTAGGTTAAGTAAAAGATTTATTTAACAAGAAAAACAGTAGTAAACAAAAAAAATCTTTTGTTTTTATATTTTAACAATATATTATATACGTGTTACACTGAAATTATTAAATAAATTATTGAACTTCAGTAACTATTTAGATGTGCATATTTGTAGTTAAGAATAGCACAAATTAATTTACATGTACCTACCTCATTCTATATTTTTTTCCTTCTATAAGTTTATTAAATATACAATATTAGAAAATTATAAAGGCTAATCATAGAAAATAAGTGTGTTATTAAAGTAAGTAATGAAGGTATGCAAAAAAAAATTTTTGATGAGAAAATTTTGTTCAAATGCATTTAGAACACTATAAAATTGTATTGTTTGCAGTAAAAATACATAAGACCTTGGCCTAAACACCGTTCCCGCCGCGGCGTAAATAAAAATAAAACTGTAGAAACATTTTTTATAATACAATGTTAAAAATCGGACCACAAAAATTGAATATATAATTATCTATGGCATGCAGATTTTAATCTGGCTTTTTTAAATTGCATGTATTTACAAAATAAATAATACTAACCTGTAATGCGGTTAATTCGCTCTCTTGACGATCTGCGTTTGTTTCGTCTTTCATTTTAAATTATGTATGGAACATAATAATTAAAATTAAAAAAGTCTTTCACACAATCCTGTAAAATAGAGTAATACTGGTGTTTTGCTGTACTTCCAAATAATTTTCAGTAATTCGACAATTATTACCGCTACTACGAAAATTGTTTCGTTTGTCTGACGTCGACGAATAATGAAATATTGACATCGTTGACAGCCGTTTCAGGGTTTTGCCAAAAGCTGTCAAGTGTCAGGCAAAGGAGGCAAATCTATCAGACATATTTAGTTTCGTTCCTAAAATAATTGCCCTGGAAATTTATTCCATATAATAACTAATTCAATAAACTATGAAACCTTTTATAAGCACAACTGTTTTCACAGAATTCTTTACCTAACATTTAAATGTACTTGAAGAAATGAATGAAAGAAATATATTCCTCTGTTTCTTATGAAATTCAGCTTTACCACTTTAATGATTATTTGCACGTTGCACAATCAATGAGTATGGCAATAAGCGAAAAATGGACAATATTCCTTGTCATCAATATAGAAACAAAATATCGCACGCCCAGAACAACACTGCACTAACTCAAAATAGCGCATTTTTCAGCATCGACGAAAAACCGTTATTTCATGCTGTACATAGGTTATTGCATATGTTTTAAATTCTGCATGTTTGCAAACTAATTCTTGTCAAGATAATATTTGTCAGTTAACTTAAAACATTCTGTGATCGCAAAAAAATGCATTTTTTGATTTGATTCACTATTGTGGAATAACTAAAAGAAATAAAAAAATATTATTTCGACTTATGTGCTTTTTGATGAATGATTCTGAAATAATTCACTGTTGTTTTATTAATTTTTAGTTGGGATACAATATACAATAGTGAACTTTTATTTTTGTTCTAAGAAATTGCCGTGTTAAAAATAAAATAAAAACCAAGTTTTATAAAAAAATGCTTTAATTAAACATATAAATCACAAAAAAACAACACTAAAACTAAAACTCACAAAATCTTTTGTCAATTAAAATGTAAGAAATAAAAATTGCAAGCTAGTTCGAAACAAAATAATTAAAACTGAACATAACAAAATAGAAAATTTCTTGAGCATAACTATATTTCCACAATCACAGGCGGTAAGTATGGCTATTTAACATTATCAATAATTAAAATGGCACATTACAAATACTTGAAATCCAAAAGAACGTAATAATTTTGAAAATTTGTCTTCAAAATGATATTTTTCTTTTCTCTTTTAAAATACTAAACCGGGCAGTTTTTAAAGCTGGTATATTTAAAAAAGATTAATTATAAAAACATGATAATATCTATATAAAATAAAATTGGACAATGTTCAACATTGTTAAGTAATACGAAAGAGAACCAAAGTCATCGACATAGCCCACAGGATTTGCAAGCTGAAGTGGCAGTGGGCTGGCCATATATGCCGCAGAACCGATAACCGTTGGGGTAAACGGGTTCTTGAGTGGAGACCGCGACTCGGCAAACGTAGTGTAGGACGTCTACAGGCCAGGTGGAGTGATGATTTGCGCAAGACGGCTGGCAGGAGCTGGATGCGAGAAGCCGAGGATCGAACCAAGTGACGTGCAATTGGAGAGGCCTATGTCCAGCAGTGGACTGCGATAGGCTGATGATGATGATGCACCTATATTTAGGTTTAATTTAATTTATATAATTTCTTGTCTATGGCTTATTATGTATTCTCCAAATCTCATAACTGCCAAAACTTATTAAACATTCCTTGTCTCACCATTTCGTCTATATTAGTTTTGCGTTTCAACCTGCATTTGTCGCCACAAGGAGGACGTATTTGACGTTTAGAAATAATTTTTGTAGGATTTTTTTAAAGAAACATATGCCTTTCCTGTATTACGGAGTGTCTTGGCAATCGTTGACTTCCAGGGTTTCATTTTCTGTTTTTACTCAATTTGGGTTCATTCTCTAATGGAGCAGTGTCTGCAGTAGAAGAAGATGTGGTCACATTTGTCAGAGTGGAATCACCTTGAGTATTTGCTGTAGAGGGTGCCGGTCTATTGATATCATCATCAGATGATCTGGATGATGTGAATGATCAGCTGTCTGAGGAGGAGCTTGTGGAAGAAAGAGTCAATCTTCTGAGGACTACAAGAGACAGAGATATTTTTTTAACAGAAACGGTCGGAAAAAGTAGGATCTGCGTCGGAATCATCAATAAAATCTTCTTAATCGCTATGATCGGATAAAATAGGATTTGATATTGTTATCGCTGTCGTCTCATCAGCTGTTGTTACCGCATCGGCTGTACTTGCGACTCCCTGTTCCAGTCTGTTTTGTTGAACAGAAGGTCATCCTGCATCTGTGGCTACTTTGGTTGCCTTTTTAAGCAATAGACCACCACGAACCTTCATAATCTGCCAAAAAATAATTGCATCTTTAATTAATTCAACAATAGTGCATTATCTTAAAAAAAAACAATAATATCGTTGTTAGTAAAGAGGAATGTTAATAGTAAATACTGTTACTTGTAGTTTATTACTTTAGCAATATTTCGAAGTATAATCAATTAATTTAAGTGATTTTACAACAATTTAGGACTCAATTTATATCTACCATCAATAGTGCATCATTTCACAGATTTTCACCTTTTCCGAACAACAGAGATTTATTTTGTAATAATACAATAAATCTAACTTACCTTCGTTAACTACAGAGCACTATTTCGAATTAGTATCAAATTCGATATATGAAGACAGTCACCAACACTGAATCAAAACTAAATGATCCGACGTAATTTTTACACTACATTCAACGACACTGCTTTATATCCAAATAATACACTATTTCGTAAAGCTGTCTGCGTGTTGCTCCCAAGACGGACAAGTTGCAACAAGAAATAGTTTAGTGTTCTCGGCATGATTATGACAGCGTGTCTGCAGCAATAGAGAGTTAGAACGCTCTCTATTTCACATTTGAAAGAATATAAATACGTTTGTCTTCTTGGTATGCGCGGCAAATTTTCGGCTATTCAAATATAGTAAAAAGTCGATTTTGTGATTTTTCGACTTAATACAGTATCGTTCTGGGCGTGCGATATATTAAAGCATGATTATAATTACTCTTATTAATTTGCATTCCGTGATGTTGCAGATGTTCGTGTCAGCTGGTCTTATCTTTTCATCAGTAAAATAAAAATAAAAGATCATGTTAAGTGGATAGCGATACGTTTAGGTATTTTTATAATCCCTAAAATTTAAAACTGTGGAAGGTGCGGGTTTCACGTCCCTCCAACGTAAAGGGAAGAACTTCCGACCAGGCAGTCGTCTGTTACTCCGTGGTTCAGTGTTTTTTCGGTAGATGGCGCTGATGTATATTCTCGATTGAGCTCTAAATGGAAGTCGCTACAATACAAATATTTTTTAAATATTTTTTGTACGGATCATGGTAAATTTCTTACCTCCCTAACATTTTTAGATGCCATTTTAATATTAACAATACACGTAATATGGATAACAGTCCCACTCAATTACATACACTTAAAGACTTAGCGCTCTTCTTGGAAATAAGGTTTTCTACTTGGTATCTTTTCTATGGAGATTATATTTCTGAATGCAGAAATAGACTACAGAAGGCTGTTTATCAATCATAATACCAGAAAATATATTCAGGATTCCTAACAATAAAATAGGCAGATAAAATGATGTTATTTACCTATCAGCAGGTGTTGAAACAATTTTTTGGAAAATCCATCTTATTTTTAGCAATATCGGTTTATTGAAATGAAATTCAGTATCCAAGTTCTAACATCATTCCAATTATCAGATGATTGGACTACTAACTTTGAAACTTTCGCGTTCCATGATAATAAATATTATTTTTACGGGAATAAACGCGATCGCCGATCACATAAGAAAGGTATTACATACCTCTGGTTAATGTATGTAATGATTGGATCTGATTGGATCTGAAACAAAAATAAATACCCTATGTTATAGGTACATAATACCTATTAATAATTATAATGAGAAATTTCAATTATGAAACATTTGATCTCTTTCTTTGCCCTTATTTTGCCAGTGAGGTTGGTTGAGACCAAATGCAAATAAAGGGAGGTGGTATTCTGGATTCTGAAGAGGGAAGAATGGAAACTAAAGTACGTCAACGTAACTAATAACTCTTGAGTTTGAGTTGAGTTGTATTAATATTACACCTTCTTGGAAAATCCGATCAATCAATCAATCAATCAATCAATCAATCAACAACCTATGTCTTGCTACTGGACTCGGGTCTCCTCTCAGGAGAAGGTTAAGGCCATACGTCCCCACGCTAGCCGAGTGCGGGTTGGGGACAGGCAAGACAAGTTTTTAAGGCATTTTTGAGCCGCCCGAAGGCCTCCAAATATCACGATGGGGACAATAACTGGGACCTCTTAACGTGACCTCCTAATCACGGAAATGCTCATAACATATCATGCCGCAAATGGTCACCCATCTAGGTCTTACCGTATTGTTGTTGCTTACCCTGGGTGATTGTTTTCAATCACCTAAGGCTATGAGCAAAATTATTATTGGTGATTCGACATACTCGTATGTAGAACCCAAAACTGACTCACATCCCTAGAAAACACTTCGGTAATATAATTTGCAGGTCCGTATATCATTCGAATGTGTGGTCCTCTTATCGAATTCAGTCATGATTTCACACTAATCCCTTGACTGATCAGGTCTTTGTCAATTTGGAAATAATGTTGTAAAATCAGTAATCAATAAGTGATCTAATCAGAATTTGAGTTATCAGTAAACAAAATTTTATATCTAGGTATGTATAATACCAAAGAAAAAATTTCAACATTTATTTATTTAAAAACCTTTACAATATTTTAACAGGATTTATTCCTAAAACAATATTGCAAGTTATTACGTCGATATATTACGACATCGATTAGTTAATTCTAAATAAAGTAATACGGAGTACAGTATCTTATGGGCGCGCATAAAGCTAAATCGCCTATCTTATTTGGTACATTGGTACATTGTACAGGTTAAGCAAACCCAAAGCCATAATATGGAAAAATGAAGTTGTTTTATATTTTCATAACTTAATCATATTATAATATCAGATATATGCATAAGTGTAATTGTCTAAAATCGAAAAATAATATCTCCATCACTCACAGACGGAACGAAATAGTAAACAAAACGTATTAGACGAGCACAACTCAAACTCAGTGCATAAAGTTAGAAGTTACAGTACATTAGACTTGCATTTTCGAATTCTATGCCATTGGAGAATTCCAGGCGGTGCCTCACGATCAATGTCCGCACGTGTGTTAGAGCCTTCTGCAATATCGCTTTGTTTTGGTGTGAAACTTTGCAATAGTATTGTGAATCTATACAACTAAATTAAAGTGTATGTATGTAATATCAAATATTTTTTTTATTAAATGCATATGAAAGTATATGTATAGAATAATTTTGTTTATTTTTTTGTTCCAGCTAATCTCTGGAAGGCGAGGCAGGCGAGGTATTCGTGTCTGGTGGGTTAAGACCCAACGGTTGATGTTGGGATCTTGTATATAATGATGCTAATCGATGCGAAAATTGTTATATCGTGATTCAGGATTGGTAGTTACTCTCTACAGATCTTTACTCCGTGATTCAGTGTATTTTCGATAGATGACGCTGTTGCTAATATTTAAGCTTGCGCTGCATGTGAAAGTCGCCGCTTATGTATCCTATCAGTCAAGCTAGCTTTCTTAGTAAAAACTTTTTTTTAGTTTGAACGTTGTGTGTTAGCTGTCCTTGTGGTGACGGATTAAGAATACAAAGTGTCACCACCCCTATTCATTCCATGGGTGTCGTAAGAGGCGACTAAAGGAATAACATAAGCAGCTAACATCACTGCCAAGAGAAGGAGAACTTGAAACAAACCCTTTACCAACCCGTCTGGCCAGCGTGGTATAGTAGGCCAAAACCTCCTTTCAAAGGAGAGGCCTATGTCCAGCAGTGGACTGTTAAAGGCTGTTGATGATGATGATGATGTGTTAGCTGTCCAAAGTATTTATTTAATTATACCCTGATCTGAAAAATATTCGCTCGTGTCTATTTTGGACCGTTTTAAAGCTTCCAGGATTTATTAGATTAAAATGTCAAATCCTTCTAAGCCCGTATTTCGACTTGATACGCCTCTGGACAGCTGTCAAAATGTGTCGATTCCCGTGGACCTGTGTCAATTCGTGTGCCGCGTCAAGTTACAGGGTTTGGTCTAAGATAAACACTTGAAACAGACGCTTAAAAAGTTTTATCTTTCTAGCACTAACCGTTTGGACGGTAAGTCGAAGACGGACGGACGGACATGATGAATCTATAACGGGTTCCGAGTCATGAACTACAGAACCCTAAGAAAAAAGAGTAATAGTTCAAGTGTTAAACCTATTGAGCACTGAGACGTCTCTGAATATATGCTTTCTGTCCGTCATGAGGAAATCGATCTCATTTTTGGTCATAGCGTCGGGGCTCTGCCACGTCCACTTCCTTTGGGGCCGTTTTTTGAAGAAAGAGTTCATCAAGTAGAGCCCCTCCCGTTCGAGGAAGTTGACGAGCATTTGTCCCCTATGATTCCTGCTTCCAAATCCATGGGATCCTATTACCGATTCACTGCAATCAAATGCGATCCACTCCACTGCCAAAACCCACTACAGCGTTGTGGGAGACTTCAACGCCAAAGTGGGAGTACAAAATTGCAGCGAAAATTCTAGTATTATAAATTCTCCACCTAGAAATAAAATAATAATTAAATTGATTTGTCTGTTTGTAATATGTATCAAATTACTAATTTTTTACTGAATGCTTTAAGAAGTTGGTTTAAGGTAGTTACATCCTAAAAAAATATATAATTTTGTTTGTCTGTTTGTTCGTCCATGTTAATCTCTGGAACGGCTGCACTGATTATGACAGACCTCCCACTGGAAGCTGATACAAGGAGTCACTTAGTGTGGGATGGTCGTATAACAACAAGCGCTTGGTCTATACAAATAAATTAAATTTAAGTGTCTGTATCATCTAATATCAAAATAGCGGTTTTTCACTTAATTCATATAATAGTTTTTTTTATATTAAGAAGTGGAGGCCACCATCCTCACTGCCACAACGTACAGTGTAGCACGGTGAACCACACTATTGCGGTCTAGTAAGATGCTTTTTCACGCCCCGCTTGAAGGACCCGGGGTCATAGAAGGGAGAAAACACATGCGCTGGTAGAGAGTTCCAGGTTTTAACTGCTCGGCATAGAATATACTACACTTCCATCAAATAAGCAATTTTTAAAATTTTTATCTGTTCATTTCTTTAGATATTACTCTCTGTAAGATTTTGACAGGACTTTCACTGACAGAAAGTTATTGACATTAGGAGTAACGTGGGCTATATTTTTACTAGTTTCGCTCTGCGGCTTACAGCAACAATCGCGGGTAACACTGCGGGCCTCAGCTGGTTGTTAATAAAGGAAAAGATGCAATATGGAGCCCTCTCGCTGGGAGAGTTTGGCAACACAACGACTGGAATGGCGCGAGATTGTGAAGTAGCAAATCCGCGAATTCGACCAAGCGGGATGAGCTTAAATCCCGTCCACTCGCTGCCATTCACTATAATTATGAGAGCGGTAAGCTCACTTGCCATCTTTGTGCAAGGAAGTTTGCTGCGAAAATCGACTATATAAGCCATCTCCGGGCGTATCAGCGCCAAGCCCTATAAGGGGTCGAATTGGATCGAAATCAATAGGATTATTATTATTAATAAAGTCCTAAACAATACTTTATAAGTAGTAGATCACTCGTTCACCGAGTCTCCTGTGACTTGAACCAATCCAAGTGTACACCTGAGTCTCTTGGCTTCTTGGAATACTAATGAAGTTTTTGTGTTAACCCTCTGAAATGGTAAGGTTGGATTAAAAATGGATACCATTTCAAACCCCTGAAATAATGGACAGGTCTAAAATTTAATTTAAATGTACATTTATAACAATAAATTTATCTCTGAACTATTTACTGTTTATTTCATGTTGTTTTACTCAAACTGTTGAGACAAATTGGAAATCTTCTCTTAGTTCTAATGTAGACGAGCTTTCGCCCGCGGCTCCACCCGCGTGTATCTTGATAATTGCAGTAAAAAGTAGCCTATGTGTTATTCTGATATGTAAGCTATATTACTGTAAAGTTTCATCCAAATCCGTTAAGTGGTTTTGGCTTGAAAGAGCAACAAACATACATAAAACTTTCGCGTTTATAATATTAGTTGGACTAGTTTACCTCTTACCGTATTATAACACAGTGCAAAATAATGTATTAATCATAAAAAAATTATAGTGAACCAACCTTAGGCATAATCTGTCGCGAACTTCTTTTTAGAACTTTTAAAAGGGAACAATTCTTCAATTAATAAATTGTTTCCGTGAAACTTTAAGCAATATCGCAGCGAATTCAATGGAAACTCTCAAAATAAATAATTTAGTCCTATCTTGGCAACACTTTTTTTATTGATAATCTTCTGATTTTAGTCGTAGCGTTATTATATACAGCCTATAGGCAGCTTCAATAACTAGACTATGTAACACAGTACACGTACGAGAAAGTAACACAGGAGCAGTACAAGTGCTTTCTGAGATTAATGCCTTCAATAACGAAGCAAACAAACATCAATCAAAACATCATCATCCTATCGCAGTACACTGATGGACATAGGCCTCTCTCATCGCACTCCACTACACAGGCCAGGAGGAGTGATGGTTTGCGCGAGACGGCTGGCAGGAGCTATATGCGATAAGCCGAGGATCGAACCAAGTGACGTGCAAACAAACTCTTCAGCTAAATAACATTACCTAGTTTAGATTTTTTTAATAAATATAAGCCTGCCAAAATTTATTGTTGAGATGGTTCTGCATCATTGGGCCTCCGGTCTCGCATTTACTAACAGCACGAATGCTGTCATTTTAGATTAGATTGATTAGATTACATTGTTTAGATTGATTGATTAGTTAGATTGATCTTTTGTAAAAGGGTAATACCACCCAGGTCGTGCTGAAATCAGCGTAGCTGTACTACCTGTTTATCACAAAGCTTAATTCCAGTTTATTCCAAAATATACTCAGTCTGCGTTATATTGCATTGGAATGGGCGTAGCTTACAGGTGGTCCCATCGTGAGCATATCGAGATCTGATGATGGGATCCCAAGGAAATCGAGGGAACTCCTCAAATATCATAGGCACAATTGTCGCGATTTGGGTACTCGGAATAGTTTTTTATTGAAGTCGGTTCCTTTTTAGGGTTCCGTTGCCATATGGCAAAAAATGGAACCCTTATAGATTCGTCATGTCTGTCTGTCTGTCCGTCCGTATATCACAGCCACTTTTTTCCGAAACTATAAGAGCTATACTGTTGAAACTTGGTCAGTAGATGTATTCTGTGAACCGCATTAATATTTTTACACCAAAAATGGAAAAAAAGTAATAAATTTTCGGGGTCCCCATACTTAGAACTGAAACTTAATTAAAAAAATTTCATCAAAACCATACGTGTGGTGTATCTATGGATAGGTCTTCGAAAATGATATTGAGGTTTATAACATATTTTTTTTTCTAAACTTAATAGTTTGCGCGAGAGACACTTCCAAAGTGGTAAAATGTGTGTGTCCCCCCTGTAACTTCTAAAATAAGAGAATGAAAAAACTATAAAAAATATATGATGTACATTACCATGCAAACTACCAACGAAAATTGGTTTAACGAGATGTAGTAAGTAGTTTTTTTTTCATACGTCAGAAATCATAAACCGCAATTTACATTTCTTTCAATCAAAACACTATTGATGAAAGACTATTGATGAAAGTTACAACGAACTACAAGAACTTTTATAGGATGTTACTTGCTGCTACGGATCCCTTCATGGGCGAGTCCGACTCGCACTTGGCCGCTTTTTGTTAAAATTATAACAGTCAGGATTACTATACTTTGTCCATTCATTTATTGTCTTTTTGTATTTAAGTATTGTTTCTGTAAATTCAATAAAATAAAACGGAAATTAAAATAATATGACTTCAAGTTTGATTATTTGCAAGGAATTAAGTCGAAATCTTGGAAGAATTTAAGTTCAAACTAAGAGTAAAAAACAATAACTCTGTGCATTAAGTTATTTTTGTACGACTGCCTTAAAATCTAACTATGCACGCGTTAGTAAAATAAAACTAATAATTAATATTTAAACTAAAAGTCTTTAATGAAATCGATTGAAAGTTCTTCTTAAATAAAATTGACTTTTATTTCAAATCGAATCGGTGACGTGTGAGGGCGGGACTAATTACGAAATTTCTTAAACTGCCAAAAGATAATAAAGGAATGGTCAAAGTATAATCACTTACTAGAGCTACCAACAGATTTAGTTGTAAAAATAATAAAATTAGCCAAGTGTTCAGATTAAAATGAGCACGAACTACAGATATAAAGGTATTAGATAGGTATTATATAGATTTTATGTTTTCTCTTAAAAATGCTACAAATTCAAGAAGTCGGCCTTACCCTTTTCCATACATACATACAATACATTCGTACAAATAAACCTCTTAAATTCCTCCGGGGCGATTAAAACTTTATGACGGGATCAATAAAATTACCCAAAACTTGGAAAGCATTTTGCTGTAGCATGTAATAAAATCAGAAATCAACACCCTAAACAAGCAATGTCCCTTTCACTTATCGTCACAAATTAAATGCTCGACTATAACGTTTTAATGTTCACAATTAATAAATGTATTCCAGTGCATCATCTATAAATTACAGCATAGCTTCATATTGGTCCAACAAATAATATGTTTTACATCTCTCATGTTCGGTAAGTAGGTTCTTATTACCTCCAAATGGGGCTTGTAGGTGACTAATTAACGCTCTAGGGTAATAATGTAGCTAGAAAAGCCCTAGGGTGGTAAGTAATAAAAAAAACCACTTCTTTCTTTCAAAAAGTTCGCGTACATATAACCATAATACTGGCAATAGACATCATGCATACAGCCCAATGACCAAAGAGGTAGGTTTGCTATGCAGTCTTGTCTTTGTGTGAGTTTATTAGTCATCAATTTTAAATATCGAACGGCGAAGCTCAATTTCGTTATAGAAAACAAAAGTTCTATACTTGATTCTTTTTAATGAAAAAAGGCGGGAATAAAAAACTTTTAATTTATATAGAGTTTCTATTTGGGATTCTTTTACCTCACAATCGAGATGTAAAGCAGAATAGTTAGCTCGGGTTAAAGCACCAATTGCACCCTCGAACTATAAATATCTCGGGCTGCATGCAATTGATGCCTTACAGCCCTTGGCTACTAATCTACTATTATATTCATACCGTCTATGTAAATATTATAAATTCGAAAGTAATTCTGTCTGTCTGTTATACTTTTACAGCTAAACCACTGCACCGTTTTTAATAAAATTAAGCATGAGATGCTTTGATTGACTAGTTGAAAAAGCGGCAAAGCGCGAGTCGGACTCGCCCATGAAGGGCTCCGTGAAAGCAAGTAACATCATATAAAAGTTCTAGTAGTTTGTTGTAACTTTGATCGATGTTTTAATAATAGTATATTGATTGAATGAAAGGTAAATTATGTGATAGAGAAAACTACTTACTAGACCTCGTTTAAACCAACTTTCAGTAGAAGTTTGCGTGGTAATGTACATCACATATTATTTTTTTAGTTTTATCACTCTTATTTCAGAAGTTACAGGGGGGGGGGGACATTTTTATACTTTAAAAGTGTCCACGTCCATCCATACACGTATGGGTTTGATGAAAAGTTCCAAGTATGGAGAGCCCCCAAATTTTTTTTTTCTTTCTATTTTTATGTAAAAATCTTAATGCGGTTCACAGAATACATCTACTTACCAAGTTTCAACAGTATAGTTTCGGAAAAAGTGTCTGTGACATACGGGCGGACAGACAGACATGACGAATCTATAAGGGTTCCGTTTTTTGCCATTTGGCTACGGAACCCTAAAAACGACGTACTCGTAGGTTTCTCCTTTTCCATAATATCTAAGGCTGCAAAAATGATTACTCTGCCTGATGAAAAGCATGAGCAGAATTCAAGAGTAGTGGTCACCATACTCATTGCCAATGCAGACACTGTAACATTGCAGCACGGTGACTCACACTACGGCGGCATAATGATATGATTCTCATCATTGGGTATCCCCACTCTACGTACTCTACCTAACGAAACACAATTCTCATTTTAAGTTGTTCTTCTCTTGTCCGTGTGGTGACGGATACAGAATACAGAGTGTCAACACCCCTATTCATCCCGCGGGTGTCGTAAAAGGCGACTAAGGGATAAACTACGCAAGAGAACATCAATGCAAAGAGAAGGAAAACTTGAAACCAACCCTATACCAACCCGTCTGGCCAGCGTGGTATAGCAGGCCAATACCTCCTTTTCAAGGAGAGGCCTATGTCCAGCAGTGGACTGTTAAATGCTGTTGATGATGATGAGAGGGTAATAAGACCCCGGTGGCCTATTTGTGCTGTAATCAGCGCGTCATCTACCTTGGTATATCTCAGTATGTCGCTAGCTATATTTTATCGCTTCCCGCTCTGGTGTGAACAGACTTTACTTACAGTAGCAATGCAGCAAGTACATGTTTATTGTTTATTTTTACGACCGTTTAAAAAGCTCTATAAGGCACATAGAATACGAATTGGTGATATAAAACAGTGGGTAGATATAGAATAGAATAATATAATAGAAGTGTTGATGTGAATTTTAAGATATTTTGGATGAAGGCCATCGAATGAATTTAAATTTTATTCTAAAGGCAGTAGAGTGACGACTAAAACATCATTGGGCTGGCTCAAACGGGGCAGTACTGCTCTAATACAGAAGACCAACCTAAAAATGACAGTATTAGTGCTGTCGTATTACGTTGGTAAGTATAAAAAAATCGGCCAAGTGCGTGTTAGACCATGCACAGAAAGGGTTCCTCAGTCACCCATAATGGATTTAAAATCGTATCAAATAGATAATTGTTATGTTTACGTATTAATACGTTAATTTTGTATGACGTTTTCCAAGTAAACGCCTTTTACAAGCTAAGCCTCTATAACTCCTGAACTAACAAAGTCATCTAATCCGTTATAGTTTTCCTTGAAAGTTCATTATATGGACCACCATCACGAATTTTTCCAGATTTTTTGAGCCAGCCGTTTAGCTTTAAGAGGGGGGGGGGGGCTGTTTTTGTGGGATCTCGCACCGTGGGTGTGGATCTCTTTATTGTTTTTAAAAGACCTATCTAATGATACCCCACACAATGGAGTAGAGACGAGAAAAAAATATCATCCCCACTTTACGTGTAGGGGAGGTACCCCAAATAAAAATATTTTTCATAACTTTATTGTAGCACTTTGTCGACGTACATAAAACACATATTCATGCAAAGTTTCATCTTTCTAGCACTTACCGTTTGGACGGTAAGTCGAGGACGGACGGACGAACGGACGGACATGACGAATCTATAAGGGTTCCGAGTCATAAACTTCGGAACCCTAAAAACGGAGACCCAATGAGGCAGTTGCATCTTACTAGGCCGCCATAGTGAGACCATAATGCATTGTAAGTACCTAGATGTGTGACCGTTAGTGGCATGAGCATCTCCGTGATTCGAAGGTCACGTTAAGCAGTCGGTCCCGGTTGTTATGATAAGATAGCAGTCGTGTAGCCTTTGAGCGGCTTCAAAACATCCAACGGTAATGTTACGTAGCCACATCGTATCTTTCCAGTCACCAGCGCAGTCTTGGATTGTTGTTGATTGAAATAGTCCACAGTTGGATATAGGCCTCTTCTTACGCTTTCCTTAATATAGGTCTACGTTATTTAATAACAAATCCAAATAAAATTCCTTAGGTTTCCTTGGATTTGTTATTAAAGGAGTTTTGTTTAGATTTGATAATAAATGACGTCTGAAAAGCTGATTGTTTCTGAATTTAAACCTGTTTATAAACATTTACAACATCGAAATAAATAACCTATGGTAAAAACAAGTATCTAAAGAAATATAATGCTTATAAAATCACATTCTTTATTCGATCGAATAAATAAATATAAATTTATATTCAGACATATTTGAGTCACACGCCATTTTTCAAGAGGTCCTTTCTCAATGTCAAAATTTTTAGATTGACCCGTATAAATCACGGCCTCAGCTCTCGTTCGGCTTCTGGCACCGTTATTGTGTACTGCGGGACAAATAAATTTGTACAAGATTAACGATATTTAAGAAAGAAATTTTTATTTAGTCAAATTACTTTTCTCACTAAAAAAAACATCGTTTTGGGGAAAATTAGTGATTTACTTTCAAACATTCATACGTTTATGAGTGGTGAGACTACAACTTAGATATGCAAACTCTTCATTATTAATTTGGATATAGCCTGAAAAAAAAGGGTAAGACCTGTAGTGAGAAAGGACACTTGGTGACATACACTTTGCATTTTGTATATAATATGTATATTAGACTTAAATTTTTTGTAAAATAATACAAAGTGCTGCAATACTGAAATAAAAAAACTTTTTGTTCTATTATTTTCTAAGAAGCATGAACAATATTAGCAACGGACTGCAGTTGTAGTTTAGAAAAACAACAATTAGCTGAAAATTTTCTTTTATTTTCCTGTTCAAAGCACGTAAATTTATTTTTCGGCGACGAAATCATAAATTTGCCATATTTGTTTGGCCTGCAGTGCACCAATTCATCGGAGTTGCTGACGTGGAAGGGTCAGTGTATTATGTTGAGCACCCTTTTAAAATGTAAAGTATTATATTATGAGGACATCGTCTGAATTTTTTGTTGAAACTTTTGTTTTAAAACAGGAAATTGTTTTAAAAAATACGGATTGATACTTAAACTCGTTTCCACTGTAATGGTGAGCTTGTTTTTTGGCTGAAAAAACATTTATAAGAATATTAAATTGAATACACCTCATCATCAGCCCGTTGCAGTCCACGGCTGGACATAGGCCTCTCTTTCGAAACACCATAGAGCACGGTCTGCTATTAGACGTCGGGTTTCATACAAAACGATTAGTGTTACAAGGAAAACATCTGAAGCTTCCGTAGGCCAGAGGATGGGCAGCAGCGTTTTCTGGTATGCTTCATTTACTGTGATCGTCAACCAACCTGCCCAGAGAAGCGATTAGGGCATAACTTTAAATGATAGACACACTAATGCATCTAAGACCTGACTTTTTTTTAAACTGGTTTTCCAGTCGGTAGTACTTTATAGCCGATGTCAATAACGAGGAGCTGCTTAATCTAGATATTTATATATTAAAAATGGATTTGTAAAATTCACTCATGGGCCATTTCGAAAGTGATGAAATTGCAAAACTGATGACTTGTACTTAACTTGATGTAGGTACTTTACCACTTTTTTTGTGTTTTTATTAAGGCCTTTACTGCTGGACTCGGAAGAGGGTTAAGGCCATACGTCTTCACGCTTGCCGCGTACGGGTTGGGGACTGAGAAGACTGGCTACGTAATATTGACGTTGAATGTTTAAGCCGCTCGGAGACCTCCAACTAAACTTCACGACTGTTACCCTATGATAACAACTGCGTGACCTCCGAATTACGGAGACGCACATAATATCATACCACTTATGGTCACACATTCAGGGATTGACCGCGCCGTCGCTTACCCTCTGATTATTTCTAATCACCTATGGCAACTTGGCTATATACGACGTATATATCTATATGAGCCTACCAAAGTGACCACTCTGCCTGATGAATACAGAAGTAGAATTCAAGAGTAGTGCTCCATACTTATTGAGAATGCAGAAAATGTAATATTACGATTTTCGTGTAGGTAGACGTAATTGCAATTTTTATAATAATTGATGAAATAATTGCGCACATTAACTTTCATACTTTTATTATTGAATTCTTCAACATTGCTTGTGGTTAAGTTATTTTTGAAGTAAAGCTAAAAAACTAAAACTAAAAGTGGTAGCAATCCCTCAGATTTCTATTTTAATGTTACTGACCATGCAAGTTTAAAACAATATAATGTAAGCACGCTTAACTTGGGGAGTAAGCTGGTGTATACGTGACTCGAGCGTTACGAAAAGTGTGATCGGGTGAGGTGAACGGATGATGAGAGGGAAATATAGGTTAGTGAAGATAGAACGAGAGGCAGTTACGTTTCGTATGTTACCGTAAGACCAAGAGAGAAGTAGCATCTCACATTTTCTTTTTCTCTCCCTCACATAGCCAGTTACATTTCGTATATCTAAATCACGGTGCAGGCTTAGTATCTGTATTCTGTAATTACATAAGTTTTACTTCAATCGTGTATTTTTTCCGTATGCAAAATTCAGAAGAATGATACGTATTTCCATACTTGTAGAGCAGATGTGCAATAATTGCTCCAGGCACTAGTCCATGAATATTGATGCCTATCAGTCTGTTGGCGAGGTTGCGGTCGAATCGTCACAACCATTTACGAGAGAATACGCCTGTGTTTTGTACATACCTATAACCTATAACATAAAGTATTGGCATGAAGCTTCGTGATTGTTTTACTTTTAAATATGTAAAATGCCTCTGCCTGCCCCTTCAGGCGTGATTTTATGCATGTAATACTGTACTGTACTATATTAGGTATAAGATTATACTTTGTATATTTAGCGAAAGTGAAATGAACTAGATTGATAGTAAAGTTCTCATACCTTTTTTCTGAAGCTATATAGGAATATATAAATATAGGAATATAGGAATGATGCTATTTCAACACTAAGTCAAGCAGTCAAAATAAAATTTAAGCGAATAATAAAAGAGAAAAGTAACGTTACCGATTGTATTACAGAAAGATCAAATCAAATCAAATCAAATCATTTATTCTGCAATTAGGTTACATGAACACTTTTGCAAGTTACACTTTTTTTTTGAGCAGATGAGTTCGGCCTTTCCTAACTGGACTAGCCCTGAGAAGAAAGGACGAAACAAACTCAGGGATCACAGTCTCTTTTAAAGTCCAGACAATATTCTTAAATGCAAAAGACACATATAAAAGTGATAATTACAATTTGAGTCACAAGTATAATAATTTAAAAAATATCAACAATGGCAACAATTTAAAATAAATTAAACATTCGAAATAAACAGCATGTGCAGAATGGGCAGCTCAATCCCAGGCGTTTTTATCATTAATATATTCTGCTATGGTATAATACCCCTTTGCGGATAACTTAGATTTAATAGTATTCTTAAATTTCCGCAATGGCAAATTCCTAATAGCAATAGGGAGTTTATTGTAAAAGCGTATACATTGTCCCATGAACGAGTTGCCTACTCTGTGGAGACGAGTGACGTGAACACAAAGATTTTGTTTGTTTCTGGTATTTACCGAATGAACATCACTGAGTTTAGGAAACTTTGCTAAATTTTTTTGAACATAAATTAAATTTTCGTATATATATTGTGAAGATACAGTCAGAATATTTATCTCTTTAAATTTGGAGCGGAGAGAAACTCGAGGGCCTAATTTATAAATGGCTCGTACGGCACGTTTTTGTAAAACAAATATAGCATTAATATCTGCACAGTTACCCCAGAGTAGGATACCGTAAGTCATTATGCTATGAAAGTAACTGAAGTAAACTATTCTAGCTGTATCAACATCAGTTATATGTCGAATCTTTTTTACAGCAAAGGCCGCTGTGCTTAGCCTACCGGATAGTTTTTCTATTTGGGGACCCCATTGTAACTTAGCGTCAATAGTTATACCTAAAAATACAGTAGATTCCACAGGATCCAACTCCAGTCCATTCAATCGAACATTGGTTGTGACATGTCGAACGTTTGGTGTAGAAAATTTAATGAATTTAGTCTTCTTCTCATTAAGAAGAAGGTTATTTGTATTAAACCAATGTACCACTTTTGAGAGTGCACTGTTGACTTCATTAAAACTGTCAAGTTGGCGCCTAACTTTAAAAATTAAGGATGTGTCATCCGCGAACAGTACAATCTCATGATTGTCACTTACATAATAAGCTAGATCGTTTATGTATATGAGAAACAGAAATGGACCTAGAATAGAACCCTGTGGGACGCCCATTGTTACCGGGGATCCTGAAGATGTTTTGCCATTGATATCAACTTTTTGAACTCTTTTATTCAAATACGACGTTAGAATATTTAGAGCATTATTTCTTATTCCGTAATGTTGTAACTTCCTGATGAGTGTAGGATGATGGACACAATCAAAAGCCTTAGACAAGTCACAGAAAATACCAAACGCATCCTGTGAATCCTCCCAGGCGCCATATATATGTTTTAGCAATTCCACGCCCGCGTCCGTAGTTGAACGACCTTTAGTAAAGCCAAATTGCTTTTGATGAAGCAAGTTGTTCTTAATAAAATGTTGTAACATTTGGTTTAAAAGCAATTTTTCAAAAATTTTACTCAATGTTGGAAGTATTAAGATAGGTCGGAAGTTAGATGGATCTGAACTGCTACCAGATTTGAACAATGGAATCACTTTACTTTGTTTCATCAGATCAGGAAACACACCAGATGCGATACAAGAATTGAAAACAGTTGCTAAATATGGGGATATCATATCAATTATTGCAGATATAGTATGTACTGAATGTCCCCATAAATCAGTTGTCTTCTTTACATTTATGCTTTTAAAAGCCTTGATAACATCATTTACACTAACAACTGAAAATTCCAAACCTGCATCACACCGGTTTACACTATTTTCTAATAAACAACAAGCAGAGACAGAGGATGACGAGAGAGTCTTAGTTGTTCTAATCGGAATGTTGGTAAAAAAATGTTCAAACTCAGTCGCAACCTCCACATCCGCTTTTATATCTACATTATTAATTTTTAAATGGAAGTCACGATTTCGTACAATGGAACTTCCGGTTTCAGCGTTTATAATATCCCATGTGGTTTTTATTTTATTTCCAGATAATTTTATTTTGTTTTTTAAATATAGAGATTTGGCAACATGGCAGGCTCGTTTAAACGTCTTTGAATAATTTTTGACATATTCTACAAAATCTAAGTTATGATTATATGTTTTTTCATAATACAGCTCATATAGCCGTTGTCGACTTTTAAAGATACCCACAGTAGCCCAGTCACTGAATACTACACGATCACTAATCGTTAATGTTTTTGATGTAAAAATTAATTTAAATTCATTGTTAATCATATTAAATAACAAAGCGAAAGCTTGATTTGGGTTACTATCATAAGGCAATCTTAACAACTTATCCGCCATATTATTCCTGAACAGGCTCATGCGGCTCTCCGTAATCGTAAAAGAGTATCGCAAAACACTTGTCTTAGCTAAAGGGGTAGAAAACGAATATCAATCACATAAATAAAACGTAAAGTAGGGCACAATACTTGATTCTGGAACGACTGGAATAACGTTATCACAGGTATAAGGCGAAACCGGTCAGGTAATTTTGTTAAAATTGTTAAAATATTGTTAAAATAAAATTGTTTTAAGTTCATTAAATAGTGGAATAAAAGTACACGAGAGTCAAACTCCAAGAATGTATTTTAACATGTGCCACCAAGTGACGACAATCGAGAGTATAAGAAGAGTATTTAGATGTCAAGTTTATTGACGTAAGTCTTATTTAATTTCATCTATAAATATTTTCTGTTCTTAGCAAAACGTCAATATAGGAATTCTTTCTAATGAACGATTTTCACAATGATCTATTTTCTCACAATTTACTTTGAAGTTTATTTGGTATCTCTGTGTTAAATAAATAACCTGTATTATCTTTAAAGGTGAAAACTACATCTGCTATAGGTACGTTGAGGGGAAAAATTGTCGTCCTACACTTCACCTCAAAGGAGCGACTGTAGACGACACTCGAAAAAAAAAAGTTTTTTAATAAGAAAAACTTATGCAGTGCACTAATGCAAAGTAGTCTTTAGGGTTCAAAGACTATATACATTCGTAATATGTTCATAACTAGTTTCGTTTGAATGTAAACTCTTTTAATTTTTATAAGGAAAATCGGCTGCTTGTGACGTGATGTGTAAGTTTCTGAATAGTACGTCATACATGCTTATCTTTGATAATAGCGGTGTTTTCTTTCAAACGTTTTCAATTACGTACTCTAGGGGTGTGAATATTCTCTTTCTGTGAGCAGATGATGCTTGCGAAGGAGATGGCAGAGCGGGATCGGGAGAGGTTTAGAACTCTCCCGGTTCAGACGACAGCAGACGACTCGGGCGCCGGAGATCGTCAAACGATCTCCGTCCTCCATAAGTGCAAGCCTGGGGGTGACAGATGAGGCCATCTGTCACCCTAGCAGAAGCAGGCCGGCGCAAGTGCCTAAAAAGCACGCAGTAAGGGAACATGGCGGTTACCACATTCGCAAGTCGCGGGTGGCCCGAGGTACGTCGAGGTTCCAGGGACTTCCTTTCGATTGTACACCTGGTTCCTCGGCTTATAGTACCCGAGATGGCGTGGGGTTTTAGTCGGTTCGAGTCCGACATAGCCATCAACTGATGGCATCCGGGGGGGATCACCCCTCGAAAAAAAAGGCACCCCTGCATATCAAATCAAATCAAACCATTTTATTTCAAATAAACCATACAACGGCACTTTAGAAACGTCAAATAGTCAGTCAGTAGTCAGTCTTGAAGCTAATCGTCTGTTCCAATTCGTAGATCCTATGGAGAAGAACAGACAATAAACTCCATGGACACTCTTTTCCAACATTGTTTTTACAACTTTTGGTTACATTGTTTAAGGCATTTTATTAAATGTGAGGACAATGTAATGATGCTGATATTTACACATGTAGTGTCCAAAAACAACTAAACAATAAATAGAAGTTGTGAGATGACCAGCCCCGACTGGCGGCGCCCGTATCACGAGCATGACCCATGCACCAGCCATCGTCCAGTTCAACCATATCGTAGGGAGCCGAACGACCCGCTATACTCGGCACCGCCAGCAGGACTTTTGAGCGAGCATGACATACTCACAACCGCCAGTCAACAAACATATTAGCATACTGTCAGTTTGAGAAAAGTCTTGGTTCACTTTATTGAGGAACAGGGATTTGCTATTCTAATATCAAAAAATTGCTATAGACAAAGTTAATTTGGATGGTGATTTAACTGATTTTTATAGTACTGGGTAGTTTATGTAGATTTAACTTTTCTTCTTGTATTTAGCGGTTGCTGACATTTTAAGTTTATCTTCTGTATGAGAGTAATACTGCAAAGGTCAAGCCTGCCCATTGGTGCTGAAATCAGCGTGGCTCTTCTAATTACTGATATTGTCATTTCAAATCTCATCCGTATTGGAACTTAAGTATAAATCTTTTAGTGTGCAAGCAGTGCAGCTTTGGAACAGCTTGCCTGAGACTATTCGACAGGCTAAAACCTTGACTTTATTCAAAAAGCTGGTGAAGGATCACTACTTGTCATTGTGAATACTTTTGTTTAGTTTTATGAAGTGTAAATGTATATATATGTATGTATTTATATATATACATACATATGTGTGTGTATATTTATATATTAGTTTGTATATATGTATATTTGTATGTCTGTGTATGTATTTGTGTAGGTGTAAGTATATGTCTGATGTCAATAAATGTGTCTCTGTGTATGATTCCTTAATGATATTCTGTAATATTTTACTATATAATTATATGGTTGTCTGGAAGAAATCGCCTTTAGCGATAAGACCGCCAATTGTTGTACATATTATTTGTAATTCATATGATTCTTTTCTATCGTACTATTTTGTATTAACAATGAAGACAATAAATAAATAAATAAATAAAATAGTTAGACACACCTATTTCTTATCAAAACAATGTAAAACAGCTATTTCTATCAAAGTTGGCGCATAGTGTGAGCTAAAATAAAATAAAAGTGTCGAGGGGGTGCAATGCGATCGTCTAGACGATCCTGACATCTGCTGCAAAACTTTTTAACTTCTCACGATAAGGACTTCGCATTCAAACTTTTAAAATTATTTTTGACGAGACAACGTCTTATAATTCGATGGAGCCGGCTGCACGCATGAAGAAACATGACTCATGCGGCGTTATCTCGCTCTGAGGCGTTCCATTTAAGACTTGAAGTGCAAGCGAGAGCGTGGAACGAGCGACAAAGAGGCACAATCTTATGATGTTGTCACGTTCAACTATCGTTAGTAAACCGACCTTACAGGCAACCAATTTTTTTATTTACTTTTTACCTTATGTAATCTATATACCTAACATAGATTGGGGAGACTAGCTACTTCTACCTTTAATTGATATTTAAACACTCTCTTGTTGTTATTCATAGTAACTAGAACTTGTAATTGACTCAATATGCTAAACTAGAAGTCGTGGGTTTGATTCCTACTTAGAAAAATACTCAGTTATTAGCACGATCATATGTTATAGATAGATAGATAGAAAACTCTTTATTTGTACACCTTATCACAGTTTTACAATAGAGAATAAAAAAGAAAACAATTTAAAATTAATGTACAAAGGGCGGCCTTATTGCTAAAAGCAAACTCTTCCAGGCAACCTTAGGATGAAATAAAATGATTCGGAGAGGCAGCAGTAGTTGACGGTGCGATAAGTTTTGTACAATTTGAAATATTTATTGTTATTTATTGTTTTGCGCCTAGATATAATCAATATCAACATCCAACGGCAAGATTACGTCTCCACAATGTGTCCTGCCGGTCTCCAACCCGCACTCAGCCAACGTTTGGCATATGGCCTTAACTCTCTAATGAGAGGAGACCCGAGCGGTGGTATATTATAGGTAATTGATGATGATCGTTATAATAATTAATATAATATATGAAACTGTTCCCTTTCTGATTGACTAACAGACAACGCATAGCCGAAACTACTACGGTTAGGAAGCTGAGATTTGGCATGTGTGTCTTAGTGCTCGCCTACGCTTTTCACGGAGAGAAGCATAGGCGAGCACTAAGGGCCACAGCACACTAGCTACTTTTAGCATCGGCGATCGGCGATTTGGCGACTGCATCGATGCTGCATCGCGTTTTAGCGACTTCCTGCGTTCGATCGCGACTGCTCAGATGCCAAATCGATGCCACCGGCATCCGAATATGTGCGGAGAGTAGCGCTCAGCTGCTGTGTCGCACTTCTAAAAAGCGACTCAATCTCCGCGTTTGACGCTTTTAAGAGTGCGGTGTAAGTAAGCGTTCGGTTGTCGTATTTAGCTTATAAAAAGCGACTAGTTGCCGATCGCCGATGCTAAAAGTAGCTAGTGTGCTATGGCCCTAAGAGAGTTACATACAGTCAGGATAACACGTGGGGGAAGAAGAAATATTTAATATTTGTCACATCAACATTCTTTAACTGCTAGACATAGAAGATAGGCTTATTAATCCTTACTAATATTCCAAAGGAAAAAGTAATTCTGTCTGTCTGTCGCACTTTCACGCCAAAACTACTGAACAGATTTTAATGAAATTACGACTAATTTTTACCACTAAAACAGATATATATACGCGGGCGGAGCTGCGAGCGAAAGCCTGTAAAATTATAAAAATAATCCAAGTAGCATCTAATACACTGACCGTACCGTAACTCCGCTCACCACAGCAGACATTCAATAACTAATAAATATTCACACAGTACGACAGAGCGACTTTTAATTGAAACGCAACGATTATCCGTTTATTCGGGACACTGTCGATTTCGCATATTGATTAAGTTTTTTATAAAACCTTCGAAATCTGCCTCTGTTTTATCTACATTTTAAAGGAAAAATGGGACAAGTGCGTGTCAGGATACGCATAGAATAGAATTCCGTATTCATCCATAATGGCGCATGAATTTAAAGTCATGTCCAACAGGTTAATTGTTACTTATGCTAATTTATTATTTCCTTATTTTTGCACAAAGTTTGCCAACTAATTCCAAGCATTTACCTAGTTAGACCTCTACAGTTCCAATAAAAAAAAAACATATGCACAATATTATAACACTTATGTATTTTCGAAGGGTGCAATGGGAAAAAGTTCCGACAATGCAAAACTGTTACTTGAAATCTGTTGATATTAGACCAAATCTCTTGTCTTAAGTTAATAACTCAAACTATGTTTTGGAATTTCAGTAAATTTAGGTATTAGTATTTATGATATCACAATATAAATGATTATGATACAAGATAAATATGCAATATTGGTAAATAGTGAAGCACAAATAGCAGAGTCGAAGCTAGCCCGAATAGTAAGTTGGTTACAAAATTATAGATTAAATAAAAACTATTTTCAGAATGTTTTTGTTTAGTTTTAATACGTTATAGTATTATCACCTATAGATATTGTTTATGTAGATGACATTTTTATAATTACCATTAATCTATAGAAATTCATTTAATTGAAATTTCTGTATATAATATTTTTATAAAATAACAGTTCTTTTACTAAATGCATATGTAAAAAAAATATATATATACGGTACTTACATTAACAAAAATTAAAAAAAACCCTAGAACGACTGGACCGAATTAGACGGGACTTTCACTATCAAATAGCTGATGACATTAGCAGTAACTTAGGTCATTTTTCAGACTAGCTTTGCTCCACGGCGTTACTCGCGATTCACGACAATAACCACATACAACTCTGCGATATCGTAAAAGTATGAGTGAAATGAAAGAACTGTAGCAAACAATCCTCCGAATATAATATACTTGAATGAACTTTATTCAAATAAAGAGCTGGTCGAACAAATTTAATATGCAGTTCTATTTTGCCCTACCTCCTCTTTTAAAGTTGACCTATTAATGCAGTTTTATATTTCTACAGCTTATGCTATTTACGTGAAATCCATTAAAGTTATTCAACAAACTGTAGGAAACTTTCTCAATTTACTTTATTAGTTGAATGACATAGATTTTATTTATTCTGTTTCAGTAGCACTGTAATCAATGGTTAAATTCTTGTGCATATTTTTGTTAGGGAACGGGATACAAGACAATTTTTAAAAATACCAGCAAAATAAATAGTAGAATTTTCTTTTTGGTCTGACAGATAATTTATTCTCAAATAATAGCACTATAGTGATGAAACAATAAAAATATAAAAATTATGTATATAAGTTTACAACAAAAGTCATAGAACATTGTTATGTGTGTATATAATATAATATATAGTGATCAGCTACAAACCCACTCAAATATACATAAAAAATATTAACCGCCGGCTTCTATTTAAGGAACACCTAGCTGGCGCGCCTATATGACCATCATCATTTGAACGTCAGCCCATTTGACCTGCCCAATCCTGTCGCTAGGAAGGGAACAGTATATAAATATCAAACAAGCAAATGTTACATGCATAGATGGGAAACATTGGCACCAAATATCATCAGCCTATCACATTCCACTGCTTTCGCACTTAGTTCGATCTTTGGCTTCGCGCATCCAGCTCCTGCCAGCCTTCTTGTGTAAATCCTTACGCCACCTAGCTTGTGGACATCCTATTGTGGGCTATGTCGATAACCTTAGTTCTCTGCCAGATTACCTCGTTTCTATTACGATCCATAAGATAAACGCTGAGCATAGCCCTCTCCATAGCATGTTGAGTAACTTGACACTTGTGGACTAGCCGTACTGTGAGTGTCCACGTTTCAGTTCATACATATGTGATGACGGGTAAGACGCGCTTTTAGAAGACTTATGTCTTTATGCACTGTGGGCCAGATGATGAGAAGTCCCGACGAAGCTTTTCAAACGCTATCGAACCCAGCCGAATTCACCAAACAAGTCTAGATCTAATAACTAATTTCTATATACACGAGTAATATAATTTATTATAGAATATTTATATTCTATTAACTTGTAGAGTACCTTTCATTAAAATGTCAATACAACCTATCGCTATATGTCGAAACTCACAGTTTTAAGTCTACAATACATTTCAATTAGAGTCCAATTATGAAACCCTTACCGCCTTTTAAAAGAAATTTCAAGTTAGAAACCAAGTCTTATATCGAGAATTTATAATCAAATTAATGAACTCTCTTCTAAATTAATAAGAATTTGATTACGAGTCTCGGTGATATTAAACAAGACAGGTGACACTGTATAAGATGATAATATTATAATAAAAGATGATTTCCCTTGCGTCGCGTACGTTGGATTATAAAATTATATTGAAAATATGTTGGTACCCTCTTGAGGTTGCTGGTGTACTGTTCATTTTGTGTTGTAGTGATTTTTACCTGTGATATCACTAGCGATAAAATTATATTCAGTTATTTTTTGTCATGCAAAATGAAGTAAATTTTTGTACTTATTATTTTTACCTCTTTCTTAGGTTATGGAAAAATTATATCTACATATATATATATAATTATAATTTTATTTAGTTAGCTTATCTACGATTAGGCAATTTTTTTTATTTATTTTTCGTTTCAGTTTTGTTCTTCATATCCCTTCAATGCAAGTACAATGCGCCTCATTTGATCACCAGTCATATTTTTTGATTCCGTAAGCCCTAAACCTAATATGATATCAAAAGGAATCAAATTGGATTTGTTTTGTATTAAAATTTAATAAATTTATTACTTTATTATTTGCTAGAAAGACGAGGTTTTCAGAGATTTGCAAGAGATCGAATTGCTCGATTGGTCTGAACTAACATAATAGAAAAAAATGGTGCTATCTTCTATTTGAGGAGTAATTGAGCCCGTGTTATTTACTTCCACACTACTCTCGATTGGCTCATAGCCGAAAACAATCCCCAAGAGAAACGCTGAGCATAGCCCTGTTCATAGCTAAGCCGAGTGGCCAATCACCGGGGATAAGCAAAGACGGCGCGGTCAGACTTTGATGGGTGACCGTTTGCGGCATATTATGTCACGAGCGTTTCCGTGATTCGAAAATCCCGGTTGTTATCATAAGATAGCAGTCGTGAAGCATAGTTGGAGGCCTACGGGCGACTTAAAAACATTCAATAGCCAGATTACGTAGCCTTAACGTGTCTTGCCAGTCCCCAAACCGCACTTGGCCAGCGTGCGGAAATATGGCCTTAACCCTCTCTTGAAAGGAGATCAGAGTTCAACAGTAGGACGTTATAGGTTGTTGAATGATTTTGATTGACTCTCGATTACTACAATACAAAATAATGTATTAAAAATTAACTATACTGTTGACGGATCTCCAGCTAAATACATTACTAACAAAACAGCTTACGGTATAATTCTATTAATACCAATATTTAAATCAAGTGCTTCCAAAAACATGTACCCTAACACAATTACCGAACAGAGTCAACTATCCATAATAATTTCAAATCTCTCCTGACAATGATAACGAAAAAGGTCCCATACCGCGGAGGCAGTCCGTCTTTGTTGCGTTTGACAGTTTTGTAATTGAAAGGTTTTCGAGAGGTATTGGACCCTCAATCAGGTCCTATTGTGAAAATGCTTTATTTAATTTCAATTTCCTTTGTCATTACGATTTCCTTGTTGAGTACTTCTTGTTAATTATTCTAATAAGTGTTGTTTATAATTGAACTGTATATTTCTTTATTGGTTCAAAGGCTGAGAGCGATTTTAGTACAATAGCATTATATTTGCAAATTTCAAGTCAAATTTAATAATTTGTTCTACTTTATCTGTTTTAATTGTCTTCATTTCGCATATAGGAATAGGTGTGCTACTATTATTTTTAATTCAAAAGTTTGATAGATAAATATTTTTCTGAATTATCTATACAAGAACGACTTGACAAGATTGCATGAAATATAGCATTAAATCGACTATAATCCATACATATAAATAAAATTGGAGTGTCTGTATTTAATATCAAATGATCGTTTTTTTATTAAATGCATATCAAAGTATATACGGTAATAACATCAAAAAAGGAATTTAAAAAAAACATCTGTATGTTTGTTCCGTCTAATTTCTGAAAATGCTGGTACGAATTTAATGAAAATTTCGCTTGCTAAAAGCTGATGATCTAAGTAGAAACAGACTATTTTTATAGACACACCTTTGGACTCAGTACGAAATCATCATCATCAACAGCCTTCAACAGTCCACTGCTGGGCGCAGGCATCTCCTTAGAAAGATTTTAGCCTACTGTACCACGCTGGCCAGACGCGTGCGTTACCCCAGCAAAAAAGCAAAAAAAATTGGGCCTTAGAGAGATGAGAGTATAACAGAAAATTAGTGTGTTCTGAGGTGAAATTTGTTACAAATAGCAAAATTTGTGCATGTAGTAGTTTAAAAGTTATTCGACAAAAACACTTTTTGCTGGAGTAACGTTTCAAACGTAACCCCAACAAAAAAAAATTTTTTTAAACGTTTCAGACTCAAACGAAATACATGAATACATAGCTTTTGTTCCGTGATAAATGTTAGCAAACAGCAAAATTTGTGTGAGCTGTGGTTCTTAAGTTAGTGACAATTTTGCTGGGGCAATATTTCGGTCTTGTCTAGAACTTGAAAATGGCTGAACTCAGAAGTTTGAAAAAAATACCATCGATAGACCTTCTTTTGCTTAAATTTGTTTAATCATTCGTTTTCCAGTTGTTTGAGGAACACCGATGTAATAAAATGGTTTTAAAAATCAGAAAAAACTGTTTTGCTAAGAAACCAGTATACTTACAATCAAATAAAAAGCTGTAACATATAGCCATGGTTTACATTTAAAATGACTGTAAATTTGGAATTAGTAACTTTAAGCAATATGAAGATATAAGTAAATATTATTAATTTTAAATGGTATATTTAAGTCATCGAATACGCAGTTCCTATAAAAGAAGGAAACGTGGGAAACTCTAACAAATTTAAGTATATCATCAACAAACAAGCCTGTAAATTTCAGCTATCAATCACGAATATTATAAAAGTTATATGTAAAACAATAATGTAACAACATTCTCTTATAACCCGACCAAATTAAAAGGTTACGTTAAAGCGACCGCGCCATACATTCGGCTGACATCTGAAATGAATGGTTTAATAGAATATTTTGTTGGTACAGTTACGAACAAAAAAAGTTAGGTCCGGGTGACAAGAATATTGAATTGAGTATGATTATTTTTTTTATTTAAAATCAGTCTTATACGCTCACATAAGTACATAAATGTTTAGAAAAATCACAGATAGTTGAGTAATTTCAACATGTTTAGATACTAACTTAGATATTTTTTTGTTTCTTTTTACAATGAATTAAATAAATATCTAGAATGTTTAGTAAAATTTTCTTGTAAAATTTTTCTTGTCCTTTCCTTGTAAAATGTGTTCAGTATTTTAAACCCATTATTCTTTTTAAAATTACATTTGTTGCCTTCCTGTTGCTTCCATGGTGTCGCGGTGAATGTAACTTATTATTTTTCTCATAACAAGAACAAAAAAAGGAAAAAAATATAGCATACTATATGAAATTTTTATATTGTTTTATAAAACACTATTCCCAACTGAGTTATGACATTTTGGTTTGCATTAATTTGAATTCGAATGAAGCATTAAATTGTATGAAACAAAAAATTTAAGTTTTAAAATTAGTTTAAATATGTATTTAAATTACAATCTGATAAAAATATTCTGTTGACTGTACAAAATACCAGATACTAAGCCGTTAATTTACGAAGATATTTAAATGTATGGCGCGGTCGCTTTTACGTAACCTTTTAATTTTGCTCGGGTTATAGGAGAATGTTGTTACATTCTTGTTTTACATATAACTTTTATAATATTCGTAATTGATAGCTGAAATTCACAGGCTTGTTTGTTGATGATATACTTAAATTTGTTAGAGTTTCCCACGTTTCCTTCTTTTATAGGAACTGCGTATTCGATGACTTAAATATACCATTTAAAATTAATAATATTTACTTGTATCTTCATATTGCTTAAAGTTACTAATTCCAAATTTACAGTCATTATAAATGTAAACCATGGCTATATGTTACAGCGTTTTATTTGATTGTAAGTATACTGGTTTCCTAGCAAAACAGTTTTTTCTGATTTTTAAAACCATTTTATTACATCGGTGTTCCTCAAACAATTTGAAAACGAATGATTAAACAAATTTAAGCAAAAGAAGGTCTATCGATGGTATTTTTTTCAAACTACTGCGATCAGCCATTTTCAAGTTCTAGACAAGACCGAAATATTGCCCCAGCAAAATTATCAATAACTTAAGAACCACAGCTCACACAAATTTTGCTGTTTGCTAACATTTAATACGGAACAAAAGCTATGTATTCATGTATTTCGTTTGGGTCTGAAACGATTAAAAAAAAAAATTTTTGCTGGGGTAACGTTTGAAACGTTACTCCAGCAAAAAGTGTTTTTGTCCAATAACTTTTAAACTACTACATGCACAAATTTTGCTATTTGTAACAAATTACACCTCAGAACACACTAATTTTCTGTTATACTCTCATCTCTCTAAGGCCCATTTTTTTTTGCTTTTTTGCTGGGGTAACGCACGCTGGCCAGACGGGTTGGTATAGAGTTGGTTTCAAGTTTTCCTTCTCTTTGCATTGATGTTGTCTTGCGTAGTTTATCCCTTACGACACCTGCGGGATGAATAGGGGTGGTGACACTCTGTATTCTTAATCCGTCACCACACGGCATAGTACGAAGTAGTAGTACAAAATAATGTGTAAAAAACAAAATCGTCAGTAAAAACTTGAATAATCAGTCGCAACCTTATTTATGCAAGTTCCCTCTAGCTCCTTTATGAGGATGCATGCACAAGAAAGATTATGTAGTTTATTTTCAAAGTAAATCTTTGTTTAAAGTTTACTTTCCCTCAGTGTTTAATTCTTATCTGTAATAGCGTTCGATAAACAACATTAAACACTGTTTATCGCCTGCTGTCGCTTCATGGCGCAGATTACAAGGAGGGAAGCAGATTAAAAAGAATACAACACGCCCCTCCTGCGACGGTCGTAAGGTTTGTTTCGTTTAATACCATGGCGAAAACTTCACAGGATAACAGCTATACAAACCCCACATACGGCTGTTTTCATTAACCTATCTATCTCTAGTTATTCATACTAGAGATCAAAAAACCTATCTTTTGACTCTTACTTGCATTTCAATAAGCTGTCAGATAGCATTTCCTATCGAAGTTGTTTATCTATCGTCAGGAGGACGGATGAGCAATGATGTAAAGCATTCTCATGGTAATCAGACTAACTTGCATTTTAATAAAGTTTTTGGTTAACCGACGATAGGCGTAGGTTACGCTGGTTACCAAATTTGTTTATCTGTCAATATTGACCAGTTACGCGTGTGTGTATGTAGCTTTTTGAAAATAATGAATTCTCGCTGGCGAGGACTCAGATAAACGGTCGGCCTATAATAATTAATAAATATATCTCTTCTATATATAAAAATGAATTGCTGTTCGTTAGTCTCGCTAAAACTGGAGAACGGCTGGACCGATTCGGCTAATTTTGGTCTTGAATTATTTATCGATTGAGGCAGTACGAAGTCTGCCGGGTCAGCTAATGTTTAATAATATATATACATATTTAATTATTTTTAAATTTTCATGGATTTTGATGAAATCAGTAACAGTGTAACATACCAAATGTACAAACTCACTTTCGTATTTTTAATATTAGTGAGGAATAGAGTGTTTTATTGCAACCGGACCCAAGCGGAACGAACCTGCCTTAAGGGGCGATTCGATGGTAGGTGCCAGGGGTGTTTTAATAAACGGAAAACTGATTTATAACCACGAAATAGGGATTTTCCGGTGGCACAACCGCTATGTTGTGATATTGATAATTGCACAGTCATCCGAACTAAAATGTGGGGGAAAATAAAGCGGTTTTCTTCAAAAGATTAATAGGGGCAGACGTTTAATAGATTTTTTTAGAGATAAACTTTGACTTATTGGGCACAAATTCTTTTTATATTCCAAATTTTAAAGACAACAGATACACTAGGGTAATTTCACTTGCTTGTTTAAATATAAAAAAATATTTGTTTTATTTTCAATTCTATAACGCCTTAAATTCAAAGACTAACAATTTTGTTAAAGTTTTCAAAAAATGATTTTTGGTGTAAATACCGTCTTAAGCATTCAGTGAAAGTTGTTGATTTGAAATCATAAATAGACATTTTAATTTTAAATATTTGCATACTTAATATACATAGTTACATAAGTTTTTATTCGTTTCTTTTAAGACAACTCCCACATTAGGAATATAAATCCTGTGTCGTGGGGGACTTTACAAACATACATGGAACGGTCACAAAGAACACTCAGACTCAGAACAATATTTTTTGAATGACACAAAGTGTTCTCAAACGTGTGATTTGAATTCACAATACTTGGCGAAGTAGAAACCGGGTTGGCGACCACTTCAACCAGTAGGCCAACCGTGCAGTCATATGTAGACAATATTCTTTTAGTAACAAATGACATTATCATGTGTACCTATAAACCTGTATGTTTGATGTATCAGTTTTTAAGGCGTTACTTAACTTTTAATCCATGTTTTCCTAAAGTAAAACTAATTTAGACAAGTCAATACTAAGATAAAACAGCTACTTTTAAGTAAGTTTTTTAAGCTCTAAAATTACTTAAATTACTAGTTTAACAAAAGGCACTTACGATAATTAAAACAAGACTAGCCAACAAATGAAAACCAAAGAAATGTACAATCAAAATTGTGTTTGAACTTATCTTACATATTTACTTAACTATTTTCACCCTTATTAGTTAAATTTTTACTTCAAACTTGAATCGTTTAATGTAACACATACCTACAACTGAATTGAAAACTTGCTCTCTTTTTTACCCAACTACGGCAGAGCCAAAGGAGGTTATGATTTTGACAGGCTATGTATGTATGTTCATTTGTTCCCTCAGCCCCTCAACTACTTATTAGATCTATACAAATAGGGTATCGTTAGAAGCGGCTTGATCATCGGCTGGTTATAGGCTTGATGACGTTTCACTGAATCTAAGCTAATCTGAATCTAATGCCTTTAGCGATCCCAAGGTACTGGTGTTAAAAATAAATTAATTAATAATATTATGTTGTGTTTGGTTTCATTATAAAGGGCGTTGTACATTCCAAAAATACATATATATTATTATATTTGCTCATGACTGTCTGTATTTATTCGATAATTGTGATATTTCACTGTAAATTTCACATGATTTCCATTAAGTTACAGATGGATTTTTTGGAATTTTTTGTTGTTACGTAGTACCTTACCATTCTATGAAGAAACTTGCCTTATATTATATACTCTATGTACAATGTAGTTCTCGGTAAATATAGCATTGATGTTACGGTGGTCGAACGTCTCGGTCGAGTTTGCATAGCGCTCGCAATACGCTCCAGGAATGCTTTAGCGTAGCTTTTATATACAGGGTGTGTCTGTGACGGTTTGAATTGTTTGTTTCTCTATTTGTTGTCATTTTGTCAGTGAGAATAAATATGTCGAAAATACAAGATAAAAAAAGTTAATTGATAATATTGTTTAAAAAATTAGACAATTATTTGATAGGTAGTAGAACAGCGCTGATTTCAGCACGAATGTGCCGGCTCGACCGATGCAGTACAACCTTCACACAGAAGACCATCCTAATAATGACAGCACTCTTGCTGTCGTATTTCGTGAGTGTGAGACCGGAGGACCAATCATTCTGCATTATTCTTCCTTTTTCTGCTTCCAGAAGCCGGGAGAATGATTCAGAAACATCCGACCAGGCCACCATGGTATGGGTCACCATGCTGCATTGCTTTCCCCTAACAATGCAGATGGTGACCTACTCCTGCATTCAACTCATACTTTCCATCAGGCAGAGTAGAGTCATTTTGGTAGGCTTAAATATATTTATGAAAAAAAAACTTAAAAGTAACTTATTAGCGCTTTTCGTGACCTAAAGGCTGACCTTATTACTAGCACAGAGAATTAGCATTACCTACTACAAAGTGACATTTTCTTGTAAAAAAGAAGGCCTAAAATATTTAGTAAGCTTACAAAACAATGCATTACACAGTTCAATTTTGTGGCCGATTCTCAGACCTACTGAGTATGCATATAAAATTTCATAAAAATCGGTCGAGCCGTTTCGGAGGAGTATGGGAACGAATATTGTGACACGAGAATTTTATTCATAAGAGATTGTGATACTTATTCATCTTTTTTCAGTTCATTACTTTTCAGCAGTCGGGTTTTTTGTTTCTATAATAACTATTTTTATAGGAAAACATAAAAGGAAACAGTGGTGCTTTTTATCTAGAAAAGGTAGTACTGTTCCCATTATGCAAATACACAGACGGTGATATAGACAACAGTAAATAATAAATAGTCAATTCAACAGTTTTAATAAATAAATGTTGGACATCTCTCCTTAGAAAGAAGATTTTGTCGTACCAAGACCACTCTACCCAGAAAGGTTGGTTTTAAGTTTTTGTTTGCCTTACAGAGCTGTAATGTTAAGCACCTCTTATGACACCCATCTGATCAACATGAGTAGTGACAATCAGTATTCTTAATAGGTCAGATAGTTGATAGGATCAAATCAATAGAAAATAGATTTGTGAAGCATCCTGTATATGCAAGATTGCAGTATGTCAGTATTGGATATCGAAGACGCAATCTACAGATGACTGTGATGCATACCGATCGTATTTGATGACGTCAGCCTGTGGTGGTAGACTATGTTAGTCTACACCAACAGTATTTAACTATAGACTCCGTAGGACGACACTGAGTTTCTTATATTTCACTCGTAAGTAGGTAGGTTTGGTATGCGAAAGAATTAGGTGAAATGCAAATGAATAATGTTATTATGTAACTAGTTAAAGATATTATATTAAGATTAGAATTATTACATTAATTAAAAGCGATAGAATAACAGTATATTATAGCAAGATATAAAAGTATTAAACTATGCGCGACGCGTGTAAGCTCTAAGCAAGCAGAAGGCGTAGTGTCTTGCGAGGCGGGCGCGGGGCGCTGTGTTCTCGGCGCGGGCGCAGGTCAAGGTCGCGCGCCGGCCAACGGCACAAGTTGCGTAGGTACGGCAGGCAGTCTAGTAGTGGCGGTTCGGTGCGAGATTAATACACGCCACATATTCCCCCCCGCCAGACCGTGACTACGGGCGATAAAAATCTGGCAAACGGACTCTTCTGCCACTGGATGTCCGCTTGATGTCCTCATTGACCGCTGGTTCTGTTGGAGCTTGGGCTTCTCTCAACATATAGGCCGGCTTCAGTCTGTCAATAGATATGTTGGACATCTTGCCTTTAACATCCACAGTATAGTATTTAGGTTGGCGATTGACAACCTTGTAGGGGCCAGCGTACGGTGGTTCCAGCGCTCGTCGTACACGATCTTGACGCACGAAGACATGCGACGAAGTGTTGAGCTCGCGTGGGATATAGAAGGCTGTTGTCGTATGCCAGGCAGTTTGACGAGGAGATAGCTTCGCCATGTACGCGCGAAGACGTGTCGAGTACTGGGTGACGTCAGCAACTTTGTAGTCGTCGTTTGGGCACAGGAATTGACCAGGTAGGCGAAGGGGCTCGCCATACACCAGTTCAGCAGGAGACGACTGGAGGTCTTCTTTCCAGGCACTTCGCATGCCCAGGAGTACTAGTGGAAGCGCTTCGGTCCACTGTGAAGCAGGAGCGTGGCACATAATCGCTGACTTGAGCTGCCGATGAAGGCGTTCGACGATACCATTCGCCGCGGGGTGATACGCAGTGGTGCGGAAGTGGCTCGCACCGACTAACGTGGTGAGGGCTTTGAAGAGGTGGCAGTCGAATTGGCGACCGCGGTCTGTGGTCACCCGCTCGGGACATCCAAATCTGGCTACCCAACCAGACACGAGGGCTGCAGCGCACGTCTCGGCAGTGATGTCTCGTAGGGGATACGCCTCAGGCCAGCGTGTGAACCTGTCGATGACGGTGAGGCAGTATCTGAAATCATTGGACAGAGTTAGTGGCCCTACGATGTCGAGGTGTATGTGTGAGAACCTCGAGGACGGGGGAAGGAAAGAGGAAAGAGGAGAGGTGGTGTGACGGGAAATTTTAGTTTCTTGGCATTTCAGACATTGCCTTGCCCACTCTCTACAGTCTTTGCGAATCCCTGGCCAAACAAATCTTTGTGTTACCAGTCGCACAGTAGCAGAAGTACCTGGATGGTGCAGGTTGTGTAACGATTCAAAAACTTGTTTGCGGAATTCGGGTGTTACATAAGGTCGGAGTGTAGGTAGTGTGGTGTCACAGAAAATGAGTGTCTTGCTGGCGTCTAATGGTATTTTCTGCAGCCTCAGAGCAGTGCCATTATGGATCAGCTCTTGCAGCTCTGGATCTTGGTCCTGAGATCGTGCAAGAGACTGGAAGTTTATGGCGTTTGACACCTCTTCGATGCGTGACAGAGCATCAGCTACGACATTTTCCCGTCCTGGTATGAACCTTATGTTCGTCGTGAATTGTCCGATGAAGTCGAGGTAGCGGTACTGCCTAGGTGAACATTTTTCTCTGTTCAAGGTGAAGGCAAAGGTGAGAGGCTTGTGATCCGTGAACACCGTGAAAATTCTGGCTTCCACCATATGCCGGAAGTACTTAATGGCCTCGTACACTGCAAGGAGCTCTCGGTCGTACGGGCTGTACTTCCTCTGTGCGGTACTTAACTTCTGGGAGAAGAATCCCAAGGGCTGCCAATCGTTGTCCTTGCGCTGCTGCAGTACTGCGCCGATGGAAATATCACTCGCATCAGTCACGATTGCTAGTTCAGCGGTGGAATCCGGATGAGCCAGTAATGTAGCCTGTGACAAGGATGTCTTACAGTCTTCGAAAGACTTGTGCATTTCCGGAGTCAGCGTGATAGGCTGCGAACCTTTAACGTGCGGGCCAGCTAGAATGTTAGTGAGCGGTGCTTGTATTTTTGCAGCGTTAGGAATAAACCTACGGTAAAAGTTAACCATACCGAGGAAACGCTGAAGTTCTCTGATGGTCTTTGGCGGCGTGAAGTGCTGGATAGCTTCGACCTTTGTTTCTAACGGCTTGGTACCAGCTGCAGAAACTTGGTAGCCGAGGAATGTCACCTCTGACTGCCCAAGCTTGCACTTTGAAGTGTTGACCAAGACACCGTATTGTTTCAGTCTTACGAATAGCTGACGTAGGTGGTGCTGGTGATCTGCTGGTGTCTTCGAGAAGACCAGGATATCGTCCAGGTACCCGTAGCAGAAATCCAAGCCTAGGAGGACTTCATCGATGAACCTTTGGAATGTCTGAGCAGCGTTCCTTAAACCAAAGGTCATGTACTGAAATTCATACATTCCGAAAGGTGTTGTGATGGCGGTCTTGGGTACGTCAGGTGGATTAACCAAGATTTGGTTGTAGGCTTTAACCAGGTCGATGGTGGAAAAGACAGAGCATCCTGAGAGCTGGTAAGCGAAGTCGCTTATGTGTCGGATCGGATAGCGATCGGGTATGGTCCTGGCGTTAAGTGCCCGGTAGTCGCCACATGGTCTCCATCCGTCATCTTTCTTCTTCACTAGGTGTAGAGCCGAAGACCATGGACTTTCTGAGCGTCGAGCTACACCAGACTTAAGCATCTCCTCGAACTCTTTTTTCGCTGCTTGAAAGCGAATTGGGTCAAGACGACGAGGTTTGCAAGAAACAGGTTGGCCAGGAGTAGTCCTTATAAAGTGCATAGTATTGTGCTTGGGTGGAGAATGTACTCCGGCTGGTCTGGTGATCTCAGGATATTCTCGTAATAGGGAATGAAATTCAGTCTCACCTGAAGCGATCTTTACAGAAGCGATGTCTTCTAAAGTTCCTGACGAAGTAGCTGCTACCGACAGCGTTGTGGTATCATCAACCAACCGCTGGTTTCTACAGTCCACTAAAAGGTTGTAGTGGCTCAGGAAGTCCACACCGATGATTGGTTTCGATACATCTGCGATGATGAAGTTCCACACGAAGTCTCGCCTGAGTCCCAAATTGAGATGCAGTTGTGTAGGCCCATAAGTGTGTATTATTGTATTGTTGGCTGCCACAAGATCATATTTCGACTTAGTGCAGGGCGTCTTGGTAGAAGATCGCGGAAAAACGCACAGGTCAGAGCCAGTGTCCACGAGGAACTGCATTTTTGTGACGCGATCAGTTACAAACAGACGGCCTGTTGGTGAAGGGCAGTCGTGGGCCGCTACTTCCGACCGCCCCTGGAGTTTTCCGAGTTGAAGGTACATGGCTGCTTACACTTAGAGGCTTTAACACCAAACGTGTAGTGGTAAAAACAATGGGGGTGGCCTTCTGGTGGTTGTCTCGGTCGTGAACGGCTGCGTGAGCGATGTGATCGCTTACTAAAGGAATGCGGTCGAGTCCGTGAGCGTTCTGAGCGTTCGAGTCTAGTAGTTAAAACTGCTACTTGCCTGGTCAGTTCGGCGATTTGTTGAGTCAAGTCGCCGGTGGATGTAGATGGCGCTGAAGACGCAGTACTGGCTACTTGTGGTGTAGATGGTGCAATCTCGTAGACCTTGTCCGCTATTTCACCTAGCTTGTCACAGTCGAGATCCATCTGCGTAGCTATAACAGTTTGTATATTCTGCGGCAACCTGCTAGACCACAAAGTCAATAAAAAATTAGAGGGCACGGAAGGTCCAGCCAGACTCGACAAATGCCTTAAGAACTGCGAGGGCTTTCGGTCACCTAGCTCCTCGTGCATTAATAATTGTTTTACCCTCTTTTCTTGTGATGCCGAAAGTCGCTTGATAAGTTCAGCCTTTAATTTCTCGTATTTATTTCTTTCGGGGGGATTAGTGATGACATCCTTAACCTCGGCAGCATAGCGATGGTCCAACTGAGCAACCAGATAACAAAATTTTGTGTCGTCGGTAGTTATACCCGACAATTTAAATTGGCTCTCGACTTGCGCGAACCATAGCCCGGGTTCCTCTGGCCAAAACGGTGGTATCCTGACACCAACTCGGAGGACTTTAGGGGTTACTGCCTCGGTGGGTTCGTCAGACTCAGGCATTCTTTTTTTTTTTTTTTGAAAAAAAAAGTGAAAAATTATATATATGTAAAATCGCTCACCCTTGGACTACAACCAATTCCAACCGTCAACAAACCAAAACAAAACGATTCTTGAGCTTCTACGGGGACACAAATCGTCTTCGTATTCTTCCAGGTAGGTATCCGCCCGAAACAGCTGACGCGACGACCGAAGTGTAATATCGCGGTGTAACGTGACTACGATGATCACGTCGGGATCCCCAATGTGGTGGTAGACTATGTTAGTCTACACCAACAGTATTTAACTATAGACTCCGTAGGACGACACTGAGTTTCTTATATTTCACTCGTAAGTAGGTAGGTTTGGTATGTGAAAGAATTAGGTGAAATGCAAATGAATAATGTTATTATGTAACTAGTTAAAGATATTATATTAAGATTAGAATTATTACATTAATTAAAAGCGATAGAATAACAGTATATTATAGCAAGATATAAAAGTATTAAACTATGCGCGACGCGTGTAAGCTCTAAGCAAGCAGAAGGCGTAGTGTCTTGCGAGGCGGGCGCGGGGCGCTGTGTTCTCGGCGCGGGCGCAGGTCAAGGTCGCGCGCCGGCCAACGGCACAAGTTGCGTAGGTACGGCAGGCAGTCTAGTAGTGGCGGTTCGGTGCGAGATTAATACACGCCACAAGCCTCTTGTTTCATGTAATTAGGGGAATTGGAAAATATTCTGTTACGGCATTTATTTTTTGATAGATAAACCAATTAGACCTCAGTCCATACACGTAGGAGGTAGTATGTAGGAAAAGAAATGGAGATAATAGAGATATATATATTTAAAAAAAAAACGAGTTTCACTGCCTTGTTGGTCTAGTGGTTAGCGTATGCGGCTGATGATCGAGAGGTCGATTCCCGGGTCGGACTAAATGTTTGTGTGATCCGCAAATATTTGTTTCGGAGTTTTAGTGTTTTGTATGTATAATATGTATGTATTTATAAAAAAAAAGTATGTTTATGTATTTATATCAGTTGTTTAGTACCCATAATACATGCTCTGCTTAGTTTGGGACTAGATGACGTTGTGTATAAGATGTCCGAGATATTTGTTATTATTATGGGAGGTGGCTTAGGGATTACGACTGTATGTGTATAGTTTTTATCCGAGGCTCCACCGGCGTGTATGTCTATTATCACCGTAAAGAGTCATCATCATGATTATCTCAGTCAAAAGACTTCCAGTGCTAAACATAGGCCTGCCCTAAAATTCTTAACGGCTTACAGCGAATTTTACCATTACGGCCCATTTACGACTTTTGATATTAAGTAAGGTCGTAAACGGGCCGTTACATCGGAACGCCTTGTGGGAGGCCTACCAATGCTGCGGCTGTCGGTTAGTGATCGCCACTCTAGGGCTTTATGCCAAAAAGTATTTTCTTTCAGTTTATTTCATTGAAATCAGTGCATCAGTTTGGCCTTGAACGCATAACAAACATACAAGACAGACCTACTTTTGAATTTATATTATCAAGTATGAATTATTATATATACGGAACTAAAGGTTTCTAAGCTCTTTAAAATTTTATGTGTAAACGAAATGCTTCTTTTTACAAATTCAAATAAATAAATATTTCGGACAACTTACACACAACGCCATCCAGTCTCAAACTAAGCACAGCTTGTATTATGGGTCCTAGACAACTGATATAAATACATAAACATACTTTTATTTTGTAAATACACACATATTATACATAGATTACACCCAAACTCCGAAACAAATATTTGCGAATCACACAAACATTTGGTCCGACCCGGGGATCGAACCCGAGACCTCAAGCACAGCAGTCACATACCGCTACCACTGTGCCGCCGAGGCAGTCAAATTCTATTTTTTCTTGATCATTACAAATTCTTTACACATAGCGTAAGATATCCAGAAACTGCTCAACAACTGATATTTGGGTAATTCAATACCGGGAAGAAATACAAAAGAATATTTTTTATTATCTTACAATAACTTTGACAGGGCGATACTGAGTATCAAAACACAATGCTCATGGGACTCTGAAACTCTGACATTTATAAATTGACGCGACTTCTCTCCGTCACCTATGTCGCAAACTTATAGAACATGCTTTTATTTCATTCTACTGACATTTTAAGCTCTATTAAACTGTACTAAAGTTGATATTTCTTTGCAAAAACGTTGTTTCGAGTGCGAAAGTTAGTCGTTTGTCAAATAAAGTGTGTTTAATTTTTATACAGTGGAATAAGGGGGAGTTTAAGTTGTAGAGATATACAGATACTAAGAAATACAGTATTTAAAAAAGAATTTAGGCAACTGTGTAGAATTAGCTTTAGTTATT
This sequence comes from Phragmatobia fuliginosa, assembly GCA_932526445.1. NCBI lineage: Eukaryota > Metazoa > Arthropoda > Insecta > Lepidoptera > Erebidae > Phragmatobia > Phragmatobia fuliginosa. The sequence continues at coordinate 16,504,860 of OW052074.1, read as the reverse complement.
AACTACCACTACTCGTGGTGCTTCTCGTAGCCCCAGCTAGAGTCTTTTCCAGATGGACTGTTTAAGTGGTAACCCTGTATGTAACATCTGCAACTACAGGTGGGTCACTGGGTTTTATTTCATGAGCCTGTTGGTAATCCAGGAGTGTTGGTTCGATTGAGGACTGGGCGTTACTAACGAGGTCGTGCCTTTATGGGTCCATTTCGAGGGCTATTAGCGTCATTCACCTTTGATTAGCACGTTATAAATTCAGAAATTTTAGTGTCTCTTTTGACCCATGATTACCTAAATGTTGACGAAATGGTTTCAATATTTAATATAGTGGGTTGTTTTTTTTTATAGTAGAAAGCGCATATGTCACCTGATAGAAGAAAGATGATGAAGTATTTCATGGTTTTCAAGTTCTCATATTTCTATGTTGAGAATAAAGGTACCTGCACAAAGCAGGCATATTCTCAACTTCTATTTTAAAGTTATTGTGAAATTGGTATAGAAAATGAACTGAAGGGTAAAATATTTCACGGTGGAGGCACCCCGTTGGGAATTTGGGAAAAAATTTCAATACCACGTGCATCATTTGGAATCGTTCAAATATTTGTGAAAGGCAAGGGGAGGCTCTTGTACAAAGGTGTCAGTCACACCGTACACAAGTCTTAGATCAGAAGCGATAGCGATATTATTAACGATAAAAAAATAATTCAAAAGTTGACACCTTATCTTTGTCTATTTTTTTAACAAGATGCGTGAAAATATGTATAGAAAATGATAAGCCCAGTCTTCCGATTATACTCATGGAATTATGCGAATTATACTCATTATACGCCTTTGAAATAATATTTTTTCTTCAAATTAGAAGTATATATACATGATTAGTCATTAGCTGCCTACATAAATAGCAGACGGTGACATTGTCCAAAATTAGACAAAAATCTCATTATAGAATCTTCCGAAAAAATTGGGAAAGTATGGCATGAAGAACCACTGTAAAATACAGTCTATCACAATTTAATGTAGGCCAATTATGATAATTAAAAAAAGAACTACTTACATCAGGGTTGCCACCTTTTCGAAAAAAAAAATCGGGACGTGATACTTATTATAGACAGTCGGTCAAATTTCAGTCTAATTCAGATCATGATAAAAAAGCAGTTTTTTGGAAAGGATAAAAGTTTTGTATAAACATTTATGCATTTATTTTTCAAATATTTTTCCATGCGTATTTTTTTAATGCTATGGGGCGCGTTCACTATTTTTATTTCATTTTTTAGGGTTCCATAGCTTATTAATCAGAACCCTTATAGATCCGATACGTCCGTTTGTCCGTCCTCGAATTTAAATCCGTCAAAACGGTTGGTGCTAAAAAGGTACACCTTTTTAGCTCCAACCGCATGGACATGTTTTAATTACGTCGACAATGTGCTGAAGTAAAATCATGAAAAAAATAATGTAAAGTGGGGGCGATTTTTTTATTGTTAGGGGGGGTATCATGAGATCGGTCATTTCTAAACATTAAGAAAGTTGCACTGACAATTTTTCGATTTCGATATCCGTTTGAGAGTTATTCAACTTTAAAGGGGATTTTTTTTATAAAACTCCTGCCAAGGTGACTTTACTATGCCTGATGGAAAGCATGAATAAAATCCACAAGTGGGGGTCGCCATACCCACTGCAAATGCAAGCAGTATGGCGAACCACATTATGGCGGCTTAGTGAGATGCTTTTTCACGCCCCGCTTAAAGGACCCGGGATCATAGTAGGAAGGAAAAATATGAGCTGGCAATGAGTTCTAGTTTTTAACTGCTCGTCACAAGAAGGAAGACCCGAACCGTTTAGTTCTGGAGCGTATGTCTTCCACTCTAAAGGGGTGACTTCCCTGGCCAGATCGTGTTGTTCTGTAGAGGAAGGGATGAGTTGGAGGAGCTCTTCAGAACACTCCCCATGGTAAAGGCGATAGAGGACTGCCATAGAGGTGACATCTCTTCGCAACTGCAAAGGTTCCAGGAACTCGGTGGCTTCGGGACTATCTATGATGCGAACTGCTCGCCTCTGCAACCGATCGAGAGCGTCAAGCAAATACTGCGTATCGCAAAGATGAGAGCAGTACTCCACGCAGGGGCGAACCTGGGTCCCATAGAGAAGACACAGATGCTCCGACGAGAAGAACCGTCTCACCTTGTTTAGTACGCCTAGCTTCCACGAGGCCACCTTAGTGACGCTCTCGATGTACTCCCGTCGGTTGAGATCCTGGCAGATATCCATGCCCAGGATACCGAGCTTTTCCTGTAGTGGCAGCTGTGTACTCTGAAAAGTAGGAAGGGGAAGGAATGGACACTTTTTTGTTTTGATCGCGCAAACCTGTTTTTTGGCATTGAACTCGACTAGATTCTGATCACCCCATTGAGAGATAACGTTCAGAACCCGGTCGAGTTCAACGACAAATTCCTGTCGTTTTTCCTCAACGTCCGCTGATTTAAATGTAGAATATCTAAAATATTGTTTATGCACTATTCTGTCATCTGCATAGCAATGTATGTTGCCCAACGCTAACATGTTATTGATATGCAGAAGGAACAGCGTGGGCGACAAGGCAGAGCCCTGGGGTACGCCTGCGTTTACCTGCTGGAAATTCAGACGCCGTGCCGTCACAAAGAACTCTAATGCGGCGCTGGCACCGGAAGGCGGCAATCCAGCTGTACAATTTAGTGGGCAGGCCGTATGCCGGAAGCTTAGAGAGAAGCGAACGGTGCCAAACCCTATCAAAGACCTTGACCATGTCTAGACTGATGGCCAGGTTCTCTCCATACCTATCCAAAGCCTCACCCCACAGGTGCGTGAGGTACGTTAGAAGATCACCCATGGATTGGTTCGGTCTAAAGCCATATTGCCGATCACCGAGAGCCGAGAGTGATCTTCCAGGTAATGAACCAATTGCTTGTTAATTATTCGTTCAAGCACCTTGCAGAGTATGGAGGTGACAGCTATAGGACGGTAGTTGACGGGATCTGAGCGGTCACCCTTTTTGGGGATAGGTTGAACATTCACCTCTCTCCAGGCCTCCGGGACAAATCCTGAGGAATATGACAGACGATACAAGCTTGACAGTACTGGAGACAACTCTGGTGCACAGTTCTTTAGAACTTCTTTAGAAAAAGCATAGCCGGCCGTACTGTCTCAAGGTGCTGGTGGACGGCGTTGAGGTTTGCATGGAGTCCACGAATATTTGTGAACTCCACCTCAAAAAGCGGGTTGGCGGGAAAAGAGGATGCCGCTGTGGTACTGGTATGCTTCTTCTTTTTCTTACTTGCTACCATGTTTGTTTGAGTGTAAGGATAAGGGGACGTAAAAGGCATGACAGTCATCGCGTTTTTAAAACAGACCCCCCCCCCCCCTCTAAATGTTAAATGAAAAACTGGAACTCACTGCTAACTCATGTTTCCTTTCTACTATGATCCCGGGTCCTTTAAGTAGGGCGCGTAAAGAAGCATCTCTTTAGACCGCCATACTGCCGCCATGCGCAGTGAGTATGGCGCCCTCCACTTTTTGATTCCACTCATACTTTCCATCAGATATAGTAGAGTCACCTTGGCTGGCGTATGTCTTTAGTGAAATTTGGAATTCTGCTTGTAATAAATACACACTTAAAATAAACATTTAAAGGAGGTATGCTCTGAGCAAGAAGTACAAGACAAAATTATGCGTTTAATTTCTGTGCTTTTCCAGTATTAAATACTTTAACTCATTTTTAACACAACCTGTGACTGAATACAACAAATAAAGATTTTGATAAAAAGGTTGTCATTAGTTCCATTTGGCACCCAATAGCTGTTTCTTTTTATGTACACTGCTCGAAAGAGGAAGAAGGTGAATTCAAATTGAGCATTTGTTACATTTGTGAAAAATCGGGACAAAATCAATAGGCCTTCGGGACGCGGGACGATATCATCGAATTCGGGACTGTCCCGGGAAATTCGGGACGGGTGGCAACTCTGACTTACATACATATACTGGGTAAAAAAAAAGTGAAAGAACGACACTAAACTATTTAATGAGGTAAATTGTATGTACCTATTCTTTTAAATAATTCACCATCTTTTAAATTGAACCAAACCAAAAACGAAACTTGCACAGGGGTTAATATTGATAGAAAAAATGTAGGGATTAGATTTTTTTTTATATTCAGAGCCAGGTTTGGAGGGGAAAGTTCTCAAACAGTTTGGCATTGAAAAATGGTGGTGCCTGCCCTTTGATATTGGAATTTAACAAATATTTTTCGGTTCATTTTCCTTTAGAAAGGGAAGAAACTGATACAAAGGTGGTTCTTCTGTAAACGGACAATTTGTTATCAAAATGCCTGTCATGTGGTTTGAGAAAAAAGTTGAGTTTTATTGATGTGGTTGCACTTAGAACTCATGGTTGTACTTGTTTAATATTATGGAGGGGAGAATAGCTATATATAAAGAAATATAAAGAAATAATTCGGACATTTTACATTCAACGCCATCTAGTTTCAAAATAAGCAGAGCTTCTATAATGGGTACTGACAACTAATATAAATATACTAGTTGACCCAGCGAACTTCGTACCGCCCAACTTTAAAATTCCAGAACTTGATCACAGCGCCACCTACCGGGTCCAATTGCGAATCTAAACCATTCCCAGATCTCCTTGAACACACACAAAAAAATTCATCAAAATCGGTCCAGTCGTTTGAGAGAAGTTCAGTGACATACACACTCACAGAAGAATTATATATTTAAAGATAAACATACTTTTTTGTAAATATGTATATATTATACAGAGAAAACACCCTAACTTCAAAAAAATATTTGAGGATCACACAAACATTTTGCCCGACCTTATAATTGAACCCGAGACCTCAAACACAGCAGTAGCATTCGCTGCCACTGCGTTACCAAGGCAGTCATTGAATTGAATAAAGTGTAAACCTATTATTTCTAAGGTACAGTAATCTATATTATTCTATGATTCGTGACGCTTCAAAACATCAATTCTACTGCATCAATAGAGTTCTTTGACACGATATACAACACGTTTCAAAGTTTACGTTTTACGTTTCGTATTTATCTACTTTTACAACCAAAGTATAGGACAGCGAATGATACTAATACGTTAAGTACACATCCATCGGTATTATGAAACATTAAAGTTAAAGTGTAAGTACAGTTATAGTTAAAGTAAAAAATTAAAGTGGCTCAACAAATCGTCCTAGCAGTATAATTACTTTCTCAAGTTTAGGTATTATTCTTACGAGTTACTTATAATAAATTTGGTTTGATTTTCGATATACACTAATCTAATGTTTTTTTTTAATTCTGTATGTTATTCTTTTGAGGTTTGTGAGTTATTTAAAGACTTTTAGAGTTTTTTTGTTACTATTAAATGAATGAAAGGTTATTGAATGAAATGAATTGCCGTTACTTTAAGTTAAAATCTTAGATTAAGTATTAATAATTACTATCGGGTTCAAAACAATAACACAAAGGGTTTTCTAATTACCATTTTTACTACTTCTCACTTTACTTTTGGACCCTCAACAGGTGTAGGGCTCCAGTAATGTTTGTCATAAATTTTATCCCAAAATGCATAATTTTTCGAAAACAAATTCTTCTTTATTTTCAACTTCTTGCCGATTTCCATGTAATTTGGTGTCTCTTTTGTATATCTTGGCCATTTGACGTCGATTAATAGACTTTCATATGCCGTAGGGTTTCTAAAACGAAAAAATCAGAATGTGCATTATTGTTCTTAGATTATTCTAAATACTTAAGGAATATTAACGAAATCATCTAAATTGATATCCAATTGATTTTTTAATAGCGCTTTTATGAAATATACTTTAACATAATAATATGTAGTCTAAATAGTAAATGTGATGCTGTTTTATTCCAATAATATGTGATATAATTAAATACAGCTGAGAAAATAAGAGTCAACTCAAATAACTCTGAATCAAGAGATAAATTAAAACTCTAATCTTTCTTTATTTTAATTTGAACAAATCATACTTACTCGAACTTAACAAAATCAGTCCACATTATGGTCATTCGGTCCCTTGTATCCAAATCATTTAAGTCTTCAGTGAAACCAAAAAAATCTAATAAATAAGATGTCTGATCTCTATGACTTGCTCCATCCAATTTGTCCATATAGTAATGCCTCAAACTTAATTTGCCTACGTATGTGAATTCATACAAGAAAACCGGTTTATCAGATTTTGAATGCAATTTTGCTGATTTCATTATTGAATATTTAAACATAGTATCTGAAAAATAATCTACGTATCCATTTAAAGTATCATGTGAAACATCTTCGCCTTTGAAATAATATTGTTTTACATCACTAATTAAGGCATCTCTCGATTTATCTGTATCAAAGGTTAAGTCGGCCGGGAGGAAATCGTCAAAATCTTCATTCATGGCTTCACTCCATTCATCAAATTTAAATGTTCTACTAATGCCTTCCATATTTGCGAAACCTGTCAATACAGGCATTTGCTTATAATCTCCTTTCTGAAGAATCGTTAAAGGAGACTCTGTAATAATTGGCTCCGTATTTTTAATAACATTTTCTAAACACGGGGCAAAACCAAAAGTTGAATTTTTCAGAAAGAAGTTGTAGGTTTTCAAAGTCATATCAACTATATCTGCATTTAGTAAGAACTCATTTAAGTCTTTGATATTTCCTGTATCATTGTACCCGATAGATATTGCTAAGTTCTTAGCTGTATCGATTGGATGACGGTTTATTGCGAAAGGAGACAAAGCTGATCCACTCTCTAGTATAAGTTTGTCGAATAAACCAGTTGCTGCTTTGGACAAAGCCAGTAACTCAGCCATGGTGGCCCCAACACTGAACCCTGCGAGAGTCACTTTATTAGGATCTCCTCCAAACTTTTTAATGTATTTCTTTATAAATTTCAAAGCTGCTAGTTGATCTTTGAGACCAGCGTTACCCGGTATTTCTTCAGTACCGAGGCAGGCAAAACCAATTACTCCTAGCCTGTAATTAAAACTTATAACAAGAACATCTTGTCTAGCCAAGTAATGTAATTTTGCCATGTTTCCATTTCCACCGGAGTAGCCACCACTGTGTATGTATACCAGAACTGGTACAATATTTTCTTCACTGGCAATACTGGGTACCAATAAATTCATGTTTAAGCAGTCTTCTTGTCCATAAACTTCATCTTCATCATCATCTGAATCTTTTGGAAAGACTTGAGGGCAATGTATATTTCTTATATCAGCTACTAAAGAACCAAAGGGTTCTAATGGTAACGGTGCCTGTAAATAAACATTACTTTGGTCAGGACAAAATTAAATTTATGTTATGATAATTAAAAGAAATAATTTTGCAAACATAAAATCAAAGTTCTTTATATCACTGTCTCCGATGAAAGTAGCGTTTATACATATCTATTTAAGATTGCATTTGGTATCAGTAATTACCAAATTCTGGAGTAACATTATTAATAATATTATATTATATTATTCCATACTTACAAATACAAAAAATTCGAAAGTATCTGCCTGTTGGTATGGAGGTATTTGATTCTTTAGATAGTACATAAGCTTTCTTTAAAACAATAACTGACATACAAGCGGGCGGAGCCGCGAGCAGAAGCTATTTTACAATAAATGCAAGTGATCTGATACTACTCGTAAATGTACGATTGTATTACAAAAATATTAGTATCAGGTACTAACCATAGTAATATATAAAGTGAAATTTCAAATATGTGGTAAAAATTGCATTAATTTACACAATTTAATGCTATTGCGCTTGGGTGGTTGTGCTTTGTCTCTAAAACCTTTTTCTAATTCTTCGTAAATTTGAATAATGTCATAAGTGGAGGTACAAATAAATAAATTTGAATTGTCTTTCAGTAACTTTAAATTCAAGGTTTTGCTTACAGTAAACGGTACTCACAACAAAAAACCTGTAATGAACACACAACACTTAGTGCAGTAGAAAGCTGCGTGGTGACCACATAAAACACTTTTTTACGTCTGGAAATCCCCTCGGACCGTCACACCCCCGGGGTTTTCTTTTCGGCGCGGCGGTGTGTCGGAATCGAACCGACTGAAAACCACACGGTGGGCGCTCTTTGCGCCTGAATTTTAGGAGGAGTCCAGGGTGATATCTTCCCCTGGACCCCTCCCAGCGCCTGCTCGCTTCTGGTGCGGGCTCCGTCTCTTGTTAGACTCTCTCTTGGGCGACGTCCAGCACACGCGGACGCCGCCCCCTCGCGGCTGACGACCACTTAAACCACTATGCCATCCGTGCAGTCAAAGTTCAGTTTTACCGGCTATACCGCCGGTAACATGCGTGTTGCTGGTAATTAATAAATTATCATAATACTAACCTTAAATATGTCTCTTCCTTTAGGTACCTTGGCATACGGTACACCATAAAACTCAAAGAAATCCCCATTCCAGTACTTCTCTCCTATCACTTCTCCTACATCCAAAGTAACTACTCTCTTTTGAGTCCCTTCATCACCGAAAACACTAATAATAAATACAAAAAACAATAAATATCTAAATAATAAATACATGTTGACTTATGGTCATAAAAATCGTACAAATGATTTATCAATTCTCCGTGATATGAAAAGATAAACAAATACTACATAATAATTATCAATGTTTTGATAAATGCCACATGGATAGAGATTAATGATTTAATCTCTTAATCTTCGTGTCGTGGAATTATTTTATTGGATCAGGATGGTTACTGCATATCAAAATCCCTAAAGAATTCAAATTGGTCAAAAATTTGAGATAAAATTAATTCGAGACCTAAAATACCTGAAATTGGCACATCGCATTGATACATTTAATATTGTATTATCCCTCTCATTATTGTCATTTTGCTGTATCCGATAGGGTCTATAGTGGAATAACTTAATTTGTTAAAGGGCGAGCCCGCCTAGTCAAATTTCAAACGTATTTTGTTCAGAAATCGCTAACGCCTCTATTATCTTGTTTGATTGGCTCTCACTCAGTTCTTGCAGCACGAAAAACGTTTGCGTTTGCTAGGCCCACTGATAATAATAAATAATAATAATAAATATTTTGGACATCTTACACACAACATCATTTAGTCCCAAAGTAAGCAGAGCTTGTGTTATGGGTACTAAACAACTGTTCGACGGTCGACGCGATCCTGCGCCTGAGGGCCGTGACCGAAGAGGCGGTGAGAGGCGGTGGAGTGCTGTTGGCGGTGTCATTGGACATCGCCAACGCCTTCAATAGTCTGCCATTCGGCTGCATCAGGGCCGCACCCCAATACCACGGAGTGCCAGGGTACCTGAGGCGGCTGGTGGCAGACTACTTAGAGGAGCGTACTGTCGAGTACGAGGACCGAGGTGGCGCCTTGAGACGCAGGGCCATGTCGTGCGGTGTTCCACAGGGGTCTGTCCTAGGACCGCTCCTGTGGAACATGGGATACGACTGGGCCCTACGAGGGCGTCTCCCCCCCGGGCTGGGTGTGATCTGTTACGCAGACGACACCCTGGTCACGGCCCGGGGGGCAAACTTTGAGGAGGCGGCGCGCCTGGCCACCACGGGAGTCTCCCGGGTGGTCGGGCGCATCGAGGCGCTGGGTCTGCGGGTGGCCCTGGACAAGACGGAGGCCCTATTATTTCATGGGCCCCGTCGTGGTCCGCCCGCCGGCGCCTCGATCGAGGTCAACTCGGTCCTCGTACCGGTCCGGGCCCAGATGAGGTACCTGGGTCTGGTCCTCGACGGTAGGTGGCTCTTCGACGAGCACTTCCGACAGCTTGGTCCTAAGCTGGTGGGCACTGCCTCCGCCCTAGGGCGACTTCTGCCCAATTTGGGCGGGGCCAGTGTCCCCACTAGGCAGCTGTACACGGGGGTTGTCCGGTCGATGGCACTTTACGGTGCACCGGTGTGGTCGGCGGCTCTGTCCGCCCAGAACAGGGCGCGCCTCTGGCGCCCCCAGCGGATACTGGCGGTCAGAGCCATACGCGGATACCGCACGGTGTCCACAGAGGCGGCGTGTGCCTTGGCCGGAACACCCCCGTGGGATTTGGAGGCGGAAGTGCTCGCCGAAGTTTATCGGCGAGTGGCTGACTTCCGGGCGGAGAGCGGATTTCGCCCTCCGCCCGAGGACGTGCGCGAGTGGCGCGAAGCCGCTCGCCGAGCCACCATGCAGAGATGGTCGCTCCGGCTGGAGACCCAACGCGCTGGCTTCGCCGCCGTGGAGGCTCTTCAGCCGGTCATCGCGGAGTGGACAGGGCGGCAGCACGGGACCCTTTCCTTCCGGCTGACGCAGTTACTTTCCGGGCACGGTTGCTTCGGAAAGTACCTGCACTCGGTCGCTAGGAGGGAACCGAGTCCCGCCTGCCACCACTGCGACTGCAGTGAGGACACGGCCCAGCACACGCTGGCGGTCTGCCTCGCTTGGGCGGCGCAGCGCCGGGTCCTCACTGCAGTCATCGGAGGGGATCTCTCGCTGCCGGCCGTCATAAGATCGATGGCCGGCAGTGACAGTTGTTTTACCGCGGTCGCAACCTTCTGCGAGGACGTAATCTTGCAGAAGGAGGTGGCGGAGAAGGCCCGGGAGGATGCAATCCAATCGGACCCGATCCGCCGCCGGCGCCCGGGGCGGCGTAGGCGCGCATACCTGCGTCTCATGCCGCCCTGAGAGTGGCCGCGGATGGGCGGGACGGGTTTCCCGTCCGTCCGCAGTGGAGGCCAACCGCGAGGGGGCGACGTCCGCGTGTGACTGGACGTTGCCTAATTAGAGAGTAAAATTCTGAGATGGTGCCCGCAACAGTGCGGGCAGGCGCCGGTTGGAGTCCAGAAGGAAATCCCCTCCCTGGACTCCTTCCAATACAAAGGCGCAGAGAGGGTCACACCGTGTGGTTTTAGTCGGTTCGAGTCCGACACACCACCCCGCCGTAACCCCCGACGGGGTGACGGTCCGCGGGGATTTCCACACGTAAAAAAAAAAAAAAAAAAAAAAAAAAAAATTGGTACTAAACAACTGATATAAATACATAAACATACTTTTTTTTTGTAAATACATACATATTATACATAGAAAAACACCCAGACTCCGAAACAAATATTTGTGGATCATACAAATATTTGGTCTGACCCGGGAATCGAACCCTGCTGAACCGAACTGATATAAATATGGAAAGCAATAAAGTTTGAGTAATAGTCCACTGCTCGACATAGGTCTCTCCTTTGGATCCTTCCTGGTTTTGGTCATCTATACCACGCTGGCCAGACGGGTTGTTTTAGGGTTTATTTCAAGGTTTTCTTTCCCGATGTTGTACCGTTTAGTTTGCTACCTTAGTCGCCTCACGACACCCACGAGATCAAGCAAACAGAAATCCTCCAGGTTTTGGATAAAGTATTTCTTTCCTTAAAATAAATATACAACTGTGTACTGTGTCGCGTGGACTTTACATACCTTAAGAAACGGACATAAAGAACAGACAGACTTAGGACAAGACGTTGTGAATCACACAGACTTTTATCTCTAGATTTGTGTGGACTGATCCTACAACATTCAGTACTACAAGTATATGAAGAGAAACCTATTCGTGCAATCGTAAATGTTAAGTTCAAAAAAACTCCTACAGATGGCGGTTTTTAGTGATTCGTTGAAACCGAACTTGGCTCTCGTAAGAATTTCGGACATCTTATACACAACGTCATCTAGTTCTAAACTAAGCAGAGCTTGTATTATGGGTACTAGACAAGTGATATAAATACATAAACACATTTTTGTAAATACATACGTATTATACATAGAAAACATCCAAACTAAGAAACAAATATTTGTGGATCACACAAGCATTTAGTCCGACCCGGGAATCGAGCCCGGTACCTCCAGCACAGAAGTCGCAAACGCTACTAGCAGGGATCGGGAAACTCATTCAAAGCGGTAACCTTTATAAACGATTACCGAATCACTCTGTAACCGTTGTTAGTGTATAACATTTGATCGAACCCGAGACCTCGAGCACAGCAGTCGCATACGCTACCACTGCGCCACCGAGGCAATTACAAATAAATAAGCAATACAAAAGTATTATAGTATTACAATATTCACATTCATTATTATTACCAATCAGTCTGATCAAGTAAACGGAACAGTTTAATAATTTATCTCTTCTTGCCTTATAAATAAAGTTTACTTTCGGTAGAACATTCTTTTCTTTCCCTAATACCACTAAGAATAAAATCCTCATATCGTTTTTATATATGTTAAATCTTGAGTCAACTGGGAACGTTAGTAGGCCTCATATTTCTAATTGAGGGTAGACGTGAGTTTAGCGGGTGAGGAGAATGTTCTTGTACATTCACTTTATTGAAGCACTCGATCACGAAATACAGTTAGGACATTAAATAGCAGCCCATGATTAATAATTTTAAATAAGACACTCCACCGAACACGTGGTGCTCACACGAGATGATCCGCGATAACTGTGCTCGTCAACGACGACGTTCCCTCTTTAAAGGAACTCACGAACGAATGAACGAACAATAATCATCTAGGGAAGGGATAAAATCATTGTCACCTGTGATCCTTGTCTATGACTTATGACATGAAAGTAATCGACTAAAATCAATCATTCAATCGCGTTATTATTATTTTAAAGTGACAATGATTCCCATCCCTGCGGTCACCGGTCGCACGCGCCAGTGCCCGGTGTTGCGTCAGTGTCTTACCTTCAGACACTTAACAGTGTTGTCAGCTAAAATAATCGATACGCCGGCACGGCCATACTGACAATCGCACGTCCCTGTGCGATCACTCACCTCTACAGCTCTCGTACTCCTCGTCAATCAGAGAGAAAAAAATCGCTCGTCCATCACTGACTCGCTACCAATTCATGACACCTGTTTAAAAAGATCTCGATCTTTACCCCTCGCATCTGAATTAAACACACTGGGCGGACACCTGACCTCAGGCGTCCCTTCGACCATCCACCAACTCGCATGGTGTATCGGACCTGACAACCCGTCAGCGCCCCTTCCACCAATCACACACACACACACACTGGGCAGACAACTGACCTCAGGCGTCCCTTCGACCGATCACCAACTCACATGGTGCCTCGGACCGGACAACCATCAGCGTCTCTTCCACCAGTCTCATCGCGTAGTCTGATCAGGTGCATCGATCCGGTTTACAGACCAGCTCCATTTTTCAGATACGCGACTACCAACTACCCATCAACCCTACTATAAATCGCGAAGTCTGATCAGGTGCATCGATCCGGTTTACAGACCAGCCCCATTTTTCAGATACGCGCCTATTAACTACCCATCAATAAGGCTACATACCGCGTAGTCTGATCAGAGGCATCGATCCGTTTTCCAGACCAGCCCCCTTTTTCAGACACGTGCCAACCGAGTACCCATCCAGTGTACGCTCGCTACGTTACGTACGTACGCACGCTCTGGATCGATACTCTACGTACGTTCTCTGGATCGGTTCTCGATAAAAGAACAGAATATACACAAATGAATTGCGCAACTGAAATAACAATTGGCCGGACACGTTTTCCGAAGAAACTACGATAGATGAAGTCATTTATCTATTCTGGCGACCCTGAACAGGAAGTCGAAGTGTTGGTAGACCAGCTGCCAGGTGGTCGGAAGATATAAAGAAAGACTAGACACACCGCATCCAGAAGCGTATGGAAAACCATGTAGGAAGCATATATCCAACAGTGGATGCAAATATGCTGAGAAAGAAGAAGAGTGCACAAACGTTATAAACTCACCTTTAGTACTCGTCATGTTCGGAGGCAGAGGCTAAAGTATGTGGACTAGATGTCGATGCTGCATCACTTTCCTCATAGGATGTTATGTCCATTGCCATGACTATAGATTTTGAATTTCATGAGCATACTTACAGGTTAGGTTAGACCCACCAACGTCTCTCAGCTCGTCTCTATAATGATTTAGTACCTTGACAATAAAAGGATCTTACCTTTGAACTTTTACTGTAGTTTGGTTTGGTTACACTCGCTATCCTTAATAAAGACGAAATTGTCTGCACTGAATGGACTCACTATTGCTCTACTTCGGATGAAGCTTTCTACCTAACCCTGACGTATAGTCTTTTGATATTCTACATTGCTCGTTTGTAAGGCATTAATTCCGCAGGGGAGTAGCCTGTTACTCTGGATCTAGTGGTATTAAAGGCAAGCTGGACTTACAGAAGTTTTGTTTGGTTTGTTTTCTACTATTGTGAGCAGGCATTTTAGAGTACGTATTAGACGCTTAGCATTAGCCCTACCGGAACCAGTACCGATAAGGTGATGTTGTACACTATGCCACATCAACACCGTTTGAAGTTTGCACCTATATAACACCTACTTTAGTCTGCTTTTACACGCTTCGTTGCACCAAATAGGCAAACAGCCCTCTTGAGGGATTTAATTACGGTATGAGCATCGTGAGATGCCGAGTAATGAAAGACACGCACTCCCTCCCATCATCTTTACCGCCCAATTCCCCCGCAATATCTATGTAAATCGCATGGCAGGACCCGTGTCCTTAGGCATTGATGAAGGCCAACTTGCCAAGCCTAAAGGCCCCAGGCGACCGGAAACAACCACCAAGGGCAAGCAACGACGGCGCGGCCAGAACCGGACGGGCGACCACCCGTGGCACGACACGCCACGAGCGCCCCCGCAACCCAAAGGCCACGCCAAGCAGCCAGCCTCGGCTGCTGTAACAAGGCAGCATCCGCACAGCCCAGCTGGAGGCCCTCCAGGAAAACAACATCCAACGGCAAGACCACGCAGCCACAATGCATCCCGCAAGTCCACAACCAGCGCGGTGACGCACGGCGTCAATCCCCACCAAGAGGAGACCCGAGCCCAGCAGCGGAAACCACGGGCTGCTGACGAAACTTGTTGGGACCCGGAGCAGTCTTTCGAAGCGTTGCATACTATACAAGAATCAATAAACTTACGTACCTACTTGATCATCTCTGGAAACCAATAATGCTCAAATAGTTCTTAGTTTCTTAATTTCCGAAGGAACATGATTAATTAAGGTCCACGTTAAGGATCACGGAGCTATTGGTAACCGGAAACTGGTTACCCTTACGCACATCATGGTGCGAGTAGTCTGAGGTTTCTTTGTTCTTATTTTTGTTAATGAGGTCACGAATTTTGATATCACGATTTTGTTCTACCGCTAACTACCCTTGATAAAGTTAACACTCAGCGCCATCTCGCGAAGAAACACTGAACCACGAAGAACACACGGTATGAACTACACGGAGCAACTACCAATCCTGAATCACGATGAGAAACTCTCGAGCTGATTAGCACACACACACGACATCCCAACATCAACCATTGGGCAGCGGCCCAGCAGGCACGACCACCTCGCCTGGTCGGAGGATCCCCCCTCTGTGTCGGAGGAACACGACACCCGGTCCTCTACAATATTCTAATATTACGTTTACAGTTTCATCTGATAATGTACTGGCATTAGACTCATCACAAACTGTTTTTGGGATTGGATGTCTAGACAAGAAATCAGCATGTTACTTGTTGGCACCTTATGCACAATATTAAATCCTGTAGAAATACCCACCACTAATGGTGTATGCTGCCCATACAAACACTGTTTAAAGATCTCGACTACTCAGGCGACTATCATAGTTTCTAGTTCCTACGAATGAAATCGCGATTCTGCGTCAGTCGTTCGTCAACTAAAATGTGACACTAAGATATGACAACATGTAGCAAACCATTCTTTCTTTGAATGATTATGGCCCCATAACCGTTAGAAACAGCATCAGTGTGAAACTCAATAGCTGCCGACTCACGATCTAATATTGTTAGTACAGACTCCTGAGCTAAGTATTTGAACAGTTTTCTTTTAAATATTGTCATGTAGGTCCATCCACCTTATTGTCCCCTTCAGTAAATAAAGTGGGCTTACCATACGAGTATTATTTGGGTATAAAGTTTCTGAAGTAAGAGGCAAGGCCCAAGAACGGTCTATTCTGAGTAGCAATCTTCGTGGTAGGAAAATCGACCATTTCTCCTGCTCTAACTACACGATCCACAAAATGTACTCCTGTTCTCATGAATTTGCATTTCTATAAAAAAAAGGAAAACTGCGTCTGGCAATGCTCTCAGGGTTAAAACAACGTTCCAGACAATGGGAAAGTTTATCAGAGAAACCAAGTCCATAATCAATGTAAACCAGCGCAACGCTATATCTAAGTTTATTACTAAGCCTTGTTGATACACCTTTGATAGACTGCAGCCGAATTTCTACGATCAAAGGGCTTAGTTAGATACCCATATTCACCATCTTGTGAGGGTGAGGAACTACCGTAAATAACTTACGCTTCTAGGAGGGCTGAAACTTTTTCGTCTTTGAACATTCTTATATTGATCAATAGGGTCTACCCGTAAATCTCCTGTAAAGACGCGATGCCCTGGTATACCATCGATAAAGAATTCAGAATATTTTCGTAACTAAATTAAGATCAATAAGATTTTTGATTTGATTTTGTCCACACAGTTTAAGTCAGTATCTATATCCTCAAGAGCTTAGCTTAGTTTGGGTATGCTTTTCGCTGAAACTCACTTACTTTTGTAAAAAAAAAAGCAATACGGTTAATTTGCACACTGACGTACTCGTTTAAAGAAATCACTGCCTATAGAATTACTTTACCTTTTATCGTTCCTTTCGGCACAACGTAAAATAGTAACTTAGTAGTAGATAGTATTTGCGAAACATCTTACGGTTCCTTTTTTTTTTCTTCCTTTTTTTTTAACTACCCCCGATACTACGACACTGTCTAAAATACTAACGAAAAGCATGCCCACTATCAACGAGAAAATAAAAAGAAACGATCTCACCGGATTCTGCGTTGCTTTTGCTCCTCGTCGATTCATGTTTACAGATGTGCACCTCCTTCATTGCTGTAGCTCGGAACCCTTGCGTTCTTCACAAACCGACGCGACATATCCAGCCTGTCCGCATACGTAGCTGATAGAGAACGACACTCGATAGAGAAAATTATGTGCAAAATGCTGTGCCCTTGTGTGCCAAAACGCTGACATATCGTCGTGGTCCAAACAAATCAGCCTTACGGTAATGTTAAATTCCGATTGTTGCGGATTAGCGGTCGCCAGTGATTGAGATTTTCATCAAAATGTTTTGTAGCCAGTTTGATTGTCCGTGCTGCTCACTGCTGTTCACTTTACACTATTCTCCTCAGGTGGTTACCCTGCGTATCCCACTTCTGATGTTAAATCTTGAGTCAACTGGGAACGTTAGTAGGCCTCATATTTCTAATTGAGGGTAGACGTGAGTTTAGCGGGTGAGGAGAATGTTCTTGTACATTCACTTTATTGAAGCACTCGATCACGAAATACAGTTAGGACATTAAATAGCAGCCCATGATTAATAATTTTAAATAAGACACTCCACCGAACACGTGGTGCTCACACGAGATGATCCGCGATAACTGTGCTCGTCAACGACGACGTTCCCTCTTTAAAGGAACTCACGAACGAATGAACGAACAATAATCATCTAGGGAAGGGATAAAATCATTGTCACCTGTGATCCTTGTCTATGACTTATGACATGAAAGTAATCGACTAAAATCAATCATTCAATCGCGTTATTATTATTTTAAAGTGACAATGATTCCCATCCCTGCGGTCACCGGTCGCACGCGCCAGTGCCCGGTGTTGCGTCAGTGTCTTACCTTCAGACACTTAACAGTGTTGTCAGCTAAAATAATCGATACGCCGGCATATATAATACAGCATAACTCCCACTAAATATATAAATAGAAATATATTAAGTAAGGAAATCGCGAAGCCATGCTGCAAAATATATTATCATAAGATATCCTATACGGGCACATTTCTTGCGTCTGCCGGCCAAGTGTGTTAAACGACTGTTTATATGAGACGACAAAAAAAAAATGTTAATAATTATTGTATTGCCTCTAAAATTAAGTTTTTCTTTTTCTTTCTTTTTAAAAAGACAACTCCCGTATTAGGTATAAACACAAACATACATTAAACGGACACAAAGAATACCTAGACTCAGAACAACAATTTGTGAATCACACAAAGTTTTATCACACGTGGGATTTGAACCCACAATACTTCGCGAAGTAGAAAGCGGCGTGGCGACCGCTTAAACATCTAGGCCAACCGTGCAGTAATATTTCCTGTTTTTATCCCGTAATGAGCAAATGCAAATTGAACCTTCCTATATTTTGTCAATTATAAGTTTAGATGCAATTCACATAAAGAAGTTGAATAGTAACCGTTAATTGCACAATATGTAACCATGTGTGTATGTCTTTAACCTTTACATAATATCAAATAAAGTCGCTTCCGTCGTTTGTTAATTTAGCTCTTTTATACTACTCAATGCATTATAATGCAGCTTCCACAATAGTGTGATTCTTGAGAAAGGTTAACGTGTAACACATGAATATTTAGAAAGCAGTGAGTACATATATGAAATTCGAGAGCTTCAAGGAGAGCTATAGATAGAAGGTTAAGGCCTACTATGCCACACTGGACAAACGGGTTAGAAGAGGGTTTGTGTCAAGTTTTGCTTCTATATGCAGCGCTGTCTTCCTGCATAGTTTGCTCCCTTAGTTGGTTCTTACGATACGCACGTGATGAATAGGGGTGGTGTCTTTTTGTATTCTAAATCTAGCAGTCGATCCTCATGTACGACAAGCTCTTAATATAATTTGTGAAAGAAAATTATTTTTTCGTGCGGAATTCCCCACGGATGCCACACGTTAGTGGCTATGTCGGACTCGAACCGACTAAAACCGTACGCCGTCCCGGGTAATAAGGAACCAAGAAAAAAAAAAACTACCTGAACTACCACTACTGAACCTAGAAAAACTATCGTATCGTATCCGTCTCGTTCCCGTACCGTATCGCTTAAAGTACCGTCCACTACCTCTTTATACTGAATATATTCGGTTTAGTAGGTTCCCTTGTAGACCCGTGCATAAAATATGTTAGCTCCGCTCGCACCTCGCAGTCTGCAATATTATTTGTGTTTTTCGGACGTTTAGAGATGTCTGATCTCACGGTCTCACTTAACAGCAACTATTCTAGTTCGCTGTACGGTTTTATTTTTAGTATACTAGACTATTGCAGTAATGGAGATACCTATGTATTTATATACAGGTAAAGGTATGTATTCGTCTTAAAGTTTTATGGCCCTATTCGTAATCACTGGGCCTTTTCATTTATTTTTGTTTAAGCCTGCCAAAGTGACTCTAATTTGCCTGATGGAAAGCATGAATAGAATCTTAAAGTGGGGGGCACCATACTGACTGTGAATGTAGGCAGTATGGCGACCAGCACTACGATTGCCTAGAATATGAATGAAATGTAAAGTTCAAAAGAAGAAAAGAAGAAAGTGCATGAAAAATGTATACAAGTTATGCACAAGTATATTCCATCGAAAAAGTAGGTTAGTAAAAAGTACCAACAGTAATATTATGATGTTTTTATGCCTTGAGTGTCGATTGCCGAGTTTTCAAACATACCATTCCAGTTATGATTAAGAATATTCTTCCTTAAGTCAAACTTGTAACAGTAAATTAAAATCAATTTACTTACCTGTTTTTATCACACAATACTTTCTTTCCACCGTCCAGGATTATAAAATAAATAAATCTGTTCACAAACTAAAGGATTTACTTTAAATTATTTTTTCTTTTTAACAGACTTCAAAAAAAAGGAGGAGGTTCTCAATTCGTCGGAATCTTTTTTTTTTTTATGTATGTTCAGCGATAATTTCGTCGTTTATGAACCGATTTCAAAAATTATTTTTGCATTGGAATGGGCGTAGCTTACAGTTGGTCCCATCGTCACCATATCGGGATCTGATGATGGGATCCCAAGGAAATCGAGGGAATTCCTCAAATATCATAGGCACAATTGTCGTGATTTGGGTACTCAGAATAGTTTTTCCTTGAAGTCGGTTCCTTTTTGTTAAAATTATTTCTTAAAACAATTACAACTTATGAAACTAATCAAGTACTATGACAAAATCGTCAATTACGATTGACTGCACAGTTGGTTGTGCCAAGTGTTGTGGGTTCAAATCCCACATTGGACATCACTTTGTGAGATTCAAAAATCGTTGTTCAGATTTTTGGTGTTCTTTGTGTCTGTTTCATGTATGTCTATAAAGTCCCCCGTGATACTGGATGTAGATTAGTTAAGCGACAGTAGTCTTTAAAAAAAAAATCCTGTCACAAGTATGTAGGTATAACCTGTAAGTGTAGTTATAGTATTATAGTTCTAGCTTTTACTAGGAACAGGAACAAAATAAGCAGATAACATCACTGCAAAAAGAAGGAAAACTTGAAACAAACCCTATTCCAACCCGTCTGGTCAGCGTGGTATATTAGACCAAAACCTCTTTGATGAAATATCGTATGGAGAGGCCTATCTACAGCAGTGGTCTGTTGATGATTATGACCAACTGTTGTAAGCCGCTCCGCCCGCGTGTATGCTGGTTATTACGGTAAAGAAGAACATATCCTGCCTCAATAATCAAAGTATGACAGAGTTACTATTTGAAATATTAAGTACTAACTTTCACCCGCAGCTCCGCCCACGTGAATCTCGATTATTGCAGTAAAAAGTAGGCTATGTGTTATTCTGATATATAAGATATATTAGTGTAAAGTTTTTGCGTGAAAAAGCAACAAACATACATACTCACAAACTTTCGGGCTTATAATATTAGTAAGGATGGATTTAAGATCTAGGTATCCTTTCTTATTTAGTTATACTGTTATAGACATGTATAATATAGTGCGTGAGCAAAATACGACTAGAAGTAAAGAAGGGTTGTGTACTAAAAATGTTAGTTTTACTACAAGGGAACGTTTTGCGGTTTGGTGTGAGAGCGTTCGTGTGTATCATTCAGTTTACTACAGGAGGCGTTGTGGTGAATGTAGAGTGACAGAGCTGGTGAATGTTGTGGGATAATTTACCCAAATCAGTTTTTAAAACCTTACTTATCTTGTGGCTTACTTATAATTTTACAGTCCTATTTGGGAAAATCCTATAACCTCAACTGTATAGCGGTATGTCGGAATAAACCGTCTTGAGTTCTTGAGTAAAGATTGTGTCTCGGCAAATGTAGTGTAGAACGTCCACAGGCCAATTAGTGGAGTGATGATTTACGCAAGACGACTTGCAGGGGATGGATGCGTGAAGCTGAGGATCAAGTGACGCGCAATGGGAGAGATCTATGTCCTATGAGAGGTAAACCATACGATATTTCATCACAGTATCTGAGTAATACTCTAGGAAGAAGGTACATATGAATTTGCTGTAAATATCTCTTTCAAGTGTTGTGCAGTAAATTCATGGTTATAGAACAAACTTGTGCTGATGGAACAAATTGCTGAAAAGGTATGAAACCACAGGTGGCATGAATATATTAAATTCTTATTGATTTTAATAGATAGTAAGCAAAGCAACATTAATAAGTTGTCCACTGATCTTAAATCATACCTTTAGTGACTTCTATTTAGAGGATTTCATATAGTTCTATTAAGAAAGTAATTAAATTTTTATTTGAGTCAATTATTATCATAATTAGCATTAATGTGAAATGACTTAGCAAGCACCGATTATTATTGTGATACGCCATACAGAATCGATTAAACTTCGAGATATGTTTTTACTATTATGAATTTTAAATTTATTTTAGAACGAGTGACTTTCATTACACCATTCTTTGGATTACAATTCCTAATGCCCGTAATTTAAAGTCACAAAAATTCTTTATGCACCAGAACGTCATTACTGAGAGTCTCAAATAAATTATCTCAAAAAATACCCTGAAGGTTACTCACCCTATTCTAAATTGGTTTATGTCAAGAGAAACAAGCTTGTGCCTCGTCTAACTTTCTCTTAGCCAGTTTGTTTTCAGAGCTGTTCATTGTTTACAGTGGCACCAGACGTGCTACAAAAGTATTATAATGTAATACCATACTTAATAACGTTTAAGTCGGATTTACGTTCAATTTATTATCAATCGGGACAAACATTCTATATACATACGTAACGTAACGCTTATTTTGAAGAAGCGGTAGTCTGAGGCATTTTTTAGTCTACTGCGGGACATAGAGCTCTCTAATTGTACTTACGCCTCTTAGTTCGATGAGGCATTTGATGCGTGAATATTCAGAATATTGGGCTAACTGAATATATTTTTAATTCCAATACTGTAGAGTGTAGACGGATCTAAAACTTTGTTAAAATGCAACAGCATTTTAAAAATCTTATACTGACAGTAAATGTATTGTATTTCTCCCTCCTGTCATTAACAGCAATCCTTTTTACATTTATAAAAATCGGCCAAGTGCGTGTCAGGCCACGCACAGAAAGGGTTCCTCAGACACCCATAATGGATTTAAAATCATATCCAATCGATAATTGTTATGTGAACGTATTAATGCGTTAATTTTGTATGACGTTTTACAAGTGAGCGCCTTTTACAAGTTAAGCCTCTATAACTCCTGAACTAACAAAGTCATCTAATCCGTTATAGTTTTCCTTCAAAGTTCATTATATGGACCACCATCACAAATTTTTCCAGATTTTTTGAGACAGCCGTTTAGCTTTTAGAGGAAGGGGGGGACGGCCTGTTTTTACAAAACAGTGCCCTTTAAAGTGGAATATCTCGCAAACGGATACCTAGATCAAAAAATCGTCTTAGAAATTCTGTATTGTTTTTAAAAAAGATCTATCTAATGATACCCCACACGATGGGGTAACCGCGAGAAAAAAATATCATCCCTACTTTACGTGTAGGGGAGGTACCCCAAATAAAAATATTTTTCATAATTTTATTGTAGCACTTTGTTGACGCACTTAAACACATATTCATGCAAAGTTTCATATTTCTAGCACCGTTTGGACCGTAAGTCGAGGACGGACGGACATGACGAATCTATAAGGGTTCCGAGTTATAAACTTCGGAACCCTAAAAATGAAGTGATACAACAGAAGATGAAAAAAAATCATTAGGAAAAACGAGAAACGTATAAATAAAAAGATTACAAAACATTTTAAAGGAATTGAAATCCTCTCACCATCCCATCCCATCCCAAATCTATCCCCAAAAGGATCAAAGTGAATGATTACTGCAATTAAAATCAAATTGGTGCGTAGTTACAGCGTATAATTAAAAAATATAACCCAATGTTAGGTCGAAATTTATCCAAGCGGTGGCTAATTGGTCGAAACTGTAATTTCCCGAAGGACAATGAGGTGCAAGTGATAAAAGATAAGCGTGGAATTAATGGACCAAATATTTCTGCAAAAAGTTCTCCCTTGTTCTTTTATACCATAACATTACGTATACTATTGACGACGGCAAAAAAAATTAGAAGGAAAATAAATAAAATAAATAAATAAATATTTGGCCAAGTTACACACAACATCATCTAGTCCCAAAGTAAGCAGAGCTTGTGTTATGGGTACTAAACAACTGATATAAATACATAAACATACTTTTTTTTTGTAAATACATACATACATATTATACATAGAAAAACATTTTTTCCTAATGAAAGACTGAGCAAACATTCAGATAATTCGCTTAATAATGGTAAGTTACTACGGACACCTTATAAGTCACAGGTTGTTGGTAACATAATATCTTGCTTTAATTATGTTGGCTTCATTGTATATCCTTTATAGCTACCAACGACAATATAACATTGTACCAATCACTTTCGCTCTCCCCGATCTACAATAAACAAGTATAATTTCTACTCGTGGTTTCCTTTAAGGTAAATGACCAGCAAAAAATACCTATAAACAGTCCACTTCAAAACACAGGTGCATTTCCCCTTATTGAGCTCCATCCCACCAGCATTATTGGAAGGTTCCTAGTGCCAAAAAAGCCTAACGAATTTTTGATCTGAATACACAACACACACAATATTCTGATACACATATTGCAACAATAACCGCAATTTGTTATACGACCTGCCTGGGTCTATTTTTCCTGATGAGTTGAACTCTGGAGCCTTTAAGAGTAGAGTGAACAGGTTTCTTTTGGATGGGCGTGTACCACCTTCGTCTTCATCCACACTTTCCATCAGGTGAGATGGAAGACAAACGCCTATTCCATTACAACAATAAAAAAAAACCTTCACTCTTCAATCGCTTATCACTTGTACCACTAGAGTAAACCAAACCGTTGATATAATTCTGTAACTGGTTGAATTATTCGCTAATGAGCCCCGCTGATGGGGTTCTTTTGGTTATCATTAACCGTTTCTTACAGTTATTGATGAGTTATGTTATTTTCTGTAATTATTCTGGGTATTTGAACAGGAGTTTTTTAACACAGCCATGTCTTAATGGTAAGTGACTATGTCATTGTGAATCACCGCCAAACTTCCAAACTCCGGGAAAAAAAGGTAACAACAAATTAAAAAGTACCACAAATACGAAAGCAACTATATCTGATTGCCTGTCGCACTTTCACGCCAGAACTACTTAACCGATATCCTGCCAACTACCAATCAATCCTGCCAAGTGAAGTTGTCAACATGTTCGTTTTCTATTCTCTGTTCTAAATGTTCTCATTCTTAGTAAAAGGTCGCCATAGTGTGGGTCGCCATGCTGAGTTTTCTGCATTCACAATAAGAATGGTGACCACTACAATTGGATTCTACTCATGCTTTCCATCAGGCATAGTAGAGTCATTTTGGTAGCGTAAATTTATATAAAAAAATCTTTCTATACAACAAATAGCAATATTTATTAAAAAGCAGAGTTATTACAAAGGAGATGACGTCATAAATAGCATTTCAATATTTATATAGCTGCTCTGTTTTGTAGTGGAAAGATTAATTTATTATATTATAATATCATTATTGTTTAGAATTTTTATTGTTATGAATCTGACTAATAAAAAATAACCTCAGTATTCGTAAAAGAAAACGTGATAGGCATGTACAATAAAATGAAATAATCGGACGAATGACATCTAGTCCTAAATTATGCAGAGTTTGTAAATGATATATACTTTTTTTCTTAATACATAAATATTATATATAGAAAACACCCAAACAAATATTTGCACATCATACAAACATTTGGTCCAACCCGGGAATGAAACCTAAGACCTTTTGATCAGCAGCCGCATACGCTAACCACTAGACCAACAAGGCAGTCAAATTAACACTTAATTATTTACATATACAAAATGACTTAGCTATATTGCCATTAAAAAATGCTTAGAGCATAAAATCAATGCCTCAGAAAAAAAACAAGATTTTAAATTTGGAACTAAATGTATTATACATATGGTCGCACCAAATAATTTTAATAATTAAATTTATGGCCAGTCATGCATTCAACATTTATCCAACATGACGCATTTCCCACTCTTGGTGTTCCTCACAGTGGGTTTGTCGCAGAAGCATTGTGGCACACCGCAGAGACCACTGTTGGGGCCTGTGAGCTCGTGGACTGTGGGATTGTCGCATGACGGTTCTGCTTTTTGTGGGCAGTAAAGGACTGAGTGCTCGCCAGCTGGACATTCGCCTGAAAATCAAATAGAGTTGTGATTAAAATAATATAAAACAGACCCAAAGAATGTTGCTCATAATTATTTATTTTTGACTGCTTCGGTAGCGCAATGGTAGCGTATGCGACTGTTGTTCTTGAGGTCTCGGGTTCGATTCCCGAGTCGGACTAAATGTTTGTGTAAACAACATAATTTTACATTATTTGTTTCGGAGTTTGGGTGTTTTCTATGTATGATATGTACGTTTTTACAAAAAAAAAGTATGTTTATGTATTTATATCAGTTGTCTAGTATCTATAATACAAGCTCTGCTTAGTTTGGATCTAGATGACGTTGTGATTAAGATGTCCGATAACTATTTATCTTATATATAAAATTCTCGTGTCACAATGTTCGTTCCCATACTCCTCCGAAACGGCTTGACCGATTTCTATGAAATGTTGTGTGCATATCGGGTAGGTCTGAGAATCGGACATCTATATTTCGTACCCCCAGGACGCGAGCAGAGCCGCGCGCACAGCTAATTTATTTAAAATATATCAGAAAGGATTGAATTAAACGAATAAGTGTGTCAAATACAAGATAAGAAAAAAAACGTAATAAATTAAAAAGTAAACACTATTTTGTTTTATCGCTTTTCGTGACTTACATTTATTTTAAATATGTAAATGTGTTTACTTCACCTTTTTTGGATACAATTCGAATCAACACATAATTGAAATTAATAATTACGAGATCTGAAATCTAAGTGATAAACTAATATTATAGATTCGACGATAACTTCTGTCTGTCTATCTCCTACGCTTTCAAGACTAAACCGCTGCCCCGTTTTAATTAAAAGACAAGAAGATTCTTGAGAATCCATATAGATTAACCTTTACCACGATAATAATTGCGAGCAGAGCCGCGCGCAGAAACTAGTTTAATATATATTTCGAAACCAAAAATAGTTAATCATAGTGTTATTTCGTGTAGGATTTGAACCCACAACACTTAGCGCAGTAGAAAGCGACGAGTCGACCGCTTAAACCACTGATCCAACGGTACAGTATTGTAGTAGTTATCAATATTCTACTCACGTGTAGGAAATCCTTGACCATACACCATGGTTACAGCGATTGTCACGAACAAAACTAACACACACTTCATTTTAATATCAACGTTATGTTTTCAGCACAAAGTGTAACAGTTATTTGATATAACTTGATGCGTTCCGTCTTTATATATCAGCGTAGAACGTAGTATATACAGTGATAGGGGACTTACCTACTTTGAGGAAGATGTTTAAAACATTGCGAGAATCTTTTTCCTTATAAATATGAATAATCGGTGTTGAAAAATAAATAGTTATTTTAATTAAGTTCGGGGTTGAAGTGTAATTTATTAGACAGACTAGCTACGCCCCGTGGTGGTGCGGACGTAATCTAAAAATCGGCCAAGTGCGTGTCAGGCCGCGCATAGGATGGGGTTCCTTAGTCACCCTTAGGGCCACAGCACACTAGCTACTTTTAGCATCGGCGATCGGCAACTAGTCGCTTTTTAGAAGCTTAATACGGCGACCGAACGCTCCACACCGCACACTTAAAAACGCCAAACGCGGAGATTGAGTCGCTTTTTAGAAGCGCGACACAGCAGCTGAACGCTACTCTCCGCACACATTCGGATGCCGGTAGCATTGATTTGGCATCTGAGCAGTCGCTAAAACGCGCGTTTCCGATACCGCGATCGAACTCAGGAAGTCGCTAAAACGCGATGCAGCATCGATGCAGTCGCCAAATCGTCGATCGCCGATGCTAAAAGTAGCTAGTGTGCTGTGGCCCTTAATGGTATGTCGATTCAAAATCCCAAAATCCCAAAAAATATGATTGTTATGTTTACTTATTAATGCGTTAATTTTGTATCAAGTTTTCCAAGTAAACGCATTTTACAAGTTAGACCTCTATAACTCCTTTACTAACAAAGTCATGTAAGCCGTTATAGTTTTCCATTAAAGTTCATCACACGGACTACCATCATATTTTTTTCAGATTTTTTGAACCAATTGCTTAGCTTTTAGAGGGGTGGGGGGACGTCCTATTTTTACAAAAAAAATGCATTTTAAACTGAAATAACTCGCAAACGGATGTTTCAATCAAATCGTTTAAACAACCTCTTAATGTTTTTAAAGACCTTTTTTTTTTTTTTTGTGTGGTAGTCCCCCCGGATGCCACATAATTGTGGCTATGTCGGACTCGAACCGACCAAAACCGCACGCCTTCTCGGGCACTAGAAGTCGGGAAACCAGGCGCACCCTCGAAAGGAAAACCCCTGGGACCCCAACGTACCTCGGGCCATCTTTGTTTTCAGATGGCCTCCTACTGTGCGAGAACGAATCAAATCATTTTGCCACACCGGCCTGCTTCTGCTAGGGTGGCAGGTGGCCTTACCTGTCACCCCCAGGCCAATGTTTTTAAAGACCTATCCAATGATACCCCACACGATGAGGTAAAAAAAAACATCCCCACTTACGTGTAGGGGAGGAACCACAAATAAAAATATTGACATACATGACAAAACTCAAGGCATGAACTTCGGCACCCTAAAACGGCTAAGCTACTTCTTAGGTCATCGTCTTTCTGTTACTAAAAGTCCCTTTATAATTGGTTCAGCCGGTCCAGAGATTAACCGGAACAAATAGGCAGATATACAGACAGACAGAAAATTTAAAATAATTGCATTATTGATTAAATGATAAAAAGATTAAATACCGCATATACGTATTATTAAGCACTAGCTTTTGCCCGCGGCTTCGCTCGCGTGTATGTCCGTTATCGCGGTAAAAAGTAGCCTATGTCCTTTCCCAAGTTCAGTTCTATCTTCATACCAAATTTCATCAAAATCGGTTGAGTGGTTTAGGCGTGAAAGCGTAACAGACAGACAGACAGACAGAGTTACTTTCGCATTTATAATATTAGTAGGGATTTAGTAAAAAACATTTGACATTACAAACACTCACTTCAAGTTTATTTATTTGTATAAACTAGCTGTGCCCCGCGGTACCTACTGTAGTTTTTGTAGCTTTACAGCAATAGAAAGCTAGTTTAGAAGTAGCTTAAGTTACTCCTCAGCCAGTGAGAGTCTCGTCAAAACCTATCAAGCTGTTACAGAGTATCAAGAGATTACAGTTTGAACAAACATACAGATACACAGACTGATAAACATTATGAAAATCGATTCTTTGATGTAAAATAATAATAATAATATTTCTTTATTGTAACAAAAGATGGATACAATTCAAGTGTAAGTCCTGATTCCCAAACAAGCGTGAGCTGTATATCAGGAATCAGTTCCTTCTAAAAAAAAAAACAATAATCAATAAATTGTTACACTTAGTATGTGGAAATTACATTAAAACTGATTAACTACTTTTTATATATATATATTATAAGAATGTTTATGTTTTTATATCAGTTATCTAGTACCCATAATCGAAGCTTTGCCTAGTTTGGGACTATGGGCTGGTAATCTCACAACTGCGTTATTATATTCTTGTTTAATTTATTTTTGGGTACTACCTGTGTGAATATCAGCATCGTTACATTGTCCTCACATTTAACTGTTTTCTTAAAAAAATGCCTATAATAATGTAACCAAAAATTGTAAAAACTATGTTAGAAAAGAGTTTCCAATGAGTTTCTTGTCTGTTCTTCATGGGATCTACGAATTGGAACAGACAATTAGCTTCACGACTGACTACTTGACGTTTCAAAGGTGCCGTTGTATTGGTTTATTTGAAATAAAAATGGTTTGATTTGATTTAATATGATTAAGTAAAGCTTGTATATATGTGATAATGTTTTAATATGTAACGTATTTAGGCTATAGGTAGACATAAACAAAGTCACAAACATATTGTTTACATTATACTATATCAGTAGTAACAAAACAGTTTCTTTGACTCATTGCAGATAACCTACATCTAAACATTATTAAGAGGTAAAGTTATAAGTCTGTGAGGTTCAATCAATAAATCAACAACCCATAATGTCCCACTGCTGGGCTCAGTTCTTCTCTCAAGAGAGGGTTAAGGCCATACGATCCCCACGCTGGCCGAGTGCGGGTTGGGGACTGGCAACTTGCTGTAGGGTGTTTTTTAAGCCGAGTGAAGGCCCCCAATCTTCACGGAACAACCAGGAACGACTGCTTAACGCGACCTCCGAATCACGGAAACGCTCATAACATATCATGCCACAAAACGGTCACCCATCTTGGTCTGACCGCGACGGCATTGCTTACCTTCGGTAGCAAAGCTACTCCGGATTGAGCGCTTCTGTGAGGTTGTAATGGATAATCTCGATATCTACTAAACCGATTTTGAAAGAATTTTACCAATAGATTGTCACTTTATTTTTAAGAGTACCGGGGCAGTACTACCCTCACACTGAAGACCATCCTAATATTGACAGCATTCTTGCTGTTATTATTAGAATAGTTTTCTGCCTGCTTATCTATCCAGGCCGCCATGGTATGGGTCACCATGCTACATTGCCCACCCTCACAATGAGTATGATGGCTCCTACTCCTGGATTCTACTCATGCTTTCCATCAGGCAGAGTAGAGTCACTTTGGTAGGCTTAGAGATAAAAAAAAGAGTTTTAGGTCATATATTAATCTGAAAAATGATTGTTGCTGAATCCAACATAATATATACATATAATTATTATAAATTTACTATCTGTCTGACAGACATGACTTCACGACTGGTCAAGTGGTTGAAGTGGTCGCCACGCAGCTTGTTATTACGCCAGGTGTTGTGGGTTCAAATCCAACACGGGATAACACTTTGTGTGATTCTCAAATCTTTATTCTGAATTATGGTGTTCTTTGTATCCCTCGCGACACAAGAATATATTCCTCATTTAGGGAGTTGTATTTTCATAATTTTAACAAAAAGGAACCGACTTCAAATAACTATTCTGAGTACCCAAATCGCGACCATTGTGCCTATGATATTTGAGGAGTTCCCTCGATTTCCTTCTGATCCCATCATCAGATCCCGATATAGTGACGATGGGACCACCTGTAAGTTAAGCCTATTCCAATGCAAAAATAATTTTTGAAATGGGTTCATAAACGACGAAATTATCGCTGAGCATACATAAAAAAAAAGATTCCGACGAATTGAGAACCTCCTCCTTGTTTGAAGTCGGTTAAAAAGAAAAACAATAAATGAAGTCGCACGCTTAAGCTAGTTTTACTAAAAGTCGTATAACACTTAAAGGCCAGACTGAATAATTTATTAGTCACCGTTATAATTAACGACTGTTACTAATTAGTCATGTTAGTGTTTACACATCGCGGGGAATATGTTTTTATTTTCATTACACAACTAGTAGAGTACCGTGGTTTTACTGGTTATTGTTGTAAATGACGTCAGCTACGCTGCGAAGCGAGCCTACTGACAAAATAGATTAAGTTAGGTACTCTTTTTATCATCAGGTATCTGTCAGTGAATATCCCTAAAAACGATCAAGTTGATCCATAGATCCTCGTTGGTATAGTGGTTAGCGTATGCGGCTGCTGATCAAGAGGTCTCGGGTTCGATTCCCGGGTCAGACCAAATATTTGTGTGTTCCACAAATATTTGTTTCGGAGTCTGGGTGTTTTTCTATGTATAATATGTATGTATTTACAAAAAAAAAGTATGTTTATGTATTTATATCAGTTGTTTAGTACCCATAACACAAGCTCTGCTTACTTTGAGACTAGATGATGTTGTGTGTAAGATGTCCAAAATATTTATTTATTTACATTATATAATTTCATATGCATTTAATAAAAAAACTGAAGTAATTTGATATTACAAACAGTCACCCCAACTAAATTTTTTTGTATAGATATTGTTTATCAACTGTGATGTCAACCTCAAGACCTGTTCAATATCATAATATCGATCAATACATTTTAATGAGTAAATTATACGTATTTACTATCAGTAGAATTTAAATGTCCCATTCATTTAAAACCAGTTAAAAATGAAATTTCTTTTTTGGACACAACATCATCTAGTCCCAAACTAAACAGAACTTGTATAATGGGTACTAAACAACTGATATAAATACATAAACATACCTTTTTTCTTGTAAATACATACATATTATACATAGAAAAACACCCAGACTCGGAAGCAAACATTTGTGGATCACACAAATATTAGGTCCGAACCGGGAATCGAACCCGAGACCTCTTGAACAGCAACCGCATACGCTAACCACTAGACCAACAAGGCAGTATGTATGTTTGTTGCTCTTTCACGCAAAAACTATTGAATGAATTTAGATGAAATTTTATAGTAATATAGCTTATATATCAGAATAACACATAGGCTACTTTTTACTGCAATAATCGAGATACACGCTAGAAAGCTATTTAGATATAAACGAGAGGGAAGCCGTCCGCAAAAGTATATTATCAAACAATAGAATTTTAAATACTTTCTTTCGAAGAGGTAGTTTTCATTTAAAAATTAGAAATGAAATACTCCATGATTTAAATCCTAGTGTGATCAAGGCGTTTGTTAAGTTGACTCACAATTTGAATAAATAAATACATAAATTTGACCGAGATTTGAAGGTTATATTCATCGAATGACTCGCATCGGATTTTATAATCTATATACGCCGAAAATTCGTGTATGCAGTCAATAAAATTTATAAATATTATTAAGAAACACAACACACAACACCTTTAAAGATCGCGGTTATTTTCCACAACAATTATAAATAAATAAATAAATAAATATTTTGGACATCTTACACACAACATCATCTAGTCCCAAAGTAAGCAGAGCTTGTGTTATGGGTACTAAACAACTGATATAAATACATAAACATATTTTTTTTTGTAAATACATACCTAATATACATAGAAAAACACCCAGACTCCGAAACAAATATTTGTGGATCACACAAATATTTGGTCTGACCCGGGAATCGAACCTGAGACCTCATGATCAGCAGCAGCATGATCGCATACGCTAACCACTAGACCAACGAGGCAGACATTTGTCTATAAAAATAAATAAAATTGGAGTCTCTGTACGTAGTATCAAATTAACAGCTCTTTAATTATGAAGACAAGCTACTTACGCCAAAAAAGTAATTTTTAAATTTTTTGTCTGTATGTTTGTTCCGGATAATCTCTTTAACAGCTACACCGTTTTTGATGGGACTTTCACTGGCAGAAAGCTAATGACCTAAGGAGTAACTTTTTAGTGTTATTTTGCTGTTACAAAAATAAAAGCGGGTAACTCCGCGGGACTCAGCTAGTCATAAATATAGACTATAAAAACTATATCAATTGTTTAAATATTATTAAATCCGATGAAGAAGAACTTATTAGTGTTTCTGAAGTCGTATTCCTTTCATTCAAAAATGTATCTTAATCTATTTAGCATAGCATTTTTTGACAGCCTCGTTGTTTTGGTGGTAAGCGTATGTGGCTGCTGATCAAGTGGTTCGATTCCCGGGTCGGACCAAATATTATTTGTGTGTCACAAATATTTGTTTCGGAGTTTGGTGTTTTTCTATGTATAATATGTATTTATTTACAAAAAAAAAGTATGTTTATGTATTTATATCAGTTGTCTAGTACTCATAATACAAGCTCTGTTTAGTTTGGGACTAGATGGCGTTGTGTGTAAGATGTCCGAAATATTTACTATTATTTAATATACGTTCAAAATTACCTACCACCGTTTAATAATATAGCTGCTATGTATGACCTTCTTTCAACTCTGACCTAAACGACTTAGAGAATACCCACACAAAAAACTATACAATTTTCACACCACAACAAAACACTCGGTTTAACCAGCAAAGAAAGTTTTTACTGAGAAGGGGTAGGACAAAGGGTGGTATTAAGTTTATAGCCACTCGTAAAAATGTAACGGTAAAGCGAGATAAGCTAGGAATTGTTTTCTTTGTTTTTTTTTCGTTGCTCTTAAAAAGTACAGGGAATTGAAAAGATAAGAATATTGTAGTTATACTTTTTAGGGTTCCGTAGCCAAATGGCAAAAAACGGAACCCTTATAGATTCGTCAAGTCTGTCTGTCTGTCTGTCTGTCCGTCCGTATGTCACAGCCAATTATTTCCGAAACTATAAGAGCTATTCTGTTGAAATTTGGTCAGTCGATGTATTCTGTGAACCGCATTAAGATTTTTACATAAAAATAGAAAAAGAACAATACATTTTGGGGGTCCCCATACTTGGAACTGAAACTCAAAATTTTTTTTTCATCAAACCTATACGTGTGGAGTAGCTATGCATAGGTCTTCAAAAATGATATTGAGGTTTCGAATATCATTTTTTTCTAAACTGAACAGTCTGCGCGAGAGACACTTCCAAAGTGGTAAAATGTTGGTCCCCCCCCCCCTAACTTCTAAAATAAGAGAGTGATAAAACTAAAAAAAATATATGTTGTACATTACCATGCAAACTACCAACGAAAATTGGTTTGAACGAGATCTAGTGAGTAGTTTTTTTTAATACGTCATAAACCGTAACACGCAATTTACCTTTCATTCAATCAATACACTAGTATAAAAACATCGATGAAAGTTACAACGAACTACAAGAACTTTTATATGATGTTACTTGCTGCTACGGAACCCTTCATGGGCGAGTCCGACTCGCACTTGGCCGCTTTTTTTATGGTAATTAATCTATCTATAGAAATAATCAAAATAGAAGTATCTGTAATATCAAATAAATGTTTTTTTACTCAATATGCATTTGTTTGCAAAGTACTAGTTTAGATATCTTCTTCCTAGCCTTATTCCCAATATTATTTGGGGTCGGCTACTAGTTCACCGTGTATCACCGCCAACTTCCAAACTTCGGGCTGCTATTAGGAATTTCCTAAGGAAATACCCAAAAACACTTTTTGGCCCGACCCGGGATTTGAACCCGAGACCACATGATTAGCAGTCGCATACGCCATCCACTAGACCAACGAGGCAGTTATTACTAATTAGTATATACGGTACTTAAATAAAAAAGCAATAAAAAGACTTCCTCGGTGGCGCTGCTGTGCATGAGGTCTCGGGTTCTATTCCCAACCAAATGTTTGAGTGATCCGCAAATATTTGTTTCGGAGTTTAGGTGTTTAAAATGTATGTATTTACAAAAAAAGTATGTTTATGTATTTATATCAGTTGTCTAGTACCCATTATCCAAACTTGCTTAGTTTGGGACTATGTCCGAAATATTTATTTCCAGTCGTGGCTGGTCATCTTACAACTGCTATATTATATTCTTGTTTAATTAGTTTTCGACACTACCTGTGTAAATATCAGCATCGTTACATTGCCCTCACATTTAACTGTTTTCTTAATAAAATGCCTTAAACAATGTAACTGTAGAAGTATGTGGTCTGGTAGGTGTGATAATAAATTGAAACACTCACAGTTCGGGTAGTTGTTTACTGTCACTTAACTTAATCACACAGCACAAGCAGTTCACAGATTTTAGGAAAAGTACAGAAGGGTTATAGACTTATAGGAGAAAGCAAGAGGGAAACGAAGAAAAGTTCACAAGCACAGCAATACGTATAGAATGGTTCAACGAACAAGCGGATAGCGGGCAGCGCGTCAGAGGGTTGTGTGCCGACTGGCGAGTCCTCCGGGCGCTAAGAGCGGCGGGCGCGCAGGCCGGCCGCATTCCAACGAACCGGTTTCGGCCGGGGACAACATCTGTTAGGATAAACGTTATCTACTGTGGCGCGCCCGATCGCTGTCCGTTTGTTCATTGAAGTACAAAATAAATTTAATATTAATAACAGAAACGATCACATACAATAATGTTTATATAAATTTACTTCAACTACACAGGTGACACAAAACAATAAATATTAATATAATATTAATTAACATTAAAATGTATGTAATTCGCTACACCACCCCCCTCCAGAGACCGGGTTACGGGCGATAATAGTCGGGAAATTTGACCTTACGCCCTGACCGTGTCTTTTTGACAATGTTATCGTCAGCGTCAGGTAACTTCTGGTTATCCCGAAGTGTGTTGTGTGTGTCTGTCTGGATGTTTGTGGGAGTGTGGTTGTGGTTGTCTCTGTGTGTTTGAGTGTCAGGTATTGTATTTGTGGAGTCACGCAGTATGAATGCCGGTTTTAGACGGTCTATTGATACCGTGACCTGTTTACCGTTAACCAGTATTTTGTACACCTTCTCACCGCGTGAAATAACCTCGTGAGGGCCTGTGTATGCAGCTGTTAGTGATCGACCTATAGTGTCGTCCCGGAGAAAAACGTGTGAAGCCGAGGGTAAATCCTTAAAAATAAACACTTTACCGCTACGGTTGTGATGGGCTGCTGGGGCAGGCTGTAAGCTCCTTGCGAAACTACGAAGCCGTGATAAATACTCCGTCATGTCTAACGTTTCTTCTGTGTGGGGGTTGAAAAATTCCCCTGGAAGCCGGAGCGGCTGCCCATACACAAGCTCGGCTGATGACGCTTGTAAATCCTCCTTGTATGCACTGCGGATACCCAACAACACGAGAGGGAGGTACTCGACCCAAGCTTCGTGAGTGTGGCAGGTTATTGCGGCCTTTAGTTGCCTGTGGAACATCTCCACGAGCCCATTACAGGCTGGATGGTAAGCCGTAGTCTTACGATGCTGGAACCCGGTGACGAGTGATAGTTTTTTGAACAGGGCAGCCTCAAACTGCCTACCCCTGTCTGTTACTATGTCTGTAGGACAACCAAACCTAGCGATCCATCCGCTAACTAACGCCTTTGCCACTGTCTCGGCGGTAATGTCAACCAGAGGGATAGCCTCGGGCCATCGCGTGAAGCGATCCACAGCCGTAAGGCAATAGCGGAAGCCTTGACATAGTGGCAAGGGTCCTACCAAGTCGATGTGGACGAAAGCAAACCTGGATTGTGGTAAATTAAAAGTACCTATTTGAGAAAAGACGTGTCTGGTAACCTTTGAGCGTTGACAAGCTAAACAAGTACGTACCCAGTGTCTACAGTCTTTCCTTACTTCCGGCCACACGTAACGCTCGGAGATAAGCTTGGCGGTGGCGTTAGCGCCAGGGTGACTCAGGCAGTGTAAGCTTTCGAACACCTGTCTACGTAACAGCTTAGGAACGAATGGCCTCGGAGTAGTGCTACCGATGTCACAGTATATGTTACTCTGAGAGCCAGGGATCTTGATTTGTTTGAGCTGTAGTGAGGTGTTGCCTGTTAGGAGCTGTAACAATTCGTCATCAGAAGCTTGAGTCACTGCGATTTTCTCGGGGTCAACTGGTTGTGTAATTTCCTCAATTCTAGAAAGCGTGTCGGCTACCACATTGTTTTTACCTGATATGTGTCGTATATCTGTGGTGAATTGAGATATCAGATCTAGGTGTCGGAACTGTCTAGGGGAGCAATTTTCCTTCCTGGTGTTAAAAGCAAAGGTGAGGGGCTTATGGTCTGTGTACACAATGAAGTCTCGTGCCTCCAGCATGTGCCTGAAGTATTTGATACTCTCGTAGATCGCGAGTAGCTCACGGTCGTAAGGCGAGTACTTTACTTGAGCTGGATTCAGTTTGCGTGAAAAGAAAGCGAGTGGCTGCCAAGCGCTACCTTTCAGCTGTTGCAGAACAGCTCCGATGGCCTTGTCTGATGCATCCGT
Organism: Phragmatobia fuliginosa; assembly: GCA_932526445.1. Classification (NCBI taxonomy): domain Eukaryota; kingdom Metazoa; phylum Arthropoda; class Insecta; order Lepidoptera; family Erebidae; genus Phragmatobia; species Phragmatobia fuliginosa. Next base: position 16,467,566 of record OW052074.1, on the reverse strand, counting down.
GACTAATGCAAGCTTTGCACTGCAGTCAGGATGCGCTAACATGGCGGCTTGACACAAACTATCCTTACAGCTTTCGAAGGCCTCCAGTTGTACTGCTGAAAAGTGTACTGGAGTGGAGCCCTTAACTGAACCGGTCAACAGCTCGTTTAACGGTGCCTGATGAGTAGCTGCCTTGGGAATGAACCTACGATAAAAATTTAACATCCCTAAAAACCGTCGGAGTTCTTTTACCGTTTTCGGAGTGGGGAAGTTCTTGATGGCTTCGACCTTTGATGGAAGTGGTGTTGTCCCTTCAGCTGTTACATGATAACCTAAGAAAGTTGCCTCAGACACGCCAAACGTACACTTGGAACTATTTATTACCATGCCGTATTTTCTGAGTCTATCGAAGAGCTGACGCAGGTGCTGTTTATGGCTTGCCTCGTCCTTCGAGAAGACCAGAAAATCGTCAAGGTACGCGTATGTGAAATCAAGGCCTCTCAGCATTTCGTCGACGAACCTCTGAAATGTTTGTCCGGCGTTACGAAGTCCAAATGTCATATATGGAAATTCATAAAGTCCGAACGGTGTGGTAATTGCTGTTTTCGCGATGTCGTCAGGGTTGACCTTGATTTGATTGTAAGCCTTTTCAAGGTCAATTATGGAAAATACTGTACAACCTGAGAGGCTATGAGCGAAGTCCTGGATGTGGCGTATGGGGTATGGGTCTGCGATGGTCCGCGCGTTTAGCATCCTATAATCACCACAGGGACGCCAGCCATCATTCTTCTTTGGTGCCAGGTGAAGGGGTGATGACCATGGAGATTTAGAAGGGCGGCAGATACCACTCTGCAACATGGTCTCGAATTCGGCCCTCGCGATTTTAAGTTTGTCGGGTGCTAATCGGCGAGGTGTACAAGATACAGGCGGACCAGGTGTTGTTTTAATGTAGTGTAGTGTTTTGTGTGAGGACGTACTATGTACGCCGTGTGGGCGAGTGATGTCGGGGTATTCACGTAGTATGTCGTGGTACTTGGAATTACCAGAAATTACCTTAACTGAAGATATCGCGTCTACTGAACGCGCAGGTGACGCCGGGGTCGCGAGCGTAGTGCTGTTGTCTATCAGGCGTTGACCTCTGCAATCAACAATTAAATTATAATAAGACAAAAAATCCACGCCTATTATCGCCTTCGTAACGTCGGCAACAATAAATCGCCAAGCGAAATCACGGCGCAACCCCAAGTTTAAATTTAAGTTAATAAAGCCGTATGTAGCAATTTGTGTTCCGTTCGCCGCACAGAGTCCGAACTTCGTCTTCTCTCGACGTCCTTGTAGGGCCGATCGGGGGTAAACGCAGAGGTCACTGCCCGTGTCCACTAAAAACTGCGTTGCTGACCTGCGATCGGTGACAAACAGGCGACCAGAACTTAAGCAATCATCGGCCGCCATTAGTGATTGCTTTTCACGTTTCCCGCCGGTTGGTAGTCACAAGGCTTTAAACATTTTCGTGCTCGTTCGCCGAAGTTTTGATGGTACCAGCACTGCGGGTGTAGCCTATACGCCGAATGTGATCTGGTCGAGATTGAGCGGTGGCGGCTGCGATTACGGTTTTTCGACCTACCGCGTTCCCGTGACATTCTGTCTATTTTTTCAGTTAACATCGCGACTTGTTTAGTTAACGCGGCCACTTCAGAACTATCACTGCGCGATGTAGAGGCGACGGCTAGTGTTGAGGTTGTTGGTGCTTGCGGGCCGACAACGTCAGTTATCCGGTCGGCTAGGTCGGCCAGGTCCTTCATCGGGCTCTTTAGTTGCGAAGCGATTATGGTTTGCGTACCACTGGGAAGTCGACTGGTCCAGATGGTGCGCAGGAACTCCTCTGGTACTCCAGGTCCGGCCAGGTTCACCAAGTGACGGTAAAACTGCGATGGCTTTCTGTCCCCCAACTCCTCGTGAATCAGTAGCTGTTTTATCTTCTTCTCACGAGATGCTGAAAGCCGTTTTATCAGCTCGCTCTTCAGTTTTTCATATTTATTTGTCGGTGGGGGGTAGGTGATAATGTCCTCGACTTCGATTGCATACTGGGGATCCAGATTGCCCGTGATATAGTAAAATTTGGTTTCGTCCGTCTTAATATTCGACAGAGCGAACTGCGCCTCCATCTGCGAAAACCACAGGGCTGGTTTCTCAGCATAGAACGGAGGAATCCTCACGCCTACTCGCAATGTTTCCGGCGATTGGATGTCAGCTTCACGCTGTGCCTCTCTCGGTCCTCCTTCAGGCATTTTTACCGTGTACTTCGGGGTCACCACTGTAGAAGTATGTGGTCTGGTAGGTGTGATAATAAATTGAAACACTCACAGTTCGGGTAGTTGTTTACTGTCACTTAACTTAATCACACAGCACAAGCAGTTCACAGATTTTAGGAAAAGTACAGAAGGGTTATAGACTTATAGGAGAAAGCAAGAGGGAAACGAAGAAAAGTTCACAAGCACAGCAATACGTATAGAATGGTTCAACGAACAAGCGGATAGCGGGCAGCGCGTCAGAGGGTTGTGTGCCGACTGGCGAGTCCTCCGGGCGCTAAGAGCGGCGGGCGCGCAGGCCGGCCGCATTCCAACGAACCGGTTTCGGCCGGGGACAACATCTGTTAGGATAAACGTTATCTACTGTGGCGCGCCCGATCGCTGTCCGTTTGTTCATTGAAGTACAAAATAAATTTAATATTAATAACAGAAACGATCACATACAATAATGTTTATATAAATTTACTTCAACTACACAGGTGACACAAAACAATAAATATTAATATAATATTAATTAACATTAAAATGTATGTAATTCGCTACATAACCAAAAATTGTAAAAACTATGTTAGGAAAGAGTGTCCATGGAGTTTCTGGTCTGTTCTCCTCCATAGTATCTACGATTTGGAACAGACAATTAGCTTCACGACTGACTGACTGACTGACTACTTGACGTTTCAAAAGTGCCGTTGTATTGGTTTACTTGAAATAAAAATGAGTTGATTTGATAACTATACAATAAATTTTAAAAAATATTGACATTGAATTTGTTTGTTCCAGTATATCTCTGGAACGGCTATACCGATTTTGAAGGAATTTTCACAAACAGATAACTGATATAAGTCATATATAAATCACAGGACTCTGCTAGTTTAGTTATATTACGAATAGGCATAGTGTACATCAACTTAACCTATTTAAGGACATGTTCACATCATCATCAACCTATTTCAGTCCGCTGCTGGAAATAGAGCTTTTCAAATTCAAATTCAAATTCAAAATTCTTTATTCACTTAGGATGCAATACATCTCTTGTGACAGGTCAATATTTTACATGTACATTTATGCCATGTTCGCAAACAATAGGTAGAGCCGGAGAAAAGAACATGGCAATAAAAACTCGCGGCCACTCCTTTCAATCGCCAATGATTACATAGTTATAATGTTTATAAACCTGATATGGGGGTAAGGTGCTGCCACTAATATACTATACACCATGTTAGAGGACTGATGCAAATTATAGTGATTAAAAATTAGAAAATAAGCTAATTTAAAAAAAAAAAAAAAACAACAGCCTCAGTGGGTACAACGTAGTAGGAGCATCTACTTACAACAAAGGTAAAAACTATATGTGCTCAAATATTGGCCAAATTACTGGTAACGAAAGATTAAATATAAAATATTAATTTTAAGATCAAAAGAAAGAGAAGAATGGCCTTTATTCGTCACGTAGAATCTTTACTTACAAAAGTAAAATCATGCTCTTAAACAATGTGATAACAACATTCACATGAGTAGAATAAAATGATAAGGAGCAAGTAGTCAAATCCATTTTTCTTTATCATTTAAAAATTCGTCAACTGTATAATAACCTCTACGTATAAGATAAGTTTTGACTACATTTTTAAACTTTTCCACTGATAGACTCATAACACTAGCTGGTAACCTATTAAAAAATCGCACGGAAAGACCCATAAATGAATTATGCGTTTTATGTAGCCTATGATATTGACCTACTAATTTAAGCTTATGTCTCGTGTTCACCGAATGAACTTTCCCATTGCACACCACTCTGAGCATGAAGGAGTCGAATATAGCTTAAGAAAAGTCATGATTTTCCCCACTAGGCAAGTTGCAAAAGGTTTTTCGTTTTATATTATATTCTTTATTATATATATATATCTATTTCCTTGTTTCATCAGCTAAAATTCCGTATATATGTAAAATAACCAGAGGCCCAATCATTTTGCATCATATTCCTGGCTTCCAGAGGCCGGGAGAACCATGCAGAAACATCCGGCTAGGCCCCCATGGTATGGGTCACTATGCTGTATTGCTCACCCTTACAATGCGGATGGTGTCCCCTACTCCTGGATTCTACTCATGCTTTCCATCAGGCAGAGTAGAGTCACTTTGGTAAGCTTAAAAAAAAAAAAAGTGTTTTAAGTGACATCAGCCATGTGATATCGACTGCACGGTTACTAGTGGTTTAAGCGGTCGCCACGCCGCTCTCTACTGCGCCAAGTGTCGTGGGTTCGAATCCCACGTGGGATAACACTTTGTGTGATTCACAAATTGTTGTTCTGAGTCTGGGTGTTCTTTGTGTCCGTTTCATGTATGTTTGTAAAGTCCCCCGCGACACAGGAATTCATATTCCTAATGCGGGAGTTGTAAAAAGTTGTAAAAAAAATATCTAGACAAACATACAACAAACGCGATTCTTTGCTCGTATTTGTGCGATAGTGATAACGGCAACAAGTAGACGCTTGATATGTACCGATATATGATGATACGGATCCCATCCTGTCCGAGTCCGGCTCACACTTGGTCGATTTTTTTTACATAACTTCCAGTGACTATTGATTAATAAGTAATATGAAAACAAATAATGTTTCGTATTGACGATAAACTTCCAATAGTTCATGGTAGGGTAGTTTATAAATGAGTAAGGGACGCACCTGGGACCACCCTCAACTTTGTGACGCACGTCCTACTAGCTGCCCCTTTAGGATTTATGTGACGTACTTCCGTTATGGCAAATGCGGTTGATACCTTTTAGGGTTGAATTAAATAGTGGTCAGTGTGAGTGTAAAATGATCAGGGTATAAAAATAGTATAGATTTAATATATTTCTCAATAACATTTTTGATAAACAATAAATTGGCAATGACAGACCAAAGGATAATTACAAAATTATTATTTTCTGATATCGAGCCTGTCAAGGCTTATAGAAGTTTGGCGGTGATTCACGCCAGTGCCTCGGAGAGGCACGTCACACACGAACATCTATGTCAATCGTTATTGGGAAGTCAATTCCCTCATTTTTTTTTAAACTTTTTTTTTTTTTTTTTAACGTGTGGAAATCCCCACGGACCGTCACCCCACCGGGGCTCTCGGCGGGGCAGTGTGTCGGACTCGAACCGACTAAAACCACACGGTGTGACCTCTCTGCGCCTGTACTTGGAAGGGATCCAGGTAACTGTTTTCCTTCTGGACCCCTCCCGGCGCCTGCCCGCACTGTTGCGGGCGCCATCTCCATATCCTCTCAAATTGGGCGACGTCCGGTCACACGCGGACGCCACCCCCTCGCGGCTGGCCACTACAGCGGATGGACGGGGAAACCCGTCCCGTCCACCCGCGGCCACTCTCAGGGCGGCATGAGACGCAGGTATGCGCGCCTCCGCCGCCCAGGGCGCCGGCGGCGGATCGGGTCCGAGTGGAGGTCATCCTCCCGGGCCTTCTCCGCCGCCTCCTTCTGCGAGATTACGTCCTCGCAGAAGGTTGCGACCGCGGTGAAACAACTGTCGCTACCGGCCATGGAGCGGACTACGACCGGCAGCGAGAGTTCCTCTCCGATTACTGCAGTGAGGGCCCGGCGCTGCGCCGCCCATGTGGGGCAGACCGCCAGCGTGTGCTGGGCCGTGTCCTCACTGCAGTCGCAGTGGTGGCGGGCGGGACTCGGTTCCCTCCTTGCGACCGAGTGCAGATACTTTCCGAAGCAACCGTGCCCGGAAAGCACCTGCGTCAGCCGGAAGGAAAGGGTCCCGTGCTGCCGCCCTGCCCACTCGGCGATGACCGGCTGGAGAGCCTCCACGGTGGCGAAGCCAGCGCGTGGAGTCTCCAGCCGGAAAGACCATCTAGCCAAGGTGGCTCGACGAGCGGCTTCGCGCCACTCGCGTACGTCCTCGGGCGGAGGGCGAATGCCCCTCTCCGCCCGGAATTCAGCCACTCGTCGATAAACTTCGGCGAGCACTTCCGCCTCCAGATCCCACGGGGGTGTTCCGGCCAAGGCACAGGCCGCTTCGGTCGACACCGTGCGGTATCCGCGTATGGCTCTGACCGCCAATATCCTCTGAGGGCGCCAAAGGCGCGCCCTATTCTGGGCGGACAGAGTCGCCGCCCACACCGGTGCACCGTACAGTGCCATCGACCGGACCACCCCCGTGTACAGCCGCCTAGTGGGAACACTGGCCCCGCCCAAATTGGGCAAAAGTCGGCCGAGGGCGGAGGCAGTGCCCACCAACTTTGGAGCCAGCTGTCTGAAGTGCTCGTCGAAGAGCCACCTTCCGTCTAGGACCAGACCCAGATACCTCATCTGGGCCCGGACCGGTACGAGGACCGAGTTGACCTCGATCGAGGCGCCGGCGGGTGGACCACGACGGGGCCCATGAAAGAGTAGGGCCTCCGTCTTATCCAGGGCCACCCGCAGACCCAGCGCCTCGATGCGCCCGACCACCATGGACACTCCTGTGGTGGCCAGGCGCGCCGCCTCCTGGAAGTTAGCCCCCCGGGCCGTGACTAAGGTGTCATCCGCGTAGCAGATTACACCCAGCCCGGGGGGGAGACGCCCTCGTAGGGCCCAGTCGTATCCCATGTTCCACAGGAGTGGTCCTAGGACTGACCCCTGTGGAACACCGCACGACATGGCCCTGCGTCTCAAGACGCCATCTCGGTCCTCGTACATGACGGTACGCTCCTCAAGATAGTCTGCCACCAGCCGCCTCAGGTACTCTGGCACTCCGTGGTAGCGGAGTGCTTCCCCGATGCAGCCGAATGGCAGACTGTTGAAGGCGTTGGCGATGTCTAAGGACACCGCCAACACCACTCCGCCGCAGCTCACGGCCTCCTCGGTCACGGCCCTAAGGCGCATTACGGCATCGATCGTCGAACGCCCCTCTCGGAAACCGAATTGGGCGTCCGACAGATCGGGGCCAACCTCGCAGAGGTGCCGGACGATGCGGGCAGAGAGTATCCTCTCGAAGAGTTTACCCGCCTCGTCCAGCAACACGATAGGCCTATAGGCCGTGACCGAATCGGCAGGCCGTCCCGGCTTCCTCAGCAGGACCAGCTTCCCGCATTTCCAGCGCTCAGGGAAGCGTCCGGACGCCAGGCTAGCGTCCAACACCTCCCTGAGGCGGTCCGACATGTGATCGAGGGCTCGGGCCATCACTCGGGCTGGAACCCCGTCCGGCCCGGGGGCGGTGTTCTTGGACCGAATCCGTAGAACAGCCGCCCCTACCTCCGATTCCCTGACGGGCGGAACTTCAACCTCGCTACCCCCGTCGTCTTCGGCTGATGCAGCCATCGACGGGGGTGTGTGTTCCGCCCGCTGCGGGAATAGGCCCTCGACCACTTCCTGCAGGAAGCTGGGCTGAAGAGTCTCCGTAAGGGGGGGGCCCGACGTGCGGAGCTTTTCACGCACCGCACGATAAGGGCGACCCCAGGGGTCACGCTCGAGACTCTCCAGCATCTCCTCTCTACTGACATCCTTGGCGCGGCAGATGGCCAGCCTCAGAGTTTTCCGAGCTTCTCGGTACTCCTCGTGAAGCCGGTCCACCTCCTCACCGACCCCGCGGTGACGTCGCCTGCTACTAGTTAGGGACCTCCGGGCACGAACGCACGCCGCACGGAGGTCCGCCAACTCCTGGGACCACCAGTAGACCTCCTTCCTCGGAGGCCGACACCCACGAACGCGGGGCATGGCCGCATCGCAGACCCGCGTTAGCGCGTCAGCGAAGCGGCCAGCTCCCACGTCGACCCCCTCGGTCGGGGCCCGCGGAGACAGCCAAGCGTTGAGAATGGCCGCCTCCTCCAGTAGGTCCCTGTCGAGCTTGGCGACAGCCCACCGCGGGAAGCGGGAAGGGCGCCGCGCCGCGTGACCCCTACTGGGGTCCTGGGACCGGGAGAGCTCCAATCGGATATACAGGTGATCCGAGAGCGTCTCAACCTCTTCCAGGACACACCAGTTCCTTACTCGTGCGGCGACTGCAGGGGTAGCGAACGAAAGGTCCACTATCGACCCCCCCTGCTGTCGCACGCACGTGTTGATGGAGCCCCTGTTTAGTAAACAGAGGCCCACCGAAGCCGCCCACTCCATAACGGCTACGCCCCTGGCGTCCGTCGCCGGGGAACCCCACGCAATGGACTTTGCGTTGAAGTCCCCCAGCACGAGGACGTGCCCAGACGCTAGTCGCCGCATCGAGGTCTCCAAGTTGTTAAGGAAGACCTCGAAGTCGCTCAGACTCCGGTTGGGGGAGAAATATACACCATAAATGGTGACTCCCCCCCACTCAGCGGCAACATATCCCGTACCCTTGTCTCTTAGCGACAAGGGCGGGGAATGGGCCGCCGTGGAGCCGACGACTGCCACGGAGCCGTCCCAGTCACCCATCCAGTTTGGACGGGGAGGAACGTAGTAAGGCTCCGCAACTACGGCGAGACCTACCGACCACTGTGCCATAGTTTGCAGGAGGAGGTCCTGCGCCGCGGCACAGTGGTTGAGGTTCGTCTGGAGCAGGAGGCTGGAGACTTCATCCATTATTGGACCGTGTCTCCAACCCCCTCCATGGGCGTCGGCGTCGACGCACGATTAACGTTGGAGGCAGCCCGGGTCGTTAGGCTGGCCTCCGGCGTTTGCGGAGAAGCACGGGGTGGCTTGCAGCCCCCCTGCCCCATCTGGTGATTAGCGGGTTTATTGCCCGCCGCACACACGGGGCAGTGAGAAGCGGCAGAGCATTCCGCCGCCTTGTGCCCCGGTTGACCGCAGCGGAAACATAATCCGCTGCAGTCAAAACACCTGTCACACCTGGCGCGTGTGTGCCCCGATACAAGGCATTTGTAACACCTCATCGGTCTCGCCGCCAGTACCGTAATCCTAGCGTTGACGAAACCGATGAGAATCTTGCCAGCATCGCCCAATAATTTGGCCGACACTACGGGGCAGCTGATCCACACAGCGCCAAGTCCTCCTGGTCCGGGGCGGATGGTGCCGACCCTGACGTTCTCCGCGCTGCAGCCCGTCTTCTCCAAGACTGCAACGCGGACATCCTCCACCGTCACTGAGTCGTCCAGGCCCGAAATGCGCAACTCGGCACACTTCGTAGGCCTGGCGACTCTGACACCATCCTCGGCTGCGAACATGACCCGCAGCTTCTCCGCAAAGGCGTCCGCCGACTTTGCGCCTTCAGCCCCCGGGAACTCCAGCACTCGAGCTCCCGTCTGGGACTTGCGCAGGCTCATGCCTGCCGTCCCGAACTCAGTGGCGAGACTGCGGGCCCTTTGAAAAAGAGTCGCGTACGTCAGTCCGCCACTGACCGCCTTTTTTTTTTTTTTTTTTAAACTAGTTCAACCTTCGTATTTCAGTTCTCCCTTAGGGTTGCCGAGGTCCGATACCAGTCGCTCCGTGGAAAAACTGATATTTTCAAGTAAAAACCAGTTGAACTAGTAGCTGAACCCAAATAATATTGGGAATAAGAAGAAGGAGAGGATATGCGAGTCTGTCAAGTGATTCTACTCTGCCTGATGCTAATCAAGAGGTCACCATATTCATTGCAGACAGTACAATATGATGACCTTCCCTTTATTATATAAATATGTATATTGAGATGCCATTGCCATTTTAAGTTGATCTTCTATGAGAGTGTAGGCCCCAGCTGAATTGGCTCGCTCGTTCGCACAACCTTGAGGTTGATTGAGAATGAAATCTATATCTACATATCACGGTAGGATGGTGGCCTGGTCACAAACTGTGATCAGGCCGTGATATATAAATTTATATAATGATAGATCAATAGGCAGGAAGGGAACCTCTACTAGCTTTCGACCGCATATATCGGTCGTCGCCGTAAAAACTAGCCAATGTGTTATTCTGATATATAAGCTATGTTACTTTACAATTTCATGTAAATTCGTTAGGTAGTATTTGCGTGAAAGGGTATCAAACATCCATTCTCACAAACTCACATTAATTATAGTAGTAGGACTATTAGAAAAGAGACAATTTTTTTAATAACAATAATTAAAATACAGTTCATGTTAATTAAAACTAGAACCTTTAATTATAAAATATTAAATTAATAACTTTCGTTTAACAGAAAAATGATTGATAAGGTCTAATACAAAAATAGTAAAGCGAATAAAACAATCACAGAAAACGCGTTTAGTTAGGAACTACTGAAACTGTTATAATTGGCATTCGGTCCATAGAGGCGTACATTGGATTTAATTACAAACAAGTTTGAGCGACATTTAATTTAATTACTTTAATAAATAATACACACATTTCTGTAAATGCAAAGAAAATCGTATATTATTATGAGTCTATACAAGTAAATTGAAATTTCTGTTGTCTGAATAGTTTTTTACTTAATGCATTCATCATTTACATTTGACTGCCTGGTCTAGTGGTTAGCGTATGCGGCAGCTGATCAAGAGGTCTAGGGTTCGATTCCCGGCTCCGACTAAATATGTCAACTGTGGAAAAATATATGTTTCTGAGTCTGGGTGTTTTCTGTGTATAATATGTATTTATATACAAAAAAAAGTATTTTTATGTATTTGTATCAGTTGTTTAGTACCCTTATTACAAACTCTGCTTAATTTGGGACTAGATGATGTTAGTGTGTAATATGAAATGAAATATTGATTTATTTATTATTATCTATATTCCTAGCTTTTATTCCCAAGATTATATATTATTATATAGGTTAACCGGTTTTACCTGAATATCAGTATGTCCTCGAAGCGACTAAATGCATTATTAAAATACCGTATATACTATATACTTTAATTAAAAGAGCAATTTATGAAGTTATTGTCTGTCATTTTGCCCGTTCGTTAGTCAGTGTATGTCTACCTGTTTGTTTCGTCTAATCTCTAGAACAGCTGGACTAAGTTTCACTGGCAGATAGCTAACGACATACATGCTTACACTCTAGTTTCATTCCGGCCAGGGATAGACACAGTTCAGAAATTGCATTACTCATGTTATATACCTGTGAAAACTTTAAAAGCGCGTTGCAGGAATATTGTTACTAAGTAGTTCAGACTTATTTCGATAGATGGCACATTAGTGTCACTTTATTTTTCATGTTCTAATTTTAAATTTTAAAGCCTGTTCTTAAAAAAATAATAGGTAACATTCGGGACAAGTTATTGTGTTCTAGTTTACACAGTACCTGCGGAGAAATCCTGACAATCCACTTACATCTGCAGGTATTTGCACGCGACAAATCTCAGAGGAAATAAACAGGAATAGCGTCTTTGTAGCTGCACTACTCCTTAACAAACAATTGTGTATTCTAGTGGCTTGTTGTACTAGATTGTCCTAGATCCTGCTTAAAGGACTATCATAATGACGATTTAAACATTTATATTGAGATATTGAAATCGGTTCATGTTTTATCCTCATTAATAATTATTGTGTGTGAAGGTGTCTTTATACGATCACGGAAAATTGTGCAATAAGTATTTATGGCACTCAGAAACGGAAAATATTGAAGAATGATGTATATTTTGATTATTGAAACTATCAAGAATTAAATATAATATTGAAGGTGTGTATGGTACACAGGAGTGGTACTGCTGATCAAGAGGACTCGGGTTCAAATCCCGGGTATGCAAAAAGTGTTGTTGGATTTTTCTTATAGGAATTTCTTAATAACAGCACGGAGTCTGTAAATTTATCGGTGATTCACGCCCATGTCTCAGATAGCACGTTAAACCGTCGGTCCCGAATGTCATAAACATCTATTGCAATCTTTATTAGAAAGTCAGTGCCCTCAAATAAACTCTAGAAAAACCTAGAAAACAAAAACTACTATAAATTCACTGATATCTTGTAATCCTCCTTCTAATTGGTAAAAAAATAGTGTGAAAAATGTATTAAGGCATGCAAACCCCTCAGTAATCTGTTAAATTCCTAGAGTACTCGATCAGCCCTCTAGTGTTAGAGGTAGAGCGATTTACTTTTCGAGAAAATACACGGAATTATATTGGAACCACAACCGCTATAGTCAAGTTCCAGAATGTCTTAACCTATAACAAATAAATGGTCCTCAATAATAATAGTTATCCTATAAGATTTAATAAGCATTTACTTATGCATTTTTTTTTAATTTTGATGAATAATCGTCAATCTAGAAGCAATTTTCTCCGAGAAATTCTACGGTTAGCTCAAAAAAATACGAATGCGAGGATTTTTCAAAAATAATGACCTCTACAAATCTGGGTGTACAGCAATGTCCCCTCCAGGTCAAGCGCAAAAGCGGCACAGCCGTCCCATATTAAACTTTAAATAATGTAATTATTCTCAAACATCTCTTGAAATGCGGTCTCTTTGGATCTAGCGCTAACCGTTTAATGCTTCTATGTCCCGTTTTATCAATCCATATAGTGGCCTATCGGTAAAATGCATATCTTTTGGTAAATCGGCATTTTGGTTTATTTCTAGTTTCTTAATCAGATGTAAGGATCTATATTATATAAAAAAGTGCACCTTTTAGTCAAATTCCACTGAATTATTTTTTTGAACATTTACTGTAACAGCCGATCAAAATCTTTTTTTTTTAATTTATAGCCTACCAAACTGACTCAACATGGCCTAAAGGAAACTATGAGTAGAATAAAAGAGTGGGGCCATCATACTTGCTACGACTGCAGACAATGGAGTATGACGCTTGGAGAGATACTTTTTCAAGCACCTTTTAAAGCTACCAGGATCATAGAAATATAATATCATCATTTTTAAATGGAAACCTTAAACATTACTTCTAATTAAAAATTACAGGATCATTTCAGCGGCCCCGTGAACATTAATCGCCCATGTGTTTTCATCGAGAGAGCTGTTTGATTTGACAAATTGCATCCTTTGTTGGCAACGAGCTGTCGATAACCCTTCCTATTTGGAAAGGCATCACGCCATCGCGCCAGGTAAACGTTTCTTTCTTAACAACTTCAGTGACATCGCATTTTTGGAATGTGTTACGTTATTCACATTTTATTTAGACTTTAGGGTAATACGATTTTGTTGAATTCAAATATCTTTTGTTATAATTGATGTTAAAACTTAAAAGGTTTTATTGATTTAATATTTAAGTTATTTATAATTTACTTAAAACTGGCCGAGCCCTACTCGCGATTTTTGTAGCTTTTGAATCAAATTTTGCTCACTATTTCATCTATTTTATTTTACGTTATCTTAATTTTTTCCTACTTAATATAAAACAAGTTTACATTACTCCTTACAATATCATTTATATGCTTGTGGAAGTTCCCTCAAAATCGGTCTAGATATTTTGGAAAATATCCGAAAAACATATAGACAAAAAAATAAAAAGAATGAATTTTTAATGTAAACAATTTTCTATAAAAATTCTTCGAAGAATATTCTAAGAATCCTTTAGATTCCATATTATAAACCTACGAGTACATGAAGTAATTAATTGTGAGTCTAGGTGTATGGTACCTTTTACGCAGGAAAGGCTTATGTCCTTCAGTGGGCAATTACGAGTAAAAAGTGTTAATGATGAAGAGGTTTACATGTCTTTACCCTTAATAGAACTTGTTTTCTTTTACAGAATGTCTTACACATTCTGTTAAAAACATCCCGAAACTAAAACCTCCAATTCCCTTGATCTTGGGAAGTTATTTATGAATTGCAAATATTCAATAATGACGGTAATCACATACGTTTAGATAAGTCGTCTGTTTTTCCTCTATATCATAAGAAGGCACACTACTGTGCTCATAGAATTTCGCCCAAGAAAAAATCTGTAGCGTGATTTTCGTATTCCCTCAAAGTGGCGTAAGGGTTGCGCCCTCACTTTAAATACAATCGTACACAAAAGAAAAGCGTGTTCTAAACAATTTATTGTAGAATTTAATTATAGAGAACTCGTAAATATTTCAGGTAGTGAAATAACACAGTGCGTTACCGGAACTGGAATGAAAAATCTTTATTCTTGATTATACTTATGTAACGGTTGATGTACTGGTGTAGTATATCTATTTGCTAATCATGAAGATCAGATGGTTCGATTGGGTGCGTAATACCGAAGTTCTAAGACGCGCCAATGTTAGTGGCATTGAGGCATATCTGATGCGTCGGCAACTTCGGTGGTGTGGTCACGTATCACGGATGGCGGAAGAGAGAGTGGCGAAGCGCATCTTTTGCTCTGAGCTAGAGGTGATGAAAAGTGAATTTTTAACGATAACCGTAAACGAAAAATACAATCGAAAACCCTAGGTCAAACGCCGCAGAAGTGTCCTTAAGCAAAGCTTACCAATAAAAAGGTAATGGTAACTGTTTGGTGGTCTCAGCATGGTATTATTCACTATAACTTTCTCCGATCTGGTCAAGCAATAATGGCAGATGTCTACTATGCCGACCTCATACAGCACGAGGAACCGTTTTGACTCTAATAAACCTGAAATTAGAAACCATTCGTCACTCTCCGTATTCGCCAGACCTGGACCATTTTTGATTGATGATTAGGACAATTATCTACGTGATAAAAAGTTTTCTTCCCAGGAGACAATACTAAATGCTTTCACACAGTTTGTGAATCTAGATCACTAGAGTTCTATTACAAAGGCAAAAATGACCATCCTATTAGAGGGCAGCAATGTATAGATAATAATGGTAGATATTTTGATTAAATAAATATGTTAAATAAAAAAACCAATTTCAATTTTTCAGTACAATTCTTTAATTTCATACTAAATGAAATTGCCGAATCGGCAAATACAAATCGGTAATTTCATACTGTAATTTCATATAAGTTTGAAATTTCCGATTTGACCCATAATACATACATGACATATCATACATAGAAAACATCCATACTCCGAAACAAATATTTGTGGATCACACAAGCATTTGGTCCGACCCGGGAATTGAACCCAAGACTTTAAGCAGCAGTGCTTTACTTAAAGCACTGCTGCTACCCTAGACTTCTAGGGTTCGCTGAAGTTACTGAATCGGATATACTACCACTGCAAAACCAAGGCAGTCAAGTTAATGTTATAGATTGACTAAATACAGAGATTACACTGCCTATTTAGAACTGTTTAAGGCTTACTGTGAATGTATCTCTCATTGTAATTGTAATTACAGCTAGAAGAGTAGTTAAACGATATACCAACATCAAATACTGAATTCGGGTAAAGGAATGTGATCAGAGTAGGACTGTCCTTTTATCCTTGGCCAGGCCGTATAACCCTCATACCTATGGCCCTATGGCCAGACGGGTTGGCATAGGGTTGGTTTGAAGTTTTCCTTCTCTTTGCATCGATTACGACACCCGCGCGGGATGACACTGGGTGTGGTGACACTGTATTCTTAATCCGTCACCACACGGACTACGGATAGTTTACCATACATAATTTCAATGTTTTATTTTGAGTATATAAAGACTATTTTAAACGTTTATCTCCATTTATTTTATAACAAAACATTACCTCATCCACGCAAAATACTTTAAGGAAAAGTATAATTTAACCGTATCCCATAAAAGCTTAGGATCCGAAGGCGGTAAATTACAGCATAAAACACGTAAATGCTATAAAAGGATGCAAAACTTATTTATGTCGAATCTTTTTAGTATCTCTCCCTGTCTGTATATCTGTGCCCGATTTTTTATAGAGTTAAAAAAGTTGGTAGGTGGCAATTTTTCTTGTTGAATAAACCGTTATTACAGTGAATCTATAGCTGAACTTTGTCTGTCTGTCATGGAGACATTTTGATTCTGGAGGATGGCCATACATGCGGACCGAGCCACGGGCAAAAACTAGTGTAATAGTTTGGATGAAATTAGTAATATTACAGCTACACTCTGCCAAGATTCATAGCAGCAAATTTTGTATACATTAATTGGAAACAAAATCTAAGGTAGATAAATAAAACACAAGTACGAAGTGCGTTGCATTTCGAGTCAAAACTTAACTCTATTTTTGCAAAAATTTAATTCTTTGAAGCGCACACAAACCAACTTAACAAATACATAAGAGAAGTTTACACCACTACATTTTGATGTTTTAGTTATTTAATTATATTATATCTATCAACACCAAAACTATTAAATCTTCGATAAACTATATTCAAAATATTAAGCAAATCTAACATGAAAGTTTTGATTTAGTGTTACTGAGGTGCGTCTAACCAACTCCACGGGAGATATTATAGTGCACGACTTTGTGCGCAAATACAAGTGCACTATTTGTTCCTTCACTCTCGTAATCCGATGGGACGGTTATACGACACGACCCCGAAGAGATCAGGCACCGGATCGACGGCTTTACGTGCTCTCTGTGGCACAGAGCTGAAGATCCCAACTTCCGAACTCCGGACTGTTACTAAGCATTTCTACAACAAAAAAAAATCAATAACACTTTTTGGTTTGGTTTGGTTGTTCATCGAGGCCGTACTTAGTGAGTATTCAATACTAATTATATGAAATCGAAATTCAAACTTATAAAAAACAATTACTTATCGAATTATACCCATTGCCGAGGAAAATAAATCTAACAAGAAACAGTTTAGCTAAATCGGTATAGAACAATGACACATCTACCCAAATATCTTCCCTCTCACAGCCTCCCTACACCGTTTACGCCCAATTTGACAGCCTCTGTGGCGCTACAAAAAGTTTAATACTCTTAACGCATGGTGCTCACTTAACTCGATTCAAAGTGAACTTCCTTTTCAGTGAGGGCCAAGAAAACAGCGAATTTATTTTGTTCCACAAAGAATTCATCTGTGTGAACGCAAAAATATTCTTTCTTTACCTTTGTAATTAACATTTGTTTCAAATACAAATCTAGAACTTTCTCCCACTGTAAACTCGGGTCCTTTAAGCGGGATGTGCAAAAGCAACTCAGTAGGCCACCATATGTGGTTACCATACTGTATTGTTCACGTTTACATTCAGAATGAAAACCACCAGTCTTTGAATCTACTGATACTTTCTATCAAGTAGAGTAGAAACATTTTAGCAGCAGACTCTTCGTGATTAGGTTACAGTTTCTGACTAATCAAAGTAACTGAAGATATTAAGTAACTCAAGTATTTTTTACAAAAGAATATTAGTGGACAGTTTTTTTACGTCACACAGCACGCAGCCTCATGGCCTGTCGCCTGGCTTGATGTTGTAATGGGTGCCATGCGTGTTAATGGTCTCACCACCATTGATGCAAAGTGGGGGAGAAAGAGCTGGAAAGCGGATCCAGGGCTCCAAAGTGAAAAAAATTTGAAGAACCGGGCAGAACGCTAGGATGATGATGATGCTGTCTTATGTCAATCAAAAAACCAGAGTTGGATTCAGTCAGGCTCAGATATCATTCGTTCAAAACATGTTTCTTAAAAGACCATAGAAGGCAATAGATACCAAACCTATGAGACGCGTGTAACTTTGAAGAACCCACGCCTGATTAAATTTATTGTTATTTAGTGAATTTTATAGTTAATAGAAACCTACACATAGATTTAGAATATGTAAAAATACCATATTTCATTAAATGATTACCCGCTAGTTCTAGAGCCCCAAACGCAACATTGTTTCCACACGCGGTGGCTTCCAGATCGTTTGTGGATAACTCGGTTCGATACTTATGTTCATTTCTGTGAAAACAAAATGCCTACCGCTTATCTTTAAATCTTGACAAATTTGAATATGTTGCTGTTGATAACTCTATTTTATTTTTGATTTTTAGCCAATTTAGTTACGCAGTGTAATTGAATTGACTGTTTGCTGCGAATGCTACTTATTTAGTTAATTATAACGAAGAAAAGCCCGACACGTGATACCTTTATATAGCTCGTTACTGAATACAACGTCGATCACTTAAAACAATAGAAACTTTTAACAAAGTATTATTTAAGTAACTTGATGCGACTTCCACATCACAAAGAAACAAAAATACATTTCAGTGCCATCTAACGAAGTTACACCGAACTACAATGAAAATGACAATCCTATATCACGATACGAAAGTTTTCACACCATTTAGCATTTTGTTATATTTAATTCTCGTGTAACATTGTTGCTTACGATGACCTCCAAAACTATCTAATAGGATAGTACAATAGAATAGGGTAGTTAACATTACGCTTAGACCAATAGGAGCAGACCATGATGCAACAGTTATGCGGACGATTTCGTGGGTCAGCTAGTAAGTATATAAAATATTCCAACAACTACGATTGGGCCGTGTTATAGCAAGCACGTTCTCCTAACCTGTCCCCCTAGCAAGTTGCAAATGTTTTTCGTTGTCTGTTTTAGTTTCTACTCTTGTTATATCTGCAAACATTTTGTTTGGTAACGTGGGTGTCGTAAAAGGCGACTAAGGGATAAACTACGCAAGACAACATCAATGCAAAGAGAAGGAAAACTTGAAACCAACCCTATACCAACCCGTCTGGCCAGCGTGGTATAGTAGGCCAAAACCTCCTTTTTAAGGAGAGGCCTATGTCCAGCAGTGGACTGTTAAAGGCTGTTGATTATGATGATGATCACGTGTCTGAGTGACATTAGCCAATGAAAGAAGAGAATAGAGAACTAGAATAGAGAATAGAATAGAAAACGTGCTCGTAAGATCCTTTCTTTGTATAACACGGACGTATCATGCGTCTTCCCATAAGCTCTTAATAAGCTTGGTATTATCCATTAAGGCTGGATTATCTGTATAAGCTCACGTCATACAAATAAACAATTCGATTTATGTATAGACACTTATGAGACATACAGTAATAATGCTCAAATATTTTTTGTGTAAAAATTTAGACAAAGTATGCTCGTCTCCCAAAATTACGTTTATAACATAAAGCTAAATATAATATCTTTCAATACAGTACAATACAGTGTAATATCTAAATAACGAAATAACATTCATTCATTTTTCTCACAAAACATAAATTCAAAAAGCAAATTCTTTTCACATATTTTCGTAACAAAAAATTCTTAATGAGCCCTCAATTCAGCGAATCAAAATGTTCGTCATGCCGATGCTAAATTTGGGCAAAGAACGTCTTTCCGAAAATCAAATCAGCCAATCACAGGCGGCCCTGTTAAATATCTACATCAATCATGGCGGTATTTTTTTTTTATTTCGAACTTTTCTGATTGTAATTTTAAATTTTTGCTAATGAAATCTACAGTAGTAATGCAATTTTTAGGGCCACAGCACTCTAGCTACTTTTAGCATCGGCGATCGGCAACTAGTCGCTTTTTAGAAACTAAATACGACGACCGAACGCTCCACACCGCACTCTTAAGAACGCCAAACGCGGAGATTGAGTCGCTTTTTAGAAGCGCGACACAGCAGCTGAACGCTAATCTACGCACAGATTCGGATACCGGTGGCATCGATTTGGCGTCGGAAAATTATAGACAACACTACAGCCGACGCGATCCAGGCATCTCAGCAGTCGCTAAAACGCGCGTTTCCGATACCGCGTTCAAACGCAGAAAGTCGCGAATGATGCAACATGACGCGCGATTTTGATACCGCGATCGAACGCAGGAAGTTGCTAAAACGCGATGCAACATCCATGCAGTTGCAAAATCGCTTATCGTCGATGCTAAAAGTAGCTAGTGTGCTGTGGCCCTTAGTTAAACAATATAAATCCCCTTTGCATAGGAGGCCAAACTTTTCAGAGATTTGTTTTAGAGAGAAGAGGATTTGTTTTTATTTAACTACAATTACATTACAATATTTAGTAGGTAGTAGAGCCACGCTGATTTTATCATGAATGGACCGGCTCGACCGGGGCAGTACTACCCTTACACAGAAGACCAACCTAATAATGACAGCATTAGTGCTGCATTCGTTGGCGAGTGTGAGACCGGAGGTCCAATCGGAGATCGGGAGTACGATGCAGAAACATCTGTCCAGGCCGCCAAGGTATGGGTCATTTTGAATTGTCTACACTCGCAGTGAGGATAGTGTCTTCTACTCTTAGGTTCTACTCACGCTTTCCATCAGGCTGAGTAGAGTCACTTTGGTTGGCTTTAATATAAAAAAAAAACCAAAATCACGTCTCCTCTCATCCATGCTTAGCTCCTATTGGTTTAATAAGCGTGATGTAAACTATCCTGCCCTAAGCCAGCAATGTACATATTAAAAAAATAAGGGAAAAAAAATAGGTGACATATTTTATTAGAGTTAATCGTGAGCCAACAACCTGACACGTAAATTTTACGTACTTAACCAGTTTTCTCCTGCGTGTTTGTCGGTTATCACCATAAAAAGTAGCCTATATCTTTTCCCTGGCTCTAGGCTACCTGTGTACCAAATTTTACTAAAATCGGTTTAGTAGTTTTGTATTCGCATTTATGATATTAGTAAGGATTGTAGAACCGATAACCGTTGGGGTAAACGGGTTCTTAAGTGGAGACCGCGACTCGGCAAACGTAGTGTAGGACGTCCACAGGCCAGGTGGAGTGATGATTTGCGCAAGAGAAGCCCTGAGAAAAGAAAAAATTCACCCTGTATACATTTACATATTTCTTCAGTACAACAGGTGTTACCACAAGTTGTTATTATTGTTAATATTTATGATTATCCTGAAGTAATCAACGATGTTTGATATTATATCGTAATATTTCTTTTATATAATGTGAGCTGGACGCAAGAAGCCGAGGATCGAACCAAGTGGCGTGCAATTGGAGAGGCCTATGTCCAGCAGTGGACTGCGATAGGCTGATGATGATGATGTATGTACTGTATTTATGACTAACAGTATTGAACTTAATCCTTTCAACAAAGCACTATTATTGTGTTAGAGTAAACAAATCTAAATAAAATTCAATAAAAATAAATCCGTAGTAAATCTATTGAGTACCTAATCTATTCACAGAGACAAATCCAAAATTTTATATTTAGTTCAGGAAATAATGTAATATTTTCAGATTGAATTTATTTATTCAAAACAACTTAGCATTTCTCTGCATGTTGTGATTCAAGACGCGAATGAATTTGAATGTCGATTTCATTGTCTCTGTCTAAATGAAGGTATTCGTTTACTGAATATTTTATTCAACAATGAAGTCGAAACGAAATGTAATAATTTTTACTATGAAAATTAGTATGACAGGAGAGTCTTAAAATATTAGTAATTTGAATAAACAAGACGATGTTTTGAAATCATAATGCAACAAGGTGCAGAGTAGGTACACAGTGCCTTGTGGTTTAAGCGGTGAATTACTGCGTTTAGTATTGTAGGCTCAAATCCAACACAGAATAACACTGTCTGATCCACAAAATGTGTTCGATTCTTGTACATATGTTATATTCACAATTGGCCTAGCGGTTGAAGTGATCGCCACGCAGCTTTCTACTGCACCAAGTGATGTGCGTATAAATCCCATAAAGGATAACATTTGGCGTGATCCACTAATTGTTGTTCTGAGTCGGGGTGTACTTTGTGTCCTTTTTATGTATGTCTGTAAAGGCCCCTTCGACACAGTACATACATACAATACGATACAATACAATGTACATATATTCTAATGCAGGAGTTGTCTTTCATAAAAAAAAACAGAAACCAACAAGTCTTTTTAATACTGCGCTTTATATAGGTATATATATTATGTGTCTTTAAGACCCCCACAATCCAGGTGGAGTAACGATTTGCGCAAGATGGCTGGCAGGAGCTGTGTACAAAGTGGTGTACAATGGAAGAGGCCTATGTCCAGCAGTGGCCTGAGATGGGCTGATGATGATGATGTCTGTAAAGTCCTCCGCGACACAGGATGAACATTTTGAATGCGAGAGCTGTCTTTTTAAAGAAACAAACAATTTAACCTTTTTTATACATATGAAAAATCGGTACTTAAAATAAGCCAAAGAATAATTGTAGTTTCCATTCAATTAACAAAACGTTCATTAGCGTATTAATATGCTAAATTGTGAATCGTTTGCATCTAGTTCGACATACGTCATGTTCGACAAATTGTGACAATATTGTCTCATTTGTTATGTTGACTTTAATTAGTGTTCACAACTGTTTTAGCTAAATATTGACGATTAAAAGTGATGATGTTTCAATCTACGCTATATTCATAGTCATTGTTTGATTTATCAAAGAAGTATCCGGGAAGGGGCCCGGTACCACAGACGACTCAGACGTCGAATGTTGAAGAACGATCTCCGTCTTCAATAAGCGCAAGTCGTCTTTTGTTTCGGTTTTGTCAAAGGTGTCGGATGAGGCCATCCGTTACCGTAGCAGAAGCAGGCCAGGACGGTAGCACGCGCACCCGGAAATGACCAGGGTTCCCATTCAGGACGGGGTCATCTGCTAATCAGGTAGATGGATCGAGGTACCTCGGGGTCCCAGGCTTTTCTTTCTGATGCCCCGACTACTAGTACCTTGAGATGGCGTGCGACTTTTGGTCGGTTTATATCTGACATAATCACCAGCTGGTGGT
This sequence comes from Phragmatobia fuliginosa, assembly GCA_932526445.1. NCBI lineage: Eukaryota > Metazoa > Arthropoda > Insecta > Lepidoptera > Erebidae > Phragmatobia > Phragmatobia fuliginosa. Next base: position 16,444,855 of record OW052074.1, on the reverse strand, counting down.
ATCTAAAGGGATTTCAGGGCGGGTAAAAAGGTTTATTTAGATAAGCATAGCTAAACCCCGCGATGTTACCCGCGGCAGTTGTTGTAAACGCGGGTAACGCGGGAGCGAAACTAGTCTAACTAAATTAGTTTGAGTTACTCCCTATGTCATAGGTTATCTGCGAATGAAAGTCCCGCCCAAGTCGGTCCAGCCATTTCAGAGATTAGCTGAAACAGATAGACAAACAGACATAAAACTTTGTTGTTTTAATGTATAGTACCGTTTAAACTTTTACGTTTTTACTATGTCATGAACACCTATGGCAATCGTTATTGGGAAGTCAGTGCCCTCAAATATACTGACAACTAGTTCAACCCTCGAATTTCAGTTCTCCCTTAGGGTCCGATGCCAGTCGCTTCGTGGAAAAACTGATATTCAGTTGAAACCGGTTGAACTAGTAGCCGACCCCAAATAAACTTGGGAATAATGGCTAGGAGGATGGCCGTATATACTTTTTTATATGCATTTAGTAAAACATTGTTAATTTAGTATTACATACAGATACTCCCATATATTTATTTGTATAAATAAAGACGTAACTAAAAGTATCATAAAATACAGACGTATTCTCTTCCATTTAAAAGACGTCTTACATTTTACGAGATGCAGTTTCTAAGACACCTCTCCCTCAAACAGCGGTAAACCGGTATCTTATGAGTGCTTACCCCGAGGGAAATAAGCGGGCGACACGACATTATTTGTTCCTTTGACCCCAGGCGTGGAGAATATAATGCTTTTGGAAACGTTTCAGATGATCCAAAACTTTGTGTACAAGTTTTAATGAAATGCTTCAATAAATGTAAAAAAGGATTATGTATTTGAAGAGTTATAGATGGACCTTTTGGGCTAGTGGATGGTGATTTTGACTGCTAAGCTACAGATGTTGGTTCGATACCAAGGGTCGGATAAAATTTTAGTAAATTCTGTATGTAAATTTACATAAGTTTTTTCATTCCCATAGTACATACAAGCTCTGCTGGGATCTCAAGATTGTTTCAAAATATTATTATTTTTATTTTAAAGTAAAAATTATTACGTTAGCTATTTAAAGTTAAACCTCAGTAATGCATACCTGCAACCTCAGTAATGACTGCCTTGCTGGTCTAGTGGTTAGCTTATGCGGCTGCTGATCAAGAGGTCTCGGGTTCGATTCCCGGGTCAGACCAAATATTTGTCTAATCCACAAATATTTGTTTCGGAGTCTGGGTGTTTTTCTATATATAATATGTTTGTATTTACAAAAAAAAGTATGTTTATGTATTTATATCAGTTGTTTAGTACCCATAACACAAGCTCTGCTTACTTTGGGACTAGATCATGTTGTGTGTAAGATGTCCAAATATTTATTTATTTATAGTCACGCCAAATACACGTAGGTATAAAATAGGTTTGCTTAAATTATTTTTTTATAGTGTACCTATTTCATTTAAGGACTATTTATACACTGTTTATATATAAAGACTAGTTGACCCAGCGAACTTCGTACCGCCCAACTTTAAAATTCCAGAACTTGATCGCAGCGCCACCTACCGGGTCCAATTGCGAATCTAAACCATTCCCAGATCCCCTTGAACACACACAAAAAAAATCATCAAAATCGGTCCAGTCGTTTGAGAGAAGTTCAGTGACATACACACTCACAGAAGAATTATATATATAAAGATTAAGATAAAGCATGGTAAGAATAAAGGACTCCTTTGTAATTTATTAGCTTTTGGATCGTTTTATACCATTTTAAAAAACGAAGCATGATAAATCCAAGTCACGTTCAAATTAACAAAACCTCATTGCTCAACTTTTGCAAACCATCGAATTCGATAGCATTTTAAAACGAATCTATCATCAAAACCACACCGTCATAATTACATTCGAAAACAATTTGTCACTCAAAATTAAACCTATTGTTATTCAAAATAAGGTTTACAGTATTTGGTATAAACTGCAAGACTGTTCTAAACTCCATCTGTCACTGACTGATGAGCTATTGAATCTTTCGGCAGTTCTGATTTATAACTACGATTCAAATGATCAATTGTAAAAGTTTGAATTAATTCATTTGTATAATGATATTATTGCCAATTAGTATTTTAGTGTAATACTTGTAATACTTAGAATATCGCCACTGGATGAAAAGTTAAGAAGTAATAGGTTAAGGACATGTTATGCGGAGGGATGAGGAAAATGTGGCAAAGAAAATGTTGGGTATGTAAATTGAAGGTTACATGGCAAGAGGAAGACCAAAGAAAAGGTGGATGGATTGTGTGAAAGAAGATATGAATAGGAAGGGAGTTAACAGTGAAATAACGAGTGATAGAGTAGAATGGAAGGATAAAACATACTGCGCCGACCCTAAATAAAATTGGGATAAGGGCAGGCAGATGATGATGACGTCTGTACTTAGAGTATGCTTTCTTTATTGATGTTCTGTGATCAACGGAGGCTCTAATGTAGTGTTGCTTTTCTAAGTTAGACAGGTCATCTTGCCCAGCAAGCCTTATGTATGTATGTAGAGTCCCCCGCGACAACATGATGAATATGCCTAATGTGGGAGTGTCTTTATAATAAAACAATAGAACGTTATAATGTGGGTCACCAAGCTGCATTCACAAAGAGTGGTGACCACTACTTATGGATTCTACTTATAATAATGTATAATTAATAAATATTTCGAACATCTTTTACACACAACATCATCTAGTCCCAAACTAATCAGAGCTTGTATTATGGGTACTAAACAACTGATATAAATACATAAACACTATATTTTTGTAAATACATACATAATATACATAGAAAACACCCAGACTACGAAACAAATATTTGTGGATTACACAAATATTTGGTCCGACCCGGGAATCGAACCCAAGACCTCATGATCAGCAGCCGCATACGTTAACCACTAGATCAGCAAGGCAGTCAAAAACTTATGCTTTCCATCAGGCAGAGTTGAGTTAATCATATGATAAAATATCAAATAAAAAAAACACTTTATTCAATAAAAAATCTTTTTCTTCAATAGATTGAAAGGGTTCAAATTTTGTGTCCTTAACTTTATTTGACGATAAACAACTATCAAAGAGCTTCAATGGAAATCCTCACTAATATTATAAACGCGAAAGTTTGTGAGTATGTATGTATGATTGTTGCTCTTTCACGCAAAAACTACTGAACGGATTTGGATGAAACTTTACAGTAATATAGCTTATATATCAGAATAACACATAGGAAACTTTTTACAGCAATAATCAAGATACACGCGGGCGAAAGCTAGTCCATAATAAAACAATCAAAGTAAAAAGGTCGAAATAATTAAATTCAAGTTTGCAAAGTTTCGTGAGCTAGGAATAAAAATGTGAAAGTCACTAATTAGCACCTTGCAAATTAAACTTGTCATCCGCAGATTTTTCTTGAGGCCTCACAAAGTTAATTAAGATCTGTTTAAGCGAACATTCCAGAATATTAATCTATTGTTGATGTTTGCTAATTAGAAATTTTCTTGAAAGAGATACTTGCCTAGACAACGGCGTTTTTCATTGCTATTAAGACTACAAAGAGTAAACAGCGTACCTAGCCAAGTTGCAAACTTTTTCGTTTTCTGTTCTATTCTGTTTCGCTGTTTTCTTGATTCATTTTCTAATGTCACTCAGTCACTTGATCAAAACGAAATATTAGATAAATACTATATATACTATACTATATATAATATTAGATAAATGCTCCGCTCGCGTCCTAGGGGTATGAATAATAGATGGTGGCCGATTCTCAGACCTACCCGATATGCTCACAAAATTTTATACAAATCCGTCAAGCAGTTTCATAGGAGTATGGGAACAAACATGGTGACACGAAAATTTTATTTATAAGTTAATTAATAGAAAAGAAGATAGTTTTATTGTTTTTTTGGAAGACGGCCCCCATTTCATCTCATCATATCCCATCATAATATTATATATCTATGTTTAATATGTATGTATTTACAAAAAAAGTATGTTTATGTATTTATATCAGTTGTCTAGTACCCATAATACAAGCTCTGCTTAGTTAGGGACTAGATGAAGCTGTGTGTAAGATGTCCAATATATTTAATATTTGAAATAATATAATAATATGCTATTAATATGCTTAGATTTGATTTATCACATAATAGTTTATATAAGGTAAAAATGTGAGGCATATACATGATCACGTTAATCCACGTTAGAACAAATCCGTGACGTAATACGATTCTTCATAACCTGGGTTTAGTCTAGTTCATAAGATTTCAAGTATATAAACATTACATAATTATGTTACGTGAAATGCAGAAGTTTAATCACTCCTATGTATTAAATAGCTAATCCACGCAGCCCCGTTTTTATTACACGCTTTTATTAGCTTCACCTTTATGTTTGTAACCGACTCCTTTTAGGAGCAATTTTGACCCACTTTAAACGGACAGATTTCGTTCAAACTTTGTAGATTTTATGAGAACCCATGATACAATACACTAATTTGAAAAAAAAAGTAAACAAAATTGTTTAAACAAATAAGTCTTTTTTAGTCTTTTCCAAAAACAATAGTTTGAAAACACTAAATAAACACGCTTTTAAATTAAAAAGTAGAAAATAATTTTAATGCGTAGGGTGTTTTCTGAAAATATTTCAATAACGTCGCCCCACGCTTTGTTACACTAAAATTATTTTCTACTTTTTAGTTTAAAAGCGTGTTGGTTTAGTTTTTTAAATCATTTTTTTTTGTACTCTATTGCCCATAGCGTGAAGTTATACAGCGGAAACAAATCTGTTTACCATGAAAAAGGTTCTTGTGATCAACTATTAAAAATAGATAGGTGTTGTTGCTAACTTATTTAAGATTTTTTAAAGGCGAACATAAATTTTTCATCCATTGTTACTTTAACTGTTTACACGACGCACTTTCTCATTGATTCTCCGGTCTTTCTGGTTTTAACTTGATGATACGTAGCCTGTTACTTTCTTCAATAACTGGGCTATCTAACTCATCTTCCTAGCCTTTATTCTTAAGTTTATTTGTAGTCGGCTACTAGTTCAACCGGTTTCACCTGAATTTTAGTTTTATTACGGAGCGACTGGCATCGGACCCCAACAACCCTAAGGGAGAACTGAAATTAGAAGATTGAACTAGTTGTCAGTATATTTGAGGGCACTGATTTCCCAATAACGATGGCTTTACGTGCTCTCCGAGGCACGAGCGTGAATCACCGCCAAACTTCCAAACTCCGGGCTGCTATTAGGAATTTCCTAAGAAAAACCCAAAAACACTTTTGACCAGACCCGGGATTTGAAACCGAGACCTCTTGATTAGCAGTCGCATACGCTAACCACTAGACCAACGAGGCAGTTAACTGGGCTATCTAACACTGAAAGAAAATGTTGTATTCAACCAAACAACAAACAAACTCTACAGTTTTATAATATTGGTAAAGATAATAATCATTCAACAAGGACACCCACATTCGAACGTGGTTAGTGTACTAAATAATACAGTCAGCATTTCTGAAGCATTATCTGACACAGAAGGGCATCAAAATCATTTTCAATCCCAATTTTTTTCTTAAGCCTGTTATTATTCTGATGTATTGACAATAAAGGCTAAACTATTGATAGATAGAACTCAATTTTCCGTCAAATTAAACATTGGAGATAATCTTTTATAAGGATAGTGGAGGAAAAAATGCAATAAACTGATATAATATTAAATAGCAATACTGAAATTGCACGATGCAATATTTTGTTATTGAAATTTCAACCCTGTATGCTCAAAATTTCATTTAATAGTTCTTCAAAGAAATTCAATAAATATTTTGTTGTAGTAATGAAATTTCTTAACAAATATTGAAAGTTACTGATATTAAAATTGAAATTTTCTTTTTTTTAATGGCACAGGGGGCAAAGAAACAGACAGGTTAATGACTGCCTCGGTGGCGCAGCGGTAGCGGTAACGACTTCTATGCTTGAAGTCTGGGGTTTGACTACTGGATTGAACTACACGTTTGTATGATCTACAAATATTTGTTTTTGAGTTTAGGTATTTTCTTTCTATACTCTATGCAACTTCTTCTCAATTTAAGGGTCAGTCCCTTGTCGGTGGAGCAATCGTCACTCCTGTCTATTTTCCGCAATCCGATTGACCTCTTAATAGGCCACGACTCCTACTTTCTCCTTTACTTGTTGTATGTACGCCAATCTAGGCCTTCGCGTTTTCTTCTACCTTCTATATTTCCTTCTAGAATGGTGGTCAAAAGGTTGTCGTGTCTTATCAAATGGCCAATCATTTTGCCTCTTCTGTTGTCAACATTATTCAGAAGTCTCCTTTCTTCGTCAACCATTAGTAGGACTTCCTCGTAGTTTTTTTTTATGCAACTATAATACAAAAAATCATTTTTAAAAATTTTGTGTGTGGCTGTCTGTCGGTTTATTCCGACTAATTGACACGACGTTTGGAGTTCGTTAGAAGCACACGTATCGACAATTATAACTCGAAATACTTTAATAACAGCTAAGCTATAGTATACTCAAAGTGAATAATTATAAAGCTCCATTTCTATAAATGAACGTGTGACAGTTAAACCGTTTCAACTCGGCTGAGAGGCCAGCTCGAAGTGAATCTGTCTCTCTCATATCTACACATCCTGCTCTGCACTCCGACCTGTGGCTACTACACGAGGAACTACCGACGCACAACTTGCATACCAGAAGTAAGGGCATATTTACACTCGCCTAGTTTTTGTTTGGTTATTTTTTTTTTCTTTTTGATCGTTGAGTAAAATAATTGATAATGACTTCACGGGCGCCACCAAAATCCCAAATATGTGGAGGATCTCAACCAGACCTATCTAAATTAAATGTTTTGGAGCCAAATTTGAGCCATATCACTCAACGAAAGAGAAAGACTCCTGAGGATGAAAACATAAGCGATGTATTGAAAGACTTCCGTAATGAAATGATGTCTTCATTAAATAGCTGTATGGAACAACACACTGCAATTCTGAATAAAATATCAAATGATGTGTCGGACATTAGAGATGAAATTAAAATCCTGCAACTTACTACAAACAACCTTGTATTGGAACAAAACAACATCAAATCTGATATACTCAGATATACTCCAACAAAAAAATGTTGGTGCAAGAATAGATGATCTAGAATCTAATATTCAAGTTATGAAAACTACTGCAACTGCTCGAACAGAATCATGCTATGAATCTCCAGTGTATGAAAATATCGTCACTGAACTACAGGAAAGGCAACAACGAAACAGAAATATAATAATTGTGGGTGTACCCGAATCTAAGGTTGTAAACAAAGATGATCGACATTTGTCTGAATTGAGTGAAGTAACCAAAATTCTTAAGAACCTATATCCTGAATGTCCAAGCCCCATCAAAATTCATCGTCTAGGCAACTACAAATCGGAAAGATCTCGTCCTATCAAGGTGTATCTGACGAATCAAGAAATTGTAAAAAACATTCTTCGAAGCAAGAATCGCAATAAGACTGATTGTATAAAAATATATTCTGATCAAACTCCGTACCAACAAAGACAAATGAAAAAAATGGTGGAGGAACTAAAACAGAGAGTAGAAAATGGTGAGAAAGACTTAATCATAAAATATATACGAGGCACTCCTAAAATCATCAAACAACATTTAAAAAACGCAATGGAAACTCCGCATCTCCAAAGGAAATAGAAAATGGTCAAGAAAAAATAATGTATAGAATTGCTAGTAACTATAATAGTGTAGATCACTTTAATAAATTGGACTCCAACGGATCGTCATTAAACTTTATATATGCCAATATTCGCAGCTTAGTAAAACCGGGAAAGTTGGACGAATTGAAGTGCATATTAGCTCAAATTAAAGGTATACATGTGGTCATATTAGCCGAGACCTGGATTAAAAGTGAAGAAGAAGCGAGATACTTACGATTACCATGTTATGAACATTACTTTAATTTTCGAACTAAATCCAGAGGAGGTGGAGTGTCTATATTTGTACACAAAAATATGAAACATGAATTTATTAGCGAGAAATACGAGGATGACAATCATTTTTTGTGGGTTCATTTGGATAAATTTTGCTTGGATATTGGAGCTATATATAAACCTGAGAGAACAAATAACAATAAGTTCCTTGAAACATTTACTATAGAACTCAAACAAAGGAAAAGAGCAATAATATTTGGAGACTTTAACTACAACCTTTTAAATGCAAAACAGGCTACAAAAGATTATACAGAGACACTCTCTGAACAGGGACATATAATACTAAACAAAATAGACGCCAATTACTACAGTACTCGAAGGACATCAACAACATGCACAATATTAGATCATGTAATTACTAACCTAAAGGATTATAAATACAATTTAACTATTATAGAATCGGCCATGTCAGATCATAACCAGATACTCCTCACGCTTAAGCAACACAAGCCTGAACCACCAAGGAAAGTCAGGTATCAAGCTATGTCATATACTCAGCTTTACAAGAGTATGGAAGAGGTCAATTACACTAACATTGGTGAAGATTATATAAAATTGGAAGAAGCAATAACGTCAGCAGTCGATAAAAACAAAGAAACTAAAACTAAGATACTGAATCTACCGAGATCTGACTGGATAAATAAAAATGTAATAAACCATATACTTAAAAGAAATGAGTTATATAAACTGTATAAGAATCATCCAGAGGACACAGGTCTACAACAAGCATTTAAGAAAGAAAGAAACAGAGTTTTCGAACTGATTCAATCCACAAAAGCAGATTACTACCAGAAATCTTTTAAGGACTGCGAAGGTAAGCCTTTAAAGATCTGGCAATTAATTAATAACCTATCAAACAATAAATTACCAAAAACTTGTGCTCCTTCTAAATTAAACACTCCGAAAGGTGTTTTCACTAATGAAAAAGATATTTGCGAGTATTTTAATGATTATTTTTCTGGTATAGGTTCTGTTTTGGCTAATAAAATAATTCAACAAAATCACAACACCAACGTAAACACATTTACTTTAAAAAACGCATCCAACCAGAGATCTTTGACACAGCTGTCTCCGGCTACAGAGGCTGAAGTAGATAAAGTAATTCTTAATTTAAAAACAAACACTAGCACGGGGACGGATGGCACCAGTGCTAAAATTCTAAAATGCATTAAAAATATAATACTGCCAACGTTAACCAAATGCATTAATAAAAATTTAAGCGACGGGCACTTTCCAAACACATTAAAACATGCTAAAGTTACTCCGATCTATAAGTCGGGCGACAAACAAGATCCAGGAAATTATAGGCCAATTTCCGTGTTGCCTGTTTTGTCTAAGGTTTATGAAAAAATATTACACTCCAGGCACAACGAATACCTTGATACTATGGATTTCCTGTTTAAGGGACAATACGGGTTCAGAACAAAATCAAATACACTTACAGCATGTACAGATTTGATAACTAAAATAAAGACACATATTGATAAAAAACATATTGTCCTAGGAATTTTTATAGACCTAAAAAAAGCATTCGACACCGTCAGTCATAGTATACTGTTGGAAAAATTGTCAGCTATCGACGTTGAAGGCAGTGCACACAAAATGTTCCAATCATACCTTAAAAACAGATATCAGGTTACAAAAATTGGAGATACCATAAGCACACCCAATATAATTAGTTATGGGGTGCCCCAAGGTTCAATTTGTGGTCCATTATTGTTCCTGATATATATCAACAATATTCATGAACTGGGACTGAAGGGGCATTTGACCTTGTATGCTGATGACACTTGCCTTTTTTATTTTGGACATACCATGGAAACAATAATTCAAGAAGCACAAGAAGACCTAGCGATTCTGGAAAAATATTTCAACAGTAATCTTCTTACCATCAATACTTCTAAGACCAACTATATAATATTCTGTGCTAAAAATAAAAAGATACATAACCATAGGCCTCTGACTGTCTATGGCGATGTCTTAAGACAAGTAAATAATGAAAAATATCTCGGACTGATATTGGATAGCCGACTGACCTGGGAGGCGCATATTAAAAAAATTTGTACAAAAATTTCGTGTCTTACAGGAGCCCTGCGAGGAATAGTTAGATGTCTGCCTTTAAAAGTACGTCATACAATTTACAATTCGCTTGTAAAACCCCACCTAGAGTATCTCATAGAAGTGTGGGGATCTGCAGCAAAAACGCATCTCAATAAACTACAAGTTGCCCAAAATAAAATTGTCAAAGTTCTTTTTCATTTCAATTATTTAACACCGACTCAGAAAATATACCAGGATACAAAATTATTTAACATTAAACAAATTTATCAATTTAGGACATGTATTTTAATTCGTAAAATTTTAACTGGTGACGTACACACACACTTATCATTTACAAAAAAATCCCAGACCCAAAATCGTACTACAAGACGAGCACATCACCTTGTTCTAACAAAGCCGAGAACAAATTACGGAAAAAAAGATATTAAATACGAAGGAGCGCAAATTTATAATTCGTTACCTAAAAAGATTAAAGATACAAAAACTCTAAATTTATTTAAAAAACAATTAAAATGCCACATCTTGAAAGACTAAAGCTTTGGAATATGAATAATTGGTGAAACACAGTGTGAATAGTCCCTAACAAACTTTGTGCCACAATTTTGTTACCTACTTACAATGTATTTTATTAGTTTCAACGAGCTCTAAACTCTTCTTTAATGTACCTACATTTTGCAATTATGTTTATTTCTTTTGTGAAGTGATTTGTAATCTTTGAGAAATAAATAATTCTAACCTTAATCTCTGCAAAGGCTGGATGATAAATGATGATGGCAATGATGCAAAAGCAGATCAACAGGCCCCCTTAATACGAATTGCCATGTTAAATTGTCTGCATTCGCAATGAATCGCATTCGTATGGTGACTCTTGAATTCTGCTCATGCTTTACATCAGGCAGAATAGAGTCACATACCAACGAGTTATAAAAATACTAAAATATAATACCTCGGTAGCGCAGTGAGAGTGTATGCGACTGCTGTGCGTGAAGTCTCGGGTTCGATTCCCGGGTCGGACAAAATGTTTGTGTGATCCGCAAATGTTTCGGCGTTCGGGTGTTTTCTATATATATTATGTATGTATTTACAAAAGAATAGTATGTTTATGTATTTATATCAGTTGTCTAGTACCCCTAGTACAAGCTCTGCTTAGTTTGGGACTGGATGGCGTTGTTTGTGGGGTATCCGAAATAAGACATAGGCCTCTCCTTAGAAAAAAAGTTTTTGCCTTCTTTACCACGCATGCTAGATGAGTTGTTTTATCTTATATTTGTTCAAAGTATTTTTCCTCTTTGCGGAGAAGTTATCTCATGTAGTTTGCTCCATGTTGTCTCTAATATCACCCATAGCCACCCGTAGGATAAATTGAGGGTAGTGACACTTTTTTATATACTTTTAAGAAAGACAACTCCCGCATTAGGAATATAAATTCCTGTGTCACGGGGGACTTTACAAACATACATGAAACGGACACAAAGAACACCCAGACTCAGAACAACAAATTGTGAATCACACAAAGTATTATCCCACATATGATTTGAACGCACGACACTTAGCGCAGTATGAAGCGGCGTGGCGAACGCTTAAACCACTAGACCAACCGTGCAGTCAAACCTTTGTATTCTTAATCCGTCAAAGCACGGACTCATAAAATAAAATTGGTAATGTCATATGACTCTTATAATAAATATATTGCCGTAGACGTAATACTCGTACAAGAAAAATATCACATAAACCTTTCAGACCCCGATGGCCTACTAAAGATATGACCCTCGCTAATCGAAATAAATCTTCACCTTCGAATAAAAAATATCTAACACATGTAAATCACTGACTAATATCCAATTTTCCATCTAGCTTGGACCCTTATATTTCAACGGGATCCCGGGAAAGCGGTCCTCTAGTGACAAAAACTGTCCAGGCCGAATGGGACGTGGATAGAGCTATAAATCTGCGGGATTGATTCCCGGGATTTCGAGTCTTGTTCCCAGGTCACAGGGTATTTTTCATTGAGATATGAATATGTTATAATTTGAGTTACAAGATTAGATCAGGAATAGTAATTTGATCGCAATTTTTTACTGCAGGAGGTACAAAAAAGTAATAGCTAAAACCGTCTCCTAAAACCGTACAAAATATATAGTAACTAGCTGCGCCCCGCGGTTTTTACCCGCGTATTTTAGCCATTTACAAACTATCATTATGCAAGTGTGCTACGCCTAGCAACCTATGAAGTTTTGACAGGAGATAAACAGTGATACTACTATATAAGTAATCACCTATCCTTTCACCTTTCGCCCGTGTATCTCGATTATTGCAGTAAAAAGTAGCCTATGTATTATTCTGATGTATAAGCTATATTACTGTAAAGTTTCATCCAAATCCGTTCGGTAGTTTTTGCGTGAAAGAGCAACAATCATACATACACACATACATACTCACAAACTTTCGCGCTTATAATATTAGTAGGATATGAAGCTATTCGTGTAGATTTCAGGAAATTCTATTACTTTTAAATATAAAACACTAGCTAACCCCGCCTTTTATTGCTCGTACTGACTACTGTCATGATAAATGTGTAAACAAATTTGTTCCCCATAATAAAGACTATAGTGGCCCAACCTCAAAAGATAGATATATACTGTCATGGACTTTTGTTTCGTACTTTTCAAGAGAAACAATTCTTTCATCCATAATTTCTATGAACCATTAACCATTTACGTATCGCAAATAATTTTTACCCTTTTCTAAAACTTTTATTTTTCATTGTTAGCTCCACTCCTATTGATCGTAGTCTGAAAATATAATATATCCTACAGCATTTCTCGATAAATGGAGTACTTGACATCATCATCTTCCTAGCTTTTAGTCCCAAGATTATTTGGTGACGGCTACTAGCAACCGGTTTTACCTTAATATCAGTTTTTCCACGGATCAACTGGCATCGGAAATCCGCAACCCCTAGGGTGAACTGAAATTTGAAGGTTATACTATTTTTCAGTGTATTTGAGGGCACTGACTTCCCAATAACGATTGCCATGGATGTTTATGACAACCGGGACCGACTGCTTAACGTGCTCTCCGAGGCACGGGCGTGAATCAGTAAGGATCATTGTCAAAATCTATCCTACTGCTTACTACACATTGTGAAGTACTGTCCTTTCTTATCAAACATCCAAAATTATTTATTCTAATGTATCTTTAGTTAGATAGCCACAGACATCCTTGACTCGATCACGTGAAATACAACATTTTCATAGGTAAACTGGACGCTCAAGTTAAATTAATAACTAGGAGTAGATATGAACAAAGTTTGACGGGCAGACAAACCAAACAGCACGTGTTCCCAGGTGAGATTGGTTTAACTTGTACCGGCACTGCATAACGGACAGATACCGCTCTGATCTGAATTTAAACTGGCGGGTTGTTCAACATATGGCTAGTTAAAGATATTTTAAAATGAACAAACTATTTAATAAATGATAAATATTTTGGATATCTTACACTCAACGCCATCTAGTCCCAAACTAAGCAGAGCTTGTTTTATGGGTACTAGACAATTGATATAAATACATAAACATAATATTTTCTTAAATTATCCCTACTAATATTATAAATGCGAAAGTAACTCTGTCTGTCTGTCTGTTACGCTTTCACGCCTAAACCACTGAACCGATTTTGATGAAATTTGGTATGAACTGAACTTGGGAAAGAACATAGGCTACTTTTTATCGCAATAACCGACATACACGCGGGCGGAGCCGCGGGCGTAAGCTAGTACAAAATATATTAAGATCTTTTACTAAACGGTTAAATAACCCTGACTTAATTTTTAGGGTGTAGTTCATGACTCGGAACCCTTATAGATTCCTCATGTCATTTCAGACCAACCGATTTATGTAGATCCATGGTGAGAACCATGAAATATCACTAAACCCCCATGGTGTGGGTCACTCACAATTAGGAAAGTGGCTCCTACTCCTGGATTCTACTCATGATTTCCATGACGCGGAGTAGAGTCACTTTGGCAGGCTTAAATATCTAAAAAAAACAAAGGACTCAAAGGAGGCCGAAAGCTCATAGATTTTCAAAGTTGGCAACTTTGAGGTGATACATCTACTCAATTGATACCTTTGATACCTGTTCATCTTCTGTGTGAGCGTCGTACTGCCTTAGTAGCCTCGAGATCGAAGATTGGTTTCAGATTCTATGGGATCTGAAAAAATAAAACAAGTGATACCTAAATAGAGTTTTATCAACGCCACGGAAAAGAGGGTACTGGCACAGTATATATTTCAAAATGCTACTTTTGCCACTATTTCCCAAAAAAGAGGTAATCCATTGCCCAAATTGTTCAGTTATTGCATATGTCACTTCTATTCCGGCTTACACACTTCTGCACTGGGAGGACAGCACTTTGTGTTATTGCCAACGATAGTATAAATATTATATTCCGTTGTTCATGCAGTTTTTCCACTGTGTATAAAATTTAGTTCAGGTAGTTGCAATTTTTGTACTTGGAAACTATAAATATTTTGAAGCATCCGAGCAGAGCTTCATCAAATAATTCAAAGCTTACAGCTCAGGGAGGTATTGTACACATATACATATTATAACTAGTGGAATCTCACGGTGCTACCCGTAGATGTTGTTGTTGTTGTAAATTAAAGGTTAAAGATACGTAGTTAAGTTAGTCAGTGAAAACGTTGTTAAAGTAACTCCTTAGATGATTTTATCATCAGCTATATGCCAGTGTAAGTCTTGTCAAATTCAGTGTAGCCGTTCCGGAGATTAGCCAGCATATGGAAAAGTGAATACGATACTTACATGAGCCATGTGAGTATCGAATACTTTCTAATGCATTTAGTAAGCAACTATTCATTAGCCGACTTCAAAAAAACGGAGGAGGTTCTCAATTCATAGCATTCATAGGAACCGAGGTTCCAATAAACGCATAATATAAATGGGACAAAAAGATGTTTCCCGTACCGGGAATCGAACCCGAGCCTCCTGGGTGAAAGCCAGGTATCCTAGCCACTAGACCATACGGGAGATGACAAGTACGGCCATTTTAAACGTTCACTTGTGATATATCGTATAAAAATAATATTTATTTTTGTACATGTACGTACTTATTTCCATATTTATTCTTTTTAACCGACTTAAGAGTGTGCTGCGCGAACAAAAAACGTCGAGTTTAGGTATTTACGAGCAGAGTTGCGCGGCAGCGCCGCTAGGCAGCACCGTTGCCGCTTCCTACGTGAAACATTTTATATAAGATATGTAAAATAATTGTACAGAGTAGGCTCCACACAGAGTAATACATATCTCCTAAATATTCAGTCGCTATTTATGAAAGTTTTGTTTAAAAGTAATAATTTCTAGAATCTATAAATCATCATTTTCATGATCAGCCTATCGAAGTCCACTGCTGGACATAGTCCTCTCCCATTGCACACCACTCTGATCAATTTTGGACTTCTCACATCCAGCTCCTGTCAATATAAATATATCATCTATACAGGGTGTCCCAGAAAGAATGGGTAATCCTAAAGCACTTAGTAGTATAGCTATCCGGCGTACAAAAAAAAAACCCCAAAAAAAAAAACCAATTGTTGCCCAAATCTTGAAGTTATCTTATTCCTCACAAACAATCTTATTAGAAATGCAGTAAATAGTATGAGTGCCTATTATACTTTTTTGGAAAAAAAATCACATGAAATTTGATCAAAAATAAATTATGTCAAAATTTGAGATTTTTGTGAAAAAAATATGTATGAAAAACTAAGCAGCAACTATATTTAAAAAAAATAGTATAATACATAATTTTATCCATAGAGAGAACATTAAAGCTTCTTTTTTAGCGTAGTAAAGGTCGTGTGATAATGTTATTTCACTATTTACTACCTGAGTGTGGCCGAAGTATTTTTTTGTTAATTACGAGACAGAGATAGGTGAATAAATTCAGTACTAAAGTACAGTGTAAGCGAGCGAGAGAAGAGTATATTATTATTACATTGTACCTTATCTCTCTCGCGCCATGGCACATAACAATGGCAAGTATTTGGTGTGTCGCTTGACTTGTTCGGTATCGCATGTGCAGTTCTCTGTGATTGTCAATCAGTGTTAAAACGACGATTTCTGGCTAAACAGCCAGAAGTCTTCGTTTTAACTAAGAGTCCAATGAAATCATTGGACTCTTCGTTTTGCTCACTGATTTGGACTTTAGTTTGGTGATTTTACGACGACTTGGCTTGTATCTGGACTGGTTTCGTGTATCAATATGCCGCGTATTCAATATACGGCACAAGAATACGCAAACATGCACTTTATTTATGGTGAATGTAGAAGTAGCGCAAGTGCTGATGCATTCCTATATAGGGAAAGATACCCTACAGCGCGTCATCCAGATTACCGCGTATTCATAAGAGTGTACAGATGTTATTCGGAAGGTAGAATGCATAGGTGGTACGAGCACTGGGAGAATAGCTATGACAAGGGGTCCACATCTTATAAAGCCCCTTTTACATGTTTTTTTTCCAAAATTAGAGGCAGTGAGACGAAGCTTCCGCTCCTGAAGCCATTCCATCGAATCAGCTTGTAATACAGTGCGCCGTTCAAGTGCGTGACGATCCTCATTGGATAGCTGTAACAGTATTTTTGCCATATGCGTAGAGTTAGCAAAGTTGAAATCGGCTTTACTAAAATCAGGCCTTGGGCAAGTTTCACCGTAGTCTTTATCACCAATTCTTTTTTTTTTTTTTTTTATTCTTTTAAAAAAGACAACTCCC
Organism: Phragmatobia fuliginosa; assembly: GCA_932526445.1. NCBI lineage: Eukaryota > Metazoa > Arthropoda > Insecta > Lepidoptera > Erebidae > Phragmatobia > Phragmatobia fuliginosa. The sequence goes on along the minus strand of OW052074.1, from coordinate 16,427,963 downwards.
GCATTAGGCATATAAATTCCTGTGTCGCGGGGGGCTTTACAAACATACATGAAACGGACACAAAGAACACCCAGACTCAGAACAACAAATTGTGAATCACACAAAGTGTTGTCCTCCGTGGGATTTGAACCCACGACACTTGGCGTAGTAGGAAGCGGCGTGGCGACCGCTTAAGCCACTAGGCCAACCGTGCAGTCAATGTCAATGTCAATGCAACCAATGTCTGTATTGCTGTTGATAGAAAATGTTTTTGTAAGTCTGCATTTTAAATTTACTATTCGTTTGGTATTACGTCTCATTTCTAACCTTTTAATTTGTCGATTGGGACTTTTCAGAAAAAAATTCTTGCTAATGTATGTTTGTGGAATTTCAGGATTAAATGAAACAACAGATGCAGCACACCGTCCTGAGTATGATTGTATAAGTGAATAGTTTATTCGCCATTACATTTTTGACATTTTTAATCAATCGACAAAGTATTTTCATTATGGTGGCAAAGACCGGAACTGATTTTATTTCACCAAATATGTTTTTATCAGTTTGATGGCCTTCATTTATGAGGATGTACTTGCAAAAATAAGACTTGCACGAGTTGTGATCGCGGAAAACGTGAATAAATGCATTGAAAAGGCCTTGTTTTAAATCTATGACTTTTTCAGCGAAAGATTTTTCATTTTGAGAATCAATGTGATTTATGGCACCTTTCACGGATCGCCGTAAGCGTAGCACGTTTGGAGCTGTATTTTTGGCATTTTAATTGGTAACATGTCTTTCTTGATAATTCATCTAGTCTTGTACAAAAGTTTCTGAGGAGGTGGTTAGAGCACTCTATCGTTTCGACAATAAGTGCGGCATACGGTTTGGTATCCAGAATATTTTTGTAGGTGCTGGAATCACCATCAGCTATGAGTTTAGAATAAATAAGACCTTGAGTTGCTTTTGAAGCCTTCTACTATGGCAGTTGACTACATACCGCTAGATGAAAGAGTGTAATTTTTATATCATACATGCTCATTTACTTCAAGTTTGCGCTTCTGAGCTCGCCCGCAGACCATAGAGTTTTTATTTTTAACAGTCATGCATAGAACTTTTTTAGTTTGTAGCCAATGATATCTGTAGCTCCTGACAAAGTCGTATAGTTTTTCCTGTATGACCTCTTACTCCAATACGCATCAGATACAACTGTTCTCATCGTGTATGTACGCTATCTGCATTAACGTCACCATTTTTTTCAGCCAGTTCAAATTTTTATTTTGTTGCTTCCTCTATGCTATTTTCTTTGGCCAGTTCCCAGAGTTCACATACTTTAGCATGACATTTGGCATAAAAATGTTTTGACATGCAGGGTATATCAAGAGAAGTTGTGACTTGCTCCAGGGCACTGAATCCCATACCTATACACTTAATTATTCACGATATTTTGATTGAGTGCAAGTTCCTTGCTGTTTCTAGGTTTTCTACAATTTTCCAATCTTAATTTTGCATCACACATATAGGAATGAAAACAATTTCTATATTCTCCATTAATTTTTAAATTACTGTAGTTGCAACCAAATGGAGAGTTGTGGTGAGTAAGTTCTTGGTTCAAACAGGTACCCGAATTGTGGCTTTGCTTTCATTCGTGTTTTCCTTTTCTACTATAAGTCCTTTCTTGACCATAAGATTACATGTAACCTGAAAAATATAGGCCTATAAAGTGAGTTTGATAAGAGTAGATCCCTTTGATTAAATACATGTTTATAATCAAAGGTAAATATTTACGTTTTGAAGTTTTCTACCGTCTTGATTACCCGATGATTTGCCAAAGGTAGCCTGCGATAAAATTAATGTAGTTATTAAAGAAAGGACAGAGAAGACATTGTAAAATTTTTAAAAAATCTAGCAACTGACGAATAATTGTGAACGGAACATTGAATTTACAATAAAATTATAACAGTAACAAATATCTCAAACAGGTATGTTTAATACATACCTGTTTGAGATATTTACCTATTTGCGTTTGTACGTTTGTATTGTGTTTCGTACATTTGTTGCTCTACGTTCGCACTACTCTGTACAGGATTCGACTCGACATTTGATTTTTTTCCAATTTTCTTATTTGCCAGTAAGTATAACCAATGACATATAGACATGATACACAATACAATACTGACATAAGTCTAAAAAAAACTTCAAAACAAAATCGATCTCATTAATATTAGTAATTAGATCCATTCTGCTTTGAAGTTCTAGACCTAGTAATTTAATTAGAGCAATGTTTTTTTCAGCGCAATGTGCAATGTGCATCAGGCGTTTGTGTTAAAAATTGAAAAGTCTTAATATTTTTAGATTTATACTTTTAAATTAAATTATACAACGCGGATAACCTGCACGATGTAAATACAAATATTGTCATATGAGAATTATTGTTCTAGACGTAAAATCTACTATCTTTTCGAAGAAAAATGTTTTTAAGATTTCATCTGACACACAACATATATGTATCGTTTTTTAATTTCATATGTATCTGTTTCAAATTCCAACATGCCTAAGATCTTGTTCAAGGATCGACCTAAACTATACAAATACTTTTGATGTATTTAATTAATGCAGCGCATAGTACTACTGATTTGAAAATACGTCAAATCCCACAATTTCGTGCAGTACCTTCTTAAGAAAAAGGAGGAGGTTCTCAACTCGTCGGAATTTTTTTTTTTTATGTATGTTCAGCGTTAATTTCGTCGTTTATGAACCGATTTCAAAAATTCTTTTTGAATGGGCGTAGCTTACAGGTGGTCCCAAGGAAATCGAGGGAACTCCTCAAATATCATAGGCACAATTGTCGCGATTTGGGTACTCTGAATAGTTTTTCTTTGAAGTCGGTTCCTTTTTGTTAAGATTATTTTATATTACAAACAGATACTTCAAGTTTATTGATTTTTAGTAAATGTAAAGATATAGATTGGGTTTATAAATTCATACAGTAAGAGCTAGTGCAAAGTAGCAGACTTCACATAGAGTTATCTTCCGAGGTTCTCTCAAATATTTAACTAGATTATAAAACCGAACTATTTTATAGATCACGTTTAACTTAGATGCACTTACTGGTATTGCAAAGTTGCAACTTAGTTCAAGTTTTATTGTTCTTAAACAAGATGTTTTAAAGTGAGTGAAGAGTACAAGTATGTATGTCTGTATGTGTATCTTTGAATCAAGACTTGAGAAATTATATTCTTAAATTGCAAATGTTGTTTAGGAGCAATAAAATACATTTGAACTGTTATAGTGACTATTGTATTTACCCATACTTCAATACTATAATATTACTAGCTGATGCCCACGGCTCTGCTTGTCTTAGAGGTATGAAAAATTGATGCTATTATGATGATGATGAATCTATGGAAGCGAAAAGTGATGACAAGAATCCGGAAAAGCGCGCTTTACTTCATAAGTGATAAGCAAGATGTCAAATACTATGGCCTATTGCACTACACTAGCCAGATGTTTTAGCCGACATGGCGACCGTGTCACTGTAGGTAGGCGCTGGAAGTCGTCCTGATGACGTAATAACAGCTGTTTCTGCACCCCTCCTATTTCAACCGCAGAATGGCACACCGTGTGGTTTTAGTCGATCCGATACCGATACACAATCCCGTTTCATACTCCGGTGGGGGAGAGACCCGTGAAGTTTGCACACGTTAAAAAGGCCTTTGTTTTTCTTCTAGCTCTTTATTGTACTTATTACTGTACTTTTGTCTAAATATAGAAAAGAAAAACAAACAATATATATATTGATCGTGATGTCTTGGTGTCTGGTGCTAATCTCAGACACCTTAAGCGCAAGTTGCGAACTGAGCGAGACGCGTGCCGGATTTACTCCGGTGTTGAGCACGGTTCCTAACAAAACTAATAAGTCATAAGTGTTAAGCGGTTTTAGATATTCTATAATAAGGAATTATATTAATATTTTTCGAAAGTTACTCTGTCTGTCTGTTATGCTTGTACGTCTAAACGGCTGTGCCGACTTTAATTAAATTGTACATTCACCTATTTTGAATCTTAAGGACGGGCAAAGGCTACTGTCTAATGCGATTACCGAAATCTAAGCGGACGGAGCCACGCGCAAAAGCAAACGCAAATTGTAATTTTAAAGATCGGTAATTTTTTCAGAAAATTATGTTAAAATGAATCGTAACCGATGGGATTTAAGAGCTCTTATTATTTAATTTAGTGAGTGCTCAATAGTGAAGCAAGAATAAAACATATTTCATGTTTTATTCACAATATCATTTATATTTTTTAAACTTGGTAAGGATTGGCTAAATTTGTGCATTAATTATATATTTTTGACTACCTAAACTCGTATTTTTAAAGCTAGTCTAAAAAAAATTGCCTGTGTTACTACTTGCAACAGCTTCCTGAGGTTGAAAGTCCAGCCAAAATTGGTCCAGTCAGACAGGCAGACAGACAGACAAATAAAATTGTGTTTCGATGCTGTAATTTTGAAATGAAAAACATACTGATTGTGTACTGTTGTATCGTGTTTATACTATAGTAGGTACTTAATATTATTGTTTTTAATTCTATTTTTATCATAATTTTAGTTTCGATAGTATACGGTTAATCGATAGGGCAGTACTATCAGGAAATCGTAACATATCGCTTATAACTTAAACCCCGCACCACGACACACCTTGTGTTGATACCATGCAAACTTCGGGGTAGCGATGTCGCTAAATTATTGGTACCCTGGAGGGGTGTCCCCTACCTAGGGGAGAGTGGGGAACGAGAAACTTTCCTGTCTCTACGACAGCTAAGGAGAAGTTTGTCGACAGAATTATTGTACGTCTTGGTGTGTTGATAGACAATTATATAAATTGTTGTGGGTTTTCTTAAGGGAGTACCTAGGATTTATTCTGGACTAGCTGAGTGCCGCGGTGTTACTCGCGAATATTGTTCTTAATTACGAGTTTCTAGTACTTATACGTGTACCCTTTCCAATGACAATACAATCAGTGCATACACAATCAATCATCCTCTGTGTTTCTACCCTTAGGGTTAAAATTCTTTTTCTTAATTTACATGGGATCAACTTCGGAGTATACCCTTTCAAACACAAAAATATATTATGAAAATCGGACAACTTTGTAAAAAGTTCTGCTTGGTAATACATAAAAAAATGTTAAAAAAGATCTGCGTCGAATTGACAATCTCTTCCGTTTTTTTCGTCAGTTACAAAAATCGAAAAAGATAATATCATAATTATAACAATAATTTTAACAAAAAGAAACCGACTTAAAAGAAAAACTATGATATTTGAGGAGTTCCCTCGATTTCCTTGGGATCCCATCATCAGATCCCGATATGGAGACGATGGAGACGATATTACCAAAACACAAGAGGCCTACGCAGCAGTTTATCTGAGGTACGTCAACATATACATAATAGTGAATACGATGTCTATGTCCTAACTGAGACCTGGCTTTGTGATGGTATATTTGATGCTGAAATTTTCGGTATTCATTTTAATGTATATAGAAGAGACCGAGAGACTTCTAGTTTAAGCAACCACAAAAAGACTGGTGGTGGTGTACTCATAGCTGTGTCCAATAAATTTAAATCATGTCGAATGTCAGAATGGGAGAGTGACTGCGAGGACTTGTGGGTCAGCATAGAAATTCCTTCGAATTCTAGTATAAAGTCTGTGAAAGTTTGTGGTACCTATCTCCCCCCACCGGTACATTCTGAGATCTTAGATCAGTTCATAGAAAATTGCAATTCCGTTATAGCCTCACACTGTGACAGTTACACACTTATAATTGGAGACTTTAATTTGAGTTCTATCGATTGGGAGTACGACTGCAACGATGGCTTTTGTGTGGCCTCTATAGGCTGCAATAGCAACTTAAAAAATATCCTACTAAATTTTATGGCTCTAAACAATTTGAGACAATTCAATTGTATTAAAAATTCACATAATAATATGCTTGATTTAATTTTATCTGATTTTGATGAAGTGAAAGTTACTGATTGTATCGATCCTATTCGTAAAGTAGATAAATATCACCCAGCTCTGGTATTTTTGCAACTAATCCCGAATTATATAAAAAAGGATACAATAAAAATAACTAAACTTAACTTTCATAAGGCTGATTATGATGCCATAAAATCAAAACTTAGCAAAATTAATTGGGACAATGAGTTTTTATTTTCTTACAATGTCAATGTGATGGTGGATAAGTTTTACACGATACTTAGAGAGATTATAGAAAAACATGTACCAAAATCAGTATACATACGTGGGAAATATCCAGCGTGGTACTCGAACCAACTCAAAAAATTGCTCAATAGGAAATTGAGGTTGCGTAAGAAAATAAAGAAATATAATAATCCATTAGATATATTAGAATTTAATTACATAAGAAAGGAATGCCAAATCCATACTAAACAATGTTATAATCATTACATAGAAGCAATAGAAAGTAAAATAAAAGAACATCCTAAGATTTTCTGGACCCACATAAAAAATCTCCGGAAGGGTACCAATTCCTATCCGTCTAAAATGATATTAGGCAACTCAGCCGCATGCGACAGTACCTCTATATCAAATTTGTTTGCTGAACAATTCTCTTCAGTTTTTGAACCTCCCAGTTCTGAAAGCGACTTAAGTAATAACTATACTCACTCGACTCCAGTGCCTGACATTAACGACATTTCTATCACACCTAACGCAGTATATAAAAAACTTTGTAGATTGGATCTCTCTAAAAGTGCAGGACCTGACAACGTACCACCTGTATTTTGGTCGCGGTGCGCTCGGCAGATTTCTTATCCTATAGCAATAATTTTTAACACCTCTCTTAAAGCAGGCGTTTTTCCTGACGTGTGGAAACATGCTAGAATAGTACCAATTCACAAGAATGGCAAAAAAGATTTGATCTCCAATTATCGACCGATTTCCATTTTAAGTACATTATCTAAAACTTTTGAATGTCTTATGTATCCTGTATTGTATAATCATGTAAAGAAATATCTATCTCATAATCAGCACGGTTTTATGGTCAATAAATCTACAAACACGAATCTCGTTTCATATATTACTGAACTGGCGTCTGCTGTTGATCAGGGTTTTCAAATAGACGCAATATATACCGACTTCTCGAAGGCATTTGACAAGGTTAATCATACATTATTATTACATAAACTTTATTCTCTTGGTATCACTAAGTCAACCTTGCGCTGGTGTAGCTCCTACCTTAACAACAGGCCATCTTCAGTGGCCATTAATGGTAGTCAGTCCGAGCCATATTTTGCCACATCCGGCGTACCACAGGGTTCTAACTTGGGACCATTACTTTTTAACATATTTATCAATGATATTTCGCAAGCATTCACGCATTCAACACCGTATCTTTTCGCAGATGACTTGAAACTGACTCGTAAAATTATGAATTAATCAGATGTAAGCTTACTTCAAGCTGATTTGAATAACTTAAACCAATGGTGTCTCGATAATAAAATGAATTTAAACAGTACTAAGTGTTACCACATCAAATTCACAAGAAAACACAACAAAATCCCATCCGAGTACCGCATTAGAGAAGACAAATTAAAAGAAGTAACTACTATCAGAGATTTAGGTATATATTTGGACAGTCAACTCAACTTCATACATCATTATGTTAAGATAACTAACTCAGCATTCCGGGCCTTAGGTTTTGTACTGCGGTCCTCGAGGGAATTTAAAAAGCCATTCACCACTATAATTTTATACAACAGTTACGTACGAAGTCATCTTGAATACTGCAGCACAGTATGGAACCCAATCTACCAAATACACAGCAACAAAATAGAACAAGTCCAAAAGAGACTAGTTCGACATCTAACTTTTCGTTTTGGCGATAAGAATTTATATACTTACGAGGATAAACTAACGCATTTCAAACTTATATCTCTGAAGGCCCGACGTACAATTTCTGATCTAGTATTCCTATATAAATTGTTCCATGGCCATATTGACTGTCCAAACCTCCTCAGCAAAATCGACATAAGTGTTCCAACTAAAATCCCACGATACCCTCGCCCTATATTTAAGGTTCCACGGGCCCGAACAAATCTAGGGAAGCAAGCACCAATTGCTAGGATGACTCATGAGTATGATGCTATTTCAGTTCCTTCAGTCGACATAGACATCTTTTCTAATAGTCTGGTTGAATTCAAAAGAAAAATTCGAGATCCAATAGTGCAATTAAATGTTTAATTGTTGACGTATGTCTGTATGTAAACCTTCTGTTTAAATTTAAATATAAATATAAGTGTGTTGAATATAATTTTTTATGTAACTGCCTCACATTTTCTAATTTTTGCTTACCTTATTGTCATATTTTATAATTTTATTAATTACTTTCCTATTTTTATCTTTTCTTCATAATATTATGCTGTTTGTAAACACTGTTAATTGTACCTATTTTTATTTTTGTAATACGCATGTTGTGATCTCCCATAATTGAGGAAGCACAAGCATTAAAACAATTTGTTATTTCTGTTAAAAACTAGCATGTAAGGTGTATTCCTTGTCGGAGGTCCATTATAAATAAATAAAAATAAATATAAATAAAAATATGGGACCACCTGTAAGCTACGCCCATTCCAATGCAAAAAGATTTTTTTAAATCGGGTCATAAACGACGGAATTATCTCTGAACATACATTAAAAAAAAAATCCGTCGAATTGAGAACCTCCTCCTTTTTTAGAAGTCGGTTAAAAAGGAACCGACTTAAAACACAAAAAGACAAACTATTCCGAGTACCTAAATCGCGACAATTGGGCCTATAATATTTGAGGAGTTCCCTCGATTTCCTTGGGATCAAATCATCAGATCACGATATGGTGGGACGATGGGAACACCTAAAAGCTACGCCCATTCCAATGCGAAAGTAATTTTTGAAATCGGTTCATAAATAAACGACGAAATTATCGCTGAACATACATAAAAAAGCGGCCAAGTGCGAGTCGAACTCGCCCATGAAGGGTTCCGTATCAGCAAGTAACATCACATAAAAGTTCTTGTAGTTCGTTGTAACTTTCATCGATGTTTTATACTAGTGTATTGATTGGATGAAAAGTAAATTGCGTGTTACGATTTATGACTTATTAAAAAAACACTACTCACAAGATCTCGTTCAAACCAATTTTCGTTGGTAGTTTGCATGGTAATGTACAACATATATTTTTTTTTAGTTTTATCACTCTCTTATTTTGAAGTTAGAGGGGGGGGGACACACATTTTTCCACTTTGGAAGTGTCTCTCGCGCAAACTATTCAGTTTAGAAAAAAATGATAGTAGAAACCTCAACATCATTTTTAAACACCTATCCATAGATACCTCACACGTATAGGTTAGATGAAAAAAAAATTTTGAGTTTCAGTTCCAAGTATGGGGACCCCCAAAATGTATTGTTTTTTTTCTATTTTTATGTAAAAACCTTAATGCGGTTCACAGAATACATCGACTGACTAAATTTCAACAGTATAGCTCTTATAGTTTCGGAAATAATTGGCTGTGACATACGAACGGACAGACAGACAGACAGACTTGACGAATCTATAAGGGTTCCGATTTTTGCCATTTGGCTACGGAACCCTAAAAAAGAAGATTCCGACGAATTGAGAACCTCCTCCTTTTTTGAAGTCGGTCAAAAATAAATCAATTTTTACGATTTATCACAACTGAACATTTATAATGGCATTGGTTGTCATGTCCCGTATGGTCTAGTGGCTAGGATACCTGGCTTTCACCCAGGAGGCTCGGGTTCGATTCCCGGTACGGGAAATAATATCTTTTTGGTTTTTTTTTTTAATTTCGCGATTTTTATCAACTAATTTTGAATTACGTCCTGAAGTTATCACAGGAGTTTATGATTATATTGATTGTTACAATTTTATTATGTATTTTCACGTCACATTTCTTACACATTTTGTCACATACGAATCTATTCTTAGAATATTAATAATTTAGTTTCATTATTGATATTGCTTTTCAGGAGAATTATTTTTTCTTTTCATCAGTCTAAACGTAATCCCAGGCACGGAGTTGTACTATGTTAAGATATGGTCACCCATCCATAACTGACCTGTATAGGATAGCATAACTTTGTAAAATATTATCCTTGTCTAGTCGTTTAACAAATAGCCACATAACCACAAAAACACGAATCGAACCCGGGTTAGTTATTAATTGGCTCGACAACAGAACAACTGAGGTTCCAATAAACGCTTAATCTAAATGGGACAAAAAGTATTTCCCGTACCGGGAATCGAACCCGAGCCTCCTGGGTGAAAGCCAGGTATCCTAGCCACTAGACCATACGGGAGATGTCGTTTGTAGCTACTTATAAGGTTCAGTTGTGATGAAAAGTTAACATTTTCCTGTATATTTCCATATTCTTTGAAGAAATTGAACTATTATTATTTTGTTAATTTGAAGCTACAAACATATCTCAATTTTATTTATTTATATAGATTGCAGGAATACTGAACTAGTAAAATAAATGTATAGACAAACAAACTCTATTTCTATCATATTTTTATCATTAAGGGCCACAGCACACTAGCTACTTTTAGCATCGGCGAACAGCGATTTGGTGACTGCATCGATGCTGCATCGCATTTTAGCGTCTTCCTGCGTTCGATCGCGGTATCGGACTGCTCAGATGCCAAATCGATGCTACCGGCATCCGAATGTGTGCGGAGAGTAGCGTTCAGCTGCTGTGTCGCGCTTCTAGAAAGCGACTCAATCTCCGCGTAGGCGTTTTAAGTGTGCGGTGTAGAGCGTTCGGTCGCCGTATTTAGCTTCTAAAAAGCGACTAGTTGCCGATCGCCGATGTTAAAAGTAGCTAGTGTGCTGTGGCCCTAATATAATTATTTTATCAACGTTTCTATGTGTGTCATCAAGCTTTGTTCTCGTTCTCCAATCAGATCTGTTTATCTAAGACGTTACGTATCAGAGATATCGGAGATTGTGACTTGAAAAATAAAATTGTATCGTTGTAGATTAGATTATGTAATTCTAAATTTAAATTTTGAAGTGTGGCAATAAGAGAAAATAACTATAACTAATTATTTATTTAATAACATTAATACAATAACTTAATTTAATAAGTACATTAATTCTCTACTAACCTTAGATTTTTTTATTTTATTAGTCTATTTCAGGATAGTGCACAAAATAATTTAGTTGCCATTTTAAATATGAAAGTTAAATGAACTGGAATTTTAATAGCCAACAGGATTTTTTTTATTGCTACCTAACTGATTCATTTATAAAGTATTTATTCTGTTTAATTATTTTCTAGTATTTTATTATTATATTTTGAAACCATTTTTAATATTGTTAGTATTTTAGATATTTTTCTCAAATGGAAATATTTAATTTAAATGTTCTTCCAACTGACATCTTCTCCCTTCCTCTATAGAGCAACACGTGCTGGCCTTGAAAGAAGAAATACGCACTAGAACTAAGCAGTTCGGCTTTTTCTTCCTGTACCGAGCAGTTAAAAACTGGGATTCACTGCCACCTCATGTGTTTCCTTCCTACTATGATCCCGAAAAAAAGATTCACTATGACGCCTGCTAAGTGACTCTACTATTAATAAATAAATAAAAAATACTTCTATATACATTACAGAATTTTCAAATTTGTACCTAAAAAAATAGTGGCGTCAGAGCTACAACATGTTTCTACGAAACCAGAAGCAAGTGGAACTTTACAATGGATATGGATACATCTTAAAGAAAGGATACAAATGGATTGAAATTTTTAATGCGATACTGCATTGACATAAAAATGTATGTAGAAAAACTGTCAATATATTTACAAAACGATATGCACAAAAAGTTGAAAGGACAACACCAAATGTACCACGTGTAGAAAGCAGATTCATTGTGACAATTGTAATAAATTGAATCGTAAGGAAAACAAAAAGAGAGAACTTCCCGTACCGGGAATCGAACCCGAGCCTCCTGGGTGAAAGCCAGGTATCCTAGCCACTAGACCATACGGGACATGACGTTAGATGGTACTTTAAAGGTTCAGCTTATAAGAATAGTTAATATTTGAAAGACTAAATTGTATATGGATTAGATTACATTACTGAGGCCTGGCCAAAAAATGTTGTTAGATTTTCTTTAAGGAAATCATTAATAGCAGCCCGGAGTATGGAAGTATGGTGGTGATTCACGCCCATGCCTCGGAGAGTACGTAAAGCTGTCGGGACCGGTTGTTATGAACATCTATCGTGCCCTCAAATATACTGACAACTAGTTCAATCTTCGAATTTCAGTTCTCTCTTAGAGTTGCGAAGGTCCGATGCCAGTTGCTCCGTGTAAAAACTGAAATTCAGGTAAAACCGGTTGAACTAGTAAGCCGATCTCAAAATAATATTGGGAATAAAAGCTAGGAAGAAGATTAGATTATTCTATTTTATTCTAAATTTAAATTTTGTAGTCTGCCAATAAAAGAAAATAATAATAACATTTAATAACGTTAACAAGTAATTTAATTTGGTAAATGATAATAGTTACCCGTCTGGCCAGCGTGGTATAGTAGGCCAAAACCTCATTTCTAAGGAGAGGCCTACGTCCAGCAGTGGACAGTTAAAGGCTGTTGATGATGATGATGATAATTATGAATAATAATTAACGTTAATAACCCTAGATATCTTCTTTTTATATAAATTTCTAAGGAAAGTGCAAAAAGGTTTTATTCCAATTTAAATTTTATAGTTAAATGGAAAATAAAATTAACCATAAATATAAGTTAAAAAATTTGATAACTAATAGGACATTTGTATTGCTACATAAATAATTCATTTATTTATAAGAATTTCTACTTAAATTCAATCCTCAGCTATTCGCATCCAGAGTTTTCTATGTTTAAATTATGTATTTACAAAAGAAAGTACATTTGTTTTCTATTAATTAATCAATCTATCTTTTATAGTACAAGCTTGCTTAGTTTTAAACTAGATGGCGTTGTGTGTTACATGACCGAAAAAAATATTTATTTATAATATCGTACCTAGATAAACAGTGACGTCAGAGCTGACATGTTTCTTCTAAACCAGAAGCATGTAGAGTTGCGTAATGGATATGGATAGAACTATAAGAATGGATACAAATAGATAAAACCTGCAAGTAAGTATTAGCATGAAAATGTTGGTATAGAAAAACTGTAATTTTTACCAGTTGTTAAGTATAGTATGTTGATAGGAAACTACCTGCAAAATACACCTTGTTTATAGTAGTAGCTTCAAGTAAAGTTTTGGCAGTTGAAATTTTAGAAATGACAAAAAGATATTATTTCCCGTACCGGGAATCGAACCCGAGCCTCCTGGGTGAAAGCCAGGTATCCTAGCCACTAGACCATACGGGAGATGACGTATTAAGCTATTTATATGTTTACTTGTTATTCGTAAATTTCCGATTTCTGTTCTATTTGTTTATATATATTATTCTAATCTTAATATATATAAATCTCGTGTCACAATGTTTGTCCTCGATGGACTTCTAAACCACTTATCCGATTATAATAAAATTGGCACACCATGTGCAGTTCGATCTAACTTGAGAGATAGGATAGTTTAAATCTCAAATTATAGTCGCAATTTTAATTTATTGCTAATTATTGTGTATTAATATTCTAAGGCGGTACGAAGTTCGCCGGGTCAGCTAGTTTAATATAAATTTTAATTTATTTATCTAGCTATCTATCTAAGTTAGTCCTTATATCATCAGCTATCTGCCAGTAAGTAAGTAAGTCCCGTTAAAATTGGTTCATCCGTTCAAGGGATTAACCGAAACAATTAGAGAGACAGACAAAAATTTACAAATTGCTTTCATATTGAAGTCCCGTATACTTTCTTTCAGCTTTCAGACGCATTTAGTAAAAAACTGTCCATTTGATATGACAAAGGAATATCAATGTTTTAATTATTTGCACAAATATTAAAATCTCCTTTACTCTAGTGAGTCAGAAAACGGTCATATCGAGGTAGATAGATGAGCCACGCTGATTTCAGCACGAATGGACCGGCTCTATCGGCAGTACTACTCTCACACAAAAGACCAAGCTAAAACGACAACATTATGTTGTCGTCTTTCGTGTACATGTTACTATAGATGACTACGGAACCCTATTCTATCCGTGGCTTGACACGCAATGGGACGATTTTTATCTATTAAATTTATAATATTTAACAGTATAATTTTAACAAAAAGAAACCGACTTCAAAGAAAAACTATTCCGAGTACCTAAATCGCGACAATGTGCCTATGATATTTGAAGAGTTTGACTTGAGTATGATTTGACTGCACGGTTGGCCTAGTGGCTTAAGCGGTCGCCACGCCGCTTCCTACTACGCCAAGTGTCGTGGGTTCAAATCCCACGTAGGACAACACTTTGTGTGATTCACAATGTGTTGTTCTGAGTCTGGGTGTGCTTTGTGTCCGTTTCATGTATGTTTGTAAAGTCCCCCGCGACACAGGAATTTATATTCCTAATGCGGGAGTTGTCTTTTTAAAAAAAGAAAAAAAGAAAAAAAAAAAAAAGTTCCCTCGATTTCCTTAGGATCCCATCATCAGAGCCCGATATGGTGACGATGGGACCACCTGTAAGCTATGCCCATTCCAATGCAAAAATATTTTTTGAAATCGGTTCATAAACGTCGAAATTATCGCTGAACATACATAAAAAAAATAAAAAAATAAAATAAAAAGATTCCGACGAATTGAGAACCCCCTCCTTTTCTTTGAAGTCGGTTAAAAATAAACTCAAATGCATTTTTGAAGGATGACTACACAAACCTTATTAGAAGTCTTATGATAACAACCGGGACCTACTGCTTAACGTGACCTCTGTATCTCGAAAATGCTCTTAATATACCATGTCACAAACGGTCACCCATCTAGGACTAACCGCGCCGTTGTAGGTTACCCTCGGTGATTGTATCCAATCAAATGGTGATTAAGTCGGTAAAAGGAGAGGCAGACGGGACCGCGTAGGTCAGCAAGCTGTCGACATGAAACTGTCTTTTATAAGGAATAAGGATTCCTTTTGAGAATCAGTCATTGAAAACTCGCTAATATTATAGTTTAAAATATTTAACAAAAAGAAACTTCCCGTACCGGGAATCGAACCCGAGCCTCCTGGGTGAAAGCCAGGTATCCTAGCCACTAGACCATACGGGAGATACTGTCGGATAGTATTTTATACGTTCAATTTACACTAAATAAGATAATTTACCACGACTATATCAAACAAATTTTTTAAGTGTCTCATACTTGTTTTCGTGTACCGTAATTTATTTGCTACAATAAAATCAACTCTACTCCCAAAGCTTAGAATAGATTCCGTAATGGAGTGTGTACACAATCTGATGTTGATAGTTTCTTTTATTTAAATTTACTACCAGTTGAGACAAATAGATAATTTTTTTTTTATGTATTTATTTTATTTACATAAATCTATTCATTTAGGAAAAAGCTGTTAATTTATATGTTAATGTTTTTTATTTACATACATCCATACAAATAAACATATACGTAAATAAAATTCAAGTGTCTATTTGTAATAACACTAATAACAAACTATCAGTTTTTTAAATTCATATGAAATTATCTATTACGATACTTTTATTTACGATACTTTTATTATTTTAAAATTTTTGTCTGTGTGTCTGTCGGTCGGTCGAAATATTTAATTGTTAAGGTGATTTGAAGTTTTATGAAAGTTTTATTGTGAGATTTTGGCGGTGCACATGTTGGTTGACAGATCAAATTCTTATCTAGTAACAGTGTTACCATTACTATACTAGGGATTTGGCGAATATTCTTATAATTTAACACAATATTTTATTTTTAAAAGAAAACAAAAATCGTGGGTAACTAGACTCGCATAAATATCTCAATATTAGTTCAAGTGCTCTACAGTTACTGAATAAAACAACAATCGAATTCATATATAAAATGTATAATCGATTTATTTGTTCATCAACAAAAGCGGCCATTACCAAGTCTTGCACAGCTCACTGCAGAGGGGCCCTTTGTATTGTTGTGTTCCCCTTTCCCTAGGGAACCTAGGACACCCTTCTGTAAAGGGTTGTAGAACAAAGTTAATTTCGATAGTTAATTGTCGGTCTGGTAACTACATGTTTTGTGAAATGTATGTATGTGAATATTTGTCGGGTTTTGTGTATTTTTGATTTGCTGCTATGAATCAGATTTTTCAGATGCAATTTACGTAATGAAATAGCGATAAATTTTTTTTGAATAAATATATACTTTTGTTCTATTGTTGTGTGACTCTAGTCAGAAGTTAAAACAACTTAAAAAAAAAAATCGAATATGTAACACACAATGCCATCTAGTTACAAACTATGCAGAGCTTGTACTATGAAAGTTAGATAGAGTGATAGATGATATACATGATATACTTTTTTTTAGTAAATACATACACTTAGTAGTATATACACTTTGTAGTATATACACTTAGTATACATAGAATATACACAAACTGCGAAAGAAATATCTGTAGATTATACAAATATTTAATCCGACCCAGAGTTGGAACCGGAGACCCTTGCACAGCATTTTTTTTTATCAGGTAACAATTTATTAACAAATTGATCCCTTAGATTGGTTTACCTATATTTTACTTATTAATAATATAAGAGTGATCCAAAAACAGTCGTCGGACCACCTTTTAAGGTCTGCCCATACGTCATTTTCTCTGGTCATTCCTATTCCTGGCCCTTCGTGGTCACGTGTGCCTCAGTGAGCATGTTAAACCGCCTGTCCCGGTTCTCATGAGCATCTATGACAATCGTTATTGGGAACTCAGTGCTCTCAAATATGCTGACACCTAGATAAGCCTTCGAATTTAGTTCGCTCTCAAGGTCACGGACGTCCGATACTAGTCGCTTCATAAAAAAACTGATATTCAGGTAAAACCGGTTAAAACCGGGTAAAAGCTTGGGAATGATAAAGTAGAGGAAGATGATGACTCTCTAATCCATACTAATATTATAAATGCGAAAGTAACTCTGTCTGTCTGTCTGTCTGTTACGCTTTCACGCCTAAACCACTGAACCGATTTTGATGAAATTTGGTATGAAGATAGAACTGAACTTGGGAAAGGACATATGCTACTTTTTACTGCAATAATCGAGATACAAAGGCCAAAGCTAGGTGATTATAAAAATACATAAATCGTAGGTATCAAAATCTATCACTGTTTATCTCCTGTCAAAACTTCACAGGTTGCTAGGCATAACACAATTGCATGGCAACCATAATGATAGTTTGACAATGACATATAGACCAGTGGTCCAGGGTAGTTAATTTTTGAAAACAAATAAAATTATAGTAGGATGAAACCTATTGGAAAAGGAGGAGAATATTATAAAAATGAAAGGAAAAATAATTTACGGGGGATCTGAGGTCGGGAAGGGGTAGGGGGAGGTTTTCGGGTCCTTTAAGCGGGGCGTGAAAAAGCATCTCACTAAGCTGCCATAGTGTGGGCCGCCATACATTATTGTCTGCATTCGCAGCAAGTGTAGTAGCCCCGACTCTTGGATTCTGCTAATGCTTTCCATCAGGCAGGGTAGAGTCACTTTGGATGGCTAAATATATAAAACAAAGGGTAAAGAAAGGTTTATCTTGATTTCCGGCAAAACTACAAGTCCTATAGAAAAAAGTTAAATGGCAAAGTTGTAGGTAATCAAAAGATCTACAATTTTTAGGGTTCCGAAGTTTATGACTTCGAACCCTTATCGTCCGTCCGTCCGTCCTCCTTACCGTCCAATCGGTAAGTGCTAGAAAGATGAAACTTTACATGAATATGTATTGTAATTACGTCGACAAAGCGTTACAATAAAATTATGAAAAATATTTTTATTTAGGGTAGCTCCCCTACACGTAAAGTGGGGATGTTTTTTTTCTTGCAGCTACCCCATCATCTGGGGTATCATTATACAGGTCTTTTAAAAACATTAAAAGGTTGTTAAGACGATCTATAAACCCATTTTTTGATTTAGGTATCCGTTTGCGAGAAATTCCACTTTAAAGGTCACTTTTTTTGTAAAAACAGGGCGTCCCCCCCCTCTAAAAGCTGAACGGCCGGCTCAAAAAATTCCATCCATATAATAACTTTAAATGAAAACTATAACGAATTAGATGACTTTGTTAGTTCAGGAGTTATAGAGGGTTAACTTCTACAATGTGCTTACTTGGAAAAGTCATACAAAATTAACGCATTAATACGTAAACATAACAATTATCCATTGGATACAATTTCTAATCCACGTACCATTATGGGTGACTGAGGAACCCTTTCCCGTGCGTGGCCTGACACGCACTTGGCCGATTTTTTATTTACACTTTTTTTCACATAACCTCAAATTAAATGTGAAAAATTCAATAAAACTAAATTTTTGGTTTTTTATTTTTATCTTTTACAAATAAAATTATTTTTAAACGAAATTTAGTGAAAACTTACCTGTTATGTCTCGAATACACTGTAATTTATTTGATATGAAATTTTTATTTTTTCACCCGATTTTGACTTAATACCGAAAATTCACCCGTCAAAATATCTACTTTTTTCAAAAAATTAGGGTGTTTTCTGTTTGATGAAATCTCTACTTTCCGATGGTGTAATCCCTACTTATATTATAAATGCGAAAGTAACTCTGTCTGTCTGTCTGTCTGTTACGCTTTCACGCCTAAACCACTGAACCGATTGAAAATAAAGGTAGAAAGAAGGGTTTGAAATAGGGGACGAAAGTTTGTGTCTAAGTTCCTTATTATCAAACATAAAATCATGTAAGATTGTGTAATCTACCCTTACCGTGTTGCGCGATATTTACGAATTCCACGCGGGCGAAGCCGCGGGTGGAAAGCTAGTATATACATAATTAAACTTAAGACAAAGCTATCGCAAGCATGACGCATCTACTGCCAGCGACGGTAAATCAAAGGGATGAAAATAAATAAATTTCGACAAGGGGTTGTGTAGAGGGGTGGAAAGGGGGTCGTTAAGTCGATGATTGCTTTTCAGTTCGCTATAATTTATTAATACTATTACACCACAATGCTTTTAAGGTAACATCCATATAATAGCGAAGTAACAAGTGATGTTATTGTTAGTTTATGGTTTTAAACACCATGATATCTATAGGTATGTATAATACCTATCATAATACCGTACAACTATGAAGTTTGTTTTTTTGAAAGCGTTAATCTCAAGAAGTACTGTTCCTATTTGAAAATTTCTTTAAGTGTTAGAAAGCTCAGTTATCGAGGAAAGTTATAGATACCTCATTATTGTCACTTACTTTAATATCTGTTCAAAGGTGGTCTATAAGAGATTGCCATGATCCATAAGACCGACTATTCAAATTTATTTATTTTTATAGATTTTTTTAATTATGTTTTACTTACACGTGTTAGCTACAGTTCTAAATTATTTTAATTAAATAATATTAGAACCTTGTTATATAATCTCTTTAGATAAAACCTCACGACCTTCTAGCAAAAAAATAAGATTTACTTAACAAAACTTGGCTGTTAATACAATAGTTATACTTTGTTAAAGCTGGGAGTTTCTGAAATATTTATAAAGCTACATAATTTATTAACGACTAACTGGCTCACGAAGCCCCATCTACGTCTTTTACTAACCGACTTTAAAAAATGAGGAGGGACTCAATTTGACTACATTTTTTTTAAATGTTTGTTATCATAAAACTTTCGATTGAGTTCATCATCAACAGCCTTTAACAGTCCACTGCTGGACATAGGTCTCTCCTTTGAAAAGAGGTTTTGACCTACTATACCACGCTGGCCAGACGGGTTGGTAAAGGGTTTGTTTCAAGTTTTCCTTCTTTTACCAGTGATGTTAGCTGCTTATTTTGTTCCTTTAGTCGCCTCTTACGACACCAATGGAATAAATAGGGGTGGTGATACTTTGTATTCTTAATCCCTCACCACGCGGACAACCACTTCAATTATATCTTTATTATTTGATGACTCCAATGTGGTCTCATGATGAGGAAAACAGGACCTGATGATAGGATCCTAGAGAAATGAAGGGGATTACTAAATATCATAGGCATACCTGTCGTGATTTGATTACTAGGAATAATTACGTTGACAAGTAATTATTTTCCCCTATCATTTTTTTATTTTATTAATACTCTATTTGCTCGTAACGTGATATATATCCTATAGATTTTCTCAATAAATGGGCTAAGCCACTGAGAGAATTCAAATAAACAAACGAGTCATATATGTTCCTAATCCCTACTATAATATTATAAATGCGAAAGTAAATCTGTCAGTCTGTCTGTTACGTTTTCACGCCTAAACTGCTAAACAGATTTTGATGAAATTTGGCACACATATAGTCTAGAGTCTGAGGAAGGGCATAGGCTTTTTACCGCAATAATCGACATATACGCGGGCAGAGCCGCGGGCGAAAACTAGTATAAGTATAAATGTTTTCTTTAGAGGCCGATAATCTGTCCGCCACATTCATAAAGAACTTTGCAATATTATAATTAAAAAGTTAAAGTTTGCTATGAAAGCCAGTATTTTTGGTCTAATTCCTTAAACCATTATGTTCGGGGCAGATAATCGGAGCGGGTGTCGCAAATTTACGATAATGTTCCCACAGTCAACGTATAATAAGAACTCGCCATGTTTGTATGTTTGTTTAGTTAATTTTTATTTCGTTCTCTTTATTATAACCAAAAAAGCTAAGTTAGAAAAGCTAACTATAACCTGAGGAAGCAAAAACTTTTTATACAACATAATTAGCCTAATTCATCCGGAATATCATTATATTTTGTTATACATTACCGTTTTCGTACGTATGTATGTGTAGAAGCTTTCAAAAGAAATAAATCTACCCTGTTATTTCATTTTTCATTAATACTCTGCTTCTTTTGGTCATAGCGTTATGATATATCCCATAACCATTTCTTCCTGAAATTAGCGCATTCAAACAAATAAAAAAACTCTATAGCTTTAATATTAGCATATATATAAAAGTAATATCTAAAGACATATCCGAGTGAAACCGTAGTAATGTATAATTATCTAAGCCCCGCCATTCACTGAGGAGACGGCAGATTTGGCAGCCGTTATCGACTGCCTACTGCCTCCTACGGCGGTGTTAGCAAGAATTATGTCACCGCTAGATGGAGACACTGCTCCAAAATTACTTTTCCATTGTAATCAAATGCTAGTTTGGGTTTGAAAGTAAGTGGTTGGGTAATTCTGTCTCAGTTCCAGGTTAACAGCGTCTGAGATAGGTCTTTAAGTATGAACTAAAGGAGAGAAATTCAGGTAAAAGATATTTGGGTAATAATGAATGAGTGATGATGTAATAAAGTAAATTCATTTAAAGCTAACTATTATCGATCCAGTGTTTAATGACCCTGACTGCCAAATCAGAGGTCGAGGTTTCAGGTAGATTCGAATAGAGGCACTACAACAAAATGTAGTGTCGTTATTCGAAAACGAGTGCCTTTAAGTATACTGACAAGTAGTTTGACTTTCGAATTCATTCACCGAAGTTCGATGCCAGTCGCTTCGTGGCGAAACTGATAGTGAGGTAAAACCGGTTCAATTGGTAGACCTCAAATAATTTTGTGGTTTTAAATTCTAGGAAGATGAATTTTAGTAACTTATAATGAAATAAATGATAATTAAAAAAATCACAATAATATTACCCCACAGACCCGTTTAAAAGTGAGTTTTTAAAGTCAGTAACAATATTCTGACTACAATTTTATTACATAGTTAATAAATATGACAAAATCTATCTCAATTCGAAGCAGTAATTAAAAATATATACCATGCCAACCCTAAATCAGAATCCAAACAATCAAAGACTGACGGCTTTCTAATGTAAATGTGTATCAATATCTTAACCCTAAACCACAGTATAATGCTGTTACGATCTCAATTTGGGCTCAATCCCATCCGGATATCAAACAACTCCATTCTAAAGTCTTCTAATATCGCTCGGCTTGAAATTGCATTATTCTTTGGCATAAAACCGTTTGTCACTTACTTGTTAACGAGCAGCGCAATAAAGATGCAAATCATGGCCTGTATTTGTCTCCCACTAAAATGTTTCAATATCACGCTTTGAATTAACTTTGAAGGTGTTTTTGAATCGACTGAGTTCTTTAGCAGCCTTTTGTCAGGCTTTACGTTATTGTTACGACATTGATTATGCATTGGTTTGATTAGAAATTAGATTACGATAGATTTAAAAATAGATGAGCTACGTTTGGTTTTATCTATGCTTGATAACATCACAGCAATCAGAAAGAAAACTTGATACAAATCTTATACCCAACGTGTTAAAATAGACTCTTTGCTAAGGTGAGTCGTATGTTCAGCAGAGATCTCATAAGTCTTGATGTTAGTAATGATGATCATTTTACCAATTAGAGAATTAGTGGTTATGAGAAACATGATTAATTATTTTAAAATTATTTTACACTTTGGTTTCGGATCTTCAGTAAAGTCATTCATTTGTACTCAGTCATTCCTTCAAAACTTTAGATAAATTATTTGACATAAGATCCGTTTAATAAAATGATTTGCTGATACCTTACTATACCCTGACACATAAACCCTTAGTGGTTTTTGGGGATTGGCGCATCGGTAGAACATACAAACCATATACATACACTTCCAAAACTTCCTCTGGACTTTGTCGTAGTCTAGTAAAAAACAATTTTTTGAGATTTATTGCTGTGGCTAAAATAATTTTTTGAGAGAGTATTTATATCAGTTGTCTCGTAGGTACCCGTAGGTCAAGCTCTGCCTAGTTTGGAACAAGATAGCCTTGTGTATCAATTGTCTGAAATGTATTAAATTATAATTGCAAGCTGACCGGGTGGACAATTTTGAAATCCCAGAAATTAATAGCAGCGCCAACTAACGGGGTCAAATTGCGAATCTTGAATTTATTAACGAATTTATATTACTCTATGGTACGGCGTAAGTACAAAAATATTTATCTTATATACAAATAATAAAATTGAACTGTCTTTATGTACTATCAAATGACCAGTTTTTTTTACTAAATGCATATGAAAGTATATTCTGTCTGTTTGTTCCAGCTAATCTCTCAAATGGCATGACCGATTTTGACAGGAATTTCACTGGCAAATAACTAATGACATAAATAGTAACTGGGCTATATTTTTAAACACGGCGGGACTCAGCTACTTTGTATTAAATATTAACAACGTGGGTAGTTATTTAGGACTATACCTTACTCTCTTATTTTACTTCTAAATTTTATATATCCGACTACTAGTCTAATAGATTCTATTTATTTATGTATGACTCATAGTGACGCCTAAAATACTGAACAGATTTCAATGAATGCAGAGTCAATAGATTCGTAGACATGGACTCTATACATATTTGTTTGTGTAATATGTATTAATGTCACATCTATAAAAAACAACATCAATAACACGCACTTCAACATTGAAATCTCTCCGAAGTCCAAAACAGCCGCGTTTACGATCTCTCAACAAAATTGACCCTAATATGCAAATGTTTTCCGACACACTCGCTGAACTTCATAAAGTAATGTCTTGTAAATTTGCCCAACAATGGGAAACTCCGGGAAACTGTTGCTGTGTACTTTGTATTGGTATTCCTTGTCTTTGTCAAGTGGGAGTGTTTCCGTACCCTTGGCATCTTCTTGTTCTAAAGCTTCTTGAAGGGCATATAGTTATAATTCAGTGAAGGTACTAGTGATATAAACTAAAATTATTATAGAAACAGAAATATAAACTTGAAAGGTGTTTAAAATTAATTATTCTATTGTAGAAAAAAAGTAGAGGGATTACTTGATGGTAAGGGGGTACCATCACCCATAAAAGATTCTTTTCTTTCTTTTTTTAAAAGATGGCTTGCGCGTTAGGAAAAGGCCCTGTGTCGCGCGGGAGACTTTACAAACCTATACATGAAACGAACACCCAGACTCAGTACAGCACTCTGTGAAAACTCAGCGAAGTAGAAACCACCGCTTAAACTACAGCACCATGCGTGCTGTCAGTCTGCACTTGTACATTCTTCAAATAGTCTTTAAGTAACCCCCTCGGAATCGACAGGAGGAGAATTTAAATTACTTAGTCGGAGTAAAAGAAGGATTGCAAATAGCGATTCAAACAACAACAGTATTCTTTGAGAGGATAATATTGTTTATATCGAGGCGGTAGAATATGATAGCTCCTAACTTTCACGAAAGTTTTTAGTCTACACTGACACTAAAGTCTAAACTCTCAATAGAAAATATAAAACTGTAGTATCCCGAACTAAACCCATTTACCAAAGCCAGTAAAAACAAAAGCAGGTTAAACACAGTGGCTATAAAACAGCCAGTGACAATAACCATTGGTCTCGTGTAAGAACAAGTGCTGTGGAACACCTCACTGACCGTGTGGTAGATTTGTTGGCATGTGGAACTTATATGTGCGGTAACATTCTAGCTAGCACGAGAGCTGGGATCCTGACAATGGAGACTAGATTTTATATGAAGATTGACGACGTACAAACACAGTTTTTTTTAAAGAGCTTATAATATAATACGATACAACACAATTATATGTTTTGCATGAAAATGATAGGTACTAAGTTCTTAAATCAAGTATACATGAGGAATCAAAGTATATTCTGCCACAAGTGGCGTACAAATATTAAATAAACTTAGTAATGAAAACTTGTAATTAATAGTAAGTACTTAACCTAAATCGAAACTACTAATTGGCTTTACCTACGTGTTTGTTTGTAACCGACTCCTTTGGGTACGATTTGACCCACTTTAAACGGCCATATTTCGTTAAAACTTTGTTGATTTATCGAGGAATTTGAAAAAAAAAACTTAGCAAAAATGTTTAAACAAATTAGTATTTTTTAGTCTAGAAAAAAAAAGTAGTTTTAAAAACTAAACAAACTGACTTTTAAACTGGCGGGGGGATTTCTGAAAATATTTCATTAACGTCGCCCCACGCTTTTTTACATTAATTATGTTTTTTTTAGGGTGGTTTTTTATGTCTATGTGAGGGTTGTACAGATTCGTGCTGAAAACAGTGTCCCTCTATTACCTTAAAAAACAAACAGATTAGTGAGAGTGCTGGTATACCTTTTAATTAAAGATTAGAGTTTATTAAAAACCTAAGAAGCTTAATTAAAATTTCCCCTGCCTTGTTTGGGATAATTCAAAACAAAATATTTCACCTAACTCCTGAACACGTAACATTTATTCCTTAGACGTTTGCGGTACTTTGCACCTGGAGCGAGAACCAACGTAATAAGTATTCACTATGTTCTAGAAAGAAATGCAAAACATTGTTCTATGTACGGTTTATAGACGGCAATATATTATATAGAAATGCTAGCGTTAGTACTGAATTATTTAAATATAGTTTAACTTAGAACACTGTTCATTTATTATTACTTAGGGCTAACTTTAAAGTGTCTTTACATAACGAATTTTAGACCAGCGCGTTTTATCCATACAGTCCATACTAATATTATGAATTTGACAGTAAATCTGTCCGTTACACTTTCATAGTTATACCGCTGCTAAATACTAAGGAAGGACTTAAGTAAGATACTTTTTCCAATTGCGTTTTCAAACCATCTAGGCTTTGATTATAAACATGTGTATAATCAAAGCATCTAGGAATCCATTGAAATATACGTACCTACACAAAATTTCATTGTAATCGATAGAAGGTAACAAACGATAAAAAAATACATCTTTAAAAGAGTTGATTTTTTTAACCGACTACAAATAAGGAGGAGGCTCTCAATTCGACTGTATTTTTTGTTATGTTTAATATTTAATATTTCGGACATCTTACACACAACATCATCTAGTCTCAAACTAAGCAGAGCTTGTATTATGGGTACTAGACAACTGATAAAAATACATAAACATAGTTTTTTTTTTGTAAATACATACATATTATACATAGTAAACAACCAGACTCCGAAACAAATATTCGTGGATCACACATATATTTGGTCCGACCCGGGAATCGAACCCGAGACTTCTAGATCAGCAGCCGCATACGGTAACCACTAGACCAACAAGTGTTTGTTACCTTAGAACTTTTGATTGGGTAAAGCGATTTTGATAAGTCTTTTTGTATATGAAAGCTGATGCCTCCCAAGTGGTCCCATTATCTCCATGGTCCCAAGGATCTGATGATAGGATCCTGGAGAAACTGAGGGAACTCCTCAAATATCATAGGCATATCTGTCGCGATTTGGGTACTCGGAATAGCTTTTCTTTAAAGTCGTTTTTTTTTGTTTACTCCATTCCTTTGTTTTACTAAGATGTTTATTACAAAAATGCCAATACGAAACGTTTACCTGCAATGATTTATACCTTAGTGCAGGAAAACCTAACGTGAACTGAAACTTCAGAGCACATTAATGTTGAAATATAGCAAGCTTATCCCGCGAGCGTTATCCCAACTTAAAATACACTTTTTTGTTTAAAGAAATGTTTTATGAGTTCAATATGAAATAGTTTGGACTCCTTGGAGTTATCGTGTTATTGGTCCCAAAGGTGTGGAGTTTTGACAACAGTTTACGGTGGTAACTAGTTTGTTCCCTGTCCTGGGATATTATTGGTTTGTTTCGGGATAGTTTCGACAATGTTTCGTTTCGTACTGTAGCTTGGATGAAATTTGAAATTATTGTAATGTGTGCAACGGAATAACTTTTGAGTTTTAGTATTAAGTCGGTGTTGTTAGGATCGAGTATCTGATATATTCTATCTACATGATAGATACGGAAGTACCAAAGCGTATAGAATTATTCTACGTGACAATTTTGATGTTTTTATTATGATCAGACTTGAGAATTGAATCCGAGATCTCGAGATCACGGTGCAATGCTTCTTTAAAATCTTTAAATCTTTAAAAAAAATACTGGCCCGTCGTGGTCGTCGTCGGGGCAGCGTGGGTGATGTTCCGCCTGTCAGGGAATCTGAGGTAGGGGCGGCTGTTCTGCGGATTCGATCCAAGAACACCGCCCCCGGGCCGGACGGGGTTCCAGCCCGAGTGATGGCCCGTGCCCTCGACTACATGTCGGACCACCTCAGGGGAGTGTTGGACGCTAGCCTGGCGTCCGGACGCTTCCCTGAGCGTTGGAAGTGCGGGAAGCTGGTTTTGATCCAAAAGCATGGACGGCCTGCCGATTCGGTCGCGGCCTACAGGCCCATCGTGTTGCTGGACGAGGCGGGTAAGTTGTTCGAGAGGGTTCTCTCTGCCCACATCGTCCGGACCTCAGCGAGGTGGGGCCCGACCTGTCGGACGCCCAATTCGGCTTCCGAGAAGGGCGTTCGACGGTCGACGCGATCCTGCGCCTGAGGGCCGTGACCGAAGAGGCGGTGAGAGGCGGCGGAGTGGTGTTGGCGGTGTCATTGGACATCGCCAACGCCTTCAATAGTCTGCCATTCGGCTGCATCAGGGCCGCACTCCAATACCACGGAGTGCCAGGGTACCTGAGGCGGCTGGTGGCAGACTATTTAGAGGAGCGTACCGTCGAGTATGAGGACCGAGATGGCGCCTTGAGACGCAGGGCCATGTCGTGCGGTGTTCCACAGGGGTCTGTCCTAGGACCACTCCTGTGGAACATGGGATACGACTGGGCCCTACGAGGGCGTCTTCCCCCCGGGCTGGGTGTAATCTGTTACGCAGACGACACCCTGGTCACGGCCCGGGGGGCAAACTTTGAGGAGGCGGCGCGCCTGGCCACCACGGGAGTCTCCCGGGTGGTCGGGCGCATCGAGGCGTTGGGTCTGCGGGTGGCCCTGGAGAAGACGGAGGCCCTATTATTTCATGGGCCCCGTCGCGGTCCGCCCGCCGGCGCCTCGATCGAGGTCAACTCGGTCCTCGTACCGGTCCGGGCCCAGATGAGGTACCTGGGTCTGGTCCTCGACGGTAGGTGGCTCTTCGACGAGCACTTCCGACAGCTTGGCCCTAAGTTGGTGGGCACTGCCTCCGCCCTAGGGCGACTTCTGCCCAATTTGGGCGGGGCCAGTGTCCCCACTAGGCAGCTGTACACGGGGGTTGTCCGGTCGATGGCACTTTACGGTGCACCGGTGTGGGCGGCGGCTCTGTCCGCCCAGAACAGGGCGCGCCTCTGGCGCCCCCAGCGGATACTGGCGGTCAGAGCCATACGTGGATACCGCACGGTGTCCACAGAGGCGGCGTGTGCCTTGGCCGGAACACCCCCGTGGGATTTGGAGGCGGAAGTGCTCGCCGAAGTTTATCGGCGAGTGGCTGACTTCCGGGCGGAGAGCGGATTTCGCCCTCCACCCGAGGACGTGCGCGAGTGACGCGAAGCCGCTCGCCGAGCCACCATGTTGAGATGGTCGCTCCGGCTGGAGACCCCACGCGCTGGCTTCGCCGCCGTGGAGGCTCTTCAGCCGGTCATCGAGGAGTGGGCAGGGCGGCAGCACGGGATCCTTTCCTTCCGGCTGACGCAGGTACTTTCCGGGCACGGTTGCTTCGGAAAGTACCTGCACTCGGTCGCTAGGAGGGAACCGAGTCCCGCCTGCCACCACTGCGACTGCAGTGAGGACACGGCCCAGCACACGCTGGCGGTCTGCCCCGCTTGGGCGGCGCAGCGCCGGGTCCTCACTGCAGTCATCGGAGGGGATCTCTCGCTGCCGGCCGTCATAAGATCGATGGCCGGCAGCGACAGTTGTTTTACCGCGGTCGCAACCTTCTGCGAGGACGTAATCTTGCAGAAGGAGGTGGCGGAGAAGGCCCGGGAGGATGCTATCCAATCGGACCCAATCCGCCGCCGGCGCCCCGGGCGGCGGAGGCGCGCATACCTGCGTCTCATGCCGCCCTGAGAGTGGCCGCGGATGGGCGGGACGGGTTTCCCGTCCGTCCGCAGTAGTGGCCAACCGCGAGGGGGCGACGTCCGCGTGTGACCGGACGTTGCCCAATTAGAGAGTCGAGAGCTGAGGTGGTGCCCGCAACAGTGCGGGCAGGCGCCGGTTGGAGTCCAGAAGGAAATCCCCTCCCTGGACTCCTTCCAATACAAAGGCGCAGAGAGGGTCACACCGTGTGGTTTTAGTCGGTTCGAGTCCGACACACCACCCCGCCGTAACCCCGACGGGGTGACGGTCCGCGGGGATTTCCACACGTAAAAAAAAAAAAAAAAGGAAAACCTAACGTGAACTGAAACTTCAGAGCACATTAATGTTGAAATATAGCAAGCTTATCCCGCGAGCGTTATCCCAACTTAAAATACGGTTTTTTGTTTAAAGAAATGTTTTATGAGTTCAATATAAAATAGTTTGGACTCCTTGGAGTTATCGTGTTATTGGTCCCAAAGGTGTGGAGTTTTGACAACAGTTTACTATGGCAACTAGTTTGTTCCCTGTCCTGGGATATTATTGGTTTGTTTCGGGATAGTTTCGACAATGTTTCGTTTCGTACT
Source organism: Phragmatobia fuliginosa (assembly GCA_932526445.1). Lineage (NCBI taxonomy): Eukaryota > Metazoa > Arthropoda > Insecta > Lepidoptera > Erebidae > Phragmatobia > Phragmatobia fuliginosa. The sequence goes on along the minus strand of OW052074.1, from coordinate 16,398,418 downwards.
GTAGCTTGGATGAAATTTGAAATTATTGTAATGTGTGCAACGGAATAACTTTTGAGTTTTAGTGTTGAGTCGGTGTTGTTAGGATCGAGTATCTGATATATTCTATCTACATGGTAGATACGGAAGTACCAAAGCATATAGAATTATACTACGTGACAATTTTGAGGTTTTTATATTGATCAGACTTCAGAATTGAATCCGAGATCTCGAGATCGCGGTGCAATGCTTTGGCTGTATCTTTAAAAAAATACTTGTTAAGGCTTTGAATTTTATTGGGTATTTTATATGGCGATCGGCAGACGACTGGCTTTGACGACTGGCATGAGTAATGCCTGTCCCCGAACCAACACGATAAATTGTAATAAGCAAATGCTCATACTAAAAAAATAAATAAGTATTTACTAAAAGGGTGTAGACATTTGAGTCCAATTGTCATTAGTGATGTTATACAATACAGATGCAAGTCTTGTAAAATATATCTACCTTTAGAAGCGTTTTTGGTTAAAGTAACTTTAAACCTGGTACATTTAAAAGCATTGTATACACTAACATAGCAATTTCTACAAAGAATTTTACGACCGCTTCTAAGTTGGGCTGGTACAAAATGTTTTATTACCTAAGTCGACGAAGCACAATTAAGTGGCAGTCGTAAGTGTCGTTTGGTTAGTTTGTAGTTCAAATTGTACTAGTGGTACAATTTTACTGATGGTACAATTGTACTGCTGGTACACGGCGCCAGATGCTATATCGTCCGGTTACTGCACATTTGGGATATAAACTTTGTTCGTTTTACAGTTTGTGTTTAAATAATAATTGTGGTATTTTTTCCTGGAATTGAGGTAAAGTTTTTAATTATTACACTTTTTAATGATAACAATCACAACTATGCCAATCGAGTGAAATAAATAAATAATAATACAAAAATCGTTTATTAGGAACGGAGGCACTACAACATTAAACAAAACGGTAACGATGATAGCTGCAAAAATATAAAATTATGACTCAGCTATCAACGGCCCCCTTCTTTATGTGAAAGTAAGTTGTTCTAGATCAAAACTAAGATGTTGTACGTTAAATTAAAAGTTATTTTAACAGAATAAATAATAATTTAGTAAACTGTCATAAAAATAGGAAATTAATATAATGTATGTGATGTGGTATGTGTGTGTACGTTAGTGAGTGTTATGATAATGTAAATGTTAATAAATAAATAAATATTTTTGGACATCTTACACTCAACGTCATTTAGTCCCAAAACAAACATACTTTTTTTTTTGTAAATACATACACACACCCAGAAAAACACATAGACTCTGAAACAAATATTTGTGGATCACACAAATATTTGGTCTGACCCGGGAATCGAACCCGAGACCTCTTGATCAGCAGCCGCATACGCTAACCACTAGACCAACAAGGCAGTCCATGAGCCTCCAAAAGTGACTCTACTCTGCCTAATAGAAACCATTAGCAGAATTCAAGGGTGGTGGTCACGATACCCATTGTGAGTATATACACAATGCAGCATGGTGACCCACACTATCATTGCCTAGTAAGATGCTATTGCATCTTTGAGCCTCCGCCTCCGGTTTCGCACTCATCAACGAAGCGCGAATGACGTCATTTTTAGGTAGCACTTCTACGCTAGGGTAGTACCTACCTCTCCAGTCGAGCACTCGAGCCAGTTCATTCCTGCTGAAATTAGAGTGGCTCTACTAACTGTAAATTACGTGTTTATAACAAAATAATGGACAAGAATAGAGGCATTATCTGATCTGATCTCTGATCGCAGCATTGTACATAGTTTTGGGCTCATTAATACTAATAATAATACATTTTTTTTTCTATGTATAACATGTTAAGTTAATTAAAACATATTGTTTACTTATACCGCATTAGATTCTACATATCTGTAATGGTAGACGTAAGTGTGTTATAAAATAAATAAATAAATGTATGTATTTCCAAAAAAAGTATGTTTATGTATTTATATCAGTTGTTGAGTATCCATATTTTTTTTTTTTTTTTTTTTTTTTTTTTAGTGTGTGAAAAATCATCATGGACCGTCACCCCACCGAGGGTTACGGCGGGGTGGTGTGTCGGACTTGAACCGACTAAAAAACACACAGTGTGCCCTCTCCGCGCTTCTCCGTTTAGGAGTAGGAGAAGTCCAGGGTGGGATCTCCTTCTGAACTTCTCCAGCGCCTGCCCGCTCCTGATGCGGGCACCGTCTCTGTACGACCTCTCTTAGGCGGCGTCCGGCACACACCGACGCCGCCCCCTCGCGGCTGGCCACATAGTGCGGGTGGAGGGAAAACCCGTCCCGTCCACCCGCGGCCACACTCAAGGCGGCATGAGGCGCAGATGTTCGCGCCTCCGCCGCCCGAGTCGCCGGCGGCGAATCTGGTCCGATTGGATGTCGTCCTCACGGGCCTTCTCCGCCGCCTCCTTCTGCGTGATTACGTCCTCGCAGAAGGTTGCGACCGCGGTGAATGCGCTCTCGCTGCCGACCATGGAACGAACGACGGCCGGCAGTGAGAGATCCCCTCCGATGACTGCAGTGAGGACCCGGCGCTGCGTCTCCCATGCGGGGCAGACCGCCAGCGTGTGATGAGCCGAATCCTCACTGCAGTCGCAGTGGTGGCAGGCGGGACTCAATTCCCTCCTGGCGACCGAGTGCAGGTACTTTCCGAAGCAACCATGCCCGGAAAGAACCTGCGTCAGTCGGAAGGTAAGGGTCCCGTGCTGCCGCACTGCCCATTCGCCGATGACCGGCTGAAGCGCCTCTACGGTGGCGAAGCCAGCACGTGGAGTCTCCAGCCGGACCGACCAGCGATCCATCGTGGCTCGGTGAGCGGCTTCACGCCACTCGCGCACGTCCTCGGGCGGAGGTCCAACTCCACCACTCTCCGCCCGGTAGTTAGCCACTCGCCGATAAACGTCGGCGAGCACTTCCGCCTCCAAATCCCACGGGGGTGTTCCGGCCAGGGCGCACGCCGCCTCCGTCGATACGGTGCGGTAGCCCCGTATGGCTCTGACCGCCAGAGTTCTCTGAGGCCGCCTGAGGCGCGCCCTATTCTGCTCGGTCAGAGCCGCCGCCCACACCGGTGCACCATAGAGTGCCATAGACCGGACAACCCCCGTGTACAGCTGCCTCGTGGCGACACTGGCTCCTCCCAGATTGGGCAAAAGACGCCCAAGGAAGGAGGCAGTGCCGATCAGCTTCGGAGCAAGCTGTTGGAAGTGCTCGTCGAAGAGCCACCTACCGTCTAGGACCAGACCCAGATACTTCAAGTGGGCCCGGACCGGTACGAGGACCGAGTTGACCTCGATGGAGGCGCCGGCGGGTGGACCACGACGGGGCCCATGGAAAAGTAGGGCTTCCGTCTTTTCTAGGGCCACCCGCAAACCCAGCGCCTCAATGCGCCCGACCACCAGGGAGACTCCTGTGGTGGCCAGGCATGCTGCCTCTTCGAAGGTCGCCCCCCGGGCTGTCACAAGAGTGTCGTCGGCGTAGCAAATTACACCGACGCCGGGGGGGAGACGCCCTCGCAGGACCCAATCGTATCCCATGTTCCACAGGAGTGGTCCGAGGACAGACCCCTGTGGAACACCGCACGACATGGCCCGACGTCTCAAGACTCCTTCTCGGTCCTCGTACATGACAGTACGCTCCGTCAGATAGTCTGCCACTAGCCGCCTCAGGTACTGTGGCACTCCGTGGTACTGGAGTGCGGCCCTGATGCAGCTGAATGGCAGACTATTGAATGCGTTGGCGATGTCCAACGACACCGCCAACAGCACGTCGCCGCAGCCCACCGCCTGTTCGGTCACGGCCTTCAGACGCAGAATTGCGTCGACCGTCGAACGCCCCTCCCGGAATCCAAATTGGGCGTCCGACAGATCGGGGCCCACCTCGCGCAGGTGCCGGACGATGCGGGCGTGGAGCACCCTCTCGAACAGCTTACCCGCCTCGTCCAGCAACACGATGGGCCTATAGGCCGCGACCGAGTCGGCAGACCGACCTGGCTTCTGGAGCAGAACCAGCTTCCCGCTTTTCCAACACTCAGGGAAGCGTCCGGACGCCAGACTAGCGTCTAACACTCCCCTGAGGTGGTCCGACATATGATCGAGGGCTCGGGCCAGCACTCGGGCAGGTACCCCGTCTGGCCCGGGGGCGGTGTTCTTGGATCGAATCCTTAGAACAGCCGCCCCTACCTCTGATTCCCTGACGGGCGGCACATCAGCCTCGCCTTCGTCGTCGCCTCCGGCCATGACGGCCATCGACGGGGGCGTGTGCTCCGCCCGCTGTGGGAATAGGCCCTCGACCACTTCCTGCAGGAAGCTGGGCTGGAGAGTCTCCGTGAGGGGCAGGCCCCCCGCGCAGAGCTTTTTGCGCACCGCACGATAGGGCCGACCCCAGGGGTCACGCTCGAGACTCTCCAGCATCTCCTTGCGGCTCTCCTCTTTGGCGCGGCAGATGGCCAGCTTCAGAGTTTGCCGGATCTCACGGTATTCCTCTTGAAGCCGATCCACCTCCTCACCGACTCCGCGGTGGCGTCGCCGACTACGAGTGAGGCACCTCCGGGCACGAACACAGGCCGCACGGAGGTCCGCCAACTCCTGGGACCACCAGTAGACCTCCTTCCTTGGAGGCCGACGCCCACGTACGCGGGGCATGGCCGAGTCGCAGATCTGCGTAATCGCACTGCAGAAGCGACCAGCCCCCACGTTGACCTCTTCGGCCGGGGCCTGCGGAGGCAGCCAAGAGTTAAGAATGGCCGCCTCCTCCAGTAAGTCCCTGTCGAGCTTGGCGACAGACCACCGCGGAAAGCGGGAGGGACGCCGCGCCGCGTGACCCCTACTGGCGTCCTGGGACCGGGAGAGCTCAAATCGGATATACAAATGGTCCGAGAGCGTCTCAACCTCATCCAGGACACGCCAGTTCTGTACACGTGCGGCGAGTGCAGGGGTAGCGAACGAAAGGTCCACTATCGACCCCCCCTGTTGTCGCACGCACGTGTTGGTGGAGCCTCTGTTCAGTAGACAGAGGCCCACCGAGGCCGCCCACTCCTCTACGGCCTTGCCCCTGGCGTCCGTCGCCGGGGAACCCCACGCAATGGACTTGGCGTTGAAGTCCCCCAGCACGAGGACGCGCCCAGACGCTAGTTGCCGCATCGAGGTCTCCAGGTTGTTCAGGAAGACCTCGAAGTCACTCAAACTCTTACTGGGGGAGAAGTAGATACCGTAAACGGTGATCCCCCCCCACTCGGCGGCAACATATCCCGTGCCCCTGTCTTTGAGCGACAAGGGCGGGGAACCAGCCGCCGTGGAGCCGACGACTGCCACGGAGCCGTCCCAGTCACCCATCCAGTTTGGACGGGGAGGGACGAAGTAGGGCTCCGCGACTACGGCCACACCGACCGACCACTGCGCCATGGTTTGCAGGAGGAGATCCTGCGCTGCGGCGCAGTGGTTCAAGTTCGTCTGGACGAGAAGGTTGGAGACTTGATCCATTAAGGGTTCGTCTCTACAACCTCCTCCATGGGCATCGGTGCCGACGCACTAGTGACATCGGAGGCAGCCTGGATCGATAGGCTGGCCTCCGGCGCTTGCCGAGACGCGCGGGGAGGCTTGCAGCCCCCCTGCCCGGTCTGGTGATTGGCGGGCTTATTCGCCGCCGCACACACCGGGCAGTGGGGGGCGGCAGAGCAATCTGCCGCCTTGTGCCCCGGTCGACCGCAGCGGAAACATAGACCACTGCAGTCGAAGCAACTCTCGCACTTCGAGCGAGTATGGCCTGCGGCTAGGCACTTATAACATCTCGTCGGTCTCGCCGCCAGGACTGTGACTCTAGCACTGACGAAACCGACGAGCAGCTTGCCAGCGTCGTCTAGCGCTTTGGCCGACGCCACGGGACAGCTGACCCATGCAGCGCCTAGCCCGCCTGGACCGGGGCGAATAGTGCCGACCCTGATATTGTCCGCGCTGCAGCCGGTCTTCTCCCGGATTGCATCGCGGACATCTTCGGCTGTCACAGAATCGTCCAGACCCGAAATACGCAGCTCCGCGCACTTCGTGGGCCTGGCGATCTTGATGCCATCCAGGTCGGCAAACATGCCCCTCAGCGTCTCGGCACATTTGTCCGCCGTCTTTGCGCCTTCTGCTCCAGGGAACTCGAGGACTCGAGCTCCCGTCTGGGCGCGGCGCAACCTGACCCCTGCCGGTCCAAACTCGCTGGCGAGACTAACCCGGGCCTTTTTAAATATGTCCGCGTAGGTTAGTCCGCCACTGGCCGCCTCCGGCGTGACGGTCACCACTACAGCCGCGGTTTTAGGCGGCTGCAGTTTTCGCGGCTTCTTTTTGGTGGCCGCTGTCACCACCGGCGGTGGCTGCGAGGCTTCGGCTGCCTTTTCGGCGGCCCTTCTGGCCCGCTGCCGCTGCCGCTGTTGGCACCTCTTTGAGCTCCCCACGACCTGCCAGCTCTCGTTAGCAGCGGCAGATGTGGAGGTGCCCGGCAGGGGTGTTGGAGTGGGGAGAGGGGGGAACTCCTCTCCTGTTTCCGGCACCGCCTTGGTCGGCGCTGTGGCCGGTGTCTTTGCCGGCGCCTTCGCCTGCGCCTTCGCTGGCGCCTTGGCAGACGCCTTCGCCTGCGCCTTTGCTGGCGTCTGGGCCGGCGCCTTCGCCGGCGCTTTCGCCTGAGCCTTGGCCCCCTTCCCCTGTTTCTGGGGAGCCTCAGAGGCCGGGGCAGCGGCCGCCGCCGCATACGACACCGGACCTCCCTCAACGGGGAGTTTGGTCGGCGCCGCTGCAGCCTTCGGCCTCTGCGATGCCAGCGGCGGACGTACCACTGGGGGTGGAGGCAGCATTGCCTTCAGATCCGCCAGGCGACCATCCAGCATGTGCCCCACCGCGACTAGCACCTGGCGCAGCTGGGCGTCAGGCATCGCCGCATTGGCTGGGGCTGGGGCAGGCTGGGGCAGGGCAGCGGCCACCATCTCGGGATGACTCGCTTGGAAGCAGGCGAACTTGTATCCGAGCTCAGCCACCTGCGCTGTCAAGCGGTCATTTGCCGCCTGCAGACGAGCCACGTCTCCAACGAGCTCGTCTACGGCCCCCGTGATGGCGGAGGAGGACTCCTTAAGGGCCCTAACGAAGGAGCCCTTCAGGTTTGTGGACTTGGTGGCCACTCGGCGGATCACGTCCACCGCCACCTTCGCCCTATCCTGCACGGAGGGAGGAGCCTGCGGTACATCTCCCGCCGTCGTCATCAGCTCCTTGACCCTCTGCAAGAGTTCCTCTACATCTTCCTCCGCCTTTGCCTCTTTGTCGGCCCTGTTGCGCCGGTAGGTCTCCGGCTTGAAGACGGAGCCTGACGGGCCTGGGACCGGCGAGGGTGACGCCGTTCTACGTTTCGGCTGGGATGCGTCACCGTCGTCATTCCCAGCGTGCTCGCGCTTCTTCCGGACGTCAATCGGCTCCAACTCCATTGGCACCGAGCCGTCCGTGTCCGCCGCGGCAGTCTTGGAGCGCAGGCGCTCCGACACTCTTCGGCTCCCAGTCGTCTGTTCGACTACTGGGAGCCCCTCCAAGATGGGCGTGTCTAACAACACCCTCTCCTCTATGGACGCATTTTCGTCCACTCCCGAAGAGCTCCCCTTGCAGGTGCCCTCCTTTCCCGTCTCCTTCTCATTATTTATGTCCGTCGTGCGTTCGAATTCCGTAATGCTTGCCGTTTCGTTGTTTTCCGTTTCCGTTTTGTTTTGGTTTATAAAGTTAAAATTATCCATAATAGACCCACGAGAGGGGGAGAAATACAAGGTCGACCCGGGCAGAGATCCCCCAATACCCGGGCAAGCGTAAATTTTTAGCCAAACCGAGGGGTCCGCAGGTACCTCGGCTTGGGGTGCGTTCGCAACTGAACTTCCCATCAGCCATGCATCCCCTGGCCACGCACCAGAGCTTGAGATTCGGGGTGATTTTTTATAGAGGTTTTCTTCCTCGCGGTCCAGGCGGTTAAGCCAAGACCCACGCCCCCGATCAGAGCATTCTTCTCGGGGCTACGCTATGCCGACGGTGGCAGGAAGACTACGTCACCCTGCCTGCTCGGTGGTAATGTGAATACACGCCGAGCCCGCCCTCCTTTCTCCACCGCTACCAGCGGGAGAAACTCCGACCCATGAAGGGTCCCACCTTCGGTTTTTTAACGAGGTTAACCTCCTCCTTGCTCCGAAGAGCGAAGAGCCAGCAGGGGAAACGGCGGAAACGCCCGCCCCGCTGGACCAGGCCTTGCCCGGGAGCCGATGATGGCTCCTCTCCAGCTAGAATATTAGCCGCTGGCGATAATCCTCCCCTCCAGATAACGCGGAGGAAATGAGGAGGAACAGTGCTATCGCCAGCGCCCAGGGTGCACCACGTGGAGGTTTTCTAGCCAGCAGCACCCCGTTGTTGAGTATCCATAACACAAGCTCTGCTTATTTTGGGACTAGATGACGTTGCGTGTAAGATGTCCAAAAATATTGATATTTATATATATATGTAAATTAATTTAGTACCATATTATTTAACAAAAACTCCTTAACTAAATTTAAGAGCAACTTACATAAATACAAAATTGCTCACAGAATAGTGCAAGGAGAATTAATTCTGTGACTTGTTTGAACGTTCACTACAATCCCTTTTGAGTAACTATTATTGTATTACCTTGATCCGTTTGTATCATCAGTACGTGTTGCAGGAGCTACAGACCACAGAATTCATTCGCAGACATGCGTTGTTTAACCAAGCTTGATTATTATGCGGCTATACTCACGCTTTCGAGGTATTCAGAACTGAACTTTAAGCTAATTTTAAATACCTACCTCTCTACACAAGTTAATAAAAATGAAGTATCTTTTTGTAAATTTAAATCACCACTAAATGCATATGAAAACATATACAGTAATTACATGAAAAAAGCAATTTTCATCTGTCTGTCTGTTTGTTTGTTCCGTTGATGAAACTAATGACTTAAGGAGTAACTTAGACAAAAAATTTTACCAGCTCTGTACTCAGCCAATGGATGTATAAAATGTAGAAAATGCCATTTACTCACAACTAGAAAATTGTATTAGTTTCACGCCATTATGCAGCAGATTGTGCAAAAAAACTATGTTAGCATGTTTAATGATTTTCTTTTGTGTCAACCCCTTCGCGTCTAATCCGACTTCTTTGACACGTAGGGGAGCGTTATTGGGGTATTTCATCACCCCTATTTTGTGGAGTGCCTTTGAAAATACCCCTTAATGCTCTAAGGTGTTGAGGGGTGACTTATTATTTATGTTTTAAGACGTTGCCTAATTGGAACATAATAATATTAAGCAATATAAGTCTTTATTTCTGTGAACTTCTTCTGATTTTTTCATCGGTTAAATACAACATTACTGTAACCGTTATTCGACTTTCGCGACTTTAAAAAACATGTGTAATACACATGTTATAACTGTTAACGGGACTTATTCGCGATAAAATTTAAAAGGTTAGGATACCTTCTACTTTCCTAATATCACTGTAGTTTCATTATAAATCCTTGGAAGATCTTCTTATCATCCTTTACAGAACGTTCCACGTCAACAGTTTTTGAGCAATTATTATTGGCTCCAGTTGACTTGACAGCTGGTCAAAGGCCAGCTGAAGTTGAAGGGGCTTAGTCAAGTGGAAGGGACACAATCGGCTGTTGGATTACGTTTTAGTACAGGGCTGGAAAATATTGTATTTTGCAACACTGAGATATTTTCTATAGGTATGATACAAGATTATTATTATTTATAAATGGCTAGCTACGCTCCGCGTTATCACTCGTGGTTTTTGAATCTTTTCAATCAGACATTGTTTACTATTTCATTGGTTTGAATAAATAAATATTTCGGACATCTTACAGACAACGTCTTCTAGTCCCAAACTAAGCAGTGCTTGTATTATGGATACTAAATACATAACTGATATAATAAACATACTTTTTTTTTGTAAATACATAAATATTATACATAGAGAACACCTAGGACTGCGACTGTGTATCACACAAATATTTGGTCTTACCCGGTAATCGAACCCGAGACCTCTTGATCGCTAGCATATGCAGCCGCATATGCTAGCCGCTAGACCAACAAGGCAGTCGATTAACCGAAACAAACAGACTGACATGAATCCTAAGTAGGTACCGTTGTTATAAAATTATGAATAGGCGTTTCAATTTCATTTACTTGCATAGATATAGTTATTTAATATGTAACTTGCGATAACGTTCGACAGGGACGACAGCTTTTTTTTTTTTAAATTAAGCCATCCAAAGTGACTCTACCCTGCCTGATGGAAAGCATGAGCAGAATCCAAGAGCACCACACTTGCTGCGAATGCAGACAATAATGTATGGCGACTTAGTGAGATGATTTTTCACGCCCCGCTTAAAGGACACGGGATTATAGTGGGAAGGAAACACGTGAGCTGGTAGTGAGTTCCAGTCTTTAACTGCTCGGCATAGGAAAGAAGAGCCGAACCGTTTTGTTCTGGTGCGCATTTCTTCCAATCTAAAGCAGTGACTTCTGAGTCCACGTGTTGACCCTTAAAGGAAGGGAGAAGGAGGGATCAGTTAGAAGAGCTCTTGGCGATGTCTCTCCGTAACTGCAGAGTCTAGTACTCAAAGAAATGAACAAACAAACTCTGCGGTTTACAATATTAGAATCGTTGTCAGATTATATTCATGTCCGGCTATTTTATTAGCTAACTAACTGCGCCTCGTTTTGTTACCCGCGTATTTTCGGGATAAAAAGTAGCCTCCTTCTGTGATTATCTAGAACTCTTTTTTAAATTAGCCATTTACAAACTATCATTATGGTTGCTATGCAAGTGTGTTATGCATAGCAACCTGTGAATTTTGACAGGAGATAAACAGTGATACATTTTGTCATCTACGATGTATGTATTTTTAAAATCACCTAGCTTTCGCCCGTGTATCTCGATTATTGCAGTAAAATGTAGCCTATGTGTTATTCTGATATATAAGCTATATTACTGTAAAGTTTCATCCAAATCCAGTTAATAGTTTTTGCGTGAAAGAGCAACAAAGATACATACACACATACAAACTCACAAACTTTCGCGCTTATAATATTAGTAGGATGAAAGAGCAACAAACATACACACTCACATACACACTTACATACACACATACATACTCACAAACTCGCGCTTATAATATTAGTAGGATGAAAGAGCAACAAACACACATACATACTCACAAACTTTCGCGCTTATAATATTAGTAGGATGAAATACGTTAAAGGTAATTGAATTTAATGTAGCAGAAATAATATTGACCTACATTAAACAGACTCAGCAGAGAATATACCTGAATACGAATAACCCTTTCGAATACTTCGCAACAAATCCCGTGAAACGCGACTGGAAAGTGACGTAGATATTTTCTCACAAAATAGATCCGAATGATTTTAAACTAGACTAGTATTTCCTGAATATAAAGTATGTATTACGGTTTAGATGTGGAAAACAAACCAGGTGAGAAGATTAGATGTTTAGAACTTAAAGACAAATATGTACAAATCTAAACAATTAAATGAAATTGGAGTTTCTGTTGAACAGTTTTTTACTAAATGCATATGAAAATATATATGGTATTATTTAGATTTTTGTCTCTCTGTCTGTTTGTATCGTCTAATCTTTGGATGAGCTTTACCGATTTTGACGGGAATTTCACTAGCAGAACAGCTGATGACCTAAATGAGGTTTTTTTTTAAGACTAGCTTTTCTCCGCGTTGCTACAACAATAACCGCGGGGAACACCGAGGGACTCTGCTAGTATCTGAATAAAAAGTGTCCGCTTGTGATTACAAATTATCAGTTTTTAGGGTTCCGTAGCCAAATGGCAAAAAACGGAACCCTTATAGATTCGTCAAGTCTGTCTGTCTGTCTGTCTGTCTGTCCGTCCGTATGTCACAGCCAATTATTTCCGAAACTATAAGAGCTATACTGTTGAAATTTGATCAGTCGATGTATTCTGTGAACCGCATTAAGATTTTTACATAAAAATAGAAAAAAAACAATACATTTTGGGGGTCCCCATACTTGGAACTGAAACTCAAAAAATTTTTTTTCATCGAACCTATACGCGTGGGGTATCTGTGGATAAGTGTTCAAAAATGATGTTGAGGTTCCTAATATCATTTTTTTCTAAACTGAATAGTTTGCGCGAGAGACACTTCCAAAGTGGAAAAATGTGTGTCCCCCCCCCCTCTAACTTCTAAAATAAGAGAGTGATAAAAGTAAAAAAAATATATGTTGTACATTAACATGCAAACTACCAACGAAAATTGGTTTGAACGAGATCTAGTGAGTAGTTTTTTTTTAATACGTCATAAATCGTAACACGCAATTTACCTTTCATCCAAATCAATACACTAGTATAAAAACATCGATGAAAGTTACAACGAACTACAAGAACTTTTATATGATGTTACTTGCTGATACGGAACCCTTCATGGGCGAGTCTGACTCGCACTTGGTCGATTTTTTAATAGATAGTATACCTACATGGTACTTACAGATTTGTAGGCATAGATTTGTTTTAAGTTTTTTTCTCTCCTTGCAGTGATGTCATCCTACGTAGATTGTTCCTTAGAATCCTACGACACTTCTTAATTTATAAAGACTGATCAAGAGGTCTCGGGTTCGATTCCCGGATCAGACCAATTATTTCTTTCGGAGTCTGGGTGTTTTCTATGTATAATATGTACCTATGTATTTACAAATAAAGAAGTATGCTTATGTATTTACATCGGTTGTTTAATACCCATAATACAAGCTCTGCTTAGTTTGGGACTAGATTACATTGTGTTTAAAATGTCCGAAATATATTTATTTATAGTTTATTAATTAACTAACGATTAATTCACTGAAGTACAGTACAAATGGACTGGCTACTACCCTCACACAGAAGATCATCCTAATAATGACAGCATTCTTGATGTCCTATTTCATTAGTGAATGTGATAGTGGAGGCCAAATCATTCAGAGGCCGGGAGAATGATGCAGAAACATTTGATCAGGCCGCCATGCTGCAATGAGGATGGTGACCACCTACTCCTCGATAATACTCATGCTTTCCATCAGGCAGAGTAGAGTCACTTTGGTAGGCTTATATATATATAAAAAAATATCTAATTTTTCCTATTTAAGGGCCGAAAGACTAACCTGCTAATGATTATAAGCCACACACATCTGTCACCAACACACGCACATACTCACACCCACACTCACTCAAACGGTATAGAAATGCGGGAATTATGTAAAGGAACCTCGTACGCCTATATTTCAGTTTATTTCCCCTTTCGTTTCCACAAGTCCTTTTAATACCCTCTTAATACCGACAATCGTCTATATGCGATGCTACTGTGTCAGGCGTTAATATTTTCTTTGAGATTCTCATATTTGGTGTTCAAATGAAACAGGATTTTATAGGTTATTTGGTGAAATGTTGCTGTCATTATTTTTGAATGTAGTTGATAACTAAAGGAGAAAGCAGTAAGGACATATTTGAATCTTTATATCTTAAGGTAAGCACACTAGCTATTTTTACCATCGGCGATCGGCGATTTTACAACTGCATCGATGCTGCATCGCGTTTTAGCGACTTCCTGCGTTCGATCGCGGTATTAAAATCGCGCGTCATGTTGCATCATTCGCAACTTTCTTTTTCGCATCGGCTGTAGTTTTGTCTATAATTTTCTAACGCCTAATCGATGCTACCGGCATCCGAATGTGTGCGGAGAGTAGCGTTCAGCTGCTGTGTCGCGCTTCTAAAAAGCGACTCAATCTCCGCGTTTGGTGTAAGTGTGCGGCGAGAAGCGTTCGGTGTGGAGCGTTCGGTCGCCGTATTTAGCTTCTAAAAAGCGACAAGTTGCCGATCGTGGATGCAAAAAGTAGCTATTGTGCTGTGGCCCTTATAGTAAAAGATAAAATAAATTCGACTGCCTCGGTTGCGCAGTGGTGGGGTATGCGATTGCTGTGCTTGGGGTATCATTTTTGAATCCCGTGTCGGACTAAATGTTTGTGTTTGTTTCGGAGTTTGGGTGTTTTCTATGTTGTCTATAAGTATGTTTATGTATTTATATCAGTTGTCTAGTACCCATAATACAAGCTCTGCTTAGTTTGAGACTAGATGGCGTTGTATGTAAGATATCCGAAATATTTATTTATTTGAACTGGTCTGTTTAATTTAATATTTCATTAACGATTTCTCAATTTATTGTATTACGATCACTTTGTCAGCCATTTTTTTAACTATCATTACCATGCATACGAAAACATTCTACGAATCAAATAATGCTTTTATTATTTCAAACAAAATTGTTTCGAAATTCTGAAACAATCTTTTAACATTATCATAATTTACTAAAAACTTGGATATAGAAATCTTAAAGTATTTCGGAGCGGCCATGTCGGACAGATATTTGCATTGCAGATAGAATTTTGAAAGTTTATTTCAAGTTTTTGAATCGCTCAACACTTTAAATGACTTCAGTAATAAAATGTAAATGATAGTTTGTCGTCCCGGCGTCGCCTGGGCCCAGGTTAACTTTTTAATTGGCTTTTACGACAATTTAATTATTTTCTTACCTGTAGTGTTGTGGGCACGTAATAAAACGTAGTACAGAAAATATTATTAAACAGTTGTTTAAGCGTACAATAACAATCGTAAGAGGCGACTAAGGGATAAACTACGCAAGGCAACATCAATGCAAAAAGAAGGAAAACTTGAAACCAACCATAGACAAACCTGGCCAGCCTGGTATAGTAGGCCAATACCTCCTTTTCAAGGAGAGGCCTATGTCCAGCAGTGGACTGTTAAAAGCTGTTGATGATGATGATGAATTATTTTATTTTACTCTGATGCTCTGTTATTCCCAAAGGCTGATTACACAACTACACCTTATTCTGTGTGGTGACAATTTAAGAGCACAAATAGGGTGTCACTACCACCACCTTAATTCAATAAAAACTTGTTGCAGTTGTTATCCAACGGCGGACTTAATGCCATGAGGCTGTTATGTTATATTTTAATAATCTTGAGAAGTACGAATCGTATCTTTAGAGTTAAAACTAGCGATGTCTTCTGATTCCACTTGTCAAGTTAAATAATGTCTCTTGAATGTTATAAAAAAATAGAAAAAATGCAGAAGAACCCTAAATTGTAAGTGAAATGTCACCTTATTATCAAAGGTTACTGTAACCTTTACTATCTTAGATAATGCCATAAGGAAAAATCGGTCAGCTAAAAAAATTGTGTTCATTAAACAGTGGAATATAAGAACAAGTAAGTTTATTTTTGTCAATTAATAATATCCTATCCTACCAATAATATAATAAAAATGCGAAACTTTGTAAGAATGGTTGTCTGAATGTTTGTTTAAAAAAAAGATTTAGATGAAAATTTACAAATTGATGAAATATAGCTTGTGAAATCTTGTTGTGTGTATGTTTGATCTTATTGTAGGGAGTAACATACATTTACATAAAGATACATTCATGAGTGGGGAATAACATGAGAATCTCATATATAAACCTATAAACCTTTACCACATGGATATATACATTATCAATATGTATTTTACCAGTTCTTCCGAACAACGTCAGCTTTTCCTAACAAATTTCACTACCAAAACACTAGTCCGCAAAACAACGTCCAATAACAAGCCAAATATTTCAATACACGAACCCTTGAGAATGTGAAACTTTAAAAATAACTCCGTCTACCATCCATATTGGCAATGCAAAAGACAAATAACTTATACACGTAGTCTATTGTGACGAATAACATCAATTTGCACCCCTTTGAAGCTGAATACAAAGTATATTTGATCTTTAGCGAACTTTATATACTTGTATTTTGTAGCGAGAGTATTATTTCTCTGTCGATTCTTCACGTCCAATGAATATTTAATTTGTAGAATGAGTAGTAAGCTTTGCAATTCAAATATTTAATATTCCACGTTATGGGGGGGTACAATAGACCGGAGTATGTAAGTTTGGCGGTCATTCACGCCCGTGCTTCTGAGAGCACGAGGCCTTTAAGTTGGTCCCGTCTGACAGGAAAATCTATGGCAATCATTATTATGAAATTAGTACCCTCAAATGTATTGACAAATAGTGCTACCTTCGAATTTCAGTTCTTCCTCAGGGTTGCGGAGGTCCGATACCACTATTTCCGTGAAAAAATTGAAAATTCAGGTAAAACCGGTTGAACTAGTAGTCAACCCCAAATAATCTTGGGAATAAAGGCTAGGACGATAATGTAATGCTGAGGTAAGACACATAATGGGGAACTTATTGACGAAGGTATATTGTCAATTATAATATAATATGATGCACTATTTTGTTTGTGTCACAGCTATTACAAGTAAAACCAAAACAGGTCTCAAACAATTATTGGTACTCGAGAAACTACCAATTGGCCTTAAGATTTTTGGCATTGCATAATAATTTTTGTCAATAATGTATTATTTGTCCGTGTGGTGACGGATTAAGAATAGAAAGTGTCACCACCCTTATTCATTCTATGGGTGTCATAAGAGGCGACTGAAGGAACAAAATAACCAGCTAACATCACTGCCAAGAGAAGGAAAACTTGAAACAAACCATTTACCAACCCGTCTGGCCAGCGTGGTATAGTAGGCCAAAACCTCCTTTCAAAGGAGAGGCCTATGTCCAGCAGTGGACTGTTAAAGGCTATTGATGATGAATATATTTATAATTCTTATTGTTTGTTGCCATATTAAATATCTTTTCAGTTCTACCATTTACCTTACGACACGTAAAATTATGCTTTAACCATAACTTAATATCATTAGAAAATTTCAAAACTAACCTCAAAATAATCACGTACCAAGATCACCATCGAATAAAATGTCGTAAAAATATGACATTCAATATATTACACGAACGGCGTAGGTGTGTCTCGACTGCTGCAGCCTGCACTCTAAGCAGCTTATAGCCTATTATTTAGAGATTTGACTTACCCACCTTATTCTAAAGGAAGCAGATTTTTTTTTAATTGTAATCCGAATTTAGTTTCAGAACTTTGTAAAAGGGGAATTTTGACAGCTGTTGTGGTAACAACGGGGTATGGAAGAGCCTGATTTTATTAGGAACTCGTTATACTTTTTATCATCTTATTCAATTATAATTATTTATTTATTTTTTATTTAGGCAGTTCATTTTTCTTTGATATTAATTCAAGTTTACAAAACAATATACACTGTCTTTTTACAAACATACATTCTAACACTATTATTGCCAAACAATATAATCATCCTATTAACCGAAAGACAATGACAACGAAACAGGGAACATAAAAGTAATATGTGTATATCTATTTAATAAAAAAACACGAAGATTTAATTAGACGGTGCTGGAGTGTGGTTTTGTGCCTATGATATCCCTTCTATTTGATTAATCTATGAAACATGCCAGGTGCTATGTATTGTGCCTACGATATCCCTTATATTTGATTAATCTATGACGCATACCAGGCGCCCGTTATTTGTCTTTGTTGCACTGCAGTTACAATCATATTCTCTATCCTTCTTTAACACAGGGTGTTAGGTTTTAATTTCGTTACGGAATTTCTTGATTCGGTCGCTGCGCTCAAAGCCCGCGATAAAAGCTGTGCAATAGCTTGATAAACAAAGATTGTATTTATAATATTTTTATTGCAGAAAATTACAGTTTATTAGTGCGGGTTTTATGTACGGAACATTACATGCTCCAAGTGTCTTCCATCATGGCGAATGCACTCTTCAAAGTGGACAAACGTATTTGCAAAGACACGCTGCGGATCCTCAACTGAAATGGCCCTCACTTCTGTCGTTATTTTATTCTTCTTTCATCGTTATTTTATTAAATGGTTCAATAAACATGTCCTGTTATTTACTTATTATAAGCTAGCTGAGTATAAGTTTTTTTTTTAAATGTGTATATTTAAGCCCACCAAAGTGACTCTACTCTGCCTGATAGAAAGCATGAGTAGAATCCAGGAGTAGGGTCACCATCCTCATTGGGAGGTTAGGCAATGTGGCATAGTGACCCATAACACGGCGACCTGGTTAGGTAATTTTGTATCAGCCTCTGAAAGCCGGGAGAGTGGTGCCGAACGTCCGGTCTCACACTCACCAACGAAATACGACATCAAGAATGCTTTCATTATTAGGATATATATATAGGGTGTTGTTAAAAATCACAATTTGTATACCTATGTTAGAATAATAATCAACATTATTCTAACCTCTCAAGAAAAAACATTCAAGAAATACATAGTTTTTTTTTTCGTTTAATTAACGGGTCCTTTTAAACGTTAAAGAATATTCAAAGAAGTTTTCGAATCTCTGTCAATACCTAATGGCCTTCAAATGGTTAAAGACTAATACTGAAGGCTCTCATATTTAAGTGCCTGACTGTCAAACGAATAAATAGCCTTTCATTGAACGTCAGGCGGAACCCCAAAAACTTGATTGTTTTCATGACGTCAATTCGATCTAAGGTCCTATGGATGCGGTAGTTATTTACTATCAATCTATACACACAAATAAATTTGAATAATCTATTTGTAATATTATTCTAAGAACTTTTCGTTAAATATATATGGAAGGGATGTATTAATAATATAATCCATACTAATATTATAAATGCGAAAGTAACTCTGTCTGTCTGTCTGTTACGCTTTCACGCCTAAACCACGGAACCGATTTTGATGAAATTTGGTATGAAGATAGAAGTGAACTAAGGAAAGGACATAGGCTACTTTTTACTGCAATAATCGAGATACAAAGGTTTTTACCTTTTTACCTAGGTGATTATAAAAATACATAAATCGTAGATGTCAAAATGTATCACTGTTTACCTCCTGTCAAAATTTCACAGGTTGCTAGGCATAACACACTTGCATGGCAACCATAATAGAGTAAGAGCCCAGAGCGATCAGACATAACTTATTTTCACATGGATGAAACCTTAACTACTCAGTAGCGTCTAGTGTACTTTTAAATACCTGCGTGTTTGTGAAACTAGATCTGTGACACCTGGGCAGATATCAGGTGAGAAAGGTAACTAAAAATAAGAGTTATCTAACTTAAATTAGTATGGCTGATCTTTATATATATTTTGTAGAATATTATTCTAAACTAGTTTCATAAAGTGTCAGACACTTTTCATGGACCAGAGCTTGTGTCAGACGCTTTAAAGATCGACAAAAAATTAATGAACTTTACTTATTTTTACATGTCTGATTTTTTAATATGTTATTAAAGTAACTATTACAAAGTTACATTTCATCAGTCAGACAAATTCGAGTGACCAAACATCCCTTAAACACAAAAATTATTCAACCGGGAGTGCGATCATCATGCTATTTCAGAGCGAGTGAGACGTCCACAGCAACTTGGATCCCGTTTTTAGGGTTCCATAGCCAAATGGCAAAAAACGGAACCCTTATATAGCCGGTTCCAAAAATAACGGGTCAGTCACATAAACCCGAATATCTCCCGAACTACGTATGCCATCCTAATGAAACGAAGACTGTTCAATTGAGAATTTAATTATACAGATAAGAAATAAAATAAAACTTAGTTACACCCACAATATTAATCTTAAATTAAAGAAAAACTAAAGTAGTCATATTTTTCTTAAGATTACATTTTTTTTATGATTGTTTTTTTTGCTGTTTTTCATCACTTTCTTCATTTAATACTTTGTATTGCCTCCACGTGATGAAGCCTCCAGTGATGAAAAACAGCAAAAAAACAATCATAAAAAAAATGTAATCTTAAGAAAAATATGACTACTTTAGTTTTTTTTTAATTTAAGATTAATATTGTGGGTGTAACTAAGTTTTATTTTATTTTTTATCTGTATAATTAAATTCTCAATTGAACAGTCTTCGTTTCATTAGGATGGCATACGTAGTTCGGGAGATATTCGGGTTTATGTGACTGACCCGTTATTTTTGGAACCGAGTGTAGATTCGTCATGTCTGTCTGTCTGTCTGTACGTCCGTATGTCACAGCCACTTTTTTCGGAAACCATAAGAGCTATACTTTTGAAACTTGATAAGTAGATGTAATCTGTGAACCGCATTAAGACTTTTACATAAAAATAAAAAAAAAACAATACATTTTGGGGGTCCCCATACTTCTAACTGAAACTAAAAAATTTTTTTTTCATCGAACCCATACGTGTGGGGTATCTATGGATAGGTATTCAAAAATGATGTTGAGGTTTCTTATATCATTTTTTTCTGAATTGAATAGTTTGCGCGAGAGACACATCCAAAGTGGAAAAATGTGTGTCCCCCCCCCCCCTCTAACTTCTAAAATAAGAGAGTGATAAAACTAAAAAAAATGTATGTTGTACATTACCATGCAAACTACCAACGAAAATTGGTTTGAACGAGATCTAGTAAGAAGTTTTTTTTTAATACGTCATAAATCGTAAACTGCAATTTACTGCAATTTTTTTTTAATTTTTTAATTTATTTATTCTAATGACTGCGTCGATGATTGCGATGATTAGGAGATATTTGGTGTAATTAATCATAGTGATATTTTTGTGGTAGTGGTAATATTTTGTTTATATCTTTTTCTAACTGGTATCCTTTTTACAATAAAATAAAGATATTTCCTTATAAAATAAAATGGATCCTCATATATTCACCTATCACAAATACATGCAATAAATGAATTCACTTTAATATTTAATAATTAACAACTTAATGTTGAAGCCCATGTTATTGAAACAAGAATGCGAAAATCTTAGATTCAAATTAGTAAGTATTTTCATTACATTTAATTTTTTTACTTGATGGGTTCGATGAAAAAATTTTTTTGAGTTTTAGTTCCAAGTATGGATATAGGACATACGGACGGACAGACAGACAGACAGACATGACGAATCTATAAGGGTTCCGTTTTTTGCCATTTGGCTATGGAACCCTAAAAAACGGGATCCAAGTTGCTGTGGACGTCTCACTCGCTCTGAAATAGCATGATGATCGCACTCCCGGCTGAATATTTCTGTGTTTAAGGGATGTTTGGTCACTCGAATTTGTCTGACTGATGAAATGTAACTTTGTAATAGTTACTTTAATAACATATTAAAAAATCAGACATGTAAAAATAAGTAAAGTTCATTAATTTTTTGTCGATCTTTAAAGCGTCTGACACAAGCTCTGGTCCATGAAAAGTGTCTGACACGTTATGAAACTAGTTTAGAATAATATTCTACAAAATATATATAAAGATCAGCCATACTAATTTAAGTTAGATAACTCTTATTTTTAGTTACCTTTCTCACCTGATATCTGCCCAGGTGTCACAGATCTAGTTCCACAAACACGCAGGTATTTAAAAGTACACTAGACGCTACTGACTAGTTAAGGTTTCATCCATGTGAAAATAAGTTATGTCTGATCGCTCTGGGCTCTTGGACCATAATGATAGTTTGTAAATGACATAAAGACCAGTAGAGCAGGGTAGATAATTTTTGAAAACAAAATTATAGTACGATGAAACCCATTGGAAAAGGAGGAGAATATTATAAAAATGAAAGGAAAGATAATTTACGGGCGATCTGCGATCTGAGGGGGGTCGGGTAGGTTGGGGGGAGGTTTTCAGGTCCTCCTCGGACGGGGCGTGAAAAAGCATCTCACTAAGCCGCCATAGTGGGCCGCCATACATTATTGTCTGCATTCGCAGCAAGTGTGGTAGCCCCGACTCTTGGATTCTGCTCATGCTTTCCATCAGGCAGGGTAGAGTCACTTTGAATGGCTTAATATATAAAACAAAGGGTAAATTGGGAATAAGGCTAGGAAGATGAAAGGGTAAAAAACGGTTTATCTCAATTTCCGGCAAAACTACAAGTTCTATGGAAAAAAGTTAAATGGCAAAGTTGTAGGTAATTATAAGATCTACAACTTTTTAGGGTTCCGAAGTTTATGACTTCGAACCCTTATAGATTCGTTATGTCCGTCTGTCCGTCCGTCCGTCCGTCCTCGACTTACCATCCAAACAGTAAGTGCTAGAAAGATGTAACTTTGCATGAATATGTATTGTAATTACGTCGACAAAATGCTACAATAAAATTATGAAAAATATTTTTATTTAGGGTACCTCCCCGACACGTAAAATGTGGATGTTTTTTTTTCTCGCGGCTACCCCATCATGTGGGGTATCATTATATAGGTCTTTTAAAAACATTAAAGGGTTGTTAAGACGATTTTTTGATTAAGAAATCCGTTTGCGAGAAATTCCACTTTAAAGGCCACTTTTTTGTAAAACCGGGCATCCTCCCCCTCTAAAAGCTAAACGGCCTGCTCAAAAAAACCTGGAAAAATTCGTGACAGTGGTCCATATAATGAACCTTAAATGAAAACTGTAACGAATTAGATGACTTTGTTAGTTCAGGAGTTACAGACGCTTAACTTCTACAATGTGCTTACTTGGAAAACGTCATACAAAATTAACGCATTAATACGTAAACATAACAATTAACATTATCCATTGGATACAATTTCTAATCCACGTACTGACTGACTGAGGAACCCTTTCCTGTGCGTGGCCTGACACGCACTTGGCTGATTTTTTATTTACACTTTTTTTCACATAACCTCAAATTATAAGTGAAAAATTAAAAAAAGTTTTTGGTTTTCTATTTTTATCTTTTACAATTAAAATAATTTTTAAACGAAGTTTAGTGAAAACTTGCCTTTTTATGTCCCGAATACACTGTAATTTTTTTGATTTGAAATATTTAATTTTTTCACCCTAAAGTCGAACTTTTTTCAAAAAATTGGGGTGTTTTCTGTTTGATGAAATCTCTATTTTCCGATGGTGTAATCCCTACTAATATTATAAATGCGAAAGTAACTCTGTCTGTCTGTCTGTCTGTCTGTCTGTTACGCTTTCACCTAAACCACTGAACTGATTTTGATGTAATTTGGTATGAAGATAGAACTGAACTTGGGAAAGGACATAGGATACTTTTTATCGCGAAAATAAAGGTAGAAGGGTTTGAAATAGGGGACGAAAATTTGTGTCGGAGTTCCTTATTATCAAACATAAAATCATGTAAGACGAATTCCACGCGGGCGAAGCCGCGGGCGGAAAGCTAGTAAATAAATATTTCAGAAATTTCACACTACGTCATATAGTCCCAAACTAAGCAGAGCTTGTATTATGGGTACTAAACAAGTGATATAAATACATAAAGATACTTTTTTTTTGTAAATACTTACATAACATAGAAAACACTCAGACTCCGAAACAAATATTTGTTGATTACAAAAATATTTGGTCCGACCCGGACACCAAACCCGAGACTTTTTGATCAGCAGCCGCATACACTAACCATTAGACCAACAAGGCAGTCATACAGTACTTACATGAGAAATCTCGTTTTTTTGCTTGTCTGTCTGTTTCTTCCGGATAATCTTTGGAACGTGTAGACCGATTATGACGGAACTTTTACTGGCAGATAGCTTATGTTATAAGGATCAGGTACCTCAGGCTACTCTTTTGGAGCAACTTCGATTCGCACTGTACAATTTCAACCTCGAGACTCAGTTTATAAATAAGTAAAATACTAAACCTCATAAACATATTATCACATTCTGACTACGAAATAAAAATGTCGGCTAATATTATTTTCCCTGAAATATGACGTAGTACTTTACTTCTGCACTGCAATATAATATTCCTTCCTACCTCCTTCCTTGGCTGTCACTAAACATTCATTGGAGTGAACTGAAGGAGGCTTTTACTCAAAGTTGTGACGTCAAACTGTCTTCAGAGTTTTAATTTATCCTGGGAGCTGAAATAGGTAGATACTTAAATTTAGTATGTATCCGTAAGTGTGTCATTTTAAGTTTAACTAATATTGTTTAAACCTTAATTTGGTTGTGATGTAAGCCAAATTTTTAGATTGTCCGTGTGGTGACGGATTAAGAATACAAAGTGTCACCACCCGTATTCATTCAATGGGTGTCGTAAGAGGCGACTAAAGGAACCAAATAAGCAGCTAACATCACTACCAAGAGAAGGAAAACTTGAAACAAACCCTTTACCAACCGCGTGGTATAGTAGGCCATAAACCTCCTTTCAAAGGAGAGGCCTATGTCCAGCAGTGGACTGTTAAAGGCTGTTGATGATGATGATGATGATGTAAGCCAAATTGACCTCATCATCATGACTCTCATCATTCATGCATACCGTATCCGGTGATGACAACGCTTTATGTTGGTCTTTACTAGTGACACTCAAATACATCAAGAGAGAAAAAAACGTAACCAACAATGTAACTTTGAATACTCTTTATACATTAAAATTAACATCTAAAATGTACCTTACTAGTTCTAAAATGACACAAGTGATAACTAACATAGAAATCAAGTTATATTTATTTAAGGATTAAGTAATGCAATGTCTCCAGATTTTCGTCAACGTTTCGTTGGTTAACACAATCATCTTCCTAGCCTTCCTAGCCGACTGGCATCGGACCTCCGCAACCCTAAGGGAGATCTGAAATTCGAAGATTGAACTAGTTGTGAGTATATTTGAGGGCACTGACTTCCCAATAACGATTGCCATAGATGTTCATGACAACCGAGACCGACGGCTTTACGTGCTTTACGTGAATCTCCGCCAAACTTCCAAACTCCGAGCTGCTATTAGGAATTTCCTAAGAAAAACCCAAAATTACTTTTTGGCCCGACCCGGGATTTGAACCCGAGACCTCTTGATTAGCAGTCGCATACGCTAACCACTAGACAAATAACACAATATTAACATTATTAAATCGCTATCGTATATCGATCGCTTAAAACTTCGACATAGCCTACACCAGAATTAACTTCGACATAAATATTTATAGACCTCTCTTGACTTTCCCTAACACTTACTTATTCCATCATTTGAATACTTTCAGGATAAAATGAGGAAACTCCTTTCGAGTGACAGTGCTATAATTTTGGGATATAATAAATGACAATGAGTGACAGATACTTTCTTGTTATTCGTATTTTATCCCGGTAATTTAGGCACATGCTAATTACTACATATTTTTAACATATATTTAAACAATTCAAAGTTAATTGAAGATTCCACTCAATCCACTTTTTTATCTGTGTTGAAGTCCCCAAGGTAATCAGGTGGCCTTCAGCACAGACTGACCCACTATCGGTTATATCGGGTTCGAATCGATTACCTCAAGATACTAGTAGCTGGAGAACCCCTGACGTACCTCAGGCAATCTACTGCTAGGGTACTCTGATTATTCCCGGTGGGCTTGCTCCGTGTCACTTTACGCTACCACCCCAGCCAGCTTTTGCTAGGGTGACAGATGACCTCACCTCTCATCCCAGACTTTTGCTTGAGGACGGAGATTGTTCTGCGACCTCCGGCGCCTGAGTCTTCTGCGGTACCGTGCCTGTTAATGTGAAAGTTTTAAGCTTTAACCAAAAAACAGATATGTAGACGTCTAGACACATCTTCGTGAATGTTAGTATAGTACCTTTAAATTTGGGAGTTGTCTTCAAACAGAGAAATAAATTCAAGATCAATCGATTTCAATAAACTTGAAATTTTCGAACAAAGCGAACAAGATGCGCTGCTTTTCTTGTGTTTTTATGACATTCAATGTCACGACTTTCAGTCGAAGTTCACCTTAGAAATACATCAAAGTGATCTCTACAACAGTTTGCCGAACACGACATAAGACTTGCAAATCTCTATTCTCAACTCGGAGGTCTTGCAAGCACTTAAGTCGAAGAACAGACGGACGATTCGTTATTAGTAAACTGACAACTTTAAGGCAACTTTCTATATTATTCAATTATTTTTTTTCGAATACTTAATGATAGGCAATTGGCGAGACCTACGTTCAGTAGAGGTCTGCCATGATGATGAATGTGATGTGACCATATCTATAGGGCAAGTTTGATATTACAACAGTTTTAGTGTCAAAAGGTATATTTCTTTTTAAAGGAATTATTAAGCTGGCTCTTTGATACTTTATACTTTTTTAGCCTTAAATAACTAGACATGGAAAACTGTTCCTCTTTACGGCTAAACTGCTACATGCACCAATCCCATTGGATTTTGGCATATAGATACTTTGATATATGAAGAAGGACATAGGCTGTTATTTACCACGATAACCAAAATACGCGTGGGCGTAATATAAATGCTCACAGCAACTTTTAGTTGCCAGTCTATGTCTTCAATAAGCATCGCGGGAACAGAACAGAATAAAGCACCTGTTAGGATCTTAATTAATAATACGAATATAATTACATCTCCAGTGTTATTAACGCAGAACTTTAAGGAGATTACGACTTATGGTTTTGAGTACAAACTTGAGTTCTTAGAGTTGTAAAAAGAAGGGAACAGGAAGAACAAGAGTGTTCGTTTATTAATCATTATTGTTTAGAATGTAGTTTTGGTATGAAATAGAAAGAGCTAGGAGTCTCTTTGAAGAAAAAAATTAGGAATGAAGTAATCCGTCAAGCTATATAGCTAATCCTCTGTCAAAGGTTGTCAAACAGTAAACATTACCTTGCAATTACTCCGTTAAAAACAATTGTGATTCACTGGTTTATTGGTGCCGTTACGAAAACTACTGCGTTAAATTAAAACTTTAAGTGATATAAAACATTTTAAAACTAAAAACAGTGATTATTGGTGTGGAAATAACGTGAAATTCATCATTTTGCATCATCGTTACTTTTACTTCAATAATTTGAGGGTAGAAAAAACGTCAGTTTTAAGTGACAGTAACATTCCAATTTGGTTAACTGACATCTAACGTCATAGACTCACGTAGATACTAATCAGTGTTGCCAGTGCAAGAAACAATAATGGAGGGACAATTTAAAATACTTTTCGACCAAATGAAAATAGAGATGGAGAAGCAAACAAATATTATATTTGAAAAAATGAATGAAAAGCTAGAACCCTTGATTGAAGATAACAAAATGATGAAAATTAAAATAGAAGAACTAGAAAAAAAGATTGAACATTTTGAAAAAGAAAAAAAGAAAAATAATATTTTGGTTTTTGGTCTGGAAGAGAAAGAAAATTCTTCATTAGAGTTGCTACAGAGAGTGCATGAAATTTTTAAAGAAGATCTGAAAATCAATTTAGAAGCAAACGATGTGTCAAAGATTCACCGAATCGGATCGAAAAAAGATAGTAAAATAAGACCTGTTCTTATTACTTTTGCAACAGGTTGGAAGAGGATCGAGATATTTAAACTAAAGAAAAACTTAAAAAATGTCTACGTCACTGAAGATTTTCCTAAAGAAGTTTTAGAAAAAAGGCGAGAACTAAAAACAAAACTTATAGAAGAACGTGCAAAAGGAAACATTGCATACATTAAGTACGATCGATTGGTAGTAAAAGATGGAAACCAAAACAAAGAAAAAAGGAAAAGAGATCAATTAACTTCCCCAGAAAACCAAAATCAAGCCAAGAAGGCAGTGATCAATAATACAGTATTAAAGGAAAACAGAAGAAATGCATTTGATTTGATGAGACCTAGATCGAATCCTTCATCATCTAACACTCCAAATCAATCTAAGTAGCAACTAAAAATCAGCAACCTAAGACAGAACAACCCCAATCCGGCTGGTCCCCGTGGGGTTACTAGACCGCCACCCCCCCATCAAAATACATCCTTCCACCAAACAAGACATTTAAATGATATATATATAGCAACGTTAAACGTCAGAACGCTAATGACAGATAATAAATTAGAAGAACTGGAAGAAGCCATAAGATATATAAAATGGGATGTCATAGGCATTTGTGAAGTAAGAAGAATAGGAGAAGAGATAAGAGAATACAATGAATACATATTTTATTTCTATGGAGAAACACGAGGATTATATGGAATGGGATTCTTAGTGAAAAAACATCTAAAAAACAAAATAATTAGTTTTCAAGGTATATCTGATAGAATCGCAGTACTTAATATACAGCTACTAAAATCCAAACAAACAACGTCGATTATACAAGTACATGCACCTAGAGAACAAGACACAAAATTAGCAAAGGACACATTTTATAAAGACCTAGCAAAGTTAATACAAAACAAGAATAATTTAATAGTAATGGGAGACTTTAATGCCAAAGTGGGCAAAAAATCTAATAAAGACGAATTTGTCCTAGGTGACTACACTACTGGTATCCGAAACGACAACGGACACAGACTCATAGATTTTGCTTTTGCAAATAACCTGAAAATATTAAATAGTTTCTTCAAAAAAAGAAATTCAAGAAAGTGGACGTGGATATCCCCAAACGGTAGAGACAAAAATGAAATTGATTTCATACTCACAAGAGATAAACATACATTTACTGATGTCGATGTAGTGAATAACTTTAATTTTAACACAGATCATAGAATGGTGAGAGGAGTTGTACAATTCAGGAATGTCAAATCAAGAAAACATATTATCAACGCAACAAAAAATATATCAATCACGTCGCCTTTACCACAAAATGTCCTAAATGATATGAAAAACATGCTAAACAAAGTTGAAGACATCGGAACACTGCAGGGAAAGTATGATATTTTAGAGAAAGAACTAACGAACCTAAATAAATATAGATATAAAAAAGGAAAAAACAACAAATTAGGAGCAGAAGCGCTAAATTTAATGAATGAGAGGAATAAAATGTTCAATAACCGAAAAAACAACAAACAAAAAATCTCAATTATTAGTAAAAAAATACAAACTTCAATAAGAAAACACAGAAAAGCAGAGAGATTAAAAGTATTGAGACAGCACATAGAGAAAACAGGTGGAGTCAAGAAAGGTTTGAAACAACTAAGAGAATACGCACAATGGATACCCAACATAAAAACTAAAAGTAAAAAGAAAATTGAAAAACTAACGATAAAGAGAACAGTTATAGCCAAAATAGCAACAGATTTCTATAAAAAATTATACACCAAGATAGACGAAAATTTTTTTGTACAGACAGAAAAAGAAGCTAATGAAGAAGAAATACCTATTATTTTAGAAACTGAAGTTATAAAAGCTATAAAAACACAGAAAAGTGGGAAATCGCCTGGAGATGACAAAATCTCCAACGAAGTACTAAAAGAATCTCTGACTGTGACATCCAAATATATAACGAACCTATTTAATGAAATAATGGCTAAAGAAGAAATACCATGTCAATGGACGAAATCCACTATTGTCTTGTTACATAAAAAAGGACACAAAAATGATATAAATAACTATAGACCAATATGTTTAATGTCAAATTTATACAAAGTGTTTTCAAAAATAATACTCGACCGGATAACGAAACAGCTAGATGAAAATCAACCAAAAGAACAAGCTGGATTTCGGGCTGACTATTCTACAATCGATCACATTCATGTCGTGAAACAGATAATAGAGAAACACAACGAATATGGGCTACTATATTACATTGCATTTATCGACTACAACAAAGCTTTCGACTCGCTAAGTCATACCTATATTTGGAAAACGCTGGAGGACCAAGGCGTTCAAAGAAAATACATACGAATCATAAAAGAAATATATAAAAATACAACAGCAACAGTCCAACTTGAAAAACAAGGCGAAGAATTTAGCGTGCAACGAGGCGTCAGGCAAGGCGACCCACTTTCCCCAAAACTTTTTACCGCAGTGTTAGAAAATGTATTCAGGTGCCTAAACTGGGAAAATTTTGGTATTAATATTAACGGGTCGAATTTGAATCACCTAAGGTTTGCTGACGATATTGTGATATTCGCTGAGAAACCGGACATATTACAAGACATGCTAAAGGAACTCGATCACGAAAGCAGGAAAGCTGGTCTAACTATGAACCCAGCGAAGACCAAAATAATGACGAACGGATCGAAGAAAAATATTGAAATAGGACAAGAAATTATCGAATATGTAGACGAATATCTTTACTTAGGACAACTAATATCGACTAAAGATCAATATTCCAAAGAAATAAATAGAAGGATAAGCAACACTTGGAAGCGATACTGGTCACTAAAAGAAATAATGAAAAACGAATCAACACCAATGTCTATAAAAAGAAAATTATTTAACACATGTATCCTCCCATGTCTTACATATGGTTGTCAATCCTGGCCTGCTACGAGGGAAAACAATAAGAAACTATTGGTTTGTCAGCGAAGCATGGAACGCAGCATGCTTAACCTAAAACTACGAGACCGCTGGACAGCTTTAAAAATAAGGGAAAGAACAAGGGTGACCGATGTATTACAAAAAATAAGAAAATTGAAATGGAATTGGACCGGTCACATAATGAGGACGGATCATGGAAAAAAATGGACGAAGGAGGTTATAGAGTGGTACCCAAGAAATGGGAAAAGACAAAAAGGACGTCAAATCAAAAGATGGGAGGACGATTTGCCGAAAGGATGGAGAAGAATAGCTCGAGATAGAGATAAATGGAAGGAACTGGGGGAGGCCTATGTCGAAAGACAACCTGACTAAGTGGTTGCTGAAATACATATTATAGATATATATATATATATAAACATTAAGAAAAATAAGAATATCATTTTATATGTAGTTTTTAAGTTAATTTTCTTGTATGGTCAGTGAATAAAGGCTATTATTATTATTATTATTATTATTATTATTATAATCCGTCAAGCACTCATAGCCAAATAGCCTTAGGTGATAAGAAACAATCACTGAGGGTAAGCAAAGGCGGCGCGGTTAGACCTAGATGGGTGACCGTTTGTGGTATGATATGTTATGAGCGTTTCCGTGATTCGGAGGTCACGTTAAGCAGTCAGTCTCGGTTGTTATCATAAGATAGGTGAAGCTTAATTGGAGACCTTCCAGTGGCTTAAAAACATTGAACGGCAAGATTGCGTTGTATTAACAGTCCCCGACCTGCACTAAGCCAGCGTGGGGACCTATGGCCTAAACTCTGGTATGGTCTTCTAAGGAGAAGGTTTAGGCCCAAGCCAAAGAGACTCAAGCCCAGCGGTGGGACATTATGAGTTGTTGATTATCCGTCAAAGATCTAAGGTAGCCTATATATTTTTGAAAGTTAGTGGACTAAAGTAACAATGGGCTGGTCATTGGTCATATATGTCGCAGAACCGACAACCGCTGAAGTATGAAACCGCATCTTGACAAACGCAATGTGGGGCACCGTCTAGTCAGATGGCGGGATGACATGCGCGTATGTGGGTCCCGGCAACTGGATGCATAAAGCAGCAGACGGGGCTCAGTAGTATGCCTTTAGAGAAGTCAATGTAAAGCAGTGGACTGCAACTAACTAATGATGATCGATTGGAAGATTGCTCCACTATACTTACCTAGCTATTCAGACGGGTTGATACAAGGTTTGTTCTAAGTTTTTTTTTCTTTTTGCAGTTTAGTTATCCTGCATGGTATGGCTAGGATCTTACGACACCCACGGGATTAGTAGCTGACTAGGATTAGACTGCAAATTTTTAATACATCGATACAGACTTTACTTATCAAGTAATAGAGTCGAAATTGCTCCAAATCGGAGGCGAGTAGCCATAGCGTATTTTTCCAATACAAAACCGTCTGACAATTTTGTGGTGGGTAATCTTCAGACATACACATTTCAGACTTACATACAAATACGTCTATCACTATGAACTTACATAATTATAACAATTTGAAACAGAAAATAAATTCACACATAATTTGGAAAATTTTGAACGACCTGCCTCGGTTTATTTTTCCTGATAAGTTGAACTCTGGAGCCTTTAAGAGTAGAGTGAACAGGTTTTTTTGGATGGGCGTGTACCATCTTCGCCTTCATTTACACTTTCCATCAGGTGAGATGGAAGACAAACGCCTATTCCACAACAACAATAAAAAAGTAATGCTTCCCCTTATCGTGTTGCTATATGGTGTATACACATAATAGTAAACGTAATTATGATTAATGCAGCCATGTTTAAATCAGCGGAATGTAAGTCTGTGTTAACTGTGTTCCGTGTCATCAAGTTTTCCCGTTTTGGGTCGTGTTTATAGTTTAAATAAGTTAAAACATGCTAATACATATATTAATTATGGTGACTGATCTTCTGGGTAGTTATTCAACTTCAAAATACGGTTGATTTTGTGAAATTGTATAATGTATTATAATATACACTCGGTTCCAAAAATAACGGGTCAGTCACATAAACCCGAATATCTCCCGAACTACGTATGCCATCCTAATGAAACGAAGACTGTTCAATTGAGAATTTAATTATAAAGATAAAAAATAAAATAAAACTTAGTTACACCCACAATATTAATCTTAAATTAAAAAAAAACTAAAGTAGTCATATTTTTCTTAAGATTACATTTTTTTATGATTGTTTTTTTGCTGTTTTTCATCACTGGAGGCTTCATCACGTGGAGGCAATACAAAGTATTAAATGAAGAAAGTGGGAAGTTCGGGAGATATTCGGGTTTATGTGACTGACCCGTTATTGGTTTATGTGACTGACCCGTTATTTTTGGAACCGGCTTTAGTTACATCGTAGTGCAATGTGTCATCGGTGTTGCCTGATATAATTCATGAGTTGAATCAAAGAGAGTGGTCACCATGCTCATTGTGAATGGAGAAAAGACAGTATGGTGACCTCACCATGGCGGTCAAGTGAGGGAGCTCTGATCATTGGGCCTCCAGTTTTGTACTCACTAACGCAACACGACAGAATTGCTGTCATTTCTTGACAAAAATATGTGTTATAAATCGATGCTTAATTAAATTATATAAAAAGAATATATAATTTTGGTCCTCCGCTACTCATTCACCAACGATACGAAGGAAGTAAATTACGAAGTGCTGTAATGTTATGGTCCAAGAGCCCAGAGTGATCAGACATAACTTATTTTCTCATGGATGAAACCTTAACTACTAAGTAGCGTCTAGTGTACTTTTACCTACCTGCGTGCTTGTGGAGCTAGCCCTGTGACACCTGGGCAGATACCAGGTGAGAAAGGTAACTAAAAATAAGAGTTATCTTACTTAAATTAGTATGGCTGATCTTTATATATATTTTGTAGAATATAATTCTAAACTAGTATCATAAAGTGTCAGACACTTTTCATGGACCAGAACTTTTGTCAGACGTTTTAAAGGTCGACAAAAAATTTATGAACTTTACTTATTTTTACATGTCTGATTTTTAAATATGTTAATGAAGTAACTATTACAAAGTTATATTTCATCAGTCAGACAAATTCGAGTGACCAAACATCCCCTAAACACAAAAATTATTCAGCCGGGAGTGCGATAAAAAACGACGATTTGCTTAATAAAAGTGTGCAGGAATTACAAGAACGATTGAAAACACTTCAAAATAATTAGCTATCGCTAAGTTACCATAACGTACACATAACTTTAAATAACCGTATTGTTAAGGAACAATTAAATTAATCAAATGAATTTTATCGAAATATCGAACGCAATTTTGACTGCGTGCTTACAGGGTTGTCTACTGTTAATTGAAGTAAAATTTCCCATGTGTCTTAGCTAATTTAAGAAAATCATCGTCAGAATCATCAAATATATTTGGATTGAAGATAATTACTATAAGATAAAATTTGATAATATCCACCGGGATGTCACATCTAAACCAAAACTGTTTAAAATACAAATTAAAAGAGAATTTCATTAAGACTGTATGCTGCCTGCTGTATATAACATAATAATAAAATTAAATGTATGGTGCATACTAACAAAATTAAATGCCTCTGTGAGGCGGCTTCGACCTCTGGCACGCCTTTCAAAGTAAGTTCCATTCAAAGCAACCTCAGACACCTTTCTAAGGTACAGGGAATATTTTTTACCAAGTTGCTGTGAAATATTAAGAATAAATAATCTTTCATAGCAATACCTATTGCACTATAATTTTAACGAAATGGAACTGACTTCAAAGAAAAACTATTCCGAGTACCCAAATCGCGACAATTGTGCCTATGATATTTCAGGAGTTCCCTCGATTTCCTTGGGATCCCATCATCAGATCTCGATATGGTGACGATGGGACCACCTGTAAGCTACGCCCATTGCAATTCAAAAAGAATTTTTGAAATCGGTTCACAAACGACGAAATGATCGCTGACCATACATAAAAAAAAAAAGATTCCGACGAATTGAGAACCTCCTCCTTTTTTTTGAAGTCGGTTGAAAATTTATTTTACAATAAAATAAAGATTCTTCCGTAAAAAATAAAATGGCTCCTCATATATTCACTATCCCAAACATGCAATAAATGAATTCACTTTAATAGTTATTAATTAACAACTTAATATTAAGGCTCATCTTATTGAAATAAGGATGCGAAAATCTTGGATTGAAATGAGTAAGTATTTTCAATATATTTATTTTTTTATTCAGCATGCGTACAGTGCTCTCGCGCTCGCCCTATCGACTGAATAATTTTTGTGTTTAGGGGATGTTTGGTCACTCGAATTTGTCTGACTGATGAAATTTAACTTTGTAATAGTTACTTCGTTAACATAATTAAAAATCAGACATTTAAAAATAAGTAAAGTTCATTAATTTTTTGTCGACCTTCAAAGCGTCTGACAAAAGCTCTGGTCCATGAAAAGTGTCTGACACTTTATGAAACTAGTTTAGAATAATATTCTACAAAATATATATAAAGATCAGCCATACTAATTTAAGTAAGATAACTCTTATTTTTAGTTACCTTTCTCACCTGGTATCTGCCCAGGTGTCACAGGGACAGCTCCACAAGCACGCAGGTAGGTATCAGTACACTAGACGCTTCTGAGTACATAAGGTTTCATCCATGAGAAAATAAGTTATGTCTGATCGCTCTGGGCTCTTACTCTATTAGGTTTGTCTCTCTATGTGAGGCCCGCGTGATTAGTACCACACTACTTTATATATAAATAATCATTCGTAGTGTACCAACGCAAACTAGAATACGTCATAATAATATACCTACATTAATTAGACAGCCATCCCAATGAGCATAATAGATTCAAAACAATGGCTTCCAGCACCATGCTAATATATCTTTTAACCGTACCTTCACAAAATTTAAATTATTGGTCCAATACATTATGAAACAAAGGATGTCGTTGCGCGTGAGTTCGAACCATTCAGTTTATAATTGATTACTGCGGTCGAATCGCCATTTGTATCGAACCTACACATTTGTGTCTCTGCGGTATTGGTTCGTTCCACACTGAACTCTTATAATAAACGCTAATGACAATGTCACTACTATTTTGTTGTATACATTGACTTACCTTGCTTGTTTATTTTTTATTTTAACTGCACGATTGGCCTAGTAGTTTAAGCGGTCGTCACGCCGCTTTCTATTGTACCAAGCGTTGTGGGCTCAAATCCCACGTTGGACAATACTTTGTGTGATCCAGAAATTGTTGTCCTGAGTCTGAATATTCTTTGTGTCCGTTTAATGTATGTTTGTAAAGTCCGCGGGAGACTTTAAAAACAGGATGTATATTCCTGATACGGAAATTGTCTTTATGAAAATAATAATCGTATTTCTAATTTGCAAAAGCACAAACTTCTGTACAAAAATTAATTTCTTATTTTACTTCCTTGTAGGTGTAATTTTCAAAAATAACACTTTAGCAAGAAAAAAAATTGTCAGCTACCAAAATTGATTTTTTCTAGTCTCAATGGCTCTGCTTTCATGACTCATTCAGGGGCCAGGATCTTTATTTCTTATTTAAGGTACATTTATTTTAATTTAGAATCGTCTAGGCTACTACAGTATTGGTGACCCATAGATAACCCACTAAGGTGTAAGCTGTGGGGTCACCAAATTGCATTGTTCGCATTCACAATTTCAGTTTAGTGACACAACAGCAGAATTCTCGCGAATAGTGATTTTTAGTAAGATTTTTTCGCCCACGGCTTCGCTCACGTATATGTCGATTATCACGGTAAAAAGTAGCCTATGTCCTTTCTCAGGCCCTAAACTATCTGTATACCAAATTTCATTTAAATCGATTTAGTCATTTTGGCGTGAAAGCGCGACAAACAGACGTACAGAGTTACATTTATAATATTAATAAAGAAATAAAGATTGTAGTGAGAATTGATATTTTCTATTCAGTACTTCATCATCATCATCAACAGCCTTTAACAGTCCACTGCTGGACATAGGCCCCTCCTTTGAAAGGAGGTTTTGCTCTACTCTATATATATGGCCAGACGGGTTGATATTTTTAAGCCATTACTTATGAAATTTATAATCTTAAACAAACATAACTTATTAGAAATCGCGGACCAAAGTGGAGCACACCACTGTAACCACGTCTGGAGCCGACCGCAAGCCCAACTGAAATTAATTGCGGCCCCACACCCCACGTTAAGATATTGTCAGGCAAACTTAACTAGATTCCGTTTGTTCTCTAGTAAGGCTACCGACTGGGAGGGCTGATGGATTGAAGATTAAGGGACAGGAGATTTAATTGACAACCTTATTGGTCTAGTGGTTAGCGTATGCGGCTGCTGATCAAGAGGTCTCGTGTTCGATTCCCGGGTTGGACCAAATATTTGTGTGATCCACAAATATTTATTTCGGTGTCTGTGTGTTTTCTATATGTAATTTACAAAAAAAAGTATGTCTATGTATTTATATCAGTTGTTTAGTACCCATGATACAAGCTCTGCTCAGTTTGGGACTAGGTGTTGTGTGTAAGATGTCCTAAAAAAAAATTTACTAGATGAGTCCCAGCTACCCACGGTTTTTGTTGTACCTACATCGCGAGTAAAGACTCGGAGTGAAGCTTGTCTAAATAATTTTCTCCGCTATCCGCCAGTAAAAGTTCCGACAAAATCGGTGCAGCCGTTCTAGAGTTAACCGGATCAAACAGATAAAACAATTATAATTTCTTTTTAGATGTAAGTACTATTATTTTTATTATATATATCTAATATATATAGACAACACTTAAACTCCAAAACAAATATTTGCAGATCATAGAAATATTTAATCCGACCCGGGAATTGAACTTGTGACGCCAGAGCAGTTGCATACACAACTACTGCGCCACCGAGGCAGATATAATAATAGTCAAAATATTTACAGTGATAAAATAATTCTCTGAGAACAGAACCTAATTTTCTACAAGCGTAATAGTTTATTTTCCAGTTAAAACTAAATTGAATTATTTTAGACTTAAATAGAATATAAGTAAAACTCTTGACTTAACAGAATAATAATTTCTTCAAATTCAACGAACTTGATACTTGGTTACTTAAAATCAAATTATAAATTCACGAATGAAAGCAGATTAAGTTGAGCGTTGATAAAGAATTTCTAGAGATCGAAGTTTGAATAAATAAGAAAATGTTTAATATATGTATAATTCGGCTTGATTGGAGAATAAGATAATATCTAAAAATGCCTATGATAAAGCTAAAATTACAAAAAAAACATTTCCTACAAACTGATGGCACAATCTCAACGAAATCAACAGTTATTTGTTACTGAGTCCCGCGGTGTAACACGCGGTTATTGTTGTAAAATGCGAGTAACGCCGCGGAGCAAAGTTAGTCTAATACGCCCGGGCTATTATAACGAATCTATTGATAGGTACCTCATTCCTTTAATTTCGCTTCAGCTTCAGAGTGAAGTTGCAAACGTTTTGATTTACTAGCCAATGAAACAAGGTCTCATACTCCCGGCTGTTATTAAAAATTTCCTGTGAGACAAAATCCACGCTTTTGGTCTGACCTGGGATTTGAACCAGAGACTTCTTGATTAGCAGTCGCATACGCTAACTACTAGACTACTTTTAATCTCAATGAATACGAAAATAGAGAATAGGTACCAATGACCATAAAACTCGATCAAATTGGACAGTCATAACATTGAACTACTATATAATATTGTTAAACAAACATTGTATTTGTGAATATGTTTTGTTTCTTCGTCAAGTAGACGAAGAAATAAAACATATTCACAAATACATTGTAGATAGTGTGCTGTTTTAATATTATACATTCGTTGCTTATTAACCTAATAATCCTACTAATATTATAAGCGCTAAAATTTGTGAGTATGTATGTATGTACATATGTATGTTTGTTGCTCTTTCACGCAAAAACTGCTGAACGGATTTGGATGGAACTTTACAGTAATATAGCTTGTATATCAGAATAACACATAGGCTACTTTTTACTGCAATAATAGAGATATACGGGCGAAAGCTAGGTGATTATAAAAATACATAAATCGTAGATGTCAAAATGTATCACTGTTTATCTCCTGTTAAAACTTCACAGGTTGCTAGGCATAACACACTTGCATAGCAACCATAATGATAGCTTGTAAATGGATAGTTTAAAAATGAGTTCTGGATAATCACATAATATGTAGGCTACTTTTTAACCCGAAAATACGCGGGTAACACCGCAGCTAGTATATAATATACATAAAATCACGTCTGTTTCCCAGAAGGGTAGGCAGAGGATAGTAGTTTTACAGCATTTTATACTAAAACAGATATTTGAGACATAAATAATATCAGTCTTCTCCTATTTTAATATTTTGACCATATATTGGTACTGACAGCCCAAAATATTAATAACAATTCAAACATTGCAATCGGAAACAGGATAAACGTAGATATTGGGGGTATGAAAAATAGATGTTGTCCGATTCTCAGACCTAATCAATATGCACACAAAATTTCATGAGAACCGATCAAACCGTTTCGGAGGAGTTTATAAAACTACAAACGCCGCGACACGAGAATTTTAAATTTAAGATTTTCAAGACACTTGATTTCGGGCTCTTATATTTTTGCATAACGTAACTGTACAAAATGATTCGATGCTAATGATACGTAGATTTACCCTATGTACATAAATAACCAAAAATAAATTCCTATTACTAAAATAGCTAATCAGGGGCCATCCATAAATTACGTCACACCTTAAGGGGGAGGGAGGGGGTCGACGAATTGTGACATTGTGTGACAAGGGGGTGGGAGGGGTCCTAAATAATGTGACGTCACATTATAAAATCTATTGTAGTCTAAGTCTTAAAACACGAACTTTAAACTATTAAGCAGTGCGCTGACGGGTGACTTTTGTCGCTGCGACAAAAAAGTTTTTGTCATGTCGCGTCGCGTCTTAAAATCTGAGTGCGCACACGGCGAATGACAGTCACGAAACATTTTTGTAAATCCATGGTTCATTCAACGATATGCATTTGGAGGAGACAGTCATTATTTGCGAATTCATACGTCGTAAAAGTTTTCGAATGATTGCAGAAAGTTTTAATGAATTACTGCATATTTTCAAAGTATTCACCACATAGTTTAGTACACTTTTCCCTTCGCTCAAACCACTAATTATAACATTTATTCCACTTTAAAGTTGGGGTGTTAAAAATGTTTTGAGATTCAAAATTTAAACACATTCGAATATAGAACTGTTTCAAATTCAAAATTGCCGTTAAATATGGAAACGACAGAACTTAAAAGGCATGCCTAGTATTTATCATTTGTCAGAATATTCTTTTAATCTTTTCTCGTAAAGTACTGGTCTTCTTTCCACTTCTTCTATATACTATATATATTTGCTTATCGCCAGCGGGCAATCAAAAGTAAGCGGAGAGCGGGGCACGGAAAATGGCGTCAGGATAAACTATCAGAACATGAAGAATCGATTTATAAAAAAACGATTTCTAAAGGATCGAGTCTATATCTTTTCTGTATTTACAATATAAATATAAATCCATTTTATGAAAAACAAAAATATTCATTAAACAATCTGTGGGATCTCTTATCAGTAAAATCATCTATTTTTTAGTTCAAGGAATTCGATAATAAGAATTATTTTTATTACCTATCAAATTAATACATTCAGCTAATTGTAACTATTGTAAATATTTTTTATACCAACACAAAAAATCGACAGTCGATTTTCAAGGGTAAAAATCGATTCAGTACAAAATTCAATTTTTTGGGCCGAAACATAGAATCTTCGATCATTGTGTTATTCTCAAAATTAAATAACATCTTGTAATCTTTCAACCAGTGTTAACTTAAACAAATTATATCATATTTCATTTTCTCTAAAACAATTCAAGCTCTAGTAATTTCGAAGAAAACCTTGAATATTTTATTAGAACAACTTCAATGCATACTGCTTAGACCCTTTATGATAATGTGGTGATTGAACGCTAGGAGACACTTTTGTTTTGATTACAATGCTATTTCAAGTTGTCTGAAAATATAAATAAAAAGTTAATCCTTTCCGCTTTCCGCTTTTGGCTTAGGGCACAGGCAGAAACTGTTTCGTCACTCGTGCGCGCGCTTCTATCAAACTCTAGCGGCGCGGTGACAGTTTTGTCGCACGCTTGTTCGCAGGCACAAAACAGTTTTGTCATCCGATTGTCACGTCGCAACGTGCGCGCATCTCCATATAATTCTACAGCCATAATGAAAGTGACAAAACAGTCACAGTGACAAAAGTTTCCCGTGCGCGCAGGGCCTTACTTTACGAAAACCTCATTTTATCTTATCTGTGTAAATATAAGATACCAATTGTTTTGGTGACCACTCGCTCTACTAGTATTACGAGCCGACCACCTAGGCGCCCTTTGATTGCGCCTAGCGGACGTAGCAGTGATTTGTTTCTTTGTTTTTATTTCATTTGACCACTGTTTTTCGCGGATGAAACAACATCGTTCTTAGTTCTACTATTTTGTGATTAAATCACCTTTTTCTTCTGTCGAATAGTCCATTCAAAGGTTGCCTGGAAGAGGTTGCTTTTAGCAATAAGGCCGCCCATTGTAAATATCTTACAGAAACTTTCAACTGCAAAAACTGTATTTGGTGTACAATAAAGTTTAGTCTAATACAATATAGTCGAACAAATAATTAAATATTTGTGACAAATTTGAATTTTATTTGAAGATATTTTATATATTTATACTTTTTTTTTACGCGGGGAATACTTTTCGCACCATACCCACTTGGGGACATCGAAGGGTGTGTGTGGGACTCCCAGGCAACCTATACCGACTAATCTCTGAGTCACGTTGATAACTGGATATTAATAACAATAAAACTTGGATTCGTTTTTAGGGTTCCGTAGCCAAATGGCAAAAAACGGAACCCTTATAGATTCGTCAAGTCTGTCTGTCCGTCTGTCTGTCCGTCCGTATGTCACAGCCAATTATTTCCGAAACTATAAGAGCTATACTGTTGAAATTTAGTCAGTCGATGTATTCTGTGAACCGCATTAAGATTTTTACATAAAAATAGAAAAAAAACAATACATTTTGGGGGTCCCCATACTTGGAACTGAAACTCAAAAATTTTTTTTTCATCAAACCTATACGTGTGGGGTATCTATGGATAGGTGTTTAAAAATGATGTTGAGGTTCCTAATATCATTTTTTTCTAAACTGAATAGTTTGCGCGAGAGACACTTCCAAAGTGGAAAAATGTGTGTGTGTCCCCCTCTAACTGTTGTACATTACCATGCAAACTACCAACGAAAATTTATTTGAACGAGATCTAGAGAGTAGTTTTTTTTTAATACGTCATAAATCGTAACACGCAATTTACCTTTCATCCAATCAATACACTAGTATAAAAACATCGATGAAAGTTACAACGAACTACAAGAACTTTTATATGATGTTACGGAACCCTTCATGGGCGAGTCCGACTAGCACTTGGCTGCTTTTTTTATTTTGTTAATTTCTTTAATTAATATAATCGTATTCAGGGTTCCGTAGTTCTTGACTCGGAACCCTTATACATTCGTCAAATCCTTCCGTCCGTCTTAGACCTACCGCCCAAACGGTTGGTGTGTCTATAAAGTGCTACAATAAACATTTAAAATTTTTTTTATTTGGGGGTACGTCCCCTATTCGTAAAGTGGTTATGTTTTCATTTTCTGGAGGCTACCAATCGTGTGGGGTATCATTGGATAGGTCTTTTAAAAACATTGCGAAGTTGTTAAAACGATTTTTCGATTTAGTTATCCGTTTGCGAGTTATTCAACTTTCAAACGCATTTTTTTGTAAAAATAGGGCATCCCCCCCTCTAAAAGCTAAACAGATGGCTCGAAAAATCTGAAAAAATTCATGATAGTAGTCCATATATTAAAACTTAAAGGAAAGCTATTGCGGTTTTGATATATTTTTGTCAGGAGTTGTAAAGGTCTAACTTGTAAAATGCACTGTCTTGGAAAACTTCCTACAAAAATTAAGAAATAATATGTAAACATAACAATTGGACACGATTTTAAATATACCTATCATTATTGGTGACCACAGAACCGAATTCTATGCGCAACCTGACACGCACTGAAAAATTTTTGATTTATTATTTTTTCTAATTTATATAATTAATCAATTTTTGATTTATTTGATTTGATGTTAATTTTATTAAAAAATCATTTAAATGGAAATAAAACTGATTTCGGAACCTGTTTTCATTCAATGATTTCTAAATGTAAATTTGCAAATTATGTGACGTCACACTAGGGAGGGGGGGAGTCCTACAAATGTGACCAGCTGTGACAAGGGGGGGGGAGGGGCAAAAAATCATGAAATTCGTGTGACGTAATTTATGGATGACCCCTCATCAATACACGAACTCCAAACAGGTTATCAAGTAGAAAACGGTTGGCATTCGCATCTGCTCTCTAATGCAGTATTGTAGGGGACTTTTATGTTATTTTTATAGCCGAAAATCTTCTTAGAAAAACCCTTTTTGTCCCCCTATCAACTTACTGAAAGACGTGTTCTTATTCGCAACAAGTGTACTATTATTTCTACTGCTACGATTCCGTTTATAGCTTTTTGGTGGCCCTACCGATTTATTTGTTTATGTTTCTATAAAAACTTGATGCAAGTTTATATTTATAAATGAGAATTCTTCATGATTAGGTTAAAAATATCCATTAAAATAGTGAACGATTAAATAGGTGTGAAATTATACGAAGGTATATCGTCCCCGTAGTGGGAAAATTAAATAACTCTGATTTTGTGGTTCTGAGATAAACGCGATTTAGTGTTTTGTGAGAGAATTTTTAAGTTGAGCTAAAATTCAACAACTCATGTTATTTACATTATTAGACATTTAACTTATCATTGACCACAGTTATTGATCTATTTACTGAGTTATTTATTTTTCCTTCAAAAAAAATGTGTTAGTTTGAAGATATTTATTTTCCTTCTGTCCGACAAAAATGGCTATGTTTTTGGAACGGAATACGATACGAAAATGTTTTAGGTGTTTTGAAAATAGGGAAAAGTCAATTTCGCCAAAACCGGACTTATTTAATTTTCTCACTACGGGGACGATAAGGTAATTTAATAAAAATACATTTCTTATCTTTCTATCAGATTGAGGGACAAACCAACAGCATGTTATCCGACAACAAGTAACAATCGCTACTCAAGAGACACAACTGCCCTTTAAATGCAAGAAATAAAGGAAAATATCTCCGGCAACCTTATGCTATGATTGGCTGGATGGGTATATGTATGTAATAATTCACTGCCTTATTGTCTGCCTCGGTGGTGCAGCGGTAGTGTATGCGACTGATGTGCTTTAGGTCTCGGTTTCGATTCCCGGGTCGAACCAAAATGGTTGTGTAATTTGCAAATATTTCTTTCGGAGTTATGGTGTTTTCTATGTAATGTATGTATTTACGAAAAA
This sequence comes from Phragmatobia fuliginosa, assembly GCA_932526445.1. Classification (NCBI taxonomy): domain Eukaryota; kingdom Metazoa; phylum Arthropoda; class Insecta; order Lepidoptera; family Erebidae; genus Phragmatobia; species Phragmatobia fuliginosa. The sequence continues at coordinate 16,354,632 of OW052074.1, read as the reverse complement.
ATGTATGTTTAGGTATTATTTCTGTTGTCTAGTACCCATAATACCAGCTTTAATTATTATTTACTTTATTAATAGTGATTTGTAGCACCGGATAGCAACGGGTAGCACAAATTTCCAACTTGTTGGTCTTATTATGACAAAATAATGAGGTATCAAATATTAAAAAAACTGCCAAGTGCGAGTCGGACTCGCCCATGAAGGGTTCCGTAGCAGCAAGTATTATATATATCATTTATAAGTTCTTATAATAGTGTATTGATTGAATGAAAGGTAAATTGCGGTTTACGATTTATGACGTATTAAAAAAAAACTACTTACTAGATCTCGTTCAAACCAATTTTCGTTGGTGGTTTACATGATAATGTACACCATATTTTTTTTTGGTTTTATCACTCTCTTAGTTTAGAAGTTACAGGGGGGGGGGGGGACGACGACACATTTTTTCACTTTGGAAGTGTCTCTCGTGCAAACTATTCATTTTAGAAAAAAAATATTAGAAACCTCAACATCATTTTTGAAGACCTATCCATAGATACCCACACGTGAGGATTTATTGCAAAACAATTTTTTGAGAGAAATGTATATGTCTCCCCAAGTATGGGGACCCCCAAAACGTGTTGTTTTTTTTTCTATTTTTATGTGAAAATCTTGATGCGGTTCACAGATTACATCTACTTACCAAGTTTCAACAGTATAGTTTTTAGGATTACGGAAAAAAGTGGCTGTGACATACGGACGGACAGACAGACAGACAGACATGACGAATCTATAAGGGTTCAGTTTTTTGCCATTTGGCTACGGAACCCTAAAAACACTACTTCTTAATTTTAATTTAATTTTAAGCTATCTAGACCGTCAAATTAAACAGCAATTATCGAACGCTTAACACTATTGAAAGCTTCTATAACATAATGATTGTGCACTAGTACGTTTCACTAATAAACTAACCTTTGTTCGTACTTACCAGACGGTGTCGTTTGAGCATGCCATGATCGAGAGGCACAAGTCATAAGAAAGCTAAAACATTAGAACTTTGACTGAATACCTCCGTTAGTTTGAAAGCAGTCATCATCGCTATACGTGTCACAATGGACGGCGACTGGTTGCGACTGCGACTGGTTGATACTTGGCTAGGGAAGTAGCCCCCCTAGCTTTTTTTTTATGTAACGCCTGCCAAGATGACTTTACTATGCCTGATGGAAAGCATGAGTAAAATCTACAAGTGGGGCTTGCAATACTCACTGCAGATGCAAGCAGTATGGCGAACCACATTATGGCGGCCTAGTGAGATGCTTTTTCAAGCCCCGCTTAAAGGACCCGGTATCATAGTAAGAAGGAAAAACATGAGCTCGTAGTGAGTTCCAGTGTTTAACTGCTCGGCACAAGAAGGAAGATCCGAACCGCTTAGTTCAGGAGCGTATGTTTTCCACTCTGAAGGGGTGACTTCCATGGCCAGATCATGATGTTCTGTAAAGGGGATGAAGGGTGGGATGAGTTGGACGAGCTCTTCAGAACACTCACCATGGTAAAGGCGATAGAAGAATGCCATCTAATTCTCAATTCTCTTTTACTAGCCTTACTTACCGACTGTAACTAGCGCTCCTTGAAAAACTATTTTTTAGCTGTGACTGATAGGCTTATGATGATCATATCTGCACTATGATTATAATGTAATTGTAGTTGTCACCAACCTCATTGTGAATGTAGAAAAAGCAACATGGTGATCCACACTATAGCTGCCTGGTAAGAAGCTGGTACTTTTGCGTTAGTGGGTCTCGTACTTACCAACGAAATATGACAGCAAGATTATTTAATGTGAAAGTTGTACAGCCTGGGTCGGGCCGGTTCCTTCGTGCTTTGGTTTTTTTTTTTAAAAGAGGTTTAAGTAAGAGGTTGAGTAAAGAGGTTTAAATCTAATTCACCCTCTATGATATTAACTTTTTTACAATTCAATAATAATAATAAATAGTTCAGACATCTGACACACAACATCATCTCGTCTCAAACTAAGCAAAGCTTTTACTATGGGTATTATACAACTGATATAAATACATATATTATATACTTTATTTGTGAATACATAGAAAAAACCCAATCTCTAAAACTAATATTTGCAAATCATAAAAGGGTTCGATTACCGTGTCGGACCATATATGGTCCGACACGGTAATCGAACCCGAGACTTTTTGATCAGCAGACGCATCCGCCAACCACTAGACCAACTAGACAGATATTACAATAAACACTTACTATATTACTGCTGCTACGAAACCTTATAATCTTTGATGGCATGGTATGATATTTTTCTCTATCGCCTATCACTTAAATCGCTTCAGGCAACAAAGTTCATCAGTGTCTAGCGGTAACATCGTTACTGAACTCAATCAGGGACCATTGACGTCACGACGTAAGCTCAACTCGATTATGCCACATTATTCTCGCCTTACACCCTTCAACTCTTCTGGAATTATCGATAATGTGACAAAATGAGTACCTGCAACGTAAATTTAGATTAAAAGTTTCGGGTCATTGTACATTTTAAAACCAATGACTTTGACCAAAGGTATCAATATTGCTATAAATTTTCGTTAATAAAATAAGATTTGTAAAGGTTATGCGGTATCCTGTCTGTATAAAAAAATATCATACTAATACAACTAAAATTAATAGAAAAAGTAAAATACGAAAATTCTAAATCTCCATTAAAACTTTTTTTATACATAATTTAGTAACGCCATTACGTAAAACAGAATAAAAGCTGAATGCCTTATTTGTGTTTGGTTTTAGTTAGGGAATAATTACGATAAATGGGCGTGTTAATAAAAACATAGGAAATGTTTAAAGATAGAAAATTAAGATGTACTAAAATATTGATATATATTTTTCGGCCATCTTACAGACAACGCCATCTAGTCCCAAATTAAGCAGAGCTTGTATTATGGGTACAAAACAACTGATATAAATACATAAACATGTTTTGTTTTGTAAATACATACATATTATACGTAGAAATTAATTCAATAGAGTTCGAAGACTCAAAGGGATTGTTGTTTTTTCAGTCGAAAATAAGTAGGCGACATTTTTTAAATACTTAGTATTGCTAATTTAGCCTTAGATTATAACTATAAATGTATGTATCTTCCTGAAAACTTGTGTAAAACAATAAATAATAAATATTTTTAGTGACACAATTTCATAAGCCATTAATAGTATTCATCATCAATATCCGTTGTTAACGGTAACTCATCTAAATAAGGTAATTAATGAATATAGTACATTAATATCTACCGAAAACGCTCACTAAATTCCCTAAACAATTAAATTAGTTACACAAACAAGAAGCGACTTGGAACACAAAATCACTATACCTATTGTCAACGTCAAATATCACATTACTATTAATATTACAAGGACCAATTTAACAAGATCTATGTAACACCAAACATCTTTGTCTCAAAGAATCAAAAGTTAATCAATCAAGGGCGACGAGGAAGATCTGGCAACACTGGTATTTACATTTGGTATTCTGCCGGTCAATATGCAGAGTCGTGAATTATTAAGTAACCACTAAATAGAGGTACCTGCATAGTTAATATTCAAAGGGAGAGGGACAATGTTTTGGTAGTAAATACTGGGCAGGATTGCGTCGAAAGGGAATGCGTGATTCAGATTGCTTTGCGAGGGTTCCAGTTATGCGATTAGGGAAATACCTGGCTTAGGGGTGCATGAATTGACTAAACATGTCAACATGTACACTACGTATGCAACTAAATTTGTATATATGCAATTGTATGCGTTAACATTAAATATGCAAACGCAATTGTGAACGAATGTCATCGTTTAGTAAATTGTCTTGTACACATATTGAAAAATGATTTCGTTTTGATTCAGTTTAAAGAAATATTTGTGTCTTCTGTTTGCTAAACGATAGCTGAATAAGCCCACGTAAGTCTAAAGAAAATATTTTCACCTTTGTAGAAAAAAGCGATGAAGATCATGATTTGAAGTCGGTTGTAATAAATTTTGATTGAGATTTGGAATTGGAGTAAAAAATAAATTCAATCTGTGTTTGTGGGATTATGGAGTTCAGAGCTAAATGCGGCTGAAATCGGATAGATTATGCACCTAATTTATTCAATTATAACAGAAAGTTTACAGTATGGTGATGGATTAAGAACATGGTGTGTCACCACCTTTATTCATCTTGTGGGTGTCGTGAGAGGCGACTAAGAGAAAAACTACACAGGACAACTTAAAACGAACCCTATAACAACTCGTCTGGCCATTGCGGTATAGCAGGTCAAAATCTACTTTCTAAGGAGAGGCCTATAGACCTAGGTCCAGCAGTGGACTGTTAAATTCGGTTGATGATCAAGATTTTTTATTCTAGTTCTACTGAAGTTTTATATTGCCAGTTGGTGTGTAGTGTGTAGTGATAATTATTACAGAGTTTAATGATTACTTGGTTAGCCGAATCTGAAAAAAGCTCTATGATGAGTATGAAATAAAATAATATAATAAAAAATAGTAAATAAATATTTTGGACGTCGAACACACAACATCGTCTAGTTCCAAGACTTCTTGATCAGCAGCCGCAAACCACGCCGTAACGTGCACGCCTACAAAAAATAAATATGTTGATTTACTAGTGGAGGACCACGCTGTTACAAAAGTTTATTGTTGTAAAATGCGAGTTACGCCGCGGAGCAGGCTAGTCTAAATTAATAGCCTAGTTCACTCCTTATGGTATGCTGATATCGGTCAGTGTAAGTCAATTGCAAACGGTCTAACCGTTCCAGAGAAAACCTGGAATAAATATACGGACAGAGTTACTTTCGAATTCATATAATTTCAGTGTGGATATATCCTTTTTAAGATTTACATTTTAAAAAATTATATTATAATTACAGTTATAATACTCAATTGGACTACGTAATCTGATCAATTTTGCAAAACACATATACATAGGTGTGTTTAGTACAATGTTCATTATTGGAATATACTCATAACGTATTCAAAGCGAGTGTAACTCTGATTAGCTCTGATGAGGGGTCGATGTAATTCGGTTACATTCGTATGAGGTAACCCTTTTGTATTGGGTTCTGTATGATCTAAATAAGCCATGTCATCAGGTGTATTTTTATTCTTTGAATGAAAACTTATCAAGTAAGAACTTATTTCTACTAATATTATTAAGTTTAAGAGTTCGTTTATTTGTTTGGTTGAACGCGTTAATCTCAAGAACTACTGATCCGATTTGAAAATTTATTTCAGTGTCAGACAGCCTATTTCACGAGGAAGGCTATATGCTATAAATTATCACGCTAAGATCAATATGAGCGAAGCACCAATGAACAATGTTTCAAAATCGGGGATTTTTTTTGCGGGTAGTACAGGTTGGGAAATGGCAAGACACTTTATGGCTATGTAATCTTTTCGTTTGATGTTTTTAAGCCGTTCCAAGGCTTCCAATAGAGTAACTCACTTTCTTCATTTTATCAGTCACAAACACCTTTTTATTAATAAAAGAAGAATGATAATTCAAATTCCTTTGATTCGCGCACTCGCATAGTAGGTACATGGAAGGCACCCTTACAAATAAAATAATGGGATGTCATGAGGGGTGTTATTTACAGAATTTTCCCTCTCATTTTAAGATGATTTTGCTTGAGAGGGGCCGATTGGCGTGACTTGCCGAAGGGGTTTGCACAGACTTTAGAAGATTATTATGAAGATTTTTATATTATTATTTTTTCATTTAAGCTTTTAAAGTATATAAAATAAGAAAAAAAATAACCTTTAGATGTTGGGTAAAGCAGAATAGTGAAAATATCATAATGATACCGATTTTTTATTTTAGTATTATAGTATAGTATAGTAGTATTTTAGTATGACGTTTATGACGTCATAATATAAAAAAAACGACCAGATAGATTATGATGTTTTCCAAGTAAGCGCATTTTACAAGTTAAGCCTCTATAGCTCCTGAACTAACAAAGTCATCTAATCTGTTATAGTTTTCCTTTAAAGTTCATTATATGGACCACCATTACGATATTTTTTCAAAATTGTCTACTAATGTTTTATAGTACGAAGATTTATTAGAGAGAGATATAATAAATCATCTGTGAAAATTTTAACTGTCCAACGATTACAAAACAAACAAACAAAAACTATATCTTTATACGACTTAGATATTACTTCAGTAAACAATTTATTGCAATTAACTAATTATTCCGAGAAATATTTGTAATGGATATGTCAACTCGTGTAAAAGTTCTAAGGACTACAAAACACGGGGGACCATGCGTCTAATAACATTGAAGACAAAACTGATTTATTGTCTCAGACGATAATATCTGCTTTAGTGGCTTTGTGTAAGCTATTGTAGACTGACAAATATAATATTGGTACCCTATGTTGTGGATGATTATAATTAAAGTTTCGATTTTAATTACATTAAAAAGATTTTAGAAAAAAAGCTATACAATAGCTTAAAAACCTAGTGTAGGACGTCCACAGGCCTCCTCCTTGCTCTTTGCCGTGGCTTTAGTAGCTGAGGATTGAAAGAAGTGACGTGCAATTAGAGAGACCTATGCCTAGCAGTTAACTGCAATAGGCTGATGATGATGATGATGATAACGATTGAAAACGTTCTGATAAATACAGCTGTAATTGAAAATTACCTTTTTTTAAACAGTGACAGTTACTAGCGACTTTTAGGCTTTTAATATGAGTAAAATTTGACTTTATCGTTTCAAACAAACCACGCTGATTTTAGCACGTATGGGTAGGCGCAACTAGGGCGTTACTACCCTATCAGACTAACCTAGAATGTCAGATATCGAGTTATCGTGTTTCGTTAGCGAGTACGAGACCGGAGGCCCAAAGACGCAAAACCATCTCAATAGGCCCCCATAGTGTGGGTCACCATGCTGCATTGTTACATCGTCTACATTCACAATTAGAATGGGAACCACTACCCTTGAATTCGTTTGCATCATGTAGAGTGAAATCACTTTGGCATGGTCATATATAAAAAAGTACCAAACATTTTAGATATTACATTATTTATTTAATGTAGGTAAATAAATAATAAACATAATATAAAATAACTCACATAAAATACAGTTAATTTTAAGTCCCCAGCTTATCTTTAAACTAACAATATTTTCCATCCTTCCAATACTATCTCGACACGTAATCCTGTTCCTACGTAGGTTAGGTAAGATACAGGTATGTTAACACTGTGTAATAACTCCACATTGTCCACACACCTAGTATGGTGTCCATGGAATTTATTACCATGAGACAATGGTTGGTGTTTACATCTGTTCTGTACCAATAAGGTTATTGTATGGAAGTGTAATGTAATACAAATACTAATATGTATTTCTATCGACGCTTTGTTTAAGAGAAAGGAACTTATTATAGTTGGAAGTATTTGTGTTTCTATGTAGAAAAACAAAACTAAAAAGAAAACATTCAAAAGGCAAAAATGTGAATTTGTCTAGTCCACATCTGAATTAAATAGACACCTGCAGAAGAGCCATTCTTTGTCACAAAAGGCTGTGTTGTCAATATGGTTGAGCCTCCGTTGAAATAGTATGTACTGAATAAATGACGTTGCCGAATCCCCGAATTCCCTCTTACTAATATACTGTGCCTCAAAGGGCAAAAACTTGTGATTCCTAATTGCAGGTGTCTCTGAGCAGCAGTATTCTCTTACCACTAGATAACTCATCTGTTCCTTTGCTCTCAAATATCCTAAAATACGTGTTAAAAAAATATAACACTCTGCAATACTCTTTGACAGCTTAATAGAAACTGAACGCCGATGAACTCAAAGATAAACATAATACATTTACATCAAAAACAAAGGCAAACAAACAATTGTTTTAAATAACAGCGTAAACATTCTCATTAATCAGTTTATCACGCCAGAGCTGCACAGTGGGACAGTGCGTAATGCCGTGAATAAAAATTCGCTTTCGGATTTAACCGATTAAATATAAAAACATTTATCGACAGTCACCACAAGTCAATTACTGTTGGAAAACAATTACAGAAGAGAGCGTTCCGTTGTGGTTGGTTGAACAAAATGTGTTTTTCCCATTGTTTTTTATCATTACGTACTGTCAGTGTTGAAGTGATTTGTTGTGATTGAGTTTTGTTTTATTTTGGACGTATTCTGTTTGTTTATATTCAGACTGACTGACTGTATATAAAATTATGTCACAGAGCAGATTTTGGCTAGATAATAAATTATACATGGCATAAGAATTAACAACTGCTCGAATAATTTTCAATTAAATTAGAATTTGTAAATAAATCGATATAAATATTTCTGGTATCTGACACACAACCTCATCAACTCCCAAACTAAGAGGAGCTTTTACTATGGGTACTAGTCAATTTATGTAAATATGTACATTTACATATTTCTTCAGTAAAACAGGTGTTACCACAAGTTGTTATCATTATTAATATTTAAGATTATCCTGAAGTAATCAACGATGTTTGTTAATATATCGTAATATTTCTTTTACATATGTGAGCTGGATGCGAGAAGCCGAGGATCGAACCAAGTGGCGTGCAATTGGAGAGGCCTATGTCCAGCAGTGGACTGCGATAGGCTGATGATGATGATGATGATATGTGACATAACAAATGCTCTGACTATATATTTTTATCAGTTACCAGCTGCGTGACACTGTGTTACCCGCGAGTATTGTTGTAAATCTCAAATAACGAGCGAAGCTAGTCTAACAAAAATAGCCAATTACTCCTTATATCGTCAGCTTTCTGCCAGCTTTCTTCAGTGAAAATCGGTCCCGAAATCGTTCCAGCCTTTACAGATAACCAGGAACAAATAATATAAAAAGGTCTCGGGTTAGATTCCCGGGTCGGACCTACTCCAGAATTAGGAATATAAATTCCTGTGTCGCGGGGGACTTTACAAACATACATGAAACGGACACAAAGAACACCCAGACTCAGAACAACAAATTGTGAATCACACAAAGTGTTGTCCTTGTAATTTATTTGTGTGATCCATAAATATTTGTTTTGGAGTCTGGGTGTTTTTCTATGTATAATATGTATGTATTTACAAAAAAGTATGTTTATGTATTTAAATCAGTTGTTTAGTACCCAAAATACAAGCTCTGCTTAGTTTGGAACTAGATGATGTTGTGTGTAAGATGTCCGAAATATTTATTTATTTATTTAATGTATGTAGGTGTTGCATATTTCTACTTTCTTTATATTTTTTATTTGATATTGCATACGGACACCTCAATTTTGATCATTTGTATAAAGATTAAACTAAGTTTTATTTTAATTACATACTTCCTTATGTTCAAACACTACTTTGAATAGGTTAAGAATTCATTTGAAAATATTTTCATATGAAAATAAGAGTTACAATTATAAAAAAAAAACGGTAAATTTTCTCACTAGCAACGGCCTTTCATGTTTTTCACAGAGACTTCTTTGAAGGCTTTCAATGCTGAGAAATGAGCTCACCTGTGAAGGATGGTGTCTTAGAAAAACGGTGATTTAAAGGACATGGCAAATAAAAAACGTTTCAGTCTGTGGCCGAGATTGCTTGAAAAGAAATCTGGACAGTGTGATTTTTTTCCACATTTGTGAACAAATATTGGGGAAAAGTCTTACAAAATACTTGTTTTTATGTTAAATGACTCCAAATCTTTAGTTATGTATATATTTTGACTGTAATTTAATGTTTTGTAAGTAATGTCTATCGATACTATTATTATAAACGCGACAGTTTGTGAGTGTGTATGTATGTATTTTTGTTGCTCTTTCATGCGATAACTACTGAATGGATTTTGATGAAACTTCACAATAACATAGCTTACATATCGGAATAAAACATAGCTACTATTTACCGCCATGACGGACCTACACCTAGCCAGAGCCGCGGGAAAAAGCTAGCATGTTATATCAACTAAACTAACTTAATTAAACATTCAAAGCCAACGTAAACAAAATGAACTAAATAAATTAATACGAGCATGCGCTCAAACTGATGTCGTTTTGTGATTATAGATGTGTTATCTTTAGATGTCTGCTCAAAACCATAAAGTTTCGGTAAATTATATACCTACCTACATGTATATATTATTTATAGCACTGTTTTTTTAATGCATTTCATCTGCAAAGTTACACAATTAATTTTAAATACAAATGTAAAATGTTGCTTTTTTAATGTTAATATAAATAATTAGGATTAGTTGTAGACGATTTGACGATTTAAAGAAGACAGACGATTATGAAGAATACACACATTATAATGAAGTAAAAATTAATATTCAATTTGGAATTTAGTTTTGGTTCAGTTACGAAAACCTGAAAAGTTAATAAATTGGTATTACAATATTAAGAAATGTTCACCGTTTTCTGGTTATGCCTGTTTAAAATATAGTAGCAATAATCGTTTCTCCAGATGTCTAATTATTATGACACAGGAGAGTGTGTATTTACGAGTTTTATACATTTTTATTCATTTAATAACTGACTGGAATACAGAAAAGAGTTTTAGGCCTGTCAGAAAATTTTGTAATTTTTTCTCTCCGTAAGAACCATCCTCGTACTTCAAGGAATATTATTAAAAAGAATTAGCGAAATCGGTTCGGCATCGAGATTTGCGCTTAGCAACACATTCAGCGATTCATTTTTATATTATAGAAGATGACATAAACAATTTTACGCCAAGCATCTGATATAAGTCATGACAATAGTTGCTAATGCATCTCATCAATCCTGTAAATTATGTTTCAGTGTAATTTAAAAGTCACAAATCTAGTTTATATTTGTAAAAATTACAACTTAACTATGTAATTACGAGAGCCATTACTTGTTGTTGATGATGATAATGTAGGTACTTAATGTCAAACAATTAGTGGTGCGAAATTGCCATAAATGAGCTTAAAGTTTTGCTCCTTATTTCTCATTAATGTAGGCACTGAATGTGGAACTAACTGAGGAGAATGTGACACAGGTCCAATGCCGAAAGCGCCATCAGCAAAATTACCCAACATGTCCCTGAGAAGGCGACAGATTGTAGTAGAAATAAGTTGGGGGGGATAAAAAAGCTATTGCATAGAATTTTTATCAACTTAAGCAATTATAATTATTTATATTTTTTTAGTTCATGCAGTTTTTTTTCTTTGGTATTAATTTAAATTTACAAAAAAATATACACTGTCTTTTTACCAACATACATTCTAACACTATTATTGCCAAACAATATAGTCATCCTATTAACCGAAAGACAATGACAACTAAACAGAGAACATAATAGTAATATGAGCATATCTATGTACTAAAAATACAATAAGATTCAATTAGACGGTACTGGAGGACGCGGACGCCATGTATTGTGCCTGCAATATCCCTTCTATTTGATTAATCTATGTCGCATGACAGGCGCACGTTATTTGTCCTTGTCGCACTGCAGTTAAAATCAAAATCTCTGTCCTTTTTTAACAAGGGGTGTTAGGTTTTTTCGTTACGGAATTTGTCGATATGGTTGCCGCGATCAAAGCCCCCGATAAAAGCTATGCAATAGCTTAATAAACAAAAAAAATTTAGGCACGATGAGGCCCAGTGAAGAGTGGCTAGACAATTACGTGTGCGATGTTAATGTTTTGTAGACAGTAGTAATTTTAAGTTATTTACTAGAACATTGTATAGTCCTTGCTGAATTTGTTCACGGAGGCCAGTCTCAACGGCGACCACGAGACTCAGCAGTGCAGGGGTGTATGGAGAAATACAGATGCATTATTTCTTCCCTTTCTCTGATTACCCGATGGGACAGTTATCCGACACAGATGGAGATTTTTCCAATCGTGTAGGATATATCATCAGGATATATCGAATCTATCTATAATCTATATAGATGTATATCTATCAGGCGCAGTACTGAAGGCTTTAGCATAAGTACTTAGCATGGAAGCGCAGAGTAAGACTTTAAAATTCGAGTTATTTAGAAAGTTATTTAACCATCAGCAAAACTCAATAACACTTTTTTAAATCAAACGGGGATCCCCTAGCCAGCAAACGTGTTTCGTTTTCTATTCTATTCTAAATATTTGGACATCTGACACACAACATCATCTAGTCAAAAACTAAGCAGAGCTTGTATTATGGGTACTAAACAACTGATATAAATACATAAACATACTTTTTTTTTGTAAATACATACCTACATTTTATACATAGAAAACACCCAGACTCCGAAACAAACATTTGTGGATCACACAAATATTTAGTCCGACCCGGGAATCTAACCCGAGACCTCTTGATCAGCAGCTGCATACGCTAACCACTATACCAAAAAGGCAGTCAAATGTCACTCAGTCATGACCAAAATAAAATATTAGCCAATGAAATAAGAGAATAGAGAAACGACAAACGTTTGCAACTTGGCTAATAGTTTATTATCGACAGTCGAATACGCTTACCATATCTTATCATTCATTACATTTAAATTATATTTTAAAATATACTGTTTTACAAATACAACGTCGTTACTGTAATTACAAATACCTTAATAATCTCTTCAAAATATTACGCTGATGAGAGGGATGGGGGGGGGGGGGGGCGTCCATTATGCTTAAAAGGTTACATCATCACCATTATGTATTTTACAGTGAAGTTTGAACAACTTTTGTGGTATTTCGTTAATAGCCCATCCCGGGAGAGGCCATTGAAGCGATCAAACTCTGTCATGTTTTCCAAAATACTTCACACAACTTTTGAATTTCGAAACTTTAAAGTAAAAGCCTGTGATCGTACATATGAAAATTACTAATTACTGTTTCATTCAACTAATTTTATTAAAAAGTATTTTAAGTATTATAAAATAATGAGACGTAAAAAAGTATATATTGTAGAAAACTGTTATTTAAATTAAATTATTTGTTTTAAAACTCCCAAAACTAAACTAAAACACTAAAAATAAGTTTTGTCACACCATATATTTTGGTTTTTAATTAGAAATGTTTAAAATTTTCCCATAAAAAAAAGTATAGTTTTTGATACAATTAATTTTATAAAACAAATTATTATTCATAAAAGTAATGAATAAGTAAGCATACTATCTCAATTTGTGTTGCAAAAATAATCCAACTTTGCGCTGTTGCAGCAAATTTCGAAAAGCAACAATTATAAATGTCTATTTTCGTATCAATTATGTTAATAATCCGTATGGCACGCGACAAAGGGACAAATTTAAGTAAGTTTGTCCTCGCCAGTGGAAAAAAAGACGCCCTTAAATAGAATAGCATTTTGGAAATCGTTTAGTAACTAAATTTAAGTTTAGTTCACAAATTTAATAACAGAATTAGCTCCACTGCCTTTTGTAACATAGGTCAGGAGCCTAGCTCAGGAGTAAGCGAGTTCACATATCTGTGTATGTACTTTTTTGGAAAATGTACTCAATTAATAACTTCGATAACTTATTTGTATACAGTTTGAGCTGCGGGAATAACTAGTACCACTATACATTTATTGTCACTCGTAATTATGAGATTGTGATGTTTTCAGTTTTTTTAATATAACAAGATCTTATTGGCATATAAATATCCTCGATGTCTGTACGAGTACCAAAATCAAATGCCCGTGTCGACTTCCTCACGATATTAATTGGCATGAGGCCCGCTATTGTTCCGACAATGAGTTTGTTCCTAATTTATAACAGACAAGTTATTCCTATTCAATATCTTAATACATATTGTTTAAATTGGGAACTGAGGTCATTTAATTTTATTCTCTGACTGCCTTGTTGGTCTAGTGGTTAGTGTATGCGGCTGCTAATCAAGAGCTCTCCGGTTCAGTTGCCGGGTCGGACAAAGTGTTTGTAAGATCTGCAAATATTTATATCATAGTTTAAATTTTTTCTATATGTATGTATTTATAATACAAAAAAGTAAAGTTTGTATTTATATAAGTTGTCTAGTACCCATAGTACAAGCTCTGCTTAGTTTGGGACTAGATGAGAGTTTTTTACTTATGAGCACCGTAGTCTTCGATCCTGCGACTCATCTCTCCCCAGTCGTGTCGGACAGCCGTCCCATTGGATTATAAAAATGAGGAAGACAGAGTGCACCTGTGTTTGCGCATACACTTGTGCACTATAATATCTTCAACATGACATAATATATACTGGCGCATAATAAATAATTAACCGATGCCTTCGAAAGCGGGGGATACCGTTAACATCACTAAACTAAAATTTATTATTGCATTATATACTTCAACTTCAGTTGCTTACGTTCCATTTTTCGATAACTCAAATCTAGCTATTTTTGTCTTGAACGTGCGTATGTAAGTGTATGTAGTTTTATATATTTTTTATAGATGTAATGGAATAGGCGTTTGCCTTCCATCTCACCTGATGGAAAGTGTAGATGAAGACGAAGATGGTACACGCCCATCCAAAAGAAACCTGTTATCTTTACTCTTAAAGGCTCCAGAGTTCAACTTATCAGGAAAAATAGACCCAGGCAGGTCGTTCCAAACTTTGGCAACTCTCACCATAAACGAGCTGTCAAACAGTTTGGTTCGACTTTTGGGTATGTCAACAACGTATGGATGAAACTTTTGCCAACACCTAGTAGTCCGATAAAGGAATGGAGATGGCTCGATCAGTTCGAAAAGAGCATTCGAGCACTCTCCAAAGTGTATCCTATAGAAAACCGATAAGCTGGCAACTCGACGTCGATGCTCAAGGGTGTGTACAATAAAACTAGATATATTGCACTAAACCTAGATAGCAATCTCCAATATCTATTTATATATTTTGCACTAAATTATATTTCATTTATTCATGAATTATTAAGTTAATAATAACACAATCACAATTAAAACGTTTGAAGAGTCACAGGCAATTACAGAGTCATTGAGGCATTCTTTATTGAAATACAGACATTGTTACCAATATTGCTAGACAGTATTGATTGGCCTTATAATTAGTACTATATGGCTAGGAGGTAAGCGGTTATACCGATTGTTCGATAGAATAACATATTAAATACAAGCTTCTGCCTGTAGCTCCGCCCAGGTATATGTCGATTATCGCGGTAAAGAGTAGTTCGTGTCCTTTCTCGAGATCAAAGTATCTTACCATGAGTGGGTAATTCTTTTAGACCAGCTTCCCTCCGTGGTGTTATTCGCGATTTACAACAAACCAGTGTCTATGTGATGTTAATAATAATTATTTGAAAATGTTTTATAACCCTATAAGTTTTACTTACATAAATTAGTTAGTATATCCAGATAATTAAAATATTTAAACTTTTTTATTTTTTTTTATTTATGTATGTTCAGCGATAGCGATAGCGATAGTGATAGATAGCGATTCAGCGATAATTTCGTCATTTATGAACCGATTTCAAAAATTATTTTTGCATTAGAATGGGCGTAGCTCACAGGTGGACCCATCGTCACCATATCGGGATCTGATGACGGGATCCCATGGAAATCGAGGGAAATCCTCAAATATCATAGGCACAATTGTCGCGATTTGGGTACTCGGAATAGTTTTTCATTGAAGTAGGTTCCTTTTTGTTAAAATTATAAAGTCCCACGATATAGGATGTACGTTTCTAATACGGGGGTAGATTAAAAAAAAAATAAGCGTGTATACCAACAGAAGTTTGTAGATACGAATAATGATTTTGTTTGGGGGTGTACGCCAAAGACAGATATGGATAACATCCTTATTAAAATAGGGTTACTTTTGTGGCCAAATTTCCTTGAAGAAGATCCACTTTAGAAGATACTTCTAAAAATTTATTTCCCAAATTTTTAGAAGTATCTTCTATATTAACCCATAGAGGATGATTTAACAAAAAGTATATCAGTACACTCCAAAAGTAGCTGCCCAGAGGCAAGCGCATGTGTCATCACAGATCACGCAATAGGTAGCTGCCGATAGGCAAGCGCACGTGTCATCACAGATCACGCCATAGGTAGCTGCCGATAGGCAAGCGCACGTGTCATCACAGATCACGCCATAGGTAGCTGCCGATAGGCAAGCGCATATATACATTACCCTAAGGTTGACTTGTAGAGAATGCCTCATGGCATTAAGTCCGCCTTTATACGATAATATATATGTGCATTATGTTTAAATAAATAAATTAAATAAATTATTGGACTGATGAAGTGGTGACTCAATAACAGTACTTAAGATGTGTGACCAGCTGTTAACCTAAAGGTTTTTTACATGGTGGAATAGCGCTTTTATAGGAGTACTTAATGGGACTACTAAGTAAGATGATGATCCCTACTCTTGGATTCTACTCATGCTTTCCATCAGGCAGAGAAAAGTCACTTTGTATAGTATTTAGTATTCACACATACATTAACATACGAGAATAAAAATTTAAAATAAAAACCGCAATTCTCGTGGCCCGTACATAGGTGTTAGTTGAATGCGCAATTTACTCGGGTTATTAAATAAAGAACTTTTTTGTTTGCGAGTGAAATACGTTTTTGTGAACGTGACGAAAGCCGTGTTACGTGTAATTTAGCTAGATATCACATTTTGTGTGGAACTTGAATAAAATTATATTTAAAATGGTTTTTTTATTAAACTGCTGATACTACCCAACTTATGTGGTTACCCACGCATTAGGCTCCTTTTTAACCGACTTCAAGAAAGGAGGAGGGTCTCAATTCGACTTTCTTTAATGTTTTTTACCTATCGATCGTGTGTGTATCGTGTCGTAAAAGGCGACTAAGGGATAAATTACGCAAGACAACATCAATGCAAAGAGAAGGAAAACTTGAAACCCTATACCAACCCGTCTGGCCAGCGTGGTATAGTAGGCCAATACCTCCTTTTCAAGGCCTATGTCCAGCATTGGACTGTTAAAGGCTGTTGATGATGATGATGACCTATCGGTTGGGTGAACCGATTTGATTTTGATAATTCTTTTTTATTTGAAAGCTGGTGCGACCATGTGGTCCCATGATAAGAAAATAGATCTGATTCTCTCATCAAATCTATTTTCTTATACATTATGTATACTATGTTAAGGAACCTTATTCTTTGCATGGACTGACACTTGCTCAATTTTTTTGTAATAAGGCTTTCGGCCATTCTGTGCTTCGGCTTATAGCTGAAGCGCTCATAGCCGAGTGGCCTTTGGTGATTGGAAACTATCATCGAAGGCAAGCAACAGTGCGGTCAGCTTAGATGGAGGCCTTTGGGCGGCTTAAAAACATCCTCCGGCAAGATTAAATAACCACAACCACTCTTGCCAACCCGCACTATTCCAGCGTTGGGCCTTAACCCTGTTCTGAGAGGAGACCCGAGCCCAGCAGTGGGACTATGAGTTGTTGATTTAAGACTTTAAACCATGTGGCTTATTCTAGAGTAGATATGCGGCACGCTTCAGAAATGGTTCTTAAATATTTTTGCACCATAATGTGCCATAGAAAAGCATGGTTGAGTACAGCTTGTATTGATTACTTATATTACATACTAGCTTTCGCCCGCGGCTCCGCCCGCGTATATGTCGGTTATCGCGGTAAAAAGTAGCCTATGTCCTTTCCCAAGTTCAGTTCTATCTTCATAACAAATTTCATCAAAACCGGTTCAGTGGTTTAGGCGTGAAAGCAGGCAGAGCTACTTTCGCATTTATAATATTAGTAGGGATTACATAATTTTTCGTATTAAATTTAGATTCAAAACTTTTCTCTAAACTTATTTCATCGCAAGTTAAATTTGTGTGTAACCCAAACAATGTTCGCTCCCATAACATCTAACAGAGATTTTTTTACTCTCAAATTCTATTTTCGATGCCACAGTATATAAAAACTCAAAAGAGCAGTACAGTCTTTCTTGCAAAATGTATCTATTTTGCAATGTGTACTTTCAGACTGTGTTTTGCAATTTTGCGTGGCGCTGTATATGAGGTTTTAAACGTTTAATAAACGTAACCAGTGTGGATACGTTTGGTCCCATTTCCATTTTTAGAGTCAAATTTAAGGTGAATGTGGCCATGAAACGCCTTCTGTTAGATTTTATAATACCGTAGTACAATGTTATGTAATGCCAGAAATACACGTTTGATAATGTAGGTAGTGTTTGAAGTTATACTTTTTCTCTCGAGGAAGGTTATTTCTTTTAATATCATCAGTCATCAACAGCCTTTAACAGTCGCCTGCTGGACATAGGCCTCTTCTTATAAAAGAGGTTTTGGCCTACTATACCATGCTGGCCAGACGGGTTGATATAGGGTTGATTTCAAGTTTTCCTTCTCTTTGCATCGATGTTGTCTTGCGTAGTTTATCCCTTAGTCGCCTTTTACGACACCCGCGGGATGAATAGGTGTGGTGACATGACATTTTAATATACATATATAAATTCTTGCGTAACTCTGTCTATCTGTTTCGCTTTCACGCTAAAACTACTGAACCGATTTGAATGTAATTTAGTACACAGATAGGCTGTACAGAGACAGTACAGTCTGAGAAAGGGCATAGGTGAATTTTTACCGCGAAAAACCGGTACACACGCGGGTGTGGAGTCGTGGACGAGAGCTGGTATCAAATGTATTATTATTTATTATCATACACCTCACACACGGGCGGCTATGGTAATCATCATCATCATCAGCATATCGCAGTCCACTGCTGGACATAGGTCTCTCCAAATGCACGCCACTTAGTTCGATCCTCGGCTACTGGCATCCAGCTCCTACCAGCCGTCTTGCGCAAATCAGCACTCCACCTGGCCTGCGGACGTCCTATACTACGTTTGCCGAGATGCGGTCTCCAATCAAGAACACGTTTACCCCAACGGTTGTCGGTTCTGCGGCTAATATGGCCAGCCCATTGCCAATTCAACCATGACAGTGTATCCAGACCACTAATCAACATCCATACTAATCTTATAAACTAACTTTTGCCTGCGATTCCAGATGGAATAGACTTCTTTTTACCGCGATAGCCGACGTATATATCATGCAGACTATTTAACTTTGGTTATTGCGGTAAAATGTAGTCTGTCCATTATTCGAATGCGTAAGGTATATTATAATATGAATGTATTTACAAAACAGCATAGGCATTTATGTCAGTAGTACAAATTCTGCTTAGTTTGGTCCTAGATGGCGTTGTGTGTCAGATATCCGAATTGTGTATTTAACATTTTTTCCTGTAAAGTCTAATCTAAATGCGTTCAATAGTTTTTACTTGAAAGAGATTCAAACATTTTTATACCTTTACTATTTTTCGCATTAAAATTTTTACTAACTTTCACAGACAGCTACGGTCGCTTGCATGTCGGTTACGTGGTAAATTAAATAACTAGTAGTTAGTAGTGTTGGGGTTTGAATTTGTGATCTATTGCCATTTTGATAGTGCGTGTAATCCGATGTTTAAATTAAATCATAGCATGGACCGTTATAAACTGCGAGTAACGCCGCGGAGCGAAGCTAGTCGAAATAGCCTAAGTTACTCTTTATGTTATCAGCTTCCTGCAAGTGAAAGTCCCGTCAAAATCGGTCCAGCCGTTCTAGAGATTACCCGGAACAAACAGACAAACAGCGAAAAAACCAAAAAAATATGTTTTTTGTGTAAGTATCGTATGTATACTTTCATATTATGTATTTAGTAAAAAAAATGTTAATTTGATGTTACATTGTATAGAAAGGTGGATGAGTAGAAACTTTGTAAATATTAACAAAATGCAATGTGAAAACTTACTATAGATAGGCACTTTATAACCTTTTTTTTTTTTTCAAAATAAGGAGGAGGTTCTAAATTCGTCGGAATCTTTTTTTTTTGTATGTTCAGCGACAATTACGTTGTTTATGAACCGATTTCTAAAATTCTTTTTGTATTGGAATGGGCATAGCTTACAGGTGCTCCCATCGTCACCACATCGGGATCTGATGATGGGATCCCAAGGAAATCGAAGGAACTTCTCAAATATCATAGACACAATTGTTGCGATTTAGGTACTTGAATAGTTTTTCATTGGAGTCGGTTCCTTTTTGTTAAAATTATCTTATGGATAGTTTACTTTTAATTTTAAGACCGGTCTTTCGTCTACCTGCAGATTCATTAAACTAAAACTAACAAACTATACAAATTTTATATATTATGTTGATCTTAGAAGCGAAATGTACTTCATTAACTTTTCAACTAACATTTTAATTAGTGCAGTATTTTCTTACTGCAGTAATTTCTTTTACAAAAGTGTTTCTAGAAAGCAGAAAATTAGATACCTTAGGAGAATCTTTAGTTTCCAAGATATAAAATTCTGAAATATTTAAAGAGAATTAACTCCGTTATTGGTCTAGTAGTTACCGTATGCGGCTGCTGATCAATAGGTCTCGGGTTCGATTCCTGGGTCAGACCAAATATTTGTGTGATCCGCAAATATTTGTTTCGGAGTCTGGGTGTTTTCTATGTATAATTTGTATGTATTTATTAAAAAAAGTACGTTTATGTATTTATATCAGTTGTCTAGTACCCATAACACAAGCTCTGCTTAGTTTGGGTCTAGATGGTCTAGATTGGGTCTAGCGTTATGTGTAAGATGTCCGAAATATTTATTAATTATTTAACTTGTTAAATTTGTATAATGTAATGATTTTACCTTGGCATAATCGTGTAATTGAGAGGAGACTGCGCCGTGGAAGTGCAGGGCGTTCACATTTTAGATGGAGTGATGATTTACGCAAAAAACGTCTGACTGGAGCGGGAAATGAGAAACCGAGGATCAATCAAGTACGGTGTAATAGGATTGGCCTTTGTCCAGCAGTAGGCTGCGATAAAAATAATGATAAAGAATGATTTTGTAATTGGAGAACCATGCTTCAGTCCTTATAGTGACAGGCCTGTTGATCTAGTAGTTAGTAACCTTGGCTGCTAAGCTGGCGGTTGTGATATCGATTCTCACCCAGGCTATTGACGAACGATCAATTTGTTCCGTATCTGGGTAAGTTTTATGAGCTCTTCAAGAAGTTTAATATTATGTTATTTTTATTCATGGGCCTGTCAACATTTTTTTGCCTCATGCAGAGCATGAGCAGAATCCAAGAGTAGGGGTCACCATACTTATTGTGAATGCAGATAATATAATATAGTGATTCACACTGTGGCGACTTAGCGAGAGACTTCTTCATCATTCAGCCTCTGGTCCTGCCAGTGTAACTCACCAATGAAACAGCTGTCATAGCATGAATGATGTTAATATAGAGGTCTCGGTCGCATGGGCCCGTTGCTTAGATTAGATTGATTAGCGTGGTTTAATTACATTGGAAATATGGTTTCATTACTCATCATTACCTACCTTAAAGTTACAACTTGAATTTTATAAAACGAACGAACGATATAACGCATAAATAGATTTTTAAACTGTACTGAAAATTGTTGACAATAACAAAATTTGTTCCAAAACTATGCCTTTTCGGCTGTTTATATCCCAAAAAAAATTCTGTTTAAAATTGTAGTAAATTACATGGGAACAATTAGACGTGGAGTGGTTAAGTTATTCCCACGGCCCCCATGTCGTGTCTGAACAGCAACCGGTCGAGATTTCCCCAGGGTGAGTCTGGCTGGCCAATGACCTGTTAAAAATATTTTCTAGTGTACTTAGATTTCTACTTAGTAATTTGTAATGTTTTGAAATCGAGTCCAAACTTAAAATAGTACCAAGTTTTTCTTTTTAAAACAACTCAGGCATTAGGATAATATATCTTGTGTCGCGGAGGTCTTTGCAAACACACTTGAAACGGACACAAAGAACACCCAGACTCAGAACAAAATTTGATGATGATAAGAAATGTAATACAAAACCATAATCATTTTTCAGGTCCTTTTTTAGCACTTACTAAGAAGGTTCCTGATGAAACTTATGTCAACTTAGTTGAAAAATAACTACAGAATATGGTTCCAATCGTGTGATAAAGTTGTCTCTTACTTTTTTATATTATTATATTATAGTTTTATAATAAAAACTGAAAATTATCCAAACGTCTCATAAAGCCGACTCTTATGTAACCTGAAAAATTAAATGAAAGTTTCTTACAAATAAATTATGTCAATGTTTTGACCGTTTGACTTGCATGTTATTAGTGTATTTTTTTAATTTACACAATGTAACTACACAGAAAAGAACTAATCCTATTAAAAAAAAAGAATAAGTTAGGAATTACAATGGTATTCAAATTAAAACTTAATATAAATGGAACTAATAAAAAAAGAAAATATAAAGTAGATAATACCTCTTGCGGTTTTTGCTACTCTGAATTTAACCATTTAAAATAAAAGTGTTGCTGGTTTGTGTGCCTCGCATCGTAAAACAAGATCTTTACAAAATATCCGTGTATATTTTAAAAACCACTATCATTATAAAGTTCTTAGTAAACAGTAGTACAAAACTCGATGTTGATTTAGTTTGCAAGACTCGTTTCAATTTAAAAAAAGTGCACAAAGCCATAATAATTTTAAATAGCGTCGGCAAAAACAATCTCAAAATGTATTCGATGAGTCACCGGAGGAACATTTATTTAGGAATTCTTTGACATATGATCAGGAGTGGAAATTATATGGGCAAGATGATGTTGAAATATTTACCATACATTTGTTATAGATTAGAAAATCTTCGTGCCTGGGTAAGGTTCTCATGAAAGGCATTTCATGATAACCTTACGCACGAATTTTTTTGGTATTTTATGGTGTTAAATCAGGTCCAATTGTGATCAGATAAATCTGATCACCTATCACAGAACATACAGGCACTGCCTGATTTAGAGTCAGACGGTGAGACGTACGGACGACGGACTTTAGCACCAACTCGCTGAGATTTGTGACATACTGTTCCGACTCACTGGAACTAGTGGCATTCAGTTCCAACTCACTTTAACTACTCACTCCTGCCACTGGTTATGCTCTACAACAGAGTACAGACAGCTGACTCATCATATATTGACCGGTCTTGGAGGGGAGTGATGAGGCGACATCCACATACGACTCAACAAAAACATACAACAGCGCCGATGGAAAGTTGTAGTTGTAATGGTTAAATGGAAATGTCAAAATTTGAATTTGTGACTTTCATGAAATACAAAATTAATGATATTGCTGACGCTACATTTAGCTAAAATCCCACCCATTACATAGAGGAATTTAAAAAGCGGTTCGCCTCTAGTCGATCCGCGCGAATTATCTCAAATGAAGACATTATCCGGTCGGGGCGTGCGTCTGCGTCGTACGTGAGCCGACATTTTGCTTGAAGGTTAAAGTTGAAGGTCCACAAATAGGTTACTCCGTGAAGTTTTTAATGGGTTGTTTAATGAAGGGCTTGGCTTAATAGAGTAAGGTGTTCAATTCGACTTAAGGTTGTCACTCATCAAAAACTATATTTATTTATTTATTTAGTATTAAGGACCTCCAACGAAAGATGTACACAATAAAGTCACTTTATAATACATAAGTTTTTTGCTAGTGCACTCCTTCAATTATAGGAGACCACAGCATTCTCAAAGATATTAGGTACTTACATTTAGCTTAAAAGTAAAATATACATCTATATAAAAATACATTGCAAAAGACACCGAAAACATGCAAAGAATAAAGTAAGTAATATATACATATATGTATCAAAATGAAATAAGGAAAAAAAAAGATAAAACAAATGATAAAAAATGATAACAAAACCAACACGATTCACATTAGGATGTTCACTTTTAAGGATTAAGGATAACTAACAGCATTCGAACAAGGATTTCTTAAATCCTTTGATTATAATTTATAATCAAAGCCTTGGACAATGCATTATATCGCCTACAGATTCTGGGCATAGCAGCATATAGGGTAAGTATATAAGTATAGGGTTAGTGAAACCGGGTTATATTATTATAGTTTGCCTTAGTTTTGACTGACCTAACAGTTTCATCAATAAAATGATGTATACAGAACAATTTAATAAAATATTATTTATTTTACTAGTACAGTGATGTGTAATGGAGATCGAACTACCTAATTATTAAAAGTTTTCTTAAAGACTTTGTTATTGTCTTGAAAAAAATATCAAAACGCATGGACGTATAAAGAATAACGGACAGAATTTTGTATACTAAAACATTGAAGCACCCATAGTAAGCTTTGTCGCCTATATTTACACGTTAACACCCACACATACAAAGCAAGTAAGCTTGGCGGCCGCCATTTGAAGTGTAGTATGCGTAAATGGATAATTAAAATTTAATCAACAACAAATATTTATACCTATTTTATTACTCTCTACCTTCGTATACATTTTTTTTTCGCGCGATGTATGTCACACACAAAACGTAGTCGATGTCCTTCTCCAAGGTCCAATCTATCTTATTACCGAAATTCATTAAAATCTGTTCGGTGGTTTAGCCATGAAAACGTAGCAGTCAGATGGACAGACATTATTTCTTTCTAATTTATAATCTAAACATTTAAATCAGGTCGCAGTATTTATTACCTAACTCCTCCAAAACGGCTGGACCGATTTGTATAAGAAATATCGTGTGCATATCGGGTAGGTTTCAGAATCGGGTAGGCCAACATCTATTTTTCATAGCGCGAAGCCGCGGGCTTCAACTAGTATTAGTATAAAAGTATGTATAATTTTTAACACATCGTTCATCTCTAAAGCAGAACGAAAACAAGGTCTTGAGTTTTTACAATAAAATTATAGTTTTATAATAGCAATTAAGGCGGATGCTTATAAGCAATCAACGTGTCTTGTACGTGAGAATGGAGGCAACGACATAATGATCAGGTGCGGCCCTGGTGATCATTGATTGGCTGTGATTAAGTTATTTTAGTAGCGTATTCATTATACAAAAGTCTTGTTTTGAAATAAGGCAGTTTTTTTAATGCAATAGACTGATGTTTTTGCATAAGACAGGATAAATGTTTGACCAAGCTGTTCGTGTGGTGACTGGTGACCGTGATTGCTAATCCGGAGGTATTGGGTTCGATTTCCAATTGTTTGATGAGTGTAAGTTAGTTCTGTCTGAGTGTAAGTTATCTATAACTAGTCTAAAAATGTAGCATTAATTGTTTTTTATATCATCAGCTATCTGCCAATGAAAGTCTCGTCGAAATTGGTACAGACAGACTACTTTTATATTTGCATTTAGTGAAAAGCTGTTAATATGAAATGACAAACAGGCAAAACAAATATATTTATTTGTATATTTACGTATTACGTTTTTTTTTATATAACGCCTGCCAAGGTGACTTTACTATGCCTGATGGAAAGCATGAGTAAAATCCATAAGTTGGGGTCGCCATACTCACTGCAAATGCAAGCAGTATGGCGAAAAAAAAATTACGTAGAATTTCCGGAGAATAAATTTGAGTTACGAGAGGATAACTTGACCTATTATTACTAACTAACTACTAACCTATTACTTGTTGGTCTAGTGGTTAGCGTATGCAGCTGCTGATTAAGAGGTCTCGGGTTCGATTCCCAGTCGGACTAAATATTTGTGAGATCCACAAATATTTGTTTCGGAGTCTGGGTGTTTTCTATGCATGTACATATTATGTATTTACAAAAAAAAAATATGTTTATGTATTTATATCAGTTGTTTAGTACCCATAATACAAGCTCTAATTAGTTTGGGACTAGATGATGTTGTGTGTAAGATGACCGAAAAAAAAACCTAAAAGTAAATATTACTGCGTTCGGAGTCAGAACGACTATGTAGATTATCGGTTAATCATTTTCTTCTTTCAGTGTGCATATGATTAAAAGATCGCTCGTTAAAAGTTCTTTATTTATAGTTAACTTGTATTTGCTAGCATCGCTTGCATATATAAGTAAATAACCACCTCTTGTTTTTTCTTAATTGTCGTATCACTCGCATCCTTGCATGCAATTACGTCAACACCAAAGGAACTATACGACAGTGCATAAAATACGAATGAATAACGATTAATTTTCTTTTTAAATATCTGCTAACATAAGACAGTTTTTTTTTTGTATCTGCTAGATATGATTTAATGTTAATAGACGCCTTCACGCACAATAAATAATGGTACTTAGAACTTTTATCCTTCTCTCCTTAAGTCATGTGAATAAAAATCTTATTAGCTGCACCATAATTACAAAATAACATATTACAAGAAATAAACGTACATTGCATAAGAGAGGTATTTCGCTTGAGTTGAATTGGAACTGCCCATCTTGTGAAATCCCTCCACATTACAGAGGACCACAGCCAAATACCAATCTCTTTGGAGTTGTTGTGTTCCTGTGAGTAAGGTTTCTACCAATCTCTCTTTTTCTGCTCCTGTGGGTAGCAGGGGTCAGGTTTTCAAGGTGATGCTGATAAGCCCAGTAACAGCTACACTACTGCACTTTTCAATCTCATATGTGGATCTCACTACCGCTTAACATGAGGAGGAGTTCTTGGCATTATCGAAAAAAGTGAAATACGAAACTTTCATGTGAGTTTTACGAATACCTGTATTATATTTACTTACAAGACAGGCCTAAAAAGAGACCACCTATGATGAATAACTTCGAGGAACTATTATTTAATTAGGTTCTAGTCTACCCAAAACTAAAATACCTATTTTAATTGTTAGTTAACTATATCTGGAAAATAAAAACAAAACATGGAAAATGCCGTGAGCAACGGTAGTATGCTATTCCAAGTATCTTTTAACCGGGAAATATGTAGTATGCGGAGCGTAAACATTCGTAGTTATTCATTTACCAGCAAACGGATAGTTATCCGTTTTCTTTGCGTGAGAGGGTTTTAATTAATTATAAATTAAGACTGTTGTATTTACAAACTCAGGCACTGTATTTATTTCATTTTCACATAAACTTACAAAGCAATTTGGTACATTTAATTAATTTTTAATCAAATAAATATGCAAAGGTCGGCATAGGTTGAATGTTTTCGGGGTGCTGCTGGCTAGAAAACCTCCACGTGGTGCACCCTGGGCGCTGGCGATAGCACTGTTCCTCCTTATTTCCTCCGCGTTATCTGGAGGGGAGGATTATCGCCAGCGGCGAATATTCTAGCTGGAGAGGAAGCCATGTCATCGGCTCCTGGGCAAGGCCTGGTCCAGCGGGGCGGGCGTTTCCGCCGGTTCCCCTGCTGGCTCTTCGCTCTTCGGAGCATGGAGGAGGTTAACCTCGTTAAAAAACCGAAGGTGGGACCCTTCATGGGTCGGAGTTTCTCCCGCTGGTAGCGGTGGAGAAAGGAGGGCGGGCTCGGCGTGTACTTACACTACCACCGAGCAGGCAGGGGGACGCAGTCCTCCTGCCACCGTCGGCATAGCGTAATCCCGGCTCTGTCCGGGGACGTGGGTCTTGGCTTAACCGCCCGGACCGCGAGGAAGAAAACCTCTATAAAAAATTACCCCGAATCCCAAGTTCTGGTGCGTGGCCAGGGGATGCATGGCTGATGGGAAGTTCAGTCGCAAGCGCACCCCAAGCCGAGGTACCTGCGGCCCCCTCGGCTGGGTTAAAAATTTTCGCTTGCCCGGGTATTGGGGGATCTCTGCCCGGGTCGACCTTTATTTCTCCCCCAATCGTGGGTTCAAATATGGAAAATTTAAACAAAACAAAACAAATAAACAACGGCACGGAAAAACATAACGAAACGGCACTAACAACGGACACTGATGTGAAGAAAGGAAAGGGAAAGAAGAAGGGCATCCTGAAGAGGAGCTCTTCTGGAGCGGACGTCTCGAAGGAGGCTGTGGTGGCACTCGGGCCGCCCACCTCGGTGGGGCTCCCAGCAGTCAAAGGGACTACTGGGAGCCAAAGAAGAGGAAGAGACGGGCGTTACGAGCGTGAACGCTCTAAGTCGGCGGTCGCGCGCAGGAGCGACAGCCGAAAGCGGGAGGCGAACAATCCGGACAGCGACTCGTCCATCGAGACGCCAGTCGCGAAGGGCGTCCGCACAGACGAGTCGCGAGCCCCTGTGTCACTGCCGACGGACTCCGTGTTCTCGAATGCGGAGTCCTACAGGAGGACAAGGGCGGGCAATGAAGCCGAAGCGGAGGAGGAGATCGCCGATCTCCTACTAAAGATTCGGGAGCCGGTGGAGGGAGAACCCCCCCAAGCTCCCGTGTCCGTGCAGGAGAGGGCGAATGCGGCGGTGGCCGTCATCAATAAGGTGGCCATCAAGTCCACGAACCTGAAGGGCGTATTTGTCAAGGCCCTGAAGGACTCCTCCTCCGCCTTGTCGGAGGTTGTTGGGACCTTGTGCGGGAATATGGCGCGCCTCGAGGAGGCCAACGCCCGTCTGACGGCACAGGTTACTGCGCTGAGTAAGCAGTTTGCCCAATTCCGGGCTGAACGGACTCAGCCAGTGGACGCGGCCCCTCCTGGGCCGCCCGAGCAAGGGGCTCCGGCCCCGGCCTCGGTTATGCCGTCTCAGTCGGAGGCTCCGCCCCCGCCCGGGCCGTCTCGGGTAAAGGTCCCAGCCACGCCCGGGCCTTCTAGGGCAGAGGTCCCGGCCCCGCCCGGACCGTCTCGGGTAGAGGTCCCGGCCCCGCCCGCAACGTCTCGGCCGGAGGCCCCTGCTGGCGGCGAGTTCCCTGACGCCATGCTGCGTCAGGCACTCGACGCTATGACGCGAATGTTGGACGGGCGACTGGCCGGCCTGGAGGCGAGGCTTCCCCCCGCGCCGGTTGTCCGCCCCCCGCTCGCGTCGCAGAGGCCCCCGGTTGCCACCCTGGTGGGAAGCCGCGTCACCTACGCGGCGGCGATGGCGGCCCCGGCCCCCCAACAAAAACAACAGCCGAAGAAGGGGGCCGCAAAACCGGTCCAGGCGCCGGCCAAGGCACCGGCCAAAGCGCCGGCCAAGGCACCGGCCAAAGCGCCGGCCAAGAAGGGGCCTCAAACGGCGCCCACAAGTGGAGCGGACTTCCCCCCGCTTCCCGCTCCGGCGCCTCCGATGGGTTCCTCGGGACCAGCCACCTCTAACGAGGATTGGCAGGTTGTGGGGGCCTCGAAGAGGCGGGGGCAGCGGCAGCGAAAGCGGGCGAGGAAGGCCGCCCAAGGCGCAGCCCAAGCCCCGCAGTCGCCGCCGGTGGCGGCAGCGGCCTCTAAAAAGAAGCCGCGGAAGCTGCAGCCGCCCAAGACCGCGGCTGTAGTGGTGACCGTGTCGCCGGAGGCGGCCAGTGGCGGGCTCACCTACGCGGCCCTGTTCAAAGGGGCCCGTCCCGGGCTCGCCGCTGAGTTCGGGGCTGCGGGGATGAGGCTGCGCCGCGCCCAGACGGGAGCTCGAGTATTCGAGTTCCCGGGGGCTGAGGGCGCCAAGACGGCAGACACTTTTGCCGAGAGGTTGCGGGAGGTGTTTGCCGCCCGGGACGGTGTAAAGATCGCCAGGCCCACCAAGTGCGCTGAACTGCGCATTTCGGGTCTGGACGACTCTATCACGTCGGAGGATGTCCGCGATGCAGTCATGGAGAAGACTGGCTGCACCGCGGGCACCATCCGAGTCGGCACCGTCCGGCCGGGCCCGGGAGGCCTCGGCTCGGTGTGGGTCAGCTGTCCCGTGGCGGCGGCCAAAGTTTTGGCCGACGCCGGGAGCATGCTCGTCGGCTTCGTGAATGCCAGAATCACGGTTCTGGCCGCGAGGCCGATGAGGTGCTACAAGTGCCTCGTCGCGGGACACACTCGCACCAAGTGCGAGAGCTGTTTTGACTGCAGCGAACTTTGCTTCCGCTGCGGTCAAACCGGGCACAAGGCGGCAGAATGCTCTGCCGCCCCTCACTGCCCGATGTGTGCGGCGGGTAAAAAGCCCGCCAATCACCAGATGGGGCAGGGGGGCTGCAAGCCTCCCCGCGCTTCTCGGCAGACGCCGGAGGCTAGCCCGGCGACCCAGGCTGCCTCCGACGTCGATCAGGCGACGACGTCGTCGCCCATGGAGGGGGTTGTAGAGACGATCCAGTAATGGATCAAGTCTCCAACCTCCTGGTCCAGACGAACCTCAACCACTGTGCCGCGGCGCAGGATCTCCTCCTGCAAACGATGGCGCAGTGGTCGATAGGTGTTGCCGTAGTCGCGGAGCCCTATTTTGTCCCTCCCCGTCCAAATTGGATGGGTGACTGGGACGGCTCCGTGGCAGTCGTCAGCTCCACGGCGGCTCATTCCCCGCCCTTGTCACTAAGAGACAAGGGTACTGGATATGTTGCCGTCGAATGGGGGGGAATCACCATTTATGGTGTATATTTCTCCCCCAACCGGAGTCTGAGCGACTTCGAGGTCTTCCTCAACAACTTGGAGACCTCGATACGGCGATTGGGGTCTGGGCACGTCCTCGTGCTGGGGGACTTCAATGCAAAGTCCATTGCGTGGGGTTCCCCGGCGACGGACGCCAGGGGCGAAGCCGTGGAAGAATGGGCGGCATCGGTGGGCCTCTGTTTGCTGAACAGGGGCGCCACCAACACGTGCGTGCGACAGCAGGGGGGGTCGATAGTGGACCTTTCGTTCGCTACCCCTGCAGTCGCCGCACGAGTAAGGAACTGGAGTGTCCTGGATGAGGTTGAGACGCTCTCGGATCACCTTTATATCCGATTCGAGCTCTCCCGGTCCCAGGACGCCAGTAGGGGTCACGCAGCGCGGCGTCCCTCCCGTTTTCCGCGGTGGGCTGTCGCCAAGCTGGACAGGGACCTACTAGAGGAGGCGGCCATTGTTTGCTCTTGGCTGTCTCCGCAGGCCCCGACCGAGGAGGTCGACGCGGGGGCTGGTCGCTTCGCCGATGCGTTAACGCTCATCTGCGATGCGGCCATGCCCCGCGTTCGTGGCCGTCGGCCTCCTCGGAAGGAGGTCTACTGGTGGTCCCAGGAGTTGGCGGACCTCCGTGCGGCCTGCGTACGTGCCCGGAGGTCCCACACCCGGAGTCGGCGACGTCACCGCGGAGGCGGTGAGGAGGTGGACCGGCTACACGAGGAGTACCGAGCAGCTCGGGAAACTCTGAGGCTGGCCATCTGCCGCGCCAAAGACGCGTCCAGAGTGGAGATGCTGGAAAGTCTCGAGCGTGACCCCTGGGGTCGGCCTTACCGTGCGGTGCGACAAAAGCTCCGCACACAGGGCCCCCCCCTTACGGAGACTCTCCAGCCCAGCTTCCTGCAGGAAGTGGTCGAGGGCCTATTCCCACAGCAGGCGGAACACACACCCCCGTCGATGGCCCGTCGTGGTCGTCGTCGGGACAGCGTGGGTGATGTGCCGCCTGTCAGGGAATCGGAGGTAGGGGCGGCTGTTCTACGGATTCGGTCCAAGAACACCGCCCCCGGGCCGGACGGGGTTCCAGCCCGAGTGATGGCCCGTGCCCTCGACTACATGTCGGACCACCTCAGGGGAGTGTTGGACGCTAGCCTGGCGTCCGGACACTTCCCTGAGCTTTGGAAGTGCGGGAAGCTGGTACTGATCCAGAAGCATGGACGGCCTGCCGATTCGGTCGCGGCCTACAGGCCCATCGTGTTGCTGGACGAGGCGGGCAAGTTGTTTGAGAGGGTTCTCTCTGTCCGCATCGTCCGGCACCTCAGCGAGGTGGGGCCCGACCTGTCGGACGCCCAATTCGGCTTCCGAGAAGGGCGTTCGACGGTCGACGCGATCCTGCGCCTGAGGGCCGTGACCGAAGAGGCGGTGAGAGGCGGTGGAGTGCTGTTGGCGGTGTCATTGGACATCGCCAACGCCTTCAATAGTCTGCCATTCGGCTGCATCAGGGCCGCACTCCAATACCACGGAGTGCCAGGGTACCTGAGGCGGCTGGTGGCAGACTACTTAGAGGAGCGTACTGTCGAGTACGAGGACCGAGGTGGCGCCTTGAGACGCAGGGCCATGTCGTGCGGTGTTCCACAGGGGTCTGTCCTAGGACCGCTCCTGTGGAACATGGGATACGACTGGGCCCTACGAGGGCGTCTCCCCCCCGGGCTGGGTGTGATCTGTTACGCAGACGACACCCTGGTCACGGCCCGGGGGGCAAACTTTGAGGAGGCGGCGCGCCTGGCCACCACGGGAGTCTCCCGGGTGGTCGGGCGCATCGAGGCGCTGGGTCTGCGGGTGGCCCTGGACAAGACGGAGGCCCTATTATTTCATGGGCCCCGTCGTGGTCCGCCCGCCGGCGCCTCGATCGAGGTCAACTCGGTCCTCGTACCGGTCCGGGCCCAGATGAGGTACCTGGGTCTGGTCCTCGACGGTAGGTGGCTCTTCGACGAGCACTTCCGACAGCTTGGTCCTAAGCTGGTGGGCACTGCCTCCGCCCTAGGGCGACTTCTGCCCAATTTGGGCGGGGCCAGTGTCCCCACTAGGCAGCTGTACACGGGGGTTGTCCGGTCGATGGCACTTTACGGTGCACCGGTGTGGGCGGCGGCTCTGTCCGCCCAGAACAGGGCGCGCCTCTGGCGCCCCCAGCGGATACTGGCGGTCAGAGCCATACGCGGATACCGCACCGTGTCCACAGAGGCGGCGTGTGCCTTGGCCGGAACACCCCCGTGGGATTTGGAGGCGGAAGTGCTCGCCGAAGTTTATCGGCGAGTGGCTGACTTCCGGGCGGAGAGCGGATTTCGCCCTCCGCCCGAGGACGTGCGCGAGTGGCGCGAAGCCGCTCGCCGAGCCACCATGCAGAGATGGTCGCTCCGGCTGGAGACCCCACGCGCTGGCTTCGCCGCCGTGGAGGCTCTTCAGCCGGTCATCGCGGAGTGGACAGGGCGGCAGCACGGGACCCTTTCCTTCCGGCTGACGCAGGTACTTTCCGGGCACGGTTGCTTCGGAAAGTACCTGCACTCGGTCGCTAGGAGGGAACCGAGTCCCGCCTGCCACCACTGCGACTGCAGTGAGGACACGGCCCAGCACACGCTGGCGGTCTGCCCCGCTTGGGCGGCGCAGCGCCGGGTCCTCACTGCAGTCATCGGAGGGGATCTCTCGCTGCCGGCCGTCATAAGATCGATGGCCGGCAGCGACAGTTGTTTTACCGCGGTCGCAACCTTCTGCGAGGATGTAATCTTGCAGAAGGAGGTGGCGGAGAAGGCCCGGGAGGACGATATCCACTCGGACCCGATCCGCCGCCGGCGCCCCGGGCGGCGGAGGCGCGCATACCTGCGTCTCATGCCGCCCTGAGAGTGGCCGCGGATGGGCGGGACGGGTTTCCCGTCCGTCCGCAGTAGAGGCCAACCGCGAGGGGGCGGCGTCCGCGTGTGACCGGACGTTGCCCATAGAGAGTCGAAATTAGAGTAGGTGCCCGCAACAGTGCGGGCAGGCGCCGGTCGGAGTCCAGAAGGAAATCCCCTCCCTGGACTCCTTCCAATACAAAGGCGCAGAGAGGGTCACACCGTGTGGTTTTAGTCGGTTCGAGTCCGACACACCACCCCGCCGTAACCCCCGACGGGGTGACGGTCCGCGGGGATTTCCACACGTAAAAAAAAAAAAAAAAAAAAAAAAAAAAAGGTTGAATGTTTTCGCTTAAATTAATTGAATTGTATGTGTTTCAATATGGTTATAGGGATTATCTAATATATAAAATTCTCGTGTTACAGTTTTCGTGCCATACTCTTCCGAAACGGCTTGACCGATCTTTATGAAACTTTATATGCATATTCAGTAGGTCTGAGAATCGGCCAACATCTATTTTTGATACCTCTAAAACGCGAGCGGAGCCGCGGGCATCAGCTAGTCTTATATATAAATTTCTCGTGTCACAATGTTTGTTCCCATACTCCTCCAAAACGGCTGGACCGATTTGTATGAAATTTTGTGAGCATATCGGGTAGGTCTGAGAATCGGCCAACATCTATTTTTCATACCCCTAGGACGCGAGCGGAGCCGCGGGCATCAGCTAGTAGTGATATAAAACTACTAAGGCTTTTAATTTTTTTACATAATAACGCATATTTATTGTGCTTATCATATCCCTTTCGGCAATATGAAATAATCATTGTGCAATAAAAACCAAACGGGTTTGATACATTCAACAGGTAGTAGATATAGCCACGCTGAATTGATCAGGAAAAGGATGACTCGAACTCCACACAAAAGACCAAACTAAAAATGACAGCATATGTGTTGACGTATTTCGTTAATGAGTGTGAGACCGGAGGCACAAAGATACAAAAGCATCTAAGTCGCCGTAGTGTGGGTCACCATGATGCATCTGTACTCATAATGAGGATGATCACCCCTGATTAATTTGTATTATCCTGAGACCTAAAGCTGAACTACATTATAGCATTATGAACTAATAGTCATACAAAATGTTGTAACAAACTACCACGTTTAGAGGCAGTAAAATTGTGATATTCGTTTTATAGAACATTTAACAGTGAATTTTGAACAGTTTAAATGGAGCATTCTTTGAGATTTATGAAAAGCATATGTTTTCCACGAGTATGCAGTCTAGAAATGTGGTATTTAAGCTTACGATAATGGATGTAGTAGGGGTCCTTTTGTCGTTTTGAGCATCGTTTACAAGATAAATAGCATCTTAATATCATGTTGATTCATTTAACATTAAACGTCAGTACTAAAACAGCTTTTACTGCGAAATATTACAGTATTTTTAAACAAAAATTTACGTCATGGAAAGATTTTAATAAATCCCTTTGCTATTAGTAAATTAGTTTCTCGAATAACTAAAAATATCATAAAAATATTTATGTTGCTGGGATTGAATATTATATTTTATAGATATTTTCAAAATTTTTATATTTTTGCGCAGCTCAATAAATCAAGTATCTATGTTACAAATATTCGTACGCATTATAAGGAGCGCAGAAATGAAGAATGATTTTACCTCAGTTTATAAAGCATACTGCAGTCTACTTTGAACTAGCAAAACTATAATTATCTAAATACAAGTAGAGCTAGGCGTTGGGGTATTGATCATTTACAACAATACTACTTTAGTCACAAAAATAAAGGCACACGTCATCATATAAATGGATAACGTATACTGTGAAGTAAGAATCACTAACTCATTTTTGTTAACCCACCTCCTGGGCGTTACCTGGACTCATATCTTCTAATTACCATCATCATTCTTTAAAGGTGCGCGTCCATTGCCCCGCGCCGGACGCACGGCATGCAACGGATAGAACGGATTTGACTTGCTCAGAAATGCTGGCGTTCGGTCCGGACGCCGGACGGCACGGATAGTGGACGCAGCGCTATGTGAAATCATACAAAGCAAAATAAAATCCGTTGCGTGCGGTGCGTCCGGCGCGGGCCAATGGACGTGCACCTTAATACACCCTTCAACTGACTCGTTACCGAAGTGGTAGTGTATGCGACTGCTGTGCTTATGGTCTCGTGTTTAAATAATGAGCCAGACGAAATGTTCGTATGAGATCTACAGATATATGTTTCAGAGTTTGGACGTTTTCTAAAATAATATGCATGTATTTACATATTAAAAAGTATTACATGTATTCTACCACTCAATCTAATTTTCATATTAAAAGCTCTGCTTAGTTTGAATCTAGATGGCGTTGTGCGTTACATGTCCAAAATATTTATTTGTAATAGTCCACAGTCGAATTTGAACCTCGCTTTAAAAGTAGTTTTTTGGCCACCATACCACATTGAGTAGACAGGTTGGTTTAGAGCTATCTTTCAAGTTTTCCTCCTCTTTACAATGCTGTTATTAAATGTAGTTTACTCCAATAATCATCTCTTACGACACACGGTTACAGGATGAATAGGGGTGGTGACACTTCGGCAATCGCACACTGGGCGACTTGTCGTCGCGTCTTGTCACCGTGACAAGGCGCGGCGTCGTTGTTTCTTCGGGCGTCTCTGACTATGAAATTTGTCAGCCGCAGCCTGTCGTAACGTCAAGTCGTCGAGCTGTCGCTGTCGCGCGTCGTCTAGTGTGCGCCTAGTGTTAGCATTCGTGATCCACACCTTACTCTTGTGTTGCTCACTAATATAATAATTACCGAACGAATCTACATATAAATACGGACTATAACCTCCTAATGTAACTTTTTGTTCGAATAGAAAGCAACATAGTTCGTAAAGTTGAAGGGCCGATTGCAAAAAGTCGACAATGAGCTATTAAGGCGTCCGCTCGTTATATGAAACAAAGCGGCGCCGGCCTCGCCACCTATCTGGTATCGGGTGATGAGCTTAGAATTAAAGAAACTGGAATGGAAATTTGATGGAAAACTTCAGTCTTATTCGACTTCCTTGTTGGTCCAGTGGTTAGCATATGCGGCTGCTGATTGTGAGGTCTCGGGTTCGAGCCCCGGGTCGGACCAAATGTTTGTAATACTATGATCTGCAAATATTTGTTTCGGAGTTTGGATGTTTTCTATGTATAGCATGTATATAGTATGTATAAATATGTATTTATATCAGTGGTCTAGTAGTACCCATAGTACAAGCTCTGGTTAGTTTGGGACTAGATGATGTTGTGTTAGATGTATAAAAATATTAATTTTTTTATTTGTTTTGGAAGGAAAAAATGTTCTGCAGCCGAATAGTAGTATAAAATGTTATACTAACACACATTTTAGGTGGGTATGTTTTATCAAAGTTCGTTACATAGCATGTCTTACTTTTGGAGATTAGGTTTAAGTTATATCGATTAACAGGTAAATACATATTATAAATGATGATATAAATATGTAAATATTTTTTTGTAAATACATACATAATTATAAATTATATAAAACACCCAAATTTTTAAACAAATATTTGCAGATCATACAAAATTTTGGTCCTTCCTCTCCTCTTGATTAGGAGCCGCCGCTAACCACTAGACCAACAAGGCAGTAAAATGGATTTAATCAACAATTCTTATCCAGTTACAAAGAATCCAGGTTATAATGTTAAAACCTAATGGTCGGCGCGTAGTCGCCTTGTAAATATGGTCGTTAGCATTTATTCACATAATGACTTTATTACGAGCGTCCATCTTCCTATATTTTATGGACCGCATTGCGTGGATATGTTTCTCAACGTTTTTTTTTTCTTACACCTTGCTGTGCTATTTGGGCAGCATTCATAAATCTCTGTATATTACTCATTATTTTCTGATTGTACATATGAAAGCAACTATATCCGATACTGGAGCTTGGGAAATATGCACTTTGTTTTTATTTAAGGCCTGCAAAGGTAACTCTACTATGCCAAATAATAATAATAATAATAAATATTTTGGACATCTTACACAC
Organism: Phragmatobia fuliginosa; assembly: GCA_932526445.1. Classification (NCBI taxonomy): domain Eukaryota; kingdom Metazoa; phylum Arthropoda; class Insecta; order Lepidoptera; family Erebidae; genus Phragmatobia; species Phragmatobia fuliginosa. The sequence goes on along the minus strand of OW052074.1, from coordinate 16,317,453 downwards.
AACATCATCTAGTCCCAAAGTACCTAAGCAGAGCTTGTGTTATGGGTACTAAACAACTGATATAAATACATAAACATACTTTTTTTTTGTAAATACATACATATTATACATAGAAAAACACCCAGACTCCGAAACAAATATTTGTGGATCACACAAATATTTGGTCTGACCCGGGAATCGAACCAAATCTTTCAAATGAAAAGTATGATTAAAATCAAAAAGTGGGGGTCACCTTATTCACTGCCAATACAGGCAGTACGGCAAACCACATTATGGCGACCTAGTGAAATGCTTTTTCACGCCCCGCTTAAAGGACCAGGGATCATAGTAGGAAGGAAACACATGAGCTGGCAGTGAGTTCTAGTTTTTAACAGCTCGGCACATCCATAGGCCGAGCTTTTATAATAGTCACCTTGTGCCTATTGGGCAGAATAGTCAGTTTCATCATCATCATCATCATCAACAGCCTTCAACAGTCCACTGCTGGACATAGGCATCTCCTTAGAAAGGAGGTATTGGCCTACTATACCACGCTGGCCAGACGGGTTGATATAGTTTCCTTCTCTTTGCATTGATGTTGTCTTGCGTAGTTTATCCCTTAGTCGCCTTTTACGACACCCGCGGATGAATAGGGGTGCTGACACTCTGTATTTTTAATCCGTCACCACACTTAGCCAGTTTGATGGGCATAAATATAAAATAAATAGATCTATTGAAGTTAAAGAACCACTGGATCGAGTTAGACTGGCTATAAGTAACGCCTACATCGTACGTAAGCCAACGGGTACAAATACATAAAAAGCTAGTTACAAAAACATCAAAGTATCGTAGAAATATTTGTATTATAATTATAGATTTCACATCTTGTATAAGAGTTTTTTTTTGTGTTCGGTACTGTGGGTGTGAGGTGTTCTATAGATATTTTATTGAATTACTTTTAAATCGTTTAGATTTTTAATTTTTAAGCGATTGAAAAATATGAGTTTAACGATCTTCGTCATCAAACCATTTTATTCCAAGTTATCAAGTTTTTATAAAGTGTGATCATAACCCATAATGTCCCACTACTGGGCTCTCAGGAGCTTTAAGGCCACACATCGCCATGTAGACCGAGTGCGGGTTGGGGACTGGCAAAACACGTTGTGGCTATGTAAATCTTGCCTTTGGATCTTATTAAGTCACCCAAAGGCCTCTGTTAGCATACTGTTAGCATATTACGAGTATAACAACCGGGACCGACTGCTTCACGTGACCTCCAAAGCACTAAAACGCTCATAGCATATCATGATACAAACGGTCACCCATCTAGGTACTGACCACGCCGCCGTTGCTTACCCTCGGTGATTGCCTCCAATCACCTAAGGCCATTTGGCTATGAACGCTTCGTGAGTGTAATATAGTATTTGTAGCATTTCAGGAGAAGATCAAGGGATGAGAGGGGAGTAAAGCATCTAACTATGTACTAACTTAATACTTTATTGCCTTAGTACTTTGGTAGGCTAAATAAAAAAAAAGTGAAGTTCTGCAAATAAAAAATTGATCTACACTTTTTAATTATTACTGTCCCTGTCTTCTCTCTATTGTCTTATCGTCATCAGCTCTATTATACTGGCTTTATTGTTCGGCTATTAAATTAGATTAAACAATTATAAAGTTTCATCTTTCTAGCCTTTATTTCCAAGTTTATTTGGGGTCAGCTACTAGTTCAACTGGTTTTACCTGAATTTCAGTTTTTCCACGGAGCGACTGGCATCGGACCTCCGCAACCCTAAGGGAGAACTGAAATTCGAAGATTGAACTAGTTGTCAGTATATTTGAGGGCACTGATTTCCTAATAACGATAGCCATAGATGTTCATGACAACCGGGACCGACGGCTTTACGTGCTCTCCGAGGCACGGGCGTGAACCACCTCCAAACTTTCAAACTCCGGGCTGCTATTAGGCATTTCCTTAGAAAAACCCAAAAACACTTTTTGGCTCAACCCGGGATTTGAACCCGAGACCTCTTGATTAGCAGTCGCATACGCTAACCACTAGACCAACGAGGCAGAAAAAAAAACATTATAAAGTCTAAATTGGATTAATTTGCCAAAAATAAATTTTGGTAATTCACCAACATACTTAAGTGAAAAGTTGCTGATTGATGTAGGTAGGATTTACAGGTAGTAGAGCCATCCTGATTTAAGCACGAATGGGCTCGACTGAAGCAGTACTACCCTCACACAGAAGACCATCCTAATAATGAAAACATTCTTGCCCTCGTATTTAGTTGGGGAGTATGAGGTGGCATGGCATGGGTCATCCTGCTGCATTGCCTACCCTCACAATGAGAATGGTGACCCCTCCTCCTGTATTCTACTCATGCTTTCCATCAGGCAGATTAGAGTCACTTTGATAGGCTTAAATAAAAAAAAGTATTTCTCAAAAAGTAATAAACAATTTATTGTTCATAAATAAAAACTTTTTCCATAAATCAGTCCTATCACTATCCAATATAGTTGTAAACATAAAGATGTTAAAATCAGACTTAACTAACGGATTTACCACCAATGTTGCCCAATGGCGGCTAATTTAAGTATAGCCAGGTGAAAAAACAAGATATACTTAATTGCTTTATATCGACTGATCGGCCATTCGAGCGCGCGGGTAATCATAGGGTCTGAATAAGGCGTAGTATACAATAGTTTGTCGTTAATGAGCTACGTTTATATTATCATTTAACTTTTAAATTTTAAAGTGATTTGACTATTTAAACTTTCAATCAATACTTGATTATCTTCTTTTGAATTGTCACGGCCTTGATGGCTATCTTGCTTAAAAAAATATTTTGAGCAATCAAATCTATTAGATTCAGATTGTTTACTTGGTTTTTAAAAAAAATTTACAATAGATATATATTTACAAAACTAAGTTGGTAACTAACTGTTAGTAACAGATCCAGGGTGATTGCAGCACTCGTGGGCCGGCTCAAGCAGAGCGATACCAGGCTCACAAGAAGACCAACCGGTGACAGTATTCGTGTTGTCGTGTTTCGTCGGTGTGAGAGTGAGAGACAGGAGGCTCAATGATGCAGTAGCATCTCAATAGGCTGCCTTAACGTGGGTTATCATACTGTATTGTCTACATTCGCAATAAGTATGGTGAGCACTACTCTTGGCTTATGCTTTCCATCAAGCAGAGTTGAGTCACTTTTTATATTTTTATATCATCAACATCATCATCAACAGCCTTTAACAGTCCACTGCTGGACATAGGCCTCTCCTTAGAAAAGAGGGTTTTGCCTACTACACCACGCTGGCCAGACGGGTTGGTATAGGGTTGGTTTCCTTAGTCGGTTCGAGTCCGACACACCGCCCCGCCGAGAGCCCCGGTGGGGTGACGGTCCGTGGGGATTTCCACACGTTAAAAAAAAAAAAAAAAAAAAAAGAGGGTTGGTTTCCTTCTCTTTGCATCGATGTTGTCTTGCGTAGTTTATCCCTTAGTCGCCTTTTACGACACCCGAGGGATGAATAGGTGTGGTGACACTCTGAATTCTTAATCCGTCACCACACGGACTGTATAAATAGTAATAAGAAATAATAATTTGTGTTTTATCATACATTATAGACTACTCCTGCCAAATAACTTAAAATAATTCCCTGGCTTCTACTTTTAAAACCACTTTTTTAATTTAAAAAAATTGTAAGAGTTACTTTTCTAATTCCAAAAACTGGAAGTAATAGTAGCAATTCTCTCGTGTGTACACACCTTATGTTCAACTCAGCTCTGTTAAGTTTACACTGTAATTTACGCCCCATCTCGAACTTATTAGATTTTGATGAGCAAACGACTTTTCTCGGTAGTGTTCGGTTTAATTCCATATGCATGCTTCTTAAGCTTCATTGCAACCATATTGAGGCTTTACTTACATCCAGTATGAGGAAATAATATTTAATAGTATGAAATGAAGTCGTTTTGTTCATTAAAATCTCATAAATTAAGACGGGAGTGTAAATTCCTTTTATATCTTTATTATGACAGGAATATATTAACTTTATGTTCATGTATTACTTGTATTGCGATCGCAAGTAAATACACTACGTAAGTATTAAAAAGAGATTGTCACTGGCTCACAGAACATAAACATACAGATTCAGGTTTTTATTTTTATTGCATGTTTGTTCTCGTAAATCGAAGATATTTGTACGAAAAATGATTCTCAGATTTATATTTACTACAAATTAGTTTAATTTTTAATAATACTGTTTCGATGACTTCAAGTGAAAACTTTGTGAATATAATTTTAAATCCTGCTAATGTGACTCTATTCTGCCCCATGGAAAGCAGTAGAGTAGAATCTAGCGTGAGAAGGAGGGTAATATATTTACCATGTTTGTTTGTTGACTGGCGGTTGTGAATATGTCATGCTCGCTCAATAGTCGTTCGGCTCCCTAAGATATGGTTGAGCTGGACGATGGCTGGTGCATAGGTCATGCTCGTGATACGGGCGCCGCCAGTCGGGGCTGGTCATCTCACATCTGCTATATTATATTAATGTTTAATCATTTTTGGACACTACCGGTGTAAATATCGGCATCGTTACATTGTCCTAACATCAGCTGTTGCCTAAAACAATGTAACCAAAAATTGTAAAAACAATGTTGGAAGAGAGTGTCCATGGAGTTTCTTGTCTGTTCTTCTACATAGGATCTACGAATTGGAACAGACAATTAGCTTCACTTCTGACTACTGACTGACTACTTGACGCTTCAAAAGTGCCGTTGTATTGGTGTATTTAAAATAAAAATGGTTTAATTTAATTTGATTTGAACCGCTTTATTATGTACATATAATAAATATGTACATACATTGAATTTCAAAACAATTACCCTATCTAGTGAGTGTGAGGAAAAGCAAAAATTAGTAAGAAATATTGTAAAAAATATTTTACCCTACTTAGAAGTTTGTGTAAATACACAGCACTCTCAAAGTGGCAGTTATCACATCTCCGCCAGCCTTCAGACCTCGGGGAAAATGTGCCACTAACGTTGCTAAGATGTGCATGCCAAGTACTGGTAGTCGCATGCCTAGGAAATTGGCATTTTATATCTAGTTAGTCTAGTAACAGAGTTAACAAAGCAGAACTGTATTAAAATATTAAAAAAAAAGAAAGGAGCTATGTCTGTTTGTTTTTTGCGCTTTTACGGCTAAACGACTACCCTATTTCAATGAACTTTGGCATGGAGATACTTTGATTGCCTTGTTGGTCTAGTGGTTAGCGTATGCGGCTGCAGATCAAGAGGTCTCGGGTTCGATTCCCGGGTCGAACCAAATGTTTGTATGATCTGCAAATATTCGTTTTGAAATTTAGGTGTTTTCTATGTTTAATATGCATGTATTAACAATAAAAAAAGTATGTTTATGTATTTATATATCAGTTGTTTAGTACCCTTAATACAAGCTCTCAAGGGTCGGACCAAATGTTTGTACGATCTGCAAATATTCGTTTTGAAATTTAGGTGTTTTCTATGTATACCTAATATGCATGTATTAACAAAAAAAAGTATATAATTATGTATTTAAATCAGTTGTCTAGTACCCATAACACAAGCTCTGCTTATCTTGGGACTGGATGATGTTGTGTGTCATTTGTCCGAAATATTTATTTATTTATTATAATTATTTCTTTTATTCTTGAGAAAGGACATAGGCTACTTTTTATCCTAATAACCGACTTAGACAAGGACGAAGCCGCGGTCAAAATTTATATTTTCTAGAGTGCATACGACTGGTTCTCAGGCTACTGGTATCTAAAATGGAGTGTGGTTTTTAATAGGTTCGAGTCCAACATAACCACGAAGGGTATCCGAGTATCACTAGTATCCGAAGAAATTTCGGCAGAGACATTAAAAAGGACAAAGTAATAACATTTATTTTTAAGTTTCTTTTTATGACTAACAGTTCAGTACTTATTTTTAGTTTAGCTTCTTTTACGTGGTCTATTTGTACTTTTTTTGTCGTTTTTAACCGACTTCAAAAAAAAGGAGGAGGTTCTCAATTCGTCGGAATCTTTTTTTTTTTTTATGTATGTTCAGCGAAAATTTCGTTGTTTATGAACCGACAGCGTACAGGTGGTCCCATCGTCACCATGTCGGGATCTGGTGATGGGATCTTCAGGAAATCGAGGGCAGCTCTTAAATTTTATAGGGAAATACTATGAGTTTTACGTATTTTCTAAAGCTAATCAAGTATTTGTGTCTGGTAGTCAATATATTATGATGATGAGCTGATGATGGAAGGTACAACTCTTTAACTTTTAGAAGTTGGAGGAAAATTATCTTCGAATTCGGTTTTTTTTTTGTTAAAATTATCTATATTAATTGATTTCGTTAATTTTCTTACGCAATACTTTCTAATGTACAGACTGAATATATTTAAACTATACGAATAAGCGTTCATAGCAGAGTGGCCTTAGGTGATTGGAAACAATCACCAAGGGTAAGCAACGATGGCGCGGTCGGACCTAGATGGGTGACCGTTTGTAACATTATATGTAATAAGAGTTTCCGTGATTCGGGGGTCACGTTAAGCAGTAGGTCCCGGTTGTTATCATAAGATAGCAGTCGTGAAGATTAGTTGGAGGCCTTCAGGCGGCTTAAAAACATCTAACAGCAAGATTACGTAGCCACAACGTGTCTTGCCAGTCCCCAACCCGCACTCGGCCAGCGTGGGGACGTATGGCCTTAACCCTCTGAGGCGAGTAGTGGGACGTTATGGGTTATTGATGAATAAATAAAATTAAAATATCTGTCCTTATCAAATTAACTTTTTTTTTTAAGTGCATATGTAAGTACTTGAATCAAACCAAAATTTAAAAAAAAATGTCTGACTGTTTGTGCCGGGTAATCTCTGCACCGGGTGGCCCAATTTTCAAGTGACTTTCACTGGCAAATAGCTATAACACAAGGATTAGCTTAAGCCAATTTTTAGGGTTCCGTAGCCAAATGGCAAAAAACGGAACCCTTATAGATTCGTCAAGTCTGTCTGTCTGTCTGTCCGTCCGTATGTCACAGCCAATTATTTCCGAAACTATAAGAGCTATACTGTTGAAATTTGGTCAGTCGATGTATTCTGTGAACCGCATTAAGATTTTTACATAAAAATAGAAAAAAAACAATACATTTTGGGGGTCCCCATACTTGGAACTGAAACTCAAAAAATTTTTTTTCATCAAACCTATACGTGTGGGGTATCTATGGATAGGTGTTTAAAAATGATGTTGAGGGTTCTATTATCATTTTTTTCTAAACTGAATAGTTTGCGCGAGAGACACTTCCAAAGTGGAAAAATGTGTGTCCCCCCCCCTCTAACTTCTAAAATAAGAGAGTAATAAAACTAAACAAAATATATGTTGTACATTACCATGCAAACTACCAACGAAAATTGGTTTGAACGAGATCTAGTGAGTAGTTTTTTTAATACGTCATAAATCGTAACACGCAATTTACCTTTCATCCAATCAATACATTAGTATAAAAACATCGATGAAAGTTACAACGAACTACAAGAACTTTTATATGATGTTACTTGCTGATACGGAACCCTTCATGGGCGAGTCCGACTCGCACTTGGCCGCTTTTTTTTAGAATAGCTTTGCTCCAAAGCGTCATTCGTGATTTACAACAAATAAACGCGAGTCACACCGCGATACTCAGCTAGTTAGTTTTAAATAAATTGTCCGACTTTTTGTTCCGGATAATCTCCAGAACGGGTGGACGAATTTTGACGTGACTTTCACTGGTAAATAGTTGATGAAATAAGGAGTAACTTAGGTTTTTTTTAAACTAGCTTAGGTACTGATAACTAATTAAAATTTTCATTCCTATAATTAGACAGCCTGTACATACAATTAGACGAAGGATAATTAGTATTAGCGAGATTGCCTGCAATATTATGACTATCGTAAAATAGACGATTAAAATGAAATTCAGTCATTTACAATTTATATTACTAACTCTAATTACTAGTGGTAGAATAATCTAACTAAATCCTACTAATATTATAAACGCTAAAGTTTGTGAGTATGTATGTGTATATGTAGGTATGTTTGCTGCTTTTTTCACGCGAAAACTACTGAACGGATTTGGATATGAAACTTTACAGTAATGTAGCATAAATATCAGACTAACACAGGCTACATTTTACTGCAATAATCGAGATACACGAGCGAAAGCTAGGTAATTATAAAAATAAATAAATCGTAGATGTCAAAATGTATCACTGTTTATCTCCTGTCAAAACTTCACAGGTTGCTAGGCATAACACACTTGCATAGCAACCATAATGATAGTTAAAAAAATAGTTCTGGATAATCACATATTGCTACTTTTTATCACGAAAATACGAGGGTAACACCGCGGGGCGCAGCTACGATATTATAATAATCCAACTGATCGATGCTTCTCGTGCCTGAAAGAGTAGCCTTTTCTAGCACAGAGAATTAGCATTGCCATTCAACATGGCAATGATGCCAGTCTTTTAAGCATTGATTTATAATTCTCAATGCTTTTAGGCGTCTAGTAAGCGATGATGCGGGGGAATTGTTTGATGCTTGTATGTAAATATTGTAAATATACATTACGTAGATGTCATTTCATGTCACTTCTGCAAATATTCTATAAGCTAATATTGTAAATAAATAAATTAATGCTTAAATCCGATACAGCCGATCATTAAAGTATATCTGCCACATAAAAAATGTTAATGTGTGTGTAGTATTTATTTATTTATTTATTTATTTATATCAGTTACATTACCCTCACTATCATTACAGGTAGACCCAATGTGATAGAAAGGCTAGCTTATTTATAGATTTGTCTTATACTACTAATATAAGTGTATAAAAACATACATCTTACTTACAATAACAAAAAGAAAAACAAAGACAATAATCCTAATTAAAAATAATAATAATAATACAAAGTAGTATACAAGTATACAAAGTAAAAAAACAAAAATGTTGCAATTATTTTAGTCCTTGTAACATATTATATTTAAAAGACACTTTGCGAGTACACTCAATTGACTCGAAAAAATATCTAGTTCTTTGTGAACTTCGTTGACAAGATGTATAGTTCGCGTAAGGGGTGCTTTCTGTAGTAGGTTAGTCCTGGCTGCTGGTACCGCTAATAAGGGTGGGCGTCGACGCCTCCTCATGTACCGGTCAGGCACGCACAGGTTCAGGTTGCCCAGTACCCCAGGATTATGATCTATACCACGTAGTAATCTCACTACATACACAGCAAGTGTGTATTCCCGTCGCACTCTAAGTTCGTTGTAGCTGACCATACCCAGAACAAACAGCGTGGGGTACATCAGTGGAAAAAACGGGTACACCCCGTACAGTTTAAAATATAGGTATCTTGTAAACTTATTCTGAACCCGTTCTAACATATCACTGTATTTTGTTTCATGCGGAGCCCAAATGACAGCACTATGTTCTAGGTGACTGCGAACTAATGCATCATATAAGACCTTCAGTGTTGTAATGCTCGTAAAACCTTGAGACTGTCTTAGCACAAAACCAAGGCTTCTGTAGGCTTTCTTACATACATTCACTATATGCTCCCGAAATCTTAGATCCGAAGTGAGATGTATCCCTAGATCTCTTACCTGCGAGACTCGTTGCATGGGTGTGTCTCCTACTTTGTACTCGTACTGTATGGATGTTCGCGCGCGAGAAAAAGTAATCACCGAGCATTTAGACGCATTTAAATAGAGCTTATTCTCGTGGCTCCAATCCATCACTCGTTTTATATCATCCTGCATACGTTCACAGTCTGACTCGTCCCTGACTACTAGCAACAACTTTAGGTCATCTGCATATAGTAAGCATGACCCATGTCTTACGACTTCCGGTAACTTGTTTACCATAATAATGAATTGAAGAGGTCCTAAGTTACTACCTTGGCTTACGCCAGATCTAGTATAATACGGATCCGATTCATACCCATTGTAGTCCACATACTGCTGTCGGTCTTCCATGTAGCTAACGAAAAACTGTAAAAGGTGTGTCGTACATCCAACCTCTGCCAGTTTCCTTAATAAAATGTCATTATCGACGCTGTCAAATGCTTTTCTGTAATCAAAATATGCAACATCTACCTGTAAACCTGCATCTACTGCTGGTACCACCTTCACCATAAAATTGAGTAAATTTGTGACAGTACTACGTCCCGGCCGGAACCCGTGCTGCGCGTCCGACAACTGTGTACTCACCTGTCTTTGCATGCTACGTTGGATAGCCGACTCGAATACCTTAGCTGGTGTTGACAACACTGCCACAGGTCTGTAGCCGCTGACATCTGGACCTGCCTTACCTTTTGGTACTGGGATCACTCGTGTAATCTTCCACCTAACTGTTCAAGTTAATACCTAGCTTTGTCCGCTTCTTCACATCCATGGATGTTGGCTATCGTCGTAATCTATTGCTATATTAGCTATTGCTTGACAATCGATCAAGCCGTTTTGGAGTTGTATAGCAACTAAAATTTTGACACAGGAATTTTATTTGTATATTTTTAGGTATTAGTATCAATAGTATAATATAATAAAGTTCCTTGTTCGAATTTATAATAAAAGCTATAAAAACATAATACATTGCGGTGGTACACATCAATAAGCTTTAACATAATTGAACTAAAAATAAGTTAATTCAACCGTGACACACTGATAGCGTGCCAAGCGACCCAGGTTTTGTCGATAAGTTTGTGTACGTTGCGGTGATAAGCGTGTTTTAGTGCTGGAAAATACAATTTATAGTGCTTTAAATAGGTTTCTGTGTATTGTGTTAAGTTGATAAAATACTAAATTTGTTGTGTTGTATCAATAAAACAACGAAGATGGTTACTACATTATACAAGTAGAGTGATTATCACAAGCTGTTTATGTGTGGAAAAATTGTCTATTTAAACTTTGATTACAATCATCAATATATATAAAACAATTCCGTTACTGACTGACTGACAGATAACGCACAGCCAAAATTACTGGGGATAGGAAGCTGAAATTTGGCACTTGTGTTCCTTGAGGAGCGAGCACTAAGAGTGGATTTAAAAAAATTCCACCCCTAAGGGGATGGAAAAGGCAATTAAAGTTAGAGATCAGAAGAACACGTAGACGAAGCCGAGCAAAAGCTGGTTGCACAAAAGAGGAGAGTTTTTACAACTAAACTTAATTGACGTTGCCAAAATGTCTAACAAAACTTACAACGACCTGCTGATAGAGACATCAGAATTGATAGGCGAAGCAACCCAAACTGATGAAGCGCTTTTTGATGCTGGTACTTCTGACTCAACTACTCTGTTACCGCTGCTTCTAGAACTTCGAGTACGATATACTATATTGCTTAGAAGATTGGATGTAGTGTACGATCAATTATTACAGCCACAAAAGCGCTTGATTGTTAGAAGGCTTCTGGAAGCATGCTTAGGACGGCTGATAGAAATTAAGCATGATTTAGTGGAAATGCGCCTAAGTGATCACACTTTTGATGACGATGAGGTAAGGTTTTTATAATTGCATACTTTAAATCTATTAATGAAATCGCGGACTATTCAATAAGAAACTTGTGGGACAGTACAATGGTAACCATTAGTTATTACTTTGAATAACTGTTTACTTTAATGAACTGCTTTTAATGATTACTGTAATAGAAATAATTAAAAGCCAATAATTTTATCCGTAAAAGAGAGTAAAATGTGTACTCTTATGCTTTTTTTGTATCATGTGAATTGCATAGTGTACTAATTGTAATACTTTTACTTGTAATTGGCTCTCTGAATTCTGATGACTAATGACTTAACTTTTTGACATTTGTAGCTGTAAGTTTTCCATGTGTAAAATAATAAATAAATAAATCTTAATTTATCTACGACTAAAATCGTTAGAATTCGTTGTCTTTTTATCTGGCAAATATTAAAATAATCTAATCAAAGGGATGACATAAAACTTATCATGTAATTATTTTAACATTCAAAGAAGATTAGAAATAAATAAAATGGCCAATAATTTCACTTCAATCAAGTCTTGTGATTTTAGACAGATCAAATAAATATAAACGCCAAAGACAAGTCACAAAATTATTTTCTAGAAGGGGTGCACGAGAGGAGCCTCCCCGAGCGACGTAAAAAAGAGAACAAGAGTCCCGACGTCCGGCGCACCCTGGACACCTAACACTCGGTATCGCAGAGTTTAGGTGACAAATCCTCTCACCACAATGGATCAACACAAGGCCAAACGCAATCCGCGTTGCCGAGCACTAGGCCAGAACCATGTAAAGTGTTGCCATTGATACGATAAGAAGAAGAAGATTTTCTAGAACTACTGGTTTTTGTTAATAAAATAACTTAGTTTGAGTTTAAAATTCAGGCATTAGTAAAACTCCAAGTAACGCCATTTGAAGCAGAACCGTGCATCCCACGATTCTTTATACGAGAAAGAGAAGAAGAAATTAACAGCAGAAGGCAGTTCATCACTGATACCTTGAGCAAGTTAGGATATGAACCTCCGAAGCCACAACCCTTGGTACTGACCGAACAACAAGCTGTTATTATAATACAAAGTCATGAAAGGGCGCGACAAGGAAGATTAAGGTAAAAGTATTTCTAATTTGACTGCCCAATTGGCCTAGTGGTTTAAACTGTGGCCACGCTGCTTTTTACTGCGCCAAGTATTGTAGGTTCAAATCCCACGTGGGACAACAATTTGAGTGATCCACGAATTGTTTTTCTGTGTCTGGGTGTTCGTCGTGTCCGTTTCATGTATGTTTCTCAATATAAATTCCTCATGCGGGAGTTGTCTTTTAAAAAAAGAAAAATGAATATCAAGTAGTAAAGCCACGCTGGTTTCAGCACGAATGGGTAGACTAAGCCTGGGTGGTGCTACCCTCTTACTAACCTAAAATGACAGCATTCTTGTTGTTGTGTTTAGTTCGTGGGTGTTAAATCGAAGGCCCAATGATCTAGAAGCTTCTCAAGAGGCCTTCGTAATGTTGGTTAGGGGGATGGCCCCTAACCAACATTACGTCATTAATCACGTGATTTTTTATTAATTTTATTATAGAAAATTCAAGACTACAATAATTACGTTTAGAGGTAGAGTAGAAAAGTTGCAGGTTGTCTGACATAAAAATAATAAAAAAAATGCGAAAATTGCAGAAAAAAATAAAGACACGTGAGATATTACTACACTCCCCTCCCCCTGTAATACTTCGTGATTTTTGTGTACCCCTCCCCCCTCCTTTAAGGCTCTCGTGATTAATGGACAGTCCCTTACAACACTGCATTCGCAATGAGTATAGTGACAACTACTCTTAGATTCTACTCATGCTTTCCATCAGGGAGAGTAGAGTTATCTTAGCAGGCTCATACAAAAATATACACAATAACTATTTAATCATAAACAACTATTCACATTAAAAGTTAGGAAACGTAAAAATAAGTTACTAGTTATTGACTGACACAAATATTTTGTCCGACCCAGGAATCGAAACCAAAACCTCATCATCAACCGCATACGCTAACAAGGTAGATATAAGAGATATTTGACTGCCTCATAGGTCTAGTGGTTGGCGTATGCGGCTGCTGATCAAGAGGTCTCGGGTTCGATTCCCGGGTCAGACCAAATATTTGTGTGATCCACAGATGTTTGTTTCGGAGTCTGGGTATTTTTCTATGTATAATATGTATGTGTTTACAAAAAAAAGTATGTTTATGTATTTGTATCAGTTGTTTAGTACCCATAACACAAGCTTTGCTTACTTTGGGACTTAATGATGTTGTGTGTAAGATGACCAAAAATATTTATTATGTATTTATTTATTTACTATACTTGGGCCATTTCAAACGTGTGAACTGAGTCATATATCATTTTATCAGACCTCTCGCTCACACTTCTAGTGTTGTGTAAGCGACAGACCCGAAAATGATTTATCAATCAGTTCGCACGTTTGTAATGGCCCAAGAAAATATCAGTTAATATTAAATTATTGCTTAAGAATTTATTTCGGTACATAACTTTAAATAAGGCTACCAAAATATATATACAAAGATAGACAGGTAATTGAACAGCTACCCTACCTTTTTCTCTATCCTTTAATTATATGATAATCAAAGCCTCTATCACTACGTACAAACTTTCAAAGCTCACAACAATGTCCCAGGAATAGAATTTAAATAGCCATGACTTAAAAAAAAAGGAATCATCTAAATTTCTATAAGTGTATTCGTTAATAATATTGATTAGCTTGTATATTATATTCCCGAAATTAATATCAAGCTACGAAACGTTTTTAAATTCATCTCATAAATATTTAAAATATTGAAAATTCAATGAATAAATATTAACAAAGGCGTAATGTAATATTAATTGTTACAAATGAATAATTTTCAAATATAAAAATGGTTATGAATTATTCATAAATTAAATGGATTTCCCACGCCAAATTTCAATTATTCATATCTTTAAAAGGGGACAGTTCATGAAAGAAATTCGTCTATTGAAAGAAAAGGGTAGAGATCAGAAAGGCGAAATGTCTGCATCTGCAGCTACTGCCATACAGAAGGTTTGGAGAGGTTTTATAGCAAGAAGATGTACTAAGAAAAGAAAACAAGAGGAACAGCTCCTTATTGGCATGGTCCTGCCACCTTTCAAAGAATCTGAAGCTATTGAAAAAGCTAACCAGGTAATAATTTATTAGTTGATAAAAAATATTTTAGAAATAAACATACTCAAAATAATTTTTCTTTAGTCAAATTATGGTGGACGAAGATATGGGTGACGTACTCAATTTCCTTATAGAAGTGCTTTAACTTTACGTATACATTTTGACAAATTATAGAAATGAATAGATTGAAAGTTAGTATACGTTTACTATTTATTAATGTCTTACGCTAGGTAGAAAAATATCGACATAAGTTGCAAAAAGAAAGAGAAGAAGAATATCAAAATGCTTTAATCAAAATTGAAGATTCCCTTCGAACACAACATGGACCAAAACTAACTGAACAGATAGGAGATGAATTGAGAAGATGGATACGTGAATACTACGATAGAACGGAAAGGTTCCCTGAAATGCCTTCTGAAGAAAGTGGAGGGAGCCGAGCTATGTACAGTAGGCAAGGTTAGTCTTAACTCAAATTTGTGTCTCTCAAAATTGCTACTTGACAAATATGTTTGATTACGGCAAAGCCATTCTTCAGCACAAATGAGCCGACTCATCCTAACCAGAGTCAAACCAAAACCCTGTGGAAAATCGATTTAAATTCTTCTTTACTTCTTGACATCTGAGAAAGTCTTACCTCTCTATTAGCCTCCCATTTCTTAAATAATCATGGGGTTTTAATTTGGTTAGGAACGGACATCAATGGAAAGAATTATCTATAATAGCCAATGCATCTACAACAGCTGTTTTCTAATTTTGCGGAATCGAACTCACCTAATACAGAATTGTTTTCGTGTGTGTATACAGAGTAATATTTCAAAATGATTTTTATGCATCAAAAACATTATTTAGGTACTGGCATGGACAGTGAACTTAGTAAAAGTTCCCCTGTGTCATCAAAAGAATCAAAGAGAAGTAAAGAAAGTAAAGACAAGAAAAGTACCAAAGCAGAGGAAAATGGCAAATCTAAAGAAGAACCTGAAGATTTTAATTCATACCAATGTACAACGTCAGCTTTTCTTAAAGATATGGTCGGGGCTAATGAAGAGTAAGTGTTTTATTTTTCCATTTATTACCGATATGCAAAGCTCTGCTGCTTTGTATCTCGGTAGCTATGGTATCAACGGTCACCTGTAAAGTTAAACTATTATTAAGAAATTATTCATTTGCTTTCACTTTTGGAGATCTATATCTTATGGCTATAAAACCAAAGTTCAATCATACTAAATATAAATAAAAGTAGAATGCGAAAGGTTGATGATGATGATGATTAAATTTTTGGTAACTAAATACATTTTCAAACTGAATTAAAAAACTAAACCCATAAAATAAATTTTAATTAAGCTGATTGAAATTTTCAGATATGAAGATATATGGAAATACAAAGACGATATAGATAATCCTCATGAAAGGTATTACAAAGATATGATAGAAAGAGAAAAAATGGTAAAAATTGAACAAGAAATAAGAAACGTTGTCGACGAGATGATGAGAAGTGAGCTTGAACTACTACAGGCTGCATTTGATAGAGACAGAGCGCAAAAAGGAAAAAAGGCAAAAAAGCCACAGAAGAAGGTAAAATATACATAAAATATTTTATGATATATAAATTAATTTATATCTCATGCGAGGTGAAAATAATGGAGACGAGGATGTTTTAAATCACTAGACAATATTAGCAGTCAATTATGACAGAAAATTATCTTGAGACTCACTGTGTTATAAAAGCAAAGCTTTAATTAGTGTAATAAATTATTTAACTATGCGCATTTAATGAAACCTCCTTTCTAAGGAGAGGCCTATGTCCAACAGTGGACTGTTAAAGGCTGTTTATGATAATTTATGATTTAATTAAATAATTGACAAAAATAGTGTTTAATAGCTAATCTAAGAAATTGATTAAGGTACGTCGTGGTGGCAAGAAAAATAAAAAGAAGAAAGAAAAAGATTTAACACCAGACCGAACAACAGAATCTCTCTTTGAAGAGCTTGTAACAAATGGTATAATACGACCATATCCCTTAGTGAAAATCGATGATTTCATTGGCGAGAAATGTTATGTAGGTTCTGCGTTTAGAGAACAAGGTCAAGAAGCTGATCCATGTCTGGGAGATATAAGACAGCTTGTTAAAGAATACTGTATACTTCCTCTGGGGTCCGAACATATTAGAAATAACGCACCATTGGTCAGATCGGTACTAATTACAGGTAATTTTGATGTATATTATAAAGTAACCATCTATTAATATTGTTATTAAACTTCCGTGTGGCAGTGGCAGTTGGCTGGCCATATTAGCCGCACAACTGATGGCCGTTGGGGCAGAAGAGTTCTGGAGTGGAGACCGCGTCTCGGTAAACGTAGTGTAGGACGCCCACAGGCGAGGTGGAGTGACGACCTGCGTAGGATGGCTGGCAGGAGCTGGATGCGAGAAGCCTAAATCCTTCACAGTGGTGTGCAATGGGAGAGGCCTATGTCCAGCAGTGGACTGAGATAGGCTGATGATGATGATGAATTTTTATCTTTGCATAAGTACTTAAAATAAGGTCCCTTTTCTGTACGATTGAGCTTTATTACCTGACTTTTATTTATAATACCGCCCGTGTCAGTGCCCATATCAGTTATATCGGGATAAAAAGTGGCTAGGAACGCGTCGTCACATCAGTCGAATGAAGTGATCGGACAACGCGGTCATAGATGTTCTCTATAAAAATGTACTACATCACTTTGTCAATAACAAAGTGATGTAGTACATTTTTATACAGAACATCAATATCTACAAAAAAGTCCGTGATGCGATATGTCTAACTATTATAGATATGTCACAATAAATACTTTTTTACGGTAAAATATTCAATATTTACGTCGGAACAAACTAAATTATATATTAAGAATTCCATTCAAAATTTGTCATGTGTTTAATATTTTTCAAAATTGAAATTTAAGAAACAACGCTCGCGCTCAAGTGACTAACGGTTTTTATTTACGAGAGATAGGTACTATACAATATGACTAATGGTTCATGTGTGTATGTATAATGATATCAAAATTATCTTTATAGTAATATACCATTTTATTACAAAGCCGCAACACAAAGTGTGAGGGTTGTTATAAGTTTAAAGTGATTTATGTGTAAACATCTATCATAACTCCCAAATGGATGATTTTAATTATTGTTTTGTAAAAAACAGACTTAATCTACTGTTCTAAGCATGGAAAGTCTGCCAAGAGTGTGTTACAATTCATACATTTTTTTGTTATATACCTATATAAAAGTCCCAGTGCCGGGCGGGCGGCTAGTCCTAAATAATTAGGAAAACTACACAAATATTGACAAAATTCATTACAGATCAATATTAATTTATTTTAAGGACCATCTGCTAGCGGTAAAAAGATGTTAGTTCACGCAATTTGCTCAGAAGTTGGCGCAATGCTCTTCGATTTAACTCCAACAAACATAGTTGGTAAATATCCTGGAAAAACAGGATTAATAATGTTGATACATTTAGTGATGAAGGTGTCAAGACTTTTACAGCCTTCAGTAATATGGATGGATGATGCTGAGAAACCGTTTGTGAAAAAAGTTCCGAAAACTGACAAAACTGATCCTAAGCGGCTTAAAAAAGATTTAGTGAAGATTATAAAAGGTAATAACATAAATAAATAAAAAAGTAATTAATATTAATTAAGAAAATATTTCGGATATATGACACACAACATCATCTAGTCCTAAACTAAGCAGAGCTTGTATTATGAGTACTAGACAACTAATGTAATTACATAAACATACTTATTTTTAGTAAATACATACATATTATACATGGAAAACAAATCAAATATTTGCGGATCATACAAACATTTGGTCCGACACGGGAATCAAACCCGAGACCTCAATCATAGCAGCCGCATACTCTAACCAATAGAACAACAGGGCAGTCAAAAGCTTTAAGTACTAGATTATTAATGGTATTTATGTTAGTTCTTGTTTTGTGTAGGAATATGTCCAGAAGATCGTGTAATATTTGTCGGTACCAGTAAAGCACCCTGGGATGCAGAACAAAAATTACTCTGTCAATGTTATCAGAAATTCATTCAGATTCCAAGAGCCGACTACGGAAGCATTTCTCTAATGTGGAGAAGCAAACTTCATAAAGCTGGTGCTTTGAACCCGAGACTCGAGCTTTCGTGTTTGGCGAGAGTTTCAGATTCTTATACTATTGGTATGTTTGCTAGACAAAGTTTCTCTGATCACGTCAGATAAATTCTGAAGTGATCAGAGAAACTTTGTCTAGCACTACTTGAAAATGTTATCTTACAATTTATATCTTTTAGCTAATAATACAGTTTTAAAGACAACTCCCCCATTAGGACTATTAATCTTGTGTCACGGCGGACTTTAAAACATAGAACAAACAAACTGACAAATATAAACAGACTTTACAAACGGACACAAAAAACACCCAGACTCAGAACACCAACATTTTGATCACACAAAGTGTTGTCCCACGTCGGATTTTAGCCCACGATACTTCGGGAAGTAAAAAGCGACGTGGCAACCGCTTAAACCACTAAGGCTAAGTACACACGAAGCGTTTTTCTCCCGTGCCCGCTGCGGTTGCGGGCCCGCAGCTTCCGTATAATGCAGATTTATATTAAAAATAACAAAGCACAACTCACGACGTGTTTTACGCCCGCGGCGTGCGCGGTTGTTTGCAGCTCCCGCTGCACCGGCGGGCAACCTGTAGGACCGCGCGGGTCGCGGTCGCCCGCGCCCTCGGCGGGTTGCGCCCGCGCGCTCTTCGTTCGCTTAGCGGGCGACCGCATCGTGACATGTTTGTATACCTCGGCATGTTTATATATTTGAATTAGTGGATGCACCCAAAACCTTCTGGTCTTTCTTTTTTTAATTCTTCTTTGAAATAAATATAATGCAACAACTCGTTTCTAGTGTGTGTCCATGGCGGTCTGAACATCAACTGAACATTACCGCATCTTGCAACCGCCTGTCTTGAGATCATTGCCCGCAAACGTGGCGGGCGAAGATCGCAACGCCGACGGCCGCGTAACCGCGCAAATAACCGGTTTCGTGAGTATAGAAAAAAAACCGCAGTTCCACCACCGCAGCGGGCACGGGAGAAAAACGATTCGTGTGTACTTAGCCTTTTTTTTTTTTTTTTTTTTTTTTTTTTTTTTACGTGTGGAAATCCCCTCGGATCGTCACCCCGCCGGGGCTCTCGACGGGGCGGTATGTCGGACTCGAACCGACTAAAACCACACGGTGTGACCTCTCTGCGCCTGTGTTTTGGGAAGGGGGCCAGGTTGTTATCGCCTTCTGGACCCCTCCCGGCGCCTGCCCGCACTGTTGCGGGCGCCATCTCCTTTTCCTCTCAAATTTTGGGCGACGTCCGGTCACACGCGGACGCCACCCCCTCGCGGCTGGCCTCTACAGCGGATGAACGGGGAAACCCATCCCGTCCACCCGCGGCCAGAATCAGGGCGGCATGAGGCGCAGATGAGCGCGCCTTCGCCGCCCCGTTCGCCGGCGGCGGATCTGGTCCGAGTGGAAGTCGTCCTCCCGAACCTTCTCCGCCGCCTCCTTCTGCGAGATTACGTCCTCGCAGAAGGTTGCGACCGCGGTAAAACAACTGTCGCTACCGGCCATGGAGCGTACTACGACCGGCAGCGAGAGTTCCTCTCCGATTACTGCAGTGAGGGCCCGGCGCTGCGCCGCCCATGCGGGGCAGACCGCCAGCGTGTGCTGGGCCGTGTCCTCACTGCAGTCGCAGTGGTGGCAGGCGGGACTCGATTCCCTCCTTGCGACCGAGTGCAGATACTTTCCGAAGCAACCGTGCCCGGAAAGCACCTGCGTCAGCCGGAAGGAAAGGGTCCCGTGCTGCCGCCCTGCCCACTCGGTGATGACCGGCTGGAGAGCCTCCACGGCGGCGAAGCCAGCGCGTGGAGTCTCCAGTCGGGACGACCATCTTGCCAAGGTGGCTCGACGAGCGGCTTCGCGCCACTCGCGCACGTCCTCGGGCGGAGGGCGAGACCCGCTCTCCGCCCGGAATTCAGCCACTCGTCGATAGACTTCGGCGAGCACTTCCGCCTCCAAATCCCACGGGGGTGTTCCGGCCAATGCGCATGCCGCTTCGGTCGACACCGTGCGGTATCCGCGTATGGCTCTGACCGCCAATATCCTCTGGGGGCGCCAGAGGCGCGCCCTATTCTGGGCGGTCAGAGCCGCCGCCCACACCGGTGCACCGTACAGTGCCATCGACCGGACCACCCCCGTGTACAGCCGCCTAGTGGGAACACTGGCCCCGCCCAAATTGGGCAAAAGTCGCCCGAGGGCGGAGGCAGTGTCCACCAACTTTGGAGCTAGCTGTTTGAAGTGCTCGTCGAAGAGCCACCTTCCGTCTAGGACCAGACCCAGGTACCTTATCTGGGCCCGGACCGGTACGAGGACCGAGTTGACCTCTATCGAGGCGCCGGCGGGTGGACCACGACGGGGCCCATGAAAGAGTAGGGCCTCCGTCTTATCCAGGGCCACCCGCAGACCCAGCGCCTCGATGCGCCCGACCACCAGGGAGACTCCCGTAGTGGCCAGGCGTGCCGCCTCCTGGAAGTTAGCCCCCCGGGCCGTGACTAAAGTGTCGTCCGCGTAGCAGATTACACCCAGCCCGGGGGGGAGACGCCCTCTTAGGGCCCAGTCGTATCCCATGTTCCAGTGTGTACTTAGCCTAAGCCAACCGTGCAGAACATTTACAAGATATTTCCTTTTTCACTTTTTTAAATCAAATATCTATATTTCTACATATATTCTACATAAAGAAATAGATCTTCTTGCTACATATATTTTGGCCTCTATGTTAAAAATAAAATTACTTAATCAGTAAACTTTTCACAAACATAAATTATATTTGACCCATTTTTACAACAGGTACTCTTCTAGCAGCTCTAGATTCAGTTCTCACGACAAAAAGACGGCTTCAATTACGTGTCAGAGCGTTTACAGCAACAGAAGTAGCCGTACATCTAGCGGCCAGAGAGCCGGTGTATGCAGAACAAGTATGCATTGTCTAAGATGACTCTAATTACATAGCTTTTTAATTATCACAAATGAAATTACCGTGTGGTGTCCGTGTGGTGACGGATTAAGAATACAGAGTGTCACCACCTCTATTCATCCCGCGGGTGTCGTAAAAGGCGACTAAGGGATAAACTACGCAAGACAACATCAATGCAAAGAGAAGGAAAACTTGGAACCAACCCTATACCAACCCATATGGCCAGCGTGGTATAGTAGGCCGAAACCTCCTTTCAAAGGAGAGGCCTATGTCCAGCAGTGGACTGTTGAAGGCTGTTAAAGATGAAATGAAATTATGATGTAAATTACGCAGATTTCTATTAAGTTGTTTGGTTTCAAATGAGATAGAAATTTTAAATCGCTTTTAATAAGCAGAAGGTTTTTTCTTACTTTCTGTCCATTCCTTAAATTTAAATAACTTTAAAAAGTATAATTTATCATCTGCAAATTTTATTAAAATTGACAAAAGTGAGAGATTTATTCTCTCTTTAATAAAGTGACTTGGAAAGTATTTACATGTGATTAATAAGTTTATAATAAACATTAAAATTTTCATTTTTACCATACACTGGCAATGA
This sequence comes from Phragmatobia fuliginosa, assembly GCA_932526445.1. Classification (NCBI taxonomy): domain Eukaryota; kingdom Metazoa; phylum Arthropoda; class Insecta; order Lepidoptera; family Erebidae; genus Phragmatobia; species Phragmatobia fuliginosa. The sequence goes on along the minus strand of OW052074.1, from coordinate 16,295,091 downwards.
AACAAAAATTACTACATGCGACAAAAAAATCTAATACTAAAACAAATATAACTGCTATTCTTATTTTAAACAGGAACAAGCGGCTGAGACCTGGTGGTATAAAACCCCAATGGAAAAAAGGAGACAAAAAGTTCTGCAAAAGTTAGAAGAACAACAGTTGGAAGCTGAAGCTGCTGCTAAATAAACTTCTCTCTCTCTCTCTCCTAACCACTCGTCAGTAAAGGTCAAGAATGCGAATTAAGCGGTAATGATGGACGCCAATAGAAAATATATTAAATACATAATTTCTGTTAACCTATACAAATTTTCTGCACGGTTGGCCTAGTGGTTTAAGCGGTCGCCACACCGCCTCCTGCTGCGCCAAGTGTCGTGTGTTCAAAGCCCACGTGGGATAACACTTTGTGTGATTCATAATTTGTTGTTCTGAGTCTGGGTGTTCTTTGTGTCCGTTTCATGTATGTTTGTAAAGTCCCCCGCGACACAGGAAAATTGTATTACTAACGCGGGAGTAAAATAAACTTTTTAAGACTAGCTTCGCCCTATGGTGTTGCCCGCGGTTACAACAACAAACGCGGGTAACATCGTGGGGCTCAGCTAATGTAAACCAATGTTAGAAATGCGAAAGTGATTCTGTCTATCTGTCAGTATGTTAGAACATGAATTTCAATGTAAGTTGACAAGGACACAACAAACTACATACAAATTTTGCTACAACTTATATGATATATGTATGTAACCCGAGCCGTAATTACGAATCTAGTAAAAGCTAATACATTTCCTTTCGATTTAGTAATCGATGTATTCGAGTTCAAAAGTACTTAAGTGTCTCTAAAGTTATAAGACTTTAGCAGTTTTACACCCTATTGTGTCCACAAACAAGTGTCTATTTATCTCATCGTAGTTTTTAGAAAATATATAATTTTGTAATTGTGTGTTTACGTATGTAACAGATTATATCGAAAACAATACACCTTTTGAATTCTAAATCATCTTTTAGTATCTATCAATAAACATTCAGGATTTGAAAGATATGTTTTGTGTTTTTTGTGTTTAAATGTCGAAGTTTAAATTAAAGTTAAAGAAATGACGAAATTTTTCATTAGAAGGTTTTAGTAATTTGCACCCTATTGTATCCATAAAAATGCAGAATTTGTAGTATATAGTAAGTTTGTAATTGTGTGTTAAGTGTGTAATAGATTACTTTGAAAATAAAATCCCTTTTGAATTGGAAGTCATTACTTTAGTATATATCAAAGTATGTGATTTTATTTTATTTAAGATACATTCACTATTTGAAAGTTGTTTTTGTGTTTTCTTGTGTGCTTGTATTTAATCTACAACATAAAACTAGGTTCAATTTGTAGTAACGGTTAAAAAAAGCACAACACTTTTTAAAAACAAGAAATTTTCATAAAATAACAAAGCTGCCCAACAGTTGGTGTTGGGATCTTGTATAATAATATGTATATGATAATCGGCACGAGAATTTCTCCATCGCGATTCAGGATTAGTAGTTACTTCGTATAGTTAATTCCGTGTTTTCTTCGTGGTTCAGTGTTTCTTCGGTAGATGGCGCTGTTGTATGTTTACGTCACGTTGTATGTGGAAGTCGCCACATTAGAATTTGATGAGAAAAGCTTGACATCTCGTGATTATCTCATACCACAGGCGCTCATAAAGTTGCAAGTGTTTATCGTGTGTTAATCGTTAACAATTTTATTCTATTATACTTATTAATGGCTAATATTTTGTTTTAACCATGTGACTTGTACACATTTGTTAGTTTTCTATTAATGTTTACGTTTATAGAATCTCACATAGCTAGTATGGCAGGTCTTCATGATAGATCTGGGCCTTTTGTCTATGTGTTTCGCTCAATCTATGGAACGGCAAATCGAATCTGACAAGTCTTTTACTGGCAGATATCTCTTGTTATCAAATAATGAGAAAAAGTTTTTGAAATAAAATACAAACCGCTGAAGTAGTGAGCAATATTTGACTCGTAAGTAAAAAAAAATCCACAGATGTTCATCACTCTGATGTGTAAGATGTAAGAGGCAACTATTGTTAAGTTTTTAATAATATAACTCATACTTTTGATTTCATTCCGACATTAAATAGCTAGTCGTTAATTTACTTGTAATTTGAAGATATCTGAATGTGCTAGCTAATACTAGAAATATTAACATCAATAAACACTAAAATAATGCACGCACAGAAACATTAAAGTACAATACAATAGAAATTCCCTATTTAATAAAATGATCGTGTATTTTATAATTAGCAATTTATGGTTAATAAGGCAGAATGCTAGATTGCGTTAGTAAGAAATGAGCAATCAACAGTTCTCAATATATTTCATGTATAATTCAAAAAGGTCTAAAAGAGATATTTTCTCGTTCCTTACCGTGGTAAATTAAGTTATTTGCACCATAATATAAATTATGAGTTACATTTTCTTTTATTCGTAATTACACCGTAAAAGTTATGACTCGGCATTAATGGGCTGGCTTGATAAGTGTAATACCTTGGCTTCATAGAAAAGCAGTGTTGTTGGAGCTGAAAAACTCCTCTGACCCTATTCATGAGGAGAGAGAACTCAAAAGATAACGCGCTTGTGTCTACAAGTGGCGGTGACCAAAGACTTCGTTTGTTCAAATGTACCTTTTAGAATAAAAAAACCTTCACAATTATCCTTCTGAATATTTCACAGTATACAAATTGATAAAGACAATTTGAACTAGCAGAGTATAGACATCTGTAGAATAATGAGATAAATAATAATTATTAAAGACAAATAAAAATTAGATAAATTAAGAAAAAACATTAGTAACGGGTTTCTATGAAATGTTTTTTTTAATTACCTATTTTAAATTTCACTTATATCAGTATCTACGTAAAAAGAACCTTTAAGGAACTTCCCTCATATCTTATTTATATAAAATTCTAGTTTCACAATGTTAGTGGCCATTCTCCTCCTAAATGGTTTAAATATGTTCTTATAAAATTTTGTTTGGTTATTTAGTAGGTCTGAGAATAGTATGTAAGCTATTTCTTAAACCCCTAGGTAATAAAAAATGACACAGACGCGAGGTGCGGGCATCAGATAGTTTACCAATATTGAGAAACGTATTATAGTAGTTAATAGGTATTATAAACATTAAAAGAAACACTTTTTACCTTCCTTAAATCTCAGGAATTTAAAAATAATAAATACTTAATAGTGAGGAGATTTTATTTAAACTAGTAACCCTAAAAAGACATTTGCGATCCCCTGTCAACGTCAATCACGTGCCAAAAGCCCATGTTGCACAGTACATGATTTTTCAATCGATTGTCATCTAACTTACACTCCGGGATCTGTGAGAATAGCCAGCTGCATATTCTTCTTTACCTTAATCTTTTTATTCCAAAGATTTTCTTCGCAAGTTTTCAGTATAACAACTTGGAAGCGCGAATACCTCTCCATTTTATATTCCATTTCGAATATTTCGTTTCTTACTTTAAATGTCGGAATGTTCTTTTGAGTGAGTTCTAAAGATTTTGAAGCTGGCAACTTATTTACTTTTTTGTTCCGTATTTGGAGTTTAGAATATTTGAAATGATTACGTGGAGTTGAATTTCCTTGTTATTGTGACCGCAGTGTTTTGATATACATTGCATTGTTACTTAAAGTAGTAATAAAATAATTTAAATGCATTTACAATACGTAACTAAAACTATTTCTCAATCATAAAATATTTGGTTGCACTGCATAGCATTGTGGAGTATTTGAATTAGGTGTATAAATTATAAATAAGCATGTAAATATTCATCATCATCATCAACAGCCTTTAACAGTCCACTGCTGGACATAGGCCTCTCCTTAGAAAGGAGGTTTTGGCCTACTATACCATACTGGCCAAACGAGTTGGTATAGGGTTAGTTTCAAGTTTTCCTTCTCTTTGTATCGATGTTATCTTGCGTGGTTTATCCCTTAGTCGCCTTTATGATACCCGCGAGATGAATAAGGGTTGTGACACTCTGTATTCTTAATCTGTCACCACACGGACAAAAATATTGTATTCCCTTATCAGTATCTTACCAGTACCTTTTTCTTTTAATTTCTCAAAACTTAATCTTATACTCATTATGAAAGGCTACTGTCAATTGCTGGGCATTTAAAAATATATATATTTGTCTGTGATGTCTTAACATATGATTAAAATTAATATCGATTAAACAGTGTTGTACAAAATTGGCGCTTGACAGTAAAATCTCGCAAAGAGAAAAAATAAATAAATGCTTCAACAAAGTTTTGCAAACAAAAATCGTGTGTATGATTTTGTGTAATAATAATATAGTCCGTGTGGTGACGAATTAAGAATACAGAGTGTCACCACTCCTATTCATCCCGCGGGTGTCGTAAAAGGCGACTAAGGGATAAACTACGCAAGACAACATCGATGCAAAGAGAAGGAAAACTTGAAACTAACCCTATACCAACCCGTCTGGCCAGCGTGGTATAGTAGGCCAAAACCTCCTTTCTAAGGGGAGGCCTATGTCCAGCAGTGGACTGTTAAAGGCTGTTGATGATGATGATTGATGAATATATATACACAAACAAAAAGGCTATAAAGTTTTCAATAAAGGCAATCTCAGAATGTTCTCCTTCCGTACAACTAAAAAAATCCGATAAAGAAGGCAAGTAACTACTTCATATTTTAGTTACAAAGGTGCAAAGTGAACCTGACAAAGGTAAAAACAGGCGTTGCAAGAAAAAGTTCGCATTTGTGCGTTACTAACACATTGTTAACGGGGCCTTTGTGAATACTGGGAATGTTCTTACTTAGAACAGTTGCCAAGTCCTTTGCTGAGTTAATATTTTGTGCAACTAATTTGGGTTTTAAATTTAGTTTTAACATTATTCTTTTGTAGCTGTCAGTAGTAGGTTAAGTTTGTAATGTTCTTTTAAGTCATATTCCGGTCGGCTACTAGTTCAACCGGTTTTACTTGTAATTTCAGTTTTTCCGACTGGCAGCGGACCTCCGCGGCTCCGCAACCCTAAGGGAGAACTGAAATTCAAAGATTCAACTAGTTGTCAGTATATTTGAGGGCACTGACTTTCCAATAACGATTACCATAGATATTCATGACAACCGAATACAGTATATGTATTTGACCTGTCTATCTGTTTGTTTCGGTTCATCTCTCGTAGCTTAAGGCTTTCGAAAACTATAAACTATCTATTGCTCACGTTATTTTCATCATCCTTCTGGCTAGCCAGAGACACAAAAATTACTTTAAACACATTCATGAAAGTACTCTTTGGCCTAGTGGTTTAAAAGTTCAACACGCCGCTTTTCTACTTTGCCAAGTGTCGTGGGTTCAAATTCCAAGTAGGACAACACTGTGTGATTCACAAATTGCTATTTTGAGTCTGGGTGTTCTTTGTGTCCGTTTCCTGTATGTATGTAAAAGTCAAGACACATTTATATTCCTAATACGGGAGTTGTTTTTTGTTTTAAATACTTAAAACCACAATTTATGAATCACATAAAGTATTGACCCATGTAGGGTACGAACTCTCCACACTCAGCGCAGGAGAAAGAGATGATATGAAATCTAAAGCCATCCGTGCATTCAAAATTAATTATGTACTATTAAAAGAATAAATTGATAAACACAATAATGTAATTTGATCACTTTAATATTTGCTTTTGATCTATTGACATAATGTCATCTAAAGTCAACTAACTTTACTTCGATATCGTTATCTAGTTACCAAACTTATAGAGTAAGTTCAATATAAAATGAAACTAACTCCACCAATCACGGCTCGGCTCTATTAGCCAATTAAAACAATTAAAATCCAATACAGAAGGAACTTAGGAAGTTTGGTTTGGGAATTGAACGTATTGAGTGTCAATTTGAGCAATCAGAAGTTTCTCCAAGGAGTTATAGTTTTAGAGAGGACAACTACTATTGTATTTAATAAGATTAATATTTCTATAATAGTACTAAAAGCTTTCATTTTAAGAGGGTTTAGGTTCTCTGCAGTAGCTAGTATGAAGTTAACAGGTATGCAAACTTTGTCGTTTTTTTATCATCACATTTCGCAATCTAACCCTACAAGAAATAGTATTATTTTCCTTCTGTTACTTAGAGCCGGGGGAAAACTATGCTTTGGAACATGTGGGCCAGCTTGAACGAAGTGATACCACGAGCTACTAAAAAACGGGTGAAAAACGATTTGTTTTATTTATATTTAACCGAATTAGTGAAGTTACTGAAACTCCAAACCCTTCTCTCTCTGAATTGGGGTATACTGGGGTATACAAATACTGTTTGTGGTGGATCACGCTTGAGTTTCCAGAGTTCCCTAACCTGGTGGCTTGTCAGTTCGTTTGTTCTAAGCCCCAACAAAAAATTAGATAATTGTGTCTGTCTTTGGAAAAAAAAGGTGATGGACAAATACAATTTTTATCACAATTATATTTTTTTGTCAATAATTAAGTGACTCCACTCTGGCTGATGCGAGTCCTGCCCATGAGTAGAATCCAAGAGTAGATGGTCACCATCCTCATTATGAAAGCTGTCAACGCAGCATGGTGACCCACACACTATGGCGCCCTATTAAAATGTTCCTGTATCACGGGGCTCCGGTCTCACCCTCACCAATGAAAAATGACAGCATGAATGCTGGTATTTGAAGTTCGTCTTTAGGAGGATGAAGGAGATGAAGGAGGAAGGAGGATAGTACACACACACACATTCTATGTATTCCCTAGCATTATATCGCATCATTGATTGATAGCTGTTGCACTCGTTAATAAATAATGAATAAATCAGTTCTTTCATTCTGTTGGGGGCCTGGTGACCCGTAACACAGGTATCCAATACCTATCTCGGGCACCAGCCTCTCACAAATGTTAGTATTATGTAATATATTCTAGATTAAGCTTCTTCACTGTACTGTATACATTTGTGATGAGAAATATAAGATATTATTATTATTTCGATAAGAGAATGGGATACATACAAGCAAAAATAGCTCAAACAAAGTTCAAACTCCCTATATAACTTTTATTTCACTTTACATGTTACGAGTATAAACCTCTATAATAAGTACAAACTCTATCTCGTCGTATAGAAAAAGCACCTCACTAGTGCAACATGTTGAGTCCGGTAATATTTTGGTATTACGAACCAAAATCCCATAGTAGTGGGCCTTTATTCGGTGCTTATCCCACGTCATAAGCAGGTAGCTCTAAAGTCATAATTTTATGATATCCCGCTTAAGTTCCTGCCTGAGAGTTTAGTGCTCTAGAGATGGTGTCAGTTTGATAGGAAATGTATCGATATACACGTTATTTTAGTAAAAGCTCTAAATAATAGATATGGAAGTATATTGTTTTCGTAGATAATTTTATTTACTATATTGTTTTTTTTTAATACTATTGTCTCTTTATTGGCACTGAAAACAGTTCTTCCGAGTTAAAACTTGATGACTATTATTATTAAGTACCTAAATTCTAAAAGTTAGAAAATTACTTAAACCAAATAAATATTCTACAGCATTTAAAGTATAATGTAATTTTTCTTTAAAAATACAGTTTCCGTGATAAGAAAATATTCTATACGACTAAGGGATTTATAAGCAAACATACATCAAATGGATACAAAGAACAGTCAGTCTCAGCATATAAATAAGCAGCCATTGGGCATGTACGACAAAAAGAACCTCTCCATGGTCCAATCAATAGTTATACCGAAATCCTGTCATATTCGGTTTTGTGATTTAACCGAAAAAAGATAACAGATAGACTTACAGACAAACAAACAAATAGATAAACAGACAGATGAAAAGTTACTTTCGAATATAAAATATTATGAATTTCCGGGACATCCCAAGTTTTGTCTCACGTGGAGATCGAATCCACAGTAATATATTAAGAATTGGGGAGGTGTACGTTTAAACCACTACGCTCTCTGTGAAGTTAAATATGTTTCAAATTACTTTTTTAATAAGAAATAAAAAAAATCATACCTCAAAAAAGTACTAATACATAAAAATGTTGATAAAAGGCTTTAGTGTAATATGTGCCTTCACAGGTTTAGGACTTATAGAGGACTGTGTGGACTTACCTCGCAGACGGCTAGGCTTAAGGTCTACCTGTGAATCCTTACAAAGGGTTGGTGTGTGGTCTAAATATAATTAGTATTTTTCTACTTATAATTTCCAGCAATTAATAATACCTTAATATACGTTAGTATTGTACTATCAATATAGGAATGGTTAATAATATTTTTTGATTGAATGGTTATCAGTATTAAGTTAAGCACGTTAAGTTGGTCCTGCACCTTCTTCCGTTGGATACTATACAATCGTACAGAAATCGCCATCCCAGTGAGGAAATAGGGAGACTGAAAAAGATCCTACTAATCCAGGGCAACGGAACCAACTTAGGATATTTACATTGTGTCCTAAGCTGTTCTTCGTTGGTTCTACGCCTAACATCTTTCTCTTGTTGAATAGCCATCCCATAAGTTTATGGGAGTGAAGAGATAGGGACTACACCTGTGTTTGCGCACACACCTTTTGCACCATATTTCCTGCGTAGTTGACTTCGATGAGACTGACCACAGTGATTGAAATCGGCATTAACATATTTTTTTATTTCATAATCTACTTTGATTCGTTTTATTTTAAACGATTAATGTAAAATTATTAACAATGAATTGAATTAGTAATATGTTCTTTATGTATTATACACTTTATTTTCGATGATGTAATATGATAATTTTTGGCTGAATTATGATTTTTCTCGCTATGCGCTTATTACTTAGATATAATACACCTGGATCACAACTTACGATTCTTATCGATTCCATAACATCACTAGCGGTACAGTAAGAAGATTAGTCACTTAACACTTTCCTTTACTATTTCTTTTATAAATAACTCTTTAATATATTAAAAACATATTTCTGTTTACTTTGTTGTATTATAGAAGTGTTTCTATACGGAATGTACCATGTTATGACATGCAATTAAACTGAATTAGTCGGTTTGGCCACCGACAGAGAGGATGGACGATAGAAGAATCACGGTAGGAATTAATGTGCGTGGAAGTATCGTTAGAGGTCGTTCACGGCGAACATTTACAGACCAAACTGGTAATGTTCTGAAACAGGGCCATGACAAAAGCACCACGAACCGACGAGCATGCATGCAGCGATTGACGAATGCAGACAAAACAACAGACGTGAGTCAGATCCGTAGTAAGTGGATGTCGATTGTCTCCGCCACCCCTCTAGAAAATAGGTGTGACTCTATGTATCCCTACTTAATATTATAAATGCGATAGTAACTCTGTCTGTATGTCTGTCTGTTAGTTACGCTTTCACGCCTAAACTACTGAACCGATTTTGATGAAATTTGGTATGAAGATAGAACTGAACTTGGGAAAGGGCATAGGATACTTTTTATCGTGAAAAATAAGGGTAGAAGAGGTTGAAATAGGGGACGAAAGTTTGTATGGAAGTTTCTTATTGTTAAACATAAAATCATGTAAGAAGTCTAAACTTTGGGAAAGACTATAGGCTACTCCTTACCATGTCGTGCGATATAACCGAATTCCACGCGGGCGACGCCGCTGGCGGAAAGTATTTATATATATTTTTGTAATATAAGTAAGTTTGAGTAGTTTCTGTTAGACGACTTGATATGTCGTTTCAAGTTTATACATTCATGGTCAATTTATGCACTCCAAGCTCATCATACTCAGCGGCTTTTAACAGGCCAAAGTTAGACATATTTTTCTTCTTGGAACGAAAACTCTAGCCTAATATTATTAAGCCTAATAACTAGGCTAGTCAGACGGGTTGGATCGGATTTGTTTCAAGTTTTCCTTCTCTTTGCAGTTATGTTGTCCTTCGCTGTTTATTCCTTTAGCCGTTCTTTTAAGATAACTATAGAATGAATAGTGGTGACACTGTGTTCTTAATCCGTCACCACACGTCACGGCCCGTCCCTACAGTAGGATTATTAATATTATATACAGGATAGTCGTGTTTATATATCTATAGCTACCAACTACCCCATAAAACAGACCCAACTCCCCATACTCATGGGGCATTTACCCCTGCACAATGATAAATGACAATGTCAGATTGCCATTTCATTTTTCTGACCACCCACCGTAAATAGTGTTCTTGGGGTTATAGGATTTTGGTTGGTGTTAAATTGAGAATATGAATGATGTGAAGGTGTGGGTACGTTTCGAATTATTTCTTGTCACCATTGGTTTGGTAAAATTACATACTTCCTTTAGTATTTGATGATACTTGAGGATTTATTATTGCGCTTTTATTGATATCACAGCTAAGAATTATCGCAATATTAAATTTTTAAACAGTTCAAAATATAATGATAATAAAAAAAACTTCATTTGAAAAAATTACAAACTATTTTATAGATTACTAGCTGAACCGGCAGACTTCGTACTGCCTCAATCGATAAATAGAAGGCCTAAACTTTTATATAAAACTAGTTGACCCAGCGAACTTCGTACCACCCAACTTTAAAATTCCAGAACTTGATCGCAGCGCCACCTACCGGGTCCAATTGCGAATCTAAACCATTCCCAGATCCCCTTGAACACACACAAAAAATGTCATCAAAATCGGTCCAGTCGTTTGAGAGAAGTTCAGTGACATACACACTCACACAAGAATTATATATATAAAGATAAACTTAAAACAAACGAAAGGAATCCATAATTTAAACAAATGTAATTCATATAAATTCACCTTTTAAACCTTCTCTGGACTTTCACAAATAATTCAAGACCAAAATTAGCCAATTAGTCCAGTCGTTCTCGAGATTTAGAGAGACTAACGAACAGCAATTCATTTTTACATATTTAATATAATAATAAAGATAGATAGATAGATTAATATATTCAGATTGTTATATACTGTTTTCTATATATAAGATATAATAAGTATTTACAAAAAAAGTATGTTTATGTTTTTATATCAGTTGTATAATACCCATAATGTAAGATCTGCTTAGTTTGGGACTAGATGACGTTGTTTAAGATGCCCGAAATACTTATTTATTATTATACTAGCTGACCGCCGAACTTCGTACCGCCTTAGAATTAATACTTAATAAAGTATTGTGTTTAGTTATTAACTGATAATGACAAATCGACAGCAGCGTAAACTAACGGGCCTCAGCCGGTACCGCCATAATCGATGTTCCTGCATTTTAAATCTGTAATATCTTTAAAAGTATTAATTTAAATTACATACTGTAAAGGGCCATATTAATCTATAATAAATACACAATGTATTTAAGGTACTTAATTGGATAAGAATTAATACTGTATTGATTAAAATCGCTTCGTAAATAAGCCATTATTTCTCGTACAAATAAAAAAAAAAATGGTTATTGTGGTTATCTATCTCGTAGGGTACAGCCAGCGTTTGCAATGTAAGCGTAAAAAAACACATTAGAAACCTCTAAACTCTCCCTAAGAGAAAGCGACTTTGTTTTATACTATGTAGTGATAAATGATTTAGTTAAGACCGTTTTTATTCTATAATAATTTTTGCCCGTGGCTTCAATCGCATATATCTCGGTCATGTCGTTATGTACTTTCTCAAGAAACTAATTATCTACATAGCAAAGGAAATAGTTCAAAATTGCCCCAGAAACAGTGATTATAAAATTTGTAACATAAGTAGTTATTTTTTTATTTAATACAATTCGTCTTCATCAAATGGAGTGTCCATTTGATGAAGACGAATTGTTTAAAACACATATACAAAAGTAATACAGTTTTTTAATTCTAAATTGATGACATGACTATGTAGACGTATCTTCAATCCATCACTTATTGGGAGCTTGGTCCCACATGAACAACGCGTCATAAAATCATTTATTTATTAGAAAAGTCTTTGCATTTTTTTATTTATGACACCAAACGTCTACGACTTTACGTCCGCCTTGATTTATTGTCTAAAAGCTGTGTATTTCTCGCAAAACATAGATTATAAATCATAGCACAGATGTTACAAACGTTACGCCTTGTTTTTGGCGCGAATATGAATGTTTTTTTACGTAGGAACCTTGTTTAATTTTCAGGGTTAAATATCTGTTCAATTTGTAATTTTGATGTTAAAAAAAGTATTAAATTACGTACCCAATGAGTCTAAATTATATTTTTTATAATACCTATATTTTCTAAATTATATATTTTTTTTATAACCACTCCCGCATTAGGAATATAAATTCCTGTATCGCAGGGGATCCTACAAACATACATGAAACGAACACAAAGCACACCCAGACTCAGAACAACAAATTGTGAATCACATAAAGTGTTATCCCACGTGGGCTTGAACCCATTGCACTTGGCGCAGTAGGAAGCGGCGTGACGACCGCTTAGACCACTAGGCCAACCGTGCAGTCAAATGATGGTGATTTTAAATACGGCAGCCAGTCTCGACGGAGCGGAGATCAGACAACTAAGCAAGAGATATCATAATGCACAAGTGTGTGTTCAAACATAGGTACACTCTCTGTTCTCTCAATATCACAGTATAATCTTAAGTTCATTGCAATCGAAATTTCACTTTTGACTTCTTAGTTGGTTTAGTGGTTAGCGTATGCAACTCCTGATCTCGGGTTCGATTCCCGGGTCAGACCAAATGTTTGTGTGATCCGCGGAGTTTGGGTGTTTTCTATGTATATTATGCATGTATTTATAAAAAAAGGTTTTTTTATGTATTTATAAGGCTAGGAAGATATCAGTTGTCTAGTACCCATAATACAAGCTCTGCTTAGTTTGGGACTAAATGGCGTTATGTGTTAGATGTCTGAAATATTTACTACTTATTTGCCTTGATTAAGCCTCATATTTGCTTTTTCCACTATAAACTCAATCGAAAGGTACATGTGATTTTTAAAATAGTTCTAATTTCCATATCTAAAGGCAATTACTCGCAATTTGTCGTTATATTAGTTAGTAAAATAAAATTAAAAATCAGGGACGAACAATAAGTTCCCGCGTGAACCCTGCCTGAAAAAGGCGTGTGTTTGAATATAAAAAGAAAAAACATTAGACACAAGCAACAATATTTATTGAAGCAATGGCGGCCAAATGCTTTAACACTTTTTGTTCTGTAGTAATTAAACTCATATGCAACAAATTATATCACGAAATTAGGGTGAACGAAGTTCTTAATGGATTACACAGCGGTCACAATCGCTGGTTGCCACGAAACTTCGGGAGTCTTGCAAACTTGGCCATTTAATTTTCTTATACTCGTATATGTTTACTGAAAGACCCTTTAATTCTATTCAGTATAAACAGTTTTGTTCTTTACTGTACTGGTAAATTGTAGAATTGGTTGTAAATTTTGTATTGGGTTGTACATGTTTTAGATTTTGAGAGTATTGAAATACGTTTCAAATTTATACAATTTAAAATAAAGATTCTTTTTATGTGAGTGTGTGTATTTTTTTTTACTTTTAAGCCTATCAAAGTGACTCATCTCTGCCTGATGATAAGCATGAGTAGAATCCAGGAGTAGGGGACACCATCCTCATTGTGAGGCTAGGCATTACAGCATGGTGACCCATACCATGGCAGCCTGGTCCTCACACTCACTAACGCGGTCGAGTCAGCCCATTCGTGTTGAAATAAGCCTGGCTCTACTACCTACTGTGACTTAATGTATACGTAGTTTTTGAAAATAGTCATTTTACCAAAATTCCGTTCCCGAACCTTTATTTATTTGTGTTCTTTGCTGTAAAATATTGATAATTTTACTAAAAAAATACGGAAAGTAACAAACATACATATGCCTACACCGTTTGCCAGAAGGGCAAAAGACTTTTTTCTACTTATTACGGTCCTGACACGCCTTTTTCTTTCGTTCACATTCATTAATCGCTGCATGCATGGTCATTGATTCCTTGATCGGTCATTTTCAGAACATCGCCAATTTGATCGATAAATATTCACCATATTATACTCATGTTTTTACTGTAAACGGGACTTATTCGCGATAATATTAAATCAGAAAGATGAAATAAGGCGTGCAGATGTCATAAGTGTGGTGTGTAGGGGTACCGACACTACAAGAAATCAACGCGATCTAGTGCGGGTAGACACAACCTGCACATCACGAAGGCGACGCTAAGCTCACATCAGTCTACCCGTGACCACGAGCGGTATAACCCGTTCGAAACGTCGGAAAATAGAAGGTATCGTAACCTTTAATATTATCGCGAATAAGTCCCGTTTACAGTAAAAACATGAGTATGTGTAAAAGTCGCGAAAGTTTAAAAACAGTTATTCACCATATTTAACCCAAAACCCACAACATTTTTCCACAAAACTTTATACACACCTAACTGCAGAGAAAGGGTTGACCATCATACACTATAAATGGAAACCAGCCATTGCTGAACTTCGAATGGTAAACAAATTACCAAAACAGAAACTCATAGGCTCTTTACTGCCTCTCCCTTCGGTAAATAACTTGAAATGTATACTTACAGCAATAGCAATTGTTGACCCTCAGAGTGAATTGCAGACCCTACATGTAAACAACTCGTTAATAATTGCTCTTAACCCTTCGTATGTTTTATTCATATAACCCTGTAAACCAAACTAGCATAATGAAAAGGGACAAGTTTGCATCATACAAGGTTTATATCACACCGTACAATGCTAACTAAACTATTTTGCAACATTGAACTGTATGAGATATTTTTAATCTTGTTTTTATTAGTAATTGTTTTTTTCAATAATTGCTTTCTCTTTTTATCTATCATTCATATCAATAATGCACTATATGTATTTTTGATCCGATTCCTACTGTACCAGCAATAGACCTAAAAGATCGGCAAAAATCACAGTCACATGTTGGGGTTTTGTTAAAAGTTAAAAGTATAAGTAGTCCCCCAAACGCACTCGGCCAGCGTGGGGATGTAAGGCCTTAACCTTCTCCTGAGAGGAGACCCAAGCCCAGCAGTGGGACATTATGGGTTGTTGATGTTGTTATTGTAAAAGTATATTAAAAGAGAAACTCAATTTCGTGGTAAAATTACTTAAAATAAGTTTCTATTTGCGGGATGATTACAGTGCCACCACCCCTAATCATCCCGCGGGTGTCGTAAAAGGCGACTAAGGGATAAACTACGCAAGACAACATCAATGCAAAGAGAAGGAAAACTTGAAACCAACCTTATACCGACCCGTCTGGCCAGCGTGGTATAGTAGGCCAATACCTCCTTTTCAAGGAGAGGCCTATGTCCAGCAGTAGACTGTTAAAGGCTGTTGATGATGATTGTTGAAGTTTCTATTAATAATAGCATTACCCGCGGCTCTGGACTTTTGGCTCACGTGGCGTGGAAAATGTATCAATGATGTAATATGTATCAATGTATCAATGTAGTATTTTTAAGTGTTACGATTCGGTGTAACAGTCATCCACTACCAAACTTATTAAGACCCTATCGGGCGTTACGTTTGATATCTTGTTCTCAATGTAGTTTCATCGGAGAGTTGTATACAAAGTTTCAACCAACGTTTATAGCTCTGTCTCGATTAATATTGTTCAGGATATTTACTGTATGGATGTTCCCAAGGTACCGTAACATCTTAACAGTCTTCATGCTGCCAACAAATTGATTAATTTGTTGTTAGTTGCAGATAATGGAAACTTAATAGCCGTTGGCTATAGTTACAAACAACTTTCTATTATTATATGAAAGCAACTTGAAGTTATCGTCTTAGTTACTGTAAATAGATATCTAAACCTTCATTCTGTTTACTTGTTGTATTATTCTCTATATTTTTGTGTCGTTATTTAATTTGGTTATCATCCTCCTAGCCAATATTCCCAAGTTTATTTGGAGTCGGCTACTAGTTCAACCGGTTTTACCTGAATTTCAGTTTTTCCACAGAGCAACTGTCATCGGACCTCCGCAACCCTAAGGGAGAACTGAAATTCGAAGATTGAACTAGTTGTCAGTATATTTGAGGGCACTGACTTTCCAATAACGAATTCCATAGATGTTCATGACAACCGGAACCGACGGCTTTACGTGCTCTTCGAGGCACGGGCGTGAATCACCGCCAAACTTCCAAACTCCGGGCAGCTATTAGGAATTTCCTAAGAAAATCCCAAAAATACTTTTTGGCCCGACCTGGGTTTTGAACCCGAGACCTCTTGATTAGCAGTCGCATACACTAACCACTAGACCAATTTGGTTATATTACTGCAATAGTATTGCGTAAATCAGTGGCGTAGTGGGTTGGACCACATGTTTGTGTGATCCGCAAATATTTGTATCGGAGTTTGTGTGTTTTCTATGTATAATATGTAAGTATTTATCAAAAAAATATTATATTTATGTATTTATATCAGTTGTCTAGTACCCATATTACAATCACTGCTTAGTTTGGGATTAGATGTGAGTGATAATATTTATATTTCAATTAAATGGAATCGATTTTAATAAGATTTTCTTATGAGAAGTCTAATAATTTGAAAGTTCCTTTCATGTTTATAGTTTTGACAGTCGCATACGCTTATCACAACATAACTAGGCAGTTTTAAACAACCAGGTATTAAGACAGAATCTACATATACCCATTTTCATGAAATACATGCTTGGCGAAAATGATTTATCAGCTCTCGTCGCATATCTTGTCGTGGTTTCATGCAAAGAATAAGGAAGTGCTTGTACGTGGACAAAGTTATATAATTAAAGCTGTACATAAATAGTTTCAATTATTAATGCTCAAATAAATGCATTACTTTAATGTATCATTAATAACATTTAACTGAG
Source organism: Phragmatobia fuliginosa (assembly GCA_932526445.1). Taxonomy (NCBI): domain Eukaryota; kingdom Metazoa; phylum Arthropoda; class Insecta; order Lepidoptera; family Erebidae; genus Phragmatobia; species Phragmatobia fuliginosa. The sequence goes on along the minus strand of OW052074.1, from coordinate 16,278,233 downwards.
CATAAAATGTACCACACACATTGTGGCCATTGCACAAGAAATATGAAACTTGGTTTAAATATTAAAATGAGCTATAATTCATAAAGATCGTTATTCAACTCTACGAATACGGTCAAAACTATTCTCGTATACCGTTAGAAGAATTTCACATCCAACTAAAATTTTAACTATAGGCAGAAATTCAATTGCGTGCTCTTAGCGGACCATAATTAGAAACTTACCGTGAAAATGAATGAAAATTTGCATGTAAATGAAACAAGTGTAAACTATTTTAACTGCATGTTAACATTTATTACATAAAACAAAAGGGTACCCGTTTTATTTTGAAGAACAAATGTTCAGCCATTAAGTACTTGGCGGTATAACGTGTGCGATTCCACCAAGAATTCTCATTATGCGGTCACCCTAGGGACCGCGGCCATAGGGACCTTGGGGAGTATCAGACGTTTAAAGGGTTAAAGGTAAAATTAAACTCGTTGGTCGTTTAGAAAAATAAATACGTCCATTGCGCAGTAATTGTTAGGAATTTTGTATGTGTATTAATTTTAATTCTGCGATGAAATGAGAAATGTTACGAGTTAGGGTTTGTGTAATGTTATTGTTCCGGTCGGTATTAGCCAGGTGAGTAAATTATAACGCTTTTTCTCTTTGTACTACCGGCCCTTGTAGTTTATTTACAACTGCGCTTAATGCTACTGCGTATACAACAAACTTCCTAGGTTGTGACATTAAAATTTCCGAAAATAGAGGTCCTTGCTTGGGAAGGTAAGAATAACAATAGGAATGGTTTATTTTCAATAATAAAATACAAAAATGTTAACATTAACTGTGACAGCCACACTAGGCAGTGCCTTTGTTGTGGCTATCAAACATTCAAAATATAATACAACTTTTTATACATGTTATAAAGAAACACAAAATCATGAGTTTTACATATGTATTTTACACTGTAAATCTATTACTTGCTAACAAATTCGATATTTCAGTTGACAACATTGTTACTGATATACAATTGTCAATCATACAGAAATATGATTGTTTCCCTAGTGTTAAATTTCTAGGATTTCAATCATATACAAAACATACCTAGAACTTGTTCATAATTTTGTTTCAATTTCAACTTTATAATTCATGGAATAAGAACTACAGATACTAGAACACTGCCTTCTCCTGTGAAACGTACATTTTCAATTCTCCACTAATCTCCATGTTCCCTTTGTTAGCTTTCAGTATGCTACTCCTTTGTGACAAAGATGTCTAAGATTATGTGAAGCCAGGAAGAGGAAAGTAATAACTTTGATTTGCCTTACAACTAAATTGAAAAAAGAAACAATTTTTAAGAAAGTTTAGCAAACAGGCTCGCAATAGGACTGAACAATTTAGTCAGCTAGACTCAAAGCGATATTGAAATGCACATTTTTTAGTGAATCTATATAATAATCTTATCCAACTTTCTTTACTCGAAGTAAAACTTCCAATACAGATCTGTTTTCTAGCAATAGATCCATTGATTGCCCTTGACTAAATGCCATTAAAATATCTTGATAAATTCAAGGGGCAATTTCATAAGTTTATTAAACTTATGTTAAATGTAGATACAGTAATCATTTCTCAGTACTGTTTAATGCTCACTTGTTATTGGGTTTTGGTTGAATATCATGCGAAATTTCTGGTAAAATTCTAACTTCACAATACTAAAAATACGTTTGAAGACTTAATGTCTAAGCGATATGTTATAGAAACCAATTCTACTCACAGTTTTGCAACTATGCATTTTTATTGTCAATCCAACACCTTTATTTTGTTGATAATAATTAAATACAATAATTTTCTTTTCATTTTGCACCTTCAAGTTCGGTTCTTACTTTTCTCAAACTGGAAATTTTCATATTTTCCATAACATTAGAAAATTCTTCAAAAAGCCTAAAAGCATCGTGCATCGTGATCTCTAATGAATTTATCTGTTTTGCATTTGAATACTTTTCATTATTTTTTATATTATGAATTGAAGTGGGATTATTTTATGAGACATTAATTATTTCGTCTAAACCATTACCATTTTCTTTACTTCTCCAACTTACGTCATCGAAAAATAATTCTGCGACTCACTAAGACTTCACTTGGTCAGTTACTGTCTCGGAAGCTGCTTACATGAGCTTAGTTTATTATTGAAAATAATTTAAAAGGTACATTCTTATTCCTCTATATGTATGCACTAAACAAGATAACGGTAAGACAAATGCGTATAAGCATCACAAATATTAGATCCCAGAGGGGATTAAATGTGATTCAACGTGGGGAGCAACCCTTTTTATACACGAGGTACTTTACTTCGCTGACTGATACAGCACCTTGTACGTATGTGGATAGCTTGTGAGAATTAGATTAAAATTCTTCTATCGCAGTTGATTGCTGAACATAGGCCTCACCAATTGCGTGCAGCTCCGATCGATTTTTGGCTTCTAGTATCCAGCTCTACAAGTCGTCACTCCATCTAGCCTATGGACAAAGTACACAAGTTTGTCGAGATGCGGTCTCCAATCCAGAACTCTTCAAATCTAAAGGTTGTCAGTTCTGCAGCTAATATGGCCAGCTCACTGACACTCCAACTTGTTAATCCTTCTTATATATCATCGTATTGATCTTCATATTCGCAGATTTGCAGGAGAGCCATTTAGCACAAGTAGGCCGGTTCGACTCTTTAGTCGGTTTCGAGTTTGATTCCCGGGTCGAACCAAATGTTTGGGAGTTAGAGGGTTTTCTATGCAAAATATGTATGAATTTACGAAAAAAAGTATTTATATTAGTTGTTGCACTGCTTACTTTAGGAAAAAATGGCGTAAGGTGACAGATGTTTGAAAAGTATTTATTTATTTATATCAACAAATATGTATGTATGTAATTAATTTAATACCTATTTTTTCTATAATAAAACTCAACTATAAATTTGCATGAAACCCAAGTTTACTAAATTAAAGTGTCTAATTTCTTTGGACGAAAACAATTTACTCCAATAGAGGCTGGGCTCTGTGCAATCAGCGCGGACATAATTAGTCTCAAACAAAGGCCTGTGAGCGGCATGAGGTGTTTTGTATGCTTTATCACTGCTGTTTGGAGCTCTGATTACCTCTGGGTATGAGGTTCAGCTTTATTATGGTTATGGAGTGATGCAGAAATGTATTCTAAGTTATAACTTAAGATTAAGAAGTAATTATATTGATATACTATACATTGCTGTAAATACAATACGAAAGACAAATTAAATAATCAAAAATGTCATGTATAAACTAAATAATCAAGAGTTAACATACTTACATGTGTGAATAATAACCACCCGTTTAATGACGAAAACAATTTAATGGAATTAATTCAATACACTTTAAAACAACTTTTGAAACCAAACCATATCGCGAGTTAATTTTACAGACCAGCGTCATCTAGTGAAGAATTTGGTACTAATTAAATGAATGATGTTGCTTTTATCTGTTTAGATCAATAATATTATACAATGTGAACTATAAGATTTTATTTATTATATATGAGTGAATTCACTCTGTCTTGATGGAAAACATGAGTAGATTCCAAGAGTGGTGGTCACCATACTCATTGCGAATGCAGACAATGCAGTGTAGTGACCTACATTATTAAATTAAAATTATACTTTGTTTCTCTATTATGGTTTTACGACTAAACCGCCGAATCATCATCATCATCATCATCAACAGTCTCTAATAGTCCACTGCTGGACATAGGCCTCTCCTTAGAATGGAGGGTTTGGCCTACCTTACCACGCTGGCCAGACGGGTTGGTATAGGGTTAGTTTCAAGTTTTCCTTCTCTTTGCATCGATGTTGTCTTGCGTATTTTATCCCTTAGTCACCTTTTACGACACCCGCGGGATGAATAGGAGTGGTGACACTTTGTATTCTTAATCCGTCACCATATTGAATCTATTGGGATGAATTTCGATTTAGAGATAGACTGAACTTTGGAGAAGAACAAACTCTACTTTTTACCTCTGTAGTTAACAAACTCGCGTATGGAGCCGCACTCAAACCTAGTAATAGCCGAAAAATATACTTCTAGTAGTATTAAAAATTGAAGTTGGCTATGAATGAATTGTACTTTCAATAAAATGAAAACTATTTTCAAAGAAAACTTTGAAAACCGCTACCAAATTGCACATTCAAGCAATAAAATTAAAAGCAACAAAGGACTTACCTCGGTTTAATAGCTCAGATGCAATTAACAGAAGACGTTTTAGACTATAATAAGTTATGAAATGAAAAATCTCCTTTCAAGAAAGGAATTAGCATACCTTTAGGGGAGTCTCGTGTGATGAATAAACGATGTTGAAAAATAATGCTTTTGAATTAATTGTGGAGGGATTTGGAATAGAAGTGGTTTTAATTTAATCTAAAAATTTTAATACGAATAATATAATTATTATGTAGATACATTTAAACGAAAGCTATTGCGGCAAGATTGATTGATTTGAAAGTTGAGAATAATTAGCTACAGAAATGTTAAATTACATTATATTTACTACTGAGTATTTGGTTAGAATAAACCTGAAACAATAATATTGAATACATTCTATAAATTCCTTCATTTTTAGGGTTCCGAAGTTTATGACGCGGAACCCTTATAGATTCGTCATGTCCGTCTGTCCTCGACTTACCGTCCAAACGGTAAGTGCTAGAAAGATGAAACTTTGCATGAATATGTGTTGTAATTACGCCGACAAAGTGCTACAATAAAATTATGAAAAATATTTTTATTTGGGGTACCTGCCCTACACGTAAAGAGAGGATGAACTTTTTTCTAGGGGCTACCCCATCGTGTGGGGTATCATAAGATAGGTCTTTTGAAAACAATAAAGGATTTCTAAGACGATTTTTTGATTTAGCTATCCGTTCGCGGGATATTCTACTTTAAAGGGCACTTTTTTGTAAAAACAGGGCGTCCCCCCCCCTTCTAAAAGCTAAACGGCTGGCTCAAAAAATCTGGAAAAATTGCTGAAGGTGGTCCGGTCCATTTAATGAACTTTAGAGGAAAACTATAAAAAATTAGATGCCTTTGTTAGTTCAGGAGTTATAGAGGCTTAACTTGTAAAATGCGCTCACTTATAAAACGTCATACAAAATTAACGCATTAATACGAAAACATAACAATTATATATTGGATACGATTTTAAATGACTGAGGAACCCTTACCTGTGCGTGGCCTGACACGCACTTGGCCGATTTTTTGGAAAGTAAAAGTGTTTTATTAATTGGTTTTCTTAATATTAATATCTTAACATATCCTACTACTAAGTATGTTTACTAAAAAAAAGGATCCAATCAAAAACGTTACGCTTTCTTGTCTAAGCCGTTGAACCGATTTGAACAAATTTTGGTATAGAGCTACGCTCAAACGTTAGTCAGTTTACAAATGAAGGAGTTCTGGAAAATCCCACGTGTCAGGTACGCTAATTGTTAACTCAGTATAGTTTATTTTATATTGTTTTATTTTTATTTCGTTTGAAAATATACTACAATAATATGTGACATTTTGCTGCATCAAACTAAAGTAAAAAATTTGGACGCATGTCCCCAATTAGTACATGTAGTGTCAAAGGCTTTTATTTGTATGTCAATGAAAGCCTCGTATGCTCTAGTTTTTCAGTTTTTTTAATCATTGGGTATTTTGTTATTTTTTTTTAAATACGGTAATCTATAAAATATCAAACTAGTTTTGAAAATATATAGCATTGCAGTATTTTTTATAGCCTGCCCAGATGACTCTCATAGCCAGGTGACTTAAGGTGATTGGAAACAATCACCGAGGGTAAACAACGACGACGCGGTCAGTACCTAGATTGGTGACCGCTTGTGGCATGATGTAAGTAGGCTACTTTATATCCCGAAAATAAGCGGGTAACACCGCGGGGCGCAGCTAGTAACAAATATTTCGGACATCTTATACACAACATCGTCTAGTCCCAAACTAAGCAGAGTTTGTATTATGAGCACTAGACAAGTGATATAAATACATAAACATACTTTCTTTTGTAAATGCATCTCACTAATATTATAAAGGCGAAAGTTTGTGAGTATATATGTATGTATGTTTGTTGCTCTTTACAGATACATAGAAAACACCCAAACTCCAAAGCAAATATTTTCGGATCACACAAACATTTGGTCCGAGCCGGAAATCGAACCCGAGAAATCCGAATCTGCTGACCACAGTCGCATACGCCAACCACAAGACCAACGAGGCAGTACTGGACATCATAGTCACATTAAGCATGACGTCCAGTACTAATATTAGATTCTACTTTTGCTTTCCATCAAAGTTAAGTCACTTTGACAGACTGAAAATAATACAATTACACTTTAATAAGTTTAAAAGAAATTCTTTTTCTCATCATCTTCTACTTAGATGTTCACAACAGAGACAACTAAATAAAAATGTCCAAATCATGGCCTGACAAAAAAATGTCTCACAATCAAACTTTTTCCATTTACGCGGTTGGAAAAGCTTTAGGCGTTTACTTCAGTATTTTCACACGGAACGAATTTCTTGGCGATTTTATGAACTATATATTTCTTTTTAGAAATGGTTTGATAGTCGACATATCGGTTTGAGTAATTTATTATTATTTATTTTACGTTTACTCTTTATGACGTTAGATTCTCACAAGTTACAACATAGATCGCACATTGTCTCCGCAAATATTTATTCTGAGTTAGATTGTCTTTAGTAACTGTTCTTAGAATAATCTTCTTTATGACACAGGTATTGTTTCTACTGCTTGTAGCTCTTGCGGATGGCGTATGCAACTGTCGATCAAGAAATTTCCAGCTTATTGAAGGTCGGGTAAAATAGTGTTATTGTTTTTTTCTGATTATAAAAATATATACAAACATCCCCAAGTTTGTAAGTTAGAGTGCTGGTTACTTTTTATCGGAGTGCACTTTAAGCCGTCGTAACTAAAAATACATATATTAAAAGAGTCTTCCAATAATTTAATCAAGTTGAATAAAAACAAGATAAATAAATTATTATTCTTAGCGCTAGTTTCAATAAATTGTTTTCACTTTGACGAAGAAATTGATCACCTTATAAATGAAGCCTAAACTGCTGTAGGTATATTGTTTTGATAAGCCATTCACATCACAGATTCACATTGAGACAAGTGTGGTAGTCTCTAAGACAAATTTAGCGATTGGCAACTGAAGTTACCAGTCGCGGACGAAGTTAACGTTCGTCTGTAAATACCCTTAAATTCTCGGTAAAACTCGAGAGCTGTCTGAGTGATGACGCTTCCACATATTTCGCTTTATGAAGTTTGTCTTGCCTTGAAACAGCTAAGGTCCCGAACATTACTTTTTAACGAGTTTTCTGATTTGCAAGAAGGCCTGTCGTTCCTTCGAGCGTATTTAGGACGTGTTAAATATATCATAGTAACACTCATGCATTATCAAAATATGTTACAATAGCGATGTAAACATATATTACTTACGAGTTAATTATCTGTGAAGATAAGAAAATTTCCTAGTACAGTACAGTACAGTAGTTATTCAGTTAGTTTAATCACATGTAATTGAATTATATTTAAAAAATCTGTAGATTTTTCACGACTGATAAGTTATTACAGCTGATTCAGAGATAGCGCCATCGCTAATGTGTTTGACTATTAAGATGTATCCATTTCAAACGCCAGTAATTAATTCCAGCGGGCTATCAAGACATTAGCAAAGTACATAGTGGTTTTTATACATCTATATTTATCTCAATGTGATATTAATGAAATATGGTTAAGGAATATTAAATTTCCCAGTGTTTTTGTTGCCAACTTTAAGGTCTTTCAGAGAAGATCTCAATGAAATTGGATCTCTCTTTTATATTTAAGTTTCCCAAAGTGAATCTACTGTGCCTGATGGAAAATATGAAACCAGGAGAAAAAATCTAGGAGTATCCACCATCCTCATTGTGAGTGCATACATTTCAGCATGGTGACCCACACCATGGCAGCTTAGGGAGGTGTTTAAGCATTATTCTTCCGGCCTCCGGAGGCTGGTAGAATAATACAGAATGGTCTTTCGGTCTGACACACTTACCAACGAAAGACAGCACGAATGCTGTGTTTTTAGGTTGGTCTTCTGTATGAGGGCAGTACTGAAATTCGTGCTGAAATTTGCATGGCTCTACTACCTACTGCTTCTACTACTCATGATGGAAAAATATCACAGAACAGAGAATCTACCTATGAAAGGGAAACAAACATTAATGACTGCCTTGTTGGTCTAGTGGTTAGCGTATGCGGCTGCTGATCAAGAGGTCTCGGGTTCGATTGCCGGGTCAGACCAAATATTTATGTGATCGACAAATATTGATTTCGGAGTCTGGGTGTTTTTCTATGTATAATATGTATGTATTTACAAAAAAAGTATATGTACGTATTTATATCAGTTGTCTAGTACCCATAATACAAGTTATGCTTAGTTTGGGACTAGATGACGTTGTGTGTAAGATGTCCGAAAAATTTATTTATTATTAAACATGGTCCACCGAAGCGCCTAAAAACTGAACTGAATTGAATTGAACGAACCAGGTTTTAATAGATTTATTATTAATATGTTTATTTATTTATAAACTTTATGCACTAAATTTGTATATAGGCGGACTTAATGCCCAAGGCATTCTCTTTCAGTCAACCTTCGGGTGGTGTAGAAATCTTATAAGGTAGGTGCACAGCAGAGGTTAAATCGCCCTCCCCACCGAACAATATCGTAATGGCAATTTCTAAATTTTACAGGAAAAATTAAATACTGTTTTTGAGTATTGTCTCAGCAAGGGAGCATCATAAGGTAACCATTTATGTGTCAAAACAAAGCTAATTTAATTACTTTGTATTTTCTTTCGGTTTTTATTTTGTAATAGTTTTCAAAATAAAGTTATTGGCGAAAATAATATTACCGAAATTGCAGGTCAAAAGTATATTGTGTAATGCATCATTGCCATATTGATCGAGTGTAAATCCAACAGTTTTAGTCAGTATAAGTACATTATAGTAATATTCGTTAAAAAGTGCTGTTAAAAATGTTAAATGTAATATGATATTACATAATTATTTGCGTGAAATCAAAGTGATGATTTAAAAACTTTATAAAGTTCATCTATATGATGCCGTTAACAGCACTACGAATTTTCTCAATTATCTATCATGTATTGTAAGAAATCATTACTAAATTGCGTAAATAAAAATAAAACCCTAAAAGAATTGTTTTACACCTTACATGAAACACAATTATGTATTTCTTCCACGAATAAAATGGTAGTAGCCACTTATCGAAAAAAATAACTATTACATAATCAGTATTAACTTGTTTTGGTATTATTCGTGTAAAAGGGTATGTTAGATTTTAAACGAGTAATATTGTTATGTTCATCACGGGGTCATTGAAATTAGTGTACTTTTCTAAATATCCATATAAAAGGTACAATTCTTTTTTATAAGGTGTAATTAGTGTTCTAAATACCGAATATGCAATAAAACGTAAACTATCGTAATAGCACATTATCATATTATTCGCTGGGGAGGGCGAAATATTCTGTACACTAGAATGTACATAGCACACAATATAATTAAACTTACATGCAATATACACAAATACATAACTAAATAAATGCAAATATACATATATATATATATATATATATATACATATACATAAATACTACATTTATAAACTGTAGGTAAATAGCAGAGTGAGTCTAAGGTATGTAAATGATTATTCTGCCAGTTTATTTATTTATTTTATGTGTATGTCATTAACAATTTTTTCGTTAAAGTATCTCATTAAATTTAACCCAGATCTTTGTGTAATATATATAGTAGTGTAGGTACTGATTTTTTGGAACGCTTATATTGTTTTTAGTTGTAGCTAGTTGTGCTACAATAAATAAGGAAAATAGTTTATAAACTTCAAGTGTAACATTCGAAAGCGTACGAATATATAGAAAGAAACAGAGTCTGCACATGTAAAACAAAAGTAGGAACCCATTAAGATCACAGATCATCTCCTAAAAGCTACCAACGAATAGGGAGTACCAAAATGAAACGAATAAACTAGAGCTTTTCATTTTACTCAGCGGGAAGTACCACTTGGTACCTCAAGTACCACTAACAAAAGTTGCTATCAACTGGACACGAGTACTTGAAAGTTATGAGTGTGTCCGGCACAAATACGGGTAAACAGAATATTGAATGGGCAACAAAGACGGAAAAGTTGCCAGTACGTATGCCGTATCATTGGTTTCCGATAGAGTTATTTGATTTGAGCGAAATTCGATCGACAGGGATTATTATGTTCTACATAATGTAGTCCATAAGTATTCTTAAAATGTACATGTAAAAAATGACAATAACATATTTCTGTTATACAATGATCCAATACAGCCGTCTGTTCCTAAATTTTACAAAACAAAAATCATATTTTCTTGACAGATCCCAAACTAAACGCACACTGTAATGATTAATTTACGGGTAATAGACAATTACTTGAGTACAGGTATTTCTAAATGCATTCATGTCATAAAAAATTGACATCCAAACACAAACCAAATAACCGCGTATCATTTTTCGGACTATGCAAACTAGATTGACTGATAAAATACATAAATATTCTTTTTTTTATAAATACATACATATCATACATAGAAAATACCCAAACTCCGATATTGTAGATCATACAAACACTTGGTCCGACCCATGATTTGAACCTGAGCCCTCAAGCCCAGCAGTCGTATTCGCTACTATTACGCCACATAGGTAGTAAATCACATCACACTGCTATTTATCCTGAGTGAGATTCGAATCCTCGACCAACAGCTTAGCAACAACTGCCACTGTTAACTAGATCAACAGGCCAATCGACCAACGTTTCATTTATACTTGACTCGAAATTAAGTGATAAACTTTAGAGATCAAAGCGTACCAATGGTATGGGTAAAACCATTTCAGATACGAGACGCACTGTTTAGAAAATGGCCGGGATTTTGCATTTCCCTTTGCAACGAAACACGGGAACGTGCACCGAAATTCCCGGAGGGTGGGTTTGGTAATGTGATATTTGGTGGTAGCCATACTATGGAACTAAGTACCCTAATGTACTATTCGGTTCTAGCCGATATTGCTTTGAAATTTAATACTATAATAACGTACTCTAAATAACGTTGTTAATTTTATTATAGTGTCAAAACCTAGTCTTGTAGAATATCGTGTTATATATTGTGAATAGTCCGTGTGGTGACGGATTAAGAATACAAAGTGTCACCACCCCTATTCATTCCATGGGTGTCGTAAGAGGCGACTAAAGGAACAAAATAAGCAGCTAACATCTCTGCCAAGAGAAGGAAAACTTGAAACAAACCCTTTACTAAACCGTCTGGCCAGCGTGGTATAGTAGGCCAAAACCTATTTTCAAAGGAGAGGCCTATGTCCAGCAGTGGACTGTTAAAGGCTGTTGATGATTGTGAATAAATAAGATTAAATATTATTGTTGCATACATCAATTTAAATTGTATATAGAGGAGTGTTTTTCCAACTATTTTAGAAATGAAGAAAAGTAATATTTTAGAAGGCAAGAAATGAGTTTATAAATTTAAAGTACTATCAAATTCGCAGTTTATCTTTTTCTTTAGTTGCAATGATAACTTGCTAGGAAAAGAGAATATTTTATTTATAACCTCTTCACCACCAGTAACAGTCCACTACTATAAATAGGTTTCGCCTTAAAATGAGGGGTTGGTATACCGCAGTGGCCAGACCAGTTGTTATAGATTGTGTTTTTACAGTTTTCATTCTTTTTAATGCTTAGTTTGCTCTTTTATTCGCCTCTCACTACATCCATGGAATGAATTGAATGGTGGTGTTCTATATCCTTAATCCCTGTCCTCCTAATTTTCTAAAAGTCTACAATTATTCGTAAAACAGGAAACTTCAAAACTCATATTTAAAATATTATATTTTTTAGCCACATATTTGGATTAGCCGATAAAAGATGAATTCCAATATAGCATACAGCAATAAAGTGCACATGGCTTTGTTATTTCATTGGAAAATATTTTTCACAACTTAGAGTGATAAATCATAAACAATCTGATGGTGCTCTGCATGTTTTGGTTTGAAACTGATCCTAACATATATAACAGAATATGACAATAATTTTATCGTAACACAGTCAGAAATACTATAAGAAAATTAAACAGTAATTTTACCGAAACTCACAGTTAGAAACATTAAAAGAAAAATAATAGGTTCATAAAACTAAACAAAGACGCTTTTAAACTAAAAAGTAGAAAGTAAAACTATTTTTTTTCTAGACTTAAAAAGAGTAATTTATTTAATTATATTTTTTGTTTTTTTTTAGTGTATTGTCATAGATCCTCGATAAATCTACAAAGTTTAAACGAGATCTGGCCGTTTAAAGTGGGTCAAAATCGCACCCAAAGGAGTCGGCTACACACATTTATTTATTTATTTATTTTTAACACTTTCTGCATTAAATTCGCGTAAGGTGGACTTAATGCCATATGGCATTCTCTACCAGTCAACACATATAGGTGAAGCTAATATAAAGCGTGTAAAATATTTTTACGTGATAATAGCTTTGGTCCGTGGTAATGCCAGCGTGAATGTCGGTTATCACGACAAAATTTAGCCTATGTCCTTTATAGCGAACTTATTTCTTCTTGCTTGGTCCGTCGTAGGGGTCCACGATTATGGCGAATTATAGGTGGATATCGAATAACAATGATCGTGTATTCTTTTGGAGCCATGTTTATTAATTAATCACTGTACTCTTATTCTAACCTTACGTATTAAAGTATGTACATGGAATCTCTTAGTTCTGATCTTATAGCTACATTATATATTATAAATATATCGTTACTTTGCACAATAAACCGGAATCCTACGTGCTCGATAATCGGCACCTATCTGAAATGTGCTGGTCGAGCATCTCTATGTATCATTTCCGTCTATTACTTAAACCAACATATATGACGCAGGAATATCCTTCCTATTTCTTTAACGAAATTTATACAAATCGTTTCAGTAGTTTAGCTGTGAATGCATACAGACAGAAAAACTTACTTTGTAAATCATAATATAAAGTTTAAAAAGAACAAACAAATGTATTAAAAACTAAAAATAAAAATAAAATATGTTGCAAATCTGAGTTTAAGAATTTTCGGTTAGGCTAATTTTGTTATTTTGAAAAATTTGTGAAAAGCGAATCATATCAACTTCCTAACATGTCTTATTTTATTATTACGTCATTTAATTTGAAAGTAATTCTAGATGTATTGATGAATAAAATACAAATTGGTAACTTTTGGAGGTTAAACGTACAGAATGAACTCTTTTTTAGTACATATTTGAAAAATTGCACATATTTACTATATATTATATAAAACGGGTTACCTCAGTAATGCCCATTGCGTTACTGAGGTAACCCGTTACTGTAACTGCAATAAAATAAATTGTGAAAATAGACAGCAATGTCTGCGGATAGTGAAAAGTGCTGAAAAAGTTTTATTTAAATCATGAAAATCTATCCATATCTATTTATATATCTATATATATATAAAAATGAATTGCTGTTCGTTAGTCTCGCTAAAACTCGAGAACGGCTGGACCGATTTGGCTAATTTAGGTCTTGAATTATTTGTGGAAGTCCAGAGAAGGTTTTAAAGGTGAATATATATAAATGAATGGCATTTTTTTTATTAACTAAGTTTAGGTTTTCTATTTATCGATTGAGGCAGTACGATGTCTGCCGGGTCAGCTAGTTATTAATAAAAATTGCTTGTATAAAAGTAATACATATTAATAATTTCAGAATACTTTATGTATTCTAAATAATATTATATTTATATAATTATTATAGTATATCATGGAGTGCCATACTTTAAAAATCGATTATAATTTATTGTAATATAACAGGGCAATATGTAGGACCACCCTCAGGGATCCCTAATGTCTCAATTTGTAGCAAATATCACGAAATGGCAGTAACAATAAATTCAACAATACGGCTATCAAACACCAAATGCTTTCAGAGACAATTTTTTCGCAATCGACATGGGGTGGGGTCTTTAGTAATTTCGATTTCACACCCTAGAGACAGATTTTCACCCCTGTTTTTGTTTTATTTTTATGAAATATACTACGGATGACGGTAGCATATTTTAATTTTATTATTTACCAGCTGCGCCCCGCGGTGTTACCCGCGTATTTTTGGGATAAAAAGTATACTTTATAGTACATATGTGATTATCCAGAACTCATTTTTAAATTAGCTATTTACAAACTATCATTATGGTTGCTATGCAAGTGTGTTATGCATATCGACCTGTGAAGTTTTGACAGGAGATAAACAGTGATACATTTTGACATCTACGATTTATGTACTTTTATAATCACCTAGCTTTCGCCCGTGTATCTCGATTATTGCAGTAAAAAGTAGCCTATGTGCTATTCTGATATATAATCAAATTACTGTGAAGTTTAATCCAAATCCGTTAGTAGTTTTTGCGTAAAAGAGCAACAAACATACATAAAGCACTCAACTGCCACTGCAGGATAGGCTCAGTATCCTGGGGGTGGATATCTGTCATGATCTCAACCTGCGTGAATACATTGAGAGCGTCATCAAGGCAGCATCGCGGAAGTTGGGCGTACTGAACAGGGCGAGACGGTTCTTCGCGCCTGGGCATCTGTGTCTTCTTTACAAGACCCAGGTTCGCTCGTGCGTGGAGTACTGCTCTCATCTTTGCGATGGATCCACCCAGTATTTGTTTGACGCTCTCGATCGGTTACAGCGGCGAGCAGTCCGCATTATCGACAGCAAGTAACGAAGTCACCGAGTCCCTTGAGCCCCTGCAGCTGCGAAGAAATGTCGTCTCCATGGCAGTCCTCTATCGCTTACATCATGGAGAGTGCTCTGAAGAGTTGTTCTAACTGGTCCCCCCTTCCCCTTTCCTATACGATAATAAACGCGAAAGTTTGTGAGTATATATTTGGATTCTATATATGTATGTTTATTGCTCTTTCACGCAAAAACTATTGAACGGATTTAGATAAAACTTTACAGTAATGTAGCTTATATACCAGAATAACACATAGGCTACTTTTTACTTCAATAATCGTAATACACGCACAAAGCTAGTGTATAACAATAATAAATATTTCGGACATCTTACACTTAACGCCATCTTGTCCAAAACTAAGCAGATCTTGTATTATGGGTAAGTACTTGACAACAGAAAGAAATACATAAACGTACTTTTTTGTAAATACATACATAGATATTATACATACAAAACACCCAAACTCTGTAACAAATATTTGCGTATCACACAAAAATTTGGTCCAACTGGGAAATCGTACACACTACTGCATATAGACTGTATATATATACCATCGTATAGCGTGCCGTGGCGACGCGTCGCCAGGCGTCGCCAGTCGCCAGGCCAGAAATCTATTTTACGTGCGTGTTTCACATCAAAGTTATGTTAGTAATAAATAAGTAAATTAATATTTCGGACATCTTACACACACAACATCGTCTAGCCCTAAATTAAGCAGAGCTTGTATTATGGATACTAAACAACTGATATAAATACATACACATACTTTTTCTGTTGTAAATACGTACATATCATACATAGAAAACACCCAGACTCCGAAACAAATATTGAACCCGAGACTTCTTGATCAGCGGCCGCATACGCTAACCACTAGACCAACAAACAATAATTTATAACTAAAATGCATTAGATTTCTAAGTACCTTTAATTAATGTATATCGACAGTCCCCAACCCTCATTCGACCAGCGTGGTGACGTATGACGTTAACCCTCTCCTGAGAGGAGATTCTAGCCCAGTTATGGGTTGTTGATGACAATGACTTTTAACCCAGCCAAAAAGAACGGTGATTTTTTTTGCAGTCTACGTATGTTTGTATGTTCCACGTTCTCCCGTAGCGCCTAAACTTCTAATCTGAATTTAATGAATGAAGTTTCAATAGTTTCGTAATAATGGCTTGGATGATATAGGCTATATAATTTTTACCAAAAGTTCTTTCAAGATATAGTTTCGTTTCAAGCTTTTAAGTATAGTAGTAAAATAAAAAAAAAAAAAATTACAATAATTTTAATTAAATTACAATTTTAGAGAATTCCTTTAAAGAAATGGAACAAAACTTTAAAAAACTATAAAAAAATATTTTGGCAGCGGTGGGATTCGAACCCACGCCTCCGAAGAGACTGGTGCCTTAAACCAGCGCCTTAGACCGCTCGGCCACGCTACCACTGATAGTATAGGCTGAAACATCTTATCCCTTTTTATGATATTTAAAAAAAAATAGTTCAGGGCAAACATTTTTTTGTCTCTTTGTTCTGGGTAATCTCTATAACACAGGATTGATTTTGATGGAACTTTGACTGGCAGGAGTCTAATAGTCTAAGATCCCACCGCGTGATTCTGCAGCTATCTGTTTTTTCGATACAACTAATTTTAAATTAATGTTTATAAAGTATACAATGCATTAGGGATAGGTTGCCTATCAAAAATTAGCCGCAATTACCTGAAATTAATTTCAGTAAAATTATTTTGCTGATGAAATTTGCAGCTATATGTTTTTTTAGTGAATTTTACGACATTTGAAAGAAAATAATGTTACGAATTCAAAAAGAATTGGTTGCCAGCTCTCAGTCAGCCGCAACGTTAGGGTTGCCAGGTGTAAACAGGTATATTAGTGTTAATTATATACACACACTTGTTTTTTTTAAATCTTAATACAAAATAAATACATTAAATTTTTGACAGGCATCTGTCACCTTATATCAAACATTAAACGAACGTGAAAATCGAAAAGAAATTAATGTTCCTTACAATTCACAGACCTCTCCAACCCAGGCCTACAAACTTTTACATTACTTACTTACTTCCATGCATTTAGTAGCTGTAATTATTCAGCTGCGTTTTATGATAAAGGCAAGATCAGGCCATTCAAATTTTTTTTAAATAATAGGACCTTTCAAATAGTTTTCGCATCGTTGACTAATGCCAAGTCCTTTTTAATGATGAAATAATTTCTGTTGTTCAGAAATTTACCAAACTTTTGTAAGGCGTAAAAAATGCAATATGTTAATAGAGCGTAGCCTTATTGCATTTTTTTGGATAAGATAGGATAGGATTTTGCATTTGCATAAGATCTTCCAAAAATAATATTCAGGGACAAGAAGAAAATTTTTTAAAGAACGTCACGAGTTTTGACTCGAAATTGATTCCCTTATTGGAAATTATAAAAACAAAATTTGTTGAGAAATTGTTTCATAAATTGCATGTGGCAAAATGTAACTAAGCCATTTTGTATTACTTTTAATCCAGAAGACTACGGTTGGTTAGTAATTGATGGTAATTTAAAACCAATATGGTTCATTGGCGATCCAACTCCAATGACTGTAGAAGATATCTTGTAAGCATAAAAAGAATTAACTTTAGATGTACACCAACAAGACATAGATGAAATTATAGAAGTAGATGATGACTCTGATGATTCAGATGATATTGACACCGATACATAGAATGAATAAGAAAAATTAAAGACGTATAATTATAAGATTTGCATTAAGAATAAGTATAATGATTCAACATTATTAAATATATAATTAAATATAACATAATTAGTAAAAAATCAAACTTTTTACTTTTATAATAAAAAAACTTTGTTATAAAAATCATTCTTTAACGTCATCATTATATGTTCCATTGCTCTGATTGACTAATGAAAATTAGTGTGTATGAATTGATGTGTACTAATTATCACAAATTAAAAATGATAATATTAATAAGATTAATCATAATAAAAGCCGTTATTAATCTAATAAAATCAGAAATATTACTATACATGAACATTGAACTAATAAACAAAAAAACTCCGATTTTCTTAGTAATGTTTAAGCAATAGTTTTCCCAGAATGTAGCTAAAAATTTGATAAGAGCTTCTTTGAAACTGATTTTTCATAAAATTTCGCAGAAGTTTTCAGGCCTGGGTTCTAGAGGTCGGTTAATTGTGTATGGAACATCATTAATATAAATGTTTATACCTGGCAACCCTAAGTTTGCGGCTGACTGAGAGCTGGCAACCAATTCTTTTTGAATTCGTAACATTATTTTCTTTCAAATGTCGTAAAATTCACTAAAAAAACATATAGTTGCAATTTTCATCAGCAAAATAATTTTACTAAAATTAATTTCAGGTAATTGCGGCTAATTTTTGATAGGCAACCTATCCCTAATGCATTGTATACTTTATAAACATTTATTTAAAATTAGTTGTATCGAAAAAACAGATAGCTGCAGAATCAAGCGGTGGGATCTTGTACTATAAGTTTTGTCGAAACAAAAATAGCTAACGTTTTGAATAGCCACTCAATATTGAATTAATCTGAAAATATTCGCCAATTGTTCGAATACGTACACAACATTCTTTTATTTTATATTACATACTAACTAGTTGAGTCCCGCGGTATTACCCGCTATTGTTGTTAAGCTTTTAGAACAATATTCGCGAGTAACGTCGCGGGACAAAGGTAGTCTAAAAAAGTAGCTTAAGCTACTCCTTTTGTCATTAGCTTCTTGACAGTGAAAGTCCCCTCATAAACCGTTTAGCCTTTTAAGAGACTAGCCAAAACATACAGACAGACAACAGACTGACAAAAAGTTAAACAAATGCTTTTTGAGTGTAAGCATACTTTAATTAAAAACTGTTCATAAACAGATTTACTAATTTTATTTGTTTGAATAGATTTAAATTTAGTAATATGGATGATAACATTTCTATGTCCATTAGTGGACCGCGACTGGTGGTATCCAGGGGGATACCACCGAAGGGGGATAGGCTGATGAAAATGATGAAATTTAGTAATATGGATAACATTTCTAATAACTTAATTTTCTTTAATGAGTGAAACTTCTGTGCATACTGTCAGTGCTGTTGGTGTGTAACGAAACAAATTCACGACTAGTGCATGTAAAAGTTGAAAAAGTTAAATAGTTGAAGTTAAAAAATAATCCAATTGACAATTACAATACATTATATATTTTTTTAAACACACTATCTTCGTCTTTATTGTGAATTCCCATCAGTTCATATAGAACCCAAATAGTACACCCAATGCAAACAAACTGTTAATTCACGTGGGGATCAAAACCCGAAACACTCAATGCAGTGAAGAGATGGCCACTTACATGCATCACCCGAGCAGTCAAATAAACAAAGCCATTACAGCACTGTCAGACTATTTTTCACAAAACCTATTACTGTTGTCTCTGCTAACAAAATCCTCTGTTCAACCATAGAAGCTTTGTTGACGCTTCGCTAGCACGTGCCAAAATCAGGGGACATGAGATTTTGTGCAGCGAAATTAATAGATGTGAAATTTAATTTCACATATGGGGAGCTTTGGAACCAATTGGATAGTGAAATGAACTCATTTATGAAATATTATCTATGTACTAGTTGATTCTTTTGTCCATACTTTTCATTTCTAATCGGCCGACATGATCTTTTTTATCTGATAATAATTATTATATGTATACATAATTGTGGAGACCGCGATTTGGCAAACGTAGTGTAGGACGCCCACGTAGTGTAGGGTGAGGTGACTCATAACTCCGAAATTATTTTAAGAATAAGAATAGACTATGAATAATGTTTATTTCAAGAATAACATACAAAAATGTTAACATTTACTGTGACAGCCACACTAGGCAGAGCCTGTGTTGTGGCTATCAAACGATAAGATTATTTTATGCCTAGGACATATATCTACTTGTTAATACTAATACATCTATTTAAAATACTCAGTGCAAGTGTATGTATGTGTGAGTGAGTGTATAACACACCAACTTATAGGTTTTAAAAGTAGTTCTGTATCCGTGTAATTCAAACCGGAGATAATTTTTTTAATTTTAGTTTTAGCTTGATACTTTGTGCAATACTACTATACTAATTAATATTTGAAGATCATACAAAGTTTTAGTCCGACAGTAATCGTCAACCAACAGTCGCACACGCTACTACTGCGCCATCGAGGCAATCCATTTCTGTTGGTAAATTTAACGTAAAAGATGATTTATGAATTTTGAAGTTTTTTTTTATATTTAAGCCAGCCAAACTGTTTTACTCAAAGTATGAGTAGAATCCAGCAGAAGGGGCTAACATCCTCATTGTGAGTACATACAATGCACCATGATAGCCCACACCATGGTGGCTTAGTGAGGTGTTTCTGCATCGGCCTCCGGAGGACGGACGGACGAATGATGCAGAATGATTGGACCTCCGGGTTCAGACTCACCTAGCATGAATTTTAGGTTGGTCTTCTGTGTGAGTTTAGTGCTGCCCTGGTCGAGCTGACCCATTCGTGGCTCTACTACCTATTAGTGTAGGTATATTTATAATTACTTGACTGACTGCCTTGTTGGTCTAGTGGTTAGCGTATGCGGCTGCTGATCAAGAGGTATCGGGTTCAATTCCCGGGTCGGACTAAATATTTGTGTGATCCACAAATATTTGTTTCTGAGTCTGGGTGTTTTCTATGAATAATATGTATGTATTTACAAAAAACAAGTATGTTTATGTATTTATATCAGTCGTTTAGTACCCATAATACAAGCTCTGCTTAGTTTTGTACTAGATGACGTTGTGTGTAACTGTCCGAAATATTTATTATGTACTAACCGTTAAGAGTCAACGTCTTTAAAGCTGAACGCTAAAGATATTGTGTAATTTATAATGTGGGTCAGTCTGTATTAAATTTATTTATTTATAATGGACCTCCAACAATTAATACCCTTTACATGCTACTTTTAACAAACAAAAAGAACAAATTGTTTTAATAATTATGCTTCCTCAATTATGGGAGATCACAACATGGGCATTTCAAAAATAAATACAAATAGTGTTCACAAATAGGAACGAAAATAATAAAATATAACAATATAGTTAGCAAAAATATACCAAAATAGTTACCAAAAATTTGAAAATAAGTAGCAGTTACATTATATACAACACACACACATATTTAAATTTAAACAGAAGGTAGCAATGTCAACAATTAAACATTTAATGACACTATTGGATCTCAAATATTTCTTTTTAAAATTCAACCTGACTGTTAGAAATTGCATTATATAATTGAATTGTTCTATAGAACATCCGTGACCATACGAGAACATTAGAAACTTCAATATAATTTTAGATGGAGATAAAAGTATAATTTAAAACCAAATGAAAATCATTATACTATAAAACTTTTGATCTATCAGTTTAAATTAATATGATTTAATTTTGATAATTATGTTTCTCTCTTCTTTTACAAACCATTTCATTACTTTAAATTCTTTTTTGTTCAATTATTTATATATAATACCTAAAGATAAAGCAGAGCATAACAAATGGAGTCCAGATCTTATCTTATAGCAAAATGTTGCCAAAACAATATAAAAATACAATTCTACCGTTCTCATTTTCCCTTGTGCACCAAGAGCGTAATAATTTTCTAGAGCGGCCATTTCACCTGCTAATCCACCGACTTCCGCAGCTGTTAGTGGCGGAAATGCGTCGCTGTTTTCAACTACTTTCAGTGACTAAGTGTTGCCACGTTTTAGTTTTGTTTACCTGGATACTCCTTTATTGTATTTGTATATTCAAGTATGTGTTGATACCTCGTTCTAATGTAACAATAAGTATACACCTATTGAAATAATATATTACGTGCCTTCATATTTTTAAGTGTCTGATTTTTTATATTGATGAATGAATAAATCATTGTTGCATTCAAATTAACTACATATGTTTATATACATATTTTTTTAAAAGCCATCTCTCGCTTAGTTATATACATTTTGTGACGCGGGAGAATTCACAAGCATCCATGAAATGCTCACAAAAAGCACTTAATTTGTGGATCACACAGTTTTGTCACATGTGTATTATGAACCCTAAACAATACTGCAAAACGGCGTTGCGAACGCTTAAGTCACTAGGCCAACTGTGGAATTAAATATAATTATCAACAAATTACAATAAATCTTCTAATGTGAAGCATACTGACAAAACCGATATATATATATAAAACCAAAAATAACACAAACAAACAACACAGACTAAGCTTTTAATATAATTAACATCAGAAGGAACTTACGGCAAAATACAACGTTTTAGAACACTTACACAAATATTTTCTAAGGGGAGCTCCATTAGTATTAAAGGTAGGCTGGAGAATGCTTGTGTTTCTTGGGTCATAAATAACTTGAAGTTCTTGAGAAACGGATGTTGTTGTAGGTACTATGGAAGTGGTAACAGTACTTTGAGATGAATGTGAGCATTGTTACAGGGATAAACTTTTGAGACCGACAGATACGAAGTTCTATCTGATTTAAGTGTCGTTTAAGATTCCTTTAAAGCTAATGATTTCCTGAAATAAAGTATTAAAACGTACAACGAATGAAATATATATTTTACAAAGGGTAGCTTTATCGATTGGCGATTTCTTTCTAGTTTATGGACAGGATACAATTAATAATTTTGAACTGGTGATAGGTACATAAAAGTTTAAGCAAAAAATTTTTAATTTATATAGAAGAATAATCGATTATAATATAATTGTACAATCGATTATACTTTAGTCGATAATAGTTACAATTTATTCTGCTTTGAACAGACGGAAATGTGTACACATAGGAAATTCGAGTAGGTTTGCTATTGCATTTGATCAATGAATTTTGGCCAATCAATTCTAGAGTTATATATATAAAAATCGGTAGGTAAGTATGTTATTTTTTTGCTATTTATTGATAAACAAAACGTCTTTTCAAAAATAGTCTCTTTTAATCTAATTACTTAAAGCAGTTCCAGTTATTTTAAATCTGTCCTGTTGATTTTGGACTGTTTCAATTAAGCGGAGTTGTACAATAAATTTGTTTGTCATTTAAATTTGTGATATAAATCAGTATTTATCTTTGGTTGTTGAACTTTTGTGATTAACAAAAACGGTACTAGCAATCCCATGGCGTATTGATTACTTTGTCAATTGTTTAATTTGCTTTTCCTATTCAGTTTACTTGTGAATAACATTGATTAAAATAATTCTTGAATTATTTCATTTTAACTTAAAAACTTCAACCTATTGTATTCAATGCTGAACGCAGATCTCCGACAAAGAACGCAAACTGTCTCAATCTTTCTACTTTCTCTAAACTGTCGATGTCGGTCTTTTTCGGGTATGTATTTTATTTAAATAGATCCCTATATCAAATTTATGTACTATCATCATTGGAACAAATATCAATGAATCATTTTTAGATTAAGCACAATTTAGATTAAGTATTAAAAACACCCTCTTTTCTTTGTATCATTTTGGATATATCTTAATTTGTAAACTAATACAAATAATTTTGTAGTGTTTTTGCCAATTTGTTATATTATCATCTGTTTAATGGTTCAAATAATCAGGCTGCTATATCATAACGTAATGTTGCACTACCCTCACTCGCAAGGACAATGTTGACAACTTCTTTTGGATTCTGCTCATGCTTTCGATCAAGGAGAGAAGAATTATTTTCTCAGCTTTTAACCTGCTTTTAAAATCTTTAAAAAATATGTGTATAGGAATGTATTCGCCCTATAATCACTTTCTTTAAGACCGTTGATATTATTGCAAAGTATTTTAGTTTGTATGTCTAAGTTTTTCTTTTATCTGCTGCCGGAAAACATCACAGACAACAAAAATTAACGCCCTACGATTTTTACACATCGCTCGCGAGCGGATGCCGCAGCCATTTCCTTGCTTCCGGCCCCGAGTGAGATTTCTTGTACTACCCTCGTGACCTCTGAGGTCATCCATCTTGTTGGAATGTTTGTCTTGCCGCCATTTTGATTTAAAAGTGAAGCACTTCGACTGTGAATATAAGTCTTGGCTGTGCGTTTTATTTGTAGCTACATACTGTTTCAAGTCTTTTTATCTTTTTTATATGTTTGTGTGTTATCTATATATTAATATGTGAAGCAAAAATTTTGTAACCCCTTTTTACGAAAATTGCGTAGACGGAGCAGTATGAAATTTCGCACACTTAAATAGTTTATGTGGAGGAGGAATGCGGGAAGATATTTTTTTTCAGATATGCATAAAAATACATTATATCAATAAATAAAACGTTACACACACTACCATGTATTTGACACCCACACGCACAGACACTGTTTTGTTAAAAAATCGAATTAATTATGGTTGAATTTCGACCATTTAGCGACCACAAGTTTCTTTTAAATTACAAAGTACCATATTAATATGTAGTGGAATTCATAGAAAGAGAATGGTTATAAAGAGAAAAAATACGAATTGCTGTTCAAATAGGAATGTAGGTATTCTTGGTGTTCGTTACATGTATGTTTGCAAAGTCCCTCGCGACACAGAATATATAATTTTTTTGTGTGAGAGTTATGTTTTTAAAATAACATTTTAGGATAATTGTGTGGGAATGGGTGTCATGCCCCTCTAACACAAGAGGAGGATTCTCCGACCAGAAGAAGTGATCGTGCCTTGCGGGGCAAGCCCCAACAGTTGGCGTTGGTCAGTTAATCGGCGCGAGAACTTCTATATCGCGATACAGATTGTTTTTTCTATGCTGTATGTATTTGGAATATCAAATTAATGAATGTGCAATGTTTTCAACAAAATTAATCGCTCTACTAGAAATTTTTAAATTGATACAAATTTTCAGTTTACCAGTAAATGCTATGTTAAAAAAATAAACACTTGTAATAGTTGCGCAGTGATAACATTCAATGTGAATGACCTCTGCGTATACCTGACAATAAAGTTTTACAACCGACATACTGTTTCACAAATTACGCTAAAATCCTCAAACGTTTACACCCTTTTATATGGCCAACCCTAATCCGTACACAGCCTACCGAATTTTCGAGTGCACCTGCCAAAGATGATCACAGTGTATAGTCGCGTACAAAATCTATTACATTTTTTTACTAATGACCTTTCTTCAAGTGGTAGCCTCCTTTATTCTGGTAGTGTGCAGTAAACAATAATGATTTTCACAGTATCATAATTATCTTCTGAGTAATTTGGAACGTTTAAATTACTGCAGTTGTCAAACACACTAATACTAGAAACACGTCTAAGTTTGTAGTAAAAATTTAAGTAAAAAAGATTGATCGTAAATATATTTATAAGTCTTTTAATCTACAAATCTAATTATATATTATTATAAAATTAATAATGGATTAAAATTGGGCTGGAATCTTATGTCTTGTCTGTGTTTTTGATCTATGACTTGTGTCCAGTATTATATTAGATACAGTTAACAACTAAAACTAATACAATTGATGGTTGTCAAATAGAAAAAGTACTCAAGTAAATGTAACTTAGTAATTATTGTCCATGTTTTGTTACTGTTGGAAGCTTACGTTTTAGAACCTATCAGCAATTGATTAAATGATTAATGACCAAGGCAGAGCTATTCTGCTAATGTTTACGTTACATGCATCCTTAGTAAAAGTACATATGTATATGATATTCTGTCTGCATGTGTCAGCACGCTGAGAGATCATATTTTGTCTATGCAGATAACTATTACTAGAGTATGGATGCTCGTCATATACAATTACAATTTTATTAACACTGATACACTTTTGGATGTTGGCGTAATTTGAATGTGACGTCGAAGAATCTTGAATTGATTTTATTTATATGTATGTATTAATGGAAATAAACATGTTCAATGGCATTAAAAGTTACTTACTCGCCAAGGATATATTACTAAGTGGCAATTCTTTATGTATTGCTAGCATCGTTAATCCTGTATAATACATTGATAAACGCTTGCTGAACGCGATTGTACATTATGTAGTCAAGTGTGAGGGTTGTAACATTACAAGATAATAGAACTGGCTGAGTTCCAGATAGTTTCGGTCGATGATGGCTGGACGGATTAACCCTATGCTATTTGCTCACTAGTGTAACATTGTGTTGTCTTATAATGTACTAGGATTAATGTTGGTATGTTTGGTAACAGCCAGGTAAGATGAGGTTCTGGACTTATTCAAGGTGTATCCAGCAAAGACAAACATATCTTCACAAAAAAAAGTTTCTTTTTAAAATGAATTTAAAAATTCTATTTTTTTTACAAAACTATCAATATTCTGACCGGTGTTTGTGTGTAAAGTCCAATTTTCCAGTTTTGGTTTTGCTAATAGTGTTTGTACGAGACCTCAGTCTGTATATAGGCTGGTCTTAGAGTATCACCTTTGGTACTCTAAGACCAGCCTTCAAACAGATTCGGTATCCATGTGGCACGTAGACTGAAGTAGTGAAGATAATAGAATTAAATTAACGATACAAATCTTTACATAGTCTTGCTGTTTAAATTGCTTGTTTGTAAATATTTACAAAATAAAGTATATGAGTATTGTTTCAGTCAACCTAGCGAGGCGAGGTGATCATTCTTGGCAGGCCACGGCCCAGCGGTTGCTGTTGGGATGTTGTATAAATGCTAATCGGCGCGAGAATTCCTCTATCGCGATACAGGATTAGTAGTTACTCCTTATAGTTCATTCCGTGTGTTCTTCGTGGTTCAGTGATTCTTCGGTAGATGTCACTGTTGTATGTGGAAGTCGCCACGACGTTAATTTTTTGTTACTCTCTCCTTTGAGAAGACGTGAGCCCAGCAGTGGGACGTTGTTGATGATTTGAGGTAACAGTCTAGTTCTATATATCACGTACCTTGGTATCTTTTATACCTGTTTTATAAGTCAGTTCAATCAACATTTTTCTGCCAACTTTCTAATTTAATTTGTAGTTCTCGTTACGTAAGACTTTGCAAAAGAGTCGACTGATAATTGTCATGGCCGATAATCTTTATGATGTCAAATAATCGAGAGCGAGTTAAAACGAAAGAACTAACTGATAGGGCGTCCGTGTGGTGACGGATTAAGAATACAGAGTGTCACCACCCCTATTCATCCCGCGGGTACCGTAAAAGGCAACTAGGAGATAAACTACGCAACACAACATCAATGCAAAGAGAAGGAAAACTTGAAACCAACCCTATACCAACCCGTCTGGCCGTCCTTTCTAAAGAGAGGCCCATGTCCAGCTGTGGACAGTTAAAGGTTGTTGATGATGGTAGGGCGTTAAGAGATGAGAGTGTTAGATGCTTGAACAGTAGACCACAGTCGTTTTCAAAGAATCTTGTGTGTATGATTCTGTTTTGTGATGAAAGATTGATTTGAGAGTGTGAGAGCCATACTTCCATACACACAGATGGACTCGACAGTAGTTTTAATATAATTATTTAATTCTTAGAAGAAATACAACTTATTTTAATATAGCATGAAGCTCTCAAAAGTATAATTATAATTTTCTCTTCCGATACTAAATACTCCGCTCATATTGGTCGTGGCGTGATTATACCTTTCTCGATAATTGGACTATCTAACACTGAAAGATTTTTTCAAATCGAACCAGCACTTCTTGAGATTAGCGCATTCAAACAAACTTTTCACCTTTATAATATTAGTATAGATTAAGAATCAAGCCCAATAACATCAACGGTCTCATTTGCGATTTTCAGACGACAAGGTCATAATGGCAGAGACGCTGCAGGACCTGCAAGAGATGCTGAATGACTTAGCTGATTCTTCTATGTGCCTCGGCCTTCGGAAGAACTTGGACGAAACCAAGGTCATGCTTAATGAATATGTGTACTACTGGAACCGATTGCAGTACATGATACCGTTCTCGGGGTTGTTCAAAAATATGTCTACCTTGGGCAGACGTTGCAGTTGGGTAGAAACAACCTTGGCCAACCGCGAGGGGGCGGCGTCCGCGTGTGACCGGACGATGCCCAATTAGAGAGTACACACTTGAGGTGGTGCCCAGTGAAGTGCGGGCAGGCGCCGGTTGGAGTCCAGAAGGAAATCCCCTCCCTGGACTCCTTCCAATACACAGGCGCAGAGAGGGTCACACCGTGTGGTGGGTAGAAACAACCTCGAGAACGAGGTGAATAGAAGAATTCAGTTGGGTTTGGCAGCATTTGGAAAGCTACGTCGAGTCATTTCGTCGTCGATCCCACAGTGCCTAAAAACGAAAGTTTTTAATCAGTGCGTACTATCTGTCATGACATACGAAGCCAAGACCTGGACGCTTACGGTATGGTGCGGTGGGGTTGAAGAGTTTTTGAGTGGAGACCACGTCTCGGCAAACGTAGTGTTGGACGCCCACAGGCAAGGTAGAGTGACGACTTGTGCAGGATGGCTGGCAGGAGCTGGATGCGAGCAGCCCAAAATCGATCAGATTGGTGTACAATGGGAGAGGCCTATGTCCAGCAGTGGACTACGATAGGCTGATGATGGTGAAGCTTCAAGGATATGTTTGCCGTAAATAGCTCGTTTCTACGTTTACCAAACTCGTTTCTAAGTTTCTCGAAATATTTATATTGATAAAATATTTTAGAATATAACTACACCTAGACTGGATGGCAATCAAACCAAAGACCTCTAATTTGGCTGTTGAGGTAACTAAGCACTAGACCAACAAGTTAGTCAAATAAAAAACCACTCAACTCACTCACTCAATAAAAACATAATAAATGTGCTTCATAAACACCACTACAGTACTTCTACATAGGAATATTAAATCAATATGAGAATGATGGTCAATTTCCTATACAAATAAATATAAAGAATAGACGTAGAGAAAAACTTAGTAGAAATGTTTGTTTTGGTACGAAAATGCGACAAAGAGCCGCGTGTGTTTCAAATAAATCATTTTTTCAGGTGAAATACGATCGCATAAAGCGTTTCCGAAAGCAATTAGTTGCTGTTACGACCGCAGACGAGGAACGTGAAAAAATATATCAACCACGCACTAGGATGTATTACCGTCGCGGTTGTGAGACTAATGATTTAGGAAATAAACTTGAAAACTTTTCTTATTTTAGTTTTATTAAATGTCAATCATCATTCTTTTTACTTTCTTCTAATCTGTGAAAGTGATTTCATAAAAATCTATGATATAATTTGATATAGACGTGACTATACTTAAATAATCGCGTCAAGTGGTAAGTGTCACATGAAATTCTTAGCGCCTGATCTCTCTTTGGCCGTGCCTGTTCCTATCAAATTACGAGAGTGAGAAAACACACACACAGGAGATATATTCTTACACATACTTGTGCAGCAATACATCTCATGCGTAGTTGGCTGGTCTCCATTGAGGCTGCCGCCGTCTCTGAATTCGACTATAATTACATCATCATCATAACATATTGGTTCAAGATGAAATATCCAAAAGTTTAAAAAACCAATCTACGAGTATTTAATAACCTTCAACCGCTCACACATCTCGCTAAATACTTTTCACTTCGGGTTTTTTTTAAATCCTTTTTAGCCATCACATTCTCTTTTGAAACACTTACAATTTATTTAACCACAAAATATTTACTACATTTTTAATTTTACTTGACTAACCGTACCTAAAAGTTGCGCTCATCTCGATCATTGCTCAACCCAAAATACAAAAAGCTGCGACGTTCGCCCATCTTAGTGCGATAATTAACTTAATAAAAATAAATATTGTATCCCTAGAACATTGTGGGTTTACGATATGGCCACAATAATTTAATACCGGTTCGTGGATTAGGTATTTATTTAGGTACCAGTTACTGGCTGTGCAGTATATTTAGGATTTAGATATTTATCGGTATCTCATCTTCAGGGTAAGTGTTAGTGGTTCATTAAATATAATGGAAGGAATATTGGTTGGAGCGTTTACATGTGTATGTAAATATACTTTGTTCAATGTTTCTGAAATGGTCTCAGCAGTCTGTTTGCATACTTAGATATTGCACATACATAGGTAAATATTATATACATGAACATAAATGATAACTGTGATACATGCAAACACACGTATTATAAATGAATAAATGCTGTTAATCATCAAATTGAAGTTGTTGCCTACTACTCAAGAATTTTAAATATGACGTTTTATTAAGTAATCGCCAAAAAAAATAATTATACACCAATATGACTACTGTATAATTAATAGTATAATCAAACTTTAAGATGATTTATTTTTATGATTACTGATTATAAATAAAGAGTAGATTATTTGCCCGTTTTACTCCAAGTAAGTTTTATTTTAGAACTGCACAGTTAGTCAGTATGTAACCTTCGAACAATACCTAAAAAGATCTACTAAATTTAAGGCCGCTGCATACGTGACGGGATATTACCTCGGACGGGACGTGGACGGGACGGGGACGTTGTTGCCTCGTTATAAACAGGGACGTGATGTAAATGCATACGCACCGTGACTGTGACTCGGATCTAACGTGCTAGTGTTGTGAACAAGGAAAAATGGATTTTTCATTACAAGAATTGGTTTTAATCCAATTCTTGTATTGAAACATCGTCAGCGACGATGTTTAGGTCGTCCCGTGCGTGCCACGTTCCCGTCCCGTCCGTGTTTCCGTGAAATATGCATTTCCTTATACATTTTGTATGAAACGATGTTAGCAAAACTTCCCGTCCCGTCCTGTCCGTGTAAAAACCCGTCACGTATGCAGCGGCCTTAAAGGTTATTGTTGATTTTGTTACAACAATAAATGTAGTATTTTCAAAAAAAAAAATAATTAACAAGGAGGCTATTATGATTTCAAGACTTGTTAAGGTCCCATAAGGGCCACCGCAGACTAGCTACTTTTAGCATCGGCGATCGGCAACTAGTCGCTTTTTAGAAGCTAAATACGGCGACCTAACGCTCTACACCGCACACTTAAAAACGCCAAACGCGGAGATTGAGTCGCTTTTTAGAAGCGCGACACAGCAGCTGAACGCTACTCTCCGCACACATTCGGATGCCGGTAGCATCGATTTGGCATTGAGCAGTCGCTAAAACGCGCGTTTCCGATACCGCGATCGAACGCAGGAAGTCGCTAAAACGCGATGCAGTCGCCAAATCGCCGATCGCCGATGCTAAAAGTACAAGGTTTTGTATCACAATACCATGTTAGGTTTCATTTATTAATAAACAGACTGATGTTATCATATACACAATAGGTACTATGTTTTATGAAATAAAACTCGTCAGCGGCGGGCACGTGTTAGGAATTTTACAGAAATTCAATAAAAGTGTATGGATGAATCCTCCGCTATGCTAGTCGCTAAAATCGGGTTGGGTATCAGTTGAAGCAGATTATGTGCTGTTCTTTTAAACCGATATTTCTTATCTCACTAAATCTACACACATAATCCCTACTAATATTATAAATGCGAAAGTAACTCTGTCTGTCTGTTACGCTTCTACGCTTAAACCACTGAACCGATTTTGATGTAATTTGGTATGAAGATAGAACTGAACTTGGGACAGGACATAGGCTACTTTTTACCGCGATAACCGACATACACGCGGGCGGAGCCGCGGGCGAAAGCTAGTATATATGTATGTATATATATATAAATATAGAAGTTTCACAGGCACTGTTTGTTGACAGTGATGACCACTCGTGATCAGCGATAAGTGATTATTTGCAGTTTTAATATCAGTTATAGATATCAGATTCAATAGTTTGTCTCGGGAAGTAATTAAAAGGACGAAATGAACATATTTTTAAATAATCCTCAATTTTTTATTTAAATTAAAGCCTATCAAAATGACTCCTTGTTAATAAAGGTAAAAAACATTGTCAACTATAAAGAAAAATAACTGTTTAAAAGTATTTCAAACTTTATAACCGCTGACACTGAGACCCAACAGCTGGCCAGTTTAATTAACTGCGATACAGGAATTTTCTTTATTAACCACCGGAAAAAGTGTTGTGCTGCCATATTAATTAGAAAATGATTTTTTATTATTTTTTACAATAAATTCATTCATTTAGCTGAATTAACAAAGGTACATGACTTTTTTTTAATTCGACGAGCAATATGGCTGCCTTTGTTTTCAGAATAAATATTTGTTCGCCATATTCTTGTTTAAAGCTATTTTCAGTACAATTGTTTGCATGCTCTTTGAACAACAATGTGCTATTTGAAGATGGATATGGCATGCTGAAATTGAAACTCCTGTATAGACTTTTGATAACGATCTTTAAGGCCTTTTATTTTATTTTATTTAAATACTCTTTGAGAGGGTATGATTATTTGAAACTGATGTTACACTAAAACCTTTGGTTGATAGCCGATCCCAAATAAACTTGGCAATAACGAAGGCTAGGAAGATGATGATTGAGAGGATTTGTTTGCCTACAGGATCAAAAGAGAATTAATTACAATAATAATATAATAAATATTTCGGAAATTTTACACACTTCGCCTAGGGGGGTGTCACTCCGCAGTTTAGGTATAGTCGGCCGCCTGCCTGCCTGGACGAGCATGCCGGTCGACTATACATCGTTAGAACAGGTAAGAGTTACACGATAGAAATAGACGCAACGGTAGGTAAATATCATTGTAGTTGATTCGTCGCTGTGCGATCTGAATTGAACTTTATCTTTTGACGCCTAGGGTCCCAATTTCTTTATTTTACTTTTCGGAGTGAGTCTTCGGTATGAGTACTATTGTGTATTCTGTGCTACGCTATCTTGTTTCCAAACTAAGCAGTGCTTGTATCATGGGTACTAGACAACTGATATATACATAAATATACTTTTTTTTTGTACAAAAAATCCAACAACAAAATACACAACAACAAAACAAAACACATATAATAACAACAAAATACATATAATACAAATACATATAATACATGGAAAACATCCAAAATCTGAAACAAATATTTGCGGATAGCACAAAAATTAGTTCCGACCCGGGAATCGAACCCGAGACCTCTTGATCAGTAGTCTCATACGCTAACCACTAGATCAACGACAAACTTAATGATAACTACTTTAAAGTAAAACTTGGCATATGTAGTCAGAAACCTATAGTCCGGTCTATTTAAGCCTAAAATCAGGAGGAAGGTTACATAAATTCCCATAAAGCTGAATATTGGCATAGTTGTTCAAAACATCATTATAAAGAAAATCTCAAAAGTCCTCATCGTTCCGAGGTGTGCTAAAAATTTGGCACGGGGTCAAAGGTCAAAAAAATGAGTTTTTTGCGATTTTTAGCGAAACGGTGAGTTTTTTTGCAAAATTACTCCAGTACAAAATTGTAGATCACGAAATTCTCTACAAAAAATATATCCATAATTTTTTTCCTAAAAGCCACCATTTTGGAGATATAACGTTCCGAAAAGTTGGATCAGTCGTAATCCCTCTATTTTGCACACGTACGCCACATATGAAAGTCACTAAAGGTGTAATAGAACTAAAATAAGTTCGCTATTATTTATTGTAACTTGCTTATGTAAAATATAAGTTAAACTACGAGAATCTCAGGTATAATGAAACCCCGTTCCTAAATTTGTACGTCAGTATAACCTTGGGATAACATCTGTCTTTTATTCTATTGTCCGCGTGGCTAGGGTCGTATACCTGCTTTATGTTGGCATGCCCAATATATGAAATACATACCGTTAGTCTTGAGCGCCACTGCGTAGGGAAAACATGTGCTTATCTTAACCTATCTTTTAACCTATTTTGTGCGTTTTAGATTTTTATAAGAAAAATGTCAGAATATTGTTTTATTTGTACTCATCTTTTAACTGAAAGTGAAACTGTATATATACAATATTACCATATTATATTCGGGTATATTACCAAGTTCAAGTGTGGCTTGGTAATCAGCTGGACCCTAAAGACTGGGGTTGGAAGTTGATCGACAATACACTAGAGCCAGTTCAAACTTTACTTCCACCAGCACCTGAGAAACTTCTCAACACAATATTTTGCAACTGCAAGAAAGGGTGTAGTGCAAAATGTGGTTGCAGAAAAGTTGGACTGTTTTGTTCCCTGGCATGCACACACTGTCAAGGCCGATCATGCTCGAATGTTGAGTCACCAACTCTTGAAGATTCGTTTGATACCGATCAGGAATCGCTATTGGGGCAGTTTACGTGTGAAATAGAACAAGAAGAAGAAGAACAACAAGAGGATGAACAGGAAGAAGAAGGAGAAGAAGATCAAGAAGAAGAAGAAACAGAAATCTTGGACAGTTATGAATCAGACGACTAACTTTTTATTTTAAGTACTTTATTTAATTACACCGCCGTTGTTTTTGCCCACTATAATATATAATATTATTTTGCAATAGTTTTAAAACATATAAAATCTCAGCAGACCCGTGGAATAGGCCTACTGGGGAAACCACGTTAAAAAAAACGCGCTTTGTACACTACCTCATAGGTGGCGTGGAAACGTGTGCAAAATAGAGGGATTACGACTGATCCAACTTTTCGGAACGTTATATCTCCAAAATGGTGGCTTTTAGGAAAAAAATTATTGATATATTTTTTGTAGAAAATTTTGTGATCTACAATTTTGTACTGGGGTAATTTTGCGAAAAAACTCACCGTTTCGCTAAAAATCGCAAAAAACTCATTTTTTTGACCATTGACCCCGTGCCAAATTTTTAGCACACCTCGGAACGATGAGGACTTTTGAGATTTTCTTTATAATGATGTTTTGAACAACTATGCCAATATTCAGCTTTATGGGAATTTATGTAAACTTGAATGTGTAAATAGACCGGACTACTAATATCGTTTGTTGCATGTTATTACGAAAATTAAATTTTATAAAATGCTGACCTTTTGAAAAGGATTCCGTTATGGTGACTCATACTACCTATCTGTTGCATGTATAATCTATTTAGTATCTTCTTCATCCTAGCCTGATTCCCAATATTATTTGGGGTCGGCTACTAGTTCAACCGGTTTTACCTGAATATCAGTTTTTACACGGAGCGCCTGCCATCGGACCTCCGCAACCCTAGAGGAGAACTGAACTTCAAGGTTGAACAAGTTGTTGGTAAATTTTAGGGTATAAATGTTCATGACAACCGGAATTGATCACTGCCTAACTTTCAAACTCCGGGCTGCTAATAAGATTATCCTAAGAAAAACTCAAAAACACTTTTTGGCCCGACCCGGGATTCGAACCCAAGACCTCTTGACTAGCAGGCGCATAGTCTATTATCTTTCTATAAAATTGAAGTGTCTGTTTGTAATTTCAAATTAACTACTTTTAACTTAATATATATAAAAGTATATAAAACATCTACATCGACAAATAATTTTAACATGTCTGTCTGTCCGTCTGTTTGCCCGTCTATCTGTTTGTTGCAGCTAATCTCTGGAACGGAGGGACCGATTTTGACGTTACTTTCACTGGCAGATATAAGAATTGTATTCCTAATGCGGGAGTTATCATTTAATAAATTTAACAAAAAGAAACCGACTTCAAAGAAAAACTATTCCGAATACCAAAATCGCGACAATTGTGCATATGATATTTGAGGAGTTCCCTCGATTTCCTTGGGATCCCATCATCAGATCCCAATATGATGACGATGGGACCACCGTGAGCTAGGCCCATTCCAATGCAAAAATAATTTTTGAAATCGGTTCATAAATGACGGAAGTATCTCTGAACATACATAAAAAAAAAAAAAGATTCCGACGAATTGAAAACCTCCTCCTTTTTTTGAAGTCGGTTAAAAAGAGAAAGTAAGAGAATCTCGATTAGAGGAGAATCACCATAAGGAAGGAATGACGTAAATATCTATATCTATGTATTTCTTCGTGTGTAAGAGCTCCGTTTCCTGTGAATGTCTCATGTATATAAATACTATACCCATATTTCTTCACAAGAGCGTAAGGTTTTGTTGTCTAGACTTGCGGTTAATTTACTGTGGTCAGAAATCATCTATCACCCTTGATCACCCCTAAATCTTCTCCGAAAGGCCTTGGCTAAGGTAATTATTTGTGTCCTATCTATTTATTCACTTCAGTTTTTCGTAACCAAAAGGTACAAAAGAAATGTAAGTTTATATGCAACATTAAACTAATGAAAGGTTTTTATTATATAAATTAATAGAGGTTCTACTAACCAG
This sequence comes from Phragmatobia fuliginosa, assembly GCA_932526445.1. Classification (NCBI taxonomy): domain Eukaryota; kingdom Metazoa; phylum Arthropoda; class Insecta; order Lepidoptera; family Erebidae; genus Phragmatobia; species Phragmatobia fuliginosa. Next base: position 16,242,091 of record OW052074.1, on the reverse strand, counting down.
TACGACACTACACCTAAACAGACAACAATAATCAATATAGTTATTTCTTATTTAATTTTCATACATTTATTTTGCATTCACATCGCTTCCTATTTCGCTAACTATCGAGGGTTCAAATTCAACGTATGACAACTTTGTTGTTCTGAGTCTGTGTGTTCTTTGTGTCCGTTTCATGTATGTTTGTAAAGACAGCGGCGAAATTTGTCTTAAAAAAAATATTATCTATGTAGTTTTGACCAGCCGCTTTTTGTACATACCTACATCATCATCATCATCATAAGCCTATTGCAGTCCACTGCTAGACATAGGCCTCTCCATTTGTACCTACTATCGTATTATATTATTTATGCACTCATTAGAAAAAAATGAGTCGGTTCTTTTGCCAATGTCGGCGTTGTTCTTACTTTTTGTTTCCAATTTTAAGTAAACGTAATAAATATTTAGAACAGGATAAAAAAGAGAACTGACATTAATAGCATTTAACAGGAAATTTCAATTTGCGTCTTCTAAAAGTATAAATAACACTGAATATTAAAAAAATGGGCACAAAATGAAACCGAATACAAAGTAATATTTGCGAAACAATGTCGTTAAACGATTTTAATCCACAAATAGATTACCAAAAACGTATTGCAAAAGTCAATTTATCACGATTTACTGTGGTGTAAATTGGAAGATTTGAGCGATTTTCATTACTAGGTACCTTCACCAGTCAACACTGCGGCTCCACACGCATATGGTCATAAAACAAGATTTAACTATTTAGATTAAACTGCCACGTTTTGCAAAGATCATATCTTTTCTTTCAATTTCCCATAACATTCCATTATTTTTCATGTAGGCAAGTAAAGTACACATTGTTACAATAAAAAACATCTATACAGTGCAGATAATAGGGTATATTATACCCTGATGTAACAGAAAGTGATAGAAAGATAATATCACTTTAGAGTTAAAGGAAATTTTTGACTACCACTAATCATCGTAAAAAAATTGCTCAAAATTGGATACAGACACTCTTTAAATATGATTTTAATGTTATAGATCTTCTATTTATTTTAAATAAGACAACTTCTTAATTAGAATTGTATCTTTAGTGAATTGTAGGGTCCTTTACAAATACATAAAGAATACCCAGAGCCTGAACAAGAATTTGTGAAACACAGTAAGTGTTGTCCCACAAAAAGATCGCACCTACACTCGGTTCCAAAAATAACGGGTCAGTCACATAAACCCGAATATCTCCCGAACTACGTATGCCATCCTAATGAAACGAAGACTGTTCAATTGAGAATTTAATTATACAGATAAAAAATAAAATAAAACTTAGTTACACCCACAATATTAATCTTAAATTAAAAAAAAACTAAAGTAGTCATATTTTTCTTAAGATTACATTTTTTTTATGATTGTTTTTTTGCTGTTTTTCATCACTGGAGGCTTCATCACGTGGAGGCAATACAAAGTATTAAATGAAGAAAGTGATGAAAAACAGCAAAAAAACAATCATAAAAAAAATGTAATCTTAAGAAAAATATGACTACTTTAGTTTTTTTTTAATTTAAGATTAATATTGTGGGTGTAACTAAGTTTTATTTTATTTTTTATCTGTATAATTAAATTCTCAATTGAACAGTCTTCGTTTCATTAGGATGGCATACGTAGTTCGGGAGATATTCGGGTTTATGTGACTGACCCGTTATTGGTTTATGTGACTGACCCGTTATTTTTGGAACCGGCTATATATCATTCAGCGCATTTGGAACCTTTATGTTATATATGCAATTTAATAGGCCTAAATGCATGTATTGACTTTGTGCTGGCTTATTCAAATAAATATCTCATATTTTTGTTTCAAACCTCCTAATTGTTCATCTCACGACAAAGAAGGTAGCGATTTACTGAGATCGCTATTAACTTGTACTCTGAACTTAAAACGTAATAATTTTGACCGGCTCAAACTCCATGGTAATTCGGGGGTTCCCCCACACCTCCATGGCCAGCGTAATTTGAAAATATTACCGAATAATTGCCAAAATAAAGTGTATGATACATTTAAGATGGGGTATTTATAAGCCATTATTTATGTCCACCAATGAAAAGGAATTATGAGGTAATGGGGGAAAGTTTATGTGATATTAAGGTTTATCGGGGCGTAAAACGATCGGTGTTTCAGTGTAATGATACCTTGGTTGTATTATGTTTCACGAGCGACAATTTTGTTGAAAAAATTTACCGTTGAATAAAATATACTTTGCTTTTAAACGGAATATAAGGTGTTTTGAAGTTCTAAAATCACATACAAATGTAATAAGTAAGTTCTATTATGTTGTAAATAAGACGGGCGATCATTATCCGAATGACGTACATTGCCTGTTTTACACATAGAAAATGTGTATGTACGTTTTTCCAGAACAAAACTCCTCTACCTTATAATCTTTCAAATACTATTACTATTATTATACAGATACTTAAATTATTGATTGTTTGTTTAACCTTTCAATTATTCGAGCTATCGATCTCCTCGATCGACGCAATGCAACAAATTAAACAACATATATTATAAATCGATGAAAGTGGTGTGCAATTGGCGAGGCCCATATCCAGCAGTGGACTGTGATGTGCTGATAATGATGATGATGAAGCTATAAAGGTTTTGGCAAGTTATTTTTACGATCAGTTGCAAGTCAAGACACTAATCTAAGATTATACCTGATTGCTTTCCGAATAGAAAAACACCAAAGAAAAACAAAAATGGGAGTTGGAATACAACAACTCAATTATGCCAGGATTGTGTGTGTTTTAGAGTTTCGTAATTCATGACTCGGAATCCATGATTCACCATGTCCGTCCGTCCGTTCGCGACTTACCGTCTAAACGGTTATTGATAGTACCCACGTACCATTATGGTAGACTACGGAATCCTATTCTATGCGTGGCCTGACACGCACTTTACCGATTTTTTTAATATAGAAAAACAGAACATAAAACATAAAACAAAAAAAAATGAAGCCACAGTATTAATAATTCTTAATTAAAACAAAACAGATAATAAAATACTCACAGAATATTGAATCCTGATTTTGCGTTTTTAAATTCCAATTAATAAAAATGCCTGGTTTAAGAAGGTACTGCACGAAATTGTGGAATTTGACGTATTTTCAAATCAGTAGTACTATGCGCTACATTAATTAAATACATCAAAAGTATTTGTATAGTTTAGGTCGATCCTTGAACAAGATCTTAGGCATGTTGGAATTTGAAACAGATACATATGAAATTAAAAAACGATACATATATGTTGTGTGTCAGATGAAATCTTAAAAACATTTTTCTTCGAAAAAATAGTAGATTTTACGTCTAGAACAATAATTTTCATATGACAATATTTGTATTTACATCGTGCAGGTTATCCGCGTTGTATAATTTAATTTAAAAGTATAAATCTAAAAATATTAAGACTTTTCAATTTTTAACACAAACGCCTGATGCACATTGCACATTGCGCTGAAAAAAACATTGCTCTAATTAAATTACTAGGTCTAAAACTTCAAAGCAGAATGGATCTAATTACTAATATTAATGAGATCGATTTTGTTTTGAAGTTTTTTTTTGACTTATGTCAGTATTGTATTGTGTATCATGTCTATATGTCATTGGTTATACTTACTGGCAAATAAGAAAATTGGAAAAAAAACAAATGTCGAGTCGAATCCTATACAGAGTAGTGCGAACGTAGAGCAACAAACGTACGAAACACAATACAAACGTACAAACGCAAATAGGTAAATATCTCAAACAGGTATGTTTAATGTTATTGTTATAATTTTATTGTAAATTCAATGTTCCGTTCACAATTATTCGTCAGTTGCTAGATTTATTATAAACTTTACAATGTCTTCTCTGTCCTTTCTATAATAACTACATTAATTTTATCGCAGGCTACCTTTGGCAAATCATCGGGTAATCAAGACGGTAGAAAATTTCAAAACGTAAATATTTACCTTTGATTATAAACATGTATTTAATCAAAGGTATAATATATCTACTCTTATCAAACTCACTTTATTATTATAGGCCTATATTTTTCAGGTTACATGTAATCTTATGGTCAAGAAAGAACTTATAGTAGAAAAGGAAAACACGAATGAAAGCAAAGCCACAATTCGGGTACCTGTTTGAACCAAGAACTTACTCACCACAACTCTCCATTTGGTTGCAACTTCAGTAATTTAAAATTTAATGGAGAATATAGAAATTGTTTTCATTCCTATATGGGTGATGCAAAATTAAGATTGGAAAATTGTAGAAAACCTAGAAACAGCAAGGAACTTGCACTCAATCAAAATATCGTGAATAATTAAGTGTATAGGTATGGGATTCAGGGCCCTGGAGCAAGTCACAACTTCTCTTGATATACCCTGCATGTCAAAACATTTTCATGCCAAATGTCATGCTAAAGTATGTGAACTCTGGGAACTGGCCAAAGAAGATAGCATAGAGGAAGCAACAAAATAAAAATTTGAACTGGCTGAAAAAAATGGTGACGTTAATGCATCTGCATCATCTCATCGTGTATGTACGCTATCTAGCGTACATACACGATGAGAACAGTTGTATCTGATGCGTATTAGAGTAAGAGGTCATACAGGAAAAACTATACGACTTTGTCAGGAGCTACAGATATCATTGGCTACAAACTAAAAAAGTTATATACATGACTGTTAAAAATAAAAACTCTATGGTCTGCGGGCGAGCTCAGAAGCGCAAACTTGAAGTACCTGAGCATGTATGACATAAATAATAACACTCTTTCATCTAGCGGTATGTAGTCAACTGCCATAGTAGAAGGCTTCAAAAGCAACTCAAGGTCTTATTTATTCTAAACTCAAAGCTGATGGTGATTCCAGCACCTACAAAAATATTCTGGATACCAAACCGTATGCCGCACTTATTGTCGAAAAGATAGAGTGCTCTAACCACCTCCTCAGAAACTTTTGTACAAGACTAGATGAATTATCAAGAAAGACATGTTACCAATTAAAATGCCAAAAATACAGCTCCAAAACGTGCTACGCTTACGACGATCCGTGAAAGGTGCCATAAATCACATTGATTCTCAAAATGAAAAATCTTTCTCTGAAAAAGTCATAGATTTAAAACAAGGCCTTTTCAATGCATTTGTTCACGTTTTCCGCGATCACAACTCGTGCAAGTCTTATTTTTGCAAGTACATCCTCATAAATGAAGGCCATCAAACTGATAAAAACGTATTTGGTGAAATAAAATCAGATCCGGTCTTTGCCACCATAATGAAAATACTTTGTCGATTGATTAAAAATGTCAAAAATTTAATGGTGAATAAACTATTCACTTAGACAATCATACTCAGGACGGTGTGCTGCATCTGTTGTTTTATTTAATCCTGAAATTCCACAAACATACATTAGCAAGATTTTTTTTCTGAAAAGTCCCAATCGACAAATTAAAAGGTTAGAGATGTGACGTAATACCAAACGAATAGCAAATTTAAAATGCAGACTTACAAAATCATTTTCTATCAACAGCAATACAGACATTGGTGATAAAGACTACGGTGAAACTTGCCCAAGGCCTGATTTTAGTAAAGCCGATTTCAACTTTGCTAACTCTACGCATATGGCAAAAATACTGTTACAGCTATCTAATGAGGATCGTCACGCACTTGAACGGCGCACTGTATTACAAGCTGATTCGATGGAATGGCTTCAGGAGCGGAAGCTTCGTCTCACTGCCTCTAATTTTGGAAAAAAAAAACATGTAAAAGGGGCTTTATAAGATGTGGACCCCTTGTCATAGCTATTCTCCCAGTGCTCGTACCACCTATGCATTCTACCTTCCGAATAACATCTGTACACTCTTATGAATACGCGGTAATCTGGATGACGCGCTGTAGGGTATCTTTCCCTATATAGGAATGCATCAGCACTTGCGCTACTTCTACATTCACCATAAATAAAGTGCATGTTTGTGTATTCTTGTGCCGTATATTGAATACGCGGCATATTGATACACGAAACCAGTCCAGATACAAGCCAAGTCGTCGTAAAATCACCAAACTAAAGTCCAAATCAGTGAGCAAAACGAAGAGTCCAATGATTTCATTGGACTCTTAGTTAAAACGATGACTTCTGGCTGTTTAGCCAGAAATCGTCGTTTTAACACTGATTGACAATCACAAAGAACTGCACATGCGATACCGAACAATTCAAGCGACACACCAAATACTTGCCATTGTTATGTGCCATGGCGCGAGAGAGATAAGGTACAATGTAATAATAATATACTCTTCTCTCGCTCGCTTACACTGTACTTTAGTACTGAATTTATTCACCTATCTCTGTCTCGTAATTAACAAAAAAATACTTCGGCCACACTCAGGTAGTAAATAGTGAAATAACATTATCACACGACCTTTACTACGCTAAAAAGGAAGCTTTAATTTTCTCTCTATGGATAAAATTATGTATTATACTATTTTTTTTAAATATAGTTGCTGCTCAGTTTTTCATACATATTTTTTTCTCAAAAATCTCAAATTTTGACATAATTTATTTTTGATCAAATTAAATTGTGATTTTTTTTTCCAAAAAAGTATAATAGGCACTCATACTATTTACTGCATTTCTAATAAGATTGTTTGTGAGGAATAAGATAACTTCAAGATTTGGGCAACAATTGGATTTTTTTTTTGGGGTTTTTTTTTGTACGCCAGATAGCTATACTACTAAGTGCTTTAGGATTACCCATTCTTTCTGGGACACCCTGTATAGATGATATATTTATATTGACAGGAGCTGGATGTGAGAAGTCCAAAATCGATCAGAGTGGTGTGCAATGGGAGAGGCCTATGTCCAGCAGTGGACTTCGATAGGCTGATTATGAAAATGATGATTTATAGATTCTAGAAATTATTACTTTTAAACAAAACTTTCATAAATAGCGACTGAATATTTAGGAGATAATATGTATTACTCTGTGTGGAGCCTACTCTGTACAATTATTTTACATATCTTATATAAAATGTTTCACGTAGGAAGCGGCAACGGTGCTGCCTAGCGGCGCTGCCCCGCAACTCTGCTCGTAAATACCTAAACTCGACGTTTCTTGTTCGCGCAGCACACTCTTAAACAAGAACGTCTTGCATTGTACCGCAATCTCGATTACTCTAATGAAAGATTTATACTTCATTTAATTACATATTCTAATTAGTTGAGATAAAATAATGATCGTCAATAAGTCACAGTGAATGGCCGCAATTAAAGGGTAGTTTTATAGAGACAAACATGTTTAGTGCATCTGAGTGTCGGTGCTGTGATGTCCACGACTTAGAATATACAGCAACTGGATATGATGCCACTAATCATGATGTATGTGGTTGTGGTGCTAAATTATTATACTTACAATTGTCGTATTTGGGATGTAGTCCTGAAAGCTGAATTTTTGTATGAGCCTTCATTTTGTATTTCTAAACAAAATCCCAAAAGTCCCCATTGATCCATGTTCCGCTTAAAAAGATATTCAGAGCACAAGGTCACGACAAACAGTTTTTCGCGATTGACTCGTGAAAGGCCACAATTATGAAAAATATTGTAGTAATTAAATTTGTAACTCAAGAAATTGCAAATAAAAAAAAATTTGGTTAAAAAAATTGTGTGATTTTTATTTATGTGTCTCATGAAACGTGGACTCCTTTTTACACCACCTTTGAGGTAGAGCTTAAGATACATATTTTATTTAAGGGTTTGTTAGTTTAATGATTGGTGCCCTGTCTGCTAACCGAAAGTCATTGGAGCGATAGCCACCATAGACAAATATTGTGTGATGAGCAAAGTAGCGGCAGGGCGAAGCTTTTCTAAGAGGAGCGTAAAAAGGCATCTCACTAGACCGCCATGGTGTGGGTCGGCATCGCCACACTGCCTGCATTCATATAGAGTGTGGTGGTCCTCACTTCTGAATTCTACTCATGCTTTCCCTTCAGGCAGAGTAGCTTCACTTTGCTGGCTAGCAATTAAAATAAAATAAAAAAACAATAATGTAGCCTTAAATACTCCTAATCTTATCAGCTATCTGTAAGTTTTAAAGATTACCCGAAACTAACAGACAGACACAAAAACAGACTGACCCAAAAAAATTATCATCATCATCACTCTATCGCAGTCCACTGCTGGACATAGGCCTCTCCAATTGCACGCCACTTTGTTCGATCCTCGGCTTCTCGCATCCTTTATACTTTTACAAATTTTATTTTTGTACAATATTTATACTAATACTAATATTTAACTATATATTTTCATGTGACACTTAAACGCAGGTAATTTGAAATTACAAAAAAACACTTCAAGTTTATTTCATTGTGTATAAGTAACGAAACGACATATAGATATTCCATGAGCCTTATTTTTTCATAATGAAATTAATCAAAAAATAAACCTTCCTATCCATTTTTCGTAACCTCTAAGATCAACAAGACATTAAAACATGAATCAAGCGGAGGCTATATAAATCACACAACAAAATAATTACCCCATAAAACGGGGATATACAAAAGGGGTTCATTGACCTGCAGAGGTCAATAATGGAAGGTCACCGAGACTGTAGGCATTTATGACCGTTTAAAAAGATTGCCTAGTAAATCAACATTGAAGTGTCCGGAATTTAATTTTGGAAGATATTTAAGATGGTTTAAATGTAATAAATATTTCATTTCAGATTTATAGACAAATAAGTTAGTTAGTTAGTTTATCATGTCCATAGAGTGAGACGATTGGGAGTAGCTATACGCAGGTGGAACTCTGCCAGAACATGAGCCCAAATGGGCATATGCATCATACAGTCATGAGACACAGAATGTGATCCTGTGTGTGTAAATTTTTGACTTAATTATTAGGTATGAGTTCGTAGTGAAAGGTGATTTTTTATGTGAGTTTAAACTTTTTTTTCTTTTTTTTCCTTTTTTAAAAAGACAACTCCCGCATTAGGAATATGAATTCCTGTGTCGCGGGGGACTTTACAAACATACAAGAAACGGACACAAAGAACACCCAGACTCAGAACAACAATTTGTGAATCACACAAAGTGTTATCCCACGAGGGATTCGAACCCACGACACTTGGCGCAGTAGAGAGCGGCGTGGCGACCGCTTAAACCACTAGACCAACCGTGCAGTCAAACTTACACATTTATTATAACTTTACATATAAATATATTAAGTTTACCGTAGCTGTTCTATGAATAACAGACTGTTTTGTTTCGTGAATAGAGGGTGTTTTTTTTGGTATGCCATGTTGTAGTGATAAATAATATGTGATTATAACTTATTATTAACTATATTATTAACTATAACCATTATAACCTTCACACCCATTTTGCTAATTTTATTTAGGAAATGTATTCAGTAATATATTAATTACTACATTTCCAATTAAGAAAAGTGTCAAGCAGATCAGCAGATTAACTATAAAAAAGAATATTATCTACTAACGATTCCTAGAAAATATTCTAATGTAACTGCCCTTCTAGCCAAGTTGCAAACGTTTTTCGTTTACTATTCCTGTTTCCGCGAAAGCATTCGCGGACGTTTTGGAACGCTTCTGAACGATCGTCAAACTGACAGGAGTGACAGGTGACGTGAGTGTGTAAAACTTCAAGTTAACAATGTGTTTTGACCCGCGGCGCGTGCGCTGGCGCGCTTCATAAAAACCCATAAAACAATATTCTGCCCAAAATATAACCGCGAGTGAGCCCCTAATCAACCCCAAAATCCACCTCGCCGCGTAAACAAAGACGAAAGTGCCGAACAATAGAACTAAGTGTGCACCCAGTGTCACGAGGCCGGCCCCTTGCGGATCCCAACACATCAGTACGAAGCGAACTGCGACGCATCAGCCCTCCGAGCCACCAACCCGTAAGTACCTATCTCCCATCCCCTACTTCTACCATAACCTCAACCGTCGCTGTACTGTCTTCACCGTCAAGGTGTAGCCAGTACATTTTCATTACATCATTTCATTCATTACATCCATAGGTCGCAGGTTCAAATCCGGCTCGAAGGACCAATATGTAATGGCTACACCTTGACGGTGGAGACAGTACAACGACGGTGAGGTTAAGGTAGAATATGATATGGGGGTTAGGATTGGTAAGAAAGGGCTCACCTGTTGCGGCGTCTATCTGTTGGCGGTTGAATGCGGGCTGATGACACGTGGACACGTGTCGGGGAGCTGGTCGCGGGCTTCGCTATTCAGCTGGCCAGCGATGCGGGTTCTTGAGCTGATTGTGGGTGGTTCTTACACTTACAGGACCGGTTTTAGCGGAATATTTGCGGATTTGCACAAAATTTGCACGCGCCCGGTTAGTTCGTGACAATGACACTTGTAAAGTTCGACCTTTCAACACGCGGCGCCACACGCGCGTCAGTGTTGTCAGTACAAAAAAAACGTTACGCCATCTCGGCGGATACAATTCCATTCTCTATTCTCTTGTTTCAGAGAATAATATTTAATTTTGATCACTCAGTGACTGAGTGGCACTAGCCAACGGAACAAGAGAATAGAGAAATAGAGTAGAGAATGGCATAGATAGGAACAGATATTCTAGCGCCCGAAAAGGACAGCCTACTTCTTATTGCGATTACCGACATATACACGGGCGGAGATGCGGGCGAAAGCTAGCTTGTAAATAATTTATTCATAACATACTTTATTGCACAATGAAACCATATGAAATAACCTTGCTTGCTATAAATTACATTTATTAAGAGATTAGCTGATGAACTAATGGTTTTTCTTAAAATTTAATATAACTACATTAAGTTCAACCTTATTACTATGTAGATAGCACATTAAACAACCATACCTATTAATAAAACACTCACCATTAAGCCAATACCCTCATAAACAACACCTAGAGCACAAAACAACACTATTAATTCCCTTTTATATGAATAAAAATATGTTTTTCAATAATTACATGCCGTATGTATCTCGTGATTTAGTTCCAAAGGAAATGTTCACCAATAATTTATGGGACCAAGTTGATTCACGATAATTTTTATTGTAGCTTTTTATTATATGATTAGATTGGTTTATTATTATACAACCTTAAACATGATTAGATTTAGAGATACTTGTGTAGTTATAGTTTACATACGTCAGTTTTTTTTAAGACCAGTTGTGTCCCGTGGTGTTGCTCGTGGTTATTGTTGTAAATCGCGAGTAACGCCGCAAAGTTAAGCTAGTCTAAAAATAAATAGCTTGAGTTACTCCTTATGTCCGTGTGGTGACGGATTAAAAATACAGAGTGTCACCACTCCTATTCATCCCGCGGGTGTCGTAAAAGGCGACTAAGGGATAAACTACGCAAGACAACAACATCAATGCGAAGAGAAGGAAAACTTTAAACCAACCCTATACCAACCCGTCTGGCCAGCGTGGTATAGTAGGCCAATACCTCATTTTCAAGGAGAGGCCTATGTCCAGCAGTGGACTGTTAAAGGCTATTGATGATGATGATGATGACTCCTTATATCATCAGCTTTCTGTCAGTGAAGGTCCCGTCAAAAACAATCCAGCCGTTCTAGAGATTACCCGGAACATACAGACAGACAGACAAAAATAAAAGAAAAACATTTTTGGGGTAGGTAACGTATATAATTTCATATGCATTTAGTAAAAAACTGTTAATTTGATATTACATACACACACTCCAATTTTATTTATGTGAGTAGATTTAAATCCAAAAGGTTAATAGATCAAATAAATAAAATTGAAATATCTGTTTGTTACTTCAAATTAACAGCTTCTACTAAATATAAATGACAGTATAATCAATAAATCTACAAGACATTTTTCAAAAATGTTGCCAGTCTGTCTGTTCGTTCTAATGTTTGCAACGATTGGTTCGATTTTGACGTTACTGCAGATAGTTGATGATACATACATACATTAAGCCGTATTACCTACAGTTTTTGTTGTAAAAGTACAATTAGTAAGAGCTGAAGTGGACCATGCAAACATACATGGATTGCCTAAGCTATTGCCTTTCGTTTTGGCTTCTCTTTAGATAAAAATGGTGGTTCTATCAATATTTAACGTCAATAGTACTGTCTTAGAGACTGAAGGCCCAATTAAGTGTGAGTTACTGTATTGTCTTAACGCTCAATGAAGGTGGTGACTACTACTTTTAGATTTTACTCTTCCGTTCCATAACTTAGAGTAGTCAATAGTGACTACTCTTAGTTATGGAAAGGAAGAGTAGAATGGCTGGCTATAGTATGAAAACAACAACACATATCATTGACACTCTCCAATCACAGCAGGCCTCTAACTCACTTATTATATTATTTTTTTATACCAAAGCTGAACTCCCAAAGATACCATATTCTGTAAATTTACGTCTAATTTCTTACGTCTCAGCTACGAAAAACTATAAATTAAGTAGTAAGTAATCAATGTCTCCAAAATAAAATGTTGGTACATGTATTTAATAAATATAAAATTTATAGATCATTCCAGAATTGAAAGTTACTGCCTTTTTAATTTCGAGTATTTCAAAAGATTTATTATAGATCCTGTTATTAAATATTTGGGTGGTACTTTAATTGATTTAACAAGCATCGTCATTGTAAATCGAGATATTTGAAAGATTATGATAAACATAAAAAGCAGCTACGACCCCATGGAACCTGGTCATAAAACATTTAATCTAATTTTTTACGTTTAAAAATTCCGGAATGGGCTGTTGTTGGGTTTTTCTTCCAAACAAATTCTAAATATCAGTTCTGAGTATGGAGTTCGTCGGTGTTTCAAGCCTGTGCACCGGAGAGCACGTTAAGCCGTCGGTTTTGGTTGTCATGAACATTTATGGCAATCATTATTGGGAAGTCAGTGCCATCAAATATAGGCACTGTTAATTAGCATAAACTCTGAATGCAGTGCATCCTCAGGGTTGTGGAGGTCCGATGCCAGTCACTTCGTGTAAAAACAGATATTCAGGTAGAACTAGTAGCCGACCTCGAATTTACTTGGAAAAAAAAAATGCTAGGAAGATGATAAAATAACTATTTTTAAAGTGGCAAAGGAAATCACTTAATTTTTTATATCATAAATATTATTAACAAAAAATATAGTATAATGTGAACTATAAAGACTTTTATTTCTCAACAATTTTACTTCTTTTGTTACATAACAATATGTTGAGAAGAAAATTGTACCTACGAGTATATTCTATCAGTCAAACTAGCTTTTATAGTTTGCTCTACTTAGTTTGACGTGTGTCAGGTGTGAATCAGGTGTCTAGATATTAATACTCTAACAATATCACCAGATCTCTAGCCGTAGGATCTTTATTAAAAAAAATGCAGTATGAAATCATCAACAACCCATAATGTCCCACTGCTGAACTCGAATCTCTTTCTGGAGAGGGTTAAGCCCTTTGTGCCCTACGCTGGTCGGATACGGGTTGGGGACCGGCAACACACGTTATGAAAGCCCCCAACTAAGCTTCACGACTGCTATCTTATGATAACAACTGGGACCGACTGCTTGACGTGACCTCCGAATCACGGAAACGCTCATTACATACCATGACACAAACGGTCACCCATCTAGGTCCGACCGCACCGCCGTTGCTTACCCTCAGTAATTGTTTTTAATCACCTAAGGCCACTAGTCTCTAAGAGCTTCAGCATGATATATAAAATCGAATTATCGTTAGACGCCGATAAAAGAAAAGGTTCAAATCTTTTTATTGATGTATAATTCTAAATCGGAACACAAAACAGTAGCCCAACCAATCTGTTGCTAACCTATCATTTGAGGCTACAAATCACACCCACGTTATAATTTATTGACTACAGCCGATGTCTTTATTCTCAACAGTTTAATTATATTGGTATTGTCTATTAATAAAATGCTGACATTTTAATAAGTGGGCGGGAACTGCTTTGTTTTCGAATCATTTTAGATTTGAGCGTGCATTTAAAGTTACAACTTAATGCTTGTATAATTTTAATAGATAATAATTTATTTATTAAAATTATTGGAAAAGTTCATGAATGCAACCTTAAATGACAATGACCGATAAACTTATAGTTGGCTGTCATTTAGCATCACTTATATATTATTCCGTGAAGCAAAAACTTTATACAAACGCATTGCATTGTGGGTTTGATTCCCACATGGGATGACAGTTCGTGTGACCACTAATTATTGTTCAGAGTCTGAGTCGTTTTTGTGTTCGTTTCATATATGTATATAAAGTGAACTATGACACACCACACACACTTATTTAAAAATATTGTTTAATTAAATAAAGAAAACTTAAAAATATATTTATGTTACTAGCTGATGCCCGCGGCTCCTCTGGCGTCTTAGGAGTATGAAAAATATATAGTAGCCAATTCTCAGACTTACTGAATAAGCATAAAAAAATCATAAGAATCGGTCAAGCCGTTTCGGAGGAATATGGGAACGAACATTGTGACACGAGAATTTTATATATATTTATATATATTTTATATACACTCATTTGTTCTAATTCCTTATGCACAACCCGCTTTAACCGCTCTTGGCGAAAACTCAATTTTTAAATATATAATATTAAAAGATATACTCGCTAGCATGCCCAGACGAATGCAAGCCGTGATTTCAGCAAGAGGGGGCCCACTCAATACTAAACTTTTAGCTGCTTTTAATGTATTTAATAAAAACAAAGAAATTAACGCGTTTCATTTTTATTTAGCGAGCAGGTACAATAATAGTGTTTTGAGCTTAAACATAATTTCCCATTATTTTCATCAAAATGTTATGATAAAACTGATGAAAACTATTCCTTCCTAATGAATTTATAAAATTCTGACTATAAAAATACCTAAAATTGTCAAACAAACAAATAGTAACTATAAAATAGTTCTTTACTTAAGTGCCCGTTTTTTTTGCAAAAGAGTTTATTATATTAGATTAATTCCTAAAACCTTAGTTTTCTCTACAAAATATAGGCACAAACATCATCATTTTCTTATTGTACTCTTTAAGATAAAAGAGCATGTCTTATACATCCTTAAAATTATAAGTAAATCTGTTTCTATCCTTTTAGCAAATCTTAGTACAATAAACTAATTTATTATCGAATGTAGGCGTTATACATCTTAATATAACCCGTTGGGTGGACACGGCACAATTTCATATAATGTTATTTCGCCGACAGCAGTCACGTCGAAATAATAACTCAATAAAATGACACTTTGAATGTCGACTTAATTAAAATAGTTTAGAACGTAACGGTATTGGTTTAACTTAATTATAATTCATGTTTCGTATTCATAATAATATTTTAAGTTATGTTAAGCAATGCCATTTAAACTTAACCTAAGGTTATGCCTTTTATCTATCTATTAATACGTGAAGCAAAAACTTAGTATGAAATTTCGCACACTTTTACTTAGGAGGAGGAGTGCAGGAAGCTATACTTTTTTTAAAGTATGTATAGACATACTTACTTCTTCTACTTTTGATGAAATGGCAACCAGCTGAATATCAGCTATTTCTGTCAATGTCAAGTAATTAACGTCTGCAATTGTAAAGTATTCTAGTCTTCAAATCGTCGTCGTAATGAAATTAATAATAAAAAAGCAGCCAAGTGCGAGTCGGACTCGCCCATGAAGGGTTCCGTAGTAGCAAGTAACATCATTTATAAGTTCTTATGTATTGATTGTATTGATTGAATGAAAGGTAAATTGCGGTTTACGATTTATGATGTATTAAAAAAAAAACTACTTACTAGATCTCGTTCAAACCAATTTTCGTTGGTAGTTTAAATGGTAATGTACAACATATATTTATTTTTACTTTTATTACTCTCTTATTTTAGAAGTTAGAGGGGGGGGGACACACATTTTTCCACTTTAGAAGTGTCTCTCGCGCAAACTATTCAGTTTAGAAAAAAATGATGTTAGAAACCTCAACATCATTTTTGAAGACTTATCCACGTATGGGTTTGATGAAAAAAAAATTTTTGAGTTTCAGTTCCAAGTATGGGGACCCCCAAAATGTATTGTTTTTTTCTATTTTTATGTAAAAATCTTAATGCGGTTCACAGAATACATCGACTGACCAAATTTCAACAGTATAGCTCTTATAGTTTCGGAAATAATTGGCTGTGACATACGGACGGACAGACAGACAGACAGACAGACAGACAGACAGACAGACTTGACGAATCTATAAGGGTTCCGTTTTTTGCCATTTGGCTACGGAACCCTAAAAAGAGATTTATATTGTCGGTGGGTCACCGTGCTGCACTGTCCTTAGTAACAGTGAGGGCTGAGACCGCCACTCCTGGATTCAGTTCATGCTTTACATCATTCAGGATAAAGTCATTTTGGCAGCTAATAAACAAAAATAACCATTCCAATAAATAAATGTTGTTATAATAAAGTTTAAAGTGAAATTAAACCAGTCTCTCTTTAGGATTGGCAGAAATATCTGCCATGTGTTTCTATTTCTACCTATATAGCTTCCCCTACTATCATTAAACTTTTTATGTAACCCAGTCAAAATACACCCTTTGACTTTCAACCACTCGTCTGCAAGACCCCGACACGTTAAGTGACGGATTATATTGACAACTGAATTGACAGTGTCACGACTACATAATGCCTCTGTGCATTGAGCTGGTAACGTGAAGACAGAAAAGAAATCTGAAGTTCTATCTACACGTACATTATACATAGTGTATATTTGTAATATCAAAGGACAGTGTTTTCCTAAATGCATTATTGAGTATATATATACGATCAATTTTATATTTTCGTTTGTCTATCTGTCCGTCGGTCTATATGTTTTTTTCTGGCTAACCTAAGGAACGCCTGGACTGAGTTAGAACTAGCAAAATATAAAACAGATAGAAAATTTCAAAAAAAGAGCGTACTCCCATCTTAAAGGCCGGCGGCCTTAACGGTTTCGGGTGTCAATGGGCGGCGGCAATGTCCATGGTCTGCTCGTTTGCCCCCTATAATATAAAAAACAAAAAAAAACTATTTAATCTGGATTACCCGCGGTTGGTATTGTAGCTAGCGCGGCTTTTGTAATCAGACTTTTGATAAAGATACTTATATATTTCTAAATAGTCATGGCATATATAAGCTAAGACACAACAAATTACAGTATATACCATTTGATATTTGTTTTTGTTAAATCGAAGCACTTAATATTTGCATGTGCAGTTCAAATACCTCTTCACATCGATATCATTAAACTCGCGCACAAATTAATCATTAAAAGGAATTAAATCAGAAGTTATAATGTTTGCAATCAAGGGTTAGGCAAACCAAAATTACATTTAAACGCACAAAAGTTTATTCTGCATTTAGGATTATGTAAATGATCTCAAATTTGGTAATGTTTTGAGAACAATTTGAGCAGCACATGTATGCTTTTGAGACGTGTTGTAAATGTATTTAGGTATGGGTACAGGACATTACATCGATATCGATATTTTAACTATCCTTTGTAGTATCGATGATTTTCTTGATTCTACAATTTTAGTTTTATTTTTTGTCACAATTTTAAATATTTTACTTAATTTACTTACATTGACATACGCATATATAATTAACATTTTATTAATTTTACAGTACTAACTTTGACCCACGTTACATCGTCTGCATCATTTTTCTATCAATCTTGGCTCCTATTGGTCTAAGCGTGGTTTTAAATATTTCATAATAAATAAAACGTCCAAATTTCATATTATACACTTCTAATAACAAAGGGATGATGTAAAACATGACTTATTTTTGTGATATAAAATGCTTTATGTTTAATCTGTCATCAAAAACAGTACTTTAAAGAACACCAAGAAATCTGCATCTAAAATAAAAAGAAATCCACCTGAATACCATTCTATATACAATACCAAAATTTGTGATGCCCAAAGATTTACCGAATTCATATCCAATATGAATTCGAACGATAAAACTGTTGGTGGCAACAATTTCATTATGGTTTATGACGTCATAACACATCAGATTCAACTCAGGGGAAATTAGCTCATGTTTATAACTTTACTGCACTGTCTCATTACTTCTCAATTCCTTCGTCTCTGGCTGGACTTTTATTGTTTTATATTTAATTACATAGTTACCGAGTGTTGAGATCTTTATTGCAATTTGTAAAAAAAAGGCTATGACGCGAAACCTTGTCATTTCTAGTCAACGTTATGTGTAGAAATTGAAATCGAATCAAGTCGAAATCTATAAATTTTATAATTGTATTCGATGTTTACATCGATATTAATGAGGTATTATCAAACCTTACAAAAATTTGAACGTAAAAATAACTAAATTTGTCTGTTAAGGTTTTGGTCAGGTCAACTTTTGATTGATTTTAATAAAATTTGACTTGGAGAATCTTCAATCGCTAGTTGAGATGCGTAGTTTAACCAACTGAATATGTTGTTATGCATTGAGCTCCTGAATCTAGACTTAAAGTCATCATCCTATATTAACATCATTATTGTACACAAATCAAGTAGTTATTATTCAAATTATTCGTAATGTACATTATTAAGTTATACAAAAAAATATTTCTCAACCTAAACAGTTTTAACTGCTTTATTTGATTTGTGTAAGAAAAGACATAAAGTTCTGTCATAAAATTCTTAATTATTTTCATCAAGAGAAGGATTTTATGATTTGTTTTATGGTGGAAACAAAAATACGTTTGTTTTTAATTTCTAAATACATTTTATAAGGCTTATAGTAGCAGTAACACTTTAGAGGGGATTTATTAGTACAATCAGGGGGGTGTCACTCCGCACTTTAGGTATAGTCGGCCGCCTGCCTGCCGCGCAGGCCAGGGTTGTCACTTACGCGCGATACGCGTCGCCGCGTCGCTCTCGCGCATTATATAAATTTTTGTATATACTTTCGATACCCACAATGGCAACTAATCACAAAACTCGATATTCTAATCCATATAAAAGATATTGCTCTGTTTACGGATGTTTGAATAAAAGGCAAAACAAGGAATCAGAATTATGATTTTTTAAAATTCCTGACGATATTGAAAGGTAAGTCATTTTGTTGTATTAAAACCTTATCAAGTGTAATGACGGTAGTTTGTATTTTATTATTTTATTTTGTACTGTGGAGAAAGACTACACTTTTGAACGAATTTGCACTCACTCCCTCTCGTGTAACATACACCATTTATATTTATAATAAAACAAAAGTTTAAACAAAAAAGTACCTATGATAACGTGGTCAAGTAGGTTAACGATTGATATTTTTAGTCTGAGAGCTATAGTGACATTTCTTTAAATAGACAGACCAAGAGATTATCTATAGAAATAAATAAAATTGGAGTGTCTATTTGTAATACTAAAATAACCGCTTTTCACTAAATGCATATGTATGTATACAAGGTACATATGCCAAAATGAAAAAAACAATCAAACAATACTTAAAAGTTAAGCAATTATAATATAATTTTTAATAAACATATTTATGTTTACTGAAGTGTATTTAATTTCTTTTGAAATAACGACTTACCATTTGTCCAAAAACTAACATAAACTAGCTCATAGCTCTTGGACTACGATTATGGCGCGTCGTCCTATTCTAAGTCTAAGAGTGCGAAATCCTACACTGTAATACCAAAATATAAAATAACAATATTAAAAATATAGTTTGAACCAATATTAAGTCTTTAGGTATTGCCTCCTGAACTACTATTTTTGCGTCCTACGTATGTCGTTCCGATTATTTAAACCGTAATTTATTGAAAAAAGTACCTAAAGTAGTTATACCACGACGTTAGTCAACATCTTTAAGTAATATCAGGCTGTCTCACTTCTCGCAACAGTATCGAAAACGTATGGAGGTATTCGCGAATAAATTATAAGTGCTACTAACAACGTTAGTTTTATTTGAAAAGTAATTTGTTCACTAAAGTAATAGAAAAAAGACATTAATTATATTTAAATTATTTTTAAAAGAAGACGACCCTATTATCGTTAGAACAGATAAGAGTTACAAGATAGAAAGAGATAGCAATTGTAGGTAAATATAATCGTAGGTGCTTCGGCGCTTTGCAATCTGAATTGAACTTAATGTAATGACACCAAGGGTCCCTATTTCTTTAATTTACTTTTCGGAGTGAAGCTTCTGTACTGCTACTATTATGTATTCTGTGGTACAATCCTATAGTTTTATTGAGTAAACAGACATGATTTTACTCACCTGTGACTATTTTAATTATTTGAGGACACTTGAACTACATTGATAAAGTTAAGTTTTTAGGGTTCCGAAGTTTATGTCTCGGAACCCTTATATATTCGTCATGTCCGACTGTCCGTCCGTCCGTCCTCGACTTACCGTCCAAATGGTAAGTGCTAGAAAGATGAAACTTTGCATAAATATATGTTGTACTTACGTCGACAAAGTGCTACAATAAAATTATGAAAAATATTTTTATTTGGGGTACCTCCCCTACACGTAAAGTGGGGATGATATTTTTTTCTGGCGGCTAACCTATCGTGTGGGGTATCATTATTTGATTTTTTTTATATAATATATAATTCCCTTTTCTATTCTTTCCGAAACTGTCTTATCTGTCATTTTTTAAAATGTCATTTTAATTCCTAATTAGATATTACATTTGGTGATGAAGGTAGACTTCATGCCGTTGTCATTTTCTACTAGTCGAAATATTTTTACACTTAGGGGATAGATCTGTAAGATAAATATTCAATAATGTAGCTACCGACCTCATAATTATTTTATTTATCGAATAATTATATCGACATTTTCAAATCCACAACTGTACATCACTACAGTACGTGATCGTACGATGAACGTACGTGCCCCAACATTGTACAAGGAGTTCGATGGCGCAGGAACCAACGTTTATAGCAAACACTTGGCAAACACTTGCCTAGTACACATGTCACGGGATGTTTCTTTACACACTTTGGTATAACTTGGCTGAATACCAAATCTTGAACAAGTGAAAACAAGTAAAAAATAATTGTTTTTTAATGCACACTCTCTTGTTTCTTTAGATAACGAGATCCATGCTATAAATAAAATTTAAAGTTGTATTTACAATAAAACTAAATGTATTTATTAAAACATTCAATCCATTCCGCTTTTTTAATTGACTGCCTTGGTAGGTCTTTGTGGTTAGCGTATGTGGCTGCTGATCAAGAGGTCTCGGGTTCGATTCCCGTGTCGGACCAAGTGTTTGTATGATCTGCAAATATTTGTATAATATGTATGTATTTACAAAATAAGTATGTTTATGTATTTATGGCAGTTGTCTAGTACAAATAATGCAAGCTCTGTTTAGTTTGGGACTAGATGATGTTGTGTTTCAGATGTCCCTAATATTTATTTTATTCCGGAAATCTCTAGATTTTCTTTCCAAGAAACATAAGAGGCTTACGTATTAAGTTAAGCCTATAGTGTCGTACGACATATGTATGTGTGTATATTAGTTCCTATACTCAATAGTAAGAAAGTAGGACATAGGAATTTTATAACATCTTCCTTTTCTTTTCTCGTCAAACATGTTAAATGAATAAGAATGATTAACATTTTTATAAAGGAACTGAAAAAAATGGCTGATAACTAAGACAGGGAAGTAAAGTAATAAAAAAATACTCTGCTTTTGTTATAATAGCATTTTACCTGGAATATTGGATAGTTATGCTGACTCATAAAAATTCTGATTTGTAGCATTTAGTTAAGTATTTCTTTTGATAACAAAAAAAAAATGTAAGTTCAAATTGAAAATCTCCTCTTTTTAGATTGCCGTAGTTCATAACTGATGACATGTAACTCTTATAGTTTCGTCATCTCTGTCCATCTGTTCACGACTTACAGTCCAAACATTTAGCATTATTAGATAGAAAGAAAAAGTTTCTTATTCAATTTTTAATTTAGATATCCGTTTGCGAGTTATTCAACTTGAAAGGGCGTCCCCCCATCTAAGAGATAAACGGCGTATTCGAAAAATCTGAAAAATCATGATAGTTGTTCATGTAATGAATTTAAAAGAAAAACTATAATGGTTTAGATAACTTTTTTAGTTCGGAAATTATAGGGGCCTAACGTGTACTTGGGAAACCACGTACAAAAAGAACGAAACATTAAGTAAACATAAAAATGGTTTATTGGACCATTATGGGTGACTAAGATATAAGCCCTATTTGATGCGTGGTCTGTCACGCACTTTGCAATTTTTTTCGAATGCGATTATAAACAAGTTGCTTCCGGATTTTGAGAAGTCATAATAAGAAGAAAACTCTGCACAAAGTGAAAAATCCTTCCTGCTTTTGGCACGAATTTTATGTAATTCTTCTCATATCTAGGTATTGTCGAAAACTCTGCTAAGCTGTTCGGACCTATGTGTATTAAACACCAAGTCGTTTAACATAATAATTTAGAAGAAACTTTAGAGGTGTTTATAAGTTATAACGAGTTCACCTGGCTATGACCCTAACAAAGTTGTTAGAATAGAGTGACTGTGTACTTTAGCAGGGTAAGGTGACGAATGTATATTGCTGTCTTTTGTTTCTTACGCTGTAGTTAGAATACCTTTTTGTTCTTATTTAATGTCCACTTTAGGAGTTCGATTTAAAATAGTTGCTATAAAAAACTGGTTATTTAATAACGTCTTAGCCCGAAATATGATTGCATTAAAACTGAAAATAGGTATTCCGGTAACAAAAATACATTTCAGTGTAATCTCAATCTGAGTGTCTGTGGAATGTCTGTTTGTAATATTAAAATAACAGTTTTTTTTACTAAATGCATATACACGGTACATATTATGCCAAAATATTGTTTTTTTCAATTTTTGTCTGTTTGTTTGTTCCGGGTAATCTCTGGAACGGCTGGACCGATTTCGACGGGACTTTCACTGGCAGAAAGCTGATGATTTAAGGAGTAACTTAGGCTACTTTTTTAGACTAGCTTCGCCCCGCGGTTACAACAACAAACGCGGGTAACACCGTGGGGCTCAGCTAGTTAAAAATAAATACTGTGGTATCATCATCACCATCATCAACAGCCTTTAACAGTCCACTGTTGGACATAGGCCTCTCCTTAGAAAGGAGGTTTTGGCTCAGTACTTAAAGTAATTGATTTGTTTTGAGTATGAAGCTATTTTTCCTTGATGACTGATTATACGAAGACTACTGAGTATTCATACTATTCATTATCATTATCAGCCTATCGCAGTCCACTGCTGGACATAGGCCTTCCCCATTGCACACAACTCTGATCGATTTTGGGCTTTTTGCATCCAGCTCCTGCCAGTCATCTTCCTAATATTAACTTTTTTTTTTTTCATTTTAATTAATTAAGATTAGCAGAATACCGATTTTTACCTTTTCTAACACTCGTTAAGAATACAACTTATCCCAAATAATATAGGAGAAATATAGGACACACAGCTGGTAAAGAATATTATGTACATCAATCTTTTAGCATTGTTTTTTCAGTGTGAGCGCACACAATGCAACATAATCACCCATGCCATAGCGGTCTAATGTGAAATTACTGCATCAGTGGGTCTCCGGTTTCGTAATCATCAACAAAATATGACAGTACAATTGCTCTCATTTTAGTTTGGCGTTTTAACGTTTTGAAAGTGTTTTTTGGTTTTTCTTAGGAAATCCCTAATAGCAGCCCGGAGTTCCGAAGTTTGGCGGTGATTCAAGCTCGTGGCGTAAAGCCGTCGGTCCTGGTCGTCATGAACATCTATGACAATCGTTATTGGGAAGTCAGTGCCCTTAAATTTACTGACAACTAGTTCAACCCATGAATTTCAGTTCTCCCTTAGGGTTGCGGAGGTCCGATGCCGGTCGCTCTGAGGAAAAACTGATATTCAGGTAAAGCCGGTTGAACTAGCAGCCGACCCTAAATAATATTGGGAATAAGGAAGGAAGAAGAAGGTATAGGTATCGGATGTATCAGATAACCTGGCTCATCCATCATGTGGTGTCTTTATATTGAGTCTCCAATAGTTGACTTAGTATTACTCCGACTGGCAAGAAGGCTCCGTCACTGTTCAATTAAAGGCCGCTGCCTACGTAACAGGATTTTACACGGACGGAACGGGACGGGAAGTTTTGCAAACATCGTTACATACAAAATGTATAAGGAAATGCATACTTCACGGAGACACGGACGGGGCGGAACGTGGCACGCACGGGACGAGCTAAATATCGTCGCCGACGATGTTTAGCACGTCAATAGCAATTAAAGTCAACTCTTGAAATGAAAAATACATCTTTCCTTGTTCACAACACTAGCACGTTAGATCCGAGACACAGTCACGGTGCGTATGCATTTTCATCACGTCCCCGTTTATAACGAGGCAACCACGTCCACGTCCCGTCCGTGTAAAATCCCGTTACATATGCAGCGGCCTTTACGCAGGTAAAACTCCTTCTCAAAAACTTTAATTGCTCTTTAATAAATCTAGAATAGTCGTACTCATATTTTTCTTTTTTACATATATTTTCTTTCCTTATTATTATTGTATAAAAGTCAATAATTTTCGTCTACAATCTCTCAATAGGATATCTT
Source organism: Phragmatobia fuliginosa (assembly GCA_932526445.1). Classification (NCBI taxonomy): domain Eukaryota; kingdom Metazoa; phylum Arthropoda; class Insecta; order Lepidoptera; family Erebidae; genus Phragmatobia; species Phragmatobia fuliginosa. The sequence goes on along the minus strand of OW052074.1, from coordinate 16,217,453 downwards.
TATACATTGTGAAAACCGTTCTTCATATTAAGCATCAAAATTACGACGCGTAAATACGGTCCGACCGTAAACCGTAACGAAACGTAAACCTTAATCGCGTCAGTTACGTTTACGTTCCGTTTACGAGCGGTTTCACGTCAAGTGTGTGAGTTGATCAGTTTTTATTTTTATTTTGATGACTCCTTAGCTTTTTAGCGCTGTGTTTTGTGTTATCGGTCATAAATAAGATATTGTTGGGTGTGAATACTTCATAGGTCCAATCAGATTTTTATCAGTATTCCAACCAAATATAAAATCTTCATACGTTCTCATGTACGTAATGTAGATATTTTTCACTATAATCGGAGCATTGGTTTAGACATGATAGCGTAACAGACAGCCAGACAGAGTTATCTTCAAATTTATAATCTTATATTTAAAATTCTCGTGTCACAATGTTTGTTCCCATACTCCTCCGAAACGGCTTGACCGATTCTTATGAAATTTGATATGCATATTCAGTAGGTTTGAGAATCGGGAAACATCTATTTTTCATAGTTCTAGGACGCGAGCGGAGCCGCGGGCATCAGCTAGTATTAATATAGATTTACATTTTGCAAATCTGGAACACGAGGCGATCATACACTATAATAAACATTATAATGAACTTAGTTTCTTTTAGAAATAATAAAATATACAAAAAGGTTTCATTCTCTAAACATTGAAATCGAATAAACCATCGCTACATCTTGAAATCACATCACTGACCTATTTTCGTTCAAAATTGAGTTCTAAAATTCAAAATGCAACTGTCGACCGGAAATGAATCCGTTGGCGAGAGTCTGTTCTGATACGGATCTGATGGAGTCGAGCGTCCAACATCCGGTTGGTTCCCGCCTTTATGGCTTCCAATTTTGAATCCGTCGTTCGGTGGTTGATGTTATGAGATTTGAAAAAATATCATTGTCCTTTTAGCTCACTGTCACTCTTTTAGTTTGTAAAGATTTAGTTTATAATTCAGACTTTTCAGTAATACAAAACAAAATAACTCCTATTACAACACAGATACAGGAACTACAATATATTTGACACAACTTCAATTTAGGTACATTATAAAACCTTGTTAACAAAAGAATTCTCCTTTTTAACCGACTTCAAAAAAAAGGTGGAGGTTCTCAATTCGTCGGAATCTTCTTTTTTTTTTATGTATATTCAGCGATAATTTCGTCGTTTATGAACCGATTTCAAAAATTATTTTTGCATTGGAAAGGGCGTAGCTCAGCAGGTGGTCTCATTGTCACCATATCGGGATCTGATGATGTGATCCCAAGGAAATCGAGGGAACTCCTCAAATATCATAGGCACAATTGTCGCGATTTGGGTACTCTTAATAGTTTTTCTTTGAAGTCGGTTCCATTTTTTTAAAATTATAACACCAAACTATTTATTCAAACAAGAAAAAGTAAAAGCTTGAAATTTAAATAGCCTGTGTCACCCAGACCTATAAATAAATAAATATTTCGGACATCTTACACACAACGTCGGTCATCTAGTCCCAAACTAAGCAGAGCTTGTATTATGGGTACTAGACTGATATAAATACATAGACATACATATTTTTATACACATAACACGTGACACCTCTTTAATTGAAGTCGGTTCAGTAGTTTAAGCACTATGGTGTCACAACATACATAGCATGCCAAATCTCTCATTATTTTTTTTGGTTTAGCCGTCAAAAAATAAGTAAATCTTTTGAAACTGAGCTTAAAATTTTGCCAATAATAATGTGGAGATGCGAAAAGCAATTATTATCCCATTACGAAAGTGTTAGTTATCGATTTGAGCATTTTCTTTATTACATTTCTAATAAGTAGTAGCTAAAGTGACTTTAGAAAACAAACAACTTGTATCAAAACCCCTTGTTAACGTAAAGAAATCAAAATGTACAGTCATCCACAAACATGGTGTACAGAGATTTAGCGCCAACTGTTAGATAGGTATCAGCTAAATCTATTGCCGGACCGAGTATATGAACGCGCGACGTAAAACGATATATGCGTAGAGGCGTAGACTATATCGAGAGATATTTACGAGGCCGACTGTACTGTGCGCATTTGTTTTGAGTGTCGAATATGAGAATATCGGTGTGGGAAAGTATTATTATGTAGTTTCGACCAGTTTTTTGACCTGCTGATAGAGACTTTGATAGATAATTTGAAACCAGGTTCAGACCATGAAAGTAAACAACTTTCCCAAAGAAACATGGGTCGAAAAGTGAAAAAAAAAAAATCAGACCTTCCATACGAAATCGACCACGTGATCGAGCAGTTTTCTATGGGAGGGTCAAGTTTAAATACTAGGTCTAAAGTAATTTTGAAACTTGTTATACCGAGACATAGGACACAGGGCTATAAGGGGTGTTTCAAATACGCTGCATCAAAGATTTGGAACATCATACCACCTCCTTTACGAGTTATAAAAAACACAGTCGTATTTAAAAATAAATGCAAACAATTTTTAACTGAAATCCAACAACATAACACTAGACTCCTTTAGACATACAGCAACTAATTAATTTGTATTATAATTTTTAAATTTTTTAAAACTATCCTTTGTGTTTTTACAGTCTCATTAGTCATGTACTAGTTGGATGAACTTTCAATATCTGAAATCTACTTTCAGTGTGTGTCGCGAATATCCTCATTATCATTTTATTAATACGTTTTGTAATGTATGATCTTGAAAGAAATTCATATGTATAATATTTTGAAATAAGTTACATTTGTAAACGGAGTCAAAGGTTTAAGCTGAAAACCAGCGCTTGGTAATCCATGTGAAATCCAAGCATTAGCTGACGCTTGGACCTTTTGCTTTCGGTATTATAGTTTTTGTGTATTTGTTTTACAAATCTGTAATACTGAAACCAATAAACCTTTATTCTATTCTATTCTATTCTATTCTATTTTTTTTAACTTTACACCAGCTAAATAGACCCCAACCACTAGCCAAAGAGACAATGATCTTCAATAATGATTTTTTGTAATCGATATTTGTAACAGTTACTGCCTGTTATTCGTGTCCCACGCGTCCGACCAATGTAACATTGTACAAGCGTCTATTAATTTCAGTGCTCCTTTTTAAATTTTACTTTAAAGCAATAAAAATTCTTAAAAATTTCGCATAAAGCTTGAATCTTTACAGACTTTTGGTGTTATTCGTATATATTTTTTTATATTTTTACAATTTTTAATATCATTAAATTAAGAAAAGAATATGTTCGTCATTGCAAAGTTATGTCAAAAAAAAAACATTTGTCAAAAAGGTCAAGCTAACTTGTACAGAATTGTAGAGGGTAGGTATAGCAACGCTTAAACTGTGTGACTAACATACCCAATAATCAACGAATATATGTATTTAATCATAGAGGGCCAACGTCACTATTGTTTTGTTGAAGATTTAACCAAAAAATTTAAAAACCTATAACCCGACTACGTAAAAACTTTTGATAATATATATATTTTTAAATATATTTGGACATCTTACACACAACATCATCTAGTCATAAGTAAGCAGAGCTTGTGTTATGGGTATTAAACAACTGATATAAATACATAAACATACTTTTTTTTTGTAAATACATACATATTATACATAGAAAAACACCCAGACTCCGAAACAAATATTTGTGGATCACACAAACATTTGGTCTGACCCGGGAATCGAACCCGAGACCTATTGATCAGCAGCCGCATACGCCAACCACTAGACCAACAAGGCAGTCTAATAGACCTGGTCACCCAGGACACTATTACAAATGTATTCACACCTTTTCTGTAAAATTGGTTCAATATTTTACGGGCTACGGTGGAACATAGACACATTTTTTTTATATTATAGGGGGCAAACGAGCAGACGGATCACTTGATGGTAGGTGATTGCCCATGGACACCCGAAACACCAGAGGGGTCACAGGTCCGTTATTCCCAATATTATTTAAACATACTTATATAGACTTTCATAACTATCAAGTTTAATATGGACTATGCCGTAGTTGGGTAGAAAATGTTCTCACATAAGGCGATTCACACACTGGCGACGCGAACACGCGCGTAGGCGCGGGGCAGCCATTGCAGCCAATCCCGAATCTGCTAGCCACACGCGCTCACGCGTCGTAGCGCGTGTTCAGTGTGTTGGACCTGGCATGTTTTCTATACTAATCGATGTACTTGCATACAATATTAAAATCTGCCACTCCGCGCTACGCGTCGGAGCGCGGTGCAGTGTGTAAATCGCCTAAGGCAGCTATTTCTCATATCAGACACAGAACGCCCAACTAAAGTTTTCAATGAAACACGGAAATGAAATTTTCTCCACGTAACAATAATATAAAAAGTACGAACAATACAAATACCTATACTTTATTGAAAATATTGGATGACAGGCATTCAGTGCTAGTCTATATGTGATATAGGAAATAGGTTTTCGTGTTAGAATGTTATTGAAAGAAAATTGTATGACAATAGGTAGTATGGCCACGCTGATTTCAGCACGGATGGGCCGGCTCGATCGGGGCAGTACTACCCATACATAGAAGACCACCCTAATAATTACAGCACTCTTGCTGTCGTATTTTGTCGGTGAGTGTGAGATCGAAGGCCTAGTCATTGGAGTGCTACGAACTGTTCAAATGATTCGGAATAAGGTTTTTAAGTTATACATCATTAATATCTTCATAAAAATAAAATATTTCACGATTGCCTATAATTCTTGTTCAGGATTTTCATTTGCATTAAATCTGTAACAGAGTTGAATAAATAAGGTTAAATAAATAAGTTACTAAACTAAAACTGTTTACAATAAAGCATTACCTGGCAACATTCTTTTACTAAAAAAATAATATTTCAAAAAAGGTAAATTATACTTTATGTCACATCTTTCAAGGTTGGCATTCCTTTAACTATATTTTAGGGCGCGTCATTTCTATTTAGGGTTTTTCCTCACCCCTGTCTGTCCTGTTCAAACATGTGTATTGTGATCGACATAATGTACTCGATAAAAATTCTCCACTAACGCTAAGTGCAACACTATTAAGCTGCTAAGAAATTAGATTACAGTGTCTCCGTTAGGCTTTCACCCGGACAGGGGGGATAAGGTGCTACTCGGTACAAGAAACGAAAATTATATAGGAAAGGAAATTTGAGAAAGCGCTGCTATGTTTTCCAGGAGATACAGGAGAAATTATTGTGTTATAAGTAGAATTAATATTTTATACAACATCTGAATATAATTTATCATTAAGGGCCACCGCACACTAGCTACTTTTAGCATCGGCGATCGGCAACTAGTCGCTTTTTAGAAGCTAAATACGGCGACCGAACGCTCTACACCGCACACTTAAAAACGCCAAACGCGGAGATTGAGTCTTTTTTAGAAGCGCGACACAGCAGCTGAACGCTACTCTCCGCACAGATTCGGATGCCGGTAGCATCGATTTGGCATCTGATCAGTCGCTAAAACGCGCGTTTCCGATACCGCGATCGAACGCAGGAAGTCGCTAAAACGCGATGCAGCATCGATGCAGTCGCCAAATCGCCGATCGCCGATGCTAAAAGTAGCTAGTGTGCTGTGGCCCTAAAACTTATGTACCAGCATATCGGTTATCCTGGTAAAGAGTAGGATATGTCCTTCCTCAAGCGTAAAGTATCATTCAAATCAGTGCAGCAATTGTGAAATGATAATTATAATTTGGCAGACAGACATATTTACTTTCGAATTCATAATTTTAGTGTGGATTTAGGAATAAAGGTTCTGTATAGTTTTTGATCAAATGACTGTGATCAACTCTTAGGTTCATCATAAAACTAGTTCTAAGATGCAAAGTATGAGTTTTTCAATACTATTTTGTTGCGATACGACATATAGAAAGACAGATTTCCAATAAAAAAAAATTTGCCATTTTAATTTAGTACCGTATGTACTTTGATACTCAATAGTAAAAAACTGTTTATTTGATATTCCATACAGACACTCCAATTTTATTTATTATATTCATCTATACTAATATTATAAAGCTGCAGAGTTTGTTCGTTTGAACGCGCATATCTGTGGAACTACTGATCCGATTTGAATGATTCTTTCGGTGTTGGGTAGTCCATTTATCGAGGAAGGCTATAAGTTTTTTTCAAAATTATGGATCCGCAATAAAATTGCTATTTCGTAACACAAGGTGTAAAATCGAAAACCTATTTTTTCCACGGAAACGAGAAAAACGCGGGTGAAACCGCGTGGTACGGCTAGTCTATACTAAAATTATAAAGCTGCAGAGTTTGTCTGTTTGAACGCGCTAATCTCTGGAACTACTGGTCCGATTTGAATGATTCTTTCGGTGTTGGGTAGTCCATTTATCGAGGAAGGCTACAGGCTAATTTTTTTTCAAAATAGGGATCCGCAATAAAATTGCTATTTCGTAACACAAGGTGTAAAATCGAAAACCTATTTTTTCTACGGAATCGAGAAAAACGCGGGTAAAACCGCGGGGCACGGCTAGTAAAAAATATACATACGTATTCATATCAGTTGTCCAGGACCCGTAGTACAGGCTCATCATTTGTACAAACATAATTATAACTGAAGCTAATTAAATATATAATAGAATCATCTATTTGTGTGTCGTTTAGCTTTTGGTTTGAGACACGTCACGATGGGCATAGAGGAAATTTAATGCGCCGCCGTCTGTCCGAGTGAACGTCAGTGTTGTACTGTATTGTATCTAAACTGTAACAAAGCTTTGACTTTTACACTGAACAAATTGAAGACAAGGATATATCGAAGTGTCTGGCTTCTGAAGATTGCTATGATTTTAAAACCGGGACTGTATGTAATATCAAATGAACTGTTTTTTTTTAATATATGCATGTCAAAGTTGGTTTAGTGGTTAGCGTATGCGACTGCTAATCAAGAGGTCTCGGGTTCAAATCCCGAGTCAGGCCAAAAATTGATTTTCGGGCTTTTCTTAGGAAATTCCTAATAGCTGCCTGGAGCTTGGAAGTTTGCCGTGTTTGTGCCGTGAGAGCACGTAAAGCCGTCGGTCTCGGTTGTCTTGAACATCAATGGCAATCGTTATTGGGAAGTCAGTGCCCTCAAATATAGTGACAACTAGTTCAATCATCGAATTTCAGTTCTCCCTTAGGGTTTCGGAGGTCCGATGCCAGTCGCAGATGGAAAAACTGAAATTCAGATAAAACCGGTTGAACTAGTAGCCGACCCCAAATAATATTGAGAATAATGGCTAGGAGGATGATACGCATGTCAAAGATTTAACGGTACTAACATCAAAAACAGTAATTTTTAACGTTTTTGTCTGTTTGTTTCGACTTATCTTTAAAATGGCTGGACCGATTTTGGCGGAACTTTCACTGACAGAAAGCTGATGACATAAAAAGTAACTTAGGCTAACTATTTTTATATATAACAGAAAGAATCATCTATTTGTGTGTGGTTTAGCTTTTGGTTTGAGACACGTCACTAGCATTTAATGCGCCGCCGTCGGTCCGAGTGAACGTCAGTGTTGTACTGTATTGATAGTTGTATCTACAATGTAACAAAGCGTTGACTTTTTCACGGAACAAATTGAACACAAGAATATATTGACGTGTCTGGCTTCTGAAGATTGTTATGATTTTAAGCCTGCGACGGTTTCTATTAGCAACACTTCTTCATATCTTAAATTCTACCATCAGAAATTATTGGTAATAATACGTATCTAGTCAAATTTGTTGATGTAGTAAATGATAAGGAGTCGAAATGTCATCATCACTATTCCTTTTAAGAGACAACTAAGGGACTAAACTACGAAAGAGAACAGAACTGCGAAGAGAAGGAAATTTTAATAAAAAACACTTTACCAACCTCTTTTCTAAGAAAAGACCTGTGATCAGCATTGAACTGTAATGGTTGTTGATGTGATTTAATGTAATGTGATGTAATATAATAATCCACCGATTTATTACCATCAAGTAGATTTAACTGTTGAAATTGTAATATCTAATATATAAAATTCGCGTGTCACAGTTTTCGTTGCCATCACAGATAAAAGAAACACAGGTTGCCATACTCCTCCGAAACGGCTTGACCGATCTTTATGAAACTTTAAATGCATATTCAGTAGGTCTGAGAATCGGCCAACATCTATTTTTGATACCTCTAAAACGCAAGCGGAGCCGCGGGCATCAGCTAGTAGATATATAAAAAAAAATGGGCATCACACAACGCCATCTGGTTCCAATATAAACAGAGCTTGTACTATGGGTCCTGGAAAACTGATATAAATACCAATGTATATTTTTTTAAATACATATCCGTACAAATACATAAAACACGAGTATCTTAATGTAATATCAAATAACAGTTCTTGATTAAATGCTTATCAAAGTATACATATACTGCATGAACATCAGAAAGGCAATTTTTCAAAGTTTTGTCTGTCTGTCTATCTGTCAGCCTGTCTGACTGCCTGCCAGTACTTCTGGTTATTTATTGTGGGCGTGGCTTATCTCTGGAACGGCATGACCGATTTAGCCGACACTTTCTCTTTCACACAGCTGATGACATAACTTACGCTTACTCGCGATTTTGAACAATAATACATAGACAGTTGCATGATTCTAAATTAAACAGATTCAGAAAATGTCCCATCAGTTTAAATAGGTCGAGATCCGATGTATTATAGTTGAATAACATAGAAAACACGTCTAAAAAACTCTCTTTCATCTTCTTGAGAATCTAAGATCAATTTGTTTTCTGATAATATAAATTAATTGCTTTTACTAAGACCATATAATGAGCTAACAAATATTGAAACGTATTAATACGAATACATATTAACAGCTTTAATTGAAACAGTATTTTTCATTAAACAAATTATGGGTAGCAGGGCCAGCAAGTCTACCTGTACAGATAATAAATTAAAAACAAATAATATCGGCCGGTACACATTGTGCCCTATGTGAGGTTTTTTCTATAGGCAAGTTGTACAAAGGTTTCATTATTATATGTTTTAGCAAATCCCTACTAATATTATAAATCCGAAAGTAACTCTGTCTGTCTGTCTGTTACGCTTTCACGCCTAAACCACTGAACCGATTTTGATGAAGTTTGGTATGTAGATTGAACTGAATTTATGAAATACTGGATACTTTTTACCGCGATAACCGACATACACGCGGGCGGAGCCGCGGGCGAAAGCTAGTTAGTTAATAAATTTAAAGTTTGTGTTTATACTCATTTTGAATATTGATAGATTGCACTGAGAACTGTTATTCCATCTTTACTGATTACACTTACGATATAAATTTATCTACATAAATATCATAATAATACAGTCAAACCTGAAGCTCACTACCAGTTTACGTGTTTTCTTGCCATTATGATCCCACGATCTTTAAATTTGGTAAGTTTAAGTTCCGATCCGTGCGGTGACGGATTAAGAATACAGAGTGTCACCACCCCTATTCATCCCGCGGGTGTCGTAAAAGACGACTAAGGGATAAACTACGCAAGACAACATCAATGCAAAGAGAAGGAAAACTTGAAACCAACCCTATACCAACCCGTCTGGCCAGCGTGGTATAGTAGGCCAAAACCTCCTTTCTAAGGAGAGGCCTATGTGCAGCAGTGGACTGTTGAAGGCTGTTGTTAATGATGATGACCTTTAAGCGGGGCATAAGAAAACACCACACTGCATTTTCCTTTTGCAATAAGGATGGTGACCAATATTATTCTGTTCATAATTTCCACCAGGTAAAGTAAAATAGCGCTCTTAGTCCAGTGGCCTTAGGTGATTGGAAACAATCACCGAGGGTAAGCAACGTCGGCGCGGTCAGACCTAGATGGGTGACCTATGTGGCATAATATGTTATGAGCGTTTCCGTGATTCGGAAGTCACGTTAAGCAGTCGGTCCCAGTTGTTATCACAAGATAGCAGTCGTGAAGCTTAGTTGGAGGCCTTCGGGCGGCTTAAACACATCCAACGTGTCTTGCCAGCGTGGCAATGTATGCCCTTAACTATCTTCTGAGAGGGAATCGAGCCCAGCAGTGGGACATTATGGGTTGTTGATTATGAGAGTAAAATATATATTTCCTTAATATTAAACAGTGTACTCTCCACTTTAAGTAAATATTGGGCTGTTTCAGCGGACCGTTACAGTCGGCGTCAATTTATGTACGCCTGTTATCAACTCATTATTTCTGTGCAAAATAAAAATAGCAACGCAAACAAAATGATGGGCGGAAAATTTCGTTCATACTGTTATTATTAATGGTCAAGTTGGTAAAAGAGATTTACGTCTTTGAATAACAATAATGATATGTTTGAGCGTTTCAGTGATTCGGAGGTTACGGTAAGCAATCGGTCCCGGTTATTATTATAAGATAATATTCGTACTTGTGAAGCTTAGTTGGAGGCTTTTGGGCGAGTTACACTCAACGGCAAGACTGACAGGTCTTGCCAGTCCTCAACCCGCACTCGACCAGGCCCATTAAGTTGCTTCATTCACCTATTGGGAAGCAGCGATTTTTTTTTTTTTTTTATTTTTTTTTTTAAAGACAACTCCCGCATTAGGAATATGAATTCCTGTGTCGCGGGGGACTTTACAAACATACATGAAACGGACACAAAGAACACCCAGACTCAGAACAACAATTTGTGAATCACACAAAGTGTTATCCCACGTGGGATTCGAACCCACGACACTTGGCGCAGTAGAGAGTGGCGTGGCGACCGCTTAAACCAATAGGCCAACCGTGCAGTCAAATATAATATAAAAATTATTCTTAATATTTTGGCACTTTCGTGTCACTCACTATTCAATTATTATTTTTTTAAATCAAATATAAATGAATTCAATAACAATTGTTGTTAATTTAAAATTATGGAAATATTATTTTCAATATAATTATTATTTATTTTCAATTCCAAGATTATTTTGAATGCGTAAAAGAAACTGAAAGATACCTTCTCCACGGAACGATTGACATGGGATTTCCGCAACCATGAGGGCGAACTGGATTCGAGGATTGAACTAATTGTTCCTATATTTCATGTTGTTCAGATGTTCATGATAACCAGGATCGTCGGCTGGACGTGCTCTCCGAGGCAATGACCTGAAATTTGCCAACTTCCATACTCTAACATACGATTTTTTGTTTAAAAAATAACAGCAAATTTGATCCGACTCGGGAATCAAACACGAGATCTTTTGATTCTCAGTCGCATACGCGAACCGTTAAACCATCGAGGCAGTTAAAAGGTATAAAACATAAAAGAAATAGGTATTTTAAAGTGCACAGTTCAAAAACTCAACGAAAATTATAATAATAGAATATTCTGGGCCAGCAGCACAGATCCTATCTGGACAGTTTGAAACATGGCGGTAGGGTGTAGCATAAGAATGCGTTTAATATTTTGTTCTTACTACGGCTTGCGTCGATATTATGCTTATGTCTAGTGAGTTACTTGAAGACAATATCGATGATTACATATAGAAAGGAATGAAGTTGAAGTTATTCAGTCGTAGAATTTTTAATAACATTAACTGTGGTGATGGGAACTTTAATTGTATTGTTGTAAAACTATAACTATATTGTAAAACTATAACTAGCTATATTTTTAGAGCTTACTAAACGCATCCTCAAATTAAATCAATTTTCACATAGGTAATCCAACATTAGCTTGATTAGCTCTATGTATATTTTATTTAAAATTAATTAAAATAAACTTGAATTCAAAAGTTTTCACATAATATGTAATTATTATTATACTCAATAATTACTAAGTTTACCTGTCGAGGAGTTGAGACCTATCGTTAATTTTTTGATTGGGAAACATTTAATAGTGAAAAATTTTAATGTAGAAACAATTATTTCAGATAAATGTATAACCAAAATATAACTTTCTTAGATATTTATTTAATACTAGCTTTCGCCCGCGGCTCCGCCCGCGTATATGTCGGTTATCGCGGTCAAAAGTAGCCTATGTCCTTCCTCAGACTCTAGACATCCTTCTTCTTCTTCCGAGCCTTTATTCCCAAGTTTATTTGGGGTCGGCTACTAGTTCAACCAGTTTTACCTGAATCTAGACTATCTGTGTACCAAATTTCATCAAAATCGGTTAAGCAGTTTAGGCGTGAAAACGTAACAGACAGACAGACAGAGTTACTTTCGCATTTATAATATTAGTAGGGATCTCACACAGGAATATTAGGTATTTTAAAAATACAAAATTGTTGAAGATATATCACCTTCGTGGTGATAAGAAGCGAGAACATCTTTTCAGTTTGAATATATTTTAAAATCATCATCATCATCATCTCTTTAACAGTCCACTGCTGGACATAGGCCTCTCCTTAGAAAGGAGGTTTTGGCCTACTATACCACGCTGGCCAGACGGGTTGGTATAGGGTTGGTTTCAAGTTTTCCTTCTCTAGGCAGTGATGTTAGCTTTAGCTTTAGTCGCCTCTTACGACACCCATGGAATGAATAGGGGTGGTGACACTTTGTATTCTTAATCCGTCACCACACGGACAAATTTATATATTTATATAATTTTAAAATATGTCATATATATTCCTATGTCTGCTTGAAGTGTTTGTTATTACAAGGGTATTATTTTTATTAATATATTCTGTATTTCCAAGTTACCACTGTATATAATCCTTCCCAACAAAAATATAAGAAACTTTCATACAAATGAAACTAACAAATCATAAATAAACACACTAAAAGATATCGACGTTCACATCCCTAACAGCCGATAAGGAGCCAGACGGTGAAACAAAAGCTTTATAGACGCGAATTTCAACAATATCCGTGTATTGCGTAAATCACAGGACTCCTATTGTTTGTTGCCGCTCTGTGCACTACAAACAGTGTGCGATTTTGAAAGTCTGACTATCAATATATAATATTTCGATTTTGGTAAATTGTCAGCACTTTTTTAAGGGTTTATTGTTTTTTTTTTATTTAGCCATCCAAAGTGACTCTACCCTGCCTGATGGAAAGCATGAGCAGAATCCAAGAGTGGCGGCTACCACACTTGCTGCGAATGGAGACAATAATGTATGGCGGCCCACACTATGGCGGCTTAGTGAAATGCTTTTTCACGCCCCGTTTTTCGGTTTCGTGGTTACTGATTCTGACTTCAAAAAAGAGATCGTGAGTTCATTTCCTTACCAGAAGAAATAATTGTGTTAAGAATATGATCATTTATGTCTGTATACATACATCAAGCTTGTTTAAAAGTCAGAGAAATAGATATTATTTCTATCAAACTGAAATTATTAAGCATGTTATTAAAAGATTTTTATAAGTAACTACTAAAAGACTATGTATCTTTTATTGTAGCATTTTTATGTTATTACATTCTTACATCATCTATATAGTGTAGCCACGTTAATATCAGGCCGACTCGACCGGTTGTATTTCGTTTGTGAGTGTGAGACCTGAGGCCCAATGTTTAATAAGCATCTCCTTAAGCTGCCTTAGTGTGGGTTGGATTCTGCACATGCTTTTGATTAAGCGGAGTAGAGTCATTTTGGCAAACTCTTACAAAGAAAGTCTCGTTTTTCGTTGGAAATCAAGAAAGTCTTAAGTGTAAATACAAGAAAAGAAAAGGAACAATATAGGAACATAACATGAAAACACAATAACAGTAAAATAAAGTGTTTCGAGTGTTTTGTGTTTAATACCATAAAGCAAATACTTTTTCATACAATTCTCCTTTATGTTCTATATACCTACCTGTTATATAATAAAAGTAATAAAACTGATTACTCTCAAGAAGTCCTTTGCAGGTTTCATATTTTTTATAAACATTAATATTTGAGTTCCAGATTATGATACCGTTGGTGACTGCCAATAAAGAGGTTTTGGGTTTGATTTCAGTGTCGAGTAAGAAAGTATTATTGGGAATTATGATTACAGAAATATTTAATAAGAGCCCTGACTTTAGCTACTCTGGAGATAAATAATTATGTATTAATCTAATATATAAAATTCTCGTGTCACAATGTTCGTTCCCATACTCCTCCGAAACGGCTTAACCGACTCTTATGATTCTTTTTATGCATATTCAGTAAGTCTGAGAATCGGCTAACATCTATTTTTCAACAACAACAACAAGAGTCCCGACGTCCGGAGCACTTTGGACACCTAACACTCAGTATTGCAGCGTTGCCGAGCACTAGGCCAAAACCATGTAGTGTTGCCATTGATACGATAAGAAGATCTATTTTTCATACCTCTTGTATGGAGGGGAGCCACGGGCATCAGCTAGTTTTAATATAATAATATAATCAAAAGCCAAATTAGCGAAATCCGTGATTATAGAAGTTATAGTCTTTGACAATATAACCTTATTAATGTTGCCTCTTATGATTCAAATTAATTATGGTCTGAATTTCAACCCCTTGGCGATTTAATATTGAGGTTAACATCATCATCATTATCATCAGCCTTCAACAGTCCACTGCTGGACATAGGCCTCTCCTTTAAAAGAAGGTATTGGCCTACTATACCACGCTGGCCAGACGGGTTGGTAAAGGGTTTGTTTCAAGTTTTCCTTCTCTTGGCAGTGATGTTAGCTGCTTATTTTGTTCCTTTAGTCGCCACACTTGTATTCTTAATCCGTCACCACACGGACGTTAACATATTATGTTGGTAAATATGTAACAATATACATATTTCTGAATCTACTACCCTAACTGTATAATTGAACATATTTACCGCAGAAAAACTCTCATCAATCACATTGCGAATATAACTCAAAATTCTGACGTTCTGAACCCCAACACTGGTTAGTCAATTTCAGGTGGTTTTTCATCTATTTTTAAAACCATATGGACTCCTATCTCGAACAAAGCGATACGAGGAATAAAAATACACGGCATTGTTTCGCTCGTGTTTTGATAGCTCGGCGTCAGAACGAAATATGAGATTGGTTTTAGTTGGGAGTGTAATGAAGTGTTGCCCTAAATAAGTCATTCATCTATTTTTATTTTTCAATAATCGAAGTGCACATCAGCTTGGTTCTCTATTATTTTATTTTATTTTATTCGGAATATCAACAGCACTAATAATATAAGGTAAACATTAAGATAGTTAACAACAAAGCCATATACAGGTACTCGCAAATAGATATAATGATAAGGTATTATTCCTTTTCTACTGTGCTTAGGTATTTTTGTTTTATTGAAGAAAAGAGATCCACGGGTATTATTATTAATCTTAATAATAATACGCTATTAATTACGTTATTAATCTTATTAAATTTAAATTATCTTATATTTCTCTACTACACTTCTGAAAAGGGCAGTACTTATAAACATTGATTTCCGTCGTCATCGAGCTGTCATTTCGCAAGACCTCGAACCCAATCCACAGCCAAGAACCAGGCTGCAGAGGTACACATATTAGCGTCTCATGCCGCCCTGATTATGGCCACCGATAGACTGGACTGGTTTTCCCCTCCATCCGCTTCAGTAGCCAGTCGCGAGGAGGCAACGTCCTCGTGTGCCGTACGTCACCTTAATAGGGAGTTCACTCGATGGTGGTGCCCGCAACAATGCGAGCATGCTAGGAGGGGTCCAGATGTCGTTATACCAGCAGTTGCTGAACCTTTCCCATCTCAGGAACAGATCCGATGCCGACACACCACTCGGCCACAAACCCCAGTGGGGTGACGGTCCGTAGGGATTTCCACACGTTAAAAAATGTGTACAACCCAAGCAGAATCTGTCACCTAAATAGTTATCATCAAAATAGTTACAATAGATAAAAAATTACTTACGATAAATTTGATTAAGTTGGTAGTATATGAGGTATGTATCCATACAAGCGCTCATGCAAGTTGGAAGTCATAATCATCATCATCAACAGCCTTTAACAGACCACTGCTGGACATAGGCCTCTCCTTAAAAAGGAGGTTTTGGCCTACTATACCACGCTGGCCAGACGGGTTGGTATAGTATTGGTTTCAAGTTTTCCTTCTCTTGCCATTGATGTTGTTTTGCGTAGTTTATCCCTCAGTCGCCTTTTACGACACCCGCGGAATAAATGGGGGTGGTGACACTCTGTATTCTTAATCCGTCACCACACGGATAAGTGGGAAGTGCTCATAGCCAAATGGCCTTAGGTGATTGAAAGCATTTAGTTGGAGGCCTTCAAGTGGCTTAGAAACATCCACCGGCAAGATAACGTAGCCACAACGTGTCTTGCTAGTTTCCAACCCTAGCACTCAGCCTTCGTGGGCCTTAACCTTCTCCTGAGAGAAGATTCGAGCCCAGCAGTGGGACGTTATGGGTTGCTGTTGACCATGCAATATAAAACTTTAAATTAAGTGATAGAGGGTTATTACAGTTAAATTTAAATAAAATAGTAAAAAATTAAACTTTGTCAACTAACAAACAACTACATAGACAAGGTACCTTCTTATCAAGGTAAACTTCTATCCGTATCCTATTAATGTTTATATTAAAAACTTAAATACAGAATTAACCTACAATATAAACCAGTGAAGATCTCTAAACTGAAATAAATGATTCATTTTTCACTCACTCTCTGTATAAATTTTCTTTCTCTTAAGCCAAGAGGCTCTGTAATAACGTTTACGGCTACCAATGACGATGATCATTTTGATACCAGGCTTGCTACCAGTTGGACCATACGATCCATCATTTTGTCCATCATGGATATCATGACTTGTTGTAGGTTTGCGAACATACTTTCCAGTATTTCTGTGATGTTTCTAGAGTTTGGTTGTCCTTCTGTTTGTTTTAAGCTGGTTGTATGAGATCTCAATACATCCGCATAGGTTGCATTTTGCAATAGATTTTCGTTAGACAATGTGTTAACCTTCGCTTTTGTTAAATGTATTCTTTGTGTAACTTTTTGTGTTGTTCCTGGATCCTCAGTTTTTTGTATCGTTGGTTGCTGTTTTGGGTAGGGTTTTGTGATTTTCTCTTTATACAGTTTATATTTTATGCATCCTTTGTAGCTTGCTGGGTGTTTATCTTGGCAGTTCGCACAGGTAGCTTCAGTCTCGGGCTTTTTAGTGCACAATGAGGTGGCGTGGTCATTACCGCATTTGACGCATCTATATGGTCTGCAGCATTGATTTTTTGAATGTCCAAATCTCTGGCATCTTTTGCACTGGAGTACATCTTTCTTCTTATAGGGTGCCTCCACTGTCACTTTCGATTGACATAGATATCTTATGTTAAAGATTTCTTTATTGTTGCTTCTGGGTTCCAGGTCTACATAATACACTGGTAGTGGTTCCTTAGTGGTTCTATGTCGTACGTTTATAATCTGCCTAACTTCATGGCTGTAATCCTTAAGTTCACGTTTTATTTGATCTTATCTTCAGTGGAATGTAGACCTCTTAGCACAACACGATAAGCTCTTTCACTTTTGAGCTGATAGGTGTAATGAGAGACATTATTTGCAGAGAAGTTTTCCCTTAAAATTTTGTATGTTGGTACATCTGCAGGCATTAGTTTAATTACATGTCCAGATCGTAGGGTTGTCATGGTGTAGGATTTGTTGTCTATGATTTTACTCAACATTCCTTTGAGGGTAATTACGTCCATTACTCCAGTCACAAATATTGGTTCAGGTTTTGGAGTATAGACCTTTTCTGTGATAATAGTGTCATCAGTTTCAAGAATGTCGAACTGGTTGCTTATGGGTACTGTGTAAACAGCTGTATTTTTTGCTTTTTTTTATAGTCACTTTGTATAGGGCTAGTTTCCTTTCTTTTTTTGCCTTTGTTGTGGGACTTTGTCTCTTCGCCATTTGTAAGTAGGGCTTGTATTATCTTGTTTGTCTTCTGTCTGTATAGTTAAAGTATGTCCAATATCTTACGTTGTGGTAAGTTTGTTTTTATCGGTTTCTATCGTCGCTGCTGTTGTCATGGAGGGTACGCTGTTGCTTAGCATATTCCTGTGTAGTGTTTGTTGTATCATTTTTTTAGGGTTGTTCATATTTTTATCATTTATACTCATATTGTTCCCACGAGTCAGGACGAAATATTTGGTCACTTAAGGGGTGACGCCTATTCCCTTAAGAAGGCTATATACAACGACGTTTGCCTGCATCGTCGAGGTTGGCGCTCTTGACTTAACTCCCTATAAGCCATGCATCCTGTCGGCACGTTACCCACCTTAGGATTGGGGTGAATTTTTATAGAGGCTTTCTACCTCTTGGCACAGGCAACTAAGTCAATGCCCCCGATTCCGTCAATCAATCACTCGACGGATTTGCGAGTTGTGAAGATCATTTCCTACCTTCAGCAAGAGCTATCTTTTAGGATAACTAGGTTGGGTTAATTAACCGCGCCCAAGACCCGGCGTTGTTGCTCGTTTAGCACCACCCGAGGGACACGTGTAGGGTGGGCCTAGGTATAGGTGGTAAATCCTACGGACGCGAGCAACACCATCCCCCTATGTTTTCCACAAATTCAATAAATTTTCACATAGGTAATCTAACATTAGTTTGATTAGCTCTATGTATATTAAATTTAATTAAAATAAACTTGAATTCAAAAGTTTACACTCAATAAGTAATTATTATTATACTCAATAATTACTAAGTTTACCTGCCGAGGAGCTGAGACCTATCATTAATTTTTTGATTGGGAAACATTTTATGTAGAAACAATTATTTCATACTAACTTTCGCCTGCGGCATATCGTGTATATCGGTTATCGCGGTAAAAAGTAGCCTATGTCCTTTCCCAAGTTCAGAACTGAACTCATACCAAATTTCATCAAAATCGGTGGCTTAGGCGTGAAAGCGTAACAGACAGTTAGAGTTACTTTCGCATTTATAATATTAGTAGGGATAGATGTAAAACCAAAACATAATTTACTTAGATATTTATTTAATATCTCACACAGGAATACTAGATATTTTATAAAATATTAGAAACTTTCAGACAAATGAAACTAACAAATCATAAATAAACACACTAAAAGATATCGACGTTCACATCCCTAACAGCCGATAAGGAGCCAGACGGTGAAACAAAAGCTTTATAGACGCGAATTTCAACAATATCCGTGTATTGCGTAAATCACAGGACTCCTATTGTTTGCTGCCGCTCTGTGCACTACAAACAGTGTACGATTTTGAAAGTCTGACTATCAATATATAATATTTCGATTTTGGTACATTGTCAGCACTTTTTTTGAAGGGTTTATTGTTTTTTTTTTATTTAGCCATCCAAAGTGACTCTACCCTGCCTGATGGAAAGCATGAGCAGAATCCAAGAGTGGGGCTACCACACTTGCTCCGAATGCAGACAATAATGTATGGCGGCCCACACTATGGCGGCTCAGTGAAATGCTTTTTCACGCCCCGTTTAATAACGGTTTCGTGGTTACTGATCCTGACTGCAAAAAAGAGATCGTGAGAGCTCATTTCCTTACCAGAACAAATAATTGTGTTATGAATATGATCATTTTTTTTCTATATATATACATCAAGCTTGTTTAAAAGTCAGAGAAATAGTTAGATATTATTTCTATCAAACTGAAATCATTAAGCATAATATTATTAATAGATATTTAGAAGTAAGTACTAAAACAATGTATATTTTATTGTAGCATTTTTATGTTATTACATTCTTACATCATCTAGATAGTGTAGCCACGTTAATATCAGGCCGACTCGACCGGTTGTATTTCGTTTGTTAGTGTGAGACCTGAGGCCCAATGTTTAATAAGCATCTCCTTAAGCTGCCTTAGTGTGGGTTGGATTCTGAACATGCTTTTGATTATTCAGAGTAGAGTCATTTTGGCAAACTCTTACAAAGAAAGTCTCGTTTTTCGTTGGATATCAAGACAGTCTTAAGTGTAAATACAAGAAAGAAAAGGAACAATATAAGAACATGAAAACACAATAACAGTAAAATAAAGTGTTTCGAGTGTTTTGTGTTTAATACCATAAAGCAAATACTTTTTCATACAATTCTACTTTATGTTTTATATACCTACTTATGTCATATAATAAAAGCAATAAAACTGATTACTCTCAAGAAGTCCTTTGCAGGTTTAAATTTTTTTATAAACATTTACATTTGAGTTCCAGATTATGATATCGTTGATGACTGCCAATAAAGAGGTTTTGGGTTTGATTTCAGTGTCGAGTAAGAAAGTATTATTGGGCATTATGATTACAGAAATATTTAATAAGAGCCCTGAGTTTAGGTACTCTGAAGATTAATAATTATGTATTAATCTAATATATAAAATTCTCGTGTCACAATGTTCGTTCCCATACTCCTCCGAAACGGCTTAACCGACTCTTATGATTCTTTTTATGCATATTCAGTAAGTCTGAGAATCGGCTAACATCTATTTTTCAACAACAACAACAAGAGTCCCGACGTCCGGAGCACCTTGGACACCTAACACTCAGTATTGCAGCGTTGCCGAGCACTAGGCCAAAACCATGTAGTGTTGCCATTGATACGATAAGAAGATCTATTTTTCATACCTCTTATATGGAGGGGAGCCACGGGCATCAGCTAGTTTTTATATAATAATATAATCAAAAGCCAACTTAGCGAAATCCGTGATTATAGAAGTTATAGTCTTTGACAATATAACCTTAATAATGTTGCCACTTAAAATTCAAACTAATTATGGTCTGAATTTCAACCACTTGGCGATTTAATATTGAGGTTAACATATTATGTTGGTAAATATGAAATAATATACATATACCTATTACTGAATCTACTACCCTAACTGTATAATTGAACATATTTACCGCAGAAAAACTCTCATCAATCACATTGCGAATATAACTCAAAATTCTGACGTTCTGAACCCCAACATTGGTTAGTCAATTTCAGGTGGTTTTTCATCTATTTTTTAAACCATATGGACTCCTATCTCGAACAAAGCGATACGAGGAATAAAAAAATACACGGCATTGTTTCGCTCGTGTTTTTATAGCTCGGCGTCAGAACGAAATATGAGATTAGTTTTAGTTGGGAGTGTAATGAAGTGTTGCCCTAAAAAAGTCAAGATCTATTTTTATTTTTCAATAATTGAAGTGCACATCGGCTTATTGCTCTATTATTTTATTTTATTCGGAATACCAACAGCACTAAAAATATAAGGTAAACATTAAGATAGTTAACAACAAAACCATTTACGGTACTCGCAAATAGATATAATGATATTCCTTTTCTACTGTGCTTATGTAACTTTGTTTTTATTGCGAGCATGCAACAATGCGAGCATGCTAGGAGGGGAACAGATGTCGTTATAGCAGCAGTTGCTGAACCTTTCCCATCTCAGGCGCAGATTGGCACACCGTGTAATTGTACCGATGCCGACACACCACTCTGCCACAACACTCTGCCACCCCGGTGGAGTGACGGTCCGTAGTCACCTAAATAGTTACTGTTATTATCGAAATAGATAAAAAAATAACTCCGATAAATTTGATTAAATTGGTGGTGTATGAGGTACGTATCCATACAAGCGCTCGTGCAAGTGGGAAGTGCTAATAACAAAGTGGCCTTAGGTGATTGAAAACGTGGAGTTTAGTTGGAGGCCTTCAAGTGGCTTAGAAACATCCACCGGCAAGATTACGGAGCCACAACGTGTCTTGCTAGTTTCCACCTCTAGCACTCAGCCTTCGTGGGCCTTAACCTTCTCCTGAGAGAAGATTCGAGCCCAGCAGTGGGACGTTATGGGTTGCTGATGACCATGCATAATATAATACTTTAAATTAAGTGATAGTGGGTTATTACATTTTGGGTAAAATAGAAAAAAAATTAACTTTATAAACAAACAGCTACATAGACAAGGTACCTTCTTATCAAGGTAAACTTCTATACGTAACTTATTAATGTTTAAATTAAACAGAATTAACCTACAATATAAACCAGTGAAGATCTCTAAACTGAAATAAATGATTCATTTTTCACTCACTCTCTGTATAAATTTTCTTTCTCTTAAGCCAAGAGGCTCTGTAATAACGTTTACGGCTACCAATGACGTCACAAGATGGAGGCGAGCCGTTCATAATATCTTTTAGTTACACCTGAGCCCATTACTATTGGTGCTGATCGAGAACTGTAGAAAGCGATATAAAATAGATTTTAATTTAGTTTTCCATTCTATTCTCTATTCTATTGCTCTATTATCTTGTTTCAATGGTTAATGTCAGTCAATCACGTGATCAAAACAAAATATTAGCCAATAAAACAAGAAAATAGAGGAATAGCGTAGAAAATAGAATACAAAACGAAAAACGTTTATAGCTTGGCTAGGGGAGTAGAACTCCGACAGGTGAGGCCATTTGTCATCCCAACAGAAGCAGGCTGGGGTGGATGCACCATGCACTATTATTATGACGAGCTACGTCAGGGTTCCAGGGATTTCCTTTCTAGGGTACACCTGGTTCCACGGCCATTGGTACCTTGAGACGGCGTGCGGTTTTGGTCGGTTCGAGTCTGACATAACCACCAACTGGTGGTATCCGAGGGGATTTCGGCATAGACAAAAAAAAAGGAGAGTAGAACTCTTCGTGTATTAGGTTTACAGTTAAATTTAAACTAACAGACCTTATGTTTGTTGATGGGGTAGAAAATTCCTTCGGATCTTTGGTTCCCCGGGACTCGGGAACCAGAAGTAAGTTGTACGTGGACACTAAAAACTGTTCAGGTGCCCTGAATTGAGGAGGACCCGGACCATATTCTTTCAGGTCCCTCGAGAGAATCGACGACGTACCTGCCCTGAATTACCTAGGCGAAGCCTGGGCTTTAACAGGCCCAACTTAAAGTAACTTCAAAGGTATACTATCCTAGGATTATACTTAGTAGTATAACATACATAACAGAACTTATGAAGATACAGTTATATATATATATATACAGTTGTCTCATCTTTGAGTTCAAGACTTTTTATTACGAGTGTGCCAGTTACATTAACTGAAATCCCGTTTCTGTAGTCAGGTAATACTATCAGTAAGGTTGTAAGTGTGGGGCAATTACTATTACTGTTATATAAATTAATCAACTTTGTCCTGTTGTCCTCATTTTATTTGCGGTCGGTACAATCTATAGAAATAAATAAAATTATGTATTTGTGTGTAATATAAAAAAAACCGTGTGGTGACGGATTAAGAATACAGAGTGTCACCACCCCTATTCATCCCGCGGGTGTCGTAAAAGGCGACTAAGGGATAGACTACGCAAGACAACATCAATGCTAAGAGAAGGAAAACTTGAAACCAACCCTATACCAACACGTCTGGCCAGCGTGGTATAGTAGGCCAAAACCTCCTTCCAAGGAGAGGCCTATGTCCATCAGTGGACTGTTAAAGGCTGTTGATGATAAAAAAAAACAGTTTGTTTACGTATTAACGGTACTTACATTTGTCAGTTTGATCCCTCAAATCTTTGGAAAGACTGGACCGATTTTGAAGGAACTTTCAGGCATCACGCAGGACAGAGAGAAAAAGTAAATAGGTGTAAGGAAAACGAATGATCAAGAAATAGCTGTTCAAGAGAACAGAATCCGCATTGGTTTGCAAAAGTTTTAGGTTAATGTAAACAGTTTTCATATTTTTTGTATTTCTGAATTAAAACAGATTTTATCCATAAAAACAGCTGTATTCAAAAAAGCAAATTATCAAAAGTTGTTTTCAAGTAACTGCTCACCCTGTATTAATCCAATCCAAGTATACCGATTACATCAATTCTATAACGAATTTCTCATATCGAATCGAATACAAAATGCTTAACGTAACTGTTATATTTAGACAAAATCAGTAGTAGGGGATTCTCGGTACGTATTTGACTGGATAGCATTTTTAATTATATTAGGACATAAAAACTATAGCGCAGCCAAGCTTTGAAAGGACTCCAGATTAAGATTATAATAGATGTTAATATTTTAAAGGAGATATTTTTCACCTGTAAATCCGTGGCCTTCTCCTAAATTACTTTTAGCTCCATCCCGAGAGCCGTTATTTTTTATGTTATTATTTTCAAGTTTATTATTTCGAACGAGTTTGTAATCATTGGGTAATGGGTTTTTGAGCCTGCATAGCTTTTAGATGTATGAATGTCAGAATAACTTCAAATTTCTATTATAAGTTTGCATTTCGCATATTAAACAACAAGGCGTATTTATTTTTCTTTAATAAAAACTCAGTAGCGCTGTATCCATAGTATTTTTGTGAGGGTATTATACGCTTTGTTGTAAGACAATAAAAAATGTTATGATGGTGGTTGAAGATATTTATACCAGTAGTGGGCATTATTTTTTTGTTGACGGAGAGGGAAAAATCCCATCTGTTCTCAGTCTCCTGGGGGAAACAGGAGCCCGGTGTGTGTGGTGTTTCCACTAAAATACAACCCGACGATCGACCTCTGGCGCTCAGCTCCGGTAGGAATCGGACCATGTTATTTTAGGTCCTCAATACTATTAGTGGCCTAGTGGTCGATATTTACCATAATTCATTTATTTGTTTTGTTTTTATGTTAGGTTTTTGCACTTCTCCTAACCTCAAAACTTAAATTATAGCAAACTTTATAAACCTGCGTTCACATATTTTGATAAAAGGGTACAAAGTAAATCGAAATGTTTAAGAGTTTCAGTTTTTAAGTAGAACAGGAGGCTGAATGTATATCTTTCAAGAGGACAGAATAAGTAGTATATAATATGTTAAACGATTTTCAACAAAACTGATGTTCTACTTCTATAATACAAAGTTTAATATATGTAACTGCATGGCTTTTTATTTCCACTTACAATTATTTAATTCATTTCGATTTTAAAATACCTAACGTTTTTCAGTAAATAAATATTTTAGACAAATTACACACAATATCATATAGTCCCAAACTAAGCAGAGCTTGTGCTATGGGTACTAGATAACTGATGTACATATACATATATACATAAATACATAAACATACTTTTTTTTGTAAATACATACATAATAAACATAGAAAACTCCCAAACTCTAAAGCAAATATTTGCAGATCGTGCAAACATTTGGTCCGACCCGGGAATCGAACCCGAGATCTCTTGATCAGCAGCTGGCATACGCTAACCACTAGAACAACAAGCCAGTCAATATATCCATTCATCATCACTTAATATTATAAATGCGAAAGTAACTCTGTCTGTCTGTTACGCTTTCACGCCTAAACCACTGAACCGATTTTGATGAAATTCGGTATGAAGATAGAACTGAACTTGGAAAGGACATAGGCTACTTTTTACCGCGATAGCCGACATACACGCGGGCGGAGCCGCATTCAGCACGAATGGGCCGGCTCGACCCGGCCAGTACTACCCTCACACAGAAGACCATCCTAATAATGACAGCATTCTTGCTGTTGTATTTCGTTGGTGAGTGTGAGACCGGAGGCCCAATCATTCTGCATCATTCTCCCGCCCTTCGAAGGCCGGGAGAATGATGCAGAATAATCTAACCAGGCTGCCATGGTAAGGGTCACCATGCTACATTGCCTACCCTCACGAGTAGAGTCACTTTGGCAGGCTTAAATATAAAAAAAAAAAAAAAAAAAAAAAAAAATGTGAAAGCTTGTATAATTATATAAATATGGTTGTACTGATGATTAAGTACTTAATACAACAAGACATACGCCACTGAGTCAGTGGTCTAGGTGACTAAATAAAATTATGTTGAAGTGTTCGATGTGTAGTTACTCCTTTGAAAGTATTGAAAGTGTTCAAACATTTTGAAAAGTATAATTCTGTTGAAGATAATCACGTCTTTTTCGAAAAGTAATCGTTATAAATAAAGCCATTATGTCTAATTTTACTGTTAAAGCGAATTCATTAAGGCTTTAACATATCGGTGGTATCGAATCAAACATTGTACACTATCTAGATACAATCAATTTCAGACTCGTGTGTGACTTGAACAGTCTAGATATAGGGAACTTTGATAAACTTCTGTGGTACAATACAAGAGTTTAAGCGATTTTTACTTTAGAGCATGTGTTTACTAATTCACGCTCCTTTTCAAGCTCAGGATGATGTTATTTTGAGCTATTTGCGATTTTTGGTGATCTTGATTTGTATCATGTGTTGTTTCTATTAGCTTTGTATTAGACTTGTGAGCAATACCCAGTTCAGACAGCTGTATTAAATTCTAGTTTAAAATAAAACGTGTACCAGAGAAATCCTGTTGTTGAATTACATCTGCAGTTCGTTAGTCTCTGTTACTTGAGAAGATTTCAAAATTTCAACGTTATTCTATGAATAAATTAGGATAGAACAAAGGTGGTCATATTATGTAAATGAATTAATTTAATTTATTTTTATTATACCACATGCATGTATTACACGATAGGTTATGATTTCGAGGTTAATTCGTTGACTTCATGTTTGAAGACGTTATGAGATGGTCAACTGTAAAGAATTTTGGGTTTATAGACTCTTTATTTCTCATAAGAATAACAGTTCACTTAAATGAGGTACAATTTATAATAAAATAATAATTGTCATCTTGTGACGAAACATACTAATTACAATAGGTTTAACGGCTATAAATATACAATATATGTATAAAGGCTAAAATAATTACACTTTAATTAAAAATATTCTTTCGGTTTGCTAAAGTAACAATAAAACTGGCCAGTCAATATTTCCTTCAGTACCCTAATATCATCAACACAAGCAATTATTTGAATGTCGAAAATCTTTTAAATATTATATATTTTTTAAGTGTCACTAAATATGTAAGTCTAAAGCTTATTACTTAAACCACAAACTTATCGCGATACTAAGAGACAATAGCGCCATTATTCTGTGCTGAGCGAGTTAACAATGAGCCAAACACTGATTAAGCGGTAGTGAGCTGATCGTAAATTATTTTGTTCTTACACAACCTTTTATGGAAGAATCATAAATGTAGCAAATCGTGGACAATTGAAATAAAGTAGATTTGTATGAGTCATAGCTTTATAAGACTTAGCTAAAAACCATGTAAGTCAACCTTTCTTAGGCTCTAGACTGTACCAAATTTCATTGAAATTGGTTTAGTAGTTTTGGCGGGAAAGCGCGACCGACAGTTACTTTCGCATTTATTAGTAAGGACATTCAATTTAATTCATATTATTCAACTGGCCTTAGGAGGCCGGGAGAATGATGCAGAATTTTCTGACCAGGCCGCCATGGTATGGCTCACCATGCTGTATTGCCTACCCTCACAATGAGGATGGTGGTCCATACTCCTGGATTCTACTCATGCTTTCCATCAGGCAGAGTAGAATCACTCTGGTAGACTTAAATATAAAAAAAATTGTAATCAGACATCAGACGTCTTTCTTTCACGCCAACTTTATTTAGGGAAAGAAGTTAAATAATTTTTCATGTACATCTACAGCACTACATCTGACTATGCATTAAAAATTATGATAAGTTTAGCATTCATTGCATATATTTTTAACTAGCCGCCCGCCCCGGCTCCGCACGGGAACATAAAAGAATTGAAAAAAAAAAACTCAGCAACACTTTCCTGAAGATCATAACATGATCAAATGCATAGTTCACGATTCTATGAAGGACATAAAGATAAACATTTATTTTTATATATATAGATCAGCCCTAAATAGACACCTTAAACTACTAATACATAGATACATATTTATATAGATAAGTAATAACCTGTCCAAACATTCCAGCCGCACAGAAACTCTCAGAACTTTGACTAGCAAATGTAAAAGACATTTCCCATTGGTTGATAGGCCGCAGCGATTCGCAATCGACGACAAGTCGCATCGACTTCGTACGTGAGCTGATTTATGCGTGGACCGACGACACGGCGGTACGCGGTGATAAATATAATTGTGCCCGTCTGACCCACCCAGGGAGCAAGCAACTGAGTAAGGCTATGTACACAATGGCTATTGTTCTTGATATTTTCGGAAGCTCCATATTAATGAAATTTAAAGTCTTGTTTGTGTTCTGGGCTGAAGTTCTTGTACCGTTTATAAATATATGATTTAATTGTCACTGAAGTCATTAGCTTACATCTTGATCTTTATTTAAAGAGTTTTTATTTTTATCTTTTAAATTTACCAAAAGGGCAAACATGAGTATATTCCAAGAGTCGGGGGCCAGCTTACTCATTAGAAATGTAGATATTGCATCATTGTACATATTGATGGCCTTGTGAGCTCTTGTTTCACGGTCTGCATAGGACCCATATGATGAATATTTTATTTTCAACCCGTCTGGCTAAAGTGTTATAGCATGGCCAAAATCCCTTTTCTTATTAGAGGCCTATCTTCAGAAGTAGATTGTTAAACAGTTTTTTAACAGTAACAAAATTGTTAGTAACGCAATTCTAGGTTTTTAACACTAAATAATTGTTATATTAGAATTTTAATAGAGAAAAGTAGTAGATTCGGGATATTAATCATCAGGATTATCATCTCAGCCGAAAGACGTCTTCTACTGAATATAGGCCAAAAGGCTCCACACAATAATCAGTCCAGTGCTGCCCGCATCCAACGTTCCCGTGACAAATTCAACAGCCCTCATAAGCAAGTTGCAAAAGTTATTTGTTTTCTATTATATTCTATATTCTAATTCTCTATTCTCTTGTTTTATTCCCTAATTTCACTCAGTCACGTGATCAAAACAAAACCATTTGCAGCTTGGCTAGGGGCAGGTCGTCAGGCCATCTTGTGGGGACCTAATAACACACATTGTGTTTTCCGATACGCGGTCGCCAATCAAGAGATTAAGGAAAATAAGGGGTATTATTGAAGAGAAATTCTTCATGCTTCATTGAACTAATGGAAGTAATGACTCAATCACACCAATGTGCACGAGTCTCTACAACAGATGTACCACAAGCAATTGTACAGGAAGACAGTTACATCGAGTACAAGCTGACTTTGTGTTGCATGTTGGGAAAATTGAAATGATACCAACTCTAGTGATATTAAGGACTAAATAACATGAAAATAGTTTGTTAAAAGATACATGGGATGTTTTCGAATGAGGTTGAATTTTATTTTCTTCGTAAATTTCTTCATAGCTTACATTCATATAAAACTAGATTTCGCCCGCGGCTGCGTCTATGTCCGTTATCGCGGTAAAAATACCCTATGCCCTTTCTAAGGCTTTAGATTATCTAGGTACAAAATTTCATTGCAATCAGTGCAGTGATTTTAGAGTTTATTATGAACAGACAGTGGACTTTGTTATATAATACTAGTTGACCCAGCGAACTTCGTACCGCCCAACTTTAAAATTCCAGAACTTGATCGCAGCGCCACCTACCGGGTCCAATTGCGAATCTTAACCATTCCCAGATCGCTTTGAACACACACAAAAAATTTCATCAAAATCGGTCCAGTCGTTTGAGAGAAGTTCAGTGACATACACACTCACACAAGAATTATATATATAAAGATGTTTAAATTAAAATGCCACAAAAAAAGATTTTTTATTCGAAATACAAAAAAAAATACAAAAAAAAACCGTGTGTTGCGGTCTTTGCATCAGATAATTGATCCGGCTCTTAGTATTTATTTTCAATACTAGCTAATGCCCGCAGGTCCGTTCGCGTTCGTTTCATCCTATATTACCTACCTCGGGTCTCGTCTCAGAAAAGGGTAAAGGCCATACGTCCCCACACTGACCGATTTATGACTGGCAAGACACGCTGGGGTTACATAATCTTACCGTTGGATGTTTTACGCTGCTCGAAGGTCTCTTAAAATAACAACGGAATGCTTAATACGATCACGGAAACATTCATATCATGCCACAAACGGTGACCCGTCTAGGTATTGACCGCGCGGTCATTACCACAGAATACATAATAGTACTGATACAGAAGACTCACTCCGAAAAGTAAATTAAAGAAATCGGGGCCCTAGGCGTCAAAAGATTAAGTTCAATTCAGATCGCACATCGCCGAATCAACTACAATTATATTTACCTACCGTTGCGTCTCTTTCTATCGTGTAACCACAGAATACATAATAGTACCAGTACAGAAGACTCACTCCGAAAAGTAAATTAAAGTTATAGCTACCCTCGGTGTCAAAATATTAAGTTCAATTCAGATCGCACGGCACCGAATCACTACGATTATATTTACCTACAATTGCGTCTCTTTCTATCGTGTAACTCTTATCTGTTCTGACGATGTCTGTTCGACCGGCGTGTCTGACCCGGCAGGCAGCCGGCCGACTATACCTAAACTGCGGAGTGACACCCCCCTGGTGTAACTCTTACCTGTTCTAATGACGTCTAGTCGTACGGCATGCTCGTCCGGGCAGGCAGGCGGCCGACTATACTTAAACTGCGGAGTGACACCCCCCTGTCATTGCTTACCTTCGGTATTTATTTCCAATTACTTAAGACCACTTGGCCATGATCGGTTCATTATTTTATAGTGTGTAAAATACATACCACATACATTAAAAATATTAAGAGTTTCTGTTGGAGCGATGATCAACAATTCCTTTTATTCCGAATACACAATACAATCACAATACAATGTCCTTGTGGTGACGGATTAAGCATACAGAGTGTCACCACCCCTATTCATCCCGCGAGTGTAGATAACCTAACTACTGCATTGTTCTTAGAATAATTATACATTCTAAGGCATTATTGAAGTTGATACCATATACCATATCATCCTCCTAGCCATTATTCACAAGTTTATTTGGGGTCGGCTACTAGTTCAACCGGTTTTACCTGAATTTTAGTTTTTCCACGGAGCAACTGGCATCGGACCTCCGCAACCGTAAGGGAGAACTGAAATTCGAAGATTGAACTAGTTGTCAGTATATTTGAGGGCACTGACTTCCCAATATCGATTGCCATAGATGTTCATGACAACCGGTACCGACGGCTTTACGTGCTCTCCGAGGCATGAATCATCGCCAAACTTCCAAACTCCGGGTAGCATTATAAATAGTCCCGAAACCACCGAGTTCCTTGAGCCTCTTCAGTTACGGAGAGACATCGCCTATATGGCGGTCCTCTATCGCCTTTACCATGGAGTGTTCTGAAGAGCTCTTCCAACTGATCCCTCCCTCTCCCTTCCTTTACAGGACAACACGTGCTGGACTCAGAAGTCACCGCTTTAAAGTGGAAGAAATACGCACCAGAACAAAACGGTTCGTCTCTTCTTTCCTATGCCGAGCAGTCGAAGACTGGAACTCACTACCAGCTCACGTTTTTCCTTCCCACTATGATCCCGGGTCCTTTAAACGGGGCGTGAAAAAGCATCTCACGAAGTCGCCATAGTGTGGGCCGCCATACATTATTGTCTGCATTCGGCAAGCAAGTGTGGTAGCCCCCACTCTTGGATTCTGCTCATGCTTTCCATCAGGCAGGGTAGAGTCACTTTGGATGGCTTATGTATAAAAAAAAAAGCAAAAAAAAAAATTGAACCCGAGACCTCTTGATTTGCAGTCGCATACGCTAACCACTAGACCAACGAGGCAGTTACCATATACCATATCATAGAATAAAAATCATTAAGAAGGTAGTTTGTTCAAAACATTTATTTTTGTTTCTTTACCCAAATACTGCTATAACAACGCTTAATATAATTATTGTAAACGATGAATACACTACAGCAGCAGAATTACGTTAATGATAATACCCCAATACTCTTGTCATTCTGTCCATTTCTACCATAGCATCCATTGTCTCCAAAGCGGTGGGGATAATCTGGTTAGGTGGTAATAGGAAACCGAATGTACCGCGGTCACGTAGTTCTAGAAGAAACGAGACGGGAACATCTGTTACGTTCTTCACCCAGTCGAAGCTAGTGCCACTCATTGGGTCTGAAATCAGAATCAGATTTAAACAAAATAAAATAAATATTTGGGACTCACAACGCCACTGGGGGCCTCATATTAATAGCGTATGTAGTAAACTAAGACCCTACCTCGAAAACATTTATAACATACAATTATGCATCTTAAAAACAATAGTACCTAGAAAAACCAAACTAGAATTTAAAGAAGACGAATGTGGCTTATTCAAGCATTGTCAAATATTAAACGTGTTCGACAAAGTGAGCGTATGTGTACTGGGTGAGGAATACCACAACCTTACTAAATTAAAGAAAAATATAAGATTGGAGTCATTACGTCACTTGTCAAACTTACCTACCTATAGAATACCTAAGCGTACTAACGTATATGGGACGCGGACGTGGGAACACATGCTGCCCCGTTTATTGAACATCATACCTATCGAAACCCGTAGCAAGATGAATAAAAAAAACTGTAAAACTGTTTTGATAAAGCATTTACTGTCTAGCTGATACTTAACTTTATATATATTAATAATATATAATAATATTTATGTTTTACAGATATGTAATTTATTTGTAACCGAGATGTGTCTGGTATACCACGGATAAACTCTTGATGGTTTGTGTGGCATATAATGGATAACTGTATGCATGTATGAATTTTATATTAGACAATAAATAAAATAAAAAACTCGTCCAAAGTGAGGTTGTACTATGCATACTAGGCAACTGATATACATACATAATACATACTTTTTTTGTAAATACATACATCTTATACATTTTTCATCATCATCATCAACAGCCTTTAACAGTCCACCGCTGGATATAAGCCTCCCCTTTGAAAGGAGGTTTTGGCCTACTATACCACGCTGGCCAGACGGGTTGGTAAAGGGTTTGTTTCAAGTTTTCCTTCTCTTGGCAGTAACGTTAGCTGCTTATTTTGTTCCTTTAGTCGCCTCTTACGACACCCGAGGAATGAATAGGGGTGGTGACATTTTGTATTCTTAATCCGTCACCACACGGAAGATATTATACATGGTATACATAGAAGACATATTATACATGAAAACACAGAAACTCCGAAACAAATATTTGCAGATCATACAGTATTTTGGTCCGAACCGAGAATCGAATCCGAGACCTCTTGATCAGCAGCTGCATACGCTAACCACTAGACAAAAAATTCTATCAAAAATAAGGCTTGCCTCACAAACGATCTTATAATTGAAATTTAAATTGATTGGATCGCTGATAAATATACTAAGAAATTTCTTAGTAAATTAATATGTTTATGCAAATTCCAACTAGATACAAAATACACGCAACATATCAAAAAGTTATTTATCCTGGGTGAGAATCGAACTCACGACATCTGGTTTAGCAGTCGGGCTCACTGACGACTAGACGACGAGGCCTATTATACAAGAATTTTCACTGCAAATATGACTGCCCAGCAACGATTTACTCCTCAAATATCACGAAGATATGTCTACGAAAATAAAGGATAGGCAGGAGAGTCGCATTGCTACCAAAACTTTCAATCCTAACACCAGATAGTCTTCTGATCCTATCAAAATACATACGATCCCTCATGGCTAGAGTTGTTCTGCACTTAGTAAGTGCATGATAAGTACGGCACCTTTAAATTTATTTCACATAATTATAATAAAATAATAATATTTACTTTGGCAAATAAATAGTTATCAGCTCTATCTATTTATTAATAAATTGGATTGACATTCAATTTGATGTATAAGAGAGATAACTACTGATACTATAAACATTGTATTGCACTAATTTGCACACGGATCATAAAATTAAATATTGTAAAACGTTTACTGAAATTATGTACAAATCAATAGGCCTTTGACGTCACTGTCGTCATATTTTAAGACTTTTTGTATATATGACTGCCTATTGTTGGTCTAGTGGCCGTGTGGTGACGGATTAAGAATACAAAGTGTCACCACCCCTATTCATTCCATGAGTGTCGTAAGAGGCGACTAAAAGAACGAGGTGTCGGGTTCAAATCCCGTGTCGGGCCAAAATGTTTTTGTGTTTTTCTTAGGAAATTATTAAATGCAGCCCAGAGTTTGGAAATTTGGCGGTGATTCACGCCCGTGCCTTGGAGAGCACGTAAAGCCGTCGGTCCGATTATTTATTTATTTACCGATCGGTAGAGCTATTTAAGTTTGTGATCAATATTATACTTACATAGAACGCTGTACGAAAGGCCTGCCCTATACTCATGACCAAATCTTTGTTTCATAGCATCGGTTGCTCTTATTGCAATTTCGAACTGAAAAATAATACAGATGAAAGATTTAAATTTAAAACGGCAAGGCATAATAGGACCGGCCACGTATCACTCATAAGCGATAACAGGTTGCCAAAAGCAATCTTCTGCTCAGAGCTAATTTGTGGAAAACGAAAGACGTCCTCAAGCCTGTGCCATTCCAATAGATGCCTGGGAACGGTGTGGTGGTGGTGATGTAGGAACCCGAAATTTAAACTTAGATCAATTTTAAAAATGCGATCTATATCATAAAATACACTAGAGTACTCATGTTTTTAAGTGTAAACGGGACTTATTCGCGATACAATTAAAAAGGTTGCGATACCTTCTACTTTCCGACGTTTCGAACGGGTTATACCGCTCGTGGTCACGGGTGGACAACGCTAAAATATAAGTATATGTAAAAGTTGCAAGTCTAAAAACAGTACATTAGGGTAGTTACATTACAGTACGGCGATAGATTCACACTATACACTATAGTTACATAGTGCAATACGGTAGGGAGGAGCCATATGCAGGCGTTCACCTCTGTAAAGGTACGAGTATGAGGCCTAGATGGCTCAATGCATTAAAATGTTATGACACTTATTGTGTTTATGTGTGGGTGAAATTGTGAATGTTTTGTCGTAATGATTCCATGTCATTTCGTAAAGACAAGCAAGTTTTTTTTGTACGTGAGTTTAAGTTGTCTATGTGTGAAGATTTCCGCCCGCCAAATAGACTGGTGAGAAAAGAGGCTATTGCTACTTTCCATCCGATCGGTATTGCTCTATTGTTTAGTTGTAAATACTAGTGGTCGCCAAGTGGTGGTAATTAAATTAGAATTACAAGTGGCAACATTATTCAGGTACTATTGTCAAAGACTACAACTTCTATTATCACGAATTTTGCCAAATCTACGGTACAATGACAATTTGACAAAAGAATATATATGCGTGTCTGTGTAATAATGTAAATACATGGTATTTTTATTTATGCATATTTAAAAAATAAAAACTTTACACACTCCTCTTCCACATAGACTAAAAGTGTGAGAAATTTCATACTCTTTCATCCACGCAATTTTCGTAAGAAGGGATACGTACCACACGTATTAATTCATAGATTATTTAAATAAAGAATTTATTTACCATGTCAGGATAGTTTCTAGACAGCAGCGATTGTTCAGGTGTAACATGACTATAAGGAATAACAAACATCTGGCCCCAAGAATGAAAAGCGAGATAGTAAATGAGTCTGCCTTCTTGATTGACTCGTAGCGTATAATCACGAATAGCTCTTGCTTCAGGTTCTGAGAATGCACTGGGACCAGCATACAAATTACTACAAGGATTGTTTGAAGCTCCTACACCTAAAATCATCATAAAAACAAAAATGTACAACGTATTCAAGTTTTAAATTCTTTTCTCAAGAGTAGTAATTCATAAATATTCATAAATATACTATACTCTGTCCATTCCTTTATTATCTTTTTGACGGTTCAACAAATTTCGAAATTAGTGACGCCCTCACACTTCACCGAATCGATTTGAAATCAAAATCAATCGATATAATATTCTTTAAGTCAGTATTGTAAATAAATAAAATGTGCACTATTGTGATATATAATTGGCCCAGAACAAAGTAAACTTCCTAACACAGTCACTTGAAGGTCGGTTTAGTAAGTATTATGTGATTTTTCAAATGTATTTTCAAATGACTCTGGGTTTAAACGTTATTGACCACGCGTTTCAAAGTAAAATTTTACTAACGCGTGCATAGTTACATTTTAAGTCAGTGGTCCAAAAATAAATTAATTAATGCACAGTGTTATTGTTCTTTATTCTAAGTTTGAACTTACATTCCAAAATTTTGACTTAATTCTTTGCAAATAATCAATCTTGTAGTCATACTATTTTAATTTCCTTTTTATTTTATTAAATTTACAGAAACAACACTTACATGAAGTCAAATTATTTTGGTCATAATAAAATGATAGATTATTTTAATCGTTTAATCGATTTATCGTATTTCAAGAACTGTTTTATATGTTGTTTTTAGCTATGCACAGTGCCCACTTCCCTACCCGTCAATAAAATACGACATTACTGTAGTACATTATTACGAAAAAAATACCGGTAATTTATAAGCGTGACCTGTCAAAAAGACAATAAACGAATGGACAAAGTATAAGCGGTTCGGGTCTTCCTTCTTGTGCCGAGCAGTTAAACACTGGAACTCACTACCAGCTCATGTCTTTCCTTCTTACTATGATCCCGGGTACTTTAAGCGGGGCGTGAAAAAGCATCTCACTAGGCCGCCATAGTGTGGTTCGCCACACTGCTTGCATTTGCAGTGAGTATGGCGACCCCCACTTGTGGATTTCCATCAGGCATTGTAGGGTCACCTTGGCAGGCGTTAGGGGAAAGTGGTCACCCTTCGTACGCGAGGCACATTCGTACAGTAAACATAACAAAAAAACGAAAAGTCATACGAACACGAGTTTTCTTGTGTGCGTAGACATACCAACCGCCAAGTTGTATGGCAAATGTCACGCCAGTCGCGCCATTCAGTGAGCGCAGACAAGTCTTAACGTGTTTTTGCGCGTCTGAAGTATTTTTTTTGGGTATGTTTAGAATCGTATTGTAACTAGAATATTTAAGCTTTCGACAAAATAGTGATGATATATTCATGTTAACATCATTTATTCTGGGTTTTAATCACGAATATTTCTCCAGCTAAATTCTAATTATTATAAAGTTGTTTTTTTTTTGTTGTGCACGACTTGGGGTAGGTTCGGACAGTACTATGTGTGGCACATTCGTACGCGTACGAATGCTCCCCCATAGAATATATTTAAGTAAAATACAGCGAGAATGTGGAATTCGTATTTTCTTTAGTTAAATATAGTGTCAACCTATCGCCGTCCACTGCTGGAGGAAGGTCTCCCCCAAGGAATGCCAACCATCCCGGTCTTGGGCAGTCCGCATCCATCCGCCGCCAGCCACCTTCCTCAAATCGTCGGTCTATCGTGCCGCAGGGCGTCCTACACTACGTTTGCCTAATCGCGGTCTCCACTCTAGCACCTTTCGGCTCCAGCATCTATCAGTCCGTCTGGATACATGTCCGGCCCACTTCCACTTCAGCGTGCTGATTTTCCATGCGATGTCGGTAACTCTAGTTCTCCGTCGAATAATCACGTTACGTATTTTAACAGACAGAGAGATAGCCAGCTTCGCACGCTCCATCGCACGCTGAGCTACTTTTAATTTACGGACCAGTCCGATAGTGAGTGTCCACGTCTTGGCTCCGTATGTCATTACGGGTAGGACGCACTGGTTGTAGACTTTGGCCAGTGATTGAGGTATTGGTGACTCAAAAATATTATGTAGCTTCCCGTATGCCGCCCAGCCCAGACGTATCCTTCTGTCGGCTTCCAGATCGAATTTGTGATTGGATGATTTGGCCAAGGCAGATGTATTTTTGCACAACTTTCATAGCAGCGCCTTTTACGGATACGGTTAGTTAAATATATTACTTTCTAAATACAGTTTTAAAATACTAAAATATAAGAAAAAATTAAATATACATATATCGCTTGCTTTTATTTATTAGGAATATTATATCTAATACATTAAAATATTTGGTTGTAGAGTCATGGTGCGAAACTACGTAAAAAAGAGAACGCGAACCCACATTAAGCGTCCATAAATTCAGCAGTTGGGGAAGTAGTGAAAGACATTTGTCCTATAGACAAGCCGCATTGAAATACAACATCAAAACATCAACCTTAGAATGCCGAGTGAAAAAAATTAAAAATGAAATTAACAAATCTGGACCCTCACGTACTTTTCAATCCAAATTTACTAGTCTGGAAGATATTCATACATTGTATATCAGTGATGTAATTAAGATCCTCCCAGATCCTCAACCACATGGTACAACGAGATTATCAAGACTTTTTACTTTTGCAATAAATTTACGTAATTTTAATATTCCATAACCAAATGTTTAATTATGTACGTACTTCAAGTTGTTATCCTTACAAAGATCTCTCTAAGACTGATTTCAAGTTTATTATGAGTGAAGTTCAATATTATTAAATTTGGTTTAAGATAAATATATATGTATTTTGTGAATTAATAAATGAATACGACTATAATTGACTTTTTAATTATCCTGTATGAATCTACCCCATGGTGTATGAAAGTACCCCACCCACAGTACGAAAGTACCCCACACGTGGGGTGCATTCGTACAAATTTCATATCCTAGAAAAACTGCTATAACTATTTAAGCTTTTGAAATAAATTCTTTAGGCTTTTTTGTAACAAACTACGATATATTTACTAAGCTTAGATGTAAACACGATACTAAATATTCACATAATAAAAAAAATAAAAAATAAAATGTAAAAAGTGTACGAA
Organism: Phragmatobia fuliginosa; assembly: GCA_932526445.1. NCBI lineage: Eukaryota > Metazoa > Arthropoda > Insecta > Lepidoptera > Erebidae > Phragmatobia > Phragmatobia fuliginosa. The sequence goes on along the minus strand of OW052074.1, from coordinate 16,178,912 downwards.
GGGTGACCACTTTCCCCTATATAAAAAAAAATGTATCCGACGAAAACGTACTCATCCAATAGAAATCAAAGTTTCTGTTAAGATCGACACCATTACTATTATCATCGCCATTAGGACAACTTGTGAAACTAGCAGGACTACGGTTTTTTCTCCACATACGATTCTGAAACATACATAAACTCCATGTCAATAAGCAACGTTTAGAAAACTTTTGAAGTTTCTAAAATCATTTAGTAGTTAATTCATCAATTAATCTTAATTGCGCCATTGGACTGTCTAAATGGCGCAATGGTAAGGCATGCGACTGCTGTCCGTTAAGGTCTCGGGTTCGATCCCCGGGTCACACCAAATATTTGTGTGATTGACAAATATTTGTTTCGGAGTCTGGGTATTTCTATGCATAATATGTATGTATTTAAAAACTGCTTGGTTTGGGACTAGATGGCGTTATGTATAAGATGTCCGAAATATTAAGTTAAAAATTTACGAAGAATAAAAAATTATTAAACTGAAGCCATAATTATAAGCTATTTTTCATTTTGTCCACGTAGCCGAGCTGTATTTGTTCCTTTGAATATAATTACATAACTCTCATATTTGCTGATGCATCATTGTGCATTCTTTCGTATAAATATGATAAAAATGAAGAGTTTTCAGTTAGATTAGTTTGAAGTCAATGAATTTTGAATTATCTGCATCATATTATTGTATATTTTAAGAATATGTTGTATACGCTACCATTAACTAAAATCAATGCATTTTTATCATAAATTGTTTTTACTTATGATATCAAATGGTAAACTAGTTAAATACATTTTAAATACAACCTAGCATGAGGAATATGCGTCCTGTATTGCGCGGGACTTTACAAACATACATGATACGGGCACAAAGAACACCCAGACACAGAACAACAATTTGTCGATCAAACAAAGTGTTGTCTTAAGTGGAATTTGAACGTAATGCGGCCGTTTAAACCACAAGGCCAAGCGTGCAGTCAAAAAAATTGATTTATTCAAATAATGTTTACATATAGAATACTTACATCTGTAAATGTGTATATATATCCATCAGGATTTATAACGGGAAAGATATGCCACTCTAAATCTTCTGCCATAGCCCTTACAGCTGGGTCAGTGCTAGTTAAAAACTCTTTGATAATCCAAGTAACAGTTGCTGTAGCGATCCATTCGCGAGCATGAAGAGTACCTTCTATTATGCCAATCAGTTTTTCACTTCGTTCGGGATGAAAATTTATTATAATTCCTTTGATAGGGTTCCCTAAGACACTTGTGCCTTTATTTACTGTTCTGACGACATTCGGGTGGTTTTCTTGTAGTTCGTCTAACCAATCGTAGATTCTTTCAAGATTATGATATTCAGACCAAGAGTATGATAAGTATGATACGGAGGATCTAGATAAATCTGGTTTCATTTGTTCATCAATAGCACTGGAAAGAAAAAAAAGATGGCAGTTATTTAAACATTACTCAACATATCATCATCACCATCATCATTTGCTTTTAACAGTCCATTGCTGGACATAGACCACTCCTTAGAAAGACAACATATATATGTTTTTATAAGACAAGATAGATATCGCATGTTTCAACTGCTTATTTATATAAATAGAGGTAGCATTTTGAGACTTATTTGAAAAAAATGATTATAAACGATATGGAAAGGCCAGTTCAGAACTCAATTGTACACGATTAAAAGAAGTTCGATATTGTGTTAGGCACCCACGTCCTCCCTTAAATAAATTTGACTGACTTGAAATTGCTCGCATGACTATGATAATATCCAGGATGCCAAAACACATAACTACAGTAATAAATCATATGAAGGCAAGTAACTAAAATTTGAAAATTAGAAGTACTAACTATTAAGATAAATTTGTGTTTTTTATTATAATTTGATAATGAAATCATTCTTTTTCTTCGTATTTTTGTTCTGATGCACTATTAAAAATGACACATTATTTGAGTAAAATTTTTAAAGTACATTACACTATTTTTTTACTATGTTGGCATTATATTTACACGATATTTTCAGGTATCCTTTTAATATCTGGATTTATTCGTTTAAGTGTAATGTTATTAAGGAACTAATGCTCATATTATAAAGCCAACTAACCTTTGAATATTAGAAATCAATTCCTGGCTTTGAATATCACTTGAGTTTACAACCTTGAGGAAGTTCTTTAAGTCCTTTGGTGATACGGTAACTCTGAGATCCAGATTAACATCTATGTAATCGTCCCAAAATTCTCCAAGCCCATTTTCTCTTATATATTGTAAACTATCCACTGCAGCTTCACTTTTTGGTGTCACTTTATATAATTTATATCCATCGTAAGACTTTTTCTCAGCATTTACAGCGGCAATTATAAATAATATAATAATTGTACATTTCATTTTTCCTGATTAACTAAGTACGACTATCGAACATTACGGAGCACTTAACTTTGTCGAATTAATTGTTAATCGATTTGTAGATATGACGCCAGTATATCATTAGATCTGAGAGATTAAGTATGACACTTTTTAGATTCAAAATATCGGTGACCTTGAGTCAATCATGTACAAGAATATTAGTATGTAATCAGCAGAAACTTAATCGCTCAAATAAAAAAGTTATTAGTAGTGATAAGTTAATGATGGATGAGTTAATATTCTACGTGTGCTGTACAACTAACCATTAACAGAAAACAAATTATACACGATTGCTTTCAGTTTCGATTAGACCTTAAACTTCCAACCCCCGTATTACCCCCTTAGGGGTGAAGTTTCGAGAAACTCATTCTTAGTATATGTCTACACCTTATAAGGAACCTACCTGCCGAATGTCAATTTTGTAGGTTCAAGACGAAGTCGGTGTTACATTTTTGTTCATATTCGGGTATAGGTTCATAAGAAGTAATCTTCGCAGCTTATTCTTTATTGTCATTAGGAGGTAATTAGTAATTTGGACAAACTTCTAGGTAAGCCGATAATTAGACTCTCTCGCGTGTAATTATTTTGGTTATCATTGAAAAAATATATTATAATGCGGAAAACATTGGTCACTGTACTAGTAATAGTTTTAAAAAAACCATCATGTTTTAGGTGATAACACTTTTATTGCAATGTAGGCATAGATTACACTAATAATGATATAATAAAACTCAATACAACCATAACAATACATGACGTCATTCTTCTGGAGCGTGCTCTAAGAGAATAGTATCCTAAATTTCTTGTAGCTTCATCCATTTCTACAAGAGCGTCCATGGTCTCCATTGCAGTAGGGATAATCTGGTCTGCTGGTAGGAGGAAACCATACTCACCGCGATCACGCAACCCGAAGAGTAAGGCGATGGAAACATTTGTTGCATTCTTTACCCAATCGAAGCTATTACCACTGACTGAGTCTGTAATGAATATATTTTAGGTCTTGGTTGACTAAAATATATATGACTAGGGTGACAAATTTGTCAAAGCTGAATCTATCAAATTCACGATGAAACATTTATATTTATTTTGCAAACAAACATTATTTTCAAACAAATTATCATTTCTATAAATCCAATTGGCAATCGTAAGATGAACCTAACCAACCAAGGATACAAATTACGCAGCACTACAAGGAGAAGGAGATCTTGACACATACCCTAACCAAGCTGTTTCGCCAGTGCCAGGCCAAAGTATTTTGTTTAAGTAGAGGCTTATCTTTAGCAATAAACTATTAAATGATCAAGAAGATAATTACTTACACATCGCACTAGATGAAAGCCCAACTTTGTATTCAGTATCGTGTCTCTTTTTTAGAGCTTCTGCAGCTCTCAAGGAAATTTCAAACTGGAAAAAGTTTCAAGTTGTCATTTTTATTATTAATTACAGTAAATTGATTTAATTTATCAATTTAAAGAAAACAACGTCCGTATAAAGCATAATATATACCCTGCATCGAGTGAGACACTTTGTATACGTACAAGAAAATAACACCCAAACTCAGAACAATGATTTATTATGAATCACTCAAAGTTTAATCATGTGGGGTTTGAACAGACAGTACTCTTATACTATAAAGCCATCCGTGCCATCAGCCAGTATCACAATTTATACGGGGTGGACCTAACGCCGCCGCATAGCATTATCTCTACCAGTCCACCTTTTGATTCGGTAAGGGACATGGTAGTGCACATGTATAATGAAAAGAAGCTATGAAAATATATTAAGAAACAAAAACAATTAGAAACATTGCCTCCGATCAATAAGGCTACCATTTAATTTTGTACTTAGTTTTAAGTTACAGTTGTAATTAATCGGGTGTACAACTAAGAAGTATATTATTATAATTGTATTGTAAGGGAAAATTGTTTCTTTTGAGAGCCTTCATTGCGTGCGCTACTGTTAAAGATTTGTGAAGATGTTCGTCTTAAAAAGTCCTAATAAAAACCAGCCAAGTGCGAGTCGGACTCACCCATGAAGGTTCCGTAGAAGCAAGTAACTTCATATAAAAGTGTATTGAATGATTGAAAGGTAAATTACGGTTTACGATTTATGACGTATTAAAAAAAAACTACTTACTAGATCTCGTTCAAACTAATTTTCGGTGGAAGTTTGCATAGTAATGTACATTATATATATTTTTTTAGTATTATCACTCTCTAATTTTAAAAAATACAGGGGGGGGGACACATCTTACCACTTTGGAAGTGTCTCTCGCGCAAACTATTTAGAATATATTCAGTTTAGAAAAAAATGATTTTAGAAGTTTCAATATCATTTTTGAAGACCTATCCATGGATAACACGTATGGGTTTGATGAAAAAATATTTTTTCGTTTCAGTTCCAAATTTTTGTTATTTTTCTATTTTTGTGTGAAAATCTTAATGCGGTTCACAGAATACATCTACTTACCAAGTTTCAGCAGTATAGTTCTTATGGTTTCGGAAAAAAGTGGCTGTGACATACGGACGGACGGACAGACAGACAGACATGACGAATCCATAAGGGTTCCGTTTTTAGCCATTTGGCTACAGAACCCTAAAAAGTCCGCGATAGCATATGCCCATGTTCTAAGGTTGGTTTACTATAATTTTGTCGTGTGAAACAAATTTGTTTCCAACAGTGGGTCAAATATTGGCATCGGCATCACGCATGAATGGTCTTACCAATTTTGATAATTCTTATTTTTTGGATATTCCAATTATCGGAGAAGGTCGTGTATCATTAAAATACGACTCATAGGAGTTGAGTGTAGATGAAAATATTGAGGTAAACAGTGAAAAGATATTTCTTCTGAGAGATGCAGATGAAGTCAAGCAGCGAGTATACAGTAATATAATTCTAAGCAGCAGTGATTCAATAACGTTACTAAAACTCACTTGTGCGAGTAAATTTGAGTATATTTCAAATTCTTTGATTTTTTTTTAGTTCTTACCATCTCACCATAATTACGTCCAAGCAATGAACGGTCAGAAGCCACATGGTTATCAGGCACAACAATTAATTGACCATAAGAATGAAATCCAATGTAATAGACCAGCTTGCCTTCCCGATCAATCTTAAACATATAATCACGAACAGCTCTGGCTTCCGGTTCAGAAAATGGTTTAGGACCAGCAAATGAGTTACTACAAGGGCTTTTAGCTATTCCAACACCTAAAATAAGATTATAGGCAAATATATAAGCAGGTCAACATAGAGTCAAGTTATAATTTTCTTAGGAAGTATTGCGTCCTACTTTGATTATCACAAATTCTATTATGTTGAAATATACAATTGCATTTAACATACTCATCCAATTGAAATCAAAGTTTCTGTTGAGATCAACTCCTTTACTCATATCATCCCTTCCTCTAGAGCATGTAGTGAAATTAAGGGGACTTCGGTTCTTTTTCCATATTCGATTCTAAAACGAGTAAGTTTTATTATCAGTATCTTCAGAAACTTCTGTAAACATGACGTCATCATCATCAGCTTCCTCCAAGGTAACGTAAAGCAGCTTGTGTTCTAAAAAATATTTGTCAATATATAACTTTTAATAGTTACAATACTCACATCTGTGAAAGTATATTCATAGCCATCAGGATTTAGTATAGGAAAAATGTGCCACTCAAAGCTTCTTGCCAATGTTCTTACTTCAGGATTGACGCTCGTTAAAAACTCTTTGATAATCCAAGTAATTGTTGCTGGACAGATCCAATCTCGAGCATGAAGTGTGCCTTCTATTACTCCAATCAACTTATTTTCTTGTTCAGAATGGTAGTTTATGACAATACCTTTGATAGATCTTCCTAAAATAGAACGACCCTTGTCTACGAGTTTTACTACCTTAGAATAGTTTTGTTGTAGCTCATCTAACCAATCATATATTTTGCTTAGGCTCTGATATTCATTCCAGAAATCTATAAGATTTGATTTAGGAAATATCCTTGTACTAGCAGGTTTAAGTTGTTGATCTATTGTTCTGAAATATAATAGTATTGTTATTTTCAATGAGTTCACAAGTTATATGATTAATATTGTAACATTATTTCAAAACTGGTTTCAGTACTTAAGATAATATTCAAGTTTAATTAATAAAACAAAAACAACTTTACCTTTGAATGTCTGGAATCACTACCTCACTTTCAATACCAGATATCTTTAGAAAATCAACAAAATTTTGTACGTCATCAGGCGATACGATAATTCTGGCTTCTTTATTTATTTCAATGTTATCATCATAAAATTCTCCTAGACCATTCCAACTTAAATTTTCTAAGTGACTTACTGCTGTTTCGTCTTCTGGTGTAACTTTAAATACTTTATATCCATCATAAGAATGTTTTACCCCACTTACAAAAGCAAAAGTCACCAATGTAAAAGGAAAAGTTATAAATTTCATATCGAATTTTGAATACTTTATCGAATATTATGGAACATTGTTTATTATTATCGTTTCGATTGCTATAATATATTGGATTAAAATGACTCAAATATACAAAAAAGTTAAAATCAATGTTGAGTAAACTAATATTGCACTGTTGTTGTGACATTTTTATAATTTGATTGTAGTCAAATATTGAATTTGCATCATAGACAAAATTAATGTCCAATGCATAGAGTCTTATTTCAGGTAAGCATAGTAAGAAAAAAAGAGAAAAAACTCGAAGGTTTGTCTGAGACATAAGCGATTATAGAGCACGGAGTTTTGGTTGCGGTTGATGAGGGAAATTTGACTCAGTCATCTCGAAAGTAGCCATAGCATCTTTTTTTGGAATGGTGAAGGGGTAATCAAATCAAAGTTTATAAGAATAAAACTTCTTTCTTTAACCCTATTGTGAGGATGTGCCGTACATACAACGAATTGAACCGCATCGAAGCCTTGGATATATTAATCGGTAGATTTTCCCGGTACAAGAGAGTCGTCACACAATTAATTTCATATTGCTCGTAGTATTTGGTTTTTTTTTTGTGATTAAATTTCTTTCTAGTTTTATATGAAAAAATATTATTTATAGTAATTTCATTTCATGTGTTTTATCTTTACTCATGTTGTGTATGCTAAATTTGGACCACTGTCTAGACCTAAATGTATCAATCAACTAATATGTATGTTAACATGTGCCGGCAGTAATCTGTAAGTGTACCTGTCATAAATAAATAAATAAATCATCACACATATTTTTTTATCAAAAAATCGAAAGTTGCTATAAACTCACACTTACGATATTTATAATTTCACGCACACATGGACTTATTGTGTCATAATAGTATAATGCGTGTTGCTCTAAGATTGCAGACTTTTGGGCAAGAGACTATTTAAGACGATCCTAGCCAATCCGAATTACTATCCATACTGTCTGACCAATATTAGTTTCATACTATTACTATCTGCACGATAGTTATTTCGTAATTTAAATGTTGACCGGTGTGAATCCAAATTGCTATCAAGAAAATGCGGCTTACAGGTCGAAGTCCCGTCCTATCCTACAGGAATACAGAAGTGAGTAATAAATAATTTTTATTTGTGTGATATGAACTATGAATATTGGATTAACAAAAATCGTACGTTTCGCTGTTTACAATATTTATGTTAAAAATACATGAAAGCTACACGAAAGATTATCACACAATTTTACATAGATCAATTACTAATCATTAGATGCATTTAGGTATCAAAGAATTATTTATATTATATGGTTGGATAAAGTTGCTTATAAAGAATATAATAATATTATATTGATTGACTTCTTTCTAATCAAGAAGTATGATTGATATGATTAATATTAATATAGCAAGAGTTGAATGTACTTTCAGTCCAAAAGAGCGGTAATAACCCAATTTTCTGGTAGTTTTGTCCATTTCTAGCAGAGCTTCCATTGCCTCAGTGGCAGTAGGGACAATGTGATCAGGGGGTAGGAGGAAGCCGTACTCCCCATTATCGCGCAATTGTATAAGTAACGAAACAGGAACTTTTGTTGCATTCTTCACCCAATCGAAACTGCTACCACTCATTGCATCTGGAAAAAAGTAGTAAAAAAAATTATAAGTAAATTTTTTCAAATAATTGTATTATAATTATCTTTTTCAACACTGACTCTGATCCAGGAACATGAATTTAAACTATGAAGACAGGCTGGAGTAACTGGTACTTAAAAAGTACATAATATTTATAAAATATATCAAAACTAGTCCATGGTTTAAAATTCACCATACTCACACATAGCACCAGCGGAAGGTCCGACCTTATATTCAGTGCCAAACTTTTTTTTGACAGCTTCTGCAGCTCTTAATGATATTTTATACTGAAAAATATACGATAAACATTTTTTATCACCTATTTAAAATGTGAAACAATCAGTAGTATGAATAAGAAAATAATTATCTTTTTCACTTACAATGTCCTTATGATTACTAGATTTCAATGAATTTACATTTGTCAAATGACTATAAGGTACAACAATCGATTGACCAAATGAATGAAAACCGATATAATAAATTAGTCTGCCTTGCTGATTGATTGACAACATATAGTCACGAATAGCTCTGGATTCTGGTTCAGAAAACGGGCTAGGACCAGCAAAAGTATTACTGCAAGGGTTATCGCTAGCTCCAAAACCTAAAAAAGCAAGAAAACATATTTTTCGTTAACTAGTGTAATGGATGGGTGACCATTTGTATCATGACATGTTATGAGCGTTTTCGTGATTATGATGAGATTACAGTCGTGAAGCAAAGGTCTTAAATTTTGTTTTCATTTTTTAAGTTCGATTAGTTTAATCACAACTAAACGTCGACGCAGAACACCGCATGGATACGGTGCAGCATTTATTTCGGGATAATCCATTCTAGCCCACACATTTAAGCCAGATTCTTCTGTGTTAGACGCGTTATCTGTGTAATTATAGTTTTTTAACTTTGTGCATCTGTGTTATGCATTATATTCTATTGACCACGAATACATAATTTCATTTCATATTTTAAACAATAAAATTATAAAATATTAACATACTCATCCAATGGAAGTCAAAATTTCTATTAAGATCAACTCCAACACTCATTTCATCTTTAGCTCTCACACAGGAAGTAAAATTCCTAGGGTTTCTGTTTTTCTTCCACATACGATCCTAAAATTATTTTAGATATATGTATTTTAAACATTTCTTTTATATTACATAATAAATACGCTGTTATTTTCAAACATAATTCATAAAAATATCCAAAATAGTGGATTTATACTTACGGTTGTAAAAGTATACTCATATCCATCAGGATTTGCAACAGGAAAAATATGCCACTCCATGTTTTCTGCTAATGCTCTAATGGCTGGATCCTTGCTGGTGTGGGGTCGCATTACAATGTGTAATGTGTACCTTTATACGTATGTGTATTGTAGTTAACTCTTGATGTAAGTTATTAATTATTGTATTGTCAGTTGTGGACGCGCAGGCGCATAGATCGGGCGCTGCGCGAATAAATGATCGTGTTCCCTAATATGCGTATCATTTGGTAACCCTTAGTTCACGGCCACACCCACCCAGCCGTGACATTGGTGACCCCGAACTCGACGGACCGCGAACCTGACCGAACCCGACCGAACCCGACGGACCCCGAACCAACCTGTGACCCTGAACCGAGACACGCAAAAGTTACAATGCCGATTCAGCCACAACCTCCGCCGTCTACGAGCACAATGCCAGCAGTCAGCGTAAAGTCCGAGGACAGCGAAGTGTCAGTAATATCTGTGAGCTCCCGAATCCCTGAGTTTTGGACAGACCAACCTCGAGTCTGGTTCATACGTGCAGAGTCCGTCATAATGCCGCAAAAAGTAAACGACGAGACACGATTTAACATCGTCGTATCTAAGCTGGGCAAAGAGGTAATTCAGCAAGTGACAGACCTCCTCATCAAACCTCCAGAGTGCAACAAGTACGAGGCGTTGAAGGCCAGACTATTGGCCATCTATGAGGAGTCGGAGAACCGTCAAGTTCAAAAGCTCATCGGAGAAATGGAGCTCGGCGACCAGAAGCCGTCTCAGCTCCTACGCCGAATGCGAGACTTAGCCAGGGAGAAGATACCTGATGACACCCTCAGAATCCTGTGGCAAAGCCATCTACCTCCAGCAGTCCGAGCCGTACTAGCTGTCACCGACTCTAAGGACATGGACAACCTGGCAGCAGTGGCCGACAAGGTGATAGAGACCACGATGCAGCCGCAGCACAGCATAGCTGAGGTGTCCAGCCGTAGCGGAGATAACATCTATCTTTCACTGTAGTTAATATATCGGCAATGGGCGCTAGTAACAGTAAAAGTCAACAGGACAACAACGTCGCCGTTGCAGCAGTTGTGTCGCACCAAAACCAGGTAGCCGAGGTGCAGCACAAAATAGATAAATACGGTTATATAGTAATGGCCTTCGCTATTATTATGGCCATCGTGCTGGTCATCATTTTAAGAAACTCATGCCGCGACAGGATCAGATCGTGGTTGCGCAAGGAGGTCATTAAGGCTCAACCTCCTACCGGCGTACCAGTGCCCGCCGCAGTACAAAATTCTGCGAATTATGGAGTGTAAATATAATTTTTTTATTGTGAACGTATGTTATTTTATTGTGTACTGTGTTATATTGTTAGTGAGTTTTATTTTTTAGCTGTGTTTTTAGAATTTTTATTCTTTTAGTAGTAATACATTTTATTTTTTATTGTTTAAATTCAAAAAAGGGGGGAATATTGTGGGGTCGCATTACAATGTGTAATGTGTACCTTTATACGTATGTGTATTGTAGTTAACTCTTGATGTAAGTTATTAATTATTGTATTGTCAGTTGTGGACGCGCAGGCGCATAGATCGGGCGCTGCGCGAATAAATGATCGTGTTCCCTAATATGCGTATCATTTGGTAACCCTTAGTTCACGGCCACACACACCCAGCCGTGACACTGGTTAAAAACTCCTTAATAATCCATGTTATGGTTGCTGGACAAATCCAGTCGCGACCATGAAGTGTGCCTTCTAGTACTCCAATTAATTTATAACTTTGTTCAGGGTTGAAGTTAAGAACTATTCCTTTGATAGGATGACCCAAAACAGATTCACCCTTATTGACTATTGCAACCTTTGTAGTGTAGTAATCTTGTAGTTCATCTAGCCACGCATATATTTCATCGAGGTTATGATACTCCGTCCAAGTATATGACAAAAATGGCTCGGATATTCGTGGTATACCTGGTTTGAGTTGATAGTTAATTGTACTGGAAATTTAAAATGTTAATTTTAGTTAAAGGTTTTTTTCAAACAAATCCCCTTTAACGTCAAATAGTGCATAAGATAAAAAAAACATATAATCCTATCTTACCTTTCAATATTTGCAATCACTTCTTTGAATTCAATTCTATGTGATTGAAGAAATTTAATGAAATCGGATATATCTCCAGGTGCCACGTTGATTCGTACATCTAAATTAACTTCAATGTTATCATTCCAACATTCTCCAAGTCCACTCTGTACTAGCTCTTCAAGGTGACTTACTGTTACATCTTCTTTTGGTACCACTCTATATACCTTATATCCTCCATAGGATTTCTTAATAGCACTCACAGTACCAAATATGACGAAAGTGAAAAATAAATATAACATTCTTAATAAAATGTGACTGCAACCTTGGGGAATAATAAATTTATCAATGAATTTTATTCAGATTATTTTAATATGATTTCAATAGTGGATACTATAGTAAAATTAATATTTTAAGAAATTATCTTGTTGATTCTACTTTATTTACTAATGAACTTCAAATATCACAATAGCCTGGATAAAACACAAAACAGGAAAACGAAACTATTGCTTAGGTATTAACGTCACGTCGTTTTATTTCTAATTTAAATTTCTGTTAGTAAAGGTAAACATAACTATAAAAATTCTAACATTCTATTCAATAGTCATATAATAAGCTATTGATGTATTACGTCACTTTACTCTTGATGATCATTGATAACGTTACTGAGAATATTCCATAGAGAAAAACAATGTCAAACTCTAAATAGTCTATATAGTTCTTCAGGTGGGAGATCGCTTTTGTTTTCTCAAAGGACGGCCCCTATTTCATCTCATCTACATTTTTTTATTATTAAACTCATTACGACGACAACTTGAAAACTAGAAGACTTTACAATTGAAGATGTAATTACTTGACATTGGCAGAAATAGCTGATTTCGGCTGGTTGCCGTTTCATCAAAAGAAAAAGAAGACTTTCAGGTGGCTAAGTAAAAGACAGCAAACTCCTAAGTAAGTAATTCCGTCCTAGATATTCCTTCTCATGTTCATTAATACTCGTAGCATGATATGTATATACACTATAAGTACTTTGTGTCTAATTTAAGAAACTTCCGAACAGAAAAATCTGCTAATTACAATAACAAGGTTGGCACATTAATGTATGACATCTAGCATTATTTCGTTAGCTTGTTTGTTCGTTAATGATTCATCAGAATAATTAATACTCATAATATTTCAAGTAGTGGCCACACGACTCCAAGGACGGAGCTTGAGATTGTTTTCAGAAAGAGACTCATGAGCCGTTAGGTACCATTAAGTAGAATCTATCTATCTATTTTAAGTAAAACAACGAGTGTAGGAACCAATTACTCTATTTAAAATTTGTACATCCTATTTATAAGGTGGGAAACAGGGCTCTACCGGATAGCTATCGGCCTATATCTATTTTACCAACTTTATCCAAAGTGCTTGAGAGGCTCATGAACATTAGGTTAACTAAATATTTAGAGCAGAAAGAAATTTTATCTCGGTCTCAGTACGGATTCCGCTCTGGTATCTCCACAAGTAATGCTGTTTTGGACTTAACTAATAATGTGGTTATGAGTTTGGATAAAAAAGAAAAGGTCATTGGAATTTTCCTGGACCTGGCGAAGGCCTTTGATACGATCTCTGTCACTTCACTAATTGCTAAACTCGAGGGTATTGGTATCAGAGGTACTCAACTTGCTCTATTTAGTAGTTACCTGGCAGGAAGGCGCCAATGTCTTAAGGTGAATCATTGGATTAGTGATGAGCTCCCTTTATCTTACGGAGTTCCGCAGGGCAGTATCCTCGGACCGACGCTATTCCTAATATACATCAATGACCTATGTCAAATGAAAATCCCCAACGCGTCCATTTTTACCTATGCCGATGATACTGCTTTGATATTCCATGGTGACTCCTGGGAATCGGTCTTTGGTCACGCTCAGATAGGCCTCAATCTTGTTACTGAATGGCTTAGTCGGAATGTTCTTACCCTTAATATCAACAAAACGAAATACCTAACGTTTTCACTGTCAAGTTCTGGTATACAATCCTCCTCTTCATATTCATTGACTGCCCACTCCTGTGGTGTGCCAGATAATAAAATGTGTAAATGCCCTTGTCTCAGTCGTAGTAATTGCATCAAGTATCTAGGAGTTGAAATTGACGACCACCTTACATTCCATCCCCACATAATTACACTCACATGCAGGCTGCGTAAACTAATATTTATTTTTCGGAATCTTCGCTATGTAGCTGATACTAAAGTACTTAGAATGGTATATCTAGCCCTGGCGCAATCACTTATCCAGTACTGCATTGTCACTTGGGGCGGATGTTGCAAAACACACCTCCTAAAGCTGGAACGTGCCCAAAGAGCGGTCTTAAGAGTAGGCTGGAACTTACCATACCAGTTCCCCACCACTGAGCTGTATAAAACCTGCAACGTTCTCTCGGTAAGAAAAATTTTCATACTAAATCTCATTTTAACAACGCACTTAAAAACTCCATACCGCCCTCTAAAATCAATAAGCTCCAGAACAACACGCAAGGTCTGCGCTCCGGTTTTGGTCAGTACCAGTTTAGCCAAACGTTGTTTTTATTCTTTAAGCCCATTCATTTATAATAGAATTAATAAAATTCTTAATATATACCCAATGGCCAGGCTTGAATGCAAAAAAGTTGTTACTATCTGGCTCCTCGATTTAGACTACGAGGAGACTGAAAACCTAATTACCATAATCAAATAACATATGCAACAAAATTATATGTAAAGTACATAAATTGCCATCTTGCCACGTCAAATACTATCATAAAATACATACGCATACGCACACGCACACACACATTCATACACACATGCACTCACACATTTATACTCATATACACACACATAAACACACCCACACACTCACACGTACCCAATACAAAGATCACTATTCATCTTTGCCATTTGTTTTATTATCACGTCACCATTTCTCTCTTAGACTGTAATTAAATTTAGTGAATATACAGTATGTATAGTAAAGGATATGTTTGTATACCGTCGGAGGGTGAGAGCCTGGAGATCCGTTATACAGGTCTAGAACCTAGTGCAGACTCCAGCTCTCATAAAGGTTTCAATTTATGTTTGCTATTATGTATTGTTGTAAGACCATGTACCTTTTGAGAGAAATAAATGATTTGATTTGATTTGATCTATTTTAAGTAAAACAACGAGTGTAGGAACCAATTACTCTATTTAAAATTTGTACCAAAGCATTTAATACAAATGCAAGGCTGTATTGAATGATCAGTAATATTTCATTGAAGCCATTAACCTCTTAATTTACATAAACAGTACTAATTAATGACTTAGTAATATTTTATGTTCTCAGTTAAAATAATCATAAAAACAATGATAAGATTATCTAATTTCAATGAAATTTACAATGTATATAAAAGGTTTAGTAAACAATAAAGTAATATAACGTTGTTTCAATAATCTGGTGCCACGGCAGCGTCCCAGCCAAGTTGAGCAAAATGGTCAGGAACAGTTCAGAGAAATTATCAAGAAAAAATTTAAAGCCCTTTAACTTCGTTGTTTATAAATAGTCACTTTTGCAATTTATATGTTTTTCATAACGTATACAGCCTGAAGAGATGAACTATAAACGTTAAAATACTCTCCAAAGAAACTTGATTATATCAACAACCGAGGACGAACAACAAAGAACACAAGAATACAATCATCAACCAGGTTTTGGAGGGAAATGTGTAACCGAGTATGTTTTATGTTTAATAAATAAAATAATCATAATATTTTTGTCAACAACAATATTGAAACCCACTCGTTTTTACCGAAAATAGTTAATAATTGTGACGTAATTATTCAGCACAACACGACAATTATATTTGACAATAGTAAATTATGTGATACGGTGATAAAATTTTGATCAATACTTCAAAACTAACATCATAAATTCGAAAGTAACTATATATTTGATACGCTTGCACAAGTATACCGTTGCCCCGATTTCAATGGCATTAAATAATTTCATTTTAGAGGAAGAGCTTAAACAATTATTTTTAATCGCAATAACGACATTCACCTGAGTGAGACGCAGACAAAAACAAATAAGTAATAAATTAAGTAAAATTTTAACTATACAGATTGTTTCAGTGGAGAAACTGCACCAAAATTTGCGGGACTTGGATTTTTTTTGTGAATATTATATTTTTTATGGGGTTAATAATCTTATCTGCATAGTTATCTTAATAGGTCCGTAGATAAATCGTGAAAGTTTCTCAATTGAAACTAAAATAATAGTATTCCTTTGAAAACGCCGTCGGTGCGCATACGCAATGGGACTAAAGGAAATAATATTTTTGTCAATAATTGTATCTGCTATTCATGCAGAAAATGTAAGTTACGATAAATACAAAGTATATAACATTGTTCCAAAGACCGACAATGACGTTCAAATTCTCATGGATGTGGAAAAACAAAGGGAATACGTGTTTTGGAGTGACGTCATAAGTTTAGATAGTGATGTACAAATCATGGTTGCTCCCGAAAAACAATCTGAATTTGAGAAATATTTTAAAGACGTGAAAATATCAACTTCAGTAGTAATTGAAAATGTACAGGAGTAAGTATGCTATGGATTATGCTAAACTGAACAATTTTGTTGCTTATTCTTTTAAAAATAAACATTCAGTTATCAGAAACATCTCTAAAAATACTAAGCGTTCTATGACAATATATCATAATTTCTAAAAAAAAATTGGTACATTTTCATACTTCTCAGATTATTGTCATTGTAAGTTCTAACGATTTTAAAAATACCTCATAAATATTTAGAATTTAACGTTGATTTGTTTTTATAAAAACCTAATTTTTTATATGGAAGCGCCCGCCTGTATATATTTTAGTTTTCACGGTAAAGAGTACCCTATGTTCTTCCTCATAACATCGCAAAATTTTATTGAGAGCGTTTTAGCCGTGAAAGCATAACAGACACACAGAGCTACTTTCGAATTTATGATATTAGTATGGATACGTTTCCTTAGGCATCTCATGCCAGTGGCAATTAATACTTTAAATACAAGTCTTTCGAAAAGAATGCTACTAAACATTATTTATCGAATTTTAACATATTTTTTAGCTTCATCAATAACCAACTCCGTCGTCCTGTTTCTCGAAACCTCAATGATTATGCCTTCGACTATTATTTAACTATTGAGGAAATCTACGCATGGTTCGATGTAATTGCCGCAAATCATCCAGATGTTGTTACCCTGGTTACTATAGGTAATTCAAATGAAGGAAGACCAATTAGAGGTGTTAAAATTGATTTTAAGAAGGAAAACAATCCTGTGATTGGCATGATTGAAGGGGGTATTCACGCAAGAGAATGGATTTCACCAGCAACCGTAACATTCATTATCAATCAATTTTTAACCAGTACTGACCCTCAAATAAGATTTGTCGCCGAAAATATTGTCTGGCACATATTCCCTGTTGTGAACCCTGATGGATACTCATATACTTATACGAATGTAAGTTTAGATATTTTTCATATATTTCGACTGAACACCGTGGCTACTCTGCCTGATGTTTAGCATGAGTAAAATTCAGGAGTAGGGGCACCATTTTCGTTGTGGGTGCAAGTAATGCAGCATGGTTACCCACACTATAGCGGCCTAGTGAGATGCTTCTTCTTCATCGGGCCTCCGTCCTCACACTCACTAACGAAAAACGATAACACGAATGTTGTTATTTCAAGTTGGTCTTCTGTGTGAGAGTATAACTGTCCGTCCATTCATGCTGTAATCAGAGTGGCTTTACTACCTTTAACTGCTTTGACTGCCTTGTTGGTCTAGTGATTAGCGTATGCGGCCGCTGATCCTCCGAAAACTCCGAAACAAATATGTGTGATCCACAAATATTTGTTTCGGAGTCTGGATGTTTTTCTATGTATAATATGTATGTATTTACAAAAAAAAGTATGTTAATGTATTTATATTAGTTGTGTATAACCCATAATAAAAGCTCTGCTTAGTTTGGAACTAGATGACGTTGTGTGTAAGATGTCCAAAATATTTTTATTTATTTTTATTTAAAAAACTAGACGAATTTGGATTAATAGACATCAATGCAACGTATATTATTTTTTGTTTGGTAAATTGTATTTTAATTTAACAGGACAGGATGTGGAGGAAAAATAGAAGTCAAGCCAGTTCCACTAATTGTACATCCAATGATGATTTGAGTAACGGCGTTGATTTGAATAGAAATTTTGGTTTTGTGTGGATGAGTAGGTATCATTTTATTGTGTACACTTCTTAAATTTTTATCATAAAAAATATTGACTACTATTTCATAAATGATATTTACGTCAAGTGAAGTTGTCCCATATTCATAAATGTTAGGAATATTTTAATAAATGCATGAGCCTTTCAAGGGTGTTCCAAATAAAAATAAGTTAATATTTCAGTCTTAATCAGATTACATTATTATTACAATAGACAGCTTATTTATTTATCTTTAATTTATAGTTGCTTCTATCTATAAATTATTATCTCTATAAAACGGTTAATCGGCAATATAATACGCTCTGTAATATATAAAACTAGCTATTTCCTATGGTGTCATATGTGTAAAGCAGGCACCACACTTCGCTATGCGCTATTCGTTATGCGGGTTATTCGCGCGCATACGGCGAAGTGTGGAGAGTATATTCGTTTCGTTCACCATAAAAATGACAATGACACATCTCTACAACACACATATTTGCCTTATTTGATGCTTATTTGACATAAAAGTTCAAAGTGTGGATGGCATGTTTGTTGTTTGCGCGCATAAATAATATTTGGGCGAAAACGGCGCAGACACATAACGAATAGCGCATAACGAAGTGTGGTGCCTGCATAAGAATTTGTTCTTTTATGTTTCTAATTATAAAAATTTCTAAAAAGTCGAGGATACCAATTGTTATTATTCACCCTCTTTAGAGTACAATTCCAACCAAAACTTTAGAAACATGTCCTAAAGATCTTTAGCTTCAGCGGCTTTGGATCTGCAAAGGTGAATCGTTCAGTAAGTGTGGCAAGTAATTTTATATGTTAGATCCTCAACTGTCGGTAGTTTATGTTGGCTGGCTCTCTCTCAAGAAGGCGAGAGCAAATTTTACCTAATTTTTACTTAAATGAACAAGTTGCGTAATTGAATAGAATAATATTTTATTGGGATACACTTACTAAAAATATTTTCCGTTCTATAATTTATTCACAAAAAAAGGTATATTTTCTATCAGTCAATCTAATATTTAGTTTAATGACTTTGAGTCAAGTGCCAAAAATACTAATACTATTATTAATTCTTCAGGTATAGGAGCATCACAAAACCCTTGCGATCAAACCTATGCTGGTCCTGCTGAGTTCTCAGAGCCTGAATCTAGAGCCATTAGACAGTATGTGTCCAGGATCCAGGGAGAAGGCCGTATGATATATTACCTTGCCTTCCACTCTTATGGTCAAATGACCTTAGTTCCCTACAGCCATGTTGGTGGTGCAGATGTTTTAGAAGCTCCTAACTATGCTGACTTGGTAAAGTCTTAATAACACATTTACTTTGTATTTACTATTTTAATCACCACTATTTTTAAAATTTAAGTCTACTGGACATAAACCTCGACTTAGAACCTTAGGAAGAGGTTTGGGTCCAGTATTGGGCTACCATACAATATCATACACTGGTCAGCCGGGTTGATATAGAGTTTATTTCAAATTCTCCATCTGTGGTTCTGTCCTGTATAGTTTGGTGTTTTGGCTTTTGTTTTTATGACACCAGGGAAGGTATTGAACTTGTATGGTACACTCCGAATTATTTGGATTTTCCAACAACCAACACCAACATTGGTGACCAACATTTACCCATCCTCATTGTGAGTGCACACAATACAGCATGGTGATAGACACTATGGTGGTTTAGTAAAATACTTCTGCATCATTGTGCCTCCAGTTTCGCACTCGCCAATGAAATACAACTTCACAAATTCTTTCTTGACGTCAACAGCAGCAGACCGTGAATATTTATAGTATTCCATTTCGAATGATCCTGATACGATGAATATTCCAATAGCTAACTTTGATTGATGATAGGATAATATTGATAGGAACGGGCATACATAAATAGTGTATGTAATGTATACAGGGCAGTTTAAAAAACTTTGAAAGTAATCTTTGAATATGAATATAATATACTCATCTTAATGTTAGAATTTTTTATGTTAAAATATATGTGTATTTTTTGTTTCGTGACAAAGATATTATTTTATATGTTGTATCTTTATTTTGCTATTCTTTGATTTCTGGTCAACTTGGTATGTAACATAACAAAGTATCGTTTGCATTTTTAATGCAGATGGTCAGTATGACGCGTACCCTTTATGGTAAACTGGGGTAAGGAAAAGAAATAGGTTGAGGGAGAGCTACACCAAACATTTTTTTCTGACTTTCGAGTACTGCTATTCTTGGATGGGTAAACTGCCAGTTGTATGATTGGAACCGCTATTAGGTCATCAAAGCATCACATTATACATATTACAATGAACTTTTGTTATAAATTGGATTTCTTTTTTTTCATTCTATAATTTATATCTTGTCATTTTCAGTTTGAAATTGCTGCCAGAGGTATGGATAAACTTCAGTCGGTCCATGGAACAGTTTATACCTTTGGTACATCGCTGGATATTTTGTGTAAGTAACTTAATTCAGAAGATTTTGGATTTATTTTGAACCATCTACTTATTTTCACCATCTTTCAAATCAGCTCTTTGACGGTTGGCAGTATAGACTGCCATGCCAGATTGAAAAGCACACACAGTCATAGGACTGTGTGTGCTTTTCAAAATGTTCCTTCGTCTACCAAGCACCGATAAATTTGAAACTGCGGTATTTTCAAACCAAGACGACTTTCAACGAGGGAATAAACTCTTGAATAGGAGACCTCCATAGGTGCAGAATTCTGCAGCATCTGATGACTAATTCCATCTAAAAAATCTTTACCTAGAACCTATTTTAGGCTTTCTTTAAACTACTAAACAAAACGTAACTTTATTCCATACAGACGCAGTCAGTGGTTCGAGTTTTGACTGGGCTCGAGGAGTAGCAAATATACCAATATCTTTTCTTTTTGAACTTCGTGACAGATTACCACATGGATTCCTTCTGCCTCCAGATCAGATCATTCCAAATAGCGAGGAGATCGTGGCAGGTTTAGTGGAAATGGAAAGAGTAACGCGAGGAATGGGTTACTATCATATTAATTCTGGACCAAGGGTTCTTGGTAGCATTGTGATATTTATTGTGTCTTTAGCAGTCGCTTTATAAAACTGATTAATAAAGAAAAATTACAATAACATAGTTTTAATTTAATTAATAGTCGCAAAATTATTTTTAACTAATCGTTTCAAAACAACTTCCTTACATATTTTTACAGAAAAAAATGGATTACGGTCAACTATGTAATATAAATAGATAAACTTAAGTTCAACCGTTTTGCAGTAAAATTAAAGTGCATCCCAACTCAGTTTGAGTAAGAGGCTCAAAGGAGGTTGAAGTATTCACATGAAAAAGTTAAAAAACACGACGTAACCCGACTACATAAAAACTTTTGATCAAATGTATATAATATATCACCCAGTCTATCAGTACGAGTCTATAGACACTTGATTTACTACAATCAGCTCAGTAGCTTAAGCGCTATGGGAGAACATAAAATTTAGCATTAACATGACTGTGAAAGGTGATTTCCATGACCGGGGTGGTACTGGCCTCATACAGAAGACCAAATTAAAAACGACAGCATTCTCTGTCGTATTTCGTTGTTGTGTGTGATTGGAGGTCTAATGAAACATCTCACTTGGCCGCCATGGCGTGTGTCACCGTGCTACTTCATCTGCACTCAAAATAAGGATGGTGACCCCTATTCTACTCCTGCTTTCCATCAGGCATATTAGAGTCACTTTGCTGGGCTTATATATAAAAAATAAAAATAAAATTATTGCCCTTCCATAAGACTCCGTATTAGTAGGGTAAAAATATATAACCAGTGTTTGTCAAGGCCAAGACTACCCTTATAAATAAAAGGTAAATAATAAACGAAGAGCACACCGGAACGCGTGACTGAAGTCACATGTTGTGTGAAGGCACAAATCATAACGTTCGGCTTTGGACAAAAAAGCCGTGGAGAAGTTCACATGAATATTTTTTTTACTTTTAAAAAAACTTTCAATACTTTGAGAACTTCTGATAATATCGGATTACCTGTGTCAGTATGACGTAAGTTTAAAAAATAATTTCTGTATCTATGTGAACCCAAGTATAGAACTGTAGTAAATATCTTAGAGTAGTTATAAAATTGATACCGCAGTTTTTCTTTTATGCTATGAATGATTCGACTATCTTTACAACCTACTCATAATAATAAATAATTATTATTAAGGGACTCACACATTTCAAATGGCATTTGACAGTTTGGCATTTTGTGGTAACTAGGTAAAATAAAATTAGAATAAGCTGGCAAAAGATGATGATCACGAAGGAAAATAATATACTATTAGGGTAAGAGTATGTACGTAAATAACGAAGGTTTTAAAATGAGTGTATGGGTAAGGTTAATAAAATGAGTTTATAGGTAAGGCTAGTAAAATGAGTATACTGCTAAGGCTAGTAAAATTAATGATACATCAAAAAAAGCTAGTATCAAGGTTATAGATTATTTTTCTGTAATAAAGCAATTTGTTTCTATGTATTTGTATATAATTTAAAAAAAACAAGTAACTCTCTTAGTGGGCAGAAAGAGGCACAAGTTTAAATGTGATTTTTTTTACGCCAATTGGTATATTATTTGTAAGTTGAATAAAAAATTCTAGAGACATTAACGAATTGTAAAATAACTATTAATTTTATTTAAGGAACAAATAATCAACGGAAAAACAAAACAAAAAAAAAACATGTAACAACACGACTGTATATCTTTTACTGTTACTGGGACATATTCAATTTATATGATAATATCTGGTAATGATCTCTCTTTTTATTGTTTTCCTCTCAAACGTTGCGTAAAATTAAACTGTTTAGAAAATGTTATGTCACAATGTGGAGATGTAATTTCGTTTCTGATGTCAAAAGAATATTTAAATAAATAACTGTTGTCATAAAAGTCAATAATTTACATTCCTACGCATTTCTATCATTCCTGGGTCACAATTTATGTAGGATGTAACAATATTTATACTATTTCATAGAGATCTAGCTATCGCCCGCGGTCTTGTTGGCATATTTATATTTCTAAATTAAATAGCTTTTACTTCATATAAACTTTTTCACTCACTTTCAAAATGTTACAATAATGACTAATTGTTAGGTTCCAAAATATCATTCCTTTGGTGAACAATTAGCAAGAAAGTCTATAACTAACTCTTTTATATAAATCCCTATTATTATTTATGTATGCAATTAGTACATAAAATAATATAATATTGTAGTAAAATGTTTTTTTTTTGTATTAGAAAATAAGTACATAACTTATAAATAGGCATAAAATAATAACCATCCTAGAATAATGGACAAGGAAATTTTATAAATATGTATAAGAAATCTTTACATTTACTAAGATTTACTCTGTTAATATGATTTACGAAATATCTAGTAATAATTAAAATAAAGAATACAATAAAAATAGAATAATGCGTAGGCACATCAAAGCTAGGAAGAAAGGCTATGAGGAAGCTAATAGTAGTAACAAGTAATATAAAAAGATCTAAAAGACCGCCATGAAATCTGTGATCGGGATGTACGCCGCAGAAACAAAGTCCATGCGCTTATTCTCTAAGCTAAGTAGTCACTAGTTTTATTTCGTGTCTTTAACTTTGAAGATTACAAACATCAAAAAAAACTTTTATTATTATTCTATTCATCTTATATTACCCCTGCAGTTTATAAAAACTTTGGTCAGTGGGCATTTGCAATATAAAAAGCATCCGTTATCTACAATAACTATACCAGTACTGTTAAACTCAAAATAAACCAAAGTATAAAAGTAAGTTCTAAAATAAGAATCGAAGAACCCCAGACAACCCTTCTTCGCAGTCATCAATCATTTGAGAGTCGTTAATGAGTCGAAACCAAACATTACTTAGAAGCAATTTGTGGCAAAACCAACATAACTCGATGCCCAATCCAACACTTTGTGGTACAAAGAAAAGATCTTCTTTAAACTGGATGACCAACTTATCAAAGTCTATCTTATTACCTGTTTCGGGGGACAGAGGGATCACACTAGACTGGATGATGTGTTGTTTAAAAATAACTTAATAATTCAGTTGATGTCTGAACGTATTAAAATGCTAATAAATAAGTGGCAAGCTCGTTTATTGGGGCCTTTAAAATTTTATGCTAGAATAGATTTTGTGGTTGTTAGGGTACTGTAAGAAAATTACAAAACTGCTCATCAAATATGTTATAATATATTCATCAAATATGTGTTGTTGTAATATATTTCTTTAAAATTTTAAAAATATCTTGTACAAATATTTCCATTATAATGTAGAATGCAATTCTACGTACCTAGTTACGAAAATGAAAGCGTGAAAATATAGTATAGAGATTTCTCAACTCGACTCAGAATAATAATTTTCGCGAGTGTTATACATTTTTATTAAATACATTATTTTACACAAGTAAAGAGTTTTATAATTAGAAAATATACTTAAAGAAAATGCAAGAATACGAATCTGTCATAATTGCTATTTCTTTACATATTTCTTAGAAGCCAGGCAAACAGTGTGATAAGAAATCACACAAGCTACGTAAAACATTTATTATTATATTTTACATGTAAAGAAACAAACAATTAAATATATTGTTGTTAATTTTTTTCAATTACTAGCTTATAGACATAACGAGTTGGACTTTGAATCTACAGAACGTCATATATTTGGTACATTTACAAAACATGGTACCAAAGAGAAAAATCATCATCATCAGCGTATTGCAATCCACTGCGCCTTTGCACGCCACTGTAATCGATTTGAGCTTCTCGTATTCAGCTCCTGCCAGCCATCCTGCGCAATTCATGACCTATGTCAAATCTATTATAATTTTTATTGTCATTACAAAATTATCATCAAAATAATTATAATACAGACGGAACCCTTTTTAATTAAAGTGTGCTTGTCTCACCTATTTATGATCTTTATAAAAAGGTAGGTTATTTGTTATAATTAGTATTGTGACTATCAAAGCGCTTTTATTATAACCGGATCTTGTTCACATAGTTTTATTTCGTTATTCAAAATTAAGATATATGATAGTCTAAAGTGGGAATGACCGTACAAATTTATGACACCAAATGCCACTGTATTTGAATAAATTTCAGGGTGATAGAGCTCTAGATTTTTTTTCTAGTAATTAAATGTTTAATGTGTTCTAGATTATATTATTATTATTATTGTTGTTTTATTGAATCATTATAATAATAATAATATTGGGTTACTTTATTTATATCTGCACCAAAGTAACTCTACTCTGCCTGGAAAGCATGAGTAGAATCCAGGAGAAGGGGTCACCATCCACATTGTAAGTGTGGCGGCCTTGTTGGATGTTTCTGCATTATTCTACCGGCCTCTGGAAGCCGGGGCCTAGCTTTTGCCAGTAGCTGCACCAGCGGATAATTTGGTTATCGCAGTAAAAAGTAAGCCTATGTCCTTCTTAGGCCTTATCTGTGTATCGAATATCAGATAGTTACTTTTGCACTTATAATATCTTATCTTTTTGGCAATTTAAAAAACTGACCGTGTGCTTGGTTGTAAATCGTCACAAGCATATAAAAAACATAGTTAATTTCAGTATATGCTTATAATACTAATCCACCCCGGGGGTAAGGGTAACCTATACTGTACCTGTATGTAGTTGGGTTCAGAAACCCCTGTAGTTTGTTTGAACATGTCTTCCCAGAGAGCGTCACAGAAAATGTTACTGAAGAAAAGTTACTTTTAAAAATAAACAATATTTTATCATATACATTGAAATGAAAAGCATATAAAAGAGACTAAAATAATATTTATTACATTGTACAGTTGTAAAAAACTTTGTTGTTTAACAAATTTTACTGTAATTTTACACTGGACATTAAAAAGCCACTTAAATTTATGAAAGTAAATAAAAAAGTTGGGATGACGTATTTACTTTAGACTAAAAATGAAAAACACTTTTTGTGACAGTTTGCACCCAGCGTATTTAAGTTTCAATTGTATACACCGTTATACCGTGAAAAACGTTTTAATTTGGACCATCTTTTTTGAGATATGTTGTATTAAATCATATTTTCTGCACATAAATAACATAAAGTATGAAATTCGAAAAATTTATTGAAATACTATTTGAATTCATCCATTCATACTAATATTAAAAATTCGAAAGTAGCTCGGTCTGTCAGCTACGCTTTCACGCCTAAAACGCAACGAAGTTCGTATCAACAACGAATAATCTCTTATATCTGCCTTGTTAGCGTATGCGGTTGGTGTTCAAGAGGTCCTGGGTTCGATTCCCGGGCTGGACCCGGATCGCTATATTTAAAAAAAAGAAGTATATTTACATATTATGTATTTATATCACTTGTCTAGTATCATTAATACAAGCTTTGCTTACTTTGGGACTAGATGACTTTGTGTGTAAAATGTATTTATTTCAATTTAGTCTTGCTCATATTATAAATGTAAAATTAACTCTGTCTGTCAGTCGCGCTTTCACTCCAAAACTACTGAACCGAATTAAATGAAATTTAGCACACAGATAGTCTAGAGCCTAAGATAGGATATTTAGCGCGACAACCGACAATCGGTCAGAGCCGTGGGCGAAAGCTGGTTAAAGATTTATATTATTTTTGTTTTGTAATTAATTTCTCAGAGATTAATAATGCCTTGTGCCATTTCGTTTAGGACAAGTTTATGTTTAAAAGTAAACATTATGTTATACTGATTAATGAAAGTAATATACGGTTCAAAACAAACTTGAACAGACTTAAGTATGCTTACTTAACTCTTTGTCCTCGTACGTAACTTAGTTTGTTAACTTGTTACACAAAGTCGTTTCTTTTTATTATTTTGTAACTTTTTTATTATCATAGCTCTCTTCCTATAAAGTTTTGTTATCTTGTAAACTAATAGATAGAAAAGAAACCATTTTTTGGTAGTTTATGGCATCTTTAGTTTAGAGATTGAGAGCATGAGAACATTTAAGCAAATAATAGACAATAAACAGCGATGGCGTCAGATCGTTCAGAGAGCTGCGTCCGCCTCTGCCACAGACGCAGATACCTCGGCGTGACCACGACCGCTCTGTCAAGAGCAAAACGAATGAGAACAAGAAGAATAGAATTAGTGAATCTATTTGTGAATCAAGTTTTTGAAACTTCAGGGAGTAATTTTCATACTTACTGAGTGTCGTGAGTCTTGGCTGCGTTGAAAGATTTTCCTTTTAATAAAACATTGTAAATTGTATTTTAACTATTTATTATGACTTCAAAAGTAAACGTCTGACTCTCTGTTATAGGCCTTCTAAACGTTAGAAAGCAACCGCCGACCAACCAACCGCTCGCGTCGACCGACAGCGTTCCAGATGGTTGGGGCCTATCGCGAGGGATGCGCTTGCGACCAAACCGTTGACATCAACCATCCATCGGTCGGGTCAACCGATTTCTACACTATCCATTTTTATATCAATCCGACCAAGGACAGGATGGTTGGCGGTTGTTTCCGACCGTGTAGACGGCCTTTTAGGCTATCACGATTAAATCTCTGCACCGACTTCAATGAAATTTAGCATATAGGTACTTTGATTCGTGGAAAATCACATGGGCTACTCTCTACTTTTGCAAAAAAATAATTTTTATTGTAAAACAAAAAATAAATATTTAATTGAATCCCTGCAATTGTTATTCATTATGTTAATTATTAATTTCTGTATTTTTTTATAAATGTATACATATTCACATACTATGTAATAAAAATTGATTTCTGATTTATTAAATGACAATGAAAATAAACGCAAGCATCTTCTTTTTCATAGCTTTATTTCCAAGTTTATTTGGGGTCGGCTACTAGTTCCACCGGTTTTACCTGAATATCAGTTTTTCCACGGAGCGACTGGCATCGGACCTCCGTAACAATGAGGGAGAATTGAAATATCGAAGATAAACGTAAATAAATGCAAGCAAAAGCCAGGAAATCATGAAATACAAAACAAATACGTAATCTCAATATCTGTACACCGTTGAATGTTTTTACAACGTCAATTTTGTAAATACGATAAAAAAAATTGGTGTAGTCATTCTGTTATAAACGTTTCTTTTTAATGTATCAAAAAAGTGTAGATATAAAAAAAAATATCCATAAAAATGTTATAATATCGCGATTATTTCATTTTTATTTATAGTATAACCCCATCCACATTATATGACATAAGAAATTGCATGCTTCTCGCCACTTGCTCAGCAAACTTTATGATTGTTCTACGAAACAAAACTTGTAGAGGAAGCTGTTTTTATCACCTTCTAGATGCTTCCTAACTTACTCGGGTGGTAATAATACTGGTATATTGTAGACTACATCATGTACTATAGTAAAACTTTAGACAAATGAACTATGTTTTATAGGATACATAATTTCAAAGGTATTAATAGAAAAGGTAATATATAAGAGAAACAATGGTGTGTATTTGGCTTACTAGAAACAGAAATTTCCTGGTTTGTGTTAAATATTTTTTTTTGTTTTTATTTCTTTTAAAAGACAACTCCAGCATTAGGAATATAAATTCCCGTGTCGCGGGGGACTTTACAAACATAAATGAAACGGACACAAACAACACCCAGACTCAGAACAACAAATTGTGAATCACACAAAGTGTTATCCCACATGGGATTTGAACCCACGACACTTGGCGCAGTAGGAAGCGGCGTGGCGACCGCTTAAGCCACTAGGCCAACCGTGCAGTCAAGTCAAAAAATATAATTCTTTGATTTCATTTTAGTTTATACCATTGAATTTATATTATTATTATTTTTTATTATTATTACTTTATTAATTACTATCTAAGTCCCGTGATGTTACCTTCGGTTATTGTTCTAAATCGTGAGGAACACCGCAGAGCAAAGTTAGTCTAATAAAAAAATAGCCTTAGTTACTCCTTATTTGATCTACTTTCTGGCAGTGAAAGTTAAGATCAAATTGATTCAGCCGTTCCAGAGATAAGTCGAAACAAATAGACAGAGAGACGGACATTTTGTATAATATTTGCCTTTTTGATGTAAGTATCGTATATACTTTGCTATGCATTTCGCAAAAAACTCTTCATTCGATATTATTTGATACATACAGACACTTATGTTTTATTTATTTGTGAAGAATAAATAAATAAATAAATATTTCGGACATCTTACACACAACATCATCAGTCCCAAACTAAGCGGAGCTTGTATTATGGGTCCTAAACAACTAATACATAAACATAATTAATACATAAACATACTTTTTCTGTAAATACATAAATATGTATTATACATAGAAAACACCTAGACTCCGAAATATATATAGTCCAACGCGGAAATGAAAAAAGTATGTAGTTTGATGAAGATGTAGCCATTTCTACATATCCCTGGTTCTCGGCTATATAGATTAGGATACTAGATAATTTCCCCTATTAGTTCCCTTGTTACTTGTCAGGACGGTCCTTTAAATCGCGTTTGGAACGAGACTACTTTTCGTCCTGTCCACCATATCGCACGCCCAGAACGATACTGTATTAAGTCGAAAAATCGCAAAATCGACTTTTTACTATATTTGAATAGCCGAAAATTTGCCGCGCATACCAAGAAGACAGACGTATTTATATTCTTTCAAATGTGAAATAGAGAGCGTGCTAACTCTCTATTGCTGCAGACGCGCTGTCATAATCATGCCGAGAACACTAAACTATTTCTTGTTGCAACTTGTCCGTCTTGGGAGCAACACGCAGACAGCTTTACGAAATAGTGTATTATTTGGATATAATGCAGTGTCGTTGAATGTAGTGTAAAAATCACGTCGGATCATTTAGTTTTGATTCAGTGTTGGTGACTGTCTTCATATATCGAATTTGATACTAATTCGAAATAGTGCTCTGTTGTTAACGAAGGTAAGTTAGATTTATTGTATTATTACAAAATATATCTCTGTTGTTCGAAAAAGGTGAAAATCTGTGAAATGATGCACTATTGATGGTAGATATAAATTGTGTCTTTAAGTGTTATAAAATCACTTATATTAATTGATTATGCTTCGAAATATTGCTAAACTAAGAAACTACAAGAAACAGTATATTTACTATTTACATTCTTCTATACTAGCAACGATATTATTGTTTATTTTAAGATAATGCAGTATTGTTGAATTAATTAAAGTTGCAATTATTATTTGGCAGATTATGAAGAGTCGTGGTCTCCTATTGCTTAAAAGGGTAACAAAAGTAGCTACAGATGAAGGCAGACCTTCTGTTCAACAAAACAGACTGGAACAGGGAGTCGCAAGTACGGTAAAAACAACAGATGGCAGCGATAACAACATCAAATCCTATTTTATCCGATCATAGCGATGAAGTAGATTTTATTTATGATTCCGATGCAGATCCAACTTTTTCTGTTACTGTTAAAAAAATATCGTCGTGATTGACTTTTTCTTCCTCAAGCTCCTGGTTAGACAGCTGATCATCCACATCATCCAGATCATCTGATTATGAATTCAGTAGACTGGGACCCTCTACAGTAAATACTTAAGTTTATTCCACTCTGACAAATGTGACCACATCTTCAACTGTAGACACTGCTCCATTAGAGATTAAACCCAAATTAAGTAAAAAAAGAAAATGATACAGGAAAGGCGTATGTTTCTTTAAAAAAATCTACAAAACTTATTTCTAAACGTCAAATACGTCCTCCTTGTGGCGACAAATGCAGGTTGAAACGCAAAACTAAAATAGACGAAATGGTGAGACAAGAAAATGTTTAATAAGTTTTGGCAGTTATGAGATTTGGAGAATACATAATAAGAGCATACACAAGAAATTATATAAATTAAAATAAACCTAAATATAGGTGCATTAGTTCTCAGGAATTACCAGCTTTAAATTCAGCTTACTATTACGAAAAAGACAATAACAATACAATAATAAGATAACTATAACTTAAAAAGTAAAGATAACTAGTACTTAACAATGTTGAACACTGTCCAATTTTATTTTATGGAGATATTAACATGTTTTTATCATTAATCTTTTTTATCAGCTTTAAAAACTACCCGGTTTAGTATTTGAGAAAAGAAGAATATAATTTTGAAGACAAATTTTCAAAATTATAATTTAGTTTTAGTTTTTAAGAATTTGTAATGTGCCATTTTAATTATTGATAATGTTAAATAGCCATATTTACCGCCTGTGATTGTGGAAATATAGTTTTGCTTAGAAAATTTTCTATTTTGTTATGCAGCTTCAGTTTTAATTATTTTGTTTCGCACTAGTTTGCAATTTTTATTTCTTACGTTTTAATTGACTTGAATAGTTTTAATGTTGTTTTTTGTGAATTGTATGTTTAATTAAAACATTTTTTTATAAAATTTGGTTTTTATTTTATTTTTAACAAGGCTATTTCTTAGAACAAAAATAAAAGTTCTATATTGTATATTGTATCAAAACTAAAAATCAATAAAACAACAGTGAATTATTTCAGAATCATTCATTAATAAGTTCATAAGTCGAAATAATATTTTTTTATTTCTTTTAGTTATTCCACAATAGTGAATCAAATCAAAAAATGCATTTTTTTGCATTCACAGTATGTTTTAAGCTAACTGACATATATTATATTGACAAGAATTAGTTTGCAAACATGCAGAATTTAAAACATATGTAATAACCTTTGTACAGAATAAAATAACGGTTTTTCGTCGATGCTGAAAAATGCGCTATTTTGAGTTAGTGCAGTGTCGTTCTGGGCGTGCGATATGTTTACGTGCATCGGTTACGTTCAGTGACTTGGGGGAGTGCAAAACTTTTGGCGCATTTAGCACTCTGGTAGGTGACTCATGTTGTTCCATGTATTTGCGTCTCAAGTGGTTCAGCAGTCTTGTCTGACGATTCTGAGACTCTTGAATCTGAGTCTCTTTCCTACCTTTCTGGTCACCATCAATCGGTTTAGGTTGTCATTATTTCAGCGAAGAAGTATGTCACCAAACTACATCTATGCGTCTTTTAAAGACACTAATATGCAACTCACTTAGTATAGAAAAACCTTCATTACCACACCGTTTATCAAAAGGCAATCACTGCCCACATTATTAGGTCTTTTTTGTGCCTTTTATACTCAAAAGGACACAAATACTTCTGAATATCATGCTATTTTTATTCTTAAGTTTACACAATAGAAGCTATAACGGCATAATATTAAAGTGGTGTTTTTTGTATTTCGGTACCAATGTGGAATAATGACAGTAATAAATCATACGGATCGTTAGGCACGTTCCCCTAGTGTCGGGTTCGATTCCTGGCCGAAATGGTATCATCTGTCAATGAGCTTGGGTGACTTGACGCGACTGGCTAATGGAGTAGCCGTGTTTGGGAACAAACCTACAAATGATGTGTGAGTATTTTTACTTTGATTTTGCGACGAAATATTGCTATACGTAAAAATACATGTTTGAAGGATCTAATTTTCTGGAATAAATTTAGGTTTATTAGGTAAATTGTATAGAGCAATACGGTAAAGGATAGCCATACACAGGCTTTACCTTTTAATTATAAGCCAAAATGGACATACGCATTATACTGTTCCGATACAGAATGTGCTAATGTGTGTAATTTTTTTGTTTTAATATCTATATCTGGGACCGGATCCCTGTGGTGACGGATTAAGAATACAAAGTGTCACCACCCCTATTATTTCCATGGGTGTCGTAAGAGGCGACTAAAGCAACAAAATAAGCAGCTAACATCACTGCCAAGAGAAGGAAAACTTGAAACAAACCCTATACCAACCCGTCTGGCCAGCGTGGTATAGTAGGCCAAAACCTCCTTTCTAAGGAGAGGCCTATGTCCAGCAGTGGACTGTTAAAGGCTGTTGATGATGATGATGATGATCTATATCTGAGTTTTAAAAAGTGTATGTGTGAAGGTTTCTGCCGCAAAAAAATGCTATCTGTTTCGTATTGGAAAAATACGTTATAGTTACTCCGCTCCGGTCAGCGTGCCTGTGTATTAGTAAATCCGTAGTATGAATAAATACCGTATGTATGTCGACATAATCTTTCAATTCCTGTACCCATAGATACTTAGAAGTCTGTATAATACTTATCGTATTATATACGATTATGTTTCAAGTTTGTCGGGAAGATAACGCCATACCTGATAGTAATAATTTTATGATATGATTATAAATGGTGGGTAGGTTGGAAATGGCTGCCATTCCACCAGTCGTCTATAACAGCGTCAATATACCCCTGAGCACAGTTGTGAAGAACCTGGGACTACATATTGACTCGACACTTGATTGGCGGGCACAAGTTACCCACGTCAGTCAAAAGGTTACATCATGTCTCCGTGCTCTATATCGCCTTAAGAACTTTCTTCCCGTTAAAACCAAGGCCACGCTCGTGCAGTCCTTGATAATTCCTTTGATTGATTATGGTGATGTGTGTTATTTTGACCTGAATGCAGACCTCCTCAATAAACTAGACCGCCTTCTCAATAACTGCATTCGATTCGTTTTCAATCTTCGCAAGTATGATCATGTGTCTACTTTACGATCCCAGCTGCAATGGCTCCCTATTCGTCAGCGCCGCAGTTTACGGGCCCTGACTACACTCTTTTCTCTCCTCAACTCCCCATCATTACCTGAATACCTTGAACCTCATTTCCGTTTCTTATGCTCCAATCACGACCGAAGTCTCCGGTCATCAAACAACTTACTTCTTCTGTGCCCCTCTCACACCTCCAACTTTATCAACTCCTCCTTTTTTGTGCAGTCGGTCCTATTATGGAATGCGCTCCCTACCGAAATCAGAATGTCCACAAATCGCATTAGTTTTAAAATGAAGGTGCGCGAATTGCTTCAAAGCGAATTGGCAGTACAGCTACAACGATAGCACCCGTGTATATTTTTATTATATTGTATGTACGTATGTTTATGTAGTTTTATGTATATAGAGTAGTAGTGTATATGTATGTGTATTTAGGAATATCTCGTATATGTATATATGTATAAATGTATGTGTATTTAAAAATATATTTAAGTAGGCTAATCTTATTTATATACCTATGCCTAGTAATGGTATTTTTTTTCTCTCTGCACCTACCGCATCACATTTCTGCAACACCTGAAGGTCGACTGGCAGGGAATGCCTCATGGCATTAAGTCCGCCTTTGTACAACATGTGCAATAAGTTTAAAATAATTATATAAATAAATAAATAATAATTTTATAGATAAAAGCATACAGCTATTCGTATCGAAATGACATTCACATTTACCCTTTTTAAAATATTTTCAATAAAATTTTAATATTGATTACATAAATATGATCACGAATTTTAAGAAAGATCAAATTGCTTCCATCTTGCTTTTGTTGGAGTTTTTATATTTTCATCTTATTTTACAAAAACTTTATTCGATTCTCTATTGGGTTACCCACGAATTATTAATTCATGAATTAACGTTTGAGGTAAACATTTCAAACGGCCTTATGATCACTGTAACAAAAATAACTTTATTGTACACCAGGTAATTACAAAGTTCTTAAAACTAGGTATGTAGATACAATTGGCGGCATTATCGCCTGAAGGCAATCTCTTACAGGTAACATAAAGGCAATATATTACATAAAAATACATTACATAAAAATCTTGTAGACATTAACGTATCGAGCTGTATAATTATGAAATGTAATGACAACACGCATTGCTAAAATAAATTGTAAAATGATTTTTAGATGATATTACTCTTCTGTATTCGTAGCTTCTATCTTCTACTGCCTCGTTGGTCTAGTGGTTAGCGTATGCGACTGCTACTCAAGTGGTCTCGGGTTCAAATCCCGGGTCTGGCCTAACGTGTAATTGAGTTTTCCTCACAGGAAATTCTAAATAACAGCCCGGAGTATGGAAGTTTGGCGTTTATTCCCCCCCGTGCATCGGAGGGTATGTTAAACCGTCGGTCCCGATTCTCATGAACATCTATGGCAATCGTTACTGGGAAGTCAGTGCCCTCAAATGTACTGACAACTTTTTTTTTTTTTTTTTTTAACGTGTGGAAATCCCCGCGGACCGTCACCCCGTCGGGGGTTACGGCGGGGTGGTGTGTCGGACTCGAACCAACTAAAACCACACGGTGTGACCCTCTCTGCGCCTTTGTGTTGGAAGAAGTCCAGGGAGGGGATTTCCTTCTGGACTCCAACCGGCGCCTGCCCGCACTGTTGCGGGCACCACCTCATGAGTGTACTCTCTAATTGGGCAACCTCCGGTCACACGCGGACGCCGCCCCCTCGCGGTTGGCCTCTACTGCGGACGGACGGGAAACCCGTCCCGCCCATCCGCGGCCACTCTCAGGGCGGCATGAGACGCAGGTATGCGCGCCTCCGCCGCCCGGGGCGCCGGGATTGGATGGAATCCTCCCGGGCCTTCTCCGCCACCTCCTTCTGCAAGATTACGTCCTCGCAGAAGGTTGCGACCGCGGTAAAACAACTGTCGCTGCCGGCCATCGATCTAAAGACGGCCGGCAGCGAGAGATCCCCTCCGATGACTGCAGTGAGGACCCGGCGCTGCGCCGCCCAAGCGGGGCAGACCGCCAGCGTGTGCTGGGCCGTGTCCTCACTGCAGTCGCAATGGTGGCAGGCGGGACTCGGTTCCCTCCTAGCGACCGAGTGCAGGTACTTTCCGAAGCAACCGTGCCCGGAAAGTACCTGCGTCATCCGGAAGGAAAGGGTCCCATGCTGCCGCCCTGCCCACTCCTCGATGACCGGCTGAAGAGCCTCCACGGCGGTGAAGCCAGCGCGTGGGGTCTCCAGTCGGAACGACCATCTCACCATGGTGGCTCGGCGAGCGGCTTCGCGCCACTCGCGCACGTCCTCGGGCGGAGGGCGGAATCCGCTCTCCGCCCGGAAGTCAGCCACTCGCCGATAAACTTCGGCGAGCACTTCTGCCTCCAAATCCCACGGGGGTGTTCCGGCCAAGGCACACGCCGCCTCTGTGGACACCGTGCGGTATCCACGTATGGCTCTGACCGCCAGTATCCGCTGGGGGCGCCAGAGGCGCGCCCTATTCTGGGCGGACAGAGCCGCCGCCCACACCGGTGCACCATACAGTGCCATCGACCGGACAACCCCCGTGTACAGCTGCCTAGTGGGGACACTGGCCCCGCCCAAATTGGGCAGAAGTCGCCCTAGGGCGGAGGCAGTGCCCACCAGCTTAGGACCAAGCTGTCGGAAGTGCTCGTCGAAGAGCCACCTACCGTCGAGGACCAGACCCAGGTACCTCATCTGGGCCCGGACCGGTACGAGGACCGAGTTGACCACAATGGAGGCGCCGGCGGGCGGACCGCGACGGGGCCCATGAAATAATAGGGCCTCCTTCTTGTCCAGGGCCACCCGAAATGTACTGACAACTAGTTCAACCATCGGATTTCAGTCTTGTTAGTAACCATAGTACAAGCTGGGAATTTGGGACTGGATAATGTTGTGTGTCAGATGTCCGAAATATTAAAAATAAAAAGTTTTAAAATATCACTATTCAGGAATATTTACACTAGTTCTTACATAAATTTAATTTACCAATAACACAATACGCTGTTTCTTTAAATGTAGTCTGTTTTATAAATAAATACCATTAAAAAAGAAGAAAAGAGACCCAGTATTTATCTTTCAATCATCACACCGTCCAAGGATGAACAGAAATAATTTAAAAAATAAAAGCAGTCAAAACATGACAAGTGTAACCTTTTGAATGACAAATAAACGGACATTAGTAAAACTATTGCTATAATAACAAACCGAACTGAAAAGCTTTCAAATGTTTCAAGCATAACCGAAAGCTATAGGTTTACCGAAAAGACATTTATACTACACGTTTATTACAACACACATTTACACTATCGTAGTAAAAGAGGACGGATTTCAGATGACTTTACCAGTTCAACAAAAATATCTAATGACATGTATTGTGTGGTAACATGTATAATTGACATAATTTTGTAAGACATTAGTAATAAAGAGAGTGCTATCTTAAAGATTTTACTAAACAATTTAATTATGTATCATAGAATTATTTAGAACGAAATTAGTAAAAAAATTGAAACGTTATGAAAATAATTTTCTAATCATTATAGATTTACAGTATTATCAATGTTTTTTATTTCAGTCATAGACAAATTAAACGATTTTATGGAAAAATAGTTAAAAACCAAAATGCACATTAGTGCATTATATTACAAACGATATAAAGCAGTTTAGTTAGTAAGACTGCCTCGTTGGTCTAGTGGCTAGCGTATGCGACTGCTTGTCAAGAGGTCTCGGGTTCGATTCCTGGGTTTGACCAAATCCTTGTGTAATCCGCAAATATTTGTTTCGGAGTGTTTTCTATGTATAATATGTATGTATTTACAAAAAAAGTATGTATTTATATCAGTTGTCTAGCACCTACCATAATACAAGCTCTGTTTAGTTTGAGGAGTAGATGGCGTTGTGTAAAATATCCTAAAATATTTATTATTTAGTTTACGACACGACACCGATGTGAAAGCGTCGGAATGTCTAAATGTAATTTTAAACTTCATCTCAGATGTCATCGTGGCAGGACAGCTGATGAAATGGGACGTCGTTCCCCCATCAATTATACATGTTTGTTAGTCTTGTTTCTTTCTACCGATGAGGAGGGAAGTTTAGTTTCCTGTTTCAGAATAGGTGTGATGGGACTTAAATATCGTACATCTGTCTTTTTGTGGTTGCATTATTATTTTTTATTAAAATTGTGAGTATCCGGATTTTTTTAAAGTACGTCCTTTGATTTTATTAGGTATACTAATAATTGACTGCCTTGTTGGTCTAGTGGTTAGCGTATGTGGCTGCTGATCCAGAGGTCTTGGGTTCGATTCCCGGGTCGGACCAAATATTTGTGTGATCCACAAATATTTGTTTCGGCGTCTGGGTATTTTCTATGTATGTATTTACAAAAATAAAATTGGTTGTTTATATATTTATATCAGTTATTTAGTACCCATAATACAAGCTCTGCTTAGTTTGGGAATAGAGGCTGTTGTGTGTAAGATGTCCGAAATATTTATTTATTTATTACTTAATTTTGTATATCCAGGTAGGGTTCAACATTTTTGTGTTTTCTTGTAAATGATATTTATTATCTATTACTTTTCTAATGTCTAGCTCTAGTTAAGTTCTCTTCTAGCCAAGTTTAGATAAGTTCTAGTTCACCACGAAATTCACTATGAAATTTGAAACTATCAACCGATTTTCACGTTTTTTGTTCAATTGTGTGTTTTGCTGACGCATCTAAGATAGGATAGTTACCATCACGCTTAGACTAATAGGAGCCGAGTAGGATTTAAAAGTCAGGTCAGTAATATGTATATATTTGAAAGTCAGACACGTTTGTCATCATCATCATTATAGTTAGCCTATCACATTCCGCTGCTGGACATAAGCCTCTCCAATTGCATGCCACTTAGTTCGATTCAGGATTGTCAGCAGTCTCTATATTTTGAAATGAGGTATAATTTATCTAGTTGAGTTATTGTAAGCTGAGGATCGAACCAAGTGGCGTACAAGGCCTACGTCCAGCAGTGGACTGCGATATATCAAGTTATTGATATTATTATATTAATGACTCAAATCACGCAATGGATTTTACAAGATGAAATAGAAAAGCTAGCTTCGTAAGGAATCATCCTCACTAACAGGGTAACGAATAAATATAATTATACAATGAAAAAAAGTGTAAAATTAACAAACTTAATATACCTACAACTTCATCATTATTGTTTTTTCCAATGATTTTTTTTTCCAATTAAAAGGTCGTCTAGAGAGCAATAAAATGGCAATGTGTGAAACTTTCTGTCTTTCTAATATTTTTTGTTTGTTTGGGTAAATTTAGAGCCGACATGTCGACGGTTAATTAGTGTAGTGAATTATTGCTTTTAAAATTTGTGGGTGTTTACGGTCGGCGGAAATAAACCCCAGTGCGCTAATGAATTTAAATTTAACATTTACATCGTTCATCATTTCTCAGCAACGCGTCAAAACAATAGTAATAATAATAATAATTTATTTTATATCGTTATATTATCATGTTTTTCTACTTTATATTTATAATAATATAGTTTAGTTAGTACGTTTAGGTCTTATTAAAAGAGCTTTAAATGTAGTCACAGACTTCATATCTGGAAATTTCTTAAGTTACAAATCTATTACTTTGGTGTAGTCGTCTGCTGGTGCCAAGTATGCGCTGGGTTAAAAGAACAGAACTTTGTTCGACCTTACGTCACAGTTGGTCAGTAGTCGGTACCGTTGGCTATGGACTCAAATAAAAATTGTATCGCAAACAATTACCAAAATTTAATGTCCCTAAGTGAAAAGACTAACATAAATCCACAGAACTTAAACGGCGACCTTGTTGAATAGTTAGAGATTAATAAGGAATTGTTTAAAGTTAAACTATTTGGTAACACCGCAAGGATTCCAGAATTTTAGTGAGATTGAAGTTGGCCAGTCCACATTGTTAAACGTACGAAGTTCCTCGGTACACGCCTGAGTTTATAAACTGTTTTAGGAATTAGGGCCGAGCTATAGTGAGTTCAGAAGGTGGGAAAATGTGGTTACAACAAGATACTCACTCGGAGTGAACTCACTTGCCTATAATGGTATTGAAACCTAAATAGTTACTATGATTATATTTGGGGGTACGTTTTAACTTTATGAAAAGTAATAGATATTTTAATGTATTATAAATCTTCCTATGCGTATTGGCAGAGGTGACTAAAGGAGCAAACTATAGAGGATTAACTGCAAAAAGGAGGAAAACTTGAAACAATTCCTATACCTCCCAGAACAGGGCTCTGAACACTGCTCCTCAGTTCGTAGTGAAAGCAACACACACTCCTGGTACCTATCTCCCCGAGAGGCCATAGATCCGAAGGAGTTTGTCACCCCGAAAGCAAAAAAGGGGCTCGGTTAAGTTAAAAGAACAAAGTACCTAAGTAAAAACTTTAATCTCTTTATTTCTTAATAAAGTATGTGAGATTAGAGTATACTGAACTTTTGTAACACAAAACTAGTTTGATAATAATTTTAACAAAAAGGAACCGACTTCAATGAAAAACTATTCCGAGTACCCAAAATCGCGACAATTGTGACTATGATATTTGAGGAGTTCCCTCGATTTCCTTGGGATGCCATAATCAGATCTCGATATGGTGACGATGGGACCACCTGTGAGCTAAGCCCATTCCAATGCAAAAATAATTTTTAAATCGGTTCATAAACGACCAAATTATCGCTGAACATACATAAAAAAAAAAATTAAAAAAAAGATTCCGACGAATTGAGAACCTCCTCCTTTTTTTTCAAGTCGGTTAAAAATACTTGAAGTTGATCGAAATATAAAATCATGTTTTTAAACTGTGAATACGTTATAGTAAATGATTAATAAGAATGTTTGTTACCGTTAATTTTAATTATATAGGCTTGATAATTACTTACTAATTGAAAAAACTTGACTTGAGAAATATTTTTCAACAGTACAATGGAGTATCCGTATAATTATCCTTATAATTTTTTTTTCATCATCAGCAAAGTATTTATTCATCATTAAGCGAAGTATTCATTTGTTTATTGCAATTGAATGCTTGAATAGATTTTTATCAGTCGTTATTTTGGGAGATTTATAAGCGCGTCAGCAACAGGCGCACTCTTTACAAAGAGTACGCGTCATTTATTTATTGGAAATTAAACGACCTATATTTTCATGGTTTTCTCCTGTTTTATAATTTAAAAACAATTTTCTAATGGTTGTCTTATATCTATACAAATACCTTAGTAATATAACCACCTTTGCACTAAATATATCTGAAAGTACATACTACGGTGCATGACAAAATATATTTTTTAAAATTTTCTCTCTCTCTTTCTATCTATCTTTCAATTTGTTTTGGCTTATCTCTATTTGCATCAATTTTAACAGAACTTTCACTGGCAGATCGATAATTAAATAAATATTTCGGACGTCTAACATACAACTTCATCTAGGTTCAAACTAAGCAGAGCTTGTTTTATAGACAACTGATATAAGTACATTTATCATCATCATCAACAGCCTTTAACACTGCTGGACATAGGTCTCTCCTTTGAAAGGAGGTTTTGGCCTACTATACCACATTTATACTTCTTTTGTAAATATTATACATACATATTAAATATATAAACACTCAAACTCCGAAACAAATACTTACAGATCATACAAACATTTGGTCCAACCCGGGAATCGAACCCGAGACTTCTTGAACAGCAGCCGCATACGCTAACCAATAAACCAACAAGGCAGTTAAGTCAAATAATAATAATATGAGCAGTAACTAAGGCTACTTTTATTTGAGACTAGCTTTGCCTGCCGTGTTACCTGCTTTTGTACTATAATAACGTCGGATAACACCGTGATTTACAGCTAGCTAAAACTATTACATTAAAGGCCACTGCATACGTGACGGGATTTAACACGGACGGAACGGAACGGAAAGTTTTGCAAACATCGTTACATACAAAATGTATAAGGAAATGCATACTTCACAGAGACACGGACAGGGCGGAACGTGGCATGCATGGGACGTGCTAAATATCGTCGCCGACGATGTTTATCACGTCAATAGCAATTAAAGCCAATTCTTGAAATGAAAAATACATCCTTCCTTGCTCACAACACTTACACGTTAGATCCGAGTCACAGTCAAGGTGCGTATGCATTTAAATCACGTTCCCATCTTCTTCCATAGTCTTTGTCATATCGTACGCCATAATGTACATACCTACTGGTTATGGCGAAGCCACAGTATGATAATAGTTTAGATCTTTACACGGCTACGTGCTTCAATAATTGTTTTACTCAAGTTAACCTACGTGCCGTCAAACAACAGTTAATATTATAAATTATTAAATAAGGAAGCATAAATAATATATTGTCAATTTAGCAATTTAAGTAAACAGTACTTCCTAGTTCGCCCCACCTAAACCTGTCCATATTACATATTGTATATAAGCTTTAGTTTAAGTTAAATTAAGAGTCATTATTAAATATTACAATCAACGTGTCGTCTAATTGGCTCCCTGGGTAAACACGCAATAATTGGTGACCCCGACGTGATCTATTGGTTTCTAGTGCTGATATGATACCGCGACGACCGGAACCCTATATGGTGTTCAGCAGTGAATCTAGAGAACAATAGCATTACGAAATTATCACATCCCAAAAATGGCTCCAACAACAACTCCTTCAAGAGGCGACACTGGGTGCGAATCAGTTGCTGCTATCACGGTCACAGACAAACTACCACAATTTTGGACAGACCCCCCACGTTTATGGTTCGCCCAGGTTGAAGCAATAATAGCACCACAAAAACAGGGCGAAGATTACAAATATAACATGGTAATATCCAAACTACCAAAAGAGGTCGTCCAAGTTAGTGACATTTTAACTAACCCGCCCAGCGAAAATAAGTACTCCACCATCAAGGAACGTCTAATAAACTGCTACGAAGAGAGCGAACACCGACGTTTCCACAGACTACTATCAGAAATGGACCTTGGAGACCAGAAGCGTTCCCAGCTCTTGAGAAAAATGAAGGAAGCTGGATGTGGAAAAATAAACGACGACACTATTCGCCTGCTGTGGCTAAGGCAACTCCCCGCTTCGCTAACAGCGATATTATCAGTTACAAACAATATATCGTTAGAAAACTTGAGCGAGTTAGCCGATAAAATATACGAAAACTTGACCTACAACAAGAAAAATACTCAAGAGACAGCGGTTGACATTAACCTAGTTACAAACATATCGTCACAACTTGAAGCCATGCGAATAGAAATAAATGCATTACGCAGCATACGCGAGAATCAACCTATGCAACGCAGCAAATACCAAACACGACATACGCCACATTCACGGTCAAGGTCGCGCCACAGAAACTCACATAAGGGATTATGTTATTTCCATAATCGTTTCAAGCAGGATGCATATAAATGCAATAAGCCTTGTTCATGGAATATAATTAAAAATAACAGGCTATCGGAAAACTAAATTTAGCACAGAATACGACGGGCCTCTGTGCTATCCACCCAGCAAACCGTCTAACTATAACTGACTCAAACAGTGGTTATAGATTTTTAGTCGACACGGGTGCTAACATTTCGGTCATAAATAGCACAAATAATGAGAGCCAAGCATGCGAATACCAATTATTCGCCGCGAACGGGACCCCTATAAATACATACGGGGAACGCGCTTTAACGCTTAACCTAGGACTGCGCCGAAGCTTT
Source organism: Phragmatobia fuliginosa (assembly GCA_932526445.1). Classification (NCBI taxonomy): domain Eukaryota; kingdom Metazoa; phylum Arthropoda; class Insecta; order Lepidoptera; family Erebidae; genus Phragmatobia; species Phragmatobia fuliginosa. The sequence continues at coordinate 16,135,487 of OW052074.1, read as the reverse complement.
AAATGGACATTTACCATTGCCGACGTGATTGGAAGCAGCTTTCAAAATTAGCAGATCAGCAGCGCCATCTTGTTCACTCCCACAGCGATGAATGTCAACCAAGACTCAGCCAGCCAGCAACCTCGGCCTCCACAGGGACACCACACGCAGGACGCGTCGGCTCCAGCCTGGTTACCCCTACGGCCTCATCAGCGTCTAGGCACATCACACTGCACACACGGTCCACGTAAGAAGAGCATCTCTCTCCCGTCAACGCAGCAGCCAGCCACTACGCAGCAACCGCCCCGACTCACTGGGGACTTCACCGTAGCACCGCGCATCGCACGCCCGACTCACTGGGATCAGCGGACTTCAGCCCCGACTCACTGGGACTAGCGGCATACAGTTCCGACTCACTGGAACTAGCGGCACTCAGTTCCGACTCACTGGAACTGCTCACTCCTGGCACTGGCAAGCTCCGCAACAGAGCACAGACAGCTGACTCCATCATATATCGACCTCCGGTCTTGGAGGGGAGTGATGTGGCGACTTCCACATACCGCGCAAGCGAAAAACATACATCTACCGCGCGCCATCTAAAAGCGCCTACATAAAAACGGCATAACAATAAATACAAACAAATGCGAATTCGCCAAGTCGGAGATTGATTTCCTCGGTTATCATATAACGAGCCAAGGGTTGACTCCTACTATGGAAAAGATTCAAGCTATAAACAATTACCCTAAACCACAAACGATAAATGAGTTACGACTATAATTAGAAATGCAAACGTGGTTTAAAGTCACACCATATTTTTTTTACAAGGTATAATGATATTTCTTCTCTTCAGAGGGGGAATATCTATGGCGAAGCCACAGTATGATAATAGTTTAGATCTTTACACGGCTACGTGCTTCAATAATTGTTTTACTCAAGTTAACCTACGTGCCGTCAAACAACAGTTAATATTATAAATTATTAAATAAGGAAGCATAAATAATATATTGTCAATTTAGCAATTTAAGTAAACAGTACTTCCTAGTTCGCCCCACCTAAACCTGTCCATATTACATATTGTATATAAGCTTTAGTTTAAGTTAAATTAAGAGTCATTATTAAATATTACAATCAACGTGTCGTCTAATTGGCTCCCTGGGTAAACACGCAATACTAGTCATGATAATAATCTATTTTTTTTTACATATTATAGCTAGCTGATGCCCGCGGCTCCGCTCGTGTCTTAGAGATACGAAAAATATATGTTTGCCGATTCACAGACCTTCCCGATATACATACAAAATTTCATACAAATCGGTCCAGCCGTTTCGGAGGAGTATGGGAACGAACATTGTGACACGAGAATTTTATATATAAGAAGATTAGTTGTCAAAATAACTTTACACTGCCTGATGGCAAGGATGAGTAGAATCAAAGAGTAGCGATCACTACGCATCAGTACTTCAGTAGGGATCCGTACTAAGGCGGCCTGGTGAAATGCTTTTTCATGCTCAAAGGACTTGAGATCGTAGTGGGTAGGAAACACGTGGCAAGTAAGAAATTTTGACTGACTGCTTACAGTTGACCTACTACAGTCTAGAGGTATTGATTGAAGAAGATAAATAAAATGTATTCAGGATTTTTCGTTGAATGATTCGAAGATAGGACGGTAGAATACCTGGGCTTTACTTTTTATGCTTATCTAAGTGGCAATACTGTTGCGCCCTGTATGCGTAATATTTCTTTCTCTTTGATAAATCTTTAAATATATCGCTGGGCACTTTTAATTCATTACCCTAAGTTTTTTACAGGCATATAAACAAAACGCAGATACTTTATAGAGTCCTTACAATGTATTCATTTCATGCATTCAAAAGATAAAACTATTAGATCATATTTATTAAATATGACCACAATAAACATTCTCTGATGTTCATGAGTTACTCCTGAAAAAAAAAATTACAATTGTTTTCTTTAACATGATTTGTTATCCTGGTATGAGAATTATTTTATAATGAAAATATAAGTTTTTTTAAAAGTGCTTCGTCATTCTCACCTGAAATTCATTGACTCACCCTTAGAGCTGTCATAGCAGTTAGTTTACGAAGTGAAATGACAATAATATGACCAGGCATATCTAACGGTATCATACTAAACAGTTATTTATGGGTATGATACTAGAACTTTTGTTTGTTTTAAAAAAAAAGAGAACTCAAAAATTAGGATTATATATATATATGTTATACTGTGTCGCGGGAGACTTAACACACATACATGAGATGGACACTAAGAACATCCAGACTCTGGATCACACAGTGTTGCCCTCCTTGGGATTTGAACTCACGACACTTGGCGCAGTAGAGTTAAACCAAAGTTACTCATGAGAATATTGAAAATTATATTTATACTTATTGAAAATTTTAACTCATAGGAATTTATACATTGCTGACTTATTTTACTGAATCAAATACTAGAATTTCCTATCCAATATAAAAATATTACTACACGAACATCAATATATTAATATATTATATAACCAAATAAGTTTTGTTTTTAAAAAAATACCATACAACAGTTTAAAACCAAATGAGAATGTACTAAACAAGAAAACACCTAGTCGTCAAACGGGCATTTTGTGTTTAGGGGAGTGTCATGCATGAGGCATTACCCTTGTAGATCACATCTCTCTGGCACGACGCACATGAAATATGTCCATTGTTTTAGTTGATTACCCGTGTGTACACACCCTTACTAGTTAACTAATGTATTGTGATTAGTTTGAAATATTGTTAGTAGTTATTATGTTAGTATTAATTGCATTTTAGGGTTGTTTTACTGGTGTTGCTGTCGTGGTAAATGACTACTATTAAAAAAGCACATCTTATTATATAATGTAGCAGTTTTTATATGAAACCTAAGAGCATTGTAGCTAAACTTACAAGTCACGGTTATCAATTCACTCTTGAATATATGTTTTAATGAGCATTGAAATCGTTTAACATGACTCGAATGACCTACTCACTTTCATTTTCATGAATCAATGAATCATCATCATTCATTGACTGCACGGTTGGCCTAGTGGCTTAAGGCCCGCAACACCGAGCGTGAGAATTTGTGATTGAACACCCACATATATATTTTACATGCACACAGACGCATCGCGCACTGTCGCATACATGCCGTAGCAAGTAATCACCGACTTTCGGTTTTTTGCTTATATTAAATATCCATCAACTGTTCGCTTTTGTAGAACGTATTTTAATGTCTTACAACGCACGCAATGTATCTTGCCATAACGTAAAGCCCGTAGGATTCATTCAGTACAGAAAGTCATAATACTTTCTGTATACCAATCGAATGGTCAAAGATTATAAAATAGTTTTACACAGTATAAAATAAATTCGCTCGCGTGCATTGTCTGTCAACTCAGATCCTTTTAAATACGCAAGGTATTTAAATACGGTTTTCATCATAATTAAGGTTACCTTTTAAGGAAGATTTATTAATGTTATTTTATTATTTTAAAGGAACACATAAATAAAGCCCATGTGGACAAAATTTTACGAGTTACATAAATTAGGAATAACCTACAGTAATACTTTTTTAATTATACTTTTTTAATATTTCTTTATTAATTTATTTGTGAATTATAATTTCAAAGTAATTTGGAACAATGTAATATTAATCCTTATCTTAATAAATACTGTAGACATTTTAAGCATTTCATGTAGAATAAAATTGTTTATTACACAATATTATTTAAATAAATATTTTATAATACGTCAGAGCGTTCATCCAGGTCGCACCGTAATTGGCCGTAATCTTACACTAGTGACTCAGTGTAAGATTTTATTATGTCAATAATGTGTGTTTAACGATACGCGGTCTTATAGGTATTTAGAAAACATTTAAAATTTGACAAATTATACCTTCCTTTAAAACCAATCTATCCATTGCTGCAAACATCATGAAAATCGGTGCAGTAGTTTTTAAGATACGTTATGTTTTGAGTTTAATAGACAGGTTGAAGAGGCAGAAGACTGTGTTTTTTTTTAAATATATTTAATGCAAAGTAACTCTGTCTGTCTGTCTGTTTCTTACCTTTTCACGCCTAAACCGCTGAACCGATTTTGATCAATTTTAGTATAGAGATATATGGAACCTCGAGAAAGGACATGGCTACTTTTTACCGCGAAAATCGACACACTCGCGGGCGGAGCCACGGGTAAAAGCTAGTAAAACATAAATACGACTAGCGGTTTATACATACGTAATAAAAGTGAAATAATAATCCTCTAACACCAAACCATTGAGTAGTATTACTTTCCATCATCAGCTGAACATCTTGAAAGATACGACTAAAGGTAACACACATATCCTAATATTAATATTATAAATGCGAAAGTAACTCTGTCTGTCTGTCTGTTACGCTTTCACGCCTAAACCACTGAACCAATTTTGATGAAATTTGGTATGAAGATAGAACTGAACTTGGGAAAGGACATAGGGTTTTTAACGCGAAAATAAAGGTAGAAGGGTTTGAAATAGGGGACGAAAGTTTGTGTCGAAGTTCCTTATTATTAAACATAAAATCAGGTAAGATTGTTTAATCTACCCTTACCGTGTCGCGCGATATCAACGAATTCCAACGCGGGCGAAGTCGCGGGCGGAAAGCTAGTTTATAATAAATAACAATAAATAAATATTTCAGATGAATGACACAGAATATCATCTACCAAATATTCGTGTGATCCGCAAATATTTATTTCGCAGTTTATAATACATGAACATACTTTTTTTTTGTAAATACATACATATTATACATAGAAAACACCCAAACTCCGAAACAAATATTTGCAGATCATACAAAAATTTGGTCCGACCCGGGAATCGAACCCTAGACCTCTTGGTTAGCAGTTGCATACGCTGACCACAAGACCAACAAGGCAGTATGATATATTACAATAATAAATAAACAACTATTTCCAACATCTTACACACGACATCATCCAGTCCCAAACTAAGCAGAGCTTATATTATTGATTCTAGACAACTGATATATATACATAAACATACTTTTTTTGTTGCTTACCTATAGAATACACCCAGAACCCGAAATAAATAATAAATATTTATAGGGGCGTATTATAACGTGCTTATAAAATTTTAGGGTTTCCCTATAAACTAACATTGAAAACACCAAACACCTAAAAAAAAAAAAAATTGTGGTTCTCATAAACATTTGGTCCGACCCGTGAATCGAACCCGAGACCTCAAGCGCAGCAATCGCATACGCTACCACAGCGCCACCGAGGCAGTCATTTAAAATGAATTTTAAAAATCGGTCCACAATTGACAGAGTAATCAATGAATGTACAATAAAAAAAAATCATTTAGTTAAACATAAATAATACTCCTTTTTTGAAGTTGGTTAATAATAATATAAAATATAAAGATTGGTGTGTCTATTCTCAGACCTACCAAATATTATCAAAAGTTACACACATTCACGTCGTCGTATGTAAACAATTAAATCTCTGTGTGCGTGACAGTGCGTGTTGAGCTAAAAACGAGCGTGCGCTCGCCTTGAATATTCGGAGAACACTGAATTTTTGGATCGCGTGAACTATGTTTTATTGCAAATTATTTCTCCATACTAAAATGTATGGAACTTTTGCCGCTAAAAATTAATGATGTTTAAGTTTAAATTATGACTTTCTGGTGAGAATTAATAGAAACCTTAAATGGTTAATCTCTTTTTTGTACTTTTATCTTGCAACTAATGTAATATTTATTTCAAATAAAGCAACATAATACTAGATACATTCCAATCAGAAAAGGTCGATTTCGGTGATTTTGGTCACTGTTGATAATTTTTTTCTCGAAAATAAATAATCGTATTAATAATTTTACTCGGTTTCTCTATAGATTGCTTTATTAAGAAACTGAGATATTTTTTTTACTGTCAAATAATGAATTAATTTGTTTCTCTTGTCATAACCGTAAGTGCTTTTTCGAGCAATTATGGAAACGATCCCCTTAAGCGGTTGCCACGCCGCTTCCTACTGCGCCAAGTGTCGTGGGTTCAAATCCCACGTAGGATAACACTTTGTGTGATTCACAATTTGTTCTTATGAGTCTGGGTGTTCTTTGTGTCCGTTTCATGTATGTTTGTAAAGTCCCCCGCGACACAGGAATTTATATTCCTAATGCGGGAGTTGTCTTTTTAAAAACGAAAAAAAAAACGAAATTTTAAAGATCAATTTAATTTAAACAATCCCCGTATGAATGTTTCTATTGGCTTAAGAAACAATATGAAAAAAGATGATGATCTTTGCACGACCATTAAAACCACTATGATGAATAACTATAATATGAATATGAATAAACTATAAAATAAATAAATAAATAAATATTTCGGACACAGCGCCATCTAGTCTCAAACTAAGCAGAGCTTCTATTATGGTACTAGAAAACTAATATAATACATAAACATTTTGACTGCCTTATTGGTCTAGTGGTTAGCGTATGCGGCTGCTGATCAAGAGGTCTCGGGTTCGATTCCCAGGTCGGACCAAATATTTGTGTGAACCAAAAATATTTGTTTCGGAGTCTGGGTGTTTTCTATGTATAGTATGTATGTATTTACAAAAAAAATATGTTTATATATTTATATCAGTTGTTTAGTACCCATAATACAAGCTCTGCTTAGTTTGGGACTAGATGACGCTGTGTGTAAGATGTCAAAAAAACCTTTTTTTGCACCACCGAGCCAGTCAGATCTTCTCTATGACCTTGAAATTTAATTACTTAATTAATTCGTAATATCATCATCATCAATAAGTTCAGATATTAGAATGATGTTTTCAATATCCTTCTACAATACAACTCCTTCTACGAACGTGTTTAAGGGACACTACAAGTCCCAAAGCCACAACACAAGGAACAAAACAGATACTTTCAAGATCCCGCAATATTATTCCACCTTATTAGATATTGCCATGATATTAAATGGTGCAGAAAAAGGCCTGCAGATTTATCGTATAACAATAAATCCACAGGAAGTAGGACACACGCGCCACTTACAAAAGATTGCCCCTATTGTATATTTTAATAATAATTAGATTTCTTTTTGTATTTAATAATCTTTAATACCTAATCTGTCTCGTTGATGTAGTTGTTTGCGTATGTATTGGTTCGAATCCCGGGTCAGGTCAATAAGTGTTGTTTAGTATATCTTACAATAATAAAATTTTCTTACTAAAGTTGTCAATCCCGATTGCCAGGAACATTTATGGCATTCACATTGAGAAGTCAGTGACCTCAAATATACTATATGCTAACAACTACTAAAACTGGTTGAACTAGTATGCGATCCTAAGTAATATTGAAATTAATGTTGTCTAGATAGAATGAAAAAAAGAAATATTAATACAGACATCCTGAAGTATCCTATTGTAATTTAATTTTATGAAATAGCTATAGTTCCATTTTGCACATGTGCAAAGACTTTGGAGTGGTAATAAGCATATACATATTTACTTTGAAAAAACCATGCTCCGACAATGCACCAGACTGATATACGGTCTTAAAGAAAAATGGTAAAAGACAATGACCATTGCGTTTACTGCAACTACCCAAAACGGTGTTCTAGTAAAAAGTACTTTGCCTTTGATCAAATTACAAAAAGTCGCCAAGTGCGTGTCAGGCCTCGCACAGGAAAGTTTACTTATTAATATGTTAATTTTGTATGACGCTTTCGAAGGAGGCGCATTTTACAAGTTAAGACTATAACTCCTGAACTAACAAAGTCATCTATCCGTCATAGTTTAAAGTTCATTAGATGGACCACGATCACGAATTTTCCCAGGTTTTTTGAGCCAGACGTTTAGCTTTTAGAGCGGGCGGACGCCCTGTTTTTACAGAAAAGCACTATTAGAAGTTAAATTTCTCGCAAACGGATACCTAAATCAAAAAGTTGTCCATGAAAACTCTTATTGTTTTTAAAAGATCTATCTAATGATACCCCTCACGGTGGGGTAGCCGCGAGGAAAAAAAACCATCCCCACCTTACGTGTAGGGGAGGTACCCCAAATAAAAGTATTTTTCATAATTTTATAGTGCGTCGACGTAATTACAACACATATTCCTGCAAAGTTTCATCTTTCTAGCACTTACTGGTTGGATGGTAAGTCGAGGACGGACGGACATGAGTCATAATTTTCGGAACCCCAAAAAGAACATACTCTGCAATAGCCGCTGGTAGATATGAAAGTTCTTACTCAAGAGTTATTGCATTTACAAAAGTAATTAATAAACCACAATGTGATATGTTTCAAACACTGACTGAATTCTGTTGAGACTTATAGTCCTGTCACTCTCTATCTTAGAACAAATTTACTTTTACTGCAATATTTTTATATCTTAGCGTAAAAACAAAAATCCAGTGAAGCGTCGACAAAGAAGACTCGAAGCATAATTCACAAAAACTAAGGACGACAGTCGCTCCTCTTATTTTCATTAAGACTGAACTTTTAATGAGTCCGACTGTTCGCAACTGCATCTGCTGTGATACCGTCGTAGTTAATTAAATTATTATAGTTGTTGCTTTGATTTATAGTCTCAACTACTTGCTATTTTATATCAAAACAACTTTATAACAGAACAGTTTTCTCAATATCTTAAAAGATTTATATTTTTAGTTCTAGTTTTAGTCTAGACTTTACTTGTGATTTTATTTAACACGTGGATTGTAATACTTTTTGTAAGATTCCTCTTTTCCCGGAATCTGTTTTATGATCATCATCAGCTCGTTGCATTTCACTGCTGGATATATACCTCTCCCAAGGAGCAGAACAGAGCCTCGTTTACTGATTTTTGCATTCGAAAGCCAACCCACGCAAGTTGTCCCGCCATTTGGTCAAAAAGCGTCCCACACTAAGTTTGCCAAAACAACATTATTTAACAATGAACTTTAAATCCAAGCAATAATGAGCTTAAACTGTTAAAGTGCTAAGTTAAAACGTCGTCTAAAGTTTTCCTATTAAACGTCTGTTGGCTACATTTTTATTTAACTTTTTAATCAGCTGTCCCACAGTGAACTGACAGATACTTAAAAGGATCTCCAAAGTTTAGCTACGAGTATAAAGGAAGAATTTCAGTAATTATATAATAATCCATTTCTCAGTATAATTTAAAGAACCCTTTAATGTAGGAATCGTAGCTTTACAGTGAATTTCGTAAATGATGACGAACTCAACTTAAGTCTATGTGTAATCCTAATGTAGTTAGATTACAGTATTTGGAGTACAATGAATTCAATTATTGATGGAAGTGTACCTCAGAAACAGTTATTTTAGTCGTTTGAAACTGTGAATGTTCTTAGTCAATATAATATTTTCATGAAGGAATACGGATAGAAGATTCCTCAAAATGATTTTTTGGTGTAACATACACCATTTTTTATTATTATTCTTTAAGGTTCATTAGACCCAATTAGATAGGTCTTTTTACATTGTAAATTGGACCTCCATTTGCAATGACACTACAAAACTTAATATCAATTTTAATGTGTAGATTGACTAAGAGCTTTTCAAAAGAATCAAAGGATCTTTTTGAATTTTTAAATTTGTTATTAAAAACTTGTGTATTGTTTCTAAAACCAATCATGGATGGAACTGAGGGTATGCCTAAAATGCATATGAAATACCAGACGAAAGTCTGTAGGGATACTATGATCAACATATTTATTAATTACTGTAGGAGTAAATAGCTACTTCTAGAGATTAGAGATCAGAAGCCTATGTTGATAAATTTCTGATGTTATTTTCTTATTCTCATCATCATCATCAACAGCCTTTAACAGTCTACTGCTGGACATAGGCCTCTCCTTTGAAAGGAGGTTTTGGCCTACTATACCACGCTATTCAGACGGGTTGGTAAAGGGTTTGTTTCAAGTTTTCCTTCTCTTGGCAGTGATGTGAGCTGCTTATTTTGTTCCTTTAGTCGCCTCTTACGACACCCTTGGAATGAATAGGGGTGGTGACGCGATGTATTCTTAATCCGTCACCACGCTTATTCTATAAGATTTTATGCGTCGACGTCGTTTTTTTTTTAACTAAAATAAGATATCTTTCGTCTACATTATATTTCTCGGCATTCCTTAATCCAGCTAAATAATACGATAATCGTGTAATACGTCGCTAGCCAGTCAATTACTTTTCTATTATACCTAGCCAACCCACGCAACTTTATCTGCTATCTTTTCTCTATTTAAATATTTGGACATGCGACACACAACATCATCAGAATCTATTCCGAAACTAAAGCGATGTTGTTCTCCGGTAACGGTAACCATTACGGATAATATGTGTTGAAAGGTTAAAGGCCGCTGCATACGTGACGGGATTTAACACGGACGGGACGTGGACGTGGTTGCCTTTAGAATACAGTGACACTACCCCAATTGCCTAATAAGGGCCGATAAAGCTGCAAAACTCAGAATAAAGGCACTGCAAAGAAAAATAAAGACTTAACCATATACCCCCCAGTTGGTCTCCCTTTTTAAAAAGAGACATATGTCCAGCAGTGAACTGTTAAGTAGTCTTGCTGTGATGTTCTTCTGGAAGATAATTTTTTCCCAAAAGCAAAATTCATGGAGTTTATTGTCCTTATAATCTAGGAATAGACTAAAGATACTCAAAGGCAGACAATAACTTTCAATGACATTTAATAAAATGTCATACAAGTAGACGTTTACTAACAGATGAAAGAAGAGATGAAGAAATAAAAAAGATTCTTGTTAGAAATTATAACAATGAATACAAAAATTATCCCGATTCTGTTAATTTTCATCAATAATTTCAGAGTTTGTCAATGTATCTTGTTTCGCAACTATACTTTATATAATATTGTTCCCACAGAAAATGAGCATTTGCAGTTTCTACAAAATTTGGATCATCAGAAATATATTGATGTTGTATTTTGGAAGAAACCATATAAGTTATATGAGAGTGTTCAAGTTATGGTGAACCCAAATGACATAAGCATGTTTAATGAAAGAACAGAACACTACAAGTTGAAGGCTGATATATTGATAAATGATGTTGAAAGGTTTGTTTTGAATTGACGTTTATTTATTATCATTTCTTCTGCAGTTTCTTAGTCAATTCATCAACAACAACCCATAACGTCCCATTGCTGGGTTCGGATCTCCTTTAAAGAGTTAGTTAAGGCCATACGTCCTCATGCTGGCCGGATTCGGTTTGGGAACTGGCAAGACAACGTTGTGGCTACGTAATCTTGCCGTTGGATGCTTTCAAGCCACACGAAGGCCTCTAACTAAGCTTCACGACTATTATCCTATGATGACAATTTAACAATTAAAACTTTTAGCAAGCTTTTCTGCTATTTACTAATAATTATAGTCTTACTTAGTTTTGTCGTACCTTTTATAAAATTGCAGAGCTTTCGAAAATCAGGTAATCGATAAGAACTATAAATTGAGAGGAGCTACTTTTACATGGAATGTGTACCATACGCTAGATGATATCTACAAATGGCTATCAGACATAGCCGTGAAATATCCAAAGAAGATCGAAATGAACTCAATTGGAAAATCTTCAGAAGGCACAGATATTTACGTTATAAGTCTTAAAACTAAAAATCCAAAGTTTAGTGTCATAGTGGAAGGTGGTATTCACGGCAACGAATGGATTTCTGTAGAAGTTGTTACGTACTTGTTGAACGAGCTGGTATCAACCGATGTGAAGAAGAACAATCAATTAAACCGATTGCTGAAAAAATATGAGTGGCATTTAATACCAGTTGCTAACCCTGATGGCTATATTTATAGTCAGACCATGGTAAATCGTTATTTATATAGTAATATAAATGTAATGTAAATGTAAGTTATGTTTACAGACTACATTACATATTACATTTCTAGTATTCAAACCTTAGTCGGTCCAGTAGAGACTTGATCCTTTTAAGAAACAGGATCGATGGCATCAATAAAAGTTTTTGTTTAAAATGACTATTTTCTTGCTGGCTGTACATTTTTTCCAAAATCTGTAAATGCAGTTCAGAATATCTTAAAAAATTATGGATAGTCTTCTAAAAGCGTTTTTCTGTAACCTATAACGGTTAAGGTAACTATACCTGCCCTTACTGTCCCGTCTCAAAAATTCAGCCAGTATACATATTTATTTACATATGGGAGTTAACAGCAAAATGACGAGTGTGATAGAGTAAAAATTAAATTAGGATAAAAGGACAGGCAGATGATGATGAAAATGATAAGATATGCATATATATAGATAACAGAGTTAATAGATCTATGCACAGAAAATGATTAAGATAATTTCCAAAAAATATAAAAGTAAAAATGGCAAAAATAAACATTTGAGCACCTTAACGCTTATTCGTTTAAATAAGTTGATTTAAATTACACAACTTACTTATAATTCGAAAATAATCAATAACTATTGTAGTAAATTGTCTTTTAGGATCGGCTTTGGAGAAAGAACAGAAGAAAATTTCCACACGCTTATGGTGTGGATTTAAACAGAAATTTTAATTACAGTTTTGGCAGTGAGTACTTCATTTTATTTCATCCATATTTATGACCCTTTCATGTTACGGACATAGCCTTCGAACTAATGGTTTCTTATGTTGGAATGCAATAGATATCCAATGACATTGCTCGATCGTAATCCGTTTAATCGTACACTACGGCCACGGTCACGACTGATCCCTAAATATGACTCATGTTTTACAGAATACGCATCAAGTTATGACGCAAAAGATGAAAACTTTTGCGGACCACATCCTTTTTCGGAACCAGAAACAAAGGCGTTGTCAAAATTTATATACGAAAATAGGCAAAACTTGAGATTTTACTTTTCATTACACGGGTATGGACAGAAGATCATCATACCTTATGCTGACAGGATAAGACATATTGAAAATTTTGCAGAGGCGGTGAGTATGTCAATGTGTGTAGGTGCTTCTCAAATTTTAGGATTCCGTAGTTCTTGATCATATAGTTCGTGATATGAGAGATTGCTAAGTCTATATTTTGATTTCCGTATCCGTTTGCAAGCTATTCAACTTTAACGTACATTTTTTAGGGTTCCGAAGTTTATTCGGAACCCTTATAGATTCATCATGTCCGTCTGTCCGTCCGTCCATCCGTCCGTCCGTCCGTCCTCGACTTACCGTCCAAACGGTAAGTGATAGAAACATGAAACTGCGTGAATTTGTGTTGTAATTACGTCGACAAAGTGCTACAATAAAATTTTGAAAAATATTTTTATTTGGGGTACCTCCAGTACCTACACGTAAAGTGGGGATTTTTTTTTTCTCGCGGCTACCCCATCGTGTGGGGTATCATTAGATAGGTCTTTTAAAAACAATAAAGTGTTTCTAAAACGTTTTTTTTGATTTAGTTATCCGTTTGCGAGATATTTCACTTTAAAGGGCACTTTTTTGTAAAATCAGGACGTCCCCTCCCCCCCCTCTAAAAGCTATAAACGGCAGGCTCAAAAAATCTGGAAAAAATCGTGATGGTGGTCCATATAATGATCTTTGAAGGAAACCTATAACGGATTAGATGACTTTGTTAGTTAAGGATTTATGGATTTATAGAGGCTTAACTTGTAAAATGCGCTCACTTGGAAAACGTCATACAAAATTACCTATTGGATACGATTTAAAATCGACGTACCATTATGGGTGACTGAGGAACCCTTTCCTGTGCGTGGTCTGACACGCACTTGGCCTATTTTTATTAAATGGGGCGCCCCCCATATCACATCACCCTCAGGTTGCGGAGGTCCGAAGCCAGTCGCTTCATAAAAGAACTGATATTTAGGTAAAAACGGAAGAACTAGCGCCCAACTGTAGTAGTATATTTGAAACTAGCTTTTGACCGTGGCTCCACCATATTTTTCGCGATTAAAAGTAGCCTCATTACTTTTCCAAGGTTCCATCTATCTCTATAACAAAATTCATCAAAATCTGTTTAGCTTAGGTTTGAAAGCGTAACAGACAGAGCTACTTTCGCATTTATAATATTAATAGGGATAATAAAAGCTAGGAAGAAGGCGAATTGCTTTATGTGGTCTTTAAAATCATGTCTCCAAAAATAATATGACTGGTCTTTATAAATTACTAGCTTTCGCCCGCGGCTCCGCCTGCGTGTACCTCGATTATGACAGTAAAATGTAGCCTATGTGTTATTCTGATATATATAAGCTATCTTACTGTAAAGTTTCATCCAAATCCGTTTAGTAATTTTTGCGTGAAAGAGCAACACACATTCATACATACTCACAAACTTTCACGTTTATAATATTCGTAAGGATTATTTTGTATTAATGTAAATAGTATTCTACATAAAACTTTATTATCCTGAATAATATTTTTGTTTGTTTAATGTATTAGGTTTCTACTCTCGAACCAATCAGCTGTACATATAAACACAATGTTGGGTTTATTCATAAAATAATATTGACCCTGAAGTGTACGTGAATGTTTCCCAAAATTAATATTCATTCATAAAGAGCAAGTAAAACTTACACACAACATCATCTAGTCCCAAACTAAGCAGAGCTTGTATTATGGGTACTAAACAACTGATACATAAACATACTTTTTTTTGTAAATACATACATTTAATACATAGAAAACACCCAGACTCCGAAACAATTATTTGTGGATCACACCAATATTTAGTCCGACCCGGGAATCGAACCCGAGACCTCTTGATCAGCAGCCGCATACGCTCACCACTAGACCAACAAGGTAGATAGTTTATTGAGAAACTAAAAAGGATTTAATCTTGCAATATTCGTTTACATAAATATTCATGGAACAAGTTCATACGCTTATTTATTTTTCAGGAACATTACGGCAAACAAGCGATAGCGAGAATGTTCAAAATGAACGGTGTCAAATATGATCTTGGTAGTCACTATGACACTTTAGGTAAGTACGAAAATGCACTTTATTGGCAAGATCTCAAGCGTTAAAGTAGTTAGGCAAATTTAATCATTTCACTTTTTTATTTATTTTATTTGACGACAGGTCTACGTATTTCTGGTAACAGTGGCAGTTATGTCAAGAAGGCTTACAACGTGAGGTAAGGCAACTTTCAATATCGAGGATAATGATTTTGTTTCGTAATACAGGATAATTTATTTAAAACTAGTTTTCACAAGCGACTTTCTGGCTTCTCAGGCTTTGGACTATCTGTGTACCAAATAACATTTAAATTGGTTCAATAGTTTACGATTCCATAAAAGACATACAGACAAACATTTATTTTTATATAAATAGATTAATAGATAGTAAAGCTATGCTGATTTTAGCATGAATGAGCCGGCTCGACCTTGGCAGTACCACCCTCACTCAGAAGATCACCTTAGGGCCACCGCAGACTAGCTACTTTTAGCATCGGCGATCGGCAACTAGTCGCTTTTTAGAAGCTAAATACGGCGACCGAACGCTCCACACCGCACACTTAAAAACGCTAAACGCGGCGATCGAGTCGCTTTTTAGAAGCGCGACACAGCAGCTGAACGCTACTCTCCGCACTATTTCAGATGCGGGTAGCAGCGACTTGGCATCTGAGCAGTCGCTAAAACGCGCGTTTCCGATACCGCGATCGAACGCAGGAAGTCGCTAAAACGCGATGCAGCATCGATGCAGTCGCCAAATCGCCGATCGCCGATGCTAAAAGTAGCTAGTCTGCGGTGGCCCTTAATGATGACAGCATTCTTGCTGTCGTATTTCGGGTCATTCTGCCACGTTCAATGGCAATTCTAATTCTCTATACCAGAAAAAGGCCAGGCCCTTTGGTCACGAGAGGCATCAATGAGTAAATATTAATTTAATGATTTTAAGTAGTTGTTGATTAAAGGAACAAAATAAGCAGCTAACATCACTGACAAGAGAAGGACAACTTGAAACAAACCCTTTACCAACCCGTGTGGCTATTGTGGTATAGTAGGCCAAAACCTCCTTTCAAAGGAGAATCCTAAGACCAGCAGTGGACTGTTAAAGGCTGTTGATGAAGTAGTTGTCGGGTACTAGTGTAGAGGATGAAAATGAGAACGCTCTGTCTAAACACCAGTCACAGTAAATAATATATTTAAATTAATCATTTTACAATCATAACACGAACGTTCTCAGCCGTGGTTATCAGTTAGTGTCGATGGCTGCGGCGGTCGAGTTCGATCTCAGGTTCTCCCCGCCCCCGCTTCCTGCTTCTGTCAGGAGCGTTAACAGTAGTTATTACTCATTATTTTTTACTGATTATCAGGTACGTCTACACATTTCTTCTGCGTGATAATGGAACCTATGGTTACGCACTCCCTCCGAAACAGATACTTCCAACTTGTCAGGAAGCTGTTGCTGGTATTACAGAACTGATGACGGTATCACAAAAGAAGTTGGACCTGATGAGCGTCGGTCAACGGTTGACCACGCGTTTCTTATTGATATTCATTTCGGTTATGTTTATTATATAGTATCTTAATTAAATAGTTCTGGTTTTCTTTTTCATCTATACAAATAAATAAAATTGGAGTTTCTGTATGTAATATCGAATGAACAGCTCTGTGGCATACGCATCCAGCCGAATCTGGATGGCTTTAACACCACACTGGGACAATACGTATTCCTGTAATTTCGATGTTCAATAACTCGACATAACCCGTCGCAAAGTATAATGCAAGCACTTACCTTGGACTGCCACGGGTGTTCGTTGAGCTTCCACCTTCGCTTGTTCAGGAGTCGACAATTCAGGGGTTTTCGATCTTGTGTACGTCACACGCGAGGGGAAAATGAAAGAAGATTCGATATTTCAACTGATATCGACCGATCTAAGTCGCGCGCGCGTCGGAGGTTTTTTCACACAACCGTTAGTGGCTCCATGTTTGTCACGAGTCAGTGTTGCCATTGCAACCATTTAAGGCTGCCCCTTGCGACGATTAATACCAGCATTGAAAATCGAAACACTGAATCATGAATCACGACATATAAACTTTACGGTAACGGAACATCCCGCCCACCAAAATGCCTATGGTATTTTCTGGTTAAACGATAAAGGTTTGGAGGACAAGGATCGATATTGTGAGTACGAGATATGTTTAGATAATGCTAAAACGATACATAAAGATACTTAAATAAGATAAATTAAATACTAAATGAGATGTTTTGATACGATAGAACTTGAAACGATTTAAGCTAGTCCTCGATAGGGAGAGGGCATAACTTAACCAACGGTCTTTGAATGATGTGATTGTTTGCTGTTTTGATTACTGCAATCCGAGCTATACCATCAGCACCAGGCGAAAGATCCACGACTTTAGCGAGAGGCCAGTGAAGCGGAGCGCGATTATCGTCCTTGATAATCACCAGTGAACCCACCTGCAGTGGTTTCGAATCTTTGGTCCATTTGGCACGTTGCGTTAAAGAGTTGAGATATTCGTGTTTCCATCTGGACCAGAAATTCTGTTGAAAAGCTTGTATGAGCTGCCACCGATTAAGCCGATTTACGTTTACATTTGATAGATCCTGATCGGGAACAGCCGTTAGAGGCTCCAAAGTGAGAAAGTGTCCTGGTGTTAAAGCTGACAGATCGTTAGGGTCAGTACTGATCGGGCAAAGAGGTCGTGAATTCAAAATAGCTTCGATTTGCACGAAGAGTGTCGTAAGCTCTTCAAACGTTAAAACTTGATTGCCTACTGCATGAAGCAGGAAAGATTTTGAAGCTCGAATCTGGATTTCCCAAACGCCACCAAAGTGCGGAGCTGATGGAGGGTTGAATTTGAAATTTATCCGCTCCGCGCTAGAAGCCTGTTGCATGAGAGATGATAGTTGATTTTTACAACCGATAAAATTGGTACCACAATCGGCGTGTATCTCATTGCAACGACCGCGACGTGCTACGAAGCGCCGTAGAGCTGCGATGAATCCGTCTGTCGATAACGTTGAAACTACCTCTAGGTGGACCGCTTTGGTCGCTAGACAGACGAACAAGCATAGGTACGCTTTGTCGATCTTAGCGCCCCGATACGGGCCGAGTTTGATACGAAAGGGACCACCGTAATCCACGCCTACGATTGAGAAAGGCTTGATTTGATTGACGCGGTACGACGGAAGGTCGCTCATAAACGGCTGCAAAGGTTGGGGATTAGTCCGATAGCACCGAACGCATTTGGCGAGACGACGACGAATAGCGCGCTTAGCGGAAACGATCCAGAACTGCTGCAAAAGCAGAAAGTGAGTAGTGTTAATGCCCGGGTGCAAGTAGCTTCGATGAATATAGTCAATGATTAAGACTGTAAGTGAGTGATCAGACGGCAAGAAAGCTGGATGCTTTTGTTCGTATTCTAAACCTGATCGTGAGATCCTGCCGCCCACCCTGAGAATACCCAGAGCGTCGATAAACGGGTTAAGCTTGCGAAACGGTTTCGATAATGGTTTGTTCGTTTTCAAGTTATGAAGTTCCTCTGCAAATGCGCTACTCTGTACGTGTTTGACGAGTTGCATTAATGAATTGTGACGCTCGACGTTATTGAGATACTTATTTCGATTAGCCTGATTCCGATTGCGATAATTGCCAATGAAACGATAAACGTAAGTCAGTACATTGATTAGTTTCGGCAAAGACGAAAAACGATTCAGCAAAGTTTCGAAAATTGTAGGTTCGGTTTTGTGACTGTCATTGGAGGTTAAAACGATTGATTTTCGTTTTTCAGCGTCAACGATTACCTCCTCCTCGCGCGATAGTTGATTTGATCCTATAGGCCAAGATTCACGATCTTCAGATAGCCATTGTGGCCCCGTCCACCATAGCCTGTTGTGAAGTATGTCACTCGGATACAGACCACGACTGCACATATCAGAAGGATTATCGCCTGAAGCAACATGCTGCCAGCATTCTGTAGAGACAATGTCTTGTATGTGGCTGACACGATTGGCGACAAATGTAGCCCAACGGGAAGAATGTGATCGCAGCCATGAGAGCACAACGGTGGAGTCTGACCACAGGTAAACAGCATCGATTTTGATACGAGAGAGGTAAGTGTCACGAACGAATTTGAATAGATCCGCGAGAAGAACTGCAGCACAGAGTTCGAGTCGAGGCAGAGAGATACGTTTAAGAGGAACTACTCGAGCCTTAGAACAGACTAGAAATACGTGGATTTCATCATCTGCGTCGATAACGCGTAGGTAAATAGCTGCTCCAAATGCCATTTCCGAACTGTCACAAAATCCGTGAATTTCGTATGATTTTGCATCAGTGCAAGTGAGTTGCCGAGGTAGTTTTATTTGTGATAACAACGATAATTGGTCCTGATATGTGTTCCATGTACGAATGACGTCGTTAGGGGGAGTTTGATCCCAGCCAACACCGAGAATCCAGAGCTTTTGGATTAAGCATTTAGCTTGAATTGTGATGGGGGATAAAAAGCCTAACGGGTCGAAAATCCTAGCGATCTCGCTGAGAATGGAACGTTTAGTACATGGCCGATCTGAAGGTTTAATTTTGAAAAGAAACGCATCCGAGGAGGGATCCCACTTGAGACCCAGAACCTTCACAGTTTGTGTTTCTGAATTGTCAAGCGACACAGAACCAGTAAGACAGTGCTCGCTGGCAATGTCAGACAGCAGTTCGGGCTTATTACTAGCCCATTTCCTGAGTTCAAAGCATCCGCGCTTGAAGAGAGCAATAGTTTGCGATTTGGCCTCTTGAGCGATCTCCAAAGAAGGAAATCCGGTGGTGACGTCATCAATGTATACATCCGACAAAAGAATTTGTTTCGCGAGTGGGAAAGAAGAGCCCTCGTCCTTCACAAGCTGTAACAGGGTACGGCAAGAAAGATAAGGACTAGAAGCAAGTCCATATGTGACGGTGTTCAAACGGTACTCTTTAAGCTCCTCGCTGGGCGAGATCCTCCAGAACACACGCTGATAGTCACGGTGCTCAGGCGATATCAGAATTTGTCGGTACATTTGACGAGCGTCTGCCATGAAGACAACATTGTGTTCTCGAAAACGCAAGAGAATTTCCAAAATGTTTGGTTGCAATTTTGGACCGATAAGTTGCGTATCGTTCAAAGATAGAGAGTGCAAATCCTTCGCGGATCCATCAAAGACAACGCGAAGGCGTGTTGTAACAGAGTCTGGACGTGTAACACAGTGATGCGGAATATAATATTTGCCCAACTTCATTTCGTCTGCGGGAACTAGCGACATGTGACCGCTTTCGATGTAATCAGACATAAAGTCCACGTATTGAGATTGTAAGTCTGGGTCACGTGATAGTCTTCGTTCGGTTGCATGAAACCTACGTAAAGCGATTTCACGAGAGCCTTCGAAAGTGGGTTCTGAATTGTCTTTGAAAGGGATACGGACCACGTATCGTCCAGACGCTTTGCGAGTATGCTCGTTAACAAACTTTCGCTCGCATAGCAATTCATCTGGAGTCAACATCGATGGGGACGGTAGAGAATCGAGTTCCCAGAAGCGTTGAACCAAAGAATTCAATTCGCTATCGACATCAGGCAACGTATGCAGCAGAGTACTAGATGAAAGGCTAGTTTTACCTAAGAGAAGCCAACCGAATATAGAATTGAAAGCGGTGGGTTGGTTGACACCTCCTTTGATGTGTTGATTAAGGACAGAATCCGCGAAAACGTCTGCAGCGAACAAAATATCGATAGGTCCTGGAATATCAAATCCAGGATCAGCCAATGGCAGCGATTTAATATGTGACAATCCCGATGTGTTCAAATGCGCGATAGGTTGATCGCCACATATTTTTGATATGACGTGCATATTTAGTTTGAATAAAACACGATTGTTTGTACCGACGGAACAAGTGACGTCACCGATAATCGGCGCAGCCGCATCTCCCAGTCCGCTAACGTTCGCATTTGTTTTAGTCGGTGTTAAGTTTAAACGATTTACTGCAGAAGCACTTATGAAAGTACTTTGACTTCCTGTATCAAATAAAGCACGAAAAGATTGCATCTTGCCTGAAGCATCCTGAACTTGTACGATGGCAGTAGCCAGCAACACGGTTATGTTCGGTTGTGACCTTGAAACCAAAGACGATACGATTTGATTTGATTCGATACTAGATTTATCGCGATGGAGTAAGGTGTGATGTTTTCGTTTACATGTGCGGCACGAGAATACTGAATTGCAATTCTTTAGTTGATGTGATGGCTTCAGGCAGTTAAAGCACCAATTTCTATCTTTTGCTATCGTCATACGTTCGTCAACCGAATTTTTAAGAAAATCTTGACACGATAATATAGAGTGTGACTCGTTACAATAAGAACACTTACTTGAATAAGAAACGGTTTTGTTATTACTAGCACTAGTTGAAAGATTATTATCAGTCGCCGCCACAAGAGTGTGCTGTGAGCTGAATCGCTTTGATTGAGGCTTGGTAGGTAAATACTTGAGCACAGGCTTATTCGGTTTTAACGAGTCTGAAAAATGAGTATCTCGCAATAAAGCTTCGCATCTAGATCTCAAAAAATCTTTAAGTTGCTCATAAGACGGTAATTCTACGTTTGAATAACTTTCTTCAAACTTACGGCGTAATTCTTTGTCTAGTTTCGATAAAATATGATATACTAAAACAAAGTCCCAATGTGCAATCGGCAATTCGAGAGTTTTCAGAATACTCAAGTTCTCCTCGAAAAGGTCAAGCGACCTTTGAAACTCATGCGCAT
Source organism: Phragmatobia fuliginosa (assembly GCA_932526445.1). NCBI lineage: Eukaryota > Metazoa > Arthropoda > Insecta > Lepidoptera > Erebidae > Phragmatobia > Phragmatobia fuliginosa. Next base: position 16,113,753 of record OW052074.1, on the reverse strand, counting down.
TATTGCTTTTAAATTCGATATTTAAAATATCCCGCCAACATGTGAAAGCTAGAGTACGTTTACTTTTATAGCGAGCGACAAGCGCTTGATACGCATCGTGATAATGTTCGTGTGTCTTGGGAAACGCTTTGATTACCGACAACGCATCGCCACTGAGAGAAGAAATCAAGTAATGAAACTTCTCCGTATCGCTAATAGAGGTGCAGTTGTGAATCAACGCGTTAAAAGTGTCGAAATACTCCGGCCACGATTTGATATTTCCGGAAAAGGACGGAAGTACGATTTTCGGAAGACGAATATTCGATGACGAACCACTGGGTGATTGAGGCGATTCACCTCTTGATAAACTACGATGTATCGATAATATTTGATAGTACATTTCATCAAAACGTTCTTGGATTTGACTATCCTCATTTTCGGGGTCATCCAAAAGTTCTAAAATCGCGAAGTGCGATTCTTCAAACGTTGAAGCAATTTGTTCCACTTCTTGGTGATAAGACAAAAATAAGTCGCGCTGAGAGGCATCACTCGCAGTCAAAACGCCTATTTCCAAAGCCTTAGATAATCGTTTATATGCAATAGTCCGCTTTCTACGTAAAGAAGATAAGTCCTGAATTGTATACTCAACTTCTACGGAATTCGATTTCGTTTTCTTTATAGAAGGTCGTTTGCGAGTGGAATATTTACCTATTAGCGGCATTGTTGTTTAATAGACAAATTTCTATAGTGTAAAACTTATTAAAATACTATAAAGGTTCTAACAAGTGAAGCGGAACGCAAACAATAACAAAGATTTATACTACGAGTGAAGGGAAATGATCCACAATAAAATAATTTGAATTTGAAATGCACTGAACATTTACAACCTTATTACACAGTAATAAGCGCTATTCAACGCAACTTGTTAGTTGAACGATAAATGTATGAATTAATGATAAATAGAATATGTTCATTCACGATAACCAGACGTTAGACGGTAGGTAAGGAACAAGTTTTTTCCTTCCACCTCACACGTTTGAGGAACGAAATGCACTAAGAAATATTTTACAATATTAATTTTAAACTGATTATTTTACTGTTGTATGTTAGTTATTTAGTTACTAGAAACGATTGTGAATGCGATTAATGATTTTAATGATAGAATTATCGTAGGCCAACATTTATTTTAAATTAAGCACCGATAAATGTTAGTGATTGCTTAATTAGATCCTACAATAATAATCGATTGATGTGTGTGAAATGAATTTAGAAATAAATCCCTGTTGGTGATGACTTGTGAACGATAATATGCTTATTTTGTATGTAGGTAGGTAAGTTAGCCCGATAATTGTTAAGAATTGAATATGATGCAATAACTCGGAATGCAGTTAGCTGAATAAAACGATAGATATATGTATTCCAAGATAAAACACTACGATTTAGACCATAAATACCATAAACATACGATGATAGGCAGGAAATTAGGTGGAACTCCCGGGTTTCGGCACCATAAAGATGTGGCATACGCATCCAGCCGAATCTGGATGGCTTTAACACCACACTGGGACAATACGTATTCCTGTAATTTCGATGTTCAATAACTCGACATAACCCGTCGCAAAGTATAATGCAAGCACTTACCTTGGACTGCCACGGGTGTTCGTTGAGCTTCCACCTTCGCTTGTTCAGGAGTCGACAATTCAGGGGTTTTCGATCTTGTGTACGTCACACGCGAGGGGAAAATGAAAGAAGATTCGATATTTCAACTGATATCGACCGATCTAAGTCGCGCGCGCGTCGGAGGTTTTTTCACACAACCGTTAGTGGCTCCATGTTTGTCACGAGTCAGTGTTGCCATTGCAACCATTTAAGGCTGCCCCTTGCGACGATTAATACCAGCATTGAAAATCGAAACACTGAATCATGAATCACGACATATAAACCTTACGGTAACGGAACAAGCTCTTTACTAAATGCATATCAAAGTATATACGGTAACATTAAAAAGGCAATTCTAAAAAATTGTGTCTGTCTGTTTGTTCCGGTTGATCTCTGGAACGGCTGAAGTGATTATAACGCGTTTTTCTCTGGCTGATAACCTAAGGAGAAAATTGGGCTATTATTTATTTATTTATTTTAAATTTTCTTAAAACTGTAATGTTTAGCAAAGATTGATTAAGATTTACAAGACAATCACCAGCAAATATTTATTACTAAGCGAATCCTTTATTATCTCCCTCAATACACTTGGGTCTATTTGCATACAAATGTGTATGGTTAAAAGTCGTCGTTTATTTTTAGTTGACTCGTGAGCTTATTCACTTCAGTGCCTTAAAACTCTTTAAAAAAGGCTGTGTTGTAAAGGCCTATTAGGACCAAACTAAGATTACGTCAAACGACTTATAAAAGACACCTCTATGGTAATTTGTCTTAACATTTCTTCTCAGAGCGAGCTAGGAAATGCACTCCAATGGTAAAGTTCAATATGTTAAAATTCTGTCAAAGATTTCACATAATTCAATATGCAAGTTTGTGAAAATTATAAGGTAATATGAAACTTAATTTGTGATGGTTTAATGGATGTATTTAAATTATTTAAATAAACTATAAATAGCCTAGGAGCTAGACCTTACTTCCTGAAAAAAAAAGTATCTACAAATTAGTTTATAATGCAGGTAACAGTCATTACCAAGCAGCAGCAAGTTTGTTATTGGCCAGGGACCAAACGCCATTACGGTAGCTTAATTACTCGAAGACGGTTTCAGTGGTAACTGGCGCAGTAATTAATTAACTGGGTTGGGGCAAGTATCAACGCATGGTAATTTTATCTTTAAGTAAACAACATTTATTTTAAATTGTGGCATTTAAGCCCAAAATCGATCGAAGTGATGTACAAAGGGAGAGGCCTATGTCCAGCAGTGGATTGCGATGAGCTGATAATGATGTTTAAAAATGCAGTAATGGTATACTTTAAGAATTAGATAACGAAAAATTATAAGATTCTTAGCTTTTTAAATTTATATAATTAATATTGTATTAAAGAAAGCGTGCCTCGGAGAGCACGTAAAACCGTCGGTCCCGGTTGTCATGAAAATCTATGGCAATCGTTATTGGGAAGTCAGTGCCCTCAAATATACTAGTTCTATCTTCGAATTTCAGTTCTCCTTTAGGGTAACGGAGGTCCGATGCCAGTCACTCCGTGGAAAAACTGAAATTCAAGTAAAACCGGTTGAACCAGTAGCCAACCCCAAATAAACTTGGGAATAATGGTTAGGAAGAAGAAAAAAATAAAGCGTGCATATTTTGAAAATAGGCCATGTTGAAATTTAGTAAGCCTTACGACATTTAAGAAATCAATCTAACAAGTCAATCAATCGAGTAACAAAGTGTTCTTATACTAATATGCATAAGGTGTTTCTCTATATGATCTCAATCATTTTATGCCATAGATAGCCCATAATAATTTACTCGATGATGAATCTTAATTGGCAGCCATAGTGCATCATCTGTATTCGAAATAAGCATGGTGACCACTACCTTTAAATTCTATTCATAATTTCCATCATGCAGAATAAAGGCACTTTGGTAGGCTTAAACATAAAAAAAACTACAGTCCTAACAGAAGAACTAAATTCACTCACAATAAGCAAGACAAGTTGAGATAACAAATCCGTGAAATTCTAACAAGTTAATTTAAAAGTACAAAGGTTTATAATTATTCAATTTTTGAGCTACATTATAAACTACTTGTGCTATCGTAAAGCCACTATAGTCTTATTCATTTTACGTTGTTATTGGTTTCTCCATCTATGGTTATTTTTTTTTTTTTTTTTTTTTTTTTTTTTATATTTAAGCCTGCCAAAGTGACTCTACTCTGCCTGATGGAAAGCATGAGTAGAATCCAGGAGTAGGGGTCACCATGCTTATTGTGAGGGTAGACAATGTAGCATGGTGACCCCTACCATGGCAGCCTGGTTTGATTATTCAGCATCATTCTCCCGGCCTTCGAAGGGCGGGAGAATGATGCAGAATGATTGGGCCTCCGGTCTCACACTCACCAACGAAATACGACAGAAAGAATGCTGTCATTATTAGGTTGGTCTTCTGTGTGAGGGTAGTACTGGCCGGGTCGAGCCGGCCCATTCGTGCTGAAATCAGCGTGGCTCTACTACCTATTATCATATTATATATCATATTATTATGATAAATCATCAACAATTATAAAGCAAAGACTAAACAATCTGCTCTGAGCTTAATATTATTGATATTTGACACTTGTCAAATGCGTTATTATTTACAAACCAAATCAGGCAGTTTCAAAAATAATTAAAGTTTATTTGTTGCTAATCACCGTAAAATGTGAAACACCTATATATACAGATTCTTTTACAATATGTAACAGCTAACTATAAGAAGCAAATAAATAAAATGCATACCAACGTGTTCTGTTTTATAAGTCTTTTAATTTTTAAAAATACATTTAGCAAAACATACCAGAATTATACTTTGTATAGGGCTATTCCATTAAATGAAGATCATTTAGTATTTCTCGAAACTTTAGTAGACAATTATGATGTAAATATGTGGAAAGATGTTGGAGCTATATACAATCCTGTTGATTTCGTCGTACACCCTGTGGACAGGTCGGATTTGATAATTGATGCAGCAAATCTTGGCCTAACGCTTGAAACTGTTATTGTTGATGTACAGAAGTAAGTAATCCTTGTATGTTAATTTTTCGGTAAATAGTAAGACGGAAATAATTATCATTTTATGAATTATCATTTTTATTTATAAACGTAGTGCAGGACGCCCACTAGCGAGGTGGAGTGACGACCTGCGTAAGATGGCTTCCAGGAGCTGGATGCGAGAAGCCCAAAATCGATCAGAGTGGTGTGCAATGGGAGAGGCCTATGTCCAGCAGTGCACTGTGATAGGCTGATAACGTTGATGATGAGCCGAGTCAAAGTATGGAAAATCGAGCAGATGATAGGATTTAGACACCTTCACACTCATTGACCCGATGTTAGCATAATGCGTACTTAATGCAAACTCATACTATTTTATTCCTTTGTCGGGTCAAAGGGAAATGTCGCTGCATCTGTCCAAAGTTCTGCTTTAGCTACAACAGTCGCCCAGCTCAAATCTCCACAGGGCAACAATATTTACCAAATATACTAGACAAGAAAGCTATTACAATATGGTATAGTTTGCACAAACATTCATAGCGCGCTTGTGTCCAATTTACAATATTGGTCTTGCAACAGGCGTAGTTTAGAGGTTCAGTGATTTCCATGTTAGTGATTGCAGTCGATGTTCAGACTACATTCTGGAAACCTTCACAAAACCTATAGATTTTGCAAAAACTTATGAAATCAATCTGTTATTTGGCATAAAAACTAACTTTTGAAACAAAAATTTTAAACTTTTCATATTTACGTGTTGGGATTTCATTCTGTTTTGTTTTCTAGAGCATTTGATCGGCAAACAGTGAGATCGTACATCAGAAGACGAATGAGCACTATGGATTGGAAGAACTTCTATCGCCTTAATGACATCTACAGTTGGCTTATGGACTTATCTGAAGCATATCCTGGAGAAGTGTCAATAGAGAGTATTGGAAAATCACATGAAAATAGAGATATAGTGGCTGTTAAGGTGCTCTTAAAAGGAAGTAAGAAAAGGTGTGTAATAATTACCTACTTTGGGAAGAATATAAAAGCGTGAGAAAATTTATTAAATGAACGTATAAATAGAAAAAATGTTGCGTTATGTTTTGTCGAGTCAGAGGGAGCTTGTGTAATTCAGACTGTATTAGACTCTATACTTAAATATCACTCTAGCCAGTACCCCATTGTTATTTTTTATTGTTTTTATTGTTGTTAATCGCAAGAAACTGCGAAGTGAAGTTGGGCTAAAAAGAATTAGCGTAAAGTACTCCATCACAAACAATCAGATCAGACACACAAAACATTTAAAATTGCTTTTTTGATGTAAGTTTCGTATATAGTTTTACGCATTTAGTAAAAAGCTGTTTATTTGAGGTAACAAACAAACACTTCAATTTAATAGTATAGATAAGATTTGTTTCAGATCTACAGTCATCATCGAAGGTGGTATACATGCCAGGGAGTGGATTGCTCCAGCGTTTGTAACTTACTTGATTAACTCCATTGTTACTGCACCTAAATCTCAAGTTTCAGGATTGAAAGACATTGCTTTGACTTATGAATGGTATTTCGTGCCAGTATTGAATCCTGATGGATACGAATATTCACACACTAAAGTAGGTAAAACAATTTATCCCTACTAATATTATAAATGCGAAAGCAACTCTGTCTGTCTGTCTGTTACGCTTTCACGCCTAAACCACTGAACCGATTTTGATGAAATTTGGTATGAAGATAGAACTGAACTTGGGAGAGGACATAGGCTACTTTTACCGCGATAACCGACATACACGCGGGCGGAGCCGCGGGCGAAAGCTAGTTTAAAATATTTTATAAAAAGTTAGTAGATTATTCTTCATTTTTATTTTGGTTCTTCTTTAACTGAAAGAGTATTTTTTGTTTTATTTATTAATTTTTATAGTAGAAAAAATAATAACACGATATTACAATGTCCAAAGGTTTTTTGAAATTTAGTCTTTCAGAAATCGTAAACTTTGTTTTAGGATCGGTTATGGAGGAAGAATCGCAATAAAATTCCTGTAGACATCAACAGAAATTTTGATGCTGAATTTGGAAGTAAGAGTTAAAAACTTTACTATACCTTTACCTATTAAGAATATCGAGTAAATACCCCTTACGACGCCTTGGGTATCCTAAGACGCGACTAAAGAAATAAAATCCGATAGACAAATGGCACTGCAAAAAGTAGGCAAACTTGAAACAAACCCAACCGACTAGCAAATTAGGCCCACCATAACAGGTAGTAAAGAGATTTTGTCCAACAGAGGACTATAAAAGTCTGTCCATGATGATGACTCCTTAGTTGAAAATTTTACTAAATTTGTACAATAAAAATTAAATACATTGTGTAAATAATAATAATAAATAATAATAATAGATATTTCGGACATCTTACACACAACGTCATCTAGTACCAAACTAAGCAGAGCTTGTAATATGGGTACTAAACAACTGATGTAAATACATAAACATCTTTTTTTTTTGTAAATACACACATATTATACATAGAAAAACACCCAGACTCCGAAACAAATATTTGTGGTCCACACAAATATTTGGTCTGACCCGGGAATCGAACTCGAGACCTCTTGATCAGCAGCCGCTTACGACAACCACTAGACCAGCAAGGCAGTCAAATGATCTAACTTTTTGTTTTAGCTTTACAAGACACGGATAAATGGTCAGATTCCTACCCTGGACCAAAAGCATTTTCAGAAAATGAAAGTATAGCTATGGCGAACTTCGTTAAATCCAAAAGTCTTAATTTAGAATATTATATAGCCTTTCATTCCTATGGAGAATACATGATCCTGCCTTATGGATATTCGAAAGACCATTTGGACAATTTCAATGAAGTGGTGAGTGAATCGTATATTCATTTCTATTTAAGTATGATTAGATGAGTTTCTGCTCGGTTCTATTCTTCCGCTTATTAATAAGAACACAATTGTGCTACTTAGAATTGCATTTGTATGGAAGATACAAAGAGATCTGATACAGAGATTACCAAAACAAAATACCAAAACAAAATTCTAACCTTAAGTGTACTGCCGCATGAACAATAACTAAGACTGTTAATATGCCGTATAGAAGTATTATACTCGTATTGATAATGCAAATAAGGCAGTTTGTCTAAGAGTTTTGAGAAGCATTCGCAAAAAAATTACTTCAATAATGAATAGAAGTATTAAAGATCCGTGCTAGGATTTTCATTACACTATATTTTTAAAACACGTTAAAAGTTATTGTTTTAATCGAAGAATCATTTACCTACTTAAAGTGACTCTAAGTTTAAATTTATGTTACCGGCAAGGGCTATGAATGCAATTTTAATATACGCTTTCTAAGTCGTTTTAGGTTTTGTTGTTTTAAAAGAGGTAAGTAGATTCTCGTTTCAATTATTTAAAATGTTTGACTTAGGATACATTACAATGAAGTTTGAGCTGCCTGTCGCTATTTGGGTTTCACTAATTTAATTCATACACTCCATTGCAATGCCCAATAATACTGCATCATACTCCTGACCTCCGGAGGCCGGGTGAATAATGCAAAATGTTAGGACCTTTTGGGCAGAATTATTGAAATCAGCGTGTCTCTAATACCTACATTTAGATTACTTGATAATATTTTACTGATTGCAACTTTATTTAAACACGACCATATTTAAAATATAAATTTTACAAGCCATGTTTCTTGCTATGGTACTCAAAACTAGGCAACACGAGTTTGCCATAGGGCGCCTAATTATATTAGCAATTTTTCTCCCCAACTTTTTTCCTCTGTGACATGGTTTTGATTTTGGCTAAAGACTCAAATAATCCATAAGCAGCAAAATAGTAGTTCTCTCATATTTTATCAACTGTCTCCTTTTTCAATCAAAGTAAGAGATTTGAACGCTAATGATTGTTGCAAAAACTTGGCCATAAAAAAAGTTGCAGATATTTTTGTTATCAATTTCGACTAAATTTCCTGACCGAGCTCTTAACGGCATTCAAAATATTTTTTTATTAATTATCTCTCCAAAACAAATAATTCATGTTTTATGTGAATTGCGTATATAATATTTAAAAATTACGGTTCCAGTACAAAATATGTTATGAAGCTGCAAAAAAAATTTTCGAGAGGTACAAAACAAGCTATAAAATTGGAACTCCTTATGAAACTGTAGGTAAGTACATACTTGTAATTTCATGTGTGCATGTGGGTCTAATTATAAAATAAATAACAAAATAGAAAGAAAGTACTAAAGAAATTTCAAAATCGATCAGAGTGGTGCGAGAGGCCTATGTCCAGCAGTGGACTGCGATAGGCCGATGATGATGATGATGATGATGAATATAGAAATTGATTACTGCTATTTAATTGAAATATTTTATATTCATGATAAGCAGCTAACATCAATGCCAAGAGAAGGAAAACTTGAAACAAACCCTTTACCAACCCGTCTGGCCAGCGTGGTATAGTAGGCCAAAACCTCCTTTCAAAGGAGAGGCCTATGTCCAGCAGTGGACTGTTAAGGGCTGTTGATGATGATGATGATGATAGTTATGATGGCTGGGGCCGCCTGTGCAGTGAGGCTGACTTAAAACTATGGTATTTTCTTCCAAGGCCTAGGCTAGTTTCTCTACAGTAATTGGATAGCTGTTCTTAAAATAGTGTACACTTATTACAATTCGCAATGATTTGTTTACAAAAATATAGTAAAAAAATATACACAAGAACACACTTGTGCATTCTCAATTCTTTATTGCATTTCACAATGTAGGTTTACAGGTGTTTATATATTAGTAACAATTGCGCAAGTAACAGCAACTTAGATTATGACTCAAAAATGAATTATATTGTCTGTATTTACTAAATGTTTTAATATTAGTATTGTTTCTGCAGTTTTTCTCAGATTAATCCATAGGAAATACTGCTCTATTTTAAGCTCTAAAGTCCAACATAAAAAATATTTCTAAGGGATCTACTTAAAAAAAAATCATTGTCACTTATTGGGATATATCGGCTTGTGTTGCGAGAATGAGCAATTTTTCCCATCCCTAACCATGCTTATTGAGTAGTAGTATTTATAGACAGGAATATTAATTTATCAACCAACTGTGGGTGTAATGATTTATGATGATCTCTGCATACTTTATTCATGTATTACAACTTACTATCATAAGGCTTCACCTCAAAGATAATGTCAGTCATATAACTTCTAGATCTAAGCTTCACGATACCCTCATATGTATAAATCGTAGATGTCGTAGATAGTTAGTAAATGGCTAAAGATGCGGGTAACAACGCGGGGCGCAGCTAGTTAGTAATAATATTATTAGAAGTTTAGGTAACCTAATTCACCACTCACAGGTTGGCATTGACTTTTGAGAAGTTCAATAAATTCTAAAATCTTAGTTCAGTAAAATTGATCTAATTAGATTTTAATTAGGTGTTAAATATGTGCACAGAAATTCCACATTTTTATTGATCAAATATATTTTACAGGTTATCTATCAAGAGGAGTTAGTGGATGTTGGGTTAAAAAAGCATTTGAAGTTCCGTAAGTGCTTTAAAGAATCTTTTATAAAAAATATTTTTAAATAAAAGAGTTTTGTAGTTTTGCAGATTTTAAGCTATTTAAAGTTGAGTTCAATTGCTTTTCCATATGTTGTCTTACGGCCATGCTTTAAGTCACAACTACTAGTAATTGTGAACATAAGTATACGTTTGTTTAATATAATGTGAATTTTCTATGTATAATATGTATTTACACAAAAAAAGTATATTTATGTATTCATATCAGTTGTTTAATACCCTTAATACTAGCGCTGCTTAGTTTGGGACTAGATGACGTTGTGTAAGATGTCCGTAATATTAATTTTTATTTTTCTTCTTCATTTTCAGATACGTGATCACGTTTGAACTCAGAGACAAAGGTTCAGAAGGGTTTTCTCTATCTCCGAAACAAATACTCCCTACATGTGAGGAAACCCTCGATGGTCTGATCTCAATACTGGATCCTAAGAGGAACCCAAAACTCCAAACCAAATCGGGACAGATGTTTAAGATTTTAGATCAAATTGTAATTGTTTTTAATGTTATATTGTTTATTATAGTGCGTTTTGATTACATTGTGTTTTACTATAATATTTTTAACTTTAGAAGGTAGGAGAGAAACGCTAATTTCAGCACGAATGGGTGGGCTCGACCTGGGTGATACTACAAACATGGAAACATGATATCATCATCATTATCGCCAATAGCCTTTCATACATGCTTCTCCTGAGAAAGGAAGTTCTAACCTACAATAGCACACTAGCGATAATAGCATAAAAGTGGAAGTTAAAATGAGTTTCGTCTAATTTATTGTTTTCTCTGCTTCTTTTTCTTATTAACTTTTTGGTGTAGTGCTCTAATAAATTGCGTCATGTAACCTAACTTGAAAGCTCTATGTTCTTCCGTCTGTAATCACACGAAAACAAAATTATATAAACAAAAATTGCAAAGCCTGCACAAGGTGTAAGATTTTTCAGATAACTGGTTTAGACGGAAATACTTCACAAACTGTAGAGTTAATAAAAGAACTAGGTAATTGCAACTCATTTGCAAACTCTGAAAAGAGTGCAACAAGATGAAAAGATTTTTTTCTTAAACTATGTATTTATATTGTAATAGTTTTCTCTTAGAATCTAAAGAAATTATAGCCAGCTCAATGAAGTAAAATTATGATCTCACAAGAAATTAGCATCACATATTATTGTATTGCTTTTCACCAATCAAATGAAGTTACTCGATATCAACCTTCCATTTCATTTAAAAGAAGGTAGCAACGCCTCTTTGTTGTCTATCCATGGGTGGCGATAGACATTCAGTAAAAGGTGTTCAGTTTGCTTAATAGCAATTCCGTCTGTTCGGTTTTCAAGTAAGTTTTTGACTGATAAAGCTGGATTATCATAAAATATAAAAAATCATACACAAAGGGCTCATACATTTCTTGATTATAAGTTACTGCTCTAATAATCCTGAATCCAGAATTTTAACAGATTTTTACTAGAGAATGTTCATAGTAAAATCAAGATGGTAGTTGTGAAGCGAAAAGCATTAACTATCAGTTATATTTGAAATAAAGTTGAAACGAATCCCAGACGTCATAAAACCCACCTAGCACTTCTGAATAAGAGAAAACTGAAAAAAGAAAATTAAATATTAATATTATTAACTACACCATATTCCTAAAATTAAATATATATATAAGTAAAAAATAAATGTATTTTATCTTCTTAGCTCTTATTATTATACCTTATAAGAGTTTGAAGGTAATGTCAGTTTTTTTACTTAGCAACTGGCATCGAACTTTTGGAACACTGAACTGAGTGAATGACTGAACTGATCACTAGAAAGTTGAACTAGTTGTCTATGTATTTAAGGACACTAACTTCCCAATAATGTTTGCTATAGATGCTCATGGTAATCAGGAAAGCCCGAACTACCACCAAACTTATAGACTCAAGACTATCATCCAGAATTTTTTCTAAGCTAATTCCCACAACATTTTTGGCTCGACCCAGGTATCGACACCGAGACCCCTTTAACATCAAACTCCATCATAAAAAGATAAAAAGGTTTCTACATTTTCTTTATTCCGGAATAAAATAGGTAATTTTAAAATTCTAGTACCAACGGTGTTCGGAGGCGGCTGAAAAAATTTATAAGAAGTACAAAACCAGATATTTAATTGGAACTGTATTTGAAACAGTTGGTAAGTACTCATTTCTTGTATTTTGTGTTTAGGTTTAAAAAAGTAGCTGTCTATTACCAGCCCATTTTTCTTCTAAAATATTTTAGATATATTTTTTTTAAGGAAAGGAGCTATACCACACCATTTTTTGACATTATCCTATGCCCTACGGTGGCAACTAATTAAGTTCGAATCTCGGACCAAATGTTTGTGTGATCCGAAAATATTTTTTTCGGAATTAGTTTATGTATTTGTATTAAATTAGTCAGTTAGTATGTTTATGTATTTATTTTAGTTGTTTAGTACCCATAATACAAACTCTGCTTAGTTTGGGCCTAGAGTTATGTGTAAGATGTCAGAATAGCTATTTAGAGATTGTATTAACATAGCTACTTTTTGATACCCTTCACCACTTTCATTCTTCATTTTGAGCTCTAAGTTAACAATTTAGTCATGAACATTACATACGTATAGAGAACCTCTAGTAAATAAAATTTAATGATATATTCAACTTTCATTATTTAGGTTATAGAGCTTCGGGAGGCAGCGCTTGTTGGGCTAAAAAAGCATACAAAATTCCGTAAGTTATAGTAATTACATTAAACAAGTATGATACCTTTACTAATTATCTTTGAAAAGGTCTATATCTTAAAAACACCATGCTATTATTAATTCTTTTATTTATGCTAAAGTGACTCTGCTATGCCCGATTATAGGAGTAAGTAGAATCCTAGAACAGTGGTTCACAAAACTTAATACGGATCCAAATAATGCAGTAGGCTGACTCACGCTATGATGGACTACTAAGAACTACATTGGGTCTCCGGTCTCGTACTCACCAATGAAACATAACACTTACATACATGCTGGCCAGGCAAGACACCCCTTTAGAATTGAAGAAATGCGCACTAGACCTAAGCAGTTCGGATCTTCCTTTTTGTGCCGAGCAGCTAAAAACTGGAACTCACTGCCTGCTCATGTGTTTTCTTCTCACTATGATCCCGGATCCCGGATCGAAACCGGTCCCGGTGAATATGACGACACACTTTTGGATGCTCATGCTTTTCCTTGTCAGGCTATAAATAAAAAAGCGGCCAAGTGCGAGTCGGGCTCGCCCATGAAGGGTTCCGTATCAGCAAGTAACATCATATAAAAGATCTTGTAGTTCGTTGTAACTTTCATCGATGTTTTTAAACTAGTGTATTGATTGGATGAAAGGTAAATTGCGTGTTACGATTTATGACGTATTAAAAAAAACTACTCACTAGATCTCGTTCAAAACAATTTTCGTTGGTAGTTTAAATGGTAATGTACAACATATATTTTTTTTACTTTTATTACTCTCTTATTTTAGAAGTTAGAGGGGGGGGGACACACATTTTTCCACTTTAGAAGTGTCTCTCGCGCAAACTATTCAGTTTAGAAAAAAATTATATGAGAAACCTCAACATCATTTTTGAGCACCTATCCATAGATATCTCACACGTATAGGTTTGGTGAAAAAAAAATTTTTGAGTTTCAGTTCCAAGTATGGGGTCCCCCAAAGTTTATTGTTTTTTTTCTATTTTTATGTAAAAATCTTAATGCGGTTCACAGAATACATCGACTGACCAAATTTCAACAGTATAGCTCTTATAGTTTCGGAAATAATTGGCTGTGACATACGGACGGACAGACAGACAGACAGACAGACAGACAGACAGACAGACAGACAGACAGACTTGACGAATCTATAAGGGTTCCGTTTTTTGCCATTTGGCTACGGAACCCTAAAAAAGAAAAAGAAATCCTAAACAACCTATCTAGGCAATGTTATAACGTAGCCCAAACCTTATGTCCAGAAACGGGCTACATAATTATATATGGGTGTTGATGATAGGCCTGATATTGCTACCATAATTTATTACTCAGTCTGATCCATTTTACATTGCTACTATCTAAATAATAAACAAATATATTTCAAGAACCTTAGTTCTTATGTACCGAACAAGATAAGGGATAGACTTATCAAGTAATAAAAGTATTATCACATTTCCATCGTCTGAAAATTATTATCGATTACAATTGAGCCCTGAATTAATTTACTCACGTGTTACTGATTCTTATCTTAAATTATAAACGTGTTTGGTCATTAGTTTATGTCTTGCTCTTTTACCTACTATATATTTATGTGATGAAATTTGTACTCACACTGTAGTATTTTTTATTACCTCATCAACAGCCTTCAATAGTCCACTGCTGGAACTAGGCCTCTCCTTAGAAAGGAGGTTTTGGCCTACTATAGCAGGCTAGCCAGACGGGTTGGTATAGGGTTGGTTCCAAGTTTTCCTTCTCTTCTTCTTCTTTTTTTATTACCTACCACAAATTTACAAACCAACAAATCTTTCCCGCAACTGCCTTTTTTCTAGGTATGTGGTTGCATTCGAACTCAGAGACAAGGGTACTGAAGGATTTGCACTAGATACTAGACAAATAATTCCTACCTGTGAAGAAACTCTCGAAGGCATCATAAGTTTACTAAATCAAAGTAATACTCGTAGAATCAGAAATATTGGTTCTATTTCCAGGATTTCCAATCGAATTTTGGCCGTAGTTAGTTTTCCCTTTATTAATACTATACTATTTGATTACTGAGTGTTTTAATTCAAAAAGTATTCCCCAAAAAATAAGCCGAGTGATGATTTCAAATAAATTGAGATTTGTACCTGTTTAATCAAACTGCGCCTCCGACCAACTCATTTTGTGGAATTCTTAGAAATCTGTCTGAAACGCTTAAGTACAAACTTCAACTAAAACAAATTATATTCCGTTATAGATATATTACCAAAATCGAATGGCCTTAGGTGATTGGAAACAATCCCCGAGAAACGACGGCACGGTCAGTACCTACATGGGTAACCGTTTGTGGCATGATGATGTTTATGAGAGTTTCCGTGATTTGGAGGTCACGTTAAGCAGTCAGTCCCGGTTCTTATCATATGACAACAGTCGTAAAGCTTAGTTGGAGGCCTTATCTTGCCAGTCCCTGACCCGCACTAGACCAGCGTGGGGACGTATGACTTTAATCCTCTCCATAGAGGTGACCCGAACCCAGCAGTCTGACGCTTTGGTTTGTTGACAAGTAATAAAGCTGTCTGTATTGAATTGACGTCCCATCGGATTTTAAAAGTGTGTACTTTTACTATTGTCTTGCTCGGCTGATCTCTGTTGATACTCGCCCGAAATTGGTTAAGAGAACATCTTAAATATATATATGTGTCCATTGTAAAATAATATTTATACTACACCTGATCGAAACAGTAGTCAATATTCCCTGAAAATGAAAAGAGAACGTTAGTCTTTTCCTTGACCTGAATAAGCGGGAGGAAAAAATGTATGAAAATCAATTTCTAACGTATTTTAGCGGGAAAGTTATATGAATTTTCATTTCTCATGTGTTATCTAAGGCACGCGCCTGCCCAAGTAGTTTTCATATAATTTAAATATGGAATCTCCGTGCCACTGACATCCTTTTGTGAAGAATATAAAAAAACAATAAATTGTGTCTTACATGGTGTCTTACGTTTTGATCATACATATTTTAAAAATACTTTAAATGTTCCCTACAGGTGTAGTATAAAGCACTGTGTAGCACTTGGGTGAAAGTCCCATTCCTACCTCGGGAGTATTGTGGCCCTAGGCTGCGTCATCGGGCCACAAACTGCTCCCTCGCTAGTAATCGATCCCTTTCCTCCATCGGTGAACAATGTACTATTTCCAAACCGATTTGCATTTCCAGTTTCAAATTTCTAGTATTATTTTAGCAAAATCACAGATATTGTTTACTACCGGTCAGGTGTTTTGTTTTGCAATCTATTGGCAAACAGTAGACAAAAATAACAACGATAAATATTTATGTCACACACTTCAATATCCATGACAGTAACCTAAATATAAACATAAGTTCATATAAAATAGTGCAAGACAATTTCAAAACTCACCCCTCAGGAAGTGTAACAAAAGCAGCCGCAAACAAATTTATAATTTGATTTATAGCAGAGGAACACAGTGCCTTCCAAAAATTATATGATCAGAAAAGATTACTTGCAACACGCAATCGGTTAGAAATAAAAAATACATTTACGGTAGCAAACCTGGCAACCCCAAAATGATGTTATCAAAAGGTGGTAATATGAGTAATGATCCGTATAATCGTTTAGCCGTCACGTCAAATCGTCAAATCACGTGTCCCACTATCATTTATTTCGATATTAACGTCCATTTCAACTTGACCTTTAATCTGTTCAACAAGTTAGGGAAAATGATTGGAGATGTTGGGTCTACTTGCGTTGGTTTATGTTCTATAGGATTTAATACAACGCCCATAGAGTAACTTGTTTTATTTATTAACTTTGAGTTCTATTACTAAAGCATTAGACGTTGTTTTCCATTGTGATGGGTTAATTGAAGAGCTTTGCATTTCCTTTTGTATGGGAATTAATTGCTTACTGTTATTTATAAGACAGTTGCTTATATCTCAATTTGGATACGATTTCTATTATTATTAATGATTTTACTAATTATTACATTTGCCTGAGGCTTAACTCTTTAAGATAATAATAAAGTATTAAATATTCAAAGCTGTGGGATTTTGGTCATTACAATTTCTGTATGTCATTTTAGTTTTGTGTTCCCGAATGTTTATAAATCAATATAATCACTTTCAATATATCTAAGCCTACTCCTTGTAGTTTATAAAATACTCCTAACCGATTCGGCTATTTCGTTTTGGCCACTATCAACAGACACTGGCTAACTTTACAGAAGACATAATAGTCCACAAGTTTGCACATACAAAAATTTTTTTTTTTTTTTTTTTTTTTTTTTTTTTTTTTTTTTTTTTTTTTTTTTTTTTTTTTTTTTTTTTTGGACATCTTACACACAACATCATCTAGTCCCAAAGTAAGCAGAGCTTGTGTTATGGGTACTAAACAACTGATATAAATACATAAACATACTTTTTTTTTTGTAAATACATACATATTATACATAGAAAAACACCCAGACTCCGAATCAAATATTTGTTGATCACACAAATATTTGGTCTGACCCGGGAATCGAACCCGAGACCTCTTGATCAGCAGCCGCATACGCTAACCACTAGACCAACAAGGCAGTCAATTAAAAAGTATATTCTTATAGAAATGATATATTGAGGCAGAAAAAGAGAATATTATGATTGATTGTAAATAATTATATTATATCTCTTAATAAGCAAATATATCAAAATAAGAAACCTATTATAATACTTTATCAGGTAAATGGCAATCAAAGAAACTAATCCAGTTTAGATTCAAATACAGTTAACAATATATCTAAAAACAAGGCTCAGTGAGAGACAGACACAAAACAAAACTGTACAGAGTCTCGTTAACTTTAATAATCACTCGAAAATACAGTGGATTAAGCAGAAAATTTAAAGATACAACGGGATCCTTGCCAAAGTCGGAGTGGTCCTTGTGGCATTCTAGCGTCTTGTGCCAAACGTTTGAAAACGGGACAGTTGCGAGTGTATTAAATTTATTGCTTTATTTAACCTACTTGTTTTAGTTATTCCTACTTCTTAAGAAAGTAAAAGCGTTTAGTGAATTAAGCTGTAACATAAATTCTTAAATAGAATTTCAAACATTTTGTAAGCAATTTATTTATATTGTTGTGTGATTATATCATTCACGTCTCCGAGAATATTCTAGAGATAAGAAAGAAATATTTTTTTGTTATTATTATTGTTATATTTTGAATGCAATTTATTTAAGCAAATAGGATAAACTGTGATAAATTGATTTGGAAAAATAAATCAACAATATTTTAGAAATTATATATTTATCGGGAGTTTTATTACTATGATATATGTCTTGTTTAGAAATAGGGGCCCCTGTATACCAATAACCCGTAACATCTCAATGCTGGACTCGATCTCTCTCTTATTACTCATGTCTATGAAATATTTAGATATATCAAATGACAGAACTTTCCTTAAAGTTTGGTCATTAATATACTGTAAATTCATCAAAAAGCGGATTCACATGAGTACCTAAAACTTCAAATGACAACAAGAAGTATGTGGAACAATTTTTTGTTGTTCCAATGCGTCATATGTGTGGCTGAACATAAATCACGGGATCGTCTAAATTTGATTTGTGGTATTAGATTTTTGCTTTCTTTATAACCCAAACCATGTTAAAAGTATGTGCTAACCTTCAATTCTTTGGTCTAGTGTAATAAATTATTATGTGTCTAGAGATCTTGGTAATTATGATTAGTTAGGTGGATATTCTTTTTACAAAATTTTGACTTTTTATCAAAATCTTTTTGTTAACTTTTTTGACAAAAAGTAAAAATATCAAGTAAAAATAGCTTATGATTTCTCTTATGAGTACAGAATAATTGTAAGCATGTGTGTGTATCACACTTAAATACTTTTTTATCCATTTCTTTACTGGATAAATCTGTTCTTTTTTCGGCAATTATATTTGTACCTATCATCGTGTAGGCAGCATTACTGGTGCTTCAAAAAACGGCATGTTAACGTAGAATAAAATATTAACAAAACTACATTGAATAGAATAAAAATAATAATAAAAAGGTAACCATGACCAATAAATTTAATGAAGTTTAAAAGAACATATTTTAAAAACTTGCAGCTATTTAATGAGTAAAAGAAATGTAAATTATTTCTAACTTTGGAAACTCAATTAAAATTGTTTTCAAACTGTTACAGGAAAATATTCTTATTAATTGATGAAGTTAGTTCTTCAGACATAAAAATTTTATTCCGAAGTTTTTTTTCTGAGGAAAATAAATTCTCTCACGTGTTTGTTTGTGTGACGTGTTTGAAAATATCAATGTCTTTTCTGTTCACTAATTACGGAATTTAAGAATCAAATTGTTTTATACGCAAAGAAAGCTTACATGGGATGTTTTATATACATATATGTCTTTACGAATGACGAGTATTAATTATAATGATTATTAATAAATAAATTAATTGTCCGTGTGGTGACGGATTAAGAATACAAAGTGTCACCACCCCTATTCATTCCATGGGTGTCGTAAAAGGCGACTAAAGGAACAAAATAAGCAGCTAACATCACCGCCAAGAGAAGGAATACTTGAAACAAACCCTTTACCAACTCGTCTGGCCAGCGTGGTATAGTAGGCCAAAACCTCCTTTCAAAGGAGAGGCCTATGACCAGCAGTGGACTGTTAAAGGCTGTTGATGATGATGATGAAATAAATTAAGATCCTTGCGCGTCTAATCTTAAACTATGCAAAACTGTATTAAAGTAAACAGGCCACTAACATATGTAGTTATTTGTTTGTTACATTCGAAAAAAATCACTTCGTAGCGGCAATTATTTTATTCACAATTGTAGTCTCAATACTAGAACTTAGATAAAAACTCAGCAATCAACATCAGTAATCAGTAGACCAACAAATCCCTCAATAATCCATACAAGTTTAACTCATTGTATTCACTTATTCAAATTTAAGTCACTCAAGCACTTGCGTGATAGCGCTTTATTCAAGTCGATTCAACATAATAGTTATATAAGCAATGTATAATATCTCCTAAGACCAGCTAGTGGTCTATTACCACGATTATCCAAATTCATTTAAAATTTAAACTCTTTAATTGGCAGTAAGATGGAGCGGAAGTGTCCTGGTGCCCCAATTAATTAGTACTGACTTGGAACAATGCCAGGGTTCTCAGGGACTGCACTTTGTGTAAACAAAGACCACTTCTAAGTCATGAATTTTTACGTACTCCATATAACTAATTCTAGTCTTTAAATTGCTTAAGGTTGTTCATTTCATATTTTTTTTTACTTAAGAAGTATCATAAATTACTGGTTTTAAAAAATTACACCTAATATAGGTGTGTATAATTACTCTATTCAATCTAATATTTATGCTGTATACAATTATTAATAATAATAATAAATATTTCGGACATCTTACGCACAACGTAATCTAGTCCCAAGCTAAGCAGAGCTTGTATTATGGGTACTAAACTACTGATATAAATATATAAACATACTTTTTTTTTGTAAATACATACATATTATACATAGAAAACACCCAGACTCCGAAACAAATATTTGTGGTTCATACAAATATTTGGTCCAACCCGGGAATCAAACCCGAGACCTCTTGATCAGCAGCCGCATACGCAAACCACTAGACCAACAAGGCAGGCTGTTTAAACTGTTCATAGTCAAGTTGCCCTAGGTGATTGACAACCACCGAGGGTAAGCAACGAGGACGCGGTCACCATGGGTGGTAACCCTGGATGGGTAACCGTTAATGGCATAATACCATGAGAGTTTTCGTGATGAGAGGTCACGTTAAGCAGCCGGTCTCGGTTATAGGAAAAGAAGGACTCTTAAAAACATTCAACGGCAAGACAACGTAGCTACAACGTTGTCTAGCAGTCCCCAACCCGCATTCGGCCAGCGTGGGGACATGTGGTCTTAACCCTTTCCTGAGAGACGACCCGAGCAAAGCAGTGGAACTTTATGGATTGTTGATGATGAAAGAAATTAAATTGAAACGTCTATTTATAATTTCTAATGAACAGCTTACAACTTAATGGATATGAAAGTATATGCAGAAAAGAGTGTCTATGTTTGTTGTCTGTTCTTCTCCATAGGATCTACGAATTGGAACAGACAATTAGCTTCACGACTGACTACTGACTGACTACTTGACGTTTCAAAATTGCCGTTGTATTGGTTTATCTTCTATATATATATATAAATGAATTGCTGTTCGTTATTATCGCTAAAATTCGAGAACGGCTGGACCGATATCGCTAATTTTGGTTTTGAATTATTAGTGGAAGTCCAGAGAAGGTTTAAAAGGTGAATATATAAAATGAATTGCATTTATTTATTAATTATGGATTCCTTTTTTTTTTGTTTTAAGTTTATTTTATACAAAAGTTTAGGTCTTCTATTTATCGATTGAGGCAGTACGAAGTCTGGCAGGTCAGCTAGTTTGAAAGAAAAATGGTTTGATTTGATTTGATTTGAAAAAATACATCAATAACTTATGTTTTCAAATTCTGTTTGTCTGATACTAATTTTTGAAACGGCTTTTGGTTGTGACTTGGAGATAGTTTATGATATAAGGAGTAATGTAGGATATTTTTAATTTACACTAACCTTACTTTTTATATAACATTTTGTTGTAGTCATAGAGTGTAGTATAGTGGGGTCGAGGTTTCTATAACTTCACTGAGTGATTCATAACTTCAAATTAATTATCTTAAGCTGTAGCTGTGTATTTTAGTGATTTCAACAAAACAAAATAACAAGGCAATTTTACTGCATTGAGAAAAATAGACATTTCTTTCTATCTCCATTCAAGGACTGTATCTTCTATTACATTCTTTTATACGCTAAATTTTCTAGTCATACGACTATACTATAATACCATGCATGTGGAGAACCTTCTGTTTTACATCAATAGCTTTTGCAAGTAAATGATTTCTCATTGCACTTGGAAAGGTTATTTATTTTAAATTCACTGGCCTGAAAACCTAGAAGCTCTGTAATACATCTTTTTAATCTGCAAATCGCCAAGGCCTATTAGTGATCAGTGCGGTAAACTAATAAAGCTTTTAAACCGAAACAAATACAAAGTATCGGTATCCCAATTAGACCGAGCGACTGGCGTGATGCCAGATGATAGTAACAACGGCACAGCAATTGGACAAATTAACGTAGAGTTAGATGGATCGGTGCGGTGGTTGCGGATAGAGATATTGCGGTTCGCAAAATGAGAAGGGAAACTTCTGCAACTGGTAAAAATGTGGCACAAAAAGATAAATCTTTGTGGTCGTTCTGAAACATAAATAAAAAACTAAACACTGCCGTAAGATTATATGGTACAGTTTCATTTCGTTTCCCTCAGCCAAAGTCTATTTAGAAGAGAATATTAAATTCCTTTCCTTTAGATACATAGATTAAGTTGTGTTGGAATATCAAAAAATTAAGAAATAACAGGACCAATACTGGAATCGTTGAATCCTGAAACCATTAAGATTTATTATCATGATAATAATGAGAAATGCTTACTGCATTAGTTATTATATACGTACGTTTCGTCAGGTTTTTCTTAGTGAACGTTTTGAGCTTTCTGTGGTCGAGATATCTACTGTTATAAAATATATAAATAAAAATAAAATGCATAAATATTTCGGACAACTGATACACAACATCATCTAGTCCCAAATTAAGCAGAGCTTGTACTATGGCACTAGACAACTGATATAAGTACATATACCCTTTTTTGTAAATATATGCATATTGTACAAAGTAAATCCTCAAACTCTGAAATAAATATTGCCGATTATAAAAATATAGAAATATTAGTAAAATATAGCAGAAACATTTTTTGAAGACCTGTGTGTGTGTGTAGTATCTCTCAAAATTTCACGATGATCATCAGCGCCAACAGTGGTTATCAATACACATGTTTATATCAATATTAGAGTTGAAAAATAAGTGGTACAAATTTGACTAAACACATGATGCACAACAAAGGAGAAATTTAAAATGTGTTACAATCACAGACGTGATCTCATTCATTACACGTTCGCATTAGCGAGTGCAACCGGAACGCAGACGACGTCCCCTGATTTATTGGGCCACCTCCTGCCCTTAACGACACGTTGTGATGTACGGCTAAAGGTGTATGGTACAATTGAGAAGCAGAAGATAATGAAAGCAGGTCATTCAGTTGCAGGTAAGGTGGACTAATGTGGAACACTTTTATATTAATTTATTAAAACATTAATGTTTCGTTTACAAGAAACTTTTTTTAAAAAGAAAACATAATAACACTAAAACAGGAACGATTGAGTGAGTGCTTTTAGTAACTTTATCGGTAGTTCAATCAGGCATCCTAGTTTTTGTGATTTAATTAAATTTCACTCGAAATAAATAAAAATAATTCTTCTTTCCAATCGTTTCGCTCTTGGCAGCTTGTCTCGCGCAGTCAGACACACGGTTACCCACTGCCGACTTTACTTGGTCAGTCCAGCGCATAGGTGACCTGCCACGCGATCTGGTTCCTTCTACCTTCCATTGCACTACCAGCCGCTCTATGGAGTCGCCGTCTCGTCTGGAGACATGTCCAAAGTATTTCGGAATGCGTGCTTTCACCACAGCTGACAGACGCTGCGTGATGCCGAGCTCCCGGGGTATGGACACGTTGGTGATTAAGTAATTAAGTGTTGAACAATACAATATAAAATTTTGGTCATGAGATTCAAAGTGGGCGTTAGATAAGACGCTTAGAGGCTGATCTGCTGTGATGGCAGTGCATACTAGTCAAAACGTCAATCAATTCAAAGGTATGTGCTTATTTCTATGAGTGCCTTTATTTCCGTAGCCAAAATTCAATTAAAGCTTTTTAAAGAGAAATTGTTCAATGTAATTTTTTTTTACCATTAAATATAGGTAGAAAAGTAAAATTATTTTTTGAATTTCTCACTAACTCACTCTCATGACTTGAACCATAAGAAAAAACTGCAAACGCGATCCAAGCAGGACAAAGAGAATTATTAGAAGATGAAGTTGGCCGTGTTATTGTGGCAGCCAGAGACGTTCAAGATAAATGTACTATGTAATTTACACTTCAAGTCTTTGCCTTTTTACACGTTACTGGCGTTTTGTGGCGCAAATAAGTACTAAGCTATTATTTACTTTAGACAGTTACTACCACAAATAACTGGGATGTCTTGATCGGTTCTATTGCTGCAGGCAATTACAATACTGTAAGGGAAAGGTACCTTCATATAAGTTGGTGATTTGATGATTAATTTAAACTAAAAATATAAGTTTTTACTTTAAATTAAAATTACATAGCTATATAATTCAACGTAATTATTAATAACAGAATGAGTAATAATTTCAGTTCACACTCAGGGTTGCGGAGGTCCGATGCCAGTCTGTCAAAAACTGATATTCAGGTTGAACTATTAGTTGACCCCAAATAATCTTGGTAATAAAGGCTAGGAAGAAGAAGAAGATGAGTAATATGAACAATGGAGTGACTGGCTATCATGATGACTCTTACATTTTTAATTTCCTATACTTTTGCCAAGAACAGAAAATGGAAATTTATCTGAACTAGCTTCTTGACACCAATCTTTTGGACTGCATTTCTACTGGCCACTTCGAGTTAAACGTAAGTTACGATTTTCTTAACAATAGAAGTAGTCCACTACTTCTACTGTTAAGAAAGTCAACATAAAATTCTGAAAAGACATGCATTCTTTCACATTCCAGTACGTAGTATATCAAGTATCTAGTAGTATTCAGTTTTCTTCTTCTTCTTCCTAGCCTTATTCCCAATACTATTTGGTGTCGACTACTAGTTTAACCGATTTTACCTGAATATCAGTTTAGCCACTGACATCGGACCTCCGCAACCCTAATGGAGAACTGACTTCCATATAACGATTGCCATAGATGTTCATGACAACCGAAACCCATGGCTTTACGTGCTCTTCAAGGCACTGGCGAAAATCACTTTTAAGCTCCGGGCTTCTATTAGGGCCACCGCAGACTAGCTACTTTTAGCATCGGCGATCGGCGATTTGGCGACTGCATCGATGCTGCATCGCGTTTTAGCGACTCCCTGCGTTCGATCGCGGTATCGGAAACGCGCGTTTTAGCGACTGCTCAGATGCCGAGTCGCTGCTACCGGCATTAGAATGTGTACGGAGAGTAGCGTTCAGCTGCTGTGTCGCGCTTCTAAAAAGCGACTCGATCGCCGCGTTTGGCGTTTTTAAGTGTGCGGTGTAGAGCGTTCGGTCGCCGTATTTAGCTTCTAAAAAGCGACTAGTTGACGATCGCCGATGCTAAAAGTAGCTAGTCTGCGGTATCCCATAAGAATTGCCTAAGAAAAACCCAAAAACACTTTTTGGCCTGACCCGGTATATTATTCAGATAAGACTTCTAAAAAAATTATAGCAAAATAAATTAGATATTCTAAACTTATTTTTATATCCCTTTCACAAAGAAAACTGTACTAGTTTGTAAGGCTAAAACTGTTCTTCTACGTCCCTTTCTAGAACCACGAAAACGTGAATCGTAATAAACAAATAGGTATAACATGCGTCAGAATTCTAAACTAGAAATGGGTTGTAGCAAAGTTATTTACAATTTAATATCCATATAATTTAACATGAACACGAGATTATTACAACATTTACAAACCTCAGAGTCATTTCACAGCGGTGTTTAATTTGGTCCTAAACTGTTTTTACTTCATTTGTTTTGTGTACCAAACGCATTACTTCAGTTTCTCGACGGATCGGGAGCAATAATTACGCGGTTGAAGAGGTGGATTTAACTTCATTGCGTTATTAGAAACAGACCGGCAACTTGAATGCAAGAGTATTGAACGAAGAGGAAAAATAAAGAAAAACTATATTGAACTCGTACATCAGTTTCAAATATTTACAAACTTATTGTTTTTTAATTCGCAAGTATTGGTTAAAAATGTTTGCTGTGTCAAGTGTGGTGAAACTTCAAGGATATATAGTCTTTATTCTAAGCTACTTTAACGCATTTATGATCATAGCGAAAATGAGTAAAATAGTAATATATGACAAAAAAAAAAACAAAACAATAGTTAAAATAAAGTACCTATGCATTCCGTTCTGTCTGCAAAAGAGATTCTTAATTCATCTGTGCTTGGTTGAAACTCCTTAACATCCATTAAAGTCCAACTGTAATTTATAGCTTTAAGTACCACAACAAATCAACATAAACGTAGGATGTGCTGCTGATATGCTTTTTAAGTAATTTTACAATTACTTAATATCATTTTTCATGTTTTGCTGTTCTCGTGCGTTCTCGAGGGTGAAATGTGAAATATTGTGATTAACAATATTTCACATTTCACGATCATAATATATGCTGATTTTTTTTCTTATAAAGCTTACTAAGAATCCTTTTCACATACTAAATTTAATAACTAAAATGAGCAAAAACAAACAAAATATCAAACGAAAATAATACATGCGTAACATTGTGTCTCGTCTGCAAGGTCGTCAAACTTGCAGTAGAAAGTAAACTGTCCGACACGACAAGTCGCAAGACAAATGATGGCTACAGAGGAACGACTATTAATCACAATTAGCGATGACCACGCGACGTAGACACTCGTGTGCAGCCAGTTTTATGTCGCGTCGCGTTATTTTATGAAGTGTTAATTTTGGTTTAAGTTAATATCTTTGTAAAATGTTATTTTAATGGTCGTTCGTATGACTTTGTTACTTAATGTCAGATTTAATCAATTTTACTAACGGCAGTAATGTAGTCGTAGGTTTACATCTGTTAATTTCGGCAGTTAATAAATGAAGCCCTTATAGTCGGACTATTATAGTAATTGTTTCAATAAGTAAGATGCTAAACTATATTCAATAGGTCATACTACATATGCTTTGTATACTTCTCTAAGGCGTTCAAATCTGTCAAGTGGCTCAAGCTCTGGAAAACACTAACGATGAGGGGTGTTCCAAAACACTTGGTACTTTCTGCGAAGACTGTTTATCAATGGCATAGGCTCAGTACGCGCAGATGACATTCAATCCAGTTGGAACAAGAGACCTCTTTATCGGCAGTCGCATTCGCTAACCGCCAGGTCAACGAGGTAATAATCACACAATAAGAAAATACCAAATATTATAAAATTAATTTAATTTTAATAGATCTTCAGTTATTTTGACCCAAATATATTATTATAGTACAAGTAGATGATATTGTGACTATCTATTTACAAATATCTTTAGATTAATGTAGTTGTTTTATGTTAATTGATCCTTACTAATCTAATCGAAATATTAGTTTTTATAACACAATTATTTTACAACAGCTGATAGACACAACTCAAACGCCTACTTGTATATTATTGATAATAAGTATGACGATTCTCAAACAATAATAAACTTTATTTAAAGGAAATAGATGCCTTATACATTTGTAGTACTTAAAGTATTTGTTAAAATGGCCAATAAAAAATATATGATACTCATATAGATTTTGTAAAAGTAATTCAGTATGTGCCTTATGCTAGTACAAAATAATTAAAAATGATTGTTAAAACAATATTATTTTCTACTTTAGCAGTTTTAGTGTTTGGAGATCAAGTGAAATATGATAATTATGCATTGTATAAAGTGCATGCAGAAAATTATGATCATGTAAAATTCCTACACCTTCTTGAAGGAGACAAAGACTATTTACAATTCTGGAAAACTCCGAATCAAGTTGGTGATTATGCTAGTGTTGTGGTACCGCCAGCAAATTTAGACGAATTTGAACACATCCTGCGAAAACGAAGCATTCGTTCAGAACTTATGTTGGAAAATATACAGGAGTAAGCATTTATATTTATTTATAATTACACACAAAGGTCAAACTTTTCAAAATAATCAGAACCATGTAATCGAGTTTTGGTTTACTGATTTTTTAATAAAACACGACTTTCTTGAGAATCTGAATTGCAGTACAACTGAAGTCGCTCACTATGCATTACTTTTATACCCTGGCGTATAAAATAAACTGGATAATAAGAATTGGTAACACTTCATGAAGACATAATCAACATAATCAACAATAAGCAACATCAAAATTGCTTTTGATACTGACAACAGTCATTGAAATTTTGGGACTCGTTTATGTTCAAATCTTATCAGCCTTTGAGAATTTATTGTTTAATTTGTGTATTTTGGGATACACAAATTAAATAATTCTTACTCTTTTAATATAGTTTTCAGTCAGCCTTTCATTTCTCAAAATCTGTCCTTTTTATTACACTTTTAATATTCCTTGGTATTTTCTACATTTAACAAATTTTGCTATGATTTTAGGGCTTTTGATGCACAAGTCTTTAGTAGAAGAAAACGTGCCACCTACCAAGAATTATTCTGGACGAACTATCAGTCTGTGGAAGACATCTACAATTGGTTTGATTTCTTGGAAAGAAGTTACAGCGCCATTGTTTCCCAAGTGACTGTAGGACAGACCTTTGAAGGTTATTATTAATTAAAGTTAAGAACACCACATTTATGTGATGAGTTGTGGGTCATTAGATACTAGAAAAGGCAGAAGGTCTCTTTTGAAGTATAAATCTCATGTTCCATTGTCCCACGTCCCCTTCATCCCTTCATCAATAATGAACAGTCCACAATGTCCCACTGCTGGGCCTGAGTCTCTTAAAGGAGGGTTAAGGCCATACGTTCCAATTCTGGCCGAGTACGAGTTGGGTTGCCAGTGTAAGACAACGCTGTGGCTGCGTAACCTCGCTGATGGATGTTTTTAAGTTGCCCAAAGGTCTTCAAGTAAGCTTCATGTCCGTTATCCCATGATAACAACTGAGACTGACTGCTCCGAATTACAGATACGCTTATACTACGGACACGATTTGTAGAAAGATTAAAACTTTGGAAAAAAAAGAATCCTGACTTTTATACCGTTGAGTAAAATACTTTGAGAGTCCTCGATAAATAGTGGTACATGTAAAGAGTTGGTTAATACTTAGATCGAATTTTAATTATTTTCATTTAATTTCAGGTAGAAATATAACTGGAATCAAAATTACCCGTGGCACTGGCACTCGAGTTTTTGTACTACAAGCTGGTGAAATAGGTGCTGATTGGTTATCGCCTACTGTTTTGACTTATATTGCAGACCAACTTATTCATAGTAATGATCCTGAAATCAGAGCTGCTGCTGAAGACTTCACTTGGTACATTTTCCCTTTGGTAAACCTTGATGGCTTCCAGTTCACTCAGGATTCGGTAAGAAACTTCATTTCATGTTATTTATTGCAGCCCTGATTCCTGATATATATAGTATGCAATAAAAAAAAATGGACGCATTACTTTTACACAGCACTATATATATTTTTTTTAATGAATCTGATATTTTTTTGTATTTCTTTATACCTTCAAGAAAGGTTTCCTGACTTTCATAAGCTTTTGCTACTAGATATAGAGCGAACAGAAAATAAAATATATATTAATTAAATTAATAAATATTTTAGATAGTTAACACACATCTTCAAGTATTTCTAAATTATTATACACAGAATATTATACATAGAAAAGACCAAAACTCCGAAACAAAAATTAGTGGATCATACAAACATTTGGTCTGACTCACATTTTATATAAACTTAAGACCTCAAGCGCAGCAGTCGCATTTACTACCACTGCGCCATCGAGGTAATGGTCATAATAATATGCTTATTACATTATGCACAAATATTTAATATTTAAATATATACCACAAAAAGTGGTCATCAAAGCGGTGTGCAATGAGAGAAGCCTATTTCCAACTGTGGACTGCTATAAGCTGATGTTGATGATGAGATATCATAAGCTATAAATAATAAATGAATATTTCGGACATCTTATACACAACATAATCTAGTCCCAAACTAAACAGAGCTTGTATTATGGGTACTAAAAAAAAGATATAAATACATAAACATACTTTTTTTTTGTAAATACATACGTATTATACATAGAAAACACCCAGACTCCGAAACAAGTATTTGTGGATCACACAAACATTTGGTACGATCCGGGAATCGAACTCGAGACCTCTTGATTAGCAGCCGTGTACGCTAACCACTAGCCCAACAAGGCAGTCGAGCTATATATGCCACATGAGTCTATCCTGTATTAAATTAATTTGTCATTAGTACAATGATTAATTAATTGAATGTAGGATAGACTCAGATTTGTCATAATAATATGTAAGGTCAAAGTACTATCTCATTGTAGGTCAGACTCTGGACCAAAAATCGAAAGCCGGTTTCTAACAGCCAGATTGGAGTCGATTTATCTAAGAACTGGAATTCACATTGGGGAGGTAAGAAATCATCGTTTGTTCGTGTATTCAAACACATTTTAACAATGCTGATTGAAGTTTCCCCACATTTAGTGTTG
This sequence comes from Phragmatobia fuliginosa, assembly GCA_932526445.1. Lineage (NCBI taxonomy): Eukaryota > Metazoa > Arthropoda > Insecta > Lepidoptera > Erebidae > Phragmatobia > Phragmatobia fuliginosa. Next base: position 16,083,344 of record OW052074.1, on the reverse strand, counting down.
GCCGACACCAAGTATGACATTATTGACTTTGGCAGAAAGTTTGTCTATTTGTTTGAGCATGTCGATATACAAACTTGTATCTCTAATTGTAATTTCTAAAAGTATTATATCATTAAATTTTATAAAGAAATCTATTATTTATTCGAGTTATGTAAAACTATATGAGTTTAGAATAAATTAAACTATATCGTCATAATTGTTAATTTTATCACCATCAGCTGCTGCTATTTGCATCCAGTCACTGCCAGTCCTTTTACACAAGTCGTCCTGTTTCTGACCAGAAGGCGTCTCATACCACACTTGTAAAAACGCGATCTCCACTCCAAAGCATAGTCCAGCGGCCATCGGTTCCACGACATTATTATATAATATTAGTCAACTAAAATTTCTGTTTTAGTGAGCGGATGCAGTTTCAATCGAGCTAGTAATAATTACTGTGGTCTCGGGCCTTTCTCCGAGCCAGAAACTAGAGCGGTATCAGATTTCATAGTTAATAATATCGGCACACAGATTACTGGCTTCTTGAACTTCAGATCTTTTGGTCAAAGGATTGTGATCCCTTTCGCACACACTGATAACCCAATGTATAATTATAATGATATGGTGAGCATTATTTTTCAAAATGTATTTATTGTTCAGGCAGTATTAATTTTATGTACCTTTTTGTACTTCAAAGTATGGAGTATTATTTCTATCCAAGAATTAATTTTGATGTAATAACATAACACGGAGAACACGAAAAGCCGTCTGTCTCGGTATTAATGAACATGTATGGCAATCGTTATTAGAAAGTCAGTGCTTTCAAACATATTGACCACTAGTTCAATAAAAAATTTTTGGGCCCCACTGCCAATCGCTCCAAAAATTTATATTCAGGTAGATTTTACCTGAATATCAGTTTATCGGTTCATCGAGTAGCCGACATCCCAAATAATCTTGAATATAATAAAGGTTAGTGAGATAATGATTTTGGGATTCTCGCATCCACATAAAGTCATAAAGTTTTATATAAAATTCTATAAGCATTTGTATTTGCAGGTAACCATTGCAAGACGAGCTGCTGGATCATTGTCGGTTAAATACAACACCCAATACTTAGTTGGTAACTCACGATCTGTTCATGGTGGGTATGCCTTCCATAGGTGTTAGTTTTACCTCCTGACTTCTATTACTATCCTCTAGGACCACCGCACACTAACACATCTTATAGAAGAGAAATATTGTTTGTGAAAATTTAAAATTATATTTTCGTATTACGAGGGGTGATCAATAAGTAATGATAATCAATATGAAACAGAACTATTAGTATAAAAAAAGTATTTTATTTTTCAACATAGTCTCCTTGCAAGTTAATACATTTAGTGTATCTTGTTTCTAAGCCAAGCATGATTCACTTAGAAAAAAATCTTTGTCTTGACCCTCCCAAAATGCCTCTACTGCGGCCATCACTTCACTATTGTCCGCAAATTTGTTGCCCCGGAGGTGTTCTTTGAGCCGAGGAAAGAGGTAGAAGTCACTGGGAGTTAGATCTGGCGAATAGGGAGGGTGTTCGAGCAGTTCGAACCCCGTTTCTTCAATGGCAGCCATCGCAACTGCGGCTTTGTGAGCCGGGGCGTTGTCTTGGTGAAATAGCACTCCAGCGCGCAGTTTACCGCGTCTTTTTGACTTAATAGCTTCTCGCAATCTTCTTATTTGGCCTGCGTAGTAAGAGCCTGTTATAGTGGCTCCCTTTTCCAAATATTCCACCATAATAATTCCTTCTGCATCCCAGAAAACAGACGCCATAACCTTTCCCGCTGAACTTGACACTTTGAATTTCTTCGGCGTTGGTGAGGAATCTCGTTTCCAAGTCATTGATTGTTGTTTGGTTTCGGGATCAAAGTGGTGAATCCAGGTCTCGTCCATGGTCACAAAACGCGACAAAAAATTTTCTTTATCGGCCTGGAACTTTTGAAGATTCACCCTCGAAATGTCGACTCGTTTCTTTTTTTGCTCGTCGGTTAACATTCTCGGTACCCAACGCGCAGAGACCTTTTTCATATGCATTTTGTTGACAATGATTTTTTGAACGCTGCCATAGGAGATCCCTGTGACCTCAGCTACATGCCTTATGGTCACCCTTCGATCGGCCAACACGATATCTTCCACTTTTTTGACGTTTTCTCCAGTAAGGGACGTGGAAGGGCGTCCCTCGCGATGTTCATCTTCAGTGGAGGTTCTGCCCAGCTTAAATTCCTTTGCCCAGCGTGCGACTCTGGAATATGGAGGAGCAGACTCCCCCAATGTTTCCTCTAAGTCGCTGTGTATGTCTTTGGTAGACATTTTTTTCAGGCAGAGGTACTTGATGACAGCTCTTATTTCATTTTTCTCCATTTTGATGTTTTCTCTTCGACAGTTCGTATTCAAATGAATGTATCTCCCGGTAATGGTGTCCTATTTATACATTTTTTTGAAGCTGAAGTAGTGGATATATAAGCAAGCAGAAAAAAAATAATTTGGGTTTTTGTGCGTTCTAGAAATACTCGATTATCATTACTTATTGATCACCCCTCGTATATATAAACTAGCCGATGCCCGCGGCTCCGCTCGCGTCCAAGAGGTATGAAAAATAGGTGTTAGCCGATTCTTAGACCTACCCGACATGCACACAAAATTTTAGACTAATCTACTAACTAATTGGTCCAGCCGTTTCGGAGGAGTATGGAAACGAACATTGTGACACGAGAATTTTATATATAAGATAGATTATGCTATTTTAAAAATATAAAAGCATTCACAATGAGGATGGTAGCCCCTACTGCTGGATTCTACTCATGCTTTCCATCTGGCAAAGTAGGGTCTCACTGGTAGGTTTAAATAAAAAAAAACTTTCTCTGTTATAAAGATTTTTTCATCTCAATGTCGAACTCTGAATCACTTTTAGAATGAAAATTGATCTAATAGTAGTAAAGATACCGTTGACAATTTATTAATATATTTTTCTTAAAAAGACAACTCACGCAATAAGAATATATCCTGTGTCGCGGGGGACTTTACAAACGTACATGAAACGGACACAAAGAACACCCAGACTCGGAACAATAATTTGTGAATCACACAGTGTTGTCCCACGTAGGATTTGAGCTCAAGACAAGACGGCGGCATGGCGACTGTTTAACCACTAGGCCAACCGTGCAGCCAAAGCCAAAGCGAAAAATGTATAAATATAATATAACTAGCATTCGCCCACGGCTCCGCCCGCGTGTATGTCGGTTATCGCGGTAAAAAGTAGCCTGTCCTTTCCCAAGTTCAGTTCTTCCTACCAAATTTTTCTTCATACCAAATTTCATCAAAATCGGTTCAGTGGTTTAGGCGTGAAAGCGTAACAGACAGGCAGACAGAGTTACTTTCGCATTCATAATAGTAGTAGGATTAAGAAGGGTGTGTGAAACTATAATAAGCAGACGGACACAGACTACAATGTTTGCTTTTATAAATTAAATTTGCTGAACACTATAAATTAACTGCACATTATCTATAATTGATTATAAATATATTAATTAATGCAAATTTGTACAGTCATGCTCACTAATTAATTACCGGCAATCGAATTTATCATCTATGACTTTGCAGCCGAAAACTGTTTAGCTACTTTTATTTATCAAATAACACTAAAAATATGAGTAGATATTCAAAATCCGCGAAAGTCTAGAAATAATTAACATTAATTAATCATCTAGATGTTGATGTGAGTCTTACTAAGCAAATGTGTTAATGAAATTTGTTTTAGTCTATTTATTTTAACGATTATCAAATAATTATGTTTCCTATCAACAAGAAAGAACGAAGAAATAACTCTATGTCTTATTCTGATATATAAGCTATATTACTGTAAAGTTTCATCCAAATCCGTTCGGTAGTTTTTGCGTGAAAGAGCAACATATATACATACACACAGTAGTATGTGTAAGTAGTTGACACATCGTAAATATCTGAACGATATAGATATTTATATTTATTGCGTCAATCAATTTGCTTGTGGCTAAGAATAGGCTACTTTTTACTGCAATAATCGAGATAAACGGGCGAAAGCTAGCTGATTATAAAAATACATTAAATCGTAAATGTCAAAATGCATCACTGTTTATCTCCTGTCAAAACTTCACAGGTTGCTATGCATCATAAACTTGCATAGCAACCATAATGATCCGCGGGTAACACCGGGGGGCGGAGCTAGTTACGTAATGATTTTAAAACTTTTACAAGGATTAAAGTAAGACATTTTTTTAAATATAGATCACAGTCTAATATTTTGTAATGTCATAAAAGTTAGATTATTAAATACTACGCATGAAGTTTAATATTGCGATCTAAAAAGTTATAAGTCTTAATCAATCAAGATAAATATACCTATGCAATGATAAAAAGATAAGCATTTGCATAACAATATTAGGTAGAATTATTCTTTGTTAGCTGTAATTACCTATAACTGAATGAGTACAGGGCATGTATTTTGTTTTCTTTATATTCATATTTGGTGTGTGTATCATTTGTTGGTGATGAGAAATAAATAAATAAATGATGAATGTTTGATGTTTTAGGCTTTGGCGTTTTTCTTTTATATGTATCTTATAATATTATTTAACAACATAAATAAATGAATATTTTGGACATCTTACACACAACATCATCTAGTCCCTAAGTAAGCAGAACTTGTGTTATGGGTACTAAACAACTGATATAAATACATAAAAATACTTTTTTTTTGTAAATACATTCATATTATACATAGAAAAACACCTAGACTCCGAAACAAATATTTGTGGATCACACAACTATTTGGTCTGACATATTTATTAAAAGACAATGTAAAAATTTATGGTACATCTGAAAAAGTTATATGCAGATTAGAGACGTGTAATCTGATTTAAATTTCAACTGACATTACATGAAAAGCTAAAAATAAAGTGACATTAATTTAAAAAGAGCATGTTTAGTTATTATTACTTTAATTTCAGATGGTGCAACGGGCAGCGTTATCGATTGGGTTAAATATCGTTTTAATCCCCCAATCGTAGCCTCCTTCCTCCTAAGAGATACTGGATTCAGAGGATACACTTTACCTGTAATAGAAATTTTACCTTCTTGTGAGGAAACCTTAGACGCTATCTTGGCAATCATCAGGGAAGCAAGGTTCATAAAGATTATTCATTAAAAATACTATTTGAATATTAACTGAAATACAATCGTTTACTTTATTTTTTTGTTTGATTCTTATCGTTAGGTAGTTTTACTATGTTCGAACTGCCTTTAAACATTATTGTAAAGTTCTGGCAGTTATTCATAGATAAAGACTCCAACTGAGACCAATATATTATTTGTTAATCATAAAAAAATACTCATTTGAAGATAAAAGTTACAACACTCGCATCGCTTACAAAAGGGGATTATTTACAAATCCGTAAATTAATAACTACTGAATAATCAGCACCCCTATTAATCTCGCGGGTGTTAAGGCGACTAAGGGACTTAGGGATAAACTACGCATGACAAACATCAATGCAAAGAGATGGAAAACTTGAAACCAACCCTATACCAACGCGTCTGGCCAGCGGCCAGGCTGGTGGTGTTGTAAGCCAATAGGTACCTCCTTTTCAAGGAGAGGTCTATGTCCAGCAGTGGACTGTTAAAGGCTGTTGATGATGATGATGATGATAAAATAATCGAAGCAAGTTTATGCCAAATTTAGCAGCCCGGAGCTTGAAAGTTTGGCGGTGATTCTCGCCCGTGCCTCGGAGAGCACATATCAATCAAATCAAATCAAAGCATTTATTTCAAGTAGGCCAGTTACAGGCACTTTTGAATTGTCGAAATATAGCATAGCACGTAAAGCCGTCGGTCCCGGTTGTCATGAACATCTATGGCAATCGTTATTGGGAAGTCAGTGCCCTCAAATATACTGACAACTAGTTCAACCTTTAAATTTCTGTTCTCCCTTAGGGTTGCGGAGGTCCGATGCCAGTCGCTCCGTGGAAAAACTGAAATTCAGGTAAAACCGGTTGAACTAGTAGCCGCCCCAAATAAACTTGGGAATAATGGCTAGGAGGATTATAAGTTACTTATTGACATGTTCCAAATATTTATCACACTCTTAGAGAGTAGCATATTTATAAATGGTTTTATTATTGTATAACTGCGAACATTTTGAATTGTACATGTGAGCACTTCGTAGTCACTAGTAGCATAAGTTGCTCGCTCAAAAGTCCTGCTGGCGGTGGCGTGTGTAGCGGGTCGTTCGGCTCCCTACGATATGGTTGAACTGGACGATGGCTGGTGCATAGGTCATGCTCATGATACGGGATCCGCCAGTCGGGGCTGGTCATCTCACAACTTCTATTTATTGTTTAATTATTTTTGAACACTACCTGTGTGAATATCAGAATCGTTACATTGTCCTCACATTTAATAAAACGCCTTGAACAATGAATTGTAAAAACAATGTTGGAAAAGAGTGTCCATGGAGTTTCTTGTCTATTCTTCTCCACAGGATCTACGAATTGGAACAGACAATTCGCTTCTTGACTGACTACTGACTGACTACTTGACGTTTCAAAAGTGCCGTGTTGTATGGTTTATTTGAAATAAAAAGGGTTTGATTTGATTTTCAAGGTCGCACCTATTGTAATTAATATGGTGGAAAGACGTTTGCGATAAGCGTTGGGCATGTGTTGAGACGGGACGAATGTAACACTGTATACATGGATATCCTAGACACCGTAGACAAACATCTTGTACTGGCAAACTTAGTTGTAAGGGCAACCCAAGAACGACTGGCTTTAAGATATTAAAGTTTGTGTCTGACTATTGCCATTTCAAGGCTAAGCCGCTGTAACGATTTTACTGAAAATTGCCTTGGAGATATTATAATTTTTGACAATGGACATAGGCCACTTTTAGCTGCGATAATCTACAAAGATACGTGTGGAACCGCAGGCAAAAGCTAGTGATTCTAAACAGTAACTGTCCTTAATCCATTGTTTCAAACGAAAAACTAAGTTGAACTAGATCATTTTCGCTATAAAACACATCAATCATTTCGACATCAACGTATACTAAAAATATATCGTTGAAACTTGTTTGAACAACCTAGTATCGAAATATCAATATTGTTAGAAACTCTGATGAAATATAATAAACAGGGCAATAGCGATAAATATTAAACTGCTATAAAGATAGCAAAGTGATAAATTTTATAATTATAAAATTTACATTTGATGGAACTTAATCATTTTCAATAAGGATAATGTTTCATTTTGCACGCGTATAGCAGATTATCAATAGGTATGTAGATTACTACTGATATAGAAACAATTCAATGATTACTAAATAATCAAAGATAATCGTGTGAACGAAGATATGAATAATAATAACGTAAGCACTATATTGACAAGTGATAGGGTAGAGTTGAAAAAAACAAAACAATACGTTTACAATGCACATGCAAAGATAAAGACGTTCTAGGTAATGGTACACTTAACATTTACAATTTAACTAATAGTTTATTGTAATATTACAGCTCTGATAAAAAATATTGTCTTGATAAAAAATAATAGTGTCACAATAAGTTTCCGTCTTAGTCCATGTCTTATTCTCATTTATTCTGAAACTGTCTGCTCCACTGCAAAGGTCTAAAAATGTTAATCAGATTAATTTCTTTAACAATTCTATTCACATTTGTGTACTGTGAAAAATTTCGTTTTGACAATTACTCTTTGTACAAAGTATCACCAAAAAATGTGGAACAAGTACGATCCCTTGAAAGGTTGAAAGAAACGAATGAAGAATACGATTTTTGGGATGAAATACTTGTATCACAAAATGTTAACATCCTGTCGAAACCTGATAAGAAATCAAATTTGGAAAACTTTTTAAGTCGTGCTGGAATTAATTTTGAGATAACTTTGGAGAACATACAAGAGTAAGTATATTTACACTTTACAATTTTAAATATTATAACTGCATTAAGATTGTTAATTTATCCATTAAATATTGACAGGGACTTGAAAACAAACAAGACAGAAATAGAAAACAGACACATTTTCTCTCGTTTTCCTTTCACTGTCTATTTTAAATCACTCTTTCGCTAAACATGACGAAAACAAGGACATTTTTGAAAATCTAGGGTTTAAAAATAATTGAAATGCCTAACAATTTTGATATCCTAGATTGTCTTTGAGATCATGGCATCAAGACACAGTTTTTTTATATTGTAGAATTTAATTTACTTATTTCTAATTCATCTTAAATTGTACCATGTACTCGTATTTCAGAGTTATAGATAAAGAAACCAAAAGACGCTATACCAGAAATGACATCAGAAGCATGGAGTGGGACTCCTATTATACTTTAGACGATATAAATGCCTGGCTGAATGATATGGTATCAGCTTACTCTGGTGTAGCTTCCATAATAATCGGTGGAAGATCATACGAAGGCCGTAACATAACAGGAATACGTATTTCTCATGGAGCTGGTAAGAAAGCTGTTTTCATCGAAAGTGGAATTCATGCTAGGGAATGGATATCACCAGCGACTACTAATTTCATCATCAATGAGCTGTTAACAAGTGATGATGAAGAAGTGAAAGCGATAGCTCATGATTATGATTGGTACATCTTTCCTGTTACAAACCCTGATGGCTACGTTTGGACACATGTGGGGGTAAGTTTTAATAAGATAATTAAAAGTTTTAATAAGATCCATCGCAAAGATGAGAACAATACTCCATTCAGGAACGGACTTGAGTCTTCTAAAGAAAACACAGATGCTCCGGCGAGAAGAACCGTCTCACCTTGCTAAGCACACTAAGTTTACGCGAGGCCGCCTCTGTGACGCTCTCAATATACTCCCGTCGGTTGAGATCCCGCCAAATGTTTTTGATACGAATGAAAAGTGGTAAGAAGATATCTGTAGAACTGGTGGCAAGATCAAGGAAATGCTGAAACCGAACTCTTACAAATTAGAATATATAAAATATAATGGCAGGCTTAATCTTGGAATCACAAAGCATGAGCTTTTTGAAGGAATTAAAATTATAGATTTTATTATATTGGCCGCTATTGAAAAATCCTAAACCAATTTGTAAATAATTCATTATTTACAAATAATGAATGAATTTTACAATCGGTGACGGTTCTCTTTAACACTTCTCTTTTAAGATTTAAAACTTTCAAAATTCAAATTCATACTATAAAGATACTACTTATTTTGTTTATTTCTTCTACAGTACAGGTTATGGCGCAAGAATAGAGTTCCATACGGGGACGACATTGGCGTGGATTTAAACAGAAACTGGAACAGTAACTGGCTAGGTAACGCAGATTTTCGTACTATTTTTTATAACTTTATTTACAGTTCTTTTGTTTCGAGATATTTTCTTTATGATTAAAATATTCAACACATCACGACTAACGTAAATAGAAACGTTTGTAGGTTTTATGTTCAATGTAGATTTAGTCAATCAATTTAGGTAGCTCTCAAAGATATAATTTTTAAATGTACCTTTTTTGATAGGAAAGTAGGTACCTTAGTATTATATCTAACTAGATTCTGTCTGCGGCTCCGCCCGCATGACTAAGGGATATGGCGATATTCATTTCTGTTTTAGGTTAGTATAATAGTCAACTAGCTTTTGCCCGCGGCTCCACCCGCGTATATCGACTTTCGTTATGGCGGTAAAAAGTAGCTTAAGTCCTTTCCCAAGATTCCGTCTATCTCTATACTAAAATTCATCTAAATCTGTTCAGCGGTTTAGGCGCGAAATCGTAACAGACAGACAGACTGAGTTACTTTCGCATTTGTAATATTAGTAGACAATAGTAGTGATTGGATAATAGATTATGTAGGGAAAAAAAGAATTTTGAAAATCGGTTTAGTAGATTCGAAGATTACTCCCTATAACGTCACAAACTCATAACTTCACGAGCTTTACCTTTATATAATATTAATATACTACAGATTCTCTAGAAAAAATAATGGATTATATCACAAAAATAAATTTGTATAATTAAAACGAAGGTATTCTCGTTTCATATCACCACATCTTTTCTTCCATCTAAAAATTTAACACATCTATTTTTGTACAGGCGTTGGTTCAAGCTCTGTTCCATCATCAAACACATTTGCTGGACGTGGACCATTCTCTGAAATTGAAACATTGACCCTATCTGAGTATGCCACCAACATGGCTGATAGAATCGATCTGTACCTATCATTCCACTCTTCAGGACAACTACTTCTATTACCTTATGGCAACACAACAGATCCTTTGGATAACTATTACGATGCGGTAATTTCTATAAATATATTCACTGATATTCAATGTATATACTGATATAACTGCCCGCGTGTTATCAAACAGAGCAGAGGGACTTCAGTAAAAGGCTAATAAGGGACAAACTACTTAGGCCAATATTACTTGAAATAAAAGTAAAATTTTAACAAATCCTATATCAACCCTCCTACTGATTTCTACTTTCTAAGGCCTATGTCCAGCAGTGGACTGTTTAAGGCTATTGATGATATATATATATATAGATATACTTTTTATAATCTAGGTAAATAATAAACAAATAATACAATTTTAAAATTGGTTTTAGATGAAAATTGGCAGACGAGCCATGGGAGCATTATCAGTGAGATACGGAACTCAATATACTACAGGAAACATTGCTGAAGCCATATGTAAGTGATTTATAACATTACGAAATAAAAAAATCTTATTTATATAAAATGGCTTTCTGAAATGTGTGTAAAATAAAAATGTACTCACCCGACCTGACACTGATTTACTTAAATGATAATTTTATTGAGAAATTTAAAATAATCTAAAGAAAAACCGTGGTCATAAAGAAAGTTTTGTTGATTTAATAAATAAACGTTGTCTTCGCAGACTTCGCTACAGGAACCAGTATCGATTGGGTAAAAGAACATCTACGCGTACCTCTGGTTTACTGCTATGAGCTGCGCGATCGTGGAACCTACGGTCACTTGTTACCTCCAGAACAGATCCTCCCTACAAGCGAAGAGGTGATGGACTCCTTAGTTGAAATGATTCACCAGGCAAAAAGACTGGGTTACATGAACAGTGGAAACGCCGTGAAAGTTTCTTCTTTGCTCGTTTTTGGTTTAGTAATGAAATTGATTATGTAAATCTATACAATAAATTAAATTCAAGTTGATGTTTATAATTTCTATTGAAGTGGATTTATTAAAATGAAGGTATTTGAAAGTGTATTATAGTAATAAACTCTATGTGATAAAAGTATTTTAATTTAAACTTTGTTTATCTGTTGGTTCGGACTAACTTTCTCGGACTTTTTTTTGTACATACATACGTACTATACATAGAACACACCCAGACTCCGAAACAAATATATGCGGATCACACAAACATTTGTTCCTACCCGGGAATCGAACCCGAGACCTCTTAATCAGTAGCCGCATACAGTATCGACTAGACCAACGAGGCACTCAATATATTGCAGATTATGGTTGATTTCTTTGTAATTTGCCGCATACGTCACTTCGGAAAATTAAGGGTATTATATTGCATAAAGAATGTAGACTACGAGATAACTTAGTCCTCAGAATAGGTCTAATTCGGCAATTTCTCGAGGAGAATAGCAATGCGTATATTTGTGTGATTGAAAAAGTCACTGAAAGAAGGCCATTCTTTCTTCTTAGTCATTCGCTGTTGACAGACGAACGACGAAGAACTAATTAAGCAATATATAATAGTATCAGTAACGGATTACAAGCTTACCAATAAATAGAAGATAATATTGCTAATCCATATGTAATTAATATCGTTGTAATTTATAATTATGTTGATAAATGAAATCAGCAAGGACGTGGCTGTTTTGTTGTTTAAAAGTCTGTCAAACTGAAACTGATGGAGGGGATGAGTATGATCAAAGAGTGGGGGGTCATCATACTCATTACAAATGCAGACAGTGCAGCATTGTGATTTTTTACCCACAACATAGCGGCCTAGTGAGATGCAGCACATGGATGTGCACTCAGGATCAGTCCCCTTAGCCCAGTTACAAACGTTTCTTTTTCAATTCAATTCAAAATTCTTTATTCACTTAGGATGCAATACATCTCTTGTGACAGGTCAAGATTCTACATGTACATTTATGCCAAGTTCGTAAACAATAGGTAGAGCCGGAGAAAAGAACATGGCAATAAAAACTCGCGGCCACTCCTTTCAAATCGCCAATGTTTACATAGTTTTAATGTTTATAAACCTGATATGGGGGTAAGGTGCTGCCACTAATATACTATACACCATGTTAGAGGACTGATGCAAATTATAGTGATTAAAAATTAGAACATAAGCTAATTTAAAAAAAAAACAACAGCCTCAGTGGGTACAACATAGTAGGAGCATCTACTTACAACAAAGGTAAAAACTATATGTGCTCAAATATTGGCCAAATTACTGGTAACGAAAGATTAAATATAAAATATTAATTTTAAGATCAAAAGAAAGAGAAGAATGGCCTTTAATCGTCACGTAGAATCTTTACTTACAAAAGTAAAATCATGCTCATAAACAATGTGATAACAACATTCACATGAGTAGAATAAAATGATAAGGAGCAAGTAGTCAAATCCATTTTTCTTTATCATTTAAAAATTCGTCAACTGTATAATTGTAACTGTATAACTGTATTTCTATTTTATTCTCTTTTACCATTGGCTAATATTTTGTTTTGAGCACACGACTTAGTGACATTAGCCAATGAAGCAAGAGAATAGAGAAATAGAATAGAAAAAGTATGGCGTGCATATTAAACTTGTAAGGTGCAATAAAATTTCTCTTGATTCGTTTTTATATTTAACTCATAGAGAGTAAAGTCAGATGTCAAAACATCAATATTGTCGGAAACTTTTATTAGAAATGAAAACCACGGCGATGAAATATTGAACACTATTCCTGCGTCATATTTTGTTTTAAGTACAAGACGGAAATTGTATACAGAGATATTAGGCTTGATCAGCACATTGCAAATATGTGCCGATTATCGAGCACGTAGGATTCCGGCTGTCATTTCCTTGTTGATATTAAGACATGTTTATTGTGCAACGTAACGATATATTTATAATATATAATGTAGCTATAAGATCATAACTAAGAGATTCCATGTACATACCTTAGCACGTAAGGTTAGAATAAGAGTACAGTAAATAATTAATAAACATGGCTCCAAAAGAATACACGATCATTGTTATTCGATATCCATCAACAAGAAGAAATAAGTTCGCTATAATTGGTGACCCCGACAACTGAACAAGATGAAAATATAAGTTCGCTATAATTGGTGACCCCGACAGTTGAACAAAGAAGGATGAAGACACCAATCGCTATAATTGGTGACCCCGACAAACGAACAAAGAAGATGACCAAGGACCCGAAATTGAACTAAGAAGAAACCGAAAATTTAACAATGAAGAAGCAAGTAATCGTACCTTCTGAAGGAGATTTATATAGTGAACCTATATAGCAGTATTGCATAAAGGACCAGCCACGTTTATGGTTCATGCAGTGAGGCTATCGTCGCTCTCCAAAACAACAATGATCATCATTCAAGTCTCAGCCAGCCAGCAACCTCGGCCTCAACAGGGATACCACACCCAGGACGCGACCGCTCCAAACTGGTTACCCCTTCGGCCTCATAAGCGCCCCGACACAATATGGACTTCACGCAGCACCACACACCGCTTGTAATTCCAACGCTCTGGAACCAGCGGACTTCAGCCCCGACTCAGTGGGGACCAGCGGCATACATAAGTGTTCTCAAAATGAACGTCTGACGCCGTTTCACGAATAATAGAAGTAATCTCTATGCCGTCAACGCTAGATTACGACGAGAATTGTCGTGTGCAGCAGAAATGTCAGAATTATAGAAGTTGCCTGGAGAGGCGTTAGAGCAATATAACGACAAGACGTATTACGATGATTTCAGATCGCAGCTAAAGCATGATATCAGTCGAATACTGTCGTTACCGAGGCTCGCTCTCCAACACTCAGGTAAATCTATTTCTTTCGTTTATCCGCCGTCAAAGTGCGGTAGGCATGTATTCAAGTTGTCCTACATTCAGTATTACGATACTGAGAAGTACGTGTATTATTGACCGAGTAAGGTTGATGTAATTCGCTAAGCGATATTATAATAAGGTTGCTGACTATGTAATTCTTGAAATATTATTATAAATATACCTATTATTGTATACTTTGTAAATTTTGCTGACACGTGAAGGTCGCAACTCTCGATCATATGTTTGTTTTGTATTCATTTTAATGTTATGATTTTTATTGACCTAGATTATATTTATTAGCTAGGAACTACTCCGCGATACTGACTTAATACGTAATGTTATAATTGTTAGTGAAATAGGTTATGTTTATAATTGTCAATTCTTGATTTAAGATGAAGATTTTCTGAATTTACTACCGTAAATTTTTTCGGTAGGGACCTATATTCCTGCGTCATATTTTGTTTTAAGTACAAGACGGAAATTGTATACAGAGATATTAGGCTTGATCAGCACATTGCAAATATGTGCCGATTATCGAGCACGTAGGATTCCGGCTGTCATTTCCTTGTTGATATTAAGACATGTTTATTGTGCAACGTAACGATATATTTATAATATATAATGTAGCTATAAGATCATAACTAAGAGATTCCATGTACATACCTTAGCACGTAAGGTTAGAATAAGAGTACAGTAAATAATTAATAAACATGGCTCCAAAAGAATACACGATCATTGTTATTCGATATCCATCAACAAGAAGAAATAAGTTCGCTATAAACACGCTATAAAGATAGTAAAGTGATAAATTTTATGTTTAATTTCAGATGTAGATTAAGTAGTTATTTTTAAAAACAAATTCAAGGATAAACACTGAGTACGGCAAAAATAAGAGATGGCTTTATTCTGTGTCATAGTTAGAGCGAGGACACTAATTAAAGTATGATCATGTGACTACTTTATGTTACCAGATGCAATGACTCCTAATTCGTAAATGTTTCCTCAGCTCCCATTTCATTACCTGAATACCACGACCAAAATCTCCTGTCAACAAACAATTTGTTTTTCTGCACCCGTTTTACTTGATCAATTATTGCTTTTATTCTATTCCATTTGATGTAGGTTTATCTTTGGTTTGCATAACTAATATTGACTTTGTTAAATTTAATATTTGTTATCTGCAGCCACCGCATCATATTTTTGCATCACCTGAACGTTAACTGTTAGAAAATGTCTCATCGCAGTAATTCTGACTTTTTACTTATGCAATAAATTTAAATAAACAAATAATTATGACACTAGCTGATTGATTCATCATAAAAAAATCGAAATAGAAATAGTATTCGAACTAGCAAAGATAAAAACCAGACACTTAGTTTACAAGTACAAAAGTAAAACTGATTATAATAATAAAACCACCATAAAAATATACTGCCTTTAAATTATTTTATAGTGTTACAAAAAAGTTCAGTCCTCGTTTATAGATTATCTAGTCACTTATTCTTATATTGTCTGTATTACTGCAAAGGTCTTGAAATGTTTATTAGAATAATTTCTTTGGTACTTTTATTTACTTTAGTTTCCTCTGAAAAATTTCGTTTTGACAACTATGCTTTGTACAAAGTGGTCCCAAAATATGCCAAACATGTAAAATATCTGACAGATTTCAAAGAAATGTATAAAGAATATGATTTTTGGAATGAAATTAATGTATCTCAATATGTTAATATTCTGTCTAAACCTGACATGAAATCTGACTTGGAAAACTTTTTAAGAGGGGCTGGAATCGATTTTGAAATTACTTTGGAGAATATTCAGGAGTAAGTATTTTGCACGCAAAATCAAATGTCATTTAATACAACAACAATTTTCTTCTTATTTGTTTATCTGTCACTAATCAGTTTTTTTTTCAATTTTTTTCCAAATTATCTTTTCTGAGTAATCTTCTTATATGTAGTCTTAAATTGTTTATCTTTTTCAGATTTGGAATAGTATAACTACACTAAAAACAGACCATTAAATAGACAGATTACCACTTCTTTTTTTTAATTTTTCAGATATTTTAATATAGGTATTTTATTTAAAACATTGTGTGCTAAATGTTTCAGGGTTATAGACAAAGAGACCAAAAAGCACTATACAAGAAACGACATCAGAAGTATGGAATGGGATTCTTACTATACTTTAGAAGAAATAAATAATTGGCTTGATGACATGGTATCAGCTTATTCTGGTGTAGCATCCATAATAATCGGTGGAAGAACATACGAAGGACATGATATAAAAGGAATACGTATTTCTCACGGAGCTGGTAGAAAAGCTGTTTTCATTGAAAGTGGAATTCATGCTAGGGAATGGATATCACCAGCAACTACTAACTTTATCATCAATGAGCTGTTAACAAGTGATGATGAAGAAGTTAAGGCGGTAGCTCGTGATTATGATTGGTACATCTTTCCTGTTACTAATCCTGATGGATACATTTGGACACATGTGGAAGTAAGTGTTATAATAATCAATGACACTAACACTGCTGAAGATGATATATGGAAAGTAACAAGTAATAAAGTTAGCAATACATAAAAATACAAAACTGTAAAATGAATGAGACTCTAGGAATGATTTAACAAAACAGTTTCAAATTTCATACTTATAATCCATAAATCCTTTTCATTAGGAGCTAACGAATACTGCACTGGTAAATTAGTTTAAACTTGGTTTTGTGTTTTAGTTTTTTCGTCATTAGTCTTTCATAGTCCACTGTTGGATACATACCTCTCCTTAAACTAAAGGTTGTTTCGTCATTCATTTAGTTATTGTTAGCGTAATTTATTAGATAATCTAGTTACGGCTATTATAAAAAAAATATTGATTGCAGACACTGCGGGCGTGCTATGACCAAAAAACAAAGTATAACTACAGTAAATAAACAATAATTCATTCTATTTTACTTATAGAACAGATTGTGGCGTAAGAACAGAGCTCCCTACGGAAACGATATTGGTGTGGATTTAAACAGAAATTGGAACAGTAATTGGTTAGGTAATGAAAGTTTTTGTACTACTTCTATTGTTTGGATATTTCTATATTTACTTATCCATAAACAATATATGTGAGTTACGTATGTATTATATTGAATGTGCATCGATAAAATGAATCGATGAAATTTCTATCTTTAATTTGTTTCTATGCTTATTTCTATTTTAAAACACAGAAGCTTGTTTTGCTGGTATCTAAAATATATTATTTCTTCACAGGTTTAGGTACGAGCTCTAATCCATCATCTAACAATTTCGCTGGGCGTGGACCATTCTCTGAAATAGAAACGAGGACGCTATCTGAGTACATCAGAAATATGGCTGACAAAATAGATCTGTACTTATCCCTCCACTCTGCAGGACAACTACTTCTATTGCCTTATGGGAACACTACGGAACCTTTAGATAACTACTATGACGCGGTATGTTACTTTTCTTTATAGCATAAGGGAACGATTCTGATGGTGATTAATAGTCACCAATCATCTTCATCATTAGCCTATTGCAGTTTACTGCAGGTCATTGGACAATACAACTGTCAATAGGCACCTGCAACTCAAAAATCACAAATGTATTTCCGCCTTTCTAAACTCCCTAATCAGCGATCAGCGAGTTGGGAAGATTTTGAAATTCGGCCACTATACTTAGTAAAAAGCTTTGAAAGTATTAACGCCGATTTGATCTGTGAGGTCGTTGTATCACACTATTACTATTACCGTTGTTTTTAGATTAACATTGGCAGACGAGCCATGGGAGCTTTATCAGTGAGATATGGAACTCAATATACAACGGGAAACATAGCTGAAGCCATATGTAAGTAATAATAATTTTTATAATTTAAAGGCCGCTGCATACGTAACGAGATATTACCTCGGACGGGACGTGGACGGGACGGGGACGTGGTTGCCTCGTTATAAACGGGGACGTGATGTAAATGCATACGCACCGTGACTGTGACTCGGATCTAACGTGCTAGTATTGTGAACAAGGAAAGAAGGATTTTTCATTTCAAGAATTGGCTTGAATTGGCTGGAAAGCTACGACCGTGAACAAGAAAAGGATTTTCTGTACATCCTACATGGCAGAATAGAGAACAAGAAGGAGAATACCACACTATCAACAAAGCACTTCTAGATGATGAGACTCAATTTTATCAGTGTTTTCGATTGCCAAAAGAATGTATTGCTTTACTGGAAAATAAGCTAAGCCCTCATTTACTTAGAAAAGACACTGTTATATAAAGCTGGATGTGACCGTACACACTCAATTAGTTTTTCGTCGTCCATTTTCGACACTTGCGTCATCAAGACGTCACTAGTTCTCTCTCCGGAACGAACGGAGTGACTGCGCATACGTAGCGGAAACACTGACGGGACGGGGTACGTGCGGGGCGGGACGTGCTAAACATCGTCGGCAACGATGTTTAGCTCGTCCCGTGAGTGCCACGTACCCGTCCCGTTCGTGTCTCCGTGAAGTATGCATTTCCTTATACATTTTGTATGAAACGATGTTTGCAAAACTTCCCGTCCCGTCCCGTCCGTATAAAAACCCGTTACGTATGCAGTGGCCTTAATTCTGGCAGTAAAATAAAAACCAAACCTAAATTTTCTTATTATAAGTATTTAGAGTTGCGTTGATTAGTGCGATGTTCAAATGAGACCTATGGGCACGTAAATTTTTATCATTGTGATTGTCCCACTCCTTCCCTTATTTTAATGTATTTAAGATCGTCGCAATAACATTCTACAAAATTGTAGCTTTTTTCTTCAAAGGCCACTCCTGTTGTGAATTTATTTGTTTTGTATGAGACAAATAAGGCAAGGAAATGGATAGACAGTAGCTCGATGAGTCCAGGATTGTGTAATAGTATGCTATAGAGCGAATAAGCCAAAGAAATCAAAGTAAATCTAGACAGTATGATCATACGTTAATATTAATGGAATACAGTATGTTAATATTAATGGAATAAGGTCCTCCGGATCACCAGTGAGTATGGGCGTGCCACAAGGCTCAATTCTGGGTCCCTTTTTATTTTTGGTGTATATAAACGATTTGCCATTTTTTACTAGTAAGTTATGCGATATTGTTCTATTTGCTGATGACACTTCTCTTATATTCAAAACCAATCGCAAAAACGATTACTCTGACGAAGTAAATAGGTCCCTCGCATTAGTCCTTGACTGGTTTACATCAAATAACTTGCTTTTGAATTCTAAAAAAACCAAATGTATTAAGTTTAGTTTGCCAAATGTAAGGAATATCAGTACAAATCTAGTTTTAAATAATGAAGTTATTAATTTTGTTGATTCAACGGTTTTTTTGGGAATTACTTTAGATAGTAAGTTACAGTGGGGCGCCCAAATATCGTGTCTCGCAGGGAAACTCAGTTCTGCAGCGTATGCTGTCAGCAAAGTCAGACAGCTTACGGATGTGGAAACAGCAAGGCTAGTATATTACGGTTATTTCCACAGCGTCATGTCGTATGGCATTCTGCTATGGGGCAAGGCAGCTGATATTCAAACAATTTTCATTCTCCAAAAACGTGCAGTGCGTGCGATTTACAAACTAGGTGCACGAGTTTCCCTTAGAGAAAAGTTTAAAGAGATAGGCATTATGACAGTTGCATCACAATATATATTTGCAAACATTATGTTTATAAAACAAAATATGCATTTATATCACAGGAATAGTGACGTTCACTCGGTGAACACGAGACATAAGCATAAATTAGTAGGTCAATATCATAGGCTACATAAAACGCATAATTCATTTATGGGTCTTTCCGTGCGATTTTTTAATAGGTTACCAGCTAGTGTTATGAGTCTATCAGTGGAAAAGTTTAAAAATGTAGTCAAAACTTATCTTATACGTAAAGGTTATTATACAGTTGACGAATTTTTAAATGATAAAGAAAAATGGTTTTGACTACTTGCTCCTTATCATTTTATTCTACTCATGTGAATGTTGTTATCACATTGTTTAAGAACATGATTTTACTTTTGTAAGTAAAGATTCTACGTGACTAATAAAGGCCATTCTTCTCTTTCTTTTGATCTTATAATTAATATTTTATATTTAATCTTTTGTTACCAGTAATTTGGCCAATATTTGAGCACATATAGTTTTTACCTTTGTTGTAAGTAGATGCTCCTACTATGTTGTACCCACTGAGGCTGTTGTTTTTTTTTAAATTAGCATAAGTTCTAATTTTTAATCACTATAATTTGCATCAGTCCTCTAACATGGTGTATAGTATATTAGTGGCAGCACCTTACCCCCATATCAGGTTTATTATATTAAAACATTAAAACTATGTAAACATTGGCGATTTGAAAGGAGTGGCCGCGAGTTTTTATTGCCATGTTCTTTTCTCCGGCTCTACCTATTGTTTGCGAACATGGCATAAATGTACATGTAGAATCTTGACCTGTCACAAGAGATGTATTGCATCCTAAGTGAATAAAGAATTTTGAATTTGAATTTGAACATAGTATCATAATATGTAGTTGAAATGTTAGCCTTTTACTTTTCAGACTCTGCTACGGGAGGCAGCATAGACTGGGTAAAAGAACGATTACGCGTGCCTCTAGTTTACTGCTATGAGCTTCGCGATCGTGGAACCTACGGTCACTTGTTGCCTCCAGAACAGATCCTCCCTACAAGCGAAGAGGTAATGGACTCCTTGGTAGAAATGATTTATCAGGCAAAACGATTTGGATACATGAATACTGGAAATGCGATTAAAGTCTCTACTCTATTGATTACCGGTCTAGTAATCAAACTGATTTTGTAAACTTCAAATAAAACCACAGAAATATAAACTCCGTTTTTTATTTTTATTTTTTAAATATACATATCCTCCAAGTCGAAGCTACGACAGCTAGTCTCAACGCACCAGACAGCACGGACTAGACCAAAAGAAAGCAGGCTAGTTTTATATGCACTAGCTGTGTCCTGCGGTGATACCCACGGTTATTGTTGTTAATCGCGAATAGCGCCGCGGAGAGAAGCGTTAAAAAATTGCTCAAATTGGTAACTTTTTAGGTCAGTGAAAGTCGCGTTAAAATTGGACTAGCCGTCTCATAGATAAGCCGGAATAAACAGACAGACAGACATTTTTGAAATGAAACTTATTTAGAATCGTTGTGATTTCAAATCGGATGCAACGGAAAAAAGACAGGTAAGAGACACAAATACAAAATTAGTGAGCCAGAGCGAGAGAGCAAATGTCGGTGTGTATGTATGTTGCACACTGTTTCATCTCATTGTTTTGTCGATTTACTGAAGTTTCACTTCTATCGCGAGTGAATCGCACACACACCTTTTTTTTCTAAATTGTTTTTTGATCTAAAAACCGTATATAATTTCAAATGCATTGATTTGCTCTGATCTGGTCGAGCAATAACGGCAGATGTCTACTGTGTCGAACTCCGAACAATCATAGCAAAGCTTGCAGTGAAACAGCGCCTGCTTATGAATCGATCTTCACCATTATTGCTCCATGATACCGTTTTAACTCTACAGGAACTGCAATTAGAAACCGTGCATCACCCTCCGTATTTGCCAGACCTTGCTCCAAAGGACTACCATTTTTTTCGTGCTTGGGACAATTTTCTACGTGATAAAAAGTTTTCTTCCCAGGAGGCAGTACAAAATGCTTTCACACAGTTTGTAGAATCTAGATCACTAGAGTTTTATCGCAAAGGCATTGATGACCTTCCTATTAGATAGCAGCAATGTATAGATAAAGATGGTAGACACCAAAGCCACAGTATTTTACCCGATGGAAAGCATGAGTAGAATCGATGAATAGGGGTCACCATCGTCATTGTGAGTACAGACAATGCAGTATGATGACCCACACAAAGGCGGCTTAGAGAGATGCTTTTGCATCATTGGATTTACGGTCTCACCCTCACCAACGAAATATGACAACACGAATGCTATCATTTTTAGGTTAGTATTCTGTATGAGGGTAGTCCTACCCCTGTCGAGCCGGTCCATTTATGGTGAAATTAGACTTGTCTACTACCCATAACGTATACGTTATAATAAACTGTTTATTAAATTAAATTATTGTACGAGTCAGTCCTTTCGTATTAAAATAACATTGATGCCTGCAGTCACAATGCAATCAATACGTCACCAGCATTAGATTACAGGCTTACTAATAAGTACTAGATAAAAACGTTCACTTTGAAATATAATGTAATTTATTATCACTTTGATAATTATTGACATGATCGGCAATGATAAGGTTAATTAATCTAAACTATTAGGAACAGAGACATGAGTGGAGTCTGCTTTATGACTAAATATTTTAGGGCAAATGATATTCATCTTGTGTTTTTATGTGCTTGCTGTAGTAATAATGGACGTCTCCGTTTTTCTTTGTAAAGTTAACAATAACATTAGATATATTTCATAAAAGTTAAAAGATAAACTTTTGTCATCAAGGTATTCTCTTTTTTATTATAATATTTTGTAAACAGCTAATTTAACTTTTATATTTTTATTATTATTTGACAAGCTACCATTATAAACATTTCACATAAATATTCGATTGCCATTTAAAAATACCGCTGTTAGAAATATATGCTTAGCATTAAATTGAAAGACAGTAAACCAAAATAAAATAAATAGAACCACTAGTAAATCAAGAAATTTCTAAGCTATTTTTTTTAAACATTGGTACTATACGAGTATTATTATGTTTCAATTTTCATCTCAAAAACAAGAAAAACCTCACACCTAAGAACTAAAAGTCAATTTCCACTGTAATAAAGGTTTTTACGCAATGGACACAGAGAGGATTAGGATTGCACTAATTTGTAAAATGTGATTCTAAACCTACCGTACCTTGCATCTTTAGTCGTTTAGGTGAATAATTGGCAATTTAAGATTAACATGTTAAACTTCCGAATTATGAACACGTTAGCTTCAAAAAGTGATTTTCTTTAAACTGGTCTACTGTGCAATATAAAATAAACCACTTATAATTCGATTTATACTTATACATAAAACCTATTCTTATGCATAACTAAATGTATAATATTGGGATGTTATATTGTTGAACTTTAAAAACTACTTTAAAAATTTTATCTCGATATATTATAAGTTGTGCTTGACGTTCTATTCTGTGATAGTAATGCTTTAAGGCTATGGTGATAATAACTTAAATTACATTCAAAAACCTTTGTCAAAAAAGTGTAGTCATAAGGCAGTCCCCACCCGCGGTGTCTGTTCTTTAAAGCTTTGATAAATTCTATTCTACTTATCCCAATCATTGATTACTCGCCTATTGACACTCCATTATCAACGATATACTTAAAAGATTCAGTTTTGTTGTAATGTTAGCAATTTAATCATGTTAAAATATATTTTGCTAGGTTTTATTTTAATTTTACCAAATGTGTTCAGTGAAAAAGTTCGGTTTGATGATTATACTTTGTACAAAATAATACCAAATAGTTTAGATCATGTAAGATTACTACAAAATCTTCGAGAAAATGATCCGAGATTTGATTTTTGGAACAGTCCAGGACCATCTGTTCCATATGTAAATATTTTATCAAGTCCTGCGAACAAGGCTGAACTTGAAAGTATTGCCAGAAGCAATAATATGGACTTTGAAATTGTTACTTCCAATATTCAAGAGTAAGTATTTACTTAATCGTGACACGTGGTTGTTCTATATGTATATGTATCTGTGCTGCTTGATCTAATACTGTTATCTCCTACAGTAAATCTATATTTAGTTAAAAATATCTCCTCGAAATGTTAAGCGGATCTTTGGGCAAACCGATAGGTGCGAGTGTTTCATTATGTCAACATTGTTGTGTGTCGATGTGGAGAATTCACTTATCGAAAGACCTTTATTCCAAATTGTCTAGTCACTTTCCCAAAGCATTATCTGAAATAGGTAAGAATCTTGTAAATTTTGGTACTCTTTAGTTTCAAGTACCCAGTAACTGTTTACATTTAAACGAAATATTTCGGTTTCACCATACATGGGCATGATAAAATATGGTTTTGCGAGGATGCTATAGGTCGGTCATAATGTAAAGAGGTTATGTTAATTTACACAAGTGAGCCATATTATCACATAACGACCATTTGTGCCATTGCAGTTATATGTTTTTAAGGTGAAGTAATGAATGAAATGTCTTGGTTCCTCAACCAGACAACTTGAATCACTCGGATGGTCGAGTGCAAAATTTATAGAGTAGTTCATCAAATCGCTACCTGGCAATCATTTGATTCATTATTGATCATCATTCGTTAGTAACTATTAAGAAGCTCATAGTCAAGTGGCCCTAAGTGATTGGAAACAATTACCGATCAGTACCCAGATGGGTGACCTTTTGTTGCATGATATGATAAGAGCGTTTCCGTGATTCGGAGGTCACCTTGAGCAGTCGGCCCCGGTTGGTATTATAACAGTCATGAAGCTTAGATGGAGGCCTTCAGCCGGCTTAATAACAGCCTACGGTAAGATTACGAAGCCACAACGTGTCTTGCTTGCTACTCGGCCAGCGTGGGGGCTTATGGCCTTAACCCTCTTCTGAGAGGGGATCCGATCCCAGCAGTGGGACGTTATAGGTTATTGATAAAGAAGCAAAAGTACATGCTTCTAGGAATTTTAGACTTTTCCAATAGCTTCCACTCTATCCAAACGAGCACTGTTCTAGAATTTATTTTAAACTCATGTACTTGAGCATGTGTGTTCGATATATATTTTAAAATCATATGATATGAAATGTAAAACCGTACATTTTTCAGAGTCATAGACGAAGAAGTAGTAAGCACGTACACAAGGAATGGTGTCGGCAATATGACATGGGATCGGTATTATGACCTAGATAGTGTCTACTCATGGATCGACGATTTAGCAGCCCTCTATCCGCAAGTAGCGACAGTTGTAATCGGGGGTACATCTCATGAAGGTCGAGAAATTAAGGGTTTGAAAATTTCCCACGGTTCTGGAAGAAAAGCGATTTTCGTTGAGGGTGGTCTACATGCCAGGGAATGGATATCGATAGCTACAGCTAATTTTATTGCAAATGAACTACTGACTAATAATGATGCAAAAACTCGCGCAGCGGCTCATGATTTCGACTGGTACATTTTTCCAATAACTAACCCTGATGGATATGTATATAGTCACATTTATGTAAGTAATTCTTTAGAATGTTGATGTTGAATGTTTGAAATGAAAAAAAAGAATGTTCATTTTACCTTAAATAGTAATGTAGATAAGAATATTGTCCAAATGCTTGATATTTTTTTAGAATAGAATGTGGCGGAAAAACAGACGTCTTGTTGGTGAACATTTTGGTGTGGACTTAAACAGGAATTGGAATAGTAATTGGCTGGGTGAGTTTCTTTTTAATTTAAAATGTCATAAGTATTTATTTCATTATAAATTACCTACATATCTGGTTTGGGTCTGGTCTGGGTTTTCATTTTTATGGAAAAAAGTCCTGACTTTACATGGTAATAATAATGTATTGATTTAGCTTTAGCCATACCTTTAAATCCTTTTATGTATTTAAACCGCAGTGATAAAAACTAAACTCCCAATTACAATAATATGAAAAATGATTACCTGTAATACTAGGTAGTAATCGTACAGTGCTTCTCAACTCATAGAGTCACTTTCTTATAAAATGTATTACTTTTTAAATTACAATGGTTTTGAAAATTTTAAAAACGTTTCGTACTAAATCTCTTTTAACGTCTATTACAATTTTTATCACTTACCGATTTTTGTATTCATTCTCATTTATTTTTATTTTTTTTCTGAAATATTCACGATTTTGCTCTACCATTATGACAATAACTTAGAGGCTTAGGGCTTGGATCATGCAAAGATTAAATTTGCGGCAGGCCCGCTCTTTATACTGCCTCACGATTTATATTTTTGCCAATTATTATTAGACAGATAGGTAAAGAAAGGTCAAAAGGAATCTCTTCTAGGCAACCTCAGATTGGATCAAAATATTTCGGAGAGACAGTAGTAGTTAAGGGTACAATGAGTTTTAAGGGATTATACTTCGCTAATGAATATAATTTGAAACACATATAATATATCTCTGTACATATACAAGTAAATATAGAATGCATAAAAGAATATATTTGATACATACGTACATGTTGAAATTAATATTCATTTACAGTTGCCGGAGCTTCGGTCAACCCTGCTTCAGATATTTATGCAGGCCTGGGACCATTTTCAGAAATAGAGACTAGAACTTTATCAACTTATATAAATTCTATAGATCAACTTGAATTATATCTCTCCTTTCATTCCTTTGGTAAAATGCTTTTAATACCATTTGGCAATACAACCGAACCTTTGGCTAATTATCATGATGCGGTAAGTGACGTTCGAGTGCATTAAGTTTTATTTATCTTTTTTATGGTAAACGAGAAGACGGGTTACCTGATGGTAAGTGCCAACCGCCGCCGAAGAGTCACAAGTGCATTACTCACCCTTTGTGTCAAAAATTTTATGGTAGGAAGTTTCGGGCTTCGGTAATCCCACTTACTATCAACTGCCATGTTGATTTAATGGTTAGCGTATACAATTGCCGATCCCGAAGACTCAGGTTCGATTCCCGGGTCGGGTCATGGAGTGTTATAACGTTTTTTTTACTTATAGAAATGCAAAGTAGAAGCCCGGAGATTGGGGCTTAGTCCCTTGGTGACTCTGAGTACAGGGAAAGCTGAAAGTCGCAGTATGAAATAGAGCGAACAAAGAGTGCACTTGTATTTACGTACACACTCGTACACTATAACCCTACTTTTTATAAAGATATAAATCTTCTGCGTAGTTGGCTCGTTAGGCCATGGTACTACTCTGATCAACAGCGTCCATTTATGACGAAGCAAGGCTCTTCCACAACGCAATACTAAAATAATTTTTTACATATTTACATATATGAGTCTGCTAAAGTGACTTTTATCTGCCTGATGGAAAGCATAAGCAGAATCCAAGACTCCAGCATACTTATGGCAGACTAGCTCTTGCCCGCGGCTCCGCCCGCGAGTGTGTCGATTTTCGCGGTAAAAAGTAGCCTATGTTCTTTCTCGAAGTTCCATATATCTCTACACTGAAAATTATCAAAATCGGTTCAGCGATTTAGGCGTGAAAACGTAGCAGACAGACAGACAGAGTTACTTTCGCATTTATAATATTAAGTAGGGAGTAGGGATAATACAGCATGGTGACTATTATGATAACCTATTGACACAACTCTGCATCATTGGGGCATACGACTGGTGGCACAGTGGTGGTGTATGCGACTGCTATGCTAAAGGCCTTGGGTTCGATTCCCAGGTCGGACCAAATGTTTATATGATCTGCAAATATTTGCTACTTAGTTTGGGTGTCTTCTATGTATAATATGTATGAATTTACAAAAAGTATGTGGGTACCTATTTTAGTTGTCGAGTTCCCATAGTAGAAGCTCTGCCTAGTTTGGAACTAGATGGCGTTGTGTATCAGGTGTCTGAAATGTCCGAAATTGTGCCTCTCTGGTATCGAACTCATGTTGTACTATATTTTTTGTAGGTGAACATTGGGCGACGAGCTATGGGTGCTTTATCGGTTAGATTTGGTACTCAATACGTCACGGGTAACATCGCTGAGGTTATATGTAAGTCACTTTGATTAAGTTTTAATCTTATAAAATAACACACTAATTCATTAGTATTGAAAAGTTTTATGCAAATGATATACTTGGTACAAGTCTTGACTTTAGTATGAAAATAAAGATTATTTATTGCAACTATATAATTATTTTCTTCCAATTAATGTCTTTAGTACTTAATTTTCCAATACTTACTTTATCATCATTATCATCAACAGCCTTTAACAGTCCACTGCTGGACATAGGCCTCTCCTTTGAAAGGAGGTTTTGGCCTACTATACCCCGCTGGCCAGATGAGTTGGTATAGGTTTTGTTACAAGTTTTCCTTCTCTTTGCATTGATGTTAGCTGCTTGTTTTGTTCCTTTAGTCGCCTCTTACGACGATACTTACTTTATAATTATAAACATTTTCGCCAAGATAACTCTCAAATTGCTGACGGTATCTTTATACATACATACAATTATATAAAGGTGAAGTGGCTGTTTGTGATATCAAATAAATAGCTTTTTTGCTACTAAATGCTTATGAATGTTTAAATGCTGTTTAAACTTTCGCGACTTTTAGACATTCTCATGTTTTTTACTGTAAATGGGACTTATTTGTATATTATATAAAATTACAGAAAGTTACGATACTTTTTACTTTCCGACGTTTTGAACGGGTTATACTGCTCATGGTAACGGGTAGACTGTCATGGGTAGAAGGTATCACCTTTTTAATTATATTGCGAATGCACTGCACGGTTGGCCTAGTGGCTTAAGCGGTCGGCCCCTGAGGCTCCCCAGAAACAGGGGAAGGGGGCCAAGGCGCCGGCGAAAGCGCCGGCGAAGGCGCCGGCCCAGACGCCAGCAAAGGCGCAGGCAAAGGCGTCTGCCAAGGCGCCAGCAAAGGCGCAGGTGAAGGCGCCCGCCAAGACTCCGGCCCAAGCGCCGGCCAAGACAAGGCCAGAAGCGGTGCCGGAAACAGGAGAGGAGTTCCCCCCTCTCCCCACTCCAACACCCCTGCCGGGCCCCTCCACATCTGCCGCCGATAACGAGAGCTGGCAAGTCGTGGGGAGCTCGAAGAGGCGCCAACTGCGGCAGAGGCAGCGGGCCAGAAGGGCCGCCGAAAAGGCAGCCGAAGCCTCGCAGCCGCCGCCGGTGGTGGCAGCGGCCAACAAAAAGAAGCCGCGAAAACTACAGCCGCCCAAAACCGCGGCTGTAGTGGTGACCGTCACACCGGAGGCTGCCAGTGGCGGACTGACCTATGCGGCTGTCTTCCAAAAGGCCCGGGCCAGTCTTGCCAGCGAGTTTGGACCGGCAGGGGTCAGGTTGCGCCGCGCCCAGACGGGAGCTCGAGTCCTCGAGTTCCCTGGGGCAGAAGGTGCAAAGACGGCGGACAAATGTGCCGAGACGCTGAGGGGCATGTTTGCCGAGTTGGATGGCGTCAAGATCGCCAGGCCCACGAAGTGCGCGGAGCTGCGTATTTCGGGCCTGGACGATTCTGTGACGGCCGAAGATGTCCGCGATGCAATCCGGGAGAAGACCGGATGCAGCGCGGATAACATCAGGGTCGGCACCATCCGCCCCGGTCCAGGCGGGCTAGGCGCGGCATGGGTCAGCTGTCCCGTGGCGTCAGCCAAAGTTTTGGGCGACGCCGGAGCTATCCTCGTCGGCTTTGTGAATGCCAGGGTTACGGTCCTGGCTGCGAGGCCGATGAGGTGCTTCAAGTGCCTAACCGCCGGACACACTCGCTCCAAATGCGAGAGTTGTTTCGACTGCAGCAGTCTGTGTTACCGCTGCGGTCGACCGGGGCACAAAGCGGCAGAATGCTCTGCCGCCCCTCATTGCCCGGTGTGTGCGGCGGCGAACAAGCCCGCCAACCACCAGATCGGGCGGGGGGGCTGCAAGCCTCCCCGCGCGTCTCGGCAAGCGCCAGAGGCCAGCCTATCGATCCAGGCTGCCTCCGTCGTCACTAGTGCGTCGGCGCCGATGCCCATGGAGGAGGTTGTAGAGACGATCCCTTAATGGATCAAGTCTCCAACCTTCTGGTCCAGACGAACTTGAACCACTGCGCCGCAGCGCAGGATCTCCTCCTGCAAACCATGGCGCAGTGGTCGGTCGGTGTGGCCGTAGTCGCGGAGCCCTACTTCGTCCCTCTCCGTCCAAACTGGATGGGTGACCGGGACGGCTCCGTGGCAGTCGTCGGCTCCACGGCGGCTGGTTCCCCGCCCTTGTCGCTCAAAGACAGGGGCACGGGATATGTTGCCGCCGAGTGGGGGGGGATCACCGTTTACGGTGTCTACTTCTCCCCCAATAAGAGTTTGAGCGACTTCGAGGTCTTCCTGAACAACCTGGAGACCTCGATGCGGCAACTAGCGTCTGGGCGCGTCCTCGTGCTGGGGGACTTCAACGCCAAGTCCATTGCGTGGGGTTCCCCGGCGACGGACGCCAGGGGCAGGGCCGTAGAGGAGTGGGCGGCCTCGGTGGGCCTCTGTCTATTGAACAGAGGCTCCACCAACACGTGCGTGCGACAACAGGGGGGGTCGATAGTGGACCTTTCGTTCGCTACCCCTGCACTCGCCGCACGTGTACAGAACTGGCGTGTCCTGGATGAGGTTGAGACGCTCTCGGACCATTTGTATATCCGATTTGAGCTCTCCCGGTCCCAGGACGCCAGTAGGGGTCACGCGGCGCGGCGTCCCTCCCGCTTTCCGCGGTGGTCTGTCGCCAAGCTCGACAGGGACTTACTGGAGGAGGCGGCCATTCTTAACTCTTGGCTGCCTCCGCAGGCCCCGGCCGAAGAGGTCAACGTGGGGGCTGGTCGCTTCTGCAGTGCGATTACGCAGATCTGCGACTCGGCCATGCCCCGCGTACGTGGGCGTCGGCCTCCAAGGAAGGAGGTCTACTGGTGGTCCCAGGAGTTGGCGGCCCTCCGTGCGGCCTGTGTTCGTGCCCGGAGGTGCCTCACTCGTAGTCGGCGACGCCACCGCGGAGTCGGTGAGGAGGTGGATCGGCTTCAAGAGGAATACCGTGAGATCCGGCAAACTCTGAAGCTGGCCATCTGCCGCGCCAAAGAGGAGAGCCGCAAGGAGATGCTGGAGAGTCTCGAGCGTGACCCCTGGGGTCGGCCCTATCGTGCGGTGCGCAAAAAGCTCTGCGCGGGGGGCCTGCCCCTCACGGAGACTCTCCAGCCCAGCTTCCTGCAGGAAGTGGTCGAGGGCCTATTCCCACAGCGGGCGGAGCACACGCCCCCGTCGATGGCCGTCATGGCCGGAGGCGACGACGAAGGCGAGGCTGATGTGCCGCCCGTCAGGGAATCAGAGGTAGGGGCGGCTGTTCTAAGGATTCAATCCAAGAACACCGCCCCCGGGCCAGACGGGGTACCTGCCCGAGTGCTGGCCCGAGCCCTCGATCATATGTCGGACCGCCTCAGGGGAGTGTTAGACGCTAGTCTGGCGTCCGGACGCTTCCCTGAGTGTTGGAAAAGCGGGAAGCTGGTTCTGCTCCAGAAGCCAGGTCGGTCTGCCGACTCGGTCGCGGCCTATAGGCCCATCGTGTTGCTGGACGAGGCGGGTAAGCTGTTCGAGAGGGTGCTCCACGCCCGCATCGTCCGGCACCTGCGCGAGGTGGGCCCCGATCTGTCGGACGCCCAATTTGGATTCCGGGAGGGGCGTTCGACGGTCGACGCAATTCTGCGTCTGAAGGCCGCGACTGAACAGGCGGTGGGCTCAGGCGACGTGCTGTTGGCGGTGTCGTTGGACATCGCCAACGCATTCAATAGTCTGCCATTCAGCTGCATCAGGGCCGCACTCCAGTACCACGGAGTGCCACAGTACCTGAGGCGGCTAGTGGCAGACTATCTGACGGAGCGTACGGTCATGTACGAGGACCGAGAAGGAGTCTTGAGACGTCGGGCCATGTCGTGCGGTGTTCCACAGGGGTCTGTCCTCGGACCACTCCTGTGGAACATGGGATACGATTGGGTCCTGCGAGGGCGTCTCCCCCCCGGCGTCGGTGTAATTTGCTACGCCGACGACACTCTTGTGACAGCCCGGGGGGCGACCTTCGAAGAGGCGGCACGCCTGGCCACCACAGGAGTCTCCCTGGTGGTCGGGCGCATTGAGGCGCTGGGTTTGCGGGTGGCCCTAGAAAAGACGGAAGCCCTACTTTTCCATGGGCCCCGTCGTGGTCCACCCGCCGGCGCCTCCATCGAGGTCAACTCGGTCCTCGTACCGGTCCGGGCCCACTTTAAGTATCTGGGTCTGGTCCTAGACGGTAGGTGGCTCTTCGACGAGCACTTCCAACAGCTTGCTCCGAAGCTGATCGGCACTGCCTCCTTCCTTGAGCGTCTTTTGCCCAATCTGGGAGGAGCCAGTGTCGCCACGAGGCAGCTGTACACGGGGGTTGTCCGGTCTATGGCACTCTATGGTGCACCGGTGTGGGCGGCGGCTCTGACCGAGCAGAATAGGGCGCGCCTTAGGCGGCCGCAGAGAACTCTGGCGGTCAGAGCCATACGGGGTTACCGCACCGTATCGACGGAGGCGGCGTGCGCCCTGGCCGGAACACCCCCGTGGGATTTGGAGGCGGAAGTGCTCGCCGACGTTTATCGGCGAGTGGCTAACTACCGGGCGGAGAGTGGTGGAGTTGGACCTCCGCCCGAGGACGTGCGCAAGTGGCGCGAAGCCGCTCACCGAGCCACGATGGATCGCTGGTCGGTCCGGCTGGAGACTCCACGTGCTGGCTTCGCCACCGTAGAGGCGCTTCAGCCGGTCATCGGCGAATGGGCAGCGCGGCAGCACGGGACCCTTACCTTCCGACTGACGCAGGTTCTTTCCGGGCATGGTTGCTTCGGAAAGTACCTGCACTCGGTCGCCAGGAGGGAATTGAGTCCCGCCTGCCACCACTGCGACTGCAGTGAGGATTCGGCTCATCACACGCTGGCGGTCTGCCCTGCATGGGAGACGCAGCGCCGGGTCCTCACTGCAGTCATCGGAGGGGATCTCTCGCTGCCGGCCGTCGTTCGTTCCATGGTCGGCAGCGAGAGCGCATTCACCGCGGTCGCAACCTTCTGCGAGGACGTAATCACGCAGAAGGAGGCGGCGGAGAAGGCCCGTGAGGACGACATCCAATCGGACCAGATTCGCCGCCGGCGACTCGGGCGGCGGAGGCGCGAACATCTGCGCCTCATGCCGCCTTGAGTGTGGCCGCGGGTGGACGGGACGGGTTTTCCCTCCACCCGCACTATGTGGCCAGCCGCGAGGGGGCGGCGTCGGTGTGTGCCGGACGCCGCCTAAGAGAGGGTCGTCGTACAGAGACGGTGCCCGCATCAGGAGCGGGCAGGCGCTGGAGAAGTTCAGAAGGAGATCCCACCCTGGACTTCTCCTACTCCTAAACGGAGAAGCGCGGAGAGGGCACACTGTGTGTTTTTTAGTCGGTTCAAGTCCGACACACCACCCCGCCGTAACCCCCGGTGGGGTGACGGTCCATGATGATTTTTCACACACTAAAAAAAAAAAAAAAAAAAAAGTGGCTTAAGCGGTCGCCACGCCGCTTCCTACAGCGCCAAGTGTCGTGGGTTCAAATCCCACGTGGGATAACACTTTGTGTGATTCACAAATTGTT
The DNA here is from genome assembly GCA_932526445.1 of Phragmatobia fuliginosa. Lineage (NCBI taxonomy): Eukaryota > Metazoa > Arthropoda > Insecta > Lepidoptera > Erebidae > Phragmatobia > Phragmatobia fuliginosa. The sequence goes on along the minus strand of OW052074.1, from coordinate 16,049,962 downwards.
GTTCTGAGTTTGGGTGTTCTTTGTGTCCGTTACATGTATGTTTGTAAAGTCCCCCGCGACACAGGAATTTATATTCCTAATGCGGTAGTTGTCTTTTTAAAAGAAAAAAAAAAGAATAAGTTCCGTTTACAGTAAAAAACAAAAGTTTAGGTGTTACTTAAATCAACAAAGCAATTTTTAAAGGTTTCGTCTGTCTGTCTTTTTGTTACGGTTATTCTCTGGACCTTGACTGAACTTTCACTGTTGGATGCCTGCTTAGGAGTAACCTAGGCATTTTTTTTACACTAGCTACAATTTGCGTACTCGACTTTTACAAAAATAACCGGGGAACACAGCTATTTACGACATAAAATTCAATTTCACAGATCACGCAACTGGTGGCACCATAGACTGGGTCAAGGAATTTGTGAAGGTGCCTCTCGTATACTGCTATGAACTACGTGAGAACAGTACCTATGGCTTCCTGCTCCCGCCCAATCAGATTTTACCTAACAACTTGGAAGTCATGGACTCGATCTTGGAAATGATCCATCAGGCCAGACGATTTGGATATATGAATAGCGCTAGCGGTGTTTACGGATCAATTTTACTTGTAACTTTGATAACCATCGCAAGATTTATTTATTAATAAAATACATTTTATTTATAACAATTTATTTTTTTTATATTTTTTTTTAAATCTTTATGATAATTAATTCTATGCGCTCATAGTTTTTTTATTATTAATTTTTTTAATACAACTCCCGCATTAGGAATATGAATTCCTGTGTCGCGGGGACTTTACAAACATACATGAAACGGACACAAAGAATACCCAGACTCAGAACAACAATTTGTGAATCACACAAAGTGTTATCCCACGCGGGATTCGAACCCACGACACTTAGCGCAGTAGAGAGCGGCGTGGCGACCGCTTAAACCACTAGACCAACCGTGCAGTCAAGTCGTAGTCGAGTGACCTTAGCTGATTGGATACTATTACCGAGGGTAAGTAACGACGGCGCGGTCAGACTTAGATGGGTGACCATTTGTGGCATGATATATTAGAAGCGTTTCCGTGACTCAGAGGTCACGTTAAGCAGTCAGTCCCTATTGTTATCATAAGATAGCAGTAGTGGAGCTTAGTTGGAGGCCTTCGGGCGGCTTAAAAACATTCAACGGCAAGATTACGTAGCTACAACGTATCTTGCTAATCCCCAACCCGCACTCGGGCAGCGTGGGGACGTATGGCCTTAGCTCTTAGCCTCTCCTGAGAGGAGATCCAAACCCAGCAGAGGGACATTAAGGGTTATCGATAATAAATTGGTAATAAAGGAAAGTGTAATAAATTAACATATAATTTACAGTATATTTTAAACAGCTCTACAACATAGAAAACAACCAGACTGCGAAACAATATTTGAAGAACATAAATACAATTGGTGCGACCCGGGAATCAAAACTGAGACCTCAAGCATAGCTGTCGCATACTCACTCACCACTAAGCCATCGAGGTAGTGAAGATATATTGGCATTTGAGACTGCTATAGACATTATCACAATTTTGTTAAGTTTGCAACCTATTTTATTTTAGATTTATAATCAGAAACTTTTAAGAATAAAGAATTTATAATTATAGAAATTTTAGCGCTTAAAAAAACACCAATAATCAAGTAAACAATTTGTAATTCTTAGCACTGTATTCAAAATTTCTAAAACGAAATAACGCTAATAAATCAAGAATGAATTTAAGATGTTAAAGAAAACAAAACATTTCGATATTGTAACATTACTTGTAACATATAAGCAGCTCTTCTTTTGCGATAAAAGCGACTAGAGGTTTCTATTGACTGAGACTGTAAAACACCATGTGAAGGTTTAGCCGCTAGCCATTAGGCTATATGAGAGAGTGGTCAACGGTTTTGAATGGTTTATGCAAAATGTTACAAATATTTTATAAAAAATATATTTATTTACAATTAACGCTATGATAAGTTTATAATCTAAGAGCGACAGTCTGTATTGCGGCTACACATAAATGCACCTGGAAGCACTGTTTATAATAGTGCATGAATGAATGAATATAAATATATTAATAATAATTATAATAAATCACTTTATTATATACTAGATTACTGCAATCATTGCAACAACATCTTAAAGTTAGGAGGTACAAATGTCGGCCTTATCGCTCAAAGGCAATCTCTTACAGCCAACCATGAGATGGAAAGTGTGGAGTATTACCTGGTGCTGTGATAAAGAGATAGAGAAATAGTATATATATATATATATATACCGCAGTATCTACAACTTTTATCAAGTCAGATGTTTTTTTATAAAATGTACGTAATAAGAAAGGTTAACACGTGGATTGCCTTAAAATATAATTAATTTAATTAAGCACCCAATTTTTGAGACGTCTCGAGTCAATATAAAGAGCGATTGCCCGCGAGCGGTAAGATAACTACTTATTCCTTCGTACCTAACACTAAGTCCTTTTCTAATTACCTAGCGTACAATAAAGTTATTATCATTATTAATTCAAATCAACAACTATCCCACAAAATGACGTAGATGTTCTACTTTCATTTGTACGACAATCTATTTCCGTTACAGAGTAACATTATAAATCAAAATGAAATCAGCTTGTCATATTGCAACGAAACCAATTCGACAAGTAATCGAAACTTAAATTAAAACACATAAATTCTTCACTCTAACATAAAACATGTACGGGACCGCCCGCGTTATCGCGATCTAGCTCTTTGAGCACATGCCTAAAGCTAGTCGGAAGTGCACGCGGAATCCTGCTACATCTATGTGGATAAATTTATAAGCTTAGGGCGGCTACACATATCTTTATCTCGAAACACTGTTTGGAAATTTTCCTTTGAGAAAATTGTAAGCGCATAGCTAAGTAAATTAAAGTTTGTAGAGAAAAATTCCTGGAAGAGAATATTTTGTTTACACTCTTTTTAATCCGTTTTAAGTGTAATACAAAATGTTTTATTTTGAGTGTCTTGTATTATATGTTTTTAGTAAATTTGAGACACGATACATATTTATATTTTTATTATGTAGAAGATCTTTATAGTAAACTAATAAATGAAATGAAATTATTCTGTAATGAAAACTTTAATTCTGTAATTAATTACAATATTATTTTTTTAGCAGCTGAATTCGGTCTTTTCTAACTGCAACAAACTTTTACGTTTGAAAGGATGAAACAAACTTTCGAGATGTTTCTTCCTTTCTTCTCGACGAACTATTGAGTTGGTTTCATTCATTTATTAATTAACGGTAGTCCTTAGATTATAATCTTTGGACTATAGCCTCTTATTAAGACCAGACAATCTTCTTTAATTGCAAAGTTCTCGTAGTTTTCAAAGAAGTAAGCTTAATAAATTAGCTCTGAGCTTAATATAGATAACGTATATGCGAACAGTTCAGCATGACTAGAAATATGACAGAAACTTCAACGTTGTAGAAACATTGCACAAAGTTATTTAAACGACATTTTAATAGTTGAGTAGGATGCTTCAACGTTTGTTAATACCGCTTAAAGCACATATTTTTACCCGATTACGGCCAAGCCAAAAGAGGGTTATGATTTTGAGAGGCTCTATAGTCACTTGTTTCTAAAGTGCAATGTAAGTACGTATCCGGGTAATGTGTGACTACGACTTTCAAACATGATTATGTGTAACTCTGTACACTGTTAATTGTGTCCTGAGAATCTTGTTTTACACTTTTTCAGTGCCTTTTTTACCGTACTTGGGTTTTGATATTATGAAAGTGTTTGTAATTAAAAAAATGTATTATCATGATATCATACGAATCATAACTCAAGATAAAACATGAGATTCTACCACTTTATGCGATGATGTTCATACAATATTTAAGAATAGTTTAATATGTTATACAGTTTAAGTGTTACATATTTATTAAGTGAAGATGAATATTCAATTTATTATGGTGTTATTCTTCATACCCAAGTTATATAAAATACATCATATTTTAGCGGTTTAAAAACAATTGTTTAACTTGGTCCAACTTCTCCATTCACTTTGACTCAAAAGAGATTCTTTAATGTAGTAGCAACGGAGATCAATCAACTACACAGGAGATATTATGGTGTACAAGTATGTGCGCAAATACAGATGCACTCTCTATTTTCTCAATGTCATATGTCATGTTATAATCCGATGGGATCAACGCGACCGGGAAAAAGCAAGCCCAGGACCGGGGCTTTACGTGCTTTCCGAGGCACGAGGCACTTTGCAAAAACTATTATTGTTTATATTGAGTGGAAAATGGATTGATCGTTGAGATCACCTCCGTAACAAGATATTGGGTTTGACAATTTTAGTAATAGTCCAGTCAATGAAAGCTTAACTTTGCCATTTTAGTTGATCACCTGCAACCAACGCGAAAATGTCCGTAAATCTTCGTAGATTAATATACTAAAATTGCAGGGTGCTGCATTACCGGCAAAGGGTGCAAATTAATTGCAAAAGGGTGCAAAACAACTTTTTCGTCTATATCTCGCGATTGGCTGGAAATAAAAAAAAAACTCACTACGAATTTTTTTAAAAATTGAATATTATATGTAAATATTTATTTTAAAAAATAGCAAAACAAACCAAATGAAAAATACAAAACATAACAGCACTATGATAATAATTATGAAAGAGCCTCGAGTTATTGTTAAGCCAACAGTTTCACTGAAGCACTCACCGCTAATGGATTTGGTGGAAATTAATTATTTTCACCGGTGCATAGCCTGTTTGTGTTTCTAGAATTTTTGATGTGTGAAATTCAAACGATTGAATAAACACTCCCAAAATCAACTGTGTGCAAACGAAACTAAGGTAGATTTTGCGTTGTGATTGCTTGTTTTGGTACAGCGTTACTATTGGTTTGTTTCAAATGGTTTATTTGACGTCAGTAATTTGAAAGTTATAAGGTTTAAGTGTTATAAACATGATTTATTTTATGTTGTCTATTTAAATAATCTTATAAGATTAATACGATTCTGATTTTTGTAATGTTAGCTAGCCTTTGCCGTCTGCTCAGCCCATATCGGTTATGGCAACAAAAAGTAGCCTTTGTTCATCTCCAAGGGTACAATCTGCCTCGATGCTAAAATTCAATTATAAAAATTAATAATCGTGAAAGACACTCAAAAAGGGTTACCATCAAATTTTTTATATTGGTATAGTAGTATAATACGACTGTTATTTCTTGTTTATCGATCATTTTACTTCATGCCTATTTCTAAATCAGTGTGATCCAACCCGGGAATCGAACCCGAAACCTCTTGATCAGCAGCCGCATACGCAAACCACTAGACTAACAAGGCAGTCATTGATTGTCTTACGTTTCGACGCATTAGATAGAAAATAAATATTAAAATGTGATCATGTAGTTATTACGATAGTGAGTAAGTATGAAAAGAACAAATATGATAACCCTCAATGCGGTGCAGTATTTCGACATGCAAACTGCTGGCTGCATAGCTCGTACTGCGGTTTCCGATAAATTTGCTTCAAAACATTGTACACATAATATCATTGCTTTGTTTGTGGCTGAAAATATATGTACGTATTCTGTTCGTTTGTCCAACAGTTTTTTGTTGAGGACAACAAATTGAATTTCAGATTTGTTTCCAGCTCAAGGCACTGTTTTAGTTGCGTGTTCATATAATTTGGTTGGGATTTTAAACGAATTCGGTGCATGTTTTGTTGGTTAAAATGAATAGACTAATTTAAAAAGTAGTATATATTAGAAACATATATTTGAATAGCATTAGCTAACTCAGTATGTATGTTGGTTAGCGAGTAGCCTCTTTCCTTTCTTAAGTATTTGGACATCTTAAACACAACATCACTAGTCCCAAAGTAAGCAGAGCTTGTGTTATGGGTTATCAAAGAATTTCCATGGCAAATTTCATTGATCTCGGTGAAGCGATACAGCTGTGTAACAGACCGACAGACAGACAGACAAACAAAGTTACTTTCGACTTTAATACATTACTATGGATTGATGAACTAAAAAAATTATAAAAGCTAGGTATTGGTGCTTGAAACCTCGTTGTTCTTGAGAACTTTTTAAAAGATTATACCTTTTGAAAAGCTTTTCGAGAATAGATTCCTAGATATGTAAATGTGAAGCGTAAGTATGTGAACGAAAGTAATTGGAGTAAGAGTTTTGCAAGCAATACGAGAGTGACATTTCTAGTTTATTTCTTACTTCAATAAAATAAAATCATTTTTAAAAGTTTAAATCTATGCAAAGATATAAAATTGAAGTGTTAATTTGTAATTAAAAAGTTATATTAATTTATAGGTATGTCTGTCCGTCTGTTCAGCATAATCTCTGGAACGGCTGCACCAATTCTGACGAGATTTATACAGGCAGATAGCTGATGGCATATAGAGTAACTTGGACAACCTTTATTTCAGAAAAAGAAGTTGAGTGCTGAACGGTGGCCCATTGATGCAGAAGAATCTTAATAGGCCGCCAGAGTACTTGTCGACATGCTGCATTAGCTGCAGTCATAATAAGGACGGTGACCAATCCTGAATTCTACTCGTGCTTTCCATCAGGCAGAGTAGTCACTTTGGTAGGCCTTACAATATAAGAAAGTATTTTAGAACAAAATGGATATACCTAATTGAAAATCAATGAAATAGTGAACGATTTCCAAATTTTAAGCAAATAAAACCCGTGGGCAAGCAAAGGCAAGCAAGTAAAAATGATGATGGGTAGTGTGAGCGTATAAGATTTAGTCCGTGGTTCCGCCCACGTGGATAGGATCTCTAATATCGTGATATTCATTATTTAATTTATTACCTATGACACTTGCAAATAATGAGGCTTACAGTAGCAAAAGCATTTTCAAAATCAGGTTTAGTAGTTGCAGAGATTACTCCTTATAAACGTCGTCGATCTACAAAAATACTTACCTATAATATTGATATAGATAAGTATTTTTGTAGATCCAAAAACTTTAACTGCACTACAAGCTCAATATTAATCTAATTTGAACTTAAATACTTCAATGATAGAGCTCAATTTTTCACAACTCCTACATTTAGTACAAGCCAAACGTTTTAGCCCGATGAAAAATTTCAAATCATGTCGACTCATCACAATACGAAGATGTGTTGATAAATGCTAGGAGTAATGGCTTGATTCGGGATCTTTATATTAAAATTATTTGTTTGTGTATAACACTTAAGAATTAAGTGTTTTTAAAAAAAGTTTAGAAAGATAAGTATCTTTTATTGTCAATATTCGACATGGTTTTAAAATAAATAAAAAAAGTCAAAAGTTTTTTTTTTTTTAATTAAAGTGATGGAGGGCGAAATACATGCGAGTTTATTCAGTTATATTATACTAGCTTTCGCCCGCGGCTCCGCCCTCCGCTTTCTATCTTCATACCAAATTTCATCAAAATCGGTTCAGTGGTGTAGGCGTGAAAGTGTAACAGACAGACAGAGTTACTTTCGCATTTATAATAATAGTAGGGATAGGCATAACCGAAATATATGTATTACTTAATTTAAGTTTGTGTCGTTGGTCTAGAGTTACGCAAGCAGTCAAAAGGTCTCGGGTTCGATTGGCTCAGGCTGTTGTAGAGTTTTTCTTATAATTTTTCTTCATTAGCAACCTCAAGTATGGAAAATGGCGGTGTTTCACGACCGTGCCGTGGAGAACACATCAAATCGTCGGTGTGGGTTGTCATGAACATCTATGGCAATCTTTATTTTGCAATCAGTGCAATCAAATATACTGACAACTAGCTCATGTGTTTCCTTCCTACTTACTATAATCCCGCGTACCTACATAAGCATTTCACTATGCCGCCATGCTGCTTTTATTCGCAGTGAGTATGGTGACCACCAATTTTGGATTCTACTCATGCTTTCCATTAGGCATCGACATTTCAATCAACATTTAGACACTCGTATTCATAAGCAGACTTTGTTTTCAAAAAAATATAACGACAAGACATATTTACTCTTTTCTTAAACAACGCCTAGCTGCCTACTTGTTTAATAAACGTTACTCCAAAAATAAAATAAAAGTAAAAATAAAATTGAGAGCGTCAAATGCATCGAGCCTCGATCAATTACATTTGTAATAGGAACATTTCTTATCAGTAACGGATCGATACTATTGTCACGACTGCTAAAATTGGTCTAAACGCGAATAAAAGTGTTAATGTGAATATGTAATAGTGATTTTTTTACAATTACAATTGAATTTGTAAAGATTTTCTTTGTGGTGATTAATAATCATGTTTTATTATTTGATATAATGCGTTATCGTATGTAATTATCAGCTGATTTAGACTGGTAGTGTATGTGACTGCTGTGCTTGAGGTCTCGGGTTCCATCCTCGGGTTTATTTCCGTACTCCGGATAACTATTAAGAATTTATTGTATGAAAATCAAACAAAATCCTGACCGACCGACATGATTGATCTGACTCTTGATCTGAAGTCGCAAATAGTAACCGCTAGACCAACGAGGCAGCCATTTATGCATAACACATTTATGTATTTAAAAAAAGTATCATCATCATCATCAACAGCCTTTAACAGTCCACTGCTGGACAAAGGAGAGCCTTTGAAAGGAGATTTTGGCCTACTGGCCATACATACCACGCTGGCCAGACGGGTCGGTAAAGGGTTTGTTTCAAGTTTTCCTTCTCTTGGCAGTGATGTTAGCTGCTCATTTTGTTCCTTTAGTCTACTCTTACGACACCCTAAGAATGAATAGTAGTGGTGACACTTTGTATTCTTAATCCGTCACCACACACCACACAAAAAAGTATACAAGTATATATATCTGTTGTCAGTACAAGTTCTGATTGGTTTGGGACTAGATGACTTTGCCTGTCAGATATCCTCTTTTCTTGACATTAGATAGAATATTAAAATCTTTACTTGTTATAAAAAGAAGTCGCTGTTATTACCTGCTATACCTAGATCTATTCACCAATAGATGGAGTGATTCAAGAGTAAGGTTTAATTGTACAATACATGCATATTATAGGTACTGTACCTATAGGGAGTTCATTCAGTATGTTATGTTACATCGTGTTATATCCATTCATATCATTATGAAAAGTTGAGAGTACGCATCTATGAACACAAGAGCATTATAAAAGAATTAAAAATAATTCCAAGCAAAAACACTGTGCTAAATATGTATGTATTTTTGTAACATCATTGTGCCATCTAAGCTGAATTCAGGAAGGCAGTAAAAGTCCCAAAGTGCTACTAAAATGTATTAACGAATACTTTATTTTTAGTTTCTGCGAAAACCTTTTGCAATATTATCTTTAGTGTTAGTTAGTAAACTCTTGGCGTTTATTAAGCTTGTTTATTGGCACGATTTTCATTATAGTATGCGTCATTAACAAATTTAGTTTGTTTGTTGCTTACAACTCTTTTTTTCGGTGGGAGAGCCACACTTTGCGGACGTGTTATAGTGGGCCAAAATCTGCTTTCTAAAGCTAGGCCTCTTTCAAGTTGTGGATTGTTAAAAACTGTTGATGTGAAGATTAATTTCTTTCATTGTATTTCATTGATTGATTGAGATTATTGGAGCCTAAATACTAAGCTTGGTTTTGGCAAAAGGGCTTGAAAAAGCTTTCCTCAAGTGCACAAATCCTTTGCCCCTATATATAAATAAATTAGATTTTTTTATGTCTACATTTATTTAAAATAATTGTTTTTTTACTTATAGTTGGATGATAAGAACCCACAATAATAAATTATATAGTGTAAGTTATTTAACAAAGTAGAAACTATTTTATGCATGTACTGTAATATATGAAAACTGTCAATAAAAACTTTATTATCATTTCTAACTTTAAAGCTTCTTGTTTTCCTGTATTATATTTATGTGAGCCGGCCAAAGTAATTCTACTCTGTCTGAAGGAAAACATGAGCAGAAACCAAGAGTAGTGGTTACCATACTCATTGCAAATGCAGACAATGCAAAAATGAAGCAATGAAGCATGGTTACTCATACGATGGCGGTCTGTTGTGTTGCTCCCAAACGGCCCGAGACAGGTGACACCCGATGACGGCCGGGGAGTGTCGTCCAAGGCGAGATATCGTGAGAGGCGTGCCATCGACCTATCCTGGGGGTGATTTTGGCCACTCTGGGATGTACCTCAGTCATGGGGTACGGCAGGGAGGACTACAGAAGCCGTCGATGCGTTGCTACAGCTCGTCTCGACTGCCGAGGTATGCCGACGAGGAGCTTAGTCAGTAGACCGGTTACTCCGGGAGTCTCACACCTTCTTTCCACATGGAGGGAATTTAAAAAAAGGTAAACAGACTCACTAACGAAATACTACATCACGAATGCTGTTATTTTGAATTGATTATTTTCGAGAGGGTAGTACTGCCCCGGCCGAGGTAGCCAGTTCATTCTGAATTCGGCGTGGCTCTACTTACTAGAGCTTTTTTAATAATTCTTTGACATACACAACATTTGATATAGATTTAACAACAAGGAAATGACATTTTAAAATTTACTACACTAAGTATCAACATAAAAATAGCAAAAAATAAGGAAGTCATTATTTTAATGTACAGAATCAGGAAAAGAGTGTAATTTATTTGTGATATAATTGCCATTAATTTAAAACATTTATGATACCATTTTTATTGAGACAACAGGAAAAAACAATTAAATTTTATTATCACAATATACCACTTATTGGCGTTAGGTAAAAACAGAGTAAACAGAGTAAAAGCCCAATATTGTGACTAACTTTCTTCTTTGTCTTTCTTAGTCTTTGTGCATATTTGCAAAGACGTCATGTCCATTTTAATGATAAGATGATATTTTTTTTATTTCCTTCTTTCAAGTTACCAGGTACCTCTTTATGTTGCTGTATTCATTACATAATATTCTAACGCAAAATTTGAAACGTCCTAGATTTTTATAAGTCTTTGCATAGATTTTACTTAGTCAACTATCATTAGTCACAAAATAGTCAAAAATAGTCAAAAATAACACTAACCTGCTAACCCAAAATTCTAAACAAAAAAGAGAAACTTTAATTCACTTCCCAAGGGCCAATCCTCTTCGCCCCTACTAACACGGATATGAGCCAACATAATCCTTCACACGGTCCAATCAATCGTCCCGTCAGTTTGTTCGTAGCTAATAATTGGTATAAATGTTTACCGGAACAGGATAATGGCCGAACGTTTCGTTAATAGCTTTATTATTATCGAACATTATTTTCCTGATATTGACACTGATATCGAAATGAATCAGATAAATGTGCTTTAAAATGTATAGTTTACATTTTTTATTCTTTTTTCGCATATATTTTTGTTTAAAAATATGTATAACTAACTTTTATCTAAGGCCCACTCGCGTGTATAACGATTATCGCGGATAAAAGTAGCTTATGTCATTCCTTAGGTTTTAAACTATCATCATCATCATCAATCATCAACAGCCTTTAACAGTCCACTGCTGGACATAAGCCTCTCCTTAGAAAGGAGGTTTTGGCCTACTATACGACGCTGGCCAGACGGGTTGGTAATGGGTTTGTTTCAAGTTTTCCTTCTCTTGGCAGTGATGTTAGCTGCTTATTTTGTTCCTTTAGTCGCCTCTTACGACACCCATCGAATGAATAGGGGTGGTGACACTTTGTATTCTTAATCCGTCACCACACGGAAGCTAAACTATTTGTTCTACAAATTTCAATAAAATCGGTTTAGTAGTTTTGGAGCACTACGGACAGACAGACAAATTTACTTTGACATTTATAATATTAGTAACAATAAGCATTGGTGTTCTATACTTACCGTATCTTTTGGTAATAGATTAAAAGTAGAGAGTCACCACCTGACGGATACGTTGGTCTAGCGGTTATTGTATGCGACTGGTGATCAAGAGGTCTCGGCTTCGATTCTCGAAAATAAATTCTTATTAGATGCCCGGAGTATGAAATTTTACGACACACACTAAATAACTTATTTATGCATTTATTAAAAAGCTGTTAATGTGAAATTACAAACATATACTTCAATTTTATTTATATCAATATATGTACGCCAAATTGAAAAACAAACTTCAAAAAAATCCATTAATACGCGGAAGTCACTTGCAATAAACATGATACACTTATTCATTCTCATTCACAAAAATAAACAAAGTTCACGATCCCCTCTACAAAGGGTCATTAGAATGCATCAAAATATTCCCATAATCATAGTTTGCCCACATTTCATTACCTGTCTGTTTTACTAATGACATTTATGCGTGATATTTCAATATAAATATAATTCCATGCATTTTCACATGAGAATTTTTATTGACAGTGTTTGTGTTAAATAAAATTACATTTATTAATAACATTTTCAATTGCTTACAAGTTACAATTGATGATATCGTTTATTTTATTGTTTGTTTCCGTGATTACGTAATTGAATAAATCTTTTGAATATTTATCAACTTTATAACGAATAAGGGAATTTTAAGATCAAAACATCTTTTATAAGATATGTTGTTTTTATTTTTATACATATATGAGCCTGCTAAAGAGACTCTACTCTATCTAATCTAAAGTATGACGAAAATCTAAAAGTGAATAATAATTAATAAATATTTCGGACTTCTGACATACAACATCATCTTTTTTTATTTGATGCCTACCAATGTGACTCCACTCTGCCTGATGGTAAGCATGAATGGAATCCAAGAGTGGGGGCCACCACACTTCCCGCGATGCAGGAAGTATGGCGATGCTGACCCAGACTATGGCGGCTTTGTGAGATGCTTTTTCACACCCCTCTTAAAGGACCCGGGATCATAATGGGAAGGAAACACGTGGGATGGTAGCGAGTTCCAGTTTTTAACCGCTCGGCACAGGAAAGAAGAGCCAAACCGTTTAGTTCTAGTGCGTATTTCTACCACTCTAAAGCGGTAACTTCCAAGGCCAGCACGTGTGTTCCTGTAAAGGAAGGGAGAAGGTGGGATCAGTTGGAAGAGCTCATCAGAACACCCCCCATGGTAAAGGCGATAGAGGACTGATATAGTAGCGATATCTCTTCGCAGCTGCAAAGGCTCGAGGAACTCGGTGGCTCCAGGGCTATCAATGATGCGGACCGCTCGCCGCTGCAACCGATCGAGAGCGTCGAGCAAGTACTGCGCGGATCCATTGCAGAGATGGGAACAGTACTCCACGCAGGAGCGAACCTGGGTCTTGTAAAGAAGACACAGATGCTCCGGCGAGAAGAACCGTCTCACCTTGTTTAATATGCCGAGCTTCTGCGAGGCCGCCTTTGTGACGCTCTCAATGTATTCCCGTCGGTTGAGATCCTGGCAAATGTCCATATCTAGGATACCGAGCTTTCCTTGTATTGGCAGCTGGGTGTTCTGAAAAGTCGGGAGAGGAAAGGAATGGAGACTTTTTAGTAGTGATCGCACACACCTGTGTTTTCTTGACATTGAACTTGACCAGATTCTCATCACCCCATTGAGAAATACGGCTGAGAACCCGGTCGAGCTCAGCGACAAGGTCCCGCCGCTTTTCCTCGACATTTGCCTTCCTATCTGTGGGATGTCCAATATATCGCCCGTGGACTGTGCTGTCATCTGCATAGCAATACATGTTGCCTAAGGCCAACATATCATTGATATGCAGAAGAAACAGCGTAGGCGACAACACAGAGCCCTGAGGTACGCCAGCGTTAACCTGCTGAAAGTCGGAGGCCGCGCCGTCGCAAAGGACTCTGATGCGGCGCTGGTGCAGGAATGCGGCTATCCAGCTGCACAGTTTAGGGGGCAGGCCGAATGCCGGAAGCTTGGAGAGCAGCGAACGGTGCCAGACCCTGTCGAAAGCTTTGGCCATATCAAGGCTAATGGCCAGGGACTCTCCATGCCTATCCATAGCCTCACCCCATAGGTGTGTTACGTACGCTAGAAGATCACCCGTGGATCGATTCGGTCTGAAACCATACTGCCGATCATGCAACAAGGAGTGATCCTCCGGGTAGCGAACCAATTGGTTGTTGATGATTCGCTCGAACACCTTGCAGAGAATGGAGGTGATGGCTATAGGTCGGTAATTAGCCGGATCGGAGCGGTCGCCTTTCTTGGGGATGGGTTGCACATTCGCCTCCCTCCAGGCCTCCGGAACAATTCCCGAGGAATACGACAGGCGGTACAGACGCGTCATTACGGGAGACCACTCCGGTGCACAGTACTTGAGAACCATCGCTGGAATACCGTCAGGTCCGCTGGCTTTCCGGACGTCGAGAGACCGCAGCTCCGCGCGGACATCACTTTGCCGGATACGGATATCCCGCATTGTGGTGTCGCAGGTCGGAATGACAGGCGGATCCATGCCATGGTCCTCAATTCGGGAGTTAGCCGCAAAGAGATCTACCAGCAGTTTCGCTTTCTCCTGCGGCTGATAGGCCAGAGTTCCATCGGGATGTTTCAGCGGTGGTAGCGTGGGTTGGCAGTGGTTAGCTTGAACGGATTTAGCCAATCGCCAGAATTTACGACTACCCGTAGGGTGTGCGACGAGTTCTTGGCCTATCCGTGCAACGCGCTGGGCGTCCGCTCTTATGTAAGCCCTCTTGCATTCCCTAGTGGCTTTGTGAAACGCTGCTTTAAGGCGATGAACGTTAGGGTCACCATGAGCGCGGGCCCTGATCCATGCGCGGTATGTCGCTTGCTTTTTTGTAACGGCGTTAGTGCATTCGCGATCGAACCAGGGGTCGTCTTCGTGCCGACGGCCTCAGTGTGAGGAATATAATACTCCATGCCGACAGTAATTTCGTCGGCAACGGCCGCAGCACTCTGCGACAAATTTCTGCCCATAAAACAGCGTTCAGCCCATGGGATGGAAGCAAAATAGTCCCGCATTCCGTCCCAATCTGCTGACGAGTAGTGCCATAGTCGTCGCCTTGCTACCACAGGTAGTGGCGGGGCAGCAAGAGGCACCATGGTGGATACCAGGCAGTGGTCAGAGGAGCCCAAAGGAGCGAGTACCGACACACGGTACTGCGCTGGATGACTCGTCAGCAGCAGGTCTAGCAGAGAGGGCGCTTGACTGGATACGTCTGGTATCCTAGTGGGCTGTAGTACCAGTTGAGTGAGGTCATGGGTGAGAGCGAACGCGTGGACAGTTCTACCAGCATGGTCAGTTCTGGAAGACCCCAACCAGGACTCGTGGTGGGCGTTAAAGTCTCCCAGAAATATCAGTTCAGCAGTAGGAACTGTTCTTGAGCTTTATCGGCTGCTTGACTTAGGTGGTCAAAGAGACGAGTTGTCTCGGAGTCTCCAGAATGGGACCGGTAGAGGCACACGTAGATTCTAACTTTTAAACTTTCGCGTTCCATGATAATTAATATTATTTTTACGGGAATTAACGCGATCACTTATTTAGGGTATTACATACCTCTGATTTGCCTGACGTTTCGACCAGGTTGCACCGGCCGTGGTCACAGGCTGACTGTCAGCCTGTGACCACGGCCCATTTGTGCTGAAATCAGCGTGGCTCTACTACCTATAATTATGGGGACTAGACGACTGATATAAATACATAAACATACTAATTTTTAGTAAATACATACATATTATACATAGAAAACATCCAAACTCAGAAACAAAAATTTTGCGGATCATACAAAAATTCCGACCCGGAAATTGAACCCGAGACCTCCTTATCAGCAGTCACATACGCAAACTACGAAACCAACAAGGCAGTCAAAGTCAAGTAGTGGTCGCCATACTCATTTCAAATGCAGGCAATGTAACAATGCAGAATGGTGATCCACATCATAGCGGTCTATGGAGATGCATCTGCATCTTTGGCTTCCAGTATCGCACTCACCAATGAAACACGACAGCACGAATGCTGTCATCTTAAGTTGGTCTACTGTGCGTACACCCCGACTCTATTGTACTCCGATGGCTGGGGCCCGTGTGCCGTCTGTATGGACAGGTCGACTCAAAACTATGGTTCTTTCTTCAAAAGGCCAACCCAGACCCTATACTGCACTCACATAGTTCTCTTTAATATTGTACACGGATTAAAAAAAAAAGAAAAAAAAGACACCTCTGTGGTTTGTTTCGGCGTTTCTTCCCAGAGTGAGTCGTAGGAAATGCCGGCGCCTTCTAGCTATAAGTCCGACTTGTAAAAATGTCTGAAAAGATTTACTTACAGAAATAAATATCATTTATCATTTATCATTTATCATTTATCATTTATCATTTATCATTTATCATTTATCATTTATCATTTATCATTTATCATTTATCATTTATCATTTATCATTTATCATTTATCATTTATCATTTATCATTTATCATTTATCATTTATCATTTATCATTTATCATTTATCATTTATCATTTATCATTTATCATTTATCATTTATCATTTATCATTTATCATTTATCATTTATCATTTATCATTTATCATTTACCATTTATCATTTATCATTTAACATTTATCATTTATCATTTATCATTTATCATTTATCATTTATCATTTATCATTTATCATTTATCATTTATCTAGCACCTTGAAGTTGTTGTTGGTGATGATGATATAAATATCACATATGTTCGTACTATTAGTAAAACGTGCTGGTAAACGTCAATCAAATCCAATACATCATTAAGTGTGGTACAGACTGACAGCTATCAATTGATATAATTTTTTTAACTATTAATTTATAAATAAATAAATAAATATTTTCGGACATCTTACACACAACGCCATCTAGTCCTAAACTAAGCAGAGCTTGTATTATGGGTATTAGACAACTGATATAAATACATAAACAAACTTTTTTGTAAATATATACATATTATACATAGAAAAACACCCAAACTCCGAAACAAACATTTGTGGATCACACAAACATTTGGTCCGACCCGGGAATTGAACCCAAGACCTCTTGATCAGCAGCCGCTAGGCTGACCACTAGACCAACAAGGCAATATTATATTTTTACGTCATCTTTTACCTGCATTTTGACATTAATTGAATAAAAGGTTACTATAAATTACCGAGAAAATATGCTCTAAATTTCCAAAGTATAGAACCTTGTATCTTCTTCCTAGCTTTTATTCCCAAGATTATTATATCAGTTTTTTCACGGAGCGACTGGCATCGGACCTCTGCCTGAGGGAGAACTTCGAAGGTTGAACTAAAGCCGGTTCCAAAAATAACGGGTCAGTCACATAAACGGTAGACTGTAAGAGAATGCCTGTGGCATTAAGTCCGCCATTGTACTTACTGTGCATAAAGTTGTAAAATAAATAAATAAATAAATAAATAAATAAACCCGAATATCTCCCGAACTACGTATGCCATCCTAATGAAACGAAGACTGTTCAATTGAGAATTTAATTATACAGATAAAAAATAAAATAAAACTTAGTTACACCCACAATATTAATCTTAAATTAAAAAAAAACTAAAGTAGTCATATTTTTCTTAAGATTACATTTTTTTTATGATTGTTTTTTTGCTGTTTTTCATCACTTTCTTCATTTAATACTTTGTATTGCCTCCACGAGCTCTTCTGACAGCTTCCAGGCGATTAGGCATGCTGTACACCAAATTTCGGAGCCAGTGCTGAGGAATACCTTCCCATTCCTCCACCAGTGCTTGTATGAGCTCGGGAAGCGTGATTGGTGGGGGGTTTCGACCTTTCACGCATCTCTGAAGCTCGTCCCAGGCGTGCTCGATGGGGTTTAAGTCCGGGCTTCGCACTGGCCACTGCGTGAGTTCGATACCGACCTCTTCAAGGTAGTCATGTACAATTCTGGCGGTATGGGGACGCGCATTATCATGCATTAATATGCCATGCCGGTCCATCCTGGCCATGAAAGGACCTACATGTTCATTGAGGATCTCTTCCACGTACCTCTCTGCATTTAGAGTTCCATTTTGAATGAGCACCAGCTCGGTGCGGGCCTCAGCAGAAATCCCAGCCCAAACTTGTACGGAGCCTCCACCGTACGCCACTTTTTCCTCCACACACGCTTGATGGAAGCGCTCCCCTGGTCTTCTGTACACCAACTGCCTACCATCATGCTTATAAAGCATGAATTTAGACTCGTCCGTGAACATTACCCTAGACCAATCGTCTAGTGTCCAGTTTAGGTGTTCGCGCACGTATCTCTGTCTTGCAATTCGATGTCCCCGTTCCAGTTTGGGGCCATTTGCGGGCCTCAATGGTTTCAAATTTGCTTCAGCAAGACGTCTTCTTACTGTTTGAGCGCTTAAATTGCCACCTCCAAAGCGAATAAAGTGAGTTTTTAGACCAACAGCAGTTTGAAAACGATTTCGGAGCATTGTAGCCACCAGTTGTCTGTCTTCCCTGGCCGTTGTGCATCTTGGTCTGCCATTTCCTGGTCTTCTAAGGTGTGATCCGGTCTCTTGGTACCGCTGGACTACCCGCTGAACAGTCGACAAAGATACACCAATGTTTCTGGCTGTTTCACGCTGGCTCCGCCCAAGTTCCAAAAAAGTTAGGATTCTGGTACATTCCTCTAGCGTGACTGCCATGCTTCACCTCACAGAATAATAATTATGCACGTGGAAGACGTTCACGATAATTTTTTTTGTGACAGAATAGAAATGGAAAGCATCCATAATGACATGAAACAAAAATTTTGTTTTTAAAAATAGTCATTTTTTTAAATTTTGTTTTTCTAATGAAGTTTTTTTCATCAACCAGTTTAAATAATATGCTATTAGAAGCGCAACTAAAAAGTCTTTATTCTGTTTTTTATTTCATTGATCTAGCTTTTACAGTTCTGGAGGTATTTCAATTTTTGTGACTGACCCGTAATTTTTGGAACCGAGTGTAGTTGTCAATATATTTGAGGGCACTGACTTTCTAATAACGATTGCAAAAGATATCCATGATAACCGGGACTGATAGTGTGTATATGTATATGTGTGTATATGTATGTGTGTGTGTATATGTGTGTGTATGTATGTATATATTTCTAAAGCAGGCACCACACTTCGCTATGCGCTATTCGTTATGCGGGTTATTCGCGCGCATACGGCGAAGTGTGGAGAGTATATTCGCCAATATTCGCTTTTATTCGCTTTATTCGTACGCATCGAATAGCGAATGCGCATATACGTCGACTTGTCGGTTTTTTGACACACTTCAAAGGACACGATTAAGGCGAATACACGCATCGACTGCCCACACTTCGGACGGGTAGTGAAGTGCCCTGTGCATAACTAACAACCATAGACTATAAAACAGTTTTTGAAATAGATAAATCAATTAAACGATTAAAATAAACTATCATATGATCAAATTAATTAGACTTCATTTAAATATTGTTTCTGTCAATTCAATAAAATAAAAAGGAAAATAAAATAATATGTTTCGTTCGTTCATTGACCATTAAAAATGACAATGCCCTGTGCATAACTAACAACCATAGACTATAAAACAGTTTTTGAAATAGTATAAATCGATGAAACGATTAAATTAGTTTATTTTATGATCAAAATAATTAGACTTCATATAAGTATTGTTTCTGTAAATTTAATAAAATAAAAAGGAAATTAAAAGAATATGTTTCGTTCGTTCGTATGGTTTCGTTTTGTTCACCATAAAAATGACAATGACACATCTCTACAACACACATAATTTGCCTTACTTGATATACCAGTACGAAGTGTGGTGGCGTGTTTGTTGTTTGCGCGCATAACAAGTATTCGGGCGAATACGGCGTAGACACATAACGAATAGCGAATAACGAAGTGTGGTGCCTGCTTAAGATACACTGAAATGAGTATTTATAAAAATTTGATAATGTAAAAACGTCACTGAATCGATCATTCCTAATATACGTTGTGGCACAGATCTAAATCATTACTGTAGAAATTGTTCACTATAACGTCTACGATACATTTTTTTATGTATAAGTCTACCTAAGTCACTACTCTGTCTGATTAAAATCATGAGTAGAAACCATGAGCACTTGTCACCATACTTATTCTGAATGAAACATGGTGACACGCATTTTGCATCATTGAGCCATCTTATTTTATTTCAATTAACATTGTGATACAAACAACTTACAATTTAAATCTAGGACAGTCGCATACAAAAATTATTTCGAATGTCACATTAAATAAATCATCAAACTATTACGAGAGGTCATCGGAAGTCATATTTATGACCGTAACGACATCGCGTATCAACAATGTAACCAGTAAACAAATAATATTCAATTATATTCACATTTGCTTATTGAGGCCCCTCTAGAGTACAATGGATTGAGCTACAAATGGAAGCGGAGTGGACAAGGAACCAATAAGCGTGGAGAAGATATCAAAGAGCTCTTTTTCAAAGTTATGTAATAATAATATTTTTTTTGCTAAAAAATATATTTAATATCCTCTAAAGAAAACTGTAATTAACAAACTTGTAGTTTGTATATTATAAAACAATATAAGCTGTGTGTGGTTTGTCTAATCCATAAAAATATACACATCATCACTACATAGTATAAAACAAAGTCGATTTCTTTGTCCCTATGTATGCTTAAATCTTTTAAACTACGCAACGGATTTTGATGCCATTTTCTTTAATAGATAGAGTTATTCAAGAGGAAGGTTTTTATGTATAATACATGCATAATATAGTAGATAATAATTTTAGAGGTTTCTAATGTGATGTTTTTTACGCTTATATTGCAAACGCTGGCTGTACCCTACGAGATAGATCAAAATAATGTACTACAGTATTGTACATCTTAAAAAGGTCTACAAAAAAGTCCGCGATGGTATATATCTATCTCTTAGGGATAACCCACAATAACAATATTTTTATTTTTTTGTTTTACGAGAAATATTGATTTTAAACAATACAGTATTAATCCTTATCCAATTAAGTACCTTAAATACATTGTGTATTTAATATAAATGAATTTAGCCCTAATTTAGCCCTAATTTAGTATGTAATTTAAATTATTACTTTTGAAGATATTACAGATTTAAAATGCAGGAACAAAGCGATTGTGGTGGTACCAGCCGGGGCCCGTTAGTTGACGCTGCTGTCGATTTGTCACTATCAGATATTAACTAAACACAATACTTTATTATGAATTAATATTCTAAGGCAGTACGAAGTTCGCCGTGTCAGCTAGTAGTTAATAAATTATGAGAAAAATATGCTCTAAACACTATTATTTATTTATTCAGTATCTAAGAAAACCAAAATGATTCAATAAAGCTTAACAATTTAACTACTTTTTCATATTTTAAGACATAAGCATTACATATTTTTTTATATTCACTCTATTGACCTGTGTATTAGACTCGCCAAACCTAATTAAGACTTTTGTCTTATGCTATGTTAAAGAGACACAACTTAATATTGATTATTAAGTAAAGGCTCTGCGCGTTTATTGTATTCGTATAACCATCTATTATATTATTCAAGTGGATGAGCTTTATATTACAGATCAACTTGACTTCACCCTTAGGTCATAATAATATCAAGTTACAGTAAACCACATCCATTGAATCGTCCTCTCTTCCCGGGTAATCTAGTGAACATGTAATAGAATTTTATTTGTTAGAGCTACTCGATTTGGTTGCCAACGTCCGCTTACTGCCTTTTTACGGGCAATGCTACCTGTCTAGTACAGTTGCCAACAAAATTCGCTTTTCGATAAATAAATATATATTACTTTGCAAGGTCAGATAAATGTTACTTTATAGAGACGACATAATAGAAACGGGCCATATGCTTGTCAGGCCACGCATAGACTAGGGTTCCGTAGTCATCTATAATAACACGTGGATTTATGATTATGGTCAATAGATAATTGTTTTGTTTACATATTATTTCGTTATTTTTGTACGAAGTTTTCCAACAAGCACATTTTCCAAGTAACTTCTGTAACTTCTGTATTACTAAAGTTGTCTAAGCCGTCAAAATTTTCCTTTAAAGTTCATCAAATGTAATAACATCATGAATTTTCAGGTTTTTGAAACCATCCGTTTATTAAAACGCTGATAGTTTGCAATAGACTGATGTCATATTTTATTATATTCATTCCAATACATATTCATTCACATACATAGTAGCTACATTTATTCCTTATTGATTTGACATTGAATGACAACAGATGGCGCTAGTGGTATTTTGTTACAATTATTTAACACCCTGACCTAACAAAATAAACTAAATTCCAATTCTAAAAATATACACATAAAGTGGTTTCAATTATAATAATACATACTATACTTTTGAAACACCCATTAGACCTAAAAACTTATAATGTTTGTTTTTACATAAGCTTTTGGTCAGTATATCAGCTGGCATATTATTTGTTGACACATATTCAAGTTTCACTTTATCTTCCAAAACACATTCTCTTACATAGTGGTACCTTATGTCAATATGTTTTGTGCGTTTATTCTGAAACAAGGGATTAGAAGCTAATTTAATGGAACTTTGGTTATCACTATATAAATACAGTGGCATATCCGCACATTGCACAAGCTCATTTAACAAATTCATTAAATAAATACCCTCTTTACAAGATTCAGATAAGGCCATGTATTCTGCTTCTGTACTAGATAGTGCTACAGTCTTTTGCTTCTTTGATTCATAAGACACAACAGAATTTGACATAAGAAAACAAAATCCAGTATATGACCTTCTATCCAGTGAACAGGAAGCCCAATCAGCATCTACAAAGCCATGTATATTTCCAGTAGTTTTCTTATATACAAGACCATACTCACTAGTTCTTTTTAAATACTTCAATAAACGTTTTAAATGTTTCCAATGACTTTCATTGAAACAATTGTTATATTGACTTAAAAAGCTTATACTAAATGTAATATCTGGCCTGGTTAACACTGACAAGTACATTAGACTGCCTATTAATTGTTGGTATGGGTAATTTTTATTTGAGTTATTATTATTATCCTTTTCCAACTTTAAAATTATTTCCATAGGAGTATCACAAGATGAGCAATCTGACATATTAAATCTCTTAAGAATAGTCTCTATGTATTGCTTCTGGTCTACAGTAATTCTGTCTTTATATACATTAATATTCATACCTAGACACTGTTTTATCTGACCCAAGTCTTTGATTCTAAATTTTTCAACTAGTTTATTTATTAACTCTTTATATGTATTCTTACAGTTATAAAAAACAAAGAAATCATCTACAAATAGAGCAACATAGACTTTAGGGCTCTTATCAATTTTTATAAAAAAGACAAGGTTCATAATCTGACCTTTTATAGCCTAATTCTAACAAACAATCCTCAACTCTAATATACCAAGCTCGAGCTGATTGTTTGAGACCATAAATTGCTCTCTTAAGCCTCAGCACTTTGTTATTGCAATTATTAAATTCTGAGCATTCTGGTATTTCCATATACACAGTTTCTTTTAGAAAACCATTAAGAAAAGCAGTTGGTACATCAAGGTGATTCATTCTTAAATCAAGTTGAACACTTAAAGCTAATAACAATCTGAATGTAGAATATCTTAAAACTGGCGAGAAAGTTTCATCAAAGTCAATACCTTTCTTCTGGGCAAAACCCTTGGCCACAAGCCTGGCCCTGTAGCGCACTTCACCATCACTGTTAAATTTTCTTTTAAACACCCACTTCGCTTTGACCACTGTTTTGTCTTTTGGCCTATCCACTAATTCCCAAGTGTCATTTTCCCTAAAAGATTTTAACTCGTCTTTTATTGCACACTGCCATTGCTCTTTTTCAGAACTGTTCAACACATCACTTGTAGTGAGCTGTTCACCTGCTATTTCCACACACATGCTCGCAGCACTATAGTAATCTGGTTTGCGTCTCACACGTTTTTGAGGCACATTGGTGTTACATTGTGTGGAGAGGACATCCATGTCTTCTGGTGATAAAGTGTCTGAGCAACTATTATCAGTGTCATACGAAGAATCGCTCGGGATGAATGTCTTATCCTTCTCGCTTTCACTGGTATCTTGCTCTTCACTTACAGAAGCTTCTTTCTCTTCTGCATCTTCATGTGGTCTGCTTTCATCAATTGTGATGGTTGTCATTGAGCTGTCATCTGTGTTTTCCATGACCACGACATCTCTGGCTATAGTAACATCTCTTGCTACTGGATCATATAAGCGATAGCCCTTGATATTTTCAGAATATCCAACTAGGAACATTTTCTTCGCCTTTTTGTCCAATTTCTTGCGTTTTTCTTTAGGGATATGTACCATGACTGGACTGCCGAATATGCGCAAGTGATCCAATTTCGGCTTTCTGCCCGTCCATACTTCATAAGGAGTTGTATTGTTACCAATGCCTGCCGCTGGTGCACGATTTAAGATATATACAGCTGTATTTACAGCCTCCGCCCACAAGCATTTTTGTAGCTGTGCATCGAACAGGAGACAGCGAGCTTTCTCAACTATTGATCTGTTATATCGCTCACATAATCCATTCTGCTCCGGTGTGTAACTGTTCGTTTTTTGATGAACTATACCACATTGTCTTAAGTAGTTCTCCATTGCTGTCGAACAGAATTCACCTCCGTTGTCTGACCTTAGTATTTTAATCCTTTTTGACTGTTGAGTCTCCACAAGGTCTTTATATTGTTTAAAATATTTGAAGGTTTCATTCTTCTCTCGTAGAAAATAGACAATGCACATCCTGCTAAAGTCATCCACAAATAGTAGGAAGTATCTAGCTTTACCTAGTGACAGGTTCTCCATTGGTCCACATAAATCTGTGTGAACCAATTCCAAGACTTCACTACTTTTGTTTACACTGTGAGGAAATGGAAGTCTCGTTTGCTTCCCTTCACAGCAAACTGTGCAACTATTCTTGCTGATATCACACTTATCACTGAATTTAACACCTTCGACTAACCCATTTTTCAATTTCTGCATATCAGTGGCATTTATATGCGCAAGTCGCCTGTGCCAGGTTGTACTTGATACTTTCACTGATGCTGCAAACATTTGCTCAGTTTTCACATTTAATCTGTATACACCATTTTCTAATTTTGCTACACCAATACATTCATTCTGTGAGTTATAGATTGAACAACCATGTTGATCAAATTCGACTCTGTTGCCGTTGGCAATTATTCTACTCACTGAAAGTAGGTTGGATGTCAAGTTTGGCACACACAAAACATTGTTTACATTTATCTTGTGATTCTTACTACCGACACACGTCGTAATCTGTAGATCCCCTGAGCATTCAACGGGCACTATCGTTTTATTAGCCACGATAATCTCCTTAGTCTTGGGTTGAAAACAAACATTTGATAACAAATTCTGGTTGGAAACCAAATGAGTACTTGCGCCGGAATCCAAGTGCCAGTCGCTTTGACTAAATCCTTTTGTGAGAAAAACACTAAATGCATTCGTCTTCATTTTTTCTGTGTGTGGACATTGATTTTTGTAATGTCCAGTCTGCTTACACTTATAGCAACGAATTATTTTAGTTTTCTTCGTTACACATTTATTGCCGCCATCTTTGACATTGACAGTTGACGGATTCGTTCTGTTTCCGTTCATTCTACTGCCGCCGCCATTACGCCAATATTTTTTCGCGATAAATGCACCCTCCGATTTCACATCTATACTCATATCCAACAACTTTGTTTTTATAGCGTCCGCGTTTATGTTAATGCCTGAATGTTCGATGGCCATTATCATTGGCTCAAACTTCTCCGGTAATCCGGCTAACATTAGTGACCCAATCCACTGGTCATTTATTTCGAAACCAGTCCCTTGCAGTTTCTGTGCGGTTTCCATAAGCTGGCTGACATAGCTGGTCATCGAGTCGCAGTCTTCTAGGCGTATATTTTCCATAGAATCCACATGCATTGGCGGCCCAACCTGGTATGTCCCGGTATGGCGGCAGTTTCAATTGTAATTTTAATTTTGGTTTCAAATTGTTTGTTTGTATATATTTCCTTTTTGTTTGTATTGGTGTGTATCTTTCTGTGATTATTTGTATTTAATTCACCCTGGAAGGAATAAAGGATTAATTTGTGAATATATTGTACTAACACGGTTTAGTGTGTAGTGTGAAAAAGAATAAATTAAATAATCATTTATAATATCACTTAATGCACTTACCCGTTTATATATTTTTCAATTTTGATGGCGGAATTTAGTGACCTGAGGCTATCAGCGTCAAATCAGCTGCTATGGTGGACGCTGAAAATCAGCTCTGTGATAGCATAAGGCCATTGCAGTGTATGCTGAGAGTCCACCTATTTGTTGGACACGACGTACAGCCCCCGTCACCAATATTACCAGCTCAGTATTGTATTTCAGAGGCTTATTTTTGTTTTGTATCACATATATATGTTAATGTAGACTTTATTATGTATAATTGTAACGTTTTCACAAAGTATAATGCATGCAAGTGCTAATACACATTATAAACCATAAATTCATAAAAGTAAAATTTTCAATTGCCACGTCAGCTTGTATCAAATTGATTGACATATTTGACATTAGCAAATGTCACAAGCCTCAAAATATTGTCAAATGTTATCTCTATCGACTGTGTTTGGATATTTGTCTTTTTGTCTATCTTTTGTATGTTGTGTCTTTCAAATAAAGTTTTATTATTATTATTATTATTATTATTATACTGATGAGGTTTCTAAGTAAACTAATTCTACGTGAATACCCAGAATCATCGAACATGTTCTTTAAGGTTTTCCATAATTCAAATGTCGTTGCACATTGCTTGATATGAACATATAAAGAAGCGTCGATGGTTAGCACTAGTTTTGCTTTTGCCTTCATATCCTCTGCTTTTTGAACCGATGTAGCCGTTACTGCTAATGGCGCCTTAATGGCGTCCGCCATGCCTTCTAACACTAGCACATTTTCCGCCGCGAAGCACCAATCGTCATAATTATCACGACCTTTCAGCTTCGGGACATTCGCCAAATAATTGGTCGACATTTTAATCTAACTGCACTGATTTTCACAATAAAAAAAACTTTTTTATTTGCGAGACCTGGGCCCATAACCTATTAAAACGCTGATAGTTTGCAATAGACTGATGTCATATTTTATTATATTCATTCCAATACATATTCATTCACATACATAGTAGCTACATTTATTCCTTATTGATTTGACATTGAATGACAACAGATGGCGCTAGTGGTATTTTGTTACAATTATTTAACACCGTTTAGCTTTTAGAGGGAGGGGGACGCTTAACAAACCGCTTTAACAAACAATGCTCTTTGAAGTAAAATAGCTCGCAAACGGAAACCCTAATCAAAATTATATTTCTTCATCCTATCTAATGATACCCCACATGAAGGGGTAGGTGCGAGAAAAAAAAAACATCTGTATTTGCGTGTACACACTACCACAGATCCAAGCAAAGTTTCATCTTTCTAGCACCGATCATTTGAGCGGTAAGTCGAAGACGGACGGATGTACATGACGAAACTAAAAGGGTTCCGAGTCATGAATTACGGAACCCTAAAAATGAGTAAGGAAGTAGGTGTAGTAGTGTATGTATAATATACATTATCTTGTTCTTGCGAACATTAATTCAATAAAGTAGAAGTAATAAGAATATTCTGCTTCTTCAAAGAACGCGCTTTAGTTAACTTCGCTCGAGTTAATGTAGAAATATTATTATGTGAGATTATCGCGGCTGTATTAATTTATTTTCCTATGTCTAGGGAATGGTAACTCCTTTGTGCGAAAACCTACCAACAGAATATATAACACCTTTTTTTCACGTATTTTATATAAAAATATGCAAGACATTCGTAACGTTGTAATATACGTGAGATAGTGAAAAACTTAATAATAACTGGTTAGAGCGGCAAAGGCACTTTTCTATTTACAAGTCTTTTATTAACTTAAAAACTCAAAGTAGCTTGCTTGTATCAAAAAACAGCTTGTATTAAGAAAAACAACAGTTTTCTCAGGACGTAATAAATAGTTTATTATTGCTTTAACTTAAATATTTTCTACTTTTGCCGACGACTGTACCTGATATTAAAGAAGTTTCTATACAGGTATTATAGAATAAAATGATTTAAAAACTGAAGAGCTGACAGACACTTTTCCTCAAAAACCTTAGTATATTTAATTGAACAGAATGGATTAGCTATCACTGAAAGTTCCATCAATTTATCCATTAAATTCTTACAGTTGAAATGTTCTAATAACTGGGATTAAATCTTGAAAGATTTAAGTAAGAATGTTATACTAGTTACCTTAATCTGAACAGTTATTCGATTAAGTGTTTTGATTCACCGTTTTATGGTAAGAACGTTTTTTGAACTGTTTGTTGAATGGTAGGAAGAAAAGGTTTTCAGTGTAAATCGTGTATTTATGATACATGTTAACTGAACAATTAAATCAAAGTGTATATGTACACCATTTTAATATTGTCGCAAAAGACAAAAATTCAAATTAAACTTTTATTATCATCTTTCAAATTACTTTCTCTTGTAATTATCCTTACTAATGTTATAATTGCAAAAGTAACTTTATCTGGTTGTTTGTCACGCTTTCATGCCAAAAGTACTGATCCAATTTAAATGAAATTTGGTACACAAACAGTCTAGAGTCTGAGAAACGATTGTTGTCACTAGGCCAACCGTGCAGTCATCACGATATTACTCTTCTTCGCCAACACACACGCAGACGAAGTCGCGAGCAAAAGCCAATACATAAACAAATGATTTTATTAAATATTGAATTAAAGGAAATAAGATTTAATATAATCTACAGCTTAACTCACGGATTTACACAAAGTCTTACATCAAATATAAAAAAATGTAGGATAAAAGTAGTCAATGCAACCCATCCACACTTTTCCTATCGATTGAGCTGCATGTTTAATGTTTGATACAAAATTGAGCAACTAATATCACAAAACATGGATGACCACAGAACAAAATGTCATTCGATTCTATGGAGAATCGAATGAACTTTTCGTTTTTGATTGGAAATGTTATATCGAATAACTCCATCAATGAACCGTTGAAACAAATAACAAATAGCGGAAGGGTGCGTCATAGACAAGTTGATAAAACCACAACCGACATGACATGGTCGATATTAATTTTTAACAGGAATGCAATTTGGTGGAAATAGTTTTGATCAACAAGCATTTCTACGAACAAGACTGTTCACACACTAGTTATGATAAAAATGTAATTTTAAGTGTTCTGTATCTTCAATAAATGGATAAAGCACAGTATAGTTAAAATAGTAGGTATACATTTTGACTGTCTCGCTCGCGCAGTGGTAGCTTATGCGACTCCTGTGCTTAAAGTTTCAGGTACGATTGATCCACAAATATTTGTTACGGAGTTTTGGTGTTTTCTATGTACAATATGTATGTATTTACAAAAAAAAATGATTTTGTATTTATATCAGGTGTATAATACCCATAACACAAGCTCTGCTTATTTTGGGACTAGATGACGTTGTGTGTAAGATGTCCAAAATATTTATTTATTTATTTAGTACTCATAATACAAGGTCTGCTTACTTTGGGACTAGATGATTTTTTGTGTAAGATGTCCGAAATATTTATTTATTTATATACATCATCTAATAGAAGCATGCTACACACATCAAAAGTGTCTAGGGATCAAGCATTTTTATGCGGATTTCTTGAGATTGAGATGTGGCTTTGTAATAAATTTATGATTTTATAAATTTATATGGATCCTTTTTGGTGCCTTTCATAATTTGAATCAGGAACTGTCAATCAAATTCGAGTAAAAGATGAAAATCAGCTGCCAATATTTTCCCTATAAAAACATACAACGCATTGAAGAAATTATTAGTGCTACTGTTTCCCTACTACTGATTAAAACCAACGTTATTATGGAGCGGCGACGTCATTTAAGCAGGGAAGAAATGCTCAGAGCCGTGGGAATGATAGAAGCTGGTTCCCGGCAACGTACTGTGGCTTTAGCTCTGAATACAAGTCAGAGTGTTATCAGTCGACTTTGGACACGTTACCGAAGCACTGGTACCGTGGCTGAGCGCCATGGAGGACGGTATCGCTGCACCACACGGAGACAAGACCGATACATTCAAATCTTAACTCGAAGAGCTCCAACAATAACCGCCATGATGTTAGCCGTGAGGCTTCATCACTCTTCAGGGAACTTAATTAGCGACCAAACAGTCAGAAACCGCTTGCATGAAGTGAACCTTCATTCCCGAAGACCGCTACGGGTACCACCTATAGCAATGCACAATCGTAGGATTCGATATCAATGGGCTCTTGAACACAGAAATTGGGCAGAAGAACAATGGCGTTTCGTGTGCTTTTCTGATGAGTCTCGTTTTGGTATGAGACCGGATACAAGACGTATACGACACTGGAGAACCCCTGGACGCCAACAGCGATTAAAATCCTGCCAGGAAGTCCATCCTTATAGTGGTGGAACCATCATGGTATGGGCGGGTATTTGGATCGGCGGAAGAACTGAGTTGATTTGGATCAGAGGCAACCTCAACGCTCAAATTTATGCTGAGACGATTGTATCAGACGTCATCGTTCCTCTACAAGTGCAAATCGGTCCCTTATTTCAGTTAATGCATGATAATGCACGACCGCACACCGCAAGAGTTGTAAGACAGACTCTCGCCGCAGCTAACATCAATGTCCTGCCCTGGCCTGCTCAGTCGCCAGACTTGAACCCGATTGAGCATGCATGGGATATGCTACAGAGAAGAGCTCTGCCGAATATGGAGGGTATCCAGTCGCAAGAAGACCTTTTTTTGTTGTTGCAACGAACATGGGCGGCCATTCCACAGCGTGATTTGGATGAACTCATTTTGAGTATGCCAAACCGATGTTCTTGTGTTGTTAGTGTTCGCGGTAGAAACACGGATTATTAATTGTTTAAGTTACCTAATAAAATTTTAAAGAAAACTGTTATTTCAGTCTTTTTTTCGAACTTTAATGTTAGTGGTTCAAATGTCAAAAATCCCTTTATTAGGAAAATGGCAAATTTCTTTACTAATGCAAAGGTGACTTGGTTTATCGTTACTGTGACAAACGAAAACACTTTATTTGATGAATCCTTAAAGAAATTTTTAATTAATATCAATCAGGAGAAAAGTTATTGCAAAAATATATGTTGATCCCTAGACACTTTTGATGTGTGTAGTTCACCATTAGATCCAGTGAATCTTATGTTCTTAGCACCATCATGGAGTCGCCAAGTGAACTTTTTCCACACTTCTAATTTAATTTTTGGATAGCTTCTTAAATGCTGAATTTAAGTAATTAACCATGAAAGTAAATATAAGGAAAAAACCAACTGGCAATTTAGGAACGTGATGCTCTGCTTTGAAACTAAAGAACTAGGTCTATTTCCAAACAAATCTATTTCGAACAACGGATCGAATAAAATGTGCAAGGTGACTGTGCAAAGATGTGCGACGTGATCTAAAAGGATGCTCGTGGAATACGGTAAAAGGAAAAGGCTATATTGTATGTAGGACAAACGGACAGATCGGTCACAGAACCAATAAAGTTATCACTAGAGCTCCTAAAGACATATTAACGAAGTGTTTCAGTGCTCCCTATTCTTTGCGGAGGAGGTTTTCAGTAGCACCTCAATCTCATGAGTTAAAGAGAAGTAAATAAATATTTAAATCTAGCTTATAAATTTTCCATGTTCTAGAATAGTCTAGACCTATTTATTCATTCTACTGGCCAGTTACGATTCAAAAGCACACTGGATGGCTAAGGATAAATGTAGGTTTCCGCTCCGCTCCGTTCATCCGTTTGCCTTGTTGGTCTAGTGGTTAGTGTATGCGAATGTTGACCAAGGTCTCGGGTTCGATTCCCGGGTCGGACCAAATGTTTGTATGATCTACAAATATTTGGAAGTTTGTGTGTTTTCTACGTATTTACAAAAAAAATGTATATATGTATTTATATCAGTTGTCCAGTACCCACAGTACAGCTCTGCTTAGTTTGGGACTAGATAATATTTTGTGTCAGATGTCCGAAATATGAAAAAAAAAATCAAAAAATTAAAATATGGATACGTGGACTGCCTGTTTTTATTTAAGTGTAATTTAGACACTTATGTGTATTATAAAACTACACAGCTATAACTTACGATTTTTTTTTGGCTTTTTATTATATTAATAGCTGTCACAATGACTCTACACTGCCCCTGCCTGATAGAAAGCATAAGTGAAATCCTAGAATTGTGGTCTCAGAAAGATAACGGTTAGGTTGAATATGAGGATGTAGATCATTTGCCGATCTCTGGCGCCTGAATTTTAATTCTAATCCTCCTTCGCATAACTTGCTCGCAGAGGGTCTCTTCCGTGTTCCGTACGGTGACGTCTCTCGAGTCAATCTTATACGAGTATAACGGGTACACAAATATATTTATTATAACTACTGCATTTTTCGAATTCAGTTCACTCTTAGAAGTTGGAAGAAAATCTGATTTGCGGATAATACCGGTTGAACTAGCAGCAAACCTCAAATAAACTTAAGAATAATGAAGATGATTTCTAGGTATGGATGACGGTTGTATTTCGACAAGTCTACGATACAAATTAAAGTTTTTATCCTTCTCCTCTCATTTTAGGCATGGCACTTCATATCTATATATATATAAATCGTCTTGACACAAATCATGTTGGAATTCGCCATATCTGGGTCAATCGAGGTACAAACTCCGATATTCAATTACATTGTTAGGCCGATATCTGGCCTCTACGTTCGCTTCCCATCTCTGTATTACCATCATTTCTCAATCATTTGTTAAAGCAATATCAACTTTATCCAAATTGACTTTAAGTTTAACTTCAACTGGAAAATCCTAGTCTTTGAGGTCACAAGCCTTTGATTGGTTATCTAAACGCTGCTCGCCAATTACTTAGAGTAAGTGATTGTCTTGAGTATCATGCAAATTTTGATGAGTTTTCAAAGGTTTTTTTTGTCTTACATTGCATTTGCAATATCAAATTGTTTTCAGTTCTCAGAACCTCATGCGAGAGTTGAGACTAGAGTATTAGATTGAATACAAAAGGAGATTTTCCTTGAAAGAGAAATTCCGTTAGTGGTTTGCTCAAAATGCTTTTACGTAATAGAAATGTGGAACGTGTTACGGGGGTACCATCTAAGTCTAACCATTGAGGGTTTTTGTTAAGAGGTAATAGAGAAGAACACTTGAATACAAAAATATATTCAATTTCAATACCACATATTAATGAAATCAAATTAAGTGTGGAATCACTTTAATGATACCAGTTTTTTTTTTCTAAACAATTTCGGGCGTCTTAATATGTATTTAAAGAGTTTCTTTAGAAAGGATTAATATAGAATACGTGCTTTAGACTTTATGTGTACCAAATTATGTTCATACTAGCTTTCACCCGCGGCTCCGCCCGCGTGTATGTCGATTATCGTGTTAAAAGGTAGCCTATGTCCTTTCCCAAGTTCAGTTCTATCTTCCTACCAAATTTCATCAAAATCGGTTCAGTGGTTTAGGCGTGAAAGCGTAACAGACAGACAGACAGAGTTAATTTCGCATTTATAGGTATATAGTATGTAGTAGGGATTTGAATACCACATATTAATGAAATGCAATTTATTATTGAATCACTTTAATGATACTAGTTTTTTTTATCTAAACAACTTAGGTCGCCATAATAGGTATGTATTTATAGAGTTTCTTTAGGGAGGAAAAATATAGAATACGTGCTTTCACCCGCGGCTCCGCCCGCGTATCGCGGTAAAAAGAAGCCTATGTCCTTTCTCAGGCTCTAGACTCTCTGTCTACCAAATTTCATTCAAATTATTTCAGTATATTTGGTTAGACTCACTTTCGCATTTATCATCATCATCATCATCATCAACAGCCTTTAACAGTCCACTGCTGAACACAGGCCTGCCCTTTGAAAGGAGGTTACAAACCCTTTACAAACCCGTCTGGCCAGCGTGGTATAGTAGGCCAAAACCTCCTTTATCATATTAGTTAGAATTATTTAACCATTTTTTTTTAAGACAACTTCCACATTAGGAATATAAGTTCCTGTGTCGCGGGGGACTTTACAAACATACATGAAACGGACACAAAGAACACCCAGACTCAGAACTTTACACAAAGTGTTATCCTACGTGGGATTTGAACCCACGACACTTAGCGCAGTAGGAAGCGGTGTGGCGACCGCTAAAGCCACTAGGCCAACCGTGCAGTCATTAAATCTTTAATCAAATAGTATTCTATTAAATTAAGTTTGACCAATGAATATCTTCAGGGTATATTTGTAATATCGAGGCACATATTTCTCCAAAATGTGGAATTTATCTAATTTCAAGTGTAAAATTGAATTATCTAGTACATTGTTTATATCTCTCCATTTCAATTCACTGGTTTTGACCAATTTTGGTGAAAGTAGGTGAAATCGTGATGAAGTCTATCTTGGGATATATGGAACAAGTAGAATAATTTGTAACTATCGTCTATCAATCCAATGCCCTGCAGTGCTGATTTATGTAATACTACTGTAACGATCTATTCAGACAGAGGTCTTGAGTTCATTTCTACCTAAGCAAAGTAATTTTATTGTGAGGCCATTGTTTATGGGTGTAATTTATACACATATGTATTTTTAAAACTTGCATTGTTATAATAGAATGATAGCTTTTTACTTTAAGATTAAAAAGCTGCCAAAATAACTTTACATGCCTGATGGAAAGCATCAACAGAAACCAAGTGTGGTGATCACCATCCTAATATCGAATAAGGACAGCTCCGTGACCCACGCTCTAAAGGCCTATTGAGATGCTTCTGTGGGCTTCCAGTCTCGCAATGACCAAGAAATACGAGAACATGAATATTGTAATTGTAGGTGGATCTTCTATTTTTTAAAAGGCAACTCCCAGACTAAGGACAACAATTTCTGGATTACACGAAGTGTTGTCCCACATGGGATTTGAACCCACGACACTTGTAGTGGTAGAAGTTGAGAGCAGTGTGGCGACCGCTTAAACCACTAGGCCAACTGTGCACTCAGAGGGCAGTACCGCCCCGATCAAACGGGCCCGTAAGCAAATAGAAATTATTGATAATCAAACGTCATGAAACCATTAATATAATCACTACATATTATAAAATAAAGTCTGTTTGTCTGTCTGTCTGCCTGTTCGCGATGAACTCAAAAACCACTGCACCGATTATAAGGAAATTTTGTACCCAGATAATCTAAAGTATGAGAAAGGACAAAGACGCGGGCATAGCCGCGGGCGAAAGCTGGTAAGGAATATTTTAGTAGGATGCATGGAATAAAAGGCTTTTTTATTAGCATTCATCATTTTAAAAAGTCATAAGTCCATCTCCTATTCCAAATTAATAGTCCCAGGTCTCACTTTGTTCTTTCCCTGGAATGTCTAAAAGACAGACTGCTGTACAATAAAATAAATGACTAATAATCACATCAAAATCGGAAGCCGTATATTGAGAGGGAATGTAAACAAAAAACTAGTAAAATGTTAGACAGTATAGTTTCAGTGGATACACGAATTATTTAAGTCACGGGAATGTTAGAAACGGTTCTATTTTGAGCTGAGATTACTTTAAAATAGGCCGGTTGCACTCTGACGACATCCGACTTTTAGTGTTTTGCGTTAATAATTAAAAACCTTTCGTATTATTAGTGACATTTTTTGTAACTAACATTTCTGTGATTAACAGGAATTTAAGTTTAACTTTGATAAAATTACATTTTCTCATACGATAGTACAGATACCAAGTCACAAAACTATTTATTAATAAAAACAATAAATATTATAAAAACGAATCATCCAAGCAAACAAAAATGTGATTTTACTCGTCGTCACAAGTACATTATTAGATCCTGATATCATCTATACATATACTGCTCAAATGCAACTTATTAAAAAAGAGCGAAAATGACTTTAAATACACTCAAATTACATACATAATCATCAGATTGTATGTCCAAAATGTTTTTTATCATCATCAACAGCCTTTAACAGTCCACTCCCTACTATACCACACTGGCCAGACGGGTTGGTATAGGGTTGGTTTCAAGTTTTCCTTCACTTTGCATTGATCTTATCTTGCATCGTTTGTCCCTTAGTCGCTTTTTACGACACCCACGGGATGGTGTCACTTTGTTTTCTCAATCCGTCCCCACACGGACAAAACGATTTATGTGTGATTTATCTAATGGGTAAAAACTACATTCTAACTTGATTATAGCTATTAATTATAGACTAAAGCTGCTTTTCTTTATTTTGAAAATGTATGTGAATTATAAGGATCACCGAAGATAAGCAACGAAGACGTGGTCAGTTCCTAGATTGGTGACTGTTTGTGGCATGATACTATGAGCGTTTTCATGAGTTGGAGGTCACATAAAGCAGTCGGTTCCGGTTGTTATCATAAGATAACAATCGTGAAGCTTAGTTGGAGGACTTCAAGCGAGTTAAAAAAAAACCAACGGCAAGATTACGTAACTACAAAGTTGTCTTGCCATTTCCCAACTTGCACTTGGCAAACGTGTAGACATGCAGCCTTAACCATCCCCTGGGAAGAGATAACGTTAATGGTAATATTAACGTTATGGGTTGTTATAAGGTTTTAAAACATTCCCAGAGGGTATTGGCGGTCAGAGCCATACGCGGATGCCGCACCGTATCTACCGAGGCGGCGTGCGCCTTGGCCGGAACACCCCCGTGGGATTTGGAGGCGGAAGTGCTCGCCGAAGTTTATCGGCGAGTGGCTGACTTCCGGGCGGAGAGCGGATTTCGCCCTCCGCCCGAGGACGTACGCGAGTAGCGCGAAGCCGCTCGCCGAGCCACCATGCAGAGATGGTCGTTCCGGCTGGAGACCCCACGCGCTGGCTTCGCCGCCGTGGAGGCTCTTCAGCCGGTCATCGCGGAGTGGGCAGGGCGGCAGCACGGGACCCTTTCCTTCCGGCTGACGCAGGTACTTTCCGGGCACGGTTGCTTCGGAAAGTACCTGCACTCGGTCGCTAGGAGGGAACCGAGTCCCGCCTGCCACCACTGCGACTGCAGTGAGGACACGGCCCAGCACACGCTGGCGGTCTGCCCCGCTTGGGCGGCGCAGCGCCGGGTCCTCACTGCAGTCATCGGAGGGGATCTCTCGCTGCCGGCCGTCATAAGATCGATGGCCAGCAGCGACAGTTGTTTTACCGCGGTCGCAACCTTCTGCGAGGACGTAATCTTGCAGAAGGAGGTGGCGGAGAAGGCCCGGGAGGATGCTATCCAATCGGACCCGATCCGCCGCCGGCGCCCCGGGCGGCGGAGGCGCGCATACCTGCGTCTCATGCCGCCCTGAGAGTGGCCGCGGATGGGCGGGACGGGTTTCCCGTCCGTCCGCAGTAGAGGCCAACCGCGAGGGGGCGGCGCCCGCGTGTGACCGGACGTTGCCTAATTAGAGAGTGGAAACTGGAGTAGGTGCCCGCAACAGTGCGGGCAGGCGTCGGTTGGAGTCCAGAAGGAAATCCCCTCCCTGGACTCCTTCCAATACAAAGGCGCAGAGAGGGTCACACCGTGTGGTTTTAGTCGGTTCGAGTCCGACACACCACCCCGCCGTAACCCCCGACGGGGTGACGGTCCGCGGGGATTTCCACACGTAAAAAAAAAAAAAAAAAAAAGGTTTTAAAACATTAAATTAGATACAAAATAAAATAATGCAGCATTTAAAATCTTTATAATTTGCTGTTTCCGTATGAAACCCACAAGTGTCAATATAATAATAGCAAAAAACAGTAACAGAAAAAAGTAGGAAAACTTAAAGCAGATTAATCACTCCGAACAAACGCAATCGTAAAGCGAGCCTAACCAGCAACGACGTGTCAACTGCGCGTAAACGTCGCCGAGACTAAACTGGGCCTGATTTATTTTATTGAACCGATAAATGAGTATGCCCGCTCTGGTGCAAAATAAATTGTAATGGGGGCTTGCGACTAGTCGAGGAAATTCTTGTTTAGCCGTAAAGATTTGGACGCTCTACCACTATGGTCGCATCTTGCTGTGGTAATTGAGGATTTGAATTGAAATTTCTTTACGCAATGAAATAGTGACTTAAATGATTTTTATGTTGGCTACATGAAAAGACGAATTGACTAGTTTTTACATTTTTTTTTAAATCTTAATTTAATAGAATACTATTTGATTTAAGATTTAATGAAGTAAAAGAAAATCCAGAATATTATAATTTCGAAAGTAATTCTGATCATCTTTCACGGTGTAACTGTTATAGGTACTATTTCAATCAAGTTTAGCATGGGTACTCTTTGATTCTTAAGGAAGAACATACACGTGGACGTACATATATAAAGCTAGTACTAATATAAAGAAGGGTCATGCTATCCATATCACCTTCATAAAAGATTTTTATAAGTCACTGTTGGATATGCACGTAACCTTAAAAAGGAGGTTTTGACCTATATGTATAGTACGTCCATTAATTTAATTACACCATAAAACTAAAACAAACAAATGTTTTAAACAAATTTGTCCTTTTAGTCTTTTTTCTACAAAAAATAGTTTTAAAAAACTAAACAAACACGCTTTTAAACTAAATAGTAGAAAAATAAAACATAAAAATATAAGTAAGTCTATGGGTGATACTCTAAAGAGGTCCGTATATTGCTAGTGCGAGAAAAAAAAACATTTTTCGATTCGAACTGGTAGTTCCTGAGATTAGCGTTCAGCCTAATAAACAAACTTTTCAGCTTCATAAAAATAAGCTTTTAAATAAATATATCTAAGCTCAACCTACTTTCCTTAACTTTACTATTTATACCTACATTTTGTTTATGGGAATTGAGAAAAAAAAAACAACTGCAGTAAAATATGGGTCTTATTATAATTTTCTACTTTGAATGTTAGAACAGTTCAAAGTATAGCCATTATGCGTCTTGTATTTGTTTACTTGGGCCCTTTCATTTAAATCAGTAGCTAGTAAACACATTAGCAGTCTATTTGCGTTTTGCGTCGGCTTTACTGATGATGAATACAGAGTAGTTAGGAAACAGAGATAAATGATTATTTGCGTATGTAAATTAATACGCAAAAGTGATGATTACAATTTAACTTGTCACAGGTTTCTTTTGGCCAGTGGTAAAAAATTGATATATCTAACAATTCAATGTAATCATATAAGTTTAACTAAATAATGAACTAATTTCCTAATGTAAACTATAATGTGTACTTTTACCAACTAAATCGACTTTAAAAAAAATGCACAACCATTAAATTTTAAATAATCACCTTAGATTAATTGAAAATAAACAAAATTTAAGGAAAGGCGCATCAAGAATAAGTGTCTTAAATTCCTGTGCGGGTTGGCACGCCGTGTAGTTTTATTCTGACTCGACCGACATCCGAACTCCCTAGAGGGGTAATGGCCCGTATAGAGAGAAAGCAGAAAAAGGTGTTTGAAGGATTAGTCCTCTTATTTTACAATAAAAGCATTTTTTACACAGCTTCGGGCAATATATAAAAAAAAAAAGGCACTTTTACCGTGTTCATTTTTCTCATTGTCGAATTTAAACTATAGTTATATTTAAGTACTACTTTTAAAGGTGTTAAATATACCCTAACAACAACCCGGTGGCAAAGTTAGTCAAAAATAAAAGTACTTAACCAAAATAAAAAAAAGTTTAAATAAAAGTAGTTGCCATTGAAATTCCCGGAACAAACGGATAGATAGACAGTTTTTTTTTTAATATTTATATTTTGTAAGTTAAATATCTTTTTATTTATTGAAAAGCTGATTTGAATTTAAAATAAAAACATACACTTTAATTTATTTCTATAAATGTGTAGATTAAAATGAAATAATTAAAGAATGATTTATTCTATAATTGTATTATTTTAATCTACACATAATACCTCTGTATCTCATTATTAATCTATGTTCAAATGGACTACCTACA
Organism: Phragmatobia fuliginosa; assembly: GCA_932526445.1. Lineage (NCBI taxonomy): Eukaryota > Metazoa > Arthropoda > Insecta > Lepidoptera > Erebidae > Phragmatobia > Phragmatobia fuliginosa. The sequence goes on along the minus strand of OW052074.1, from coordinate 16,009,976 downwards.
TTACTGCGGGACCGCCGCCTCTTTTTGATCTCATTGACTAATCTATGATTATTTATGAACCTCAAAGAGCTTCCGATTTTGTAAGCATAATGGCTTAGGGATTACTGAATGAAACAGCAGTGGTTTGAGAAATAAATGTATATTAAATATTTATAGTACGCAAATAGGAATGACATAATGCTGGAACCTTATGTCAATCATAAAATATGATAAAAGACGTGTTACGTCAATAAAATAATGTAGATATTTAACTGTGGTGCTTTTTGCGTGACTTGGCGGGGGCACCTACGGCACTACAAAATAGGCCATAGCTATAGCCAATAAATTTCTTAAAGATTTTTGTATTTCAACCTCGGAAGAAGCTCACGCAAAATGACCTGTATTTTCGCAATATTAGGTTAATTAAAAATGCTGTTTTGAATCATATTTAATATTACCGGTTGAGTTCCACGGCGCTACCCGCGTCTATTAAGCCGTGGAGCGAAGATAGTAAAGAAAATAGTCACTCATTTTGTCATCAGCTTTCTGTGAGTGAAAGTGTGTGTGAATCGGTCCCTCCGTTCTACGGATTACCCGGAATAAACGGAAAAAGACATAAAAAAAAAAAATGTGAGCCGTCACGGGACGCCTGGCACATGTGAAACATCGCCATTATTTTGTAAAAGTAATATGCAGAAAAGAACATATTGTAATAGGAACTAAATATGTCATAATGATAAAATAAAATATTACGCAGTAGTGTGTACGGTGTGGCGACGCGTCGCCACACCGTACACACTACTGCATATAGACTGTATATATATACCATCGTATAGCGTGGCGACGCGTCGCCACGGCATGCGTCGCCACGCCAGAAATCTGTTTTACGTGCGGCTATAGATGTTTCACATCAAAAATAATACATACTTTTTTGATGCATGTATACTCATCTTTTTTCACTTTTATTAAAACAGACATTTCAATGTTATTTATTTGTATAGATAACGACTATAATATAAATATGGAACAAAATTAATAAATAAGAATAAAAAAAAATATGCGCACCTATTTTCGTATCTGGGAAAGATTTAATAAAAATTTATTGCGAAGCGTGTATTAAGCTCAGTGGTTTTATTGTTCATTTCGAGCGGAACGCTCTTCATCCGAAAATATAGGTATGCCATGATTATATTTATTTCATTTATTGTAATCTCTTTTTATACACAAGTTGGCAGAGTAGTATTAAACGCTAACATGCGGACTACAATTTCTTAACAGCCGAAAACTTATTGTCCAACGTGCACTATGGGATGTAAATTGCGTGATTTTTGGAAAATTTAAATAAGAAAGGAAGGTAAAAAAGTTACGGATGACATGAAATTTGTGCTTCAGATCTATTATGCTTTAGCCTATAAGTCTAATTAAAAGTGTGATCTCCTAGAATTAGATTAGCATATCAAGTTACAATATTTACACCTAAACCAAATGTATGTTTTTCAGAAAGACAATAAGAAGTAGGTTTAATTTTATTTAAAAATTGGATAATCTTGTAATTTTATTTATTTCAACAGCTAGTGTGACAAACAATAGTGCTTTAAAAACCCTGGAAATAAAATGAGGTAAGGGAATCAATGAAAATATTCGTGACATGTTTAAACCTGATAATACCTGAGATTTAACAGTAACAACCAATATCTGCCATATCTCTAGCAACCTATTACAATATGCCTTAAGAGATCAGTGTATATCTCTTCTCTTCTCTTCGTTTTCACTTTAAGAAAAAAGAAAAACAATCTACTCAAACTAATAGAAACATCACTCTGAATTTCAAAAGAATGTAGATATGATCTAAAATAAATATTAAATACAATTACGTAGAAAGGAACTGCATTTAGACCGCAAAAAAGAATACCATTGAAGAACTGAAGCACCTAATAAAAGAATCGAATCTATCTATCATAGTGTAAGTAAAAAGACTGAAATCAGCGCAGTCCGCACCGTTCCGGGGTTATACGTGCCCCGCATGTTCTTTGTCTGCTTCTATACAAGGAATAAGAAGAAACGAGATATGAGACTTTGCTCTATTTTTTTTCGAAAGCATTTGATTTGACGTTCGATCGTCCGTTACTTAACTGATTCTCAATGTTATTGTGTTATGATGAAGTTTTATTTCTACGTAAAGAGAGATCGATGTGGCATTTTTATATGTTCTTTAAACAAGTTCGAATGGCGACGGATTAAGAATGCGAAATGTCACCATTCTTATTTATTCCAAGTGTTAATTTTCGTCAATTCATCAACAGCCTTTAACAGTCCACTGCTGGACATAGGCCTCTCCTTGAAAAGGAGGTTTTGGAACCTCCTTCCAAGGGTATTGAGACGTTACTAAGAGAGGAAGTTACGCAGAAAAGCATCACTGTCAAGAGAAGGAAACTTGAAGTGAATCTTATACCATCCAGACTGGCCAGCGTGGTATAGTTGATCAAATTCTCCTAGAGCATGTGTATAATAGTGAACGGTTAAAGGGTCGATGCTAGATAACTTTGGTTTCTTGAGTATGCTCAGGAATATGATATAGATGATGGAAGTAGCTAAGTGATATCTCTGCATAGTTTTTTTAAAGACTTACAAACTATTATCATAATTCGGGTCCCCTGGCATACCTGTAAGATATTGTAAGGAAGAAACTTTAAGAAATAATATATAAGAAATAATTTATGAACATATTAATTATAATCTTAGAGATAAAATTCTCGTGTCACAATGTTCGTTCCCATACTCCTCCGAAACGGCTGGACCGATTTGTATGAAATTTTGTGTGCATATCGGGTAGGCCTGAGAATTGGCCAAAATCTATTTTTTATATCCTACGACACGAGCGGAGCCGCGGGCATCAGCTAGTCTAATCTAAAACAGTTAAAATATTTGACCAACAAATACAAAACTATTACCATGTATTGCAACACGAGTTTATAAGTTTATCAGCTTATAAATTGAATCCCTTTAAAGAATCATATGACGTCAAGAGGTATATTAAATTATTGATTTGAAATTCCAATTACAATGTAAACTAGGTTCGGTTATATAATCAAGCTGAGATGCTCAATTTTTAGCATAAACTTCAAGGTTTTGTGATTAAATTTTTTCCATTTTCCAACTTATGAATCTACTTTTGCAATTGTTCAATAACTATTAGTACCAGCTAAACTATGATAATAATATAATAACAAATCCCCTAAAATAAGTAAATGCATGTATCAACCTATTGCCGTCCACTGATGAACGAAGGTATACCTCAAAGAGTGCCAACTATACCGATCTTGGGCAGTCCTGACCTCAGGATTGTAGAAGTCCACCTCCAGCTGGTCCCTGGAAAAACTGATTTTCAGGTTAAGCGGTTGAACTAGTAGTCGATCTTAAATTATTTCGGCAATTATGAAGGTTAAATGTTGAAACCTAAAGAAACTAAAGTAGTTAAATTCAGTTTCTCTTTATTTCAGTCGGTGAAAAATACATAAAATCAAAACGCACCATTTACTTTTATATCAAAGGAACTTACGATGGCTGCGCTCGAACCTATTTCCGTTCCGGACACCCCACCTGAGGGGGTAGGATGGGCTTTTTTAGCCTGTATCATTCATATGCTAATGTTCAGCGGAATATTTGCACTGGCCTTTCAAAACGCTAGCATCTCCAATGGGACGGAAGTGTTTTTACTTTTCTATAGCGTGATTTAGGAGATTTTATGGTGAACGTTGAATGATCGATACGTTGAACGGTGGTGAAATTTTGATGCCATTTTGAAAAGCTTTTAGTAGCTGATTTAGCTTTGTTGATTTAATTTTTAAAATTACTTTTTTCAGTAATAATTCTGTTTATCTTGACAATTATCCTACTAATGTTTGTTGCTATTTCACGCAAAGACTATTGAATGAATTTTAATGAAACTTCACAATAATATAGCTTACATATCAGAAGAACACATTAGCTAGAATTCATAAGGATATATCTATCTAAACGCAGGTGAAACCGCAGGACCAAGCTAGTACAAGTAAAATAAAATTAGCTCTGCATAATACCTTTGAAGTTTTCACTTTTGCATAGCTGCATCTAGATTTATTAGAGCGTCTATAATTATTCGGTTTCAAACCATTCATTAAAGGCGTTAGATAAAGTCATTACATTTACTCAATACGTGAACGAGGACATTCATAACTACCCACTCGTTTTAATAAGCTTAGTGAAAATTAACTGCTAAGACGATAAAACCAACTCACAGTAATTAAACGTAAGTGAGTTATGTATATCTGCCACGCTATACTTCTTCTTAAATATTTTGTGTTTGTGTATGTTTTGCTTTGACGTTGTTCATACAGTGGTTACTCATACCGAGGATATCACAACTACAATTTTGTCAAAGTAAACCCCTGAGTACCACCAATCCTTCTTAATAAGCCCAAAATACCTTGAGGTTACGGTTGCGTTGCACGGTTTGGACCAAATGTTTGTGTGATCTGCAAATATTTATTTCAGAGTTTGTCTATTTCCTATGTATAATATATATGTATGTCCAAAATAACTGTTCTATCAGTCAATCTAGCCTTCATATTTTCCGAAGTTCATTAGTCCGAAGTGTCAGTCGAGTTGCATAGTACAAAACTTTGTCTATTTATGAATGCTGCAGTTTTATCGTTTGTTAGGACAGTAACTTTACTCTTATTTTAAGTTTTATTTCAATCAATATAAATATATTTTTTGATTACATCACTTTTAATAACCAACTATTGATAATATGGTCTCGCCAAAAACCTCCATTAGGAAACTGTTAAGTAGGTATGTATCGGGGCATAGCGCGCCCCTTCCCCCGCGCAAGCAACCGATGCATTATACGATATTTCAATAAACCAGCCAGTGCATAGCGAACCGCCGATCGTTTCATTACTCCCGAATCCCGATATCTAACAGTGGCGACGAGAATCACGTGATCGTAATATGTCGGTGCAATTTGGTATTTTGCATACGTTTGACCACAATGTACAGACGTGGAAAACGTATAAAGGTCGAATACTACAATATTTTATTGCAAATGATATCTACGAGAAGACAGATTCATCGGGCACGAAAAGGAAGGCGATTCTTCTTAGTGCACTCGCGGAGGGTACCTATAAGCTCGCTACAGATTTAGCATTGCCTAAAAATATCGAGGATGTACCATATGAAGACCTGTTATCGCTCCTGGATAGCCACTTCACACCGAAGTGTGTCGGTTTCGGAGAACGACACAATTTTTACTCAGCTGTTCAGAAAGTGGGGGAAAGTCACTCCCAGTGGGCGGCTAGATTGCGAGGATTATCGGAAAGGTGTGGGTTCCTCAATGTCGAGGAGGCGCTCAGGGACCGGTTCATAATGGGATTGCAGGCGGGGCGAGAAAAGGAAAAGCTGTATACCCAGGACTTGTCCGGCTTAACCCTAGCTCGAGTCGTGGAGATGGCGGAGAATTTGAGCGTCGCGCGAGCGGCCATCGCAGCCAGCGAAAGCGCGACTGCGCACTCGTACGCTTCTGACCCTCAGCTTTTCAAGATTTCGAATAACGGTCGAAGTGTAGTGAAAACTAAGTGTAGTGTTTGTGGGTATACAAATCACAAATCAACGGAATGTAGATTTGCTAGTTATACGTGTAAAAAGTGTCACGTCAAAGGCCATTTACGGAGAATGTGCACAAAAATTAATTACGTGGGTGTGGTTAACCACGGGGGCGAGGCTGATGATGACGGTAAGATTTATTTCATACGATCAATTAGGGGGGAGCCCATGGTGGAAACAGTTTTTATTAATAATATTCCTTGTAAATTCGAAATAGACAGTGGGTCTGCAGTATCTGTGATTTCGGAGACCTTTTATAATACTCATTTTAAAAATGTGCCATTATCGCCTACACGTAAACAGTTAATGACATACAATGGCGGTAAAATAGTATGTGTAGGTACGTTACGTTTGCCTGTTCGGTACGCCGCACATAGGTAGATTTCGCGAATTTAGGCGGCCAAAAATATTTTTTTGTGTTAACAGCCTTTAAATGGGGTTTTAGTAATTAAAAGAGGTTACTATAAAATGAAACACTGTATTGAGTACAATTTTTTTTTTAATATATTATTTACTAAAAATATGTATGAATATTAAGATTTTAATAAAAATTTATATGACGACGATGCCCGGTCCTTTGAGAGGCTTGCATGGGGACATGGGTCCAACATGTAGAGGCCCTTTGAGACTTTTAACTGTATATATATAGTATATATATATAAATATATATATTTACTTATATAAGTAAATATATATAAAAAATCTAAATAGGTATACTTATATGAAAAAAAATTAAAGACATTTGATATTTACAAAATAATTTTATTCCGATTTCGGCGGGTAACACTCTTGCTTCACTTTCAACAAAAGTTCATAACAATGGAAATGTCTTTTGTTTGTTGCTCTTATTATTTCATTTTGTCTACGTGTGAGATCAGCTTCAACAAACATCATAAGTGCTTCTAAGGGGGTCAACGGAGGGATAGCTTCATTAACCTTAGAATAACCCTTTTTGTATTGACTGACTTTTGTTGGCGAATTGGTTATGTCCTTCAGGACTTTGGACGCATTTCTTTTTCCATCTGATTGTAAAAGTACTTGCGCAGCATGGACTATTACTTTAGGGTCCACAGAATAACGTTTTTCTTCTGTTTACTTCTCTTGCTTCACTCACTCGAATCAGAAAACGATTTACTTGGACGACCCTGGCGATGAGTCGTTTCAATCTGAATCTCAAAGGTTCCACCTAACCAAGACTATTTTTTTTTTCGAAAAACTCTTTAGTTCTATGTGCTTTCAACCATCCTTGTTTCATTTGCGATCTAACGTATGAAAATTTATGCTTAAGAGTTTTTTTATTGTCTTCTGTATCACCATAGCACACCAGCAAGTAATTCTCTAAATAATCCAATTTCTCATCAAAGGAAGGTAAGTTTTGTCCCTGCATTAGGTCAAATAAATATTTTTTCGTCACTACCTTCACCCCAGAGGTATTTGATGACCCTAAAACAAAGAAAACTTTATTTTAGAAGCGTTAGAAAAAATATTTTATTTTCATGTTTTTTTACAAAAAATCTTTGAATAAGGATTTTTCCGAGATTTGCGGTTTCTAGCGGCAAATTTTTTTTTCACTATAATACTAAGACCCTGTTTATACCGTAAAAGAAAAAAAAACAGGTGGGACGGACCCTGAAGTATAGTTAAAACCCTTGAGAAATCGAAAATCAATGATAAATTTGTACAAAAAACATCTTGTCTTTCAAGTGAAAAAAATATATGATAATCTGTAATAAAACACCATTATTATATATAGTTTTAAAGATTCATACCTGAATTATGCGAATCCATCACTTTCACTAAGGTAATTACCTTCACAAAAAAAATATTGACTTTGTAAGAGAAGTTGCACAGAGAGCGTCGAGAACTGTAACATACACCAGGAACGGAGGTCAAGGTTCGACTACCTGTAAATAATTCATGGCACATGGCCCAAGGGTGGGGATAGTGGGGATAGATTCCTGAAAGTGTCTTCTAACGGTACCGGTCAAAGTTTTACGGCTAAATTGACTTTGAAAAAATGACTTATGGCCGCCTAAATCTTTGAAATCTACCTATGTGCGCCGGGCATGAGCGTCACATCGTGTTTTACGTAGTACGCGACGGAGGCCCACCACTTCTGGGTAGGGATTTCATGTCACTTTTTAATTTACAACTTTTGCCTATTAATTATTGTACGGACCCCAAGGACAGAATTATTAACGATTTACAACTGAAATTTTCAGAACTATTTTCAGATAAGTTAGGAACTTTTAATAAATATAAAATAAAATTAGCGTTAAGGGAAGATGCAAAACCGGTTTTTTGTAAGGCACGGCCGGTAGCGTTTGCGTTGCGTGAAAAGGTTGATAAAGAAATTAATAGGTTAGAGAAGTTAGGCATTTTAGAACCTGTTGAATATTCACAATACGCCTCGCCAATAGTGCCTGTCCTAAAACGAAACGGGACCGTCAGGTTATGTGCAGATTACTCTATTAGTATTAATAAACAATTGTTAATCGAACAATACCCGCTTCCATCAACTAATGACTTATTTACAAAGATTCACGGGGGGGTACAATTTAGTAAACTCGACTTATCCATGGCTTATAATCAGCTGGTTTTAGAGGAAGGGTCTAGGAACCTGACATGTATCAATACAAATAGGGGGCTATATAGATTTACGCGTTTGGTGTTTGGATTAGCCAGCGCGCCGTCTATTTTTCAGCGCGCGATCGAAAATGTATTGTCAGGTATTGATGGAGTCCTGTGCCTATTAGATGATATTTTAGTCACTGGAAAAACTAGACAGGAACATTTACAACGGCTTGATATGGTTTTGGAACGGTTGCAGAACGCAGGGTTCACACTACAAAAAGAAAAATGTAGTTTTTTTCAAGATGAGATCAGCTATCTAGGTTATGTTATTACAAAGGATGGGTTGAAAAAGGCACCTGAGAAAATTAAGGCAATGTTAGAAGCGCCTACTCCTACAAACGTTAGTCAGCTTCAATCATTTTTAGGCTTAATTAATTATTATAGATGTTTCGTACCGAACGCATCTACTATACTTTGTCCCCTATATGAACTACTAAAAAAAAATACTAAATGGAACTGGAGTCAAATCCATGACAACGCCTTTAAAACAATTAAAAAGGTAATGACGTCAGATCAGGTTCTCGCACATTTCGATCCAAATTCTAAAATAATATTAACCGTTGACGCTTCCCCAAGCGGTTTGGGGGCAGTTCTATCACAGGTAGGTATAGACGGTATTGAAAGGCCAGTATCATTCGTGTCGCGAACGCTTAACTCCGCAGAGAAACGATACGCCCAAATTCAAAAAGAAGCTACGGCCATTATCTACGGCGTACGTCGTTTTCATCAATTTTTATATGGTAGACGTGAACCATTTGTTTTAAGAACTGACCACAAACCACTCCTATCAATTTTTGGGCCTTCTAAGGGAATACCAGAAATATCAGCAAACAGGCTTCAACGGTATGCTTTGTTTCTGAATAGTTATAATTATACAATAGAGTATGTTCGTAGCAATAATAATAGCGCGGACTATCTGTCGCGTGCAAGTTTGCCGCGCACTACTCACGAGTGCGCATGCACTGAACAGTGTCAGTGTTGCGACTGCGAGGTGTCGTACGACAGGGCTACATATGTTTGTTTTGTTGCGGATGGTAGTATGCCCGTAACAATAGATAAGTTACGGAGTGAGACGCGTAATGATGACATTTTAAAATCAATAATTAATTTCATATTAAAGGGATGGCCACCTAAAATTAATGACGTTAGGTTAAAGCCTTATTTCTTGTGCAGATCTCAACTTTCGTATGAAAATGGTTGTGTCATGAGAGGTCACAAAGTCGTGATACCTAGGAATCTTTACAAGATAATCTTAAATGAATTGCATTCTTCACACTTAGGCATCGTGAAGACGAAGGCCGAAGCGCGATCTAGGTTATGGTTTCCGGGTATCGATCAAGCTATAGAAACAATGTTAGGGTCTTGCGATACATGTATACAACTGCGGCCTTCGCCTCCACGAGCCCCTTTAGCTCATTGGAAATTTCCTAAGCGTCCTTTCAATAGAGTACATGTAGATTTCTTGGGACCGATAAATAACTGTGTTTATTTAGTGATAGTAGACGCATACAGTAAGTGGGTCGAAGTATACAACATGAATACAACTACTTCTTCGTCCGCAGTGGTGATGAAGTTGTATGAGTTTATGTCAAGGTTTGGTATTCCGGAGACAATAGTAAGCGATAATGGCACAGCGTTTTGTTCGCGAGAGTTTCAATCTTTCTGCAATTCCAATGGGATTTCTCATCTGACATCTCCCGTGTATCACCCAGCGAGTAACGGCCAGGCCGAAAGTTTTGTTAAAATAGTTAAAAGGGGATTAAAAATGTGTTTGTTGTCAGGTGAAAATCAAACCAACATGTATATTTCTTTATTAAAATATCTTATGGACTACCGTAACTCGGTTCATACTACCACAGGGTTGTCCCCTGCTCAAGTTGTATTTGGGCACAAATTAAGAACGCGATTAGATTTGATCGAACCAAAAACATCAACAGCCTTATCACCGCACATAACCAATTTTGGTTTTAATCCACAGTACTCACAAATTAAAGAAGAAGAAAATAATAAATTTAAACGTTTAAATGAAAATGAAATAGTTTTTTATAAAAAGTTCGTTAATAAAAATAAATATAGTTGGTGTAAAGGAACAATTATAAAAAAAATAGGAAGAGTTACATATTTAGTGAAAGATTTAAACACTTTGGAAACTATAAAAAGACATGTAAACCAGCTGATGCCTTATAGAGGGAATAACCGTCCCAAGGGGTTTGAGTGTGAAACGCAACGTCCAGATGTAGCTTTATCTGTGCCATCTGCGTCACCGTCATTGAAGGCTTCAAGGCTGCCTATCCTGTCATCACCGAGTGCAACAGGGTGTAATCCACCGAGGAGTATCTATATTTTCGAACCAAATACGAGCGCGCTAACGTCACCATCTAGGGAGGAAGAGAATGTGGAGGATTCCATACCTACGGTAGAAGAACAACAAACACATCCCAGTATTTCACCAGAACGTACTGCAGAGGTAGTAGATAACTCTGAAGAGGAGCCGTTAAGATCTGGAACGATACCTGAGGCATCGAGAGGAACAGTAATACATAGTTCCCCAGCACCAGCTAGGTCATTAAGGCAACGTCGAGAAATTTGTTATAAGAAATATTTTTAAGTTTTATGTCTATGTCTACTTTATGTATAATAGAAACGTATGTTTATCTATATCTAATATGTATAAATATCTAAATACTGTAATAGGGGGAGGAATGTTAAGTAGGTATGTATCGGGGCATAGCGCGCCCCTTCCCCCGCGCAAGCAACCGATGCATTATACGATATTTCAATAAACCAGCCAGTGCATAGCGAACCGCCGATCGTTTCATTACTCCCGAATACCGATATCTAACAGAAACACTTCTCGATTTTTCAGAGCTGCATAAATTGTTGATAGTCCTCAAACTCCCATATAAAGACATTTGCCTAACATCGTAGTTCCCTGACTCTGAGTGAGCAATACAGTGAGAAGATCACTCTATAAATCTGCAAAAATATTCTAAGATAAACACGGAAAAGGCACCGGCTGCGGTGGCTTCGATTTTTCAAGTGGCTTTAACATGTGTAAGTAGAATGTCAGGTTTGGATGCGGTATCTTGTCTAAGTGACAAGGCGTAGTTTAAACATAGTACATATTTAACTTTATGGTGTAGACAAACTAGATGACGGGTTATCTGACGGTAAGTAATTATCGTCATCCAGGGACCAAACTGCAACTCAAAAGTCACAAATGCATTGCCCCCTTAGGTTCCTTTTTATATGAGCCTGACAAATTGTCTCTACTGTTTAATGGAAAACAAATATTCCTAAGAGCAGTAGTGTAGTAGTAGACAATGCAGTATGGTGACTCGGCTATGGCAGCCTAGTGAGATGCTTTTTAAGCCCCGCTCAAAGGTCCCGAGATCATAGCGGGAGGGAGACACATTCGCTAGTATTGAGTTCCAGATTTTGACTGTTCGGCGAAGGAACGAAGAGCTGAAAGGTTTGGTTTGAGAGCGTATTTCTTCTATGGCGACTTATTAGATGCTTCTGCATCGTTGGGCTTCCAGTCTCGCACTCACTAACGAATCACAACAACACGAATGTTGTCATTTGCTGTGATTTGTAATGAAAAATCGTTGCAATTAACCTTTGCAAACAGTTTTGATTGGTGATCGGTACGATTAATCACTACGTGTAGTGGACGTGACAGATAACCTTAATATGAATATCATGTATTAAAAAATGAAGATTAGTTTACATAATGTTGACATTTAAACAGTACAGTCATCATCATCATCATCAGCCTATGTCAGTGGACTGACCACTGCTGGACAAAGGCCTCTCCCATTGCACACCACTTTGATCGATTTTGAACAGTACAGTGATATGTAAAAATGTTAATACTCTTTCTACGTTTACCTATGCTCTTTTCATCCATAGTAATATGTTTAATCAAATATTGATTATATTGCTCGTAGCTAGTTGCGTAACTTACTAGTTGCCTTCTCCATTTATTTTTCACTTCTAGGTAAAATGCCAAGATCGACGGTAGCGCGACAAACTTGCGCCTCTCAAGGGAAGTTATTTGCATAAGATCTTAAAACAGCAATCGGCTGATCGCTAACATTTTAGCCCCGAGTCAACAGACACTTCGACTTGAAATATTTATTCAACATACAGTATATGGTACAGTTACGTGAAAGATAAAATTAGATGAGAAACAAGACGAAACTAGATTCTAATTATTTCTTGCAACTTCGATTTTCTATCTTATGCTCGTTAAGTTTCTGTTGAAAACGATATCCATTAACTGTGTATAGGTAAGGCAATTAATGTGATTACGTCATAGGTATGATGTACTTTTGACTTCCTTCTACTATTGACGAGGTTGTACTACTACCCTCATACAGAGCCCGTGAGCTCTAAATGCCATAAACGAGGTGTCGATAGACTTGTAACAATGACTCGGTTGACAAAGGTTATAATTTAAAAGTTTTTAAATAGACAAGTTGTGATTTTCTTAACTTGTTTTTCAGTTATTTTTCAGTTTGCATTATTTTTAATCTCTATTTCATGCAAGGCCATGTTAGACTTCATAAAAATTAATTTTCGTCTTGTAATATCAGTAATGCACTTATAAGTCAGGTACCTATGTCCTGCTGTAGGTTTCATTAGAGCCTGGGAAACTCTATCGTCTCTTACCGTGAGCAAGTTATGCTCATTACCATATAAAATACACATAATAATACACATCTGACCAGGCCGCCATGGTATGGGTCACCATGCTGCATTGCCCATTCTCAAGGGTGACCCCTACTACTGGGTTCTACTCATGCTTTTGATCAGGCAGAGGTGAGATACTTTGGTAGGTTAAATATAAAAAAAAATACAGTGACATGTTATGTTAATGCTCTTTCTACGCTTATGTTTAGCTACTTTCATCCATAGTACTATGTTTAATCAAATATTGTTGATATTACTTGTAACTAGTTGCGTAATTATTAGTTGCCTTCTCCATTTATTTTTCACTTCTAGGTAAAATGCCAAGATCGACGGTAGCGCGACAAACTTGCGCCTCTCAAGGGAAGTTATTTGCATAAGATCTTAAAACAGCAATCGGCTGATCGCTAACATTTTAGCCCCGAGTCAACAGACACTTCGACTTGAAATATTTATTCAACATACAGTATATGGTACAGTTACGTGAAAGATAAAATTAGATGAGAAACAAGACGAAACTAGATTCTAATTATTTCTTGCAACGTCGATTTTCTATCTTATGCTCGTTAAATTTCTCTTGAAAACGATATCCATTAACTGTGTATAGGTAAGGCAATTAATGTGATTACGTCATAGGTATGATGTACTTTTGACTTCCTTCTAATATAGACGAGGTTGTACTACTACCCACCCTCACACAGAGCCCGTGAGCTCTAAATGCTATAAATGGGGTGTCGATAGATTTGTCACAATGACTCGGTTGACAAAGGTTATAATTTAAAAGTTTTTAAATAGACAAGTTGTTATTTTCTTAACTTTTTTTTCAGTTTGCATTATTTTTATCCTCCATTTCATTCAAGGCCTTCCGTGAGACTGCATGAAAATTAATTTTAGTCTTGTAATATCAGTAATGCACTTATAAGTCAGGTAACTATGTCCTGCTGTAGGTTTCATTAGAGCCCGGGGAACTCTATGGTCTCTTACCGTGAGCAAATTATGCTTGCAAAAAAGAATGGTAGAGAGAGTCCAGGAGAAGTTCAGAACTCTCGTAGTCCACCAGGTCTGGGATCGGGCTAGGTACCGCAGACGACTCGAGCACCGGAAATCATTAACCGACCTCCGTCCTCCATAAGCACAGGCCTGGGATTGGCAGATGAAGCCATCTTTCACCTCAGCAGAAGTTGGCCGGGGTGGCAGTGCAGGTGCTACAAGAAGTGCGCGTCCTTTCTTATCAGATTCTGTTGATTGAAAAGAAGTAGGTTTTCCCAAACAGGAGTGGGCTATCTACAAACTGTAGGTGACTCAAGGTGGGTCGTGGTCCCAAGGATTTCTTTATTTAAGGTTTTCCTGACGGCGTGTTTTAGTTGGTTTGGGTCTAACATAGCCACCAACTGGTGGTATCCGAGGAGATTTCCGTACACAAAAAAAAAGGTGTCATCAGTCGTGTGTTGGTGGTCGCCATATTGTTTGTCTGTTCGCGTGCCCACTATTTGATAAAAAAACTTCACACTGAATTAAGTCATTAATGTGATCCTTAAAGCCGAAAACGAGTTTCTTATTGTGTTAAGATCACGCGAGATTTCGTGACTGTGCACCGTGGCCAATATTGGAAATGGATTGTGATTTAAAACTAATATGGAACGACACAGCTTGTGTCGGTCCGGTGGCATTGTTAAAAGTATTGCAGTCAACTTAGATATAAGAGTTCTACAAAACGTTAATCTCAAAAGGACAGATAAAAAAAAAAAGATTCTATAAAGGTACAAACTTGTAATTGGATTTCAGGTGATTCATCTTTCTTGATTGTAATAATTATCTGCTATCGTGAAGCTATTCTGCCTGATGGAAAGCATGAATTAAGGTTTAGTGTTCACCATACTCATTGCGGATTTAGATTGCATCATCACTACATTTTTATTTTACTAATTTTTGCATAAAGCATTAGAAAATTATATTAAAATAATAAATAAATAATTTCAGACATTTTACACACAACGCCAACTAGTCCCCAAATTGAGCAGAGTTTGTATTATGGGTACTGGACAACTGATATAAATACATAAACATACTTTTTTTTCTAAATAAATACATATACCTAAGAGAAAACCCAAACTTCAAAACAAATATTTGCAGTTCACACAAATATTTAGTTCGACCGGGAATCAAAAACGAGACCTCTTCATCAGCAGTCGCTTACGCTAACCACAAGATCAATCACGCAATATTGTGATAAAAAAAATTGTAGCAGGCTTAAAATATTTTTGTTTATTTTATAATTATTAAAATTTTATTGCACACCACTTTAGAGTATAAAAAATTATTTTACAGAGATGGATATCTGGTTATACAATATCTTATCTCTCACAGTCATAGTCACAGTCTTATCACTCACAGCGATCTCTTTCCAGACAACCTTTATACGGATAATTACAAGCAAATTATATAACTTATTATGCATTAAAAAAGTAATCGATTTAGCAAGCCTCTTCCTAAGAAGCAAGATAACAATGTTCTCTCTCAAATTAGACCATAAGGATCTAGTAAGAAAACCACCTTCTTACTTATTGTTGATATATTGTCGTATGTTACACAAAACCAAATTTATTACATGACTAAAATAAGTTTTTCTTACCTTACCTTACCTTACCTTACCTTACCTTACCTTACCTTACCTTACCTTACCTTACCTTACCTTACCTTACCTTACCTTACCTTACCTTACCTTACCTTACCTTACCTTACCTTACCTTACCTTACCTTACCTTACCTTACCTTACCTTACCTTACCTAACCTTACCTTACCTTACCTTACCTTACCTTACCTTACCTTACCTTACCTTACCTTACCTTACCTTACCTTACCTTACCTTACCTTACCTTACCTTACCTTACCTTACCTTACCTTACCTTACCTTACCTTACCTTACCTTACCTTACCTTACCTTACCTTACCTTACCTTACCTTACCTTACCTTACCTTACCTATTTAAACCTTACCTATTTAAACTACTATCCAAACCTTATTTGTCGTGATGGCTTAAGTATAAATAGTGTACCACCTCTATTCACTTCATGGGTGTCGTATGAGTAGACTAAGAAAGGAAACTGTATAATTTTAACAAAAAGGAACCGAATTCAATGAAAAACTATTCCGAGTACCCAAATCGCGACATTGTGCCTATGATATTTGAGGAGTTCCCTCGATTTCCTTGGGATCCCATCATCAGATCCCGATATGGTGACGATGGGACCACCTGTAAGCTACGCCCATTCCAATACAAAAAGAATTTTTGAAATCGGTTCATGAACGACGAAATTATTGCTGAACAAACATAAAAATAAATAAAAAAAGATTCCGACGAATTGAGAACCTCCTCCTTTTTTTTGAAGTCGGTTAAAAAGGCAACAGAACTGCAAATAGAATTAAAATTTGAAAGAAACTATATCAAACCGACTAATCAGCGTGATCAGTAGGGCAGAATATCTTTCCTAGGTCTAGCAGTGAACAGTTATATCCTATTTAACATTTTCCAAGACTGAAGTTTTAAGTTCTATATTCATAGTTTATGTTTAAATAGTTGAAGGTTATCAAACACCCACATTATGCCAATTATAATTTGATCCCACACACGTAACGGAGCTCAATGCTGCTTTGTGAACGGAGCACTTATAGAATTAAATTTATGGTAATTGGAATTTATGGAAAGGTATTTCATAACCGTTACCGTTTACCTATATTTTATACAGAACCATTTTATTCTACATATTATTTCATGAAGCAAAAACGGACTATGAAATTTGGCATAGTTAAAGTATATATGGAGACGAAGTACAGAACGCTAAAAAATAAAAATAAAAAATTAATAAAGTCGAATTTTGGCCAGGCAACCACTAGTTTTTACATAAAATGAAACCAGAAAAAGATTTGACATATAAAGATCACGATACAAAAATCAGCCGATAACTTATTAAGCTTTTTGTTTATTTCTTTTTTGTTTTTTTTATTGTTCTTATTATAATATATTTAGATTGCTATGTTGACGGCTTTTGTACTAAGTAATGATAATCCTGCATACGAATGAAAATATTTAAAACATAGATTAAGGGTATGAGCGATAGATCAAGAAGCCTCACTAGCCCTCCAGTTGCAAAAGTTTTTCATTGTTTATTCTATTTTCTATTAAATATATCTAATGTCTTGTTTCATTGGCTAATATTTAGAAGTGGAAGTGGGTCGGTCATGTCTCCAGACGAGCTGATGGGCGATTGAGCCTGCCCATTCATACTGAAATCATCGTTGCTCTACAATTGAGCAATTAATTTTTAGTAATCATAAAAATCTATCAGCAGTTATGTTGTATTTTAATTTTAGTAGCACTTAGCCTAAACCTGTATGGCGGCTAACAATTATACTATTCACAGTATGACTTGTAGAGGAAGCGGGTATCGTGTTCCTCCGTCACAAGGAGAGGATCCTCCGACCAGGCGAGATGATCATGCCTGGTGGGCCACTGCCCAAAACTTGATGTTGGCCGATTAGCATATATACAACAGTATATATGCTAATCGGCGCGAGAATGTTACTTTCGCGATTCAGGATTAGTAGTTTCTCAGTATGGACCATTGCGTGTTTTCTTCGTGGTTCAGTATATCTTCGCTAGATGGCGCTGTTGTATGATTTCGTCGCGCTGTATGTGGAAGTCGCCACAGACTTTATAAGTTTTGTTATTTTAAATATTAAAAATAAACTTTACTAATTTATCTCAAATTCCTGCATATACTACATGAGTATTGAGTAATTTCTGCAGCTATCTAAAGCACGCGTCGCCTAATATTATGTTAGCGCGGTAATTTAGCGACTTTATCATAATAAAGAAGGTATGCTTCCCTGCTATGCTGCGGTCTTACTTGCCGTTCGTTAACGCTGTTATAATTAAATAGAACTAGAATATTAACATCGTAGGGTTAAATGTCATTGAAAATGGTTCGTACAATCATGAACGTATTAGTACATTTTTTAAATTCAAGAAGGACGGTTGAAAATAAATCAAGATAGTTTTTATATTAGATTACTGTTTACAAATTCATTTCTTTTTATTTTATAATATATCAATAACAATCTGGGTCTGGTAATATTTTTTTTTCATAAGGATTCCAAGTTAGTCATTTATTGAATATAATTTTATATACATTTAAAATCAATTGACAAAAGCTGTTATGAAAACTTATTAAGTGTGTTAATTAAAAATGTCCATGTGCTTATAAGTGCGTGTATTTATACGTACACGCGTGCATACATGCAAGAAATTTTAAATTCATATTATCGACGTATGAATCTGTAAATGTCTTGTCTTAACATAAAAATAAATAAAACAGTTCCGTAACTGACTGACTGACAGACAACGCACCGTCGAAACTACTGGACGCTGAAAGCTAATATTTGGCATATGTAGTCCTTGAGGAGTGTAGGCGAGAACTAAGAGATGATTTTTGAGACTTTCCACCCCTAGGGAGGTGAAAAAGGCAGTCAAAGTTTGTACTTGGATTTTTATTTTTAATTCTGAAGTTTATTTGAGGTCGAAGCTGCGGCCATAGTTATTATTCAATAAAGGTTAAAAAAACAAATTGTTTAAAAAAAAGTTGACTTCAAACAATAGTTGAAGTTGAATCCTATTAGAAAATGAAGAAAACATTTCTAAAACAACAAACTAAAATAAAGTAATTAATTTTAATTAGGGGAGTGATATCGAGTCTGACACCTAATAAAAGTTTTGAAATTATATTTTGAATGCAATTGCTTGCTATAACACCTCTGTCTGGCTATCAAGCTAAACTTATTAAAGTTACAGTTAAATAAGTAACTTCATAACATTAGTATTTCTCCAGTATCAATGTTTCTCTCTGCCAAACTTCATAAAAACGTGCCTAGCGGCTTAGCTTTTAAGCGAATTGTAGTCCATTATTGGACATAGACCTCTCCCTACACTATAGCGACAGGTCTGACGCTTTTTGCATCCAGACGTCGCCTGCCCTTACGTAGGTCGTCCTGCCACCTTTTTTGTATTCTATTCTCTATTCTCTTGTTTTATTAGCTAATGTCACTCAGTCACGTGATCTAAAACCAAATATTAGCCAATGATACAAGAGAATTGAGAAATAGAATAGAGATTTGAATACTGGCCAGAGGCCACTTCACACTACGTTGGCCAAGACTCGGTCTTCACTCCAGAACACGCTTATTCCAGGACTGTACCATAGTAGTGTTGGTATATTGAATTCTTGGTGATTCCAATTTGTACAAAAATCTTTGATGCTTTATCTTTTTCAAAGCCTACTAAATTTGAAAGCAAACATTCATGTATGTTAAGCACATTCAGTTTATTCTGTAACGAGCTACAACTAACACTGCAAGTATTACTGATACATGGTGTTATATTTATATAGGGTTGTCAACTGTGGGTAGGTTTTAAATTGAATTGATCTTCAACAGTATTTTGTATTATAGTAATTTTTACTCTGTTAATTTCAGTTATCCGAACTATTGGTCATGATAGCCACCTGACAACTAAACCACTACTAAATAATTTACTGGTTCTGAATGATTTGATTATGATATCGGTTCAATTCATAATTGTATCTAAATAAATAAATAAATATTTTCGTACATCTTACACACATCGCCTAAGATAGCGTAATGTGTAAGATGTCCCAAACTAAGCAGAGCTTGTATTATGGGTACTAGACAACTGATATAAATACATAAATATACTTTTTTGTAAATACATACATATTATACTCCTACATAGAATAAACCCAAACTCGAAACAAATATTTGCGAATCACACAAATATTTGGTCCGACACGGGAATCGAACCGAGGCCTCAACCACAGCAGTCGCTTACCAGTCCCACCGTGCCACCGAAATAAACGTTCAATATGACTAGATAACTATTTAATTTTAAGTATACTTCTTACACTTTTTAAATTTGTGAAAAAATTTCAAAGGCAACTTTGATTTGAACCGAAGTTAAATTTCTTAAAGCTCATATTGACAGATCATCCATAGAGTTGTCGAAGTCATTCAAGTGTAGAAGTCTTATTGATAGAGAATAGAAATATTGATCTTTTTCTCTAGACACTAAGACTGAAGATCCTCTGCTTGATGATAAAGTTCAGAATAAACAATTTAAGAGATAAGATACTTGCTTTAAGCACTATCGATCATTTTGCAGTGGGATAATATTAAAAGATATTACAAAAGATGAGCTTAATGGTTTCTGTTCTGCGAGTTCAAAGATTCATAATGAACTGGATTAGTTCAAGGTGTACTCGGTGCTTTTTAGGGTTCCGTAGCCAAATGGCAAAAAACGGAACCCTTATAGATTCGTCAAGTCTGTCTGTCTGTCTGTCTGTCTGTCTGTCCGTCCGTATGTCACAGCCAATTATTTCCGAAACTATAAGAGCTATACTGTTGAAATTTGGTCAGTCGATGTATTCTGTAAACCGCATTAAGATTTTTATATAAAAAAAATCGGCCAAGTGCGAGTCGGACTCGCCCATGAAGGGTTCCGTATCAACAAGTAACATTATATAAAAGTTCTTGTAGTTCGTTGATTAGATGAAAGGTAAATTGCTGTTTACGCTTTATAACATATAAAAAAAAAAAAACTACTTACTAGATCTCGTTCAAACCAATTTTCGTTGGTAGTTTACATGGTAATGTACAACATATATTTTTTTTAGTTTTATCACTCTCTTATTTTAGAAGTTAGAGGGGGGGGGGGACACATTTTTCCACTTTGGAAGTGTCTCTCGCGCAAACTATTCAGTTTAGAAAAAAATTATATTAAAAACCTCAACATCATTTTTGAACACCTATCCATAGATACCCCCACACGTATGAGTTTGATGAAAAAAATTTTTTTGAGTTTCAGTTCCAAGTATGGGGACCCCCAAAATGTATTGTTTTTTGTCCATGTTTATGTGAAAATCTTAATGCGGTTCACAGATTACATCTACTTACCAAATTTCAATAGTATAGCTCTTGCAGTTTCGGAAAAAAGTGGCTGTGACATACGGACGGACAGACAGACAGACAGACAGACAGACAGACAGACAGACTTGACGAATCTATAAGGGTTCCGTTTTTTGCCATTTGGCACCGGAACCCTAAAAATAGAAAAAAAACTATACATTTTGGGGGTCCCCATACTTGGAACTGAAACTTTTTTTTTTCATCAAACCTATACGTGTGGGGTATCTATGGATAGGTCTTCAAAAATGATGTTGAGGTTTCTAATATCATTTTTTTCTAAACTGAATAGTCTGCGCGAGAGACACTTCCAAAGTGGAAAAATGTGTGTCCCCCCCCCTCTAACTTCTAAAGTAAGAGAGTGATAAAACTAAAAAAAATATATGTTGTACATTACCATGTAAACTACCAACGAAAATTGGTTTGAACGAGATCTAGTGAGTAGTTTTTTTTTATACGTCATAAATCGTAACACGCAATATACCTTTCACCCAATCAATACACTAGTATAAAAACATCGATGAAAGTTACAACGAACTACAAGAACTTTTATTTGATGTACTTGGTGGTACGGAACCCTTCATGGGCGAGTCCGACTCGCACTTGGCCGCTTTTTTAAAGGATCATTAGTTAAAAATACCAATTAATTGTTATGATAAGAACTTGTTAATAGAAGTTCTTCAACCCTTCAGTTAATTCAACCCTTATTTTTGTCTAACTAGTCAGATTAGTTAGGTTGCCCTATTAATATGATTTTAATTTTAAATTTACTTTATAAATATATAAAAATTACCCCAGTATGACATTCTTTGTTTTTCGTTCTTAGAATAAAAGTGAAGTCCTAAAAAATCAGAATTCACAGCGTGAGGAAAGTATTTGAAGTGTATTTGAAAAATTCTTCAAAGAAAAGGATTCTATTCGAGCATCCGTTATTATGAACACTTATACATTTATATTAACACTTTTTATTAGACCTAAGGTGAAGCCAAAAGGAGTAATTGTTTTGAAAAACTATATGTTTGTATATTCAGCGTAGCACGTAAATCACTAAACCGATTTAAATTAATGACAAATCAATAGATTTATAATAATAGTGACAAGGATAATATAAATTGAATCATTAGTTTTATAAAGTTGGGTTATAGTTTTTAAAACTTGTTCTTGTTTAAATAAAGCTAATTTATTGATGCAGTTTTTAGCTTTCCTAAAATCAAACACAAAATATATAAAGTACTTATTCCTTACCTTTTTACATGATCTCAGGAGTAGATACATCCATAACCAATTCAGACAATTGCTTTATATATTAAAGCAATTGTCTTGTCAATATGGAAAGACAACCACTTAATGGATACAAACGAAAAACGAATAAACGTTTAAAACTGAAACCCGAGTACGTAAAAACTGTTTTATAAAATTTATATAGACTTGGTCATTCTATGTATGCCCTTAACCCTCTCTCGAGAGGAAACCCGAGCTCAACAGTGGGACGTTACGGGCTCTTGATACCATTCGGGCTTTCATATCGAATCTTTTTACACCTTATCCATGAAAACTTGTTCAATAGCTTAGGTGCTTGGCTGAAACATACATAGACCACCAAAATTATCCCTTTTTGCCTCACCGTAATCGGCTAAAAATATCATTCAAATCGTAAACGAAAAGTAAAAAGATCCTTTCAAATATTAACACAGTCCATGAAATAAAATGCTTGTGCTGAATCTGTTGTTGATGCAACCTCTCTGATTCTTCGGTGATTTATTACGTTTGCTGCGTGGAAGCCAACAATATTCATTTCAATAATTACCTACTGGAAAGGCAAGACTGATGTTCCGAGTACAGCGATGGATAGTACTCTTTTAACCTTTTTGCTCGTAGAATTGAGTAATGAAAGACTTGTCTGGTTGCCATGCTTTACTGAGATTGTATTTTCATTGTAATGAAGTGTATCTCTTACTTAAGTGTAACAGTTTAGCAAAAGGTGATCAGTACGGGCATTGTATCATCATCGTCATCCTATCACAGTCCAGTGCTGGATTATAGGCCTCTTCTCTTCCATTCTCTTGATTTTGGGTTTCTCGCATCCAGCTTCTGCCAGTCATTTGAGCAAGTCGTCACTTTATCTAGCCTTTAAGCGGCTTACAGTACGTTTGCTAAGATGTGGTCTCCAGTCCAGAACTTTTCTTCCTACATGGTTGTCAGTTCTGGGGTTAATATGGCCTATTCAATGCCACTTCAGCTTGTCAATTCGTTGATCTATATCTTTGACTTCAGAACAAATAATATAATGGAAAATGTAATGATTGGTGTTACATTAACCGTATATTAACGTATGTTTTTTATCTTTTTAATAATAGCTTCACTTCATTAAGACAACCACTTTTACCTGAAGATTAGTTCCACGATGGAGTGACTGGCATTAGACCTCCGCAAACCTGAAATCAAAATTAATTCGAAGATCTAACAAGTAAAAAAACGCAACCGGGTCCGATGACTTAATGTGGAGAGCACATTAAGTCATCGGACCCGGTTGCGTTTTTTTCTTGCGTCTTTCATTACTCAAATCTACTAGCAAAAAAAGCACAATAAATAAAACAAAATTGGGTCATACATCACATTAAATAAATATAAAATTTATATCATTGCATTAATATACATTTATTAATATCCAGTCAAGCGCACCCCTAAGTTTTACGCGCAATTTTAAATTCCGAACGTCCATTGTTGTCGCCAATGCTCTTCTATATCGAGCGTATTTTATTTCACTTAACAACCAGAATTAAAAGAGCCACGAGATCTCGAGCCGTAGAAAATATTTGTAGTTAATACTTAAAATGTTTGTATTTCTGGAGATCAATTTAATATGGCCTTATAATAGCTATAATGTTAAAGGAATCCTTTTCCTAATAAGGCCCAGTTGAACATAGTTCTCGGTTTTGGTATTACAGATTAGCTTTGAAATTATTGAAAGAGGGAATAGTAATGTATCGCTTGTTCGCGAGTTTGTAGGCGTAGAAAGGATGATTTGTAATATGGCTATAATATAATAGTTGAATTAGTTTGTTAGTATTAGTGTACATGTAAGTAGGATTAAGTGAATAACTTATGAGAGAATGTAAGGATTGGGTATATATAAGTATTTTGAGGTATTTTTTTACCATACCTTTTATAATTATATATATATTGTAGTAAAGACTTCAATACAGGCTTCTTTTAAAAGTAATTAATCGTAGTTATAAGACGGAATGATAATATTATAATAAATCGCATTGCTACAGCTTTTATAGTGTATTATTAATATATATATGTATGTCTATCTGTAAAATCTAAATATATATGTTTGTATGTATATAAATATGTATGTGTGTGTGTATATATATTCTGTTTGTATTTATGATGTGTTCTGTTATGAGCACGTATATTTGTATGTTTTGTATAAGCATGTTGTGAACTGTGAGCATTCTTAATGAACACATCATTCGTAACCTCTGTGCACCTACCTGTGAAGTTTTCTGCACCAACCGAAAGATGACTGGAATAGTATGCCCTGCGCATTAAGTCCGCCAATGTACAAATTTAGTGCATAGTGTAAAGCCCTGCACGCTCCATATTAATAGTATTTTTTATTTCAGGAAGGATTGAAACTGTTAGAAACGAATCATAATCATTGAAAATTGATTTAGAAAAACATATAAGATCTTGCTCAAAATAAAAAAATATCTATTTAATTTCTGATGGGGTAAGGACTTAACAATGTACGCATATTTTAGATTCTTTCTTTCTCTAGTATCATTATCTACAACGATAGTAAATTGAATTAGAATTGAATGCTCTTTGAAATCGTTTATTCACCGATGATATGGCTTGTTATTATTGTTAGTAATATAGAAAGTATCACGCAAAATTGTTTTCAATTAGTTCAAAATTAAATCTGTAATTGAAAAGTAGTACTAGTATTACAGTTTTTGTTAATTTCACTTATCGATTCTTTTCTGTGCACATATTGCGATAATGAAGTAACAAAAAATATGCACAGCTTAATCTAAATCTCAGTTTTCTTCCAGCCACTCTCTCTCTCTCTGTCTCTTACAATCGTTAGGTATAAGTCAAATAACACCTCACAAAAAAAACACGAATCCGTTAAAATATACTCATACTTGTGTTTCATCATCTTCCTAGCCTTATTCCCAAGTTTATTTGAGGTCGACTACTAGTTCAACCGGTTTTATATGAATTAAGTTTTTCCACGGAGAGACTGGCATCGGACCTTCGCAACCCTAAGGGAGATCTGAAATTCGAAGGTTGAACTAGTTATCAGTAAAGTTGAGGGCACTGACTTCCCAATAACGATTGCCATAGATGTTCATGACAACCGGCACCGACGGCTTTACGTACTCACCGAGGCACGGGCGTGAATCACCGGCAAACTTCCAAACTCCGGGCTGCTATATGGAATTTCCTAAGAAAAACCCAAAATCCCTTTTTGGCCCGCTTTTGATTAGCAGTCGCATACGTTATCCACTTAACCAACGAGGCAGTCATACTTGTGTAAATACACTCGTAAAACAGTACCCTCCTTCTAATACAGTCGGTTTAAAACACATGAGAACCGGTTCCAAACTTAATCAAATCTTTTTACGTCCACCACATATTCTCACACAAAAATAAAGAAACAAACATTCGCGGCAACTTAGTGGCGGTCAATTTTTATTCCTTTATTTCATTTTTTGACACTCGGTATTGATACCCTATTGTTCGGCTACACTGCTTACTATGCTTGGATTTTAGCGAAGGTGTTTGATTATAACAGTGGACCAAAAATAAAACAACAGAACACAGTTGAACAAAGAATTTTTAAGATCAATCTGGAATTTAATCACGGTGATTCTTTATTTTATACTAGCTTTTACCAGCAGCCTGCTCGCTATTCTAATGAATAACTTTGATTGACCTTTTTCACCCTTTTAGGAGCGGAATTTTCCAAAATCCTCTCTTAGTGCTCGCCTGCGCTCCTCAAGGAACATATATGCCAAATTTCAGCTTTGCGCTTAGTATTTTAGCGCGTTGTCCGTCAGTCAACAGTCAAATATTAGACATTCATTTTAACACTAAAACAAATCTCAAGCTACTCAGTAAATGATATTGGACAACGAAATACTTTCAGTAATTCTGTAGCTGTACTTTCAAGCACAATAATGCTTATTTTGGTACCACATTGTAAATGATATGTACTGTATAAATTAAGAAGTGATTTTGTTTTAAAAATCGTTTTTGGTTTTCATATTCCGTACTAAACACGGAAACCTTATAGACTCACCGCGTTATCCGTCTGTCTGTCTATCAACATTTTAAAGTAGAAAATAATGTATATCAAATACTTAGGCCTGAAGTACCTTGCAACATTGAAAAACTCAAACTCCTAAGTCGAAACGTTCTAAGCTCCGTTTTTAGCACAAGTAGTTCCATCACAAAAAATCGATTTAAAACTCATTTTCAGTTGATAAACAAACATTATCTATTTCGACGTATGGGTACAACAGCTATTCAATGACATAGCTTTTCTTCTAACTTATCTTATAACTTTGTACGCAACTCTCTGTTGTTTTAATAATGAAATTTAAGACCAATTTGATCCTGCGCGTTCCATTTTTGGAAACTAACAATGCCTTTGGCGGTAGCAAGCATGCAATGTATATCAATGTAACTTCATGATTGTTTATGATCTCTTAAAATATTGTCAAGAGCAAAATATAAGTAATATAAGCGAAGGTCTGATAGAACTATGTGGTGTGCAATTAGAGAGGCCTATGTCTAGCAGCGGACTGTCTGTCTGTTTATTCTGATGATTATGAAGGTCTGATTCAAGTTAAAATTTCAAGTTAGTCGTCTTAGGTGTTTGAAAACAATCACCGAGGGTAAGCAACGACGGCATGGTCAGACTTAAGTGGGTGACCGTTTGTGGCGTAATATGTTAAGAGCGTTACCGTGGTGCGGAGCTAACGTTAAGCAGTTGGTTCCTGTTGCTATCATAAGATAGCAGTCGTGAAGCTTGGTTGGAGGTCTTCGGGAGGCCAGTCCCCAACCCGCACTCGGCCACCGTGGGGTCGTATGGCCTTAACCCTCCTGGGAGAAGCCCAAGCCAAGAAGTGGGACATTAGGGGTTGTTGATTTTATTGTGATTTTGAAAATCTTTGATCGTTAAAACATCAATATACATATACATAATTTGAACGTAGTATACTTCATATTGTGCGTATAATCCCGGGTCGGGCCAAAAAGTGTTTTTGGGATTTTCTTATTAAATTCCTAATAGCTACCCGGAGTTTGGAAGTTTGACGGTGATTCACGCCCGTGCCTCGGAGAGCACGTAAAGCCGACGGTCCAGGTTGTCATGAACATCAGGGCAATCGTTATTGGGAAGTCAGTGCCCTCAAATATACTGACAACTAGTTCAATCTTCGAATTTCAGTTCTCCCTTAGGGTTGCGGAAGTTCGATGCTAGTCGCTTCGTGGAAAAACTGAAATTCAAGTG
The DNA here is from genome assembly GCA_932526445.1 of Phragmatobia fuliginosa. Taxonomy (NCBI): domain Eukaryota; kingdom Metazoa; phylum Arthropoda; class Insecta; order Lepidoptera; family Erebidae; genus Phragmatobia; species Phragmatobia fuliginosa. Next base: position 15,982,464 of record OW052074.1, on the reverse strand, counting down.
AAACCGGTGAAACTAGTAGCCGACACCAAATAAACATGGTAATAATGGCTAGGAGGATGATGATACTTCATATTGTGCGTTTGTTCTTTACGTAAAATATAGTTTGAATGTTATTTATACTAGATATTAATTATCTCCTTTTTAATTCCAATTTATTTATATACATATAATTATATTTACACTAAAGAAATAAAATATCACTATAATAAGCTTTACGATATCACCAATTAAAACACAACCGAATACCTATAACAAACTAGGTACCAATACAGCTTTTAGAATTATTTACAGTACAGATATTTCATACCAATATCTTCCAACTAACGACTGCAAAGATTACTTGACAACTGAGACTGATAGCTTAAAGTAGTTTCATTCCGTGGAGAATCTCAACAAGCAAACAGCAATCCATCATTAGGAAATTGGCCAGAGTGTGTTGCTACTTACTGGGAAGATCGACTTGTCTATATGCAATCTTCTAAATGCTATTACTTGTTGTAAGAACAACTAAAATGCCTCTGTATTTTATAAATTTAGATTTAATTTGTTTTTGTTTTTAAAATTTCGCGACTATAGCATGACTTATTAACAATAAGTAAATGAATAATATGAAAATCTTTTCTGTGATTTTTTATTTATATCTATAAATATAAATCTTCTGTTCATATGTTTGTAATTAAACACCTTCAAATTTTTTTCACACCTTCTAGATTTTGATTGAATTTTTTGAGTCTGTTCAAGTGGGTTGGTTGGATATGCCGGAGAAATAATGGTCTTGGTTCCTCGGCTTATAGTACCCGAGCGTTTTTAGTCGGTTCGAGTCCGACATAGTCACCATAGGTAAAAAAAGCGTTCAAATGCGAGTTGGACTCGCCCATGAAGGGTTACGTAACAGCAAGTAACATCATATAAAAGTTTTTGTAGTTCGTTGTAACTTTCATCGATGTTTTAATAATAGTGTTTTGATTGAAAGAAATGTAAATTGCGGTTTATGATTTATGACGTATTAAAAAAACTACTTTTTCTCTCTCGTTCTTCTCGTTCAAAACAATTTTCGTTGGAAGTTGGCATGGTAATGTACATAATATATTTTTTTTTAATTTTATCATTCTCTTATTTTAGAAGTTACAGGGGGGGGGGCACACATTTTATCACTTTGGAAGTGTCTCTCGCGCAAACTATTCAGTTTAAAAAAAGATCAGAAATCTCAATATCATTTTGGAAGACCTATCCATACACGTATGGTTATAATGAAAAAAAAAAATTTATGAGTTTCAGTTCTAAGTATGGGGACCTCCAAAATTTATTGCTTTTTTTCTATTTTTGTGTAAAAATATTAATGCGGTTCACAGAATACATCTACTGACCAAGTTTCAACAGTATAGCTCTTATAGTTTCGCAATAAAGTGGCTGTGACATACGGACGGACAGACAGACAGACATGACGAATCTATAAGGGTTCTGTTTTTTGCCATTTGGCAACGGAACCCTAAAAAGGTGGTTAAATATATTTTGGCCACTACTGTCGACTTTTATGTATTTTCAAAGAAATGAGAAAACAAATAAATGCCAAATCTTTAAAAATGCCTGCTACACGCACTGGACCGGGCATTCGAATTCGATCGCATCGGAATAAATTTTGACGAGGTTGATTTTCTATATTGTTTTTTTATGCCTCTTTTTAGCAAGGCTGAGGACAATGCGAGTTGGGCGGAACGAATAACTTGATTTATATACAAGCGTGTGCGCCGCCGGCCTTGCGCCCAACGCCACTACTAATAACAAGTCAGTGTATACGTTACGTTGTTCGTGATTTTCGGGAATTTTTGATAGCGGTACTCTTTGTTATTCATGGTCAAATCCATACAATTAGTAATGTTAAGAAATTTGAAATACAAAATTTGATATTTCATCTCAAAACTCAACAACTCAAAATTGACTGAATTCTCGAAAGCACTGTCGGAAATATCTCACAAAAGTCTGTCCTGTTTGAAATTTTTGCAGTTTTATTTCCATTCATCAACAGCCTGACACAATGCGTTGCGAAAATTGAAATCAAACTAAAAATTAGTACGCAATAATTTCTCCTTTGACAAGCATATATACCAATTGGGAACGTAGTGAAAAAAGAAATATAACATATTTCAAACACAAAAACCATCTCTCAGCTTTGTGTTCTAATTCATTTCTTGTTTAAAATCATCTTATGATCAACTAAAGCTATACAATGATTAAAGTTATTCATTACTTTCATATCAAATTCAAAATTTCGTATTTTAGTACTATCGTAATTAAATTTTAAAACTAAGTAATTTATAGTACTAATAAATTCAATACAATTTGCGTGCAGTACAAATTTATTTAATAGATATTCAAATAAGTTTGCAAATTTATATACTTTATTATTGCCGGACCCATCCGATAATTCATTAGAAATTACAATAAAAATGTGTCTACTAGTAAACTATTCAATAAATGTAAAAGAGCCAGCAAATCCGCGTGCAAAACCAAGTCAATAGTAATACCATGATTTGTTTAACACAATAATATAGTGTAAGAAGCTTTTGTCATGCATTTGTAGGCGCGAATGCTGTTCAATCGCTTTTATGGAGTCCCTTGTTGTTCTTGAGCGGCATTATGGAGCCTACTCAGATTAATGTTGGGCTTAGCTGCTGATTTGATGTGGGCTTCGTGTGATTTAGTAGCGAACAATGGGATAGGTTCTGCGGAACGGGTGTACGATTGCAATGTATTGGTTTTAGTAAGATGTGAAATGTAGTTTCTTTTCGATGTTTGATTAGTGGGTGCTAATTTTGCGATGTTGTTGGATTATATTTTTGCAGTACATTTCAGATGCCTACATATACTCAAATTTTACATTAAAATAGTTTATTAAAATTTGACTTAAACTATCATAAGACAAGTTTTTTTCTTTAAATGGAATCCAAATAGCAGTTTTGGTGTCATCTAAGAGTTCAAGTTCCTACACGTCACTAAGGATTGCTGGCAAAACTGGAACTTAATGCCAGCTCATGTATTTTCTTTCTACTATGATCCCGGGTCCTTTATCCGGGACTTGAAAAGCATCTTACTAGGCCGCCATAATGTGGGTTGCCACTGCTTGTATTCGCAGTGAATATGGCGACCCTCACTCATGGATTCTACTCATGCTTTCCATCAGGCATAGTGGAGTCACTTAGGCAGGCGTTAAATGAAAACAAAGTGTGGAAATGTTTGTTAATTTTGTATAATTGAAAAAAATTGAGATAATAAACGATTTAATAAATATCTAAACAAATGCTTGCTTTTCTAATGGGCTTTTGGTAAATATTTTTTGTGGATATCATCATTTATGTTTTAGTAATTTTTCCGAAACCCTCAATCATAAGTTTAGCAACAGCATCGGTTTTTCTTATACATTCTCGTTGCAAAATTGGTAGTCACCGGGTGTTGAATACAGAAGGTTGCATTATAAATTTAAACAAGGCTCTCGTTAAAATATCGAGTTTTGTCGCTTTGTTTGTCTGCATGTCTGTGCACGGTGACGTCAGATCATTGTTTACGGGAATGTATAGGCGTATATGTGGGTAGGCAGAACAATAAATAAAGGTAATGAATTCTGAATTTAAAAGGACGAGGTGATTTTGAATGGAATATCCAGAGCATTCATGAGTATTCACCATCACGGTGTTTGTTTACATTTCATGTCATAAATTTTGCTAGTTAATTTACTCGACCGGGGCGGTACTACCCTCACTCAGAAGACCAAACTAAAATGACAGAATTCGTGCGGTCGTCTTTCGTTGCTGAATGTGAGATGATGCAGAAACATTTCATAATTACAATACAATAATTTGTTTACATAATTTTTCATTTATTTATCTAATATCACATACAATAAAAAAATATTATACTGTGTCGACTTCCACAAACAGCGCAAGCGAAAAACATACGACGGCGCCATTTTCCGAAGGAACACTGAACCACGAAGAATACACGAAATGAACTATGTGGAGTAACTACTAATCCTGAATCGCGATAGAGAAATTCTCATTAGAGATTGGCATTTATATACAACATCCCAACATCAATTGTTGGGTAGTGGCACACCAGGCATAATTACCTCACGTGATGGAGAAACACCACACCTGTTCCTCCACATATAACAATCAGTTATAACAAAGTCAACGACACTTCATGTGACAAAATCTGTCCACCCGTTTGAGCTTAAGAGCGTGCCAAAGAAATGGACATACATACATGTATACCATACATACATACATTCATACGCTCGAAAAACATTACCCTCCTTCTTTATGTATATTGGGTACATATACTATATATATATATCCTTGGGTATATATACCTATAAAACTGGCGTAAGAACCTTATACCTAAAATAATCTGTGTTATAATATTCTAGCTGACCCAAGCAGTCTGCTTTTCACATAAAGATGTTATAGTGAGCTAACCTTATAAGATAGGCGTATGCTTGGCGGAATTTTTTACAACTTTTTCTACAAGGAAAACAATTTTTGTATATTAATGTTATTTGAGAATCTAACCATTTACGCAACGCATGCAGTACGAGCTCTCAAAATAAATATTTTTCCTGTGTTTTCAAATTTTTCATTGATACTCTTAATGGTCGTAGCGAGATAATATATAGCTTAGAGCCTAGTTCGACAAATGAAATATCTAACAGTGCAAGGATTTTTCAAATCGGATCAGTAGTTCTTGAGATTAGCGAGTTCAAACATATATACATTTGAGCTATACCTGTGAAAAATCGATACAAAATTACTCTCAAAATAATTTAGAGATGATAAATTCTCTTGAAGGCTCGTGCTCATATATATATTTATAATTAAGATATCGAGATGATTGTGCGTGCTCATTGAATCCAGTTAAAGGTCGCAGACCTTGTTCAGCTTTTATTTTAGCGGATACGAGGATCTGCGTTTCGGTACTGTTCGCAAAAAAAATATAACTTCACTTGAATGTACGAAACTCTAGGAAAAATATAAATTAATTCAGTCGATGGAGTTGTTTGCTCATAAAAATTAGATAGGATATATCTAATTTAATTTGCACCTTATTATCGATACTAAAATCGGCAATATTAGTCTGATACCTACTGCTAACTGCGGTTACATGAGCTTAGTATGTGGAAACTGTAACAAATGTGCTTTTATTCTTTCACATATTTGATCAGAGGCTGTGTTTGTATAATGAATTATTTTTCTTGCAAGTCAAACAAATATAAATAAATATTTCGGACATCTTACACACAACGTCATCTAGTTCCAAACTATGCAGTACTTATATTATGGGTACTAAACAACTGATACAAATACATAAACAAACTTTTTTTTTGTAAAGACATACATAATATACATAGAAACCACCCAGACTCTGAAACAAATATTTGTGGATCACACAAATATTTGGTCGGACCCGGGAATCGAACCCTAGACCTCTTGATCAGCAGCCGCATACGCTAACTACTAGACCAACAAGGCAGTCAAATGCGATAGTTTGGATAGGTAGGTACAACCATCCAAACAACTCAAATGTATCTGAATGAATTTTGACATAGTAGTGATAGGTTAAATTTGTTTTACATGACTTAGTCTGATTATTAACCCAAAATAAAGGAAATAATGAAAAAGTGGGGAAAAATTATTCACCCTGCGGGTGTGGTAAAGAGCGACTAAGGGATAAACTACGCAAGACAACGTCAATGCAAAGAGAAGGAAAACTTGAAACCAACCCTATATCAACCCGTCTGGCCAGCGTGGTATAGTAAGCCAATACTTCCTTTCTAAGGAGATGCCTATGTTCAGCAGTGAACTGTTGAAGGTTTTTCATGTTGATTGATGAGCGTTTGCGTTATTCGGAGGTCACATTAACCAGTCGGTCCCAGTTGTTATCATCGGATTAAGACCATCCAACAGAACTTGCCAGTCCTTAACCCGCACTCGGTCAGTGTGGGGATGGCCTTACCCTCTCCTAAGAGGATGCCAGAGGCCAGCAGTGGAACATTATGAGCTGTTAGTGATGACGCAATGTATTCAAAAGAAGTTTTAATAATTATCAAGATGCAAAATAAATGTAGTGAATTTTTTGCCAGTCAGTACCACGCGGTAGGTATAGAAGGTACAATACGAACCGGTCCAGACCCACCAGTGCGCCTGCAGAACATATGCTTGTACACCTCGCATACTGAACATAAAGGTATTTTAACACTATTGCCACTTCCACAAGATATAATACGCGTAGGCCACCAATATTACTTCCTTACTTATTAATATATCGAGACATGATTTACGGATGAAATTAATTATGTATTAATATGAAGTTCTTGGATTGGATAAGTTTCTTGGTGTAATATGAATCCTATTATTTACTAGGTAGACTTTTTGACTGCCTTGTTGGTCTAGTGGTTAGCGTATGCAGCTGCTGATCCAGAGGTCTCGGGTTCGATTCCCGGGTCAGACCAAATATTTGTGTGGTTCCCAAATATTTGTTTCGGAGTCTGGGTGTTTTTCTATGTATATAATATATGTATGTATTTACAAAAAAAGTATGTTTATGTATTTATATCAGTTGTTTAGTACCCATAATACAAGCTCTGCTTAGTTTGGGGCTAGATGGCGCTGAGTGTAAGATGTCCGAAATATTTATATATATTTATTATTTATTAAAGGATCTCCCCAGAGTAGGACTTAGGACGCCTGAGGTTGGCTGTTGGAATGATTTTTAGTGGAAACACCAAATGCTCTCCGTCCGTGCGTCCCGGAGATCAAAATAATTTTTACACAGTTTAACAAAAAAAGGACTTTTACGAAAAAGTTATAGTTACGACGTTTCTCAGGTTTTTACATATTTTATTTGACGTTCCTCGTTTTAGGTAATAAATTCCGCTATACAATGAAACCTATATATTACATTGGCTAAGAACTAACTGTTGTACCTTTTCTTCTTTTACTCACATTAAAACACTACAACACACGATTATTTCTAAAAAACAAGTTCTCAAATACAAAACCTTTTTTATAATCGCGTGAATAGTATCAGTTAATAAAGTGTTCAGATAATCAAACAACCTGACTCATTTATGACTACACGAAATACATAAGTTTCTTGGAAATTAATTTGACTTACCTTTGTGGAAAAAATCTTTTGTAAAAAAACGTCAATCAAGACGCTTTTTTAAAAACTTGAGGGTGTATAACTTTGCGGTTCTGGAACAAGGTGTGAAGACAGTAGCTTTGACCGCAAAAAGCAGGATCGCTTGAACAGTCGTGTTAAGTAGTTATCATCCTCTTGATATATTTTTAAATTTATAATGTAATTTAATAAAAAAATGTATACCAGTTTTCGCCCGCGGCTCCGCCAGCGTGTATGGAATGTGCCTATGTCCTTCCTTTGACTCTGGCTATTATCCATGTAACAAATTTCATTTCAAGCGGTTCAGTAATTTTAACGGAGTTGTAACATACAAACATACTTTCTTTCGTATTTGTAATATTAGCAAGGACTAGTATCTAAGGTTTAAGAAATTTCTTTTGTTGATTTCCATCGGGTAAGATAGGTAATAGGGTCTGGGGGAAAAAGCAGTACAGGATGCATTTACAGTAAGTATGTATTACAGTATTATTCCAAAGATCCTCTATTTTAAATTAAAACGGAACACAATAAAGTCCGCAAAAATGAAGACTTAGGTACTCGTGAAGAATACATTATTGTCTTCGCTAAGAAACACCTTAAAACTAACAAGCTCATCCATAAATGAATACAAAATGAGTATGTATTTTGAATACAATTTATAGCATTGTTCTTTATAATAATTATCTTTGTACGATACGGTAGGCGAAATACTTACTTGTAAATTAAATAGAAACAAAATTATCATACAATTTATTAATTAGGAGATGTACTGAGATGTTATATGTTAAAACAAACTCAGTTTTTACAAAGCTGTTTTGAACTTATTTTCTAGCTTTTCTAGACATACACATACGTAGGATCCTAGTAAGTTATAGAGCATAATGTACACTATAACTAGAACTAATACTAGGATCCTTTCCAAAAAAAAAAGAAATAACGAAAGAAACAGGAAAAAACACACATCAGTAAACAAACAACAGAAGTGCCATTCAAAACGAATTCTCGGGAGCCTCTTTATCAAACGACGTGATAACTTTAACACTCACGTATTAATAAAATAAATATTATAACAGCAAAAACTCGCGAATTCTCACAAGTTTGTTATACAAAGTTGTTTATAATATCAATTAGAGTGCCCTTTATAAGTTTCCAACAAGTTAACAGGTTTGGGTTATTATTTGAGATGTTTGTTATTAAAACTTTGCAATTTATTTTGGGAGATAATTCTCTTCTCTTTTCTTGCTTATTTGTTGCGTAGAAGTGTATTTGGGTTGATATTTGGTCTAAGTATTAGTGCTGGTAATAATATCAGTACGGTTTGAACAAAGATAGAAGTTCTTATTGATTATTGGATAGTTATGGTATCCAACAATCAATAAGAAGAGGAAGAATTTCCCAAGTCTTTATTTCTAAGTTTATTTGTAGAAAATCTAATAGAATAGAATCTAATAGACTAAGATAAAGAGCATAATGAGGTTTTTTTTTTTAAATTTGAGTCACTATAATCTATACTTAAATTTAATTACTTTACACATATATACTTTAATCCAAAGTACCTTTGTCTTTGGCGGTTTATCGTGCATGCGTCACAGACAGTGTCCGTTACACTTTTACGATAAACCGCTTAACCGATTCGGAAGAATTTCGGTATTAAAATAGACCGCGAAAAGGACATAGGCTATTATTTTTCGCGATAACCGACATATGCGTGGGTGAAGCCGCGGACAAAAGCTAGTTATTTATATTTTTTACTCTAGCCATCATAAGGGACTGTATTTCCTTTGGTTTCAGACTGTCGTATTTAAGTAAGTAAATTTATATCAGTCATCTGGAGATTGATTACCCAGATCATAACTTATATAAGTTATGATCTGGGTAATTAAGGTTATATAAGTGTAATGTTTGAAGGACCATTTGTGGCGTTACCACAAATGGTCCTTCAAACATTACACTTATAAATATTATTTATTCGGTATAATTTTCGCATAACATTTTAGTCCAATGGTAGTCCAATTCACATAAACTCAATAACACATGTCCATTCTCTTACAAATATATTAAATCACGTATGCTAATGTGGACTGTTAAATCTTATGTAGTTGCCAGCACAATGCGCATGGGATGTGAACGCCTTATGACTTTGTCCTATAGCCATAATTTATGTGGGCTTATGTTATTATTATATTACATATACAGCGTGTAGTTTTTTTTAAGCGGTTCTTATTCACGATACAATTATTTAACCTTCTATTTACACACCTCGTGGTTACGGGTAGACGAGGGTGGGTGGTATAGAGAGTGACCTTTTTGGTAGGTAGTAGCTCCAAGCTGATTCCAGCAGAAATGGGCCGACCGAGGCAGTACTACCCTCACACAGAAGACCAACCTAAAATGAGAGCATTCGAGCTGTGGTCTTTTGTTGGTGAACTGAGTGTGAGACCGGAGATCCAATCATTCTCCATTATCTCACTAACCGCCATGGTGTAGGTCACCATGCTTCATTGTATGCACTCACAATAAGGATGGTGACCCCTACTCCTGGATTCTACTAATGCTTTCCACTTTCCTTCATCCATACCAATATTAGTAACTCGAAAGAAACTTTGTCTGTCTGTAACGCTTGTTAAACCACTGATATGATCTTTTAAATTTAAGGATTCCTAAATGACTTTACTAGAAGCATGAGCAGAATCTGAGAGTAATGATCAGCATTTTCATTGTAAATTCAGACAATGCAGCATGGTGACACACACCATAGTTTCCTAGATGCTTCTGCATCATTGAGCACGATACCACGATAACCGACAACTCCACCAGATGTTAAGCGGTAGTGAGATTCAAATATTAGATCGACAAGTACAGTAGTGTGGCGGGTACTGGGCTTCTCACCTTCACCTTGAAGGCCTGACTCCTGCTACTAATTTAGCACCCCCCCCCCCGATTCTGGAAATCTAACTCACTCACAGCAACACAACAACACCAAAGTGATTGGTGATTGACTGCGGTCCTCTGTACGGCGTAGTTCCCTATGCCCTCTTCTATTCTGTGGAGATTCGCGCCCATAAGCTAGTAATCTAATAAAGGGTAAAACGAACTGTATAAATCAAAGTTAATTTCATGAACCTTTCGAAGTTCATCCCAATCAATATTCCACAATAAGGTTATCCCCTGACATCAAGTCGTCAGATAATAATCTATTCCCTGGCGATACACCGGATAGTCCCGATAGCTGTAATCGAATGTCGGGTAAGTTAATTTATATTCAGCACATCTACTAGAGCGAATTTAGATCTTTCTTAAAGGGTAAGAGAAGGGTGGAATTATTTTAGAGATTAATAGTACGTATTTGATTATAATAGACTGTGTTAGTGATAGATAGAAATATGATAATTATAATACAGCCTGAACTATTATAAATTCCATCCATCTATACCATAATTATATTATGAATTCGAAAGTAGCAAAAAATAGCCCAAGTTACTCTTAAGCCATCAGCTATCTGCTATTGAAAGTCCCATATAAAAGAATCAATATTATGTAAATAAATAAATATTTTTCGGACGACTTACACAACGTCATCTAGTCCCAAACTAAGCAGAGCTTGTTTTATAGGTACTAAATACATATTATACATAGAAAACACCTTGACTCCGAAACAAATATTTGTGGATTACACAAATATTTGGCCCAACCCGAGAATCGAACCTGAGACCTCTTGATTAGCAGCCGCATATGCTTGCCACTAAACCAAAAAGGCAGTCAAATTACTTTTTAAACAAATATTTCAAATTTTTTGATATAGATTAGGTAAATACTTTCATATGCATTTAGTAAAAAACAGTTTATTTAAAATAACATACAGTCTTAATTTTTTTATTTCTATCGATTTGTATAGATTAAGGAAAAAATTCACACTGTACAATATCTACTACAGAAATAATACTGAAAGTTGCAAATATGTAATATAATTATATTTGCAAAAAACTGTACTCTGTACAAACAGAATTCAGATTTTTTTTTGAAATTTAATTATAAAAAGATATATGGCGAGTTTATTTATACAGTTATACTATCCAAAAAAAACATTATTAAATTTATTAGGGCAAAGACAACGCACTATACAGCCTATACGGAAGATATAATGCACTCTAAAGTAGATGCAGAGCTCGGTGCTTAACTATAAACACACATTCCAATTGCATTCCGTGTTTGCATAATGTACATTATAAATTACTAAATAACTAGTGTTTTATAATAATGTATTAAAAAGGTAATTTGGTTTGTAAATTGAGAAATAATAAGACTTTTTTCACCTAGTTTATTCTTTTTATTTTAATAAATTAACATCTTTTAATAACACATTTGAATACGGTGAAATAGATCTAAATGTTAATTCAATACTAAATGATTAAAACTATAAATAATTCTAGAGTGACATGATCGACCGAAGACCTGTGAGGACCAAAAAAGAACAAAAAAATTAAAAACAAAACCTTGTAGTTTAATAATTAGGAATTTCTTCAACCAACAAACATCAAGTATAATCAAACACATTTCTGAAATGTTTAAAAATAAATATTAACCGTCTTAAGCCAGTACACATTCAAGAAATAACTCATTAAATGCAATCAAAATAAAAGTTAAGCCTTACCTAAATAAAAATAGCGTTCACTTTTATATAAACACTACAATTTAAATTGTAGGCAACATGACAAAAACATATAAGTCCTTAATCACTTATAGCAAGATGTCTTAATTAAAAAACCTGAACGTTAACGAAGGAATACGAATAAATTATACTATTAACTCTTAAATAACTCGGCCTGAGATGTATGGCTGTTATTTTTCACGTGTGACCTTAATTTGTTATAATATACTACATATTTTAAGAATGCCTTAATGTGGACAGTATTTTTTAAAGTGAGATTATAGTATCCAATGATTTCAAAATGGCCGCTTGACAACTGTCTTGTGTTCTTTACAAGTTATGGTTTTAATCGATTTGAATAGTTTTAATATGAAATAATTATTTATTTATTTAACATTTTCTCAACAATGGTATTTTTAATTTGAAGATGCTTGGAAATAGTATGGAGGTTTTATTTTGCGCATTTTTTTTTATTGCCTTCCAATGGCACAGAGGTAGAGTTTGCAAATGCTGTGCTTCTCCGAATTAAAAGCATAAGGTGGGACTTCATAAAACATTTTCTTGAATTCAAACTCACTTCTACTTTTAACCAAATGTAAATGATTTGCATATATTTGTTTCGGAGTTTAAGTATTTCCTATGTATAGTATGTCCATATTTAGATGAAAATAACAGTAGTTATATATTTATACCGGTAGTCTGGTAGCCTTACATATAAGCTCTGCTTAGTTTAGAACTAGTTGGCGTGGTGCATCAGATGTCCGAAATATTTTTATTGTTTTATATTTCTGGGGGAAAAATAAACAAAATTTCTGATCACTTCGATGTTTTAAGGGTGAACAGGTTTTTTGTTTATATAATGATTGGTATTATTTTATTTAAGTGGCGTGCAATTGGAGAGGCCTATGTAGAGCAGTGGACTGCGATAGGCTGATGATTATTTAACCCTTAATCTTTTGATGACCAGTTTGATATACTCTGTCTCTTACACTATAAATCTTTAAACGTTTGCCTTTTTTTGCCCAACTCTAATGAAGCTCTTTAAAAATCACAAAACCTAATTAATTTTGTTAATAAATTCGAAAAAAACTTAAGAATAAATGAACACTAACCTTAAAACGCTTGATTAAAAATATGGAATTCATAAAATTGTTTAAAAATTTATCTTTACTTGAGAACTCAATTCAAAATACAGGATTATCAAAATGAAACCAATCGAAAAATCAAATTTAAACCCCATAAATGAATCGATGATTGCAAACTTTTTGATCGCTCATTTACTGTGTCCATAACATTAACCCGTAAATGGCCATTATCTGAGAAATTAACCGAACCTCCCACATGTTTATGCATAAAAAAAAAGTAAAAAAGCCTTCATTAGTTCGCCCCGGGTTGCTTTTAACGTCTCAATTTGAATTTGGAAGCGGTTTTAATGCAAAAAGTTGAGTATTTAATCAGGTGGTCTTCCGATAGAGTGAATATGAAAATCGTGAATTTAAATTCTTAACGCTATAAGTTAAGAATTTAAATTCACAAAAATTTAAAAAAATTAAACAAAACATTTAATTTTTGTTTTATCGTGTAAGTAGAAAGAGGGGTTCATGGTTCAGTGGTAACCGAGTAGGTTAATACATTGAACGGTTAAGAAAAGCTAGCTAGGTCAATCTTTGAACAGATAACCATTGTTAATATATTGAGACCCCTCCGTATCTACGAGATCACGTTAACCTATCACTCTAAGTTTCCATACGAACAACTTTAGAAAACATTACGGGTAGATGGTTGTAATAAGCCATGGTGATCGCTCCCCGTATAATAATAGCCGTATCGTAATAACAGTAATTCGATACAATGCGTATATTTATATCAGTTGGCTAGTATCCATCATACAAAATCAGGGACTAGATGTCGTTGTGTAAGATGTCCGATTTTTTTTTGTATTTATAGCAATGTGCATCCAAAAAAGGCACAATCTAATTTTTTTTATTACTTATAGAGTTATTGCACACTGGTTGTAATAATTTGATTATTTTTAAATTTTCTGGACTCTGCTGGCTTACCTTTGTATGTAGGAGTGGGCATTAAAGAAGTACTTACCTTGTACCTTAAAGTCTTTGTTCCCTTTTAGCGATTCTTTTTCTGCTTGCGGAAGACTGATTAATTAAAAGCTTTCATCTTTTTTAATGTCCTTTTTTAAAGTATCTTGAAATTTAAGTTACAAAATCAACGTTTAACTTTATACAGAAATTTGAATGTCGGTTTTATTATAGGTACTTCTTTATTTTTTTATAAATTTTATGTTTAGTTCAAATATGTCCACTCTAGTAGAGTTATATTAAACTATAATCTATGTAACTATAGATATAAACAAATTTGTTGTTTACTTCAAGTTAAACTGCATAGAATTAAGAAAAAAAACATCCCTTGTCAAGTGATAGAATATACGTTTTTTCCTCTCATGATTTATAGATGAAAGTGCAATTGAAAAATTGAACATAACAAATGTCGTGATAACCACACTGAAATACATATTTATTTAATTTTAAACAAATTTATATTATAGGTATTTTATACCCAGATACAAATAAATATCGTGCTTATCACACAATTATTCTGATTCATAATTAAACCTAGGACTTACGGCTTAGCAGTCAAAATCACTAAAAAACTAATAGACCAACAGGCCCGTAAATAATCAAAATAGTAGTAAAATTAAACTTTGATTGGATTACATAAAGACTTCTAAAAGAACGTTACGCAACTTAATCAAACCCTTGTAAAAAGGTGCAAATAAAAATGGAGAACAAAATCAAAAAGTACAAAAATCCCTTTGCATATTTATAACGTAATTAATTAACAATATAACTGGCAAGTCGCGGGTTGGCCGACGCTGTTTAGATCGTATCGCCCTAAAGAGACGTTCAACGACTTTCTGGCACCTTATACTGCTTTGAAAACAATTTATGTTGTTAGTTACTTCAATATGGAAAGTATGCTGATGGCGCTGGCGTGCAACACACGAGTTAGCTGATGGGTTAATAGCTTTTTAAGTGGTACTTTAGGTATAGAACTTGTGGGACTACAGCGGGATGAAGACATTTCTTGTATGGCTGAAAGTCGGTTGGATGTTAAGTAGGTAGAATTTATGAAATCATAGTAACAAATATCTTTTTCTATTAACGTATACAATAATAATTACAAGAACTACACAATAGTAATAACTCAAAACCACCAAGTTTTGTTTTGTTATACAAGTGAAAACTATAAAAATCAAGTAAAAATAATAGGTTTAACATTAACAATGAGCATTTAACATTAACATAGAGAAGAATCAATCTCACACTTATTACCTTAATACTAATACATAATAAAATAAATAAATATTTTGGACATCTTACACACAACATCATCTAGTCCCAAAGTAAGCAGAACTTGTGTTATGGTTACTAAACAACTGATATAAATACAAACATACTTTTTTTTTATAAATACATACATATTATACATAGAAAAACACCCAGACTCCGAAACAAATGTTTGTGGATCACACAAATATTTGGTCTGACCCGGGAATCCAACCCGAGACCTCTTGATCAGCAGCCGCATACGCTAACCACTAGACCAACAAGGCAGTCAATACAACATAAATCTGAGGGTAATTGTTAGAGCGAATGGATGCAAAAACCAACCGACTGGAGTCTGTGGTTTTAATTGCGAGAGGCCTATATGTAAATTCATGCATTCTTCTAAACGGTTTGACTGATTTGTATGAAATTACTGTTTTAAGACTCTCGCGATTTTTACACATACTCGTGTTTTTTGCTGTAAACCGGACATATTCTCGATAAAATTAAAAAGGTTAAGATTACGATCGTGAATAAGTCCCGTTTACAGCAAAAAAAAATAGGATGATATTTTGTGTGAGTCATAAAACATGAGGACTCGGGTTCAATTCCCGGGTCTTACATAATGTTGGTACATTTTTTGTGCATTTTAGATGTTTTCTAATAGGTACGATTTTATATAAAAAAATATTTTTGTATTTCTTCACAGTTGTCTAATGCCCATATTACAAGCTCTGCTTAGTATGTGGATAGGTGGACTTGTTTGTCAGATGCTTTGAATATTGAGAGGTCCGTACATCCACACGTGGAAATAAAATTATGTGTTATCAATAAATTTTTATTTAGAGTCTGGATGCTCATTGTGTCACAATCACATCGCTGAACATATTTTTAAAAGAAACATGTACTTCTTTTACCTCGTACACGCATGCAGAATTACACGATAAAAAAACGAATGTAAGCTTCGTAAAGTAATTTCAATTCTTTTACCGATAAAGCACCGTACTTAGGTGAACACTATCAACAAGATTTAATTATTAAATAGCCTGGATAAAGCGAGAAAACTATAGCAGTCGATAACCGCATTGTGTGGCCAACTGGCCGCTATCAATGTCGATCTTGTGATAAATGGCCGCCGAACATCTAGATAGAACCTCTAATTAATTAGACGTAGTACAACTTCCTTAGCTTTAATGATATCTTCATTTGGTAGTTAGTTTTAGTTAGTTTTCGTTAGTTTAGTGGAAGTTGAAGTGATTGAAAATGAATTTAGTTAAATAGTTTTTAGGGTACCTACCGTAGTTAATTTTACGGTTCCAAGTCGTGAGTCGTTATGGTTACGTCATGTCCGTCCGTCCGTCCTCAACTTACCTTCCAAGCGCTGGAAAGATGAAACTTTGCATGGATATGAATTTATATTACGTCGCCAAATTTCTGTAATAAAATCACGTAAAGTGGGGATGATTTTCTTTCTCGCGTCTACCCCATCTTATGGGGTATCGTTAGATAGGTCTTTATAATTTCTGAAAGGTTGTTAATACGTTTTTTTTATTTAGGTATCCTTTTGCGAGTTATTCAACTTTAATGGATTTTTTTAATTTTAGTTTTTAGGATTTTTTTTATTGATTTAATCTATTTCAATTTTGTGGCTTTTGACTGACTGACTATAAATACTTACGGTATACCTGTTAAGATTCTATTGATTCTATTATCAGTGTTCATATATTTTTTGGAATTGTGCATATTATTCTGTGTCCTTTTCTTGCCTTGGTGTTTGCTCAACGTTTTTAATTTATAAATAATAAGTATTTTTTGGACATCTGATACACAATGCCATGTAGTATCAAACTAAACAGAACTTTTTAAATCGATACTTTACATATTTCTATATTTAATTATATCTATATGTAATTTTTTTTTTTTTTTTTTTTTTTTTATGAGGTCTGTTTTAGACCTCCCAGCTTTTCCCCGTTCGTAAAACAGGACCTTGTCAATCTAGTTATTTATTTATATCTTTTATATATATTTTTATAAATATGATGGTGGTTGGGTAGATTCCCATTGTTATCTTTTCGTATTGTATTCTTTGTAAAGTATTAACTGTCTTTATATTTTATACTGTTGATTGTTATCTTTATTTTATTCCTTGTAAAGTCTTAGTCCTTGTAAAGTTTTATTTGTCTTTATATTTTATACTGTTGATTCTTATCTTATTTCATGTATTTCTTTTATCTAATTCTTGCATCTAATTTTGTTTAAAACATTTCTTTGCTTACAATTTTTGCTTACATTTGTTATTTACAATTTCTTATTTACTATTTGAAGAGCTCTGCTCTTAGTTAACTAGATTAGGTTTACGTTTATGCTGTTGTTTTGTTTTCTTTTCATTAGGCAATTTTTCACCACTTTTAGTTGGCATGGATCTTTAAAATTGTGTGTATTTTTACTTCCCGACATGCGAGAAAGCGATACTTATGACTCTGTGTGTTTGTTTGTGTGCGTGTCAGTGTTATTATGTATTCTGTGTTCCTGTTTGTGTTCTGAAATAAATTTTGCTCCTATCTTTTGTAACAATGTGTATATAAAATCAAGTATGTACAATTGTTACAACCTCATTGTGTGTCTAAATTATTTGTTTTGTTTACATGTCTGTCCAGTGTTTTGTGCATTTCTTGATGTGTCCATATATACTCATGATATATTTACCAAATCAAGTGTGTATATGTTTGTGTATCGTGTGTGTTAGTGAGTGATTGAGTCATAAGTACGCGGTGTTTGATCTCGCGAGGTAGTCCCACTTGTGGCGAGTTGGGCATTCGGCGCTGAAGGCGTTGTGGCCGACGCTCTTCAGCCCAGAGTGTGTGCAGTTGCAGCATCGCGGTCCGGCTCCCGCGGTATAGTCGGGGCACTTCTCGCGCAAATGCGGGCCCCCGCAGTGGCTGCACTTGTCCACACTCTCGGCGCAGAACTTGCGGCCGTGGCCGAATGCCAAGCACCTCGTGCATTGGATTAGGGGGGAATGGTCCTCCACTCTGACCCTTTGCAGGTCCAGGTAGAGGGTTCCAGCCCCCGTCATCCTCTGCCATACTTTGGGCTTCACCTGTAGGACAATGTGAGACGAATCGGGATTCCTTGTCCTTTTCTAAAACTTGATGTTTAGTTCCTTGTCCTCCTGTGGTAGGCCCATGAAAACGTCGGCATTTTGGGTGTAAATGGCCCTGATCATGTCCTCGTCGTCGCCATCGACGAAAACGTCTTTGAGGACGACGAGCGGATCCTTATTTTTCATGGGCACTACCACAAGTCCATCGCCACTGGTTTCGAGTTTCTCCCTTACTCTGTCTCGTTCCACCTCCGTATCGCACCCTAATATAACTGTTCTATTTTTGGCTTTTCTGGCCTTGCTTACTCTAAGACCGGTACCCCTGGCGTCGACCGTCTTCTTCACCCTGGCGAGCACCTCATCGGCAGTCTCACGACTATCCGTGGAAGTGACCGCCACCGAGTGAAGTGCCGGTCGGCGCCCGGGTCCGGTTGCTGCGGCTCTGGCGTAAGTCATGGGGATCGGGTCCGGGAGGCTCTCGGGCATTAGTCCCTTCACCGCCTCGCCGATGTGCGACTTTGTCTCCATGACAATGTCTCTAGCGACAGTCCCGACCAGGTCTTCGAGCTGGGACTGCGCCCGCACCACGATCCCCTCGGTCGCCACGTCGATGTCGACTTGGGTGAACTCCATCTTCTCGTGGATCTTTTCTATAATGTCGGCATTTTGCTCCTCCATTTTAGTGTCTAATTGGCCGATTCTGTCTTTTAACTTATAATAAGTTTCGTTGAACCACGTGAAGATGGAGTCCTCCATCTCCCCAAGTTTTGCCAGCAGCCTATCCTCTTTCGCGGGTGATACGGCCGCCACGGTCGCAACCTCCTGTGCAGGAGTCGCGACCACCGCAGCCGCGCCAGCAGCCCTGGACGCCTCCTCCTCCAAGCTCTTCAGTCGCCTGCTTAGCTCAAAAAGTATGCGAAGACCCTTATCCGCATGTTCCTCCAGGTAGGATTTGATATCCTTCCTCATTTGAGGGTATTGCAGGACTTTTGAGGGGATATCCTCAAATGTCTTCATCACCTCCTGGAGTAGAAGGTCACTCGATCGACCAGCGTATGTGATCTCATGCCTTTTATAGTGTTCCATTTGGTCGAGTGACCTTCGCTTTGTTTCGGGTCTTCGAATAAAAGCTCTTGCAGCGCCTTGCATCACCGAAGGCGAGGTAGAGGCGCCGGGAGCCGCGCCAGATTTTGGAGGTGTTCGGACCATGTTATGTACGTGAGTAAGGGAGTGTGTGGTGTTGTGTTTTTTGCTTACGACGGGGAAAATTGTCGGTGTGTATGAGGTATCTGTTTAACCCTGTATAAGGTGGTTGGTGTTAAGTTGTTTAAAATTAAAACAATAATCAAATTCAAATTAAAAATATAAAATTAAGCTCTAATTTGAGCCGGTCTATTATCAGAAGAGGTGTATAGGGCCTCTGTCAGTTGGTTAAAATGTGAAACAAAATACAAAATACAAGGTCAAATAATGTCAAATAGAATCAAATAGAGATCAAATATAATTCAAATAAACAATATTAAAAACAAGTTAAAATGTTCAATTTAAAGCTTTGCTCTAATGAACCGGTCTATAGTATAAGGAGGTGTATAGTGTCTCTGTCAGTTGGTTAAAAGATACGAAACAAAACACACAGAAACAAAGATCAAATAAAAATTTAATAGTAATAATTATACTTAAATATAGGCTTTTCTACGACCTGTAAAAGGGGGCGTAGGTGTCTTTAGCGTCTTAAAATGGTCAGAAGTCAATATAGAGTCAATTTAGTCAAACTTAGTAAAAAGTCAAAAAATGTTATAAACCCCTGCTGCCTCTGTACCCCTGAAAATCGATATACCCAAGCGAAAGCGGGAGGGTGGGCGGGCCCGTTTTTGAAAATCTACTCGTCGGATTTCGACGGGAGAGGTGTCTTTCGACGCGGCTAAATTAGCCCTATCTAAATATGCCAAATTTATAGTTTTAAGCCAAAGGGTTGCCGAAATATTGTCGAAAAACGTTAATTTTGATGAATTTTTAGTGAAAATTTCTAAGTTTTCAGGTGTTCCTGCTCCGATGGTAAGTCGGAGGGTGTTCAACCGGTGGTGGTGTACAGCAGGGGTGTAGATGCAGTCAAAAATGACGAGCTCCGGGCAGCGAGCGACTCGGTTCGTCGGGTAAGTACTTTTTAAAGTTGGTTTTTTGTGATTTTCAGGTACTTTTTAAGTGTTTATTGTAATTTTTTCAGGTGTTATACAGTGCAGCCCCGAAAACGAGGTACACACGTGTAGGCGACGATAACGCCGACTATATAAAACCAAAATCAAAAGATTTGGTTGACAAACGTCAAAGATATTAGCGTTTGGAATATGTAAAAACACTGAAATGCGTTAAAGTCCCGAAAATTCCCTATAAATGTCAATAAAATGTCAAAAATACAATTAAAACAACGTTTCAGTATATAACTATGCCTATCTCAACCGCCAGAAGCTTCAAGTCAGTAGAATATAAAACTTTATTTTTCGAAAATGTATATGTAGATGCATCTATATGTAATTGCCCCCGTAGCTCCAAAACACCTTAACTACCCTTTGTTTACTTATATCTCCTGTCGATCTGTCCATCCAAAGGTTGCCTGGCAGAGATTGCTTTGAGCAATAAGGCCGCCCATTGTACATGTCTACTTGTAATATTTGTATAATAACAACACTGTAATTGGTATACAATAAAGTATATTCTAATCTAATCTTATCTATTTTTATAAATAAGTACATATCATACATATGAAACAACAGGAATTGAACCCGAGACCTCAAGCATAACAGTCGCACACGCTACCACTAGGCTACCGAGGCAGTCTTTAGGAGTCTTTTAATTTGATTGCATTTAATACAAAATACATTTTTACCATTGCTACCCGTAGTTATTGGTTCAACTAAGGTATTACAAGGACCTTAAAACACATATAATATTTAGCCGAATAAAAACTTCAAAAAACATTTTACCAACCGCTTTCTATAAAGGTGTGCCTATAGGGCTGTCGAAACAAATCAATCGACAGGCTGTATGTCGAACAAAGTTTCCTATATCGAACAATGATTTCCAATCAAAGTCCGCTAAAAAGTTTTCAGGTAGCTATCGGAAAAATGTAATGAAAGAGATGCCATGTTTGTAACCGTTTGTAACGAATGAAACGTTTTAGAACATGTTGGAAGTTTTGTGAGTAAATATGTTTCAAGGTTTTGTTGTTTTGTAAACTTCTCGTAGCTTCGTTTGTATTATTATTTTTCAGTCTTCTTTAATCTTTCAGCCTACCGAAATGCCTACTCTGCCTGATGGAAAGCTTGAGTAAAATTTAAACATTAGTGGTTGTGGCAACATCTACATATAGCGCAAGCGAATAACATACTACAGCGCCATCTACCGAAGAAACATTGAACTACGAAGAAAACAATCCTGAATCGCGAATGAGAAATTCTCGCGCCGATTAGCATAAATACAATATCCCAACATCAACTGTTGGGCAGTGGCCCGCCAGGCACGATAACCTCGCCTGGTCGGAGGATCCTTCCTTTGTGTTGGAACATGACACCCGTTCCTCCACAGTGGTAACCATCCACATTGTTAGTGCAGACAATGCAGTATGATGACCCACACTATAGCAGTCTTAGATGCTTCTGCATCATGAAGAAATTCATAAAATAGTTTGTCCCATAGAATGTAATGATTTCTATTACCGAAGCTATCTAGATATCAATAACGTACTTACATTTTCCATATCATCAGCAAGCATGTATCTAACTGGTTTTTTGTTTATTCGTATTTTATACTCAATGGCTGGTTCACAATATAGATATAAATCAAATGGCGGGCACTGAATAAAATCGTTTATATCTCGCTTTATCGGTCGATCGGTTGCTCCTTCACATTATAAGTTCCCATTCTAACATACAGGTTGTTACCGAAATATATTTTTAATATTGAAAAATATCGATAGTTGAGATCTAAATTGGATTTACTTTATGTGGACCGAAATTAACCCACTTGAGTAAGTGTAAGTGTCGTTAGCAATATAATACTTGTATATTATTTTCACTTACTAACTTGAGTGGTTTCACGTAAAAGCCAAAATGCACATAGACCACTGATAACACTTTTTACAGACACAAAACTGATTTGTTCTTTAGTATTTTTTAATGAAAAAACAGTTTTGTTAGCAAATACTTTCATTCACTTTATGTATTAATATTAGATAGAAGTTTATTTATATACCTACTTTAATTCTTTTGAAATTACACCATGTAAATGAAAATAAAAGAAGAATATTTCCATCAAACGTTGTATTTCAGATACAAAATAATATTGAAATCATGTAAGATATTGAAAACAATTTTAAAGACTTCGGGTTTTAACATAAAATTGTTTAGAAAAAAAATTGAAATTTGTACACCCTGTATACAAGCTGCCCGAAGCTCTAGTCATCGATGTCCGCCGCTTGGCTGTAAGGTGTTATTTTTGTTCAATAGCTATGTTATGCAACCGTTCTCTGTATTTCACTATAAAAATCTCGTTGCGGAAGCTTAACATTAAGCTCAAAATTGCATGGTTCTGCATTGCTATTCTCCCGGATAGACCCTGAATCACTTAAGCGATAGTTTTTGTTTTAATAAATTCAATCTGGATGGGCTTACTATTAATATGAAATAAAAATACAGTTTAGAGATAATACATTTTCTCGTTTTGATATACATTTTAGGATCCATTTGAAATACAGTTTAAACTGTTCAATTAACAAAAAAGAAACTGTAAAAGATGGCTACAGGTAGTGAAGAAGATTTGAGTCCTATGTTGAAAGCTCTAATTTATGTTATAGAAAAGAAATTGGATCGGCGCTTAGCACTAATGAGAGATGTGAAAGAGAGTGGGACGTTCTTAACTAGATTAACCGATTTCTCAGTTGAACAAGCAGGAAACCGTTGGCTTAATGTTATATGCATGATATGTCACTGGATGCCTTCTTCGCTGATTAGTATTTAATTTTGAGTTTATTTTTAGTGCACGTCGATTCAGGGATGATATTTTTGTTACAGGGATTTCACAGTAACAAAACTAGAATATGAACAACAAACTATATTTTCATAAGACTACTAATATATTTAATTATTAGATAAATTTCTTTGCCTGTCTTTAGAAATTAAATTTAATGACAAGCACTGTCAAGTTGAACTTAGAAATTAGAATTTGGACACTAAATATAAGGAAAATCTTAGGTCACGTTTGATTGCACCTGTTCCTTTAATGTAAGTAAATTGTACGCAATTTGTTCTTTATCGAAGTGTTTTTATATAAATATATTTAAGCTACAAGCTATGGGTATTGACTTTGGAAGAATGCGTCTTTTAGAATATCATCATCATATGTAAATACCTATCTATGGTACTCGTATCTAAATTTAAAACAATTCATTGGTGTGCTGTGCGGGTGATGAACATAGACCTCTCATTAAAAATATATATTTTGGCCTTCAGAGATTCTTCTATATTTTAAAAGTACCTACTAACACTAGCATTATCAATTAGATCTCAAAAATACGAGTGCAGTCTTCTGACAAATCTTGTAAGTATACTGTTTCAAGTTATCACAGTAAATTTCCTTACCTAAAAGAAATAACAGGTACGAAATGCGTAGAGAAGCATTTTGTTTCTGTATATTTGATAGGTATTACACATGAAATGTGTAGCAAAGTATTCAGTACACTTTATAAGGGTAAGCATAACCGCAAAAAGAGAACTTTTCAGTGTGGAAATCGTTCAGTTAATATAAAGTGACCCGTCCCAATTCATAGAACATGGCTTGCCATTCGGAATGGCATCTTTGGGCAAAATTTCGTTGTTTTATAAAGCTGCGTTTATAAAGGATGTTTTTGTTTTTGGAATTATATTATATTATATTTTTAATAACCTAGCTTTCGCCCGTTTATTCCGATTATTGCAGTAAAAAGTAGCCTATGTGTTATTCTGATATATAAGCTATATTACTGTAAAATTTCATCCAAACCCGTTCAGTAGTTTTTGCATGAAAGAGCAACAAACATACACACATACTCACAAACTTTCACGTTTATAATATTAGTAGGATGACTTAACTTTAGAGTATTTAGAGATATTAAGACTAAAGAGCGTCGTAGGATAGACTGTAAGTATGGCTTAGTGGTTTAAGTACTCACTATTGCAGATTTCTACTTTGCTAAATATTGTGGGTTCGAAACCGATATGGTACAACATTTTGTGTGTTGGTCAAATTGTGATTCTGGGTTTAGATAATCTTGGTGTCCGTTTCATGTATGTTTTTAAAGTATCTGGAAAACAACAATATTCTTATTTTGAGAGTTTTCAAGAAAATACTGCCACCTTTTATGTTCCTCTTAGTGTAGAGTACAATTAGGTCAATCAGTTTTTGAAATATTTCTGATGGCGACTACTCTTGTGTTCTAATCATGCTTTCCATCAGGCAGATGATAGTCACTGTGTCATGTCATAGTTATATTGTCAATACATAATTAACTTAAATAGCTTAGAAGAATTTGATTCAATCATACCTTTTTATCAAATTTGTAGTCAAAGTTCAAGATCGATGAATTGTGATGATGTATTAAAAACATTTTTTATGATAAAATAAGAGTACTTTTAATCTGTTAATTCGTAGGACTGTGGCAAGTTCAGTGGCGAGGACTAGGATAGAGAACAACCCGCTGAGAGAGAGGGGGTGTCCAGCCGAACTTGTTTGTTGCGCCGGCTGAGAGTCTACCGCCTTTACATAAATTACCGTGGCCAATCCGGAGATCCTTAAATAGACTTTGCACCCAAGTTGGCCGAAGCAAGAAGGACCTGTTTAGGTGGGGATTCTTGAACGGTGATGATCTCAGCTATTTGTGCGGTGCAGTTGAAACAATGTCCCATCTTGCATCGTGCCCTGCGTGCCCAGACACTTTCACGCAGGAGGACTTGATGGCTGCCACCGACAACGCAGTTAAATTGTTCTGTGCTGAATAAATATATTTTTTCCGACAAGTAACGTAAAGAAGAAGATCTGATAATGTATACGCTCGACTAGCGACTGTCTAATGGCGTGTTGTGTGTGGTAGTTCAAGCTGATGTAGCCAGTGTGGACAAAGATCATTTTTTAAAGAAGAAAGAGAATCATATTTTATATCGTATTGCTTAAATGACAAGCTTGCTTGAAAGATTATCCCAGTAAATATAAAAAAAAGTTTAATTATAAATGTAATTGTGAACTCTGCTTTACGGCTCCGAACAGTCGAGAAGGGCCTGTTCAAATAGATTCTACTACAAAAGTGGTACTGTAGGCATCTTTATTTATAAGTACTGTATATATTATTTATTTGCACATACTTTTAATATGAATATTATAGAAATGACTTTTTCTTTGGGCACATAACTTTGTGAACTGAGGCGTGAAATGGAATATTAATATTCTTTTGTTTAGTTATAAAAGTTTGGAATAAATAACATGTTGACTAAATATTTCATATCTGAATGATACAACTGTCACTAGTCTAGGTTTTCAATATTCTACGAATGGTATTCAATCCGATGATAGTCAAATATTTATTATAGATACATATTTGAAACACAAACAAACATGAACGTATACCTACTTGACTTGTCGCAATGTAGGTACTTACACTCGAATAATCAGGATTGATTTTAAAGATAGTCTTCAAAATGTTCAAACGAAGACTCGCAAATCAGTAAATGCAATTTATGTATATTCTATATCAATGTCTTAATAAGTTCACTCCAGTTCACCATCAGAATAATTTTCAAACGAAAATATAGGTAGTGTGTGCTTGAGGTCTCGGGTTCGATTCCCAGTACTATGCAAATGAATAAAATTACAGTGTCTGTTCGTAATTTTAGCTTTTCACTGAATGTATATGAGAATATATACGGTACTTACACTAAAATATTTTTTTAATATTCGTCTCTGCTTGGTCCAGGTAATCTGTGGAACAGTTGACCGATTTTGATGAAACTTTCACTGGCAGGAAGCTTGATATAAGGAGCACTTTTGTAATTAACTTGGCTACACAAATTTCGTATAACAACAATCACGGTAGTAAAAGAAACAGCTTACCTAACCCCTTAAAAAACTTACTAAGACTATGATTCAATTTGAAGTGGCTTGTTCCGTCGTAGAGGTCAATAATTATGGCGAACTTATGTGTGGATAGTGAATCACAATTACAGTATATATTATAGCAGCCATTTATTGTTTAAGCACTGTTGACTACTAACTTAGGTATGCATATTTATACCTAAATACGGCTATATTATTTATCCTAAATCATATCGCTACAATGCCTATAATCAGGTCTTGATCTCAACGAGAAAATGACTGTCCGAATTCTACGTGATCGATAATATACTCATATTTGAAATATGCTAGCCAAGCTTATCTCTGTATAAATTCCATCAATTACTTTAAACAATATTATGACGCACAAATATTGATCAACTTTTAAAATAGGTACCAACTCCAAACTATTTTTTACTTCCTACATCTAGTAACATCTTCGATTCGTTTTAAAATCATTCATCATTCTACTGAATCTGATCTTTCTTTCTCGGATTTATTTGTGTCTGCATCGCCACTCCCCTTTGTAGCTCTCTTAATGGTTTCAGAAAAGCTGAGTCAGCATTATATTACACTCATCGCTAAGCTGGTTGATCCACCCCCAATGTTTTGGTCAAAATTTACATATGTACACATATATAGTTTCTATCTATAAAATAGTATGGGGCTTTAGGATTATACGGTGTATAAATTTAATACTTTTAAAGGTTTTTTCTTTTTTATAAGAATATAATCATCATCATCATCAACAGCCTTTAACAGTCCACTGCTGGACATAGGCCTCTCCTTAGAAAGGAGGTTTTGGCCTACTATACCACGCTGGCCAGACGGGTTGGTATAGGGTTGGTTTCAAGTTTTCCTTCTCTTTGCATTGATGTTGTCTTGCGTAGTTTATCCCTCCCAAGATATTATTATTATTCTCTTTATTCAAGTCTATAAACATACTAATTACATTTTTAAATATAAATATAAAAAATACATTTAAAAATATAAAAAATAGTAGACCACCGACTTCGGGTTCAGGGACCAAGAAACCGGTGGTTAGGGCTCCAAAGACAGGAACCTCCTCACTATACGTGCCGTGTTAAGAAGAACTGCCTTCTGCATCAGACCCTTGATCCAGCCATCTAACGTGAGCCTCTTAAGGTGTTGGTCGAGGCTCTTGGCTAGCAAACCATGAACAGAAACGACTATCGGAACAATGATCGCCGAATCGACATTCCACATATCGACAATCTCGTGAGATAAATCCAAATATTTTATTTGTTTTTCTTTTTCAACCTTCACGAGATTCTCGTCATGAGGAACAGCGATGTCGACAATCATTGCGCGGCGCTCTAATCGATCTATCACCACAATATCAGGCTTATTGGCAACAATAGTCCTGTCTGTGATAACAGATCGATCCCAATATAATGTAGCACGACCATTCTCGAGAACTGGGTCGGGCTCATACCTGTAGTATGGCACCTCCAAATTCACAAGTTTGTATTTAAGGGCAAGTTGTTGATGTACGATCCTGGCTACTTGGTTGTGTCTATGCAAATATTCACCGTTA
Source organism: Phragmatobia fuliginosa (assembly GCA_932526445.1). NCBI lineage: Eukaryota > Metazoa > Arthropoda > Insecta > Lepidoptera > Erebidae > Phragmatobia > Phragmatobia fuliginosa. The sequence goes on along the minus strand of OW052074.1, from coordinate 15,954,505 downwards.
GCAAGACGAGAACAACCAGAAATAATATGCCTGATAGATTCCCCGGGACGGTGACATGCCCGACATAAGTCAACCGTACCATCCTTCAGGATATATTTTCGATAATTATTCGTCATGATAACTTCGTCCATAATTGCACAAACAAAACCTTCGGTTTCTCCAAAGAGATCACCATACCGTAGCCAGGAAGTTGATGCTTTAAAGTCTATATCGGGCCCGTTCAAAGCCCGATAAAACCGACCATGAAGCTCTTTACCCTTCCATACCTCCTTGCGATCATCAGTACTAAGTACTACAGGTTTGCGCCAATTCTCTTTAGCCAGAGCGAGTGGAGTGAATCCGTTATCCACTGCAACCACATTGCGATGCACTCCCACATCAGTATTAAGAAAATATTCTCTGAGATTGTATATCTCGCGATTATGTAGGGTCTTGATATTTAAAAATCCACGACCCCCAAACTTTCGCGGGATATACAATCTCATAACCGACGAACGTGGGTGGTGCATTCGAAATGCAGTCAATAAGGTACGGACTCTCCTGTCAAGGGCATCTAATTCGGTCTGAGTCCATCTAAGTATACCAAAGGAATACATCAGAACCGGCATGACCCAACCATTGTAGGCTCGCACCTTGTTACCCCCTGACAAAAGACTCTTAAAGACTTTTTTCAGGCGGCCAAAGAAGCGTTCCCGCAACGTTTGTTTCATATCAGTTTCTGGTATTCCTAAGGACTGCGAAAAACCTAGATACTTGTAGGTTTCGGTGGCAGAAAGAGATCTGAATTTTGTTGAATCTGAAAGTTCTATTCCTTCAGATTCTACAATCACACCTTTCTTCACATACATGACTGCACACTTGTCTACACCAAATTCCATCTTGATGGAATTACTAAAGTTTTCAGTGACCTTTAGTAACGCTGTCAATTGTAATTTAGTGGAGGCCAGAAGTTTCAGATCATCCATGTAAAGAAGGTGAGATATAACTCGATCATCTTTCTGTAACCTATAGCCTAACCCTGAACCCTCTAAGAGAGTGCTAAGAGGGTTCAAGGCCAGACAAAACCACAAGGGACTCAAACTGTCACCTTGAAAGATGCCCCTCTCGATCTTTATAAGTACGTCGTTTACCGCAGTTTGGCGACATCCAGGATAGCGAAGGACTGTCCTCCATTGCCCCATACATGACTTCAAGAAAGTGCATAGAGTTGTATCAATTTTATACAACTCCAGCACCTTCAAAAGCCATGAATGTGGAACTGAGTCATATGCCTTCTTGTAATCTATCCAACATGTTGCCAAACTCTTACGATTACGACGTACCTGTTGGCTAATGGTCATATCCACGATAAGGAGCTCTTTAGTGCCACGGGTCCCACTTCTACATCCATTCTGAAATACGGAAAGTATCGAATTATTATTAAGATGAGTAGTAATTTTGAGTCTCAGAATAGATGTAAGAAGTTTATATAATGTTGGTAAGCAAGTAATAGGCCGAAAATTTTTGGGATCCGTGGCAGCACCAGATTTATAGAGTAAGTGGGTCATGCCAGTGGTCAAAAATGGGGGTAATGAACTCGAATCCAACGATGTCTGAAATTGCGATGCCAAACACGCATGTGAGCTACGGAACCACTTAAGCCAAAAGTTGTGCAGTCCGTCTGGACCAGGTGATTTCCAATTCGGTAATGAACGGACTGCACAACTAACGTCCTCTGGACTGATGGCCACAGGTTCCATGGGTTTTATAGGCTCACATGAACGCTTGACATCCCAAAGCCAATCACCATCTGTATGAATGACAGGCACCGACCAGATGTTTTGCCAAAATGTATTTGTGGTATTTTGATCAGGAAAGTGCCCATCATTCACACATGGATTCGATTCCTCCCATTTTCGGTACACCCACTTCTCATTACTTTGGAACATCCGATTCTGATTATACCGATCTACTCGTTTTTTATACCGCCTAATTCTGTTTGCCCATGCATAAACTTTTTGCTTTAGAAAGTCTATGCGCTCTGTGACACATGACATATACCGTTGAGGACTGATAGCAGTCCCTAGGAATGCCTGTTTCACAAAGCGCATGACTCTCGGTCGCATATTACCAGATCTAAAACTAATTAGCTTACCAATGAGTGTCCTTGTCTCAGCAATACGACGTTCGATTCTATACTGCCAAGCTGGCATAGTAGTTTTTGGTCGAGTAGCAGTTATATTTTCTACAAATTTAACACCAGCTACTCGACAAACTGCAATTGCCGCACAGTATAGAATGGAATGTGTATCACTAAGATCTTCGCTATTACTGAAATAATCCGGTAATAACGAATCAAGGGCACTCACTAGCGCTAAATTTCGTTTATGAATGGGCAAACGAGACAACCGGGGTCTGTTATTAGAATTAACATATCGGTATTTCTGAATCGCATCCTCCAAAGCGCTCCTTATCTTATCATTACATTGGGTACTTACGGATATAATTTCACTGTCCACTACTGCATCAACACCTTCATCTTGTGGTACCACATTCTGAACATGCGACACTGAAGGGACAGCCAAGCTATTCCGTATGTCAGAGCGAATCCTCTCAAGTACAGCATCATCCAGCAGGTGACAGCGCTGTATAGCTCGTACTTGATCCGACAATCGTTGTGCTGATACGTTGACGGCTGGTTCAAGCTCCTGAAACAAAGAGACTAGTCGAACACGGTACGCAGTGAGGTTTGTTCCCAACTCTGTAGCCCGAAAATATGCCCGCATGACGTTCTCATTTATTGAATGTGACCATTTCATGCGGCGCACACCACCACCGGTAGCGGGGACCCTTTTCGAGGTCAGTGGTCCTCGGGATCCCAAGCTGTCTGGTGGCCGGGTTCTCTCCTGCCGACGTACAGGTGTTGGCGACGTCGGCGGAGAGAAAAACTCGTCGCTGGAAGTACTGCTCGACGCCTCAACAACAGTCGAAACTTCTCCTGTTGACTCCAAGGCTGGTGCGGCGGAGCACAGCAACGAGTCCGGAGATCTTACTTGTGCTCTTTTTCTAGCTCTTGTCAGCATTATCGTGAAAGTCCTTTATTTTAATGTATTTTGTCATGACGTTAAACGTCATGTTTTACATCAAATATGTTTTTATTGATTTTTTATATATTTTTATGGTATTTTTTAAGGTGTTCAATTTATGCCAATAATCCATTCTATTATTTCAAATTTCTGGTTGTTTAGCGTTATTTAAATCGGTAAAAACTATTTATTTGCGAAAAAATGTATAAGGACGTCCAACTGCTTTGAGTGTTGCTAGTTTTTATTATTATTATTATTATTATTTAATACACAAGCAGCTTAAAGCTGATGCGTGTATATCATTACACTTGTGTTTTTAAATGTTTATCAAGTCTGTTTTTGAAGATGTTCACATTTGGGGCACTAATCACGGGTTCTGGTAAAGAGTTCCACATTTGCACCACACGGTTTGGTAAGAAATGGTTTCGGGGATTGCTAGCGCACCGAAGTTTGTTAAGCTTCATGGAGTGACCTCTCAATTGGGTGTTCGTGTTCATTGTGAACATGGATTCAATATCTCTCACGTTGTAATGATGGTTGAGGATTTTGTAGGTTTCTATAAGGTCTCCTCTGATTCTTCTCTGTTCTAGTGTTGGTAGATTGAGTTCTAGCAGACGTTCTTCATAGGACATGTTTTTCAAAGAGAAGACTATTTTAGTTGCCCTTTTTTGTACCCTTTCCAACATCACAATATCTTTTTTTAAATATGGATTCTATATTTGAAAGGCGAATTCCAGCAAAGGTCTAATGTACGTTAAATAGATGCTGAGAAATAATTCTTTATTGATAACATAGAATGCCTTTCTAATTATATACAACAATGAGTTTGCTTTATCCCAAGAATATAATAAATTAGTCATTTACAAGATTTGGACAATTGACAGATTGATCTGGTCGAGTACTTTAGTGTTCTTGAATAATGAGTAGGACATAGTTTTTTGATTTTCAGAAGACGGTCCCCATTTTATCTCATCCACATTTTTTATCATTAAATTCTTTGCAACGACGACTTGAAGACTAGAAGACTTTAGTATTGAAAACGTTAAATACTTGACATTGGCAGGAATAGCTGATATTATTCGGCTGGTTGCCATTTCATAAAAAGTTGAATTAGAAAAATACTAATGAGTCAATTCCTGTCTAGGACAAGTCATCGTATGATAATAAATATTTTGGACATCTTACACACAACACCATCTAGTCACAAACTAAGCAGAGGTTGTACTATGGCTACTAGACAACTGATATAAATACATAAACATACTTTTTTTGTAAAAACGTACATTTTACATATAGAAAACACCCAAACTCCGAAACAAATATTTGCGGATCACACAAACATTTGGTTCGACCCGGGAATCGAATCCATGACCTCTTCATCAGCAGCCGCATACGCCAACCACTAGACCAACAAGGCAGTCAATAATGTTCACCAAGTGTAATTTAATTATGAATGTATTTATACTATTGAGAAAAATAGGTGTAAGTACGTTTATCAGCTATAAAAAGATACGTTTAGCAGTAGTGTAAGGGGCAAAACATTTCGGCTCCGGTAATCTTAGCAATCGAATAATTTTGAACCATGGTTTTCTATGAATTTTGACTAAATCCGATTGAACTAGCCCATTTGTGACTAGGCTTACTTGATTTATGCGACAATAAGGACAGCGTGTTGGCCTTGGAAGTCACCGTTTTAGAGTGGCAGACCTCCGCTCACGAACTGAACTGTTCGGCTCTTATGTTATGTGCCAACGAACTGACTATCAGCGCACGTGTTTCCTTCCCTCTATGATTACGGGACCTTTAAGCCGAACGTGAAAATGCATCTCTCTAGGCCCCATTATGTTAATTACGGTGCTGTATCGTCTGCGTTTGCAATGAATAGAATAAAATAAAATAGAAAACTCTTTTTTTGCACATCATATTACAGAGTTAAAATTGAGCATATAAAATTTCAGGTATGCTTATGTATGTATGTCAAAAAGCGCCCTTATTGCCAAAGGCAATGTCTATCAGGTAAACTTATAGTACAGCACAGCTTAACAGTAGCAGCACAGCACAGAGTAGAATCACTTTGACAGGCCCTATAACATAACACCATATCAACAACCTCCAACAGTCAACTGCTAGGTGTTAAGAAGGAGGTATCGGCGTACTATGTATGGTATAGTACGCAAAACCTAACCAACCAGCCTAGCACAGCTCTCCAACACGATAAAACGGTGTATTCTCTTATTTTCAACAACTTGTTACCTTATTCCAAGAGTTTATCTGTTAACACAAGAAAATGAAGAGATATTAAGAGAAATGCGAATATTGCAATTCAAACTTTCTCAAAATTAATACAGACATTATTAAACAATCGCGGACTGAAATGGTGGAACACCTCTCACTGAATACAATGGCGTATTTACATTACAAGTGGACTCTTCCGGATAGGGCCTCCTTGAGGTCGGCGGGCGTAATGTGAAAATCTTTTGTTGGGATCGACTTGACACAGATGTGGGTAAAAATGGATGAGCTTATTTGTACAAAACAGATTTGCTGATGTTAGTGGAATAAAGGGCAGCGAAGAAGGAAGAAATGTGTTTTTATATCTATAATTATTAATATTATAAAGCTGTTGTTTACTTGTGCGTTAATCTCAGAAACTAGTGATCTGATTAAAAAAAAACACTGTTATATCGAGGATGGCTATATAAAATAAAATATCATCACGCCACGATCAACAGGAGCGAAGTAATAGAAAAAAATATTTGAAAATTTGGACAGAGGATTTATATTCCCAATGCACGACCAAAAAAACAACTGACATTTTTATACATGAAATTTACTTAGACGATAGCAAAGCCACAGACAAATAATTGACGTCGATAAAACCTAGATTTCATACATTTCAAGTTAAGTAAAGATCTTAGTCGGAACTATAGATAGGTACTGATACAGTAGCAAGGTTCATCCGGTCACATTCAGCGAGTGAGACAATATTTATAGCCCAAACTGGCCTCTTGTTCGACCACCGCTTTGTTGTCGCTACCACAATAAGTGTTAAATGTCCCCCTTAGAATTAGGGTTGACAGAATTGAGTATACACGAAAATATAATATATGTTCCTAAATATACTAAGCACACATCTCAAGTCATAGTGTAAAGATCTAAGTCCACACTATAGATAGGTACTGATACAGTAGCAAATTTCATCCGGTCACATTCAGCGAGTGGGACAATATTTATAGCCCAAACTGACTTCTTGTTCGACCACCGCTTTGTTGTCGCTACCACAATAAGTGTTAAATGTCCCCCTTAGAATTAGGGTTGACAGAAGTGAGTATACACGAAAATTTTATATGTTCCTAAATATACTAAGCACACATCTCAAGTCATAGTGTAAAGATCTTAGTCGGAACTATAGATAGGTACTGATACAGTAGCAAGGTTCATCCGGTCACATTCAGCGAGTGAGACACTATTTATAGCCCAAACTGGCCTTTTGTTCGACCACCGCTTTTTTGACGCTACCACAATAAGTGTTAAATGTCCCTCTTAGAATTAGGGTTGTCAGATGTGAGTGTAAACAAAAATATAACATGTTCCTAAATATGCTGCGAATTAATTCTTAAAATTATTCTTTTTGTCAACAGAGTGGAAGATATACATACTTACTTACTTTCCTGAACAATCGTTAGCAATATTATATGAGGAGTTTGTTTCTTCATATCTTTATGTGCTCATACAATTATTTTGAATTAGTTTTGAGCAACACGAGCTTTTGTGCTTGACGAATACAAAACTATTTTTTTTAAATAGTAATCGAAACCTATACAATTATTCATTTAAAATTTATACATTATTAGCTAATTCCGACGGCTCCGCTCGCGTCCTGAATGATGAAACAAAGATGTTGGCCGATTCGCAGACCTAACCGATATGTACACTAAATTTCATGAGAATCCGTCGAGCCGTTTCGGTGGAGTTTAATTACAAACACCGTGACATGAGAATTTTATATATAAGACTCGTGGATTCGCCTTCGTGTTATTCTGAGTAACAGAATAGTTTTATATATGTTGACGATTATTTTACGAGTGGTTAAAGTGCCAACCCTGTTCTCGCAGATGATCTCGTGAAAATAACCCTTTAAGGCTAAAATACTGGTCCATCTCGTCAACTGTTCAAGACCACCTCCAGATATTCCACACGGTTATAGCTGAGATTTTGATTCTCTTTATGGTCCATATGATTTACAAAAGTGGGTGGCTTGTCTCAAGGTTATACAAATCTAGACTTTATGTAGTTTGGTTAAAATTCAGATTTAAAAATCTATTTGAAGGCTTCGTCTTGATAGTGATGTTCTAAGTGGTGGTATCTTGAGGTACTTTGCTACGGATTAAAACTACGTTTGAGTTAAGTGAGCCTAAGGTCTAGTACAGACTGGTGTGAATCTGCTTAGTGCAAGTTGCCCATATATGTTTTGTGGCCGCGCTGTGTGAGGTGTTTATCTTTATGGGACTAAGCCAATCTCGCTTTCTACATTCTCTAACGATTGTGAACTTTACTGCTTGAATAATAACAGAGTTAAACCCTCCTCTATTGTCATTAGGACTTTTTATATCAATACTTTTTTTTCATGACTAGCTGTTTTGAGTCAGGCTTCGGTGTTGCCTAAGAAAATGGTTTAATCCGGGATAGGGCCTGATAACTGGCCTGGCGCCGATTCGGGAAGGATCTGAAATAACATGGTCTGGGTCCTCCCGGAGCAGGGTGTCAGAGGTCGATCGTCGGGGTGTTTTTTAGTGGAAACACCACAAACTCCTGGCTCCTGATTCCCCGAGGAACCGTGACCAAAAAAAAGGTAACCCAAGAAAGAGAAGTAATATTCAGTTTGTGCAGAGTTCGTGATCTCTCCGTTTCTGACTAGCTTAGGAACATTAGGAATTATTATTTTAGGTATCACAGTTTTATAAAATAAATTCAAATATTTTTAGACTTTAAGTAAAATAATATCAATGATTAAACATAATAAATATGTTATAAATAAATATGTTTACTTAAGTCTACGTAAACATTTGTCATCATTAAAAGTTTCTTAAGCAACTTTACTTATTTTACTAACTTTAATTTAACGAAATAACTTTTGGTTCATTACGTACATTTATACTTAAATTTTATCCGAACTTCATTATTAATTTCAATAATGTTGAGCTTAATATACTCATGATTTTACTATTCATATTTAGCAGTCTGATAATTCACACTGACATTCATTGTATACATGGTGCTATGTTATGTATAAATGTTAGTTTCGCTAATTGCAATCTATTAACAGAGAACATAAAAACTGGCACATTTGATGAGGTTATATTAAAGTCGTAAAACTTTAAAAATTATATTCCATAACTGAAATAAAAATTACGATTATACAATAAAGGTTCATTAGTAAGTAATTTCTGATGTTAGGAGAACGCTTTTTTCATGAAGGCTTGAATTATATTTGTTGTACTCTACTATTATTCCCTATTGCGGATGTATAATTATATAATCGAATGGAATCATAAGAATGAAGTACTAAACTATCTCGAAAATTACATTACAGTAATCTGTAAATCTTGTTAAGATTTACATTTAAACTGATACGAATTTGTAGCATACATAAACACATAATATGTTTTGGATAGGTAAATATCTATAAAATTTGAATTTTAATCTTTATACTTACTGTACAATATTTATACAATATGAAATCGTTTAATATTTAAAAGGAGTATTTGTCTTATCAATGCAATGTAAGCAGTGTTCGAGCGACTACACAGAAGCTCTGTTACATTGTTGCGATCAAGGTCCACGCTATTATAAATGTAAATAAATATCTCCAATAAGTCTTTTAATGCTCTGTTTGTTTCCACACGTTATAAATACCGAGAAGGGCAATAGAAAAGCATTGTGATCGTATTTATTTATTTTCTGGCTGGAATGTCACCGTTGTTTTTATGCATGCTGTAGTTTTATATAATTTAACAAGAAACGGTTCAGAAAACCAGACAACGGACGGCCCCACTACGTAAAAACATCTAGTAAAGTTTATATCGCTATGTAATTTGGGTCCCTATTAGAAATCCATTGACACTTCATTTACTAAAATTTGATCAGTAACTTGTTATATCATATCAATAACCCTTAATGTCCCAGTGTTGGACTCGAGTCTCCTCTCAAGAGAGGGTTAAGGCCATAAATCCATGCGCAAGCCGAGTGCAGGCTGGGAACTGGCAAGACATGTGTAGTGTGTTGTGACTACGTAATCTTACCTAAACATACATAGACTACCATAACTATTACCCTTCATTTTGGGTTCGCCGTAGTCGGGTAATAAATTAAATTTAGTTGAATAAGCGCTAGATGTACACTTGGAATTAGTTTGTTAAATTAGTGTATTCGATTCATCATTATCATCAACAGCCTTTAACAGACCATTGCGGGACATAGGCCTCTCCTTTAAAAGTTTTTGCTCTACTATACCACGCTGGCCAGACGGGTTGGTAAGGGTTTGTTTTCCTTCTCTTGGCAGTGATGCTAGCTGCCTATTTTGTTCCTTTAGTCGCCTCTTACGACAACCAAGGAATGAATAGGGGTGGTGACACTTTGTATTCTTAATCCGTAACTACACGGTATTCGATTAGCAAATGATATTAAATTGGACGGATACTATTTTTAAATAAAGTAATACTTATTATATTTTAACAACTGTACCTGCCAGTTAAATAAATAGGTGTAGTAAAACTAATATTTACTTGTCAATATGTAAATATTTGTATGTGAACTGTAATTTTTTTTGAAGAATTATTTACTGTGGTAAGTCACTTTTTCAGTGCAACGTCATCAAAATACGACATCTAGTTTTGCGTTGTTGTAAAAAAAAGGATACTTCGAAAATATTGTAAAACGTAACAAAGAAGGCGAGGGTTGTGTAATCCTATTATCCGTCTTCCCACTAATATCATATCTATAATATCATACTAATATCACGAAAGTATGCGAGGATGTACGAAGTATACTTACATTTATTACTCTTCTACGCAAAAACTACTGAACGGATTTAACTAAACGTTTATAGTAATTTAGCTTATGCATCAGAATAACAACTAGATCACTGTTTACCACGATAACCAACATACACTACCTTCTCGTTGGTTTTGCAGACTTCGAAATTCTTGTATACATTTAGAATTTTTAAACTAGAATTGATAAATAAATATAAATATTTCGGACATCTTACATACAACATCATCTAGTCCCAAACTAAGCTTGTATTATTTGTACTAAACAACTGATATCCGTACTAATATTATAAATGCGAAAGTAACTCTGTCTGTCTGTTACGCTTTCACGCCTAAACCACTGAACCGATTTTGATGAAATTTGGTATGAAGATAGAACTGAACTTGGGAAAGGACATAGGATTTTTTATCGCGAAAATAAAGGTAGAAGGGTTTGAAATTGGGGACGGAAGTTTGTGTCGGAGTTCCTTATTATCAAACATAAAATCATGTGAGATTGTTTAATCTACCCTTACCGTGTCGCGCGATATAAAGCTAGTAAATACATAAACTTACTTTTTTTTGCAAATACATACATATAATACATAGAAAAAACCCAGACTCCGAAACAAATATTTGTGGATGACACAAATATTTAGTTAGACACAGGAATCGAACCCGAGAACTCTTGATCAGCAACCGCATACGCTAACCACTAGACCAACAAGGCAAATGTTAAAACCAGCTGGAAAATCGTCTCTTATGGGACATTTAGCGGCTAATTCCCTAGTTGTCTAAGTTATATAAATCCTGTACCATTGTTTCCGGTGCGTGCGAAATCGCTTGCGCGCAATTAGACTCGGCGCGCGTCATTCAGAGTTATTGGTGTTTAAATCACTGTCGACAGGTTTATATCACCACTGAGCGAGTTTCTGGTGTAGTTCGCATCGCTGGTAAGGGACTGGTTCATGATTTATAGTACTTATATTACATAATATATGAGAGCTAGGTTTTTACTTGTCGAGGAAGCTAGCTATAAAATATTTCTTCTTATAATACAGAAAACATAGGAAAATAATCGAACTGAACAATGAAAGAAAAAACCATAGATCACTTAGATCACGTAGATCACTACAAGCGGGGCGTGAAAAAGCATCACACTAGGCCGCAATAATGTGGTTCGCCATACTGCTTGCATTTTCAGTGAGTATGGCGACCCCCACTTGTGGATTTTACTCATGCTTTCCATGGTTACGTTTTTTTCCTTTTGAGGTACGGAACCCTAAAAAGACAACTCCTGCATTAGGAATATAAATCCTGTGTCCCAAGGAACTTTACAAATATATATGAAATGGTCACAAAGAACACCCAGACTCAAAACAACAATTTGTGTTTACTGCGCAGAGCAGTCACTTTGACGGGATTCAATAAAGATAATAACGTCAAATAAAGAAAATAATCAAAATAAAAACTCAAATAGGTTGAACCGTTTCTTGCATACCTTACACCCCCTACAAGTTTTTTATCCGTGATAAAAATCAACAGCATGCAGCAAATAGTCAGAGAGCTCATATATTTTTCCGAAGCCCTGTTATCTGTCGATCAAGTGTCAAAAGTCGTGATATATACCTAACAGTATAATCGTATTTCATGGCGATGTCAAAAGTTGCACAGTTTTTTACTTTGCCGCAACTCTATTAAAGCTTAGAATAGAATATTTGTTATTGGACAGAACATTCATCACCAGCTTAGAAATGAGGTTTTTATCTTCTGTACTAGGCTGAATAGACTTCGTGATGTTCGTGACGTTTAGACTTGTTGGTGTTAGGTTTGGACGCTTTTCTTCTCTTTACAGTGATACTCTCACAAGGAACATACTCCTTTAGTCCCTTGCGATTACTAAAAATATCTCATAATCGGCTGATTAGTTGATTCTAGTGAGTTATACTGTCTGATAGTCTTGAAGTTCTTACCCCTGGTAGACCTATACGATGTATACTGGTACCAATGTTGGTACAAATATGGTATATTGATCAGCGTAACATCATCTTCTTACAAATATTTGTATAATGAGCTCGATAATGTATTTTATAAATGAATGTTATTTGTCTATAATATATTCCTCCGTATGTTTATCAGTATTTTAGTTAAAATACCAAAGTTAGGAGTCAGTCTGCCGTGTATCAAGTTATTATTTTTAAAATCTTCAAATACAATGTCGAGGTTTTATAATAAAACGCAGTCAATTTTTTGGGCATAATAATAAAGCAAACTAAATAAAGTAATGTAAACCAAACAAAACAGATGCATTTCGCACATTAAGGCAAACATGATTTAAACCCTTTTCACACGAAAGAGACTGCGAATATTTTTTACTGACAACTTTACGTTCTGAAGACAATAACTGACTCAATGGAGATGGCAAATCAGTTTTCATTGTTCTTAAAATACTAATACATCTTATTTTCAAAGCATTAAAGTTCATATTTGAACTAAATTCTGGATTTAAATGACGAACTTGGAAACCGAACACAGCCTACCTGAAGTGTAATTTTGATTTTACGATCGCACAGATAATAAGGAAATGTTATTACTGCCCCTTCTTCTAACTTATAAGATGCAATTTTGAAATATTGGTGCAGTGTTGACGTCACTTAATATAAGGCAATGCTCCACTTTTTTCCCACAGTAAAATCCTTTCTTTTGCTGTGAAGACGTGTTTCTTACATTGTTCGAAGAATACACTTCGAATAGGTACATATACTTAAATACGTGGCGATGTACCTAATGCCTAGCCGATTAATGACACGTAGCCAGCCTCAACGAAGACCAGCCAACTACGCAGTAGATATTATAGTGAACGAGTGTGTATACAACCACAGGTGTGCACCATATTCCTTCACGGCTATCCGACCCGACCGGGAAGAGATCAGTCCGCCTAGCCAACTTACAAACGTTTTTAGTTTTCTATTCTATTTCTGTATTATCTTGTTTCATTGGCTATATTTGGTTTTGATCACGATTAAAACAAAAGAATAAAGAAATAGAATACAAAACTAAAAAAAAATGCAACTTAGCAGGGGGGCAGGCGTAGGATCGATGGTGTGGAGGCCGTAATTTGGCAAACGTAAAGTAGTGTCTTGCAGCTTACAGTTTTAAAAAGTGACTGATGAATGTCAACTTGGCTGACTGGCTTGACTGACGGCGCGCCTTGGGTCCAAACGAAGGGTATACAAGATGGTGGTTCACCTAAACTTTAGTGAATTACCTCCTAATTAAAGTAACCAGATTTCAGTGACATTCATTAATATAATAGATCACACGACTGCTCACTTGATTCTCTATGGGCAAAACAAATCTGTAAAATATATATTTTTCAATATTCTATACTATGAAATGCTTCGAATTTCATATTAATTAATTCAGCCGACCCTAAGTAACATTGGGTAAAATTATGAAGATGAAGATTCATGCCTTCGTGATATCTCCTTACAATATCCATAAATACTTTCACGTCAATTATCTATCTATAACTTTTCAGAACTTGTGAGACAAGTACGAAACTTTATTTCTCCGTAAATATTTTCTGAGGTGTCAACAGTGTGATACGCGTAAATAATTGGTAAACTGGTCCAGGAAGTCCTGAACTGACTAAATAAGCGTCACCACCAATTCAGTTTTGTCCGTAGGGAGTTCCTCGTTATCTATTATGTAGGACAGCCCCGGGCCATAAATAATTGATGGCTCGCAACTAATTACGTGGATCTTTCATTAGTTCGCATTATCCAAAGGTAGGTAAACTGAATGGTGATTTGTCAGACAAATTCGTTGCTATCGATGATTGTAAGAGAATTTATTGAAGGAATAATATTAACATAGGTGTGTTTATTACATCATGGAAAGCATTTGTCTTTAATTTTCCTGTTGAAAAATGTGGTCCAGAAGAAACTTAGTGATCTGTATGTAATTTATTGTCCTCTCTACTTCTGTAAAATTGAGGAAATGGTTATATGGTTTTTTTTACGCAATGAGTTGCCATCATCATCAACAGCCTTTAACAGTCCACTGCTGGATATAGGCCTCTCCTTCAAAAGGTGGTATGAGTTTACATACATATAAACATGGCATGGTAACCAATAGTGGATTTCTGTTAAAATCGAGACACTAAACTAAAACCGTTTACTATACTTGTTTTTATAAATTAACAGAATAGTAACAAAAACTATAATTTAATGAAATAATATTAAATACAACAACGGAAAATGTTGAAATTTTGATAAATTTTTAAAACACTACTTACACTTACGCCGATAAATTTGTTTTTTATTAACCTAATTTAAGAAAATAAACCAAACAAAATCAATCACCAAAAAGTTGAAGTTTCATCGACATTGATCATGTTAACACTCAGCACTATTTACTTTGGGCACGTAGCTGTACGCTTTACTTGTTCTTTTTTTGCTTTTTATCTATTTCTCTAAGGAGTCTAAACTACCTTGGAATGTAGTGTGCAAATGTTAATTAATTATGCAGATTCTTGGCTATCTAATTTCAAAGAATACATAAAATTAACTTAAACAAATGTTTTTTAAGGAGAGGCCTATGTCCAGCAGTGGACTGGTAAAGGCTGTTGATGATGATGAATGTTTTTTAACTTTTGAAGCTACAGAAAGGTAATTTTGACACCTTTGATTAAGTGAGCGAATAAATTGAAGTATTCGATAAAATGGTAATTAATTGAACTAAATATTTACATAAAATGAAGAAGCTTAGATCTTTAAAACTACTCAAAGGATTGTAATGCACCTTATCAATAGATAGAGTGATTCAAGAAGAAGGTTTACATGTTTGTGTAGAAAGAATGTCAAACGCTTCCGTTCCCACCTGGGCTAGGTCGCTAAAGAATACTACCAATATTATAAATGCGAAAGTTTGTGAGTATGTATGTTTGTTGCTCTTTCACGAAAAAACTACAGAATGGATTTTGATGAAACTTCACAATAATATAGCTAACATATCGCAATAAACACATTGGCTACTTTTTACCGCCATGATGGCCCTACACGCGGGCGGAGCCTAAAGCTAGTACACAATATTTAAAGAAATCTTTCCGTTTATCACTTCATTAGAAACAATACATTTCTGTGAAGAAGACTGACTATTAAAGGCACCTTCGTTTTTCATTGATCTACTTTGAAGGCGAAACCGAACTTGTTAGTGAATATTTGACCCGCAGTAGAAGAACCCACCAGGTTTTTGGACCAGACGGTCACCCCATATAGAACCATGGATCTTAAGACGCCCATGTAGAGGCAGCGGAATAAGATCACAGAAGAGCTTCTACTACCTACTGCTCGTACTCGAGGGACTGATCACTTGAAATGCTCTTCGAAGCTCCACTGACTGACATACACCCGGAGGCATAACTGTAACTTTCATTTTCCTTTCTTTCCTCCGTGCCTCCGTGGTCTCGGGTTCAAATACTGGGTTGTACAAAATGTTTATATGATCTATGGATATTTGTTTCATATTTTGGTTGGTTTCTATGTATAGTATGTATGCATTTACAAAAAAAGTATACAAGTATTTCATCAGTCAATTTAGTTTTAATAGTGAAGGTTCTGCTTAGTTTGAAATTAGACTACTAAAATATTTACGAACGTTAGTTACAATAAAAGTAATATCCGAGATCTGTAGTAGGGGCAAATAACACAATAACAAAAATTGGCACCATATAGTTCTGTAACCATTAGGTGAATATCACGGTCGTGCCTATGCGTGGACAGTAGACACCATAAACAACCGGCTTCCGACATTATCTGGTGAGTGGTGTAAGGCGAAATCTAAAGGCGGATTTTTATAGAGATATTATTGTATGTAGCACAAGAGGGTTTAATATAAACATCGTTTGTACCGTCATGAGCTTTATCTAGGAAAATAGTATATGTTATATTGCTGAGGGATTTGAAGCCACATACACCTTTTATACATATCAGTTTCATCAGGTTTGCTAAGATAAAAGTGTTTACCGTTATATCACTTTCAACAATTGCTAACGCCTTTATTATAGAGTAAAAAAGGAGAAGCTATTTTATTTTGGCCACGTGCCTAACGTTGAGATGATATCAATTCCATACATTCTTTTATCTATTCTAAAAACATTTACTTTTGTAGAATGTAAACCTGACTAAGCCTACAGGATTTATTTTATAATATGTAGTGATTTAGCTGAAAGATGGTGGATTTTAATTATTCAAAATGAGAACACACCCCGAGACACCCTGTATAACTATAGGACAGAGCTACACTAACACACTACATAATTTCATCAGCACATTTATTAAGTACTGATATAAAAACTTAGTATGAATAGAAAGTTTCCGCGTACGCTCATCACCAATGCCACGTTTACGAGCAACTCCGAGTTATGAGCTTTGTAGCTGTTACAATGCGTCATACAGTTTGTTTCACAAAAATGTGTACGTATAGACCTGACCTGGGAGCTCTTGCTAGTTTTATAAACTGGGTCATGTAGTCTTTTGGACAGATAAGGTATCGTTTTGCAGAGTCAGCTCATTTATACCTATATTATTTACAACTCAAGTAGCACAATCCCATCTGGAATATATATATTATATCAATTTGTGGTAGGTAAGTACCTATTGACTCGTCTTATATATCTTATATTATATCAGAATAACACATAGGCTACTTTTTACTACAGTAATCAAGATAATTTCAATTAGGTACAGAACTAACAATTATTTCGTCATTTAATTACACAATCCAACAAAATGCGGTTTTCGTAGGTACCGACTATTAATTTTAATTATTTTTACTTAAATTCATTTGACATCAACGGCCTCCCTAATTAAAACATTATACAAGTTCCACGAAACCGAGCTAAAAATCAACTGTCAAAGACTAACTTTTTCTTTTATCGGACACTTCTTAAGAAAATTTAAGAGCCCATCATTGTCGCTCATAATAGGAACGTAATTTAATCAATGCTTTAGGGTTGTCACCATTTTAACTTAGTAAAAGCACTTTAGAACGTTGGTGCTTTTAAACTTGAGGGAGGAACTTAGTTGTTAACTCACCCGTAAAGTCGGTGAATTTTAGCTTGTGAAAGAAATTTTGTAGACAGCTTCTTGTGTCAGATTAGAGAGGTCAAGGGAAAGAAAGGACGGTGGAAAATAGATCTTTATTAAGGTTATGTAATATATAATAATATCTAATAAACGCACATATCCCACATTTTTTTCTCATTCACGTTGTTTATTCTTTTTTATATGTATAGGAACGAGTGTATCCAGTCTCTCCAACACTAAGGTAGGACCCTCCGACCAGTCATGGTGATCATGTCTGACGGGCTACGGCCCCACGGTTGATGTTAGGCAGTTGTATCATCATCAACAGTCCACTGCTGGACATAGGCCTCTACTTAGAAAGGAGGTTTTGGCCTACTATACCACGCTGCCCAGATGGGATGGTATAGGGTTGGTTTCAAGTTTTCCTTCTCTTTGCATTGATGTTGTCTTACGTAGTTTATCCCTTAGTCACCTTTTACGGCATCCGCGGGATGAATAGGGGTTGTGACATTCTGTATTTTTAATCCGTCACAGCACGGATAGGCAGTTGTATATATGCAGAATTTAGAAATTCTATAACGCGATTCAGGATTAGTTACTCCGAAGTTCAGTGCTTCTTCGTTAGATGTCGCTGTCGTAAAATTTCCCGTTGCGCGAAATGTAGTAATCGCCACTCTGCATAATGAAAAGCATCAGCAGAACCCAAGATTAATAGTCATCATATTCATAGCGAATGAAGATAATACAATAATCCAGTGTAGTGATCCACACTATGACGGCGTATTATATTAGGTATATAATGCTTCTGCTCAGAATACAGTCTTTCTGTATTCTGAGTGCTTCTGTATCAATTAGCCTTCAGTCTCACACTGCGAAATACGACTGCACGAATGCGGTCATT
The DNA here is from genome assembly GCA_932526445.1 of Phragmatobia fuliginosa. NCBI lineage: Eukaryota > Metazoa > Arthropoda > Insecta > Lepidoptera > Erebidae > Phragmatobia > Phragmatobia fuliginosa. The sequence continues at coordinate 15,936,417 of OW052074.1, read as the reverse complement.
TTCGGTAGTATTTGGTGAAATTAAGGTGACTCTACTACCTTGAATTGTCAAATTAAGCGGAGGATGTACTATGTAACCAGGCTGCTGATGAACATACGCCCTTATGTATTTCTGAATGTAGATACTTTTTTTTTTTTTTTTTAAAGACAACTCCCGCATTAGGAATATAAATTCCTGTGTCGCGGGGAACTTTACAAACATACGTGAGACGGACACAAATAACACCCAGACTCAGAACAACAAATTTTTAATCTCACAAAGTGTTATCCTACATGGGATTTGAACCCACGACACTTGGCGCAGTAGGAAGCGGTGTGGCGACCGCTTAAGCCACTAGGCCAACCGTGCAGTCATTTCATGGATAAATAGCAAAAAAAAATTTTTGTCTTGAGTGCGAATCAAATTTACGACCTCGCTTAGAAATTAAATGCAAATAAGTCATTGCTCTTAAAACAGGAACAGTCAGTAATTGAATGACGAAATTAAATTTTGTTTTTATTTTAATTATGTAGGTATATATTATTCAATATATAAATTAAATGGTTGAATCATTGTTTGTTGGTATAAAAAGTGGTTTTAGTAATATTTTTAAAATTTAATCTCGCATATATTAGCTGCAACCCTGAAGTAAATTAAAAACTACGCGTAACATACACTTTTTATAAACATTTACATGCAAATGTTATTGCGTTACGGATATAAAGTTCTTTATGTTTTAATAATTACTTTTATGTACAAACCAGTTTATTTAACATGTCGCAGCTGGCTCTTGTTCTAAGTAAACATACTGCATTGTAAGTAAAATTTGTTGATTAAAATGATTCTTCAAAAAGGTCAAAATAAATGAATGATAAGTCCCACATTAGGAATGTATATAGTAGTAATTATCCTGTGTCGCAGGGGACTTCACAAACACACATGAAAAGGACAAAAAGAACACCCAGACTCAGAACAACAATTTGTCAATCACATAAGGGGTTATTCCACTTGGATTTTGAACGCACTTGGTGCAGTAGAATGCGGCGTGGAGAAAGCCACTTAAGCCACAAGATCAACTGTGAAAACTTGACTTTGTTGCACCCACAGATTGTAAATTTGTGTTTGTTTTTAAATTTTATATTTCCTCGTCCTTATATAATAATAGTTAGTTAAGAATGAAACATAATATACAAATTGCGATAAATGTACCGATGTCAGATTTTGTCCATAGCTTATCGGTTTAGTCGTAAAAGACAGACAAACAGATTTTCTTTTTAATTCATAATATTACTATGAACAGGTTCATATGTTTTAGTTACATTTTTAAGTAACTTATATTATGATAACAACTGGGACCAACTACTTAATGTGACCTCCGAATAACGAAAATGCAAATAACATATCATGCCTCAAACGGTCACCCATCTAATAATAATACAATAATAATAACCATCTCCTCCATAGTATAAAAGTAATAGATTTAGAAGAATCCCTTTATATCAATCTGCAGAAAGCAGCCATCCTAAACACATGCAGAATCGTTAGGAAATTCATGCAGTCAGACGAAAGTACAGTATCTACATAAAATTCACCACACGCTGTATTTACTTGGCTTTGGCCCGTAAATGTAGCAAAAACCAGCCTTAGAGCTGAGAAAAAAGAACAATCCCGATAATATTAATAACTTTATTTGTACAAACACAGAACACAAACCAAGTTTACATTTTCGTAATAGTTACACAAGACATAATATAGACCTAAAAAGAAAGATTACAAACATGTTCTTTAACTGGTAACATTTGTAAGAAACGCCAATTAATGTCAATTAAGTAACGACGTGGAATGTATGACGTGTCATTACATTGATATTTAAACAAACTAAGTAACACTTACAATACAATTAATAAACTAAACCTATAAGACGTCCCACTAAACTGTTCAATATCAGTTGGGATTGTAATCTAGGTACTGACCAGATACATAAACACAACGCGTCTTGCTCCCAGCCCGCACTCGACAATCGTGGGGACGTATGGCCTTAACCCTCCCAGCCTCGAGCCGACCCGAGCCCAGCAGTAGGACGTTATAGATTCATCTTATCTTTGTTAGTACCATACATGCCTTGCACAGCTTACCTCTTGACATTAGTTTAAACATAAACTTGTAAATTCTAAAGTTATCTCATTTACTTTAAATTAAAGTCTAAACAACATAAATACAACAAGAATATTATGTACACGTACAAATACTATTATGTTATCAAAGCTTTTAGCATTCACGATACTCAATAAGCTCCTTACCGCTTACAAAAGCCTCTTTCCTATAAAACAAACCATTTTGATTTTCTGAAGCTTCTTGTTGACAAATTTATAAATATAGGCATTTAACTGTGAAAGTAATTCAAAGACAGTAATAAACATTTTTACTGAAGAAGATGAAGGAAAGTTTATGATAAAGAGGACAAAATCAAACTCAGATTAGACTGCATGGTTAGCCCAGTGGTTTAAGTAGTCTCGCCCGGCACCTCAGCGAGGTGGGACCCGACCTGTCGGACGCCCAATTCGGTTTCCGAGAAGGGCGTTCGACGGTCGACGCGATCCTGTGCCTGAGGGCCGTGACCGAAGAGGCGGTGAGAGGCGGTGGAGTGCTGTTGGCGGTGTCATTGGACATCGCCAACGCTTTCAATAGTCTGCCATTCGGCTGCATCAGGGCCGCACTCCAATACCACGGAGTGCCAGGGTACCTGAGGCGGCTGGTGGCAGACTACTTAGAGGAGCGTACCGTCGAGTACGAGGACCGAGGTGGCGCCTTGAGACGCAGGGCCATGTCGTGCGGTGTTCCACAGGGGTCTGTCCTAGGACCACTCCTGTGGAACATGGGATACGACTGGGCCCTACGAGGGCGTCTCCCCCCCGGGCTGGGTGTGATCTGTTACGCAGACGACACCCTGGTCACGGCCCGGGGGACAAACTTTGAGGAGGCGGCGCGCCTGGCCACCACGGGAGTCTCCCGGGTGGTCGGGCGCATCGAGGCGTTGGGTCTACGGGTGGCCCTGGACAAGACGGAGGCCCTATTATTTCATGGGCCCCGTCGCGGTCCGCCCGCCGGCGCCTCGATCGAGGTCAACTCGGTCCTCGTACCGGTCCGGGCCCAGATGAGGTACCTGGGTCTGGTCCTCGACGGTAGGTGGCTCTTCGACGAGCACTTCCGACAGCTTGGTCCTAAGCTGGTGGGCACTGCCTCCGCCCTAGGGCGACTTCTGCCCAATTTGGGCGGGGCCAGTGTCCCCACTAGGCAGCTGTACACGGGGGTTGTCCGGTCGATGGCCCTTTACGGTGCACCGGTGTGGGCGGCGGCTCTGTCCGCCCAGAACAGGGCGCGCCTCTGGCGCCCCCAGCGGATACTGGCGGTCAGAGCCATACGTGGATACCGTACGGTGTCCACAGAGGCGGCGTGTGCCTTGGCCGGAACACCCCCGTGGGATTTGGAGGCGGAAGTGCTCGCCGAAGTTTATCGGCGAGTGGCTGACTTCCGGGCGGAGAGCGGATTTCGCCCTCCGCCCGAGGACGTGCGCGAGTGGCGCGAAGCCGCTCGCCGAGCCACCATGCTGAGATGGTCGTTCCGGCTGGAGACCCCACGCGCTGGCTTCGCCGCCGTGGAGGCTCTTCAGCCGGTCATCGAGGAGTGGGCAGGGCGGCAGCACGGGACCCTTTCCTTCCGGCTGACGCAGGTACTTTCCGGGCACGGTTGCTTCGGAAAGTACCTGCACTCGGTCGCTAGGAGGGAACCGAGTCCCGCCTGCCACCACTGCGACTGCAGTGAGGACACGGCCCAGCACACGCTGGCGGTCTGCCCCGCTTGGGTGGCGCAGCGCCGGGTCCTCACTGCAGTCATCGGAGGGGATCTCTCGCTGCCGGCCGTCATAAGATCGATGGTCGGCAGCGACAGTTGTTTTACCGCGGTCGCAACCTTCTGCGAGGACGTAATCTTGCAGAAGGAGGTCGCGGAGAAGGCCCGGGAGGATGCCATCCAATCGGACCCGATCCGCCGCCGGCGCCCCGGGCGGCGGAGGCGCGCATACCTGCGTCTCATGCCGCCCTGAGAGTGGCCGCGGATGGGCGGGACGGGTTTCCCGTCCGTCCGCAATAGAGGCCAACCGCGAGGGGGTGGCGTCCGCGTGTGACCGGACGTTGCCCAATAGAGAGTCGAGAGTTTGAGACGGTGCCCGCAACAGTGCGGGCAGGCGCCGGTTGGAGTCCAGAAGGAAATCCCCTCCCTGGACTCCTTCCAATACAAAGACGCAGAGAGGGTCACACCGTGTGGTTTTAGTCGGTTCGAGTCCGACACACCACCCCGCCGTAACCCCCGACGGGGTGATGGTCCGCGGGGATTTCCACACGTAAAAAAAAAAAAAAAAGTGGTTTAAGTAGTCCACGCAACTTTCTACTGCGCCAAGTGTTGTGGATTCAATTCCTATATCAAATTCAAGGTTTAATCAAATTGTTCAATTAGTTCAATCAATTTATATCAAATTGTTATTCTGAGGCTGGGTGTTCTTTGTGGTTGTTTCTTATATGTTTGTAAAGTCTTCCGCGACACAGGAATATATTCCTAATAGGAGAGTTGTCTTTTTATAAAAAAGAAGAACATTTATTCCGACTTATCGATAAATTCATTGTACGTTAGTTACAGAGTGACCTAATCTGGTGTTAGTATTATGCTTATAAATATTATTGCCTGCCTCCTCTAGACCTTTTTTTTTTTTTTTTTTTTTTTTTTTTACGTGTGGAAATCCCCACGGACCGTCACCCCACGGGGCTCTCGGCGGGGCGGTGTGTCGGACTAAAACCGACTAAAACCACACGGTGTGACCTCTCTGCGCCTGTGTTTGGAAGGGATCCAGGTAACTGTTTTCTCCTTCTGGATCCCTCCCGGCGCCTGCCCGCACTGTTGCGGGCGCCATCTCCTCGTACTCTCTATTTGGGCGACGTCCGGTCACACGCGGACGCCACCCCCTCACGGCTGGCCACTACAGCGGATGGACGGGGAAACCCGTCCCGTCCACCCGCGGCCACACTCAGGGCGGCATGAGGCGCAGATAGGCGCGCCTCCGCCGCCCGGGGCGCCGGCGGCGGATCGGGTCCGAGTGGAGGTCATCCTCCCGGGCCTTCTCCGCCGCCTCCTTCTGCGAGATTACGTCCTCGCAGAAGGTTGCGACCGCGGTAAAACAACTGTCGCTACCGGCCATGGAGCGGACTACGACCGGCAGCGAGAGTTCCTCTCCGATGACTGCAGTGAGGGCCCGGCGCTGCGCCGCCCATGCGGGGCAGACTGCCAGCGTGTGCTGGGCCGTGTCCTCACTGCAGTCGCAGTGGTGGCAGGCGGGACTCAATTCCCTCCTCGCGACCGAGTGCAGATACTTTCCGAAGCAACCGTGCCCGGAAAGCACCTGCGTCAGCCGGAAGGAAAGGCCTCCTCTAGACCTTGACTTGACCTTGAGGTAGTAGAGCCACGCTGATTTCAGCACGAATGGGCCGGCTCGACCCGGCCAGTACTACCCTCACACAGAAGACCATCCTAATAATGACAGCATTCTTGCTGTCGTATTTCGTTGGTGAGTGTGAGACCGGAGGCCCAATCATTCTGCATCATTCTCCCGCCCTTCGAAGGCCGGGAGAATGATGCAGAATAATCTAACCAGGCTGCCATGGTAGGGGTCACCATGCTACATTGCCTACCCTCACAATAAGCATGGTGACCCCTACTCCTGGATTCTACTCATGCATTCCATCAGACAGAGTAGAGTCACTTTGGCAGGCTTAAATATATATAAAAAAAAAAAAAAACCTCGACTGTGACCTAACCGACTTATTATAGATCCACCTACCGAACACACATCTAACTACGGAGTAACTAATGCTGTATCGCAATTTAGAAATTCTCCGATTAGCACATTTATAACATCTCAACATCCAGGGCCACGGTCCCCAGTCATAACCACCTCGCCTGATTGGAGGACTATTCCATCATGTTGGAGGATCATGACACCCGCTCATTTATTCGGTGGGAAGTTCACTACCGGTTTTCTATGAGACTGTGGTGTCACTCCGAGCCAGAAAATTTGTGGCGAAACATGGCTCTCAGATATAAACCATTATCTATTATTCTTATAGGCTCTCAGGAATATTTAACAACAAATTTTACAAAGTTAACAACTTCATACAATATAATTTTAATAAAGATCATTTTAAGTTTCAAGTTTTAAATGACAACACCCAAAGTGTCAAATATAATATAGACAACAGAATAAAACTATATTTTTCAACGGACGTAAAGCCATTACAATCCAGTTACAGTAGTTTCCAATTCGGACGCATGCAAACAGACAGACGGACATCGTTTTATGGTGATATAAAACGAAGTGAATAAGTAAGAGTAATAAAGTCCGGATCTCGCCCACGGGCGGTGCGCCGATCGTGCAAACATCGCCAAAGTACTGCGTTGGGATCGTGGGCGGGGAAAGGTATGGTGCCTGTGTTAGCGATTTTAACTGCATTGTTATATTTTCTTGAACACTTAATTTCTGGATTAATAATAATTTCAGCAATTAATTTGCTTGCAAAAATTGCAAAAATAATTTGTTTGTTACCATGCTGCATTGTCAGCATTTGTCAGTCATTTGTCAGCAATTATGGTCATCAATACTGTCAGATTCAATTTTTGCTTTCTGTCAGACAAAGTAGAGTCAATTTGTTAGACTTAAATGTACCTAATGGAAAAAAAATACTAACGAAGAATATTATTACATACTGTATGTTTTTGAAATGAATAAGTGAATATGTTTATGGAATTTTAGTCATACATTAAAAAGTTACTGTTTTTAGACTTTCGCGACTTTTACACCTACTCATGTTTTTTAATATAAACCGGACTTCTTCGCGATATAATTAAAAACATTACGATACCTTCTACTTGCCGACGTTTCAAACGGGTTATACTGCTCGTGCTCTACAGTGGTGGAAAGTAGAAGATAACGTAACCTTTTTAATTTTATAGCGAATAAGTCCCGTTTGTATGAATAAATTTGAGTAATTTAAAGTACACAAATTTTATTGAAATATCCTAAACGTTCCTCTAACATCTATCAATGGGACCATACACGAAATAAGTGACCAACACTTTGTAGCATATGAACAACGTTTTTATTGCATCAGTTGATAATTTAGTGTATTTTTTTCTCGTATTTACTGTATTTTCTCATACTTCTGCCGTTAAGTACGATGTTACAATAAAATTGTTACGTAATGGTTCAAACAAAAGTTATGCCGTACGGCGTGGGTGAGTAAGTGTAAATTGATTTTATAAAATCGTTCCAAAGAATTCGCAAAGATGAACAAAATGTAAATTTGTTAATACAATCAGCGGACTGAATATGCCATGACATTTTCAAGTTTCTTCGTAACCAAATTTACATAAAATTTTAAAGAATATCAACAGTTGACGCTTTTTGTTTCTTCCATTCTCAGTGACAAAATTTGTTTCGCTAATAATATTTATTTCTTATACTCGGGTCGTAAATACCTTCAATTCCAAGTAAGTATAAGTAAAACAATAATTATTGTTTTTAAGATTATCATCAAGATCTTAGTTATCTAATTACTACAACTAGGAAAACACATTTGATCTAAAAATTTATCATTAAATAAAATGCTCACATAAGATCCTAACAGATTCAAGCAGAAAAAAGAAAAGAAAATGCTCACATAGTACTAGTTACATTGAATTGGATAGAATCTACCGTAGATGAGACTGTTTTTAAAAGGCATTAACTAAGATGAGATTTGCCGGCGATTTAATAAAAATGCAGCAGACATTATCGACTACATTATGTAAATGTCTAGTAGCTTTTCATTACTTATTCTTATATTTCTGAACTTGTCAGGAAAGTCGAACGGTCTAAGGTGCCAGATTCAAGAATATACTAACAATTGTTGCGGTTGCGGTTGTCAGATGCCAGTCGCTCCGCGTAAAAACTGACAATGGGGTAAAAGGGGTTGAATGAAACAAGATTTTTGAGTATAATAAAAACTAAGAAGATGATGAATTTTGAACTTGCGAAAAATGAACTTTATTTTCAGATTAGATGAATACCAAAATAGACCATACAAATATTCTAATAAAATCACAAATGTCAAAATGAAAGCGTAAAATACCTAAATAAATAATAAAATAAATAAATATTTTGGACATGTAAACACACAACATCATCTAGTCGCAAACTAAGCAGAGCTTTTACTATGTGTACTAGACAACTGATATATATACATAAACATACTTTTTTTTTGTAAATACATACATTTTTCACACAGAAAATACCCAAACTCCAAAACAAATATTTGCAGATCTTATAAACATTTGGTCCGACCCGGGAATCGAACCCGAGACCTCATGATCAGCAGCCGCATACGCTAACCACTAGACCAACTAGGCAGTTACTCAACTAATCCTTCTGTAATTCACGTCTACAAACACTTATATAATTGAAAAATCAGTACCGACGAACTCTTTGATATAAATTCATCTAAATAAACTAGCAAGGAAGATGTAACATAGTCTTCTTCATAAAAGAGCATTAATACCATATTGAATACCTAGTAACCACGACGAATAATATCTAATTCAGAAAATTCCAAACACCCACAATGGAAACAAACCCACAATCGCCCACGATATCACAGGCTATCAACAGGTTTGACACATTGTTTGATTATTACAATTATCGCTGCTTTTCATGTTTGGATAACAGGAGCGAATGGAATAGATGCAGAGCTACCTTAGACGTGTACCTATATGGTAAAATGATAAAACTTATCTTGGGGACTATATCAAGATGTTACAATAAAATTACCTACATCTTGGATTTCTACATGTCGATTTGTAATGAAGCTTTCAATCGTTTTTCTCATATGGCTGTTGTTTTTAATTTTATTTTTAACTAACTGAGCCCCGCGGTGTTACTCGCGTTTCTTGTTGAAACCACGTCAACACCGCGGGGCAAAGCTAGTCTAAAAAAGTAGACTTCATCAACAGCCTTCAACAGTCCACTGCTGGACATAGGCCTCTCCTTAGAAAGGAGGTTTTTGCCTACTATGCCACGCTGGCCAGACGGGTTGGTATAGGGTTGGTTTCAAGTTTTCCTTCTCTTTGCATTGATGTTGTCTTGCGTAGTTTATACCTTAGTCGTCTTTTACGACACCCGCGGGATGAATAGGGTTGGTGACACTCTGTATTCTTAATCCGTCACCACACGGTAAATCTAGTCTAAAAAAAGTAGCCTAAGTTACTCCTTATATCATCAGCTATCTACCAGTGAAAGTCCCGTCGAAATCAGTACAGCCGTTCCAGAGATTACACGGAACAAACAGACAGACAGACAGACAAAAAAAAAAAAAAATTATTTGGCATATGCTAAACAACAATCAATAAAATTCTGTTAATAATAATAATAATTCAAAAATATTATGAATTCAAAAGTTACTCTTTCAGTCTCATAAGCGTTCTTGGCTTCCATAAAATTTGGCATAAAGACGATTTGATATGTATTTATGCATTTTGTAAAAAGTGGTTATTTTAATGTTACAAACAGACACTCCAATTTTATTTATTGGTATAGATGGTAAATATCATAATCGTTTAATTTATTCATCAAACAGTCCTATAGAAAAATTAACTGTTATTGTTCATTTTGTAATAGTTAATAATAAAATATTAATTTTAGAGATAAATAACTTTTGTTTTATATTTATACCTGACTACGGCAAACACAAATGCAAGGGTGATAGTTTTGGTAGTATAAGTACTCGTATGTATGTATGTACCAGTATAATTCATTATTGTATTAAACTTAAATTAATAAATAATAGTGGGCCAATACCTCCTTTTCAAGGAGAGGCTTATGTCCAGCATTGGACTGTTATAGGCTGTTGTTGTTGATGATGATGATGATGAATAAATGCTGTGATTACGATCAGTAAAAATAAACCAAGTAAATATAGCTTATACAAAATCAGTTACAGTTTTAAAATTTTTACTCGTGAATAAGTAGTACAATACAAATTAAATTTTAACAATTAGATTTTAATGCATGTTTCAATATTAAATCTAAAAAAAAAATAAAAACACAAAGTTAAGATGTCTCAAAATAACTTTTCATTTTGTTTACGAGTAAGTCTCGTAAAATGGATTGACTCACGAGTTGCAGTGTTGTTGACTCAGCGGTGCAATTTCATTATCTTGTATAAAATTCTTGACAAAATTTGTTATTTCTGTATAAATAAAATTATATAGTATAAATAAATAAAAGTGTGTATGTATGTTATATGTAATTAACAGTTTTTTTTACTAAATGCCTGTGAAAGTATATACGTTACACCAACAATGCACATTTTTTAATTTCGTCTGTCCGCCGTTTCTCTGTTTGTTCCGGGTAATTTCTGGAACGGATGGACAAATTTTAGATGGGACTTTTACGGCCAGAAAGCTGATGACCCAAGGAGTAGCTTAAACTATTTTCTTTTAGGCTCTGTTGCGTATTCGGTACATAAAAAGGTAAGTTTTACAAAATTTCGTTAAATAATAATTTTATTTGTAAAAGATAAAAAACCAAAAACTTGTTTTTTTTAATTATTGACATAAAATTTGAGATGCAAAAGTTGTAGATCTTTTAATTACCTACAACTTAGCATTTAACTTTTTTCCATAGGACATGTAGTTTTGCCGGAAATCGAGATAAATCATTTTTTACCCTTAAAACCTCTCCCCCTTCCCCTTCCCGACCTCAGATTGCCCGTAAATTATTTTTTCTTTTATTTTTATAATATTCTCCTCCTTTTCCAATGGGTTTCATCCTACTATAATTTGTTTTGTTTTCAAAACTTATCGACCCTGGTCTATAAATATGATGTGTGTGTCCTGTGTGTGTGTTATTTAAATTGTATTTAAATACCAGTGATATTATTAGCTTGTTCGCTAGGCACTATTTAATAGTATTCTACCGCCCTTTAGAAGACCACCTTTATTTAACTATAGGCGTCCTAAGCATTAGCGTTTCTCACTCGTATGAATTTATGAAGTTTATAGCCCGGTTTGAGACAGATGGTGTTATTTTACACTTCATTGAAAGTGAAAATATGGCCTTAGAATTGAAGCAAATCATGTAGCACTAATTCACTGCAAAGAGTAAGAAAATAAGAAACTTACTCTATAACAGCGTGGTATATAAGATCAAAACCAAATTTGTAAGGAAAGGCCTATATCTATGTTGACTGCACGGTTGGCCTAGTGCTTTAAGCTGTCGCCATGCCGCTCTCTACTGCGCCAAGTGGTGTTGATTCAAATCCCACATGGGTCAACACTTTGTGTGATCCATAAACTGTTGTTCTAAGTCTGGGTGTTCTTTGTGTCCGTTTCATATTTATATGTTTGTAAATTCCCCCGCGACACAAGATGAATGTGCAAGTAGTCCTTTAACAAAAACAATATGGACTATTAAAAGCTGTTCATATGACGATCATGAGATGATAACTTGTTTTGGAGAATTACATTGCAATTTAAAGTGTCTGATCGATGCTTATAATCTAAGACTACATAAAATATGGCTAGCCAAATTGTCATTAAAATTGTCTTCCACATGCCAATGTTTTATATACCGTCTATAATGTTTTACTATTGATGGTCTCTTCTTTGAGCATTACCACGAGCCGTCAGGTTGAATAGATCATAAATATTATGCGACGAAATTGTTGTGCTCAGTAGATGGACACACTTCATTATGAACTCTGAAATGATACAAAGGTATCATAGCTTTTGAACGTGCATTAGTAATCACTAACTAAATAGCTATAATAGCTTTAGAAATACACAGAAAATTCCTGGTTTAATCCATATAAATCCATGTCTTTACAAATAATTAAAGTTAATAATAATAATAAATAAATAAATATTTCAGACATTTTTTACACAACGCCATCTAGTCTCCAAACTAAGCAGAGCTTGTATTATGGGTAACTAGACAACTGATATTAATACATAAACATTTTTTTGTAAATACATACATACTATACATAGAAAACACCCACACTCCGAAACCAATATTTGCGGATGACACAAACATTTGGGTCGACCCGGGAATTGAACCCGAGACCTCTGGATCAGCAGTCACATACGCTAACCACTGGACCAACGAGGCAGTTGATGCCTGTTTGTAATTTCGAATTAACAACTTTTCACTAAATGTCTTTGAAAGTATAAACGGTACTTCCTAAAAAGCAATTTTTATCTGTCAGTTTTTAGCTAATATCTGGAATAGCTAGACCGATTTTAAAGAGACTTCAACTGATAGATAGCTGATAATATAAGGAATAATTTAGGCTACTTTTTATACTAACTTCAGCCCTTGCCGCTACTTCTAGTAGTTGTTATAAAGAAACAACAATAATCGTGGGTATGTTCTGTATGTATGATTTGAGATCAGACAGTCATAAGTGAAATGTGTATCTTGTATCCATGTCTTATTTTATGTTGTATTTCCATTTTCATAATAAAAAGTCGATAAAAATTAGAATCAGCCGATATTTAGAATCAGAAACTCAACAAGCCACCATAGTCACCATGTACGTGCAATGTGCACGGTGATCACTACTGCTATGCTACTGCTCATGCCTCAGCCATTTTGGCAGACGCGTGTAAAAAATAACAAACTGTGGAGGGGTACATGTCCCTCCAACACAAAGGATCCTACGACCAGGCGAGGTGATCATGCCTGGTGGACCACTGCTAAATCAAATAAAATCAAATCAAACCATTTTTATTTCAAATACACCAATACAACGGCACTTTTGAAACGTCAAGTAGTCAGTCAGTCTTGAAGCTAAGTGTCTGTTCCAATTCGTAGATCCTATAGCAGACAAGAAACTCCATGGACACTCTTTTCCAACATACTTTTTGGTTACTTTGTTTTAGGCATTTTATTTTATATAAACGGTAAATGCTGTAAAGTGAGAATTTCTCTATCGCGATTCAGGATTAGTAGTTACACGGTATAGCTCATTGCGTGTTTTCTTCGTAGTGTTTTAGGTTTTTCGCTTGCCCTATGTGGAAGTAGCCCCAAAACAAACACATAAATATTAGATATAATTTACTATGCAATGGAAGAAACGTGGAATACAACGATAAAACATAGAAGTTTAAATCTGTACTTAATTTATTCGTCTTGAAAATATTGCAGGCAAAGGAAACTCAAGTCCTTATGTTAAATAGGAACTTTGCTTTTAAAAGAGGACTTAACTTTTATCCGTAATCTGTTGGATTAGCAACTTATTTTCTTTAACTTAATGAACTAATAAATAAAAGTAACGAGGATGTGACGTTGAAGGAGGGAAGACAATTTAGTCATTACAAATGTCAGAGAAACGTGCCTATATGGATATACATTTAACAATTAAATTCATCATTTATTTATAAGTCTGTTGCGATAAGCTGAATACATGTAAATATATAGAGATTAATGTATTTTAAGCCGTCTACATTGTAGGACACCCGCAGGCCAGGTTTTGCGCAGGATGGCTGGTAGGAGCTGGATGCGAGAAGCCCAAAATCGATCAGAGTGGTATCCATTGGGAGAGGTCTATGTCCAGCAGTGGACTGAGATAGGCTGTTGATGAAGCTGTCTATGTGTTGATGGTCTAAGAATACAAAGTTACACAACCCTTATATGGATAGAATATGGATGGCCCATAGGTGTCGTAAGAGTTGACTAAGGGAGCAAGCTCCGCAAGATAACATTACTGCAAAATAAAGTGAAACCTTAAACAAACCCTACGAGTTTACTACCCGTCTGGCCATCGTAGTCTCATCAGTCAGTAGTAGATCATGATATAAGTAAATATTAAGATTGTTGACTTTGCTTGACTGCCTCGTTGGACTAGTGGCTAGCATATGCGACTGCTAATCAAGAGGTCTCGGGTTCAAATCCCGGGTCGGGCCAAAATGTGTTTTTGGGATTTTCTTTGGAAATTCCTAATAGCTGCCCGGAGCTGGGAAGTTTGGCGGTGATTCACGCCCGTGCCTCGGAGAGCCCGTAAAACCGTCGGTCCCGGTTGTCATGAACATCTATGGTAATCGTTATTGGGAAGTCAGTGCCCTCAAATATACTGACAACTAGTTCAATCTTCGAATTTCAGTTCTCCCGGAGCGGAGCGACTGGCATCGGACTCCCGCAACCCTATTTCGGAGGTCCGATGCCAGTCGCTCCGTGGAAAAACTGAAATTCAGGTAAAACCGGTTGAACTAGTAGCCGACCCCAAATAAACTTGGGAATAATGGCTAGGAGAATGATGTTGACTTTGCTTCAGAAGTATCTCTCAGAAGTATGCCTCAATTATACCAATGACATTTAGATTTATTTTAGTTACTTTCATAGCATCATGTCATACGGCATCTTGCTTTGGGGACGTGCGGCAGAAATAGAGTCAATTTTTATTCTGCAAAAAAGAGCCATTAGAGCTATATATAGTCTCCGCAGTCGCGATTCTGTTAGGGGCCTTTTTAAGGAGATCAATATCATGACAGTTCCTTGTCAGTACATCTATGAAAACATAATGTATGTTCGAAAAAAATTACATCTCTTCAATCAAAGATGTGATAGACATGGGTATAATACTAGGAATAAAGATAAATTAATTCAACCACGTTTTAGACTCAAAAGTGCATACATCTTTTATGGGGTACTGCATTGATTTACCACTAGCCGTAGATAGAGCGCGTCATACAAAAACAAGCCGAGAATTTGTCACCAACTAACTATACATTCCTACGTATCGGTATATCGATGTATTACAACCCGTCTAATACAATAGACATCTGGCCGTTATATTATCTATAACGGCGCGTAGTGCTTTGTAATTCATTCGGATTATACGGCTCGAGTGTTAGAATCGGTGACTTTCGGCTCCATTCGGTATGACGGGAACAAACTTCACCGTATTGAGGCGACAACGCGGCGTCTAGCCTTGTCACACACTGGGGGAAAGGAGTGCACGCGTCGCTATTTGTGCACTACTTTTCTGTCCCATTTTTTGAGCGTTAATGATCGATCTACGGCTAGTGGTAAATCAATGGGGTACTGTGTTAAATTTTATAATAAAATACCTCAAAACATACTAGATTTAACAGAGAAACGTTTTAAAAATGTTGTAAAACGCACACTATGTAAGCAAGCATATTACAAATTAGAGGATTACATTGCCGACAAGAATGCTTGGCTTATTGCTGGTCCTGCTCCACAGCCACATGATTAATTCTCAAATTATTTAGAAGTTAGTTTGTATTTTTGACATATGTTAATTTTATCATAATAATTGACATTCATATATTTCAATTTTTTTTTTATTTTTTTTTTGACATTGGATATCCATATTTCCGACAAAGATTATTGATATTTTAATTGTATCTTGTTTGACATTATATTATTATTATTATTTTTTGTAATATCATTATTGCATAATAAATTACTTTTTATTGACATGATCCAAATATTTATCGCATTCTTAGAGAGTAGCATAATTATAAATGGTTTTTATTATTGTATAACTGCTAACATTTTGAATTGTACATGTGAGCACTTTGTAGTCACTGGTAGCATAAGTTTGTTGACTGGCGGTTGTGAGTATGTCATGCTCGCTCAAAAGTCCTGCTGGCGGTGGCGTGTGTAGCGGGTCGTTC
Organism: Phragmatobia fuliginosa; assembly: GCA_932526445.1. Lineage (NCBI taxonomy): Eukaryota > Metazoa > Arthropoda > Insecta > Lepidoptera > Erebidae > Phragmatobia > Phragmatobia fuliginosa. Next base: position 15,920,658 of record OW052074.1, on the reverse strand, counting down.
GGCTCCCTACGATATGGTTGAACTGGACGATGGCTGGTGCATGGGTCATGCTCGTGATACGGGCGCCGCCAGTCGGGGCTGGTCATCTCACAACTTCTATTTATTGTTTAATTGTTTTTGGACACTACATGTGTAAATATCAGAATCGTTACATTGTCCTCACATTTAATAAAATGCCTTAAACAATGTAACCAAAAATTGTAAAAACAATGTTGGAAAAGAGTGTCCATGGAGTTTCTTGTCTGTTCTTCTCCATAGGATCTACGAATTGGAACAGACGATTAGCTTCACTACTGACTGACTACTTGACGTTTCAAAAGTGCCGTTGTATGGTTTATTTGAAATAAAATGGTTTGATTTGATTTGATTTAATTTTCAAAATATCAGTATCTATATGACGCATCTGTTGGCCTAGACTAGTGGTCTCGTGGTTCGCAGTCCTGACTAAAACTGCAAGTTCTATTACGTAATTCAAAAATTAGTACAAAACATCCCTTTTATTGTGCGTATTAGATGTCAATTTTGCTTGTCAAGCAAATAAATTTTCCACTTCTCAAAACCAACATTAAATTGAAGTATTATCAGTTTAAATATAGTATTGATACTTCAAAGAAAAGGAGGAGGTTCTCAATTCGTTGGAATCCTTTTTTTATGTATGTCCAGCGATAACTTCGTCGTTTATGAACCGATTTCAAAAATTATTTTTGCATTGGAATAGGCGTAGCTTACAAGTGGTCCCATCGTCACCATATCGGGCTCTGATGATGGGATCCCAAGGAAATCGAGGTAACTCCTAAAATATCATAGGCACAATTGTCGCGATTTGGGTACTCGGAATAGTTTTTCCTTGAAGTCGGTTTCTTTTTGTTAAAATTATTTGGATTAATACATATAGCTCGTGTCACTCACAAATAACGTAGCCTTCTATTGGAACAAGAATTTTCAAACCGGTTCAGTAGATTCAGAGATTACCCCTTGCAACGTTACAAACTCACAAACTTTACCTTTAAATAAAACAAATAAAGTTACAGTTACAGTAAAAAAGTCGTAAGAAGTTATAGTTAAACCGTCTACAACCCAGAGCCTTACAAAATAAAATCATTACACAAGAGTAAATATTAAGTCAACATTAAATAACTTGATATATTTCAAGTATTTAGGCAAAGAAATTTTCAATTTCGACTAGTTTCTTCAATTTACTCCACAATAATATTTTAAGAACATATTGGTTATTCTCAATAGCTTAAATATTGAATTTTCTGGTATATATTTCATCTGAATAGTTCATCGAAAAGGGTCTTCAGGTTCACTCATCTTTATGTTAAAAAATTGACCTTCAACTAATTAAAACAAACATATTCTCTTATTTTGCCATCGGTCAAACGGAACAAATTGTGTAACCGTGCGGTCTAGTTACAGCCCACATAAAACAATTATATCAATCCCAAAGTTATTTATCATAAAATTGCTTTATCGTCTTCAACAATTAAATAAAATTGGCCGCTATTGGGGTCAGTGAAGACATCAATTCATTAATAGTACAAAATGATAGAGCTTTCAACGCCCCAGGCGTCGCCAGCACTCGGCGCCTCTCGGTCGAATGCACTCTAAATCTCCAACCTGCATAGACAAAACCCCTACGGTCTGGTGCAGCCGTTTCCCACCCCACCTGAGCGTCTATCCCTTTCTCTTCTCTACACTCTCTCACCTATCTCGTTTACACCTCAAAATTATATTCGGCCGTTGTCGTTTGTGCTCGGATGCAATAGCCGGTGCGGCTCACAACCAAACATGATTTCAGCCAGTCGCTAACCGGCCGTCGGAGGAGTCCTATCGCTGCCGGCCGCAATTCCCGCGTCGCAAACATCGCACGAAATATTTGTATAGGGATGTTTGTTCTCAGATAGTGCGCCCCACAAACCTTTAATGGAAGGATTTTGTGTGTTGTGAGACTAAGTGCGTACCAAGTATTTAGTGAATGTGTCAAGTCGTTTGATGGTCAACCACAATGTTGCAATACGCAAGCTAGACGGATGTGGCTAATGCTGTTAGTCTGTTTGATTGGCAAAAGTAAACATGTGTTTGACAGACGTTATTAAAGCAATGTACCAGTCTGTTGACATCGGATTAATGGAACATTTACAAACGGTAACGGAAACGTACGATAAAATGATTTCTAACAGATAGTATGTTTCTAACGTATACAGGAACATAACAGGCTAGTTGAAGTGTTGAACATTATAATATAAATTTAACTTTTAACAAAATTGGAGAGCCTATTAATTTAGCAGTAGGTGATGATGAGGAAACAATTAGGGAACTAATTGATTTAATTTATTTTAAAAAACTATGTGGGCGGAATAAAAGATAACAATGATCTGGCAGTTTTGTGTTGGACAAGTTACAAAACAATTCATTATAACAATAGAGCATTGTTTGTGATTGAGTTTAAGCTTTTTGTTGTTAGGAAATGAGTTTTTTATTTGTGTACGCCTGTTTAATTTTTCAGTGGGCTGTTGAATAAGGCACGCTTTACGCTTTAATGAAACAATTCATGACTCGAGCTTGATCAATGGGTTTCTAATTGGGAATCAAACCTTTAATGGAAAAGTAATAAGTTGTTTTTTCTTACCCGAGAATTTGCACTATACTTGATTGAACTAATCATTGTTGAAATTGCTTTCTATTCAAATTCAGTGCTACAAAAAGAAGGTTAAAATGTTGTACTACTATATTGTTGAACTCAAATGGGTTTTTAACTTACAATAATATAGATTTAAGGCAACTTAGATTAGAATTTGTAAAAAAAGAATCATTTCTACGATAATAAAACAAGTGATACACAGAATCGGTAAAAGTACGTCAAACAGATTACACCCACGCGATGAGTGACCATCAAACTGACCATTTTATTTTTACAGCTATAAGTGATTGAAACGAAAGAAATCACTGACAGTTTGAAGTGTTACGAACGATAGTGAAGGGATAACATTAGTAAACTTGGTGTGAACGTAATGAAAATTTTGCGTAAGTAACAATTTGCTCAAGAAATCTTTTGCCATGTGAGTAATTCTTTGTTTTGTTGACTCATTCTAGACTTTTACTTCTTTAGAAATTTCTATTGTATGTTAAGAGAAATGCACTAACATATCCTATTACTAAGTAGTTTTCTATGGTGTTATTATAATATTGTCCATTTCATTTTTAACATTTGGTATCATAATAGCACAACAATTGTTTGAACGTAATCTAGGTTTTAATTTACTTTTTGAGGCTAGGTACTTTATTTTACTTTGTTAAGTCTTCTGCTTTTTATTTTTATCATAAACGTAATTGGATAGTTTAGGCTCCAAGTTCTATTTAATGCCTGAATTCTGTACCTCAATTTCGTCTTTACCTTTAAAATTTTGCGAATTCAAAACCAGACGCAATTTTGTAAATTTTTATTAACCAGTATGTTCTACAACACTACTTATATTACTATTCTCACATCATATCAACAGCGTTTAACTCGTAAAGTTTAAAGTTACACATACTAGTCTACTTTTAGTACCTAAAGGGTGCCATAGGGGTTTAAATGCTAAATGATGGTAATAGTATTTATGTACATAAAAAAAATGCTTCTAAAATGTAATTGCTTTCATCATCATCAGCCTATCGCAGTCCACTACTGGACATAGGCTTCTCCAATTGCACGCCACTTCGTTAGATCCTCGGCTTCTCGAAACCAGCTTTTAAATGGTGGATAATAATGAAATTTCATTTAGATTAAAGGTGTTATTAATATCTAAATTAGTAAATTAGGCAGGTGTAACTTTATTATTGGATAGTTAAGTATCCATATTAGTAGTTCACCTATGGAAAGCAATTAGAGAAAGTTTTCGATATTTATTGTATCCGTTTGATAAATACAAGTTTTATGAAAATTAGAATCTACTCGATTTTAGTTTACGACGAAATTATTTCTCGTATCGTCTAAGCAATAGATAAAATAAAAGAAGCAGATTTGGATCTAAATAAAAGGGATCTTGACTGCCTTGTTGGTCTAGTGGTTAGCGTATGCGGCTGCTGATTAAGAGGTCTCGGGTTCGATTCCCAGGTCAGAAAATATTTGTGTGATCCACAAATATATGTTTTGGAGTCTCTGGGTGATGTATAATTTATGTAAATATTTGCAAAAAAAAAAAATTTGTATTGATATCAGCTGTTTAGTACCCATGATATAAGCTCTGATTAGTTTGGGACTAGATGACGATGTGTGTAAGATGTCCGAAATATTTATTTATTTATTTATTCAAAGTGTGTCTTGGAAGACTACTACGGCCAGCAGTTCTGGGGCTGGTGTTGATTAACTGATAAATGTAGTTAATTTCCACATATTTACTAAATAAACTGATTTTAATAAGTCAATGCAGATGATTGAATGTATTTATAATATTAAAAGTATTTTGACAATTTAAATGAGTTAAATGAACAAACCTCTTTATTATTTAAAAAAACATAAACTAAATGATTCTCTTTATTTCCTTTTTGAAAAAGGCACTTTCAATATTAAAATAGTAAAGTTAACTGTTGTTCATGAATGTTTATCATTTGTAGTGTAGGTCAAGCTCGATAGATGGCGTTGTACCGTAAATTAAATCGCACTATTTTTTGTTACCGACTGCCCCATATATATGTAAATATTGTTTAATAAAGGGAGCAATCTGGAAGCTATCTGAGCTATCAGGGAGCTATTCGCTAGATCAGGATACAGTGGTTTTATTTGATTCCCCTAGTATTCACAACCAGTTCAGTGGCGAAATAGTTCCAAAGGTCAACATTACCAGCTTGGTAATTAACATTGGTCCTAACGACCCGGATTTGGACACCGATTGTTCAATTTTGGTGAGTAGCGGTTCCTAGCGAACTGCTTCAACACGTATTCGCAGTGGATCGCTGCAACAAACGGAATACGTGATCTGTTCACCTAAGGTGAAGACGCACTTGTGAAATCTACAAGTCGCAGATATCAAGTTCAGCTACAAAGGATTGTTTCGTCGTGATCATTAGTTCAAGATAGCGCCGCAGGAGGACGCCACCTACAGTTCAACCGACGAAACAAGTGAGACTAGTGCAATATTTCTGTGAGTACATTTTTCGTTTTATTAGTGAAAAAACTTGAAAGATTTCAAGCAATTTTAAACCTTATTCTCAACAAGATTTATCTTTAATAATCGCCGAAGAACCGAACTTTTGATTTCATATCTTTGATTTTGTGTTTTGTTAGTGACTCGTTATTGTGTGCATGTTAGAAATTAGAACTTAGAATACTTAGTGCATGTTAGACTTAGAATAGTTTTATAAAAAACGACGGAACGGGAAATCTATACTCGATCTCGTCTAGATTTATTATAGTTTAAAACACTTGTTAAATTTATCGCTTTGATTCATACAAAATATTAAAACTAACATTACATAGTAAACAAACTTTTGTGGATAGTACTGTCTTCAAAGTACCCACAAAGTTTTATATTAATAAAATTGATTCGAGAACTTTTAATTTGTTTATGTTTGAGATAATTTAATACATTCTTCATTTGAGTAAATTTAGATTTAAAAATGGAAGGAGTAATTAAAGTTCTAGAGGATTTAAAGAATGTAATTACTAAAGGATTGGCTAATTTTAAAAAAAGTCCTAAGACAAGATTAACTTTGGAATTTGTTGAAACCAAATTAGAATTATTAGAGAGTGATTGGGCTTCTTTTAAAAACGCTAATACTAAATTATACGAGAAGTTTACTTTAGGAGAATATGAGGAGAAAATAGTCAATATATATGATACCACTGAAGATATTTACATAACTTACAAAAGTTTGATGAAAACTACATTGAAATCTTTTCAAATTGTAAATGAATCAGCAGAACCAATATCTGTGGCTAGTACTAAAGTAAACAGTTTTGTAAAATTACCGAGAATCGCGATACCCACATTCTCCGGCAAATATAATGAGTGGACAACATTTCATGATTTATTTTTATCACTTGTACATAAAAACAATGCATTGGATAACGTGCAAAGATTACATTATTTGAAAAGTCACCTCACTGGCGAGGCCGAACAACTTATCAGACACACGCCCATAACTGAAGCTAATTACAACCAGTGTTGGGATCTTTTAGTAAAGCGATACAATAATAAAAAATACCTTGCTAACTGTATATTGAATCGCTTGTTTGCACAAAAGCGTATGAATGTCGAATCGGCAGAATTGTTGAAAGGGATGTTGGACACCACCACTGATTGTTTAAACGCGCTTTCAAACTTAAAAATAGATGTAACAACTTGGGATATTATTATCATCCATATTATAACTTTTAAATTAGACCCAGAAACCCGCAAACAGTGGGAGTTTAGTAATACCAACGAATCCAATAACGAACTACCCACTTTTGATCAATTTAAAACGTTCATTGAAAATCGCTTTCGAGCATTGGAATGCATTCAGCCCACAAAGGTTCATCATCAGGTCAGCACAGGTTCGTATTTTCCACACGCGAAAGCAATGGTGGCCACTAGTTCATCTTATAGTATGCGGTGTGAGTATTGTTCAGAGCAACATAAGCTTTGCTTTTGTAAGGCGTTTTCGAAACAATCTCTTCAGAACAGACGTAGTTTTGTTGCTAAAAATAGAATATGTTTTAATTGTCTAGGTAGTAACCACACAGTATACGACTGCAAGAAGCATACAACTTGTAAAGTGTGCCATAAGCGACACCACACCTTATTGCACCCTAGCGAGGAGTCAGAAAACAAAGTCGGTGTTACATTTCCAGCATCAACGGTAATCGAACCCACTAGTCCCTCGACTAGTACTGATCAAATAGTGTCATGTTTATCAACAGGTAGGGTGTCTAAACCAGGACAGGTTTTATTAGCCACAGCGCTAGTAAAGACCGAGTCCAGAGTTGGACAGTACCAGATAGTTAGAGCTTTACTCGACCAGGGTTCTCAGGCATGCTTCATAACCGAGTCTACAGTGCAGTTACTTAATTTAAAGCGAATTCCGATCCGCGGACTTGTTTCAGGTTTAGGTGAAAATAACTCAACCCCTATCAAGTACACAGTTAACTTAACGATTGAATCGCGAGGTGATCCGGATTTCAAATTAAATATAAATGCTTATCCACTCAACAGTGGACAGCCTCGATTGGGCTCTTAAAAAAGATGGCGCTCATGTCGCTGTCAAAAATGCTAATTAGGCGTTCATGTGGAGCCTAATATAGGCTGTTGTGACATACAGGGTATTTTTAGGTTATAAGTTTAGAAAACCATGATTTTCTCGAAATCAATTGATAAATGTAATAAAGCAAATAATAACTTATATTCTTAATTAGATTTCTTTATGTAATTTCTTATACTTCACTTGACTTTGAAATGCATTGCAACTGTGTTTTAAGAAATAAAATGACTCACCTAAAATGGAAAAAAATATTGTAATAAAGCCATTTCGGGCCCACTTTTATTTTCCAATTAATGAAAAATCACGACTTTGTTATCACTATAGACACTATTTAAACATTATAACACTAAGCACTTAATAACTTATACACAAGACCATATCATCAAGAACAGAATTTGTTTATAATAACTTGCACAACAAATTGGCGGGAAACAAGCACTTGACGCTGAGTGGAAGCCGTCATAATTTATGATAACGATTGTCAAAACAATTCGTGCCACAGACTAAACAAATTTAATGAGTGCGGTGGGCCAATTCTTTAGTAGTCGATTGTAAACAAAAACCATAAAGTGAGAACCGTTGATATCGACACAATAGACTATTAAAGTACGTGGTGTAGGAATGTCCTATTCTAGGCGCCTGACATGAACGCGCGCATCTGTTGACAACCTATTATAGGCGGCCGTCATATAAGCATAATTCGCATTATTGACCTTCACTGCTGAGTGGTTATGTATTACAAAAAATTACTTCCTATTTACCTGAGCGTCAAGTAGTAATAAATAACTTCGAATGGGTGAAGGTAAACAATCTACAATTAGCAGATCCAAACTTCAACTTGCCTAATAAAATAGACCTTTTGTTAGGTGCAGACGCTTACAGCTACATCATTAAGGAGGGCATAGTTAAGAGTCCCAACGGTGGTTTGATCGCTCAGAACACTGCCTTGGGGTGGGTTTTATCAGGTGCGGTTATTAGTTCAAACAATTACGACGCCCACGAGAATGAAAATTATAGAATAAAGTTAAACGTAATGCATGCACATATTGAGGCAGAGGACAGCTTAAAGAAATTTTGGGAAATAGAAGAAAACTTGAGTACAACTAGGATATTTACACCGGAAGAGATTAAATGCGAAGAATTCTACAGTAATACTACTAAGAGAAGTCCTGATGGTCGGTACATTGTACAGTTACCGTTCCGAGATGAGCCTCCTCATTGTACTTCAGGAAATTCGCGAGGTATAGCAGAGAAGAGATTTAAATCGCTGGAAAAAAGATTAGACAGAAATTTAGAATTAAAGGGAAAGTATAGAGAAATATTAAAGGAGTACTTACAATTAGGACATATGAGGATGGTGAAGAAGGATAACAATGAAAAAAAAAGCGCAGTGTATCTTCCACATCATGCAGTTATTCGAGAGGATAAATCAACGACGAAGGTAAGAATTGTATTCAACGCTTCCGAGAAAGACAGCAACGGAGTGTCACTTAATGACACCTTGATGGTTGGACCGACGTTACAGGCAGATCTGAGGCACATTGTAATGAAGTGGAGGGTTCACTCTATTGCTCTTGTCGCGGACATAGTAAAAATGTACCGACAGATTAAGGTCAGAGATGAAGACGCGATGTACCAACGGATCCTTTGGCGTGACAATTTTCAAGAGCAAATTAGAGATTTTGAGCTGGTTACAGTTACCTTCGGGACGGCATCGGCTCCCTATCAGGCTGTTCGAACTCTGCATCAACTTGCATACGATGAAGGTGAGAGATACCCAATTGCAGCAGAAAAGGTCTTGAATTGCTTCTATATGGACGATTTGATGTGTGGCTGTAATAGCGTCGAAGAGGGTATCGAAATATATAGTCAAATGACGAGCTTGTTAGAAAAGGGTGGGTTTATATTGCAAAAATGGAGTACAAATAATGAAGAAATATTACAAAAAATCAACTTAACGGAACAAGGTAGATCAAACAAGAGCGAGGAAGCTAGGACAAAAAATATAGTACAAAATGGAGATAAAGAAGTAGAAATTAAGCTGGATAGTTCAATAAAAATTCTAGGACTTACCTGGAACCGTAAGCAGGACACCTTCCAGTATTCCATAAATCTGCCCACAACGACGGCCGCATCAGTTACCAAAAGATCAATAATATCGGATATAGCCCGACTATTTGACCCATTAGGATGGTTAGCACCTAGTGTGGTTTTGGCTAAAATGTTTATTCAAAGACTATGGCTTGCTGGCGTTGGTTGGGATGATGAACTGTCAACTGAGCTGGTAAGAGAGTGGAATGTCTATCGTAAGGAGTTATGTCTACTTACCTCAGTTCAAATCCCACGTTGGCTCGGCACCAATTCAGGGGATGAACTCGAGTTACATGGGTTTTGTGATGCCTCCAAGGCTGCTTACTCAGCTGTTGTTTATTTGCGTATAATAGACATTAGAGGTCAAGTACATATTTCATTGTTGGTTGCAAGAACCAGAGTGGCCCCAATCAAACAGCTAAGTATCCCTCGTTTGGAGTTATGTGGAGCCGTATTACTCTTGAAACTCCTCACGGAAACAGCACAAGTCTTGAACATCAAGGAGGATAAAATCACAGCATGGACCGACTCAACCGTTGTGCTTGCTTGGCTTAACAGTCACCCAAGCCGATGGAAGACGTTTGTGGCGAATCGCACAGCGGAAATATTGACCACGATGAAGTCTTCTCAGTGGTTTCATATATCTACGAAGGATAATCCAGCAGACTGTGCGTCGAGAGGATTATTGCCGAGTTCACTGTTAAATGACACTTTGTGGTTTCAGGGACCTTCATTACTTGAAAATAATAATATAGTATATAAGAGATCAACAGATATAAATACAGATTTAGAACAGTCCGTGAAGGCTCACCTAGCAGTAACCCTAGAACAGCCTATTTTCGAAAGGTTCTCTAGTCTGCAAAGATTGGTTAGGGTAATCGCATATTGTCGGCGGTTTATCTTAAGGAATCACAAGGGTTATTTACAAAGGTTAGAATTAGAGGAAGCACTAAACACTTGTATAAAGATAACTCAAAGAGAAATATTTAAGATCGAATACGAACAACTAAAGGACACTGGATATATACAAACAAAAAATAGTAAGCTAAAAGCTCTTTGCCCATATCTGGACGAAAAGGGAATCATGCGAGTACGAGGAAGACTCGAAAGGTCACACATCAGCGATGGAACAAAACATCCTATAATTCTTCCTCATTCTAGTCACTTCACCAATCTAGTCGTAGCCGATGGCCACCTAAAGACTATGCACGGAGGGCCTCAACTAATGACTAATTATTTAAGATCAGCTTATTGGATTTTGGGTGCTAAGAGTTTGGTTAGAAAGTATTGTCGTCAGTGCGTCGTATGTGCTAAACAAAGGGCTCTCACGAGAAACCAATTTATGGGATCACTTCCGTCTGAGCGATGTACACCAGCACGACCCTTGTTACACAGTGGTGTTTACTATGCTGGGCCTATAAATATTAGAACAACGAAAGGCCGTGGTCACCGTTCTTACAAGGGCTATATATGCTTGTTCGTGTGTATGGCTACTCGCGCTCTTCACTTAGAAGTAGTAAGTGACATGAGTGCCCCAGCCTTCTTGGCAGCTTTTAGACGATTTGTCTCAAGACGCGGTCACTGTGCAAAAATATGGAGTGATAATGGCACTACGTTTGTAGGGGCATCTAGAGAACTACAACAATTATCCTCTATACAAGCGTCAATAGCGGAGCAGTTAGAAACACAGGGTACAGAGTGGCATTTCATTCCTCCTCATAGTCCCAATTTTGGCGGTCTCTGGGAAGCTGGAGTTAAATCCACTAAGTACCACCTAAAGCGAGTGATCGGAAATGCGACATTGACGTTCGAAGAAATGAGCACGCTACTCAGTCAGATCGAGGCTTGCTTAAACTCGCGGCCTATGAGTGTTATCGACGGGACGGATCCTAGTGAACCACTCCCATTAACGCCTGGACATTTCCTGGTGGGGGAACCTCTAGTAAATGTACCAGACATTAATTATGAGAATGCAAATGTTAACTACTTATCGCGTTGGCAATTGATTCAAAGGATGTTACAGACGTTTTGGAATCGTTGGTCACAAGAATACCTATCTAATCTTGTTAACCGTTATAAATGGTCTAACCAAGTTCCGGAACCCAAGGTAGGGGACATAGTGTTGGTTAAGGAGGACGATTTACCGCCTTGCCGTTGGTTAATGGGCCGTATAACTGAAAAGCACCCGGGTGGCGATAATATCACTCGAGTCGTTACAATACGCACGAAATCGTCAGTAATTAAGCGTCCAACATCCAAATTATGCATTTTACCGGTAGAAGAATAACTTTACTTTTATTTTAGATATACTAAGATTGTTATGATATAATACTTATTTCATTAAACGCATAGATTAAGTTAATTTGTTATTGATAATTTAGGTCACTTTATACTTAGAACACGTTTCTTACAACTCACAGATATAAAGATGTATAAGTTCAAATGTAGCTATAAGAACAGTTCAATTTGTTAATAATAATTGTATAGTGCAGATTGTTGTTTATTATGTCAATTTGAAGGACATTCGCTCACTAAATGTCCTTGGTGGGCGGTATGTTCATGAATGTTTATCATTTGTAGTGTAGGTCAAGCTCGATAGATGGCGTTGTACCGTAAATTAAATCGCACTATTTTTTGTTACCGACTGCCCCATATATATGTAAATATTGTTTAATAAAGGGAGCAATCTGGAAGCTATCTGAGCTATCAGGGAGCTATTCGCTAGATCAGGATACAGTGGTTTTATTTGATTCCCCTAGTATTCACAACCAGTTCAGTGGCGAAATAGTTCCAAAGGTCAACATTACCAGCTTGGTAATTAACAACTGTAATATTTATGTTTAAAGTATATTAAAATATTTTAAGCATCCATGCTTCTTAGTGTTAGTAGATTTTTTTTTTAAAAGACAACTCCCGCATTAGGAATATGAATTTCTGTGTCGCGGGGGACTTTACAAACACACATGAAACGGACACAAAGAACACCCACACTCAGAACAACAATTTGTGAATCACACAAAGTGTTATCCCACGTGGGATTCGAACCCGCGACACTTGGCGCAGTAGAGAGCGGCGTGGCGACCGCTTAAACCACTAGGCCAACCGTGCAGTCTTTAGATAGTAGATAGTTTCATACTTTACATATTCCATTTCTTTTTATCTACAATTTTTTTTGTCATGACAACGACAAAACCGTAACATGACATAGCGCAAAAAAAACCGATACACTAAATAGCTTACTTAAATTATAATTGAAAACATGGTCCAAAATTTTCAAAACTTTTTAAATAAAGATATGCACATATGTTTAACTCTCTATCAATTTACGCGCGTAAATTGTACCATCTAACTTTCTTTTTTTTTTTCTTTTTTTTAAAAAGACAACTCCCGCATTAGGAATATAAATTCCTGTGTCGCGGGGGACTTTACAAACATACATGAAACGGACACAAAGAACACCCAGACTCAGAACAACAAATTGTGAATCACACAAAGTGTTGTCCTACGTGGGATTTGAACCCACGACACTTGGCGTAGTAGGAAGCGGCGTGGCGACCGCTTAAGCCACTAGGCCAACCGTGCAGTCATAACTGTACATATACATCCATTGTATATGCTATACACTCTTCAGTCAACAGGAGCATACCTGACCGAGTTTGAATTTGATGGATGCGGCACGATCGCGATGCCATTATGGACGTTTTGTTAGAACGCTTTTGTATCTTCAATCTTCATATTTAAGTAAGTATAAACGATAAATGGGTAACATTTTCCTGAGCATTTGGCATACGAGAATTTTCTTTTTTTTATTTCTTTTTTAGGTCGACTTTGATATGAAGTGTTATCGTTTTTTCTGTATGAATATAATATGTTTGCTTCGAATAAGAAGATATTTTTTTCAAGTATAATAATTTTGTATAATTCAATAAGTGAGAACGTTTGCAAAGTCGTTATAATTCTGTTGGTAATGATTTCTATTCTGACCTGTTAAGTTTAATATAATTAATGCCTCTAAGTGATTAAAGTTAATGAATATTGTACAGTAATATAAGATTCGGTTAGGCTTAAATGAATTATTAAGCCTAATTTAGTTAAATCTCGTCTTTCATCCATCTTAATGAATCAAATTAATAAATCTTTGAAAGGTTTTGTTATCAAATTACTCTATTTTCGCAAAGATAGGCTAAAGCTAGAAACAAAAGTTCAACAAACTATTTTATCCCTATTCATTTAAGGTTTAATTTATGTAAATGTACCACTTTCATACATTGAGAACTTTCTTTGAACAATAGTTCAAAAGGTCTATCAACTTTTTTTCCTTTTAACTTTACACGATATGCTGATGTAGGAAAGAGGAAAGTTTTATATTTCCTTATTTGTTTGGGATTTGCAGAAAAACAGCTTACTCCAAAGATGAAGCCTTTACAAAAGGATTTATAATTTCATATCCGTCGGATATTATATTAAATATCTAAGTTTTTTACGTATTCTTTGAAGATGAAGGGAAACAATTTCGTAGTTAACTTTTTATCACTAGTAAGAATATTAATACCTACCTCCTTTCTAAGTAGAGGCCTATGTCTAGCAGTGGACTGTTGAAGGCTGTTGATAATGATTATGATGATGATCACAGTGTTTTCAGTCTACAATGCTTTATTCAAAACAGTTTTTTATAAAGTGGCTAAATAAGTTATGATTTTCATCGATACCAATATTATAAATTCGAAAGTAACTCTGTATGTATGTCTGTTACGCTTATAAGGTTAAAATGCTATAATAAAATATAAGAGAGAGATTCTTTAACTCTTCAGGAAGGACATAGGCTATTCTATACCGCGACAATAGACACGCGAGCGTGCTAACGTTTGATATAAAATCAAAGGAATACCTAGTATTAATATAATTAAATCTTAATGTAAAACTCCATTATCCTGAATTCATTAAAATATTCTACATTACTAGGTAAAAGGCCCAACCTAAAAGCTAGTTAAGTCTTATAAAAAGAATAATAATTTAATTTCTAACATTTTAATTAACTATTCACACAGTTTGACATCAACTCAAAATAAATCAAACCATACCTCAACCCGTTAATTGAAACAGAAATTGCTGATAAATAAGCAATCAAACAGTTCCAACCACATTTCTAATTATTGAACTTTAACTAACATCAAACATAATTCTCAAATAACATCAGAAACAAACTCTTTCAAACTTATTTCTAGTATTTTATTTGCTTCAAAATCTCTAGATATTTATAAAACATTCAATTCTTTGGCCACAGGTGCTTCTAAATCTGACCTTAAAAAGAATTCTTTCATATTTTCATTTAGATCCACTCAAGTATAAATAATAGATCGTCCATATTGAGATGAAACAGTGTCTGTTCCTGGTAAAAAATGAATGCTATATCGGCTTCTTTTCATTTTAAGATCATTAGAGTTGGGAGATGAAAAATGGAAAATAAATAAATGAACGTCCTTTATGAACTTCCGAGTATATTTTGAAAAAGTTAGCGGTACGAATAATTTATTCGGATACTTTGCAAAAAGTTGTTTTATATTCGTGTGAGAAACTTCTTCAATTGTTGTGTGGAGATAATTAGGTGTGCGAAGATAATGTGAATAAATACCTTACTTTATTTTAAACGTTGCTTTTGTTAAAATTGTGGGTTGTTCTACTTTCTGACTAAGTCTTTCTAGAATAGCGTGAAACCATTTAAAATTCAACTTTCTCTCAGTTTAGTAACATAGCAATAACATTTGTTTTGGTCCAAATGTCCGTGTAGTGACAGATTAAGAATACAAAGTGTCACCACCCCTATTCATTCCATGGGTGTCGTAAGAGGCGACTAAAGGAACAAAATAGGCAGCTAACATCACTGCCAAGAGAAGGAAAACTTGAAACAAACCCTTCACCAACCCGTCTGGCCAGCGTGGTATAATAGGCCTAAACCTCCTTTTTAAGGAGAGGCCTATGTCCAGCAGTGGACTGTGAAAGGCTGTTGATGATGATGCTTTGGTTCAATAGAGCTACCAGGTGCTACTTAGCTACTGTAACCCAGAGACACCTTTCTCCAAGAGTCAGTACCAGAAGGGTAGGAGAAATAAATAATTCTCCCTCCCCTTCTATTAAGGGAAAGGGAGGTTTGGGATTACAATAACACTCACCTGGGGAAAACCAATTAAAAAATTGCCTATTAACAATCTCCTAAAAGATTGTGCTCAAGGCGAACTGGTTGGATTGTACTGAAACATGGTTCTTCAACTGTTGAGAGGTTATTTTTATAAAGAAAATTTGCTAAACGGGCTATTCGTCTGATAGAAAGCGACTACCCCGTGCATATGAACGGCTGTAACTCAGTCATCTTCTTTTCTATTAAACCTGCCAGTAACTCTGCTGTGCCTAATGGAAAATTGTATCCAAGAGTAGATAAATAATATTGAAAAATGACGTATTCCTTCCTATTTTTAAACGGTACACGTTTGATTTCAGTCACCGGCACGATTTGGTCATCAAATCGGTCTAGAAATACCGCAGAGAATATTTTGTTCCACAGAATGATAGTGCGAAGCAAAAAGTATCTTGAAATGCGCACAGTGGTAGAATGTCAATTATCTATTAAAAGTCGTTTAGAAATATCATATTTTTTTAAATTAAAAGTTATAAATGCTGTAGATATTGTCGATTCCTTACTAATATTATAAATGCGAAAGTAACAGTCTGTCTGTCACGCTTGCATGCTAAAACTACTGAAACGATTTATACCGTAACTCGTAATAACTCGTAAATGAAGTCTGAGAAGAGACATAGGCTACCTTTTACCGCGATAACCAACATACACGCTCTAAAGCCGCTGGCGAAAGCTAGTTTATTATCATCATCATCATCATCATCAACAGCCTTGAACAGTCCACTGCTAGACATAGGCCTCTCCTTTGAAAGGAGGATTTGGCCTACTATACCACGCTGGCCAGTTTATTATAACAACAGTTATTATTAAAATAAATGCCATGCATTAATGTACTAAGTCTAGGGCTTGTTTTGCTAAAACTTATTATTAGCATTTGTATATGACTACGATAATAATAATTTGACCGCGTCTCGGCAAACGTAGTAGGCTTAATTATAACTAGATCGCTAAATTATTTTAAGTTAAATTAGTAAAGAGATGTTTTTTAGTCTAGGGTACAAGCTATTTCTAACGCTTTAAAAAAATGTTTGACGTTTTGATCTCTTATTAGTTTTATTATATTCTAGCTTTTGCACGCTACTCCTATTGTTGAAAATAGCCTGCATCCTTCCTTAAGAGCTTAAGTATTCATTTGGAAAATTTCATTGAATTCTGTTAAACGGTTTAACCGTGAAAGCGTGAGCAACAGACAAGATTACTTTCAAATTTAGAATATTAGGATAGATTGTTATTTGGGGTCTTGGTGGTCTTTAAGTCCGTTTTATGTATGTTTGTAAAGTCCCACAAGATATATTTCTACTCAAGAGTTGTCTCTTAAGAATGAGGAAAGATAAGTTTAACTGACACTTGTACTTTTAGGGTTCCGTAGTTTCATTTTAACAATCGCTGTTTATCTCGTATTTCAAGAGAAACACATAGTTGCAGTTAATACATAAGATACAAGAGTCTTAATCCAATGTTATATGTGCTTAATTCTTCAAATGATGTCTCAATTCGCTGCTTCACATTGTTTACCACCAAAATCGGATTTAAATTCTCAGTCACTGGATCTGACTACCTTTGATATAAGCTACTTAATGTTATTCAAAAGGTGTCGTTACATTTATCTCTACAGGGAGATCTGGCACGACCCACTGACAGTCAACTCCTTATAAATCTTAAACCATTTTATGTTGGTAATAGCCGTAAATAAGTAAGACGAAAAAGTTTTTAAAAACATTTTAAAAGAGAAGCTTCTTTTTTGTATTTTGTATTATAACTGTTTGGTGAATCGTGTGTTTTTTAAAATTGTATTGATGTTTTATACTAGCTTCGCCCACTTGTTGTTCTGAACTTTGTATTTTCCAAAATTATTAGTGCTCGCCTACGCTTCTCAAGGAAAACACTCGCCATGTTTCGCTTATGGCGCCCAGTATTTTCAGATGTGCGTTGTCAGTTAGTAATGTTAGGTAAAAATTTTCATGTTCATTAATAATTATTTTATACTAGCTTTCCACCCGCGGCTTCGCCCGCGTGGAATTCGTATATAACGCGCGACACGGTAAGGGTAGATTAAACAATCTTACATGATTTTATGTTTGATAATAAGGAACTTAAACACAAACTTTCGTCCCCTATTTCAAACCCTTCTTTCTACCTTTATTTTCAATCGGTTCAGTGGTTTAGGCGTGAAAGCGTAACAGACAGACAGACAGACAGACAGAGTTACTTTATTTTATCCCTACTTATAATATAAGTAGGGATTACACCATCGGAAAGTAGAGATTTCATCAAACAGAAAACACCCTAATTTTTTGAAAAAAGTAAATATTTTGACGGGTGAATTTACGGTATTAAATCAAAATCGGGTGAAAAAATAAATATTTCAAATCAAATAAATTACAGTGTATTCGAGACATAAAAGGTAAGTTTTCACTAAATTTCGTTTAAAAATAATTTTATTTGTAAAAGATAAAAATAAAAAACCAAAAACTTAGTTTTTTGAATTTTTCACATAATTTGAGGTTATGTGAAAAAAGTGTAAATAAAAAATCGGCCAAGTGCGTGTCAGGCCACGCACGGTAAGGGTTCCTCAGTCACCCATAATGGTACGTGGATTAGAAATTGTATCCAATGGATAATTGTTATGTTTACGTGTTAATGCGTTAATTTTGTATGACTTTTCCAAGTAAGCACATTGTAGAAGTTAAGCCTCTATAACTCCTGAACTAACAAAGTCATCTAATTCATTATAGTTTTCATTTAAAGTTATTATATGGACCACTATCACGATTTTTTCCAGATTTTTTGAGCCGGCCGTTTAGCTTTTAGAGGGGGGGACGCCCTGTTTTTACAAAAAAAGTAGCCTTTAAAGTGGAATTTCTCGCAAACGGATACCTAAATCAAAAAATGGGTTTAAAGATCGTCATAACAACCTTTTATTGTTTTAAAAGACCTATATAATGATACTCCAGATGATGGGGTAGCTGCGAGAAAAAAAACATCCCCACTTTAGATGTAGGGGAGGTACCCTAAATAAAAATATTTTTCATAATTTTATTGTAACGCTTTGTCGACGTAATTACTATATATAATAATGCAAAGTTTCATCTTTCTAGCACTTACCGATTGGACGGTAAGGAGGACGGACGGACGGACGATAAGGGTTCGAAGTCATAAACTTCGGAATCCTAAAAATTGTAGATCTTTTGATTACCTACAACTTTGCCATTTAATTTTTTTGTTTTTTTGGACTTGTAGTTTTGCCGGAAATCGAGATATACCGTTCTTTACCCTTTGTTTTATATATTTAGCCATCCAAAGTGACTCTACCCTGCCTGATGGAAAGCATTAGCAGAATCCAAGAGTCGGGGCTACTACACTTGCTGCGAATGCAGACAATAATGTATGGCGGGCCACACTATGGCGGCTTAGTGAGATGCTTTTTCACGCCCCGCTTAAAGGACCCGAAAACCTCCCCCCCTACCCCTTCCCGACCTCAGATCCCCCGTAAATTATTTTTCCTTTCATTTTTATAATATTCTCCTCCTTTTCCAATAGGTTTCATCCTACTATAATTTTATTTGTTTTCAAAAATTATCTACCCTGGACTACTGGTCTACATGTCATTGTCAAACTATCATTATGGTTGCCATGCAATTGTGTTATGCCTAGCAACCTGTGAAGTTTTGACAGGAGATAAACAGTGATAGATTTTGATACCTACGATTTATGTATTTTTATAATCACCTAGCTTTGGCCTTTGTAACTCGATTATTGCAGTAAAAAGTAGCCTATGTCCTTTCCCAAGTTCAGTTCTATCTTCATGCCAAATTTCATCAAAATCGGTTCAGTGGTTTAGGCGTGAAAGCGTAACAGACAGACAGACAGACAGAGTTACTTTCGCATTTATAATATTAGTATGGATTGTACTAGCGCCCCAAAGGCTTTGCACGGGTTAATATAGGTAATTAACAAACATTCTAAACAAACAACAGTGAAGTTGTTTTTAAGTTTACCGTCATAGACAGATAGAATCGGCGGTGGACATTGTTTAATATTATCTAGTAATTGGCCATCTGTAAACTTGTGGTAATACAGTTTTGCAAAACGTGGCTTGTGAAATTCTTTCGTTTAATCTCCTTCCTCAGAATTAGATTTATTTAGGAATTTTACAGAAAATATTGGCATCGTTAACATACCACATTACCTAAAGCTCCAATGTGTTGGCTGCCTAACTGAATTATCTACTCAAGAAGTGCAATGTATGCTAAGAAGTTCCTGCTCCGATAAACCGGTGACATGGCATCTGCTTTGAATAGATCTCGTTGGGATAATGAGAGCTTGAAACGGGGACAGTCTTACAGTGACGTAATCTATTTGTAGAAACAAAAGTGATATATATTTTCTAAGCTATGTAAGTCAAGCTTTATGTAAAAAAGAAGGCTTCATACATTGATGTATTAAAAAACCCTAGATACACACTCAGCGTCGCAAAACCGTCCTCATAAAATAAGCGCACTATTGAAAATGATGCTCATATTTCAAATAGTCTCGCGTCGCTCGCGTCTCTGTGCGCTCGTTAAAAATGCCTAAGTGTTCGATGCGGAATTGTAAAAATATTACGTCAAGAACGTTAAAAAAGGATGGGATATCGTATTTTCGGTGAGTAAAAGAGTTTGTTAATTTGTTTTTGTTGTTTTTATGACTAAATATCGGAAGCAATATGTGATTTTGATTTAATTTGTCTAAAAACTTCACTTAACGGTCCAAGTATAATACGACAAATTTCAATGGCCGCTTTTTCAGTGTAAGAACGACTATTACACAACCTTTTATTTTAGTCGCATAATCCAAACGACCCTGTTCTGAATTTAATGGAGTCGATTTTTTTTTATTGTGTTTAATTTTTATATATAAGTTTATTTAATTTGAACTTTTTTGTATTTAGTTTTTAATAAGTATGTATACGTTACAAAATATATAATATTATTATTATAGTTATTAATCGAATTTCAAAAGGAAAAGAGGTCGTCCAAACGGTGTTATTATTAAAGTTCGTAAATATTATATTACCTATTATATCGATTAATTAGGGGACAACTTATGGGTTCGCGACATACAATTTTTTTAAGCCAAATAGTGCATGCGTCGTTTGTTCTGAACATTTTCTGGACGAAGATATGAATGTCACTGCTAAAGGCATAAAACGTCTTCTTAAAACGGCTGTTCCTAGTATAACGGTAAGTAGTCGTTAGCCAGAAAAATAATGAATTTATCAAATAATTTCGTACCTACATTCAAATAATATAATTATTTTTTACAGGATGTCACTGATATGATATGAAAAAATGAAATAAATGATTTTAAGAGTTAATATTTGTTTCATTGATGTACACATGTCCTACCCAAAAACATATTTACGCTAAGTATAATTATGGGCTTAGAACACAATTTAACTATACTCATGTTTTTACTGTAAACGGGACTTATTCGCGATAATATTATAAAGGTTACGATACCTTATATATAATATTATACTGATACCTTATATATTATATAATATTATCGCGAATAAGTCCCGTTTACAGTAAAAACATGAGTATGTGTAAAAGTCGCGAAAGTCTAAAAACAACAATTTAACTAACTCTTAAAATACTAACTCAATGTATTATAATAAAAAAAATATACAAATATTCCTCTTCACTCCATGTCCTGTCCTGCCGGCTAGCTTCGGTCATAAAATTTGATTGGTCATTGTACGCTACTTTGTAATAAAAACTTTAAACAATGCGCGTAAGGTTGAATGTGCAAAAGATGTGTTTATAGCTTAACTAAAACTACCCACATTGATATTTTTATACATCAATGACTAAGTGGGACAGTTTCGTATGCGACTTTTGTTTGAGACTGTGCATCTAGGGTTTTTATATATCAATGGCTTCATACTTGTTTATGAAGGAAAAACATATATATTCAGAATCAAAGAAATATGTGTTCTACGTCACATTTTATGTGGAAAAATGGGAGTTATTTTTTACTCAAATCAAACTCAGATTAGACTGCACGGTAGGCCTAGTGGTTTAAGCGATCGCCACACCACTTTCTACTGTGCTAAGTTGTGGGTTATAATCCTACACGGAAAAATTCTAAGTCTGGGTGTTCTTTGTGTCCGTTTGTTGTATGTATGTAAAATTCCCCGCGACACTGGAACGTAGTCCTAATGCGGGAGTTGACTATTGAAAAAACATATCTTAATATTACTTTGGTCTGAATATCTGTAATATTATTGTTTTTAAAACGAACATTACAAATTATGTATTCCGAAAATGAATATCTAAAACTACCCTGTAAAAATATAAAATAATCAAACACTTCAAGCTTTCAAATCTTTTAAATCTTGAGGTAATAAAGATTGGTATGAAACTACAACATAGGACAAACGGAATATTATTTAGAAACGACATTTAAACATATTATATCGTTTGAATGACTCATGCATGTGTGCTAATATGAAATGTAGCACTCAAAAGTAATTTAAAATGTAAATACATTGAATAGAAGTATAATATTTTTCATAAGGCATACCCATGTGTAGCACCCGACTTACCCTTTGACAAAAGGGAAAGAAGATAGAAAACGTGTCTAAAATTAGTCAACTATTCTCAAGAACAGGTAGGTAAAACCTTGGGAGGTCAATAAATATAAATACTTTGGTTTCCAGACTACAATAAGTAGTATTCGAAGTTAGAAGTAAAGAAGGATTGATGACCCGACCCCTGTGTAATAAGAGTATAAAACTGACCGAAGTTCAATGTTGCGATAAAATAACGACATAGCATCGCCTTTTAAATAGATAACACTTCAATAGGGCTGTTACTTGAATCCTACTAATATTATAAACGCGAAAGTTTGTATGTGTGTATGTATGTTTGTTGCTCTTTCACGCAAAAACTACTGAACGGATTTGGATGAAATTTTACAGTTATATAGCTTATATATCAGAATGACACAAAGGCTATTTTTTACTGCAATAATAGAGATAAACGGGCGTAAGCTAGGTGATTTTAAAAATACATTAAATCGTAGATGTCAAAATGTATCACTGTTTATCTGCTGTCAAAACTTCACAGGTTGCCTAGCAACCATAATGATACGCAGGTAACACCGTGGGGCGCAGCTAATAGCTAATATTTGGTTTTTAGTTGTTAAAGTGATCACCATGTGATCATTTACACGAGATCGCTACTGTACTGTGGCCATTTTGGAAAAAAAAAACTCAAAAATTACAGCACTGTATTTCATATAAATCCATAGTATAAATCCGTAGTTTGACGATTTGACTTTAATTTTATTTTATTATTATATACAATTATCTTAAGATATATTATAATCAGTACATTTTTTTTAATACAACTGTTGCATTAGGAATATACATCCTGTGTCGCGGTGACTTTACAAACATACATGAAACGGACACAAAGAACACCCAGACTCGGGACAATAATTCCTGGATCACATAAAGTATTGTCCCACGTGGTATTTGAACCCACGGCACTTAGCACAGTCCGTAGAGAGCGGCGTGGCGGCGGCGAGATATATTAATGTCATGGCTAAAAAGATACATAATTTTTCTATAAAATTAATTATTTTTTGAACTTCTGAGTCAATCACAGCACACAAAAGCATGAACTATCAAAACTAGCTTAATCTTAGATATAATAGGCGAGAAGGTACACATATCGTTCAGAATAATTGTCTTTTGGTTTCCGAATATTGCCAACCCTAGACAGGATAATGATGCGAGGCTCGAATGAGGCCGGCCAGTCATTAGGAAGATTTAACTCGTGATTACCGAAGCTTGGATGGTAATGTTAGAACAGGACAATTTAAACTAGTTTATTCTGAAGATAGTAAGCCTACAAATTGACGATATTGTTTGGGTTTATACAAACATACTTGTTAATCTTTGATTACTGTTTGTACAGATAGATTTATTGTATGTAGTAACTGTAATCTTATAAAAGATAAACTGGTTTATTGCGGACTTGGTTAACATTTTCCATTTGTGAATTCAGTGTCGACTAAAGTGCAAAATTGAAGATTTAATATTATATTCGCGTTTATATTTACTTAACGAAAGATATTTTTTAAATAGGCATGGATCGGTAAGGTGGTAGGTTCGACTGAGGACTACAATTAGGTCCTTGATTATTTTCTATGTATAACAGGACGGCGACATGTCCGTGTTGTGGCGGATTAAGAATACAGAGTATCACCACCCCTATTCATCCCGTTGCATGTTGATGATGATAATGAACAGGACGTCATTACAAATGTACCCATTTTAAAGCATAGGGCTTGCCCCTGAGACTAAATATACAACTGTCATAGTATTGATTACACTCCTGTCTACCCTTTTAGGGATATGTGTGGTGTTTAATAAGTAAATGAAAATCAAAGGACCTTTGGCCTCCGTGACCTTGACGAAATCGAAGGAGTCCGAACTCTCGAACTATCGGAGTCAGGTTACAAAATAGTGGCTATCGACACAATAGAAAAACGAACACAATAATAAAGTATTTACGTAGGTAGCTCAAGACAACAATAGGTAATGAAATAACTTGAAATATTTTCCCATAACCATTCATAAGTGTTAGAAAGGAAAATAGAAATCTGTTTACACGTGGGTCATATAAGTCATTTATTTAATCATCATCATCATCATCAACAGCCTTTAACAGTCCACTGCTGGACATAGGCCTCTCCTTTGAAAGGAGGTTTTGAGTAGTTGCATTTATTTAATGCAACTACTCAATGTATACTATAACTATGGTACATTTATATATGACATAGTACATTAATGAAATGATAATGACAAGTTTACTTTCGATGAACGGCTAAGAAGAAAATAGGTGTCTACGTATTTTCCTGGTCTTCCACACTCCTTCGTCTAGGAATCATCATACCATTACGAGATCATTAATTGAATTTAAACCATTGTAATATGTAAAATTATATATTTTATTATTCCAATAATTCTATTAAATCTTATCATTTTCACAAAGATTTAAAATAGATAATTTTGACGAAGAAACAGAGACAAATTGATTTACTTTACATAAACATAAATAAGAATTCCAATATTTCACTGATTCCATTTCAAAGTTTCGAATACTGAGTTTTGAAAGCCGGAAGTGACGTTAAAAGTAAAGTTAACTTGACACGTGTATGATTAGGAGCCTTCAACGAAGGGTCTAAAAACTTCGGCTTTTAAAGATATGTGAAGTATCTTCAATCCTATGTACTCAAGGGAGATGAGTAATGAATTATAATATGTAAGTGATGGAGCTACACAGAATTTGGCAATTCCATATTCCAACTGACTGCACGGTTGGCCTAGTAGCTTAAGCGGTCGCCACGCCGCTTCCTACTACGCCAAGTGTCGTGGGTTCAAATCCCACGTAGGACAACACTTTGTGTGATTCACAATTTGTTGTTCTGAGTCTGGGTGTCCTTTGTGTCCGTTTCATGTATGTTTGTAAAGTCCCCCGCGACACACAGGAATTTATATTCCTAATGCGGGAGTTGTCTTTAAAAAAAATAAAAAAAAATAAAAAAAAAAAAAATTGGCCAAAACATAAAAAAGTAAGAACAAAATAAATCTTATAATTACTTTGCATTGTTCTTTTTGATCTCCTCTAGTGTTCTTCTTAAATGATAGAATAAAAAATAGACACAAGTTAAGTACGTACACTGACATATTTAATATTAACCCTTAATCGGATACGAGTTATTCGCGGCGATATGTTGGGATATTCGGTAAATTCTGGTTAATTATACTGTAATTAAGATATGTAAATATAAAAATTAAAAAAAAAATTACGAGGTCAGTATTTTTTTAGGTGGCTAATATATGACCGTTGTCTGATAACGATTCCCAAATGTGGCAGCTATATGACCATTGTCTGAATAGGAAAATAAAACCATTTTGTGAGTGTAATTAATTATAGCAGCATCTAGCAAAAAAAATAGCAAACGCATCCAAAATTTCCTGGACTTTCGCCCTGTCGGATAGGAAGACCAGTAATTGTCGAAATGATCAACCCCTCCCATATTCAATGTGTAATCTGCCTTCGCTTTTGGGCAAAATATTTCGGCTTTTGAAACGTCTTTTTGGGTCCTCTTTATTTTTGTGACCTATGTTTATGTGATGATGTTAGAACGGTTACTTCATTCGTGTATAACCATTTCAAGTCGTCATCAGGTAGTACTGATAATCTTTCTCGAGAAGATGGAACAAATGGAAGTTCCACGTCATCTTCCGAATCAATATCGGACCAATTATCCAAAATACTAAATAGTGCAGCATCAGATAGTAGCCTACTTGATGAAATCGTGCCGTATAAAAATAAACAATTAATTAGGCAATAACAATAAAAAAGGGAAAGTTATTTATACATATTGTCAAAATGTCCTACAACGATACTTCGTTATTTCAAACATTTACTTCTACTAACGTACAATGGTCATATATTAGCCACATACTTTATGAACATATTTTAGATGTATTTTTTTCTGAAAGCAACTAATTTTATACACTCAACACCTAACAATATCATCAACTTTACAAATAAATAGCTCGTATTTACTTATCGGATTTTTTCAAAACACAAATCAAATATTTATAAATAAATCACACATAACAGTGCAAAATGTATAAATCTTCGCGGGTTTTGGATTTTGACAGTCAATGACAAACAATGTATTTGTTTTATTTTACCGCTACTTCCAATATTCTAAAGAATAATAATCGTTCTAGAGATTAAACAACAAAAACCATAGGTTGCGTTCAAATTTAACTTTTTTTTCCAAAAACATATCGATCGATCGAATGTGGCATGTATTCTACCATTGTTTGATTAAGGGTTAATGAAACCATTTATAAACGTGTACTGCCTACGTGTGCCAACACTTCAAAAACACAGTGTTGATCTGAGCATTTACAATTCTTCCTCAGGTAAAACGACACGATAAAATTTTAGTCGAATTTTAATTCTAATCTTATCGAAATTTGTTAGTCGTCTATATGTTAAACAAACAGATGATTAGTAAGATACTGACAAAGTTATGTATACCTCCCAGAGAATGCATTTTCTATAGATAAAAAACTATTTATACACCCTATTACAGATTTAAAAGAGAGTACATAAAATGTCAGATACACAAACTACAAAGGGCGACCTTAATTTTTATTTAGGGCCACCGTAGACTAGCTACTTTTAGCATCGGCGATCGGCGATTTGGCGACTGCATCGATGCTGCATCGCGTTTTAGCGACTTCCTGCGTTCGATCGCGTTATCGGAAACGCGCGTTTAAGCAAATGCTCAGATGCCTAATCGATGCTACCGGCATACGAATATGTGCGGAGAGTAGCGTTTAGCTGCTGTGTCGCGCTTCTAAAAAGCGACTCAATCTCCGCGTTTGGCGTTTTTAAGTGTGCGGTGTAGAGCGTTCGGTCGCCGTATTTAGCTTCTAAAAAGCGACTAGTTTCCGATCGCCGATGCTAAAAGTAGCTAGTCTGCAGTGGCCCTTAATTATCATATTTTTTTAACAGTTTTAAGGTAACTTACAGCTGTAAATAGAATTCAATTAAAAGGTATATGGTGAGGTAGATAGTAAGGGCTAATAATAAATATCCAAGTGATAACATGTAAAAATATATATGTCCTCTCATAAGGTTGACAGCAAATCCATGTGCAATCACGCACCGCATCCAGCTATTTGGAAAAGTAATATCTTCAGACAATCTTAGAATGGATTATGTTTCGGAGAAGCTGTTGACAGTACAATGAGATTTGAAGAATTATAATTTGCTGAATAGTTTAATTTAGGGAACACAAACATATTTATCCATAAATGTACTAAAACACTCCAACATATATACATTCTCCTAAGAGTCGATTACTTATTTTGTAATCAGTAATCACGTAAATTAAATATATTTGAAAAAAAATCTCTCTTTTTTACGTAAGTACGACTAAAGTAATAAAAACTGTTTTAGGACGGATAAATCTGCTGTGACATACTCAAATTTCCTAACTTTTGGATTTTTCGATCTGTTCAAAAGTTGAAAATTTATTCGAATTCATCTAGACCACAGATTCAGCTCAAAGACCTTCATATATTCCAAAGATGGACCCGTAATTTCAGAGTTCTAAACTTCGAAACGACGTCACTTAAAAGTTTTCACCATATTTAATGAATCAACATCGAAAGTTATATTCTTTTTCTTTTTCATTTTAAAGCTTTATGTCTCTTGATGAACTTCATCTTGAGTTGGAGGGCTTATTAAAGTAAAGTGATTTTTTATGTTTTTAGTATGAAATGAAAATTATTCAGTTATGAAACAAAAGTATATATGAACTTGTTAAGCTTTGCCACAGTGTATATGACGCATTATAAATGAA
Source organism: Phragmatobia fuliginosa (assembly GCA_932526445.1). Lineage (NCBI taxonomy): Eukaryota > Metazoa > Arthropoda > Insecta > Lepidoptera > Erebidae > Phragmatobia > Phragmatobia fuliginosa. The sequence goes on along the minus strand of OW052074.1, from coordinate 15,892,700 downwards.
GAATCTATTTCTTTGTCAATAATGTTTTGTTTTAGTACTGTTTTCCCACTCTCGGGTCGAGGTTTCGGGTTCGAATCGCGGGTCGGGCCGTTGTTGGTTTTTCTTTCAAGATTTTTTTAATAATAAAACTCAGATGCACTCTCTGTTCCGTCACTCTCGCAATTCTATGGGACAACCATCCCACACGACCGGGAAGAGGTAAGGCGGAGGACTGTCGGCTATTCTTGCTCGCCGAGGCACGGGGGTTAAGACTCCAAACTTACGAACTTCTGGTTGTAATTAGGTGAGAAACGGGAACGTGCAGCGGGTTTCGTGGCGTCTATCACATTGGGAGGATCTTCCGACTAGACTAGGTGATCGTGCCTGGCTGGCCACTGAATTTCTATATCGCGATTCAGAATTAGTAGTTATTACATAGCTCCGTGGTTTAGTGTTTCTTCGGTAGATGGCGCTGTTGTATGTTTATGCTTGTTCTGTATGTGGAAGTCATCACATTAGTTATTTCTATAATCAGAAAAATTCTAAAACTCTTTTTGACTCAACCCGACTTAAGTTTGTATTTTATGTGTCTATAAAGAAATGTGTGGTTTCACTTACCACTTAATTTTGTTTTATCATCAATTCAAATTTCTAACAAACTTTCATCCATTCTTGCTGAATTAGCATTTACTTTCTGTTCTCAAGTTACCTTTTGTTTTTACCTTTACTGCTTGTTTAAATTTAAATCAGCGTCAACTTTTTCTTTCTTCAATTTTATAAATTTACGGCGTTTGTGGTCTAAATGAGTGAAAAATTCACACGGCCTTGCTGTGTAAAATGTTCCAATATAGAGTGAGATCAGCATCACAAAAACTTGTAACTTCTGTGGTGGTACGATAGCCAAAGTTTTTTAATAAAATATGTACCGACCGAAGAAGTGTCGTTTATATTTTATGACGTCATCTCGGTTTTATTATACGCAATTTGTGTACGTCGTATTATTGGGTTTCTTTTAATTTAATTTTGTAATTTATTTTACTGAGTCAACGAAATATTTTCCTTAACATTATTAGCTTTCCGAAAAATCGTTTGGAAATGTAACTTTCACCACTTGTGTATGGTATTTCATGAGCAAATACATTAAATATTTTACTTAACGATTATATAGGATTATCTAATAAATAGCATCATTGAATAAGTAGATTTCGGCTCTCAATGCAGTTATTTTGTTTGATGTTGTATCTTGAAAAAAGTATCAATAAACCCCTTAGCTTGTTCATTGAAATTTTATGTTCTAACTTAATCTCTGCTTTTAAATTTATATTATAAATCAATACATATATAATATATCGTGCATTTAGAGTCATAATTGCTTACAGTCGCAGTCAGTATTCCTCTTTAAAATTGTTTATTACGGTCATAATTTAATCAGGATTGTAATATAATGCCGGGGAAATTTCGAATAGAGGCACAAAGCAATAAAGCCTGCTTTACGACAAATTTTGTTCAATATTTGTGTCATAAATCACTTCCATGATCTGGTTTTGTGATGGTCTTGAACGGAAGTTTGATCTGTACGGTGGGACAGTAGCTACTTTAGATGCTTCGTCTTGTGACATAAAAATAACTCTTTAATCGTTAAAAGTTACACGTTTGGGAGTTGAACGTTTGAATACGAAATTATTTAACTCGATTATAAAATGTTTAGTAGACAAAACTTTTTGAGTAGCTTCTCGCTTGTATGATGTAGATATACGACTATTGGTATATTTTACTCACTGATTTTATAGCTGAATGTAATTGTAGCAATTCGCAATAACTTACCGTACAAGTACCACGTCTTTATTAAGCCTTCGTCATAATTCATAATTTTTCGTCAAGTCATAATTTTTGTAGTAACATTACAAAGGGATAATAATACTAGTTATACATACTTTTTAGGTTTTAACTATAACAATAAATTAAATACTGGTGAAGCTTTCAATGCATCAACTTTTCATTATTTTCATTTCATTAGCGTTATACTTGTTTGATTTTGTTCAGTAAACAAGTTGACGGACTGAAATCTAACAAGATAGGAACTTCCATAACAAACGTCATCAATCCGATCTTTTATACGTAGATACTAATCTATCTCCACGCAATACGCATTAAAATTCCTTATACGTTAACCGAAATGATCACAGAGGGATCAAAGAGCCAAAATTAGAAAGTTTCAAAGCTAAACGCTGGACTCGATAAATGTTTTCGAGTTTATATGTGTATGCATACATCACTTGCAGAATATTTCAACGTGTTTGAAACGTTTACGAACAGGACTTTTAGTACAGGGACTGTAGTAAGTACTTCACACTATAGTTCTTTAAACCTAGTATTGAATTTGACGATACGTTTTTGGAATAAACAGAAAGTTTATTTGTTTTGGTCTAGGAGTGTGACCGACTGCGCTAAGTATCGTGAGTTCAAATCCCACTTAGGATAACACTTCGTGTGATTCACAATTTGTTGTTCTGAGTCTGGTTGTTCTTTGTGCGCGTTACATGCATATTTGTAAAGTCCACGCGAGACAGGAATTTATATTCCTAATGCGGGAGTTGCCTTTTTTAAAAAGAAAAAAAAAGAAAGTGTTATTTTATAAGAAAATGCATTTCATTGAGTTGCAACTCAAAAGTCTTTCCCCCTTCTACTTATTCCACCCCTATTCCTGGATGCTACTCATACTTTCTATCAGGCAGAGCAGAGTCACTTTGGTAAGCTTAAGTATGCAAAAAGTTCTGAAAATTTCATTTTGTAAGCAGTCGCGCATAACCAAATTGTCATAGGTCCTACAAATAATCACTGAGGGTAAGCAAAGAGGGCGCGCTCAGCACCTGAGTGGGTGATCCTTAGTGAGACCTCAAGCACAACATCACCGAGGTAGTTATAAACGATGAAGCTTTATTTACGTTCTTTATCTACAAAGTTAACGAAAGTATTTCTGATTTATATCAACCTATACCAGTTTATGTAGCATAAAGATAACAACGGTCCTATAATGGTTCTTCTTTTCTCCTCAAACAGCAGAATCCTAAAAATTGCTGGCAATATGGATCACACGACGAGACTCAACGCGGATAAGATCAAAGTACAGCAAGAAATCCATATACTTTTTGTCTTGCAAAACTCAGTTATTCATCCAACCACCTGCTTTATTTACATATATCAACCAATTATAAAAGTAAAAATTGTATCGCCTTGGACACAAATTTATTTTTAAATGGTAATATTCCATGCCAGTTTGTATGTTTTTGTGTAACAGATGGGAATATTTATGGTGCAGACAGCCAATGATGATTTTAATGAGCGCTCTTGATTTATGGTATTCTGAACGTGCGTTTCGAATGTGTAGGTTTCGATAAAATATCAAATGACATTTTTTTTGTTTTGAAAGTAGTTACTATTGAATTATTTTTTAGCCTTTAACAGTTCACTGCTGGACATAGGCCTCTCCTTAGAAAGGAGGTTTTGGCCTACTATACCACGCTGGCCAGACGGGTTGGTATAGGGTTGGTTTCAAGTTTTCCTTCTCTTTGCATAGATGTTGTCTTGCGTAGTTTATCCCTTAGTCGCCTTTTACGACACCCGCGGGATGAATAGGGGTGGTGACACTCTGCGTTCTTAATCCGTCACCACACGGACATATTATATACATAGGAAACACCCAAACTACGTAACAAATATTTGTAGATTACACAAACATTTGATCCGACCATGGAATCGAACCATCAGACCAATGAGGTAGTCTAAATTCACGGAACGCGAAAGTTAATAACATTTTATTGTTATATTTCAGTATGGTTTACTAGTCACTAACTTAAGCAGTTAAACACTACACTAAGTAAGTTACTTCTATGCATTTCCATTACATATATCAAAACACAAATGAATGAAGTTATCTAATTGAAATCTTAAAAAGTAATGAATATGTATCAACGTTTACAGTTAATCTTCTTTTACTAAATTTGAATCACAAATTACTTGCGGAAGAATCCTGAGATTTCATAGTTAACTAAGTTTTAGTTAATTATCACTTAATTAAACTAATTAAAATACTTTATGTGGGGTAATTTGAACATTTAGGTTCCTGCTATAGCTAACGGTCTTCATTGAATTTAATTTATTTTGATTTTAAAACGGTTTGCAATTATATTTCTCGTTTGTATTATATTTTTATTTGTTTTTTAGTTTCCAGTCTTTTTGTATTAAATTTTTTAACTATTTTTAAAACAATAAGTATTATTTTGTAAAGATAATACAGAAGTACGGTTAGATCAGTCAGCTAGCTTCTAATTATTGCAAACTAGTTTTTTTACGTCCGCCTTTATATTTATGTTCACGGTTAAGATTATAAATACTCTATGTATAATCAAAATACTTACATGCTAAAGTTAATTGAAATCACTGCAGTCGTTTAACTGTAGAATCAAAACTAATAGGCGGATAGTTATTCTTGGATTCATAATATTATTACACAATTGTACGTGTAGTTTAATATTTTTAAATTTATAGAAGCAAAATGTGCACTTTTAGTAATAAAGGCAGTTTATCCTTACTAATATTATGCAAAAGTAACTCAGTCCGGCTTTCATGAATAAACCACTGAAGCCATTTAAATGAAATTTCATACACAAATAGTCTAGAGCCTGAGAAAGGACATAGGCTACCGCCGGCTTTTACCGCAATAGCCGACATAAATGCGGGCAGAGCCGCGGGCGAAAGCTAGTGTAAATCTAATATATAAAATTCTCGTGTCACAGTTTTCGTTGCCATACTCCTCCGAAACGGCTTGACCGATCTTTATGAAACTTTATATGCATATTCAGTAGGTCTGAGAATCGGCCAACATCTATTTTTTATACTCCTAGGGCGCGAGCGGACCCGCGGGCATCAGCTAGTAAAATATAAAAATATAAAATTTATTATTCTCTTAAAATTTATTTATTTGATAATGATTGCCTCGTTGGTCTAGTGGTTAGCGTATGCGGCTGCAGATCAAGAGGTCTCCTCGGGTTCGATTCCCGGGTCGGACCAAATATTATTTGTGTGATTCACATATATTTGTTTCGGAATCTGGGCGTTTTCTATGTATAATATGCATGTATTTACAAAAGAAAAAGTATGTTTATGTATTTATATCAGTTGTCTAGTACCAATAACACAAGCTCTACTTATCTTGGGACTAGATGATGTTGTGTGTAAGATGACCGAAATATTTATTTATTTTTATTACATCACGCTTTAATAACATAAAACTATTTTAAATAGCCTAGAACGTTTTATAAAATAAAATATCTGAAGCAAATAACTGTAAACTACATACAAACGGCTACTGTCATGGCAAGCTTTATAAGTGTCAATAAAACAGAAACGCCACTGGTTTCATAGTAAATATCTTGTTTTTTATAAAGCCATGAAAAAGAAACAGTAAAAAACAATTTAATAGGAAACGTTCTATTAAACTCCTTTCACCATTTTATGGGTTTCTCATACTCTAATGAGGTGGTGATAATTGAAACTTCCTCTAGGATGTTTGTAAAACATCGGACCCTTTAACTCAGTTTTGTGTTACGTTTGCCCAGTTAGCCGGTGTTTGGATGGCCTTAATTAGAGCTATTATTTTTTGTGTTACGTAATGTAGCATCTTAGCGTTTAGAAACGCTATCTATTTATGTTATATGTGTTTCAAGATGGGATTTATTCAAAAGAAATGTACATATCTACATTTTGGAGGTACATCATCATCATCAACAGCCTTTAACAGTCCACTGCTGGACATAGGCCTCTCCTTTGAAAGGAGGTTTTGGCCTACGCTGGCCAGACGTGTTGGTAAAGGGTTTGTTTCAAGTTTTCCTTCTCTTGGCAGTGATGTTAGCTGCTTATTTTGTTCCTGTAGTCGCCTCTTACGACACCCATGGAATGAATAGGGGTGGTGACACTTTGTATTCTTAATCCGTCACCACACGGACTGAGGTACAATGAATTCATGATTTGAAAAAGCGAATACGGACTGCGCAAGCCTTGGACAGTTGGCACTCTTTTTTATAGTTGTTAAAATTATTACTAGGCCTGATGGAAAGCATGAGTAGAATTCAAGAGTTGTGGTCACCATCCTTTTTGTGAATTCCGACTAGGCAGCATGGTGACGCATACTAATACGCTTCGAATCAGATGCTATTGCATCTTTGGGCCTCTGATCTCGAACTTACAATTAAAATAGGAGAATAATGATTTTAAAGATACCTACTCCATTTTATATGATACTAGCTTTCACCCGCGGCTCCGCCCGCGTGTATGTCGGTTATCGCGGTAAAAAGTAGCCTATGTCCTTTTCCAAGTTTAGTTTTATCTTCATACCAAATTTCATCAAAATAATTGAGTGACGTTGAATCCACTGTTAGGCAATACGAAGTAAGCGGGGTCAGCTAGTCCCTACTAATATTATAAATGCGAAAGTAACTCTGTCTGTCTATTACGCTTTCACGCCTAAACCGCTAAACCGATTTTGATGAATTTTGGTATAGAGATATATGGGACCTCGGGAAAGGACAGGCTACTTTTTACCGCGAAAATCGACACACTCGCGGGCGGAGCCGCGGGCAAAAGCTAGTTTATATATATATAGATAGATTACAGTCCGTACATTATCAACAGAGATCGGAATTGGGTGTGTGAAAATACCTAAAGTTTGCAGAAGTTTGCAATAATAATATGGAGCTGTTACAACCACTTAAGTTAAACCATTAAGTTAAACCAATATTTATCGTTCCTAGGAAAAAAACTAATATTATTGCATGTTCCGAACTCTGAATGTCGAAAATAGTTTACGCACAACTTTCTTGCAATTGAAATAAATGTTTTTAATTTATTTTTTTATGCAGTGCAGGTTTAATAATTTAAAAAAAAGCCGACTTCAAAACTATGTAAAGACGCGAAAATGTTCGTTTTCCTTGCATCAACCTGTAGCAAAACTTTTTAACTTAAGATACAGATCAAAAAAAGAAATTAAAACCGCATTAGCATTTTGCAGATATATAAAATTCTGTGTTTGACCGACAAAGAACAATTGGGACTAAAAGACCGAATTTTAACCGGAAAAGTACAAAACAAAAATTTATTTAGAACTGTATTAGCAGCTTGTAAATGTTTATAGTTCGGTGTTTCAAAGGTAAGGAACATGTAAAGAAAAACAAAATAAACCGGTAAAATTCAAACCCGGTTTAACTTAAGTGGTTGTAACAGCTCCATATTATGTCCCGCTGCAAACTTTAGGTATTTTCACACACCCAATTCCGATCTCTGATTATCAATCATCATCAGACTTGAACAGTCCTATTGTGAAAATAATAATCTCTTTAAAAAGGATATTTTGGCCTACTATATCACACTGACCAGACGTGTTGAAAGGTACAAGGTTTGTTTCAACGATTCCTTCTCTTTGCAATGCTGTCATGCGTAATTTTCCTCCCTCAGTCGAGTCGACTCCTAGAAGCCACACGAATAAATGTGTGAATATACGTGGTAGTAGTACATATCAATTTAAGTTAAGGGTCTAGGTGTAGACACTACAAACATGCCTATCACATAATCCGACGAACATTATAAACGCGAAAAATTGTATGTATGTATGTTTGTTGCTCTTTCACGCAAAAACTACTGAACGGATTTGGATGAAACTTCACAGTAATTTAGCTTATATATCAGAATAACATTTAAGCTATAATAACTAAATGTAGTTATAATAACACTAATATTTAAAACAAAAAAAAAACAACTTCAAAGAAAAGACAGGTCTGCCTATGATATTTGGGGTGTTCCCTCGATTTCTTCAGGATCCTATCATCAGATTTTGGTTTTCTTATCATGAGATTTCATGGGAGGCACCAGCTTTCAAATAAAAATAGAATTATCAAAATCGAAAGTTCATAGGTAACTAAAAAAATCTGTCGAATTGAGAACTTGCTCGTTTTTTGAAGTTATTTAAAAATAAATATAATGTACACTATTATGCAAATTGTGAACTGCAAACTATTAACTTAAACACTCTAACTCCTTTGTTTTCAAATTATCTAATTCTAATGAAAACATTTAGTAGCCTAATGAACCTTTTACGATTGCATACAAATATCTTACTTATCATAATAAGACAATTTTCATTTTATATTTACAATTACGTTTAGAACAATCTTTGGAAGATTGCTTTTCTTATCTTCTACCTATCTCTTCAACATGGATTCTAGTTTTAGATCCTTTTTATCTTCAAACTAAGTTATGTTCGCGATTTAATTCGCGTAAAAGTAGTTTTTGTATTCCCTATGGACCAAATAAATATTTGTTTTTCTAGATACGCAATATATTTTTATCTACAAGGTCATAGCTTTATTTTTTTCACGAAGAATTCCGTATTTTCTCTTGTTCAAATGTTATAATATCTTCTTCATTTTCCAAGTTATAAAAAAATGATCATAGCCGAGTGTCCTTATGTGATTGGAAATAACCAACGAGGGTAAGTAACACCGGTGCGGTCAGACCTAGATGGTTAACCGTTGGTGGTTTCCGTGATTCGGAGGTCACGATAAGCAGTTGATCCCGGATAAGATAGCAGTTGTGAAGCTTGGTTAAAGGCCTTCGGACGACTTAAAAACATCCAACAGCAAGAATACGTAGCTACAACGTGTCTTGCCTGTCCCCTACCCGCACTTTGCGTGCGTGCCAGCGTGCCAGCGTGGGGACGTATGGCCTTAACCCTCTCCTAAGAGGAGAGCCGAATCCAGCAGTGGGACATTATGGGTTGTCGATCAAATAAAAAAAAAATATTTATACACCTAAAAGTTAAGCGGTCAGTCATAATTTCGTTCTTGTTGTTTACACAATCAAGACTACTTATATTTTTTTATCTTTTTCTTGTAATAGTGCCCTTTTTTTATTATATTTTTTTGTTTATTTAACGCCCACCTCTACTGTGCCTGATGGAAATCATGGTTAGAATCCAAAAGTGGGGGTCGCCACACTCACTGCGAATGCAAGCAGTCTGGCGACCTACATTATGGCGTCCTAGTGAGATGCTTTTTCACGCCCCGCTTAAAGGACCCGGGATCATAGTAGCAAGGAAACACATGAGCTGGCAGTGAGTTCCAATTTTTCACTGCTCGGCACAAGAAGGAAGATTCGGCTTGCACGCAAATGAAACGCAAGTAAAAGAAATTAGCACCTATCTTTCTCATTTTGTTACTTTGTACTCATTTTAATTATTGTAATAGGGTCGAATCAACACCTTATAAGGGACACATATCAGGCTCTGAAATAATTTAATATCCAATGCTAGCCTCAATTTTAATTGACCATTCTTACTAAAGGTACACACGCAAGTAGGTCAGGCATCAGGTAGGTATTTGTGTATACAATGTCTTCGTCGAATTGGGACAATTTCGTAAGAAAATTGTGATAAAAACCCATATGATTTTTTTCTTTATGTAGTTGTATGATGTATATGGTATGCGCACATTGATTTTCTTCGCAAATTCATGTTATTCTTTGTAAAAGAGCACTTTATGAGATAAAATGTTTCATTTTTATGCAAAATAGCTTATATGTGAGCCAATATAAAAAGGCGGGCGTTTTAGTATCGCTATGTTGGGAAAAGCGGATACGTGAATTTGTTGTAGGGGCATTCCGTTATTAGATTTCTATGGCATTTTATTATTTTATAAGTCTGATCCAAAGCATAGGCAAGCATAGAATTGATAAAGTACAAGTTTTTATTAACATAATTATCATCTCCCTAGCCTATATTTCCAACATTATTTGGTGTCGACTACTAATTCAACTCGTTTTATCTCAGTTTTTCTACCAAGCGAATGGCACCAGACCTGCGCTACCGAGAACTGAAATTCAAGGGTTGAACTAGTTGTCAGTATAGGTATTTGAGGACGATGCCCATAGATCTTCATGACAACCGGGACCGAAGACTTAACGTTTATTAACACATTTTTTTATAAAAATTGAAGAGAAGCTTTGTAATTTCAAATTAAGTGTACTTTCACTGGCAGATAGCTGGTGGTATAAGAAATAACTTAGGCTTCTTCACCTAACTACTACTAACTTCACCAAATACGTAATTTATTAAAAATATTACCGACTGCCGTATTTTATGACCAGAATTGTAAAATGATTATGTGTATAATATAACGTACCTATAAAACCTAAAACTATTTTGAGCTGTAGTATCTAATAAGCAGTTTTCTTTTTTTTTATTTCTTTTTTTTATTTCTTTTTATTATTTAGAATGAGCAGAGTTAATATATTATTCGACTGTCTCGGTCATTGAAATAGATCGATGGCCTCGGTGGCACAATGGAAGCGTATGCGACTCCTGTGCTTGAGGTCTCGGATTCGATTCCCGGGTTGGAACAAATGTTTGTGTGATTCGCAAATATTTGTTTCTGAGTTTGAGTGAGAATTTTATGTACAATATATATGCATTTACATAATACAAGCTCTGCTTTATTTGCTTAGTTAGTAACGCTCGGATAATGATGAAGCTCAGCTTAGTTTGGGACTAGATGGCGTTGTGTGTAAGATGTCCGAAATATTTATTTATTTATTTACAAAAAAATCGTGTGTTTTTCAAGTACCCATATTACAAGCTCTGGGACTAGATGGTATTTTGTGTAAGATATCTGAAATATTTGTATATTTAATTAAATTATCAAACCGTAACCGGTAATTATTATGAAATACATTACAGTTTAGTAAGCAAAAACCACACATTCAAAAATTTAACACGCTCACATAGCGAATATAACACATAATGTGTCTTCTGACTTTCGTACATATTGCAGCACTTTGCCGATTATATTCAATTAACTTTGCACGGTCGACACATAGTGTTCATTAGCCTTTAGTTCACAATGTGTTGTTGTAATAACCATATTAACGTCACGCGACGCCACAGTTGACACGTCATCCGCTACTAATTATAATATGATTGTATACACAATTATACAATGAAACTGCTGGTTGACCGCTTGATTCAAACGTATCCTATTGCTTTTGGCAATATGGACGCCCTTTGTATACTACAATAGTTTTGCTCGCAGCTTTACCCACGTGTCATACAGATTTTTTTTTATATATAAATTTAGGCCTACCAAAGTGACTCTACTCTGCCTGATGGAAAGCATGAGTAGGGGATCACCGTCCTTACTGTGTGTGCATGCAGCATGGAGACCCATACCGGGGCGGCCTGGTCAGATGTTTCTGCATCAAAACATCATCCTCCTAACCTTTATTCCCAAGTTTATTTGGGGTCGGCTACTAGTTCAACCGGTTTTACCTGAATTTTCAGTTTTTCCACGGAACGACTGGCATCGGACCTCCGCAACCCTAAGGGAGAACTGAAATTCTAAGATTGAACTAGTTGTCAGTATATTTGAGGGGAATGACTTCCCAATAACGATTGCCGTAGATGTTCATGTCAACCGGGACCGACGGCTTTACGTGCTCTCCGAGGCACGGGCGTGAATCCAAACTTCCAAAGTCCGGGCAGCTAATTTCCTAAGAAAATCCCAAAAACACTTTTTGGCCCGACCCGGGATTTGAACCCGAGACCTCTTGATAAGCAGTCGCATACGCTAACCACTAGACCAACGAGGCAGTTATGTTGATGCAAAACATAAGTATGTATAATTTTTGTTTCGATTTTATATCGAATACTTCAATGTTATACAGTTTTATTTAGATTGATTCGTGAATATGCTTTGAATATTGAAATTGAAACGATCATTGATATTCAACCTGAGCAACAGCATAACACGATAATTGTATATAATACAATTCCATCTTATTTTTTTTAATACGGTCAAAGAACTGCAAAGAAACAAAAGTTAAGATTTCATTTGTAATTACCAGTTAACAGCCTTTCACCAAATGTACCTACATATATGATACTTTCTGTTCGTTTATTGCAACTAAGCTCTTAAACGTATAGATCGATTTTGACGATACTTTTACTGACTTCATTGTTAGACTAGTTTTTGACTCCACGGCGTTTCCCGCTGTTGTAATTGTAAAAGTACTACAACAATCGCAGGTAACACCGCGGGGTTCACATAGTTCGCATTAAAAATCTACAGGCGTTTACCTTATATATAACAATATATGTTTAGAAATATAGTATATTCCTATACCCTTAAGCTAAATAAATAAATATATCGGACATCTTACACACAACGCCATCTAGTCCCAAACTAAGCAAAGCTTGTATTATGGGTACTAAACAACTGATATAAATACATAAACATTTTTTTTTGTAAATACATTCATAGTATACTTACATAGAAAAACACCCAGACTCCGAAACAAATATTTGAGGATCACACAAATATTTGGTCTGACCCGGGAATCGAACCCGAGACCTCTTGATCAGCAGCCGCATACGCTAACAGCTAGACCAACAAGGAACTGAACTGAACTGTCAAATATTATTTTAATTCACAGAAATATATTATTAGTCTATATTATAACTAAACGAAGATTTACCTATCAGTAGTTTCAAACCTTCCAGCGCTGCTGTAAAGTGAAACTAATAAATCATATCAAACTACATAACTATAAATATGTTTGTAGCAAATTGCAGATCTCAGATGAACTTGTTCTAAAACTTATTACCCGGTTAGATATCGCAAGTTGTCTCTAATGAACGAGCACACGAGTTACTGTGCAATTACTGGGGAGAATTTGCATAAAATCCATTCAACTACTGCTTATGCATTAAGATACTTACACGGATATATGTTTGCTGGAAAACGCCTGTCTAAAAATTGGTTGCTCTAATTTATACCAATATTATAAATTCAAAACTCTGTGTTTCACGCTATTCACGCACGCTTTCAATGAAATTTGGATTGGAGGTAGTTTGAAAATTGTAAAAGGATATGGGCTTCTTCTTACAATGACAACAAAAAACATACGGATCGAGCCGCGGGTAACGGCTAGACCTATTTATTTATTTTTATTTTACAAAATCTTAGGGAATAAATTGTGGTTTAAATAAACAAAAGTTTACTAAGTAGGTTGAGGTATTAAAAAGAAAATTGAGGTTATTTTAATGTTTTCCTTTTAAGATTATTTTAATCGTTCAATATAAATAGTTATATATATTTTAGATTTTACGTAATTTTAGGGTTCCGAAGCCAAATGGCAAAAAACGGAACCCTTATAGATTCGTCAAGTCTGTCTGTCTGTCTGTCTGTCTGTCTGTCTGTCTGTCTGTCTGTCTGTCTGTCCGTCCGTATGTCACAGCCAATTATTTCCGAAACTATAAGAGCTATACTGTTGAAATTTGGTCAGTCGATGTATTCTGTGAACCGCATTAAGATTTTTACATAAAAAAAGAAAAAAAGCAATACATTTTGGGGGTCTCCATACTTGGAACTGAAACTCAAAAATTTTTTTTTCATCAAACCTATACGTGTGGGGTATCTATGGATAGGTGTTCAAAAATGATGTTGAGGTTTCTAATATCATTTTTTTCTAAACTGAATAGTTTGCGCGAGAGACACTTCCAAAGTGGAAAAATGTGTGTCCCCCCCCCTCTAACTTCTAAAATAGGAGAGTGATAAAACTAAAAGAAATATATGTTGTACATTAACATGCAAACTACCAACGAAAATTGGTTTGAACGAGATCTAGTGAGTAGTTTTTTTTTAAATCCCTACTTAATATTATAAATGCGAAAGTACCTCTGTCTGTCTGTCTGTTACGCTTTGACGCCTAAACCACTGTACCCATTTTGATGAAATTCGGTATGATGATAGAACTGAACTTGGGAAAGGACATAGGCTACTTTTTACTGCAATAATCGAGATACAAAGACCAAAGCTAGGTGATTATAAAAATACATAAATCGGAGATGTCGAAATGTATCACTGTTTACCTCCTGTCAAAACTTCACAGGTTGCTAGGAATAACACACTTGCATGGCAACCATAATGATAGTTTGTAAATGACATATAGACCAGTAGACCATAGATAATTTTGAAAACAAATAAAATTATAGTAGGATGAAACCCATTGGAAAAGGAGGAGAATATTATAAAAATGAAAGGAAAAATAATTTACGGGTGATCTGAGGTCGGGAAGGGGTAGAGGGGGGAGGTTTTCGGGTCCTTTAACCGGGGCGTGAAAAAGCATCTTATTAAGCCGCAATAGTGTGGGCCGCCATACATTATTGTCCGCATTCGCAGCAAGTGTGGTAGCCCCGACTCTTGGATTCTGCTCATGCTTTCCATCAGGCAGGGTAGAGTCAGATTGGATGGCTAAATATATACAACAAAGGGTAAAAAACGGTTTATCTCGATTTCCGGCAAAACTACAAGGAAAAAGTTAAATGGCAAAGTTGTAGGTAATTAAAAGTGTGTGCAAAGTAAGTGCTAGAAAGATGAAAATTTGCATGAATATGTATTGTAATTACGTCGACAAAGTGCTACAATAAAATTATGAAATACATTTTTATTTAGGGTACCTCCCCTACACGTAAAGTGGGGATGTTTTTTTTCTCACGGCTACCCCATCATGTAGTTTATCATTATATAGGTCTTTTAAAAACATTGTTAAGACGATTTTTTGATTTAGGTATCCATTGCGAGAAATTCCACTTTAAAGGCCACTTTTTTGTAAAAACAGGCCGTCCCGCCCGCCGAAAAATTTGTGATAGTGGTCCATATAATGAACTTTAAATGAAAACTATAACGAATTAGATGACTTTGTCAGTTCAGGAGTTATAGAGGCTTAACTTTTACAATGCGCTTACTTGGAAAAGTCATACAAAATCAACGCATTAATACGTAAACATAACAATTATCCATTGGATACGATTTCTAATCCACGTACCATTATGGGTGACTGAGGAACCCTTTCCTGTGCGTGGCCTGACACGCAATTGGCCGATTTTTTTAAGTAAAATTTACATCTCGCTTGACTGGTAGGAACCTAATGTTATTCAAAAGAGACACAGACAAAGTCGTGTGAGACAGTACTACGAGTATTATAATTACTCCGGGCTCCTTTTTCTTTCAACCGTAACTCGGATACCCAAGCATGCAATTCTGATTCTTTTAATCGCCGTACTCTACTACTATTGTCTTAATAGTTTCATTAACTTCAAGCCTTCCATTATGTTATAATATCGTTATTTAACACTAATTGTGTTGCCACTAATGAAAATCTTGAATGTATTCTTTATAATTTAGACGGTATTATAAATTAATTCTTTAAATTTTATGACTTTTATGTTACGTTTCATACTAGTTTCTCAATTGTATTATAATTATTGGTTAGAATTCTTGTAAGAATAACCCTTTAGATTGTTCCTGATAACGTATTTGTTCTTTTTTTAATAAATATTAAAGCCCACCAAAATTACTGCATTCTGCAGACTGCATAGACTCAATGAGTAGTGCAACAATGCAGAATGGTGACCCACACTATGGCGGCCTTTCGATATACTTCTGCATCATTAGGCCTGAAGAGATGATTAATAACCAAATTGTAACGTGTGCGGGGTACAGGAAGACGTACAACATGTTCTGATGGAGTGTGTCAAGAACCGTAGAGCTAGGAAAACTTTAATGGAAGCGCTGGGGGTAAACCCATATGATATAGGCATCCCCCAAGTGATTTTATCGGCACCTACATCTAACGGGACAGAGATACTGTATTACATGGCTAAGCCCGCAGTGACTCGTCTATAATCTAAGTTTAACGATTATGTATTAGCTATATGCTTTGATTCTTGAGGAATTACATAATCTACTCTACTACTCTTCACCATGATATCTCAAATACGCGTAGGTAGGAGTATATTAAATAAGATCAGTGTATAGTCCATATGTATCATAGATGATAGACAACTCTTTATTTGCACATTAAATTACAGAGTTACAAGAAAGGAACACAATGATCCAATATCGAGTGTACAAAGGGCGGCCTTATTGCTAAAAGCAATTTCTTCCAGGCAACATTAGGATGGATCAAATGTTGTAGAGAGACAGTAGTAGTTGAATATATGCATTTTTGAATCTACTATTTGTTTATTATTATTATCTACTATACCATATTACATATATTATTTAGTCAGTATACATATCGTATGTTTCACTCATGTTTAACATTTCTCATCAAAGTTTAAGGGAAATATCACTGACCCATATTCAAAGACTTACTAAAATGACTAGTGAGGTACAAAATATCACTCGAGTGACTCACTTGGTACTCTCTAGAACTCAAGTTTACTGTCTTCGCTATCGCTACCGAGCTCACCACAGGAGATTACGTCACTGTGTTATCGTTTCTAGTGGT
This sequence comes from Phragmatobia fuliginosa, assembly GCA_932526445.1. Classification (NCBI taxonomy): domain Eukaryota; kingdom Metazoa; phylum Arthropoda; class Insecta; order Lepidoptera; family Erebidae; genus Phragmatobia; species Phragmatobia fuliginosa. The sequence goes on along the minus strand of OW052074.1, from coordinate 15,876,326 downwards.
TTGTTTTGTTTTTGTCCAATTTTACGGTTTCCTTCAACAACTGTGCCAATTAACTTGATAAGATTTACGAGGATTTTTGTTTTCTAAATGTAATGTGTCTTCTAAAGATTTTTATGTTGAAAGATATATTTTTGCCGTTTTGTTATAACAAAAGTCTATAGTGTTCAAATTGCAATAAAAATTACATATGCACCTTTGAGTAAACGTGCTAATTCGGATTCTGTATCTTACTGTTATGAAATATGCCCAATTCGAGTTTGGATAGAACAATCATTTTTTTATTCACATTTATTCATTCATTCAACTGCTCACTACACTTGTCGTTAGATCAACACGTGCATCTAGCCATTATAATTTTTAAACTATGTTAATAAATACCTTTCGAAAGGTAGAAGAGCCACGCTGATTTCAGCACGTTTGGATCGGCTCGACCGGAGCAGTACGACCCTCACACAGAAGACCATTGGAATAATGACAGTATTCCTGCTGTCGTATTTCGCTGATGAGTGTGAGACCGCAAATCTAAAAATTCTGCATTATTCTCCAATGGCTCCCATGGATCACCATGCTGCATTGCCTACCCTCACAATGAGGATGTTGACTAGGGGATCCTGTATTCTACTCATGCTTTTCATCAGGAAGAGTGAGCCACTTTAGTAGGCTTAAAAAAAATTAATACATTCGTATATGAAAACAAATAAAGATATCCAAATTGTAAATGGTAGTAAATGAATAAAGGTTAGACCATGGTGATGCTACCCCAGTCCAGAAGGAAATCCCCTCCCTGGACTCCTTCCAATACAAAGGCGCAGAGAGGGTCACACCATGTGGTTTTAGTCGGTTCGAGTCCGACACACCACCCCTTTTTTTTTTTTTTTTTTTTTTTTACGTGTGGAAAATCCCCGCGGACCGTCACCCCGTCGGGGGTTACGGCGGGGTGGTGTGTCGGACTCGAACCGACTAAAACCACACGGTGTGACCCTCTCTGCGCCTTTGTATTGGAAGGAGTCCAGGGAGGGGATTTCCTTCTGGACTCCAACCGGCGCCTGCCCGCACTGTTGCGGGCACCATCTCAAAAATTTACTCTCTAATTAGGCAACGTCCGGTCACACGCGGACGTCGCCCCCTCGCGGTTGGCCACTACTGCGGACGGACGGGAAACCCGTCCCGCCCATCCGCGGCCACTCTCAGGGCGGCATGAGACGCAGGTATGCGCGCCTCCGCCGCCCGGGGCGCCGGCGGCGGATCGGGTCCGATTGGATGGAATCCTCCCGGGCCTTCTCCGCCACCTCCTTCTGCAAGATTACATCCTCGCAGAAGGTTGCGACCGCGGTAAAACAACTGTCGCTGCCGGTCATCGATCTTATGACGGCCGGCAGCGAGAGATCCCCTCCGATGACTGCAGTGAGGGCACGGCGCTGCGCCGCCCAAGCGGGGCAGACCGCCAGCGTGTGCTGGGCCGTGTCCTCTCTGCAGTCGCAGTGGTGGCAGGCGGGACTCGGTTCCCTCCTAGCGACCGAGTGCAGGTACTTTCCGAAGCAACCGTGCCCGGAAAGTACCTGCGTCAGCCGGAAGGAAAGGGTCCCGTGCTGCCGCCCTGCCGACACACCACCCCGCCGTAACCCCCGACGGGGTGACGGTCCGCGGGGATTTCCACACGTAAAAAAAAAAAAAAAAAAAAAAAAATGGTGATGCTACCCCCTCACAGAAGACCAAATGACAGCATTCGTTCTGTCGTGTCCCGTTGGTGGGTGCGAGACCATAAACCCAATATTGCAGAAGCATTTCAATTAGTGCCGTAGTGAGTACTTCTTCTCGATTCTTCTCTTCTTCTTCTCTTCTCTTCGATTCTACTCGTATTTTCAATCAGGCAGAGTGGAATCACTTTGGCAAACTCATATAAAAAAATCTGCTTATCGTTCGAGTACGCCTTATTGTTCCGCAGCATTGCTCTGTCATGATAAAATATCATTAATATTAATATCAACTACTTGTGAAGTCTACAACAATTCATTCGCTAACTGCATTTGCTAACTTACAAAGTCGGCCAACGTCCTACATTTTCTAACGAAATAATGCAATGCCTCTAAAACTGGTAATAAAATTAAGAAATGTTAGCTGAACTAAGCCTTTTGAGACGTAATAAAATTTTCTGTTTAATCAAGCATGTTGCATATGCTTGATTAAATAATAAAGTTGTAGTAAATAACTGAGCTAGCAGTCTTTGCTTAGCGCAGTGCAAATAAAACACACTTCGAAAGAACTAAAAGAGCAATAACTCTTCTCTGTCTCATTCTCCTATGTGTAGATTAAAACCTTTCTTTATTTCTTTGTAAACACTAAGAAAAGCGAGTACTACGATATCTCTTTAATCGACTATTTCGAACTTTAAAATAAAATCTTTTTAAACTGTTATCCTAACACTAAATCTAGCAAATCGCCAATAAATAAACCAACACAATCAGCCTAATAGAAAAAAAACAGAGTGATATAATACGCATTGTTATTTACTCCCATCCAAACCTAATGTGAGTATTCGATAAAACGAAAATGTAGCTAACGTTGCGATAAACCTTTGTAACAGCCATCCTACCCTCAGTGAGTTTAGTAGTGATGGGACTACTCGAGTAGATTAGATGATTGGGTATCGAGTTGAGCCTAGTAATTGACTTGAGTACGTAATCATTGTCTAGGAGTACGTTTTTGGGAAAACAAAGCAGAATTTGAATTTTGTATCAATAAAATACTTTATTTATTTTTTTAGAAAACAAACAATGTGAGTTAATTTTTAAGGCGTCACTCAAATGAGTGACGCTTTAAAATGGATATAGTTTGATTTATACATAAATATTTATAAATCAAACTATATCCATGCTTATTAGCATTGAATGAAAAGAATACAGACAGACAGAATTACTTCCAAATGTATAATATTAGTTTAGATAACTCTAAAACAATAGAAAACCTTAAATTTCTATACTATTTTTGCCCATATTGGACCATACTCATGATGATCATGATGATCCACAAATTGGTATTCTGAGTCTAGGCGTGAAATAAAATCGAAGGAGTTCGAAATACAGGCGGTTATGACGTTTGTTTCATGAGAGACTCGATGAAGTCAGTTTAAATTTCCATTTAGAAGTTAATTAAGTTAATCCCTACTAATATTATCAATGCGAAAGTAAGTCTGTCTGTCTGTTACGCTTTCACGCCTAAACCACTGAACCGATTTTGATGAAATTTGGAATGAAGATAGAACTGAACTTGGGAAAGGACATAGGCTACTTTTTACCACGATAACCGATATACACGCGGGCGGAGCCGCGGGCGAAAGCTAGTTATTAATAAAAACTTAAATTTCAACGAGTTACTCATGGCATGTTCCCTCACTAGAATTTCCTTAAACGACGACGTAAAGTAAATTGCACACATCCTTATCTGAAATGTTGGGCCCTTCACCGCTTTCCGCTAAGTTATGAATTTTCAATACGACCCTAATGTAACACCAATCAGATATCCGGGCATTAACATTTATCTGGTACGTGGGCTATCAAATTATCGTTTTCCATTATACATATATAATATATGTATGAGTATATTTAATCTACATATACATACATTTTCTATTTCAATGTATATATGTTGTGGCAAGATTTTAGAGCTGACCATTTTATGATATGATGAACTCGTAAAACTTTGCAATACATAATGTTATGTAAATGTTTTAAATTCAAGAGTAACTCTGATGGTTTATCCGTCTGTTACGCTTATACCTACAGCTACAACCGTTGAACAGATTTGGATGATTTTCAGTATACAGATAGATTGAAATTTGTAAAATGGTGAAAACTATATAGGTATACTAGCTTATGCCTGCGGCTCCGCTTGCTTCCTATACAAAATAGTTTACATCCAATTCTCAAACCTACTAACACACAAAATTTCATAAGATTCGATCAACCCGGAAACTCGCAAAAGTTTGGCAACCAATACTGTGACACGAGATTTATACTCGTATGTAGATATATTATATTTCTAAGGTCCAGTTTAGTCATTTTTAACATTCTTAAAACCGGCCAGGTGGAGTTATGAGTTGCACAAGACGGCTGGCAGGAGCTGGATGCGAGTAGCTGAGGATCAAACTAAGTCGCGTGTAATTGGAGAGGCCTATGTCCAGCAGTGGACTGCGATAGGCTGATGATGATGATGATTCAACTTTATGCCACCTTTATGATCTTAGAGATCACCAAAAGCAAAACATTTTTAAAATATTTATGGTTTTCTATCAGTGGCTAGCGTAAGAAATTTGTAAAAAATATTTTAGTATCTTATCGTCACATTACCTTATGTTATAAGTATTCTCATCAAAAAACTAATCATTATAACCCACTTGCATACCTCATAAACTAATACAAATTAGTTATAATACTTTGATGATAAAAATAAATTACAAACATAAATTCGGCAATATAAAACATGTAAACTAAACAAAAATCCTAAAAATTCTTTCTCGACGTGTGCAAGAAACATTCCTAAAACAAAATTAACTAGATATCAAGTTTCAATTAAAGATAGTACCGATAATCATCTAATCTATCCAATTTTTGATGACCTTTTCGTATTTAAATAGATTACAGATTTTTTAAACATCAACGTACACATAAAGGCCTTACTAAACTAGTTGATTATGACGATGCGTTCTCGAAACCAGTTGCTCTGTATAATACTTTCGTAATATAATAGATAAGCTACTAAATTGAGAAGACATTTTGTTCATGTAAAATAAGTATCAAAGTTATCTGTGATACTTATCGTTGCTATAAAATTGTATCAGGGTTGGGAACATCACTATTATTGATTAAAATCTGTTTTAGTACCAAGCTTGATGTTGCTTTGGCGTTTTTTAAAATAGTGACTTTCGACATAGAAATGCACCTCGTTTTTATCGTACTAAAGGTAATCGCACACTTGTCTTATAAGAGGCGAACGCGTCGAACGAGCCGAACGAAACGAATTTTAGAATTCTTTATATGAAATCTTATGAAACCTCGCACACTTACCCGCGTCGAATCGTCCGCATCGGAAGAACCCCAGAAATCCTAGACGAAAGCGTACCCATGAAACAAGCTCTGCTTAATTTGGGTCTAGATGGCGTTCTGTGTAAGATTTCCGAAATATTTAAAATTTATTTACTCAATATTTAAAAAAACTACGTCAAAACCGTCTATCTATTTTATAAACTAGACTAACACAGATAAAATTATATCCAAAGCGTAGTTTTTACTTTAATTATTTAAAAAACAACATTGATTTTGTCAAACACCCGATAAGATTAATAAAAAAAGAATCTTAGATTTAACCACTAACTTTCAAGGTAGTTCACGTCACACGTGATTTACTTTTCCCTACCCTCCCCCCTCCACTCCACTCCCCCATTTCTCTGCTGACACTTAACGGTATGTCCTCTGAATAAAGATCGTTATCATACGTCTTGATATTCAAAATCATTAATAAGTATTATCAAAGGGTCTTATGTACAGATACACGTTAATCTCTGATTAACTACCTTCGCTTTCTATAAATACGCTACTGAACCTGTTCAACTCATACTCAGGCATCGCTGATTATTCCTGTGAAAATCCCCACAGATACCACCAGTTAGTGGCTATGTCGGACTCGAGCCGGACAACCAGGTATACCCTCGAAAGTAAGTCCCTGGAACCCCGACGTACCTCGGGGCACCTACGGCTGTTAGATGTCAATTTAGCTGTATTTTTATATTTTTGGCCGTTTGGCCTAGAGGTTTAAGCGGTCTACTGCGCCAGGTGGCATGGGTTCAAATCCCGCGTGGAACAACAATTTGTGTGATCCAGAAATTGTTGTTCTGAGTTAGTGTGTTTTTTGTCTCCATTTCATGTATGTTTGTAAAGTCTATTCAAAAGGCGGGAGTTGTCTTTTTTTAAATAATTACATCGGACACTGATCAAATGATTTAGATCATATTTAAATAAAAGAAATTTTCAAATTTATGAGGAAAAAATACTTCTTCAGTTTTTATATAGATCAATATCCCTTATTAACTTATTATTGTCCTCTTCAAACGCAATATGGTAGACACCCATATTTCATAACACATAAACAATTTCATAAATAACGTAACTTTGAACGTACATTCTCAATCAATCACCCTACAAAGTTAATATAGAAATACATCGATTGATGGAGACTTTCCAGAATGGCTGTTGTCAACCATCAGCGGCCAAGGTCTTTGAAGTTCACAGTTTAAATATAGAACAATATGGCGCATGGTTTTTTTTTTTGTATTTGGAATACTTTGTCTATATTTAGGAGGTCAAAAGTCTTATATTAAAAAAACAGTTTAAAGACTCAGTACATTAATTATTTGTGCTTTTTAAAGTGATTCTCCCCTGGTGAAAAGCATAATAGAAAGAATCCTACAGTAGGATTTACCATTCTCATTGTGAGTATAGATAGTATCATCATCATCAACAGCCTTTAACAGTTCACTGCTGGACATTGGCCTCTCCTTTGAAAGGAGGTTTTGGTCTACTATACCACGCTGGCCAGACGGGTTGGTAAAGGGTTTGTTTCTGTTTAATAGATAGTATAGATAGGCGATATAATCAAGTGAGGTCCGACTTAAGACTGTGTACTTAAAACCATACTTCTGTAGGCCTTACTTGTATAATAAAATAAATAAAAAGTTGTCTATTTTTAACGAACTACATAAAATAAAGTGTAAAATTAAACTAAACCGCTTGGCTCGCAGACTTAACCTATGATGACACTGAAAGCTGCTTACCGTCTTGGCATAGATATGAGTCACAAACATAAGAATGCTCTACAAGCACACACACGCATCTACAAACTCTCGAATAGACATATGGAAACACTAAACATGCAAACACATAAAAGAAATGACATACATACATATTTATATAAGCACATCTTATATGATTCGAAATTTTAACCTCAACTAAATGTAATGTAAACACAAAAAAATGTAAACAATAGAGAAGGGGAACCTAGTGTCCTGAAACACGGGCTTTTAGTCTAGCTTAGGCACCAGTCTCCCACTATATATTCACTGTTATTCACAGTCCATTGCTGGACATAGGCGTCTCTTTAGAAGGAGGTTTTAGCCTACTATACCACGCTGGCCAGGCGGGTCGGTATAGGGTTGGTTTCAATGGCCGAGGATGGGCGGGACGGGTTTCCCGTCCGTCCGCAGTAGAGGCCAACCGCGAGGGGGCGACGTCCGCGTGTGACCGGACGTTGCCCAATTAGAGAGTCGAGAGAAGAGTTGGTGCCCGCAACAGTGCGGGCAGGCGCTGGTTGGAGTCCAGAAGTAAATCCCCTCTCTGGACTCCTTCCAATACAAAGGCGCAGAGAGGGTCACACCGTGTGGTTTTAGTCGGTTCGAGTCCGACACACCACCCCACCGTAACCCCCGACGGGGTGACGGTCCGCGGGGATTGATTCTGAATCCGTCACCACACGGACAGATGTACAAAAGTGTATTGTGGTGAGAAAAATAAATGCCAATTATTATTGTTGTTATAGAAAATACAGCTTAGTTATCCACACTATGGCGGCTTAGTAATATGCTACTCTATTATTGGCCCTCCGGTCTCACACTCACTAATGTAAATTTCATTATATGAGAACACGTATGCTGTCATATTTAGGTTGGTCTTCTGTGTGAGGGTAGTATCGCCCCGGTATACCTATTTTGTCAGTCGCGGTCTTCTTCTTATCGCATCAATGGCAACACTTTACACGGTTTTGGCCTAGTGCTCGGCGACGCAGATTGCGTTTGGCCTTGTGTGGATCCATTGTGGTGAGAGGATTTGTCACCTAAACTCTGCGATACCGAGTGTTAGGTGTCCAGGGTGCGCCTGACGTCGGGACTCTTGTTCTATTTTTTACGTCGCTCGGGGAGGCTCCTCTCGTGCACCCCTCAGTTGCGGTACAAAGTCTGTATAGATAGTTTAAATTATATTAAGTATTCACGAAGTCCAAATTAGCGGTCAGATGATCTGTCTATATTTAAGCTTATATTGTTAGACATGATTACTATTATTTTGTCGTTCAATCCTGCAAAAGGCAATACAAAGGTGTTATGCATTTAATAAATTAGTGGAAATTGTAATAGAAAATTTGCAATCTACAAGTTCCTCCTTGGAACTGCGAACAAAATAACAAAGAAGCGCCGAGATTAAGTTAATGTTGTTTACTCCAGGAAGAAATGTACAGGAATAGGAGTAATTTAGTTAATTTTATGTAGTACTAGCTTGTGCCCGCGGCTTCGCCCGCTTGTATGTTGGTTATCGCTGTAAAAAAGTAGCCTGTATTAATGCCCTTTCGCAAGGTCCCATCTATCTGTATACCAAAATGTTGACTGCCTGGTTCTTTGGTTTGATTCCCGGGTCGGACCATATATTTGTGTGATCCACAAATATTTGTTTCGGAGTCTGGGTGTTTTCTTTGTATATAATGTATGTATTTACAAAAAAAAATGTGTCTATGTATTTATATCAGTTGTTTAGTACCCATAATACAAGCTTTGCTTAGTTTGAGTCTAGATGATGTTGTGTGTAATATGTCCGAAATTTTTATTTATTTAAATTAATCAAAAGCGGTTTAGGCGTGAAAACGTAACAAGCAGACGGACAGACAGAGTTACTTTCGCATTCATTATATTAGTAGGGATCAAAAGCTTGCAGATTTATTATTTCTTTTCAGATGTTTTTCATTGTATGTATAAGGACAAGCGAACCAAAAGGTCTCCGATATCAAGTGATACTTGACACTTATAACTCAATATGACCCCACAGTCAAAGGTGAGAGGGCACCTGTATTTCATTAATAGCACTTGATAAAAGGCAACGAACTTTTAAGCCTAAGCATGACTCTCACTCTCCCCTTCCGTTCTGATCCAAGATATGCACTACCTTCAATTCTAGTTCTCATGCATTAAGCCGTTTTTAGGGTTCCGTAGCCAAATGGCAGAAAAGGAAACCCTTGTCTGTGTATCTGTCCGTCCGTATGTCACAGCCACTTTTTCCACAACTATAAGAACTATACTGTTGAAACTTGGTAAGTAGATGTACGAGTAATCTGTGAACCGCATTAAGATTTTCAAACAAAAATAGAAAAAAAACAATAACTTTTGGGGGTTCCCCATACTTGGAACTGAAAAAAAGGCGAAATCAATTCAATCGGCCAATCTGATTACATAAGAAGAAGGTTTCACTTAATGCATATAAAAATATATTATACGATTTTTGATCATTCTTTTTTAAATTTGTGTGTCTGCGTGTCTGTTCATTCCGGTGGGACTGATGATATTAGGAGTAACTTAGATTAAACTAGCTTCAGGTGCTAGGTTGTTAGTGTAAAACAACATACACAGGTAACACCGCGGGGCTTAGCTAGTAGTCAATTTTGTATTTAAATAATATTTTAGACTACCAAAGTGACTCTACTCTGCCTGATGGAAAGCATGAGTATAATCCAGGAGTAGGGGACACCATCCTCACTGTGAGTGCATACAATGCAGGTTTGTGACCCATACTATGGCGGCTTAATGGGATCATTCTGCATCAGTCAGAATGATGCAGAATGATTGGGCCTCCGGTCTCATACTCGCCAACGACAGACGTCATCACGCATGGTGTTACTTTAGGTAAATTAGGTACTACCTTTAATTTAATACCTTTTCTACCTTTTGACCTTTTTAGTACTGCCCGGCTGAGCCGATCTTTTCGTGCTGAAATCTAGTCTATAATATAATACTAACCTTTAATATAATACAAAAACATATTACATAATAAAAATAAGAAAAAAAACTAATCTTTCCAATCATATCAAATACGATAGAAATATACATAAATACAACAATTCAAACAATTAGGTCAAAACATTAAAATGTAGCCGTGAGTAATATCTTCCTTTTGTCAATTTATCTTTATAATAAGACAATCGTTATAAATAACGATTCCCTTAATATAAAGTATTTCTGTGTTTGCTGCCCATACCCAGGGCCTATGATACTTAACAAGCAAACTTTTGCTCGGTGCTCTGATTACCTCAAAATATAGGCTTACTATGCTCATAACTTTAAACTTTGGCAGTTTGCCTGCCATAAATTGAGATTATTTTTTATCCAAGCTGTTGTTTCTACTTTTATATTCCTTATTTAATGAAATATGAATTGGGTCTTTTTGTAGCTGCTTTTTGTAGAATTGGCAGCAGTTCTTTCTGGTGAAATTGTTCTCAGAAAATACTATCAGTTGTGAACTATCAGAGTAAGAATATGTCCTTTACTTGAATAAATGGTAACTTGCGATAATAAAATAACATAAACAAAATAAAGCCATTCTGATGCAGACCAGTCAATGGATGATATATATAAGACTTAAAATTATATATGTCGTTACGATTAATTAATTCTTAAGAATATAGGTATAGAACCTTTTAATTCCAATTGCTGTTGTATTCGCCTTGGGAACCCTATTATATGCGTAACCTGACATGCACTTGCCTGATTTTCTTTTATTTTAGAATCTTCTTTAAAACTCTATAGCCTTATGTAAGTACATCAGGATTTAGGCCAGAAAATATATTCCGCTCTAAGAGCATACAGCGAGCTGTCACGCTTTTGGGTAATTCACTAAAAACTGTCGCAAACATTGGCTATCATCCATCTTGTATTGCATTAGATGAAAGCAGATTCATCTTACCTAAAAAAGAAATAATACCAGTTGTTTAGAAAAGATTTCATTGTTTTTTCTACTAAGCAATCTACAATCTTTAAAGTAATGGAAACATTACTGACTGCCATGTTAGTCTAGTGGTTAGCGTATGCTTCTGCTGATCTAGAGGTCTCGGGTTCGGCTCTCGGGTCGAACCAAATGTTAGTATTATCTGCAAATATTAGTTTCGGTTTGTCTATTTCCTATGTTTATTATATATGTATGTAAAATATAAATATTTTATCATTTAATCTAGTCTTCATAGTAGAAGCCCTGCTTAGTCTGAAAGTTTGTACTATTTAGGTATAATATGTATATTGTGTGGTGTGTGTGGTGCTGAGTGGTAACGGCCACCGTGGGGTGACGGATTGGGTGTCGTAAGAGGCGACTAAATGAACAAAATAAGCAGCTAACATCCCTGCCAAGAGAAGAAAAACTTGAAACAAACCCTTTACGAACCCGTCTGGCCATCGTGGTATAGTAGGCCAAAACCTCCTTTCAAAGGAGAGGCCTATGTCCAGCAGTGGACTGTTAAAGGCTGTTGATGATGATGATGATGATGAATGTATATATATTTACAAAAAAAGAAAATAATGTTTTAATGTCTAGTACCCATAGTACAAGCTCTGTTTAATTTGGGACTAGACGATGTTGAGTGTCAGATGTCCGACTTTTTTTTATTACTTTTAAACATCTAAATTATTTCTTCACAAACATATCAACAGTTCTATCTATCCAGTTTCTGAAACCAAAACTTTTATGTCAGACTATAACAGAAACAATTTGAAGTTAAACCTATACAGTACATTTTGAAGTACACCAAAGTATGCTTCAAGAATTAATAAGAGTCTGCAAAGAGTAATGGATTGGAAATTATTGGACTCAAAGTAATATTCGAGGACTCGGCAATTCCCCGTCCATCTTTAAGATGCAATTAAATTACTTTATTTCTTTCATTAAATCGAAGTTCTTAAGAACGTTTTATTTATGATGGCAAAGTTCAAGTATTATGCTATTATACATTATTAGTAGGGTGGCTTCCTACATTGAATTTAGCCATAGTTACTAGAATATGTACAATTATTCCACAAAGAGAGGGGCAAAGTTTTCTTAAAACTGTTGTAAATCATTAGAAATTGAGTTTTTGATAAGTTTTTAATTTGTTTTTTTTTGGTTTTTGGTATATATATACATAATTTTATATGCACGGTGTGTGTGTATGTGTGTATATATATTTTGTAATTATAGACAAAAGATAAAATATTCTCTGTTTAACATTGCATGTAGGTAATTAAGTCAATGTATGAATTTGATTAGTTGTAATTCTTTGCAGATTTAATTCTTAAGAATCTTCTTCTTAAGAATATTCCTGTCCATTTCATTTGTAAGTACTAATTAATTTAAAATTAAATACTAGAAGACAGAAAGCTCTAAAAATCTTTAATAATAGTTGTCCAGGTTGTTGGAGCAAGAGATTGAATGTTTAAAGAAAATTACACTCACAGGACGACGGAATAAAGTTACAAGTTGCATTATAAATATTTGTATTATTACTGCGAATATATTTGATAGAAGAATTTAATTTGTAGCAAGCTTGAATTCTTATGAAAATGGCTATGTTAGATATTTATGATTTTTTCGAAGATGAAAATCTTATTAACGTAATAGCACTCGAAAGCTCTCCAAAGAAATATCTTGTTAAGTTTAGTATATATATATATTTAGATGATACTTTTGGCTTCAAAGTTTTTTAATCATATTACTAGTTTATTTTCATCAGTTATATTTCGAACAATTTTATTTACGTGAGTCTTTAAGTAAGGACCTTTTAACAAGGCCTTCAAGTGGACTGCCACATCGATATTGCTATTCGATTCAAAACCATAAAAATATTATATATTACTATGTATTTTAATAAGACTAATGAGTTACACACTATAGTCGTCACAAAATAAGAAGCCCGGTTTGACATTTTTCATCGTGGCGTAACTAATACGATTAATTCGTGTTTTTGAGTGTGATTTTTCAATATCAAGTTAAACTTGATGCTTATTTAAGATATGCGTTGTGATAGTGTATGGGTAACATAGTAATTAAATAGGATTATGAATTTGATTTTTCAATTTCTTACATGCGGCATGTCAAATGACAAATGTCAAAACGGGCTTCTTATTTTGTGACGACCATAAATTGTATAATTGACTGCACGGTTGGACTATTGGTTTAAGTGTAAAATACACAAATTATTTTTCTGAGTCTGGGCGTTCCATGTGTCCATTCTGTGTATGTTTGTAAAGTCTCCCCACAACACAGGATGGAGATATTGTCCCAATGCAGAAGTTGTCTTTATATAACAAGAACAAGAAGTGCACAAATATCCAGAAGAAGTGTCCGATTTTGATTTTCATCTAAGATAGACCACTCTTTTACTTATATCAGATACTTAGTAAGGAAATAAATAGAAACAAGGAAAACGTCGTTGTAAATTAACATAACTTACGCTTTTAATTTAAAAAGTTTTCATTCAACCATTTATTATTGAAATATTGACATATTTTAACACTTAGATATCAAGACTAGTTACTTTATAACGATATTCTTTTTTATCATCAACAACACATAATGTCCCACTGCTGGGCTCAGGACTCCTCTCAAGAGAGGGTTAAAGCCACACGTCCCCACGCTGGCCGAGTGCGGGTTGGGGACTGGCAAGACACGTTGTGGCTACGTATTCTTGCTGTTGGATGTTTTTAAGCCGCCCGAATGCCTCCAACTAATATTCACGACTGCTATCTTATGTAACAACCGGGACCGATTGCTTAACGTGACCTCCGAATCACGGAAACGCTCATTACATATAATGCCACAAACGGTCACCCATCTGGGTCCGACCGCGCCGTCGTTGTTTACCCTTGGTGATTGTTTCCAATCACCTAAGGCCACAAGGCTATGAGCGCTATGAACGATACTCTTACATGTTAGGAATAAAAATTCTTATCTCACTTATGAATAATATATTTATTCACTCCAAAATTTTCCATTGAAAAGCTAAACATACGAGTATTGACACAAACCCTAATAGGACTTAGTCACGCCGCGTAAGTTCAAGCCGCGTTTCTCTCGCACACCATCTGAGCCGACCGATCTCAGCTCTCCTTGAATACTAATAAGTTAATCTTTTATATCACGTTTTCGTGAAACAAAGAGATGAGGGCAAGTACGAGATAAAACGCCCAACAAAACTTGACCTCTTGTTAACCATAACAATTCATCTACTGCTACATATTTTGTTTCGACGAGGGAAGTGGAGAAGCTCTTGAAATCTGGTTACGAATTGCGGTGGTCGAGTATGAGGTCGTATTAAATAGCAAGGGAATTATGAAGCATGTGCTCTTTGAATACTAAACGACCGTTTCTAAAGGCGGTGTGGTGGAAACAAACCACCCGGCTTTCAATCTAGGGATGTGACTAATGTTTTTTTTAGTTTCTCGTTTGACATATTCATATGGTAATCAGGGTCATTAAGAAATAGAAAGGTAGAAGCTGTTGAAAGAAAAAATCTCTAAAAAATTAGTATTTCCTTGTGTAACATGCTACTATTTTCATCGATACGGTGTAAAAAATTTAATTTGTATCCTAACGTGCCCTTGACTACATATCAAGCCCAAAGAAATTTGACTTCCAGACAAAAGTCACTTAGACTCATAGGTATAATATCCTGTACTTTTCCAGATGTAACATACTTTCCCCAGTCCACACGTACAACCAATATCAATCTTCATTGTTCCCATACCCATCTTAATTAATTTTCTTAAATAAAAACTTTATTAAACTTAAATAAATAAATAATCATTTCGAACATATGACACACAACGCAATCTATTCTCACACTAAGTAGATCATGTACTAAGTGTACTACACAAATGATATAAATATATATAGGTATACTTTTTTGTAAACACATACATATTATACATAGAAAACACCCAAACTCAGAAACAAATATTTACAGATCGTACAAACATTTGGTACGACCCGGGAATCGAATTCGAGTCCAAACACAGCAGTCCCATACGCTACCACTGCGCCAGCGAGCCCGTCTATATATATATATATATATTTAATTGCAAGTTAAGAAATATTCATTTTTTAGCTTGCAATTTTTGGTTCCAAAAAAATCTAATTAGCCTGCATGGACTTACGCCTATCATGTAAATGCAATCAAACGACAATTAGCAAAATATTGTATTTGTGTATCACACGTCTCTGACGTTTCGTCTGATTGCATATAGCATACACTTTTGGTAACAGACTTAACTAAACTAAAATACTTATGTGTTTCGATTTTACTTTTATCTATCGATCGATAATCGAGATGGTTGATGATGATTAGAGATGTGACAAGTTTAAGAAGTAATAAATACCAGTCTTGTTTATCTGTATTCTACATAGAACAAAACCTTCTGAAAAGATACAAGGTAAAATAAGAGAATATTCAAATTGAATACAGATAATGCCAAAAGAATTCATTCTCATTTGTATGGATGCTGCGTCAGTAAACGGCTGTACTGTTTTGAATAAATCTTTAACTTATATACTAACTCAATAAGAGCTCGTTTGCTGTCGAGAGTTAACGCTCAGTGAATTGAAAAAGGTTAAACTAATTTGCATTTGACTAGACGAATTTTGAGATCTTCAAATGACTTGATAGGAGGGCTCTTATTTGAAACAATTTGAAGACGACGTTGCTATGTTATTAGTCTGAGGATCTCAAGATAATCGTTTACATAACTTGATGTATGTTATAAGTTTACGTTTGTGTTCGAAATATAATAGAAAATGACTCCTCCGTAGTTAGTAGCAGAGTCATTTTTAACTTATACATTTGGCAACTCTGAGTCCTACTTATGCTGAAAAGGAATATCTTTTCTAGTTAACTGCGACATTCAATGATTAGGTGAGAAATTTCGAAGAATATTCTAAATAAATGTAGTTAGAAATGATAGGTCCCTTGAAGTCAAAGCTGAAGTGTAAAAATGTAGAAGAATATTTCTCATTTGGATCAGATGAGGACGTTTTATACACTTGAAAAAGATCTGTATTACATTCCAGTTAGACAATTCTCAAATTGACAGGGATATCATCTAACCTTCAAGGTTACATGACATCTTTCTTGACATATAATAAAACAGATTTTAATACAAACTTTCATATTCAAAAAATTTGTAAATCTTAATTTTAAATTGTAGAATCTTAGCCATAAATTAGCATTTACAGGCTTATGTTCAATTCTAAAAGATTCGTTAAATAATTCTAAATTTACTTTACCGACTTTGCTGACTGTCTCTCACTTCTAAAATTTCACCACTGAATTTTTATATTTACGCTTAACTTTATTAATACATATTCTTTAATATCATCATCATCACCTATTGCAGTTGCTGCTATTTCACTATATACTACAATAATATATGTAATTATATACTTTAAGGTAGATACTCATTATAAGTATTCATACTTATATATTTACATAAGTTTATACAAACTGAAGCTACGCTAAAACTTGCGAGGCAAAATTTGAAATTTCAAGTTAGACTCATATCTTATAAGAACGTAACATACAATAAATAATTTAAGCATGTTTAAAAAAGGGAAATGTAAATCCACATACCAACATACCTTCTTTCATCATTAGAAACCCTCAAAATAAAAATGTTTCAACTATGACACATTGTAATGATTAATCGACAAACACATCGTTAACCCTTTTTCTAAACTGTTTACAATTCGTTTCGTTTATTACGATTCTATTGAAGCATATGACTAACAACACAAAAACGAGTAATTTACAAAACCACAAATGTACGCAAAAATCATAATTATCAAAAAAAATACTGTATACCTCATTACAATCATTACGAAACTGTTGGCATGCATTTCCTTTATTGATTCTAACAATATGAGTAAATTCACATGAAACCTGACAAGCATGAAAGGCCACTGACCACAATGATAACGAAATTACGCACAAAATAAACAGAGGAAATACCAAGCTTGAGTTTATCATTACCTACATTCATTACCGTAAGAAACGCTGACTCACACATCACAATGACTCCTAATGAATTGTCTAATTTCTTTTACTACACTGACGGCATATTAATAGGCTACATTTGTCTGTCTGTGTGCTTTATCACTTTTGTTAGGACTGACGTGGTATGTGGGGTCTTGTAATATTGTTTTTAAATATCTGTTATAAGAAATATTTTTTTTGTTAAATACAGTTTTTTTTTCTACTTCAATATAATTCATCTTTCTAATAAGATACGTATTATTTGATATTCATTTTACGAAAATGAAAATTTTGTAAGTTGAAGCCAGTATTTGAGGCTTTATATTTTACGTAGAAAATTTAAAAATATGACTTAGAGTACTCAGTTCCAGAGCCCAATAAACTTTTTATTTTGTAAGACAGAGTTTGTACACTAAAATTCTTATAAGAATGACATTATACTTCGAAGGATGTATAAAGAGATAGGATTGAGTTCGAACTAGAAGTAGCAAAATAACTTAGATGACAATGCTGGGCCAGTTGGGCCCAATAGTGGGACTTTCTCGTGTCTGTTGAGTCAGCTCTGTGGACGTCAACAGATAAAGGGAAGGTCAAAAAAAAAAGTTGATTTTCTCTAAATCTATCTATTCTATCTATAATTAAAAATATAAATTGAATGCCTATTACATTTCTTTATGTTTTTTTCTAACATTTCAATGGCCTTTGAAATGCCATTCAAACGTTATGCCATAAAAACTGACTCACCTGGAACGGGAGGGGCCCCATTTGGGGGCCGATTTTATTTTCCAATTCTTGAAAAATTACGATTTTGCCACCACTATATACACAATTTACACATTAAAACACTAAACACTTAATAACACAAACAAAACATCTTAATATCAACAAAAAACTAAGATAACTAAAATTGGCGCCAAAGTACGCGATCAAAAAACCGTTGAACGCGGCCACATTCCGATGCCGACTGTCAAAAAAAGTTCTACCAACGAAAAATTGAATTAAATTTGGTAGGATGGACCGGTTCGTTCCCCTTCACTCGTGAACGACAACAGTACAGTAGAAATAGTAGATTTCGCCAAAATAAACCCTAAACAAAGGTCTTAAGAACGTCCACAGAGCTGACATCAACAGAAATATCCAACTTTTTGGTGTCAGCTGTGTGGACGTCAACTGATGAGTGGTTATAAGATTTAGAATAGTACAAAAGTTGGGTTACCTTCTATAAACTAAGAACAATAACCGAACAAAACGATACAATCATTACCACAAGTGAAAAAGTGTATCCGAACAAAAAAAGAAAATATCCGCACCCATCATTACCAGCCATCACTCCGAACCGCAATCCTTCAAACAAATAGTTCCGTCTTTCTCACAATCAATCGGACGTAAATGAAGACATTGCTGGCGGATCGACACTCGATCTGAGATAATCATTACACGATCGTTGTACCGTTCGCGGAATGACTTGACGATTTCTTTTATACCTCCTCTGTTTTGTGGTAAAAGTAGTTTTGATTGACGATTAGTTCTTATAACTTATTGTTTTGTTTTTTTGCTGCGTTGTAATCGAAAATTTTGCAGATAAATAGAAGAGAGAAAGATATTACTGTTTATTTGTGTTGTGATTCTAGATAAATATGAATAATAATTACACATAACGTCATCTCTTCCCGAACTAAGCAGAGTTTGTGTTATGGGTACTAGACAACTGATATAAATACATACAATGATAATACATAAACATGGAAAACACCCAGACTCCAAAACATTTTTTTGCGGATCACACAAACATTCTATCCTACCTGAGAATTGAACCCACAGGAGTCATAGGCGCTACCCTTGCGCCACTGAGGCAGTTATGACTTTATCCTTTTAATATTCTTGCATTGAACATGGCAAATAGCACGTTGGAACTTTCTTAAGCTATAATAGTAACGAACATTTTAGAAAGCAACAAATCCGGGTAGTAATTAATTAATATTATTTCCTATCACGTTCAAAGAACATACTGTATGTATGATACTAATCAATGAGCACAAAACTTTGTATCGAATACTAAGAACTTGAAAGAAAGGACAGCAAAACAATCACTCATATTAAGTTCTCTTCATTTCCTTGAATCATATTTATGAACTGCGGCATCTGTGTCAAGTACTCCCTGATCGGATTGATTGTTTTTGATTGATTTGAAAGTATTTTTGATGTTTGATTGTTTTCTAAGTAAAATAAACTCTTTTGCAAAAAAAAAACGGGCACTTATGCCAAAAACTATTTTATAGTTACTATTTGTTTGTTTGACAATTTTAGGTATTGTTATCCTCAGAATTTTATAAATTAACTAGTTGACCCAGCGAACTTCGTACCGCCCAACTTTAAAATTCCAGAACTTAATCGCAGCGCCACCTACCGGGTCCAATTGCGAATCTAAACCATTCCCAGATTCCCTTGAACACACACAAAAAATTTCATCAAAATCGGTCCAGTCGTTTGAGAGAAGTTCAGTGACATACACACTCACACAAGAATTATATATATAAAGATTAGGAAGGAATAGTTTTCATCAGTTTTATCATAACATTTTGATTAAATTATTGAGAAATAATGTTTAAGCTCAAAACACTATTATTGTATCTGCTCGCTAAATAAAAATAAAACGCGTTAATTTCTTTGTTTTTATTGAATACATTAAAAGCATATAAAAGTTTAGTATTGAGTGTGACCCCCCTCTTGCTGAAATCACGGCTTGCATTCGTCTGGGCATGCTAGCGAGTATATCTTTTATGGTTTCTTGGGGAATACGTTCCCACTCAGCGGTAATCACATTCTTTAGCTCTCTGATGGTCTGCGGAGCCGGATGAGTGTATGTATGTATTTACAAATCAGTGTCAGATCTCGAAAAGTATCTTCTTCAAGAACGCAAATTGAACTTCAATATTTTTTATTGAAATCATTCTTATAGAGCTATTCCTATGATTGTACAACATGCAAACATTAATAACAGTACTATAATTAATTTAATTAATTTAAACTATGAAGATTTGGACCTAAAGTGTTCTATACTATGACGGTATTTAAGTGAGATACTGTGATTCATGTTCTACAAAAGTTTAAGACAGCAGTTAGCTAACGGATCCTTATAACTGAACAAAAATGCATCGCTTGTGTGATATAACATAATGCTGTTGTTAATACAGTCGGTTATGACATCACTATTGACTTTGATTTAATTCTACCTTTCTAAGTTTTATCCATGTAATAGACCATGAAATAAGTTTGCTGTTATAAGCAGATTAATAGTATATAATTTGGCTACGCTATTTTACAACTTCATCCATTATATGGCTGATTTCAGCTTCAACCATAACTGGATCCAGCTTAGAGAAATGTTAGCAAGAGATGTATTTATTGATACCGCTGGAGGCAGCGGGGAAATAATCTGTGCTTATCATCCCACGCAATTATCGTAGTCAAATATAGGTAATAATGGATTTAGAACGTGCTTCGTAGGCGATGGAATGTCAAGCTATTATTTGTAAATTGTAATAAATTTACAAACCTAACATATAATTTACTAAGCCTGAGTAATCCTTGCTACACGTATACCAATAATACTAAATTCTGTTTACACATCAACACTGAATCAAAAACTAAAAAGACACTCGAAAACTTTCTGCGTATTGTGAAAAAAACTTATTCAACATTCCATATTAACAGTCATCTATGACATGTACAAGTGTTCCTGGCAACGTAAAATTTGGTAACGAAATGCTGGATAGCTTCGAAAAATTGTTTCTAAAACTATGGCAATAAGGTCTTTATTCCTGTTGACTGTTTAATGCAGGTCACATATTGAATTTTGTTCTCAGAAGAGCCATTGAGACTTGTCCGCGGTACAAAGACAATGAGCTACACAAAACTCTCTCAGCGAGTGGTCAGAATTTCTTTATGTCATTCTGTAGCTGTTACACCGTTACTTCAAACGTGACTAATGTCGACCACTTGTTACACTGTGCCGTAACTGCCGTGTCTAAAACCTTTTGATTTCTTGAATAAGTTTCCGGAGTCAAGTGGATGTGGAAGGAAACCTTTTTAAGCAATATTTAGAACACGTTGACATAATATATCATATTCTTTTTATCGCATTAATAAATATCTTTTCTTTGATTAAAAATTTGATGACAAAATAATTATTTTAAATGACATAGCTACTACTTACATTACACCTCTTACAAGCATTTTAGGAAGACTTAAAATTCTTTTCAGAAAAACACTTAAACAGAGTGATAAATTGTCTGAAAATAAAAAAAATATTAAGTATGTATTAAACATGCAATTTAATTTTTGAAGTATTTGCTGACAACGATTCACGTAACCTAATTTTTCCTTATTATTGATTATATAAATATTTCAAACACTTATATTACACCTCTTATTGTACAAGAAACATCGATAGGGTAATTTATCATAATTTTATCAGTACTAGTGCTTAGCTGACGATTTATAGAGATAAATTCACTAATAAACCATCGTGACTGCTCTTCGGTTAGTAAATCACGTTTTGTGAATACGGCTATAAGGTCGTGATCTCTTTCTTTGGCAATAATTGTTTAAGGAATCTGTACACTAGACCTGTAAGACATTTAGCTCAAAAAAGAACTTTTAATTCTTAGTTTTATTCGTAAACTTACCATTAAGACCTATGGTTAGTTGGTAGGCTTTTTATAAGTTACAATTAAATAAAAAATCAACAAATTAAACAAAATTTGAACAAATTAAACAAAAAATTAAACAAATGAAAATTCTGTATTTAATTACAAGTAGAGCTATTTGATTTCATCAAAGTTTTAACAAACAACATTGAGAAAATGATTCTATTACATAAAGCAATTTTAAGAATTACAAGGGTGTATTGTAAAAAACCTTTTTTTAAAGTACAATAAACTTTATGTCGTTTCTCAAAGGGTTTAAAATTAAAAATTACTAGCGATCGATTTATAATCTTTTATGGTGGTTGAAACCAAACTTAAATTAACCTCTATTTCACCAAAAGAATAAATTACTAGCTTCCAATTTCATTGGCTTAATCGAGCAATATTTGAGAAAGTATTGTTAGTAAGAATATGCAAATCGTAGGAACCACCAAGCGATATAAAGGATACATTAAGGAGGCGGGGTCATCATGTAACCCGATATATTTGACATTCAACAAAGGGCTCACAAGACAGACGATTTGGACCTGACGACAATTGTCCTCGTCCTTTTCGGCAATATCAATTTACTGAAATGGTTGGGTATTATAATGATTGTAATGAAAAGCGATTAGGTAAAACAATTGTTGTTCGTAACAATAACATCTTGGGACATATTACACAATTGTCTGGACCCAAATTAACTACGATTATAATTTGTGCTAGATTAGTACAACACAACATATTATCAAACTTCTACCTTAATGCATTACCCTAAAGCATAATTTTAATCTACTTGAAAACTTTAAAGATGAAATACAGAAGATAAATTAGAAAACTCTTAATCCGTTTCATTAAATCAATTTATCATTAACACAGTAATACATGTCAACCCTTTTATGGTTTTTTATCTATATTCTCACATCATACTAAGGTCAAAGGTACATCTTGTTAGGGTGCAAAAAAAGGGAACAACAAAAGACTAGGATAACCGGTTTTAGAAAAAATAAAACAGGCTTTATAGAGGCGTATTGGTCTAGTTTGTGACAACCTTTATTTATCCAGCTTGTGATTTATGCTGTTAAGTTTGTAATGAATTTATTAAGTTTGAAATTCACTCGATCTGTTCCGAGCATTGTTTTATTGAGTAAGAATCAATATATAGGAATAGTGTAGTATCATACTCTTATTTAAAACAAAACGCTGTTGATTAATAATTTTACTCGTATTAGTTAACTTAAAACCTTAGAAATAAATCACCCTTCTTAGCTTTTATCCGTGGCTTTCTTTGCCTCAATATTGGATTAGTCAATCAATTCAGGTCTTTTCAGAAGTAGATTCCTACATCTAGCTTTTTTTTCTAGAAAACGTTCGGTACTCTATATTATTTTTCTAAAGTGTTTGCAAAAATGTTTGGCTGCTTGAGGTCTCGGGCTTGATTCCAAATGTTGGTCCAAATGTTTGTGAGATCCACAAATATTTTTTTCGGAGTTTTGGTGTTTTCTATGTATAATATGTATAAACGTATAATAAAAAATATATAAAAACGTATATATAAAAAAACGTATGTTTCTGTATTTACTTCAGTTGTCTAGTAACCCTAATACAAGCTCTGCTTAGTTTGGGTCTAGATAGTTTTGTGTTTAAATATTTATTATCACTTAACTCACATTCCCTTTTACAAAACTGTTTTCATCATAGAAGGGGCAAATAAAGTACCGGGTCACCAGATGTCAAGTGATTACCGCTGCCCATGAACACTTGTAACCAAAGTATGGCTAAGGCCTTTGAAATAAGAGTACATTTTTTCTTTGATGGTTTGCGAGTGTTTTGATTCAACCCCCATAACCAATATGCAAGTGTTACGCTTCTGTTCTCTAGTACTATCCCGACTAATATTATAAATGCGAAAGTAACTCTGTCTGTCTGTCTGTTACGCTTTCACGCCTAAACCACTGAACTGATTTTGATGAAATTTGGTATGAAGATAGAACTAAACTTGGGAAAGGGCATAGGCCACTTTTTACCACGATAACCGATATACACGCGGGCGGAGCCGCGGGCGAAAGCCAGTATAATATTATAAATGCGAAAGTAACTCTGTCTGTCTGTTACGCTTTCACGCCTAAATCACTGAACCAATTTTGATGAAATTTGGTATAAAGATAGAACTGAACTTGGGAAAGGACATAGGCTACTTTTTACCACGATAACCGACATATACGCGGGCGTAGCCGCGGGTGAACGCTAGTTGGGTAATATTTGTTTTAAACATGTAATTTATCTTTGAGATGACGTCATTCCTGTAGGTTAGGTTACTAATTTAAAAGGTAGATACAACGAATAATAACCGTTGCAACAATTTTATTTTTATTTGTTTGGACTTTGTTTTTCTTTCTTTAAATTGATTGCTGTCTTAAGTTTGATATGATGATTATTTGCTGCTGCTGCTGTCTAGTTACTGTACACATGTCACGAAGCTCTATAATTGGCTTAAGAATCAATATAACTTGTTAAAATATCATGTAATATAAAAAAGCTGTTTCTTATTAGAGTTTCTTATTAATAAATAAAAAATAGAAATTTATTAGTAACTAGTTTTTGCTAGCAGCTCCGCCAGCGTGTATCTCAGTGTCGTAAAAGTAATCTATGCCTTTCCTCAAGATCTCAGGAACTCCATGCCAAATTTTATTGGAATCAGTGCAGGAGCTTATTAACCGTGAAGAGTTAATTTCCAATTTGATATTAGTATGGATTTTTAGTACATTAGAAAATAAATAAGCTGTTCTTAAATAAATCTCTTGCAAACATAATATAAGTTGATAAGAGCCCCTTCAACACATTTGGTAACTCAATAAAATTAATCTTCTCGACAAAAACATCATAGGATTACGCTTACTTCTTTTACACTAGGTTAAATCTTTTTATTCTGTGCACAGATCACGAAAAAAAGGAAAAAAAAGCATAATTCAAAGGTTTTTTTTAGGACTGATTTAGCGTGAAAGCGAATTTAACCCCGAGCGGATCGGCCCTTAAAAAACTTGGGACTACCTGAGACTTTGAATTTTTAAGCCTATTTGTGCATTGGGTTACATCTCAAGCTTAGAAACTGTAGGGAATATATGTGGATAGAGAAATGAATGAGAATTAAGGTAAATTTGACAGTACAGTGACGATTTCTGACTGTTAGAAACTTTTAGGTAATCTTTTATTGAATGTAACTGGTTTTATCGAGGCATTAACAATATAAGAATCTTCACAGGTTTTATATCAAGCAAACATCTACTTAACATTGTTCAACATACTACACTAAGTCTAAGAATGTAAATTCAATATTAAACTATATTCATATTTCATTTTTCTCTTTGCAGATTTCTTCAAAAGGCTTGGATGTTTAACAACTAGGTAAGTTATTTTTTGTTTACTTAAGTTTAATAGTTACTACTTAAATAACTACTGCCATTTTTTTCGTATCAAATTTATGAGCTTTTATGATATCCGATCCAAAGCTTAACAGATATATACAACAAACATTCTAAAAGAAGAATTAAAAAGCTTTGGCTAAACAACCGATGGTACAACAACCGATGGTACAACAATAAGTAGAGTAATATTACAATGTGGAGATGATATTTGAGATTGTGAGTATGGTAGCTGAAGTATCATAGCAAAATAAGGACATAACACTATTGAATGGACGGGAGAAGTACTTACAATATTGCGATATTCGACGCCCGCATAGCTCTCTGTTTATTTTGCCCTGTATAATCTTTTGTTCGACAATCCCGGATGCTTGTAGAATATTACGGTTTGAGAGATTTTAAGTGTTTTATAAGAGTATGTTAATATGACAATAGGATAATGAAGAAATTGTTAATGCATCACATGTTTAATAATTTAATATTGGATTGATAAATAAAATACTCTTTATTTGTAAACCATATTACAGTTATCTAAGAGAAATAAATAAATAAATAAAAAATTTTTTGACATATTACACACAACATCATCTAGTCCCAAAGTAAGCAGAGCTTGTGTTAAGGGTACTAAACAACTGATATAAATACATAAACATACTTTTTTTTCGTAAATACATACATATTATACATAGAAAAACACCCAGACTCCGAAACGAATATTTGTGGATCACACACACCACATTTGGTTCGACCCGGGAATCGAACCCGAGACCTCTTGATCAGCAGCCGCATACGCTAACCACTAGACCAACAAGGCAGTCAATGACAAGAATGTGCGAAAGAAAATGCGAAAGCGGCCTTATTGCTATAATCAATCTTTCATAATTGTATAAAAGATATAGTTTTAATGGCTCCTATATAATTAAAATTATATTAATTATATTATAAATCACAAACAAGAAGAAATATAGAATAATGGAATATCAAATATGGAAAGTTACACACGGTAAAACACATACAATCGCATCTTTTTATGCTTTTCCACATTATCTGATCAAAATTCCTGTCGACTCGTAAAATGCATATGCTTATTATATTAACTATAATAAAACAAGCTTAAAAGATTCATTGAAACTTATAGCGATATAAACTTAAGGTTAAATTTTTTTGTGAACCTGTGACAAAATATAAACATAAAATTTTAAATTCAACTTAAAAATAAAAACCTTTTTAAGCCGTCTTGGAGCCCATAATACCGTCTTAACCTTGCCTCTTAAAATAAAAATATAAACTCCATGGAATTATTCAAATCATCCCAGTAGTTTTCAAGATTATCTCAAAAATAGTGATACACAAACAAACATAGTTTATTTCTTTATAATATTAGTATAGAATTTATAACTGTACTGAGTGTGCTTTAGAATTTATTGACTGCTAGCGTGGGTGAGGTTAAATACAGTTTGTGTTATAGTTATAGCTGGAGTTATTCATTCCATAATCACTGTAAATTCGAAACTCTGTTTGTCTATTTGTTACGCCTTCACGGTTAAAACGCTGCACTGTTTGCAATTATTGAGGAAAGTCATAAGGTACTCCTATACGTATACATTTTTTTGTACTAAGTCCAGGTATATTTAATTCTAATAACTAATGCGGGATTATTTTATTCCTGTAAAAAATATATTATTCCCTGTAAGTGTAATATTGAGTTCATGCTTTTCAATCAAACTGCTACTGTTTCGTCGTGTATTTTACAAGTTTATATACACTAATTGCCAGTACTTTAAATAAAAAAATGATTTTGGTTCAAATAAAAATTTGGATCAACATCACATCAGTTCATGATTTGTTAGGTCGGTACTGCCAAATACAACCAATAACACTAAATCACTACATATTATAAAAAAAAACTACTCCTCGGCATCTGTCTGTCTGTTCGCGATAAACTCATAAACCACTTCAACGATATAAATGAATTTTTGTACCCAGATAGTATAAAGTCTGAAAAAGGACTTGGCTACTTTTTACCGCGATAACCGTCATATACGCGAGCTAGTTAATTATATTAATATAAAAGAAACTGCTATTACAATATTTCACACTTAATTAGAGCATATTCGTTCCAATTTACCCCAACCCTTTTAATTTGTTATTTCAGTAACTAAAACAAATTTGCTTTCAACAAGTTTAAATTAATAGCTCCTATAGCACAGTCATTTTAGTTCACACGCCACTTTTGCAGGATCTGGTCCAATCTCGCCCATGTCCCGCATGTCACTGTCTCTTCATTTTATTAGACATGTCAGATTGTATTGTCTTGTTTGCACTGCTAAGATTGCTTAAAGTGGACTTTAGAACAAATTGACTATGCAGTGCTATTAAAAGGTCACTCACCCCAAAGAATAATAAAAGTCGAATAAATGCTATTTGATTGATTTTTCTGTAAAGTTCCCATAATTGTAGTTTCAGAATTTCATGTAACAAAAAATTGGCAATATTCATCATCATCATCAACAGTCTTTAACAGTCCACTGCTAGACATAGGCCTCTCCTTGAAAAGGAGGTATTGGCCTACTATACCACGCTGGCCAGACGGGTTGGTATAGGGTTGGTTTCAAGTTTTCCTTCTACTTGCATTGATGTTGTCTTGCGTAGTTTATCCCTAGTCGCCTTTTACGACACCCACGTGGGATGAATAGGGTGTTGACACTCTGTATTGTTAATCCGTCACCACACGGCAATATTACAAATTTTTATTTACTTCATTAGCATTCATTGAAAGTTAATCAAGAAACGATAGCACAAATGCTATCATTTTAGGTTTGTCTTCTATGGGAGGGTGCTTAGTACGAGTCTGGTGGTGGCCGGCCCGTTCTTGCTGAAACCAGCGTGGCTCTACTGCCTTAAAACATAAATGGGAACCGACTATAAATTTTGGTACATCTGGAAAGATTACGAATAGTAGATTTTTTCTTGTATTTATAGACACCATTTCACTAAATTCTTGAATGGTTTTCATCAGTCTTTAGCTAAAAGACATAAAGAGTGTTACATATATAATATAAATACAATCAATGGCTAGTGGGACAACAGAAATAAACAAAGCAATACCGATATAAAACGCATCGATGTTTGACGTGTTTTCTTACTGCAAATAGATGGTACAATAGGGTTCTTAAGGCTAGTATAATAACGTCGGCAAATGACTCAACACATGTAACTCGATTCCGTGGTGTAATGCTGTTTTGCCATCGGGGTGAGATGGGGAGACACACTATCTTTTGTCCTGGATTCGCAGCATATTTCATGGACGGTCTGCAAAATAATTTGTAATGCAAATTCTAATTAATAATGTCAAAAAAGGGTTTCTTTTAAAAATCGTACAAAAGGTTTTCGTACATTTTTATTGTTAATAACTGTATACTTAATGAATATATTACATTTAAATAAGCCATTTCACTAGTACTTATTTTTGTATGACACGTTTTCAAATTAAAGATTTTCTAAATAGATTTAATGAAAATAAAACCATAGAGATAATGTTTAACGTAATGTAAGATTTTTCATATAATATAATATTCATTTTCATATACCTAATTATTGCATAATACTCTTATTTTTCCAAACACATTACGAGTAGAAAAATTAATAAACAGAAACTAAGATATGTATTTATTGAATTTTAGTGTCAAAAATAATTTCGAATTCGATGTAAGTCAAGCAGTGAAATTTGCCTACTAAATATATTATTATTAATAGTTTATTCCAACCGTACTTTCAACCCTCTTAAATATGACACCGGCCGGAGAGGATTGCTAACAAAAGCTCGCCGATTTTGTTTTGACTAAAATCTTGACTATGCCGATATCTGATTTCAGTAAACCTGCTTCAATTGATACGCCTTTATTATTATTTTGATTGAAGCCTTCACCAATCCCATGATGGCTGTTGTTTTGTTACGAAACCAGAGATTTGAAAATGGATTCAATTTGAATGTTGTTTCCTTTTTGCGACAACTGTGCTTCAATAAGCGTTATTTAATTGGATATATAATTTATTTACATGCAATGCAGTTTAAGTTAGTTTGAGATTTTTTTTCTTAGACCAGTTTAATTGAGATTCATAAGATTACAGACATGTTGTAAAACCTGTTGTAGGTAATGATCGTTTTAGGTATATAGCTTTTGTATCTCATTTTTCATCAACATTCTTACAATGTATTACAGCGCAGTCTGTACATTCGATCATTTCATCTGTAAGACGTCCACTGATGAATATTCGCCTCCTCCAAAGCTCCCCACAAAAACCGTTACCCCTTTACCAGACCGTCAGACCAAGTTCTTTATATTTTTTTATTTTTTTATTATCCTGCCAAGTGATATCTCTATCTGATGGAAAGCATGAGTAGAACCCGAGATTAGTAGTTTCCATACTCATTATCAATGCAGACAATTCATCATGGTAACCCACAAAATGAGAACCTTTTGAGATACTTTTGTATTCAAATATTATACTAACGTTTGCCCGCGGCTCCGCGTGTAGGTCCGTTATGGCGTAACCTATGTGCTTTTCCCATATGTAAGCTATATTTTTGTGAAGTTTCATCAAAATCTATTCAGTCATTTTTGCGCGAAAGAGCAACAAACATACATACATACATACTCCTAAACTTTCACGTTTATAATATTAGTAAGGATAAGATAACATTTACTGGTTTTTTCTTCAACATTGTTTCTGGTTTGTGTTTGCCTATGCGGTTTAAAATTTTACCCTAATATTTTTAGAAAAATGATATCTTAGTGAAATTAAAATTATTCAGAGATTAATATCAAGTTTAATATCTTTTCAAAATCAGGTTTTGGATATAAGAAATAATTTATATTCTAACAACTAATGATAGTATCAGTTTACATTTTATGGGTGACATTGCTGGCATGCATATAATAAATTTTTGATAACATCTTTTTAGTAATCGAGAATATTAAAGTTATGTAATCTTCTTGTTCTTGTGGGTTCAATTTTTAATTGAGATTTTAGAGTCTCGTATTTTATTATATGTGTCCACAATCATATCCATAACTATAGAAAAAAGAGTATTTTTTTTAATGAATTTTTGAAGTTACTCTGGAAAAATAATCACTGAGGCTTAAAAAGAAGAACCTCGGTTCTCCTATCAGGAGAGAGTTAGGCCTTTTGTGGCCTTTTGTGACCCAGCAGTGGGACGTTATGAGTTGTTGATTAAGTCTTACAACTGTTTCGAAAAGGTGTAAAACTTCGAAGACTTTCTGTCTATGATAGACTCTAATCCCTTGCAATACGAACACGTGACGTAATATCGTGTAGCGGTTAAATTCCAACAAACCAAGTCACCGTGTGTCCCGTTGAGTTAATGACCCGTGGGGGTTACCGAATTACAAAAACAAAAATCATCGACAGCAAAATGAATAATGACTATCTCAGTGCATCTCTGCAGTTATATGTTATTGTGCAGTCTACTGCCACGGCTAAAATAGCAGGGTTAATTTCGTTGGTTAGAAATATTTTGTAGGCATGAAAACGGCTGTTGGTGTGTGTCGCATATTTTATTATGTGTGAGTATAAGCTTATATGTATAACTACTACAAATTTTCATATACACTTTTTATCTCTAGTATTCATACTATGCATTCTTCATTCGATAAAGTTATGTGTACTTTTTTTGGGGTATATTATTAAGGGAACATTAGTGATTTCATGTGGTTATTTATAGTGTCAATATTTTTCATTTTGTTTTTAATACCATTGTAATTTATTTTTGTCTACTGCTTGTTCAACATGTTCTTGTGAAATAGTACCTACCTATTTAATTTTCTTCTTTAATTCATAAGTATAACGTTAGTTAATTGTTTATAGCATTAAATAATTTAAAATAAAATTTGCATATTTATTCACAAACTAAAAAAAAAACTAAAAAAAATACCAACTAATTAAGACTACTAAAAATATATATCATGATGATTTCGAACATTATCATACCAAACTGGTTACTAAATAGATATTTAATAACAGGTATAAGCGTATATACAATGAACATTATAAAAACTAAAAAAAATAGGAAACGTAAATCACCGAGACGAACGTCTGCCAGGATCTTCGCAAATTTGTATCCAGTGACCCAATATTTCATTTGTCGTTCTCACTACAAATGGACCGGTAACTTCAATGTTGTGGTTGGTTTTAAACGCAACTTTTGTCATTATTCCACAATATAAAGGGCCGGAAGTCCGCGGGACATTCAACATAATCCTCAGATTTTGGCATAAAATGTATAAATGACAGCAAATAAAGTTTCTTCATTGATACCAACAATGGGTGATATGAATAGTCCCACGTTGAGTTTACCTCGTTTTGTGTATCGCTTCCTTTGGTTATCTCTTTCTCTTTTGTATGGGGCCAGGTGATGTTTCCTTTTTCTTTGGATGGATTTGTATCAATTGGTTTATTTTCTTTTGTATCAAACTGCCGGGGGTTGGAATTTTAAATCGGTTTTATAGGAGAACTTAAGTTCATGATTCTTGACTGCGTTTTCGGAAGTTATCACATTATGCTAAGCTCTCAATTAAAGCAAGTTTAATGTCGTTGTCATTATCTTGTTAAAGGAGTTATATAATCTCGGAGTATGTATTTTAGCTTAGAGATTAATTGAGATAAATGTTTAGTGTACGGATGTACTCGACAGATGCAGCTTTGATATCATCTTTATCTAAATCCTCATTGTATATGTCTTTCATATAACTAAATGCACTAAAATAAACATATCTATTATATTTCAAAATATAATATTTGTGATCGGATGAAGAAAAATCGATCGAGATTAGTCTTACGTTTAGGGATTGGCGAGTTTTTGTACGTTTTTCTTACATTACGTCTTCTCTACATTACTCTTACCATTGCTTGCAACATATATATTACAATTTCAGTAACACTTCGTTAGTTGGTGGTCGGTACTTCAACACAGCAACACTACATTTGCTTCAGAGAATAGATGGCGTTGTTAAACGATAAATATGATAACTGAGCAAAGCTCCGTCGCTCCTGTACTTTAATTGTAAAAAAAGAAGAGTGGCAACTCATAAACGTAACAATTATTATCGAAAACAAAATATAGGATATAGTTTATGATTCAAGGGGGCAGGCAAATAGCTGGCATACTCTAAAGATACGGTAGCTGGTGTTGTAAGTATTTAGGTATAGGTCTCGTACGATATTATTCATATTCACGTCGACACGTTACATATTAATTCATATTTAATGTACCTAACAGGCCAGATTTTTTATGAAATAGTATTTTACAATAAATAAGTAAACAACACCTAACTATAGTGACACTTGAAAAGATTAAACAAGTATTAATTATTTGAAATAATATATATTGAGATTGTTCTAGATGTAGAGGATCAAATGGACAAATGTATATTTTTTTCTTTTGTAACATAAAAACATTTTGCATATTGTATTGTTTATTTTATCATAATACTTTTTTTAAGAAAAATTATGATTTAAGATACAGCATAGCAAACCTTCAATTCTTTCAAAGTTCAACTAAGAAGCTACTTCCTCAAATTAAAGCATCTGCTCAAAGATACTTAAAGTAACCAGTACCTATTTATGTATGATTTATTGCTGAAGATATACACTTTTATTTCAAGTGTTCTAGCAACAGACGCCTTGAATGGTCCCTTTCTTGTTAAAGTTTCTGATAAAGGAATTTTAAATAACCTATTATTATGCTTAAAATAGTTATCTATTTTTTGAACTCGACTACAGCATAGACAAAAGTAACTGTAGTAGTTTGACAGTCTATCATAATCATAATCATTTATTTGCCAGATGATCTATGAATGTTAGTATGTTCCTCAGCACCTACAATACTGAAGCAATTTTAATCAATAAGGGTAAATTTATTCCTAATGACTTATGGGACATGGGCTATGCTTAAAAAAAATATTTACGCAGGATTATAGATTTGCAAACTCTGTCTTGTTTACGATCATTTATTGGGGCCTTTTAAAATAACTTCTATGATAGTCATGATATTGGGAAAACATTTTATAACAAACAGAATTTAATTTATAACCAGCCTGAATAATATTCAAAATGATAAATACATTCCGAAAATATGATAGTAGAGTAAATTTAATCATTTACGTTTGTATATAAATAATTTCATCTACCCTCGTACCACAAACACAAAATAAAATCAATTATGAACAATAACACAAGTAATAAGAGAAATGGTTGCCAATTAAACCTCTTTTAAGTCAAATTCGATATCTAAATAAACCAATTACACTTATTGCTTGGGGCGTAACAACCAATTTATTTATTTCTCTAGTTTTCATGAAACGATTTCATTCCTTTTATTAGAATGGATCTCACTTAAGTCATTTTATTGTCTACATTTTATGCCTTAACAGGATTTAATAAAGAGTTCTTAGATGATGATAGACAGTCATCGTTGAAAGATAAATTAAAGAGAGAGAAAAGTAGTCCTATTTCTTAGATTGGACTTAGATTAGACGTTTTCTTACATTGTTTTCAGTCATATAAATTGATTGTGATTTTACACACTACTTTTAACCGACTTCAAATAAAAGGAGCAGGTTGTCAATTCGCCGGAATCTTTTCCGTCGTTTATGAACCGTTTTCAAAAATTATTTTTGCATTGGAATGGGCATAGCTTACAGGTGGTCCCATCGTCACCATAAAGAGATCTGGGGTCTCAAGGAAATCGAGGGAACTCCTCAAATATGTTAGGCACAATTGTCGCGATTTGGGTACTCAGAATAGATTTCTTTGAAGACGGTTTCTTTTTGTTAAAATTATGTTATTTATGGTATACACGCATTGATATTCTTTTCATTCAGCAGCGTAGCCTTGGCGAAATCCATGATAATCTTTAACAATAGAAACTTAATAATGGTTCCACTTGTAATTAAAATTAATTATAGTTGAATTTCGACCACTTATTAAATTGTCAACAATCATTGTCACATATACATAGCAGTTTTTCATGCGAATTTGAACGCAATAAAAATTATGCATATTTAAAATCGGTTATTAATAAAACTAGCTGATAGCGTAGGTAGGTTTCATCATCATCATCAGCCTATTGCAGTCCACTGCTGGACATTGGCCTCTCCTATTGCACGCCACTTAGTTCGATCCTCGGCTACTCGCATCCAGCTCCTGCCAGCCGCCTTACACAAATCTTCACTCCACCTTTTTTCTTTTTTTTTTCGTGCGGAAATCTTCACTCCACCTGGCCTGATTAGGTAGGTTTAATTCAAACAAAATAAAATCTCAATAGTTCATTTAAATATTATAACATACATGGTGTTGCAAGTTACAATTATAATAACATGGTTGGCCGAAATGCAGCCTATTAGTTTAAAAATTAACTGAGCATGCATAATGAATGAATGTATTTGATATTTTGTATACTAGTCGAATAATGGCATGTTAAATTTTGTCAGAGAATCATTGTTGTACTGTAACGAGTCAGATTTATGTTATTATTAAACTGCTACTGAATAATAATTGGTATTAATGAGTAGGCTAAAATACTTTTTAAATTTTAGATAAATCGGTGAATTTTTTTTTGAATGTTTGGAGCGTAACTCTTTTTTCTGTCCCGCTTTGACGGCTAAAGAACTGAATCGATTTTTATGAAATTTGTTACACAAATAATCTAGAGACTGAAAGGACACAGGCTACTATTCACTGCGATAACCGATATACACGCGGGCGGAGTCGTGGGCCAAAGCTAGTTATTATGTATTTCTATACTTATTGGTATAAATTTGAAACTAACTCTATCTGTCTGACACGTTTTCACGGCTAAGCCGTTGCACTGCTTTCAAGTAAATTCGCCATATAGATAGATAGGCCATAGATTAATCCTTAAAGCGATAACCCACATACAAGCAGGCGGAGTGGTAAAAAGACTTCAAAGCTTAGTAGACTCAACTTTTTCCACAATAACAACTTTTAGCCAAGATATAAGTGTTTCACGTCGATTCTATTTCTATAATCGCGGTGACCTGAACCTGTTTAGGTAATCGCTTATTCTCCCTATTTTATTCATGTAAGCACACTAAAGGGCTTAACTAAAACTGTCTTACTTCTTTTATCTAATGCTCCTTTCAGTGTATCTCTAATATTCAGATCTAACGAATAAAGTACCCAGTAAGTGGGTCTAAAATTAGAAATAGCCATGTAGGCGTTGATCCGCCTCCACCCACCCTACCTACGGGTGAGTGTATATTTAATCATATAAGTTTTTCCTTCAAATGTAGAAATAGTGCTATGAAATAAATTAATGAGTTGACTTTAACATACTTGTAATGAAAATATTAAACTAAAACATAGATTTTTGACATTCCGCAATAAATTCATCTACAATGATTTAAAAATCGAATGTCAGGAGAAACTATCTGGACATAATAATGCACTGGCAGTAAAGCTGAGTAGAAGCAGATCACTCCAGCACAAACGATTCATAAGAGATAGCGTTCTCACACTCTTGGATAGATTCTGCCACATGAAGTTAAAGCTATCCAAAGGATGGTGGTTGGCTCACTCAGTTCCCATAGATATATTCGGATTGCAACAACCAGTGGCAGTGCTCATTGTTGATATAACAGATTGCCATTTGCAGGAAAAACGTAAAAATTGAAAAAAAACAAAGAATATTATATAGTTGGAGGGTACTTACCACAGTACAGGCTCTGATTAGTTAACTATCAGATAGTTGTGTCTGAGAGGTGTAAGATTTTTATTATTTGTAAAGTTAAATTGCTTATATTATTTGTAATTTTTCATAAATGTTAAATCCTTAATGTCAAAAAAAATCGGGTGATTTAATTCATAAAAGAAAACTTAATTCGCAGAATTCATCAATTTTATGTACAAGTATTTATACATAATCTAAAAAAACTAATATAAAAAAAATATGTATAAAAATACAATCATTGGTCGCCAACGCAATTCAAAATCACATTCCGAACATAGGAACTTAGATTCAATCACATTCGCAGTTAAAATATTGTAAGAAGCTAAAAAATTTTAGTATCAAATATGACAAAATTGTCGGCTAATCTCTATGAAACTAAAAGATAAAAGAGATTTGTCTTTAAATAAAACAAACATTACAAATACAACGCGTCTGTTCGTCGCCTACGCTGTTCAAAAACGCATTCCGTGCATAGAAAATTAGATTAACAACAAACTCAAAACGGACAGATAGAAATGTTTTAAGGAAATTGAAGCAGCATTTTATATCCTGTCTTGAGACAGGAACCGAATTCAAGTAGCATTTCAAATTAATATGATGTGTCTGTTTTGGCGACACGTTAGATAAACAATTGAACTAGTGCCAAGTAGGACATTCATGTAGAAATAGATGGTACTTGTGTTGAAGTCACGTTTATAGGAGAAAAAATGTATCTAATCTGTACAGTGACATCAGATAGCTGGTGGAGCAGTGGAGGTTTCTCCGTAGTAGGCAGAGTTCAGATAAAACAGGAGTGTGCTATAGTTAACGTAGACCCGATTTATTTGTACTAATAAAATACTTTTAACAAGTTGCCCAATCAGCGATTTTATACTTCTACGCGACGCGTGTTTAGTTCAATGATCGATATTGCACACCATCTATAAAATGTATTGTTATATATATATTTTTGTTAAGTGTGGAGTCATCAAATCATGTACGAGCTTGTACATAATCTATAAAAATTTAATATAGTTTAAGTTTATCAGAATTAGCTTTTAACTTATTCTATGAAAATATTTCTTTTTTGCTTCATTATTTTTATTTGTTATCCAACCATATTTTAATAATTGTATCATAAAAGAGGCCCATTAAGATGGTTTTGCATCACTGTTCTCTGGTCTCACACTCACCAACGAATCACGACATCATAAATTGGTTGGTCTCATGTGAGAGCCGTCCTGGTCGACTCGGGTCATTTATAGAGGTCCCCATGGTGTAGGTACTACATATACATTAATACGTTGTCTGCATTTGCAATGAGTGACCACATCCTGGATTCTACTCATGGTATCCAACAGGTTGAGAAGTCTCTTTTAGCGGGCTACCTAACATAATTGACTAAACAAAAGTCTTTCCCAAGGAGTGCAAACTATCCCGGTCTTGAGCAGTCATCTAAAATAATCAATACAAAAACTAGATATTTTATAGATTTTCAGTAACTACCATCATCTTCCTAGTCTTTATTCCGCAGATATATTGGGATTATTCAAGGATCACATTTATCCCGCCTAGGGAATTGGCCTTGATGTATTTTCTTATATGTTTTCTAACTGTAATAATACGCTTAATGTACTTTATACTATACAAATTTATGTACTTACACTTTTTTCCTCTTGCGTACATACTGTGTCGCGGAGACCTCACAAACATACATCATCTTCGTAACCTTATTTCCAATATTATTTGGGGTCGGCAACTAGTTCAACCGGTTTTACCTGAATTTTAGTTTTTCCAGGGAGCGACTGACATCGGACCTCCGCAACCCTGAGGGAGAACTGAAATACGAATGTTGAAGTAGTTTAACATTCCGTAATTTTGGCACTGACTTCTCAATAACGATTGCCATAGATGTTCATGACAACCAGGACTGACGGCTGAACGTGCTCTCCAAGGCGCGGGAGTGTATCACCGCCAAACTTCCATACTCCGGTCTGTTGTAAAGATTTTCATATAAGAAAAACTCTACAACACTTTTGGACGGAACCGGGATTTGAACCCGTGACCTCTTGATCAGAAGTCGTATACAGTACCAACGAGACTAAGCAGCAACTACCATGAAATATAAATTCTCCAAAAACCCTCATCAACACATAAGAAACTTCTCAAATGAAACTTGTGACACAACCAAACTGTCTGGAAACTGACAGCACCGATATATGTCATCCGTTTTGACCGAAGCAAATTGTCAAGACAGAGTGTCACTTTTGTCATTCTTTGTCCCGAGTCATCCCCCGGTGTTGACACATTGACATATGACGTATGAGTATTATTCTCTTTATGAATTCAGGTAGATCTGCAATTGTTTATTTATACAGTAGTTGTTTGGTGTGCTGGTAACGATTAGTTTAAATAATAATAAACATTTTTTTCTGTTATAGATGTTATTGTGTATTTATTATTTGACTGCCTTGTTGGTCTAGTAGTTAGTGTATACGGCTGCTGATCAAGAGGTCTCGGGTTCGATATAAATATTTCGGACATCTTACACACAACGCCATATAATCCCAAACTAAGCAGAGCTTAACTCATATAAACACATAAACATACTTTCTTTTTGTAAATACAAACATATTATACATAGAAAACACCCAAACTATGAAACAAATATTTGACCTGGGAATCGAATCCGAGACCTCAAGCACAGCAGTCACTTAAGCTACCACAGCGCCACCGAGGCAGTCATTATGAGTTCTTTAAAAGTAAAAGTAAAAGTAAAATAAATAATAATAATAAATAAATAAATATTTTTGGACATCTTACACACAACATCATCTAGTCCCAAAGTAAGCAGAGCTTGTGTTATGTTATGTATATGTATGTTTTAAACATACATTTTTTTTGTAATTACATACATATTATACATAGAAAAACACCACGACTCCGAAACAAATATTTGTGGAACACACAAATATTTGGTCTGACCCGGGAATCGAACCCGAGACCTCTTGATCAGCAGCCGCATACGCCAAATAAACTTGAATATAAATAAAGCAATGAGAGTTTTCAATACACAATAAATGTAAGTATAAGGCGTAAAAGTGTCTTTTCTGAAATCTGAGACTCTTGTCGTCCCATAGGGATTTAGGTCGGGTCAGTTGCTTAGCCCTCTCAAAAATAGGACAGCGTCACAAAGACAAACACCTGGCAACACTGGTTATAACGATACATGTGTAGTTTTTTGTTTATAGGGTAGAAAAGGTGTGATGTGTATGAGGTGTATGTATACAAATAGATCGCCTAGACACATTCTAAGTTTGGGATGATTTTTTGCCTAAATTTTCTTGTCATAAATAGAGTTATTTTTACAATTATGAACAACTTTCTAACGTTGATACTTAATCAAACTTTTGATGTATCTTCGGTTACTGTGGAGTTCCGTTGATGACGAAACTAGAAAACTGTCTTCGTCTTCTTCTTCTTTTAAAGAAATGGAAACCAGCCGAATATCAGCTATTTCTGCCAATGTCAAATAGTTAAAGTCTTCAATTATAGTTTTCTAGTCTTCAAATCTTCGTCGTAATGAATTTAATGATAATAAAATGTGGATGAGATGAAATGGGAACCATCTTCCGAAAAAACAAAAAACTATCTCCTAGAAAACTGTCATTAAACTACGAAAAATTTAAGATGACTTAAATATATTCATTTTGTTTTGGTCTTGGCTTGTCTTTAACTATTTTTGAAATAAGTTATTTCCTTTGTTAATCTTACTTATTTACTTCCTTTATCACCTCATAGAAGTTTATCTAGTATCTCATTCATTAAGAGACCGTTTTGACCACTCCAGCAAGTTAGCCTCATGATCTGATGATAAAGGAAATTTTATGGATGAAGAAGTGTTCCGCATTGTAGTAAAGTATGTTTCTGTTTGTTATTTAACTGGAATTGATTTATCTTACACTAGCGGCCTTGCACGTGTAGATATATTTATTTTATTTAAAACAAAATTAAACTTGACAAATTATATACTAAAACCTTCCCGAGAATCAATCTATCCATTGAAAATCCGTGCAATAGTTTTTAAGTTAATAAAAGAATAGACAGATTCAGCAGAGAAAATCCTCTGCCGCATCTTGTTTTAAAGCATGTAGTGATTTAAATGCCATAAATGTTATACATTCTCCGTTCATATGGATATACTTAGCTTAACATCCAAACATCAAACTAAAGTCACCAGACATTTCGAGGTAGGGTTAAACAGATTCCAAAATAGAAGCTCAAGCAAGAATCGTTCCTCACTGATACTGAATCAGATAAAACTGTCAATAGCAACCCTTGGTGTTCAATCAAACGGAATCGAATACTTTACCAAAAGGTCACTGTGAATAGAAAGACAGGACAGTGTACTTATAGCTGAAAAGATGGGTTTTATGAGATGGAATTGCTTGAAAATGTCTCAATACAAGATAAATTTATTTAGGCGAACGCGTCCCTTATATAATATAAATCAAGTCAGGTCAGTAAATTAAAGTGTTGAATATGTTTGCTGTATCTCGAAACTTTCTCGGAGAATATTGTCATGACTTTGTGTTATAATGTTATTTGTATTTTACTTTAATACTTGAGCTAATAGGAATATCTTCAAAGAGATAACGACTAACCTTGATTTCCTGATACACAGACTATGATTCTAACGCAGATGATGATTTAAATTTTGCAAGCGCACATTAAGGAGAAATATTTGGAAATTTTAGTTCTAAGAGAATAAAGTAAGGAATGACACTGCATTCTGCGTTTTGGAGTTTAGGTGTTTGTGATATTACAAAAAAATGAATATATGTATATTCTATTAGTCAATCTAGTTTCACAGTACAAGCTCTGCTTAGTTTGAAACCAGTTGGCGTTGGTTGTTAAATGTTCGAATCTTTTATTGAAAAAAAACACAAATACAGATACGGGTTTGTGCCTAGCGGTTTTAGTATGAGTATACTGGGTGTATATAAGAGTTTACATACATACCAAAACATTTTCGATGTTATATGCAAAGGGATAAAAAATCAGTCCTGAATGCTAAGCTATTGTGACGACAAAAACTGCTAATGTATTGCAGACTTTGTGTAACTTTACAAATGGCGTACTTGTCTAATACAAAATTGATGATGCAGTGAATTTTTATGAATAAGCTTCAAAACTTGATGTCACAGACTTTGATATTTGATCAGCGGCAGCTTGCATCCGTATAAATATTGATTCGGTTACTGGGACTAAACAAATATTATGTCCCGTTTAAATTGTTTGATTTTTTCGATCATCAGAAGGTTAACCTTTAGTTACGTAAAAGTTAAATAAGCCTATTTTATAACATTCATTTTAATGTTAAAAATGAAACAACGAGACTAGAATGATATCAGGCTTTAAAAAACACAAGTCTTCAGTAATTTTTTCGTCACACTCTTCAACGAGTAAGTGGAGATTTGTATTTACCTCACAAGATTATCGATACGTAGAATATGGGTTCGGTAGTCATTCTTCCGATAGTCGTATCTGCTCATTGATCGATAACCAAGAGTCTTAATTAACACCTTAGGATACTCACGTCAGAAGAATGTAGAGTCTGATGCAGGAGCTAGTCTTCCTTGTCACTGCCCCAGTATGGAGGAGATTTCTGCCTGTGGTGCCCGAACAAGCAGTATTTTAGTTCCTGTACAAAAAGTTAAGTCCTCCATATATTTTTTTTATTTAAATTTGTACTTTTCTTTTTCTCTTTTATGTAATTGTAAATATAATTAACATAAACGAAATTGTAATTATAAAAAGAGAATAAAAATGTTTCGTACATTTGAAATATGAAATATTTTATTCTTTCATATAAATATAAATACATATACCTGTTTGTTTATTGTAAATACTTTGAGAACACCCAAATTTTGAAACTAATATTTGTAGAGCATATAAACGTTTGATTCGACCTGGGAATCGAATCTGAATCCTCAACGGTGCAGTGGACGTTATCACTGCGCTTCTGAGGCAGTCAATTATTTGTTGTAATGATC
Source organism: Phragmatobia fuliginosa (assembly GCA_932526445.1). Taxonomy (NCBI): domain Eukaryota; kingdom Metazoa; phylum Arthropoda; class Insecta; order Lepidoptera; family Erebidae; genus Phragmatobia; species Phragmatobia fuliginosa. Next base: position 15,834,556 of record OW052074.1, on the reverse strand, counting down.
GACCACCAAAATATGTTCAAACGTATAAATACTCTACATATTTACGTTAATTGCATTAAAATATCTCTCTGCTAAATTATTTGGTAAACCGTTCAATAAACAGTATAATTTATCAATATTTTATTGTATTAATCGTAATTTTACTGATTACTCGATGTTTAACGAAATAAGAATCAATCAATTTATTTGTTTGAAATTAATTTGTAAATGTAATTCTAAAAATTTATGCTAATTTGGATTTAAATTGATTCAATTTACAACAGTTGTGTTATTTCTTGATTGTCAAATATCTCGACAAAATTATTTAATACTAGCTACAGCCCGCGGCTTTACCCACATGTATCTAGGCTATCACAGTAATAATTATATAAGATTTAACTGTAAAATTTCATCTAAATCTGTTTAGTAGTTTTTACGTGAAAGAGTTACGAACATCCATCCATGACAGCCTTATTGCTCTAGAGGTTCACGTATGCGGCTGCGAATCAAGAGGTCTCGGGTTCGATTCCCAGGTCGGACCAAATATTTGTTTCGGAGTTTGGGTGTTTTCTATGTACGATACGTGTGTATTTACAAAAAAGTATGTATATGTATTTAAATCAGTTGTCTAGTTCATTATATTTGAATGTATTACTGTTAATTGTGCTAAACAACGTTAATATTTCACTGTGTAATATGCACGAACATTTGTGATGTCTTGAACAGCAACTAGTATTGATTAAAAATATAAATAAATTGATTGTTTGTTAATTCGTTGAACATTCAGTAATCAGTCGTCATTAATTTATTAAAACACTGATAAATTGAGATTTTCTATACTTATACCATTTAATAAAGTTGTTTGTGAGGTTGTAAGGGGTAATCTCTGGTAATCTCTACTGAACCGTATTAAAAACATTTTTAGCAATAGAAAGTTACGATATTTGTAAGTGTCATAGGCTATATAAAAACCCGAAAAATCAATACTATGTATCCCCGTTCCGAGTCGGGTCTGGCGGCTACTATTAAATAATTTAACTCCATCTATGCTTGAAACAAATAATTTAAAACGATAAAAATAAAGTCTACTATTAAAAAAAAAACACATAAAACGCTAACGGATTTTTAATTGTACAACTAAACCCTAGTATTTGAAAGCTTAGCATCGCCAATTTTCAGACGAAACTAAACATATTTTCTACATTTAAATCCATTTCCACAAGCGCCATTGAAAAAATGCTAAAAGTGCTAATACCCTTTTATAGTTGGATCAGAATTAAAAAAGGCAGCTAAAGCTTTTTATTCGTTTTGTTCCGTCCATTGGAATTAAGAGTCTAAATAGACTTTAGGGATGTGAAAAATTTACATTGACATTTTTAACGCCGAGTCTTGGATACAAAATGGGTAATTCGCGAGTTGTCCGGGATTTTTATTTGTTGTTAAAGCGTGACGACTGTCGTTTACATACAAATGGAGTTTTAAGTTTATTTTGTCTTGTCATTTCGTGAAATTATCGGTCAAATTAGACGACGATTATTTGTTTCTTAATTTTGGACAAATTTGTCGACTTACCTTGTATAATTGTTTGTAGGTTTGAAACTTTTGGTTAAGTTATCTGAGTCATCGTTTTAGCCTTTAAACACGGCTTTCTCTAACATCGATTCTATACATGTTTTATTTGAAGAGGTTTAGCGTGATGACGCCTTTGTAAGTTAAACTTTTGTGTTGTGCTTTCAAGATCTCTACTACTACTGAAATATTAAATTAGTTAGGTCTGCAAAACGCAAATTCTGATACACATGTTTAATATACATATTAAAGTCTGTCAGTTCTCCCTTAGGGTTGCCGAGGTCCGATGCCAGTGGTTCCGGGAAAAAAGTGAAATTCAGATAAAACCGGTTGAACTAGTAGCCGCCTCCAAATAAACTTGGGAATAATGGCTAAGAGAATGAAAGGCTGTCGAAATGGCTGTACTCTACCTTGTGGAATTTAAATTCCTGTGTCGCGGGGGACTTTACAAACATACATGAAACGGACATAAAGAACACCCAGACTCAGAACAACAATTAGTGAATCACACAAAGTGTTATCCCACGTGGGATTTGAAACTACGACACTCGGCGCTCGGCGCTGGAGAAGTTCAGAAGGAGATCCCACCCTAGACTTCTCCTACTCCTAAACGGAGAAGCGCGGAGAGGGCACACTGTGTGGTTTTTAGTCGGTTCAAGTCCGACACACCACCCCGCCGTAACCCCCGGTGGGGTGACGGTCCATGATGATTTTCCACACATAAAAAAAAAAAAAAAAATAGGTGAGATGCTTCTACATCCTTAAGCCTCCGGTCTTACAATCACACACTCACCAACGAAATACGACAGCAAGAATAATAATAAAAATAAATTACTTTACTGTACACCAGATCAATTACAACAATATCTTAAATTAGGAGGTACAAGTGGCGGTCTTATCGCTCACATGCTTTATCTTTATCTTACGTTGGTCTTCGATGCGAAAGTAGTATTGCCCTGGTCAAGCCGGCCAGGTCATGCTAAAATCAGCCTGTCTCTATAACCTTTGAATGTCTATCAAATTACTTGCCCTTGTGATTAAAAAATGTCATAAAATCATTTCAGTGTCTGAGTCTGAATAAAAGGCATGTCTTTTACCAGTTTATTCATTGCTAACTGTATTCCGTGGTTATTGTTGTAAGTCACTAGTAACGCTGTGGAGCGAAGTAAGTCTTATTTTTTTTTTGCCTAAGTGACTCCTTATGTCTAATAATATGAGGAGTCACTTAGGCACTAATGCTTCCTGTCAGTGAAGGTTCCGTCAAAAGCGGCCTAGCCGTTCAAGATATTACCCGGAATAAACAGACAGACAACGAAAGTTGAAGTTAACAAAGTACCGCATAAATGTACTTTGATATGCATTTAGTGAAATTCTGCTTAATTGATAATACAAACAGACACTCCAGACTGACAGATGTCCGAACAAAAATTTAATTAATTTGAAATATGAAACACATGTATGTGTTACATTTTTTTTTATATTTAAAGTACTTATATCAAACATTCTTGCCACTAACATATGTGTTTGTACTTAATATTCCTATTACCATAAAACATATACAGAACACCTGAATCCATAGTCCAAAAACATCAAACACGACAAACTCTATGTAACTTACTATCTTGAAACTAAAAAGCGTGAATTAACTCTAGTAAGTAAAGAATACAGAACCTTAATGGTATGCAGGTAAACGAAAAGACCATTCATAGACACACTGAAAACTCACTAGCGGGTTGCCGCTCTTGAATCCCTCCATACACAAATCTACCAATTTGTATACATCCCTTACAATTCTAATCATCAGTATCATCATCTCTGAGATATAAAATTAAGTATCATCACTAGCGAGATTCAATACTTTAAACAGCCAGTAATTATCATAAGAAGATTTCTGAGCTAAAACATTGTAAATATAGAATTTAATTGCCATCCAGTAAGATAGGTTTTTGAATATTTAACCGTTCTTACCGGGAGGATAATTAGTACTGGAAATGGAAAACTCTTTTTAAAATCGATTGTGCATATATTATTTAGGATTAAAAGAAGGTTTCTAGGATTTCAGTGTCAATTAGGGAAAGTATTCTTATTGTAAAGAAAAATCCAAACCGGTATACCAAGAAGGAGCTTGATTATTTTTGCATTTGATAGGGTTACCATTAATTACTCCTTATGCAATGAGATAACGCCTGAAAGGGGTCTGTTGGGATCTGAATTAAAGTGTCAGAATAAGTACCTCATTATAAAAGACTGTAAATAGCTGGTATGGTGTTTTCTAATGTGCAGTAGAAATGATGTACGTTAAACTTAATGAGTCTACTAAAGAATGTCTGTTATAGACTATTTTACTAGATTTGCTTAATACTACGATCAGAAATCAGTTACTAGAAAAGGGGGTTCGAAATAAGTAAAGCTTTATAGGATGGCTTCCCTGTTATGTCAACCTTTCCAACCTGAAAGTGCTTTCCATTAGTTTCAACTGGATAAATCAGTGATTAATTTAATTTATAACGAATAAATAAAGTACTTTGATACTATCTAATTATTTATTTTAGGTCATCAAAAAAAAGTATTTTTGTGTATTTATAGCACTTGTTTAGTATCCATAATACAGACAGTGCTTAGTTTGGGACTAGATGATGTTGTGTGTAAGATGTCCGAAAATATTTAAAAAAATATATATTTTATTTATAAGTGTCAGTAATAATGTTCACACTGTAACTAAGACCTTTATTGTCTTTTAAATATTAATGTATTCATAAAAATATTCATCAATATTTCATACCAAGAACACAATATGACATGTCAATTATTACGTGCGACGATCCACCAAAAAAAAGTAATATCAGTACATGGCGCTGTCACCAAACAAAATGATAAATGCACGATCAATCTTACTATCTGCCCACTCGAACATCCTTTCACTAAATAAGTCCTGTCTACCCTTATTTACAAAATGATAAGTAAACTGACGTGCTACTAGACAGTAGGGTTACCAGGTGTTTAAATAAAAATTATGGATTCAAAATCCCCTTCGTTTAATTACCAAATAATATTAAATAATAAATAGATGGGGGGCGCTGATCCATAACATTAAAGTTATTGTTGGAAGCGGCTAAATCTTCCACTATCAATATTACCGCTGTATAAAGGTTACATGTATACAAAAATCTATATAAAAGTAAATAAACAAAATTAGAGGGTCTGTTTGGAATTCAAATTACCAGATATTCATTAAATGCATAATGTAAGTAGACTTTCATTAAAAAAAAAGGTCTTTCTCTTTCTTTGTAATGGCTAATTTCTGGAACGGCTTGATCGATTTTGACAGGACTTTTACTTGCAGATATCTTATAGTTCGTAACATAGATTACTTAATTTTAGGCTAGCTTTAGCTAGGCAATAATGTTTTATTTAAATTTTGGAAAAAGATAAGCTATAACAGGAGTGGATGATCTCAGTTAATTTAAAAATATAACATCCAATAAGAAACTATTTTCATTATGAGTAGAATCATCTTTAATACACGGTGATCAGTCAAACTTCCAGTCATAATAAATTGATTTCAGTTTTATTCTCGGGTTCGATTCCCGGGTCGGACCAAATGTTTGTGTGATCCGCAAATATTTGTTTCGGAGTTTGAGTGTTTTCTGTCTATAGTATGTATGTATTTACAAAAAAAAGTATGTTTATGTATTTATATCAGTTGTCTAGTTACCCATAATACAAGCTCTGCTTAGTTTGGGGACTAGATGGCGTTGTGTGTAAAATGTTTGAAATATTTATTTGTTTATTTATTTAAAAATATTCCATTTCTTGTTAATCGAAGGAAATCTATAACACTAAAGATATAACTAAATCAACTCTGTAAATTATATTGTAAAAGTAAAATAATGTATCACTCCAAAGCATGGATGCCCTACTACGAACAGGGTTGATAAGCAGGCGTCGTGGTGGCGCGAACTAAGGTAATCCGTCTCGATTTTTACTGTGATTAATCACATTACCAATCTGATTAATCTACTTTGGGCTTCTATTGAAATTAAAAATGTATGCTGGCTCTTATTTCACCTGTACAACGGTTCTAGTCCTACTAATATTATAAACGCGAAAGTTTGTGAGTATGTATGTTTGTTGCTCTTTCACGCAAAAAGTACTGAATGGATTTTGATGAAACTACACAATAAGCACACAAATATAGCTTCCATGTATGTTTGTTGCTCTTTCACGCAAAAACTACTGAATGGATTTTGATGAAACTGCACAATAATATAGCTTACATATCGGAATAACACAACACGGACATACACGTGGGCGGAGCCACGAGCAAAAACTAGTATAAAATAAAATAAATAAATATTTCGGACATTTACACACGACACTAAATAGTCCTTAACTAAGCAGAGAACTGAGTACCTAAGTAACGTATTAATTTTAGTTTTTAAATGATTACTGGTAGTCGTACAGATCATAATGACAAACTATTACACATTGAAACTAGTCCCAAATACATTTACAATGGCTTCAAGTAGTATATTTATTTATTTTTTACTAAATACAACTGAAATCATGAGATCCCATCGATAACATTTTAAGAAAACGTCCAGAAATCCATAGTTTGGCATTTGTAAAGTTGCCGACGCGGCCTGTAAAAGCTTCAAATCATAGCATCAAATCACGAGCAATCTGTCTGAGAACCACGAACTATAAAAATAATAATTCGTTTCCATGGGATGGCCTAATTAATGAGTAGAAAGCGGGTAATACTTATCTATAAAAATCAGTATATAAATTCTTAATATTACGTTCATCAAATTTTTCACTTATTGTATTTTCTTAGACTATTGGCAGCTACAAATTAATAGTGTTACAGATGGTTTTACTAGACGAAACAAAGCATGAAAAAATCATTGTACGCTTACATAAAAGTACAGAGGTTCTATAAAAAAAGCATGTAAAGTTATTCTGAGACATAAAGTTAGAGATTTAAAATATAACAAAATATAAACTGAATATAATAAGTATTTCGAAGACTGGTAAATAAATAAATACAATACCCATAAGCAGAGCATTTTTGAATACACACATATTATTATAATATATTGAAAACATCCAAACACCGAAACAAATATTTGCAGATCATACAAACATTTGGCCCGACCCGTGAATCGAACCCGAGACATCTCGATCGACAGACACATACGCTAACCACTAGACCAATAAGGCTGTCATCGAAAGCGATAACCAGGCAATGTTTGGTCTAGACGAGCTTGTTGATTTAGTGCTAACTGATCCCGACTGTTGATTCAGGTGCGATCTACATACGGGAGAAAATACCCGCGCGAAAAAATGAAAATCCTATGAGTGAACATCCGCATCTCATCTACAGCTTTAATAATTCTCTACTTGGCATAGACTTCTCATTAAGAAGATTTTGGCTTACATTATCGTAAATAGTAGATAGCAAATTTGTATCGATTAAACACAACACATTTCACACAAAGCATATAGGTACCTACCTACTTGATTCAAAAGTTTAAAACTACAATCTCCATCCAAGCAAATATGAGTAAAGTCCAATTTCTCGCAATTATTTGCATCTGATGTGCATGAGTCATTCTCTTATACCTTGTACCACACACTTAAAACAACTCGTGATCCTGTGAGCGGGTGGCTTGATCTAATATCGGTGTGGGAGAACGACTTACCGTAATTATGTACGTGGCATAAATCATAGCTGCAGTTTTACACCTCCGTTATTTGAACAGAAAGTTACGAAGACGAATAGACCTACGCTACACCCATATACCTACTAATATTGAAAATACGAAATCAGCTCATTTTATGAAATTCGGTATTAAGATACTTAACTAGTTGCTTAAGTATATTCAAGAGCCGTAATAACACCAACATACGCTTATTTTTAAGCCTAGTAAAGTTACTCTACCCTGCCTGATGGAAAGCATGAGTAGAATCCAAGAGTAGTTGTGACCATCTGACCATCCTCATTGTGTGCAGACAATGCAGCAGTAACTCACAGCGATTGGCAATGGGTATTCATTACATAAAACTAAGCCCTCTTCTGCTAATCAAAAGTTTTAAATCTGTAAACGACCACAAATTTGAATCTAAATGACTTAATTGGAGTGATAATTATAAGGAAAAATCAAGTTTTATTCGCCCGAAGTTTTAGTCAATTTGGCGATATTTTCAATCTAAAAGAAGGACTAGATAATTATGTTCCAGGTATTTTAATTATGTGATGAAAAATTTTGGATATGTGAAAACCATAACTTTTATTACTTCATTTTGTTTCATCTTATTACCCTCTTATTTCTTTGAAAGCTGTAGTGCTGTTTAATATAATACAGTTCACAATATTTTGTAATCTTAATTCTGTTACATTGTATACATCATTTTCAAAGATCATAAAGTAAGCTTTAACACAATTGTTTACGACCATTAAATAATTGCATCCATAAGTTCATTAATGTACTCGATAGATGGCGTGTACGTTGACTTACATCGCGATATTGTTCAGTTCACAGCAGTGATATTTAGTAGTTAGCAAAATTTGTAAAAATGAGATGAATAAATCAGCATAATCAATTTATAGATGGTGCTTTCGTAATTTTAACAAACCCTCTAGTAAACCTTATTAGGGCAGCAGTTCAATATTAGCCTTATCAGCTAACAACAATAATTAAATGTTACCATTTTATGTAAAACTCAAAATGTTATAAAGCTCTCAAATCAATGTCTGGCAATCTACAAGTCGAGTCACGTGTGATCTTCAGACGATCTTAAATCAACTGGAGGTGATTTACCGTAAGTATTGGACATTACTCCGAAAGAGAGGGGATTTAAAAATCCGAGGATGTATTGATTTAAGCCCTCACCTTTAGAATTTTTAGCGAAGGTAATAAAAGTTAACTAGAATCTTCGATTTGACGAAATATTACTCAATCAATATCACAGTAGAGTTTACCGCAATAATTATTCTACTGGAATTTAATATATAAGTAAGGTATTTCCGATAAGTTTTCTAGAACAGTTATTCAATAGAAGTAGACTTTAGAGTAATCTCAGAATCATAGATCTTTTTGGTCGATAATATTATTTTAGAAGCTTAGTAATAACAAAAGAAAAGAGGACGAAAATTAATAGACTAAGGAGTTGGTTATCATCATTATCGTTAATAAGCCTTTAATTCTACTGGATATAGGGCTCTTCTTATAAAGTTGGCGCATTATACGACGCTAGCCAGACGTTGATACAGAGTTTGATTAAAGTTTTCCTTTCTTTTTACACTGGTGTTGTCTTGTGTAGTTTGCTCATTTAGTCACCTTTTATTATTCTCAGAAGGTAGAACTGATGGAAGTTGTAACTTCTATTCATCCCATTTCTCCACACTGAAAACTGTAAGTAGAATTATGTTTTTTACGCGAGTATTGAGTGTAAATTTCTGATTTGTTACCTTAATAAACTGAATAACTAAAAAAAGAAATATTAACCAATTACATTTAAATTGGGATTGTCTTAGTCCAAAAACTAAATAAAAATAAATTAAAAACAAAAAGCCAATCAATAATTAAAACAAAGACACTTTAAAAATGAAACGGCCAAAAACATTCACATCCAAAACTAATGATGGGATAATCACAAAGGAGCAAGCGTGTTTTATGGTCCGAGCATCAAAAACAATCACCGTGGGTCGGTATTACAAACAACTCGTCGTGACCCCAACCGGTTTCTCCACGATTAAGTTATCTGCCGTCGGTTTTACCAATTCCGAGTTAATTTCTTCATTTTGTTTCGCCTTCGTATCTTTTTTATGTAGTATTTTAACTGCCGTCAGAAATGGAACGGGCAATTTTTCTAATTGTCCACCATTTGATCGATTGAACACTTAGATTTTTGGGATTTCAAATTTGAGAGTAGGTATATTTACGTTTGATTGAGATTTGTTAGTACTTATTGGTTAAAATGTTGTGTTATAAAAAGCATTTGTGTTTCATTTGACAAATTCATCGATTTGGAATTGCAATAAATATTATAGTAGGTAGACTGACCAAAATAATTTACCAAGTACCTACTCTTTTTTCTGCTAAATTGAGACATGATTTTGGATGAGTAATATATTATGAGAAAAAAATAATCTGAAATACAATATGGTATGTTAAGTATATTTATCTGTTGTAAAACATTGGAAATGATTGTCCTTTAACAATAAACGTCTTGTAAGTACTGAGGCTATGTATTCGTTCAATGAGACATTCTTTCCCCAATCAACTGTCGGTCGTTTGAGTTGATACTTATGACGTTCTAATTAGTTTCTTCTCCATACATTGCAACAAACTTTAAGCCATTATTTATTAACATTGTAACATATAATGGGTACGATAAATACTGTGGAGTTCAATAATAAATAACTTTCCAGAACTTGATAAAGTTTTTAGTGGAACATTGTAACGACTTAGTTATGGTTTAAAATGTAATGCTAGTATGATTATGTACTTTTACTAGTATTAACGATTCATTATATTTATATCTTTAATAGTTCCCTATTGGACATAGCCCCTCATTAGAAAGGAGTTTTTTAGCGGATTATGTCACGCTGTTCAGTTCTGTTTACTTAACTTTGCAGTGATGTAGTTTTGCGTGGTTTGGTCCCTTATTTGGCTTTTTTGACACCCATGAGTAAATAGTGGTAGTAACACTCCGTATTCTTAATCCGTCACCACATGAACCTACAACAGGTATAGGTAGGGTCTCGCTAAACCAATCTGTAGAACAAATATATCGTCTTCCCGAAAAAGTACGACCTTCAAATTTTCAAGAGAGCGTGCTTTAAGAGCCGCAGTGTGATGGTGACTCTTGAGTTACAGATCTCCATATTATTATGTTCTTTTTTAGATTTAGACTCTACCCTGTCTGATAGACAGCACGAGCAGAATCCAATGCGGACAATAAAGTATGGTAGCTCAAACTATGGCGCCTTGGTAAGATGCTTTTTCACGCCCCGTTTAATGGACCCGGGATCATAGTGGGAAAGAAACGCGTGAGCTCATAGTGAGTTCTAGTTTTTGACTGCAGGCACATTCCATCAGGTGACCTTTCTACTTGTGTATTTGTAAGTCACGTGTCAAATGCATGTACCTAGTCCGTCTGAACAAACCGCTCAGTAGTATTTTTTTTCTTCTACACGGCTAACTATAGAAGGTTTACCATCTGACTGGCTTATCTAACATTTCATTGTACATGTGAGTTAAAAAAAATAGTATTCGTAACAATGTTATAAAAAATCTACACGAGTTCCTGAGATAAGAATGACATCCGACTCACGATTGGATGGAATCCGAGGCCTTCAACGAGTGTAACATGACAGGGTCATTGTAATGTACGGGTCATTTTACCGCAGAGCTGTGTAATTTACAGTTGTTAGAAATTTTACTATAATACTTCTTGATTCAATCTAACCTGATCTAAACTAGGAGTAATGTTCCGCCTAGTTTTTTTAGGGTTCCGTAGTTAGCGACTGGGAACCCTTAAAATTTTGACATAGGTCATTCCGGCCGTTTTTTCTCGAATTACCGTCTAAAGGGTTAGTGTTAGATGAAACTCAGCATGGACATGTCTTTTTAAGTTTTAAAATAAAATCACCAAAAATATTTTTATTTGGGGTAACCCCCCCTACACGTATAGTAGGGATGATTTTTTTTCGCAGTTACCCCATCATATGGGATATAACTAGATAGATCTTTTAAAATTATTGAGAGATTGCTATATCGATTTTTTGAGTGGAAATAGACGCTAGAACCTCTTACTCATCATATAGAATTAATAACTACCACACCAACATCTTCTTTACTCTCCAATTATTAGTATATTCAACCTTAAATCAAAAATATTTCCACGATAAATTCACATTAAATAATTTAGCGAGGTGTTAATGCATTTGAATTCCTAATGTCGGATATTCATCTCTTTGAGTTGAATATTATTCATGAATTCAGGCCGACTGGTAGGTCACCATTGCCTGCTTAGATATTATGATAATATACGTTACATTGGCCGAGTCCCTGATGCATTACCCTATTTTGAGTTTACATATTTCGCATTAAATTTGTAATACTGCCAATATTTTTACTTTATGTAACCGAAATGCAATGCAAATAAATGGGTGTATTTTATGCTAGCGAGTTTGAGTTTTGAAAACCATTTTTTAGAAAATGAATATAAAAAAAATGATTTTTTAACAAAAAGGATAAAGAAATTTCAGATCTACTGGTCTTTTTCACTATTTAGAACAACATTGTTGTTGGATATTTCATTAAAGTCCATACAAGCTTCCTCCTCCTAAATTCCACGTTATTTACTTTGTAAATCTCATACCAGAAAATCGCACTACCTATTCTGTTAACGAGATGCATCAACCATAATCATATCGTCAAAACACTTATGCACGCATTTCCAATATTTATAAGCATATTGTAAAATGTTTAACAGGCATTTGATGTCCATGAAATTAAGTTTTTATCGTAAATAATTTTGCAATTGAAGTGACAAATCAATGTTTAATAATAATAAATAAAAGAAAAATTAACAGGAAAAATCTTACAGAGACGTAATTCTATAGATGCTTAAAGTTTTGTCTGTCCTCGCGAACAATAAATTGACTGAAATAGACCACAACATTAGGGGGCTTCATCAAACTTTACTTTTCCCGTACCTTCCAATAAAACTTTCCTTTTAATTTGAACATTGAAACTTTATCCTGAACTTATTGATATACAGTCGTATCTAATACAATAGCTTACTCTACACATTAATCTCACATCCTAAATTTTGTGTCACTGCAACGCTTTTAGTAATAAACGAGGTGGCAGGTCGTAAAGAGTCTTTGTTTAAGATAGGTGGTTTCAGTGATAGCGTAATACAAGCGGTAGCGATTAGCGTTTTATCGTTATGATTGAAATCAAACGACGTTGCCAGTGTTGTTTAAGAGAGTATACACACTTCAGACAAGCAAAGTGTCTCAATCATTCCGGTGTTTTAAAGTACTTACATTGAAAGGTTATTTAAAGAGACTTACAGTAATTGTTGTTTTCTGTTGAATTTGTAAATAGATTTAATTGAGGGTCGTAGACGTTTTTGTTTTAACTTGTTTACGAAAACAAATTTGTTTAGGAAAATTTGAAACAAGCGTTGTTATGTATTGTAATGATATTGTAGAGTGGAGTAAGTAATAGTGAATGGTGCTATAATTTAATAAGAAGATTGATACTATCGATACTAACTATATTTAGAACTAAAAAAGCGTAAAAGTAGCAAATTATCACAAAGAGTTAGTTACAACTTAAATTGGCAAAATCTTTTCAATAAAATAACGTTTGAATTTATGTTTCTTGTTATTTGTTACAATGACCTACTAAAGAGTTTGTATGAAATTGACATATTTTCTGTAATTTTTATGTTATTGAAATCGTCCTAAAACATGCGTATGGATTTGTTTTAGGACAGTAACCACGCACATTTGAAGTCGTTGCATACGTCTTTTCTTATCTTCTTCGTCTTCCTAGCCTTTATTCCCAAGATTATTTGAGTTCGCCTACTAGTTCAACCGGTTTTACCTGAATATTAGTTTTTCCACGGAGCGACTGCAATGGGACCTTCGCAACCCTAAGGGAGAACTGAAATTGGAAGGTTGAACTAGTATATTTATTTATAATAGTATATTTGAGAGCGCTGACTTCCTAATAACGACTTTATACTATCTAAAAATAAATTAAAAGAAAAGTATTTTGGTATATAACAAGGCGATCAATGTTCTTCGCCCGCTTGCAATGAGACCTCAACGTCCAAAGATTGTTTACGATCAAACAGGATTACATTTTGTGATTGATTCGAATTCCTCTTAATAAATTTCCTAGAGGATTACAACTACAGTACTTTGTCAATCTGTTTGTTTTACGCTCCTGAGTTAAATTTAGGATTGGAAAGCTCCTATCAAATTTATGGTTGATCATCTCAGATAAAGGAACTTATCAAAATAAAATTTATTCCTCCTTTCAGTATTAATGTGAATTTAACGATTATCCTCCACCGAGGTGAATGTTTTATTCAAAGGAATTTTAATTCAACACTTAACACAATAAAGTATGTTCCGGTGTTATTTATAAAAATATGCTCTAATCAAATCAGCCCGAAGCAAATGGATATTGGTTGCCGTCGCAACACATGTAAAAGGGCCGGTACTAATGTATCAAAAACGATAGCAATATTCGATATAAGCTGAACAGTTCTTCAAAGAACTTTCTGCTTTATTACTTAGGAAAATGGATTTAATTTAGAACTCCTCCAAAACAGTATTTGAATTCGTGCGTCGAAACGAATGTGTATTGTAGTAAGGGCAGCTCTCTCGCTTAGTTAATTAAGACATAGATTATCAAACGTTTTTGAGTAGTAAATAAAATTGTAATCTATAACCGTATAGCATCACCGTCTATAACACCACTATCAGAGCATAAGGGACGCATAATGTTCTCTTTGATCTCACACCTACGCTCAAAATCCTATAAATACTGATGCACTGTCAATTTTTTAATGGATCCGATAGGATTTGATGGCTTTTTAAAACTGTTTGTTAAATGTATGTTTAAACTTTGTTACAGGTATGTTTGGAGCTTATTTTCTGGGAGTAAGTCTTATTTAGAGAGTGTGAGTAATGAATGAAAAATATTTTCATGAGATATAGGTATATTTTGAGAGCACTCATCTGAGCTAGCATACATAAGCTTATACATCAGATACAGATCTGTATCGACGTAGAGCAATCTAACCCTCAATAATACATATATTTTCAAAGCAGTTCTTTTAAATCACAAATATAAATTAGATCAAGTACAACACGTACCGCTATCCAACACTTAATTCTTAGTCTTTACACTCAAAATACTCTTTTTCTAATTAACGTTCCGATCCCGGTATCCGTGGTCAAAGTCTCTAAGATTTTATTTCCCCCTTAAATTCGCCTTATTCCTTAACGTTTCTAATTTAACTGAAAGTTCACAAGATATAAGTCATGTCGAAACTTTTTAAACAACGGGAACAAACTGATTAAATACTTTAATCTTTATTTACTGTGCGTCTGTTTTGTTTTAAAATTTATTGTGCAAGTTCTTGGGTATTACATTGAGTTTTTGTACTGAAAATTTGTCGCTGTTAGTTTTAAACATTTTTAATTAACATAAGAAATATGTTGTGTTTTGAAACACAAATAATTTGTGTAATAAATTAATGATGACTAACTCTTGAGGCATCCGAGTAGAACCCAATGTTCTCGTACGCAATATATTTTATGAAATGAGTATTAAACGATGTAGAAATTTAGGAATATGAAAGACTGCTTCGTTGGTTTAGCGATTAGCATGTGGGATAGTTGATCAAAAGGTCTCGGGTACGATTCCCGGGTCAGACCAAAAAAGTGTGATTGAGTTTTCTTACAAAAGATTCTTATTAACAGCCCGACGTATAGCAGCTAGCACTGATTTACGCCCGAGCCTCAGAGAGAACGTTTAGCAGTTGGTATCGGATAAATAACTATTTCAATCAAAACTGAAATTTCAAAGCCCTCAACTATACTAAAAACTAGAAGCATGGCTCTCTATCTCTTGGTCGATAGTCAATAGTATAAAGCTAAAAAATAAAATAAAATATTTCGAACATATTTCACAACGTCATCTAGTCCCAAATTAAGCACAGCTTGTATTATTGGTACTACACAACTGATGTAAATACATAAACTTACTTCTTTTTGTAAATACATACATATTATACATAGAAAACACCCAGACTCCGAAACAAATATTTGTAAACAAAATATATTCCTGCGTCATATATTATAGCTATAAGATCATAACAAAGAGATTCCAGGTACATACCTTTAGCACGTAAGGTTAGAATAAGAGTACAGTAAATAATTAATAAACATGGCTGCAAAAGAATACACGATCATTGTTATTCGATATCCACCTATAAGTCGCCATAATCGTGGACCACTACGACGTAACAAGCAAGGATAAATAAGTTCGCTATAATTGGTGACCCCGACAGTTGAACAAGTAGGATGAAGACAGCAATCGCTATATGGATCATACAAATATTTGGGCCGAGCCGGGAATTGAACCTCTTGATCAGCAGCCGCATACGCTAACCACTAGACCTACTGGGCAATAAAATGACAATTAATAAATTTCTAAATTTGGTTTTAATCCAGCAATCATACATACATAAGTACATTTGTAGCATGTCCTGTCCTGTCCAAGCTGCTCAGGTAGAAAGGTCGATATTATCAACTCCCAAATCATTACGTACTACATTTCTTACGTTGCCTTTTTTATTTGTAATACTCAAAACGATGCCTAATGGATCAAGTATTCGAGCACACATGCTCACTTTTGTCTCAACAATTACAAAAAACAACTCTATTACTAAAGTCACTGAGTTCTTTTTTGATGTAACGAATAATGATTTTGAAATTGTCTTAGTAAAGTGAAGAAGTCATTTTGTCGTTGTCACTGATGGATTTTCAAATATTGACCGGGTTAGCCATTATCTGGTTGAGTGTGGTGGCGGCCTAACGCATCGTTGATAACGCTTGGTGTGTCACGGCTTAAAAAAAGATGTTTGCTTCCCGTCTGTGTTTGTAATATATATTACATGTACGTTTTTGGTAGTTATAAATGGATATTAGAATAGAAGTAGTCGTGAGCAGCCTTTAGCCTACTGATTAGTTTTTTCCCCACCCATTAGTCACAAGCGAAATATAGATGCTATTTTTTTCTATCATTGTTCTTTATATTGCCTTGTTGGTCTAGTGGTTAGCGTATGCGGCTGCTGATCAAGAGGTCACCGGTTCAATTCGGTTCGATTCCCAGGTCGGAAAATATTTGTGTGATCCACAAATATTTGTTTTGGAGTTTGGGTGTTTTCTATGTATATATATTCTATGTATATATATATATATATAAGTATATATTTACGAAAAGAAAGTATGTTTATGTATTTTATATCAGTTGTCTAGTACTCATAATACAAGCTCTGCTTAGTTTGGGACTAGATGACGTTATGTGTAAGATGTCCGAAATATTTATTTATATTTTCTATAGTAAAATGAATTAAAGTAACGTAATTTCTTCTTAGTTCTTGTGTGTTCATTTAACATTTTCTGAAACTACTTTATTACAACCAGTTCCAGATATATGGTGTATAACAGCTTTATTAGTTCCCAAAGGAAGAAAAAGTACTTTTAGTAATCTTTTATCAAACCCCATAAAAATTACAGATAAACTTTCTATAATTAACAAAAACCACTGTAGTTGGAAGACATTTTGGAAAAAGTTAAACCACTTGTTTAACACTTAAAAATTATCTTAATTTTTTATGTCTTTATTCTGATTTGGACGAGGCGTGTGTTCTTCTACTATAGTTATAGATAGTACGGACTAGAATAAAAAAAATATACGTATCCCTAGAATAAATTGATTCCGACCCTAAGTATTCTTCCTCTTTTAAATCCTGGAATTGTCTAGAAAAAATATATACTTGCAGTTAATGCCAGATATTGACTATATTCAAGCAATGATATTTCTCCCTCCCCAGCGAATAATATCGTAATGGCAATTTCTAAATTTTACAGGAAAAATTAAATACTGTTTTTGAGTATAATCTCGGCAAGGGAGCATCGTAAGGTAACCATTTATGTGTCAAAACAAAGCTAATTTAATTACATTGTATTTTCTTTTGGGTTTTTTTTGTAACAGTTTTCAAAATAAAGTTATTGGCGAAAATAATAATACCGAAATTGCAGCTCAAAAGTATATAGTGTAATGCATCATTGCCATATTGTTCGCGTGTAAATCCAACAAAATTTAACTGTAATATGATATTACGAAATTATTTGCGCGAAATCAAAGTGATAATTTAAAATCTTTAAAAAAATTATCTATATGATACCGTTAACAGCACTACGATTTTTCACAATTATCTATCATGTATTGTAAGAAATCATTACCTAATTGCGAAAATAAAAATAAAACCCTAAAATAATTGTTTTACACCTTACATGAAACACAATTATGTATTTCTTCCACGAATAAAATGGTAATAGTTACTTATCGAAAAAAATCACTATTACATAACCAGTATTAACTTGTTTTGGTATTATTCGTGTAAAAGGGTATGTTAGATTTTAAACGAGTAATATTGTTATGTTCATCACGGGGTCATTGAAATTAGTGTATTTTTCTAAATATCCATATAAAAAGTACAAAAAAAAATTATAAGGTGTAATTTGTGTTCTAAATACCGAATATGCAATAAAACGTGAACTATCGTAATAGCACATTATCATATTATTCGCTGGGGAGGGGGATTTGATCTGCAAACGTGATTTTAATAACAAAATATATTTGTAAAGGAAAGTTAATTAGCTATTTCTAAAATCCAAATTTATTGACATTGCAACTTCACACAAGATAATCGAAGAAATTAAAGATATAGCAACGTTGTGCAAGCTACATTTATGAATGATTTACTAAAAAGGGCTGAGAACAGTTAGAACTCTAGCGCCAACAGACAGGTTTGGAATCAATCAATCGATTTCTTAGTAAAAATGCCAATGAACAACACAAACAAAACATTCCTCTTTATAAACTGCTTTGAGAACGGTTGAACAAAAAACCAAGTTATGCAATAAATCCGTTTCAAACCACATGTGTTGAAGGCCCGTTCAGGAGAAATTAATTACAGACAGACATCCTTACTCACGGTATATCAGCAATATAATTGGGAACAAATGTGGTGATGATTTCGTAGTCAATGTTACTTGAGAATTTATTTTGACTGTAAAACTTACGAGGGGTGACTTTGATGGCATAGTAAACACTCAACTTCAAAGGGTTGCGTTTATTTTGGTAATAGCTTATTGTGACTTCCGAAAAGCGATTTTATTAGTTTTACTTCTTTTTACTTTCTGACGCGTGAACAAAAAATATAATATAATGCTAGCTATGCTGTAAATCGCAAGTAAAGCCGCCGAGCGGAGCTAGTCTTAATAAAAGATCCTAAGTTACTCCTTATAGGTCATAAGCTTTTTGCCAGTGAAAATTCCATCAAAATCGGTTCAGCGGTTC
The DNA here is from genome assembly GCA_932526445.1 of Phragmatobia fuliginosa. Lineage (NCBI taxonomy): Eukaryota > Metazoa > Arthropoda > Insecta > Lepidoptera > Erebidae > Phragmatobia > Phragmatobia fuliginosa. The sequence continues at coordinate 15,815,816 of OW052074.1, read as the reverse complement.
CAGAGATTATCAAAACAAACAAACAAACAGACAAAAAGTTGCATTTTTGACGTTAGTGCCGTATATATCTACAAATAAATAATACTTTGATATGCATTAGTCGGGGTTGTCCGTGTGGTGACGGATTAAGAATACAGAGTGTCACCACCCCTATTCATCTTGCGGGTGTCGTAAGAGGCGACTAAGGGATAAATTACGCAAGACAACATCGATGCAAAGAGAAGGAAAACTTGAAACCAACCCTATACCAACCCGTCTGGCCAGCGTGGTATAGTAGGCCAAAACCTCCCTTCTAAGGAGAGGCCTATGTCCAGCAGTGGACTGTTAAAGGCTGTTGATAATATAATATGCATTTAGTAAATAACTGCCCATTAGGTATTACAAACAGACACGCCAATTTTATTTATTTGTATAATTAATAGTTAATATACTGTCTGCATGAAGCTTAATCTTCATTATTTCAGCTTAAAGAAATCCTATGGCCTATTGCCATTAGTCCAATAGACGACCATAGACCTCCATTAGTTAGTAACTACCAAGAGAATTGATTGAAAGTGGCCTGCCTGCCGTGCATGCATTCACTGTCGCCATTCATTGAAACATCTATCCTTCTTATTGAGGAATATTCTACACTAGTTACGCCCTACAGTATTACTCGCAGTTGTTGCTGTACCTTCCTTATCCCATCTATCGCTGTGCTGAATTTCACCCAAATCCAGTCAGCCATTTTTGTTTTAGATACACATCAAAATTCATACACCCAAACATATATTCTCATAAACTTTCACATTTATGCTTTTAATTAGGTTTTTTTTTTTATATTTTAGTCTACCAAAGTGCCTCTATTCTTCCTGATGAAAAGCATGAATAGAATCCAGGAGTAGGGATCACCATCCTCATTATGAATGCAGACAATAAATAAATAAATAAATATCATTATTTCGGACATCTTACACACAACATCATCTATCCCTAAACTAAGCAGGGCTTATATTATGAGTACTAGACAACTGATGTAAATACATAAACATAGTTTTTTTTTGTAAATACATACATATTATACATAGAAAACACCCAGACTCCGAAACTAATTTTTGTGGATCACACAAATATTTATTCCGACCCGGGAATGGAACCCAAGACATCTTGATCTGCAGCCGCATACGCTAACCACTAGACCAACAAGGCAGCATGGTGACGCACACTATGCCGGTCTAGCGAGATGCTACTGCCTCATTGGGCCTCCGGTCTTCTCACTCACTAACGAAATACGACAACTCGAATACAGTCATTTTAAGGTTGGTCTTCTATGTGACCTGGCCCAATTGTGCTGAAATCAGCGTGGCCTACTACCTTCTAAATATATAAATATTTAAGGATTGTATTTTACAGTTATATATACGAGTATACAACTACAGCGCAAGGAGCCCTTCGGATCTCCGACTCCTCGGGGACTGAGGAACTAGTAGTATAAGGTGATTCCACTAAAAACACCCCGACGGCCGGTCTCAGGTGGGCTCTGAGGAGGACCCGGACCATGTTATTTCAAGTCCTCCTCAAGATCGGCGCCGCGCATATCCAGGCTCTATCCTAGAGGAAGCAACACAGGCTTCCTTCTGCTTATTGGCCAATCATTATATATTTTTGGGGCCTTATCACATGTTCTGACCAGGTCACCATCCTGCGTTCTTTACGCTCGGGATCGGCCCTCTCCCGATCCCGTTCAGCGGTCTCTTTCTGGAGCATTACAGCTTCACAGAAAGAGGCCACTGTGACCCAGCTCTCCTCACCCGCCAGCATGGCAGCAATGATTGCTGGCGGGGACAGGGATGCGAGTAGCCTACGATCTTTCATAATCAACAATAACTAAATCAAGTAACGGCACCTACATTATACATAGTCTCATCAACATACAAAAATGCAAGTAATCACATACGAAATATTAGACAATATTACCTACATTCTAATAATCGTTTATGATAGAAGAAAGAGCATTAATCTTGATAGCAAACAAATATTTATCTCGAGTCATCGAGTCGAATATCTTAGTAAAAGATCTGAATGAATACAATATACTTAATTGCACTATACGGAACGATCGTAATCAGATTGTGTTAATATAAAATTGTATACGCGTTTGTATTAATCCATAAAGTGGGTGTGGTTGTTGGTTAAATAAAGTTGTTGGGTTTATTTATAATATATGTTATTAGTTTTGCTCGCGGTTTGGCCCGTAAAAGAAGCCATGTCTTTAAACAAAAGTTGTTCTCTGTATTTAAAAGACAACTCTGGCATTAAGAATATACATGTGTCGTGGGGGGGTCTTTACAAATGTACATGAAATGAACAAAAAGAATACCTAGACTCAGAACAATAATTTTGAGGATCACACTAAGTGTTGTCTAACTGCCTCGTTGGTCTAGTGATTAGCGTATGCGACTGCTAATCAAGAGGTCTCGGGTTCAAATCCCGGGTCGGGCCAAAGTGTTTTTGGGATTTTCTTAGGAAATTCCTAATAGCTGCCCGTAGTTTGAAAGTTTGGCGGTGATTCACGCCTGTGCCTCGGAGAGCACGAAAAGCCGTCGGTCCCGGTCCCGGTCTTGAACATATAAGGCAATCGTTATTGGGAAGTCAGTGCCCTCAAATATACTGACAACTAGTTCAACCTTCGAATTTCAGTTCTCCCTTAGGGTTGCGGAGGTCCGATGCCAGTCGCTCCGTGGAAAAACTGAAATTCAGGTAAAACTGGTTGAACTAGTAGCCGACCCCAAATAAACTTGGGAATAATGGCTAGGAAGATGAAACACATAGACTAACAAACAAAAATCTTATAACTGTTGTTTTGAGTTCTGTTACGTTAAAAAAAAACCCTTTATTTGTTTATCTTTAATATTTTTAATTTACCGACCTCTTAAAATTTCATCATACATTGTCCATATTCACCCCTTGCATTATGAACCCTTAAGGGAGAAATTATAATAACCAATTCAATTAAAAATAAACAATTATTTAAATTGGTTCACAAATGTTATAAATATCGCATGACACACCTAATAGCTATTATATTAATAGATTGATTAATATATTAATATATTGATGAGCTTTTATTGTTTTGTTATTAGCGTTCTGTTAATACAAATATTAAGACTATACTCTGTCCATTCCTTTATTATTTTTTTGACAATTCAACAAATTTCGAAATTAGTGACGCCCTCACACGTCACCGATCCGGTTTGAAATCAAAATCAATCGATACAATATTCTTTAAGTCAGTATTGTAAATAAATAAAATGTGCACTATTATGATATATAATTGGCCCTGAACAAAGAAAACTTCCTAACACAGTCACTTGAAGGTCGGTTTAGTAGGTAAGCATTATGTGATTTTTCAAATGTATTTTCTCATAACTCTGGATTTAAACGTTATTAACCACGCGTTTCAAAGTTAAATTTTACTAACGCGTGCATAGTTACATTTTAACGTTAGTGGTCCAAAAATAAATTAATTAATGCACAGAGTTATTGTTCTTTATTCTAAGTTTGAACTTAAATTCCTAAATTTCGACTTAATTCCTTGCAAGTAATCAATCTTGAAGTCATACTATTTTAATTTTCTTTTTTTTATTTTATTAAATTTACAGAAACAATACTCACATGAAGTCAAATTATTTTGATCATAATAATATAAATCGATTAAACGATTAAAATAATCTATCAGATTATTTTAATCGTTTAATCGATTTATCGTATTTCAAGAACTATTTTATAGTTTGTTGTTTTTAGCTAGGCACACTGCCCACTTCCCTACCCGTTTATAAAGTACCACATTACTGTAGTACATTATTACGAAAAAAATACCGGTAATTTATAGGCGTGACCTGTCAAAAAGACAATAAATGAATGGACAAAGTATAGTATTTATTACACAAGAGTACAAAGTATTTATTACATTTATCTATTATAATTATTTATTAGTATCTTCAAAAAACGTATAATTTTATACCTTGATGAGAATTCCGAATGATTATTTAATTAAACCAAATATGGCCGAATATTTTCATGTAGTAACATTAAAAATAACGTTTTTTAATAACCTGTAGCGGTATCAGTATTGCAAGTATTCAGGTATTATGAAGAGTGAAATAAACGACACGCATTGACACTAGTGTAGGGCCACGAAAACGACCGAAAAGCTGCGAATATTATCGTAACTGAGTTTACAACTTAGTGCAATTGGAGAGGCCTACGTCCAGCAGTGAATTACGATGGCTAAGTATAATGATGAGTAAATTAAACGGTGTGGTGACGGATTAAGTCCGTGTGGTGACGGATTAAGAATACAGAGGGTCACCACCCCTATTCATCCCGCGGGTGTCGTAAAAGGCGACTAAGGGATAAACTACGCAAGACAACATCAATGCAAAGAGAAAGAAAAGTTGAAACCAACCCTATACCAATCCGTCTGGCCAGCGTGGTATAGTAGGCTAATGCCTCCTTTTTAAGGAGAGGCCTATAGGCCTATAGGCAGTGGACTGTTGAAGGCTGTTGATGATGATGAAATTAAAAGATATCAGGATTTACCTGTATGATTTTTAAGTTTCTTTTTTAAACTTAACTCTTGTTTTTAAATCAGAGTATAAGTAATAGAGTTCATAAAATTAATATTTCGAAAATGGAATACTTATTTAATTACGCCACTGCGACACGTCAACATTAAAACCTGGAACTCTCTACCAGCGCACGTATTTCCCTCCCGGGTATATATATAATCCCGGGTCCTTTAAGCGGGGCGTGAAAAAGCATCTCACTAGGCCGCCATAGTGTGGGTCGCCCTGCTGCATTGGCAGCAGCCGCAGTGAGGTAGGTGACCGGACTCCTAGATTCTGTCTTGCTTTCTATCAGACAGGGCAGATATTTTGGCAGCTAATATAAAAAATAGGAAAAAAAGGTCAATATCTATGAAATCGCTGCTTTCATAGCTCAATCGTTGTCGATAGCCCGACATCTCATCGGCTCAGCTACTACATTCTTAAGTGTGGCCGTGCATTCAAGACGGGTTTGACGCAAAAACGAAGCTCGCTATGGCATTCATAACAGTTTTTGTCACCTGTCGCCAACCTCCGGGTATTATATTTATAATAATACCTGTATGCTGTGTGCGTCTGGAATCCTACGAGCTTTTTTAAATTAAAAAAGGATTTAATTTTCTAAGGACATAGGGCATAATTATGGGATTTCTGCTTCCATTACAAATTTGAGCTGCCTGTTCTATCAGTCTTTAATGGTTTAGTAGAGCAGTTGGATTCTTAATTATCATACTAGTTAGCAGGATCACCAAAACTCTTAGAGAACAGTTAGCAAGCATTCTAAATACCAGTGACCATCTACCAACGGTCGAGTAAAATATATATTTTTTATAAATTCAGTCCATTAAATATTTAAATTCATTTGCTAATGGAAAACCCCTGTACTACATTAATAAAGAAGTGACTCGAACCGACTATACCGAGTGGCATGCGGTAACAGAGTCCACGACTGAACATGGAGTAGCGGTTGTCCGTCAGTCATGATGATGTGAAAACAATCATTAAATATATATTTCTCTTGGAATCGAAGTAGTACGTACATTTTTATTTTGCCTAAAACATTTCTCAAAAAGCTAAAATGTATTTTGTTCATCCTCAAATAATATTTGTTGAATGTATTTTACTACGCTACACTTTATTTTCAAAAAGCTACCACAAATATATAAAAAAGTAGTTTTACAAAAAAAATAAAACAAAGTATTTTGCAACACTGATATTTAAACTGCCTCGTTGGTCTAGTGGTTGGCATATGCGACTGCTAATTAGAGGTCTCGGTTCAATTCTCGGGTTAGCCCAAACTTAGTTTGGGGACTAGATTGCGTTGTGTGAAAAAATAATAATAATATATAACTTGAGTGATACATAAAAAACAAACAAAATGTTGTAAAACAGGCATGTGAAAATACATATACACGAAAATACATACCTCTATTATGTTCGAATACTTAGTAGTTTATATTATAGTAGTATAGTAGTAGTAATAGTAAACAATTTCTTTAAGGAACATGATATACTGTAACAAATGCCAGAACAATATCATCCAAGAGGTTAATCACACAATGAAGCCTTTATAATAACTCAAAACAACAACTACACGACTGACAATAATCTTTTCACTGACTCAATGACCTGTTCTAAAAACGTCAGAACTTTAATTATTCGTAACAACATAATCATTTGAATCGTGAGTGTTCAGTGAACATAGGTATTAATAGCACTTGGCTATTCTATCTTGACCTCTTTTATTCAAATCATTGGTCCAATCTCTTTCACTAATAAGTACCTTGTTATCTTGGTTGTTAATACTTAGATTATTACGTTACCCTCACTGCAAGATACTAGTTTACTTGTCGGAACCACCCGCTGTGCTTGATGCGAGGCGTATAACCGCTCACACAAGTTCCGCCATTATTTATTACCCCCATAATATTAAAGACCTTATCAACTGCAAGATAAAATTCAAATTCATAGGTTCGTCTATGTTTGGTGGATTGTACACCTCATGCCGTTTCATTACGATCCTTACCATCGTTTATCATACTTTACATTGCTATAATTTATTCGTAAAAGCGATTTTATTTTATAACGGACGAGATTATTTTACATGTTGTACTCGAATTTCTTAATACGTGACAGGGTTCAGTATAAAGTCTTTCTTGCCTTTGAATTATGGTAGTTTTATTATCGATAACAATATTTTACACGTCGCCAAGTCATGGTAAGTTGAGATCGTACTTTATTTATACGAGGATCGCAGTCGTCTTTATCGTGTATGCAGAGTTTTATTATTTTTATAAACACATTATCACCATACCCTGGTCGTGTTTCAAGCACTTAATTTTCACGACATTTATTCTTGGGTTTGAATCTGATATATTAATTCCATTTATCTTTGTGAGAAGGAACACTACCTCTATTCATACGTATAATATTTCTAATTCTGGTTTTTATTTACTTAAAACAATTCAGCTCTTAAATACGTAAAATGATTGTTAAGATTAAAAATAATAAAGTAGTTGATTGTCGTTACAATTTTATACAATATGCTTTCTTGCTCTTAACTCGCTCTCTTCATCAATTCAATGATCACATTTATTAAAACCCATCACATACAAAATTTACATCAATGTGATTTTTTATTAAGTATGAAGAATTGCTGACTTTATGCAGCTTATATTAAACACGACTTTGTTATTATTATCATCTTTTCCTTCTGACAAAAAGTGTCCGTCAACGACTTGTTTATAATGTACAAGGCTTTTGTTTTTTCTCTTGACTGTATTTATTAGTCAGGCTTCATAATTAAAATATGAAATGGGATATGATATGAATTCGAGATTCAAGTTTCACCGTACTAAAAATACTTTACCATAGTTCAAATTCGAGATAAATAAGATCTGACGTCCACCTGCTTACTATTTAATGTCTTAATTATGTTGAAGCCTGCTTGACCAGAATTCTTATTATGGCCACTTATGTGATCCTTCACGATATTCTACTTGAATTAATGGTTACTACTTTTAATATCCATAATATTAAGATGTTATTTATTACTACGTTATATACTTAGCTAGCCGTTAGATGTATTATTGATTTAATTAATGGTTTCACGGATAGTGTAGTGGCTTAAACTGTTACTGTTGGTTCATACTACACTGAGTATTTTCAAAAACAGGTACAGCTCCTATTTTATGTTTCATATAATTACATATGTTCATGAAGTTCTTGATAACATATGATATATTCTTAAAATAGGACTTCTCCCATATTATTTTTAGTATAATCCAAAAGCTCTTGAAGAAAAAACATCTGTAAATCAAGTTGTAATAAAATATTTTCTACAGTCATATCAAGCTCATTTTTATTGACCTCCTAAAGATTAATAGACATTAGTACACTTCACAAGTGACAGCACTTTAATGTCTCTACACCTTTATTTAGATACCATATCAATATATTTAATATTGGTATCAATTTTATTTGAAATTCTACATTTACTCGCTTTTTGATATCATAATTATGTTGCCTCTAGTTTCTTGTATAACTCGTTTCTATGTCCATCAATTTCTTGTTTTACACATATTTTATTGAAAGATATTAACAAAATTAAGAATACAAATTGATTTTAGAACAATTCATTAGTCTTATAACCGTTACGAAGCTATAAATAATTTGTCAAGTAGGAAAGTGATATAATTATGTACGTTTTATTGGGTAGTTTGTTTCCCTGATAAGTTATGTAATTGAAATATCTACTCAAGAATGTATTTATAAAACAAATTTCCATTACGATGGAAGTGCAGCTGCGAATTGTTTTAATGCAGATGTTAAAGGAAATTCATTTACACGAAACAGAAATGAATATTAATAAAGAAAAAATATGTTATTTGAGTTGTAAGTACGACAAAATTATTTTAATTAAATTTATTATTGAAGGTTCTGTACTGAAGTATGTAAAAGCAGAGTGATGGAGAACCGATGCATCTTGGTGGTTTCATTGCTTTTTGTCAATTCTAAAACTAATTAATTAACTAATACTAGTACCTGAGACAGCGTGCAGTTTTTGGTCGGTTCGAATCAGATATAACATCAGGAGGCGTCCCTGCTTTTCAAAGAAAATTCTCATGAGTACGTTTTATTTTCGAAAGAATTTGAAGGTCGTCTCGTATTTCATTAAGTTTGACTATTGAAATGTACCCAATGAAACATACTAAAGGTGAAATTTAAGCTAACCTACCGTTAGTTTATTAGTTCTGATGTGTAATACAGACTGGTTTCCCATTTCTCTAGTTACGTTAAACATGAACAGTTGCGTGTATCCAATCGAGATGCCGGCAACGTCATCAGGTCCTTACATATTATCTGCTACTGTAACAGACGCTGATATCTTATGAAATTATCAGTTTATAATTTATTGGTCACGCAAATTTAGAACGGCAGGGTATTAGTAATCGTTATTATTTCCGTACGGGGCAGTAGTTGATTTGATTTTTCGTTTATAATATAATAATATAAACAATTTACATTATACAGAAGACTTCTAAATAGAGATATTTTGAATGATGGTTTAGTATTCCATAAACCTAGTTTTTTTGATTAACTTATCTGCCTTGTTTATCTAGTGTTTACCGTATGTGACTGCCGATCAAGAAGTCTCGGGTTCTATTCCCGGGTCGGACCAAATGTTTGTGTGATCCGCAAATATTTGTTTCGGAGTTTGGGTGTTTTCTATATATAATATATATGTATTTACAAAAAAAAAGTATGTTTGTGTATTAATATCAGTTGTCTAGTTACCCATAATACAAGCTCGGCTTAGTTTTGGGACTAGATGGCGTTGTGTGAAAAATGACCGAATTTTTTATTATTATTATTTGATTAATAAGGTTTTTTTTTTATAATTAAGGTATCCATAAAAACAATACTTAAGCTTGATATTAGCTATTTCCTATCCTCTAACAAAGTATGCAAGTAGCGCAATTAACGTTTCAATAGTTTTAGTATAAAACCATACTAAAAAAATAAGTCGCATGCAAAGTATTTATAGCCATTTGTATATTATTTATTTTTCACCTTTAATAGTAATATTGTTTATAAATTTATTTATTTAATACACTTATAATATCTGCAGTATGTCTTTTAGCTGTAATTAGGGAGATTAAAATTATAAATTTCTGCACACACTAAATGATATACTAAACAAACTAGTAACAAATTTAGAATTCTATAAACTATAATGCACCTATTGTATAAAATATCTTAATATTAAATTTGTGGAGAGACGGGTGTCGAGGCCCTCCATCACAAAGACAGGATCCTCCGACCAGGCAAAGTGATCATGCCTGGCGGGCCACAGCCCAATGTTTGATGTTGGGATATTGTACAAATGCTAACCGGTGAGAGAATTTTTCTATCGCGATTCAGGATTAGTAGCTCCTCCGTATAGATCATTCCGTGTTTACTTCGAGGTTCAGTGTTTCTTCGGTAGATGGCGCTGTTGTATGTTATTCGCTTGCTATTATAAAGAACCCAAACATGAAACAGAACAAATAATATTAGAACTATCACTGTTAGAATTAAAAAAAAGATGACAAATCAAATAAAACTAAGACACATGTGAACATTGTAACAAATATGCATGCCACCATTGATACATAATTTAGAGCTTATCTCTTGATATGAATGCGTAACCACGCACCAGCAATAATAACACTTTACGACCTTTGAATGGAATAACTAAAAATATACATAGTGACAATAGCAATTGCTTATGTTGGCTACACTTAATTCAATCTACTAATAACTTGGAATATATTTACATCTTCAAGATATAGGTCCTTCTCAATGTCCGTATTTTTTTTTTAAAAGAAAAATCCAAAACAAAATAAAGTCGCGGGGAACTTTACCAAAATACATTAAACGGACTCAAAGAAAACCCAGGCTCAGAACTACAATTTGTGAATTACACAGTGTTATCCTACATGGGATTTGAGCTTGGCGCAGTAGAAAGCGGCATGGCAATCGCTTAAACCACTAGGCCAACCATGCAATCCATGGTTCTATCTAATCCCCGTTAAATTTAAGCTAAGAAAAAATGTATAGACAATTTTTAAGAAAAATTGAGTTTAAAAGAATAAAATGGATTCAAGCTATCTAGAACTAAATTGTACATCGATTCCAAATTTAATATTTTATCTAATGATACATATGAATGGTGAAAAGGTCTCAGGTCAATTCTGCACGCAAACAATATCAGTTCCAATATACTATTTCGTGTCTGTGTAGTTTATAATGTAACAGTAAACACTGCAATAAATACCCACAGTTGTACGAAATCCTATTATAATATAACTAGCTTTCGCCCGTGGCTCCGCCCGCGTGTATCTCGATTATTGCAGTAAAAAGTAGCCTATGTGTTATTCTGATATATAAACTATATTATTGTTAAGTTTCATCCAAATCCGTTCAATAGTTTTTGCGTGAAAGAACAACAAACAACATACATACTCACAAACTTTCACGTTTATAATGACTGTTTATGCAGAGGATTATATGGCGGCGGTGACAATTTTTGCATCAAGAGTTGACCTTTTAATATTGAGTTGATTAATTTGTTACCTCAGAATATATATTTATATCATCTCAGAATATAATATATATATATATTTAAAAGCTGGTGCCTCCGATGTGATCCCAAGATAAGGAAACCAGGACCTGATGATTCTAGAGAAAGCGAGGGAACTCCTCAAATACCATTGTCACATATGTCGCGATTAGGGTACTCGGAATAGTTTTTATTTAAAGTCGTTTTTTTTTGGTAAAAAAAATGTGCCTCTTCTTCCCTCTACTTTAGGAGCAAAGAGGAGAAAAGTCTAGTTGGTAACTGACAGCATAGTGCTAAAATTACCTTAGTAATATCGGGTTAAAAATGTGAGGCAAAATCAAAAGGCCAAAGAATTATTCAAATATATTTTCTTTTCTGGTCAACTTGTTTAGAGCACACACATAAATCGTAATGCTTTCATTTTAAAGCTTTGTAGCATTAGATAAAGAGCCAATATATTACCAAAGCCACATCAATATGCAAGAATCTCAATTAATCTTTAACACCATAAGTTTCCACGATTAATCACCTGCTCATGTGAATCTGTCAATAAGCTCTTCAGAACATTTTTATAAAATCATTTGAAACACGTTTCCAACATTAAATTAGTTGTAAATCGTCACACTATCGCGACTTGATTACAAAAAAGAACCTCATTCGGATAGTCATTCCAAACGATTATTAATCGATAGAAACTATTTCAACATCGAATTGAATCGATTTCGATTCCGTTACTACGGGTGTAAAATATATTTTTATAATCTGTGGCTTATATTTTTTTTTGTTATTTATTATTAACATCAATTAACCCTTGTACGTGAGTTACATTAACATATTAATATGTTTTGAGATCATAAATTACGATCGTTTCAATGTGGACGTCTAGTTTATGGGTATGGAAATAGAGACTGATTCAATTAATACTTTGACGTTGTTATAGTTTTTATTTGAAACCTTTTTGGTTAGGTAGTTAACGAGGTGCGGCTGTCACCTCTTGAAAAGATCGAAATTTAGATGACGCTGTTATATTGAGGTCTTGTCACCGGCATCATTAATTGTCGTTGCCACGTTTTCTCTTATTTATTTCAATAGAAATTGTAAGAAACAATAATACATTATTTGAAAGATTAAAATGCTATTTAATAACAATAATGTGGCGCTACTCCATTTGGCTATTGCAATTAGCGGACATTGAATACATGTAAAATACTGATGAAGGTACAAAATACATTGGGATTCCTGTGTGTTAAATAATTTGGTATTTTATGGCTATAGTGATACTTGTGAAGCTTTATGTAAAATAAATAAGAATTAGTATTTAAAATTAAAAGCTATACTCATTAAAATCAGTGCCGCAGTAAACATTTGAAACCTTATTTTTACTCCTTCATATAAACGCGTATACTCGTCAAATGGCTAACCCTTTAACACTCGGAACGTCAGAGCCAAAATAACTTCGTACAAAGCTGCCGACTTGTCTCAATTCTAAGAACTGTCTTGGCGATTAGTCGTGCAACGTATGATATCTAAATTAGTAAGCCCTATCTTTTTTTTTCGTGGCTGACGTCTCAATTAATGATGTGTAATCCGGGAGATCGTATGATGTGTTATTCGCTGATGGCTCGTTTAAATGTCAAATGGCCTGATACGGATGCTGTTCGATTTGGTTGGGTGGTGTTCTGATGTGTTTATTAATGATACGTGATTTTAACTAGCTATTATCTTATCTTGAACGTGAGATTGAAATTGATATGGATTTTTATGGTTTAATCGGTGAACAAACAGATATCTCACACATTTGGTGAAGAATAACAAAAGGTATGCTAGTTTTCAATGATAATTTTGGTTTAACCAATATGCTCCAAAATGACTTTTCGAGTATGGGAATAAAAAAAATTTTAAAAATAATTAGCCAAATTTCTCTCATTTGTGCTGTTTTTAAATCTGAATTAAGTAATTATAATTTAGAATAAAATTCTCTAATGATACATATTCTTGAAGAAATATAACATCTTGAAATACGCTAATTAAAATTTAAAAACCCAAAGAGCGCACTTCAAAGTATGCTTTGTCAAAAATAAATGCAAAATAATACAATTTGGTTGAGAGCGTTCGCGAGCGGAGGCACAGATTGTAAAAACTCTAAGAGAGGGTGATTAACCTTTCAAAAACTAATATCTAATAAAATATTAAGTTAAGTAATTTATCACAAATTTATTAATATAATAAAAACTCCATTCCACACACGTAATTCAATGAGTTTTCATTCAATGTTTATTGCAGGCACGTACGCTTATTGATACATAAATGTTTTTGGTATTATTGCTGTGATTTATAGGTACTATTTCAAGAACATAAATGTCGTTAATATAACATGGTGAAGGCAATTGTTTTTATTGTAACTTATTAACACAACATTTCAATTCCAACATAATTTCGATTTCTGTAAGACTACAATATTCTTTTTGTTGGGGAAAATATCAAAACCGAACCCACCTTTCTAGGCAAGCGTATTTCTATAAGCAAGCGGTAGAATATTGTAATGATTATATGTCGGTTAGAAAATCCATTAGAGTCTCTTGAGTTCCTGAGAGCTTGGAATACGTTTAGGTTACCTAAAAACATGTTCCGTGTGCTATTGTCATTTTTACTTTTTACCTTTCCCTGCTTTATTGCCCCAATTCGTATCATTTCGTATCATTCGTGTCGTTGTCCAAGTGTACCTCAAACTTAACTTTCCTAGGTCGTTGTATTTATTTTAGAGCCTAATTTAAATAAGACACAGGCTTAAGGTCTTTGGTGACTTTGTTGGCATTTGTAAACGAATTAGTTACAAAAAAGAGTATATTTTCACTCTGGACATTATCATTTCTAAAGGATTATTTGAAATAAAAAAGACATTATACTGACTTGGGAATAAGGAAATAAAAATATGTATTATATTTTGTGACAAATTATCAGCAGAATCTGGATGTGAGAAGCCGAAAATTGAACCAAGGACGTGCAATTTGACAGGAATATTTCCTTGCGATAGACTGGTGATGGTGAAGATTATTGATTATTACTTTATATTCCAATACTCATTTCCAGAAACATGACAACTGTAACCTCTGTGTTTCTGGATTATAGTCAATGAAACAAGTGATAGCATTTATTTATTTAGTTATATCGCATTCAACGTCAGGGAAAAATGTTTCTGAAATTATTGCAATTACACTGCGAGATTGAATAAAGTCGTGGACACGTGGAATAAAATAAAAGATAGTTACGCACACTAAAGTCAGAGCTAGAAACCTCCATAACTGTAAAAAGTTCATAGCCTAATCGATCCTAATGACGTAACAATGTTAATGTCAAAATCCCTCGGAGCGTTAAAAAGTAGCTGGTGAGAATATACCCACAAACACCGGACTATTCATCATAATGGTGCCAGGCAATTACCGTGTATAGCGTTAATGACTGACGCTAGTATTAATCTGTACAAAACTTGTTTTGGACTTGGCGATTCTGATAATAATCTTGTTTTAATAATTACTCACTCATTCTTCCCACAATCTTGATCGTCTATTTGTATGTTATTTTTCTTGGTGAACTTAATTCGGTAACAACTCTTTTAGTCAACTCAATTCTGGTTATATTTCCTCGTTGACGTTATCATGGATCGGGGCGTATTCTAAGGAATGTTCGTTCCTTTTTTTTATTTTGTAGACTACCAGATTCGTCTTCGTTGTTTCGAACGGTTGGTGTATTTTTTTTTTATAAATAAAACTTCTAACATCCATACTGATACGGAGGTTCTTATATATATTTTTTTCCATTTATTGTGTCTTTTGACCAAATAATGAATTATATATACAATAAGTTTACGTGTTTAATATTTTAACACTTTTGGTCTCTGCTTGTCAAAATGATTGGGTAATTTAGTATTTCATAATATAAAAAAACTCATGATAAGTTTACAAAACACACTTTTAAGACAATATTTTTTCCGTGTTTGCTTTATATCTCAAAATGTTGGATTTTTCAACTAATTCCCCCGCAGCAATGTTTATGATATAAAGATAAACATAAGTGAGTCTCTGAGTGAGTGAATGAAGCAGGACTCAGGAGACAATTTAAAACTAGTTTCAATGAAATGTATTCACAAAATTTACATTTTCTTACCCCGTACTTATACCACGCTGCTTAGTTTACTAATAAATGATAATCACTTACTAACTCATGCTTAAGTGTTTCCTGCTACTGTCGTGGTCGCAACGAATTTAATTCGTGGACTTGATTACCATATAACTGAATTCACGTGACTGATTATTCTTGGTCTTCTGCTTGAGATAATTGGACATTCGTGTGATTTTTATCACTATCATCTCATGTATTTATTCTCTGATGATATGATCATACGTCAAAAGGTTTTTAATGCTTGACTCATCATGGACGCCCGAAATGATTCTGACGTGACTTGTTAAGGTAGATTGATAATTTAACACCTGCAATTTGTAATCTTGTTAGAGGTATCTTTAGGTTGATAGTACTAGCAAGTTCCTATTAAGTAACATATAAATTGAGAAGATATCTTGTATAAACTTAGAGAAATTTGTTAAAGTTATATCACTAACAATTTATTTATGAACTAAATATAACATAGTACATACTAGTATAATACATTCCAAAGTTACTCTGTCTGTCTTTTACGTTTTCCGGGCAAAACCGCTTGACCGATTTTGCTGAAAATTGTAATATACATAGTTTAATTATTGAAGAAGAACATAGACTACTTTTTACCGCATCAAGCATAGTACACGCTAGCAAAGACGCGAGCAAAAGCTAGTTTAAGTACAAATACTTTTATTAAGGCATTAGCGCTACATTTGATTACATCGAAGGCGTGGGTATTAAATTTCTCTCCATGGTCAACAATTTTCAAAAAACTCTGGTACAAAGTTTATCTTAAATCCATAGATAACACCACACTTATCTCACAAATAACAGGCAACTGTGAAGTCAACACATAATTTCAATATCCGTAGCCATCATTCAAAATCAACTTATTAAAGCTACACCTTTTGTATAAAAACAAAAATTGGCGGCCATTTTGCTTAAGCTCGTTACATCTCGACGCACGCCACTGGCCCTCGTAATTATGATGTTAAGCCGTATGTGTGTAACGGCCCTAAATAACGCGAATAAAATGTTTACAAGTGTGTGTAAGTGCGTACGCGCCGCGGCGTGTTTTAATTTACTAGTGTGTGTGTATACGGAACACATATTTGTGAGTATGTGTATAATTTTAGCTGGATGTGTGCATGCACGTGTTAGTGGGTGTGCGTGTGTTGATTTGTCGGCGTTTTTGAATGCGATGCTTGTCTAACAATAATTATTATATACGTGCAGGGCCGCGGGCGGTGCGAACGTCCCTTCATGTTTTTAGGGTTCCACGATAAGATAACTAACCCCTGTATGATTTGTTTGCGTTATGCGTCCACCGTTTGTTTTGGTTGTACTGTTTTAATGCCTGGCAGGGGATGCATTAAAAGATAATTGCTTCAAGCAGCGCAGGGGGTGCTATCTACTTGATATTCAACTGTTAACTTTATTCTTTTGTGTAAATCAGAAGCGGCTATTATTGTACTTTGCTGAGCTGAAGTTTTTACTCCTTTCAAATATTTTCAAAATCCTTTAAGTGATTTGTATACCTATGCATTTTTATTTATCTATACAAATAAATAAAATTGGAGTGTCTGTTTGAAATATCAAATACCCATTTTTTTACTAAATGCATATCAAAGTATTTACGGTACTGACTTGCAAAATTGAATTTTTAAATTTAATGTCTGTCTGTCTGTTTGTTCCGGGTAATCCCTGGAACGGCTAGACCGATTTTAACGGGACTTTCAGATGGCTAATGACATAAGGAGTAACTAACTAGTTTATGCCTAGGCCTAGCTGTGGCCACGCGAGTGAGTGAGTGTGGCCACATATCACTGCTGTTGTCTTGCATCATTTGCTCCCTTAGTCAGTTGTTACAACTCACAACACCCACGCCTCGGAATAAATGGAGGTGGGGCACTCGGTATTTGGTATCTCACTACTTATTAATTAACCTAACTAAGAAGTAAAGTGTTCCGTGTGGTGACGGATTAAGAATACAAAGTGTCACCATCCCTATTCATTCCGTGGGTGTCGTTCTTTCTTAATTATTCAATCATTCATACTTTCATACTAATATTATGAATTCGAATGTAAGTCCGTCTGTATGTATGTCAGTCTGTTGCGCTATTCACGAATGTTTTATATTTCATAAATATTTCTACACAAACATTAAAGGTATACAAAGATTCCTGCAAAGACAAGCATATTCACAGGATTCAAACTATACCAAAGGATGTCAGGAACAGATTGAAATAAAAAGAACAACAAAAATGCATACAAAGATTTCAACCGCCATAAAATTAAATACCAGAGGACGAAGGCAAAACTGTCAACTGTCCACTGGCAAACAGGAGCCGCAGAATCTATCTGCAGCTTTGAAAAATAAAATCGAACATTTATCTAAACGCGAACTCTAATATCTTCTTTTCCTAAATAAAATTTATCTACAAAACTATTCAAGAAAATCATTGATTTAGATGATACTACAGAACCTTATAGATCTTTTGATAAACATTGGTTGAGTAAATTCGGACAAGCAATCTTTATCGGAAATCGGAACTCGCCGCCTGGCACACACCCAAACACATCGTTTGCTTGTAAAATGGTTAATCATGGCTACGCCGATAACGAGTTTGGCCAAATATTGTGGACGCCTCTGAACTTAGATTAGATTACATTATTGATAAAATTACGGGTCCCAAAATTGGGACAGTAATCTCGAAATATTTACGACTCTTTAGACTTAGCCTTAGAGTTTATAAACTATTTATCGATCGAATAGGGATAGAATATAGTATTATATCTGTTAAGAGGGTTGGGATACAGAATGTTGATCAGTAAATTTCTTTATTTAACACCTTAATATTTCTGCGAGAGCTTTATAATATTTCTCATTATTGTTTAAGGTCTTTATATCCAGCAAATTTAAAGATTTTAAGTCCATGGGAATCAAAAGAAATTACTTTGATTCACGAACATGGCAAATACAAGTATCCTTGTACAAACACGGGCCATTTAACACAACAAATTAACCGTCATACCTCATACAATGTTCAAGTTTTGAAGCAAAAAAAGTTGAGAAAAAGAACCATTATAGTCAAGGAGAGGTAAAAGAAATAAAACATCGGACCCTACAGGTTGCAAGCCACTAACGTCTCAATCTACATCCATCCGTTTCGAACAGGGTTGGCAAAATAAAGAAAAATAAAATAGTATAGATCTTAAGGCCACGAAGTTTATATTCACATCTCTACAGTGTTTCTTTATTTTAAATAAAATAAAAACTACAAACTAGTTCAAAAATATGTGTTTCAGTATATTTTCATACACCCACATTTTGATTGAATTATATTGCTTGAGGTCATTAGTATACTAAAAACTAACGAGTTACCAGTGTTCTTGATAAATGATTGAATTGAATTAAACTTTAGTTTTGATTTTAATCTAATTTTGTTCTTGGTATGTAATATTATTTAATCGATTAGAAAAATAATTGCATTGATGGTAAAAAGTAAGTCAAAAGATTTGAAATTTACAAAATTTAAATCTTCCGAACTGGTAGAGTATTACGAATGTATTATAATTTATAATTCAATATAAAGTTTTGTCCTATATAGTAACAAATAATATAGGTAATAATAAATAAATATTTCGGAGATCTTATACACAACGTCATCTAGTCCCAAACTAAGCAGAGCTTGTAATATGGGTACTAAATAACTCATAGAAATACATAAACATACTTTTTTTTTGTAAATCCATACATATTATACATAGAAAACACCCAGACTCCGAAACATATATTTGTGGCTCACACAAATATTTGGTACAACCCGGGAATCGAACCCGAGACCTCTTGATCAGCAGCCGCAGACCAACAAGGCAGTCTAATAAATAAATATTTCTTTCTATCTTTCTTGAGCTGTACTTTAGTATTAAATGAGTAGGTACCAACTAAACGTATGTTTAAAGACTGTTTACATTTTTATGTGCCCACGGTCATAGGAACATGGAATGCTAACCTAACATTCATCATTTACATATTAAGTCTCTGCCATTACACACAGAATCTATTAATAATATAATTAATCACTAACCTGTTTGCAGACTTGATAAAAGAAATTGAACGAGCAAAAAATTCATAGACACTGCTCCAAAATTTTGATTTGGATTAACGACAGCGACGATGTAAGCCATGATTCATAAAATCAAAGTAAACAATCTTTCAAACATAAGAACTTAACTCATTTCAAGAAGGTTATGTTTCATTTCATATAGAATTAATTTAGAGACTTGTCAGACTTATTCAGGTGTAACACTTTTTTGATTTCATCATATAATTGGATCACCTTTCATTCATTCGACACCAATTCGTACCAAATTCGATAATGTCGAATTTGAAATCATCTGAAATGTTAAGGCGTTATTCGATTCACCTTTTCATATGAATAAGAGTTTTATTAAATTCATATTTATCAAATTATGTATAGGGGGAAAACAAGTTCATACTATAAGAAAGACGCACGCATTGAAAATCGTTTATATTCTAGTTTCCCACCCGTTTTTACCCACATGTAAATCGGTCCTCGCAGTTTAAAGTAGCCTATGTTCTTGCTTAGGCTCTAGAAGTCTAGACTGTCTGTAGGTATACTAAATTTACCCATTTTCATTTATTATTCGTGAAGTACGGCAGGGGGGCAGCCGCCGCGGGGTTTAGTGGGTAGACTGGTCACAACTCTGGGAGTCCCACACACGCCTTTCGCATACCCCTCGGAGCGTATGGTGCGAAAAGCATTCCCCACGTAATAAAGAAAAAAAAGGTATACTAAATTTTATTAAATCGGTTTAGTAGTTGAGTTTTGGCATGAAAGAACGACAGACAGACGCATTTATAATATTAGTTAGGATGTTCGTATTGCGTATTATAAAGTTCACATTAAGTTGCTATCACTTAAAGTTTCTGGAAACTTAGATTCTCTTAAACAGCAAAAAGGTAGGCCAATATCCAGATAGACGTCTACTAAGTAAGATTCAATGTAACAAATTTATGCCAGCCCTGTATTTCAAGCCGAAACAAGTTATCCGACTAAGCAAACGAAATGTAAATGTTATGTAAGGAAAGCAAATACGATGAAATTGTTAAGTTACTAAGATAAATACGAAGTGTAAAGTGTTGTATCCATCATGTCAGCCATTATGTCTTGAATGGTGATGTCACGACTTATAATCAAATATTTAGATGGAATGGAGATTGAATTAAAAAAAAAGAGAAATACACGGATTTTAAATTTGTATGTTAATTCTTACTTCTTTGCTAGTCCTTACTCCTTATAATTTCTATGTTTTTACTAACATACAATCATAAATACAAAAGTGACTGTCTGATGCGCTTTCACGCCAAAATAACTAAACGGATTTCATCATCATCAACAGCCTTTAGCAGTCCACTGCTGTACATAGGCCTTTCCTTAGAAAGGAGGTTTAGGCCTACTATACCACGCTGGCCAGACGGGTTTGTATAGAGTTGGTTTCAAGTTTTCCTTCTCTTTGCATCGATGTTGTCTTGCGTAGTTTATCCCTTAGTCGTCTTTTACGACACCCGTGGGATGAGTAGAGGTGTTGACACTCGGTATTCTTAATCCACGTCACCACACGGATTTAAATGAAATTGGTATTCAGATGGTCTAGAGCCTAAGAAAAGACATAGGCTATTTTTTACAACGATAGCCGACATCCTCGCTGGCGGAGCCACAGGCGAAAGCTAGCGAATTATGTTTTAAATAAAATAGAAGTAATAAGGCCATCCGATACACGTGCCAACATAAATTACAAACCAATTCATGCTATAAAAACTTAACCAACTTCGCTCCATAGCCTCTATGTCTTATAAAAAATATAACACGCCACAAACATACAAATAACTTATCAACAGACCAATCCTAACTGAGAAATAGTTTACTTTTTTGCTTTCTAACATCTATATTAACCACGTATTTTCTTACTATTCAATACTTCAGGCTAGTTATAAAACGTATGTAAAATTTGCACCCAAACATAATGGCTGTCTGAAATTAAGTCATCACGTCTCCCTATGAGGGGTCTCAATACTACTTCACGGGTATATTTTAAGCTTCACGACATAGGAAGTATGCACATTCAACAATCACACCTAACCCCTTAAAATAAAGTCGATAGTTCTTAGTTTGTAGTTGTATGTTCATTTTAATAGCGGAAAAAATTGCATCGTCATAGCCACGACGGTAAAGCGTGACGAATCGCGATAGAGACGTCAATTCCTTTACATTCTTAACAAAACCAACAAGTGAAGTACTACGAAAAAAAAAAGAAATAAAAGGAAGCAAAAAAGGAATGGATGTTGCTACTGAGTGACGCCGGCTGTCGCTAACGCTTTCTTTTATTCCTGAGTGAAGTTTCGAAAGTGTTGCGAAGTATATTAGGTTTAAAAAAGTTATTGAAGCTGCGGGTTATTTGTTTTGATATTTCTTTTATCCTAGATAATTATTTATATATAATTATAGATGGTTTTAAAAATATGAGTATGTTTTACTTCATTATTAGTGTGGCAATTTATAAATAAAGGAGCTTTTTAGGGTTCCGTAGCCAAATGGCAAAAAACGGAACCCTTATAGATTCGTCAAGTCTGTCTGTCTGTCTGTCTGTCTGTCTGTCTGTCTGTCCGTCCGTATGTCACAGCCAATTATTTCCGAAACTATAAGAGCTATACTGTTGAAATTTGGTCAGTCGATGTATTCTGTGAACCGCATTAAGATTTCTACATAAAAATAGAAAAAAAACAATACATTTTGGGGGTCCCTATACTTGGAACTGAAACTCAAAATTTTTTTTTTCATCAAACCTATACGTGTGGGGTATCTGTGTATAGGTGTTCAAAAATGATGTTGAGGTTTCTAATATTATTTTTTTCTAAACTGAATAGTTTGCGCGAGAGACACTTACAAAGTGGAAAAATGTGTCCCCCCCCCCCCTCTAACCTCTAAAATAAGAGAGTGATAAAACTAAAAAAAATATATGTTGTACATTACCATGCAAACTACCAACGAAAATTGGTTTTATCGAGATCTAGTGAGTACTTTTTTTTTAATACGTCGTAAATCGTAACACGCAATTTACCTTTCATCCAATCAATACACTAGTATAAAAACATCTATGAAAGTTACAACGAACTACAAGAACTTTTATATGATGTTACTTGCTGATACGGAACCCTTAATGGGCGAGTCCGACTCGCACTTGGCCGCTTTTTGTGTTCTTTGATTAATGTACTATGTTTTATGAAAATTAAGATTAACTCGAGCAATATAATAATGAAAAAAGTATTATAAATTTAAGTGACCATAGCTCAAATCAAAACATAATGGCTACCTTACGAAAGTTGTAATTTTTATTTAAAAAATATGAAATAAATTTATACCAAACACTCAACGGTGGAATATAATAAACATTTTGGTTGAAACAAAACAAGGATATATGGCGAGTTGGCTCAGAATTAGCAGGTCAACAACAAAATATTTCACACCGGACTGCTTTTATACAGGAATCTGTGAGATTATATCTAGAGCCTTATACATAAATTACACTTACAGCGTCTTCTCAGCGAAACACTAATTGCTTTTTGCTTCACGAATATCCTCGGTAATAAATGTGGGAATAGCCCGGATGAATGACTGTTGACGTTTGAAATTGTTACTTGCAAATTGCCACTACAATTCGTAGTTCTTTTTTTCTATCATATCCCATTAGTAGATTTTCATTTTTTAAGCATAATTTAAATATTTACGTCCTTACTAATATTCTAAACGCGAAAGTTTGTGAGTATGTATGTATGTTTGTTGCTCTTTCATGAAACTTTACAGTAATATAACTTATATAACAGGATAACACATAGATTTTTTACTGAAATAATCGATATACTCGCGGTCGGAGCCGCGGGCAAAAGCTAGTGCATAAATAAAACTATTAATATTGAAACATTATAGAAACATTCAGTTACCTTACTCCATTTATAAATCTATCTACAAATTCAAAGTCCTTTTACCAATTTCAAATTGACATCAAATACTAATAACTGCGGCCGCTTGAAGCTAAAAAATGCTTAAGCTTTTAAGTCAACGCAATCAAAAGATACGGTCTTTTCAACCTTATATATAAACATTTCGCAGGTGAAGTAAGACTTTTGTAGGACATTTTTTATTGACCTATAAACACAAAAAGAAACGCGAAGCAAGGTCGGAACATTTGAGGACAGATTTTTGAGATAGATAAATTCCTACTATAATAATTTAAATGCGAAAGTAACTCTGTCTGTTACGCTTTCATGCCTAAACTACTGAACCGACTTGATGAAATTGGGTATGAAGATAGAACTGAACTTGGGAAAGAACATAGGCTACTTTTTACCGCGATAACTGACATAAATGCGGGCGGGGCCGCGGGCGATAGCTAGTTACTCATAAATCTGTTTATCTATGCCTATCTAGATTTAGAATTTTATTAATAAAACGACTCATGAAATGTTTTTCACCTGTATATAGCTAAAATGCAGTACATCTTAGTCTTTAGACATAATAGTACAAGTTTTTATAACATTCCATTGACTAGTATCCGCTTCAATGGTTTATACCTTCCATTACTTTTTTCCATTTTACTACCCAAGGGACGTATAAATCTAGCTTATAAATAATCTTAGTATTTGTATATTATTATTTGTAGATTCTGAAAATGTAGTTTTTAATTTATATTTCTGTCATGACGTTAAATTATGACATCATTTCATAAATTACTTTTTTTCCAGCCTTTTACCAATCAAGGCACATACTCCAAGACTTATAGTCTACTACGACTCGGCTGAGCTTAGATTTTTTACATATCCCTATTGGAATTAGACCTTTCAAAGACCTTTGTAGTTGTCATGCTTTTCAGGCTTTCAACGTTTGATTGTTTGGGTATAAATATACTGTTCAATACTGTTCATGTACTGTGGAAATAATAGATATATATAATTTATATATTTATATAAAGGTAATGTTCATTTGTTCCGCGGATGTATAAATAGTATCGATCTGAGCGAGTATTCAAAATATATAGATACTTTATATTGTAGTCATCTATTGCTAAATTTACTATAATAATCTATTAGTGCAAGATGTTCTGTACAACAGACTGGAACCAAATCAATATCTGTATCTCAAGAAATAGTTTCAACTATTAAAATAGGTCGTAGATTTAACTAGTGTTATATTCCTACCTCTTTTCGCTGTTCACTTCGTAATACTTACTTAAATTACCTTTATTTTTAGAATTCTGGGATTATCCTTATCTTCTAACGTTTGGAGGAAGGATCTTACGCTATCTCTGATTAAAATCTATATTTAGCAGTAAACAACCTTGATGTAAATGTACTTATATTTTTTCTGGACAACAGATTAAATTTATTTTTAACCGTACCGGTTGGTATCTTTTCTTTTTTATCTTAGTATCTTTCGGACCGCTAATACTCAACGCCATTTAGTCCCAAACTAAGCGGAACTTATACTACGGGTACTAGAAAACTGCTATAAATAAGATACACACGTATTATATATGGACAACATACAACTCCGGAACAAGTAATTGCAGATTATAAAAAAGTTTGACCCGTGAATCGAACGCGAGACCTCAAAGCAGTCGCATACGCTATCACTGCGCTGCCGAGGCAGCCGGATCTAAATCTTGAGTTTGAATAAGCCCTAAATTGACAGTAAATTTTACCAAAAGTCCCTGCAGTGTAGAGTTAGATATCTCGTTAGATGTTTTTACGCACTACACGCAGTAGAAGCTATTAAAAGGAATAATTTTCGCCCGTTTTTAATTCATTTTTCATTGATACGCAGTTTCTATAGTCTTCCCTAATAAATAAACTAGCTAACAGTGAAAGAATGTTTCAAATCGGACAGGTACTACTTAGATTATTAATTATTTGAATAAACAAACTCTTCAGTTTCTTATTGTTATTTTAGACCAGCTGATTCCCGCGGTGTTACTCGCGGTTATTGTAGTTAATAATAGCTTTTTTGCAAACCTTAGATTATGAACAAACTGAAGAGTTATTGAGACTCCAACAGTAAGCTTTTATACGCATAAATACACATACACCCATTTGTAGACACATCACAAAACACACACAAATACACAACCCACACACACACACAACACATATACAACCCACACACATACGCATGCACGCACACACACCGCATTTTATTTTATTTCCACGTTTTAAACCTAAATTCAGAGAAATCTGTTTAAGTAACAGCAGAACACTAACTCCCAAGTCACAGGAACACCTAGTTTGGGAGTTAGGGTTACTCTAATTGTTAAACCTTTACCTTAAATCTTGTAACTTTATAGTTCTTAAGATATTGTAAAAGGTTATTTATGACAATAAAGATTTTGATTATTTTATTATTATTATTATTATAATAGCGCGTGCGGAGCAAAGATGGTCTTAAAAAAATAGCCCAAGTTACTCCTTAGTTAATGAGGTTTCTGCCAGTAAAAATCCGTTCAAAATCGGTCCAGCCGTTCTAAAGATTACCCGGAACAAACAGACAGACAGATAAAAAATTTTGAAATTTTATTTTTGATATTAGTACCGTATATACTTTTACATGCATTTATATAAAACTGTTCAGACTCCAATTTTATTAATTTGCATTGATTAATATAAATTTTCACTCTACATGTACGTATGCCAATACTATGTTCAATTTTTACAGATGGGTCAAAAGCTACGCAAAAAAGAAGTCACCATTGAGTATTTGCCTCGTTGGTCTAGTGGTTAGCATATGCGGCTGCTGATAAAGAGGTCTCGGGTTCGATTCCCGGGTCGGACCGAATATTATTTGTGTGATTCACAAATATTTGTTTCGGAGTCTGGGTGTATTCTATGTATAATATGTATGTATTTACAAAAAAAAGTATGTTTATGTATTTATATCAGTTGTCTAGTACCCATAACACAAGCTCTGCTTAGCTTAGGACTAGATGATGTTGTGTGTCAGATGTCCAAAAAAAAAAAATATTAAAATAATTTAGCTAAGAGTCGTTCCTAACATTTGTACCAAAGGGAGATTCACTTTGTTTCAAGTCTATGCACCATTTCTTGTGGTTTCAGATATTACCGCAAATAATGTTACATTTCCTTTTTATACATTCGGATAGACAATAACACGCTTCTGTGGATTCTCTCACGATACTTGCTGTTGCCTTGAAACGGATATAAATAAACAATTGTCACAACTTCAATACTAAAAGAGAATCTTTACAAGAAAATTGAAATGTGTCTTTGTCATATCAAATTAACATTTTTTAGTTTTCCGTAGTTCATGACTCGGAATTCTTATAGAGGTTTCTAAAACCATTCGATTTAGGTATCCGTTTAGGAGTTATTCAATTTGAAAGCGCAATTTTTTTCCAAAAAACAGGGCGTCCCCTCCCTCTAAAAGCTAAACGACTGACTCAAAAAATCTGAAAAAAATTATGATAGTAGCCCATATATTGAGCTTTCAAGGAAAACTATAGCGGTAAAACACTCACTTGGAAAACTTCGTACTTTAGTGCATTTTATGTGAGTGAGAGATAAAGAAATAATAAGTAAGCATACTATATAATACAATATATACCTATCGTAATTACATCTAAAGCAAGTTTTAAATTTATGTGAGTCTTTTTGTGTCAGCTAATCTCTGGAACGACCCTTTCAATTTTCACGGGACTTTTCTTGGCAGATAACTGATGACTTAAGATGTAACTTAGGCTAGCTTTTTTCCGGGGCATTACTCCCTATATACAACAATAACTGCGAATAACACCGCGGTACTAAGCTAGTACTTAATAAAATAGCATTTCAAATGAGATAGAGAATAGATTCTGAAATATGTAACATAAGGTTCATTATCCATATATGAACCGTATAAATATATTAACAACGATTAATTTTGCGTTTCACAATCAAAGATGTTTGCCTTTTTGTTTCTTTTTCGTGGTAATATATACTT
The DNA here is from genome assembly GCA_932526445.1 of Phragmatobia fuliginosa. NCBI lineage: Eukaryota > Metazoa > Arthropoda > Insecta > Lepidoptera > Erebidae > Phragmatobia > Phragmatobia fuliginosa. The sequence continues at coordinate 15,788,400 of OW052074.1, read as the reverse complement.
AGATACGCCTTGTTGATCTTTTAGGTACATTTTTAGGTTTTATTGACGAGCTAAGCAAATTCTGATAGATAATGAAGGAAGTCATCATCATCATCATCAGCCTTTAACAGTCCACTGCTGGACATAGGCCTGTCCTTAGAAAGGAGGTTTTGGCCTACTATACCACGCTGGCCAGACGAGTTGGTATAGGGTTGGTTTCAAGTTTTCCTTCTCTTTGCATTGATGTTGTCTTGCGTAGTTTATCCCTTAGTCGCCTTTTACGACACCCGCGGGATGAATAGGGGTGGTGACACTCTGTATTCTTAATCCGTCACCACACGGATATGACACACGGATGAAGGAAGTAATGTATTGTATCTTCATCATCATCAATCTTTCGCAGTCCACTACTGAACATAGGCCTCTCCAATTGCACGCCACACAGTTCGATCCCCGGCTACTCGGCTACTACCCTTGCACTTATCTCCCTTACTAATATTATGAATGAGAAAATTATTTTGTCTGTCTGTCTGTCTAGAGATAGCCAAAGGACGCTAGTGGAGCCGCGGACGTATGCTAGTTTAATATACCTTTTTCTAACCAAATTTATTGATGTACATACAAAACCGGTAGCCATACAACACAAATTACGCTTCAATTAAAGCACTCATTTCCTTTCGAATTCAAAGGTTTTAAGCTAAAAGTTATGTCCGTCCGTTGCAATTTATTTCAAATGTAAACGCTAACATTGGTGATAATTAATCAAATTGAAACATTAATTCTATTAAGTGGCATCGCTTCAATAAATTAACTTGAAGCATGCTATTCTAATTTGGTATCATTCGTTTTAAGGTGCTCTTCGGAGATAGAAACAATAGAAATTAAACTTTATTTTACTTCTGTGAAGATTTGAATTACATTGGAGTCAATTTTTAATAAAATCTGATTCTTGAAATTGGTATAGGAGTCGATGTATATATACGTAATAGATTTCGTAACAAAAATAACTAGCGATAATGTTACTAATGGATTGAGTCGACTAAGAAAGTTTTGAGTTGTAAATTTTACTATGTCAGTTTGAATAGCCTAATTAATTTCCCTTGTTTTGACATTATTAATTATGAAGTTATCAGTTTTATAAAGTACTTGCTGTGACATATTGACATGCCATGACATTTTCTACTATTGTTTTTATACTATCGAATAATATTAAATTTAGTATTATAATCGTCCACCTCCGATTTTAAACGGTTTATCAAGATACTAAAATTTGCCCGTAGCTCCACCCGCGTGGTATGTTGGTTACCCCGTTGTATGTATGAAGTACGGTTTAGCTGTTAAGCGTAACAGACAGACAGCCGGGTTTCAGGGATCACGTAGGTTCACTTTTAGTAGTGCATCCTATTATATATGTCATCAAACTCTAAACTTTCGCAGTTATAAGGTTACATTAGAATGGACTTCAGTAAACAGGATTTTAAATAAGATAAAGAGATATCAGTTTATATTTTTAAAGAAGTTACCTTCTAAAGATCATAAAAACAATGATTTTGTAGCTTTAGTACGTAACTTCATTTGTACACAAAAAGTTTTAGAGTAAGAAAATCAATGTTTACCAAACATCGTATAATCGCAGCGCCCTTTGATCTTCAATCAACATCTGCTAACAATATCCTAAAAACCTTTCAATTTAGACCCAAATAAGCTTCGAAACACTCCGAAATCCCTACACAATATTAATCAAGTGGTTCTGGGATCGATTCAAAGTGAACTTAGCAGAGGCACAACCAATAAAGCATTGACTAATATACCTGAACATCAAAATTTGCATATCAAACGGCCTCCCATTGGGCTATACGGTAATGTAGAGACAGAATTTGGTCGTATTAGTTTGCCCACGTTTAGTTAAGTGTAGCAGTTTAAGATATAAGTGACAGCGTGTTATTCATTATTGAATTTAAAAATATGCAGATTAATTTATACAGAAGGATCTAAATAAGCCATAGTAAGAGTAACCATTCTGCATTGTATTCAGTCATAATACGGATGGTGGGCACTACTTGTGGATTTTACTTATGCTTTCCATAAAGAGAGTATAGTCACTTTAGAAGGCTTAAATATATATAAAAATTGACGACATTTTTGGCAGAACATCGACGTGGCCTAATTAAATACAATGAGAAACAATACTGTTTTTATTCAGTGGTCGTTATAATGTTTTCTGTACATATATTTTATTGTTTTTTTTATTATTTGATTGAAATAAAGGAAACCATGTATTGTACTACTGTACTACTGTGAAATAAAGAAAGTCTGGCTAGCAGAATGCGAGAAGCCCAAAATATATTAGAGTGGCGTGCACTGGTAGGAGCTTGTGTCCTGCAGTGGATATAGATAGGTGGATGATGGTGATGACAGATAGTTTTTGTTGTATTTATTCTCGATAAATTGAAATATAAGTATTTAAAACAGTAATAACGCTGTAAGTATATAAACTTATGCTATCTCTCTTAAATCTGTCCATGTTATACAAGTGAAATCTATAAATATCAAAAGTAAAAAAAATGGTTTAACAATAACGATATATCCACACAAAAAAGAAACAATATTACACTTACTACCATAAGACAATACTAATACATATTATGTGTTCAAGCGTCAAACCAGAATGCATCATTTTAAATACATCTTAAAAAGTATTGTTCTAGTTTGACCTTCATACTTTTACACGATACGGAAACAAAGAACACCCAAACTCAGAACAACAATTTGTGGATTACACAAAGTTTTTAGTATGTTGTATGCAAAGTTTCAAAGTACAAGTTTGTGTAGTAGAATACAGTGTAGTTAGTTCATTTGACTAGTTCACCATATTTTTACTGTAAACGGGACTTAATCGAGATAATATTAAAAAGGTTACGATACCCTCTATTTTCCGACGTTTCGAATCGCGAATAAGTCCCGTTTACAGTAAAAACATGAGTATGTGTAAAAGTCGCGAAAGTCTAAAAACAGTAGTTTCCATAGATTTCAATGAGTAGGTACAATTCCATAAAAGGTATCCTGAAGTAGATTTTTTTTTAATTACTACAGTTGTTTACTGTAATAATTTAATATATATATAATCTGGTTCTAGTACTACTTACCTGTAACCGTATCAAGATACCGTTTTAGCATAAATCGTGTTGCAAATGTCAACGGTTGTGCTATTGGGGTCAGATTACGCCTAAACTAGCCGCCAGGCTTGTCTAGATTCCCGATAACTCTCATCAGGAGTTTGTCTGAGTAACTCTTTAAAAATTGACTTATTGATTTAGGTACCGTATATACCTTCATATTTAATTAGAGAAACTCTGTTCATTTGAAGTTACAAACAGACATAATAATAAATTAATATTTCGGACACAAAACGTCATCTAGCCGTACCGTACCCATTATGGGTACTGTGAACTGATAAACATACTTTTTTTTGTAAATACATACATAGAAAACACCCAGACTCTGAAAAAAATATTTGCGGATCACACAAACATTTGGTCCGACTCGTCAATCGAACCCGAGACCTCAAGCACAGCAATCTCATTCGCTACCAATGTGCCACCGAGGCAGACTTCTCTATCAGTAAAAGGATTATAGTCATTTTGTTTTTGAAATCGCTTATTAATCCTTTCAATATTATATCAGACTAGAAAGCCGTTAATTGATTCCAAGTAAGATTATAACTCAGTATATTAATAATGCAAATGTAGTAGTAACTTACATTAGCTCAGTAATTATAGCGAATAATTTATTCAAAAGATGCCTCAGAGTAAGGCCTATTATGACAATCAACCTTTGGTTAACCTCTGTTCTTTGATATTATTTATACATTATGTCTCTTTGACATTGAAAAGGAAAGTTCTACATCTTCAAAATTATATTTTTTTAGAAAGTGGTTTATGTTAATTTACAAAATAATCAGCATATATTTCAATTCTAGTCGAGTCTATTATTATATTTAAGCCCACAAACAATAAGAATAATAATGACTTAAAATATTTTTTATTTTATATTTAAGCCTACTAAAGTGACTCTACTCTGCTTGATCTAAAGCATGAGTAGAATCCAAGAGCAGGGGTCACCATCCTAATTGTGAGTACAGACAATGTATCATGGTGACCCACACTCTTGCGGCTTAGTGAGATATTTCTGCATCATTGGCTCCCGGTTTCACATTCGTCGACGAAACACGGGACGACAAATGCTGTTATTTTAGGCGCAACTGTGAGGGTAGTATCGTTTCTGAAATCTGCATGATTCTACTACTTACAAAAGGAATTTCCTGGAACTGGCTCTAAAGTAGTTACGGAACAAAAGTGAAAATTACACGGAGAAAAATTTAAAAATAAAGGGTAAAGAGGTCGAATAAGAAAAGACAGATACAGATTCTTCTGTTTACTTCTAAAACAAAAATGTTTCAAGATTTTTCTATATAATTAAAGATACTTAAATAAATACAAGTATACCTATCCAATTTCAAGGAACTGAGTGTGTTTCGTTTTTTTTTTCTTTTAAAATTCAAGTTACGATATCAGTTCTTGTTGATATATAAATGATGAAACTATCCCTAGGAAAAGAACTTTTTAATTATCAAATCATTACATCCAGTTGAAAAAATAGATACTTATATTATTACCTATCACTTAACTTTGCCAAAAAACTATAGCACTAAGGTTATCACATCACTTATGAACTAAAATCAATCATTGTCAACTGAAGTTGTTTAAAACGCTCCGAGAGCCAGTACCAGAATCTTTCTCCACCTAAAACTTTACTCCTTGTACCACAACCCTGCCGCTAGCGTACTGTACAGTTATAATTCACCAAGACGTGATAAGAAACAGTGTACAGCCTTGACAACGCTGTATTATATTACACACACATTACAGCCAGCTTTACTTGTATGCGAGATGATGGGTGTATTAATAATGTTACTTCGGCGTTGAGTTCCTTCGGCTAATGGTGGCAGACAGTTTTACCTACTATTTCGGTCCTTTCATTAATAAACTGAATAGGTATTATTAGTAGTAATAATTTAGTACGCTTTAATTATGTTGAGATGTAAATATCTTTAAGCGAAGAAAGCTTTTGGTTTTAAGCTTATATATTATTTTAGTGTGGGTGATATTTTGATTTAAATAAAAGTTTACTTTGGGACTGAAAGTTCAAAACGAATTTGTCTCTTCAAGGAGCATTAAAAAACTTGACCAAAACAACTAAAGATAGGCTTAAAAATAATCGTTATAGGTTTACATTAAATAAATATTAACATCAAACAAACACAGCGTTATTTAATTTCGACAATAAATATAAATATTTCGAACGTCTGACACGCGCCTTCATCTAGTCCCAAACTAAGCAAAGTTCGTGCTATGGCTACTAGACAACTGATATAAATACAAACATATTATACACCCAAATACAGAATGCTATTTTAAATAAAGTCATATCAAATTTCATTCATATTCGACACTATTTATAACACCTACATACAAAAGTCAGGCTTTTATGGCTCATTAAATAACATTTAAAGCACTTAGATGCTTTTAGAATTATCTTTACAGTAGAATTTAACCACTATGATTGAGTCTAGTCTGAACTAAAATTTGTTAAAATACTATAAATCTATTCTCACCGATATCTAAAAATCTTCCAGCACTCAAATGGTTCAAGTTATCGACCTTGTGACATCATCCGTTGCTGATGCTTTTTTCTTTAATATTATATGTCTAGCCGTTGACTTATACGTATGCGACTGCCGATCAAGAAGTCTCGGATTCGATACCCGGGTCAAGCCAAAAGTATTGTTGCATTTTTCAACAGCCTGAACTATGGACTTAAAGAGCCGTCGGTCCCGCTTATCATAAAAGTCTATGTAATTCATTCTTGTTAATTCACGCTTAGGGAAAAAAATACTTGTTCTTTCGTGCGGAAATCCCCAAGTTGGTGGCTATGTCTGACTCGAACCGACTAAAACTACACGCCGTCTCAGGTACTATGAGCCGAGGAACCAGGTATACCATCGAAAGGAAGTCCCTGAAACCCTGACGTACCTTGCGCCACGTACGGCTTCTAGATGACACCCTTATGTGTGGGAACCCTGTTATTCCCTTTTACAACTGGAGCGGACACGCTGCGTAGCGCTCACGCCATCACCCGGGCCTGCTTCTGCTAGGGTGATAGATGGCCTCACCTGTCACCCCCAGGCATGCGCTTATGGAGGACGGAGATCGTTTTTCGATCTCCAAAAAAGACTCGAGTTTGAAAATTAACTAGGCGAGTGATATTTCAATCTAGAAAATGTGTGTCTAATATAGCTTCAGAACTAATGGACTAAATGAATTAGTCTGCATTTAATGTTCTACAATAATTACATAGCTAAGCCAGCCAGCTAGCCGTAATTGAGAAACTCAAACTCAGTTTAATCAAAGTGTGAATAGATCTAATTATTATCGCGTCTGTCACTTGGTTGAATCCCGAGGAGGAATAAATTTTAAGATACTGTAAAATAAGATTAAAACACCTATTATTGATTTACTTTAAAACAGACAATCATGTTTTCTCTTAAAAGTGATAAGAATGATGCTCTTTGTACTAGTTCAGCATATTCTGGGCCTCGTTACAGGACACCTTATGATCTCAAAGATCTCAATTTATCTTGGAAGAAGAAGGAGAGTAAGGTTATCGAAATTATAGTACCTGCAATCCTCCAAGCTGCACTGTAGGACCGGCAAATTGAGTTACAGGACAATAGGTGGGCAACGCTAGTCATGTAACACTGAGTGATCCATCTATTATTCATTTTTTTAATTTTTGTTCGAGTATCAATTTCATATCAATATATATCCAACAGTGGATTACGATAGGCTGATTACAAAGATTGTTGCTCTGTTGTGATGACTGTTCGCTAATAAAACTACATACTGACAATAAAGAGTGAGAACACTTATAAGACGATCTTTTAAAGTTAGTTTTTCGAGCTCCTGATTCCCTTCTGATCCTTCCCTTCCTTATTACTAGCCGTGGAGTCAAATATAGGCTCATGGCCATGGTTTAACCTTGATGGTTAAATATTATGAACAGTAGTTTTTAATATTCTGAGCTATTTTTGCTCCTAAATGACTATTTTATGACGGATGTCCGCCATTAATTTTTAACTTAATGAATCCATTACTAATTTGCTAATACATTTAAAGTGTGACTAATGTATAGACAAATTTTTTTAATAAAACATTAAAAGACATTAACTTGCTTATAGTAATAATCCAATAGATTTATCAATCACATGCTTTGCTATGACGGCTGCTGTTTTACTGTTCTACAACTAAAATTAAAAACGTGATGTAAGAAAGAAAGAAAGAAAGAAAACACGTTTATTCTGACATTTACAGGGCAAAGCAATACACAGTTTAAAAACAAATATAGAACAAAAGCAATATTCTGCCCTGTGTTATGCCAGAAAAGGCACCTATCTCAGCATATTGCTGTAGTCAGAGTGACTGCAGCGCTGGTATTACGATAGGGCCTGCGCCCGGTGTCGACTGTCTGTTCGTGTCCGGTGGTGTATATTTATGTATTTAAAAAATAAATGAGTATTAAAGATAGATGCATTAAAATGTGGGAGTTTTAAAATTTAGATTATTGTAAATAAAAGTCGTGACTGTAGGTGTTTGGTTGATGTGCTGTGTGGTGATATGCGTGGTTTTGTGTGACTTGTGAGATGTTTGTGGTGTCAAATATAGACCTTCATAATTGTCTTCAGTGATATATTCTGTTCAATACAAAAAGTATTTTGCATTTTATTGGTATTTCTAGAGATTGCCTGATTAAAATAAAATGAAAAAGAAAATCAAACGTGCTTGTATGTGTTTCTAATACCAAAGTGTATTTTCGAGTGCTTCGTGTTCGGGGCACTACGCTTCGATACGATACTAAGCAACGTCTTGGGGTACAGCTAGAAGGAAGAGGCACACCTCCTAGTAACAAGGATACTAGAAGCATTTTCATTAAGTTTCAAAAGAAATCACTAAAGCTATAGATAAAAATAAATAATAACAAAAGTAAGACCATAGAAGGTAAAGTAAGAATATAAGCCGCCATAGACTTTTGTCATGCAAGAGGATGACAGTACAAAATTTAATAAAAACATTTTGGTACCAAAATTTTCTTCACAACATTTTTCTTATTTTTACAAATCACATGCATAATAATCTCCGTGAATTATATTAGTTAAAATATTATAATATACATTTAAAAATGTCCATAACATATTATGTATTTTACGTATACAAATAATACAAAGTTAAATACGTAACAAAAAAAAAAAACAAAACAAAAATAGAAAACATCCCGTCATCGCCCACTCGAGATAAAGAACCGTTCTCCAACATTCAATACAATACGATTGTGTCAAGAAGTGGTGTTTGTTTTTACAATGCAGTATAAACTACCCCATTATTGGCGCCCCGACACCTCCGCTACCTTTGCATTGTGTAAAAAACTGTGATAAGCTTGTACTTAAAGAAATGATTTTATTTAAATTACGCAAACTTTGAAAATTGAAATAGCCTTTTTTTTTCGGTTGAAATTTTTTTTTTGAATATGAATGTTTCGAATTCCAAATCGTGAAGTTTTTTTGACAGTGTTGTTCTGTCCTTGCCAAGTTGAATTTTACAAACGTAAGCGTTATTAGACAACTAATAAAATTTAAATTGCGAACGGTGTCTACAACACTAAGCCACAATGTGGTCAAATAGTATACCTAGGTTTAAGCAATAATACAACTGAATCTAGGAGTAAGCGACAGTAGAAATAATTACTATTGTAAAAAATACTTTAAACCTGATCATGACAAATACATAATGTAAAAAACATCGTTCACTTAAAGCGTCTAGAACTTAAGAGGTTTCAAACTTTTTACAAAGTTGATTTATTGATGTCTAGGTTTGTAATCTGAGCTAGAATTATTCAGATTTTCTAGTTATTTAATTAATTTATCTACTCTCTTTTTAATAGATGTACAGTTCCAATAAAGGATCTACCATACCTTGCAACAGGTTGTGGACCTACCTGCATAGCCCTCAACATCTTTATTGGGTATGAACTTTGTTATAACTGTAATGTTTCGAATTTTGGAAACAAAATCTATAAGTAATATCTGAATTTAATCACTTAGAAAAAAAAAACAAACAACTAAAATTTTCACACAACACGCAACTTTTTAATTCTTTTTTTTTTCACCGGAAACATGACTGGTTTATGTGATAACAATCTATGATTTTTAATTACACCCAATAGACTCCGCCTAGCGTCGTAATATATACGAGAACGTCCAATCAAATTAGGCAACGTTGACATGAAGTGTCATTGGAACAAACCCCGGCCGTATTAATCACACCGTTCATGATTTGAAATTGGTACTGGCAGTTAGTGTTAATATTTCTTTTTATTTTCAATTCGAACATCTAAAATTTAAATTTGAATTGACAACGGTTTCGAATGGACGATTGAACGAACGAATGATTGATGAATTCGATTTTTGGGTTTGTTCAGTTTTGTATGTTTTTATTTTATTCGAACTATTAAGTCCTTCTATTTGCTATTTTAAATTTGATAATATTTTACGTGCATTGGAAATGGATTCCAGGAACCTACATATTTATATTGTTTTGAAAGTTCAAAAGTAGTTAGTTAATTACTTAAATTTAAACTCAATTTTTAGTATAATTATTTTTTGCACAAACCATTTTTTTTTATTCTGATATATTAAAAGAAATATTGCTACTTAAAAAATCTAAAATCTTGTTTTAATAAATTAAACAAGTATGCGACCTCAAATGAAACTTAAACAAGATAAAGAAATATATGAAATCTTGACATTAATGCCATTAGACTAATACCATAATTAAGTCCAAACAAGCCGACTTGGTTAGCAAAACACTAAAACGCCAGCTACAAGGTAACGGTCAGAGCTTATTTTATACAACCGTCTATTAAATAATAGATAAAAAATAAAGAATACATTACACGTATAGAATATAATTCACAGCTGCTCAAGCGGATGCCTTCACACAAATTATGATACAAAATAACACATTTCTCCAAGACACGACTGAACATAATATGGACAGTCTCGAAATTAACTATAATTGCTTAATTCAGAAATGGACGTAGTACAGAGTTGGGCAGAAGTTTAACTTTGGAACACATTCACGCACACGATCATAATATCTATGGATGTACAGGTTTGCATATGAATGTGTGCGTTGTTGTACCGAACTCCGAGCGACCAGTGAGCGATGGAGCGTCATTGTGAGTAGACGCACGCCCGGTTCTTACGCGAGTGTTTTAGTTGTGAGATCGAGTGGTTATAAGTTTTGTGACGATAAATGAAAGTTTTTTTTTAATATTTTAAATGAATTGTGTTGTGTTTTTATCTCTTGGATTCCAAACATTATTTATGTGGTAAGTTCAACTAATAAAAAGTTAGAATAATCAGAAGTGAAAATTAACGCTTTTCCTAATTGGATTTTGAAAACTCAAGTTTTCAATTCACCATATTTTGAATAATTATAGTTTTATTATGTTTTTGGCGGGATAGTTTGGCGGCATCTTATTAATTTGTGTAACATTATCGAAAAAGGGTAATATACTTTAAATCGAGTAATGATCATTAGAACTCTATCACTTGACATTATAGACATAATATAATTATTTGTTTACAATATCTAAAATAATATTTACAGATTGATAATTTCAGAAATAAAGAATTGTCATACTGCCCTATTTCTTGCGTTGTAATGTAGTTAACTTAAACCGAATCGTGGTAAGGCTTTAAAGGAAAATAGAGACATAAATATCTTATATCGTGATATAGAAAAGGATAGATGTTATGATTCCACTAACATGTTCCTAGTAATGGAAATAACGTGTGAACGAATTCTAGAGGGTGTCATTAGAGGTTTTTGTCTATTCTTGATTACATCAGAAGTACCATTTCATTTTGAGGCATTTCTATGTATATAGTTGAAAAATTTAATGTTACTAAAATATAACATTTTTTTCAACCAATACAAAATGAATTTACTAAGAAAAAGTAAAAATTTCCTAACAAAATTATTTTACTGCAGTCTAAAGTTTAGATCTATGGTTTGTGATGCTTTAAACTCAAGATATTTATGTTGTGTAGGCTACAACACATTTCCAATAGATTCATGATTATATTCCTAATAAAGAACATAAATAAATTATTTTAATCGATAACTGTACTTAGGCTTAAATACATTTTGACTTTTAAATGAAATATTCAGTATTAGTATCTGCAAAAATTCTAAACACTTCATGAATAGTATTAAAATTAATAACCTAATACATTAAAATTTTATTAGGAAAACGTTAGAATAAACAAACTACCTAAAACTTTATAGGGAAAAAGCAAGCCAATTTATTCGACGGGACCTATCCAATTAAATTTTGACAGTTTGATCTTTAAATTGAGTTGTTGCATATTTTAAATAGGCAAAAATATATGTATTTCAAAGACCTTCGATTCCCGGGTCTGACCAAATGTTTGTGTGATTTCTATGTACAAAATGTATATATCATCAGCACCATCTCAACCATGCCTCTTCCCCTGATTGAAAGTGCAACTAAAAAAGTCATACATTCAGTCATTTCAGCTATCAAAGAACAAGCTCTACTTAGTTTGGAGCTAGATGGCGTTGTATGTCACTTGTCTAAATAATTTATTAGTTTTATTTAAACTCTCATGTTCCGTAAGTATGAACCAGCAAGCAAAGCGTATTAGTTTTTACTATGATAGACCTTTAATAGTTTGAGGGCAATTTATTTGCATTTTGGAGGACACGAATAGGTCCTTGGTGTACTCCACTCAGTAAAGGCGGTCGTTTTTCTGCGTCTCGTGTGATTCCACTAGTGTATACTACTTTACAGTCCATTACGATGTCGAGGTGGAATACTGAAGTATGTTTTATATTTTATTCAGCTCTCGAAAACCGATTTGAGGCTTGTTCTGTGTAGATGGATTTCTTTAGTTTTTCATAATATGCTTTTTGTGTCGAGAAACTTCTTTTTTTTCAAGAGAATAGCTTACATTAGTCTTTTGACTAGCATTAATCTCATGTTTTATGCGGTACGCGTGAAAAAAACTTTTGTTTTTAAGAAATGACGTAGATTTATTTTTTAAAGAACACTAAAAAGTTTATTTTAGGCGTCATGTGAAGAATATTATTTAAGAAAAATGAAATTCTTATTGAACATATGTAACCTCTGTGCACCTACCTTATAAGATTTGTACACCACCCGAAGGTTGACTGGAGGAGAATGCCCTGGGCATTAAGTACGCGCCGTTGTACAAATTTAGTGCAAAAAGATTACAAATAAAAAAAAAAACCGTTCCAACTAGAACTATCTAGTAAGTAGTACATAAGTACATTTATGCTATGAAATATTGTAGTTAGTAAATAGTTAGTAGGATTATTAAAGATCGACATTGTATGTGGAATAGTTTTATAATATGCTTTTTCACCTGTACATTTTTGTTTATGGGTCGTTGTTGGATAGTAGATATGTGTTTATTATTTCGTGTGATTCGTACTTATTGATTCTGTACAAAATTAAAGGATATTAATTTTTAGTCGTCTTCGCTGTTTATCTGTAAACTTTTTTTTCTGCCATTTTGATCCCGCTTTCTACTCGTAGGTATATGCGGAGTGTGAAAAGCATCGAATTAAGTCGCCATATTGTGGGTCACCATTACCTACATTCACAATAAGGATGGTGACCGGCACTCTTCAATTCTGCTCCTGCTTTCCATAGGAGAAAGTAGAGTTATTTTAGCAGCTTTGAATTAAAAGTTTGAATTAATCATACTTAAAAGTATAGTGCAACAAGATCTACACTATAATTACTTACAGGTATTTTGACTATCAACAGTTTGACTTAGATTTAACTAGAGACGGACATGTTTGAGATACAAGTACATTCAATCTATATATACTTACATGAAAGTTATATACAACTGTAAGTAAATTCTTGTGAAAAAAAACCTAATTAAATGTTTTTTATTTTCAGATGCTGACGAGTTTACAAATACATCGTTAAAGGTTCGTTCATATTTACAACACACAAACAACACTCAAGTATTATTAAAAAGTAATAAGTAACTCATTATTTGATATAAAACGGGCAATTAAAATAATTACGCTCCAGAGTCCATCAAAATGTTTTAGCTTTTATTGAGCTGAAACATCCGGACGTTTAAAGAATAATAATGATGAACATTTATTTTATAGACAATTAAGAAAATGATGTTCAGAACTACAGTTTGTTCAATAAAATGAGCGAAATCGTGGCCTAGAAATGAAATGAGAAGAAATTAACGGTTAACGTGTATACTTGAATAATATGTACTAAGTAGCGCAATAATATAATTATGACATATGCGATTTATTAATTTAATCTGTATTAAAATCTTGATTAATTTTTCATATCGATTTAATTAATCGAATTTGACATATCAAGATTGCCATACTGACGTTTAGAATGAACTACTTTACTATCTGTCAAATAATGTCAATGTCATTACTTTAAAATGATAAATTACGCAGTCGTGTTGTCATTACTTTATTACATTACTAACGATATAAAATGATTGAAACTGGTTGCAAATAACACGCATTTTCTTTTTGAATGTTTGTAATACTCAATAAGTATTTACCTACTGGAGACCTACATCGCTTAATATAAACTATAGACTTATAGACTGTGGCTTATTTAGTACGTTATAGAAAACAGTTCACATCCTTATAACGTCTGAATAATTTAATGCGACAAATAATTATCAGAAAAATATTTCTAACCTACGTCAAAATTTATTGATAATGATTAAAACATGTTATTTTTGAAACAACATAAAAAGGCACTGAACAGCAAGTGAAACACTAGTGCTAAGTTAATTTGAGTAATTTAAAAAAAGTACAGTTAGCACCAAAAATAGGAAACAAATGTTATGTTTTCACTGTTATATATATAATATATAATAACGAAATTACTTTTTTATTGTTCAATGGTTAAGGTGTTTTTGTTTGAAACTATATTACTTTAGTTTTTTGTGACTTTGTAATACCTATTTGCTGTTGCGGTTTCTAGATTTTTATTAAAAAATAACTGTATTACATTCGAGAGTTATAAAGCGAGAACATAATTACTATGTACCATAATGTATTTAACGCGAAGTTGGTTCTGAGTACGATAACTGTAGTAAAATTGAAAAGCAGGCTTATTTTGGCTACTACGAGTTTTATACCATTTATGATAAAACTCAATTCAATTCTCAATAATTGTAACTTATTCCTTTTCATTTGTTACTATAGTTGCATGTAAGTGTGTATACATACTACACAAACACCATCACACGTGTTTTGTTCCTTACCTTTACTTTCGGGTGAAGTTTCACGTCAATTACGAAACAATATGGCGGTTTGACAGTTGACGGTTAGAATTTTTTTGTTATACTCGTTATATTATAATATTCAATTATTTTGACCTTCATCCAAATTATATTTTGCCCGGTATACCTTTAGATTAGTAGGGAGCGTATTCTTAACTGAAAGCACTTATCTGAACCCGGCTAACCCACGTTTTATTAGTGGCGAGACGAAATTATCATAAATCCATTTTTTTTCCTACCGAGTTTATTTTACAGACCATAAAATTTTGTATACTCATCTAACGTATTTTTATTCATAAGGTTTGAACGTAAAATTTGCGGGTTTTAATGGTTGAGTGAGTGCATAAGTACGTTGTAAAAAGTGTTTGTTTATCTCGTGAAGATACAACTTATACTTTGTTGCGTATTTTAAAACTCCAATACAAAAAAGCGGTATTCTAAGTTTGTAGTATTTTTCTGTCTGTCACTGGTATTGTACCTTCTAAACGGATAAACCTATTTGAATTCAGCTAGTTTGCTTGATCTTTTGTTTGAAATTTTCGTAGTTATATTAAAAAAGAAAAACAATCAAACTGTTTAACTTATTTGAAGCTTTTTATTAATCTGTGATGGATTACTTCTAATGCCAGAAATTACTATCAAAAATAATATTATTAAAAATAATAAATCCATAGAAATTACACTGCGTGGATAAATCAGGTTTTAGTTTTACCTCAATAAGACACTACCAAAAACAGATAAAAAAATATAGGTATGAGACTTCTCTGCTCATACCTTTATGTTAATTATAGAGTCGTGAATATGTTCTTTTGTTCTTAATGTATTTACAAAACTTCATCTCCAAACTTGGTTAACGAACTGTCTTGACAACAAGCGATGGCTTTATTATAACGTACCTAACTGTGTGTAGGAAAGTTATTGAAGATATATGTCTTAAGGGAGCTTTTAATTAACTACGTTATTCAGATCTGTTTATGTCTCCCGCTTGTGAACGGGGCTATGTACCTACCTATAATATACAATCTGATGTTCGATAGGAATTTCTAAAATGAGTACGTTGGTATAATATGTAATTATTTAGCTAAGGGAATGCTCCGAACATTAAGTCTGCTGATGTAAAAGTGCGAGTTGTAAATAAATACATACTCTAAACACATTCTTTGTAGACCGGTGTGAAGTTAGCTTTGAAAAGAACTACAATGCATTAACTGATCCACAGAAACATTCACTCCAATTAATTGAATAAAAAAGTTTTAGCAACATAAATTACAATTTAGAAATTTGATTCTTATTCTGATAAACTTTAAATATACTTGTAGAACTTTGGGTTGTCAAGAACAAATTTTTTTTTAGAAAAAAATAGCAAATACTAAAACTTAGTAGAAAATTTGTGATCATTTTCTATGTAAATAAAAATAAAACTAACAGCCATTACTAAATAGCAGTATAAAATATATACACCGCCATATTTATTAATGTAAAGCTAAAGCTCTTCACAAAACTTTGAGCTTCTGAAGACAGCGGGTAAACGGAAATTGCGCGTCTTTGTACTCCCCGTAATACTTTCGAGTCAACTTTATTGCTTACCTTCAGAATTACAAACAAGTAGGATTTACACTTCGGCCAGAAGCAGTTATTTATTATAAAAACTTAGTTCTAGGTCCTAAGCTACGTGTGAAACAACTAAATTCTCTTTGTACTTTCATTGACATTACTTTTTTTTATATAGGTATTGACCTTTTTTTTTTCTTAATTTATCTTGTTTTGTAACATTGCTCATTGATTATTTGCTCCTAATGGACGTAGTGGTGTTCGTGTGGTGACGGATTAAGAATACAAAGTGTCACCACCCCTATTCATTCCATGGGTGTCGTAAGAGGCGACTAAAGGCACAAAATAAGAAGCTAATATCACTGCCAAGAGAAGGAAAACTTGAAACAAACCCTTTACCAACCCGTCTGACCAGCGTGGTGTAGTAGGCCAAAACCTCCTTTCAAAGGAGAGGCCTATGTCCAGCAGTGGACTGTTAAAGGCTGTTGATGATGATGATGAATGGACGTTGCGTAATGATACATAGTTTATTCTATAACCTATCACGACAACTGGGCTATCTAACACTGATAGATTTTTTAAAATCGGACCAGTACTCTTTGAGATTAAAAACTGATTAGAAACTTTTCAGATTTATGAAATTAGTATAGATTTAGTAACGAATTTATTCAACAGACCAAAAAATAACAGGAAAAATACTCCCGCAAGTTCTTTAAAAAAACCTTTTTGAATTCTTTTCTAAAACGAACTGTTTGGGTGAAATATTTTTTGTGCGTTAAGCAGAAGTGCCAACATTTTGGGGCGTATAGTTTAGCCATATTAATTATCAGAACAAAAAATCTGGTGACAACACATCCTCATAAAACTGCTCACTTTCGTAGAACCAAATCTCCGGTGAATATAAAAAATATGCGTGAGACCCCGGTATGGTGATGTTAATCTTTTCTTATAGGTAAATATATAATATAAGAAATGGCAGCAAAAAAGTTAATTATGGGTTCAGTATTTTGTAGATTTTTTTTAAAGAATATCGCATTGAATAATAATATTATTTAATTATGTATAATTCTTGATTTTTTGTAGTGCTGGACAACGACATTATTATTATTTAAATCGAAAAGGTATTTTTTTTCATAGTTCATTATAAATTAATAATATATTAATATAAAGGTACACAATAATTATAATGATTTACAATTATTATTTTCCCGTAAATCTGCAGACAAAAAACGGCCGAAATATACCGTAAATTACAGCACACTTATTACCCGTCAAGCGGACATGTTAAAACAGATGTTTCCCGCCTGACACACGGGTCAGGCAGGGTCGCCATCTTGAAGTTCCCGCCAATCGTGGCCCTGTCAGCGTCGGGCAAAATAATTACGGGCTGTGATTGTATAGTGTGTTGTTTTCCAATTTTCGTACAAAATTGTAAGAAATAATAATGACTTCTGAACTTAGTCATACCAATAAGGTTTCGAAGATTTTAGGTATAATATTATTATATACTTTATACATTTAAAGAATTTTTTAAACTCCTAATTTATAAATTTGTTTTTAAATTAATAAATTTATTTACTTAAAAGTTAAATATTAAATTAACTTTTGTGCAATTTCACGGTTAAGAAAATGAACGCTGTTGTTAATTTTAGAATTATTTGGCCTAATTTTATTATGACATTATATTCCTTTTATGAGTATAGCATTTTATACCTTTATCGATTACATGGTGCAAAGTCGAGAAAAATATTTCCAATTTAATAGCATTTTCCTACCTTAACTAAATAAGAAAATCCTCTCAAAGAGGTTTAATAAAAAAATTACTTCCAGAACAGATGTCCCCACGCTTTGACATACAGGTCAAGCCGCCGTCTTGGTTCCTTCCCGCCAGCCTTGTCACTGTCAGTGACGAGTAATTACCAACCGCGTTGACTCTAAGTAGTGTAATATGAGAACAGATGAGACTAGGTTTGTTTTGACTTCAATTTAGTAGGATTAGTTCCGAGTGTTGAGTAGGCTAACTTGTTAATAGAAAGTTTGTTAAACAAAGATTTATATGAGATTTTTTTTCTTTCGTAATGATATTAAGATTCATGATCAAACAAAAAATTCCTGTAATACATATGCCAAAACAAAAAAAAAGGTTTAAGGTAGGTAAGTACTTAAACATTTTCGATTTTAAAACTATAAAAAAGTAACACAAAACAACTGTGCTGCAGACTAAAAAAAGACAATAATATAAATTACACCGACGTTATTCGAATTTCGAATCAACGTCAACGGATCTCAACAGAAGACTGTAATGTCTGCCTGTTGAGTTGGCGGATTTCGTCCCAATCCTAGCACCTGTTCTCGAATCTCTATTTAATTTTAATGAAGATGTTATATCCGCAGGTGTTCACCCTTATTATGTTGTTTAATTCATTCTGCCCTTTGTTTTCTTACAAGCTTTTTTTGGACCGCAAAACTTTCAGTCAAATTTATTATAAAGGTGCATTATAAATCGTGTCAGAATAACAGATGTAGAAAATTAAGTTGTAAAGTTCCTTCAATATGTTTACTGGTCGTATACCTTACACGATGTTTAAATTCTTCGTAGTGGTTTTAATAAAGAATTAAACAATTGGAGCTTCATTATGGCAACATTGTTATTAGCTGTCATAAATCTTTAATTGTAACACATAGTTTTATGTTTTTTTTTAACTTTTATGACTGCTTTTGTCCGTAAAAATTATGATCCTCTAATAAAAGTTTCGTGTAACATAATTAAAACAATAGGAAACTTCTTTACGGTGAGTAATAATTAAGTATTTAAATATTAAATAGGTACTCAGTTCTTATTAATAATTATGACTTGCGGCAAATTGAAACCGTTGACTGAAGATATAATTATAACCGTAGTGCTATCTATTTTACATTTATAAGTACAATCACTAACACTCATTAAAAAAAAATAGTCCGGAGATTTACATTACATACTAAAAAGAAACAACAACAAACTGTTGTTCTTGTAATGATGTGGAAATTCCATATAAAATTTATTGTCATACTGATCCTGGTAAATAATCCAAAGTTATCACGGTAAACTACTTTTTCCAATGATAAACAAAATAAAAATTACTAAAACATTGTTAATTATCAATAAAATCTATTAAAAAAAATAACGAATGTGTATCCGACTGTAGTGTACCTCTTTAAACTGGAACCTCTGTAGAGCAACGTCTCGAAACCGACATTGCTTGGCGTTTTGAATTTCGAACCCGTAGACATTTCCATGCTCCTATCAGTATACGAAAGTCATTTGAATCAAAGTCGTATCTAGTTGAAATGTACCTTATTCAGATGGAGATAAAAGTTAAATTCAGTTGGTTGTGTTCTTCGTGCAGTGACACATTGGGAACGAAACGAACTGGAGATAACACTCGGGATTCGATTTGAAGTTTCTGGTTGGGCTTATAAACAGTTTCAAACTCTATGTGAAAGGTATTAAGTAGAAATTAGCGTGTATTTGAAGGTCTGATCGGCTTCGAATAAAAGTTATTGAATGATCTCTGATTAGATGATTATCAGTACAGACGCAATGGGTCTTGCTCAGCGGTTGTAAGAACATTTTATATGGTAATTGAAATGTAATATAAGCATTGGATTT
Organism: Phragmatobia fuliginosa; assembly: GCA_932526445.1. Taxonomy (NCBI): domain Eukaryota; kingdom Metazoa; phylum Arthropoda; class Insecta; order Lepidoptera; family Erebidae; genus Phragmatobia; species Phragmatobia fuliginosa. The sequence continues at coordinate 15,768,712 of OW052074.1, read as the reverse complement.
TGAGTTGCTTATCGTGTAGTTTACAATCATAGCCATGCGCGACAAGCGTATATTGTTTTCGATAATTACGTGAACCGGTATCGATTTCTCGTATGCTAATGAGTGAACCCGATACATTTGTTCGTGTAAACATGAAATTATGTATAATTATTCCGGTAGAGCTAAAAGCCATTGTGCTATAGGAAATATTTAATTAATTGGATGAAATACGAAAGCAATAATAATTTAGTTTGTTTATTTTGTACATGTTTTTACGAAATTGAATATCTTCAGACAGATATTACCAAAACAATTTGTTAGAGGTTCTTTAAGATATATTTTTTTTAAAGCGGAATAACTATTATGGAAAAAACAACAGATAAATAACACAATTAATTATTTATCTCAGTTAAATTTCCCTGACAATCTTTGCAGATCAAGTTAAGTCAATTAATTTGACAACTGTCATTTAATAAATGTCAAATTTAAATTTAAATGTTGAATGTTCTTTATTGAACTGTTATACTGGGAATGAAGATTTTTAATTTTTATATTGAGCAAGTTTTAAACCGAGAATATTCAAATAAGAGCTTTGTATTTTCAACATACCTCTTTCCATTAAATTTCATACTGATATGATATAGTAACATTATCGAGGTTCGAACTAAGTGGCGTGCAATTGGAGAGGCCTATGTCCAGCAGTGGACTGCGACAGGCTGATGATGATGATGATGATTATATAGTAGGTTTGGTTACTCTATAAACTGAGTCCTAAGCCCAGCTGTGGGACGTTATGGGCTGTTGATGACTCTATTAATACTAATTGCTTGCAAACACTTTTTTAGATTTCATCTGAAACCTTTCATGAAAGTAACCCTCGTATATTAAATCTACAAAAGCGTAAAGATTCTCGAACGAAAATATTGTATCAACAACAAAATTCGGTTATCTAAAAGCATAAACTAAATGGTAGCAAGACAAAATACCAACACGAGGAACCTACACACCAACCTGACCAATACAAAAAAAGGACAATAGGGCAGATGCTACAAACACAATTAATTTTATACGGCTCTATCAGAGGAAGCCATTATTAAGATTTGACGTGTTATAAATTTTTGTGAACTATCGCCATGTGGCGTGTTATATATATTAAGATGCATTAGGAATTATTAAATTGTTTTCTGTGTATTCTAGTTTTTAGGGTATCTTCTTATATATATATATTTGGGGTCGGCTACTAGTTCAACCGGTTTTACCTGAATATCGGCTTTTACAGGAACCGTCTAGCTTCGGACCTCCGCAATCCGAATCCGAAGGTTGAACTTGATATTGGTATATTTGAAACAACTGACTTTCTCAATATGACAATAGATTTTCTTGAGAACTGGACCGAAAACGTAACTTGCTTTTCGTGGCCTGAGATATTTTTAAGTTGTAAAGTTATTGTGATTAGTAGATTTAATTAAAACTGTGAGGTATATTTTATGGTTGAGTAAATAACAACAATATATTTAGACCGTGAACCTAAAGGCAGTTATCGCAGGCTATACAACTAAAATAAAATAAAAACGTAGTGGAAGATGAAAATGTCGTTTGTAAATATAAGAGATCCCATTTTCCTTCTTATTTTTGAAGGTTTATATACCACTCAGGTTACTAAATTACATAATTAAGAAATAATATAATAACGAAATAAATTAGTCCTAGTAATATTTACTTTCTGAATTTGAATGTTCAAATTATTTACTACCGACGAATAATGTTTTATGTTAATGAAATATTCAAAATGAGCCTCAAAATATTTAGGAATTCATGACAATACATTTTTTGTACTTAATACTCGCCTCTATTAAGTTTGTCGTATTCAAACACAATGCTCTCATTAAACCTATTTTAATTCAACACTAAAATGTCATTAACGATCATAACTATAAACACAATTTCTACGACAGATGGTCCAAAATACCCCACAATACTTCTTTTGTATAATGTCGCTATTCAAATTACGGGGTCAATTTAAAACACCATAGGCTCTTATTACGATGAAATACGGTTGCATTTTCTCTGCAAAATGTCTTCTATGCCACAAATTGTGAATTTACTCGTGTAATATAATAAAAATTACAATAAGAATATATTGAATTATTTAATTTACTCAATACGGTCATGATGCAGTGTATAATATGAGGAGAATAGGGTGAGTTATTAAAAGTTCTACGATAGCTTAGTGGGTATTACATATAAAATACAAACTGTATCCAATTTGATACATAAATCCCCAACCAGGTGATCAACTTAAAGTTCCTAAAATATACTTTGCCTTCGACTCCGCCCGCATTATTGTCGGTTATCGTGGTAAAAGTATGTCTTTCTTGGAAAGTATATTCAAATCGGTTCCGCGGTTTACACGTGAAAGCTTAACTGACAAACAGAGTTTCTTTCGAATTTCATATATTAGTTTGGAATAAATAGATATTTTCAAACCAGAAACTGATCCTCCTGATCATACAATTGTTTATCTTTAGTAGGATCTACTAAGCTGACTAGGCCAATAGACCCGCTTGTCCTCTATCCTAAGCCATAAAAAAGTAAATCATCTAATTAATCACAAGAGATAGGCCCAACTGAGTAGTCAAGTCCAATTACTAACTTAAAAACTATCTAGTACTAGGAGTTAGTTAGTACATATCTAGTAGTGCTCACGTAACTAACTACAGAAGTTGTCGTATCAATTTAGGCACTTAGATTTTGGAATTTGTTGAAGTTACTTCAGTAAGTTTCTGTTTGAAGTATCCATATTCTAATCAGAATACATTTGACTACATAACTAAGTCTAATTTTATATTAATACTGTATGGTAATATTAAGAAACGATTGCCGTTGGAGACCCATATGAGTTGAGCGTAATGAGCTGGATCGATTGGGGCTTTGTAATTTATATATTTTATTCCAAAACCTGCCAAAATGACTCTACTTGGCCTGACGAAAATCTTGAGTAGAATCTTAGAGCAGAGACCACCATTGCGAATGCAGGCTGACACTATGACAGTCTGGTGAGATGCTTCTTAACGCCCTGCTTATAGGAGCCAGGATTATAGAGGGATGGAAACACGTATATTGGTGGTGAAAAAAGCGGTACTAAGCAATTCTTTTAATTTTATTTACCAATTGAGTGAGGTTACCGTTGACTACTACTTATTCTAAGGAGTTGGAGACACTCGATAGACATTTGAGACTCGCGAGCTGTAGAACATAAACCAAAATGTTACGCACCCCTGCTGTTTTATTTAAATTTAGTATCGCTTCTCCTTGGCCTTAGGAGGGTGAAAAAATAAGTGTGATGCAGGATAATCAGAGTTCCAACTCAGGACATATCAAGCAATAGATTGCCCGACGTACTTCAAGGTTCTAGGGTTTTCCTTTCAGTGGTACACCTAGTTTACCAATTACTATATTAGTAAATTAAAGACGCGGTTTTTGATCGGTTCGAGTCCCAATCGTAAGTAGTATTCGAAGGGAATTAACGGATAAAAAAAATATTATTTTCACGGTGGTAGGCGCTTATCATCAAGTGACAATGAGGTACGTTGTTTCCTCGGCCATACAAAGAAAATAACAAAAAAATAACGCTCCTAATACTTTTCTTTTCTATCTTAGAAAAACATTTCATTGATTTTTAAATGCATAATTATTGACTTTGCACATTTACTTTTCCGTGTTTTTTAAAACTATTTTATCTAACCGTGAACTCGCCTCACTTCTTGATGAAGACAAAACTCCTCAATTTTCAGTGTACAAAAAATTCGTATTGTATTATGGCGCTGAACATTATTATTTTAGGAGCGTGGCGCCAGACATATGTTGCTAAACAAGCTGGTAACGTTTCAATAGTGCCGTGTTTACGGCCGTAGTAAAAAAAGATGGAAGTTACCAGTCTGGGAGAGCTTAGGGTTCTGTATACGTTACTTTAATTATTGATTTTTAAAAAATGTGAAAAAATTTGCATGATTTATAAGTGCTAAACAAATCTTTGTATTTTTGTAGTTAAGTTTCCTTGTGATAGAATTGTATTGTATGTACAAAATAATAGGATGGTGATGATATTTTAATATAACCTTAAATTATCATTGTGTTAAAATTTATTACAATGTAAGATATTTTATCTGATATTTGAAACAACGTAAATTAGACTTAAATCAAAGTGGTTCATCCCTCATACCTTTAGTGTGATTACCACCACTTTGATTCAAATAATCTTCATAATGCAAATCATTTCAAAGCATGATTTGTATAGAATTAAGTATCAAACACGTTTCTCAACAGTCAACACAAAAGTTCAAACCAAACGAACCCTCAACTTTAAAAGTTCACGGGCCCCTAAAAATGAATAGTAAACTCACCCCTCGGACCCATAAACTCTGTTTACCATCGCCACTTGTCAGGATGACTGTAAGAAAACAGTTTTGCTACCATTTTATTATCTTTTTTGTTAAGGGCCCCGTTTAAGGGCCTTTAGCTGAGATTAAAAGTATTGTTAGAAGTTTATATTGTTGTCGAGACGGATACATTATTCAACATATGTAAACTAATTTACAACGTGATAAAAAGCTAAACGCCTTAGGTTTATTTAATCAATAACTACTACTAAAAAGAAACCACCATACCTAGTAATATATCGGCATAAAAGTACTGATAAAACATGATTGTTGGTTCCATTAATTTTGATCGTAACTTCTTCAGATGTCTTGGAAAACAAAAGCCTATTAATTCCTGATAATAATAATAAAACAGTCATTTAAAAGGTATCTTGTATGTGTATTATCTGAAACAAATGTATACAATAATATATGTACTTAATCATTAACTTCGCAGCTTTAGGAGTTATAAAATCCCTTAGTTTTACGAGAAAGTTGAAAAAGTATTAAATAAGCTCATTGTGCAATAAAATTAACTACATTTTATATTACCTAAGACGGTACTCAGTCAATTCAAAGAACTGTAAGGTAATTTAAAGTTCCATTGTATTGTCAATAATGTTTTAGTATTTATTATGATTCTAGGCATACTAGAATAATGGAAGAAAGCTTCCAAAATACAATGAGTGCTTAAAATTGAAATGCAACGTAATGGAGGACTCTGGGTATAAATTCACGCAGACGGACTGGTTATATACTATTGTCTACAAAATTGTTGTTAATAAATGAACACAGAACTTGCTAAGATTCGATGTAAGGATTTCAAGGTAGGTATCTCTTTTAACATTGTAGGAAAATAATGAACAAATTATAACCAAAGGGACGATAATATTCTTATCTACCTGAATTCCGTTTAATTTTGGTATAATTTGAGGTGTCGGAAGAAGTTCTTGAGGTAAATCACTACATATTATAAAATGAAGTCTTCCACCTCGTCTGTCTGTATCAGTTCGCGATAAGCTCAATAACCACGGCACCTTTTTAAATGAAATTTTGTACCCAGATAGTCTCTAGAACCTGAGAAATTACATGGACGCGGGCGGAGCCGCGGGCGAAAGCTAGTGTAATACATGACATGATATTTAAGTAAGATTCCGTCGTCGTCGTCGCCTTTTAACGCTGGTGTATCAAAGAAATGGAAATGGAATAACTGTTATTCAGGTTAAACTGGTAGCCAACCTCAAAAACTCTCAGGAGTAATATAGACTGGGAAGAAGAATATCTGTGTAAAGGTAAAATACGTCATGTAAGTAAAATCAAAGAAGCTATGGTACTTGTATCATAGAATAACAAATATAACAATAGATATATAAAAACATTTATTTTATCTCCAAACTGTAGGTTCCCGCTGTCAAATTTCTTTTGTGTGGAGCATTGTCTCCAGATTTACCGCTGTTCGTAAAATCCTTAGGTATTTTAACATTTATAAGTAATAAAATAAGATTTTTATAGGAACTTTCAATTATAAACAAACATTTCAAAGTTCAATGATGAAAAATGTTCAATTAAATAGGATGGTAACATCAAAAATTATTTTAGGCATAAATAAATAAACTAATTACTTAATGAAAAGAAAAACTGAAATATTTGTTATATAATTGAGACGTTTTTGTTACATTAAAATATATTTTGAAACTTTTAAATCTTTACTAGTAATAATTAAAATTGTCATCAAAGATTACCATATCACAGAAGATTTATTAAATGTTAATAAAATATGATTGATATTTTAAGTGTAACACTATGATGTTTAAGCCAATTCGGTTTCAACGTAAACCAGTCCCCCGAAATAATGAACGATTAAAAGGAAAAAAAACGATATTTGTCTATTGTCTATCAACTGTGACGTTATTCAAGGTCTTAAGATATGAACTACATAATTATTTAATTTAAATTACAATATCTCTGATAAGTGTGTATCAAGAAAAAAATGCTTTAGAAAAAAAACTTCTATTTTACTAACGACTAAATAACCGATACAAAATCTTACGAGGTCATTACCTCCGTCTCACCGTATTATAAGCATAACAAAATCCGATGTGTATCATATTTAAATAGATCATCAACACTTTAAATAGTTTTTACTCAGATACCATCGATTCACTAATTTGAAACTCCATCAATCATATTCGTAAGAAACTCAATCTACACCACATGGTCGGTTGGGGCGAGATTTTACCTGAGCCACAAAAAAAGGTGACAATAACTGCCACGCTAGTAAACTAGTGAGACATCTCAATTTATTGGATACAACCCTCGGTTTTAAAGGAACAGATTTGTAGTTGGAACTGGACAAAGGTTTTTGGAATTGTGAACTTTGTGAAGCTTTTGATAATGCCGGGATGGCAAAAATGTGGGTGTTTTTGCATTGTTATTTGTATGATATAAAAGATATAAAATTGACATCTATAAAGCACTATATGGGATAGACGATGTTTTTATTATTCTGTTTAAAATCGCATATAAGTACAAGAAACAGCAGCAGAAAAACTTTTTTTTATATATTAGCTGCCAAAATGACTATAAACTTATTATAGTAATGTATATCATTTAAAAAGTAAGTTTTTTTTGTATAATGTTACTTCGGTAATGTAAATTTAAGTTAGTCCACCCTACTATCGTTTTAATACAAACGATAGTAGGGAGATACTACCAATTTCCCAAGCCATTATATGGAATCTTCTTAATTCAAATGCTTAGCCACGGCTCATTGACGTACGCTCCACCGTCTCCAAATTCTTGCATATAAAACAATCTATATTTCACGTTATCAGTAATCTAGAAGCCATCAAATGATCTTGACAACTTATTCTAACGACCCGTAGTGTGAACAGTATAAGATAAATTATTCGTTGGTGACCGAAAACTTCATCGCTAGAGTACCCTTGTGACTTCTTGGAAATTATATAGATTGGTATCTGTATTTTCGCTTTGTGTTTCCGTACCGCTAACGAAGGTACCTGTTTCTTTTTTTTACCTCACTGCGTATGTTGGGTGCTTCTTGAGGAACAATTTTATTGAAGACCACCGTATGTTGTTTCGTTTCTGTAAAATTATGACCAAATGATTGACCACGTTGGTCGATTTACTCATTGAGTTTTATTTGATAACTATTTTGAAAAACATTCTGCAACTTAATTTATATTATAACAGATCAAAGTCCAAAAGTTGAAAAGAAGTAATTTATTTTGTTGACGAATTTATCTAAGAACTACATGGAATAAATGAGAGAACAATCTCAAAAAGAGTATTATGAGTAGCTCAGTTGGCCTTAAAGCTACAAAAAATACATTTTTATCATTTAGTCATGGTCAAAATAGCCCCGAAAGAGATAATAAATGCTATCTTTAATCCGTCGACCGTTACAACACATATGTCGCGAGTTAACACTCTTTTGTAGTTCATATCACAATTTAAGATAATTTTGAATGTCCGTTCAATTTTTTAATTCCAATTTGAGCTTGGGGCCCATCTGTCGGTTTTTTAAGTGGGCATCGGATAGTTCGGCGTCCCGTAAAGGAGTTCGGATAATGACTAAATAAAGTTGGTCACGTTTGAGCCCTGCTTCATTTTGAATTATGATTTTATGTCTTTATTCTGTTTTATGGTTCGGAACGTAGAACAATTGTTTGGTTTCACTTGTGTCTTTGTTTGTATTCTAATATTATTAAGACACGAGTATTTATTAAGTAGGATTGTTTGAATTTGTTCATAGTACGGAAAAAGTAGTATTGATACTAAATACTGGAGCTATTTTATAAATAAATCCAGCCTTAGTGTCTTTACACAAATGCATGCATTTATAAAAAATAAAGTATGTAACCCAAAAAATGCAATATCCAAAAAAAACTTAACATTGAGATCATCAACCTTTAAGCATCCTATTACAGACATACGCCTCTAATGAGAAAGGAGGTTTTGGCCTTACAGTACGCTGGCCAATCTCAACATCCTTTTTTTTAAACATAAAACCTATAAATAATTGAGCAAAACTTGTCTGGAATTCTATCCCTAAAGGGGATGAACGTGTGGTTTCGTAAAATGTATTATTCAATGTCAGGTTTACGTAAAGCTTTTTATCAATAATTAATAAATGTTTTTTTGTGATTTTTAAAACTCTGCTCTTCAGAAAAGCAAACTCTTCTGAAATTTATAGTAATATGATGTTTTTGTGAACAGGGTAGTCTTAGATGCTAGTGAAAAGCTCAAGACACAGAACAGAGAATTCTTAGTATGAGATAAGAAAAAAATACTTAAATTATATTTAGATTGGATCAATATAATGTTCTTACATTATTCTATGAAATTGTAAATTTTTAGTAAATTAAACTGTTATCTATATTCTTTTGAATTATGAGAAATACATGGAGAAAAATTTTGCTATTATATCATTAAAATTGCAAAGTATAGATTCAAGCTCATTCAAAATAATAACCGCTACAAAAGTCTTACACCAGTACTGACTCAATATTAGTAAAAAAATATGAAGTAAAACTCACAAAGCAAATCTTTAAGAACATCAAGGTATTTATCACATACATTTTAGGGACCATCAAAAAAATATCCTCTCAAATCCTGCGCTTACTTATTCCCTTTCAAAATAAATGCTTGTATAGAAAACAGTGAACATTTTCAGCTTTACATTGTTAATGTGTGCCGTCACGGTCGCAGCTGACATATGTCATAACACCCTCGTATACAGAAATGTTTGTTGCTTCAGCGTATTTTGAATAAGTATCTTGTAATTTGTTTGAATTAGCTAACGAAAGGTAGCTTTTAGCTCAGTAATCACTGAAACAGAGATTGACGAGTTCAAATCTAACGCTTTCAAATTTTGCCCGAGAATAACCGTATTTTGACTGGTACACTTTCAGAGTTTTCATTAGATATACCTATGTAGTATGTATGATTCAGTTAAAATGAACCCCTCATTTCGAACACAGCCAATATCAGTCCCTCATTGAATTCCATTTGTCTAATTGAGCATCGAAATATTTACCTTTCCGCCGTTAGTTTTGTCCTCGTTTTGTCAATATGTCACCATACGCGACTACAACTTTACTAATTTTTCCAATACTAAGTTTTATCAGTGTCGGAATAGAATCTAATTCTGATCAACAACAGAATGCAATTCAATGGATGTGAGCAAAATACAACTTCAGTTGTAGACTTGTAGCTGATCAATTCATGCTTAATATTGTTGCTAATTCCATTGTAGCTGTTGCTACTAATTACCGTGTGTTCAACTAATTGCTGAGACCTGAATTTAGTTTTGCCATTTGTGTCATTGTTTTAAACATTATTCTAATTGCTTGTCATAATTAATCTCGGTAAGAATTTGGGATTCAGTATTCGTTCTGATTTTAAGTAGGTAATTAGCGTTTTTACTAGAATGACGATTATTTTGAATAGCCGGAAATATTTTGTCAGATAGATTCATCCGATTTTGAAGATATTCATAGTAATTTCATTGAAATAAAAAATTACGTACGGTATTTAAAACATGTATAGAGTCTTCAACTAAGTCAGTCTTCAATAACAACACAATATTTATGTTAGATATACTTCGCACATTATCAAGTCCGTCATGATGATGAAGTATATGATACGTCTCGAATTCAACATTGAAAACACATTACAAAATACTTACGTTAATCCTAATTTGAAACCGATTAAAATAAATCTAAAAGTATTCAGGAAATCATATTGGAATTCAATTTAATTGTTTCAACAAATATTTTAATGGAATTTGCCTCAGCAAATAAATTTATACCCTTGGTGTTTCAAGAGTTGTAAAAATTTTATGGTTCTGTTTTATGTTTGACATGGTGTCACAGAGTTTACTAGTGTTTTTATGTGATCGAACTGCTCAGTGCATTTACTGTGTCTTTGTGCGGACACACCGAAACAGCAGAGATACATCTACAAATAATTGGATGGATATTGACTGCCGTGTATGGTAAATTTTCGATTTACCATTGTAAGTTTATGATGCTGAACGGGTGATAGAATTACGAGCAACAGTCAACACTGAATATGGTAGAATCAAATACAATAAAATTGGTGCATAGACTAAAGTTGCTAAGCTTATATTTCAGTATCGCGTTACTTCATTCAATAATCGTTTTAGGATTCCATTTTGATAACGTATTATTATAAATTTACACTCCATTGATTTTTTCAATTATACGTGATAATGAACTTTTAATAAAATAATTTATTAATTGATTTGATATAGGATATATTGGATGAATGTATTTTAAATTCTAAATTTGGATTACAAAGTTCATTTCTCATTGCTTGTTATTTCGATAATATTGTAAAATACAAATTTTTGGTTTGCCAAGTATTGCACCTGCTGCTGAGTTATAATAAGTTAGATGATGCTACGCAATGGTTTCTTTTATATTTTGATGTAATTTATCTATATTATGTTTATTTTTTAGAAACGAATCATCATATTAGGCTTCTGAAAAAAGAGGTTTAGGCCTACTATGCAACGGTGGCCAGACGGGTTGGTATTGGAGAGCGCTATATCTCAGTGAGAGCAGTGAACTCTGACAGTCTGTTGATGATGATGATTATTATCATCATTAGTCTGCTTAAAATAATACAAATTCTGCTCAGTTTTGGATTAGATTCTATATAGATGTTTAGAATTATTATTATTTTGACAAAATGCCTATACATTCGTGTATAAAATATTGTAATACTAGCTTTCGCCCGCGGCTCCGCCCGCGTGTATGTCGGTTATCGCGGTAAAAAGTAGCCTATTTCCTTTCCCAAGTTCAGTTCTATCTTCATACCAAATTTCATCAAAATCGGTTCAGTGGTTTAGGCGTAAAAGCGTAACAGACAGACAGAGTTACTTTCGCATTTATAATATTAGTAGGGATAGTAGAGATAAAGTTATTTGTCTGAGATTTTCTGCAAAATAGTATTCCTTTACTATGCAGCTTATTGAATTCCGATGACGAAACCCTTGAGGTCACTTAAAGGTGAATATTTTATTCGATTGTAAGTTTCAGAAGTGACAAATCATGTTAATTTTAGTAGTCGATAAATGGTTTTACGATGTATTCGATATTAAGAAACCAGTATTAGTAATAAATGTCTTTTGGTTGAGTTTTATTAACCGTGTTTGATGGCCTACTGGTTTACTGCAAATGTTTGCATCGTATAGTGCTACTAGTTTTCTTATTAGTTATTACAATACTATACGTTTACATTTTTATACTCAATGATTGTTTTTAAGAATTATCAAATATAATAATGGTAGTAAATGTCACAATAATAATAATAAATATTTCGGACATCCTACAACCATCATCATCTAGTCCCAAACTCATTGAATTGAATTGAGCAGAGCTTGTATTATGGGTACTAAACGACTGCTATAAATACATGAACATACTTTTTTTTTTGTAAATACATATATAGATAGAGGTATATATATAATAAAGATAGAGAGAAATATTTGTGGATCACGCAAATATTTGGTCCGACCCGGGAATAGAGCTCGAATCTTCTTGATCAGCAGCCGCATACGCCAACCACGAGACCAACAACGCAGTCATTGATATAAAAAATTCCTTATTAATTTTAAAAAAGTTGCACGTCTTTATCGGTAACTTTTTCAACATAACTTTCAACATCATCATGTATTTCTGATACTCGATAAATCAATGAAAATGAATATTTCAAAAAACTATAGCCGATACCAACACAGCAGCATGCCTGTCATCAGCTACAATCTTTCCATATTTATCACCACATTACAAGATGTCTGAACCTTCCAACATGCTGTACCTTCCATAAATCTAACATAGACGAACAGTTTTACAATAAATATCCAATCTAACGCCGTCTTCCTGCCCACGCACATAATTCACTGAGAATGATTCGTATATATTAAACAAATATATCAAGGAGACATTTATAACAAGAACTACAAACATTCTTAGAAAATTTTAATATGACGTTAATTGGACGTATTTGTGAGTACGTATAAAAGCAATAAGCTAGATGAGCAAAGAGTATTTAATTAATATCACACTGCAGTGTTTTCCGTCTTATGCAATTCCTATATCGTTTCTTCATTATTAAACCTTTTAGTAAATGGAATGAACAAGTCTGAATTGAGCGAAGCCTTAAATGTCGACATAAACAAAAGTACTAAATTTTGCAATAACTAAAACAAATATGCACTTACAGTTTGATTAGATCGTAAAATAACCAATATTATATGAGTGGGTGTTAAATTTGTCTTATTTTGGTTAGTTTGAACGAACTTGTTAAAGATAAAAAGCCTGATTTTATGATATGGTAAGTCTTTGGTACATTGTTCATCTTGGGTGGCCATATAACAGGCTTAACGTGATTTTTTGGTCTAATAAACATTTGATGTGTGTTTTGCCAGCCGGTTCTCTTAATGTTTATTTTCTAATCGTAGGAAGAATAAAGTTTTCACACTCCCAAGCTATTTAAGAATCGCTTTAATGAATATAAAAGTAACTGCTTAGCCAATCTTGTTTTATGTGATGTGATTTATTTATTGTCTAACTCGTAAATCATATTTTCTTATTAAAACCTTGGTATTTCTTTCAAATTCTTTAGTTCGTATGAAGCTTGATATATAATTCATTATCATCATCATATAATTAAAACCTGTCAGAGTTGTAGGTACCTAATTATCTATATACATGTTTATGCAATTCTCTGAATTGAGTCTCTCACAAGTTTCCGACTGTCGGCAGTCATCTTGTCGACATGATATTTCATCTCACAGACATCTGTCAAGACGAACAAGATCAACTTTGTCACAAGCATATGTATTAATTTCCCTTTGCCGTCTTTTATTGCTTGTGATTGGATTATTTCCGTAGCAACTTTTTACTTCCCAAGATCTCTAAAATAAGATCTGTTGCTAGAACGTTTTTATTTTCATCTGGTTGGTTTGTTTAAAACTTTTAAGCTCTTTATTTTTCGGTCAATATTTCTATGTTGGAGCATTTCCTTTTATTCGTTACAATCATGTCGGAGCTATCGCTGATAGAATTGATGTATTAAGTTGAGATAAGAAATCGACATTAGCCATTTGTCCTTTCAATAGTTTATTTGTTCAATCATCAATCATTTTGTTACTGATGGTGCGTGTTCTATACAATACGAATCCATGTAGCCATTGATTCTGATAAAAGGAATGATTGCCGATATATATTTAGTTTTCTCTAGTCCATAAATTTTATCGATTTTGTTTATGGACAAAGCTATACATTTATAATACAAAAATAAAAACAGGTTTTTTGTTTTTGAAAGTATAAAACTTTCCGTGGAAATATCGAAGAAAGTAAGTAAGTAATAAAGACTTAAATAAGACCAAAATCACTTAAGGCGCTTCAGTGAGACTTTTATGGTCCTTTTCAAGTTTTTGTTCTTGTGCAAAAAGTGGGAAAATGAACGCCGGTTGAGTGTCATACATTTTGATGCGGCGGTTTTTGCCTTCCCTTGTTATTGAGGTAACAAAAACCTTTGTTGTTCGCCTGTCTACCGTTTTTGCCCACTTGACAAGTCACCCTTCCTCCGAACTTTAATTTGTCTTGAATAATTACATAATTACACGTCTCGCTGTGATTGTTTTATGTCGACAATGTTTTGCCGAGCGCAATTCGAAGAAAGTTACGACTGCGAGTCGAGAGTTGATCCAATTTGAATTAAAAGTGCCTAATTAGACGATGCTTAAGTTAACTAACTCAAAGCGTTTGCCCCCCTCTCAAGGAAATTACTACATAAATCTGCGTCTCAAAATTGTGTTACACTTAACTCAGTTTCAAAAAGGAAAAAGTTGGGCGTTTCTATAATTGGCTCTTATCCAAATTAGCCAGAGGAAGGATCTTCTGAAATAATAACTTTTCATAATCTTAACGGTACATGTCAGGGGACGAAACAACGAAATGAACTGTCAACTTGGACGTCCAAATCCAATTATTGTTCGGGCTTACAAACGCGGGGATTCAAATTAACCTACACAACGCTGTCTTCCCTTTTTGCAGCCCATCGTGTGATTTCGCGAAGCTTACTAGACATTTATTCTCTGATACTTGTCATTAAGATACATTTTTGTTGTTCGTTTTGTTTCACGATATCATAAGCTTATGATTGCTTTCATGAACAAGTTTTAATGTTTACTCATTTCTTTTGATGTTCTTCAATTTAGACTTACCTATACCAAAATTTAATTAAAATTAATTTAGTAGGTAGGTAGTTGTTGTTTTTGATTTGTTTTGTCTTATAAATAACAAGTACGATGATATATATAAATATTTATTTTTTTATTTTAAACACTTATTTGAGTGAGTTCAGTGAGTTCTCTGTGCGTGCTTTAGGAGATTTTAAACGACTTTCCAGTAAAATAACTATGAAATACTTAAAACAGTTTGATATGAAAACACTATTCACATTTACATTTCTATAAATTGTTCTTAATATATTATTCTGTCTAAATAATTTTAATTGCATCTTTAACTGGTAAAGGTAGATTATAAGTTTCAGTAATATAATGACCATTTTAACTAAATAACATAAACTTTATTTGCTATCTAGTGTTCTGGTATTAATGACATTAATTCGTAAAGATGCGTAAACACAAATTAAGCTTTTATTGACTCAGGGTATTATATTGCTTGTTCACTATCGTGCCAAGACATGGAAATTGGAAATAATAAAACAAAATTATTACCCCTTTTAATGATTCCCCAGTGCATAGCTCGAATAATGCTAGCTTTATGTTGAAGTTTTATCAACAATTCGCTACAACATTTCCAAAATAACGTACGATAATTGTATTGTAATTACAGCAAAAACACAATTAATTTATTTTATTTGTCTATCTGTTTTTAACCGACTTCAAAAAAAAGGAGGAGGTTCTCAATTCGTCGGAAACTTTTTTTTTTTATGTATGTTCAGCGATAATTTCGTCGTTTATGAACCGATTTCAAAAATTATTTTTGCATTGGAATGGGCGTAGCTTACAGGTATTCCCATCGTCACCACATTGGGATCTGATGATGGTATCCCAAGGAAATGGAGGGAACTCCTCAAATATCAAAGGCACAATTACCGCGATTTGGGTACTCGGAATAGTTTTTCTTGGAAGTCGATTCCTTTTTGTTAAAATTATTGTAAATGTACAACAACAACCGCGAGTAACACTGTAGGACACAGCTAGTCTTAATAAACTCTTTAAACAACAACTATTGAAACGAACCATTCAAACAACTTTTGTCACGTCTTCAAAATCCTATTTACAAAAATCAGTACAGTTGCCGACAGCGTGAAATCTCAGACGTTTTTTTTTTCTAAGCTCAAAATATTACTCTTTCATCCGGCTTCAGGCGTAACTAATGAGCCATGATTACCAGTTGAAGTTTGACTCCCCTGAAATAAGTACCAAGATATTTTAACAGTCGTAAAAGCTGAGTAACATGTAAAGTTATTGCCCATTCCCTGTTTGTTTTTAGTGTGTGTTTAAAGAGCAAGCCGGCGCGTAATTACTGTTTGCGAGTACCTTTTACAGTCTTGAGGGATATCTTGGAAAAATTATTACGCATCTTTTGGCGTTCGTCTAAATTAACTGCCCACGCCTTTTTACTTACATTATAATCTCAACAGTTTCTACTGTCCGTTCGAGTTGTTAAAGAATAGTAATCTTTATTGTACATGGCGGCTTTATCGCTAGGAGGCAATCTCTTACAGGCAACTTTGCGGAGTAAAAATGAGCGGAAAAGGAATAGGGGTAGGGTTTGGTGCATTACAAGGAATTATGTAGCTTTAATTTAATATAAACCCATATTAAACAAATTCCTCCTAGCCTTTATTAACAAGATTATTTGGGGTCATCTACTAGTTCAACCGGTTTTACCTGAATATCAGTTTTCCACGCAGCGGCTGGCGTCGGACTTTCGCAATCCTGAGGGAGAACTGAAACTCAAAGGTATAACTAGTTGTCAGTATATATGAGGGCACTGACTTCCAAATAACGATTGCCGTAGAAGTTCATGACAACCAGGACCGACGGCTTAGCGTGCTCTCCAAGGCACGGGCGTAACCCACAACCAAACTTGACATTCAGGGCGTTTCTTAAGAATTTCCTAAAAGAAAAACCCAATAACACTTTTGGCCCGACCCGGGATTTGAAAAAGAGACCTCTTGATCTGCAGTCGATTACGATAACCACTAAACAAAAAAGACAGTCAAAATTCAAAAGTTAAAAAAATGTATCGGTTAAATTTAAAAGAATAACTTTTGTAAATAATCACATTATTTTGAAGCTCAAACATTCAAAGTAATTTAGTGACACATTTTTTCTTGGCAGTGTTATCCCAAACAGAGATACTACGACCCAAATATCTTTGGGAACACCGCCAATCTTAATATCAGACTCATTCACAATAGTTCGTAGGCATTGGATAAGTTAAAATGGCTAATCAATCAATCTCTAATCCCCTACTAAAGAAATCAAACTGTGGATGGGACCGGTGACAAATTACGGAGTAATTGCTTTGAGCTGCTGAAGACAAAGACTCTTTTTTTTTCTAAATTGTATTCCCTCGAATAACTGGGAATTCGATTGATGAGTTCTGCGAGACAAATGATAAACGGACGTCGTTGTACGAGCTTGATTACGTGAAGTGGTATCTTCTTTGAAAAGTTAAGAATGATCGCTGATCAGCTCAATAAAAATACCATTCAAATTTTGGCGATATCAATCCATTGGTTCAAAAAGATTCATAATTTCATTGGTAATTGTGTTATAAATAAAAAAATCAATTGTTTGTTATAAAAATGTTATAATTAATAAACATAGGAGTATTTTTCTTATTTACCCAATCACCCCGAAATTGCTAAAAATATCTGTATAAATTCGGTAAAGAAATGAATTATAGTCTTGAGTGGTACGTAATATTTATATTTATATAGCCTAGGTAAATAATTTAACTCGATTAAAAGAATAAAAGTGAACGCAGTCGCGGGTAAATCTAATACTGTAATAAATTTCTCCGGGCTGAATTATAACAACCAGTAAAAATGTAATTAAGAAAAAACTTAAATTTTATTTAAAAAACTCCTTGATCTGTAGTAGATAAATGGCTTTCTAATAAGTCCTTCTCTATGCAGATTCCAACTAAAATTGTAAGTGCTCCATTTGATCATTAATCCTGGCTGGAGACCTGTACCAGGTGTGACTTCTAACTCTGCAGAGTTCTCCGCAATCCTTGTCGACCCTCACGACGAGGAAAAACGGAAAGATTTACGACTTGCGATACTTAGCCTTAGTGTTGGCAGTTAGTTAAACTTAGTTATCGATATTTCATCCAAATGTTGTAAATGTTCTTGCTGATATATTGAGAAGATTGGTTTTCTCTTCTGCCAGTAAATTGTAGTTGAAAATTAGACTATTTCAAACTCTTAATATAGAGATTTTGACAAATACATAAAAATATTCGAATAACGATACCACAATAATATTATAAATTCTAAATCTTCTTTATTATTTTTTTCACGTTTAAACCGCTAAACCGATTTGAATGGTTTCGGTAAAGAAATTGGTTGCGATAACGTTAAGCGTTTTACAATAAACAAGTGACTTGAAAAATAATATGCTAAATTATTTATGATCAATTTTATTACCTACATGCAGAATTTATATCCTCAAAACTTATTATATTTTGTTTACTGTAATGAGGCATTTAATTTTACATATTATGAGTGCTAAGAAAATAATAATTTTATGTTTTCTAAATAAACAACTGACCCAGTGAAATTTCTACTTCCCAATTTTGAGGTTATGATCGGAAAAGCCGTTTAGGAGGACTTCAGTGACATACATACACACTCATAAGTATTTATATATAATATACGTATATAAGATTTATATCGATAAATGACTTTAAACCTTTTCACAACTCTCAACTTTTTGCGTGAAAACTAACGTAACGCCTTCTGATTTTTAAAACAACAGCAAGGAATCTTTGTACTTTAAAAGTTAACTTTTAAATGGGTTTACTTAGATTTTTGTTACCGTAAAAAACAGTATAGCTACGTGAAATAAATGTTTTAATGGAGTACAACTACAATTTTGAAATCCTACTAGTTATAAATACGAAAGTTTGTAACGATTGATGCATTGATATTTGTTACTCTGTCAGATATATTGGATGAAATTAAGCATAGTGACGAATATTTTTTTTTTGATTCCGTAAAGTCAAATATTCCTGTGGGCTTAGCAAGGTACACCAATAATTTCGTATAAAACCGAAAGGTTTAGACGGTATTGAATATAATTGAGATTCTATTTATTTTAATTAAAACATAGATCACGTATGAAAGTAAAAGAAGTAATCATTACAGCCTCGGTATAATCCTACTAATATTATACGCAAAAACTACTGAATGGATTTTGATGAAACTTCACAATAGTATAGCTTACATATCAGAATAACACATAGGCTTCTATTTACTACGATAACCTACACGCTGGAGGAGCCGCGGGCAAAAGCTAGTATACAATAAATAAATAAAATAAAATTTTATACTATAAAAAAATGTACAAGTTTTGGTTGTTTATTGTTCATATTTAAGCCTACCAAACTGACTGTACTCCGCCTGTTGTTATTATTTCGCGGTATCTTTTGTCATCACTTGCCATTAGATAAAACATTTGCTACTTTTTACCTACACTATAAAACTATATATTATATATCTGTATGTTTCTTTCCTTCGGTTACAGACCTTAGATTTTCACGGTCATGATAACGGCAGATATTTCCATCTTAACAAACTCCACATGAGCTACATCTCATCAAAACGCATGACCTCAATCTCCATTGAAGGAGCTGAGTAATAAAGGAAAAATCCACTGCCTCCGTACCGCTTAAGGTAAACCTCCAGTGCAAAGCATCGCTATATTTATTACTAGCTGACTCTAGTTGAGTCCCGCAGTGTTGCCTGCGGGTTTTGTTCCAAATCGTCAGTAACGCTGTCGGGGAAATCTAGTCTAATAAAAAATAGCCTAATATACTTCTTAGGTCATGAGCTTTCTGCCAATCAAAGTTCTGTTAATCGGTACAGCCGTTCCAGAGATTATCCGGAACAAACAGACAGACAGACAGACAAAAAATAAAAAAATTGCATTTTTTGTGTTAGTAACGTGTACGGTTTAATATTCATTCAATAAAAAACGGTAAATTTCGTAATAAATATAGACATTTTAAATTTATTTAGGTATTTCTATAGATAAGAGTTTCGTTTTAGTGATTAAACTTAAAACAATCAATTTTTAACAGTGAAATTTACAACACTGAACAATGAAGGGATAATAAAATGTCAATAAAGTCGAGGCAATCCTTGATCAATAAAATTATTTTTAATAATCAAACTGAGGTTAGTAAATACTTTATTAATAGCAATAAAGGTTATTAATAATTACAAAATAAGTAATAAAAAAAATCAATTATTAGAGACATGATTTTTTTAAAATTTATTTATGGTCTACCACAGTGACCCTACCATGCCTGATGGAAAGCATGAGTAGAATTCCAGAGTAGGGGGAGTTAAGTTAGTGAGATGCATCATTAGATCTCTGGTCTCACACTCACCCACGAAATACGACAACACGAATGCTGTCATTTTTAGATTGGTCTCCTTTACGTGGGACTGTTAAAGGCTGTTGATGATGATGATGTGGGCAGTACTGCCACGGTCAAGACGGCCCATTCGTGCTGAAATCTACCTACTACCTATGTAACAGCACTATTTTATAATCTAAAGTACGACTATTACAATTTATAAAATTATTAGAATCTAGTAATATATAAACCTTATAGGACATATAAAAATTATGTCCGTAAATGGAAATTTACACACCTTTAAACTACCTGACGTTTCGATCAAGTTAAACTGGCCGTTGTCATAGACTGACAAACTCAGTGCTGCTTTTGTTCTCGTGTTTTTAAATGGGTATCACCTACATCCCGTCAACGGCCTATTAGAGTCCACTACCGGACATCCTAAGAAGGTTGGGTACGGGGTTTGTTTCAAGTGTTCCTTCTTATTTCAGTGACGTTGTTCCAAATTATCTATTATTTCAGTCTGTTACCCTAGCAGAAGCAGACCGGGGTGGTAGCGCAATGTTCCCATTGTTTGACCATCAAGGTTCGTATCCAGGAGGAGGTCATCTGCAATCAGCAGTTGGTTCGATGTACGTCGGAGTTACAGGGTTTTATACTTGGTTCCCCGGCCACTAGTACCTGAGGCAATATCCGACGGGCTTACTGCACAAACAAAAAAAAGGGTAGTGACACTATATTCTTAATCCGACATAATACAGAGATAATCATAAATTATAGAATATATTACAACAACAGCAATAACTTGAGCACTCCTTATAAGTTTTTCTTCATTGAAAAAAACGACTAAAACAAAAGTAACTAAGTTTAAAATACTGAAACAGCATAATTCAGACTTATGATGGTTGTTTCCTCGTCTTTGTACAATAAGAATATAGCTGGAAAACAAATCATGTTGCAAATATTACCCTCGGACGTGTACATTGCACTGTGATAGTCTGAGCACTGAACAAACACCATTTTACGACTGTAAACTAGACAATGGGTTTGTTTAGCCATCGTTATGATTATAGGCTGGAGTACTGTGTGTTGTGCAGTTTTGATATTTTAGTACAACACAGGAAACAGATACCCGCTTAACATACGTTTCGTCATAGTTTAGTACGAAAATGTAAAGCTATAAAAATCTATACCTAAAGCAAGGATGTGTCTAGAATAGAAAGGTTTTAGAGAAGAAAAGATTGCTCCAATGTGGAAGTCAGAATTGTTTCTCAGAGCCGACAAGCGCGAACATTAGTAACTTGATTAGCTAAAAATAATTTAAATATCTTGTTCAGGATAATGAATAGATGCATCGTCTTAACTAATAAAACGACGAAAAGTAGAAGGTATACCTTTTTTAAAAGTTAAAAGTTCCGCTGTTTTACAAAAAACATGAGTATATGTAAAAACGAAAGTCTTAGAACAGTTCTAAAATATATCTTTACATAGTATAGCTTATGGCGTACAACAGTCGCATTATATTAACCCCGATACCATTTTCCATACTCCACCAGTAAATTCGATTTTGAAGTCCAAGAAAAAACCCTAAAGCGTCCTACAGAAATTTACGAGCTATTCAGCCGGCTTGTTTTTGCCGCATAACCGACCAACGATTTAAACGGGGAAATCTGTAGGCATGTTTTGGGTAAAAAGTTTACCTTCACTCGCGTGGGGATGTGAGTCATGAGATGTGGCGATAAGTAAAGAAAAAAGGGTGATTTCCATTTGAAGTTGATATTTTATTTTCTTTAACAATGCTTTTACACTTATACTATCAATATAACTAAAAATGTTCTGTTACTGACTGATTGACAGACATCGTACAATCGAAACTACGAGTACAGAGCGCAGGAAGCTGAAATTTTACACGTTTATTTCTTGAAAAGTTTAGGCGAACACTTAGAGGGGATTTTAGACATTTTCACCCTTATGGGAGTGAAAAAGGCACCTCAAAGTTATACATCAGAATAACAAGGATACGAAGCCGAGGGCAAAATTTTGTAGCTAATATGGTGTAAAACATAGTAAAGTAAATGAATAGATTAGTTATTAAAAACCACTTGTCCTATTCTTCAAATAATATGGAGCATAAAAATTAAAGAAGCACCAACCAACACTGTGATATATGTATTAAAATTGGTTCCTATAACATAAAATTACAATTTATTAATAACTGTCTGTCTGTCTGTCCGTTAAGCTTTCACCCTAAATATACATATTTTGTTTCTTATGGAAGGGCATAGGGTACTCTTTACCGAGATAACTGACATACATGATATGGACATTATCTCGAGATAGAAATGACGTAGAAGTCTTACTGGAAGAATAAACCCCTTTTAATCTATATAAATAAATAGAATTGAGGTGTCTGTTTGTAATGTAACCTAAACAACTGTTTACTAAATGTATATGAAAGTATAAAAGGTACTTCCATAAAAATAATGATTTTTTGTAAATTTGTTTGTCTGTCTAGGCTGCTTATTCTGGCTAAACTCTGAAACGGTTAAACATAAAAAAATGTTAGACTTGCATCGCTCGGTTGCGTTACGTCTATTCTCAACCATAACCGCATGTAACACTGCGAAAATCTAATATAAAACTAAATAACAAACTATTAATTTAATTAAAATATCTATTTTGCCGTCATTTAAACACTATAAATAAGTCTTTGTTCTCTCAAAACTTGCACCACACAAAGATCTCTTTTTCAATTTTGTGTCCAAAAGTTTTCGTGTCGGCGTGAATTATTATCGCCATAATGAGAGGGTAATCATCAGTTTTTATATAGCTTCAGTAAACATATTATTTAACTTTAAGCAATTATTTAAAATGTCTCTGTTTGTGCCGACGCTTGCCAGCGATATGTAGTTAGCACTTAGCCTTGTTACGAAACATTTCTTTGGTTTATGTTTCGAGGAACAACTTAAAAATCTTCCAGGAAGTAGAAATACTAACTGATACTAACTAATAAAAACTGCCTCGTTGGTTTAGTGGTTAACTTAAGCGACTGCTAATCAAAAGGTCTCGGGTTCAAATCCCGGGTCGAGCTAAAAAGTGTTTTTAGGATTTCCTTAGGAAATTCCTAATAGCTGCCCGGAGTTTGGAAGTTTGGAGGTGATTCACGCCCGTGCCTCGGAGAGCACATAAAGCCGTCGGTCCCGGTTGTCATGAACATCTATGGCAATCGTTATTGGGAAGTCAGTGCCCTCAAATATACTGACAACTAGTTCAATCTTCGAATTTCAGTTCTCCCTTAGGGTTGCGGAGGTCCGATGCCAGTCGCTCCGTGAAAAAGCTGAAATTTAGGTAAATCCGGTTGAACTAGTAGCCGACCCCAAATATACTTGGGAATAATGGCTAGGAGGATGACGATGATGAAGCAGAAATACTCATACGTGCAGGTTATTAACACCCATAAGTACCATAATATAAGGCTCAAGTGACCTTTTTAATTACCCCTCTCCATTATTTGAACATCCTTATTCAATTGGTGCAAAACAAAAAATAAAAGGAAATAGTTCAATATATGTAATTAAATCTAAAGGATATAGGCCTTGTCTTTCTATCTAAATTGTGTCCTAAAGTAAAAAAAAAAATATACATTGACTTGAAGTTTGATCCAATCCCAACTCTTATTTAATTTAACTTCGCACGAGACACGAGGTTCAAAAGGCCATCTAACCAATAAATACACCGTATATAAATCACAATCCAAACAGACTTACCATTGTCATTAATTTCACTTTTTTGTCACCATCAAATCACGAACTCGATCAGAAACGTACGTGCGTTCCAAATCTGTGACCAAAGTGACAGGCGATGTGCCTGACGTCCTAATTCAAAACGGACTTTGAACTACAAAACAGTTTTTGTGTATTCTCTGTTGATATTTCTCACGAACAAAAAGGTTTGTTTTCATTACATTTTTTACAAAGGATTAGCGCGTGCGTCCGAGTTTCTTTGAATTTCAAGTTTTTATTTACCTTTATTTAAAAAAGAACAGTAGTTGACTGAAACTGAACTAAGTACCTAAAGCTTTGAGTTTCTCAGGACTTTAAAAAGTAACTGAAGTAAGGAAAACTGTGATAATATTTAGGTATGAACATACTATCGTGTGTATTATAATCGCAATTGGTGCTTGAATAGTAAGTTGTTCTCTATGCCACAGAATAAAAATAATTTGTAATTAACTAGCGTATGTTGGACAAATGTTCACATCGACTGGATTTATCTTTGGTCAGTTTTTGATAATTACAGTTTGTAAAAACATTAATCATAAATAAATAGAAAAGCTTTTTGAGTAAGTATATTCATACGATTCTTTCAAAATGTTGTTAGGTATATTAGGTGATCCCATGAGGTAAAATAAACCTAGAATCATGAGGCTTGTGTGGTAATTCGTAAAATATGTATACATATATATTTTTATCATCATCACACAAACCCTTCTGAACAGTCCACTGCTGGATATAGAAATCTCCTTAGAAAGGAGATTATGATCTACTGTACTCGTTAGCCTATATACAAATATAAGTAACTAATTAAATAAAATATATATTCCAAAAATCGTCACATTTTCCACAACCCACAATTCACAAATTAAAACACAATTACGCGTTTTAACGCTTTTCGTGAAAGACGCTTTGATAGAAATGTATTTCGTCCACGTCTGGTTGAGGAAGATCCTTTAGACATCTTACGTTCTTAATTAAAATTTACGAATTTAATATTGTACATCACCTGTGTATCTCATTAACCTAATTTTCTGTTATAAATTGCTAAGAAAGATAATTTCATATGTATAGTGCATTGTACTTTAAGCTTTAAGAGATGGAGTATGGAGTTATTGAACAAAGACACCCGTGACTATGTCTGGTATAAGGCAGGAATGTTTCGATACCTATTAATATTTTTGATAAAGTATAGAACTACAGTGTTACAATAAAAATGAGGTATCCTATCTCCTCTTTTGTTTCGTGAGTTTTGTGAATCCGCATTCATTGCAATATAGGTGATGTTTTAAATAGCAATGAAAGCGGATTCACAAAAGTAATGAGTTTAGTACGTAAAGAATTCCACTATATTTTCAACACCTATTGAGTTTACCATTAATTTTACCTCATCATTCTCTCTCTTCTTTAAATAAGCTTTGAAGTTAAATAACATGTATATTTTGAAAAAATAAAGAAGGTATCGTATTTTTCTGCATTCTAGTTCCAATAGTACTAGCTTTTGAATCTAGATTTCAGAAATTTTTGGAATGCACTGAACATCTATTAAGAACAGAAACGCTATTTTAAAACACTAATTTGCATGTGTATCTAATTTGTCAACCGCTCATCAGCTTTCAACTAAAATTCTCTTATTATTTGTAAGATACAAAAGCTTTTGGTACGCCATGTTATTCCTTTGCTTATATCAAAGGCCTGTATTGTCTTTTATTTTATTAGAATGTCATACTGTACTGAAATAAACGGGTTGATTTGTCACGGTCTGTGGGCGGGAGTATGTCGATTATGGGTGGTTTTATATTAGCCGCGTTGTTGAAATGACAGCAAGCTACATCGCTGTTGTATGAATTATTTGTAAGAGACCGTTTAGCTCACAGATCATAAAAACACAGGTTTAGCTCGTCTTTTATTTTCATAGAAATGATATTTTGTTTTCATTTGAAACGGAGGTAACTAAGAAAATAATTATTATTTTAGATATCCGCGCTTTTTGTCTTTGTGTTTTTAAATATATTTTCATCATCATCAACAGCCTTTAACAGTCCACTGCTGGACATAGGACTCTCCTTAGAAAAGAGGTTTTGGCCTACTATACCACGCTGGCAAGACGGGTTGGCATAGGGTTGGTTTCAAGTTTTCCTTCTCTTTGCATCGATGTTGTCTTGCGTAGTTTATCCCTTTTACGACACCCGCGGGATGAATAGGGGTGATGACACTCTGTATTCTTAATCCGTCACCATACGGAAAGGAGAATTTTTTTTTAAGCCTACCAAAGAGACTCTACTTCGCCTGATGGAAACCATTACCATCCTCATTGTGAGTACAGACAATGTAGCATGGTGACCCACACTCCTGCGGCTTAGTGAGATGTTTCTGCATCTTTGGGCCTCCAGCCTCACACTCACTAACGAAATACGACAACACGATAACTGTCATTGTTAGGTTGGTCTTCGACCTATTGTTATCCATATCTATAAAAAATGTGCTTCTTCCAATCCGGATTTAAGCAGCCTTATCTTGGTGAATAATAATTTTAACAAAAAGGAACCGACTTCAATGACAGAAAATTATTCAGAGTACCCAAATCGCGACAATTGTGCCTATGATATTTGAGGAGTTCCCGATTTCCTTGGGATCCCATCATCATCATCTCGATATGGTGACGATGGGACCACCTGTAAGCTACGCCATTTCCAATGCAAAAAGAATTTTTGAAATCGGTTCATAAACGACGAAATTATCGCTGAACATATATATAAAAAAAAAACCGACGAATTGAGAACCTCCTCCTTTTTTTGAAGTCGGTTAAAAAATAAATATTAAATAACAAATTAGCTTATTATTTCTTAATACCTATTCGTAAAATATTTTTAACCATATATTACATCTAATGATGCTATTATGTAAACCGGGGTGTGGTATGCATACTAATATGTGTTTGATCAACACTAAATATTTTTATCTTTACATTTATTAAAATTGCTGACATAAAAAAATCGTAAGACCACATTACATCATCACACTTATATACATATCATCAATAGCCTTAAATAGTATTTAATTATAGAATAAAGTACACATAAGCCTCTATATTTTATGTACTCTACTAGGTATGTCTATATCTATGGTGTTCAAATTTAAGCGATTTATTTAAAAAAACAAGTTTAATTCTTAACTAAATAAATACGAAACCTTCTTCTATGGTATAATTTGCCATAACCGACATAGTTTAGTTTTTAAAATGGCCACACCGTATATTTTTTATATTATTATATGGCATCCATAAAAACATTTTATTGTATGTATATGTATATGTTAACATTAGAGGTAGGTAATTTAAATATCCTTGTTTATCAAAATAGTTTGGTCAAATAAAAGGCATCTCGTGTTTTACATAAATTAATAATTTTATGGTACATATTTAGCAATCGATACAAGAAGTGTTTTTATATGGTTATAGCCATTTAGTACCGTAATGTTTTTTATATATTCCGTGTTAAGTGCTAAGCATAATAGAAGAAATAAAATAGATTTTGGTTTCACATATTTGAGTTGGACTATTAGTATTGATTACTAGGTACTATCACAGGCCAAATATATTGGATATTTGTAGTTTTATTATTCATTTTTACATAATTATTTATTTTTAGAACATAAGAATAAAATGAATGTGTACTTAACCGCCATTCCGTACCGTAGATAGGAAATGTCTGTTTTTTCCCTTCTTTTAAAAAGATAAAACCCGCATTAGGAATAAAGATCCCGTGTCTTTAACTTTACAAACATACATGAAACGGACAGAAAGAACACTCAGACTCAGGACAACAGTTTCTGGATCACACAAAATATTGTCTCACGTGGGATTTGAACCCACGAGACTTAGTGCAGTAGCTATCGACGTGGCGACCGCTTAAACCGTTATGCCAACCATTCAGTTAGGTTCTACAGATTAATATTTCAGAGAAGAGCATATAACAGTTAGTTCAGCCATCTCAGAAAGCTGGAGCTAAATGAAAAGTATTTCATAATTAAAAAAAGTAATGAGAATAACATAACAACTTTTTGGGTCATCAATATTTCATATTAAACACGTAGGTATGTAAAATATTCTTCCCAAATATATTATGCGTTATGCAGAATACAATATATATGCATTATTATGGAAATTTCGAAACAAATTATTATGCAAAATAATACGACAAATGTTGCGTCCCGTGCACAGTGTTTTGTTTGTGCCAGCATAGTAAACCAAAATTAACATTAAATTTATTGATCCTGCACAAAAATATTCGTGAAACTTTTAAACTAGGTTAAGTTATGAGTTCAGTAAATTCCCAATTTAAATTAGTAAGTAAAATACGAAATAAACAAAATTAAAACAATGTTTTCTCACAATTGTTTATATCCCTAGCCAAAAAGTGTAATTGGGTTTTTTTTAGGAAATTCCTAATGGCAGCCCGGAGTTTGGCGGTGATTCACGCCCGTGCCTCGGACCCGGCACATGAAGCCGTCGGTCCCGGTTGTCATGAACATCTATGGCAATCGTTATCGAGCATTCAGTGCCCTCAAATATACTGACAACTAGGTCAATCTTTGAATTTCTCCCTTAGGTTTGGAAGTCCGATGCTAGTCGCTCCGTGGAAATACTGAAATTCAGGTAAAACCGGTTAAACTAGTAGCCGACCCCAAATAAACTTGAGAATAAAGGCCAGGAAGATGATATGATTTATAGTTCATCCATCGGAAAATCCCTAAATTTAAAAAGTCAATGATACAAAAGAATGTCAATAGGCGGCAATAGTGTAAGTCAGGATACTGTATTGTCTTCATTAGCAATGAGTTTGGTGACAAGTACTCATGCTTTCTACCAGGCAAACCTTAGAGTCACTTTCATCATCATCATCAACAGCCTTTAACAGTCCACTGCTGGACATAGGCATCTCCTTGGAAAGGAGGTATTGGCCTACTATACCATGCGGCCCAGACGGGTTGGTATAGGGTTGGGTTCAAGTTTTATTTCTCTTTATCCCTTAGCCGCCTCTCTGAGTCACTTTGGCAGGCTCATATACAAAGTAGGTACGAGTTTACATCAACAGCACTAGATATATTTTAGTATCAGCTTATTTAATACGACTGTAAAATAAAATAGTTTCACCCACAGCCTTTAAGAGTACATTGCTGGATATAAGCCTATCCATAGAAAGAAGGGTTTGGCATTCTATACGATGCTGATCAGGCAGATTGATTGATTAAAAGATCTTAAAAGGTGCCTAAATTGGCCTTACATATTTTATATCGAGGTTAACTACAAAAAATAACGCTCACGGAATGAATACGATTCAATTGAAATAAGCTTAAAATTCAAGTCCATTTCTAGATTTATTTAAGTTTGAGCATATCTATCCCACGTCTAAAAATCATTACAGTCATAACTCAATACTGATAAAAATAAATAATACTGAACGTAAGTAACTTAGCAATGCGCGCTTGCTGGCATAGTAATAGCGAAGTTTCCCATTGTGAGATAACAACAAATTTATGGTCTAAAGTGCAAATAAACATCGCGTATGTTAACAAGGTATGGACAAAGGGAAAAATTGAAGTGTTTATATTTATAGTGAATGAAATTGGCGCCGCAAGTCCTATTTTAGTTTACCCTTTAATTTATCGTACTCTGAGTGAAGCAAGTAAATTGCTTGCGAGTTTTAATACCAGTAATTGGTGGCAGATGGGCAATTGACGACGTTTTTCGCAAAAAAATAATGATTTATTTCTTTTTATTTTTAACTGGAAAGTGTATGAGTTGCACAGTGTATAATTTTATATTATTTTAATGTTATAATAACCTAAGTTTTTATAAATATAATTATATCTAATGACAGAAGTTGTTATGATGGCAACTCTCCTTTTCATATGTTTTTTGAAAAAGTAATCAATTCATTTAACTGCTTTCTTATTTACAACTTTTTTTGACTTCACTTATATACTTAACTCATTCATTTGTAGATAACAAAACCACACAGTATAATTTTAACGAAAAAATCGACTTAAATGAAAAACTATTCCGAGTACGCAAATACCGACAGGAATGCCTATGATATTTGAGGAGATCCCTCGATTCCTTCAGGTAGCTATCATCCTGGTTTCCTTATCATTGGACCACATGTGAGGCACCAGCTTTCAAATAAATAAAGAATTATCATAATTTGTTCACCCAATAGAAAGTTCTGAGGTAACAAACATAAGAGGGAACCTCCTCCTTTTTGAAGTCGGTTAAAAATATCATAAAGATATATAATACCAACCTAAGAATTGTAATAACATTGCCAACATTAAAAACTACCTACTTAATATTAAATCTGCAAAGAAAACTTAACCCACAGAGCAAGGAGAC
Source organism: Phragmatobia fuliginosa (assembly GCA_932526445.1). Classification (NCBI taxonomy): domain Eukaryota; kingdom Metazoa; phylum Arthropoda; class Insecta; order Lepidoptera; family Erebidae; genus Phragmatobia; species Phragmatobia fuliginosa. The sequence continues at coordinate 15,738,462 of OW052074.1, read as the reverse complement.
TCGGCACACTAGTTAATAGCTTCTTCGTGTGATCGAACTCGAGCACTCGATAAATAGAAAATAGCTGTTTAATAGTTGTTATTGCGACACTAACTCCTAAGTCTCATCACTTCAAGCTGTGGGCGAGACCTGGTACAATAGAAACATTAGTTATCACTATCGAGTCTCACACAAGTCTTAAGACTCCATTAAAAGGCGAGTCTCAAACCTCGTTTGTCATCCAATCTTTAAGTTTAAATCTAAACTTAAAATCCATTGCACTTTATTTCAGTTAGAAGAGTTAGACTTCAAAAGTGTTTGTGACACCATAGGTACCATTTCGATATTACACATCAATATTTTATTTTACACGGTGCCGTTCTCGAAGTTGTTCAAAAATATGTGTACCTCGGGCAGACTTTGCAGTTGGGTGGAAACAACTTCGAGGACGAGGTGAACAGGAGAATTCAGCTGGGTTGGGCGGCGTTTGGGAAGCTTCGTCGGGTCTTCTCATCATCGATCCCACAGTGCCTAAAGACGAAAGTCTTCAACCAGTGCGTCCTACCCGTCATGACATACGGAGCCGAAACGTGGACACTCACGGCACGGCTGGTCCACAAATTCAAAGTCACGCAGCGTGCTATGGAGAGGGCTATGCTCGGAGTTTCTCTAAGAGATCGTTTTAGAAACGAGGTAATCCGGCAGAGAACTAAAGTTATCGACATAGCCCACAGGATTAGCAAGCTGAAGTGGCAATGGGCTGGCCATATTAGCCGCAGAACCGACAACCGTTGGGGTAAACGTGTTCTTGAGTGGAGACCGCGTCTCGGCAAACGTAGTGTAGGACGTCCACAGGCCAGGTGGAGTGATGATTTGCGCAAGACGGCTGGCAGGAGCTGGATGCGAGTAGCCGAGGATCGAACTAAGTGGCGTGCAATTGGAGAGGCCTATGTCCAGCAGTGGACTGCGATAGGCTGATGATGATAATGATGATGAATTTATGCGAGATCTTGCCCTATTTTTTAATCATTTTTTTCGTGTATAAAGCTCTTGGAGTGCTTCAAAATACCTTTCTTCTGTGTCTGTAAATTTCTTACAATTTCTGTGCTCTGTGATACATTTATTCCAAAGAAACCAAGGCTTAGATACGTATTTAAAATGATACTAAAATATAAGAGCCATTTTTTTAAAGCAACTTCACTTATGAAATAAATATCCTGTGTCGCGTGGGGCTTAACAAACATACATAAACCGGACACAAGGAACACCCATACTCAGAATAACAATTTTGTAAATCTTTGAGTGTATTTTCATATGGAATTTGAAGCCATAACAGTCGGTGCAGTAGAAACCGGCGTGGCGACCATTTAAACCCCTAGGCCAAAGGTGCAGTCAAATAGACATATGTGCGTTTAATTATCTTTATATATATAATTCTTCTGTGAGTGTGTATGTCACTGTACTTCTCTCAAACGACTGGACCGATTTTGATGAAATTTTTTGTGTGTGTTCAAGGGGATCTGGGAATGGTTTAGATTCGCAATTGGACCCGGTAGGTGGCGCTGCGATCAAGTTCTGGAATTTTAAAGTTGGGCGGTACGAAGTTCGCTGGGTCAACTAGTTTAAATATATAATATTATATACATATATATGTGCATATGTATTATATAGCCAAATAAAACCAAAAAATATATTTTACATGAAATACATAAATATCGACATTTTGTTTATGATTATATACGAAGTCCATTAACTGTTCTGCTATTACAATATCTCGCTATAAACGTTGAAACAATTTTCTTGTAAGGAAAACTATTTAATACTAGGAGATCACACGTCGAACAAACTTATACAGACACGGTACTCCATTCTGAGTGCACAAAAAGCCGATTCCAGACTATTTCCATTCATGTTTATAGCCCAGGACTCCTCAGAGACTCGCTGAGTTTTATTGACAGTATAAACAGGCGGGGTAGTGCTTGGAATGTGCACAGCCGGCTTCTCTGAGCTCAGTGTGTTTAATATTACATAGGGGTAAGAATTAAGGAAACAACTTTTCGAAAATATTTTAGAGTAGTATTGCCCAGCAAGTTTTGTTGTTTTTAAATTTGATAATATTAACTAATTTAGGTTGGTTTTAGTTTTTTTATTTTGATTTCTTAAATGAAAGTTGCCTAAGCTGTTTATTTATTTCATTTTATTTATTTATTTAAGACTTTATGCACAATGTGATATAAACGGTCTTAATGCCGTTTATTATAACATCAGTTACCAATCAAAGTTTCATCAAAAGCGGTTTAGAGACTCGCCGAAACAAACACATAGACAGACATTTTTTTTTGTTCAGTATAGTGTATACTTCATATGCATTTGGTGAAAAACGATTGATTTTAAATTACAAACTTCAATTTTATTTACTTGATTGTTAAAACTCAGCATAGTTACCAAACCATTTATAGGACTAAAACTAGTGTACAAATACAATGTAACATTCATTTTAAAATATCATTTATACAATGCATTCCCATTCTTCTACACGAGTCACACTTCCAATAAACTACATTTAAAAACCCTTTCTAGAATCGAAAGCTAAAGTAATTTGACACAACTGCGCTGTTCACAGAGCAATCTCGAAAATGCAGCCCAATTCTGGAAGTGCGCTCACGTTTCAAATATCCAAAACGCCACCCGAATCGAACCACGTAAACGCAATTATGAGAACTGGCGCAGAACTTGGAACATACTTAACACACGTTACATGACAGCGTTTTCTAATTACCGTGAATTTTGTCTCTCATTGTCATAACTAAATTGATTAAACTCTACGAACTGTAATGACATTGTAAAATGTGCTATGGTTTGTTTAAATGATTGTAGGAATTGATGTTGGTTAATCTGATGTCCTTGTAAGATATTGGATAAGCTCATCAATTGAAACTAATACGCGTCGTTTGCACGCGATTTATTTAATGTTTATCTGTTAAATTATAGTGTCCTTGTTGAGCAATAACAATGAACTCAGTAATGTTTTGTCTTAATCTTTATTTTAGATTTCCATTTTCTGAACGTTATCCGAAGTGTACCTACTCTTTTATAATGAAAATATCATATATCAAAATATGTTATATATTTTTTTCTCTTTGCCTTTAACGTATACTAAATGTAAATACTTACGTCAAAACAGTAGTCCGTACCTATCTTATTAGCCTTGAGATATCCAGTAGCTTCCGAAGTCTGCGATCACGTGCAAGATTCCTTATAAATTGGCGACGTTAAGGTCTTAATTAAGTCTCTTTAGTTTTTAGTCCGCTGCACGCGATGGCAAGGAAATCAGACAGTCCAATATAAATGTGTCTAGAAGTATATTGTATGCCGTTCATTTAGGTAAGTTTACGGTAGGAGATTTTATTTATGGTTCACAAAAGCGTTATAAGACACTTAATGTTTAATGTTTTCTTAATGAGTGGTAATAGTTATAAAAAGCAATTAATTTTACTGAAAAAAGATTTTTGATTCATACTGACTTATAATTCATTTTTGAGACATATTTTACATGTTACGTTTTAGTTGAATATTATTTTCAAAATAAGAGACAAATAATACGTTACTTGAAATTCTATGTTACATGCAAAGCAATCTAATGTGTGCTAAGTATGTCTAAAAGTGGGTGGCACTTCATTTAAAAGCGTGTTTTAAATTGGCTGCTTAATTAAAGCAGATCTTAAGTTTTTAGCCTGACTTGCACTGCACGCCTGTCGCTCCACACTCCGTGACTTCCTTGAAGATGTCGCTTTAGATTGATGTAGGTTAGCAGCGGTATAAGACCAGTTATGTGACGGAACTCGAATGTTAAATAATGTGTCGATCCCACGAATTAGGGTGGCTTGTTTATTTGATGTTTCTGGATAACGACTGAAGGGTTAGGGTGTTTTGGACATCTGATTAGGAAACGATTTTAGAGAAGATGTCGAAAGTACCACTAATTATTAAAAGAAGTGATGGATGAAGACTGAATTTTTGGTCTAGTGGTTAGCATATGCGGCTGCTGTTTAAGAGATCTTGGGTTCGATTCCCGAAAAAAAACTATGTTTATGTATTTATATCAGTTGTTTAGTACCCATAAAACTTTGCTTAGTTTGGGACTACATGATGTTGTGTGTAAAAGATGTCCGAAAATATTTATTTATTTACTTATAACTGCAGGCAGTTTTTTACATTACTAAATATTCACTAAACATAAAATTCAGTTTACTTTAAACCAATCGTATTTTTACTTACATTTATAGCCACTGCTGTGCCCGTAAGCGTTAGAGTATGATGTTACATAGCCTTAAACTTACTTTACAAACCACATTATCTAACAAAAATAGTTTTTTGGTTACAATTTGTCGTCCTAGAGAAAATATCGTATAAAGAAGCAAGAAATAAAACAAAATGTAAAAAAATCTTCTCTCTAATATTCTGATCAAATCATAAAGTATCAGTTAAAATAAAATAATTTTGGCATCTAAATTTATAGTTTTCTATAAGCAAAAGATATAACATCGATAGTCGTGTTCGGCCCACACACTAGTTCACTCACACGCAAAATTGCTCTACTTAGATAGATCAGCGACGGTCCATCTTAATAAACTACGTTAATAGAGCAGTATTTATTAATGTAAACAATCTGGAATCTGGAGACGGCGACTTTAAGTAGAAAATATAGAGAGAGTTTTGTAATACCCATTCACGGGCGAACTTGTTGGACGCTTTCTTAGTTGTTTAATAATAATAATAGTGTTGCGGCTTGGGAACAGTCCTTATTATTATTTCCTATCCACATATCGTTACCTAAATTCCCACTCCGAACTACCCCTTGCACATGAAGCGAAATCTAATCAGCGCCACCTGGTGCGCAAGAACCATACAAAAAAACTCTAATGGCCGCGTATTGCCGGTCACGTTGTCGCTCGTGAAAAATATCTAAAATCAATGGAAATAGACTGATCTAAGTTGTGAAAACCGTGTACATTTCGTGTGGAGTGTGGCCCCCTGCCTGTGCTGTGTGGGAATCGTGTCTGAACCAACCAAACGTGCGCTGATGAACCGGGTTCGTGAATGTGCTTTCAACTGGTAAGTCCTTCCAACCTTGTCCCGTTTCTGAACCAATGCGTTTGTTCCTGCTTGATATCACTGGATTTAGACACACGCTAGAAAGGTGCCCTAGGTCACCGCCCGCTGTGAACCAACCAGCAATCACTCATTCCTCAACATATTAAAGCTTATTCATCGACCCTAATTATTTGGTGTAGTTCCCGACATAAGTGGTCCTAACGAGTCGGATCATCTGAATTAGTTACAAAAACTTATAAAATACAGTCCGCTAACTAGTTTTCATCGATTATTTACAGTTATTAATCAAAATAGTGTAATAAAAGTTGTTAATCGTGCTTATTTCATTGCATTTAATAGTAACTCATTTATGTTAAATGTAATTCGACAAAATTATAAAGTTGTTGATTGGTTCATATTGCTCAGACAGTGTTACTTATCTTATTTGTTCGGATTATACTTCGTATGAAATGTGCATTGAGCGGTTAGACTTATTTTATTTTATAAAGTGCCTACTTGTGGGTAGAAGTTAGGTACTCATTTATGTTAAGAATCTTCTTTAACTTATATAAATAGTTGAAAGTTATTCAACTCAATTGAAATTAGGTAAATACCTATGATATCTAGATATTGTATTAGTTTTGATTTAAAGAACAAAACTTGTCTTTGTCTGACATTTTCCTGCCACCTATTTGTTTGTGAACAGTTACATATTTAATTATTAGTTCACGAGGTGTGAGACATATTTATTTGAAGTTTGACTCATTTGATTGATCACAATGACAGCCGAAAAGGAGAATGTACTTAAACTTTATACGTCACAGCGCGAATATGTATTTAGGTCGTTACAGATTCTTATAGATTTAACTAAATTATTACGTGAGAATCGAGATTCGTCAAAAGTTAAGGAGTTTCGTGCTAGATATTCGAAATTAGAGAGTATACGAGAAGAATATGTTACATTAACTGAGAAAATAAATAGTTTGAAATTAACTTTAAAGCCTACGGAGTCCGTCAATATGCAGGCTATGGCCGCGTTCGATGACATGTACTACGAAGTACTTAGTGCCTCGACAGAGTTTCTCGCGCCCGCGCCGGCGCCGCCTGGGTCGCCGGCCGGGGGAGCGCTCAGCTCGGTACCTACTTCCGACACTAGCCGCGAGACACATGCTAAGTTACCGCGAATTGACCTCCCGAAGTTTGATGGTAAAATAGAAAATTGGCAAACTTTTTATGATACATTTCTAAGTTTAATTCATAATAATTCATCGATTGTTCCGATTACTAAATTTCATTATTTACTTTCTTGTTTATCGGGATCCGCCCTTGGGATCGCTAAACAGGTCAAGGTTACATCGGACAATTATGACATAGTCTTTAACGAATTGGTAAAGCGTTATCAAAATAAAAGAATTTTAGCGGTGACGTATTTAGATCAAATAAATAAATATCCTTGTTTAAAAAATCCTAATTTCAATGAATTACAGTCGTATACTAATGTACTTTGTGAGTCGGTCAATGCCCTTAAGGCCTTAAAGCTAGATGATCTAAGTGATTTTATTTTGTTTAACTCCGCGTTTCGCGCGCTTGATAACTATACGCGACAGCGCTTTGAGTTTCAAAATAAATCGGAGATTCCTACTTTTCACGAGCTTATGGAGTTTCTTCAAGACTATGTTAGAGTTTTAGAAACTACTTACCATACGACCAGCGTGATTGAACCTGCTAGTGTCACTACGCGGTCTGCGCCTCCTTATGGAGGACACGGGAAACAGATCAAAAATGTTTCAGAGCGAGTGCAGAAACGATCTGTGCTCACTGCTCAATCGGGGCATTCTAGAAGCTTGATATCATTAGAATGCTATCACTGTGGTGCAGCGCACAGTATTTATAAGTGCCCCACATTTCAATCGTTAAGTTCACAAACTAGGTTGAACTTTGTAAAACAAAAGAACTTATGCATTAATTGTTTGCGTAAGCATCCTGTCGATAAGTGCGTATCACAAATGAATTGTTTTATCTGTGGTCATAATCATCACACGTTGGTCCACGTCGACGACCCGCCACCGTTAGCGACTGCGGCAGCCACCGGTCCGAGCACCCACGCCACTTGTAGTGCGTTCCAGGGACAAGCTCGCGACTCGTGCGTGGTACTGCTCGGTACGTGCATAGTGCGCGTGCTAGACGCCTCTGGCACGTTGCAACCGGTTCGAGCGCTCATCGATAGTGGCGCTCAGGACTGCTTCATGACTGTGAAGTGTGCGAGGAAGCTAGGCTTTCAGTTGAGTCGTTGTAATATTACTGTAGCTGGACTAGGACAACATACGGGGTGTCAAGTCCGGGGAGCGACTCAATGCTCCATTCGCCCGTGTGATTCGAGTGATCCGCAGTTTCATATCTCACCTATTGTTATCGATAGCATCACATCGGCTATGCCGACCTCGGTTATTCCACAAACGGTTCGTAATGAATATAAACATTTAATGTTAGCTGATCGTGACTTCGACAAACCTGCTGATGTCGACCTGTTGCTCGGCGCTGAGTTGTTCCATCACATCTATGACGGACAGGTGTTAAAGCCGAAACCCGGCTACCCTGCTGCTTTGCATAGTGTCTTTGGGTGGGTCCTCACTGGTCCAACAAGTGTTGCCAGTCCTAACTTGGGTGTCACTTCTTTGATAGCTTCCTCTCGTAAACTTGATGAGATGGTCAAGCGATTCTGGGAAGTGGAGGAACCTCCCCATAAACCTATTTCCGTTCCAGAAGATGATGAGGTCGAACGCCTTTATTCCAGTCTTACTTATAGAGACTGTGACGGCCGTTATGTGGTACCTATTTTATTAAAAACTCCTGACTCTAATGTAGGAGATTCTTATGTTAGTTCGTTGTCGCAGTTTATTAACCTTGAGAAACGTTTAAGTCGGCAAGAACTACTAAACTCTGATTATTGTGAATTTATGCATGAATATGAGCAACTGGGTCATATGCAAGCAATAGCGACTAGCATCCCTAGCGGTCGCTACTTTATACCGCACCACTGTGTGCTTCGTCCTGAAAGTTCGACGACGAAACTTCGCGTTGTGTTCAATGCTAGTCATAGGACGACTAATGGCTTATCTCTCAATGACATTGTTTATACTGGACCTAAACTGCAACCAAATATTGTAGACATCATTACTGGTTTTCGGGTTCATCACATCGTGTTCACTTGTGACATCTCTAAGATGTGTCGTCAATTCTTGATAAGGCCTGAGGATCGAGCGTGGCAACACGTGCTTTGGCGTGATTCACCGTCCTCACCTGTTCGAGAGTTTGAGTTACGTACCGTAACCTATGGTGTTAAGAGCTCACCTTACCTGGCGATCCGTACTCTGCGTCAACTGGCTAGCGACTACGGAGATCTATATCCTCGTGCTGCTGAAGCTCTCCTGCACCATACGTACACTGACGATATAACTACCGGTGCCGCTTCTGTCGAGGCAGCTTGTCAAATCAAGGACGAGCTGATCAATCTCCTCAGTTGTGCTCAATTGGCGTTGCGCAAATGGAGCAGCAATAGTCCTACGTTCTTGGATGGACTACCAGTTGAACATTGTCAAATTCCAAAGTCATTCAGCGATGACGGTTCTATGACCCTTAAGGTTTTAGGAATCCAGTGGGACCCCATTGGTGATTATTTTACATATTCTGTCACACCTGTGGACATTGTATTTACGAAACGTTCTATCCTATCGAACATTGCTCGAATTTATGATCCTTTGGGTTGGCTTGCACCTTATATATTACAAGCGAAATTACTCCTTCAAAGCCTATGGCGTCTTCACTTATCTTGGGATGATCTTATTCCCGAAGAACTGTCTTGTGACTGGGCTAAGTTCATTTCTGGATTATCTAATTTAAAGCTTGTTAAAATTCCTCGCAAAATGGTTACTCATTTAGAAGCCGATCATCAACTCGTTGGATTTTGTGACGGATCATCTAAAGGTTACGGATGTTGTATTTATTTGCGGTCAGTCTTTGGTAATCGTGTTGAAATCTTCTTACTTATTGCTAAGTCTAAAGTAGCCCCAATCAAACCTCTTACGGTTAATCGTTTAGAGTTGTGTGGCGCCACCTTGTTGTCACGCACTCTTCATCACATTAAATCATTGCTTGCTTCTAAAATTAAAGTATCTCAAGTTTTTGCATTTACGGACAGCTCTACTGTGTTAGCTTGGCTTCACACAGAACCTCATAAATTGAAAACTTTTGTTGCTCATCGTGTGGTTCAGATAACTGATACTTTCAAACCCTCGATTTGGCGTCATGTGTCTACTCACGACAACCCTGCTGACTACGCCAGCCGAGGCCTCTCTTGCGAGGAGCTGGTGAAATGCGAGAAATGGTGGTCAGGACCGGAGTGGCTGCTCAGAGGTCTCAATTCCTGGCCGGCTTCATTCCGTTCTGAACATCTGGGGGAAGTGCCTGAAGTAAAATCTTGTTCTCATGTAGTCCAAAGTCAGGAACCGATTCATGAGGTCTTGCCAGGGCTGTTAGAACGTTCTTCTTCGCTCACTCATTTACAGCGAACAGTGGCTTGGATCTTTCGCTTTGTTACAAATATGCGACAAGAGCCTGGCAAACGCCATCATGGTGCTCTCACTTCTGACGAGCTAGAGCAAGCGTTAATTACACTTATAAAATCTGTTCAACAGTCCCATTTTAGTGATGAAATTTCTAAACTTATTTCTAAGAAATGTCTTCCCAAACATTTGCAAAAGTTGTCTCCTTTTCTTGACAACTCGGGTCTAGTCCGAGTGGGGGGACGTCTTCAAAACTTCAATTTATCTGACCAGCATATACATCCGTACCTAATACCTAAAAAATCTAGTTTGGCTTCACTTATAATTACTTATTATCATAAATCTTATTTGCATTGTGGGCCTCGCACTTTGCAATCGCTAATTCAAAGAAAATTCTGGATTCTTGGAATTAGAAATCTAATTCGCTCACACTTATCTAGATGTGTGACATGTTTTAGGGTTAAACCTATTCCTTTTCAACCTGTGATGGGAAACTTACCGCCTTGTCGATCCCAGACGGGCTTTTGTTTTCAAAATATAGGTATCGACTTCGGTGGACCTTTTCTGGTTAAAGAAAGTCGGAAACGTAACGCTCGTGTCCATAAGGCTTACGTGTGCTTGATTGTCTGCCTCTCTGTCAAGGCAGTGCATCTCGAGCTAGTTTCGGAACTGTCTACAGAAGCGTTTCTAGCTGCGCTAGATAGATTTGTGTCGAGACGAGGAATATGTCGCAGTATTGTGACTGACTGTGGCACAAACTTTGTAGGGGCTAAACGCTATCTCGAAGATATGTACAAAGTTATGCTAGATAATAAGGAGGAGGTTTCATCTCAATTAGGGTCTCGTGGAATTTCTTGGAAATTAAATCCTCCTTCCGCGCCCCACTTTGGTGGCATTTTCGAGAGTGGTATTAAGTCCACCAAATACCACCTCAAAAGAGTCATTGGGTCTCAAGTCTTAACGTTTGAAGAACTGGTTACGGTCTTAACGAAGGTCGAAGCTATGCTCAATTCTAGACCCTTGTGTCAGCTATCGACTGATCCTAGTGAAGTAGATGTACTCACTGCCGGTCACTTTATTGTTGGACGCCCATTGGTTACTCTTCCGGAACCACGTTTAGAAGAAGTACATCCTCGAACTCGTTGGCAACTTCTTCAGAAACTTACGCAAAGTTTCTGGCGTGTTTGGCAGAACGACTATCTGCATACCCTACAACAGAAGGTTAAATGGTTCAAAGATGACCATCGTCGTCCTGAGATTGGACAACTTGTTTCAATCCAGGAACCTAACTTACCTCCAAATGAATGGCGACTAGGACGTATCGTTGACGTTCATCCCGGAATTGATAACATTATTCGAGTTGTGACGGTAAAAACCCAAAAGGGTCTACTTAAACGACCAGTAGTCAAGGTTGTCCTTTACCGATAGCTAATTAGGTTTTATTTTATTCTATTAGTAGTGAACCTAGTTTTAGTTATTATACGGTTCTTATCTTTAAGTTAAGCAAACTTGTCTTAATTTACCTAGTTCTTATTTTAATGCACATTTCAAACGCTAGTGTCTATTGTGTTGTTTTATATTTATATGTATCTTATTACTGTCTGAGCAACGAGGTTCCTAGAGGTTGTCGGACAGTGTTGTCTTGTGAAATCCCTCGGTGATTTCAAGTGGGGGGAGATGTTGCGGCTTGGGAACAGTCCTTATTATTATTTCCTATCCACATATCGTTACCTAAATTCCCACTCCGAACTACCCCTTGCACATGAAGCGAAATCTAATCAGCGCCACCTGGTGCGCAAGAACCATACAAAAAAACTCTAATGGCCGCGTATTGCCGGTCACGTTGTCGCTCGTGAAAAATATCTAAAATCAATGGAAATAGACTGATCTAAGTTGTGAAAACCGTGTACATTTCGTGTGGAGTGTGGCCCCCTGCCTGTGCTGTGTGGGAATCGTGTCTGAACCAACCAAACGTGCGCTGATGAACCGGGTTCGTGAATGTGCTTTCAACTGGTAAGTCCTTCCAACCTTGTCCCGTTTCTGAACCAATGCGTTTGTTCCTGCTTGATATCACTGGATTTAGACACACGCTAGAAAGGTGCCCTAGGTCACCGCCCGCTGTGAACCAACCAGCAATCACTCATTCCTCAACATATTAAAGCTTATTCATCGACCCTAATTATTTGGTGTAGTTCCCGACAAATAGATAATAATATTTATTTACTCAAGAAAAAGGTACAGTTTTTCTATCCTAACTTAAACTAAGATATTAACAATTTTATGTGTTTGTCACGATCAGATAGAGTGGAAACGACGGTGTCTGAGCTAGTATAAACCATATTTAATATATTGGTATTTAATATATTCTTTTTGATCATTTTATTAAAACATCGTGTTTAAACATGTTAAATACTTTGAAAATGTAAATTAAGATAAGAATAATGGTGTTTGATTTATTTTTCTTCTTTTCTATTTATTTCGTCATCTGCTGCCAGGTCTCTGATGCCTCTTTCTGTGAAGATATCCGTTCGGATACCTCCCACCGGCCAGTGGATGTTTATGTCGAGTACCAGTAATTGGGAAACAAAACTTAACTAAGAAAGGTGGTCCGTATGCTTGACAACTTATAAATTGCCTTCTCGTATGTTGTCTGCACGTGTAAATAGTTGTGTAGCCTCTGCACTAATGAATCAGTAAACAAAGAAGATACGTGCTTTCTTTCCCTTTTAAATATAATTACATTACTAATATAATTATTTTAAAAATAAATACAAATTTAGTAAATAAATCATGCTTCTACAGTTTATAGACATAACAAAGTAAAAGTTATTTGCATTTAAAGCCAAAATAATACTTGTTCGAAGAATTCAACTCACCAAATTTTAAGCTTAAACACAATACCAATTTGTTTGCCAATGAATGTCCCCCTTTACGAGCGACTTACTTTGATGTGCGAGAGAATCTTTTAGTGAGACATAATGAATAATAATGACTTAGGCATGAATCGGAGATTGTTTCACTGAATATTTTAATGTTAGGCGTCTTATTATCATACTGGTGATTTGGAAGATGGCTGGAGAATTCTAAAAGTCCTTTTAACTTTAAATGACATTGAAATTAGTCTTAAATTACTTTAGTGCTCAATAGTATAGACCACACGCTTTGTCATAATAGATTCGGTTCTGGTTTTATACTGTACAGTGATCACCTGTAGGGGTTTGTAAATGTCATAACGATGCTATGATTCAGTAGCTGAATTCTATGATTAATTTATCTAATGGTGAACATTCTGAAAAAAAAAATAGTACTACTGAGATTATTATTTTCTATGTATGAATGTATTTATAGCAGTTGACTCCAGCTTTGCTTAGTTTAGGACTAGATGACGTTGTGTGTTAGATGTCCGAAAAGAATTGTTTCCAGTTTAAGACTTATTGAAAATTTTACTGCGGGAATTTGAATAAAACATATAATATATTTGACAATTAGACCAAAAAAAAATCCAAGTGCCAAGCAGGTGTATCTCGCTAAAAAAACAGTACAATACTCCAATAACATTTACTACGAAGCTCACCCTTGGAATAATAATTTACTTTTAAACAGAACATCTTCAAGTCACGAATAACGTTCAGTGTCATAAATAAAACAGTTTTCACGGCAAATTCCAAAACCTGAGAGATACCAATATATTTGGCGCACGCCTTCGGCCCTCAAACAAAGCGTTGAACTCAATATGCGCGCATAGAATTGCTGCCAAGTCTCCCCCACCCTAAAGGGGATGACTAGGTTCGGTAACGAATACCGAAGGTTGCCAGAGACTCTTGGCAAATGCTCGGTAGTAACAGATATGTACTTGGAACACCGACTACAATTGGAATGTTCACCCTATATTCGGGGTGAATTGGGGAAATTAGGTTACTGGGCTATTTTTGGAGGTCTTTAAACGTTGAGTGTTGTAAGCGATTTTTTATCTTAGGGTTATTATATTATTCATCTTTATTTGAGTAAAATTCAGATCTGTTGTAAATCATTTAATCTTAAACTAATTAAATACTTCAGACTATTGCTTACTATGCTTATTTATTTCTAAATACATATACCATCACCATCATAAATACATAGGCCTCTCCTATTGCACGCCACTCTGATTGAATTTGGGCTTCCCGCATCTAGCTCCTGCCAGCCATCCTGAGCAGGTCATCACTCCACCTGACCTGTGGGCGTCCAACACTACGTTTGCATACATATTAAAAATAAATTTGTTTAAACATAATATGTGTAAATGAGTTCAAGTTCAAACACTTAGTAATTTTTATCTAGTAAGCTATAAAGATTATGTTTATACATTAGGTTTAAAAGATATGATAGATTTTATTTTCGGTAATAAAATTTGACATTCATTGTTGCTACAAAGTACTTAAATGCAATCTATTCATATTTAAAGTATTTAACTCTTTATAAAGTACGTTAATCAAATGTATGTGCATTTTAGTTCAAACTTTACTTTGCACGTATTCAAACATTTCTTAAAACCATAACTTCCTTCTCAACTCAACTAAGTGAAACCTACAACGTTTTAAGTTAAATTGAACAACACCATAATCCCGGTATCTGTTGGCACAACAGTTTCACTAAACATCAATAACCGCTATTAACACAACGTTAACAGACCAAGGAATCACACACAGCGCCGACGTTTGGCCCTCTTGGGAATAGGTTTCCGTTGACATACGATATTTTGACGGCAGAACATAAATATCGCCTTGCTTGACAACGTGAGACACATAGAGGTATTGATCTTACGATTTTATTCTTGTAAGATCAATTCAATCCTTACGTGTCTCTCGTGCTTTGAGTATTAAACACTGAAACAATTAGCGGTTATGAAATATGATTTTATTTTTTCCATCAGCACTGACTTATGATCAACTTTTTTTTGACAGTAAGATTTCTAGAGAAAAAGAAACGTATTCCACCTACTTTTTATTATGATAGCAGTATCTTCTTCTTTGTCCGTGCCATTACTTCCCGTGTCTTTAATGATAGCAGTATATGAGCTTAAAAAATAGAAGCATGTGTGCTTGATAGACATTCAAGTTTTATGGAAATCACTGATTGTCATAAAACTTGAATGTCTATCAGTTTGTTTATTCGACTATATCGTGACTGCTAACATTGGAAACTAGCACTTAGTCTTTGTTTACTGACTTGTTTGCACTAGCGTTAGTTGCCGGACTAATGGCTCAGCATCCTTGGTCCAGCTTAGTGCTAACCGTTGACAAGAGCGGGTTACGCTGAGAAAATACAACCTTTTTTGTATGGACCACCGTGCTGTCGGTACCTTTGGTCTTAAGTTCATGGAAATGCTTTTTAAGTTGAAGTATTTGAGATGAAGATGGTTTTGTTTGGTAAGATTAGGGACGAATATTTATGAATGTTTTGCGGTGACTCACGAAAGAATGTGAGTTATTTTAACGACTTAATTGTCACCAAAATTTAAGTTGGTACAAATTAAGACGTTCTTTCTTGTATTTTTAAGCAACAATTATTCTTGTCCGGTGGACCGATGATTTGAGGAAGGTGGCTGGCGACGGATGGATGTGGACTGCCCAAGACCGGGATGGTTGGCGTTCCTTGGGGGAGACCTTCGTCCAGCAGTGGACGGCGATAGGTTGACACTATATATTCTTGTCAGTGACGGACGAGTTAATTAACTTACTCAACGTCAAAGAAGTAAGTGGCCGTGAATTATAGATGCCTTTGCCTTAAAAATGCGAGTATGATCAAAAAATATTAGTATCCTTCCAACTAGTATATTAAATAACTTTCAATTACTTACAAATTACTTATACAAGTAGTTTCCTAATTCATATATAATATCTTTATATGATAGGAGATAATTTTAACAAAGCGCTAAGGACACTATACGATGAGGTATATCTGTAGAAAGATGAGACTAAAAAGTACGATTAATTTATAGATAATTCTAAGGAAAATAGAAAATATTGTTCTTACTATACCTTTAAATAGAGCATTGAATTTTTCATGGTATAGGGAGAAAATGAGCAGAAAGACTATAGCAACTTATGTTAAACTGTAACTCAAACTTATATTGTTGTTGTAGTTCATACTGATAAATCACTAGCTGTTGCCTTTGGCTGCGGCTGCGTGTATTCAGTTTCGCGGTTAAAAAACCTTTATACTTCCTCAAGAATGAAAGAATCTCAATTCCAAATTATAATGCTTATTGCTAACCATTGGTAAATAGGTTTAGCAATAAAACCGTAACAGACAAAGTAACTTTCGAATTTATAATATTTATGTACACCCATGAGTATGTCTACAGTGAATCAGCTTTTGCTTCACTATGAAATATCACACTATAATCAAAGAACAAATACAGACTGAAAGTGTAGTACAAAAGTACTGTTATCCGTTATCATTTTACTTGTTAGTGAGTAAATTGGATTAGTCAAACATAGGCGTCAATGTATTGCGTATTCAAAGATGAACAAAGAACTTTACATTATATATCTTTGAGAATAAAGTTGTATTTCTATTCGGATTACTGTTACGAATAAATTTAGACCTTGTAGTGAGAGTGTATAGTTGTATTTCCTTTGATTCGCGTGTTATCAACAATGTGTATAGATATACGCACAAATAGACAACAAATCTTCATAAGAGGAAACTAATTAACCGATCACGAACATACGACGGATTAATGTTATTACATTTGTATGTAGGGTGAATTTATCTATTGTAGGCCGTGTGGGAACGGGGAGATTTGCTATTTCATTAAAAGTCTTAACGTGGACTTATTTTATTTTTAACACACGATATAATAACATCATATTGTAATCTTTACATAGAGAACGTAATGAAATGTTCATTTTGAAAGGCTACTTTATTAATGGGTAATTTCATTTTTTAATTTTTAAACTAAATGTAATTTTGAGAGTGCTTTTATAATTGGATGCAGACTGCCCATGAAGCGTATAGTTGGCGGTTCTTGGGGGAGACCTTGGTTCAGCAGTGAGCAGCAAAATCTCTGTAATTAAATCCCTATATATAACAAGCAAATGTCTACTTTTTCTAGTATAAACTGGAGTAACTTTTGACTAAAGCTTACATCTATTGCCTAAAAATCATATATAACCTAAAAATAAATGTTTGATATTGATTACAATACGGTGACGGATTAAGAATACAGAGTGTCACCACCCCTATTCATCCCGCGGGTGTCGTAAAAGGCGGCTAAGGGATAAACTACACAAGACAACATCAATGCAAAGAGAAGGAAAACTTGAAACCAACCCTACACCAACCCGTCTGCCCAGCGTGGTATAGTAGGCCAATACCTCCTTTCTAAGGAGAGGCCTATGTCCAGCAGTGAACTGTTGAAGGCTGTTGATGATGATTGATGATGATGATGATTACAATTTATTGAATTTATAGTCTACTTTTTACGACCCAAAATAATATTGGGAATAAGGCTAGGAAGAAAGATAGTCTACTTTTGAATACAATCTTCTATATACACTACTACGTGCAAATACTAGTTAGCAATAAATATTAAAGCATACAGAATGTAGTAAATTTATCAACGATAACAAAGCCTTTTACTACACATAGTAAACATTTACCCATAGCAAAACAACGTTCGCTATACAATGTAACAAATGTGATAACGCCCTTACATAAGTCCGGAATACTCCGGAAGCAAATAGTTAATTAATTTAGTGCTACTTAGCAAGATGCCGAAAACATGAGCAGGCTTTGCGTACACAAATGAAACACCGCAAGACTTGTACCGTAATTGAACATAGCGTAAACATTAGTGCAGTTCTTCTGTTGTGTATTATTAATGTCATTAATATTTAGATGGATGTGTTTATTTGAGTCATACACACATACATAATCAACTTATGTGATATGTATATTGTATTCTTTTGTTTCATTTGCTAATATTTTGTTTCATTTGCTAATATTTTGTTTCATTTGCTAATATTTTGTTTCATTTGCTAATATTTTGTTTTGACCACGTGACTGAGTGACATTAGCCAATGAAACAAGAGAATAGAGAATGGAATAGGAAACGAAAAACGTTTGCAACATGGCTAGGGGGTAGACTTCTTGAACTTGGGGTTTCCTCACAGGAGAGGGTCATCTGCAAGCCGTAGATGGCCCGAGGTACGTCGGGGTTTCAGGGACTTCCTTTCGAGGCTTATAGTACCCGAGGCGGCGTGCGGCTTTAGTCGGTTCGAGTCTGACATAACCATCAACTGGTGGTATCCAGGGGATCTCCGCAAGAAAAAAAAATGGGGGGGAGGGTAGATTTCAAACAGCAGTGATTTTTCCACTCCTGACTACGTCCACATTGGAATTAAGTCCATAAAGGAATTGCTTACATCTAGTTTTCTGGGAGGTCGTGTTATAACTAAAAGTTAACTTCAAACAGTAATATCTCCCATAGTTTATTTCAATAACAATACACATCCCGGAAACTATTATATAAATTTCCGAATAACGATTTCGGTATCACTAAAAATCCTTTTAAAATTGTTTGTCTCAATACGAGAAGTAAAATAACTTCTAAAATTGCTTTCATTGAACATGTTTCGTTTACATTCTCATTAAAGTAACGGAAACGACTATTAGAGCGTCCTATAGCTCTTTTGTCGGTACAAACTACTTAGGTAAATACACACAGAGAGTATGAAGGATGTTTAGAAATTGAGAAAAGTGTAGCAAGATTCTGGATATGCGTGGAGCGAATACTGTCGCTACCTACTAACAACTTGGTAGTTGTAACACGTCTCCTTCAGATTTTAAAAGTTTGAAACTCCTCATAATTTTGTTCTTTACGAAAACAATAGCTTGTAGTAGTTCTTCTATGTTTTCTATGTACATTGTGTAGGCATAACACATAACTAATTGAATAATTAACGGGTAAAAATGTAACAAACAAAAATGTAAACAATAGTACATTGTTCACCGAGGGAGGAAAGGAACCGATTACTAGTGAGGGAGCAGTTTGTGGCCCGAAGGCGCAGCCTAGGGCCACAATACTCCCGAGGTAGGAATGGGACTTTCACCCGAGTGCTAAACAGTGCTTTATACTACACCTGTGAGGAACATTTAAAGTATTTATAAAATAAAATCAAAACGTAAGACCATGTAAAACACAATTTAGCTTAGAATTTGACATATTATTTGTAAATATTTCGCGCTTCTTTTGTTTTTTTTTATTCTTCACAAAAGGATGTCAGTGGCACGGAGACTCCATATTTAAATTATATGAAAACTCTTTGGGCAGGCGCGCGCCATAGGTAAGATAACACATGAGAAATGAAAATTCATACAACTTTCTCTCCCGCTAAAACACGTTAGAAATAGATTTTCATACAATTTTTCCTCCCGCTTATTTAGGTCAAGGAAAAGACTAACTTTCTCTTTTCATTTTCAGGGAATATTGACTACTGTTCCGATCAGGTGTAGTATAAAAGCAATTCTCGTACCATTACCATAAAGTAAGAATATGCAGCTTATAGTACTCGTAAATTAATATGAAACTGAAATGTAATGTAATGGACCAAAATAGAAATAGTAATTTCAAAAAACCTAAAAGTCTTATTCATGCACATTAAGTATTTAACTTTAAGTAGGGGTTTTGTGTTATTATTAACCTAAGTCTGTTAGTTTAAAGTTTATTACAATACCGAATCATTGCTTTCACTTAAATAACGTTTATGAATAGTCGTAAGTGGTTACAGCAAATTATTTTCACAAAAAATATTATTTATACCGCTGCAAATTTAACACTCAAAGTTTTCAAATCGAATAATTATATAATAATCCATTTCAATTAAATTGAAGTGTCCGGTTGAATATCTAATGAACAGATGATGAAAGAATATACGGTACTTATATCAAAAAGTGTTTTTTGTCTGTCTGTCTGTTTGTTTCGACTTATCCCTTTAAAGGTCTAGACCTATTTTCATGGGACTTTCACTGGCAGATGCCATAAGGAGTAACTTTGGCAAAATTTTAACCTAGCACGTGATTTATGAAAGTAACCGCAGGTAACACCGTGGGGCTCAGCTAGTTCTTTAATAAAACCGTATAATATACATCATGATCTCTCACCTTAAAACTTCAAGACGGGTGGATTTATTGTGATGTCTAAGAGCAATAAACTAAGCTCTCTCGTGTGGGCAGCGAGCTATTACCACTAGACCAGCTCATGAGTAACGGGCCAGCCTATCAGCTTACCCATTATTACTTAAACTTATTGTATTTTCTTATCCTCTACAACTCCATATTGTAGTACAGAAATTGAAAGCGGCACGGCCGTAAATAATAAGCCCACATCACGTCGTTTTTGATCTAGCCTCTTTATATTTACTAATACAATATGAAGCTCTATATATCTATCAGCATATATATGTATGTACTAGATTCTTATCGCATAAATTAAAATATAGGTACGTCGATGAGGTGTTCCGTATCGTGACGCGCTGAGCTGTTGGAGATCAGTCGACCAATATGGCAATCCAATCGATTCACGCAACTTTTGTATTCACTTACTTCCCTTACTTATTAAGATTATTAAATAGTACGCTTTCTGTTTGGAAACCCAATAGTAATCATTGCTCTCAGAAGTTCAGTAGTCTAGTCTAGTTGTATATTTGGGGGCACTGACATTCCACTTACGATTGTTTTTGATGACCATGACAATCGGTACCAACGGCTAACGTGCTCTCTCCGACTCACTGGCGTAAAACACCGCCAAACTCACATACTCCGTGCTGTTCTTAAGAATTTGCCAGAAAAACTCAACGATACTATTGACCCGACCCGGAAATAGAAGCCAAGACCTCTGTACCGAAACTACAGAATACTGCACTGTTATTGGTTGATAGAGTATTTATATATTTATCGATAAATCGGCGATACACAATAATCACGCAGAAATCTAAATATAGGACGATGGCAACAAATAAAGAAATCGCTTGAGAAACAGACCAGAAAAAGGTCCTTAAATAACTGTTTTGTCCTTGTCTATTTTTATAAATTAACTATATATCTTACTACGTAGTAACATACATAAGGAACATTTCTAGAACAAAGTCATATATTTCATTTCATATGTACATATTCTTAATGGCTTTTATACTAATATAATAATTCACTTATTATATTAACTAATGGATGCGAAAGACCTTCGTCGACGTCAAGCCTCAGTGTGTCGCTACGAATTCTGAATAAAAGACAGATATATGTATATATATTAAATGTTATATACAATTTATCTGATGGAATAGGCTTTCCCTTATAAGTGAATAGAAAGAGTCTAACAATATCCTACTATTGAATTATAGTTAGAACACAGATATAAGTTGAGATAATTTATATCAAAACTCCTTCCTCTCGACTGCCTTGTTGGTCTAGTGGTCAGCGTATGCGGCTGCTGATCAAGAGGTCTCGGGTTCGACCAAATGTATGTGTGATCCACAAATATTTGTTTCGGAGTTTTTGTGTTTTTCTATGTATAATATGTATGTGTTTACAAAACAAATGTATGTTTATGTATTTATATCAGTTGTTTAGTACCCATAATACAAGCTCTGCTTAGTTTGGGACTAGATGGCGTTGTGTGTAAGATGTCCGAAATATATATAATTATTATTAAAATAATGCACATTCAGAAGGGTTTCTGTTAGACGATTGGAAATTCGGGAGAAAAAAAATTGACAGTGCTCTTAAGTAGGACAATTTATACGTAAATCATCATCTTCATCATCAACAAGTATTAATACTCCTCTGATTGACATAAGCCACTCCTTAGAAAGACCGTTCTTTTACATAAATAAATACTAATTGTTCTTAATGTATAGAGTATACAAATTTACACATACGTAACAAAGAAACAATTCTACAAAACTTCAAAAATCATATTTCCGCTTCACTACAGAAATTGCTTTCAAAATTCTGATCGATCGCACACACCCCAGAACCGTTAAACCATAATTCACGTGAGAAAATCTATAGAATGGGTTCGTTAAGTCCCTTAAGGGCTCTCGTTGAGTATTGTATTGCCGTCATGGTTCCTCTGACAGCTATCGAGTGGCCACTGCACACCAAATGTTAATGAGACGTGGAGTATTACTGACAGAATCGTGGACAAGTGATAGATCGCAATGAACATGCAAAAGAAAACGATGTTTAAAATACGGGTCAGGTAAGGCAAGAAGAGAATCTAGATACGGTTGTCAATAATTTTATATTCTTACTGATATTGACGGTATTTAGTATCGATTCTCTTTGGCTGTCGTTTATACAAATAAACAAAATTGTCTACTTACCATTTCAAATAAACAACTTTTCACTAAATGCATATTAAAGTTATCAACAGCCTTTAATAGTCCACTGCTGGACATAGGCCTCTCCTTTGAAAGGAGGTTTTGGCCTACTATACCACGCTGGCCAGACGGATTGGTAAAGGGTTTGTTTCAAGTTTTCCCTCTCTTGGCAGTGATGTTAGCTGCTTATTTTGTTACTGTAGTCGCCTCTTACGACACCCATGGAATGAATAGGGGTGGTGACACTTGTATTCTTAATCCGTCACCACACGGAAAGTAATAAATAATTAAAGTGATTATTGTATTAAAGTAATAAATAATCTATGTTACGGCTAACCGGGAAAAGCTGGGCTGATTGCGATAAGATTTTCCCTTGTTGATAGCTTAGTATATAATAATGGAAAGAAACTAAGGCTACTTTTATTTTACACTTGCTTCGTCGCGAGTAACACCGCGCTAACTAGAACTCAATATACTCGTACACCGCGAAATACGACATACATGCGAACGGCACCGCGGGCATCAGCTAGTATAAAATAAAATCCTTGACGAAATCTTTAATGTCGATACATAACTTGACTTGATCATTATCACCTGCAGTATTTCCGAACCAATGAACCAATGACCTTCGGAGTGAAAAATCATTTAAACACCTTATTTCGCCTTCCAAAGACATGAGCAGCAGCTGCTCACTGTGCAGGGTTCATTAACCAACAGGCAAACGGTCTGCTTGTCTGTCTCTATATTGTTATAAAAACAACTTTACGTCGAAGTATGGAAGTACTCAATTATGCAATTTCGCAACGAAGTCTGGTGTTAATATAAACCCAACACGACAGCAGTTTTTTATGTTAGAAGTTTTACAGAACACGATCACAAATTTAATATAAAACACACACATACATCCTGTAACTGCAAAAACGAGGTGAAACACAAGAGCTTCATCATAAAACATAAATTACCCAAAAGATACATACACTCATAAGATTATAATCATTTAACAATTCAAACTGTACTTAAAATATTCATAAATCGCATCCGAGCCCTGTTTTGTATGCCATAACACCTCTCGATATTTTATTCGTTGGAGTTGGAGTGTTATCTAACGCTGTTGACCCCACGACCTCGCAATCTTGCGGTACCTCCTCAGAAACGCCTTACGCATGCATAATTGCGTGCTCATGGCACATCTCTATCGAAAATCATTTGAATATAAAGAAATATTGCTCGGACATGTAATGAGATGGTTCTGATGTCAGCAAATGACTCATATAGCATCTACTGATTAAGAAGCTGTGGCAGTATTAATCAGTTAACAGATACCAATTTCATGTAATTTAAAGACTAGACAATATAAAACAAAATATCCAATTGCAACTGTAAATCGAACAAAATACATCTAGTGATTTTACCCTACTCTCTAGATAATTATAATTAGTTCAGTAAATTGTTTTCCTATTTTAAAGATAAATCTCGGAAAGAATAAATCAAGTTATTTGCCTTCGGTGAACGGTTGATTGGTTATATCAAAATTTAATATCAAAAAACGATGAACTTTAAACTTTCAAAACCGCTTTAGTACTGACGGGCACATCATGATAGCGGTGGAATACCGAGTGCATAGCTAGAAACCCGTCTATCCAATTGATGCGATAAAAAATAAATTAAAATAACTAGGGAACGTGGCAACTGATGATATCGATAGTAGCCTCTCACCCATTGTGCTCTCAGAGACGGTAGGTTCTAATTGCGGTTGCTTTGTTATACAAAATGAGGTGTTAGCTCTTCTATTAAATAATAAGTAGTTTGATGCGAGTATAAAATCGATACGTTGTCCGTCAGATAAGAAATTGGTTTCGAAGGTAATGACCATTCCGATGTAAGTGTTATAAATAAATATGTTTTTGTTGTTGCAGATAACTTGAAAGAAGACTGCGTATGGCCGAAAGATACAATAGGAGTCCAATCAAAGCGTCGTCGTACGCTGTTTGGACAGATCGAAATGGTTTCAATAGAAACGGCAACTTTAAACAAATTCGTGACTTAAATACGGACAGTCAAAAAGAGAATCAAAATGTTCTTGAAAGTACAGTTGCAAACAGTGAAAACACAGAAAGCAGAAACTACGGTGTTATAGCGGGACAACAAGGTGGAGTAGAAGGATCACCAGAAGATGAGGAAGTCCGAAAAAATGTATGGAGTGACGTGGATGACGAACTTTACATAGCAAATTTAATTAAAGAGAGAACTTCAAATGAAGTGAAACGCGAAAAACGTGATACTAGTGATTATTTAAGTGATAGTGATATCAGTGAAAAGGTTGTGAGTAGTGTTAAGTTAGAGTACGCGATGTGGGAGATAGAACCCACTGATTTGACGGAGTGTGACTGTCTTGGCCCTCCTCCGGAGTTCTTGTTACCGCCGCCTCCACGACCGCCATTTCTCCAATCGGAGTATTATTGCGGTGACGACCCAATACCTGATTTGGAAACCTGCGATACGGAACCAGTAAGTGTTTTTTTTTTATTTTTAAGTTTAATTGATACAACGGTTCTTTAAAAGAAGCGTAAATTCAGTAGAAGGCATCCATGACTAAGATCCTGATGTATGTTTAATTTACGTTTTCGATCTTAAGTTACATTCAATTTGACAGTAATTTCCTCCTACACATTTTTTTAAGGTTTACAACAATATCTTTAAAAGATATTGCTTTTTAATAACTTGAGTCTTGACTATTTTATCTTCCGATTGTTCTCAGCCCTTGGCTAATAAACGGACTAGCTAACCGTTCTCTCTAAACAATGCACAATGAGCGCTAAACAATTTGCATTTACTGTCTTAGTACAATCGTCGTATTATATGGTAGCATTCACCTGAGGCATTCTTCTATGCAGGCAAAGAACTCAAGTCCTGCCTGGGCCTATATATGTAGCTGTGTTAATCCCAGATTAATGTACGTCCCAGATATATGTATAAAATTATCTTAAAGTTTATTGCTCAAATAAGAATATTCTA
The DNA here is from genome assembly GCA_932526445.1 of Phragmatobia fuliginosa. Taxonomy (NCBI): domain Eukaryota; kingdom Metazoa; phylum Arthropoda; class Insecta; order Lepidoptera; family Erebidae; genus Phragmatobia; species Phragmatobia fuliginosa. Next base: position 15,713,447 of record OW052074.1, on the reverse strand, counting down.
GTCCAGCAACCCGAGTTAAAATACAAGAAGATCTAGTCTTATCTAACGCTATGAACAACTAAATTTACAACGTAGTTATATCTTGAAATAATACGTTAGCATATAAATACATGAAGAAGCCTGTGATTTAAGGCAATTTGACTTTCTCGTGGAACTAATATTTGTATTATTTCTTTTTGAATGTGGCTGTTTATTTTTATGAAAGTTACTTTTTGGTCTTCTTATTCCGTAACACATGGCCTTTTTTGATTCCTATCCATCTTGTGGGTAGCAGAAACAACAGAAAATGGATGTTTCTACATTTTAAAATTTTGTACATTTATAATTTAAAAATCCATAAGTTTTTATAGTTTCAAATTTGTTTTAGATTAAGACAGAATTGCTGTGTTAAGTAATTATTTTCAAATAGTAATTTAGAATATTCAAAAATACTTGTTAATTATGTAAATTTAGTTCTAATACCTACTTCATTTGGAAACATTATAGATTCTATAACAAAAGTTGTAATAAATTTATTAGATTTTCTTACTCTCACTAACTCCTCATTAAAACTAACAATGTGCCTATTTACTGCCCACATCTATTTATCTTATTTGATCTTTACACTTTGTTCAACAATATAGAAGTTGGACCTCTTAATGCGGCACCATTTTTAATTAATCCTTATCTCAAAGTCTAATAGAAACAGCTCTATCCTAATTAACATACAAGAGTAGAAATGCGGTATGTTTTAAAATTTTGACTTGTGCGCTCACTTAAACACAAGATAACAGAATAAATTAAAATATTTTTTATATGCCCATTCTTCTTCTCCTATTTGAAATCTGTTATGAAAAAATTATATTATTGAATTCTTTAAGCAATGTTGTACCGACTGATGGCGGTATATCCATCCGAATACGTGTAGCTAAATACCACAGACTGGTGATGGGCAGCAGCATCACCGGTACAATAAGCTGCACCCTGCGATCGCCAACCCGCCTGCCCAGCGTGGCGATTATGGGCATACCCTCCCATGCAGAGACAACTGAGGCCACGGCCCCCAGTTCCCGGTAGCCCCACTATTCCTGGCTATGGTGGCGACCACGGTAACGGTGGGGCGGGGGGTGCTAAGAATCTCCGGGTTACGGGAGGCCACCACAACCGACTGACCCTGGCTACGTACAACGGACGCACGCTACGGCTAGACTCGCATCTGGCACAACTAGAGGTAGAACTGGGTAAAATTAGGTGGCACATCCTCGGGTTATGTGAAGTCCGAAGACAGGGGGAGGACACCGTAACTCTTGAGTCAGGTCACCTAATGTACTTCCGCGAGGGAGACCAACAATCCCAAGGTGGCGTGGGGTTTCTGGTAAATAAGTCTATATCTAACAACGTTGTGGAAATTTCCAGTGTGTCGAACAGGGTAGCGTACCTCATTATTAAGCTCACTGAGAGGTATAGCCTCAAGGTTGTGCAAGTGTACGCACCGACCTCGGCGCACTCGGATGACGAGGTGGAGGATATGTACGATGACATATCGAGGGCCCTCCACTTAACCACTAAGACCCACTACAACGTTGTTATGGGTGACTTCAACGCTAAAGTGGGAGTACAGATTTGCAGCGAATCGGTAGTAGGATCACATGGACTTGGAGTCAGAAATCATAGGGGGCAAATGCTTGTCAACTTCCTTGAACGCGAGGGGCTCTTTTTGATGAATTCTTTTTTCAAAAAACAGCCCCAACGCAAGTGGACATGGCAAAGCCCCGACACTGTGATAAAAAATGAGATCGACTTCATAATTACGGACAAGAGGCACATATTCAGAGATGTCTCAGTGGTCAATAGGTTTAATACCGGTAGCGATCACCGACTAGTCCGAGGCTCTCTGAATATCAACTTCAAAGTTGAACGTGCCCGTTTGATGAAGTCCAGGCTCCGACCAACTCTACTCCAAGCCATGATAGGATCTGAAACGTTCCAGTCAAACCTGGAAAACCGATTCGCTGCCGTGGAAACCACAACAGACGTAAACCAGAACCTCGAAAATGTGGTTCGAATCCTCAGGGACGAAGGTACGAGATTTTGTGAACTGCAGCGTAAAGGCAAGAAGTCGAAGCTTTCAGAGAAGACTTTAGGGTTGATGAGGAAACGGCGTGAAAACCCACCCGTCACTTCGTTGGCAAAGAGGATGCTGAACAGAGAGATAAGGAAACTCGTCCGACACGACCTCCGGTGCTCCAATACTCGCACCATCAAAAGAGCGATCGAGCAAAATCGGGGGTCAAAAGTGTTTGTACAATCTCTGTGTAGAAGCGAACTGACGAAGTTGACCACAACAAGTGGAGAAGTTGTTTCCTCGAAACCGGCAGTCCTTTTGGAAGTGGAAGGCTTCTATAGTCGGCTATACGCTTCGCATGCATCTCGACCTGATACCGAAAATGAGGACACCCGAGCCACATTAACGCGTCACTACACCGAAGACCTGCCAGAAGTCAGCACCGATGAAATCGAGATGGCTCTTAGACAGCTTAAAAATGGAAAAGCCCCTGGAGAGGATGGCGTTACAACAGAGCTATTAAAAGCTGGAGGTAAACCCGTACTGAGGGAGCTCCAAAAGCTTTTCAACGCTGTCCTGTTTGAAGGGAGAACTCCGGAGGTGTGGAGTAGGAGTTTGGTCGTGCTTTTCTTCAAAAAAGGTGACAAGACCTTATTGAAGAATTATCGACCCATTTCCCTTCTAAGCCACATCTACAAGCTGTTTTCAAGAGTCATCACGAACCGTCTTGCGCAAAGACTCGACGAATTTCAACCACCGGAGCAGGCCGGATTTCGGAGCGGATACGGCACCATAGACCACATACACACAGTGCGGCAAATTATACAGAAGACCCAGGAGTATAACCAGCCCCTGTGTCTAGCATTTGTGGACTATGAGAAGGCCTTCGACTCGGTTGAGATCTGGTCTGTTCTGGAGTCCCTGCAGCGTTGTCAGGTAGATTGGCGATACATCCAAGTGCTGAGATGTCTCTACGATACCGCCACCATGTCCGTCCAAGTACAGAATCAGCAAACAAGGTCCATACCATTGCATCGAGGAGTGAGACAAGGGGACGTTATTTCCCCGAAATTGTTCACAAATGCAATGGAGGATATGTTCAAGACGCTAAACTGGAAAGGACGTGGCATTAACATTAATGGCGAATACATCTCTCACTTGCGATTTGCGGACGACATCGTCATAATGGCAGAGACAATGCAGGACCTGCAACAGATGCTGAATGACCTAGCTGATTCTTCTATGCGCATCGGCCTACGGATGAACTTGGACAAAACCAAGGTCATGTTCAATGAACATGTTCTACCGGAACCGGTTGCAGTACACGATACCGTTCTCGAGGTTGTTCAAAAATATGTCTACCTTGGGCAGACATTGCAGTTGGGTAGAAACAACCTCGAGGATGAGGTGAATAGAAGAATTCAGTTGGGTTGGGCAGCGTTTGGAAAGCTACGTCGAGTCTTTTCGTCGTCGATCCCACAATGCCTAAAAACGAAAGTTTTCAATCAGTGCGTCCTACCTGTCATGACATACGGAGCCGAGACCTGGACACTTACGGTACGGTTGGTCCATAAGCTTAAAGTTGCTCAGCGTGCTATGGAAAGGGCTATGCTCGGCGTTTCTCTGAGAGATCGTATCAGAAATGAGGTGATCCGTCAGAGAACTAAGGTCATCGACATAGCCCACCGGATTAGCAAGCTGAAGTGGCAGTGGGCTGGCCATATTAGCCGCAGAACTGATGGCCGTTGGGGCAGAAGAGTTCTTGAGTGGAGACCGCGTCTCGGTAAACGTAGTGTAGGACGCCCACAGGCGAGGTGGAGTGACGACCTGCGTAAGATGGCTGGCAGGAGCTGGATGCGAGAAGCCCAAAATCGATCACAGTGGTGTGCAATGGGAGAGGCCTATGTCCAGCAGTGGACTGCGATAGGCTGATGATGATGATGAAGCAATGTTATGCATAAACTGTTTATAATTTTAAGCGACTACAAAAGTATGAGCACAATTTAATCTCTGAATCTTAAAATATTTACAATTAGCCATTTTTGGTAATTACACTCACGTTATAATTTATTATTTTGTGTTTTTAACTTTGTAAATAACCAATGTCCGTACAATCGTTCCCACCGTATTTTAAGGCCTTAGGGTCGAAAAGAAGAGCTGGGCATCAAGGTGGTTTTTAGTAAAAACACCGCATACTCGTGGCTCCTAAGTCTTCGAGGAGCCGTAGATCTAAGGGATTTTCCACAACTTCAAAAAAATGAGGCCAATTTCAAAAGTCCATTCTTTGGGAGTGTGTTTCAAGTTTTTAGCCACAGTAGCTTAGGCCAGACCAGGGCCACTAGGTCAGGGCACGTAATTTTATATTTTGGATATACTAGGCGAACTTGATATCAACAATATATTTGATCAGACAAACAACATTTCGAGTATTTCCAGCTCTCAAAAACAACACTGTACAACTTGTACAATATCTTTTACTCTGGATGAAAAAACTCCAGAATTTAAGATTAGACGAAGAAGTTTAATCTGTTTAATTAAAATGTCTAACATTTACGTTTCTTCTAACACATTTCCAAGAAACATAGAAACTTAAAGTTCCCCGTAATCATCTTATTCGTGTGTTTGTCTGTAAACACTTGGTTTAAAACCGTGAATCCTCTGTATAACTGTAACTGTTTGTGTAACTCTAACATTTGATAGTACTGTCACTGTAGTGTTAGTTTTGGCTTTGTCGTGTGAGTTTACTTCGTCGCTTTAAATAGTTTTAGGTGACTTTGCATTGTTTGTTTAAGTTACAAGTGCGCCTTTAGCTAATCCATGGAATCTTTTAGTCGCTTTATTTATTTTCTTATTAATATTTCTGTTAGCGCTATTAAGTTTATTTGTTTTGATTACGGTTTAAAATTTAAACAGATTGATGTACCTATATAATATTATAACTTTTAATTTGAAACCTATAGTAGGTATATAGTAAGTAAGTAAGTGTTGTCGGTTCAAATGCTACATAGCATAATACTTTGTGTGTTGTACAAATGTTTGTTCTGAGTCTAGATATTCTTTGAGTTCGTTTCATGGATCTTTGCAAAGATAATTATTCAAATACGGATTATATGCGGGCGTTGTCCTTCTCAAAATTACAAATATCGGTATGTTTCTTATAGGGAAAAAACTAGAAGATAACTATGATAAATAGCTATGAATCATCAGCAGGATATTTGCGGGCACAGATAATTATAAGTGTACTCTCACCAAAGAAGTGGTGGTCCTCAATAAAATCAATAGTTACTTTACAATGAGTCATAACTTACACTTCAACATGCAAACCTATAATGAACCGACCTACCGCATTGCGTATTTGCGGTTTTAAAAGGTTTTTGCAATGATTAAGTCGTTAACATCTTCGACACTTGGTGGTTATGACTGTCAAGTTTTTATTTATATTTTTCCTATATAGATATGTCGGCCAACTGTCAAAAATATTTTATCATGTTTGAATATACTTGCTTGGAATTCTTAGTAGTAGCGGTACTCAGCAGTAACAGTAGCGAACTAGATAAACGATCAAATGTCAAGTGTAAAAACAGACAACTTTTTTTAGAAAAATAATTTTGAATAGGTATTTTAATGTCAGTAATGCTTTCTTTATTTTATTTTTTAAATATAACTAAATTTTACACATCTACATGAAACACACACAAAGAATACCTAGAGTAAGAACAACAATTTATAGATCACGTGTTTGAACCCATAAATTGGGTCCCCAGTCTCTCACCCACCTAGGAAATACTACAGTACGAGTACTATCATTTTAGGTTCATCTCCTGTGAGATCGTAGTACCGTCTCGGTGGAGTCAGCCCGTTCGTGCTAAAGTTCGCGTGATTGTACTATCTTGTTTTAGCATTAACAAGATTAGGAAATAAAATATACACAATTATTAACTCGTAAATCGGACACTTATCTCAAAACACTTTGGGTGTCCCGATAAATGTTTTATCACATTCGAATAAAAATACCTTTAACCACCTACCGCATTTTATTGAAACGCAGAATCCTACCTGCGATGAATGCAGCGGATTCAGATAAATAAATTAGTTTCTTATCAACAGGGACACCCAAAAACAATTTTATTAACCGATTTCTATAGAAATCAGTCCAAATACAAATTTATAACATTATTAAACATGAAACGGAAGGAAAATTCTACAGCGCTTAAATTCTGCGGTTAGGTAGTTTAGATATCTCTATAAGATTATTAAGACATCAACCGCTTGATAATTATAACATATATAATATTACTATTATTGCTATATACTCAAACTTTTCATAACATTCGATATTAAACCTTATTTCTGAATAGACATGAACTAAATTCTTATGAAATGTTTCATTTTAGTGGCATACTTCTAAAGCGTTAGTGACCTGCGATTAAAGTGTATTTGGATTTTAATGTGTACCTAAAGAATATCGCTTAGAGTTTAATTTTGCTTGCATAAATGTTTATGTGAACTGGTTTAATGAAACATCAACACCTATTTTGTAAAGGAAAATAAAAACTAAATGTCTAAACCTCATGGACATTCGTCACCTTTCGAAGAAATATTGGGTGGTCTTATCTATGTTACTTACCAAGAAGTAGTAAGCATGCTTCAGGCTAAGGCTATTACAAGAGTTTTATATCATATTAGCTGACCTACAGACTTCGTACTGCCTCAATCGAAGACCTAAACTTTTGTATTAAATAAACTTAAAACAAACAAAAGGAATGCAATTATTTTTAAATATTCACCTTTGAACTCTCTCTGAACAAATAATTCAAGACCAAAATTAGCTTAATCGGTCAAGCCGTTCTCGAGTTTTAGCGAGACTAACGAACAGCAATTCATTTATATATATATATATAGATTACGTGTACCAAATGTACTTATTTCAGTTTTCACTAACCTTTTCCTATATCCCTACTAATATTATAAATGTGAAAGTAACTCTGTCTGTCTGTCACGGTTTCACGCCTAAACCGCTTAACCGATTTTGATGAATTTTGGTACTCAAATAGTTTAGAACCTGAGAAAGAACATAGGCTACTTTTTACCGCGATAACCGACATAGACGCGGGCGGAGCCGCTGGCTAAAGCTAGTTGACTATAGTTTGGTACGTCTAATATTGCTTTTGATTCTGAAAACGGTCCTAAATAATAAATTAATTGCCGTCTCTAGAGTTTCCTCCTCTTCAATCATAATAGGGAATAATTGAATTATCTAGCGCGTATATACTGTTTATTATGGATTATGTTGTTTGATTATACGTCTATCAATATAGAGTAATTGAAGTGAATGAAACACATTATGCTGTTTCTAATAAGCATTATAGTTGGGAGTTAATATATTCGTAATTAGATAAATTATAATAATACTAACAGTAAGTGTGTGAGTGTTATGGATTCTTATTTCATAAGCGATTCACACACTGGAGACGCGAACACGCGCGTTGGCGCGGGGCAGCCATTGCAGCTAATCCCAAATCTGCTCGTGTTGGACCCATGTTCAGTGTGTTGGATCTGGCGTGTTTTTTATACTAATCGATGTACTTGCATACAATATTAAAATCTGCCACTCTGCGCTACGCGTCGGAGCGCGGTGCAGTGTCGGAATCGCCTTAACGTTGTATGCGTAAATATAATATGCCTATTATAATCTTATATATATATATATATATATATATAAAATTCTCGTGTCACAATGTTAGTCACCATACTACTCCGGAACGCCTTGGCTGATTTGCATAAAATTTTGTTTACAAATCGGGTAGGTCTGTGAGACCAACATCTATTTTTCATACCCCTTGGACACGTGCGGAGCCGCGGGCATCAGCAAGTAATTATAATAGTTTAATAAAACTTTTATTTCTGCAATTCATTATTGCGTTAATAGACAATTGACTTATAGATAATGTTAGTACATGTAAGTTATACAATTAATTATAGGACTATTTTTAAACGAGGATACTAAATATATTGATCTCGGAAAAGGCTGACCTCTAACGTCCTTTACTTAACGGCTTCGATTCCCATTTGGGACAACATTTTGTGTAATCCACAATTATTATTCTGAGTATAGATGGGCCTCGCATTCACGTTTGTCCGCCATAGGAGTATTCATAGAGCTCACGTTCTCTTTAAAAAGAATTTTTTTTTTTTTTGAAAATAATTGCAGTTAAAACAAAATTTCATAATGAGTAAAATGACAATGTTTATATTGCTGTAAGGTTTTTCAACATAACTTATTATGTATACAGCAAAATAATCGGCAAGATTAATTGTTCCTCTCGAGTCAAGAGTACTAAAAATATCATTAATCATAGTTGACTTTAAATGACACTGTATTCGGTGACAGTGATTCTATCAAATATAATTGAGTTAGGAAGTTCTTGCGGCCGAATATACACTCGGTTCCAAAAATAACGGGTCAGTCACATAAACCCGAATATCTCCCGAACTACGTATGCCATCCTAATGAAACGAAGACTGTTCAATTGAGAATTTAATTATACAGATAAAAAATAAAATAAAACTTAGTTACACCCACAATATTAATCTTAAATTAAAAAAAAACTAAAGTAGTCATATTTTTCTTAAGATTACATTTTTTTTATGATTGTTTTTTTGCTGTTTTTCATCACTGGAGGCTTCATCACGTGGAGGCAATACAAAGTATTAAATGAAGAAAGTGATGAAAAACAGCAAAAAAACAATCATAAAAAAAATGTAATCTTAAGAAAAATATGACTACTTTAGTTTTTTTTTAATTGAAGATTAATATTGTGGGTGTAACTAAGTTTTATTTTATTTTTTATCTGTATAATTAAATTCTCAAATGAACAGTCTTCGTTTCATTAGGATGGCATACGTAGTTCGGGAGATATTCGGGTTTATGTGACTGACCCGTTATTGGTTTATGTGACTGAGCCGTTATTTTTGGAACCGGCTTTATATCTACAAAACACGTAGGTGGCTCCACTTTGCTCTATGTTTATGAAATCCATACAAACAAAAAAAATTGAAGTATCTGTATGTAATATGAAATGAATAGTTGTTTCACAAAATGCATATCAAAGTAAATACTGTACTCACATCAAATGTTTGAGGTATTCCAAGGTATTGTGCTGTTTGTAACGAGCATGAACACATTTAGTATGTGTTTATAGTTGCCAACACGAAATTTACTAATAGTTTGTGTTTGAAGCCACCCATAATTGTGATATTGCATGTTTATTTTACTAAATGGAAATAAATGTCGTTAGAATACAATTAAAAGGTAATTGGATTTCCATATAGTATTATAATAGACTACGTGCTTTTAAGGATTAGTAATGAATGGAATTCCTTATAATAGTCACTATGGATAAACTCTAATAAATTTATTCAGAGACACATGTCATATGATATTACATTTTGCTATGTCTAAAAAATCAATTTTAACGTTTTGAATTTTTAAAAATCAAAATTATTTAATAACCTAATACTACAAGAAATGGGTAATTATAACTAATTGCCTGATTATAGACAGAAAATTTTTGCAATACCAGACGTTATTCTGGATGATACGATTGGCAACTATTGCAATTATCGATTTCTCACTTATATCTGCATTAAGACTTCTTGTTTTAGATATGGGATACGCCACAGCGAACGAACTTGTGTATATATGTATACACAGTAAGAGAGTAACTAAGTATTAGAATTAAAAAATACTTTTCATACATTATTGTCATCATCATCATCATCATCAACCTATCGCAGTCCACTGCTGGATGCGTAGGCCTCTCCAATTGCACGCCACTTGGTTCGATCCTCTACTTCATCCAGCTCCTGCCAACCGTCTTGCGCAAATCATCAATTTAATAAAACATTATTAAGTTTTTTCTAAAACAGACTTGTAAAACATCAATAGTATAGTTTTTATTAATAGAGAAAAACTAGTTGTAATAAGACGTTACGTGTAAAAAGCTCGAAGTATTTATAGAAATAAATAAAACTGAAGTTAAAATAACAGATTGTTTTACCAACTGAAAATGAAAGTAAATGTGATACTTACGTCAAAAATTTTTTTTTTTAAGTTTGTCTGTCTGTCGGTTTGTTCCGGGTAATCTCCGGAATGTCTGGACCGATTTTGAAGAGACTTTCACTTTCAAAAAACTCTTTTGACTAGCTTCGTCGTGGTTTACAACAATAGTCGCAGGCTACACCGCGGGACTCAGCTAGCATAAAGTAAAAATGTTCAATGACGAAGAAACCTTAAAGAGTGTTTTAAACAATGAATTTTACTACTAATTGTCCAAGATGAGACGGCAGTTTCTTAAATATGCGCATATTATATCCTGACAGGCTCTCGGGTGGGTTTTTAGGGCAGTATGTAAATTTAGACAAGTTACTGTTTAAATACCTTTATGGATACCTTTTTTTTGTTAAATTTTATATTTCGTTTTATGAAACAGAAGCATTTTTGACCGACCTTTATTAAGTTGACTTTCTGTTTATTTTTGTACCCTTGTTCAACGTTTCTACCGACGATGTTTTTTTTGTTGAATATAAAAATATTTGTATCCAAAAATTATAAAATTGTTGATGGATTTGTAATTTTAATATTGTGAATTCTGATGAAACGGAAATCTGGTGAGAAGGTATGTAATTAACCGGACCGTGAACTTCAAACCTTGACTGCACGGTTGGCTTAGTGGTTTAAGCGGTCGCCATGCCGCTTTCTGCTTCGCCAAATATCGTGGGTTTATATCCCATTTAAAAAAACACTTTGGGTGACTCACAAATACTTAGTTGTTCTGAGTTTTAGTGTTTTTTTTTTTCATGTATTTTTGTTAAGGCCTCCGCGACATAGAATTTATTGTAGTAAAAATTGCTGCTGTGAAAGCCGTAGGTATTAGTTTAAATCTAAAGGCGGACTTGAAGGGTTTGATTCCCACCCAAACCAATATTGTATGATGCGGTGAGAACGACGATTTGTTATATGTCTGGGTTTAATTTGATCTGAATTGAATTGAATTGAATCTGCAAGGTTGGCCTAGTGGTTTGAGCTGTCGCCACGCCGCATCCTACTGCGCCAAGTGTCGTGGGTTCAAATCCCACGTGGGATAGTACCTTGTGTGATTCACATATTGTTGTTCTGAGTCTGGGTGTTCTTTGTGCCCGTTTCATGTATGTTTGTAAAGTCCCCCGCGACACATGAATTTATTATTCCTAATATGGGAGTTGTCTTTTTTAAAGAAAGAACGAATTTGTATATAATATTTATATATTTAGTTTTTTTTTTTATTGTTGTAACGGAATAGGCGTTTGTCTTCCATCTCACCTGATGGAAAGTGTAGATGAAGACGAAGATGGTACACGCCCATCCAAAAGAAACCTGTTCACTCTACTCTTAAAGGCTCCAGAGTTCAACCTTCAGGAAAAATAGACCCAGGCAGGTCGTTCCAAATTTTGGCGACTCTCACCAAAAACGAGCTGAAATAGAAGTGTGTTTATCTGCATTCTAGTTGTAATAGTGCAAAGTCGGTCTTATTTTCTTTTCATATCTTATCATAAATATAAATCATTTGATTTTAACAAAAAAAAAATGACTTTAAAGAAAAACTATACCTGGTACCTAAATCGCGACAAGTATGCCTATGATATTTGAGGAGTTCCCTCGACTTCGTCAGATCATCAGATCCTGGCACCACATGAGAGGCACTAGCTTTCAAATAAAAACAGAATTATCAAAATCTGTTCACTCAATCAAAAGTTCAATGGTAACAAACATAAAAAATACAATGGAATTGAGAACTTCCTTGTTTTTTGAAGTCGGTCAAAAATTTAATTCATACTTGTAATTTTCTTGCTCAATCATTCAAAATATTAAACACGATTATCTTTAGGTTAATTTATGCATGTAATAAATTTATGAGTGCCCCTATGAATGATCAAAAGCTTGTAACAATATGACACTAAAAAATATAAAGATTACTTTGGGCAGAGCTGCGGTGAATTCAAGTTTATAATCAGTACCGTCAGATCAGTTCAACGGCGGTCCAAGCCAACAATGATGACACAAGACTTCCATAATAAGAAACACCTCTACTTTTAAGTCGAATTTATTAATTTAAACAAATAATCATGACTTCAACCGCCTTTAAACCCACCAAAAAATGCTTCCTTGCAAAAAGTTAAGGAGCGGCCGATAATCGTAATTTACAGAAACTTCGGACCGACCCAAATTAATTAAGGCTCTCATTCATTTTTTTTTCTTTTGCTCAAAAGAAAGAGTCTTTTATTAATTAAAGAAGGGGCATTGACGAATCGGCTACCGTCGCAAGATAGACAGTTCGATAAACAGTTTAAGCTTTCTGAATATAATTTTGGTTTTAGGGTCCCGTCACGATTTTTAAGGGTTTTATTTCACGTTTTGGAGATTGTTTTATCTGAAATAAAAAATATAAAACATATTTTAGCCCTGATTCAAAATTGTGATCTGAATAAGTGTCTAATGAGACCTAATAAAGTTATGCCTTACTTAAAATATAGTACTGCAAATTGAGTTTCTGTTCCTACAAATTCGAAAAGTCCACGGTCCTGGAAGTTTATATTGGTTTTATTGTACCAAACCCGAGAAATAGTAGACCGAGCGGTACCATGAAATTTTACCTGCAGTCGGACTTGTCGGATTTTTTTCCAAAGATATTGTTTGTGAGATTCCGTGAGATATGCCCCGATATATTGTCTCGGGAGTTCGGGACCGATGACGGATTCTCGTTCTGATAATGCCACATTTTGACAAATGGACGAACCTTTTTCCAGACTTAATGCATTCTAGGGACATGCGCTTAGATTGTTATCTACCTTAAACAGGGCTGGCAGGATAAATCCTCTATCCACACATCTGAAAATATCATAGACAAAACTCCAAATATTTAAACCACTCATCATTCAGATGTCAAAGTACGGAGTTACTAAAAAGTATAAGTATAAGAAGATGACTATAGAGTTATCTTTTGACTTTATACCAAAGATATGGTACATGGATTATTTCAAATGACAACCCTACGAAGTTTTTATGGCCATGACCGCTGACTCCGGGACTCATGCTTGCTGAGATTTGATCAGGATTATCAGTCACTGTTGTACTTACACCTTGTATTTTTGCCTCTGCTTACTTTTACGATATTCATTTCAGTTCGGATTTGGGCCGGTCATATTTTCTTTGTCAAAGATATTGCGTTCCTTTGAAGTAGTATTTACGTTCTGGTATTCAGACCTAAATATACTAGATTCTATATATGTTTAGCTTTTGCAGGAATAATGATAGAAGACTTTAGATGATGCTTTATTCTTTTAGTTCTTATAATGTCTGTAAAATCACTTGTGAAATAATTCTTCTATGAGTATACTTCTATCTGCCTTTTTCTTTAAATTATTTCGTGTCAGTACAAAGTGTATTCTTCTTTCATTCTTTCCTATCACTTGCTCTCACATGCAGTCTTTTATTTTGATGCAAAAAGTTTGGCTATTTCTTTGATAACCGTCGGCCTGCTAACCTTCTTTAAGAATATAATCGTTTTCCGTATTTAGTGTGAAGCGAAATGCTTTTAAACACGTAATACAATTATATTCGTTAACACTCTTAAAATTGATGATCACGAAAATTGGCAGTAATACAACACTATCATTTAGATTACACACTTTATAACCTTCCAAAATGAATTTTAATGTCTTCACAATTTTGACTAAAAATGAGTGCAATATATAAAATTAATTTATCGAAAAGTATTTATTTCCCCCATAAACAAAAATACAATAACACAACAGACACATAAAATAATTCTTTCACATATCAATTTTTCAAAACTTTGTTCGAAGTGAACCCGACTCGACACATCGCTTCATCAATTTTCATTTTCACGAACATAAAAGTTAACACAGGTATGGTACGTATATTAAATTAACAGAAAATATGGCGAACACTGTTGGTTATTTATTATAAAGTGAATTAAATATGCACAAAGATAGAATCTATTCAATTATCACAAATCATTCCTTTATTTTCAAACAGGAGGATGTTTGATACCTATTAAAATATGCGGTAGTAATTTCTTGCAGTGATGAGTATACCAATGTTTCTCTGACTTGAAATATATGTATAGGTGAATACAAAACAAACATACATATCTTCTTCCTAGCCTTATTCCCTATATTGTTTGAGGTCGGCTACTAGTTTAGCCGGATTTAAATGAATATCAGTTTTTCCACGGAGCGACTGGCATTGGACCTCCGCAACCCTAAGGGAGAACTGAAATTCGAAGGTTGAACTGGTTGTCAGTAAATTTGAGAGCACTGACTTCCCAATAACGATTGCCATAGATGTTCATGACCGACGGCCAAACTCCGGGCTGCTATTAAGAATTTCCTAAGAAAAACCCAAAAACACTTTTTGGCCCGACCCGTTATTTGAACCTGAGACCTCTTGATTAGTATTCGCATAAGCTATCCACTAGACTCTAGACCAACGAGACAGTTACTAACATACTTAAACTACATAAATATAAAATACATTAGAAACAACCAAAAATTTTTATTAATTGTTCCTATTTACCATATTCGATTAAGTCAAATCATAATAATTTTTTGACCTAGTACAGCTAAACGTAATAAGGTTTATAATATATAATTATAACAAAAGCCACGCATATATATATATATTTATATAAAAGATATGCGTAGCTCATCAATCTCATTTGAAACAAAGGCATTGTCATCATATTTTTTTTAAATTACGATACCTCATTTAAAACCGATCCTACAATTGTCGAACCGTATTTTTTATAGCACCTTTTATTTTTATACAATAAAACCTCCCAGCATGCCCGTTTAATCGCGATATGTCAGCGTTTACGTTAAAACATTCTACCCTCATAGATCTTGCTGATACGACCACCAATTATAAACGACCCCCTCAACCCTTCAATAAATTCAAAAACTCTTTCAAATATCATTATCATGGTTTGAATATTGAGCTCTATGTTGACTGGTCAACGGTTTATACCGAATTATTTGTTGCCAGATTAGTTTTATGTGGAACGAACGTTATTGTTAGTCGTTGTTTCAATTTCACAAAATAAATTTATTACTGGTTTCCACCTCCTGGGATGGACGGTACTATTGAGGTATATTATTTTAATATTTAAAGTATTCAACAATTTTGAGGTGGATAACTGGTAGACATATTTTAACAAAATATTTTAATGAAACATCGATACAAATATGTAATAGTAAAATTGTATAGCCGATAATAGTAGCCGACCCCAATTAATATTGGGAATAAGGCTAGGAAGAAGATCAATGCAAATATGGGTTGAAAGCCAAATATATACCTATCAGATTTAATTTTTTTTTTAAACAGTACAGTCAACAACAAATATATATGAACAAGCAGAGTTATCAAAACTTTCACAAGAAAAATAAAAATAAATCTAATGTTTGCTGTACATACTTACTTCTAAAGTTAGAAGGATTAGTTTTTTAATATTTGTTACCTTAATTTGAAACTATTAACGCCTAATTTTGATTGCAGAGTTTATATTGCCGTCAATACCTAACATTTATTCGTGTATACCAAACTTTGTTTAGTTATAACTCATTATATGGTGGGTATTTGTTGTAGCCACAATACAAATTCACGCACGCTAGCTTCGAGTTATTCTCTCTATTGTTCAGCAGAGTTATGAAAGCAATTTATTTGGTTTTCATTCATTCTTTTTTAAATCATAGTGACTTTTGAAGAGTATGAAATGTGCAAAGACGAATTTAATCACGAAGGTATTTATTATTTATTTTGAAGTTGTTACGATCAATAAAACTAATCCGTTTTTTTTAAATAAAGTCTTACTATTAATACTCAGTCTGTTATATCATTTAATTCGAAAATAACACCTTAATTGCTCGAAATCAGTTTAGCAGCTGGCTCATAAATATTTTATGTTATGCATAAACCCAATGTTTTTTTGTTTGTAGTTCATATTTCTTTACTACGCTTCATTTGATAACATTTTGCATTACAATAGGTATAAGAAAAGACATAAGAACCAAAAAAAAAAGATCCCTGGGAACGCAAATATAACATTTATTTAAGATAAACTCCAAGTGAAAGTTATTGAATTATGAAATATCTATTAAAACACTGTACTTCCGAACAAAAATTAAATATTTACAAATGAAAATAAGAGATTAATATATTGACTTATTACAAATATTATGACGAAGTACAGTCAGCTATATAATTAATCAAATAACCGTATTCCATATACTTATAATACTAGTCAAATTTCTTGTTCATTCGATAAATTCGACATCAATAACAATTTGTCACTATTCAGACTCTGTAATACATACATAATTCGATTTCCTTCATTAGCGATGCCTTTGGTACGATACAAGCTTAATATTATTACATATGTATTTATAATTTTACTTATAATTGCTAAGTGAGAGTTAGGTTTAACATTAAAATACGTAATGAAGGTTTTATCTTCAAAAGGGCTGTTACACGAGTAAATAATTAAATTTAGGGATGTGACTTTCTAATTTTGTCATAAGTTTATCGATGTTGTAAAAATGAGTTAACGAGGGGATTTTATTTAAAAACACAAGGAATAAATATTCTGTCGCGAAAATGACTATATAAACACAGAATGAAAATGGTCACAGAAAATACAAAATCCCGAAAAAAACGTTTTTGTTAATAATTATCCACAAATTATTGTGTTATAACAGCCAATAAAGTACTGATTGCGCTGACTTTAAAGACAATGCTATAAGTGTTGTTAATGAAATTGTGTGCAGCAGTGGACCATAATGATGATAATGAATGAAATTTAGTAATAAGTATAGTATCTGAATCAGTATCTTAGAAGTCACGTTGCTTAGACTACATAGTCAAGTCATTTAGTAATTAACTGACTTAAAAAATGAGGAAGTTCTCAATTTAACTGTTTTTTTTTATTTGTTACCTCAGAACTTTCGCTTGAGTACACCGATTTTGATCAATCTTTTTTTATTTGAAAGCTAGTGCCTGCCATGCGATTTCAGCATATGATGATAGGATCTTGGTGAAACCGAGGAAACTCCCCAAATATGATTGGCATACCTGTCGCGGTTTGAGTACTCGGAAAAGTTTTTAGTAGATATTTGAAGTACCTGTCTTCAAAGATCTACTAAAAACTTTTTTTGCTAATTTCATTAATGTATTACTTAGATTTTAGTATATATATATTTTATATTTATGTATTTCGTCTATAAGTAAAACCGAACTCTTGTCAATAAATAAAAATACGCGATCTGATGTTCTGAAAGAAAATTACATAAAATAAATCATCCAAACAGTTACTGATCTAGGTAAACAACTCCTAAAAAGAATTAACAGATAAGCGCCCAAACTACAAACACTATTTCAAAGCACTTTTATGAAGCGAAACAGTTTTAACAGCCAATCCTTCGCTCGTAAAACATAATAGGCAATTCAAGTAACGTCTAACGCAGTCGGCCTACAAGTATTGTATCGAAAAATAAATCACCGCAGTAGTTTCTTACAAAAAAATAACATTCTCAGAAGCTAAAGTAACTTAATAGAAATACGTGAGTCTTTTCGCTTATTTCTTTGAATGAAGTAATACAAGTTTTTGGACACTATACTTTTCCTATATTTCGTGTTTGTAAAGTATTTTTTGATTATTTTTTCATATCAAAAATTTATTTAATTAAATTGCATTTGTAGTATTACCCAATTGTATGATGACAATGAAATCTATAAATATATTCTATATATATATATATACCTTCTACATATTATAATCATTGGTTTTGTTGTTTTTGAGTATATTACTTTCATATCTTTTGAAAAGGGACTGATCAAAAGCACAGAATGTTACAAAAATACTCTACACCCTATTTACTCGAGTGTATCAGTTGCGTGACAAAACAACAGCTAGAAATTAATATATAACCCGCCTACCAATTTCATCCCCAAACGCCTTTTGACCCTAACACAATCGCGTGGTAATTATTTGAATTAAAATTATACCACATGTTAGATTCTATTATTATTTCAAACTCGCTTACAATTGTGGACGTGTCTCGCATTTCAATTATGTTTTGTGCAGTTTAATTTTAAACAGACCGGGAAAGTTATTTAATTAGAGGAAATAGATCAATGGAGGATTACATACACTTTAGTATGTTTAACTTTTAAATACGAAAACTGTACAGAAAAGCAATCGTAGTAAGTATTTAATTTTGCTGCGGGTAGGATGAAAATTTGTATCATCGGGATTGATCTTAAGTAAGCTTCAAATAAAACGCTAAACAAGCCTTAAAGTTTTTATTACAGAGGCAGAGTACTCTCGTATGAAATACGATTGATGAGCAATAAATTAATTAAATAAAAACACCAGCAGACCATATTTCTGGGATGTGGCTACTTCTATTCAACTAACTTCAAGACGTCTAGATTTTGATTTAAATGTCATGAATGACATTTGACGAAATACGTTCAATGCTGGACAAAATAACAAACAGTTCATTGTTGCCCGCATTCAAATTAAAAATGAATAAAAATTGGTTAAAAAAACCCAGCTAACGGTTAGTAGGGTTTTATTTTAGTTTCACTTTAGATTTTTAACTAAATAATTTAGTTCATCGACTGTATATGTCACAGCACTACTCTCACACAACATGGCGTCTACAGAAATAAAATCCACATTACACCGTCACTTGCATAGAATGTAAAATTAAAACCTAAGTGATTTCATATTTATGTATACAAAAACATTTCAAGATAAGCTGTAAAGTTAATTTCAGTAATGCTGTTTACTGCGACTTCTGACGCATTTGAAAATTAAAATGTTTGAAATGAAACATGGCATCAGTCTTTTAAGCAAAGCAGTTTCAAAGAAAAAACCCAATGTTAGATTGATGTACTGAAGTGAGCGCTAAAATATTTACTACATAAGATTACCATTTTAAAAATCATTTTCTAAGTAATATTAATAGTGTTACTAGTACCTAAGCACGTGCATATTATTATGTACGAAATTCTGATGGTGTAGACATGATATTTTCGGGTTAATTTATCCGACGGGTTACACAAAAACAATGAGTAAACTTTTGATTAATGAAGAGGAAGAATATTGTATTATTAATCAAAAAGAAAAGAAAGAAAATCAGTTAAAATGAACACAAAATCTTGACGATAAAATCATAACTATCTAGTGTTTCGGAAATTAAACAAATGTTCCATAAAATTTACTGTTACTCGTAAAGCGAATATATTTGGCAGATACATATTTTTTCCTTATAAAACAAACTAAAACAAACTAACTGGCTCTCTTTATATCTTCTGGAATTTTTCCAAGATCGTTCGCGGGTTCACTTATTACCATTATTGATACACTCTCCCTGATTGATATTTTATGTAGTTGTTCTTTTAATGCCTTTTTTCTGTATTCTTGTCCGTTGTTGTATAATATTCTAGTATTATATTATATTACATTTTAGCTTCGTCTTTTCTAAAATAATAGTGTATTTTTATGTTTGTTATCATTCTTATACCATCAATACACTGAACAATGGAAGAAGGAAAAGTAGACATATTCTTGAGTCGATATTTATTGATGAATATTGCATTTATTTGAATATTATGAATCCAGAACATCTACGACACTGCTGAATCCAAATATATATCACGATTTCTTGGTTTGTTATAAAGTTCTTGATAGGTTTACAAAAAACTTGATAGAAATCTATATTATGGAGTTATGCATAGTCAACCTGCTTGTAACGGATGAGTTGGTCCAAGTCTAATATCTTAGCAGCTTAACAGATTGGTATTAATGGAAATTTAAGTAGTTTTAAATAGGTAGGTATGTGAAGAAAATTGCGATGAGCTTAAAGCCCGTCCACTCGCCGCCATTCACTATAATTATGAGAGCGGTAAGCCTCACTTGCCCACTTTGTGCAGGGAGTTTTCTGCAAAAACATAAGCCATCTCCGAGCGCATCAGCGCCAAGTCCTATAAGGGGTCGAAGTGATCGACATGGCCGAAATCGGTCGGATTATTACATACATGAAGAAAATATGCGAAGAGATGAGTAATTCTCCCTTTTACCTTTCCATGTATCTCCGAGTGTCTGTCTGTCTGGATGTCGTAACAGACTTGTAATATGTCCGTATATTTCTCCTGTGTTAGGCCTCACCTGGTGGTACTCTATTTACGTATGTATTGTATTACAATTTCATAACTGTATAATGTATTTTTCTTTTACAGAAGATCGACGCATACAATCACAGCGGCCCATCACTACAGACATCTGCAGTGATCGCGCTCTGCTCCATCGTGCTAGTGGTCGGAATTCTCATCGGTGCTATACTTGTTTGGAAGTAAGTTCATATTTATACTAATAGATTATGAAGCAAAATCACTATGGAAGGATTTCAAAATGGAAATCTAGAGGTGGTCAAGCTCAAGCCAATTCTGCTCAAAGAGCATACGCTTCATAGAAAGCATGTTGAGCTATCTAGGCCTTTTCAAGATAGACAAAGACGTGATTATCAAGTTCCGTACGGAAGATAAATAAATCGTAAGGAAGGTAATGCATAGTCTGGATGATAACATTGGAGGTAGGCCTCCAACTTCATGCTCTTATTATAGCAGCGTCATCTTTTGATAACAACCGGGTCCGACATGACATGACATGACCTCCGAATCACGGATACGCTCATAACATAATTTGAGTCACTTTGGCAGGCTTAAATATTAAAAAAAAAAAAAAAAAAAAATCAAAAACTATATCAACATTCATCGTAACGAGATTAACACTAAAATAATTTCAAGTCTTTTGACACTCAATTTGAGAGGAACTATAATCCTCCAAACAAAAGATATTAAGATAATCATCCACCAAAATATGAATTCACCGGCAGACATTTAACGGTGCGTGTCAACAATGGTTCGTTTGTGATGGTTTAATCGCTATTAAAGCCGTCTACACATGTGGAGGCAATGGTTCGAGAAAGTTGATTAGAGTGTCACCTTCTAGATTAAGGCGAGGTCTTAGAAATTTGTGGTTCAAGTGTTAAACGGAGGAGGAAGCGATTTTAGATGTTACGAATTAAAGTTTTAGTTTTAAATATGTCAATCCATGCAGGTACACACTTAATAAGAATAGTTGGAGGGAAAAACAATGATAACAAAAAAAATCTATGAAATTATGTTTTCAATAACTACAAATCTAAAAGTCTGAGTTAATGGTGTATGATATAATGAGTCTCCAGGAAGCATCAACTAACCTTATTAAAAGATATCGTCTTTGATTTTTCTTATTGAATATTTTAGCCAATATCTATACGAATATATAAAATTTAAGTGTCTGTATGTAATATTTTATAATGCATATGAAAGTATATACTTACTTACACGAAAAAAGCAATTAAAACACCGCGGAACTCAGCTGGTCATTTATTATAACACACTTACTTACTTTTATCATACCCTAGCTTTCGCCCGCGGCTTCGCCCGCGTGTATGTCGGTTATCGCGGTAAAAAGTAGCCTATGTCCTTTCCCAAGTTCAGTTCTATCTTCACACCAAATTTCATCAAATTCGGTTCAGTGGTTTAGGCGTGAAAGCGTAACAGACAGACAGACAGAGTTACTTTCGCATTTATAAATTAAGTAGGGATGTATCTTTAAAACCGCTATCGCTGTCTCCTATGATTTAGAAATGGAAGAATGTAATAATTAGAGGTGTCACAATAAAAATGTCATCGCGGTAGAGATACTGCGGTCGGATTTAGAAACAGAGTGCTTGATAAGTAGCTGTTAGAATTGAGTTGCGTTAATTACATTTTATTTTTATAGTGTCTTTTCACGAGACTACAATAAAAATAATTCATTAATTAATAGGAGTATGTCAATATATGGTTTTATATTTTCGGCAAAACGACCTTAACTAGAAATTATTACTACTAGCTTATTAATTATTACTAGCTTTCGCCTAACGTAGGCTTTTGTTTTCGTCTTTTGTTAGGCTCTAGACTAGCAGTGTACCAAATAGGAAATACCTGTCTATTTGATATTGTTACAAACAAAACTATCAATTTTATTTGTTTCTCTAGATAGTTTTTTCTCTTCATTTTGTATGAGCAATTCAATCTTAAATATCAAAAAATTCTGTCATATGGTGTACCGGCTTATGTCGGCACTTGAATTTAGTTTATGGTTCTTGGTAGCCCGTGTGCTGAACTTAGGTTTGCGTTTTTAGGTGATTAAATAAAACAAGTGTTCAGTAGCAAAGTTAGATGAAGTCTGTATTGCGAATAAATTAATTGTACATTATTCGAGGAAAGTAGGGAGGTAGGGAACATTAATTCGACCAATGGGAACGACGCTGTATCACGTCATTCCCTGTTGGTCTGATTGGATACAAGATTTCGTGGTGTTTACGGGGTTGGTTATACGCGTGAACATGCCCCCGGCCTTGAAAGCAGGCGCTTTCAAAATAAAGCGTGCAGCAGCTTCACTTCCCCTCGTGGTCATCATCGAAGAGAGGACAGATCTTGGCAAAGGCCCGTCGAACAACACCTGAAGCCGTCCTGATGTCTGCGACTCTTGAAATTCCATCCTTCCCTGGGATGGAACGAAGTACTCGACCCATTGACCATTTCAAGGGCGGAAGGTTGCTGTCCTTAATAAGGACAAGTGAGTTGTCCTTCAACTCCGTTTTGTTCTCCGTCCACTTTGTTCGCACCTGCAACTCAGACACATATTCCTTGGACCAACGAGCCCAAAAATGTTGGCGAGCCTGCTCCACCTTTTGATATCTCTTCAGCGTATGCTCGGGAATGTTGCTGACGTCGTCACAAACTGGTGCAGTCAGCGATCGACCAACCAGGAAGTGAGCGGGAGTGAGGGGAGAAAGGTCTCGGGGGTCCGAAGAAAGCGGAGAAAGTGGTCGGGAATTTAGAACTGCTTCTATTTGTGATAGCACTGTACCAAACTCCTCAAAGGTAAGGTGTGCATTTCCTACCACTCTGCGAAGATGGAACTTGCAAGATTTTACTCCTGCCTCCCACAAACCACCAAAATGAGGCGAATAGGGCGGAATGAATTTAAAGTCAATTCGTTGACTAATCGCGTAATCTTTGATTTCAGAATTGCACCTACGTAAAAAGTCAGAGAAATCGTTCATCAACCCTACAAAATTACGCCCATTGTCGGAATATATTTCTTTAGGTTTACCGCGCCGAGAAATAAAACGTTTAAGTGCCAATAAATATGCTTCACTAGTGAGATCACTGACGAGTTCCAAATGTATTGCACGCGTCACAAAGCATACAAACAAACAAATGTACGCTTTCGATGTTTTAGCCCCCCTACCCTTACGATTCAGTATGAAGACTGGCCCGCAGTAATCTACTCCGCATTTTATGAATGGAAAAGCAGGTTCATCTTTGCCACTCACGTGGCGCCAAAGTACATCTTGTGTGAGCTCATGAATCTCCACCGTCCTGTTTTGAACAAACGTTTTAAGTTTGTTTGGAGACATGCGCAACCAGCCTAACACGATGGTTGAGTCATTCCAATATACTGTGTTTCTGAACTCACAACGTAAAGCACTGCGTACCTTCTCGAGTACCCTGGCACCCAGCAGTGCACCGCAAAGTTCTAGTCTCGGTATGCTTAGTGGTTTCAATGGAGCGACGCGAGACTTAGAAAACAACAATCTTAAGGTGATTGTATTATCTATATTTTTATTACGCACATAAATGCAAGCGCCGTACGCCGTCTGCGATGCGTCACTAAAAACATGCAACTCCACATACATAGGTTCGCTACCTATAACGTGCCGAGGAACGTTTATTGTTTTGAGCGCTTGTAGAGAGATAACAAACCGGTTCCAGGTTCGCGCGACGCCAGATGGAACCGTGTCATCCCAACCTATTTTAAGAAGCCATAATTGTTGTAACAACACCTTCGCGGTAATAATCGTAGGGCTTAGCAAGCCCAGAGGGTCGAAAATTTGTGAAATGGTAGACAAAATAACCCTTTTTGTTACCAACGCATTGTTATTATGACACTGTGTATTAAAATAAAATACGTCGCGAACATTGTTCCAGCCTAGTCCTAACGTTTTAGAGCTGATATTTTCGTTGGATTTAATTTCTTTTGAATAGTCGGTTTGGTCATTATTATATGGAAAATTGTAAACCCATTTTCGAAGGGAAAAACAACCAGACTGTAATGTATTTTTTATATCAGTGCATAGCTGTATTAATATCGTTTTATCGTTACTACCAGACAAAAAATCGTCGACATATATGTCCTCTAAAACAGCTCGTTGAACCTCAGGGTTGGAAGACTCAACTCCCAACTGTTTTAAGCATCTCATACTAAGGAAAGGCGCGGACGCGGTACCATATGTAACGGTGTTTAATTGATAAATCCGCAAAGGTTTCGATGGATCTTCACGCCATAAAATCATTTGAAACCGGCGCTGATCTTCGGCTACTAAACAATTTCGAAACATTTTTTCGACGTCAGCGCAGGCAACAAATTTGTGCTGTCTAAAGCGGAGAAGAATGGCTATTAAATCACCTTGTATAGGAGGTCCGACAAGTTGTAGGTTGTTGAGAGACATGCCGGAAGACGATGCTGCGCTTGCGTCGAAGACGACACGCAGCTTAGTTGTAGTGCTATGTTCTCTAAATACGCCGTGATGCGGCAT
Source organism: Phragmatobia fuliginosa (assembly GCA_932526445.1). Taxonomy (NCBI): domain Eukaryota; kingdom Metazoa; phylum Arthropoda; class Insecta; order Lepidoptera; family Erebidae; genus Phragmatobia; species Phragmatobia fuliginosa. Next base: position 15,688,585 of record OW052074.1, on the reverse strand, counting down.
GAAGTAGCACGGATGACTATAAGAGTCCACCGGACTCATATGACCTAAGTACAGGTATTCCTGCATAAATTGCGTATATAATAATTTATAGTCAGGAGAACGTTGTAGACGTTTCTCCAATGCAAGGAAGCGTCGTTCAGCTTGCGTATATGATTCGCCTAGAAGATCAGGTGACTCCTTAAATGGAATGCGTACACAAAACCTTCCTTCACTATTGCGCGTAGTAGTACGAAGAAAATGATCTTCACATGCACGCTCTTCCTGAGTCCGCGTATCCCTAACCTTAGGAAGCTCTTCGACCTCCCAAAACAAGCGAAGTTGCGAATCTATAGAACTACTAAAGTTACAATGAACGCGCCTCTCATTTTGCGTATTATTACTAACTAAGCCAGAGATAATCCAGCCCAGCTTAGTATTTTGTAGGTAGGGACCGCTGGACAGTCTCATTCTGCCTTCTAATAATAAGTCCCAAAACCTATCTGCGCCTATTAAAATGTCTATATTTTTTAATTCCAAAAACTGTGGATCCGCAAGACTTACATTGTTTGGAATCAAGAATTGTGCGTTTAGTGGACATAAGGCCGGCAATATAGACGTTATCTGTGATAATACAAAACAATTAATGCGTGTTCTGAACGTATTATCAAATCGCGATTTAATTTCGATGTCACAAGTCTCCGAACATTGTATCACCGAATCGCCTACCCCCTTAATTACATAAGAAGAATTTATCACGGGAACGTTAATTAATTTACAAAAGGATTTTGTTATAAAACACCGCTGACTGCCACTATCAAGTAGTGCGTGTGCCCGATGATAAACACCGTGATCGTCAGGCACTTCTACGATAGCTGTCGATAATAGAACTGAGTGCATATCTATAGAATTATTATGCATTTGTGCGTTGCTTACTTGAATAGGCCGTGAGTCCGCGACGGTTGAGGCGGCGGGGCCGGAGGGTGTCATCGATGCGCCCACGACTTCACTCCTCGCTAGGCCGCCAGTCGTATTATTGGAATGCAACGTAACTAAACTCTCGCCGCTTTCATTATGAATTAATGAATTATGTTTGCGATTACATTTACGACACGGCCCAAACGCGCATTTATTAGGAGTGTGACCCGAACGTAAACAATTCTCACATAGTTTGTTCTCGCGAATTAAATTTAGCTTTGAACTTAAGTCACTATCAATGAACTTCTGACAAGAATAAAGTTGGTGATTCGCGTTACATTTTAAGCACGTCCTTTTGTAGCGAGACGAACGGCTATCGTTGGACTTATGTGTCGACACATTACAGGTAGATGTGTTGTGTGAATAGTGTTTTTTATTTTCAATTTGTATTTGTGATTTATTATGTGACAAATGCAACGATTCCAACACATCCGCTCTGTCTTTAAGGAAGCTAATCAATTCATGCACTTTGATTATGCGTTTAGAATTATTCTCGCCCGATGTTAGTGTGCATTTACGCGTCTCCCATTCGCGTTCTGTTGTCCTATCTAACTTCAAAACGATCAAATAATTCACAAGCGTATCCCACGAGTCGGTAGGTTCGCCAAGTAAATTCAATGCGCGTAAGTTTTTTAATATAACGTCAATAAGATTTCTAATGCTAGACGGCGATTCTTTTGTTAATGCGTTTATATTAAACAAAGCCTTTACGTGATTGTGCACTAAAAGTCTATTATTATTAAATCTATTTAGCAATAATTCCCATGCGACTTGATAATTATCAGAAGAGAATTCTACAGAATTAATGACTAATTCGGCGGTGCCTTTTAGAGACGATTTTAAATAGTGGAACTTTTGTATATTACTGATGCGTTTAGAATTATGTACTAGGGATAAAAAAGTGTCCCTAAACTCCAGCCAGTGATCATACGATCCGTCAAAAGTGGGTAGTGAAATTGTTGGAAGTTTAACCGACTGCGATTGTTCGCTACAGAGATAGTTGCTGGTACCGTCAGTGACCTCGTCATCGGTTAGCATGTCTTCCGCGCGGGCTAAGAGGCTGTAGTATGAGGTTTCGAATGATTCTCTGTTATCTAGTTGGTCAGGTATCTCACTATCGGAAACGATTTCTTCAATTTTGGTTTGAATCGCGTTAAATTCGTTACACAAACTAGTGACGCCTTTGATGCGTAATTTTAAGTCTATGCGATCTCGAGACGAGATTGAATTACCACTGTCTTCCAACGTATCTAAGTAGTTGGAAAACTTGGTAAGCCTACCTTTTATGACGCCGCGTTTTCTCACTAGGTCACGAAGTGCCGTAGGATCGGCACACCCAATATTAGGAGACCTATCGCGTGACTTACTTGTAGCATTGTTGATATCTAACACGAGAGGAGATTTATCGTCTAACTTAGCACCTTCCGTCGTCATTTTGGTGGGTAGTAAGAATAGGAGTACTTACAGTTGGAAAGCTTGAACGACGTGTAGCCGTAATATCACCAGCCACGTGACTAGATGATATAAGCAGTTCGAGACTCCGATGCGGCAAATCTAACTGAAATCAGGTTAGGTACAGGTGTCACAAAGAGAACTAGGAGGTGATTGGGGAAGAGAGGATGGTTGGTCTCACCAGATTGCGTATGACTTGCGATGAACAGCCAATCCAGCTCTCGTCCAATGCGCGCTTAGCCTCCAGTTGCCTTCGCTCTAGATGTATGCGTTTTGGTTCAGCAGCAGCAGGTACAACCAGGAGATCCACAGGATGCTGATTCGATTGATTTGGCGTCGAAGGACCACATGTACCGGCTTGTGTCGGCACTTGAATTTAGTTTATGGTTCTTGGTAGCCCGTGTGCTGAACTTAGGTTTGCGTTTTTAGGTGATTAAATAAAACAAGTGTTCAGTAGCAAAGTTAGATGAAGTCTGTATTGCGAATAAATTAATTGTACATTATTCGAGGAAAGTAGGGAGGTAGGGAACATTAATTCGACCAATGGGAACGACGCTGTATCACGTCATTCCCTGTTGGTCTGATTGGATACAAGATTTCGTGGTGTTTACGGGGTTGGTTATACGCGTGAACATATGGCGTAAGCATAAAGTTCTATAAACACAATACCCAATAATAACCGTCCCAGTTTCTCTGGCAGCTTAATTGTCATATGTCTATCTCTTTCACTCAACATATGAAAAACAAGAACAGAATATGAACGCCCACAATATACTAGACACGCAAGCTTCTAGTTCGAGCAAAATCCGTCAAATAATGATACAAACGGGAAACGAACCCAAAATAGACGAATGGTTACGTACCTATAGGACTGTATTGCCTCAGGGTTTATTCAGTACTTTAGATAGGTACCTACCTCAATTTTAATTTTGATTTAGAGTATAATAATAATAATTAATATTTCAGATATTTTACACACAACGTCATCTAGTCCCAAATTAAGTAGAACTTGTATTATGGGTACTAAACAACTGCTATAATTACATAAACATACCTACTTTTTTTGTACCTAAATACATTCATATTATACATAATAAGCACCTAGACTCCGAAACAAATATTTGTGGATCACACAAATATTTGGACCGACCCAGGAGTCGAACCCGAGACCTCTTGATCAGCAACTGCATACGCTAACAACTAGACAAACAAGACAGTCAAAATATAGCTCAGATGGTCTTAAAAAAGGTAAATTCTTGTTTCTCTTTCTCAATTAGCATCCATAATATAATTCAATCACATAATTCATATTTTAAAATCACGAAATTAAGTAAACATAATAAATTATACCTATCTCGTTACTATCCCTGACAATAATAACATAATTTTCTTTCTTACCAAGTGACTATATAAGCATAAAACAAATTCCCGACATTATCACCACTTAAATCATTGAGACATAACGAAGTAATCATGTACCGGAACACATCAACGCTACACGCACATTGAGTGACGCAAATAAGGGGGTGGGCACACCGAGCGAATCTGTAATCAAGTCGCCGCCTTCCGCAGTTAGCCGAGTGGAACTTTAGGCTAGTGGCGACGTGAAATGGTACCTTGGGTGTAGAAACAATGCCTTTTTCTGTGCCTTTCTTGTCTTTATATAAAGTGCTATATGATTTAGTTTTCATCTCCAAGTAGTAAAAATAATTGTATAGAGTATCATAAAAATAGTAGAACTCCTTTTTTTAAAGACAACAGTATAAGTATTGGTTAGCCTAGTGGCTTAAGCGGTCGCCACACCGCTTCCTACTGCGCCAAGTGTCGTGGGTTCGAATCCCACGTGGGATAGCACTTTGTGTGATTCACAATTTGTTGTTGAGTCTGGGTGTTACTTGTGTCCGTTTCATGTATGTTTGTAAAGTCCCCCACGACACAGGAATTTATATTCCTAATGCGGGAGTTGTCTTTTAAAATGAAATGAAATGAAATATCTAACTACATATAAATACTACATTACAAAATATTATATAATTATTATTTACTTTTAATTTACAACAAACAAAAACCCAATACATTTCACGCAACGCGAACTGATTCTGCAATAAGATATACCTTTCTTATATTCTTCGGGCATATTAGAAATCGATGACTGGAAACCAGTATCCAGAATATAATTATTTATAAGACACATTCTGGTAGAAGTTATAAATTTTAAGTCGTATGTGAATTGATTCCAAATAAGCTTGGGATTAATAAAGGCTAGTAAGAAGTGGGATAAGTCATCACCATCATCATTTTCCTACCCTCTTCCCAAATTTATTTGGGGTCGGTGCACTGAATCTTCTTCTTCCATTCTTCTCTATTACTCGTCAGTTCACTGTTTGTTCCTATTTTGGCCATATCCTCTTTCACGCAGTCCATCCATTTCTTCTTTGGTCGCCCTCTACTCCTATATCCGTCAATTTTTATACTTAAAACTTTCTTCACTACCTACATTTTGCTCCTTTCTACGCATCAATAAAGGATGAGTACTGGACGTATATTGTAAACAATATGTCATTGTGTTCACAATCCATTAATTTATTCATTTAATAATCATTAGTAACTGAATTAGTCAAATAAAAAGATACTTTAAGCACAAAACTCTGCTCCTTACCCTCATTTCTACTCAGCAAACTACTAGGTACCTATATATTTAACAAAATTATATCACAATTATCATAAATATATCGCAAACTATCTCATTGTATATTTATCTTCTCTCCTAATCATACTAGTATAAATTATATTCCTACAGCATGTTCATAAATCAATGGTATGCCAATAGAACACTAAGCGTTACATCCGACGGTAATCCATGAGATAATGTAACTTGTTTAAGTTTACACAAACTATTGTATCTGTGATTTATTGGCAACGCTGATTTGGGTATGAATAGTTAGATTTATTAATCATTTGGCACATTAGTTAATCTAACATATTGTACCATTGTCTTTTTTGACCTGATAAATATAACAGGCTCATCAAAATATTTAAACACATTATTAAATTCATTTTAGATATCCTAAAACAATATATTATCAATGAAGTATAGCATATAGCATAGGAAGTATTGTCAGATTTAGATTTATAGTAGACATCAAACAAATACTGTAAAAATATTTCACAGACATTTCAAAAACTGAAAATAGTATCACACTAACAAGATAAATAATTCTTAACTTATTTCGAGTAGTATTTACAATAAAAAATCTACCTACGAGAAAACATAAATATATATACACGACAGAAGATTTATAAACAAATATTCATGAATTTGTAGAGGCATGAGCCATCAAAAACATTGAACATAAACAAAACAACAATTTAGCAAAACAATACAATACAATTCATACCGAACAATGGATCAGACTAACGATTTTTTTCGGCAAACGTCACATCGATGCGTGACTAATTATGCCGAAATAACACGTCGTGTTTCCCGCGCGAACGCCATTGGTGAATTTAAAATTGGCCAACCAATAAGAGGCGAGGGCGGGCCGTCGCTTGCGCACGTTCTAGACACAGTTTTATACTCATATGAATATTCAAACTGATTTGTAATTGAATTAGGCATCGCGATTGAGACATCAGTTGTATAATGTCTTTTTGCACGATGGGAAAGCTAAATTGTTACTTAAGGACTGGCATGAATTTAAATTATAAGAGCTTTGCTTTGACTAGAAATGCATATAAATGTAGAGGTTAAATACTTTTAAGAAGTCATAGACATTACTAATGAATTTGGGAACACACAACTAGAATCCGTTAGAGGCATTTCGCTACATTCAAAACTATTTGTGTTCAATATTATTATTTTATTTTCATTGGTTACTGATTTGATTCTATGATATTTTTCGTCCTCAGAAAAATACATAATTCATAAGGTCTCTATTTTACTATTTTAACTTTTTAAACATTAGACAGCATAAAAAATTCAATCTAAAACGCATTTCAACATAAAAAGAAAGTAACAAAAGTTTGCAAACATTCATGCCTTCTTGATTCCTTTTGAAGTCCTTAAAAAGTTTATTCCCTTGGACATAAATAACCACAAAACAAACGATCCCGTATTAAGCATTTCTCTCGCCAACCGAACCTGGCCTTAACAATTTTCAACGGCCTTTTCAAATAGAATTCTGAACTCCACAAACTTGTTAGAACCTCTCTACCCTAGGGTTAGAACAAAGCACTATTTACAGGCCTTTGTTTTAAGCCACCACTCTTTTGAAGTGGCAACCCTAAGCTAAGTACCGTCTAGTGCCTGCAAAGCATTATATTTTTAAAGAAAAAAGTTGTTCCGTTGTAGTTTTCTTTCTTTATGTGTAAAGGTTATGTTAGGTCATGTTCTTTTCTAAAATTCTCTTTGCTTTTATAACATAGCGACAATCTTTTTACTACCACTACAATTAATAGCTTACCAGTAGTTTCCTGTTTCTAATACATTTCATAGTTTTTTTTTATATCCAAGCCTACCAAAGTAAATGTACTCCGCCTGATAGAAATTTATATTATTATTAACAACCCGTAATGTCCCACTGCTGGGCACAGGTCTCCTCTCAGGAGTGGGTTCCAACCTTTTTTTTTTACGCTGGGAATGCTTTGGCCACCATACCTTTCGTGGGGCAAGCGAAGGGCGTGTGTGGGACTCCCGGGCAACCGGTTTACCCACTAAACTCCTAGAGGGTTCCAACCTATACGTCCTCACGCTGGCCGAGTGCGGGTTGGGGAGTAGAGTAGAATCCATGAGTAGGGGTCACCATCCTCATTATGAGGGTAAGCAATGCAGCATCGTGACCAATGTCATAGTGGCCTTCTTAGATATTTCTGCATCATTCTCCTGGCCTCTGGAAGCCGGGAAAATGATACAGAATAATTGGGCCTCCGCTCTCACACTCACGAACGAAATACGACAGCAAGAATGCTGTCATTATTACGATGGTCTTCTGTGTGTGGGTAGTATTGCCCCCGTCGAGACGGGGCATTCGTGCCGAAATCAGCGTGGCTCTACTACTACGTACCGTACCGTATATTGTAATAGTTTTTTTTTAAATAATTAATGTTCTAGTAAGTAATTTTTGACGAAGGAGTAATCTGCAGTTATTGCACAACAAATACAAATAATCTACAACTAGATTTGATACTTGTTTGCCACCTTAATTTAAGGATACATAAATCCTCTGGAAAATTTTCGAAGAAAAAATATTTTAAAAAAACTTATTTTTCTGCTTCAATTGATAATTGTCAAAATAAGATTCTTTGTTGAAACTCTACATTACACGGCTCGTACGGCTCTACATTATTAATTTATTAACACTCTTTCAATTACATACATTTTGCATGAAGCGGACTTAATGCCATCTGGCATTTAGTCCGCCTCATGCAACATTTACGCACTCAAAATATAAGCAAGCCTTACTACACACTTGATACTGATAAAATACTGATCGCTGTTTATGTATCCCATCTAACAAACGAACACATTTCGCGTCCAAAACATCACGTTCTCAAATCAAAGCCTATCGCGATCAAAGCCTTGTATAGTCTATATCTTTATTAAGCCTATTGTCTTACTCATTATGGAAAATTATACACCGATTTCTAAGTACAGCTTATTATTGGATATCTGCATACAATCATGTATTAGCATAATATCTCAATTCGTTGTGTGCCGGTTCGTGTAGGGTCGGGTACATTTCACGCATCGTGACACACGGATAAAGAAGTTAGATAACTGGAAGTTACGTGTTTTTTTAATCCAATTATATTCGTTTTTTGGTGAGTTATTTTTTTAATAATAACTACTAATTCAGGAATATAAACCCTCCATCGCGGGGGACTCTACAAAAACTTCGCCGCTTTACACATTAAAAGTAGTTGTTTATATAGAGTTTAATTAAAATTATTTTTAATAAATAATTTGTATTATACAGTGCCTGGTATATTTCCTTTGACCCATTTAAATTAAGTACAGTGAAGTGTACAACTTTTGAAATACGTTATTAATGAAATTATAATTATAGTTTCCGATATATTAAAAAGACTAACCATCGATTGCTCAAATCTAAGAAACATCTAGAACATATAGTTAAAAAAATATATAAAAAGGTTTTATTAAAAAAGGCCCACTTACAAAAAACATTTTATAGGTAGAATTTAAATAGCATATCTACGAGTCATTTATTCAAATCGATAAAGTAGTTTAGGCTCAAACGGCGGAACAGACAAACATACTTAGACTGTCAAAACTACCACTCTTCCTTTTAGTTTATCTAAAAAATCAAAAGATAAACATATGTCAGGAAAATTCTTTGAAAAATAAATAAGAAAAGAAACATAACACAACGGAAAATAAAATAAAAACGTAATTGACAGTAAAAAGCTTGTGAAGTATATTAAATAAATTTTAATAACAAAATAAATAAAGATAAGAAACCCACAACGTACACGCTAATTAATTTGTTGACCGCTCTTCTCACGTCTGTTTCTTCACAATGACACGCTAAATTGAAAACAGTCGGTTTGGATACCTTTGTCATTGTACTCGACAAAACCTTTGGATTCCAAAAGTAAATATCATGTTTTATTTATGACTTATTTTTGAAGTAATTAACAACCTTACTGTACAGGTTTTACGACATAAATACACGGAAGCACGGCTAGTGATGACGAATTACAAGTTGAACCTGTCCAGGACATTGACTTTAAGACAGTTTGTAAAGTTGTATCATTTTCGTCATAGTGTTCGTATTAATTAAATAATTATAATAACTGCAGATATCTTGGTCATGGCCGATATGATTCTAAACCAAGTAAATTGTATAAGTAACCATCTATAGTATTATTTATTATATATTCAAAATCACTTTCAGGTCTAAAGCGCTGCACTAATTTCAGTGAAATTTAACATATAGATACTTTTATTATTGAGAAAGGACAGAAGCTAAGCCGCGAGACATAAAGTGTAAAGATAAACAAAATGTCTATAAATGTAACAATGGATATGCACATGATAAACATTGTCGGTGTGGTGACGGATTAAGAATACAGAGTGTCACCACCCATATTCATCCCGCGGGTGTCGTAAAAGGTGACTAAAGGATGAACTACGCAAGACAACATCAATGCAAAGAGAAGGAAAACTTGAAACCAACCCTATACTAACCCGTCTGGCCAGCGTGGTATAGTAGGCCAATACCTTCTTTTCAAGGAGAGGTCTATGTCCAGCAGTGGATTGTTAAAGGCTGTTGATGATGATGATGATGATGATAAACATACAGCCGTCTGAACCTCTACTTTAACCAAACTTCCGATATCTTTTAAAAACATACATATTGAACAAATCATTTTTATATTTAAACTAAAACTTATTTACCATTATATCAAAATCATAACAGACTAAACATAGAAAATACAAAACTTTGAACATGAAAATATCAAAAGCAATTTAGGTATTTTCTTTTCAAAACTCGCAACAGTCGGCGAAACTTCGATTTGCCAATTTCCCGTCGGAAACTTCATCGACTTGATAAAACTATGAACAGTAATAGTGTTGCAGAATATTGAAGACATCATATTTTATTCTGTTACATATTTCGAAGTATCAAAGACTTGGACATTTATAATATGCCAGGTAGAATATTATGAAGAAATTGCTGAGATTAGGTTATGATTGAAGCATAAAGAGTTTTAGCTTCTTGAATTGATATAAGCAAGGTGCTCAACTATAGTGAAGGTCACGTGAAACCGTTGGATGCCGCCTCAACATGACCGGTTATTGTGGGGAGCCTTGCAGAGGCCTATGTCCCGCAGGACACGTCTTTGATGATGATGTTGAAAAATTTTAGAGTCTGTTTGATGACTTTTCATATAAACTGAATTAGTTGCGTTGTAGATAGTGCATTATTACTTTCGTGCGAGATCTGTTTACCATATAAAATGAAACGGATAACAGTAAATGCGATGTTGACATTATTATCCAAAACACATAAGGATTTGATTACAATATTAACAGTTGATAGTCGCGTAAATTTTATTTCTCTATTTCTTGGCACATTATTATTTTCTAGAGTACTGTTACTTGTCTATATTGTAGGATCGCTGGTATAAAATTTCATTACGATTGCACGAACGAATGAATGAATGAATTATTGTAGGGTAGTGGATAATCCGAAGAATCTTTTATTGTTTTTTTATGTATAAGCCTGTGAAAGAAACTCTATTCTTGATGGAAAGCATGAGTAGCATATAAGAGATCACCATACTCATGACTGTAGACATTGCAGCACAGTGACCCTTACTATAACGGCCTATTGAGAGTCTCACCCTCACCAACAAAATTCGACAACAGGAATGCTGTCATTTTAGTTCGATCTTCTGTGAGAAGGTAGTACCGCCGATGTCTATAATATATACATTAAATATTATAAGTATACTAGCTGCGCCCCGCGGTGTTACCTGCGTATCATTATGGTTGCTATGCAATGTGCTATGTGTTATGCATGAAGTTAAAAGTGAAGTTTTGACAGGAGATAAACAGTGATTCATTTTGACATCTACGATTTAATGTATTTTTATAATTACCTAACTTTCGCCCGTTTATCTCGATTATTGCAGTAAAATGTAGCCTAGTGTTATTCTGATATTTAAGCTATATTACTGTAAAGTTTCATCCAAATCCGTTCAGTAGTTTTTGCGTGAAAGAGCAACAAACATACATACACACATACATACTCACAACTTTCGCGTTTTTAATATTAGTAGGATATTAACATTAGAATCATTATTCAAATAGTAAACTTAATACAAACAAAATTTTGCGAAAATCAACTATAAACTCACTAAATTTCAATCAAACATTTAGTTTTGGTTACAAATCCTAATTGGATTAAAACTTCTAAGTCAAATTATAAACTGGGGTTTAGGTTTCAGTTTGGGACTCCAAAGGTCCTTTAATCAATTCTCAAGGCGTTGCCACGATGTTTGTGCTTTTGAATTAAATAGCGGTATAACAAGTAAAATATATAAATCAGCAAATTTAGTTCCATAATTTCAACTTATACAACGTAGATGTAAATATGTGAGCGTATCTTATAAATATGGATATTATTAAACATATTAAAAAAAATGAGACATAAATTTTATTTTAACATAGTAAATAATTGATTCGAAAAATAATATTATGATATTATTCAAATCTGGACCTTAGACACTTAAATAAAAATTTGTCGGTACTCCTAAACGTTAAAAATGTATTTTATAACTACGATTGTTTATTCTTAATGGTATGTTTTTAAGATGGGCATATCGGTTCCGCATCTTAGCCAAAAAATTTTTAGTGAAAACTATTACAAGACTAGCATAAAAATAAATTACAAAATATACAAAATACCTATCTGAACGAACTAAATCTGAGAAAAACAGAAAATCTTTTTAGCATTGTATCTTCCATTGAATGCTTTGCTTTAAATACTTCTAAATGCTTATTATTTATGGTTTTTAAACTATAATATTTGTGACAATAATCAAGGGCCCATTATTTCAAATCAAATATATTTTAATCATTCAATTTCAAATCAAATATATATTAATCATTGTAAAATATCATATCTTCCATAAGTTCTAAAACAACATTTGAGCGCCAATTTTAAGGTATTCTGCAATGTTATTACTAAGAAAATGTTATCAAATATTTGATCTAAATCAAAATGAAAAGGTTATATTCCAAGTAGATCTTTTCAGACACTTTCGAAACATTAATTGCATTCTAGATTACATATACAACAACAAATTTAATAATTCGAAATTCACGAACGTACATTCTAAAATATGTACCTACAAACATTACTTGTTTAAAGTTATTACATAAGTGTTTGAGATTCATAAACTTATGTACAAAATAAATACTAACCTACTGAGATTACTGTGACACTTTAGGTTAACCAATGTTTTGGCGTATACACGAAGCCACAACACTGCTCCAATTTACTTCCATCGTACAATATATTTTACCTACACACTGTAACCACTTTAAGTTCACTACATACATTGCTGACGCAACGCAAGTAACTTGTAAGTTGATCTACTTTTGTCTAATCCCCTAGTCAGTTGAACGCCTCCCCCATGCTGAGAATTTTGACACGTGGTTACCGATTACGTGTAGTAATTTGATAGAGATTAGTCAAGCTTGATAGAAATCCGTCTTGTCAAGTTTTGAATGTTTTTTTTTAACATATCACGCAATTTGTATGAACAAATTGTATTGATTTACAGAGTGAAACAAGTGATATTTGAGTACCCAATAAAAAAAATTAAAGAAAGCATTTCTATACTTTGAAAAGGTAATGAAAATAAATAATTAATTGGCTATAAAGTGAAAACAGTTGCTATATTTTTATTTTATTTTTAAACTTTATGCATATGTAGTACAAAGGCGGACTTAATGCCATGAGGCATTCTCTACCAGTCAACCTTCAGGTAATGTAGGAATATAATGCTACCATATTAAGTTTTAGTATTTAAATCACAAAACATATTTCTAACTTACTATTTATTTACATACACGTTAGAATACAAGTGCAGATTGTTTTTTAAAGTTTACTTAAAGTCTACATTTTATATATTTACCGTAATATCATTAAGTCAAATTGACAATTAAAATCTCCATGTTGCTATCGCCAATCACCATCTTCACACTTAATACTTTCGTACCTCGAGCCAGTCAAAGGTGCTACCTAAACTGTGTGCAGTGAACTGTTATCAGCGGATGCTGTACTAATTGGACCCCCATCAGTGCTGATGGCATTTTATGGTGTCGTACGATAAGATTTCCGACACATGTAATACCGGTTGCGTTCATGCTAAAAAAGGAAGTGTTCCTAAATGTATAATTTTAGTGGGAGTACAATGGACTTAAAATCATTTTATATTTTTTATAAGTGAAAGGGTTTTATTTTAAGGCATCATTATTTTCTTTAACTGCTTTGTGTACTGGAATATAATGACAGTTACATATTCTACTAGAGGTGAATTATTGTTCGTTGCCAGTCTTCAAATAAATCTGGCCTTTAAGAGACTTGTTGGTAGACAGTACTGACCCTTTACCACAGAAGACTTTATAGTCTAGTAGGTACCAATACCTCTTTTAAGGTTCATCATCATCATCATCAACAGCCTTTAATAGTCCACTGCTGGACATAGGCCTCTCCTTGAAAAGGAGGTATTGGCCTACTATTACAGACGGGTTGGTATAGGGTTGGTTTCAAGTTTTCCTTCTCTTTGCATTGATGTTGTCTTGCGTAGTTTATCCCTTATTCGCCTTTGACGACACCCGCAGAATGAATAGGGGTGGTGACACTCTGTATTCTTAATCCGTCACCACACGGACATAGGTTGATGGTTTCATAATTCATAAGTGTTTAGATTTATATTACCATTTCTAATTTCCAACAATTAAGCAAAAAGATTCCTACATCTGAAATCAAATCAAAATGTTTCGTTCCCATTTTTTTCCACAAAAGTATTTCTATAGATGACAAGTGTCGAAAATAAATAGCTTAATAAATTAATGGCTATTAAACAGTTGAATTCAATACCTTTCTTTCTATTAACTGATGAGTGATATGAATACCTCCCCAAAAGAAATATAAGTTCTTCAGTTCAAAAGGATTTCATTTAGTCTTCTAACAAAATTTTGAATGAAAATTTTACCTGTCTAATTAAAAAAAAAACACTTTCAAATCCATGTCAAACGCATTACATCACTATCACGCGTCAAGCGTCACTCCTCGCACCTGTCACGCTGGCCAGGTGTCAGTATAAGTCCCGACGTATGTCCATCAACCTCATAACACGTCGAGAAACATTAGTACCGTGTCAATAGTCACGGGTAACGTGACACCATGCGGTTATCGACAAAACGCTGTCTGTTAAGATTTGGTTGAGCTAGTTTTGATTTTTTAAAGTGTCAATTAAAATTGGGTGTTACAACCATAGATTAATTTATTCAGATGAGAAATGCTACTCTAATACGCGTGGCCCATAAATATAGTTAATGATATTCGTTACCTGACGAGCAGTTATATGGAATATCTTCTCTTCAGAAGTACATACATATATAGTATACAATCAAATCAATGAATCAACAACCCATAATGTGCCACTGCTGGACTCGGAGGAGAGGGTTAAGGCCATACGTCCCCACGCTGGCCGAGTGCGGGTTGAGGACTAGCAAGAGACATTGTGGCCACGTAATCTCGCCGTTGAAAGTTTTTAAGCCACCCGAAAGCCTCCAAATAATCTTCACGACTGCTATATTATGATAACAACTGGGACCGACTGATTAACGTGAACGTAAACGGTCACCCATCTTGGTCTGACCGTGCCGTCGATGCTTACCCTCGGTGATTGTTTCTAATCACCTAAGGCCACTCGGCTGAGCTCTTATATAGATGATATGTAAAAATATTCAATGAAGAAAGTTTTGTTACTGGTATAAAAAACAGAAGTACATAACAGAAAAATCATATTGTGGTATGTATTATACATCCGTTAGATAGAAATTGAGCCATGGAACAAAAGCAATACAAAAGTAAGAAAATTTGTAAACAACTCTTTTTTTTTTTTTTTTTTTTTTTAACGTGTGGAAATCCCCGCGGACCGTCACCCCGTCGGGGGTTACGGCGGGGTGGTGTGTCGGACTCGAACCGACTAAAACCACACGGTGTGACCCTCTCTGCGCCTTTGTATTGGAAGGAGTCCAGGGAGGGGATTTCCTTCTGGACTCCAACCGGCGCCTGCCCGCACTGTTGCGGGCACCATCTCGAACTCTCGACTCTCTAATTGGGCAACGTCCGGTCACACGCGGACGCCGCCCCCTCGCGGTTGGCCTCTACTGCGGACGGACGGGAAACCCGTCCCGCCCATCCGCGGCCACTCTCAGGGCGGCATGAGACGCAGGTATGCGCGCCTCCGCCGCCCGGGGCGCCGGCGGCGGATCGGGTCCGATTGGATGGCATCCTCCCGGGCCTTCTCCGCCACCTCCTTCTGCAAGATTACGTCCTCGCAGAAGGTTGCGACCGCGGTAAAACAACTGTCGCTGCCGACCATCGATCTTATGACGGCCGGCAGCGAGAGATCCCCTCCGATGACTGCAGTGAGGACCCGGCGCTGCGCCGCCCAACCGGGGCAGACCGCCAGCGTGTGCTGGGCCGTGTCCTCACTGCAGTCGCAGTGGTGGCAGGCGGGACTCGGTTCCCTCCTAGCGACCGAGTGCAGGTACTTTCCGAAGCAACCGTGCCCGGAAAGTACCTGCGTCAGCCGGAAGGAAAGGGTCCCGTGCTGCCGCCCTGCCCACTCCTCGATGACCGGCTGAAGAGCCTCCACGGCGGCGAAGCCAGCGCGTGGGGTCTCCAGCCGGAGCGACCATCTCAGCATGGTGGCTCGGCGAGCGGCTTCGCGCCACTCGCGCACGTCCTCGGGCGGAGGGCGGTATCCGCTCTCCGCCCGGAAGTCAGCCACTCGCCGATAAACTTCGGCGAGCACTTCCGCCTCCAAATCCCACGGGGGTGTTCCGGCCAAGGCACACGCCGCCTCTGTGGACACCGTGCGGTATCCACGTATGGCTCTGACCGCCAGTATCCGCTGGGGGCGCCAGAGGCGCGCCCTGTTCTGGGCGGACAGAGCCGCCGCCCACACCGGTGCACCGTAGAGTGCCATTGACCGGACAACCCCCGTGTACAGCTGCCTAGTGGGGACACTGGCTCCGCCCAAGTTGGGCAGAAGTCGCCCTAGGGCGGAGGCAGTGCCCACCAATTTAGGTCCAAGCTGTCGGAAGTGCTCGTCGAAGAGCCACCTACCGTCGAGGACCAGACCCAGGTACCTCATCTGGGCCCGGACCGGTACGAGGACCGAGCTGACCTCGATCGAGGCGCCGGCGGGCGGACCGCGACGGGGCCCATGAAATAATAGGGCCTCCGTCTTGTCCAGGGCCACCCGCAGACCCAGCGCCTCGATGCGCCCTACCACCCGGGAGACTCCCGTGGTGGCCAGGCGCGCCGCCTCCTCAAAGTTTGCCCCCCGGGCCGTGACCAGGGTGTCGTCTGCGTAACAGATTACACCCAGCCCGGGGGGGAGACGCCCTCTTAGGGCCCAGTCGTATCCCATGTTCCACAGGAGTGGTCCTAGGACAGACCCCTGTGGAACACCGCACGACATGGCCCTGCGTCTCAAGGCGCCATCTCGGTCCTCGTACTCGACGGTACGCTCCTCTAAATAGTCTGCCACCAGCCGCCGCAGGTACCCTGGCACTCCGTGGTATTGGAGTGCGGCCCTGATGCAGCCGAATGGCAGACTATTGAAGGCGTTGGCGATGTCCAAGGACACCGCCAACACCACTCCGCCGCCTCTCACCGCCTCTTCGGTCACGGCCCTCAGGCGCAGGATCGCGTCGACCGTCGAACGCCCTTCTCGGAAGCCGAATTGGGCGTCCGACAGGTCGGGCCCCACCTCGCTGAGGTGCCGGACGATGCGGACAGAGAGAACCCTCTCAAACAACTTGCCCGCCTCGTCCAGCAACACGATGGGCCTGTAGGCCGCGTTGTAAACAACTCTATACCAACCCGTCTGGCTAGCATTGATTTGTCGGCTAAAACCTCCTTTTTAAGGCGATAGCTATGTCTAGCAGCGGATTAATAAAGACAATTGGTGATGATTTAAACCTACTTGTAAATCTTACTGCTGTGACAAATACTTGTCAGTTATGTTCCAAAATATCTACCGCCATCTATCGACAAGTAGTTAAACTATTTTAAAGCTATAAAAAGCTGTACAACTATTCTCACGCTCATTATTACACATTGCTTTCGGTTTCTGGGTATGTTAATATGAACCAAAGATTCAAGTCAAAGAATGTTATACCTACATTAATATTAATTTGATTAACGTAACATAATTATAAAATCTGACCAGGAATTTAAGAAATTTAATAAATTTAGGTAATTTATGAAAGATAATATAATTAATAAACGATCTACAGAAGATATACAGAAGACGTGATTTAAATCTACTAATGTTATAAGGATAATCCACTAAGTTTTTAGAAATAAAACGAAGTAAATAAATAAATAAATATTTTTGAACATCTTACACACAACGTCATCTAGTCCCAAGATAAGCAGAGCTTGTGTTATGGGTACTAAACAACTGATATAAATACATAAACATACTTTTTTTTGTAAATACATACATATTAAACATAGAAAAACACCCAGACTCCAAAACAAATATTTGTGGATCACACAAATATTTGGTCTGACCCGGTAATCGAACCCGAGACCTCTTGATCAGTAGTCGCATACACTAACCACTAGACCAACAAGCCAGTCAAATAGTGACATTGGGAGTATAATTTCATCATCACTTAGAGCTATGTGCTTGTCGATGCAGTTCTTTCCAGTACTCCCTATCAGGAGCCGTTTCCTTAACCTCCATCTCAGACGAGACGAGGTTGCAACCGTAAAAATAATGAAAGAGAAAAAGCTGCTGATATATACTATAGAAAGTAGAAGAGGCAAGACGGTAGACTACCTACAAGGTGCCTATAATGTGACATACCATCTTAAAATCACAAACTCTTTCAGTAACACCATAGAAGAAAAAATACAAGGAAAGAGGGGAAAAAGAAGACCAAGTATAATATACATAGATTTTTTTTTATAATATTTCATGCAAAGTAACAATGTTAGCGATAATCGGTAATATATAATAAATCACTCTTTCACTTACTCATCATTTTAACATATGTATATTTCACTTCTTCTTGTCCGTGTGGTGACGGATTAAGAATACAGAGTGTCACCTCTCCTATTCATCCCGCGCGTGTCGTAAAAGGCGACTAAGGGATAAACTACGCAAGACAACATCAATGCAAAGAGAAGGAAAACTTGAAACCAACCCTATACCAAACGTTTGGCCAGCGTGGTATAGTAGGCCAAAACCTCCTTTCTAAGGAGAGGCCTATGTCCAGCAGTGGACTGTTAAAGGCTGTTGATGATGATGATATTTGACTTCACTTCACTTTGACGAAAATGCAATATGCCAAATATTGGAATAAAACTGTAATTTTTATTATAAACAAAATATATTTATTTAGTTCGCTTTGAAAAACAAATATGCCGGAGGCTTTAATTATTTGCAAACATGTCAAATGCAAAATGTGTACTTGTTTTGAGAAGTGGTAAAACAATCTGTTTGTGGTACTTTTTAAAATAACATTAATGTTTTATAATAACAGTTCGCAAGATTTCAAGAATTAAAACTGTAACAACTTAAAATATAGGATTTTAGTTTTCAAGTTATCAATCGGGTGTAATTTATCTATACGAATAAATAAAATTGGAGTGTCTGTATGTTAAATGAACAGTTTTTTTACTAAATGCATTTCAAAGTATAAAAGGTACTTACATCAAAAAGGCAATTTTTGTCTGTCTGTTTGTTCCGGTTAAACTCTGGAACGGCTGGTCCGATTTTAAGGTAACTTTCACTGGCAGAAAGCTGATGACCTGAGGAGTAACTTAGACAAATTTTTTTCATACTAGTTTCGCTCCGCGGTGTTACTCGCAACTTACAACACAGCGGGACTCAGCTTGTTGGGTAATATAGCTGTAGTACAAATTTGAATCTTACTTATGAACGACTGACTTTTGTCCGCGTGTTTATCGATTATCACGGCAAAGAGGAGTCTATGTCTTCCCTCAAGGGATGGGTAGAGGCGCCGTATGCTGAAGCACAGGTTTCCAACCTATTTCAGCAACGGAGGCTAGTAATAAGACACAATTTGGTACAGAGTTAACATGCAAATGTAATGATCTGATAAAGTTATCAAATTGTTAACAATCTATATTGAACAATAAACTATTATTATTATTATCTCCATGCCAAATTTAATGAATATCGGTATAGCAGTTTAGTTTTGGAAGCATAACAGACAGATCACAGATATTCAGAGATTTTTACGAACTTGTAATGTAAAGTATTCCACAAATATCTAAGTACTCATTAAATTAATTGTCCACGCTTGTGGCTTACACAACCGAATATAACATTCCTAATCGATTTAAAATCAAATTCGAATAGTTTAATCGATTCTCATTTATTCGACTAATCTGACAACGTAACTAAATTTATATGGTTAGGGTACATTAATTATATTTTATTTATCGATATCGATCGAATCGCGACACGGAATCAAATTATGTATTTGATTTTCTAGCAACTGTCTGGTACTATTAAGTTGATTTATCTTATTAACTTTATCGACTGGAGACAGAAACTTTTTTATTTCCACCACTATTGTTTACGTCGTATGTCATAGTTACAGCTCATTGGATTTCCGGCTTTATCTTGATGGCTGCAGAGATTACTATGGATTAATACGATTAGGAAGCTAGAAGAGTTTTATCTCTTAAAAATGAGATAGCAGATAAGGTATACGATGTGGATTATGTTGGTGGTGTTATAGTCTGAGAGCCTTACATTGGCCTGTTGCTTTAATAGTCATCATTTTTTTTTGTCTTTAATAGTAATAATATACACGATTACGCTGAAACAAAATAAGATACCTAGATATCCGTATTCAAAAGTAATACAATCAGTTCTGGTTGTGTTTGGTGAAAACATATTATTTACTCTCTTAATAGGAACGAGTGAAATATTAGCTTAATTGCTGATTGTATTACTTTATTTGTAATTATTTCGTATTAAACAACGAAATAAATATACAACATAAACAGCAAAGCTAAAATGAGATTTCAGTAACAACAGTTTTGTTGTTATTTTAAGTTGGGTAACTAATATGAAATATTTCCTAAATTATAATGCTAAAATAGTTAAATTTAGAAACTAGTTGGTATTTATTATATTAGTTGTCTATACTAATATTATAAAGAGGTAAAGTTTGTGAGTTTGTCTTTGTAGGAGGTAACGTCATAACCTATATCGACTGCCTTGTTGGTCTGGTGGTTAGCGTATGCGGCTGCTGATCAAGAGGTCTCGGGTTCGATTTCCGGGTCAGACCAAATATTTGTGTGATCCACAAATATTTGTTTCGGAGTCTGGGTGTTTTCCTATGTATAATATGTATGTATTTACAAAAAAAAAGTATGTTTATGTATTTATATCAGTTGTTTAGTACCCATAACACAAGCTCTGCTTACTTTGTGACTAGATGATGTTGTGTGTACCACTTTATTTGTAAACGTCATAACCTATAGACTGTATAATAACCCGAAAAATGATTACCGCAGTTTCCGACATGCGCGAACATTTATTCTTCGACCAATTCACATCTCCCGAACTATCCATAAGGTCCCATCTGCGGGTGGTCGCGGCAGACTTGTCGAGTGTCGGACGTCGCCTCGCTTTGTCGCACCGACATGTCGCATGTTCGTGCAACTGACGCCATTTGTTGTCACACAACGGTTTTACGGATTATAAGGTTTATTGCTAGAATTTCGAATTTCCAACTTTATTGCGTTCATAACGTGCGTGTATTTTTATTTACACTTACACAAGTATGTGTAAATAAAGTGTAAATGTAAAATTGTTTACGATATACGGACAACAGGGAACTCGAAAATAAAATAGAAAATGCTTGTTCTACGTGTATTTTATCAATCTATCAGGTTGTACTATTATTTTCTTTGAGTTATCGGTCCCTTTTTTTGGAACCCTACAATTTTTATGTGAATCTTCATAAAGATCTGAGTTTGGCGGTTGAGGTGTAACACCCCTAACCATTTTTCTCTTTAATTTATTAACTCGTACTCAAAATCAGAATTGCGTTTTCTCGACATCACCATCACTATAAATTGTTATTTTGCCAAATCGGTTTATTTACCGAGCATATATTAATAACCGGCATTTAATAATACCAAGTATAAAACCTACATCATCTAAATCAAAACAGAAGCCACATGAACTTTATAGTGTGTGATTATTCTCACACTTATTAAAGCGAGTCATACACGGTAGAGTGTACCTGATAAGTTTACATACACTGTCAAGGTAGCCATACAGGGTAGACCCTAGTAGGTAGGGTAGACAGGGGACTCTTCCGTGTATGGCTAGTTTTACACCCGTCAGGTAAGCTTTAGCTGAGTAGAGAGAATATCTGACAAACATACACGTACAAACCTGTCAGGTGACAATACCTTAACGTGAATGGCTAGTTTTATGTCTAGCTGCAGGTGTACCCAAGATTATGGGGTATTCATTCAGTAACTATCAAGTAAATCGTTGTCTCCCATGTCATTTTAGGAACTGTTCCTTTGGCCTAGTGGTTTAAGCGGTCGCCACGCCGGTCTCTATTGCGCCAAGTGTCTTTACACTTGGCGCAATAGAGACCGGCGTGGCGACCGCTGCAATTTAATTGGATATTAGCAGAATTTAATTTAATAATAATTATATATTTAATTTAATTTCAGCAATTTCTGGATTACACAAAGTGTTGTCCCACGTTGGATTGAAACTAAAGAGTTTCAATCCAACGTGGGACAACACTTTGTGTAATCCAGAAATTATTGTTCTGAGTCTGGGTGTTCTTTGTGTATGTATGTTTGTAAAGTCCCAGCGACGTATGATGTTTATTTATACCTAATGCGGGAGTTGTCTTTTTATGAAAAAGAATGTTTTCACAAAAACCGCATACCGTTATTTCATTTAACTAGAAAAAAAACACGTTATATTAATACCGAAATCGTTTAACAATACGTTATTAATAACTGCAAAAAATATTAGCAAAATCTTATGCAGCTTTTATAAGAACATCTTTATTAAGTTTGGAAGTGCACCCCAATTATATCAATCATAAGAATCATAGCGACCCTGCTATTAGTGGCTTCTAAATACAATGGAATTATAATGCGTGTGTAGCGCTACCTGAAATAGAGACCCATTATGAAATGTAAAAACGCCTTGGCGATAATTTATTTTGTTTCGTTTGAGTATATTCATTGCACATGATTAAAATACGCGTCAAAATCGTTTAAGTTTAATAAAATAATCTCTTTACATTGATTCAAACGGAAGAGAAAACTGATAACCGTTGGTGTAGAAGACTTCTGGAGTGAAAACCGCGTCTCGGCAAACGTAGTGTAGAACGCCCTGAAGTCGTCACGATGGTAGGTTCCAGATGCGAGAGGCCCAAAACTATTAGAGTGATGGGCAATGATGTATACTACTCAAATAAGATTCATATTACAGATTAAGAAGGTACTGCACGAAATTGTGGGATTTGACGTATTTTCAAATGAGTAGTACTGTGCGCTGCATTTAATTAAATACATCAAAAGTATTTGTATAGTTTAGGTCGATCCTTGAACAAGATCTATGTAAGGTTGGAATTTGAAACAGATACATATGAAATTAAAAAACGATACATATATGTTGTGTGTCAGATGAAATCTTAAAAACATTTTTCTTCGAAAAGATAGTAGATTTTACGTCTAGAACAATAATTTTCATATGACAATATTTGTATTTACATCGTGCAGGGTATAGACAGTGTTTAATTTAATTTAAAAGTATAAATCTAAAAATATTAAGACTTTTCAATTTTTAACACAAACGCCTGATGCACATTGCACATTGCGCAGAAAAAAACATTGCTCTAATTAAATTACTAGGTCTGAAACTTCAAAGCAGAATGGATCTAATTACTAATATTAATGAGATCGATTTTGTTTTGAAGTTTTTTTAGACTTATGTCAGTATTGTATTGTGTATCATGTCTATATGTCATTGGTTATACTTACTGGCAAATAAGAAAATTGGAAAAAAATCAAATTTCGAGTCGAATCCTGTACAGAGTAGTGCGAATGCAGAGCAACAAATGTAAGAAAAACAATACAAACGTACAAACGCAAATAGGTAAATATCTCAAACAGGTATGTTTAATGTTACTGTTATAATTTTATTGTAAATTCAATGTTCCGTTCACAATTATTCGTCAGTTGCTAATCAATCAATACAAGTAATCAAGTAATCAAGACGGTAAAACTTCAAAACGTAAATATTTACCTTTGATTATAAACATGTAATTAATCAAAGGTACCTAACCTACTCTTATCAAACTCACTTTATTATTATAGGCCTATGTTTTTCAGGTTACATGTAATCTTATGGTCAAGAAAGAACTTATAGTAGAAAAGGAAAACACGAATAAAAGCAAAGCCACAATTTGGGTAACCAAGAACTTACTCACCACAACTCTCCATTTGGTTGCAACTTCAGTAATTTAAAAATTAATGGAGAATATAGAAATTGTTTTCATTCCTCCTGTTTCATAGTATGCAATATGTGTAATGCAAAATTAAGATTGGAAAATTGTAGAAAACCTAGAAACAGCAAGGAATAATTAAGTGTGTAGGTATGGGATTCAGTGCCCTGGAGCAAGTCACAACTTCTCTTGATATACCCTGCATGTCAGAACATTTTTATGCCAAATGTCATGCTAAAGTATGTGAACTCTGGGAACTGGCCAAAGAAAAAAGCATAGAGGAAGCAACAAAAGAAAAACTTGAACTGGCTGAAAAAAAATGGTGACGTTAATGCAGATAACGTACCGATGATAACATTTGTATCTGATGCGTTTTGGAATAAGAGGTTATACAGGAAAAACTATACGACCTTTTCAGGAGCTGCAGATATCAATGGCTACAAACTAAAACAGTTCTCTACATGTCTGTTAAAAATAAAAACTCTATGGTCTGCGGGCGAGCTAAGAAGCGCAAACTTGAAGTACCTGAGCATGTATGATATACAAACTCATAGCTGATGGTGATTCCAGCACCTACAAAAATATTCTGGATACCAAACCATATGTCGCACTTATTGTCGAAAAGATAGAGTGTTCTAACCACCGCCTCAGAAACTTTTGTACAAGACTAGATGAATTATCAAGAAAAATGGAAATTAAGGAGCCTCATTATATATTGAAAGCTCTAAAAAAAACAAGTCAAAAATAAACGAAAAATAACAAATAACGATAGTATAACTATACCCAAACATAGTAAATCTAACTATTAAACCTACTATTTTTATTCTTATTGATGTTTTTCATTTCTGATTTGTGATCGTTGTGAATGAGGTTATCTTTATATATATAATTATTCTGTGAGTGTGTATGTCACTGAACTTCTCTCAAACGACTGGACCGATTTTGATGAAATTTTTTGTGTGTGTTCAAGGGGATCTGGGAATGGTTTAGATTCGCAATTGGACCCGGTAGGTGGCGCTGCGATCAAGTTCTGGAATTTTAAAGTTGGGCGGTACGAAGTTCGCTGGGTCAACTAGTATATGTATATACATGGTGTCCCAGACAGAAATAATGGATAATCCTGGAGCACTTAGTAGTACAGCTATCTGGCGTACAAAATAATACCCAAAAAAAATTAATGCAAATTATTGAAAATTAATGAAATTTGTTGCGTTTTTGACGTTATCTTGTTCCTCACAGTCACTTTAATTAGAATTGCAGTAACTAGTATGAGTACCTATTGTACTTTTTTGAAAGACAAATATGAACTAAAATTTTTAACATGAATTTTGATAAAAAAAATATGACAAAGTTTGAGAATAATTTGAGAGTTTGTATAATTTCATAATTTCATTTAACGCAAATATGCAGTGATTGTTATTTAGATGCAAAAAGAGCAAATTCGACTGAATAAATCTTGTTTTAAATTATAATTACAAAAAGCTTTAAGATGTAGAAAAAATCATCTTTATTTTATAAGAGGTGTTCGAATTGTCTGCCACCAACTGAGATACAAGTTCGACATCTTCTGATAAATGCTCTTTCAAGAAGTCGTGCGTAGCGCCGTTCAGTTATTTTTGAAGCAGCCTCCTGAACACGACTGCGTAATTCCTCCAAACTTGAAGTGGGCCTAAAGTGCATCCGTTCTTTTAGCAGCCCCAGTAAAAAAAATCTAGTGGATTTAAGTTCGGGGATCGTGGAGGCCATAAAATAGGAGTCAAACTACCCATCTAGACATTTAGATATGAGGCATTTAAATAGACACGGACATTTGCAGCACGTAGCCAGTGGGATTGCCTCACCTCCTCAGGTACCTCTTCTATTAAATTTGGCAGATCATTTTGTAAAAAATGTAAATAACTTTGGCCAGATAACTTTCCGGACAGTTCAAATGGACCAACGAGTTTTTCGTTGGAAATACCAGTTCAATAATTTATTTTGAACTGGTATTGCGATTTTTCTTCTCGCATTAGATGCGGGTTCGAGAGTTGCCAGCTGCGCAGTTTATGCACGTTGTTATATCCATCTCTTTTAAGAGTGGGTTCATCTCTCCACAGAATGTTATCAAAGAATTGTGGATCTTGTTCTATTTTTGCAAGCATTTGTCGACAAAAAAAATATTCTTGCTTTGTAATCTCTCGGCTGAATAGCTTGAACCCGTGGTAGGGATGAATTTTTTTTTTCAGTACATGATGCAGGGTCGTCTTTGTCTTCTTCTGAATTTCGTCAAGCACAGTGTCTTGTGTATTGATATTTGCTATTCTCCCAGTGCTTGTACCATATGCATTCTACCTTCCGAATAACATCTGTGCACTCTTATGAATACGCGGTAATCTGGATGACGCGCTATAGGGTATCTTTCCCTATAAAGGAATGCATCAGTCTTGCGCTACTTCTACATTCACCATAAATAAAGTCCATGTTTGCCATGTCCATGTTCAAATCAGTGAGCAAAACTGAGAGTCCAATGATTTCATTGGACTCTTAGTTAAAACGATGACTTCTGGCTGTTTAGCTAGAAATCGTCGTTGTAACACTGATTGAAAATCACAGAGAACTGCAAAAAGAATGGGCACATGCGATACCGAACAAGTGAAGCGACGCACCAAATACTTGCCATTGTTATGAGAGATAAGGTACAATGTAATAATAATATACTCTTCTCTCGCTCGCTTACACTGTACTTAAGTACTAAATATATTCACCTATCTCTGTCTCGTAATTAACAAAAAATTACTTCGGCCACACTCAGGTAGTAAATAGCGAAATAACATTATAATTATCACACGACCTGCTACACTAAAAAGGAAGCTTTAATTTTCTCTCTTTGGATAAAATTATGTATTATACCATTTTTTTTTAAATATAGTTGCTGCTTAGTTTTTCATACATTTTTTTTTTCACAAAAATTTCAAATTTTGTATTAATTTATTTTTGATCAAATTTCATGTTATTGTTTTTTTCCAAAAAAGTATAATAGGCACTCATACTATGTACTGCATTTCTAATAAGATTGTTTGTGAGGAATAAGATAACTTCAAAACTTGGGCAACAATTGGATTTTTTTTTTGGGTTTTTTTTTGTACGCCGGATAGCTATACTACTAAGTGCTTTAGGATTACCCATTCTTTCTGGGACACCCTGTATAGATGATATATTTATAGTGACGGGAGCTGGATGTGAGAAGCGCAAAATCGATCAGAGTGGTGTGCAATTGGAGAGGCCTATGTCCAGCAGTGGACTTCGATAGGCTGATTATGAAAATGATGATTTATAGATTCTAGAAATTATTACTTTTGAACAAAACTTTCAGAAATAGCGACTGAATATTTAGAAGATATGTATTACTCTGTGTGGAGCCTACTCTGTACAATTATTTTACATATTTTAGATAAAATGTTTTTACGTAGGAAGCGGCAACGGTGCTGCCTAGCGGCGCTGCCGCGCAACTCTGCTCGTAAATACCTAAACTCGACGTTTTTTGTTCGCGCAGCACACTCTTAAATAAGATTTTTTTAAAAACCGCTAATCCCGTATCACTGTTTCTTTAAGCTAAAAAGGTAATAAAAATATTCCTCTCTTTGTCATAATTCAATTATATTAGACAGAGAAATAAAATCACAGACTGGCCTGAACTAAAGGGTATTCAATATTCAAGCTATTTAACCAACAGATACGAACACTATCTCTGTTTACTTTCTAGATCTAGTTCAATTAAATTTACCCGTTTTATGTGTGTGTTGACAACCCTGGCGGTCGTTGGGCGAACGATATCAATAGCCATTTAATAATGAAACTCCTAACTAAAGTTTACAGTTAGTTTTAATTTAAATTCTAAACGGTTAGTTCTAACACAAGCTAAATTGCTTTTAAATTAATTTATTTCATTACGAAACACAAACAACATAAAATATAACTAAATTGACGTTTCGCTTTAGAGCTTATTATTGGTTATACGTGAATGGAAATCAAATTTATTTAATAATGGCTAATCCATGCTAAATATCAGTTTGCCTTTGTCTCCTTGACTTTTTCTGTCTGTATGTGGTGTAGACTTTTGAGGAAGCATATAGGTTACTCTTTGAAACGATAACATAGAAACGGGCTGAACCGTGATGAAAGTAGTAGTTTGAAACTTTAAAAAAAAGTTTTATATCGGCATGAATACTTTCTTCATATTTATCAAGGACAAACAATTCTAGGAGGATCGCCTACTAGATTTGGACTCAACGGAAGTTTTTCTACGGTAATGCGACTACACACACTAACCCAAACACCTGATATTGGACGAACCACACATGTATAAAACCAAATAGTCAAACAAGTGATGTTCCTACTAATATTCAAAATGGCTACCGGTGTCTATGATATCCACAGGTGTCTATAAATACTATAAAAACTGTAGGAGTAATCTGTATCTGGGCATCTTGACCTCAGTTAGAGAATATTTATTTAGTACGGAACTCAAATCGTATTTTGCCAACCTGGTACAAATTTGAACAAATATTATAACATCTGCTTTGGGAAACGAAGTTACCGTGTCTAATGCGCTTATAATAAGTTCTTTTCTTTATAATTGAATTGTGTAGTTCGACGGAGTGGAACTAATATTCGGAAAGGAAGTGGCGAATTAATTGAACTTAATGAGAAGGTGATCCAAATTGAGTGCAATGCTCTGTACAATTTATAGTAGATCGATATTATTATGATAGATTATTATTATGACAATTGATGGGATTTGATTTTATTACATAATATATGTATTCTACATAACTAAATTTGGAAGAAGTCAGCGAAAGGGTACAGTCGCAGGTACGAGAATTATTCTCGTATTATAATATAGTGTATTATAATACACCCTTAAAAGATATATTAAAAATTCTATAGTTACAAAGTTTTATCCGCGTAGGAGTAGAAAGAAAATAAACTTGGGCATAAATATACTCATATTTTGCCTCCTATTCATCATCATTAACCTTAAGCAGTACACTGCTGGACATAGGCATCTCCAATTGTACGCCACTTAGTTCGATCCCCGTATAATTCAACAATATTTATAATCCATACTAGTCCATAAAAATATTATAATTTCATGTCTGTCTGTTACACTTTCAAGGCTTAACCCCTACACCGTATTGATGAAATTTGCCAAAGACATTACTCAGACTCTAGAGCAAAGACGTGCGTAACTATTTACCGCGATTACCGATAAACACACGGGCAGAGTTGCGAGCATTAGCTGGTTGGGTATAAACTAAGATTATGACGAGCCGATGTGATTTCTAAGATACATAAGTATTATAAATGATGAAAGAATAACAGTTTGAATACGAATACAAAACTGAAATCAAAACTTGGCAGATATTGTGAATACGAGAATGTGTGTCAGTATTTTATTATGTCTCTGTTTGACTTTTATCAAAAAAAAACGTCATTAATAATATGAAATTGTTGGCGGTCACAATTCTATACTTACATATTATTCACCATAAACGAGATTATCTATTACGATAATAATAATATGTGACCACGCCTTGGATTTTATTGTGAATCGTATCGTAAGATCTCTATTAATAAAAGTCTGGAGTACAATAAGTTGGGAGTAATGGTCGAATGGGTTAGTCGAAGAGTCTTAAGCACTTGTGCCGGATGGAGAAAATTATTACCGGTTTCGGCTTTAAATAAGGGTCTTCAGTTAATTACGTGGCAGGTTCTGGGGATTGAAGGAGGAAATATTCTGTTTACAATATTCAATATATTTTTATTAACTTCACTTTGTATTGACACAATTTTAGCCACAAATGTAGGTACGCCAACATATGAGTGGAATATAAGATTAGGAATTATGTAAGATCGCCCCTGAAGTTACAGGGCTTATAATACCTCATTTGGGAGAAGGAGAGGAGAGAAAAATAATTAAAATAACTTTACGTATTTAAAACTGTTACCCACTGATTTATAGATCTACCAACATGTGAGAAACATTTTAAACATATTAGTTTAGATATTAATAAATATTTCGGACATCTGACACAACGTCATCTAGTCCAAAACTAAGCAGTGCTTGCATGGGAACAATACAACTGATTTAGATACAAAAACTTAACTTTTTTGTAAATACATACATATTATATTTTACATAGAAAACACCCAGACTCCGAAACAAAGATTAGCGGATCACACTAACATTTAGTCCAACCCGGGAATCAAACCCGACACCTCAGGCACAGCAGTATCTTAAGTTACCACTGCAACGAGGCAGTCTATTCTCATCTTAAATATATATTGTTATATATTATATAATAGTGTTTTCTTATTATTCAAACCTAAGTTTATCATATTAACAGATTAATTTTCTCATCTCTAGACACAAACGAAAAGTCACCAACCTTCTACCATCGAAGTCCTCAGCTCCAACTCAAGGGAGTGGTTCCACGAGACGTGCACCTCCACCTGCTCCATTATACGAAGACCTGCAAGACCTGCCTCGGAGACCGCCATTACCTCATAGACCTGAGTTGGAACCACAATTAGAGGTATGTATCGTAAACTATACTAGTACCATTATTTTAATAGAATTTGATTTATTAACTTATATTGCCTCGTTGGTCTAGTGGTAAGCGTATGCGACTACTAATCAAGAGGTCTCGGGCCAAAAAAGTGTTGGTTGGGTTTGGTTGTTGTTGGGTTTCTTACAGGAAGTCCTTAATAGCAGCCCGGAGTTTGGCGGTGATTCACACCCGTGCCTCGGAGAGCACGTTAAACCCACAAGTATACTGACAATGTGCAACTATATTGTAGTTCGACAGTTCTCCCTTAGGGTTGCGGAGGTCCGATGTCAGTCTCTCCGTGTAAAAACTGAAATAAAATTAAATCCGGTTGTACTAGTGAGCCGAATCCAAATAATATTAATAATAATAATAATAATAAAGTTTATTGACACTTTACAAATATTGTAGTACATACATGGTAAAATACATTCTACATTGAATAATAATTAGCTACAATTATTGTGGATGCAGTTCTGATCTCCTAACTAGGTTACATCATAACCTGTGTGAAGGAGTGTCAGTTCCTATCCCCCAATTAATTAAAATAGGTTACAATTATAATATTTGTATTTTACTGGTATTTTAAATACTATATATAAAAGAAAAAAAAAAATAACAAAAATATACAAAAACAAATCGAAAGAAGCAAAAGCATACCTACTATGAACGTGTGTGTTTGTGTATGTGTGCGTGCGTGCGTATTGGTGTGTGAATATGTGTGTGTGTGTGTGTGTGCGTATGTATTTGTGTGTGTGTGTGTGTGTTAATGTAGTGAGTACATGTATATTGATAGCCTTCGCGTGCCTAACAAAATTCAAATAATCATTTTTTCTGTTTCTTCGTACGAATATTGGAGAAGAAATATGTATATCATTTTTCAAGGGAATATTGGGAATAAAGTAGAGGAAGAAGAAGTCTGACTTATTTTCATTCTCTATGAACAACTATTTTCTTTAAAATGAGTACTTTTATTGTATTGTAAACAGTCAGCGTATTAAATGTTATAAAAGCATAGAAAATATCGTTACTCTTCAAGTTATTTTGGTTCCATAAACCAGTTGATTAATTTTATTGCTTTTTTTCAATGCACAGGATCTCCTGCGATCATAAATTAAAAATCAACCGCAATAAAATTTATATAAATAGATTTATAACGCTCCGTTTTCTTTATATTCCGCTTTTGACTGTTTGGTCTTAGTAAGCTTCTTTATAAAAAGATTCTGTGAAGTTTTTATATCATCTTTCGTGTTTGTAACACTAATTACTTTGAGTCTTCTTTTATGAACATTGAACTATCCAAAATGGTGTAATGTTCAAATGTAATGATGATTGAAAATTCTTATACAAATATCATGTGTTTTCTTTTCAATTCAACACAAAAACAAAGCCTCACAATTAAAACTTATTTGGAAATTCAAAGCGTCAGAGGATAAGCGAAATTTCTCGTCTAAAGTTGTGGTTGCTAATTGAAATAGGAATTTGGAATGTATATAGAGAACATCCCGAAGAACATCACTCTGCCAAAACAACTCAAGTAAAAGATTCCTAAAAAAATACTTTCAACAAATTTAATTATACCTCAGAGAGTATTGTATATTTTAAGATGGCGTCTAAAATCAACTAGTTGACTTAATCTTAAATTATTTTGAGTGCTAATTAATAAAAATAATTGGAAGAGGCCTTAGATTACTACTCAGATTCAGATAAAGAATAGGTTCCATAAAATTATTATTTAGAGCAAATAAAATAAACGAAAATAAATTAACCCTGAACAATGAAGAACAATTAGAGTATGTTTTATTGAAGATTTTATTATTTAAGTTTTAGGATTCATTACATAAATGCCACTTTCCAATAATTGCCCCGAAAACTTACTTCTGAAAGAAAAACAACCAACTCCAATCATATCATTAGCAAATCACATCACGTTTCAAGCACTACTTCTAGAAATTCTTGTCTGACAGATCCCAGGTCTGGGAATTCTTAGACCGTAAATTGTCCGATACGCACGTACATAGACGAGGGTTTAAGGGACCTTCAAAGTTAATCTAATAGATGCTCCTATTGATATGGAAAGTAATGAAGTAAGATATGTTGTCAGTTTAGTGGGGTTCATTTGGCACGCCCACATTCTTTGCTTTTTATTTATTTCAATGTGTCCTTTGTGTCAATCAAAGAATACAAATATTTTTGTATCTGATATTCGAATGCCTGCAGAATTCCTTCGAGAAAATGTCAGACCATATTTTGGAATAACTTCTTGATAATACGTTCCCATTATTTTCATTAAAACAACCAACAGTTTGAGTGCAATTGCAGAGGCGTATGTCCAGCAATGGACTGCGATAGGCTGATGATGATGATTTTCATTAATAAAAAACTCAGGTCGATTTCAAACTCTTTTGCAATGTCGAGGACCCAGGCCAGAGCCAAGTTAAAAAATTGAAAAGACATAAAATAACAAGATTTAATAAAATGTTTTTTTTACAGATGGTGGAAACTAAAAGACCTAACTGCCCTAGTCGTGTCTTCGTATGCGGTTCTGGCGGTACTTGGCGAGGCGGCAACTCCTGTGGTGGAGATACCTGTGGTGCTCCTCTTTATGAAGAATTGCCTCACAGATCAGACGATTCCCTTCACAGCGACGATCATTTCGCTGAAGATGAATTAAGCCTTGTTGGAGAAGCGGCCCCTTGTCGGACCTGCTCCCGTCCTCCAGCTCCTCAATCTCTTCCTCACCGGCCACGGCACCAGCGAATGGATAGAAGACCTAAGTCGTTAGAGAGACGACGAGCTCAACATCAACACAGAATGCAACGGCATATTCATCCGCCGGGGCCGCCAGACCCGACGGAATTCCACGAAGGCGTTCTATTGGACGCCCTTTTAAGATTGTATCCTCAAGTTGGCACTGTGGGTGCTAGACCTCAAGGACCTTTGCCAATGAGTGCAGGGGGAGCTTGGCCTGGAGGAGAATTGCCAGGAATTGCCTGTTGGAGAGGCCCAAGAGCTTCACCAAAGCCTCCAAGTGGGGATTCCTCGTTTGGATCAGATTCTGGGTATAGCAATAATACATGTGGGACCTGTGGTACGCGAGCATCGTCCAGACATCGATTGTCTGCTGAAATACCAATGTCATGAACAGACTCTGGTTGGTTTGATGTGACAGTCGTGCCATAACTGTTTCAGTGACGTTGTGAAGTGAAAAATCACATTTAATGTAATCAATTTTGCATTTAATAGTTTTACTTTATCTCTCACGGCCTAACTTATTCAGTGGCCTCGATTCTCTCATGCCTTCCGGGACAGTACACTTAATTGTTGAATATTAGTTACTGTCCAATATTTATGAACTTTAATAATTTTTGGGACTACTTTTCTACAGAATTGTACAAAATTTATTGCTTGCTAGATAGTCTCATTAGATTTTAGCGGTATGATATTTTGATGAAAATGTTATTTTTATTAGCTGATATAGTAATAATGGTTTTGTACAAAATTTATGTGACCATAATTTAAGTAGAGATAGCGGTTTCGTCCTAGTAAGTTTCGAGCTAGTCCTTAAATTATCACAATAATTGTGAACCTATCATGTTAAAGATTGATCTTTGTAAAAACTACGTGAAGAACGATGTAAATGTATTTCTGAATTTGTAGATAATGTACAAAATTGTAGTTAAATTAATTATTTAAGATTAGTAAGTTGAATTTTATAATCATATCATATTAAAGGTTACACTTTTCATTCGGATAAAACACACATTTCCTTTCAACAACTTGTAGTGATTCATTTTGTAATTTGGTGCTAAAGTTAATGTTTCAGATTTCTATCCGACGATTTATTTTTACTACTCTACAAGTATTCAAACTCCGCTCTTTTGTTTAAGATCAATTTTATTTTATCTTTCATTCAGTTCTATTACACTTGAGCGTTTCTTTCTGTCGTAAAAACAAACATTACATTTATTCGTAAACACAGAATATTATTGTCGTCAAAAACGTTGTTTCTTGTTTTAATGTTGTATTTAATTTAAGTAATGACTATTTATTTTTATTACACTTTAATTGTTTCTTTTTTTTTGTATAATATCAAGAGTTGCAACACTTATGTAATTAAAAATTTGTGGGCAAAGTGTCCATTTAATGAATATTGAAGAGCACAATAAAATGAAAAATAAATACATTTTTAAGAAAATATTTTGTTTATTTTTGTGTCCTATGATCTAAAAATATTATAGACCTTAAATTACAACCTAACTTAATCATTCGATTATTTAACATTTTAGTCAAACTGGTTCAGCTTTGAACTTAGTTTTTAGTGTGGACAAATCTATCTAGATGACTAGAGACCAGCAGCTAAATGTCAACATAGTCATGGGTTGGATTCCCACCTATGACAAAATAATGCCCAAAGCATTCTCTACCAATCAACCTTAGGGTGGTGTAGAAATCTTGTATGGTGGTAGGTGCAGAGATAATTAGTGAAAAATACAAATAAATACATAGTCATATACACACATATGAATTTATATTTACATACACACATATTTAGATATTATTCTTACACTATGACTACTTGATATAGTGATCACGTAACGCATGACGCCAAGTTTTATCTAGAAGCTAACATAGACAGCCAATGGCATAACAAAATACATCGACCATCACACATGCTATCAGGCCCCTCCTAACCATATGTTTAGCCCTATATCCTCTTTGTAGGCCATTCAATTCATATAAACTATCCGTTCCTAAGTAATTTCTAACGAAAACCCTCTTAAATTTTATCTTTATTAGGTTTACACAATGGCGAAGCTTTTGTCGCGGTATGATATTGCTTGCCGAGGTATTATTAAGTTCTCCAAATAAATTACTAGATCTTTCTGATAGTGCCGCACATTTTATATATATAGCTGTCGTTGCCACCTTAAAATATCTTAGGTTAAGGTTTATAGACTCTTTATTTCTCGTAAGAACAATACAATTTGAAATAAACCAATTATTGTCATCTTGTGACCAAGCATGCTAATTACAAAAGGTTTAACATACGGCTTTCTACACAATATATTATGTTTAACGGTTAATAACAGTTAAATTTAAATTACAATAATTCTTTCGGTTTGCTAATGTTATACAATGTAAACAATAAAACTGGCCAGTCAATATTATCTTTCACTAGGATACAACTCAGTAATAATAATGTGATCAAATTGTTTTAAAACGTTGGAATATTAATTATATTTAGTGAGATCTTAATAAACGAACTACATTTTACATAATTGAGTGATATTTGTGTTCGTTTATTTATCTCAAGTATTAAGCCACAAGCTACTGGACTAAACTGCACAGTTGAACTAGTTATTTAAGTGGTTACCATTCCATTTTCTACTACGCCGAAGTGTTGGGCGTTCTAATCCCACATGAGACAACACTTTGTGCGACCAACAAATCGTTGTTCTAAATCTTGGTGTTCTCTGTGTCCGTTTCATATATAAATAAATAAATTATAAATATTTTGGACATCTTACACACAACATCATCTAGTCCCAAACTAAGCAGAGCTTGTATTATGGGTACTAAACAACTTATATAAATACATAAACATACTTTTACTTTTTTGTAAATACATACATATTATAGATAGAAAACACTCAGACTCCGAAACAAATATTTGTGGATCACACAGACATTTCGTCCGACCCGGGAATCGAACCCGAGACCTCTTGATTAGCAGTTGCATACGCTAACCACTAGAACAACGAGGCAATTAATAATGGAATAGGGTGATGGAATAATAATAATAATGCATTTATCTATATTATTTTCATTGAGTAAAGTTATTCAAATCATTAATATCAGATTATTCAGACAATAAGTATTATTCAGAAATATACAAGTATTTTTATTAGCTTTCCGTTTACGGGTGAGTATGAAATCTGTCAACATATAAAAAATTCGACTTCCAAACTTTTAATCACCTTTCAGAAATGGAAAACATTTAAGCCGATGTTAATATAAAAAATCTACACCTAAGTAGTATCAAGAAGCATAAAAGCGAAAGAATTTTAATAACTTCAATTTTCACCTAAATTATTTTCAATCTTTGCGAACAAGTTTTAAAGAAAATTGGTTTTGCAGGACAAATACAAATGCCCGTTGTCTCTTCGCACAGTCGAGATAGATTAAGTTGCTGCTTCTTGTTTTATAGTCGCGATTAGAATGAATTTAATTTGTGTTGTATTTAACTAGATAAGCTAGATAATCAAGGTAAAAAAGACTTTAATTCAATGTGTTATAAGCCAAATTATTAAACAGTTAGTAATATTGCAAACTATCAACACGTTTTGAAAGTTCATGAAACAGTATTTATAAATGTACTTAATGTAACATAAAATACATGTTATCAACAACCCATAATGACTCACTGCGGGGCTCGGGACTCCTCTCAGGAGAGGGTTAAGGCTATGCATCCCCATGCTAGCCAAGTGCGGGTTGGGGACTGGCAGGACACGTTGTGGCTACGTAATCTTGCCGTTGAATGTTTTTAAGCCGCCCGAAGGCCTTCAGTTTTCTTCACGACTGCTATCCTATGAAAACAATCGGAACTGACTGCTTACTGACCTCCGAAACAAGGAAACGCTCATAACATATAATGTCACAAACGGTCACCCATCTAGGTCTGACCGCGCCATCGTTGCTTACCCTAGGTGAATGTTTCCAATCACCTAAGGCCACTCGGCTATGAGGGCTTACCTAAATTTTAAAAAGGTTAAATACTTAGGACACCCAGCGGAAATGATAACATAAACTTATCTAAGTTGAACTATTAATATTGAAATTGTTAAACTAGAGAAAAGCTTAGAATATAATTCAAATTTTATGTAAAATAATATGGTAATGTAATTTCGCATTGTTATGAGTTTTTCCATCCCAAATATGGCTAGCACTGTGGGTTCGAGTGAGAGAAACAGAAACCAGACAGACTGGCTCCGTAACTTGTTACGTAACTTATCCTCCCATAAGAAGCTATTACTTAAAAAATTAACTCGCGTAAATATTGCATTACTGTAATCACCTCCTGCTTAACTTAACTTTGAGTTTTCCAATACCGGCTACGAAATCTAATCTATTTCATAATTATCAGAGGCCTTTCAAGGCATACAGGCTTCCATTTCTTAGGACAGCTAATAAGTGATCATCTATTTCGACCAAAAGATAACAAAACGTGAGAGTTATTTAATGCAGTAGGAAGCCACTTAACTGCATGTCAACAGCCGCACAACTAATAACACCAATCGCAAACTACGCCCACGGCACATCCAGACTCTCTATTGCACTCGCAAATATTAATAAGCTGCCTAAGGCACTGTTGATTTATGCGCTAAGACGTACGGATATATCTAACAGTTCACACAAACAAACTCGTGTGGCTTGTACGAGATATGACGCATGAGCTTGCTTGTCACCAACACGATTGTTGCTGCTGCTAAATGGAGGTATTAATTGCAAACTTCTGAACAACTTCTCCGATGTTTAGTATGAGCTGTCGAGGAGATTTCTTGGTAATTTCCGTATTTTGAGATAATAATAGCTTGTTCTTGTTCCTTTACTAAGTTCTTTTAAGGCGTACGTATACGATAAGTGATACGACATCCAAAGCTTAAAAAAATTAACATAACTTCCTTCCAAAGTTTGGCATAGCATGCACTTATAACTCCAACCTCAATTGTTTTATGCCTGTGTCAAAAACTGAATTGAAATTGAGAAAAAAAAATTGTTGACACAGATTAGTTAGGTCTTTGTTGAAGGACGATTTCTGATCTTGCTACATTTGGATATTTGTTGAAGAATTTTTTACTTCTTCTATTTCAGATTAATCTTAGAAGTTGATTCGAAAAATTAAATTTTTTCACTAAACTCATGATTCCCTTATGCTATTAATATCATTAAGCAGCAGAAGGTAAGTCACTGTTAGAGATTAAAATGTTAATTATAAAAGAGCAACATAATGTATTTTGATATATTCTCTCAAAACGTCCTACCAGGTTTTGTAAAGTTCATTCCACTACGACTAGCCTACAATCATTAAACTCTATTATCTATTATCATTGGCTAATATTTTATTTTAACCAGATGACTTAGCAGTCAAAGGTGTCATTCTCATACATTTATTACTTTTATATTATAGTTTACGTTTGCAGAACGTTAATACGTGGACAGGTCAAGTACCAGCCGATTAAGATGAATTTTTGACACAAACTCTTGATCTATCTCGATTTAATTTTTCTCGCAATCACCGACATTTACGCGGGTCAAAGCGCTGGGAAAAGCTGGTATAACATGATAAATTCCATATTAACTCTGTCTATCTGTCTGTAACGTTGTCATGGTTAAAGCGATGCACCGATTTTCATACAATTTGGCACAGAGATAATTTGATTCTAGAGGATAGGTTACATACCCTTTACTTAGATAACCGAAATTTACGATGGTGGATCTGCGGGCATAAGATAGTCGTATATTCCTATTTCTAATTATGAGCAGTCCGTGTAAAAAATGTAGTAATAAAGTTACTTCAAATGATAATAACAATAAATTAGCTGAGATGTTGTCCGTGCATTGCCAACGAACTATTTTCGGTGAACTGTAGTGACTCCAATTAGCTGCTGTAATCTCATAACATAAGGAAGGAACGTAAGGAAACAAATTATGTATTTCGATTCGGATTTGGATGAATTTCTAGGTACTGCTTAACTCATTTGCAAAATGTTACAATCGCTTGTATTTATGTATATCTAAAACAAACTGATTAAAATAAGTAAATTTTATAAACAACAACATTCTTTTCAAATTTCTCTAGAAATAAAACAACGTCAAAGTGTTAGAGCATGAAATATCTAAAATTATGAACTACATCGCAAGTTTACAAACCGGTGCCAAATCCCCTTCTAATCCTTACAAATTATTTGTTTTGCGAACTTTAAATATCTGTTGTATATTCATCCTATTCTGTTTGCTTTTCTAAAATAATATAACAACTCATCTCACAGTTTAATTTATTACTACACGTGTTAATGATCTTATCGTCACTTCAATTTACACCTTACAACTAAACTACAAAGTTTAAAATCCCCCGACTGTCAACGGCGTCTTAACTTTGCGATTTTCTGTCCACTGTGTTAAGAGCCGCGAAGTCTCACATATCTCATCAAATTTAGTTGATTCATTCGTAAACATAAGTAGGAGGATGGATCTTGTTATGCTGGTGGGTTGTACGTATGCCTGAATTCATCACACAGGACGTGAAGCAATAATTCTTGTGCACGTTTGCCACTAAGAATGCCATTTATACAAGACAATTTTGTCTTAAAATTCAGTGAACAGTAACAGTCTTTATACTGAATGACTATAAATACATTGTTGGCCATTTGGACTGTGGGTAACCGCTTGAGAATTTACTAGGGGAATATAAAAATGAATTTTGTTAGCTTCAGAGACAGGTTTCTATTGCTATAGAATCTATGAACGATCAATTTTTTTTTCATATTTGTAGAATTATATCGCACATGTCACCATGTCACATATCACCTGTCAAACAAAGTGTCAAAAAAAAAAAATCTTATAAGAAAGTCGCTCCCTGTGACTGATTCGCAATTTATATGACAATGTAGATATCAGTGCCACTATTTTTATGTTTAATCCTGCTGAAGTGACTCTAGTCTGTGTGATAGAAAGCATGAGATCCAAGAGTAGTGGTCATCATTCTCATTGTGAGTGCAGACAATGCTGCATGGTAACCCAAACTATGGTGAGATGCGTCTGCATCATACTCACTAACGAAATACGACAGCAAGATTGCTGTAACTTTAGGTTGGCCTTCTGTGTGAGTGATATGTTCAAACATTAATACGGCCTAGTCCAACCGGCCAATTTGTGCTGAAAGCAGCGTGTTTCTACTAACTTGAAACTTTGATAATAAATATTTTTTACGAAAACTTTAAAGTCCCCTGTATCGCATGGGACTTTAAAACATTTATGAAACAGACACTAAGAACACCCAGACTAAGAACCACAATTTGTGAATCACACAAAGTGTTGTGCGACATAGTTTGAACCCACAACACCTAGCTAAAATTGTCTTTTTAAAAAAATAAAAAATAAGAAAAAGCATTAAAAATTTACTGTCACCGGTCACCATAAAATGACTAAGAACTAAAAAAAGTTTATTTTTAAAATGTTAAGCTTATGAAAAGCTACTTATTTCTAGCTTTTTTTAAAACCATTTATATTTCAGTATATCATTAGAGATTTAATTTGTTGGCTATAACAGGCTCGTCGCCACTTGATTGAAGAGCTGTTGTATAATTTTAGTACTAAAACGTTTACGATCTTTGTCACCTCTTCTTTGTGACGACAGAATAAGAATGGTACTTGGTCACTATGTAGGACAAAAGTAGAAGTTCAACTTATATCAAACAAACTTTCGCTTGTACCCTAAGTCAGTTGACGTGGTAAAGAGTATAAAGCTTATGTTTTTCCTCAAGAATCAAATTATCTCCATGCTAAACTTCATTTCAATCGGTGCAGTGGCTTGCAAGAGCCGTGAAAGTGTAATACACCGAGTTACTATCGAATTTATAATATAAAAATAAGCTGGCGTCAGACCTCGGCAACCCTGTGGGCGAACTCAATTCGAAGAGTGAACTGTAAGTATATTTCAAGGCATTAACTTCTTAGTCCTAGTAATGATTGCTATAAATGTTCATGACAACCGGGACCAACGGCTTAAAGATCACTTTAAGCCGTCGGTCTCTGAGGCATAGGCGTAAATCACCACCTTTTTCTTCACTTCGGCCTGCTTAGATTAAGAATTTCTGATAAGAAAAACCCAACAACAGCTTGACCCGGGATTTGGACCCGAGACCTCTTCATTAGCAGTCGCATACGCTAACCGCTAGCCCAAGGCAGCCAAAAAATAGGTAATGTAATTTAAAAAAAAAATGATCAGCAATGAAAATGGAGGTTTAGAAATTTAAGTTTTAATTATGGAAACAGACTTGGTACTTCTGTTACTGTCCTGCCACTTAACGAAAGATCCCCTTTGATACGTAGCTTTTATTTTTAGCCAATTTCCATGACACGCCGGGTTGCCAGGTGCCTCGGTTTTGTTCTCAAAATAATGTGAGCAGCATTTGTTATGTTTTCTCCATTTGTTCTACATGTTTGTTTATCTTTTTCAAACTATAATCTATACTTGTCGAATAGCTTCTACAAATATAGATTATGGTTTCAGAACGTATGAATATTATTGTTGAAAAAAATTAAAGATCAAACGCCTGATCTGACGTCCAGTGTTGATCGATGTTTCTGAATTCAATGTTTATAGTCCTCGTTAAAATATTGGTGCGTAAAATTCATATCTTAACATTGTCTAGAAAAATATTCAAACAATAGAAATGTGCTTTTTATTTCTTAACAAAAATTACGAGTAAGAAATCTGTTATATCGCAGTCTGCGATCTCTTACAAAAATACTACGATAAGCTATAATTTAAATACATTTAAGTACTTATGGAGTTAATAGTGCAAAAACTTCAAAATTGTAAGCAAGAATGTGAATATATATTTAAACAACATTGGTGTTGCAAATTAGCTACCACGTACATCTGTTTTCTATGAAAATACTTTCTTAAATATTTGAGATCCGATGGAGGTACTTGGCGATTTCTACAAACAAACAAGATCTACTATAGAGTCACCAAACTACGGAATATCTAATTTTGGTGCAGATACATACAACAGCCAAACATCAACCATAGGGCCGCGGCCCGTCAGAATGATCTCCTGGTTGGAGCATACATCTGTGTGTGGGACATGAAATCCCCTTTTAAACTTTACTCTCATTTGTGTCAAATTTTTCAATATTTTTTCTTGAAAGTGAATAAACTGTAGCCAGGCCGGGCCATACTCTGTGTCTGTACTTGTCTTTCGTCCAATACCATTCAACTGTTCGCTTCTTGTGGTGTGATTATATAACAAACATCTGTCTATCCATCCATCTGTTCAAACTTTCCCATTTATGATATACATACATCAGAAGGTAGTAGTCACGTTGATAGCAGTATGCGTTCGTTGCCGTGGTTTGCTGGCCGTTGCCAGCTCGACCAGGGTTATACTACCCTTTCACAGAAGGCCATCCTATAATGAAGTGTTTTGTTGGTGAGCGTAAGTAAGACGCCATAGTATGGTTCACCATATTACCTCTATTCGCATTGCGTTTGGTCACTACTACTTCTGGATTTTGCTCATTCTTTTCATTAGACAGAGTAAAGTAACTTTAGCGTACTCGTATATTAAAAAACGATTATTTTAGAAGGTGGGGGACACATTTTTTCACTTTGGAAGTGTCTTCCGCGCAAACTGTTCAGTTTAGAAAAAAATGATATTAGAAACCTCAACCATACACACGGGTTTGATGAAAAACAAATTTTTGAGTTTCAGTTCCAAGTATGGGACCCCCAAAATGTATTGTTTTTTTTTTCAATTCATATGAAAATCTTATTGCGGTTCACAGATTACATCTACTTACCAAGTTTCAAAAGTATAGTTCTTATGGTTTCGGAAAAAAGTGGCTGTGACATACGAACAGACAGACATACATGACGAATCTATAAGGGTTCCGTTTTTTGACTTTTGGCTACGGAACCCTAAAAAAGTAGGTATGAAAAGCTTTTCTCTAATGTGAATATTTTAGTAATAGTTGAACAGAACTCGTGACATAAAAGACTATATTACAGGCTTTGGTTTCCTCGATTTATTTTCAAAGCAAAAGCTCTCACCTTTATACATAGGAATGGTAGATTTATTCAGAAAATGAAATGTCTTTTTATTGCGCTGAATGAACTTTATGTTGTTATCGAATAAAATTAGTTGACATCAAAGTTGAATACTCGTGTACTGCCAAAATAGTTGATCGTAAGTATTCTCC
The DNA here is from genome assembly GCA_932526445.1 of Phragmatobia fuliginosa. NCBI lineage: Eukaryota > Metazoa > Arthropoda > Insecta > Lepidoptera > Erebidae > Phragmatobia > Phragmatobia fuliginosa. The sequence continues at coordinate 15,645,286 of OW052074.1, read as the reverse complement.
AAAGATAAGCTCAACTTATCCGAGTTTATTTCAAATGGATTTGGTAATTCATTATGAAACTGAATACTTATAGAATTATGTGATATAATTAAACATGTGTATTTCTAATCATATTTACTAGCAAATAATGCTTCAAAACTCTTTGTACCGTCAACTACTTTTGTCTGTTTGAAACGAGATTGCTTTTATCAGTAATTAATTTTGTACAATTTATGTGTCCCACATTTTATGTTTTTAAATTCAATAATACGGTTTACAAATTAATAATTTTCTATCCATCTTTGTATATATGTATAAGAGCTTATATCCTCGAAGGGAGAGATATGCTTATTTTAGTTTAACTGAATAATTTAATAATTTAATAGAATAATTATAAAGATGTTGACAAAAGACAAAAAAGTAGAATAGAATGTTCAATAATAATATAAACTGTATAATAATATAAATTTCTCATTTACAACCGTCAACTACCACTTTCTATGAAATGAATGTCTTTTGATTCATAATATAAAATAGATATAATATATATAGATATAGAATATATGTAGATAATATATATAGAATAATAATAATATATATATATATATATATATCATATTATATATAAATCATATTCCTCCAGCATACCACCAATTGCAGTTCCACGATACACTAATAATAGGCCGTTTGCTCATAACAGCCGTTGCGTGATGAATTAAAAAAAAATAGTCTTTTTGATTGGCCAACGTAACGCCATGTTTAATTGCCATTATAATTTCGGTATAGAATTAATAATTTTGATTAAAACGCGGTCAGATTGTGGTTGATACGTGTTTCACTTTGATAAAATAATTAATTATTCATTTTATTTAATTGTTTTTGCTTCTCGTTCATATGTTATGTATGGTTTCATTGATTGCGGTCTGGTTTGAATAATGGTTAATGGGCTGAAATTTCTAGAAAACCAATAAGTTAGTCTAATTTCTCATAATTTACTTTTATACCTCATGATGTCCATCATCAAGTCACCTTGTTGTCAATTCTGGTCGTGCTTATGGAGAAGAACCGACAAAAGACTTCAAGAATAGTTGTTTGTGTATGTGATGTATGTATTTCATTTATTTCTTTATTTAGTTTTATGTATTTTAATATTTGTATTATTTGATTCCATAAGTACATCGGCTGATTCAATACCCATGGCATTCTCTACGATTAATCTTCAGGTAATATAGAAATCTTATGAGGTTAGCACACATAGGTTACATACTGAAACTACTAAAATATACATTACACAGCATTACATGTGTAAGTTTAACACCTAGTTGTTATTTTCTTACTTAATATCCAACAGTACACCTCCAATCAGGAACACAAATCAGTGGTATTGTCACTGTCAGGCACACTTGTGAATACTTAAGACGAAGACGGAATAATTTAGTCACTGATCGAAAATGTTACTCACGACAATTTGGTACTCCTTAATTTGCTGTGTCAGTTCTAATTCTAGCTTCTAAATAATACCATAAACAAGATATTGTATTCATGTTTTTACTGTAAACGGGACTTATTCGCGATAATATTAAAATCTGCCTATCTACTTAAAATGTTGCCAGGATAAAATAGCCTATGTATTTTTCCAGACTATGGATCTATCTTTGCGCTTAAGTTCATAAAGATTCGTCGTAAATCGAACGTGATTTAGTAATAGAACAACTAGTAATGAAATAGTAATGAAACAACTTTCGCATTTAAAACAACAGTAAAATTAATAACCAACATAAAATGTAGGTTATTCTTATATAAAAGCAATTTCAGTTTAAATATAAAGCTAGGCACACCTAAACATATCATCATAATCATCATCATCATCAACATACAACGTCCCACTGATGGGCTAGGATCTCTTCTCAGGAGAGGGTTAAGACCATACACACCACGCTGGCCAAGTGCTGGTTGGGGACTGACAAGACACGTTATGGCTGCGTAAATCTTGCCGTTGGATGTTTTTAAGCCGCCCGAAGGTCTTCAACTAAGCTTCACGACTGGTATCTTATGATAACAACCGGCACCGACTGCTTAACGTGACTTCGAATCATGGAAACGCTCTTAACATATCATGCATGTAAAAATATTGCAGATAGGGTAATTAAAAGTAATAAACACAGATGAGACAAGTATGTTTAGTTATATATTGTTTATATATAATCAAAAGCATAAACATAAGTAGTATTAATAAATAGCAATCTAGCATCCAGTAAAATAAGAAAATGTAAAAATATAGAATATAAGTATAAACTAAATAGTAATAATGAATAGCAAATAAGTAAGTAGTAAAATAAGATATATAATTGTAATTGAGGGCACACCGATAGAATAAGATTAATAAAAAATGTCACTAGTTTAAGAAAGAAACCCACGTAAAGAAAGAAAGAGGAAGAACGAAAGAAAGACCTAGTATGCAGCATAAAAGTGCGAGATGCATATAAGATGGAACTGGTGTGATAAAGAGCATTAGATCGATAAGGGCGCTAATCACGTTGGCGGTTAGTCTGGTAATATTAAAAAAACAAAAAAAAATCATGCCATAAACGGTCCATACCAAAATATAATTTGATAGTATTTGCAAGAAAGATCATAAAAAGACCTCAAGAATTATTTCACATCTATTCTCATTAATATTTCAAACTAAAAGGCATATTTAATCAAATTAGTAATAAAACCATTTAATTTATCAGAGTAATATCAAAAAAAAAAAAATACAAAAACGTACTAAACTATTTCATAATGTTATTGCAATGGTTCTGTAACTTAAAGTCATGGAATGGTGATTTAACGACGGACATAAATATTAAAGATTTAATTGAGTTATGATTATGGATATTCTAATAATCCCCGGTTTAATATCTGTATGTCATTTAGGAGAATAGTGATGGGACACCTATCGATATATATTTAATGATAAATAGTGAGAAGAGTAATCAATGTTGATTGTATAGGTAGTAGAGCCACGTTGATTTCAGCACGAATTGGCCGATTCAAACGGAGCAGTACTAGCCTCACACAGAAGATTAAGCGAAAATTTCAGCTTTCCTGTTGTCATCTTTCGCTGGTGAGTGTGAGACTGTGTAACGTGGCTACACTGCCTCGTACCCCGCTACCAGGCGAGCGTCACCCCGCTACTCCTATAGACAGCGCGCGCCAGAAGACCAACGTCATTCTGCTCAGACGCCTGGGAGGCAACGCTGACGTAACTCTCAAGAACCCACGCCCTAACGTGCTCGCGAACTATTCCTTGTACAGCTAACTGATCTAATTGTATACTGTTGTAAAATCAATAAACTCCTTGTAAAATCTCTTGTCAAAGTTTACATTCTTCTTGCTCCCTGATATCGTGCACAAACCGGCGACTAAAGCCGATTCCCGTGACAACCGGAGGCTCAATAATTCTGCATCATTGCCTGGAGAATGACGCGGAAACATCTCTTTAAGCCAGTCAGCATTGTCAGTCACCATGCTGTATTATTGTTACTGTTATGGTATTTAGTTAATGGTACTGTTTTCAAATTACTATGTTGTGTTAACAGAATTCACACCAAACGAGCCTTTAACTATAAGACAATACTATTTCTGCCAGAAAGCTTTTTTTACCAAAAAGAACTTTTTCTATTTTCGTACATTGATTTGTTCACTATTTAAATTGCCTTTATTATTCGCCCACAAAGTACAAGTACCGCGTTGAGTGTGTTTGTAAATTCTATGTATGTAAACAGAAGTGATTGTAATTACAATGCCTTTTGAATTTAACAAGTAAAAATAATTTCTTTATTTTTGTTTAAAAGGACAACTCACACCAGCAAATTGAAAATGTAAGCCCTATGTCGCGGGGAACTTTACAAATATATGTAAAATGGACACAAAGAAAATCCAGACTCAGAACTACAATTTACGGATCACAAAAAGTGTTCAGTGTCACGTGGGATTCACGTGGGATTTAAACCCACGACACTTGGCGTAGTAGAAAGCAGGGTAGCAACCGCTTATACCACTAGGCCAAACATACTTGTAAGCTTAATTTATTTTTATCGACAGTATCCCGTCCCTATCGTAACGTATTTTCGTACGGCGCAGCTGCTCCAATTTGTCGCAACCGACATCACGACTCATGTCTCCTGAAGCAGCAGGGATGTTAACAGCGTTGTTTTGACGTACACCAGCTACAAGAACAGGCTAGTTCAAGATTACGTGTGTTGTGTAGTTTAATTTGGTTAGTGGTCCAATCAAAACATTTCGGTAGCCATTTTTGTTGACATTATAAACGTAGGAAACTGAACAGAAACTATTTTATACGTTTAAAAATGCGAACTTTGAGATCAGAACGCAGGTCATAAATTAGTAAAATAGATGCAACAGAATATTATTATCATTATTTATTAGTTTATAAGAAAATTTTAATTTCAATAAGAAGAAATGTTGTGTAGCGGGGGACTTAACAAACACAATATAAAATGGACACCAAAATCCAGACTCGGAACAACAATGTGTGGTTTACACAAGGTGTGGTCCCATGTGTTTCTTTTTAAATGAAATGATTTTTGAAGTGGAATGTTAACAACAGTCAGTGCAGTAAAAAACTGCGTGGATACGTGATAAGTCAAACTATATGATAAGATTATATTTAATTACATAAACATGTGTGTACATACAGTTCATAAATGTAAAAGTAAAATATTTTGATATGAAACAAAAAATTACTGATAATTTTTAAGTGTACATGTCAAAAAATTTAGTATACCTAAAGTCGTCACAAAATAAGAAGCCCGGTTTGACATTTGTCATCGTGGCGTAACTAATACGATTAATTCGTGTTTTTGAGTGCAATTTTTCAATATCAAGTTAAACTTGATGCTTATTTATGATACGCGTTGTGATAGTGTATGGGTAACATAGTAATTAAATAGGATTATGAATTAGATTTTTCAATTTCTTACATGCAGCGTGTCAAATGATAAATGTCAAAACGGGCTTCTTATTTTGTGACGACTATATTAAGTAAGATGTAAGACAAAAAAACTATTTAATATTACAAGTAGATTTGTAAAACTGTAAAACTGGTAAAAATAAAGCTCATTTTGATATTTAAACACTGCGTAATTGTTTAAATATTATATCTAAACTTTTCATTATTTATTTATTGTTTTAACAAGTCATATTATATCGTTGAGTACCTACTATTATAGTATTTGAATATACATAATTCTTATATTATACTCACTCAAAAATATCTTCTTACTTTGCGAAAGTAACTCTGTCCACCTGTCTGTCTGTCCGTCTTTCACGCCAAACTACTGAATCGATTTAAATGGAATTTAGGATACATATAGTCCAGAGTCCGAGAAAGGACTACTTTTTCCACGATAATATAGCGAGCCACGGGCGAAATCTAGTTATCTATAAATTAACGTAGAAAGAGAACTCATAATACTTCTTTTCTAAAGCCCACTACTAGATACTTCTACTAGGTATAAAATGTCAAATAACACAATCATTAGAAAAATAAAACACAAAAATATCCTTCTTAGAAATACCAAATTATAATATCTCTAATATTTATTAATTCAAATAGATAAACCCAAATGACGCTCAAAATGATTGCATAAAATTACGCATCTACTTAAGCTAAAAAACTTCCTTTGATACCCAAGCGCTCAGATCAATAAGAACCTTATCTCTATTCAATTAAGTAAACTAAACGATCTAATCTGACGGTTGTATGGAGGGAGATAGGGAAATGCAGAGTTTCCCATTGTTACAGCCTACAAGCGAAAAATCTTCATTGTCTGAATTACGTGAGTAGAATGCCTGCGAGCGATGGCCAACGAAATTATTATTTCTCAAGATTTCTTTATTCAGCACATTACGGAAGATAATTTGAGAAGATAAAACTTATGGAAGTGTCTCATTTTTAAACATATTATTATTTTACTAGCATAAATAAATTCATATTTGCCAGCCTTGTTGGTCTAGTGGTTAGCGTATGCGGCTGCTGATCAAGAGGTCTCGGGTTCGAATCTCGGGTCGGACCAAATGTTTGTGTGATTAACAATTATTTGTTTCGAAGTCTGGGTGTTTTTCTATGTATATTTTGTATGTATTTACAAAACAAAAGTATGCTTATGTATTTATATTGTCGTTGTCTAGTAACCCATAATACAAGTTCTGCTTAGTTTTGGACTAAATGGCGTTGTGTGTAAGATGCCCAAAATATTTTTTTTAATATTTAAAAGTAATATTAAATAATAATATTTAATAGTATTTTAAATGCGAAAGTAAAGGCCGCTGCATACGTGACGGGTTTTTATACGAACGGGACGGGACGGGAAGTTTTGCGAACATCGTTTCATACAAAATGTATAAGAGACACGAAAGGGACGGGTACTTGGCACTCTCGGGACGAGCTAAACATCGTCGCCGACGATGTTTAGCACGTCCCGCCCCGCACGTGGGCTTATCTTGTTTTCCTGTAAAGCAAAACATTCTTTTGGCATTCGAAAATACTGATAAAATTGAGTCTCATCATCCAGAAGTGCTTTGTAGATAGTGTGGTATTCTCCTTCTTGTTTTCTATTCTGCCATGTAGGATGTACAGAAAATCTCCTTTTCTTATTCACGGTCGTAACTTCTTCGTCATCTAGAGCAACAGCAATTAAAGCCAATTCTTGAAATGAAAAATCCATCTTTCCTAACAAGGAAATATGGATTTTTCATTGTTCTGAACACACAACACGTTAGATCCGAGTCACAGTCACGGTGCGTATGCATTTACATTACGTCCCCGTTTATAACGAGGCAACCACGTCCCCGTCCCGTCCACGTCCCGTCCGAGGTAATATCTCGTTGCGTATGCGGCCTTAACTTTGTCTGTCTGTCTATCTGTCTGTCTGTCGCGCTTTGACGCCAAAGCTACCAAACCTAATGAAAATGTGTGTTGGTTATCGCGACAAAATCATTTCTCACCTCTAGATTGTGTACCAAATTTCATTTTAATCGGTTAAGGAGTTTTGCCGTGAAAGCCCTACAGATACTTTCGCATTTTTAATAATAGTATGAATTTCTGATGCCACATCTAGAAAATATTTATTATGTAAGTAGACATCTGCGTGAACTTTATGTAATACCTTCATTAGTACCTATCACTATTACCATTTATTTACGACAAATCATCGTTTTTATCACAATTAACTTTGTACGTAACTCATGTATCCAATGACTTCACTTCAAAACTTATCAGCATTATATTGGACTTCATTTGATGGTTATTACGGCATAGAATCAGAGTGTCCTCTTAAATAGCTAATAAGTCAATAGACTCACAGTATTTAGTAACTTTTAAGGAATTCATCGTCGCTTTAATGTAAAATAGAGAGAAAATTTATACAGATTTTTTTTAAATATTAGTTTTCTAGTTTATATCGGTTATAACGGTAAAATGGAAGGAAGATCGAAGGTCGCTTGAAGGACCTGGGGTCCTTGGGGCGTGAAAGAGCATCTTACTAGACCGCCATAGTGTGGTTCACTGTGCTGCACTGTCCGTTCTGGCAGTGAGGACGGTGGCCGCCATTTCTGGATTCTGTTCATGCTTTCCATCAGGCAGGGCAGAGTCATTTTGGCAGCATATTAAAAAAAAACTATCTGTGTACCAAATATCATTAAAATCGGATCAGGAGTTTGGTCGTGAAATAGTGATAGAAAGACAGACAGAGTTATCTTCGCATTTATTAATTACCTTTTAAAAATTTATCCACACCTGCTCAAGTCGTAACCTACTTAAGATAACTAAACTATTTTTTGTTTTTTTAAATTATCACTGTTAGTATTAGGCTGATGATTATGATGTTACGATCATCCCTTACGATCCCGGGTCCTTTAAGAGGGACGTGAAAAAGCATCTCACTAAGCCGCCATAGTCAGAGTCGGCATCACCACACTTTCTGCATCGCAAACAGTCTGGTAGATCCTACTCCTAAATTCTACTCATACTTCCGTTAATGCAGAATAGAGTCACCAAAGCAGGCATCAAATAAAAAAGAACAAAAAGTGTTTATGGCTGTACATCGGTATCGTATCCTTGATCTTCTGTGTAACTGTAATAAGGTACGGCCACAATCTAGGTAGATTACGTTTAAACAACTAAATCGATATTCCTTTGAAAATCCTAGAATTATATCTCAAATTCTGGTAACATAAGCCGTTGCAGCAGCTAATTTACTTATCAAACAATGTAGGCGTACATTGTAGCTTTGATGGCTTTTGCTGTGACGTGCCTTAATTAAGCGTAGGATAAGCAACCCCAATACTGTATACGTATTTACTTTGTGTATTAATTACTACTATAACATAGAAGAGGAGGTATTAGTGATATCGCTAACATCGTTAGTAGGTCAGTAGTAAGCAATATTGGCGAGTTTCAATATTCATGTTCATTGTTGTATATGTGGAAGAGTGCCTTGTTGGTCTAGTGGTTAGCTTATGCGGGTTCGATTCCCGGGTCAGACCAAATATTTGTGTGATTCACAAATTTTTGTTTCGGAGTCTGGGTGTTTTTCTATCTATAATATGTATTTATTTCCAAAAAAAGGATGTTTATGTATTTATATCAGTTATTTAGTACCAATAACACAAGCTCTGCTTACTTTGGGATTAGATGATGTTGTGTGTAAAATGTCCAAAATATTTACTAAAAAAAACTATGAATATTTGAATAGATACAGCAGAAAGAAATATTGGCGCTGCGGAGCTTGTTCAAAGGAACAATTTTTAGTAGTTATTTCAGTGTCGATTTATCTCTATGCAATAGACTCCGTTTTGCAAATAATAGTTTCTTCAGTTTGAATTCATCATATTGTTTTCCTTGACATTCTTATTTTTACTGTTGGGAAAATTCATTTAACAGATTCCTTTTCCTTTACAAAGTAACATAGAACTCAAGGCACTAGTGAGTAATATCGCTAAGAGCGCTAGTAGGTCAGTAATACCGCATGTTTGCTAGTTTGAATATTCATATCGATTGTGTTATGAATATTTGAATAGGTACCTACTGTCAGAGGCAGAAGAAATGGGGACCTTTCGAGGCTCCTTGAATAACAAAATTTGGAGTAGTCATTATCACGTCAATTTCTTACTTTGCTTCATTATAAGTTTCTAGTGAAGCAGACTAAGAAAATGGATCAAAATTCTTATCTAGAACTGTACTTTTTTGTTTTGTTTATTTATTATTTTGTACATTTTTTTACCATCCTACTAATATTATAAACGTGGAAGTTTGTGAGTATGTATGTCTGTATGTATGTTTGTTGCTCTTTCACGCAAAAGCAACTGAACGGATTTGGATGAAACTTTACAGTAATACAGATTATAAATCAGAATAACACATAGGGTACTTTTTTCTGCAATAATCGAAATACATGGCAGAAAGCTAGGTGATTTTAAAAATACATAAATCGTAAATGTCAAAATGTTTCACTGTTTATCTCCTGTCAAAACTTCACAGGTTGCTATGCATAACACACTTGCATAGCAACCATAATGATAGTTTGTAAATGGCTAATTTAATATGAGTTCTGGATAATCTCATATATAGGCTAATTTTTATTCCGAAAATACGCAGGTAACACCGTATTTTTTAATATTTGCAACAAGCAACTAGACATACTACGAATAAAAATATAAACAACTTTTATAAACACATCTAAGATAATTCTTAATCTGATTAATATTGTTAAAAATTAAAGTTTGTTTAATTTACTTTCGTAGTTAGTTTTTAAGCTATAGCATGCAAACTTGTAGCCAAGCACTTGGTAAGTAGCTGGGTCCTCGAAAATTCCACATTAAACTAATTCGTCAAGTTCCTCGAGACTCGTGGCAAAGTTTCAGACGATAATATTCATAGTTCCCAGTTACCCGTATGCTCTTAAATAGACAAGGTAGCGGTTGAGAGCAAAGTATATACCAAGTATACGGTATAAATATTAAATAAGGAGATTGATTTGTTACGTATGTAGATTTAATACTTACTAATATTATAAACTAGCTTTCGCCCGCGGCTCCGCCCGCGTGTATGTCGGTTATCGCGGTAAAAATATGTTCTATGCCTATGTTCTTTCCCAAGTTCAGTTCTATCTTCATATCAAATTTGATCAAAATCGGTTCAGTGGTTTAGGCGTGAAAGCGTAACAGACAGACAGACAGAGTTACTTTCGCATTTATATTAGTAGGGATGATTTTAGCGTGACTAGGCCGGCTTGACCGGTACAGTACCTCACACAGAAGACCATCTTAATAATGACAGCATTTTTGCTGTCGTATTTCGTTGGTGAGTGTGAGACCGGAGGCCCAATCATTCTACATCATTCTGCAGAATTATCTAACCAGGCCATGGGTCACCATGCTATATTGCCTACCCTCACAATGAGCAATGGTGACCCCTTCTCCTGTTCCTGTTAACTCTGAACTAAATTTTAATTTTAGTCAATTCTTTTAAACTAACTTCCAGAACTAGTTATGTTACACAACCTAGAATATTATAATTTATCATTTGCTTTTCTTCTGCTGAACATCCAAAATGTCTAAGATTGACTAAAATTTTGACTTCTTGTGAGAAGTCAAAATTTTAGTCAATCTTAGACATTTTGACGTCATTTAGACGTAAATTAGACGTCATCTAAATTCTAACCTTAAAATTCTTTATAACTATTTTTTTTCATGGGACATCCATCAAGCTAAAATCTAAAAAAAAGTGGAATAAAAAATTGTTACAAAATCGGGGAATATTCCTTACTTACAAAGTTACAAACTTTTAAGTTTATCTGTAAAAACCCAAAAGAGCATTGGACTGGACCATCTTTATTGGTTGACTCGCTGTAACTTTTTTGTGGCATAAAAATTTGTTTACGTTGCTTTAACATCATCACGGGCCATAGGAGTCCGCAAGTGAGCTAAGGCTGAAATTTATAAAGCGTACTTGGACTTTGCTCAGACTTTGCTTACGCTAAACTTACTTAAGTTCCTGCTCAGTGTAATCTTAGCATTCGAATTTATAGTCCTCTTGGGCTAAGAATTTACTGAGTGTATGCTAAGCAAGAGCTCAGGAAAAAAATTTAAACGTTTCGATTTGCATAGCATATTAATTTAAATTCTTGGTTATTTAAAAATATATTATTTATAAAATTGCTGTAATAAACTAAAATATTAGTAATCTTATAAATTTTATCATAAAATTGTATTTCTATCAATTAACACCTTTAGTTTTCATTGATTTTAAGTGATGAAAGGCAAAAATAACACATGTACAAGTAAAACAAAACGTACGTATCTTTGACTTGTCAAATGTCATAACAATATTTGAGGTTGACAGTTGTCAGACAAGAGGTCTCGAGTTCATTCGCAAATAATTATCAATTTCTTGTATTAACTTTTTATCTTGACCCTGGCATACCCTTACGGACTTCTGTTACAACGCTTTCGAACTAGATTACGGCATTTCTTCCTGGACAATCGAACAATCGTAAGTAATCACTAAGTCAAGGATTTTGGTGACTTAGACTATGCTAAGCATTTGCTCAGCTTGAGCTAAGCATTATGACTATAAATTTCAACGCACACTTAACTCGTGAGGTAAGTCTAAGCAAAGCCTAAGCTCGCTTTATAAATTTCAGCCTAAGAGACCCATATAAAAGAGGCCTCTAAATAGTTAAAATTTGGAGTCATATTGGCATTCAGTCAGACTAAACTGAATTTCAATATTTAATTACGTGATTACAAACAATGGTACCACCCTTCCAAATTATTAATGATGAATTAAAATTCGCAGGTAGTCTCAAAAACAATATTCAATATTGAGAGTTTTGGATCCATATTATTACGGATTCGGCTCAAACTTCTCTACAGCTCGATAGATGGCGTTGTACCATTTTTCGTAAATCGCATAACATTTTCGTGCCATGCGTTAATTGCATTGTGTTGCAAAGTAAATTAATGGAATAACAATAAACAAAAAAAATCTTGAAAATCGAAAATTAACAATTTAGAGTATTCAATCCAATCTGTGCAGTGCGCATATTTTTCGTATTGCGCCGTATTCACTAGAATAACTTTTTTTAAATTAAATCATGGGCATAGAATTAAATATGTTCAGTCTACGTCCAGCAGCGGATGCCGGATTGTTTGGCTAAGAAATATCATTTGATTAAGGTAACAAAGCTTGACTACTTTGAGTGACCAAAGACAAGATTAGATTAGTTAATCGGAAGAAATTATGGAGACACCTATTATGTATTACCAAACCGAATTGCATTTCGTAGAAATTGTCGATATTTCAGATACTTGACTCATTGACTGGCATTTGATTGCTAAATGCCCTACTACCTATGTATGTATAAGTATGTAGTATGTATGTTAGCATATGAAGATAAATAATTATTAGCCTCGATGAATCGAGGCTTTCAAAAATATTAAAGACTCATTTGAGTGTTCCCCTCCACGGAAATCTTTAGTAAAAGGCGAAAGATTTATGCGTTATGAAGGGAAACCAGAGTTAACATTGTGGATCAAAATCAGCGAACCTAACCCATCGGTCGAGACTCTTAACACCGCAATTCAAGAAATGACGTCATAATTAGGGTGACATCTATCGAACAATAGCGAAACTAATTCACAGTCGACCTTGCCTTGGTCATAATAATAGTAGCCTTGATAATGCAGATGCTTGTAATAAAATAAGTTGAAGCTTTGGAAGTGATCGTTGCTAGGAAATATAGGATTGTAATATTTGTAATGATCTAGAAAATATATATGACCGTAGGAGAGATATGCGTACACATAAATGGCCCAAAACAAGTGGTATTTACAGCCAAAGAAAACCGGTGTAAGGTAATTGTTTTGCTGTATTTTATAGAATCATTTGTCTGGACTTGGAATAAACATTATCTATAAATCCTTAAATATCCAGCTAATACAGAAGCTTACACATAAAGATTTACCAATGACAAAGCAAAAGCAGAAAGAAAAGCGGAAAAAAGGCTAAAGTGGCGCAGGTGAGCTATCATCAATCGATTTTTACTATCGTAGAAGTTCGATTCAAATATTGTAGGAATTCTGTTCTTAGCGAAGCAACCCTTTTTGTTATAGGTACGGAAGAATATTTTGATTTATTAATTTAGAAACGTAACGAACCGATTGAGTTTCAGTCAGTCATTCAGTCAGTATATATATATGTCTTCTTATTTTTCTTTTTATGAAATAGCAACAGCTATTTCTGACAATGTCAAGTATATCTTCAATTATTCTTAAGTCTATTAGTCTTCAAGTCGTCGTCGTAATGAATTTAATGATAAAAAAATGTGGATGAGATGAAATGGGGACCGTCTTCCGAAAAACGATCTCTGTGTCATTGTAAAGTCAGTATACGATCAATATGACTGTTTTTTATTTGGGCGAGTCGTCTGCTCAATTGTAAACGGCTTTGTGAACGTAATCGTTTGAAGAGGAACAAAGAAGAAAGGTAACTGGGGTAAGTGTGAAGCGTATGGTGAGAGTTGGGGTTAGGGCTGATTGACTGAAGGAATTATTGTTCCCCGTTTATTTTTCCTTCGACACTCTTCGTTTTGGTCGCAGCGTGATGAGGTATACCCTTCCTCGAAAGCTGAACTAATGCTTCAAGCCTTTTCAATCGCACCAGAGCTTTCTTAGATTAGCGAACCAATCAAAGCAACTCTTCAGCTTTATCATCATCTTCCTAGCCTTTAGAATTCCTAATTTTATTTCGGATCGGCTATTAGTTCAATCGGTTTAACCCCAATAACATTTTTTCCACGGGTTGACTGGATTCAAAGGTTGAAACTAGTTCTCCAGAAGCACTGACTTTCTCATAACGATTGACTCTCTAACACAGAGGCGTGTAACACCAATGTTTTAAATACTCCGGGCCGGCTATTAATTATATGTTATATTTTAATGTATGTACTTATATATATTTTCTATACTAACACTAGGTTAAGTCAATGTAACTAACACAATATGGATTCAAGGTCCGAAATAAATAATTTGAATTGAATTGAATTAAGAATTTCTTGTTAGAAAAACCCAACAACAGCTGGATTCAGGATATGAATCAGACACATATTGATCAGGAGTCGCGTACTTTAACCACTAGACCAACGAAGCAGTCTTAACCTTCACCTGTGAAATATTATAATCATATATGAATACGTGATGCAAAAACTTTGTACCCTCTTTTTACGAAAATTGCGTGGACAGAGGAGTAAGAAATGCACAGTTATAATTTATGTGGATGAGGAAGTTATTGTTTTTTTAAATAAGTATTAAAAAATGGACTAAATCAATAAAGAAAACGTCACACACACTACCATATATTTGACACACACGCATAGAGGTTTTTTTTTCCAAATACGTAATTATAAAAGTTATAGTCTATGATAATAGAACCGTAATATCCTGGAATTTCAACCAATTGGTGACCACTAGTAGATATAAATGTATAAAAAATAGTATGCAAATAGGCCCTTTGGTCAATAGGATGTAGTAAATTCCAGGAATAGTTAGCCGTGGAATTTCCAGTTAGTAACAAATGTCTATTGGCTATGTTGGCATGCGGTCGACCGCAAACATACTACATTATGTTACGGTTTCTGAGCAGACAGATCGACATACATATGTAGTAATTTTACCACTGTGATTATTATTTTGGTATACTGCTGTGAGGTAGGTTCGGGTCATATACATAGATACCATTTTTAAGAAATGTTTTTAAGGTTAATTAATATTTTTGTTGCCCCACGAAGCGCCATTTACGACTTCTATTGTCCGTAAAAAAACTATTCAGCTCGTTGGTCTAGTGGTTAGCGTATGCGGCTGCTGATCAAAAGGTCTCGGGTTCGATTCTCGGATCGGACCTAATGTTTGTGTGATCAACAATTATTTGATTCGGAGTCTGGGTGTTTTCTATGTATAATATGAATGTATTTACAAAAAAAATGTTTATGTATTTATATCAGTTGTCTAGTACCCATAATACAAACTCTGCTTAGTTTGGGATGAGATGACGCTGTGTGTAAGATGTTCAAAGCATTTATTTAATTTTATTATTTAGGATATTAGTATAGATTATTTGTTTCTTTGTTATGTACTAATGCATCCAGGGATTTTACAACGTTCTATGTTGCACGAACAAACACCTAGAACAACAATATTTGTAGATCATCATAGTGTTGTTGAGTTGTTTTGCCCCCCACCCGCACTCGGCCAGCCACTCTCCTGAGATGAGATCCAATTCCAGCAGTGAGTCTTTATGGGTACAAAGTGTTGTCCCCTGTTGATCAGGTGACTTGTCTGCTCGTCCCACTCTGACCTTTATTATCATAAGAAATAATTGTCCTGACAGCTTGGCTAAAGCATACTGCTGTGTTCCATGACTTACAATGACAACCGCAGGCAACACCGCGGATCGATGCTAGTCTACAAAAAGTAGCTTAAGTTACTCCTAATATCATTAGTTATCTTTGAATTAAAGTCCCGTCAAAATCGGTGCTGGAGTCTAGAGATTACCTGGAAGAAACAGACTGACAGAAAAATACTTTTATAATTTCGGTTCTATTCTAGTTAATAATAAGCCTTTATTTCATCCAAACAAAAAGTAAGATACATACAAAGTTTAGAGAATAAAAAGAAAAAAGACAGAAAGTGATGTATGTGATTTACACGTATTGAACACTCTGCTTTTCGTTAAAAATAAAAAAAGTTTGTTCTAGTTACTTTAATATAAAAAACAATTGTATTTATTATACATATGTATAAAGTTACTTTTATACGCATTTAGTAGAAAACTGATAATTTGCAAAATTACAAGCAGATACCTTAATTATATTAATTTGTACAGATATAGATATAAAAACCCATATTCATATTTATCAATAAAATTTCATCATCATCAGCCTACCGCAGTCCATTGCTGGTCATAGGCCAATAAAATTTATTCAATGAAAAATCACTGGTTGTAGTTAATAATAATAATAATTATATTACACAATGTTCTAGTCCTTGTAATAATGATGAACATTTTTTATTATTTGTTCCATCTTAAAAGTTGTTTATCGACAAGAATTTCAAGTAAGAAGCTTTTAAGAGCTTTGAATAACAATTACTTATTTCTCTTGCCAGACAGCCATTAATAAGTCAATCCTGTTTATATTTTGACTTCTTTCTTCTAAGTAGGGTTGGCACTTGTAAATCCTGTGTATGAATTATTTATTTTTCTAACGAATGTGCAAGGATTATTCGCTATATTCACCCCTAGATGGTTCTAGGTAATGGAACTCCACTTTCTGTGAACAAGTTATGTTTGCGAAGAAGATGAAGGAGTGAGACCGGGAGAGGTTCAAAACTGTCCCAGTCCGCCAGACCCGGGAACGTTAAACGATCCCTGTCCTCCATAACCGCAAGACTGGGGGTGAAGCCGTACTAGTACTTCTCAGAACTAGTAGAAGCGAGGGAGGCTCAGGGAGGCGGCTAGACCTATTTTAACATCTCCCGCATTCGAAATCGCATAATGTGTCACATTCGAAACATACATGATCAGAGGCACAGAACACATATTTGTGGATCACACAAAGTATTGTCTCATTTGGGATTGGAACCCACAACACCTGTCACAGTAGAAAGCGGCCTAGCAACTTAGTAGTTGCTAGGCCTCTTTCGTTGGCAATCGTGCTGACAATCAGAATGAGGGAATACATCAACAAGGGGGCGAAATGTGATAGGAATAAAAGAAGACTTGTTCTAATGGCGAATGCGACATCTATCATCAATCTGAGAATTGGTTCTGATACATTACACATACGTAGGCTTAGATACAAATAAATAAAAGTGAACTGTTTGTTTGTAATATGAAATGGACAGTTTTTTACTAAATGCATATGAAATTACTATACTTAAGATTTTTTTTTAATTTTTGTCAATCTGTCTGTCTGTATATTCCGACTGATCTCTGGAAAGGGTGGCCCAATTTTGACGGGACTTGCACTCGAAGATGACACAAGTCGTAATTAAGGCATTTTTAGGGTTCCGTAGCCAAATGGCAGAAAACGGAACCCTTATAGATTCGTCAAGTCTGTCTGTCTGTCTGTCCGTCCGTATGTCACAGCCAATTATTTCCGAAACTATAAGAGCTATACTGTTGAAATTTGGTCAATCGATGTATTCTGTGAACCGCATTAAGATTTTTACATAAAAATAGAAAAAAAACAATACATTTTGGGGGTCCCCATACTTGGAACTGAAACTCAAAAATTTTTTTATCATCAAACCTATACGTGTCCATAGATACCCCATCTATGGATAGGTGTTCAAAAATGATGTTGAGGTTTCTAATATCATTTTTTTCTAAACTGAATAGTTTGCGCGAGAGACACTTCCAAAGTGGAAAAATGTGTGTCCCCCCCCCTCTAACTTCTAAAATAAGAGAGTGATAAAACTAAAAAAAATTTATGTTGTACATTACCATGCAAACTACCAACGAAAATTGGTTTGAACGAGATCTAGTGAGTAGTTTTTTTTTAATACGTCATAAATCTTAACACGCAATTTACCTTTCATCCAATCAATACACTAGTATAAAAACATCGATGAAAGTTACAACGAACTACAAGAACTTTTATATGATGTGACTGATGTGACTTGCTGATACGGAACCCTTCATGGGCGAGTCCGACTCGCACTTGGCCGATTTTTTAGACTTGCATCGCCAGACACAAGTCGTAATTTAGGATATTTCTTTCAACGTGGCGTTACTCGTGCTTTACAGCAATAACCGCGGATAATAGAAATATGTTGCGAAGACATTTATAAAATTTTGGCCAACCCTAACCGAAGTACTTGTTAGGGTTCCGTAGCCAAATGGCAAAAATCGGAACCCTTATAGATTCGTCAAGTCTGTCTGTCTGTCTGTCTGTCTGTCTGTCTGTCTGTCTGTCCGTCCGTATGTCACAGCCAATTATTTCCGAAACTATAAGAGCTATACTTTTGAAATTTGATCAGTCGATGTATTCTGTGAACCGCATACAGATTTTTACATAAAAAAACAAAAAAAACAATCCATTTTGGGGGTCTCCATACTTGGAACTGAAACTCAAAAAATTTTTTTTCATCAAACCTATACGTGTGTGGTATCTATGGATAGGTGTTCAAAAATGATGTTGAGGTTTCTAATATCATTTTTTTCTAAACTGAATAGTTTGCGCGAGAGACACTGCCAAAGTGGAAAAATGTGTGTCCCCCCCCCTCTAACTTCTAAAATAAGAGAGTGATAAAACTAAAAAAAATATATGTTGTACATTAACATGCAAACTACCAACGAAAATTGGTTTGAACGAGATCTAGTGAGTAGTTTTTTTTTTAATCCCTACTTAATATTATAAATGCGAAAGTACCTCTGTCTGTCTGTCTGTTACGCTTTCACGCCTAAACCACTGTATCGATTTTGATGAAATTCGGTATGATGATAGAACTGAACTTGGGAAAGGACATAGGCTACTTTTTACTGCAATAATCGAGATACAAAAACCAAAGCTAGGTGATTATAAAAATACATAAATCGAAGATGTCAAAATGTATCACTGTTTACCTCCTGTCAAAACTTCACAGGTTGCTAGGAATAACACACTTGCATGGCAACCATAATTATAGTTTGTAAATGACATATAGACCAGTAGACCAGAGTAGATAATTTTTGAAAACAAATAAAATTATAGTAGGATGAAACCTATTGGAAAAGGAGGAGAATATTATAAAAATGAAAGGAAACATAATTTACGGGCGATCTGAGGTCGGGAAGGGGTAGGGAGGGAGGTTTTCGGGTCCTTTAACCGGGGCGTGAAAAAGCATCTCACTAAGCCGCCATAGTGTGGGCCGCCATACATTATTGTTCGCATTCGCAGCAAGTGTTATAGCCCCGACCCTTGGATTCTGCTCATTCTTTCCATCAGGCAGGGTAGAGTCAGATTGGATGGCTAAATATATACAACAAAGGGTAAAAAACGGTTTATCTCGATTTCCAGCAAAACTACAAGGAAAATAGTTAAATGGCAAAGTTGTAGGTAATTAAAAGATCTAAAACTTTTTAGGGTTCCGAAGTTTATGACTTCGAACCCTTATAGATATGTCATGTCCGTCTGTCCATCCGTCCGTCCGTCCGTCCTCGACTTGTCGTCCAAACAGTAAGTGCTAGAAAGATGAAACTTTGCATGAATATGTATTGTAATTACAGGTTTGTTAAGACGATTTTTTGATTTAGGTATCCGTTTGCGAGAAATTCCACTTTAAAAGCAAACTTTTTGTAAAAACAGGCCGTCCCGCCCGCCGAAAAAATTGTGATAGTGGTCCATATTTTTTTTTTTTTTTCTTAAAAAGACAACTCCCGCATTAGGAATATGAATTCCTGTGTCGCGGGGGACTTTACAAACATACATGAAACGGACACAAAGAACACCCAGACTCAGAACAACAATTTGTGAATCACACAAAGTGTTATCCCACGTGGGATTCGAACCCACGACACTTGGCGCAATAGAGAGCGGCGTGGCGACCGCTTAAACCACTAGGCCAATCGTGCAGTCTGAATCTGATATAATGAACTTTAAATGAAAACTATAACGAATTAGATGACTTTGTTAGTTCAGGAGTTATAGAGGCTTAACTTTTACAATGCGCTTACTTGGAAAAGTCATACAAAATCAACGCATTAATACGTAAACATAACAATTATCACACACTTGGCCGATTTTTTATAATATCATTGATCAAAACACTATTATTAAAACATCGATCAAAGTTACAACTAACTACAAGAAATTTTATATGATGTTACCTGCTGATACGGAACCCTTCATGAGCGAGTCCGACTCGCACTTGGCCGCTTTTTTTTTATAGTGCACTTGGGGTAATGCCAACAATGTGACTCTTAGTGATTGTATTTCTCATTATTTTTACGGCAAAATAATTTCGTTAAAACATTCACACAAAATAATCTGTGCAAATAAATGAAATTGGAGTATGCGTTTGTAGTATCTTATGAACAGTTTTTTACCAAATGCATATCAAAGTATATACGGTAGGTACTAATAAATTGATCTAAGCCGTTACAGTTTTTCTTCAAATTTCAGGTTTTATTTTTTTAGATCTTTAGAGGCAGCCGTTAAGTTTTTAGGGAGGGGACACTCTGTATTAACAAAACAATGCCCTTTAAAGTAGAAAAATTCGCAAACGAGCAGACGGATTACTTGATGGTAGGTGATTGCCGCCGCCCATGGACACACGAAACACCACAGTAGTCACAGGTGCGTTGCAGGCCTTTAAGAAGGCGCTCTTTTTTTGAAGGTTTGAAGATTGTATCGGTCCGGAAACACCGCAGGCGACAGTTCATTTCACAATTTAGGTGGTAAGGCTGGAAATTTCGGGAAAAACGCACTGTTGTAGACTGCCAACCATCTAAGTGATGGGGATGGAAATGCTGTCGCGTGGGACGATGACGGAAGGAAGCGGCGGTTTAATTCGAACAAACTTTGTCTTGATCCAAACATTGTCTTAGCAACCTCTCATTGTTTTTAAAAGACCTAACTAAAATTACTCCACACGATGGGGTATACGGTAGAAAAACAACTTTCGACTTTAGGAGAGGTATCAAAAAAAAATTTTTTTTATTTTATTTTAGCCCTTGGTTGACGTGATAAAAACACTTAACTATGCAATGTTTCATCTTTCTAGCACTAACCGGTTTGGCGGTAAATCGAGGACGGACGGAAACTTTCTGGTTTCCGAGTCATGAACTACAGAACCATAAAAGTGATATTTAATGTACAAAGGGCGGCCTTGTTGTTAAAAGCAATCCCTTCCAGACAACCTTAGGATGGACCAAAATGTTTCAGAGAGACAGTGGTACTTGACGGTGAATGAGTTTTGAACAATTTCAATTTGCTAAAGAATAAACTTCTTACATATACATACACAAATACATACATACCATTTACATGTTTATAACATACCTACCAATCGATGTACCTACATAAATATTAGATTTGCAATCTGACTCCGAGTACACCCTATAATTGCTTTCGAGACTTTGAGTACTACTGATGAACTTGGATATAGTAAGAAGTCTTGTATTTCTAAATTCATATTAATTTTATAAATAATGTGCATGATGATAAAAAAATAAGTTTGAAATAACTGTCTGTCTATCTATCTGTTGTACATTCGATGCTGAACCGGATTTCAATGATATAAATAAATAATAAAAATATATTAAAGAATTGGCATGGAGATTATTTTATGCTTGAGGAGGGAAATAAGCTCTATACCTCAATAACCGCCATACACGCGGACGAAACCGCGGGCAAAAGCTGGTTCTGTAATAAATTTCTAAAACTAAAGTGTAAATTTAATCCGTATAGCTGTCTAAAACTTCAACCTGCCTATAATAAATTCTAGCCCAATATTTTGAGGTCTATCAAGGTTCACGTTAATCCTATTTTTACTCTCATATAAAAGTTGAGGCCCAAAACCCACAAATAACAGCATTCCTCACTTTCTAAAACATGGTTAGGCACTGATTTGTGTGAATAAATAATAAGTCTGATCACCACGCGTGGGCAGTCGGGTATTATTTAACGTTTAACGTCTGAATCACTAATGATGTGAAGGTAAAATTACTGGGGTTTGAATATTTGACCGGCTTTTTGATCTAGCGGCTATATAAATAATTGTGTGATGAGCACAATATTTTTTCTATGTCTGGGTGTAATTAATGGGGTCCGTAATTTTACTTAGATAGTCATATGTTCGATGATTGGATAGTTGACTCAACGTTGGTTCGAATAGGGTTAATTGCGAAACAACCTGATATTGCTAAACGCTTTTGCGACTGAACGATTCATCGAATATTCATTAATCGATAGACTACTTTTTTGAAAACAAATATAAAGAATAGTACATTGTACACCGAGGGAGGAAAGGAACCGATTACTAGCGAGGGAGCAGTTTGTGGCCCGAAGGCGCAGCCTAGGGCCACAATACTCCCGAGGTAGGAATGAGACTTTCACCCGAGTGCTACACAGTGCTTTATACTACACCTTTGAGGAACATTTAAAGTATTTATAAAATAAAATCAAAACGTAAGACACCATTTATGACACAATTTAGCTTAGAATTTGACATAATATTTATAAATATTTCGCGCTTCTTTTGTTTTTTTTTATTCTTCACAAAAGGATGTCAGTGGCACGGAGATTCCATATTTAAATTATATGAAAACTCTTTGTCAGGCGCGCGCCATAGATAAGATAACACATGAGAAATGAAAATTCATACAACTTTCTCTCCCGCTAAAACACGTTAGAAATGGATTTTCATACATTTTTTCCTCCCGCTTATTTAGGTCAAGGAAAAGACTAACTTTCTCTTTTCATTTTCAGGGAATATTGACTACTGTTCCGATCAGGTGTAGTATAAAATACTTTTCGGTACACGATTTTTCATATTTATTCGAGGAAATTAAATACCATCGCGGTTACGATAGGTATGGTATGTAGATGAGGTAGGGGCGGCTGTTCTACGGATTCGGTCCAAGAACACCGCCCCCGGGCCGGACGGGGTTCCAGCCCGAGTGATGGCCCGTGCCCTCGACTACATGTCGGACCACCTCAGGGGAGTGTTGGACGCTAGCCTGGCGTCCGGACACTTCCCTGAGCGTTGGAAGTGCGGGAAGCTGGTACTGATCCAGAAGCATGGACGGCCTGCCGATTCGGTCGCGGCCTACAGGCCCATCGTGTTGCTGGACGAGGCGGGCAAGTTGTTTGAGAGGGTTCTCTCTGTCCGCATCGTCCGGCACTTCAGCGAGGTGGGGCCCGACCTGTCGGACGACCAATTCAGCTTCCGTGAAGGGCGTTCGACGGTCGACGCGATCCTGCGCCTGAGGGCCGTGACCGAAGAGGCGGTGAGAGGCGGCGGAGTGGTGTTGGCGGTGTCCTTGGACATCGCCAACGCCTTCAATAGTCTGCCATTCGACTGCATCAGGGCCGCACTCCAATACCACGGAGTGCCAGGGTACCTGCGGCGGCTGGTGGCAGACTATTTAGAGGAGCGTACCGTCGAGTACGAGGACCGAGATGGTGCCTTGAGACGCAGGGCCTAGGACCACTCCTGTGGAACATGGGATACGACTGGGCCCTACGAGGGCGTCTCCCCCCCGGGCTGGGTGTAATCTGTTACGCAGACGACACCCTGGTCACGGCCCGGGGGGCAAACTTTGAGGAGGCGGCGCGCCTGGCCACCACGGGGGTCTCCCGGGTGGTCGGGCGCATCGAGGCGCTGGGTCTGCGGGTGGCCCTGGACAAGACGGAGGCCCTATTATTTCATGGGCCCCGTCGCGGTCCGCCCGCCGGCGCCTCGATCGAGGTCAACTCGGTCCTCGTACCGGTCCGGGCCCAGATGAGGTACCTGGGTCTGGTCCTCGACGGTAGGTGGCTCTTCGACGAGCACTTCCGACAGCTTGGACCTAAATTGGTGGGCACTGCCTCCGCCCTAGGGCGACTTCTGCCCAACTTGGGCGGGGCCAGTGTCCCCACTAGGCAGCTGTACACGGGGGTTGTCCGGTCAATGGCACTTTACGGTGCACCGGTGTGGGCGGCGGCTCTGTCCGCCCAGAACAGGGCGCGCCTCTGGCGCCCCCAGCGGATAATGGCGGTCAGAGCCATACGTGGATACCGCACGGTGTCCACAGAGGCGGCGTGTGCCTTGGCTGGAACACCCCCGTGGGATTTGGAGGCGGAAGTGCTCGCCGAAGTTTATCGGCGAGTGGCTGACTTCCGGGCGGAGAGCGGATTCCGCCCTCCGCCCGAGGACGTGCGCGAGTGGCGCGAAGCCGCTCGCCGAGCCACCATTCTGAGATGGTCGCTCCGGCTGGAGACCCCACGCGCTGGCTTCGCCGCCGTGGAGGCTCTTCAGCCGGTCATCGAGGAGTGGGCAGGGCGGCAGCACGGGACCCTTTCCTTCCGGCTGACGCAGGTACTTTCCGGGCACGGTTGCTTCGGAAAGTACCTGCACTCGGTCGCTAGGAGGGAACCGAGTCCCGCCTGCCACCACTGCGACTGCAGTGAGGACACGGCCCAGCACACGCTGGCGGTCTGCCCCGCTTGGGCGGCGCAGCGCCGTGCCCTCACTGCAGTCATCGGAGGGGATCTCTCGCTGCCGGCCGTCATAAGATCGATGGTCGGCAGCGACAGTTATTTTACCGCGGTCGCAACCTTCTGCGAGGACGTAATCTTGCAGAAGGAGGTGGCGGAGAAGGCCCGGGAGGACGATATCCACTCGGACCCGATCCGCCGCCGGCGCCCTGGGCGGCGGAGGCGCGCATACCTGCGTCTCATGCCGCCCTGAGAGTGGCCGCGGATGGGCGGGACGGGTTTCCCGTCCGTCCGCAGTAGTGGCCAACCGCGAGGGGGCGGCGTCCGCGTGTGACCGGACGTTGCCCAATAGAGAGTCGAGAGTCTGAGACGGTGCCCGCAACAGTGCGGGCAGGCGCCGGTTGGAGTCCAGAAGGAAATCCCCTCCCTGGACTCCTTCCAATACAAAGGCGCAGAGAGGGTCACACCGTGTGGTTTTAGTCGGTTCGATTCCGACACACCACCCCGCCGTAACCCCCGACGGGGTGACGGTCCGCGGGGATTTCCACACGTAAAAAAAAAAAAAAAAAAAGGTATGGTATGTAGATATTTCATTGACTTTAGAAATGCCTGACGTTTCGACCAGATTGTGTGATTGGTAATGTTTCTATGGCGACAGTCATATTTGAAAAACACATAATCTAAGTAGTTAGGTAGTTTCTACTTTTATGCCTTAAGCAAAACTTTTAGGGACTATTAATTAAGAAATATATAACGTTTTAAGATCATCAAAGCAAATAGTAGGTCAAAATGCATATTCAACTACTACTGTCTCTCTACAACATTTGATCCATCCTAAGGTTGCCTGGAAGAAATTGCTTTTAGAAATAAAACCGCCCTTTGTACACTCTATATTTCATCACTGTGTCCCTTCTTGTAACTCTGTAATTTAGTGTGCAAATAAAGAGTTATCTATTTATCTATCTTGTAACAAGCTACATCTTTCCAAGTAAATAAACTTCTAATGTATTTGCAGCGAATTGTAGGTTTTGCACGAAGAATGAAATAAAATATTATTCATCTGTATGTTGGGTAAGCTGATTTATTTGTCAGATCTTCCCACACCATAATAAAGAAAAATCCCATTTTCTTTGATGTTTCAAGATATTTTATAAAAAGGTATTTATTCAGTTCACCATTACTTTGATACCTGCCATTTATTGAATCAGTTTATTAAAAAGCGCCTGTCAAAAAAATAATAGTAAGTTATTTAATCGGAAAATTATTGCGAAGCTGTAGGCGTTGCTATTCAAAAAAGCCAAGCCTGTTTAACAGGTATGAAATTATGTAATCTGTGCGAGACTAATACCCTATTTCAAGCAAATTTATATTTTATTTGTATAAGTTTTATTTTCTATTAAAACATCTGAGGGGCATATTACTAACTCATTATTTTTTTCATTTTTATAATATTCTGCCAGAAATTCAAAGCGTTGTGGTAAGTAATACCTACATAAAATAAGAAATAAAGACTTTTACGTAAAATAATACCACGCCTTAACACCAAAACTCTTTCTTCTATTTGTAGCAACTTGAGCGGTAAATATTTGCTTTAAAATGGGAGAATAATGATTATTCTTTAGGTACAGATAATAAATAAAATTTACTTACATTTTGTTGACTAGATTTCTCTTAGGTCTTCTCATAATCTCGAACTAGGATATTCTGGTAACTTTTACAGGTCTATATCCTGTCTAAATGATTTGCCGTGCCGCCTGCAACTACAGACGGATCACTGAATTGGGCCTGGATACAGCCCCATGTATTAGTCTGGTGAGGGTGAGGCGATGGTGTCTAACCAGGTCATGTCTTTGTGGGCCTCACGAGATAACTTATCCAGTATTGTGACCTGTGCTTAGCGAGGGTGAGCTGCAAGGAGTATGAAACTGAATGAGCATCCGTCAGCCAGGACCATGAAAGGTGTTGGGGATGGTTCCTGGGTATTCCATGGGTTGCCATGGAATCGAGATCTCGTTAAAGTATGTAAATTCAGTTACAAGGCACCGAACTCGCAACGACTAGGATAGAGGACACTTTTTACGGATTCCATAATCAATATTAGTTTTAACCACTTTTTTAATATTTAAGATTTTGCAAAATGACGTCACGAAGATCCTTTCTCGCTCCTTGTCTCATTACGTCACACTTTGTTGACACCCTCACCCTTAATGTATAGTGTAATTTATAGTCTCCAAACGACTAATAATGACTACTTCGGCCTATTAAATTATATTTATTATTTAGACTTTTTTTCAATATTCCTGTAAATAATCATTTCAAATAAATGAAATTTTATTTACATCTCTGACACACAATGTTATCTAGCTTCAAAACAAGCAGAACTTGCGCTAAAACAGCTATATTGACTGACAGAACTAGAACATTTTCTTTTGTAAATACATACATACCTACATATCATGCATAGAAAACACCCAAACTCAGAAGCGAGTATTTGTAAGTAATGCAAACATTTGACCAGGGTATCATACTCGAGACCCCAACTACGCCACTAAGCTTTTATATAATTTATAATATCCACATAATACGTAAATTAAAAAATTAAGAAACTTTACAAACCTCTGAACAATTACAATTTACCTTACCATAACGAAATTAAGTATTTCTGCAATTTAGATGCAACATTGCGGACGCCAAATGGACACCAATTTTGCACACCACAACCGCCTAATGGGACATTCTGCCATGTACTGGGGCTTGTTAATCCATATTAAATAATTGGATCGTTTCAAACACATTTGTTTTAAGTTATTTTAAACGAATCGTGCAAGGCCGAAAGCTTTGAATAAATTGCTTGGGAAATTGGTACGCCTGATAAAAAAATAATGGCAATATCGGACACGGTGATATTGCTCGTTTTTATGTTTATAGGGAAATGATAATTACTTTTTATTACTTTTCGTGTTATATTTTATATGATATTTTTGAACAAGGTTAATGGGACTCTCTTAATTATTGTACGTACTTGTGGGATTGTAGTAGTATAGTGGTATTTTCGTTTTCTAGTTTGAAGAAAATTCTATAGGAACGTTATTATTGAAATACTCTATCCCACAAAAACATTGTATCTAAATTTTAGCAAGATAATACCATAACTATGACTAGTAAGGAAGAGTATTCAAAGGAAGATAACACACAAGTTTTTATTTGGTAGCAAATGTCCATGATGTCCGTGTGGTGACGGATTAAGAATACAGAGTGTCACCACCCCTATTCATCCCGCGGGTGTCGTAAAAGGCGACTAAGGGATAAACTACGCAAAACAACATCAATGCAAAGAGAAGGAAAACTTGAAACCAACCCTATACCAACCCGTCTGGCCAGCGTGGTATAGTAGGCCAATACCTCCTTTCTAAGGAGAGGCCTATGTCCAGCAGTAGACTGTCAAAGGCTGTTGATGATGATGATGATGAAATGTCCATGAACGATAACACTCACTTACTAACAAAAAAGACAATTCCCAAAGGACACAAAGAAAATCCAGACTCGTGAACAACAATTATTTGTAAATCACACAAAGTGTCATCTCATGTGAGGTTTGAACCTACAATACACAGCGTAGTAGAAAGCAGAAAGGATACCGTTTCAAGCATCACGTCATTCATCTGCTACTAACTAGCAATTTAACAGTTCACCATTGCGACACACAAGGCAGTCACATATGTATATATGCCCACTGTCAAAATGAGCTGTCATTATGACATTCACAGACTTATTCTTATGTGGCGACTAGAATCTCAAAGTACTTTAAAGTGCCAATAAGCACCAGTGACAATCGCCCTCATGCAGTTATTAAGAAAACTGGTAGGTATGCAATTCTATTACCATTATTACGTAAGACACTCGCCTCTGAATATAAAAGACTTCTGCAAAGGGACGTTCAGTTGGTCAAAACTGTATGTTTTAAAAATGTAATAGACATATTTAAAGATATATGCATATCTTAGTAGAAATCTGTTAAATGATTTCAAATCATTATTTATCGTACAAAATCATTTTTTTTAATATGAAAGTACTTACATGTATATAAATAATCGCGAAATGTTTGCCAAGCGCAAAACTCAAGAACCGCTCCAAAATTCGTTTTTTAAGGTTCCGTTGCCAAATGGCAAAAAACGGAACCCTTATAGATTCGTCATGTCTGTCTGTCTGTCCGTCCGTATGTCACAGCCACTTTTCTCCGAAACTATAAGAGCTGTACTGTTGAAACTTGGTCAGTAGATGTATTCTGTGAACCGCATTAATATTTTTACACAAAAATAGAAAAAAAGCAATAAATTTTGGGGGTTTTGAAATTTTTTTCATCAAAACCATACGTGTGAGTTAAAACAGAAATGTGCGGGATTGCTACCATGTACCTTTTTGTACCTTGTTGCAATCCCGCACATTTCTGTTTTAATGTTACTGACCATGAAAGTTTAAAACATACGTGTGAGGTTGGGGTTATCTATGGATAGGTCTTCAAAAATGATATTGAGGTTTCTAATATCATTTTTTTCTAAACTGAATAGTTTGCACGAGAGACGCTTCCAAAGTGGTAAAATGTGCCCCCCCCTGTAACTTCTAAAATAGAGAGTGATAAAATGATGTTATCATGAAAACTTCCAACGAAAATTGGTTTGAACGAGATCTAGTGAGGAGTTTTTTTTAATACGTCATAAATCATAAACCGCAATTTACATTTCTTTCAATCAAAACACAAAACATCGATGAAAGTTACAATGAACCACTAAAACTTTTATATGATGTTACTTGCTGCTACGGAATCTTTCATGGGCGAGTCCGACTTGCACTTGGCCGTTTTTTTTAGCTTAACAATAGAGAGTTTCTTCCGGAGAGATAAAAATAAAACGTTAAAAATTCGAGGATAATAGTCAAAAGAAAACCTTTCCCTTAAAAACCATATAATAAATTAAAACATCTGTACCATTTTGAAGGGAATTACACAGGCACATAGCTATTGACATAGTGTATTCGCTATATCATCAGTTATCTGCCAATGAAAATCCCGTAATTTAGTCTTATTTTATTTACCTAAACCCTGTGCCCTTGTAGTTAAGGCACAACAATAAGCGCGGATAATAACTTATAGTGCAGCTCATTATAAATAAAAATACATTTAGTAACAGGTTCTACAGAAATAAATTTATTGCGAGAGAAACCTATTTTTTAAACTATGAATTATTAAAACAGACACACACGCACACACTCACACTAATGTAATAATATAGAAGATGTATTCCAATTAAATACATACATATTCATTGACGACCTAATAAGCTATATAATTTACAGCGCAAGCGAAAAACATACAACGGCGCGGCGCCATCTACCGAAGAAAAACTGAACACGGAAGGAAAAACTTATCCTGAACCGCGATAGAGAAATTTTCGCGGCAATTAGCATATATACAACATATCAATAGCAACTGTTAGGCAGTAGCCCGCCAGGCAGGATCACCTCGCCTGGTCGGAGGATCCTCCCTTTGTGATGGAGAAACACGACACCCGTTCCTCCACAGTTTAATTATGAATTAATTATGAAGAAGGTTCTCAATCAAACTCATACTTATAATTTTATATAAAAACTAGCTGATGCTCTCGGCTTCAACCGCGCCCGAAACACAATATTTAGTAAGAGTTGATCAAGTCGTAGGCAAGTATGGCAACTAACATTGTGATAGGTACAAGAATTTTATCTAAATAGAAGATACAATAACAAAAAAAAAACAACTTCAAAGAGTACCCAAATCGTGTCAGGTATGCTTATGATTCAGGATCTCGATTTCTCTAGGATCCTATCATCAACACCTAGGTTTCCTCATTATGGGACCACATGGAAAGCACCAGTTTACAAATAAAAAAAATACTATCAAAATCTATTCACCCAATCGACAGTTCTGAGGTAAGAAACGTAAAAAGAAAAAAAAAACAGTCGAATTAAGAACCTCCTTCTTTTAAAAAAAAAACTGGTTACTGTAGTAAGTTAGATCTTTTTACATTTACAAGTCACAGCCACATAATAAAACTTTACAATGCCATAACAATATCTATAATTCTGAACGAAACATGCAGACGTCTCGCATTATATTTGTCAGCCATTATTTTATTCATAAGATCGAACTCCATCGCACTTTCTTGCACAGTATATCCAAACAAATATTCCATATTTCCGACACATACGTCGATATCCGAATTTTCCTCTCCCTTTGCAAATACGGGGCTTACGCGTAAGTTCCATAAATATTTGAGTTTTGTATTTACCTAAGCGTGGTTTTGACTGGGTTGCATCGTCTCTGGGGTAGAGTCGACAAAAAAGTGTTCTAAATAAAAGATTAAAGCATGAACCTGGCCTAGTTATGAATGAAACAGTCTGATTTTTTTCATTTTTTGTGGAAATATAGAATCAAATTCAACTTTACAACCTTTGACATGTCAAAACACTTTTGATTCTAAGATAAGTTATCTGGACTGCTTGAGAAGATAACTGAATTATATTATATATTTTTTAAAATAAATATTTAAATTCTCATATTTAAATCAATTCAGTAGCCTTGGAAGTGCGATTGAAAGTGCGACGGACAGACAAATAGACAGAGGTAATTATTATTTATTTATTTAATAAAAAAGTAACGTCTATCCCAAATACGGCTAGCGCTATGGGTTAGAGTAAGAGAGGAGGAGCCTGCCTACCGCTGCCGTTTACGTGAGAGAAAGAGAAACCGGACAGACTGGCCACGTAACGCGTTACGTAACGAAGCCGTTTACCGTCCGTTTGAAGTTTTCACATCAATATTAGTAAGGATAAGGCTAAATTGCCTATAGTACATACTTAAACGGTGAATTTTTGAACCATCGAAACACTCCCACTAAGGGAGTGTAGCGGTTATTTAAAAGTTAATTGTGGGCCAATAGCAAGTAAAACGCGGTCACAGTGACGATCGAGTAGATAAGGAATAAACTCATACCAAACCCTCAGATTGACAGACGAAAATTTAATGGTTATAGTCTAAAATAGTAGGTATATTTTTCAACGAAAAACGTTTGCGAAGTCACGAATTTTATTCTAATATCACACAAAATGGCGCAGCGGTCGGATGTGACGCTGATATGACGGACGGTAATAGGCTTACCAGTCAGCATGTTAGTTCTAAAATATAACTGGTAAAATATACCATGCATTTTATATAATATGACGAATTTTATGGTAAACGAAATTCCAAGGTAAATCTAGTTAACAATATAATTATTATTTTCCAAACAATTGCAATAGATGTCCATGTCAGCTGGAACCAACGCAGAGAAGGCTTGACGTTCTCTCTGAGGCACAAACCAGGAAAAATCCAATAACATTTTTGAGCCTGACCTGGGAATTAAATCCTAACCACTAGACCATCGAGACAGTATTCAGAGTATTTCACGTCAATATAAAATAAATACACTACAAAACCAATAAGAAATAAACCAATACTTTTCTCCGTCCGTAATATACGATTATATTTACTTGACGTGCTGTCCGTATAACGGTACTACCGAACATAAATATAAGAAATCCCGTATTAATACATTTATCTCCGTCAAATTCGAATAAACTTATGAGCAAGTTCATATACTCGAATAAACTTGTACGTAAGTGTTTGCGAGCAGTAATATACCCTAGGGATAAGTGAGGTATCGCTTTATAAACAATATGAGTGCTTTCAACAAATAGTTAATAGTTCTTCAGATAAAATTAAAGAAAGCTTTGAGAGTACCAAAACTAATACCTTAGGGAAATTTCGTAGGGAATAAGTATTGATAATCTGTGTGGTCGTTACACCATAGTGATTTCATAATCCCTACTAATATTATAAATGCGAAAGTAACTCTGTCTGTCTATCTGTTACGCTTTCACGCCTAAACCACTGAAACAATTTTGATGAAATTTGATATGAAGATAGAACTGAACTTGGGAAATGACATAGGCAACTTTTTACCGCGATAACCGACATACACGCGGGCGGAGCCGCGGGCGAAAGCTAGTCATAAATAAATTATTATTGTATAAGAAATATATGATTACACAATAATATGTTTTTTATAATCAGGTTTCCAGAAGTAATTTATCTATTAATATTGATTGAGTAATGACAGCTGGAATTCAATAATATAAAAATATTTCAGACATCTAACACAACGTGATCTAGTTTCAAACTGCAGAACTTGTAATATGTCAGCTAGATTGAGTTACATACATACATATTAAATGACAAATGTAAATACATTATACATAGAAAACACCCAAACTCCGATACCAATATCTGTAGATCATACAAACACTAAGTCCGAACGAGGATTTCAACCCGAAACTACACTACAGTCGCATACAGTACCACTGCGCTACTGAGGCAGAGAGTATTTAAGAGTTTAGTGGATGAAAATTATTGTCTCTTGTGCTATTGTACGGCCTGAGTTGGTTCAACTGCACGCGGGAAGTTTTTTATCTGACTATGACAAAGCCAAAATAAAAGCTTATATTTTTGGCATTATGTCAGTCTAGAGAAGAATATAGTCTGTGTAAGTTTGTATGTTCCACCGTAGCACCTTATATACTCGATTATAATGAACGAAGTGTCAATAAATTCGAAATAATGGCCCAAATTCGAAATAACATAAGCTATATAAATTTATCAAGAGTTTTGACGTAGTCGGGTTTTAGTTTGATAAGTTTCTTGTGTTGTCAAGTAGAATTTTAGAAACTTCCTTTATGATGTAAATAGGTATTCATCATCATCATTATCAACAGCCTTCAACAGTCCACTGCTGGACATAGGCCTCTCCTTAGAAAGGAGGTTTTGGCCTACTATACCATGCTGGCCAGACGGGTTGGTATAGGGTTGGTTTCAAGTTTTCCTTCTCTTTGCATTGATGTTTTCTTGCGTAGTTTATCCCTTAGTCGCCTTTTACGACACCCGCGTTATGAATAGGGGTGGTGACACTCTGTATTCTTAATCCACACGGACAAATAGTTATTATAGGATGCAAATCTTTATATATATAATTCTTCTGTGAGTGTGTATGTCACTGAACTTCTCTCAAACGACTGGACCGATTTTGATGAAATTTTTTGTGTGTGTTCAAGGGGATCTGGGAATGGTTTAGATTCGCAATTGGACCCGGTAGGTGGCGCTGCGATCAAGTTCTGGAATTTTAAAGTTGGGCGGTACGGAGTTCGCTTGGTCAACTAGTCTAATATATAAAATTCTCGTGTCACAGTTTTCGTTGCCATACTCTTCCGAAACGGCTTGACCGATCTTTATGAAACTTTATATGCATATTCAGTAGGTCTGAGAATCGGCCAACATCTATTTTTGATACCTCTAAAATGCGAGCGAAGCCGCGGGCATCAGCTAGTATATTTATATTTCATTTAAATCGGTACAGTGGTGTTTGAGTTTAACGTGAACAGACAGAAAGACAAACGCGTCGGAGCACTTTATTTAATAATTTGATAAATAAAGATTTTAAAAAATATATTTTTTTTGTGAACTATCAATCAAAGACGTGTTATATATTCCTTTATACATCTTTATTGAGTGATCACAGAGTATCTACCCGTTCTCTTCAATGTCTATATTTTGCGCCAAAACATCTATCAAGTCTAGTACTACCTAATACTCAACATCTTTTCCAAACAATAGAACGGTCTTGTGTTGTATTCATTAATTCAATTAGCTTTAAGTCACCTCACTAGCTAATTTGAATTAATCACCGTACATGAAATATATGAGGTGTTTCTAAAAGGGCACTAAAAGGTTTTTACGGCAACGTGAGCATGACTTCCCTGGTCCGATAAAGGACTATAAAAAGGTCCTAAGTGCCATACACTCTTTTACTTTCCATTGCTAAACATATGTATACATCATGGGTGAAGTTGGAATAAAGTACTTGCTTTTAATCAGAGACACGTTGAAATGGTAGTAGACAATTTCAATCAAATTTCATGAGTTATTCAAACGACATAGGGTACATATTATCATATCATGGAATGAGGGTAATGAATTTAGTTAGTATACGTAGTTAGTATTGAGTCTAATGCAAACTATTTTAAAATTTCAGCATTACATCTAAGAGATTGATTGTAGGAAACTGCTTTTCAGCGATAAGTACAGCAAAGTGTTTATCTAGAATAAAGTGATATTTAATTCTGTTCTATGTCTTCCATGTAATTTTCTTTATTATCTATTTTAGTTGGAGCCTATCAAAGTGACTTCGGTGTCTGGTGGAAAGCATAAGCTGAATTCAGGAGTGGAGTCAAACATAACTGCTAGTGCACACAAGGTAGTATGGTGACCCACACCATGGAGGCTAATGAGATTTTTCTGCATCATTCTCCCGGCCTTCGGAGGCCGAAGCAGAATGATTAGGCCTCCGGCCTCACACTCACCAACGAAAGACGACAGCATTATGATTTCATTTTAGTTTTGTCTTCTGTGTGAGGGTAGTTCGAGCCATTCGAGCCGGCCTATTCGTACTGAAATCAACTTGGGTATAACACTGTTTATTTTTAAGATATCGAAAAAAAATTAATCTTATACTTTACAAAGCAAAACATCATTTATTTTAATTCACCTCCATGTACCATCTTTGATATCAAAAGTTTGACTTAGACATTACGAATTAACATTTAATCCTCATATCTATTTCTCCCGAGCCTAAAACATCTCCCTTTATTTTCATCCCCCGCACTCTCAAGTATTACTTGCAATTAAAACCATCATTGAAACTGTTCTCCACCCCCCACTTTGCACAAAATAGGGGAAAATGCCATCGATTTAAATGCATGCGTCTTGCCGCTTGTAAACGTACAATTAGGGGACATCCCAAAATACCCCCATCTGCTATTACCGAGATGTTATTACCGTCAATTTCCGTGCTTGAAACTGCACTGTTTTCGCATTTAAATGCAATGTTTTAAGCTAATTTACATGGGGAAATCAAAGTTTACGTGCCTTAGCGTGTGTGGTGAGCTGGTGTTTGTTTACGGAGTTAGCGATAAGGTTGAGCTTATATTCAAAATATGGTTAGTGTTGACTGACTGAGATGAGTTGTTAGGAGGGGACTTGTGTGGATTTAATATTCTCGTAGATATGAACAGTGAAATAGAGTTAGTTTATTCTTTTTTTGTTGACGGAGTGAAATAATTCCTTCGGATCTCCAGCTCCTCGGGGACTGAGGAACCAGGGGTATGTTGTGATTCCACTAAAACACCAAGACGGCCGGTCTTCTTGCCTCCCTGAGGAGGACCCGGACCATGTTATTTTAGGTCCTCCTCAGAATCGGGGGCGTGCCTAAGCACTATTGACCCGTGCTTTAAACGATCAACACGCTACTTTCTATTTCACCAAGTGTTGCAAATGACGCATGGGTCGGCACTTTGTGTGATTCACAAATTGTTGTTCTGAGTCTGGGCGTTTTTTTCTGTCTGTTTCATGTATATTTCTAAAATCCCACGCCAGCAGGATGTTAGGATGATTCAAGTTTAGAAGCAGATAGCCGTATGTAAAATGTATGAATACTACCCCGGAATTGTAGTCATTTCCATCTTCATACTCTAGTGACTGCAATTCAAATACTCAATGAGAACAGTTCAATTGAAGTCCCCCGCTTGAGCGTACGGTATTTATTTGTATAGCTCTGCAATATAGTTCAATGTGATCGTAAATAATTTCACTTTGAAATGGTTATAAAGAAAATGTTGTGTAGAGTTTAGAAAGTGCATAAAATTAAAGAAGCTGTTTTTTATTTAATGCTAGCTTTTACTCTTGGTTTTAGGAGAGTTGGAGAGTTACTTTTGGTTTTACATATATACTCCACCCGTGTCTGTGTTGGTTATCGCGGTATAAAGTAGCCTATGTCCTTTCTCATGCTGTATCTGTGAATCCATTTAAATTGGTTCAGTGGCTTTGCCGTAAAAGCTGGACAGACAAACAGGCAGAGTTACTCACGCATTTATAATATTAGTAATGATAGTGAGGAAGTAAGGATCATCATCATCATCAGCCTACCGCAGTATACTGCTGGACATAGGCCTCTCCCATTTCACACCACTCTGATCGATTTTGGGCTTCTCGCATCCAGCTCCTACCAGCCATCTTACGTAGGTCGTCACTCCACCTCGCCTGTGGGCGTCCTACACTACGTTTACCGACACGCGGTCTCCACTTCAGAACTCTTCTGAAAGATATTTCCATTCTTCGTAAAAAGGGGTACAAAGTTTTTAAGTTTTTGATTTAATTTTGTGTGTGGCTTGATGGTCATCATTGACAGGTAATAATAGTCAGTTCACTTCTAGACATACGAGTATCTTCTTAGAGAAAAGGTTTGGATCACGCTGGTCACGACTACGTGATTCGGTGGTCACATTAAGCAGTCGGTTCCGGTTGTTCTCAATAGATACCAGTCGTAAAGCTTAGTTGGAGGCCTTCGGGCATACATTCAAAGACAAGATTACATATCGGACCGAAGTCCCAATCTTTCTGTATCATTCTCCCGGTCTCCGGAGGTCGAGAGAATGATGCAGAAATATCTGACCAGGCCGCCATGGTATGAGTCATTATGCTGAATTGCCTACCCTCACGATGAGGATAGTTACTCATACTCCTGGATTCAACTCATGCTTTCCATCAGGCAGAAAAGAGAAAAAAAAAGATGGTCATAATAATGACTAGGAGGATGATTCCTCCTAGCCATTATTCCCAATTTTATTTGGGGTCGGCTACTAGTTCAATCGGTTTTACCTGAATTTCAGTTTTTCCTCGGAGCGACTGGCATTGGACCTCCGCAACCCTAAGGGAGAACTGAAATTCGAAGATTGAACTAGTTGCCAGTATATTTGAGGGCACTGACTTCCCAATAACGATTGCCATAGATGTTCATGGCAACCGGGACCGACGGCTTTACGTACTCTCCGAGGCACGGGCGTTTATCACCGCCAAACTTCCAAACTCCGGTCTGCTATTAGGAATTTCCTAAGAAAATCCCAAAAACACTTTTTGTCGGACCCGGGAATTGAACCCGAAACCTCTTGATTAGCAGTCGCATACGCTAACCACTAGACCAACGAAAAGATGGTCGTATATGTTAATTCATTAATATATTATTTTAGAAACAGAATAAAATCGTACCTATATAATACTGAGATACACGAGGGAATGTCTGCGAAAATCAGTATATCATAAGAGAAAGCTCTATTAGATTTATTTCAGTTATGTAGGTCAACAGGCTTACCATCAGGTGCTTTGTTACGGTGGTAAATTAGGAAATATATATCCTACAGAAGTCTTCGAGGAAACTCTCTAAGAAAATAATATAAGTAATACTATGCTAAACAGTTACTAGCGACATCTGGTGGTAGTAAATATAGGGACTTTTGGGTAAACTTCCATGCCTTTTTGTCACAGAATTTTTTTCTTACCAAATTCCTTAGTTATAATTTATTCAAGGATCACATTTAACCCGCCTAGGGAATTGGCCTTGATGTATTTTCTTATATGTTTTCTAACTGTAATATTACGCTTCATGTACTTTATACTATAGAAATATATGTACGTACACTTTTTTCGTCATAAGTACATCCTGTGTCGTGGAGACCTCACAAACATACATCATCTTCCTGGCCTTATTTCCAATATTATTTGGGGTCGGCTACTAGTTCAACCGGTTTTATCTAAATATCAGTTTTTCCGCGGAGCGACTGGCATCCGACCTCCTAAACCCTAAGGGAGAACTGAAATTCGAAGGTTAAACTAGTTGTCAGTAAATTTAAGGGCACTGACTTCTCAATAACGATTGCCATAGATGTTCATGACTACCGGAACCGACGGCTTTACGTGCTATCCGAGGCACGGGCGTGAATCACCGCCAAACTTCCAAACTCGGGACTGCTATTAAGAATTTCCTAAGAAAAACCCCAAAATCACTTTATGGCCAGACCCGGGATTTGAATCCGAGACCATTTACACCACTAAGCCAACCGTGCAGTCAAATGTTATATAATTATGTATTACCTATGTCCTTCCTCAAGGGGCCGTCCATTAATCACGTGATCTTTTTTTTGACATTTTTCAACCCCCCCTCCCTCTTGGTGATACATGGTGAGGTTTAAGACTACCCTCCACCCCCCTCCTATATCACGTGAATTTTTTAGTACCTACAAAGAATCTTATTTTTTTTAAATATTGATCTAATTTTATTATAGAAAATTAAAGACCACTAATATTACGTTCAAAGGTAGAGTAGTGTATCAAATGCGAAAAATTGCAGAAAAAAATAAAAACACGTGATATATTACTACACCCCCCCCTCCCCCTTATGATATTTCGTAATTTTTTGTGACCCCCCCCCCCCCCTTACAATCCTCACGTGATTAATGGACAGCCTCCAAGAATCAAAGTATCTGCATGTCTAAATTTCATTGAAATCGGTGCACCGGTTCATTCAAGCGTAACAAACATACAGACAGAGTTGTTTTCTTATATATAAAATAAATAAATACTTCGGACATCTTACACACAACGCCATCCAGTCCCAAACTAAGCAGAGCTTGCTTTATGGGTACTAAACAACTGATATAAATTATAAATACATACATAATATACATAGAAAAATACACAGACTCCGAAACAAATATTTGTGGATCACACAATTTGGTCTGACCCGGGAATAGAACCCGAGACCTCTTGAACAGCAGCCGCATACGCTAACCACTAGACCAACAAGGCAGTCAAATATAATATTAGTATGAAAATAAATACTTAAAGTTAATTGAATGAAGAATGAATGATTGAGTGAACACGAACGAACTCTTGTAGAAACAATCGCGAGATCGCGTAAGGAAATCGAATTTCCTTCGAGAAATCGACGAGTATAGCTCAATGACACTGTCGCTGTTTTCTCGAAATATATTTTGTGTAAATAAGTACTTTTTAACCGACTTCAAAAAAAGGAGGAGGTTCTCAATTCGTCGGAATCTTTTTTTTTTTTTTTGTTTTATGTATGTTCAGCGATAACTTCGTCGTTTATGAAGCGATTTCAAAAATTATTTTTGCATTGGAATGGGCGTAGCTGACAGGTGGTCCCATCGTCACTATATCGGGATCTGATGATGGGATCCCAAGGAAATCGAGGGAACTCCTCAAATATCATAGGCACAATGTCGCGATTTGGGTACTCGGAATAGTTTTTCATTGAAGTCGGTTCCTTTTTGTTAAAATTGTGGCGACTTCCACATACAGCGCGACGAAAAACATACGACAGCGCCATCTACCGATGAAACACTGAACTACAAAGACAACACGGAATTATCTTTTGTTATGATATATTAAAAACAGTACAATCAAGATGCTTTCCATCAGGCATGGTAGAGTCACTTTGATAGGCTAACTATAAAAAAAACTTTTTTTTTTGTAGTGACTTGACGATTCTTCTCCATAGGAATAATTTTTCTAAAGTGCCTGGAAAGGTCTGCTAGAAATAAAAGCTAGTTGGTTTCTGACTCTCGACGGCTATATGTTATAGAGAACTAAAAGATTAATTCTTCTCAGGTTTTACAAAGCTCCTGACATCGAAATATCCTTACTTCCTTACTATCTTTACTAATATTATCAACGCGAGAGTTTCTGAGTATGTATGTCTGTTGTTCTTTCACGCAAAAAATACTGAACGGATTTTGATGAAACTTTACATTAATATAGCTTATAAACCGAGATACACGCAGGCAGAGCTATGTGCGAAAGCTAGTATATCACATTAAGGTAATCTTTGACAATAGAACCTTAGTAATGTTGCCATTAAAAATTTAAATTAGATAATTATGGTCGAATTTTGACCACTTGACGACGACGACGTTTGCATGAATAAATAGGTACTTGTAAAATAACCTTATTTTAATTTTAAATATCACAAAAACCAGTAAATTACATGATGAAAAATATTTACAAACTTCCTGTTGTAAGTTAAATAAAACGAACATAAGTACGCGGCACTTTCAATATCCACACCGAAGTCCTTAGGCAAAACTAATATGGAACAGTATGAAATTACATTGGAAAATATTAGCTATTAAGAAGAGACCCAAGTTAAAATAACAACTGGTGAATTTAATAAGGCAAGCCCATGGCGACAGCTGGCACGGGGTTACAGCTAAATTCATAAAACCTCGATGTTTAGGTACTCTCGTTTAAATGTACTGGGAGTTGAAGGTTTACTACAGATTAGAATATAACTGGCTGGACGTGGGATGTACCTTTTCGCTTTTAGAGAAAGAATAAATAAATAATAAATTTAGAAATCTGACACTAGTTTCACATGTGTTGTGATGTGTTACCTATTATTTAATACATCATAAGATATGTCTATAAATTGCACGGCGCGGAGTTTTGATTAGAATGGTCATAAGACTGGCTAAAGTTCTTTTCCCGTAAATTTTCGTTTTAGAAAGTTTTTCATTTTAAAATATCGACTTTTTTTTAAATTAATTAATTCATCATGTCGTATTATTTAAACATCACTGTAGTTCTTATTTCATCTGTGATATATAGGTGTTGGACCGCCTCGTTGGTCTAGTGGTTAGCGTATGCGACTGCTAATCAAGAGGTCTCAGGTCCAAATCCCGTGTCGGGTCAAAAGTGTTGTTGTTTTTTTCTTACAGGAAATTCCTAACAGCAGGAGTATCAAAATTTGGTGGTAATTCACGCCCATGCCTCGGAGAGCACGTTAAGCTGTCGGTCCCATTTGTCATGAACATCTATAACAATCGTTATTGGGAAGTCAGTGCCCTCAAATATGCTGACAACTAGTTCAACCTTCGAATTTAGTTCTCCCTTAGAGTTGCGGAAATCTGATGCCAGTCGCTCCGTGTAAAAACTAAATAGCAGTTAAAACCGGTTGAACTAGTAGCCGACCCCAAATAATATTGGGAATAAAGGCTAGGCAGAAAATAAATTGGAGATTGGTGAAATAATTCTGAATTGCTTATAAACAGGCGAAGAGTGTCAACTTACTTACCACACACCAAACTCCATTATCCTTATTTAGAAACGAAAGCACCCAATTGCTAGTACTGTTACTACTATTTGCACATAAAAAGCTTCAATTGTAATCAACCTTAACAGCCCCAACCATGAAAAACATAAACATTACCCTTGCTTGTGAAATAGGGGATTCAAGAAAAACCACAATATGTTTTTACGGCTTACTCATAAAAATATACCCGGTCATTGTATTTCCACATTACCCTTCGAGCTTGAGAATACCAAGATGTTATTAGACATAAGTGGATTGCCTTTGACCTTTTTAATAAGGCAGATTTTAGAAGACTCAGTAAAGTACGCATTGTTGACTCTAAGTACATAGAAAATAATGTTTGCTTGATGTCGTTACTGCAGGTTAAGTGGCCAATAAACCGCTTCTCAAGCGCCTTCGGCCGGAATAATGCTGAAATCTTATACATTTAGGTCGTTCTACTAATAAACTGAATGTATATGATAATATTCTGAAATTTTAAGCTGATCTTGCCTGTGGTCCTCGCAACATTAGCATGTAATTTGCATACAATGTGTGTTTATATACATGAATGATAATGATGGACTCCTAGCCAGTTGCAACCACTACGGCCATTTGCAACGAAGACCTGTCAACTATGCAGGAGATATAATAGTATACGAGTGTGTGCACAAATACAGGTGCACTATCTGTTCTCTCGCTTCCATAACCCGGTGGTACCGCTATGCGACACAAGGAGACTCAGAGGCACACAGGCTTAACACCCGAACTTGAAAACTCCGGGTTGCTATTAAGCATTTCTATAATCAGAAAAACTTGTAGATATATCGTGATCAGCCGTCGTATACGATAATTGTTAACCCCTTGAGGCAATTAGAATAAAGTATTGATTTTCTGTATAGATGTAGTCTAACTTACGCAGACACATACATATATATATACAATAAATACAAATTTTATCATTTTAAATCAAATACATTGAAATAAAATTATCGGTAGAACATTATTACCTAACCCTATCCAACGAACCGAACGAAAATTCCGACATGTTCTCAATTCTCAATTCTCAATTCTCAATTCTTTATTGCATTTCACAATGTAGGTTTACAGGTGTTTACATATTAAATAAATAGTAACAATTGTGAACCCTGTCGGGCACAGCAACTTAGGTTATCAGGAGAGAGGAAGAGGGCTAATTTTAAGGTACTTAATTATATTATTATTAGTTACATATTATTTCGAATATTTATAACACACGTATACATACATACATATTTATATACACATACATACACGCACACACTAGGCATCCCTAGGTATTAATTATTATAAATATTAACAATTTCGAAACAGATAACGGCAGCAACACCAAAAGGAAAAAAAAAAGAAGAAAAGCACTCAGCTCAATCTATTCTGTCCCTTAAGTACTCGTTTACAGTGTAGTAGTTCTTACTTAATAGAAATTGTTTTAATTTTTTTGTAAAACAGTTAAGTTTGTCTTCCTGTTTAATGTCTTCCGGTAATTTATTGTATAGTTTTATGGACATAACTAATGGACTTGAAGAATGCATTCTTAGTCGGGAAGTTGGTAGGTTAAGCCTGTCCTTGTGTCTGAGTGTCATTTTGGTTTGTAGGTCTTTCCTTGTGCTATAGAACTCTGGGTGTTGTCGGGCAAATTTACAAATTTCAAAGATGTAGATACAGGGTAATGTTAAAATTTTAAGGTTTATAAAATGAGGTTGGCAACTGTCTGTATCTTCTATATTAACTAAAATTCTAATTAGTTTTTTCTGTAAGGTGAAAAGTGTTGGTGCGTCTGTACTGTTACCCCACAGAATTACACCGTATGTGAGCCACGCGTAGGCATATGCATAGTATGCAGCAAGTGCGGTTTTCAGGTCTGTAGTTTTTTTTATTTCTCGGAGGGCGTAGGTATATTTTGAAATTTTAGTTTTTA
This sequence comes from Phragmatobia fuliginosa, assembly GCA_932526445.1. Classification (NCBI taxonomy): domain Eukaryota; kingdom Metazoa; phylum Arthropoda; class Insecta; order Lepidoptera; family Erebidae; genus Phragmatobia; species Phragmatobia fuliginosa. Next base: position 15,602,006 of record OW052074.1, on the reverse strand, counting down.
TTCTTTGTATATGCGATTTCCAATCAATGTGTTTGTCTATATCAATACCTAATAGGGTGAATTTATTGACTACTTCTAGGTATGTATTATTAAAGCTGAAGTTTATGTTTATTGGTGTTTTCTGATATGGGTGGAATGTTATTATTTTTGTTTTCTTAAAGTTAATGTCAAGATTATGATCGGTCATCCAATTTGTTGTAGTGGTAAGTATGGAATTCAATTTTTCATTTAGATTGCTGTTGTTTTCACATGAGGTCAGTATTGATATGTCATCCGCGAACAAAACACATGGTTCATGTATATGTTTAGGAAGCTCGTTAATGTATATAAGGAAAAGCAAACACCCCAACACACTACCCTGTGGAATAGAGGCACTAACAGGTTTATGGTCAGATCTGATCGTTTCTATTTCATTTGTCCTGCAGTTATAGAATTCTATTTCTACTAGTTGTTCCCTGTCTTTTAGGTATGATTTGAACCAATCTAGGCATTTACCACGGATCCCTACACCACTTAATTTATTTATGAGAATGTCAAATTGTACTTTGTCGTAAGCTTTGGTCATATCGAGCATTATACCTATTGCATATTTTTTTGTGTTTATTATTTCTAAAGTTTCCTGTATATATTTAAAAACCGCCAAAATTGTAGACCTATTTTTTCGAAATCCATTTTGATTCTCGTTAAATATTTCAAATTTCTCACAAAAATCATAGACGCGGGTACACATAGCCTTTTCAAATAATTTTGAGGCTGTCGGTAAAAGAGCGATAGGACGGTAGTTGTTTGGGTCTGTTTTTGTGCCCTTTTTATGTATTGGCTTTATGACAGATTTCTTTAATAGATCAGGAAACGCCCCTTCCTCAAACGATTGATTTATTAGATAGTAAAAAGGTAACGTCAATTCATCTGCACATTGTCTTATCAAAGTAGGCGGAAGTTCATCTATTCCGTAACTATTTTTATTTTTTAAGGTTTTTATTAATTTATTCGCTTCACTAGGGGTGACTGGACTTAAGAAAAATGAGTTCTCTATAGGGGTAATTGTGGAGGTCATTGTTGGTCTGCCTGCGGTTCGGTTTATGTTATTTTCCCCAATTGAAGTAAAGAAGTTATTAAATATGTTTGCTACGTCATTGGGTTGAGTGATCTGTTCGTTATTTTTTTGTAGGGTTATATTGTATTTTTCACTCTTAATCTTTTTGTTAGTTCTCTCGTTGATAATAGACCACATCGTTTTGACTTTGTTATTAGAATCTCGCATTTTCTTTGTGAAATGGTGTTTTTTAGCTGTTATCACAGCTTTCTTTAAAAATTTTTCATATTTTTTATAGTATTTGGTTAGTATAGGATTTTTGGCTTTTGTGACTAGAACCTTTAGCAATCTCTTATTTCGGCATGATGTTTTTATACCTACGGTGAGCCAGTGTTTTTTATAATCTGTTTTTAATTTAATTTTAGTTTTTGGTATGCATTTGTTAAGAGTAAGCACTAGTAGATCCTGAAATATTTTATAATTTTCATTAATGTTATTATCAAGTGTTAAAATCTCATTCCACTTAAATGTTTGTAAATCGGATTTAAATTTTAAAATGTTTTTATTATTGTATATTCTTTTTTTAGTGTACCAGATTATTTGTTTACTTTGTTCTGGTAAACTTAGATAGATTGTAGTACCGTTATGATCTGAGAAACCTAATTCATCTACTGTTGTATACATATTATTATCTTTAAAGTTGGTGAATATGAGATCAATGCAAGTTTTAGTTGTTGGAGTAATTCGTGTAGGTGTCTTTATGTGTTGTGTTAGTTTATATTCCAGCATAAAATTTAAAAATTCGTTAGATTTCAAACTATTTTCTAAAATATTAACATTAAAATCACCGCCCAGGACTACATTTAACTTTGGATATTTGTTATTAATATATTTTAAGATTAAGTTTAACTGTTTATAAAATATTTCTTCCTCTCTTCTGTTCCAATACAATGTTAGTATTAATAAGTTTTGTTTAGGTAATTCAATCGCACATATTTCTATAATATATTCTATCGACATATTAGTAATATCTTTCCTATCTACAAAATCTATATGATCTATATATATCTGTTGATAATATTATGCAATAAAACGTGATCTTATCCTCAGGTAAATAATATTATTCATAAAGCCATGAATAGAATTAATAATACCTGAATATAATTATGTAATATTTTATTTCGAAACATTCAATCAAACGTGTACCTATTTCAATAGCATTGGTGTGTGGTTAAGTAATTGATTTTGTGTTGGCAGTCGCATGGTGGAAGAGATTTGAAGTAATATTATGATATTATTGCTATTGTTATGAATTTTTAAGCTGGTAACTCGTAACTTTGGTTGATATTTTCCGAAAATTTTATCGTAAAAGTCGTTTGTTACTTGTATGATTATTTGTTATGATATGTCACGAGTAAACGGCATAGGTTATTAGATTCTTAATAACTTCTTAAGTGCTCGGTCATTGGATGCTATGGCCAGGGCTGAACAGGTGTCCTAGGAAGGAAATCTCTGTAAATTGAAGAACATATTCTTTCTGAAGTAACGGATTTTCTATCTTAAGCCATACTTACATTAGTGCGTAGTTCATAAATAAACTGTAGGGGTAGAAATCTTCTAGTCGTTTAAATAAAGTTATTTGATTGTCAACAGTAAATTTTGTTGGACTTAAATTTACAAAATCCTATTTTACAAAAAAATCAACTACCGAAAGAAAGCAGAAAATAATAAATTATTACAACTAACTTCTTAAACTAGTGTATGTATACCTAAATAATTTTGAGTCGAGAACTTCTTCTATTTTTTCTGTCGGTTAAAAAATATACATTGTCCCGGCTTATCTTACAACTTTTTTTTATTTTACAATTTCCTTTCGGATAAATATTTCAATCGAGGATTGCAATTAATGAGTTTTTACTATCAATAAAAAAATATTAATAATAAAAAAAAAAAAATTTGCAGAATTAATTCATCTATACTCAGAATCTAAAGAAGAAAAGTTTGTAAGGTTACGAGTTTGTGACGTTGTAGGAAATAATCTCTGGATTTACTGAATTCATTTTCTAAATTCTTTTACCATATTATTTGTGAATTTTATAAGTATCGATACCTTCGAGTGTTAAAATAGTGGACACATACGGGCAAAAGTTAGTATTTTATAAAATGTGGTTTTAATAGGCAAATTGTCTTTATAAACCAAAACCACATCCAACATGTTGGAACCTGCAGATCTCGTATAACGACACTTAAAGCTCGACGAACAGAGGGTTACTTTATGAGTGCATATTCCTGTTAGCAAAGCGGGTCGAATAGTAATTGAAAGGGTTGACTGAATTAGTAACAGCAGCTCGGGGTTAAATTAACTATTGTTATTGATTTTAGGTCGAGTTACTATTGATTTTAGACTAAAGGCACTCGAGTATGTACTGAATAACTTGCTTTTGAGATAGTGAGTTTAATAAATGGATGATCCTTTGCAGTATTCTGGATTAAATTAAATTAATAGTGACGTTAGCTTTTTACAATAACTTTACTGAATTGTTTTTTAGTTGGGAGATAAAAAATATACTAAATGCCTATTTCCTGTATTGATTTTTGACGTTTGATGATCTTAACGAAGTTTTGAAACGCATAATCTATGTAGGTACCATTATTCTTTGTAACCCTGGCTTCTTAGAGCAACTGCAGTCTTAGTATCTGCTCACTCTAAGTTTTACTTTTTGCTCAAGTTCTTTGCAAGAATAGTTTCTATTAACCCCATCAACCTTCTTTCTGTCTAATGTGCAAATTATTATCATGCGAAAGAATAGCATCCAAATCGCCCAAGAAATTATGCAACGTTACAAATAATACTGATCTCACAAAATTTCGAACAGGTATGCTGAAAAAATTGTATTTGGCATTTTTCAATAATGTTTTTTCATTTTCAAATATTTAAATTCAATAATATACTTACTTAATAAAGATAATGATTATAGTTTTTATGAATTGCCATGCCTTATTAACAATTAACACAATTCTTTATGTTTACAACCGTATCAATATTTTGTTTGTGATTCCTTAATTTCTTACTGCGACTACGATCTACATGGTAATGTATTCTTATCCTCATTTTAATACTATAAATCCGAAAGTAACTCTGTCCATCTGTCTGTCATACTTTCACGCTAAAACGACTGAACCGATTTAAAAGAAATTTAGAATTCAGCTAGTTTATTTTTAAGGCTATTTTTATTGCAGAAACCAACATACAATACCTAGTTCAGTAGTTCAGTATTTCAGTATTGATCGTAAATAGTCGTAAATAGTTCTTCATTCAGAATATTTCTATTAAAAACTGATAAGTATCGGCAACCAATTAGAGCTTTATCATCAAAAATATCCATTCAATTAATCTATTCTTTTGTAAAACTCGACGTTTTCATTCAGCAATTGATTCACTCAATTTAATATTCTAGTTTCAGTGAATGAGTGCTTTACACTTTCTTTTATGTATCAGAAAAAATATCCGTTTTGAAATCAAATTGCGAAATAAATGATAAATTAATAGTTTCAGCCATTGATTTGATTATAAAGTATAGATAACTCCAGTATTTTCTAGTACTTCAGGCATTAACCGTTTTGCTATCATCTGAGTGAAACAAAATGTTCACTAAATTGAATGAGATGCATTTTCTGTATTTTTTTATTATTTTCTGCTGATTATATAGAAATTAATGAATTATTTTTCTGTTTTATTTCAAACAATAATATTATATAATTAAAAAGTTAGTGTTGAATACTCTGTGAACTTAATTTTAGACAAAGTAAAAGAATTTCTATTGCATATTTTAGTTCATAACTATCAAAGTTCTCAAGTGTAATAGTAATAATAAATAATATTATTATATAAATTATATTGCATATTTTAAAGGCATACAAAAAAAAAGGTAGAACACTCACTTCACCGCACTCCTTACTAGCGGTACTACCCTCTCACAGGAAATCAACTTAAAATGGCCGTCGTATTTGTTGGTGAGTGCGGGAGCGGTGGGCCAATGCTGCAAAAGCATCTGAGTAGGCCGCAATAGTATAGGTCACCATGCTGCATTTACAATGAATATATAGTGACCAGTAGTCTTTGATTCTACTTATGCTTTCGATCGAGCCGAGAAGAGGTACTTATTATAATATACGACTGCCTTGTTGGTCTAGTGGTTAGGATAGGTTTTTTTTGACTGCCTCGTTGATCTAGTGGTTAGCGTATGCGGCTGCTGATGAAGCGGTCACGGGTTCGATTCCCGGGTCAGACCAAATATTTGTGTGATCCAAAAATATTTGTTTTGGAGTCTGGGTGTTTTTCTAGGTATAATATGAATGTGTTTACAAAAAAAAGTATGTTTACGTATTTTTTTTTTTTATAACGCTTGCCAAGGTGACTTTACTATGCCTGATGGTGGAAAGCATGAGTAAAATCCATAAGTGGGGGTCGCCATACTCACTGAAAATGCAAGCAGTATGGCGAACCACATCATGGCGGCCTAGTGAGATGCATTTTCACGCCCCGCTTAAAGGACCCGGGATCATAGTAAGAAGGAAAAAACGTATTTATATCAGTTGTTTAGTACCCATAATACAAGATCTGCTTCGTTTGGGACTAGATGATGTTGTGTGTAAGATGTCCGAAATATTTATTTATTTAATATACTAGCTGATGCCCGCAGCTCCGCTCGCGTCCTAGGGGTTTGAAAAATATATGTTGACTGATTCGCAGACCTAACCGAAATGCACACAAAATTTCATGAGAATCGGTAGAGCCGTTTAGGAGGAGTTTAATTATAACCACCGTGACACGAGAATTTTATATATTAGATATAATTTTCCCACTAAAGTTGATATGATATACATTTAGTTAAGTTGAAGGGAAGTCAGACATGAACATTTAATCTAAACTTAAGGGTAATCCTCTCGTTTTATATTATGTTTATCCTTACTTCCTTACTAATATTATACATACGGGTATCTTAGCTGGTCTATCTTTTTATTTTTATCCTTTCTTCCTTAGCAATAATATTATAAATGCAAAAGTAACTCGGTTTACCCATATGTCGTGCTTTCACGCCTACGCTACTTTTTACCAGGAGCTGCTTCGGTGAGGTCTCGGGTTCTATTCCCGGGTCAAACCAAATGTTTGTGAGATCTACAAATATTTGGTTAGGAGTTTTGTTTTCTATGTATGTATTTATATCACTTGTCTAGTACCTGTAATACAATCTCTGCTTATTATACACAGGTGGAGCCACGTTGAAAAGCTGGTAAAAATAGGTATGATTTATTTCGTAACTATAAAGCACTTGAGAGTTAACAAACCGACTAATGCTATGAGGTTTTCCTCCTTCTGTACTTGGAAGATAAATGATAGATGCAGTAATGAAATCTGTGGAAACCTTAAAACCATATATAACACGTCAGCCTGGGTTTCATGTTGAGATTGAGATGACAGGGATCGACGACGACACTCGAATATGCTCGTTATTGTTGAAGGATTAGGTCTATTTTCATTTATTCATTTTCTCAAACTACCATGCATCATTTGAAATGACTAATGCCATTCTATGTGTTGATAAATGTTTCGGTCATCTTACACACAACGCCATCTAGTTCCAAACTAAGCAGAGCTTGTATTATGGGTACTAAACAACTGATATAAATTACATAAACATCCTTTTTAGGGTTCCGTAGCCAAATGGCAAAAAACGGAACCCTTATAGATTCGTCAAGTCTGTCTGTCTGTCTGTCCGTCCGTATGTCACAGCCAATTATTTCCGAAACTATAAGAGCTATACTGTTGAAATTTGGTCAGTCGATGTATTCTGTGAACCGCATTAAGATTTTTACATAAAAATAGAAAAAAAACAATACATTTTGGGGGTCCCCATACTTGGAACTGAATCTCAATTTTTTTTTTATCAAACCTATACGTGTGGGGTATCTATGGATAGGTCTTCAAAAATAATGTTGAGGTTTCTAATTTCATTTTTATCTAAACTGAATAGTTTGCGCGGGAGACACTTCCAAAGTGGAAAAATGTGTGTCCCCCCCCTCTAACTTCTAAAATAAGAGAGTGATAAAACTAAAAAAAAATTATGTTGTACATTACCATGTAAACTACCAACGGAAATTGGTTTGAACGAGATCTAGTGAGTAGTTTTTTTTTAATACGTCATAAATCGTAACACGCAATACACCCTTCATCCAATCAATACACTAGTATAAAAACATCGATGAAAGTTACAACGAACTACAAGAACTTTTATATGATGTTACTTGCTAGTACGGAACCCTTCATGGGCGAGTCCGACTCGCACTTGGCCATTTTTTTTGTTAATACAATATACAATAAAATACAATATATAATAATAATATTATACATAGAAAACACAGACTACGAAACAAATATTTGTGGATCACACAAATATTTGGTCCAACCCGGGAATCGAACCCGAGAGCTCTTGATCAGCAGCCGCATACGCTAACCACTAGACCAACAATACACATTATTTGTTTGTAAAAAAATATTTGTAGTACTAGTTATTTGAATTAATTAGTAGTCTTTTAAAACACCACGTATACGTGGACTCTAATTATGTTCATTTGTATTTTCAACAAGTTTTTTAATTTTGCGTCTTCACACTTTTTTCACTGATTTTTAAAAATGTATAACAATATAAGTAGTTCCAGATTATAATGAGTTAGTAAATTATGTAGCTCTAACATTCCAGTAATATTATTATAAACATATTAGAAGTAAAATTTTGAATACTTTTATCATAAAGTACTGAAAGATAATCGCTTACTACATTTCCATATAGAATGGACCACTAGAAAATTGACTGATTGGTCTATCCTATATAAGTAAAAATATAATTCATGCTTACATACGTCGGACATAAATGACAGCCCGGAGTGTGAAAGGTTGGCGATGATTCACGCCCGTGCCTCGGAGAGTCCGTTTAGCCGTCGGTCCCGGTTGTCATAAACATCTATGACGATCGTTATTGGGAAGTCAGTGCCCTCAAATAAACTGACAACTAGTTCAACCTTCGAATTTCAGATCTCCCTCAGGGTTGCGGAGGTTTGATGCTAGTCGCTCCGTGGAAAAACTGATATTCAGTTGAACCGTTTGAATAAGTAGCCAACCCCAAATAATCTTGTGAATAAAGGCTAGGAAGACATCTGAAACACAACATAACTTATATATGATGATACATGGATATTATACTACTATTTTCGCGTGCTTGTTGAATAATATTTTCCACTTCCAGCAGGCAGCTGTAAAAACATTTTTCTTATATTTTTCTTGCCAACTAGAATGTGCTGTAAAACATATCGTAAAACTGTTTACGGTATGCATCCTGTATTACTCTTCATGAATTATTAGTTGTTAGGCATGCTACGAAAACAGGGCCTTTTAGACCTTGCTTGGCCGTGAAATAGAATAAAAAAATGTATAAAATTTAAAATGTTGTTGAGCAACAAATCAAGTATTTTGTGACTGTGAATTTTAGTTTCTATTTTGTGTTGTAGTACTTTTTTCAAGTCATCAAGTGTTTCAGTAAGTGTAAGAATGGAATAAAATGAAAAGAAAATGATTTAATTTTTTCGGCTTCTCATGGGCATTTTGTAAAAACGTGTTCATTTCAAACGACAGTCGTCTGCCTGTCGTTTGAATATTTATCTATATACATGTATAGATAACTATAAGTATTAATACAACTTCTGATTCATTGCCGTTGTATCTACATTAACTTTTGGCCAATTAGATTACGAGCTAGTTTCTCATTCGACTAACAAACTAATGTATAGCGTATAATTCTTAAAGACATATAAATAATGTAATTGCCTATTTCAAAGGCAGCTGATGATTCATAATGAATCAGGCAATCATTAGAACCATTCAATAGTACCTAACGGAGATGAGGATTGGCGATTTGATAACAACCACCAATAACAATAATTTAGGAATATACTGCAACTTTATATGACGTTTATCATCATCATCATCAACAGCCTTGAACAGTCCACTGCTAGACATAGGCCTCTCCTTTGAAAGGAGTTTTTAGCCTACTATACCACGCTGGCCAGACGGGTTGGTAAAGGGTTTGTTTCAAGTTATATGTTAACTCAAACGGACTCATAATTAGCAAACTTTCTGCTATAGGTTTACACAGATTTCACATTTTGTTGCATGTTACTGAAGGTTGTTGTCTCACCTTTGCAAACACGACTGCGGCAAAAGAAACATGGTGCTATCTACTAGTGAATACCCCATCTAAATCCCTTCAGCCGGACCAAAAATTAGCCGTCAATTGGCTGAGCGCGAAAATTAGATAAGTTCAATATTTAACTATAATCTATTTGAATTATAAGTGCTAATGCCAACAACTTTTATAATCACGGATTTCTCCAAAGCTACGCTTCAGTGTAAATTTGACAAAAGAGTGTCTATGCGTGTGTATATCAAATTCATGGTAAAATGTGTAATTTTTTATTATTACTAATTGTATTTAATGCATAATTAAAAATTATATATTGGCATCGTGCATTCCTTCTCTATACGAACAAATAGTGTGCGAAATTTTGCCCGCGTAATGTTCGTGAAAAGGAGGTACCAAGTTTTTGTTTTAACTTTTAGTAAATAGATATGTATAATTAGGTATCAAATACGATGACAGTTACGCGAGTCTGACTTCCAACGCTCCCCAATTCACTCACATTTCGCGCGGTCGAGTTTTTTCTTACTATTTTGGGATAAAAACTAATTTTGTGCTTTGTTGACTTTAGTTATGTTATATTTTTATTTCGATTCGCGGTCCGCGTGCGACCGCCCGATAAGGACTCCATTCGAACGGAATCCACTTGGTTGTTTTCATTAGGTTTCTCCTTTTTTATTTTTGTTACGCTTAAGCTTAGAAAAGCTGTAAGTGGTGAGTTTTTTTTTTTTACATTTATGGAAGTTATATTATATATTATTAATATTTATAACATAAACTGGAGTGTGTCTGTAGTAATGAGCTAGGGATTGAAATTTAGTTTATACTAGCTTTTGCCCGCGGCTCCACCCGCGAGTGTGTCGATTTTCGCGGTAAAAAGTAGCCTATGTCCTTTCCCGAGGTCCCATATATCTCTATACCAAAATTCATCAAAACCGGTTCAGTGGTTTATGCGTGAAAAGGTAACAGACAGACTAACAGAGTTACTTTCGCATTTATAATAGTAGTAGGTAGGCATTTGTAATGTCATGGAGATAAGTAGAGACGAAAATAGAAAGGTCCTCACAAGTTCTTTACGTGGGGCATGAAAAAGCATCTCACTAGGTCGCCATAGTGTAGGTTATCATGCGGAATTGTCCATATTATCAATGAGGAAGGTTGGATTTGCACATGTTTTCCATCAGGCAGAGTAGTTTATTTTTTTCAGCTTTTACTATGAAAAAAAGAAGATAAAATGATTAAGCTGTTTCATTTTATTAATGTTTCTAGATGAAAGTTTTCCATATATAAAATAGGAGATTTTACATAAATGACTTTACAAAATTTAAACTAATTTTATTTGCGTTTTTGCTAATTTTATTTTGGAAATCCCTACTTCCCTACTAATATTATAAATGCGAAAGTAACTCTGTCTGTCTGTCTGTCTGTTACGCTTTCACGCCTAAACCACTGAACCGATTTTGATGAAATTTGGTATGAAGATAGAACTGAACTTGGGAAAGGACATAGGCTACTTTTTACTGCAATAATCAAGATACAAAGGTGGTTATAAAAATACATAAATCGTAGGTATCAAAATGTATCACTGTTTATCTCCTGTCAAAACTTCACATGTTGCTAGGCATAACACACTTGCATGGCAACCATAATGATAGTTTGTAAATGACATCTAGATCAGTAGACCAGGGTAGTTAATTATTGAAAACAAATAAAATTACAGTAGGATGAAACCTATTGGAATAGGACGAGAAAATTATAAAAATGAAAGGAAAAATAATTTACGGGCGATCTGAGTACGGTCGGGAAGGGGTAGGGGGGGAGGTTTTCGGGTCCTATAAGCGGGGCGTGAAAAAGCATCTCGGGCCGCCATACATTATTGTCTGCATTCGCAGCAAGTGTGGTAGCCCCGACTCTTGGATTCTGCTCATGCTTTCCATCAGGTAGGGTAGAGTCAGGGTAGAGTCACTTTGGTAGGATAAATATACATATAAAACAAAGTGCAAATAACGGTGTATCTCCGGCAAAACTACAAGTACTATGGAAAAAAGTTAAATGGCAAAGTTGTAGGTAATTAAAAGATCTACAACTTTTTAGGGTTCCGAAGTTTATGACTTCTAACCCTTAAAGATTCGTCATGTCCGTCTGTCCGTCCGTCCGTCCTCGACTTACCGTCCAAACGGTAAATGTTAGAAAGATGAAACTTTGCATGCATATGTATTGTAATTACGTCGACAAAGTACTACATTTAAATTATGAAAAATATTTTTATTTAGGGTACCTCCCCTATAAGTAAAGTGGAGATGTTTTTTTTTTTCTCGCGGCTACCCCATCATGTGGGGTATCATTATATAGGTCTTTTAAAAACATTACAGGGTTGTTAAGGCGATTTTTTGATTTAGGGATCCGTTTGCGAGAATATCCACTTTAAAGGCAACTTTTTTGTAAAAACAGGGCTCAAAAAATCTGGAAAAATTCTTGATAGTGTTCCATATAATAAACTTTAAATAAAAACTAGAACGAATTAGATGACTTTGTTAGTTCAGGAGTTATAAAACGCTTAACTACTACAATGTGCTTACTTGGAAAACGTCATACAAAATTAACGCATTAATACGTAAACATAACAATTATCCATTGGATACAATTTCTAATCCACGTACCATTATGGGTGACTGAGGAACCCTTTCCTGTGCGTGGCCTGACACGCACTTGGCCGATTTTTTATTTACACTTTTTTTCACATAACCTCAAATTATACGTAAAACCAAGTTTTTGGTTTTTTATTTTTATCTTTTACAAATAAAATTATTTTTAAACTGAGTTTAGTGAAAGCTTACCTTTTTATGTCCCGAATACACTGTAATTTATTTGATTTGAAATATTTATTTTTTCACCCTATTTTGACATAATATTGAAAATTCACCTGTTTCAAATTTTCAAAAAATTTGGGTGTTTTCTGATTTATGAAATCTACTTTCCGATGGTGTAATCCCTACTATAATATTATAAATGCGAAGGTAACTGTCTGTCTGTCTGTCTGTCTGTCTGTCTGTTACGCTTTCACGCCTAAACCATTGAACCGATTTTGATGAAATTTGGTATGAAGATAGAACTGAACTTGGGAAAGGACATAGGATGCTCTTTATCGCGAAAATAAAGGTTTTGAAATAGGGAACGTAAGTTTGTGTCGAACTTCCATAACATCAAACATAAAATCATGTAAGATTGTTTAATCTACCCTTACCGTGTCGCGCGATATAAACGAATTCCACGCGGGCGAAGCCGCGGGCGAAAAGCTAGTAATATAATATAAATTAAAATTTAATAAGTTTTTAGATGATGACTCGATCAATTTAACAATTTATCACAATCTATATTTAGAGATAATACAGAGCATCACTTTTTAAATATTAAAAAAAATAAACAAGACAGACTCAAGAAATGTAGTATCCATATTTTATAAAATACAATTGTATAACTACATGCACAAATCAAATTTTGTTACATTAAGCATTGTCGATATGCTCCCAAATGCGCAATACGTGTACTAAGGACTAGACAAGGGGTTTTATGAGTCGACTGTCCCTGGATGGACTGCATAGTTGTCTTTAACGAGACCCTTGGGCGCAGATGGAGGAGTTGCCTACTGATGCCATTCTAATTAACTTCACGAACAGGAGCTAGCATGCCTTTGTGTGTGCATGCTATTAATGTTTATGCGATGTAATCTGCCGAGAAGTATTTTGTTCGATAGAAAATAAGACAGCTAAGCTAGTAGCCGACCCTAAATAATATAATAATAAAGGTTATGAAGAAATATAAAAAATAAACGATTTATATTGGAAGATAAAAGAAGATGTAGTGGTTAGCGAATGCGACTGCTAATCAAGAGGTCTCAGGTTCAAAATCCCGGGTCGGGCCAAATTTTTTTTGATTTTTCTTAGGAAATTCCTAATAGCTGCCCGGAGTTTGGAAGTTTGGCGGTGATTCACGCCCGTGCCTCGGAGAGCACGTAAAGCCGTCGGTCCCGGTTGTCGGCAATCGTTATTGGGAATTCAGTGCCCTCAAATATACTGACAACTAGTTCAATCTTTGAATTGCAGTTCTCGCTTAGGATTGCGGAGGTCCGATGCGAGTCGCTTCGTGGAAAAACTGAAATTCAGGTAAAACCGGTTGAACTAGTAGCCGACCACAAATAAACTTGGGAATTAAAGGTTAGGATGATGATGAAAAGAAGATATAGTGACAAAGATTGATAAAGAGATGAAGTGAATATTTGGGGATGTAGAAAGAATAGACAAACAGCGAATGCCCAAAAGAGTTTTTAAGACCCTATGAGTAAGTAAACCTGAAAAGAGATCTGCTGAAGTTACTCCTTACATCATCAGCTATCTGCCAGTGAAAGTTAAATTAAAATTCGTCCATCTGTTCTAGCGATTAACCGGAACAAACAGACAAACATAAAATTATAAAAATTGCTTCTTTGATGAAAGTGCTGTATAGTAATATAATATAATTATAATTTATTGTCCAATATAGATTATTAACAATTTGATAAGTTTATCAGATATAGTCCCCAACCCGCACTCGGCTAGCGTGGGGACTTATGGCCTTCACCCTCCCCTGGAAGGAGACCCTAGCATTTGATATTACAAACTACACTCAAATTTATTTGTACGCAAATAGATATGAGCCAATTGGCTATACATATCGTTTTCGATTTTCGTTGTCAGATTGGCATAAGTTTTGCATTCCATTACTACAGTGATTGATGCAAAGGAACGTTCACTAACTTTTCTTAAGAGTTAACTCGTAACTGATTTACTTCCAAATACGTACGGAAACAGAGTACATTAATGATATATTAAAATACTGGTAAAGTATTTAATAAAATAAAAATAAATAATAAAGTCTACTAGTCTACTAGTGGTTGCCGGAGATCCGGAAATGACCATGAGGCGTTGCTGCTCGTGCAGAAAATTATCTTAAATGTCATCGTCATGAGCAATGAGAATGTCAATTAACACGTTTATATTAATTATATTGTAACTGTTTTATGTCTGTATATGTGTGGACATTAAAAGTATGCATGTCTTCTCTAAAAACGTGTATACCTTTTGATAATGCCACAAAGCGAAACCGGTCACGGAAAATTTCAGTTATTTAAACAGTGTAACAAAAGTGCAAGTAAGTTCAATTTTTTTAATGTATTTGATTATGTTACACCAAGTGCCGACAATCGAGTCTTAAAGTATTTTACTCAAATTTTTATTTTAATAATCTTAACTCTTGTTAAAAACAAAATGTGACACAATAATCTCTTCATTGTTATTTCTTAAAAGCTTTGCTCACGAAAATAAATCCGAGCAATTTAATTTTCATCGAAATTTCCCCAAAACATTGAACAATTTCTTAACTCGTTGTTCCAAAGATCTGCTGTTGCAGTGACGTGGAAGATTTATGTGCAAATTCCCTTAATGTACTGACTCCTATTTTATTAGTTTATACTTTTCAATCACACTTCGCGAGATTAAAGTTCCTTCCGAGTTCAGATAGCCAATTGCCTCAGTGGAGTGTTCAACTTTTAGTTGGAAATTATTTATGGAAATATTGCTATTACGTTTTATATGCATTACTATCAAATCAGGGCAGTGTTACTAGAAAATCTACAGAATATTTCTTATTGAGGTGATATCAGTTAAATTTCCATTCAATTGATAGATTTTATAACAATTTTGAGAATAAAATAGGTGGTAGAGCCACGCTGATTTCAGCACCAATGGGTTGGCTCGACCGGGGCAGTACTACCCTCACACAGAAGACCATCCTAATAATGACAGTATTCTTGCTGTCGTATTTCGTTGGTGAGTGTGAGACCGGAGGCCCAATCATTCTGCATCATTCTCCCGGCTTCCACAGGCCGTTCACCGTGCTGCATTGCTTACCCACACAATAAGGATGATGGCTCCTACTCCTGGACTCTACTCATGTTTTCCATCAGAAAGAGTAGAATCACTTTGGTCAGCTTAAATATATATAAAAGAAAAACACTGTTTTCTTTGATTAATTTTAGATTTAATTATAAGAAGCGTAACAAATTAACTCATTAGAAGCTTCCACAGTTTTAGAATCTCACTTTTGTATATCATTTAAGAACTATGCTATGATACCTAAACATTGTGGTAAATTTACTACATCATAAAAACTATTCACAAATTCGAAATCATTGCGTGAAACATAAATAAATCTATTTTTAACTCTCGTTCTATCTTGACATAAAGAGATTTTCCTTGAACAGAACTGCCGTTTAATACATTATATACCTCAATACATCAATCAATACATCATATACCTCTGTTTATTTACTGGTTAAATAAAAATAGTAAAGGAGGGATTTTCCTCTTTGACGATAGCTCTAGCGAAAACTACTGAAAGCATGTTCAGACGGTTTAATCAAACCCGCAACTTACATATAAACTTTCGACCAATGATAAGACGACGACACTGGAAGAGGTAAATAATAAATATTTTTATACTACCTTCTTCCTACGGCGTTACGTTTACGTTTTTGTATAATAATAGTACTAAATAATCTATAACACTCAAATAGAATGCAGCTTTCAATTGTTAAAAGAATTTTGGTAAAAACAAATTTATTTATTTATTTATTTTGACTGCCTCGTTGGTCTAGTGGTTAGCGTATGCGGCTGCTGATCAAGAGGTCTCGGGTTCGATTCCCGGGTCGGACCAAATATTATTTGTGTGATTCAAAAATATTTGTTTCGGAGTCTGGGTGTTTTCTATGTATAATATGTATGTATTTACAATAAAAAAGTATGTTTATGTATTTATATCAGTTGTCTAGTACCCATAACACAAGCTCTGCTTAGCTTGGGACTAGATGATGTTGTGTGTCAGATGTCCAAAATATTTATTATTATTATTATTCTCTTTATTCAAGTCTATAAACATACTAATTACATTTTTAAATATAAATATCAAAAATACATTTAAAAATATAAAAAATAGTAGACCACCGACTTCGGGTTCAGGGACCAAGAAACCGGTGGTTAGGGCTCCAAAGACAAGAACCTCCTCACTATACGTGCCGTGTTAAGAAGAACTGCCTTCTGCATCAGACCCTTGATCCAGCCATCTAACGTGAGCCTCTTAAGGTGTTGGTCGAGGCTCTTGGCTAGCAAACCATGAACAGAAACGACTATCGGAACAATGATCGCCGAATCGACATTCCACATATCGACAATCTCGTGAGATAAATCCAAATATTTTATTTGTTTTTCTTTTTCAACCTTCACGAGATTCTCGTCATGAGGAACAGCGATATCGACAATCATTGCGCGGCGCTCTAATCGATCTATCACCACAATATCAGGCTTATTGGCAACAATAGTCCTGTCTGTGATAACAGATCGATCCCAATATAATGTAGCACGACCATTCTCGAGAACTGGGTCAGGCTCATACCTGTAGTATGGCACCTCCAAATTCACAAGTTTGTATTTAAGGGCAAGTTGTTGATGTACGATCCTGGCTACTTGGTTGTGTCTATGCAAATATTCACCGTTAGCAAGACGAGAACAACCGGAAATAATATGCCTGATAGATTCCCCGGGACGGTGACATGCCCGACATAAGTCAACCGTACCATCCTTCAGGATATATTTTCGATAATTATTCGTCATGATAACTTCGTCCATAATTGCACAAACAAAACCTTCGGTTTCTCCAAAGAGATCACCATACCGTAGCCAGGAAGTTGATGCTTTAAAGTCTATATCGGGCCCGTTCAAAGCCCGATAAAACCGACCATGAAGCTCTTTACCCTTCCATACCTCCTTGCGATCATCAGTACTAAGTACTACAGGTTTGCGCCAATTCTCTTTAGCCAGAGCGAGTGGAGTGAATCCGTTATCCACTGCAACCACATTGCGATGCACTCCCACATCAGTATTAAGAAAATATTCTCTGAGATTGTATATCTCGCGATTATGTAGGGTCTTGATATTTAAAAATCCACGACCCCCAAACTTTCGCGGGATATACAATCTCATAACCGACGAACGTGGGTGGTGCATTCGAAATGCAGTCAATAAGGTACGGACTCTCCTGTCAAGGGCATCTAATTCGGTCTGAGTCCATCTAAGTATACCAAAGGAATACATCAGAACCGGCATGACCCAACCATTGTAGGCTCGTACCTTGTTACCCCCCGACAAAAGACTCTTAAAGACTTTTTTCAGGCGGCCAAAGAAGCGTTCCCGCAACGTTTGTTTCATATCAGTTTCTGGTATTCCTAAGGACTGCGAAAAACCTAGATACTTGTAGGTTTCGGTGGCAGAAAGAGGTCTGAGTTTTGTTGAATCTGAAAGTTCTATTCCTTCAGATTCTACAATCACACCTTTCTTCACATACATGACTGCACACTTGTCTACACCAAATTCCATCTTGATGGAATTACTAAAGTTTTCAGTGACCTTTAGTAACGCTGTCAATTGTAATTTAGTGGAGGCCAGAAGTTTCAGATCATCCATGTAAAGAAGGTGAGATATAACTCGATCATCTTTCTGTAACCTATAGCCTAACCCTGAACCCTCTAAGAGAGTGCTAAGAGGGTTCAAGGCCAGACAAAACCACAAGGGACTCAAACTGTCACCTTGAAAGATGCCCCTCTCGATCTTTATAAGTACGTCGTTTACCGCAGTTTGGCGACATCCAGGATAGCGAAGGACTGTCCTCCATTGCCCCATACATGACTTCAAGAAAGTGCATAGAGTTGTATCAATTTTATACAACTCCAGCACCTTCAAAAGCCATGAATGTGGAACTGAGTCATATGCCTTCTTGTAATCTATCCAACATGTCACCAAATTCTTACGATTACGACGTACCTGTTGGCTAATGGTCATATCCACGATAAGGAGCTCTTTAGTGCCACGGGTCCCACTTCTACATCCATTCTGAAATACGGAAAGTATCGAATTATTATTAAGATGAGTAGTAATTTTGAGTCTCAGAATAGATGTAAGAAGTTTATATAATGTTGGTAAGCAAGTAATAGGCCGAAAATTTTTGGGATCCGTGGCAGCACCAGATTTATAGAGTAAGTGGGTCATGCCAGTGGTCAAAAATGGGGGTAATGAACTCGAATCCAACGATGTCTGAAATTGCGATGCCAAACACGCATGTGAGCTACGGAACCACTTAAGCCAAAAGTTGTGCAGTCCGTCTGGACCAGGTGATTTCCAATTCGGTAATGAACGGACTGCACAACTAACGTCCTCTGGACTGATGGCCACAGGTTCCATGGGTTTTATAGGCTCACATGAACGCTTGACATCCCAAAGCCATTCACCATCTGTATGAATGACAGGCACCGACCAGATGTTTTGCCAAAATGTATTTGTGGTATTTTGATCTGGAAAGTGCCCATCATTCACACATGGATTCGATTCCTCCCATTTTCGGTACTATTTATTATTATTATTATTCTGTAGATCCAGAGATAATACCTACAATTGTTATAAAAATAGTTATGATATGGTATGAAATGAAATAACAAACAGATATTACAATTTTATTTCTTTGAAGGGATTCAGCCAAAGCATTTACACTACATATTCTAAAAAGAGTCATATCTATATCATTTGTCAAGTTTCTGTAAACATTCTAGAAAAGATCATTATATTTGTTGGAGGTGTTTGTTGAGTATCTTTATCTACCGTCGCCAATACGGGGCGCGGCACTAGTATAATATAATGCACGGCCCTCGGCGTTACCTGCGATTAACAACAACAACCTAATCAGTCAGCTACTCGTTATATAAAATACTTGTTACCGATATCCTACTAATATTAATTTTTTTTATAGATTTATCGAGGACCGATGACAATACACTAATTCGAAAAAAAACAAAAAAAAAAGTTAAAAAAGTTTTTTAGTCTAGAAAAAAAAATAGTTTTAAAAAACTAAACAAACACGCTTTTAAACTAAAAAGTAGAAAATAATTTTAATGTAACAAAGCGTAGGGCGACGTTATTGAAATATTTTCAGAAAGCACCCCACGCTTTGTTACATTAAAATTATTTTCTACTTTTTAGTTTAAAAGCGTGTTTGTTTAGTTTTTTTAAAATAAATTTTTTTTCTAGACTTTAAAACATTTTTAACTTTTTTTTTGGTTTTTTTCGAATGAGTGTATTGTCATCGGTCCTCGATAAATCTACAAAGTTTGTACGAAATCTGGCCGTATAAAGTGGGTCAAAATCGCCCCCAAAGGAGTCGGTTACAAACATACAAACAAACAAACATACAAACAAACATACAAACAAACATACAAACAAACATACAAACAAACATACAAACAAACATACAAACAAACATACAAACAAACATACAAACAAACATACAAACAAACATAAAAACAAACATACAAACAAACATACAAACATACAGGTGAAGCTAATATAAAGCGTGTAATAAACGCGAATGTTTGTATGTATGTGTGTATGTATGTTGCTCTTTCACCCAAAAACTACTGAACGGATTTGAATGAAACTTTAGAGTAATATAGCTTATATATCAGAATAACACAAAGGCTACTTTTTACTGCAATAAGCGAAATTAACGGGCAAAAGGTAGGTGATTATAAAAGTAAATTAAATCGTAGTTGTCAAAATGCATCACTGTTTATCTCCAGTTAAAACTTTACAGGTTGTTGTCTGTTACGGGTACTAGACAACTGATATAAATACATGAACATACTTTTTTTTTTGTAAATACATACATATTATACATAGAAAACACCCAGACTCCGAAACAAATATTTGTGAATCACACAAATAATATTTGGTCCGACCCGGGAATCGAACCCGAGACCTCTTGATCAGTAGCCGCATACGCTAACCACTAGACCAACGAGGCAGTCAATATAATAAAACTGACAATATAAGAATCGCAATTTAACACTAGACCGAATTAAAAAAATCCTTACAATATTTTATTGTAATAAACATGGGATTTCTGATATATTTTATGAACAATATTATTTCAGTTGCTATTTATAAACTTCTTTCTCGAAAGTTATTTATTAGTAAATACTGGAGATCGTCTGGAGGTCGCCTTTCAGCTTTTGACCATTCTACCTTATAATATATATTTCATTTGAACCGTCAAATACATAAATAGTAGATGTCAAAATGTAACACTGTTTATCTTCTGTCAAAACTTCACAGGTTGCTATGCATAAAAAATTGCATAGCGAATATAATAATACAACGATGCGAGTAGCCGAAGATCTAACTAAGTGGCGTGCAATCGGAGAGGCCTATGTCCAGCAGAGGACTACGATAGGCTGATGATGATGATTATGATGATAAAATGGCTAAATTAAAAATGAGTTCTGGATAATCACAAATGTACGCCACTTTATATCTCAAAAACACACGGGTAACACCGCGGGCCGAAACTAGTATAATTTAAAAATAAATAAATAATATCATTAAAAGTATATTATTTAGATATAAAAATAATGCAAATATTTAATGTTTAAGTACTTAATTTAAGTCTAAAAAACGCTGCGTTCTACTTTACTATATATTTTAGGAAAACTTTATCTAAAGAAACAAATCTTCTTACAATATCAAAATGTAATCACTTCCATTAGCTTTAGATCTCGGCTCGTTGATCTTGTCAGACTGTTAATACCTCTTATCTTCAGATAAGCTCAATTACACCAGTTATAAGCGGTTTGTTACCACTTTAGTCTGGTTTAACTAAATATGTTTGGTTTGAACGTAAATTTCATCCGTATACTACAATGTTCATATATTTTATAACATTATTGTTTTGATTTAAGCTATATTAGATGCTTTGTATTTTGTTTCTTTGTGTAGAATATTTTAGTGGCACCTACGTGTCGCTATTTTAAATAGTAATGGCATCTCTACTGTATAGAGGCAGTCTCTTCAATTTTAGTATAATATTTTAGAATAATTACAATAATTGAGATCTCTACCCTCACATAAATTATTTCAGTTAATTGTTCGATTTTCGATTTTCATGAAATTTCGTGTGTTTATTTAGAAAGTCTGAGAAATATAGATTTAGTGATCATTTGCGCAAGACGGCTGCCAGGAGCCAGATGCGAGTAGCCGAGGATCGAACTGAGTGGCGTGCAAGTGGAGAGGCCTATGTCCAGCAGTGGACTGCGATAGGCTGATGATCATGAGAATATTATGTTTTACTATTTTTCAAAACCCCTGCCCTAGGTAATAAAGGATGAAACGGTTTCCGAGCGGAGTCGCGGTCATCAGCAACTAGTATTATATAGGTAACTGCTACGCCTGCGTCTATATCGATTATTGCTTTCAAAAATAGTCTATGTCCTTTCTCAGGCTTCAGACTATCTGGGTACAAAATATCATTTCAATCGGTACAGTGGTTTATAAGTTTATAGCGAATAGACAGACAGACAGATGCGGCAGAGGACTTTATTTTATAATATTCAGTGATGTTCTTTAGATACATAACTCACAACGTGACGTCATTAATACATTCGCAAACAAAAGTGTTAGGCCATTCACAATTTTTTTCTGCCCCATATTTAATGTAAAAGATATAGGTCAGCTTTGCTGTTATTAATGCTAAAACTGTCACCGTCACTCGACCGGCAATTTTCGCCGATTAAAATTCAGTACATGTTGTGCCATATATTTTGTTTGGAGTTCCACTGAGAAATACAACGCCGGAATTGTCCTGTAGTTAAACGGACGTGTTTAACGTTAACATACGCGTTATGACGCAAGTTAAGATAATACTGCTGTTTTTGCAGACTTATCATAGTATTAGTAATTTGTTACAGTTCAGTAAAATAAAACAAATGTATGGGATTGGACTGTCTTCTGTCTTGCTGCATCGTTCTTTCATATAAAACTAGCTTTCGCCAGCGGCTTCGTCCGCGTCTATGTTGGTTATCACGGTAAAAAGTAGCCTATGTATTTTCTCAGATTTTAGACTATCTGAGTATAAAATTTCATTTAAATCGGTGACGTGGTTGTTGAGTTCATCGCAAACAGACAGATGTGGCGTAGGACTTTATTTTATATTATGTAGTGATTAGTATTTTCTAAATATTTTTAGAATAAAGTAATCAATATTAAGCAGAATATAGTAAAAAAGTGGTATATAATATGTTTTGGGGCGTTAGAAATCGTACTTTGTTGTATAAATAAAGACTAATTTAAAATACCGATTTCGAAAGGATCACATTGTATACAGTATTCGTACAAAATTTTGTTATTTATTTATTTATAAAGGACCTCCGACAAGGAATACACCAGGAATATTAGTTTTTAACAAACAAAAATAAAAAAACTGTTTTAGTACGTGGGCTTCCTCAATTATGGGAGATTACAACATGGGCATTATAAAAATAGGTACAAATAATAGTGTTCACATATAGATTATATAGATAAGTTAAAAATAGGAAAAAAAAAAAACAATAAGGTAAGCAAAAATTAAGTGTGGACTTGAGTGGAGTGGAGTGGACTTAATTTTTCAGTGATACAAAAACGCTACATTTTATAATTTGAACCAATATCTATAGAACAGAACAGCCGACATAATTAAAGGATATTTTGTGTAGACAATAGGTAAGCGCCTCACGCCTCGCATACGGAATTTTAATTCTAAGCTTATGCCATTTAGATTTGTCGCCGGGACTGTACCTACGTGGTTTGAATTAAGACCTCGTAGGCTTTGGCATGCTGGTTTTGTAATTTTTGTACGATATTACTCTAAAGAATTATTACTTTAATTTGTCCCTTTTTATCCCTCATTTAGGTATTATGGTGTAGAAAGTATGGGTAAATAAGTATAGGTGTAATTAGTGATAATTTTCCTTACACATTTAAAAATATTCAGTATACCTGTCTAGAAGCGCTCATAGCCGAGTGGCCTTAGGTGATTGGAAACAATCACCGCGGGTAAGCAACTACGGCGCGGTCAGACCTAGATGGGTGACCGTATGTGGCATGATATGTTATGAGCGTTTCCGTGATTCGGAGGTCACGTTAAGCAGTCGGTCCCGGTTGTTGTCATAAGGTAACAGTCGTGAAGCTTAGTTGGAGGCCTTCGGGCGGCTTAAAAACATCCAACGGTAAGATTACGTAGCCACAACGTGTCTCGCCAGTCCCCAACCCGCACTCGGCCAGCGTGGGGACGTAAGGCCTTAACCCTCTCTTGAGAGGAGACCCGAGCCCAGCAGTGGGACGTTATGGGTTGTTGATGATGTTGATACCTGTCTGACCTGCCCTAGTAGTAATTAAAAGTATGGCCTTAACCCTCTCCTGAGAGAAGTACCGAGCCCAGCAGTTGGACATTAAGAGTTGTTGAGGAAGCACAGTACTCGCAGATACATAACGCTACTACGATTGACTTCTAAGTTTTGACTACCTACGAGCTACGGCGTAGCTTTATGTTACTTTTGAACGTAGCCCATCTTTACGCGTTTTGTAATTGCACTGTGTTGTGGCTATAAATAGTTGTAAATAAAGTAGTATATCGTATCTTAATAAACTAAGTGAAATTAATGACATTTTTACCTTTTGTATTAACTATAAAATTATCCGTTTTGCCAACTTTAAGTTTAGTCCCATCTCGAAATAGGAACAAGCCAAGCTACATTAAAAACGGTTCAGTAGTTTAAGTACAACGGTGAAACATACAAACATACTTAAACTGCCAAAACTATAACCCTTTTTTTGCGCTTTACCGTAGTCAGGTAAAATATGTATAATCTTTTTCTAAATCACTCCTACATACGTACCTACACAGATGTTATTAAATTTAGCATAAGAGGGAAAATGTACCCAAAAATATATTATAATATCTTCATATTGAAACATTTTCTATTACCGTTCCTTTCATAAAGGGATAGGCGACCACTTTAAGTACCACTTATGACTATTAATTCCCAGTAACCGTGTGGGAATTACATCAAATTGGGACTAAATGTGCTCTATTCGCATTATCCTTAAGGCTTATCATTTTAATGTGTATTTTAGTATTCTAATTAAGGCTATTTAATAAATAGTTACTGTTTTGGGTGCGGCATAAAAGTTAATTATAGTATGTATATTTTGTAATGATTTTGTTGCTTTTAAATAATTTTTTTTAAGAAGCGATCATAGCCAATCCGGCAGAGAAATAAAGTTATCGATGTAGCTCACAGGATTCGCAAGCTGAAGTGGCAATGGGCTGGCCATATTAGCCGCAGGACCGACCACCGTTGGGGTAAGCGTGTTCTTGAGTGGAGACCGCGTCTCGGCAAACGTAGCGGAGGACGTCCATAGGCCAGGTGGAGTGATGATATGCGCAAGAAGGCTGGCAGGAGCTGGATACGAGTAGCCGAGGATCGAACTAAGTGGCGTGCAATTCGAGAGGCAGAGGTGAGCAGTGACGGTGCGGTCCATTTATGGCATGATAATCTTCTGCGTATTTAGCTGGTGACGGTTGAGGTCGTCATAAAAAAGAGGTATGATACATTTGATGCAACTGTGTATCTATCGTTTGCCTTGTAGCTTGCAAGTGAAATGACCCATGTGCTACGGTTTTTTTATGACCAGAAGAGCTAAAAATAATTTCTCAAAGGACTATTCTCAAATTGTCTACTTTTAAACCATTTTGGTACCCTTCAAAGCAGCTCTACGAATATTGCCAGGTTCTCACAGTACGACAGCTTTTTGTCGTTGATATTTTAATTAAACAGCACTCTTTAATGGAATATAATTCTCACGCAAACAAAAAACGAAGAGGCCACACCGTTTGTGAGCGACTGATTCGGCCAAAAACATCATTTAAGCGTAGGTTCTTCCCATTTTTGGGTTCTTATATATATAATAAAATAAATAACATCATTTATATATATACCCTAAATAAACAAAATCTAAAAAGATCAGTGTCACAGTGGTTAAGAAGTCTGTCTTATGATGAAACAGAGTCACTGTTAACTGTTTTGCAATAGTAAAGTTGCAAAATTCTACTTTCACACAAAACTTACAACTAGCTTTCACTCACCCTCTGACACACACACACGCACCCATGCAGACAACACACCCAGAGGACATTCTTCATTATTGTTATTTTTTTTTTATTATTATTATTTTTTACTTTTATATTTGTTTTCATATCTGTTCTGTGATTACCTCAAACTTAAAAATGTTAAATTGAAGATCATTATTAAAGCTGTAGTAATGTACATAGCCGATGGGTAGAGGCGCCGTATGCTGAAGCACAAGTTTCCAACCTAGTTCAGCAACGGAGGCTAGTAATAAGACACAATTTTGTACATAGTTAACATGCAAATGTAATGATCTGATAAACTAATCAAATTGTTAACAATCTTTATTGGACAATAAACTATTATTATTATTATTATTAAATGTAGAAAATAATATTTTTTTAAGTTGAAAGATATGATAAAAATCAAATACTATTACTAGTTGTATAATACTATGTTGCTCACAAACAAATGGTTTACACTGATAATTGCATCCATAACTGATCCAGTAATTGATATCTTTCTTCAAGAATCAAAGTATCATCATCATCATCATCATCATCATCATCATCATCATCATCATCATCAGCCCATCTCAGTCCACTGCTGGACATAGGCCTCTCCCATTGCACACCACTTGATCGTTTTTGTGCTTCTCGCGTCCAGGTGCAACAAAGTATGTTATTGTTGAATTTCATTAAACTCAATTTGGCGGTTTAGCCAGCCGAGTCACATTTTTTGTTCTAATAGAGCTTATAAATTGATAGATATAAAAAATATTCGACTACTTATCCAATTAAATTTTTTTTAAATTCTTACGTAATTCTATCTGTCTGTATTATTCGTCTAAGCCGCTGCACTGATTTCAATTAAAGTCAGCATTTAAGTACTTTGATTCTTATATTTATATTGAAGAATATAAGGAACTCTTTATTGCGATAAGCGATAGTAGATAGTGCAAAAAGCAACATATGTAAAGCTAGTACTGCAAATGCTATCGATATACGATCAAAACAGAAGATAAATTCAATACTAATTGACCTGGATAATAACTGTGGTATGAAACAGGGTAACAAATTGTGAATCAATTAAAACTTTAGCCGCGGCACATGTTCCATTACTTTTAATGAGGCGTTGGATCATCTACTCGTATATTAGCCATATTTTGACTTCGCTCTTCGAGTTTATTTCAATCGAAGTTTTTGATACATTAATTTGAAAATAAATTTTGTACAAAGCTGTTATAAAAGAGTGTTATCTTTTTTTCCAAACAGTAGTACTTGTTTCGAATTAAGAATTTCCGGAGTGTTGTAAGGGATTTGACGAAAAGCAAATAAAACATCCTAACAGGGAATTTCAATAATAATTACCTTAATCAAATTAAAATGACTTACTAACTTTTATCTGCAGTTCTGATCGCATTTAAGTTGGTTTTCGACGTAAAGAGTATCTTGTGGCCTTCATCAGAAATCAAAGTAATCTTTGCCAAGTTTAATTGAAATTGGTGTTATTATGATTTAGCCGTAATAGCGTAACAAACAGAAAGACAGAATTAATTTAGAATTTGTAATTTAAATAGATGATACCTTAGGTAATCTCAATTTTAATTATATGTTGTACTCGAAGTATATAGTTCTCAACGAAAATATTTTAATAACTATTAAACTTCTTAGTAATAGGTTCAAGTTATTTGTTATAATCATCATCATCATCATCATTCTATCGCAGTCCACTGCTAAACATAGGCCTCTCCCATTACACACAACTCTGATTAATTTTGGGCTTCTCGCATCCAGAATATCAATTTGGTATAATAATTTACCTAAATATCATTAAAAAATATTTACGTTACTTACCTAAATATTTTTAAATAATTTGAGAACGACGTTTCCAAAATTAATGATTTAGAACAAGGGCCCTTAGAACGAGGACAAAAATGTACAAACCCAAGAGAGGCTGTCCACTTTTGCAAATAAATCATACAAATTGATTCGTAACCCAAAAAAATGTAGCAAATTTATATATTCAAAGCCATGATTTAAATACTTGCAAAGAGATTTAACGATTGACTGAATGAATAAATATCACGTTGTTATTTTATGATGAAAATCCCCTAAGGCTTGAAGAAAATGATAAAAAAAGTTTTATTTTCGTTATGGTGTACGCAAATAGCAGATTAGCAAGCTGAAGTGGCAGTGGGCTGGCCATATTAGCCGCAGAACTGATGGCCGTTGGGGCAGAAGAGTTCTTGAGTGGAGACCGCGTCTCGGTAAACGTAGTGTAGGACGCCCACAGGTGAGGTGGAGTGACGACCTGCGTAAGATGGCTGGCAGGAGCTGGATGCGAGAAGCCCAAAATCGATCACAGTGGTGTGCAATGGGAGAGGCCTATGTCCAGCAGTGGACTGCGATAGGCTGATGATGATGATGATACGCAAATACTTTGTATTTTTAAAGATAGCTTTTATGACAACAATTGGCTAATACCCCGTGGTTCCGTTCGCGTCTGTTTCATCCTTTATTACCTATTCTCAGACCTACCTACTGAATGAACACACAAAATTTCATAATAATTGATCAAGCCGTTTCGGAGGAGTACGGCAACTAACATTGCAACCCAAGATTTTTAGATGTCAAGACAACTATTTTCATTTTTTTACTTCGAATATTTCTCTTTACGAAATTATTGCTGAACTATTTTTTTTTATATAAAACAAGTGTAAACTATGTAGAGGACATGGCTTACACTGAAAGTTTTAAGTTATCTTTAAGTAAAAATAAGAAAAATATATAAAATACGGTATATTTCTTTTTTATATATTTGAATCATCATCATCAGCCTATCGCAGTCCACTGAATATACTCAATATGATTACTTAGAATTCACAAGTAAAAGAGTTTTACGAATACCGAATTTTATATTTTTTTACAATTTTCGTAGGAAAATTGGAATCAACACCAATAAATTTTAGGGCGATAATTTTCCACGAATTTAAAAGATCACTGCGCTGCACGTTTTTTTCTCCGAAACGAATCCTGTTTGCACTCGCCATTTCACTTGAACAACAAGAAACAGATAATACTGAGTGGTACATACTTGCCTGATGTCTCTGAAAAGTAAAGGGTATACGACCTAGAAGGTTCATCCTGTTGCACTATGACAATGCTTCGGTGCATACCGGGAACAAAGTAAAGTCATTTTTGATTTTTGAAAACCTAGAGCCCGTGACCCATTCAGCACACAGTCGAGACCTAGGTCCATGCGATTTCTTTATTTTACCAAAAGTAAAAGATATAATTAGAGGTTTGATATTTATTGGGCCAGAAGAGGCAGTATAACCGTTTGAACTGGCAGACCCTAAACAATAATGGGAATATTGAAGCCTAGTAAGAAAAAGTGTAAAGAATAGTAGGCAAGTTATATATTTTTCGAAACATAATATATCTAAAACACAAAGAAAGCACCTATGATTTTTAATATACTTACAACCTAAATGTACGACTTAATATCTAGGTACAACCATTCTTCTCGATTCAAAGAAGCCCATCTTTTTTAAAATAAACTCAATATGATTACTTAGAATTCACAAGTAAAAGAGTTTCACACGGAGAAATACAAATATTTTTGCGGCATAACAGTAATATTAAATACTGTGAACTACATAAATAAAGAAAAATAAGTACGGACACGCACGTTTGGGAAATAAATATTTAGTACAGGACTTTGTGTTCAAGCGAGCGTGTAGCGAAATATTCCGTTCATGGAATATTCGGATTATGGAAATAAAACTAAAGATTTTGTAGTTGTAAATTTACCACTCATAAAAAATAATTTACTTTATAGAACCACTGTTTTGTAAGGATTCCTATGCCACTTTGACGTTAGTAGATTTACGTATAAATTTAATTGTTTTTGTTACAAAATACGCATTGCTATTTTGAAAAGCAAAACGAAAATGTCTTGAATAACTGTTTCTTTTTCATTATCATCGTCATTATCATCGACCCATCGCAGTCATCTCCCATTGCACACCACATAAATCAATTTTTTTTTGTTTTTTTTTTTTTAATTTACTTCTTTCTTTATTTATTTTATAGAGGTTATATATTTATTTTTTTCTAAAAAACAGTTATGTAATTTTAAAAACAAATGCACGTTACTAGGTTGTTGACGAAAACGTGGGATTAGTGATAAACTTCTTGATTTTTTTTATAAATTTGTTTTGCATTTTATGTGTCCTTCAGTGGCATAAAAAGTATTTATTTATTGACTAACCAACACCAATGTGTCTTTCTGCTCTTCCGTGAGATTGACTAAGTTATAGTTCTTAAGCCCTATATCCAAGGCTTAAATCTCTGTAAAATATAATATCATATCATGTGCATGAAATTTAAAAAAAAAACAAACAGAAAAGCTTCAAGTAATACAGTAGGTAGCCCCAGCTGTAACAAAAATTAATGTATATTCGCATGTGTGTACAGACTACAGTTATACGAACAATAAAATCCGTAGTGAAAATCAAAAGTTAGGGCTTAATAAGGTTAAATGTTTCATACAAGGGAAAATGCCTGGAGGGCTATTTAGACATCCGGGGGATAAACTGGTAAGTGCTTTTATCCGTTACCTATTTAATTAGACTAAGTAATAAAGTGCTACAGTAATTTACTTTGAAAATACATGTTCTTTGCACACAAATAACAGTCGTATACTGTACTATAATAGGTACCTCTTTTATTGAATGAGTAATACAAGCACTTGTACTTGCATAACTGAAAAGAAAATACGATTTTTTTAAAAAGAACTTTTGCATTAAGAATGTACAATATGTGTGCTCTATAAGAAGGAAATAAAGAACACCCAACTCAGAAGAAGAATTTGTGGATCGCACAGTGTTGTCATGTGGGATGTGAACCCACAATACTTGGTGTTCTAGAAAGCGGTGTGGTGACCTTTTAAACCACTAGGCCAGCCATGCAGACAAATCTATATATACAAAAATGAAACCCGTTTTCCTTGGTCACGGCATCACGCGTGAACGGCTGGACCGATTTCACTAATTCTTTTTTTATAATATACCTTGAAGTACGAGGATGGTTCTTACGGAGAGAAAAATTTAAAAAAAAAACTGAAAAGTCTAAAAACAACACTTTTCTATATTCCCATACAAAAGATTCGTAATAATACTTAAAAGTCAATTTGAACTTTAATACCATAACATAAAGTTCAAGTTTTATTGGAGGGATTCCGAGAAGGCAAAACAATTGAGTGACGTTAAATCGTCTGTTAGGCGGTACGAAGTTCGCGGGGTCAGCTAGTCAATTCATATTTTTGATGTGTTGTGCAAGGTACAGGCATGAAACCCCGCAATTTGTCATACCGGAGTATGGAATTTCTTGGAAGCAAATCCAACAACACCTCGACCAGGGATTCAAACCCGAAACTTTTTGGTCAGCAATCACATATGATAACCACATAAATATGTATATTAGTACTTAGCGGCAAGGAGCAGAAATAAGTTTAATACTAAGTCATAAGTCTACTAAGTCTTAAAAGTAATACAGCATAAGAGTTATATTTTCAACATTAACTTAAAGAATATTTATATACAAGCGTCAAAAAATTCCACCACATCATCGATTCCCAAAAGACTGGGACTGCTTTGCCACGTTAAATAGAAAAACTAATTCTCTTTGCTAGACAAAAGACAGCCCTTTGGTCACGAAAAGCAAAAAAAAAAGTGTTAAATTGAATTGTTTCTCTTTCAAATTCGCTATTTCGTCGTTACTGTGACCTCACCTTATTCACGCAGTTACATCAATTATTTAAACGCACTCGATATCTTAAATTTAGTTTTGTTTATGCGTCCTTAGGAGTACGTGTGGTGTTGCCAACGATAAAAATGTCAGAAGTTTGTTTTTTCGTTATACGCCTGCCCAAAGAGTAATGTTTTGTACGTTTTGTTTTCGTTTTCATTTATAAATTGTGTTTTTTAATACTTTTGAGTGACAGATAAGATTATTATTAAATCCTATTGCCTAAAATAATTAATGAATTTGGATGCAGAGTCCTAACAATTTTGTTAGTAAATGTATATTATATAAAATTGATAGGATAATCAAGCAAAGATGTATTTTTTTTCTGTGGTATAACTAAAGCTAATGCAAATCCCATATAAGCTAGTGAGCGTCAGTTGTCAAGGCATTAGCTCGTTGGCGCTCGCACAGCTCGGGTGGTGGTGTTACATAATTATCGCTCTAACTGTTCTGGTATTATAGTTGATTGTTTCTTGATGTTTATTTCTAATGTTATTTTATATAATTTAAAAGTGTTGGCAAGTGTAACTTCATTGTTTGTCAACTATATTGTTTAATAAACAGTAGTTTACTGTAGATGACTAACTGTTTTTTATAAATTATAGCCTGGTACCTAAAAATAAATATATTGATATATTACATAACTATTAACATGATATTACTAAATTGAAACTTTTCAATACACAAGCATTAAAAACCCAATTACTTGTCAGCAACATGTTACCCGGTACTCGTTCAAAGGGAGGTCTCAGATGTACAACCTTTAGTAACACTATTCCGTATAAATTGCCAACTGGATATTATTGGGAGAGTAGAATTGACCCAATTTGTCCTAAGTTTATCCTTTGTATGGTTCTAGGAAGAGATTGCCAATACAATAATAACTGGCTTTTCAGATGTGTAGTTCTAAAATCCATATTCATCATCATCATCATCATCATATCAGCCGCAAGAAGTCCACTGCTGAACGTAGGCCTCCCCCATTGATTGCCATTTCGACCGGTCGGTAGCGGCCTGCATCCAACGAGTACCTGCGATCCTAATCAGGTCATCCGTCCACCTTGCGGGAGGTCTTCCTACGCTGCGTTTGCCGTCACGTGGTCTCCACTCAAGCACCTTTCTGCCCCATCGGCCATCGGTTCTCCGAACTAATCCATATTAGTTTAAGTTAAATAGTTACGTTTATAACCAGATTAAATAAATTTGCACGTTTAGCTTAGTGGTTTAAGCAGTCACAGCGCCGCTGTTTACTGCGCCAAGTGTCGTGGGTTCAAATCCCACGTGGGACACCATTCTGTGTGATCCAGAAATCTTTGTGTCCGTTTCATGTATTTTTGTAAAGTCCCCCGCGATTCAGGGTATATATTACTCATGCGGGAGATGTCTTTTTCAAAAAAAAAAAGAATGCATAGAGATTTTCTTCGAGTGTTATTTTCGCTTTTTTCTTCATCATCATTCAAAAACAATGTAACCAAAAATTGTAAAAACAATGTTGGAAAAGAGTGTCCATGGAGTTTCTTGTCTGTTCTTCTCCATAGGATCTAGGAATTGGAACAGACGATTAGCTTCACGACTGACTACTGACTGACTACTTGACGTTTCAAAAGTGCCGTTGTATGGTTTACTTGAAATAAAATGGTTTGATTTGATTTGATTTGATCATCTCAGCCGAAACACCCCTCCTCCTCTATTAAAATTATCCAGAGTAATTTTATAATTCGGTAAAATTGTGAAACACTTTATGTAATATATATTATACTAGCTTTCGCCCGCGGCTCAGCCCGCGTCTATTTCAGTTATCGCGGAAAAAAAAATATCGTATTTTTTTTTTATTATTATAGAGTATTTTAGAGTAACAAACAAACTTACATTCACATTTATAATATTAGTAGGGATAATATGGGGTTCGCCCTTGCGTATATTGTTTATTGCGACAATCAGTGGCCTATGTTCTTCTGTATAGTGCAATCTATCTTTATACATTCATCTAAATCGCTATAGAAAGAAGTCAGAGACACCAATATGTCTAACTATTATAGTTATATCACAATAAATACTTTTTCATGATAAAATATTCAATTTTTACGACCAAATAAATTCTTTACAAATAAATCTTTCACAATATGTTTCACTCTAATATTTACCTAATATGTATCTGGTATGGTATGTATCTGGTGGTTTATGCACCATTTAGTCGGAACTCGTGCAATTAGCGATGCTGTTAATTAATTGTTATGTTATTATTTTCTAAAAGTGTATAATGTATGCGTCTAATTCTACTATTATAACTGGTTAATTTTGTGGCAGCCCAAGATATAAGCGTAGCTTAGTTTGGGTGCCATCAGCAAATTTTGTCAATATTGTACATGTACTTAACTGCAATAATTTAATTATTTATTAGTATTATTATTTATTAACTAGAACACAATTTAATCTAATTATATTATATGTTATATTAATTTGATATTGATTTAGTAGCTAGCTCCGTACCGCAATGTTTTTTGTTTGTTTTCGATGTTTTGTTGGATTTGTGTTGTAAAGGTATAACAACAACCACAGGGCTAAGTAGCTCCTTATATCATCAACTATTTGTCTGTGAAAATCATGTCAATGTTAGTTCAGCCGAAACAGATATTAGCCGGAATAAACAGACAGACAGACAAATAAACATTAAATTTTAAATGATTTTTTATAATTATAAGTTGGCGCCAAAAGAAAAAAAATCATAGATATGTAAAGCTTGATGACACGTCCTTGTCTTTGAATTCAAAAGTAACTACATTTATTTATGTTGTTCTTTTACGGGTAAGCTACACCGATTTGAAGGAAATTTGGCATAGAGGTACTTTGATTTAAAAAAAAGGATATCTACTTCCGACATTCCAGCGGGCCAAACCTTGGGTACAACCTATATAAATAATTCAATGGCACACTTATTGTCATTAATATTCATAAAACTCGATATCGAAGTCCAGGAAACCATTTAAATCCACACCTACATATTTATACACAATAGGACGAACAACATTATATAATTGCATTGACGAGAACCCAAAATGGGGACTAAGTGGACTTAAATGAAAGCCCATAATAAAGGTCGGTACTATATACACGAATACAGCATTTGATCGATGCGTGACCTGTATTTAGCGGCCCCAGCGTCACACTGAAGTGTAATACTTGAGCCATCAACCGTTATGCTTTAAATAATTTTAATAAAAAGGAACCGACTTCAAAGAAAAACTATTCCGAATACCCAAATCGCGACAATTGTGCTTATTGTATATTTGAGGAGTTCCCTCGATTTCCTTGGGATCCCATCATCAGATCTCCGATATGGTGACGATGGGACCACCTGTAAGCTACGCCCATTCCAATGCAAAAATATTTTTTGAAATCGGTTCATAAACGATGAAATTATCGCTGAACATACATAAAAAAAAGAGATTCCGACGAATTGAGAACCTCCTCCTTTTTTTTTTTGAAGTCGGTTAGAAAAACTAAAATACTTATGACTTGCAGTTCTTGGAGAGTCTACGAAATGCTATCATTCGTATTTCTCTCACATTTAATTATGTAAAACTCTTTTACATTTTTCATTCCGTTCCATTTCAACAAAGTTATTGCAGCATTATGCACAGATTAGTCAAACACGCACACACTTTCTTCTCTTCTTCCTAGCCTTATTCCCAATATTATTTGAGGTCGGCTACTCATTAAAAAGAAATAGCGAGAATTAATTAATTGCTACAATTTTAATTCCTAAACTAAATGTTTGTTTTTGCTATTGGTATGAAAGTTGTGCACCTAATTGCTATTCCTATTACTAGTTTCATTGCATTTGCAACCCTATGGTAATTAGGGAAATTAATATTCAAGTGGGTTAATACGAAAAAGCCTACCTTATTTGACATAAAACTACAAGTTTTTTTCTTGTTGTATTAAATTAAATTAGATTATTTTGTAGCTAAAATCTACAAAGCACCTCTTAGAGGTGCTTTGTAGATTTTAGTTACACAGTTACAAAACTTTGTTAGATTTTAGTTACAGTATGTATTGAAAAACTTAAATATTCAAAAAAGGTTTTGTGATAGGCATGATGACAATTGTAGAAGTTTGATACAAGATACATTTTCACACTTTAAAAACATTTCACACATTTAGAGAGACTTTTATTACAGTCACATCGTACATACAGTATTTATGAATGCATACCTAAATATCAGTTCCTATAGGATTATAGAAGTGACTATGACGTCAATCATGACGTTACTGCACGGTGTACTAGGTGGCCGGATTTAGGCATTTGCCTACGGAAAATGGAATTTATTATGTGACCGTATTTATGCCTAATAGAATCAAAATTTAAGGTAAAACACGCACTGCTTTTATGAAAATATATTTTGTTGTCATAAATCTGTGATATGGACTCCTTATTATAAAACAAAATGTCGGTAATTAGTTGACTTACTGTAAAAAGTGTATTTGAAATCCAAAATCTGTACTTAACTTTTTGAAATAGGTAGGTATCGAAATGGAGCAACATAAGATTTTGACACATTGACTGTAAAAATAACGGTATCATACGAATCTCTGGGTATTGCGTTTGTGGTGCATTGCTGTTCTTTTGGCATCATTTTATTGTATACTATTTGAGAAATTGTATGAGCTGTGGCGAAGAGTCGACACATCTAGTCTTTTACATTTTCATGTAGTTACTTGTATAACCTTGAATTTTTTTTTGGTTTTTAATAATGACTTAACTGTTAATAACGGGGGGGACATACATTTTACCACTTTGGAAGTGTCTCTTGCGCAAACTATTCAGTTTAGAAAAAAATGATAGCAGAAACCGCAATATCGTTTTTGAAGACCTATCCATAGAGTATCACTTTCCACCTCACACGTATGGGTTGAAGAAAAATTTTTTTGACTTGACTTGACTCCCAAAATGTTTTGTTTTTTTTTCTATTTTTGTGTAAAAATATCAATTGGTACTACTGACCAAATTTCAACAGTATAGTTTTGGAAAAAAGGGGCTGTGACATACGGATGGAGAGACAGACAACCTATAAGGGTTCCGTTTTTTGCCATTTGGCTACGGAACCCTAAAAAAAAATTCACACACACTTCACACATTCTGTGTTATAACAGTGTAATTTATATGTCCATTTGGGATTATTCTTTAACATAGGGGGACGCATGCATATGGCTCCTCCCTACCGTATTGCTCCATGTCAATATTTATGTTTTACGAGACTATTGTAGGAAACAAAATATCTACTTCAGAAATTTAAGAAGACTGGAGTAAACAAAGAGCGTCATTAACGGTGAGACAGTTCTTCATTATCGACAGTAACGGAGTCACCGAGTCCCTTGAGCCCCTACAGCTGCGAAGAAATGTCGCCTCCATGGCAGTCCTCTGTCTTATTAGGCTCATGCTTTCCGTCAGACATAGCAGGAGTCATTTTGGCAGTTTATATATAAAAAAAAGAAATGTAAAACAAAACTATGATGTCAAACCAAAGCGTTTTGCCACAATTGATGAGAAAAAGTCAGAATCGAAGAACGAGCTGAACGGCCAAACCGAAAAGCGCATTTCAGAAGTGCTTTGAATATTGGAAGCAGCGCTGGAATATTATATAATCTTATATTATATTATAAATCGATCAAAGTGGTATGCAATGAGAGAGGCCTATGTCCAGCAGTGGACTGCGATAGGCTGATGATGATGATGATGATGAGGGATATTGCTTTGAAGAGAACAAAATGGATAATGATAAATAAATGCTTTAAAAAAAACAAAATTCAGCTTTTCTTTAAAACAGCCTATGCACTCTGCCTAGTTTAAGATCTGAATGCCGTGTCTGAAATGTGTGCAGTTATTATATAGTAATAGGTCAAAATCCACTTTCAACATTTAATAATCACTTAGTCAGTGGTTATCTTAGTCAATCGAGAAGAAAGAATTATTTATTTTTTTAGACAAATTGTTAATGGTGTCTCAAAACACATACAACTTTTTAAGAAATAATTCGAATCAAAAAAATTAAGAGAGAAAACTTATTGTGACCCTATTACGCAGACAAAGAAATCTTAAAATGATTCTATAATGAAGTGCGTATTGCTCAGTGAATCTTAATGAAATCTTGTGGGTGACGTTAAGACATCGACCGCAGACGCACTGGGGCATCTCACTGACTGAACGGAATATAGAAGATCTGAAGTTTTTTTTTGCGGTTAGATAAGTTTATCGTTTATGATTTAAAAATAATTAATAGGTTTAAAAACTTCTAATGACTTCAAGAAAATTGTAATGTTTATAGCCTTGAATGTGCATTTGTGTACATGCATGTGTGCTATTTAACTCCCAGATAGATTTTTAGAGATTGATTTAGTGGTTTTAAAGAGGTTTATAAAATGTAAATATTTCGGACATCTTACACACAACGCCATAATCTAGTCCCAAGCTAAGCGGAGCATAAACATACTTTTCTTTTGTAAATACATAAATATTATACGTAGAAAAATACCCAAACTTCGAAACAAATATTTGCGTATCTCACAAACATTTGGTCCGACCCGGGAATCGAACCCGAGACCTCTTGATCGGCAACCGCATACGCTAACCACTAGACCAACGAGGCAGTTCAAATTAAGAGTTTAAATTATGTAAATATAGAAAAAGCAAACTTTATTATTTCACACAATTATTTAGTAAGAAAACAGCTTTCTATAGTATTTAACATTTTATTTGCAATTGTCAAACAAACACAGGCTATTCTAACACAGCCGAAAAAAGGGCCTTTTCACTTCTTTTTACTTTGCACTTGTAAATAAAAGCCAGTCTCTGTTGAAAATAAAAGCTTTTTCGGAAACAAATCCCATCAAACAATGGTACCGCGTAACAGCGCTCTTTCACCAAAACATTGCTACTCTGTTAAATAAATTCGTATATGTAGAAATTCTGTGTATGTATTTCAGAAATATTATTAAAAACGGCTGATGAAAGCAATAGGTATTTATGTTATTAACTACTGAAATAATCTGAGATCGTATAGCCGTGTGGTGACGGATTAAGAGTACAGAGTGTCACCACCCCTATTCATCCAGGGGTGTCGTAAAAGGCGACTAAGGGATAAACTACGCAAGACAACATCCATGCAAAGAGAAGGAAAACTTGAAACCAACCCTATACCAACCCGTCTGGCCAGCGTGGTATAGTAGGCCGAAACCTCTTTTCTAAGGAGAGGCCTATGTCCAGCAGTGGACTGTTGACGATGATGATGATGATGATGTATATATTTTATTATTCATAATGATTTTAATTTAATTTCTTAATCAATACTAATATAATAAATACGAAATTAAGTTTGTTTGTCTATCTGTCCGTCTTTTACGCTTTTACGGCAAGCTAATCCACTGCATTGTTTTCAATGTTGTCATGGAGATACCTACTAGCACTGGGCAGCTAGTATAATTAGTAGTAGCTAGCTATAGTACACCAGGTAATTACAACATAACTTACAACTAGTTTTATAGATATAATTGGCCGCCTATCGTTAGGAAGCAATCTTTTACGGGAACGGTAAAGGTATATGGACCGTTTTATAAAACTTTTTAGCACAAAATCGAAAGACTCGAAAAGCAGATAATTTTAACAAAAAGGACCCGACTTCAATGAAAAACTATTCCGAGTACTCAAATCGCGACATTGTGAATACGATATTTGAGGAGTTCCCTCGATTTCCTTGGGATCGCATCATCAGATCCCGATATGGTGACGATGGGACCACCTGTAAGCTACGCCCATTCCAATGCAAAAATAATTTTTGAAGTCGGTTCATAAACGACGAAATTATCGCTGACCATACATAAAAAAAAATAAAAAAAGATTCCGACGAATTGAGAACCTCCTCCATTTTTTCGAAGTCGGTTAAAAATGCTAAACTGTTATTCCTTAACCTCGATAACTAACTTCTTAAACCAGTGTAAGCATACCTATATAGTTTTGTGTTTGCGCCAAACAAGACAATTCATTAATGTGTTGACACGCTCGTGTTTGTTAATTTAATTTATTTATTTCTTTAAAGTTAAGGTAATCAAGTTCATCTTTACAAACATTATAAATGAAATTGTAGTGTCTGTGTGTAATTTTAAAAGATCAGTGTTTTACCAAATACATATTAAAAACCTAATTTCATCGAAAAAGCAATCTGTTTGTTGCGCCTAATCTCTATGAAACGGCTGAAACGCTTTTGACGTAACTTTCATTGGCAGACAGCTGATGACACAAGGAGTAACTTAGGCAATTTCTTAGACCTGCTTCGCTCCGCGGCGTTACTCGCGATTCACAAAACTAACCGCGGGACTCAGCAAGTATGTATCAATAAAAGTTATATCACATCTCCAAAAATCATAACATTACAATTAGTGACAATAATATACAATAAACCAATTTAAATTTTCACACACGTAATTATCACCTAAATTCTCGAATGCTAAAGTTGACATACAAGACAATTTCACATATAACTGCCAACGTTCTAATTGCGTCTTGTCGTGTTGTCAACCAGCACCGCCTTTTGCTCATTCCGGCTTAAGTGCCTTGAATGCTGTGACACCGTTTAATTAACTGCTACTCCGGAGATAGTAGGTGTGGAGTATGTCTGATATTTGGCAGCAATGTGTGAATGACAGCGCAATATAGTCTCCGTAAGGGTTTGATAGCATACGTACATTATGTTGTGATAGACATAAATATGTGGAAGTTTTAGTTTAGTTAAACTAATAAATACATTGTGATAGTAAATTGTCTTGGTATTACGAATAGAGAAATGAGATGAGTGAATACTGATCATCATCAATCATCATCAACAGCCTTTAACAGTCTACTGCTGGACATAGGCCGCTCCTTAGAAAGGAGGTTTAGGCTAGCCAGGCCAGCCAGCGTGGTATTACTATACCACGCTGGCCAGACGGGTTGGTATAGGGTTGCTTTCAAGTTTTCCTTCTCTTTTCATTGATGTTTATCATGTTAGTTTATCACTTAGTCGCCTTTTACTTTGGCTTTTGCTGCTTTTACTTTGGCTGCACGGTTGGCCTAGTGGTTTAAGCGGTCGCCACGCCGCTCTCTACTGCGCCAAGTGTCGTGGGTTCGAATCCCACGCGGGGATAACACTTTGTGTGATTCACAAATTGTTGTTCTGAGTCTGGGTGTTCTTTGTGTCCGTTTCATGTATGTTTGTAAAGTCCCCCGCGACACAGGAATTCATATTTCTAATGCGGGAGTTGTCTTTTAAAGAAAGAAAAAGAAAAAAAAAAAAAAAATTTTACGACACCCGTAGGATGAATAGGGGTGGTGACACTCTGTATTCTTAATCCGTCACCACACGGAAATCGACTTCGAATACTGATAAAATTCTTAAATTATGACATAAACCTAATAGAATATGTATTAGGTTTTCGTCATATTTATGACTTCTAATGTCCAACTGCAGGGCTAGGGTCTCCAATTAGAGGGAGTAATATGTCCCAACGACGCTGACGGAGTCCGCGGCCAGTGTGGGTATTGTATTGCCCTAACAAAGCAGGGTCAGGGACTGGCAAAACAAAGTTGTGGCTATGTAATCTTGTCGTTGGATGTTTTTATGTCTCCAACTATGCTTCACAACTGTTATTCTATGATAACAATAGGGACCCACTACTTAACGTGACCCAATTACGGAGACACTCGTGGTGTTATGCTAACGGTCACCCAGCCAGGTGCTGTCCGCGCCGTCGTTGCTTATCCTCGATGATTGTTTCTTGATTTTGATCAATTTTGAAGAATGCTTAAATGTGTACATAAATAGAACCCTGTCATTGCTTGCCTTTATAGGATTTTTGTGTGGCGACTTCTACATACAGCGCGACAAAAACATACGACAGCACCATCTAGCGGAGAAGCATTGAACTACGAAGAAAACACGTAACGATCTATACCGAGTAACTACTAATCCTGAATCGCGAAAGTAACATTCTCGCACCGATTAGCATATATACAACATCCCAACATCAACTGTTGGGCAGTGGTCCACCAGGCATGATCACCTCGCCTGGTCGGAGGATCCTCCCTTTGTTTTGGAGGAACACGTCACCCGTACCTCCACAATTTCGTTATACAAGAAAAATAAGTAGCTAACTACTTTGGTACAAATCAATAACCGTGTTATCTTTACAGCAGACTTCGTATATTTTACAACTTAAATTTCAAATTCTGAATTGATTCATTTAAATGACACTTTTGGGACCCACTTATTCTGTTTAAAGTGCTTTGAAGATTTTGATAAGCGCCAATTGCCGATAACTTTATAGACTGGTGATGAATATAATTATCATATATATTCTGGATCCGTACTCTTAGGTAGCTTTAATCTATGAGTTATGATGGCGTTGCAAATTTAGAATCCAATCTCTTTAATTTGGATGTCTGTTATATTAAATCGGAAGATGTTTTGTTCGTGAACTGAACTCTATTTATCACAGAATAGAATTTAATTTACAATTTGAGTACACCAATAAATATTTGAGATAGAATATCAGTACTTTTTTAATTACTGAAAGAATTTTGACTCAGGCTTATTTTAAATGTTGTATCTGGATTTATTAATAAGACGGCAATCTATATTATCAAAAACCCGTAATCTCACTGCTGGGCTCGAATATCCTTTGAGACCATACGTCCCCACGCTGTCCGAGTTCAGGTTGGGAACTGGCTGGACACGCTGTGGCTACATAAACTTGCCTTTGGATGTTAATAAGCTGCCCGAAGGCCACCAACTAAACTCCACTACTGTTATCTCATTATAACAACTGAGAATAACTGCTTAACGTGAACTACATCTTGCCACAAACGGTCACCCATCCAGATACTGACCTCGCCGAAATTCCTTACCTTCGGTGATTGTTTCTAATTACCAAGGTTTGCTGTGAACGCCCTTTTAATAGGTAACTAAGTAAATTTAGTAGAGAATAAGAGGTGAGTATATTGTTAATCCGTGTGGTGACGGATTAAGAATACAGAGTGTCACCACCCCTATTCATCCCGCGGGTATCGTAAAAGGCGATTAAGGGATAAACAACGCAAGACAACATCAATGCAACGAGAAGGAAAACTTGAAATGCTTGGTATAGTAGGCCAAAACCTCCATTCTAAAGAGAGGCCTATGTCCAGCAGTGGACTGCTAAAGGCTGTTGATGATGATGATGATGATGATATTGTTAATATTACACCACTAAATATGAGAGATTTCTTTTTAACAAAAAATCCCTAAACAATCTAAATATTTGCCTCAAAAGTATCATTATAATTTAGTATCACAAAGTGAAGTCATTCGTATAGTCCTACGTACATATATATATTTGAATACCAACTCCACAATAACCTTACATATTAACCTACTTGTCACGTACGCATTTCAAATGTCATTTCGGTTCACACGAGTTTGGAATAAGTTGAAACTATAGCGACGTAGCTTTAATGAGATAAGTAAATAGAACTACAACCAAACCTAACTCATTTGATATATCTAGTATATCTAAAACTAACTACATTTTAATATTTCAACGACTCATTGGAAAGTCTTCAAAGTTCATCTAGGATTAGATATTCTGTGAACCGCATTAATATTTTCACACAAAAATAGAAAAAAAAACAATACATTTATCATACTTAGACTCAATTATTTATTTTTTCATGAACTTATACGTGTGAGATATCTATGGCTATCTATAGATATCCCACAAGTATAGGTTTGATTGAACGTCCGTGTGGTGACGGATTAAGAATACAAAGTGTCACCACCCCTATTTATTCAATGGGTGTCGTAAGAGGCGACTAAAGGAACAAATTAAACAGCTAACATCACTGCCAAGAGAAGGAAAACTTGAAACAAACCCTTTACCAACCTGTCTGGCCAGCGTGGTATAGTAGGCCAAAACCTCCTTTCTAAGGAGAGGCCTTTGTCCAGCAGTGGACTGTTAAAGGCTGTTGATGATGATGATGATGATAGGTTTGATGTCTTCAAAAATGATATTGAGATTTCTAATTTTTTTTTTCTAAACTCAATAGTTTGCGCGAGAGACACTTCCAAAGTGTTAAAATATGTCCCCTCTGTAACTTCTAACATAAGAGAATGATAATACTCAAAAAAAATATATGATATACATTACTATGTAAACTTCCACCGAAAATGGTTTGAACGAGATCTAGCAAGTAGTTTTTTTAATACGTCATAAATCGTAAACCGTAATTTACCTTTCATTCAATCAATACACTATTATTAAAACATCGATCAAAAGTTACAAGGAACTACAAGAACTTTTATATGATGTTACTTGCTGCTGCGGAACCCTTCATGGGCGAGGCCGACTCTCTAATTTTGGCCGCTTTTTAATTTGTCTCCCATGCACCAGTAACATTCATGAACCATTCAAAGCGGTGTTCATACATAGGAGTGAAAATAAAAAGCAACTTTGTTTATTCTTTGCTTACTTTGTGTTTGTACGTTGCTGTTATTGCTAGCACTGCACGCGCCAGCTTTACAAAGAACGAAGCTTATTTGATCCGGAAAATTGTACAACGGTACCTAGTTCCCATATTTCCTTGCCATAAATTTCTTGGGAGTCATTTTACAGTTTACTTGCACACCTTTCTGTATTAAAATGGTATTGTCTTAGATTATGTTTTTAAGCAGAGCTTGTACATACTATACTGATAAAGGTACATGTATAGTTTTTTTGTAAATATATTATTAGATATTAATAAAGTTACTACGTAGAAAATTAAAGTGTCCATTTATAATTTCATATTAGCAATTTTTACTACACGTAAATAAATAAATAAATAATCAATATTTCGGAAATTTTACACACAACGCCATCTAGTGCCCAAACTAAGCAGAGCTTGTATTATGGGTAACTAAACAACTGACATAAATAGATAAACATACTTTTTTTTGTAAATACATACATATTATACATAGAAAACACCCAGACTCCGAAACAAATATTTGTGAATCACACAAATAGTATTTGGTCCGACCCGGGAATCGAACCCAAGACCTTTTGATCAGCAGTCGCATACGCTCACCACTAGACCAACGAGGCAGTCAGTCGAATGAAAATACATACAATACATCTGCAATTAACATTTTTTATTAATTTAAGTCCATCTGTCTCTTGGTGCCGACTTATCTCTGGAATGGTTGGACCAATT
Organism: Phragmatobia fuliginosa; assembly: GCA_932526445.1. Taxonomy (NCBI): domain Eukaryota; kingdom Metazoa; phylum Arthropoda; class Insecta; order Lepidoptera; family Erebidae; genus Phragmatobia; species Phragmatobia fuliginosa. Next base: position 15,557,572 of record OW052074.1, on the reverse strand, counting down.
TGAGGGGACTTTTACCGTAAGATAGCTGATGACATAAGAACAACAACCACGAATAATTCCGTATGGTTCAGCTGGTAATATATATAAAAATAACGTTAACACACGATCATCTAGACAGAACCAGTAGCATGATAAGCAAACTACTGATTAACCACATTTTATAGGGTGTATATGATTCCCACTAACAACTTAGGGTCTCAAGCCCACTCTACATGCAACTGGTGCATATACTGATTGACGGACGAGGCTCCGGCAAACTATACATCTCGGTAAACAGCAATAGGCACCTATTACGTAAGATCAAAAAACTGGCGAAAAGTGGGAGTTTTAACACGTCTCTGCCTACAACTTTAGGGAAGCAGGTATGAATTTATGTGTGTCATAGTTTAAAAATGAAATTTAGTAGAGTTTTCAAAACGTTCAAGGTAGCAGAGAAACGCTGATTTCAGCACGCACAGGCTGGGTCGACCGGGGCAGTACTACTCTCATAGTAGGCCAACTTAATAGCATTCGTGATGTCGTATTTCGTTGGTGAGTACGCACAGCTCAGCTGTTGTCCTAGGTGATAAAAATAATCACTGGGGGTAATCGGCTTAAGTATCTGGATAGGTGACAGTGGATATGATAACATGACCGTGATTCCGAGGTCACGTTAAGCAGTTGGTCCGAGCTGTTATCACAGGATTACAGTCGTGAAACCTACTTGGTGGTCTACGGGGTGGGTTAAAAACATCCAACCGCACCCATACGGCCCTTAACGTCCTCCTGAGGGAACCCTAGTCCAGCAGTGGCATAGGTTATTGATGATTAATGATGATGATGATGTACATATTTAGATATCCATAAGTATATTCATTTGGAAATATATTATTGTCGGCCCGCCTGACCGCACTAAGCTTAACTATATATTAGTTAACCTAATTATAAATTTAGATAGTGTAGTTAGCATTTAATATAAATCTCGCTATCCACTTGTGGATAATCATATTCGTCAAAAGACATTAGTATGTAAATACCTACTAACTTTTGCCTACAGTTCTGCCCGCGTGTGTGACGTTTATCGCGGTAAAAAATAGCCAAATCATTCCGTTGTACGTAAAATTTACACACATTTACAATATTAGTATAGAGAACGATATTAACAAGGATATGGTATCCTAAATAAATATCCATTTATTATCATTTAACAACGGAGTTTTACTCAGGATATACGGGATTAATTTTAGATTTAAAAAATGACTGCATTAAGTTAGCTATACGAGTACTTTATCCTACTTTAGACTAAGCAGTAGACTTTTAAATATTCATTAGATACCTTCAACTCAATTTTAACATATTAAGACTTACCTAACGTTTTTATATCAAGCCTCATAATTATCATTAAAAATGAAAAGCATGTTTCAGTAATATTTTCTTATTACATTAAATCCAATGATTCACGGAATACAGTAGTAGATTAAAAATGACCGTTTTAAATTAAAGAGTTCAACAGCTTATATAAGCCACAGCGTAAGAGGTAAATGTGAGGTTTGCACAGCATTTTTAGTTTTTTCTTATTTAAGTGAATGTGGCATTCGAACAAAATATTATAAAGTGAACTATAGTAATTTCAGTCTAAATTCTTTCTCTGTAGATTTAATGGTTACCTGGATTTAAAAGGATGTATTTGTAGAAACAGAATTGTAAGACTGCCTCGTTGGTCTAGCGGTTAGCGTTTGCGATTGCTGATCAAAAGGTTTCGGATTAGATCCCCGGTTCATACTCTTGTTGGGTTTAACTTTATTATTGTTTAGTTACAGCCCCAAAGTTTACTGTTCAACCTACGAATTCAGTTCTTTCTAAGCAAGAATTATCCTGGCATGGACATGTGATGCGTAGATAGGAGAAAAATGTAGTGAAGAAAGTTTTAAGTATGAAAGTTGGCTGATATAAGAGTAGAGGGCGACCAAAGAAAAAATGGAACGACTTCGTTAAAGAGGATATGGCCAGTAAAGGAATAAACAGTGAACTGACGAGTAATAGAGATTATAGTTTTTAGATTTTTTATTTATTCGTAGTAGGGTTTTATTTTTCATTTATTTGTTTATGTATAGAGTAAACAATAATTTAGGAGAAATGCAATACATATAAGTAATAAACATACTATCGAGTCTTTTGTTTACAACCGAGTGTTGAAAGACACATTCAAACTACGTTCTGTAGTCAACAAGTCAGAGTTTTCACGAGCGTCACTTAACATTCAACCCACACAGCTCGTTAGAACTATCGTCCTGTGTAATTACAGCTTGTGTTACGCCCGCCGTGTTTTCCTGTCTTGCATAAACTTGGGCCGCTTGTTACATCGATGCGTAACAGCCACTGCTTGCCAAAATTTACGATTTGCTTTTAGATTAATAAGAGAAACTTGATTCCAAAGTGACATATGAACGATACTATAGTAAATGTTATTTAATATAACAATGACTTCTTGTAAAATGACTGTGTGGAGGAACAGCTGCCGTGTTCCTCCATCACAAAAGAAGGATCCTCCGACCAGGCGAGGTGATCATACCTGGCGGGCCACGGCCCAACGGTTGATATTAGGTGGTTGATATAAATCATTATGAATCAGAATTAGTAGTTATTCAGTATACTTCGTTACTCTGTGGTTCAGTGGAAAATTTCCAGAGACTTTAAAACACAATCATTTGTATAGAAAACTACAAAAATTAAAACCATATTATATTTCTTACTGAAAACATACACTGTTTATAGAATTATATACATATATATCACTCATTATCAATACTTTCAACAGGTGTTTACTAGTTACAGAACCTATTAATCATTCTCAATAGCATTCAAATAATTGTCATTCGAAAGAATTCGGTGACATTTTTAAACTAAACTAAATTGTCACCGAATTCTCAGTTTATTCAACAAAAACGTCAAATTTAAATTGCCAAAGTTAATCCAAACAGAACGAAATTAATTCAAAACCCAAACCATGGAATGCTGAAATCAAAATCCATTACGCTTAATAAACAGCAGTGATCTTAAAATCCATCCACGACTTTTCAAAAAGCTAATCTGCCCTGAAACAACTTTAAATCCGACCATTAAACTAACGCAACCTCATATTTCTATGAGAACGTTATTCTGTTGAACCAAACTACTTAGCGAAGGCTACATTTGGCTTTTAAGTATCCAACTTTGTTCATGATAAGCCTTATTTAATATCGAATGTTTGAATATATTTAGGTAATTTTAACGCTTCGATTACTTTAGAATTTTGAAGATGAGTTAAATAGAACCATTATTTTCAAACAGAATGTATTTACCAGTATAAGAAAGAGATCTAGTAAAGAGTTTTATTACTTCAAAAAAAAATGCTTATAATTTAATTTTAGAATTAAAATTAATATTTCAATATATGTTACGTCACTACACGAAGCGTAAGTCTGACAAGTCACTAATATTTTTTATTTCTTTGTGGATTAAGAAATTCAAAGATCCAATTATGCCGTATCTGTTGATGCTGGCACATATAACTTGTCCTTTGACGGTATTGCCTGCCGCCCGTGTCTATGTTGGTTATCGCAGTAAAAAGTAACGTATGTCCTTTTTCAGGGTTTAGACTATCTGGGTACTAAATTTAATTTTAATCGGAGCAGTGGTTTTTGGGTTTATCGTGAACAGACAGACAGATAGATGCGGTAGAGTTATTAATTTTATATTAAGTAGTAATATTATTATCAAAAAACCGATTACAAAACAAAAATGCAATACAGCAACACTGTAAAGAGAAGAAAATCATGAAACAAAGCCTAAATCATTTCGTCTGACAGCGTGTGGTGGTACAGTAGGTTAAAACAACCTTTCAAAAAAGAGCCTTATGTATATCAATAGATTGTTATAAGTCTGATAAACAATTTTAAATAAATATTAAGAAATCTTACAAGCTTACAAATTGGTGTAAATACCAGTCTTAATGTCGAAATCCATTGTTTTTAATGCCGGTAATAGTGTTTGGTTTGGGCAGCAACATTCATTGTAATTGGTGCCCTCATGGGCTCCACTAGCTAGTAAGTACTCTAATATACATATGTAAAAGGCAACCAGATGTACTTTAACTGCCTATATCTGAAATCTGCCAAAATTATATACTTTCTTCTATGTTCCAACTCAATTCGAAAATTCGGAACATATATTTTAATCTTATATATAAAATTCTCGTGTCACAATGTTCGTTCCCATACTCCTCCGAAACGGCCTGACCGATTGGCATGAAATTTTGTGAGCATATCGGGTAGTTCTGAGAATCGGCCAAAATTTATTTTTCACACCCCTAGGACGCGAGCGCAGCCGCGGGCATCAGCTAGATGTATAATATAAGGTCTTATCTAGTTTCAAATTTACGGAGCGTATGTGTTAACTAAGTTTTAATGCTCACATTTCAAGCAATTTAAATGCATATTGAAGATTAATCTGTCATGTATAAGATAAAGCTCAAAATGATTTCTAAAGATAACAGGCAAATTTAATGGTCATTTCAAACCGAAATAAAACAGTATTTTGCTCTCGTTTTTCGTTGGCGAGTGCGATTCCGAAGGTCTAAAATATCAATAAACCGCTATAGTGTGGGTCATCATACTGCATTCACTTCATTAGCAATGAGTATGGTAACCTCCCTACTCTTAGATTCTACTCACGCTTTCCATCACCTTCCTAGCCATTATTGCCAAGTTTATTTGGGGTCGGCTACTAGTTCAACTGGTTTTATCAGAATTTCAGTTTTTCCACGGAGCGACGGAGCGACGAGCGATGGCAACCCTAAGGGAGAACTGAAATTCGAAGACTGAACTAGTTGTCAGTATATTTGAGGGCACTCACTTCCCAATAACGATTGCTGTAGATGTTCATGACAACCGGGACCGACGGCTTTACGTGCTCTCCGAGGCACGGGCGTGAATAACCGCCATACTTCTAAACTCCGGGCTGCTATAAGGAATTTCCTAAGAAAATCCCAAAAACACTTTTTGGCCCGACCCGGGATTTGAAGCCGAGACCTCTTGATTTGCTGTCGGCTTTCCATCGGGCAAAATAGTCACTTTCGCAAGTTCATACATAAAACAAATACAACCGTATTCTTAACATAATTACAATATAGTACATTCATAAAAAAACATTATAAATTAGGAGCAAAATGTTTCAATAATTGTTTTTAACCGCGCCAGTACAAACTCGGGTCACGTCCGTCGTAATTTCACCCCGAATTAATTGCACCCTTGTTAGCGAAACAGAAAGAATGTTCATTTGTGTCAGATTTTACAATGTGGGTGTTTGTGTGTTTTGTAATTTGTTTCTGCTATTTGTCTCGGCGGGTGAAGGGGTACCGCCCCGGAAGCGATCGAGTCTCTTGACTTAATTAAATTAAAGGAGAGTAAATATTAACCTGAAATTAGAATGGAATATATTAAAGTTTTTGTTTTTGTTGCAGCCTTTTGAATTCGTACAAAAGGCTTTACTGACATACTTGTGTATTTTATTTTATTTTATTCGGGGAGCTTACAGCCAAATTTACAATGTACATATAATATTGCTTCTCTATATGCCAATTAAAAGCTTCCGCATATAGAAAGAAGACAGTGCTGTAGAACATAAAACGACTGAAATCAACTGTCTAATCTTCTTCTTATCGTGTCGATGGCAACACTTTACACTATTTTGGCCCAGTGCTCGGCGACGCGGATTGCGTTTGGTCTTGCTTGGTGCAGGTCTTCAAGCGTACACGAATCTGGGCTCGTGGGGCATGTCAACAAATGGTCCATTGTCTAATATAACAGATTCTTGAACAATTACTTTTACATTTAATATACTATTACTTGAACAATATTTCTGGCTCATGAGACATAATACTTTTGATACTATTTTTACTATTATAGAACAAATCAATGTGATCAATATGGTTCAGCTCATTAAACAACCTGGAAACTCGTATTGTATCGTTATTTTCTAATCCATCCATACAAATAAATAAAATAGAATTGTCCGTTTGTAATATCAAATTAACAATTTTTGTTAAATGCAAATTAAAGTATTTACGTTACTCACACCAAAAAAAAAATTTTTTTTGTCTATCTGTTTATTGCGGGTGATCTCTGGAACGGCTTTACCAATTTTGATGGAACTTTCTCTGGCAGAAAGATCATGACCTAAGGAGAAACTTAGGCAATTTTTTTCAGACTAGCTTCGCTCGCGATTTTAACAATAACCGCTTGGAACACCGCTTTTTAGCTAGTTTTAAATAAGATCGCACTTAAAGACGTAATATAGATAAATATTTCAGTTGGTATGTACAGTATTGAAAAACTCAATTGAAACTGGTATCCGTTTGACGTTTTTCAATCTTATCCGCTGGTCAGTTTTTCTGCTGTAAAACTTTAACAGCTATACGAGTAATGCTCTAAACTCTCAGACTTTTTTATTTATTAAATTTGGGAACGATCATGTCATAAAATCTAGTGGTTTCCACAAAAAAAAAAATATCTTACATTTCGTATTAAATCGTAAATAATTTCATGACTTAAAAAGTTTGTACATAAAAAAATCTCGTAGAAACAAAACAAAGGAAATAAGAGTTTTAAATAATATGAATGTCACAGATAACAATAACGAAACCGTTTTCCATTAAACTTGTCCGATTTTCAATTTCCACAGTAGAGAATAACTGGAACAGATTATCGTATACAGGATGTACTTTATTAAAATTGATAAAAATACCGAGCGAAAATGACAACCTTTAGCGTAAATTCTTTCTACTTTGAATAATTTAGCAAAAATAAATATTGTTTTTTTTTTTCAATAACTTTTATTGTACATACACTTATGGGTCTTACGATATCATTTGTTTTATAGTGCTCAAATATAATGATGAAATTATCATTTGGCAATCAACAATCATCAACAATCCATAATGCCCCACTGCTTTGCTCGGGTCTTCTCTCGTGGTCAGGGAGAGGGTTAAAGACATACGTCACCACGCTGGTCGAGTGCGAGTGGCGGAGTGGCAAGATAACGTTGTGACTGCGTAATCTTGCCGTTGGATGTTTTAAACCACCCGAAGACCTCCTACTAAGCTTAACGACTGCGCCGTCATTGCTTGACCTCGTAGATTGTTTCTTATCATCTGGAGCAACTTGGCTATGAGCGCCTGCTATTAATAATCTTTCATTTTTTTTTCTTTTTTTAAAAAGACAACTCCCGCATTCGGTATATAAATTCCTGTGTCGCGGGGGACTTTACAAACATACATGAAACGGACACAAAGAACACCCAGACTCAGAACAACAAATAGTGAATCACACAAAGTGTTGTCCTACGTGGGATTTGAACCCACGACGCGCAGTAGGAAGCGGCGTGGCGACCGCTTAAGCCACTAGGCCAACCGTGCAGTATGTTATATGTATAATGGTTAGTAATAATGAAGATTTACTTATTTGAGGAAGGCCTTTTCAAGCACTTTTGTAAAGCATTACTGACTCTAATTACCCGATTCCAAAATATCATTCCTGCAAAGAAAAACTAACAAGAAACTTAATAAGGGACTCTTTTAAAAAAGCAAAATTACAAATTTCGTACAGTATTAGTTGTTTTATTGTGAATTAAGTAATTTTTCAAACAAAAAGAAATAAAAACCATTCGGGAGTTAAGAGAAAGTGCAATCAATAAAAGAAAACTGCACTATTACTAAGATTTTCGATTTCTGTTGTTAATATAATGTACTAAGCATAAAGCACCAATAAGTCGAAATAATCATAAAAACAAATAAAAAAGAATTTAAATCACTGTCTACAAAACTCACTCGACCCTGTGTGATCCACAGAAATGATATCTTTATCTAAAGTAAATACGTAACACAGTCCTCTGTTAATGCTCGTCTCGTTACCAAGTTTGATTGATTAAGTTTGTTCAGCACTTGATAATCACTTTCCATTTTGTACCACCCTGTACTGTCTGAGCTCCAAGATTTGTCTCGAAAGATTATTATACTGTGATTGAATATTATATACCTATATACTATAACAGTGTGAATTATTCACACTCCATATTAATATTAGAAATTCTAAACTAACTTTGCCTGTCTGTTACGATTTCACGGCTAAACCGCCGCACCGATTTTAATAAAATTTGGCACGGAGAGATTTTAATACTCAAGGAAGGACATTGGTTTCTTTAAACCACTAAAACTGAGATACACGCGAGCGGAGCCGCAGGCAAAAGCTAGTAGAAATGTAGTTTAAAGATATATATTGGATGACATATTTATAATCTCGTAGGGTTTCATTTTTCAAGGATTCTTTTGAGGGCCAAATTTTTTTTTTAAATAAGCATCTTCGTCCAATGAAGACGCTTAATGCATCAGGTTCAAGAGCAAGATAAGGCTATTGAATCCCTGATTGCCTGATTCTAAGGTGGTCAATCAAAACCCGACAATACAGTTCTGTCTTTTGAGCTATAAGTATTCATGTTCTTGGCTTGTTTACTTTTATATATTGTACATATCTTAAATTGCATTTCTGTATAAAGTTCACGTCATTCAAATGAAAGACATTCACACTATGCATTTTATATTAGAAGTCTTTTATACTAAAAACTGGTGAGATAAATTTGACATGTAACCGCGTCAAACGACATATTTATGCGGCCAGGCGAAAGCTAGTATTACATATTTTTTTTAAATTTTCCAAAGCATTGTTTCAATGAAGTCACAATTTACTAGACTTATCATAATTAGTGAATAAAATCCCAAATTCCATTCAATTAAATCAAACAAAAAGTAAGCCTAGTACATTTGTCAGCAATGTTAATTCCTTAATTCAAAGACTGATGAACAAATAAACGACAGCAAAAACAATTCCACAGATATCTTTAACGTCTTTCTTTCACTAGACCAATTAACTCTTAAAAGGTCCAAAGACTTTGTCACATTTTACAATCACATCAATCCAGTTAATCGCCCGGAAAATTACTCGATCCGTCCTCCACCTCCTTACTTTGAGTAAAAAACATTTTGGATCATAAAAAAGGAGCCAACCTGCAGAGCCATTTCTCTTGCCGGCCACTATTCATTGCCGTCGATCTCTTAATGCTTCTATTTAATACCTAATATTGGCTTAACACCCCTATACGTCACGAAGAATAGGGTTGTCAATCATTTTTTTCTTTACAAACGTCAATAACTACAAAGTAAAAATTGTAAAAATATTCATATTTCCATTTGTTAAAATTTTAATACAGTTTTTTACATACTAGCAGAGCCCCACGGTGATACCATCGGTTGGTGTTTTAAAGGAATAAGTTACGCCGCGGGTTGAAGCTAGCCTAGAATAAGCCTAAGTTATTCCTTAAAATATCAGCTATCTTGCGGATAAAGTTCCTTCAAAATCGGTTTTGCCGTTCCAAAGATTAACAAGAACAAACAGAAATGCAAAAAATATATTAAAAAAAAAATTGTGTGCTGAAATCAGCGTGGGTCTTACCTACCTACCTTAAGTTATTACAAGTTTTCTTATTGAATTTACTTTACTTTGTATTTATGAATCACTTAAATTACAAAAGGCCTTTAAATCTGAGATACAACGTCATCTAGTCCCAAACTAAGCAGACCTTTTCTACTATGGGTACAACAACTGATATAAATAGTATACATTTTTTTGTGAATATAATAATATGCATGTAGCACAAACTCCGGAACAAATATTTGCAGATCATACAAAAATTTGATCCGACCCGCAAATGGAACCCGAAAGCCCTTGATCAGCAGCCGCATACGCCAACCACTAGCCCAAGAAGGCAGTCATATACATACTTAATATATTATACATACCTATTTCGTATAAGTACATATTAATTTATATTTTAATGATTTCTTTTTTATACAAACAGAAAGGAAATCTCTAAAAAAAGCATTAACAATTGAAATTAAATTACAAACATCTATATTTTGAGCTGTTGGACAGCCCTGATCAGCTATATCTGAGATAAAGAAAGCCCACTCCATATTGCAATATCGACACTGGCTATTTGTATTATCGAGATAGTAATGGCCCATTCAACCTTCAAGTGTGTTTATCAATCAATTTAGATGAATATTTATATTGGTAATGGCTTATTTTTCAAGAAAATAAATGTTTTATCAGTTTATTTTTATGATCGAAGGTATTCCACACCTTAAATAAGGCTTGGTTTAAAAATAATGACATTTAATACCCTTATACATCTTACCTACGGCCGTCTGATGCCACACCATCCTACAATGAAACTGCAGATTAATCACTCAAATATTGCCAAATACGCATGTAAATGTACGTTACATTTATATTATCATAAAATATATAAATGTTACTAAGATACCCAACAGCTGTTTTTTTTCAGGATTATTTACCCCGAGTGGAAATCGAACTCAGGACCTCATGTTTAGCAATTAGAAGTACTAACCACTAGACCAACAGATACTTTTGTTTACCCGACTATGGCGAAAAAAAGATAGGTAAATCTTTTGTTAGGCTATGTATTTTGGTATGTTCTACAGCAGCGCCTAAATTACTGAATGGATTTTAATAAATGAGGTGTGTGTAAATAGATTCAAAACATATTTATTATATTATTATAAATTATTTTGATTAAGTATCTCTTATTTATTGATAAAGTGTCCCTGAGTGATATAAGAAATTATTATCTTTTTAGTGGTCTTCGATAAAATCCGAACTGAGAAAAAATATTAGATGCACAAACAAAAATAAATTTATAACTTCAAGTTTTCAACTAGCTTATTTCCCTGAACACCTGTACCAACACATCATTAGCATTCCAGATAAAGCCTTAAACAGAAACTACATGGTCTACAAATAATTATCTCGAAAATAAATCGTAAACGAAAACAAAATAGCCACACCACACCACCTACAAATGAAACTGAACGCGAGTCTCAAGAATTGTGAACAGAATAAGAAACTTTTTTATTTGTCGAAGTCTGAGCGTTTCGTTTCACCGCCGATTTGTTTGTACGGCTTTACTGCCTCCTTGTTTACACTTAAACCTAAATTAGTTCTTGAAACAACAACCATGCTATTTCCATTTGATTTTATTAAAACTCCTGGGTTTACCTCGTCGAGTACTACCTCATTGTTAGATTTCTGATGCAGGGAAATTGTTTTTGGAATCTTCTTGTTAGAAACTTCTGAGTGGCAGTGTCTGTTACTTACTGTTAAATTATAAGAATAGGTATGTTTGTCATTAATCTTTTAATATTTAACTATCATCCATGTTAATGAATCAAATTACATGCTCTTTTATTGGTCACATACATGATGCTTAGTCTATTCGATCATTCGGCTAAAATTTCAGGCTAAAATTCGGAACGATGGTACCGAAAAAATGGATTCCGTGAAAATAATATGAGTATGTTTCATCATCATCATCAGCCTATGGCAGTCTAAACTGTTGGACATAGGCCTCTTCCATTGCACACCACTCTGAACAATAATGGGCTTCCCACGTATTATAGAACGCCCACAATCCAGGTGAAGTGATGACTAGCGCAGTTTGACTGGCAGGAGCTGGATGCAGAAGCCCAAAATCGATAAGTATGTTTAAGTAAAATTATAAAGATTACAGCTATAAGATGAAATAATAGTGTAACGAAATCTCACAAACGTTCAAGAAGGGAATAAATATTGAATTTTCTATAATAAGTTCTAATAATAATGCATAGTAGTACAGAATAATAAATTTCACCTATTTGTACACATGATTGAAAATGGCTTAATAAACAATTAACTTGATTTCATTCAAAACATATTGGAACATTTCTGGGATACGATCACATCGGAATAGTCGATATTGATTATATTATTCTGAAATAAGCTGCACATTGCTTTGGTGAGTAATAGCAACGCCTTTGGACAGTTTAGTTTTAGCTATATTGCGGTAATTAATCCTGTGACCTCGGCAATAAATAAGGATTATTGTTTTGTATTCTATGAATATTTTAAGAATATTTGTAATATAGTCTCGTTTAATGTCATAAGATTTATTTTTTAAAACAAAACGAATCCTAACAGGTAACAATAGTATTCCGTGAGGTACATCAAATAAATTGTGTGTTGACGTCCCTTCTGATTTAAACGAATTTTATTACACAATCAAGTGAGTTATGCATTCAAAGATGTATGCTCGTTAAGATTACAAGTAATTGATACCCGTACACTGCAGTCCCCTTAACCAAGATACTAGTGTCTTTACATAGAACCTCTTTCATCAATCGCTAACCCATCCAATCTCTTGTATCGTTGGCTAAAATTTTATTTTGACTTAGCATTGAGATGACAATATCCTCATAATTTAGTTTTCTACTAACGTTAACTAGGACAAACACCACAAAGATGAAGGAAAGAAATTCTAAGAACATAGTAATCTAAACTATGCCAAGGTCAATAAAAACAACGTCGGCAATCATCCTAGTCTAGTTCATTTAGTAAAAGTATTTAGTTCATATCAAACATTTCATGCTTCAACTAATGTTGATTGAGAAATGCTAAAATGGGGTTCACAAGATCTGTGCAGGACCGTTTCTATTGTGACTATAATTATGTAGAGTAAGTACTTGTTACAAGTCTATTATCTGGAACGTTTTTCGTTCAAAGGATGAAGAGAAGGCCCGACGGTACTGCATTTAAAGCCCATTAGTCTGCATTCGCGGGTCGGACCAATTGTTTGTATGATCTACATATATTTGTTTCGGAGTTTAGGTGTTTTCTATGTATAGTATATTTATTCTTACACAAAAAAATGTATTTTTATCAGTTGTCTAGTACCGTAGTACAAGCTCTACTTAGTTTGGGACATGATAAAGCTGTATGTCACATGTTTGAAATATTTATGTTTTAATTTTCAGCTTTATATCGTTTTATTTCTTTAGCATTTATATAAATAGGAGATTATACACTAGAGTTTCATTAAGTATCAATTTACTATGATGCAAAAAGATTAGAGCAAGTACTTTTGCTCTTGGATTAGAAATCATAGAATTTATATTTAAGAGGAACGGCAACCCTGCTCCGAGTTTTTATTAATATTAGTTTATAGTAATGTTTGTAGTAAAAATGTAAGAACTTAGTACGCCTTTGTGGGGAACAAAGGCGTCGGGATAAAAAACTGGGCATATGTGTCTACTACTACAATAGGAGCATTTAGTAAAATAAAATTGAGCAATTAATTTGTGATAAATATGTATTTAACCTATATCGATTTTTTAGGTACATTGGTGCGTCGATCTTAATATATTTACACATTCACTTCATAAATGCGTATAATTAATTGCAGTAAAATTTTAATACTTATTAAGGAATTTATTGCAAAAGATCATCTAAGTTGTAAAAAGAAATAAATTAAATAATATTCATCCCAATGCATGAATTGTATCAATAATGTGCTTCTAATCCGTGCATAGGTATACTGTGACTGCAAGCGCACCACTTAGTTTATCTCAATTATTCAGCCGCCCGTATACTCAGAATCTCTGATATGTACTTGGAGGTTATTATCCTCTTTCTGAGGTTAATCCTCACATCTATATTTATTTACACTGAAGTAAATTAAAAAAAATATGGTTTTGAACCTATGAATGTAAAGACTACATGTTACATTTATATAATATTTATTATGGGGGTGCTACTTGCGATTTTTGTAATACCTTTAAAACATAAATCGCTGGTAACACTATTATTAATAAATAAAATTAATGTATCGAATTTGAAATATAATTTTAACAAAAAAGAACCGACTTTAATGAATAGTTATTCCGAGTACCCAAATCGCGACAATTGTGCCTATGATATTTGAGGAGTTCCGTCGATTTCCTTGGGATCCCATCATCAGATCTCGATATGGTGACCATGGAACCACCTGTAGCCTACAGCCTGCGCCAACGCCCATTCCAATGCAAAAAGAATTTTTGAAATCGGTTCATAAACGACGAAATTAACGCTGAACATACATAAAAAAAAAAAAGGATTCCGACGAATTGTCAACCTCCTCCTTTTTTTTGACGTCGGTAAAAAGTAGCCTAAGCTACTCTTTACCTATCTCAGCTACCTATCAGTAAAAGTCACGTCAAATAAGTTTAGGCATTCCAGAGATTGGCCTGAACAAACAGATAGACAGGCAGACGAACAGACAGACAGACGAGCAGACATTCTAAAGTTGCATGTTTATGTAAAAGTACCGTATAAAACATTTCACTTATATAAAACATTTCATATTCGTTTAATGAAAATCTGTTAATTATAAATTACAAACAGATACCTGTGTTTGTTTGCCTCCCTATGCTATACATTTTTTTTTATTGTACGGTTGGCCTAGTGGTTTAAGCGGTCGAGAAACCGCTTTCTACTGCGCAAAATGTTGTGGGTTCAAATCCTACACGGGAAAACAATTTGTGTGATCGATAAATAGTTATTCTGAGTCTGAGTGTTCTTTGTGTCCGTTTCTTGAGTGTTTGTGAATTTACCCGCGCGTATTCATAATGCTATAGGATAGCTATCTTCTAAAAAAAATTGTTAAATAAAAAGTAAACTTGCAGTTATAGACAGTGGATTTATTGAAAGATTCTACCAAAGTGGGAAGCAAAATTACAAAATGGCGTTTGGCGTACTTACTATCTAGTGTTGTGTTAATCAATCGAGAAGGGCAAAAAAAATTTATTACATCAAAAATAAATTCGTTCGTCAGTTATAACAAATGAAAAAACTTTTTTGCAATATACGCTAACAATCTAAACATAAAATTTTAAAAATAACACTGTCTAGCAACGGAGTTTTGAATTTATAATCAAATCCCTAGTTTCAAACTGAACTCTGTGTGCGTAACTAAAATAGACAAAAACTAGTACAAATGGATTACAATTTTACAAATTCGTAAAATTGCTCTATCCTAACAATATGACTGCATTGGTGTCGCAATGGTAACGAATGCGACTGCTATTCGATCCTGGAATCGAGCTCGAGTTTGATACCCGGATCGGACTAAAAGATTATATGCTTCCCAATATTTGTTTTGGAGGTAAGGATCACCTTAACTCCGAAATAAATATTTATATATTATAATATTTATATTTATAATATTTATATTTATAATATTTATATTTATAATATTTATATTTATAATATCTATATTTATAATATTTATATTTATAATATTTATATATTAAAATAGAAATCATTCTATAATAATAATAACTTTACTGTAACACAATACAAATTTTACAAATGTCTGAACACCCACTATGACATGTCATGTATAAAATGTATATAATTGTTTTCCCAAAAAAAGTAGAGCATAATTGATGATTCTAAAGCCACCGAGATCCTCGAGCCCTTGCAGTTGCGAAGAGATGTTGCCTCTATGGCAGTCCTCTATCGCCTTTACCATGGGGAGTGTTCTGAATAGCTCTTCCAACTGATCCCACCTTCTCCTTTCCTCTACAGGACAACGCGTGCTGGCCTTGGGAGTCACCGCTATACGCACTAGAACTAAGCGGTTCGGCTCTTCCTTCATACTTAAAAGAACGCCAAGGCAGTTAGGTCTCTTCAATTGTAGGTGTACATAACTACTCACAAATACATACAAGAAACGTCTTCATGCTACTCCAAAAAGATCAATAGAAATCTTTGATTTCATGACTATATGGCATATATATCTCTGAAAGCAGTCTCTGAGCAATGATTGTATAGTTGGTCACATCAGTTTTCACTCCATTGCCACTGCTCGGTCGATTTTAAAAATACTTGAAGAACTTATAGCTTAAAAAATTGCCTATTCGACGTCATTACTGAGAATTAAATCTAACAGTTTCTAGAATGTTTTAGAATATTTTCACCTAATCTACTAGGAGCTTAGCGATTCCAATTACCAGCCAACTGAGCTTTATGCTCTGATGTGGTTTCTAGAGATTCAACTAAATTGGTTTTACGTAATGCTTTGACGTTTGAGATAGTTTTCTACTCCGTTTTTGTAAATAAATTATTTAATAGATTGTTTTTACTTTTATTTTTGTATTGTTGTAATGGAATAGGCGTTTGTCTACCATCTCACTTGATGGAAAGTGTAGATGAAGACGAAGATCGTACACGCCCATCCAAAAGAAACCTGTTCACTCTACTCTTAAGGGCTCCAGAGTTCAACTCATCAGGAAAAATTGTTATGTGTTTCTGATAGTCTAATCATTAAATCATCGAAAAAGAGGTTTAAAATCTCAACCAAATATTCTTTACACTGCAAATCAGGGCGTTCCACCATCAAAACAGCGAGATATACCAAAATACTTTATGGAGTTCATAAAACAAAAGCTTTAAATTTTCCAAGCAAACCAGAAACGGCATAATAAATAATTTAGTACAAAAAGTTTAGCGAGGTACATTTTAGTTTCAGTTGCCCGAACGAACGCGCGGAAAACTTTCTTTATACACAGGATTAACTCGAAATGAGTTTTTTCACGGAAACACCATGTATTAAACCTTAAATGAAGTTTTTCCGAAAGGATTGCCGCTCCCCTGTTGTGGTATTTGGAAAACTAAAGTTGTACTGTGTGTATTTTATTTTTGTGCGGGTTCTTTTGGGTTAGCGGTAAATTGAATAAAAAATGTATACAGTTCTGTGTTTTGGTTGGAAATCGTTGCTTTTTGTGGTGTATTTGAAAGCAA
This sequence comes from Phragmatobia fuliginosa, assembly GCA_932526445.1. Classification (NCBI taxonomy): domain Eukaryota; kingdom Metazoa; phylum Arthropoda; class Insecta; order Lepidoptera; family Erebidae; genus Phragmatobia; species Phragmatobia fuliginosa. The sequence continues at coordinate 15,540,830 of OW052074.1, read as the reverse complement.
ATATCTTTTCATTTATAGTAAATATATATAACTGATTTTTGACAGTATAGCTTATGACTTTTCACTCAGAGATCAAAGCAGTTTCAAGCCAAATTTCATCAAAATTAGATATGCAGATAGACAGAATTAAGTTTAAGTTTATGTTGCTACTAGTATGAATAAATACCTAGTCATATTAAAAGGTTATTTATTTACTCTAGTAAGAATAGTAGAGTAAACAATTACTGATTGTGATTACTAGTTATCTGATTAGAAATGATTACCGCCACCTATGAACACTCGCAGGCTGAGAGATACAAGTACTTTACCGCCCTAGAAAACCACACGCAGACGAAGTCACTCGTAAAAGCTAGTACATATATATGTACGCCGTCATTTAATGAAAGATAGGTACTACATCCTTGTATGCCATACCGTTTTCAAAAACATTTATATTTATTATTTCTATATTTAAAATCGATTGTACAGAACAAAATACCTTATCAAACATTTTTCACAGTTCACTGCTGAACGCAAGTCTCGTCCTAGTAAGGTAGTTTACTACTATACCACGCTGGCCAGAAGGAATAGTATATGGGATTTGTTGTACACTTCGGGTTGGTGATACTTTGTATTACTTTATTGTCACTATACGAATAAATCTACTTATACTATTATTTTATTATGATCATCCATTTGAAAAAGTTGAATGATAAAATTACTATATTCTCTCTATTTGACACAATACAAAACACAAGTTATCTCGGCACCATAAAATAACCCAAAAATATTATACCGCTTAAAACCCTTTCACAATGGAAAATATCGTACCAAAAGTGATACATATATTTAGGCCTTTATTTCTAATGGTACAAAAGATTATCTGCCGACCATTAATTAATTTAAGGGGTATCTAGTTTACAGTCCAGTGGCGGCTTTTGTTCTCGCGGCCTATCGCCTCAGACACTGTTCACGTCAAAGATTATATTCATAATAATTGTAGAGGTGTTATTATAGATTGTAAACTTTGTTCGTTTTTTACCTACTATCGTAATAACCATGTAAAAATGAAAAGGTCTTAAAACCGAAGATAAAGTAATCTTTATCAATAAAATTTCCTGGAATGATGTTAGTAATATCTTTTTTTTGTACTATTAAAAGAAAAAACAACTTATTCAGACGAATTATATATATTATTTATATATATATAATTATATATAAAATTGTCAGGATTAGTAAGTATTAAATAAATAGTAAATAGTTACGTAAATAGAATGTTTGATCGATTTTTTTTCCTTTACTTAATTCATGTTGTGTCGTTTAAATATAACATTATATCTCTTAGCAACACTCAATCGAAAATATACTTTGAGAGCATCGACTAATATGGTGGCTGTTTCAGATCGTTCTAGTTCCTATTACTAGGTGAATAAAATATAGTGGACTGTATTACTTAGATAGATTATATTATGTACAAGAAGTGAGATTTTTAATACACTTAATTCTTTATGTTGTAGAATATTTAGAATAATGTAACTGATAGTTTGTACAAAAGACAATACTTCAATTTTTTTCATTCATCTGAATATGTTAAGAATAACTTTCAATATAGTGGGGAGTATAAATCACAATTTAATTTATTTTCTTTGTCTTTCCACAACTCTAAGATTTTTAAAGTCTATGACTCCTAGTAATCTTATTTTATAGGTTCAGGAATTCAAAATTCACATATCATCATTATTTTTAACAATGTAGAATATGAGTTTACAATAAAAGTTATTTATTAAAGAATTTTAAATGTAGGTACATCATCATCAACAGCCTTTAACAGTCCACTGCTGGACATAGGCTTCTCCTTGAAAAGGAGGTATTGGAGTACAATACCACGCTGGCCAGACGGGTTGGTATAGGGTTGGTTTCAAGTTTTGCTTCTCTTTGCATTGATGTTGTCTTGCGTAGTTTATCCCTTAGTCGCCTTTTACGACACCCGCACCTTTTAGTCACCTTTTATTGTAGGTACAATATGTAGATTTTGTTAACTCTCCTATCTGCTCAATAATCTTTGTCGTAGAAACCCTTTGAATATAATAGTCGTACGCACACAGGCACAAAAGTATAGGGTATATAGTATAGGTCACTTGATTTCAATGAGCCTATACTGATGATGATACTATATAATCATGTGTATATTTGTAAGTTTGATTAGAAATTCTATTTAGGCGAGAATGTCGTTGGTATGGACTTTGGGAGAACGAGGGCTGCATTAATGTTTATAGCCCATTACATGACTTGGGGATTCATTAAATGAAAATCCAATTTCCTGTTATTTTGTATGATATTTTGAAAGCAGAAGACATTTTAAAGCAGTAACGGTGAAAAACATGATCATATTTTTTTATATCGCACTTCAAGGTTGATCACACTCTATCTCATATTACGCAATATGAGATCGTCAAAGACTAATAAAGACGTTGTAGTTCAGAAACATCTCCACTTCCAAAGTAAGTTCCTGACTCTTTTGCAAGAGTCTTAATTTTATTGTCAACAATTAGTTTTTTGGATTTCCGCTGACTCCTGACTTAGACTCTCACGAACCGTAATAGCAGTAATAGTTAGACAGAATAAAATAATATGTAAGGGGGCTTCCATACAACAATTTAGATAAACTGTTTTTACACGATTGCAATAACTGCAGCAGGTAAACCATTCCTACGAGATATCGTATCGCACTGGATCGATTTCTTTTTATTCAATAAATAAATAAATAAATATTTTCGTACATCTTACACACAACGCCATCTAGTCCTAAACTAAGCAGAACTTGTATTATGGGTACTAGACAACTGATATTAATACATAAATATGCTTTTTTTTTCGTAAATACATACATAGAGAAACACCCAAACTCCGAAACAAACATTTGTGGATCACGCAAACATTTGGTCCGACCCGGGAATCGAACCCGAGACCTCTTGATCAGCAGCCGCATACGCTGACCACTAGACCAACAAGGCAATACTTCATTCATAGTATTTTTGATAAAAATATTTTGGAATAGAATGAGTCGTCAATTATATTCGGCAATGTTTGTATAATGGATAAACAATACAATAGCTTTTAATAAAATTATTATCTGCATATCTTTTCAACCATGCTCGCCTCCTATTGGTCTAAGCATGAAGTTAACTATCTTATGTTAAGTACGTCAACAAAACACACATTTTAAAAAAAAACCTGAAAATCAGTTGAAAAGAAGGTTTTGTGATCAACAAATGTTTGTTTCGGACTCTGGGTGTTTTCTATGTATGATATGTTCGTATTTACAAAATAAAAATATGTTTATGTATTTAAATTACTTGTATAATACCCTTAATACAAGCTCTGCTTAGTTTGGAATTAGATGACGTTGTATAAAAGATGTCCGAAATATTTATTATTATTATATTTGCTTTTCTGATGGGATTTACGTGCATTGTCGCTATTATGAAATTTGATTTAATATTAAAATCATAAATTAAAAATCATTTTGAAATTTTTTTTTAGTTGTTATGTGTAAGTTCATAGTGACAGGTGATTGTTTTTTTATTTGAATCTAAAATGTGTATATGTTTCCCACAGCTAAAAATTACAGACTGCTTTTTAACGGAAAAATTCGCTAGTCGCCCGCGGGCCTGTATTGGTCTATGGGTACGCATAAAAAATATATTTAAAAACATACTTCCCGTTGGCATTGGAAATTATGTTGTTTTCGTAGGACCATAAACTTTATTTAGAAAACAAAATTTTCACACTCAATAAACAACAGTATAGATTACTTATAGTCGACTTTAATATACAATGCTTAGGTTGTTCTGGAATTTCGAACTAAAATCGTGATCGTTTAGTTCGGTTCGACTTCCTCTGCCGATTCCAGTTAAGATCAGTTTACAACCAGACATCGTATCAATTATTACACGGAAAACTCTAAAAGTTTAGTTCTAGATAAATTTTATAGCCTTCTCTGTGCAATTTTAACGTTTACCAACACATTGAGGGTTCAAAGTTATTCAATTATTAAAGGTCCGGATGACCGAATAAAATTGAATTCGATGTCACCTTAGATCTATTGTTTTTAGAAAAGGTCGTATAAATGCCAAGTTTGTAAATAGCTGCATGTGATTTTGATTCTTTTGCCGTGATTTTTAGGAGTGAAATTAGGATGCTTGTTGAGGAAATTAAATATTTTTAGAGTTGTTTCTTTATGTCTCGTTAAAATATGCCTGCTAAATAAGTATTTTTATCCTGTTGTTTGGTTTTGTGATCAAAATGAGTTTCGAGATTCTTTTGTGAAATGTTATTGTAATCTTCTTGGAAGTTGACATCATTTATGATATAGAGAAAAAACTCTTATGAACACCAACAAGACAAGAATGGTGACCCACACTATGATGGCCTATTGAAATGCTTCTGTATCATTGGGCTTATGATCTCATACTCATCAACGAAACATGACAGCGCGGATATTTTGCTTTTAATGTGGTCTTCTGTGAGAATGTATTGACCGCGGTCAAGCCGGCCCGTTCGTGCTGAAATCAACGTGACTCTACTAACGCCTATTGTTTATTGTGCTCTTGAGTAGTAATCATCTTCATCTCAGCCGAAACAAGTCCACTTCTGGACATATACCTCCTCCAAGGCTCTCTATAGAAACGCCGTAGGATACCTTTTACGGACTTACCAACGCTCAGTCTTTCAGTACGTTAGAATAACAATAATACGTACGTAAACAATAATTAGTACGCAGCGATGAAACTAAATATTTATTATGGATTAGGTGTCCTTGATGGTGAATTAATTAATTCTAAAAAGTGTTCTGTAAGTGTTCAGCTAAAACTTTAGAATGCAATAGAAAACGTTATTGTACATAGTTTAGGTACATATGTATATAGGTACATAAGAGCAGATATATAGGTACATAGTATCCTTTAAATGATCACGTTTCTAACGGGTTATATCGCCCGTGGTCACAAGTAGGCGTCATTCGAAACGTCGGGTTATAAAAGCTATCGTAACTTTTTAAATTATTTAATCGCCGCTGTACAACAAGAACTCGATGTAATAGGATGTCAGTATAATCTATACTAATACTGATACGAGTACTAATAATATGTGAATATGAATTGTGAATCGAATATGTGACGTTTTAAGGGGTAATCTTTGAATCGACTGAATATATTTTTAATTATTTTACCTCTGGAGAACTTCATTACCTTTGATTTTCATATGCCATGTATTGACCCGAAAACCGATTTTACCAATATTGCGTGCAGGAAAATGCAAGTAATTTATTTATTTCGTTACATAATGTTACATAATCTTTTGTCCATTTCTGTACCTGTTTCATTAAAATAATGAACGAATACCCTGTCTTATATTAACAAAAGAATATCTTTATAATTACATAAAACATTTCTGCTTCAACGCAGAACTTTCAAACTAACTCAGCTCACTTCAACAATTTGAAAGTGGAAATTTCATTGTAAAACCATACAACGTCAAAGGCTTGTCAGTTCTGGCACACGATGCACCCGACGTACCCTGGATAAACAGCTAGAACGATAATGTAATCCGTCATACATTATTCAAGGAACCATAAGAATTAATACGAAAGCTTTTTATTTCATCCTCTGAGTTACAGAAAAGTTGAAAATTTGGGCAAAGAAGATAATGACTTGTTTATAATCTTTATCAAAGATACATATAAAATATATATAATTTGCAATGCTAAAATGCTAGTTATCACAATTGTCTTGTTGGTCTAGTGGTCAGCGTATGTGGGTACTGATCAAGAGGTCCCGAGTTCGATTTCCGGGTCGGACCAAATGTTTATCCAAACAAATCCACAAATATTTGTTTCGGATTTTGGGAGTTTTTCTATGTATAATATGCAAGTATTTACAAAAAAAGTATGTTTATGTATTTATATCAGTTGTCTAGTACCCATAATACAAGCTCTGCTTAGTTTGGGACTAAATGGCGTTGTGTGTAAGATGTCTAAAATATTTATTTATAAATATTTATAATTGAAAAATAAACTTCCCACTCCAAACACAATCACATTTTTCTCTTGTTGTTCTTCTCGTTTAAGCTAGACGGCTTCTTCGGCCCGGCTTCGGGGTAAGGTTTTTGGGTCGATGACCTATAAGATAAATTTACTACGCTGTCTCCAACTACAGGAGGATGACTGGGTAGGACCCAGATGGGCCAGTTGGTGCTTTAGGAGTATCAAAATGACCGTAGCTAATTGAGTTTTGAAGAATATTTTAAAACGTCAGTAGAATTTCGTTCTATTATATATTTTCAATTGGTTTACCATTACATCTTCAGCTATAGGTAATTGCAAAAACTTTTAGATTTTAATACCTTTATATAAAACATATACATTCAACCCATATTACTTTATGTATCCGTAGTGTCTAACACATATTGTATTATAATTTGAGTTTTTTGTGCTTCTGTCAATAAGTATTAAGTATTCCAAATACAAAACGAACTTGTAAGCCATGCTTGCTTAAATAGAATTATCTTTTATCTAGATAATAATACGATAAAAATTAAAATTCACCGCCATAGTAACTCCAAATCACAATCGTTACTGTGCAAATTTCTTATACTAAAACTGGTTTAGATATCGACTAGTAAATTGATTTCAAATATCAAAATCCAGTTTAGTAAACTTTTTATTTAATAAGACATGACATAGCTTAAAAAAATAGCCTAGTATTATAAAATAAAGTAGATTAAAGGGTGTGATAGAATATTCATGCTCTTTGGCATGAAAAAAAGGAAAAGAAATAAACACTCTTCTTTCATATTAGTATTCTATTTTTTTATTAAGAGCCTGCCAACGTGATTCTATTTAAACAGAACAAGCAAAACTGTCGAGTAAAATAATTGTAAATTAAAATCTAACGTTGTATAATATTATCTCAATTAACGTTTTTATAAACTACTTCCAGCGATGTTAGGTTTACTTACGTGCCACTATTCATAACGTCTAGCTTTCCAATGATACCGCGACACGCAGTATACAGTTTTATAAAAGAAAATATGCATCTGCATTAACAAAATGGCCAACTCGTAATAGCATTACATTCTTTTCTCGGATGCGCCTTTTCTGTCCCCCTTTTTATCCGGGAATGTGTATTAAGGTACTTATGACTATGTGCTTTGTATATTTTAAGGGTGAATTTTTATATTAACTCTGTAAATATATTGGCATGGCTTTTTATTTAAATAACGTGATTATAAAGACACAGAGTTAAATATGTGTATATTAATGAATAAATAAATATTTCGGACATCTTACACACAACGCCATCTAGTCCCAAACTAAGCAGAGCTTGTATTATAAGTACTAGATAACTGATATAAATACATAAACATACTTTTTTTGTAAATACATACATAGAAAACACCCAAACTCCGAAACAAATAATTTTGAATCACACAAATATTTGGAATTGAACCCGAGACCTCGAGCATAACAGTTACATACACTATCACTGCGCCACCGAGGCAGTCTGTATTTAGTAAAACGTTTTCTTGTAAACAAGAAACATAAGGAGAAAAATTCAATCAAGTGGACTAACTGTATAAACGATTTTATCATCAAAATACGCTTATGAAAAGGCTATAATGGCATTAAAATATTTTTTTTTTCTCAATTTAAACCTCCACGCAAGAAAATATCGACGGGTGCAAAGTAAAAAGAGTTATCTGCAAAATAGCTACTTTACAGGAGAGCGAAAAGACCAAAAAAGTGTGTTTTTTTTTAAATTAATGAATCGATTTTTCTGTAAATTTTATTAATACATCTTTACACTCTTACACATTTATATATGATATTTATTTCAGGAATTTCTTGTTATTTCACGAAATTTTGCAGTTGTTCGCATCTACATCTTAATATATATAAATCTCGTGTCACAATGTTTGTCCTCAATGGACTTCTAAACCACTTAACCGATTATAATAAAATTCGCACACCATGTGCAGTTCGATCTAACTTGAGAGATAGGATAGTTTAAATCTCAAATTATAGTCGCAATTTTAATTTATTGCTAATTATTGTCTGTTATTATTTGACAATCACAATTAATATTCTAAGGCGGTACGAAGTTCGCCTGGTCAGCTAGTTGTATTATAAATAATACTAATTGTGTCAACTGCCAGTTGGTCGTATATACGAGGGACTTTAAATTTCGTGTATAAATTGAATTTGATTTAATTTACTGTATTAAGATTTTATTGAAACATTTAATTTTAATGATAAATACTACCCCACATCCTTTAATTAATAATAGATCTATTACAGAACATAATAATGTAGATAGCTTTTTATGCGTCGTATTTCTAAAGTAATAAATGACACACAATGCGGTCAAATGAAATATTAAAACTTGGTTATATATATTTTTTTAGGATTTTTTTTCCAATTACGTTTGAAAATAATAGAAATTAAGTAATAACATTTAGATAAAAAAAAATACACATATTTTACTTACTTTAGCTTGTCAAACAATAATCACAGAAACAAAATATATAACTCTTTTTATGTGATGATTAACCAAAACCTGAATCAACATTTAAACTTACGTAGCTATTTAATTATATATTATTATCGATACATAATTAAAAAAGTAACAATAAATTAATCTCGTTCTCTATAGTTTCGTGATTCATAAAAGAAAATTCGTGATACCTAGGAAGTATTAAATTTTGCTCTCAAAGCTTTATCAAATCGTTGTATTAAGAATCCATCATCATCAGTTGCAATTGCATTTCAAGTGCAAATGTTTGAAGAGTCAAAAGCTATCACAGCTAAGTTACTTGCGAGGCCAACTTGTGCTTAACCACTGAAAGAGAATGACCACTGAAAATGATTCAAAACGCAACTTCAGTGTAACTTATACACTGCCCGTTGGCTTGAGACAAATCTAGCCCTAGAAGTGTAAAAGTTTGCAAAACAATCATTTGTCCATCCATTGTCCATAACAATAAATTTGTCCATCAGTAACCAATTTAGATAGAGCGCTTTGGATAAATATGATAAAAATACTTGGAACCGTTCAAAGGAATTAAGGCTGTAATCGAAGGTGTCCGTAATCACGTAAATTTTTTTCAGCCTGTGGAGTCTCGTTATATTATAAGAAAAGACTCAAATAAACTTTACTTATCCGGTGGCTTGAACTTCTCAATTATGTTCAAATTATATCAAGCATGGACAGAGAAAAATAATGTTTCAAAAGGGTTTAATCAGCACATGAAAAATAAAGATATTGCAAGGTCTCTAAAGAAACAGGATAAAATCCAAGCAACTGCACATCCTGACAGTGTAACTTCAGCTACTTTCGACTTTCAATTTATTTTATCTACGCCTCAGGGAGAAGCAAGTTCATTTTATTATAAACTTTCTTTAATTTTACAGTGTATAACATTTCAAACATAAAAAGTGCATAACATGTAAAGAGCTTTAAGACCCATTGGTTTTAAAAAAGGAATATGTTACATGTGGCCTGAAACTACGGCTAACAGGGGGAATAAAATAAATTTGTTTCTCCCTGAGGCGTAGATAAAAAAAATTGAAAGTCGAAAGTAGCTGAAGTTACACTGTCAGGATGTGCAGTTGCTTGATTTTTATCCTGTTTCTTTAGAGACCTTGCAACATCTTTATTTTTCATGTGTTGATTAAACCCTTTTGAAACATTATTTTCCTCTGTACATGCTTGATATAATTTGAATATAATGGAGAAGTTCTAGCCACCGGATAAGTAAAATTTATTTGAGTCTTTTCCTATATAACGGGACTCCACAGGCTGAAAAGATTTTACGTGATTACAGACACCTTCGATTACAGCCGCTGTGTTTATCTTATTTTTGTTATCTTAACTCCTTTGAACGGTTCCCAGTATTTTAATCATATTTATCTAAAGCGCTCTATATAAATTGGTGACTGATGGACAAATTTGTTGTTGTGGACAATGGATGGACAAATGATTGTTTTGCAAACTTTTACACTTCTAGGGCTAGATTTGTCTTAAGCCAACGGGCAGTGTATAAGTTACACTGAAGGTGCGTTTTGAATCATTTTCAGTGGTCATTCTCTTTCAGTGGTTAAGCACAAGTCGGCCTCTCAAGTAACTTAGCCGTGATAGTTTTTGACTCTACAAACATTTGCACTTTAAAGTTTAATATTTCGTAAACGGAGCACTGAATAAAAGAATGTCCTATAACTTCTCTGTACATTTTTGAAATACCTCTCCAACGATATAATATAGCCTAAACGAGAAACAAAATCATCTCCACTTTGCGTGTAGTTATGTTTTCTTTTAATATTTTATACTAGCTTAACTCCGCGATGTTACCCGTGGTTATTGTCGTACCGCGGGTGACGCCGCGGGACGAAGTTAGTCTAAAAAAGTAGCCTAAATTACTCCTTATATTATCAGCTACCTATCAGTGAAAGTCCCATCAAAATCGTTCTCGCTGTTCCAGACATTTGTCGGAACAAACGTCTCTAAGCTAAGCTGCGGATAGACAAACTGATATGGTGAAACTATAAGGGTTCTTTGTAAGGACTATTTAACCCTAACAATCTTAAAAAACACCTTACAAATAGGTAGGTACTTCATTTTCCACAAAATTAACCGAAGTAAATTGTAACATCTACGATGATAGCGAAGTAAAATGATTCAGGTGGCAGATGGTCGTTTATGCGTCGGTATTTTAAAATATGACCTCTCTTATAGATTTATTATTCTACAAACAACAAATCTAAGAATTTGAATATTTACTAAACAAAATTAATTCACACCAGCAGTTTCACGATTATCACTTAATTTTGTGAGTTTTATTAGATCTTCTGTTTTCATGATAGTGACTTATTTTCCTGTTCTACATAATTGCTTCAACAGTTGCCGTCGTTCTTTATTGATTTTACTAATTCAAATGAAGACTACAACAAACCCTCGAAATATTACAGATATCAGACACAAACCCTCATTTAACATAAATAATAACAAAAATCTAATCAAGCCGACGTAGCGCATGTCAACTGACTGATGTCCTTTTGTGTATGCACGGGGAAAGTCCCGCGGCCCCGTGTAAATGCGGCCAACGTTACTTGGTCGTATTTACTTCGTAGTGTTTGAAAGAACATACGTAGTTGGCTTTTTTTACGTACGAAAAATGATTGAAATAATGTGATATTTGCAAAAAAAAAAATGTCATATTGTAAAGAATTGTTTTCTTAAAACGATTGTACAATAAACTAAAAATCAGCATTTTGTAGATAACTTTATTTACTTTGCACCCGTCGATATAGTCCTATTCAAAAAGAAATCCAATGAAAATTGGAAACAGTCAAATGAATTTAAAACAATTTTAGTCTGAAACAGATCTTCAAAAAAATGTTATAGAATGAAACATTTAAGCGACTATGTTCTGTCAACAAATTATAACAATTAAGGATTCGCATTGAACAAATGCACGAAGTCACCGCAACCGATGCTCTGTACATTCATCCGGAAGTCGTTGATATCCGGCTTTACTAAGTGATTCAACCGGTTCTGGCTCTAATGAATATCTAATTCCGTTCCTATTTATTACCAGATGTGTGCAGTGCTTACCTTTTTTTGAAGTATCAAACGGTAGTCTTTAACTTTTGCAATAAAAATTATGTTGTTTTTGTATGCTGGCGTAATTTTTTCTTCCTTAATGATAGTATTTTATATATTTACTAGCTGCACCCCACAGTGTTACCCGTGGTTTTTGATATAAAGGCGGAGCGGAGCTTATTTAAAATGAATTAACTTTAGGTATTCTTGTAAGTTAAAGGTCAACTAAAATTGTTCCATCTGTTCCAGAGTTTAGACAGAGCAAATAGACAAATATTTTTAATTAAAAAATTAAAAAATATCGTCTCTAAGCTTCACTGCTATCTTATGATAACAACTCGGACCGACTGCTTAACGTGACTTATGAATCACGGAAACGATCATAACATAATGATGCCAAAAACGGTCACCCATCTAGGTACTGACTGCGCCGTCGTCGCTTACTCTCGGCGATCATCTAAAGTCACCTGAATATGAGCTCTTGTTATATTAAGTCTTTTAAATTATGCTATTATTGACTATAGTTGTATACAGTGTACTGTAGTTACAATCTAAATAGGAATTTGATGTCCAAACTATCTTCACTAATGTTCGGAGATACATTAACCGAACTAAATATTAAATAATACAATTTATGGTATACGAGTAGTAGCACCAAGTATACTTAAAGCGAAATTTAGTGCCACTAAAGACCAAGATGCGTGTCGTCATTTTATAGTGGAATATGGTGACCAGATTCTGTTTAGTTTTGGAACTATTGTATGTTTGAGGTAAGTAAAAACGATACCCGAGACACACGAAAAATTAGGTTTCAATGTGCGACTATTTTATTAACCTTTGAAATCAGTTAGTCGCTACATTAGTAGTAAATGCCGCCTAGGAATGAAATCATCCTCATCTTCCTAGCTTTTATTCCCAAGTTTATTTGGGGTACGCTACTAGTTCAACCGGTTTTACCTGAATTTCAGTTTTGCCACTGAGCGACTGGCATCGGACCTCCGCAACCATAAGGAAGAACTGATATTCGAAGATAGAACTAGTTGTCAGTATATTTGAAGGCATTGACCTCCCAATAACGATTGACATAAATGTTCTTCATGACAACCGGGACCGACGGCTTAACGTGCTCTCCGAGGTACGGGCTTGAATCACGGTTAAACTTCCAGACTCCGAGCTGTTATTAAGAATTTCCCGTAAGAAAAACCCAAAAAAACTTTTTTGGCCCGACCCGGGATTTGAACCCAAGACCTTTTGATAAGTAGTCGTGTACGCTAATCACTAGACCAATGAGGCAGTGAAATACGTTGATGAACTCCTTCTTTCCTAATATCATCCAAATGTGTATTTCATCACCTCTCAACAAGCAATTCAAGCAAAAAAGCATCTAAAGTAATATATACAGAAGTTCTCAATTCCTAAGTCATCATTTTCTCTGATGAAAAGTTAACAGCACAACTTTTTGTCTTACAACTTGTACGAAATCAAATAAATCAAGCCTTCCCAAACAAACTCTCATCTCCTCCAGTGCCACATATGTACTACATATGTGTTACTAGTCCCAGAGAATGTACGATGTTTGGACCCCTCATTTATATAACTAATATAATTTTATGGGTCATACTTCACCTGTTACGCCAAGGTGGGCAACCAATTTGGCGGTTTATTAAGCATTTACCTCGTTATGCCATGGTTAAGACGACCTTTATTCGTTTTGATTGAATGAGTACGCTTCGTTTCTATCATTAAATATTTGACTGTTTGATTCTTCAATGCTAAAGTGTTTGTTTTATAGCTTTCCTCATGAAATATTATACGTTGTATGAATACTAAAAAAAATATCAAAGTTTTGAATATGTGTTATTAAAGATTGACTTTGATTGAAGTTAAAATGACAACGAATTAAAGGGAGTTTCTTAGTGAGTTCGTGTTGTTGCAAATAAATATTATAATAATACTCAATCAATCCATCAATCAATCAATCAAATTTTACTAATAGTGATGTGAAGTATTTTTGTTAAGAAAAGATAGAGCACATGCCTACCATTAATTTTTTCTACTATGATTCTATCTTTGTTGGACTTACACTTTTTTTTATTCAAAATAAAATCCTACTATATAAACTGTTACTCGATTTAATTAACTTCCAATTTATTTCAAGTGAGAAACTATGACCTAAAAATCAAAACTCATGTAGAGCAGTATCCAGTATCACAGGAGATTTTACAAACATACATGATATGGGCACAAAGAACATCCAGAGAGATTTGAACCCACAAAACAGCGCAGTATTAAGCCGGACTCACGCTAGACCGTGTTGGGTCCGAGCCGTGCCACGGCCTGGCCCCGGCCGGGGCAGGGTCAATACTTTTTGCACGGCCGAGCCACGGACAGGCATGAATCATTTCATACAAAAAGTATACCATAATGTTTAACACTGCCCCGGCCGGGGCCCGGCCGTGGCACGGCATGGACCCGATACGGTCTAACGTGAGTCCGACTCAAAACGGCGTGGTGACTGCTTATATCACTACGTGGTGCAGTAGTAGTGAATGCGACTTGTGCTTGAGGTCTCAGGTTCAAACCCTGGGTCGGACCATATGTTTGTATGATCTACAGATATTATTCTATTAATCGATCTAGCTTTCACAGTTCAAGCTCTGTGTTAGATGTCCAAAAAATATTTATTTATTTATTATTAGTTATCCTATTTTTATAGCTGTTTTCATTATTTGTACGAATTATGTAACTTGTTTATACAATGGGAGCGTTCACTCACTAGGGTATTTATTCTGTTTAAGCGCTATTTTGTTTACACTACCGTTTTGGGGACATGCGATAACCAGATCCCTACATTTAACCTTCTCGGTATAAACAACATAACACCGCTTAATGGCTAATTAAATACCCCATTAACTGAAATATGTTAAGAGTTAGTATAATAAGCAACTATGTTAAAATTTGCTAAATATACGATCTTTTACTCTTATGTAGAATACAAATCTACATATATTAACACATATTATAAAGATGAAGAGTTTGTTTTTAAGGTACCGTAGTGACTGATGACTTGGAACCCTTTTGATTTCGTCATATCCGTCCGTCCTCTACTTAACGTCGAAACGGTTAGTGCTAGTCGAAAAAGTGCTAAAATAATTTCATGAAAAATATTTTTATTTGGGGTACACGTAGTGTTGATGAGTTTTTTTCTCGCGTCTATCCCATCGAGAAGACCCGCTTAAGCCACAGAGCACAGATCTAAGATAAGTGAGAAACGAATTCGTTCCTTCTAGCCTAGTAATCAAAATCAATAACAGCTAAACCTACAGGGCCATAAAATCATCACACGAAGTTTTACGCACGTTTTATTGTCCTCAAGTACTCAAGGCCGAACGTAACAAAACTTCACGAATAAATGAAACCCTTTATGAGGCTTCTAGTGTTTGGTCTTGTAGATGTGCCAAATATATATCATAAGACTGATAGATGTATTGTGGTCGTGACGTACTCAGTTTGCTTCGAGTAATTCGTGGAAGCAATCTTTGAACTAGGGTAACCATATTTTTAATTTACAATGGGATTTTTTACTTAGTTTTTAATCTTTAACTAATGGTGGACATAGCTCTAAAAGCTAGTAGGTTGAAGTGGGTTGGTCATGTATATCGCTAAACCGATAACCGTTAGAGTAAATGAGTTCTGAAATAGAGACCGCCTCTTGGCAAACGTAGTGTAGGCCGTACTCTGGCCAAATGTAGGAATGACTAACGTAAAAGGAGAGCAGCAAAAGAGCTCTGTGGTTTGGTTTGAGAAAGGTATATGTTCAGCAGTGTACTTATTCTAATGATAATGGTAGTCTAGTGTTTGTGGCTGTAAATAAAAATAACTATTTCAAAAAAACAAGGTACTTTAAATTATATAGCAAAATCAAATCTTTAAATGAAATTGTTTATTATTTACACGTCACTTGAGTTGTAATTCTTTAATCATGACATGCTCATCAGAGTAGGTACCAATGGACTATGACTTGTATTTAAGCTTATTAGAATTACACATAAAATATTTCTTATATTTGGGATAGCCCACTTTTTTTCATAACAATATATCTACCGTACTCAAGTACAAGACATCCATATCGCAGGACGTTGAGTAACTCTTGCAATGTAACACGCGCCCGAAGCCACCTCCATAACACCCGTACGTGACCTCGTGTGAATTCCTCACAATCCTAGCTATTACACGATATTTTTGTCACCCCAGCCTTAGTAACTGTCTCCTTTTGCGTAACATTCACTCGGTCGTTTGAAGTTTTTTTATCCTGGAAATGTGTCAAATTATGATGCACCAGGTGACTGAGATTTTATAACATCTGGCTTTGGTGTTCTTCTAGATAATTTGAATACTTTCTTGATATGTCGAAAATATAATGAAAGTCCTCTACCACTCTGTTGAAGGTCATAAAAATCTCGTATACATGTAACAATCGGGATGTGACAATGTCCAATTTGGAAGGATCAGACCTGCTTTTTTTAATCCTGTCCCAATGAAGCAGAGCTTGTTCTATGTAGACAAGTCATCATCATATTCCTATAATTTTTTAGTAATTTATGAGACCAGCTAACCAGACGATCTATCCTAATCCGCCATTATCCTAGTATTTATCGATAGAAGTAAGTTACTAGACTAGTGAAGCAAGATATCTGCTGTTTTTGCTTCTAGCAGAAAGTTATCACATCCTGCGTACTTCTTTTAGACAGTTAAGTATGACTACACGGTCAGTCTAGAGGTTTTGCCTTTCTTCTGGGATGAGTGTTGCTGTGTTCGTACCCCACATGGAACGACACTGTGTGAACCACAGTAGACATGTGGAGGAACGGGTGTCGTGCTCCTCCACCACAAAGGGAGGATTCTCCGACCAGGCGAGGTGATCTTGCCTGGCGAGCCACTGCCCAACAGTTGATGTTGGGATTTTGTATATATGCTAATCGGCGCGAGAATGTTACTTTCGCGATTCAGGATTAGTAGTTACTCAGTATAGATCATTCCGTGTTTTTCTTCGTAGTACAGTATTTCTTCGCTAGATGGCGCTGTCGTATGTTTTCGTCGCGCTGTATGTGGAAGTCGCCACAGACATAAAGCACACCCAGAGTCAGAATAACAATTCGTGTATCACACAAAGTGTTATTCTGTGAAGGATTTGAACCCACAACACTTGGCGCAGTAAACAGCGAGATGGCGACCGCTTAAAGCACTTGGCAAACCATGCAGACATATTCCTAAGGAGTTATCTCTTATAAAAAGGAAACAGAAAAAGTGTCCAAATATATGCCTAACTTGTTTACCTTAACTAGGAAAATCCAGGGATTTCTTGATTACACTAAGGGTTGATACATTTTGTAAATCTATTCACGCATTAAAAAGTTTTAGGCCGTTTTTTTCCTTCAACAATTCACTAACTAAGGACGTGATGGTTTGTAGCTGGATACTCACGGAAATTAAGTTCAGACAACTATTTATGTTTAACAAATAAAACATTTGACAAACGCTCTTGAACTAAACGGCTTGCCACTTTTTTTCTGTGACGAGCGGTAAAAACCTGGAACTCTCGACCAGCACATGTGTCTTTCTACCTCTATGACAATGGGTCCTTGAACGTCTTAAAGGGCCGAAATAGTGTGGGTCGCCGTGCTGCATTGTCCACAGTGGCAGTGAGGATGGTGGCCGCCACTCCTGGATTCTGTTCATGCTTTTAATCAGATAGGGCAGAGTAATTTTGATAGCATATATAAAAAAAAAACATGTTGAAGCTATGATTACTACTTATTTACATAGTTTTACGAGTCTACTGTTTTAAAATTGGTCTATGTTCATAATAGACCATAATGATACTAGAGGTCAGTTTCTGGGAGTGTGATTTTTTTCTTTTTTTATACTTGTTAATTTATACCAGCTTGAGTACATCCCTAAAGTGATTAACTGATATTCCGTTATTCTCATCTTGTGTTATGTTTGTCACACATATCGCCCGTGTGTCTCAGCCTTTTGTTTTTGATCGCCCACAAACAAGCCGCAACTTATCCAGTGGCTTAGCATTCTGCCAAGGCTTCAAACTTAATACAACTTCACTTCCTTCTAAGTAATTCAGACAAGTTTTTGAGATGTATTGTTGCATGATATTTTTGAGTTGGTTAGTGAAGTCTATACATTCTAAGTTTAGTACCCATAACATAAGCTCTGCATATTTTGGGACTAGATAACGTCGTGTGTAAGATGTCCAAAAATATTTATAAAAAAAAACAAAAAAAAAATTGAGAAAAATAATTATTTATTCTAAAACATTCTAAAGAAAAGACTGTTAGTCTTTTTTCTCTCTCTCTCTCTCTCTCTCTCTCTCTCTCTCTATCTCTCCCTCTCCCACTATTTGTTTTTTTCGAGACGAAATTAAAAAAAAAATATCTGTTCAGAAATCATGAAATTCTGAAATAATTGAGAGTAAAAGTGAACTTCTTCTGGCAATATTTTTTGTAATATATTATTTATAATATTAACTTAAAAAAATATTTACAAAATTTTCATTTTTTACTGGTATCGTTCTTAAATGACTGGCAACATTACCACGTTGTAAGGCTGCAAATTTTTGTAACAATACGTTAAATGTTTCTATAGAAATATATAAAATCGAAGTGTCTGATAATAGTTTTAAATAATCGGCTTTTCACTAATTGCATATGAATGCATATTTATATAAGGTTATCCTCATCGGCCCGTTGCAGTCCACCGCTGGACATCTAGGCAAGAGGAAACTCACTACAGAGCTTAATCTGCTGCTTTTTGCATCCAGTCACTTTTTCAACATCATCTAGTCCCAAAGTAAGCAGAGCTTGTGTTATGGGTTCTAAACAACTGATATAAATACATAAACATTTTTTTTTTGTAAATACAAACATATTATACATAGAAAAACACCAAGACTCCGAAAAAAATATTTATGGATCACACAAATATTTGGTCTGACCCGGGAATCGAATCCGAGGCCTTTTGATCAGCAGCCGCATACGCTAACCACTAGACCAACAAGGCAGTCACTGCCACGTCCTCCCGCCATCTTGCCCGAAGGCGTTCAACACTACGCATGCTAATACTAAGTCTCCACTCCAAAACACATTGTACAGTAACTATCTAAAAAAAAACACTTTTTTAGTTTTCCATCTGTCTGTCTGTTTGCAGATAATATAATATAATGAGTAATTTCGGTTATCTTTTCAGAGTATTTGCGCGATTGCGGTCTAAAAGACATAATAACAGCTGCTGTTTTAAAAATAAAAAACAAACTTTAAGAAAACCATAAATAAATTTTCTAATTTTGTATACTTTTTGAAGTGACTGCTTGAAGTGAAATAAATAATGAAATTTGAACAAATAAAACAATTGAAGCGTGAACGAAATCATTTCACTTGTTCCGGCCGATTTATCAACACAAATCTCATTGCTCTAACACCCCACATCAGTCTAACTTTTGCAATACTTGCTACGCTGCTACACAAGTTCTACGATCTGATCTACGACTTTCTACGAAATGTCTACGTTATAATTTATTACGAGTTGATGGCTAACATCGCTACGATTAGTGTTCATAAAAAATGTACTGACTGAGATGTACTTGTGGTTGGGTGGTTGTGAGTTCATACTGCATCCAGTATATTACCGACGTGATACCGTACTAGCGTTTAGCTGGAGTTTAGTAATAATTTTATTTATTTACATAAGTACTAACACATCACACATATTACAATTATAATAATGATAGGCGTAGGGTTGTTTCTGATATGCATGACAATTACGTTGCACATATCATTTACTAAAGTACTAGCTTCCCGTCCCGACTTCACACGGGGGACATATAGTACTGATTTTTTGGGTTAATATATAGCCTATATTACTGATAAATACCGTAGTCTTTTAAATATAATTATAATACTAACACTTTTATATTTAGTTTTCATTTATTTTGACCTTTAGTAACAGAACATATTATTGTTTTCATGACACAAAGATTTGTAATTAATCAAACCCATGATTTCTGATTCAAAAATAATCACTTATCACGAGACTAGACTAAAAGATCCATCAAATCACAATTATATCTACATTTATATTTTATTATATATATTTTTATATCTAGATGGTATTAGGAAAAAAAGATTTCTTCAATGTATTTCACTGCCTCGTTGGTCTAATGGTTAGCGTATGCGACTGCAATCAAGAGGTCTCGGGTTCAAATCCCGGGTCGGGCCAAAAGTGTTTTTGGGTTTTCCTTAGGAAATTCCTAATAGCAGCCCGGAGTTTGGAAATTTGGCGGTGATTTCACGCCCGTGCCCCGGAGAGCACATAAAGCTGTCAGTCCCGGTAGTCATGAACATCTATGGCAATCGTTATTGGGAAGTCAGTGCCCTCAAATATACTGACAACTAGTTCAATCTTTGAATTTCAGTTCTCCCTTAGGGTTGCGGAGGCCCGATGCCAGTCGCTCCGTGGAAAAAAAAAAATTCAGGTAAAACCGGTTGAACTAGTAGCCGACCCCAAATAAACTTGGGAATAAAGGCTAGGGAGAAAAAAAAATAAGCACAAACAGGTTACGGTATGAATATCCTCAGTAATCAAACATTTTAAGTACTCGAGATATACAGTATTTAGTACATTATATTTTTTTTTTTTTTGATTTATTAGGGAAACAAACAGATACAAAATATAGATTAATAACAAACAAGTAAATTATACATTATCCAAAGCAGTTTCCACATATTCATTTTACATTTCGCGCCAAAAAGTAAAAAAAAAAGGAATAACGTTTTACTAAAATTATAAAAACAAAAGAAAACAAAAACAAACATATCTATACTACTTGTAGTTTAGGGGCCAGACAATCGTGAATTTTGTTTTTAAACTTAGTTAGAGAAAGGTGAAACATATCGATGCAGCCATCGCAGTTGCAAGCATCAATGATGGTGTTGAACGCATGGCAGGATCTTAAAATAAATGAGGTCTTTCTATAATTAGTTCTAGCACAGGGAACGAAAAATAAGGACTTCCTACGCGCATTAATACGAGGACATCCAAAACCTATATTGCTTAGAAGATAAGAGGAGTCCACCTGGTTCCTAATTATTTTGTATAAAAATAGGAGGTCCCGTTCATTTCGTCTCGTCTGTAAGGATGGTAAGTTAGGTACATCATCAGAGCTCTCACACTTGGCATATCTCCACGCTACGTGTCCATTAAACTTGTTTTGTATCCTTTCAATTTAACAACAACAAACAACAACAACAAATTTTAACAAAAAGGAACCGACTTCAATGAAAAACTATTCCGAGTACCCAAATCGCGACATTGTGCCTATGATATTTGAGGAGTTCCCTCGATTTCCTTGGGATCCCATGATCAGATCCCGATATGGTGACGATGGGACCACCTGTAAGCTACGCCCATTCCAATGCAAAAATATTTTTTGAAATCGGTTCATAAACGACGAAATTATCGCTGAACATACAAAAAAAAAAAAAAAAAAAAAAAAGATTCCGACGAATTAATAACCTCCTCCTTTTTTTTGAAGTCGGTTAACAAATAAATACAAATTGATGGACACATCACGATTGATGACGTCAGCGCTTGACGTAAATCGCGTGTTAATCGGAGAATTGATGAGCTCATTACTTACTGTCAATCTGGATTGACGTCGGTCAACTGTTGATTTATAGATCACTCTGTTGGGATATTTTATTTTTATATGAAGCATAAACTAATATATAAACCGAAAACTAGTGACTATATTAATTACCTTCTTAGCCTTTATTATTGCTAAAATTTGGGATCAATTGCTAGTTCAATTGGTTTTCCCTGAATTAAAGTTTTTCCTCGAAACGGCTGGCATTGTACCTCCGAAACCCTGAGGCTAAGGGAGTCTATAACAATTAGATAATAATATCTTCACTTGTATTTGTTCTGTAATTATTATCCTTAATTATTATAATTGTGACTCAAATTGTAATTATCACTTTTTATTGCAATAATGTCTTTTGCATTTAAGAATATTGTCTGGACTATAAAAGAGACTGTGATCCCTGAGTTTGTTTCATCCTTTCTTCTCAGGGCTAGTCCAGGTAGGAAAGGCCGAACTCATCTGCTCAAAAAAAAAAAGTTTTACTTGCAAGTGTTCATGCAACCTAATTGCAGAATAAATGATTTCAATAAGGACCGCTATAGATGCTTTATTTTAGTTGATTGAATTTATATGAACCAATGTACAACATGTTACCTCTTCTTTGACTGCCTTGTTGGTCTAGTGGTTAACGTATGCGACTGCTGATCAAGAGGTTTGATTCCTGTGTCGGTTCAAATGTTTGTGTGATCCACAAATATTTGCCTCGGAGTCTGGGTGTTTTATATGTATAGTATGTATTTACAAAAAAAAAGTATGTTTATGTATTTATATCAGTTGTTTAGTGCCCATAACACAAGCTCTGCTTACTTTGGGACTAGATGATGTTGTGTGTAAGATGTCCAAAATATTTATTATTTTATTTATTATTTTTATTCTGATAATTTGATTTTGGTTTTTGGATAGTTACAGTTTCTTTGAATTATTGTCAGTCATATATCGTCAGAAGGGTGAATCACGGTATAAAAGATAGTAAGCTGTAAACTCAAATACACCTTCATTTCAGTGTCCTAAAAGTTATCTCAAAGTCTTATAAAATTTCGTGTCTACGACGAAGTTATTCAAGGTCAAAGGTCATAAAATCTGTTTATCGCGATTATATTGACTCCCATTGGTTGAAATATATTATGACATTATGGAGTCAAAAACATTCAGTTAAAGTTGGCACATCGCACGCTTCTTTACACACCACAGTCCGCAGCTCTCTACCATGCTCACTGTAATGCAAGGTCAAACGTGAATCTCAGTGAATAATACCGAGGTGAATCTCTAATATATCTGAACTATAACAGCTTCTGTAAGTCTAAATTTATTGCACCAAACGCGCTGCTCAGATAGACCCTTAACCAGGTTTCTACAAAGGAATTTAATTTGTTTAGTTTAAAATTGTGAAAGTAGTTACATTCTAAAAACTATATTTTACAAGCTATAATATGGACAAATATATACATATTACATACATATGGGATCTTTGAAATGTACTCTGCATTAGATCCTAATGAACCGATGGTAAATTCTAATGTTCCCTTTAGGCCGTTTATAGGTTGAAATAACGAACGGTTGAAGAGAGGAAAGCAATTGATAGCGCAATATCGGTACACATGATTCTATGATATTCAGATTGAAAGACTAGGAAGATAGCTAGCCTATATTATTACTCAGATTATCTGGGATCGACTAATTAAACCGATTTTACCTGAATCAGTTTTTCAACGGAGCGATTCACTCACCTTTTTTTAATTTGAAGGTTATACTAGTTGTGCGTATATTTACGGGCACTGAACAATAATTATTGCCATAGATGTTCATGATAATCGGGACCGACGGCTTCACGTATTTTTTGAGGCACGTGTATATAACACCGGTAATCTCCATACTCTGAACTGTTATTAATAAAACACAAGTTTTATCACATATTATTTTTATAAATAATTTTCGAAGTTTAACGTTAATGTACAGTATAAAAATTCGAACATTTTCAATACTGGATCTATATTTATATATAGAAACTAATTTCAAAATTACTGTAGATAAGTCATATCCATACCTCACCAGCTTGAAGTAATATGGCCTTAAAGAAAATAGTGAAGCCATTTTTTCACTGAAGCAGTGAAAAAATGGCTTCACTTGGAAACACCAAGTGCCTTAGGTCTTCAGAGGCTCAACTCAATAACAATTTTTAGTTGTTTTAATTTAAGCCGTTGCGAACTCAAGTACAAGTACAATTTTGTATATATATTAAATGTTACTCGTCCAGAAACTTTAGCAATTCAAATGTTGTAAACGCAATATTTTACTCTTCTGTGTAATATACCATAACGTACCAAAAATATAAGAATTTTTAGACATTCAACAAATTATAAGAACATGTAGTGGAAAATTATAGGTCCTGTGCGTGGTTGTGTTGCTTAGATAATTTAAAATTAATTATTCATTACCTTCTATACCCTTTTTCCAAATTACCTACTACAAATTACATTAAAATAAAATTAAAATTAGTCGTAAACTAAACAGTGCTTGTACTATGGGTAGTAGATAACTGGAATAAATTGATATACATTTTTTTTGTAAATACAAACAAATCAAAACTACATTTAAAATAGTTGTAATAAATTCATTTAAATCGATTCATTGGTTATCCATTGAAGTGTTACAGAGATAGACAGACAGACAGAGTTGTTTTCAAATTTATAATATAAAACAAAAGTATGTTTATGTATTTATATCAGTTATTTAGTACCCATAAAACAAGCTCTGCTTAGTTTGGGACTAGATGACGTTGTGTGTAAGATGTCCGAAATATTTAATTTTAATTTGTATTTATCAGAAAGGACATGGGCTATTTTTACCGCACTAACGGACGTACACGTGTTTATAGTCGCAGACAAAAGCTTGTTCAGGAAAAACCCTTACGAATGTTTTATATACGAAAGCATCTTTTTGTCTGTCTGTTCACGCTAAAACTATAGAACAGATTTAAATGAAATTTGGTACACAGAAAGCCTTGAGACTGAAAAAGGTCATAGGCTACTTTTTACCGCGATAACCGACATGGAACAGAGGAAGAAAGTTAATTTTTCATAAATATTATAAAAAAATCGAATCGTAAGTAATTAACTATAAAAATGTTCGTTTTTTGCTTGACAAACACAAAATATTTTAACTAGTTTTAATCGCGGATCAGCGAATGTAACAAAAGGATTTTAACAAACTTTTACTTCAATAAGTAACTTGGCGTTTGTAAACGGAGCGAGATTTTCTTCTTTTTTTCTTTCAAGAAAATTTCTATTATTTTCCGTTTCGCCCTTTGAGAGTTTCCTTTGAAGATGGTACTCAGAATACTTCAGCTAAAGGCTTCCTTTTGACCGTGGGAGTTGCCAGCTTTTACAAAATTTGAGAATACTCATTTTAATTTTAGTTTCGTGAATATAGTGACGGTGTTACATATTTTTAATTAAGGCTATCTTAAAAAGCTTCAGATTATTCACATTTGATGAAAAATATTCTTCTAAGAAAGATGTTGCGCCATAATGAGGATCATTTAATTTTGATTGTTATGTTAAGTAGTCACCTGGCAGCTTTCGATAGCGCTGTGTAACGTAACCAATACATGGGACAATAGTTTGATTGGTCCACAAACTGCTGTAGTGAGTATGAGTGTTTTTTGTGCCCGTTTTATTGATATTTGCACAATCCAAAGCGACACAGGTCATTGCCGAGCCTTTATTCCCAAGTTTATTTGGGGTCGGCTACTAGTTCAAACGGTTTTACCTGAATTTCAGTTTTTCCACGGAGCGACTGGCATCGGACCTCCGCAACCCTAATGAGAGAACTGAAATTCGAAGACTGAACTAGTTGTCAGTATATTTGAGGGCACTGACTTCCCAATAACGATTGCCATAGATGTTCATGACAACCGGGACCGACGGCTTAACGTGCTCTCCGAGGCACGGGCGTGAATCACCGCCAAACTTCCAAACTCCGGGCTTCCAAAGCGACACAGGTATTGGCAAGAAAAAGTTTTTATAGTTGTTGCCTAATAAGACCGTAATTTATAAAATGACCATTTATTATACACACCTCTGCCCGTGTGTAGGTCGTATAGCCTATATAATTCCTTAAACATCAGAGTATCTCCTTGTCTAATTTAATTGAAATCGATACAGCGGTTTGATAGTGAAAGCGTTACAGAGAGACATAAAGATAGACAGTAAATGTATAAAATTGTAATGCATCTTATATTATATTTTTTTAGAGAAATCTCGTCTAGTTGATTTGAAATTAAAATGGCTTCTAATTTAAACATTATAGTGCGTCTGGTGTTCCAAAAAATATTTCAATTTTAATCAGTCGTAATGCGATTTAAGTAGATAAGATTCATCAAGTATTACTTAACGTTACTTAACTAGGTATATACTTTAATAGAGAGGCAATTGGAGAGGCCTATGCCCAGCAGTGGACTGCGATAGACTGATGATTATGATACTTAAATGAATAAAATAACTTTTTATGTACACACACAAAACAGTAAATCAATATAACTTTGGGCGTGTACCATCTTCGTCTTCATCTACACTTTCCATCAGGTGAGATGGAAGGCAAACGCCTATTCCATTACAACAATTAAGAAAAAAAAACTTTATTAAATAACCGTGCAAGTATATTAAACAATTAAGTAACGAAAAACAGCAATGTTTCAAAAATTTAACTTTTTTTGTGGGTAAAATAAAATATCACAAGTGGCAACCCCGCTATGGAGTTATGGTTTTAAAATAGATTAAATGGAACCAAGCTAAACGATATCGGCTGGAAATTGCTTTAAGAATACCTCCTTTGTGCTTCCCTGTGTTTGTAACTAGCTTTTTATGACTCTCATATTTCGAACAATTTTCAGTTTTATAAAATTTTTACATTGTTTTTACCCGACTACGGGAAGTCAGATTATAGTTTTGGGAGTGAGTCTATGTATATTGGTATTTCTATTATATTTTCTCTCAACCATTTTAAATATATATACATATACCTGTATATGTGTGTACACTAAAGATGAATAAGTAAATTGTACAATATCGGCACAGGATACCCCAAAACAGTGATACCCGTTTAATTGAAACTTCAGTACCTCAGAGCTAGTCATTTTAATAATACATAATAAAGGTTATATACTTTGGCATGCAATCAAATGATAGTGCGATGTAAATCGCTCCTAACGCCATCTATCGAGCACAATAAAAACAACTCTAAATATTAAATATATGAACATAAATGAAAATATACTAAAAAACAGTTTTTTTTTTAAGATATACATAATTACCGTTTTCACTTTTATATTTATGCATTGAGTAAAAAACACTTTATTTGATATTAAAACAGACATACCAATTTTGATTTTATCTGTAAAGATTTCGCTACTACCATCGCATTCGATTGCAAGACAATTCTTAAAAAAAAACAATCGATTAAACATATACATTTCACATGAACAGCGTGAAGAATTAACTTCAAACGAATAATAAACATTAAATTTATAGCAGTTAAGCCTAATATATCTTGCTACACTCTTATATCGATATAATTATTCTTATATGGGTGTATCATGTGAAGCAGGGGTCTATCGATTAGTCTTCAGATGTGCAGACTAATCGAGTTATGTAGTATAGATGCAATGGTGCGTTCTACCTTTGAGTTATGTGTATCTGTGTTTAGCAAATCATATCTTGTTAATATTAAGCTTGTGTATCGTCCCTGATCGACTTCGAACATATTGTACAATATCTTCGAATAGTAAATTATCGAATAATGTAACTAGTAGTAGTAGTATATATTATATATGGCGATTATCGCGGCATGAAATAGCAAAATAGGTTGTCAAATATTTACAAGTACGTTCAAAATTTTGTCTGTTTCATAGCTGTAGTGTGAGGTTCGTACTCTTTGATAAGCTCACTTAGAATACATAATAGTTTTTTTAAACACAAATGTATGTATAGGTGATATGGAGTTCACGGGGTTAGTTATATGTATATAAATATTTATCATAGTTTATGTAGCCTTGTTGGTTAGCGTATGCGCCTGCTGATCAAAAGGTCTCGGGTTTGATTCCCGGGTTAGACCCAAATGTTTGTGTGATCCGCAAACTTTTGTTTCGGAGTCTAGGTGTTTTCTATGTATAATATTTATGTATTGACAAAATAAAAATTATATCTAGTTATGGTTACTAGACAACTGATACAAGCTCTGCTATCAAAACATTTCCTATATTTCTTAGAATTATGCATTAACAGCTGGATCGATTTAGCTTATTCTTTTCGAAAAAGTTATAAAAGATTACGCTAAGAAAAATAAGGGCTGAGTATCAATGTAAAATATTGCCCTACCTAGGGAAAACCGGTGGTCAGACGGTTTATTTATAGAAATGCGAGTACATATTCTTCTCATTAAGCATGGAAATGATTGCTACTTTTAATTCATTTTCATTTGATGAAATTAAAAAAAAAATCACAATCATTTCACATGTGAAATTTCACTGCCAATGATTTTTCATGCTTAAAATCACCAAAGCGTCACACGTTGCGTATGCTATTAAAAATGAAATATGAATTATAATTTACAATCACTACCGCTCCTTTATGCGAGAACTACAATAAATAAATAGATTTATTTTCAAGCAATGAACTTTCCCTCATACTTTTATAGGCTTGGGACTAACAATATAAAAATTAAAAAGTCTGTGTGAAATATGATTTGATCACCTTTCTAATAAGGTCAAAAGGTACTTTAAATAAAATTAGTTCATGTTTTACATTGGCGTATTTAAAAGTTCATTGATTTATATAAATTCTTGTTATAAACAATAGATATTATTTACATTTTTGAATTTATTTTTGTTTTTTTTTCACTATACAATACATGTACCTACACTACCTACTCAATAAATAACAATCTAGTACTAGTTTTTACCTAAATAATTACGATAAACTTTGTACTGATGTGCTTCCATACGAGTAAATCACAAACTCACAAGAAGTCGCATGCTACTTTTGAATCATTGGACTGACCTGCGATAACAACGAAATTTCATTTCATTTCCTAAACAAGTGATTTTGAGATTATTCCAAGGAAAATAATACTTTACCAACCTTAATTTAAAGTCTATTTTTTAATACTCTCTTAAGATATGCAAGGTTCACCCATATAGTAAGTACTTAAACGGAGCACCGATGGCGGGCGCTACGCTCTTCATAGACGTACATCAACAAAATATAGTTTATTCTTTCTCATTCGCCTATTAGGCGCTCGCTCACGCGATTTCATTACGTGTGCGGTGTGACATTTCACAGACCAAATGAAGAGAGGTAGCAGATGCGATGAATGAAATTGCATTTCATATGAAATTTCACATGCTACTTGTGAAATGTTCCATGCCTACTTCTCATGTTATCTAATAACGTAGTACAGAAGCAAATCGTATCTCGAAATTTACTATGTGAAAGCAGACAGGCAGCTATCATACCACGAGCAATATATATATATGATAAAAGCACAACTGCATGCTTCGTTTCTGGATTTAATTACAACCTACCCACTGAATCGTGAGATATTGAGCGTCAATCAATTGAACATGAAAATGAACATTTATATATTGTAACTGTTTTGTAAGTTTATTAGTGATGGCCTAATACCTATATACGTTAAGGTTCTATACCTCTGTCGGGTATATATGACGCGCAGAGACTATACAGTAGTCTACGAGCTTCTAGGTAAGAAGGCGGGAAAGGGAAGCGTAAGACACGTGCCAGGGTTACAGAACTAAATAAATAAATGTTTCTGACATCTTACACACAACGTCATCTTGTCCAAAATTAAGCAGAGCTTGTATTATGCATACTTTTTTTTGTAAATACGTACATAATATACAGAAAAAACACCGAGACTCCGAAACAAATATTTGTGGATCACACAAATATTTGGTCTGCCCGGGAATCGAACCCGAGACCTCTTGATCAGCAGCCACATACGCTACCCACTAGACCAACAAGGCAGTCAAAATGAATAACTAACGAGTACATTATAATATCTATGGGTACTAGAACATAACTTGGGAGTGTTGTGCTTTGTCACCATTGCTACAGCAATATCAGAATGAGTACAACGGTTTCATAGAAAAACGGAGTAAAACAATACTTTCGTAGTTTTTATCCAATTGAGTAAGGTTAGCCATTTTTATAATCAACAGCCATAAATAGTTATCTTCAGGACACACATGGGTCTCTGCCAGCAAAGGAGGTTTTGGCTTACTATAGCAATATGACCAGACTTTTCCTTTACTTTGCAGTACCGCAAAGTTTTAACAAAACTTATTTGAACTCGGAATTAAAATAATCAAAAAAGAATTTGATTGTTCTTCTTTATTTCTTTTTTTAAAGTAAAAAACTAAAACCACACGGTGTGACCCTCTCTGCGCCTTTGCATTGGAAGGAGTCCAGGGAGGGGATTTCCTTCTGGACTCCAACCGGCGCCTGCCCGCACTGTTGCGGGCACCATCTCACAATTAAGACTGCTTAAACCACTAGGCCAACCGTGCATTGATTAATTTACCTTCCAAGCTATTTGTCTAACTGTAGCCTAAATACATACATATACACGGACACCCCTTCTTTGAAGAGAAATAAACTAACTACTACTTGTATCATAAACCTTTATAGTTTAATAACGCTGTTAGAATATTTAAAAATGATATGTTGAAAAGATAAAGGATAGTACCCACTCAATAGAAAATTCAACAAAATTAATAGCCCTTAAAGTGCTAAACCAATTCGTTATAAATTATCATCTAAGTAACTGCCTACCTAGCGATTTCACCTTTTCCGTCAGTCGGGAGTGTAGCCTTTGTGAGGTCCGATGACCTAACCTGACCTGCACCCTCGAGCGTTGCTTGGACCATCGTGAATAAGCGAATGGAGGTCAGCTACCGTAATTATCTGACTTTAACCTTTATAGAATAGGTTTCTGCTAAATAGGAGTTGCAAACTATTTTAAATTTTATAGCTGGTTATTTTGTAGCTCTCTAGCCGAACTTTACAGGAGAGGGAATATAACGCGTCCAAGAATTGATGTCTCTTAATTTTATATGTCCATTGTCTGTGACGCCCTAAAAAAATTGCACAATACATTTTAACCTTACCGTAAGAATTTGTAGACGCAAAATAGTTATATGTAGAATACTTAAGTTATTCGTTTCTAATTACAACTTGCAATTATCAAAAAAATCGGCCAAGTGCGAGTCGGACTCTTTTGTTTTGTCCATGTTTATGTGAAAATGTTAATGCGGTTCACAGATTACATCTACTTACTAAATTTCAACAGTATAGCTCTTGTAGTTTCGGAAAAAAGTGGCTGTGACATACGGACGGACAGACAGACAGACAGACACACTTGACGAATCTATAAGGGTTCCGTTTTTTGCCATTTGGCACCGGGACCCTAAAAAGAAAACCAAGACTGACATGTTAGTCTAGTGGTTAGCGTATGCGGCTGCTAATCAAGAAATCTCTGGTTCGATTCCGTTGAATTGTTTGTATGATCTGCGAACATTTGTTTCGGAATTTGGGTCTATGTATGTATTTATATCAGTTATCTAGTACCCATAGTACAAGTTCTGCTTAGTTTGGGACTAGATGATGTTATGTGTCAGATAACCAAAATATTTATTTACTATTTTTTCAGTAGTCTAACCATCATTATAACAGTTAAGTCGTAAACATATTGTTTCAACTTTTCACTGTAAAAGTAAATCACCATCACCTTTTACAGACCCGTACCAGACTTAGGCTCTCCTTGGCGAGGAAGCTTTGCTGGTTTTGCTACCACGATGGGCTTTGTTTCAAGCTTATCTTCTCTTTGCAGTGATGTTGACATGCGTATTTTAGTCACTTAGTTGTCTTTTACAATACCCATGGGATGAATATGGTTGGTGACACTTTGGGTTCTCAATTCATCACCACACGGGTTGATGAGTTAATAAAATAATTTCTACAATTACCAATATTATGATTTCTGAATCCCAAATAACTACATCGTTTTCAGATATCTTCAGTCATATACATTATTACATACACCAGCGCAAAGTTTAAATTTGATTTGTAGGTACGTATTTACTATTGAGAGTCAATATTGAGTTCCAAACTCAATAAGACAAGCAGATGTTACTTGTTTATGTCATAAACTTGGTGAGCGAGAGTTGGGAGTATTGTGGCACACTAAGAGATTTCGACTTAAGCTAGCCATAAACACTATATTTCTGAATTTTGAGACAAGGAGACTCATATTGAAGCAGAGGAAAAGTTGTGTCTTAGAAACTACGACTAGTATGCAATCAGTTAGTACTGAAATTGTTTGTTGCAAATTTTATGAGATATATTAATTAGGTAAAAGTAAGTAAAGTAAGCTTACCTTCATCAACAGCCTTTAACAGTCCACTGCTGGACATAGGCCTCTCCTTGAAAAGGAGGTATTGGCCTACTATACCACGCTGGCCAGACGGGTTGGTATAGGGTTGGTTTCAAGTTTTCCTTCTCTTTGCATTGATGTTGTCTTGCGTAGTTTATCCCTTAGTCGCCTTTTACGACACCCACGTGGGATGAATAAGCTTACCTTGACCCTGTCTATTCGTACTAGACATAGTAGATAGAATGAGACACCTTACACACTACACTGAAAGATGAGGCTGAATTTAATAGTTTGAGATTTTCATGTAAGTATTTTAGAAACCTTCGTCCAGCAGTGGACGGTTGACACTATAATATTTCACAAACATTGATTATAAGGCAAATATCATATAATTGATCAAGTTGCGATGTATATGTACGCTACGCTCAACTTCACTTCACTACCTTTCATACAATTTCATCAAATATGTCATACGAATTTTAACATAGCTCTCGCTTCGCTTTCTCACAACTTCACAAGCTTTATCCAAAATAATATTTGACACAAACGCTACAGTGTTATTCAAATAGATGTTCACTTGTGCAGTGGAGCTTCGAGCCTAAATTATATTCCGATAGTGTTTTGTGCACTGGAATACAACAACCTAATTAGCAAACTAAATGTTTCCCATTAATAATTAATGACGTACATACAAGTAATGTGTTGATTTGATACAATGATAATATATTATGTAGTTATCAGTTATGTGATCTACATCTAGACTAATTAACAAGCTGAATATTAATAGTATAGTTTTGAATATATATATATATGTAAGTATACATGTAATAATATTGATTTAGTAATGACTCAAGCTTAAGTCGTTTTTTTTTATGGTACATAGTCATGCTATTTACAGATATAATTATTAAAGTTGTTACATATGCTACTTAAAGTTTGACTTTCTATTCTGTTAATACATTAAAATCTGCCTGATTTAGCGGTTAGCGTATGCAACTGTAAATTTATCTTGTGTCAGGTCAGTAAGTGTTATTAAGTTTTTCTGATCATAGAAATACGTAATAACAGCTCGATCTTTGAAAATTGGGATCTTAACCACCGTGCCTTCTAAGCATGTTATGTCGTCGGCCCTATGCAAGATTTCTCCCTGGTCGTGTCCGATAGCTGTTCCATCGGATTGTGAGAGGGACGGAACAGATAGTGTGACTCCACT
The DNA here is from genome assembly GCA_932526445.1 of Phragmatobia fuliginosa. Lineage (NCBI taxonomy): Eukaryota > Metazoa > Arthropoda > Insecta > Lepidoptera > Erebidae > Phragmatobia > Phragmatobia fuliginosa. The sequence continues at coordinate 15,507,823 of OW052074.1, read as the reverse complement.
GAGACTGTCATGGCCGAAATCAGTAAAGAGAACATCATTAACAAATTTAAAAATGAAATTTTAGGGTCGTCCACCCGTGAAACTATGAATGAATAAAGTTATTCCTCAGAAGCAGAACAAACGAAGATTTGTTATGATCAGTTAAGTTGTAAAACAATAATAACAACTATAGCGACTTTCATATACAGAGCAAACGAAAACATACAATATCGCCATCTACCGAAGAAACACTGAACCACGGAGTAACGAGCTAAATGAAGTAGCTGCTAAACCTGAATCGCGATTTATAAATTCTTGCACCGATTAGTACAACACCCCAACGTCTACAGCTGGGCTGTGACCCGCCAGGCATGATCAACTCGCCTTTATGTTGACCTTCCACCGAGGATGATGGGAGATAAAATCCGCTTCCTCCACCGCCAGAAATATAGATTCATATCTATTATATCACACCGGATAATAATATTAACGGTATCGACCTAGAAAACAGTAAAACATGAACAAATGGGGTACTAACTTTGAAAAATGTTAAGATTCAAAGATTATAAAGAAAATCCTTACAAATTTGAAAGTAGAAGATTACTCTATAAGCCGTCTTGCCGAAAACCAGCTGTTTCATGAAACATCTTCGATACGAAGATAGGAGCTCACAAATGTACAAAATGAAAATGTCTGCCTAATTAGGTCATTTTTCTCAACTCCCCTGACTTTCCCATTTAAAGTAATACCCACTCACTAATTTTGGGAAAAAATCATTATGCAAAATAAAGGGCCCTTGCAAATGTTTAAGTAAAGCATTTTATCTTTACCTTCTTGTAGGAAATGAGGTTGTGGGGTACCGGTTCATCAACGCGTTTTCAAAGGTTATTGACCTCGGTGTGCTAACGATACTAAATTATAATATATATCATTAAAAAAGTGAAGAATCGCCATTTCTGTAAATGGCGATATCATTATTGTATCGTTTTAATATCGTCAATGTCTATAATTATGCAGCTACTACACTATTATACTTACTTACATTAATGTAAAGTGATGATTTTACAATAACGATATGTTCCAATGATTAATGACTGAAGATTTTAACACCTCTAATGTTCTTTGGAGCGTATTTACTACACTTTCCTTTCATACCATTTTACTACATACTAAACTACTTAAATTTACAGCTGTAATGTCTAACTTGCAAGCTGTGAGATTGACCATCCGTAAGCATTCTCAACTATCGAGAAAAACAAAAAAAAAACTCCTATCAATGTAGCACTTGTCAGTTCCCCTTTAGCACGACTAGCCTTTCAACGTCTACAGATACCTAGTTCATATTACATGCCTTCCGAATTATTATTAACATTCGCTCTTGTAATCCATCAATCATCCTTAATTATCATTTAGGATTTACAAACAGAAATGTAAGCAGCCTATGTGTTTTTTTTTTTTTTTTTTCTTCCGAGTCTTATCCCAAGTTTATTTGGGGTCGGCTACTAGTTTATGTATTACTATTTATGTGATTATGTGCGCTTATTAAAGGCAACTAGACTTGGTGCCACGCTATTGTTGTCACTAAAATTAGACTGTTGATAAACATAAAAAAAAAAATGCAAGTGCGTGTCAGGCCACACATACAATAGGGTTCCGTAGTCATCCATACAGTAGTCATCCATAATGGCTCGTCATAAAGAGAATTGTTATGTTCACTTATTATTTCGTTTGTACGAAGTTTTAGTTAAAGTTTTCATCAAAATTCAGCATGTGTACTATCATCATGAAATTTTCCAGATTTTTAGAGCTCACCGTTTAGCTTTTGCTTCTGCGAAAAAATGCTCCTTGAAGTAAAATAACATGCAAACGGATACCCTAAAAATTAAAAAATTAATTTAGCAACCTCTCAATGTTTTTCAAATCCTATCTAATGACAAGATTAGGTAGACGCTAGAAAAAAAGAATCATCCCTAATTTACGCGTAGGGGAGCTACCCCCAAAAAAAAAAGATTTTACTCTAGCACTTTGTCAATGTGATAAAAACACATATCCATGAAAAGTTTCATCTTTCTAGTACTAACTAGCCCAAACGGTTGAGGACAGACGTACAGGCGGACGGACGGATGGACTGACATGACGAAACATAATTTACATCCACACATACAGAAACTACTGAGTTCTAAACACATTATTTGCCCTCTTTAAGAATGAACACCACAACCTCTAGACTAACCGTCTGGATTTCTAACAACCACACTAACATGCCAAACTATAAATCACTGCTACAATGATAGCTACTTAAAGGGAAACATTTTTCATATTTTCGTAAAACTTATTCTTTTTACATTTCCCCTAACCCATATAAAAGTCTGAGTAGTAAAATTATACAGCCCCGACAAATAAAGGTGGACCATCCCCGGTGCAATCGCCATAGATTACCCAAACAGCCTTCCGCAGATTGCACGGGTCATAACAGATAAACGTTGGTTGTAATTCAAGTCCCTGCTCTTCAAAACTACAAGTCCCTTGTGTAAAGTTTGACAAAGACTTGTTAGGAATCGGTAGAAAGTTTTGTAGTGTGGATTATTGCCTATTTCTAGAAACATGTTTTTATGAAATTATAGTTTTTGTTATATTGTGGAGTTGTAAGACTTAAATTATGAAATTTTATCAGTGACATTTATAGTCAACGTTTACTGAAGAAAAAGCATGACATGGCTTGTCACAAATAACCTGAAATACACTTCTATTTTAAGGGCCAAATTTTTCATCTTTTCAGATCAACAATTACTTTTTGAATAATTACTCTTAATTGCTTTTACGTGTATTACATTGCGACCATACAAATAATATATAATTAGCAAATATAAATTAAACATAACGCCAGTCATTATGATCATACGATGTGGTTGCACTAATAGATGTATTTATTTTAAAAGTTACCGTATGCGCTCAATCTTTAGCAGTTACTATATGCGATTGACAATCAAGAGGTTTCGGATTCTAATCACGGGTCGGTCCGAAAACTATTATTGAGTTTTTTCATTGTTGAAATATTATGCCTACAGTTCTGGTTTGAAGTGACCTGTACTGCGTAATTAACTAATCTATGGTTCGACATAGAGGAGGGTCTGTAAAAGAGCTACGGTTATAGTATACGTATCTGTTATGGGCCGGCTCAATACATCGCGATATCGGCTTACAGGAAACCGCTTGCCTTATATATTTTATATTTTGATAGGAAAAACAGCAAGATTGAAGTAATCTTAAAAGTTGTAGAGTGTTTTCTCAAAAAGTTTGTAAGGTACACTTTTTATAACATACCGTATTCTTAGTATGCCGTCATACTCTGACTACCTCTCTGGGAAATAGGCGTGATTCTATGTATGTAGGTGTGATCATACTCATCTGACAATTTATATCCTGGGCGGTGGTCCGTCTATCGCTCGCTTTAATTATTACTTAATTTATCAAGGTAGTGATTCTACTCTGATTTCAGCACGAACCGGCCGGCTCGATCGGGACACTCTACCCTCGTATAGAAGACCTACCTAATATGACAGCTTTCGTGCTGTCATATTCCACTGGTTATTTATCTTTAAAGGCATTTTTTTACAGAAATAGGGCGTCCCCTCCCTCTAAAAGCTAAATGGCTGGCTCAAAATTCTAAAAAAAATTAAGATGGTAGTCCATGACTTTGTTAGTTTAGAAGTTATAGAGGCGTAACTTGTGAAATACTTAATTGGAAAACTTCGTTTCAAAGATAACGAAATAATAAGTAAACGTAACAATTATATATCTATTAGACACGAACACAATTTTACTTGGCATTGTATATGCCTACGGAACCCTTTTCTATACGTGGCCTGACACGCACTTGCGCGATTTTAAGGGTTCGTTCTTAAATTATAATAAGGGTTCTGAAAGTGAGAGGTTAGCGTGCCATTAACCTTTACCCTTTGGTTTATAAAATTTTAATGGCTTCAGTCTAAAATACCGGTTTTATTCTAAAATTTCATTTAGATTGCTTATTGATATTTTATTGATAACTAAACCGGAGGCTTACATATTACGTAATACACTACAGTAGATATGGTAATAAAATCCTATATGAATACTAATTTTGCAGGTTATTCCGTTAAAGCTCTGCTACTTTTCATATTGTTTCAAATAAAAAACTTCAACGCCATTATGCCATGTGTGTGAGTATGTGTGCGTGTGCGTGTGCGTTTATGTGTGTGTGTATGTGTGCGTGTGCGTTTATGTGTGTGTGTGTATGTGTGGGTGTGGGTGTGTCTATGTGTGTGTGTGAGTGTGAGTGTAGAAGGGTATAAATGAATGCACTTAGTGCTCTGTCTGACACTCATAGTGCTGAAAGATTTGTATGTTTTCGGATATATAAATTTTACTCTCTGCTCGGCTCTGCCCGCGTCTATTTCAGTTATATACGATTTTTTGATGATCGGTTGAGTAGTTTTTGCGTGAAAGCGTAACAAACAAACTTACATTCACATTTATAATATTAGTAGAGATTATCGTTATTATTTATCTTATTACTTATTTAATACAGAAATTAAGTACCTATATTTATATTTTACTACAGGCCTGTTTATTTCATAGTAATACAGAAAATTTCTTATGATTTTTTATAGGCGTCAGCTTACACCTAAAACCCTTAAACTTACATACATTTTTATAATACATTCTTAAAAATACAACATAGAATTTGAAAATTATTACAAGTTTGTTCCAACCTATTCCATTATTAGTTATTTCGCTTAAATTTTGGCAATTCCGTTCCGATTTCGGTACAAAATTCAACCGTGGTAAATGTCCTACTGGAGGCTTGTTCGTTTGTGATTGAGGTCACGTCCCAGGGTATGGACGTAAGTAATGACAACATGCCACCTCTTCCCTTATGAGCGCCATAGAAATGGTCAATGAGGATGTACTGATGAATAAAGTCAGGATTTATTGGAATAATATTGAAGAAGTGAATAAATAAAAATGTTTTGGCAAAGGTATTTCATACTAGTTACAATGTTAGAACTAGTTTTGAGTCGTTTTGTTATAGATTCGCTTATAATAATGGATGGACGTTATGTTTTCTTTTTTGTTTTAATGAGTCTATCAGCAGCTATGGTTCAGTAATAAACTTATAGCAATACAGGTTCGCGGATCGAAGATGAGTAGCCATAGAGACTTTTCCGATACAAAACAGTCTGTTATTTTATGCGGGAGGTAATCTTTATACATATACATTTATGACTCACGTACAGAAACAATAGCCACTCACTATGAACTCAGACATCCTTATACTTTTATTACCAATATTTTGAATATTAAACAAACTCTGTTCGTCTGCTGCGCTTTCACGCCAAACCCACTGAACTGTCTGTAAATTGACATATAGGCTACTTTTTACCGCGATAGCTGACATACACACGGATACAGCAGCAGGTGAAAAGAGATAAGAAACGAATAAAAAACATAAATACATTCTATGTTGCAACAGTGTAATGCGTCCATTTGGGTTATGGTTACTCCCTACTATGATACTCTATGGGAATAAATGTTGTAAATTATTTCAGCAGATTTTATCATACAGACAGTTTTTTATTTTGTGAAAGTGATGTCGATCATCATTGACTGCCTTGTTGGCCTAGTGGTTAACGTATGCGGCTACTAATCAAGAGGTGACGGGTACAATTCCCGGATCGGATCAAATATTTGTTTGATCCACAAATATTTGTTTCGGAGTCTGGGTGTTTTCTATGTAAAATATGTATGTATTTACAAAAAAAAGTATGTTAATATATTTATATCAGTTGTTTAGTACCCGTAATACAAGCTCTGCTTAGTGTGGGACTAGATGACGTTGTGTCCAAGATGTCCGAAATATTTATCATCAGCCTATCACAATCTAATGTTAGATAACTGATGCTATTTTCTGAAAACATTTAAAACTTATAACATAAATGAATTGATATGAAAATTTCATTATTTTGAATACTAAATTATCTCTGAACTTTTTCTATGAACTCAGTAATAAAATTTATCTAGAACTGCAAATAATTGTAAATAAATACACGTGTTTATACACCCATTATATGTACATTTGTAAAACAGGATAAATAAACACATTTTGTTTTAATTAAAAACAATTAATTAAAAGCAATTTATAGATCATTAAATAATACAACAGACTGAGTTTACAGTGTTGTACATGTTGCCCTAGAGTGGGGACATTTTGAAATCAAAATTACCTAATATTAATCGAACATTGTATGATCATGAGCATTTGACTTAGTTCTCTATTTATATTGCTTTTTATTTTCTTAGAACTTATAAAATCTGTAACAAAATTAATCATTTCAGTTTTTAAAAAAGAATTGACTTTTGAATTGCATAACAAAATTGTTCGAAGTCATTTGTAGTGCTTTCTCTTGTAACAAAGATACTGCTTGAACAGATTTTGTAATCAATTCGTCATGAGAATCGATTATTTTGTTTTACGAAATGCTTTTTTCCGCACTAGATTCTATGATTATGTATATTTTCATAAATGGAATGTCAAATGTACTACCACTACATATTAAAAAAAGCGGCCAAGTGCGAGTCGAACTCGCCCATGAAGGGTTCGTATAGGTTTGATGAAAAAAAAAAATTCGAGTTTCAGTTCCAAGTATGGGGACCCCCAAAATGTATTGTTTTTTTTCTATTTTTATGTAAAAATCTTAATGCGGTTCACAGAATACATCGACTGACCAAATTTCAATAGTATAGCTCTTATAGTTTCGGAAATAATTGGCTGTGACATACGGACGGACAGACAGACAGACAGACAGACTTGACGAATCTATAAGGGTTCCGTTTTTTGCCATTTGGCTACGGAATCCTAACAATATTGATCGTCCAAATCCGGTCTCAAAATTTAAATTTAAAATCCCTCTTAAATATCTTTCATCACTGCAGCGGTTGCCTCTCTGAAATTGATCCATCCAATGGTTGTTTAGGTGAGTTTTTAAATGGTCATATAGATGTCATTTGAATAAAACATTTTTAATAAGTAAATAGAAGAATAGGCAGGTAGCTTTTGTCCTATATTCAATCGTTTTCATGACAAAAAGAGTTTACGAGCAAAAGAACCCGCAGCTTATGGCCACTGTACTACCGCTATCCATGTGAACTTACAACTCGAGGGTCGCGCACAAGTGTGTAGCCAGCCTCTGTCTTTCTTTCCCAGAAGAAGAGACAATAGGTGGAGATTCTGCTTCTGCAAATACAAAGGATTGCATTTTTTTTATATTTTGTTTAGACTGTGGTATCACTGCGGTCAAGCTGAATCAGCGATGTCAGATGTCAAAACAGTGCATATACACATAACGATGAGTTGAGATGTCGCATTTCTTTTTAATTAATACTCCTTCTTAATTAATACTTATTTAGTATCCAGCTAAAAGGGCCTCTGAAAACAGTAATAATTAACAGTCTTAAGCCAGTTAATGACACGGACAAGTTACAAAACTTAACTTTCAGAACTTGTACGCGTTAAAATAACACTTCATCTAATGGCTCTTTCTTAAGGGTTGTCACAATAAATTGTTTTAGAAAAAATATTGCTCAAAATTAAATACTTAATTATATCGTAAATATCGTAATCTGGTAAAACAAGAGTTTTTAAAAAATATGTGTAAACGCTAAATTACTTTTATAAAATAAATAAATAAATAAATAAATATTTTGGACATCTGACACACAACATCATCTAGTCCCAAGCTAAGCAGAGCTTGTGTTATGGGTACTAGACAATTGATATAAATACATAAACATACTTTTTTTTTTTTGTAAATACATACATATTATACATAGAAAACACCCAGACTTCGAAACAAATATTTGCGAATCACACAAAGAATATTTGGTCCGACCCGGGAATCGAACCCGAGACCTCTTGATCAGCAGCCGCATACGCTAACCACTAGACCAACCAGGCAGGTAAAATGGCCTACATTTGTGATTTGGCGGCGATTAATTTGATCGTATCTACTTGAAATACATTTTAGGTTAAATTTAACATATTTTGCGATCATCGTATTCTTCATGCATTCTTTCAGCAATGTTTTCTTTTTTTATTTTCTTTGATATTACGTCACCGTCTTTCACGCACTCCTCATGTGATAGGTAAATTTTGGTTTTAGCTTTAACTTTTACGGCTAGCGGCCTGCCTGAACTCAGCCTTGCTTATATGATTATAATCATTCTTCGTTCATAGTAAAATATTTTAGAATTTGAAACACCCATATTTTAATATCATTTTTCAAATAGGTATCCTTTTTGACAACCCTATTTATGAATCGAAAGGTTGAAAACAAAATATTGTTAATGGATATTCAAATCTTATGCGCCTTTTTATTAAGCTCACATATTAGATATAAAAGGTTATGAGGTTTCGATTAAAGATTTTAAGCCCCAGTTTTGCTGAAATCACCCTTGGTTTCACCCCTTGTGTGTGATATTTTATGATACTGAGATAAAATTTGAATGGGAAATGGAGTACGGCTTTAATGTTGGTGGTGTAGAGATAGGTTACTTATTTATAGCTTGGTCTGCATACAAGCTACGTGTATACTTATTATACGTAGTCATAACTTGCAATGTTGGGTCGAGTCGTTCCTATAAAGCTGTTTAAGTAAGCCAGATGTTTTCAATATTTACTTAAGATGATCCAGCTGTTCTAATAGTTACTTTACTAACTGCTAAGCCATGGGTGTGTTATGTATGAGGCTTGCAAACTGACACCGCTATGCCTGATGGCAAGCATGAGAAGAATCTAAGAGTACTGCCCGCTAAACTCTGCGAATGCAGTCAATGCCGTGTGGTAACCCATATGGTGGCGGCCTATTAAGATCAGTACTACATCACTGGGTAAATTTAACCCAGAACAAAATTAATTGTTTGATGAACATTCCATTGAATTTTTTGCTTTTTACCGTTTCTCAGATGTGATTTTATTATTATTATTACTAGCTGAGTCCTGCGGTATCACCCGCGGTTATTGTTGTAAATTGCGAGAGACGCCGAGGACCAATCTAGTCTAAAAAAAATTGTCTAAGTTACTCCTTAGGTTATCAGGTTTCTGCCAATGCAAGGTCAGGTCTAAATAGGTTTAGCCATTCCAGAGATTACCCAGAAAAAACAGTCAGATAGAAAAAGAGACGGACAAAAAATTAAAAAAAAAACGCTTTTTTTGGTGTAAGTGACGTACCTATATATTTTCATATGCATTTAATTAAACATTAAATTTGTTGTAACTATTAATTTCATATTACATATATTATTTTACTTGTATAGATTTAATTAAATATCATGCACATTTCATGCATTGACTTAATACCTACGGCATTCGATGCCAGTCAACCATTGGGTAATGTAAAAATATGCATGAACAAAAACTAAACAATATGTCAAACAGTTTATTACAAAGAGTACTGTTTCTGAGTTCTAAAATATATTCATCAGCTGTCCGCATATCCACTTAACTTTTTTCTTTTATGACTGAACACAACAACTCATTACCTAACTCCATACACCCTGGAATTAAATGGGACCGTATTTTCAACTCAAGTGCTCAACTCATAAGTAGTCACACGACTTTGCCACCGGTGTAATTAAATCCACCGCATGCAAATGCTTCTTCAGTAAAAAATGAAACGAATTTTAACTGCTGTTACCATTTTGTTGAACGATCATTTCAGAGCACTCAAAGTACAGTGGAAGACATTATCCACACGTTCGTACCGTAATGACCCCTCAAGGGTGGGGGACGAAACCGGGGAATGGAATGAATTGCATTTTTCTAAATTATCTTTTTAAACGGCCTGTTACACTGATGTTATTGTCACGGATTTGTGGTAGATATTTTTTATGTCTTGGTAGTTTTCGTAAATGCATTTCGTGTTGAAAATGTATCTGCAGTCAACATGTCATTTTTTGTTGAATTAATAGTTTTTTTGTTCGAACAAAATTGATGTCACGCGTCCAGGTCCTGCCCGCGCAGTCATTGCTTGCCCTCGGTGATTGATTCTAATCACCGAGGGTAACTTAGCTATAAGCTCCTAATAAATCAATCAGGAACTACCCATACTGTACCATTGTTGGGCTCATCTCGTTAGAGGGTAAAGGTCAAAAGTCAATACCTAACAATTTAAAAACCAATTAACTTTAATGTCAGGAGCATCACGTCCATTTTATTTGTCACTCCAATCTTGCCGCAAACTGTCAAAACTGCCAGTGTCATCGCGCTATTGGAATATAGATGCGATATTAAAGGATATTATCATTAATTTAATGGGACTATGACATATATTATGTGTTTTAATCCCGTAGATAATCTTTTGTGTACTTGTGATTTATACGCAGAATTATGAGTTAATTTATGAGGGGTTTCACGACTACCACAATTTAACTTTAAATAACTGATCATCATATTTTTAAACTATTCTCTTTTAAAAGAGATAATTTGTATTAAAATATTTTGTAAAGAAAATTCTTGTTGAAATAGGATACCTACCGATTAGCTTTCCCATACTATTGAGAACATACTTGAATTTCGTTTAAGATAGTAGCTGTTTCATATTCACGTTTCTGAATGGTCTAATTAATTGTTTGATAAAGAAAAACGCCTGTCAGCCCATAGTTCATCAAATTGTGAACGAAACGAACTAAAAGTGCACTTAGCGACATTACCCATGCAAATCGGAATCGTTCGCCGTCATCTGTGCGCTGGTAATCTGATTATGCGGACCTGTCTGGACAATCGAGGTTCGAACATATAGCAGATAATTTTTAGTAGGTTCATTACAGTGAAAAAAAAATAGAGTTTAAGAGGTTTTGCGTGACAGCAAGTAAGTAACTAGAGATTGAATACCGGGATCCCGGGATCCCGAAAACCGGGATCCCGGACCGATTTTTCTTCGGGATTACAATCCCGGGATTGACCCACAATCCCGAAATTTCCCGGGATTGAAAAAGGAAAATCTAGGCTAATAAAACCTTTTTTGTTCCACTCAAATCTTAACCGAAAGTTTTTTAAACTCGACGAAGATAGTCTCATTGTTCTAAAAATAAATTCAGGCTTAATTAGGCATTGAAATTTTTGACAATAGTAGTAAACATAACAAAAGAGACATATACGGCTTTATAACTCGAACGTGATCCGACGCTTTTTCTTTGGCTGACTAATTAGGCATTGAAATTTTTGACAATAGTAGTAAACATAACAAAAGAGACATACCTTTCTAACTCGAACGTGATCCGACGCTTTTTCTTTGGCTGACTAATTAGGCATTGAAATTTTTGACAATAGTAGTAAACATAACAAAAGAGACATATACGGCTTTATAACTCGAACGTGATCCGACGCTTTTTCTTTGGCTATAAGTTATGAGTTGGGAATATTCAACCCCTAAATTTGTAATTAAGTTATTTTTAAAACAATGAGTTTAACTTTGTCGAGATTTGACAAAAATAATAAAATAAAGTCTTTCATGTGACACTTCGGCAATTGTTAAATTTGACAAACAAACATAATGTGCCAAACGATAATTGTATTTTTTAATGATAATTTGTAAATTTACTTAATTAAAAACTGTCAACTTGTAAATTTTGCATGTAATTTGTAAAGATTGTAATTAAAATACTAACTATCATTAAAAACAACTAGTTCCAAAACTATATCATTACTTTTATATATTTACTTTTATTAACTATATTGTTCATTTTGTTATAATTCATATTTGTTTCTTTGTTTTTCCTTTTGTTATTTATTAAAAGTTAGTTTTCTTTATTAAATTGTGTTTATTATTAAACAATTTGAAATTTTCATGTAATCCCGGTACCAGTACCGGGATCCCGGGATCGCTCCGATACGATCCCGAAATCCCGGGATTGAAAAATCGTCCGGGATTTGCAATCTCTATAAGTAACGTAGTGTAGGACGCCCACAGGCGAGGTGGAGTAATGATCTGCGTAGGATGGCTGGCGATAGGCTGATGATGATGATGATGATGATGAAGTAAGTAATCAAATAGCCACATTTAACCTAATAATAAGTGACTACTTACATACATAATGTGTAGTGGCCAACTTTGAGTATAATTTATCCCCCCGTGCATCGGAGATCACATAAAACCGTCGGTTATTGCATAATTTCTTCCCGGTCATGTCACATAGCCATCCCATCGAATTTTGTAAGTTAGAGAACAGAGAGTGCACCTGTATTTACGGACACACTTGTGCACAATAATATCTCCTCCATAGTCGGCTGATCTTTATTGACACTTACCGCCATGGCTGAGCTGAATGTAGCAGCTTCCTGACGCAGTCTGCTAAGTCAGGGTTCTTGAGTTTCCACCCAGGACAAATTATTTAATAATGTTATCATCATCAGCCTATCGCATGCACGGCTAGACATAGGCCTCCAATTGTACGCCACTTGGTTTGATCCACGGCTTCTCGCATTCGGGTTTTGCCAGCCATCTTGCGAAAATCATCACGCCACCTGGAATGTGGAATTATATATCATCAATCATCATCAACAGCCTTTAACAGTCCACTGCTGGACATAGGCCTCTCCTTAGAAAGGAGGTTTTGGCCTACAATAAATAATGACCATGATTATATTTGTTTTTTTTTTCTTTCTTAGCGTTTATTCTATTCTATTCTATTATCAATCTGCCAACTTTGGGATCAGAATTTCATTTGTATTTCATATCATTCATCTTATAATTAATACACATTTATATATCTTTTCGATTTCAGGTGTACCGCGGCTTTAAATCTCTGAAATACGTTTGAAGTTTTCCAATATTCATGCTTTAAGTGGAATATATATCAGGGAACAGAACATTATCTGATTATGTTAATGAGGGCGATTTTAAACTTAATTGTACCCGTTTGTGTTTTCCGTGTTGAACAAAATTGTGGTGAATTCCCCTGAAAAGTGTTTTCTACGTAATTTTATTCATTTAAATAATAAATTTGATTATCAGTTGCGTCAATGATATTACTAATGGAAAACCTTTCAATATAGAAATTAGATAACTTGTTAAAATGGTTCAGAATATTTTTTTAATATCTTTGATTACAACGTTACGTTATTCAATAAATAACGTTTATTAAATCTCTTCAAGTAAATCTACGATAGGCTTGTCATTTTACATAACATTTTACGATAGGCTAAGGCTTTTTTTTTTTAAAAAGAACTCCCGCATTAGGAATATAAATTCCTGTGTCGCGGGGGACTTTACTAACATACATGACACTGACACCAAGTACACCTAGACTCAGAACAACAAATTGTGAATCACACAAATTGTTGTCCTACATGGGATTTGAACCCACGACACTTGGCGTAGTAGGAAGCGGCGTGGCGACCGCTTAAGCCACTAGGCCAACCGTGCAGTCGTGTCGAGAAGACACCCGAGCCCAGCAGTGGGACGTTATGGGTTTGTGATGATTGTATATGCACATGGAATTATATGTTTTTTACGATTTCAAAATGATGATGAACAAAAAATGCAAGAGATTTTAATTCTTTGGTTTTATGGCAAAATTGTCATTACAAATATTAAACTAAATTTGATCATGCTGGCGATTATGATTTAAAAAAGAACGAGAAACAAAGGAAATTATATCAGGAAAGAATAAAATTTACAGTTCGTTACCCAACAAGAAAATAGACTTTGTATTTTAAAAAACCTTTGAGTAAAAAAGAATAGTACAATTTATTCTAAGGTACTTTATATTCAAATCATTCTAAACATAAAATCAACACTTCAAATCGCAGCTTTTACATTGAAACTTTTGGGGCACAATGCAAATTTCAGGCATTTTTTTTGGTAGAAAACAAGGTGACCCATACATCGAGTGGTACGAGGGTATCGTACGTGAGCAAATCCGGACCGGGAAGTAGTAAATTTTACAACGTACCACACGTTATTTACATTGAGCGGGACGATACCGATCATGATGAAATGTTATTCAAATTCTAATATAAAATATCATTGAAATACGTGTAGCTATCAGTTATAAATAATAATAAATAATTCGGACATTTACACACAACGCCATCTAATCTCCAAACTAAGCAGAGCTTGTATTATGGATAACTAGACAACTGATATAAATACATAAACATACTTTTTTATTATACATAGAAAACACCCAAACTCCGAAACAAATATTTGTGGATCACATAAATATTTGGTCCGACCCGGGAATCGAACCCGAGACCTCTTGATCAGCAGTCGCATACGCTAACCACTAGACCAACGAGGCAGTAGTTTTGAAAGTGTTGTGTGAGACAGACCAAGTAAATTTTAATTTTTATATTATTATGGATACATCATAATATTTAAGAGATATATTTTTCACGACCACCTAAAAGTGTCAACGATTCTATTGATAAATAAAAAAAAAACTATTTGTGCTTATTACCAACTGACCTGGCTTACAAATCGTGTTAAACATTAAGTAAATCAATTAAAAAATACAGTAAACATTGTTTTTCATGAAAGTCGCCACGTGGTCGTCTCGCTGATGTGTACTTTTAAATACAAAAAAATCGTCCCCAACGTGCTTGCATAACCCTTGCCAAAAATTACAAACGAAATAAAAAAGAAATTTGAAGCGTAGTAAAAAAGGATTATTCTGTAATTAGTGACATTTTGCGTGCTCACACATTCATAAAAGGAGTGTAAATATGTGAATAAATAAACATTACATGCGTGATATACCAGAATGTATCTAATGAGTCTCTTTTGAGGGTCGGTAAAGAAATATGTACAGTATTTTAATGTAATTAAAAAGACACAGTTGTTGCTTACGACGCGATGTATTTTTTAGTTGACACTCATATTTTATTTATTCAATGTTTCGTTCGCATTACGACTTTTCTGTTTCGAAATATCTGACTTATTTTTTATTTTATTTTAGGTATAATAGCAAATCAACAGGACCCCGTCTGGTAACTTGGCGCATAGGCAGACCGAAAAACAGGTGGTGAAGATGTAGTGCTAAGGATCAAAGTTTAGGACAAAGTGGAGTTACTAAACGAAGAAATTGACGAAAGATAATTAGCGTATAGGAGAACTAGAGAGAGAGAGAAAGAGAAAGTTTAATAGGCAATTCAGCAGGCAAGACCATTGTAGATACAAAATCATAAATGCATTTCCGCCCTGAGACGTCTACCCTCAGAGTTAAGTAAAAGTAGGATTTAGTTACGGGTAATCTTACACTCTTACTAAAAAGGACGAAATAACTTTATCGGTTTAACATACCATTACGATTGTACTGACAGCCCAAAAAACACGTTCAAGTTAGTAGGACCACACGGATTTCAGGTCAGTTTAACTCAACCAGTTTGGTACTACACTATCACACATTTGTTTTTTTTTTTTCTTTTTTTTTTTTTTTTTTTTTTTTTTTTTTTTTTTTTACGTGTGGAAATCCCCGCGGACCGTCACCCCGTCGGGGGTTACGGCGGGGTGGTGTGTCGGACTCGAACCGACTAAAACCACACGGTGTGACCCTCTCTGCGCCTTTGTATTGGAAGGAGTCCAGGGAGGGGATTTCCTTCTGGACTCCAACCAGCGCCTGCCCGCACTGTTGCGGGCACCACCTCAAGTGTGTATTCTCTAATTGGGCAACGTCCGGTCAATTGGGCAACGTCCGGTCACTACACTATCACACAAAGGCAACCTAAAATAATGGCATTCATGCTGTCGTATTTCGTTGGTGATTTCGAAACTGGACGTTCAATGTTGCAGAAGTACTTCAATTTGCCATCGAAATGTAGGCTACCGTACAGCATTTTCTGCATTCGCAATTTGTCTTAGATTCTACTCATTTGTTCCATCAGGTATAGTAATAGCTTCACTCACGATCTTATAAGTTCGTTACCAAGGTTTACCAAGATTTTGAATACAGTAACATATAAGATAGAATAAATTTGTGGCGACTTCCACATACAGTTCACGCAAAAACCTACAACAGCTTCACTCGTTTAGCGAAGAAACACTGAACCACGGAGTTACGAAGTAATTAGTATACCGGAATCGCGATGTATAAATTCTCACGCTGATTAGAATATATACAACACCCCAACAGCTGGGCACGATTACCTCGCCAGGTCGAAGGATCCTCTTTTTGTGTTGGAGGGGCTCGATACACACGTTCCTCCACAAGTTTAAATTATTATTCCAAACAGTGTAGTGTCGTAAAACCTCCATGAAATTGATAAAATGTTTTACTATCAACACATACTGAGCTCAAAACTGTTGCACAATACATAAAACTGCAAAGCTTACAAAGACATGTGCGCACAACACATGCTTCTAAAGTATAACTACTTTTAATTGTTTACGGAAACCGGATCACCGGATATTGCCTTCGTGTAGAATAGATTGGAGTTATTGAACTAAAGTTCCGTGGATGCCGCAAATTGTGCGCTGGAATTTGATGCAGTACGAAAATTGTTCATTGTTTTACCCATTATTACTTAAGCATCGAAACAGTTGTAGTTTATTGCTGACATATTTGTGATATTAATTTAATATGTTTAATTTTTGAATACACATCAACAACCAATAACGTCCTACTGCTGGGCTCCGGTCAAGCCGGAGTGTTAATGTTAAAATAAAAAAGTTGAAATGTAATGCCTGCCTTGTTGGTGAAATGGTTAGAGTATGCTCGTGCTGATCAAAGGTTTCGGGTTCGATTCCTGGGTCGGAACAAATATTTGTATTATCTGTAAATATTTGATTCGGAGTTTGGGTGCTTTCCATGTATAATATGTATGTATTTACAAAAAACAAGCACATATGCATTTACATCAATTGTCTAGTACCCATAGTACAAGCTACGCTTAGTTTGGGACTAGATGATGTTGTTTTTCAGATGTCCGAAATATTTATATTGATATAATGATACAAATTTCAAAAGAGTGTTTAACCTTTCCCATACAGCGCAAGTGAAAACATACAGTAGACCAGCCATCTACCGAAGAAACACTGAACTACGAAGAAATACGAAACGAGCTATAGGTACGTAGCTACTGCTAATCTGGAATTGCGATATAGATATTTGGCGCTGATTAGCGTATATACAAGTGCCCAATTTAAAATAAAAAGAAAGTATGTTTAATCTCCATAAACATGTTTACATGTTTCCTTGATATGTCGAAGGATTTCGACATGGTAGATTACGACAAGCTGTGGTCGAAAATGTTAAAGACTAATACACCTGTAGGGGTAATTAAATCTTTAAATATTGGTATCAAAACCAAGTAAATCATGTAAGATGGTCAGATGAATTGTCAGATGAATATAGATTGAAATGTGGAGTCAGACAGGGGGGGTTAACTTCACCAATATTATTTAATTTATATATTAACGAGTTAATTTGTGAGCTTAGCAGTATGAACTGTGGTTGTTATATAGATGGCGTAGCATTTAACAACATTAGCTACGCCGATGACATGGCTTTATTGAGCCCTTCGGTTAATGGCTTAAGAAACCTATTACAGGTATGTGAGAGGTATGCTGTTGAGTACGGTTTATGATACAATGCCAAGAAAAGTGAAGTTCTTATTTTCGGTGAAAGGTTGACTACGTGTCTACCTTCGTTTACTTTAACCGGTCGAGTCTTGAATCGTGTTGAAATATCTAGGACACGTAGTAACGTCAAACATGAAGGACGATTTGGATGTCGAAAGGGAACGAAGAGCACTCGCGGTTAGGAGCAACATGCTGGTTCGCAGATTTGCACGTTGCACATGTGAGGTAAAATTGGCGCTTTTTAAAACTTACTGTCAGACTTTTTACACGTGTAGTCTTTGGACAAGTTGTACGCAGGACCATTAGTGCTTTTCGGGTCTAGTATAACAACGCATTCAGGATGCTGTTGGGGTTGCCACCTTGGTGCAGCGCCTCTGGTATGTTCGCTGATGCGAACACAGATGGTTTCGCAGCGATCAGGCGAAAACGAGCAGCTTCACTGCTGCAAAGGATACGTGGTAGTCCTAACCGCCTCCCGAGTGTTATTGCGGACAGAAACAATAGTCCTATAATTAATAATCTCTGTAATTTACATGTACTAACATAGCTATAAGTCTATTGTCTACTAACACACTATGGAATTGCCGAAATAAAAGTTTTATTATTATATTATTATTACGAAACTCCTTTAAGCTGTCTATAACCTAACATACTCATACATAAAACCAGGTCTCATACTGCAACGTAAATATGGTATTTAAACAACATCTATTGCAAATTCTGAGCATGAAGTAGAAATATTAAAGTGGTTTACCATTGCATTCGGTTTGAAATTGAATCGGTAGTGAGCTTTTATTCTATGAACTAGTGTCGTGTATGTTATGTGTATTTTTATTTAAACTGATGTTGACATACTGATTACAAATTTTAGTAGCAATAAATTCAATACAAAAAGGAACAAAAAATAAGCCATTTTGGCTATCCTTATCATCAACCTGTTGCATTTCACTTCTGGATATAGGCCTCTCCCAAGGCATACTACAGAGCCCTGTTTGTTGCTTTTTGCATCCAGCCGTCATTTGGTTCTCTGATGGTTTTTTTTATATTTAAACCTACCAAAGTAACTCTACTCTGCATGGGAAGCATGAGTGGAATCAAGGACTAGGGGTCACCATCCTCATTGTGAGGGTAGGCAGTACCTGGTGACCCATACCATGGCGGCCTGATCAGATGTTTCTGCACCATTATCTGGGCCTCTGGAAGCCGGGAGAATGATGCGAAATGATTGGACCTTCGGTCTCACATTCACCAACGAAATACGACGGCAAGAATGCTGTCATTATTAGGATCGTCTTCTGTGTGAGGGTCGAGCCGGCCCATTCGTGCTGAAATCAGTGGCTTTACTACATATATGTTACCATCTATCAATTTATGTTGACATAGTGTGTTCACTATAGATATGACTGCACGGTTGGCCTAGTGGCTTAAGCGGTCGCCACGCCGCTTCCTACTACGCCAAGTGTCGTGGGTTCAAATCCCACGTAGGACAACACTTTGTGTGATTTACAATTTGTTGTTCTGAGTCTGGGTGTTCTTTGTGTCCGTTTCATGTATGTTTGTAAAGTCCCCCGCGACACAGGAATTTATATTCCTAATGCGGGGAGTTGTCTTTTAGAAACAGAAAAAAAAACAGAAACAAACAGAAAATATAAATAGAATTAAAATTACATGTAACACTGAAGATAAAGTGATCCTATAAGTAATTGTTTTACAGATAGCTATCGTTATTTCTTGTTTAGAAAACTAAACCAGATTACCGCTTTGATTTTCTCGACCTTTGTGTACGGTTTAAAACAATTGTGTTATTTATGAAAACAAAGAGTATCAGCATTTGAATCACTATTTTCTACTACAAAGTTAATAAAATAAACATTGCTTTATAACTAGAGTGTGTGTATGTATCTCACGTATTTTCACAATTCTTTAGTTAGTTGAAAAGTCAGTTTCCGCGGAACAATCTGCACAATTGCTAACTTTTACTTTATGTGAACACTTTTAAAGCCTTTGAGTTTAATTTTGTGGTGTGCATTGTCTCCATTTTAGTTTAAAATGTAATAAAACTTCAACCATGTATTATTTGTCAATTTTAATCAACCTACGAACAATGGTACAAACAAAATGAATATAGATTAGTCCATAAATATTGTGGGTTCTTCGTTAGTGGGTGTAGCCTAAGTTACTACTTAGGCTACACAGGCAGGCCTAATCACGTCGGGGTCACCATTGTGGGTTCTTCATTAGTGGGTGTAGCCCAAGTTACTACTTAGGCTACACCCGACGTCGGTACATATGGCTACACGTACGACGGATGTCCTAGTAGGACGGGGAGACAAGTGATCAACCCTAGATTGTAATACCAACTCTCTTTATTAATAATATGTACTGCCTTAAATATTATAACTCCGTGTAACGTGTCTGTGCGTGTGTGCATTTGGGTATTGAACTTTATACAATGCAATAATTTATAACGGATGTTAAGTACATTGACACGGATTACCACAGTACTCTCCCCCTTTGAAAATTAATTGGCACAATTAATTATAGACAAACAACAAAATTACAAATAACATACTTGCAGAACTTTTGATAAAAATAATAAACGAACACAATGAAAAACATTAACAACAAAGAATAAAATAAGTTACAATTAATAAAAAAACATTAACCATAGGTTTAAGTAAATTATAAATCTTTTTCACAAACATTTACCTACAAAAATGATGAAATATTAAATACAAAATCGGACTACTGATTTGCTGACTCTGCCGGACTTGGTCGCGTACGGTGGCGTCGTGTGTCCGTCACTGTTGTCGCATTTTTGCCTTGAGGATTTTCTGCAGTCTGTGCGTTTTGAGGTTCATCGACATCTTGTACTATAAACACTGGCTTTAAGCGATCGATATAAACGACTGTGAGGCGATTAGGCAATTGTATCTTGAAATATTTTCGTATGGTGAAACCAATGGCTTTTTCCACAGCATCTGTCCTGACAAACACAAATTGCATGTGCTCATGTCGATTTTTGACAGGATATACATTCCTTGACCCAACGATTTACATCCTGATTCATGCTAGACCAAAGTAATGTTTTTGAATTAACTTCCTGGTAGTTCTGATTCTTGGGTGAGTGACGTCATGTAATGTACTGAATATTTGTTTACGAAATATGATCGGTACATACGGTCGCACTTCACCGGTTGATACTTCACAATATAGTGGTTGACTGTCGTTTAAACTAATTTTCTTCCATATCAATCTGTCATTTCGTAAAAGTTTTCTCAATTCGGGATCAGCCATTTGTTGCGCCGCGAACTCGTTCCAGTCGATCTTATCAGGGTAAATTTGTGAAACTCGTGATGACGCGTCTGCTACCGCGTTTTGCGATCCGGAGAGGGGGGGCCGGGTGCGGGGGGGCTCAGAGCGATGCCTTATTTTAAACCATTCTTGCACTGACTGAAAGCTTCCCGGGTCTCGTCGTTCCTCTCGATGATGCTGCTATCTCGTTTCTTATTACTTCTACACATGTACTTATTCAAAGGTGCTTGATGTGCGGCTGCGTGGGGTATACTTGTTACTCATTTCAGTGACCTCCAGGGATAACTTGATAATTTGCATTAAAAAGTTATAATAACTCGGTCACTCTGATGGATAAAACTTCGGGCGCAGCAGTTGGTTATACGGATGACGTGCTCGGTGCGTTTAGATGCATTTATTGTCGATTCACTTGCTGTTGTTGCTAGTTGGTACCTCTGGCATCGTTGGCAATTTTCTTGCTTGATGATGCGCTGGAGAGAATCGTATCGGTTGAAATCACGTCAGTTGAGAATCACGTCGGTTGAACATCGGCGGTTGGATATTAGGTCGGTTGGGCGTGTCGGTTGAGCGTCGGTTGAGCGTCGGGTGAGCGTCGGGGTCACCATTGTGGGTTCTTCGTTAGTGGGTGTAGCCTAAGTTACTACTTAGGCTACACAGGCAGGCCTAATCACGTCGGGGTCACCATTGTGGGTTCTTCATTAGTGGGTGTAGCCCAAGTTACTACTTAGGCTACACCCGACGTCGGTACATATGGCTACACGTACGACGGATGTCCTAGTAGGACGGGGAGACAAGTGATCAACCCTAGATTGTAATACCAACTCATTTATTAATAATATGTACTGCCTTAAATATTATAACTCCGTGTAACGTGTCTGTGCGTGTGTGCATTTGGGTATTGAACTTTATACAATGCAATAATTTATAACGGATGTTAAGTACATTGACACGGATTACCACAATATCATTCTTCAATTGTTTTATTTGAAATTAAGTTGACTTTAACAAAAGTTCCTTTTTAGTTTTTGAGTAAAAAAAGTATCGACCTTGATTTATGAGTATGAATTTTTTGATTGAGTCTGTCTCTTATATTTCGAGACTGAAGAATATATTTTACTAGACAATAGCAATAAAGAGTGAGTGACACCAGTGAAAATGATGATGATGATGATGTACTTCCAGGTGATTTTAGTCACGTAACCAGTTTCAACAGAGACAAGCCAACTACGGAGTAGATGTCATAATGTACAAATGTGTGAGCACATAGCTGCACACAGTGTTTACACACTCTCACAGCCCGATAGGATATTTATCCAATATGACCAGAGAGAACAGGACCATTAAATGCATAGCGAAGATAAAATAATCATGACAAATATTATTTGATTTTAGATTTGTTCCATAATATTCAACTCACTACTTACTTCCACTAATAATTACAAAACTACACTTTATATATTCCCTGTAATATAAACTTACAACGACGTATTTCCCGAACCTTACAGAAAACTTATTCATCATTACTCGGCCTCGACGTGGGAATGGAAGTTTTAATAACTAGTTTTCTGATAAAATCTTTTTCGATATACTATGCTATATTTTGTAGGACGATAGCAAAACATTTTACGGAATTGAGTCTAGAATTCGTATTTCGTTAAATAGGTATAGCATTTTCGTGTTTAAAAACTCTTCGAAGGGAAAATAAATATATTGCTTTCAATCTATAATGACAGCATATGGGTCCCTCGCAATGCATTACCAGCATTCGCAATGTTACCACTACTTTGAGATTCTACTCATTATTTCCATTAGGTAGAGGTCACTTTGGTATGCTCCATGTCCAGCTATGAACGTCCTTCTGAGATAATGGCCTCAGGTGATTGGAAATAATCACCGAGGGTAAGCAACGACGGCGCGGTCAGACCTAGATGGGTGACCGTATATGGCATGACAGACGTTTCCGCGGTTCGGAGGTCACGTTAAGCCGTCGTGGAGCTTAGTTGGAGGCCTTCGTGCGGCTTAAAAACATCCAACGTTAAGATTACGTAGCCACAACGTGTCTTGCCAGTCCCCAACCCGCACTCAGCCAGCGTGGGGACGTATGGCCTTAACCCTCTCTTGAGAGAAGACCTAAGCCCAGCAGTGGGACGTTATGGGTTGTTGATGATAAGCACTGCAAGTTTAGTGTGGCATCGACTGTATGTTTGACCTAGTGGTTTAAGTGGTCGCCACACCGCTTTCTATTTCGCCAAGTGTCGTCTGTTCATTACCACTTAACTCTTCGTGTAATCCAAAAATTGTTGTTTTAGATAGATCGTTCAGACTTGCTTAAAAAGTTAAAAGGCTATCGGAAGAGCTCTTGCGAGAGCAATGAATATTCTCTTAATTATTGTTGTCAATAGAAAGGATTTTTTTCAACAAACAATTTGTTTTGGACAACTGAAGGAGAACTACTAGTACAACGGCTTCACTCATGTTTGTATTTTGAAGATATGCAAATTAGTTCCAGAAACGTGACAAGCTCATTTAAAGCTCATTTTTAATAAAATAGCAAAACGAGTACTAACCTGTATATAAAAAATAATATTTGTAAACATACAATTGTTCAGGTTAATAACGGCTTTTCACAAAAGCAGGAAATGGGTTGATGAAGAAGATAAAATATTCTACTAAGAGAGTAATGTATTTAATCTAACGTTCTTCTACTGACATTATTCTTCTATTATTGATATACTAAGTAACTAAGAGGACGAATTACTTGTAAGACCGGAGTCACAAATAAATTGTCGATATTTGATAGGGTAATAGACCCTTGACTCGAAAGTCTAAGTATAATGAATATTTATGATATAAGAATACTAAATTAAACGAACTAAAATAAAACTGTATGAAATTTAAAACATTTCTACAAGCATACAATTATAATAACACAGTTCACTCCTTTGAAGCAAAAGGAGGAATCGTGAAAATCAAAATCACCTCTCTCAGTACCGATACCTGTGGAAAATTTCACTTCGACGAAAAATCTGCACCAAACAGAGTATCGCACCAAATTGGATCGATTTAATCCTTTTCAGTGCACACAGTGTTTGTGTCGAGAGCTAGCCGGGGCCCGTAGCATAAAAAAAATGTATAAACGGTACAAAAGTACCGCTCTTACCTGTTTTCATTAACTTTGTTTTGTGTTTCGATGCCAGTGGTCAAAGGAAGGAGTGTGGATGGATTTTTAATAAAAATGTATACTTTGTTGGAGACAGAAAAAGTAGTACTGTTTCTCTTGGACTAATGTGGAAGTTGAACATAATATTTATTTAAAAGGTATTCCATAAAAGAGCAGCCTCCCCTAGCCAAGTTGCAATTTTTTTTTGTTTTCTATTCTATATTCTATTTCTCTATTCTCTTGTTTCACTGTCTAATATTTAGTCACGTGACTAAGTGACATTAGCCAATAAACGTTTGCAATTTCTCAATTCTTATGACTTATTTTCATATAAATTTCATTGACTCCAAAAGTCTAAAAGTCAATATATCTGAATCAGATTTTTTAAATAAATTTGCTAAAATCTTGAAAAAAAAATGTTAAGTACGTAAGCACATTGGAACAGCAAAAACCAAACTGTTATGTTTTAAAAATAATAAAACATTTTTTAAATAACAATTCGTTAACAATTCGTTCAATCTACTTTTATTTTTAGTAATGTTGGTAGAAATACAAACTGTTAAAAGGGTATATCTTCACAATGTCTTTATAAGTGTTCCTTTTCTAAATTTCAAAAAATCCTACCATTCTGGTAAACAATTGAAAACACGACACCTTCCCTTTTAAAGCGCCTTACTGTCCTTTGACAAAATATTCCCTAGAAGTTCTCTAAATTACACAAAATGTTGTCGCCTAAAGAATTCTGTAGTACAATAGCTTAAATGCCTTTTTTGGCCTCGTCTGGCCTCCATTACAGCACAATGGTCAACATTTTTCTTCTGAGACAAAGAAAAATCTGGACAATGAGTCACAATAATGGAATTATCGGTCTCAGTCACTTAAGGAGGAAATAAGATTATTTGAACACTATTTCATTGACATGTTTTTGTTATTTTTACTAATATAACTTCAACTTCTACTATTCATGGTTAGATCTACAGAAAGTTATTACGAATAGTGATATAAGTTTAGAAAAAAAATAAAAGTTCATTAGAATAAAGAATTAAATTAAGATCATTATTAATGTTTTTTGCTTCTAAATTTTTGTATTCAATGATTGTTTTGAATTCGTTAACAACTTTTATTAAGATATTTGTTCTAGTTATTGATCCTTGCTTTGTGTTTAAGTAATGTATACCTATGCCTCCATAATCCTATATGTACAGTTGCATAATGTCTTGGCAAATCTAATCGGCAACTATCTATGTATGTTATGGATTCACGAATTTAATTTTAGCAACATGCATGTCCCGACTACTATTACTATACGGTGTCTAGGGAACGATTGGACCCCCAAACATGTTCATCGTAATCTATAGTCTAGTTGTCACATTCCTTCATGTTTTATTACGGGTGATGATGAAAGGGAGTTTCGTGGACAGAGAAAGAGCCCGAGGTTAAAGAGAATAGACATGCAATTCTTTTTACCCGACTACTGCAAGGCCAAGGAGGTTTACAATGTATGTTCATCTGTTCCCTGATAGGTGACTACTCATTAGAACTGGACAAATGAGATATCGTTTGAAGCAGTTTCCAGCGGTCCTAAACTACTTTGTTAAAAAATAAATTTGAAATAAATATGCCATGTTTGGTATCATTGGACAGGGCGTTGCCTGTACATTTAAAAAAATTATAAGTTATTGGCATTAACTTTGTCCATATTAATTCGATATTTCATTGATATGCTTGTCTGTTCAGATAGTTAAAATGTTGTTATTATTTTGAAAAGCCCTTGTCTAGCGTTGTTAAAGTGTTGCGGTACGCATTTATGTAACGTGACTACGGCTTTTCAAAATTGAATATGTGTATTAATGTACACTAATAACTGTGTACTATGTAGTTTTGACTTTTTTCATTTTCTCTGAATATTATGTTCTCTGCTTACGATCCAATTATCTCATTTTGTTTTTTATTTGACTACTATTGATTATTCACTAGTATAACTCATATCATTTGAAAAATGAATATCATTGACTGCACGGTTGGCCTAGTGGTTTAAGCGGTCGCCACGCCGCTCTCTACTGCGCCAAGTGTCGTGGGTTCGAATCCCACGTGGGATAACACTTTGTGTGATTCACAAATTGTTGTTCTGAGTCTGGGTGTTCTTTGTGTCCTTTTCATGTATGTTTGTAAAGTCCCCCGCGACATGAAATT
Source organism: Phragmatobia fuliginosa (assembly GCA_932526445.1). NCBI lineage: Eukaryota > Metazoa > Arthropoda > Insecta > Lepidoptera > Erebidae > Phragmatobia > Phragmatobia fuliginosa. Next base: position 15,481,558 of record OW052074.1, on the reverse strand, counting down.
CATATTCCTAATGCGGGAGTTGTCTTCTTAAAAAAGAAATTTCAAAATCAGGCATACCTGAATAAATTCATTGAATACTCCATTTTAAAAGTAGATAACTACCCGATTTAACTGCCGAAGCAAGTGGAATGCAATATCCCAATGCGTTAGCAATATGCCAATTACATTTGGGTAACGGCACTACTCTTGGGAAATGTCACTACGTTTGGGTAGTGTCACTAAGCGTTGAATATTTACCCATTTTCATGCAACACTGCGCTTTGACGTCGTCGTTCATTATGAATTTGGGACGGTGCACTGTCAACTTTTTAATTTAAATGTATGAAAGTCGAATGAAGATAACAGAATCACTGGAAGTGATATTTAATTAAATTCTTGAAACCAACTAAGTCAAGTTATATAATTTCTTTCTTTTAAAAATTTCATAATCGTATTAACATTATTTTCTCTTAACACTCTCCGCTTTTAACGTTCCTCATTCCGACCACATCACTCTACGGTAGACTGGTTGAGAATGCTTTTAGCAGTAAGTTCACCTCTGCGCTATTCATAAAGTAAAAAATAACTAACATTTTCATATCTGCAACTTGCCAGTACAAAAGCTGTAATTACCGTCTAGATTGATTCTAAAGTTTCATTTATAATTTTTCTTTAGACACGAGATTTAAAAGATAACACACAAGTAATGCAGCGTGATATCTATACTCGTAATAATCCGACTTAAATTGACAAATAGAAATCAATTTTCTTATAACTTAAAATTTGCCAATTAATTGTATTGTTGGATATATCGAGGTGTTGGAGAACATAGTTACACTATATAAAAATATAACTATAAACTACATCTATAGAGCAATAAGGTAGGAAGTAGCCATTATATCCTCCTCCTACCGCAGTATAAGCCCAAATGGGCCTATGCGTTAACCTGTTATGACACAGAATATATTTATGTGTGTGGGAAATTATGAATATTTGGTTTCAATTTTTAGATATGAGTACATATTGACGGGCAATTGTTGTTGTATGTATGTAAGTCTTAAATGTGTATGTGTTAATATTTCCCGAAAAAAATACAGATTATTTTATATCGTGAAAAGAGGCTATAGCGTCTAATTTCCGGTTCGCCGGCCTGTGGTCCTCTATGACTACAGTACCCCGACAGATCTCAAATATATTTCGCTTGGTTTGAAAACCGAATCACTACCTAATATATAAATAGGCATACCATAGAAATATTTTGTATATGTATTTTCAACCACAACTCCAACTTAGTGTAGTAATCATCTGTGAATGAAGCATTTAGCTTGAAAGCTCTCGCAACGAAAGCCATACTACTTACAAATTCGTAAGCCTATTCCATTATCCCGAGCTCTCGGGAATCCCTGTAGTGATATAAAACGAATATTAAATAAAACACAATGTAACCACTGTACCACATGTACAGACACATTTTATAACTGAATGTTTTATGAGTCTTCCTGAAAAGCACGAGGAACTGTTTCAATGAAAAAAAAAGGTTTTTTAAATTACTCATTGCTGATATTAATAACTCGTATCCATTAATTTTAAGTAATGTTTATGTACAGCTGAAGACTTTTGATGCTGATGATGTAATTTTTTTTCATGTTTGAGCCTGCCAAAGTTACTCCGCTCTATCTGTTAGAAAGCATGAGTAGAATCGAAGAGTAGTGGTCATATTCATTGCGAATATAAAAAAATCCATATGGTGACCCACACTGACGGCCTATTGAGATGGTCACGATGATATTCCGCATTATTGGACCTCAGGTCTCTCACTCACCAAGAAAGTACGACAGCTCAAATGTTGTTCTACTTCTTAAACTTCATTTTAAGTTGATTTTTTGTGGAAGGGTATTGCCGCCCCGTTCGAGCTTTTGTGCTGAATTTAATTGTGAAGAATCAGCGTGGCTCTACTCTTTAATAAACCAAGTATTTATTACTCTTATCGTTATAAAATCATAACAGTACATTGGACGTTGTATTTGAAAAGAAAAATATTTTCATTATAAAAAACAACGTCAGAACTACGAATTTTATAGTCCTATGTCGTAAGGACTTTACAGACAGATACATAAAACGGACAAACACTTAATGTGTAGTGCCACGGGGGTCCAACCCACTGCACTCAACGCAGTAGGAAGCAGTAGCATGACCGTTTAACGACGCAGTTCAAATAGGAACTAGTTTGTGCCGGAGCCGCTTTTAGAAGAGATATGCTACTACACAAATGGGTCGGCCTGACCACATGATGTTCCCTCTCTTGAGTATCATCTGCATGGATTCGTCTAATAATGGTACCAGTTTTACCTGAATACTATTTTTTACACAGGGTGACGGGCCGATGACAGTCGCGCCTTGTAAAAACTCCTTTTAGTTTAGTCAAATTTAAAAACATTAAAGAGTTAAAAAATAGTTCCAGCTCTAAATACTTCGGACATCTTACACACAACGTCATCAGGTCCCGAACTAAGCTGAGCTTATGCTATGGGTACTAGACACCTGATATAAATACATAAACATACTTACTTCTTTTTCTAAACACATACAAATATTTGGTCCGACCCGGGAATCGAACCCGAGACCTATTGATCAGCAGCCACATACGCTAACCAATAGACGAACAAGGCATTCGGGCATATACTGGGCACGTTCTGCCTTATGTATTAGGATTTTCTCACTGTACTTCTGTATTTATGAGAGTTTCTTAAAATCTTCATCTTGAAGTCAAAGTTTAATAATTACTAAGTAACTAACGGATTCATTTATCAGAAATTAAAAACATTCACTGCTTAAATTTATTTTGGTAATTAAAATGACAAAATTTATTACAGTGCCATCTCTCGTATCCTAGTGTAACTAAGACTAATTTAGAGTCTTTTTCCGTCTCTGCTTTTTCGTGACAGTTTTGCTTTAATGTAACTTACTGTTGGTTACTGAGATAGTTTTAAATAGAACCGATAGATGGCTTAAATCACTGTAATGTTTCGCAACTGACAGTGACTTTGTGGCTATAGAATTATACATTCATCACTGTCTCTTTATAGAGCAAAAAGTTACCAAAAAAAAATTGACAAAATAATATTTGCATGTATTATGGGATTTAGTCTAATATAATTATAATATCTTCCTACTCTTTACTATTCCTAATATTAATAGAGCTTGGCTACAATAATTAGTAATAATATCATATAATCGATGTATTTCAATTTTTGCTTAGCCCATAGTCAAAATTAGCAACGGCAATAGAAATCAAAGACTTCTAAATGATAAACTCTTAAATTGTCAAAATCTAAATAAATAATTAGATATACCATATTGGAAATTGAAATAAAAGAAAAAAATATTCATTAATTTATTTCTTATATTAATAAAATAAGTTATTACCACAAAACACATGATCAAACTTTCACACTGTATCATATATGCTAGATGGTGCTAGTAAATGCAGCCATAAACTCGTCACTCATTTAACAATAAGCCACAGTGATTAATCTGTGCAGTCCTATTTGCGCAGATTTATCGAATAAGTGTACCTACGATATTTTTTGCAGATTTACGGGCATTGATGACCGATGAATCTGCGCAAATCAGATCACACATCACAATCGCAACGATTTATCCTTACGTGTGCAGCAGGCATTAATTGTACTGAAAGATTACGAGTATTGAAAGAACACAAATATTTCTTGGTTTTAAATAATTCATTTAAAACACACAACATTTAAAACATTAAAGCAAACATTTTAATTTTACTTATTCATTTGACATATTGTCTTTTTTCAATAGCTGTTCAATACGAAATAATAATTATATTACTGATAGTTTTTGTTATCTGTCTATACTGATAATTATTGAGAGCGATGTAGGTTATGGATTTTGATTATCTTATTAACAATTACTTATTAATCATCAGCCTATGGCGATTCACACACTGGCGACGTGAACACGCGCGTAGGCGCGGGGCAGCCATAGCAGCCAATCCCGAATCTGCTAGCCGCACGCGCTCACGCTTCGTAGCGCGTGTTCAGTGTGTTGGTGTTGGACCTGGCGTGTTTTCTATAATAATCGATGTACTTGCATACAATATTAAAATCTGCCACTCCGCGCTACGCGACGGAGCGCGGTGCAGTGTATGAATCGCCTATCGTAGGCGTGGTAGACTTGACACGCTTCTTTTACTATACTATTACTTAGAGCTAAGTTCTTCAAGAAAATAAAGGTATCGATCTTAAGTAATTTGATATGCTTTATTCAGCTTGATAGAAAACATGAGCAGATTCCAAGAGTGGTGATCACCATCCTCATCATGATTGCAGTACAGTGACCAACACTATGTTGCTCTATCATTCGTGCAATTACAGAAAGGAACAAACTGTGTTGCTTTGTGTGTGTAGACATATATAATCACAATAGTGCCTTAATAAAATATTCAGTAGCACTCAAAATCTAACGACAAAAATGTTTGTATTGTTAGTACAATACCTACTTATCTAAACAAACAAAAAACAACAGGAAAACAGATCGAATCACGGACACAATTAAATGTTAAACGGCCTAATTGAGAAAAAACTTCCATGTCTATTTAATCAGCTGAACAAATTGTAGATCATATTTTTTTTGTTTGTCACAAATCACTCACATTTAATTGACTGAACACCTTAAATATGTAAAAAAAACTTACACATAGTGCTTCGAGATTCGCGTATCTACACAAAAAAACTTAAAATCTACAAGAAATAAATTTCAATACATTCTTCTGAAGAGTGCGAGAGCGGCTGCAGACGTCAGGACAAGGCTTGAGGTGTCCAATTGATGTCCATTGTTGCCCAATCTGCAGGTATCTTCTGTGTTGTTGAAAGTATAAAACTCTGTATTTTGGAGAGTGTAGTTCGCCACAGCTTGATCAAGTTGAACTGCGTCCGTATCTTTTAGATGCGGTGTCCTAGTCATCTTCCAAATTTCATCTACAAAATATTTATTATTATTTATTTATTTAGAAACATAAGGTCTACATTGATAACTTGTCCTGTATCACAAAAAACGGAGATTTATTTACGGAGAATACCCAAACTCATATCAACAATTTGTGAATCATACAAAGTGTTATATTCTATATTATACTTTTAGTTCTAATATTGGCTGCTAATGCTTTGAGTTGTATAAAATATTGATCATCTACTGATCAAAATGTCAGAGGAAGAATAAATAAAAAAATGAGTACTTGGTTTCTTTATTATTGGATTCTTAGAGGTGTTTTTATTGAAATTTATTTGGGATCAAACAGTTAGCTGAATATTTTTCAAATCAGTTTATAAATAACTATAACCTCGTTATTTATATACAAAAAAAAACCGTAAAGAGAGCTTTTTCCTATTATAAAATCTTTACAAAATATTTTTAAAGTTTAAATCACATGGTGAATAGTATCTATTATATAAGTTATTCCTCAAAAATCAAGGTATCTGGGGACTTGACAAATTTAATTGAAGTTTGTGCATAGGTTTAGTCGAGATAGGGTAATAGATAGAAAAACATATAGAGCTACTTTCAAATTTACAATACTATAATAATATGTTAAATTAAATACAATACTATATTAAACATTTAGTTAAGTTAACAATTAGTCAAGGTCAAAACAATCTGCACGTTTGAGTTATCAGTCGGCATCTTTTAACTAAAAATTTTACATGCTTATTGAAAACACCAATATTAAGTATGATAATGTTATCGAAAATAAACCATTTCGAAATCAACGATAACTAAATTTTGTGTACATTACTTTGTATCTATAGGCTGATTAGATAATGATATATATCACAGCGAGTAATCTTAACTCAAAAACTAAAGCTACAATAACAAGAAAAACTTTTAAATTAAAATCGCTGGTGTTCAAATTTTAAATATTTACCTATACCTACATATACGCAGGTGATTTTCTTGTTTTTTTTTCAATAATTAGTTTTTATAGCAGGGACGAGAATATAGTGCCCTCAAATATATTGACAACTATATCAACCTTATGAATTCAGGCCAACCTTCGTGTTATGGAGGTCTGATACGGATTGCACCGTGAAAAAAAATGTTTGAACTAGTAGCTTACCGAAAATAATATAGAAACAGTCAAGGCTGGAAGTAAAACACGTTGTTTGAGCGGCCATCATAGAATATACGATAGGTCGCCTTCTATTGACTGAGTATTGTGTGTAGGTTTAATCCCCGCATGGGATAACACTTAAAAGTGAGAGAGTAATCTACAAATTACGACTGCCTTGTTGGTCTAGTGGTTAGCGTATGCGGCTGCTGATCAAGAGGTCTCGGGTTCGATTCCCGGGTCAGACCAAATATTTGTGTGATCCACAAATATTTGTTTCGGAGTCTGGGTGTTTTTCTATGTATAATATGTATGTATTTACAAAAAAACAAGTATGTTTATGTATTTAAATCAGTTGTTTAGTACCCATAACACAAGCTCTGCTTACTTTGGGACTAGATGATGTTGTGTGTAAGATGTCCAAAATATTTATATATTATTATTTATATTATATTATAATTGCTTTACTTTGACTTTTGTGGAATACTTTGAATTAAATTAGTACGGTACAGTAGACCTTTCTACTGTACCGTACTAATTTAATTTATTACAAATTTCAAAGTCTCTATATTAAATAAATTGTCTTCAAGTAAATGAACTCTAAAAACCGTATAAATTAATCAATAAATGATTGAATGTCAGCATCACGCGGTTTCCGTTTCACCGCACTTGGCCTTCATTTGACCGGCAAATTGTTACCGCTACCGGTTAACCAAAAAAAAACATTGTTAGTGTAATTTTCACTCTTAAGATTAATTTTATGTTAGCGTAATTTACACTCCTTAGATTCTTTTTAACCGACTTCAAAAAAAAGGAGGAGGTTCTCAATTCGTCAGAATCTTTTTTTTTTTTTTTTATGTATGTTCAGCGATAATTTCGTCGTTTATGAACCGATTTCAAAAATTCTCTTTGTATTGGAATGGACGTAGCTTACAGGTGGTCCCATCGTCACCATATCGAGATCTGATGATGGGATCCTAAGGAAATCGAGGGAACTCCTCAAATATCATAGGCACAATGTCGCGATTTGGGTACTCGGAATAGTTTTTCATTGAAGTCGGTTCCTTTTTGTTAAAATTATAAGTTTCGTTTGTTTTAATGAGTTTTAATTATTTTGTTTGTATTTTTGTTATTAGCTACTAAAGCCAAAGACGGGGCAGTCTAAAAAAAGTACTTATATCACCAGACATTTCCAGTGAAAGTCCAGTCAAAATCAGAATTTCCCGAGATTAGTCGGAACAAAACAAGACAGACAGATAAAAATTTAAAAAAAGATTTTTGATGTATTTAGTGAAGATCTGTTTATTTGTAATTAGACACAGACATTTCTATTTTATTTATTATATTGTATTGACTGCCTCGTTGGTCTAGTGGTTAGCGTATGCGGCTGCTGATCTAGAGGTCTCGGGTTTGATTTTCGGGTCGGACCAAATATTTGTGTGATCCACAAGTATTTGTTTCGGAGTCTGGGTATTTCCTATGTACAATATGTATGTATTTACAAAAAAAAAGTATGTTTATGTATATATATTAGTTGTTTAGTACCCATAATACAAGCTCTGCTTAGTTTTAGACTAGAGGATGTTGTGTGTAATATATCCGATTCTTTTTTATCTATATGTATGTGTCAATTTATTAATTATTATTATCATCACATTACCTATTTCAGTTCTCATATGTTTAAGACTTGAGACTTCTATATAAAACTAAATTAATTAAGAAAGACATTTCGGACATCTTACACACAACGGCATCTAGTCCCAAACTAAGCAGAGCTTGTATTCGTATTATGGGTACTAGATAACTGATTTAAATACAAAAACATACTTATGCCTACATAGAAAATTTAAAACATAGAAACTAAACATAGATGTCCAAAGTATTTATTGATTTATTTACAACAGAATATTATTATAAAATAATATGGATTAGTAGATTTAAGAAAAAACTATCGATTACTGTGATTGAATGAATATTATTTAAAAATTTGTACACTTACAAGTACTGCTAGCGCCGTCCTCGTTATCATAACATGCGAACATTACTGCATAATGTTCATAATTTACGTCCAAGAATGAATAAGTTTCTGTTTTATTATCTGTAGAATAAAATTTAAATATAATACGAAATGTTTTAAAAAATTACTTGTAACTGCAACTTTTAGGCGAAGTAAATGTATTATATTATTTTATGGTCTTTACTTTATTGGCTTACTCCAGCATAGAGCATGATTCGCTTTCTTTCTGATTACGTATTACCTTAAAGCAAAGTTTATGTTCTTTTAAATCAAGATACAACAAAACACAATAGCTCATCATCAATCATCATCAACAGCCTTTAACAGTCCACTGCTGGACATAGGCCTCTACTTTGAAAGGAGGTTTTGGCCTACTGTACCACGCTGACCAGACGGGTTGGGAAAGGGTTTGTTTCAAGTATTCCTTCTCTTGGCAGTAATGTTCGCTGCTTATTTTGTTCCTTTAGTCGCCTCTTATGACACCCATGGAATGAATAGGGGTGGTGACACTTTGTATTCTTAATCCGTCACCACACGGAATAAAAAGAAAATAGCTCATGCTATGTGAAAACTCCAAATACGTCCAAATAAATGAAGGTAATGGAGCCACGTTGATCGCAGCATGAACGGGCCGACTTGACCTGGGTGCTACTACCCTGGCTTGGAAAACCAACCTGAAATTACAGCATTTCTGCTATCGTATTTCGTTGGTGAATGCGAGATTGGAGACCCATTGATGCAGAAGCATTTCACTAAGCCGCCGTAGTGTGGTGACCACCATGCTGTATTATGATAGAGACCACTACACTTGGATTCTAAACATGCTTTCTATCAGGCAGAGTATGAACAATTCAGTCAAGTATAATATTAAAAATTAGATGTATCAAAAGTATTAATCAAATCCAAGTCATAATCAAAACACCTTACCATTATAATCAACTTGCAAAAGATCAGCGCTAGCATTCGTTTTTGGATTCTGCTTCAAAGATACAGTCCCGTTGTAATATGACGCTGTATTATTGGTGATCCAAATGATAGACACGTCAGTTATATTCTGATGATCAAAGAGGACCTTTGCACAATCTCCTTTAACTTCAAGATCTTTCGTGGCTACGGCTGCGAGGTACCAAGTTCCGTCAAGCTGGAAATAGGAGTATGGGATATACTTAGCCTGTCTAGACTTCTTTTAGTACTTACCTGAATTCTAAAATACCAATCTAAATGTTCATAAAATGGCAAAAGGATAAAATTTACGTCAGTTTTTATGGAAATCAGTCTCTCACAAACATCCAGGATGGTCTTTACTTAGTGATGATGCAAAAACTATGATAAAATAAGTAAATATTCTGTGTTGTGGATGAAAAAATTACACAAAATGAATAAAAAGTCCCCTTCGTTCACATGGGTGAATAAATTACAAGTTGAACAAAGGATACTGATCAAGTCGAATCATTTTACCTGAATGATATCACATATGCGAAATACTTCTAAGGTGATATAAGGACACCAAAAAGTTCAAGTTGAAAACAGTACTGAGCCACTTTATTTGTTTTTCATGCATGTATTTTATTAGGAACAAAATATCCATCGTTCTTTTTCCCCCTACTTATTTTCAAATTCTCTAGAATCTTTGTGAAAAGTAACAAACAACATGTTTTATGAGAATTGTCACATTAAAAATAGAACACTTAACGTAAAAGTGCTAAATACATTATTTCTATTATAACAAGCAGGGTCATTTATGCTAGGATAGGACATGAGAATAATAACATCGCTGTTTTCAATGTTTATAAAGATATTATATATCTAACTATCCTAAGTTGAAATATAAAAATTGAAATCAATGAGACTAAACAATCATTTAAATTAGCTTTAGTTTTTATTTGACCAGTAATAAAACATCTTATATGTCCGATGGAATAGCATATCATGACTTAAATAGGTGCTTGAGTTTTTAAAACGTTTTAAGTAAAGTGTGAAAGTATAAATAAATTATATTTACAAGCATACGAGTATATTAATTAGTTATAACTGTCGTGATCTTAAAAATCTTACTACGATTAAATACGCAAATATTTCAATTCCTAGAATAGAAAAGATGCATATTGTCTATAAGCTCTTGCTCGCGACTTCTATTGTCTACTAGCCCTCAGGGGTAGACTTTTCCATAATCCTCCTTTAGTGCTCCTACACAGTGTGAGTATTGGGTATTAATATATATGCGCCTGATCTGCCCTGGTTGTATTAAACAGACATTTCAATAGACGGATTATGAGAGTGAGACACAGAGCATATATATGTGTATTTGGATACACTTTTGTACTATAATATCTTCTACGCAGTTGGCTAATTTCTATTGAGACTGGCTAAAATCGGCTAGAAGAACGTCATATGTGTGTATATGGATGTGTATATTTGAATTGATGCGTATACCCAAATGCATGTGGAGAGATTTTGTAAATACTTTCTTATTCTGAAATATATTCTTACCGCTTTCCAATCCAACTTTCTTGGTGTGATAACAGGACAGGAGGAATTCATGGTCGCACCATCCACATTCATGACCATAAATATCACCAAACAACTTGACACCAACATTTTCACAAACATTTACTGCGGATGCTGGCGGCCAACTGAAATGTGACGTAAACAGTTACGTCTTTTATTCGATACATTTTTTTACTTTGACCAACAGAGTTCCGGGGAATTTTACTGGCATATTTGAGCAACAGAAGAAATAGAGTAAAAGTAGAACTTAGAATTTTATTTTGAGTTTGGAAAACCTCTTACAATCGACTATTAACAATAATCAAAAATATTTGTGCACATAATATTCAGAATATGTACAAACTAATCAGTAGGAAATTTTATAACGAATCTAAAATATATTTCAAATAGGAAATATTTCTACAAGAATATCGAGATAAAATCGAAACAGTGCATCAGGATTTAGGAATGAGACCAATCGCCGGAAACTCCAGATGCACCACGATTATGATTACTGGGCAAAGTGTTGAAAGAAATTTGCATCTTAAACGTTGTTGGTAAGAGATTAATTTACTTATCATTTGCGTTGTAACATTTAACACATAAAAAATTAACATATTAAAATATTACATAGCATAGCAGGTAATATATTATAATGTTTCCAAATAAATTGCTTTTTTAATGTTTTTAAAATCTGAAATCACCTATTTCAGCTTGACCTATTTATACTTTGTACCTATTTCAAGATTTGTACGGTTGAAAATCTGTTTCAATTGTCCTTTCTAAAGGTTTATTACTTGGATGTGGTTTTAGTTTAACTAAGGCGGATTTTTTTCTTTCCATATCACGTTTGGCATAATAAAAATAATGATATATTTCGAACTATGATTTGGTAGATGCTATCTAAATCCATGCATAGCTTTCATTATGGGTTGTAGAACAATTTTAATTATACTTTGGTATTTTTAAAAAAAGAAGTGGATACGTTGAAAATAATTATTTATGTATCTAAAAGCTAGCTCTGGCCCGGAATCGAGAAAATTAAAAAAAAATGATCAGAGGCACAGTTAGATGTCTGCTATCCTATTTTATTTCAATAGTTTAAAAGGTGTTTTTTAATTTGTCCAGGTATTAGGTTACTCGAAAATGTTGTTGTTGTTGTGTACGTTACCATTATCATTTTCCTAGCCTTATTATTCCCAAGTTTATTTGGGGTCGACTACTACTTCGGTTTTACCTGAATAAACTAACTTTACACGGAGCGATTGGCATCGGACCTTCACAACATTGAGGGCGAAATAAATTCTAAGGTTGAACAGTTGTCAATATATTTAAGAACACTGACTTCCTAATAACGATTGCCATAGACGTTTATAACAACCTAGACCACGGGCGTGAAACACCACCATTTTCCATATTTCGGACTGGTATTCAGAATTTCTTGAATGCAGATCTGTTCAATAAGCTTGACCGTCTTCTCAATAATTGCATTCGATTCGTTTTTAATTTAAGTAAATATTATCACGTGGTTGAGTACCGCTATCATTTAAAGTGGCTTTCGATTCGCCAACGTAGAGAGACACGGGCGTTAACTATTCTTTACTATTTTCCCAAGTTCTCCTTCCAACCTAACTGCTCGATTTCAGTATCTAGATGCAAACCATACTAAAAATTTTAGATCTTCTAAAAACTCACTTCTTCACTGCCCCACACACTGTACTGATTTCCTCCACTCAACTTTATTCATACAATCTGTCCTATTATTGAACGCACTTCCTCTCGAGGTTAAGATGGCTAAAACTCGACATGGTTTTGAAGGCCGGGTGATGAAACAATTCATAAAAGTCTTATCAGATTCACCGTGATTTCATCGTACTCTCTTCTTCTAAAACTTAAGTTGTCTATGTATTATGTATATATATTATATGTATGTATATATTAAATATAACATATATATTGTGTGTCTGTATTTATTAGTATGTATGTGTATGAATATGAATCCCTTATTTTTTTAATCAAATCATCTACCTAGTTTTTGGCTCTGCATCACCCTAAGGTTGACTGGCAGAAAATGCCTACGGCATTAAGTCCACCTTTATCACTGCTATGTGCTTAAAGTATAAATAAAAAAAAAAACTTCAGGTCAACGCGGAATTTGAACCTGAAATCTGAGATCGGCAATCACAAACGTTGACCGCTAGATCACGGCAGTTCGAATTGTAAAATATACAAATTATATAAAAGTAAAAACCTTTATAATGGCGACAATCACTATTATTCAGATAGGAAGTCACTTCCCCATCCTCCTATTTGAACACGTTAAAAAAGTCTGAGGCCGTCTTTTGTTATATCTATCTAGTTTTTATTCATCTAAATAGACTTTGGTTTGAAAATAGAATGATTGTTTTTTGCTCATAAATAGAAGCACAACTGAACAATAAAAAGTAAAGAATTATACCCTGACTACGTATGTTAAATTACGTTGATAAAAATAATAAAGCTTATGTCACTGGGGAACTTCTTACTAATCTAATGTTGCCACCTTATTCTTATAATCGGTTTTGTATTTTCGACGGTACGGCAGAACGTACAAACATTGAACAGTCACATATAATTTCAAAACTCTGTCTTTTGGCCTCACCGTATTTAGGTAAAAAATTACTAAAAATGCACAAATTAAAAAAAAGTCTAATCTATGAATAGTATAAATTACTCGATTTGTCTTTTTTTTCTTTTGCAATTGAATTCTCGAAAAATGATTAGGGAGGATGCTAGCATACATGATAAGACTCTTCGAAACAAAACTTAAACGTTTCGAAAAGACATAGCTACGGCCTCGATATCCTAGATGTATTATTAATTATTTTCCTAGCCTTTATTGTTCACAAGATTATTAAGGGTCGGCTACTAGTTCAACCGGCTTAAGGTTAATGTCAGTTTTGCCACGAAGCTACTGGCATCGGGATTCTGAAACCTTGAACGCGAACTGAATTCGAAAGCTTATCTAGTTGTCAGCATATTCTAGGGCATTGACTTTCCAATGAAGATGGCCGTGGATGTTCATGACAACCGGAACCAACAGTTTATCGTACTCTCATCGCCATATTCTATACTTTGGACTGCTATAGAAAAATCTGCAACACTTGGCCAGACCTCTCAAACTCCAGTACTCTTGATCGTCAGTCGCATACTCTTACCACTGGACTGAACCAACGAGGCAGTCGTTTCATCAGCAGGAGTTAAGTAAGTAGTAGATCTTTGTTAAGACATACATACATGAATAAATTAATAACTGCCTCGCTGGTCTAGTGGTTAGCGTATGCGACTGCTAATTGAGGTCTTAAATAAGAGGTCTTGAGTTCAAATCCCGGGTCCGGACCAAAAAGTGTTTTGGGTTTTTCTTTGGAAATTCCTAATAGCAGCCCGGAGTTTAGAATTTTGGCGGTGATTTTCACTTCCATGCCTCGGAGCACGGAGTACGTAAAGCCGTCGCCAGTCGCTCCGTGGAAAAACTGAAATTCAGGTAAAACCGGCTGAATTAGTGGCCGACCCCAAATAAACTTGGGAATAAAGGCTCGGAAGAAGACATATATGACTAACTTAGATTTTAACTCGTACCCTAAACTTCTAGCGAGACAGTAGTTCAGTAAGACCTTTCCATTTACCACTTAGTAAAAATTGTTTATTTGATATTACACACAGGGGCTCCAATTTCCAATTTATTTGTATAAATTTTTCAATAAATCAACCATAGTGTCGTGTTGGTATAAGGTAAAGTAATTAATTTACATGGGAAATAATGTCAATACAATATTAATCATGAAATTAATTAATTATACACCTAAGTATGGTATATTTCAACTTACATAGCATACTCGTATGTTTACATAAACAAGATTATTATCTGACATTTCTAGTCAGGTACACTCTATTTTAAATGATTGTAGTAATTATAATTGAACATTGCATGTAAATTAGTTTACATTGTATAACTACTTACGTTACGTTATTGAATACTACGAAATTATTCAGGAACTAGCTTTTTCCCTTGTCTCCGCCCGCATGTATGTGCGATATCGCGGTAAGAATTATGTCAGTGACTTTATAGTCTACGATACGATACCGATAGTTATCGGATTTTATGCCTAACAAGGTGCCGGAGTTTTGCTATTTTTAGTTCTTGTGTTACTAAGTACTAATCAGTACTATCAAAACTCCTCGTCTCATCGAAAACCGGTAGTGATTATTACACAAAAAGGCTTATACATGAACTCCCTAAAGAAACTTTGTACCTTTCATTTGTGGATTTACTGATTTGTAGTTCCTACACTGTTCATACGAACAGGTTATTAAATTTAAAGATTTACCTTAAACCATTCATTGCCAGAAGCCTATGTATGTGAAGCAGTGGACTATTAGAAGCTGTTGAGCTTGAATGCTGTAGTGATTTCATCAGTTATCAAGCCTCTCTCTACTGCGCCGGGTGATGTGGTCTTAAACCCCACATTAAATAACACATTGTATCATTCACCAATGACGTTCTGAATCTAGGTGTCCTTTCTGTCCATTTCTCAGATGTTCGTAAAGTACCTCACGATACAGAAAATGTTCCTAATGAATTTAAAATTCCGGGTGTTGTCTTTATTCAAATCTAAATAAGTCATTCAATAAGTCTAAATACGGTGATCTCAAAAGATAAATATATTGATTGTTTAGTCACTATCATAAATCATAATATTGAAGATAGACCTACATTCAACACAAAGATAGTACAAATAACTCTCTTTTATCTATCAAATTTGAGATAACACAAGATGCAATCACAAAAAATATCAGTCTTTTGTCAATAAAGTTCGTAAAACGACAAAAATATGTATGAAAAGTGGATTCTATTAATTCCTGTATTGGTTGTAAGTGTACAATTATGTGCAGGACAGGTCAAACAGTTTGGAAATTGTGCTGATGTATCGCCTATGCAGTTCTTTGATGTTGAAAGGGTGAGGTACCTATTTTAAATATAAAATATCAATATTAATTGTCTTGTGATACTCTTTAGAACAAGGTTTTCATCTACTTTTATATTTCTTTAATTAATTAGATTATTATATGTACTTTTAATCGTTTACAGCCGTATACACTAGGTTCTTTGGTTCTTTGTTTTATAGTTTCTTTCTACATAATTTTAAGTTAATTGAATATATATATATATATATATAATAAAATGTTATACAATCGGGTAATTGATAAAATAATAATCTCACCTCATTAAAATAAATCCCTACTTCTCTACTAATAAATATTATAAATGCGAAAGTCTGTCTGTCTGTCTGTTACGCTTTCACGCCTAAACCATTGAACCGAATTTGATGAAATTTGGTATGAAGATAGAACTGAACTTGGGAAAGGACATAGGCTACTTTTTACCGCGATAACCGACATACACGCGGGCGGAGTCGCGGGCGAAAGCTAGTATATAATAAAATGAATATAAAATATCTACAATAATAAACCTATGTCCAGCAGTGGACTGCGATGATGATGATGATGTACAATATACTCGTATACGTGATGATGATGATGATGATGTACATATTCATCAGAATTTAGATGCGTCTTTTATACTTGCCGGCGTATCGATTATTTTAGCTGGCAACACTGTTAAGTGTCTGAAGGTAAGACACTGACGCAACACCGGGCACTGGCGCGTGCGACCGGTGACCGCAGGGATGGGAATCATTGTCACTTTAAAATAATAATAACGCGATTGAATGATTGATTTTAGTCGATTACTTTCATGTCATAAGTCATAGACAAGGATCACAGGTGACAATGATTTTATCCCTTCCCTAGATGATTATTGTTCGTTCATTCGTTCGTGAGTTCCTTTAAAAGAGGGAACGTCGTCGTTGACGAACACAGTTATCGCGGATCATCTCGTGTGAGCACCACGTGTTCGGTGGAGTGTCTTATTTAAAATTATTAATCATGGGCTGCTATTTAATGTCCTAACTGTATTTCGTGATCGAGTGCTTCAATAAAGTGAATGTACAAGAACATTCTCCTCACCCGCTAAACTCACGTCTACCCTCAATTAGAAATATGAGGCCAACTAACGTTCCCAGTCGATTCAAGATTTAACATCAGAAGTGGGATACGCAGGGTAACCACCTGAGGAGAATAGTGTAAAGTGAACAGCAGTGAGCAGCCCGGACAATCAAACTGTTTAGAAAACATGGTGATGAAAATCTCAATTACTGGCGACCGCTAATCCGCAACAATCGGAATTTAACATTACCGTAAGGCTGATTTGTTTTGACCACGATGATATGTCAGCGTTTTGGCACACAAGGGCACAGCATCTTGCCCATGATTTTCTCTATCGAGTGTCGCGAACAGCGAGAGGGTTCTGAAGAGCCGTCTAAATGAGACTTCGGACAGATCTCAGCTACGTATGCGGACAGGCTGGATATGTCGCGTCGGTTTGTAAAGAGCGCAAGGGTTCGGAGCTACAACAATGAAGGAGGTGCACATCTGTAAACATGAATCGACGAGGAGCAAAAGCAACGCAGAATCCGGTGAGATCGTTTCTTTTTATTTTCTCGTTGATAGTGGGCATGCTTGTTGGGGTAATTAAAAAAAAAAAAAAAAAGAAGAAAAAAAAAAGGAACCGTAAGATGTTTCTCGCAAATAGAAAATCGCGTTCGCATATAACATATCACGATTACGTTACTATTTTACGTTGTGCCGAATGGAACGATAAACGGTAAAGTAATTCTATAGGCAGTGATTTTTTTAAAAAAACGAGTACGTCAGTGTGCAAATTAACCGTATTGCTTTTTTTTTACAAAAGGAAGTGAGTTTTAGCGAAAAGCATACCCAAATTAAGCTAAGCTCTTGAGGATATAGATACTGACATAAACTGTGTGGACAAAATCAAATCAAAAATCTTTTTGATCTTAATTTAGTTACGAAAATATTCTGAATTCTTTATCGATGGTATACCAGGGCATCGCGTCTTTACAGGAGATTTACGGGTAGACCCTATTGATCAATATAAGAATGTTCAAAGACGAAAAAGTTTCAGCCCTCCTAGAAGCGTAAGTTACTTACGGTAGTTCCTCACCCTCACAAGATGGTCAATATGGGTATCTAACTAAGCCCTTTGATCTTAGAAATTCGGCTGCAGCCAATCAAAGGTGTATCAACAAGGCTTAGTAATAAACTTGGAATTAGCGTTGCGCTGGGTTACCTTGATTATGGACTTGGTTTCTCTGATAAACTTTCCCATTGTCTGGAACGTTGCTTTAACCCTGAGAGCATTGTCAGACGCAGTTTTCCTTTTTTTATAGAAATGTAAATTCATGAGAACAGGAGTACATTTTGTGGGTCATGTAGTTAGAGCAGGAGAAGTGGTCGATTCTCCTACCCCGAAGATTGCTACTCAGAATAGACAGTTCTTGGGCCTTGCCTCCTACTTCAGAAACTTTATACCCAAATAATACTCGTATGGTAGGCCCACTTTATTCACTGAAGGGGACAATAAGGTGGACGGACCTACATGACAATATTTAAAGGAAAACTGTTCAAATACTTAGCTCAGGAGTCTGTACTAACAATATTAGATCGTGAGGCGGCAGCTATTGAGTTTCACACTGATGCCAGTTCTAACGGTTATGGGGCCATAATCATTCAAAGAAAGAATGGTTTGCTACATGTTGTCATATCTTAGTGTCATATTTTAGTTGACGAACGACTGACGCAGAATCGCGATTTCATTCGTAGGAACTAGAAACTATGATAGTCGCCTGAGTAGTCGAGATCTTTAAACAGTGTTTGTATGGGCAGCATACACCATTAGTAGTGGGTATTTCTACAGGATTTAATATTGTGCATAAGGTGCCAATAAGTAACATGCTGATTTCTTGTCTAGACATCCAATCCCAAAAACATCTACTTAATTTTTAGATATATAAGTAAATATTATCACGTGGTTGAGTACCGCTATCATTTAAAGTGGCTTTCGATTCGCCAACGTAGAGAGACACGGGCGTTAACTATTCTTTACTATTTTCCCAAGTTCTCCTTCCAACCTAACTGCTCGATTTCAGTATCTAGATGCAAACCATACTAAAAATTTTAGATCTTCTAAAAACTCACTTCTTCACTGCCCCACACACTGTACTGATTTCCTCCACTCAACTTTATTCATACAATCTGTCCTATTATTGAACGCACTTCCTCTCGAGGTTAAGATGGCTAAAACTCGACATGGTTTTGAAGGCCGGGTGATGAAACAATTCATAAAAGTCTTATCAGATTCACCGTGATTTCATCGTACTCTCTTCTTCTAAAACTTAAGTTGTCTATGTATTATGTATATATATTATATGTATGTATATATTAAATATAACATATATATTGTGTGTCTGTATTTATTAGTATGTATGTGTATGAATATGAATCCCTTATTTTTTTAATCAAATCATCTACCTAGTTTTTGGCTCTGCATCACCCTAAGGTTGACTGGCAGAAAATGCCTACGGCATTAAGTCCACCTTTATCACTGCTATGTGCTTAAAGTATAAATAAAAAAAAAAACTTCAGGTCAACGCGGAATTTGAACCTGAAATCTGAGATCGGCAATCACAAACGTTGACCGCTAGATCACGGCAGTTCGAATTGTAAAATATACAAATTATATAAAAGTAAAAACCTTTATAATGGCGACAATCACTATTATTCAGATAGGAAGTCACTTCCCCATCCTCCTATTTGAACACGTTAAAAAAGTCTGAGGCCGTCTTTTGTTATATCTATCTAGTTTTTATTCATCTAAATAGACTTTGGTTTGAAAATAGAATGATTGTTTTTTGCTCATAAATAGAAGCACAACTGAACAATAAAAAGTAAAGAATTATACCCTGACTACGTATGTTAAATTACGTTGATAAAAATAATAAAGCTTATGTCACTGGGGAACTTCTTACTAATCTAATGTTGCCACCTTATTCTTATAATCGGTTTTGTATTTTCGACGGTACGGCAGAACGTACAAACATTGAACAGTCACATATAATTTCAAAACTCTGTCTTTTGGCCTCACCGTATTTAGGTAAAAAATTACTAAAAATGCACAAATTAAAAAAAAGTCTAATCTATGAATAGTATAAATTACTCGATTTGTCTTTTTTTTCTTTTGCAATTGAATTCTCGAAAAATGATTAGGGAGGATGCTAGCATACATGATAAGACTCTTCGAAACAAAACTTAAACGTTTCGAAAAGACATAGCTACGGCCTCGATATCCTAGATGTATTATTAATTATTTTCCTAGCCTTTATTGTTCACAAGATTATTAAGGGTCGGCTACTAGTTCAACCGGCTTAAGGTTAATGTCAGTTTTGCCACGAAGCTACTGGCATCGGGATTCTGAAACCTTGAACGCGAACTGAATTCGAAAGCTTATCTAGTTGTCAGCATATTCTAGGGCATTGACTTTCCAATGAAGATGGCCGTGGATGTTCATGACAACCGGAACCAACAGTTTATCGTACTCTCATCGCCATATTCTATACTTTGGACTGCTATAGAAAAATCTGCAACACTTGGCCAGACCTCTCAAACTCCAGTACTCTTGATCGTCAGTCGCATACTCTTACCACTGGACTGAACCAACGAGGCAGTCGTTTCATCAGCAGGAGTTAAGTAAGTAGTAGATCTTTGTTAAGACATACATACATGAATAAATTAATAACTGCCTCGCTGGTCTAGTGGTTAGCGTATGCGACTGCTAATTGAGGTCTTAAATAAGAGGTCTTGAGTTCAAATCCCGGGTCCGGACCAAAAAGTGTTTTGGGTTTTTCTTTGGAAATTCCTAATAGCAGCCCGGAGTTTAGAATTTTGGCGGTGATTTTCACTTCCATGCCTCGGAGCACGGAGTACGTAAAGCCGTCGCCAGTCGCTCCGTGGAAAAACTGAAATTCAGGTAAAACCGGCTGAATTAGTGGCCGACCCCAAATAAACTTGGGAATAAAGGCTCGGAAGAAGACATATATGACTAACTTAGATTTTAACTCGTACCCTAAACTTCTAGCGAGACAGTAGTTCAGTAAGACCTTTCCATTTACCACTTAGTAAAAATTGTTTATTTGATATTACACACAGGGGCTCCAATTTCCAATTTATTTGTATAAATTTTTCAATAAATCAACCATAGTGTCGTGTTGGTATAAGGTAAAGTAATTAATTTACATGGGAAATAATGTCAATACAATATTAATCATGAAATTAATTAATTATACACCTAAGTATGGTATATTTCAACTTACATAGCATACTCGTATGTTTACATAAACAAGATTATTATCTGACATTTCTAGTCAGGTACACTCTATTTTAAATGATTGTAGTAATTATAATTGAACATTGCATGTAAATTAGTTTACATTGTATAACTACTTACGTTACGTTATTGAATACTACGAAATTATTCAGGAACTAGCTTTTTCCCTTGTCTCCGCCCGCATGTATGTGCGATATCGCGGTAAGAATTATGTCAGTGACTTTATAGTCTACGATACGATACCGATAGTTATCGGATTTTATGCCTAACAAGGTGCCGGAGTTTTGCTATTTTTAGTTCTTGTGTTACTAAGTACTAATCAGTACTATCAAAACTCCTCGTCTCATCGAAAACCGGTAGTGATTATTACACAAAAAGGCTTATACATGAACTCCCTAAAGAAACTTTGTACCTTTCATTTGTGGATTTACTGATTTGTAGTTCCTACACTGTTCATACGAACAGGTTATTAAATTTAAAGATTTACCTTAAACCATTCATTGCCAGAAGCCTATGTATGTGAAGCAGTGGACTATTAGAAGCTGTTGAGCTTGAATGCTGTAGTGATTTCATCAGTTATCAAGCCTCTCTCTACTGCGCCGGGTGATGTGGTCTTAAACCCCACATTAAATAACACATTGTATCATTCACCAATGACGTTCTGAATCTAGGTGTCCTTTCTGTCCATTTCTCAGATGTTCGTAAAGTACCTCACGATACAGAAAATGTTCCTAATGAATTTAAAATTCCGGGTGTTGTCTTTATTCAAATCTAAATAAGTCATTCAATAAGTCTAAATACGGTGATCTCAAAAGATAAATATATTGATTGTTTAGTCACTATCATAAATCATAATATTGAAGATAGACCTACATTCAACACAAAGATAGTACAAATAACTCTCTTTTATCTATCAAATTTGAGATAACACAAGATGCAATCACAAAAAATATCAGTCTTTTGTCAATAAAGTTCGTAAAACGACAAAAATATGTATGAAAAGTGGATTCTATTAATTCCTGTATTGGTTGTAAGTGTACAATTATGTGCAGGACAGGTCAAACAGTTTGGAAATTGTGCTGATGTATCGCCTATGCAGTTCTTTGATGTTGAAAGGGTGAGGTACCTATTTTAAATATAAAATATCAATATTAATTGTCTTGTGATACTCTTTAGAACAAGGTTTTCATCTACTTTTATATTTCTTTAATTAATTAGATTATTATATGTACTTTTAATCGTTTACAGCCGTATACACTAGGTTCTTTGGTTCTTTGTTTTATAGTTTCTTTCTACATAATTTTAAGTTAATTGAATATATATATATATATATATAATAAAATGTTATACAATCGGGTAATTGATAAAATAATAATCTCACCTCATTAAAATAAATCCCTACTTCTCTACTAATAAATATTATAAATGCGAAAGTCTGTCTGTCTGTCTGTTACGCTTTCACGCCTAAACCATTGAACCGAATTTGATGAAATTTGGTATGAAGATAGAACTGAACTTGGGAAAGGACATAGGCTACTTTTTACCGCGATAACCGACATACACGCGGGCGGAGTCGCGGGCGAAAGCTAGTATATAATAAAATGAATATAAAATATCTACAATAATAAACCTATGTCCAGCAGTGGACTGCGATGATGATGATGATGTACAATATACTCGTATACGTGATGATGATGATGATGATGTACATATTCATCAGAATTTAGATGCGTCTTTTATACTTGCCGGCGTATCGATTATTTTAGCTGGCAACACTGTTAAGTGTCTGAAGGTAAGACACTGACGCAACACCGGGCACTGGCGCGTGCGACCGGTGACCGCAGGGATGGGAATCATTGTCACTTTAAAATAATAATAACGCGATTGAATGATTGATTTTAGTCGATTACTTTCATGTCATAAGTCATAGACAAGGATCACAGGTGACAATGATTTTATCCCTTCCCTAGATGATTATTGTTCGTTCATTCGTTCGTGAGTTCCTTTAAAAGAGGGAACGTCGTCGTTGACGAACACAGTTATCGCGGATCATCTCGTGTGAGCACCACGTGTTCGGTGGAGTGTCTTATTTAAAATTATTAATCATGGGCTGCTATTTAATGTCCTAACTGTATTTCGTGATCGAGTGCTTCAATAAAGTGAATGTACAAGAACATTCTCCTCACCCGCTAAACTCACGTCTACCCTCAATTAGAAATATGAGGCCAACTAACGTTCCCAGTCGATTCAAGATTTAACATCAGAAGTGGGATACGCAGGGTAACCACCTGAGGAGAATAGTGTAAAGTGAACAGCAGTGAGCAGCCCGGACAATCAAACTGTTTAGAAAACATGGTGATGAAAATCTCAATTACTGGCGACCGCTAATCCGCAACAATCGGAATTTAACATTACCGTAAGGCTGATTTGTTTTGACCACGATGATATGTCAGCGTTTTGGCACACAAGGGCACAGCATCTTGCCCATGATTTTCTCTATCGAGTGTCGCGAACAGCGAGAGGGTTCTGAAGAGCCGTCTAAATGAGACTTCGGACAGATCTCAGCTACGTATGCGGACAGGCTGGATATGTCGCGTCGGTTTGTAAAGAGCGCAAGGGTTCGGAGCTACAACAATGAAGGAGGTGCACATCTGTAAACATGAATCGACGAGGAGCAAAAGCAACGCAGAATCCGGTGAGATCGTTTCTTTTTATTTTCTCGTTGATAGTGGGCATGCTTGTTGGGGTAATTAAAAAAAAAAAAAAAAAGAAGAAAAAAAAAAGGAACCGTAAGATGTTTCTCGCAAATAGAAAATCGCGTTCGCATATAACATATCACGATTACGTTACTATTTTACGTTGTGCCGAATGGAACGATAAACGGTAAAGTAATTCTATAGGCAGTGATTTTTTTAAAAAAACGAGTACGTCAGTGTGCAAATTAACCGTATTGCTTTTTTTTTACAAAAGGAAGTGAGTTTTAGCGAAAAGCATACCCAAATTAAGCTAAGCTCTTGAGGATATAGATACTGACATAAACTGTGTGGACAAAATCAAATCAAAAATCTTTTTGATCTTAATTTAGTTACGAAAATATTCTGAATTCTTTATCGATGGTATACCAGGGCATCGCGTCTTTACAGGAGATTTACGGGTAGACCCTATTGATCAATATAAGAATGTTCAAAGACGAAAAAGTTTCAGCCCTCCTAGAAGCGTAAGTTACTTACGGTAGTTCCTCACCCTCACAAGATGGTCAATATGGGTATCTAACTAAGCCCTTTGATCTTAGAAATTCGGCTGCAGCCAATCAAAGGTGTATCAACAAGGCTTAGTAATAAACTTGGAATTAGCGTTGCGCTGGGTTACCTTGATTATGGACTTGGTTTCTCTGATAAACTTTCCCATTGTCTGGAACGTTGCTTTAACCCTGAGAGCATTGTCAGACGCAGTTTTCCTTTTTTTATAGAAATGTAAATTCATGAGAACAGGAGTACATTTTGTGGGTCATGTAGTTAGAGCAGGAGAAGTGGTCGATTCTCCTACCCCGAAGATTGCTACTCAGAATAGACAGTTCTTGGGCCTTGCCTCCTACTTCAGAAACTTTATACCCAAATAATACTCGTATGGTAGGCCCACTTTATTCACTGAAGGGGACAATAAGGTGGACGGACCTACATGACAATATTTAAAGGAAAACTGTTCAAATACTTAGCTCAGGAGTCTGTACTAACAATATTAGATCGTGAGGCGGCAGCTATTGAGTTTCACACTGATGCCAGTTCTAACGGTTATGGGGCCATAATCATTCAAAGAAAGAATGGTTTGCTACATGTTGTCATATCTTAGTGTCATATTTTAGTTGACGAACGACTGACGCAGAATCGCGATTTCATTCGTAGGAACTAGAAACTATGATAGTCGCCTGAGTAGTCGAGATCTTTAAACAGTGTTTGTATGGGCAGCATACACCATTAGTAGTGGGTATTTCTACAGGATTTAATATTGTGCATAAGGTGCCAATAAGTAACATGCTGATTTCTTGTCTAGACATCCAATCCCAAAAACAGTTTGTGATGAGTCTAATGCCAGTACATTATCAGATGAAACTGTAAACGTAATATTAGAATATTGTAGAGGACCGGGCGTCGTGTTCCTCCGACACAGAGGGGGGATCCTCCGACCAGGCGAGGTGGTCGTGCCTGCTGGGCCGCTTCCCAATGGTTGATGTTGGGATGTCGTGTGTGTGTGCTAATCAGCTCGAGAGTTTCTCATCGCGATTCAGGATTGGTAGTTGCTCCGTGTAGTTCATATCGTGTGTTCTTCGTGGTTCAGTGTTTCTTCGCGAGATGGCGCTGAGTGTTAACTTTATCAAGGGTAGTTAGCGGTAGAACAAAATCGTGATATCAAACTTCGTGACCTCATTAACAAAAATAAGAACAAGGAAACCTCAGACTACTCGCACCATGATGTGCGTAAGGGTAACCAGTTTCCGGTTACCAATAGCTCCGTGATCCTTAACGTGGACCTTAATTAATCATGTTCCTTCGGAAATTAAGAAACTAAGAACTATTTGAGCATTATTGGTTTCCAGAGATGATCAAGTTGGTACGTAAGTTTATTGATTCTTGTATAGTATGCAACGCTTCGAAAGACTGCTCCGGGTCCCAACAAGTTTCGTCAGCAGCCCGTGGTTTCCGCTGCTGGGCTCGGGTCTCCTCTTGGTGGGGATTGACGCCGTGCGTCACCGCACTGGTTGTGGACTTGCGGGACGCATTGTGGCTGCGTGGTCTTGCCGTTGGATGTTGTTTTCCTGGAGGGCCTCCAGCTGGGCTGTGCGGATGCTGCCTTGTGGCAGCAGCCGAGGCTGGCTGCTTGGCGTGGCCTTTGGGTTGCGGGGGCGCTCGTGGCGTGTCGTGCCACGGGTGGTCGCCCGTCCGGTTCTGGCCGCGCCGTCGTTGCTTGCCCTTGGTGGTTGTTTCCGGTCGCCTGGGGCCTTTAGGCTTGGCAAGTTGGCCTTCATCAATGCCTAAGGACACGGGTCCTGCCATGCGATTTACATAGATATTGCGGGGGGATTGGGCGGTAAAGATGATGAGAGGGAGTGCGTGTCTTTCATTACTCGGCATCTCTCGATGCTCATACCTTAATTAAATCCCTCAAGAGGGCTGTTTGCCTATTTGGTGCACCGAAGCGTGTAAAAGCAGACTAAAGTAGGTGTTATATAGGTGCAAATTTCAAACGGTGTTGATGTGGCATAGTGTACAACATCACCTTATCGGTACTGGTTCCGGTAGGGCTAATGCTAAGCGTCTAATACGTACTCTAAAATGCCTGCTCACAATAGTAGAAAACAAACCAAACAAAAACTTCTGTAAGTCCAGCTTGCCTTTAATACCACTAGATCCAGAGTAACAGGCTACTCCCCTGCGGAATTAATGCCTTACAAACGAGCAATGTAGAATATCAAAAGACTATACGTCAGAGGTAGAACGCTTCATCCGAAGTAGAGCAATAGTGAGTCCATTCAGTGCAGACAATTTCGTCTTTATCAAGGATAGCGAGTGTAACCAAACCAAACTACAGTAAAAGTTCAAAGGTAAGATCCTTTTATTGTCAAGGTACTAAATCATTATAGAGACGAGCTGAGAGACGTTGGTGGGTCTAACCTAACCTGTAAGTATGCTCATGAAATTCAAAATCTATAGTCATGGCAATGGACATAACATCCTATGAGGAAAGTGATGCAGCATCGACATCTAGTTCACATACTTTAGCCTCTGCCTCCGAACATGAGTACTAAAGGTGAGTTTATAACGTTTGTGCACTCTTCTTCATTCTTCTTCCTCAGCATATTTGCTTCCTACATGGTTTTCCATACGCTTCTGGATGCGGTGTGTCTAGTCTTTCTTTATATCTTCCGACCACCTGGCAGCTGGTCTACCAACACTTCGACTTCCTGTTCAGGGTCGCCAGAATAGTTATATGACTTCATCTATCGTAGTTTCTTCGGAAAACGTGTATGACCAATTGCTATTTCATTTGCGCAATTCATTAATTACATTTGTGTATATTCTGTTCTTTTATCGAGAACCGATCCAGAGAATGTACATAGAGTATCGATCCAGAGCGTGCGTACGTACGTAACGTAGCGAGCGTACACTGGATGGGTACTCGGTTGGCACGTGTCTGAAAAAGGGGGCTGGTCTGGAAAACGGATCGATGCCTCTGATCAGACTACGCGGTATGTAGCCTTATTGATGGGTAGTTAATAGGCGCGTATCTGAAAAATGGGGCTGGTCTGTAAACCGGATCGATGCACCTGATCAGACTTCGCGATTTATAGTAGGGTTGATGGGTAGTTGGTAGTCGCGTATCTGAAAAATGGAGCTGGTCTGTAAACCGGATCGATGCACCTGATCAGACTACGCGATGAGACTGGTGGAAGAGACGCTGATGGTTGTCCGGTCCGAGGCACCATGCGAGTTGGTGATCGGTCGAAGGGACGCCTGAGGTCAGTTGTCTGCCCAGTGTGTGTGTGTGTGTGTGATTGGTGGAAGGGGCGCTGACGGGTTGTCAGGTCCGATACACCATGCGAGTTGGTGGATGGTCGAAGGGACGCCTGAGGTCAGGTGTCCGCCCAGTGTGTTTAATTCAGATGCGAGGGGTAAAGATCGAGATCTTTTTAAACAGGTGTCATGAATTGGTAGCGATTCAGTGATGGACGAGCGATTTTTTTCTCTCTGATTGACGAGGAGTACGAGAGCTGTAGAGGTGAGTGATCGCACAGGGACGTGCGATTGTCAGTATGGCCGTGCCGGCGTATCGATTATTTTAGCTGGCAACACTGTTAAGTGTCTGAAGGTAAGACACTGACGCAACACCGGGCACTGGCGCGTGCGACCGGTGACCGCAGGGATGGGAATCATTGTCACTTTAAAATAATAATAACGCGATTGAATGATTGATTTTAGTCGATTACTTTCATGTCATAAGTCATAGACAAGGATCACAGGTGACAATGATTTTATCCCTTCCCTAGATGATTATTGTTCGTTCATTCGTTCGTGAGTTCCTTTAAAAGAGGGAACGTCGTCGTTGACGAACACAGTTATCGCGGATCATCTCGTGTGAGCACCACGTGTTCGGTGGAGTGTCTTATTTAAAATTATTAATCATGGGCTGCTATTTAATGTCCTAACTGTATTTCGTGATCGAGTGCTTCAATAAAGTGAATGTACAAGAACATTCTCCTCACCCGCTAAACTCACGTCTACCCTCAATTAGAAATATGAGGCCAACTAACGTTCCCAGTCGATTCAAGATTTAACATACTCGTTTTCTAGACCATAATATAATCTTACTTAATGTGAATGACCGGTGTATTTTCATAGCATAATAGTAATCGAATTAGTATTTTTAAAGTATCAATTAGGTAAGGCGTCGTTGTAATAATAATGGGAATATATTGTATTCAGAGAAGATGGATTGTAAACAGCAGACCAGAGTCGTAAACCTCTAATCAGAACTGATAGTTATCTAGAAGGACCTTCTCATATATATATTTTAGCTCATTGTTGGTATAATAATTGATTAAATCTACATTATCTCCAAAAATAAATCTAATCTAAACTATCATATATTTTAGCTAATGAATAAAACGTACCAGTCTAAAAATCTAATCTAACTGAACAACAAAGTCTGAAATTATTAATTAAACGTAAAATTAACTTTATAGAACATTTTAACTTTAAAATAGTAACATTATGCGACCCTGAAATTCTCAAGCTATTTCATAAGTGTATTCACCGCTGAATAATTCCATTGAACGTGTAGTATTGATATTTTATAATAATTGCATCAGGTATACAACTTTTTACTTAGTATGAAACGATAAAGTGTCATTAAATAAATGCCTTTATTTTTTTAAAGATAGTGTTTAATAGACGAGTGATATAAATAACTAAAGAAACATTTCGGATATCGTACACGCCATCTAGTCAACTTTTTTTTATAAATACACACATATTAAATGAAACAAATATTTGAGGATCACACAAACATTTGGTTCGACCCGGGAATTAAACACGCTAGTCTTAAAAAATCTTAAAAAATAATAGTTTTTAGTAGAGAGATACTTTTGAGTACTCTCTATGTGGGTACGGATACGAAGGGTCACCTCCCCATGAATAAATTGGAATGAAAATTATACTATCTGCTCATCTATGTAAATATAGTGATATTATAAAGAGGTAAAGTTAGTGAGGTTGTAGGAGGTAATCCGTGGATCAACTGAACCAATTTTGAGGATTCTTTTGCCATAGTAAGCTAAGAAAACTAAATAATCAAACTATGCAGGAAAATTGGAGAAGGAAAACTTAAAGCAAAACTTAAACCAATTCGTCTGACCAGATACCTTGCGTCAAACAAGCCCTCTACAAGTTTAAGTACAGTAGCGCTGTGTATGTTCACAGGGCCGGATTTAAAGGTGTGGAGGCCTCGGGACAACAAAAGAGGGCCTCCACTCTTTTGGTCCCAAATTATATTCCAAATGAAATGAACAATTTTTTTCAATCTAGTTTTCCAATTAATAATTTATTGTGAAACCAAGTACTAATTTATTATTTAACGAACATATAAATATAATCGGAAACGGAATTATCTAAAATTAAATTTTATTTAATTATGTTTGTACAACGTACTGTAGGTAAAAAAAAATATGCAAGGAAAAGTTGTTTACTAGTGTTTACTAGTCTGAATTTGATTTTTTTTTCCGAAGTCTCTATTGTGGGGGCCCCTCTTTTGTGGAAGCCCCGGGACTGTTGCCCTGGTTGCCCTCTCCTAAATCCGGCTCTGATGTTCATGATATTAACAATACCATAACACTATACAATGTGTATATACAATAATACCATAACACTAATCATTCTTACCTTCTCCCCTGGTCAAATACAGAGGATGATTCGCCGAATGCCTCTGCGTAAAGCGCCCGGTCCTGACCGGTTAACCAACGAAGCCTTGCGTCACTTACCTCCGCGATCAATTGCAACGCTGACGCGTCTCTTCAATGGTATCCTCCGCACCGGACACTTTCCCACCGCATGGCGACTTGGCAGAGTCATCATGCTGCCCAAGCCGGGGAAGAACATCCTCCTACCAGGAAGCTATCGCCCCATCACGCTCCTCTCGACGATGTCGAAGTTGTTCGAGAAGCTGCTACTGCTGCACATGACGCCACACCTTCAGCCACGCGACGAACAGTTCGGGTTTCGTGCCGAACACTCCACGACGCACCAGTTGGCGAGGGTACTGCACGATATCGCGGTAGCGCGCAACAAGCGCGAGCGAGTCGTTGCAGTCTTCCTCGATATGGAGAAAGCGTTCGATCGCGTCTGGCACGCCGGCCTGCTGTACAAGCTGTCCACATCTACTACTCCCCGTCGAGTAGTGAAGATTGTGGCCACCTTTCTGCAAGACAGACGCTTTCAAGTGGCGGTTGAAAGCGCCCTGTCCACAGAGCGATCCATCTGTGCCGGCGTACCACAGGGAAGTTGCCTGTCCCCAGTGTGCTACTCTTGGTACACAGATGATATTCCCGTCACCGAAGGCGTGAAGCTTGCGCTATACGCCGATGACGCGGCCTACATCACGACGTCGAAAAATGGTACCAATGCTGTTACCAAGATGCAGCATACACTGGACGCACTTCCGAATTGGCTGAAGGACTGGAGATTAACGGTCAACGTGGCGAAGACTCAGGCGATCTCCATAGGCAGCGTGACCCTACCACAGTTGAAGCTCATGGGGCAGAACATCGAGTGGTCCGCGACAGTGAAATACCTCGGCGTGACCATCGATCGCACGCTCTCCATGAAGCCCCACGTCAACAAGATCATTGCCCAGGTCCGTGTCGCACGTTCCCTTCTGCGGCCCGTACTATCGTCCCGACTGCCGCTCCGTGCGAAGCTCGGTGTGTACAAGACATACATTCGCACCCGTCTTACGTATGGTGCCCCGGCCTGGTTTGCACTTGTCTCCGAGACAAACCGCCGCCGGCTACGTGCGCAACAATCGCTCGCACTACGCACCATCACCAACGCACCTCGCTTTGTGCGGAATAGGACGATCTCCAGGGATCTGCGTGTGGAGAGCCTGGACGACTTCGTGAGACGCCTGAGCTCCAACTTATTCGTGCGTACCGATGGCTCACAAGCTCGCCACCTGCGCGAGCTCGCACCCTACCACCGGCGCCCACCGGACAGGCATGGCCTACCACGAGACCTCGTCTCCGTGGCAACTCCTACTGGACAACCCCCAACACCTAACCTGACGCTGGCTGACGGGCGCTCCTCGGGGTCCCCACCTCTTGGAGCTCGACCTCGCCAAGCACAGGAGGTAACACAGAAATAGACCCGGGCGTAACTAGCATGCTGGTCACCCTGTGGGACTCACCCGCAATGGTTTGACCTCGTTAGAAACGCCCCCACACCGGACTGACACCCCAGGCCAATACCAATAGGCCCAGTGGGCCCAACCCAGTGACCCGCCTGTAGTTGCAGGTGGCGCGGAAGACCACTTAGACAGGCCGTAGACCTGGTAAAGTTACCCCGAGACCTCTAGAGGTCTACGAGAAGAACCACCTGAGAGACTAATCATTCTTTCATAATTATTATATTCATTTATTTCAGTTTTTAGGTGAATGGTATGAAATAGAACGCTTTCCGAATTGGTATGAACGCTATGGAGACTGCGCTTACTTACGTTTCCAGTACTGCGAGCGACGAGTGGAAATTGAACATATTTATATCAGAACTGGCATACGATTTATACTACAAAGAAACAGTAGCTATGCACCTGGAGACGAAGCTATATTTAGGACAGATTCAGATAATATCGGTGAGAACTCTGTTAATATAATTTGTATCTAGGTTTTGACTATTATGAATATTTGGTCAGTTGTTTTTTTATGGCTACTAGTGTATGGTTTTTTTCCTGTTTACAGTAGATAGTTGGTTTTTCTTATTAGTCCTAGTTACAGTACTAAATACACTGCAGACAAACACATATGTATATTAAAAGTTAAAAGAAGGCTTGTAATAATCAATAACGGCTATGTATGATTCATTGAACGCAAATGTTATCAAGACAATCATAATAACATAATCCGTTTAATATGCCTTTCAAAGGTGTAGTCATATGATTTTTATAATCCTCGATATGAGTAACTTTGATGAAATTCTTACTTATTTATTATAAACGTGAAAGGAGAAACCCGATTCTGGGCCTAAGCGTTACACAAATGGGATATGTACCAAAAAATTCGTCTATTTTGCTTGATTAACCTATCGAAATCTTAGCTTCATTTGCAATGGCCAAGTGTAGAAAATAAGAAGAATTCTATTGTTTTAAACAATCTTTGTAAACCTCCGCAACACTTATTTCAATATTCGTAACTAGCTCCACAAACGTAGCATTCCTAAAAGAGGATCGATTTAGTGGAAATCGATACTGTTATAAATAAATAATACTTCTTTGTTTTAGTATAAATGATTGTTTTAATAGGTATTTTAATCAATTGAAATAGAGTCTGGCCAGCGAATCGTGACACAACTATAGCCGGTTCCAAAAATAACGGGTCAGTCACATAAACCAATAACGGGTCAGTCACATAAACCCGAATATCTCCCGAACTACGTATGCCATCCTAATGAAACGAAAACTGTTCAATTGAGAATTTAATTATACAGATAAAAATAAAATAAAACTTAGTTACACCCACAATATTAATCTTAAATTAAAAAAAAACTAAAGTAGTCATATTTTTCTTAAGATTACATTTTTTTATGATTGTTTTTTTGCTGTTTTTCATCACTTTCTTCATTTAATACTTTGTATTGCCTCCACGTGATGAAGCCTCCAGTGATGAAAAACAGCAAAAAAACAATCATAAAAAAAATGTAATCTTATGAAAAATATGACTACTTTAGTTTTTTTTTAATTTAAGATTAATATTGTGGGTGTAACTAAGTTTTATTTTATTTTTTATCTGTATAATTAAATTCTCAATTGAACAGTCTTCGTTTCATTAGGATGGCATACGTAGTTCGGGAGATATTCGGGTTTATGTGACTGACCCGTTATTTTTGGAACCGAGTGTACTTACAATGGCGGCAATTCAAAATATCTACAACTGCCAGCATTATATATAGCATGAAAGGGTGGTTATGTATTTTTCTTTTAATGAGACTATGCCATAGAAATACACAAATGTATCAAATCGTGTTTTTCATGTTATAGAAAACTATAGTGGTTTTGATAACTTTTTTATTTCAGAAGTTATAAAGGCCTAACTTGTGAAATAAGCTGACTTAGAAAACTTCGTCCAAAAATAAAGAAATATTATTCAAATACAACAATGTTTAATATGTATGTATTTACAAAAAAAAAGTATGTTTATGTATTTATATCAGTTGTCTAGTTTGGGGACTAGATGGCGTTGTGTGTAAAATGTCCGAAATATTTATTATTATTAATAATTATCTATTGGGCACGATTTAATTATGGGTGAGTACATAACCCTATTTTATGCGTGGCCTTACACGCACTTGGCCAATTTTTATTAATTAAAATAACTCAAACAATAAACATAACCTAAAATGTAAACATAGTATGATTTTACCAATTTGGCCATTGCTGGGAGACCTGAAAATTAGGCTCGTGAAATCGTCATAGATATTGTAATTTATGCCCAAATTCTAGCACTGTAACGCCAGGCCCAAGTTTGTATGGATTGCGGGTTTCTCCTTTGTGAGTATGTATGTGTGTATAACGTATGTTTGCTGCTCTTTCACGCAAACACTACTGAACGAATTTGGATGAGACTTTACAGTAATATAGCTTATATATCAGAATAACACATAGGCTACTTTTGACTGCAATAATCGAGATACACGCGGTCGGAGCCGCGGGCGAAAGCTAGTATCAAATATTAGAAAGCCTATTTTTTTGAATTTAGTTTCAAAAACGCGCATGCTATGTAGCGTTCGAGTTGCAACTCCGGTCTGCTCCTGCTTGAGTGACAGATGGCATTACCTGACATCCTCATTTTGCGATTTCCTTCGCGGGCCTGTCAAATCGGGAGAGTTCTGAACCTTCCGCCGTCTCCTTCGTAAGCATTATTTGTTCGCTCGCTGTTATATTACTGAGTGAGAGAATTCCCACTCACGTCTCGGTCACGCCTCGGGCATTTTACCAGCGTGTGGAGTGCAGTGTCCACGGGCTGGTCAACGAAGTGGTGGCTCAGACACAGGTGATCGCTGAAGCATCCCTTTCCATAGATTACCTGCTTCAGTTGATTTGAGAGGGTCATGTAATGATTCACGAGACAATACTCCATAACGGGTCTTATCGCTATAATAACACCATGCCTTCCTTAAAGAACTCCTATCAAAATTGATTTGGTAATTTGTATTTTACAATACTTCCATATTCTAATCATCAAATCAATCGATTTGATTTTTAGTTGACCTGCTGCTTTAGTTGACTACTTCAAATGTCAGTAGAACAATTTCTTCGAATTGATTAATGATAGCCGTTTAATCAATACCCATTATTATTTCAGATCCAATCGGTATACCCTTGTACGTGATAAACACGGACTATTCAAACTACGCACTGATGTACGGTTGTAAATATAACGAAAACCTAGATATTAAATATCGTAAGTATAAACTTTCCATATTTTCGTAACTGTTCTTAGAAAATCAATCCATGTGGTGACGGATTAAGAATACAGATTGTCACCACTCCTATTCATCCCGCGGGTGTCGTAAAAGGCGACTAAGGGATAAACTACGCAAGACATCAATGCAAAGAGAAGGAAAACTTAAAGCCAGGAGAGACCTATGTCCAGCAGTGAACTGTTGAAGGTGTTGATGATGATGTTCTTAGAAGACTGTTTCAATCGTTTCTAAAATCACTATTCTATTTTTAAAAGAAACATCGTATCGTATTTTGTCTTAAGTTTTCTCAATAAATAAATAATAATAATAAATAATAAATATTTTGGACATCTGACACACAACATCATCTAGTCCCAAGCTAAGCAGAGCTTGTGTTATGGGTACTAGACAACTGATATAAATACATAAACATACTTTTTTTTTTGTAAATACATACATATTATACATAGAAAACACCCAGACTCCGAAACAAATATTTGTGAATCACACAAATAATATTTGGTCCGACTCGAGAATCGAACCCGAGACCTCTTGATCAGCAGCCGCATACGCTAACCACGAGACCAACGAGGCAGTCAAAATCATCTGCTCAATTCCAAAATAAATAAGCTAGCCAGCCAAGTTTCAAACGTTTTTCTTTTTCTATTCTCTATTCGATTGTTTCATTAGCTAATGTCAGTCAGTCAACTGATCTCAACAAAATATTAGCGAATGAAGCAAGAGAATAGAGAAATGGGATAGATAGTTTTTATCTTTTGGATTTAGCCCTATGCAGAGCACGTTAACCGTAACATAAGACCATTACTTATTAGGCTGTCAGTGCCCTCAAATATACTGACAACTAATTCAACCTTCGAAGTCAGTTTGCCCTCAGGACGGCCCAGGCCCGATGCTAGTCAGATTGGGCCGATTGAACTCATAGCCCGACCCCACATATCCTAGGACATAAGAAAGACTTTGAAGAAAAAGTTTTTATTATCTTTTAGCTGAGATAAATACTTTTATTTTCACTGAACAAAAATATCAAATGTTAAGAATTCGATTCATTGAAATGACTCAGCAGTTCACAGTATCGTCAAGTTATACCGACACTAAGAAAGGATTATAACCTACATGCGATAATAAAACGAACATTCTGAACCAATGCGTAATATAATCCACCGTTATCTATCTTTACTTGTAAATAACTTGCCCCTCGCCTAATAAAGTTCTATAAAATTAATCCATTTTCATATCAATAAATCTTATTAACCCCTTTTACACGATACAATTTTACACGTAACTTGATTAATTTATCAATCAAATTGTTTCTTCGATTGTGTGTAAAATTGCCTTTTTGAGCTCGGATATTAAAATAATGATTATAGCTGTAGAAATGTCGTTTTAGTGTATTTAAATACCTACATCTAACAACATGTAATATAAGTAATTTAATCTCTCGAATCTAATTTCAATACCGGGTTGTGAAATTAATAATACAAAGCCTTAAAGAACACCAGTGACAAGATTGCTAAAAAGTTACCCAAATGTCACTAAAGTTTATGCCTAAAGACTTATAAGATTATACTGCTCTATAAGTTACCTAAGGTAATAAAAAAAATTATGATCACACTACAGTGGCATAGTGAGATGCTTTCTCATGACCCGCTTAATGTATCCGGAATCACAGGATTGGGTGGGAAATATGTGCTCTGAAGGAGCGTTCCAGATTTAACTGCTTAGCATAGAAAGAAAGAACTGCATAGTTAGCTTAAATCTATCGCTCTAAAGTGGTAACATTCAAGGTAGAACGTGATATCGTATAGAGGAAAGGAGATGGTGGGACCAATTTGAAGTCTCATAATTAAAAACCAAAAAAAACAAACTTCAAACAATTCTATCATTGAAAACGGTGTCTCAAACTTTTAGTAAAATAAGAAATACTTTTCATTAATTGAACAACCTTCACTAAAACAAACAAATGTAGAAACGCAAGTCATATTAGATAACATCGACATACCTACATTGAATCATTATTTATAGAAATAAATCGATAACATTCAATTATAGTAATACTATTTGTTTAGACTATACCGAAACTCGCTATTTTGATATTACTGAGGGTCAATACAATAAATTTGAGCGCCTGTGAAAAACGTCTGCATAGACTAGACACCCGAAAACCAAATTTAATCGAGATCGTTAGAGCCGTTTCCGAGATAACAAATTAAAATATATTAATGTATATACAAGAATTGCTCTTTTAAAAAATATTATATTAGATAATAAATATTCTTGTCCAATTTTATACTAAATCCTGTTTAGCATATAATATTTTTTTGTTGAAACACCTTGTTTTTTTTCAAATGTTCCAAGACAATCTAACTATTTGTATCAGTTAGATCAACAGTTATATTATTATTGTCATTGTATTGTATATAGCCGTGGTCGGGCCAGTCCATCCGTGCTGAATCAGCGTGGCTCTACTACCTTTTAAATCTAGCAGGAGAGGGTTAAGGCTATACATTCCCATTTCATTATATTCGTCTTATTCTTTATAACTTTATGCATTTGTTTATGTTACAGTTTCAGCATGGATACTGTCACGAACTTCAGATCTAAGTGAAGAACTACTGCGAAAAGCTTATCTGGAACTTAACAGCATACCTTTTGCAAACATCGCGTATTTAAAAAAAGTTGAACAGAGAACTAGTTTCTGCAGTTACCATTGGACAGCTATTATTGCAGCTGAAAATGTAACAGATTTCTTATAATTGTTTAAAGTGTGATTTTCTGTTCTTAGAAATGTATACTATCAAACATTTTACTTCAATTTAATTATTATTGTACTCAAAATGAATAACTTATTATTAAAATCTCATTATTTAAAAAGTGATTTAAACATTTGTCGAGGACTGCCTCAGTGGTGCAGTGAGAGCGTTTGCGATTGCTGTTCTTGAGATCTCGGGTTCGATTTCCGGGTTGCACCAAATGTTTGTGTGCTCTGTGAAGATTGGGTGTTTTCTATGTATAATATGTATGAATTTACAAAAAAGTAAGTTTATGTATTAATATCAGTTGTGTAGTGTAGTACTCATAATAAAATCACTACTTTTAGATGGCGTTGTGTGTAAGATGTCCGAAATATTTATTTATTTCCACTGTTGGCCTCGTTGCCATTTGTTATTGCTAGATATTCTAAAATTCAACCTACTAAATGTTGATGAATCCTAGTTACCTTTTATTGAAACAGAAATCAAGATAATATTGCTTATATCGGTATCATAAGCCTTTAACAGCCGAGTTTTAGACAAAAAGTTAGCTACATGATAGATTTTTAATTCAACTTATAGATAAATTCTCCTAGCCCATTAAATTCTAACACCCGAAGACAATAACTGCTACCAGAACAACACAGCTATATCTAATTTATAAATTTGGCCAATTTTATCCAATAAGTACAAAGTCAGAGTAAAAATGGCTACCTTAATATATTACGTTGCAGAATACCTAAATATATTTGATGCCAAAACTACATAAATATTTAATGGCAATTGGCCAATCTATACTCGTACAATACTCGTATAAGTCGTATAATAATATGTACACCGTACTATAAAGTTTCAAAAGTAGTACAATCAACAACGGCAGAAGCTGAGTTACTAAAAGTAGATAAAAACAACATCTAATCATGATTGTATCCTGAAATATATCCCCGTATACCTTTTTCTGAATAATGACTTAAGAAATCAATAGAAATGTTTAACTTAACTACTTACTTGGAAACTCTGCCGTCCCCGGTATATGAATTAAAACACACTTCTTGAAACACTGACATTCAGTGAATAAATGAAATGAAAAGCTATTACACAAATATAGTATAATTAATGTAATGATTATGTCAACCTACAAGACAAATAGGTACGCCCCTGAAAAACAAATAATTTTAATAACATTATTGAACATACTCTAACATCATTGACATATTTTATGTCAATATTGTTTGACGCACTTGAAAGAGAAATGGTTCTTATAAACATATAACTATGACTCATTTTAATTCATATGTACTTGTTGTTAAGTATAGATATAAATCAACAACAACATATCAAGGAAAGTAGACCTCAATTCAAATAAAGATATTTAGAATTAATTGTCTTCTGACCGATCTGACTTTGAAAATTTTATGAAACTCTCATTGGGAAGTCAGTGCCCTCAAATTTATTGACAACCATTGAATTTCAGTTCTCCCTTAGATTTGCGGAGGTCCGATGCTAGTCGCTCCATGGAAAAACTAATATTCAGGTAAAACAGGTTGAACTAATAGCCGACCCCAAATAATATTGGGAATAAGGCTAGGAAGAAGAAGTTCTTACAAATCAATTCGTATTTATTTCTCTCAAAAAGTACATGATCTTAAAACAATACATAACAGCAGCGTAAGTTGAAACCTATAAGAAAGCTGCAGTCTGCACTAGATTCTAGACCTGTATAACGGATCTCCAGGCCGACGATATACAAGCATTGTCAAAACTATACATACTGTATTTTAACTAAATTATGTTATTTTTTAAAATAAAATAAACGGCAAAGATGAAGAGTGTTATTTGTATTCTATACGAGTGTATGTGTGTGTGTGTGTGGATATGTAAGTGCGTGTTTGTATGAATGTGTGTGTGTATGAGTATGTATATTGTATTAGTACCTTATAGATTATCCTGGTATGGACATGTGATGCGTAGAGAGGAGGAAAATGTTAATACTTGACGTGGCATAGATGGCAATTTAGGTAATTTAAATATAATTATATGGCATTTCGTGTGTGTGTGAATGTTTGAGTCGTGTGTGTAGTATACGTATTTATATCGTGTTAGTTTTTTTCAAAAATAATAACTTTTGTTGCTTTTGATTGTAGCTGTTTGATTGTAAAGGTTGGATTTGATTGTAACTTTCAGAACGACGTAAGTACGGAAAATATCCAAAACATTTTGAACCTATTGAATCTAACTTAACTTATTGAATCTATTTGAGTGTCGTTTAGAAAAAGAACAGTTCTATACTTGGTGTTTACAACGGCGGACTTAGCTAAAAGCATTCTCTACCGGTCTACCGTGAGTGGTGCGGCAATTATTGTGAAGGTGAACTATATTTAGGTTGGTAATAGTAAAATAGACAAATAAATAAAAAAAATAAAGGAAATAAAAAATGGAATACGATATACTGTGATATATATATATATATATATATATACAAGGGTTTTTGGTTATTACAGTTTCATTTTTATTAAAATTAATAGTCATTGTTACAAAATTACATTTTGACAGCATATCTGAAAGTCATCGGCTCAGCTTTACGATCTTCATAATATTTTGGAGTACACTTAGAGAGATCATCTTTTACCAATTTCTTCGAATCTACACCTATCTGTGGCAGAGGCTTAATGGCGAGTTCCTTGGAAACGACGTTAAAAATAGGTTTTCTTGAAAGAATCCAGACGTAAACTGGAAAGTAAAGAAAAAATTAAATATTAAGTACATTTTCCTGTTTCGTTCTCAAAGTACTTGGTGAATGAAGACGTGCAGACATTTTTTTTTAATATACGGAACATGTAATATAGTGTATCTATTATACATAGAAAAAACACATACTACGAAACAAATATATGCATGCATTCAAACATTTGGTCCGACCATGCTTTGAATCCGAGACCTCAAGCACAGCAGTCATTCATCATATACCTACACTACCATTGCATTTTTTGGGATTGCCTGCAATTTCATATGAATAGTCCGATAATTTCATTACGTTTTTTGTGAGACCCTAGCTCACAAAAAAATGTATTGATCAATACTTTCGAGGCTTTTTTCACCAACAACAGTC
Source organism: Phragmatobia fuliginosa (assembly GCA_932526445.1). Taxonomy (NCBI): domain Eukaryota; kingdom Metazoa; phylum Arthropoda; class Insecta; order Lepidoptera; family Erebidae; genus Phragmatobia; species Phragmatobia fuliginosa. The sequence continues at coordinate 15,440,999 of OW052074.1, read as the reverse complement.
TTTAATAAACCTGGGCATAGGTGTTCCATATTTCCATATTAATATTCCGACATAAATTCAAAAGTAATTCTGTTCGTATGTCTGTAATATTTTCACGGCCAAGCCAGGGACTCATGTGAATGAATATAGTACAGTATAGATTAGACAATGAAAAGAGGTTTGGACTAATTTTCATCGATGTAAGCGACATAATATTGAGCTGTGCTTAGAAGCTAGTTTTATATAATTATTTACAAAAAGGAACCGACTTCAATGAAAAACTATTCCGAGTACCCAAATCGCGACAATTGTGCCTATGATATTTGAGGAGTTCCCTCGATTTCCTTGGGATCCCATCATCAGATCCCGATATGGTGACGATGGGATCACCTGTAAGCTACGCCCATTCCAATGCAAAAATATTTTTTGAAATCGGTTCATAAACGAAGAAATTATCGCTGAAAATACATAAAAAAAAAAAAGATTCCGACGAATTGAGAACCCCCTCCTTCTTTTTGTAGTCGGCTAAAAAGTATCTCAAACAAAATTTGAAACAATCTTGAATGAAATCGAATCAACAATTGATTCGTTACGAATTCAATGCCTTAACTATTACATTTAGTATATCAATACACCGATTTCCCAAAAGATTACACGTATATAAAAGGACAATGATACGATATTAAAATAAACAAGGTCAAAAATCATTTATCGTTATTAAATTTATCTTATCTACATACAATCTAGTAAGAAAATCTTAAATTCAATTAGCATAAATCTATTTATATTTAATCGACTTAAGTTTTTCAGGTAGATTTATTATTTTAGTAATATTACGTTTACTATTTATTCTTATATTATAAAAGATTCCGACGAATTGAGAACCTCCTCCTTTTTTTGAAGTCGGTTAAAAACTGAAGAGTGTATTTGTTTGTTTGAACGCGCTAATCTCAGGAGCTACTTGAAAATTTGAAAAATGTTTAATGTTCGAGTTTCCATTTATCATCACGCTGCGACCCGAAACGGAAATCGAAAACTGTTGAAAATTATTTCTTTTGAGAGCTCCCGTTCATACGCTGGGTAAATGGTTGTAGATTCGTGAAAATAGTGTGTGGAAGAATTATTCCTCTTGAAAAGTTATAAGCATATGTTGACAGTATATGTCTATCTTTTAAGGTTTGCTCAAAATAGCATTTTATGGTTAACAAAACTGTTAAATAACAAATAAAGGATAAAACTTACTGAAATGCTTATCGATAGCCGGACTATATTCGCAAGTGTACACACTGGCGTAATTATTGTAGTCGGTACGTAACACTCGGAATGGATATCTTCTGTTTTCCACTGAAAGTAACAGAAAGGTGTCATTCACTTGTCATGTATTAAATAACATTGAGATTACTGATAGTTCTCTGGAGAAGAAGATAATTAAAGTGACTTTCCTATTCTAGTTCTAGGAATCATAAGTCAGACTGCTTTGCAATCATCATCATCATCATCATCATCATCAACAGCCTTTAACAGTCCACTGCTGGACATAAGCTTTGCAATCATCCTGAGAAAATCTAGATTATGTATATTTATATATTTGTGGCATACCACATCAATGTAACTTAACTGAAGAATCATAATGCTTCAGTTTAGTTCTATTGAATTAAGGACATAAAAAGACAACTTTTACTTTTACTGAACAACAACATTACTGAAATGGACATAAAAACATTATCTAGACTCAGAACAATACCTTGTGCATCACACAAAGTGTAACCCAGAGTATTAGAAACCGGCGAGTGACCACTTGAAACGTAGTTGGTTATATTTGAAAAAGTTTATTCTGCAAAACTAATAATTACTTACATCTTCTGGGCTGATCCTTGAAATAAAATGTAACATCCAAATTTGCAGCATCTTCTATACTTGTTGGTATCTCAAGCCTTCCCAAACTGTATCTATGAAACAGTCCACGGTCTACCCTAGATTGGTTCAGATAGATTCCAACGGAACTGGTCGATAGTTCCAGAACTGAGCAGTTGTTCAACTGTTGGCCGTCGCTAGAGTAATGGTAGACTTGATACCATTTGTCGAAGAACTGTGGATAAGACATTTCATTAAATAGTTATTTTTTTATGTGTCTAAAACATTAACCATAAATAAGGATACATAAAACGGATATTCATTATCATATTCACTCTACTCAGCCTGATTGTCGTATAGAAGAAGGGCTACGATGGGACCAGTTGGAAGAGCACGTCTAGAACACTCTATATGATAAAGGCTATAAAAAACGACATTGAATTCACATTTCATCGCTATTGCAGAGTCTTAAGGGACTCGGTGCCTTTGGGACTATCTATAATACGGATTGCTCAACGTTGCAACGGATCGAGAGCATCCATCAAGTTTGTCCATTTGTCCAACGCAGAAACACCTACTGAAAATCAGAAGCAACGTCGTCGCAAAGAACCTTAATGCCACGCTGATGCAGGAAGGCGGCAACTTAGTTGTAGAGTTCGAGAGGCAAGCTGAATATCGGAAGTTTAAAGAGAAACCAAACCCTATCGAAGGTCTTGGCTATATCGAGACTGCTGGCAAAGGACTGTCCATATGTATCAACAGTCTCACCCTACAGGTATTTGACATACGTTACAAGATCACCCGTGCATCCGATTGGTGTAAAGTCATATTGCCGATCTTAACTGGAGAAATCTTTCAGATTCGTTAAAATTAATTAAACTTCGATAGGCTCAACTAACGATGATACAGGAAGGTTTTTGTCTGAAAAATATTTCGAGTTAAAAGACAATAAAATTAAAAAGAATGATCATTAAGTAAAGCAAATTCCAGCACAAGCTGATTTCTTTTCAAAAGATGTGTTACTGAATCTTCAGCAACAAAAAAGATTACCCAAAAATAAACTTAGCCCAATTTGTAAATGTATGGAGCAGTTTAAGGATGCAATAATTACTATAAAACAGAATTAACCGTTAATAAATTAAGCAAGTAAATGTAATGTTAATGCTAAATATAGATAAATGCCACTAATTTCGCTTCTGTACAACATGTACAGGGAGTTTTTAACAAATAAATAAAATATACTAACGTCGGCTAGCCTAAACTCCGTCTGAAGTTGAATATTTTCAGGACATTTTCCAGGCAAAGTGAAATAACCAAACGTACTATACACGCACAGAAACAAAACAGAGAGTATTAACTTGAACATTTTCTCACTCTCTCGTCTAAAAATGAGACTGATCTTCGCAAAGACAGAGTGTCAAATACACATCATTAATATGTATAGTATAGTCACCTAGTCCTCAGTCAATCTAAGGTTATCAAAGAGTTCATATGTACGTATTTTTGTTGTTTTCATAATAAAAACATTTACTAACGATATATAAATAACATAATGAAGAGCATTCTGAGTATTCAATGATTGTTTTGCGAATTTTCTTCGAATGCATAGATATAAAATGCATGTTTACGTTGTATGTTTATCCTCTAACCGTTTGTTCGGTGCACCATAAATATGTATTTCCCATGATGTAGAATAAAATTACTTATCTATTCCATAACTTTTGTCCGTGTGGTGACGGATTAAGAATACAAAATGTCACCACCCCTATTCATTCCATGGGTGTCGTAAGAGGCGACTAAAGGAACAAATAAGCAGCTAACATCACTGCTAAGAGAAGGAAAACTTGAAACAAACCCTTTACCAACCCGTCTGGCCAGCGTGGTATAGTAGGCCAAAACCTCCTTTCAAAGGAGCGGCCTATGTCCAGCAGTGGACTGTTAAAGGCTGTTGATGATGATGATGATTCCATAACTTTTAGATCACAATCTCATTGGGAACCCCCTAGGACCGTTAATTTAAAAAATGTAAACATAAATATTCTTAGTTCTTTAAATTTAAAACTTATTAATATTCTTTAAATTTAAACTTATTAACTTCGTAACTTTCTTCCTACCAACACAAAAATCGCCCTAGCACAATCCCTTCTCCTTCCAATCCTTGACTATAGTGATGTTAGCTATTTAGATCTTACCGAAGAACAGCTGAACAAACTTGAGCGTCTCCAAAATGTCTGCATTAGATTCATATTTGGCCTACGTAAATATGATCACATCTCCGAGTATCGCATTAAGCTCAAATGGTTACCTATCCGCCTTCGCCGTAATGCCCATATTCTCTCTATTTTATACAGTACTCTGTTTCTTCCACATTCACCGCCCTATCTCAAACAACGCTTTGAGTTCTTACACAATTCACATTGTAGGCTCTTGAGATCGTCGGAGAATTTGAAACTGAAAATGCCTAGCAATGCCTCACAATTCACTGACAAATCGTTCTCGGTACAAGCAGTCAGACTGTGGAATGACTTACCTGAGGCAATTAGAAAGGCCAAATCTCTGCATGCCTTCAAAAAGAAAGTCACGGACTACTACCTGACATTATAGAGGTTACTGGTTGATCGTTGCTGGTGTGTGATACGCAATATACATGTTTGTGACATTTGCGTGTGATATGTTAGTGTAATGTGTATGTATGTGTATATGTGTATGTATGTGTATATGTTTATGTATGTATGTATATATATATATATATATATATATATATATATATATATATATATATATATATATATATATATATATATATATATATATATATATATATATATATATATATATATTACGTGTATGTGTATATGTATGTTTTTGTAAGTATTTATAGTATTAGAATTGTTACTGTAGATACATGTAATGTTTTTATTTTTTATTAATTACATAGATTATATCTACCCCAAATCGAATTCTTCAATATCCGTCCAAAGGTTGTCTGGAAGAAATCGCCGTGAGCGATAAGACCGCCTATTGTAATACCATATTGTTAAGTTCTATTAATATTAATATCTGTGTATAAAATTTGATACCTTCTTGGTGTACAATAAAGTTGTAAATAAATAAATAAATAAATAAAATAAATAAATATTGTTCAGTGGTCACCTATGGTTTCAAATCAAATTAAATCAAATCAAATCAAACCATTTTTATTTCAAATAAACCAATACAGCGGCACTTTTGAAACGACAAGTAGTCAGTCAGTCTTCAGTCGTGAAGCTAATTGTCTGTTCAAATTTGTAGATCCTATGGAGAAGAACAGACAAGAAACTCCATGGACACTCTTTTCCAACATAGTTTTTACAATTTTTGTTAACATTATTTTAGGCATTTTATTAAGAAAACAGTTAAATGTGAGGACAATGTAACGATGCTGATATTTACACAGGTAGTGTCCAAAAATAAATAAACAATAATACATATAATATAGCAGTTGTGAGTTGACCAGCCCCGACTAGCGGCACCCGTATCACGAGCATGACCTATGCACCAGCCATCGTCGAGTTCAACCATATTGTAGGGAGCCGAACGAACCGCTACACACGCCACCGCCAGCAGGACTTTTATGCGAGCATGACATACTCACAACCGCCAGTCAACAAACAAACTTAAAAGAAATTAAGTTTCACATATTCTCGTGTTTGGTAGTAGGAATACTTCTCTGTTCATTCAATGCAAAAAAGGAATCCTACTTATGCGCGATATATGTAAAATTGAGAAAGTCTGAAAACAAAAATCATAATAAAGTGTTTATCCTCTTTGATAAGCGAATTTCAATTCTACTAACCTTTAATGTTTACCAACATCTTTTCTCCGAACCTATAATCTGTTAAACATTTAAGTTGTCAATATAAGTTTGATCTCTGACCTTGTATTGTGTTGACCATAATTTAATTATGATATGAGAAAATCATTCAAAATTCGTGCAATAAAAATTATTCAAACCTCCAAATCCATTTATAGCGATAAGGTGTACAAAAAAATGCCTCGATTTAAGTAAATTACGATATTAATTAGATTAACAGTACGTGATTGAAATACATGTTTTCTTTAATCTTTAGGGATTATTCTACGTCACATAGGCGTAAGTATTTTTATTACAGTTACGTAATTTTCACAGCATTTTTTTAACTGTTTGGTAACTGTAGGAACAAGATCTAACAGACCTTATTGTAATAAACTTTAACTGGTAATATGCTTGTTCTTCATCTTACATATGAGCTAGGGACTTTTGTCAGCTTGATCACGGCATAGCATCAATATCTTTTACTAACAATGATTTTTTAAATAAAAAGTATTTGCTCAGGTGACATATAGACATACAGGTAATAACTAATGAATATGTTGACTGCCTTGTTGGTTAGCGTATGTGGCTGCTGATCAAGAGGTCTCGGGTTCGTTTCTGGGGTCGGACCAAATGTTTGTGTGATCCACAAATATTTGTTTCGGAGTTTGGGTGTTTTCTATGTATAATATGTATGCATTTCCAAAAAAAAGTATATTTATGTATTTATATCAGTTGTCTAGTACCCATAATACAAGCTCTGTTTAGTTTGGGACTAGATGGCGTTGTGTAAGATGTCTGAATTATTTATTTATTTATTATGTTGGCTACATTCCATTTAAATAATACCTCAATATATGTTAGTTTCATATAAATGTCCACCAACTACTCCAAACGATACTTTACACGACATAAACAACACTTTGGCAATAAATCAAACAAAGGATGTCCACATTAAAGGCCTTTACATGGTCAATTTAGTCTATTTTAGAGTAAAACGTCTTTATAACCCCACATTGAATAATTACACTGTAGGATGTGCGCATCATTCGTAATCTCGTCTCAGTGCGGTCCACTTGTGACAATACGATGATAGTTTTTTTATTCTCTTTCTATCTGTTTGGAGTTTTAGGAGCTGAGTATACCTTGCCGGGCGTTTGTCCAAATGTAAAAGTTCAGGAGAATTTGGACTACACAAGGGTATGTATTAATGTGTACTTTTATATTAAGAATAATCCAGAATCAACTTCTGATGCCTTTAATCAATCAAATCAAATCAAATCAAACCAATTTATTTCAAATAAACCATACAACTGCACTTTTGAAACGTCAAGTAGTCAGTCAGTAGTCAGTCGTGAAGCTAATTGTCTGTTCCAATTCGTAGATCCTATGGAGAAGAACAGACAAGAAACTCCATGGACACTCACTCACATATTTATTTCTTTTAGTTTATGGCTAGAATTAATGATCTCTACGTTTTCTTGATTCTAAGTAACCCTTAACAATGTTTAGTGATTTCATTTGAGGTATTTATTTTTTTATTGGGTGTAATCCAGATTATAGGTACGCTGAATTTGATAAAATACTAATGTAAATAGTATGTTAATGTAATAATTCGATAACATTCTTATGATAAGGTAATTATGGCGTTGTTGAACTTTGAACTTTTTAGAACTCAAAAAAAATTGTAAGGTAATGACTATTTTTATTGCAACATGTTGTCCATACTAATTTTACAAATTCGAAAGTAACTGTTTGTCTCTATGACTGTCTGTTACGCTTTACAGATTTCAATGAAATTTTGGTATAGGGATACTTTGAGCATTAAGAGAGGGCGTAGATTACTATTTACAGTGATAACCGACATACACGAAGACTGAACAAAAAAAAGTAGTTATATGTATATAACATTTTAAGTTCAGTTTTTATAACACCCATCTTTAAGCGTTTATTATGAAATAGGTACCGCAATAAGTCATCATTACTGGAGTAACTGCATAGTCTCACTCAAGGTCAAACAATTACTAAAGTGGGTAGTCAGGATGTAATGATGTAAGTCTAAAATCTTAATACAACATACTATGCGAATTTTATGGCATTTGCGACGTAAGCTTCTAGCTAGCTACACTGCCTCGGTAGACTATCGGTTAGCGTATGCGACTGTAGATCAAATCCTCGGTTGAGCCAAAAGTATTGTTGAGATTTTCGAACAAGAAGTTCTTAATAACAACCCGGAGTACGGAAGTTTGACGGTGCTTAACGCCCGTGCCCCGGAGAGCACAGTAAGCCGTGAGTCTCGGTTGTCATTAACATCTCTGGTAATATAATCGTTCAATCTTGGAATTCTAGTTAGCCCTCGGGGTTGCAGAAATGAAATGAAATGAAATGAAATGAAATGAAATGAAATGAAATGAAATGAAATGAAATGAAATGAAATGAAATGAAATGAAATGAAATGAAATGAAATGAAATGAAATGAAATGAAATGAAATGAAATGAAATGAAATGAAATGAAATGAAATGAAATGAAATGAAATGAAATGAAATTATTTATTCTGCAATTAGGTTACATGAACACTTTTGCAAGTTAAACTTTTTTTTTTTGAGCAGATGAGTTCGGCCTTTCCTAACTGGACTAGCCCTGAGAAGAAAGGACGAAACAAACTCAGGGATCACAGTCTCTTTTAAAGTCCAGACAATATTCTTAAATGCGATAATTACAATTGTCACAATTATAATAATTAAAGATAATAATTAAAAGGTTGTCAACAATGGCAAAAATTTAGATTAATTTGTTAAATGTATAATGTAAATTTAAATCATAAATCATCGTCACATCAAAATAAATTTAAACATTCAATAAACAGCATGTGCAGAATGGGCAGCTCAATCCCAGGCGGTTTTATCAACAATATATTCTGCTATGGTATAATATCCCTTTGCGGATAACTTAGATTTAATGGTATTCTTAAATTTCCTTAATGGCAAATTCCTAATATCAATAGGGAGTTTATTGTAAAAGCGTATACATTGTCCCATGAACGAGTTGCCTACTCTGTGGAGACGAGTGACGTGAACACAAAGATTATGTTTATTTCTGGTATTTACCGAATGAAGCAGGGGTTTCATGCCAGTCGCTCCGTTTTATAACTGAACTTCAGCTAAATCCGCTTTAACCGGTAGCAGATCCCAAATAGTCTTGGGAATAATTAAGGCTAGGAAGTTTCATTACAGCAAAAGGTAAAAAATCGGCCAAGTGCGTGTCAGGCCACGCATAGATTAGAGTTCCGTAGTCACCCATAATATAATCTTACTTGGGAGTCCAAGTAAGTGTATTTTACAAGATAGTCCCCTATAACTCCTGAACTAATGAAGTCATCTAATCCGTTATAGTTTTCCTTCAAAGTTTAGTATACTAAATACCATAATTATTTTTTTCGGTTTTTAGAGCCGTCTGTTTAGCTTTTAGAGAGGGGGGACGATTTATTTTTCCGAAAAATGCCCTTTGAAGTAGAATAATTCGCAAACCGATACTAAAATCAAAAAATGTCTTAGCAACCACTCCATGTTTTTAAAGGACCTATCTAATGATACACCACACGATGGGGTAGACTCGAGAAAAAAAAACATCCCCACTTTACGTATAGGGGAGCTACCCCAAAGCAAATTATTTTTCATAATTTTATTGTAGCACTTTGTGGACGTGGTTAAAACACATATTCATGCAAAGTTTCATCTTTCTAGCACTAACCGTTTTAAAGTCGAGGACTGACGGACGGACATGACGAATCTATAAGGGTTCCGAGTCATGAACTACGGTACCCTAAAAATTGATTAGGAAAAGCGTTTATTGTATTATTTCTAATTCAGCTATACATAATACAAATCCGAAGATTTTCATTCCTGCTTAACTACTCCTGACAATAATAAAACTACAATCATTTCGGATTCGAAATATATCTGTATCCAGTTTCTAGATATATATTCTACTAGCTGCGACCCGCGGTGTTACCCGCGTATATCATTATGGTTGCGATGCAAGTGTGTAATGCATAGCAACCTGTGAAGTTTTAACAGGAGATAAACAGTGATACATTTTGACATCTACGACTTATGTATTTTTATAATCACCTAGTTTTCGCCCGCGTATCTCGATTATTGCAGTAAAAGGTAGCCTATGTGTTATTCTGCCTATCTGATATTTAAGCTATTCTACTGTAAAGTTTCATCTAAATCCGTTCAGTAGTTTTTGCGTGAAAGAGGAACAAACATACATACACACATTCATACGCACAAACTTTCGCATTTATAATATTAGTAGGATTAGTAGGATATCATACAATCATTCATATTTATGTTATCATTATTAGGCAGTACTATTTATAGATCGTCAGTAAATTAATCGTCAATAATCCCTTGTAACAAATCTATGGACGGTGTCCATATTTGCTACTGTTAACAGTACCTATTTCAAATATTTTTTTAACAACACATTTATCATGGACTCAACCTTTAATGATAACTGTGTCTCTTTGAATAACGACATCTACATAGAACAACGACACAGTCAAAGTCGTTTTGTTGTTCTTTTTTGACTGCGTGTGATTAAGGGATAGTAGGTATTCTAGAAGAGGGAGTTCGCAAGAAGTCACAGCGTACTCGTTTGACTTAAGCAGGTATATATGAGTGGTAGTAGTCACTTTCCATTCAGATGTGTGTGTTGATTTGTCCGCTAGTCCACAAATAAAATGTTATGTAATTTTAACTGTGAAATCAATTAGTTTTCAGGCATTTGGCATCATGTTGCTGCTTATGCGAGTGACGGCCGAGAAATTTACGACTGTGCAGCGCTTGATTTCCAAGAAGACAACCTGGGGTATACCTTGAGGGAGACTTATGTAGATATTGATGAAGGGAACAGGACTCAGAAGTCGTACTTCGCGAGGGTAGATCCTACTTTTGATGCTGGAAACAGCGCTCAGTTTATTGTCAGTCATGAAGCTGGAGGTAAGAATATTTTTATTTACACAGAAAGGGAATTCCCCTTTATTAATTAATGGAGTTAACTAATAAAGGGAAGTCCCACAGTTTTAAAAAACGTTATGACAACAAAACAACAACAAATTGATCTTTAGGTATAGATTACATAGTATTGATTAAAAAATTTGAGCTCATTGTGGCGACTTCCACATACAGCGCAAAGCGAAAACAAACAACAGCACCATCTAGCTAGGGAATACTGAACCACGAAGAAATGCGGAATAAACCATACTAATCCTGAATCGCGATAGAAAAATTCTTGCGTCGATTAGCATATATACAACATCCCAACATCAGCCGTTGGGCAGTGGCCCACCAGGCATGATCACCTTGCCTGGTCGGAAGATCCTCCCTTTGTGTCGGAGGAACAAGATACACGTTCCTCAACACTCATTAGTTATTATTAATTACAGCAGAAGAGTCTCCTACATTTTAATTATATTAACTTTCTTAAAATAATGGTTGTCTACCGATTTTTTTTTAGAAACTAGCTAACTTCATAATATTATCATTCCATCTGGTTGGGGGTTTCCTATGTTGCGTTTTCTGATCTGCAACTTCCACATAAGCATCATTTTGCAATAATCGCCTTTGCTTTTTCGCAAAAAAAGAAATCATCTCTTGATAGTTATTTCACGTCATCAACAATCAGTCAATGCTATTCCAATGTCACCTCTCACAACAACACAAGATGAATAGGGATCCTAGCACTCCGTAGTCCTAATTCATTGCCACGTGAACAATTTGTTATTCCATTCATTTTTTTAAATTTCAGATAAAGTGTTGCAGTTCCCATTCATGATCTTATCTACTGATTATGACGGGTATGCTATTGCTTACTTCTGCAAATGGCTGAAGGGAAAAGAAAGAAAACACTATGGTAAGAGAGTTACGGGTACCTGTTGACATTTAAATAATTATAAAGAGAAGAATTTAAAATATAAATAACCTATCCACTACGATTTTTTTTGGGTTAGACCAAAAAAATGCTTTTTTTAATTAGAACTGAAGATAAAAGAATGTTATAAAGCATAAAAAAAAGAAATGTATTATATAATATTGTTTAGACAAAGACGTAGCTAAATAAACGCTAAAAGTAAAAAATTCCTAATAAACAATTGGAATTGCTTTATACTATTGGACTGTACGGATATTGGTTAAACCGATCGTCACACTGCTTTCTGCTGCGCAAATCAAATCCCATATGGGATAACAGTTTGTATAATGGACTAATTATTGCTTTGAGTCTGGGTATTATTTTAGTACTGTATGTCACTCACTTACTATGTGACATATCTGCTAGTCTACCCTCTACATTTTAAATTTTGACTGCCTTAGTCATGTTTTTTTACTCTTAACGGTTACGATACTTTCTACTTTCCGACGTTTCAAACGGGTTATACCGCTCGTGCTCACGGGTAGATTGATGTGAACTTATGTGCCTTCGTGATGTGCAGATTGTAACTACCCACACATGAGTATGTATAAAGTCGCGAAAGTCTGAAAACAGTTTGACTGCCTTGTTAGTCTAACTGCGTATGCAGCTACTTATCACGTGATCTCGGGTTCGATTCCCGGATCGGACCAAATGTTTGTAGGATTTGCAAATTTTTGTTTCTTTTTATGTATATTAAGAATGTATTTACAAAAAAAAAGTTTAAATGTATGTGTATTAGCAGAGCTTGTACTGTAGGTAGTAACCTACAGTACAAGCTCTGCTTAGTTTGGGACTAGATGATGTTGTGTCAGACGTCCGAAATATTTATTTACTTAATTTACAGCTACTACATTACTATTAATCATAATATTTTTCTGTGAACAGTTTTCACCTGGATTCTTACACGCAGCAAGGAAAAGCTCCAAGGTGATAATCTCAAGAAGGTGGAAGATACCCTTTCCAAGTATACAGAACTTGCTGAGCATAGACAAGCATTTGTCTTTAAAGAGTTTAACGATGCAACTTGTTCATTTACGAAAAAGTTTGAAACTGATTTCTTTACTAGTAATTTCTGGTAATTTATTAAAAAAATGATATGATTGACTGTGATTAGATAAGAAAATGTTTTGTAATATACTTTGTATTTTATTGCATATCTGCATGCTGTTCAGGTGGTAATGGAACTTCTGGGACCTAAATACTGGTGTCACTTGTACCATGGGACGTCTGGGATAAATTCGTTTTTCAACGACTTTTATATGTATATTTGTTTTTAAAACTACTATTTTTTTCCTTGCCTTGTGTGCCTGATAATAAAATGATTTTTAAATATTTTTTTAACAAGTATGGTATGGGTTTTGCTACACTAGCGAAATGTAAGAAACTAATAAAAATTCATAACTTAACAGGACAGCTTCTTATTAAGTTAATGAAGATTTGAATTGTAAACTTAGAATGATTAGTTGGATGAAGAATTGTTTGAGTAGATAAGGATACAAACTGATGAATAACCTAGAGAGACATAGACAATCAAGCAGATCAACACGTAGATAGCCATACAGCCACTCTACAAAGAAATTTAATAAGGTTTCACATTCCCGTATTTGAAAACGACACTTTAAAAACTTCAATGAAATCAAAATAAAAATGTTCTAGAATTTTTATTCAGCCCAAATTATCTGACACATTATATTTATCATACTCATAAATCCGATTATCATCATAATCACAATACTGTAAGATAAAAGTTCTTTAAACACGATTATTATGCAATATACGATGACGTCAAAGTCGATAATCGTGAATTATTTTATAAGGTTCTTTATAATTTATTTTCTTTTTTACACCCTTTTCCATTGGTCCCAACTAAGATCCTCGGAGAAGATATTAAATCAAATCAAACCATTTTTATTTCAAACACACTAATACAACGGCACTTTTGAAACGTCAAGTAGTCAGTCAGTGAAGGTAATTGTCTGTTCCAATTCGTAGATCCTATGGAGAAGAACAGACAAGAAACTCCATGAATACTCTTTTCCAACATAGTTTTTACATTTTTTGGTTACATTATTTTAGGAATTTTTTATGAAAACAGATAAATGTGAGGACAATGTAACAATGCTGATATTTACACTTCTCACTTTTCTTTGTTGACTATCTTTAAGAGCGATTAGAAAAAACAAAGAATTAAACAGGTTTTATATTATTTATATTCTGGACATTTGCAGTTTTTTGTACATCTAGCTATTTTAGTTGATTAGTAAATCATTTAATCACTTTACGTTTTGGTACAAGAATTTAGGCTCTTTGACAGTGATTTACTTCCAATATTTTTCTTACCATTCCTTTCTTTTTAATTACTTTTTCTTTACATGATGTAACGTCTTTGTATCGATACTGCTAAAATGTATTTTAGCAGTATCGATCTATGTACTTTATTTATGGTTGAAATGAAATGGCTCAAATTCTAGGCGTCTCCGACGTAGGTTCATGCTTATTTGAGTAAAGTAAAATGACCTTTAGGTGATTTTGTTCCATTAAGACCATTTCTACTCATAAACCAGCTGTAGGATAATTAAATTAAACGTAGTCAATTCGCTTAATTTGACGTACTTAAACTGCCTTTATTGTTCATTATTGAATAATAAGACCCTAGGACATTCGCATCAGTCATAAGTCTGCGTCTTATTGGTCCAGTTGTTTCAGTGAGATGTATTTTTTAATACTTTTGAGTTTCGTTGGAGTTTATGGGGCAGATTTTACTCTACCAGGTATCTGCCCGAATGTAACTTTGCAAAAAAACTTTGAGTATAATAGAGTAAGTGGTCTTTACTTATAACATTTTTGATATATTGTCAGTTTCTTTGTAATAGGAAAGCTTAAATACTACTGAACTGATTTTAAAAATTCTTCAAATCAAGTAAGCTTTATTAATAACTGTCGCCCGCGGCTTCGACCGCGTGTATCTCAATTATTGCAGTAAGAATTAGCCTCTGTGTTATTCTGCTATATAAGCTATATTACTGTAAAGTTTCATCCAAATCAGTAGTTTTAGAAAGAGCAACAAACATACATACATATTATAATAATAGTAAGGATAATAATATTATCAAAATATTTAGAAAGTATGCATTACTTCAATTTAATAATGCATATTGTTGTAAGAAATAAGGACAACTACATTTATTAAAATTATAAGACAAATATAATTTTAATAATATATCTCTCTCATTTTTATTTTTGTTGAAAAGGTGTAGTTTGTAGTTAAAGGGCATTAATTGAAGACGGTTGCAGATTGAAACACATATGGAAAATATCATCAACAAAATTGAAATTTATACATAAGATCTTTGATCTCTTTGATCTTTGTAGCTATCTAATCGTATCTAATCATTTGCCATAAACACTTTTTTTATAATTATAAGAGTGTTTTAGAAAATTCAATCAAATTTAATAACAACAGATATGTCACAATCTAATATTGTTTCTTTTGAATTGATAATAATGGATATCATTATTTCACCAATTCATTTCGATATTAATTATTGTAAAAAATACATGAATACTTTCAAAGAGTCGCGCTGATTTCAGCACGTATCTGCCACCTTGACCATCAGAACTACCCTCACACAGAAAACAAACCTCATAGCAGCATATTCGTTTCGTCGTTCAGTGCAAAGCCGGAGACCCATTAATGCAGAACATCTCACTAGGTCATCATAGTGTGGTTCACCATATTGCATTGTCTTCTCTCACAATGAGAATACTGATTCCTGCTCTTGGATTGTGCTCGCGCTGTCCATCAGGCAGAGTAGAGTTACTTTGGTAGGCTTCAATATGAAAAAAACATTATTTTAAAGATTAAAATGTGAAAAAAAGAACAACACCAACAGCGGTTTGGGTTGGTTGGTTGGTATAGGGTTGGTTTCAAATTTTCCTTCTCTTTGCATTGATGTTGTCTTGCGTTGTTTATCCCTTAGTCGCCTTTTACGACACCCGCGGGATGAATAGGGGTGGTGACACTGTATTCTTATTTTAGTAGTTATTCTTACTTTAGTAGTAGACTATGGTAGAGTATCGAAACTGTTTACTAAAAAGTCTTTAAATTAGTTTACAGGTGTATGGCATCATATGGGTGGCTACGCAAGCAATGGTGAACCAATCCACGACTGTGCTACACTTGATTTCCAGAAAGTTGATAAAGGCTACATTTTATTTTAATCTTATGTTGTAGTCGACGAAGGGAAAAGAACTCAAAACTATTATCAAGCCAATGTAGGTGCCACATCAGATCCTGAACATTACACTCAATTTGTGGTTTATCGAAAAATTGAAGGTTTAGGTAAGAAGCCTCTGAAGGGAGCTGAAACTTTGTTCCTCACTTAACTTAGTGAGGTATGCGGCAAAAACAAGTTTAACGCATTTTTTTTATTTTTGTCAATGTTATGCTCTTGTTTACTCTTTGGTTCATACTTATTAGTAAGTAGTTTAATTAGTCGATTTCATTATTCAAGCTTTAAAAAGTAAGCCTAATTTAAAACCATATTAGATTACATTTAACTTCTAACATTAATCGGATTTGCTTTTATTCTAATTTCAGATAGGGTGCTGGAATATCCATTCATGATATTGTCTACTGATTATGACAACTACGCTATTGCTTACATCTGCGTATGGCTGAAGGAAAAAGAGCGAAAACATTTTGGTAACCGCTATATTTTTTGGATGCTACATTTTATTTTAGTGGATATTCTTCATTATATCATTCTCTCGGCCTCCGAGGGGCGAGAGAATGATGCAGAATTATCTAATCAGGCCGCCATGGTATGGGTCAACATGCTACATTGCCTACCCTCACAATGAGCATGTTGGCCCCTACTCCTGGATTCTACTCATGCTTCCATCAGGCAGAATAGAGTCATTTTGGTAGCCTTAAATATAAAAAAGGAAACGAAAAAAAGAATATTAACCGAACATTCCAAAAGAATTAAAATGTAATTTTATAGTAATGTCATAACGGGATTTAGAAATGAATGAAATTTAGTTAATAAATTTAAGTTAATTTATAAAATTAATTAATAAAATTAAGTTAAACATACTCCCACGTCAAGGGAGCAGATAAAAGCGTAGTTATACACTAACCTTTACCGACTATGATTATATTATTTAAATCCACTTTAAGTAGTACTCTAATCGATCAGGGTGGTGTACAATGGAAGAGACCTATGTCCAGCAGAAGACAGCAGTAGGCTGATGATGACGATGAAAGTAATACTTATTACAACCTGGCTAATATATTTGTAGACAAACATTATTTCACGTTTCCTAATCAATTTTCGTAGAGATTCATGTAAAGAATTTAATATTTTGGCCAAGTTGGTATACTCTTCTTTATTTAATCAAGAATTATTCTCAAAATATGTCTAAATGAAACTGTTTAATACTTATTCTACATTTATTGACAGTTTTCACCTGGATTCTGACACGCAGCAGGGCAAAACTGGAAGGCGATGCCCTGAAGAAGGTTGAACATGAATTATCCAAGTATACAGAGTTAGCTGAGCATAGACAAGACTTCGTTTTTAAAGAATTTAACAATGCCACTTGTGCCTTTGAGCATAAGGTTGAAACTGACTTCTTTAATAGTTACCTCTGCTAATCTTTTATGTGTGAACTGTATTTAGTCTTGAATTAAACATTATCTTGCTTGACTTTCCTGATTTTTTACATTTCACTTTGGCAGGATCCCTAGATATCTTTTTAAATAGGTACTCATATAATACCTTACCTAATAGTAATAACATTAAAATTCTCTTTTAGGTTAAGGCACTGTTAAGCATTTTTTCAACAAACTAACGCGAGAATTATTATTATACTGTTAATCCCTTTAGAAGAGAACATAGTAAATTTTAAAATTTCGTAGTGGTAGAAAAATATTCATAAGAAGATTAATTTTAGAAACCTTACCTTAAAACTTAATATAGCGTTCACTTTCGCAGATTACAAGTCTTAGACATATTAATAGCAGATTACAGCAGATACTATGTCTACAATCACAGAAGAGTCAATGCCTAATGATATATATATATATATATATATATTTATATATATATGAGTATTGAAAATTTATACTAATGTATATTAAAAAACGGTAATTTATGGCACTTAAAGAGTAACCAAAGTGTATTACCTTAAGTGTAACCAAAATTACTAAAAATAATGAGCACCTATAACGCATTATGATACGTAACTAATTAACCGTTCGAGTAGTGAGTGTGTATACACTTAAGAGTTGACATTTTGTATAAAACTCATATCCATCCATGGGTATCACAACATCTCCATACTAAACTGTAGGTACTATCAGCAGTATTGGCGATGTCAGACGAAACGCGACTGGGACTCCTCGAGATGGTTGAAAAGAAGTGGCTCAAACTCTAGGCGTCTCCGACTTAGGTTCGACAAGTAAAGTAAAATGACCTTAAGATGACTTTGTTCCATTAAGACCATTTCTGCTCATAAACTTGTTGTAGGATAATTAAATTAAACGTAGTCAATTCGCTTAATTCGACGTACGTAAACTGCCTTTATTGTTCATTATTGAATAATAAGACCCTAGGACATGCGCATCAGTCATAAGTCTGCGTCTTGTTGGTCCAGTTGTTTCAGTGAAATGATTTTTTTAATACTTTTGTGTTTCGTTGGAGTTTATGGGGCAGATTTTACTCTACCAGGTATCTGCCCGAATGTAACTTTGCAAAAAAACTTTGAGTATAATAGAGTAAGTGATCTTTAATTTTATCATAACATTTTTGTCATATTGTATGTTCCTTTGCAATAGAAAAGCTTAAATACTACTAAATTTATTTTAAAAAATCTGTAAAACAAGAAAGCTTTATTAATAACTACCTTTCGCCGGCGGTTCCGTCCGGGTTTATCATTAATTATTGCAGTAAAAAGTAGACTATCTGTTATTCTGATATATTAGCTATATTACTGTAAAGTTTCATCCAAATCCTTTTAGTAGGTTTTCGTGAAAGAGCAACCTACATACATACATACATAATACATACATACATAGATAATACATACATATTCACAAACTTTCGTGTTTATAATATTAATAAGGATAATAATGGTATCAAAATATTTAGAAAGTATGCATTACTTGAATATAATAATGCATATTGTTATAAGAAATTAGAACAACCATCTTTATTAAAATTATTCTTGCCTATTTCTCTCTCAATTTTATTTTTGTTTAAGATGTGTAGTTTGTAGTTGTAGGGCTTTAATTCAAGACGGTTGCAGATTGTAACACATATGAAAACGCATGCGAACAATAAAAATATCATCAAAGAAATTCAAATTCAAGAACTTTGCTTTCTTTGATCTTTGTAGCAATATGGAAACGTAGGCGAACAATAAAATATCATCAAAGAAATCCAAATTCAAGACCTTTGATTTCTTTGATCTTTGTAGCAATATAGTCGTATCTTATTATTTACCATAAATACTTTTTTATAATTATATGAGTGTGTAGGAAAATTTAATCATTTTTAATAACAACAGATATGTCACAATCTAATATTGTTTCTTTTGACTTGATAATGAATATAACTTTTTTACCGATTCATATCGATATTGATGAATGTAAAAAATACATGAATGCATACAAGGTCACACTGATGACATTACGAACTGCCATCTCAACCATCGAAATAAATCGTGCGAGAAAACAAAACATGGAGATCGTTTTTTGTTTGTTTGGAAGACGGTCCCCATTTCATCTCATTCATATTTATTTATCATTAAATTCATTACGACGAAGACTTGAAGACAATAGGCCGACCGTTTATCTGAGTCCTCGGCTGCGCGGTAACAGGGGCGCGGGGGTATGACAACAAAGGGGACTTAGACAGGTGCGGGCGCCGAGGGCGCTTAGTGAGATACACACGAGATGTCCGCCCGCACCTGTCTCAGTCCCCTTTGTCGTCATACCCCCGCGCCCCTGTTACCGCAGGCGAGGACTCAGATAAACGGTCGGCCTATAGAAGACTTTATAATTGAAGACTTTAACTACTTGACATTGGCAGAAATAGCTGATATTCGGCTGGTTGCCATTTCACCAAGAGAGGAAGAAGAAGAAGAAAACAAAACATAAAGTGACAGCATATTCGTGCTATCGTATTTGTTCGGTCGCTGCAAGACCGGAGAACCACTATGCAGAAGCATATCACTAGGTCGTCAGTCTGGTTCACCATATTGCACTCACAATGAAAATACTGATTCTTACTCTTAGGTTATGCTCACGCTGTCCATAAGGCAGAGTAGAGTTACTTTGATAAGCTTGAATAAAAAAAAGAAAAGTTTTAAAGTGACACCATAAAAAGATTATATCATCAACAGCCTTTAACAGTCCACTGCTGGACATAGGCCTCTCCTTTGAAAGGAGGGTTTGGCCTACTATACCACGCTGGCCAGACGGGTTGGTAAAGGGTTTGTTTCAAGTTTTCCATCTCTTGGCAGTTGTTGTAGCTGCTTATTTTATTCCTTTAGTCGCCTCTTACGACACCCATGGAATGAATAGGGGTGATGACACTTTGTATTCTTAATCCGTCAACAGACGGACAAAAAGATTATAACAGGAAAAATAATTTAACTGTAGTAGAGTATCGATACATTTATGTCTGAGTACTGATAAGTCTTTAAATTAGTTTACAGGTGTATGGCATCATATAGGCGGCTACGCAAGCGATGGTGAACCAATCCACGACTGTGCTACACTTGATTTCCAGAAAGTTGATCAAGGCTACATTTTAAGAGATTCTTATGTTGTAGTCGAAGAAGGGAAAAGAACTCAAAAGTGGTATCAGGCGAATGTAGGTGCCAAATCAGATCCTGAACATTACACTCAATTTATGGTTCATCGTGAAATTGAAGGTTTAGGTGAGAATGACTTGCTTATTTCGTTATTTTGGGAGTGAGTCATTATCGATTGCTTTGAATGATTTATTATTTGGCAGTATCATTAAAAACTTTGTCAATTATACGTCTCTTTTATTAGTTGCTGGATCATAATAAAATTGCTTTATTCTAATTTCAGATAGGGTGCTGGAATATCCATTCATGATCTTGTCTACTGATTACGATAACTACGCTATTGCTTACATCTGCGTATGGCTGAAGGAAAAAGAGCGAAAACATTTTGGTAACTGCTATATTTTTTGTATGTTACATTTGATTTCAGTGGATATTCATGAATATTTATCGAACATTCGAAAACAGCTAAAACATAACTTTTACGTTACTAATGGGTGTTTTTGTAAAAAGGCAGTAAATTTATAGAAATGTCTTCATCCGATTTAGAAATGAATCAAATTTAGTTACACATTAATTAATATAATTAAGGTAAAGATACGCCCTCGTCTTTTTTCTCAAAGGAGCAGATAAAAGTTTAGTTAAACAACCACCTTTACTGGCTATATTTTAGACCTACTTAAAGTAATACTTTAATCGATCAGAGTGGAAGACAGTGTATAATGGGAGAGGCCTATAGGACCACGATAGGATGATGATCATGATAAAAGTAATACTTATTACAAAGGGGCATATTCTAGACTAACATTGTTTCACGTTTCTCAATCAATTTCAACAGAGTTTCAGGTAAATAAAATAATATTTTGACAACGTTGGTATGCACTCTCCTTTATTGAATTAGAATTTATTCTCAAAAATTGTCTATTTAAAACTGTTTGTTACTATATACTTTTATTGACAGTTTTTACCTG
Source organism: Phragmatobia fuliginosa (assembly GCA_932526445.1). Classification (NCBI taxonomy): domain Eukaryota; kingdom Metazoa; phylum Arthropoda; class Insecta; order Lepidoptera; family Erebidae; genus Phragmatobia; species Phragmatobia fuliginosa. The sequence continues at coordinate 15,419,566 of OW052074.1, read as the reverse complement.
GATCCTGACACGCAGCAAGGAAAAACTTGAAGGTGACTCCTTGAAGAAGATAGAACATGAATTAAATAAGTATACAGAGTTAGCCGAGCATAGAAAAGACTTCGTTTTTAAAGAATTTAACAATGCCACTTGTGCCTTTGAGCATAAGGTTGAAACTGACTTCTTCAACAGTTACTTTTGCTAGTTTTTATATGTGAACTGTATTTAGTCTTGAATTAAACACTCTCTTGCTTTTATAATTTTTTTCATTTCAGTTGGACAGGAACCCTAGATATTTTTTAAATAGATACTCGTGTAATAACTTACCTAATAGTAGTAATAACTTTAAAATTCTCTTTTAGTTTTAGGCACTGTAAAGCGTTTTTTTCAACAAACTAATGCGAGAATTGTTTACCAAATGCATCATCATAAGTGTCCTAATAAAAACTAATTTCTCAATAACAACCACACTAAAATAGAAAATAAAAAAAATATTAACTTTATTTGATTATATGTTTTAAAATAACTACAGCCTCAACTTTTATCATGTAAATATTTAAATATAAATATTTCAAACAACTTACACACAACGCCATCTTGTCCCAAACTAAGCAAAGCTTGGTTACTAGACAACTTATATAAGTACTACATAGAAAACACCCAAACACCGAAACAAATATTTGCGGATCACACAAACATTTGGTCCGACCCGGGAATCGAACACAAAACCTCAACAACAACAGTTGTATACGCTCCCACCAGCGCCACCGTGGCAGTCAAAGTATGTATAAATATGTGTTAGTTATATATTTAAATAAAGGAGATCCGAACCCAGCAGTCGGACATTATGGGTGATGATGATGATGATGATGATGATGATGAATTAATAGTGTTTTGCAATTAGGTTAAAAATAAAACACATATTTTTCAAGTGTTATGTGTACTTATTATTTTCATTATTAGATTAAGATTTATATTGAAAATATAATGTTTAAATCTAAGCAATATGTATAAATAATACTTTAAGAAATGACAATATTTTCATGGCTTATTAAAAGTTGTTACTTTATTATTTCTTAGAACTAAAAGTTATTAGATCACAAACTGTAGGAAATAATATGATGTGTTATATAATACATGGTCACAATATTCTAAGAAGAATTATGGGTGTATGATCAACTGAGAGGAAACTTTTAAAAATAGATTTGAAATTTAAAGAAGAATTATAAAAAATTGAAAAAAATGCATTTTCAACATTTCTACTCTCCTTATAATTTTACACATAGAAATATTTATTTGATATCACACTACAGCATTCCATCTTCTTATACATTAAAGTAAGATTCAAGGCTTAGCTACTGGTGTCTCCATCACACTGGTAGATGTAAACTTGCAAGCCTCTTCGGAGAAGTCAGACTGAACGAGTTTTCCGGAATCAATGACCTTGGGATTTTCTTTTAAGAAATTGTCAACAGCAGTTTTTGCTTCTCCCTCCAAAGTTTTGGACCTTGAGAGAATCCAAGCATGTTCTGAAAAAGAAGAAAAAATTTAGAAAAAATTATATACGTTGCCACTCTACCTTATATTAGCCTAATAAAAGTAATGTTATATGTTTTTATAGTTTTATACAATTCCGTCTAATAAAAAATATTAACTTTGTCGAATTAATAAAATTTAAGACAATGATATGGGCTATATCTACACTGAATTTATTATTTTCTTTAACAATTTATAAAATTAACTTTAAAAAGGGACCTAAGGTTATATTAATTTATAGGTTAAATTGCAAGAACAAAATCATCCAAGGATTCTCTCTATGACTAAACAGAACATGTAGTCTGTAGTAGTAGTTAATGTAAAAATTTACAATTTATATACCTTAAAGCCCCAAATGACATTCACAAAAAAAATTGTCTAACAAAAACAAAGCAAATAAGAAATAAAACAAAAAAAGGAATTCTAGAACAATCTTATTTATAATAGGCATTATCAAGCATCGTGGTAGGCACAGTGATTTTTAAAGTCACGCGTTAACACACGAGGAGTCATATAAAATTAGTGTATAGTCGAAATAAATACGAGTAAATATTTTTGTAATCTATCACAGATAAGTGTGTTACGTTTACTAACACTGTTAGGCGCACCTACACGCTCATAAGAAATTTATCGATTACAGGAACAACAGCTCAAGACCATATTTAACGATTGTGTTAGTAAATAATAAAATCGCAACGAAACGACGACTTGTGTATTTTTCAGAAATGCAACGTTGAAATTTAGTTAGTAGAGAATAACACTTCAACAAATTTCTTCGTTCTTCGAACATGGACTTTCGGTAATATTTTGTAGATGTACCAAGTTGTTAGTTTACTTTCTATTAACTCTCTTTTATGCTCTCTTTAAATTTAGCTTCCAATTTTCCTATTTTAAATTCCCAAATTGACAATTTGTTAAAAATATTTAAGCAGACAGCTTAACCGTAATGAAGGTCACGCATTTATTGAAAGATCGATAGATACGATATTGTTCGAGTGACTCATTTATTTGTTGATATGATTAATGAAATGACATTTTACCTAGTATACATAAATATGTAAAAGGATCCATTAGTTGATCAAGTTCCGAATAAAAATTTAACAACAGAAGTAATGCATGATTTGCTTACCTCTTAGAAATAATTACAATAGGTTAGGGAATAAATTTATTATCTATTAACATCAGTGAGTGTAGTCAAACCTTGAGTTGCAACATTAAAAAACCTATATAAAAGTTTGCTGGAGTTTTCCTGTAAATTACGCATGTCAAACGTATTAGAAACTTTGGAGCCAGCAATTTATAAATTCGAAATAAACTACTCAGAAATAGTTACCTATTTATTATTTAGCTATTGGTTATTTGCTTAGTAAAGTGACTTATGCATATAAATTCGAATGAATTTTCGGTTCATAATTAATATATGATAGTTATATTAGTAATCTGACGTGATGATAAAAAAAAACAAGTTCATTCAATTTATCAAAGAGAAAGCAAGTCCTAAATTTTGAATTATATTAGTTGTCTTGTTAACATATTTTTATTTTATGAAATGTTTTAAGTTACGTTAAAGAAAGAAGTTACAAAAAAAAAAGAAAGAAAAAAGAAAGTAAATTGATTACGGATCGAGACTATCACTTTTTTATATGACACTTTGAAATGCCTATATGTTTATCTTTGACATCGGTATGAGACGGAGTTATGAAGATAATATAATGAACTACTTCGTTCATAAGCTGAGTCATAAACTCATTGCAATATGTTATGCAATATTAAGGTACTCAACTTTTTTTAGCTTTGATTTGGTTGCCGTACTTTATGCTCAGGATCACGAGGAAGAATAAGTGACTAAGACTTAGGTTCCAATAACTTTACTCATTGAATGAGTGAGCATGGGTGACCAGTTAATTTCAATATGCCTGGCTATTATGGCTCAGAAATTATGACTAAGAAATTGATGGTTTTATCTTCTAATATATAAAATTCTCGTGTCACAGTTTTCGTTGCCATACTCCTCCGAAACGGCTTGACCGATCTTTATGAAACTTTATATGCATATTCAGTAGGTCTAAGAATCGGTCAACATCTATTTTTGATACCTCTAAAACGCGAGCGGAACCGCGTGCATCAGCTAGTCTAATATATAAAATTCTCGTGTCACAGTTTTCGTTGCCATACTCCTCCGAAACGGCTTGACCGATCTTTATGAAACTTTATATGCATATTCAGTAGGTCTGAGAATCGGCCAACATCTATTTTTGATACCTCTAAAACGCGAGCGGAGCCGCGGGCATCAGCTAGTATTATATAAAATTCTCGTGTCATAATGTTCGTTCCCATACTCCTCCGAAACGGCTTGACCGATTCTTATGAATTTTTTTATGCATATTCAGTAGGTCTGAGAATCGGCCAACATCTATTTTTCAAGCCCCTAGAACGCGAGCGAAGCCGCGGGCATCAGCTAGTATTGTATAAAAAATTCACAGCTAGAAATAGAATAAGTTAGACATAAACATGAAAACGTAACAAATTACACAACGATATTTGGTAAAACTGGATTAGTGAAGTGATGGATGTCTGATTGTATATCAATAACATGTGTCAACGTGTTAATCTTAAGAAACATTTATTGATTGTTTTATCATTTCTGCCGAAGATCTGTTATCATTTTCATGAACCACACTTACTGAGAATGGCAACAGTTTGTTAAGAATGAATTGAACTGCAAAAAATCTTTTCGGAATTGTATTTTTCATATAGTTGTAGATACGTATTAGATATATTTATAATGTCATTAGCTTTTGGCCACGGCTCCGTCCACGTGTATATTTTATATAGCGTTATTTATTTTTCGGTTAAAATATATCTTTATATATATAATTCTTCTGTGAGTGTGTATGTCACTGAACTTCTCTCAAACGACTGGACCGATTTTGATGAATTTTTTTGTGTGTGTTCAAGGGGATCTGGGAATGGTTTAGATTCGCAATTGGACCCGGTAGGTGGCGCTGCGATCAAGTTCTGGAATTTTAAAGTTGGGCGGTACGAAGTTCGCTGGGTCAACTAGTATATTATATATTATCCTATGACACTCACAAAGAATTTGGTTTTGTATTGATAAAATAATTTTCAAAAATGGTTCAGCAGATCCAGAGATTTCCTCATAAAACATTAAAAACTCACAACCTCCACAACTTTGCCTCTTTATAATATTAGTTTAGCATCAAAATGATCATAATTACGCTGCCCGTTTTTAGGGTTCCGTAGCCAAATGGCAAAAAACGGAACCCTTATAGATTCGTCAAGTCTGTCTGTCTGTCTGTCCGTCCGTATGTCACAGCCAATTATTTTCGAAACTATAAGAGCTATATTGTTGAAATTTGGTCAGTCGATGTATTCTGTGAACCGCATTGAAATTTTTACATAAAAATAGAAAAAAAACAACACATTTTGGGGGTCCCCATACTTGGAACTGAAACTCAAAATTTTTTTTTTCATCAAACCTATACGTGTGTGCTATCTATGGATAGGTGTTCAAAAATGATGTTGAGGTTTCTAATATCATATTTTTCTAAACTGAATAGTTTCCGCGAGAGACACTTCCAAAGTGGAAAAATGTGTGTCCCCCCCCCTCTAACTTCTAAAACAAGAGAGTGATAAAACTAAAAAAAATATATGTTGTCCATTACCATGCAAACTACCAACGAAAATTGGTTTTATAATCAATACACTATTATAAATACATCGATCAAAGTTACAACGAATTACAAGAACTTTTATAAGATGTTACTTGCTGATACGGAACCCTTCATAAGCGAGTCCGACTCGCACTTGGACGATTTTTGTAGTTTTATTTTATTAACGAAGCCTCTTTTCTACAAAGGGACCATTGCCCTTTTGAAGTATTAATAAAGCGACTGTTCGAAATAGGTAGAAAATAGGTTCGAAATAAACCTAAATACTCATACTAAGCCCAATTTCACTCATATCATTCAGCCATACATTCGTGTAGCCCTGTTTGCATAATTAATGCATCTATAATACAAATTAGTTTTAAACATTAGATTTTTAGAGTGGAAGTGGAAGATTTAATGACATACCTTCGTGAATCTTAGTCTTCTCATCGTACTTGCAGTTGTAGGCGATGGCATAATTACTGTAGTCAGTCTGCAAGACCATAAGGTTGGACTCTGATGGGACTCCTGTCATAAAAAAATCAAGTGTAAGTTTGGAATGAGATAACTGGTACACATATTATTTCCTAATATTTTTTTATAGACTTTTGGAAATAGGGTCATAACGTAGATTGAGTTAAAAACAAAATAATATTGAGTCACCAACTAATAACCAATATTAATTTTGCGGATTCCCTCCGGGGTGGAGGGAACCGTTAAAATTATTACTCGTACGTTGAGTTGTATAAAAAATAATAGTTAAAATTTTTACCTCCGAAAGTGAAGGACACAATAAACTTAGCAGCATTGTTGGCATCATCAGCATATCTGGCTGTTCCTTCAATGTAGGTCTGAACGCTGTTGATGACTTGAGAGTTCTTCACTTTGACTACATCGCCTTCGAGCTTGTATTCAGCCTGTCCACACTTGCCTGGTCCTTCGGATTCGATGGGTGTTTTAGATATTTCATACCAAACTCCTTGATACTGTAACAAATGATTTGAATAACTTTATAATTAGAAAATCATAATCTACAAACATGGTATTGACAGTAAAAGTTTTTTTTGAGTGTTCATGTGCGTGATGGTAAGTAACCATCGCTCCCCATGGAGACTTACAAAAAATTATGTCACTAAGGAGTTGCCGTCCTTCAAATTAAACCCTCCCGAAATAAGAGAGAGGGGACCAGTGTATTTTGGTTACCTCACTTGTGACTCTTCAATTCTATGCCGTTCCAGCCAATTCATTAATATGGCAGCTCGACTCTTCCACGACTTATAATTTGAAGCTTTCATTAACACGATACAGAAATCAAACGATAAAAACATACGGAATAATATATTAGTTTCAAATATTAATATCGTATCCAATTCGCCTACACGATATAGAAAACAAGTTTTTAAAAACAATAGCATCTCGAAACAAGTATTAAATACATTATGTAATTAATATACTCGTACGTACAATACAAAGATAAAATGTACATATAAAAAAGCATATAACAATAAATTTTATAACTAACTTCAAGTAGATAGATGCCTATGAAAAAGATAACATGAGAATTTTATTATAACGCACATTTTATCCAAGTGCTTAGAATGAGTAACAACGAAAACACATTATCGGTGCATGATATTGATAACTTATCATGTAACTTTGATTTGCATAATAAAGTATTTTCGTACCTTATTTGGATAAAAATACATCAGACTTTAGATTTAGGTATGAAATACCTAAAACTTTTGTTATAAATTAGATTAAAATACAGATTGGTTATTTGATGATTACCTGTATGCCATCGTAAGCAATTTACATCTACCAGCAGGCAATTGAACACTCCCGACTATGGAACCCAGAGACGAAAGTGGATTGAAATCTTATTTCTTTCTAACCTTCAGAATAAGAAGCTAAGCTGCAAGGAGGGAGGAAAGAAGGAGGGTAAGATTTTCTTCTAACATGCTTCCTCATCCTCGATTGAGTCGGATAATTTTGTCATATGTACCGACAACGTATATATACATATATAGCTCTCTATGTAAAAATGTATTTTGTTTATCTAATTTAGATTTAATAGCAAAATTACAATACTGAAAAGATCTAGCATTTAGCAGAAGTGCGTAGAAAATTCTGAGACAGCAAATACTATTAAGTTTCAATGTAACACCATAATCTCCAGCAAACAGGTTTGAAGCTCAAAAGTTTTTATGAAAACTAAAATGATTTTATATTACATTACATCTTAAATCCTTATGTAAAATTTGACTCTTTTTACTATACTTCCTGGTCAGGTAGCCATTAACTACCGTTACAGTTACCCATTATCTCATTTGCAGTAAACTAACTACAATTTATAGCATCGTCCTTCACGCTTGGTTAATCTATGGTTAGCTTGATTGACTCAAATCATTCAATTTCACGACCCACGGGTGCGCTAAAACCTATTGATCTTCCTTTATCATGAAATTAGTTTGATTGTGGTATGACCCATAGAGGTTAACTGTGTAGTGAGGTTAAAGTCAAGGACGAGATGTCTAATGTTTTCAAGTATTGATCTGAGTACTTGAGTACTTATTAAAATGTTGAGTAACGTTTTAATATACTTAATTCTTATTTTGCATACATAGTTCGTTCAGTATTTAAATAGGGCTCTTCAAGAAATACAAATCTTGAGATAAAAAACATAATTATGCTTAAAATATATTATCAATTTTACGTAACTTGTTTCATGTATCACTATCTGAAAAATGCATTTGAATAAATAAATAAATTAATATTTCGGACATCTTACACACAAAATCATCTAGTCCCAAACTAAGCAGAGCTTGTATTATGGGTTCTAAACAACTGATATAAATACATAACCATACTTTTTTTTTGTCAATACTTACTTATTATACATAGAAAAACCCGGAAAAACTGAAGTAACAAAAAATACGCGTCCATCGGGAAACAGAAATACTCAATAAAATGTGACAGCCAACACACGTTAGCTTAAGATCTAATTATTTAATATATACTAGACATGTTTAATTTGTACTATAATATCATTATTATATGTCCGTTTCTCAATTCATATGATTTAAATTCCTACTCAATTCTAGTAACCTTACCATTTGAAAAGTGATTGAATAATTTGTACTTCAGATCATATGTACATGATCTAATGCGAACATTGTAAATACATAGATTAGCGATTATTATTTTTATTTAAGCCTATCAAAGTTACTCTACTCTGCCTGATGGAAAGCATGAGTAGATTCCAGAAGACATTATATTGATACTATCTACATCGACCTTTTTATGATGGTATGGAAAACCCTAATGTTCCACATATGTATGTGGAATAGTAGAGTTTCCCATACCGTATGTTATGTAAAAAAAATATCGCAATTCATCACATATAGGTACATTCTTTATAACGAATTGGAAAAGTTAGAAATTCTCTAGTGAAAATAATATCGTAGCAAAATTTAATAATTGATTTTTATTTGCCATTGCCATTCACCCTGCCAATAGTAGATTCCTCCCATAGCGCGCCATTCGCTTGATTTTATCGTGATCTATAGATTGAGCACTGTAGATGAGGAATTGTAGTGAAGAAATGAGAAATATATTGTAAAATTTGAATGAGTTTGATTGCAATCGCCAAGAATAGAGGGAGAAGAAAGAAAATAATAGCTAGAGAATAATAACTAGACTTATCCAAACGTAGGAGTGTAACTCGTAAAGATCAGGTATATACCATGAAGTCATCGATAACAATAGGGCATGTCCAAATTCATAGTTAAACGTTTCATGATGTCATCTAAGTAAACCATTTCAGAGTCATTTCTAGCATTGTATTCATTATTGCAGGATGCATAAATTATTCTGAATGATATGTAGTAATCAAGTAAATATACTTATTTTGCTTCGAATAACTTTCAATATAAATACATGATGTTTTTTTATCATGTAATCTTCATCTTTATTAACAGCATTTAATGGTCCACTGCAAGACAAGCCTATTTTTACGTGTGGAAACCCCCCCGAACCGTCACCACGCCGGGGTTTTCTATGCGGAGGGCGATGTTTCGGAATCGAACCATCTAAAACCACACGGTGTGCCCTCTATGCGCCTGAATTTCAGGAGGGGGACCAGGGAACTGTCTTTTCCTTCTGGACAAGTCATAAGCCTGTCTTAATCTTGCTGACCTGACGCGTTTTTAGTGTTATAGTGCGTTTCTATGTAACGCGTGACTACGGTTTTCCAGAATCGAATATGTGTATCTATACACAGATATTTGTGTAAGAGTATCATGTTGTTTAATTCTTGTTGTGTACTTTTACTGTGTCATTTTTTGTAGTAGTTGGGTAGTTTTTACTTTTTTTATTTTATATTTATATATTAAACTGTCTTAAATCACCACTCTTGTTTTGAGTGATTTTATAAAAAGAAAATACAATAAAAATTGTGTGAATGAGAAAATTGAGACAAATCGAAGATCTATAAACGGAAGCTATTTAATAATTCTATTTAACTTTGCTCATTAAAATATGAAACCAATTTTAGTTGCTTGTACATTTGAGAGGCCTTTGTTCAACGACTTTTGACAAACAGATATTAGAGTTTTTATTTATTTGTAAAGATACCAATGACACCAATCGAATTCAATGTTTATAACAGTTAAAGGTAATTTCATTATTAGTTTCAGGAGTCATGAACATCTGTTACAATCGTTCATTTATATCGAGTCAGTGCTTTAAATCTTGAGGGTTGAAGAGGTCTAATGATAAAACTAATATTTAGGTAAAACAAGTGGCCGACACCAAATAATATTGGCAATAATAAACATTAGGCAGACAGGTATCGTGCTATATATAATTTTTTAATTTTTTTATTTATACTTTAAGCACATAAGAGTGTCAATTTTTTCATCATAACTAAATGATTGACGCCACAACTTGTTACTTTGTGTTTTGACTATTCAGGAAATGTGTGCGTTTATCAATAAACACTGTGAAATGATAAATTGCAAGTGCTCATACTGGCAACCATATATAAATACTCTTTGAGTTTTATTTACATTAAAAGATTAACACATCATTATTTTAATGTATAGGAAATTTAAACAAATTTCCGCTCATATAAAAGTAACATATTACATTTATAATTCTAAGTGATCTTTAAACAGACTTTGCTATACAAACGATGCAACTAAATAAGATGAAAAAGTATAATTTAGGCAAAATATTAAAAACTTACCGCACTAAGATTAAAGTTTTCAACAGGCTTGACTTCAGGGCACGCTCCCATATGAGCACCGCCATGGTGAGCCATGGCAGAAGCAACAAAGGACAAAATCAAAAATCGGAGCATTGTAATAAAATTACTAGTATTTTTTTATAAAAATTAAGTTGAGTTAGTCTCTTGTGAGTGGACGGTTGTCAGTGATACACTGGCTGTTGCAGCGATCAGCCGATCTTTATATACTGCAAGATACAGAGGTCATGGGCAGACAATTCGTACAGAGGTTTAATTGACGAAATTGCGGAGGATGAAACGATCGGGCTTCTAGAGGACTCCATGTTCTATAAAGTTCTAGAGTTAATCATAATTGGAAACAGTCATTATGTAGATTAAATTGTACAGAATTAGAATACGTTTAGTGAATCAATTGTGAATAAACTTAATCATATGTAATTACAAATTTTAGATCGTTAAGCAGACTTGTGCTTAGTTAGGAAACTTTGGAAAGACATCACGACTAAAGTTTTCTTAACAATTTTTGCCATTTTTTTTAAATGCGTTAGAATATAACACCAATTCAAACAATTTGCTGAACAGATGATGTAAAAATTTGACATTAAAGAATTGGTATATTTCATGTTTATTTAAAGTGTTTTCATAGCTTTCGTTCATTAAACTACGCATTTTCTACGAGCATCTACTAGAATGATCTTCTCCATATGAGAATCTCACGTAAACCATTAACCGTAACAAGAATACCAAAGGTACAAATACATCGGCGTGAGATTTGATGAAAATATCTCGACCAGACTAAAAAGATCGAACTGAAAATTCTAAAGATACGCACAAATTTCTTTGAAATTCTTTGCTTTTGTTTTTTTAATCAAGTACATGAAATTAGTATCTTCTTAGTCTAGTTATTCTTCATCTTGCTTTATTTTCTTTTGTATTGAAGCCTGATAAAGTGACTCTATTTTGTCTGATGGAAAGCACCTGTAGATTGTAAGAGTATAGATCACCATCGTAATTGCGAATGCAGACAGACAATGTGTGCTACATGATCCGCACCATGGCGGCCAATTGAGATGCTTCTTCAAAATTGGGCCTCAGGTCTCACGCTCGACCACGAAACTCGACTCCTCAAATGCTTTTATCTATCTACAGATTAAAATGAATGAAACTAATAAAAGGCAGGAATAAAAGAAATCAATTTATTTGCATGCTTTTTTTATTTCACTGCCTTGTTGGTCTAGTGGTTTGCGTATGCGGCTGTTGATCAATAGGTCTCGGGTTCGATTCCCGGGTTGGACCAAATATTTGTGAGATCCATAAATATTTGTTACGGAGTCTGGGTGTTTTCTATGTATAATATGTATTTATTTACAAAAAAAAAGTATGTTTATGTATTTATATCAGTTGTTTAGTAGCCATAATACAAGCTCTGCTTAGTTTGGGACTAGATGACGTTGTGTGTAAGATGTCCGAAATATTTATTTATTATTTATTGATACATACGGGTCTTTATTTACTTTTTTTTTAAAAGTAATGGGTTCGTACGTTACTATGTTCTGGTATCTGATATTTTTTTTCTAACACAAAATTGTTTTTAGATTAGAGTACATTATCTGAAATATATCGAAAATTATCAGTCTAAACAGACGACTGATGTAGTCAATGTATAGCGATAAATCGAGATGAGATAATACATTTGGACTCTGAACATTCCAATACTAATTCGATAGTACCAAACATTAGATATCTTTAAAACTCTTCATCTATTGTGTATCAAGAGTACCAGTTCAATGACAAAACATATAACTTAACACACACATAGGGAACACACCACTCAAAATCAGCCATATCAAACAAATAATACTCAAAATAAATAGAGCAGAAACTATTTTTGAAAGTAGAACTAATTTATTGTTCATTGTAAAATAACAAAGCCCTCCGTGTGACATTTTAAATCATACATTCTCAAGTGTTAGTTAAACTGGTTTGAAAAAAAATCCTTTTAGGTAATAGAGCCACGCCGACTTCAGCATGAATGGGCCGGTTCGACAGAGGTAGTATACTACCCTCACACAGTAGACCAACCTAAAAAAAAATTATAGTTTTAAAAAACTAAACAAACACGCTTTAAAACTAAAAAGTATAAAATAATGTAACAAAGCGTGGGGTGCTATCTGAAAATATTTGAATATGGGGCTACGTTATTGAAATATTTTCAGATAGCACCCCACGCTTTGTTACATTAACATTATTTTCTACCTTGTAGTTTAAAAGCGTGTTTGTTCAGTTTTTTAAAACTATATTTTTTTTAGACTAAAAATTTGTCTAAGCTTTTTTTTTTCAAATTAGTGTATTGTCATCGGTCCCTGATAAATCTACAAAGTTTGAACGAAATCTGGCCGTTTAAAGTGGGTTAAAATCGCGCCCAAAGGAGTCGGTTACAAACATACAGGTGAAGTTAATATAAAGCGTGTAATGACAGCAATTTTGCAGAGTTTTATCCGTTACACGTGCAGCATTGTATTGGCATGTCCCACCCCTCTAAGTCTGATGATTTTTATCATCGCCTATGTCGCTTCTCAGGTGATCTATAAAGATTTTACTGCATAAAAATATTTTTGAAGCCTGTCGACTAATAGGAATTCCCACTAAAAATGAAATAAGACACAATTTCACTATCTTGAACTTATAGATTAGCTAATATCAATACCAGCCTATTCTCACAAATGCACTTGTATTATACATCAAGATAACAATAACATGTGACTTATAACTAACTCTTCTTTTGTCTAATTTGAGTCATCATTATCATACCTTTGTCACTTTTATTTCGGATCGATTCAAAGTTCAACATACTATTTTTTTATATATTAAGGCCTACGTGACTCTACTCCACTTGATGGAAAGCATGAGTAGGATCCAGGATGAGGGGTCACTATCTTTATTGACAATGCAGCATGGTAACCCTTACTATGAGGGCCTAGTAAGATGCAACTGCATTATTGGGCCTCATGGCACTCACCAACTTCACGAATGATTTCATTTTATGTTGGTCTTTTATACGAGAGTAGTAACACCGCAGCTGAGTTGAAACTCATGCTCAGCCTATCGCGGTCCACTGCTGGACATAGGCTTCTCCCATCGCACACCACTCTGATCGATTTGGGGCTTCTCGCATCCAGCTCCTGCCAACTATCTTACGCAGGTCGTCACTCCACTTCGCTTGTGGGCGTCCTACACTAATGCTACTTCAGTTTGCTATCCGGTGGGCTATGTCGATGACCATAGTTCTCTGACGGATCACCTCATACCTGATACGATCTCTCAGAAAAACGCCGAACATTGCCCTTTCCATAGCACGCTAAGCAATTTTAAGCTTGTGGACCAACTGTACCGTAAGTGTCCAGGTCTCGGCTCCGTATGTCATGACAGGTAGGGCGCACTGATTGAAAACTTTCGTTTTCATTCATTGTGGTCGATCCCACAAGCCACATGTCTTTACTACCTTGAAATGGAATTTATGAAGTAATTTATTTCAGATGCAGAATGCTTCTTTAACAAACCAAATAATAAATATATTTTTCCAACTTTCCATTCGAGTCGTGACATTATTAGTCATACATGTTAGTGATCAGCGTCACTCCATGTACATAATGTACAAGGGATTTAATTTGGGAGATAAACCGGTTAATCTTCTGACCGAAAATAGCAAAATGAAAGACAATCTAAGAAAGGCTGCTATTATGTTTTAGGATAGGATGACCAAAATCCAGGTGGAGTTATAGGTTACACAAGGTGGGTGGCAGGATCAGTACGATGATGATGATTATTATTATTTTTAAATTGATTAATTATTAAAAAGATACAATAGCAAAAGTAATGCCGTTATATTTGTCCGTTTTTTTAGCAAACATAATGAAAACGAAAAATGAGCACACTATTACTTGTAAATTAACAATCACGTAATTGATCACAAGATTTATCTTTTAACGATTTCTCCTAGTACGTACTATGTTTCTCCTAAAAAATTAATATCTGGTTCGTTAGCTTGCCTTTAAATGAATCAATATTCTATATATCAATATATCTACAGATAAGAAAACATTTTTTAGGAGTTGAGTACATTACAATCTACTCAACTTAGTTGTATTAGTTTTTAATCTAGTTGTAATCACACTTATTATCAAAATCAGACCAAAATAGCACACACTGACTTTAATGAGCCAACTTGACCGCTTACATAAATAGTCGTTTTAGTATTCCTTTACTTAATATTTCTTGATAAAGGCATGAGAGCATTTTGTGTGTATGACAAAATTTGGGTACAATTTTCCTTAAGCCGAGAAACTTGATTATATCGACTAATTCTTGTTAGTAAGTGTTGTTTCATTTAATTTATTGTTCTAAGAATACTTTTTACTGTTTATTTTCAACTGAATTGATATATTAATGAATCAGTTTTAATGCTTATCTTGCAAATCTCAGATCAATATGCATAATGTAGTTCGATACATATCCCTACTAATATTATAAATGCGAAAGTAACTCTGTCTGTCTATCTGTCTGTTACACTTTCACGCCTAAACCACTGAACCGATTTTGATGAAATTTGGCATGAAGATAGAACTAAACTTGGGAAAAGACATGGGCTACTTTTACCGCGATAACCGACATACACGCGGGCGGAGCCGCGGGCGAAATATAAAACGGTTAACATCTTCATTTGATCCTTTTCACATTTCAAGAACGATCGATTTTGTTTACACTAAATGAAAATCTAGATATTATCGATTTTATTGAAAACACGTTAAAATCAAATTCCTACTCATGTCATTTCAATCTCGTAACTGGCGATAGTAGTTACTTATTTTCATTATAAATTGCGCCGCATTTTCCACTAAAAGTCATACTATCATTTTGTATTAACATTAACTTTTCTATTCCTTCAACTAACTGAAATTCACTTTCAATACCACATCAAAACCTAGACTCTTATACTTTTAACGTAGATATACACGTATTTCTTCCCATGACTTATCCGCATAATAATCTATGTAAACACTTTAGTAAACAAATTGCAACTGAATGCATTTTTCTATTATGTGTTTATTCTCGTACAAAAGATCTCGAGGTAGTGTTAAATTTCATTTAAGCGGTAATTCAAAACGAGTTGTCGAGACCTCGCGGGGTGCTTCTTGTTACTCAATTGACGCAACTCCAAATTGTTGAATTAGCGTCTTCCTTTAAACTTTCCATGCCGTTATTACTAGCAATTTGCATTCTGTCGTTCAACAAAAGGGAAAATTTATCGGATTTATTATTCAATTTATGATTTATTGTATTTACAGATAGCATACCAATACTGGTAAAAGTAATTATCTTTGATTAAATTGATTTGATTCTACGGGCTATACGGATGTAAAAGAGACATGTTTTTAGTTTTTCATATATTTACATACAGATTTCAAAATGGATTAACATTATTATCTATACTAAGATAATTAAGTAGAAAAGCTGCTTTGTTTAAATGCGCTAATCTCAGGCACTATCAAGCCGATTTTTATGACTCTTTTTGCATAGAAACAGAAATCGGACATATAATGAATGACTTTTGAGAGCTAGCTATCTAGTAAAAATAGACTTATCTTTTTTTTCACGCGTTTTATATTATTATTTTATTAGCTTCACCTGTATGTTTGTTTGTTTTTAACCGACTACTTTGAGTGCGATTTTAATCCCCTTTAAACGGCCAGATTTTGTTCAAACTGTAGATTTATCGAGGACTGATGACAATACACTAATTTGAAAATAAAACCAAAAAAAAAATATGCTGAAACAAATGTCTTTTTTAGTCTTTTTTCTAAACTTTTTTCTAAACACGCTTTTAAACTAAAAAGTAGAAAATAATTTTAATGTCACAAAGCGTGGGGTGCTTTCTGAAAATATTTCAATAACGTTGCCCAACGCTTTTACATTAAAATTAGTTTCTACTTTTTAGTTTAAAAGCGTGTTTGTTTAGTTTTTTAAACTATTATTTTGGACTAGGTTACGAGTGCACCTGCACTGATCATAGCTTGCAGCAATAATATACAATGAGATGTTATTCATATATTGTGTTCAGTCAGCTTTGTATTGTACTGTATCGGTATATACGATACAGTACACAATTCAATGAGAAACATAATTACCTTTACATAGTCGAATTTGTTAAGGTTAATATACAGTTGTGCAAATCCATGTCACTGACAGAAAACTGAAATCATCATCATAGCTCACAACAGTCCACTGCTGGACAAATATTTTCGGACATATTTCGAACATCGGATATCTTACACACATCGTCATCTAGTCCCAAACTAAGCGGAGCTTGTATTATGGGTACTAAACAACTGATATAAATACTTATACATACATTTTTTCTTATTATACATAGAAAACACCCAAACTCTGAAACAAATATTAAATTTGTGGATCACACAAATATTTCCGACCTGGGAATCGAACCCGAGACCTCTTGACCGATATCAGCAGCCGCATACGCAACCACTAGACATGCAAGGCAGTCGTAATGACTCTCCTTTAAGAGGATGTTTTAGTCTTCTATACCACGTGAGTAAAATGTTTGGCATAGGGTTCATTTCAAATTTTTCTTTTCCTTGCATAGATGGTATCCTACGTAATTTGATTCTTTAGTCGCCTCTTACGAAACAAATTGAGTGATGACATACTGTATTCTTAACCACCACATGGAAGAGGACGAAAGAGAAGAGGGCCGAATCGATCTGAGTAATACTATCACCTTACAGAACTAACCAAATATCACACACCTTCTTATACCGTACCCGTACTAGTAGCCGTAAACCAAGTCCACCCTAGAAAGGTAATCCCTGGAACCTCGAGCCACGTATGGCTTATAGATGGCTCTCTCATTTACGGGACCCTCGATGTTCACTTTCTGAACTCGCTTGTGTCGCCGCCCCGACTTGCTTCTACTAATAAACCTAAATAAACCTACCCCAACAGAAGCAAGCCGGAATGCCCCGTTACCCTGGTGCTGAGCATAATCACCTGTAACTCTTGAGTTAAGGTGTCCACAAGTGCCACGATGGTTCGTACTAATGCTAATGAAGGTAAATATACAAGACGTGATATACTCTGGTATTTAAGGTTCAAAGGGTAACGCACAAACACATTGGTGTTTCTTCTTCTTCTCCCTAGCCTTTATTCCCAAGATTATTTTGTTCTGCTACTAGTTCAACCGGTTTTACCTGAATTTCAGTTTCTACCCTGAGCGACTGGCATCTTACCTCCGTCACCCGAAGACAGAACTTCTATACTCCGGGCTGCTATTATGGTTTTCCTGTAAGAAAACCCAACAACACTTTCGGCCCGACCCGAAATTTGAACCCGAGACCTCTTGCAGTCGCACACGCTAACCACTAGACCAACGAGGCAGTCATGTTTGTATTTACAATTTTAGTTAGAATAGTTACATGATCATTTAGACATAGTTGTTTAACTATGCTGACTAACTTTGTGTTGACTGACCAAATATTGTCTAATTCAAGTTCAATGTCAGCACGTTACTTCACACAACTCTTATATAGTATCCTGTGTGTGTATGTGTTACTTACTCACACATATGATTATGACGACAATCCTTTTGTTTTGAAGATCAATTAATGTTAGCTTACCAGTTGTGATCACTATAGTCTACTTAATCTAAAAGGTACCGCATGACAGTTCTGTCAGGTTGAAGAATAGGGAGGATGACAACGACTTTTTATTTTATTTTAAAGATCTTTGTACTAGACAGGTATGACATACTAGAGTAGGCAGATATATTTTTTTTGTTAAAATACACAAAGCCTTGTCGACAAAAAATTCTACGTTTAATACTTGGTTAATAGAGAAATAAACTTTTTTCAATAAGGGTTTTCATTGACAGTTAGATTCTAGTTGAAATTTATATCATCAACAGCTGGGCTATAGTCTCCTGTCAGGAGACGGTTGAGGACATGTGTCCCCACGCTGACCAAATGCAAAATTTATATATTTAACCTTCAAGCGGGCGCGCGGTCATTTGTAACGGGAGCGGGCGCGCGTAACCGAAAAGACCTATGGTATGAATAAGAGAAATACAGCACTAATTATTGAATATTTATTTATTTATTTGTACTCAGATATAGTATCATTATCTTTAAAGTCTGATTTGTCAAAAAAGTATTTAAAATTATGAAAAAAAAAACAATTACTAAATTAATTAACATAACTCAACTTTTCTTTGAATCAAACCAAAAATTAGGAACACAAAACTTTTTTTACATATCTCAGACTAGTTTATATACCTAGTCCAATATAAAAAATTACAAAATAGGAATAAAAATTATTTAACTTTGGTTTAGTTTTCATCAGAATCAGTTTCTTCGTCCATATAAGATTTATTGCAAATAAATGGTGCAATTTTTTTCATAACTTTTCATTTGCAGGTTCCTCTGCATGTACCAGAACTACCTACTTTTCTATTAGCAGCACTATACTCCATATTCAAATGCTCCCTTATGTTTATTTTTAGTTTTCTTGGAAGGCCTAATCTAACATCGTTGATCTTCTTTGACGTACTCTTTTGTCAATTCAGTGCCTAATACCCGTATACATTCGCCTTTTCCGTAAAGTCACATTATTTGTCCTCTATATCACCATACAATTTATTCCAGCAATATCCAGAAGACGAAAGAAAAGTGTCAATGACCATCTATTATTCTTCCTTGAAACCTAATACATTTTCGCTTTTTTATCGACTTCATCGACACCTCCTTTGTTTTATTGTAAAAAGTAACGATGCTGGGTTTACACTTTTCATTTGTACTTTCGTCAATGTCTGCAGCACAATGAAGTGATGTGATATCATCAAACCGCAATGAATTCAGTCTTCTGAGTCCGAGCAGTTTGATTCTCTCAGTACTGCACTTTGTGGTAGCCGTCCACGACTCATTTTATATAAAAAATCCGAGCTTACTTCGATAATATTGAATGATGGCCAAAAAACAACTACATGTGTGAAAGAGGGTATGTCGTGTTGAGCGTCGCGCGTAACCTTTTCGACGACAGGCGCGTGTAGTCTTTTAGACGACTGCACCTGGCCTAAAACATTTGCGATTTGTGGAGTGGGGGGAGCGCCCCGAGCGACGGTTTATTCTTTATTTTACTCCCAATAACATAGCGACAGGCTACTAGGAATGAGAAATAAGTGTGATGGGTAATAATATTAATACGAACGAAAATGTACTAAGCGCGGTCGATTCGACTACGCGCGCCCGCTTGAAGGTTAAATTAAATTTCTATATAATTAATTAACACTAAGATTAAAAACAGCTAGTGAGTAATACGTTTATTCGTACATTTTAAAGATTATTAAAGCGAATTGGGAAAGTAGCTACACTATGGTGGAGGACCTAACAACGTGACTTTATAAATGACGAGTCAAAAAACAGCTATTTTTGAGCTTTGTTTTTAAAATTCACACTACAAACTTAATTATAAAAACTGTACAATTAGTGATCATAATATAATAACTTCAGATTGTGACTGCTGTACTTGAAATGTCGGGTTCATTTTATGAGTCAGACCAAATGTTTGTTTAATATGATCTATAAATACTTGTTTCGTACTTTGAGTATTTTTCATGTATGAGATGTATATATGTATTTACAAAAATAAGTTTATACACATGTATTAATATCAGTTGTCTAGTACCCATAGTACTATTGTTTAGTTTATGACTAGACGGCATTGTGGATCAGATATCCGGAATATTTTTTATCATCATCTTTTGGTGAACGAAAAACCCTAACAGTAAAATACTACTTTATCATACGCAGATAGCAAAGATAAAATGTGTGTAATATCTGGTTATTGCGTTTTTTCGCCCAACCTTGGAATGCTCTAGAAAGGTAATTTTTACCTATAGCCAAAGTGTTATGGGTTCAAATCCCCCAAGGTGCAACACTTTTTGTATTGCACAAATTGTCTGATGAGCTTAGTGCCCATGCCAAAATAATTTTTTTTCTAAAAGACACCTAGCAATGTACGCTGATGGCAAGCATGTGTAAAATTCAAAAGTGGTGACCACCATACTCACTGCGAATGAAGACAGTATGGTGAACCACACTACAGCGGCCTAGTGAGTAACTTTTTCACGCCTCACCAAAATGACCCGGGGACATAAAAATATTTGGTGGATCCATAGCAAAGATCAGAACAGTACTTACTCCACTCGGCAGCGGTTCTTATAAAAAGGACAGGGATGCTCCAGTGAGAACAACCGTCTCATATTTTGTTAGTAGGCCTTGGCGAGACCGTTATTTGACGCTCTCAACGTACTTTTGTCGGTTGAGATCCCGGTAAATATCTATACTCAGGATAAAGAGCTCTATAAACTTGGGAAGAAAAATCGGTCTAGCCATTCTTGAGATTATCCGGAACAAAGAGACAGCGACAGTGCTTTTTTATGTAAATATCGTATGTATTTTCATAGATATTTAGCAAAAAACTGTTCATAAGAAAATCTTTAATTTTATTTCATCATCATCATCAACAGCCTTTAACAGTCCACTGCTGGACATAGGCCTCTCCTTTGAAAGGAGGTTTTGGCCTACTATACCACGCTGGCCAGACGGGTTGGTAAAGGGTTTCTTTCAAGTTTTCCTTCTCTTGGCAGTGATGTTAGCTGCTTATCTTGTTCCTTTAGTCGCCTCCTACGACACCCATGGAATGAATAGGGGTGGTGACACTTGTATTCTTAATCCGTCACCACACAATTTTATTTACTTGTACAGATTTATACAGATAAATATTTTACCGCTTTTGGAAAGTGAAAGTGAATACTGGAAGCAGTCAATTGTATCATTTGGATCTGATCGTGATTTTATTCTAGATTTATGACGTCGTGATAGAAACATTTCATGCAAAGTTTCTTATTTCTAGCACCAACCGTTTGGAAGAACGGACTTGACGAAACTGTATTGGTACCGAGTCATGAAATATGGGACCCTATAAAAATATAGTTTTATTTTCTATTAAATACTCGTACTAGACAGATATCAGTGATAATAAGATATTGTTATCTTCTTACTAGTCACTCGTAAAGTATGCATTAATCTTCATAACAAATTACAACTAAATAATCAATATAATTTTTCGACCCTTTCCATAGTTTCATCATCATCATCATCATCCAGTGCTTTAACAGTCCACTGCTGGACATAGGCATCTCCTTAGAAAGGAGGTCTTGGCCTACTAGTTTGTGGCCTTTCAAGTTTTGCTTCGTTTTGCATTGATGTTGGCTTGCGTAGTTTGGCTCTTAGTCGCCTTTTAGGGTAGGAGAGTCACTTTGGTAGGCTAAATATAAAAAAAATGTGACTCAGTACTCAAAAACGCCAAACTAACTGGAACAAGTTGAGAAACAAATCCTTTCGATCAGTATATTAGTAAAATTTCCTCTTCCCTGTTCCCGATGTTCCCTCGAATTGTAATAGTGCAGAGTGGTATTAAAAGACCCAATGTATTGTATGGTTTTGGTCAAATTTATTTACGTTACCCAGCCGTAAATTCCGGTGTCATGACGCGCGAAGAGGTCTCAATTCCTTAAAAAAAAGACCCGGTATTTTGTTAGGTATTTGATAGTAAGTATATAACATCCACGATAACTTTATTCTGAATGTATATTAGAACATGCGATGTCGATGACGGACTCGCTATTAACAAAATTTGTTCGGAATTCACAAGTACGTATTTCGGCAAATCGTAACAAAATGAATTAAGTGATTAACAGAATCAGATAATAAATTTGTTGATAACGTTTATTATAAATATGATAAATTAAAGATAATATTGTCATTTGATTATATTAGTTAGTAAGCTGTGAAAGAGATCGCAATGATTCCATAATGTTGAAATTATATTTATTTTTTGCACTGTGTTGTTTGTTAGGTGTGTGTGTGGGACAAATTGTGCAAGATGGACAGTGTGACAACGTAACATTTGACTCTAACATTACCTTGGAATCGGTATGTAATTTTTGCATTTCATTTATGCATTAAAGGACCCATTTTTTATTTAATTTAAGATTTAGTATTGGACTATGAGAGTTCAATACTACCTACCAAAAACGTTTTTGAGTTACCTTGGAATTTTCACATCACTTGTCTTATTCTAAATCAAAATCATTTTTCAATTTAAAAATGATAACAAATATGTATATAAAAAGTTAAAATCGAGTATTTTCAACTCAAATCAAATGACATAGCTCTTATTTTAAGTAGGTACGATTTTTATGTCACTTTCGACAATAAGCGACATATTTTTTTAACTGTTTGTGTATTTAAAAAGTTCAATCTGTCTGTGGATAATAATACTATAAACTAATATTATAAACGCGAAAGTAACTCTGTCTGTCTGTCGAACTTCCACGCTAAAACTACCGATAAAACAAAATTTAGTCTAGAGACTGAGAAAGGACCGACATAAACTCGGGCGGAGCCGCGGGCGAAAGCTATTATATATTTGATATAAGTTTTAAATATTTATTTATCTGTTCGTGTGGGTTCAAATTATTTCTCATCAGAACATTACAGGCGTTTTATTGTGATCCTAAGATTAAGTTGAATAGCTGCATTATTTTATTTTACCTGGATTTAATAAATTGGCGCCATCGATAAGATATTAAGTTATACACTCGTTAAGGAATGTTGATAAATGTACTCGTACGTGAAATCAATTTATGGCAGTACCTACATCGTTTTCAAGAAAGTTCTACCGACAGATGAGAATGAAAATAGTAACTAAATAGAATTGAAAACTAAATAGATATTGCAGCAAAAATGAATGACCATTACTTTCGGTATTTACTTAATCTTCTTTTCTGATTTTTGAAGTTTATCCAATGTTAGTACACATGATTTTACCGTTATCTAATCTATCCTCTATTCACTCAAGGTTCGCTGGAAGAAAACTCAGGTTTGGGTTAAGCTTGCCTTTGTAAATGTAATCTCCTAGTAAATAAAGTAAGAAAATTTGTGTACAATAAAGAATTAAATAAATAAATAAACTATATTTATGTACTTTTAGTGCAAAAATCTAAACTTCTCTACTAATGTATTAAATAAAGGGAAAAGTTATATCCTATACCTGAATCTACACGATTTCAGTATAAATGTTGACTTGTTAGGATACGGACAGATGAGCGTCTACAATTCAGACAAAATTAGTCAGTAAGATTAACTATTAAAATTAAATAAATATCTATTTTAATATGAAAATACTATAGCTATTTGGTTTCAAATTAGACTAGTATACTTAAGAGAAGCAACTACAAATTGTTTTCGAGTTGAATTCTAAGT
Organism: Phragmatobia fuliginosa; assembly: GCA_932526445.1. Lineage (NCBI taxonomy): Eukaryota > Metazoa > Arthropoda > Insecta > Lepidoptera > Erebidae > Phragmatobia > Phragmatobia fuliginosa. Next base: position 15,395,738 of record OW052074.1, on the reverse strand, counting down.
GTGCCTTCACAGCTACAAAACAAGTGACCGATAATTTTTCAAAAAACATTTAAAATAGCCTGCCTTTGGTCAGCTCAGTAAATGCGATAGATCCAACTTAAATTTTTGAGGGATTACTTTTTAAACAACTGTGTTATAGCGTTCATTCATTAGTTTTTAAATTTGCTTTCACAGTATAAAAGAAGCCATGGCAAAACCTTAACATGAAAATAATTTACATATACTGAATAATGTTTACTATCTTTAATACCAATGTCCAAGCCCGAGACAATGTACTGATTGCTTTCGAAAATAATTTTGAATGTTCTAGAAAAGAAACAATGTAATCGTAAGCGATCTTTGAATCATAATAACTACGTACTTCATTATATAATATCAATTTAAATCATTCGAATCAATTACGTGATTGATAATATACCTGAAAAGATATATATTATATAATCATTATAGGTACCTTACTATATAAGTTGGTTTTAAATGTTTTCTTAATTAGCCACGGCTTAGTACCACTCCAGCTAGATATTCACTAGGTATAGAATTTGAGGCTTATTGCCTTAGAGGGTCAACCAAAACCCACACTATCGTGCGTGTTACCGAAAAACCATGAAAAACCGTGCGTGTAAAAATGGTAGATGGTAATATATAATTAAGCACTCCTTAAACAAGAGAAGTAAAATTAATTTGTAACTTTCTATTTGAAAAAAACACTGCTTCTCTTGACAATGGATTCACTTTTGAGCTTCCGAAGAGTGATCTAGAAAGGATTTGAATTGTAACGTGCATTTTTGTGTTTACTACAACAATACCTATATGCCATCCGATCTGGGTTCATAGCTATTTGCTTAAGTTTCTAACAGTTTCTTGATATCAATAATCTAATGATGTTTTAAACCGGTAGACCTAACTTAAAAAAAAAATATGCCTGTAACTAAAAACTTTGTTGCATAAAACATCTCGATGATAATGGCCAATAAGATTCATATCCAATGTTAAAGTTTCATGCTGTGATCGTTTTAATGATCTCTCAGGTATAGAAAAGGTTAACATTTTGTATACATTTTGTAATATCCTTTATTATGTGTACTAAGCCTAGTTAACTAACGTATATTATTATCACGTTTCAACTTTTTTGTCCTAATAAAACTGTCTCACATAAAGCAAACATTAAAACAAAAACCCTATATTTAGATGAGAATAGATTTACCGGATACAGTAGTTTTTTTATATAAAAAGTACTCTCGTATTAGGGCTATACATGCTGTTTCACGGGGGACTTTATAAACTCACATGAAACGGACACAAAGAACACTCAGACTCAATTTCTGGACACACAAAGTGTTGTCTCACGTGGGATTTGAACACACGATACTTGGCGCAGTAGAAAGCGGTATGGCGACCACTTAGGGTACGCGTTCATTGGCCCGCGCTGGACGCACCGCACGCACGGCACGCAACGGAATTTATTTTGCTTTGTATGATTTCTCATAGTGATGCGTCCACTATCCGCGCCGCCCGCACCGAACGCCGGCATTTATGAGCAAGGCAAATCCGTTCAATCCGTTGCGTGCCGTGCGTTCGGCGCGGGCCAATGGACGCGTACCTTTAAACCACTAGACCAAACATACTGGGTAACTTAATACGAGTATATTAGTTTATACTATGTTTTTCTTTCTTTCTATCTTTCAAATATTTCCTTAATAAGTATAAAAATTATTACTTTAACTTACATGTCGATCGAATGTTGATTATAATGCATTAGGATTGAAATGATGTTTTTATTGACAAGGATAACTTTTACTATTAATATATAGGTTTGACCTGTCATGACAAATCCACATAATAATATATTATATCGAACATGTGTGGTTACATCTCGTTAACGATAGTAAGATCAAAGGCAGCTTAATGTAGGTATTTTAGTTCGCTTTCGTCTACGCTTGATTTATTGTGTAATGAATAATTTAAAATTAAATAACTGTTGTACTGCAAGATAGCAATTTATATCTAAATCGATGCAATAATATTCATATGTATGATACTAGCTTTCGGCCGCGGCTCCACCGACTTGTTCCTTGATTATTGCAGTAAAAAGTAGCCTATGTGTTATTCTGATATATAAACTATATTACTGTAAATTTCATCCAAATCCGTTCGAAAGTTTTGCGTGAAAGAGCAACAAACATACGTGTCATACTAACAAACTTTTGCGTTTATAATATTAGTAGGATATAATATGATGCCAAGTCAATGTCCCTGTACTATGATGTCTTTTTTATTTTTATGTATTAGACTGCCAAAGAAATTTATACTATACGTGGAAACTTTATTCTGTCTGATGGAAACTTTTAGTAGAATGCAGTAGAGAAGTGGTTCGTAGAAGTCCACCGTATTCATTGTGAATGCAGGCAATTTAATAATACAATAGTGACCCACACTAAGGCGGCCTATTGATATATGCCTATTCATGCATCATTGGACCGGTCTGTCACTCACCAACGAAACACGACAACACAAATGACGTCATTTTAGATTGGTCTTGTATGAGAGAATAGTATCACCCCGGTATAGCCGGAACGTAAGGTAAACGAATGAGCCGGCTCGACCAGAGCAGTACTACCCTCACACAGAAGACGATCGTAATTATGACAGCATTCTTGCTGTTGTATTTCGTTGGTGAGTGTGATACCAGAGGGCTAATCATTCTCCCAGCCATCGAAGGCCGCGAAAATGATGCAGAATTATCTAACCAGGCCGCCATGGTATGGGATACCATGCTGCATTGCCTACCCTCACAATGAGCATGGTGACCCCTACCTCTGGATTCTACTCATGCTTTCCATAAGGCAGAGTAGAGTCACTTTTGTAGGCTAAATTATAAAAAAGGAGCAAAGCGCTACTACCTCTATCTTCAATTACAGACACAATTTTATTTGGCTCTGGGAGACAAAACCTTTCATAGCGTTACGTATGCACCTCAAATATTAAAGGGATAAGACAAAATAATAGATTTACTTTTTTTTTTTTTTTATTTGTTTACGGATGTGCGTACAATTTGCGCAATTTACATGTAAAGTGTACGCACTTTATATGTAAAGTTACATGTAAAGTGCGTACAATTTACATGTAAAGTTATAAATTTCAAAAACCCCCGATTTCCATCAATCCTCCTAGCTGAAACTGAAATTCAGTTTCAGCTAGGAGGATTGATGGAAATCCAGTTTTCCCACGGAGCGAATGGCATCGGACCTCCGCAACCCTAAAGGGAAAACTGAAATTCGAAGATTGAACTAGTTGTCAGTATATTTGAGGGCACTGACTTCCCAATAACGATTGCCATAGATGTTCATGACAACCGGGACCGACGGCTTTACGTGCTCTTGACTAATTGACCTTTCAAACAAAAAACAAAATCAAAATTGGTTCATCCGTTTGGAAGCTACGAAGCCATCGACAGACACACACGTCAAACTTATAACAACCCGTCGCTTTTGGGGCTTAAACTAGCGTAGGGCATTAAAAGAATGTTATCTTTAATTAGTTTTTTTTTTTTCCAATAGCTTCAAGGAACCTGGCACGAAATACATAGAATAGACAACCCGAATCAACGTGATGACTGTTCGTCGTTTATAATCACTGATGGAAATAACAATGGCACATTGAATGTTCAGTATCGCACAGTCAATTCTAACTTTGTACAATATTTAAATGGTACACTGACGCTTCAAGCGAACGCCACGACAAACACCTCTCGAGAGTTTACCTTGGATATTCCTATTTTTAATACTCGTAAGTTCTAATCCATCGTTCATTATTTTTATATTTAAGCCTACTTAATCAATTAGCCTAATTTAAAAACAGTGATTCTGGTCGATGGAAAGCTTGAATAGAATCACAGATTAGGGATGGTAATTCACACTATGGCGGCTTAGTGAAGATGCTTCTGTATGAATGGGCCTCCGGTCTCAGACTCACTAACGAAATACGACAACACCAAGATTTTAAGCTATTATATAGCTTTTATCGCGGGCTTTGAGCGCGGCGACCGAATCTAGAAATTCTGTAACGAAAAAACCTAACAAAAAAAAATACTGCATGAATAAAAAATAAATAAATAAGCAATTATAATTGCATAAGTTGATGAAAAATTCTATGCAATAGCTTTACCGGGGCAGTCCCCCAGTGCCACACGACTTTTTTTTTATTTTGAGCTTTGAGTGCTCTACACACTCTCCTTTTAGGGTGATAGTTAAGCCTTATATATCCTCACTTATCTAATTAAATTTATTGTAAAGCAAAAATAAATATTGTTCACAAAAATATTTCAGATCAAGATGCAAAAATGTAGTATTGTGTTTTAAATTGATGTTCTGAAGCTACATTTTAATTTTCAGCAATCGACTTCCTGATCACTTTCGACGATGGGAATCTGACTAACTTTTTTGTCGCTTATTCTTGCCAAAATATTGATACTCAAAGACGAAGTAGTAAGTACATATAATTTATCTTAATTCATACAACTTTGGTCCTACTCGTAAATATAACTTTAAACAAAAATATGATATTATTCTCCTTTCAAAGAGATTAAATTAAATTGTCTACTTTCATGTAAATAATTTAATGTTGTTTTTAAAAGTAGATGCATTAATTTCTGTAAACCATTTCAATATGTAATTTTTAAATTTTCAGTACAATTATGGATCTTTGGGCAAAGCAGGGAGCTGACCTTTGCAATGGAGCACTTAATAAACTTAAATATAAACGAAATGTTTGGGGTTAATATAAGTAATCTTACGGCTATAGATCAAAGTGATCTTACCTGTTTGGTACTCCCCATAATTCCACCTGGAGAGCCCATTATAATACCTGGGAACTGTGCTAATGATGGTCGTATACCAGTACAACAGGCCTTTAATCCTACTTTGGTAAGTAGATCCAAACTTCCTTTCCCCTTACTCTAAGGAGTGGGGTTACTTTGAGGGTAACACACTTGTGACTCTTGAGTTGTCGGTGTCAATAGATGGAGGTGGCTACTTACCATCAGGTGACGCAAACGAACGCAAACGAAATCATAAGAATCAAGATACCGCTCATAGCAGCATACCACAAATGGTCACCTATCTAGGTACTGACCGCGCCATCGTTGTTTATCCTCAGTAATTATCCAATCACCTAGGACTACTTGGCTATGAATGTTTAATTATTTATTTTACTAATATTAAACTAACACTTAAAATTGAAAGTTTGTAACTCAAACTAGAACGACTAAACAAATCTGAATGAAATTAAACACTATAATTTTGATTTCATTTATAGTTCCAAGGACGTTGGAATGAAATTGCAAGCTATTTCACTGAGAGCTCCAGCGGCAGCTGTGTCAGAGCAGAGTATAATCTTGGCAATGGAGTTGTCGACGTACTCAATAGCCAAGTGATTAACCAGACTCTCCAAACCATCCAAGGAAATGCTACAGTTATCAGTAATGATGGTAGTGCAAGATTAAGAGTCTTATTAGACGTAGGAGGTGGTAAGTGGATTTTCTTCGATATTTTTGAGAGTTACCAGAAAACCAGAATTATGGAGATCCCAGAGAACAGTTATTCCATCTGACAATATGAATAAAAATGATAGCATTTTTACCGCCTCTATATATTTGTTTTTAATTAGTATTATTTCTGTTTATTTCGTGCCTAACAATTTCTAGCCTTCAAATGCTATCATTCTATTTAATACGCATTCTTATGGGAAATATTCTTTCTTATTAATGGGTAATGGTAAAAAGAAATCCATTATTTAACAAATAGACGGCTTTTCTTTTCTGGTAGTTTTGTGATTAATTAGATCAGTTTTAATCTCTAATTTCATGCAAAAATAATGGATTTCATTTTACTACACCTATTAGGGCACTTTATTAGGTTCTTCCTTTATAAATTCTTCCAACAAAACTAAATGCATATTGTTTAGATAAAAAGTCATATTTGTATACAAAGCTAGGCTTAAAAACGGTTTATTTTATAAAATGCAACTTTAGAAATATTTATTTTTCAGTTATTCTTGAACAGGAGTTATGGATACTTGCCACCGACTACCAAAGTTACGCGGTATCATACAGCTGCGAAGAACTGCCAAATGATCAAAGACGAAGTAAGTAATAAAGCAAAAATTATACTTATAACATACTCCGATTATTTTACCTATATTTATGTATTTTAATTTTAAATTATTTCAGTTTATAGTTGGATCCTAAGTAGGCAACGCACACTTAATGCAACAGCACAAATTGAAGTTGAAAATCTCATCGGTTCGATATTGGAATTGAATCAAATTTATTATTCAACAACTGATCAGTCTCTTGAAGGTTGTTTCTATTTCCCGGAGCCTAATGGTCGGCCAGTCATATTCAGGGGACAATGTGAAATGAATAATGCTACAGCAATGACGAACTTTAATGCCGTAGAGGTACGTTTAATTACTCGGTTTGCATCGTGCTTTGTCTCATTTACTATACTATATACATATATATATACTATATCTTTAATCTTTTTTCAAATAAATAAATAAATATTTTGGACATCTTACACACAACGTCATCTAGTCCCAAACTAAGCAGAGCTTGTACTGTGGGTATTAAATAACTGATAAAAATACATAAACCTACTTTTTTTTTAAATACATTCATATTATACATAGAAAACACCCAAACTCCGAAACAAATATATGTGGATCACACAAATTTTGTTCCGACCCGGGAATCGAACCCGAGACATCTTGATCAGCAGCCGTATACGCTAGCAACTAGACCAACAAGGAAGTCTGTCCCACAAGGTGTTTTAATTCGTTCTTCCTCACTAGTGTTATTTAATTTTAATAGATAGGTGTGTTAATACTATTATATGTCAATAATAGAAAATAGAAAATAATAGAAATTGTGGGTAGTAGAGCCACTCTGATTTCAGCACGAATGGGCCGGCTCGACCCGGCCAGTACTACCCTCACACAGAAGACAAACCTAATAATGACAGCATTCTTGCTGTCGTATTTCGTTGGTGAGTGTGAGACCGGAGGCCTAATCATTCTGCATCATTCTCCCGCCCTTCGAAGGCCGGGAGCATGATGCAGAATAATCAAACCAGGCTGCCATGGTAGGGGTCGCCATGCTACATTGTCTACCCTCACAATAAGCATGGTGACCCCTACTCCTGGATTCTCCTCATACTTTCCATCAGGCAGAGTAGAGTCACTTTGGCAGTCTTAAATATAAAAATAATAATAATAATATGATTTTACAGTATATGGGATTATGGCACACCATAGAATTATACCCAAGTATGTTCCAAGAGGGCACTTGCAGCAACGCTCGCTATTCACTAAGTGGTGGACAAGTGAATGTAGTTAACAGCCAAGTTGTAAATCAGACTCTCGACACTTTGATTGGCTTTGCAGTTCCTGCCTCTAACGACAGTTCTGCTGAATTGCTGGTCACGTTCCCAACTGTGACCGATAGTCGTAAGTATCATAGAAAATCCTATACAAATAACATATCATCATCAACAGCCTTCAACAGTCCAATGCTGGACATAGACCTCTCCTTAGAACGGAGGTTATGGCCTACTATACCACGCTGGCCAGACGGGTTTTTATAGGGTTGGTTTCAAGTTTTCCTTCTCTTTGCATTTGTGGCGACACGTAGCGCTCTATACGGAGTAACTACTAATCCTGAATCGCGAAAGTGACATTCTCGCGCCGATTAGCATATATACAACATCCCAACATCAACTATTGGGCAGTGGCCCTCCAGGCATGATCACTTCGCCTGGTCGGAGGATCCTCCCTTTGTGATGGAGGAACACGACACCCGTTCCACACATTGATGTTGTCTTGCGTAGTTTATATTTTACGACACCCGCTGGATGAATAGGGATGGTGACACTGTATTCTTAATCCGTCACCACACGGACAATTTTTAATATAATAGAGACGTAAAAAATAAGTTACGATACTTTCTAGCGTTAAGATTCTCACAAATCTAATTAGAACTTTACTTACGATAATTTTTCCCAAGGACTTGGAAAATATTTAGTTAAATTACATGCACATTGAACGTCTTATTCATTTCATTGAGTAGTAAAATTAAAACCTTCATGGAACTAACTTTTACCCTCGGCTCTGCCTGTATGATGGATACCATGGATGACGGATTAATATATAGCTTATGACACTTGTGTTTGTCTTTTATAAAAAAAAAAACAGAAAAAGTTTAAGAAACGATAACCCGAATACGTAAAAATATTGAAAATATTAAAATAGCCTTTATTATATATCTCTTTTAATAAAGTGGGTTCTGCAGTGCTACAGTGGAAAATACAAACATACATAGACTGGCAAAGCTATTAGCCCTTCTTTTGATTTCATCGTATTCGGAAAGAAGATGTAATATTTGCGAGAATTAATACTGCACCTAATATAACAATCATGTAAAACTTCAACTATCACGGGTATTTGTGAAAAAGATGTTTCTAAACATTTACCATTTTCTATTTCAGAAACAAATTATTGGGTGTTGGACACAAATTATACTTCTTATGCGTTGGTTTATTCTTGTACCAATTTAGATGAGGAACAGATGCTAGGTATGTATGCAAGATTCTATACTAGACTTTCAGTATTTTAACATTGCTGTGCTACGCGGAAAGCAATGATCTGACGGCCAGACCAGAATCCAGATTCGAACTGACACAATGCAGTCATTATGGAATGAATAATTCTCTTGTTGCATCATGTGTGTTTTATTATATATGCGCCATTCTTACAATATGCATAAATTGATCTAGTGGTTAGCGTATGCGGCTGCTGATCAATAGGTCTCATATCCAATTTCCGGGTCGGACCAAATGTTTGTATGATCTTTTATTATTATTTTAAATCTTATAAAAATATTAAGATATCTGATACACAACGCCATCTAGTCCTAAACTAATAGAGCTTGTACTATGGATACTAAACAACTTACATAAATATGTATACACATATTTTTAAATACATACATATTATACATAGAAAACACCCAAACTCCGAAACAAATATTTGCCGATCTTAACAAACAACAGTCGCATGCACTACTACTGCTCCATCGAGGCAGGCATTACGTTCATTAATTAAGAACAAGCTGGACATTCTTAATGAAAATCAGCCGAGATTATTAAATTTTAATTGTATTACAGTAAGCAGCTGGCAATTAAGTAGAAGTCGGACGTTGGCAGCTGAGGATAGACTTGCTATCGAAAGAGTCATCAATACTACCAACGTATTGGATCAACAGTATTATGTAGCAGAAAACCAAACAGACGAAGGTTGTTTCTTCGTCCCCGTTCCTCAAGAAGGAGTGCCTGTTGTATTCCCTGGTCGATGTGACTCTAGCGTTGGGATGGAAAACTTTAATCTTACGCTGGTGAGTGGGTCAAAAATCATTTAATATTTTCTTATCGATCATCATCAATAATTCTCCGCTCCATTGTCCCACTGTTGAGCTGAGGTCTCCTCTCAGAAGCCCTCTCCCGGCCATACGTCCCCACACTGATCGAGTGCAGGTTGGTGACTGGCAAAACACCATTATTGCTACGTACTCTTGCCGTTGGATGTTGTTAAGCCACCCAAAGGCATCCAACTAAGCATTAACTATTATCTTAAGAAAACAACCGAGACCAACTGCTTAACGTGGCCTCCGGATCACTGACACGCTCATGGTATTATGTCATAAATGGTCACCCACCTAAGTACTGACCGCTCCGTCGTTGTGTACCGTTCATTGTTTGCAATCACCCAGAGCAACATTGCTATGATCGAATCGCTTAATCCCTTCCTTACTTTATTATATTCGTTTTCGTATTGTATTAATATTTCAGTTCGCTGGTACATGGTTTGAAATCCAAGCTTATCCTAAAATTGAGCAAACAGGACAATGCATTAGTCACGAGTACAGCAATTTCAGTGACTCTGAATTAAATTTCGTGTCTACAAGTGTCGACGATAATTTTCTATTGCAAAGCCAGGGTAGATTAATCTCTACTAATGGTACTGGACGATTGACTATCAATATTACTAGTGGCCCTGAACGTACGTATACAAATATTTTCTAATGTTCCTTCAACTTGTTTTTCCAGTATTCAATTAGGCTTGATACACTAAACAGTAGTACAATTAATCCCTAAATTTAGAAAAAAACTATTATAACAATTTGAGGACATGACTACCAATTAAATCCCCGAGGGTAGTACTCAAACTTAACTACTAATAAGAAGAAATTGAATTCGTCAGAATTAGGCGCAGTTATGTTACCGATTATTTATTATCGTCAAACGGATTAGGTAACACTAAAAACGAACCTTCAACAGTCTTAATGATATACCATGCAACATTTGTGAACCCCCTGACTTATTTTACTATAACACTACTTAGCAACCTCTCTACGATTACACTACCAAGTCTGATTACTGTAGTCCTCTCTCTTTGTTCTAATGGGTTTAATATACTTTGCAGGTAGTTAAACCTAGTACAAAAATAATTATAATCCAATTCTTATAAACCGACTACTTCATGAATTTTGAAATACTATAAGCTATGTGAAGTTTTCTCCTTTTATACGTTCGATTCTACCTCTGTAGAATCATTCATTTCTTTCATCATCAATTCAATTATGTATTTTTAATTTCCAGCTATTGAAATACCTTTTTGGATCATTGATACAGATTATGATAACTATGCTTTGGCATATGCTTGTGTCGACCAACCCGGAGACTTGAGAGCAGGTATGAATTTTGTCCGTCGTAATTGGCTTTATAGATTTCATTATCAATCTAATGTATAGCTCATTCGTTTTTTTAACTGTGTACTTTTTAAAATACGTGGCATTTTGAGTCTCATATTTGTTTCTATGAAAGCAAAGTGCAGTTCTACAAGACAGCACATTAACCGGTTTATAATAAAATAATTATTTCTTGCTATATTTTATTAAACTATATTATATATTATTTAACTATAAGTGAAAAAGCACTGACCACTGCACTCATTATCACTACGTAATTTAATATTTTTAAGCATTGCAATAAATCACTTTAATTTTAGTGTGGAGTTGGAAGCTCGGCAGAACAAGAGAACTATCCACAGCATCTGAAACAGCCATAAACAATGCTATGTCAAATATCGATGTTCTTGATAATAAGTACTTCTGGGATATTGATCATTCAAATGAAACTTGCTACCTTTTACCCGTTATTCCTCCTGGTGAACCAATTATACTTCCTGGACAATGTGATGCTAACATTAGGAGGGTACAGAACTTTAACCCTATATTGGTAAGTGGTTTTTTGAGTCATCCACTCGCCTCTCAATTCTTAAGTGTTATTTATACCCGGAAAGTTTAATTATACCCACGTCTATTACTTCCTAAGTAATTTCTGGCTATTGAAGATTAATTAAAAGAATAGTTAACAACCAACAAATATATCGTTCCATCGACATAGTGTCAGTATTGTGTCTTGAACTATGAAAGCTTGATTGACTTATAGAATACTTATATAAGTTTTTTGTAAACACACATATTATAAATAGATACCTGAACTCAGAAATATATGTCTATGGATTATACATAAAGAATTCCAACCGAGGGTTTCAAACCAAGACCTCAAAGCACAGCAGTTGCATACTATTGCGCCACCGAGGCAATCAAATACTACTACTACGAAATCATGTTATGATTGTGTCGTGGATTTCAGATCCATATTTAATTGTGTTCTTAAATTTGAAAAGATTCGATTTATTTTAGCGATCACGGCATCAAATGTTTAATAAAGGATTTTTTTAAATAATAAAATAGTTGTGTTTATCATTTTTCTCGTATTTTTTCCATATAATCTTATCGATTAAACTTGCCAAAAAATTCAACAAATATGGCAATATCACAATTAGTTAAATCGGTTTTTATATATAAAATAAGGAAAAGTGAATAAATCTATAAAACATCCAATTTTATTTACAGTTTGGAGGCACTTGGCATCAAATCTCAAGTTATTTTACCGAGAGTTCAACCGGCAGTTGCGTTAGGGCAGAATATAATCTCAACGGTGGAGTGGTTGACGTGCTCAACAGTCAAGTAATCAATCAGACTCTACTAACTATTACAGGAAATGCTTCAATCATCAGCAATGACGGCAGTGCACACTTAGGAGTCATTTTAAATGTTCCTTCAAATCGTAAGAAACTTTTCCACTAGTATTATTATAAAATGTATCATTATCATCATCATCAGCCTATCGCAGTCCACTGCTGGACATAGGCCTTTTCCATTGCACACTACTCTGATCCGTTCTGGGCTTCTTCGATTAAAACATTTATACTAATTGGAAAACAAGACATTAGAATATACGAACATTCATTAAGTATAAACATTCATTTCTATGGTGTGTAAATACTTAAATCTAAGGATTTTTTTAAAATTTCAATATGCAAGTAATAAAGAGATTCAGATACATGCGCAAATTACATTTTGAATTCATAATTAATAAAAATATTTGATCACTAAAATGTTTTAAAAAAAAAAAAAACTTTTCAGAATTTGTTCGACAGGATCTTTGGATACTTGAAACGGATTACTTCAACTTTGCAGTTTCTTATAGCTGCGAGAATCTACCTAATAATCAAAGACGAAGTAAGTTCAAAAGCAAAACCTAAACTTATGCGACATGGCTACTCTTACAACATTTCTAATGTAATGCAAAATTATTTCAGTTTACAGTTGGATTTTGAGCAGACAACGAGAATTAGATTCAGTATCACAAACGAATGTAACTGAAGTAATTAGATCATTGTTAGAACTAAATAATGCTTACTTTTTACCAACCGATCAGACTTCAGAAGGTTGCTTCTATTTTCCTGAAGTAAATCCAAATACTCCAGTAAGGTTCCGAGGAAAATGCGATGAGACCATACAAGCTGTACCCAATTTTGATGCCGTTCAGGTAGATACAACTGTTTTATTTCTTGTAACTTCACTGTATCAGTTCACTGATAATAATTACATCATTCTCTTTTTAGTACATGGGCTTATGGCATGACATTCGTTCCTATCCAGAAGATTTTCAAATTGGTACATGTCAGAATGCCAATTACGAGCTTGTTGGTAGTGTGGTTGATGTACTCAATACACAAGTTATTAACCAAACACTAGACATTATGACCGGTACTGCAGTAATCGCTAGTACTGATGGAAGTGCTAGATTGAATGTAACCTTCAATGTTGGTGGCATAAATGGTAAGAACAATATGTTATTTGAATAAAGACAATTTCAGGCCTCTAATAAAGAAAGAAATTAAGACTTCCAAGTAGTATTCAAAAAATGGTCAAAAGTTTTATATTTAGCTTTTTATGAAAAGCATAAGTTATTTATAACTTATATTAATTTTTAGCACACCTATACCAATAACAACCTAGTTTTTTCTTTGTTCTTTCATTAACCCTAATAAATTTGCATCCAATAAACTTTTTATGTCATTTCAGTAACGACCAACTACTGGGTTCTTGCGACAAACTATACTTCCTACGCTCTGGTCTATTCCTGCAGACAAGTAGATGATGACTATTTTCAAGGTAATTGAAATGATACATGCCTGATTATATTATATTACCTACAAAAATGTGATTCGGTATAATTCGCATGTATATTTACAGTTTCCTCGTGGCAACTGAGTAGAACTAGGGAATTAACAAATGAATCTGTAGCCGCGATTAATGCTGTGAAGGAAACAATTCGGGTCCTTGATGAAAGATATTATTTGGACCGATTACAAAGTCCAGAGGACTGTTTCTACTTCCCGGAACCAGAACCAAATACACCTGTAATTTTCCGTGGACAGTGTGATGACAATATTACAGCCATACCCAACTTTAACGATACACAGGTAGGTAAAACAATTTCTTTCTCTCCTAAGGTTTATTAGTAACATAAGTACATTATTTTGTAAAAGTATGATTTATTTTGCAATTTAATAAGCAGTTGGTTTTATTCATGATTAAGATGTATTTTAAGAAATGCCTAATAATCAACAAAATTGGGACAAATTGAAACATTTGTCATTACATTTTCTATCTTGTTATAGCACATTATTGTGATTCGTAAATAGTAAAAGAAAAATGAAGTATTAAATTCATCTTTTGCAAATTACTAATTAAATTTAATATCGATCTTGAATATGCAACTTGTTAACAGTATTATCTATAACAAAATTAGGTCTAGTTACTGTTATAATGCTTTATAAATATTTTATAGTTTGAAGGACTGTGGCATGAGATTGGAAAATATCCTTACGGTCCAAATGACGTCTGTATCGATCATCGCTTCGAGCTTGGACCTTCATCTACATTCAATCACAATTCCTTCCATGTTCTGAATCAAACACTTTTGTTGGTTAATAACAGCACCATGAATCTCACTTCGACTGATGGTACTGGTAGACTAACAATTAACATTGTAGTAAATGGAACAGGTAAGTTATAATTTATTTAGAAACACTTTCCTATTTTATTACTTGAACAAATTGGAATTATAAATTAATAATTACAGTTTAAAAACACGCTTACAAATGCTGTTCAGAAATGGCACACAAAGATAATAAATAGGTGGCAAAAACGATGTTTATCATTCCTTCGAGATTAAATCGAGCATACCACAAGGTGGTATACTGGGTCCAATTTTGTACAGTATATTAAAAATACTGCTGATCTCCCACTAATTCACTGTCCCAGTATCCCAGTGTCCCAGTCAACACTGAAATAACACATAGCTGATTGATATTGCATTACCGCCTTTGTATGCATGCCCTATTGATAACATTCGAACATCTATGTGTTACTAACAATTAAACTAGGTTAAAAAGACTGGTTCCTTTTTGGTGGCTTAAGAAAAATATTTTTTTAATTCAGTTAATAATTTCCATGTCCAGCTATTTCAGAGATTAGCCGGAACAAGCAGAAAGACAGACAATAAAATGCTGTTTATGTTATTTAGTAAAAAAAACTGTTCATTTGATATTACATACAGACACTCCAATTTTATTTATTTGTATGGATAATTTGATGAATAAATATCTATACTTTGTGTTTTATAGTTTATAATATGTTTTACAGTTCAAACAATACCATTCTGGGTCCTTGACACCGACTACGAAAATTATGCCCTGGCTTATGGCTGCCGTGATCTTGGAAATGATTATAGACAAAGTAAGTTATTGCAATTTCATTTTTTTTTACATTTATTTTAAATCATTATCAGTACTATTATATTGATGCACTAAAGGATTTGAAAAGATTATTACCCCTCATTATGACCCTATTTGATTATATCAATTTAGTTTAAATGTTCTTACATGATGAAGTAATTAATTTTATACTTCTGGTTCTTATATTTCTTAGTATGAAACTAATCCTCCATACATTTGTTACTGTCACTAAAGTTCTTCCTAGGCCAAGCCACATAAGCTAGGTTCAGCAAAAGCAATATTAATATTTTGTTTAATAGTTTACAGTTGGAAATTAAGCAGGACAAGGCAACTGACCAATCAAAGTATAGCAGCTATAAATGCTTCAATGAGCGACATTGATGTTTTGGACAACAGATATTTCGACACCATACAGCAGTCTGATGAAGCTTGCTTCTACTTGCCTGACATAGGACCAAATGATCCTGTTACTTTTATTGGTCAATGTGATCTAAACATTCCAGTTGTAACTAATTTTAATGCAACTGCGGTAAGTTGTCATACGTTAATGTTATTACTTTTTTCCAAACCTGTTTCTTCCCTAAAAATATGCTAACGTTTGTCTGAAAAATTAAAAGATTCATTTACTTGCTTGATAATTCGTGAAAATTAAGTTGTTAAGGAACGCGTATCCTGTCCCTCCAACACAAAGGGAGGATCCTCTGACCAGGCGAGGTTATCGCGGACCACTGCCCAACGGTTGATGTTGGGATGTTGGTATATATGATAATTATGAGAATTTCTCAATCGCGATTCAGTACCTTCTTAAATTTCTACTTTAACGAAATAATGGAACAAATATTGAAGTTATATATACATCTTTCTTTACAGTATTTGGGAACCTGGCGATTAATAGAGACTTACTTTGCCGAATTCCAAATGGGCACTTGTGCGAGAGCTGAATACAGTCCAGGCATTAACTCTGTTTTAGTAGAAAACACACAAGTTGTAAATCAAACGTTGGACTCAATTATCGGATCAGCTGTTCTAGCAGGCAATGATGGATTAGGAAAACTGCTTGTTACTTTCCCACCTAGTAAGTGTCAAATAATATAAGTATGACAGATTTATATGAAACATAAAATAAAATAAAAATATAACAAGTACAATTTTTTTAAATTTTAATTTTTATTTCTAGATCAGACACCTTCAGATTATTGGATATTGGGAACAGATTACACATCTTACGCACTGGTTTATTCTTGTGAGAATATAAGTAACGATCGCAGAAGAGGTATGTGATAAACTAATTATTTTACACTGTATCGGTGAAAGATAATTAAAAGAATCGATGATTGAAGATTCGATAAGATAATAAAAAGATTATTTTGTGTTGAACTGTTGTTAAACAGATGTGTAGGCATAGATATAATTTGATTGTGACATAAGTTAACTTATTAAAGACGAAATAAATTCAAAGACAGCTAATAGCATATTAAGTTTAGAATAACATGAGAATTGTAATAATGATACACGGTTAAAGTTATTTAATAGGATATTACAAAGTTATTCAAAGACAGTCAATAAATATTAATAATATTCAAATAAAATAGAGAAGAGGAACTTTAATAACCTTAACTTAAAAATATAAAACATTTTAGTTTATAGTTGGAAGCTCAGCAGAACCAATGAGTTATCCGCGGAGGCCAACGCAAATATCACCCAGATAATCAACAGTATTGACGTCCTCAATAACCAATTCTATAGCAACATGGAACGTTCTGAAGCAGACTGTTTCTACTTCCCTGATGTAAACCCTGACACGCCAGTCCGATTTCGCGGAACATGTAATGAGAGTATACCAGCTGTACCCAATTTTGATCCTGTTGAGGTAGATAACTGTTTTGAGTCTTGGAATTATATTAGCTGTCATTAATATGTGTGAGATATTTTAATAATATTATTTTTCTTCAGTACATGGGGTTATGGCATGACATTCGTTCATATCCAGAAAACTTCCAAACTGGTACATGTCAGAATGCAAATTACGAACTTATTGACGGCGTAGTCGACGTACTCAATACACAAGTTATTAACCAAACACTAGACATCATGACAGGTACAGCAGTAATCGCTAGTACTGATGAAAGTGCTAGGCTGAACGTAACCTTCAATGTTGGTGGTATAAACGGTGAGAATAGTACAGTATAATACAAAATACTCTAGTTATATTTGGATAATAAGATAAGTTTCTGTTTTAGAATGGTAGATTTTAACGTATGAACTAAATGTTTAGGGTATTTTTTCCTCTGCCAATCAATCGTAACCTGAAACTCACTCCCAGCGCACATATATTCCTCCCACTATGATCCAGGGTATGAAGCGAGGTGTAAAAATCATCTCATAAGGCCACTTGGTGATAATGATGCATTTTCTACATTAACCATGAATATGATACTCAGCTCTATTCTAATCTACTCATGATTTCAGTAACGCTGGATTGATCCCCTTTGGCTTGGTCTTTAGAAAATAAAAGCACTCTTGGTTTCCAGAAATATCCTTTTCAGATAGGAATTTCACATTTAACTGATGTATACAACCTTAAGCATCGTCGTCGAGTTGCCAGCTTATCGGTTTTCTATAGGATACGCTTTAGAGAGTGCTCGAAAGCTCTTTTCGAACAGATCGAGCCATCTGTATTCCTTTATCGGACTACTAGGCGCAGGCAAAAGTTTCATCCATACGTTGTTGACATACCCAAAAGTCGAACTAAACAGTTTGACAGCTCGTTTTTGGTGAGAGTCGCCAAAATTTGAAACGACCTGCCTTGGTCTATTTTTTCTGATAGGTTAAACTCCGGAGCCTTTAAGAGTAGAGTGAACAGGTTTCTTTTGGAAGGGCGTGTACCACCTTCGTCTTCATCTACACTTTCCATCAGGTGAGATGGAAGACAAACGCCTCTTCCATTTCAACTAAAAAAAAAAGAAAATGTATATTAAGAATAACCATTATTTTGATAGTAATGATTTAACTTAGAAATACTTTTTACTAATGCAAATAATTTTATTTCAGTTACTACCAACTATTGGGTACTGGCTACAAATTACACCTCATACGCTCTAGTTTATTCCTGTAGGCAAGTGGAAGAGGAGTATTACCAAGGTAAGCGATAATAGCAAGAACATATATACAGCAAGTTACAAAACTTGCTGTATATAATATGTTCTTCGGCAATAGAAACACGATTTTTGTGAGAAGCTACGTTCTAATTAACATATTTACATACATTTGCAGTGACGTCATGGCAACTGAGTCGAACCAGAGAATTAACTAATGAATCTGTCGCCGCCATTAATGCTGTGATCGACACAATCCCGGTTCTTGATGAAAGATACTTCTTAGATCGATTACAAAGTCCAGAGGACTGTTTCTACTTCCCGGAACCAGAACCAAATACACCTGTAATATTCCGTGGACAGTGTGATGACAATATTACAGCCATACCCAACTTCAATGATACACAGGTAACATTCACCTTTGTATATAATAATAATATATCTCTTTATTGTACACCAAATTAAGTACAAGTCTCACTTAAGGAAGTACAAGTGATTTAATTTATTGAAAAACACCAGCACTTTATATTTTGTTATTATAAACATGTTTATATAAGCATGTTAAAACAAATGAATTGATCTTGAATTCACAAAACTTCCTCACATTGTTCGTGCATATGTGTGAACTGTACAACCTGCACAATAGACGTTATGATGTGTATAGCAGTAATGAAATACGAAAGCAGCATTTCACGGTTCCTGGCATGAACTACATCTGTGTCTGTTACTATTAATCCCAATATTCTGACCCCAATGATCACGTTGTCTTTACTTTTACTTTGTCAGAAAATATTTTTTCAATTCATAAATAAATAAATAAATATTTATACATCTAATCTAGTCCCAAACTAAGCAGAGCTTATGCTATGGGTACTAGACAACTGATATAAATGCATATATACTAAGAAAACACCCAAGCTTCGAAACAAATATTTTCAGATCATACAAACACCAAATTTTGCCGACACTGTCACTAAAGATTCACGTGTCGCCGAAAACACAATTCAAACTGTTTAAATAAATAGAACGTTATGTAATATTTATTTTTCTAGTTTTCGGGACAATGGCATGAAATAGAAAAATACCCCTACGGTCCAAATGATATATGTATCGATCATCGCTTCGAGCTTGGATCTTCAACTACCTTCAACCATAATTCTTTCCACGTTCTGAATGAAACACTGTTATTGGTTAATAACAGCACCATGAATCTCACTTTATCTGACGGCAGTGGCAGACTGACAATTGATATTGTAGTAAATGGAACAGGTAAGTTGATGATAGCTATCGTATTGATTGTTAAAATCAGGATTACACAATTAGACACAAGACTGCAAAAACTTTCTCCTTCGTATAAACTACAGATTCAGATTTCTTAGGAGAAAATTTCTATATTCAAATAAAATGAATATCAACATTTTCTTCATTATTAGCCTTTATCTGGTAACTGCTGGACATCAGCCACTCTTTGAAAAGAGGTTATTTTTTTTATTTTATTTATTAACTTCTTCAATAATAATTACTAGAGATACACAATAATAGCAACTTAAAACCATCAAAGTTTAGGTATACTTATGCTATTTTCCTTAAGTCTGTCCATGTTATACAAGTGAAAACTATAAATATTATAAGGAAAACATTTTAATAACTTTCACAATAATGAAGACACACGTGCTCATAGCCGAGGTGATTGGAAACAATTATAGAGGGTAAGCAAGGAATGCGAGGTCAGACCTAGGGTTACCGATTATGGCACGAATTGTTATGAGCGTTTCCGTGATTCGTCTCATTAAGCAGTCAGTCCCGGTTGTTATCTTAAGATAGCAGTCAGGAAGCTTAGTTGGGTGGTTTAAAAATATCCAATAGCAAAATTACGTAACCACAAAGTGTCTTGCCAATCCTAAACCAGGACTTGCCCAGCGTGGGGACTTAAGGCCTCAAGCCTCTCCTGAGAGGAGACCCGAACCCAGCAGTTATGATCCATCAGATAAGGAATGTTGATGATGAATAAAAACACACAAAAATAAACAATTAATATTTAACTTTTCCTTTCGACTCTCGTGTTGTAATGATATGTAATCTATATATTATATCATTTGTTATTTTGACTGCCTCGTTGGTCTAGTGGTTAGCGTATGCGGCTGCTGATCAAGAGGTCTCGAGTTCGATTCCCGGGTCGGAACAAATATTATTTGTGTGATTTACAAATATTTGTTTCGGAGTCTGAGTGTTTTCTATGTTTAATATGTATGTATTTACAAAAAATCGGCCAAGTGCGAGTCGGACTCGCCCATGAAGGGTTCCGTATCAACAAGTAACATTATATAAAAGTTCTTGTAGTTCGTTGATTAAATGAAAGGTAAATTGCGATTTACGATTTATGACGTATTAAAAAAAAACTACTCACTAGATCTCGTTCAAACCAATTTTCGTTGGTAGTTTTCATAGTAATATACAACATATATTTTTTTCAGTTTTATCACTCTCTTATTTTAGAAGTTAGAGGGGGGGGGACACACATTTTTCCACTTTGGAAGTGTCTCTCGCGCAAACTGTTCAGTTTAGAAAAAAATGATATTAGAAACCTCAACATCATTTTTGAACACCTATCAATAGATACCCCACACGTATAGGTTTGATGAAAAAAAAATTTTTGAGTTTCAGTTCCAAGTATGGGGACCCCCAAAACGTATTGTTTTTTTTCTATTTTTATATAAAAATCTTAATGCGGTTCACAGAATGCATCGACTGACCAAATTTCAACAGTATAGGTCTTATAGTTTCGGAAATAATTGGCTGTGACATACGGACGGACAGACAGACAGACAGACAG
The DNA here is from genome assembly GCA_932526445.1 of Phragmatobia fuliginosa. NCBI lineage: Eukaryota > Metazoa > Arthropoda > Insecta > Lepidoptera > Erebidae > Phragmatobia > Phragmatobia fuliginosa. Next base: position 15,374,543 of record OW052074.1, on the reverse strand, counting down.
ACAGACAGACAGACAGACAGACAGACAGACAGACTTGACGAATCTATAAGGGTTCCGTTTTTTGCCATTTGGCTACGGAACCCTAAAAAGAAAGTATGTTTATGTATTTATATCAGTTGTCTTGTACCCATAATACAAGCTCTGCTTAGCTTGGGACTAGATGATGTTGTGTGTCAGATGTCCAAAAATATTTGTTTTTTTTATATTTAATAATATTATTACACGTGTTTTACAGTTCAAACAATACCGTTCTGGATCCTTGATACTGACTACAGCAATTACGCACTGGCTTACGGCTGCCGCAATCTTGAAAATGATTATAGACAAAGTAAGTTTTAATATTTTATAACAATTAAAGATATTCAGCAAAAGCAATCTATGAATTCCTTTTTTTAATACACATTATAGCTCCCAAATTACGGGGATAACTTAATTAAACCAGAATGATCTTGCCGTACAAGGGCTGACTTAATGTCATGATGCATTCTCTCTTAGTCAACCTTCAGATAATGTAGAAATATGATACGCTAGGAGCAAAGAAAATATATAAAATTCCTATTAATAGCAAACTATTTTTATAGTTTACAGTTGGAAACTAAGCAGGACAAGGCAACTGACCAACCAAAGTGCAGCAGCTATCAATGCATCGATGACTGGCATCGATGTTTTGGACAATAGATACTTCGACACCATACCGCAGTCTGATGAAGCTTGCTTCTACTTGCCTGATATAGGACCAAATGATCCTGTTACTTTTATCGGTCAATGTGATCCCAACATTCCAGTTGTAACTAATTTCAATGCTACTGCGGTAAGTTGTCATACATTAATGTTATTACTTATTTTCCAAACCTGTTTCTTCCCAGAAAATATGCTAATATTTGTCAGAAAAATTGAAAGATTCGTATACTTACTTGATAATTCGTAAAAATGAAGTTGTGGAGGAACGGGTATCCTGTCCCTCCAACACAAAGGGAGGATCCTCGGAACAGGCGAGGTGATCGTGACTGGTGGGCCACTGCCCAACGGTTGATGTTGGGATGTTGTATATGTGCTAATTCCCGCGAGAATCTCTCAATCGCGATTCAGGATTAGTAGCTACTCCGTATAGTTCATTCCGTGTTTTCTTCGTGGTTCAGTGTTCCTTTGGTAGATGGCGCTGTTGTATATTTTTCGCTTGCGCTGCATGTGGAAGTCGCCACAAAGTATTCATTAATGCATTATTAATCTGTTAATTAAATTTAGCTATAACTTTACATCATGAACTAAACTTAACTAGACGTACCAGACGATCGACTTCTGAAATTCCTACTTTAACGAAATAATGGAACGAATATTGAATCTTTCTTTACAGTATTTGGGAACCTGGCGATTAATAGAGACATACTTTGCCGAATTCCAAATGGGCACTTGTGCGAGAGCTGAATACAGTCCAGGCATTAACTCTGTTTTAGTAGAAAACACACAAGTTGTAAATCAAACGTTGGACTCAATTATCGGAACAGCTGTTCTAGCAGGCAATGATGGATTAGGAAAATTGCTAGTTACTTTCCCACCTAGTAAGTGTCAAATAATATAAGTATGACAGATTTATATGAAACATAAAATAAAATAAAAATAAAACAAGTACAATTTTTTTAATTTTTATTTTCATTTCTAGATCAGACACCTTCAGATTATTGGATATTGGGAACAGATTACACGTCTTACGCACTGGTTTATTCTTGCGAGAATATAAGTAACGATCGCAGAAGAGGTATGTGATAAACTAATTGTTTTACGCTATATTGGTAAAAGGTAATTAAAAGAATCGATGATTGTGAAGATTCGATGAGATACTAAAAAGATTATTTTGTGTTGAATTTTATTTTGCTTTGAATTTAATGGATGTGTAGTAGGCATAGATATAATTTGATTGTAACATAAGTTAGCTTAATAAAGACGAAACAAATTCAAAAGCAACTAATAGCATCGCATATAAAGTTTAGAACAAAATTAGAATTGTAATAATAAGTACGAGTATTTTCTAGGGATATTACAAAGTTATTCAAAGACAGTCAATAAATGTTCATAATATCCAAATAATAGAGAAGAGGAATTTTAATAACCTTAACTTATAAAAATAAAACATTTTAGTTTATAGTTGGAAGCTCAGCAGAACCAATGAGTTATCCGCGGAGGCCAACGCAAATATCACCCAGATAATCAACAGTATTGACGTCCTCAATAACCAATTTTATAGCAACATGGACCGTTCTGAAGCAGACTGTTTCTACTTCCCTGATGTAAACCCTGACACGCCAGTCCGATTCCGCGGAACATGTAATGAGAGTATACCAGCTGTACCCAATTTTGATCCTGTTGAGGTAGATAACTGTTTTGAGTCTTAGAATTTTATTAGCTGTCATTAATTTAAGTGAGTTATTTTAATAATATTCTTTTTCTTCAGTACATGGGATTATGGCATGACATTCGTTCATATCCAGAAAACTTCCAAACTGGTACATGTCAGAATGCAAATTACGAGCTTGTTGGTAGCGAGGTCGATGTACTCAATACACAAGTTATTAACCAAACACTAGACATTATGACAGGTACAGCAGTAATCGCTAGTACTGATGGCAGTGCTAGGCTGAACGTAACCTTCAATGTTGGTGGCATAAACGGTAAGAAGAACTTTTGCACTTGAAAGTGTTAGAAAAAAATCTTACAAAATGTTTGTTGAAACGAAGAAGAATATCTTAAAACGCCCATATATTAAAGTAGTTTTAGTGTTAAAAAATCTATTTTTCAGTATAATTATTGTTTACAGACGTGGGCCTTGTGAATGAATTGTACTCAATATTTTTAAAACTTTTCTTTATTACTTCGTTTCAGTGACCACAAATTATTGGGTACTGGCTACTAACTACAGCTCATATGCTCTAGTCTATTCCTGCAGACAAGTGGAAGAAGAATATTATCAAGGTATGCAATAATTCTAACTTTTAAAAGACGCTTCAGCACACCTCTTCCGAAATATAAGTGTGATTATATAATACATATTTACATCTATTTACAGTTACATCGTGGCAACTGAGCCGAACTAGAGAATTAACAAATGAATCTGTCGCTGCAATTAATGCTGTAATCGACACAATCCCGGTTCTTGATGAAAGATACTTCTTAGATCGATTACAAAGTCCAGAGGACTGTTTCTACTTCCCAGAACCAGAACCAAATACACCTGTAATTTTCCGTGGACAGTGTGATAACAATATTACAGCCATACCCAACTTTAACGATACACAGGTAAAACAGACTTTCCCTAGAGATTTATAGTAATTAAATATGTTATTTTAGAAACAGAGAGAAGACAGACAGTTCTTTATCCAGAAATTTTATAAAATAGAGAAATCTTTCTGAGGTGATATTCTCGTGTAAAATCAGCACTTTTTTAATGATAAACGTAACACAAAGATGTTTACCTTAGTTTTTTATTGTTTCGTCATAAAGTATCACAAATGTTAGTAGAACAGACCAGCTTATGAACAAGTTTGTTAACAATTTTTTGTCACATTGACTGCCTTGTTGGTTTAGTGGCTAGCGTGTGCGGCTGCTGATCAAGAGGTCTCGGGTTCGATTCCCGGGTCGTTTCAAATGTTTGTATGATCTACAAATATTTGTTTCGGAGTTTGGATGTTTTCTATTTATATTATGTATGTATTTACAAAAAAAAAGTATGTTAATGTATTTATATCCGTCGTGTAGTACCCAAACCACAAGCTCTGCTTAGTTTGGGACTAGATAATGTTGAGTGTAAGAAGTCCAAAATATTTATTATTGACAAGCCTTGTGTCCTACAGTGAACTCGTTAAGATTTATTTAATTTCATATTTTAGTTTGAGGGTCTGTGGCATGAGATTGGAAAATATCCTTACGGTCCAAATGACGTCTGTATCGATCATCGCTTCGAGCTTGGATCTTCATCTACATTCAACCACAATTCCTTCCATGTTCTGAATCAAACACTTTTGTTGGTTAATAACAGCACCATGAATCTCACTTCGACTGATGGCACTGGCAGACTAACAATTAACATTGTAGTAAATGGAACAGGTAAGTTATAATTTATTTAGAAACACTTTCCTATTTTATTACTACTATCAATATATTGTAGTCAACGGAACAGGTAAACTTTGTCATTGTGTTAGTTTTTATAGCAAACTGGCTGACCCGACAAACTTCGTACCGCCTTGGAATATTAATTCTTATAAAAGTGCTGTGTTTAGTTATTAACTTATAGAGACGAATAGGCAGCAGCGCCACCTAACGGGCCTCGGCCGGTACCACCGCAATCGTATTGTTCTTGCATTTTGAATCTGTAATATCTTCAAAAATATCAATTTAAATTACATACTGTAAAAGGCCATATTAATCTACATTAAATGCACAATGTATTTAAGGTACTTAATTGGATAAGGATTAATACAGTATTGCTTAAAATCGCTTCCTAAACAAGCCATTATTTATCGTAAAATGAAAAAAATAAAAAAATGGTTATTGTGGGTTACACTTAAGAGATAGACATATGCCATTGCTGACTTTTTTGTAGACCTTTTTAAGGTGTACAATACTGTAGCACATTATTTTGATCTATCTCGTAGGGTACAGCCAGGTACAGCCAACGTTTGCAGCGTTGCCAGCGTTTGCGTTTACGACATCACATTAGAAACCTCTAAAATTATCAATGTTTCTCTACTGTATTATGCTTGTATTATACATATAAACCTCCATCACTCACTCACAGAATCACTCTATTTTTAAAGAATACGGCATCAAAATCGGTTGCATAGTTTTAATGATCTAAGCATATATAGGAACTGACAGAGAGCGGAAGCGACTTTGTTTCTATACTATGTAGTGAGTAGTGAAATGTAACTACAAGCGTGGTGAGGCGTAGCCGATGTTTGTATTGCCATCCTATGAAGATACCACTTATAAGCGGGTCTGTGACTCTCAAATTTCTTAAAACATTTTCCATATTTCGAGTTTGTCTTAAAATCACCAGATTTTTAATGATTATTTTTTGACTAGATTATCATAAACAGTTTATTTTATTCATGTAGTTTAATAAACTTATTTTCATTTATAATGAAATCTAATGTAGCTATAATATTTTTACAGTTCAAACAATACCGTTCTGGGTCCTTGACACCGACTACGATAACTATGCCCTGGCTTACGGCTGCCGTGATCTTGGAAATGATTATAGACAAAGTAAGTTTTTTCAATTTACAGTTATAGAGGTCCTGCGAAATTCAGAACCAATAATATTCTTAATTATTACTGCCTCGTTGGTCTAGTGGTTTGCGTATGCGACTGCTGATCAAGAGTTTTCGGGTTCGATTCCCGGTTCGGATCAAATGTTTGGAGATCCGCAAATATTCGTTTTGAAGTTTGGTTGTTTTCTATGTATAATATGTATGAATTTACAAAAAAAAGTACGTTTATGTACTTATATCAGTTGTATAGTTACCCATAATACAAGCTCTGCTTAGTTTGAGACTAGATGCAGTTGTGTGTGTAAAAAATGCTGGAATATTTATTATTTATTTATTTAATTCTGCACGTAACATTGGTAGTTGTTGGTAGACAAATTTATAGCTAACATAGAAACCCTGAGCTTTATCCATCAAACTCCATGATTGGCACTCTGAATCAGAACAACTGCAAACAAAAGAGTCAACAGTTAACTATCACAACTAACACAATATTTTATTCGTTAGTTTACAGTTGGAAACTGAGTAGAACAAGGCAACTGACCAATCAGAGTGCAGCAGCTATCAACGCTTCGATGAGCGACATCAATGTTTTGGACAATAGATATTTCGACACTATACAACAAACTGATGAAGCTTGCTTCTACTTGCCTGACATAGGACCAAATGATCCTGTTACTTTTATTGGTCAATGCGATCCAAACATTCCAGTTGTAACCAATTTCAACGCAACGGCGGTGAGTTTATTATTTTTATTTGATTATTTAGGCAAGTCCTGTCCGTGTGGTGACGGATTAAGAATACAAAGTGTCACCACCTCTATTCATTACATGGGTGTCGTAAGAGAAATAAAATAAGCAGCTAACATCACTGCCAAGAGAAAGAAAACTTGAAACAAACCCTTTACCAACCCGTCTGGCCAGCGTGGTATAGTAGGCCAAAACCTTCTTTCAATGGAGAGGCCTATGTCCAGCAGTGGACTGTTAAATGCTGTTGATGATGATGATGATGATTTGGGCAAGACATCAATATGTTTGGAGATAATTTTACTATTTCATCATTTTATTTTGTTAACCTGCAAAGGGAAAGAAGGTATACTGCACCCAAATTTCAGTATTCAAAAAACGTGCAATCCACATATGCATAAAACATAACCACGTATTTATTTTTGTTACCCTCCTGTCAATCCAAAGACAACCTTTGGTAGACAAAGTAACATAAACATAGTAAAGAAAAAAAAGCATTATTAAAGTGTGTACATCTCTTTCTCTGCAGTATTTGGGAACCTGGAGATTAATAGAGACGTATTTTGCTGACTTCCAAATGGGTACCTGTAACACAGCTCACTACAGTGAAGGCAATGACTCTGTTTTGGTCGTGAACACACAAGTTATAAATGAAAGGTTAGACTCACTTACTGGGACAGCTGTTCCAGCAGGCAATGATGGATTAGGAAAGCTTCTTGTTACTTTCCCAACTAGTAAGTATCAAAGAGTATAAGTATGAGTATGATTTAGATTTGCGCATACAAAGGTAGAATTTTAAGGAGTGGTCAAAAGCTATTCATTCATTACTTCATTCTTTTATTTTCAGGTCCAACACCTTCAGATTATTGGATATTGGGAACAGATTACACGTCTTACGCACTGGTATATTCTTGCCTGAATATTGGTAACGACCGAAGAAGAGGTATGTGTTACTGCTAATAAGGTTTTTTTTTTCATAAAATTATACTTCCTAAAGCCTTTTCAACGCTATAGTATAATTCAAATACGGCCAAAATTTAAAATTATTTTCCCACGTACAATTTCAAAACATTGTTTTGAATTTGTATTTACAAAAGTAATCTTAATTACGAGTATTAGACAAGGGTTTCTTTTATTGCTAACGGTTACTTGAATTTCTGGTAATAATTGAGTATTATTGAAATTGATAATTTGGGCATAATGCGTGGCTATTAACTAGAATGAAATGAAAGACTACAAGATCATCATAAAGTTGGGACACGTATAATTCTTACTGTTTCTTGGTGACTATAAGACTTACTCGAATGTTTTTTTTTATTTCAGTGTTTAGCTGGAAATTGAGTCGTACAACTTCTCTAACACCTAACGCCACCACAGCCATCAACGATATTGTGGACAGTATCAACGTCCTCAATGAAAACTTCTACCAAACCATAGATAATTCGGACGATGGCTGCTTCTTCTTCCCTGTACCTGACAGAAATACCCCTGTTGTCTTCCCTGGACAATGTGACACAAATATTACGGCTATGGCAGACTTTGATGCTTTAAGAGTAATTTGTTTTTTTTTATTCAAAATACTTTTATTTTTTCAAAATTCTAGTATCTCGAATTATTGATGTTCAGTTGTCATTTAGAATATTTATTTAGTTGTATTATTTCTTCTCGTTTTAGTACCTAAATATATGGTATGACATCGAATCATACCCGGCGCCCTTCCAAACTGGCACTTGTAGCAGGGCTAATTACACCCTTAATGCTGATGGATCAGTACGTGTAGAAAACACTCAAGTAGTTGATCAACTCCTGGAGACTTGGATCGGAACTGCGGAGGTAGCAAGTGATGACGGTTCCGGTAAACTGAACGTCACCTTTAATGTAAATGGAATGAACGGTAATTTTTGCATATATTCTTACAATTCTTCTGATACTCATAAAAACGGGACTAATAATTAGTCTCGTTTTTATGGGTATAATAAGCAACATATTGTGGAATTAGTCTTCTAACGTCACTCATTAATAAATGAGATCCAACCAACATCTTGCCGAAAATCGAGATACATAATTTAAATCGATTTTCGACAAATCGTTGGTTACATCTTTTCTGCTGTACAGGGTCTTTTATATTTAATAAACTATTTGTGGTACGATATCAATAAATTGATTATTGATCACCTAATTGTTTTTCTCTGTTATAGTTACGACCAACTTGTTGGTGCTGGACACGGATTACGATTCGTACGCTTTGGCCTATTCTTGTGAAAATATCACCCCAAGCACGAGAGCAGGTATGAAGATCATCTGATTGAACAGTTTTATTTTAATACTTATTATGTGTGTTTAAAATGAAACTGATTGTAAAACGAATATTTTTTAACAGTTTTCAGTTGGAAACTAAGCAGATTTAGGACATTAACAGAAAATGCTACTCAAGCTATTAATAACATTACCAACTCTATACAAGTTCTGCAGCAGAAATACTTTGTTCCGAGAGGCCACACTGACGATGACTGTTTCTACTACCCTGATAATAATGGGGGCGATGTCATATTAAATGGTCAATGTTTAGAACATAATTTAGTTCCTGCAGTCACAAGCTTTAACGCAAACTTGGTAAACGTTTTGATTATTCTATTTCTATGTATTTAAGTATGTGTAACTGTAGTGCTGTAGACCATACATAAATATTCTATGCAAAGAATATAATATGAAAATATTATTAATCATGAACTTATTTAGATACTGAGAAATTAATGGTTTAGTAATAGTTACCTCTTCCCTACTACTGTAAAGTCAAATCAAAAATAAATATAAATCTAAAAATCAAAAACAAGAATACAATGACGAATAAAATTCACATTTGTCTAAATTTAGTTAGTTGAACTAGTTGATAGAATATTTGACGGCACTGTCTTCCTAACAACGACCGACATAGATGTTCATGACAACCGGGACCAACAACTTAACGTACTCTTTAAAGCACTTACGTAAAATAACGATTGATCTATATTAAACAAACAAACAATACTAGCAATGGATTATGTTCCCAGTTTACGGGCAGGTGGTTCGAAGTTTCTCGCTTCCCATCCGATGTGCAACAAGGCGAATGTTTCACGACGAAATACAGCTTGAACGGAACAAATGAATTAATTGTGGCACGTAGTTTCGTGTTTAATGAAAGTCAATTCAATTCTACCACAGACGCATCGCTGTCCCCTGATGGTAGGGGTATTATCAGCGCCAACATTAGCGGAGGTAAGAGTTTCATCACCAAAATCATCATCACGTTTCAATTACTGGCTAAAGACCTGTCCAGATATAATTTAATTATTACTTAATTAGCGCTCCATCTTATTGTTAACAATGTATCAAAAGAACTTTTTATTTTCAGTTCCGTTTAGCGATGTATACATTTTGGGAATTGACTACCAAGATTTTGCGTTAACATATAGCTGTAGAAACCTTGACAATGATCGAAAACAAAGTAAGTTTCATATTCTGTCTCGACACACATGAGTAACAAATAAATACTTCATCTTTTATTATTTATTTGACTCTAGAAGCAATACTTATTTACCTATCGATATGTCATTGTGATATATTTTAAATCAAATCTTATAAAATAGAAATCTTTTTGAAAAGGAATCGTAAGTATTTCTTTATTATCGTCCACTTCGAGAGGATTAAACTTCTTATTTTTCTAACTCGAAGTGTGTCACTCTTCTCGATCGGGAACGGCATTAGTTCCCATTCAAAGTATTGATTTTGATAATAAGCTTTGATTTTTTTATTACTTTATCATACATATTTTTTTTAATCCGCATACATTTAACACTATGTTTTTATTTAGTTTTCAGTTGGATATTAAGTAGATCACCAGATGGCATTTCGGAGAATGCAAAGAATATTACAAGTCAACTTATCAGGGATAACATCGATCTATGGGAAGGTTACTATGAGCCCACAGGACAAGACGACGATGCTTGCTTCTTCTACCCATCGCCCGATGAAATTGAAGATGTTGTGGAATTACGAGGACCTTGCCCTACTAATATTCGTGGTGTACCCAACTTTAACGCAGAAGCTGTAAGTTTTTTAAAACATAATTTAAATTGAATGTGATTGTATCTGTAGAATCTGTTAATAGAAGTTTGCTTTAAGATACCTACAGTATCTTTGGGCAAACTTCTATGACTACTATCACATGTCATCATCTATATTATCAGAATTTACTCATTTCGAATACAGACAATGCAACAATACAGGATGGTGACCTGCACCAATCCAGTGTATTGAAATCCTCATTGGACCTGGAGTGTCGCACTCGACAACTAAATACATGCATTTAAGAATATTGTCTGGACTTTAAAAGAGACTATGATCCCTGAGTTTGTTTCGTCCTTTCTTCTCAGAGCTAGTCCAGTTAGGAAAGGCCGAACTCATCTGCTCAAAAAGAAAAAAATTTAACTTGCAAAAGTGTTCATGTAACCTAATTGCAGAATAAATTATTTGATTTGATTTGATATGACAACACTAATGCTGTCATTTTAGCTTGATCTTCTGTAAGACAGTAGTACCCATTCATTTTGAAAAAAACGAGCTTTATCTTATAAAAATCATTTAGACTTATACACCATTAACAGTTTTTAGACCTTAACGACTTTTACACATACTCATGTATTTTACTGTAAACGGGACTTATTCGCGTTAAAATTAAAAAGGTTACGATACCTTCTACTTTCCGACGGGTGATACCGCTCGTGGTCTATCCGTGAGTCGTGAGTCTACCCGTGACCACGAGTAGTTGGAAAGGAAATTAGAAGGTATCGTAACCTTTTTAATTTTGTCGCGAATAATTGCCGTTTACAGTAATAAAATATGAGAATATACCATTAGTCTTAATTGTACATAAGGCCAGATTGACCGGAGTGATACCTGGGTCTCACGGAAACCCTTTTCTTTTTTGTCTTTGAGTGAGCCAAATTTCACTAATTCAAAAGCTGCTTCTTCTTCTTCTTCTAGACTGCTTCGTCAGTCTAAGGGATAGCATATGCGACTGCCCATTTAGAGGTCTTGGTTAATTCTTAATAACAGTCCAAAGTTTGAGAGTTGTGGTCTAAACATAGGTGGTAGAGAATGTAAAGCCATTGGTCCTGAGCCTGATGTTTTCCTGATTGTGTCAGATAACCTTCTGATCGAATTATGGAGTGAAGGAACAAATTACGCTTGTGTTTATCCACTTGTTTGTGAATTATTATATCTTCTACGTAGTTATCTGGACTCCGTTAAGGCTGACCGCCGTGGCCAAAATCAGTACATCACAACATCTACCATAGGAGTTCTAAAAATATTTTAAAGCGTGTTTTATATTCAATTCTGTATTTCAAACAGTGGCAATTCATTAATGTCAAATCCGTTGCCTTGGTGTTATTACAATCTTGAGTTGTAGGTTATCTAAGCAGTAGGCCTTATACCTTATGAAAGATGAGTTAACACTTTTAACTGCTTTCTAATAGTGTAATTAAAATTTTCAGTACTTAGGAAGATGGTTCGAAACTTCAAGATTTCCTGTACGAGATCAAGTGGGCCAGTGTAACCGAGCTGAATATAGTTTTGACGATGTTACAAACACGGTACCCGTATTCAACAGTGAAGTACTTAATCAAACACTTTTGACACAGCTTGGGCTTGCTGTCATCGCATCTACTGATGGTACCGGGGAATTACTAGTGAACTTTACCGTCAACGGAGGTAAGTAACATTATGAAAAAACAATATAAAATGTTCATTACGCCTTCACACAAACACTTTAACTTAAGGTGATTTTTTTATTATTTTTTTATTAAATTCAAAACTGAATAGTTTGGGATCATCATCCTGATAGTGAGTGCAGAAGCGCCCTACACCACGGTGGCCTAGAATAGCTGGGCCCCCGGTCTTACACTCACCAATGAAATGCGACAGCACGAATGCTATCATTTTTACGTTGATGTACTGTGTGATGTATTGGCTCCCTCAAACATGGCAGTACTACCCTGCCCCGGCCGAGGGGACCAATTCCTGGTGAAAAAAGCGTGGCCCTACTACCTTATAGGTAGTAGAGCCTATTATTTTATGTATGTCAATCGCCTGATACTTCGACTTTCAGAATCACAGTACGAATATTCGGGTATGTGACCTCCACCGTTTTAAGTTATTGCAGTTCACTACTGCGTCACACGCCTTTATTATGCCTATGATATTTATTATTAAGTAAATGATGTATTTTTCACAGCTAAAATTGAATATACATTCTCGGTTAGAATTGGCCTGATAAACCTAATTTAAATCAGTCTATAACTAGTTGCTATAAATAAACGAACCCAATGTATAATATTGAAATATTATAAATTGAATTGTTTTTTTTTTCAGTACCATTCACAGCAAATTACTACGTACTTGCAACGGATTACATCTCATACTCGTTGGTCTACAGTTGTGCCAATATAACGGGTGGATGGAGACGAGGTAATATATACTTTCCTGGATCATTTCTTATAACGACATGTCAGTGACATGGTCTTTATACACTACATTTAAGCCTAACAAAGCGACTACTCTGCCTCATGCAAAGCATGGGTTGAATCCAGGAACAGGGGTCATTATCCTCATTGTGAGTGCAGACAACGCAACATGGTGATTCACAACATGGCGGCGTAGTGAGAAATTTTGCATCATTCCCTAGGCCCCATGAGGCCGGGAAAACGATGCAGAAGGATTGCCTCCAGAACTTCCAGAGAAATACGGCATCACGAATGCTGCCGTTTGTAGGTTTTTCTTCTGTGTGATGGTAGTACTGCCCCATTCGGGCCGGCATAATCGTGTTGAAATGACTCTGCTACCTTTATAGGTCTAAAATGTAAATATCTTTCACAGTCAGCAGTTGGCGACTAAGTAGGAATAGGACTTTGTCAAATGATGCAGCAGCGGCAATGGCCCCTGTAATTACTGCAACTCAGGGTCTACTTGAAACCTTTTACCAGCCTACCAGCCAAACAGATGAGGATTGTTTCTACATACCTAACAATTACACTGATCAAGCACCGCGTTTTAGAGGACAATGTGAAAATATTACTGGCGTTCCTAATTTCAACGTTTCAAGTGTAAGTTTTTTTAATTCATCTAAATCTTAATTTACATCATCGTCTACAGCTAGACCAAAGGTCTTTATTTAGAAAGAAGGTTATTACACCCCGCTGGCCAGCTTGTCATATCTTGTAGCAAAATACAAGAGTATTTAAAATAATAATATAAATATATATATTTATTTGGTATTACGCAACTCAAACTCATTTTTATTTAGGAGAACTAGTTGTAAATAACTCGTTTGAACAAGTTTTATCGATTTTGTCGCAAGGCAAGGAAATTAATGCTCTCTAAAATTAATTTCTCTTTATTAGCTACTTGCTAGATTTTAGATGTGTGTCGGTAATCACGGGAAAAGGTACCTATGTCCTTTTCTAAGGTCCACTCTATTAGTATACCTTAATTAATCCAAATTGGTTCAGTGGTTTAGGCGTGAAAGCGACGTAACAGACAGAGTTACGTTCGACTTTATAATATTAGTATGGATAATTAAGTTTTAATTCAGTAACATTATTATAAGAAAAGTACATGTCTTCAAAATTTTTGTAGGAAACACAAAAGTACTAGATACGTTAATTAATATTATATTTTACAGTACTTAGGATGGTGGCATGAAATAGAAAGGTATCCCATCGATGACATTGAGGTTGGTCAGTGTCGAAGCTCTGTATATGAACAAGATGGCGATTCATACGTCGTAGTTGATAAATGGGTTCGAAATGAAGATGGCTTCGAGCAGCAAGGCACTGTTACAGCAACTTCTGAGGGCAAGTTAATTAGGACAATGGCTAATGGTAAAACTCAAGGTATGTACAACGGAATTTGTATTCTATTACTAAAAACAAACCGTATGAATTTGCGTATACTATTACGACATTCATTTGAAATGTCTCGATGGCATAAACCGGTTATTTTAGCAGTCACAACTTTGCATAGTTTAGGTCAAAATGGCGTTATTTGTGTGTAAGATGTCCGAAATATTACCTATTATTATTTTAATGATTGCTGTAAGATATACATTGCGAAAAATATGAGGAAAATAAACAGACTGCACGGTTGGCCTAGTGGTTTAAGCGGTCCGGATGGATGGGATGGGTTTTCCCCTCCATCCGCTTCAGTGGCCATCCACGAGGAGGCGACGTCCGCGTGTGCCGTACTTAGCTTAAATTGATAGTTTAAAAAATGATGGCGCGAAAAAGGGTCCTGATCTCCAATAACAGTAGTACCTGGTCCTCTCCCATTGAGGCACAGAGGCACACACGGTATGGTTTTAGTCAGTTTGATTCCGACCCACCGCCCCGCCGCAAATTCCGTTGCAAAGAATTGTATGTTAAAATAAAACACGGGAAAATACTTTGTGTGATCCACAAATTATTGGTGTTTTTTGTGTCCGTTCCATGTATGTTTGTAAAATTTCCACAGGTTGTATATTTCTAATGTGGGAGTTGTATTTTTTACAAAAAAAAAAGGAAATATTATGATTTCGTAGTTAATAAGCTAACTACGGCTGCCTCAACTTATGTTTTAGTTTTTACTTTTCAAACTACATCTCCTAATAAGCTAAAATTACTTACTTCAACAAATAATTATGGACAAATAGAACTATAACTGTGTTACCAAACAAGTATGTAACGAAGATTTTGTAGGCAATTGCTGCAATCAAATTATTCTGTATTTTTCTAAAGTTTATTTTGATTTTTCAGATATATGGGTCCTTGCAACTGACTATGAAACATACTCTCTCCTTTACTCTTGTGAACAAGACGACGAATACAGAATAGGTAAGATTGAAGAATAAATTTAACTATAATAAAAAGGCACAAGCCTTGCCTGTTTAATTGTTCTATTTTCTATGAATCATTGAGAAATTGTGTCTTTGTGCTGGAAATAAATATATATTTTTCTTGACAATCTCTGAAATATTAAAATAGAAACCTGGGATTGCTACCATGTACATTTTTATTAACGAGTATCCTTTATTCAATATTTGAATGTGCAAAAACCGGCGTAATCGACAAAATATAGTTTCGCAGTCAGAAACTGTTAGTGTTGTGTGTCGAGAACAGTTGCGAGTAAATAGTGAGTTAGTGAACAGTGTTACCGGAGGGGATCTTAATAAAAGACTACAAAAGAGGATAGACCTATATATCTGCCAATAACATTCCGCACGCGAGATCTTCTCAACAGTGCCGAAATATTGGTTACTCGTTAACAAAAAGGTACATGGTAGCAATCCGGCAGATTACTATTTTAATGTTACTGACCATGAAAGTTTAAAACAATATAATCTCTGAAACGTCTCTGAATTTTGAGAATTGGATCTTCAACTTATTCATTACTGCAAACTTCATATCGTTCAAACCAGCACAATATTTCACCGGCTTTCAGGATAGTGTCACTGTGCCTATATAAATGTACAATGACAAGCAACAATGCCCGACTTGTAACATTCAACGATCTGTTATTAAATTAAAAGTAACACTAAACAATTTTAATCTTTCAGTTTGGAGCGCAAAGCACAGTAAAACTCGTTCGTTATCACCTGAGGCTCAGGATATTATGTCACCAATAATTGGAAATAACACAGTATTATTCCCACAATTCTACCAAGATGTTGACCAGACCAATGAAACATGCTTTTTCTATCCAAGAATACCAGAGGGACAACCTATAATAATACCTGGCCAATGTGATGAAAATATACCCGTGATTAGAAACTTTGATATTGATAACGTAAGTTACCAAAAATACATTATTAAATACTCACTAATTAAATACCACTCAGAAAGTTAAAATGTAATTTAAGTATTGCTTCTTTTTCTTCTTGCTCTATAATACTGGACGGGATACATTAGATTAGACCCATAATACTATAGATATACCTAAGCCTATATATTTTAACGAAGATGTTTATCTTAGTACCATTTCCTTCTTTTCATCCGACTCCTGCAATTCCACTTACATTAACTACACTACTTTGTACTATACGTACTGTACTATATTCTCCTGATCCCAGTTTATCATCTTTCTTTACTTTATTGGAAAACAATTAGATTAATAAAGTTCTTTAGAATATAACCGTTTCACTCTAATCGTATGGGAATTTAATATATAACATTCATTCCTACAGCTAACAATAAACTACAAACAAAACAACCAGCTACAACTTACTAAATCAATATAGTAATGATTAAAATTAGAAAAAGTTTAGAATATATTCCCGCTTTATAGACAATCAAATGCAACAAATTGTCACTATTAAAGAAAATCTTAATTACATTATTACACGTCTTATTTTAGTTGGCTGGAACATGGTTCGTTATGTCGAGGTATGATGTGATTGATGGAAGTACGTGCGTGGGCTCAACGTACACCGTAGACGAGAACAGTGGAAATATTCATGTGCTGAGTTTCGATGTCCGTAATGGAGAACTTGTGACCACAGAGGGTGAGGCCACAGTCACTGAAAGCAGCGGATTAATCCAAGTTACGATGCCTAATGCAGAAGGTACACATCGACTTTTTTTAAAAAACTGACTTAATATGATGTGCAGAAATGAGAAAAAAGTTTAGAGCACTTTGAGCGTAATAGGGAATATTTTCCCTTTTCACTAATATTATGGTTGGTATAGGTAGGCAGAATGAGGTGTACATATACTTCATCTTTACATGGTATTAAGCAAAGTCGCCTTTATTCTTGTTCGATTAGACTTTCACCTATAGAGAGCGATTCAAGGAGAAGAATTGTATGTACAATAGATATTAAGAAACAGAAAATCCACGTCACACGTCGTAAAAGCTTTTTACTTTACTCATTGCAACTTTTTTTTTAGGTGGCAATACTACAACAAGCTTTTACATTTTGGACACAGACTTCACAGAATATGCGGTTGCATACCATTGCGTCAACGTGAACAATTTCAGACGTCAAAGTAAGTTTATGTTAGACATTAATTGGTAGATACACAATAGGTCATTATACTTTAAAAAAATACCCTAATGGTTTATTGTTCAGGTACATTTAAAAATATTATAATATGTATATATATAAAAGACAGTTTTTGCAAACAAATGACCGCCTATTGCCTGCCATGCTTCATCCTCTTAGAGGTAGTTTAACGTCATGAAAAAAAAATTGTCGAAAAAAGTAAATGAAAACTATAGATTGTTATATTATACATTTTCATACATACATTTCATAAACTTTACTTTTCGTAATATTAACTTACTTACTTACTTCGCTGGCTCAGCGACCCAAAGTATGTCTTGGCCTCCGACTGTAGAATGCGCCATTCTTTTCTATTCTGTGCCAGTTCAGACCAATCGGGCACTTTCATCTCTTTCATGTCTCGGGCAATCTCATCTTTCCAGCGGTATCTGGGTCGTCCCACTGGCCGCCGCCCTCCGAGCTTCCCGAGATAATTATGCTTTTTTAACAGCTCGATCCTCACCCATTCTTTCGATGTGGCCAAGCCAGCGAAGTCGGGCAGCTTTAATTTAATAATAATATAATATATAATAATAATATAATAATCGTAATATTAACATTAATATTAAATTTCAGTTCGTGCGTGGACATTAAGCCGAGAACGTACGTTCTCTGATGACAGTAGTATGGCGATACAAAATATAATACGGGACAGAGAAGAACTTCATCAACCATACTTCAGAGCAATTTTCCAGAATAATGATTGTCCCAATCCAAGCTCGGCATTATTAATTAAGAGTAGTTTTATTGTTTTATTAATATGCGCCATGTTCCAATGGCTATTGTAAATACTATGTATCACAATATTATTTATTGTAGACTATTTATTGTAAGTACAACTGTAAGTTTGTAAGATATACCTAAATTATAAATCGTTGACTAATAGTCACTAAATAACATCTCCAGAAATAAAAATATTTTATTAAAAGATTTGTTTTACTAATAATACCTCATAGATACTTTTTGCTATCAGTTTTTTTATTACCACTTGCTATAAGGATAAATTTTGATAGAATATAAAATATCAAATTAGCAGTCTTTTTCTGCCAACAAATTCTTGCGAAAGAACGTGCGGAGCGGAACTAGCAGAGGTATAGGTTTCCCGGTCCGTCAGGTCCGGGAACGGGCCATCTACCGCAAGGGTCTCAGATCCAGGTTCGGATTTACCATAGAAGCTGAAAAAGCTGAAGCTTGGGGCGGCAGAATTAGGGAGGCGGCAAAATGACCCAAAAAATTAATTGGTTTAGAAAAAAAATAGGTTGCACACTTGTTTTCATTTTTTTAAAAGACCATTCTAGCATTAGGAATATAAATTCTGTGTCGCGAGGGGCTTTACAAACATACCTAAAACGAACACAGAGAACACCTAGACTTAGGATAGCAATTTGTGAATCGCACAAAGTGTTTTCCCACGTAGGAACCCACGGCCCACGACACTTGCCGCAGTAGAATGCAGCGTGACGACCAACATTTTTTTTTGAATTGTGGAAACCCCCTCGGGCCGTCACCCTACCGGAGTTTGCAACGGGGCTATATGTCGGTATCGAACTGACTAAAACATTCTGCTATTGAAATAGCAAGGGTCCGAGGAACCTGTTATTACGCCCTCTGAACTCCTCCTAGTGCCTCCTCACACAATTGTTTATCTCTCCATGGTTACGTACGGCTCACGCGAACGTCGCCTCCACTGAAGCCTAAAGGCCACTGAAGCAGATGGAGGGGAAAACCCGTACCGTCCATTTGCCGTCACACTCAGGGCTGCATGACCATGGCATAGGTTATGTCTTCGCAGAAGGTTGCGGCCGCGGTAACCGTGTATGGCTCTAAGTGCCAATATCCTCTGGGATCACCAGAGGCGTGCCCTAACGTTGCTTTTGGTCGGTCAGAACAGCCGCCCACACCGGTGTACCGTACAGTGCCATAGACCAGATAACTCCCGTGTACAGTTGTCTCGTCGCGATTGGCTCCAGCTAAATTGGGCAAAAGTCGTCCAAGTGCGGAGGCAGTGTCGGCCAGCTTCGGAGCAAGCTGTCAGAAGTGCTCGTCGAAGAGCCACCTACCGTCAAGGATCATGCCAATTACCGAGTTGACCACGATGTATGCGAAGGAGAGTAGCCTACGACGAGACCCATGGAACAAAAGGGCCTTCGTATTATTCAGAGCCACCAGTTAGCCCAATGCCTCAATGCGCCCTACCACCAGGGAGACTCCTGTTGCGGCCAGCCTGAAAGTTCACCCTCCCCTGGCTGTAGCCTGAGTGTCATCGTCGTAACAGATTACGTCCAGCCCGGGGGAAGACGCCCTCGGAGGGCCTAGGCCACTACGACGACTGCTATGCGGACGATACCCTAATACTGGCCAGAGGGTCACGCTTCGAGCAAGTGCTTCTGCTCGTCGAGCAGGGAGTGGCTTGTGTAGTGGAAAAATATTCGTGAGCTGGGCCTAAGGGTGGTACCTCAGAAAACTGAGGCGATTTGGTTCCATGGCTTACGTAAGCGCCAGGAACCACCCAGCTTGCGCCTCCGAGTGGGTGACATTGAAGTCCGGACGGGCCAGTAGGCCTCATCCTGGACAGTCGGTGGAGCTTCTAAGAGCATTTCAGGCGATTAATCCTCCGGGTTCAAGGGGTAGCAGGGGCGTGACATCGTCTGCTGCTCAATCTCGTGAGACCAATGGAAGAAGTTCAATGCCTCTACATGCGCAACGCGCGATCCATGGTCTTCTATGGGGCACCCGTCAGGTCTAAGGACCTGGCGGGTTCCTCCCGCTGTAAGGCTCAACTTAGGAGTCTGCAGCGGCTGATGGCCATTCGGATCGTACGGGGCTACCGTACGATCTCGTATGAGGCAGCGACGATCCTGGCGCGATCTCCACCCTTCGACATTAGGGCCGACATGGATAGTATGGTCTACGACCGAATTCATTCTGTCGGTCGGAATAGCGAAGGGACAGCGCCGGATCATGAGCCTGAAATGCTACGGCAGAACGCACATGCGCAAGCCTTACGAGCTTGGAGGGCAAGGCTCGAAACACAGGGCTGTGCCAGCCAACGCGCTGTTGGAGCTGTTCTGCCAAGCTAGAGAGGACCGACTGTGTCACCTACCAATTGACTCATATATTCACCGGACATGGTTGTTTCGGTGAGTATCTGAATAGAATCGGACGTGAGGTTACGGCACAATGCCATCACTGTCCGACCGGGACACCACCCAGTACGCGCTGGAGAACTGCCCTGCGTGGGAGTCCGAGTGTCGAGACCTGGTCGGGCAGATCGGACGAACCCTGTCACCGCCAGCATTTATGGCGGCAAAGCTAGCGAGTGATGAAGGATGGGAGGCCGCGATCTCCTTTTGTGAGAACGTAATGCTCCAGAAGGAGGCGGCGAAGGGGACGTGGTAGAGGCAGCTAGTACCCAATCGTTGCCTAAGGGTCGTTGCGGCCACACCTTGGGAAAATGTGACCACTGCAAGCGACCTGAGCAGGCGACATTCCGGTGCGACTGGGAGGTGTCGTCTGGGGCGGGTCAGTGTCCCACCTTTTATTGTGTAAAAGGGCGAGAGGCACGATATCGATCTGTCCCAAGGGTAATTTATTGATTACCCTGAGATGTAACCCAGTCATGGGGTATGGTCGGGGGGACTCCAGAAGTCGCTGACGCGTTACTAGAGCTCCTCCCGACTGCCGAGATTAGTTGTTTGTTGCCGGGGTTTAGTGGGTAGACCGGTTCCGGGAATCACACACATGCCTTCCGTCTCCCCCACGGAGGGTACGGTGCGAAAAGCATTCCCCGCGAAAACAAAAAAGTGCATGGTTAGCAGTATTGGGATTTACCTATCTTCTTTAGCCTACCAAAACCTTATAAGTAGTGCAGTAAAAACTAAGCTTTGCTTAGCTTAAAAAACAACAAAAGTTGTAAAAGTAATCTAGTAACTAGATTATTTCCAAAAGAAAGGCAGAAATTTATTATGAACAGTGTATCTAATGTTAGGAGCCAGTAGGGGCGGCAAAAATTTTAAAGCTTTGGGGCGGCAAATGTGTAAATCCAGCACTGCTCAGATCTCAGCTGGAGATCGCAAAACGATCTCCATTCTTCCTAAACACAAGTCTGAAGGCAGATGAAGTCGTCTATTTTAAGCAGAACAGGTTTTTTGCCTTATGTAAAGCATTAGTAGAATCCTGGAGTTGGGATCACCATCTGCATTGTGAGGGTAGCAATGCAGCATGGTGAGCCATACAATCTGATAAGATTTTTCTGCATCATTCTCTCGGCCTCTGGAAACCGGGAGAATAATGCAAAATGATTGGGCCTCCGGTCCCACACTCACGTCGAGCCGGCCCATTCGTACTGAATTCAGCTTGGCTATACTACCCACTGGGGGTGTCGGAATCCCGATATTCCTGTTCTGTGTTGTGTCATCTACAATCGGTAGGAGACTCGAGGAGGATCCAACAATGTCGGGGTTCCAGTAATTTCCGTCGAAGTTTACGCCTGGTTCCCCGGACCGATTAGAAAAAACATCACTATTGGAATAGTACATTGGCGGACATAGGCTACAGAATGTTTTCAAAAGTTTCTTCGTACGCTGCAAAAAATATTGACTATTTTATTTATTTATTTATTTATTTAAACTTCCTGCAAACATATTGCACAAGGCGGATTTAATGCCACAGGCATTCTCTTCCAACCAAACCTTTGGGTGTTGCAAAATTATGTAAGGCAGTACTGTACTGTAAGTACTGTAACTATTGTCAATAGTTTTAGCAAAGTGATAGAATAGACATTTTTATAGAGAACACTATATGTCTACAAAAAATCCGCGATATCATCATCATCATCATCAGCCTATCTCAGTCCACTGCTGGTCATAGGCCACTCCTATTGCACACCACTTTGATCGATTCGATATCATATATCTAACTATTAAAGTTCTGTCACAATAACCACATTTTCATTGAAAAAATTTCAATATAGCTTGCCAGTAATAAATAAGAAATAAAACTAAACTCTGTGAACAATTGGACTGTAAGTTGTGTTAAGCGCACTACCCGCACAACACAAGTACACAAGTTGTCAAGTTGTGTACTTGTGTTGTGCGGCAAGTGATAAATACTCTTTGTTGTGCGGGTTGTGCGCTCGTCTCATAGTCAGTCGCACTGAGAGGTTGCGCTGGCCACACCGCATTTTGCGTCTCCTGACCATTTATGATCACCTGTTACGGGCGTTACGGCCTTTATAAAAACATCGTTAAGCATCCGAACTGAAGTGTGTCTATGGTTTATCAACTTATTTTTTTTAGTGCTTAGTACGTAATTGTTACTTGTGTAACTCATGAAATAAACTAGTGACAAATTTACTAAATAATCAAATCTAAAAAAGGTTAATTAGTTATTTTCATTCGTATGGATTTTTACTGCATGTATCCGAATAATTTCATTCCGAAACGTAATTCATTCATTCAAATCATTCCTTTTGGTAATCTGTCAATCAATTAATTTTTCATGAATTGTGGAGAACATGCAAAAGTTTATGTGAAAAACACATTTTCTTATGATTAGCCAATTGTTCTGATTGTACACTATAAGTATACTAATATTTACATCGCGTAGCCATGGCTAGCAATGAAGAAATTACGGGACCCATATCCCAAGACGACATAGAGGCAGCGGATAAATTAAAAAATGAAGCAAATGAGTACTTCAAACGTAAGTTCCTTTAAAAAAATTAAAGCACCAAATAAAAAAGTATATTCTGTTTAAACATGTTTATAAATATGCTGCTACAAATTGCTACTGAAAATAACATCACGTAAATTTGGTTGACCTAACCTCTAAATTTTCAGGTCGAAGTTATAACAATGCAATAGAATTGTACTCAAAGGCAATAGAGAAGAATCCCAAGAATGCAGTGTTCTTCGCGAATAGAAGTATAGCCAATCTCAGGCTGGAGAACTTTGGTTATGCTTTGAGTGATGCTTCTAAGGCTATTGAACTGGACAGAGCTTACACTAAGGCATACTATAGAAGAGCTGCGGCGTACATGTCTCTAGGAAAATACAAACTAGCACTTAAGGATTTTGAATATGTAAGTATTAAATCATTAACACAATGTTAATGATTTAACAATAGAATATAGAATATATATTAGTTATACAATTTTCCTTGACATGTAATTGCAACAGTTGTGAAACGCATCACTTAATTTAAATTTAGAATTCTAATTTAGTATATTCATGTGTCTATGGTCCATTTTTGTTATAATAATCTTTGTAATTATGTCTTAATAGGTAACCAAAGTTAGGCCTAATGATCAAGATGCCAAGATGAAATACAATGAATGTAATAAAATAGTAAAGAAAATTGCCTTTGAGAAAGCAATATCCGTTGATAAAAAGGAGGTTAATATAGCCGATTCCATCAATTTGGATGCTATGAGTAAGTAATTATTTTACCAAGTAAAATTAAATGTATATTTTAAGGTGAAGATACTTTACAACCCGCAAATTGTTTACTATATATGTACTAGTAACATGCTAGTCAAATATGATCATCTACAAACTAGTCTATTGGATGTATATTTTGCATAATTACTTAACTAATTTTTAAATTTCCCATAAAGCTATTGAAAAACTACATAATTTACGATTTTCAAACAAAATCTCGTTCTAGAAAGATTAGGAACAGAAATTATTTTCCAAACTTAATTTGATTTTGAATCATGTCTTCCACAAAACACTCCACACAATTTACTCATTTACTAGATACCAAACTATTGCCCTTAACTAAATTAACTATCATCTTTTTCCCTAATTTTGTTTTGGGTTGTTGAATTATTCTTTCTTTCATTATTTAATTTTTATATCTGTCTGCCTGTAAGATGCCAACCATCCTATAACAATCTAATTGATCTGTGCACATACTATGTAGCTAAATGCAATACTTCTGATAGATGAAACTTCTTGGAAATACATATTGCCGTTTTCACCAATGTCCTAAGGGCAAAATGGAATACTTATGTTATATAAAACTTCTTGTTATCAAGATATATTTTTCAAAAATGAAGTTTTTGAAACAACTCTCGCACTCTAAGTGACTAACAGTTTTATCTACAAGAGATAAGACCAAATTGCATGTGTATAATAATACACATGCAATTTGTATGTGTATTATTATACACATGCAATTTGCCTATATCCTTAATACGGCAGGCAGAGCGTCAAAGAGTATATTATGAAATGATGAGAAACTAGACTTCTCTATTTATTTAAATACTTAACAACACCACCCTAAGTGCATTGCACTTGCAGGCACTTACATTGAGATGAATTTGATTAATATGTAATTGAAGAACAAAACTGATGATTTTGAATAATTGTTTTGTTTAAAAACATACTGAAACAACTGTTCTAAGTCTGGAAATTTGTTAATTAATTTTAATTTTTTGTTCAATACTTATATGTTCTTGTCAGCTATTTGTAAATAATTATGTTTGCTTAACATAGGTACTTACGAGAACATAGTACTTAGCAGTAACATACATATATCTTTACAGGCATTGAAGACGAATATGATGGCCCAGTACTGGAAGATGGGAAGGTTACCTACAAGTTTGTCACTACTCTCATGGAATATTATAAGCAGCAGAAGAAATTACACAAGAAATATGCCTACAAGGTTTGTTATATTCTCTGTCACTCTGTACTCTCTGCCTCCAGTGGACAACATCATGGGAAAAATCTTTCACACTTAGGCTTACTAGCTTAGCTTCAGACATCTGGCACACAACGCCA
This sequence comes from Phragmatobia fuliginosa, assembly GCA_932526445.1. Lineage (NCBI taxonomy): Eukaryota > Metazoa > Arthropoda > Insecta > Lepidoptera > Erebidae > Phragmatobia > Phragmatobia fuliginosa. The sequence continues at coordinate 15,349,636 of OW052074.1, read as the reverse complement.
TCTAGTCCCAAACTAAACAAAGCTTGTACTATGGGAGATAACTGGTATAATTACATTTATACACTTTTATATAAAATTGGTCTGACTAATGTTTTGTAACCTTACTAAACACTTTGGAGTGCCGCATGCGGTGACAAATGTTGTTTTAGTAGATTTCCGCTGCAAAGGTGACAAACTATTGTCACATGCAAAACTATGAAGTGTTTAGCAGTAAGCTTACAAAACAATGCATTAGTTAGACCAATTTTTTCTCTTTTCAATTAATTGCTGTTAAGCTGTCAGGTTTTTGTTTCTAAAATAATTACCTATTTTATTTCAGACTTTTTTACTATCATAAACCAACACCATCTTTTCATATTCATATCAATTTAGAGTTCAAATATCGGAGTTGTAAGATAAAAAATCCAAATGCTCAGAATACGATCATATGCTCGAAAACATTATCCTGCTTCTTACGGAATATACCAATAAAATATCAGATTTCAATGTATGAATATCAATGTCCTACAAATTGGTTGTTATGAAGGCTAAACACTGTACAATCACATAATCATACATAAGTCTGATAGTATTATTGCTATTGTATATTTCAGATCTTAATTGATGTGAAGGCCTACCTGCAGACACAGCCTCCTCTCATAGACATTAAGTTAGCAGATGACAAGAAATTCACAGTCTGCGGAGACATCCATGGTCAATACTATGACTTAATGAACATCTTCAAGCTCAATGGCTTGCCATCTGAAACTAATCCGTATTTGTTCAACGGGGACTTTGTTGACCGAGGTTCCTTTAGCGTTGAATGTATCTTTACGCTGTTCAGCTTTAAATTACTCCTACCGAATCACTTTTATATGTCTCGTGGTGAGTTTTTTTTTAATATTACCTTATAAAATATAATTAGTATGTTGATAAATAAGACAGTGCTGAAATGTTGTAATTGTAGCTAACTCTAATTCAAATTCCTTCTCATTACCATCGAATTTGAAATATAATCTTGTGTTGTTGATCAGAGCTAATCCTTAATATAAACACATAACTGTTTGTAAGGGCCCCTCTTATTATCAGAGATCGGAATTTAAACTTAACCGGTAAAATTCAAACCCGGTTTAACTTAAGTGGTTGTAACAGCTCCATACTATGATGTCCCGCTGCAAACTTTAGGTATTTTCACACACCCAATTCCGATTTCTGCTTATTACAGACTTCGGGATGTCAATGTCCTTATTTTTTTTGGATTGAATAATAAATATGGTCCCAAACCACACTTGGCCAGCATGGGCATTTATGACCATAACCCAGTCAGGAAGGAGTCCTGAGCCCAGCAGTGGGACGTTAAGGGTTGTTGATGAAATATAGCTCCTGAATCCGACCACTAAAATTTACGATTTGCGTATAGGCAGGCATAATACGGCTAGTGAATGAAAATCAATTTATTTACTCGCAAATTTTACCACTTTCTAATTTACTGGATGTATTTGTGTTTTTCAGGCAACCATGAAACTGTAGACATGAACCGCATGTATGGTTTCCGTGGCGAGGTCACATCTAAGTACACTGCCCAAATGGCTGATCTTTTCACCGAGGTGTACAACTGGCTGCCATTAGCCCATTGCATTAACAACAAGGTACTGGTGATGCATGGCGGTCTGTTCTCCAAGGATGATGTCAGTCTCGATGATATCAGGAGGGTTGAACGAAATAAACAACCACCGGAAGATGGTATGTTAATTTTGTAGTTAAGTCTGTGTTTTAGCTAGTTATTATTAAGAACTTGTAAGAATAATGCCTCGGTGGCGCAATGGTAACGTATGCGACTGCTGTGCTTGAGATCTCGGATTCGATTCCCAGGTGGGACTAATTGTTTGTGTGAACCACAAATATTTGCTTCGGAGTTAGGGTGTTTTCTATATATAATATGTATGTATTTACAAAAAAAGGTGTGTTTATGTATTTATTCTACTTGTCTAGTACCCATAATACAAGTTCTGCTTAGTTTGGGACTAGATGGCATTGTGTGTAAGATGTTTCAAGTATTTATTTTTATATATAATTCTGTATTACTGGCACAAATCTCCAAAGAACATCAGCACTATAACTAGAAAAAAACTTGAAACTAACCCTATACATTATAAACTTGTCCGATCATCATGACATGTGTACTTTTAAAACACAAAAGCCACATTTCTAAGAAGCTTAAGTGTTTGTAAATCAGGATAATTTTATTTATATTGCATTAACTAAAGTGCTTACTAACAAGAAACTTTTTATACAGGTGTAATGTGCGAACTGCTATGGTCAGATCCCCAACCGATGTTGGGTCGCGCTCCCTCTAAGCGAGGAGTGGGCTGCCAGTTCGGTCCTGACGTCACCAGCAATTTCGTCAAGTTCAACAAACTGGACTACATTATACGCAGTCATGAGGTCAAGAATGAAGGGTATGAAGTAGCTCATGACGGGAAGTGCATAACTGTATTTTCGGCACCCAACTACTGGTAAGTAATGTTAAATCTGCATGTTTGGCCTTGTGGTTTAAGTGGTCACTCCTCCCAAAACACAAGCGCAGAGAGGTCACACCGTGTGGTTTTAGTCGGTTCGAGTCGGACACACCGCCCCGCCGCAAACCCCCGGCGGGCTGACGGTCCGTGGGGATTTCCACACATCATCATCATCAACAGCCTTTAACAGTCCACTGCTGGACATAGGCCTCTCCTTGAAAAGGAGGTATTGGCCTACTATATCACGCTGGCCAGACGGGTTGGTTTCAAGTTTTCCTTCTTTTTGCATTGATGTTGTCTTGCGTAGTTTATCCCTTAGTCGTCCTTTACGGATGAATGGGGGTGGTGACACTCTGTATTCTTAATCCGTCACCACACGTAAAACAAAAAAAAGTTTAAGTGGTCACCACGCCGCTTACTATTGCGCAACGTGCTGTGGGTTGAAATCCCACATAGGACAACATTTTGTGGGACCACAAATTATTGCTACACTGGCAGTAAGCTGATGCCTTAAGAAGTAACTTGGGCAATTTTTTTAGTCTACCTTTGATCCGCTGCTTTACTACCGTTTTTTAACAACAACTGCGGGTATTACCGCGGGGTTCAGCTAGTTAAAAATATGCCGTATTAATATAAATATTGTTTGATTTTCAGTGATACAATGGGTAACAAGGGTGCTTTCATCACATTGAATGGCAAAGACTTGAAACCTAACTTTACAACTTATGAAGCTGTGGTGAGTATATTCATATTAGTATTAAAATCTTCATTCTAAAACTCTCTTTCTGAGTCGAGCAGTTAAAACCTGGTACTCTCTACCAGCGCCCGTGTTTCGCTCCCTATATGATTCCGGGTCCTTCAAACGGTATTTGAAAAAGCATCTTAGGAGTGGTCGTCATCGACCACCAGCCCTGGATTCTGCTTGTGCTTTCCATCAGGCTGAGTAGAATCATTTTGGCAGCTAAGTTCTAAAAAAAGCTGTCTGTCTGTCAGGTCCGCCTTAGAGGACTTTGATTCACAAGAGCATACATTAGTTCAGGTGCACCGTACGTATAACGCTCCCTACATATAAAGGGTACCATTGATATAATAAAGTAGTAGTAGCAATATGGGAGTCAAAATTATTGTAGGGTAATTCTTTAAATTCATATATATCATTGTTATCAGAAGTGGGATATTTTTCTCGTTTCCACACAGGCGGCTACTTATGAAAGAAGTTTGTAATAATTATTTATATTTTACTTCTAGCCACATCCGGACGTGAAGCCGATGGCATATGCGAACTCCTTCTTCAATATGCTGTGCCAATAAGCCAATGTCGATCTTTCACTTAGAAACAAACCAGAGTCAGACGCTCCTCCTAAACAAGATTCCCACGTGTCACGGTTGTTTATTTTATATGTAAGTTGTACTAGCAATATTTAAGTACCCACAATATTAGAGAAACAACGATCTTAGGGTTGTTAAATGGTGAAGTTTTGCCTGGCCTTATTGAACCTTACCTTTATTTTATTGTAATATATATTGAATTAATGTAGAAATATAACAAGGATTCCTCATTGGCCAATATCGTAATGAAAATATTATTCTTTTAAAACATTTACTTGTCACGTAAATGTATCTTTTATCAAAGGTTCTTCTAATTTCTAATTTTTTTTTACTCTTTTGTTTGCTAGTAAAACAAAATCATAAAACGAAATTAGAAAAATAAACACGTATTTCTTTATAAAAACATTCCTTTAGTAAGAGAAGCCGAACTTCTGAAGGATATAGATATAGAACTATTTAAAATCTTTGATAGCTAATAAACCAGATCTAAAAACTATATCTATGGGCCACTCGCATCTCTGCATCTGGTTCTGTATAATCACTAGTTTCATTTAATCGTGTTTTAATAATTGGATATCAGATCGTTTTATTTTTTATTTCAAAGTTTGTTCCTGTAACACATAAATGGTGCACAATGTGTGTGTTGCTAATTTTCATTTTTGTAAAAGTGCAATCTTCATGCAAGAATATAATTTTAAAATATATTCTCCATTAACCAACTACTTTCATCTTTATTAGTATACATACTAAGCTAATATTGTATATCTTATAATTTGAGACAAATGTTTAATAGCTATTAACTATAGCTTCTTATCACGTTTTTAACATTAGCAATTTGGACGTAACCTTTTACGTTTCAACACAAATTGATCCAGTTAAAACTAGTCAGTTCACTTATTAAAAATGCAATTTAGAAATAGTATTATAAAAAAACAATAAAGTAAAAAGCAGTAGTGATACATGTCACTATAGTAAGAATGGAGGAGCGTAGACGACTATAGATATTCTTCAAGACAATATACTTAGTATTTTTCTGGAAATAATTATAGATCTAAAGGAACTCAATTTTACAGTAAGATATTCATAACCTCACTTAATGTTTTTTCACTATTGCAACACTGTAAAAACGCTTTAATTCAACACTAGATGGCGCTACTCGCACCTCAAACGTCAATATGGACATTATCTTTACAGATAATAGAAACCTTATTACCTTTCGTGCAAGTAGCGACATCTAATATATGAACGTTAAATAGTTAAGATTTGAGTTATGCTCATAGTTTCAAAAAAAAAACTATCATGTATAAAAACATACGATTCAAATTCTAGGCATTAGTTGTGTTATGCCTTTATCCTGTTGTGAATATTTCTATAAGTTATGTGTATACTTTTCTGATATACACCCTAAAACCCTCATAATAAGGGTTAACTATATTAATTTATCCGTTAAATTTATGGCCTTTCTTGCGAACTATAATGAATCTTTTATATTTCTATTAAGAACTATATTTGGTCACATATGTATCTTAAGTGTACAATATTCTTAAGACATGTTCACCTCGTGATTTATACAACCCAATTGTTTTAAACCGAAAGGTTCCAACTGATTTCCGAAGAGCGCAACGATTTTTGTTTTAGTATTTTGTTTTAATTACAAAACTTGTGTATTTTCTCAGCCATTTTAACAACATTGAACGTTGTCTAAGATTTAATGATAATAATGTATATAAACTTAAAGATAGATATATCTCCGAACAATGTATGGACGTATAGGCTTTCCTTTAGTACCTTACACTTTTACTTTTCAATTTATTTTAGGCATTCGTAGACCTCAAACACTATCACAATAATTATATGTAAGAACAAAATAAAGGAGATGACGTTTCTCTTTGATACTCATTCTAATATATAGATGGCGGTAATATCGCTCTGTAATGGCGGCCGCTCATAGTAGTTATGCATTTAATATAATATACGTCTTTTAACATTTTTAAATATATGTGTTTTTATTATATGACTGGTATATTGTAGTGTTTAATGTATTTTATCTGTGTAAACCTGATATTTTAGTATACTTACTACGAATGTCTATGAAATGTCTCACAGTTACCACACTACCAGTAAACGACTCAACCATGCATTTTATTTAATTATTCCAGTTGTACTAAAATAGGTAAAATATTTAGGTTATAAATTATAGAATAAATTTTCTTGTATGGCAACTTTTGCTTTATTAAAATTAAAGCTGGAAATTTATTCTAGAAAGATGTGGCTACACGGATTTGAATTTTAAATGATATATTTTCGTGACCTTAAATAAGCATCTATTGTCATACACAGATATTTTTTATTCGAAAACTAAAAACCGCATAATGTTATAATGCAATAATATATTTCTTACGAATTATAACGACCAACGTTGGAAAAAAAATAGTTTTATTATTAAGAGTATGTACACTTTAGTCGAAGGTGAGCCTATTTTTGGTATTTTTTGAACACTGGCAACTTTTCATAACACAGGGATTAAACTACCTAAAGATTTTAGGTGAAGCTACTAAGTTTTGATTTATAAGAACTTAAGACTATATAAGCTTAGAATAAAGTTCTTTATATAGGTAAGTAAGCGTGTCTGATTTCGTCTGTGTAACTTAAAGCGAAAAACGATTGCTACTCTATGTATTATTGTATTTAAAAAGTTAAATATGAATTAAAAATCACTTGGTGGTATAAAACGTTTTCCTTCGTGTGTGAAAAGGGTGTCCTCAAAATTGGTCAAAAATAGTGCTAAGTTATAGGGAGAGCTTGTGAACGCACTGTCACAGGGCATTTAATGCAATGTGTATTAAATACTCGTGTGCACATGACTTAACTTTTGATTTGGTGGCCACAACTATCTTTGTGAAATAATTTTTATTCTTCTTTTTGAAATAGAGGTGCAGTTAACTCCTTAGTTTAACCTTTTGAACCCAGTCTAATTGTAGTAATTATGAATGTCTCACCTCTGCTATCTGTATAGGTTTTCTTAAAAAAATTAAGAGCAATAGACCAAAGTGTAACTTTTTTTTAAAGCAAAGGTAACCGGCATACAGCCACCAAAACAAATAGGCAGATAAATAATGCTCAAAAGCATAAGTTTTACATTTAAACTAGATAATGAATTAAGTATGATATAATGTATGTACACAGTCAAGTAATAGAAAATGGCGAGAAGACTCGTTTGGTGCGGTTTGTAAAAGTTCGATCAGGATTGCGTTGCCAGCATATCAGATGATGTAGATAGGTTTTGGTGTTGACTTTAATAAAATTGTTAAATTTGTATTGTATAAATTGTTTTATTTTTATCCCTTTTTCTCATTTTTTTAGGATCGATTCCTACCCAAGACAGTACTTGTAATAGCACGATCATTCGGTCTCTTTGTCTGAATGTAATATGTTTATGACATCTATTTATTTAGAAATATAATATATAAGTATGTTTAATAGCAATCCTCTTACAATGGTACATTCAAGCTTACTAGTATGTTAATGTCTTATAGGTGACCTAGTGTGAATGAAACTTGTCACACTAGGTCGTCATCAGCTTTCCGCAGTCCACTGCTGGACATAGAGCCTCTCCAATGATTCAGTATTTCTCAAATACTGATTGAACTACGACGACACCGAAGCGATTTTTTCGGTAATAGTATGGACTTTTCTAATGACACGAGTGCGCGTAAATAACTCACCTTCAAACATGCTCACAGCCAGGCACTTTCATACACATTTTAACAATCATGCACACACAGACACGCAACAACAAAATAATCATCATCAGCCCATCGCAGTCCACTGCTAAACATAGGCCTCTCCCATTGCACACCACTTTGACCGGTAATAATGTATGTATATAATTAAGTTGAAGGTAAATCATTGAATTTTATTATGCCCCATCTTTTTAAACTAAATGTAAAAATACCCAGGGGGGGGGGATATGGTGTCCTGAAAGCTAGCCTAGAGCCTATCTTAGGCACAAGTCTTCCACAATACTATGTCAGGTAAGTGTATTTTGAATGTAATTTACCTATACTATATTGTGATAAGAAAATAAACTATCATTATTATTAATTGCACACCACTTGTCTCGATCCTTGGCTTGTGTCAAACTATTATTATGATAACAATACTAAATAACTAACCCAAAGTAATCACTAATTATTTATTTCTCAATTCCACTAAGTTTATCTACGATGGTACAAGTTGAGTGAGAATTTTGACAACAGTTTTCTTGTCGAGCTTGCACTTGGGATAGAGGGCGTGGCAGTCGGAGTCCATCGACCGCCCCGCAGACATCCCGTCGTAGACAGGTGTGCCGTCCAGCATGCGTTGAACTAGGGAGTTACTGAAACGATAAAATATGAAAATAGCATAAAAATATTATTTTTTGGTTTTCGCGGTAAATTGAAACTCATGTCCATCCATAAGAAACAAAGTGTCTCCATATTAAATTTCATTGAAATTGGTTCAGCGACTTAGACGTAACAACTGACGTAGTATCTATCGAATGTATAATCTTAGTATACTTATATAGAGATTTACTGAACGAAGTATGTATTACTAAAATGTTTATACTTGCGGGTTTGATCGATGCGTCACTTTTTTCTTAACGCGAATGAACAACAAATATAACCGAAACAAGAGAAAAATAATCAGATTAATTATGACTAAAATTGTAATAAGATTTTTTTCTTTAAATGACGTCACAGCAGCAAGAATTTATGTGAAGTTTGACAGAGATAAATTTAGTCTCCTTATCCTGGAGTATTGATTGGGCTTAATATTATGCACATAAAAACGAGCGAAACTTACTTAGATAAAGATGATAGTAATGAATCGAAGTCGGTAGCGTTGCCATTGATCATATTCTCATTGGCGAGTTGCACATAAGAGCAGGCAAGTCGTTGCATGCACGCTGGACTCGCCACGTTGTACCGGGCCAGCATCTCGTCAATCTTGTTGAACATCTCCGACACTTGACTGAAGTCTGTCTCCAAACCTTCAGGGAATAATTTCTTTTTAGCCATTCAGCTTAAAAACATCCAAACGGAATATTAAGTAGCCACAACGTGTCTTGATAATCCCCAACCGCACTCATTCAATCTTTACCCTTTCCAACAGTGGGACGTCGTTGGTTGTTGATGATTGATGATAACTTTTTAATCAACAAGACTCTTCCTACTCATTGCCAGCACGGGTTTCCATCCTAATATGATCCCCGGGTCCTTTAACCGAAGCGTGAAAAACTATCTTACTAGGTCGGCATAGTGTACCTAGGTAGTGCATTTGCACTGAGTATGGTGGCGCCCACTTTTGGATTCTACTCATGCTTTCCATCAGGCAGAGTTAAGGTAACTTGAAAGGGGATAAATAAAAAAAAATACTACATAAAGCTTTAAACGATACTACATACCCATTTTAACAGTCAAATTAATGCTTCATACAAAGGCACACATTTTAAGAACTATCTAACAAAGTAGGGTAACGTTACGAAATCCTCTTTTTCCCAGGATTTTAAATGAAAAATCTTATGTATTTTACAAAAATCTAACTTACAAGAAAATTCACTTCAAAACACTACTTACTTCTGCCGTATCCACCGCCGTAGCCGTACGATAGCGCATTTATAATCTTGGGCAGGATGATGACAGCTCCAAAACCCAATATAGATCCTAGTAGAACACCTCCAAGGTCTATTTTTACTGGACCGTATAGTCCAGGCGCGGTACTGCCATAACCACCCTGGAATTAGAGTATATTCTGTTAAAAAATGTTTTAAAGTGAAAACTTTTATAGGCAGCTTGAATGAAGAGTAAACTTATGATCAGCTGTGAATGTATTAAATTTAACGTCAAACAAATTATGTTTTAGATGTTAAAACAATAAGTTTTTTCTTTTGGCAGTCCTCATGAAAGAATAGTTTTTTTTTCTCATTCTGTAATTAAAATTTAGAATGTGATTTTACTTGAGCAACTGCTTGGATCCTCATAATACGCAACACATACCTACCTATTTATATTTTCGATAATCACTCCAAACAAGCAAAACTTATAGGTAGTTATATTGTCAAAAGGGTAGGTACTCTTGATCAAACAAGATCTTATCTTATTGCTACCATACTTTACGAGATCGTTTATGACAGTCGACCATAAACTTTGCGTTGTACAACTTCTTTAGATTACACATATCGCGGCAATCTATAGTGTAAACCAAACGACCGCGAAATTAAAACAAAAACTAATTAACAAAAGTGGTTCACTGAGCCGATAAATTAAGCAATTTCTTTGTTCTCTGCAAAATGTCCCGATGGTCAAAGGTAATGTTAATATAAAACTATGAATTTTTATGAATTGACACAATAAATAGTTATATTACACATAATATAGTGCTTACCCCAGATCCACCATAAGCTGACACTCCAAACCTCTGCGTCCTGTCAGCTTGGTTATCTCTGTCTTTTTCTATTCTGGCTGAGGGTTCGGCTAGCTGGTCTTCAGTGCGCTGAAAGCTCGGCATGAAGCCTCTAAAATCAAAACTGATAAGGGTTACACATACTGGAATATAAACACATTTATAGACCAGTCTAGACTAGTCGAGTATATCGGTAACTCAATAATAAGAGAGTATACGTACAGAGATCCGCGTATATTAAAAAAAAAATTTTAGAACCCACTGTTAGAGACAGGCTGAATTATGTAACAAACGATCCTGTACTGCGCGAGTAACAATTTTTTGTCTGGTACCTGACCTCCTTTGATGAGTCACCAGAGGTATCTTCTCTTTATTACACAGAGAAGTCACATCTGTATATTCACTGGAGGCAACCTGAAAGCCTGTGGGGTCGGGGAGGCAGAAATAACCAATAATCAAGGAAGGGATCTATTGACATCTTCATCATCATCCCATTTTTGATGGGTTGAAAACCTGCCACATATCCCTATTTACGATAGATACTGCGGAGTGGTCATACATAATGATAACCAATAGCATTTTAAGAATTCGCAAAACATTAATTAGGTAATAGTGCCACGCTGATTTGAAAGGGCCGGCACGACCGGGGCAGTATTACCCTCACATAGAAGACTATCCTAATAATGACAGCATTCTTGCTGTCGTATTTCTTTGGTGAGTATTAGACCGGAGGCCCAATAATTCTGCATCATTCACCCGGCCTCAGGAGTCTGGGAGAATTCATTACTGTTCATCACCATAAAAGGACATCATCTTTCTAGCCTTTATTATTCCTAAGATTATTTAACCCAGAATCCAGTTAAAAAAAGGTGTATTCTCACCCATCATTCCTGTATTCCGCCGCCACCAAACTCAGGCATGCTCCAAACACTACGAGGAAAACTTTTAACCCCATCGCACCAATTTCTTGAAAATAACTGCCGTCTTCCAATTCCGTATACATCTATATACGGGGCGTTCCGAAGCATGCTCCCAGACAATGATATGGGGAAACACCATTGTCACATGTGGTCTTCATTGCATAATACTTTTTCGAGCCGTCACGGCTTTGAAACGATTCTATCGGAGTAGGAAGCTGAGTTAATTCCCTAGTGACTTACATAAATTACTTCCTGATTTCTAGCTCTTGGACACAATATTCTACACTGATTATTCCAGTTGAACCTCACTCGTTCTTAAATTTTTAAAATGGATATATTTAAACCAAAACAAAGAGTGCTATGTCACACCACTTACAGCCCGAGAATGATAGATATTTAATACTAGAGGAGTCCCGCGGTGTTACCCGCGGTTATTGTTGTAAATAGAGAGTAAAGTCGCGGAGCATGTAAAAAAAGTTACTCCTCATGTTATCATCTTTCTGCCAGTGAGAGTTTCAGAGATTCTCTGGAACGAGCAGACCTATATACTTTCATAATTATGCATTTAAGCCGCGTTTTCACAATAAGAGTTGTCTCGGACCGAGTGCACTCGGATGTCTACTCGGACGGTACTCGTATTATGTAAACACCTAATCCGAGCGTACTCGGACGCCGGCACCTAATCCGGGTAGACTCGGACGCTGCTCTATTTTTCGAGCTCACTCGGATCATTTTATGAAAACAAAATGGCGACAACTAAAAAACAGTGGAGTGAACGTGACACTGTTAGGTTTTTAGAACTATACGAAGCTGAGGAAGTGTTGTGGAATGTGCGATTAAAGGACTATAAAACTAAAGCTCGAAATGCAGCAATACTACGCTTTATTCATAACCTGAACCTTGGACTTATTACTGTCTCAAGGTGTAAACACCAAATTAAATTACTTTCGCAGTACATACTGTCAAGAAAAAAAAAAAAAAACAATCTAGAGGGACTGGATCTGTTGTTGATAACATTTATGTGCGGTCATTAGCATGGTACGACATTGTAGACAGATTTTTATCTGATGTAATCGCTATTAGCATATTTGCTACAACTTCTAAACCTCGCAGCAGCAGATCAGTCGACGACATCTTGATTGTGCAAGGAGACAAATAACCACAATACGAGTGCACTCCTATCGTGTGTAAACCACTATCCGAGTACACTCGTATGAAGCCGACTCGTACGAGTGTACTCGGTCCGAGTCAACTCGTATTGTGAAAACGCGGCTTTAGCAAGAAAAACTGTTATTTTGATATTACACATGTATAGATTATTCCTAATATTGATATTTACTGTTATGATGTGTCTAAAAAAAAGACTGTATTTTGTAAATGTTTTGTCTGTCTATCCGTTTGTTCCGGCTTATCTCAGGAACGGCTGAAAAGATGGTCATGGATCTTTTACTAATGAGATAAGAAGTAACATACTAGCTTGTTTTTAACATTATGAATTATTATTATTCACTGTTTTCAGTTATTTTTGTCTTTCTAATACAGTCCGTCCGGGATGCCTGTAAGACACATGCATATTTTAAATTGATGTAGATGAGGATCTAAATATTGAATCTGTGTAATAAGGAAAATTAGATGATAGTTATAAATACACAAATAGGTGTTCGCTTATAACCAAGTAGCCTTAGGTGATTGGAAAGAATCACTAAAGGTAAGCAACTACGGCGCGGTCAGTACCTGATGGGTGAACGTTTCTGGCATGGTATGCTATGAGCGGTCCCGGTTCTGATCTTATGATAAAAGTTGTGAAGCTTAGTGGGAGACCTTTGGGCGGCTTAAAAAGTGTCTTGCAAGGCCACAATCCGCAATGCGCCAGCGTGGGGACGTGTGGCCTTAACCCTCTCCTGAGAGGAGATCCAAGCCCAACAGTGAGACATTATGGGTTGTTAATAAAAAATTGCAATCACCATCTTTATTCTTAATGAGACAATGTAGCATGGCGACCCTCACTACAATCCTAATGAAATGCAACTGCAGTAATGAAAAAAAAAGATTTACTTCCTAACTAAAATTACAATCTTAGAAACATAAGCAAAGCAGTTACTGTTGTGTTGAGAAAACGCTCAAGTCTTAAACGATGAAATTCACGAATTTGATCTAGAGCGTGAAAATCGTGCATTGTTGTCCCCTGCGCATGCGCATTCAAGATCAAGCATCGTCTCTTTGTTGATATGTTGCAATATGTTATTATAAAACCGTAGTTTTGAAATAATACCATGACAAAAGGGATCTTAAACTACTTACAACATATTTTAGTAGATATGTCTATAAAATGGGATTTTTTATTGGTAAAGTTAACATAAGTCTTCTCATCTGGGGCGGAAAAATGCAATTGTTTGCATTGTTCGCCCGGCTATTGGCAAGCGGAGGAACACAGCAGTGGTTTTAAGTCGGTAAGAGTCCGATGTCCTTTGCTCCCCCTAGTGGGCGAAGGACATCCAAGAGGATCTTCCACCTCGTTAATATAAAAAAAAATCCTTTCATCTGTTTTAGTCTGATCATCGCGAGATTGTTGCGACTACCACCATCTAACGAAGACGAGTTGAACTACGTGCCAGTAGTACGGAACAAAAGGTAGTTACGAAGTAGGTACCTTTTGTTCCAGTTACGAGAATTGAAGAGGCGGTGTCTTCTACGCGAATATTGTACTGCGCCACCGAGCGGCCGCACAATGTGAGGTGATTTCACAACATCAAACCATTCATAGTTGACTTATCTGGTTCATTTCTTTGTTGGTCTACTGGTTATCTAGCGTATGCGTTATAAGCGGTCACAGGTTCAAATCCCGAAACCCGAAGTTTGGAAGTTTAGGGTCTTAACGCCCATGCCTAGACAGAATCGATTCTGCGTCTTATCTCTTCCCGGTCGTCTCGGATAGCTGTACCATCATCAGATTATTCTGACTGACTAGATGATCTAGTGGTTAGCGTACGCAGCTGCCGATCAAGAGGTCTTGGTTTTGATTCCCGGGTCGGACCGGACTCCGGACCGAATGTTAGTATGATTGCAAATGTTTGTTTCGGAATATGGGTGTTTTCTGTGTGTATCACACAATTTACAAAAAAAAGTATATTTGTACTTATATCAGTTGTCTAGTACCCGTAGTACCCGTAGCTCTGCTTAGTTTTGAACAAGATAGCGTTGTGTGTAAGATGCTCATAATAAGTATTTACCTATTACGAGAGTTTAGGAACAGAGAGAATACACCTGTTTGCACACACACTTGTGCATTACAATTAGGTGGTCTTCGTTGAGGTTTCCTCCGTCTGTGAGCACATTATGTGGTTCATTTCTAGGGTTCCGCACAAAAATGGTAAAAACGGGACCCTATAACTAAGACTTCGCTGTCTGTCCGTCCGTTGTCAGTCACCAGGCTGTATCTCAAGAGCCGTGATAGCTACAGGCTGTATTTCTGTTGCCGCTATAGCAACAAATACTAAAAACAAAATAAAATAAATATTTAAGGGGGGCTCCCATACAACAAACGCGATTTTAACTATACTCAGTTGTATTTTTACTTCCTACTTAAAAATATTATAGGCGCGAAAGTTTGTGAGTATGTTATGTATGTTTGTTGCTTTTTTACGCAAAAGCTACTGAACGGATTTGGATGAAACTTTACAGTAATATAGCTTAAATATCAGAATAACACATAGGCTACTTTTTACTTCAATAATCGAGATCACGGGCGAAAGCTAGGTGATTATAAAAATACATATATCGTAGATATCAAAATGAATCACTGTTTATCTCCTGTCAAAACTTCACAGGTTGCTATGCATAACACACTTGCATAGCGACCATAATGATAGTTTGTAAATGGCTAATTTAAAAATGAGTTCTGGATAATCACATATACGTAAACATAACCATTATCTATTGGACACGATTTTAAATCAATCTACCAGTATAGGTGACTACGGAACCCTATTCTATGCGTGGCCTGACACGCACATGAAACGCATTTATGTTGTAAAAATAGGGCGTCACGGGAAACACCGGGATTTTCCATACTCTGGACTGCTATTTAGTGTAGGCTACTTTTTATCCCGAAAATACGCGGGTAACACCGCGGGGCGCAGCTAGTTAATAATAAATAATAAAATAAATACCTATTTAAGGGGGGCTCCGATACAATAATCATAGATGCAAAATTTGAAAACAAGTTACAATATGAAATTTGTGTACCTTTTTTTTTTTTTTATTGTTGTAATGGAATAGGCGTTTGTCTTCCATCTCACCTGATGGAAAGTGTAGATGAAGACGAAGATGGTGCACGCCCATCCAAAAGAAACCTGTTCACTCTAGTCTTAAAGGCTCCAGAGTTCAACTCATCAGGAAAAATGATGGTACCTACAACAGTAGGTACACAAATTTTTTGTTGTACGTAAGTTGTACGGAACCCTTCGTGCGCGAGTCTGTCTCTCACTTTGCCGGTTTTTGTGTTACCTATTACAGTGGCGGGGACAAGCTCTCTGATTATATAGCTTACATTTAAGAACCCAAGAATATTAGGTACCTAGTGTACCTACATTGATTTTCATTAAGCGTTCGTAGCATAGCTGGGATGCCAGCATTCAGATGTCCATATAACGTGTCACACCTGCTGATAACTCTTGTCTTACGACATCGCCATTACTTAACAGGTCACAGACAAACTTATCTTATAATAAAAATTATAATAAAATTGGAAAAAAATATATAAAGAGCGTGACCTTCAGTGAATAAAGAAGCGTTACAAATGAATTTTTGTTAAAATAAATCATGTTCACTCAAGTATTTTTTGATAAATTAATAATTTAACAAATTTTAAGTTATTTGTAATTAATATTAATTGTTGATTAAGAAATCAGCACAGACCATTTATCTGTAACTATTTTAATTCACTCGGCGATACTGAATCTTACAATTTACATCACAAAAATCAGGGACTGCAACGTACATACCTAAGTTTCCATGATTTCTTTTATTTAATATCTTGCCAAGGTGAGTCTACCCTGTCCAATGGAAAGCATGAGTAGAATCCAAGGATAGTGGCCACCACACTCTCTACGAATGGCAGACAGTATGCTGATGACGCTATTGCGACCTAGTAAAATCCTTTTTACTTCCCTCTTAAAAAAAGCGGCCAAGTGCGAGTCGGACTCGTTCATGATGGGTTCCGTATCAGCAGGTAACATCATATAAAATTTCTTGTAGTTAGTTGTAACTTTGATCGATGTTTTAATAATAGTGTTTTGATCAATGATATTATAAAAAATCGGCCAAGTGTGTGATAATTGTTATGTTTACGTATTAATGCGTTGATTTTGTATGACTTTTCCAAGTAAGCGCATTGTAAAAGTTAAGCCTCTATAACTCCTGAACTAACAAAGTCATCTAATTCGTTATAGTTTTCATTTAAAGTTCATTATATGGACCACTATCACAAATTTTTCGGCGGGCGGGACGGCCTGTTTTTACAAAAAGTTTGCCTTTAAAGTGGAATTTCTCGCAAACGGATACCTAAATCAAAAAATCGTCTTAACAAACCTATAATGTTTTTAAAAGACCTATATAATGATACCCTACATGGTGGGGTAGCCGTGAGAAAAAAAAACATCCCCACTTTACGTATAGGGGAGGTACCCTAAATAAAAATATATTTCATAATTTTATTGTAGCACTTTGTCGACGTAATTACAATACATATTCATGCAAAGTTTCATCTTTCTAGCACTTACTGCTTGGACGACAAGTCGAGGACGGACGGACGGACGGATGGACAGACGGACGGATGGACAGACGGACGGATGGACAGACGGACGGATGGACAGACGGACATGACATATCTATAAGGGTTCGAAGTCATAAACTTCGGAACCTTAAAAAGTTGTAGATCTTTTAATTACCTACAACTTTGCCATTTAACTATTTTCCTTGTAGTTTTGCTGGAAATCGAGATATACCGTTTTTTACCCTTTGTTGTATATATTTAGCCATCTAATCTGACTCTACCCTGCCTGATGGAAAGCATGAGCAAAATCCAAGGGTCGGGGCTACCACACTTGCTGCGAATGCGGACAATAATGTATGGCGGCCCACACTATGGCGGCTTAGTGAGATGCTTTTTCACGCCCCGGTTAAAGGACCCGAAAACCTCCCTCCCTACCCCTTCCCGACCTCAGATCGCCCGTAAATTATTTTTCCTTTCATTTTTATAATATTCTCCTCTTTTTCCAATAGGTTTCATCCTACTATAATTTTATTTGTTTTCAAAAATTATCTACTCTGGTCTACTGGTCTATATGTCATTTACAAACTATCATTATGGTTGCCATGCAAGTGTGTTATTCCTAGCAACCTGTGAAGTTTTGACAGGAGGTAAACAGTGATACATTTTGACATCTTCGATTTATGTATTTTTATAATCACCTAGCTTTGGTCTTTGTGTCTCGATTATTGCAGTAAAAAGTAGCCTATGTCCTTTCCCAAGTTCAGTTCTATCATCATACCGAATTTCATCAAAATCGATACAGTGGTTTAGGCGTGAAAGCGTAACAGACAGATAGAGGTACTTTCGCATTTATAATATTAAGTAGGGATTAAAAAAAAAACTACTCACTAGATCTCGTTCAAACCAATTTTCGTTGGTAGTTTGCATGTTAATGTACAACATATATTTTTTTTAGTTTTATCACTCTCTTATTTTAGAAGTTAGAGGGGGGGGGACACACATTTTTCCACTTTGGAAGTGTCTCTCGCGCAAACTATTCAGTTTAGAAAAAAATGATATTAGAAACCTCAACATCATTTTTGAACACCTATCCATAGATACCCCACACGTATAGGTTTGATGAAAAAAAAATTTTTGAGTTTCATTTCCAAGTATGGAGACCCCCAAAATGTATTGTTTTTTTTCTTTTTTTATGTAAAAATCTTAATGCGGTTCACAGAATACATCGACTGATCAAATTTCAACAGTATAGCTCTTATAGTTTTGGAAATAATTGGCTGTGACATACGGACGGACAGACAGACAGACAGACAGACAGACAGACTTGACGAATCTATAAGGGTTCCGTTTTTTGCCATTTGGCTACGGAACCCTAAAAACCGGTATCATAAAGAGAAGGAAACACGTGAGCTGGTAATGAATTCCAGTTTTTATCTGTACGGTAAAGAAATGAAGAGCCGAACCGTTTAGTTTCAATGGCCAAGGTTCCAAGGCCAGCACGTGTTATCCTGTAGAAGTAGGGAGAAGGTGGGAACAGTTGGAAGAGCTCTTCAGTATTTTCCCTATGGCATAGAAGATTGCCATAGAGATGATATCTCTTCGCAACTGCTAAGTTTCGAGGGATTTAGCGGCTTCTTAGCTATCAATAATGCGGATTACTTGCGGCTGGAATAGAAGCGTCAAACAAATCGTAGAGCTGAGAATAGTACTCCACGCAGGAGCAAAATTAGGCCTTATAAAGGAGTCAGATGCACTAGCGAAAAAAACCGTCTCACCTAGTTAAGTACTAACTTCAGCGAGACCGTCTTTCGCCGGTTGGTAAAGGGTTGTAAACCAGCACTGCAAAGAGATGGAAAGCTTGAAGCAAATCCTATCTAATTCTCCTTGCCAAGCTTGCTGCTTGTGCAGTTGAAGGGTGATGATGATGTAGGTCCTGTTAGACAAGAGGTCTGTTGAAGGCTATTGATGTGAATAACTGTCGACTCCCATGGACATCGACAACCTTCGAGTCATATAAGTACGTCAAGTGCATTGAGACCTACTTAGGCTAATTATTGTCTATTCTGGTTTTTAAAATGTAAACCTTAATAATATTATAAATGCAAAAGTAACTCAGTATGTTTGTCAGTCGCCGTTTAACGTCAAACTGACAGAAATCAAATGAGATAAGGATTAACTTAGTCTATTTTTTAGTCCACTACTAAACATTTGAATCTCTTTGGTTTATGAAAAAAATAGTACATTGTTCACCGAGGGAGGAAAGGGACCGATTACTAGCGAGGGAGCAGTTTGTGGCCCGAAGGCGCAGCCTAGGGCCATAATACTGCCGAAGTAGGAATGGGACTTTCACCCGAGTGCTACACAGTGCTTCATACTAGACCTGTGAGGAACATTCAAAGTATTTTTAAAATAAAATCAAAACGTAAGACACCATGTAGGACACAATTTAGCTTAGAATTTGACAAATATTTCGCGCTTCTTTTGTTTTTTTTTTATTCTTCATAAAAGGATATCGGTGGCACGGAAATTCCATATTTAAATTATATGAAAACTTCTTGGGCAGGCGCGCGCCATAGATAAGATAACACATGAGAAATGAAAATTCATACAACTTTCTCTTCCGCTAAAACACGTTAGAAATGGATTTTCATAAATTTTTTCCTCTCGCTTCTACAGGTCAAGGAAAAGACTAACGTTCTCTTTTCATTTTCAGGGAATATTGACTACTGTTCCGATCAGGTGTAGTTTATATAGTCTTCTATTATTAGTTAGGTGACTATTTCTACTATATCATCTCTTATCTCATCTGATGGGTACGGGTAACCCTCGAGTTTGAGGGTTGTTACGTCCCCACCATGGACGAGTACGTGTTGGGTACTGGCAAGACACGGTGTGACTACGTAATCTTACTGTTGGATGTAAAAACAAGCCGCTCGAAGGCCTCCATTTAAGCTTCACGACTGCTATCTTATGATAACAACCGGCACCGACTGCTTAACCGGAACGAATCATGAAACTCTTATAACCTAACTTGCCACAAACGGTCACCAATCTAAGTCTGACCGCGTCGTCGTTGCTTACACTCGGTGATTGTTGCCAATCACCTAAGGCCACTTGGCCTTGCTTTCGTCTACCATTTCTACCTTAACAGCAGTCTAACACTCTGCCACGATGTTCTTCCAAACAGTAATTACTTTCGCACTTCAAACTCGGGCGCGGTGAAAGTTGTGCAAACCAATTTATCAACGTTTTAAGGTACTATTGAGCGCCATTACTTCTAATGTTAAGATTTAAACGGCCAATCTTAGATGAAACATTATGTTACTCATAACCATGAAAATACTACAAATTGGCAAGCTCAACAACATAGAGCTATGAATTTTTAGAATAGGGCGTGTAAACAAAATTGAAAACATAAACTGAGAAGTGAAATGCTAGATTTGGTTTGTTGCTATTTATAGTCGTCAGAAAATAAGAAGCCCGTTTTGACATTTGTCATTTGACATGCCGCATGTAAGAAATTGAAAAATCAAATTCATAATCCTATTTAATTACGATGTTACCCATACACTATCACAACGAATATCTTAAATAAGCGTCAAGTTTAACTTCATATTGAAAAATTGCACTCAAAAACACGAATTAATCGTATTAGTTACGCCACGATAACAAATGTCAAACCAGGCTTCTTATTTTGTGACGACTATAGTTACGAGTATGAGTAAAAATGTCAAAAGTACCATTTAGGTTTAACGCAGAATCACATCGATATGTTACTACAATTATAATGGCAAAACCAAAGTTTTAAAGCCCTTTTGGGTTTACTGTGTAACAACTTGAAAAATAAAATAGATATGGCTGTCAGACTCATCATGTCGCTACTCGAACTAGATACTAAAATTTACAAGTGGCCATATCTAATCGTAATAAACTCAAATCTCGCAATTTTACAATCCTATGATTGTGATGTGATGCATTAGACAGTGCTTAACAATACACGGAAACTTTTTGTAGTCATGCACATTGATTCCCTTCACTATTTTAATGAATGCAACATAAAAATGGCGGCAAACAGGTGACAGTTTTGGCGCGAGAAATACAAACTCGGTAGAATTAAAATGTCAATGACAAAATGTTAAAAGCGTTGGTGATTGTTTACTGTGCGGCTATAATGGTGAAAAGTGAAAATGATCGAGGAAAACGGGAATTTGAACACAGACAGCCGAAATTGTTTTCATTCAATGTTGCCAACGAAGATGTGTCAGTGAGTACAGCGGTTTTTTTATTGTATTTTATAGTTACCATTTAGAATATTTAGTTACGTACAAAATATGTAACATATTTAAACAAAGAAATCGTATGTAGGTAAAAAGAGTTACCAAGGGTGTTAAATAATAAAACGTAGAGACCATAAATAGTCTTAAATTACTGATAAATTGAAAATTAATGTTCGACTATAGGCCACTAAATTCCTATCTGCTATCTCACACGCTGTAATGTATTGCTGTAAATGTTCCACTGCTGAGTTCGGGTCTCCTTTCAAGAGTGGGTTAAGGCCATACATGTCCAAGTGAGATTTTATCCATTTTTTTATAAAATCTTAGGTGTGAGGGACAATAAACGAAACTGTGTTGACCACATACCGTGGATCCAACTTAATTTTAAGTCAAGGGTGGCAACTAACTTGTCTCTCTTAGATGCAGATTTCCAAGCGCGATCAAAATTTAAAAGACCAGAGTAAACAATATAATATTCACCATGTAACTGCCATTATCATAGTGCATTATCTTCATCATCATCAACAGCCTTCAACAGTCCACTGCTGAACATAGGCCTCTCCTTAGAAAGGAGGTTTGGGCCTACTCTACCACGCTGGCCAGACGGGTTGGTATAGGGTTGGTTTCAAATTTTCCTTCTCTTTGCATTGATGTTGTCTTGCGTAGTTTATCCCTTAGTCGCCTTTTACGATACCCGCGGGATGAATATGGGTGGTGACACTCTGTATTCTTAATCCGTCACCAGACGGAAATCATAGTACATTTGATTATTGAAAATTAAAGTAATTCATATTAATATTATAAATGCGAAAGTACCTCTGCTTGACTGTCCGACTCTCACGCCAAAAGTACTAAACAGATTTAAATAAAGTTTGGTAAATAGATAGTTAAGAGTCTGCGAAAGGACATAGGCTGCTTTTGACCACGATAACCAACCTATACACAGGCGGAGCTGCGGGCGAAGCCAAAAGTAATAAATAATTGTATTATCAATAAATAAAACTGTTCCATTACTAACTGACAGACAACGCACAGCCTAAATTAGTGAGTGCAGAAAGCTCAAATTTGACATGTATGTTCCTTGAGGAGCGTAAGTGAGCACTAATAGAGGATGTTGGAAAATTCTACCTCAGAATAACACGTATACTAAGCCACGTATGGTTAATAGCCACAGCTAATTTATTTGAATAGCCAACCGTTACTCTTTATTTTATTCACTTTGTTTTCAGATAGATTTGCAGTTTTCAATACCGTTCCTGAAAATACCAGTAAAGAAAACAATGGACTCCGCGTATGGATTGATTGTAAGTTTGTTTCGTTAAATCGTTATATTTAAATGAATAGAACTATTTTATGCTAGCTGAGTTCCGCGTTCACTCTTGTAAAACGCGAGTAACACAGAGGAGCAAATAGATTATTATCTAAATAAAAAAGCCTAAGTTTTTCCTTACGTCATCAGCATTTTGCCAGCGAAGGCCCTATCAAAATCGTTCCAATCGCCGAAACAAAACGACAGACAACCAAAAAGTTTAATATTGCATTTACTAAAAAAACTATTCGTTTGATATTACATTTTACTTAATTGTATAGATGTAATTTTAATTAAACTTTTTGCTGCACTGCACTGCACGGTTGGCCTAGTGGCTTAAGCGGTCACGGGGGTTGTCCGGTACGGGGGTTGTCCGGTCGATGGCCCTTTACGGGTCACCGGTGTGGGCGGCTGCTCTGACCGACCGGAACAGGGCGCGCCTCTGGCGTCCCCAGAGGATATTGGCGGTCAGAGCCATACGCGGGTACCGCACGGTTTCCACCGAGGCGGCTTGCGCCTTGGCCGGAACGCCCCCGTGGGACTTGGAGGCGGAAGTGCTCGCCGAAGTGTATCGGCGAGTGGCTGACTTCCGGGCGGAGAATGGCTTTCGCCCTCCGCCCGAGGACGTGCGCGAGTGGCGCGAAGCCGCTCGCCGAGCCACCATGCTCCGATGGTCGTTCCGGCTGGAGACCCCACGCGCTGGCTTCACCACCGTGGAAGCTCTCCAGCCGGTCATCGAGGAGTGGGCAGGGCGGCAGCACGGGACCCTTTCCTTCCGGCTGACGCAGGTACTTTCCGGGCACGGTTGCTTCGGAAAGTACCTGCACTCGGTCGCTAGGAGGGAACCGAGTCCCGCCTGCCACCACTGCGACTGCAGTGAGGACACGGCCCAGCACACGCTGGCGGTCTGCCCCGCTTGGGCGGCGCAGCGCCGGGTCCTCACTGCAGTCATCGGAGGGGATCTCTCGCTGCCGGCCGTCATAAGATCGATGGCCGGCAGCGACAGTTGTTTTACCGCGGTCGCAACCTTCTGCGAGGATGTAATCTTGCAGAAGGAGGTGGCGGAGAAGGCCCGGGAGGATTCCATCCAATCGGACCCGATCCGCCGCCGGCGCCCCGGGCGGCGGAGGCGCGCATACCTGCGTCTCATGCCGCCCTGAGAGTGGCCGCGGATGGGCGGGACGGGTTTCCCGTCCGTCCGCAGTAGAGGCCAACCGCGAGGGGGCGGCGTCCGCGTGTGACCGGACGTTGCCCAATTAGAGAGTCGAAAATGGAGTAGGTGCCCGCAACAGTGCGGGCAGGCGCCGGTTGGAGTCCAGAAGGAAATCCCCTCCCTGGACTCCTTCCAATACAAAGGCGCAGAGAGGGTCACACCGTGTGGTTTTAGTCGGTTCGAGTCCGACACACCACCCCGCCGTAACCCCCGACGGGGTGACGGTCCGCGGGGATTTCCACACGTAAAAAAAAAAAAAAAATAAAAAAAAAAAAGTGGCTTAAGCGGTCGCCACGCCGCTTCCTACTGCGCCAAGTGGCGTGGGTTCAAATCCCACGTTGGATAACACTTTATGTGATTCACAATTTGTTGTTCTGAGTCTGGGTGTTCCTTGTGTCCGTTTCATGTATGTTTGTAAAGTCCCCCGCGACACAGGAATTTATATTCCGAATGTGGGAGTTGTCTTTTTTTTTTTAATAGAACTTATAATACTATCAGGAATAAACATCTCAACCTTTTCTACATCCCTACGAGAAATTTCATTTCCTCCCATCTAAAAGCTGCTAAGCTCTCTTTACGCGTGGAAACCCCCTCGGGCCGTCAATCTTCCTCCCTCACACTGCAATGAGCTTCACCACCGTGTGATTATTGATATTTGATACTGACACACCATCAGTGGGTCTTAAGTATAAGAAAAATAAGCCCCCAAAGGTTCAAGTGAACAACCGGTCCTGTGCTGACCGCAACTGTTGGTTTCCCTCAATCTTCACCTGGTCGTCGGCTAACTTAATGTGAATGCGTACCCACGCTCTGACTTTGAGATTTAAATAGTTAGCTCTCTCTACACCTACGAATAAATAATAAGTCAGGAAGTCTAACTCTGAACAAATTTCACGCAAAAAGTGGCCCTACTTGAAACCATAACGACGTATGAAACCAAAACCAATCACAACCGAGGCTAGAAATAGACATTGTTTGTGATTGGTTTGATTTCAAAACGAAAGCAGGGATTGGTTCATACGCTTGCTGCAATGTCTTCTATGACAGCAAAGTCATAGCAGAGTGGACGATGTTATGTAATAAGTAGACCGGACAAAGTTAATAATAAAACAAATTAATTGTATAATGTTTATATATTTGTTTTTTTTAGTAATAAACTCTATGTCCCTCGAAATATAATTAATTTATTAAGTTTTTGTCGAGAAGAAATTAAAAAAGAATCTTTTTTTGCAATGTAGTGAAGACGGATTCTGAGAAATTCTACTATTACACATTTTATAAAAAAAATGAAGTGGTCATTATTTGTCTGGTGACTATTTTTTAGTAAGCGCAAAATACCGTCATTGTCAATTATTTTAGAAAAACACCGTGTAGATATTACTGACAGATTACTTGCTCGAGTAAGTGATTTTCCGTTATCATGTATTTTTATTATCTGTCTTAATAGTGTTTCTGTGCATGTGCATATTTTATACAACACCACAGATGGATAGGAGAGTCCACCGAAATCTTTCAAACTAATCAGCTTGTGAAAATACAATTTTTCATTAGCTGGTAGCAATGATAAGCATTCTGGACAGTTGATTTTCGCTTGTAGTTTTCGAGTTACAAAGCCGGCTATATAGCCTACAATTTGCTCCACTGTTTTTGGCAATTGAACGCTAGCGTCTAGCATGTTTGATAGCACCATGCAATTTTCTTCTTCTGTTTTACTCTCACCTGCTGCAGTAGAGTAACTAGCGCTGTCTGTACTATTTCTAATGCCAGGAGTGGTCTTATTGATTACCGAAGAGCAATTTAGTATTGGAATATTCTCCAATGGTATGCTGTTGCCTGTGAATTTAGAGCTGAGGTTCAAGTTCATTAAAGTCTTTTTATATATATTCCCATAAATTGACAGGCGTTTGGGTTATTGTTGCAACGACCGTGGTTGCGGATCACTCCAAAAAACAATTCAGTATGATCTTGGCTAAATTTATAAGGTAAAATAAATTTCAATTTTTGTGCCTCCACTAAGCGAGCAAAAAGTAATTTAAAACTTGAAATACAAATAAGAAGACCTAGAAATCCAGTTTTAGACTGAGTTTTGATTACTGGTTTCAAGGAGTTGGTATATTCCTTTACTCTTATTCCATTTACTGTATGAGTTGTTTTTTTGGACTGCACATTAATTTGAAGATTATTAATATATTTTTCACTTAGATCTAAAATATCGTATAGTTTTTCTTTTTGTTCAACCGAAAAAGGGTGTTTAAATCCGTGTCCAGAAAGTGATCTTGCATTTAATATATCAAAAAGGTTATTAAACGTTTCTAAAAAGATAACAGTTGCATGTGTGTCTTGAAAATCAGGTATCTTTAATTGCTGCGAACAAAACTTAATCGCATCAGCTACACTTTGACTTAAAGTTTGAGTCGCTAGTTTCACGTTCATGATATTATTTCGGAACTCTATATGCCGATTTGATAACTTATTCCCAAAATGCAATCCAATATTATCTTGGACATTTTTGAGTTTTTGCAAATGTGCCCACTCTATTTTATTGTTGTTGTTTATTGTTGTTTTATATTTATTGTTTAACTACCAATGTCTTTTTCGCCTCCAATGTATTACGCACAAGTTTCACCATATGACATGGGTCCAATATCAGAACTACTGGGTCTCCGGTATATGGATGGTCAAAAAAAGTTTTTAAGTTATTTGTGTCTTCAAAATTGCAACCCATCATCTTAGCCGTAGCGAGGTTAGATGTACAACCATCAAAGGTCAAACTTACTACCTCAGCTCCCACGCCATGACATTTCTCAAGACACATTTTTAGAATATTAGCCCTTTGTTCGGCGGCAAGACCATTTACAAAGAAATAGCCAAGTGGCAATTTAAATGCATCATTTAGAGCTACTAGCATTAACACATATACCTGTGTAGCCATTTCGTCCGATGGCCCAAATGTAACAAGCCCATCTACAGTTTGTCCATTGAATATCTTTTGTTGTCTTATACCCATTTCGTCAACAATCAGACAGGCAAGCCTTTTGTCACTGTTAGAGTATTTTAACTTTAAAGCTGCGAATGCTTCTTCGGTAAAGCCTGGCTTTCCATCTATGGATTGGTACCATTTAGATAAGGTTGACGGATGAGGAAGAGATGAAAGCAACTGTCGTCTCACATATTTATATCCTGCTGGTGAATAATAGTTTAGCGTTAAAGCGAACTTTTTAATCGCTGGTGTAAACTTTATGATACTTCGTCCATCTTTTGACTTTTTCCTTTGTAGGGCTAAAACGATATCATCAGAAAATTCATTCAATGCAGTATTTTCTGCAGTATTGCTAAATCCATTTTGTTTCAATTGCGATAAAATATTTTTAAGCGAAATATTTTTCACAACTAATCTTTTATTTCTACGTTTTAGATTTCTGATCTGTGATAGTCGTTTCACTGCTAAAATAGTTTTATTTCGTAGTTTTTGTTTTAACATGTGCGTTCTAGGTGTATTTAGAACAGATTCAATATCTGAGGATGGTATATTTATCGGCGTAACGCATGATCCTCTTTCTTCAAAAGTATTGACTTTTGAGACAAGATTATTTTCAATTTTTTTTTTCTGGGTTCCTCTACAACAACATCGTTACATTCAGTGATGATTTTATTCTCCTGAAAATAACATAGGTGATCAATTTTAAATCTGGGAAAGATGATCTTTATTTCAAATAGATACGTATATACAGCTAAAATAAAAATATCGAAACCAAAGATTACGTGTAAAAAATAACAGTTAAACCTCACCAATTTACGTTTTTGTACCCTATGCGGTTGTGGTTCTGCAGTATTTGTTTCAGTTAACTGCTCAGGTAAAACACACACTTTAAAATTTACAGAAACTGAATTTTCATTAACCTAAAAAAATTAAACATGCTTTAATTCGACTAAACAATGAACTTATAATTTTTAATCCTATAGTAATTCTCACAAGCCTAAAAAGCCGGACCGGCATTACATACCGATTGTAATCTTTGATTAGTGTTGTTTTCATTTTCTTTATTTCTTAAAGATGTTTCTTCAAGACGAATCATCTGCGTAAAAAAACAGTTTCATTTTAGATTAAATAATAAATATAATTATTTAAAAAATAAAACAGTAAGTACTTACTGTACAAACTGGTACTGCAGTTTTGTGTAACATTGTATAGCCCTTTGATGATTTGTAAAAATCATTTTCATCAAAATGAATGGAACATACTCTGCTGGTTTTCGCAGGCATCCAGTCATATTCCTGTCTTTCCAACTTTACTGCAGATATCCACTTTTTTTGCCGAATTGCATCGGCAGGGAAACTAAAAGAAAACAAATTTTGCAAAATACATTAACGTTATAAAATTTTCAAAATAAATATACTTATTTAATATTAAAAAATATTTTGTTGATATACTTTTTTGTTGTTTTCACCAAGAAGAAAAAATACAATCAAAAATTTACTGAATTCATGTTGCATAGTGTTGATTTTCTAGGTTTGATAAAATATTTGCAAATCATTAAATATAATTATAATTTTCCTACTACTTACCAGTGAAAAGTGATCCCTGGGCATTTTATCCTTGTATGGTTCCTGCACCACTTCACAACACACGCTGGCATGGTTATTGACAACACAATAATAAATCGAAATATGACGTCTGCTCGCTTGCAAAAACAATATCCGACGAATGGCGCCGTGGGCTCAATTTTTAAGCACCGCCTACTTGGGCCCGACTTTTGTTGGGTCATTTTTAGAGCGCAGTTAGATTTCCTGACTTATTATTTATTCGTAGCTCTACACTCATAAAGTTTGACATATATATAGCTACTAGGTCTCTGGCGCATCTCCACTCGCAAATATATCTTCTGTATGATCCAATCTATTTCTGTACTGAAATTGATCCGATTCAATTCAGCGATTTTGCCGTGAAAGCGAAACAGACGATAAGACGTAGGTGACAATAAATAGAATCAGAAAATAATTTGGTCTAATTTGTTATAGGGTCTCCCGTCAATAAATATCAACCCTGCTTCTTTGGCGTTGGGTGGTGCTGTGGTACTGGGCACCACAGTGATACTGCCATTCTTTGCCAAGCAGTATGCGCACAACAGCGAAAACTTTAGATATGCCAAGTGTAAGTCTTGATTTTTATACTATTGAAAAATTGAAAAGTCTGACCACTAAGAAGAATTAACGAACTGGTGTGGTCACTGGTTTTCATCAAAAATAAGAAACAACTTGGCTTCAAGGCGAGAATTTTTCCGAAGAAATGCCGAATTACGACGACCGTACCGTTTTCTAAACTAAGTATAAGGTGCAAATAGTAATTATTTAGGATATCTTACACAACGCTATTAAGTCCTAAACTAAGCAGAGCTTATAAATACATAAACGTACTTTTTTTGTAAATACATATTATAACAATTTTTGCGGATTACACAATTATTTGATCTGACCCGGGAATCGACCCCTAGACCTCAAGCAGTCGCATAATCTATCACTGTGCCACCGAGGCAGTAAATGGGTAAACTGATATCATTAGAAACCTGAAACCTTGTCGAACTCAGAATGAATCGGGTATGTTCCTACGATAATATTGTTAGGTGGCCGTGGCTTCACAATTATCCGTGAAATACAACAAAGAATTGCATAACATCGCTTTGCGAAAGAAGAACGAAACGAGACCGCGATATTTAAAACTTTGAAAAGGGTACACATACTGTCTACTATTTGTGAATAGGTAGGTACTCAATTTTTCTATAATTTTCCTATTTTTATGCTTATCTGACTAAATCAAAAACCTTACACATTTTTGTATTTAATCCTTAACATAAACTTTTCCGTAAAATTCAAAAACAAATACAGTAAAACCAATTTCTCTAATGGGCCCGGTAAACGATCAAATTTGTTTGACAAATTTGTTGGTCAAACTCACGTTTACATCAAAAGAGCCCTGTAAACAATCAAACTTGTTTGACAAACGCTTCAAACACAGCAGCACAAATAATTTGACAAATACATAAATTTGACAAACAAATTTGATCGTTTACACCACCCTTAGGATTTTTTCTCTAAGATCAACCAAACATTTTGTTTTTTTAAAAATCGTTAGTTATGATGGTTTAATTATTGACAGTACATTATTTTTAACATTTCTTTAAACTATTGTACAACGTTTAGTCAAAATAAATACGAAAACATCCATTGTGGTTTGTAAAAAAAAAAAAAAAGATTTCTGGTGTCTTCATTAACCAATAAACTTTTATAAAAAGCTATTTCTATTTATAATAAATTATACCATCGTTAAATACATTTAGCAATTTTATATTAAATTTATTTATAACATTAAAATGGCCAAAAGTATATGAATAGATTTGGGTGAAATCACCGTGACTAAGTAGCACATTTATTATACACTAGATTACGTCTATTACTCTCTCTCTCTGCATTGCCTTGTCATTACATAAACCAGGCCCATGAAATCTGTTCAATTTAACACTCGCAGCAGTCAACGCAGTACTATTTAAGAAATGGAAATTCCGACCATAAAAATTAATCCTGCAGCCTTGGTGTTTGTAGGTGTAATAGTATTGGGCAGCACAGCGGTATTGCTATTTGTGATAAAGCAGTATACACATGATCACGAATACTTCCAATATGCCAAGTGTAAGTTAAGAATAATTCTTGACATTATTCTTCTCAAGGTGCTAACTTTTTAGGTAAAGTTTAACAGAAGAGAAACTCGTTCAAGATAGTTACATCAGTCGCCTTAACAACACAGTATTGGAAAGACCATTGATCTATGTAACATACCTGCTCCCCTAGCCAAGTTGCAAACTTTCTATTCTATTTCTCTATTCTCTTCTTTCATTGGTAATTGTTTTGTTTTGATCACGTGACTGAGTGACATTAGCTAATGAAAAAAGAGAACAGAATAGAAAACTAGAGGGGCTGTCTAGATAGTCGGTAACAAGCAATTCCGAAAAAAGTACCAGTTACAAACAATTTTGTTTATTTATTATACTTTTTTTTGTTTATTGATGTGAAACATCTATAGGCGCACGTATGTGAAACATCTATAGGCGCACGTAAAATAGATTTCTGGCCTGGCGACGCCTGGCGACTGGCGACGCCTGGCGACGCGTCGCCACGGCACGCTATACGATGGTATATATATACAGTCTATATGCAGTAGTGTGTACGGTGTGGCGTAAATTATAATTATAATTATACGCCACACCGTACTATTTTAATAATTAGTAATATTTTATTTTATCATTATGACATATTTAGTTCCTATGACAATATGTTCTTTTCTGCATATTACTTTTACAAAATAATGGCGATGTTTAACATCTGCCAGGCGTCCCGTGACGGCTCACATTTTTTTATTTATTAGCCGGGGATCGAAGTAAGTCTATGTCCAGCAGTAGACTGCGATAGGCTGATGATGAGTTATATTTTCATTAATTTAATCAATTAAAATGCTACCGAATCAGATAAAATCTAACTCATTTATGGAAATGGTAGACAAAATTAAATAAAAATATTAATATGACTTGTAAAATGATATGCAATATTTATTAATTAAACATTTCTTTGAAAAAAAAATCAGAACAAATCGCCTACATTTATTTAATAAAACACACAGTTTAATTTAGGAACAGCGGCCACAACAACTTCTCTTTGGTCTCTTAGGCCTTAAAGATGCACATGACCTTTTGCATTTAGGCTTTGGTGGTGGCTCCACTATGCCTGCGTCTGCGGGAATATATTGTGTCTCCACGTGGATAAAGGCCTTCCTTTTTCTGGGACTCAAGTCAAAACATCCAAAAGGCGGGGTGTATTCAATGTCCCATGTGGCATTACTTGACAAAGAGCTCAAAGATTCTTCTTTGCAAACGCAGTCGGGTTCTTTGAAAGCCGGGCAACTGTCTATCACCCTGTCTATTGCAGATAGGTCGTTACAAAACACATCCATGTACGCACACTTGCAAATGTCTTCTACAGCTTCACTCAAAGCTTTTCTAATATCAGCATCACGTTGTTTTTTTAACTTGACCATTTTTCGAGCTTCTACCTTTGCTTGTTCCTCTGGACTCCGTTTTTTTATAATCTTAAATACCATTGGATCACAATCTACGTAGGGATCTTCGTTTGGTGCTATATCTGTTAAGTCTTTCAACGGATTTACCTGAAAATAATCCATTGTCAATGCTATGAATATGTATTAAGTCACAATCAGTTCAATGATTCTTCATTAACATTAGCATTTTTTCTTTCTCTAAAAGCATTTGTTAGTAATGCTAATAAAATGCTAAATTGTAAAGAAATAACAATAATGACAGTGATTATTTATAAATCTAAAACATCCAATGATTCCGGCATTACCGGGAATACGAAATATATTCTGATAAGATACTAAGATGATTTTGTGCAGGTTTTCATTTTTGTTATTTGTAGAAATTCACATAAGAAAATAATAAAATGGTCTCTTTATTTCTGTCTCAAAAACTACCCATTTTTATATTTATCACCCGATAAGAAACATACCTGTATTGTAAAAACATCGCCTTTCCTCTGAACTTTAAGGGCTGGTTTTGCTTCTAGAGGTTCATCAGGTTCAGAGTCTCCGCCACCAACATCAGCTCCTGGTCTGCTGCCTTTCTTTTTCTTCTTTTTATTCTTATCTTTGTCTTGCCCACCACGAGCGCATTTAAACGTCATTAATTTTGCTACGCTCTTGCCAACGAGACCTGGACACCATCCACGACGAAACTGTAAAACCCCAAGAAGTCAATCAAGAAAGATGAAACCAAAGGTATTTCAAATATCACTAAGACTTACTAGTAGTAGCCATTTAAAATAATCTTGGGAACAAAGGATAACAAGATGATGATTATACACTTTTGTTTATCGGTGGCCCTATAATACTCAGGGCATTCTCTACCAGTCAACCTGACAAGAAAGTGTAGATTGACTCAAGATTTTATTTAGCTTGTATTATGTAGCCAATATTACCTTTAATCCAGGAACATCTGTTGCATTCCAGAGCCATCCCATATTAGCTGGAACCGGCAATCCGGGCTTGAGGTACATGCATTGTTTATGACCAAAATTGACTCCTGCACAAAAATATAGGAGTAAATAATAGGAGTTATGTGCTAGGTTAGTTTTTAAAGTGAAAATATTGTTTCAAATTTGTGTTCTAGTATTTATTGATTTACAGAAATACATTTTGTAGTACATTTTGTACTACACTTTTTTAGAATCCTTCTACCTGCATCTGTTACTGTTTTAAGATGTCTATGTTTTATAGATGTAAGAAACACATTATATCACATGTATTACATGTTTCTATTATGTGTTTCTAGACTATGATTTTTACTAAGCTTCATTTTCATATTCCCTAAGTTAGTAGAGCGTGAAATGTATTGCAATGCAATCAGGTAGATAAACAACGATTCAAATCTATTTACCTGGATATGTGTCTCCAAAAGTGTAATTATACTTCGAAGAGTTTTTCTTTTTCTTCTTCGTATCTCCTTCTTCATCATCACCCATCTTGATTTAGTACGAACTTATATCTAAACAATTTGATTGTTCGTTAAATTTCAACAGCAAGTTAAATAGTATATTAAAGTTGATATGTATTATGGAATCTAATTATGCTAATTGGCCATACTACATATACCAACTGTAGTTGGTAGTATAATAAATGTTTGAGTTTTCATTCAAATGAAGTTTGGACTGATTATATAAGCAAGCCTAGTATTATTTAACTAAAGGTTTTACTGATACAATTTTTTTCTTTTTTTTGGCAATACATATGTAATATATACAGAATTCCGACTCTTGAACCTTGAAAATGTCAAAAAGCGTTTAAATTTTTTGCAAGAGTTTGCATATATCTAATCTAATATCTTTAAATGAGCAAAATCTTGTTGTAAACACATATTTATATCGGAAATGGCTCTAACGATTTCTCCGAAATTTGCTATTTTGAGAGTTTTAGGGGGGTGAAAAACCGATCTAGATTAATTTTGTTTGGGAAAACGCGAGTTTTTAATGAGTTTTTCGCTGGATGATTTTTTTACTTTTTACTCCTAGTTCAAGTAAAGACCACGTCTGTTTTTAACCACCTCAACTTCTTAAGATGTGACTATTTTAAGGAGTAGTCAGTAACCGCCTAAACGTTTTGTAGGAGAGGATCGTCATACTTCTTCATAAATAGGTATCGTTAAATAAATATTTCCTTGCAGTGCAGTCTTTTGGAGTTGCAGATAGTCATCACCACCACCACCTGTCTAGCCTTTAGTAGTCCACTGCTAGAAAGATTTCTCCTCAGAAAGAAAATTTTAGTCTACAATACCACTCTGTTTTACTGTCTGTACTATAGGTGCGTTGGTACCTATAATGTTTGTTCTCTTTGCAGTGCTGTTTTCTGCGTAGTTTGCTCCTTTCGTAGGTAGGTAGGTATTAGTAGATAATCAATATCCCCAAGTAAACCGTCTGCTTGTCAAAAAATTTACCTAAAATCTACGCCCTATAAAGTCACAATTTATTACTACCGTAACAAACCTTATTGAGTCTTAATGCGGAAACTAAAGTCAAATACCAAATAAATGCTACTGATGATACTAATACTATTAGTGCGAAAGTAACTCTAATTGTCCGACTTCCATGCAAATACTACTGAACCAATTTAAAGGAAATTTGGTACACAGATAACTGACACACACGCTGGTGGAGCCGCGGGGGAAATCTAGTAATATAATAAACTTAAGTTCTTTGATTTAAGGTGCTAATCTTGAACTATTTTAGTCTTTTGTTGCATGCATTGAGGAAGGTTATAGATTTTGTCACGTTATGCTAAAACTATAAGAATCGGAAGAATTACAATAAGACATATGAAACTAATAGGGACTTTCAGGGTAATTTACGATGAAGTGTTGCTTCAAAAGAGATGGTCCGCAAGAAAGTTAAAACTATTATAAGTATTGTATTTCGTAATTACATGACATCTCTTCAAGTTACTCAGTGTTTAAGTATTGTTATTATTCATTCAACAACTACAAAAAAAAAACATTAAATCAGTTGTATACGTATAATTAGATGTTAAATTTAATGGGTTACAAAATAAAAATCAATGCATTAGGTTAAAAGACGTCACATAAATTGCATTAATTGACATTCAACTTGGCTTTTTTTCTTGTTTGAACTTTTCTTGAATAGCTAATTTGTGTGATCCACAACATTCTCTGCCCATCAAAGCTTTCAGTACTTGCTCTTTGTCGCAGCACCTCCTTTCTGTATCTACATTAAATTTGTTTACACAACGGAAATCATGATCTTTCTGATATAGCATGTACTCTTTTAATGCCTTCTTTATTCTCTGATATTCTTTAGAACAACATACTTTACCGGCGTCACTATAGCTTGGAGGGTGCGTAGGTTGTACTGCTGTCTTGTACATTCTGGCAAAACCATCTGGTACAGAACATGGCCTGCCCATCACAGGACATGGACCGAGTTGTACAGGAGGTAAGCCGTATGGTAGAGGTTCGGCTTCTTCATCTTCATCATCTTTCTTGAGTTCTTCTTCGTCAGCTCTTGCATTCACAGGACAATTGTTCTTATGTTTGTAAAGCGGACAGTATGCCCGGTGTGCTTTTCTGGAAGCTTTATTAAATGTTTCAGCTATGCAGTTACAGTCAAAGGTATTACACGGTGGAGATGGCTTTGGCGGGTTACACCTGCAGTCTTTATCGTCTGTTATTTCCGTACAACCGCTATAATTTGCCGTATTATTGAACACCCAAAAATTGTTATTTCCCATATTAAATGTTGAAGTTTTGCTTGGTGTGGGTCTAGAACTGGCGCCACCAGGTGTCTTACGGTCACTAGACTGCCCCGCAGTTGCAGACACACTATCAATTTTATTCGCACCAGTTATTTTAGCTATGTCTTCAACGCTGTTAAAAGTGGTGTCAAAATATTCTTGGATAATGTAATCTCTTCTAAACATAGCGTCTTCAAAGTTTGGAAGACTTGTAACATATTGAGCTTGCGTTTTTTTCTGTTTTGGTGTATTTGGGGGAGAGGTGTTCGGGGGTGTAGCTCCAGTTTTAAAATGCTTATTTTTCTTATCTTCACAAGTCTCACCAATCTTGGCCAGCCCTCCACATCCAGTACATTTTCTTTTCTCAGCCACTGCTTTTTCAGGACAATCTTCTCTATGCCACCGATCGTCTTTGCAACCGCATGTACCGCAAATCTTCTTAGTGCCATCAGTTTTCTTCTCCCCTAGAGAACCTGCTTTTTTCTTATAACTATCAAGGTTTCTTATATACGTCTTTACTTTATGAGCCAATGGACAATTAGAATTTCCACATGGGCCTACTATGTCTCCCATTCTAATCTTTTCAATAGTATGTTTCTTTTCAGGTTCCATTTCACTATGCTCACATACTTTACCAGTGCCAGCGCCCGCAATTCCACAACTTTGTAATTCTGTACATACTTCGATTTTCTTCTGTGCATTATCCATGACATCAGGATCTTCTAGGGTAGTGGTTTCATAAAGGCTACCAATCATGCAGAAGTTAGGATCATCTCCTTCAATTCTTTTACATTCGAACATACTTGGTGCTTTATTAGTTCTAAAACAAAACTTATCTGGGTCGCTCATTTTTTGCTGGAATTCAGTAATGATTGTATCTCCTAAAGCACTTAATCTTAATATGAAAGTAATCTCACCAGCTTGTCCACAGCAACATTCTTGGTATAAAGTAGTCACCTCCTTAATACTTAAAGGTTCGTGTAGTTTGCATGCGTCTGCAGTTTCCTTCAGATAATGAAAAAAACTTGTGTGCCATAACATGGTACCAATACCCACAAAAGTTTTATTTTCGGGTTCATTTACATCGTCGTTCCATACTTCTATTTCGAGCGGGAATTTAGACAAAGTGGTGACTATAGTATCAGGGTATGATGGAAAAAGAAAAGATTTGCCAACTCTTATAACTCTCGAAAATTGTTTTCGTCCAGATTCTGTCACTTCTATTGTATCATCTTTTTTCTCCTCACTAACGATTAATTGGCCTTCTTTTATAATGAATTGTGATTTAGGCCCAAATTTTATTTTAATAATAAGGTTCTTATCAGCAGAACTGTCTTCATTAGTGAACACTGTTACTTTGTCAACGAATATTTCAATCATGTACATTTGCTCCATGACCTGCCGAGTTCAATAGTATTGTCAGAATACTCACTTCAATTCTTCAATCGTATATTTTTAAGGATTACTTTAAATTAAAGGCGAAGTTTTATTTCGATATAGAAAAACAATAATTTATATTCAACCGTATAACGTTGGAAGTTGGAAACATTTTTTTAATACGAAACATTTACCAGGGTTTTGTAATAAAGCACTGAAGCAAGTCGAAGAAAAATGTAAAAATGAAAAAGAAAAAATACTTACGTTTGTTTTGGAAATGTTGTCTTCGCCACTATATTAGAATAGACATAGCTATGGATCACTGATAATTTTATTTTATAACCCAAAAATTATGTTTTATTTCTTGATGTTCGTTTATACAACTGACATTTTGATGACAGAATGGCTCCTTGAAAATGGAAGTTCGGCCATCTCGTTTTTTTTCCGAAAGTTTTTTTCTGCTTTTGGCCTAGTGTTCGCTTTTTGCCAGAGAGTTCAATATAGTTATGATATAAAACCTTACAATTAATTCGCACAGTACAGGTTTTAAGTAGTTTTAAAATTACTACGAACCAAGTCTGTGTGTACGGTGACAAAGATCACAAGAACATAACATTGTGGTCACTTGACTGCCTTGTTGGTCTAGTGGTTAGCGTATGTGGCTTCCGATAAATAGGTCTCGGGTTCGATTCCCGGGTCGGAATAAATGTTTGTATGATCTGCAAATTTTTGTTTTGATGTTTAGGTGTTCTATGTATAATATTTATATCAGTTGTCTAGTGCCCATAGTACAATTTCTGCTTAGTTTGAGACTAGATGTTGTGTGTCAAATGTCTTAAATATTTATTATTATTATTTATTTACTACGTGTGGCGTCATAAAGTAACAGAGTACTTTTTGTACGAGATAGGTACCTATTTATTTTATAATTTTATATACAGAACTTGTCTGTCACAAACTTTACTATTTCCACGAAATTATTACTTCTCTTTTCATGCCAACTATACCATGATTAGTAAGCAAACTACTAAAATGTAAAATAAAACAAATATTTGCGGATTTTTGCATGTCTAACAATTTCTAAGGTATTCGTGACTAATATATTGGTTTTCTTTTTGATATTATTTGGTAATTCAATTTAAGTGAAAGAAAGAAATTCAAGAAATTAAAGAAATTCCCAGGGCCAGCTGTCCATTTACTCTCAAATTAACGGGTCTGGTGATCTAACGGCTAGTGGTCTTAACTTTTAAGCCAGAAGCCGTGGGTTTGATTCCCATCTAAGAATAATAGTATGAAGAGAATGATCACGTGCTCTATGTCTGGGTGTTTTATTCGTGGTGTGTATGTAGAAACATACAAGTATCAGTAGTATGGTTATTATAGAATAGACTCTGTTCGGTTCAGGATCAGAGGTGTAAGAAACAAAAGGAGCTTAGTCTTAAATTATCTTCATCATCAACAACAGCCTTTAACAGTCCACTGCTGGACATAGGCCTCTCTGAAAGGAGGTTTTGGCCTACTATACCACGCTGGCCAGACGGGTTGGTAAGGGTTTGTTTCAAGTTTTCCTTCTCTTGGCAGTGATGTTAGCTGCTTATTTTGTTCCTTTAGTCGCCTCTTACGACACCCATGGTATGAATAGGGTGGTGACACTTTGTATTCTTAATCCGTCACCACACGGACTTAAATTATCCTATTCTTGATTTTATAAATCTGGTAAGATGATTCGTATTATTTCTTTAAACAAATGTTGTTTTAGTAATAGATAACGCCGAATTCAGCACAGATTCGTTGCTAGAGTTGGGACAACAAATGCTGATGAATAGCGATGGTTTTGGAGGATGCCCACTGCGGCTCGCATGCTGGGCTGCTCAGAAGGACATTGCAGACCCTCGTGCGATACTCAGTCAAATTATCAAGTAAGTATTTCAAGTTACATTTCAATCACAATATTTCAAGCATTATGACGATTAAATTTCTTTGTAATACATAAATCACAATGCGAAATTAAAGCCAGTGAAGCGGTTCAGCCGTGAAAAAAAAAGAAACAAATAGACAGTCACAAATTTTAACATAAGTATGGATGATGATGATGATGATGAAATAAATATGACAGTCGCGTTGCAAACATTTTTCGTTTTCTATTCTATTTCTCTATTCTCTTGCTTCATTGGCTGATTTTGTATTGATCACGTGACTGAGTAACATTGGCCAAAAACAAGAGAATAGAGAATAGAAAAATGAAAAATGTATGCGATTTGGCTAGGGTTGCTGATGGCGAATTTTAACACAGCAAACGCTCATTGTATTATGAGATCCGTTCATCCCTACGATGTTTTGAAAATAGTATTAAATACTAGCTGATGCCCGCGGCTCCGCTCGCCTTTTAGAGGTATCAAAAATAGATGTTGGCCGATTCTCAGTCCTACTGAATATGCATATAAAGTTTCATAAAGATCGGTCTAGCCGTTTCGGAGGAGTATGGCAACGAAAACTGTGACACGAGAATTTTATATATTAGACTAGATTTTCTACTTATTTTTCGATCAAGAGTTTTTAATAGCAGCAGTAGTATGGAAGTTGGCGGTGTTCAACTCTCGTGCCTCAGAGAACAAATTAAGCCGTTGTTCCCGATTGTCAACATTTATGGCAATCGTTATTGAGAAGTTACTGGCCTCAACTCAACTGGGAGGCCTTGTTGTTGTCACAATGTTGCCTTGCCAGTTCCCAACTCGCACTTGACCAATGTATGGCCTTAACCCTCTCCTGAGAGCCCAGCAGTGGGACTTTATGGGTTGTTGATAATTTAAATCGGTTATAAATTATAAAATTATTTGTGATTGGTTATTTACAAACCACAAATAATTTTTATAATAATATGGACTAAGATGGTTTTAATTTCTTTTCTACTCGAAACTAAAGTATGACGAATATTTTTACTCTTGCAGTAATAAATTGCTGTCAGCCATGGTGAACTCCTCATCAGTGGAAGACGCCATGATCTCAGGGTTACATGGCCGCAGTTGCAACAGCTACAGCCCTTGCCCAATCCAGGAACACCACGTGCCTCTTCTGATGAAGAATTTAGCTCTGCTTACTAACGCACCAGATATTTATTGATTATTTTCTAGGTGGTTTCACTATTTGATTGTTTTGATTTTTTTACTTTTTTAAGCTTAAATATTAAATGTAATTTAAAAGGTTGTTTTTTTTTATGAGAAGACAAGTCTTGTGTTTGGAATAAATCATGTTCCGTGGGGAACTTTACAAAAATACAGTAAACACCCAGACTAAGAACAATAAATTGTGAATTATACAAAGTGTTGTCCCATGTAAGGTTTCAACGCCCAACACTCATCACAGAAGAAAGTGGCTTCCGTGCGATCTTAACTACTACACCATGCGTGTGGTATTTTTTTTTGTTAATAGCAAAATCTAATCTTTGTGCTAACCAGTCTAAGTACTAAAGTAGAAGGCACAGATAAAAGAAACATAGGAGATTAGGTTTGTACACAAATTTATTCGTGTTCAGATGTCTCCGCGTTTCTCCCACTTCCTTCACTAACACAAAACCAAAAATTGTAAGCACGACACACAAGCTCGTATTTCTCCCGCACACAAAGAAACTTACAGCAACACCAATAAACCCACTAATATAACACATTCAAAAAGAGGGCGGCGCATCTACCTGTAGCTACGGATTCCGAATAAACACACATGTGTGCAAATTATGCAACTAGTAATGTTAAGTGATAATCATAGAAAAATATCGATTGAACTTCAGTTAGCTATATTACCTACTCTTTCTCCTAAAGATTTCATTGACTGTGAAAAGCAAAACTAAACAGGAGTTTAATTCGAACATATTCTATACAAGCGATGTTTTATCATAATTGGAATATTAACTAACTAATTACCAAGAAACAGGATATCAACTTCTCGAATCTAGACTAGAACACAGGTAAAAGTGCAAGAAAAGGAGAAAGAGTATCTCCTGAAGATTTCATTGACTGTGAAAAGCAAAACTAAACAGGAGTTTAATTCGAACATATTCTATACAAGCGATGTTTTATCATAATTGGAATATTAACTAACTAATTACCAAGAAACAGGATATCAACTTCTCGAATCTAGACTAGAACACAGGTAAAAGTGCAAGAATTTTATTGATAAGGGTTTAATTAACCAGTAAAATGTAAATATTTATTTAAAACTTGCCGCTTAGACAGTTTAGGTGTTGCGTTCTTAGTACAGTAGTGTAATCTTACGTTTGCATATTTTTCCATTACGGCTTTTATTAGTATTATTAAATGGTTAATCATTGGCGATTGATCGTATTGGTGAAAATTTATTGGGACGAGCAAATTGTGCCATTTTTTGTTACGAACCAGCTTGAACCCCTTCCTGTCGCATTTATCCACATTTTTTTAAGTTTTTGATCCTTCGGATAGCTAAAATTTTAAAAATAAAAGCAAGGTATAAAGTATGCTTGAGTACCACAATAAATTAAAAATCTAAACTTTTTGAAGTGAAACTTCTTTAGAATCGTAGTGATTTCAAACCGGATGCAACGAGAAACGACACGTAAGAGACACAAATATGAAATTGGTGAGTCAGAGCGAGAGAGCAAATGTCAGAGTGTACAACCAATCGGAAATGACGTCATGTAAATTCATGAGAGAGATTGCATTACCAATTGAGATGTTGGTAAAAAATACCAGATGTAAAATTAAACAATATTTTATTTATGTGTATCTATTTTTTTACACTTTATACAAAGTGTAAAAAAATTACACTATAATTTTGACCTTTGAAACAGAGATAAAAGTCGCGGCAAAGATGGCGTCCAGCTGTCAAATTTAAATGATTAATAGTGTAAATAAAGAAAAATGTAACACAAGCCGGCCAAACACATTTGATCAAAATAATTAGACTTCATTTAAGTATTGTTTTTGTCAATTTAATAAAATAAAAAGGAAATTAAAATAATATGTTTCGTTCGTTCATTGACCATTAAAAATGACAATGCCCTGTGCATAACTCATAGACTTTAAAACAGTTTTTAAAATAGAATAAATCGATTAAACGATTAAATTAGTTTATTATATGATCAAAATATTTAGACTTCATTTAAGTATTGTTTCTGTAAATTTAATAAAATAAAAAGGAAATTAAAAGAATATGTTTCGTTCGTTCGTATGGTTTCGTTTTGTTCACCATAAAAATGACAATGACACATCTCTACAACACACATATTTGCCTTATTTGATATACCAGTACGAAGTGTGGTGGCGTGTTTATTGTTTGCGCGCATAACAAATATTCGGGCGAATACGGCGTAGACACATAACGAATAGCGAATAACGAAGTGTGGTGCCTGCTTGAAATATAAATATTTGTTGTGAATATTTTCTTTGTGTTGACAAGTTTGCCTATATGTTAACCTGCTATCCATAATTATGTCGAATGGTTTGTAATAATCTTTATAAAATTTCTGTATTAATTAGGTGTTTAATATAATTCAACTTATAATTAATGTATGCAAGCTGTGGTCTCCTTAAATTAAGGGTATACCGAGAGATTACTAATTTTTTTGTTAATTTTGTGTTATAGTGCCTTTGTCTTTGAGATTGATTTGAGATCCTTCGAGAAACTACATAAATAAATAAATAAAGTTACACCAACAGTTGTCATTTCATATTTCTTTTTATGATCTGAAGCAGTTGCCGTGACGATCAAACTGATCATTTTACATAGAGTAAATCTCGACTATTGTCACGGTGGCCGCATAATGATAATCGCTCGCATTGTGTCACGTTCAAAGGACTTTATTCGCGGAATGTACATGGTAAAGTGGTAGTCTCAATAAAGCGCTATACCTAGTATTATGTTTTGGAATTCTATTCAGGCTAGGAATAAATGCGATTCTTAAATAGTTATTTCGAGTCAATACTAAGGAACAATTTTAATGTTGTGTATAAGACACAGTTGCCGTCAAGAGTTATGTTAAAAACCGATTATAATTATAATAAAAAACACAGTTTTAAGAAGTAATAAATTTATTTCTAAAAAGTCTTCTATAAAATACTATCACGGCATAACAAAATGTGTTGTCACATATAGTGTGTTTGTAGATAATAAATTATTTTGCAATAATATACTATGTTAAAAAGTTTCTTCTAAAAGTGTTTTTAGTGAAAAGTGATTTGATTTCTAAGGTGTGCATTTATTCTTCATTTTAAATGCAAAAATGCAGCTTAATACTCCACTGTATTACTACTGCTCCGGATGGTCCACTATTTTTAGGAAAATAGTCTATAGTGAGGCTGAGCCATTATGGTCTCCGAAGTGAATCATACTAGGTGATGTCCGCGGCTCCGGTTGCGTCCTGTCCATCCTTTACTACCAAGGAAAATTAAAAAATTTGTACGCTCCTGTCCTCAGACCTACTGAATATACATACAAAATTTCATAAGATTTGGTCAAGCCCTTACGGATTAATATGGCAATTAGCATTGTGACACGAGATTTCTTTAAATGTAGATTTATACTCTTATGTGTGACGAATCATTTTAGTAAAAATACCTGAAAAACGCGATAAAAAATGTCCAGATCTATAAGAATAGTTATCACATTTAAACTTTGGTGTAGATATGTTAGGAAGAATAAAAAAAAACGGTTTTATGCAGCAATCGCATATTTGGAGGCTTACTTTCACAGTATTACCACATTTTTTTGAATTTCAAAAATAATTCACAAATGACTGAATTTGGCCCTGTATTTCGGGCTTCATTTTTTCGTGTACATTAGGAAACAGGCAAGTTGGTGCGATTAATTTGTGAAGAGAATCAAATCTTGCACTTTAATACTCCACTGCAAACATGCTCTTGGAATAAGCAGAATTGGTGACGATCCTGTGTCACCGTAATTCTCACTTCTCAGATGTCAAGACACCGTGCTGGTCAAGTG
The DNA here is from genome assembly GCA_932526445.1 of Phragmatobia fuliginosa. Lineage (NCBI taxonomy): Eukaryota > Metazoa > Arthropoda > Insecta > Lepidoptera > Erebidae > Phragmatobia > Phragmatobia fuliginosa. The sequence goes on along the minus strand of OW052074.1, from coordinate 15,305,667 downwards.
CGAATCTACATATTCAGTTAAGTAGAATTTATACAGCGCCACCGTTCGTCGAGGTCAAGAAATTTATTATCGAAATAATATCATCCCTGTTGAGTCTCTTAGCGTAGTCCAATGGAGTGTGCCCGAGGATGTCTTTGGAGTTCACGCTGACTCCCTGCTGTATCAAGTACTCAGCCGCGCCCTTGCAATTGCATATTACAGCCTGAAATGAAATAAAAACAATGTTACTTCATAAATATTAAGAATTAGACACATATAAAGAAAAATACTTTTAGAAACAGTACAATGGATAGTCTTGTTGAAATCTGCTATCTCTTATTGATAATGATGTATAATACAATACTGTATAGTAGCAGTTACATTAACATCTTACTTATAAACATAGAAATACATTTATATAAAACCCACATAGAATGGTAAGAAAAAAACATTGTCTGTGTAATAACTTGTTGTCTTTTAAAGCCTGTTAAGGTGACTCTCCTCTGTCTGATGGAAAGCATGAGTAGAATCCAAAAGTGTGGGTTACCACACTCACTGCGGATGCAGGCAGTATGGCGACCCAGATTATAACAGCCTAATAAGATGATTTTTCAGGCGCCACTGAAAGGACCAAGGATTATAGTGGAAAGAAAACACGTGAGCTAGTAGAGCGTTTTAGTTTTGAACTGCTTGGCACTGGAAGGAAGAGCCAAACTGTTTAGTTTAAAAGCATATTTCTAACATTCTGAAGCGGTGACTTCTAAGGCCAGCACGTGGTGTCTTATAGAGTAAGGGAGAAGGTGGGACCAGTTGAAAGAACTCCTTAAAACACTCCTCATAGTGAAAGCAATAAAGGACTACCATAGAATCGAGATATCTCTTCGCAACTGCAGAGGCTTAAGGGACTCGGTGATTTCGGCACTGTCGACAGTGCGAACTGCTCGCTGCTGCTACTGATCGAGATCGTCAAGAAAATACTGCGCGTATCAAGGATGACAATAGTACTCCATGCAGGAGCGAACTTATAAAGAAGTATCAGATGATTAGGCAGGAAGAAAGTGTCTACCTCAACTACTACTTTCCAGTGAAAGAATTGGGAGCCACTTTAATTTAGTACGAAATTTGGACCAATATATATAAGAAGGCTACCATTCTAGAGCTGTTGTGGAACGAGTCGAGTGGCTTATTTTTACCAAGGAATAAACTGAATAAACTGAAATGACAGAAGTGTTTAAAAAAATTTGACAGAAATGATAAAATGAGTTAGTAAAATATTTGAAGTAGAATGCGGGTTCTGAATTCTTTAATAAAAAATTGACATAGAAGACTTTACTTCTTTTCATTCTGAATGAAACACATGCCATTAGCAGTGAGTATAAAGTTATGTTCATATCTTTCCAACATTCACAAGGAAGATATTTTGAAGTTAGCCACACCACATAAAAGTTGAGTTAATTTGAGCTATTTTCTCCACTAGAACAATCATATTTACAAACAATTACGTAATGTTAAGTACATTGTGTATGCGGAAAAGGAAAACAATAATAGTAAAACAAAAGGAAAAAAGACAATATTCACTCTTTAAAACTAATTCTTCTAGCCTTAGATGGTTCAGTATTACAAGCGATGAGATCTTCTTGTGACAAAACCTCTGTGACCCCCGGAACGAGCTTTAACAAGTTATTTCAGATGTTTATTTTATGACGTTCACTATCTACGAACTACAATATTTAGTGTTTTTCTATTTAACACTCGAACTAGAAATGTAATCATTTTCAAACGGGACTAAGCAAACCGTTACTTAAGAAACAGAGCCGAAGATTATGGAGGGATAGGGCACACGATACGATAATTTTCGAATGGGAAACTTGATTGATATAGTTGCATTAGTTCGAAGAGGTCTACGGGCCTCTTCGTGTATTAATTTATTCCCTTAGGGCTAAAAATCACTCTCAATAGTATTTTTTGCCCAGTTTTACACCAGTATTTTCAAGACTCTTTGTAAAAATGTACAAAAAAATTTAAGCAATTACACTTGACTTACAATATTTTAACTGTAAGTAATATCTAGTACTGATATTTATAATTCACTGTAAAATAGACCGTGTATTTATTTTATAAAAGAGATTCTAACAGTATTAAAAGATAACCCAAAACTCACAGTCTGTAATAAATGTCTTACCTTATGCAACGGTGTTTGATAAAGTTCATCTCGCTGATCGAAACTGGCCCCAGCCATTTTCAGGGACTCCAACTTCTTCAAGCAACCTGATCTGATAGCCATATTTACTATGTCGGCAACAGAAGGATTGTCGGCAATTGTCAGGTGAGCACCGCACTTGAGAAGAATTTCAATAATCTTTACATCATCTCTGAGCACTGCTGTGATGAGCGGACATTCGCCATGCCTATTAAAAAAGAACAAATCAGACAACCGGTTCTGAGTATTTATAGATAACATTTCTATCATACAAATATAAAATAATCATATAAAAAGAGAATCGAAATAACAAGTGAAATTGGTATTGCAAATTGCTTCTGGTTCAATTGTAAACCAATTTGCTATAAAAAGCTGAACCAAATGACTGATCCTTTCTTATCCGAATATTTTTTATAATAAGTATTTATGTCGTAAAATAAAAAAAAAACTGTACTTAATATTGGATGTGTACATTGACACTATTTCCGAGACTACACTACATACAGAACCAAAGAACAAGCTTAGAATCTGTGTTCATTGAGTAGAATATGGTTCTATTAAGGACATAAACAATAATAAAAATAGTGTACTTAGTCTTGTAGTGCACATTGGCACCATTCTTGAGCAGAAACTCAACAATATGGGAGTTCCCATGCAAAATTGCGACGTGGAGAGGCGTCTTGCCTTCCGTGTCAACTGCATTTACATCTGCGCCCATATCTAAAATAATTTAAAATATTGCATTGCATTAAAATCGATAGCGTAGCGACTTAAGCGGTTACTCTATCACTTCCTACAATGATAAATGTTGCGTGTTTTATTCTCACATAGACAACAGCTTATGTGATCCACAATTTTATGATTTGGGTTTGAATATTCTCTGTGTGTATTATCATCACCATCATTATTTTATTTATACAGTACTCCCCGACACAGCATATGTTCCTAATGCAACAATTTTAGTTTACATAAAAAGTAAACAATTTTCGTTATCATTCCTATAGAGGGTACATATTCGTTTTCTATTGAATGTTATGAATCTAGTCCATCCAATACTACACTATCAGTTATCTCTGAAAGTACTTTCATTATAACTTACCTAATAACTTTTTCACAACGTCTACGTCGCCACATTTAATACCGTAAAGCAGTAGTGAAGCGAACACATTGTCGGTAACTTCATCTAGTTTTTTCGGTGACTGAATGTTGAGACTGGTTGCTAGAGCGTCTTTCAATGTTTGGTCCTAGAATGTGTGTAATTGAGCACTTATATGAAGATTTTATAACAGGTAATATTTTGTGGCGACTTTCACATACAGCGCAAGCGAAAGCATACAACAGCGCCATCACCTGACGAAACACTAAACCACGAAGAAACACGGAAAGAACTATACGTTGTAACTACTAATCCTGAATTGCGATAGAGAAATTCTCGCGCCGATTAACTTAAATACAATATATCAACCGTCGGGCAGTGGCCCGCCAGGCATGATCACCTCGCCTGTTTGGAGGATCTTCCTTTAGTGTTGGACACTATTCCCGTTCCTCTACAACTTTACCTCATGCAACTTATTGAATTGGTCAATACTAGTTGACTGGATAGGTCAAAATGATAAAGGGAATAATAAGTAATCCTATCAGTTGCTTGAATAGACCAAGGGGCTAACCTCGTCCGTCCGGTGTTGATAGAAATCAATGGCGATAGGAACGGTATTGAAAAACTATTGTTTAAATGAACATACATGTTAAACACATTTTTTGTAGTTCTACCTTTGCATATAGCTAAAAATATCACCAATATATCATAAAGCTTTTGGAAGCGGCTTTCCAAAATTACACGAATGTAAGTAACACTTTTGTTTCTTTCACATAATTTTAGGAATAATTGAAAAAAACTATAACTTACCTGGAAAAACATAGACGCCATATTCGTCAGTTCTCCTCTGATATTCTGGCTCATCAACTGTGAACCAAACAATAGATATTCTAAGAAAACTGCTTTTAAAGGAGTTTACATTTTCAAAACTGCTTTAATGCACGGTTGGCCTAGTGCCATCGGCGTGGTAAGCGGTCGCCATGTCGCTTTCTATTGCGCCAAGTTTCGTTTGTGTGATTCACAAATTGTAGTTCTGAGTCTGAGTGTTCTTCGTGTCCGTTTCATGTATGTTTGTAAATTCCCTCGCGACACTGGATTTATGGATTCCAAATGTGGGAGATTAGTCATGTCATGTAGAGAGAAGATACTTTTTTACATTAAGTCGTATTCTCGTAATGACTATATTGTATGTCCACATTGGAATAATATCTTCTAGGCTGTGTAAAATTAGATTTTCAAGAAAAAATGAAACTTAACTGAATGTAAAACTATTAAAAAATATTTTAAAGACAAAATATTGTTTATAAACATTTTAAATGTATTTTCAAATAGACTCAACAGTTTTGCCGACCTTATTCTATGTTACGTACATAAGTAGGCAATTTTATATAATGAACAAAAATATTTCGCTAAACTTCACTAGGTTCAGAAATTGCAGTTTAGAAACAATAACCTGGAATGTATAGTTCAGTGATAACTTACCTCGATTTTCTGATCGTATGTAAGATCAGTTTTTGATAAAACATATGATAACTTGGTGAGAGCCGCCTCGGGGGTCATGTCGTAGCCTGATACCACACCAGCCTTTGCAATAGCCTGTAAAATTAGCAAATGTAAAAAGCATTAATTTCAAATAAGGTAATATAGTTTTTAACCGATATGTTATGAGCTGATTTTTGTAATAACGCTTTAAAAATTAAGAGACACGCTTGATTTTCAATATGAAATCGGCTAAGTATCACTGAAACTTTTATTTTAATTTGCTATGATGTACCGCCTACTTGGCTTCTCTTTATATTTTTTATGAAACACTCAATTTTTAATAGCAATTACTTAGGAATTACAAATACATAAAAGAGAATTGGAATGATATCATTTTGAATATAGAAAATAAACATCAGCATAATCAAGAAGGGGAAGGAGAAGCGATTAAGAAAAGAAGAAATTTGTCTGAAAAGGAAAAAAAAATAAGACATTTGCGACAGTCGTATGTTCTAAAAAGCAGTTTTAACAAATACGGTATCATATACTTATAGTATATATATTTAGTAATATAAAATTATATTATAGGTATACATAATATATAACTAAAATATTACGGGGCCCGGAAATAAACATTGATTTACGTTACTGCGTATACTATTTAAGATATAATAAATTAAAGAAAAATTAACGACTACAAATACATGCTTCATAATATACTTACATAATAATATTTCATAGTTCATTGGCATCTATTGTTATCGTTGATGGACAATCATATCAATAAGAGTAATCGTTATTGATTAAGGAAAGTACCGTTATAGGGACGCGCAAGTAGGCATAATGTGATCAATGGTGACGTAAGCTAAATTATTGTATGAATAGTAACGTATAGCAATCATGGAATTATTCTTCTACTTTTGATGAGATGGCAATCAGCCGAATATCATCAGCTATTTCTGCCAATGTCAAGTAATTAATGTCATCAATTGTAAAGTCTTCTATAGGCCGACCGTTTATCTGAGTCCTCGCCTGCGCGGTAACAGGGGCGCGGGGGTATGACGATAAAGGGGACTGAGACAGGTGCGGGCGGCGGGGGCGCTTAGTGAGATACACACGAGATGTCCGCCGTCCGGCACAGCTGCGGCACGGCTCTGTATTGAATTTTGGCTACCGCTAGCTGCCAGCGCGCTAAGCAGCCCGCAAGGTGCAAGCTCGCCGTACGCGCCTCGCCTCTTTATACTGATGTTATGAAACATATTATATGACATACGATTTGAGGGTCAAATTCAAATGACAAGCTAATCGCAAGGTTGGAGCGGTGCCGTTGCCGTGCTTGTATAGTGTGCGTTGACCTTAAGACTGGGTTCTTGGCCAAAGCTTTTCACAAACTAAAATTAGGTAAAAACAGTAACGACTATTTTCCTCTCGTCATAAAAATATACAAAAAATAACTAACTTGACCCGTGGCATATAAGGGTGCAACAGCTCCAGTGGTACACTGAGTTATGTTCACAATGATCACTCCTCGCTGCACTGCCTTCGATATTTCCTCAACAATATCGTGGCGGGTGGCCGGTATATTGCCCGCTCCATATGCTTCAATCACCAGACCTGCATCATTAATTTTCAATTTAGTATTGGCATTTTATACTTTAAACGACTAATATTTTAAACGACTCAGATGAGTCAGCTTAGGATTGTTAGTTGTTTTAGGTTCTTCTTTTTGAGAGATGCTTGTATTTTTGCGACCGTGTCTAGTAAAAAGTAACCTGTGAATATTCTAAATGAGAATAACAGATACGTTGTAATAACATATATTACTTTCCAAAAAAAAAAGTTTCGATAAATGTAAACACGTGACTATGGATTCGATTCTTATTGGACTTTACGTTTATACTGATATTAGGCATTATTATTGGAACTTATCTAGAACCACCACCACCACCCAACGGACTGTTACAATATGCACTGGTCATTAATTTTCATTTTGAGAAACTTAAGAAACTAACGAAGCCATAATTTTAAAATATGATGTGAAAACGGAAGGAAGGAAAAAGTTTTGACTTCTCTAGACCTCAGCAGCTTTACTCAACCCGCCACGCCGCTTTCTACTTCGCCAAGTGTCGTGGGTTCCAATCCAACGTAGGAAAACACTTTGTGTGATTCACAAATTGTTGCTCTGAGTCTAGGTGTTCTTTGTGTCCGTTTCATGTATGTTTGTAGAGTCCCCCACGTCCCAGGATGTATATTACTATTGCGGGAGTTGTCTTTTTTATAAAAAATAAAATAAAAAAAATAGTATAGGTAGAAGACTACTCTAAAAGGACATTATTTGTGCTGTCGTATTTCCTTGGTGAGAGCGAGACTGAAGGCCCAAAGATGTGAAAGTTGGACTAGGCCACCATAGACTGGATTACAATGGGTGACCAATACTCTTAGATTCTATTCACGCTTTCCATCACGCACAGTAGTCATTTCGCCAAGTTTTAATACAAAAAACCCAAAAGTACATAGGGCTGTGTATAAACTCAACCTTAAATAGATATTACAGAAGTAACCATTTAGGCACTTTACACAACAACATATGGTTAAGGTAATCGCACACTTAACAGAGCCGAACGCGTCGAAAGAGCCGAACTAAACGAATTTTAGAATTCTTTATATGAAATCTCATGAAACCTCGCACACTTACCCGCGTCGAATCGTCTGCATCTGGAAGAACCCCAGAAATCCTAGACAAATTCGGATGAGGTCATAAAATTCGGCGCGGATTGTGCGGTCGCCTCGATCGATGCGCTCGCATTCTATCAGTAACGCAACTGATAGAATGCGTATGACACAGCAACGCACGAGTACTATTTCTTGAAAAGATTTCTTCGACGCGGTCGATGCTTTCGGCGCGGTCGATTCTTCTGGTGCGGATAAGCATGCGAGGCCTCCTTGACTTCGATTCGTTCGGCGCGTTCGGCGCGGATAAATGTGCGTTTACCATAAAGATATGATTGAGGATGTAACTAGTTATGGAACAATTTCGTCCAGACACGGGATGTAAAGATAACAGTCATTAAGATGAAATAAAACGTCATTAAGATGGCGTAACTATTTTTCAGAGCACTAAAAACAACATATAGCGAAGAAAACGGTAAATAATCTATAATTAACTGATATTTACTTATCAATAAATACACATATTTCCCTAAGTGATTAAGAGATTATTTTAAGATATAATTATAAGTTAATTGGATGATTAAAACAATTCTTTTCCTAATATTTTGGCAAAATGTAACCTGTCATATAATAATACTAGCTTTCACTCGCGCCTCCGCCCGCGTGTATGTCGGTTATCGCGGTAAAAAGTAGCCTATGTTCTTTCCTAAGTTCAGTTCTATCTTCATACCAAATTTCATCAAAATCGGTTCTGTGGTTTAGGCGAGAAAGTGTAACAGACAGACAGTGTTACTTTCGCATTTATAATATAATATATAAAAATATATAAATATAAGTAGGGATAAATGATTTTGATTTTTTAAATAATTTTATCGCGAGTAAATCTCGCTATATATCTAACAAAAAGTTCCTTATTCCGTATAATTCTAGTAAGAATATACTTAAATGTTATAGACGTTATAGTCATAATTGAAAATCTAATAGGCACGGTCGAAAAACCTAACAAATACTTCCTTGAGTGTTGACGGATCGTTAGCGAACTCTCAGTCAATGTGACATTCAAACATTTACATACACTGTGACGAAACTAACAACGTGATACGGAGTATTAACATATACCATGTATAAATATTTATCTGCAAGCCGATTATCATAGTTAACTGCCTCGTTGTTGGTACGCTACTACCGATTAAGAGATCTCGGGTTTGAATCCCGGGTGGGACTAAAAGTTTGATTGAGTTTTTCTGATTATTTAAATACTTAATAACAGTTCGCAGTTTAGGTCATAACCCCAGTGCCTCGGAAAACATGTAAAGCCGGCGGTCTTAGGCCTGATCTCTCCCCAGTCTTCGAATAGCCGTCTGCAAACTGCACCAAATTGATAATTGAGATTTGATATATCTATATCGCATCCAGTGAGATTTGAACCCATTACGGGTTCAAATCGCCATGAGCGATAAGACCGCCTATTGTTGTACATACATAATTTGCAACTCATTTGTTTATTTTTTGTACTATTCTGTGCATATACATAGAGACAAATAAAAAAAAAAAAAAAAAAACAACTTTATTTAAATAACAGAAAAGAAATACTTTCCTTACCTTCAATTGGATGCTGACATGCCGACCTCACGGCTTCCATACCAATACTGGGAAATATTCTAAGCAAGCCCACATTCTTGGACATATGGGCATGAAGATGAAACTTGTCGATAACGTTGGGCTTGAAAATCGCTGCCTTATTTAGTTCCATCTCTATACCCATTTTGACAATCGGCTCAGCGTTGGGCGAGTTGAAGGCGAAGAAGTTGTTTACCGAAATCTTACGGGTTCTGGCGGATTAATAATACTAATAAGTACAGATACAAGAAGTTCAGATGAAAATTCTCTACGAAACCTTCATACATTACATCCAAGAAACTAAAATTTAATTTTAAAATTTAAAACATAAAATTTAACAAAACTTGCTTCATTCAATTATATAATGACTGCCTCAGTGGAGAAGTGGTAATGTATGCGACTGCTGTAATGGAGGTCTCGGGTTCAATTCCCGGGTCGGATCAAATGTTTGTGTGATTCACAAATATTTTTTTCGGAGTTTGGATGTTTACTATGTATAATGTGTATTTATTTACAAAATAATTAGGTTTATTTTTGTCTATATTAGTTGTCTAGTGTCCATAATACAAGCTCTGCTTAATTTGAGACAAGATGGCGTTGTGTGTGAGATGTCCGAAATATTTATTTATTCATTTAAATTCTAAGCATAAGGCTACACACAGACAGAAATCGATACACCGGTATACACACATATACAATAAACGTATTGTGAAATTGTACCTAATAAACCTTGGTAATAAATTGAAATGTTAAACCTTTCAAATCAAATTTTAATAACCTATAAAATATTAATTGATTACAAAAACTACGCTTCTAGTTACTTACTAGTTAGTTACTTGGAATGAAGCTTGTAAGATTTGATTAAAACTTTACCTATTAGACTTTTATTTATTTATTTAAAGTTTAATCAATCATTTAACAACCCATAATGTCTCACTGCTGGGGCTCGAGTCTCCTCTCTGTGTTAAAAGCCATTGGATAACAACCGAGACCGACTGCTCAACTTGAATTCCGAATCACGGAGACGCTCACATCATGCCTCAAACGGCCACCCATCTAGGTCTAACCGCGCCGTCGTTAGCTACCCTCGGCGATTGTTTCCAATCACCTAAGGCCACTCGGCTATGAGCATTTAACAATTAACAACATCATCATCTTTATCATCAACAGCCTTTAACAGTCCACTGCCGTACATAGGCCTTTCCTTTGAAAGGAGGTTTTGGCCTACTATACCACGCTTGCCAGACGGGTTGGTAAAGGGTTTGTTTCAAGTTTTCCTTCTCTTGGCAGTGATGTTAGCTACTTATTTTGTTCCTTTAGTCGCCTCTTACGACACCCATGGAATGAATAGGGGTGGTTACAATTAATATTAACAACATAAAAAGGGTATTAAATAATGTGAACCACACAACCTAGTAATTTCTCCCTAATGATTATTTTCATGTACCTTTTGAGAAGAGAAAATTTACTAAACCATAAACTTACCGATTACCACGAAACAGCTTGCCATAGAAGAATATCGTTACTTCAGGAATGTTAAACCCACCAGCTATTATTAGCGACGCTACAAAATTATCCACTCCATCACTCCTGGGCTCAAAAATTGGAATCTGTGATTTTAAGAGAAACACTTATTTTGCTTGAAATTAATTTCGACACTGCTGGAAACGACAAAATATCTGTTTGATAGTGAGTCGTCTAGTTTACTACTAGATATAGAACTCTTCTTAGAAAGCCTAGAAAGAAGGGTTCCTTGCACAATAATGCAGAAACATCTGACCAGGCCGCTATGGTAGGTCTCCATGCTGCATTGCCTACCGTCACTATGAGGATAGTGATCCCTACTCCTTGATTCTACTCATCGTTTCCATCAGACAGAGTATAGTCACTCTGGTAGGCTAAAATAAATAAATAAAAAAAAACTATACAACGCTAATCAGACGATAAAATATTTATGTCAAGTTTGCCTTCTCTTTATTGTCCTACAGATATTGCTTCCTTAGTCGGTTCTTAAAACGCTCGTGGGATGAATAGACGGGGTGACTCTTCATATTTTTAACTCGTCACAACAAGGATCAATATTTGGATTTCTACCTGTGAACCAGTGAGGACGACACCTTTGCCAATATTCTCGAACATGAAAGAAAGGGCTGAGGCAGTATAGCAGAGAGTGTCGGTGCCATGGAGAATCACGAATCCATCGTACTGCTCGTAGTATTTCTAAAAAAAAGGAGTTTTTTTTAATGAGATCTACTTGCTATTAATAAACTTTAATAAATTGAGCCTCCTCAATTTATACTTAAACTGCCGCGGTGGCGCAGTGGACTTCCACTTACTTCCACAGTGTAAGACTGCTGTGCTGGAGGTCGTGGGCTTAAATCCTGGGTCGGACCAAATTTTTGTACGATCTACAGATTTTTTTTTCATATTTTGAGTGTTTTTTATGTATGAATGGACTACAAAAAGAAATAATATTTATAGTATTCTATCGGTCAATCTAAATTTCATAGTACATGTCGGAAATAAAATAATTAAATAAAATTAAATATATAATTCGGTTTTTTCATTGTGTTTAAATGTTCTAACATTAAAATTCCGGCATCAATTAACTGATTCAGATAACTCTTGTCTGATTTAAAAATATTTGAAAGGGAATATTTCCCGAATGCAGAAATTATTTTATTGCAATTCATTGCCATTTCTGCCATTTCTATTTAAGAAGAAAAGTTTATCAGCACAGTTCTCACTTTACATTCTTAACTGTGTTTTGGTTATAATAATTAAACCTTATCGTCTTGTATTAGGTTTATAAAACCAGTTTCGTTGACATAAAATTTTGGAATGCGGATCTTTTAACAGTTGAACATTTCAGTTTTTCATATGCTAAATAAATCAAACCTGAATGAGTTTAATATCAGGAAAAGCGTGAGCTCAGGCTTGAATTTAGTTTATTAGAAGTTAGAAATAAGTTAAAACAATAAAACTGGTTGGTATAGTTCCTTGGCATGTAAACAACGCACCAAATTTTATCTACAAATATAAGTACATTGTTCACGAATACGTCGAAAGTAATGTTTCTTTTTATGTTGTACCTATGGTCACACCAGGAAGTAACAACCGCCACCACCCATGAACACCTCTTGCCTTGACTTTTGACTCCCTCCCCTCCTCAAGAGGTGTTTGACCCCGGTAATCTCGATCATTCGATAAAAAGGAAGTATAAAATTGCTCAACAACCGTTTGTGATTTATTTAATACTAGGTTTCACCCGCGGCTCCACCCGCGGTAAAACGTAGTCTTACGAAGTTTGTCCACCGCGCCGTCACCGTCAACTATATGACAGCGCGCATTTAGCTGTACATACATTTACTATGGCCGATCGTCTACCGCAAGCCCGTCATTTCATCCGCCGATATATATTACTTATTTCGGCGCTACCGCTAGTCCGCCCGACATTGTGACGGGCCAATCTAGCGGTAGCGGCAATACAAAACATAATGTGTCTACCGCCACCGTCACTGGGACATCACCGTCAATGTCGGCGCCGATTTGACCAAACTGAACCACCGAGATCTCGTCGCAGTGAACAAAGGCTTGCCGTTACGTCAACGTGATCTCGGCTAGAAATAATCTCTTTCTCGGTGACGTCTCGGTGACGGTGGCGGTGACAAACGGCCTTGATAAGTCCTTTCTCAGGCTTTCGACTGTCTTTGTACCAAACTTCTTTTAAACCGGTTTAGTAGTTTTGGCATGAGAGCTCGACAGAGTTACTTTCGCATTACTAATATTAGTAAGGATAAGGATTAGATTACTGTTGTTCCTGATCCAAGAGCCATGGATCAGGAACAACAGAGTATGCGGCCTCAGTAACATCGGAGGTAAGCTAATTCTAAACACACACAGTACAGACAAACCAAGAACCTGTGCGTACATACCAAATGACATCCCGACCACAACACTCACGCAATTCTGCTCCAGGGACCTGACGGCTGTCAGGCTTCAGAATGCCGATAAAAATCCTGACATGGTACTAGCATCAGTGTACATGCCAGGCGACAACGAAAACTGCCCACCGAAAGAGATGGTCGACCTTGTGGATTACTGCGAGGGCGCCAAGCTGGATCTCATTATCTGCACTGATTCAAACGCCCATCACCAGCTATGGGGATGCGACACTTCAAACACCAGAGGAGAGGTATTGTCCACTTACTTATTTTCAACTAATCTTAATATAGTAAACCGGGGCTCAGAGCCCACCTGGGTCACAGCCCGGGGACAATCCATCATTGACCTAACGCTAGGAACAGATAACGCAACAAATCGTATATCAAACTGGCGTGTATCCAACGAAGTCTCTTGCTCAGATCACAGGAGAATTCGTTTCACAATAACAGTAAACACAATAGAGCCAACCCCGAAAAGAAATCCGCGTCGGACAGATATACCTGGCTACAAGCGTCTTCTCGCTTCATTAATAGCTAGTAATCTACCACCGACATCAATCACAGACACCACACAGATAGAGCATACAGTGACTAAGCTAACACTTTACATCAAAGAGGCATATCACGAATGCTGCAAATTAAGAGTTCCGTACACCAAGTGTAAAACCAACCGATGGTGGAACGCTGAACTCGAAAAACTCAGAAATACACTACGTAAACAATTCAATCGAGCCAAAAACTCGAGACATCCGGATGATTGGGAACTCTACAAGGAAACCCAATATACCTTCAAAAAACAAATCAGACACGCCAGGAGACTAGCCTGGAGGAAGTTCTGCGAATCAATCGAATCAAACAACGAAGCTGCCCGAGTGAGGAAAATCTTATCCAGCGACCAAGATCGCAACCTCGGTGCGCTAAAAAAGCCCGATAACACATTCACACAAACAGACCACGAAATCTGCAAGGTCCTTCTTGAAACACACTTCCCAGACTGTAGCCTCTCAGAGGAAAAGATCTGGAAGGAAAATACAGGAATGGTACCAACCAACAATGACTGGACTGTAGCCCGCGAAATAGTGACAGAGGACAGGATTTCGTGGGCTATCAAGTCTTTCCAACCGTATAAATCCGCAGGCCTGGATGGCATTCTACCGGCCCTTTTGCAATGGGGTATTGAATCCCTAAAACCATGGCTGGTGGAAGTCTACAGAGCCTGCATTGCACATGGATACATCCCTCTCGCTTGGCGGGAGGTGAAGGTTATCTTCATACCGAAACCCGGAAAAACCGACTACACACAACCCAAAGCTTATAGACCTATAAGCCTGACATCATTCCTATTGAAGACCCTAGAAAGACTATGCGACAGATACATCAGAGATGGACCTCTACGCATGGTACCGCTACACAAACAACAGCATGCATACTCAATAGGGAAATCAACAGAATCCGCTTTGCATAGCGTGATTTCCAAGATTGAATGCGCTGTAGACCACAAAGGTTCAGCACTGGCTGCCTTCATAGATATAGAAGGCGCCTTTGATAAAACAATGTTCCACAGCATCGACATAGCCCTTAAAAGGCATAGTGTGACCCCAACCTTATGCAGTTGGATAACCAACATGCTCAGGCAAAGGGCCATACAAGTCACGGTGAATGACACCACGAGAGCCATTGTGGCGAAGGGATGCCCACAAGGAGGTGTCCTCTCGCCCCTATTATGGAACCTCGTCGTGAACAGCCTCCTAAGTGGTTTAAACGACAAAGGCTACTTCACCGTTGGGTATGCCGATGACATAACAATCATAATAAATGGCACTCACGAAAACACACTGTGTAACCTCATGCGTCAAGCCTTGAAAATTGTAGAGGACTGGTGCAAAGAGCATAAACTAACAGTCAACCCCACAAAAACAGAACTGGTACTCTTTACCAAAAAAAGGAAGCTGGCAAAATTGCAACTGCCACGCTTTTACGGATCTACCCTAAACCTGACATCAGAGACCAAATACCTGGGCGTCTATTTGGACAAACAACTGAATTGGGCTAAACATACTGAATACATTACCACAAAAGCCAGTATATCACTGTGGCAATGCAAGCAACTGCTTGGCAGAAATTGGGGCATCAGTCCCAAGGCCACTTACTGGCTATACACTACAGTTATTCGACCAACTATAACATATGGCTCCCTAGTCTGGTGGCCCAGGACAGACTCGGTTACTTGCCAAAAAACCCTTGAAAAACTACAGCGATACGCCTGCGTGGCTATCACTAGTAGCATGAGAACCACACCAACAGCCGCACTGCAAACAATGCTGGGGCTGCCACCCTTGCACTTAGTTGTTAAAGAGGAAGCAGCACTAGCAGCGTTTAGACTCCATAATGCCGGCACACTGGGAAATGACTCCAGAATCAAACACACACGCATAAGAGAACGAGCGATCACACATCAACCCATGTTGACATCACCCAATGATAGGATGCTGAAGAAATTTAATTTTCAGAAGCACTATAATATACACCTAGAAGAAGAACCACACGACAAATCAGATACAAAAGAACTCAGAATATACACCGATGGCTCCAAAACCAACTCAGGAACCGGAGCAGGTGTATTCTCAGATGAACTTAACATCAGGGTATCGAAGCCGCTAGGTAGATTCAACACTGTATTCCAAGCGGAATGCGTGGGTATTATCCTGGCGGCCCACGCTATAGAGACAAGGAAAATTACGGACTCACACATCCGTATAGTCTCTGATAGTGCATCGGTACTTAAATCCCTGAATAAAACCCATGTCACTTCGAAACTCATAATGGACTGTCACAACGCGTTAGAACGCGTTGCGACCTCCGGCCGGAATTCAGTGACAATACAATGGATAAAAGGACACAGCGGATCGCTAGGTAACGATGCGGCCGATGAGCTGGCTAGGAGAGGGTCGGGCGCAGCGGTTTTCGGACCCGAACCCGTGGTGCCTGTCCCATTCAGCCAGCTCCGTGGTTGGCTGCAAGAATTTACCCGCACACAAGCACAACACCACTGGCTATCTGTCCCAGGCTGCAGACAATCAAAGGAAGCCATGCCACTTCCTAATGATAAACTAACCAAACGCCTATTGCGTTTGGACAGGGACAGTCTGCGGCTGGTGGTAGGAACTATCACCGGACACTGCTCACTAAACAAACACTTCCACACCATAGGCATAACTGACAGTCCCCTATGCAGAGCATGCTTAGGGGCAGAGGAAACGGTGTCACATGTACTCATTGAGTGCACAGGTGTCACCGAAACACGGAAAAACACACTTGGATCTCCTAAATCTGTTGCAGAATGTCTGGACAGACTCGGAGACCTTATCCGCTTCTGGAGGGAGGTGGGCTGGCTGGAGTGATGGCCGCCCTCACGTACAATGGTCCACTTAAAGGACTAAGTGCGGAAACCACCCACATAACATAGAACATAGAACATAGAATATTTCGGACCAATTACACACAACATCATCTAGTCCCAAACTAAGCAGAGCTTATACTATGGATACTAGACACCTGATATAAATATACATAAACAAACTTTTTTTTGTAAATACATTCATATTATAGATAGAAAACACCCAAACTTCTAAACCAATATTTGCAGATCGTACAAACATTTGGTCCGGCCCGGAAATAAAACCTGAGACTTCTTGATCAGCAGGCGCATAAGCTAACCACGAGATCAACAACGTCAAGTCAAAAAAGACTCAAAATCTTAGTGTATAAATTTACAAGTAAAGAGTACTCACTTTCACATCCTTAGCAATTTTAATCCAATCAGTTTCTGACATATCTGAGGAGTCCAGTAAGGGATCATATTCCTTTATATCGTACAAGATTCTGAAGGTCGTGTCATCACTCTCTGCAAACACAAATATTGGAAATAAAATGATTACGCATAAAATAGCAACAAGTTTTAGATTGTGTAATATTAAATACTCAAAAACGTCCTTATCCGTGTGGTGACTGATTAAGAATACAGAGTGTCACCACCCCGATTGATCCCGCGGGTCTCGTAAAAGGCGACTAAGGGATAAACTACGCAAGACAACATCAATGCAAAGAGAAGGAAAACTTGAATCCAACCTTATACCAACCCGTCTGGCCAGCGTCTTATGGTAGGCCAATACCTCCTTTCTAAGGAGAGGCCTATGTCCAGCAGTGGACTGTTGATGGCTGTTGATGATGATGATGAAACCTGGTACTGGTACTAATAAATAAATATTTCGGACATCTTACACAAAACGTCTTCTAGTCGAAAATTAAACAGAGCTTGTATTATGGGTACTAGACAAGCGATATAAATACATAAATGTACTTTTTTGTGAATACATAGGTACATATTATATATAGAAAACACCCAAACTCCGAAACAAATATCTGTAGATCATACAAACATTTGATCCGATCCAGGATTTGAACCCGAGACACTGAGGCAGTTTATATAAGCGGACTGCTACATTTTTGGAAAGTGGGAAGTGAATCATCATCATCATCATCATCAACAACCCATAATGTTCCACTAATAGAATCGGCTCTCCTCTCTTATGAGGGCGAGTAATGTAGTTAAATAGCCATATGCCAATTCTTCACAATATTCTTCAATTGAAATCGTACTTTTAGTAAAAATATTTTTTATTTTTTTGTTGATTAAAAAAATTCAATAAAAATTCAAAATGCAGTTAAGTGGCACAATATATTGTAACAATACTTCTAATCTTCTTTTTCCATGGTGCGACTGACATCGGACCTCTGCAACCCTGAGCGAGAACTGAAATTCGAAGGTTGAACTAGTTGACAGTATAGATTTCCCAATAACAATTGCCATAGATGTTCATGACAACCGGAACCGATGGCTTAACGTGCTCTCCGAGGCACCGGTGTGGATCACCGCCAGCAAAGTCAGTAATTAATTGAATGCTTTCTTTAGAAATTTCTGAGTATGTTTATTGAGTGTGGTTATAAGAGTACAGGCACTGTATAGTTATTTTTATTTTCAAATTTTGATAATTTTGGTTCCGTATATTATTAAATGTAATATAGTATACATGAAACAGATAAACCTTTACTTACTTGGCAAAACAAAGAAGGACTTCAGGGAATGGTCAGAACCATTTGATCTCAACATACGATCGTAGTAGCCGACATCATGCAGCTGTGGATATTTTTGAATCGCCTGCTTGAACATGTTCTTCCCTGGTGACAAGCCTGGAATAAAAAACAGGTTGAACTCCTATTATCTTCGTTTCCTACGAAAGTGACTCTACTCTGCCTGATGGAAGCATGAGTAGACTCCATGAGTGGTGAACATAATCCTCATGTGTGCAATCCTCGTGAGTGCATACAATGCATCACGGTGACCTACACAATGGCTGCCTAGAAAGATTGTTCCTCATTGGACCTGCGGCCTCCTTTTTTGCTTCCTTTTTATCGAAGTCCGTGTGGTGACGCATTAAGAATACAAGTGTCACCACCCCTATTTATTCCATGGGTGTCGTAAGAGGCGACTACAGGAACAAAATAAGCAGCTAAAATCACTGCCAAGAGAAGGAAAACTTGAAACAAACCCTTTACCAACCAGTCTGGAAAGCGTGGTATAGTAGGCCAAAACCTCCTTTCAACGGAGTGGTCGAAGTGGACTATTAAAGGCTGTTGATGATGATGATGGGCCTGCGGTCCCGCACTTATCAACGAAACACCGGTAGTACCGCCCTGGTCGAGCCGAGCCATTCGTGCTTAAATATGGTGCTACAATCACGAAAAAGAAATAAAAAGTAATAAAACACCATGAAAACCACCGATTGAATACTTCTTTCTTTTTAAAGGCAATAAAAAGGTTAAGTTCATTGAACTCAAGTGTTATTTACAATAGATTAATATCGTTTCAGGAAAAACCTCGCTAAAGACATAAATACACACATCAAAAGTGTCTAGGGATCAAGCATTTTTATGCGGATTTCTTGAGATTGAGATGTGGCTTTGTAATAAATTTATGATTTTATAAATTTATATGGATCCTTTTTGGTGCATTTCATAATTTGAATCAGGAACTGTCAATCAAATTCGAGTAAAAGATGAAAATCAGCTGCCAATATTTTCCCTATAAAAACATACAACGCATTGAAGAAATTATTAGTGCTACTGTTTCCCTACTACTGATTAAAACCAACGTTATTATGGAGCGGCGACGTCATTTAAGCAGGGAAGAAATGCTCAGAGCCGTGGGAATGATAGAAGCTGGTTCCCGGCAACGTACTGTGGCTTTAGCTCTGAATACAAGTCAGAGTGTTATCAGTCGACTTTGGACACGTTACCGAAGCACTGGTACCGTGGCTGAGCGCCATGGAGGACGGTATCGCTGCACCACACGGAGACAAGACCGATACATTCAAATCTTAACTCGAAGAGCTCCAACAATAACCGCCATGATGTTAGCCGTGAGGCTTCATCACTCTTCAGGGAACTTAATTAGCGACCAAACAGTCAGAAACCGCTTGCATGAAGTGAACCTTCATTCCCGAAGACCGCTACGGGTACCACCTATAGCAATGCACAATCGTAGGATTCGATATCAATGGGCTCTTGAACACAGAAATTGGGCAGAAGAACAATGGCGTTTCGTGTGCTTTTCTGATGAGTCTCGTTTTGGTATGAGACCGGATACAAGACGTATACGACACTGGAGAACCCCTGGACGCCAACAGCGATTAAAATCCTGCCAGGAAGTCCATCCTTATAGTGGTGGAACCATCATGGTATGGGCGGGTATTTGGATCGGCGGAAGAACTGAGTTGATTTGGATCAGAGGCAACCTCAACGCTCAAATTTATGCTGAGACGATTGTATCAGACGTCATCGTTCCTCTACAAGTGCAAATCGGTCCCTTATTTCAGTTAATGCATGATAATGCACGACCGCACACCGCAAGAGTTGTAAGACAGACTCTCGCCGCAGCTAACATCAATGTCCTGCCCTGGCCTGCTCAGTCGCCAGACTTGAACCCGATTGAGCATGCATGGGATATGCTACAGAGAAGAGCTCTGCCGAATATGGAGGGTATCCAGTCGCAAGAAGACCTTTTTTTGTTGTTGCAACGAACATGGGCGGCCATTCCACAGCGTGATTTGGATGAACTCATTTTGAGTATGCCAAACCGATGTTCTTGTGTTGTTAGTGTTCGCGGTAGAAAAACGGATTATTAATTGTTTAAGTTACCTAATAAAATTTTAAAGAAAACTGTTATTCCATTTTTTTTTTCGAACTTTAATGTTAGTGGTTCAAATGTCAAAAATCCCTTTATTAGGAAAATGGCAAATTTCTTTACTAATGCAAAGGTGACTTGGTTTATCGTTACTGTGACAAACGAAAACACTTTATTTGATGAATCCTTAAAGAAATTTTTAATTAATATCAATCAGGAGAAAAGTTATTGCAAAAATATATGTTGATCCCTAGACACTTTTGATGTGTGTATTATACATAACTTTCATTATTTTATGATTTAAACCTAATATCACGTGCCATGGTGTTTAAACGGTCGGTTTAAACACTGTAACACGTGACACACTTAAAAAAAAAACATTGGTAGATATGAGACCAACTCGTAAAGTATTTTCCAACTTGCTACCCCATCCTCCAATTTTAATCATAAAGTACCAGTGTGGTGGTGGGCCATTGTAACCCTCTATGCGCGTGTACATATACGGAAACTCATGGCCAACAATGACCTTAAATAGAAGTTAAACTGTGGATTGTATAAAATATACCCTCATTAAAAAACATAAAATCAAGGCTATTTTACCGACTTTAAAAAGTCGGCCAAGCGTTATACCTACCCATAAAATTGGGTTCCGTAGTAACATACAATGGCAAGTGGAATTTTATTAAAATTGTGTCCAATAGATAATTATTGTATACGTTTTAAAGTTGAATAACTCGCAAACAAATACCTAAATCGTAAAATGGTTTAAGCAACCTCGTATGGCGACTTCCACATACAGAGCAAGTGAAAAACATAACAGCGCCATCTATTGAAAGAACACTGAATAAACCACATGGAGTAACTACTAATCCCGAATCGCGATAGAGAAAATCTCGCGCCGATTAACATTTTTCAATATCCCAACATCAACCGTTGGGCAGTGGCCCGCCAGGCACGAACACCTCGCCTGTTCGGGGGATCCTCCCTTTGTGATGGAAAAACACAACACCCGTTCCTCCACACTCCAATGTTTTAAAAGGCCTATCTAATGATGATATCCCATGGGGTAAATCAGAAAAAATATATATTCTCACTTTACATGTAAGGGAGATACCTCAAATAAAAATATTTTACATAATTACGTTGACAAAGTGCTACATAATTGTAGCACTTTGTCAACGTAATTACAACACATATTCTTGTAAAGTTTTACCTTTCTAGCACTTACCATTTGGGCGGTAGATCAAGGACGGACATGATGAATCTATAAGGTTTCCGAGTCATGAACTACGGAACCCTAAAAGGAAGAGGTTCTCAATTCGACCGGGTTTTTTAAATCGATGCAGAATGCAGTAGTTTTTGAATTTATCGTAAACATATAGACAGACAGACGCGGCGGAGAAGTTTATTTTATAATATCTAGTGATACGTAGAAAAAAGGAACTTTCTCTTAATTTACATAAAACTTAATAAAGGCACAACTGGGACTAGAAATCAGGTGAAAAGGCAAAGAACTACTGGTATTAGAATAAATAAAGGTATGTAGATATATGCTACCAAGTAAAACAAACAAAAATATTGTTTATAATAATAAACGTGCACCATGAAAATATATGTACTGTGTGATATTCAATTATTATTTCATTATCGTTACACTACAAGGTGGTTTTGTCAACAAACTTTGCATAATATTTACAGTTAATGTTACACATCACATATGTAATACATTACGAGAACAATAGTATGTCGTACAGTAAGTTTTACCTGGTTCTACACATTATAATCATCATCATCAACAGTTAATAGTGAACTACTGGACATAGACCTCTCTTCAGAGAGGAGGATTAATGATATAAATATTGATTACTAACTTTCGCTCGCGGTTACTCCCGCGTGTATGCCAGTTATCGCAATAAAAAGTAGCCTATGTCCTTTCACAGGCTCTAGACTATCTGTTGACCAAATATCATTAAATTCGGTTCAGTAGTTTTTGGATTTATAATATTTCGCATTTAAAGTAAGGATTCATAATTCTCGTTTCACAAATTTGCTAAAAATGAACTCAGAAATTATTTAACCGGTTTTCATGATGTTTTCTTCTACATGTGTGTTTGGCTGTTGTGTCTAAAGAATACTTAACACACAAAACGTAAAAATAAATACAGACAAAGTTGCGTCAGTTAACTAGTAGTATTCTTATGTCTAACCTGTTGTGTGATGTCACAAATCTCAATAAAGCAAGCATATTAAATATTTTTTACAAAAAAATAATTTTATTCAAATTTTTATTGTGTCACCTACACTCAAGTGTCTTTATTTATGGATCAGTAGGTGTAAATTGAGCCTTACATCTAATAGACCAACTTTATTATCATAAAATTTCCAAAAAAAAATCGATTCGCGTATTGAAAATTTATATATTGAAACAATTATTTACTGGTGTCTTACGTTCTTTGGCAGCATTAGGAATTTGGTCTCTTGATGAAACAATGGCATTGTTTGATAACTAATTAACATTAACGGGCTCTATTTCAATAATAGGTTTCTATAATTGAAAACGATTATATAATACTCGCAATTTATGATACTTATTCAAAGGCATATGCAAATGCCAAATATGTAAAGCTAATAGTGTGTTATGCTAGGGCAATATTCCAATCCAACCGTCGGTTGAGATTCGTTACAGCCTCATTTTAGGGTGATATGGCCGTAACAAACTGCCCGAGATGTGCCACCCCGGTGAAGTCGATAGGTGGTGTCTCTCTGTATACAACAGCGAGCAGAGAGGAATGAATCTCGGTCATTTGATACGGCAGGGAGGTCTCCAAGAGAGGCCGATGCGTTCCTCAAGCTACTCCCGCTGCAGAAACGCATCAGCGGCTCCAAACGAAGTGAACGCATACCTGGACTAAAGCCTAGTACTATTATCACGAAGTAGTAAAAAAAGTTTAGGGGTTAGGAGGAATTTTCTTCCCAAAAAATACAATCGCTAAATCATTTTTTTAACACACAATTTCGGTACGATTCGATGGTTTAAGAAGATTACTTTGATTTTAGAGTAATATTTGATTTTATCTTTGTAAATTTTAATACAAATTTTGTTAATAAACTACGATTTTTTGACATCACCCAATAGGGCAATGACCCACAACATCTATCTGTAAACGGAAAACAATAATAAAAAATATGGAGATGAATATAACGAGTATTTAATACACACATCAAAAGTGTCTAGGGATTAAGCATTTTTATGCGGATTTCTTGAGATTGAGATGTGGCTTTGTAATAAATTTATGATTTTATAAATTTATATGGATCCTTTTTGGTGCATTTCATAATTTGAATCAGGAACTGTCAATCAAATTCGAGTAAAAGATGAAAATCAGCTGCCAATATTTTCCCTATAAAAACATACAACGCATTGAAGAAATTATTAGTGCTACTGTTTCCCTACTACTGATTAAAACCAACGTTATTATGGAGCGGCGACGTCATTTAAGCAGGGAAGAAATGCTCAGAGCCGTGGGAATGATAGAAGCTGGTTCCCGGCAACGTACTGTGGCTTTAGCTCTGAATACAAGTCAGAGTGTTATCAGTCGACTTTGGACACGTTACCGAAGCACTGGTACCGTGGCTGAGCGCCATGGAGGACGGTATCGCTGCACCACACGGAGACAAGACCGATACATTCAAATCTTAACTCGAAGAGCTCCAACAATAACCGCCATGATGTTAGCCGTGAGGCTTCATCACTCTTCAGGGAACTTAATTAGCGACCAAACAGTCAGAAACCGCTTGCATGAAGTGAACCTTCATTCCCGAAGACCGCTACGGGTACCACCTATAGCAATGCACAATCGTAGGATTCGATATCAATGGGCTCTTGAACACAGAAATTGGGCAGAAGAACAATGGCGTTTCGTGTGCTTTTCTGATGAGTCTCGTTTTGGTATGAGACCGGATACAAGACGTATACGACACTGGAGAACCCCTGGACGCCAACAGCGATTAAAATCCTGCCAGGAAGTCCATCCTTATAGTGGTGGAACCATCATGGTATGGGCGGGTATTTGGATCGGCGGAAGAACTGAGTTGATTTGGATCAGAGGCAGCCTCAACGCTCAAATTTATGCTGAGAAGATTGTATCAGACGTCATCGTTCCTCTACAAGTGCAAATCGGTCCCTTATTTCAGTTAATGCATGATAATGCACGACCGCACACCGCAAGAGTTGTAAGACAGACTCTCGCCGCAGCTAACATCAATGTCCTGCCCTGGCCTGCTCAGTCGCCAGACTTGAACCCGATTGAGCATGCATGGGATATGCTACAGAGAAGAGCTCTGCCGAATATGGAGGGTATCCAGTCGCAAGAAGACCTTTTTTTGTTGTTGCAACGAATATACGAATAAAATGGTTTTTACACGCTTTTTGGATTGGTCATACAAAGGGTCTTAAAATAGTACCTTAGATAATGGTATAAAATTTAGGTTTGCTACTATAACGTAGTTTACCTAATTTTTTCACAACTTTCAAGACGTCTGGCAGAAGTAATGGCCCACGGAAAGTGTCTGGCAGTAATGAATTTTAATTTTAAATAATATTCTTGAAAAAATATGTAAATACTAGCTTTGTACCTTTAACGTAGGTAAGTAAGATTTTTATCCATCTGTACTTCGCGCTATCTCAGAAACGGCCCCGCTTTCAAGCTAATGGGTACACATACATCTTAACAAGACATAGTACTAATAATCCTGAAAATTTCAGCTTTGCACTAATGATGTAGGTCTGGCGGCTCTGGGCTCTTGGTCCATAGGCTTCAATATGAAAACTAATTTAGAGTGTCACCTCCCCTCTCCGAGGGTAACGTAAGAGCCAACATAGGGACTAAACAAACAAACAAATCAAGGACAACAGTTCCCCTAGCCAAGTTGACATTCTACAAACGATAAACTAAGAAATGTATGGTAATGACGTCATCTCAATGTCAAAACAAGAAATAAATCACTTTAGTGATTAAAGAAAGAGAATCCACGCGATATACTTGTGTCTTGGCTACAGGAACAATACTACAAAGAGAAGAAACCTTCGACGCAACTCGTATACCAACCGATCTGGCTAGCTTATTACAGTTGACAAAAACCTTCTTTCTAAGCAGTCCCTATCTCCAGCAGTAAACTCTTAAAGGTCAGTAATAGTAATGATGAAAGAACGATGATGATGACCTAGTCTATTCATGCTTTACTTTGCATGTGAAAGTCACCATGCTGCATTATCTATATTCACAATGAAGATGGTGACCTCTAATCTTGGATTCTACTCATGCTTTCCATCAGTCCGTGTGGTGACGGATTAAGAATACAGAGTGTAACCACCCCTATTCATCCCGCGGGTGTCGTAAAAGGCGACTAAGGGATAAACTACGCAAGACAATATCGGTGCAAAGAGAAGGAAAACTTGAAACCAACCCTTTTTTTTTTTTTTTTTTTTTTTTTTTTTTTTTTTTTTTTTTTTTTTTTTTTTTTAAACGTGTGGAAATCCCCGCGGACCGTCACCCCGTCGGGGGTTACGGCGGGGTGGTGTGTCGGACTCGAACCGACTAAAACCACACGGTGTGACCCTCTCTGCGCCTTTGTATTGGAAGGAGTCCAGGGAGGGGATTTCCTTCTGGACTCCAACCGGCGCCTGCCCGCACTGTTGCGGGCACCATCTCAAAATTTTACTCTCTAATTAGGCAACGTCCGGTCACACGCGGACGTCGCCCCCTCGCGGTTGGCCTCCACTGCGGACGGACGGGAAACCCGTCCCGCCCATCCGCGGCTACTCTCAGGGCGGCATGAGACGCAGGTATGCGCGCCTACGCCGCCCCGGGCGCCGGCGGCGGATCGGGTCCGATTGGATTGCATCCTCCCGGGCCTTCTCCGCCACCTCCTTCTGCAAGATTACGTCCTCGCAGAAGGTTGCGACCGCGGTAAAACAACTGTCACTGCCGGCCATCGATCTTATGACGGCCGGCAGCGAGAGATCCCCTCCGATGACTGCAGTGAGGACCCGGCGCTGCGCCGCCCAAGCGGGGCAGACCGCCAGCGTGTGCTGGGCCGTGTCCTCACTGCAGTCGCAGTGGTGGCAGGCGGGACTCGGTTCCCTCCTAGCGACCGAGTGCAGGTACTTTCCGAAGCAACCGTGCCCGGAAAGTACCTGCGTCAGCCGGAAGGAAAGGGTCCCGTGCTGCCGCCCTGTCCACTCCGCGATGACCGGCTGAAGAGCCTCCACGGCGGCGAAGCCAGCGCGTGGGGTCTCCAGCCGGAGCGACCATCTCTGCATGGTGGCTCGGCGAGCGGCTTCGTGCCACTCGCGCACGTCCTCGGGCGGAGGGCGAAATCCGCTCTCCGCCCGGAAGTCAGCCACTCGCCGATAAACTTCGGCGAGCACTTCCGCCTCCAAATCCCACGGGGGTGTTCCGGCCAAGGCACACGCCGCCTCTGTGGACACGGTGCGGTATCCGCGTATGGCTCTGACCGCCAGTATCCGCTGGGGGCGCCAGAGGCGCGCCCTGTTCTGGGCGGACAGAGCCGCCGCCCACACCGGTGCACCGTAAAGTGCCATCGACCGGACAACCCCCGTGTACAGCTGCCTAGTGGGGACACTGGCCCCGCCCAAATTGGGCAGAAGTCGCCCTAGGGCGAAGGCAGTGCCCACCTAGAAACCAACCCTATACCAACCCGTCTGGCCAGCGTGGTATAGTAGGCTAAAACCTCCTTCTAAAGACTGTTAAAGGCTGTTAATGATGATGATGATTTCCATCAGGTAAAGTCTAAGCTTTGTACCGTGAAGACGCTATGGCTGCTCCCCTCAGGCCTTTGTTTGCTCTATGGCTTACTAGTAACGAACTTACTAAATAATTTTTAACTCTATAAAGTTAATTACTTTTCTAACAATGGACTACATAATAGTCTGACTAAACCGGTGCAAGAGAAGAAAAGCAATCAAGACAATACGTTTCTGTAACTAGTTAATTAAAAATCTCATTTGTATACATATTTAGAACGCGATTTCGATTCTGTAATATCCACACATACTGTGTTGTTATAGCGATAGCTATACCGTTTCGTTAATTTACAAGGAATATCTAATTACCAAGATGCTAATAATGGGAATGAAGTTGTAAAGGAGATGGATACGCTTTCATACAATTTTGGGCCTAGATGTAAAAAGATAAACTTGGTGTCGATTGATAGCTACTATATTAACAAACAATCAGTGAAAATTTTTCAGATTTTGGCAATCTGAGAGCAGAGGTAAAAGGTGTTTAGGAAAAGTGAGGTTAGGTACGTAACAGCCGATTTTTGAAGTGCGATTGTCATTTTTACCCGACTGCCGAAAGAAGATAATGGGTTTGTCAGTATAATAATCGTTTAATAATAATCGTTTATTTTCTTACCACAATATAGTATAGGAACATTACATTTAAAAATAGGAACATTACATTTACATACATATAGGAACATTACGTTTGAAAATACACATATTATAATTTGCAATACATATTGTGGAAGACTGGTGCCTAAGCTAAGCTCGAGGCTTGTGTTTCAGGACACCAGATCTCCCCCCCGTACATTTTTACATTTAGTTTATAAAAATGGGGCATAATAAATATTAATGATCTAATTTTTACTTAATTTGATACATACGTTACTTTGTAGTTGTGTGCCTTAGTTGGCATGATTATTAGAATGTGTGTGAATGTGTCTGGATGTGAGCATGTGGATGTGGGTGAGTGCACGCAAGCTTAGTTGCATTCGCGTCACTAGGAAACACTATATCATTATAGAAAGCATTGCTTCGGTGTCGTCGTAGTTAAACTTTTTCAAATACTCAATCAACGCTCTTTTACACATGGCCTTTGTGAGGTGGAAAATCGGTAAAACTCTGTTGACCCTATTGTATAGGAAGCCGCCCACGTAGCAAAAAAATCGCTTCGAGAATTTTGTTGAGAATTTAGTGCGTTGAACAGGGTTGAATCTACGTTTGCCACCGGAGACAGCCTGACTATAGGTCAGCAATGAGTGTTGTTTCAACACCGTGTACAGAATGAACAACTGTCGCACCGTTAAGACATTAGTCTCCCGGTACAATAGTGCCGTAGGAAAGCGGTATGGTTTATAAAATGTGACCTTCAATATAGCTCTTTGTGTCCTCTCAAGGTCAATTAAAGTAGATTTCGGTGCTCCACCCCAGACAGTGATGCAGTAGGTGAGAAGTGACTGAACGAGAGCAAAGTAAACTGATTTCAACCATTGAGTGTCCAGGACATGTCTAAGCGTTTTGAACACAAACATTAATTTACGCAGCCTAGTACTTAGGGAGTCTATGTGCTCGTGAAATCTTAGAGTACCATCAATGATCACACCCAAGTACTTGGTGGTATGTGTTTTATGTAAAGGAGGACAAGAGCATCCAGTGCTGTGCGGTTGAGGGCAACAGTGGGCCAGTATCGCATAATGTGAACCCGCGTGTCGATTTTGGCTACTGTCTTTTAGTGAAAAAGTGATGTAGTTTGTTTTTTCACTGTTTAGGGTCAATAAGTTTGCTCTTAGCCACTCGGATACAATACTGAAACCCGACTGAGCTCGCCCGTAGGCTTCACTCCATGTTTCACCAGTAAACAATAGAGCGGTGTCGTCAGCAAACATCACCACCCTGCCACCAGTTAATCTGAGCATAGACAAGTCATTGACATAAACGAGAAAGAGTGTGGGACCGATTACACTTCCCTGGGGCGTGCCATATGTGAGAGGACGCTCGTCGCTATAATAATCTCCTATCTTAACTCTCTGTGTACGCCCACTTAGGTAATCTTTGAAGAGGTCCAGTGGTACACCTCTGATTCCTAACTTTTCAAGTTTAGACACAAGGTTGGGTACGGAAACCGTGTCAAATGCCTTAGCAATATCTAAAAATATGCCTATAACTTTTCGCCCAGTATCAATTTCAGTAACTACATGATCGATAAGCTCATGTACAGCGTCTGAGGTAGATTTTCCAGCCCGAAAACCAAACTGTGTGGGAGATAGAAGATGCTTTCCTTCTAAATAAGTAATAAGGCGGTTATTCATTATCCGCTCAATTATTTTTGAAAGGGCTGGCAGTACGGCAATCGGTCTATAGTTGTTGACTCGGCTTCCGTCACCACCCTTATGGATTGGATGAATGATGGCTTTCTTAAACACGTTAGGGAATTTTCCTACAGAGAGTACAAGATTACAAATGTACGTGAGTGGTGGCACAACTACGACTTCATGTCTTTTCAAAATACTGCTTGATATTCCATCCCAGCCCGTAGAACAGCCATCACGAAGTGATCTCAAGATTCCAGTAACCTCACCCTCATCGGTTGGCAGCAGTACCATAGAATGCGGACTGTTATTCACACAAGTAGACTTTGCAGGCTCAGTACTGACAGTTTTATTTTTTTCGGCAAGGTGTTTGCCGATGTTTGTGAAATATTCGTTAACAAAGTTAACAGAAGACTCTGGTGTGGTTAGGGTGGTCAACAGACGGGATGAAACATTTTCTTTACGGTTTGATCTACTTGATATATCATTTATGACTGACCATACTTGTCTGGTATCAGTACCTGCTTTCTCAATTGCGCTCTTTTCGTAATTAACCTTAACATTCTTTAGAAGTTTGTTACAAAAGTTTTTGTACCTTTTGAATGTGAGTTTCAGAGTATCGTTATCTGGCTCCAGTTTACTTTTTTTATGTAGGTTGTCTCTGTGCCTGATACATCGTAGTAGGCCCGGGGTAATCCATGATTTTAAAGTTTGTTTACGATTCGGAATTTTAACAATTTTCGAGTTGGAATCAACAACATTTTTAATTAAACCAACCATTATCTCTGCTGCGTCGTTAGGATCAAACGTTTCGTATACCCGGCCAAAGTCTATTTGTTTAAGGTCGGTGTCTAATTTTTCATGGTTGATGCGATTTACAAACTGTTTCGTTTTAATTTTTGATATATTAGTTTTCAAAAACAGCATCACAGTATCGTGATCGGTAACAGATGAGTTCGCGACTAGAGTTGAGGCAGGTTTGCTTGTTTTTAATAAAAAGTGGTCAAGACAAGCATTGTCTCTGGTGGGTAGCGAGTGCGCGGGTAGTAATCCATGTGATGCTATTAAGTTAAGGTAACTATACTTTGCCGTATCCCGGCTTTGCTCGTGAATATTAATGTTAATGTCCCCTGTAACAATTATGTTGTTAATATGAGCATTGTTGGTCAAGATGTCGTTTAGGGAGGCCAAAAACTTTGTAGTATCTTTATATCCTGGTGGTCGGTAAATGGCAAGTAAAATAGTGTCAGGATTAATAGCTACCTGGAGACAGTTTGCATCCAGAAATGAGGGTTCAACCACCGCAACTTGTAGTTTTTTGTGAGTATAAACAACCACACCTTCATTCTGGGTCAGGTTGTTAGCAGTTATATAATGATTGTAATCCGGTAAGTTAGGGATGTTGTGAGTATTAGGTAACCAACACTCAGTCAGAACTAGGATGTCCCAGTTAATATTAGTTCGAGCAAGTGTTGTCATAAAACCTGTTATGTTCTTTGTAATACTTCTAATATTTTGATTGAGTATTTTAAGACACTGGTCGGGCCTGAAGCCAGACGGGGTGCAGTGATCCAAATCGCAGGTTGATGACTCAGACACAGAGACAGAGTCAATATTATTGATTGTACTTTGAAGACGATCGAATTTTAAAATACAATTTTTTTAAAATGTTCAACTCAATTTTTATATATTTACGAGGTTCCAATGTTACACACACAAAGCACCAAAAAATTAAATCCAAGAAACGACGACACGTTGCATTTAATAAATGACATTTGATACAGAATGTCATAAGTGCAAGTAAGCCTACAGAATACACTACCAGTAGTGTATGATTAGTGTATGTACTTAGTATGAGTGTTACTTGTAACATAGAATGTGTATATTTTTCAGTATAAAAATATTGTGTACGAGTATATGCATGGTATAATTGAACGGAAAAGTAAATAGGAATTAATATCAAATATTCAGTAGTATATATATGAAACAAGATACAAATCAATTGACAGAATAAATAATGATTAAAGTTAAAAATAATTAATAACGGGCACAAAACTAGTCACATTCTTCTTCGCAATCTCACAAAATCTTCGTCAGTCTTTATAAGATGTTTAGGCCTACCTTCCTTCTCCCGTACATAAACCTTACCATTTGCGGTCCAGCACTGTTCGTATTCGCTGCTTTTAGTAAATTCTCGTGCGAGGTAGTATAGGCGCTTAGTCATGGCAGTAAGTACTTCAGATACGTACAGCGGTTGCCCAGGCCCCACGCCGGATAGATGATAGGAGTTAAGTCGATTATCTTTGTTTTGTTTATTGTAGTACTTAACCGAACTCATAAAGTTTTCCTTATGCCTAGCCGTTGAGAATTCAACCATTACCGTACCTGGTGAACCCATCTTGCCCTTCAAACGGAATACATTTTCTATATTTGTTTCACTAACCGGTTGGTTGATGATATCGCCTAATTTTTTAATTGATTCGATGAGAGTTTTACGAGTTTCTGGTATTGAGGAGGGTAGATTCTTAATTTCTATTGACGCGGCTTTAATGCGTTTTTCCAAGAAATCGACTTTTAATTCTAATGCTTTTATTGTTTCCCTATTGTTATTACATTCCTCTTTCAGGTTAGTTATTTGTAGAAGGGCCTCATCGTATTTTTCAGATAAGAAAGTAACGGACTTTTGAATTTCGTCATTTTGTTGACGTATTTCCACATTTTGAGATTTTATTTCATGAAGAGCTAAGTGTAAGGAGTCTACCTTCTCGTTTTGCTGGTTCTGGTTACTGACTAACTGAGAGAACATGCCCTTCATCTCATTCATCATTTGTTCCATCCTCTCCCAGTCACCCTCACTTCGCTTTCGTTTTCTTTGAGTAATATTTAAATTAGTATCATTAAGCTCCTTAATATTCCCTGACAAAGTAGGTTCAGAAGCGTGAAGAGTATAGGTCCTATTGGGTGGAGTGCGTGTATTAGAATTAGCCATCTTACAACCCAGCTGATAAAAACAGTTTTCAGTTACTGCAGCAATCCAAGTAGTTGAAAAAAATGCGACTATAATTCAATTAATATAGCAATGAGAAACAAAGTAAATAGTTGTGGGTACTCACTCAGCAATGTTTACAATAAAGTCGCTTTGGTTGCGTAGGATTAATGTAGTAGGTACCCGTTTATCTCGATAAATAGCGAGCGTAGCTTCCGAACGTAGCCGATTAGGCGCCGAAGGTGTGGCCTTGAATCACGAAGTTTGTCGAAGTTGACTCACGCGCTGCTGTTTTGAATCCAAATATGCGTGTAGTATTGTTACAGATGAATTATTTCGTGATATCTTGGATG
Organism: Phragmatobia fuliginosa; assembly: GCA_932526445.1. Classification (NCBI taxonomy): domain Eukaryota; kingdom Metazoa; phylum Arthropoda; class Insecta; order Lepidoptera; family Erebidae; genus Phragmatobia; species Phragmatobia fuliginosa. The sequence continues at coordinate 15,272,980 of OW052074.1, read as the reverse complement.
TTTATTGATAGATTCGAAAAGTGGATCCTTCACCGTGAAGCCCGTGAAATAGGCAACACAACAGTATAATATAAATGTGAAAAAAATAACAAAATAAACTATTTACGATTTTCGATACGCGAGTGCAAAAGTAAGTACGTGTTATCGCCCTCGGAGTCGGGGGGGTAGTCGAGTATACGTATGTATATTTGTATGTATTTCTTGGCGTTGTGTAGACCAAACGCGTAAGCCGATTTTAATGATTCTTACGTCAATCCATTCGTCTTAACCTTGCGAGTGTCACTGGCTACATTAAATTACCCGGCATGTTTTGTTTCATCAATCAGTCGCGGTCGCTCCGTTGAGACGAGAAGAAATCGCGGGCGAAAACAGATATTTTTTTAGGCGTTATATAGTAGGCAAAACGCCTCCTGTCTAAGGAGCGACTAAGGTCCAGTAATGTTGGAGGTTGTTGATTTTACCGCAGTCCCAACTCCCTCTCTCCCAAATCGGAAATTAACGCACTTCAAATCTAAGATCGGCAATTTATCTTTATACCCCCTTTTAACAGCTCGAACAGGAGAGCTGAGAGGAGATCCGAGTCCAGCAGTGGCATGTTAAGGGTTGTTGATGATACCACGCAAGCCAGAACGGGTATAAGTTTTGTTTCAAGTTTTTTTCTTTTTTCAATTGATATTGTCCTGCGTAGTTTGCTCCCTTAGACGATACTCACAGGACGAGTGGTGAAGGTATTGTTTGTCACACCGACAAAATTATACCAACAGACTTTCTATATGGCCGTGGTTCAAGTGTTGACCCGGCCCATATGTGACGGAACATAGTTCTCTCACGCTTAGTTTGATAATAATCGTTGGGCAAACAAATTTATCGTTAGGTTATCATTAGTTCAAGTTGATTTCATTACGAAATAATTCTGACACTTTCTGGTTTATTTTAAATATTGATTATATCACGTAGTATCTTATAACCCGTAAATGCAATAAATGGATTTTAAGATTTCGCTTTTCATAATGGTTCTTCATCATCTTCATCAATAACCCTTCACAGTCCACTGCTGGTCATAGGCCTCTCCTTAGAAAGGAGGTTTTGGCCTACTATACCACGCTGGCCAGACGGGTTGGTATAGGGTTGTTTTCTAGTTTTCCTTCTCTTTGCATTGATGTTGTCTTGCGTAGTTTATCCCTTAGTCGCCTTTTACGACACCCGCGGGATGAATAGGGGTGGCGACACGGTATTCTTTATCCGTCACCACACGGACAAGGACAAGGTTCTTAAACCTTCCGAAAGTTTAGTATAGTCAAATGAATCTAAAATGTTTGTTCGAAGATTTCCCCTCGCAAATAAGACATACCTACTATTTTGTCGGCAAAAGACGTGAGTTACCCCCTCCTACTTTTTACATCTAATTACGAATACATATCACCTTTGCAATTTATTTAGAGATTATAGAATTAAGGAATTATGCAACAGCAATGTCACCTTGTATAATAATGTACACAGAACCTGTTATCGTATATGTTACTAGATTTCTTTATTTCGGTCATCAATCATCACGATATACTATTATGTAGTCTGTGGTTTGGCTTGCTGCTGAATATTTGCTTAAAGCATGCTATTATTCACATAATGTAACAATCCTTATCAGAATATAATGATAAAACCATTAACCAAGAGCAATATTTACATAGATATAAAAATAGACTATGCAGTACATATTTGCATTAGCTCATAATGAGTGAGTATCTAGTGAGATGCGTCTGCATCATTTTGTTACAACAAAATGTATTCACAATGAAGATGGTGACCTCTAATCTTGGATTCTACTCATGCTTTCCATCAGGTAAAGTCTATAGTAGTGTAAGGCGATTAACACACGGCACCGCGCACCGCGTTAGGCGCTGAAGCGGATCTCATGTCATATTGGGATCTACTAAATCCGTTGATGCTTAACACACGTACACCGACCGACCGGTGTTCTCACCGACTCTCGCCGACCTTACCGCGGCCTTGCGCGGTGCCGTGTGTTAATCGCCTAAGTGTCTTAGAGCACGTTAAGCCATCGATTAAGGTTGTCATGAACATCTATGCTATAGCTATCGTTATTGGGAAGTCAGTACCCTCAAATATACTGACAAATAACTGTTTTTAGACTTTAGTAACTTTTACACATACTCATATTTTTTGCTATAATCGGGACTTATTATCGATAAAATTAAATAGATTACGATGCCTTCGACTTTCCTTGAGCGGGTTATACCCTAAATGTATCCTTCGGGAAGTTTCCCTCAGAGTTGCGGAGATCCGATGCCAGTTGCTTCGTGCAAAAACTGATATTAAGATAAAACCGGTTGAACTAGTAGGCGACCCCAAATAATAAATAAAACCTATTTTTATTTAGGCTAGGAAGATAAAATATAAGAATTAAATAAGAAATACATATATGGGGTATTCTAGCTGTTCCAACGTCATTTATTTTTAAAGTCATGTCTCTCAAATCGAATTTAAAAATGATATACATAACGTAGTGTAGGACGCCCACAGGCGAGGTGGAGTGACGACCTGCGTAGGATGGCTGGCAGGAGCTGGATGCGAGAAGCCCAAAATCGATCAGACTGGTGTGCAATGGGAGAGGCAGTGGACTGCGACAGGCTGATGATGATGATGATGATGATACCCAACAGTATATCCTGTCCACTAAATTTATTTATTTAGTGACATATGGGCAATCGGATGTCTTACATTTAAGATAAATGACCTTGAAAATGTACGTAGTGTAACTATTTGTATAAAAACTGTTCGTAAAATGCATAAAATGATTGAGAATTATGGATTGCTTCACTATCACTAGTTTAGGTTGACTGCACATTTAGTTCAACGAAACATATTAATATATACATACATGTCAGTAAACCAGTATTCTTTAATCGACCTGCGGAACTGCTCAAAATAGAAAAGGTAATTTGGTTTATTAAATAATATATTCTCCACGGTTTCATAGAATGACAAATTTCTATATATATATGTATAATATATGTATAAATACATATTTCTTGCAATAGTACATATTTGACTCTGCACGAATAGCGTACTGATTTAACCGGTCACCACCCCACTTACTATTTCACTAAGTGTAAGTTCAAATCCCATATGAGCTATATCCCAGTCGAAAGCTTGAGAAAGGATTTAACAAGGCCGAGACCACGTTGAGAGATCACGTTGACGTGATGGCAATCGTTTGTCCACTGCGACGAGATCTAAAGACTAGTTCGGCCGGTCACAATCTCGGGCGAACTAGCGGTAGCGCCGAATCAAGTAATCTGTTCGCAGACGGGATGACGGACGTGCGGTGGACAATCGGCCATAGTACGAGTAACGGCCATTTTCAACAACCTATCTATCTCTAGTTTTCCTTACTAGGGATAAAAAAAACTATCTTTATCTTTTGACGCTCACTTGCATTTCCATAACCTACTGTCAGATAGCATTTCCTTTCGAAGTTGTTTATCTATCGTAGGGAGGACGGATAGGCAGAATGATTGGTCTTCCGGTTTCACACTCACCAACAAAATACGACAGCAAGAATGCCATTATTATTAGTAGTAGTAATTTGCCATTATTATTAGTAGTAGTAGTAGGTAGTACTGCCACGTTCGAGCCAGTACATTCGTGTTGAAATCTGAAATCAGCGTGGCTCTACTACCTACGTCTCTTATGGATCGAATAGGGGTGCTGAAACTATGTATTATACGATTAATCCATCACCACACGCAGTATGAAACTCATTAGATGTACATATTACAAGAATGATTTTTGAAGTATGTAAGTTTTTTCATTAAATTCCAACATAATTATATTTTACACTATATAACACAGGCTGGAGGACCGCAGAAGAGTCGGCATAGCGTCTTTTCGCGATACAAAACAGTGTGTTCTTTGCGGGGGTTCTTTTTACTTTTCGCAGTTACACATTTTACAACCACATACAAAACCAAATCTACTGTCGATTTCACACATAGCAAGTAACACAAACATGCACAATTTCACACACATAAACATATTGTGTCGTGGCAGTGTAATGCATAGATCAATTATTATGGCTTATACTTTGACAGAGATGAAACCTTGCGTATGGCTATTCCTTATTGTATTGTCCTAAGATATTATATGTTTAGAGAATGATACGTAGATATAAGAGTAATTGACTGTGTCTTGTTTTAAAAATATAGCTACAATAAGTTATAGTTCAATAATGTATATTTATAAATATAATTATAGCAGTGATAAGGTTAGAATAATCTTCAGTTATTTTACTTGATAATAGTTGTTGATATTAATAATTTTAACAAAAAGGAACCGACTTCAAAGAAAAACTATTCCGAGTACCCAAATTGCGACAATTGTGCCTATGATATTTGAGGAGTTCCCTCGATTTCCTGGGGATCCCATCATCAGCTCCCGATATGGTGACGATGGGACCACCTGTAAGCTACGCCCATTCCAATGCAAAAATAATTTTTAAAATCGGTTCATAATCGACAAAATTATCGCTGAACATACCTAAAAAAGTCTGTAATTGTCCGTGTGGTGACGGATTAAGAATACAGAGTGTCACCACCCCTATTCATCCCACGTGGGTGTCGTAAAAGGCGACTAAGGGATAAACTACGCAAGACAACATCAATGCAAAGAGAAGGAAAACTTGAAACCAACCCTATACCAACCCGTCTGGCCAGCGTGGTATAGTAGGCCAATACCTCCTTTTCAAGGAGAGGCCTATGTTCAGCAGTGGACTGTTAAAGGCTGTTGATGATTGATGATACCTAAAAAAAACCGACGAATTGAGAACCTCCTCCTTTTTTTTGAAGTCGGTTAATAAGAAGTCTGACAAATGTATAGGGAGTATATTTCTAATTGAATATAATATTTAATCGTACATATTATTCTCAAATTTATCGATTTAAAATAAAATGAAATTATCAATCGTACAATCGAAACGGAGAATGTTTTATGAATCGTAGTAAAGTCCGATAAAATTAAAAATAAAAGATTTATGAGAAATTTTTGTATCTAGTATAGGCTTCGATCACAAATAGTTTACTTTTCCTGTGTCAATATTATTAGAAAATCACACTAATCACTGTTGGATATGGGCCTCTTCCATTGAACACCACTCTGATCGATTTAAGCTTCTCGGGTCCAGCCATCCAGCTCAAGTCGTCACTCCACCTGGTCTGTAGGCGTCCTATATTACGTACACACTAATGATACTATTACTTATTTACACTATATTTTCATCTTACTGAGTGAATGTTGATAACAATAATAGATTTTCTTATTATGGTAAAATTGTGTCTCATGAGCAAGTCTATAACGACTACAAATTATGTTGAACTAACTTTTATGATATAAATACGTTTCACTTATATTCATTCAGGATAAAACATATTTGTCATTGTGTAAAAAGGGGATCGTGGCCAATAAAATAAAGTAATGTACTTAGTAGCTTTTATATCAATCTTTAACGTCTTCCTTTCTTCTATTACTTCTTCACTTCACGCACACCGTTCGCACTTCCATTATCCTCTTCCTCTCTCTCTTTAAAACCCGTTAATTAAGACGTATTTCGCCATCAACATTAACGCTAACGCAGGTGGAGCAGGAGAGGCTTTTTAAAAAGTAAAACGCAGGACTACTGTCCACTGAGACGTTTAGAATAGAACCTGCGTTAGGCTAAAGGCCTTTATCTGTAAGTGTATGACCAAGGAACTTTACCTGTTTCTGAAGAAATTCAGATTTGTTCAGTTGTACTTTGAGGTAATGCGATCGAAACCTATCAAAAACCTGCTACATTTATCAATGTGGTCTTGTTAGTCGTTCACTTAAAAAGTTATGAACGAATTCATATGAAGCTTTACAGTAAGATAATAGCTCATATATACTAACACAGGCTACTATTCACCGCGTGTACCGCGGGTGGGGCCGCTGGCAAAAGCTGCTACTCTAAATGTGTATTTAGAGTAGCAGCTTATTATCTATGTGTATAGTTAATAGATAAATTACCTACACCCAGATTAAATTATCGTGATTACCATACAATCTGTCTAGTTCAGCCAAGTTGCAAACGTATTTCGTTTTCTATTCTATTCTCTATTCTCTTGATTCATTAGCTAATGTCAATCAGTCACAGATCGAAACGAAGATAATAACACAAGAGAATACAGAGAACATAAGGCAGGTCTCGCTGCATTCCGCACTTACGCCTTTCATTACAATCATAGCAATAAAATGTGCCGAAAATGAAGAATCGTAGGTATGAGCAGTGAGAAATAAAATAATTATGTCTCGTCTCTTAAATATATACTTGTAATTTTACCAATTATTCGTAGATCTCTGAACAAATACAGGTTTCTTTGTTTTAAAGGGTGTACGCCCTTTACTTGCTGATTTCAAACCATGATCTGGTGATGTAGATATCAGGAAATTTAGAGGACGCTTCGGAAACAAAAAATACTTTTATACTGATACTGGGTTAAAAATGCAGGCGTTTTATTAGTAACTGAATAAGAACATCTTCTGTAAAAGTCTTGAAATTAAATACTATTGTCAACAGACTAGACAAAATGGACAACTTGATAAGACATGACAACTTCTTTAGAACAGTTCTGGAAGGAAACAAAATAGAAGACAATAGAAACCGAGCAAGGACCAAATTAACGTATATAGAGCAAGTAAAGGAGAAAGTTGGACTCATAGCGAATTAAGAAGTTAAAGAGATGGTAGGAAATAGAGAGGAATGATATTTGCTCCTCCGACAAGGGCAGTAAAAAGTGGCATGGCGACTTTAGCCACTAAGCCAACCGTGCACTCAAATTGTACCAATATCATTGTACTGATATCCACAGTTACGAGTATTTCAAATGAGACTATCCGGACTACTCGCCTACAGATCAAATTACATACTCTGACTACACGTTTGGCATAGTGGTTTAAGCGGTCGCCACGCCGCTCTCCACTGACCAAGTGTCGTGGGTTCAACAACACTTTGTGTATTCTGAGTCTGATTTTTCTTTGTGTCCGTTTCATATGTTTTTTCCCCATGCTCTCTTAACTAACTCCTAAAGTAACGGCAATAGATTTTCTCTTACTAAGTAAGTTGGACTAAAATGCAGTAGGCGCTTAACATGCCTCTGTTCACAGCGCCATCTAGCGAAGGAACACTGAACCTCGAAGAAAACACGGAATGAACTATAGAGAGTAACTAGTAGTTACTCTCTATAGTTCTATCGTGTTTCCTCCTGAATCCTGAATCGCAATAGAAAAATTCTCGCGCCGATTAGCATACATACAACATCCCAACTTTAACTGTTGGGCCGTGGCCCGCTAGGCATGATCACCTCGCCCGGTCGGAGGATCCTCTCTTTGTGTTGGAGGAACACAATACCCGTTCCTCCACATATAGCTGCATATAGTTCGATTGGATGCAGCATACAATCTATCTATTTAACTTATATAAATATACTAGCTTTCGCCCTCGGCTCCGACCGCGTATATCTCGATTATTGCAGGAAAAAGTATCCTATGTGTTATTCTGATATATAAGCTATATTACTGTAAAGTTTTATCCAAATCCGTTCAGGAGTTTTTGTGTTAAAGAACAACAAACATACATACATACATACTTACAAACTTTCGCATTTATAATATTAGTAAGGATTAATACGTGAAGCAAGAACTTTGAACCCCTTTTTGCGAAATTTGCGGGGATGGGGGAATATGAAATTTCGCACACTTATGGTTTATGTGGAGGAGGAATGCAGGAATATAGTTTTTTTTAAAATATAAATAACAAATACATAGTCAATAATAAAACATTACACACACTACCACGTATTTGACACACACACGCATAGATACTCTTTTGTCAAATTAACATTGTAACGAGTGCGTGTTGGGGACTCGTAAGACACGTTGTGGCTATGTAATCTTGCCGTTGCATGTTTTTAAGCCGCCCGAAGGCCTTCAACTAAGCTTCACGACTGCTATCTTATGATAACAACCGGGACCGACTGCTTAACGTGACTGCAGGAGTCACGAAAACGCTTCTAACATTTCATGTCACAAACGGTCACCCATCTAGGCCTGACGGCGCTGCCATTGCTTAACCTCGGTGATTGTTTCCAATCACTTAATGCCCCTCGGCTATGAGGCTTCTAGTCATATTTTAATAGTCCTTTAGTGGATATAAGCCTCGCCCCCGAATGGAGGTTTGGTTGACTATACCACGCTGTCCAAATGGGTTGGTAACGAGATTGTTTTCAGTTTTCCATCTCTTTGCAGTTCTGTATTCCTGCAAAGTTTTCTCCCTGATGGATAGGGGTGGTGACACATCGTTTTCTACACTGAATTTTGTTTTTATATATTTTTTTTTTTGGTAAGACGTTGATGATTGAGATGTTGTTCTAGTGGTTAGCGTATGCCGCTGCCGATCCAGAGGTCTCGGGTTCGATTCCTGACCCAGGTCCAAATGTTTGTGTGATCCGCAAATATTTGTGTCGGAGTCTGGGTTGTTTTTTGTGTATAATATAAATAAATAAATATTTTGGACATCTTACACACAACATCATCTAGTCCCAAAGTAAGCAGAGCTTGTGTTATGGGTACTAAACAACTGATATAAATACATAAACATACTTTTTTTTTGTAAATACATACATATTATACATAGAAAAACACCCAGACTCCGAAACAAATATTTGTGGATCACACAAATATTTGGTCTGACCCGGGAATCGAACCACTAGACCAACAAGGCTGACTGCATATATGTATGTATTTACAAAAAAAAGTATGTGTATGTATTTATATCAGTTGTCTAGTGCCCATAATACAAGATCTGCTTAGTTTGGGATTAGATGACGTTGTGCGTAAGTTGCCCGAAATATTTATTTTATTTAATGTTAAAAATATTTTGCAAATGGATTTGATGCAATACATATTATTGACACACTGACTTCCTTACCGATACCCGCTGTCTAGACTACATCACTAGTGAAAGTTTATACTTTATACCGTATTGCAATACATTTCCTCCAATATTATATTTCGCCAGCGTTCCCATTGAGGGTCTACATTGAAATTTTAAGCGTTCGAATGCACCAGGTTTTAGTAAAAGTTCTCAAACAATTATAAATAAAATCCCTCAACTCTAACGCTAGTTATAATCAGTCAAAATGGTCTCTCATTCGCGATTGATAGACATTCATATCTTTTTTACAACTGTTCCTAATAACTACTTTTAGTAAAAGATTTGTAAAAACTTATTTACTAAATATCTACCTTTCTCGTTCACTGTGTAAAAAAAAAACTAACGGGAGATGGTTGCCCCTCAATCGAACACAGTAAGTGCAGTTTGAGTAGAAACCACAATGCAATTTGGAAATTTGGTTTGGTTCTAGCTCTAGATTTTAGTTCTAAATTATCATTTGTTTTGCACTACGTTCTTGAATAAAATTATTTATTAACATTATTGGAATACATCATAAGCCAAATGCAATTTATCGTTAAACAGTTTTAAGTTATATTTTATACTTTAGAAGTGGAAGAATAGAATGGAACATACTTCAATTCACAAGCTTAAAATTCCAATGTAGTCCCTCAATGTGAACGCAAGCTAATATTTCAAACCGTAATATTCAGATTATTTTACGCTTTGATGTCTAACACTTCATCAGTGTAGATTTGTCGCCCAAGAGGATAACGTGTGTCAAAACTGTAAGTTATTTACGACAGTAATTTTTAAAGTACTTTCTTTTGCAAGTGCGTGAAAGGGATATGATCTGCTAACTTTGGAAGTATACGAGGGAGATCAGTTCATCCACTTTTGTGACTTCCTGGTTTATGATCGTACAGGTTATTAACGAAGGTAAATATTAAATCTTATTCTAAATTCAGTACTGCATTTTAATGTAAATTATACACAATGCTTTGATTATATGACCGAACCGTGAGTGACACCGCGAAACTCACATACACCCTAATGTCATCAGCTATGTGCTAGTGCTAACAACACACAGACAGACCAAAATTTCAAAAATTACTTTATACAATGTACAATATGCCTATACTTAAAAACTGTTTATTTGATATTACATACATACACTTCAATTTTATTTATTTGTATATATATGTCTAGATTTCGGCTGTTTACCAATATTGAGAAAGTTTTACATAAATTCGTTACGAAAAAAAATTATACCACAGTTTTATAATATACTAGTTGACCCAGCGAACTTCGTACCGCCCAACTTTAAAATTCCAGAACTTGATCGCAGCGCCACCTACCGGGTCCAATTGCTAATCTAAACCATTCCCAGATCCCCTTGAACACACACAAAAAATTTCATCAAAATCGGTCCAGTAGTTTGAGAGAAGTTCAGTGATATACACACTCACAGAAGAATTATATATATAAAGATATACACATCAATTTTAAGTGTTACGGCGAACGGGTTTCAGTATCCTCCCCTCCTACCCCTGTTATCGGGGCCACAGGTTGTAGTTTACCCTCCCCTCCTTCCCCTGGTGAAAGGAATGAATGAAATACCTAACTGCGGTTATCGATAAGGCTATATACCTAACTGCGACTTTCTATAAGCCTTTATTATCAGTCAAACCAGCCTGTATAAACATGGTGCTCTTGCGATTCGTTATTATATATTATTATATTGTAAAATGTACTGTACAACTTCAGATGTTCGACATTCAAGGTGTCTTGGCGCCGGTTTTCACTCCTATGAACGATTCAGGTGGCATTAACCTTGAAGAAATACCTACTTATTTGGATCATTTACACAAACATAATATCAAAGGAATTTTAGGTAAGTGTTAAATTAGATAATAAATAAATATTTCGGACACGCCATCTAGTCCCAAACTAAGCAGAGCTTGTATCATGCGTACTAGACAACTGATAAAAATACATAAACATATTTTTTTTATAAATACACACATATTATACATAGGAAACACCAAAACTCCGAAAAAAATATTTGCGAATCACACAAACATTTGGTCCGACCCGGGTTTCGAACCCGAGACCTCAAGCACAGCAGTTGCATACGCTACCACTGCGCCACCGAGGCAGTCAATGATAGGCAAAAGCGATATTACATTACAAGTAAATAATGCTTAAATAATTTTATATATGACTAGCTGACTCCCGCAGTCTTACCCGCGGTTATCCTTCTTAATTAGCCCATGTTACGTCATTAAAATCGGTCCAGCTGGTCCAAAGATTATCCGGAACAAACAGACAGACAGACATACAGGCAGTCCTCATCTGCCAGACAGACGAAACAGAATTGATTTTGGTGACAACTGCAATTCGAACCAATACTCTTTCGATGATATTATTGTTGGGACTCATTTGTCAATTACAACATTGTACCTCCGACATTATTAGGTATTTGTATTTTATGTTTTAAAACACAATGAAAATAGTAGTTTAAGAACTAAAACACAATAAAAACACTAGTTTGTATCAGTAGATAGCAACTTTATCCGTCTGTAACGCTACGACTAAACCATGACACCGTTTTGACTAATATTCGGCAAAAATATTCTTTAATTCTTCTTCTCTTTTTTGAATAATATATAAGTTGCTTTATACCACGATAATCTAAGTAAAATAAAACATTTAAAACAAAAATGTTGAAAGTCAGTTTATTTATTTGTTATTCATGACATTTTAAAAATGAGGTAATCCGTCAGAGAACAAAAGTACATAGCTCACCGGCATAGCTAATGCAAGCTGAAGTGGCAGTGGGCTGGCCATATTACCCGCAGAACTGATGACCGTTGGGGTAGAAAAGTTCTGGAGTGGAGACCGCGACTCGGCAAACGTAGTGTAAGACGCCCCCACAGGCCAGGTGGAGAGACGATTTGCGCAAGATGGCTGGCAGGAGCTGGATGCGAGAAGCCCAAAATCAATCAAAGTGGCGTGCAATGTGAGAAGCCTATGTCCAGTAGTGGACCGCGATGGGCTGATGATGACGATTACATTTGCAATCAACTTATACAGTTTTCTTGCATAAAAAGTAACATAAGTACTGAATCTCTGTACTGAATTTCATCCGAGATTTGATGAGCCGTCAAGTATATATAAGTACCAAACATCACAAAAACTTTCACTTACAAAATACTGTGGAATATCGTAATATACTTCTTATGTTTTCTAAAGTAGGTGGCACTACAGGAGAAGCCATGTCTCTAAGCGTCGAGGAAAGGAAAGCAGTTTTGAAAGCTTGGATCAACGCTGCAAGACCAGTCGGGATTAAAGTGATTGCGCAAATCGGAGGCACACCGTTACCTGATGTTAAGGAACTGGTAATTCAAATTAACAATACTTTTTTTATTGTCTTAAGTTACAATAATTGAAGTTTAATTAATATATTCAATTCAAATTCAAACTCTTCATAGGTAGTAGAGCTAAGTTGATTTCTAAAAGTGAAAGCATTAGTGTTGTTTGTTTCGTTGTTGTGGGTGAGACCAGAGGCACAATGATGCAGAATGTAGGTCCCCATGCTACATTATCACTCACAATGAACTGGTGAACTTTACTCCTGGATTCTACTCATGCTTTCCATCAGGCAGAGTAGTCACTTTGGTAGGCTTAAATATGAAAAAACATATCACACAAGGCTGTCTGTAGCATCGTAACCAGACCTAGTCAAACACAGAACAGTTGCTCATTATACAATATTATTTTGTCCTCGATGGAACTCGAACTTAAGGTCAAGGTCACGAACTATCCAACTGGCAATTACATTGTGTTACACGACCATTTCTTAACCGTCTTTTAGAATAGGGAAGAAGGTTTTATGTATGATTTTTATATACTATTTAGCTACTCTTCTCTAGGCGAATTATGCGGAAGAATTACAAGCTGATGCAATCATGACATTACCAGAATTGTATTACAAGCCGCAGGTCGTTGATCACTTGGTGAATTACCTGGAAATTGTGTCAAAGGCAGCTCCCACACGACCTCTCATATATTACCACTTTCCGAAAATGACTGGAGTAGATGGTTAGTATTTGCATGATAGATATAATTTTCTTTGGTTCCAAATGAATTTCACAAAAAATTTTTGTTACTCAATTCATTCTTCACGGAAATATGAATTACTGTAGTCTGATTTTGTTGATCTGTAATTTTCGGGGGTTTTTGATGCATAAACGAAGACTGTCTTGACCAACAGATGTGCTTGAGGTCTCGAATTTCATTCCCGGGTAGGACTAAATATTTGATCTAAAAGTATTTGTTTCGAAGTTTGCATGTTTTCTGTGTTTAATATATATGTTCAAAAACTATAGGTAGATGTGTTAACAGCAGTCTGGTACCCATAGTACAAGCTATATTTAAGATGTAAAAAAAATACTTTCAAAGATTTATTTTAACTATTTCGTGGTATTAAAACATAATTATGAATCGTGTCATATGAATAAATCTAAACATATTATGACCGAATTTTATATTTTCAGTAAATATGCGTGAATTATTTTCTTTGGCTTCGGCAAAGATATCGAACTTTAAAGGTGCGAAAGCTGATTTAGAAACGGCAGAAGAGGTCGCGGATCTGTTAGCGGATGACCAGAGGATATTTATAGCCAACCACGTAAGATAATTTAGTTATTATAATGTACCACCCTGGATAGTCTGATATTACATATTTAAGATTTACGCTACAGCCAAACTTTGTATATTCCAGGATATCCGACACAGGTAGTTGACACCGACTCAGCTCTGAGCTGTTGTTAGAAGCAGTTGTAGTTTGGGACTTGTATTTAACAGGACTCGTATTACAGGTGCATAGGGTTCCCACCAACAACCTGACTTGTAAGTGGTGCACCTGCTGATCGATTGACGAGACTCTGACGAACTAAAAATCCTGGTAAACAGATTGCCGTTTACCGGGATTTTTAGTTCCTTTTACGTGGAACCAAAAAATGGGCGAACAGTGTTCGGTTAAAATGTCCTGCTTACCTCATAGAACAGTCTCTCTGTTCTGAGGATTTACACCTTTTGAGAAACAGGCGTGACATATATGCATGTATTTAAAAGTTGTTAAAAAAAAATCATAAATCTCATGATTTCAGCAATAGCGGCCGTGCAGCTTCATCTACGTCACGTTCCAAATTTGTTTTCACAATCATAAATATTTCAGTTATTTATATCGATTTAGTCATATGCTTTATGTGATACTGGTAACTAAACACGATACTAAATCACGCAAAACTTTGCTATACCCGACTTTCTAAACGTTTCCTATAAAAATGATGCCTATTTTTTAGCCAGCAATTATCTAGCAATTAAAGTTCAGACGTGGACAAGGTAGGAAAGGACAAAAATAGTTCACATTTATATTGTTAGCTTCGCCGAAAAACTATTTTGTCAGAAATTGTTTTTTCACCTTTAACAACACTGCAACTCTAAATCAAGAAGGTTTTAAACAAGCAGTTAATATGCGCGTAAAAGATGGATGAAAAGCGCATGGGCACGCCATTTGCCTCACGTAAAAGCAGTGTTAGTTTAAAAACCCCGCTGGGATCTTGTTATCCTATTACATTTATTTATTTTTTAAATACATCATTTCCAGCGTATTGCACCAGCAGTACTGATGGGCCATAACTCGAGCATCGCGACAGTCTCCAACATGTACCCAGAATTAGTGCAAGGTATAGTGGAGGCGGTTCAAACGCCTGATCTTGTGAAGGCCAGTATGCTGCAGAAGAAACTTAAGAAGGTACTGCACGAAATTGTGGGATTTGACGTATTTTGAAATGAGTAGTACTGTGCGCTGCATTAATTAAATACATCAAAAGTATTTGTATAGTTTAGGTCGATCCTTGAACAAGATCTATGTAAGGTTGGAATTTGAAACAGATACATATGAAATTAAAAAACGATACATATATTTTGTGTGTTAGATGAAATCTTAAAAACATTTTTCTTCGAAAAGATAGTAGATTTTACGTCTAGAACAATAATTTTCATATGACAATATTTGTATTTACATCGTGCAGGGTATAGACAGTGTTTAATTTAATTTAAAAGTATAAATCTAAAAATATTAAGACTTTTCAATTTTTAACACAAACGCCTGATGCACATTGCACATTGCGGAGAAAAAAACATTGCTCTAATTAAATTACTAGGTCTGAAACTTCAAAGCAGAATGGATCTAATTACTAATATTAATGAGATCGATTTTGTTTTGAAGTTTTTTTTAGACTTATGTCAGTATTGTATTGTGTATCATGTCTATATGTCATTGGTTATACTTATTGGCAAATAAGAAAATTGGAAAAAAATCAAATTTCGAGTCGAATCCTGTACAGAGTAGTGCGAACGCAGAGCAACAAATGTACGAAACACAATACAAACGTACAAACGCAAATAGGTAAATATCTCAAACAGGTATGTTTAATGTTACTGTTATAATTTTATTGTAAATTCAATGTTCCGTTCACAATTATTCGTCAGTTGCTAATCAATCAATACAAGTAATCAAGTAATCAAGACGGTAAAACTTCAAAACGTAAATATTTACCTTTGATTATAAACATGTAATTAATCAAAGGTACCTAACCTACTCTTATCAAACTCACTTTATTATTATAGGCCTATGTTTTTCAGGTTACATGTAATCTTATGGTCAAGAAAGAACTTATAGTAGAAAAGGAAAACACGAATAAAAGCAAAGCCACAATTCGGGTAACCAAGAACTTACTCACCACAACTTTCCATTTGGTTGCAACTTCAGTAATTTAAAAATTAATGGAGAATATAGAAATTGTTTTCATTCCTCCTGTTTCATAGTATGCAATATGTGTAATGCAAAATTAAGATTGGAAAATTGTAGAAAACCTAGAAACCGCAAGGAACTTGCACTCAATCAAAATATCGTGAGTAATTAAGTGTGTAGGTATGGGATTCAGTGCCCTGGAGCAAGTCACAACTTCTCTTGATATACCCTGCATGTCAGAACATTTTTATGCCAAATGTCATGCTAAAGTATGTGAACTCTGGGAACTGGCCAAAGAAAAAAGCATAGAGGAAGCAACAAAAGAAAAACTTGAACTGGCTGAAAAAAATGGTGACGTTAATGCAGATAGCGTACCGATGATAACAGTTGTATCTGATGCGTTTTGGAGTAAGAGGTTATACAGGAAAAACTATACGACCTTTTAAGGAGCTGCAGATATCATTGGCTACAAACTAAAACAGTTCTCTACATGTCTGTTAAAAATAAAAACTCTATGGTCTGCGGGCGAGCTCAGAAGCGCAAACTTGAAGTACCTGAGCATGTATGATATACAAACTCATAGCTGATGGTGATTCCAGCACCTACAAAAATATTCTGGATACCAAACCATATGCCGCACTTATTGTCGAAAAGATAGAGTGTTCTAACCACCTCCTCAGAAACTTTTGTACAAGACTAGATGAATTATTAAGAAAAATGGAAATTAAGGAGCCTCATTATATATTGAAAGCTCTCAAAAAAAACAGGTCAAAAATAAACGAAAAATAACAAATAACGATCGTATAACTATACCCAAACATCGTAAATCTAACTATTAAACCTATTATTATTGTTATTGATGTTTTTCATTTCTGATTTGCTTACTCTTTTCCAGATATCAATCGTTGTGAATGAGGTTATCTTTATATATATATAATTCTTCTGTGAGTGTGTATGTCACTGAACTTCTCTCAAACGACTGGACCGATTTTGATGAATTTTTTGTGTGTGTTCAAGGGGATCTGGGAATGGTTTAGATTCGCAATTGGACCCGGTAGGTGGCGCTGCGATCAAGTTCTGGAATTTTAAAGTTGGGCGGTACGAAGTTCGCTGGGTCAACTAGTATATATATATACATGGTGTCCCAGAAATAATGGATAATCCTGGAGCACTTAGTAGTACAGCTATCTGGCGTACAAAAAAAATACCCAAAAAAAATTAATGCAAATTATTGAAAATTAATGAAATTTGTTGCGTTTTTGACGTTATCTTATTCCTCACAGACACTTTAATTAGAATTGCAGTAACTACACTCGGTTCCAAAAATTACGGGTCAGTCACAAAAATTGAAATACCTCCAGAACTGTAAAAGCTAGATCAATGAAATAAAAAACAGAATAAAGACTTTTTAGTTGCGCTTCTAATAGCATATTATTTAAACTGGTTGATGAAAAAAACTTCATTAGAAAAACAAAATTTAAAAAAATGACTATTTTTAAAAACAAAATTTTTGTTTCATGTCATTATGGTTGCTTTCCATTTTTATTCTGTCACAAAAAAAATTATCGTGAACGTCTTCCACGTGCATAATTATTATTCTGTGAGGTGAAGCATGGCAGTCACGCTAGAGGAATGTACCAGAATCCTAACTTTTTTGGAACTTGGGCGGAGCCAGCGTGAAACAGCCAGAAACATTGGTGTATCTTTGTCGACTGTTCAGCGGGTATTCCAGCGGTACCAAGAGACCGGATCACACCTTAGAAGACCAGGAAATGGCAGACCAAGATGCACAACGGCCAGGGAAGACAGACAACTGGTGGCTACAATGCTCCGAAATCGTTTTCAAACTGCTGTTGGTCTAAAAACTCACTTTATTCGCTTTGGAGGTGGCAATTTAAGCGCTCAAACAGTAAGAAGACGTCTTGCTGAAGCAAATTTGAAACCATTGAGGCCCGCAAATGGCCCCAAACTGGAACGGGGACATCGAATTGCAAGACAGAGATACGTGCGCGAACACCTAAACTGGACACTAGACGATTGGTCTAGGGTAATGTTCACGGACGAGTCTAAATTCATGCTTTATAAGCATGATGGTAGGCAGTTGGTGTACAGAAGACCAGGGGAGCGCTTCCATCAAGCGTGTGTGGAGGAAAAAGTGGCGTACGGTGGAGGCTCCGTACAAGTTTGGGCTGGGATTTCTGCTGAGGCCCGCACCGAGCTGGTGCTCATTCAAAATGGAACTCTAAATGCAGAGAGGTACGTGGAAGAGATCCTCAATGAACATGTAGGTCCTTTCATGGCCAGGATGGACCGGCATGGCATATTAATGCATGATAATGCGCGTCCCCATACCGCCAGAATTGTACATGACTACCTTGAAGAGGTCGGTATCGAACTCATGCAGTGGCCAGCGCGAAGCCCGGACTTAAACCCCATCGAGCACGCCTGGGACGAGCTTCAGAGATGCGTGAAAGGTCGAAACCCCCCACCAATCACGCTTCCCGAGCTCATACAAGCACTGGTGGAGGAATGGGAAGGTATTCCTCAGCACCGGCTCCGAAATTTGGTGTACAGCATGCCTAATCGCCTGGAAGCTGTCAGAAGAGCTCGTGGAGGCAATACAAAGTATTAAATGAAGAAAGTGATGAAAAACAGCAAAAAAACAATCATAAAAAAATGTAATATTAAGAAAAATATGACTACTTTAGTTTTTTTTAATTTAAGATTAATATTGTGGGTGTAACTAAGTTTTATTTTATTTTTTATCTGTATAATTAAATTCTCAATTGAACAGTCTTCGTTTCATTAGGATGGCATACGTAGTTCGGGAGATATTCGGGTTTATGTGACTGACCCGTTATTTTTGGAACCGGCTTTAGTATGAGTACCTATTGTACTTTTTTGAAAGAAAAATATGAACTAAAATTTTTAACATGAATTTTGATAAAAAAAAATATGACAAAGTTTGAGAATAATTTGAGAGTTTGTATAATTTCATAATTTCATTTAACGCAAATATGCAGTGATTGTTATTTAGATGCAAAAAGAGCAAATTCGACTGAATAAATCTTGTTTTAAATTATAATAATAAAAAGCTTTAAGATGTAGAAAAAATCATTTTTATTTTTTAAGAGGTGTTCGAATTGTCTGCCACCAACTGAGATCCAAGTTCGACATCTTCTGATAAATGCTCTTTCAAGAAGTCATGCGTAGCGCCGTTCAGTTATTTTTGAAGCAGCCTCCTGAACACGACTGCGTAATTCCTCCAAACTTGAAGTGGGCCTAAAGTGCATCCGTTCTTTTAGCAGCCCCAGTAAAAAAAATCTAGTGGATTTAAGTTCGGGGATCGTGGAGGCCACAAAATAGGAGACAAACTACCCATCTATACATTGAGATATGAGGCATTTAAATAGGCACGGACATTTGCAGCACGTAGCCAGTGGGATTGCCTCACCTCCTCAGGTACCTCTTCTATTAAATTTGGCAGATCATTTTGTAAAAAATGTAAAAAACTTTGGCCAGATAACTTTCCGGACAGTTCAAATGGACCAACGATTTTTTCGTTGAAAATACCAGTTCAATAATTTATTTTGAACTGGTATTGCAATTTTTCTTCTCGCATTAGATGCGGGTTCGAGAGTTGCCAGCTGCGCAGTTTATGCACGTTGTTATATCCATCTCTTTTAAGAGTGGGTTCATCTCTCCACAGAATGTTGTCAAAGAATTGTGGATCTTGTTCTATTTTTGCAAGCATTTGTCGACAAAAAAAAATTCTTGCGTTGTAATCTCTCGGCATACGGCAATACGAGGCATATTGATACACGAAACCAGTTCAGATACAAGCCAAGTCGTCGTAAAATCACCAAACTATCAAGTCCAAATCAGTGAGCAAAACTGAGAGTCCAATGATTTCATTGGACTCTTAGTTAAAACGATGACTGCTGGCTGTTTAGCCAGAAATCGTCGTTGTAACACTGATTGAAAATCACAGAGAACTGCAAAATGAATGGGCACATGCGATACCGAACAAGTCAAGCGACGCACCAAATACTTGCCATTGTTATGAGAGATAAGGTACAATGTAATAATAATATACTCTTCTCTCGCTCGCTTACACTGTACTTAAGTACTAAATATATTCACCTATCTCTGTCTCGTAATTAACAAAAAATTACTTCGGCCACACTCAGGTAGTAAATAGCGAAATAACATTATAATTATCACACGACCTGCTACACTAAAAAGGAAGCTTTAATTTTCTCTCTTTGGATAAAATTATGTATTATACCATTTTTTTTGATGTGAAACATCTATAGGCGCACGTATGTGAAACATGGTATAGACGCACGTAAAATAGATTTCTGGCCCGGCGATTGGCGACGCGTCGCCACGGCACGCTATACGATGGTATATATATACAGTCTATATGCAGTAGTGTGTACGGTGTACACACTACTGCATATAGACTACTATTTTAATAATTAGTAATATTTTATTTTATCATTATGACATATTTAGTTCCTATTACAATATGTTCTTTTCTGCATATTACTTTTACAAAATAATGGCGATGTTTCACATCTGCCAGGCGTCCCGTGACGGCTCACATTTTTTATTTAAATATAGTTGCTGCTTAGTTTTTCATACATTTTTTTTTCACAAAAATTTCAAATTTTGTAATAATTTATTTTTGATCAAATTTCATGTTATTGTTTTTTTCCAAAAAAGTATAAGAGGCACTCATACTATGTACTGCATTTCTAATAAGATTGTTTGTGAGGAATAAGATAACTTCAAAACTTGGGCAACAATTGGATTTTTTTTTGGGTTTTTTTTTGTACGCCGGATAGCTATACTACTAAGTGCTTTAGGATTACCCATTCTTTCTGGGACACCCTGTATAGATGATATATTTATAGTGACGGAAGCTGGATGTGAGAAGCGCAAAATCGATCAGAGTGGTGTGCAATTGGAGAGGCCTATGTCCAGCAAAGGACTTCGATAGGCTGATTATGAAAATGATGATTTATAGATTCTAGAAATTATTACTTTTGAACAAAACTTTCAGAAATAGCGACTGAATATTTAGAAGATATGTATTACTCTGTGTGGAGCCTACTCTGTACAATTATTTTACATATTTTAGATAAAATGTTTTTACGTAGGAAGCGGCAACGGTGCTGCCTAGCGGCGCTGCCGCGCAACTCTGCTCGTAAATACCTAAACTCGACGTTTTTTGTTCGCGCAGCACACTCTTAATAGACTGGTTGCAATTATTGTTTCTCAAGGTACTTTTTCAATGAAATTTAAATATTACGAAAGTTAAGTGGTCATATCAAACAGGCATAAATCGAAAAACTAAGAGTAACCGGAGGCCCACAGGCCCCTCTATCCTAATTCTGAGATGGAGTCATTCAAATGTCAGCAATAAACTTGTGTATCCTAATATTTAAATGCCGAAAAGAATTATCTCGTATTAAAAACGATTCGATGAAACGATATGTTCGTCATCTTTTTAACCGACTTCAAAAAAAAGGAGGAGGTTCTCAATTCGTCGGAATCTTTCTTTATTTTTTTTTATGTATGTTCAGCGATGATTTCGTCGTTTATGAACAGATTGTTAAAATTCTTTTTGCATTGGAATGGGCGTAGCTTACAGGTGGTCCCATCGTCACCATATCGAAATCTGATGATGGGATCCCAAGGAAATCGAGGGAACTCCTCAAATATCATATGTACAATTGTCGCGATTTGGGTACTTGGAATAGTTTTTCATTAAAGTCTGTTCCTTTTTGTTAAAATTATGTTCTATATTTTTTTAAGTATTTAAGCCTGCCAAAGTAACTCTAATTTGCCTCATGAAACATGAGTTAAAGCCAAAAGTAGTGATCACCATCCACATTAAAAAAAAAAAACAAAAAAAAGAAGGAGACATATCCGAAATATTTTTACAGTATCAATCAGCAGCAGATTTGTGATTCTTTTCCTTTAAAAATTAAGTTATTCAGCAAAGTTATTGTAATTAAAATATAAGTTTATTACAGTTAAAAATGATTAAGCCTGGCATTTCTAAACTAACGCATAATATATTTCTTCTATTTTATAAACTATATTCTATATTTTTATTCAGGAAATTATGTACCATCTATGAAGACAGCCATGGGACTGGTGACTGGCATCCCAGTGGGTCCTGCGCGTCTTCCTCTCATATCTCTAGACCAGAAACAACGGACAAGTCTTGAAGACAGGCTGTCACGTTTAGATCATACAATTTAGAATGGCTGATTGATTGTAACTCATACACGAGAATTAAACCTAAACTTAATTTCAATTTGTTATACTCTACATAATTAATAATATATATACACACTACTTGTATCTACGGTAAACGCACTAATAAATACGAATACATACACGAACATGCATATACACATACACACTTATTATACGTAAATGTAAATATATTTATTCTCTGCGTCAACTGTTTGCACCAATTGATGTCCAGGCCAATGCACTATCTTTGAGTCTTCAATAATTAATAAATAAATCATTTTTAATTGATACTAAAAAATATGTTTTAATTTTGCCTTGCCTACTTTCTTTCATCAACCAAAAACTTAAACGAACAGATATTATGGTTTCGAATGAAGGTCATAAATCCCATGTTAAGAAGACCTATTTTGAAGTGGTGGATATTTTCTTAGTAGTAGTTTCAGCAGTAGAGTCACAGCACAAACGGGCCAGCTCGATAGGGGCAGCACTACAGGAGACCAAATGAAAGCATTCGTGCTAATGTATCCCGTTGGTGAATGCGAGACCGGAGGCTCATTAGCGTGTGTGTGTGGGTTACGTAGTAACTATTTATTAATCTGTGGTGTGGGTCACCTCGCTATAATTTCTGCACTCACGATGAGCATTGTGACTTTTACTCTTGCATCTTATTCGTGCTTTATAGAGCAGAGTCATTTTGGCGGGCTACTATAAAATATAAATAATTTTTTTTGGACATCTGACACACAACATCATCTAGTCCCAAGCTAAGCAGAGCTTGTGTTATGGGTACTAGACAACTGATATAAATACATAAACATACTTTTTTTTGGAAATACATACATATTATACATAGAAAACACCCAGACTCCGAAACAAATATTTGTGAATCACACAAATAATATTTGGTCCGACCCGGGAATCGAACCCGAGACCCCTTGATCAGCAGCCGCATACGCTAACCACTAGACCAACGAGGCAGTCAAATACTATATATAAATGGTTTTTCAACAATAATTTTTTTTTCTAAAACAAAGTATTTGTATTAAGATGATTAATATTTTTATTGTATATTGATAATTTAATTGGTGTTCAACTAGAATTATGCACCAGAAGTTGTAATCGAATGTAGTACGAAACCGCATAAATTGTCAAAACAATTAACATTATTTGAAAGTCATTGAACCGAAAGATAATTGTTAAATTCTGTTTTCAGTCTATCTATACCAAATTTTTTTTAATTTTATCTAAAGTATATATTTAAATAAGGCGTACGTCGCATACACTCACTAGAATTAAATTCCTATTCTTATTGTACATTGCAGGCTATAGGTAGGAGAGCCATGCGGTTTCAGCACGTTTGGGCCGGCTCGACCGGGCCGGTACTATCCTCACACAGAAGACCATCCTAATGCAGGCACCACACTTCGTTATGCGCTATTCTTTATGTGTCTACGCCGTATTCGCCCAAAAATTTTTTATGCGTGCAAACAATAAACATGCCATCTACACTTCGAACTGGTATGCCAAATAAGCAGCAAATAAGGCAAATATGTGTGTTGTAGAGATGTGTCATTATCATTTTTATGGTGAACGAAACGAATATACCCTCCACACTTCGCCGTATGCGCGCGAATAACCCGCATAACGAAGTGTGGTGCCTGCATAATAATGACAGCATTCTTGCAGTCTTATTTCGTAAGTGAATGTGAGACGGGGGTCAATCATTCTGCACCATTCTCCCGGTCTGCGGAGGTCGGGATAAAGATGCAGAAACATCTGACCAGGCTGCTTTGGTATGGGTCACCATGCTGCCTTCTCTACACTCACAATGAGGACCTGACCTTTTACATTCTACTCATAGAAAGCATGCAGAGAGACTCCAAGATGCAGAAACATTGGATCAGGCCGCCATGTATGGGCCACTTGCTGCATTGAATTGCCTACACTCACAGTGATAATGGTATATAACCCTTACTTTTGGATTCAACTTATGCTTTCCGTCAGGAGTTGAGGATTAAATATAAAAAAAAGGTTGAGGTCTCGAGATCAGCTCCCGCAGTGAGTAAAAAAGCGGCGTGGTAATGTAGGCTTGTGGGTGCTCTCGACGCCGCTACCTTCGAGATCACCTCCATATTATTATTTTTATTTATACAATTGTATAATCGTATCCGCGGCTTTATATTATATACTAGCTAAGTCCCCCGGTGTTACCTGCGGTTATTGTTGTGAATCGCAAATAACGCGCGAAGCGAAGTTTGACTAAAAAATAAATTACTCCTTACGTCATCAATCATCAATTTGAAAACAAGTTAGTTTACATTTCAAATGATGATTAAAAAGAAATTAGTTATGTGAGATAAAAACTCTTCATTTATTATTACAGTACACAAATGGAGCTTATATTTTTATAAAATTACATCATCCGTATGTGATCCTTGACTATTTCGACACCGCTCCAACCTGAAACGAAAATTTACAATGACAGCCTCACAATCACTAGTGTTTCGTGAAATATTTTGCATTTCCTCTCGAATATTTTAATTTAATTCCTCTAGGGACTCTGGGTTGTTGTTGAAAACTTTGCCTTTATGGTATCCCCAAAAGAAAGAAGCCCATTGGGGATAACTCCGGGCTACCAGTTAATGGCACCTCTTTTGGATATAACTTTTTGTGCAAAAATGAGTAGTCGGAATTGTGACATGTTGCCCCATCTTGCTGAAACCACGATCGTTGATTAAAACCATCGAAATCCTGTAGCGCTGGTGAAAAATAGTTCTGTAGCAAGGCAATGTACTGCTCTGTATTCACTGTCACAGCATTTACTCGGCGATCTTCAAAAAAGTGCCAATAATGCCTCTTGCTGACAAAGCTGCCCATGCAGTAACCTTGAGTGTGTGAAAATACGGAGGTCTTTGATGCTTCAATTTAGGATTAGTGTCATTCCAATACCTGCAATTTTGCCTATTTACATGCACACTATTTAGATGGAAGTGTACCTCGTCTGAGGATTTCGTCCACCCTGTATGTACCTACGTACCTTCTAAGGTTACATCTAATATATTTCCTACTACCTTCCTTCCTGTAATTTGAACAAGTCTCATCTATTTTATCTCTTATCGCACAACAAATTTCGACACTGTTTAACTTCCGTCAATGTTTCAATGAGCGTCTAACTGTCATTGTTTTTTTTATGTGAAACTTGCCTTTGGCCGCGAAATCCTATGTATGTATAAATGCTTACACCAGTTTATTATGTCAGTTATTAAGGTTAAGTAATAACAGTTTATTATTTTCTGTTTTTCAGTTCTTTCAGCGGGTCCAGTTTTGTCAATTCCTTACTATTTTTTTTTATTAATGTAGTGCAAGCACATTATCTTGGTAAAGTATTATATTGGCGGTGAGACTCATGTAATACGATAAGTATTAGCTATATATAAACGCTTATCATCTCTCCAAACGCTTGTAACCCTTTTTAAATTGCTATCGTCTGTCAAGCTAACAAGTTAAATTCTAGTTTATAATCTACAAACAAACATACCATTATAAAAACAGTCATCACAGCCATGACACAATTATTTGTAATGGTGTGGTTTTAATGTGTGTTTCACAAGCCTTGTTAGTATTGGTGTACAGCTAAAACCATGATACTAGTTTTAATTCTACACTTAATCTCATGTTCTTCGTTGTTTTCGTTAACAAGTTGCGAAACTGCAAATACTACCAGTCAATATAAAAATGTGGTAAGGATTAATATATTTTTTTATTTGCAATGGAATTTATTGTTCACATAACAAACAAGAATTGTTATTAGTAGTAAACAACTTTCTCAATTTCAATACCTAACCTACCTTCAATAAGTCATATCACATGTTTGTAATGCCTTAATAGTTACTTTCAAAACATTGCAATAAATAGCCACTTACTTTAAATATACAAATAAACACATAGGTTTGTAAAATTACTATAAATATCTAACTTTTTGAGTGACGCTTATTGATATGTCAATTGAATAGAACACACATGCCATCAACACTTTGTGTGATTCGCAAATTGTTGTTCTGAGTCTGGATGTTCTTTGTGTCCGTTTCATGTATATTTGTAAAGTCCCTCGCGACACAGGATTTATATTTTTAATACAGGATTTGTCTTTTTTAAATAATAATAATAAAAAAAAACACATTTTTTACCCGGTTTCAGACTCTGACACTCAAGGGTTCAGTGCCTCCAGTTTTTACACCTATATTCAAAAATCAAAAAATCAATTTGAATATAATTCCAGACTATGCTAGGTATATAAAACAGAACGGAATGAATGGCGTCTTGGGTATGTAGAAATTCTAACTACCTTAATATTAAGTATCGCCTTATGGAAACGAGCCGATTGACCTTCTAAATCCAAAATGTACTATGAATTCCTTGCCTCCCTAGTCAAGCTGCTATGTTGGTCTAGTGGTTGTATAGTGTATAGTATAGTGCTGATCAAGAGATCTCGGGTTCGATTCCCGTGTCGGTGCAAAATGTTTGTATAATCTGCAAATATTTGTTTCGAAGTTTATACAAACATTTTGCATAAACTCCGAATATGTGTGTACTTTCAAAAAAAGTATAAATGTATTTATATCAGTAGTCTAGTTCCCATCGTACAAGCTCTGTTTAGTTTGGAACTAAATGATCTTGTGTGTCAAATTGTCTTAAATATTTATTATTATTATATTATTAATGTAAACATTAGTAGCAAACTCAGAAATGTATGGGAATGATGTACTTCTCAACACAAAATTCACGTGAACAAAACAAATTTTAGCCAATAATTTAAGAGAACTTTAGCCATTGTAGAAAGATAAATAACGCGAGTTGGACTCGCACATGAAGGGTTCCGTAGCAGCAAATAACATCATATAAAAGTTCTTGTAGTTCGTTGTAACTTAGATCGATGTTTTATTAGTTGAATGAAAGGTAAATTGCGGCTTACGATTTATGACGTATTAAAAAAACTGCTAACTAGATCTCGTTAAAACCAATTTTCGGTGGAAGTTTACATAGTAATGTACATCATATATCTTTTTGGATTAATAATTCTCTTATTTTTGAAGTTACAGGGGGGGGGCTCATTTTACCACTTTGGAAGTACCTCTCGCGCAAAATATTCAGTGTAGAAAAATAAAATTAGAAACCTCAATAACATTTTTGAAGACCTATCCATTTTGCCATTAGGCAAGGCCTAAAAAGGGAAATGTTCTCCTATTAATAAAAATGCTTAACATTTTTCAGTTTTTGGAACTGCGGGAGAGTATGGAAAATTTACTGTACAGGAGAAGAAAGTAGTTCTCAATGCATGGCTAGCTGCAGCCAAACCTTTGAACCTGGGCGTTATGCTTCAAGTCGGTGGTGTGCCCCTACCTGATGCAGAAGAACTGGTTAGTACCCTTCATATGTAATCGAGAGAAACCGAATCCAAATTCTAAAAACTTTGAAATTTAACTTAGAATAGTGGTAGGGCAGAGCGAATTATTTCGCTGGAGTAGCCGAACAGGTGAAATACCTACAGAATACCGCAGCCAAACAACAATCACTTGGGTGTTGTTGTGTTCCTGTAAATGAGTAAGGTTTCCAGTTACTGGAGAGGGGCTACGATAGACACTATAGTAGAAGGGGCCAAGTCTTCAAGGTGAGGGTGACAAGTCCAATAACAGCTTCACTACTGTTCAGGTGGAGTGTGGTCAATCTTGAAGTGTGATATACAAAAATACAAAACTTATTACAAAAAGATTTTTATACATTCAAAATAGTGTAATCCTTCTTAAAGGCCTTGAAAGCGCTTGTTTCTAGCTGGCTCCTGGGTTGCAGGCATTCATCACTTTCTGTCGTCTTATCTGTTGGCTCCTTTGCCTGGTACATCACATGATATACTGATCTGTTCCAGGCAAGCTACGCAGAGAAGGTTGGTGTGGATGCTATACTTACATTACCTGACTCAAATAACTACGTACAAAATGATCCAAACAAAGTGGTTTACTTCCTAAAATATATCGCCAAGGCGGCTTCTAACACCCCCTTACTTTATTACCATTTTCCATCAGAATCACAGGTATACAGTGAGTATGAGAAAATGTTCGTTATAATCCATACTCATTTTAAAAAGTAGCTGTGCACCGCGATGTTGCCTGCGGTTGACGTTGTATATTAACAATAACCGCTGAAACGACTCGAAAAAAAGCTGGTCTAATAAAAGTAAATCAATCCTTATTGTTGGTAATATGAACGTGAAAGTCTCGTCAAAATCAGGCCATTCCAAAGATTGACCGGTTCTAGTGGCTAACAGACATAAGTTTCGAAAATTATTTTTTGATGTAAAAAGCTGGTAATTTGAAATTACAAACAGATTCTTCAATTTTATTTATACGTAGATTCGAAAGTAACTATGCCTGTACCGCTTTCACCGTTAAAACGCTACACCGCTGTCATCGTGATTTTTAGGGTTCCGTAGCCAAATGGCAAAAAACGGAACCCTTATAGATTCGTCAAGTCTGTCTGTCTGTCTGTCTGTCCGTCCGTATGTCACAGCCAATTATTTCCGAAACTATAAGAGCTATACTGTTGAAATTTGGTCAGTCGATTAAACTTCTAAAATAAGAGAGTGATAAAACTAAAAAAAATATATGTTGTATATTACCACACAAACTACCAACGAAAATTGATTTGAACGAGATCTAGTAAGTAGTTTCTTTTTAATACGTAATAAATTGTAACACGCAATTTACCTTTCATCCAATCAATACACTAGTATAAAAACATCGATGAAAATTACAACGAACTACAAGAACTTTTATATGTTGTTACTTGCTGATACGGAACCCTTCATGGGCGAGTCCAACTAGCACTTTGCCGCTTTTTTAGGGAAGACATAGGCTACTGTTTACGATGATAACTTACAAACACGCATGCGGAACCACGGGCAAAAGCTAGTTTATATAATTTGATAATGTACTACGTAATCACATTGATAATGAAAACGTTATTTCTAACAGTGGATATGCTGGACTTTTTCACAAAGGCAAGTAAAGAGATACCCACTTTCAAAGGTATGAAGGCACCTTTCGATACTGCTTTAGAAGTTCAGCCTTTGTTGGCGGGAGATCAGAATATATTCATTGCCGGTACGGTAAGTATATGCAATTTCTATCTATTAGGATTGTATAAAAAAAATTGTATGTTAAGCTACAAGGAACATTACAATATATTACACTGCACTAAAGTACACTGAACTATACTACACCACACTATACTACATAAAACTATAATTATTAAACTACACTATACTACATAGAACTATAATACACTACACTATACTAATCATTATCTTTTTCAGCCTGCCTTAGCAGCAGCAGTTCTAATGGGCTTTGATAGCTTCATAGTGACGCAGATGAACTTATTCCCAAAACTGGTTAAACGCATAGTTGACATGGAAAAGTGCCACCTGATGGAGATCAGAACTCTGTACGAGAAATTGGAAGATAACAAACGTGCTGTTATAGCAGGTATGGTGTTTAATCATAAAACTTCTAGCAGATTAGAACCGACAGACACAAACAGAGAAGACTTTGGACTATTGCTAAGAAATATCTTATAGGAATATTTTTCGTCCGTGTGGTGACGGATTAAGAATACAGTGTCACCACCCCTATTCATCCCGCGGGTGTCGTAAAAGGCGACTAAGGGATAAACTACGCAAGACAACATCACATCAATGCAAAGCGAAGGCAAACTTGAAACCCGCCCTATTCCAACCCGTCTGACCAGCGTGGTATAGTGGCCAAAACCTCCTTCTAAGGCTATGTCCAGCAGTGGACTGTTAAAGGCTGTCGATGATGATGATGATGATAATGAATATTTTTCATGGTAGTCCCGCCCGTTACAGGGTAGCCTCTCACAGAAAACCAATCTAAAATGACAGCATTAATATTGTCGTGTTTCGTTGGTGAGTGCGAGATTGGAGACATAACAATAGGCCGTCATCGCAATCGTCTACAAAAGCAGTGAGTATGGTAGTCACTACTCTTGGCTTCTGCTCATGCTTTCCACCAGGAGTCACCTAGGCAGGCACTTATCTATACAAATAAATAAAATTGGAGTGTCTGCTTGTAATATTAAAATAACCGCTTTTTATTTAAAATTTACGGTACATATACCAAAATATTTTTTTACAATTTTCGTCTGTCTGTTTGTTCCGGGTAAGCTCTGGAACGTAGGACCGATTTCGATGGGACTTTCACTGGCAGATAGCTGATGATATAAGGAGTAACTCAGACCATTATATTTAGACTAGCTTCGCCCTGTGGCGTTGCCGGCAGTTTCAACAACAAACGCGGGTAACATCGCGGGGCTCAGCTAGTTCCACATCACAATCATCACGCTACGGGCAATAGAAGACGCAGGCGGGGCGGCGTGGGTCAGTCAGCTAGTATTTCATAGTGCTAAGCCTTATTTCCTTATCATTGCGTACTTGGTTGTTTTTCTTCATAGATAATTAACTTTCGCCGGAAGCTCCGCCCGCGTGTATGTTGGTTATCGCGGTAAAATATGTCTGTCTTGGGAAAACCCAAGTTCAGTTCTATCTTCATACCAAATTTCATCAAAATCGGTTCAGTGGCTTAGGCGTGAAAGCGTAACAGAAAGACAGACAGACTTACTTTCGCATTTATAATATTAGTAGGGATTCAGACTTTTTCCACTTGCGTCGCTGGATAATCACCTTCGATTCAACAGTAAAATTGAATTAAACTGCCTTAACCAAACCTCGTATCATACAATGATTCATTTTTTCTCAGGATTCGACTATTTACCTGCCATGAAGGTGGCAATGAAACTTGTTGCTGGTATCGATGTTGGGCCAGTCCGGGCCCCACAATTTGACCTAACTCCTACACAGAAGAATGAGCTTAAGGCAAGGCTAAAGAATAAAGGAATCAAATTAAGTAACTCTTAAAATCATGTTTAGGGTCTAAATAAAAAAAACGATGCTTGAAAACTGTGAAATGAATGTTTATTTAATATTCTTATTTTTTGAACATACTTATTCTACACATTTTTGAATTGTATATTTTTGAAAACCTGTATGAGTTATTACTTTATGTTACATTGAAGTGACAAGTCGGATTTAAACGGACTGAGACCACGCAGTGCTCCATCAGAAATCAGATCTTAACATCCCGTGATGACCTACTCAGTTTAAAATAACGTAAGCGTATCAAAATAGATCTTTAAAAGATAAAGTGCAAGACCAGTTGTATGGGTCATTCAATTATTAAAAAGTTTAAGCCGACAGGCTTAAACTTTTTCGCTAAAAATATTTTTGGAGTTTGCGGTACTTAAATACACGGTGTTCCGATTGAGTTCCTCTTTGTAGTGAAAAAAATTCATTACCTTGAAAATTATAAAGTTTGAGAGCCTTCGATAGAGGAGATGATTGTATCACCTACGTCATCACCGTGCCTCGGAGTACCATACCTTGTTTTATTGTATCATGTGAGGACCCAATTTTAATTATACACATTAAAAAAATCAAAATATAGATTTTATTAACTACACTTATTCGAAAATAGCTTTCATAAATTAGTATAAATCAAGATCATTCAGTTTGGACTCCAATCTGTCCTTAGCTTCTTCTGTAAGAGGTACCTGCGGCAGAGTCGGAGGGCCAACGTCAATCCCGGTTACAATCCACATACCAGCTTTAAATGCCGGCACCCAAGCTCCTAGAAATTTACAAAACACCGTGCCATTTAGTCTCAAATTAAGCAAATCTTGTACTTGTAGTATACATAATTAGACAACTGATATAAATATTCGTGATAAAATTTACAGCAAAAAAACATGACTCATGAGTATGTGCAAAAGTCGCAAAAGGCTAAACAGTATATAAATATATACTTTTTTTGTAAATACAGTAAAACCTGGTTAAGTGAGACATCAAGGGTTCTGCAATATTGTTTCACTTATAGAGGTATTCCACTTACCCAGGGTCTCAGATATACAGGTATAAATATATATCTGTCTCATTTATAGAGGGGTTCCATTAATAGAGGTCAGAATACAGGTTATTTAAGATATAGAGGTCGCTCCTCTATATCAGTAGAAAATAATTTTAATGTAAAAAGCGTGGGGCGACGTTACTCAAATATTTTCAGAGAGCATCCCACGTTTTGTTACATTAAAATTATTTTCTACTTTTAGTTTAAAGCGTGTTTGTTTAGTTTTTTAAAAGTATTTTTTTAGAAAAGACATTCGTTTGAACATTTTTTTTTCTTTTTTTAGTTTTTTTTTCAAATTAGTGTATTGTCATCGGTCCTCGATAAATCTACAAAGTTTGAACGAAATCTAGCCCTTAAAAGTGGATCAAAATCGCACCCAAAGGAGTCGGTTACAAACGAACAAACATACAGGTAAAGCTAATAAAAAGCGTGTAAAATTCACTTGCTGTCTCAGTTATAGAGGTATATATGATGATAAATCAAAAGAACGAATCCCAGATATAGAGATTTGCTTCGTCCCACTAACAGAGGTAATTCTGTGCCAAAGTGTTGGGACCTCAGAATATACTAGTTCCATAACTAGTACATTCTGAGGTCCTAACACTTTATAAGGGATAAGTAAGAAACCTCCATAGGTTTCTTACTTATCCAGGTTTCACTGTACATGCATAAAAACATAAAAGTTACCCCAGCTCGGAAACAAACTTTTGCAGATCATACAAACATTTGTCCCGATCCGGGAATTGAACCCAAGACCGAGCACAGCAGTTGTATACGTTACCACTGCGCCACACATACTATTGTGTTACACACTCCTAATATTGTGACTGTTGAGGTCCTTTAGCATCTCATCAGGCTGCCGTAGTATGGGTCACCACGCAACATTGTCTGCATTCACAATAAGCATCCCGACCCTTACTCCTGGAGGCTTTCCATCAGGCAGAGTAAAAGTTATTTGAAAAAAGCCCTAATATTTACAAGTTTCTTCAAGTACCTTCACGAGTATGAGCGTCAATACCCGCAGAGAGCTGATCCTGCAGTTCCTTGGCCTTTTTCACGTTGTTATTCTCAACAGCTTCCAAGATTTCCTGAGCCAGCTTCGGGAACAAATTATATGATGTACCAATGCTTGATTTGATGCCCATGAAAGCGGCTGGTGCCAGCAACTAGCAACAAAGACCAAAAGTCAGAAAAAATATTTTGTTTCATCTTCTAATAATAAATAAATACTTCGGACGTCTTACACACAGCGCCATCTAGGGACTGTCAAGGATATATCACAAGGGGGAGGTGGGGGGGGGGGTGTAGTAATATATAACGTGTATTTATTTTTTCTGCAAATTTTCGCTTTTCTTTCATTATTTTTAGTCAGTCTTTCATTAGTTTATTTTTGTCAGTCAAAAACTACCTGTAACCTTTCTAGTCTCCCTCTGAACGCAACTATTGCAGTTTTTAATTTTCTATAATACAATTGGTTGATGATGTTTATATGATGTAAATGAGATTCTTTGTAGGTGCTAAAGAATACACGTGAAAAAAGGGTAGGGGTAATTTTATCACCCAGGGGGGGGGGGGTTAAAAATCACGTGATTATTGGACGGTACCCTAGTCTCAAACTAAGCAAAGCTTATACTATAGGAACTAGACAACTGATATAAATACATAGATTTTTTATTTATTTTCTATGTGAGTCTGCCAAATTGACTACTCTGTCTGATGAAAAGCATGAGCAGATTCTAACAGCAGTGGTCACCGAACGAAATAAAACAGCACGAAAACAAAGTCGAGCCGGCCCATTCGTGCTGAAATCAGTGTATTTCTAATTCCTTGGAAATTTGTTGTACTTGTGTTCCCACCCTTTCGTAATGCAACTAGAAGTAGAAAAGTAACTTACAGTATCGGCACCCAGGAACAAGGCCTGTCCTTGTTTCAAAGCCCCTTGCACCCGCAAGGCCTCGCTCAAATCGTTGGAGGTGAACTTCAAACCTTTGAAGTTGGGAATTTTTTCGGTGGCCGCTTTAACAAATTCTACCATGCAGACTGTAAAGAATGAAATAACTCACAATACAAGTTATATAATTATGAATTTTATATAATCAAGAATCTTTCGTCATTGGACAGGGCAATATGACCTAAAAATTCATACTAAATATGATATTTTAAACTAGCTTTTACCCGCGACTTTGTCAGTTATCGCGTTAAAAAGAAGTAGTTTAAGTCCTTTCTGAGCAATTAGACTACCTGGGAACAAAATTGCATTTAAATCGGTGCTGTGGTTTTTGAGTTTATTGCGAACGGACAGACAGAGAGACGTGGCGGAGGACTTTATAATATGTAATGATTCAATGGAATTTGGCATCTAGATACTTTGGTTCTTGAGGAACAACATAGAGTACTCTTTAGCGCATTAAGCAACACACACGGACAGAGCCACGGCAAAAGTATGCAACATTAAAAAATATAATTTTAAAAAACTAAACAAACACGCTTTTAAACTAAAAATTAGAAAATAGGTTTAATGTAACAAAGCGTGGGGCAACGTTAATGAAATTTTCAGAAAGAATATTTTCACCCTACGCTTTATTACATTAAAATTATTTTCAAATTTTTAGTTTAAAAGCGTGTTTGTTTAGTTTTTTAAAACTATATTTTTTTCTAGACTAAAAATTTGTTTAAACAGTTTTTTTATTTTTTTTTCAAATTATGTGTCTATTGTGATCAGTGCTCGATAAATCTACAAAGTTTCAACGAAGTCTGGCCGTTTAAAGTGGTTCAATCGCGTCCAAAGGAGTCAGTTACAAACATGCAAACAAACATACAGGTGAAGCTAATATAAAGCGTGTAAAAAAGAAACTTAAGCTTACTATTAACTCCGGTCATATGAGGAATATGATAGTACAGCACCGGTAGGTTAGGAGCAGCCTCAGCAACTAGAGATACGTAATACACTAGTTCAGACACAGTTTTGGGTTTGAAGTACAACTCTGGAAGGGTTAGTATTGAATGAACACTATTTGCTTGACAGAACCGAGCCTGAAATTTTGAAACAATTTAGTTAAACGTAATTAATATCGTTGTAGTGTGAAAGTATTATTCGTATCGAAACATCGCCTGGAGGACAAACTTGCTCCACCCACTAAAATCCCATGCTTAGATCCCTTCAGTGATTTATTTGGATGTTTCGTGTACAAAAACTTTCAAATAAATCCCCAAGTTGTCTAAATTGAAAAGATTACAATACAGGGTGCACGAGAGGAACCTCCCCGAGAGACGTAAAAAAGAGTACAAGAGTCCCGACGTCCGGCGCACCCTGGACACCTAACACTCGGTATCGCAGAGTTTAGGTGACAAATCCTCTCACCACAATGGATCAACACAAGGCCAAACGCAATCCGCGTCACTGAGAACTAGGCCAAAACCTTGTAAAGTGTTGCCATTGATACGATAAGAAGAATACAGGATCGTAAGGGATCAGTGTGTTCTGTGTGTGATATCTCGCTCCGTAACATGGTTGCGGCTATGGTACGGATCGATAGCTCGTAGAACTCAATGGTCTGAGAGTCTGTGTTGTTAAACTACTTGGTAATCTTATTAATCATATTGAAATACGTTAAGTATCCTTACCATCTCCAATACTTCAGGCAGTGGTGCTCCTCCAACTTGAACTTGAATATGAAATCTTAAACTGTCTGAGTAGTCTAGCCAAGCTTTCACTATATTCTGACGGTCAGACAGCGAGAGAGTCATAAATTCGCCGGTCGTACCTCCAACTGGAAGATCAGAAAGTACCAACGAAATATAGGTATTTTATATTATTTTTAGTTGGTACTATATATAGGGTACCAACTACCAATCACAGAAATCATTAAAATGGGTTTACGGGTATATTACCCGTCTACCCATTTTAATGTCCCTCACGGGTCTCCTCCGTAATACATTATTTTAAGTCCTATTTTTTGTCAAACATGAATAGTCAATATGTATTTTTTTTCATAAAATATGTATAGTTTTTGTGAAACGCATATTTATAATTATACCTTCAAAATCATTTTTCATTAATATTCTGCTTCTTGTCATAGTGTGATGATACATAGCCTTTACCCTTTTTCGATAATTGGCTATCTAATGAAAGAATTTTTCAAATTGGATCAGGACTTATTGAGATTAGTTCGTTCAAACAAACAAACTATTCAGCATTATAATATCAATAGTATAGATTTATATCACAATCATTGCGTTTTTTTTTTTTAATAATTTACTTGACGGAGATAATTTGACCAAATTTTGTTAGTTTCAAGTTTACCCTATTGTACATTCTTCTACGTACACACATAGGTACAGTTTTTTAAGACATCTTTTCAAACATACATGAAACGGACACAAAGAACATCTAGACAACAACAATTTATGAATCACACAAAGTGTTGTCTCACGTGGGCTTTGAACCCACGACACTTGGCGCAGTAGAAAGAGGCGTGGTGACTGCTTAAATCAATAGGCCAACCGTGCAGTCGTTTCATAAACAATACTGACTCGTGGTCGTTGAACAGCGAAGTCGATAAAGAATTGTATGAATAAATAATTACATAATTTTACCTAGAATGGATTTGATGCCATGAAACTCGAGATAGTCGTAGTAGAAGGGAATCATATCACAGTTGATAGTTAAGTCATCATTCAACGGGGTGAAGACTGGAGGCATGATACCCTTGACATCGAACTGTGCCTGTTTTAACAAAAAAAATTGTAAATTTCTTTGATTCCAAAATATATATCGTAATTTTTTGAGATTCACATGTATTCACATGTATAATTATGAAGAACAACGAACTGCCTCGTTGGTCTAGCGATTAGTGTATGTGACTGACGATCAAGAGGTCTCGGGTTCTAAGCACGGTTGGGTCAGAAACTGTTATGGCGTTTTTTAGATCATAGAAATACTTAATGACAGCCCGGAGCTTAGAAGATTGAGGTCTTAACATTGGAGAGCATCGTTACTACGCATGTCCTTATCACGGTTGTCTCGAATAGCAATTCCGTGGAATGGTTAGAGTGAGGGAACAGTGGGTGGATGCACATGTTCACTGAAAATATCTCCTGTTCAAGAGCCGTTCACAGATAAGTCGTCCTAGGTGATTAGATACAATCACCGAGAGGCAATAAAACGACGACGCGGTCAATACCTGGATTTGTGATCGTTATTGGTATGATACCATGAGCATCTCCGTGATTCGGTGGTCGTGTTAAGCAGTCGGTCGCGGTTGTTTTCATAGGATAACAGTCGTTAAGCTTAGTTAGAGGCCTACGAGGATATAAGAGATAGCCACAACGTGCCTTGTCAGTCCCCAACCCGCATTCGGCAACAAGGGGACGTATGGCCTTAGCCCTCTTATAAGACAAGCTCTGGCAATTGTCACCCGCGGTATCTTCAGAGGGATACGACCTTGAACTTAAAGGACGACAACGCGTTTGTAGCTTCTGAGTTGCAGGACTTAATAACCGTCGGTAGTCACTATCCATCAGAAGGATCGACCGCTCGTCTGCGTACTTTATCACACAAAAACAGTTACGGCGAGGCAATAATCCAATCCTTCCATATTTAATTTACAAATTGAAAATTAATAATGTCGCGTCGGCCCAAAAAAGTGTTTTTGGGTTTATCTTAGGAAATTCCTAATAGCAACCCGGAGTTTGGAAGTTTGGCGGTGATTCTCGAAGAGCACGTAAAGCCGTCGGTCCCGGTTGTCATGAACATCTATGGCAATCGTTATTGGGAAGTCAGTGCCCTCAAATATACTGACAACTAGTTCAATCTTCGAATTTCAGTTCTCCCTTACGGTTGCGGAGGTCCGATGCCAGTCGCTCCGTGGAAAAACTGAAATTCAAGTAAAACCGGTTGAACTAGTAGCCGACCCCAAATAAACTTGGGAATATGATTATGAGATGGCCTTTAAATATGATGTTCACTATATATGTAAATATTGCTATACGTATAGGTATCTACTCTTATTTTGTTTATACATTCAGATAACGTTATTACAATTATGTAAAATAAAGAGATAACTGTTCAAAATATCTATATCAGTAAACGAAAACATACGATACATTACTTATAGAAAATGTATATTAGAAACTAAAAATCTGTAGTAATAAAAACATTAAATGCACTAGTTCTAAATCGTAACAAGATATTTTATTAAGATTCAAGATTATATGTCCTACTTACACTCGACAGTTGCTATAGGTATTTCATCCGATCCTAATTAAAGTACAATATGATGTCAAAGGAACAAAGATTCAATGAGTTATATCAAAAATTATCTATATAAATATAGTATCGGATATCGTCTGATAAGATTTACATTCACTAGCTATATGTAGGATATATATATATAGGCTTGAAGAAGATCGAGCTGAAACTCAGGTTTGGTAACCTTCGTGAAGTCAGGAATCGCAAGAAACTTCAACTTAATAATTTATATGATAAGCATCTTGTAAGAAATCTTGACCCCATGACTCCTCGTACTAAATTCATGTTTGGTTACAATGTAGACACTCATATAACAGCACTTCTTTCCTCACTAACTATACATTATTTTATTAGTTCTGGTTATGAAAATAATGAATAATTTTAAACTTACCATTTTCGATGAATATTTTCTCAACAACACATCTAACCCACAACACGACAAACGATTATTAGTATCTGTTACGTTTATATCTCTGTTCATGATTGTTATTCCATCTCATTTCATTATCAATAATTGTAGGTATTACAAACTTATTTTTCGTAGATAAGGGGGAACAGAGATATTGTATTTATACTGTATGGATGCAGTGACTATCGCTGTGTGTGTGTATATACAATTGTTTTTTATAGTGTCCGACCGAATGTCGATTTTCAGCATAAGCATAAGCCGAAACCAGTATCACCACAACCTTTGGCCGAAACCGAAGGTAGAAAGACACGGCTGTGTCACTTATGTCAAATAAAATTTGTTACTGATAATATGCATTTGTGACTTTTTAATTGGCGTAGTAGTTTAGCTGTGAAGAGAACTTGTTGTCACGGGTAGACTACCCGCTTAATATGTATAAATTTATTGCAAAAAGGCGTAAATCAGTTTAAAACTTATTTACACAGTCTTAAATTCATAGATTACTATTTGTTTAATTCAAACCAGTGCGTAATTTTAATGTCTTTAGTTACTTCTTTATTGCAATAAATGTCGTGCACTATGCACATGGGACGTTATTTTATGAGCCTGGTTTTCTAATGTTTTTATTGCAGTAGTTAAAAGTTTTATGGGTAATTTAAAATGTAAACCATTTTAGTTAATTTAACGACATCATTAAATCATTGAGGCTACGTATCGTTTAATAGAACATAAAAATAGAAATACTAGTGATAGAACGGAAGTTTCAGTTCCGTTTTGCAGTTTCGGTCAAAAATTACTGAAACTTTTGGCTTCGGCATGGCAAGACAAACGGATAATCTTTTTATTTTATTTAATGCCAAAGGTCGGCATGTCAAAAAGCGTTGATCAGTCTCCCAGCTTCAAGCAAGTTGAAATTCTACAAACGTACAGATTATTCAGAAATATAAATAATATTCTGGTATCTCAATGTTTAGTCACGTGGTCACAAAATATTAACTTATATTTAACTAGTGACCGATCAAGAGTTTCGGTTTCGGCCAGTTTTAGCGAACTTTGGAGCTAACTAGTGCTCGTAGGCCTACGACGCTGTATCAGTATGTCGCAGCATATTATTATATAGTTTTTAAAAATTGAGTAGATTTAACGTTTTGCATTTAATGATTAACATGATAAAATTATATTAAAACTTATTAATTAGGTGTACCTATACATTCTCGTGTCATAAAAAAATAAGTAATGTTATATAATTTGAACCTTGCCATAGCGATAATCGACATCGGAGGGGATCTCTCGCTGCCGGCCGTCATAAGATCGATGGTCGGCAGCGACAGTTGTTTTACCGCGGTCGCAACCTTCTGCGAGGACGTAATCTTGCAGAAGGAGGTGGCGGAGAAGGCCCGGGAGGATGCCATCCAATCGGACCCGATCCGCCGCCGGCGCCCCGGGCGGCGGAGGCGCGCATACCTGCGTCTCATGCCGCCCTGAGAGTGGCCGCGGATGGGCGGGACGGGTTT
Organism: Phragmatobia fuliginosa; assembly: GCA_932526445.1. NCBI lineage: Eukaryota > Metazoa > Arthropoda > Insecta > Lepidoptera > Erebidae > Phragmatobia > Phragmatobia fuliginosa. The sequence continues at coordinate 15,232,697 of OW052074.1, read as the reverse complement.
CCCGTCCGTCCGCAGTGGAGGCCAACCGCGAGGGGGCGACGTCCGCGTGTGACCGGACGTTGCCTAATTAGAGAGTAAATTGTGAGATGGTGCCCCGACGGGGTGACGGTCCGCGGGGATTTCCACACGTAAAAAAAAAAAAAAAAAAAAAAAAAAAAAAAAAAAAAAAAAAAGCGATAATCGACATACACGCACACAAAAGCTGGTACATAATAATTATTTAACAAGAACCTATCTACAGGACAGTGATCACTACTTTACCACTAAAACTCAAATTTTTGTAGTTCTGCATTGATAATCTTAAATCATTTACTAACGTGTATTTTTTAAAATTTTGAGATAAATTAGAAAAATTGTGACCCCTAATTAAGGCAACTTAAAAAAAATGGGTTCAGACGCAATTATTTCAAGGTTAAGCAAGTTTCGGTTTTTTTTTCGGTTTCGACTGAAAAATTAGTTTCGGTCGAACACTACTGACCTATCTATACAAAGCAGTGGTTTCCAAGTGGTTGAAATTCTACCATAAATAATTTGAATTATAAGTGGCAACATTATTAAGGTTCCATTGTCAAAGATTAAAACTCATAAAGTCACAGATTTCGCAAAGGCTATGCTACAATGTTAGTTTGACAAGAGTATCTATGTATGCATGTGTATGTCAAATACAGTATTTGACACACGCATACATAGATACTCTTTTGTGTGACATTTTATTTATTAATTTATTGGATATTTTCAAAAAAATATACTTTCCTGTTTCCTGCACTCCTCCTCCACATAAACTTGTAATAATTGTGCGATATTTCATACTCCTCCACCCACGAAAATTTCGTAAAAAGGGTACAAAGTTTTTGCATCAAGTACCTATTAATATAGACGATACAAATCAACAATATTGTCTGTTTATAATATAAAATGAACAGTTTTATACTAAGTGCATATCAAAGAATATACGGTACTTACATGTAAAAACATTATATATTCTTTGTCGTAAAAAAAAGATTTGACTACCTTAGCTCCGCGACTCGGCGGGGCTCAGCTGGTGGTAAATGAAAGGAATTCTGTCAAAACTACAATAGGTACATAACTAACACAACTATTAACTTGTACAATGTATGTGCAGGCCCGAGTAGGGAAGTTTGGAGGTATTTCACGCCCGTGCTTTGGAGAGCACGATAAGCTGTCGGTCCCGGTTGTCATAAACATATACAGCAATCGTTATTAGGAAGTCAATACCCTCAAATATACTGACACATAGTTCAATCTTCAAATTCTAGTTTGCCTTCAGGGTTGCGGAGGATGCCAGTAGCTCCGAGTTAAATTCAGGTAAAACGGGTAGAACTAAACTTTAAAATGTAGTACCTTAATGTAAAGTAAATCAGTCAGTCAGTTGTATATATTATTATCGATACTTCTTATGACCAAAGGGCTGCTATTTTTCTAGCACAAAGAATTAGCTTTGCCAATTAACGTGGCAATTTAGTATGTACAGAAGACAAAAGCAGTTTGAAAATAAAATACTTTATATAATTACACTCATTTTATTGGATACATATAGTATAAGGGGTCATTCATTTATTACGTAAGATGACTGAGGGGAGCGTGGGGGTTCAATCATGTCTTATTTTTCTTACAAAGGGGTCAGAGTTATTCTTGATAGTTCTAATATACAGTATTTTATAGTAACTTATTATAACAATGATAAATAACAGACCAAAACATGTATATTTTACACATCGTCGGTGGTAGACCAGCAGATATTTTATACAATATCTAAGAGTATAGAAGTGATAAGAATACCTAGGTAAAGTATGTAATAGATAATAATATTCATTATATTTTATACATTTCCCATTATATCTACCTAGGCATTGTAAAGAATGCTTGAATTATACAGATTGTGGGTAAGATAATTATAGATAGATCTAACATATCAGCGATATACGTATTTATAGTTATTTCATTCTCAAATGTGTTGTTGATTAATTCATATGCACATCAAAATTAACTAGTTCCTTGAAAGCCTGTTGATACTTTTCGTGGGTGGCACTGAATGTAGTGGTTCCTTTTGCCAAGATGTCCCCATTACAGCCATATAAACATGTTTCAACAATTGCGGAATTCCCCGTTCTCACTGGTTTAGCTTCGATATTCACTGTTTCGCCTTCTTTAGCTGGGCCTATATAACTGAAAAGAAGACAAGAAAACTATAAGAAGATTACGGAAAACTTTGAAAATGTATATTTTTCGGTCAAACCAAATACTATTGTATGATCTGCAAATATTTGATTCCTACTTTGGATGTTTTCTATGTAGAACATGTGTGTTTGTAAAAAAAGTATATTATGTATTGATCTTATTTATCAAGTTTGCATAGAACAAGCTCTGCTTAGTTTGGAACTAGATGAGGTTGTGTATCAAATGTCTGAAAACATTTATTTATGTAACAATCAAATTGTATTACCAACGTAATATGAAAATTATCCCATTTGTACGCTGACGAGGCCGCGGAAGAAAGGTGTTATTGTATTTTTTTTAGTTTAAACTAACTAACCGCCAACATTATCGGCGCCCTTATTTATCTAATGCTCTTTGTCATACTTCTATCAATTATGCCCTCGTACTTTTATTCCTCATACTGTGTCTTTCTGCTATGCATCTCCACATATTCTTATGTGGGTGGGACTCCCACTTCCGAAAACCTATTCTAATAACTACCAAGAGGTTTTTATTTCTATTTTGGTTTTTCTCAGTTTGGGAAATAACTTTACACGCACAGTTTATTACATTTTTTGGTTCTTATTATTCTAGTAACATTTCTGTTACTTTTATATCTTGCTAATACAGTTTTATTTTACTATTTACTTACTATTTATTATTCTACAAATATTTATAATTATTTGTGTTTACATTTGCATATTTATTCGCTGTGATTGTATTTAAATGTTTTACCTTTCGTATACTTACGTGATATTCATAGTCGTAGTCCACGATACTCTTCCATCTGGACTACTCAACTGGGAATAGAAAGAGAAGACATCAATCACGCTGGCGATGTGACCTCCGTGGAGAATTCGGGCTAAGTTGCACATCAAAGGCTCGACTGTGAACGAGCCTTTTAGTACACCATTTGAGGCTGATTCCAATTTTACCTGAAAATACAAATGAATATTAAATAACTATACCAAGGCAAAACGGGGACGGCTAAATTGACATGCAATAAATGACTTAGAAAGCGTGGCCTTAACTCTCTCCTGTGAGGAGACCCGAACCCAGCACTGGGACAGTATAGGTTGCTATTATTATTTATTTTAAATTATTTTACACTAGCTGAGTCCTAAGGTGTTACCCGCGGTTCATGTTGTAAAATGCGAGTAACGCTGCGGAGCGAACCTAGTGTAATAAAAAGTTAGTTGGTTAAGTTTGTCTTATTTTTTATTACAAGGGGGTTGGAGGGAGTCTTGATAGTTCTTACGTAAGATCACAAAACTAAGCAAAGATAAGAGTAGTTATTTTATATAAATAAATTAAATCAATCAATTCTTACTTGATTGTAAACTTTACCAAAAACTGTTCTTTTTAAAAATACCTAAACATCAAAACCAGCCAAAGGTATATTCATTCTTGCATTTACATTCTTACTTAATAAATATTAAACAAGGGGAAGGGACCCGCACATTTCTTTTTTTTTCTTATTTAGGGGAGGGAGGGGCAGGGCCGTCTTTAACTGTACGTGTACGGGGGCCCCTGACACACAATAGTTTAAAGGGCCCAAAATTATTACGCGTTGATTAAAAATATAAATCGTAAATATTTATTTTGTATTGAACTGTATTTTTTTGTAAAAGAAATGTAATGTGTCAAACTATATTTATCGAGACTGTATGTATGAGAGAAACAAATTTTCGGTCCGTTGTGAGTGCCTAGCCCCGTGTGCCCTTATGGTAAAGACGGTAATGGGGAGGGTCTAAAGCTAGTACAAATCATCACGTAATAAATGAATGGGCCCTAATGTGACTAAGATTATATTGATATAACTGATACCGGGTTTTTTGTTTTTTAGCTGAACTCTTATAATATAGTCTATTGATAATTCAGCCCCAATACAATCACAAATGCACAATTTGCTCTTTGCTACAAAAATAAATAAATATTTCGTACATCTGATACACAATGTCCCAAACTAAGCCGAGCTTGTATATTTTTTTTTTTTGGAAAATACATACATATTATGCAAAGAAAACTGTCAAACTCCAACACAAATTTTACAGATCATAAAAACATTTCGTCCGACTCGGGAATCGAACCCGATACCTCTTTCTCGTCACATTAAACTGACAGTCGTAAAGTTAAATACTTTTTATGACCACAGGGCTGAATTTTTGGTTGAGTACTGTATTAACAATTAATAAAAACGACACCAGTGGTGTCGTCTAAGGCGGTTCGGTGTTGCGCCTCTTACTGCGTAGAGTGGTGAGAGGCGCGATAGAGTCCTGCCTTGGGGGTGAGAATAATCACCCCGGGATGTACCCCAGACGTGGGGTAAGGCAGGGGGGACTCCAGAAGCCGCTGATGCGTTCCTGGTGTTCCTCCCAACTGCCGAGGTAGGCTTCCGCAGGGTTTAGTGGGTAAACCGATTCCTCCGGGAGTCCCATACACGCCCTTCGTCCCACGAAGGATATGGTGCGAAAAGCATTCCCCGCGTAAAAAAAAGGTTTAATATTCTAGCTTTTTGTAAATATAACAATTTTAAATCAAGTTATCATTCAAGTATTAAATAGGTATGTACTATGTACATACTTACACATACACGACTAATTTTTAATGACCTGAGAAAAAAATATGTGGTATTCAGCTTTCGATACTGAACATATTTATGTAATTAAAACAAATAAGAAATACATGTTAATATTTTCCCGAAAACTACCTGATATAATTCACGACATGATATTACGTAACAAGAAAGTGTCAATGTCCTAGCCTGCGGGTTGCGGGTGCGAGCGGGGTACCTAATACCTACGATGCGCCGCGTGCGCCTAATGGCGGCATGCTTTGAACTTTGAACTGATTTGACAGTATTGGGCGATGCGTCGCACACATTGAAACAGAAAATGTTATTCATTGATAATTAAAATACGCGTGTGTAAAATATTTGGGTGACAATAAATTATGGGCGTATTTTAACATTTTAAAAACCATAATAACTCAGTTATTGTTGTTTTATGGGTATTTGTTCTATGGTGTTTTATGTTAGTATATAAGTTCTGTATCTGCCCCTAGTTTTTCTCTGGTAATTAAAAACTAACCGTGTATATTTAGTATGATACTGTAAAAGTTTGTAGTAGAAGTACGAAAAATCCTAAGTTTTCATGCGAATCTTCTTATCAAATTTTGCTACTTTTAATTAGATAATAATAAGAACAATTCGATCACATATCAAAATCATTGCAAAGAAGGAAAACTTGAAACATATCCTAAAACAACCCGTACGGCCAGCGGAGTAAAGTAGCCCAAAACCACCTTTCTAAGGCGAATCCTATCCTTAGCAGTGGACTGTTATAGGCTGTTCATGATGATGACGAGTGTAACATATCTATTCTTCAATTGCATTAGTGACGTCAGTAACAAAGTACCCTTAAAATAGTAAATACTGCTTCGTGAAATAAACGTGAAAAAAACTCTGTGTGATGCGCTTTCTCTCCAAAACTACTAAATCGATTTTGATTGAATTTCACAGCACAGCACAGATAGTCTAGATCCCGAGAAAGAACATTGGCTACTTTTTACAGCAATAACATACAGCAAAACATACGCGGTCGGAGCTACCGACGATAGGTAATAAATTTAATTTGTAATGTACTTAAAAAGAAATAAATTAATTGGTTTTTCTCCGTCTCCTTCCTTTCTAGATAACGAAATAAAAACATAGTTTGTAAGAATATAAAATAATGATACAATCTTTGCTAGTTTTCGATGTATTAAGAGTTGGATTTTCGGAACAATAAAAGAATGGTTAAATTAAATTAACTCCTTTTTTAGGGTTCTTTATAGTTTCGTAATGACCGTCCGTCCGTCCAACCTCGGCTTACCGTCCAAACGGTTAGTGCTAGAAAGATGAAACTTTGCATGAATTTGTTATGTTATTACGTGGACAAAATGCTACAATAAAATTATGAAAAATATTCTTATTTGGGGTACCTCCCCTACATTTAAAGTGGGGATAAATTTTTTTCCCGCGTCTACCCAATCGTATTGGGTATTAATAGATAAGTCTTTTTAAAATATTGTGAGGTTTTTAAAACCATTTATCGATTAAAGTATCCGTTTATGAGTTATTCAACTTGAAAGCGTATTTTTTTTAAAAACAGGGCGTCCCCCCCTCTCTAAAATATAAAGGGCTGGCTCGAAAAATCTGGAAAAAATCATGATAGTAGTCCATATACACGACTAATTTTTAATGTCCAGAGAAAAAAATATGTGGTATTCAGCTTTCGATACTGAACATATTTATGTAAATTAAACAAAAAAAAAACATGTTAATATTTTCCCGAAAACTACCAAATTTTTGTTCATAATAACGCATGATATAATTCACGACATGATATTACGTAACAAGAAAGTGTCAATGTCCTAGCCTGCGGGTTGCGGGTGCGAGCGGGGGTAACAATTTTGTTGGGTCAGCGTAACTAAGAAGAAGGTAATTGTATATTTCCGGTATATATTGTTTTATTTCCGTCAGCAGGGTATCCCTATTTACCGAATTGAATGCATTTTTGACATCAATTTTGAGCAACACGTCAGGCTGTCCGTAAGTTAGGAAAGAGCGTAGGGCATGGACGGCTGCCTCACACCCTCCTTTTACACCGAAGCCTAACTGTACGGGTTCAAATTCCGAATTTAATTTAGGTAAAATATGTCGAACAGCAACTTTGGAGGCCAGACGTCGTAGTGTTGATCCAACAGCAATTGGGCTCACCCCTCCGTCCTTTTTGGTGAGGGCAATGAGGTTGGCGCCGAAAAGAATGGGAACAATTTCTGAATTGACATTACCGGAATACATAAAGTTTATTAATTTAGTGCATCACCCACAGAATGCGATGTTAAGTCTTTCAAATGTTGGGGTGAGATTCCATCCAAACCTGCAGCCGAACCTGGTTTAAAAGATGAAATGGCATCTGTAACATCTTTGTTTTGAATTTCAAGGCATGTTTGCCCTGCTGTTGGTGGGTCGAGAAAATATGAATTTACTGGAGCTGGAGGATGATTTGTCTGTAAGGCCTGAAGGGTGTCGGGGGTATCTGGTGATAGCACGTCGTTGGAGAACAAAAGGCGAGCAGCACCTGTGAGATCTCCGTCACATATTTTGTTTTCAATGAGTTTGTTGCGATTACGTTGGGCATACTGTTTGATTAGAGGTACGGGAGAAGCTGAGGAGCTTACAATACAGTTATTCTTAATTTTTTGTATTAAAGATAATTTCGGGTCATCAGTTTTTATTATATATGTAGTGTGCTGTATGAAAATAAAAATAGGTTCTGCCAGTCTTGAGTACAATTGCTAGAGTAACATTTTTGGATTAATTTTGTCAAATGTGTAGCAGCGGTTATTCGAGCTCCTCGAGGGATTCTTTTAACTATGGGTATATTGTTTTTCAAATGGCTAAGATATAAGTGAAAAGGAGTTGAATCGTTAGCTACATAAGTAGGGGCACTCGGAATAATGGGATGGATGTCTAAAGGTGAACTGTTTTAGCTAATACATTTCCTGTGATTTTATGTAGTGTGTATGTTGAGGCCTTTCAAAGATTTGAAAGACTTGTTGCACTGTGGACATGTATGGGTCGCGTTCGACGTGCCATCACAAGATTGGGTCACGGACTGCATTCACAACAGTTAAATACATTCACAAAGAAATAACTTGAAACAAATTTAAAAACAATAAAATTAAAATATACACTGAAAACATAAAAAGTCAAAATAATTATGACAACTGCTTGATTTGGTCACAAGACGCATGCGTCGTTACTTACAATAGTTGTGGGTCTCTTATACTGCGTACTTTGACATTGCTCCAAATATTTACAGTCAATTTTTCAGTTACTAAGTAGAAAAAAATATGATAAGTTTTTGGACCATAACTCCTTCAATTTTCATGCTATCACAAAAACCTTTGTAAAGGTAATTAAGAGAGCTACAACATCCTTCATTGCAATATATTATTATAGTAAAAAACCTTTTTCTAAAACGGTGAAGGGTTAAAGGGCTTAAGAGAGGCTGTGATTGCACTGCCACGCGCTCTTTAAACAATCATATCTCCGTCAATTTTTGTTTGACAGAAAAAACAAAAAAACCAAATTGTTTGTCAGAAAAATACCTAAATTTTTAATCCGTACACTTTTATACGTATCTGTCGTCATTTTTGAGATATTATGAAAAAAAAGTGGGTTTTTAAAAAAAATGTAATTTTGTTATTTTTTTTAATCGTAACTTATTTGAAAAATATGTGTCCTGAAGCAGACAAACTAATACTATCTATCAAACTCTTCATAATAAAGTTAATTCTAGGCGGAATACGATTAATTTTAATTTTTGTGGAAATGGCACTTAAGAAGCCCATTGATTTAAAAGAAAAAACATTAGATGCTCCCCTTATTTGCAATACAGCTCACTTATTTTATGTGAAAAAGACTTTTAATAGTGCTCACTTTAAAGCTTTTTTCAAGCACTACAAAACCCTTTTGTATTAGAATGTATAAAATGCATCTGCTCGCCGCTAGATGGAATTGACCACATCGATTAAATTTCAGACAAAATAAAAAACGGCTTTGATCTTTAATATCCAGCTTAATATTGCACTTAGAATACTTTATAAAAAACCAAATTGTGCATCGTTTTACCTGCTACAATTTTGTTCTTGATAAAATTTTCGATAAAACGTATATTTTTGAAGATATTTGCAAAAAACCGATGAAAAACGTGAAAATATTGCGAATTTTCAATTGCCAATAACTTGAAAAGTATTGGATTTTTTGAAAAACTTTATAGATGATTTTTTGCTTAAAATTAGGCCTTCTATCGATATCCGAGGTTATTTTGAAAAAAAAAAACACCCCCGAGAAGGGGTGGCAACCACCCCCCGGGTGGTTGCCACTGGTTGCGGAGTTAAAATCATTTTCACTTTTGAAGTTAAGGTTAAGATGAACCTAATTCCAAAATTGTATGCAATTCGGTTCACAGTAAAAAAAAATCGAAGCAATAATGCTTCAATGACTGCACTATAAATCGAACATCTAACCCTCAACGCCAACTAGTTTTAAACTAAGTAAAACTTGTACTATGAAAGCTAGATTGGCTGATAGAATACTGCTATACTTTTTTTTTGTAAATACATACATATTATGCATAGAAAACACCCAAACTCTGAAACAAATATCTGTATCAGAATTTGAGCCCGAGACCTCAACTGCACCACAGTCAAAAGTAAGGCCTGTTGACGATGTGTATGTGTATGTCGACAAATTACCTTTCTATTGACGTGGTATAGATGTATGGAAGTTTCCATGTACAAAAAAATAATAATACTTACTGTAATATAAATGACGTCATAAGAAAAACTACAGAAAAGACCTTGTTTTATCGCTACATTAAAGATAAATATCTATCAGATAAAACGTCAAATCATGGTTAAGTTTAAAATAAGCGATAAAGAGTCCTGATATGACTGCCTTTTTGGTCTAGTGGTTAGCGTATGCGGCTGCTGATCAATAGGTCTCGGGTTCGATTCCCGGGTCAGACCATATATTTGTGTGATCCACAAATATTTGTTTCGAAGTCTGGGTGTTTTTCTATGTATAATATGTATGAATTTACAAAAAAAGTATGTTTATGTATTTATTTATTTATTTTACAACTTTATGCACAGTAAGTACAATGGCGGACTTAATGCCACAGGCATTCTCTTACAGTCTACCGTCGGGTGGTGCGGATATTATTGAGAAGGTGCACTACAATTTTTGGCGAAATAAAAAAGTAATATCTACGATATATCTGGGTGTTCATACGATAATCATACATACAATAAATACATATATATACATATACACACATACAAAATATCAGTTGTTTAGTACCCATAACACAAGCTCTGCGTCTTCATCTTTGGGCCTCCGGTCTCGCACTCACCAAAGAAATTTAACAGCACAGCCACTACCACTGCGAAACTACCGAGGTAGGCAATTCATTTAACAAGTTCAATATTTTGAAAATCAATTCTCTTTCAAAAGGTGTATTGAAATTACAAAAAAAGTATTAAACGAATACATAGATAACAGTCGTGAAACTGAGTTGGAGACCAATTAAAATCATCAACCCAACGGTAAGATTACGTAGCCACAACGTCTCGGCCAACGGCCTTAACCCTCTCCTGATACCAAACCCGAGCCCAGCAGTCAGATGTTATGCATTGTTGATGATATATTTGAATTACTTTAGAAGTAAGGTTTAGATTTTCTTGGTTTTGAAACCTATCTCACTACTGAGGAGATATTTATAAATAAAAACGATAAATTTTATACAAAACTAGATTATACTCACCTTCTTTAGTACAGCAGCAGAATCAAAGGACTGCGAACTGTTTTTAATTATTTCCAATACTTTCAAGAGACGTACACCTTTTCCACTAGATGCCATTGCACAAATCTAATGTGTTCTGAAGTGTAGATCCAACATTGCGCGCTTGTAATATATCTCGCAGAGGCGAGAGTTTGCTAATCTGTTCGCGTTTAGTGTTATTGTACTACGATAATTTGTGTATAATCATAACTAGACATCTGATTATTTGTCCTACTAGCTAAGTCCCGCGGTATTACCCACGGCTATTATTGTAAGACGTGAGTACTGTAGACAAAAATTTTACAAATTTATTTTTAGCGTTTCGTAGTTCATGATTCGCAACCCTTAGGCGATTCACACACTGCCCCCCGCTCCGTCGCGTAGCGCGGAGTGGCAGATTTTAATATTGTATGCAAGTACATCGATTAGTATAGAAAACACGCCAGGTCCAACACACCGAACACGCGCCACGGCGCGTGAGCGCGTGCGGCTGGCAGATTCTGCCGCCGCGCGCGTAGACGGGGCGGACCGCAGCAGTAAACACATTTATATACGAAATTGAATAATGCCCAGCAATTTGGGATATGAAATGCAAAGAATACAGACGACGACGACCAAATGGAAAGTAACCTTTAATTTGGTGCGGGCCGCGTACAAAATCGTCAGGCGCGGGTCTGCTCCTCCGTCGCCGCGCGCGGGATCTGCTGCCCCGTGCCTACGCGCGTGGGCGCGTCGCCAATGTGTGAATCGCCTTATGTTTTGGTCATCGAAAGTTAAGTCACACATTTGATTTACCGCCGAAGACTCGCAACATCAGAACCGTGACAAAAGCCATATTGCTATTGCATCTTTATTGCTTGTATTGTAAAATTTGTTATCTCTTGTAATAAATTAATTTTAAAAACATTATCAGAATTAATAAACATTAAAGAATTTCAATTTATTTATTAGTTATCGATCGTAATATTTATGAGGATCAAATTTAGGCCATATTGTATTTAAGGTATATCAATTTGGCAGTTTAGATTATGGATTAAGAGTTAAGGAGCACAATGAATTCGAAAGGGTGTGGTCGCATCGACCGCATCTAAGATCGAACTTTCCTGTCAGAAAAACTTGTTGTGTCATAAGTCGGGGCCTAGTCGCCTAACTTTTTCAAACAGATATGTCGGTTGGAAGCTGAATGCGTATGTGGCCCTTCTATTAAATTTTAAATATGAACCAGCCTAACTTGGTTCGAGCTGGAAACTGGTAATATAATTAATTATCGAACTTCAGAACAATTAATAACGCGTGACTACGCGTTGTGTAAGTGTCATGGTACTTTTTATTAATTTATCGTGTGACTTCAGCTTTTCAAACTTTTAACTACTAATTAGGTAAGTCTTCTATGAGAGGGTAGTGTCATCCCCGTCCGGGACGGTACTTTGGAATAGAACAAAGGAAATCTTGTACTATGGGTTCTATAATACTTTTTTACAAATTCAACACCCAAACTTCGAAACGAATATCTGCAAATCATACACACATTTGATCTGACCCGGGAATCAAATCCGAGACCTCAAGCACAGCAGTCACATAACACTATCTCTGCGACACCATTGAGCCGAGTTGCCACCCGTCCCGAATTTTTCGGGACAGTCCCGAATTCGATGAAATTGTCCCGCGTCCCGACTTCGTTCTTTTTCTTTATTAACGTCTTTAATTGTAAAGTCTTCTAGTCTTCAAGCCGTCGTCGTAATAAATTTAATGATAAAAAAATCGGCCAAGTGCGTGTCAGGCCACGCATAGGAAAGGGTTCCTCAGTCACCCATAATGGTACGTGGATTAGAAATCGTATCCAATGGATAATTGTTATGTTTACGTATTAATGCGTTGATTTTGTATGACTTTTCCAAGTAAGCGCATTGTAAAAGTTAAGCCTCTATAACTCCTGAACTGACAAAGTCATCTAATTTGTTATAGTTTTCATTTAAAGTTCATTATATGGACCACTATCACAAATTTTTCGGCGGGCGGGACGGCCTGTTTTTACAAAAAAGTGGCCTTTAAAGTGGAATTTCTCTCAAACGGATACCTAAATCAAAAAATCGTCTTAACAATCCCTTAATGCTTTTAAAAGACCTATATAATGATACCCTACATGATGGGGTAGCCATGAGAAAAAAAAAAACCCCACTTTACGTGTAGGGGAGGAACCCTAAATAAAAATATATTTCATAATTTTATTGTAGCACTTTGTCGACGTAATTACAATACATATTCATGCAAAGTTTCATCTTTCTAGCACTTACTGTTTGGACGATAAGTCGAGGACGGACGGACGGACGGAAGGACAGACGGACATGACATATCTATAAGGGTTCGAAGTCATAAACTTCGGAACCCTAGAAAGTTATAGATCTTTTAATTACCTACAACTTTGCCATTTAACTTTTTTCCTTGTAGTTTTGCCGGAAATCGAGATAAACCGTTTTTTACCCTTTGTTGTATATATTTAGCCATCCAATCTGACTCTACCCTGCCTGATGGAAAGCATGAGCAGAATCCAAGAGTCGGGGCTATCACACTTGCTGCGAATGCGGACAATAATGTATGGCGGCCCACACTATGGCGGCTTAGTGAGATGCTTTTTCACGCCCCGAAAACCTCCCCCCCCTACCCCTTCCCGACCTCAGATCGCCCGTAAATTATTTTTCCTTTCATTTTTATAATATTCTCCTCCTTTTCCAATAGGTTTCATCCTACTATAATTTTATTTGTTTTCAAAAATTATCTACTCTGGTCTACTGGTCTATATGTCATTTACAAACTATCATTATGGTTGCCATGCAAGTGTTATTCCTAGCAACCTGTGAAGTTTTGACAGGAGGTAAACAGTGATACATTTTGACATCTTCGATTTATGTATTTTTATAATCACCTAGCTTTGGTCTTTGTATCTCGATTATTGCAGTAAAAAGTAGTCTATGTCCTTTCCCAAGTTCAGTTCTATCATCATACCGAATTTCATCAAAATCGGTACAGTGGTTTAGGCGTGAAAGCGTAACAGACAGACAGACAGAGGTACTTTCGCATTTATAATATTAAGTAGGGATTAAAAAAAAAACTACTCACTAGATCTCATTCAAACCAATTTTCGTTGGTAGTTTGCATGTTAATGTACAACATATATTTCTTTTAGTTTTATCACTCTCTTATTTTAGAAGTTAGAGGGGGGGGGACACACATTTTTCCACTTTGGAAGTGTCTCCCGCGCAAACTATTCAGTTTAGAAAAAAATGATATTAGAAACCTCAACATCATTTTTGAACACCTATCCATAGATACCCCACACGTTTAGGTTTGATGAAAAAAATATTTTTGAGTTTCATTTCCAAGTATGAAGACCCCCAAAATGTATTGTTTTTTCTCTTTTTTTATGTAAAAATCTTAATGCGGTTCACAGAATACATCGACTGACCAAATTTCAACAGTATAGCTCTTATAGTTTCGGAAATAATTGGCTGTGACATACGGACGGACAGACAGACAGACAGACAGACAGACAGACAGACAGACTTGACGAATCTATAAGGGTTCCGTTTTTTGCCATTGGGCTACGGAACCCTAAAAAATGTGGATGAGATGAAAATGGGTACCGTCTTCCGAAAAAACAAAAAACGATCTCCTATCAGATTACATTTAGGATTTGAAAAAAGTTTCACTCAAAAATCACTAACCTTGAAGGTTCTATGTCAATTTAAAGTACCTATTACAATAAAACGATAATTTCATACTTGAATCACCCGCATATTATCGCAGCACATTTGTTGAATCAATTTGTATGTAGTTTTGAATATCATCATCGACGTTGTCGTCGACATAATTTAATATATCTATTGTGTCTAGCAACACTAAACGCGAACTCAAGCATACTTTCGCCTTAAATATAAAATCGGCCAAGTGCGTGTCAGGCCACGCACAGGAAAGGGTTCCTCAGTCACCTATAATGGTATGTGGATTTAAAATCGTATCCAATAGATAATTGTTATGTTTACGTATTATTACGTTAATTTTGTATGACGTTTTCCAAGTGAGCGCATTTTACCATATAAGCCTTTATAACTCCTGAACTAAGAAAGTCATCTAATCGGTTATAGTTTTCCTTCAAAGTTCATTATATAGACCACCATCACGATTTTTTTCAGATTTTTTGAGCCAGCCGTTTAGCTTTTAGAGGGGGGGGGACGCCCTGTTTTTACAAAAAAGTGCCCTTTAAAGTGAAATATCTCGCAAACGGATACCTAAATCAAAAAATCGTCTAGGAAACCCTTTATTGTTTTTAAAAGACCTATCTAATGATACCCCACACGATGGGGTAGCCTCGAGAAAAAAAAATCATCCCCACTTTACGTGTAGGGGAGGTACCCCAAATAAAATTATTTTTCATAATTTTATTGTAGCACTTTGTCGACGTAATTACAACACGTATTCATGCAAAATTTCATCTTTCTAGCACTTACCGTTTGGACGGTAAGTCGAGGACGGACGGACGGACGGACGGACGGACGGACGGACAGACGGACATGACGAATCTATAAGGGTTCCGAGTTATGAACTTCGGAACCCTAAAAACGCGCGATGCAGGGTCTACACTTCAGAACACATTTGATTTGTGCAATGGCATCTAGTCCAAAAGGTGTATGACGTGTACGTCTCTTGAAATGTTTAGAAATACTGCGCAGACTTATAAATCTACTATCATTATAATATTATTATTATTATCATAAATATAATTTTAAATTGTAAGATAACTTTCAAAACCAAGAAAAGCACCCCGAAAGCCTCCAACTCAGCTTCGCGACTGTAATCTTATTTTTTTGGACTTTTCGATAAATTTAATTTAATATTCAATTTTAGAAGAAAATTGATTTTCAAAATATTGAACTTGTTTAAGGCCCGCGACACCGAGCGTGAGAATTTGTGATTGAACACCCACATACATATTTTACATGCACACAGACGCATCGCGCACTGTCGCATACATACCGTAGCAAGCAATCACCGACTTTCGGTTTTTTGCTTATGTTAAATATCCATCAACTGTTCGCCTTTGTAGAACGTATTTTAATGTCTTACAACGCACGCAATGTATCTTGCCATAACGTAAAGCCCGTAGGATTCATTCAGTACAGAAAGTCATAATACTTTCTGTATACCAATCGAATGGTCAAAGATTATAAAATAATTTTACACAGTATAAAATAAATTCGCTCGCGTGCATTGTCTGTCAACTCAGATCGTTTTAAATACGCAAGGTATTTAAATACGGTTTTCATCATAATTAAGGTTACCTTTTAAAGAAGATTTATTAATGTTATTTTATTATTTTAAAGGAACACATAAATAAAGCCAATATTGACAAAAGTTTACGAGTTACATAAATTAGGAATAACCTACAGTAATACTTTTTTTAATTATACTTTTTTAATATTTCTTTATTATTTTATTTGTGAATAATAATTTCAAAGTAATTTGGAACAATGTAATATTAATCCTTATCATAATAAATATTGTAGACATTTAAAACAATTTTATTCTACATGAAATATGTAGAATAAAATTGTTTATTACACAATATTATTTAAATAAATATTTTATAATACGTCAGAGCGTTCATCCAGGTCGCACCCGTAATTGGCCGTAATCTTACACTAGTGACTCTCAGTGTAAGATTTTATTATGTCAATAATGTGTGATTAACGATACGTGGTCTTATAGGCATTTAAAAAACATTTAAAATTTGACAAATTATACCCTCCTTTAAAACCAATCTATCCATTGCTGCAAACATCATGAAAATCGGTGCAGTAGTTTTTAAGTTACGTTATGTTTTGAGTTTAATAGACAGGTTGAAGAGGCAGAGGACTGTGTTTTTTTTTTAATATATTTAATGCAAACGGCTTATTTACGCAATAATGTTACTAAAATAAATGTGAAAGTAACTCTGTCTGTCTGTTTGTCTGTTACCTTTTCACGCCTAAAACGCTGAACCGATTTTGATCAATTTCAGTATAGAGATATATGGGACCTCGAGAAAGGACACACTCGCGGGCGGAGCCATGGGCAAAAGCTAGTAAAACATAAATACGACTAGCGGTTTATACATACGTATAAAAGTGAAATACTAATCATCCAAGACCAAACCATTGAGTAGTATTACTTTCCATCATCAGCTGAACATCTTGAAAGATACGACTAAAGGTAACACACATATACGAAAGTAACTCTGTCTGTCTGTCTGTTACGCCTAAACCACAGAACCGATTTTGATGAAATTTGGTATGAAGATAGAACTGAACTTGGGAAAGGACATAGGGTACTTTTTATCGCGAAAATAAAGGTAGAAGGGTTTGAAATAGGGGACGAAAGTTTGTGTCGAAGTTCCTTATTATCAAACATAAAATCAGGTAAGATTGTTTAATCTACCCTTACCATGTCGTGTGATATCAACGAATTCCACGCGGGCGAAGCCGCGGGCAGAAAGCTAGTTTATAATAAATAACAATAAATAAATATTTCAGACGAATGACACAGAATATCATCTACCAAATATTCGTGTGATCCGCAAATATTTATTTCGCAGTTTATAATACATAAACATACTTTTTTGTTATAAATACATACATATTATACATAGAAAACACCCAAACTCCGAAACAAATATTTGCAGATCATACAAACATTTGGTCCGACCCGGGAATCGAACCCTAGACCTCTTGGTTAGCAGTTGTATACGCTGACCACAAGACCAACAAGGCAGTATGATATATTACAATAATAAATAAACAACTATTTCGAACATCTTACTCACAACATCATCCAGTCCCAAACTAAGCAGAGCTTATATTATTGATTCGACAACTGATATAAATACATAAACATACTTTTTTTGTTGCTTACCTATAGAATACACCCAGACCCCGAAATAAATATTTGCGGATCACACAAATATTTGGTCCTACACGGGAATCGAACCTGAATCCTTACTCAAGCAAAGTAGTCGCATGCGCTACTACTGCCCTCATCATTATGAAATGATGGCTACCAGCTCAGATATTGCGTCTGGAATAGCATTACAAAATAAAAAAAAAATTATAATAACTATTTATAACGTGCTTATAAAATTTTAGGGTTTCCCTATAAACTAACACTGAAAACAGCCAACACCTAAAAAAAAAAATTTTGTGGATCTCATAAACATTTGGTCCGACCCGTGAATCGAACCCGAGGCCTCAATCGCATATGCTACCACAGCGCCACCGAGGCAGTCATATAAAATGAATTTTAAAAATCGGTCCACAATTGACAGAGTAATCAATGAATGTACAATAAAAAAAATCATTTAGTTAAACATAAATAATACTCCTTTTTTGAAGTTGGTTAATAATAATTTAAAATATAAAGATTGGTGTGTCTATTCCCAGACCTACCAAATATTATCAAAAGTTACACACAGTCACGTCGTCGTATGTAAACAATCAAATCTCTGTGTGCGTGACAGTGCGTGTGGAGCTAAAAACGAGCGTGCGCTCGCCTTGAATATTCGGAGAACACTGAATTTTTGGATCGCGTGAACTCTGTTTTATTGCAAATTATTTCTCCATACTAAAATGTATGGAACTTTTGCCGCTAAAAATTAATGATGTTTAAGATTAAATTATGACTTTCTGGTGAGAATTAATAGAAACCTTAAATGGTTAATCTCTTTTTTGTACTTTTTTCTTGCAACTAATAAAATATTTATTTCAAATAAAGTAACATAATACTAGATTGATTCCAAACAGAAAAGGTCGATTTCGGTGATTTTAGTCACTGTTGATGATTTTTTTCTCGAAAATAAATAATCGTATTAGTAATTTTACTCGGTTTCTCTATAGATTGCTTTATTAAGGAACTGAAATATTTTTTTTACTGTCAAATAATGAATGGATTTGTTTCTCTTGTCATAACCGTAAGTGCTTTTTCGAGCAGTTATGGAAACGATCCCCTTAATTAATTGCATGCCATAGGCAGGGTTGCCACCTTTTAAAAAAAATCGGGACACTGGAATAGTCGAATTTCAGTCCTTATCAGTTTTTCTTTAATAGTATTTTTTTAAATTAGCTGCCATAATGACTCTGCCCTGCCTGATGGAAAGCATGAACAGAACCAGAAGTGGTTACCACCGTCCTTACTGCCACACTGCGACAGCGGACAGTGCAGCACGGTGACCTACACTATGGCCTAGTAAGATGCTTTTTCACGCCCCTCTTAAAGGACCCGGGCTCATAGAAGTAAGGAAACACATGCGCTGGTAGAGAGTTCCAGGTTTTAACTGCTCAACACAAAAAAGAAGAGCCGAACCGTTCAGTTCGAGAGCGTACGTCAACTACTCTAAAGCGGTGGCTTCCGAGACCAGCACGTGTTGTCCTGTAGAGGAAGGGGGAAGAGGGTACCAGATCATCAAAAAGAGTACAGAAGATTTTTTTTTTAATCTATTCATGCGTGTTTATTTTCAAGTGTTTTCGCATACATATGACAATGATTTTTCATACCATGTAACAATCGCTCGATTCGATTGCCGTATTTGCTATCTCGTCATGTTCGCTGCACGCATTCACACATTCCAACCACTGGGTCTATACTTTGTCCATTGGTTTATTTTCTTTTTGACAAAATTTAAGTACGCTTTTAAAAAGAGATGGTCCATAAAAAACCCAGAATCTATTGGGACTAAACAGGTATCAGTAGGTTCATGATAATGTACAATTTACTCCACCCTAAGCGCAATGCCGAAATCAATGGCTATATGAAATATAGGCTGTCAAAATATATTATGTATGAAAAAATCATGAGTTACTTGTTGATTAATGATGAGTTTCTAATGTTTACAAAAACAATAATTATTATTACTGATTAACAACAATAATAGGATTACTGTAAAAGTTATAACATTCAGCTGAGTAATCACTATGTCGAGCAGTAATATGTACAACTAGATTAGAGTTCAATACGAAATACTATATTAATGCTTAATAGTATAGTATTTCGGTAAAACGACGTCATAAAATAACAACTCTTTTGCATGCCTTATTGTCATTTCTTTCTCTTATAAGTTCAGTAAGCATGCTGGAATTTTTTTTTTTTTTGTTTCTTATTAAAAAAAAATATTTTTTTTGTAATAATTATAAACCTAAATGGTTAATAGTAAACAATACTATAGTAATCCTGTCGTTATAATCGTTAGAATATTGCTGATATTCTATAAACTGATAAAAAACACAAGTAACTCATGATTTTTTATACAATTTGTCAATCTATAGCTCTTATACCCCATTGATTTTGACATTACGCTTTCGATGGGGTAAATTGTACTGATACCCATTTAGTCCCAATCGATTCTGGGTTTTTGGTTCATTCATTTTGGACCATCTCCTTTGACTTAGATATCGCATGTTTTTCAGCATTTAGTTCAGATAATACTAACGCTAATTTTGGAGAAAATACGAGCTAGCTACGATACAATGTTAGTTTGACAAAAGAGAATATTGAAACTTATGGTGCCTTGTTGAATCAATACAGAAATGAAGGAATATTGGATTGAATTGTGACATGTAATAAAAATTGCAGTCTCACTATAACTTTCTCTGATCCGGTCAAACAATAACGACAGATGTTTACTGTGCTGAACAATGATAGCAAAACTTGCAGTGAAAAAGCCCCGAATCATGAATCGATCTTCACCATTATTGCTCCATGATAACGCGAGACCTGATATAGCACGACGAAAAACCGTTTTTAACTATACAGGAATTGCAATTAGAAACCATTCGTCACGCTCCTTATTTGCCGGACCTTGCCCCAACGGACTACCAATTCTTTTTGACTTGTACTATTTTCTACGTGATAAAAAGTTTTCTTCCCAGGAGGCAGTATAAAATGCTTTCACACAGCTTGTAGATTTTAGATCACTAGAATTCTATCGCAAAGGCATAAATGACCTTCCTATTAGATGGCAGCAATGGACAGATAATAATGGTAGATATTTTGATTAAATAAATATGTTAATTGAAAAAAAAACTAATTTGAACTTTCAGTATAAATCGGCAATTTCATACATTAACCCCTAATAATAAACAAAACTGAATTAAGAAAATTACAAAACTAACCTTTACCAAACAATAAAAGGAAAAAATACAAGCAAATATGAATTATATATTAATAACAAAACGAATGAAACAGTTAACAAATTTTGGAACTAGTATTTTTTTTTTTTTTTTTAATCATGTTTAGTATTCTAATTATAATTTAATTACGTACAATTTACAAATTAACAGCTATTAATTAACTAAAAGAGATGGTCTGGTTCCATTAAGTTGTAACCAATCTCTGCGGAATATTCCCTATTAGTTACCTCTCCGACTGAGGTTGGTGTTGGCAAACCATATTCACAGAGTGATTTACCGCCTACTGATGTTAAGTCATCCTGAAGAGCTAATAAGCACTGATTTTTGGCAATATCACGGAAATTATCATTAGTTGTGCCATCATCATTGTTAGATATATTTCTAAGAAAGTCTTCTGCAAATTTTTCTTTATATTTTTCCCATAATTGTAAGGCATCTGACAATTTACAAAATGTGAGTAATGTTACAAATAAATAGCGTAATCGTCGTGGATTATCACTAACACAGGATTCTGCTAAAGCGTCATCCCAATGCTGATCATTTTCAAGCAAATGACGTGCTTTACAAGCTGCATGATAAGTGGGATAAACAACATCGTTTACTTTTCTCAAATCTATAAATAAGGTTGGTCCTCGCACGGAATGTAATAATAATCGCAAAAATAAACACTCAGCGTTGTTAGGATGTACGGTGTACACTCTACCAAGAACATGTTCTTTGAAAATACCTGACTCGCCATCTACAGGCCTTCCACGGGTCTTCGATTAAAGACACCTCGTTGCTTATCGTAGGTATAACACGATGGAACTTCCTCATACAAAAGAGATTTTGCTAAATCATCAGTTTGGCAAAGTCGAAAGAATGCTAATAAAGTTGTTTGTCTAGGGTTCTCTAACCGTTTTTTGACATTTTCAGCGTTGAAATATATACGTTGACCGCCTTCAAGATGAACATCCAGATGAATCACAGGTGGATACCTTTCGTGAATGTTGAAACTTAAGATCCGCCACACTTATATATCTTCCTGACTGAAATCTTGTAACTTCATCATGTTCATTTCTCAAAGCAAATGTAGCTTGATCACTGCCCTTATTAATGTACTTACAAATATATTTTATTGACTCTACACTATTACACATTTCAACGTTTATGTGAGCTTGAAATGCTCTGGACAACACAGGAGAATACGGAACGACCCACCTATTATCTAAAGTAACCTGTTGTCCAAACACTCGCTTTTCAACAGTAAAACCACCATTGTCTCTTGAACGGCGACGATATAATGGGTATCCATCATGTCCTGTTACAGTTTCATCCACTAAGGCTTTTGGATATCTTTTAGTGCAACGACCGTCTTGCATGCAAGGAGAATTCTATATATTAATAGATTTATTATTATAGAAATAATTGTAAATGCAAAACTCTTGCGATGATATCATGGCGGTCATGCGGTGCTTGACCCTCAAGAAGCTCCCGAGTGATTTCATCCCACTTAGGATTGGTAGTTACAGTAATAAATAAGTCGGGACGTTCATATTTTCTTACGTAACAAAGAGCATCTTGAGTACGTTCGTGCATCTAGCGTGGACCACCACTAAAGAAGAGGGCAAAATAACTAAACGGCCCATATTCACCGTATCATTATCTTGCTGCATGGCGTCGCGAAGGTGCACGTATTCTTCAGCGCGCAGTTGCCTTTGATTAGATCGTATATAAATTAATCTTTCGGTTTCAATTTTTGCGTACATGTCTACAATAAACTGATTGAATAAGCCACGAAAACGTTGAAAGTATACAAACCTATTCCGTCTTACTTGCAAGTGGTAACAGTAATATTGAAGGCATGAAATCTTTTTATTATAATTAGGTTTGGTATAAAGCAAAATTATAACCATCTTCCCCTCGAAAGTATATCAAAGGATATTGCAAACTGTCGTAAGCCCTGTGGGTTTTGTAAATACGTTGCAAACGATTGTCTCTGGAATGGATAACGATATCACGCCTATCACATTCCTGGTCGACCAATACCACAGCAACTTCATTCGTGGATGGAGCATTATAACGATCAGGGTGTTCCTGAGTTGGACGCCTATCGGCATTTATAACAATTTTATAATTGTTATCACAATCTCGAGGAAAAGCTTCTAATGCTGATTTAAAACTTCATACATATCTACGAATTAACCTGATGCAACATGTTCTGAAGTTGTGAAATGAGTTCAGTATTTAAATTCGGGAAATATTGATTTCTTATATTCGACTGTTCATTGTAGTCGGATACAAAATATATTTGAAGAAACTTAGGTTGGTCTTCAGGCGAAAGGGATCCTATCAAATGGTAAACCTGACCTTATATCTTAAAAGTAGGCATGAAAGGACCTTCTGAGATTTGTTGAGCACCAAAGGGTGTCATTTGAAATGCACTATTATGTTTTGAAACACACTTTGAAGCATTACAAAAAGAATATACCACTTTCATATCGCCTATTACAGAAGATGATCTGTAATCAATTGTGAGGCTATAAGCAAACCCACTCTTATATTTGTTGAACCACGCCACCGAATTTCTAGATTGATCTTCTATGTGTACATCTAAGTTATTAAGACTATGTCGAAATCTGTCTGCAGTAAGACGCGCCTCTCGCAGTTCGTCCGTTTCAAGAGACCGAATATTTTCGATTCTTAATCTTTCATTAGACAAACTTATTAGTCGATGTCTCAAAAAATTGTAATGTTCGCGTACCGACTCTAGTCGTAGTTCATGCACCCTATCATTTGTCAAACGGCCTTCATATTGAGTAAAAGTTTCAGATTCTCGAGATAAAATATGACGTTTGCGGGCAGCTTTGAGACGCAATTCCCTCTCAGTAAAGGTTTCGGACTCGCGAGACAATGTATGCCGTTCGCGGTCAGCAGTGAGACGTAATTCCCTCTCAGTGAAGGTTTCTGAATCGCGAAACAATATATGACGTTCGCGGTCAGCTGTGAGACGCAATTCCCTCTCAGTGAAGGTTTCGGACTCGCGAGACAGCGTATGACGTTCTTGGTCAATGGTAAGCCTCAGCTCTCGTTGAGAAAAGCTTTGAGACGCCCGTGATGTAGCTCGTCTCGCTCTGTCAGCTGCTAATCGCATCTCTCTATCTCTGGAGAGCTTTCATTTGCTCGAGAAGTTGAGGCACTAACTCTCATAGAGTTTAACCGATGTGCTCTTTCCTCTGCCGATTCTTGAGGACGTGCATTTCTCATCCTCTTAGCATCTCTCGAATTTCGAGATAAAGATGGTCGTTTTTTAGGTGGCTTTAATTATTTATTATTAATTAAAATTACACAATTAATTTTAATCGACGGTAACTGAAGCTACCTTACACTTACAAAATCTAATAATATTATAATAATAATTATGTATAGTAATTATATAATGATTACTAAAATAAATTATTAATATAATTAAACACTACCAAAATAACTAATATGCGCACTTACTACTACTTCACTTATAAAGAAATAAAATGTAAACTATTAATATATTTAAACACTACCAAAACCTCTAATACCTATTTCATAAAATAACAACAAAACAAATCTAAAAATAAACTATTCAAAGACTAAAAGTCGCGCTGATAAGCACAGTTTGTAAATAACAATTATTGTCTGTCAATAAGGTTCTATTCGCAACAGCCAAATATTGTATGAAGCTTGCGCGCGGACCCCCCGCCTTTTTATACTTTCCGCCGCGAAGCGCGTCGAACGCGGCAACCGATACACAAAAATAATCCTTATAGCATGATTCTGTATTCACGCGCGATGACTTATTAGCGTATTTCATGTATAACTTTGTTGTTTCTACACCGATTTACATGATTCTTTTTTTTAATGAATAGGTAATAATGTTTACTTTTTTTAATTAGGGATGAGTGAGAGTGTTGTAAACGTAAGAGTAGACAAATATAATCAGAAAGCTCCGAATTGCTAAGCTATCGGGAGTTTCACGTGTTATTATGAGTCAACCATAAAAGATAGACATATGTTGTCAAGGAATATTTTTATATAATTCTAAGGAGAACATTTCCGTCATCCATGATTTCTATGTAGCTTTAACCATTAAGGCTGCACACGCGACGAAAGCTTAAAAAATGGAGTAACTTCTCCCGTTTTCCCAATATTTCCCTTCACTGCTCTGCTCCTATTGATCGTGGCGTAATGAAAAGTATATTATAACCTGCCCAAGAGTATGAAGAATAATTGTACCAAATTTCGTTAAAATCCGTTTAGCAGTTCTTGTTTCTATAACGAACATACAGACAGACAGACAAAAATTTTACTGATTGCATTTTTGGCATCAGTAGCGATCCCTAATCACCCCTGGATAGTTATTTATTAAATATATTTCATGTACAGAATTGGCATCTCTACAGATTTATTATAAGTTTAAATATAACTCAATGGCTAAAACAACAAAAGCGATAATTAAATCAATAAAGTATTTAACCATTGAGGCTCAGATACACTAGGGGACAAATTGTGCAACATGTCCCCGAACATGACGCTCGTCAACAACGTGAAAGACTCTCGGGGACAAAATTGTCGCGGGACATGCTGTACACACTAGCCAGTGACGTATGTCGCCCGAAGCGGTTGTATTAATAAGTGCTGCGTAAATTCTTATATCAGGAAAAAAGATGAAACGAAAGAAATGGTGGTGGATGCGTAATTATTTACGAGAACGAGAAACATGAGTTTTTTATGCTGGGCACCTACATCTATAAAAAAATCGACAAGCAGTTCAAAATTATAAATTAAAATTCTCACATAATTAAATCAAGAATAATCGAATGGCTATTAAAAAAGGATTACGCCTACACCGAGTCAATACTTACATACGTCAGCTAATTAGAACACATGCGACTCAGATACCACTCAAGCGCAAAAACTCTCTCTCACACACACTCACACGCATGCACGAACACACACACATACACACGCATACACGAACACACACACCATAACTTGTTAAACTAAAGTAAAATAATAATGTGATTTTTGCACTGTATATGTATGTAGCTATGTTCTATGAAAGACATCCATGATTAACACTGTCTCTTAAGATACGGGTTTTCCTAGTTTAAGAGGCAGAGAGACATAAAATTTATACAGATTGCAACTAAATACCTCTAAAAAAAAGTCAATATTGTAAGTGATTTTCGGCTATCTGAAATCTTTTTTAAGGTAAAAGTGAACACATTTTTTTTATTATTACATTTTAGGAATATAAATTCCTGTATCGCAGGGGACTTTATAAATATACATGAAACGGACACAAAGAACACCCAGATTCAGAACAACAATTTGTGAATCACACAGTGCTATCCCACATGGGGTTTGAACCCACGACACTTGGCGCAGTAGGAATTGGCGTCGTAACTGCTTATACCACTTTTTTTTTTTTTTTTTTTTTTTTTTTTTTTTTTTTTTTTTTTTTTTACGTGTGGAAATCCCCGCGGACCGTCACCCCGTCGGGGGTTACGGCGGGGTGGTGTGTCGGACTCGAACCGACTAAAACCACACGGTGTGACCCTCTCTGCGCCTTTGTATTGGAAGGAGTCCAGGGAGGGGATTTCCTTCTGGACTCCAACCGGCGCCTGCCCGCACTGTTGCGGGCACCATCTCAAAGATTTACTCTCTGATTAGGCAACGTCCGGTCACACGCGAACGTCGCCCCCTCGCGGTTGGCCACTACTGCGGACGGACGGGAAACCCGTCCCGCCCATCCGCGGCCACTCTCAGGGCGGCATGAGACGCAGGTATGCGCGCCTCCGCCGCCCAGGGCGCCGGCGGCGGATCGGGTCCGAGTGGATATCGTCCTCCCGGGCCTTCTCCGCCACCTCCTTCTGCAAGATTACGTCCTCGCAGAAGGTTGCGACCGCGGTAAAATAACTGTCGCTGCCGGCCATCGATCTTATGACGGCCGGCAGCGAGAGATCCCCTCCGATGACTGCAGTGAGGGCACGGCGCTGCGCCGCCCAAGCGGGGCAGACCGCCAGCGTGTGCTGGGCCGTGTCCTCACTGCAGTCGCAGTGGTGGCAGGCGGGACTCGGTTCCCTCCTAGCGACCGAGTGCAGGTACTTTCCGAAGCAACCGTGCCCGGAAAGTACCTGCGTCAGCCGGAAGGAAAGGGTCCCGTGCTGCCGCCCTGCCCACTCCTCGATGACCGGCTGAAGAGCCTCCACGGCGGCGAAGCCAGCGCGTGGGGTCTCCAGCCGGAGCGACCATCTCAGCATGGTGGCTCGGCGAGCGGCTTCGCGCCACTCGCGCACGTCCTCGGGCGGAGGGCGGAATCCGCTCTCCGCCCGGAAGTCAGCCACTCGCCGATAAACTTCGGCGAGCACTTCCGCCTCCAAATCCCACGGGGGTGTTCCGGCCAAGGCACACGCCGCCTCTGTGGACACCGTGCGGTATCCACGTATGGCTCTGACCGCCAGTATCCGCTGGGGGCGCCAGAGGCGCGCCCTGTTCTGGGCGGACAGAGCCGCCGCCCACACCGGTGCACCGTAAAGTGCCATCGACCGGACAACCCCCGTGTACAGCTGCCTAGTGGGGACACTGGCCCCGCCCAAGTTGGGCAGAAGTCGCCCTAGGGCGGAGGCAGTGCCCACCAATTTAGGTCCAAGCTGTCGGAAGTGCTCGTCGAAGAGCCACCTACCGTCGAGGACCAGACCCAGGTACCTCATCTGGGCCCGGACCGGTACGAGGACCGAGTTGACCTCGATCGAGGCGCCGGCGGGCGGACCGCGACGGGGCCCATGAAATAATAGGGCCTCCGTCTTGTCCAGGGCCACCCGCAGACCCAGCGCCTCGATGCGCCCGACCACCCGGGAGACTCCCGTGGTGGCCAGGCGCGCCGCCTCCTCAAAGTTTGCCCCCCGGGCCGTGACCAGGGTGTCGTCTGCGTAACAGATCACACCCAGCCCGGGGGGGAGACGCCCTCGTAGGGCCCAGTCGTATCCCATGTTCCACAGGAGTGGTCCTAGGACAGACCCCTGTGGAACACCGCACGACATGGCCCTGCGTCTCAAGGCGCCATCTCGGTCCTCGTACTCGACGGTACGCTCCTCTAAGTAGTCTGCCACCAGCCGCCTCAGGTACCCTGGCACTCCGTGGTATTGGAGTGCGGCCCTGATGCAGCCGAATGGCAGACTATTGAAGGCGTTGGCGATGTCCAATGACACCGCCAACAGCACTCCACCGCCTCTCACCGCCTCTTCGGTCACGGCCCTCAGGCGCAGGATCGCGTCGACCGTCGAACGCCCTTCTCGGAAACCGAATTGGGCGTCCGACAGGTCGGGCCCCACCTCGCTGAGGTGCCGGACGATGCGGACAGAGAGAACCCTCTCAAACAACTTGCCCGCCTCGTCCAGCAACACGATGGGCCTGTAGGCCGCGACCGAATCGGCAGGCCGTCCATGCTTCTGGATCAGTACCAGCTTCCCGCACTTCCAACGCTCAGGGAAGTGTCCGGACGCCAGGCTAGCGTCCAACACTCCCCTGAGGTGGTCCGACATGTAGTCGAGGGCACGGGCCATCACTCGGGCTGGAACCCCGTCCGGCCCGGGGGCGGTGTTCTTGGACCGAATCCGTAGAACAGCCGCCCCTACCTCCGATTCCCTGACAGGCGGCACATCACCCACGCTGTCCCGACGACGACCACGACGGGCCATCGACGGGGGTGTGTGTTCCGCCCGCTGCGGGAATAGGCCCTCGACCACTTCCTGCAGGAAGCTGGGCTGGAGAGTCTCCGTAAGGGGGGGGCCCGACGTGCGGAGCTTGTTACGCACCGCACGATAAGGGCGACCCCAGGGGTCACGCTCCAGACTCTCCAGCATCTCTTTTCTGCTCGCGTCTTTGGCGCGGCAAATGGCCAGCCTCAGAGTTTCCCGAGCTGCTCGGTACTCCTCGTGAAGCCGGTCCACCTCCTCACCGCCTCCGCGGTGACGTCGCCGACTCCGGGTGTGGGACCTCCGGGCACGTACGCAGGCCGCACGGAGGTCCGCCAACTCCTGGGACCACCAGTAGACCTCCTTCCGAGGAGGCCGACGGCCACGAACGCGGGGCATGGCCGCATCGCAGATGAGCGTTAACGCATCGGCGAAGCGACCAGCCCCCACGTCGACCTCCTCGGTCGGGGCCTGCGGAGACAGCCAAGAGCAAACAATGGCCGCCTCCTCTAGTAGGTCCCTGTCCAGCTTGGCGACAGCCCACCGCGGAAAACGGGAGGGACGCCGCGCCGCGTGACCCCTACTGGCGTCCTGGGACCGGGAGAGCTCGAATCGGATATAAAGGTGATCCGAGAGCGTCTCGACCTCATCCAGGACACTCCAGTTCCTTACTCGTGAGGCGACTGCAGGGGTAGCGAACGAAAGGTCCACTATCGACCCCCCCTGCTGTCGCACGCACGTGTTGGTGGCGCCTCTGTTCAGCAAACAGAGGCCCACCGACGCCGCCCATTCCTCGACGGCTTCGCCCCTGGCGTCCGTCGCCGGGGAACCCCACGCAATGGACTTTGCATTGAAGTCCCCCAGCACGAGGACGTGCCCAGACCCCAATCGCCGTATCGAGGTCTCCAGGTTGTTTAGGAAGACCTCGAAGTCGCTCAGACTCCGGTTGGGGGAGAAATATACACCATAAATGGTGGTTCCCCCCCATTCGACGGCAACATATCCAGTACCCTTGTCTCTTAGCGACAAGGGCGGGGAATGAGCCGCCGTGGAGCTGACGACTGCCACGGAGCCGTCCCAGTCACCCATCCAATTTGGACGGGGAGGGACAAAATAGGGCTCCGCGACTACGGCAACACCTATCGACCACTGTGCCATCGTTTGCAGGAGGAGATCCTGCGCCGCGGCACAGTGGTTGAGGTTCGTCTGGACCAGGAGGTTGGAGACTTGATCCATTACTGGATCGTCTCTACAACCCCCTCCATGGGCGACGACGTCGTCGCCTGATTGACGTCGGAGGCAGCCTGGGTCGCCGGGCTAGCCTCCGAAGTCTGCCGAGAGGCGCGGGGAGGCTTGCAGCCCCCCTGCCCCATCTGGTGGTTGGCGGGCTTATTGCCCGCCGCACACATCGGGCAGTGAGGGGCGGCAGAGCACTCCGCCGCCTTGTGCCCGGGTCGACCGCAGCGGAAACATAGTTCGCTGCAGTCGAAACAGCTCTCGCACTTGGTGCGAGTGTGTCCCGCGACTAGGCACTTGAAGCACCTCATCGGCCTCGCAGCCAGAACCGTGATTCTGGCATTGACGAAGCCGATGAGCATGCTCCCGGCGTCGGCCAACACTTTGGCCGACGCCACGGGACAGCTCACCCACACCGAGCCGAGGCCTCCCGGGCCCGGCCGGACGATGCCGACTCGGATGGTGCCCGCGGTGCAGCCAGTCTTCTCCATGACTGCATCGCGGACATCCTCCGACGTGATGGAGTCGTCCAGACCCGATATGCGCAGTTCCGCGCATTTGGTGGGCCTGGCGACTTTGACACCGTCCTGGGCGGCAAACACCTCCCGCAGCCTCTCGGCGAAGGTGTCGGCCGTCTTGGCGCCCTCAGCCCCCGGGAACTCGAATACTCGAGCTCCCGTCTGGGCGCGGCGCAGCCTCATCCCCGCGGCCCCGAATTCAGCGGCGAGCCCGGGACGGGCCCCCTTAAAGAGGGCCGCGTATGTGAGCCCGCCACTGGCCGCCTCCGGCGACACGGTGACGACTACAGCCGCGGTTTTGGGCGGCTGTAGCTTCCGCGGCCTTTTCTTAGAGGCCGCTGCCGCCACCGGCGGAGACTGCGGGGCTTGGGCTACGCCTTGGGCGGCCTTCCTCGCCCGCGCTCGCTGCCGCTGCTGGCACCTCTTGGAGGACCCCACAACCTGCCAATCCTCGTTAGAGGGGGCTGGTCCCGAGGAACCCGTCGGAGGCGCCGGAGCGGGAAGCGGGGGGAAGTCCGCTCCACTTGAGGGCGCCGCCTTCTTGGCCGGCGCTTTGGCCGGAGCCTTGGCCGGCGCCTTGGCCGGTGCCTTGGCCGGCGCCTGGGCCGGTTTCGCGGCCCCCTTCTTCGGCCCCTTTTGGTTTTGGGGGGGGGGCGGGGCCGCCATCGCCGCCGCGTAGCTTACGCGGCTTCCCACCAGGGTGGCAACCGGGGGCCTCTGCGACGCGAGCGGGGGGCGGACAACTGGCGCGGGGGGAAGCCTCGCCTCCAGGCCGGCCAGACGCCCGTCCAGCATTCGCGTCATGGCGTCGAGCGCCTGACGCAGCATGGCGTCAGGGAACTCGCCGCCAGCAGGGGCCTCCGGCCGAGACGGCGCGGGCGGGGCCGGGACCTCTACCCGAGACGGTCCGGGCGGGGCCGGGACCTCTGCCCGAGACGGGCTGGGCGGGGACGGCACCTCTACCCGAGACGGGCTGGGCAGGGCCGGTACCTCTGCCCTAGACGGCCCGGGCGGGGCCGGGGCCTTCGGCTGAGATGACCCAGGCAAAGCCGGGGCCACCGGCTGAGCACGCTGAGCCCGGAATTGGGCGAACTGCGCACTCAGCTCGGCCATCTGGGCAATCAGGCGGGTGTTGGCCTCGTCGAGGCGCGCCATATCCCCGCACAGGGTCCTTACAACCTCCGACAAGGCGGAGGAGGAGTCCTTCAGGGCCTTCACGAAGACGCCCTTCAGGTTCACGGACTTGATGGCCACTTTATTTATAATGGCCACCGCCGCGCTCGCCCTCTCCTGCACCGACACGGGGGCTTTGGGGGGTTCCCCCTCCACCGGCTCCTGAATCTTAAGCAGGAGATCGGCGATCTCCTCCTCCGCTGCGACTTGATACTCCAGTCGCCTCCTCCTATAGGCCTCCGATTCCGTGAATACGGAGACCGTCTGTAGCGAGACAGGGGCCCGCGAACCGTCGGTGCCGAAGCGCTTCGGGACCGGCGTCTCTGCCTCGCTGTCCAGATCCTCGGAGTGCAGACGCTTCATGCTATCGCCCGCCCGCATCTCGGTCTCCATCGGCTCCGGGCGCGCACCATCGCTCCTGCCCGCCACCGCCGACTTGGAGCGTATGCGCTCCGAGGATCTTCCTCCTCTTCCTCTTCGGCTCCCAGCAGTCCGTTTGACTACTGGGAGCCCCACCGAGGTGGGCGGCCCGAGTGCCACCACAGCCTCCTTGGACACTATGTCCACTATCGAAGAAGAGCTTCCCTTGAGGATGCCCTTCCTCTCTTTCCCTGCATTTATTTCCTTATCCGTCGTGCGTTCGTTGTCCATTTGCCTTGCCGTTGTGTCGTTAGATTTATCAGTCCGTTTTTCTTTTTGATTTAATTTATCATTAGCCATAGTATTCCCACGATTGGGGGAGAAATAAAAGTCGACCCGGGCAGAGATCCCCCAATACCCGGGCAAGCGAAAGTTTTTAACCCAGCCGAGGGGACCGCAGGTACCTCGGCTTGGGGTGCGCTTACGACTGAACTTCCCATCAGCCATGCATCCCCTGGCCACGCACCAGAACTTGGGATTCGGGGTAATTTTTTAGAGAGGTTTTCTTCCTCGCGGTCCGGGCGGTTAAGCCAAGACCCACGTCCCCGATCAAAGCCGTGAGACTTGACCACTGCACTTCTCTCGGGATTACGCTATGCCGACGGTGGCAAGAGGACTACGTCCCCCTGCCTGCTCGGTGGTAGTGTAAGTACACGCCGAGCCCGCCATCCTTTCTCCACCGCTATCAGCGGGAGAAACTCCGACCCATGAAGGGTCCCACCTTCGGTTTTTTAACGAGGTTTCCTCCTCCATGCTCCGAGGAGCGAAGAGCCAGCAGGGCAACCGGCAGACACGCCCACCCCGCTGGCCGGGCCTTGCCCGAGAGCCGATGTCATGGCTTCCTCTCCAGCTAGAATATTCGCCGCTGGCGATAATCCTCCCCTCCAGATAACGCGGAGGAAATAAGGAGGAACAGTGCTATCGCCAGCGCCCAGGGTGCACCACGTGGAGGTTTTCTAGCCAGCAGCACCCCTCTAGCCAGCAGCACCCCAACTGCTTATACCACTAGGCCAACCTTGCAGTCATACATATATATTTACATATAGAATAAGTTTATTATATACTAGCTTTAGCCAGCGGCTCCGTCCGCGTCTATGTCGGATAACGCGGTAAAAAGTAGCCTATGTCCTTTCTCAGGTTCTTATCTATTTGAGTACCAAAATTCATCAAAATCGGTTAAGCGGTTTAGGCGTGAAAACGTAACACACAGACAGACAGAGTTACCTTCGCATTTATAATATTAGTAGGGATTTACATATATACTTAGAGAATAAGTTTTATCATCATTTTTATTCGAACTAAAATCAACAACTTAGAAATACAAAATAAAAGGCTTAATAATATTAATAACAGTAATTATTGTTGCTCTTTCGATGAATTCATTTCTGAAATAATTTGTGCTATGGGGTTATAGTTCTATACCAATTCGCATAGCAACAACTGGTATATACCATTCAAGTGTACCTCTTGGAGTAAATGAGGTACCCCCTTTAAACAAGGCTCAGTCAAACGATATAATCACTTGTTAAGAGTTTAATACGAGTCACTTATAACTATTACAACTGTTGAAGTGTTGAAACAATAGAATATGCCGGTAGCCCGAAATATAAAAAATATGAATCCTCACCACGCTATCGTTACTTCAATCCTAAAAAAGACGCTTCACTCTGAGCGCTGATTGGTCGGCCGGCACATGCCACCGACCATACAGTGCTAAGAGCGAATCGAGTGCAGAGGGCGCGAATATTCAAAATGTCGCGTGCAGCGTGGCTAATCGCCACAGTGTTATCATCCGGACTAATACTATTATTACCGGAGGTAGTTTTGCGCTGCCCTGCTGGCTGGCTATTCATATTCATCTACATGCTCAGGACTAAAATGGCTGGATGTAGCACTATAGCCGTGATGCTCGTCGACCGGCTACTATGGGCGGAATGGTATTTCCCCAAACGTACATCAAGTAGGATATTATTTCTGTAATATTTTGTCATCAATATGAAATTTGTCTTTCACTTCACGTAGCTCTGACGCTACATACTGCCCATTTATAGAAAATTCATCTTGTGCCAACATTCTGCTTTTAGCAAGACGCATAATTTAATAATAAAACGCTGGCAACATGTCCCGCGTCATGTAAATGCTCCTCAAAATGTCGAGGGACATGTTGCGGGCTTCGATGCGACGTCGCAGCGTCACGTACATATAGTGTTGCGCGTCATGTTGAGGAACAATTTGTCCCCAGTGTATCCGAGGCTTTAAGCTAATTTAATGTTGCCATATAAACTCAAACTTATCAGGTAGATAAAATTAAAGTAAAACAAGTAAGTAAAACAGTGCTTATTAGTATTTTGGACAGTAATATTTGCACTTCAGAATATATTTTATTTGTGACAATGGCATCTAGTAATAAAGGGTTACGTCTCTTGAAATTTATGGAACAAATAAAAAGTACGACAACATCGTATGATGCTACAGTTGGCCTTAAGTGGGTGAGTATTGTCTGTTTTTTTAAATATAATTACTAGCTGATGCCCGCAGATGTCCTAGGAGTATGAAAAATAGATGTTGGCCGATTCTCAGACCTACCCGTTATGCACACAAAATTTTATACAAATCGATCGAGCCGTTTCGGAGGAGAATGGGAACGAACATTGTGACACGAGAATTTTATATATTAGAAGATTACATAAAACGAGTGACGAGTGAAAGAGACCAACAGTGGTCCGCGGGTTTGTTATTAATTTGCATTTCATTTCTGTTATGCTGGACGGTGATGACTGCTAGGCGTAGTGGTCTCTTTTGTAAAGTTGCCATGCTGACAAGAGTGCTGGAATCGAGAGAGAGTCTATTCCGAGCGACCTGGGATAGGAATTAAAATAAGAAGGTGTGAGTACTTCCTTAGTGGGGAGTCAAGTTACTACTCCCAGCTCCTAAATCCCCAAGACGTCGGAGATCCGAAAGACTTTGAAACTTAACCGGTGAATAACGTCAGTATAATAACATTGATTTCAGTGTATATGGGCTAACTAGACCACACAGACGACCAACCTAAAAATGAC
The DNA here is from genome assembly GCA_932526445.1 of Phragmatobia fuliginosa. Classification (NCBI taxonomy): domain Eukaryota; kingdom Metazoa; phylum Arthropoda; class Insecta; order Lepidoptera; family Erebidae; genus Phragmatobia; species Phragmatobia fuliginosa. The sequence goes on along the minus strand of OW052074.1, from coordinate 15,197,758 downwards.
AGCACTCGTGTTTTCGTATTTTGTTGATGAGTGTGAGACCGTAAATCGGTCACCATGCTGCCATGTCTGTACTCACATTAAGATGGTGACCGCTACCCTTATGGCAGAGCACAGTCACATTGGTACTAAGTTCACTCACAAATATAAAAATAAGTAGGTATGTAACACTAAATAATCACTAGACATATCCTATTTACTATTTTTTGACAGTAACTAAAAAAAACTATGTTCAAAAATTTATTTACCGTAAGCTAAAATACTGCTTAAGTCGATCATCCTTCCTCAAGAATCAAAGTATATTACATTGTTAGAATTGAGTGTTAATGTTATCGAAGACTAAAATAACGTTGACTTGACTTTTGGTTAATGGCTTTGTGGAAGAGTGTAGCCACAACTTAGCTAATGTCATGTATTTGAAAAACAATCTGTCAAACGATTTACTGAATGTAGTGCTGTGTAGAGCCAGAAAAAAAACACTGTTTAGGAGAGTGAGAGTAAGTAATAATTTGTTATCTTTTATAAATGTATAAAACATAGGTAAACTAGTAATGTAAATACGCATAATAATACGACAAGTATATATATACGTTTCTGAAATTATAATTTAATTTTGTTGACAGTAATAATTATAAATTTACTGATATACACAAAAGGAGTGAAAACGCGCATTAAAAGTAATTTATGGGACGTGGAGAGAGGAATATGAGCAGGAATAAATTTATAAATGGGAAATCTGGTCCTGGGGCAATTAAAAAACATATGGTTCGCGGTTAATTCGTCAAGTCCACATTCGCAGATAGAACTATCCCTAATTCGGAGTTATGCCAAAAAGACCGGGGTACATGAGTGGTTCAGTCTTAACCGACAAATTGTGGAAGTAATGCCTTTATTTAATTTTCAAAATTTGGTAAACCAGGGTTTGAGAGGAATTTCTGGTTGAATGTCACCATAAAATTGACCCTTGACGGTTTTAGACATAAGCCACAATCTAGACCACGAATCTAACAGCCATGATTTAAGGGATGAACAGATATCATAGGAGTATATTTGTGAATAATCCTGAGCACCAGCATAAATAGCATTTTTCGCACATGAGTCTGCAGTCTCGTTTCCTGAAATTCCTGAGTGACCAGGAATCCAAGCCAAGACAACGTTCATTTCTAATTCCTGCCATTGAAATAAAAGTTGTCTAATCTTAAGGATAATAGGAGATCTGGGATTTAATCGAAACGGATTTGAAAGAATAGATTGGAGGCAGCCTTTAGAATCTGAAAAAAATATGCTTTTGCTTAAATTATGAGCTTTTATGAAAGAAACAGCTTCCAAAATAGCTATCGACTCACCTGTGAAGACAGAAGAAGCAGAGGGACATTTATAATTTAAAATTATGCTAGTAGAAGGAATCCAAACAGCAGCACCAACTGGGCCATTGGAAGCGTCAGTAAAAATTAGGCGCCAATTCTTATAATTGGAGATAATTTTATCAGAAAATAGACTATTCGCTTCTAATGAGCACTTGTTAATTCCGAAGTCCAGAATGACATTTGGTTGAAATAATATTGCTTCATAAGGAGTATCAAACAGAGGAGGGGCAAACATTAGAATAAGGGGTTAGGAAGGCAGGTAAATTGATAGAAAGCAAGAAGGAGACATGGGGTCGGTTTACTAGAAGGCGAATTTTGGGAATTCAGTAAGTTCGATAGCTGATCCAATTTAGGAACGAGAGGATTGTCAGAATTTTGGATAGCCTTAAAAAATAATTTGTTGGCAAGGAATTGTCTACGAAGAGTAAGTTTCTGAATGACCCTCCGGTCACAACATTCAAGCTGCATAGCGTTGATGGGAGAAGATTTCGTCGCTCCGAGAATAATACGAAGACATTTGAACTGAATTTTGTCAAGTTTTTGAAGACCGGATTTATTTATGGGATCCAAAACAAACACAACGTAATCTAGGTGACTGCGAATTATAGCGTTGTATAGAAGTTTTTGTGAAAAGGGGTGAGAGCCCCACCAAACTCCAGAAAGGGAGCGAAGAACATTGATGTTTTTTTCGCACTTTCTTACAACATAATCGATATGCGGCACGCCCAACAATCTGGTATCTAGCCACATCCCAAGGAACTTAACCTTTTCTTGCTGCGGAATAATTTCACCAAGGACCGAAATGTTAACTTGGGAAATCCTTCGCTTCCGGGAGAAAATCACTACTGAACTTTTAGAGACCGACAAAGAAAGACCATGATGATCTAGCCAATCCATTAACATATTGAGCTCACTAGATAAATGACCAACAATTGCCTCAATAGATTTACTTAAAGAATACAAAGCTAGGTCATCAGCGTATTGGAGAACTTGAACATTTGGAGGTATAGATAACTCCAGGTCATAAGTATAAAGACTATATAAGAGGGGACTAAGCACTGAACCCTGAGGTAAACCCTTCCAAACCTTCCTAGGTGATAAAGAAAAGTCCCTTTTTTTGATGGTAATAGATCTTTCTGAAAATAAACTGTAAATAAAACAGACCAGTTTCTTGGAAACTCCGAGTTGCGAAATCAGTTTATCCTGGAGTATGGGAATAAGAACATTGTCATACACTGACGTTATGTCAAGGAAAACTCCACCTAAATATTCCTTATTGAGAAAAGAGACGTGGATGTCAGTGGATAATAAGGCAAGACTATCCATCGTACTTCTACCCTTTCTAAAACCATATTGAGATCTTCCTAGCAAATTCCTGTTTTCCACGAACCATTCAAGACGATGTTTTATCATGTGTTCAGTAACTTTGCATAAATCAGAAGACAGCGCTATAGGTCTGTAACTATTTGGATCATGTGGGCATTTACCGGGTTTCAGAATTGGGATCACAATTTGATGTCTCCAAGCCTGGGGTACAGAGTCAGACTCATAAAAACTGTTTATTAAATTTAGAAAGTATTCTTGGCTTTTATCAGAAGATTTTTTCAAAAAAGAATAAGGAATCCCATCCATTCCACGAGAAAAATCAATCAAACCATCTAGCGCCAATTGGAGTTCAGGAAATGAAAAGCAATAATAAAATATGAGTAACAATTTATTTGATTGTCAGAAGTAGAAAAAGGGAGGTCAGCTAATTTGTTTTCGAGGCAAGAGGCAAATGCAGGCCATTGGTTTCTATTATCCTATATTTAAAAGTTGAATTAGAACTACGCACGGGACATACCCTGTTAGCTAACGACATGATAATGGGGAAATGGTCAATACCATATGTGTAGGATAGAATGCTCCAGGAAATGACAGAGGCCAAAGATGCAGAACATATTGACAGATCGACAGCTGATCTAGGGTTCTGAGAAGAAAGAACTCTTCTAGTAGGAGAGCCATTATTAACAATGCATAGATTAGAGTCATCCAGAATTTCTAATAGGGAAAGACCAAAGGGATCATCATGACTAGAACCCCAAGAAGAATGACTGCCTCGTTGGTCTAGTGGTTAGCGTATGCGGCTGCTGATCAAGAGGTCTCGGGTTCGATTCCCGGGTCGGACCAAATATTATTTGTGTGATTCACAAATATTTGTTTCGGAGTCTGGGTGTTTTCTATGTATAATATGTATGTATTTACAAAAAAAAAAGTATGTTTATGTATTTATATCAGTTGTCTAGTACCCATAACACAAGCTCTGCTTAGCTTGGGACTAGATGATGTTGTGTGTCAGATGTCCAAAATATTAAAAAAAAAAAAAAAAAAAAAAAAAATGATGAGCGTTAAAGTCACCCATTAAAATGATTGGTGAAGGGACCGAGGAAAAAAATAATAAAATATCAGTGATTAGACTAGAGTGAGGATGAGGATGAGGAATAAATTTAGAAAGTATTCTTGGCTTTTATCAGAAGATTTTTTCAAAAAAGAATAAGGAATCCCATCCATTCCACGAGAAGAATCAATCAAACCATCTAGCGCCAATTGGAGTTCAGGAAATGAAAAAGAATGGTTAAAATTGTTTAGAGATGGGATAGGGCAGAAAGAAAAGTTATGTTAAAAACCCTTACGGCTATAATATTAATTCTTGGGGAAATAGAGGGGAGAGAGATTTGATAAAAGGGAAGACAATGCTTAATAAATAAGGCACAGCCTGCATATCCATAGTCTCTGTTACTCCGAAGACACGAGTATCCCGGGTCCCGAAATCGGGATCCAGGAACAAACCATGTCTCAGAAATGGCAATAACTGATGGGCCAAAAGAATTAATTAGATTAATAAGCTCATATTTCTTAGGACGAAGACTCTTCGCATTCCATTGAAGAACTACTGCCATAATTTGAAGAGAAAGAAAGTATCTGAGAAAGTTTCTGGGCAACGTTGGGCGGTAAGGAGGATTTTTTAATTGAAATTAAATTGACAACTATTGTTAACAAAAGTTCTAATAGACTTTCGTCTTGTGGAGAACTAGCGTCTGGGCGAAAACGTTGACGAAGATAGCCATTTGGAAGGGATGGCGATTCTTCAGAAACAAGGGCTTGATGAGCAGCCCTGTCGTAAGATTTTCCCAAAGGAGCCCTAGGGCGTGGGGAAGAAGTAACGGTCTTTTTATAAGAAACAGTAGGTACAGATGCAGGGGGCTGTTGGGAATATAACAAAGGTGAGGAAAGCGTGAAAGGAGGGGAAAGCTGATCAACTATTATGCGGTATAACTTATTAACTTGAGGAAACTGTCTGGTCTGGTTGAGCCATTAATGTTTTAATACTTTTTTGTCTCCCCTACTCTGGGCAAGCACTGCTGGTAGAGAAATGTTTACCAAAACAGTGAACACAGGAAGCTTCAGCCTCGACCACATTACAAGACTCCTCAGAGTGGGGCTGAGAACACCGAAAGCAACGAGGCTTTGACCGACACTGTAACTTAGTGTGACCAAAGCGGCAACAAAGGAAGCACTGGATAGTTGGGAAATTATATAACTCTACTGGGAGGGAAGAATAGTAACTAAAACTTATTTTAGGGAGGGTTTGTCCACGGAAAGTTAGCACAACAGACTGAGTAGGGATCTATTAAGCCTTCTAGCTTTTAAAATTTCACCACATCCGTCTGGAACAACTATTGAGCTTACAAAGTCTGTCATTGACCAATCCGAAAGGATTTCGCAAACCACACCCATTTTCGTAATATTATAAGTCGGGATTGTCGCAAATTGTTGCATTAGTGAGTTTTTAAAATAGGGTGATTTAAAAAATTGTTGGCATCTTCAGCCGATAAGAATTCTACCGAGATTTTATTTCTACCCACTTTTTTAATACCGTCTGTTGCGATTTTCTTTATTTTATAAGAATGTAAAAACTGACCAAACTTTAATGGGCGTATCGTATAGCCGGAAGATAAGCCACTTGAGGAATTGATTGACCTAATCCTTCGGGGTCAGGAAGATCTGGAGGAATAGGGGGAGTTGGCTCCACAATCGGAGCCATACTATCTTAAGTTAGAAAGGAATTTAAATTAGTAGGTATATGCTTAGGTATTTATAGAAATAACAAAATACTTACAGAAACTTTTACACACATATATATACATAATATGTGTGTAAAAGTTATATACATAAAGTAAATTAATCAATCTGTATGTTATAATAAGATAACAAATTAAAAGTAACAACAGAAAACACACAGCTTATTATCCGAATGACAGACCGCTTTCCATTCTAAAATAACGTTGTTACTGTGTCATCATTCATTTTATGTTGAATTTAATATTCACTAAATGAATATAAATAATTTAGAAAATTGTATTTATCGATTTATATAAGCGCAGAAGAACGTTGGTTCTTCCTCATAAAACTTAAATTAGAACCTTCCTTACTCATTTTATAGCGGAACACCTAGAAGATAATAGAAAGTATATAGGTGTGATAGATTAAAGTAGTTTATAGGTGTATTTTTATTATTTTCCGCTGCAAAGTTTGGTTGAATGTAGTTTACATGTTGCGATTAGATATATTCTTAAGCAACCGTCTACAATATACAAATTGAATACCAGTTTCCAGCTCGCATTAAGTTAGGCATGAGGGGCTGATATCGCGCTGAGGCGCCGAATCGGGAGCGACTGGACGTCGTTATCGCGGGCCTTCTCTGCCGCCTCCTTCTGAGAAATGAAGTCTTCGCTGAAGGTTTGCTCCTCCGTACGGCTCCATGACCGGTAGCGAGAGATCTCCTTCTATGACTGCAGTCAAGGCTCAACGTTGCGTCCCCAGGCGGGGGTAACTGCCAGCGTGTGCTGAGTCGAGTCCTTACTGCAGTCGCAGTGGTTATCGAGTCATCTATATTATATTAAGTTTTTTTTAGTACATGGAAACTTCCATAAATCTATACCACGTCAATAGAAAGGTAATTTGTCGACATACATAAACACATCGTCAACAGGCCTTACTTTTTGCGGTGGCGCAGTTGAGGTCTTGGGCTTAAATTCGGATACAGATTTTTGTTTCGGAGTTTGGGCACAGATTACTGAATAGTTACTACGTTTGGGTGTTTTCTGTGCATAGTATGTATGTATTTACAAAATAAGTATATCAGTATTCTATCAGCCAATCGAGCTTTCATAGTACAAGCTTTGCTTAGTTTAAAACAAGTTGGCGCTGTGGGTTAGATGTTTGATTTCGCAACTTGTCTATAAAGAATTAGTCCATCAGCTTTCTGCCAAGGAAAGTGCCGATAAATTCGGGTTCCAGAGATTAGCCGGCACAAACAGACAGATAGAAAAAAAACTTAAAAGTTGTATATTACTTTGATATGCATTTAGTTAAAAACTTTTAATTTGACATTACATACAGACATTCCAATTTTATTTATTTTATGATTATTTAATAACTGCTGGATATAGGCTTTTACAGGTTTTGGTCTACTACACCACGCTGGTCATGCTTGTTGGTATAGGGTTTGTGTCTATGACAGTGACACTTAGCATTCTGACTGGCTTATTTGTATATATAGACTAGATGATGCCCGCGGCTCCGCTCGCGTTTTAGAGGTGTGAATAATTGATGTTGGCCGATTCTCAGACCTACTGAATATGCATATAAAGTTTCATAAAGATCGGTCAAGCCGTTTCGGAGGAGTATGGCAACGAAAACTGTGACACGAGAATTTTATATATTAGAAGATTAGGCGACCAATTTCCGCAAACAAACTTTTTATTTTCAACAATGAAAATTCATCAGCAATTGTGATTGTTTTTTCTAAACTAAACTCGAATTTATAAATTTTTAAATATTACTAGCTGACCCGACAGACTTCGTACTGCCTCAATCGATAAATAGAAGACCCAAACTTTTTTATAAATTAAACTTGAAAGAAACAAAAGGAATCCTTAATTAATAAAAAAATGTAATTCATTTTTATACATTCAAATTTAAACCTTCTCTGGATTTCCACAAACAATTTAAGACCAAAATTAGCCAAATCGGTCCAGCCGTTTTCGAGTTTTGGCGAGACTAACGAACAGCAATTCATTTATATATATATAGATTAATTGCGTTATAATTGAAATTGCAGTCCGTATGTAAAATTAAAATTTCTTTATTTAGGGTTCCGTAGTTCATGACTCGGAACCCTTGTAGATTTGTCATGTCCGTCCGTCCGTGCTCGACTTACCGTCTAAAAGGTTAGTGCTAGAAAGATGAAACTTTGCATAAATATGTGCTTCTATCAGCCCCCCCCCCCCCCCCCCCCTATAAAGCTAAACGGCTGGCTCGATAAAAATTGGGAAAATTCAGGATGGTAGTCCATGCTATGATCTTTAAAGAAAAACTATATACGGTACTTAGAACAAAAAAGCTTTTGTTTCTAATTTTTTGTAGGTTTATCTGGTTGTTTCTGGTGAACTATTGTTAACGGCTTGACCGATGTTGAAAGGACTTTTACCGGCAGAAAGCTGGTGACGTAAGAAGTAACTTAGCCTAATGTTTTAAACTAGCTCCGCTCCGCGGCCTTACACGCAGGTTACAACAATAACCGCAAAGCTAGTGATAAAATATAAAACATTTATCGAAACTTTAAGCTATAGATATATATATATAATAGAATAAGTAAAAAGATAGTTAGGACATGCTACACTCAACCCCATCTAGCTTCAAACTAAGCAGAGCTTGTGCTATAAAAACTAGTTTGATTGCCCTTTACGTGTAGAGAAAGTACCCCAAATAAAAATATTTTTCGTGAAATAATAAAGCACTTTGTCTACGTAGTAAAAACACATATCCTTGCCAAGTTTCATCTTTGACGAATGACGAAACCATAAGGAACTCTAAAATAGGAGTTAGTTTAATTTAACCATTCTTTTCTTGTTCCGAAAATCCAACTCTTAAAATACATCGAAAAATTACAAAAAATTGTATGATTATTTCATATTTTTACAAACAATGTTTTTATTACATGTTTTTATTTCCTAATCTAGCAAGGAAGGAGGCGGTCTCCGACCTTCCGCCTATTTGATTAATGTTGTTGAAATGAAAAGAAATGTTTTGAAATTAAAACCAATTAATTTTATTTCTTTTTAAGTATATTTACATTACGAATTAAATTTATTACCTTACTAGCTATCGTCCGTAGCTTCGCCCGCGTATGTTTCAGTTATTGCTGTGAAAAGTGCCCAATGTCCTTTCTCGGGATCTAAACTATCTGTGCACCTGTCTGCTTAATTCAATGAAAATCAATTCAGTAGTTTTATAGTGAAAGCGCATCAGACAGACAGTTTCTTTCACGTTTATTATATTAGTAGAAATTAAACGGTTATGCGTCCACGGAAGCAGTATTTACTGCAGATCGATACATGGTCAGTTTTCTTGTGATATATTATAAGGGTACTTTGTTAGTGACGTCACTAATGCAATTGAAGAATAGATATGTTACACTCATCTGGCCATACGGGTTGTTTATGTTTCAAGTTTTCCTTCTCTTTGCAATGATGTTGATCTGTGATCGAATCATTCTTGCAGTGACACCGTGTGATGGATTCAAAATACGGGGTGTCACTACCCCTATTAGGTGTCATAAAAGGTAACTAAGGGAGCGAACTATGTAACTGTTTATAAGGTATCAAAGCCACGCTGATTTCAGCACGAATGGGCCGTCTCGACTTGGCTTGAACTACCTAAAAACAACAGTACGTCTGCTGTCGTGAGACCGGAGGTCCAATAATGCAGAAGCATCTCATTAAGCCGTTATTGTGTGGGTCACCGTGCTCTATTATCTGTATTCATAATGAGGATGGTGACCCCTATTCTTTGATTCTTCTCATGCCTTCCACTTATTAAGACAGGGTAAATGTTGAGATGGGGTTCCAAGGCTTCCTTTCGAGGGTACACCTGGTTCCTCGATTTATAGTACCTCAGACGGCGTGTGGTTTTAGCCACCAACTGGTGGTATCCGTGGGCGTCTCCGCATGAAAAAGAAAAATAAATGTTGGAATAAACCTGTAACAAGAATGACTTCTATATTGTATATTTTTACAGTAATCATTATGTATCAATCGTAATTATTATGTTTTATTTTCTCTTTATAAATCTAAGTAAGTTAGGGTAAGTTAGAACAAGCACTCACTATTTTCTGAGATGGGTCCAGATGTCTTGATAACAGCAGTTTCCGGACCCTCCCATTTCAACCGCAGAGCGGCACATTGTGTGGTTTTAGTCGATCGGATTTCGATACACTACCCCGATTCAAAGCCTGTTGAGATGACGGCCCGTGTAGTTTGCCAAACGAAAAAACGGGACACCATTTGGGGATCCTAAACTATTGTGTGCCCAGAGGCCCCCGCACAGTTAAAGACGGTCCTGCCCCTCCCTCATCTAAATAAGAAAAAATAAGAATGTGCGGGTCCCTTCCCCTTGTTTAATATTGATTAAGTAAGAACGTAAATTCAAAAATGAATATACCTTTGGCTGGGTTTGATGTTTAGGTATTTTCAAAAAGAACAGTTTTAGGCAAAGTTTACAATCAAGTGGAAATTGATTGATTTAATTTATTTATATACAATAACTACTCCTATCTTTGCTTAGTTTTGTGATCTTACGTAAGAACTATCAAGACTCCCTCCCACCCCCTCGTAAGTAAAATAAGACAACTTAACCAACGCCGCTCTTCTCTGCTTTTTGCCATTTGTTTAACCTCTTAAGAGGCCACGACTCTCACTTTCTGTTTCATCTATACTCTATACAAATAAATAAAATTGGAGTGTCTGTATGTAATACCAATTTTACATTTTGTCACTGAATGCATATTAAAGTAAATACAGCAATTATACCAAAAATGCAGTTTCTAAATTTCTTGTCCGTCTGTCTGTAATCTGTAGAACGGCTAGACTGATTTTAACGGGGTTTTCACTGGCAGAGAGCTGAGGACATAAGGAGTAGCTTAGGCCACTTTTTATTAGACTAGCTTCGCTCCGCAGCGTTACTCGCGCTTACAAGTATAACGGCGGGTAACACCTTAGGACTCGGCTAGGTTAAAATAATTCAAGATAAATAATTATTATAATGTCAAACCGCTGGGCTCAGGTCTCCGCTCAGGAGAGGGTTAAACACATATGTCCCCATGCTGGCTCTTTCATTTGCTGTGTGTCAATTTAGCCGTCCCCGTTTTTTCTTTTTTATAGTTATTTAGTACTTAATTGTATTTCAGATAAAATTGGAATCCGCATCAAATGGTGTACTAAAAGGCTCGTTCACAGTCGAGCCTTTGATGTGCAACATAGCCAAAACTCTCCACGGAGGTCACATCGCCAGCGTGATTGATGTCTTCTCTTTCTATTCCCAGTTGAGTAGTCCTGATGGAAGACTATCCTGGACTACGACTATGAATATCACGTAAGTATAAGAAAGGTTAAACATTTTAATGCAATAACACCTTTCTTCAGCGGCTCCGTCAGTGTATAAATGGGATCATTTTCGGGTGAATATAAACAACAATGTATTTTATTGGTAAAACTTTTTCAAAATAAATTTAGTAGATTCAAATATTACTCAAAACAACGTCACAAACACACAAACTTTACCTCTATATTATATTACTTGTGTAATACAATGTGATTGTTACATATTATATATTCAGACATTTGACACACAACGTCATCTAATACCAAACGAGCTAGTACAATGCTTACTTGACAAATAATATCAATAAATAGGTTAATAAATTTTTTACAAACACATATTCTACATAGAAAACACCCAAATTAGGAATTAAATATATGCAGATCATACAAAAGTATTTGGTTCCACCCAAAAATATACATTTTCAAAGTTTTACGTAATCTCCTTATAGTTTTCTTGTCTTCTTTTCAGTTATATAGGCCCAGCTAAAGCAGGCGAAATAGTGAATATCGAAGCTAAACCAGTGAGAACGGGGGATTCCGCAATTGTTGAAACATGTTTATATGGCTGTAATGGGAGCCTCTTGGCTAAAGGAACCACTACATTCAGAGCCGGCCACGAAAAGTATCAACAGTATTTCAAGGAACAATTTAATTTTGATGTGTATATGAATTAATCAACAACACGTTTGAGAATGAAAAAAACTACAAATACGTATATCGCTGATATGTTAGATCTATCTGTAATCTTACCCACAATCTCCGGTATTCTTTACAATGCCTAGGTAGATATATTGGGAAATGTATAAAATATAATGAATATTATCATTAATTACATACTTTACCTAGGTATTCTTAACACTTCTATACTCCTAGGGATTGTATAAAATACCTGCTGGTCTACCACTGACTGACGATGTGTAAAATATACATGTTTTGGTCTGTATTTATCAATGTTAAATCTAATACATTTAATTATTTGTTATAAGTTTAAGTATTTCCTTATTCTCTTAACTGCATATTTTTGTAATCTTGCGTAATAATTATCAAGAATAACTCTGACCCTTTGTAAGAAAAATAAGACATGATTGACCCCCAACCCTCAACTAAGTCATCTTACGTAATAAATGAATGACCCCTTATATTATACATATCCAATAAATTTATGATTATAATTAATGGAGATAGTTTTTTGTTTTTTCGGAAGACGGTCCCCATTTCATCTCACCCACATTTTTTTTTCATTAAATTCATTACGACTTGATTATTTAAAATTGAAGACGTTAATTACTTGACATTGGCAGAAATAGCTGATATTCGGCTGGTTGCCATTTCATCAAGAGAAGAAGAGGATTATAATTATTTAAAGTATTTTATTTACAAACTGCTTTTGTCCTCTGTACATACTATATTGCCACGTTGAATGGCAAAGCTAATTCTTTGTGCTAGAAAAAGACCAGCCTTTTGGTCATGAGAACGACAATAATAGGTATATTGCTTTATTTTACCAACAAGTACTAAGTTTAATTGTTTAGTTCTACCCGTTTTACTTTAGAATCAGTATTTTACACGGAGCGACTGTCATCGTGCCTCCACCACCCTGAGAGCGAACTGTAATTTGAAGATTGAACTATTTTTCAGTATATTTGAGGGCAATGACTTCCCAATAACGATTGTCATAGATTTTCATGACAACTCGGACCGACAGCTTAACGTGCCCCCGAAGCAAGAGCGAGGAACACCTTTAAACTTCTCTATTCGGGCTTGTTATTATTCTGTACAAACATTTTCAAGCTAATAGTTGTTTTAGTTAAGTACCTATTGTAGTTTAAACAGAATTCCTTTTATTTACAACTAACTGAGCCCCGTCGTGCTACCATCGGTTATAAGTAGTTGTAAATCGCGAGAAGCACCGCGGAGCAAAGGAAGTTTAATTTTTTTTTTATTTTCAGACAAAGAATATAAAAAATATTTTCAGATAAGTACCGTATATTCTTTGATATGCACTTAGTATAAAACTATTCATTTTATATTACAAACAAACACTCCTTATTTCTATTGTCCATACACGACTAAATTTGAATGTCTAAAAAAAATATGGTATTCAGCTTTCGATACTGAACACATCTACCTATGTAATTAATACAAAAAAAAAACATGTTAATATTATCCGGAAAACTACCAAATTTTTGTTCTTAACGCATGATATAGTTCTCAACGTAAGCACTACATAGTATAAAACAAAGTCGCTTTCTCTATCCCTTTGTATGCTTAAATCTTTAAAACTAAGCAACGGATTTTGATGCTATTTTCTTTAATAGATAGAGAGTGATTCAAGAGGAAGGTTTTCATGTATAATACATACTTTATTGCTCATAAGTTCATAACACATACAAACTGCACACTCATATCTCAATTTACAAGTTACAATTGTAATACTGTTAAAATGTAAAAAATGGCAATTTATGTAAGTAGCCCACAGTCTCCCAAACTGAGTTATACTCGTATTCTGGGAGCCTGTAAGTTCTCTTTATGCATGGTGAAACATGGTGAAAGTGAACACTTTTTTACAATATGGATTGAACTTGGATTCATTACAATTACAATCTTAGTAAACAGTTATGTTTTCAGTGTTATTAGTTGCTCAGTTGCATCATAACTTAGCTGTTGTAACCAATTATTCAACCTTATCTTTGTATTATATTTATTTAGTGTATAAATTGAAACTTTTTTTTGTATTTTATTATACAACCGTGTACTCATTACCTTTTGCTGCCTATGCGCGAATGACGTTCTGCAACGTATTGGTTGACAAACTATGGTACCCTGTCTTTTTTTTACGATGTCAGGATTTATCGAGAGTTGCGAGTGTTTCCGAAGTATTGTATTAAGTATGAACAACTGCCTCACTGACAGAACCTTATACATTCCTCATACAGTTTTTTACATGCATAATATAGTAGATAATAATTTTAATGTCGTAAATAAACCCATTTTTTACGCTTACATTGCAAACGCTGGCTGTACTCTACGAGATAGATCAAAATAATATACTACAGTATTGTACATCTTAAAAAGGTCTACAAAAAAGTCCACGATGTTATATGTCTATCTGTTAGGGATAACCCACAATATCCATTTTTTTTACAATACAAGCTATTGTATTCAGTATTACTATACAGTATTACAATATAGTATATAGTAATACTGAATACAGTATTACAATACTGTATTCAGTATTACTCCTTATTAAGTACCTTAAATACATTGTGTATTTAACATCCATTAATATGGCCCCTCCTGCAAGGTAAAATTATTTCTGTGCCGAAATATATCCAAATTGACTTGCCAGTTTAGCCGTGAAGGCGTAATATACAGATAAATAATAAGACACAGATAAATATACAGAATTTCTTTTGAATTTATAACAATAATAATTGAATTATATTAGATGAATTTAAAATATTAATATTTTTATGACATAAAAATGTATGGTTACAGTAAAGTAATATGTTATATTATAATTAAGTTAATCATTATATATAAAACAAACTCTACTCATTTTTTTAATAAGAGCTACAAATTCTTTAAAATTTTCTCTCCTTATCGCAGACGAGGAAAAGTTGCCGTAAATTTTCGATGTAAAAGTTTCCACATCGAAATTTAATTGGTTCATATCATGCTTAAATGTATTATTTTTAACAGGATGCCTAGTCCTGCTTTAATGATATATGGATTTTTGTCCTACAGTAGAGCAAACGCCCACCTGTTTTCTCCAAAAGTAGCGTTAGTATTATCTGAACTAAATGCTGAAAAACATGCGATATCTATGTCAAATTTTGAAAGCGTATTTAAAATAGCATCACTTATAGCATCAGCTGTTTCAAATGGACACTCAAAAAATCTAATAATTTTGTATGAATTTATTTTTTTGTTTTTATTAATTATATCCGTAGCGACACTAAAATGAACCTTAGAAAATTCATCAAGATTTGAAGTTTTCAGAGCTGTGACCACTATTTCTTCAGCTTTAGGCCCGAGTACGTTTTTAACTAACGTTAGGCTTTAGTTTTTGTAATAAGTATTTTTTTGGCAATATTGGAATTGGGTAATATTTGCGGCAGCAATTTCATACCACAATCTGTGCATGAATATGACAAATTATGTTTAACACAGTGATATGTTTTGTTAATTCAGCAAGGGTTATCATATTAATTGCTGCTGAATTATACTTTGGAAAGAAAGTTGTCAGTAAGTTCGATGGGCACCCGATAGCTGTTTCTTTTCAAATCAAATCAAATCAAATCAAACCATTTTATTTCAAATAAACCATACAACGGCACTTTTGAAACGTCAAGTAGTCAGTCAGTAGTCAGTCGTGAAGCTAATCGTCTGTTCCAATTCGTAGATCCTATGGAGAAGAACAGACAAGAAACTCCATGGACACTCTTTTCCAACATTGTTTTTACAATTTTTGGTTACATTGTTTAAGGCATTTTATTAAATGTGAGGACAATGTAACAATTCTCATATTTACACATGTAGTGTCCAAAAACAATTAAACAATAAATAGAAGTTGTGAGATGACCAGCCCCGACTGGCGGCACCCGTATCACGAGCATGACCCATGCACCAGCCATCGTCCAGTTCAACCATATCGTAGGGAACCGAACGACCCGCTACACATGCCACCGCCAGCAGAACTTTTGAGCGAGCATGACATACTCACAACCGCCAGTCAACAAACTTTTTTTGTAAATTACCATTTGCATGAAGTTTTATGTCACTTAATCCGCCGTGAGTTACGAAAAAATCTTTGTTGCAAATCTTACACCATGTATGAAATCCTGAACTAGCCTTAGTTATCCATGAATAATTTTGTGACCATTCATCACGAAATTTGCATAACCGTTTTGCTTTTTTATGGGAGTACACTGTGATATTTTCTAACTTACCTATCATCATGATTTTTATCTATCAAATATCATCATTCATCATCCAAATATTGATATTCATTTGTATACCCAATTACCTCTCTAGTTTGTTAAATATTTAAAAAGAATGTGAATTTAAATGTGAATTTAAACTTGATTTGGACGTTATTCACCACGTCTTTTAACATTACTACTTATAGTCCATTGTTCCAGAAAAAACGATAATTCATAACTAGTAGCCGAAGATCGAACTAAGTGGCGTGCAATTGGAGATGCCTATGTCCAGCAGTGGACTGCGATAGGCTGATGATGATGATATTCACAACTAGATACAACTTGATACAACAAATGTTCTGCGATGATATGCGGAAGTGTTAATAATATGGGTTAAAGTATGAAATTACCGTTTTATTGTAATAGGTAATTTGAATTGACATAGAATCTTCAAGGTTAGGAATATTTAAGTGAAACTTTTTTCAAATCCTAAATCTAATCTGATAAGATAACTTTTTTGTTTTTTCGGAAGACGGTTCCAATTTTCATCTCATCCAAATTTTTTTATCATTAAATTCATTACGACGACGACTTGAAGACTAGAAGACTATACAATTAAAGAAGTTAATTAAGAAAAAGAACGAAGTCGGGACGCGGGACAATTTCATCGAATTCGGGTTCGGTCGGAAAATTCAGGACGGGTGGCAACTCAGCTCAATGGTGTCGCAGAGATTATGTGATTATGTGAGTGAGAGAGAAGTGTTATGTGACTGCTGTAATCAAATGTGTGTATGATTTGCAGATATTCGTTTCAAAGTTTTGGGTATTGTATTTTCAAAAAAGTAGTAGGTATATTTTTTTTGTATTATGATTTATTTATTAAGACCCGCCAACAATTAGAGTATTACAAATTTCATAGTATAGGTCATAACGTAACAATTACTTATAGGTAGGCACAACATGTACATATTACAGAAATAAAACCCGGTTTTACAAACAGAAACATAAAAATCTAATAACATTTTTTTAATTGACACATAATGTGGCCATTAGCTTTAGTTATTAGTATAAGCAACACAGTTAATTGAGAAATTAGATACAATCTGGGAAGGAGTTCAATTTCGATTTAAGTTTGCTTAACGAATCATATATCGACTAAGTCACTGCATTTATTTAACACCTTACACATCCTCACGCAAGGAGAATTAGCACCCAAAACAGTTCTTCTCAATGGTGGACACAGCGGCGTGATGGGATGACGCGGCATTCTCGAAGGCACTCGAAATTTAAGAAGGCTCAGCAATGGGGAGCAATCAATTTCGTAATTGACAGTCTTAAAACCAAAGATTACGTCATTCAACTCAAAACGGCTGCTAAGAGATTTTAAATTAAAATGTTTTAGCCTGTCAGAATATGAGCGAAGTCTTCTGGATATGCCATTACAATATGCAAGATGCCACAGAAATCGCTTTTGGACACGCTCTAAGCGCAGGGAATGCGTTGCGTAGTGTGGTCGCCAGACTATGCTGCAATATTCCAACGTGCTTCGGATAAGACTATTATAAAGCAATAATTTAGTCCTATTGTTACGAAAGCTTTTACAAGTGCTCAAGACAAAACCTAGCATTTTAGATGCTCTTTTTATAATGTGATCCAGATGATGCGTGAAAGTTAGTTTTCCATCAAAAATCACGCCGAGGTCTTTAATCGTATCCAATTCTTTAATCATGAAGTTATTTATTTGGTACTCGAAGTTGATTACATTACGGTTCCTAGTAAATTTTATATGGTTGCATTTATTATTATTTACCCGCCACCATTTTTACCCGCCGCAAATACTTGGTTCCCTTAGAAAAAAATCAAAAACAGAAATTTGTACAAACATTATTTATACCACTTT
Source organism: Phragmatobia fuliginosa (assembly GCA_932526445.1). Classification (NCBI taxonomy): domain Eukaryota; kingdom Metazoa; phylum Arthropoda; class Insecta; order Lepidoptera; family Erebidae; genus Phragmatobia; species Phragmatobia fuliginosa. Next base: position 15,180,087 of record OW052074.1, on the reverse strand, counting down.
ATAAACATGTTTTATTGCTTCTATTAATTCCATGAATGGATCATTGTATTTGATGTTAATTCGCCGCCACAAATATTCAAAAATAGCATCCGCAAAATTGGTAAAAGTTTAGAAATACGTCGCCATTTTAAGGGGTTGTGAATGGTTGGGTGGGAGGGAGCGGAGGGGTTGGAATCCCCCCTCACCATTTTTACCGGCCGGAAATACTTGGTTCCCTTAGAAAAAATCAAAAACAGAAATGGTAAAAAATCTCGTGCTTCGGTAGCACGTTAAGCTGTCGGTCCCGGTTGTCGTGAACATCTATGGCAATCGTTATTGGGAAGTCAGTGCCCTCAAATATACTGGAAAATAGTTCAATCTTCAAATTCCAGTTCGCTCTCAGGGTGGCGGAGGTCAGATGCCAGTCGCTCCGTGTAAAATACTGATTTTGAAGTAAAACGGGTAGAACTAAACAATTAAACTTAGTACTTGATGATAAAATAAAGCAATATGCCTATTATTGTCATTAATAGGTTTGCCATTCAACGTGGCAGTATAGTATGTACAGATAGACAAAAGCAGTTTCTAAATAAAATACTTCAAATAATAATAATCCTCTTCTTCTTTTGATGAAATGGCAACCAGCCGAATATCAGCTATTTCTGCCAATGTCAAGTATTAACGTCTTCAATTTTAAATAATCAAGTCGTAATGAATTTAATGAAAAAAAATGTGGATGAGATGAAATGGGGACCGTATTCCGAAAAAACAAAAAACTATCTCCATTAATTATAATCATAAATTTATTAGATATATATAATATAAGGGTCATTCATTTAATACGTAAGACGACTTAGGAAAGGGCTGGGGGTCAATCATGTATTATTTTTCTTACAAAGGGTCAGAGTTATTCTTGATAGTTATTATGCAAGATTACAAAAATATGCAGTTAAGAGAATTAGGAAATACATAAACTTATAACAAATAATTAAATTGATTACATTTACATCCAAGATGATAGTAAACGTTGCTAAAAAATGTATTTTTTAAAAATAAACATAAAAACCAGTGAAAGGTACTCGTACATTCATGTTTTCATTTAGATTTTTACTTATAATATACTAAAGAGGCGGAGGGGTACACATATTTTTACTTTTTCTTATTTAGAGGCAGATGCTTAAAATCGTCTCACGAAATAAATTAAAGGCCCATAATAAGTCAAATAATAAAATAATTATCAAGATTACATATTTTCTAAGTACTGACACAATCCATATCTTTGTTCCCGGGTCGACGATAGATGACAAAATCAATATTTAAAACCCTTGTACAAATCTATATAAATAATTAAATGGAAGTGTCTGTTTGTAATATCAAAGGAACAGGATTTTAGTAAATGCATATGAAAGTATAAACGGTACTTACATCAATAAAAAAAGTCTGTCTGTTTGTTACGGCTAATTCTGGAATAGCTGAGGTGATTTTGACGGCACAAAAATGTTTCATTTGCTCGTCATTTTATAGTAACCTATTATAACATTGATAAATACAGACCAAAATATGTATATTTTACACATCGTCTGTTGTAGACCAGCAGGTATTTTATACCAACCCTAGGAGTATAGAAGTGTTAAGAATACCTAGGTAAAGTATGTGATTGATAATAATATTCATTATATTTTATACATTTCCAATTATATCTCCCTAGGCATTGTAAAGAATACCTGAATTATACAGATTGTGGATAAGATAATTACAGATAGATCTTACATATCAGCGATATACGTATTTGTAGTTTTTTCATTCTCAAATGTGTTGTTGATTAATTCATATGCACATCAAAATTAAATAGTTCCTTAAAATACTGTTGATACTTTTCGTGGCCGGCTCTGAATGTAGTGGTTCCTTTTGCCAAGAGGTCCCCATTACAGCCATATAAACATGTTTCAACAATTGCAGAATTCCCTGTTCTCACTGGTTTAGCTTCGATATTCACTGTTTCGCCTTCTTTAGCTGGTCCTATATAACTGAAAAGAAAACAAGAAAAGTATAAGAAGATTACGTATAAATATATATAACCATCCAAACCAACGTCCAGCTTAAACAAGTAGCGGCGGCCACTCTACGCAGGGTGCTGGAGGCAAATAACAAGACCGTCGCCCTGATCCAGGAACCATGGATCAGAAACATTATGATATGTAGTCTGAATAACATCGGCGGTATTGCGGGTGCCCCTTAAGATGGTGGGTCCTGTGCACTGGCCGTTTAAGGTAAAGACGGTAATGGGGAGCGGGTCACAAGCTACTACAAATCATCACGTAATAAATGAATGCCCCCTAATGTGAGTAATATTAAAATAACTGATACTGAATTGTTATTTTTAATAACATCGGCGGTAAGTTAGTTTTAGACACATCCGTTGTAAAACCGGGGACATGCATCATTATGCCTAAATCTATAAAAACAACTTTGCTTCACCAATTCTGTTCTAGATAAGTCTCAACTGTGATGATCCCCACAGGAAACCAAACAGTCCTCGTACTAGCTTCGGTCTACATGCCGAACGACGGTGAAATACCTCCGAAAGAGCTGACCGAACTGGTACAATACTGCGATGACACAAATATTTTAATTCTTCATCTCTTCTCAATTTTTCATCTCAACATTACTTGAGAGCTATGAACTGACGTGCCCTACCATCACTCCCAATGGGTAAGAGTTCCTGGTAGGGGCCTGAAACTTGATTACGTAAAGAACTCAGGACACTTTTCAGTCGAGCGAAAAACACCAGAACCGATGAGGATACAAGAAGCGAATCAGGTACAGGTAAATTAGCTTGGAGAATTTTTTGCGTTTGTAGTAGTGTATGGTCACGTGGCACCTGCGGACAGCGTAAATTGGTTTATTCTGGTTTTGTGCGTGTTGCCACTTGCCACTATCAAGTGACGATTTTTTGCTTTAGATCCTAGGCCAAAAATAACAAAAATTTTGACCGTAGACCCCACGGAGTTTTAAAAACCTAGATGAATGGAAAAAAAAAATTATATATCGGTCTCTCCTCTTTGAAGTTTCACTTCTATTGTGTGTGAATCGCACACACACCTTTTTTTTTATAAAGTCAAAACCTTTTTCTTTAAAATAAAAAAATGTTTTTATTGAAAACAAAAATCAGAGTGTTGCTAGGGTAAGTATAAAATTAAATAGTAATGTTAGGATATCGAAAAAAATTTTGTATAGGCCAGAACGATATAGCGGAAACGCGCTCTAAGATCTGAGTAATATACACACCACTACATATGCAAAAATTTCTCGAGACTAATTTCACTGTATCGGAGTAGAGAAGGCATTCGCAACGTCAGTAGCAATGTAAACACAACAAATAAAGCTGCCAGACTAAAGAAAGTTCTGTCATAGGACAACTCAAACCTTCTGGGGTCCCTGAAAAAAGACGATGGCAATTATGCAAAAACAGGGGAAGAAACACATGGAGTGCTTTTTTCCTACTGGACCAATCTAGGCTGGCTGGAGTAAACGGGAATTTTTTTCTGGCGCACTATGGTCCAACAGCAAGGACTAAGTGTGGAAAACACCCAGGAAAACTACAGAAGATTCCATAAAACCTTGATAAAATGTATATTTTTGGGTCGAACCAAATACTATTGTATGATCTGCAAATATTTGATTCCTAGTTTGGGTGGTTTCTATGTAGAATGTGTGTGTTTGTAAGAAAAGTATATATGTATTAATATTATTTGTCAAGTTTGCATAGAACAAGCTCTGCTTAGTTTGGGACTAGATGAGGTTGTGTGTCAAATGTCTGAAAACATTTATTTACGTAACAATCAAATTGTATTACACACGTAATACAAGAGGTTTTGATTGTTTGTGACGTTGTTTTGTGTAATATTTAAATCTACTGAATTTATTGTGAAAATTATTTTACCAATAAAAAGCTATTAAACATTATTATTTATATTAACCCGAAAATGATCCCATTTATACGCTGACGCAGCCGCAAAAGAAAGGTGTTATTGTATTAAAATGTTTGACCTTTCTTCTACTTACGTGATATTCATAGTCGTAGTCCACGATACTCTTCCATCAGGATTACTCAACTGGGAATAGTAAGAGAAGACATCAATTACGCTGGCGATGTGACCTCCGTGGAGAGTTTGGCCTACGTTGCACATCAAAGGCTCGACTGTGAACGAGCCTTTTAGTACACCATTTGAGGCGGATTCCAATTTTATCTGAAATACAAATAAGTAATAAATAACTATACCAAGAAAAAACAGGGACGGCTCAATTGACACACAGCAAATGAAAGAACCCCCAACCGGCAGTTACCCGCCGTTATTGTTGTAAAACGCGAGTAACGCTGCATTCAGTGACAAAATGTAAACTTGGTATTACATACAGACACTCCAATGTTATTTATTTGTATAGAGTATAGATGAAACAGAAAGTGAGAGTCGTGGCCTCTTAAGAGGTCAAACAAATCACAAAAAGCAGAGAAGAGCGGTGTTGTTTAAGTTTTCCTTTTTTTTTCTTTCAAGGGGGTGGGAGGGAGTCTTGATAGTTCTTACGTAAGATCACAAAACTAAGCAAAGATAAGAGTAAATAAATAATTAAATAAATTAAATCAATCAATTCTCACTTGGTTGTAAACTTTGCCAAAAGCTGTTTCTTTTAAAAATACCTAAACATCAAAACCAGCCAACGGTATATTCATTTTTGCATTTAAATTCTTATTTATTCTTATTTAGGAGAGGGAGGGGCAAAGGCATCTTTAACTCTCGGGGGTCCCCAGGGCGCACAATAGTTTAGGGGCCCAGAATTATTACGTGTCCAATAAAAATATAAATCATAAATATTTATTTTGTATTGAACTGTAATTATTTTGAAAAACAAAATAATGTGTCAAATAATATTTTTTGAGACTGTATGTGTGAGTGAAACAAATTTTCGGTCCGTTGTGGGTGCCCCTTAAGATGGTGGGTCCTGGGCACTGGCCGTTTATGGTAAAGACGGTAATGGGGAGCGGGTCACAAGCTAGTACAAATCATCACGTAATAAATGAATGGCCCCTTATGTGACTAATAATAAGATAACTGATACTGAATTGTTATTTTTTAGCTGAACTCTTATTTTAGTCTATTGATAATTCAGTCCCAATACAATCACATATGGTCTAGGATGTTTTGAAATTACAAAAATTGACCTGTTACGTATAACATACGCCTACTGAAACGGTCGCTCGTTTCTACTATAAATAAATAAATATTTCGTACATCTGAAACACAACGTCATCTAGTCCCAAACTAAGCAGAGCTTGTATACATATTTTTCTTTTGTAAATACAAACATATTATGCATAGAAAACTGCCAAACTCTGAAATAAATTTTGGAGATGATACAAACATTTCGAGACCCGAAACCTCTTTATCGTCACATTAAACGCACAGTCGTAAAGTTGAATTGAAGTGAATTGAATGAATTTTTGGTTGAGTACTGTATTAACTGGCGTCGTAACTCCGCAACCCTAATTAATTTGACAAATTAATTTAATTAATTACTGCAATTAAATAAATAACATAATATATTTCTGTTATTTGAAAAAAATAACAGTTACCATGTTCTTGGTACATTCCTAATTGTATAAATTATAGTTAATATTTCTTTTTATTAAAAAGTGCCATTGTTAAGTTCACGAAAACTCAATTTAAGTTATTATAATTAATATTATAAAAATAAATAGCTCCTTTCAATAAAAATAGTTATTACTGTGTTGGCAATGGTTCAGCTGAAACAAAAAATATCATTATAATTATTAATTAAATAAAATTATGCTCATAGATTTAATTTTATAAAGAGGCATTTTTTTTAAAGTAGATCCACCAAAATGACTCTAATAGAATGCATGAAATTCTTATGAACCGACAGATAAGTGCTCTCAAAGTGAGTTCTATATTTCTCCGATCAGACGAATTGAGTTGGTCAGCAAAACCGAGGCTCCACCCAAGCCAGTGTCTCGACGAGAAGGCTTTACACGGGGGTTATCCGGTCTATATATAGGACACGTCTCTGTCGACCCCAGAAGAGCTATAAGCGATTACCGCACGGTTAGGTGTCCATGGAGGCGGCGTGCGCCTTAGCCGGAACTCCCGTGTTGAATTTGGAGACGTACGTTCTCACCGAAGCTTATCGGCGGACAGCTGATTTCCAGGCGGAGAGCTGCTTTATGCCTCCACGAGTGGCGTGAGGTCACTCGCCAAGCCAAGATTGTTCGTTGGTCGTCTCGGTTAGACTGACGCAGGTCCTACCTGCACTCGGTCGCTAGGAGGGAATTGAGTCCCGCTGCCAAACTGCGACTGCAGTGAGGACTTGGCCGAACACACGCTGGTGGCTTACTCCGCCTTGGTGACGCAGCGTTGGGCCCTCACTGCAGTCTTCGGAAGAGATCTCTCGCTATGGCATACGCTTCATGGCCGGAAGGCGATAGATGCTTTACCGAGGTCGCAACCTTCTGTGGAGTCGTCATTTCGCAGAAGGAGGTGGCGAAGAGGGCCCGGGAGATCGACCTACATTCGGAGCCAATCGGAGGTGCCCCTCATGCCACCATGAGTGCAGTCTCGGGGATTCCCTTTATCGGATTCAGTGGCCAGCCGCGAGGAAAATGGAGAAAACGGAAAATGTCATCAGATGATGGAACCCGCGCCAGTGCGGGCAGGCCCTGGATGGACTCCGGATGTCGTAATAACAGCTGTTTCCTGATCCCTCCCATCTCAAGCGTAGGGTGGCACACCGGTTTTAGTCGGTTCGATTCCGACACTTCACCTCGCCGCAAACCCCAGTAGACTGATGGCCCGTAGAAATTATTCCTTATGCCATTAACTACCTGCTAGCGAAAGTCTCATCATAATCGTTTCAGACGTTCCAGACACTAGCTTAAACAAACACACAAACAGACAAAAACTAAAAAAAAACATTCATTAATTCATTTATGCTGTTATGCTTACATGTGTGCATTTAGTAAATTACAAACATATCCTTTTATTTTATTTATTTGCATGTTTAGATGTGTAGATAAACATTATACCTAATTATTCTGTATTTGAATTAGTACATTTTTGTATACAAAACTCAATAAGTAAATAGGAAAAGGAAATCAACCTATTAGGTATTTTATTGTAAATAATAATATAACAATTTAATTCAAGTAATCATTCATATATATATGTCCGGCCTGGGAATCGAACCCGAGACCTCGAGAACAGCAGATGAATACGCTACCACTGCGCCGCCGAGGCAGACCATGACATGACATTAATTGTTTAATTTGTATTTCTGTGTAAAATATAATTAATAATAATATGTTTTTTATATTACTAATAATGACATTAAATTTAATCATAAACTTATAAAGATCAGGAAATAATAAACGTAATTCGAAAAATAAATTAAAAATAAGCCAGTTTTCCTACCCAAAATTATACAATCTAAATATAGTTGATAAATCGTCTATTTATTTTTTCGTTTTCATAGAATAAGATGGTGTGTTAAGATTTTTGAAATACTTTAGATCTTCAGTTACTTTTGTCTTAAGTAAACGAGCAATACTTATATTTATGTATTTGTGATCTCAGAAACGGCTCTAAAGATTTCGCTGGGATTTGGCATTTGGGGGTTTTTGGGGATGAGCAATCGATCTTGATTAGTCTTATGCTTGGGAAAGCGCGAGTCTTCGAGTTTTCATGCGTTTTTTTCTTTATTACTCTTAGCATTGCTTGCGACATCTAAACTACTCTTTCAGTACCTGACTGCCCTGCCTCTGAAACTCAACGCGTTCAAATTCAAGTCGAACTTTTTCTAATATCATATACGTATTTATATCAGTTGTCTAGTAGGTACCTATAGTACAAACTCAGCTAAGTTTAGGACTAGGTCATCTAGTAGTTGTGTGTCCGATGTCCAAATTTGTCCAAAGTTGATAAACAATAAATATGATAACCGAGCAAAGCTCGATCGCCGAGGTTTATTAGAGTACTTGCTTCCAAGAACCATAAGACTCAACAATTCCGATTTCGCTAGATGACTATGATGTTTACAAGCAACAATTATAAGAAGTTCGTTTTTTATTTTTTTTGGAAGACGGTCCCTATTTCCTCTTAACCCCATTTTTTAGGGTTCCGTAGTTCATGACTCGGAACCCTTATAGATTCGCCATGTCCGTCCGTCGATCCTTGACCTACCGCCCAAACAGTTGGTGCTAGAAAGATGAAACTTTTGCATAAATTTGTAATGTTATTACGTAGACCAAGTGCTACAATAAAATTATGAAAAATATTTTTATTTGGTACATTCCTCTACATTTAAAGTGAGGATTTTTTTCTCGCATCTACCCATCGTGTTGGGTATCATTAGATAGGTCTTTTAAAAATACGGTTTTTAATACCATTTTTCGATTTAGGTATCCGTTTATGAGTTATTCAACTTGAAAGCGATTTTTTTCTAAAAAAAGAACGTCCCCTCTCTCTAAAAGCTAAACAAACGTCTGCTTCAAAAAATCTGAAAAAAATCATGATAGTAGTCCATTTATTGAACTTTCAAGAAAAACTTTTTTTTTATTTTAGGAGTTTTAGGGGTCTAACTTGTAAAATGCACTCACATGGAAAACATGTACAAAATAAAGAAATAGTAAGTTAACATGACAATTGTCTATTGGACACGATTTGAAATCTACCTGCCATTATGGGTGTATACGGAACCTTATTCTATGCGTGGCCTGACATGCACTTGGCCGATTTTTTATCATAAAATTCATTATGACATCGACTTGAAGACTAAAAGACTTTACAATTGAAGACGTAAATTACTTGACTTTGGCAGAAATAGCTGATATTCCGCTGGTTGCCATTTCATCAAAGAAGAGAATTAGAATAACATTAAAGAACATAGCGTAATTTAAATTAGTTACAGCCAGTCAGAATGCTAAGTGTCACTGTCATAGACACAAACCCTATACCAACAAGCATGACCAGCGTGGTGTAGTAGACCTTTATTAACCAAAAAACCAAAAAAAAAATGTAACCCGCCTCGGATTACATTTTTTATATATGGGCCAGCCAAAGTGATTCTACTCTGCCTGATGGAAAGCATGTGCAGAATCCAAGAGTGGTTATTATTACAATCAGCATTGTTAGTGCACACAATATAACATGGCGACCCACACAAGTGAGATGCTTAAGCACCATAGGGCCTTCGGTCTCGAAACTAACCAACGAAATACAACTGTATGAATGCTGCCATATTTAAATTTGTTTTCTAAACGAGTATAGTACCGCCCCGGACGAGCCAGCGCATTCGTGCCACAACCACTGCGACACTACCGAGGTAGGCAATTAATTGCACAGGTTCAATATTTTGAAAATCAATTCTCTTTTAAAAGGTTCATTGAAATGTAAAAAAAAGTATTAAGCGAATACATATAATTATATAGATAACTGTCGTGGAACTGAATTGGAGGCCTCCGGGCCCATGAAAAACATTCAACCCAACGTTAAGATTACGTAGCCACAACGTCTCGGCCAACGAGGCCTTAATCCTCTCCTGATAGGAAACCCGAACCCAGCAGTGAGACGATGTTGAGACGAGGACGATTGTTGATGATATAGTTGAATTACTTTCGAAGTAAAGTTTAGATTTTCTTGGTTTTGAAACCTATCTTACTACATAGGAGATATTTAAAGAAAAATATCGATAAATATTATCTTAAACTAGATTACACTCACCTTCTTTAGTACAGCAGAATCAAAGGACTGCGAAGTTTTTTTTAATATTTCTAAACATTTCAAGACACGTACACCTTTTGGACTAGATGCCATTGCACAAATCAAATGTGATCTGAAGTGTAGATCCAGCATCGCGCGCTTGTTATATATCTCGCAGAGGCGAGAGTTTGTTAATCTGTTCGCGTTTAGTGTTGCTACATACAATAGCCATAATATATTATGTCAACGTATATTGACAACTACATACATACAACAAAATAATGTACTGCGATAATGTGTGAAAATGTTATTGTTGGTAACACTTAATAGAATGTTTAAAAAAACACTGTATAATCTTAATTAGACATCGGATTATATGTCCTACTAGCTAAGTGCCGCGGTATTACCCGCGGCTATTATTGTAAATCGCGAGTACTGCAAACAAATAAATTACAAATATCTTTTTAGCGTTTCGTAGTTCATGATTCGCGTCGTGTCCGTCCAACCTCGACTTATCGTTCAAACGGTTAGTACTAGAAAGATGAAACTTTCCATGAATGTGTGTCTTTATTACGTCGGCAAATTGCTAGAATAAAATAAGGAAAAAATATTTTAATAATAATAAAAATATTTGGGGTACACGTAAAGTGGCTATGTATTTTTTTTTGCTGGTCGTTGGTCCTTCGTCCACATCCTACCACATCGTGTGGGGTATCGTATCGTATCATTAGATAGGTATTTTTGAAATATAGAGAGGTTGCCAAGACTATTTTCGATTTAATTTCCATTTGCAAGTTATTCAACTTTAAAGCGCATTTTTTGCAAAAGCGTGTTTATCTAAAAGCTAAACGTCTGGCTTAAAAAAACGTCTCGCTCTGAATATTTAGGTCACATCAAAAATTTGTGCTATAGACATTTTAAAGAGTATTTTGATGAGAGAAGTAAGGAAAAGGGCATTTGGTATAAGACCATTCAACATGAGCCTGCCAAGATACCCTGGTTTATTAGTAATAACTAATAAGCTAAGTAGAAATATGATTGTAATAGCGCATAGACTGCGCTCAGGCCACTACCCATCTGGCAAGTTTGGATATCTAATGAAAAAAAGTTATACGCCGAATTGTGATACTTGCAGAGTCCTCGATGATGTTCAACACTTGCTAGTTGATTGTGTCAAATATCGACAACAGAGAATCGAATAAAAAAATGTAACCCTTAATTAAGGCAATTTTAAAAAAAGTGGGTTCTGGCTTGCAGTTATTTCAAGGTTAAGCAATTTTCGGTTTTGGTCGAAAGTGCGGTTTCGGTTTCACCTGAAAAATTACTGACGAACACTACAGACCTATCTTTACAAAGTAGTAGTTTCCCAGTGGTCGAAATTCTACCCTAATTAATTTGAATTATAATTGGCAACATTATTATGGTTCCATTGTCAAAGACTATGGCGACGTCCTATTGTGATCGCTCGCGCGATGATGCGTCCGTCCGACGAAAATGGCCGTGCGACCGTGCGTTCAAATATACTGATATATACTGAATGTCCTATATAGAGGTGCGCGTCCATTGGCCCGCGCCGGACACACGGCACGCACCGCACGCAACGGATTAAACGGATTTGCCGATGGCGTGCGTCCACTGTGTCCGCATTTTTTATGGAGCTTTGAGTATTTGCGACCAATATTTGGATTCATTATTTGTTCCGGATTTACTTCAAGATGAATAAAGATTTTTTAATTACATTCACATGTCAAGAGCTAAATTTAATGAATCTTTATGGTTTACTCTAACCCCATTTGACGAAACGAATCGATCCTATCTCCTCCCAAATATTGTCTCTTCTTTGGACATTAGAATAATGTGGATGTTTTAAATTATACAATTCTTCATATCTTTCTACTAATATTATCAACAGTGCGTCATCCATTTTATTTTTTTGTCGCTCGCTCCTCATTTAAATAAAACAAATAACACGTGCGCAGTGGGCGATGTCAGCGGTGAACTGATTTGTGTGATGTCACCGGCACGCAACACATTTTTTGCTCATAAATGCCGGCGTTCGGTGCGGGCGGCGCGGATAGTGGACGCAGCTCTATATGAAATCATACAAAGCAAAATAAAATCTGTCTGCAAATAAAATTTGGAGGTCGTGCGATCATGCGATGCGACTATATTATTTCAATGCATCGTATTAATCGCACGACCGTGGTTTCAAATATACTGAATGTCCTATTATTCGATGGCATGGATTCGTAAGATGACGTTTGAAGAAAACTTAATAAATGAAGTGCGTGCTCATCCCGTTGTTTGGAATATTGTGGTTTACGTTTTCTTTTTTTAATACTATTTACAATTAAAGAAATATTGCTAGACAACAGAAACTGGGCATCTCTGCTAAGGGCCATTTCGAGAGTGCTCGAGCATCACTCGAGGACAAACGTTTTCTCTTCTATCTTCTTCGCGCGATCAGTTTCATCGTACGATGAAATCACATCGCATCATCGCACGATCGTAATAGGACAAACGTTTTCTCATCGCGCGATCGGTTTCATCGCACGAGCGATGGCAATAGGACAGCGCCTATAACTTCTAAAATTACGGATTTCGCCAAACCTACGATACAATGTTAGTTTGACAAAAGAGTACATATGTATGCATGTGTGTGACGTTTTATTTATTTATTTAATGTATTTTTATGCATATTTTCGTTTCGTAAAACGGGTAGAACTAAACACACACACTTTATGGTAGGAACTTAGTACTTTATGGTAGAATAAAGCATTAGACTTATTAATGTCGATGCTTTTCATCACCAAAGGGCTGGTCTTTTTCTAGCACAAAGAATTAGCTTTTCTATTCAACGTAGCAATTTAGTATGTACAGAGGACAAAAACAGTTTGTAAATAAAATACTTTAAATAATTATAATCCTCTTCTTCTTTTGGTGAAATGGCAACCAGCCGAATATCAGCTATTTCTGCCAATGTCAAGTAATTAACGTCTTCAATTTTAAATAATCAAGTCGTAATGAATTTAATGAAAAAAAATGTGGATGAGATGAAATGGGGACCGTCTTCCAAAAAAAACAAAAAACTATCTCCATTAATTATAATCATTTTATTGGATATATATAATATAAGGGGTCATTCATTTAATACGTAAGACGACTTAGGAGAGGGTTGGGGGTCAATCATGTCTTATTTTTCTTACAAAGGGTTACTTAAGTTATTCTTGATAGTTATTACGTAAGATTACAAAAATATGCAGTTAAGAGAATAAGAAATACTTAAACTTATAACAAATAATTAAATGGATTACATTTACATCCAAGATGAGTGTAAACGTTGCTAAAAAATGTAACTTTTAAAAATAAACATCAAAGCCAGCTAAAGGTACTCGTATATTCATTTTTTCATTTAGATTCTTACTTAACATATATTAAAGAGGCGGAGGGGTAGGTACACCTTTTTTACTTTTTCTTATTTAGAGGCAGGTAGTAAAAATCGTCTCACGAAATAAATTAATGGTCTCTAATAAGTCAAATAATAAAATAATTATCAAAATTACATGTTTTCTAAGTACTGACACAATCTATATCTTTGTTCCCGGGTCGACGATAGATAGCAAAATCAATATTTAAAACCCTTGTACAAATGTATATAAATAAATAAAACGAATGTGTCTGTTTGTAATATCAAAGGAACAGGATTTTAGTAAATGCATATGAAAGTATAAACGGTACTTACATCAATTAAATATTTTTTTATAGATTTTATCTGTCTGTCTGTTTGTTACGGCTAATTCTGGAATGGCTAAACTGATTTTGACGGCACAAAAATATTTCATTTGCTCGCCATTTTATAGTAACTTATTATAACATTGATAAATACAGACCAAAATATGTGTATTTTACACATCGTCGGTGGTAGACCAGCAGGTATTTTATACCAACCCTAGTAGTATAGAAGTGTTAAAAATACCTAGGTAAAGTATGTGATTGATAATAATATTCATTATATTTTATACATTTCCAATTATATCTCCCTAGGCATTGTAAAGAATACCTGAATTATACAGATTGTGGATAAGATAATTACAGATAGATCTAACATATCAGCGATATACGTATTTGTAGTTTATTTCATTCTCATATGTGTTGTTGATTAATTCATATGCACATCAAAATTAAATAGTTCCTTGAAATACTCTTGATACTTTTCGTGGCCAGCTCTGAATGTAGTGGTTCCTTTTGCCAAGAGGTTCCCATTACAGCCATATAAACATGTTTCAACAATTGCGGAATTCCCCGTTCTCACTGGTTTAGCTTCGATATTCACTGTTTCGCCTTCTTTAGCTGGGCCTATATAACTGAAAAGAAGACAAGAAAACTATAAGAAGATTAGGTAAAACTTTGAAAATGTATATTTTTGGGTGGAACCAAATACTTTTGTACTACTGAATTTATTGTAAATTTACCCGAAAATGATCCCATTTATACACTGACGGAGCAACTGATATAAAGTGTTATTATATTAAAATGTTTTACCTTTCTTATACTTACGTGATATTCATAGTCGTAGTCCAGGATAGTCTTCCATCAGGACTACTCAGCTGGGAATAGAAAGAGAAGACATCAATCACGCTGGCGATGTGACCTCCGTGGAGAGTTTGGCCCACGTTGCACATCAAAGGCTCGACTGTGAACGAGCCTTTTAGTACACCATTTGAGGCGGATTCCAATTTTATCTGAAATACAAATAACTACTAAATAGCTATACCAAGAAAAAACGGGGACTGCTAAATTGACACACAGCAAAATTTAGAAACTGCATTTTTGGTATAATTGCTGTATTAACTTTTATATGCATTCAGTGACAAAATGTAAATTTAGTATTACATACAGACACTCCAATGTTATTTATTTGTATAGAGTATAGATGAAACAGAAAGTGAGAGTCGTGGCCTCTTAAGAGGTTAAACAAATGGCAAAGAGCAGAGAAGAGCGGCGTTGTTTAAGTTGTCTTATTTTACTTACGAGGGGGTGGGAGGGAGTCTTGATAGTTCTTACGTAAGATCACAAAACTAAACAAAGATAAGAGTAGTTATTGTATATAAATAAATTAAATCAATCAATTTCCACTTGATTGTAAACTTTGCCAAAAACTGCTCTTTTTGAAAATACCTAAACATCAAGACCAGCCAAAGGTATATTCATTTTTGCATTTACATTTTTACTTAATAAATATAAAACAAGGGGAAGCGACCCGCACATTTCTTATTTTTTCTTATTTGGGGGAGGGAGGGGCAGGGCCGTCTTTAACTGTGCGGGGGCCCCTGGGCACACAATAGTTTCGGGGCCCCAAATTATTACGGGTCTAATAAAAATATAAATCATAAATATTTATTTTGTATTGAACTGTAATTATTTTGTAAAAAATGTAATGTGTCAAACAATAATTTTCGAGACTGTATGTGTGAGAGAAACAAATTTTCGGTCCGTTGTGAGTGCCTGGCTCTATGTGCCCTTATAGTAAAGACGGCAATGGGGAGGGGGTCTAAAGCTAGTACAAATCATCACGTAATAAATGAATGGCCCCCTAATGCCTCCTAATGTGACTAAGATTATATTGAGTTAACTGATGTTTAATATTATTTTAACTGAACTCTAATTTTTAGTCCATTGATAATTCAGTCCCAATACAATCACATTTCGTCTAGGATATTGAAATTACGAAAATTGACCTGTTACGTATAACATACGCCTACTGAAACGGTTTCTCATTTCTACTATAAATAAATAAATATTTCGTACATCTGATACACAAGGTCCCAAACTAAGCAGAGTTTGGATACATACATTTTTTTGTAAATACATACATATTATACATAGAAAACTTCCAAACTACGAAACAAATTTTGCAGATCATACAAACATTTCATCCGACCCGGGAATCGAACCCGTGGCCTCTTTATCGTCACATTAAACTCACAGTCTTAAAGTTAAAGTTGAATATAACACAAAGTTAAAGTAAAGTAAAGTAAAGTAAATACTTTTTATGACCACAGGGGTGAACTTTTGGTTGTGTACTGTTTTGAACATAGAAAACTGCCAAACTCCGAAATAAATTTTGGAGATCATACAAACATTTCGTCCGACTTGGGAATCGAACCCGAAACATCTTTATCGTCACATTAAACTCACAGTCTTAAAGTTGAATATAACACAAAGTTAAATACTTGCGGGCGTATCGATTATTTTAGCTGGCAACACTGTATAGTGTCTGAAGGTAAGACACTGACGCAACACCGGGCACTGGCGCGTGCGACCGGTGACCGCAGGGATGGGAATCATTGACACTTTAAAATAATAATAACGCGATTGAATGATTGATTTTAGTCGATTACTTTCATGTCATAAGTCATAGACAAGGATCACAGGTGACAATGATTTTATCCCATCCCTAGATTATTATTGTTCGTTCATTCGTTCGCGAGTTCCTTTAAAAATGGAACGTCGTCGTTGACGAGGAGAGTTGTCGCGGATCATCTCGTGTGAGCACCACGTGTTCGGTGGAGTGTCTTATTTAAAATTATTAATCATGGGATGCTATTCAATGTCCTAACTGTATTTCGTGATCGAGTGCTTCAATAAAGTGAATGTACGAGAACATTCTCCTCACCCGCTTAACTCACGTCTACCCTCAATTAGAAATATGGGGCCTACTAACGTTCCCAGTGGACTCAAGATTTAACATCAGAAGTGGGATACGCAGGGTAACCACCTGAGGAGAATAGTGTAAAGTGAACAGCAGTGAGCAGCCCGGACAATCAAACTGGCTACAAAACATTTTGATGAAAATCTCAATCACTGGCGACCGCTAATCCGCAACAATCGGAATTTAACATTACCGTAAGGCTGATTTGTTTGGACCACGACGATATGTCAGCGCTTTGGCACACAAGGGCACAGCATTTTGCACATAATTTTCTCTATCGAGTGTCGTTCTTTATCAGCTACGTATGCGGACAGGCTGGATATGTCGCGTCGGTTTGTGAAGAACGCAAGGGTTCCGAGCTACAGCAATGAAGGAGGTGCACATCTGTAAACATGAATCGACGAGGAGCAAAAGCAACGCAGAATCCGGTGAGATCGTTTCTTTTTATTTTCTCGTTGATAGTGGGCATGCTTTTCGTTAGTATTTTACAGTGTCGTAGTATCGGGGGTAGTTAAAAAAAAAAGGAAGAAAAAAAAAGGAACCGTAAGATATTTCGCAAATACTATCTACTACTAAGTTACTATTTTACGTTGTGCCGAAAGGAACGATAAAAGGTAAAGTAATTCTATAGGCAGTGATTTTTTTAAACGAGTACGTCAGTGTGCAAATTAACCGTATTGCTTTTTTTACAAAAGTAAGTGAGTTTCAGCGAAAAGCATACCCAAACTAAGCTAAGCTCTTGAGGATATAGATACTGACTTAAACTGTGTGGACAAAATCAAATCAAAAATCTTATTGATCTTAATTTAGTTACGAAAATATTCTGAATTCTTTATCGATGGTATACCAGGGCATCGCGTCTTTACAGGAGATTTACGGGTAGACCCTATTGATCAATATAAGAATGTTCAAAGACGAAAAAGTTTCAGCCCTCCTAGTAGCGTAAGTTATTTACGGTAGTTCCTCACCCTCACAAGATGGTGAATATGGGTATCTAACTAAGCCCTTTGATCATAGAAATTCGGCTGCAGTCTATCAAAGGTGTATCAACAAGGCTTAGTAATAAACTTAGATATAGCGTTGCGCTGGTTTACATTGATTATGGACTTGGTTTCTCTGATAAACTTTCCCATTGTCTGGAACGTTGTTTTAACCCTGAGAGCATTGCCAGACGCAGTTTTCCTTTTTTTTATAGAAATGTAAATTCATGAGAACAGGAGTACATTTTGTGGATCGTGTAGTTAGAGCAGGAGAAATGGTCGATTTTCCTACCACGAAGATTGCTACTCAGAATAGACCGTTCTTGGGCCTTGCCTCTTACTTCAGAAACTTTATACCCAAATAATACTCGTATGGTAGGCCCACTTTATTTACTGAAGGGGACAATAAGGTGGATGGACCTACATGACAATATTTAAAAGAAAACTGTTCAAATACTTAGCTCAGGAGTCTGTACTAACAATATTAGATCGTGAGGCGGCAGCTATTGAGTATCACACTGATGATGTTTCTAACGGTTATGGGGCCATAATCATTCAAAGAAAGAATGGTTTGCTACATGTTGTCATATCTTAGTGTCATATTTTAGTTGACGAACGACTGACGCAGAATCGCGATTTATTACGTGGACCGTATTACGATATATATATACGTGGACCTTAATTAATCATGTTCCTTCGGAAATTAAGAAACTAAGAACTATTTGAGCATTATTGGTTTCCAGAGATGATCAAGTAGGTACGTAAGTTTATTGATTCTTGTATAGTATGCAACGCTTCGAAAGACTGCTCCGGGTCCCAACAAGTTTCGTCAGCAGCCCGTGGTTTCCGCTGCTGGGCTCGGGTCTCCTCTTGGTGGGGATTGACGCCGTGCGTCACCGCGCTGGTTGTGGACTTGCGGGACGCATTGTGGCTGCGTGGTCTTGCCGTTGGATGTTGTTTTCCTGGAGGGCCTCCAGCTGGGCTGTGCGGATGCTGCCTTGTGGCAGCAGCCGAGGCTGGCTGCTTGGCGTGGCCTTTGGGTTGCGGGGGCGCTCGTGGCGTGTCGTGCCACGGGTGGTCGCCCGTCCGGTTCTGGCCGCGCCGTCGTTGCTTGCCCTTGGTGGTTGTTCCCGGTCGCCTGGGGCCTTTAGGCTTGGCAAGTTGGCCTTCATCAATACCTAAGGACACGAGTCCTGCCATGCGATTTACATAGATATTGCGGGGGGATTGGGCGGTAAAGATGATGGAAGGGAGTGCGTGTCTTTCATTACTCGGCATCTCTCGATGCTCATACCTTAATTAAATCCCTCAAGAGGGCTGTTTGCCTATTTGGTGCACCGAAGCGTGTAAAAGCAGACTAAAGTAGGTGTTATATAGGTGCAAACTTCAAACGATGTTGATGTGGCATAGTGTACAACATCACCTTATCGGTACTGGTTCCGGTAGGGCTAATGCTAAGCGTCTAATACGTACTCTAAAATGTCTGTTCACAATAGTAGAGAACAAACCAAACAAAACTTCTGTAAGTTCAGCTCGCCTTAAATACCACTAGATCCAGAGTAACAGGCTACTCCCCTGCGGAATTAATGCTTTACAAACGAGCAATGTAGAATTTCAAAAGACTATACGTCAGAGGTAGAACGCTTCATCCGAAGTAGAGCAATAGTGAGTCCATTCAGTGCAGGCAATTTCGTCTTTATCAAGGATAGCAAGTGTAACCAAACCAAACTACAGTGA
Source organism: Phragmatobia fuliginosa (assembly GCA_932526445.1). Lineage (NCBI taxonomy): Eukaryota > Metazoa > Arthropoda > Insecta > Lepidoptera > Erebidae > Phragmatobia > Phragmatobia fuliginosa. The sequence continues at coordinate 15,160,909 of OW052074.1, read as the reverse complement.
AACTTCAAAGGTAAGGTCCTTTTATTGTCAAGGTACCAGATCATTATAGAGACGAGTTGAGAGACGTTGGTGGGTCTAACCTAACCTGTAAGTATGCTCATGAAATTCGAAATCTATAGTCATGACAATGGACATAACGTCCTATGAAGAAAGTGATGCAGCATCGACATCTAGTCCACATACTTTAGCCTCTGCCTCCGAACATGACAAGTACTAAAGGTGAGTTTATAACGTTTGTGCACTCTTCTTCTTTCTTCTTCTTCCTCAGCATATTTGCATCCACTGTTGGATATATGCTTCCTACATGGTTTTCCATACGCTTCTGGATGCGGTGTGTCTAGTCTTTCTTTATATCTTCCGACCACCTGGCAGCTGGTCTACCAACACTTCGACTTCCTGTTCAGGGTCGCCAGAATAGTTATATGACTTCATCTATCGTAGTTTCTTCGGAAAACATGTCCGGCCAATTGTTATTTCAGTTGCGCAATTCATTTGTGTATATTCTGTTCTTTTATCAAGAACCGATCCAGAGAACGTACGTAGAGTATCGATCCAGAGCGTGCGTAAGTACGTAATGTAGCGAGCGTACACTGGATGGGTACTCGGTTGGCACGTTTCTGAAAAAGGGGGCTGGTCTGGAAAACGGATCGATGCCTCTGATCAGACTACGCGGTATGTAGCCTTATTGATGGGTAGTTAATAGGCGCGTATCTGAAAAATGGGGCTGGTCTGTAAACCGGATCGATGCACCTGATCAGACTTCGCGATTTATAGTAGGGTTGATGGGTAGTTGGTAGTCGCGTATCTGAAAAATGGAGCTGGTCTGTAAACCGGATCGATGCACCTGATCAGACTACGCGATGAGACTGGTGGAAGAGACGCTTGTCCGGTCCGAGGCACCATGTGAGTTGGTGATCGGTCGAAGGGACGCCTGAGGTCAGTTGTCTGCCCAGTGTGTGTGTGTGATTGGTGGAAGGGGCGCTGACGGGTTGTCAGGTCCGATACACCATGCGAGTTGGTGGATGGTCGAAGGGACGCCTGAGGTCAGGTGTCCGCCCAGTGTGTTTAATTTAGATGCGAGGGGTAAAGATCGAAATCTTTTTAAACAGGTGTCATGAATTAGTAGCGAGTCAGTGATGGACGAGCGATTTTTTTTCTCTGATTGACGAGGAGTACGAGACCTGTAGAGGTGAGTGATCGCACAGGGACGTGCGATTGTCAGTATGGCCGTGCCGGCGTATCGATTATTTTAGCTGGCAACACTGTTAAGTGTCTGAAGGTAAGACACTGACGCAACACCGGGCACTGGCGCGTGCGACCGGTGACCGCAGGGATGGGAATCATTGACACTTTAAAATAATAATAACGCGATTGAATGATTGATTTTAGTCGATTACTTTCATGTCATAAGTCATAGACAAGGATCACAGGTGACAATGATTTTATGCCATCCCTAGATTATTATTGTTCGTTCATTCGTACGCGAGTTCCTTTAAAAATGGAACGTCGTCGTTGACGAGGAGAGTTGTCGCGGATCATCTCGTGTGAGCACCACGTGTTCGGTGGAGTGTGTTATTTAAAATTATTAATCATGGGATGCTATTCAATGTCCTAACTGTATTTCGTGATCGAGTGCTTCAATAAAGTGAATGTACGAGAACATTCTCCTCACCCGCTTAACTCACGTCTACCCTCAAATAGAAATATGGGGCCTACTAACGTTCCCAGTGGACTCAAGATTTAACATACTCTTTATGACCACCGGGGTGAATTTTTGGTTGAGTACTCTATTAACAACTCAAAACGTCACCAGTGACGACATCACATACATGTGTCTTGTTCCTCGACTTTACTACAAACAATATTATTTGTGGTCGGCTACTACAGCAACCGGTTTTACCTGAATATCAGTTTTGCCACGGAGCGATTGGCGTCGTAACTCCGCAACCCTAATTAATTTGACAAATTAATTTAATTAATTACTGTGATTAAATAAATAAGTTACTATATTTCTGTTATTTAAAAATAACATTTACCATGTTCTTGGTACATTCCTAATTGTATAAATTATAGTTAATATTTCTTTTTATTAAAAAGTGCCATTGTTAAGTTCAAGAAAACTCAATTTATGTTATTATAATTAATATCATAAAAATAAACAGCTCCTTTGAATAATAATAGTTATTACTTTGTTGGCAATGGTTCAGCATGAACAAAAATATCATTATAGATATTAATAAAATAAAATTAAGCTCATAGCTTTTTTTTTCTTAGAGTAGATCCACCAAAATGACTCTGATAGAAAGCATGAGATTCTTATGAACCGACAGAGAAGTGCTTTCAAAGTAAGTTGATACGACAAAGGTAATCATTATCATCAGGGCTCTCTTTAGAAAGAAGACCTTACTATATTTCTTCGATCAGACGAATTGGCTGGTCGGCAAAACCGAGGCTCCACCCAAGCCAGTGTCTCGACGAGAAGGCTTTACACGGGGGTTATCCGGTCTATATATAGGACACGTCTCTGTCGACCCCAGAAGAGCTATATGCGATTACCGCACGGTGTCCACGGAGGCGGCAGCGCCTTAGCCGGAAATCCCCTGTTTCTCACCGAAGCTTATCAGCGAACGGCTGGCTTCCAAGCGGAGAGCTGCTTTATACCTCCGTCCGAAGAGATACACGTGTGGCTTGAGGTCACTCGCCAAGCCAAGATTGCTCGTTGGTCGTTTCGGTTAAGTCTAACCTGCAGGTAGGTGCAGGTAGCACCTAAGTCAGTCGACTTAGGTGCTACCTGCACTCGGTCGCTAGGAGGGAACTGATTCCCACCTGCCAAACTGCGACTGCAGTGAGGACTTCGCCCAACACACGCTGGTTGCTTACGCCGCCTTGGTGACGCAGCGTTGGGCCCTCACTGCAGTCATCGGAGGAGATCTCTCGCTATGTTATACCTTCATGGCCGGTAGGCGCAAGATGCTTTACCAAGGTCGCAAACGTCTGTGAAGACGTCATTTCGCAGAAGGAGGTGGTGAAGAGAACGACCTACATTCGGAGCCAATTAACCGCCGGCCTGCCGGGCGACGGAGGTGTGCATGTATGCCCCTCATTCCGCAATGAGTGTAGCCGCGGATGGCCAGCCGCGAGGAGGCGACGTCCGGGTGTACCGTGCGTCGCCAAAATGGAGAATCTCATCAGAGGGTGGTACCGCGCCTGTGCTGGTAGGCCCTGGATGGACTCCGGATGTCGTAATAACAGCTATTTCCTGATCCCTCCCATCTCAAGCGTAGGGTGGCATACCGGTTTTAGTCGCTTCGATTCCGACACTTCACCTCGCCGCAAACCTCAGTAGAGTGATGGCCCGTGGAAATTATTCCTTATGCCATTAACCATCTGCCAGTGAAAGTCTCATCAAAATTGTTTCCGACGTTCCAGGCACTAGCTTAAACAAACACACAAACAGACAAAAACTAAAGGAAACATATTGTGATGTAAGTAGGTACCATTTGCATTTTATTACATTTATATATGCATGTCTGCATTTAGTGAATTACAAACATATCCTTTTATTTTATTTATTTGCATGTTTAGATGTGTAGATAAACATTTTAATTATTCTGTACATGAATTAGTACATTTTTATATATAAAACTCAATAAGTAAATAGGAAAAGGAAATCAAAAAATTAGGTATTTTATTGTAAATATAACAATTTAAATCAACTAATCATTCAAGTATTATAAAAGTAGTATGTATATATGTATGTAGTATGTTACTGTAAGTTCGAAATACGGAAATTCCTAAGATTTCATGCAAATCTTTTTATCAAATTATATATGCGACTGCTTTGCCCAAGGTCTCGGTTTCGATTCCTGGGTTTGAACCAAATCTTCGCATGATATGCAACTATGCGTTTGAGTGTTTGAGTGTTTTTTATACAAAATAGTATGCTTTTCCAAAAGAAGTATACAAGTATTTTGTCAGTGAATCTAGCTATCGCAGTACAAGCTCTGCTTCGTTGGAAGGTACATATATTGGGTTGATTATCAAATGTTCGATTATTTCGGACATTTGATATATGAAAAGAAATATTCACTATTAAGGGTTAGTTTATGACATATTAATATATACGTATTTTTCAAAAAGAAAAAATCGGACTTTTTAGCATTACAATTTATTGCACACTCGGTTCTACCAGTGACGGCTATGCATTGTTGGTTTGGGAATAAAACGATCCACTTAAAGTCATAAAATGGTGTCCCTTTTTTTCGTTTGGCAAACTACACGGGCCGTCATCTCAGCAGGCTTTGAATCGGGGTAGTGTATCGATATCCGATCGACAAAAACCACACAATGTGCCGCTCTGCGGTTGAAATGGGAGGGTCCGGAAACTGCTGTTATTATGACATCTGGACACATCTCAGAAAATAGTGAGTGCTTGTTCTAACTTACCCTAACTTACTAAGATTTATAAAGAGAAAAGAAAACATAATAATTACGATTGTAGCAAGCGAATGACAGGGATTTATAACCTTATTAATTGCTTTAAAATATACAATATAGAAGTCATTCTTATGGCAGGTTTATTCCAACATTTACGTTTCTTTTTCATGCGGAAACACCCACGGATCCTACCAGTTGGTGGCTAAAATTACACGCCGTCTGAGGTACTATAAATCGAGGAACCAGGTGTACCCTTGAAAGGAAGCCTTGAAACCCCATATCAACATTTACCCTGTCTTAATAGCACAAGTTGATATTTAGTGAAAGTGAATAGTGATAAAAGTCAGAAATAAACGATGATCATAGGATTCAAACTTTAACCATTATGAGTTGGTAAATCTCTCTTGATTTTTTTTCTCTTTTTTTATTGAAGCCTACCAAAGTAACTCTATTCAGCCTAGTGAAAGGCATGAGAAGAATTAAAGAGTAGGGGTCACCATCCTCATTATGAATACAGATAATAGAGCACGGTGACCCACACAAAAACGGCTTAGTGAGATCATCATCAACATCCTTTAACAGTTCACTGCTGGACATAGGCCTCTCCTTAAAAGGAGGTTTTGGCCTACTAGTGAAATGCTTCTGCATTATTGGACCTCCAGTCTCACGACAGCAGACTTACTGTCGTTTTTAGGTAGTTCAAGCCAAGTCGAGACGGCCCATTCGTGCTGAAATCAGCGTGGCTTTAATACCTTATAAACAGTTACATAGTTCGCTCCCTTAGTTACCTCTTATGACACCCACGAGATGAATAAGGGTAGTGACACCCCGTATTTTTAATCCATCACACGGTGTTACTGCAAGAATAATTCGATCACAGATCAACATCATTGCAAAGAGAAGGAAAACTTGAAACGTAAACAATCCGTATTGCCAGATGAGTGTAATATATCTATTATTCAATTGCATTAGTGACGTCACTAACAGAGTACCCATAAAATATTTCACAAGAAAACTGACCATGTATCGATCTGCAGTAAATACTGATTCCGTGGAGGCAAACCGTTTAATTTCTACTAATATAATAAACGTGAAAGAGACTGTCTGTCTGATGCGCTTTCACTATGAAACTACCGAATTGATTTTCATTGAAATAAGCAGGCAGGTGCACAGATAGTCTAGATCCTGAGAAAAGACATTGGGTACTTTTTACAGCAATAACCGAAACATACGCGGGCGAAGCTACGGACGATAGCTAGTAAGGTAATACATTTAATTCGTAATGTAAATATACTTAAAAATAAATAAAATTAATTGGTTATAATTTCAAAACATTTCTTTTCATTTCAACAACATTAATCAAATAGGCGGAAGGTTGGAGACCGCCTCCTTCCTTGCTAGATTACGAAATAAAAACGTGTAATAAAAACATAGTTCGTAAAAATATGAAATAATCATACAATTTTTTGTAATTTTTCGATGTATTTTAAGAATTGGATTTTTTAAAAACTAACTCCTATTTTAGGGTTCCTTATGGTTTCGTCATTCGTAAGATGAAACTTTGCAAGGATATGTGTTTTACTACTATGTGTCGACAAAGTGCTTTATTATTTCACGAAAAATATTTTTATTTGGGGTACTTTCTCTACACGTAAAGGGCAATCAAACGAGTTCTTACAGCACAAGCTCTGCTTAGTTTGAAGCTAGATGGGGTTGAGTGTAACATGGCCTAACTATTTTTTTGCTTATTCTATTATATCCACCATCTATAGCTTAAAGTTTCGATAAATGTTTTATATTTTATCACTAGCTTTGCGGTTATTATTATAATCTGCGTGTAAGGCCGCGGAGCGGAGCTCGTTTAAAACATTAGGCTAAGTTACTTCTTACGTCACCAGCTTTCTGCCGGTAAAGGTCCCTTCAACATCGGTCCAGCCGTTAACAATAGTTCACCAGAAACAACTAAAATATTTGGGTGACAATAAATTATGGGCGTATTTTAACATTTTAAAAACCATAATAACTCAGTTATTTTTGTTTTTTGGGTATTTGTTCTATGGTGTTTTATGTTAGTATATAAGTTCTGTATCTGCCCCTAGTTTTTCTCTGGTAATTAAAAACTAACCGCGTATATGTATACAAATAAGCCAGTCATAGACACAAACCCTATACCAACAAGCATGACCAGCGTGGTGTAGTAGACCAAACCCTGTAAAGGCTTATATCCAGCAGTTAATAAATAATAACAAAATAAATAAAATTGGAATGTCTGTATGTAATGTCAAATGAAAAGTTTTTAACTAAATGCATATCAAAGTAATAACCAACTTTTAAGTTTTTTGTCTATCTGTCTGTTTGTGCCGGCTAATCTCTGGAACCCGAATTTATCGGCACTTTCCTTGGCAGAGAGCTGATGGACTAATCAGTAACTTCGGCTGGTTTTTATAGACTAGTTTCGAAACTCTCACCCACAGCGCCAACTAAACTATACTCTGTCCATTCCTTTATTATCTTTTTGACATTTCAACAAATTTCGATATTAGTGACGCCCTCACAAGTCACCAATTCGATTTGAAACCAAAATCACCAATGTTTTTTCAGTCAGTATTGTAAATAAATAAAATGTGCACTATTATGATATACGTTTAGTACGTAGTAGTACGGTTTAGTAAGTATTATGTGATTTTTTAAATGTATTTTCTCATAACTCTGGATTTAAACGTTATTAACCACGCGTTTGAAAGTTAAATTTTACTAACGCGTGCATAGTTACATTTTACTTCAGTGGTCCAAAACTAAATTAAATACACAGAGTTATTGTTCTTTATTCTAAGTTTGAACTTAAATTCCAAAATTTCGACTTAATTCCTTGCAAATTATCAATCTTGAAGTCATATTATTTTAATGTCCTTTTTAGGGTTCCGTAGCCAAATGGCAAAAAACGGAACCCTTATAGATTCGTCAAGTCTGTCTGTCTGTCTGTCCGTCCGTATGTCACAGCCAATTATTTCCGAAACTATAAGAGCTATACTGTTGAAATTTGGTCAGTCGATGTATTCTGTGAACCGCATTAAGATTTTTACATAAAAATAGAAAAAAAACAATACATTTTGGGGGTCCCCATACTTGGAACTGAAACTCAAAAAAATTTTTTTCATCAAACCTATACGTGTGGGGATATATATATCTATGGATAGGTCTTCAAAAATGATGTTGAGGTTTCTATTATAATTTTTTCTAAATTGAATATTTTGCGCGAGAGACACTTCCAAAGTGGAAACATGTGTGTCCCCCCCCCTCTAACTTCTAAAATAAGAGAGTGATAAAACTAAAAAAAATATATGTTGTACATTACCATGTAAACTACCAACGAAAATTGGTTTGAACGTGATCTGGTGAGTAGTTTTTTTTTAATACGTCATAAATCGTAACACGCAATATACCTTTCATCCAATCAATACACTAGTATAAAAACATCGATGAAAGTTACAACGAACTACAAGAACTTTTATATGATGTTACTTGCTGGTACGGAACCCTTCATGGGCGAGTCCGACTCGCACTTGGCCGCTTTTTTATTTTATTAAATTTACAGAAACAATACTTATATGAAGTCAAATTATTTTGATCATATTAATGTGATAGATTATTTTAATCGTTTAATCGATTTATCGTAGTATCAAGAACTGTTTTATAGTTTGTTGTTTTTAGCTACGCACAAGCCACTTCCCTACCCGTCTTTAAAGTAGTACATTAATAAGAAAAAAAATACCGGTAATTTATAGGCATGACCTGTCAAAAAGACATTAAACGAATGGAAAAAGTATAAGCAAAGCTTGTACTATGAAAGCTAGATTGGCTGATAGAATACTTATATACTTTTTTTGTAAATACATACATATTATGCATAGAAAACACCAAAACCCCGCAACAAATATCTGTATCAGAATTTAAGCCCAAGACCTCAACTGCGCCACCGTAAAAAGTAAGGCCTGTTGACGATGTGTTTGTGTATGTCGACAAATTAGCTTTCTATTGACGTGGTATAGATGCATGGAAGTTCCCATGTACTAAAAAAAACTTACTATAATATAGATGACGTCATAAAAAAAACTACAGAAAAGACCTTGTTTTATCGCTACATTAAAGATGTATATCTATCAGATAAAACGTCAAATCATGGTTAAGTTTAAAATAAGCGTTAATGAGTCCTGATGTGTTTTTGTAAGTGCATCCGTCATGAAGTCACCGCGTCATCTTTACTTAAAATTAAAATTGTATAAATCTTTACTTATTATTAATATAGATGTTTGTTTATTTATTTGAACACGCTAATCTCAGCAACTACTCTATTTGAAAAAATCGAAAAAATCGTCCGGTTTGAAAAAGTACATTTATGGGGACAGGCTATAGGGTAAATATCATAACGCTACGACTAATAGTAGCAGAATATCAATAAAAAATGTTTTAAAAACAGAAACAGGGAATTTTTTTTTTAGAGTGCTGCATAAATGGTTATTATTAACATTATTTTCACGTATATTACGTGATTTACGTGACGTTATTATTCACGTACATATATTACGAGAAAATATTGTGTTAAGAATTTTTCGTATTGAAAAGTTCTAAAAAAACTACAACAGCATGTCTATCTATAAAGTTGGCTCACCTTTCTTAGGAGAAAAAAATTGCTTCAGCGATATGTGATCATCATCACGCACGCAATTCATTTTTATATACTCAGCTTTTAAATGTTCTCTGGACTTCCACAAATAATTCAAGAAAAAAAAATTGCAAATCGGTCCAGCCGTTCTCGAGTGTCAACGAGACTAACGAACAGCAATAAATAATATATACCCACTGATGCCGAACCAATTGACCAGTAACCGAGAAATCGAGTGTAACCTAGAAACGAAATCGCTGGGACACTGAAAAACCCCATGCCTTCTACCCCCTCGTGTGCAGCAAATGATCTTTCAAAATCCTCATCCCTGATTATATAGATTAAGATGTATATGTGGTAGTACTTTAATTCATGTTAAATACTTTCTATTAACATCTTTACTGCTCTCTATAATCCGAGCTTTATTAACCAAAGAACCAAAAAAATATGTCACCCGCCTCGGGTTACATTTTTTTTATATGGGCCTGCCAAAGTGACTCTACTCTGTGATCTGATCAGTGACCAACGAAATACAACTGTTTGAATGCTGCCATATTTAAATTGGTTTTCTAAACGAGTATAGTAGGTACCGCCCCGGACGAGCCAGCGCATTCGAGCCACAACCACTGCGACACTACCGAGGTAGGCAATTAATTGAACAGGTTCAATATTTTGAAAATCAATTCTCTTTTAAAAGGTTCATCGAAATGTAAAAAAAAGTATTAAACGAATACATATATGTAATTAAATAGATAACTGTCGTGAAACTGAATTGGAGGCCTTCGGGCCCATTCAAAACATCCAACCCAACGGTGAGATTACGTAGCCACAACGTCTCGGCCAACGTGGCCTTAATCCTCTCCTGATAGGAAACCCGAACCCAGCAGTGAGTATTGTTGATGATATGCCTAGTTGAATTACTTTCGAAGTAAAGTTTAAATTTCCTTGGTTTAGAAACCTATCTTACTACATACGAGATATTTAAGAAAAATATCGATAAATATTATCTTAAACTAGATTATACTCACCTTCTTTAGTACAGCAGAATCAAAGGACTGCGAAGTTTTTTTTAATATTTCTAAATATTTCAAGACACGTAAACCTTTTGGACTAGATGCCATTGCACAAATCAAATGTGTTCTGAAGTGTAGATCCAGCATCGCGCGCTTGTTATACATATATCTCGCAGAGGCGAGAGTTTGCTAATCTGTTCGCGTTTAGTGTTGCTAGATACAATAGCCATAATATATTATGTCAACGTATATTGACAACTACATACATACAACAAAATAATGTACTGCAATAATGTGTGAAAATGTTAATGTTGGTAACACTTAATAGAATGTATAAATATAAACACTGTATAATCTTAACTAGACATCGGATTATTTGTCCTACTAGCTAAGTCCCGCAGTATTACCCGCGGCTATTAATGTAAATCGCGAGTAATGCAAACAAAAAAATTACAAATTTCTTTTTAGCGTTTCGTAGTTCATGATTCGCGTCATGTCCGTCCAACCTCGACTTATCGTTCAAACGGTTAGTATTAGAAAGATGAAACTTTCATGCGCTTTAAGGTTGAATAACTCGCAAACGGATACATACATATATCGAAAAAATGGTCTTAAAAATCTTGCAATATTTTTAAAAGATATATTTAATAACAATCCATGCGATGGGGTAGACGCGAAAAAAGAACATCCCCACTTTACATATAGAGGAGGTACCCCAAATAAAAATGTTTTTCATAATTTTATTGTAGCATTTGGCGACGTAATTACAAGATTCATCTTTGTAGCACCAACCGATTGGGCGTTAGATCGAGGACGGACGGACGGACAAGACGAATCTATAAGGATTCCGAGTTATGAACTACGGAACCCTAAAAAAAGCTAGGTAATAATGGGCCAGATGTCGTAATAACAGTTGTTCCCTCCTATCTCAGGCGCAGAATAGCTCACGGTTTGGTTTTAATCGGCACGATTCCGATTCCGACACGCCATCCCGCTGCAAGCAGCGGTGGGGTGACGGCCCGTGGGGGTTTCCACACGTTAAATTTTTTTTAGTAAATAATAAAATTGCAAGTCAGAAGGCGTTTGGCTAAACATTATGATGCTACATGTTTTTACTGCAAACGGAACATTAGACCAGAAAACAATATTTTCAAAAATCAATATGCTACTAAACTTGATTATTAAGTTACATTTATCGAAAAGTTCAAAAAAAATTAAGATAACAGTCTCAAAGCTGAGTTGGAGGCTTTCGGGGAGCTTATACACATCTAACGGCAAGATTACGTAGCTACAATGTGTCTTGTCAGTCCCCAACCCGCACTCAGCCAGCGTAGGTGTTGATGACATTTTTAAATACTTAAATTACTATCCAAGTAAGGCACCTTGGGATTTTCTTGGTTTTGAAACTTATCTTACTAGGTATTTAAATGATAAAATATTGAAAATAGATCATACTCACTTTTTTTAGGAAAGCAGTAGATTCATAGGTCTGCGAAGTATTTTTAAATATTTCTAAACATTTCAAGAGACGTACACCTTTTGTACTTGATGCCATAGCACAAATCAAATGTGTTCTAAAGTGTAGACCTTGCATCGCGCGTTTGTTATATGTATATAAGGCGAAAGTATGCTTGAGATCGCGTTTGCGATAGGCAAATGATGTTGATCATATTTACAACTACATACAACTTGATACAACAAATGTACTGCGATAATATGCGGAAGTGTTAATAATAATATACTTTTGTTTGCCTAAATGTGGTAGAAAATAGATGGTAAAATGTAACATGCACGATACACATTTCGTCTTAACAGGCATGCAAATATAGGGTGGCAATCTCTTCTACAATATTTACTTAAGATTATTCAATGCTAAATTAAATGATAACTAACCAGTAAAAAAAACAAAGTCAATTAATCTGTTTAACTTTTTTTCAATTATGTACAAAAGTTACTTTACAAAATAGTAATGCACAATTGCAATACATTTCTAAAATGATAAGACGGACACGAATTCGTTTGTAGGAATTCCCTTACGGAATAATAACAACTGTCCACCAACCATTTCTTGAGCACAACACAAAGTTCATAAGTGGTAACATAGGTCATAAATCCAAGAGAAGGAAACCCATATACACGGAACTTCCTCTAAACAGTTCGATTCTGGGTATTTTGATATTTTATGGAAGTTTTGTTGCTTAAAGTTTAGACCAGGCCTTTTAAAATAAAAAATAAAAAGTCGTTTTTTTTTTTTTTTTAAGTTTGTAATTGTACGGGTGAATTTTCGATTAAAAATTAGAGTACTTATTCGATATTAAGTCAAAATAAGGTGAAAAAATAAATATTTCAAATCGAATAAATTAAAGTCTATTCGGCACATAAAAAGGTAAGATTTTTTTATATATATATAGCCTACCAAAGTGACTCTATCCCGCCTGATGGAAAACTTGAGCAGAATCAAAGAGTGGGAGAAACCACACATCATTGCTGCGAATGCAGACAGTAAAGTATACTTGGTTTTTTGAATTTTTCACATAAAATTTGAGGTAATGTGAAAAAAGTGAAAATGCAAAAGTTGTAGATCTTTTTATTACCTTCAACTTTGCAATTTATTTTATTTGCAAAAAAAAAAAAAAAAATTCCATAAGACTTGTAGTTTTGCTTGAAATCGACTCAATTCCCTCTTGGCAACCGAGTGCAGGTACTTTCTGAAGCAACCATGACCGGAAAGAACCTCGTCAGTCGGAAGGTAAAGGTCCCGTGCTGCCGCACTGCCCATTCGCCGATGACCGGCTGAAGCGCCTCTACGGTGGCGAAGCCAGCACGTGGAGTCTCCAGCCGGATCGACCAGTGATCCATCGTGGCTCGATGAGCGGCTTCGCGCCACTCACGCACGTCCTCGGGCGGAGGTCCAACTCCACTACTCTCCGCCCGGTAGTTAGACACTCGTAAGTAAACGATAAACGTCGGCGAGCACTTCCGCCTCCAAATCCCACGGGGGTGTTCCGGCCAGGGCGCACGCCGCCTCCGCCGATACGGTGCGGTAACCCCGTATGGCTCTGACCGCCAGAGTTCTCTGCGGCCGCCTGAGGCGCGCCCTATTCTTCTCGGTCAGAGCCGCCGCTCACACCGGTGCACCATAGAGTGCCATAGACCGGACAACCCCCGTGTACAGCTGCCTCGTGGCGACACTGGCTCCTCCCAGATTGGGCAAAAGACGCCCAAGGAAGGATGCAGTGCCGATCAGCTTGGGAGCAAACTGTTGGAAGTGCTCGTCGAAGAGCCACCTACCGTCAAGGACCAGACCCAAATACTTCAAGTGGGCCCGGACCGGTACGAGGACCGAGTTGACCTCGATGGATTCGCCGGCGGGCGGACCACAACGGGGCCCATGGAAAAGTAGGTCCTCCGTCTTTTCCAGGGCCACTCGTAAGCCCAGCGCCTCAATGCGCCCGACCACCAGGGAGACTCCTGTGGTGGCCAGGCGTGCCGCCTCTTCGAAGAAACTTGAAACCAACCCTATGCCAACCCGTCTGGCCAGCGTGGTATAGTAGGCTAAAACTTCCTTTCTAAGGAGAGGCCTATGTCCAGCAGTGGACTGTTGAAGGCTGTTGATGATGATGATCTTTCACCAGATGCAACTGAAACCGACAGTGTAAGTAATATTCTGAACGCTACTGCTGTGTTAGGAAATGTAGCAATTAAGTCATTGGTAAAAAAATATTGTATTAGTTTTTGTGGTTCAATAAACTGGTTTTTTACAAAATGCAACTTTAAGCAATGATTTCATGCAATAATTCAAAACCGTCAATGTCTGATTCACTACTTGAATCATTTTTAAGTTTCAGCTATAAATCTAAACAATGTTTAATTACCTCATTTTTAGAGTAATTAAATTTATTGCATAAAAGCCAAATAAAAAGTTATTGTCTAATCTAGAATTTTAAATAAAACTTTACTCTTTATTTATTTTTTAAATTAAAACTTCATCATCATCATCATCATCAACAGCCTTTAGCAGTCCACTGCTGGACATAGGCCTCTCCTTAGAAAGGAGGTTTTGGCCTACTATACCACGCTGGCCAGACGGGTTGGTATAGGGTTGGTTTCAAGTTTTCCTTCTCTTTGCACCGATGTTGTCTTGCGTAGTTTATCCCTTAGTCGCCTTTTACGACACCCGCGAGAGGAATAGGGGTGGTGACACTCTGTATTCTTAATCCGTCACCACACGGACACTTCATCACTGGGCTCATATTGAAACAATACGAGTAATAATAATAATTTATTGTTTTCTCAATATAAAGTAGTATCTTCCTTAATATATTTAAGTAACATAAGAAAACAAAACGGTATAATATGTGTGTTCTGTGCATGGGTATGTGTCTGTACATGTTTATGTGGTGTGTCCGTGAGTGCGCGTGTGCGCGTCGGTGAGCATCGGTGGGCATCTTTGTGCGTTAGTGGGCATCGGATGATCGGAGAGAGACGGAGGGTGTCGTTGGGCGTCGTTGGCCGCCGCGGTGGGAGTCGGTGGGCGTCTGTCGTTGTCTCTAGGCGTCTGTGTGCGTGTCTGCAAGTTTGTGCAACGAGTTCCTGGCCAAACTGTGCAATGTGCTGGGCATCGCTCTTTTGTTAGCCCTCTTGCACTCCTTGGTGGCTTTATTGAACGCTGCTTTAAGACAATTAACGTCAGGGTCACCATAAGCGCGAGCCCTGGTCCGTGCGCGGTAGGTGGTTTGCTTATGTGCAACAGCATAGGCGCAGTACTCGTTAGCAGCAGGTCTATTATGGAGGGCGCTTATCTAGGCATGTCTGATATCCTGGTGGGCTGGACCACCAGCTGGGTGAGGTCATGCATGAGAGCGAATGCTTGGACGGTTCGACCAGCGTGATCAGTTCTGGAAGATCCCAACCATTATTCATGGTGGGCGTTAAAGTCTCCCAAAACTACCAGTTCGGCGGTCGGATACTGTTCCTGCGCATTATCCGCTGCCTGACTCAGGTGATCAAAAAGACTGGTTGTCTCACAATCTCCGGAATGGGACCGATATAGACACCCGTAGACTCAGCTTGTGGACTTGAAATGTACGTGGAGCCAGAAGATGGAAAAGGATGGGTCCTCAAGGTAGCGCAGACGTCGACAACAACATCCGCCCTAACGAAAAGACGTAAAAATGCTTTCGCAAGGAAGCGCTCCTCGAGTAAATAGCCGAGATATTAGGGATATGCCGTGTCGGCAGGGCGGCATATTGGTGTCTCCGTAAGAAAAAGCATGGCCGGTCGTGCCATCTCAAGGTTTTGGTGGACGGCATTGAGATTTGCATGGAGTCTACGAATGTTTTTGAACTCCACCTCAAAGAGCGGGTTGGTGGGAGAAGAGGATGCCGCTGTTGAACGTATTTGCTTTTTTCTTTTCGCTCCCATTTTTATTAAAGGGGTAAGGGGATGTAAAAGGCATGACAGTCATCCCAGCAGGGTAAAACTGAGACTCGGGATGCTGTGTCGGCAATACTCGGCATGTAACGGTGTAGCGAGACGGTGACCGAACCGTCGGACGGAAGGGCCCCCGTACCCTCCCGGAAGTGGTCGCCGGGTCCCACCATCCGGTCACCAACCGGCACGACGAGCCACTCCGAGATTATACGCGACATGACGGGGCAGCCTCCCAGGGTGGTTAACCATGGTTGGGCCTTCTCAGGCCTTCTCTATATCGCGGGTGGCCAGCGGCACCACCGTTTCTACGGATCTCCCGGTGCGGTGCACACTTTGCACTTTTGCACGCCCAATTACAGCGGGCCTGCACTTACTACACATTACGACTCCGCCTTATATGTGTATAAAGTAAGGCCGCGATGCTAAGTTTTCACTTCAGAATACATTTTATTTGTGAAAATGGCATCGTACCAGGTTTACACACTCGGATCCTGAAAGAAATAGCTTTTATGGACTTATAACTAAAACTTAAGTAAATCTGTCATGATCCAGATCGTCCTCAAAGAAGATACTTCAGGTTAGTTTTTTTGGGAAACACTACTAGTCCTATTAAAATAAGTTATGGCCAGGAGAGGAATAAACAGTGATCTGACGAGAAGGTAATAGAGAAGAATGGAAGGAAAAAATTTATTGCACCGATCCATTTGACTCCACTCTTTATTTACTTGTCAAGTGAAATTATAATTTTAAAAATCGGGTCCAACTCAGTTTTTAATAAATAGTTGTATTAACTTTACACATTTTTGTTTTTTATCAGTAGTTATGTATTGTACAAATGTGGAAGATCATTTTGATAAAATAATATCTTGACAGTTTACAATTTCAGCACGTTTCGAAAGAGATAGAAACTCCAATCGGATATTGGACAGAGAAAGCGAATAACATGAATGAAAAAGTCATCAATCAATTAAAATGTCAAATACAAAACAGTTTCATTTCTGTGATCCTAGATTTTGCATATTTAATGATTTTGTTGTGCTGTCTGAAAATATATAAAAATACATGAAAATGAATACCATAACAAGCGAGTTGAGCATGAACGATCTAAACAATAAGTTTTTCGAAATAATGCAAAGTGAGAATAATGCGGAGGAAGCTGCGAATTTTATATACGAGAGTCTTTGTGACGATGTGACCTTAGGTTTTATATTTGAATTCCACCACGGCTTGAAAACCGGCCTCACAGACCTATTGGAAGGTGAACAAGAAGATGAGGAACCCTTCAAGATCGTGAACACGCCGGAATGTGACGTTTTTGGTTTTTCCATATTGAAAAAGACTCCTGACTGCAATTGCTCGTGTCCTAACTGCGAGAGACCGGTATCAGCTACAAGATTTGCTCCTCATTTAGAGAAATGCATGGGTAAGTGACGAAAGAAAGTTTTATGCACATGTATCATTGTATTTACCCATTGCCTGACCAAAACACTTTTCAAAGCACAATATAATCATTAATATAGTAATTAGTTAGAACATCAAACTGTTCATAGATATATCTATGTCCATCTATTGCATAAATTCCTAATTACTAGAAAACTTTATTTATTTACCATTCTGCATCACCAGTCACCATTATAAATTATTAAATATATTTAGGACAAAATTGAGGGTAACTATAATACTTTTTGGTTACTATAATAAGGGGTTTATGACATATGTTGATAATAGTAAGGATTGAAATTGTATATTGAAAGTACAAAAAATATTTTTGTACCTATTATAATATTATTAAACTCGCATTCTATGTAATAATTATCTGTCTCTGAATGAGTGTGATATAAGAGGTTTTACAGCCAGTGTGAGCTGGAAAAATTAACAGGCGGTACAAAAGTATAATATTTCATTTACACAATCATACTCACCCTTTTTCCACATAAACTTGAGGTCGGTGAAGTGACTTTGCTTCTTCCTGTCTCCTTAATCACTCCATATCCTCTCACACTTTACACACACTCTTTTATTTCAATGCAAAGTAGGATTCTCAATATGGATAATTTTATTAGTTACTAACGAGCCAACCAACTTCCTTGAAGTTCTTGGATTTCCACTATAATATGCATGCTTTACACATACTAACCTTTCTCTTAAAGTATTATATGTTACTGAAAACTTCATTAAAATCTGTAGAGTAGTTTAAAAGACCTAAGCCAACATATAGTGTAAGGAACTTCATTTTTCAAAGATACATGTATGTAAACAAACATACACATTTAACATCTGATGCACTTAACGAGGGCTCTGGATTTCCTCCTCGTAACATAGAGCAACAAGATAAACATAGTAGGTAGCCATAAGCAGGCATTTACATCTGTCAAAGCTTAAGCCATAATGGGCATATGCATTACACTGTTATTACACAGAATGTGTTTGTGTCTTTGAATTTTTGTTTTTATTGTATTGTGACAAGTGTTTGTTTGTGATTTTAATAAAATATGTGTGTGTGAAGATATAAAAAAATCATGGGTTGTTTTGTATCATAAAAGTCTGTGTCTGATGAACATACTTAAAAATATAAATTTTACTAGCTTTACAATAAGCACTAACTAACTCTCTTGTGATAGAATATTGTGATTATTAAGACAGATGCTGAGAAAAATAGATTTAAGCAATCTTTGAAATGTTTTGAATGTTGTCTCAAAATTTTAACCGATTGATGCAGAACTTCTTTGGTTTTTGAAGGTTTGCTTACCACCTACATTATTTCTATGTCTTAAAAAATTGTATATCCTTTACCTTGAAATTTCGCCCAAATAGAAATCTATGTAACTATAAAAACTTGGCATTGTAGTTATCCTATGTATGATCCTAGTTATGTCTGGCCCGTTGGTCTAGTGGTCAGCGTATGCAACTGCTGATCAAGAGGTCTTAGGTTCAATTCCTGGGTCGAACAAAATGTTTGTGTGATCTGCAAATATTTGTTTAGGAATTTGTACGTTTTCTATGTATAAGTATGTACTTAGTTACAAAAAAAAAGTATGTTTATGTATTTATATCAGTTGTCTAGTTACCCATAATACAAGCTCTGCTTAGTTAAGGGACTAGATGGCATTGTGCTTAAAATGTCGGAAATACTATTGTCAGCTTTAATTTGTAAATTCAGTAGCCTGTATGCATGTCTTTTATGAATACACAAGTTTTTGATTTAACTGTCCTATTTCCTTTAATTGGGCAAGAAGCCTATTATTATTGTTATTCTTTATAAAGCAAATTTCTTTAGTAATCAATCAATTTATATATAACCTCTCTTCAAACGTGAAAAATCAAAGATTTGATGTAAACCAATTCAAATATAGTTGTATATAAATAGAAATTACCCACATAAGATTTAAAAATCGTCTATAAATATTAAAGTCATGTAAATTCAACATAAACATAGTGTAAACATCCTCTATACATATTAAAGTTATGTAAGTAATTATTCACTTCATGTGCATAATAAATTGATTTTCATTTATTGTATACTAGCTGCGCCCATATATCATTATGGTTGCTATGCAAGTGTGTTATGCATAGCAACCTGTGAAGTTTCGACAGGAGATAAACAGTGATACATTTTGACATCTACGATTTATGTATTTTTATAATCACCTAGTTTTCGCCCCTGTATCTCGATTATTGCAGTAAAAAGTGGCCTATATGTTATTCTGATATCTAAGCTATATTACTTTAAAGTTTCATCCAAATCCGTTCAGTAGTTTTTGTGTGAAAGAGGAACAAACATATATATACACATATACATACTCACAATCTTTTGCGTTTATAATATTAGTAGGATAGGTATATATTATTATCACATGTATCGTTACAACTAACAACCGCAAGCAACGCCGTGCGCTGAAGCTAGTCTAAAAAAATAGGTCTCCGCTGTTAAAGCCCCGTCTAAATCGGTCCAGTGGTGCCATACACGGAATAAACATACCGACATTGAGCTAAAAATTTTAAATTAAGAATATGTACATATAAATATGAATGTTAATTGTTTTTCTTGTCTCTTATTTCTGACTTATTTATGCTTGTCCCTTACTGATCTAACTAAAGGTTGACTAGTGGAAAGCAAGAGTGCAATGCAAATACAGACGATGCAGTACTGTGACCCACATTATGATGACCTTTTGAGATGGTTCTGCATCATTGTAGGTAGTAGAGCCATGGTGATTTCAAGACAAATGGGCCAGCTCGATCGAGACAGTACTACCCTCACACAGAAAACCATCCTAATAATGTCAGCATTCTTGTCGTATTTCGTTGGTGAGTGTGAGACCGGAGGCCCAATCATTCTGCACCATTCTCCGAAGGCCAGGAGAATGATGCAGAATTATCTAACCAGGCCACCATGGAATGGATCACCATGCTACATTGCCAACCTTCACAAAGAGGATGGTGACTCTACTCCTGGATTCTACTCAAGCTTTCCATCAGGCCGAGTGGAGACACTTTGGTAGGCTTAAGTATAGATTTTTTTTATATAATCTTTGTTGGCTTCAGGCATGGGCCGAAACAGTTCTCGCATTGCGTCTCGCCGCATTGCCTCCAACAGCCGCGAGCCAACATCCTACGCAGGGTTACTAAGCGATGACGAGGACGATGCCGACTGGGCTGGTGGCAGTGTGCCCAGCGAGCGGCGCAAGCGTAGGATCAAGAACAGCAGTAGCAAGAAACCCACCAAAATACACAAGTAAGCATTGGTAATTTGTTGTGACATTTTTTTTTTGCATAAACTTTCTTATTTATTCAAATAATGATCAATGAAATTAATTACCAATACATTCAAAATTTTTGCACTGATTCAAGAGGATGGTGTGGTATTTCAATGATGAAAGTGGACAAGTTTTTTCTATGATTGATGTATTGGTACAATGTCTCGTTATGTTGTAGTTATATGTGTTTACTTTAGGAACAGCAACGGTACACAGAACAATGACACCAACGACGGTGGCGCCACCTACGACACGATGACGGCAAACGAGAAAAAGAACCTGTTGCTGCAAATCTGTGGTGTGGTATCGGAACACACCAAGAAGTTGTGTACTAGGTGTGTGGCCTATATACTTTATCTCTCTATATCTATACTTCTATACTTTTATATTAATATTATAAAGCTGCAGAGTTTGTTTGTTTGTTTGAACGCGTTAATCTCTGGAACTACTGGTCCGATTTGAATGATTCTTTCAGTGTTGGGTAGTCCATTTATCGAGGAAGGCTATAGGCTATTTTTTTTTCAAAATTAGGGATCCGTAATAAAATTGCTATTTTGTAACACAAGGTGTAAAATCGAAAACCTATTTTTTTCTCGGAAAAGAGAAAAACGCGGGTGAAACCGCGGGGCACGGCTAGTATATATATAATACTACCGTACTCAGAATAATTTTCCTGAGTCGCGGAGTCTTTCAAGACTATTTGAAATGAACGGTCAGAAATTCAGAACGAGATTTTCTGGATCACAGTTTTGTTTTACTAAAGTAAGATAAATTTTGAGAAACTTTAGTGACGCAACATGAGGATAGGCACCACTATGTTATTTAATCGGTTATCTAAATTAACGAACACTCGTGATAAGTATACAATCACGTCACATCGAACTTTACATATCTGTCAAATATCCTAAAAATATAGACAATTTTTTTAATAAATAAATAAATATTTCGGTTTTTTTTTTTACACACAACGCTATCTAGTCCCCAAACCAAGCCGACCTGGATTTTGGATAACTAGACAACTGATACAAATACATGAACATACTTTTTTTTTGTAAATACATTCATATGATACATAGAATACACCCAAACTCCGAAACAAATATTTGTGGATCACACAAACATTTGGTCCGACTCGGGAATCGAACCCGAGACCTCTTGATTAGCAGTCGCATACACTAACCACTTGACCAACGAGGCAGTGAATTGTGTGATATAGTTCTAGCACATTAGCAATCTGCGCGGATTATACCAACTTTTGTCTGGATCAATACTAGATCATGTGATACCTACACTTATATTTTACCAGTTATTGAACTAATGACCTCTTGCTTTGCAGTCAAGATCACTCCCGGGCCCTCTTCTATTTTCATAGACGTATATATAGCTACTACTCC
Organism: Phragmatobia fuliginosa; assembly: GCA_932526445.1. NCBI lineage: Eukaryota > Metazoa > Arthropoda > Insecta > Lepidoptera > Erebidae > Phragmatobia > Phragmatobia fuliginosa. Next base: position 15,139,212 of record OW052074.1, on the reverse strand, counting down.
GCATCTAAGTTCGGAGTGTTTTGTTAAATAACTTTTCTCAATGATTACTCTCTTGAAACTTGAATTATAATTCATACAATATTTTTCAAAAAATCCTTTGACAGATCAACTCGTTGTCCTCAACACACAGAAGAACAACGCCGGGCCCTCCGCAACAGTGTACTTGAGCCATCCACGCCTGAGTCTCAGACTATGGGCCTCACGGCTGAAGAAGCTGGTTCCCCACCGGACTCTAGCCCTTCATCGTCCTGCTCATCGTCAAGCCGTAAGCGAGATCGTCACCGTGCCCCTCCCAAGTCCAAGAATAAACGGGAACGGAATATATCCCCTAATACAAGGGAATAAAGATTGATTTTGACTGTATCTAGATACTGATTATTGTATCCATGTATGACAAGATAATTTATGATTTGCTGGTTCTATGTTATTTAAGAATATTATTATTTTGCAATTAATGTATGTAATGAAAAACAATGTGAGTTAATGCTTATTTCGGCTACAAACTATAAATAAATGCTAACTTACTTTTGCCCGAGAAGTTAGTTGAGTTATTCTCAAGGTACACACGGCGAACGAAATACCTGTTAAGTTTCATTACATTGAGAGTAAATCGATTCCTAATTCAATCAATTCATTTGCCGTGTGTATCCTCATTATATGTACTGAGCAATTCCTCAGAAAAAAAATGTTTTACAGATGCACAGATAGACTGCTTTATAATTTTGTCTTTATTATTCTTTTGATTGAACTTGAATTGAAGTATCAGATAAGAGGCAAAGGCGTTACAAACAAACGTCATTTTCGCATTTATTATGTTAGTAAGAACTAGCTTATGACAATGGATTTGCTTGTAATAAAGACATTTTTCATTCCATTTCTCTTCTATGTGTGATTCTCGGACTCAAAAACCGGCAATGCACTTTTGAGTACTGACAAGGACGACGGTAAACGCTTACCTTTAAGTGCCTCGTATGCTCTTTGAATGGCCCACCTCCTTAATTATGAAAATAATCTGTTTGTTTGTAAAGCTTTCACTCGAACAGTAAGACAATTGTGATAGATTTATATACGAAAATCTGTATGTATATTTTAAGTATTCTACATAGGTGTATAAATTAGTGTCGTTATCGATGTTATCATTGTAATTGCTTGTAAACAGCTAATCACTTACTCCATTATTCATCATCACCATTAGAATTATACAAATTGACAAATCTGAATCATGACCCACCATAAACTTTTATACAGACATTCAAATACAATTGGAGGTAGAAGAGCAACGCATTTCAGCACGAATGGGCCGACTCACCGGGGCAATACTACCCTCACACAGAAGACCATCCTAATTATGACAACATTCTTGCTGTCGTATTTCGTTGGCGAGTGTGAGACCGAAGGTTTAATCATTCTGCATCGATGCAGAAACATCCGACCAGGCCGCCATGGTATGTGTCACCATGCTGCATTGCCTACCCTCACAATGAGGATGGTGACCCCTAATCCTGGATTCTACTAATGCTTTCCATCAGGTAGTGTAGAATTTCTCTGAATATGACAATTTCTATAGAAACCACCTTGTTAACTGTCATGTTCAGACAGAAAGTTACCTGTCTAATGCAGGTAACTTTCTGTTGATATTTAAGGGCCACAGAACACTAGCTACTTTTAGCATCGGCGATCGGCGATTTTGCAACTGCATCTGCATCGATGCTGCATCGCGTTTTAGCGACTTCCTGCGTTCGATCGCGGTATCAAAATCGCGCGTATTGTTGCATTATTCGCGACTTTCTGCGTTCGAACGCGGTATCGGAAACGCGCGTTTTAGCGACTGCTAACATGCCTGAATCGCGTCGGCTGTAGTGTTGTATATAATTTTCCGACGCCAAATCGATGCTACTGGCATCCGAATGTGTGCGGAGAGTGGCGTTCAGCTGCTGTGTCGTGCTTCTAAAAAGCGACTCAATTTCCTCGTTTGGCGTTTTTAAGTGTGCGGGGTGGAGCCTTCGGTCGCCGTATTTAGCTTCTAAAGCGACTAGTCGTCGATCGCCGAAGCCCTAAAGCGCGACATTCACTTTGAAGGATGGTTTGACAGCTTCAAATGGTTTATCAGCAAAGTGGCTCATGATTTAAGTTTGTCAATAGTACAGAGGACGCATCTATTTAGCTAATAAAAACTATCAAAAGTGTTTGATGCTCTAGTTTATATCTTATAAACTAATACAATTATTGTTCTTTCAATATTAAAGCATAAGACTTATCAATGTAATAGAATTCACGATTTAAGACATCAATTAAATTATTAATTCTGCCACTTAATCAAATTACATACTTTAATGTGGCAGATCATTCGCATAATTTATGATTTCACATGTGCTACAAAAACTAAACTTAGTTGCTCCATGAGTGATGGTACTCGCTCCTAAAGCAGTAGTTAGTATTATTTATAACATATAACTTGTACTACAATTTATCCAAGTGTTAGAAGGTATCCTTACTTGTTAGTGCCATTTTTCGGGCTCTTGTTTGAATCTATCCAGGATTTGACAGTTTACTGATTCAGCTCCTCTAAAATATTAAATGTTCACAAGCTTAATACTGATGCTCAGTTTATTCAAATATAATCGCTCAATAATAACCCACCTAAGAATTGCTAAATAATTAATATAATTATAAATTAAATAACTAAACATTTCCATTTACTATTAAAAATAAAGCACAAACTTTTTAAATGTTTTCTCTGAACTGCCAGTTCAGAAAATAGTTCATCTTTTTTCCCAAATGGTAATAATAACTTTCTGCTGGCAACATTGAGAAATGTAATACAATCACCTCGCCTTCTATCAAGGCTCAAGCTGTTACTGAAAAGGGAGAACTGTCTAGAGATAAAAAGCTGTATAAAGTCCTTATGATCAAGTCTTATGTAAGATTTTTCATTAAGCCCAGTGACTTAGATATACAAATACATTACAGCATTTAGACAGGGTTTAGGGGCTTACAAGCAATGAACTATGCTTAATATATTAAGGAAATATTTTGTGTGTATTTAAAGTGTAAAAAATATTAATTCATGTCCTGTGACGGGACTTTCGATTGAATTATGTGTCCCCGCAACTGCGGAATATATTGATGTAGGTAAATATGTGTATCGACATTGTAATGTAAATAGTCATTTATTGTAGGTATATGATACTATATGACTGAAATAGTTATTAATTAAATATGAAATTAAAGACATGTACTGCTATAACTGGTAGTTTTTATTTTTTACTTTGCACTTTGTAGTTTCTTGTTCGATTCCCGGGTCGGACTAGAAGCGTTTATTGGATTTTTCTTACAAAGAATCCCTAATAACAGCCGTGCATCAGAGGTCACATCAGCCGGCGGTCCCAGTTGTAATGAACATCCATGGCAATTGTTACTGGATGAGTGTAAAGTCAGTACCCTCAAATATACTGACAACTAATTCCACCTTCGAATCTAGTTGGCCCACAAGCCACTGACATTGGAACTCTTGAAACCCTCAAGAGCTCTAATGCCCTTCGTGGATAAACTGTCATTCAAAACCAGTTGAACTATAAACTGACTCCAAATAATATTGGAAATACGAGAAATAATAACACATAAGGGTCTGCTCCACAAAATGATATCACGGCCTATTAGTATCAGAAAACTCATAACGACACGAGTGTGGTTAGGAGACCTACTACCTACCTCCTAATTCTCTATTGCCACCTATATCATATAGAACTGGAGAAACGGGGTGTCATATCTCACCAATACAGAGATGATTCTCCGAGGTAAGTGTCTAACGGGCCGCGGCCGAACGGTTGATGTAGCGAATTTGTAAAACAAGCTAATCAGTTCCAGAACTTCTATATCGTAATATAGTTACTTATTAGTTCGATGTATCTTCGGTAGATGGCGCGGATTTCTTTAATTGCGGTTAGCTGTTCGGTATTTCATTGCGCTGCATGTGGAAGTTCCACACAAAACTTAAATTGCACGAGAAATAAAACTTGGAATTGTAAACCACAAATCCAAGTTTGTAATGCAGGCACCACACAGCGTTATGCGCTATTCGTTATGTATCCATGCCGTATTCGCCCAAATATTTGTTATGCGCGCAAACAACAAACATGCCATCAACACTTCGAAGTTCGAACTGGTAGGTATGCCAAATAAGGCAAATATGTGTGTTGTAGAGATGTGTCATTGTCATTTTGATGGTGAACGAAACGAAACCATACGAACTGGAATGAACGAAACATATTATTTTCATTTCTTTCTTATTTTATTAAATTTACAGAAACAATACTTAAATGAAGTCTAATTATTTTGATCATATGATAGACTGTTTTAATCGTTTAATTGATTTATCTATTAGAGATTATATAGAAATAAAAAAAAAGGTTTGCAGCTGATTGACCTGATGACAAGACATGATTGGCAAATTACAATAACACAACAAAAATAGAACATAAAAAATTAATTCTCGCAAATCATCAATTATGAGTACTGCAAAAAGTTACCGTATAATTAAAATGTATTTTTAGTGATTGTTACAATCTAAGATGATTCAATTAGTTGATTTCTTGGCTATCGATTAGTGTGATGTATCCTGAAGTTGATTTTATTTAAAAAACTGTGACAAAGTAACTAGGTACATAGTATGCCTGATAGAAAACAGAGTCCAAGATTGAGAGCCACCATGACGTCCTAGTGAGATGCTTTATCACGTCCCGCATAAAGGACCCGGGATCATATTGGGAAGGGAACATGTGCTGGCAGTGAGTTCCAGTTTTTGACTGCTCGGCACAGGAAGGCAGAGCCTAACTGTGTGGTTTAATAAATAAAAGAAACACATAAAAGAATAAACCGTTTTATTGGCATATTAACTGTAATAAAATACATACATTAATATAATTCTTGATTTGTATTAATGTATACATTTAAATTAATTTATACAAAATTATATCACATAAAAACACCACTCACAGAATGTAGAAGCAAAATGATTATAGTTAAATAAGTACATACAATATTTTATGTCAAAAGATCTTTGGAATGGGCTCTTGTAAAATAATTAGTGTCTAAAGCTTCACTTTTGTAAGTGTAAGACGAATATAAGCCCTAAACGCAAAAATGTTAGTAAAAAAATTATTCGATTTCAAACAATGTTATAGAATACATGTAACAATAAAAAGGTCATATGTTTTGTTTGTGCAATGATACAATCATTTCTTTAGACCTCAAAACTCTTAATTCTAGTGTGAGACTCATGTGCTCACACAAAATACAGTACAAACAATTAAACTTTACCGTCTTGAAGTTGTATGCAGACAAAAATGGACTCTATTAACATAATTCGCAATCTTATTTGTCTGTTTTTTGCTTAGAGAATATGATAGGAATAGTAATGCGACAACTTCACAGAGGCAAAGCATAGTTGTTGATCTATTAAGGCAGTTGGTTTTATTCTTCCTTTAAAATGTTATCAGTTTATAATTTCTATAACAAAATCTTGATCAATAGAACATAGGAATATGTACTACAAATAATATGTCTAGATATTTTCTAAAAATACCCACATAAAATGAAAATTAATTATTGAAATTTGCATTAAAATTTATATTTTACAATATATTTCTAAAGGTGTATTGTATTTACATTTTTATTTATGTAATACTCCTGATATTGAATATACTTGTCTGCAACACACAGAAATACAAGTAACAATGTGTGATGTATAAAGAAATTCTTATGAAATACCTTATTTAACCTGCACATAAAAGCAGAATACTTCACTGCTTATCGGCCTAAAGAATCAACTGTCTGGTGAACCCTTTATTCATAAACATTAATTAACTTTAAGCAATGGTTCCGTGTTATTTTCAACTTTAAACTTACAGCTTTAAAGTCGAAAATAACAGAGTACCAGTGCTTAAACTTCAATAAGTGTTTATAATTAGGAGAGGAAGCATTTTATATTCCATATTTATATAAAAATAGATACAAAACACATATGAATAATTAAATCACTGTCTTTATAATAATACTTCATATTTCTGCAATAATATTTCTAGTGCACCATTATATTAATCCTATTATTTGAGTTTTTGTATCGAAACAGTGATGAAAACGGTTATTTTTGTACTAGAATATGTTGTATATCATAATGCAGCACAGTATCAATACAGATTTCATTAAGTATTAGCTAAATTAAACTATAAGAACTAGAATACCATGACGTAAACGTACCTACTTATGCCTGTGTATTATTACGAAGGAACTCGCTAACCAAGCACATGATTTATATTCAACAAGTAGTTACAGATGGACTACTAGGTTGCTTATCCTGTTGATAAAGTGCAAATAAGTGGTTTGAAACTAGACAGACTACCCAAAAATACACATCTGAGTCCAACAGTTTTAATGGATATGAAAAGCACCCTTATAAGGTTTTCAATTCCAAATAGTCAAATGTTTTAAAGCATCAGAATTTATTGAATGTGATTGAATTAACCCTTCACTACCAAAGACGTCTATCCACGTCGTCGATAGAGGTCAAAGGGTTAAGATTAAATATGTGATTACTAACTGTTAGTTATGGACATTATAGTGTAGAATACTTATTTACTTTTTATGTAAAAATCCTGACGGTATTGACGATACGTTCAAATACTTAACATAACAGAACGCAATCGCAGTTTCTATTTCTGTCGTGTGTCACTTTTATTCGAAATTCTGTTCTTGCGAAGTTCCTGCTGAATTCGAAATGTTTTTTTATATGTATTTATTCAAATTTCTTTAAACGCTGTGCGTATAAACGTCAAATCAACTAGCGGTATCAACAGTAATTAAACAACTGAATTGTCAAACAAATACTTCTGAATACATGTGATCTATATGATTATTTATTGCAAGCTATTGGGTTTAGTAGTCATTTAATCGTTATTTAGAGTATATTTAACAATACATTCACTAATGTATTATTTAATTTCGTTTAGTTTTTCATAATTATATAGCTTTAATAAAAAAAAAAACCTTTTTATAAATTGTTATATAAAAAAACGCTTAGAAGTGACGTTGCTTGTTATTTTTCAATTAAAAAACGTAATTTAAATAAATAAAGCTATCAAATTAAAATATACGCCTTGATTGTGAACATATTGCAGTTTGTAGTGGTTCTTTGTAAATATGACAAATATAATGATATTACTCTCAATAATGTTAGAATACTCAAAGAGTAAGCCTGCGATTAGGTTTATATTTTTGAATCATTGGTAATTTGGCTGACAATTGGGGCATTTATTTGATCTATTACTTCATAAGTTGAATTTTATGCCCTCAATTTCTTTATAAGAGATTTATATTCAGCACTGAATGACAACATTGGTTGTGAGTTGAGTATTTGCAACCCACAGTTTTGCTCTATACTTTTAAATACTTTCGAAATTAACTTATTGAAAATAATGTAAAGGAAATTGTTCTTTTTGAGTGTTCTTTTTGTTCTCGTAGAACATTTATGAAACTCAAATGTATAGACATTGAATTGTGTTGTTACAAATATTCAAATAGCAGACACAACGGCACTTAAAGAAATCGAATATATACTACAAAAATACATATACAATGTATTTAATACTTTTTCAACAGATTTCCTTGCGAACCTATTTTGTCGGGTCATACATAAGGAATAAGTAGTTGAATAATTTTGCTAAATATTCATTAATGTCCTGCGAGTGAAGCCTAGCCCAAAACCAACATCGCATTATAGTAAGTGCTAAAGTAGCGAGCGTTAAACGTTCCTAGGTACATACATTAATAAGTAATAGGAAATAACAGTAGGGTACTACACTGGTGCAGTAGTGCTAATGCGCGCTGACGATACTGTCCCGGCCGGGCCCCACACCGATGAATTTCACTGGAACAAAAACAAACAAAATGTAAAAATAACCGGTTTACTTTTTAACTGTCTACTAGAACGAATCACTGTTCGATTACGGACATGAATTTACAATGTGTGTCTCCTATATAGACAACTAGCTTTCGCCCGCGGCTCTGCTCGCGTGTTTGTCGGTTATCGCGGTAAAAAGTAGCCTATGTCCTTTCCCAAGTTCAGTTCTATCTTCATACCGAATTTCATTAAAATCGGTTCAGTGGTTTAGGCGTGAAAGCGTAACAGACAAACAGAGTTACTTTCGCATTTATAATTTTAGTAGGGATTAGCAAAATCGTGACTTTAGCTTATTAAGCTGCATTACTTTCCCAAAGCAACAGTGTTTCCAGATGAAATTCGATTTTAAATACTGTAGTGTGTGTCACTCAGTCATTCATAAGCTCGCTCACTGAACTATATGTGAATAAATAAGAAGGAAGCATTATGTGATCTAAAGCTCACATGCGGTAGTGAAACAGTTTAGTCGACTGTTAACGACGATAGCGAGTGGGCGTGTGCCGACACTATAGAAGGTATATCTTTCTCATTTATTCACAGATAGTACAGTGGGCGAGTACTCAAGTAAAGCCAAGGAATATATGAAGGATTCAAAAGCCAAAACAAAAAATTCAAAAGATTAGAAACATAAATATAAGAAGGAAAACAAAATTAATTGACGCCCTAAAACGCACTAAAAATGAAATGGAGTAGGCAGGACATTTGACTAGATACATGGACAATAGGAACTATAAAATGGAAAGACCACAAAAGAAAAACAAAAAGTAGGTCGGCCTAAAATGAGACAGGAAAACGAGATTATGGAAATAGCAGAAAAAAAATTAATTTAAACTGCGAAAGAAAAGAAAAAGTGAAAAGATTTGGAGGTACACGAAAAGGGACTATACAAAATAAGACGAAACTAACATATTCTTAAGGATCATTACTAATAAAACTAATGGCTATAAATAAATAAATAAATCTTAAAACCTTTGGATCGATCCGGGAATCGAACCATAGATCTCAGAACAACAGCCACATTAATATCAGTATTATGAGGTACGTCAAAATTGACATTCTGTTCACGTGAGCTATTAATGTATGGAGAACTTTTTCTGTTTACCTTTGAAGCAACAACGATTTCTGAAAACTGAGAATTTTACTATCGCAGTTTGTCTTTAAACAAACGTGCTGTGCAAATATACAATAAGACTAGTCTGAAAAGTGTTTTATTGGGGCATCGCCAAATAGCCCCAGATATTGCGTCAGAACTATTATGTTTTTATTGGTGGTCTGATATAAATATATTCATATGAACGAGATCCAAAGTTAGTACACAGCTGTGAATATTTTTAGGTTATCACAAGAAAAGACTTAGTAAATATTAGTTGTGTAATAATACTCTTATTTTCTATACAAATAAATAACACAGTTTGGTGCCTCGGAGAACACGTGAAGCTGTCGGTCCCGGTTGTCATGAACATCTTCGGCAATCATTATTGGGAAGTCAGTGCCCTCAAATATACTGTCCACTAGTTCAATCTTAGAATTTCAGTTCTTCCTCAAGATTTCGGAGGTCCGATGCCAGTCGCTCCGTGGAAAAACTGATATTCAAGTAAAACCGGTTGAACTACTAATCGACCTCAAATAATCTTGGGAATAAAGGCTAGGAAGTAGAACACACTAACAATACATTTGAAATTAGAGACGTTGCTTATATAAAAAAAGAGACTTAATTTTTGTCTGTCTATCACACCGCAATCCTAAACTATTCTAACGTCTCCATTCTATCCCATTTCATCATATAACACTTATATTAAGTATAGAAGTAAAATAAACTTACCAGGTATGTTTAGGTAGTCCTCTATGGCCTTCACATAATTTTTGGCAGGTTCCGGCAACTTGTCCAGATTCCGGCAGTCCTCAATATTGCATTGCCATCCCGGTAACGTCACATACTCGACCTGTAAAATGTTATTTTTATTATTACTGGATTTAGCGGATCTTATTATATAATAATAATAATGATTTATTTTCAAATTTCAAAAACGTTAACATTTACTGTTACTGTTATAGCCACACTAGTCTGAGCCTGTATTGTGGCTATCAAACGATAAGATTATCTTATGCCTAGGACTTATATCTATTTGTCAATATTAAAACATCTGTTTGAAACACTCAGTGCAAGTGGGTATTTGTGTGTGTGTGCGCGCGCGCGTGTGTGTGTCTGAGTGCGTGCGTGCGTGCGTGTGTGTGCGTGCGTGCGTGTGTGTGTGCGTGCGCGTGTGTACCGATACCTTAAATCTTTTCATATCTGTTTTCAGGATTTCAGTGCATATAAGTAAAAATAAAAACATAATTTTGTAATAAATGCGATGTGTTACCTCAACTTTGCTGAGTTCTGTCATAGAGGAGGGGAAATACTCGATCTTCTTCCCGTTAAGTTTGTAAGCCACGCCCACTTTTATCTCCTTCATTGTGTCCAGGATATCCAACTTTGTCAGGCATATACTGAAATTTTACAACATTTTGTTATTTACTAAATGTATTTTTTTAACTGCATTGTGTTTATTAAAGTAGACAACAAAAGGACTATACTGTTTATAATTTTTATTGGAATATAAAATACGGACAACGAGAAGCGATACAAAAGTTCATTAACCTTGAAAGCGACTGTGGAGTTGACGATCTATTTATCTCTTTATATCTTTTGTATTTGTCGTAATGTCTCGTTCTACGACTAAAAAATGTTGGGCTCAAGACGGGATCGCTTACATTCGAGCGGACAGTTTAGTAATAAGTGATTTTTCTTTCGGAACACACGTTCTTTTTCGACAAATTATTATTATTCTCGTTACTTAATTTAAATCTACATTATACATTAACTCAAAATATAAGAAATTATATAAAAAGTCAATATTTAGGCCATAGGCCAGTTACTTTTAAAACTAAAATATGTAAACCAACTATCAAAAAGTTAGACACCCCTGCTGTTCCTAATGACCTTCCAATGGTTTTGTTAATATTTAGTATAGGTTCTCGTTGGCCGTTTTTACTTTAGGTTACTCACAGACTCGCGCAATTGTGTCAGGCTCTCGACAATTTTCTACGTTTTAGTATCATTTTTCATTAATGTTCGGTCCCTAATTGTAGTAGTGCGATGTTATATCGAAAACCGGCTGCTACCTTCCTGTACACTGATAAAGTAGCTTATATGATGCTAATGTGGACTAAGTCTGAGCAGTTGACTTTCTAGATGGGCGGAAAAACTTCCTGGAGCACTGGGGTCCTTAAAGTAGCCTTTCTCGCAGCTCATTATGATCGATGTATGGAGCGAGAGAGAGAGAGATAGAGAACAGAGAGTGAGAACTCACGAGGTGTATCCGTTGACCATGGCGGTGTACCGCACGACGACCAGGTCGAGCCAGCCGCAACGCCGCACTCGTTTCGTCGTCACTCCAACCTCGTGACCGCGCTGCTGCAGGAGCTGGCCCGTCTCCTGGAATGGGAATAAAGGTAATATATCACAACGTAATTACGTACTTTATCTGTCACTGATACTATTGTACACTTAATTTACAAAAGACTTAAAAGTTAGTAAAGCTACGCTGAGTTCAGCACAAATTTGGCGGCCTGATCGGGGCGGTACTACTCTCGTACAGAAGATCAACTTGAAAATGAGAGCATTGACTGTTCTGTTTAGAAAAAAGTTTTTGAGTTTTAGTTTCATGTATGGGGGGGGGATACATGAAACTGAAACTCAAAAATTTTTTTTTCATCAAACCCATACGTGTGGAATGGGGTATTTATGGATAGGTGTTCAAAAATTTTTATAAACTGAATAGTTTGCGCGAGAGACACTTCCAAAGTGGTGAAATGTGTATCCCCCTGTAACTTCTAAAATTAGAGTGATAAAACTAAAAAAAATATATGTTGTACATTACCATGCAAACTACCAACGAAAATTGGTTTGAACGAGATCCAGCAAGTAGTTTTTTTTAATACGTCATATATAGTAAATCGCAATTTACCTTTCATTCAATCAATACACTATTATAAAAACATCGATCAAAATTACAACGAACTACAAGAACTTTTATATGATGTTACTTGCTGATACGGAACCCTTCATGGGCGAGTCCGACTTGCACTTGGCCGCTTTTTTTAGACTAGCTTCGCTACCCGGCGTTACTCGCCATTTACAACAATCGCGGGTAACACCGCGGGAATCAGCTAGTAAACAATAATACTAACATCATGTAACTCGGTAGGGAACGGTCCATCTCCGACGCGCGTCGTGTAAGCCTTTACGACGCCAATTACTTCACCGATCACTTTGGGTGGTAGTCCCAGGCCGGTGCACACACCGCCGATACTGCAGTTAGATGACGTCACGTACGGATATGTACCTGTAATTATTTCAAAGATAAAGTATATTAACATTTGCCAGTACGTAAAAAACATTCAGTGTATAGGGTTCCCAACAACAACTTAGGGCTCCAAGCCAACCTGACCTGCTGTTCGACGGTTGAGGCTTTGACAAACTTAACATTCTCATACAGGCTCACCACTTATTACGTGTTATCAGAAAACGGGCGAAAAGTGGATTTTTAAAATTAAAATTCGGGGAAACGGGCATGGACTTTACTTTATATTATTATATACATGTAAAAGACAGACTAATTTTTTTTATAACTCTACTCACGAATGGTTGGATCGATTTTGACGAGACTCACTGGTATGGGAAGGGTAATATGGCAACAAAGTCAAAGAAAGGCCATACCTTTGTTGGTCTATGTATGTACATTTGCACCAAAACAACCTTTAATAAAAAGGCCAATATACATTTTACCAAAAGCTATAAAGCTATCACGCATATTACCCGGAGGGCTAGACAGAGATAATTGATCTCCACTTACAACGGTCCTGACACACCTCTTATGTTTTATCCAATTTCATTAATCGCTGCATGCATGCTCGTGGGTTCCTGGTGATTTTCACATGGCCCTTTTTAGGTAGGACATTTTATTTAGATTAGGGGTAAGGCAGGTGGGACATCAGAAGCCGCTGATGCGATCCTGGTGTTCCTCCCGACTGCCGAGGTAGGCCGCCGCGGGGTTTAGTGGGTAAACCGGTTGCCCGGGAGTCCCACACACGCCCTTCGCTTGCCCCACGAAGGGTATGGTGCCCAAAGCATTCCCCGCGTAAAAAAAAAAAAAAAAAAAAAAAGGTAGGACATTTTACTTAGTAGGGTTATAGTTTTTTTCGTAATATTACCGGATACAGCAGATATTAAAGTAGTTAATACTGATAATGTAGTCAGTTAACCTACAGCTTATCTTCAGATAATATTTATAGCCATATGCAACCGATTTCGATTAATAGTAGCAATTAATGACAACAATACAAGTGCAATATAACTTTAATTAGATTACGCAGATACTCCAGTTTACACTACTAATAGGTTGCCTTAACTGGTTTTTACTGTTTTGTAAATAAGGGTAGGTAAAAAATAAACTGTATTTTCTAAATATTATTATAGAAATAATAATAATAAATATTCAGACTTCTTACACACAACATCATCTAGTCCCAAACTAAGCAGAGCTTGTACTATAGGTATTATACAACTGATATAAATACATAAACATACTTTTTTTTTGTAATTTACATACATATTATACACAGAAAACACCCAGACTCCGAAACAAATATTTGTAGATCACACAAATATTTGGTCCGACCCGGGAATCTAACCCGAAACCTCTCGATCAGCAGTCGCATACTCTAACCACAAGATCAACGAGTCAATCAATCGGTTTATGAAATACCCTGTGAAATTATTCATTTTCCTTATCAATATATATCAATACTTTCTTTAGTGGTGCTTACAACCTAATGGAGGGTGGTGACTCCTATTCTTGGATTCTACTCATGACTTCTCTCAGGCAGAGTAGTCATTTTGTTAGGCTTAATTAAAACTACGGAACCCTAAACGGAGGGGGTTTGAGCTCCGGTAACCAAAAGTTAAACCTCAATAATAAATAATGCGTCCATAGACAACGAACGAACATAGTCACACTTCTCAGATACAGGGATTTGAGGATTTGGGCTCCGATAACCTCAGTCTTCTTCCTAGCCTTATTCCCAATATTATTTGGGGTCGGCTACTAGTTCAACTGGATTTACCTGAATATCAGTTATTCCACGGAGCGACTGGCATCGGATCTCCGCAACCCTAAGGGAGAACTGAAATTCGAAGGTTGAACTAGTTGTCAGTAAATTTCGGCTCTGACCGAGCAGAATAGGGCGCGCCTCAGGCGGCCGCAGAGAACTCTGGCGGTCAGAGCCATACGGGGTTACCGCACCGTATCGACGGAGGCGGCGTGCGCCCTGGCCGGAACACCCCCGTGGGATTTGGAGGCGGAAGTGCTCGCCGACGTTTATCGGCGAGTGGCTAACTACCGGGCGGAGAGTGGTGGAGTTGGACCTCCGCCCGAGGACGTGCGCGAGTGGCGCGAAGCCGCTCACCGAGCCACGATGGATCGCTGGTCGGTCCGGCTGGAGACTCCACGTGCTGGCCTCGCCACCGTAGAGGCGCTTCAGCCGGTCATCGACGAATGGGCAGTGCGGCAGCACGGGACCCTTACCTTCCGACTGACGCAGGTTCTTTCCGGGCATGGTTGCTTCGGAAAGTACCTGCACTCGGTCGCCAGGAGGGAATTGAGTCCCGCCTGCCACCACTGCGACTGCAGTGAGGATTCGGCTCATCACACGCTGGCGGTCTGCGCGGCATGGGAGACGCAGCGCCGGGTCCTCACTGCAGTCATCGGAGAGGATCTCTCGCTTCCGGCCGTCGTTCGTTCCATGGCCGGCAGCGAGAGCTCATTTACCGCGGTCGCATCCTTCTGCGAGGACGTAATCACGCAGAAGGAGGCGGCGGAGAAGGCCCGGGAGGACGACATCCAATCGGACCAGATTCGCCGCCGGCGACTCGGGCGGCGGAGGCGCGAACATCTGCGCCTCATGCCGCCTTGAGTGTGGCCGCGGGTGGACGGGACGGGTTTTCCCTCCACCCGCCCTATGTGGCCAGCCGCGAGGAGGCGGCGTCGGTGTGTGCCGGACGCCGCCTAAGAGAGGGTCGTCAAACCGAGACGGTGCCCGCATCAGGAGCGGGCAGGCGCTGGAGAAGTTCAGAAGGAGATCTCACCCTGGACTTCTCCTCCTCCAAAACGGAGAAGCGCGGAGAGGGCACACTGTGTGGTTTTTAGTCGGTTCAAGTCCGACACACCACCCCGCCGTAACCCCCGGTGGGGTGACGGTCCATGATGATTTTCCACACATAAAAAAAAAAAAAAAAAAAAAAAAAAAAAAGTTGTCAGTAAATTTGAGGGCACTGACTTATAGAACGAAAACGATTGCCATAGATGTTCATGACAACCGGGACCGACGGCTTTACGTGCTCTCCGATAACCTCAGTCATTGGATAGAAAGCAGGAATAAGAAAAAAAATTCTCACCGAAGTCAATGTCAAGCATTGCCGCGTTAGCTCCCTCGACCAGCACCTTTCTGCCTTCTGCCAACGCCTTGTGAAGATACGAAACGGTGTCTCGGACCATGGGTCGGATTTTCTCAGCGTATTCCTTGTACCGGATGAGCTCAGACTCAATGTCCACTTCCAGAGACGGGAACATCCGTTTGTATGTCGCTGCTAAAGTACGGAATCTGTGAAAGAGGAGACAATATGAAATGATGGGATTCAGCGAATCAATTGCGAACCTATTTTAGTTAAAACGGTACTCTGTTTTAGTAAAATAAAGCGCTGCTCTGGAATGCCTTGCCACTCGAAATCAGGATGTCCAATAATCGACACACGTTTAAGAAGAACGTGCATAATTATCTTCTCAAGATGGCGAGTCACGAAATGAATTAATAGTATGCCTCCCTAAAGACATTGTCTATTGTGCACGATATGTGTATGTATCTATGTATGTATATATGTGTGTATTTACGTATGTAAACTTATATATGTATGTGTTAATTTATGTTATATTAGTTTAGCTTTAGTTTCACATCCATTGCATATTGCTCTGTACAACTTTAACCTCGATGCACCTACCATACCATATCGCTACACCCCCAAAAGTTGGCTGGTAGAGAATGCCTAGGGCATTAAGCCCGACGATGTACAAAAGTGCATAAAGTTGTAAATAAATAAATAAAAGGGTACTGTTGTGTACACTTTGGATCCGTTGTGTGTGTGTGTGTGTGTGTGTGTGTTCGTCCGTCCGTCCTCTGTCTTTCACCAGGCTATTTCTCATGAACTAGGTTAGTTAGACAGTTAAAATATTCACAGATGATGTGGTTTTTTTGGTTGCCGTCAACATCAAATATCGTAACGTAACAATAGCAAAGTTAATTACACTTTTCCTAACCTTAGTATTTCGCTTAACAAGATTGCCTGATAAAATTTGCCAAAGAGATATTAGCCGACCTTGCATAGATAAGATTCCGAAAGATAGCTTACTTCTCTTCGAATATATCAAAGTCCCCAAGGAGATCTCCTATTCTTAATCCGTTACGAGTGGCCTTTGATGAGTACGTCGGGCCAATGCCTTTCTTTGTGGTGCCCAAGGAGTTCTTGCCCTTCTCCGCCTCTTGGAGTCCGTCAACCTGGAACAAAGTGACAATAATTTTAATCAGACTCAAAGACACGTGAATTGAAATAAGTTTACAGTGGCATAAGTTTGTGCATCATGGTAAACGCAATGCACAAACTTATGCATCATTGAAAATAAGACTCACATTCGCCTGTAGTGCTGATATATCTATACAAATCAATATAATTGGAGTGCCTGTATGTAGTATCAAATAAACAGTTTTTTACTAAATGCATATCAAAGTATATACGGTACTCATCTTCCTAACCATTATTCCCAAGTCTCATTTTGGGTCGGCTACTAGTTCAACCGGTTTTAACTGAATTTCAGTTTTTCCAGGGAGCGACTGGCATCGGACCTCCGCCACCCTAAGGGAGAACTAAAATTCGAAGATTGAACTATTTGTCAGTATACTTGAGGGCATTGACTTCCCAATAACGATTGCCATAGATGTGCATGACAACCGAGACCGACGGCTTTACGTGCTCTCCAAGGCACGGGCGTGAATCACCGCCAAACTTCCAAACTCCGGTCAGCTATTAGGAGTTTCCTAAGAAAAACCCAAAAACACTTTTTGGCCCGACCCGGTATTTGAACCCGAGACCTCTTGCTTAGCAGTCGCAAACGCTAACCACTAGACCAACGAGGCAGTATATTTGGTACTAACATCGTATAAGGCCATTTTTACAAAAAAAATAACTGTCTGTCTGTTTGTTCGTTTGTTCCGGCTTTTCTCCGAAACGGCTGGACCTATTTCAACGGGACTTTCTCTAGCAGAAAGCTGACGAAATTAGGAGTAACTTAAGCTAAATATTACTTCTTTATTACTGTCTTTGCTCCGCGGAGTTACTCGCAATATACAAGAACAGCACGGGACTCTGCTAGTAGATAATATATTTACAGTGAAGCACGTGGTTTACAGATTACGTCGGTCTGCAGCCGATGATTGCTCACATGCCGTCATCGGGGGCGTGACTTGTGAATAATATGTTTAGGTAATAATATCATATGTATTTTGGCCGTATAGACCACACCATCGGATGTGATAATTAAAATAAATTGGAGATGATAGGGTTTGAATTTTAAAAGTTTTAATTTATTTTTTTGATACTAACTAGCGCCGCGCAGAGAAGGTACCCTAAAAAATCGGGCAAGTGCGTGTCAGGCCACGCACAAGAAATGGTTCCTCAGTCACCCATAATGTTACGTGGATTTAAAATCGTATCCAATAGTTAATTGTTATGTTTACGTATTAATGCGTTAATTTTGTATGACGTTTTCCAAGTAAGCGCATTTTATAAGTTAAGCCTCTATAACTCCTGAACTAATAAAGTCATCTAGTCCGTTATAGTTTTCCTTCAAAGTTCACTATATGTATGACCATCACAATTTTCCCGGATTTTTTGAGCCAGCCGTTTAACTTTTAGAGGGGGGGGACGCCCTTTTTTACAAAAAAGTACCCTTTAAAGTTCGGTTGTCCGTGTGGTGACGGATTAAGAATACAAAGTGTCACCACCCCTATTCATTCCATGGGTGTCGTAAGAGACGACTAAAGGAGCAAAATAAGCAGCTAACATCACTGCCAGAGAAGGAAAACTTGAAACCAACCCTATACCAACCCGTCTGGCCAGCGTGGTATAGTAGGCCAATACCTCCTTTCAAAGGAGAGGCCTATGTCCAGCAGTGGACTGTTGATGATGATGATGATGATAGGGTTTGAATTTTAAAAGATTTAATATTTTTTTTGAAACTAGCTAGCGCCGCGCAAAGAAGGTACCTACGTCTAGCCCAAGTTACTCCTTATGTCATCACCAGAGATCGGAATTAGGTGTGTGAAAATACCTAAAGTTTGCAGCGGGACATAATATGGAGCTGTTACAACCACTTAAGTTAAACCGGGTTTGAATTTTACCGGTTTAGTTTTGTTTTTTTACATGTTTCTTACCTTTGAAACACCGAACTATAAACATTTACAAGCTGCTAATACAGTTCTAAATAAATTTTCTGCTAATACAGTTCTAAATAATTATTTTGTTTAGTACTTTTCCGGTTAAAATTCGGTCTTTTAGTCCCAATTGTTCTTTGTCGGTCAAACACAGAATTATATATATCTGCAAAATGCTAATGCGGTTTTAATTTCTTTTTTTGATCTGTATCTTAAGTTAAAAAGTTTTGCTACAGGTTGATGCAAGGAAAACGAACATTTTCGCGTCTTTACATAGTTTTGAAGTCGGCTTTTTTTTTAAATTATTAAACCTGCAGTGCATAAAAAAAAAATTAAAAACATTTATTTCAATTGCAAGAACAGTGGTTGTAACAGCTCCATATTATTATTGCAAACTTACTGCAAACTTTAGGTAGTTTCACACACCCAATTCCGATCTCTGGTCATCACCTATCTACCAGTTAAAGTCCCATCAAAATCGTTCGAGACAAACATACAAAATTAAAAAAAAATGCTTTTTATGCATGTACTTTTATATGCATTTAGTAAAAACTGTCCCATTTGGTATTACAAACGGACACTTCAATTCTATTTATTTGTTATAAATGATAACACGAATGACTGATTATATTATTTACATGTAGATACCGGCGACAACTTGTAACAGATATCATACGAGTGTATCTTTCGTAACTTATGCGCAAACGCAGTAAAATATTCCTGAGTTTGTTTCGTCCTTTCTTCTCAGGGCTAGTCCAGTTAGGGCCACCGCAGACTAGCTACTTTTAGCATCGGCGATCGGCGATTTGGCGACTGCATCGATGCTGCATCGCGTTTTAGCGACTTCCTGCCTTCGATCGCGGTATCGGAAACGCGCGTTTTAGCGACTGCTCAGATGCCAAGTCGCTGCTACCGGCATCCGAATGTGTACGGAGAGTAGCGTTCAGCTGCTGTGTCGCGCTTCTAAAAATCGACTAGTTGCCGATCGCCGATGCTAAAAGTAGCTAGTCTGCGGTGGCCCTTAGGAAAGGCCGAACTCATCTGCTCAAAAAAAAGTCTCACTTGCAAAAGTGTTCATGTAACCTAATTGCAGAATAAATGATTTCATTTCATTTTTGAAATCGGTTCATAAACGACGAAATGATCGCTGAACATACATAAAAAAAAAAAGATTCCGACGAATTGAGAACCTTCTCCTTTTTTTTTTGAAGTCGTTTAAAAATGTACCCATGTAAGCATGTATAATTTAATAAAATTCCGTTACCTTAAAAACTACTTTTATATCAAATGTCGTGTTCTGTAACATTTGTATATTACTAATACTGTAACATAATATGTATGATTATTGGTCAATGAAATAAATATTATTATTATAATAAATTGTGCAATATACCTAAGTGACCATCCATAAACCAAAGACCTCGTACTTTATGCTTCAGTCCTACCTTAGTATAACGAGGCAGTAAATAGCACTTTCCTCATTCAAACAGCCAGTGTCAACAAGAAACTAACCTATGGTCCAGATAAACAGTCGTGAAGTTCAAGGCCTTTTCTATTGTATTGTAATGAACAACCAGACTTAGAATAACAATTTGTGGATCACACAATGTATTGGTGTTTGAAACCCACAACGCTCCAGGCAGTAGAAACGCTACGCCTGCAGTTTGGATATTTACAATTTGATTGGGTCCAAAATCGTAAATGTACCAAATGTTTTTTTTAAATGTAGTTATTCTAATCATAAAACTTTATATTCGACTGAATTGACAAACCCATTTTTGATATCGTTGAAAGATGCATTGTTAACCATTTTAGGTTGTTAGATGTGACGGTTATTTCTCATACATTATTTGTTTTGCTATTCATCAAGCTTCTGTAATCTAAATGTCTTTTGATCTGTCTTTTCATCATCATCATCCAACAACCTTCAACACTGCTCGACATAAGCATCTTCTTAGAAAGGAGATTTTGGTCTACTACTCCACGTTGGGATAGGATTTGTTTAAAGTTTTCCTTCTCTCTTTGATTCTAATATTCTATTTTCAGTTTTGTTAGCTGTAACGGTCAGTAATAAGCAATCTAATGGTGTGACCAAACTAGAACTTGGAAAGTATCGATCGAAAATATCGTCTATAGAAATTAAATTTAAGTAAGGTTGGCACTGCTTAAAACTTTGCCCCCGCCGGCGCCTCGATCGAGGTCAACTCGGTCCTCGTACCGGTCCGGGCCCAGATGAGGTACCTGGGTCTGGTCCTCGACGGTAGGTGGCTCTTCGACGAGCACTTCCGACAGCTTGGACCTAAATTGGTGGGCACTGCCTCCGCCCTAGGGCGACTTCTGCCCAATTTGGGCGGGGCCAGTGTCCCCACTAGGCAGCTGTACACGGGGGTTGTCCGGTCGATGGCACTTTACGGTGCACCGGTGTGGGCGGCGGCTCTGTCCGCCCAAAACAGGGCGCGCCTCTGGCGCCCCCAGCGGATACTGGCGGTCAGAGCCATACGTGGATACCGCACGGTGTCCACAGAGGCGGCGTGTGCCTTGGCCGGAACACCCCCGTGGGATTTGGAGGCGGAAGTGCTCGCCGAAGTTTATCGGCGAGTGGCTGACTTCCGGGCGGAGAATGGCTTTCGCCCTCCGCCCGAGGACGTGCGCGAGTGGCGCGAAGCCGCTCGCCGAGCCACCATGCAGAGATGGTCGTTCCGGCTGGAGACCCCACGCGCTGGCTTCGCCGCCGTGGAGGCTCTTCAGCCGGTCATCTCGGAGTGGGCAGGGCGGCAGCACGGGACCCTTTCCTTCCGGCTGACGCAGGTGCTTTCCGGGCACGGTTGCTTCGGAAAGTATCTGCACTCGGTCGCTAGGAGGGAACCGAGTCCCGCCTGCCACCACTGCGACTGCAGTGAGGACACGGCCCAGCACACGCTGGCGGTCTGCCCCGCTTGGGCGGCGCAGCGCCGGGTCCTCACTGCAGTCATCGGAGGGGATCTCTCGCTGCCGGCCGTCATAAGATCGATGGCCGGCAGTGACAGTTGTTTTACCGCGGTCGCAACCTTCTGCGAGGACGTAATCTTGCAGAAGGAGGTGGCGGAGAAGGCCCGGGAGGACGATATCCACTCGGACCCGATCCGCCGCCGGCGCCCTGGGCGGCGGAGGCGCGCATATCTGCGTCTCATGCCGCCCTGAGAGTGGCCGCGGATGGGCGGGACGGGTTTCCCGTCCGTCCGCAGTAGAGGCCAACCGCGAGGGGGCGGCGTCCGCGTGTGACCGGACGTTGCCCAATTAGAGAATACACACTTGAGGTGGTGCCCGCAACAGTGCGGGCAGGCGCTGGTTGGAGTCCAGAAGGAAATCCCCTCCCTGGACTCCTTCCAATACAAAGGCGCAGAGAGGGTCACACCGTGTGGTTTTAGTCGGTTCGAGTCCGACACACCACCCCGCCGTAACCCCCGACGGGGTGACGGTCCGCGGGGATTTCCACACGTAAAAAAAAAAAAAAAAAAAAATGCTTAAAACTTTGCTATCGTTAGGCAAAGTTTTAAAACGGAAAATTCGAAAAGACAAATTAGATTTTTCTCAGTGACAGTCGGGGTTTCAGGGAGTATTCAAGTATTCAAGGGTACAACTGGTTCTTCGGCTTCTAGTACCCGAGACAGCGTGCGGTTTTAGTCGGTTCGAGTCCGACATAGCCACCAGCTGGTAGTATCCGGGGGGATTTCCGCACAGACAAAAAAAAGGGTAGTACCACCCCAGAAAATGAAATCAGTAGCTTTATTTTGAAAACCCTAAACATAATAAATTTTTAAAGCACGCAAATTACCAAAATGGTTTTAGCCAAGAGAGGCTTCCTGTTCTAATTACCTGCTGGTGCATATCCAGGACTAGATGCGCTCTGTCGGATATGATGAGCCGGTTCTCCCAACCTTGCATGCCCTTGTTCTCGTTCTTCTTCAGCTCCTCGAACAAGCCCGGCAAGTGGATTACCACGCCGTTGCCTGAAAAATAAACAAAGATCTTATTCTAATTCTAAAATATGATTCTCAAAATGGCAACCCTCGCAATAAGGCGAATGAATGGTTAAAAAATAAATATGTATCTTCACATGTTCTCACACATCTCATTCCCGACCGTCTCATCTCAAATTAGGCAAACCCTGTAACTGTGCCAGATTGATGATAAACAAAACAATATTTTTCTTAATACATACACATATTATAAATAAATTACACCCAGACGCAGAAGAAATGATGTTATTCATCGCACGATTTTTCCTGCCTGGGAGTGCGGTACTACTTTCTCACAGAAGACCAACCCTAAAATAAGTGTCCACGCTGTTGTATTTAATTGGTGGGTGTGAGACCGGAGATCAAATGATGATTGATGATGATCAGAAGCATATCACTAGGCCGACATAGTAGCCATAGTCGTCACTACGATGAATTCTATACTTTCACAATACGTTTGGTGATTGGATTCTATCCTTGCTTTCCTTCAGACAGATTAGAATGACTTTGGCGAGCTTATAAATAAAATAAAATAAAATAGAACCCTCAAACTCTGGCTGCAGCAATCAAGATCGCTAACTACTAGACCAACATAACAATGACATGCATTAATTATTTTAAGTGCCAAACAAACCAAATAATTACCAACCACTTTATGACAGAGTTTAAGACTAGACATTATTTTTATTGCTCGTTAAGTGGGTACCTCTTTGAATATAATTACTTAATATGTAGTGTAATTTCAGTCGGCAACAACATGTCATATTTTGACATAAAATGACAAGAAACATTGTGTTTGTGGCGACTTCCACATACAGCGCAAGCGAATACGACAGCGCCATCAAGCGAAGAAACACTGAACTACGAGGAAAACACGGAATGAACTATACAGAGTAACTACTAATCCTGAATCGCAAAAGAGACATTCTCGCGCCGATTAACATATATACAACATCCCAACATCAACTGTTGGGCAGTGGCCCACCAGGCATGAGGATCCTCCCTTTGTGTTGGAGGAACACGATACCCGTAACTCCACAAGTTAATACACATTATTTTAAAAACTTGAACTTAATATTTTGTTTCATTGACATTGTTTAAAGTGTTTAAACACATAACGAAATTATTATTAAATACAACAAAATATTAAAAAAAACAATTTTCAAAACAATTAATTCGTAATCTATTTAAGGATTTCTGTTTTAACTAGCTTAAATATGTCTGAAAATACCAATTACAGTTCGGTAATAATTACAATCGCAAATTCGATTGGCAGACAATCCCAGCCACCCAATTTCGAACAGGAAAGCACGCATTTGGGATATAACTTGTGTCCCGGGACACTTCACAAAGATCAAGAAGCGGACACAAAGAACACTCAGACTCGAAACAAAATTGAAAAGAAAATTTGGGGTTTGAACTCATAACAGTCAGCGCAGTAGAGAGCAGCGTGACGATCGGTATAAACTAGGCCGCCATTCGTGCACTCAAGCGCATTTGAAGCAAATAAGTGCAAGACCTAGTACTACATGCAACCAGGAAGCATCTGGTTGATTAAATAAAGACGTCAATAAACTACGTCGCCAACTACAGCTATGTATATAATACTTTTTTTTCATATGAGCCTACCAAAGTGACTACTCTCCCTGATGGAAAGCATGAGCAGAATCCACGCGTAGTGGTCACGCAATGCACCCACCCGTACTGGCTCGCCTCGTACCCGTACTGCTTATGCATCATCAATTTTTATCTATCATATTAGTATTATTTGACTTTTTTTTATATATGTATCATTATTGTATTTTATAAATATTGATTTTTATTTCCTTTTATAATAAATAAAATTGAAATCTCTGTATGTAACATCAAATTAACAGATTTTATTAAATGCATATAAAAGTATAAATAAATAAATAAATATAAATATTTTGGACTTCTTACACACAACATCATCTAGTCCCAAAGTAAGCAGAGCTTGTGTTATGGGTACTAAACAACTGATATAAATACATAAACATACTTTTTTTTTGTAAATACATACATATTATATACATAGAAAAACACCCAGACTCCGAAACAAATATTTGTGCATCACACAAATATTTGGTCTGACCCGGGAATCGAACCCGAGACCTCTTGATCAGCAGCCGCATACGCTAACCACTAGACCAACAAGGCAGTCAAATGTATATATGTTACTTACACCAACAAAGCCATTTTTGAAAATTTTGTCTGTCTGTCTGTTTGTTCCGGGGTATTCTCTGGAACGGCTAAGCCGATTTTGACGGGACTTTCACTTGCAGAAAGCTACCTAAAGAGTAGCTTAGGCTATTTTTTTGGAGTAGATTTGCTCCGCGGCGTCACTCGCAATTTACAAAAATAACCGCGGGACTCAGCTGGTTCATTATATAAACCTTTGGAAATCATCTACGAATATGATTATACATGATGCTCCATGCGAGATGCGTGAAATAGATGACACAAAAATTTGCATCATGTATCGTGAAATTATTCATTCAACATTATTCAAATCGGTCATGTTAAAATGTAACCTTGAGACCTTTTGGTTTGGGTAAACAATTTTGGTCAGATGTTCCATAAGATGACAAAGAATTGCGGTATGTGAACATGTTTGTTAACTGGAAGTTACATCATGTGATCATACATACATGTGTACATATTATTAGAACAATAAACAAATAAATAGATACTTTGCTTAATTATATTTTTGGGTAGCATTAGATTTAGATTATAAGATGTGTAGCTTTAGAAGCATAACGATTTTAATAACAAGCTTTTACTTGCTTATCAAACCGTAATTATTTAAGGCGTTATCTGCACTGCACTGCACGTATGCTATAAAATACTAGGTCATCCACGCAACTTCATCAGTGCATCTCAATACACATAATTTTCCGAGTTATTTTATAATATTGTTAGGTAACTACTCGTCCCAGCGAAATGAAAAATAAATAAATATTTCGGACATTTTACACAAAGCCTCTCTGCCTAGCCTAGCCAACTAGACCCAAACTAAGCACAGCTTGTATTATGGGTACTGGACAACTGATTTTAATACATAAACATACTTTTTTTGTATTAATACATACATTATTTGATACATAGAAAACACCCAAACTCCGAAACAAATATTTGTGGCAGACACAAATATTTGGTTCGACCCGGGAATCGAACCCAAGACCTCAAGCACAATAGTCGCATAGGCTACCACTGCCCATCGATCCAGTCGAGATGTTATGTATTTGTAAAAAAATAGTCAAAAATTTGCGTCAAGCAGAGTAACATCAGAAGTGGGATCAATAAATGGAAAAAGTACTAAAAGTACCCACTAATCAATAAAATACGTTGTTTATACTAATAAACGTTGTTTTTACGAATAAAAACAACGTGATGGCAGTTCGTTAGTAGCAACCCTGACCTTCAAGGCCTTGTCATCCAACAAAGTCATCTTCGTGCACCTTGACCTTGTAAACAAATTAATGTTCATCCAACCCCTAATAATATGTACAATATCGGTACCAAGCAATTCACGGTACAAAATACTGACAATCATTATTCCTGGCACGAATCTCAACTTTTTGTATCTTATTTGCATACTGTTGTTTGTAATAAGTTATACAATTTGTAAATCATTTTGACATGCGAAAATCGCGTTACCTTTTTATTAGTTCCTTAACATAGTTTGTATGGAAAATTAAAACAATAATGACAAGGTTGCTTTGTCTTGAATTGAATGCACGCTTTGTGTATGGGTACTGAGAAACCGTAATATCGTCCGTGCCTTAAAGATAACTGATTTTTACTGCACGGTTGACCTAGTGACTTAAGAGATTACCACACCGCTTTCTACTGTGCCAAGTGTTGTGGGTTCCAATACCACATGGGACAACACTTTGTGTGGTATACAAATTGTTGTACTGAGTCTGGGTGTTCATTATGTCCGTTACATGTTTGTTCGCAAAGTCCCCCACGACACAGGATGCATATTCCTAATGATATTACAGTTGTTGATCTTACTCAGGCAAGCTAAATAAAACTGATGGTCAATATCAAGACCCTTTTTTTACGCGGGGAATGCTTTTTGCACCATACATACCTTTTTTGGGCATAACGAAGGGTGTGTGTGGGACTCCCAGTCAACCGGTCTACCCACCAAACCCCGCGGCGGCCTACCTTGACAGTCGGGAGAAACACCAGGAACGCATCAGCGGCTTCTGGTGTCCTCCCTGCCATACCCCAACACTGGGGTATATCCCGGGGTGTTCGGACAATATCAAGACCCTAGGAAGATGATAATCCTACTAATATTATAAACGTGAAAGTTTGTATGTATGTATGTTTTTTGCTCTTTCACGAAAAAAATACTGAATTAATTTTGATAAAACTTACAATAACAAGCTTACATATCGGAATAACACATAGGCTACTATTTCCGTTATATTGTCTACGAAACATACGAATCTAAAGTTATCGAAATAGATTAAAATTTAAACATAAAATAGCTTCTAAGAATATGACAAAAAGTCTTTCATTACTAGTGCAACATGTTAATCAACACACATATTCTGACTGACGCAAACTTTTCTAGTAATATATCATTGTGTACCTACATAGTATTCCTAATCAAAGTAGCACATACAATGCTATTGTTCTATACGAAGAACTCACATACATATACACATATTTCAAATGAATAATGAGATAAAGGGACTTCACACTCAAACTTTTAGCCGAACTATGAATGTAACCAGTCACAACAAAGTTTAAAAAATTGGCCAAGTGCGTGTCAGGCCACGCATATAATAAATAGGGTTCCATAGTCATATACAATGCCAAGCGATGTCCAATAGATAATGGTTATGTTTATTTATTATTTCGTTATTTTTGTACGAGTTTCACAAGTTAGGCCACTATAATTTCTGAACTAACAATGTTATAGTTTTCCTTTAAAGTTCAGTATATGGACTAAAATCATGAATATTTTCAGATTTTTCGAGACAGCCGTTTAGCTTTTAGGAGCGGGGACGCCTTGTTTTAACAAAAAAAAATGCGCTTTAAAGTTGAATAACTCGCAAACAGATACCTAAATCTAAAAATATTTTTAGCAACCTATCTAATGGTACCCCATACGAGGGGGGTAGACACCGGAAAAATAATTATCCCCAATTTACGTTTAGGGGAGGTACCCCGTACTGGTACTGAGCTGATTTTGGTATCCTATCGAAGAAAGCATTACTATTAGACAAATGTTATTCTTACACACAATTGGCCCTTCGAGCCTACATCCCCATAGAAAAAATATACTTAATTATTATTTAAAATCGAATGATTATAAGCAGTTTCAATATTGCAAGCACGTATTTAGATAATATTTATCTTGACAAACCTACCCAAGGGCTTTCTTTATAATACTCGTCGTACAGCCCTCCATCCCATTACCGGATTAATTTAAATAGATATTCATTTTTCACGAGTATTTTGCAGTTTGAATTCTGTGTGCGCTAAGTATATGGCTCAAAATCACCAAGGTTGCGAATTTCAAAATCGGTTTTATGACAAAAATAATTGCAAGCTATAATGATGACTATAAGTTTATACTGTTGCTTAATTTGTATATTTTTAAATCTTGACAGGGCAGCGCACAGAATTCTTTATTTTTTTAGTAACATTGCTTAGTAGTAAATATCTTACAGAAAATCATCAATTCGGGAACGTTTTTCTAAGTTTCATAAAATCCACAAAATCCAAACAAAGCACATAATTTAAGCTTTGTTTAATAACTTGGGTATATTATGTATCTATATTATATAAGCAATAATGAAAACAATACATTCAAAATTTTCTACAAGCAAAACAAGTCAAAAAATTAAAGAAGTTGCTCTTATTGCGCATACAATTTAAGAAATTTCAAAATATTTAAAACTTTTTTAATCGAATTAATGTTACATGTACAGAATATCTGTTCTGTAATATAATAAATATATATTTATATTGAAATACATCCATTTATGTGTATTTTATTGTAATGTTCCCGGAAATGATCAACCGTTACCGGAATGACAAAAATGTTCTCGAAATTATGATATTGGTATAACTAGGTAGAGGTAAGGAAATATTTAAGTTATAAACAACGGTTTAAATAACTAAGTAATTATTTATATTGCCATATTGTTCACACTTAAGAAAAACTACTCTTACTATTAATACATTGTTATTATAATTCAGTTTTAACATCTTCATAAATCAGTCTAGTTAAACTTCTACTACTCATATTATATCTTTTATTAGTTTTAATCAGTTTTTACAATTTTAGTCTTTTGACCTTAAATCACAGTCTACTTCACTAAACAACTACACATAATACAAAAAATATATAAGTATGTAACGTAAGAAAATCAACACACAACAATCAAAATACATTCTGTCACGAACAACAAGTTAACTAAAAAAATATTAAAAATACAAAACAAAACTTATAATTTTTCGTAAACATCCATATCATTATCAAAATAATAATATTCTTGACTTTTTTCTTTCTTCAGCATTGGTGTTGGAATAATACTGATTATTTGCTCAAAATCAATATATGATATATCCTTTGGTTCCAGCTTAAATTTTCTAATATTGTTACGCACAGATCTCAAAAAGGTTACTAAGATTTCGCCATCATCGTCATCGACACATGTCTGGCAAGTAGCAACATATCTGAAGCAAACATTTGGCTTTTCAGTAGGAACTTTAACAGAATGTCCTAGGGATATGAGATTTGGATTTATATTTTCTTTGCCATAAGACGTATTTGCTTCAATATCAATCTGTTTATCTTTAATCTGCTGACGACGAGAGATTGTCTCTAAATCTTCATTGTCCGAGGAAGATGAGCTGTATACAGATTTATAAATGCTTGCTCTATTTTTAAATCTCAAATCGTTATCTGTCATCATAGGCTCTTCGTCAACAGAAGATTCAATTACAGGCATAAAAACTTCCTCAGGTTCAACTGCACGACTCATATTACAAAGCCTAGAAAACTTCGATAGTTTTAGCTCTTTATAAAAATATTCGTATCGATATAATTGTATTAAAACGTCTAGTCCTTTTTGCCTGTACACTTTTGTGATGTCCATTATACCTGAAATAGCATCCAAAGACTTTGGAACGCGGTTTTTTTCCTCAAAAGCTTCTCTCGTTCGGTCATATCAGTAATTTTCTTCACTTTATTCTCTGCCTTTTTTTCTATAATATTCTCTGTCCTTAGCCCGTTTAATTTCTTTCTGCTCTTCAGTCATCTTATCCAAAAACTTTCTTTTTCTAGCATTCGCCTTTTCTCTTTGGCGCAAATAAGCTACACTATCCTTTTTAGCTTTTTTTGAGATTGTTTTTTTATTTTTTTCTTTATCAGGATTCTCCATTATGCTGTAATTATAAAGAAATAAAATTTTAAAATAATTACACAAAAAAATTGTAAATGATTCGCCCTTAGAAATAATAATCATCATTCCGAGAACGCAACAGTCATTCCGAGAACGTGCCATCATGTCCGGGAACGTTTCCGAAATGACCGTTCACGAAATGACGATTTCACATAAGCGCGCGCTTTGTTTAGACGGCGGCCATCCAAAATGCGATCTGGGTTTATCAATAGGAAAATATTTGAGGTTACTTTTTTATTTGGTGTCGTAAAAAAAAATCTTTAATAATTAAATGTAATAATTGCGTTCACGAATTGACGCACCATTGATGTACGCTCTACGAATAATGAATTGAAAGGTACTTACCATTTAGATTTATTTTATTTGACGATAAATACTTTGACAGCCTGCTTTGTTATTGTTCTCTTCCTCGACTGACGTTAGACACCGAATGGCTGCGTTCACTTAAAATTATTTTTGATCGATTATCGATACGTTCACTGAAATGACTTGTGCGGTATCGGACAAAATATATTGGACATTTTTATAGTTAAAAATAAATAATCTTTTAGTATCCTTTCTAAAACTAAATTTTGTATAAAAAATACAGTGTATTATGTAATGAAATGTGTTAATTACCTTACATTTTATTATTATATTTTGAACTTGTTGCTGAAGATTGTACATTAGGACGCGTTCCCGTAATGATTTTCCATGCATGTTTATTGATTTTATTTAAAATTTACTTTATTAATTAGTTATATTGTTTGATGTACACACAAAACAGGTTAGTTGAAGTAATTTATGATTTTTTTTTCTCAATTAAGTCAAGATTTAAGACATTAAATTTCTAGCAAAGCCAATTCTGCACCTTGGTGATTTTGAGCCATATGCTAGAATGTTTGGCATGTTTGTGGTTAACTATTGCTTTGAGAGACTTTAGGAAAACATCCATGGTTGTACTCCAGACTATCGAACAAGCAAAAAATCAAATTATATTATTATTGTTGAAAAAATAAAAAGCATTATTTAATTTTCTAACTCAGTTTAAAAACATAGTACACAGACCAAGTCTAAAAACCCGCATTATGAACATTCACAAAACACGATAAGAGTCTGAGTCTACATAAAAACTACAATACATATTATAAACAATGGTCTTTTAGTAACTATAACCACGTTAATATCAATATAATAACAATTACGTAGGTAACGTAAGAATTAAATTGCAGAACTACGCGTAAGCAATACAATTACTATGTACCTAGCCAACGTTCAATAAATTAAAGGGTTGTAGAGGACATGCGGTGATCCTTTTGATCATCTAGTCTCTAGTGGTTTACTCTTGGACATTTAGACTGCCACGGTGACTGCTGTTATTGAGGTCTCGGGTTCGATTCCCGGGTTGCATTAAATGAAATTATTTGTTTTGGAGTTTGGGTGTTTTCTGTGTATAATATGTAATGTATTACAAAATAAGTATGTATGTATTTGTATCCGTTGTCTAGTACCCATTATACAAGTTCTGCTTAGTTTAGGACTAGATGGCATCAGATGTTCAAATATTTTCATTTATAATTATTATTGGTCTCTACTTAACAAAGAAACATTGAGCGACTATCCAACCCGGGCAGGACAGGTTGTTTTAGGGAATGTTTCAAGTTTTCCCTCTCTTAGCAGTTGTCCTGTGAAGTATGCTAACATAATCGGCTGTTACTTAAGTATACCCATTAGATGAATAGGTAGTAGTGAACTCTGTTTACTTCGCTGCACACAGAATCAATCACAGATCAAGCATAACTTTTTATAATACG
Organism: Phragmatobia fuliginosa; assembly: GCA_932526445.1. Taxonomy (NCBI): domain Eukaryota; kingdom Metazoa; phylum Arthropoda; class Insecta; order Lepidoptera; family Erebidae; genus Phragmatobia; species Phragmatobia fuliginosa. The sequence goes on along the minus strand of OW052074.1, from coordinate 15,107,426 downwards.
AATCAATATATAATCGTATGTCACATCAACTGTATTATCAAAAGTAATTAAAAATTTATAAAGCATTTAACTAGAACTAAACCCAAGTAATCAATTATACGTATGCTTAATCCCCGTTACGATTTTCTGATTCGACCGTAACTAGATTAGAAAACTGAGAATAGCAACAATGATCCTTACTAGACCGTAAATAAGAGTTGTAGTCCCATGAGATACGTTTTTCAGACTGCTTCTTGTTATAAATGATAAATGATATTTATTTCTGTAAGTAAATCTTTTCAGACATTTTTACAAGTCGGACTTATAGCTAGAAGGCGCCGGCATTTCCTACGACTCTCTCTGGGAAGAAACGCCGAAACAAACCACAGAGGTGTCTTTTTTTTCTTTTTTTTTTTAAGTCCGTGTACAATATTAAAGAGAACTATGTGAGTGCAGTATAGGGTCTGGGTTGGCCTTTTGTTATGTAACCTAAACCCCTAAACCTAAGATGGTATTTAGCAACTTAGCCGTATTTCGAATTGTATCGATTCGTAACACGTAGAAGCATTTATAAAGTAACTGGCCTTGGTGGCGTAGTGGTTGCGAATGCGACTGCTGTGTTTAAAGTCTCGGATTCGATTCCCGGGTCGGACCAAATATTTGGGTAAACCGCAAATATTTGTTTCGGAGTTTGGTGTTTTCTATGTATAATATGTATGTATTTACAAAAAAAAAATATGTTTATGTATTTATATCAGTTGTCTAGTATCCATAGTATAAATAAATATTTCGGACATCTTACACACAACGTCACCTAGTCCCAAACTAAGGAGAGCTTGTAATAGGTCTTTACCTATGAAATTGCCGTTTTGTATGCATTAAGTGAAAGTACTTATTTTTTCAAACTTTTTTATTTCTGTTATTCGAAGTAATCACCCATGCAATCGACGCATCTTTGCCAAGGCATTGGCAGTTTATTGATGCCCTTCTTGTAAAAATCAGCTGGACGGGAAGTAACAAACTCCTCAAAGGTATTTTGTACTGCCTCTCGGGAATTGAATTTTATACCCACTAAAAAGTTGCGTATGTTTTCCACTCTAAAAGGGTTCCAAAGCCAAATCACCCAAGATACATATTAATTTAGTAGTTTGACAGGACAAGTATCAAGAAACAATTGAATCATAAAGACCCTTCTCTTTCGTAACGTTTAAGAAGTCTCTTATAAAGCTTTTAGTTAGAAATGTTTACTTTATCATATTATGTTGGGACACCACACCCTCTTCCCATCGATACACAAACATTATTTCGTGCTCTTTAACTTGCGAAAAGAATTCATAACATAAACACGCAATATACCGTGAAACATTGCTGCTGAACTTTGCCATTTGACAGATGGCAAAGAAATGGCAGCCCATTTGTTAGTAGTTAGTTTTTAACCATGAAGTCAGATATCCCCCAAATGTGATAATAACAAGAATTTTATTTACGAGCCTCTAAGCGAAAGTATTATTTTATTATAATACTAGTTGACCCAGCGAACTTCGTACCGCCCAACTTTAAAATTCCAGAACTTGATCGCAGCGCCACCTACCGGGTTCAATTGCGAATCTAAACCATTCCCAGATCCCCTTGAACACACAAAAAAAATTTCATCAAAATCGGTCCAGTCGTTTGAGAGAAGTTCAGTGACATACACACTCACAGAAGAATTATATATATAAAGATTAATATAGGGATGTAGTTATTACTAATATTACGAAGATGAAATAATGTTTTATTCCCTGTGTATAAACTAAATAATATGTTTATTTAGGTATTTGTAATTCAGTATTTATTATCTAAATAATGTTTTCACCCCACGAGAATGATACCTCATTCAAAGGATCGATAACAGAGCAACATTGATGTTATCGGTAATAAACAACCGAAAATGTGACATAGGTTTTTTTATATTGCACCCTACCAAAGTGACTACACTGCCTAATGGAAAACGAGAATAGAATCCAGGAGTATGGGCCACCAGCCTCATTGAGAGTGTATACAATGCAGAATGGTGACTCACACCATGACGGCCTATTAAATCGGCCTATTAAATCATTCTCTCGAATTCTAACGAAATGAGCGCTGAGATTTTAGGTTGGTCCTTTGTGTCAGGGTACCGCCCCGGTCGAGTCGTGCCATTACCACTACCCACCATTCTAAGTATAGCGCACTACTTATTTTTCTCTACTTTTTATCTACTTCTTTTTTTACTCTACTTTCTATTCTTAGATGCCAATATATGATGACAACCATTCTATACTCACCGATCACAGAGGTGCATGATGTATTGATGATCCCGCTTGGCAGTAAATGAAAGTCGAATTCTTTACCATCGACTACGACTGTGTGTCCAGCATTGTTCCCGCCCTGTAGAAAAAAAAATAAACGTCAAGAAGAAAGTATTTTAGTCTATGGTCTGTTACGGACGAAGAGTTTATTTCTTTTTGGCAAGCGCCTGCAAGCGCCTATGTTTCTCATTAAGACCGATTTTGACATAACTTTCACTGGCATATAGCTGATGAAATAAGGAGTAACAGACTGACTTTTTTAACTAGCTTTGCTCCGCGGAGTTACTCGCGATTTACAACAATAAACACGAATAACGACGCGGGACTCAGCTAGTCAAAAGCAAAAGTACGATTTTCATGTTTCGTTTCGATTTCATTAATCAATCATATCTGCTATTTTACGTCATACTAGCGGCCCGTCCCGGCTTCGCACGGGCATTAAACATTACATTTAGATTTGTTAATTTTAACACATTCATAATAATAATAATAATATGACACATATTCATCCCTTTTTGCGTCGAGCTCCTAAAAAAGAGTAAATAAAAAAAAATAAGAATAATTAAATTCAGATATTATTTAATGATTTTTTTGTATTTATGTGTTTTTTTTTTGTATATTTTTGGGGTTTTTTTTCTTTTTTTTGATTTTTTTTTTTAATTTTTTCTTTTTTTTTTTCAATTATTGAGGTCATAACCCTAAAAGAAAATACATTTATTTTGTTAGAGCTTCTCTGTAAACAATATTTGATGTTGTTTTATTTTGTGGCAGCAAAATAAATTGATTTTCAGAGGCTCCGACTCGCGATAGACCAACATACAGTTGACCATGAGTAAAACATTTCTTTCGCAGATCGATCCCTACTAATTCGAAGGTTTGGCCTTGGGACTTGTTAATTGTTAATGCGAAAGATGTTTTTACCGGAAATTGAAGCCGTTTAAATGGGATTGGCAGATCAGTTGGGATCATCGGTATCCTCGGTATATGAGCTAGTTGACCACCTGCTGGGCCAGTGATAATAGTTGCTACTATTAAATTGTCCTTTAACTCCTTAATAAGCAGCCTCGTCCCATTACACATGCTCGGAGGGTTTAAATTTCTTAAAAGCATGATTGGGATTCCGATTTTTAACGTCAATTCATGGGGTGGCAGTCCAGAAGGGTTCAACGAATTTAAAAATTCCTGTGGATAATGGACTGCATCTTCAATATTCGTTACAGTGTCGATCGATTTGTATGTTTTTGTTTGGCCGGGGACTTTTTGAACAATCAGATTGTTTATTTCATTGACAGTATCATTCTTAGGTGATACTATAGCCCGAGAACACAGCCAATGGAAGTCTCTTTCGTGCAAATTCTCGATATCAGGGTATACAGAATCTATTAAATTTTCCAAATTATGGAGTATTTGGCCTAGAGACTCATCCAGAAGAATGTCACAATGACCGCTTAAATTTGGAGTTGGAAAAATTCCTTCCCCAAGTTTTAGCAGTTGCTGTGGGAAATCGCTATCAGTGATTCCATGAAGATGAGCTCTCATATTTGTCCTTAATTTTAATGTTTCAATCGTAGTCCATAAGGGAGACGATTTCAAGCATGCCTTGATGATATCTGCTCGCGTGCCTCTGTTAATAACGGGGAGAGTCTGTCGAAAATCTCCAGCAAATACAAAAGTAATCCCGCCCATGACTGCAGAGGAGTTCCTTAGATCCTGTAAGGTTCTGTTCACGGCCTCTATATGTGCTCTATGGCTCATCGTGCATTCGTCCCACATAATCAATGAGGCGTCTTGTAGTAATTTACCAATAGGTCCATTTTTGCGGATGGAACATGTAGATTGTTGTTCAAGATTGACGGATAGTGGAAGTTTAAAAGTAGAATGAGCAGTTTTGCCATCCTTCAAGAGAGTTGCAGCAATTCCTGAGGAAGCAACTGCTATTGCTATCTTCCCTGATTGTCTTATCTTAGCAAGTATCAAATTTGCAAGAAACGTCTTTCCCGTTCCACCAGGTGCATCCAAAAAGAAAACTTTTCTTTTGTCATGAATGACGCTATCGACTATAGTTTCAAAAGCATGTCTTTGATCTGGGACTAACTTTGGCAGGTTTTCATTGACAAAAGCGGTCAAATTATTTGTATCATAGCGATGAGTCATAGTCTCTGCTGCATTGCTTTCTGTACGAACTGATGATGGTAATCCGAAATCACTTAGGCTTTTGTCATTTAATTGCAACAGTTTATTTTCTATTTGTATCAAACCTTCGTTATAAATGTCCTCATTGTATGGTAAGGTGATGTCTTGATTTTGCTGTCTGATTCTGTGTCTAATATCTTCACATAAATCGTCTTTGAAAATGTTCCATAATTTTAATGGTTCCGATGGCTGACAAAATAAAAGTATGACCACAAACAATTCTCTCAATTGTAATGGACATTGAGAAAGCGAAGCTTCTCTGAGAGTATTTTCCCAATGGTCATCGTTTTCTAGCAAACCTCTAGCACGGCAAGCAGCTTGATACGTTTCTTCCAGAACTCCGTCAACGGTTTTCAAGTACTGGAATGAAGTTGGACCGCGTACGTGGTGCAGCAACATCCTAAGATAGAAACACTCGGATTGAGAAGGATGGACACCGTAGACTCTACCTAAAGCGGAATCTTTTTTTATGCCTGGATAGCCAACTACATTCTCACCACGCTTCCTTCTGGTGAACTTATTATTGGCCCATGTGTAGTATTGCGGGACTTCGTGGTAAAGAAGTGTTTTTGCGAATTCATCTTCATTACAGAGCTCAAAAAAAGCCAGCAATGTTGTTTTACGTGGATTTTGGGCCACTTGTACAGCCGTTTCTGTGGTAAAATACACCCTTTGGCCATTTTCTAAGTGGACAGCTAACTGCAAAACTGTAGGATGCCGCTCATGGATCGGGAATTCGAATATTCGCCAAGCAGCTTCGGAAGTACTTATGTAACGGCCATTTACGTAGTTTTCCACTTCATCATTTGGGTTTCTGACGCCAAATGTAGCTTGGTCCGATCCTTTATTTATGTATTTACAAATGTATTTGATGGCTTGAACTGAGTGACAGTACTCTACATTTATGTGAGCATTAAACGTCCTGCACAAAAGTGGAGAATATGGGACAATCCAACTATTATCTATAGTGAAATTTCTGCCTCTGATATTTAGCGAAGCGCTCAGTCCTCCATTTGCGGCATCACGACGACGATAAACTGGATATCCGTCCTCTCCAGTCTGAGTTTCGTTGACTAAACGTCGTGGGTATTTTTTTGTGCAAATACCGTTTTTCATACATGGTGCTGATAAGTTATGTTCTCCGCATGGTCCGTGCACCATATTTTTTGTTACGATATCGTACAATATCGGATCGTTTTGTTGGTTGGGCAGTTCCGCAACTATGACGCTATCAATTTCGTCTGGTTGGATTTTTGTTTCTAGCCAAAACAGCAAATGACAGTGTGGTAAACCTCGCTTCTGCCATTCTACACTTGCCATGTAACATTTCACTTTGCCGAATATTTCATTTTTAACGAATAAATTTAAGAATTTCTTCATTTTCAAATGAAACACCCTTGAAATGATGTCATGACGATCGAAAGATCGCTGATCAGGTAGTAGTTCCGCTTTAATTTCAGGCCATTCGGGGTTGCACGTAAATGTGACAAATAAGTCTGGTCTCCCGTAATTTCGGACATAAGTCATCGCGTCTTGGGTTTTTTCATGCAGGTAACGCGGAGAACCTGTAAATGAAGATGGCAAGATTACGCGTTGACCGATATTTGATGGGTCAACATTTCCGTCTTGATTTAAAGCATCTCTGAGATGAATGTATTCTTCAGCCCTTAGTCTCTGTTGGTTACGACATATGTAATTCAATCGTTCCGATATCATTTTTGCCATCATATCGACAATATATTGACTAAATAAGTCCCTGTAATAATGTAATGCATTAAAACAGTTAGCTCTAACCATCAACCTAAATGCATAAAATTGCATGCACGTCACAGTTTTGTTACGCGCTGTACCTTCCTGCGGAATGGTTAAATAATAACCGTCTTCTCCTTTCACGAACATTAAGGGATACTGTAGTGGATCATACGATCGGTGTAACTCAGAGACCCTTTTAAGTTGGCCGTCTCTTCCGTGGAGCACTATATCTCTGGGGACTTTTTCTTCGTCAACCAAGAGAACGGCTACCTCGTTTACAGCTGGAGCATTGTATCTACCCGGGTGTGCTGTCTGTGGTGGGCGGTCGGAATGAATAATTAATTTTAAATTATCCGAAGAATTGCGTTCTATGTTTTGTTTAAAGCTTCGTATATATACATTATGGCTATTCAGTGCGGTCTGTAGTTCGTTAATTAAATCTATTTTCAGCGTTGGAGCTATGTTTGACCTCAATGATAGCTGATCTGCGTCTGAAATGAAATATACCTGCAAGTATTGTGGATTTTGGCCTGGTGGTGGTAAAAGGCTACCAATAAGATGATATACCTGTCCCTCTATTTTAAAAGTTGGCATAAAATTACCCTCTCTTATTTCTTTGGCGCCAAACGAAGTCATTTGAAATAGGCTATTGTACTTACGGATGTTGGTTATGAAATGTCTAGATAGCGAATGATTATTTGTCAAAAGATTTTTTATTGGCTGTGGTGGTTCCTGAATACTGGGGAGACTAACTTTTCCAGAAGCACAGCACATGCCATTAGTTTCATCGACCCATTTTTTGGCTGAACACTTAGGGCAGATCTTATTCATGTCGCCGATTTGGACGGAAGACTGTTGAGCATAATCAATCTGTGGATCGTATCTAAAAGCCGATCTTTTACTGTGGGCTAAAACTTGATTGCGACTTCTCGCTCTTGACGTCTGTTGTCGTTCTCTCTGATCTTGAAGGCGTTGGAAACGCTCAGGGCTTGATTCCCTAGTGCGAGATTGAATATTTCTGATATTTTGCTCTTCAAGCCGCTGCAAACGCTGAGTACTTGACTCTCGCGCATGCACATGAGAGGTTCTTAGATTTTGTTCAGTAAGGCGCTGCGAACGCTCAAGACTGGACTCTCGCGCGCGTACCTGAGAGGTTCTCAAATTTTGTTGAGCTAGACGCTGTAAACGCTCAAGACTCGATTCTCGCGCGCGTGCTTGAGAGGTTCTCAAATTTTGATCAGCTAGTCGCTCTGAACGCTCAAGACTGGACTCTCGCGCGCGGACTCGAGAAGTCCTCACATTTTGTTCAGCGAGCCGTTGAGAACGCTGCAAACTGGATTCTCGCGCGCGTATTTGAGCGGTTCTCATATTTTGTTCAGCGAGCCGTTGCGAACGCTCGGTACTCGACTCTCTAGCACGCGATTGTGCCACATATTGTCTATGAATTGAAAGACGATTTTCAGTTTCTGATGAAGATTCTTCATTTCGACGTATTTTTGATGCCCTGGCCTGGGAACTATTTCTAGAAAGTTGAGATCTTGATCTTTTAGGCATTTCAAAATGACAAAAGAAAAAATGCCTTTGAACTAAATTAGCATAACTGTAAGCTATATATGCTACTATATTACAACGTACACAACTACCTACTATTTATTAAAATTTAATTGAAAATCATGAAAAATATTCAAGTAATTTATTAGGTTAATAACTAAGTGAACAATATTTTAAGCGTAAATTCCGCATACGTCCATCACGTAGGGAGCCGACCGCGCGAGTGAGCCGCGCGGCAAGTTTATTTCGTGATCTTAACCCCCCTCCCGTACCCCTGCCCGAGTGACGCCTACAACGCATAGCTAGCCGAATACAGTTTATTTTTTAATTTTTTTTTAACTCGTGATATCTTTTGAATGGATTGTCAGAATCGAATAATTCAAAAAGTAATATAAAGATATTGAAGCAGTCTTAAATAATACATCATTTATTTTGATAAGGGTTAATACCAAGGTACAAATAAAGAGCTTTTTGTAGCGGTGGTATTTTAATTTCTTTTTTTCAATAAAAAAACGCTTATTGTGACATGACTGTAATAGTTAGAGATATGCTGCCGCTGATTTTTTGTAGATAATGGTGTGTTCTAAAAAAATGTAGTATATCATTTTGTTCTATCATCAATAGTTTTCGCAGCGCACGCGATGTAAGGTAGTTTTTTGATATTTTTTTCACACCTTGGATTACGTTATCGTAATTTTAGTAAGGATGCCTATTTTTTTTGAAAATGAAATATAGCCTATGTCACTCAGGAATGATGTAGCTTTCCAACAGTGAAAGAATTTTTCAAATCTGCCAAGTAGTTTCGGAGCCTATTCAATTCATACAAACAAACAAACAATCAAACCTTTCCTCTTTATAATATTAGTATAGATATACTCTCAGAGCGTGTATGTATATTCTACGTCATATTTTTTTTTGTTTGTTCAATTTATTTGTTTCCTCTCAACAAGGTCAAGGTTGCATATTAATATATTTTTTAGTTTAACGTTTTTCATTTTTACGTAAACTATTCTATTCTATAGTCTTTAGTTGAAGTTGTTGTTGTAAACCGCGGACAACGTCGCGGAGAGAAGTTAGTCTAAAAAGGTAGCCTAAATTACTTCTCATATCATGAACTGTATACCACTGAAACTCTTGTCAAAATCTGTCCAGCCCTTCCAGAGATTAGCCGGTACAAACATACCGAGAGAAATTAAAAAAAAAATTTTTTTTGGTGTAAGTACCGTTTACATTTTTAAACGCATTTAGTGAACAAATTGTTTGATACATTTTATACATAATACCGTGTGATGACGGATTAAGAATACAGAGTGTCACCACCCCTATTCATCCCGCGGGTGTCGTAAGAGGCGACTAAAGGAACAAAATAAGCAGCTAACATTACTGCCAAGAGAAGGAAAACTTGAAACAAACCCTTTACCAACCCGTCTGGCCAGCGTGGTATAGTAGGCCAAAATCTTCTTTCAAAGGAGAGGCCCATGTCCAGCAGTGGACTGTTTAAGGCTGTTGATGATGATGATGATGATACATACTACAATTTTACCTATTTATTTGTTTAGAACACATTTAATATTTTTTTCATTATTACATAAACTGTGCGTTGTGAAAATCTAAAGACTGATAGCCGAAATAAAGATTCCTAATCCTAAATACACTCACTCTCAGAGTATCGCGAAAAATTGTATTCACGTGATAACATTTATTTATAGCTGTCATTCGTCACATAGACATTATTACCTAATTATATTAGACAACTGTCTGGTTGTATGCTATTGGGTTTATTTCTAGCATTTTTTGGCACACTGTTTCCGTTGACATTGTTATTGGTGAGCCGTGATCTAGACCGTCTCTTATGGACCATTCACAAAATAATATACTCTCTGTATGAAAATGTAATACTGACCGTCTTGGCTCGGTTTTGACCGAGCGCACGCGTAAGGTGTTGAAATGAAAAAAATGTTTTTTTTTTATTTCAACACCTATTGTATTACTGTAAGATTTCTTTACAAAATGTTGTCAACGCTAATACGTCTTGTTTTTTTTTATATTGGGCCTACTAAAGTGCCTTCCCGATTTGCCTGACCGAAAGCATGAGTAGAATCCAGGAATGGGGCCACCATCCTCATTGAGAGTACACACAATGCAGCATGGTGACCCACACCATGGTGGCCTAGTGTGATGTTTCTGTATCATTCGCCCGACGTCCGGAGGCCGGGAGAATGATGTAGAATGATTGGGATAGAATGATGTAGATGGATAATTTCCCATTGTATGTAATCGATACTTATAAATGCGAAAGTAATTATTTCTGTCTGTAACGCTTTCGCAGTTAAACAGCTGAAGTAATTTCAATAAAATTTGGCATGGAGACGCTTTGATACTCTAGGAAGGACGTAATAGGATGTACTCTTTACCGCGATAACCAACATACGCGTGAGGAGTCGTGGGCAAAAGATATTTCGTAGACAAAGCAATTGCAAAAACTTACATACCCCAAGTGCTGACGCTCTAGGGCATTAGCCTTAGCTATTAAGCTAACAGTTATAACACAGGGCTGCGGATCGAAAGGGAGTAGCCATATTATTATCTGCTTTTTCCGACACATGTGTCATTTTATGGGGGGGGGGGGGGATTTGCACACATACATTTTAGGATCACATACAAAAACAATCGCCTATCGCTACGAACTTCTGGGCCCGGTCAAACTTCACGTTTACACCAAAAGAGCCCTGTAAACGATCAAACTTGTTTGACAAACGCGTCAAACACAGCAGCACACTATCAAATAATTTGACAAACACGTAAATTTGACAAACAAATTTGATCGTTTACACCACCTTTTACAGAAAACGATGAAAACAAAATTTTCAAATTTCACACAGAGACGTTCTGTGTCATAACATTTGACCATTTGGACTTATGCTTTGAAAGCCGAGAACGCCTGCGTATCGCTTTTGGACTTATGCTTTGAAAGCCGAGAACGCCTGCGTATCGCTTTTGGACTTATGCTTTGAAAGCCGAGAACGCCTGCGTATCGCTTTTGGACTTATGCTTTGAAAGCCGAGAACGCCTGCGTATCGCTACTCCCTACCATGTTGCATTATGGTAACACTGTTAGCAGAAATGTAAATTACAAGTCAGTTTAAAAGTGTAGTCGTAAACACGCTATATTACTCGTCTATATCAATCAATTCACTCATCGTATCTATCATGATGGATTAACGCAGAACAATGTCACGAGACCTTGGTATATTATCGAAAGATCTGCATGCAGCAACAAAAACATTTATTTCTAACGTAAACATGTATTTTTTACGAACTTAATAATAAGCTTCTTATCGCGAGTATGTCTCGTTTACAGCAATGATGACTCATTACTTCTTTAATAAGCCCACGGAGCCCCACAGAGCCCCACAGTGGTTGTATCTTTACAACACCAGCAAGTAACGCTGCGGGGCGAAGTTAGTCTAATAAAATAACTAAGTTACTCCATAAACCAACAGCTATCTCAATACAAATACCGTACATAACATTTAGTAAAAAGATAATAACTTGAAATGACAGACAGTTCGATTTGGGCTTTTGAAGAAAAGACCATAGCTTTAAGTCGGCTTGTCCATACAGACGGCATATCAAAAATTGTGGTTATCTATGGACTATATAAATGTCGTGATATAAAACTATTATCAAGGGTATAACCAAGACTTTGTATCGGGTGCTTGAAATTCTTAATAGCAGCCCGGAGTATGGAAGTTTTGGCGGTGAATCACGCCCGTGCCTCTGAGAACACGTTATGCACGTTAGCAAGCCAGTGCCCTCAAATGTCAACTAGTTCAACCTTCGAATTTCAGTTCTCTCTTAGGGTTGCAGAGGTCCAATGACAGTCGCTACGTGGAAAAACTGGTATTCAGCTGAAAACGGGTAAATCTAGTAGACGACCGAAGAAGAATTATCGGGTTCTCAATTTGACTGAAACTCCGGGTCAAACATACTACCACGCAAATTACATTATCTAATTAAGAATAAAAAACTTTAGATAACAATTGACTAGAAAACTTATCATCTATTTTATTGACTCGCAGAACTATCTACTGTCAAGTTGGACCTCTTATTTTTAACAATGAGCAATTATGGTAAATTTTATTGTTATTGTAATGAACGAATGCAGTAAATTACGGCTAAAAATAGTTACGAGTTGAAAAGTAGCGTTTTAATTAGCATGCACGTGTATTTAACAACTTTCAATTAGCGTTAAACTCATCTCTAGTTGTGTAATTATAATACCTACATTTACACACGTGACGGTGGCAGATTAAGAATACAAAGTGTCACCACCCCTATTCATTCCATGGGTGTCGTAAGAGGCGACTAAAGGAACAAAATAAGCAGCTAACATCACTGCCAAGAGAAGGAAAACTTGAAACAAACTCTTTACCAACCCGTCTGGCCAGCGTGGTACAGCCAGCGTGTATATAGTAGGCCAAAATCTCTTTTCTAAGGAGATGCCTATGTTCAGCAGTGGACTGTTAAAGGCTGTTGATGATGATGATTCAAACATGAGTCATCATTGCTGTAAAAGAGACATACTCGCGATAAAATTAAAAAAGTGGCTGTGACATACGGGCGGACAGACAGACATGACGAATCTATTAGGGTTCCGGTTTTTGCCATTTGGCAACGGAACCCTAAAATCAGCCAAGTGCTGTCAAGCCACACAGGAAAGGGTTCCTCAGTCACTCATAATGGTACGTGGATTTAAAAATGTATCCAATAGATAATTGTTTACTTATTAATGAGTTAATTTTGTATGACGTTTGTTTGTTTTTTTTCCAATTAAGGGCTTTTTACAAGTTAAGCCTCTATAGCTCCTGAACTAACAAAGTCATCTAATCCGTTATAGTTTTCCTTTAACCACCACTTTGACCACCTTCACGAATTTTCCAGATATTTGAGCTAGCCGTTTAGCTTCTTAAGGGGGGGGGGACGCCCTGTTTTTACAAAAAAGTACCCTTTAAAGTGGATTTTCTCGCAAACGGATACCTAAATCAAAAAATCCTCTTAGAAATCATTAGTACAGATTTTACGTGTTGTTTAAAACACGTTCGAGTGCCTTAAATTGTTTTTTTTTTTTGCCCATACACTTATCTGTAAATTGCTAATCTCGAAGGCCACCGGACTACGGAAGTGTTACATCACTACAGAAGACAGCGAATTACAAATAATACTGTCAGTATTGTTATTCTGCTTTATTGGTTAGTAGGATTAGTGTAAGTAGAGCCTCCTAGTTCCTCTATTTCTTTACTTATATTCAGGGATGTTATGGAGCTCCGTGACCGTAACCGAAACTATCGGATATCCGAAATAAAAATATATCCGAAACCGACTCCGTTTCGGATAGTTTCGGATAGTTTCGGATAGTTTCGTATCCTGGCGGAATCTAAATTAAACGACATCTTTCGTAAATCTTGCAGTTTCTTTGTTATTTCTAGTCATAACATAACCTCTTTGGTCGGTATATAATAATAATTACTTACATATATGGTTGATTATAACACCAAACAATAACCTAAATCAAAACCTAGATCAAAAACTGTGAATTAAACCGCATTATTGCATACTGTTTATGTTTTACTTCAATCTAATATCCGTAACCGAAACTAACGGACAACCCGAAATAATTAGATATCCGTATCCGTATCCGAAACCGATCTAATTTTATTCCTATATCCATATTCGTATTCAGATCCGAAATATCATATCCATAACATCCTTACTTATAATTTACGAATTTTTCATGTAAGAACCGTTAAATACTTTCATATGCATTTGGTAAATTATCATTATTATTTAACACTAGCTTACGCCTGCAGCTCCGCCTGCGTGTATGTCGGTTATCGCGGTAAAAAGTAGCTTATGTCCTTTCCCAAGTTCAGTTCTATCTTCATACCAAATTGCATCAAAATTGGTTCAGTGGTTTAGGCGTGAAAGCGTAACAGACAGACTAGAGTTACTTTCGCATTTATAACATTAGTAGGGATTACAAACACTTCAATTTTATTTATTTCTATAGATATACAAAATAACTGACAAAATCAAGGTACTAACTAATATTTCCCAACTCAATTATACTGTCCAACAACAAAATGATTATATTTGTACTCAAAGCAATTTTAATTATACGAACGTAACATAAACCTTGGATGTAAATAAGTTACAGTTTTCTCTTTATCAAAGAGACAAGCTGACAAAGTGTTGTGTAAATTAAACAATTACTTCTGCAGCAACATTGCAACATTTTTGCTCTTTACTTTGTCAGTTGTTGTTAACAAAGTAAGATTATTAACATAGTTTTGTGTTGCCTAATATATCCTCACTTCTTCTTCCAAGCCTTTATTCCCAATTTTATTTGGGGTCGGCTACTAGTTCAACCAGTTTTACCTGAATTTCAGTGTTTCCACGGAGCGACTGGCATCGGACCTCCGCAACCCTAAGGGAGAACTGAAATTCGAAGATTGAACTAGTTGTCAGTATATTTGAGGGCACTGACTTCCCAATAACGATTTCCAGAGATGTTCATGACAACCGGGACCGACGGCTTTACGTGCTCTCCGAGGCACGGGCGTGAATCACCTTACTAATATTATAAATTTGAAAGTAACTTTATTCGTCTATCTCTCACGCTTTCACGGGCAAACCGCTGCAACTATTTCAACGAAATTACCATAATTCTTGAAGCAGGACATAGGCAATTCTTTATCATATCGGCAATACCCTGGGTATTTGTATAACTAGGATTAAATCTTAAAAACATTTATGAATACGTTTTCGTGTTTAATATATTCTATGTCAATCGTTTTATGTGGAAGTTATTTAAGAAGATGGGGGGCGAGGAAAGCAAGCATCATTAACAAACCATAATGTCCCACTGCTGGGCTCTGGACTCCTCTTAGGAGAGGGTTAAGGCCACACGTCCCCACGCTGGCTAATAATAATGATTGGCAGTACCTCCAAGACAACGCACGAAGGCCTCCAACTAAGTTTTACGACCTTTGATAAGAACCGAGACCTACTGCTTAACATGACCTCCGAATCACAAAGTAAGCATATCTTATGGTTAATTGGAAAGTATTTAATTAAAATGACTCCGCCCGCATACATGTCGGTTATCGCTACAAAAAGTAGTCTATGTCCTTCTCCAATCTTTATTTATACTGAAATTCATAGAAATTGGTTCAGCTTCGGTGTTAGATAACCTATTTATCGAGGAAGACTATCCCTACTTAATATTATAAATGCGAAAGTAACTCTGTCTGTCCGTCTGTTACGCTTTCACGCCTAAACCACTGAACCGATTTTGATGAAATTTGGTATGAAGATAGAACTGAACTTGGGAAAGGACATAGGATATCGCGAAAATAAGTGTAGAAGGGGTTGAAAGTTTGTATGGAAGTTCCTTATTGTCAAACATAAAATCATGTAAGATTGTTCAATCTACTCCTTACCATGTCGCGCGATATAACCGAATTCCACGCGGGCGAAGCCGCCGGCGGAAAGCTAGTAGGCTATATATCATCACACTAAGACCAACAGGAGAGGAACACCAATGAAGAATGATTCAAAATCGGGGTCTTTTTTCCTCTTGAGAGCTACCGCTGCGAGCGCTGTGTAAACGGTTAGTTTCGCAAAAAATCATGTATGACAGATTGTTTCACTTTAAAAGTTTAAAAAAAAAGTCCGCGACAGCAAATGTCCATATTTTAAGGTTCGCTCAGTAATTTAAATTGCAGTTTATGATTTATGACGTATTAAAAAAAAAAACTACTTACTAGATCTCGTTCAAACCAATTTTCGTTGGAAGTTTGCATGGTAATGTACATCATATATTATTTTTTTTAGTTTTATCATTCTCTTATTTTAGAAGTTACAGGGGGGGGGGGGGGGACATTTTACCACTCTAGAAGTGTCTCTCGCGCAAACTATTTGGTTAAGAAAAAAATTATATTAGAAACCTCAATATCATTTTTGAAGATATCATTTTTTTTGAGATTCAGTTCTAAGTATGGGGACCCCCAAAATTTATTACTATTTTTGTATAAAAATATTAATGCGGTTCACAGAATATATCTACTGAACAAGTTTCAACGGTATAGCTCTTATAGTTTCGGAAAAAAAGTGGCGAGACATGACGAATCGTTTTTTACCCTAAAAATGAATCCTAAATCTTGAAATTCTGTTTTTTTTTTACTTTTTTATGTAACTCTATTCTGTCATGTTTTTTCGTGCGTGAATTCCCACTTTACCAAGAGAATAAACCACCAGTTAGTAGTAATGTCGGACTAAAACGTCGCACGTCATCTGGGGTACTATGAGCTGAGGATGAAGGTATACCATCGTATACCACGTACCTCGGGTCACCTACGGATTCTGCCTGTTGAAAAACATGAGAAGTCCAAATGTAGTGCTCACCGAATGCAGACAATGCAAAGATGCAGTAGGTTGGCCCACACTACGGCGGCCTTAATATGCTTCTGTATTATTGTATAGCTGGAAACACATTATCGGACGCGGCTGACAGCCGCGACTGACAAGTGTGCACAGTCTCATCAGTCAGTCTTGTGCCAGATTTCTGTCGGACGTACGAACGCTCAAGGTCAGTCACATCCACGACTTAAGTCTGATAGTTTGCACAGCTCAGTGTATATTAATACTCTAGATCACGGCTATCAGCCGCGTCCGTCAGCCGCGTCCGATAAAGTTTTTCCAGCTTATCTCCGGTACTAACCAACGAATCACAACAGCGCGAAGGCTCTTAATTTAGGTTGCTCTTCGGTGTGAGGCTAGTACCGCCCTATTCGAGTCAGTCCCCTCTTGCTGAAATCAGGAGTGGTTCTCGAGTATGTTCCACTGTAGCACCTAAACTACTGATCTGATTTAAACGAATGAGATGTCAATAGATTCGTATTGATTGCCAGTGACATAAAAAACTACCTAGTTTTAAATTATACATATTAAATATCTATATAAAAGAATAAAATTGAAGTGTATGTTTGTAATTTCAAAAGAACAGTTTTTTACTAAATGCATATGAAAGTACTTTTTGTATGTCTGTCTCTGTCTGGCAGGACCGATTTTGACGGGACTTTCACTGGCAGAAAGCTGATGACCTAAGGAGTTACTTAGGCTAATGTTTTAGACTAGCTTCGGTCCGCGGCGTTACTCGCGATTTATAACAATAACGTTGCGGGACTCGGCTAGAATTTAATAAATAAATAAAAAAGTACGTTCTTTAAACTTTCTCACTTCACCAATTGATAGTTACTGAATGTATATCGCGATGTAATCAAACATACGTAAATATCATAATAATACATATTACGTTCTTTTTATTTAATAAAAACATTACTCATCATCAAGGTCACAGAGATATCAAAATACTTCCTTATATTTTACGATATTACCGTTTAATCTTTGTTTTATCATTCTGCAATAAATACATAATAAACTGAATTGTAGGTAGATACATATTTACTGTGGGACTACATTGTTTTTATGACAGAATAAATTTCCAAATTTTAGTCATGTATTTTTCAGTAACTAAACCGCACAAAATCACCTGTGTCTTCTATTGGCTATAACATGATTTTATAACAACATGATCTAATTTGTTTACCATAACAATGTTGAGAAAAAGTGGAAAGATTTTTAGTGGAGGCCTATACTACTACTTTATGCTTCCCTTTATGTTTGTATGTTTGTAACCGACTCCTTTGGGTGCGATTTTGACCCACTTTAAACGGCCAGATTTTGTTCAAACTATGTGGATTTAGCGAGGACCGATGACAATACACTAATTTGAAAAAAAAACTAACAAATAATTTTTTTTTACAAATTAGTCTTGTTTAGTCTTTCTAAAAAAATAGTTCTAAAAAACGAAATAAACAAAGCGTGGGGTGCTTTCTGAAAATATTTCAGTTACTTCGCCCCACTCTTTGTTACATTATAATTATTTTCTAAGTTTTAGTTCAAAAGCGTGTTTCTTTAGTTTTTTGAAACTATTTTTTTAATATATTTATGGTACTTACATCAAAAAGCTGTGGCTGTCAGTCTGCCTGTTTATTTATTCTGGGTAATCTTTAGAATGGTTGGACCGAATTTGACAGACAGACGGAAATTAGAAACAGACAATTCAATTCTATTTAATTTTATAACCACTTGACTAATCCCTACGTAACTTCAAAGACCTCTTCAAAGCAATACTAGCCAATATTTTTATGTACACTTGACATATATAATGATAATGACTAAAGAACACATCTATTAGTCTAGCCATTATATATTTAATCACATATTCTGGTCAAGGTAACAACTAAAAAGTGTTTTAACAAATAGTGAAAATACTTAGCTTTATTATTCCTACGATTTAGGCTTGTTTAATAGTTCAATATGTTTTAAGGGTCCTTGTGATCCTAACAGAATGAGAATAAAAATGTAGTTATTTGATTACAGCCAAGTCAACCCAAGCTTCAATATAATTAAAAAAAATAAAGTATGGAATATGAAGCTATTGCTTATCAAGCTCCACAAAAGGCCATTTTTTAAGTAGTTACAAATATTTTTTCCACCCTATAAGAATCTAATTTTTTTGTTAAAAATACAATTGATTGATGATAATAATAAGAATTTTAAGTAGCTGGCTGGGAATGTTCTGGATTGATGGTATTCTATATCTGAGATGGTATATGACTGGATGTAAAAGTTAATACAGTCTTCTGCATCACTTAGTCACAACCACATAAACCTTAAAAAAGGGTAGGATATAAAAAAATGCTGTCAATTTGATATTAAAAGCTATTAATATTTTATTTCTTAAAAAAGCATTCTTCTTATTTAGCAGTTTCTTTATAATTTAAAAATAATCATCTATAAATAACAAGAGAGCTGCCTCTCTTCAAAAAAATCTTATAAGATTTATAAGTGAATGAATATTTAATTTAATTGGGAGATTTGAGATTCCGATTTCATGTTGAAGTAATACAGAATTATTCGCAGCTGTTAGACTAGCACAATAAACGTCCCAGACCTTGGCTGAAATCCACAATTAGTGTGCACAGTTTACAAGGTCCACAGACCACATAAATATATAAATGTCTACAAATAAAAACTATACATATAAATATTGCATATTATATAATTCCGACCGGAACTGGCAAGTTTACGCAACATTGAACTAGCTCCGAGCAGTTCCCGCTAAGAAGGTACTTGGCACGCGTTTTGTATAAAAACATTGTATTCACAATTCACATGTTTTCAAACAAATTTTGGCGCGCGTCCAACTGAACAGAATGTTCAGATATCTGTATTAGAGTCTCCTAACATGATAACGTACAACAAACATTAAAAGCACTTCAATTTCAATTATTATCACCACTATTCGAACTGTCTAACCTCAAATCATAACCGTAAACACCGAAAATATTATTTTATGTAAAAAGTAGTAAACAGTTCCATTTTCCTATCGGTAGTAAAGTAAAATAATGTTTTATTTTAAATTTCTAATAAGAAAATTATAAGTACACAAACCTGGCAACGGCATACGATGTCACAATGTACGGCCAATAAATCCACCACTTTTCCTTTACCCTCATCACCCCATTGACCACCCAAAACAACCGCAACTTTATTTTGCATGTTTGTGCACGGACTCGATGCGTCTCCGTTGACGGTGATTTGCTTCGAAAATGTCGTCGAAGCCATTATTTACAGCAAACTTCTGTATTTTATAGGATAGAGCGAGACATGCGCGCGCCGGGTTCGCAGTTGCAAAAAGGTTATTGTGATGCCATACTTTATAAGGAAAATTCCCTATAATCAGTTGTAAAATTATTTTAAATACCTAATATTTTTTTAATGTTACAAGTTGAACAGACTTTTTTTTTTTTTATTTCATCCTTTCTCACTTTTCGTGTTAAATATATACTTGATAAATAAAATAGCGCCTGATTATAACGAAAGTATGTACTTAATCATCAAGAAAACAATTTTACATATTATCAGCAGTCTGTTTTTTTGTTTGTTCCGGCCAATCACTGGACACTACTGGACAAATATGACAGTGGCCGATGTCTCATAATTTAAGGAGTTACTTGGGCTACTTTTTAGACCAGCTTCTAGCCATTGCGTCCGACGCAGTTGTTGTTGTAGTTGTAAAGGCACAATAAGAATCGCGGGTAACACCATCCATAGGCCTTGGGTGCAATGACTAGTATTAAATAAATAAATTCCAGCTATTTCATTTCATAACAGCAATAATTGTAATGTATGAAAATACTAAGTCAATAGTTATTTTTTTATCTTTGTTGCGCAGTATTAATATTGTTATAATTTAAAAACAGCTCAAAAAAAGAAAAACTTGTAATAAAATGATAATAAAAACTCCCACAATCTAGGTAAATTTTTGAAATGCAGCATCACTAAAAATGTCTGTTTGTAAATGAATGACAGAACTACTTGTTTATGCAACTGGCTTTAATCTTTGTTACGTAATCTTATTGAAAAGAAAATTAATAGTATTTTTAAGGGAACAAAATTGTTAAAGTAAGGTAATTTATTATGTGATACTATGATGAAATTTTTTATAAGTTGTAATATTACTTTCTAATAAGAATTAAATAAATGCATCTGATCTTCTCTTCTATTTTACTCTTGACGTGAACATCAAACCATCCTAAATAGACATATGTGTAAATTGCGTGTTTGTCATAATTGTGTGTGTGTAGGTAATAGCATTTAATGGCCTATCAAAAATAAAACTAAGTAATTTCAAATCTAATTTGTTTGTATAGAACTGAGAAATGGGTTACGATTCGCTGAACTTTTTTCATTCATTTGAATGAAGTGTTGTAAAATCTTGTATGAATTCAATTTGAATAGTAATAAGAAGGTGTCCCCGTACCATTTATTTCACAAATCTCATACTTGTGTGTATGGTTTTTACCTCTCTTTAAATATTTTAACGTTGGTAGCCCTGATTCTCACGCGATCTATTTGACATTACCACGATGTCAGTAATGTCATATTATAAGGTTTGCTTATACACGTTAGTTTTAGTTATTCTTTGTCTAAGAAAGATTGGTTGTTTGACTTGTTTACGACATGGTTTGTCTCGTATAGTGTATCAATCTGTACACTTTAGTTTTGGCTTTATTACAGTTATGCTTGCTTATTGCTTATTTCTTTGACAGCTTTTCCGCCGAATGTATTACATTGCACAGTATTGGCTTCAAAGACATAATGTTTTTTTAAATTGAAAGGCCTGATGATTGATGAAATTTAAAGGTAAAAATAAAGCAATATTATATTTTAGTCTATTTGGTTTTAGATTAATATCAATTTGATCTTGTCTTGCTGTAGAACATCTTAGCCTAAAATAAAGTATTTGTAAAATATGTTTTGAAGATTTCATAAAAAGTTTAATTTAAAATATAGGTCTCCTCTACGCCTACAGCTCGTAAACAACCGGTAGCCGCAGAACATTGGCGATGAGAGTTTTGTGCTTTCTTATGAGTGTGTTCACTGCCAACATTCAAGGTGATGAGGAACCTGAGGTGGACAGAGAGAATGTTCTTGAGAAGACTCTAAGGACTGCCACAGTGATTTATCCTGATTACCATTTGGTTGCTAGACAAATAGCTACAGATATATACACATTTAAAAGTTATAAATCAGTTTCTATAGTATTCTACCCTATTATGAGAGAAGTCACTGAAGCACGCTTTACATTCCATTCAACAGAACTTCATTTAAATAATATTGGTAGGTGATTTCAACACCTTATTTGTATCTTTAAGGTTATTGTATTACCTACTATACAATAATACCTACTACACAATAACCCTAAAGATGAGAAGAGAATGGATTTATACATAAAACGGGATTTATGTTTTTTTTAAAGTATAGAAAACTAGGACATACTGGAAATGATAAGTTTATTAACTTATGTTAACAATTTCTGCCTTAGATTGAGATCTAATTCTGAGTATATTACAGGATCATGCATTCCAAATGAAGTAATAGTCAATTTGAAGTATGGCACGTACCCGGCTATCAATCCTTACGAGTACGACTTCCCGAAAGATTTCATTGATCCTACTCGTAGGGAGCGAGTCCATACATTAGAACTACTGTCTGATGCAAAGAACGTTACCTATACGATAGAAAACCCGAAGCCAGGGATCTGGTACTCTTTGAGCTACATAAAATGGCATGATCCCAAGAGCCAGAAAATTGTGCAGCAAGGTACGATTGAATTTTCTACACTGGTTTATAGTGGTCAGCTGTTCCCCGCTGCTTAACAGATGCACCAAGTTTCCTTATTATTTGTTATTTACCATATTTTTTCGGAATAATCAGTATAACAATGTGTTGTTCTTATTATAAGTTGTTTCATGTTTTGACTCGTTTGACGTTACCCGAGACCCCCTTCTGTGTATTCTACCTTTAGTGGTTGTTGCCTGTTGAATAAAAACCTCTACAAAAGAGTTCCAAAGATACCCATTTTGGGCAGTCTTGTGAAGTGTATTTTGTAATAATATATCTTCATTTCTAAATCACAGGTTTAGATGCAGATTGCCAAACTATACTTTATTCAGATTTACAAGTGAAACTAGAAGAAAATATAGTACACATAGATTGCTACGCAGGCATAACGATAGAGTATGATGTTTTGCCAGTCCTCTACAAGTGTATGGCAATGTCAGAGGATGCAATCAGTATAAATGTTAAAACCACAGATTACCGGAAGCAATACATAGGAATCGATGCTTTGTCAATTCCAACAGAAGACAGTAATATCGTATATTGCTCCTTAGATGTTAAAGCCAGTATCCAAGTGATCACTTTTATGCCACATCCAGCAGTCTGGCATTATATTCTAATAGGAAATATCGAGGGTGATGTTTCGAGATTACCAGACTGTAAAACCAATTACGCCAGGTCAGATGAAGACGAGTTTATCAATTACACAATAATCGACCTTATACGTGTCGACAGGGGTCGATTTTTTGCATTCAATTACAGTCTGCCTTTTAGTAGTTCATATGACGATATAAATACTATTGACATAAATTCCTCTGAAATAAAATCATTAAGATTTAAAATAAACCAGTTTATGGATATTGGTGGTAGCCTTCTAATAACAGCTAGGCTTATAATGAAATTGAGGTACTACGTAAGGTATAGAAGAGATTTAGTAAACAAATCTCTATTGGCCTACACACATGACAAGCAGTTCTTCAAGGTCGTGATATGTATGGATATAGGTCATCCGAGCATTCCATTACAGACTGGTCAATGCAAATACAACGATAGGTTGACACCGGCATTGTTTGTTTTGAACAGTATAGATACTGAATCTATTTATAACAAGACGTATATTCCGTTTCCGGAAAGTGGGACGTGGTATTTGACTTTGAGGATATTCTGTGACGCAGCAGTAGATACCTGTAGATCAGTAGAAAACCTGTCAAAGGAATACGTCGATACGTCTGTGGATAAAGATGAAGATTCTAGTGTTATTGCCTTGGAGGGCAATTACACTAGTTTTATAGCTACTTCAGAGTGTAGTGCGACATTAGTTCTGGATGTATCCTCGATGTCGTGTGTGAACAGTAGGTGCAGTAATAACGGAGAATGTAGGCTGCATGGTGTCGGAGGACTAGTCATGTCTTTTTGTTCCTGTAGAGATGGTTATGGAAGTAAGTCGAATAATTATTAAAATTATATAAAGCTAACTTCTAAGAAAACGATTATGTTAGGACGGACAAGATCAACACCTTACCCTACTCAATAATTTATCTATTCAGATTATGTAAAAAAATCTTGTACGTATGTTGTCGGTCTAGTGGTTAGCGTACGCGACTGCTGATCAAGAGGTCTCGGGTTCGATTCCCAGGTCGGACCAAATATTTGTGTGATCCTCTTAAGTACCCACAATACAAGCTCTGCTTAGTTTGGGACTAGGTGACGTTCTGTGTAAGATGTCCGAAATATTTATTATTATTTAATTTATTTAATGGTGCGTACAAGATTTTGGTAGTTGAGACACAAAACAAATTTGTAGACGTTTTCTAAGGATCGTTCTTCCCACAGCATAAAGTGGTCTACGATACGGGTCTCAATGTGTTAAGAAGATTCATCCGCCCATAGATTATAATTTTAACGTTATATTGTAATTTTTTCAGGTTGGGACTGTTCAGACACTAGAAGAATGGATAGCAGAACATGTATGCTTACGAGTGTTCTTTTACTCACATTAAGTAATCTCGTCTTTCTATTTTCCATTTATATAGCGATCATACGTGTATATTACACAGAAGCCCTAATGTACACCTTGACCATGTTCTTCTCGACTTTCTATCACGCTTGCGATGCACCAATGCAAGTCGCCTTCTGCATAATACGACGCTACGTTCTACAATTTGGTGACTTCTACTGCGCTACAAATTCCGTTTGGCTAACGTTACTAGCCATGTCCATCATAAACAACAGTTTAAGGTCGTTTTTTCAACTAATTGGTGTTATTATTACGGCCCTTGTAATTACATGGAATAAGTTTTCTTTTATGTGCTACACAATTCCTGCAGTTACGGGATTAATTATTTTAATAATATCCTGGTATAGAGATTACAGAAAACATCGAAAACTAAAGTATGCAAGGAACTACTATGTAGTTTATTTGCCATTGGGTGTAATTTTAATGTTTTTAGGTTTCCTTTGCTTTGCTTTTTTTCAAACTGAACAAAATTATAAGGTGATACATTCTATTTGGCATGTGATTGTTGCATTGAGTATCGTGTTACTTTTACCTGATATAAGACGCGGTACTAACGTGAATGCTTTTATGCCAAGTTCAAATAATTGGAGGATAAATATTTTCAAATACTTCCGCAAACCCCAACAATCCGAAACACCAGCGGCAACTCAGGAAAGATAAATGATCTTTTTATGCACAAGGATTTTGCACCTAAAATTATTTTATTATTTATATAATTTAATTTTCGTTTATTAGTTTTAAGTACAATAAGTCATGAATACAAATTCTCGCAGTTCTCCATAGATGTATATTTTGTCCGGGTGGGGAAGACAATGCCATAGATTTTCTGTGATTTATGTGCATGGTCAGCTTGTAAAAAAGGTATGGTGTTGTGTCACCAGCCCTATTTATGACTGTAAGTTTCGTAAGTGATGACTAAGACAACAAAATACGTAGGACAATAAAATTATAGCGCCGCAAAGAGAAGGAAAACTTGAAATAAACCATAAAGCAACCCATCTGGCGACAGCGTGGTAGGTATAGTAAGCTAAAACCGCATCTCTTTTTTGAGCATAGGTCTCTCCTTAGCAGGGGGGTCTTAGTCTGCACTTACGACATCCATAGGATGAATAAACATAGTGACATTTCGTTTTCTTATTCCATCACCACGCAGATATTTGTAATTAAGATAGTGTGTGTGTAAACTTATCTAAATATTTTTAGTAATATGTCAGGAGGTACGGAACGTTTCGACTGCGAGTGCGATTTAGGACATCATCATCATTACATCATCAGCATATTGCAGTCCAATGTTGGACATAGCCTACCTCATTGTACGAAACTTTGTACGATTTTGGGCCGGTACCATCATATCTTACAGTATTTATCAAATGGGTTATCGAATCGTGGCAACATTTGTTTCCTACTCACCCCTGTACCGCAAAGTATGTAAATGCTATCGAAGCCAAAATTCGGCCTATTTAAATATTATTAAGTATAGATGTACTCATTGAAATTGTATTCTATTAAATTATATTTATATCTAAAAAATAGAGGAATAGATAAAATTACATTACAAAGTTATTAAAATTATGTATTAAAATTGAACTATGATTTTTAAAGGCCAACTTGTAATTTGTAAGCAATAGTAGTTATTAAATAGTTTTATAAATTAGATTTACAGATTAAAACCGATATAGGTATATACCTAATCTATTCTACGAGTTTACTTTTCGGCGGATAACTATTAGATAGAAATGATTGCTCTGTACCATATCTCTTTATCATGTAAATTTACTTAAAAATATATACATATTTACGAATCTAAGTTTTTGTGTTGTACGCTTGTTATGACATCTACAAAAGTTTTATCTAAGGGATACATAAATAGAGTCTAATTCCGAATTTAGAAAAGGTACTTTCATATCCGAAATATTTATTATTATTTTATATAATTTGTAGGCTACTTCGGTCGCCATGGGAATGCATTTTTGATGTATGCAAGATATCGCTCTTCAACAGAGCAAATCAATATCACCGACAATCACATCACCGTCATCACAAATACTTACATACAATTAAAGTTACATACGTCTAGAACGTATTCTCTCGGTGATCTTTAAGTCTATTAATCAAATAATACCTACATGACAAAAGTTTTAAAAATGTACACATTTTTTCGCGCCAAACCTTTCTATGCAAAATTAACTGTTTCAAGTACACATATCATTTGAATATATATAAAAGTTGTACTGAAGCGTTTTTGTTACTTCATATACTTACTTTTTTCGTTCATGTTTCAATTGTAAAAGGTAATTTTAATCAATCAATCAACAATGTCTGACTTCTAGTTACTAAAGTTCTTTACTAACCCAAAACTATTATTGTACAGTTTTCAAATTGTTATTATACAATCATTAGGTATTTACATATTTAATTTTTATTTGGGAAAAATTAACCTCGGTTTCAAACTAGAACACGATGCTATTTTTTCTGTAACATATGGCAGCACTAGTTTGACAGTTCCTCTGAGTTTAATGACGTTTAGTTTGACACAAAGTTTGTTGATTGATTGTTAAGCGGACGGTCGTTGTCCCTGCGACCGTCGATCGTCGATTCGCGGTCTGTTCTGTGCTTTGAAAGTCGAATGCAAAAATGATAAATATATACAATAGAATACAAATTGTACAAAGTAGTAATTAATTCTTATAAGTAACAGTAAAATTTGCGTAATTGGTTTTGTCTCGTCTCGTGGGCAAGAAGGCACAGTGTCGTAGAAATGAGACTTTTGTACATTTTTTTATTGTATGTGTTCAGTGGCTCGATTAACTGTGACCAAGAAGCGGAGCAGGATGCGAACAGGAAGAGGATTATTGAGCAGTTAACGAGAACTCGCACAGTGATACTTGACGATTACCATTTGGTAACTAGACAAATAGCCACAGATGTATTTATGTTTAGAAGTTATCGCACCGTTTCTGTTGTGTTCTACCCCGTTATGAGGGATGTTACCGAGGCTCGCTTTACTTTCCAATCAGAGGACCTTCATCTAAATACCATTGGTAGGTAACACTAACACTTTTTTTAAATGTTGGTATTGCAGTCAGATAACTCAAACCACCATAAACTTTATTACTTAGGTAATTCATTTTATAATTGATATGAAATATTTGACAACAATACCATAGCTTTTGTTTTTTTTTTTCACTTGCATCTTAATTCACTTTTGTGAACTATGTAAATAGAAAATTATAAGATAATAATATTATCACAAAATAGAACCTTAACCAGTCCATAAGCAGTTATAAAATTAAAAAAAGAAACAGATAACAGAAACAGAAGACAGGTCTTTTAATTGCCATCTTCAAATTTTTTCTCTCCATTAAAAAGTAATTAAGCATAAGTAATAAAAACCTATACTAGTCATGTTATTAGACATTTAATTTAAATCACTATTCATTAAAGTACATAAATTAATAGATAGATAGAACCTTTTTGCACACCATACAAAGAGTCAGAAATATAGTGTACAAAGGGTGGCCTTATTGCCTAAAGCAATCTCGCCCAGACAACTTTAATATTGTATAAATGATTAAATAAACTGTACTCCTTAAAAAAATCTTTGTCACATGGCTGCCATTTAAATAACTAATAAAAATTAGGCACAACAAATAAATGAATGAAATAAAAAGAAATATTTTTTCTAGATTGATTGTAATTATGCATTTGTTTCTATTGATTTATATGATATAATATTAAGTAATATTATTTGATATCAATAGTCAAAACATGAATTTTATAAAGTAATTTAATAATATTAATTCTAGCCATAAGATTGTAGTAAATGGGTCAAAATTACAAATGAGTTCCTTTATGTAAATTTGAAATTGCTCATCTTGGTGTAGGCAATCCTGTGCCTCCAGATGATTGTCATTGTTCACCCTGTAGGTTAACCATCAGGTAACACCACAGGGTTGTTAGTTTAAAAAAAGTATATGAAGTTACTCCTTACATTATCAGCTATTTGCCAGTCAAAGCCCTATCAAAAATTTGAATTTGAATTATGATATGAATACATTTTGAATCAAACTTGATTGATGAATGAAACACATTGAGCACAACATTGAACAAACAATTAACAATTCCATATGTACTGCAGACACACTAAATTATAAAGGTTCATTCCTGCTCCTGTTTGACTGTTTAATTTTAGTAACATGACAATACAAGTAGTATGACATCATAGTTATAAATACAATAAATTGCATATACAATAATGCTGTATCCATATAATTTAGTCATTGTAAGCTTATGATGGCATTCTAACAATAAGACGCATCCTTCACCTATTATTGCCTTATTTTCTTGTCAATAAACCTCCTAAATTTTCCCCTCTTATTTCTAATTTAGTGAGCGAAATGTGAGCTTCTAATAAAGGCCTTTGCTCATCCTTTCATATATTGAATGGGTATTATTTAAATCAAACATTAGTATAAAAGTAAAAAAAAAGCAAATAACTTTTCTAATTTTCATGAAACTTCTTTCACTCAAGAGTCTAATCTAATCTTTTAACTATAAAATGATATCCTAACATTGAATATTGAGCAATTTGTGGATCACTTGTGTTTGACCTCTTTTCAAATTTATGGCAGAATTAATTTGAAAAGTTTTGAATTCTAAAGAAAAATATTAGGATTGAAAAAGAAATAATTTTATGAATCGAACATGCCCTTTTCCGAACGTCTCTTGTGTAGGTTTGCGGTGGTTCTACTGCATGCGAGTGTATATTGCTTTAAATATGTAAATAATCTTGTCCTATTTTATATATGAGCAGCAAACAATGAACCACAATTATCTAATATAAGTTGCCATTGCATTGATTAGCACAATGCATGCAGTAATTCGAGCACTAACTGAATGTCGCCTTCTCACACCCACTTGATGCATTTTACAGCCTTGAATGAACTAGCGCTATTACTGCAATGTATAACAACTGCCCACAATATCTACGATTTTTTCTTATTTAAAGACATAAAGAGATCATTTTGTTACATCTTGTTTTCATATAAATAAAGCAATGGCATTTTAACGTTCGTTTAACTAGCATCGTCGTCGGCATCTTAGCTGGAAAATGTCCACTGCTGGACAAAGAACTCCCCCCAAGGTTCGCCACAACAACCGGTCAAGACCGTCACTACAAAAACTTATTATTTAAACAGCTAATTATAATCACATTATGAATGAGAATTTATTTGGTCCTAATTTTTAAGTAATATGGATTATTAAATATTCAGTACCTTCGCGACCGAGCTTAGCTCGGTTACTAATATTTTGTTGTAAAAAACGCCATGTATTCTCTCAAGTAGCTTCAGTGTTGTTGTGTGTGTACTTCGTACAAAAATAACGAAATAATAAGTAACAATTATCTGTTGGACACGATTTTAATTCCACTTGACATTTAATGCGCAGCCTGACACGCGCTTGCCGGTTTTCTGGCAACAGGTAGTTAACTACCTCGTTAACTTTTGACTGCACGGTTGGCCTACACTTTAACCGCGTTCTACTGCGCCAAGTGTCGTGAGTTCGAATCCCACGTGGGATAACACTTTGTGTGTTTTACAAATTGTCGTTCTGAGTCTGGATGTTCTTTGTGTCCGTTTCATGCATGTTTGTAAAGTCCCCCGCGACACAGGTATTTATATTACTAATGCGGGTGTTGTCTGTATAACAAAAAATAAACACCCATAAACTTGCATTTCAGAAGTGGGACTAAAATTGTAGTTGACAAAATAGTTATTATCAATAGGCATCTGCTGCCCTTTCGCGGAGGTACGAGTGAGTGTACCTATGCATCAATTCTGTACCGAATAGATTTAGCAACTGCCAGCGTTTATTGTGTGTTGACCTTTCCGCCAATACGCTTCCGTTGCTGATTTAATTAAAAAAGCCGCAGGAAATAAGATCCTAAACAAGTAAAAATCTTTTGTTAAATTATAATGAACTAAGTACATCCTTTTATCATATGGGTTCGTTTAACAGTTGTTATTCTCAGTACTCACTATTCAAATAAGGCATTAAATTATTTAGAAGCTAAGTACGTCGGCTCTACAACATTACATATCTACATTCTAATTAATTTTCTCCTTTGCATCACCGTAAAGAACACAAAAAAAGAATTAGCGCTATAGTTCTTGTTATATACCTGTACTTATGGAAATACCCTAAAGAGAACTGCTGGCTCAAGAACAATAAAAATGCTTCTAAGTAGGATCGATTTATTAGCACACACTTTCACAATATATGACTCTACGACTATAAATTATATTAGAAGATCTGTAAAAGCGCGGGTAGAGAAAATCGACTGTATCATCAATTGATTGACTCAGATGGAACTCCAGAAGACGCCGATGCGTTCCTGGAGCTCGTCCCTACTGCCGAGGTATGCAGCTGCGAGGTTTAGATGGTAGACCGGGTTCTCTGGGAGATCCACACACGCTTCCGTCTCCCTACGGAGGTTATGGTGATAAAAGCATTCCCCGCGTAAAAAGCAGGTTTCCAGCAAAAACACAGTGACTCACAGGGTTTTTCAAAATCTAAACATATACTCCTATCAGTGGCGGATTAACCACGTAGCAAGAGTAGCAAATGCTACAGGCCCCGCGCATTTAAGGGCCCCGCGCTTCAACGATTTCCGACTGCTAAAAAGTATCTACTTAAATCGAATCGTAAAAATCTGCCAAGTGCATGTCAGGCCACGCACAGTAAAGGGTTCCTCAGTCACGTGGATCTAAAATCGTATCCAATAGATAATTATTATACTCCAAGATCCCAGAGCCGCCGGACCTACGTCATTTGTGCAAAGCTGAAATTTTCAGGATTATTAGGACAATGTCTTGTTAAGATGTATGCGTACCCATTAGCTTGAAAGCGGGGCCGGTTCTGAGGTAGCGCGAAGTACAGATTGATAAAAACCTTACTTACCTACGTTAGAGGTGCAAAGCTAGTATTTACAATTTTTTTAAGAATATTATTTAAAATTAAAATTCATTACTGCCAGACACTTTCCGTGAGCCATTACTTCTGCCAGACGTCTTGAAAGTTGTGAAAAAATTAGGTAAACTACGTTATAGTAGCAAACCTAAATTTTATACATATTATCTAAGGTAGGTACTATTTTAAGACCCTTTGTATGGGGCCAGACCAGTCCGAAGGGCCAATCATCCCCCCAGATACCTTTAAATATTTGTAGTAATTAGGAAGCTGAGGTATATCATCTTTGGTATTATTTCAAGAATAGAATTGTAAATTATTAAATGGTGTTTACACGCTTTTTATTAGCTTCACCTGTATGTTGGTTTGTTTGTAACCAACTCCTATGGTTGCGATTTTGACCCATTTTAAACGGCCAGATTTCGTATACTTGTATATACTTGTAGCTATTCACAACATCAACGAAATCTGGCCGTTTAAAGTGGGCTCAAAATCGCAACCAAAGGAGTTGGTTACAAACAAACAAACATACAGGTGGAGCTAATAAAAAGCGTGTAAAAACCATTTAATAATTTACAATTCTATTCTTGAAATAATACCAAAGATGATATACCTCAGCTTCCTAATTACTACAAATATTTAAAGGTATCTGGGGGGATGATTGGCCCTTCGGACTGGTCTCTCCGCATACAAAGGGTCTTAAAATAGTACCTACCTTAGATAATATGTATAAAATTTAGGTTTGCTGTAATTTTAAATAATATTCTTAAAAAAATATGTAAATACTAGCTCTGCACCTTTAACGTAGGTAAGTAAGGTTTTTTACCATCTGTACTTCGCGCTACCTCACAAACGGCCCCGCTTTCAAGCTAATGGGTACGCATACATCTTAACAAGACATTGTACTAATAATCCTGAAAATTTCAGCTTTGCACAAATGACGTAGGTCTGGCGGCTCCGGGGTCTTGCTCTATTATGTTCACGTATTAATGTGTTAATTTTGTATGACGTTTTCCAAGTGAGCGCATTTTATAAGTCAGGTCTCCATAACTCCTGAATTAATAAAGTCATCTAATCCGTTATAGTTTTCCTTCAAAGTTTATTATGTGGACCACCATCACAAATTTTTTCAGATTTTTTGATCCAGCCGTTTAGCTTTTAGAGGGGGGGGACGCCCTGTTTTTACAAAAAAGTGCCCTTTAAAGTGGAATTTCTCGCAAACGGATACCTGAATCAAAAAATCGTCTTAGAAACCCTGTATTGTTTTTAAAATACCTATCTAATGATACCCCACACGATGGGGTAGCCGCGAGAAAAAATTTACATCCCCACTTTACGTGTAGGGGAGGTACCCCAAATAAAAATATTTTTCAAAATTTTATTATAGCACTTTGTCGGCGTAATAACAGTACATATTCATGCAAAGTTTCATCTTTCTACCACTTACCGTTTGGACGATAAGTCGAGGACGGACGGACGGACGGACGGACGGACGGACGGACGGACAGACGGACATGACGAATCTATAAGGGTTCCGAGTGATATACTTCGGAACCCTAAAATCTATAAGGGTTCCGAGTGATATACTTCGGAACCCTAAAAAGCGTGAAGTGTTTCGTGTGACATGTATTGCGTTCTCCTTGGCGGTCTGATAGATCTAATTACAATCAAAACAACATGATTACACTGTTAGCTTCTATAGCCTTTATTTTTTGAAGCTTTGATATGCCATATTTATTGTTTGAAATACATTGTTTAAAAAAATGTTGGTACATATTTTAACATAATAGAACCATTTGCTTTTGTATATACCTAAGTATCTCAATATTCTCAATAGTCTAAGTTGTAGTAAATGTTCAGGTTGCTTTCTCTCTTCCATGACTCCAAGATGTTCTTTATAAATTACTAGTTTTGATATTTTGAAAAACCAAATTTTTTTTCGTGATTTCTTTTTAGCAGTTTGTCCATGCGATAAAAACATTCATTTGCAAGGTAAGTCGAGGACGGACCATGTACATGACGAAATTAATTTTTCAAATTCAAATTTTGAAGAAAACTATAACAAACAAACTATAAAGAATCCTATAAGTCGTGAACTAACAGACCAAAAAACTAAAAAGGAATAAAAATAGATGTACTACTTTATCTCACCTCCTAAGATTTTTTTTTCTAAAATCTCTCATTAGAACAGACAACGTAGAAATCTTTTTTTCATAGTCAGTGCTTTCGCAGATGATTTGTAGGATAGCCCTTTTTCCGCAGGGAATGATTTTTGCACTATCCCCTTATGGGGTATACAATGGGCGTGTGTGGGACTCCCGGAGGAACCGGTCTACCCCTAGACCCCGCGGAGGCCTACGTCAGCAGTTCGGAGGAACAACAGGAACGCATCAGCGGCTTCTGGAGTCCCCCCTACGGTACCACACGACCGAGGTCATTCCTGGGGTAGGACGCTGTTGTGCCTCTCACCACTCACCACCAAATATTTTTTTAACTTTTATGGCGCGATCTTGTTATGTATGTATGTAAGAAAGGCTCTACGAAGCGAAATTTTTCTACGACCATTATTTAAACATTTTTTTTTCACTTACAATTAAGACGGTGGTTCAAGAAAATTTTGTTAGTTAACAATTGTTTAACTTGTTTATAAATTAACTTTAAGTAAAATTTCCAACGGAAATAAATTATTTATAGTGTTCAGAACACACCATATTTTTACCAAATTTAAAAGCAAATATCAATACCTTAAATAAATTAATTAATGTGCCGAATTCGCTTTTGACGCCACACGTGCTGCCTAAAAATGTCGCTCGCAGACCTATTTTCAGCTTTAAAATAAAATTATAAATAATGGAGATAGAGTTCCGGGAGTTAGGAGTTTTTTATTGGAAATTTCCTCCTCTTTCAGAATCTTATAATAAAATGTCTATAATATTAATAGTTTATGAAATATTGGCAAAAAACGAAATGCCATAACTGTTTATAACTTTTGCAATTTTTATGTGCTAATACACGCTTTTGGCACATTTTTCTACGCTCCGTAGTGACGGATCCAATGAGCTATCGCACATAATTTTAAGAGCAGTATCTCTATTTTGTACCATTTTCAACTTGTCGACTAGACTATAACGTTTTTAAGGTGCCGTAGCTCATGATTCGGAACCCTTATAGATTCGTCATGTCCGTCCGTCCTCGAATTACTATCCAAACGGTTAGTGCTTAGCATAAATACGTGTTTTTGTCACGTCTACAAAGTGCTAAAATAAAATCATGATAAATAATTTTTATTAAGATTACCTCCCCAACACGTAAAGTGGGGATGTTTTTTTTTGTCGCATCTACCAAATCATGTCTCTTTCTTTCTCTCATTAGATAGGTCTTTTAAAAACATTGAGAGGTTGCCTTAGTAACCTACGTAATCAAAAACCCAAATCAAATAATCGTCATAACGATTATTTGATTTGTATGTACCCCTAAATGGTAAACGGATGCCTCGAAAAAACTTATTAAAATACTTATGATGGTAGTCCATAGCTGAACTTTAAAGGAAAACTATAACGACTTATATAACTTTTTAGTTATAGAGGCCTAACTTGTAAAATACGCTCCCTTTGACACGGTTTAAAAGCCACATACCATTGGTTGATTGCGGAACACTATTCTATGCGTGGCCTGACACGCACTTGGCCGATTTTTAGAAACATAATATCCTGAAACTATCCAAGGGCCCCGCGCTAGAATTTGCTACAGGCCCCGCGCTGGCTTAATCCGGCACTGACTCCTATTAATAATTGTGTACAACAAACGACATTTAACCTTTCGGTATCGTATCGCCTTGACGTCAAAAATTAAGTTGATAAACGATAATTTATGATAGTGAAGTAAGTTAAACATTACTAAGTTTAATATAAGTATTACTAACGAACGAATATTAACGTGAAGTTATTACGTTATGAGGTTTCACAGGCCGACCGTCGTGACCACACAAACCCTCTCGAAGGTAGTAGAGCCAAACTGATTTCAGCACGAGTCGGGCCGGCTCGACTGAGGTGGTACTACCCTCTCACGGAAGACCAACCTTAAAAGACATTCGAGCTGTCGTGTGTCGTTGGTGAGTGCGAGGCAGGGGCCCAATCATGGAGATGCATCTCAATAGGCCGCCATTGTGTGGGTTACCATACTGCATTGTTTGCATTCGCAATGAGAATAGTGACTACTACTTTTGAATTCTACTGATGCTTTCCATCAGGCAGTATAGAGCTACTTTTGCAGCCTCATATAAAAAAACTTGGAGGCCTAATTTGAGTTTATTTCACATTTATTCGATCGTCACAAGTACCGTATTCATCGTTACGATTTGTGAAGACTTCATTGCGCGCCAGCTACGCTAAACGCGGTCACCGTGACGACCCAGCCCCCCCAGATTTCTCTATTCATTCGTTTCATTGGCTAATATTTTGTTTTGATCACGTGGCTGAGTGACATCAGCCAATAAAACTAGAGAATATAATAGAAAAACAAAAAACGTTTACATCTTGGCTAGAGTAATGTAGGATAGGTAATTTTTTTTTATTGTTGTAATGGAATACGCGTTTGTCTTCCATCTCACCTGATGGAAAGTGTAGATGAAGACGGAGATGGTACACGCCCATCAAAAAGAAACCTGTTCACTCTACTCTTAAAGGCTCCAGAGTTCAACTCATCAGGAAAAATAGACCCAGGCAGGTCGTTCCAAACTCTGCGGTTAATAAGCTCTACGGTCAAAAAAAAAAAACAATAGCATATGATATCTAAGATTCTATTAACGTGATTCATCATTAAATTCATTAATAAGATAATGCAATGTAAAAGCTTAAAACTTGATATGACTAAGTACTGTATAAATTTTTAGCAATAACGTTATCAGTTAAATAAATTTCGATTGATATCGTAAGCTATCATACGAGTATGTGTAATAGATTGCCCAAATTGGTGTTAAGTATAATTTACAAACTGCCCTGTCCGTCTAGTGGTTAGCGTGTGCGACAGCCGAACAAGAGATCTGGGGTTGAAATCACGGGTCGGATCAAAAATTATTAGTGAGTTTTTCTGAACTCAGAAGGCTGGTTTGACCGGGGTACTCATACTGAGGTGTTAGCGGCGGTAATTCTCGTTAACTGCGAATAGTCGTGGATCGAAGCCAGCCTAAAAAAATAACCTTGGTTACTGCTTAAGTCACCAGGTATCTGCCAATAATCTGACAGAGAGCTGATGACACAAAATCGATCCAAACTTTCCAGAGATTACAAACAGACAGACAGACAAACAAATTAAAAATTGCTTTTTTATGGAAGTACCGAATACTTTCATATACATTTACTACATAAAGTGGACATTTGATTTCACAAAATTTGTGTAAATGATCAATCCGATCTCTAGACCAGCCGTCAGCGGAGAGGAAAAGTGGATATTTCGTATTAGCCTGATACGAATAATAATAATAATAATAATATTTATTGGCTCAAAAAGGAGGTACAGCTTTTCTATCTTAATCTAACTATAACTATTTGGTAAACATAATTTCAAATCTCACATAAACAGATAGAGTGAAAAACGACGATGTCTGAGCTAGTAAATACTGTGTGACAGACACCGACGCCATCCCCCGCTCAAAATGTTGAATCTTTAAGTAAATATTAAAAACAATAAAAACACATTTTATCATATATATATATATATATATATATATATTATTATGTATATAAAATGAAAAGAATGCAAAAAACAAAATATGTGTGTGCGTGAGTGTGTGTGTGTGTGTGTGTGTGTGTGTGTGTGTGTGTGTGTATGTGTGTGTGTGTGTGTATCGTGTGTGTGTGTGTGTGTGTGTGTGTGTGTGTGTGTGTGTGTGTGTGTGTGTGTGTGTGTATCTGGTTGCTGGTGAGAGATAGATAGAAGTTAAAATGTCATGGATTTGTGTGTTTTAGAGTCAAGGAGAACAACGATGTATTATTCCTATGTGTACCCAGCTATGTTCCACCCTCAAGCAGCCTTTCAGTCTCGTCGTAGGTAAGTAACTGAAGACCAGTCACTAGCACCTCTTTACATTTATGTTTGGGTAGAGGGAATATATTGAATTTTCTATTTAGAGCATTGTAAAGACGACAGCTGAGGTTTTGATAGTGTCGACCTGCCAAGGCAGTGTTTGTTCTATGTGTAGGACAAACGCGATATTTTCGACGTTTGTCAGCCGGTGGGGGAACATAAGGGAGTGATAAGTGTTTGCGTATGACAATTTGTAGTATGAATAGCTGCCTGACGGTTAGTAAGGAGATGTCTTCGTAAAGTTGTGCGGTGGGATGGCGGAAGTTTTTGTTCAGCATGGTCTTTATTACAGCACGTTGGGCTCTTTCGAGTCGAAGCATTGAGGTTTTATATGTTCCTCCCCAGACTACTATGCAGTAAGTGATGAGAGGTTGTACCAGAGTGAGGTATAAGGTTTTTAATAACGCACCGTCAACAACAGCTCTAAGTTTTTTTATAGGAAACATTAATTTACGTACTCGAGCTGTAGTCAAATCTATATGTTTTTCCCAGCTAAGTGTAGAGTCTATCTGTACTCCCAAATATCTAACATCTGAGGCTCTCTGTATTGAAGGACACTGACAAGTGTGGGTTGACGTCATTGAGCAACTGTGTGCCTTTAAATTTATTGCAGTTGGCTGTGTTGTGGAGTTAGCTGTGAATGCAATAAATCGAGTTTTGGATAAGTTCAAAGTCAGTAAACTAGATTCAAGCCAGTCCACAACAATTTTTAGAGCGTATTCTGCGGATTGGATAGCGCTACCCCACGAGTCCCCACTAATAATAAGAGCAGTGTCATCGGCATAGGCGAATAGTTTGCAGTTTGGTATTGTGAGCATACTAAGAGTATTGACATAGACGAGGAATAGTGTCGGGCCTAGTACGCTGCCTTGTGGTAAGCCGAAAATGAGGTTTTCGTCGTTACTAATAGTATTGTTTACCTTTACACGTTGGGTGCGCTTACTGAGATAGTCTCGGAATATATTTAAGGCAATATCTCTTACTCCCACACTCTCCAGTCTCTGCAAAACTATATGTGTAGAGACCGTATCAAAAGCCTTGGCCAGATCTAGGAAGATACCTATAGTTTTAGTTCTGGTGTCTAGGTTTTCAACAATAGAGTTAGTCAGATCCAATACTGCATCTTCTGTTGACTTATTTTTCCTAAAGCCATACTGATTAGGGGCCAGCACTTTGTTGTGTTCTAAAAAGTTAAGTAATCTTTTGTTAAGAACTTTTTCAAGAATTTTTGATAAAACGGTTAATATAGATATTGGCCTATAGTTTTCGATACGGTCTCTGGCACCACTTTTGAAAATGGGATGAACAAGTGCTCGTTTAAAGACATCGGGGAAAACTCCTTTAGCTAAGCAAAGATTGCAAATGTGGGTAATGGCTGGTACTAGTACGTGACGGGCTAATTTAAAAACTGATACTGGTATCTCGTCGTAGCCAACAGCACAGTTACTTTTTAAACCACAAATGATAGTAGCGATTTCAGAACAATCAGTCTCCAACAGTACCAGGGAGTTACCTTGCCAATTAATATTATTGTTCAGCCGAAAGTCTAAGCGTGTACTGCTTTGTTTATGTTGAATTTTCTGGGCTAGGTTGGTTCCAACATTTGCGAAATAGTTATTGATGTAATTGACTGCTGAATTTTGATCACTACGCATGTTCAAAAGATCTACCGCGCCATTTACAGATTTTGTATTCAGATGACCTATCGACTTCAAAACACTCCAAGTAGCCCTCAGATCACCCTTCACTTTTTGGAGCTCCAATTGATCAAATTTGCGTCTTACCGCCTTCAGCAGGTTGTTACAGAAGTTACGGTATCTAACATAAATTAATTTTGCAACGTAGTTATCGGGGTCTAACCGTGACTTTTTATGTAATTTATCTCGGTTACGAATGCATCTCAAGAGACCCGGGGTAATCCATGGTTTGATTATCCTTTTTCGAAGAGGGATATTCTTTACGGTACTGAATTTGGTTACTGCACTTGATAACGTAGAAACTAGAAGTTCCGCGCTTTGGTTGGGATCGGTGTTGTTCAAAATGTTGGTAAGATCGATTTTTCCTAAGTAGTTAACCAAAGACGGTAAATCTATATCCTTTATGTAACTTTTAGGCTTGATACACGGACGGGCAGTATCAATACACAGTAGGACCGGAGCATGATCCGTAACAAATGAGTCAAGTACCAACGTTGTGGAGTTCTTGTTCGTTTTTAATAACACATGATCGAGGCACCTATCAAGTCTCGTGGGCAAAAGATGGGCGGGGAGTAGGCCATGAAAGGCGGTTAAGTTTAAGTATTCACCGTAGTGGTTATCAGTACTGTTAGGGCTAATATTTATGTTTATGTCACCAGCTAGGACCACAGTAGGAGAGGATGAAATTGATGTAAGTGTATCGTTTAAGGAGTCTAGGAATCTTTCAATGTTTCTGATGGAAGGCGATCTATATATTGCTACGATGGCTATATCTGGTGCTAATTTTAGTATCATGCAGTTTGCATCTAGAAATTCTGGCTCAGTAATTGTATAATTTAAGTCAGATCGTATATAAATAACAATGCCGTCGTTTTGGTTATTATGGGTAGAACTAAAGGAAGTGTAGCTATTCAATTTAGGTATAAATGTAACTTTACGTAACCAGCATTCGGTGAGGATAATTACATCACATTCAATGTCCAAAGAGCTTAAAAGAACACTTAAACCGTCGAAGTTGCAGTTTATACTTCTGATATTTACTTGGATTATATTCAGTGTAGTTTTGGTATTGCCTATATGTTGAGAGCATTGATTAGGGGAGCATATGAAAGATTGAGACACATGTAAGGCTTCTATTGAAGCTGCTAATTCATTTATATTAGCCATTAGAAAAACAGAAGAAGACGATGGTTGGATACTGCACATATGATCTAGTTATCCGCGGAGCATGAACACAGGACTTCAAATGAGATATAACATATATATTCCTCGTTGCCCACTGTGATTTATGTGTTGAGGGTGTTGGAAGTGAGTAGTGATCTTGTGAGTATGTAAAAAGGTGCTGAAATGTGTAAGTTTTGTTTCGTGTGTGAGTAGGTGTGTAGAAGTAGATAATCATTAGGATAAAAAGATGAATATTTTTAACATTTTGAGGTAAATATTGCTTAAAACTACACAATAGAAGCACAAATAAAGTACGGGGTGAAAAGTTAACAATAAGATCAACAGTACATGGCGGTATAGAAACTAGTCATGGCTGCACGTTGAGTTTGGTCAAGTCTGCCTCGGAGTTAATAAGTATAAGTGGCTGTCCCTCCGCTTTACGTAAGAACACTTTACAATTAGCTGTCCAGCAAAAGTTGTAATTATTCGTTTTAGCATAATTACGAGCAGCATAGAACAACCTCTTGGTCTTGAACGTGAGATTTTCACCTAGGTAGACGGGCTGTCTAGGACCATCAATTTTGATATTAGTTGAGTTGAGTTTGTTGTCTTTGTTTGCTGTATTATGACGTTTTACAGCTTTTAATAGGGCCTCTTTTAATAAGACTGTCGTAAATTCTACCAATATTGGTTTATTTGATTCAGACTTCGTAGAAAAGCGATAGATATCTCGAATATCAGTCTTAGCAACGTGAATATTTAAAACCTTGCCGGTGTTTACAATAATATCCGTTAGATCTTCCTTGGTTTCTTTTATCTTTTGAGGAACGTTTCGCACTTCTATAATTGGCTTTTTTAGTTGGCGTTCTAAGCTTTCTACTTTACTTTCCAAATTCAAAATATATGAACAGTTAAGCTTTCTTTCATTCTCGAGCTCGGTCATACTTTTGACCATGTCATCGTATTTCGCTGATATAAACTCAACCGAGTCCCGTATAGACTCATTTTGCTTACTTATAGTTGATATACTTTCCTGCAAAGATGTTAATTTTTTGTTCTGTTCTGATTTGAATTCATTAAACATTTGTATAAATTCTTGCTTAAAAGCGCTCAGGTCGTCCTCCCGCTTACGTTTGGAACGACGGGTTATATTGAAATTAGCGGTATTTACATCGCATTCCGTAGAAGCACTATTTGGTTCGGAGTCGTCAATCTCATGTTGTGACGGTGATAAGATCTTAGGCGGCGTTCGTTTCATCGGCATATTGCACAATAAATATGGTTAGGCGCTCAAACGATAAAAACCCAACTATCGCTTACCAGGATACTAGCACTGTTAGGAGTATAACGTATCAACGTACCTCCCGCTTCTGTCGTTGTGTGTGTGCGCGCGTAGTGGTTGGTGGAGCGGTCGTCAACGCCCCGTCTTGCAAGGCGTAGGCAGCAGTGGGCGTCGATCACATGTGACAACCCGTACAAATAACTCCTGGTATTTTATGCACTCCTATTTTTTCGAAACTGATTTTTTGACGATTTTGTTTAAAATTTAAAATAATAAATTATCGCGGATTACTTTAAATACGTCTGAACACCTCAGAGGTCCGGGGGGAAGGGGAAAGTTGTTTTGAATATAAATTCACAATCTAGTTTTCAAAAAAATCGGTTCGAATTGATTCAACGCCGCGGCATGGCAGTGACGAACCTGTGTGATAGTGACAGAATGTATTGATAACGGTATCAGTGTTATTAATAGCAAATACACCTATCTATTACCACCGCCTATTATACAAATACACCTATCTATTGTCCGTGTGGTGACGGATTAAGAATACAAAGTGTCACCACCCCTATTCATTCCATGGGTGTCGTAAGAGGCTACTAAAGGAACAAAATAAGCAGCTAACATCACTGCCAAGAGAAGGAAAACTTGAAACAAACCCTTTACCAACCCGTCTGGCCAGCGTGGTATAGTAGGCCAAAACCTCCTTTCAAAGGAGAGGCCTATGTCCAGCAGTGGACTGTTAAAGGCTGTTGATGATGATGATGACACCTATCTAACTTACGAAATGTATTTGTATCAGCATATATATAAATAACTTATTTAAATACAATTTTTTTGATTTGAAGTTCCTTAAAAACTAATCAAAATACGTTTAATTTATGCTTACTTAAATTTTACATTTTTTATAAAGACAATTTCCTCATTATGTGTATATGTCCTGTTTCGCGGGCGACTTTACAAACATACATGAAACGGCCACAAAGAACACCCAGACTCAGAATAACAATTTCCGGATCACACAAAGTGTTGTCCCACATGGGATTTGAACCTACGAAACTTGACGCAGTAGAGAGCGGCATGGCGACTGTTTAAACCACCAGGCCAAACGTGCAGTCGTTAGAGTAATTATATCTGCCATGCTCCCTGATGTATAATATATATTTAAGAAATAATAGTAACTCCATACATTTCAAACACGACAGTCTGATATCAAACTAGGCAGAGCCTATTCTATTCCAAAACGAGTCCTAATAAGCATACTTAAAAAAAAATACTCACACCTATACTAATATTATAAAGCTGTAGAGTTTGTTTGTATGTGCTAATCTCAAGAAGTACCTACTGGTTCGATTTGAAAAACTCGATCTGTGTTAGGTATATATTCAACAACCCTTAATGTCGCACTGCTGGGTTCGGGTTTCCTCTCAGGAGAGGGTTAAAGCCATACGTCCCCACGCTGGCCGAGTGAAGGTTGGGAACTGGCAAGACACGTTGTAGCTTCTTAATCTTACTGTTGGATGTTTTTAAGCCGCCAGGAGGCTAGCAATTTAGCTTCACGACAGCCATCTTATGATAAAAACCAGGACCATCTGCTTAACGTGACCTCTGAATCACGAACATGTCATGCCACAAACGGTCACCCACCTAGGTAGTGACCGCGAAGTCGTTGCTTACCCTCGATGATTGTTTCCAATCAGTGGCGCTTCAGTGTTAGATAGCTCGGTTAATATTGAAGAGTGGAGTATCAATAAAAAATGTTGCAAAAACAGGTTAAAATCATTTCATTTGAGAACTTAAATTGCGTCCGATGAATGTAGGTTGT
The DNA here is from genome assembly GCA_932526445.1 of Phragmatobia fuliginosa. Lineage (NCBI taxonomy): Eukaryota > Metazoa > Arthropoda > Insecta > Lepidoptera > Erebidae > Phragmatobia > Phragmatobia fuliginosa. The sequence goes on along the minus strand of OW052074.1, from coordinate 15,064,273 downwards.
ACTTCCTTACTAATATTATAAATGCGAAAGTAACTCTGTCTGTCTGTCGCGCTTTTACGTCAAAACTACTGAACCGATTTAAATGAAATTTGATACACAGATAGTCTAATGCCTGAGAAAGGACGTAGGGTACTTTTTACTGCCATAAAGCTAGTATAAAATAAAAAGATCACTTAGAAAAAGTTCACGACACCATATCTATCTTTTAAGGTTTTCTCTACCTTTTTGATAGCAAATTTTATTATGTTATAACGTCACGCTACAGGCAATAATTTTTTTTTTTTAGCAAATAAGTATTTACTAAAAAACATACGAAATTCCAAAACTTGTGCCAGAGTTGACCGCAGCGTAAATATAGTCCGCTGCAGTCAATGCGACTTGCACACTAGGCGCGTGTGTGTCCTGATGTTGAGCCGAGGATCAAACCAAGTGGCCTGCAATTGGAGAGGCCTATATACAGGAGTGGATTGCGATAGGCTGATGATGATGATGATGAACAAGTGTTTAGGTATTTTATTGAAAACTTAATTTATTTTGAAGTAAAAAAAAAAATAAAGCTATGATTTATTGGTATAATAAGCCAAGACCTCCTTCCTAGAAAGAGGCCTAAGTCGTGCAGTGGACTCTTATAGATTATTGATGTGATGGTATAGAAGGAAAACGAGAAAACTGGTCAGCTCCAGCTCCAGCTCAGCTCTCCCCTCAGAATCAAAAGAAAGGAGGGTTGTGACCTTTTCATTCACTGGATAACAAGCGTCGAAACATTAACTGAACTTTGATTTTCTATGACGCCGTTGTATCTTGTCTTGAAAATATAGCATACAGCGTATACATTTTAGGTTAGAATTTTATATTAATAGTGTACCTATTACACTTCATTTGCGATAAAACTGGCACTTTAAAAATGAAAATATAGGTGATATAAAATAAAATAGCTTGTTGAAATTAATCTGTGCTGAATGATTTGCGCAGATTTATCGATCACCAAATCTGCAACAATTTCTTGTACATAGCCGATAAATCTGCGCAAATCCGTCTTTACAGATTAATCGCTACGATTTATCGTTGTGTGTAGCAGTCATTGATCGGTTTCGTAGACATCTGTTACAGAGGTCAAACTATATTTTAATGACTCTAAGCATGACACTCTCGCAATGAATTCTCCACATAAGCTTGTTCGATGTGTGTATAGAATGTACGGCCCAGGTAATCGAGTGACCAAATTGTTATCGTTATCGAAAAATGCGTGTCAATTTCGTCACTTAAGCTATGGATACTCGCATACATGTTATTTAACATTCGAAATCCTTTTAAATAGTTACTACAGATCACTTCATTGTTATTGGTTCGTATTTAATATGGAACATTAAAAAGGTCATTTTATTATATGACCGGTGCCCACTACGTTGAGTGATAAGCATTTTCAAGCAAATCCGAACACCACAAAAAGTTTTCACTTTTCGGGTTAACATAATATATAATGTTTCTATTGGTAAAATAATTTTTGAAGTAGGTTTAGTAGATACAGAGATTACCGCTTTACCTCTTCTATACAAATAAATAAAATTTAAGTCCCTGTATGTAATATCATGTCTGTGTGGTGACGGATTAAGAATACAGAGTGTCACCACCCCTATTCATCCCGCGGGTGTCGTAAAAGGCGACTAAGGGATAAACTATGCAAGACAACATCAATGCAAAGAGAAGGAAAACTTGAAACCAACCCGTCTGGCCAGCGTGGTATAGTAGGCCAAAACCTCCTTTTTAAGGAGTGGCCTATGTCCAGCAGTGGACTGTTAAAGGCTGCTGATGATGATTGATATCAAATCAACAGTTTTTTTATTAAATGCAAATTAAATTAAATAAGTAGGTATGTGACTTAAACAAAAAAACTATTTTTAAAATTGTTATATTTGTTCCGGGTAATCTCTCGAACGGCTGGACAATATTCACAACAGAAAGCTGATGACCTTAGGAGGAGGACATAACTTAGGCTAATATTTTAAGACTAGCTTCGATCCGCGGCGTTACTTGCTATTTACAATAATAACACCTCGAGATTCGGCTTATAATAATATAAAATACCTAAGTGTAATTCTTTAACGTGAACTGTATTTGAATGGTTTATTTATTAATCGTTTCTGAAATAACAAAAGTGGGTTATTCTAGAATATTTTTGTTTATTTCACTCAGCAGTGCCGTAGACTATAAGTATCTATATAGAGTAGGCGTCCTCTAAAGGAGAAACTGACAGATTACCATGTTTAAGTAAGTCGCTTGTAATACAAATACATAAATAGGCACCACGGTATGGTACCGTACTACATACATACGTTTTACGATAGTTTTTTTAGTAGTTTCAGACTAGGTATACAATTAAACGAAATATTTTTCCCTCCCCACGACTAAAATTTATTGTTATTGAGGAATTTTGACCTCTGTTCGATCGCTAGTTTAGATTAGTTTAATATTTTTACGACAACCTCAGAGGTCGTAGACTTCGACTTATTTAAAAAAATTTAAGAGAAGTTAATTACATCTAAGTAGGTTGTTTACTAAATTTTCTTAATGTTTATTAAACACTAACTGACCCAGCCCCGTATACGTTTTCTATTGCCTGTAGCGTGATGCTATACCGATAAGAAATAAAAAAGGTTATAGTGAGTCAACCTTAAAACATAGACAATTGCTGTTGCGAACTTTTTTAAAATTTAAAAAAGGAATCAATTCTGTCATACATGATTTTTGCGAATCGTTAACCATTTACGCAGCGCACGCAGCGAATGCTCTCAAGCTGAAAAAACCCTCGATTTTGAGAAATTATTTAATTGGTGCTCCGCTCCTATTGGTCTTAGTGTGATGATGTATATAGCCTTCCTCGATAAAGGGGCTATCTAGCTCTGAAAGATTTTTTTAATTAGACCTGTAGTTCCAGAGATTTGCGAGTTCAACCAGACAAACAAACTCTTCAGATTTATAATGTTTTATTATTAGATTTAATATATGGGCTAGATTATTTTTATAATAGGCTCCGTAAGAATAAGAAATTTCGTCGCAGTTTTGTTATATTTACTAACCATGTATGACCCAAAGTTTGACTGCCAAGCAACGCCTACGACCTCAAGTCCGGCTGCAATCTATTTGCAGGGACGATGATAGAAGCGAATGACCTATCTCAGAATAGAATACTCATTAAGATGTCCAAAATATTTATTATTATTATTATTAGCTATATTTGTCTAAGCAACATATATTGATGCAAAACTTAATCGAGAAATCACTATGCAATACCATAACTTAAGCTGTTTTAAGACCTGGATGTAGGACACGTAAGGAACGTTAATTGATTATGTCATAAGCGTTTTAGGCATAGGATGCCCCGTTTTAAGTATAAAACTCACTCAACGACTTCCTAGACAAAATTTTGGAAGTCGTCTACATCCGCATATGGTCTGCAATATTTAATAGGCCATCATTACCTAATTTGTAAATGTTACGCTAATCTTACATCTACTTTCCGATCTTCACTCCACTACCTATCGAATTTTTACATTTGTTCTACATGCTATGTAATTTGCGCTGCCTAATGGCACGGAGAATAGATTTAAGATGGAAATAAAGGCAATCTTTCGTTTAAGTTTACCGTGTCGTTGCTCTCTCTCTCTTTCTCTCTCTCTAACAATACCTATGTATGTTAAAATTTAAGGTATACATGTTTTACATGGTGACCTACTTGTATATGTTATATTATGACTGTTACTCACGATTTTATTGAACTTAAAAATAGTATTTGAAAGCTACAAGACATTTTAGACTTCATAAGTAAATTCCACTCGTAAAAAAATAAGGCAAGTAACTTTAAGGTGTTAGGGTTCTTAACCGAAATGAAATCATATAATTGACAATTCTTATGGATAACTTTTCTTTTCTTTTATTACAGGATCATGCAGTCCAAGAGATGTAATAGTAAATATAAAGCACGGCGCGTACCCAGCCGTTAACCCCGACGGGTACGATTTCCCCAAGGACTTCATAAACCCGAGCAGAAGGGAGGAAATCCATACGCTGGAACTTCTGTCGGACGGAAGGAACGTGAGCTATTCGATCGAGAGTCCCCGGCCAGGGAACTGGTACGCCCTTATTTATATAAAATGGGAGGATCCGAGAACACAGAGAGTTGAACAGCAAGGTGTGTATCCCTCACTTTAGTGCCTGGAAATTTAGCTATAGATAAGATTCTTCTGTAATTAACGATATTAATAGATGTTATGTTACATATCTATATCTCTGGTGCAACTTTTAGTCGTAACCGTTACCCAATATTTTATTACCAAATAAATTGACTGCCTCGGTGGCGAAGTGGCAGCATATGCGACTACTGTGCATGAGGTCTGGGGTTCGATTCCCGGGTCGGATCAATCGTCGGATCGGTTTGTGTGATCCGCAAATATTTGTTTCGGAGTCTGGATGTTTTCTATGTAATATTTAGTATGTATTTAGAAAAAAAAGTATATTATCTGGTCTGTATTTATATCAGTTGTCTAGTTCCCATAGTATAAACTCTGCTTTAGGACTTGATGGCGTTGTTCGTAAGATGTAAAAAGATAATTGTGATCTTTTATTTTTGAAATTGGTTAAAAATAAGTAATTTGCTAGGTGACGAGTGTAGAACTAATTTCTCTTTAGTTCTGGTTCTTCACTTCCATAGTTGTACCTATTTAAAGTGAAATTTATGTGTTAACAAAAATTTTCGAGTTTATAATTACACACATACGTACGTACAAGTAACACTTAAGAATTATTTTCGAGTATAAATACAAGTCGTCAATAGCCGTTAACAATCCATTGCTGAATATAAGCTTCTCCATAGAAAGGAGGTTTTGGCCTACTACGTCGATCTAAATATCTGTAAATAGTTTGAAATATAAGTAAATCAACAGTCGATTTCGTTTTATATCCATTTAAATGGCAGATCTGTTTAAACTCAACACTCACAGAAAATGTACACAATGTGAACCATGAAAGTTTTAAACTAATAAACAATTTTACTAATAGACCGTAAATGCCAGTCTTGATGTAATTTTTAAGTTATTACTAGCTGTGTTCGCGGTGTTGCCCGTAGTCAAAAGACTATAGAGATCTTAGATTCTTATTCGGCCCTTAGATTCTTCTAATGCTTTCCAGCAGGCAGAGTAGAGTCACTTTAGCAGGGTCATATAATGAGTGTAATAAAAAAAAACATAATTTTTGATAATAGATATCTTTAATTGTCCGTATCTCGCGTTATATAAATCCGATCAAGTACGACTGTATGGCGTTAGAAAGATGAGATTTCGTACTAAAAAACTGTTTCTGACAGTTTTGTGATTAGTTGACTTAGTTTCATGCTTAAATAATGGATTTCTTTCTACTACACCTATTATTTTTGTTACTTAAAATATGTACCTTTGCATAATTTATGTATGGTAATTTTATCTTCACAATGTTCATTCGATCTGCAATTTAAAAATTATCGTTCTTGTAAATGGATATTTCAAGAGATATTTTATTATAATTCGCAAATATATTTTCCTCATCACCAAATTCTGCGAATTCGATATCACTTGTATTTTGAATCAGGACCGTATCTTGCCTATCAGACTAAAATGATTTAATTTTTGATCATGAAAAAGCGATTATATCTTCTTTACAAAGTTTAAAACACTTTCGCTATTTGTTCGTTTAGATCCTTTACCAGTCAGAGGGTTTTAATGCAGTTTTCAGCATTTTCATTTTAGGGTTTTCAGTGGTGAAAAAACGATCGAGATTAGTCTTATGTTTGGGAAAACGCTAATTTTCATGCTTTTTTCTTTCGCATTTATCATTACCCTAGCATTGCTTGCAACATCTATACTAGTCTTTCAGTAACACTTGATTGGAGGTTGGTACTCCAACTCAGCAACACTACAGCTACTTAGAGAATAGATGGAGTTGTTTAACAATAAAATATTAACCGAGCCAAGCTCGGTCGCGTAGGAAATTGTGGTATAAAGAATGAACTGGTACCCTTAGAGTAAACTTATGCAAGTTATCTTGCTTAAGTATACTCTAAGCTGGTACCTCTATTCAATTTAAAATTCGAATTCGGTTTGTGAATATATATTTTTTTTAAGAATATTCTCGTACGCTAAGTGCCTTTTCTGTTTTAACCAGTGGACAAACATGCGATAATCGTATATAAAATCAATTTGCGCCTAAATAATCTGTATAATTTCCCACCTTTTTTTAATGTTATCTGTACCTATGTAACTTCTTATCAATAATTATCTGATTAAGTATGTAAAAACTTTCTTTGGTTTTGTAACAGTGATAGGTATATATTATGTAGATATAATACTTATCACGTTTATTAGCCGAAGTTATTATTGTAAATCGCGAGTAACGCCGCGAAGCGAACTTTAGGTCATCAGCTTTCTACCAGTGAAAGTCCCGTCAAAACACTTTTTGGCCCGATCCGTGTTTTGAACCCGAGACTTCTTGATTAGCTGTCGCATACGCTAACCACTAGACCAACGACCCCATAAATCTAATATAGTACCTTTAATAGTGATCATTTTAGTAGATTGTTTTATGGACTATGTTATACAATGCTAATAAACTATTATACTACTTATTGTTCAAAATATAATAGAGGTGCAGTGTGTCACTTGTGCCTCATTTCAATTGACAATGACAAGTCTCTAAATGTTAGAACGAAGTCACATTTTGGTTTATTATGTATTAATGTATTGACACATTTTTATTTCTTTTATGTTGAAAAATGAAATGTGAATTGTCTGTGTGTGTGAAGTGTCAGTAATTTCAAATTATCATCTTTTTTACTAAATGAAAGAAGTTAGTTCTATCTACGATACTCATTTAAAAAAAATGTCTGTCCGTCTGTTTGTTTATTTAGGTTAATGTTCTGAAACGGCTGAACCGATTTTGACGGGACTTTTACTGACAAGTAATTAATGACTTGAAGAGAAACTTAACGTACTTTTTTGACTAGCATCGCCCCGTATTATTGTTTTAAAGCTACAACGATAGCCGCGGGCAACACCGCGGAAATCAGCTAGTATATAATGTAAATTATAGTTAACGTCGACTCTGGGCCATTGCCCAGTTATCTGTTTCAAATGTGTCACAACGCTTGTCCGCAGTGGTTGATTGATGACCTCCATCTTGGAAATGCTCTAATCAAGACAAACTACAAGTACTTTTATAATCAATATTGTAGCTTCTATACGATGTGTCATCATTGAAGATCACGGTACTTGACCACCGGATAATGATGAATAATAATGCGTATATAGAGGAAACATTATAAATTATAAATTAAAAATAACAATTTGTGAGTTGTGAAATTATTTTAAACTAGCTTCTTTCGATAAAGAGTAGCGAATTCTAAAGATTCTAAGTATCTGGCATGGAGATTGGAGATCCATGCCAAATTTCATCGATCCAAACCAAGCATAACAGACAGAGTTGTTGTCGATTTATAATATTACTAGCAACGCGACCGGGCTTCGCACGGAGTCCTTAAATTTTTCTCTACTTTAATATTCATGTATTACATAATATATATGAACTTTGAGTAACTCTATTTATTGCTGAAAACTTAATTAAAACCCGCTGAGTAGTTTAAAAGATCTAAGCGAACGAACAGCGGACGCTACTTCAATTTGTATAATTAAAGTATGGATTCCACGTCTGTAGATACAACTTCTCAACTTACAGCACTTAATTAATTCCCATGCAACCGCAGTTCACTTTTAATGAACGGAGGACCGGTTCTATAAATAGCTCATATAATATAATTATACAAATGTTCTATACCTCCTCAGGAATGCTATAAACAGCATATATTTGATATAATTTGTATAATAACGGTAATCGTTTTTAAATTACAGGTCTTGTGCCCAACTGTCAAACGATACTCTACACGGATCTACAAGTAAAGCGAAAAGAGAATATAGAATTAGTCGACTGTTATGCAGGCTTAACGGTAGACTATAACGCTCTGCCCGTACTCTTCAAGTGCATAACAGTGGACTCCGTAGACCCGATCACTTTAGACATAAAGATTGCCAACACGACCACAGACCACCAAGAACTATACTTCAGAATTGATGCCTTGTCGATTCCCACAGAAGATAATTACCTTATCTATTGCGCCTTTGATCCTGTATCCAATAATACACAATCAATAACGTTTACTCCCAATCCAGGAGCATGGCATTATATTCAACTAGGAAAAGTCGTAGGGAATGCTTCGAGACTAGCTGACTGCGAATCTTATTACTTGGGAACAGATCTTGAGGAAGAACTAACCAATCATACGGTAGACGACCTTATGCGCGACGACAAAGGTCGATTTTTCGCTTTCGATTACGGACTTCCTTCAGGCGATTTGCAAGACGCGACAAGTCTAATTAACATAACTTCCTCAGAAATAAAAACCTTGAGATTTAAAGTGAACCAGTTTTTGGATATAGGCGGCACTTTGTCTTTAGCAGCCAGCCTTTTAATGAATTTGAAGTACTACATGGGATATAAAAGAGAGCTAGAAAAAGAAACTCTTTTAGCATTTACGGAGGACAACCAGTTCTTCAAGGCCGTGATATGTATGGATATAGGTCATCCGAGCATTCCATTACAGAGTGGTCACTGCAAATATAATGATAAGGTGAAGCCCGCATTGTTCGTTCTAAACAGTACAGACTCTGAGTCTATTTATGACAAGACGTACATCCCGTTTCCGGACAATGGGGTGTGGTATTTAACGTTTAGGATATTCTGTGATGAAGTAGTGTGTCCCTGTAAGACGGAGAACAACGGGTCCACATACTACGTGGACACTTCTTTAGATAAAGACGACGATTCGGTTGTTATATCCTCTGAGGGTAATAACACGAGGCCGGGTACTTCAGAGTGTAATGCGACAATAGTGCTGACGATATCGTCCATGTCCTGTGTGAACGGCAGATGCAGTAACCACGGCAGCTGTCAGCTAAATACTTTTGGTGGATTGGTGATGTCCTTTTGTTCCTGTGCTGCTGGTTTTGGAAGTAAGTTGAACTTTTGAACTTTTTCTTAGTAGTTCTTTAATTATTAGATATTAATTGCTTATACTTTATGTTCATCTATGTTTAGTCGGGGATAGGAAGTGTGCAGAGTTACCCGATCAAAAATTCGACGCACCGTGTTTGAAAGCAGCTGGTGAGAGCTGTGAGCTTTTGTTCTCTATGGGACTAATTTATAAGTAACCTATGGTTTTTATATCATCACCATCATTTGAGAAGTGTATGATACTATGCTGTTGTTATCATGTAGACGTTTGAATGCGTAGGATATGAATCTATTGGGATTTTTGCATATGTGTGGTGATTTCTATTTAGACTAAAAATCATTAAAAAATAACAGACATTGCATACAAGAATGTTGTTACTAACAAATTGGACATAATGGTCTGCATTGAAGGTTTAAAATTGTATATTATAGTTTGATCTTCCTTTAATAATAGTTTTCATTTTTTCCAGGTTGGGATTGCTCAGACAGCTCAAGAATGGATAGCATAGTGTACATGCTGGTTTCTGTTCTCCTTCTTACATTAAGTAATCTTCTCTTTATCCTCTCGATCTACGTGGCGATCATTCGTTACTATTACACGGAAGCCATGATGTATGCCTTCACCATGGTATTCTCCACATTCTACCACGCCTGCGATGCACCAGCCCAAGTCGCGTACTGCATTGTCCGAGGTAATATTCTGCAGTTCGGGGACTTCTACTGTGGGATTATGTCTTTTTATTTAACATTATTAGCTATGAGTATCATAGGAGATAAATTGAAATCTTCTCTCCAACTCACGGGCGCTATTGTGATAGCGCTTCTGATCACGTGGAATATGCACTCTTTCGCAGCTTTTATATCACCAGTAGCTGTAGGAGCAACAATTTTATTCACATCCTGGTACCTGGATTATAGAAAGAATCGTACAATGAAATATTCAAGGAATTATTACTTTAGGTATATGCCGATAGGTCTAATTTTAGTGACGGTAGGTTTAGTTTGTTTCGGTTTTTTGCAAACTGAACAAAATTACAAGATAGTACATTCTATTTGGCATATGATTATTGCCTTGAGTGTGGTGTTCCTTTTGCCTGATGTGAGACGCGATCCAAACGTCAACGCATTCACGCCTAGTTCATTTGATTTTAAGACCACTGTTAATAAATATTTTCGTAGATCTCAGCCTCAGATAGCGGCAGATTAATATTAAAAAGAAAACGGACAAAATGTAGTGTGAATTTCACTTGTGAGATTTAGGTAACAAATATAATTGAGGTGCAAATATTTTTTATATAGATGTAAGTACAAATCATTTTTACTAGTCTTATACAAAGTACAGGTTTGTTTTTTATACAGGTGTGAAGTCAATGTTAGAACATTTCAGATATATTTTTCTAGGTAGGCTAAATGTAATACACATTAATGATAATTGCGTAAATTGAGTCCAAACGCTTAATATACATACAATATTAGCAAGAACTACCCAATTTCGTATTTTAAATGAAGTTTTTTTTTACTAAAGTTGAAGGTAATAGAAATGTCGAGTGAAAGTTAAACTTTGCAGTTTTAGGTGGAAGGAGTCGATTCTTTGTTGTTTTGCAAAAAGAAAGAGATTTTATTTTAATTGGTATAGGTATAGTCTTGGTGGTGATAAAAATATCTCTTAATTACTTTTATATCTTGCATTCAAATGATGAACGAGGCCCCTGATATCCTATCATGATATGATATTAGGTATTGTCAGATATAGCATACGAAAATATGGTAGTAATTTTAAAGTTTTAAAGTATATTATCATAGAACAACACAGACCCACGGCCCGCAGGAGAGTACCCATAACATCTTTTTCCGATACAAAAGAGTCTTATTTTTTGCGGGGGAAAATCTTCACACACACCCACATATAAAAACAATTGCCTTTAACTATGAACTTACACATAACAATGAAAACAAAAGAATATAGAATTTCACATATACATTAACGCATTTTGTGCCATAACTATCAAATTTAGGCTAACGTATTTGACAGAACGTGTGTACAAAATATTATAGGAATGATTTATTTAACAGCATTTCTTATGGAGAAATCAGGCTTACTTTAAAAAAGAAATTTTCTACAATCATGTTTCAAGCTCATAAGAATGACTCAAAGCATGAACTAAATCTACTTTGTACACTTTAAATTCTTAAGTTTTTGACTACGATACTTTTTTGACTGCTCGATTGGCCCAGTGGTTTATTGCCAATGCCGCTTTCCACTGTGCCAAGTGTTGTGGGTTCAAATTCTGCACTTTTGTGATTCACAACTTGTTGTACTTTAGGTCTGGGTGTTCTGTGTCCATTTCTTGTATGTTTGTAAAGTCCCTTGCGACACAAGAATATATTCCATCACGTTTAGATCAATAGGAGCCGAGAATGATTACTTATTATTACATACTAGGTGCGCGACGCGGTGTTATGCATAGCAACCTGTGAAGTTTTGACAGTAGATAAACAGTGATACATTTTGACATCCACGATTTATGTATTTTTATAATAACCTAGCTTTCGCCTGTGTATGTAGCCTATGTGTTTTCATTCAAATCCGTTCAGTACTTTTTGCGTGAAAAAGGAACAAGCATACATACACACATACATGCTCACAAACTTTCGCGTTTATAATATTAGTAGGAACATATAATTATATGTATGAATTTGAGTCTCGGTTTATATAAATAAAACTGACATCTGTATAATGTAGAATGTGAGAGCAAAGTCTAAACCAAGTACTTTTTAGTCTTTAATGTTTTCAATTTAGATACGTTTTTAATTTCTGTTTTAAATTATATTTTCTGTTTTAAATTATTATTTTGTTAAAAATATTTCTTGGATTAGAATTTTTATAAGTAGTTAAATGTAGTATGTACTGCATATAAGTCAATTATGTAACTAACTAACTTCGACCTACGGGTCCGCTTCTCATGCGTTATACGAACAATCATGTTACGAGTATTTATCAAATGACTTTGAGGAAGGAAGTTTTTACTAATATAGCGGAAAATATTTTTTAGTAGTTTCCAAAGTATGTTAGAGTTGCCAAAAACTGTTGTGAGGTGAAGTGCTGGAACAATGAATAGCGTACATAGAAGCACAGTTCTTATAGGCGATTTGAAGACAAACTTTCTGTGACCGAAATATCCGATTGGCGGCGTGGCAGTCGCGCTGCGAGAGCTGTTTCTACGCGTTGTAAAGCGAACAGAAAACGACGCCAGTGCCGCCAACTACGAACTAAACTGGGGGCAGACCCCACTTGGAATCGGCACACGAAATCTTCAAATTCTGCGTTTCTATATACAGCTATTCATTGCTTAGAAGTGCATTGCGAAAGGTGCTTCTCGTTCAACTTTTCTGTTACTGCAAATAAATTACGGCAAGAATTATTTTCTAACCTCATTGAAAACATAAGTACGCTATTATGGAAGCTGATTAATATGTAAGCCCCATATTTTTTTCAATGTTTTCTAAAAGGTGTAGAGGAATGTTTTATAAAACATAAACACATTTTATTGAAAGAGGCTATGTAAAGAGAATAAGATTTTCAGTGTTGAATAAAATATTATAAGTAAAGCTTCTTTATAGTCGATATTCGAGTCAGTGGTCTGCTGTAGGAATTCTAAAAAATATAATAATAATAACTTTATTGTTTTAAACGTACATGGATACAGGGCTTGATCCCTAGATCCCACACTAGGATTCCCTGTGTCGTGGGATCTAGAATATGTTCCTTATAAGCTTCTTATTTGTATGACTATGTAGTTATATTAAAAACTACCCACATACATTTCTTTAAAGTATATTTTTAGTAGGCACAAAGCCCCGAACATATAAGTATAGTTACGTTTATAGTTTTTTGTTAATAGCGAGGCTTTAGAATACCATTAGTGTGGGGGAAGATAGTCAATTGGTTTCTTTTTCTCTTCTGTGAAATTTAAAATTAGAATTTTACTGAAGAAGAAGGAAGGATGTCCATTAATTATTTCTTTACTTATATATATATACAGGTTTATATATTCTAAGTTTGATCTATTGTTGTATTAAATGTGCTCATTGGTGCAATTAATTAAAAAAACTGATGTATTTAGAAAACTATAACAATGTCCACAACAACAAATGTAAATACTGATAAGGTGCCTTATATTGTCCACATTCTACACCTATTAAAGAGATTAGAAGTTTTGTGCCATTGTATTTAGACTTTTGAACAAACAATAACATGACTTTGTAGATTTTATATTAAGCTAGCAAGTATACAAATAATTAATAGGTTAATAAAAATGTTATAATATATAAAACGCTTAGTTGAGTAGTAGCATCTTGCGGGATATATAGGCGCGAAAGTTGGACGTAAACGGGGACCGGGAGAGGTGCGGGGTGGAGATGTCATGAGCACTCGCCCCCCGCACCCCTCACGGTATCCGTTCTCGTTCTACCTTCGCGCCAATATACAGCCAAGCGGCTACTCAACTAACTAGGTTTATTTAAATACCAACTAGTAGGTTTAAAGTTAAATTACATTAAATTAAAATACTTTTGTTAAAATGTTTTTTTTTTCAGAAGCGTGTTTGCCATTTGTACTAAATTAATTTAAGGATATAAAAGAAGTGTTACTAGCTATAGATATATTCGCCTCATCGCCTTGCGTTAGTATTTTGGTGTGCTGTCGTAAGGAGCGAATATATTATTATGGTGCATTAGGGGCCGAATTTGATGTGGTCCTTCTTTATTATTGAGTAAATCGACCAGTCCTGGTTATATGCCACACATCTTCTAAGCTACAATTTATGCGAATCACATTATTTTTCAAGGGGGCAGTATAAATCACTAAGTCCTATGATACACTTTTGCGTAGATATATAAAAATGTTTCCAATTTGTTCTAAGACATTTTGATAAATTGCTTAGGTAGTTAATTTGTATAATTTATGTATTAGGTATGTATTTGTATTGCAGATGTATTGCAAAGCTTTATATTAACGTGTTGCTCTGTTTAACATTCCTCTAAAACAAATTATTGCCGAATTATTTGTCATGTATTCAAAATGTTGTTATATAAATTGTTTCTGTTTACTAGAATGACCAAGAATAATAAAACAGGTACAGAAAAATCACTCCGAGTCATCTTTTTAGGGAATAACGACCTTTGTACCGACTTTATAAAGTCCAATTCAGGTGCACTATTTATGGCTAATATTAAGAGCTAACGTTGGAACATAATGTGCAGCTTGGCATTGCACTAAATTTTGGGATGGGCCTGGCGGCCAGGCTACCCTGCAAATTAGATATTAGCATGGCAACCTGGCCAACACACAAGCCTGAGATAACCTAAAACATTTTATAGGATTCAGCAAAATTTATTTTCATTACCTATGAATCAGTAATATTTAAAAAAATAACACCAGTTTGTGAGGCCTTACGCTGTATTTAAAACTGTGATCTCGAACTGTGTTCATTAATAGACGTCAGAAATAATCTTCTTTAGCTAAATAACTATTTTTTGCAAACGGTTCATTGAAGTAGTCAATTAAAATGTAGTCATTGCTTTTTTGTTTTATACATATACTACTGGACCTGACATATTATAGTGAACAAATAAATTTAAGTGTAAAGTGTTCTTTACACTGCAATCAATTTTGTTGTTATATTAAACAGCCCCCTATCCCAGTTGGAAACGTTTGTCGTTTTCTATTCTATATCTCTATTCTCTTGTTTCATTGGCTAATATTTTGTTTTGATCACGTGTGTGTGACATTAGCCAATGAAGCAAGAGAATAGAGAATACGTAGAAAACGAAAAACGTTTACAACTTGGCTAGGGGGGCAAGACTGACAGCGTTCATCGGACATGTATGTACACATAAATAGAGCTCAAATTAGATTGATTACAATTCATGCTTAATTTGGCAATTACATCATACATAGCTGTATTGAGTTTAATAAAAAAGGATTCTATGTACATGTAGACTTTGAATTCGTGCTTTCACTCTGATCTAGATACAAACGCCATATAGGAGGAAACCGAAGTTAGAATTTTTTCTTGCTTTTTTTAAAAAAAAAGGAAAATTATTTTGCTGTTTCATTTACCTACTCTATAATATTTGAATGAGCCTATTAAAATGCCTACTCTGCCTGATGTAAAGCATGAGGAGAACCCAAGTGTAGCAGACACCATACACATTGCCAACGCAGAAAATGCAACATGGTAACCCATATTATGGCGGCTGGTTGAGATACTTTAGCATCAATGGGCCTCCGGTCTCGCACGCACCAACAAAATATTAGTTTGGTCTTCTGTCCGAATATAGTACCGCCCATGCTGGAATAAAAACAGTTAAAATCGCACTGTGTTATTATTGTCATGTTATTTATGTAAAAGTACCAACTCTAGACCTAAGTCTATGTAATAAATCGATCAAAGATTAGTCTACCAAAACTATTACTCTAACATTTTTTTACTGAATTGAAGTTTATACTCACGCACTTTGTTATGCCGTTTTTTATATACTTAAGAATTGTGTTACCAAAATAAAAAATAATTTGTGTTAGTACATATTTGTATTATGTTGCATTTATAATAGATATATTGTATGTTGTGAATTTGTAAATGTGATTATTGAAATCAAATTAAAATTATTTATAAACAATGAGGGTAGTTGTTTTATTTGTTGAACCTACATTTGGAATTGTGTTGGGTAAGATCCTGGTAAAGAAGTTAGGTACTTAAGGTCTCTTGACATGAAAATTCCGTATGTTTCCGAAATTGATGGCAGCGAGACAGCAACCGGTAATGGCATACATGTGAGAGTACATATTGTGAATGATCGTGCGGATAGCGTATTTTTTTAAGGTATTTTAGTTATCTGTAATCATTGACTGTTTGTCGCCGACCCAAAATTACTTATGTATGCTTACACTAGTTTGAGAACTTAATTCGATAACATGATACGCGGACGAGACTACGTGGGTCAGCTTCAGCTACTAACTTAATAAATAGACAGTGTAAGGTGAAAATAAGAAAAATATGATGAGAAACATTAATATATTATATTTTTTTAATTACTACAGATAAAATCAATAAAATTGTTATAAAACCTTAATTATCAATCTTAAAGAATTCTCTGCTATTGATTATTTAAATTTTATCCAAATCCTTACTCAATATTACCTATAAATACGAAAGTAACTTGGCTGTCTGGAATTTCATGCTAAAACTACTGAACCAATTTTAATGTAATTTGGTATACAGATAATCTAGAGCTTGGAAAAGCATAGGCTGTTTTTTACCACGATAACCAACACACACGCGGGCAGAGCCAATTCTGTAGTTATGGCGTGAAAGCGCGACAGACAGGACAGAGTTAATTTCGCATTTATGATATTAGTAAGGATAGATAATACTATACAATATTATACAAATGCTATACAATACTATACAAATGCTATACAACATACCATTGTTGGGCATTAATCAATTAATATTTTAATCATCGTAGTAATTGATTGAAAAATTAATTGCAATTGATTTAATCACAATTAATTTAATTGCAAAATTTTGCAATTGATTTAATCACAATTGAAATCAATTGTTAAAATTTTGCAATTGATTTAATCACAATTGAAATCAATTGTGATTAAATCAATTGCAATTAATTTTGCAATGAAATTAATTGTGATTAAATCAATTGCAATTAAAATAATGCAACTAATATTTTTAATTGTTGCATCAAACAATTAAAACTAACAATTAATAATCATGTTTTTCTGCACTGCACCTGTGTAGGTGCACACAATATAAATGATCTTCCTTGTTATCTTACTTATAACTTCCTGTTTGTTGCTGTGTATTTTTCAATGCAAACTGTTGTTACCTGTTGTTGTTCAGATACAATCCTTTTTTATTCGCGCGGGCGCAGGTAAGCGAAAAGTCAAGATCGTTTGTCAAAGTTATAAGCTCTCGCTCAGACTTAAGGCCACCTACTTCTGCCAGTCAGTCCGTTTAGTAAGTCCTGTCAGTTCAGTATGTTTAGTCAGTCCTGTCAGTTCATGTCAGTCAGTCCTGTCAGTTCAGTTCAGTCAGTCCTGTCAGTTGAGTTTGTTTAGTCAGTCCTGTCAGTTGAGTTTGTTTAGTCAGTCCTGTCAGTTCATGTATGTCAGTCCTGTCAGTTCCATTCAGTCAGACCTGTCAGTTCAGTATGTTTAGTCAGTCCTGTCAGTTCATGTCAGTCAGTCCTGTCAGTTCAGTTCAGTCAGTCCTGTCAGTTGAGTTTGTTTAGTCAGTCCTGTCAGTTCATGTCAGTCAGTCCTGTCAGTTCAATTCAGTCAGACCCGTCAGTTCAGTATGTTTAGTCAGTCCTGTCAGTTGAGTTCAGTCAGTCAGTCTTGTCAGTTCAGTATGTTTAGACAGTACTGTCAGTTCACGTCAGTCAGTCCTATCAGTTCAGTCATTCCTGTCAGTCCATGTCAGTCAGTCCTATCAGTTCAGTTCAGTCAGTCAGTCTTGTCAGTTCAGTATGTTTAGTCAGTCCTATCAGTTCAGTTCAGTCAGTCAGTCTTGTCAGTTCAGTATGTTTAGTCAGTACTGTCAGTTCACGTCAGTCAGTCCTGTCAGTTCAGTCATTCCTGTCAGTCCATGTCAGTCAGTACTATCAGTTCAGTTCAGTCAGTCATTCCTGTCAGTTCAGTTCAGTCAGTCCTGTCAGTTCATTGAGTCCTGTCAGTTCAGTTCAGTGAGTCCTGTCAGTTCAGTCAGTCCTGACAGTTCAGTTCAGTCAGTCCTGACAGTTCAGTCAGTCCTGTCAGTTCAGTTCAGTGAGTCCTGTCAGTTCAGTTCAGTCAGTCCTGTCAGTTCAATTCAGTCAGTCCTGTCTGTTCAGTTCAGTCAGTCCTGTCAGTTCAGTTCAGTCTGTCCTGCTGACTGCAAGGTTATCAGTCAAGTGAGAGCCCTACCCTGTGCCACTCCTCCATCTTCTATTTACTTTATTTAAATTTAATTAAAGTTTAATTGCAGAAACAATTAACAATTAACAGTTAACAATTGATTAATTGTTAATTGCAAAACTAACAATTAACAATTGATTAATTGTTAATTGCAAAACTAACAGTTAACAATTGATTAATTGTTAATTGCAAAACTAACAATTAACAATTAATTAATTGTTAGTTGATATTTTACAATTAACAATTAATCAATTGTTAATTGTTAATTGTTTCCTTGCAATTAAATTTTGCCCAACACTGCAACATACCTAAATACAATGAATGGAAAATATATCCTTTTTAAATAACAGAGAATCCTTCACAATTTAATATGTATAGTATAGCCATCCTTAAAAAGCAGTATCACCTATTTAAAGTGGGTTAAAAATACACACAGATACACTACTGTCAAACCGCTTTATAACAAGTATCAAATATAAAAAATTCAGATGCTGCTTTTTATATAAAACTCACATATCAACAGTATGAGAATTCTCTGACGTCCAAACATTCAAACATCATTCAAATTATGATCATAGTACATATTTATGCTTCAGCCCAGTCAGAAGATACTATGTTCATATTTACTTCACACACAGTCTCATTACAATATTCTTTCCATTGCAAGTGTTTAAAATATTCTAACAGGAAGAGACCCATATATGAGTTGTCTTTGAAGGTCTTCCGCTTTTAACGTCCCATCAATACTAGTACAATCCTCATTGAACACACTGTATGCGGAAACCTCACCTTTTTTCTTTGGTTTTGTCCGAGTATTCAAACATATACCGATCAAAACGGTGACACCAAAATACACAGCACCAAATTGCAAGTTTACAAAGAAAATGAAAAATGATAACCATATTAATGCATAAGCTGAATATTTGATGATACAATATTGCCATGATACAGGATTTTCTTCTTCCAAAGTTTCAGCTTCTACTTCTTCACTAACTTCAGATACAACATCGCTGGGCTCTGACCTAACTTCGTTTAATACAGGTGCATATTTATAAACTTGGGGAATTACTTCGTTTAGTTTCTCTTTTCTTCGATTTTGTTTCACCGGTAAAGGTTCTTCATTTTCAATCTGAAAAAATTAAATATATAACAAGATTGCCACCAACCTATTTTCAATAACATCTAAGAAAAAGATAGGTAACCCTTCGTTTAGTGGGTAAACCAGTTGCCCGGGAGTCCCACATATGCCTTTTGCTTGCCCCAAGAAGGGTATGGTGCCAAAAGCATTCCCCGCATAAAAAAACGGAAACGAAACCCTCAGTGATATTTTCGTTTTCAAGCCTAACTAGGAGCTAACTTAGTGCATAGACATCTTTAAAAATTTATTATTTAATAAAAATTATATTAGATAATTATCATTGCTATGCCTTATCTGCTACTCATATTTAAAAAGAGTTCTTGATGATAGTTTTTTTTTTATTTACTTTACCTTTTG
Source organism: Phragmatobia fuliginosa (assembly GCA_932526445.1). Taxonomy (NCBI): domain Eukaryota; kingdom Metazoa; phylum Arthropoda; class Insecta; order Lepidoptera; family Erebidae; genus Phragmatobia; species Phragmatobia fuliginosa. Next base: position 15,044,714 of record OW052074.1, on the reverse strand, counting down.
AAACTTTAAGAAAGTGGAAATTGTCAATGGTAATTGAAAGAAGGTAAAAAGACTAGCAATAGAACAATTTTTGTAGTATATACTACAAAAATTTAAAATTGAATTAGAATATTCTAAGAAAGTACCTACAGATATATCTATAATGTTTATGTAATGCACTATGACAATAGGTTTCTAGACTAAATAAGCATGTGTTACTTTTTTTACTTACTACTTGTTTTACTCAAGAAACCTTGGTTGGAATAGTAAGTGTGGCAATAAGATAGTATATTAATATACAAACCAATAAAACTTCCTCTTCTTGTATGCCCATGTTTTTAAACATTCTTGAAAACCCTAAGTTGTTTATCTTTCGTTTTGGTTGGTCTATCTTGTCATTATTGTTATCTTTTGATTCTTTTCGAGAACGCAGTGAGCGGAATTTTTTGAGTTTCGCCTCCATTCGTTACACAGAGAAATATAACTTTTTGGACGTATGTGGTATAACTTTACATAGATTACATATATATTTTCTACTGGGAGATTGTAGAAACCGTGGATAAATTTATGTTTTTGCAAAACATAAATAAATACACGTCAACACCTGGTTGACTTTGACACATTACCTTGTCGGTACTTGGCACTACTTGGCAAAGAGTATGTACCTAACTGCTACTTGGCAGGTTTACTAATTACTATTCAAAGTTCGAACGAATGTAAATTGTATTACCTATTTAAATTATTAGTGTTAAAAAGCAACATTATAGTTTAAAATGAAAAACATTTCATTTTATTTTCATATTCAATTTTTAAGTTACCGGAAATTATGTACACACACATCAATTTTAAAACCAAATAATGCGGCAACACCTATTAAGGCGCGAAGTGCGATCGATATCATCGACAGGATTTTGGAATTCATTGTTTACAATTACGAATATGAGTATTATTTAAATAATAAATAGTGTTACTTAGTAAAGAGTGCCGTAAATGGAACATCCATCGGAAATGGGGGCTTATGGAGAAAATCCTAACGTACAAAATAGTGGAAATTATATAACAATAATTCCGGTAGATTATTCCCGCAGAGGGTATCCTATGCAAGCTGAATATCAATATAAGTAAGTCGGCAATATTACTATTCAAAAATGTAATATTATTTTGACTGATATAATGAGCGATATTTCTACAAGTAATTTTGTATTTCGGAGTAAGTAGTTTTCAGGTTTCCTGTGCAATATAAATACGTTTATATTTTAGTGAATTTAGATCTCGCGAAGAGTACTATAGTGTCCAAAGTCAGAAGCTTCAAGCAGAAGTGAACGCGCACTTGTACTCAGTGTCACAGAGACTGCCGCACTTGTCGTACAGTCCTTTGGGACGGCATAATGAGTGGGATAAACATGACCCTCATAAACCACTGCAACCGGATTCTAAAGAGAGCAATAGTTCGGACTCGCTTGAGAAGAGTGTTATGGGTAAGTACCTATTTATTGGAACTACAAATCCTAGTATTATAAATACCAAAGTTTGTGATTATATATATGGATGTTTGTTACTCTTTCACGCATAAATTACTCAACAGATTTGGAAAAAAAACTTTACAGTTATATAGCTTGTTTATCACAATAACACATTGGGTACTATTTACTACGATAACCGACATAAACGCGGGTGGAGCCGCTGGTGAAAGCTAGTATTACATTATCCATATATCCATACTGATATTATAAATTCGGAAGTTACTCTCTGTCGGTCTATTACGCTTTCACGGCTTAACCGCTGTACCGATGTCATATTCTGATTCTTGAAGAAGGACTTCTCGATATAGGCTACTTTTTATGGCGATTACCTTCACACACGCGGTTGGAGCCGCTTACAATAGCTAGTAAGATAGTAGTCACTATGCAAGTAAATTGACTAACTAATTTTAACAGTCTTCTTACTTCCAGGGTCGAACCTTAGCAGTTGTTCGAACCAGACAGGATCCAGTAGCATAGCAGCGGGTTCCTTCAGTACCACGGAACCGATCACCAGTGGAGGCAGTTCATCCAGCGCGATATCACCACCATTACCAGGTCTTTGTAGCTTCTGGTTTCGGTAACTTGTCTCATTCACTCTCAATTTGTTATTTATTCTGCATCTCAGTCATATCGATCGTGCGGTTATAGGGCAAGTCAGAAGTTGTTGAGGGCCAAAACTCTCAAATATTCTGGTTTCGGTAATTTATCTCGTTCACTCTCGATTTGCTATTTATCCTGCATCTCTGTCATATCGGTTGTGTGTCTATGGAGCATGCAAGAAGTTCTTGAGAGCCAGAACTCTCAACTCTTTTGGTTACGGTAACTTGTCTCTTTCACTCTAGTTTTATTATTTATCCTGCATCTCTGTCATATCGATCGTGCACGTATGAAAATGTTGAGAGTGTGCCAGTATTTTATATAATTACCTGCTAAATGCATATACTTACTGAGCTTTATAATGAAAAGCTTCTGCATACAACTTCTTAATTCAAATTAAATACTTAAAATAACCGATTAACGTCTAAAATTTTTAGAATGTTATTCGATATTAAATTGCTTTATTTACAAACGATACAAACTTAATTAACTAACCTCTAAAGTCTTCTTAGACTCTCGAATGTCCGTCATTACTAATTTGTGAAATTAGTAATAACGGACATTCGAGAGTCTATGTTACCAACATGAGTGATGCCTGCACGATTGGTCTAGAGGCTTCAGCGGCCGTTTGAGACGGTGCTCTGTCTATGCTGCTATCGTCTGGCACCTCTGTGAGGTGGGTCGCGATTTATCGGACGACCAATTAGGATCTCGAGAGGGGCGTTCGACCGCCAAAGCCGTGCTGCACCTCAGGGCCGTGCTCGAAGAGGTAGTGGCCTCCTAATTCAGTCGCAGATTGGTTTTGGTTTTATTCGGTCCGATTCCGACACACTAGCCCGCGGAAAACCTCGGCGGGGTGACGGCCCGTGGGGATTAACCGCACTTCTACTGAGCACAGTATTGTAGGTTCAAATCCAACATGGGACAACACTTTGTGTGATCCACAAATGGTTGTTCTAAGTTCGGAAGAAATCTTCCTTAAGAGAAGTCGCTTCATAATTATAATTTTTATTCAGAAGAATGATCAAAAGACTTAGTTTTTTGCCATTAATCAACAGGTTCATCAGGTAGTACAGCTTCATCTTCCACCGTCTCTTCAAACCCTGTGACTTGCATTTACTTGATGTCTCGAACAGCCGTTATGATGGAGATGAGCTCTGAAGAAGTACCGACTTGCGTGACAGCTTCCAGGTTCCTTAATGCGTTGCTGGCGACGGAAGAACTGGGCCTTTCTCAGCCAAGTACGAGGAGTTTAGCTGCCAATGTCTTCGCGTTATGGATGTGCAGTCCGTTGTTGGGTGAGAGTCAATATTTTCTATCGATTTGTTTAAAGTAATTGATGGAATTTATACAGAGATAAGCTTGGCCAGCACAATTGTAATTTGATACGACCCATAAGTTGGCCATAAATGATGACCCCGACGACTGAACAAGCCTCAAGACATAAGTTCGCTATATGCACCTACCTCATCTTTTCTCTGTATCGCCCAATCGGTCTACTGGCAGAGAATGATTAAGTCCAGCGATGCATGTATTCGTGCATAAATTGAAAAAAAACTAATAAAAGCTAATTAAAGCCATCATATAGATGAGAGCTAAATAACCTTGTCAAAAGAATTTTAATGTATGTAAGTTAGTGGGTAGGTATTTTTTAGCGGACTGCCAAAGTGACTCTGCTCTGCCAGATGGAAAGTATGAGCAGTATCCATCCAAAATTGTTGTTTACATTCCTCATTATGAGTGCAGGCAATGTATGCCACATTGCCTGCACTCATAATAAGGTGACCCACGCTATAGTGGCCTAGTAAGATGATTCTGCATGACTGGGATTGACTGCCTGACAGCGACAGCAAACTTGCTGGTATATTTAATGTTAATAAAAGTTTTAATTTGTGTATTATATACCGAGACTAAGAATACAGAGTGTCACTACCCCTATTCATCCCGCGTGTGTCGTAAAAGGCGATTATGAAATAAACTACGCAAGACAAAATCAATGCAAAGATACCAACCCGTCTGGCCAGCGTGGTATAGTAGGCCAAAATCTCCTTTCTAAGGAGAGGCCATTATATGTCGAGCAGTGGACTATTGAAGGCTGTACCGTACCTGTAATGATGATACCGAGACTGTATCTGGAACACTATCAGGAAGGGGGTGTTTGGTAGCTGTGCCAGAGTTTTAAACTTTTGCAGCTATCATCGTTACCATTTTATTTTAGCTTTTATTGTTTCCAGTTCCAAATAAATATTTTTTATTTCATTTCATTTACCATAGGTAAGTTCATAAATTCCAGAAATCCAACTGAAGCCCCACCACTGTCCTTGGAAGTTTTGGGCTAACTGGCAGAAACTAGTGAATCGTTACGGTCACGGTTCGGAGTCGAGACGAGGTCGGGACCAACCCGTGTTGAGGCTACAGCGAAATGTATTCTTTCCGAAACTTCTCGAAGAGGGCATCAAGTAAGTTGTACAAAATGTTTACCATTTTTTTTTTAATCTTTAGAGTTCTTGGGACCTTGAATAAGTTCTCGGTTCTCTTTCTACAAAAATGGCAGTAGCACACATACAAAGCATTAATGTATCTTTCTTTCTTTCTTCTTTTTTATTAAAAGAACTTCAGCATGAGGAAAATGTCCGTGTGGTGACGGATTAAGAATACAGAGTGTCACCACCCCTATTCATCCCGCGGGTGTCGTAAAAGGCCACTAAGGGATAAACTACGCAAGACAACATCAATGCAAAGAGAAGGAAAACTTGAAACCAACCCTATACCAACTCGTCTGGCCAGGGTGGTATAGTAGGCCAAAACCTCCTTTCTAAGGAGAGGCCTATGTCCAGCAGTGGACTGTAAAAGGCTGTTGATGATGATAATGATGATTATTTTTCAGGGATTCTCGCATTCAAGAGTTACTGTACGAAGAAGCTCGGCACAACGTCGTAACAGGACGATATCCTCTTGAAAGTGCCCAGGCTGTGATGCTCGGTGGTCTCCAGGCCAGGATACAGCTCGGCCCTTACGACCCACACCGTCATACAGCCAAGTTTTTCAGGTTTGATACTTTCATTTAGTATTTTAGAGGAATGTCTGAAGTTCAATTATTTACTTTAAAAAAATGCCTATTATTAGATATCTCTATTTTGTTTTATATTTACAAAGAAATAATTGTATATATATATAACTAACCATAGGTCGTAGATAAGTGGTCGAAATAAAGTAAGATTAGCGTATGCGACTTCTGATCAAGAGGTCTCGGGTTCGATTCTCGTGTCGGACCAATATGTTTGTGTGATGTGCAAATGTTTGTTTTGTTATTTTTATGTTTGTAAGGGTTGTTATATTTTATATATGGTTAGTTTTCTATGTATATTATGTATGTATTTACAAAAAAAGTATGTTTATATGAATTGTCTAGTACTCATAGTACAAGCTCGGCTTAGTTTGGGACTAGATGTTGTTTGTCATTCGTCTGAAATATTTATAAGTAAAAAAATGTCATATATTCATTTTGTTTGTCTCATATACTCATTTTGAAAATCGGTTGTGTGGAAGTTTCTCGAAAGTAACAATACGATACGAGAATTATATGGTAACTTTCACATGCAACTCAACAAAAAGATACAATCAATAGATACAATACTTATAATCTAAAGAAGAAACACGGAATAACGAACTATAATTAATAATAGAATAATTACTAATCCTGAATCGCGATATAGAAATTCTCGCGCCGAATAGTATATATACAACCACCCAACATCAACCGTTGGGCCGTGGCCCACGAGGGATGATCACCTCGCCTAGTTGGAGGATCTTTTATTTGTGTTGGAGGAACACGATATCCGTTCCACCACAACATATATGTATATATCATCAACCCTTATCTGTTAAATACCGTTATATGGTATAGGCAACTGCCACTGCAGGCACTGTTGAAATAAGAGTTGTATCCATACAAATGTCGTACTCACAGAAGACTTATAGGACAGCAAGCGTGGTGTAGTGTCAGGAGTTCCATTGGTGTAGAAGAGGATCCGTCCACAATGAGGATGCTGACCCTCCATTCTTGAATTCTACTCGTTCTTTCTATCAGGTATATAGTAGAGCCACTTTGTCATGCTTTAAATAAAACAATTTGATACATATTTTTTTTAAAAAGAAACCGACTTCAAAGAAAAACTGTTCCGAGTACCCAAATCGCGACGGGTTCCCTCGATTTCTCCAACATCCTATTATCAGATCTTGTTTCTTTATCATGGTACCACATGGGAGGCACCAGCTTTCAAATGAAAAAACAATTATCAAAATCGGTTTACCCAATCTAAAGTTCTTAGGTAAAAAACATAAAAAAATACAGTCGATTTAAGAAAATCTTTTTTAAAGTCTGTTAAAAAGCTGAAGGTATACGTATTTCTTTCTCCTAGGGCTCAACAAGACAAGTATCTTCCTAAACACGCGCGGTCAGGTCGATGGGCGTCGTTACTACCAGCAGGACGCAAGGGTAGTGCTGAGGCGCGGCTCCTGGAGCAGGCTCAGCGCCCACCTGCAGCTCCACCCAGGAAACTGAGACACAAATACCTGGCTCACACACGGACACTACCTACATACGGGTATGTGATAACTGCAGGAGAACAGATTTTTATAGGTAGTAAAGCCACGCTGATTTCAGCACGAATGGGCTGAGTCGACCGGGGCAGTACTACCCTCACACAGAAGACGATCCTAATAATGACAGCATTCTTGTTGTCGTATTTCGTTGGTGAGTGTGAGACCGGAGGGCGGAGGCCCAATCATTCTGCATCATTCCGGCTTCCACAGGGCGGGAGAATGAAGCAGAAACATGTGACCAAGCCGCCATGGTAGGAGTCACCATGCTGCATTGCTTACCCTCACAATGAGGATGGTGGCCACTGCTCCTGGATTCTACTCCTGCTTTCCATCAGGCAGAGTAGAGTCACTTTGGTAGGCTTTTATATAAAAAAAAGAGTACAGTGGTAATCATAATTTCGTTTTGATCAACAGCCTTTAACTGCTGGATAGAGGCCTCTCCTTAGCCTTTTAGAGAGTCCTATGTCCAGCAGTGGTCTGAAGCTAGCTGATGAACTAGCTGATGCCCGCGGCTCCGCTCGCGCCCTAGGAGTATAAAAAATAGATGTTGGCCGATTCTCAGACCTACTGAATATGCATATAAAGTTTCATAAAGATCGGTCAAGCCGTTTCGGAGGAGTATGGCAACGAAAACTGTGACACGAGAATTTTATATATTAGATAAGATACACACACACTGACTTCTACCAGGGGTTTTATAACTAAAAAATAAATGATTTTCATATGTCCTTTCAGAGCAGCGTTCTTCCAGGGTCAGATCGAGCAGCCGGTTCGTAGTCTGACCAGTCTACTGACTCACGAAGACATCCCCGTCCTGGTCGCTATCAACTCCAATGGCGTTTACGTGATCGATGACACTGAGAGTGTTAGTATTTCGTATTTTTTTTACGACATGAATGTTTTCAAGCTTTTGGCAGTGGTTCTGCTTGCGTGTATGACGGCTATCACAGGAAATTATATAGGTGAAAGTATTTCTAAAAGTGTAGTATAAAACAGACTCATATTGAAATTTATAAAATCGTTGGTTAGGATTCAGTTGATCAGGATATGTGCAAATATGTATTTTATATATCCATTCCTGAGAGAAAACCGAGCCTTGTTGGTCTAGTGGTTAGCGTATGTGGCTACTGATCAAGAGGTCTCGAGTTCGATTCCCGGTGATCCACAAATATTTGTTCCGGAGTCTGGGTGTTTTCTATGTATATATTTTTTTTATTGCTGTAATAAAAATGGGGGTTTGTCTTCCATCTCACCTGATGGAAAGTGTAGATGAAGATGAAGATGGTACACGCCCCTCCAAAAGAAACCTGTTCACTCTACTCTTAAAGGCTCCAGAGTTCAACTCATCGGGAAAAATAGACCCAGGCAGGTCGTTCTAAACTTTGGCGACTCTCACCAAAAACGAGCTGTCAAACCGTTTAGTTTGTCGTTCGGGTATGCCAACAACGTATGGATGAAACTTTTGCCTGCGCCTAGTGGTCCGATAAAGGAATGGAGATGGCTCGATCAGTTCGAAAAGAGCTTTCGAGCACTCTCCAAAGTGTACCCTATAGAAAACCGATAAGCTGACAACTCGACGACGATGCTCAAGGGTGTGTAGTAGTGTGCTATTTGTGAGCTTTTCGTTATAAATTAACCTACGGGCTCTTCGGTCAATTAAATATATATATATATACTAGTTGACCCAGCGACCTTCGTACCGCCCAACTTTAAAATTCCAGAACTTGATCGCAGCGCCACCTACCGGGTCCAATTGCGAATCTAAACCATTCCCAGATCCCCTTGAACACACACAAAAAATTTCATCAAAATCGGTCCAGTCGTTTGAGAGAAGTTCAGTGACATACACACTCACACAAGAATTATATATATAAAGATATTTACAAAGAAAAGTATGTTTATGTATAAAATCAGTTGTTTAGTACCCATAATACAAGCTCTGATTAGTTTGAGACTAGATGACGTTGTGTGTCTCACACGCCGTCCGAAATATTAATTATTTATAATATTATTATTTATAAAAATCATTAGTTAGGATTCAGTTAAAATGTGCTAATATGTATTTAATATACCCTCCCCTGAGAGGAGACCCGAGCCCAGCAGTGGAACGTTTTTGGGTTGCAATTGATGTATTTTATAAAATTCGTTTACCCGAATAAACTCACATAAGATTCAGGAACATGAATGAACAAACCAATATCTTTGTCGCAATGTGTGGTAAACGTTATGGTAATTTACGATTTCAAGTAAAATTACGCAGGAACTTGCTTCATCAACAACCCATAATATCCCACTGCTGGGCTAGGGTCTCCTCTCAGGAGAGGGCTGGAGCCATACGTCCCCACGCTGGCCGAGTGTGGGTTGGGAACTGGCAAGACACGTTGTAGCTACGTAATCTTGCTGTTGGATGTTTTTAAGCCGACCGAAGCCCTCCAACTAAACTTCACGAATGCTATATTATGATAACAACCAGATAATCCGGATAATCATGGGAACGCTCATAACATATAATGCCACAAACGGTCACCCATCCAGGTCTGACCGCGGCGTCGTTGCTTACCCTCGATGATTGTTTCCAATCACCTAATGCCACTCGGCTATGAGCACTTCTAGTGTCGGAACTTGATTATGTGAGTTTAGGAACATGAATGTTTTATTAATAAAAAACATTGCCATGCCTAAAACAATGTAACCAAAAATTGTAAAAACAATGTTGGAAAAGAGTGTCCATGGAGTTTCTTGTCTGTTCTTCTCCATAGGATCTACGAATTGGTACAGACGATTAGCTTCACGACTGACTACTGACCGACTACTTGACGTTTCAAAAGTGTCGTTGTATTGGTGTGTTTGAAATTAATATGGTTTGACTTGATTTGATTCCAGACTGTTCTACTAGGGTTACAGTACGAAGAACTATCCTGGGATATAGGTCTACCATCAGATGACAACGAGGATTGTCTACCGTGTCTGTTCCTTCAGTTCATGGTGGTGGAAAACGGACTGAGGGTTTCCAAGATTCTTCAGGTAACTTTTGTATTTATTTGTGTCAAACTACAAAGTTAGTTAGATCATGCAAAAAATGACTGCACGGTTGGCCTAGTGGTTTAAGTGGTCGCCACGCCGCTTTCTGCTTCGCCAAGTGTCGTGGGTTCAAATCCTACATGGGAAAACACTTTGTGTAATTCACAAATTATTGTTCTGAGTCTGGGTGTTCTTTATATCCGTTTCATGTATGTTTGTAAAGTATCCCGCGACACAGGATTTATATTCCTAATGCGGGAGTTGTCTTTTTAAAGAAAAAAAAAAGTGTAATCTTAATTTAAATAAATCGGAGTAGATAGATAGAGAGAGAGAGAGAGAGAGAGAGAGGCGGGGGGGGGAAGAGAAAGAGAGAGGGGGGGGAGGGAGAGAGAGAAGAAATAAATAAACGTTTTGGACGTCTAACACACAACATCATCTAGTCTCAAACTAATACATACATAGAAAACAACCAAATTACAAAACAAATATTTGCAGATCACACAAACATTTGATCCAAACCGGGAATCGAACCCGATACCACTTGATCAGCAGCCGCATATGCTACAGGCAGTCAAACAGTTAAAAAGTAGATCGAGTCAGAGTCACATACATGTATTTGTAACTCGACAATCATAAAAAATCCTTTTGTAGTCAGCCATTGAACCTAGAGCTTATAAATGAAGTTTTGGCCTACAATACCGCAGTGGCTTTGACCAGGCCGCCATGGTATGAATAACCATGCTGCTTTGCCTACCCTTACAATGAGCATGGTGAGTCTTACTCCTGGATTCCACTCCTGCTTTCCATCAGGCAGAGTAGAGTCATTTTAGTAGGTTCGAATATATAAAACACAAAACATTTTAGCTAAAACATGCCCACCGCTGGACATAGGCCAACCCAAGGTCTCTCCGCAAGAACTGGTACTGTGCTAACTGTTTTTAAACTTTCGCGACTTTTACACATACTCATGTTTTTACTGTAAACGGGACTTATTCGAGATAATATTAAAGGTTACGATACCTTCTATTTTCCGACTTTTCGAACGGGTTATACCGCTCGTGGTCACGGGTAGACTGATGTGAGCTTAGCGTCGCCTTCGTGATGTGCAGGTATCGTAACCTTTAATATTATCGCGAATAAGTCCCGTTTACAGTAAAAACATGAGTATGGTACTGTGCTGTCTGCATCCAACAGTTCCCCACGACGACCATTATGTCAAGCCACCTTGTGACCTGACCTACCCATGCCACGTCTTCAGGTAGGTCAGGTAGGTAGTTTGTCAGTCCACAACTTTTTAGCCCTTTCGGCCATCTTGTCAACAAGAAATGCGCCTTGTCCCTTGCCACTGAATGAATATTATTATTTTTCAGGTATTCTCAAAACAAGCTATCATGATGGACACATTGATCGAGCACTTCGCAGGAGAATATAGAAAGAGACTTGGCCAGGAGACTCCCAGCGATCATGCCAATTATGACTATCACTCAGGTATTAATATTTGTTAGATAAAAATTCATCTAATAAATTAAGTGTACTATGAAAACTTAAAACGTAAAAGCATTAGATTTCAGAGCGCGAGTTATTATAATTATCTGAATTCTTGTAAATTTAAAAATTGTAAAGTTAGATTCCAATTTTTTTATCTCAATGGTATGGAAACGTCCTTAAATTGTAAAAATGTGCTTCAGTAATATCTAGCAAAGAGCATACCGATCTACATGTTTACTGACTCTGAAGTCAGTTCCCTCAAATATACTGACAACTAGTTCAATCTTCGAATTTCATTTCTCCCTCAGGGTTGGGGAGGTCCGATGCCAGTCGCTCAGTGGAAAAACTGATATTCAGTTAAAACCGGTTTAACTAGTAGCCGACCCTAAATAAACTTGGGAATAAAGGCTAGGAAGATGATGAATCGCGCAATTAAAGTTTTCGCAACATGAACCAACAGAATTTATCAGGCCAAAGTCCGCCATGCACATATGATCATGTTTTACAGGATTTCTGTAAGACACAAGCCCCATTCCCTAAAGAAACCATGACAGTAAATACCCATTTTTTTAAAATTTCCAGATTCCGGAAGTATATCACTGCCACCATTATCCCGGCCAGATTCCCCACAGCGTCGTCTAGCCAATAAGTTGTCACGCCTAGCTCTCGCCACTCACGACGGACGAGGAAACTTGCTCGGAGGTGCTGGTGACTGGAATATAGACCTTAACCACCCGCAGCCATCTTGGATATTACCTAAACATTAACATCATCGTAGTAGATGTGGCGACTTCCACATACAGCGCAAAGCTAAGAACATACAACAGCGCCATCTACCGAGGAAACACTGAACCACAAAGAAACACGGAATTAACTATACAGAATAATAATAAAATAATAATAAATATTTCGGTCATTTTACACACAACATCATCTAGTCCCAAACTAAGCAGAGTTTGTATTATGGGTACTAAACAACTGATAGGTGACTGAACTGAACTGAAATACATAGGTACTTTTTTTTTGTAAATACATACATATTATACATAGAGAACACCCAGACTCCGAAACAAATATTTGTGGATCACACGTATATTTGGTCCGACCCGGGAATCGAACCCGAGACCTCTTGATCAGCAGCCGTATACGCTAACTACTAGACCAACAAGGCAGTCAAATAAGTACTAATCCTGAATCGCAATAGAGAAATTCTCGCGCCGATTAGCATAAATACAAAATCCACGATCACCCACCTAGTCGGAGGATCGTCTCTTTGTGTTAGAGGGGTACAAAACCCGTTCCTTTACATAGACATAGTCTTATTTATGATCCTGCCAAAGTGACTATTCACTGGCTGATGGTAAGCATGAGTAGAATCCAAGAGTATTGATTACCTTACTGATTGTGAATGTAGACAATGCAGAGATCCACACTATAGCCGTCTAGTAGATGGTTCTGCATTACTGGACCTCCAGTTTCTCACTCACCAAAGAACACGACAGGATAAATGTTGCTAGTTTTGTTAACATGTTACGTGTAACATTCCTGTCGTTTGTGAGTGAGTGTGAGTGAATTCTTGAAAAGGAACGGAAGTGTGTAACAGGAAGTCTTAGCTTTCCCTTATTTCTCAAGTCAAATATGATTTACCATTGATCCGGTGCGAGTGGACTATTCCTGCGTCATATATTGTTTGAAGTAATTCATGGAATTTATACAGAGACATCCGTGTGGTGACGGATTAAGAATACAAGTGTCACCACCCCTATTCATTCCATGGGTGTCGTAAGAGGCGACCAAAGGAACAAAATAAGCAGCTAACATCACTGCCAAGAGAAGGAAAACTTGAAGCAAACCCTTTACTAACCCGTCTGGCCAGCGTGGTATAGTAGGCCAAAACCTCCTTTCAAAGGAGAGGTCTATGTCCAGCAGTGGACTGGTGATGATGATGATACAGAGACAAGCTTGGCCAGCATACTTCAGATATGAGTCTATTATGGAGCACGTAGAATTCGGACACTCATTTCCTTGTTGAGATCAAGACGTGATTAAATGCATTGTAGCGATATGTTTGTGTTTGTAGAAACATGGCTACTATCATATATATGGTGATATGGTGATACTGACTGCCTCGTTGGTCTAGTGGTTAGCGTATAAGGCTGCTGATCAAGAGGTCTCGGGTTCGATTCCCGGATCGGACCAAATGTTTGTATGATCAGCAAATATTTGTTTCGGAGTCTGGGTGTTTTTCTTTGTAATGTGTGTATTGACAAAAAAAGTATGTTGTATTTATATTAGTTGTCTAGTTACCCATAATACAAGCTCTGCTTAATTTGGGGACTAGATGGCGTTGTGTGTATAATGTTTGAAATAATTTATTATTTATTTATGGTAATAATTGTGATTGGCTATCCACCCATAAGTTCGTAATTGTTGACCTCTACGACGGAACAAGCCTGAAGATGTAAATTCGCTATATGCCTATATGGTCCATCTTCCTAGCCATTATTCCCAAAGTTAATTTGGGGTCCGCCACTAGTTCAGCTGGTTCTACCTGAATTTCAGTTTTTCAACGGTGCGACTGGCATCGGACCTCCGCAACCCTAAGGGAGAACTGAAATTCGAAGATTGAACTAGTTGCCAGTATATTTGAGGGCACTGACTTCCCAATAACGATTGCCATAGATGTTCATGACAACCGGGACCGACGGCTTTACGTGCTCATTTTTCATATGCCTATATGGACCATCAGATGAATTTCGGTGACCTTTTGTTTCTTGTTCCTGAATAATGCGATGTTTAAAGTGATTTAGAAATTTTTAATATACATATGATTGACAAGCTTTAAATGTGAATTGTAAATGTATATATGAATGTTAAATTATATCATACTAATTAAGCTGTAAATAAATAAATATTAATTTAACAAAATCTATTTATTTCAAATACTTAATATAACAAAATGTCGCCCTCAAACACAACAGCACTTGGCAGCGATGGAAAACATTTTTGGGATTTTGGGATAATATTGTCAGCAATTATTTTTTATATGGGCGATTGGGTTGCCTTATACGGTTGTATTCCTTTAATAGAGGGTGTTTGTTCAGGTAGTCCATCATTGCCTGGAACCTTGGCCCTGAGAGGTCCCGATGTCGAGTCAGCCTTACCTCCAAGCTATGCACTTTGAATGACAGTTCAGCGCTGAAAATGAAAAAAACGTTTTTTTTTAATATGTCAGATCAAATCTTTTTTTTTTTTTTTAAAAAAAGACAACTCCCGCATTAGGAATATAAATTCCTGTGTCGCGGGGTACTTTACAAACATACATGAAACGGACATAAAGGACACCCAGACTCAGAAGAACAAATTGTGAATCACACAAAGTGTTGTCCTACGTGGGATTTGAACCCACGACACTTGGCTTAGTAGGAAGCGGCGTGGCGACCTAGGGAACTTGTCTCTGTTACTTTTTTAATCGATTACGGCGAAGTCAAAAGGATGGATGCATTGGCAGTCTATGGTACGTTTGAATGTTTCACCGTAATAAATGAGGTGTCGACAGATTCGTGACATCTAAATAAAATTGAAGTGGTTGTTTTTAATTTTGAATAGCTTTACACTAAATTTTAATGTGAAATTATTTACATCAAAAAATCAATTTCATTTTTTTTTTACTTTCTGTTTAGCTAATTTCTTGAACAATGGAATCGATTTTTTGAATAGATTTTTCTGAATAGATTTTTGACTAAGTTTTACTTAGTCGGATTATATTTTTTAAACTTTTTCTTGTTGTTTGACTTGAGCTTAGCATCCTTGAATTTTTCATACATATTACCGCTAGGTTTACATTACCTTATGTATATAATGTAGAAAATGTTTGTGAACTGATTCTTCAATAACCACTAGCAAAAAATGTGAAGCTACAAACCTATCAGCAAAGTAGGCTGATTCCTTCTCAGGTGTCAGGATAAACTGGTTAGCCAGATACCAAAGCCTTTTCGCCTTATATTCCGCATTATACTGAAAAGAAAATATTATAATTTTAATGTTGTAGTGAAATTATATTGTTTTTCTATTTTTTTTCCATCCTATTATTATGTGGTGACGGATTAAGAATACAGAGTGTTACCACCCCTATTTAATCCATGGGTGACGTAAAAGACGACTAAGGGAGCTAACTATGCAGGACGACAGATCTGCAACGGGAAGGAACACTTACACTGACAAGTGGTTAAGCAACATTAAGGGTTGAGGAGGGACTATTTTTGATATAGACTTTGTCACTTAGTTAACGGGAGGACCCTGAGTTCCCTTTGACGTTAAAGGGACAAATGTATCAAACGATCATCAGACCTGCCGTCCTGCATGCACCTGCATGGATCTGAATGTTGGCCAACAAAGAAAACGGATGAGAGACGCCTACATGTGGCTGAAATGCGAATGTTGAGATGCATGTGTGAAATGATTTTATTTGAGGCAGCCTAAAAGTAGCACCATTAGATGAAAAGTTGAGAAGCAAGAGATTATCCTGGTATGGACATGTGATGCGTAGAGAGGTGCAAAATGTAGTGAAGAAAGTTTTAAGTATAAAAGTTGACGGATATAGGAGTAGAGGGCGACCAAAGAAGAAATGGATGGACTGCGTGAAGGGGATATGGCCAGAAAAGGAATAAACAGTGAACTGACGAGTAATAGAGAAGAATGGAAGAAGAAAATTCATTGCACCGACCCCAAATAAATTTGGGAAGAGGGTAGGAAGATGATGACTTGTCACTTAGTTAAAATCTTCCAAAGTATAATAAAAATTTAATAAAGTTAGTAAATTTTACATAATTACATTAGGCATAAAAACCAAGACTATTTAATTCGTACATTTTTGTGTAGAAGACTTTCAAGGATCTTTCTGTTAGTGTCTCACCTTATCAAATCTTGCCTGTACCAGGTTTTGCCTGGCCAGTTGTTTAGCCTTGAAGTCGTTGATGCACTGCTCCCTGACTATGATAGCTTCTTTTACAGTCAAAGGTGCTCCAGCACCATGCCCGGAGCCAAACATACGAGCGAGATAGGGGGCAAGCGGGTCGATTTCTGCCTCTTTCTCTCGTTCTGTTACTTCAGCTTTTTGAGTTTCCTGATGGATTTAATGTGACATTTTATAAAAACGCAAGCGTAATATCGATTTTGAAAACTATCACTACCTACATTTTTTCCTTGACATATCATTTTTTCATCCAGTTTTTCATGCCCCGCTCGAAGCACCTGGGATCGTACTGTGAGCGAAGCACGTGTGTTGGTAGTGTCTTTCAGATTTTAAATGTTCGGCATAGGAAGGAAGAGTGGATCCGTTTAGTTCGAGAGCGTATTTCTACCACTCTGAAACGGTGACCAAGGCCAGCACGTGTTGTCGAGTAAAGTGGGGCCTTTCTATGATAATATGGTAGATGATTGAAACGGAGGCGACATTTTTTCGCAAGTGCAGAACTCAAGGGACTCGGTGCCTTCGGTACCTAGTCCCTTGCCTACTGTCGATAATGGGATGCTCGCCGTTGCAATCGATCGGGATCGTTTATATTTTTATTAATCTTAAACGGTTTAGAGGAATTTTGCTATCAAAGTATTTAAATTTTAACATTCAAGTGTAAGATATGTATATGAAAATTGAAAAAAAAGAATACTTATTTTTCAACAATTAACTTGCTTCAAACATTTTAAGAAATCAGCACAATTCTGTACCTTTTTCACTAAAATTACTTATACATATCACTTTTATATATAATCAAATACGTATAAATAAAAATCAGACAATACTTACTTGTTCTAGCCACCCTTTCTTCGCGGCCTCATTCTTTTCCGTGTCAAACAGTGCTACAACTACGACCGGATCCGTCAGTTCCTTGTACCTCTGCCGCAAGTACCCGTTGATGTCCGTCTCTCGATCTCTAATGAGTTTGTTTGTGTTGTACTCCCACTCTATGTTATCACACAGTGCATAGTACACGTCGAGTGGGCGAGGAGGGCTTGCTGTTGCATCAGCCTGAAAAGTAAAATATTGTGAAGTACAAATTCAAATAAAGTAATTATTATAGTGTCCGTGTGGTGACGGATTAAGAATACAGAGTGTCACCACTCCTATTCATCCCGTGCTGGTGTCGTAAAAGGCGACTAAGGGATAAACTACGCAAGACAACATCAATGCAAAGAGCAGGAAAACTTGAAACGAACCCTATACCAACCCGTCTGGCCAGCGTGGTATAGTAGGCTATGCTATATGTCTGCTATGCGGACGACACTCTAGTACTGGCCAGGGGGCATGGTTTCCAGGCAGTGTTAGAGCTCGCCGAGCTGGGGGTGGCCTGTGTCGTCAAAAAGATCAATGACCTGGGTCTAAGGGTTGCACCTCATAAGATAGAAGCTCTGTGGTTTCACAGGAAACGCGGTGGTGCCGTTCCTACCCGCTCTCTTATCAGAGTGGGAGGAACGGAGGTCGAGGTCGGTCGCCACATTAAGTACCTCGGCCTCACCCTAGTCAGCCGCTGGAGCTTCGAGGAGCATTTCGAGCGGATGATCCCCCGAGTCCGGGGGGTGGCGGGCTCCCTACAAAGGCTGTTGCCTAATTTAGGGGGTCCGCGGGAGGAAGTTCGCCGCCTTTACGGTGCGGTGATACGGTCCATGGCCCTCTATGGAGCACCGATTTGGGTCAGGTGCCTATCGGCCTCCTCCCGCTGCCGAGCTAAGCTCAATCAAGCGCAGCGGGTAGCGGCCATACGGATCGTACGAGGATACCGCACCATCTCGTCTGAGTCAGCGACTGTCCTGGCACGTTTCCCGCCTTTTGATATCCTGGCGGATATGGACGCAAAGGTCTATGACCAAATCCGTGACATTCGCCGGGATGAGAGCGGGGAAGACCAGGACGTGCTCGGAATGCGGCGGAATGCTCACCGACAGGCACTGGCCCAGTGGCGTGCGCGGCTGGAACAGCCGCAGATCGCGCGTCAACGCGCTGTTGGTGCCATTCTGCCTAACCTCGAAGCTTGGGTAGGTAGGGAGGGAGGTCATGTCACGTACCGACTTACTCAGATACTCACCGGGCATGGCTGCTTCGGTGAGTATCTGAATAGGATAGGACGCGAGGAGACGGCACAATGCCACCACTGCGCAGCCGACTGGGACTCCGCCCAGCACACGCTGGAGGACTGCCCCGCTTGGGTGTCTGAACGCGAAGTCCTGGTTGGCCAAATCGGACGAGACCTGTCCCCGCCAGCAATCATTGCTGCAATGCTGGCGGGTGAGGAGGGATGGGGCGCAGTGGTCTCTTTCTGTGAAGCTGTAATGCTTCAGAAAGAGACCGCTGAACGGGATCGGGAGAGGGCCGATCCTGAGCGTAGAGGACGTCGGCGACAACACCAGCCCTCGAGGGCACCGCAAGCTACCAGAGAGTGGGGATCTTTGGTAGCAGATTAACTGTTGCGGTTAACAGTAGGATGGCGACCTACGCGATAGGCGATAAAAACACGCCAATTGAGCCGATAGCTAGGGGGAAGCCTCTTTGGCTTCCCTCGAGATAGAGCCTTGATAGGTGCGGCGTCAATCCTGGGGGGGGATCTGAAATAATATGGTCCGGGTCCTCCCTAGAGCAGGGTGCCTGAGTCCGGCGATCGGGGTGGGTTTTAGTGGAAACACCACATACCCCTGGCTTCTGTATCCCCGAGGAGCCGGGGATACGAAGGGATTTCCCACCTCGAAAAAAAAAAGGCCAAAACCTCCTTTCTAAGGAGAGGCCTATTTCCACCAGTGGACTGTTGAAGACTGTTGATGATGATGATGATGATGATGATGAATTATTATAGAAACACAAAACTCGACTGTTTTAAAGTAATGAACTGAAAAGAGAAAAACAAGTATCACAATAACTGTATAAAATTCGACTGACTAAAGCATTGCTTTCTAAGCTTACCAAACGCTTTATGGTGCTGCATGCGGTGACAAACGTAGTTTTCGTAGGTTTTTCTTTTCTTGAGGTGAAAAAATATTGTTTTAGAAACTTACGATGTAGCCCGAAGTCTTATCAGGGTAGAATAGAATCTTTCCTCCAGTTTCCGCCAAGTTCGGTTTGATAAAGTGCCTAGTGTCGTTGGTCACAAAATTGTACGCATATTGGTACAGCAACTGAATAGTATTTTCCTGTATGTGGAATATCTTCTTGTAGATGTCCTTCTTGGCTGGAATGTCGTAGTTCCGGCTGTATGTCTCCGTTATGTCTTTCACTTGACGCTTTGGATCTGCCTTAGTGCCTTCTGTGTATATTATTATTCGGGATTGCAATCTGAAAAATTGCGCAAATTGAGATGTTAGTGTTTTTGGCAAGCATCCTTTGTTTTACTCTAGTAATGCTTTTCGCACCATACTCTCCGTGGGGAAGACGAAGAGCATTAGTCTGACTATTGGCGAACCTCGGCAGTCGGGAGAATCTCTAGATACGAGGTACATCAACAATAATAATAAGTAATTTAAATACTATACATGTTTTTTAAATTTGACCGGGAGTTCCAACCCGACCTGTGGATCGGCAGTCAGCTAAGCTATCTGTCAGACCAAAAAGGTCTTCAACAACATCACAAATGAAATGCATAGCGCTAGTTGTACAGTATTGGTATCATTCAGGTCGATCCTCGCCTAAACTTCAGTCTCAAGTAGAAATAATTCTTACCTGTCTTGTCTATCAGTGTAATGTTCCTCAAAACTGAGCGGAGTACAGACGATCTTGGTAAGGTGGTCCAACCTTGCATAGTAGTTGAACTCCATGACGCGATTACCCTCAACGTTCGTAGGCGGTGCATCCATGGAGTATGTATGTTCTAAAAATATAAAAGAAACTTCTTATTACCAGTTGATGTTTTAATGGGTTAGGCGATTCACACACTGGCGACGCGAACACGCGCGTAGGCGCGGGGCAGCCATTGCAGCCAATCCCGAATCTGCTAGCCGCACGCGCTCACGCGTCGTAGCGCGTCTTCAGTGTGTTGGACCTGGCGTGTTTTCTATACTAATCGATGTACTTGCATACAATATTAAAATCTTTCCTAGAAGACGCGTTGAATATGGTTCGTACCTATCGGAATCGGGGGTCATTGATTCCTAAGTAAGTATTTGGTGTTCAAATTGACATTGGGTTCCCAGCATATTCAATAACAGGACATAGTTCTATGCTTAGGAGATTTGCAGGAATGTTATCCTATGTTGTGAGCTGCCTTAGTCGACTATTACAACGCTTGTGGAATGAGTACTCCTTATTCTGAATCCGTCACCTCGGGGAGAATAAACAAGTCGACTTCAAAGAAACTTGAGATCAACCTGATCGAGTAAACTTGTGCCCAACCACAAAAGGTACGCAGATTCATCAACAACTCATAACCTGACACTGGGCTTACGCTGAGATCTCCTCTCAGGAGAGGATTAATGCCATATGCCTCCACCCTGGCCGAGTGCGGGTTGAGGACTTGCCGTTAGCTGCCCGAAGGCCTTCAACTAAGCTTTGCGACTGCTTAACGTGTCCTACGAATTACGAAAACGCTCTTATCATATCATGCCACAAATGTTTACTCATCTAGGTACTGACCCTCATAAGTTGTTTCTAATGACCTAGGGCAGGACCTACTAAACGTAAAGTGCGGATGATCTTGACGCTATATCTCTTTTTATATCACTTATCTGCTATTGATTATAAAACTTACTAAGAAGGTGGTCTTTCCTCCCAACAAGGAATATTTCTCTTACTTCACGCTTTACGTAGTCGAACTTTGCAGTTATCATATTGTCTTCTCTTTGATGATACCACTCGTATCTGAAAATTAAGGTTGTAAAGATTTGTAAGACGTTTTTGGAAAGCATGTATGACAATTCTCTTAGCTGACCCTCTCATTATTTCGGTGATATGTGGGTAGACCGGTTCTCTATGGTAGAGAAAACATTAACAGCAAAAGCCCTCAAATTATAACAGATTAAATAGATGAATGTTAGTGATAACTAAGGGCCTATGTCCAGCAGTGGACTGCAATAGGCTAAGATGAGCTTCAATATTACTAGAGTAGACATTTGAGTACGTTTTCACTGACTTCTTACAGTCGTCGCTTTAAACTTTCGTAGTTTAAAGCGACTAAAACTTGCATGATACTTTTTGAGGCCTATTTTCAGACTGTTAAAGGTTGTTGAAACTGTATATGGATGTGGGGTTATTGTTCATGGACTATCACTCTATACAAAATTGTTTTACTTTAACAATGGTACGCTGAGCGCGTAGTCATCGAATGTTTGAACTCTTTTGACGATGGCGTCCGGCTGGGAGTACGGCGAGAACTTCTCTAGAATTCCCTTCTTGTAGTGGATCACTTTGTGGCTGCCTGGGTATCTACGTTGGTATTCTGTAAGACATAATATGTACTAGTTACTTATATTTTATAATAAACATGGAATTAGCGACCTTTGAACCGTTTCTTGTTAAAAGTGAGAGAATTTTATACTAATTGCAACCTATTGATTGAACTTATACATGCTTCCAAAGATCTCTAAATAATACATAGTATACTCTATTGTACACTCTCTACACAAATAAATAAAATTGGAGTGTCTGTTTGTAATATTAAAATAACCGCTTTTTACTAAATACATACATGTATGTATACACGGTACATATACCAATTTTTTTTACAAGTTTTTTCTGTCTGATTGTTCCGGTTAATCTCTGGAACACCTGGACCAATTTCAACCGAACTTTCACTGGCAGATAGCTGATGACATTAGGAGTAACTCAAGCTACTTTTTAAGACTAGCTTTGCTCCGCGGCGTTGCCCGCGGTTGCAACAAACGCGGGTAACACGCGGGTCTCAGCTAGTATACAATAGAAGTCCTCATAATTTGGATGCACAGTTAAGTTCTAAAGAGTAAGAAATTTCCAGTAGTGTTAACATACTAAGTTTGTTTTGAAGGAATTTCATAGTGTCGGCAATGAAACTATGAGCTTGATAAAGTCTGTGAAAGGTGACTTATTCTCAAGTTGTCTTTTCTTTCATGTTATATAGTATATACTAACAGCCTGCTCCGGCTTTGCACGGGTAGATATAGGTATTGCAAAAACATTTGAAACTTGACAAATCAAATACTAAAACCTTCCTCGAGAATCAATCTATCGAGAATCTAAAGGCTTCATGCTCTAAATAGCATGAAAATCGGTGTAGTAGTTATTAAGTCGCGAACAGACAGACAGACACGCCAGAAAACTGTTTTATAATATGTGGTGATTAAGGCCCGCCAAAATAACTTCTCTGCCTCAGAGCAGTGGTCATTATCTTTATTGCGAATGTAGAAAAAGCTATGGCGAACCAAACTAACCTTCAGTGGATATATCTAGCTTCTCCACCCAACTTGGTGGCATGTCCAGATGCTTCTCAGTGTCCACGGCTGTTCTCTTGTCAGCTGTATCGATACCGACCAGCTGGCGTCTATGATTGGGCTCTCCCGCTAGAAGATGTTCCCAACACTCCATGTCACTGAGGTCGTAGTTTAACTGACTCAAATCTGACTTTTCACCTTGAATGTTTGCCTGACAAATTCAAATGAACAGATAATAATAATAATATTTATTTTAGCTGAAAAGTTTACAAGCATTTTACAAGTTTTAAAATTTCATAACAATATATATGAGCGATGTAGATGAATGTGTTAGGGTTATGTTAATGTAACTAAATATTATATATAAATATTGATTTATGCTTGTTAATTGTTTACTTTAAATATTTTCAGAAGATATTGTTTGATGACGGTAGTTGATTAAAATACAAACTTGTATGTTATATTCGCTTGCCGTTGCCTATAACACTGTTAGTCATGTTAATGAAATCATTACTACTTTTAACTATATATTTTATAAAAATATTGATATTTGTTTGTATTAATAAATTACTTTAAATACTTTCTGAAGATAGTATAGTTTGATGACGGTAGTCATACAATATTGAAGTTGCTTGTCCTCGCCTATAAAAACGAGTGTTCCGACTGGATTAATCGACTTCTCGTTGAGACGTGGACCAGTACGGAGCTCGCTACTATTCAACCAGTAATTGAGGATATTATATAGATTTAAAAGCTAAGTATACCATTCACGTTTGTGTATTTCCTTTTACTAAATGTTCTTTACTTTTGTAATAATTTATAATGTTTGATTTATTAATATGTGTATAATGTAAAATATGTATGTAAATATGTTGGAAAAGAGTGTCCACGGAGTTTCTTGTCTGTTCTTCTCCATAGGATCTACACCTTGGAACAGACGAATAGAATCACGACTGACTAACTGACTGACTACTGGACGTTGAAATAAAAAGAAAGTTTAATATGATTTGATTTGGTTTGATTTGATATACTCAAATTCCTTTCATTCTAAATATTCTAATATTTTAATAGATGGAACCTAAGATCTCTAAAGATAATTAATCTCATCTATTCTTTAATCTAACAAATGCTTATACGCTACCATAATATTATTTACCTACTCACTAAATGCAAACCTCAATGCAAAGAGAAGGAAAACTTCAAACCAACCCTATACCAACCCGTTTGGCCAGCGCGGTATAGTAGGCCAAAACCTCCTTCTAAGGAGAGGCCTATGTCCAGCAGTGGACTGTTAAAGGCTGTTGATGATGATGATGATGACTCACTAAACACTACTGATATATAGAGATCGATCGAAATCGCAAAATGCGGTAAATCCTAAGGTTTTCCAGAGATTAAAATTAAGATTCACCGAGAGAATGGTAATAACATTCGAAACACGATCATTATTAAATGTTCTGACTTTTACCATTAAAAGATAGTAAATCTTAGATTTTACAGATTTGTTTTAAGATTTACTGGGGAGATTGTATTTAAGATTTAATTTTTTTTCGGGGTTTTATAGTAACAGCATGACGTTGACGCAGTGGTTAGCATATGTGGCTGCTGACCAAGAGGACTTGGGTTCGATTCCCGGGTCGGACCGAAGGTTTGTGTGATCCACAAGTATTTGTTTCGGAGTTTGGATGTTTTCTACGTGTTATATGTATGTATTTACAAAAAAAGTATGTTATTTTGATGCTATTGCCTGTCTTCTGGAGGAGAAGACTAGGCATTCCTTCAACACCTGTGTAGAAACTTTTAATACGTGGTCTTTGCGAAGTTCACAATCTCAGAAATAAAGAAACTTCAGTTACATAATTTTATATACTATGGAGAATTTAAGGCTTTTATATTCAGAATACGAGCAGACAAGAAAATAGACAGCCAATAACAAATCCTCACATATAGAAACAGAATACAATAATACATATGTGACTACTTACATAATAATTCTCATTGTTGTAAACGCTTTCGATATGTTGGTATCGCTTGGCGTCCAGGGGGTAAGCAAATCCCTCGCTGGGTTCGATGAAGAACGGTTCTTCAATTCCCATGAGGCCAGGAAGTATGAGGATCCATGCGTGTGTGCGCCACCCATCAATGTCGTCTTGGGGAGGTTTTTCTAAATCCTACAAAAACAACGCCCTATGTATGGTCTAAATATTACTTCTTACTATATCCTGGGTTTCTTTATCACTGGATCTTAGATTTATGCTTTAGACGATGTCTTAATAGGTAACATCTTAGGATATTTAAAAATTACCGGTTGAAATAGTAGCCAGCTACAAATAATCTAGGGTTTTATCAAAAAAAGAATAGTTTGCAAATTAAGATGCTCTTATGATTTAGAGATATAAAGAGCAAACAAACATGGTCTCACCCGATGGTAAATTGACCCTTGGTCACCGGCAATTCAAACTAACTATTATCATTATCATCATCATCATCATCAATAGCTTTTAATAGTCCACTGCAGACATAGGCCTCTTTATCAAAATGAGGTTTTAGTCTACTATACCACGCTAGTCGACGGGTTGGTATTTTTGTTGCAATGGTACTTTTTATTTATTTGGTGCCAAAATGAATCTGCCCTGCCCGATGGAAAGCATGAACAGAATCCAGGAGTGGCGTACACCGTCCTCACTGCCACTGCGGTCAATGCAGCACAGCCCAATTATAGCGGCCTAGTAAGATGCTTTATCACGCCCCGCTTATGAATTGCTTTGCTTAAAATGAATTGCTGTCGAATTGCATCCCGTAAATGTATTTAATTTACTTACAGCGATCTTTTGCAGTCGTTCATTCTCGATTTTGTCAGCCGCTTCTTTTCTCTTCGCTGCCTCCTTTTTATCCATTTCGATGCAGTATTTAGACGTAAAGTCTGGTAGAGGTACCAGCCGATACCGAGGTTCCGTTGTGGGTGGTGGTGTTTCTTCTACCTTCTGAAATAATAATATACAGGGTTAAAAATAGTCAAATGTTAAATCTTATTGTTGCATTGTTTGCACTGAGTAATGAGTTTGTTGACATAATTTCTATCAAGCAGAGTAACTTTGTGAAGCTTAAGTGTAAACACAATACTTATGGTGATGTAGTTGTAGGTGATGTATGATAAGATGCTGCAGTTACGGAGGTTTCATCATTATCATCATCATCAATGACCTTTAGTAGAACACTTTTTTTTTTTTTTTAAGACAACTCTCGCATTAGGAATATAAATTCCTGTGTCGCGGGGGACTTTACAAACATACAAGAAACAGACACAAAGAACACCCAGACTCAGAACAACAAATTGTGAATAACACAAACTGTTGTCCTACGTGGGATTTGAACCCACGACACTTGGCGTAGTAGGAAGCGGCGTGGCGACCGCTTAAGCCACTAGGACAACCGTGCAGGCAAACACAGTTAGTACACCTATGGATATAGGCCTCTCCTCAAAAAGGAGCGTGGGCTACTATGCCGGTATTATTTGCAAGACCTGACCCGACCAGCCCACCAAATAGAATAGAAAACGAAAAACGTTTGCAGCTTAGCCAGGGGACAGGATTGGAGATTGTTTCAACATAATCTTTTGTGGAAGGTAAATATTGAATACCCAACTTTGAATATGTAAACAATTAAAAGTTTATCTCCCTACTAATACTATGGTGTCTTTTGAGTACAGTGACAATTAGAAAACTATAGGAATGAGAAAGAAGAACGAAATCGATGTTGTACCTACCTCAGTTTCATCAGGTATTTCCGGACACACTGTTCGGTATCTCACGGCCATGCAGATGTCCCTCTCGGCACATCCTACGACAATATAAGCGTCATAACCCCCTCCGATAAGCCAGGACACTAAAACAGTCGCCAATTCGAAGGGGTTGCCGCTTCGACGAATGATGGCTGTGTATGGAGACATGAGGCGTTCCGGCTGCAAAGAAATATATTCTTGAGTGCTAAATATTGATGTTGATTATATTGATTTATATTTTTGAGATTATTTGATTCGGTGACGCAGTTATCCTTGAGGTCTCGGTTTCGATTCCTGGCTCGTACCAAATATTTTGTAGATCTGCAAATTTAATATTTCACACCGCTAGGACGCGAGCGGAGCCGCGGGCATCAGCTAGTTATAGATATAATAACTATGTGTATATTACATTTCAATAAATGCAATGGAATTAAACTATTACTTTATAAATTATTGTTATAAAAAAAATTAATTTGATTAAAGTAAAGTGATATACCGGCTCTAAACTCGCGCGTGACGTCGCGCCATGAATTCACGCCGCGAATAAACGCCGTGATCCGCGCAAGAACTGCGTCCCTCCACACTCGCAAAGCTTCACAGTCTTGTTCGCGACTATGATGGACGACGACCTGATTACTGTGTCACTGCTTGCAATTGCGTATTATAATTACCTTTGTGTAGTTAAGAAGCACACAAAAAAGAGATGGAGAAGAAGACGTTGGTGGATGACACGAATCCATCGCAATAGCAATAGAAACAGGTATTTTTTTCATTTTGGAGCACGTTTTATTTTTTTCTGTATATTCTTAATGTTATAAATACTTTACCTACCTACTTTATTTTTTCAGTGCAACAATGGATGAACAGTTGAGTGAATTAGTTGCTGAACCATCAGGAGAATTTCATAAGTTTACGAGAATGTCTCAGTCGGATTTTGATAACTTATTAGGCAAAGTTTTACCAATGATGTCCAAACAAGACACTCAATTAAGACCATCCATCCCAGCTTAAATACGCCTTGCCATTACATTGCGATATTTGGCTACTGGAGATAGTTTCGAAAGTCTCCATTATTTATTTAAAATCTCACCTCAACTAATATCGAAGATTATTCCAGAAGTATGTCATGCTTTGAATGAAGCCCTAAAGGATGAAATCAAGGAAGTTAAAAACAATTTATTATTAAAATTTATTATAGTATTCATTAATTAAACGTTAAAAATCAGAAGTAAGTATTTGTACTATTTATTAATCAGTCTTTTAAAAATACATATATTAATTAAAAAAAATCAAGCCTCATTGAACGCGGTGTCAAACTTATTTTCATCATCATTTTTGTATTCTTGAGTAGCCGTTCGAATGCATTCATTTGATATTATGATGATCTGTGAAGCAGAACGAGGTGGGTTTTGTTCGGGAATATGAATTTCTGAAGGTGACAAGTAGTGGTGAATTGATGGTTCGGAGTAACTGCTGTGGGAAGTATGTGCTCTATGGAAGTATGATGTAGATGGTTCAGAATTCGCTCTGGTTTGTGACAAGTGGTGGTGCATTGATGGAACGGAGTAACTGCTGTGTGAAGTATGTGCGCTCTGGTATGTGGGCGAAGGAGTTGGAGATGCAAGAGAATATGGTGAAAATGATGCTGAAGTACGTTGCTCATATTTAGATCAATTACCAACGCACGCACAACCACTCCATATGATGTCTCGTACGCTACTGCAAAAAACTGCGAGTGTGGATGCGTCCACGTTCGCGTGCTGCGAACCCTTTGTCGCGGGCCAAAAAACCGACACCGATCGGGGAACGGTGCGAAGCGCGAACGAGAAGTGTGAACAACATCCACACTCGTGATTCGCAGTTGTCGCGGGCTTTCGCGGCCGTTCGCGCCGCGAGTGTAGAGCGGGCAATATATTCAATTAAAAACAAAAACAAAAGAGAACTCATTTTCCTTGTGGTTCTTCTCGCAGACCCCAGCTAGGGTCTCGGGGTGACTTATCCAGGCGTTAGGCTTGTTAAAGTGGTATTCCGCGCCGCCTGCAACGACAGGCGTGTCACTGGGTATGGCCCGTCTGGCCGTGAGGGTAGTTCCGGGGTATTAGTCCGGTGGGGGGCGTAAACTGCGAGATTATGCCTCAGTGGGTAGACCCCACGAAGTGGCTGACCTGCACGCCCGTCCATACTGGACAAGACCCGGCCAGTAACGCCCGGGTCTTGTCCAGTGTGATGACCTGTACTTAGCGAGGTCGAGCTCCGAGGGATAGGGACCCTGCGGAGCGCCCGTCAGCTATTCAACAACAGTTCAGTAACAGGTCGTTGGGTGTTGGGGACGGTCCGGGAGGAGTTGGCACGGAGACGAGATCTCGCGGCAGGCCATACCTGTCTGGCGGTCGCCGATGGTAGAACGCGAGCTCATGCAGGTGACGGGCTTGCGAGCCGTCAGTCCGCACGAGCAGGTTGGTGCTCAGGCGTAAAGAAAACTCATTTTGAGCATTGGCCGTCTATCTCAAAAGTTCGTGGAAATTCTCAAAGATGGCGTTAGTAAGGAGTGGCACAAACGAAATATCTGTGGTTTACAGATTTGGTCATAGATGGCGTTAACGAAACCAATGTCCATACTAACTGGTCCCAGTGACTTCTTATGCCTCAAATATACCTATATTAAATATATTTATATAACCTCTTGAAATAGATTTATAAATCCCTCCAATTTTATAAATTTAATAGATAATTAACTTGTAACTTTTAAGTTGTAGTAGAATCTTTATGTACTCGTAAGTAGAAATAAAGGTATTCCATATTTTGTATACCACTACAAAATAATATGATCATTGACAACATTTACCATACATTTATACTATAGTAGCTTAGTCCCGTAATTGTTTATGTAAGCACCCACGGGGCGCAGCTAGTCTAAAAATAAGAGCCTAACTTATTAATTGTAACATCAACTATCTGCCAGTGATAGTCCCATCAAAATCGATACAGCCGTTCCAGAGATTAGCCGGAAAAAAAAGCGGCCAAGTGCGAGTCGGACTCGCCCATGAAGGGTTCCGTATCAGCAAGTAACGTCATATAGTTCTTGTAGTTCGTTGTAACTTTCATCGATGTTTTTATACTAGTGTATTGATTGGATGAAAGGTAAATGGCGTGTTACGATTTATGACGTATTAAAAAAAAACTATTTAGTAGATCTCGTTCAAACTAATTTTCGTTAGTAGTTTGCATGGTAATGTAGAACATATATTTTTTTTAGTTTTATCACTCTCATTTTAGAAGTTAGAGGGGGGACACACACATTTTTCCACTTTGGAAGTGTCTCTCGCGCAAACTATTCAGTTTAGAAAAAAATGATATTAGAAACCTCAACATCATTTTAGAACACCTTTCCATATGTGGGGTATCCACACGTATGGGTTTGATGTAAAAAAAAAAATTGAGTTTCAGTTCCACGTATGGGGACCCCCAAAATGTATTGTTTTTTTTTTCAATTTTTATGTAAAACTCTTAATGCGGTTCACAGATTACATCTACTTACCAAATTTCAAAAGTATAGCTCTTATGGTTTCGGAAAAAACGGACGGACAGACAGACAGACATGACGAATCTAGGGTTCCGTTTTTTGCCATTTGGCTACGGAACCCTAAAAAGACAGATATGTTTTTTTTGTACTTTCATATGAATTTAGTAAATAGCTGTTAATTTGAAATTGCATAAAGACACATCAATTTCATTTATTTGTATAGATAGGTACTAGACTGCAAAAGCTTATAAGAACAATAAAATATCATAACATTAGCCGTAACTTTACCAATTCTATCCCCCTCATCTTCCGAGTCTTTATTCCCAAGTTTATTTGGGGTCGGCCACTAGTTCAACCGGATTTACCTGAATTTCAGTTTTTCCACGGAGCGACTGGCATCGGACCTCCGCAACCCTAAGGGAGAACTGAAATTCGAAGATTGAACTAGTTTGAGGGCACTGTCTTCCCAATAACGATTGCCATAGATGTTCATGACAACCGGGACCGACGGCTTTACGTGCTCTCCGAGGCACGGACGTGAATCACCGCCAAACTTCCAAACTCCGGGCTGCTATTAGGAATTTCCTAAGAAAAACCCAAAAACACTTTTTGGCCCGACCCGGGATTTGAACCCGAGACCTCTTGATTAGCAGTCGCATACGCTAACCACTAGACCAACGAGGCAATTCTATCCCCCACCGTCACAAAAAGTAAATCGTAGTTTAAAATTACACTAACAAAGTTGATAAAGCCAATAGCCCTTTACAATAACCTAGAAAAACAACAGTAAACAAATCCACAAAAATATTTCCCACGGTTATTATTGTAGGGAATCACAAACGGCCGAGAGGAGGGCGGGGGTGGACACCCTCCACCCACAATTGAATCCAAAGTTGGGGAAACAAAGTCAGCATCGCAACTTTTCAGACCACAACTTTCACTTTTCAATGTAAACTTTTCAACGCTTTCACTAGCAAAGTACTTTTTATACGTTTTAATATTTTATTGACATCGCACTCGAGGTTCGAGTTGGTTGCACTTTTGTGTTGTG
This sequence comes from Phragmatobia fuliginosa, assembly GCA_932526445.1. Classification (NCBI taxonomy): domain Eukaryota; kingdom Metazoa; phylum Arthropoda; class Insecta; order Lepidoptera; family Erebidae; genus Phragmatobia; species Phragmatobia fuliginosa. The sequence goes on along the minus strand of OW052074.1, from coordinate 15,013,764 downwards.
ACTGAATACTTTCTGAAGTTTTCGAGAACAGTTTCCTTTGCAGTTGGAGAGTATTTTGTTTTTGTTTTCTTTCGAAGGTGTGTATAAAAGAAAGGGTTTAGCTTTCTGTACTTCTTGAAGAATGGTTTTTGTATATCCTTTTTTACAGCAATTCGCTTAAAAACGTTAGTGTGTGCATTAATTTTACTGGTGTGCATGCGTTTATTCGACACGACAAGCGAAAGATAAGACGTAGGAACGAAGGCTTTGCGTACTTTGTTAATAAGCATCGTAACTCAATCGCACTGCTGTACCAACAAGGCAAAGTCAAAGGCTTAAAATCAATCTATCCATATATATATTTGTGATACATACATATATAAATATTTGTGATCTCGAAAACGGCTCTAACGATTTCGCTTGGGCGTTGTTAGGGGAGAAAAATCGCTGTAGGTTAGTGTTATGTTTGGGTGAACGTGAGTTTTCGAGTTTTCATACGCTGTTCTTTCGCTATTATCATTATTTACTCTGATACTGGACCTACAATACAGCAACAGTACAGCTCGCCATCTACTCGAGAGAATAGATGGCAGTGCTAAGCAATAAAATATATGATAGCCGAGCAAAGCTCAATCGCCCAGGTACTGTATTTTATAAAAATATAAACATCAAGTTAAGCGAGATACAATATACATATGTATATTTAAGTTAAAATCGTAGGTCTTATCTTAATTCAATTATTTATTCAGTCTATAAATTTCTTTATTCTCTTATAAAAAAAAGTCGTTGGCACTCATAACAATTTGATTAAATTTAACTTATTCATGCGGATATATGAGGGAGCTTGACCGCCGCAGATTAAATGTTCCGGAAAGCGTCGCGACTGAGGGCCGATGTGACAGATGAGCTCATCAAGCTTACTTGAAGGAAATGCCTGAGGTTCTGTAAGGTCAACGAGCCGTGTCGTTTGAAACTCGTAAGCGGATGATATCACCCCGGAGACCACAACTTATCTGGTATCTACATAAATTATTGTTTCGAACGATTACATAATAATATTTATTGTTACTAGCTGACCCGGCAGACTTCGTACTGCCTCAAGCGATAAATAGAAGACCTAAAATAAATTAAAACAAAAAGAATTCATAATTAATAAAAAAAACCAATTCATTTTTATATATTCCTTTTAAACCTTCTCTGAACATCCACAAATAATTCAAGACCAAAATTAGCCAAATCGGTCCAGCCGTTCTCAAGTTTTAGCGCGACTAACGAACAGAAATTAAATTACATATATATATATATAGAAGATTATTTATTTAATGTTTAAGCCTACTAAAGTGACTAATCTTCCTGATGGAAGGCATAGAAGGAGTCACAACCCTCATTGCGGTAACAGACAATGCAGCATGACGGCCGACTGAGATTCTTCTGTCTCATTAGGCCTCCGGTCTCACAACGAAACACGACAATACGAATGCTATCCTTTCCTTCAGTCTGAGCATAGTCCTGGTTGAGCCGGCCCATTCATGCTGGAACCAGTGTGACTTTACTACATAAACCTCTATATACTACAGAGGACGCCAATTTTATGGCGAACCTTATTCTTTGAAAATACTCTTAACTACTAAAAAAATGTTTACAATATTGTGGTATAGATGTCCCACAGCTATTCGTTATTGACTGCCTCGGTGACCTATGTAACTGCTGCGCTTGAGGTCTCGGGTTCGATTCCCGGGTCGGACCAAATGTTTGCATATTCAAGTTTAGGACTAGATGGCGTTGTGTTAGATGTCCGAAATATAAAGAAAAAGTATTTTCACCAACGTCCCCTAAATTTAAGGGGCCAAGTACAGTTAGGTGGTCCTTAGTGATAATTTCTTTTTCACCAATTTGGCTCTTAAGATTTAGGTGCAACCTACGTTAGGAGGCTCATAGTCACCCGTTTAAGTATAATATAGTTAGTCAAAATGGGCATAAACATACTGCGCCGACCCCAAACAAAATTGGAATTAGGGTAGGCAGATGATGATGAGGAGTCAATACCTATATTGTAAATAAATCGAATGTAACGCCGCAGAGTTAAGCTAATCTAAAAAAATAGAATAACTTACTCCTTAAGTCATCAGCCAGCCAGTGAATGTTCCGTCCAAATCGGTCTCGTTGTTCCAGAAATTATCCGAAACAATCAGATAGACAAAAAATTTCAAAATTGAATTTCGAATGTCAGTAACTGATAATGTCATTCATTTGATATTACATACAGACTCTTCAATTATATTTATTTGTATAGATGTGTAGATAAAAATCTCTTTTCTTTCTCTAAAAGCCATTCTTGATGATCTATGTTAGCTATACAATTACAAATTTAATAACTCTATAAGCTTGTAAAAACGTTCAAACTTTTATAGACCCCGTGACGACTCATATGCTCGTGATGAAATAAGACCTACTTCAATAAGCTTGAAATAGTTTCACACCTAGGTAATTAATTTATTCTCTAATTAACAGCTACGAATACCATAGTGCTAGAAAACAATGTCAGCTTCAACAAACAATGAATAAGAAATAACTGTACACAGGCTAGGAACATGAGGTACATATAATATTCAACACAAAATGCGCAGCGTGAGATGAGTGCCAGTGCTAGCGTGGGCACGACACAGCGAAGCTTCGGTACGGTAACGGCAGTGCAAATTAGACCGTGCCACGCTCCTCGCTTTGAGTTGCGCTTGACCAAGCGTTATACGGATTTGGAACAAGACGCCCACCGCGCTAGAGCTGCCCCCGGTATCGATAGAGGGAGTATCGATTGTGGGGGCACCTCGCGAGCTGGCGACGCGTATAGACGCCACTCATGCGAGACCGTGCTGCGCCTCTAATTGAATACGTTGTGGTGCTGTCGATAAAGTTTTGTCGATAATTTAAGTAAAATTTTTTGTTGGATATATTTATTTCATTGTTATCCCGAGAATATTACAAAATATTATAGAATTCAAACAATCAAAAATCCATGACACTGTCTGTATTTCGCCGATACTAACTTTTATGTTAACATCTGATATGATATTGATATTGATCAATAAAGACAATAAATATAGAAACGCATAATGTCACGCCTATTTAAAAGAGGGATAGGCAGAGACCATTGACTTCCATTTACTACAGTCCAAAAACGTGGTACACATTGATTGATCATCTATCCATCCATCCATGATCCAAAAACAAAAATTAACTTAAGCAGCTGAAATGTATGTATGGAAATAGTTAAAAACACGTAATCTCTAAATCTGTACTTTTAATAAAAGTTTTAGTGATGAGTGAGATGAGTGAAAGGAGGTTTAGTGATTTAAATGCCTATGCTGAATTTAAATCTTAAGTGTGGCACGTAAACGTGGCAAACTCTTTAAGTTTAACTTTGCTTAAGTTTAACTAGAGTTTGCCACGTTGGTCTTTGCCGGTGTTAAAAATGGAGTGAGATTCACTATCTTATCACTGTGGCTTTTCTCGGACTATATGTAAGCTATATGTATACAATATCAAACAGTTTGTATTATAAAGTTGTTATTTGAAGTAGGAAGGTGAGTATACAAAAATACTGTTTATAGAAACAAACAGATGTCGTAGTATTCGTCCTTTGGTTTCTTTAATATTTTATTGTTTTTGGGGAAAACACGTGTAAATAAAGTCATAAATTTCATTTTAAAGTTATTTTGTATAAATATTCTTAAAGAGACGTGTTCAAAGCAAACAATTAACCTATATAGCGGCACGATACGAGTGGTGCACAAAGCATTTACAATTTTTTATCGACAAATAAAACTAAACAATGCGAAAGGAACGCAGCGCACCGCTCTCCAAGAACGGCAGTCCACGCGAGTGATTTGCACCACCCGCCGAGCGGTCGCGACGTTCGCTAGTGATGTACTACAACATAATAATTTATCGATAAGGGAGCGTTAATGTTTAACTATATAATTAAGTTTAGTACAAATAGATTAGTGACAGGGACATTGAAGGAAAATTCAAAGTGACGGTAAGTCTCTTAATTTTACAGTTTGCTTTGTTTGTTGTTTTTGTCTTCATCGTTTGTGACCGAAACTGTTTGCCTTTTCGTGCTCGCGACCCGTCTTACCTTATTTAAACGTGTCTCATTGTCAATAGCCGTTTCTCAGCGAGGGAGCACTTGATCGTGGGCAAACAAAGGAGTGTTTTTGTCGTTGCCACCGAGCTGGGAGGGCGAGTGTTGTCCATGGCGACGGCCGCGGATCGATATCGCTCGAGATCTGTCGGCCTACGCGCCCGCCTCGCCGGCCATTTGCCTACCTCGACGCCTCGGGCTCGTGTGTACATAACCCGCCACCCACCACCCCCGATACCCCCCCGCAGATTACCGCCTACAAAGCAAACTTCATTGGGACGTGCATGCAATATGCGCAAGGAGTAGCCCGAATTGCACCTCGGCCAGTCACACAGCCAGATTGCTTTGATATCCAATTCGTCCTCTTATGTAGGCCACTGCATCTCAAATCCTAGGCAAAGGTCTCTATTTCAAACAGTGTCTGTATATACCTCTATAGCTCTAGCAATCGCGTTAATTACTCATAAGATACAAGCGGTATTGCCTACGGGTTGATTCTGTTATATCTACGATACTGTTTCATTTGATTTAACGAGATGTGGTACATTAAATGGAAATTATTGCTTCATTTGCATTACTAAATGTGAAGTTACACACAAAGAATTTTCATAGTCAAGCATTTTACTATATATTACGCTACTAATAAATAAACAAAAAGTATAATCATATTCCATGATTCGTATGTCCATACAAAATTTAAAAAAGTCAAAAATCAAAGTCCTTTTGTTCGCCAATACTAAATAAAGCGCTAAAACGTAAAAACTAAGTTGACACAACCCAACTAGCATCTTTTAAGAAACTACGTACTTCCCCGCGAATACTAGTAAGTTTCAATTTGAGAGGGGGAGTGCCAGGGAGAGCCAGTAAATCGGCCAAGTGCAGTCCTCCCGCCCTCCGTCCTCTAAAAGAGGGAAAGTTCACATTTGCATGCCTCGCGTCATAAACTTTGTCGTAACTTTGTTGTTTTGTCTGAGCGATAGTTCGGTGCTGATCATTGTAACTTAGTTTAGTTCTTTTGCTACCTTTTGCGTTTCGTATGAATTATAGTGCCACTTGTTTTAAATTCCTAATTGATCTACTTATTCGGACTTTTCTAGGAGTTGAAATAATAAAATGAGAATTGCGATTCTTAATAATATTAAGTACTTTAAAAAAAAGAAAAGGTTTATTGAAACAGTTGTTTTTTATGATCATTACGTTAAAATAAGTGATTTATTTTTTGTAAAGTGTACCTGTCTTTTGATATATACTTTAGAAAAAATACCCTTTTTATGGTAGCAAATCATATTATTAATGTAAATGCAAAAGTTTGTGAGGATATTTGTTACTCTGTTACGAGAAAAATACTGAACGAACTTATATCAAACTTAAGTAATAAGGCTTGAGTATCAAAATGACATATAGGCTACTATTTACATATAGTCTCAATTATAGATGTACCTACATACGGGCGAAGCTGCAGGTCAAAGGTAATTGAGGAATAAAGAATACAGTCAATTCTATTTTATAACAACATGTTTTCCTACTCTTATTTCATATTATTTTAATTGACCGCATATCTCTATAATCTAATTGTTATGAGAGATATTTATGTATGAAGTGAACTAAGTTATTCTCTAGACTTGCGTACCATCTGTAGTAAAAAATCCTTGTTAATGATCTGGGCTATGTTTTGAATAGAAGGTATGTATTGTTCGGATATATATGTTATCATTAGCAGAGAGTGTGTATAGAACTCATAAGTATATGTTAGGGATCTTAAAATTAATTGTTTGTCAGTTACATAAAAATCTCTGTTTAATCTGAATAACCCGTAAATTTCAAGATACAACATTCAAAAGAAATAGCGATGAACATCATGAATCAAGTGCGTAGGCAAGCCTCTCAACTACTATTTCATTTATTTCCAGTTAAAGAAGTCAAAGTATTCATTTACAAGCGTAAAAAACAACAGAATCATCCATACAAATTGCTATCAGCAAAAAAAATTAACAACTCTCCCCTGCTGTAATAAACACACCGAAAAACAAACAATAAAGAAGTGAATGGAATGAGTACGGCGGTTGAATGTGAATGAATGAATCGGCATAGAGGGCACCAAAGACAACGTGCTATGTACGAGGGAATATTTTAGCCTATTTCAATAGAGGCGACATCTTTAATCTAGGGATCGGGTAAGCGTATAAATCTTGCAGGTTCGGGGCCAGTTTTGAATCATTTAGCGCGGTGTGGCCGCGGGGCGCGACTTCCGTCCGGCACGTGCTGGACTTGCCTCCCGCACGTCCTGTGCACCCCCTCGCGCCACCCGCACGCCCCGTGCTGCGCGTCTGTCTTGTCGAGACAAAGGGGCGCTAGAGTTGACACCAAACGCATCTTATCGATACTTCTTTTCTTTGTTCAATTAACTATGAGAATAGCTATTGCAAAATTTTTGTAACAAAAGGCACAAATGTTTTTACATTATAAAATACCCTAATGTTTTGTTTTATTTCAGAGATATGAAACAAAATTGAGAAAAAGATTCCGACGAATTGAGAACCTCCCCCTTTGTTGAAGTCGGTTAAAAATAGATGTTAGTTGGTAAGGAAACCATGTTAGAAACCACCCCTTGACATAACCTGCCAGCCAGATTTTTTACTCCAGCTTCGCGTGTCTTATATTCGACAAATTTGCCAATCAATTTGTCCCAAACAAAAAGTCTTTAAAAAGTTTTCATGCATATTAGAGACTAACGATCATTCCGTCCTGCTTTCGTATTTAAGATCAAGTTCCATTTTACTATAAGCTTAAGATTACAATTAAATACATATTACATATTTCAAATGTTTAAAGTTATCAAAGTTAATAATTAGCCTTTAAAGTAATTGGTGGACCATTACTTAAACGCTGTTCAAATGATATAATGAAACTAGCTATAGTTTGAATATTGAAAAAATATGGCATTTTTGTATAAATTACTTTTTTCTTGCTTTTAATCTATATCGACTTAGTAGGTTTGATATGGATACAAAATCGCATCTCTAGTGCACGACGTCCGAGCTGCCTCTAATTTGAATTCACGGAGACTCCGCGACCGTCCGCCGCGTCGGCCGCGCCCGACTTAATGAATCGCGAGGGGGAAGAGTGGGTTGACGCCACCCCCACTGCCCCCGCAGCGTCACCCACTGGGGGGTGATCGGACGGCCACCGCATCCTCCGCGCGGATAAGTGACGCCCGTGTTGCTCCGTACATAGGTACGCCTTATGTATTGCGGCACATAGCGGCCGGCCTGTACCTACGTAACACTCGCCAAATTTATGTCCCGCACATGTCTAGAGACCACGGCCGTACCTTCACAGGGATTTTGCGTGTTTACGTACAAACGGGAGTCCGCTGAAGATATTTGAGACGGAATTTTGCTTGGACCCTTATTGATGATCCGTTTGGGTTTCCTTAATCCTGTCGTCGAGAATTCAACTGAGCAAAATTTTTGATATTTTCAGAAGGGACCACTGACATGTATGTTATGATATAACTCCACAGTAATGATAAACATCATTTCAAACAAACTTCGAACACAACATCTTGTAAAGGTTTACTGGAACCAATGGTTTAGCATAATATTATACAAATATGCACCATTGTGAGGTCGAAATGTAGCTTCAGAATTCATTGCAACTTCTATGTCCGACTCGCAGATTGCGGCAAACAAAAACTTACTAATGGGCAATTATGCAAATAACTAGTTCGTGATGAACAATCGAATCGCAGTAAATTATTCATCCGATACGTATACGCTTGGGGTCGTTTTCGTTTCGGTTGTATCGATAAGTTGTTTCATTTACGCAAATTTTGAGTTTGCTGACACAAAACTTTAGCACAATACAGTTGATAACTCAGCCCAACACGGGAAACGTACGATAAGAAGTTTTTTTAATGAGTTTAAATTTATATTGGTAAGATGGACAAGAATTACCGCAATAAGTGTTATGGGTTCGAATCGAACTTTACCTGGGGTTGTATCATGCATGTTTATTAAGACACAGGATGTCTACCAAATGCGAGAGTTAACTTTTAAAAAAAAACACATTACAATCCTTACTAATATAAATGTGATAGAAGTCGAATATCGAAAATCTATTGAAACGATTTATATTAAATTTGGTACACAGATAGTCTGGAGTCCGAGAAAGGTAATAGGTTACTTTTTACCGCGATAACTAACATAGACGCGAGCGGAGCAGCGGGCGAAAGCTAGTCATAAATGCATACTACTAGTCAACCAAAATTATAACTATTAGAGTAAAATCTAGTGGGTTCACATCCTAAAATCCGTTAACAACAATGATAATAAGTGAGCACCCCTACCCAGCGGTCAAATTATCCTCGTGTAACCCTCGGGTACGTAGGCACGCCGCTGGGTCTATTGGGACGTACCGCTCCAGACGTCGAATGTCCGCGGCCATTATCGTCGATAATCACGCGATGTATCGATTGCCGACATGCGTGCCGCATTAATTTGGTGCGCGGGAATTACGCGTTATGTTATAATATGTTTATGGGAATATACTTCTTAAAAACACTCGTCTATATGTTTCAGTATCATTTATGTCAACAATTATTCAATAGTATATTACTTTCGGGTCGGCATTCGGCAATGCCAGTTGAAGTTGCTCTAATTCGACCGCGGTCTTCAATTGTAGAAGACTGCGGTTAACCGTCATTGCTATACTGACTGCATCACTGCACCTCAGACATGACGGAGGTTGTAATTCAGTATTATTTTGAGCCAAGAGTCGGTGTGTCGTACTAAAAATTTTGATGATTGATAAAAAAAATATTATACAAAATTGTGCAGTTTTTAGATAGTAGAGCCACGCTGATTTCAGCAGGAATGGACCGGGGCCTGCAAATGATGCAGAAGCATATCACTAGACCGCCTTAAGGTCATAGCAAACTGTAACGGCACGGTAACGGCACAGCTGCGGGACGGCTCTGTATTGAATTTTATCTACCGCTAGCTGCCAGCGCGCTAATCAGCCCGCGAGGTGCAAGCTCGCCGTACGCACGCCAACCGCGAGTTGCAAGCTCTTTATAGTGATGTTATGAAACATATTATACGACATACGATTTAAGGGTCAGATTCAAATGACAAGCTAACGTTACAGTGTGCTATGACCTATAATGTGAGTCACCTTACTGCATTGTCGGCATTTACAATAAGGAGGAATACTACTTTTGAATTCTGCTTATACTTTCCGTCAGGTAGATTCCGTCTAAAAATATTATAGTCTTCTTGTCGATTTCAATTTTCAATAAAAAAAAAATGACAGATAATATTTAAAGTTAAACATCCTACAGCACACAATACCCGTTCCCCCACCACATATGTATGTATATAAGTATGTCAAAACCTCAAACTGTTAAGGCTTAATAAGCTGCGAAGCTTATTAATATGACACGCTTTATGTAAGCTTGACCTGTAAACACACAAACAAATGGGAACTATACATGTGTGGGTCAGCACACATACTTTGTTCTGTCAAAGATTTATTTCTCTCCCTCTCTTGCACCAAACTTAAATAGTTCTATTCCACTATTACGCATTTATGCCAGTCCATTATTATCCAACGAAAGTCAAATTTCATCAAACAATAATAAACAATGTTCTCGAAACAAAATGTTGTTGATCGGCAACAGTAACACCAACAACGAAGCTTAATAAATCAACTTGCCGTAACCGGATCAAACCAGACGTTTTGTTATATAACAACGCCCTCTGGCGGCGTCAACAGGTGGTCTCATTACAATTAGCCCGCGTCACTATCAAAGGGTTTACTTTCCTGATGACGACACACATGTCCGAAATTATTTTCAAGAATAGTTTTTTAAACTTTTGTATACATTTGGATAAGATTTCCTTCAATATAATGACTAAGCTAAAAACTTTCGAAAGAGATAAATTATATCTCGGAAGTCTAAACTGATCACCTGATATATCTTTAAAAGAAATATACTTTATTGGTGTATGTTAAAAATAATTTCATTTGGTTTTTCCTTTCTTTTGAACATCACATATGACATACTGAAATATGACAGTCTTCTCCTTTACAACAAGAAAGAAATCGATATTACAATTGCCGACAAATTGACTTAATTTAGATTTATTTCGAGAACATTCCATGAAAGTGATCTTAAAAAGCTCCAAGCCTCATTACTAGTTTATCAATAAATTTAGAGAAGTAAAGAGTACTTGCTTAAAGTGGGGTTCTAAGTTAGTTAAGTAAAGTCCTAAGTTATGGCGGTAGATAGTGTTTAAAACTTATCTAAGTACAGGCTACCCGGATACGAGAAGAAGGAGGGTCAATGTATGATAGTGTCACCTTCTAAATTATGTGTTGGAATACTTATGGAGAATTGTAGACAATATGGCTTATCATGGAAGTAAGGACAAAGATGTATTAATTAATACTAGTGGTCGCCTAGTGGTTAAAATTCGACCATAATTAATTTGATTTATAAGTGGCAACATTATCAAGGTTCTATTATCAAAGACAATAACTTCTATAATCACGGATTTCGCCAAGGCTACGCTACAAATCTACAATGTTAATTTAACAAAGGAGTATCTATGCGTGTGTCTCGAATACATGGTAATGTTTGTGACGTTTTATTTTTTAATTAAGTGTATTTTTTTGCATATATTTTTTTATAAATTCCTGAACTCCTACACATAAACTACAAGTGTGCAAAATTTCATACTGCTCCGTCAGCCTAAGCCGTCAGCGCAATTTCCGTAAAATGGGGTACAAAGTTTTTGCTTCACATATTAATATATAGATATACGCACTATGCAACATAATACAATGAAATATATTCTTTAACAATTGTTCACATCAAAACTATCCAAAGGCAAGATGAGAAAGAGGCCTGTAAGAAATAACATTCTCGAAATTAAACTCACTTGTTCTTTATCTTTTTAGCAGCCGCTTATTAAACTGAGAGGTCTTCGGTTCAAATCTTGTGTCGGACCAAATGTTTGTATGATCTATAGATATTTGTTTTGGAGTTTGAGTGTTTCCTATATAATATACTAGCTTTTGCCCGCGGCTCCGCCCGCGAGTGTGTCGATTTTCGCGGTAAAAAGTAGCCTATGTCCTTTCCCGAGGTCCCATATATCTCTATCCCAAAATTCATCAAAATCGGTTTAGCCGTTTTGGCGTGAAAACGTAACAGACACAGAGTTACTTTCGCATTTATAATATTAGTAGGGATTATTATGTATGTATTTCGAAAAAACTAAGTATATAAGTATGCTATTAGTCAATCTAGCTTTTAAGGTACCAGCTCTGCTTAGTTTGAAGTTAGTTGGGGTTCCATGTCCAAAATATAAATAAACAGTATTTAGGCATAATCAACGTAACCTTTGTTAAATTATAGAATGCAAGTACAAGTGCCTTTAACAGCAAGAAAGTATTTTAACAATTTTCACCAAGTGCCGCTAATCGAGATTAGATAATTAAATGTAAGAAATTATCTCTAAACGAAAAGGCCCACGTTTTTAGATGGTTATTGATTTGATGTACACCTTTATTGAAATTGTACTTACTGGTTAAGTAGAAAGTTTATTCTATTCTGGAGTCTAGTTTAAGTCAAGTTTAGAATATGTGTAATCTAATTTTGATGATTGATTGTAAACTTAATAAGAACACATAAAGGCTTTTTGATCCATTGTGTTCAGTGGGTCGAAATGTGACAAGCATAATACTTTATTGTTTAATTGAGAACTAAATTGTTTTACATTCTAGAGCCAAGTTAAATCTACCGAAGTAAGTTTTACTAGTTGGAAATTTCCGTTACCCATGTAGCTTAGTCCAGCGACAGAGAATACAGCCCCCTGAGCACACCTGAACCCATTTCTAGCATTTAGTTTAGTGGCTGGGGATAAAACTTCAGACAAGTCAACGATAAAATTCTTATTTCGTAATTTGCATAGTCCAATAGTTATTTTATTTTATTTATTTATTTTCTATTACTTATATTATGGATATTATGGATACTATTAGTTTCTATTACTTCTTCGGTTTTAGTATATACAGGGTGAATTTTTGAGACGGGACAATAAGGCAGGTACCTTAACCGTTATAGTTACAGGAAAATGCTTTTAGGAGACTATCCATTTTTTGTTAAGATATTCTGAACTGTATTTACAGATTTTGGAAAAAATGTACAGCCAGCAAGAAAATAGTCATTTTAAACAAAAACTTTTTTTGATGCCAATCGATCCTGTTTCTTATAAGGATCAAAAGTCTCTACTGAACCGAGGTTTGAGTACTAGAAATAGCAAAAACTTTTCCCATACATTTGTACGGAAATAAATCATTTTAATATGTATTTTAGACACAGACAAACATAACTAACATTTAGATGATCTATTGGCATAAAAAAAAATTTTTGTTTAAAATGACCATTTTCTTGCTGGCTGTAAATTTTTTCCAAAATCTGTAAATGCAGTTCAGAATATCTATAATACGGTCGGCGTATCTTGGCGGACGTGAACATAGGCTCTGCGAACTTTAGCGCATGTACACTCGTGAAGAAAACTGTTATTGTCATTTGTTTTATTCCCTAAAGAATTTCCCTAATAAATGACCAATTAGTACAAATTAAATAAATATCAAGAAACTTTAGAGACAGAAAGCTACAAAAATCTTATATATATAATTCTCGTGTCACAATGTTCGTTCCCACACTCCTCCGAAACGGCCAGCCGTTTTGTATGAAACCGATTTGTATGAAATTTTGTGAGCATATTGGGTAGGTCTGAGAATCGGCCAACATCTATTTTTCATACCCCTAGGACGCGAGCGGAGCCGCGGGCATCAGCTGGTAACTTATAAATTAGAGATTCAATTTCGATACCTCACCTTTCGACAGTAGCAGATTTTATCACAAACACCCACAATATTATTTACATTTAATATTTTTATATATTTACACTTATTTTTATTTAATCACTGGCACTGAGGTCGGAAATCCCTGACATAAAGTCGTCGGCCCCTTGGGTACCATGTGAGGTACTTGACATAGGTTCATTAGGTGTACAATCACTATCCACTGACCTTTTGATATCGGGCGTTTTAGTCCTTGAGCGAAACCATCCGACCACGCCTTACCTTTTATATGTGATGAGTGGGCATACGACTCGTCAGTGAATACAATTGGTCACCTTTCATCCCTGTATTTTTTCATTGCCTTCAAGTACAAGATCCTTTTCAGGCAAATGTCGGTCTTCTCTATAAGAACTATTCTATTGGTTTCGGTGTTTCGCCACTTGAAACCCAAATTTTTGACGATTGTCTGAAAATTTATATCTCGTTTGTTCGCTAGTAATTTTTTTTATGGTCGGCATTTCTTTTTCAGTTTTGTGGAAGTTGTGTATGCATCTTTTTATTACTCCTTGGTCAAAATGATCTATATCAGTAATAGGTTTTGATCTAGACCTTTGTTTACCAGTCGTGCGGAATACCGAAAGTAATCCCGAAATATTGCCTTCATTTGCGATCCGATGTACTGTGCGTTTGGACATACTAGTTACGTAAGCAACTCTTAAATAAACTTTATCTACATCTTTTAGGCCTCCTTCTTTTTTCATATACTGTGTTAAATCGTAGATATTTTTTCTCGCCTGGCCATTTAACGCACAATTATGTTTTGGTGGCATATTTGGCGTATAATATATAAGCGCCAACTGACACTTGAAAAGAACACAAATAAAACAAACAACACTAAACAAAAAAAAAATAACAATAATAAAAACAATGAATGACAATATCAACGAAAACTTTTGTAACCGACTGTGCTCAAGACCGAGATAGCGACACGAACACGACACCAATGCTAACGTGTGACAGAGACAGAGTACCGTGTACCGAGCATTGCCGAATAAGCACGAAGTAACCAAAAAGGGATGTCCAATACGCGTGCCTGAGGATGTTGTTTGATCGATATCTATTCAAATCGATTGAAATTAAGTAATTTTTTTTTTGTTTTTTCAATTTTATAAGGAAGTTTTAAATTTTCTCAAACAGTCGTTACATAAGTACACGTTATTAGATAACTGATTTTTAAGTAAATTATGTCTTTCAACTGAGAAAAAAACAAATATTAGTTTGTTTTTTTTATTAAAATCTAAATCTCGTTTATTAACTATAAAATTCACTAATATTCGTAAATCTATTTCGTTTAATATCTCATACAAACAAGAAGCGGTAACTTCTAAATAAGACTAATCGATTATATATTTCATCGAATAAAGAGTTGATTGTACTTACTGATGGTCAATCTCTAGCCTAGACCACCGTCCCCCGTACGTCGCCTCATGCCACCATATTGGTCCAAAAAAAAGTCATTGCGCAACCATCTGAGCGAACTTCTGGCTCGCCAAGATACAACGGCCGAGGTATAATTATGGATAGTCTCCTAAAAGTGTTTTCCTGTAACTATAACGGTTAAGGTACCTACCCTGACTGTCCCGTCTCAAAAAATCACCCTGTATAAGAAAATAAACGGCTTACTTCAAGTGAACGTTTTGTCAACTATAATTATCGATTTCCGGCACTGAAGAAATTGTAGATGAGAAAATTGGAGTTGAATTTTATTTTTTTGACAGCCAAAATGACTCTACTCTGCTTGATGGCAAGCATGAGTAAAATCCAAGAGTGAGGGTCACCATCCTCATAGTTTTTGGTTTTGTGAGATGTTTCTGCATCATTAGGTCTCCGGTATCGTACTTATCTACGAAATACTCATTTTAGGTTGAACTTTATAGCAGGCAAAAACCCCTATCGAAGGAGAGGCTTAGGCCCAGTAGTGGACTATTAGAAGCTGTTGATGATGACTGCTTCGGTGGCGAAGTGGTAGCGTATGCGACGGCTGTGCTTGAAGTCTCGGGTTCGATACCCAGGTCGGATCAATTGTTTGTGTGATCCGCAAATGTTTGTTTTGAAGTTTGGATGTTTTCTATGTATAATGTGTTATTTACAAAAAAATGTATAATTATGTATTTATGTCAGTTGTTTAGTACCCATAATGCAAGCTCTGCTTTGGGACGAAATGACGTTATGTGTAAGATGTCCGGAATATTTATTTATGTATGATGATAAGCAACAAGACCAACAATTTTGAATTAAATACCAGAGAAGTATAGAATTGTATTATTTGATTTTTTAATAAAACATCTTTAGCGACGAGTAGTTGTACAGTAAGATCACCATCTTAATATTTCCACACAGTGAAATTAGACGACTGCCTTGTTGGTCTAGTGGTTAGCGTATGCGGCTGCTGATCGAAAGGTCTCGAGTTCGATTCCCAGGTCGAACCAAATGTTTGTGTGATCCGCAAATATTTGTTCCGGAGTTTGGGTATTTTCTATATATAATATATTATTATGTATGTATTTACAAAAAAAAAAGTATGTTTATGTATTTATATCAGTGGTCTAGTACCCATAGCACAAGCTCTGTTTAGTTTGGGACTAGATGACGTTATGTGAAGGATGTCCGAAATATTTATTATTATTATTATATGTGTTAACTATTAGGAACAGCTTCTGACCGTCTGATATTCTAGACAAGTATACATTTATGTTCATACGTATTTAGAACAAGGCTGTTGCTTAATTAACACTTTATTATCAGTAAATAAACTCTATAAGCATTATAATTCAGACAAACCTTACCAAATAACGTATATAAAATATTCATATAGTAACCATTTATCTACCTGTCGTCTAGAGTTTGGTTCGAAAATCCACGACCTAATCTGTCAGCACGTCTGTCAAACTTACTCTAACTTGAGCCCTTTGCTAGATAGCGTTGAGCGAACTTTTTGAGTTATTTGATTCAGAAATTTATGTTTTATTTTTGGTTTATACCTAAAATAAAAGTAAACCGTATTAATGTTAGACTTCCATTACCATTACAGTATATATATTCCGTTACCATTATTATTATTATTATTTTGATAACAGACAACTCCCGCATTAGGAATATAAATTCCTGTGTCGCGGGGGACTTTAAAAACATACATGAAACGGACACAAAGAACACCCAGACTCAGAACAACAAATTGTGAATCACACAAAGTGTTATCCTACGTGGGATTTGACCCACGACACTTGGCGCAGTAGGAAGCGGTGTGGCGCCCGCATAAGCCACTAGGCCAACCGTGCAGTCGATTCGAGTCGACAATTATTATTCGGCATTATCGTCATTTACAGCACTCCTCACACATCTATACTTGAACTCGTGTAGTGTATAGACTCAATTTATTGCCTAACTTAAAAGGGTCTTAGAGGAGGAGGAAAGTATAAAAGTGTCCAAAGACCGCTATGGACACTTTTAATGTTTCAGCATTAATGGAATAGTTTTGACCGATTGTAACTACTTCTAACCAATCATTTACTTTCTCTAATCACCCTTCCAGTCTTTATGTAAATGTCCTATAAGATTTGCAGTCGTCTCTTTCACGAACCAGGCTCACAGGTGCGTGCAGCATTATAATGAGCGAATGTCCGATAGTACCATTGGTTCCGACCGTCGCGGTACCGTAAACACCGCAGGTACCTATCAGCCACGACGGGCTTAAAGGACGTGCCTCGGAGGCGCTCGCGCAATTGTGCATCCGCTAGTGTTGTATCGATAGTTTTACTGTCGAGATTTATTTTAATTTACTGGTCTATGTCTGCTTTAAGAGGGCACTTTGAAAAAACATC
This sequence comes from Phragmatobia fuliginosa, assembly GCA_932526445.1. Taxonomy (NCBI): domain Eukaryota; kingdom Metazoa; phylum Arthropoda; class Insecta; order Lepidoptera; family Erebidae; genus Phragmatobia; species Phragmatobia fuliginosa. The sequence goes on along the minus strand of OW052074.1, from coordinate 14,996,889 downwards.
TAACTAGGCCGCCATAGTGTGGGTCGGCATCACCACACTGCCTGCATTCGCAGAGACTCAAAGACAGAGTAGAGTCAAAGTCACAATTTATTGTAAAGCATACTAACAAAAGTATTCCATGTGTGGTTTATGCTGTAGTTTTGAAATGTTAATTTTGCTTCTGTGAGCAACACTTCTACACATATAGTCCGTCCCGACTGGAACGATACCACGGCGCGGCGTCAAATTGTTAAGTAATTTTTCAGTTGCCTGACCGAATGTTTAAGGTTACCGGAGGCCCAATTCCATTGGAAAACTTAGCGTAAAAGGTAGTGTAACGTAGCGTAGATAAAAATAATTTTCAGAAGACAGCGTATCACTGAGTCTGACTCTACTAGAGGCTTCTATTTAATCTCAAGAGCCACAGGAGCCGTGAACCTTTCATAAATTTTATACAACATTCGTTTTTTTTATGTATCGATAACTTTCACCCGTGAAAAGGAGCAGCACCATTACATCGCGTTTTCTCCGCGAGCTCGCGTGAGGGTACGCTCCCCGGCGGCTAATCGATACGATCTCGCGCGCGAATATGCGTGACCACATCCTTCCCTCCCCCTTCACCATCGCCTGCGTGGTCCAGTCACGTCACGTCCGCTGCGTGACACCCAGCGGTGCGCGAGCGCAGCCGGTGGGTGCGCTTCCGGCGCAAGCGCGCTGTGGTGAAGCTTAACTGACTAGGTCACGCATGGTGCTGATTTGAGTTGAATGGATATTACGACGAAAAATTTACAAAATCACCTTAGTAGAAAATGATTTTGTAGCTTTATCATTAAAAATAAATTATTTTACCTGAGAAATAAATCTAACCCTACAGTATGTACTAAATTGCTTGTTGGTCCAGAGGTCATGAGCTCGATTTCCATTCACGACAAATAATTGTGTGAGGTGCATGATACTACGATACTACAGGTTTGGTTTAGTTTGGGATCAGATGAGTTCAGATGACCATTAGTCGTTTTGTATTTCATTTAGATATATAATATGAGCTTGCCACACTGACTTCACCCTGTCTGATGGAAAGCCTAAGTATTATTAAAAATTCACCATATCGAATTGCGAATCTTTAATTCAACAAACAAGTTAATGGTTTGACCGCACCGCATCTTCGAAGCCTTAAGTCAGTGTTGATCAGCGAGGGACGTATTGTAAGTGTTGTATACTAGGTAAATTGTAGGAGGATTAAAACTAATCTGTCGAAAAGGGGCGCACCTGCGGCGTGTGTTAACAGAGCTTGACATAATCGTAAACTTGCTCGTAAATCGAACGACCCGCACTTAAAAAAGGGTTCAAGGAGCACGTTGTTTTGTGCGAGCATGCGACGCGTGTAGGTATAGGTGGGATTGTCTTATACTAAGTTCATCAATACCTCTTAGGCCAGAAACTGGAAATATATAATACTCGATTTCGCCCTCGGTTCTGTTCGCGTGAATGTCGGTTTTCGTGGTAGAAAGTAGCTTATATCCTTTCTCAGGTTCTAGATTATCTGTTTACCAAATTAAATAAATTCGGTTCAGTGGTTATGGCCTGAAAGCGCGACAGACAAAGTTACTTTCGTATTTATAATTTTTGTAGAGAAGTAAGAATTAATTGGTATTGAAAACCTTCAAAACCAAATAAACACACTCAAAAGTATGTAATACTGTATTTTGTACAGTTTAAGCGTGGAGAAGTGTTCCAACGCTCACGTCGTACAAATAAAAACAAAGAATCGCTCGGAGTGTTCGAAAAAAACAAAACACGGCCTCTACGCCGGCGCCGCGGCGTACTGTTTTTCGGATGTATTTTTCTTTTCAACGTAGCAGGTGAACTTATCTATACAAAGTGTAAGTCTGGCTCGTAAACACATTACCCTCGGTTTACTACGCCGAACCGCGAGTTTGGTGACAATGTGTTATAGATAGATACCTACACATTGCATCGTATCTTACAAATAAATATAATTAAAGAGTCTGTAACTTCAAACAGCTTTTTACTAAATGCATATGAAAATACCCATATAGGCTACTAGTATTAAAAAATATTTTTTTTTTGTCTGTTTGTCTGTCTGTTCGTTAGGTCCGGCTAATCTGCGTAACTACTAGACTTTGGCTCACAGATAGCTCATAAGAAGTAATTAGGGCTACTTTTTAGAGAATTGCAAATTTTATCAAACTGAGAAACACTCAGCATCGCACGCTCCTTCACACTTTAAACTTGTGAAGCAATTCCATAATGGTGAGTTTCCACTGTCCACGTCTCGCCTCCATAAATCTTTACAGTTAAGACGTAAAGGAAAATTGGGGATCAGTATGAACAAAAACATCTTTGCTAATCGTTATTGGGAAGTCAGTGCCCTCAAATATACTAACAACTAGTTCAACCTTCGAATCTCAGGTTACGGAGGTCCGATGCTAGTCGCTCCGTGGAAAACCTGATATTCAGATAAAACGTTTGAGCTAGTAGCCGACCCCAAATAATATTGTAAATAAAGGCTAGGAAGAAAAACGTTCGTTATTCTTTTTACGCCTTTTCAAAACTTATTGAAGATCTGCAAGGAAGACACCGTCAGGAGCTATTAATAACTCAGCCCCTAGGTGTTCAGTTCATGTGCGGAAAGTAGCAATAACGCACGTGCTTGTATCGACATGGGATATTTATAGCCTCGCAGACACGTGCCCGTCCTAATATATACAGTTCATAGAATGATTATGAGATCGACACGAGTTGTTTACGATACGATAAGATACAGAATGCTCTTTAAGTTGTGAGATAATTCTAGAACTGGTTTTATTGTATAATGGAAAACAGTAATTTTCTTCTGCTTGATAGCCTTTTATTATTTGGGGTCGGTTACTAGTTCAACCGGGTTTACCTGAATATCAGTTTTTATACTACACCTGATACACCTGATCGGAACAGTATTCATTATTCCCTGAAAATGAAAAGAGAAAGTTAGTCTTTTCCTTGACCTAAATAAGCGGGAGGAAAAAATGTATGAAAATCCATTTCTAACGTGTTTTAGCGGGAGAGAAAGTTGTATGAATTTTCATTTCTCATGTGTTATCTTATCTATGGCGCGCGCCTGCCCAAAGAGTTTTCATCAACAACCCTTAATGTCCCACTGCTGGGCTCAGGTCTCCTCTCAAAGAGTTTTCATATCATTTAAATATGGAATCTCCGTGCCACTGACATCGTTTTGAGAAGAATAAAAAAAAACAAAAGAAGCGCGGAATATTTATAAATATTATGTCAAATTCTAAGCTAAATTGTGTCTTACACGATGTCTTACGTTTTGAGTTTATTTTATAAATACTTTAAATGTTAATCACAGGTGTAGTATAAAGCACTGTGTAGCACTCGGGTGAAAGTCCCATTCCTACCTCGGGAGTATTGTGGCCCTAGGCTGCGCCTTCGGGCCACAAACTGCTCCCTCGCTAGTAATCGGTTCCTTTCCTCCCTCGGTGAACAATGTACTATTCCACGGAACGATTGAAAATTCTAAGTTCTAAACTAGTTGTCAGTATATTTGAGGGCCCCGACTAATAATAATGATTACCAGAGTTGTTCATGACAACCGAGGCCCGACTGCTTAACGTGCTTACCGAGGTACAGATGTAAAACAACGCCAAACTGCCATACTTCGAACTGTTATTAAGAATTCCATGTAAGAAAATCCAACAACGCTTTTGACTCGGTTGGGATTTCAACCCGAGACCTCTAGATCGACAATCACATAGGTTAAGCCCTCGACCAACGAGGTAGTCAAGTTAAATTACATATTAATGTCATAAATGTATGATCGTATAAGTCCCTTTATTATTTCCACCAGTGCTGAGTGCACTAGTGACCCTTGGTGCACCTTGGTGACCCTAGCGAGGACGGAGGACGCGAGAGGCCCTAACGATTTATGACATGAGCGCCGGGCGCCTGTACTTCTTTCCCTAGACTATGATTTCAAAGAAAGTAAGAAATCAATTTAGTCTTTGTGTTTACTTAATTAATGGTAAAAATAACACATGTATTTATAAATCTATATATTTAAAAATCATTGATGAATTAAAAATAGCTAAACTGCTACAAAAAACTGCAAAACAATCCTATTTAACTGCCTTAAAAGCGTTGCTTAATATTTTATGATGATAGCCTTAGTTATTTTTTAGCCTTAGTTAAAGCTATCTTAGCTATTTTGCAACATCAGCTTCTAGCCACAGTTTTATTAGTTGGAAGAAACAGACAGACAGACTGACAGACTGACAGATAAATTGTTTAATATGTCATTTTTAGGATGTATATAGTACCACATTTATTTGATAAGCGTTTAGTGAAAATCTGTTAATTTGAAGTTACAAACAGTTTTTTATTATGTTACACAAATTAAAGAGTTAATACCTTTTGTCTAAAATATTGAAAATGTGTGAATAAACGAAGTATACTAAGGAAAGGTATATTTTTGTAGTCTTAAATAGATATCTTATTTGACGCTATTTTTTCAAAAACCTTTTCTAAACTTGTACGTTCCATGCCAAGTGAAAGACAAAAATAATTTTATTTATTTTCTAGTTATGTATTAAAGAATAACTAGTTGATTCTAACTGATAACTCAAAATTTTTTAAAAAAGCTTTCAAGATGTCGTATTTTGTTGGTGAGTGTGTGAACGGGGAATGATGATGATGCAGAAGCATCTCACTAAGCCGTCATAGTGTAGGTCATCATGATGCATTGTCAGTCATCACAATGAGAATGATGATGCCTACTTTTGGATTCTACTCATGCTGTTTAGAGTCACTTTGGTAGACTTAAATAAATAAAAATAAAACAAGATAATATTTATGCTAGAGAGGCAAATTATTGAAATAGCTTTATCTCGTCTGTTTTTAGTCAATCATCTACAAATTCAGAACGTTATCAGATACTGCGTATAAAAATTAAGGCTAGAGAATTTCCCTAATAACCGGGACTCGATTAGGTACCGGGCAAAACGATTTTTAATTCAACAATTAAAAAACAAAAGGCAAAGGAAACCATGCGAAAATACAGCTGCAGTCGGAAAGTGGAAATTCTTCGAGGCATCGCATCGCGTCTCGCGGGAGCCGCATATTTTTTAACCGCCCGCTGCCACCCGGGGGTCGTTCCCACCCCGGGCGGGAGGGTTAATTAGTCGCGAACGCGGTCCGGCTCCTCTCTAGCTAACTTGTTTCCTTCTTTATTTGCCCACTTGATACAAATGTGGAGAACGCTGACGCAGCGCCACGATTGAGATGTTAGAACAAGGAGTAGTGCTGGTTTTATTTGTATTTTTATTTTAAAGTAGTGTTCTACATTTACAGTAAATATTCATATGTTATCAATTTTATTGTACCACCAGACATTGTCTCTTTTGTATTTTCCCGGCAAACTTGGCCTCTGTTATACAATATTTACAATTATTGAAATGTGAAATGTAATTATGTTACACTTATTGAGAAAATTATTATCGATATAAAAAATCTTTGTTTATGTATTAACAGTTACACATTAATATTTTGTGATATAAATTGTTTGTTGCTATGCAAAAAATATTATGATGTATAGGTTTTGAAAGTTATTTTAACGTTAAAATTAAAATTAAATTAATCGCAGAATTCAGTGCATTAAAATATACCAATTTTGATTTGAATTGGACCAAACGAGAGGTAGAATAGGAGACTATCCACACAAAAAAGAAATAAACAACATCATAAATAGAGCAGTTGTGATTGTGAGGGTATCACAAAAAGGAAACAATACAAAGTATTGGAAAGGAAAACATGTATAGATTAAAATTCAGTAAGCTTCTTCATAAGATTTTGTCTTCTGTACTTACTTTATTATTCTTATTAATACAATTTGTTTTAGATTCTACTTCCAAACTTATTTGGCTAGTTTATTATAGCCTAACATACGGTGTACAACCCGTTACCAAAGCAAGTAGGTAGTTCGATACAGTGCAAGTAGCAAATTAAGCTCCAGTCAGAATCAAGGACGGCTCAGCCCCGCGGGTCGTTCGGACCCCGTGTTAATGAAGGTGAATATCTTCAAAGCGGTCGGAGAGACCCGCCCGCGGTGCTAGTGAATCTTTAAACGGGTCGTGCACAAATGGACGCTAAAATGTATTCAGCTTGAATACACAAGTATTGAACGGTATTGTGGATACTACTCTTAATTTGTTACATACATTGGTTGTTTTATAGGCCTATGTCCAGCAGTGGGCACGGAAGAAAATACAAGAAAAGTGTTATTTCTGTGTTTAATACTAAGCTTTGGGAAGAGACCTATGTCGAGCAATGGCGCATTATGTGCAACTGAGTTTGTGTATATGTTAATTTGTATGTTAGGCTATCAAGCCTGAGTCTTAAATCAAACACAAATAAAACAAAAGTACAACAGTTTAGTTTGCCCGTTTTGTGTATTTTATTATATACTAGTCGAGTCCCGTTCCAGAGATTAGCGGGAACAAATAGACAGACAGAAAAAAATAAAAAAAAGTAATTGATTATAAAGAATACGTTTCTTTATTTCATATGCACATATTAAGGAAATTAATACTTAAGACACTAAAAAATAAAGTGGCTTTCTATTTGTAAGATATTTTTTTAAAACGGTTCAGTAGATTCAAAGACCTCTTTATAAAAGTACCTTTTTATAAATTATACTGACACAGAATGATCGCAATGATCATTTGATCGTATTCATCATACGAAATTATTAGTTCTGGGTGGCATCGAACCGACGACGCAACTTACCAATCTGAGTCACTAATGACTATAGTGAGCGTTTCTAGGTAAAGTTCGCTTATTTTGACCTCTAATTATTGTTTTCATCAATTAAAATAAAACCAAGTTAAAAGTAGAGAAACGAAGCCTATTACCCGACTACGGCCGAAAGTAAGTGAATAGTTTTAGAAGTCTATGTGTATGTTTATATGTTCCACCGTTGAGCAAAAACTACTGAACCAATTTTAATAAATGAGTTGTTAATAAATTCGCCACAATGGTCCGGGTGAAATTAAATCAAAAGTTTTTTCGTAATCGTGTTGTAGTTTTTAATTTTTTTACTGGGGCAGTACTATCTTCACACAGAAGACCAACCTAAAATGACTGCATTCGTGCTGTCGTCTTTCGTTGGTGAGTGTGAGACTGGAGGCCCACTCATTCTGCATCATTCTCCCGGCGTCGAAAGCCCGTTAGAATGATGCAAAAACGTCTTACTAAGCCGCCATGGTGTGGGCCACCATGCTGCATTGTACGCACTCACAATGTGGATGATGGTCCTTACTCCCGGATTCTAGACATGCTTTCCATCAGGCAATATAGTGATTTTGTTAAACCTAAACGATAAAAATATCTTCCACGATAGCAAAAGAAATAATTATTAAGAGAGAATAATATAGGTTTCTTAACAGTTAGCTTACTTCTTTAAAAATATTTTTTTAATATCACTTGGTTTTATAAGATTTCTGTTCTCAGACACATACGTGTCCCAAATAATTTTCCTCCAAAATCGTGCTTACTAGATATGATGGTTTCCAGATACCGGGAGCCATATTGCGTTATGTTGTGGCCTATATACGTAGGTTATGTACCGTATATTATGGCTCGGTGTGCCGTCAGCTGCGAACGTTGCACTACCACCCACTTGAACACCCCCACCCTCTAACTCGTCCATTCCTCAAAGCTCGTAGAGCGTCACTAAAGGAAGGATCCAAGACGCTCTCAATGTCTGATGGCTACAGTCTATTTCAGCCTAAACATTTTCGGTGCTCGTGAAACTTTTTAATTAATTCACGGCTGAAAGGTGGGAACTGTTTAGGGCGAAATTTGCTGTTACGGTAGCGGCAAAGGGGTCGTAAAATACGTCTTATTTATTCGAAACTGTCATTTTGAGGAGTTATAACTTTATTATTTCAAGGTAAAGTTAACCTGTCTGTTGTCGTATGTTTATTGATGTTGTTTGACAATTTGTATTTTGTACAAATAAGTAAAATACAAGTGTCTGTTCTTAATATCAGATTAACGGTTTTTTTACTTAGGTAATGAAAGTATATAGGCTACTTAAATCAAAAGGACATTTACAAACATTGTATGTTCATGTAAATCGCACAGAATGAGTCTTAAATAAAAATTTACGCTTTCGAAATCATCAATCATCATCATCATCAACAGCCTTTAACAGTCCACTGCTGGACATATGCCTCTCCTTGAAAACGGGTTGGCATAGGGTTGGTTTCAAGTTTTCCTTCTCTTTGCATTGATGTTGTCTTGCGTAGTTTATCCCTTAGTCGCCTTTTACGACACGTGGGATAATTAGGAGTGGTGACATTTTGTATTCTTAATCCGTCACCACACGGACAACTTCGAAATTACTACTACGAAAATTATATAAAACGTCTTTTAGATAATTAAGAGCTTGACATTTAAAAAAAGGGTACCTACATATTAAGACGTTCAAAATAAAGAACCCATCTCAGTGTCGGTACGTCTCTATACTTCTTTTTTCTGACTACGGCGAAGCCTAAAAGAAGGGTAAGGCCTATATTTTTAGCAGTCTATGTTCGTGTGTATGTTTCACCGTAGAGCCTACTGAACCGATTTGGTAATGAGGTATCAATAGATTTGTAATAATGTTCCGGATGCCACGGGGTGTATAAATTTTATTTAAAGTTTTTATGTAGTAGGGTATATTACGAATTTCAGTTCTCTCTTAGGGTTGCGGAGGTCCGATACCAGTCGCTCCGTGAAACAACTGATATTCAGGTAAGACCAGTTGAACTAGTAGCCGACCCCAAATAGTATTGGGAATAAGGCTAGGAAGAAATTGTAGTAGGGTATAGTTTTTAATAAATTATAATAGGCTATACATTGTATAGTTTTTAAAACTTTTCCTTGTTTGTGAGAGGCTGTGGGTTAGATTCCTATCCGTGACAGGTAATATTGCAGTGCTGGATTTACATATTTGCCGCCCCAAAGCTTTAAAATTTTTGCCGCCCCTACTGACTCCTAAAGGTAATTCCTTTCTTTAGAAAATAATCTAGTTACTTGATTATTTTTACAACTTATTTTGTTTTTCAACCTAAGCAAAACTTGGTTTTTACTGCACTACTTATAATGTTTGGTAGGCTAAGGAAAATACGTAAGTAAGGCCCGATACTGCTAACCATGTACCTTTTTTTTTGTTTTCGCGGGGAAGGCTTTTCGCACCATACCCTCCGTGGGGGAGACAGAGGGCGTGTGTGGGACTCCCGTCGAACCGGTCTACTGACTATGTCCCGCGGTGGCCTACCTCGGCAGTTGGGAGGAGCTCCAGGAACGCATCAGCGACTTCTGGATTCCCCCCTGCCTTACCCTATGACTGGGGTACATCTCAGGGTAATCAATAAATTACCCTTGGGACAAGACGATATCGTGCCTCTCGCCGTTTTACACAGTAAAAGGCGGGACACCGACCCGCCCCAGACGACACCCCCTAGCCGCACCGGATATCGCCTGCTCAGGTCACTTGCAGTGGTCACATTTCCCTAAGATGTGGCCGCAACGATCCTTAGGCAACGATTGGGGACTAGCCTCTACCGCGTCCCCTTCGACGCCTCCTTCGAGCGGGATCGGCCCTTTCCCGATCCCGCTCTGCGTACTCCTTCTGGAGCATTAAGTTCTCATAGAATGGGACCTCGGCCTCCCATCCTTCATCACTCACCAGCAGTGCCGCGATCAATGCTGGCGGTTACAGGGTTCGTCCGATCTGACCGGATAGGTCTCGACGCTCGGACTCCCACGCAGGACAGTCCTCCAGCGTGTGCTGGGCGGAATCCCGGTCGTACCCGCAGTGGTGGCATTGTGCCGTAATCTCACGTCAGATTCTATTCAGATATTCACCGAAACAACCATGTCCAGAGAGTATCTGAGTAGGTGACACAGTCGGTCCTCTCTATCCAAGCTTCGAAGCTTGGCACAACGGCTCCAACAGAGCGTTGGCTGGCACAGCCCTGTGTTTCGAGTCGTGTCCCCCAAACCCGTAGGGCTTGCATGTGTGCGTTCGGCCGTAGCATTTCAGGCTTATAATACGGCGCTGTCCCTTCGCATTCCGACCGACAGAACGAATTTGGACGTAGACCATCGCATCCATGTTGGCCAGAATGTCGAAGGGTTGAGATCGCGACAGGATCGTCGCTGCCTCATACGAGATCGTACGGTAGCCCCGTACGATCCGAATGGCCATCAGCCGCTGCAGACTCCTAAGTTGAGCCTTACAGCGGGAGGAAACGGCCAGGTCCTTAGGCCAGACGGGTGCCCCGTAGAGGACCATGGATCGCACGACGCCCATATAGAGGCAGCGAACTTCTTTCCTTGGTTCCCCGAGATTGGGCAGCATACGATGTAATGCCTCTGCTACCCCTCGAACCCGGCGACTTATCGCCCAAAATGCTCTTCGAAGCTCCACCAACTGTCAAGGATGAGGCTATGTACTTCATGTACAGGCCCATCCGGACTTCAGTGTCACCCACTCGGAGGCGCGAGCTGAGTGGTTCCTGGCGCTTACGTAGGATATCGGACCAAATTGCCTCTGTTTTCTGGGGTGCCACCCTTAGGCCCAGCTCACGAGTCTTTACCACAACACAAGCCACTTCCTGCTCGGCGAGCAGAAGCACTTCGTCGAAGCGTGACCCTTTGGCCAGTATTAGGGTATCGTCCGCATAGCAGACGACACTTAGGCCAGAGGGCAGACTGGTGCGGAGGACCGCATAGTATGCGAGGTTCCATAATTATGAGCCCAATACAGAGCCCTGAGGAACCCCGCAATACACTTCCCTTCTTCGATTCTCCACCCCGATCCAATCCACAAACTTCACCGTCATGTCGCGCAGATAGGCCTCTATGATCTAAACATGCACCTGTCAACGTCAATATATTCAAGAGATGGCAGTATTTGGTCGGCGGCGGAGTGTGGAGGAGGTACGTGAGCGAGTGAATAAAATTCCAGTTCTGCCAACCGACACGACCTAGACAGCTCAAGGTGCACAGTTACCAATGTCGAGTCTTAAAACTGCTAAATCAAAATATGTATGCACATTCGATAAACGTTATTAACTGATTTTAATTGAACTCAATTTAACAAAAAAATTAAAAACAATATTAAATTGAAGTTAATAATAATAAGACCTTCGTCCAGCAGTGGACAGCGATAGGTTGACACTATATAATAATAATAAAAACATCTCACACACAAGCCATCTAGTCCCAAACTAAGCAGAATTTGTAGGTCGGTCCGCCTCAGGGAGGTGCTGGACACTAGCATACCGTCTGTGAGCTGGAAGAGGGGAAAGCTGGTCAAACTCTAGGAGACAGGACGGTCTGCCGATTCAGTCACGGCCTATAGGTCAATCGTGTTTTAGTTTTGAGAGGGTGCTCTCTGCCCGCATCGTCCGGCAACTATGCGAGGTGGGCCCTGATCACCATTCATCATTGGACACCCAATTCGGATTTTGCCAAGGGCGTTCGACGGTCAATGCCATTTTGCGCCTGAGAGCCGTGACCGAAGAGGCAGGAAGCAGTGGCGGCATGTTATGGCTATGGACATCGCCAATGCATTTGATAGTCTGTCATTTAGCTGCAACAGGTAAACACTCCTCTATCACGGAGTGCCCGAGTACCTGAGGCGGCTAGTGGCAGACTATTTAGACAAGCGTACCGTCATGTCCGAGGGCCAAGATGGTGTTTTGAGACGTCGGGCCAAGTCGTGTTTCGCATTGATCAGTCCTCGGATCACTCCTGTGGAACATGGGATACGTCAGACGTCAAGCCCAGGCCCTTCGAGGGCGTCTCCCCCTGGGCTGCACGTAATCTGTTACGACGATGACACTCTGACTACAACCAGGACGGTGAACTTTCAGGTTGGCCACAACGGGAGTCTCCCTGGTGGTTGGGCGACTTGAGGCACTGGGCTTACTGGTGGCCCTGGATAAGACGAAGGCCCTTTTTCTCCATGGGCCCGTCGTAAGCCACTCTTCGGTCTATTGCACTGTATGGTGCACCGGTGTGGGCGGCGGCTCTGACCGTCCAAAATAGGGCACGCCTCTGGTGACCCCAGAAGATATTGGCGGTTAGAGCCATACACGACATCTATGCCATGGTAATGCTGTCCGCAAATGGACGGAATTCGAGCCGTCGCTGCATTCTACTGCGCCAAGTGTCGTGGGTTCCTACGTGGGAGAAGACTTTGTGCGATTCACAAATTGTTGTCCTAAGTCTGGGTGTTCTCTGTGTTCCTTTAAGTATGTTTATAAAGCCCCCCGTAACACAGGATTTATACTAATAATGCGAGTACGGTCATTTAAAAAAATATGTGTCCGCAACCTTACTTTTTTTCTGTACCAATTTATTTTTTGGGCCATTTTGCCGCCCCCCCAATTCTGCCGCCCCAAGCTTCAGCTTTTTCAGCTTATATGGTAAATCCGGCCCTGTAATATTGTGATAATTTATTTTTATGTACTATACTACTGTGTTTTTATGTACTTTATCTATACCTAATATTTATGTATTTAGATGATATATACAAGACACAGGCTCTGCCTAGTTTGACATCAGACGTGACGTGGTTACCACTTACTGGCGACACTTGTATTTCTTTAATCAAATTCAACTTTTGATTAATGGCGCTATGGTAATGTGTGACCACAATTTCGCCATGTCATGTATTTGAAAGACAAACTGTCAAAGGATATAATTCATGTAGAGCTACAGTAGAGCCAAAAGATGGATAGGTAGAAAATTTGCTTTGAAAAATGAAAATAAAAAAATATAATAATTTGGTGTCTCTTACAGGCATAATCGAACATGAATAAACTAAAATATATTTATTTAAACATAATTTATTTAATTTCTGGTGCGATATATCTTTATATGACAATCAATTAAGGATAGTTATTACATTTAAAAGTAGTATTATGTAAGTTATAATATTTTGATTACTTACATACAAATAATTAATGTATTTAAGAATTGCGTTTAATTAGTCCCGTTCCACGTGTCACGAGGTTCTGATGGTGGAGAAGCATCTCAGTAGAATATCATAGTGTGGATCCCTATACTACACTGTCAATAAGTCCCACAATGAGTTTAGTGACGGCTACTCTTAGATTATACACGTGCTTTTCATCAGGCAGACTGGACTCACTTTGACAAACTCATACATTCTAACCTATACTTTTATTATGATGACAAAACTACAAAAGACCAAGTGTTCAAGTGATCCGAGAGTAGATTTATCCCATCCTCTAATGTTTAGGGATAAATATTTATTGATTATGTCTACATTTATAGAATCTGTGTTGTTATGTGAATTTATATGTACTATCTCTATTTACATTGATCTACTTGTTCTATCTGTGAAAACTTATAACTGACCCGCTCTTTTCGTACTAAGTTTGTATACTGCAATGATTTAGCTGTGAGTTTTCCTTCAATAATAAAATAAGATAAAAAATAAAACATGTTTGTTGTGAGCCGTCGTAAGAGGCATTATATCGCCTTAAACAAAGCAGCCGTAAGACAAAGGAGTACATAACGTACACAAGGTACACAGAACAAACACAGTTGTGTATCGGTCAGGCAGGACATCGGGCACGCCGATCCCGCGGCGTCCGCGTTCTAATTAAAACACCCCTCGCGACCCTCCCACTGCCCACCCCTTGCCGATGTTCGTCAAAGATTATTCGTGTAATTTCAGAGAAGGGTCGCAATTGGATTTTCTTTTACTTACCGATAACTGTGTTGGTGTGATTAAATGTGTGGAACTTTCAGGTAGGATGGATAAAGGTGAACTTAGTATTTCATGGTTGTTGTTTGTTAACCAATCTATAGTAAGACTCTTTGGTTATGCCTTATGCATTAAGCAAAGACTATATTATATTCTCTATGGTTATATTCTCTATGGCATCAAGTATATATTAAAGACTGAGAAAATGCTCAAGAAATCCTTTCTACTAATATTATAAGCTCGAATATTTGTTAGAATGGCTATATGGATGAAAATGAAATAAAATGATGATAAAATAGATTATAGTCTGGATTAACAAGTGGAATACATTGTATCTCGAAAAATGTACTATACCGGTGGGATGAGCAGAGTACAGCAACAATTGGTAACACCGTTGGGTATAGTTATTGGTAAAATAAATAATAAAATCATTATTGGCTAAGTTTTCAATAGTGATTTAGATATTAAGCATGTTGCTATATCGTTACTCTAGCCGTCTAGCGCCATCTTAATAACCACGTGTTGTCCTGTGGATGTCAGAACAAGTGTTCTTTTTCTTCCTTTGATTGAGTTACAATTTATATGGAATAAAACTAATTTAGTTCTTAGGGCCACAGCACACTAGCTACTTTTAGCATCGGCGATCGGCGATTTTGCGACTGCATCGATCCTGCATCGCGTTTTAGCGACTTCCTGCGTTCGATCGGGGTATCGGAAACGCGCGTTTTAGCGACTGCTCAGATGCCAAATCGATGCTACCGGCATCCGAATGTGTGCGGAAAGTAGCGTTCAGCTGATGTGTCGTGCTTCTAAAAAGCGACTCAACCTCCGCGTTTGGCGTTTTTAAGTGTGCGGTGTAGAGCGTTCGGTCGCCGTATTTAGCTTCTAAAAAGCGACTAGTTGCCGATCGCCGATGCTAAAAGTAGCTAGTGTGCTGTGGCCCTTATATTTGTTGTTTGAATAGCGGATTTTTAGAGTATACTAGTTCCACCAAACTCTAATTTGGGAGGTACACTCCGCCAAAAAACCATCATAGAATTTCTTAACTGCCGCGGTGACGTATGCGGCTGCTGATCAAGAGGGTTCGATTCCCGGGTCGGACCAAATGTGTGTGCGATCCGCAAATATGTGTTGCGGAGTTTGGGTGTTTTCTATGTATAATTATGTATGTATTTACAAAAAAAGGGATGTTTATGTATTTTTATCAGTTGTCTAGTACCCATAATACAAGCTCTGCTTAGTTTGAGACTAGATGGCATTGTGTATAAGATGTCCGAAATATTTATTTATTATTAACACAGATTAAGTTCAGTGGTAGCGTACGGAACTGCTGCGCTGAGGTCTGATTTCTGAGGTTTGATTTCCGAATCGGATTAAATGTTTGTATGATCTGCAATTATTTGCTTCGGAGTTTGGGTGTTTCTTATGTATGAGCAAAAAAGAAAGTATATGAGTAGTCCAGCATTCATAGTAAAAGCTCTGCTTGGTTTGAAGCTAGATAGCGTTATGTGCCAGATGTTTGAAATATTTATTAATGTACCGCCATAAATAAGGCGTAAAGCCGTTGGTCCCGGTTGTCATGGACATCTATGGCAATCGTTATTAGGAAGTCAGTGCCCTCAAATTTACTGATAACTAGTTCAACTATCGAATTTCAGTTCTCCCTTAGGTTTGCGGAGGTCCGATGCCAGTCGCTCTACTAGTCACCGATACTAGTAGCCGACCCCAAATTATATTGGGAATAAGGCTAGGAATAAGATATGAATAAGGCGGTACTGACGTAATGCGTACCGCCATATGACGACAAAATTCTATTGTCTAAAAAGTAACAAAATCTTAAATAGACAAGCGAGTCTGTTAAATAATCTTTGCGTCTCGTCCGCCGCCTACGGCAATGTAAAAAAGACCAGGCACGCACATCGCGGGTAAGATTGCCTCGTAAAAACTCTACGTACATCCACAAAGAGTATCCACACACGTATTTATAACGCAGAGGGCTCTCGCCGACCCTCCCAATTAACGGTTAATCACGCCTCCACGCGGACACGAGGAAATAAACTAGTTATTATTTTCAATGCTCTCGGAACGTCCTTTGATGTTGACAATTTTGGAGTATGGAGAAAATGCATGAGCAGAACAGCAACGCAGCGGTTTTATGACGGGTCCTTTTAGGGTGGTGGTTAATGATATTGGCTGTCTTGGGTTCGATTCTTATCCATAATTGTATGATGAGCCCAATGAGTCCTTTAACTTTATTGTTTATTGAAATTTGTTTGTTAGTGTTATAGTTACAATAATGACTGACTCTGCCTACCAACGCATTTAATAAAAAAATGTGTTTTCATCATAATTAATACGCAATACGCATTTTAAACGTAATCAATACTAAAATTGATATTTAGAATTGTAGCTTGCCGAAATTCACAGAAATAGCGCAAAGTTGCGTTATCGTTGAAAATTTTAGTTAAATTTATGTACCTGTTTGAAGTACTTATACTACGTATTACTTTGATAATACTAATAGATTTCGTATAGTCGTAATAAGCTTGCAATGTTGTTTTGGGAATGAGTCCTGTTAAAATATTGTAAGAGTTTTGAAATAAAAAAAATAAATAAAAAAAATGTGTGAAGTCTAGTTATCAGCTGACTGGTTCTTAATTTATGAAAACTTTAACCACACACCTAACAGTCCTTTAAGTTACTAATATGCTGAAGATGAATTTTATTCCTATGCGATGTAAATACGGAGATCATCTTCCTAGCCTTTATTCCCAATATTATTGGGGGTCGGCTACTAGTTCAACCGGTTTTACCTGAATTTCAGTTTTTCCAGCGACTGGCATCGGACCTCCGCAACCATAAAGGAGAATTGAAATTCAAAGATTGAACTGGTTGACAGTATATTTGAAGGCACTGACGTCCAAATAACGATTGCCATAGATGTTCATGACAACCGGGACCGACGGCTTTACGTGCTCTCCGAGGCACGGAGATATAATAAAATAAATAAATATAAATGTTAGCCCCCAAACTAAGCAGAGCTTGTATTAATGGCTACTACACAACTGATATAAATACTTAAACATACTTTTTTTTGTAAATGCATACATATATTATACATAGAAAACATCGCAACTCCGAAATAAACATTTCCGGATCACACAAACATTTGGTCCGACCCGGGAATCGAACCCGAGACCTTTTGATCAGCAGTCGCATACGCCTACCACTAGACGATCGTGACAGTTTTATAATGTTTGTTTTACTTTACACACTTTTTTTTTTTTTTTTTTTTTTATATTTAAGCCTGTGAGCCTTGTGAGGGTAGGCAATGTAGCATGGTGACCCCTACCATGGCAGCCTGGTTAGATTATTCTGCATCATTCTCCCGGCCTTCGAAGGGCGGGAGAATGATGCAGAAGGATTGGGCCTCCGGTCTCACACTCGCCAACGAAATACGACAGCAAGAATGATGTCATTATTAGGATGGTCTTCTGTGTGAGGGTAGTACTGGCCGGGTCGAGCCTGCCCATTCGTGCTGAAATCAGCGTGGCTCTACTACCTACACTTAAACAATGGATACAAAGAATGAAAGCTGATAGAGAGAAACTGAGATTATTGAAGCAACTCATAAGCTATCCGTTTTTAATTCAAAACTAGAAATCTTTTATTTGGAATATGCATACGAAGTTACTATTGTATGAAAGATGGTGTATATAATATATTACAAGACCAGTTTTTGCCCGCGGCTCTTCCCGAGTGAAGTCCCTTATCGCGGAATATATTAGCCTATGTATTTCCTCTAGAATCCAAATATGTGCATTACAAATTTTATCCAAATCGGTTCAGCGGCTTATCTGTGAAAGCGTTAGAAAGAGACAGAGTAATATTTTATATTGGTATGGTTTATGGAGATAGAAGAGTCTGATCTCATGGTCATCCATCCAATTTACTTTAATTTTGGAGGTGTATATCCTAATACAGTGTTATATATATATATCTCAAAGACATCCCTCTTATTTTTAACATTTAAATACAATTTTTTTTTTCCTAAAAATAATCTTTTTTGTTTGATTCTTTTTCTATGGTTCAATATTAAATACAATTAAACCAACCAATGATTCACAAAACAAACGATTACGTTACTTAACTATGCGACTATTATTATTTAAGTTTCAGGTTCGATTCCCGGTCGGACCCTATGTAATATAGTGTTAGCGTCACGTGACCATGTCATTGACGACTTACATAGATTTATTTCCCATCCAAACCCGCTTTTAACTATTTTAAGTTACAAGTTGAGTTTAGTATAAGGATTCAAAACTAAACGCAATTAACATTTATCATTACAAATTAAAGTTGTACCCATTTCAATACCCAAAGATTTTTTACTAACGCGGCTATCTTTAGCCAAATATTTATTAAGTTTTCCTTTTAGCATAAACGGGCTTCACTAAATGGCACCCAAACATGGGGCTACAAATGTAGAAAGAATTTTTGCAAGCCAAGATCTTTCGACAGTCGCTACATTCGAGAAAATGGATGAGGGTTGTTTACGTGCACTCGGGCCATCCCTCGAGGTGATCCCTGTAAAAACCGTGATCGATACACAGCCCGACGACACGGTGGCCCCGGGGGCGCGTCAATTTGGCCTCTACCTCGTCAGCGCTAAATTATCCCGACATCTTTAAATGGAATTTCGCGGGTTTCGCGACCCAAAAGTCCCTGCACGTTTCTCTAAAGGTTGTCGAGGCGAACAGGGGGTGGATTTTCAGGCCGCGCTCCGCCGGTCCCCCGTCGGTCGCACACGCGATGTGCCACCTGACTCGAGCCATTTACCGTTTATGTAGTAAATAAGCGCCAGCAATGTTCGGAGCGTTCATTTTATATACTTTTGTATTATTTCGAGTCACGCTGATCGTGTATCGTTAACGAATAATAACTATTATTGTTAAGATGAAACCATTTTTTGATTATTATACCGCAACACAGAAATTGTGTGATCTAAGACATAGGCATGTGATGAACAATGATATAGTGATATTCTTCAAATCTACAATCATATATAGTCAACAATGAATATATTGACTACCTATGACCCGCGGTGTACACAGTGACATCAGACAGACAATTTTTTCTTTGTGTAAGTACCATATACACTTCAATTTTATTTATTTCACATACACGAAAAAGTCCAGCAGTGGACTGTTAAAGGATGATGATGATCAAAACTTAGTGCACGAAGTGTGTACAAAAATGTACGTAGTATCGTAGACATTGTCTATCAGTCTTATGTAGGGTAGTGAGCGTGGAAATGAGTCAAAAGATATACAATCTTTCCTACCTACGAGATTAAGGTATTTCGTTTTGTCACAGTCCTTTGAATAAATATTAAAGATGGTTTGTTTGTTAACACGCAATAGAGTTGGGCCTTATCTAATTTTTCGCTATTTCCCTATTTAATTGTTTGATTCTAAGTCGAGATTATTTTCTTTCTTACTTTCATCATAAAACACTGGAGTTTAGACCTTTGGTACCGGAGTTTGAATGACATATGAATAGACGCCAAAAACCCTCATTTTTAAATAAAAGTCTATGCCGAGCCTTGAACTGTCAATGGCTGTTGGCGATGATGATGTTAAGACGAATATACGATTAATAATATACTATTTCATATTACAACACGAGCTGAAACATTTTATTAATAAAAACAAATAAAGAGAAGCAGAGTAAATTTAGAAAATGTAAGTTAATCATATCGCGAGCAGTTCTTTCTAAGAAAGCTCTCGCGTTATCTTGTATTAGATAATATATGTGAGCGCAAATCGCCATAGGGCAACCGCTAGTCATATAATTAAGTTAACGCACCCGTCGACGGCTAGCACGAACACTCTCCACCCTCCGGCGGTAGTCAACGTCCCGACATGCACACGCCACCTTAATGACTTACCCACGACGTTGGACCAAACATCTCAAACGTTTGCCAACACTACCAAATCCAGACGTCCTCTCGTAATCCATTGCAGAACCTTCACATAAGATTTTACAAAACGGTTGGATTATCAGGTTCGACCAACACGCCAACAAGCGAGTGTAATCACCACCGCCGGTGACCGCTCGCGCGTAAATTACGAAGCATGTCCAATATATGCAGAGCCGTATTAGAACGTTTGTGTTTGAGGTTGTAAATGTAAGATCAGAGAGCTGTTTATATTGGACGGTCTGTGTAACCTACGCGTCCTTCGCTAATGCCCGCTTAGGTAGCCCCCGAACGCGCTCGCAAACACAATCGTGTGCCTTTTATAGACCCCCGCTACGATAGGGCTGCTCTGAAATTGTTATTTGACTGATTGATTGGGTGTTCACGATTCAAGTAACGATGACTAGAAGTTTTGAATTTAGAATGTTGCTTTAGAAAAAGTTTGTTGAAGTTAGTTTAGTTTTAAAGAGGGGTATTTCGTAAGGCGTAGAAAATTATGTTTTTTTAGTCTCCCGTATTTACACTTATGAATACAATATAAAATATAATGAAAAAATAGATTTAGATATTTGTAATCAAATGAAGCTTAAGGAATGCGGCATCTGATAATCATTTTTATTAAAGAGCTGTCATGCATCAATAGACGCAGTGGACAAATTATCAAAAAGTTCAAAGTGTAAAAAACTTCTTACAAACTTTGCGCTCTTATCGCCTTAAACCCTCGATGCTTACGTCATTTTGGTCACGGGAAACTATCCATAACAGTAAGCGTTCTAGCGCTGTTTGTTCTAATAGTTTGTTAAACTACATAACTAATGACAAAGCGCTACAGCGTAAAGCTTCACTTCTAATTAACGCTCGTACGATTTTACTCTTCATAAAATTGTCATAGGTACCGTGAGCTGAATATGGAAATCGTTTCTTACATATACTACTTAAACATTTCAAGGGTTTTAGGTTTTTATTTGAAATGGTTAACTAAAAGTTTTGAGTAGGTAACTACTTAAGCAAATAGAGAATAGATAAATGGAATATATTTTTCATAAAAAAATAGTTTTTTTCGTGTCAACAGGAAATTGAAGTACTTACGTACTACTAAGTTTGTAGTAGAAGTTTCTTGAAGTTTTTTATTAGTTGGTACAAAACGAAGGTTACCCATGAATATAGTCAGGCCTTTTGTTATAAAAATAATCAGTAATGGTATCGGTGATTTGGCTGGCTGAGTGGCAGTACGAAACTGGGTCGATGGTAATGTACTTGCTGTGCCACCGGAGCGTGGCCCCCGGCATTATCTTGCGACAGAACACCACCGGTACGCTGCGTTCCCGCCAAATCCAATATCCGCACGCGTAATAACAATCGCGACCGTCTATCGGCCGCGCGTAAATTATGCACGCCTAGGCAAACGTCTAACGTCCATTAAAAACAATGAAAATAAACCTTACGTAGTTTACATAAGAGTCAAAACAATAGTTGACGTATCTTTGTTCGCGGACGGTCGCCGACGACGCCGTCGTGCTAATGGCTACGCGACCCCCCTCCTGCACCCCGCTGATTCCCCTCTATCGCAAGCAAAGCACACGTTCAGAAATAAGGGAAAAGCTTTGTGCCTAATTGTGTATAGAGATAGTTGAATACAAATCGCAATGAATAATTAATAAGGTTGATACGTTTATTTCGGTGATGTTTGAGAGTTTTTGGTTTTATCAGAACAGAAATTGTTATCTTTCGTTTTCAAAAATGAACCCTATTATTTAAAATTCAAGCTAATACCTTTTATTTACGAAATTTGTTAAAAGTAATCAAGATATAGAGCCAAAGTAAGAGAAAAAAATCGTAGCGGTTTTTAGCAGGAATTTCATGATAGCCTAGGTGTAATAAGGTGTTCTATTCTTGGAGGTTATATTGATTAGAAACTTTTTAAAACAGAATGTACCTGCTGTTATTATGTTTGTTTGTTTGACATTGACGTTTCAGAATCAGATCCAGATTCAGGAATTTTCGTCTTGTGCTTTTAATATAACTTATGTGCTGACTTACGCTAGTATTAATTAAATGTTAATTTAAAACCCAAGACTTTGATAACAAGTTAACGTATTTAATTCAAAATCTTATTTAAAATCTTAAATGGGGCAGATGTCCAGATGTTTTCTAAAAGTACTTGTGAAAACAAAACGTAGAATAAATAGTTTTACTTAGAAGAAAAACCTTATTCATACCTTGTTGTGTGATTTATGCTTCAAAATGTTTAATAATGGATATTTGTGACGTCAGTTGACGTCAGTTGACGTCCACACAGCTGACACCAAAAAGTTGGATATTTCTGTTGATGTCAGCTCTGTGGACGTTCTTAAGACCTTTGTTTTTGGGTTTATTTTGGCTAAATCTACTATTTCTACTGTACTGTTGTCGTTCACGAGTGAAGGGGAACGAACCGGTCCATCCTACCAAATTTAATTCAATTTTTCGTTGGTAGAACTTTTTTTGACAGTCGGCATCGGAATGTGGCCGCGTTCAACGGTTTTTTGATCGCGTACTTTGGCGCCAATTTTAGTTATCTTAGTTTTTAGTTGATATTAAGATGTTTTGTTTGTGTTATTAAGTGTTTAGTGTTTTAATGTGTAAATTGTGTATATAATGGTGGCAAAATCGTAATTTTTCAAGAATTGGAAAATAAAATCGGCCCCCAAATGGGGCCCCTCCCGTTCCAGGTGAGTCAGTTTTTATGGCATAACATTTGAATGGCATTTCAAAGGCCATTGAAATGTTAGAAAAAAACATAAAGAAATGTAATAGGCATTCAATTTATATTTTTAATTATAGATAGAATAGATAGATTTAGAGAAAATCAACTTTTTTTTTTGACCTTCCCTTTATCTGTTGACGTCCACAGAGCTGACTCAACAGACACGAGAAAGTCCCACTATTGGGCCCAACTGACGAGTGGTTATAGATTTCTTGTATTAAAGTATTTTGTCATATTATATACATATCTTACATATAAAATTCTCGTGTCACAATGTTCGATCCCTTTGATTATAAACATGTCTAGATAGAGAGTTCGAGCGTCTAAACGTCCAAAAAAATTGTATTTAACTGTAAGAGACTAAGCTCGTCGCGGCCGATCAGTGGCGTTACTGTCATTGTACGGTAAACACGTATTGATTGGCGTATAAAAATGACGTTTTGCATGATAAAAGTGTGCAGGAATTACTTTGGACGATTGAAGTCAACTAAAAAAATTAGTTATCATCGGTAAGTAAACTTTAAATAACTATATTGTAAAGAAATAATTAAATTAACTCAGTGAAATTTTATCAAAGTTCGACCACCATTTTGACGGCATTCTTAGAGGGTTGCCTGTTAATTGAATTTAAATTTCCCATGTGAGTGTTAGCCAATTTACAAAATGTTGAATCATAACTATAGTGCTGGATAATACATATTATATATGTATATATCATATATTTTTAAATCTAAGGTGGTAGATGTTGTTAATCTGATATGGGTGTCAATTTTGCCGCTCCATGGATGCTATTAATGAAAGTAGTATGTACGACGTAAAGCTGAAGAGATTGTTTGTTTGTTTAAACGCACTAATCTCCACAATTTCTGAACCGATTCTGAAAATTCTTTCACTAATTGGAAGCTACACCTTCTCTTAGTTCTCGATATAAAAACAAGATTTACGAGAAATTGCGGGGAACATCTAGTTAAAAATATAGTAATTAAATTAAATATAACTATGTTGTATATTAACTTATTTAAAGGCCTCTGTGAGTTGGCTTTCCTTCGTCCGCCTTTCAAAGTACCGGAACCTCAGACTACTTTCTAAGGCACAGGGTATATTTTTACCAAATTTTTGTTAAGTATTAAGAATAAATCAGCCATAATAGCAATTCCCTTTTTCACCAACATATATTTTACCTAGTAACTCCAAAGCAAAAACTCTAATACATATTGACTGACTTTAAATTTAATACAAATAACTTATAAATCTCAAAATCAATATATAATTATTTTCCCTCCTTTTATGGAAAACATTCACGGGCTGGTATCACTCAGAACGCTCCCACGTCATGCGCGCGCCCGTAGTCTACGCTTGCATGTGTGTGTAACACGCTCACAAGCCCTTCAAATCTGGCCTGTTGTTTTTATTGCGAATGCAGCGCAACACTCCATCTAGACATGTATATAATCAAAGGTTCGATCCCATACTCCTCCGAAACGGCTCGAACGATTCTTATTAAATTATTTGTGCATATTCAGTAAGTCTGAGAGTCGGCCAACATCTATTTTTCATGACCCTAGGATGCGAGCGGAGCCGCGGGCACAGCAAGTATGTTATATATATTGTACATAGGCTTCTCTTTACCGCGAGCTAAAACTTGTAACTATTATAGGCTCCATACAAGTTAACGCCTAATGTGGGATTAAAAACTTAAAATAGTTTAGTATCGGCTACCAATTCACATTTCCTTACTTAATATTCTAAATGTGTAAGTTACTTTGTCTGTCTGTCTGTCTGTCACGCATTCACGGCCAAAACTACTGAAACGATTTAAAGGAAATTAGGTACACAGATAGTATAGAACCTAAGAAAGTACAAAAGCTACTGTTTACTGCAATAACAGACATACCGCGGAGTCGCAGTCCAAACTGTAGTACAAATTTAATTTTTTTGTCAATTAATTAATTATAGGGTTTCATAATTAATTTAATTAATTGTTTTGTACTCTTGGTTAGTTATTTATTTTTATACTGGGCTCGCCCACACTCGAACGCGTCTACCTTGCCTTTCCCGCCTTCTTACCAAGAAGCTAATAGACTATACTCTGTCCATTCCTTTATTATCTTTTTGACAGTTCAACAAATTTCGAAAATAGTGACGCCCTCACACGTCACCGATTCGATTTGAAATCAAATTCAATCGATTTAATATTCTTTAAGTCAGTATTGTAAATAAATAAAATGTGCACTATTATGATATATAATTGGCCCAGAACAAAGAAATCTTCCTAACACAGTCACTTAACGGTCGGTATAGTAAGTATTTTGTGATTTTTCTAATGTATTTTCTCATAACTCTGGATTTAAACGTTATTAACCATGCGTTTCAAAGTTAAATTTTACTAACACATGCATAGTTAAATTTTAAGTCAGTGGTCCAAAAACAAATTAATTAATGCACAGAGTTATTGTTCTTTATTCTAAGTTCGAACTTAAATTCCAAAACTTCGACTTATTTCCTTGCAAATAATCAATCTTGAAGTCATACTATTCTAATTTCCTTTTTATTTTATTATATTTACAGAAACAATACTTACATGAAGTCAAATTATTTTGATCATAATAATATGATAGATTATTTTAATCGTTTAATCGATTCATCGAATTTCAAGAACTGTATAATATGTTGTGTTTAGCTATGCACACTGCCCACTTCCCTACCCGTCTATAAAGCACGACATTACTGTAGTACATTATTACGAATAAAATAACGGTAATTTATAGGCGTGACCTGTCAAAAAAGACAATAAACGAATGGACAAAGTATAGTGCCCGATACATAGAACCTTCATGTTTGTATTAGGCCATCACTAATGGACCTACATAAACCACACTATTAATAAATATATATGGACATATGACACACATCATCTAGCCCCAAGCTAAGCAGAGCTTGTATTAAGGGTACTGCACAACTGATATAAATACATAAACATACTTTTTTTTTGTAAATACATACATATTATACATAGAAAACAGCCAGACTCCGGAACAAATATTTGTGAATCACACAAATAATATTTGGTCCAACCCGGGACTCGAACCCGAGACCTCTTGATCAGCAGCCGCATACGCCAACCACTAGATTATTGATGTAAATAAAGATTGTAGAGTATCAGATAGTTTTAGTTACCAAACGAATATTAAACTTACATATTCCATCTAGATAATGTTTGTTTGGTATGTTTCCGGCGCTTATGTAAACTACAAATATTTGGTTGACAAGAAAAACTTAAAAAAATAAAGTGTAAGTTTTGATATAAGTTAAATAAAGATTGTGTCACCGGGGCTATTAAAAAGTCATTAAAATGGGATCAGCAGTTTAGATGCTACGGTGGAACATACCTACAAACATTATGTGGACTGCCAAAATGAATACGATCCTTCCTTTTGGCTTCCTATAAAAACAATATAAATAGAGAATTTGAATGGAGAATTTTTAAAAGACGTGTAGGGTAGTTTATTTAGTTCATTATTATTTTATCTAAAAATGAAATGCTTAATCTGATAACAATACAATGCAATAAATCAACAGAAAAATAGAGCTGTAAAGAAAAGTAGCTTATCTACTTCTTTTTAAATTTACCAATGCCATTTTTATTGTTTCTTACTGTGTCCACGCATGTGACTTTAATAAATAACAAAAATGATTAAAGTCTAACTAGAGTCCAAAACGCAAGTCACGCTTAGGCATATTTTCACACAAAGACTTAGGATGCAGACCAAGCCCGCGCTCCCTAATTCCCGTGCGGCATGGCGCGATGGCGGGCGTTGCGCGGGAAAATACAGAGGCCGTTTGGGCGCTACGTTTGCCGCTGTTTTCTTATTACTTTTTATTTTCGTTTCGTACTCGTATTTCTAATTCTTGATTGTAATTGAGACGTATGCAGTATTATGAATTTTAAAATTATAATATCAGTCAATAAAATACTACCTGAATATTAGTGATAGGAACGTTATGCGATTACAATAAAATACATTTTTTGGCAGATTCTTTTCTAAGAGATGAAAGGAGAACATTATAAGACTTAAGATTATTGTAATCTGTAAGTCAGGCTAGGCCTTAGGCTAGTTCTTGAAAACCCTTTAAAATGAAAACTCCAAGGTATTCAAAACATATAGTTCATTTTCGTATTCGTGTACTATTTCTATTTTCTATTACATGATTTAATATCAATGTTCTGCGAAAAACATTCAATTTAAGTCACGATGTAAAAATGAAAGTTGTGTCTACGACGCGTCTGAGTCAAGAATGCGGTCTCTACAAAACTTCGAAAGTTAGGTCAAAGAAAAGAAACAGAAAACGAAGAGCAACTTTTTGTCGCAATAAATGCAAGTTCTTTTAAGTTTGAGTGAGAGAGTAGTATCACTAACGTTTATAATAATAATAATCCGACCGATTTCGGCCATGGCGACCACTTGGACCACTTAAAGAGCTTGCGCTGATGCGCCCGGAGATGGCTTATATAGCCGATTTTCGCAGCTAACCGCCTTGCACAAAGTAGGCAAGTGAGCTTACCGCTCTCATAATTATAGTGAATGGCGGCAAGTGAACGGGATTTAAGCTCATCGCGCTTGACGTCGAGGTAAGCTAAACGCTGTTCCTCAAATTCGCGGATTCGCTTCTTCACAATTTCTCGCCATTCCGGTCGCTGTGCTGCCAAAGACTCCCAGCGAGAGGGCTCTCTATTACACTGACGTTTATGCTCGATTTAATCGATATATTATATTTATCGAGTGTTTCCTGCAATTGTTATGAGATATGCGATAGGGTTAGGTTAGAACTATTTTACATACTGACCAGGATTTACTAGAGATGAAAATCTAGTTCAAAGGAAGGAATTTTTATGGAGGTACATATTTTTAAGCCCTATTAATTTGTATCTGTCCCAAATTTTTAAATAAATAAAATATTTTTATCGGAATAAATTTCATCAAAATTTACAAGCGTTTTCGAACGTATATTCGAACATCACGTAACTTGAACGTGACGGGTGCTCATGTCACTCAATCTGAATGTTTCTTTGACTCTGAAGCAAAAATGGCCGCCATTTTGCTATATTTAATTTGGTATGTGTTGTCACCTATTGTCATAACTGTACTTTCATAATTAACAAAATTATATCTGAAATTTAACCTTGTATTTTGCTTCTTTCAATAATATATGCATGAATACTAAATGCATAAAAATAAGAAGACTACAATCATTAGATAACAAGATGTGTGATATACGTCAGTGATGAACGAAATGACGAACGCAAAATGAAAATTTAAAGCACAAGAAAATGACACAATATTGGTTCTATAACATCATATTGTTATACATTAACTAACATGGTCCAACGTGCCGAAATAATTACAGTACTTACTACTTATATAATTAAACTGGGCACGTGCAATGTACAGCGAATTTTTATAAGACATTAAGTTTTCCACTAAACGAATCTGTATCGCAACTACAGATAGCCTATTGGCATATACAGGTAATTAACTTTGGAATGGTCGCACTAAATACAGAATGGCCGGGCCACCTCAATCGATCAGAGTACTTAATTAGGCAATATTGTTTTATATGTTTAGATGGCTTGCTATTTACATATTCAATATTATTATATTTTTGCGAAATGCCCGTGTCGAATTTCTAGGGGAAACCTCTTTCTTATGATAGGTAAACCACAAGTATAGTTAGACGAGTACACCCACGTTTATCACTCTTTCATTTTTTTATCACTCTTTCATTTGTTTATCACTCTTTCATTTGTATGTTCAGCACGAATGGACCAACTCGATCGGGGCAGTACTACCCTCACACAGAAGACCATCCTAATAATGACAGCATTCTTGCTGTCGTATTTCGTTGGTGGGTGTTTCATATGGCTTATTGACATCTGGTCACCATGCTGCATTGCCCACCCTCACAATAAGGATGGCGACCCCTACTCCTGGATTCTACAATGCTTTCCATCAGGTAGAGTAGGCTTAAATAGATATATTTAAAAAAGGATAATCGCGTTTGGCATTACAATTTGCCTGCGCTAAACTCACTAATCATAACGCTGAATACGGTCACCCATATGCCATGCCAGCCCATGTGTTTTCTTCCTGCTATACGGTTACGGTTCAATAAGCGGGGCGTGAAAACGCATCTCACTCAAGCACATTAGCAGTTACCCCACTTTTTGGATTCCACTTCTATCGGGCAGAGGCCTTGAATAGAAAAATGAAAATTCTTGCACCATGCTCTCTGTTTCAACGATTCCGTACGATTAAAAGAACCGGGTTCTTGTAAAAACCACAAGAAAACCTAGAAAATTCGAGAATTGGACATCAGATGAAAAGTATAAAAACAGACGTTACACATTCATGACTTCTCACTCGATGTGTGTTAGAAAAGCAGTCCATTTAATTATTTTACAAAACTGATTTACATATTTGGCGGATACACTAGCAATCAGCTATGATAAATCCTTCATTTCATTGTTTTAAAAAACGATAACTTCCGCTTGAACAATATTTCTTGTTCGCGGACGGACACATAGAATAACCCGGGTTAGAAAAATAATCTGTGCATCACACGAAGTCCACAACACTCAGCGCAATAGAAAACGGCGTGGCAAGAACACGCCCGTGGAGTCAATTGAAATGTTATAAGATAAAATAATGAAAATAAAATAAGATCGGCTGTAATGCCCACCAGGAAAGACAGGTATTATCGCTCACACAAGTAAGTACTTAAAGCCAGCAGGGCTTTCAATGAAAGTAAAAGCCTTTTACCGAAGCAAACGAAAGCGAAAAATACCAGTACTTTGTCAGCAGGTCTAGTTTATTTGACGATATTCGCTATCGATATTTTTTCCTTCGTAAATTAATCTACATATTTAACGTAGTTTAATTACATTCACACAATTTATATTTACATGAATAGGTGGCGCTGTTTTGAATGCTGAAGATTTTTTTTTCTGTTTTCAAAAGAAGAGGTTCTGTATTCGTTTCTCATTTATTTGTCTATATGTGTTTTTGTTTGTATATTTACTTTCACAGGAACACTTTTAAAAATGTGATACATTCGTTTTTCTAAATCGAATCTCATTGAAGTCGCTCGAGTTTTTTATATAGTAGAATAGAGAGGTGATAAACAGCATTTCTATTCCTTATTTACCGACTTCAAAAAGGAGGAGGTTCCGAATGGATGAATTGATTTTGATAATTCTTTTTATTTGAAAGCTGGCCTCTCGTGTGTCCAGTGATAAAGATTTGATTATAGGATCCTGGAGAAATCGAGGGAACTCCTCAAATATCATAAGCATACCAGTAGCGATTTGGGTACTGGGAATAGTTTATCTTTGAAGTCGGTTTTTTGTTAAAATTATACCACTGCAGTATAACTAAAAGTAGGTAAAGCTTGCACAGATGTTACCGCCGTCTTCATGCAAATAGTTCTCGGTAGTCATAATACGTACGTCAGTAACAGGGATGCTGGCATCAGGAGATGATTGTGCGTATCGATAAACAGTTAGAATAGTGAGTGACGTAACTTATTTAAATTAAGAATTATTATCGTTTGCCCCTATGATATAAAAAAATGTACCCGTGGTTGTTGTAACTTTACAAGGACAACTCCTTATATCCGGGAGATTACCCGGATATAAGGAGCTGTTCTCGGAAGAAACAGACAGACAAAAAATCATTGCATTTTTTTATGTCTGTACCGAATATACTTTGATATGCATTAAGAAAAAAAACTGTTCATTTTATATTACAAACAGACACCCCAATTTCAATTATTTGTATGGATAAGTGCTACATGATGTAGATATTTTCACTTTTAACACACATATATATTCTTTAAACACACATATATATTTTCTGTCTAGTTACATACGCTTATATAGTCTGGTTCGTCGGAATGTATGTTTTCGTCCGCAAATAACGTGAACTCACCCGTATCCTCGCGTATATTTTTACAGCTCATCATCATGGGTACGAGTCGGTGGAGTGTGAGCCGGGCTGGGTGAAAGCGGGCGGTCGTTCAGTCGTCCAGAGCCCGCATCTACCCGAGGCAACTCACATGACTAGTACCACGCGCAATTCTGCCAGGGCTGTCGCGAATTTAAGTAGGAATTATTATAAATATTTAATTTAGAATTTCTTAAACTTCTAGGAAGGCCGCATTTTTGAATATATTATGTTTTATTTTAAATTAAGGTAATGAGGACTTACCTTTGAGACACAAAGAAATTTTGCAAACCCCGCCCCGCTAAATGCTTGTGTAATAAGAAGTATATCTTTTGGTTACAAGTGCGCAAGATAGGTAAGTGCTTGTTATCTAATTATAAAGTTTTTAAACATAATCATGTTTTTTGTTGTAAACAGGACTTATACCTGTCCATATACGGTATAGCCCGTTTGAAACGTCGGAAACTAGCAGGCATCGTATTAACATATAAAATAGTTTGATCGCGAATAAGACCTGTTGACAACAATAATTTTAACAAAAAAATCCGACTTCAAAGACAAACTATTCGGAGTACCCAAGCCGAGATAGGTGTTCCTATGATATTTGAGGAGTTGATGTCATGAAAACCAGGATCCTATAATCAGATCCTTATCATGGGACCATATGAGAGGCACTAGCTTTCAAATGAAAAAAGTATTACCAAAATCGGTTAACCCAAACGAAAGTTCTGAGATAACAAACAAAAACAATAAAACATTACAGTCGAATTGAGACCCTCCTCCTTTTTTTTAAGTCGGAAAAAAAAGTTGAGTATGTATAAAAGCCGCAAAAATATAAAAAAGGTTTTTAAAGTTAATCTAAATTCGTACATATAAGTTAGTTTCAGATTTTGCTTTAAAGTATTTTTGAATGGCCCAAAAAGAAATAATGATATAAATGTACGTATGAGCTATATATTTAATGTATGGTAATATGAAGCTGTAAGTGTATATTTTAAAAACAAGTAAGGAGCATATGGAATACTCAAATTTTATTTATTTATATAAACTTACTGCACATGTTGTACAAAGGCGGACTTAATGCCATCAAGACATTCTCTACCACTCAACCTTCAGGCGATGTAGAAATATGTTACGGTAGGTGCAAGGACGAAATATGTTACGGTAGGTGAAAGTGATAGAAATTACTTCTAACTTTTACTTGGCAATTAAAACGTTAATTAGGAATTACCTAATCAAAGCTTTACTTTGAAATGGTGAACAAGACTCTTACTGTGGGCATCTAATTATTCAAAAATTTTACATTACATTTAAAAGACACTCATCGAAGTTACGACGGATTTTTTTTCTAGTTTTTATATGAAAGGATTATTGGTTGTTTTTATACATATATTAACTTTTTCATCACAGCATAGTGGTATTTTGAATATTACAAAATGAATGTAACGGGTTATTGTTTTTTAGTAGTACTTTCTATTCGGTTTTAAATTGTTAACTTATCAGCGGTTATATACCATATAAAACTACGATAAAATTCTTAAAAATGGAAAAAAAATACGTAAGGTGATTGTCCCGCCAATTTTAAAGAGCAATAAACCGAAGTCCAATAAATATTCAACGAAAAAAAGAACACCACAGCAAAGGAAGTGGTTTCAAAAGTTATTTAATCTTGTCAGTGTGGTACTAAGACTTATTTGTAACAGGCCAAATGTCTGTTTGCGAACCAGAGGCCGAAATATCGTTAATCTCCACGCGTGCTTGAGACAGAAGGCGCGCACGGCGGTGACCTCGGAGTTAATTAATTACAGTACTCGCGCATTACGTATTTAATCATTTTAATGGCAATACATTTGTCTATTGTAGCCAGCAATTAACTTAATATACAACTAAATATACAATTTACATATACCTTTCTTTATAGGTAATATATTTGACCACTAAGTAGAAAAATTATACATGTGATTTTTGTTGGCAATTTAACAATTTTAGTAATGTCTTGACAAAATATCTTAGCTTGGATTTAAACTTTTATTAATTATTTTATTATCGTCATAGATTAAATATTATTTACATACTACATTAAATAAATCAAAGCAGGAGACCTTGTAGGTTTACCTATCTTTCTAAGCATCTTAAAAATAGCACTTCTGAGTGTAGAAAATTTAGGTATTACGAATACATTGAAAAAGGTGATACGTTTTAGGCGTCAACTATGATATTTTTACCTTGAGTATTATCTACATATACCTATTTTTTATGTTGTTTCGTTTCAGCACAGCCCTGTGTCGGCGGGGGTAGTAGGGAGACGCGGGCGCCTTGACAGCGCAGTGCCGTTAATTCCTGAGCGCTGCCGCGGCCGATTGACAACGCGCTCGGAATTTATCGACGCGCACACTCGCCGACGCTGGCCCTTAGTGATGGGAAGCATACCAAAATGACATGAGAAACATCGATAAATATTTTATTATCAAAAAGAATTGCAATTTTAAATAATATTGTAATAAATTATTTTGCCACAGGTATACAGGTAGAGAGTACTTGTCGCATTGGTTTGTCGTTCTACATTTTGTGTGTTAAGCTTTAAAAGTACTTAGGAGACCGAGCCATACTCGGTTGATACTATTTTTTGTTAAATAACGCTATTTATTCTCTCCTCCAAACATTATCAAGATCTAGACTAATCTTGATCGATTTTTCATTCCCAAAAACTTCCAACTACCAAATTTAGGTGAAATCGTTATTACCGAGAACATAAATTTCAATAAATAAATAAACAAATATACATGATGATATTACCTCTGCAGTAGATTAAATAACCTAAACTCAGCAGTCTTAATGTAACCTCAAATCAATATATCGATAAAGTCAGCGTTCAACCGTAGTACCAGTATATAGAAGCTATATACATGCTCGTACATAAGGGCAGATGCCTTTTAGGCCTAACCGCGTGTTACCATGAACCTATGAAACCCTATCTCAACGCGCTCAAATGACAACACTTGACATATTATCAAATTATATATAGGATAAATATGGTAGGCATAGGCTAGGAAGGAAAACTGGATATGTGCTGTAGAACTAGATTTGATATTAAGTTTGAGGGTCGGCAACAACGTCGCGGTCAGACCTAAATGGGTCATGAGCGTTTCTGTGATTCGTCTGAGGTCACGTTTAGCAGACGCTCCCGGTTGTTATCATAAGATAAAAGTCGTGAAGCTTAGTTGTAGGCTTTCGGGTGGCTTGAAAACAGCCAACGTTAGATAACAAGTTAGTCCCCAACCCGCACTCGACCAGCGTAGGGACGTATCGCCTTAACCCTCTCCTGGGAGGAGACCAGAACCGGACAGTGATATATATACATAATCACAATTATCTTTGTCTAAATTAAATAACACGCCGCTTACCAAATAGATGTGTGATCCTAATCGGTGTAAACTAAAAACCGAACACTATCTCTTAAAATACAGGAATACCTAGTGTAAGAGACGGCATTAAAAACATTTTATTACAGACACAATGCATTGTGAATTTCTAATGTACTAGTGTGCTTTTATTTATAAATTGTATCTGTGTTTTTGTAAATAAATTATTATTATTATGTTTACACTCACCTGATTATTGAGGAATAATATGGAATTCTCTTTAATGTAATATCCGACATACACGAAGGCGGAGCCGTAAGCAAAAGCTAGTAGTATATATTGATAATGTTTCAAAATTTCTATATTAACTGACATATTAGTGTTCAAACGGTTACAAAAAAAGACCGTGGCTCATGGCAATAGAGTTTATTTTTAAATAACATCACATCAACACAAGAGAGAGTACCAAAGTTCCTTTTATCCTACAGCAATGCACTAGACAACGACATTTCCTCGACAATAAAGTTGGTGATACGTCGAAACTGTAACATTTGACATTTCGTACGGAGAGCGCACATCTAGGTCAGCAGGACACCAGCCACTAGCCGAGCTTAAAACGGATAATGCACCCACCTAACTACAAGATAGACCAATAAGGTAGATGTTTTACGCCTGCTAAAATTTACAGATGCATTTAGTTAAAATTGTATATTTAACCTACCAAAGTGACTCTACCCTGCCTAATGGCAAGCATGAGCAGAATCCAAGAGTGGCACCACAAAAAGAAATAGAAATTAAATAAAATTAAAGAAATTAAACTAAGAAATAAAATAAACCGAAATAAAAACAGAAATTAAACTAAATGCATAAGGATTATATCTTATTTTGAATGATAACTTTTGCAATAAGGCGTTGAATGAAGCAGTGGTAGTAAAGTGGAATGGCTGTCAATTAGTTGCAACCAACCAACAATCAACCAAAAGAATAGAGGCGTCAGCGATTGCAGAACGAAAAGCGGACAAGTGCGAGTCGGACTCGCTCATGAAGGGTTCCGTAGCAGCAAGTAACGTCATATAAAGTTCTTGTAGTACGTTGTAATTTTGACCGATGTTATAATAATAGTGTTTTGATTGAATGAAAGGTAAATTGCGGTTTACGATTTATGACGTACTAGCTTTGCCTGCGGTTCCGCCCGCGTGTATGTCGGTTATCGCGGTAAAAAGTCCTATCCTATGTCCTCTCCCAAGTTCAGTTCTATCTTCATACCAAATTTCATCAAAATCGGTTCAGTGGTTTAGGCGTGAAAGCGTAACAGACAGACAGACAGACAGAGTTACTTTCGAATTTATAATATTAGTAGGGATTAAAAAAAACTGCTTACTAGATCTCGTTCAAACCAATATTCGGTGGACGTTTGCATAGTAATGTACATCATATATATTTTTTAGTTTTATCACTCTCTTAATTTAGAATTTATAGGGGGGGACACATTTTACCACTTTGGAAGTGCCTCTCGCGCAAACTATTTAGTTTAGAAGAAAATGATATTAGAAACCTCAATATAATTTTTGAAGACCTATCCATAGATATGATAAAAAAAATGAGTTTCAGTTCTAAGTACGGGAAACCCCCAAATTTTTATTTATATATATATTTTTATGTGAAAATATTAATGCGGTTCACAGAATACATCTACTTACCAAGTTTCAACAGTATAGTTCTCATGGTTTAGGAAAAAAGTGGCTGTGACATACGGACGGACAGACAGACAGACATGACGAATCCTTATGGATTCGTCATACGGTTCCGTTTTTGCCAATTGGCTACGGAACCCTAAAAACGATTGCAACTTAGCTAGAGGTGCTGTAATGATAGTGAAGGTGATGTAACATAAAATAATTAAACAAATGTTCGCTTAAAGCACATAACGATAAAACACTTATGTTTCGATTCTTATTTATGTACAGTCAATTCATACATCCATACTAATATATAAATTCGAAAGTAATTCTGTCCGTCAGTTTTTTACGTTCTGATTTTGGCATAATAATAATATTATATACATATAAAAATAAAAATTGAATAATAATTGGCATGAAGATATATCACTAAACTATTCCTAGCTATTCCTGTTACAAAGTGTAGACCAGTGTAGCGGTAACGTCAAACTAAACGTATCGCACTAAAATAACATGTCATGTAAATACATGCCGACTAAACAAAACTAAACTCATAATGTAGAAATCCTTTAATTTCTGTGGCATTATCAATCAAAATCACAATTATGTAAATTATTATGTCTTAAGTGGCTACCTGTGGTACACCTAGGTGTAATCTTCGATGGATGTATAATAAAGGTTTTTAACTAATACACAAGCGCGTGTCTCCAATGAACTTTTAGTTGATTCTGAACTAAACATGAAATAATGAACTGATAGTCAATGAGATTAAAATATATAATCCAACAACACATTTTGTCGATTGAAACTTGGTGAAGTTAGCAGGAGAATAACTATCACTATTCTTGAGGAAGGACAAACCTACTCTTTACAGAAATTATCGCCATACAGGCCATGAGCAAAAATAATGTACCTAAATATTTTTCTGACACGGAAAGAAAATGCGTTATCCAAGTATTGAATACCTATTGTACTTGTTCTACTATTCTAAACTAGTTATTAGAAATGTATGCTATCTCTAAAACTCTCTCCAAAAATGTCTCAATCTAGTGTCAGTTCAGTCGGCAAGTTGCGCAATAATCCGGCAGATGGACAGTGTTTTGTTGACACCAAGTTTGTTGCGTCGATGTTATCTAACCAAACT
The DNA here is from genome assembly GCA_932526445.1 of Phragmatobia fuliginosa. NCBI lineage: Eukaryota > Metazoa > Arthropoda > Insecta > Lepidoptera > Erebidae > Phragmatobia > Phragmatobia fuliginosa. The sequence continues at coordinate 14,960,192 of OW052074.1, read as the reverse complement.
AATTTAGGCTTAGGTTTTTTACGTGTTATGTAAGGGTAGTATTGGTACAAAGTGAGAGGTGAGTCACTTTGAGAGAGGAAACTTAATTTGTGTGTGTGTTTTTTGCTGCAGACGGGTGTATAGAATTAAAATGATACCTTCTACTACAAAAAAAACATGAGTAATAATAAATGTCGCGAAATTCTAAAAACAGTTTGAGAGTGTGAAGAAAATATGGCGGAGTGATGATTTGCGCAAGACGGCTGGCAGGTGCTGGATGCAAGTAGCCGAGGATCAAACTAAGTGGCGTGCTATTGAAGAGGCCTATGTCTAGCAATGGACTGCAATAGACTGACGATGAACAAAATATTATTTCGTGTTCACTAAATTCGATGAGAAAAGTTACTTTAAAATTTGAATTTCATCTTCTAAAGCTTCTCCCACGTGTATGTCGCTTGTGATTGTAAAGAGCAGCCTGTGTCCCTTCTCAAAGATTAGAGGAACTCCATTTCATACTAATTTAGCCGTGAAACAGTTGGTCCTCCCTTAAAAAAGTTTATGGAATGGTTTAGACTCACACCTATGACAAGGTTTAGACTCACACCTATGACAAGTTCGTACCGCCCTTGTAACAAACGTTGGGGCCTCTCTTTAGGGAAGTCAGTTTTCAGAGAGTTTGGGTGTACAGCACTAAACATCTTTCAAGACGCTAATCACAATTATAAGTATTAACTTGTGTGCACTTGTGTAACTGCCTCCATGACGCGGTGAGAGTGGTAGTGTATGGGACTACTTTGCTTGAGATCTCGGTTTTAAATCCTGGGTCTGACCAAATGTTTGTATGATCTATGGATATTTATTTCGGAGTTTGTTTGTTTTCTATGTAATAATATGTACCTATTTATTTACAAAAAAAGTATCAGTCAATCAAGCTTTCATAGTACAAGCTCTGCTTAGTTTGAAGCTAAATAACTGTGACTCAACCAACCAATTAATAACACCAGACATGTACTTTCTAAGTGGTGGTTTACAAACGGCAACTGTCGAAAATAGGGCATCAAATTATTATCATGTAATATTAGGCCTGACGTTAAAAAACATGTGAAATGGCGCATGTCTGTGAGTATATTGAAAGCGACGCGTAGGTGAGGGAATTACGCCTACGCTTCCACACTACGCTTGAGCGCGCCCGTGGTTACCTATGACCTATTCAGTAAAGGTACATAACGTTCATGGTAACCTATATGTATGAAATTATATACTTCTCTTATTCTTCAGTTAAAATTAGTCATCAGTTTTCATCAGGTAATATCTGAAAAAAGTCGTTATAGTAATCCATATACTAGACAACTTTTTAGTGGGTAAAAAATTCAATTCCCGAGAGGCAGTACAAAATGCCTTTGAAGAGTGTGTTGCCTCCCGTCCAGCTGATTTTTACAAGAAGGGCATCAATAAACTGCCAATGCGTTGGCAAAAATGCGTCGATTGCATGGGTGATTACTTCGAATTACAATAAATAAAATAGTTTGAAAAAATAAGTACTTTCACTTATTGCATACAAAACGGCAATTTCATAGGTAAAGACCTAATATTATACTTTACAGGAAAACTATAGCGGCTTAGATAACTTGCTTTTTCTCAGGAGTTACAGGGGCCTAATTTGTAAAACTTCGTACAAAAATAACAAATTAATAAGTAAACACAACAATTATCTATTGGACACGATTTCAAATCCACCTACCATTGTGGGTGACTACGGAATACTTTTCTATGCGTGGCTTCTGGCACGCACTTGGCCAATTTTTTGTAGTGAGCGTCCAGTAAGATAGGACGTTTTGAAATTTTAGCGTTCACTCAATGCGTATGAAAGCATCTATGGCACTTAATTTTTTTTTAAGTTTTGGTCTGTTTGTACCACCTATTATCCAGAACGACTGGACCAATTTTGACGTAGCATACACTGGCAGATAGCTAATGACATAACTAAGGAGTCACTTAATCCACTTTTATTAAAGACTAGCTTCGCCCTCCAGTTGCCATAATAAAGTTACTTCAACAACCGCAGGAAACACCGCGCATTCTCCTAATAAACATTAAACTAATAGCCATCAATCTACTCATTCAAAAAACTCACTAATTTACATGAACCAATCGAATAAATCACAATCAAATACCGTTTAACACGTTTTTAATAAAGCACTCGATGGGAGGGCCTTTCGACAAATTAATCTCAAATCTGAAGAGACGATAAATCAAATTAAACGCGGTGTAATAAAAATGTTCACGAAAACAGCAATTAATATAATGAATTCTGAGCGCGTCGAGGCGCAGACAGCCGTCCGACGAGGCCTAACAATACAGACAAACCCCCTTACACATATTTCCTGGCCTGACAACTTTGACCCACTTTCGTGGTACAACGAACTTTTATTGTCCAACAACTTTGCCGTTGTTCGTGGTCATTTTTTTTTTGATACAATTCACACTTTACTCAAAGGATATCATTTTTTGAAGTAGTGCTTTTTATTAATCATAGATACGGCTTGATTCACTCTCTCAGGAAGTTTATGTGATATTTTAACTATTAGTTTTTAGTACCATGTCTTGGTAGTTGATACATATACACTATCCCTACTTCCCTACTAATATTATAAATGCGAAAGTAACTCTGTCTGTCTGTCACGCTTTCACGCCTAAACCACTGAACCGATTTTGATGAAATTTGGTGTGAAGATAGAATTGAACTTGGAAAAGGACATAGGCTACTTTTTACTGCGGTAACCGACATACACGCGGGCGGAGCCGCGGACCAAAGCTAGTATTTAATTTAAAAAAAACTCTGTTTATATGTAGTTTTATTGCCGAATCACTCGCTCGAAGACAGTATCAGAGGATCAATTTCACTTACTAAAACACTAAAACGAGGAATTTCCTCCTTTTCTCTCTTCTTCTTTTAAAAGTTGAATTACCTGTAAAATAATAAGTTATATTTTGCACAATTTTGACGAAACCCAGGTCATTATTGATTTTAAAATCAAACTCAAATTGTGAAACCAAACTTATTTATAAACAAAACAAACAATACCGATTCTACAAAGATCCCACAATTCGATAACAAGGACAACTCATTTCCCCGCCAATCTACATTAAAGATTCCCCGGGAAAAGACAAGAGGTACATAAAAGCGTCGACCAATTCCTTTCATCTCGCGTCTTCCGGCACCATAAAAAGAGAAAAACAGCCTGAATAATAATTAGGGTTGAAGATTACGCTGAGCGGTGAATCGCGCTGGCTCTCTATTAATTACGTTGCCTAAAGCGGACGCGCTGTGTGTGCGGTACATAGGCTCGAATTTCCGGCACATACCTAACGTAGATACGTGGGCAGCGCGGCATCTCGCGTACCTCCCTGCTCGCCTCCCTCTACAAGACACCCGCCGTCCTTGCTCCCTCTCCGGTCTAATTGACGGCGCGCCGGACGCCGGCGTCGCCCGCGGGGACTCCGCTCCGCCTTCCGGAGTCGTGCTTGGCCTCCGATTTACAACATCGGCCGATAATCTTTTCTTGATGACTCAACTATACAGATATAGTAAGGGGTTTTCTTTATCCCTTCCTAAAGGAAATCAACAAAGCTCCGGAGGTGGAGTTTCGCCTAGTTTTCTTGTTGTTTTGACCCCCAAGTTAATTTACTGCTACTAGATAAAGTTATAGTGAGCTCGTAATATATGAACTTAACTGTTAGATATGAGAGGTTCATTAAATATCTGTGTCAATTACCTACTACGGATAATAATACCTCTATACTTGAAAACAAGTGCACAGTTCTTGTTTATTCATTGGTACATTAGGGAATTTATATGACGAATTTTGTTACTTGATTCAGGGTGTTTTTAAGGTCTTGTTTACATAATAAAAATAATGGTTTGGTTTTGAATTTGACTGTATCTAAGCTTACAGTAATTACTATCTAGTTTCATATCGAAATATGAAAAAGTACAGATAAATTGAAAGATTTAATTAAACTTAATACAAAAGGAAATCAAACGAATAACCTCAATGAAATAATTATTATATTAAGAAATGTACCCAATATGATATTCATATTAATTAAGTTATAGATAGCTCAAAGGATGTGTATGCACATACGTTGTTGGGGACCGTACTTAGATAAGTCGAACCATAATCCTCCAAAGTTAGAAGTAACTGATAAACTTTATTGACGCATATTTTCATATCATTTCAAAATAGCAATGGACGGACGTTGCATTATTTCTTTTTAAATATATACAGGAACGTATGGGACCTCAATTTTTGTAAATGAAATTTGCACTTTGCGTGATTGCTCAGTTTTAAGCCAGTGTATTTATTTGGGGTCGGCGCAATGAATTTTCTTCTCGCATTCTCCTTGTTGAAGCGTAATACAGCACAAAAAAGCTTCGATCCTTAGTTCCAGATATTCGAAGAAGAAGAACGGCAGCTATACTTAAGGTTACTTGTAATAGACCTATTACACAATCTACATATTATATCCCATACGACTAAACTATGTACCTCAAGCTTTCACACAAACTTTAATTTTTTTGAATATAATTTTCTTTTTTTATTTAGAAAAAGACAGAACGAATATATTTCTGTGTCGGGGAGAACTTTACTAACATATATTATATATATTACGGATACAAAGCACACCCAGACTCAGAATAACAATTTGAAAAGATCACACAGTGTTATCCCGTGTAGGAAGTGTTGTGGATACAAAATCCACAACACTTGGCGCAGTAGAAAGCGGCGTGGCGACCGCTTAAACCACTAGACCAACTGTGCAGTGTGTGCAATTATTAACTCCATGCATACGAAGTTGCAGGCGGCCGCTAATTAAATATATTTAATGCAAATTGTACCGTCAGCGTTACGTCATAGCGTGAGGTGCACAGTTCAGTCGTACGGGTAGTACATCTCTCTAAGCCGCCACGGTGTAGGGTCACCATGCTACATTGTATGAAGTAACAATGAGGATGGTGACCCCCACTCCTCGATTTTACTCAAGCTTTCCATCAGGTATTATAAAATGTTATAAGTATCCATTTTCAACAGGGCAGTGTTCGTGACCTTAATGCGGTCAATAGTTGTTTAATGAAGTAAATAATAATTATGAAAACTTCATTTTAAAATATTTTTCAACGAACGTGTATTTGTCTGTTTGTTCCTAGTAACCTCTGGAACGGCTGGACCGATTTTGACAGAACTTTCAGTGACAGAAAGCTGATGACATAAGTAGTACTAGCTCCGCGGTGTTATATAACCGCGGATAGCGCCGTAGGACTCAGCTAGTATATAAATATATACTATATAGTCGTCACAAAATAAGAAGCCCGTTTTGACATTTGTCATCGTGTATTTTAATCAACGATTAATTCGTGTTTTTGAGTGTATTTTTTCAATATAAAGTTAAACTTGATGCTTATATAAGATACGCGTTGTGATAGTGCATTGGTAATATAATTAAATAGGATTATGAATTTGATTTTTCAATGTCAAAAATCAAATTCATAATCCTGTGTTATAAAACACGATGACAAATGTCAAAACGGGCTTCTTATTTTGTGACGACTATAGTTCTATTGATCTATTGACAATTAAAATAAATATTTTAGACATCTTACACACAACGTCATCTAGTCCCAAACTAAGCAGAGCTTGTATTATGGGCACTAAACAACTAATATAAATATATAAACATACTTTTTTTGTAAATACATACATATTATACATAGAAAAATACCCAGACTCCAAAACTAATATTTGTGGATAACACAAACATTTGGTCTGACCCGGGAATCGAACCCGAGACCTCTTAATCAGCAGACACTTACACTAACTACTAGACCAACAAGGATTTCCAATTGTCAATTTTCTTTATGAATTATACGCAAACTTTATTAACAAGTTATAATTATGCCTACCAGCTAAGTAGTGGCTGAACTGCCGCTATCAAAGGGCGTAGAGTTCATTAAGGCTCATCAGTCCGCAGCAAGGTGTCAACACAGCCGGGAACTCCCGTTGGGATAATTAAAAACTCTCATCGAGCAAGACGAGGGAGGAAGGGCGGGGGGCTTAGGGAGTAAAAGATGTAAGAACAGGGGGTCGAGCCGCGGGGTCCGCGAGCGAACGCACTAATTAATAAGGGTCCGTCGATATTGATTTACGAGTTGGACCCGCGCTTCGTAATGATGGGAATTTGGAGCCTTTGTTTGATGGGTCAACGCGGTAAACAGTGTGACGTCATACGTTGGGGTGGTTGATATGTTATGTGAGTATCGATTATGTTTAGTGAGGGATAGATTTTATAACTACATATAGCTTTTCAATATTGGAATATAATACTTGTTTTAACTGGAGGAACTCATGAGCTGTGTAAAGAAATCTTTTACTTTTATAGAGATACTCAAATTATCTATACAAATAAATAAAATTAAAATGTCTGTCAGTAATTTCAAATTTACAACTTTGTACTATATTCATAATGAAAGCATGTACAACAATTATTTAAATGCTTGCTAATCTTTGAAACGGATCAATTTCGACGAGACCTTCACTGGCAGATAGTTGATGTTATAAAGAGTATCTTAGGTGCCTTTTTAGACTAGCTTCGCCGCGTGGCATTACCCCTGATTGACAACAACAAGTGTGGGTTACTACCGCAGGACTCAGCTACCAATAATTATAATATCCTCACACATTTCACACACGGCCGTGTGATATCAAACCAGGTAACGCCAACTACGCTATGTTAATCACACTGCAGAGACACATGTTTACATATTTCTAAATACAACATAATATAATATAGACACAAAGCAAAGGATCGTGTTTATCACAAAAGGATTTGTCCTGAAAGGAACCGAACCCACACAATCTTACATTCCCGTTACATTCTAAGACTTTGTCATGTGGTTCCTAAGGTCACAGCTTAACTTCACACCTAAACTATACTGCCTCGGTGGCGCAGTGGGAATGTATGCGACTGCTGTACAGAGGTCTCGGGTTCGATTCGGACCAAATGTTTGTGTAATCTGCAGATGTTTGTTTCAAAGTTTGAGTGATTTCCGTGTATAGTATGTAGGTATGTGTTTACAAGAAAATTTATATAAGTATTTATATCAGTTGTCTATTACCAAGCTATAGTACAAGTTCTGTTTAGTTTGGGACGAGATGGCGTTGTGCCAGATGTCCGAAATATTTATTTATAATTTTAATTGATGCTAAATCACAAAGAGCCTCATCAACCACTTGATTAACTTGAACTATGAAAGTCCTTATAAAGGTATTAAAAAAGTTTGTAAAACTTCACAATGTAATTTTTTTCTGATAAAAATTTGATCACCTATGTCACCCGAACCATTTTTACGAATCTAATGACGCCACATTCAACCAAAACAGTTCAGTAGTTTAAGCACTTTTTCTGTCAAAACTACCATCATAGGTAACAATAATCAGTGTATGTATCGACTCAAGATACAATTCACCCTGAAATACCGCAAGTAATTATCGCAACGGACTATTGATCGATCACATTAGAGGCAATGTTAGTTTGCAACATTATTGTTCAATTATCGCTATCTGAAGTCCATAAGTGGTCTCAAATAGCTTTGTCACGTTGACAAACTATCCATTCTACATATATCTTAGTGATAATTCTCCCACTGAATAGTATTAATGTCTATTGATGGGGTTATAATGCACGGTCAAATAATTGATTTCTATTGAGGATTTCGATTTTATGTTGGAGAGAAATAACCCGCTATTTGCATGTAAAAACAGAATTATATTTAACAAGCTATCAACTAATTATTTATATGCAAATAACACAGAAAATTATATGATTAAATGACAGATACTTTTGTTGACAAAGAGGTCTACTATTAAAGTAGTATTTAATTTCAATCTCTTATTTTCTTCTACATAAACACTGCGATTACGAGAGCATACAGACGCCTTGCTATTTGGCATTCTATGTTCTTTATAAAAACTGGTAAAAGCTTTATGTGGCAAGCATAACTCTTAGCGAACGCAAACACAAATGTAATCAATAAAACTAAAACTCATTCATAAAACATGACTTCACTATAATTCAATTCCTTAAAAGTGTACACTTGCCAACAAAACGGGTTTCCCCACTCAAATAAAAGCTACATCTCGTAATTTTCTTAACAATATTACTTTCAATAAAACAGTTCACACATCACCCGAAATCCTCGAATTTGGCGCAGCTTTGGTATTAGCGAAATTTCTCCATTCGCATTCGACGAGCGCGCGCCACCACGGGGATTTGCATTGCATCCAGAAGAAACGCAAAAAGTCCTGCCACCCTTCCCCCTGTACGTAGCGACGAAAAAAATCACCCCCCGATATGTTACGTTCGAGTTCTGTATGTATTAAGTAACTAAGCTTATGTAATGGTGAACTCGATTCTACTCCGCTTTGCAATAGGGTCCGTCGATGGTCTAAAATTATTTTTACTACTTTAAACTAAACTGAACCAGAAACCTACCTATTTACTCACAGATGAGAACTAATAATTTCTATACGTGGTCGACTACTTGGGATATTGTCGTTTTTCATGATAAAGTCAAAACTAAATTGACCCCAATACTTGGAAATCTAATCTAATTTCGATTTATGTGTTGCATTTCTTTGCATTGCATTTTTAGACTTCTTGTAAAATATATTACATAAACATCACATCATATAGATTGGAGGTCATATTTCTTCATTATGCAAATATAAATCAAATTACAACTAGGGAGGTCTATATTTCTACGAGTAAAGTTTATATTTCTATTTTAACAATAACACTAATTTAGAACTAGATTCATCATGATATGGGCACAAAGAAGGTTGGGAGATGTGCATACTCTTTAAAATGTCATCAAAAGGATTAGTACATTTTCGATAGTCATAATAAAGCCATTATAAAACTTTGAACTTGAAAAGCTATTTAATTCATTATGATAATAAATTAGGCGTCCATTATAGGCTGTCAACTTATTGATGTCTAGGTGGACTAGGTGACTGCCAGGATAAAAAAAAAGGCGTAACTAAAAAAGTTGAGCGAAAAATGTCGGGATAATTTGTTTTGGTATGTTGCTGTACATAACTTTGAAGGAACTAGCTTGAGCCAAGGGTGGTGAGTTCTCCGTGCATATTTTCAAAGGGGGCTGGGTGATACTCTGCGATGGACAGGTCACGAGGGGGAGACGGATCGTCACTTCGAGGAATGACTTTATTTACGGCGGGTTTAGTATCATGAGTGAACTCGTTAGTCGTCGCTCGTAAACGCTGAAGCGAGGTTCACCTGCTCACCCAGTTCTTATTACGTGTGCATGATGTTAAAGAAGTGGCCATCTTGTAAAATTACCTTGAAGGTTATTAAGTATAGTAATCCTATCCTGAGAGTCTTTAAATAGTTGAATCTTTCTTGTACTTTACGGTCTAATAATCTTTTACCTCGTATGCACATTACCTTATAAGTAAGTACTTATTATATTACGAAATGTGACTATTTTATTTAGAGCCTGCCTATGTGCATCCTAAAGTATAATCGCTCCATAATCGCTGCTAATGCAAACAATGCAGTATGGCTGGCGGTCTAGTGAGATGCTTTTTTCACTCCACGTTTAAAGGACTAAGGATCATAGTGAGAAGGAAACGTAAACTAGTAAAGAGTTCCAGTTACTACTTCGAATACTACTGCCATCTTTTGAACTTCTGTACCCACTGTACAGAAGTTCAAAAGAAGGCATGTTGTATGAACCGTTAACAAAGGTATTTTGTTTGTGTTTAGAGCAGACCAAAGTGTTATATTGTAAAGTTATACTGCTATATAGAACTAGTTTTACCTCGCGTGTCCCCTTGCCTATATGTAACTTTGATGCCTGATGTATAACTTTGATTGTCCTGTTCACCCCTTAGGAGTGGAATTTTCGAAAACTCTTTTATTGCTTGTCTACGCTTATCAACGAATACACATATTTCAGCTTCCTGCACCAAGTAGTATCTATCGGTTGTGCGTTGTCTTTCAGTCAGTCAGTAACGAGACAGTTTTATATTATTACTATATATTGATTGCATTCAGGTCACATAAAGACCGTTATGGATTGAGTTGAATAGGACTGCTTGAAGAGGCTATCAGGTCCAAGCCATAGCGATTGAGTTTCTATAGCTTTACGTAATGACTTCTTACGCGGTACAATAAAGCGGCACATCGCTCGGTCGAGCTCGTAAACGCGCTGCGCGATCTCAAACGACCACCGCTGAACAGAAGCTAGTGCCGGTGATATCGCCCGCATTACACTCTGCAAGGGGGGTGCAGTAGTGCCACTGGCGATTATTACTTTTGAGACGTTTTAGTATATGCATTTACTAGATCCTGTTTGTTTTGAACTTTGGTATATGTATAATAATATTTGATTTTTTTATCTATGGTCGTTTGTTCAACATCGGTTCGAAGGACCAAAATTTACATATAGGCGCTAAATAAAACTATGCCAAGTTAAATAAAACATATGAACTTCACTTTAATGATTGTTAAATATATTAATAAAAGAGGAGAGAGAGAAGAGGACTCGAACGTGTCACGCGGTATAAAGGAATCATTTGCCCTAATTATTGCTGTACTAAAATTATATAATATAATATATATATAAAGTTTGTGACTACGTATGTTTGTTGATCTTTCAAGGAAAAACTGCTGAACTGATGAAACTACAGTAATATAGCTTATATATCAGAATCAGGCTACATTTTACTGCAATAATTGAGATACACGCGGGCAGAGCCGCAGGGGAAAGCTAGTAATATATAAATGGATAATATAAATAAATATATTTATGATTTAATTATGAGAAAATCAATACAAACTATTTCGTCAATTAAATCAATAAAGTTAGAGTACTGTGTTGCTTACACAATATGGAAACAGAACAACGTCATTACCAGCTTTAGACTTTAGATATAAGGACGCGACGCGCACTCAGTGCCGGTACACCAGGTACAATGCTGACTAACTGGATGCCAGGTTTGCCCGCTGTTTGTTATACAATCGTTCTACTTCTTAACGAAACAGAATGAGCAGTTGAAGGACCATTTATTTCTGGGTAAAGAAACTTAAACGGTTGAGCATTCTTTGGTGAATTTTCTTAAAGGAAAATGAAGCTTAGAGTTTTTTAAATAGAATTGAATACTTATTGTAATGTGAACATTATAGCGTCTGTCTGCTGACGATATTTCTTGAGGAAGTAATCGTTCATAGATAATAAGATTAATTATGAATATAATATCATTTAAAATGTTAAAGTTAAATCTCACACTGTTAGATGGATTACCAATCTTTCTACACACATGCGCTTAAATCTTTATAGATACAAATGGTTAAACAGAAGTGTATTAAATCTCTAAATAGCGGACTATGAACACAGCTTTACTGAAATTGTACTACTTGACAATTGTAAGTGTCCTCAAATATCACGAACAACCCATAACGTCTCACTGCTGGGCTCGGGTCAAGGACTTAAGGCCATATTGACAAGTTATACAACTTTTGAATTCAGTTCACTCTCAAGGTTGCGAAGGTCCGATGCCAGTCACTTGGCGGTAGAACTGATGATATTCAGTTAAAACAGGTTGAAGTATTAGCCGACACAAATAAAGGCTAATCTTGGGAATATTAAAGGCTAGGGTGACTTATCTTTTTCTACCTATAGATAGATACATATATAGATATTTATAGGTATTCGTTACACAGTAGGTAACAATAAGTAGGATCCTGCATATGCCTCGTCTATGTATGTTTAACTGAAATTAAAATTTATTCAGGAAACGCACCTACACAATTGCCGGCACCTGTGCTGTGGTATTGCCGCACGTGTTGCCATTGCTTGTACCCGAATTTCCTAAGTTCCTTGTTTAATACCTAACAGAACTTCTAGAACACAATTACACTGAAACCTTACATAGTTATTTGAATTAAGACAATCATCAAACAGTTTTGTCAGCATTCCAAGTTGATAAAGTGATTTTTGATTTTGTAATAAATGGGAAATGATCGATACTGTAACCGTAGTGTAGGACATCTTGCAAATGATTAAGAAACCGGCTGAGTTGGCGCTTCTTTATCATCAGCAGATCAGCAGTTTCAATAATAATAAAAAAATAAAGTGAAATTAAATGAAAATATGAATATAAATGAAGTTAAAATAAGAATTCCTATTTTGACGCTTTAATCAATTGATTTCTTGATCCTTACTTCATATTATATATGTGAAAGTAGCTCTGTATGTCTGTCGTACTTTAACCGATTTAAATTAAATGTAATATGTGTATCTGAGAAAGGACGTAAGCTACCATTTACCGAGTAAACGACACACGCGGGCAGAGCCGCGAGCGAAAACTAGTGCTAAATATAAAAGCAAATTGTATTTTCTTTCAGTGAGTACTCAAAACCTGTAAGTTCATGGATCAATTCTGTATCATCGGGAGTTCTTTGTCATCTTTATTCACTTTTAAGGACAATAAGCGCACGCCACTTTGACAAGCTTAGGCCGGATATTTGCCGTCCTGTTTTTCGGCTTTCCAGTATCCGGACAAACAGTTATACCTTTTATGTCTAGAATCTAGAAATTTATAAAATAGATTCGATATTACATATTATAATCATTTTCACATTTTTGTATGTTTTTTTTAAATGTGGGTCTATTAAATTTTTTATGTAGCTGTTCTAGCTTTCATAGTACAAGCTGTGTTTAGTTTAAAACTAGTTGGCGTTGTGTATTAGATGTTCGATATACCTCTGTGGTTTAATGTAAATTACCCTCCATTATTACATATTTATTTCATCATCATCAGCCTTTGACAGTCCACTGCTGGACATAGGCCTCTCCTTAAGAATAAAATTTAGATGGTGTATCTTGATAGGAGACCTGAGCCCAGTCCAGTGGGACGTTATGGGTTGTTGATGATGATGATGATGATGATGTATCAACAACATAAAACAAAACTAATTTAAATTACATAAAAGTATATGACCTTATATGCCTTTATTATGTCTATCTTTTTATCATTCAAAAGAGTTGTTGCAAATTTCTCCTCTACTTATTTCTCGGTAAACTGTGCAGCAGATGATATCATAGTATTCGAGGTAATGTAGAGGAAGAAATCCACCTTGAGACCGCCATGTTGGTTCTACATTGTGACGACACATTACCCGTTAAAATACACGTGGAATACACACTACAACATACCTATCCAATAATACTTGAGCAATACATTACGAATTTTGTTATCTTATGGGTACAAATTCTGTTCTCTCTCTCTGAATTAAACTTAAAATCACCAAAAGGTATTTTTTGTGCTGTCAATCGACATTTAAAAAATGGACGATTGGTTAAATTAGGTATGTAACTTTAAAAACGTTACATAAATATATATACAAAAATAGCGTTTTGTAATGCTTATTTTTTAACACCATTGTCTAATTTTTTTTAACGTGATCAATTTATCCATTTTTTTGTGATATGTTTCATTTTTAAATTAATTTTGCATCTAAATTTAAAAGGAAAACGTATTGCGAAAAAATTGTTAGATCGTATAAAATAACCGATAGACACGTAATAGACAATTGAAATCGAAATTCATCAAACTTTGATCCAATTAGGAGAGTAGTAGTTTAATTAGAACGCTTCGACAATTAAAGTTAACAGATATTCTCTAAATTATCATAACAAATCAAGTATTAAAACTAATCTTTTAATAAACCTTTAACTGAGAACAACTTTATTACAGAAAAAGTGTAGATTGTTTTGGAGATTTATTTCTTTACTAGCTCTCGCCCGCGGCTCCGCCCGCGTCTCTGTTGGTTATCGCGATAAAAAGTAGCTTTCCCAAGTTCACGCCTAAACCACTTATCTGATTGTAACTCTGTCTGTCTGTTGACAGACAGAGTTACTTTCGCAATTATAATATTAGTAGGGATTTGAAAGAACTTGGTACGAAGGGATTGCAATAGCTGTGAAACTGTGTAGAACAATTTTAATGTCCTATCTTGAAATTCTCATTCTTTCAAATAGGAGACTGTCAAGCATACTTGTCAAGCATGCAGTCTCGTGTGCAACCACCCTTCTACCTTATACTTAGCTGCAAGTGAACACACCGTGCTATTGATATTGTGCACCATGATCGTTAATATATTTACAGATACACTCCGATGGGTTTTATATTCCATTGAAAACTAAATGCGGTGTAAAAATAATAGAACGCTACAAGTAGTGCACTGAGTTGTACTATTCTTTATTAAAATTATGAAGATTTTTTGTTGAAGGCTTTTTAGAATACTTGAGAGACCTTTTCTTAATTTGAGTGTAAACGTATTTTAGATTTCTCCGGTCTTTTTGACTACAGTTCAGATCAATCAAGTTTTAAAATGTCATACTTATGCAGAAGAACCGGTAAGAAATTCCATACGATACTCTAAAATAGAAATAGACGCAATTGTAGGTAAATATAATCATAGGTGCTTCAGCGCTTTCATTCCCCGCGTAAAAAAAAAGGTGCTTCGGTGCTGTGCAATCTGAATCGAACTTAGTGTAATGATTCCAAGGGTCCCTATTTCTTTAATTTACTTTTCGGAGTGAGTTTTCTGTGCTGGTACTTTTAGGTATACTGTGGTGTTATTCGCGTTTTACAACAATAACAGCAGGTAATACCGGGGGACTCAGCCAGTAAATAAATATGTTGAACTTGAAATAAGTTTTACTGTACTGTTAATTCAAATCTTCACACTAAAGACGTGGTTAAAATCTACATACTATATTATATTCAACTAGTTCCCCATAAAGAGCTACGAGTACCTACGTCATAGTTCAAAGCGCTACGTACATCTACGTGGTACCTACGTTCGTAGAAATGCATTGTAATATGTCTGTTTCTGCTACGAAGTCCGAATAACACAACTTAGTGGACGCCATTTGAGAACCGCAGCTTAACATATCTGTGAGCAGTTGTTCTTGGAAAATCCGTTTAACGGGAGAGAGAGAGAAAGAAACTTGTCGTAGTGTACTAAATATGTGTTATCGGATTTAAATACGTAAGTGTGAATGATAATCATCACATAATTTAATAATAAGATGCTTTTGTTTCACTCGAACACATTATTTTTTCTTCATAATTTTATTTTATTATGATCTGATAAACTAAAAGTGTATAAAATATGAACAAATACTAATTCATGTATGTGCAAAACATACAAAAAAAAATACAGTACATTTTTTATTTTATTTTACTACAGTGCGGCTAAACTTTGATTTAGAAAGTTTAAAAAACTTAGTTATTAAAACAAATGTTAATGAAAGGTAAAACGTCCAGATTTTGTTTTATGTATATCTCATTTGAGGAGTTGTTTGAATATAACAAAAGCCATACAAAAAAATATGGATGGATAAATGTCGGGTCCATTCATAATAAAAAATATTATCAATACATATTTTTCAAATTTTTTTCAAAAAATTTATATTAAAATAATTTTATATTAAAATAACTTATATTAAAAGTTATTTTAATATAAAATTATTTTAATATAAATTTACCACATTATCAAGTAACTTTTCAAACAAAATAAAGAGTAATCTAATAGATAGTTTTTTTTGCCCATTTAACAAAAAAACAACACGCCTTTTTCTAAGTACCACACAAACGAAATGTTCCATCTTGCAATTCCGCTTACTGCGTGGAAACTTCGCAATGTAGTGTCAACACGCGATAAACAATAAGTATATAGTAAACAGTTGTATGTACGTACGTATATATAGTATATAAGTGCTCAGCGCAATCGGGTGGCGTTGGTAAGACGACCGACCGCAGCAGGCAGGCTTTGTGCTCGCTCGTGGCGAAATTATAGCCAGAACACACTCACAAGCGGAAGCGGGGCTTACTAGTCAACATATTTTTTTCTATACAATTACTTATGTTCATATATTTGAGAAAGTGATCTATTATTTAAATTAAGAAGGAATGTAACACTGCATAGCCTAGACTTTAGTTTTAAATGATGTGGTACTCATAAATAGTCTACAGTATGATGGGAGATGTTGATTACAAACGCGCTGTAGTTTTGCATAGTGTGTATGTTTTTCAGTTTGTATATTATATTGCGGAGGTTTGCATAGTATGTAAACTACCATATATATTAATTAAATCTTTATTAAATATAATAGTTTTAAAAGCAACTCTCCTCCAAAACTTTTTATTTTTGGATATTAATAATAATATACTAATAATATCATTAGATAATAAATAAGGTAAGAGAGTTATATTTTATATTTTTTTCTTTATTATTTTCTTAGGGAGAGAAAACTTCCTTCTTCAAAGTGATCTCTATAGTCACATCTCCATTCTAAAAATAGCGCAGTAATATTTTGCTTATTGGGTTGTCTTACTTGTTATTGTATAGCGTACCCATCGTAAACGTAAGTAATCAAATTGCCTTGACTCTGCTGATGTAATCGATTCCTATTAGATTCATGTTACAAATTTTAAATTGTATAAATATCTTTATTATTTCAACAGTGTAAATTAATCCGCTATCGCTTGCCACTGTGTGATGGGTTCCGCCGGGTTGCGAGCGGGCGTCAGGTGCCCGTATTTTGGTCGGTCGGGTCCGACTAGCTGTCGCCGGCTCAGTTTATGTAACGCGAGTACATAATGGTATATAAGGCTATGTACACACAGACACGCATATAACGGTTCTCACGTCACAAACGGTTGGCTTTAGCCTCTAAAACAAACGATTGATGTTTTAAATTGAAAATAAAACTAGGACTCAAATAAAACTGGAATTGAAAAGCATCTTTTATAAGCCTTTATTATTTTACATTCTGCTAACTGTATAATTAGTTCGGAGCTCAGGGCTAAAGAAACCTTGACCTTCTTAAATTTTTTTTAAAAGACATCTCCCATAATAGGAATATAATTATCCTATTTAGCGAGACATAGAAACACCTAGAAGAATAATTTGTGAGCAAGTTTTGTCCCACGTGGGATTGGAACCTACAAGAAATAGAAATCGATCGTAAAGTCCTTTTGATTCAAAAATAAATTTTCCTTAAAAAACGTGTTACCTTTGAAACAGCATAGAACATAGAATCAAATGGTAATCTAATAAGGATTCCTTATTCATCCAGAAAATAATGTAAACTACCTTAAAAATCGACTTAATTATTTTGAGTCACTTCTCACCTAATTTAAAGTGTCGTTGTCCCCGAACTTTACTCTTAAAACTTCTTAACTATTAACCTCCGTAAGATATTACTGCTACACACAGACATGGGAGGTATAATACGTAGGTGCTTGTTACGCGTAGATATGTGTGGCTTATTACACAGAGGTCTATTTCGCCTCAATCTCAAGGCGAGAGCTCGCGTGACGACGCAGCTAAAATACCGCCTCGCTGGCTCTCGTGACACATTGCCCGATAGTTTGGTGAACCAACTTTTGTTTGTACCATTTTTTTTAATAGAAAAAGGAAGAGGTGTGATAATTGTACGTTAATTCATTTATAGAAAAGGGATTGTAACAGAGGAATTTATTATCGATGTACAACCTTTAGAATGCGCCGTAGTATGTAAAAACGTTTAGGTTTATAAAACCCACTACTGTTATACGTATGAAGTATTTTTTTAATAAGTGCAAAGATATCATTACATTTCGGTTCTCGATGACATCAGGTATGACTAAATATACCGAATGGATTATCTAAACTAAATTTTAAATAGAAGGTTAGCCGAGTCGAGTACCTAGTAACCAATTACGTACCAAAGTTTACTTCAATGTTCGGAAACTATTTCAAATAGAAAAACATTTTTAACTTTGCATTTTCAGGTTCGTGCCTCACGCTATATGGATAGATTGATCATAATTTAAATGTAGATAAGAAAATATCGGTAAATTGACCACTCGGTTTCCTTAATTAGTCTTGAATATTTAATAATATAATTATAATAAATTTTGTTACTGAGACAAGTCCACAGTACTAGTACACATTTTTTCTTAACCTAAAAGACGTAAGCAGAAAAACAATGAAGCTTTTTTAAATATTTTATCTAACGCTGGATTTTATGGAAAACGATATTAGGTTATTTATGTATATAGACATAACATTATGTATATAAGTAACATAGACTTATGCAGCTAAAGTGACACAAGTGTGTTGCCAAGGAAATATGGTTTTTGAAGGGTGATTTGCGTCCGGTCACATACACAGTGAGTAACAACTAAAGAAATTTCACAACCAATTTCCTGAGAGACCTACCTCAGCAATCGACCTGGCCACATGATTTTTTCTAATTTTAACTTCACAACTATGAATAGACTAAAGCCTACAACATATAAAAGCGGCCAAGTGCGAGTCGGGCTCGCCCATGAAGGGTTCCGTATCAGCAAGTAACATCATATAAAAGTTCTTGTAGTTCGTTGTAACTTTCATCGATGTTTTTATACTAGTGTATTGATTGGATGAAAGGTAAATTGCGTGTTACGATTTATGATGTATTAAAAAAAACTACTCACTAGATCTCGTTCAAACCAATTTTCGTTGATAGTTTAAATGATAATGTACAACATATATATTTTTTACTGTTATTACTCTCTTATTTTAGAAGTTAGAGGGGGGGGACACACATTTTTCCACTTTAGAAGTGTCTCTCGCGTAAACTATTCAGTTTAGAAAAAAATGATACTAGAAAACTCAACATCATTTTTGAACATCTAACCATAGATACCTCACACGTATAGGTTTAATGAAAAAAAAATTTTTGAGTTTCAGTTCCAAGTATGGGGACCCCCAATATGTATTGCTTTTTTTTCTATTTTTATGTAAAAATCTTAATGCGGTTCACAGAATACATCGACTGACCAAATTTCAACAGTATAGCTCTTATAATTTCGGAAATAATTGGCTGTGACATACGGACGGACAGACAGACAGACAGACAGACAGACAGACAGACAGACAGACAGACTTGACGAATCTATAAGGGTTCTGTTTTTTGCCATTTGGCTACGGAACCCTAAAAATCGTTAAATAATACAACTAGTTTTTGTTGTATGGCGAGACTTCTTCGTGATAACTTTTTAAAAGGTTATACCGATCTCGTGGTCTACTCGTTGTATAATCCCTACGAAACATGGATATAGAAGGTGTCGTAGCCTTTTAAATAATACAACTAAAACTAGTGTAAAAATCACAAACGTCTAGAAACAAATAATACTATTATTGAGGTTGTACTATTTTTATTTTATGGTTTAACAGTCTCTGTCTCTCTCTTTCTCTCTTGTCTCTTACTCAATCAATATTATTTCGTAAAACATATTTCTTTCTTTTTCAAACAACAAGATCGTGCCCTGCCAGCCTGGACACCTAAATGGCTATACGAAAGGAACTCATGGCTGCCACCGACAACGCTGTGGGTCGAAAAAATTTAGTTCGGCCGACAAGGAACATTTACCATCAAAACGCTAAAAAGAAGAAGAAGAATAAAAATCCAATTATGGATTTTCCTGAAACTTCTTCTCCATGGATGACAACTTTGTGTTTGCGAACTTGCAGTAGCTTTCCTGACTTTTAACAAGTGCCCGCGAGTACCTACGGAAATAAAGATTTCGTTGGCTAAGCAACCTATCCGTATGTTCGCTATATAACCTCCGTTCGGGTACCGCTGAACGGACCCGCGAGTCAGCTCATTTTCTGAGTGGCCACCCGACAGAGAATTATATGCCGTGTTCGCTACACGCCCAGTACGGAAATTAGATCGTTATATTTTCCAGATTATCGCTTGGAACATCAGTATTTCACGTCGATATAACTAACTATAGTTTAGATGGGAGCTTAGTTTGGTAGTTAAAATGAGATAGTAGGTCCTTACTCGAGGAAAGAGAGTTTTACCTTCACATAAAAGTCCTTCCAATTTTATATTTTTTTAAAGTAATTTAGAAGTATTGAAGAATCTGGTTTAGACATTCCGCAACCATAGAACAACTTATCTCGATAAAACAGTCTGTCATTTCTTGCGGTGGTTAGTCTTCAAACATACACAATTTAGAACGCAGAACAACCTTATGACTGCCACCGACAACGCTGTTAAAGTGGCCGCGTTTTAGGCTGGAAAAAATATAATTATTCCGATACCAAACGTTTTATTTCGAAACGCTAAAGAAAAAAGATTTTACACTGACATACAAAATCAATCGCCTGTACCTGTAACTTTGAACTAATACATAAGAATTAAAACAAAAAAACAATCTTTCATGCACACATTCTCTTTAATTACAGTGTAATATGCCCATGCTTTGACAAAGGGGAACCGTGTTGCTCTATGGCCGTGTCACATGCTCTATAACAAATTCTATAACATATTAAATAAATATTTCGAAAATCTTACAAATATATAAATACAATACATACAAAAAAAATATGTATAAGATACTACTGGATAGTCTAACAAAAAATATAGAACAGAATTTGCACTAATAAAGTATTCAAATTGAGTATGTGACTATATGTGTGTGTATGAGTATATTTTATACGAATGTCGGTGAATGAGATGTTATTTTCAAGAAATAATATCCTTGCCCTGAAGGATAAAGAGATCGATCTTACCGAAGTGGAAAATGAGTAGGAACGCATAATACAAATCAATACTTATTTTTTTTATGTACTTGTATTAATTAATATAGTTTAGACGCACTGAAAATAGTGGGGAGCGCCTTCTTTCCAGATGGCAGGACGGTTTGTGACAGTTGACCAGGCTATGTGGTGCGCCTTTCGGAGAGGCTTATTTTCAGCAGTGGAATGTTAAAAGCTATTGATGATGATGATGATGATGATATAATATTTATGGTATGGGGGACAGACGTATCACCTATAGTTAAGTGAATATATTACCCAAGGTTTAAAAAGATAAAGTAAACCGTCAAAATCGGTCCAGTTGTTTAAGAAAATAGCCGAAATAAACAGGCTGACTATTTTTTTATTGCTTTTTTGATGTTTTACACTGTTATATACTTTCATATTCATCATCATCATCATCAGCCCATCTCAATCCACTGCTGGACATGAGCCTCTCCCATTGCACACCGCTTTGATCGATTTTGGGCTTCTCGCATAATTTAGTGAAAACTGTTAATTAAAAAAAACAAACAAATGGCAATCGTTATTGGGAAGTCAGTGCCCTCAAATATACTGACAACTAGTTCAATCTGCGAATTTCGGCTCTCCCTTAGGGTTGCGGAGGTCCGATGCCAGTCGCTCCGTGGAAAAACTGATATTCAGGTAAAACCGACTGAACAACCGACCCCAAATAAACTTGGGCTAGGAAGATGACACCTCTTTTGAGACTAGGCAGCCCTAAACTAAAATTTTTGTATATGTGAGTCTACTCTGTTACATTCTTATTTTTCAAATCAAAATATATTACAGTCCACTTGTTATTTTCTTTCTTAGTTTTGAACTGCACCCATTTAAAATCAGCCATGTATATCAAAGTTTACGTTCCATTGTCTTATCTAAAGGTGTGGTATATATCTCAATACATTTTCTGTGAGGTAAATTTTCATCAACATCCCCACGTTTACAAACACACTCAGATTACTCTCCGATGGGTACATATTACCTTGCCGTACTCGCTGTATATACACGTACGTATATAAGGATTTATATGTATGTGAGGTACATAGGTTATACGCGAACGGCTCGCTGCATGGTCGAGCTTAGAATACGAGCTCCTCTGATGACGATATAAGGTAGCTGACATGGTGTGGGACTTGGTTTAACAATATACATATATTCGAAAATTTGTTGTTTTGTTTTGTTATTAGGTTCTTCTTCCCCTAGCCTTTGTTCTCAAGTTCAAAAGAAGTTTTTGGTAGACAGTGGTGCAAAAATATATCACCAACTTCAAATCCATGTTTTTTTTGCATCTCTTAATTATTCGTAATTTTTTTAATATCATCAGTGGTGCAGTGGTATTATATAATATGCTGTGCTTGAGGTGTCGGGTTCGATTCCCGGGTCGGATCAAATGTTTCTGCAAAATTTTGTTTCGGAGTTTGGGTGTTATGTATAATAATAAATGTAAGCATGTATTCACAAACACAAGTTAATGTGTGTTTATATTAGTGGTCTCTTACTAAAAGCTTAGTTAGGGACTACATGGCGTTGTGTGCCGGATGCCCGAAAATATTTATTTCGAAATATTCGAGACAGAATATCGTCAATTCAACCAAAACCAGAGATTTCATAAAATGTATTTCTCGTTAAAATATTGCTTTAATTTTTTTCTATATTAAAGACAAACTCTTTATAAACTTTAATTTTCATACACCTCCGTAAAAAGGGGTACAAAGTTTTGTCTTCATGTATTAATAAATAGATAATGAAGTACGGAGCAGGTGTGTAGTCAAAGGATATGAGACAGTTCACAGTGGGATTCGATTCGCGGCGGTGCGACCGCATGGAAATGTGCAGTCACGCACAGCTGCACAAAAAAGGCTACATCCTGCCACGAGCCCGCACACTGCTTTTTATGTCCACCCTGTGCGGTTGGTAATTATTGTATGTTATATGGGAAATAATTAACGCTTGTACGCACTGTTAGCATATTCTAATAGATATAATATACTATTAACACCTTCACAGTCCCCATACAATATTACAAAACTATTTCATAAGTTCAAACAGTTAGTGGCTATGTAATGTTTTGATTTGTATTGATTGTGTTGATGGTTTTCACCCAACAAAAATACCTTGGTCACAAGTCCTAAAACTTAAAAAGCCTAACTGGTACGTCCGCGAAAAAAAAACAGAACAAGTTACTCAATAGGTGTGGCCCAATGTGGGCTCACGGACTTGGAGCAATACACATGACGTGAGCCCACAGTGGGCTCATACGACTGTGAACGTGTTAAGTACATTTAAGTTAAGCTTATTTTTTTTTAATATATTTAAGACTACCAAAGTGACACTGCTTTGCCTGTGGAAAGCATGAGTAGAATCCAGGAGTAGGTGTCACTATCCCTCATTGTGAGTGTAGGCAATGCAGCATGGTGACCCATACCATGGTGGCCTAGTCAGTTGTTTCTGCATCATGCTCCCGGCCTCCGGACGCCAAGAGATTGATGCCGAATGATTGGTCTTCCGGTCTCACACTCACCAACGACATACGACAGCAAGAATGCTATCATTCTTAGCATGGTCTTCTACTGCCCCGATCGAGCTGACTCATTCGTGCTGAAATCAGCGTAGTTCTACTATCTACCAAATCTTATTCATTCCTTATAAGAACAAGAAAATGGATTTGAATTTGAAACGTTTTCTACAATTTTCTATAATTTAGAATAGAAATGTTCAAGATTAAATTTCAACTTAAATTTCAACGATAGTTTTATTTGGGGTTTTTTATTCAAAATAAAAAACCCACTTATCTTAACTCAAATAACGAACCAAAAAAAAGAGATTATATGTCCCCTAATTATGTAGGTGCAGCGGTGTGTACAGTGTATTACGCGCCGGTGACAACGATGTGCATCGAATTGATGACTGCTTTTTTAAATTGCCTTCAATCGTTACAAATAAATGTCAAGTTTGAATGTTTGTTACTTTATCACGTCACGATTTATTATCTACTAAAGACCTGCCCGGCTTCGCACCAAAATAATTAAAAATCTCGGTTTTTCTTCCTATATATGTTTATCGCAGTTATCACTTTCCAGGTAAATATAGTTTCAGCAGATTAAAACCTACAATCTCTCAAATTCACAAACTATAGCAGTAAAGATTCACCTTCCTCTGTATCATTATATGTATTACTGGTCACCATGTGGTCCAAATTAGACTTTGAGTTCCCGGAATAATAAGTGGCAACATTATTATGATTCTATTGTCAAAGACTATCCTACTAATATTATAAACGCGAAAGTTTCTGAGTAGTAGTAGTTCATTCAATAGTTTTCACGCAAAAACTGCAGAATGGATTGATGAAACTTCACCATAATATAGCTTACATATCGGAATAACACATAGGCTACTATTTACCGTCATGACGGACTTACACGGGCAAAAGCTAGTATTTCTATAATCTGGGATTTAACCAAGGCTACACTACATTGTTAATTTGACAAAGAGTATCTGAATCTAAGAGTATATGTAATACTAGCTTTAGCCAGCGGCTCCGCTCGCGTCTATGTCGGTTATCGCGGTAAAAAGTAGCCTATGTCCTTTCTCAGGTTTTAAAATATTCGAGTACCAAAATTCATCAAAATCGGTTAAGCGGTTTAGGCGTGAAAACGTAACAGACAGACAGAGTTACTTTCGCATTTATAATATTAACAGGGATATGTGTGTGTGTGTGTGTGTGTGTCAAATACATAGAAGTGTGTGTGACGTTTTATTTATTGATATAATGTATTTTTATGCATGTTTTTAGAACATCCACATAAACTATAAGTGTGCGAAATTTCATACTCCTCCATACTCCAATTTCCGTGAAAATGAGTACAAAGTTTTCACTTTACATATTAATTACAGATAGCATTAAGTGGTTAGTCATTTTATATTTAATACTTATAATCAGTTTCAAGAATCGCGCTTCGTACTAACATAGTAGCATCCGAACCGTGCGGCTGGCATCTGCAACGTCATGGAAATGGACGGAATTGTGAGACATAAAGGACTTATATAACGTTAACTATACCATCTACCGATACCTTAGTGCCTCTACCTCGCATTCTCACATACTGCAGTGATACCATAATACTGTCAAAGGGAACACAGCGATATCCTACTGTATTTGATTATCACAAATGTATTCGCTATAAATACAATATGTGTATACTTCTTTGGCGAAGATAAAAACATGTGTTGTCTCTGAAAAAGGAGGACGATTCTCTGGCAATGTTGTTCATGTTAATTGATTTTAAACTTTACGACTTTTGTGTATACGGACTTACGAGTCAGAGATCATTTTGGGGCTTCTAGACAACCTCTGGGTGGTGTAGAAATATTGTAATCTTACACCTTTGTTGTTTGTTGCTCACCTTCACAGAGTTTGGATATTATGTAATTACTGAAAATGTACTCAGTTCACTATATACACAAACTTATTATGTATATCAGTTATCTATTTGAAACTTAAAAAAAACACCAAAGATCAATAAAACGTATATAAAGTAGAATGGCATATTTTATGAAAATTGCGCATAATTATAATAATAGATACTACTACACTATCTAGACTATTAAATAAAATTAATTTGTATGTTTGTTCAAATTAATAACTTTTCACTTTATGCATTTGAACGTACAACCGGTTCTTACAAAAAAAAATCATTTAATTTTTTTGTCCATCTTATATTTAACTATTTATGTCGACTAGTCTGAAACGGCTCACCGGTTTTAACGTGACTTTATAAGTATAAATTAAGTATATACTAAAGCAACACATCACGATACAACACATAAATCACACAAGTGATGAACGTAGTATACAATATTAATAATCATGGCTATAAAATAAAACTAAACACCGTGAAACAAATGGTGAACAAGGCGAGTGGAGGGCGCGGGTGGTGAGGGTGCACGCGGGGCGAGAGGGGTAAAGAGGCAAGAGGAGCACCCGGCGCTGACGGGCTGAGGGGCGGCTACAACTCTACTACGGGCACTCTCGGTTTCATTCATAACTTTTTACAAGTTTATCTGCGGCGATACCTTCTACATATTTATGTGTTTGCGACTGTGATGCCGGCAAAGAATAACATTTATAATATTTACGTTTCAAAGATTGGATAGTTTGTTGAAGTTGTAAACTGCATGGTTGACCTAGTGGTTTAAGCGCCGCTTCCTACTACGACAAGTGTCGTGAATACAAATCCTACGTGGGATAACACTTTGTATCATTCACAAATTGTTGTTCTGAGTCTGGATGTTCTCTGTATTCGTTTCATGTACTTTTGTAAAGTCACCCGCAACACAGGAGTTTATATTCTTAATGCGGGAGTTGTCTTTTAAAAAAATAAAAAATTAAAGTATTTTAGGTGATAATGAATCGAACTAGTTCAACATTAAGTGATAATTAGGAATAACCATTATTTTTGAAGACCAACCTGAAAAGACATTGGTGCTGTAGTTATTCGCTGTTGAGTGCAAAAATGTAGAAGGATCTCACTAGGCCGCAATAGTAATGGTCACCATGCGCATCACCGCATTCACAATCATGATGGTGTCCACTACTCTTGGATTTTACTCACACTTCAAAACAGGCAGAGTAGAGTCACTTAAGCATGTGTAAAAAACCCTATTCATGTGTATGTGTACAGAGATAACCATATAGTATTATTTATATCCCAAAATAGCGTGGTAAAAACATACACAGTATCACAATTTCAACTAGTACGACATTTAACGAATCAATATAGATACCAAATGTAGCATTACAACCTACATTGATTAATTCCATAAATTTGAACCTAAAACACACATTTTTAAAAACTATTTATATCTTTTTCCCTTTCCGAGATGTTCCGCACATAAGACAGACCGAGATAGGCAGAAAGCCTGCTATAATCTATGTTCACTCCACCAACACATGCGCAGCGCTCACCGACGGTTGAAAGACACACATTTATAAATTGAAATAAAGTTTGTTTTAGTTGGGCATTGGGCATGAATGAAAGCGAAAGGGAGGAGTGATTGTTATCAAAACAAGTCTCTCCCCGCCAACTTATTAATGTCATATTTATTTCTACGCTTTTATTACGATGTAATCTTGTCTACTTAAGTGTTTTATATTGTTCTTTCATTTTGTCTATCGTAGCGGTTAGGGAAGGTCATTTTTTAAATGAACAGCTGATTTTTACTCGAGGACTTCTAGGTTTTTTTTTATTGTTTACAACTTTTACTTTACAATAAAGTGTGTGAATGATTTATACTGCATTTTATTAGTTAGATTATTGTATTTGGGTAGTAATATGTTATCGTATATTATTATTTAGGTTGGTTAGAAATTTACATCGGGTACCTTACTTGTTTAAATTCTGTTAGTTGTAAGCCGTGTTATGTAATGAGGTTATTGACGTTAGCAAGTTTATTAAAAACTCTTTGTTTAGTGGGAAATTGAGATAATCTTAATGTTGTAATAGAGTCTAATGAATAAAGTTTAGTTTAGTTGGCAAAGTATGTAAGTCGCTCTTTTTACATGTTTCTTTTGTAATATAAATTTGTTTACTTTCAATTTATTTATAGCTTTTGGATTTAAGTTGGATTTACAAAATAATAGCTTAGCGATAGTGTATTTTAAACCTACTGTACCTACCTGAAGAATAATGCAGTTCTATCAATCGTATTAACAACTAGTTGTTACTTATTCAAACACTGCTTACTTGACCATGATAAGGACTTTTTATTACACATCATAAATATGCCATGAATTTTTATTGTCATTTATGTCAAGTTGTGGTGACGGATTAAGAATACAGAGTGTCACCACCCCTATTCATCCCGCGGGTGTCGTAAAAGGCGACTAAGGGATAAACTACGCAAGACAACATCAATGCAAAGAGAAGGAAAACTTGAAACCAACCCTATACCAACCCGTCTGGCCAGCGTGGTATAGTAGGCCAATACCTCCTTTTCAAGGAGAGGCCTATGTCCGGCAGTGGACTGTTAAAGGCCGTTGATGATGATGATGATTTTGTCAAGTTGTTTTCATTTCTTGGCTATGTTTAAAATTGCATTTTTGATGTTAGTACCGGATATACTTTATTTAGTAAAAAACTTGATTTCATATGATATATAGACACTGCAATTTTACTTATTTGTATAGATTTAAGAGTTAAGCGCTCATAGCCGAGTGGCCATGGGTGATTGGAAACAATCACCTAGGGTAAGCAACGATGGCGCGGTCAATACCTAGATGGGTGACCGTTATGAAATGTTATGAGCGTTTCCGTGATTCGGAACTCACGTTAAATATTTGATACCGGTTGTTTTCATAAGATAACAATCTTGAAGCTTAGTTGGAGTGGAGATTTACATAGAAACAACGTGTCTTGCCAGTCCCCAACCCGAACTATGCCAGCGCGGGGACGTATGGCCATAACTGCCTTGTTGGTCTAGTGGTTAGCGTATGCGGCTGCTGATCAAGAGGTCTCGGGTTCGATTCCCGGGTCGGAACAAATATTATTTGTGTAATTCACAAATATTTGTTTCGGAGTCTGGGTGTTTTCTATGTATAATATGCATGTATTTACAAAAAAAAAGTATGTTTATGTATTTATATCAGTTGTCTAGTACCCATAATACAAGCTCTGCTTAGCTTGGGACTAGAAGATGTTGTGTGTCAGATGTCCAAAATATTTATTTATTTATAACCCTCTCCTGAGAGGAGACCCGATTAGCAGTGGGAGGCTATGGGTTGTTGATGATGAAATGGTATCGTAAACAACTTTTTTAGTGAATTATGACGTCACGACTTTTTATTTGGGGTACCTCCCCTACACGTAAAGTGGGGATGTTTTTTTTTCTCGCGTCCACCCCATTGTGAGGGATATCGTTAGATAGGTCTTTTAAAAACATTGAGAGGATTGTAAGACGATTTTTACACTTAGGTATCCGTTTGCGAGTTACATAACTTTAAAGGACATTACGAGTATTCACAAACGATTTTGACGTTTAATAAAGAACTGATAAGTACAAAATTTTGATTGTACATCAAGTTCCCTCAGGACAACTAAATGTTTATTTGTTTTGTTTCTGATTATTATTTGTAAAAAAACAACTGAATTACACAAGTACTAAGAAATAAATTACTTTAATAAAAGAAACAAACTGCTTATCGAAAAAGTCATTAATCAATCAATGCAAAATTTAGTTCACGCAAATATCGACAGATGTCGCCATCTGGTGATCGAGATTTGAATTACAACTATTTTGTGTACGCCATTGTGATATTGTTTACTGTGAACACACCAGAGCGCCATATTGTTTTGACTGCTCAACTTATAAAATCAAGTAAAGTTATTGCCTAGGTTTTCGTGATTTATCTTCAGAGAAAGTGGGAATCGTTATTTTTCATTATTAAGACCGTAAAGGAGTCGTACTAGGTACTGGAAGGAAAGATAGAAGGTAAAAGAAAACGCGGAAGGCCTAGATTGGCGTACATACAGCAAGTAAAGGAGAAAGTAGGAGTCGTAGCCTTTTTCAAGAGGTCAAACATTTTGCAGAAAATAAACAGGACTGGCGATTGCTCCACCGACAAGGGACTAACCCTTAAAATGAGAAGAAGAAAGGAGTCGTAGTCAGGATTAAAATTGTGGATACAATTGACATTCTTTGGCAATGAAATCAGGATGGGTTTCTTTACAAACAAATATAATTTGTAGTAGCTGTTTGTAATTCCAAATTAACAGCTTTTAGTCAAAAAAAAAATTTTTAATTGTTGTCTATGTGTCAGTCTATCTAATCCGGCTTATCTCTGGAATGTCAGGCGGCTGGACCAATTTTGGTGAAACTTTAGGTAGCTGAAGATACAACTGTGAGTAACTTAGGATCATTTTGTATTGCGATGTATAATCGCATATTTGTTAATTGTATATTTGAATGTGAGAAGATAAATAAAGAAGTTTTATTATTTTACATACTTTTAATTAGTTTCGTCCCGCGTTCCTTACATCTAATATTAATTAGATGTTTTATTTATATCAAATCTATACAAATATATAAAATTGAAGTGTCTGTATGTATAAAAGTAATATGAAATAAACAATTTCTAACTAAATACATAGGAAAGTAAAATCGGTAATTACATCATAAAAACAATTGTTAAAGTTTTATCTATCTGTTTGTTTGTTCTGGCTAATTTCTGGAATGGACCGTCACTGGCAGAAAACTTTTTAGACTTCCAACAATAATCGCAGGTAACACCTCAGGATTCAGCTAGTTAAAGATAAAGAAAGTCCCATTAACATGTCCTCATTTCATTAAAATAATGCTCGAAATTGTTTCGAATGGAATTTTTAGATTCTTCATTATTAACTTGAACAAAAAACACATAATAAAACTAACCGTTTATGGTCTATATTGGAAAGTTATATTTAAAGTAACGAGATTACCAGTACAGAGAAAACCAGTATAGCAATCGATAGCCTACCTGGCTTTGTCTTGTATCAACACAAACGAGGTCTATCTACCGCAAGGTCTCCTTATGTTCAAAAATCGAC
This sequence comes from Phragmatobia fuliginosa, assembly GCA_932526445.1. Taxonomy (NCBI): domain Eukaryota; kingdom Metazoa; phylum Arthropoda; class Insecta; order Lepidoptera; family Erebidae; genus Phragmatobia; species Phragmatobia fuliginosa. The sequence goes on along the minus strand of OW052074.1, from coordinate 14,929,899 downwards.
CAAATTTCATTTTAAGCATTTCTGCATTTCCTTCATAGTCCTCCGTCCGCGCAATTTCCATAAATAGGGGTACAAAGTTTTTGCTTCACGTATTAATATATAGATAAGAGTCCCGGAACCTCACGCATAGATAACGAAAGATGTCCGACATGAAGTAAGGGACGGTAGAGCTTCCCATTTATCGTTAGATAATTGACCCGTCTGTAGAGTGGGTTAGAATTTATCAAAAGGGGTTTGTTAGCTATCAAAAGATTAAAGATGTTCTTGAAAGATCTGTTGCATGTTGGAAGAATGGATTTTTACGTGTATTACATCCGACTGCTATACCCAATTCGAACAAATCAGACAAAACTGACTTAAACAATAATTGCAGATCATACAAATATTTGGTTCAACCCAGGACTTGAATCCAAAACTTGAAGCACAGAAGTCGCATACGCTACTACGGCGTCACAGTGGCAGTCAATAATGATGATGAAATAACAAGTTAAACAAAAGCTTTTAAAAAATACCACGTGTCGACTTGACCAATTTTAATGAGTATTAGGTTTATACGAGTAATTTGGGAAGTATGAGAATAGATCCTAAAATATTATTCAACCTCCTTACTCCATCCTCAATTTACAAGCTAAATATTGACTTTGAAAATCCAAACGGCCAACATGAACAACGTTTGCCTTGACAGTACTCTTATAATATGAATCTCAATGTTGTTAATGGATCCAGAAAAATAATAACTCCCTCATCCCTATCTCCAGTTCCTAATAACTAAACAGAAGTAATCTAACCATTTTATCTTAATAAGAGATCTATATTAGTTATCTTATTGATGTGGTTTGAAACTGCTTACCAAACACTAAAGAATATTACTAGTATGACTACCCACATGTCGTAAAGAAAGAGGAATATTGTGATATGGTTTCCTCTTATTATAATTTTTTGGCGTGTAGGAAAACTTATTTTCTAAGTAAAGGCCTATGTCCAGTAGTGGTCAACTAGAAGCTTCAGATGATGATCAACGTGTAGTATTCTTTATCTTACTTTCCTGTTATCTGTGAAAGTGATTTCGTGAAAGGGGACGGAAATGCGTAACAGAAATTCGAGAAATCTCTCTATATGATTGAAGGCTCTTCCACACAGGCGTATTATCACGAATATTTACGAACAGGTGGATGGATATGAGAGAAAGGATATGGTTAGAAAGAGAGTTAACAGTGAAATAACGAGTGGATTCGTTCTTCGTTATTGGGAACTAGTTCAACCTTCGAATTTCCGTTCTTTCTTAGGCTTGCGGAGGTCCAATGCCAGTTGTTCCGTGGAAAAACTGATATACAGATATAACAGGTTGAATTAGTAGCCGACCCCAAATAATCTTGAATAATGTTAAATAAAGGCTAGGAAGATGAATAACGTGTATGAATGGGAGACTCTTTAAGCAAAGACAACGCTGTCCTAGTTGTAGACATTAACGTTCTAGATGTTAAAAAACATTTTTTATATGATTCTACTCTGCCTGATGGAAAGCATGAGTGGAATATAAGAGAAGAGATCACCATCATCCTAATAATGACAGCATTCTTGCTGTCGTATTTCGTTGGTGAGTGTGAGACCGGAGGTCCAATCATTCTGCATCATTCTCCCGGTTTCCAGAGGCCAGGAGAATGATGCAGAAACACCTGCTGTATCGTTCACAATGAGGATGGTGACCCGTACTCCTGGATTCTACTCAGGCTTTCCATCAGGCAAAGTAAAGTTACTTTCGTAGGCTTAAATAATGTAATTATTAAACTTGAATGTAAACTATAAGGTTCATAAGTTATTTTGATAATTATTATCTTTGACTAAGTAACTACGATGGGGTTTTTCAACTCAACTACCAAGACAGACTTTAATTTTATAAAACTCGTTAAATCTTTATACATCACATATTATCTACTTAAGTACTCGATAAGTTGTATAAGACGTAAATGAAAATATAATCAAAATATCTGATTACAAATACGATTAAGTATTTTATTACATCTATATGCTAACATTGTTGCTAAAGAATTTTGTTTCAGTATTGTCAAATGGCTACCGGTTTTATGGATAAGTTTCATATTTGAAAATAGCTACCGTGACTTATCAAAGTTCGAAATAAAGTTAAAGAACGCATTACAGTATCATTAATTGGGAAGCCTATAACAGTTTCGTTGGTCTATTGGCTAGCGTATGCGACAGTCGATCTAGAGGTATCGGGTTGGAATCGCAATCGAACTTCGGGAGTCAAATAAATAAATAATTCAAACATGTTACACACAACGCCATCTAGTCCCAAACTTAGTAGAGCTTGTACTATGGGTACTAGATAACTAATATAAATACATAAAAATACTGTTTATTTATGTAAATACTGTGTCTCTCAATCACTCAAAGCTAGCAGCACTTGTCTCCCGTATGGACATATTATGTCCATACCATTGTCCTACAATTCCATAAAAATCAAACAGACTATACAAAAAGAATTTATGAAACACAAGTATTGTATTATGTTCTGGACTTCCATTCATTCTCATCACACCATCAGCTTTCTGGTAGTGTAAAATAGTAAAGTAACTCATATCAAATTTCAACATTAACTTAATACTAAATAAGAATTAGTTTTCTTCAATAATTAAAGACTACAAAAGGCCTATATTCCGGTAACATTTTATCACTTCCAGACTGTCTAAAGCATCCCACCTGCACAAATTTAAAATTCATAATTCGAACTGTTTGAATGAAACAATTGCATACATATTTCAATCTACGTTACAGACTCAATGTCAGTCGGTCATTTGGTCAGTGATACTTAATTAGCGAACACTGCTCTCCCGGCTGAGTTTTGTCTATGATTTATATGCATGTATCTATGCTCTGGCTCTGTATTCTGCATAACAATAAATGAAAGAGTTTAAATCGGAGCAGTTCTACCTCATTTTAGGATTATTAGTGGCCGTTTTCATCAACGTCACGTAAATCTAAGGGGTAACCTAGACAGATTTTGGTAATCCTTAGTGATATTTTCGTTTTCACTAACCTTTTTAGGACACCTGAATGATTAGATTTCTCTTAAAATTTAGGGGCTACCTATGTTAGGAGGCTCCTAGTTGATGAAAACTTGCATAAGTCCCGTATTCATATCAAAGTTTGCACCGATCGTACTAAAAGCACTTGAAAACATAAACACCCACTGTCTCATAAGATCCGGCTGCAATAATTATATAATTTAAATAAAGGAATCTAGAAAGAAACAAACCTACGTCATTTCCCTAAGATCTAAATTCTGTAGTTTGATCGATTTAATTAAAGAAAAATATTATAGAAATATATCTTGATCCATTAATTAATCTGTATAAAAATGGATAACTTTTCATTTCATTTTCATTTCCAATTCAATGAAGCTTTACAGTAAAAAACTTGATACACTTGTACACTTGTATAGATATAATTTACACTAGGTTGCATCACTCTTGACTTAATCTCCATATTGTCCGTACCACCATAGAGAAAGAATCAAACTTCAAAATCAAAAGAACAAAACAAATGTCTTAAAGTTCAAAAGGTTACGATACCTTCTACTCTCCGAACGATACCTTCTACATTCGAACGGGTTATGACCCGGGTCTACCCGTGACCACGAGCGGTATAAAACGTTCGAAGCGTCGGAAAGTAGAAGGTATCGTAACCTTATTAATTTCATCGCGAAAACAGCAAAAAAACAAGCAAGGAAGGAACAGTAAAGTATTGTTTCCTAGTTTATGAAAAGTTTAAAAAAAAAACATATACACTTTTATACAAATAAAATTGGAAAAATATTTTTGCCAAATACAAGTGAAATCAACAGTTAACAGAGAGTACTATCGCTTCGCTTAGAGAATTAAGGAAAAAGGTATTGGCGTGAGTAATAATTTATGTGGTTAGTTGTAGGAGCTGACCATAGACCACCAACAGACATTCCTTAATCAGTATCGTAATTAAAAATATCAGAACCGACAGATTCGGTATTGCAATTTGTCATTAAACTATACTCAATTACGAGAATTGTCCCTCAGTTCTATAACCGGACACGGCTTGCAGTGACGCACGCACATAAGTACTTGTCAGACACGCGAACGTCGAAACAAACATGATCGTGGCGCGGGTGGCTGACCGTCATAGCCTCATAGGTAACGTGACGAGGGGGGGACACGCGAGTTGAGACGAGGGGGGGGAGAGGACGGGTCGTCGCGAGGCCGCCCTTGCTCGAAGGTGACGCGACAATTAACGCCGCGCGGTCATTCCACCGCGCGCTGGCGCGATGTCAACGATTCCGATCATCCTGCAGCGATAGGACGCATGGTCGACCGCGTCGCGGACCGTCCGCGCTTCAAGGTTGCCGCGTGACTCGCGATGTTATTACCTACCTGTATTACATTACATATCTACTGTTTCTGCACGATAATGTTTTTATTCAGTACGTTATCGATGATAAACTTATGAAAAAAACATCAGAGAATGCGCTTTGCCGTACCCTACATAAAAATAATACTTTTAATATCTATATACGTTGAACTCCACATTTATTTTCAGCTGATCCAGTATTTAGCCGTTAGCTGTTTGGAGCCTTATCATAACTAGAATCATTACAAAAGCGAAAGTGATCTTATTTATCTTATTTTGTCTATTACGTGTTCACGTCCCAACGGTTTAGCATTATTAAATTACGCAAACATACACTTTAAAAACCTATCTAAAACATACACTGTAGTAAAAAACACAAGGAATTACAAAAAATACTTTTCACCTTTTTACATACAGGAAATACAAAAAATAATGTACACTGCAGCGCAAAAACATAATAGTTACGATAGCAAAGTAAAGAATAACAAACTACGCAGGACAGTTATGAAAATAGAAGGAAAACTTGAAACACGGGATAACCATCCGTTTGGTCATCGCGGTATAGTAGACAAAAATTGTCAAAAGGTGTTGATGACGCTGATGACATACACAGACAATTGTCCCCTAGCGCAATTATGCTTTAGTAGTAAAATAAAAGTACGTAATATTTTTACCGTATTCATATAATACTTGCTGTGTCCCGCGTTTTATTTTTATACATCGCGATTAACATTAAAAATGAAGTTATCTGCCAGTGAAAGTCCCTCCCGTCAAAATCGATCCGACAAACAGACCGACAGACAAATCATTTAAAAAATTTCTTCTTCATGTAAATACCGTATTCATGCCGTACCGAGTTCATATGCATTTAGTAAAATACTGTTCGTTTGATATTAAAGACATTTTTTTTGTTATTTGTATAGATTTGACATGGTCGCCAGCCCTGGATGTTCGCGACACTACCGTCTAAATTGTGAGTAGCACGCGCTTCAGACTGCACTGCGGTTATCGTCCAGCCGGCGCTTCGGCTCTACCTACCGCACACCCACACTCCCTGAGTGTACTAATTTCCTTCTGACGAAAGATCTCGGTAAATTCATAAAAACCTTTATGATTTACGATTTAGTGTAACTACGTTCATTCCCCAATTCGCCGAAATTCGAAGAAAATTCTCTTCAAGTGATTCAACATAATTTTAGAACTATCTGGATTAAGTAACAGGTATTACGAAAGATTTCAAATGTCTGTCTTCATTGGAAAGTGAAAGTTTAAAAGGTAAACTTACTAACTGGAAAGGATACATTACATGCAGCTTACTGATAAACTCATAAGTGCCTACACATGGAAATGCATATTTGTGGGACACACAAGACAGTAATTTCCACAACTTTTTGAATACTGCATCATCCGTTATTTTTTTTATTAAAATCTGTCAAAGTGACTCTAGTGTGTCTGATGAAAAACATAAATAATATCCAAGAGTTATGATGTAGTAGTGGTTATTATTTTGGGTCTCCGGTTTTGGTTAGTCCGTTGGTCACTCACCAACGAAATACGACTGAATGAATGCTGTTATTTTAAATTGATCTTCTGTGAGAGGATAGTACCACTATGATCGAGCGGCCCATCCGAGAAATAAGCTTGGCTCCACTACCTTGGAGCCTTACAGCGTACAAAGTGGAACTTTGCAAACGTCAGTAAGCGATATAAGTCTGGTATTCGTCATCGTTAACAGTCTTTAAAATTCCACTGCTAGACGTAGGCCTCTGCATAAAGTTTGTATCAAGTTTTTCTTCTTTTTCCAGTGAAGTTGACCTTCGTAGTGTGAGCGAACTAATAAGTAGCCTCTTACGAAACCCATTAGATGAATAGGCATGATGATACTATATGTTCTCGATCGGTTTTCTACACGAAATTTTTTCCCATGATTAGTTTAGTATTAATAATAGGGCTGGCAGGAGCTAGATGCGAGTAGCTGAGGATCGAATAAGTGGCGTACAATTAGAGAGGCCTATGTCCAGCAGTGGACTGCGATAGGCTGATGATGATGATTAGTCAAGTATTAATATGTAGTAGACATATTTAAAATCACGATTACGCAGATAATGTATTGTAAGTAATTGTACCCACGAGCACGTACGCTCTAAGTACCGTTGCGAGGCAAAGCCCTCCGGTACCTACGCCTGTACATGTAGTCAATGTGTAGGTAGGTGTAGCCCTAGTGAGATATATTGTGTGGGCGCGTAACAGTAAGTAGCCGTCTAGGCTGCCGATAGCGGGGAATTTCAATCAGATATGTGTTTATCATTTATTGCTCGAATTAAAGAGCAGGGCTGGAGGAAGACCGGAGATCCAATAATGCAGAAGCATCACACTAAGCCGCCTGAGTGTGGGTCTTCGTACTACATTGTATGTGCTCGCAATGAGAATGATAACCCCTACTCTTGAATTCTACTCATGCTTTTTATCAGGCAGAGTAGAATAACTTTGGTAGGCTTAAATATAAGTAAAAAAAAACCTGCCAAGTGCGAGTCGAACTCGCCCATGAAGGAACTTTTACATGAACTTTTATATGATGTTACTTAGCTGCTACGGAAGTAACATCCACATTGGAAGTGTCTCTCGGGCAAAGTTTAGAAAAAAATGATATTAGAAACCTCAACATCATTTTTCAAAACCTATCCACAGATACCCCACACGTATGGGTTTTATGAAAAAAAATGTGAGCCGTCACGGGACGCCTGGCAGTGATTTTGTAAAAGTAATATGCAGAAAAGAACATATTGTAATAGGAACTAAATATGTCATAATGATAAAATAAAATATTACTAATTATTAAAATAGTAGTCTATATGCAGTAGTGTGTACGGTGTGGCGACGCGTCGCCACACCGAACACACTACTGCATATAGACTGTATAAATATACCATGGTATAGCGTGCCGTGGCGACGCATCGCCAGGCCAGAAATCTGTTTTACGTGCGGCTATAGATGTTTCACATCAAAAACTTATCTGACAGTTTTGTATTTAGTTAACTCAGTTACAGTCTTCAATTTCATGCATTTTTGCATAATGAAGATCTTTTTGAATTGTTATGTACATATTTCAGTTTCTAATCGATTTCATTTATCATGCGTGGGGTGTAATCGTAGGCAGTCATCTCATCGTCCGATTAGAATTACTTGCCATGTCCTGTCTGCTACCTGTACAAAGATGTCAGAATTAAAAAAGCGGCCAAGTGCGAGTCGGACTCGCCCATGAAGGGTTCCGTACCAGCAAGTAACATCATATAAAAGTTCTTTTAGTTCGTTGTAACTTTCATCGATGTTTTTATACTAGTGTATTGATTGGATGAAAGGTATATTGCGTGTTACGATTTATGACGTATAAAAAAAAAACTACTCACTAGATCTCGTTCAAACTAATTTTCGTTGGTAGTTTACATGGTAATGTACAACATATATTTTTTTTAGTTTTATCACTCTCTTACTTTAGAAGTTAGAGGGGGGGGGACACACATTTTTCCACTTTGGAAGTGTCTCTCGCGCAAACTATTCAGTTTAGAAAAAAATGATATTAGAAACCTCAACATCATTTTTGAAGACCTATCCATAGATACCCCACACTTATAGGTTTGATGAAAAAAAAAATTTTGAGTTTCAGTTCCAAGTATGGGGACCCCCAAAATGTATTGTTTTTTTTCTATTTTAATATAAAAATCTTAATGCGGTTCACAGAATACATCGACTGACCAAATTTCAACAGTATAGCTCTTATAGTTTCGGAAATAATTGGCTGTGACATACGGACGGACAGACAGACAGACAGACAGACTTGACGAATCTATAAGGGTTCCGTTTTTTGCCATTTGGCTACGGAACCCTAAAAATCGATTGTAGTAATGGTTCGATTCTAAATGACTAGTACACTGCTTAATTTGGGACTAAATGATGTTGTGTTAGACATCCAGAAAAATATATAGTAACTAATTTACAAAACACATAACATGTTAACGTTATTTTTGGCCCAAACACCTAATTAGAATTTAAATTACTATTAGCTGAAGATTTTCTTACCTACTTGCATAATAATAAACATAATCTGCTTCGCTTATAATATTGTTTTCATCCCAAACAGACGATATACATAGATATGTATAACCACGTATAACAGATAAGTACCTACACGAACAGCGCGTGACAAGCCGCTTGGCTGCCATTCAATATTTTTTATCAATATCCCAACTGAACATTGTTTTCTCTTCGGCAGTTTCACGAGTAATCTATCTTGCGAATTCGTGAATTGCTATCGATAAAAGATAAAATGTAGGTATAAATTTCTAAGTACTATTGAATAATGTTCTACATTCTGTTCTACATTATTCAATAACATAAACTTGAGTACAAAGTAATAATAAACAAAACAAAATCTGTGGTCAATGAACCCAAAAATTACAAACAAGTATATGATACAGAGAAGTTCGAATGCACTCAGCATAATATCTATACGTAATTTATTTATTTTGTTTTTTTTTGTTATGAAATGTTGTCGTAGGTATAATATGCAATATTTTTTATACTTCTAAACATTATACTACATATAAACATTATGGAACGGCTGGAACGGACTTCCACTGGCAGATAACTGACATAAGGACTAACTCAAGACTATTTTCTTTAGACTAACTTAATTCCTCGACGTTATCCACGATTTACAAAATTAATCGTGGGTAACACCGGACTCAGCTAGTGAATAATATAAGGGGGGTTCAGATTAAATATTAAACCATCAACAATAAACATGCATCATACCGCTTTATAAAGGTGACTAATTAAAATATGAGGGATGGAAGTCAGAGCAATTGACTAATGGAAAACAGGTCATCAATCACCTTAAATGAACACCACTTTGTGATTAGGAAATCTTCCTCTCACCTCCTACACTTGCTATTTTCACTTAACCCGAGTTTATGGAGGTAATATGGAGTGTGACCACAACTACTCATCCCATGGGTATCGTAAATCTGGAAACACATTATCGGACGCAGCTGACGGTCGCGGCTGATAGCCGTGATCTAGAGTATGAACATACACTGAGCTGTGCAAACTATCGGACGTAAGTCGTGGACGTGACCTTTGACTGACCTTGAGCGTTCGGACGTCCGACAGAAATCTGGCACAAGACCGACTGTGCACACTTATCAGTCGCGGCTGTCAGTCGCGTCCAGCTTAAGAGCTGACTAAGGGACAACATCACTACAAAGAAAACTTGAACCAAACTATATCCCAACCCGTCTGGCCACTGTGGCATTCTGGTGAAATGTGGCTAACCAAAACCTCCTTTCTGTAAATAAATATTTCGGTCATCTTACACTCAACGCCATCTAGTCCCAAACCAAGCAGAGCTTGTATTATGGGTACTAGACAACTGACATCCTACTAATATTATTAACGCTAACGTTTGTGAGTATGTATGTATGTTTGTTTGTTGCTCTTTCACGCAAAAACTACTGAATGGATTTTGATGAAACTTCACAATAATATAGCTTACATATCAGAATAACACATAGGTCTCTATTTATCGCGATAATCTACACGCGCGCAAAATCTAGTAAATACATAAGTATACTTTTTTGTAATTTCTCATACATACATAGTATACATAGATAAGACCCAAACTACGAAACAAATATTTGCGGATCACACAAACATTTGGTTCGACCCGAGAATCGAACCCGAGACAAGCATAGCAGTCGCATACGCTCTCACTGCGCCACCTAGGCTATGGAGATGCCAATCTCTGGAACGTCAGGAGTGATTTTGACAGGACTCAATGAGAGATAGTTGATGACATAAAGAGTATCTCAGGCAAACTTTTTGACTAGCTATGCTCCGCGGCGTTACTCACGATTAACAACAATAGCCTCGGACGGGGCTCGGCGTAGTAACTATTCAGTAATCTGTGGCTCGGCTAATCCTACATATATGTATATACATTATAGATAAAATTAAACTGTCTCGTTGGTCAAGTGGTTAGCGTATGCGACTGCGAATCAAGAGGTCTCGGGTTCAAGTCCCGGGTCAGGCCAAAAAGTTTTTTTGGGATTTTCTTAGGAAATTTCTAATAGCTGCTCGGAGTTTGGAAGTTTGGCGGTATTTCACGCCCGTGCCTCTAAGAGCACGTAAAGTCGTCGGTCTTCGGTCGGTAAAGCGGATGGCAATCGTTATTGGGAAGTCAGTGCCCTCAAATATACTGACAAACTAGTGAACATCTTCGAATTTCAGTTCTCCCTTAGGGATACGGAGGTCCGATGCCAGTCGCTCCGTGGAAAAACTGAAATTCAGGTAAAACCGGTTGAACTAGTAGCCCACCCCTAATAAACTTGGGAATGAATGCCTAGGAGGAACACTATAGATAAAATCAAAAGCATTTCAATAAGCCGCTATAGTGTAGGTCACCATGCTACATTGATGTATCGCCTGCATTCGCAATGAGAATCGTGACCGCCACTCTTGGATACTGCTCATGTTTTCCATCAGGCTATATATGACTAAACTCCGAGACACAGAACCCATAATCGTGTTCATCTTACTTCATCTGGACTGGGTGAGAATCAAACCCACACCCTCCGACTTAGTGACTAACCACTAGACCATCAGATCAATCCTGATATATGTGACTTCTCTTAATGGTTCACAACGTTTAAATAAAATAAAAGATAGAAACATAAAGAAAAATTAAAAAACTACCAAAAACAACAATAAGGCATTTAATACAATGATTTTTTCGTTCTACGTAACGTCAGCTCCACATCAGCAGTGATCAGTGCAAAATTAAATCCGTCAAAGTTTCGCGTGAACACCTTCTAAGGACTACGTCTGATATTTTCACAGACGATTAACTTATCTCTAAACCGCACAGCTCATGTCGCTAACAGGGTCTCAGCATCCTGTACAATACGTCGTTCGGGAAGGGACTGTGCGACAGCAAAAATATCCGCGATCTTTCTCGCTGGTGAACTCCGATAATGGCTCTTCAAACCTCCTACACGATATATAGTTACACATAAAATTTTACACAAGTAGAAACATATACGTATACAAATCGTTTGATTAGACTACTCCACTCATAATACTTTGAACTGCCTCCCATCGCAGTCGTAACCAAGTCAGCTGAAAAATATTGTGCGAAACTCGGATCAGTAAGATCGTTTAGCATGTAAAGCGCATTTCGCTGCACGCAAACTTGATCTCAACTGAAAACGTGGGTAAATAACTATAAAAGTTTATATACGTCGTCTCAATATCAGATAGCGGGCTAAATTTATCCCGAGCAGTGACTGCAAAAGGCGAACTCATAAAAAGCGCGGCACGGTTGATTACAAAGCCGCGTCGGGTTTATGGGCGCGCATCTCGCGTGCCTGACTGCCGCCACCTCGCCGCGCGCCGCTCCGACGACGCGAGGGTAGTTTTTCAGTCGCCGAGCGAGCCCCCGCCACATAAATAAGTGATCACGGCGCGCCCCCTCCCTTCCCCGCGGCACCCGGAGCCCGCGCCTCGTGACGCCACCCCCCCTCGCTCGTAAACTAAGCGCAGATAGCGAGAGGACTTAATGGCTGATCGGATTTTGATTAGCGTGGGCCGGCGACGCAACCCCGCACCCGAAGCCGAATTTGAATAGATAAGTGGGCACCCGAGGACCGGCGCTCGCGACCGTAATTTACATACTTACTGGCTTTCGGCAAGCATAGAGGGTGCCAAGTTATGGACGACGCAAAAACGATAAAGTTGAAATAAAGCTTTGGTCATCGATTCGGTCGCGTCGAGTGCTTTTTTACAGAATTCTGTTTGTTATCGGCGAGGTGACCCCGCACTCTCTCGTTTTTTATTAGATTTAATCATCCCGAAGCGGCCTACGCTCGCAAACAACACGTGTCTGCCTTATCTACTGCGAGGTGCGCCGACACTGAGAGGAAATTACACTGCGGAGCGGAACGGCGAGTCGTTAGCTGTCGACTCGCTGCGTGCTATAACTTCGGCCGCGAATCCGGCATCAGATCTGTAACTTGTCGCTATTGATGGAGGTCGGAAACTTGGGAATGTTCCGTAAAGTGGATAGAACCGTGGCAGGTAGGTATACTCGTCACCAGGGCCGGTTGCGGTTACCGTGGGTCGTGGTTCGATAACGTGTGCGGTTAGCGGTGGGAGGTCGCGAGAGGCGGCCCCCCTGTTCCCCCTACATCTTGTTTCACCCAGGGCTGGTCGCGTTTGTTTAGTTTGGCAGGTAAAGCACAACAGCGGGGGGCCGGAACGTGTCACGTGGGAGTGATCGGCGCCTGACGTATCGGTTGCCGCTACGAATAATTGAAGTTCGAAGAAAGAAAACACGAGAGTTTTCCTAATTCTAGCTTTAGTTTCTGTGGATCACAATAAGGAAAAATATAATAAGGTATTAACATTCCCGACATTCTGGATACATTTTTATTGAAATTGACACCATTACAAGAGGAAAATCCGTTTAAAGAAACTATTGTGAACTTAATACACAAACGAAAATGTTATGTTTAATGTAATGAATATGTAATGTTAAAAAAATATGCATATACATATACAGACAGGTGTGAAAATGTGAAAGACAAATTGTTTGATAAAAGATAAGATATGCAAATACAATATGGCATTTAATAGTCCTAGAATAGAGGTTCATCTATCAATAGGTTTGATTTGATTTGAACGCCATCGAGTTCCCATGATAAGCAGAGCTTGTATTATGGGTACTAAACAACTGATATAAATAATTAAACATAGTTTTTTTTGTAAATACATCCATATATACATAGAAAACACCCAAACTCCTAAACAAATATTTGCGGATCACACAAATATTTGGTCCAACCCGGGTATCGAACCCGAGACCTCTTGATTAACAGTCGCATACGCTAGCCACCAGACTAACAAGGCAGTCAAAGTATGCATGTAAATAGCAACTAGTACAATTAAGAAAGAACGTCCATGTTATAACAAGATAGCCAGCAGCGTTCTAGACCAGGGTAAAAGCCTCTTAAAATAACAAAAAGTGAACATAAATTATAGTAGGATGAAACCCATTGTAAAAAAATAGAGAAGTGGTCACTACACTCCACTGCCAATGCTTCAATGCAATCTGTTGGGATGCTTCTGCATCAGTCTGCATAATTTATTACAACTCAGTTCACCATAAACATTCTGCAAAAAATTATTAAAAGCACAATATATTTTATTCTATACCTTTTACATATGAATAAACCCATACATATACAGTACTTATGTTTTACAGTTGGCTTTGCATTTGTGTGGGAGTATATAGCGCTTATATGTCGCTGAATCGTGTGGTTTTCGTGTAGTTTTTGGTTCGACGAATAGACCAGTGCTTTTAGTGTTTGAAAACAAAATAAATTATAGTAGGATGAAACCCATTGTAAAAAAATAGAGAAGTGGTCACTACACTCCACTGCCAATGCTTCAATGCAATCTGTTGGGATGCTTCTGCATCAGTCTGCATAATTTATTACAACTCAGTTCACCATAAACATTCTGCAAAAAATTATTAAAAGCACAATATATTTTATTCTATACCTTTTACATATGAATAAACCCATACATATACAGTACTTATGTTTTACAGTTGGCTTTGCATTTGTGTGGGAGTATATAGCGCTTATATGTCGCTGAATCGTGTGGTTTTCGTGTAGTTTTTGGTTCGACGAATAGACCAGTGCTTTTAGTGTTTGAAAACAAAATAAATTATAGTAGGATGAAACCCATTGTAAAAGGAGGAGAATAGTACAAAAATTAAAGGAAAAATAAATTACGGGCGATCTGAGGTCGGGAAGGGGGAGAGGGAGTTTTAAGGGAAAAAAATGGCTTATTTCAATTTCCTGCAAAACTACAAGTCCTATGGAAAAAAGTTAAATGGCAAAGTTGTAGGTAATAAAAAGATCTACATCTTTTGCATTTACACTTTTTTCACATAACCTCAAATTTTATGTGAAAAATTCAAAAAACCAAGTTATTGGTTTTTTATTTTTATCTTTTACAAATAAAATTATTTTTTAACGAAATTTTGTGAAAACTTAGCTTTTCATGTCTTGAATATACCGTAATTTATTTGATTTGAAATATCTATTCATTCACCTTATTTTGCCTGAATACCGAAAAAAACCCTAATTTTCAATCGAAAATTCTTCCTTCAAAATATCAACGTTTTTCACAAAAATTGGTTGTTTTCTATTCGATGAAATCTCTACTTTCAGATGGTATAAAAATATATATTTATTGCCATAGTAAATCTTCTCAGAAAATGCAAAAAATGAAAAAACTAGAATATGATTTTTTTTAATTGTTATTGAGATATTTATTAAAATTTACACTTTAATCACTCGAAAAACGTAAGATTGCATGTTACAATGATAAACAAAAATATTGCAAATTGAAATATACTACTATAAATAACAAACAAATAAATAATAAAGTTAATATTAATAAAATATCTACAATATTTTGAGAAAGTTGCAGAATCTTCTTTAAAGTTTTTTGCAGAATGTTTATGGTGAACTGAGTTGTAATAAATTATGCAGACTGATGCAGAAGCATCCCAACAGATTGCATTGAAGCATTGGCAGTGGAGTGTAGTGACCACTTCTCTATTTTATTTATAATTCAGACATCTTACACACAACGCCATCTAGTTCTAAACTAAGCAGAGCTTGTACTATGGGTACTAGTCAACTGATATAAACACATAAACATACTTTCTTTGTAAATACATACATATTATAAATAAAAAATACCCAGAATAAGAAACAAATCTTTGCGAATCACACAAAAATTTGATCCGACCTGGGAACCGAACCCGGGACTTCATGTACAGTCAGTCCACATTGAGCCACTGAGGCACTCTAGGACTTTATTAATACTTTCTATGGGCTACTGCTCTGCCGCAAGCCTCTGTTGCTCTCTGACTAAATGCATACAAAAGTATATACGATATATATATTTGTATATCTCTGTTTATTCCTGCTAAACTCTAGCATGGTTGAACCATTGAAATAAGAAGTAAATTTAACTACTTTTTTTAGACTTGCTTCACCCCGTGGTGTTACCTGCGTTTTTATCTTGAAAAGTACAACAACACAGCTAGTAAGTAATAAAAGAAGAAACGCCTGCATAAAACGAAACAAGAATAAATAAATAGGCCAAACATTCAAGGTTATGATACAAATTGTATTTTGTAAAGAATTTAATTCCAACGTCGAGCCCAAAAGAGTACAAATTCCAATAACCAATACCTAAAACTAAAATCTCACTCTATATTAAAATACTACGAATAGTTGTGCCGTGTACTTCGCTATAAGGCTATGTACAGACTCACCAACTGCGCTGTTTAAAAGGCCATCAAAGAGCCGTCGCGTAAAACGAGTCCCATTTTACATTCGGCTAGGAGGCGGCTTTATGGCAGGCTGGCCAGGAATTCTGCTCGTAATGAGGAAACCCGGCACCTACTAACGTCGCGATCGCACCGGGATAAAACAGGACAATCGTTATTTACTCCAAACGGTATCTGGCTGGCAACGGTTATGACAAAACCGAACGTGCAACTGTTCTAATTTGATAGAAGATTGGATTTTTAATTCGTTCTAAATTGGAATATTCGAACTTAGAAAGTGAATTATATATTATATAAACTAGCTGATTTCCACAACCTGCGTCTTCTATTGCTCGTAGCGTGAAAAAAATATCTTAAAAATTTTACAGGAACCCCGTAATTATACTTTTTTTTTTCAAACTTAAATGGAAATAATTCTTTCATACGTTATTTTTAATAAAAAAGCGATACAGCCGTTTCAGATATTAGCCAAAAGAAACAGACAGGCAGACATTTTTTTTTTAAATGTTTTATTGATGTAAGTATCGTTATCGTATTGATGTAAATATGCATTTAGTAAAAATATGTTGCATCTGAAATTAGAAACAAACACTTTAAGGTTATTTTTTTGCATAGATTCTCATCAAGAAAACGATTTCTCACATATCTATGTGTGTCAAAAGCCTCTATTAAACGGCAAACTCCCCTACACAACCAAACATTTATACGTTACGTCATAAACCTGCAGTTTCTCACGGAATAATGACATCAGGAATAATACCCGCGCGTAAAAAGGAGAATTTACAACTGTCACTTTAAATGTCATTACGCAAAAACCAGAGAGTTAATTTGACTTTCGTCTCTGGTTTTATACTTCTTTATTGGCATGTAAGTGATCTCATTCGGCCTACAATGACTCAAAACGTTATAAAGATGTTTATATAGATACTAACGAAATCAGAACAAAATTAAATTAGCTAATGAGCACACATACACATCCTTATCAGTGCTAGAAAAGATCAGAAATATTCCTCACTCATAATTGCGAGGGCGTTCTTTACTAGAAATAAAATTAACTTAAATAAGGTAAATTGCTGAACGATCTGACCCCACAATTTCACTGTAAAGTCTGGAACCAAACATTCTTATACTTACAAATACCACTGCGTTTAAGTTCCTCTTTTTTCTTAAAAAAAAAAACAATTTTAGCATTAGAAATATGCATCCTGTGTTGCGGGGACTTTACAAACATACATGAAACGGACATAAAGAACACCCAGACTTCGAAACAACCATTTCCGGATTACAGAAAGTGTTTTCCCATGTAGAATTTGAACCCACAACACCTGGCACAGTAGAAACCGATTTGGTCACTTTCCTATATGATGGATCTAAAAGTGAATGTCATTCAATCCATCGAATCGAAGTGTAAAGATCATCGACTGCTAACTCGATTTCTGATCACCAAAGCGCCTAGTTGTCTTTTTAAATTTAGAGGCTTCCTATGTTTCGGACATCTGACACAACATCTAGTTTAAAGCTAAGCAGAGCTCATATTATGGGTACTAGACAACTGTTAAAAATGCTTAAACATACTTTTTTTATACATATTATACATAGGAAACACCCAGACTCTGAAACAAATATTAGTGAATCACACAAATAATATTTGGTCCGACCCGGGTATCGAACCCTAGACCTCTTGATCAGCAGCCGCATACGCTAACCACTAGACAACAAAGCAGTCTGTTGGGGGCTCCTAGTAAGGAAACAGTTTAAGTGTAGTGAAAACGGGTATCAGTATCCAATTTTTACATGCATTTATCATCACTAGCCTAAACAATTCGAATTCCAAAGAACAACGATATTATCGCTAAAGCAAACTTTTGTTGAAACAATTCCTAACTAGAGTATAATAAGATTACTACGTGACTTCATCAAAATCGAATAACTCACTAACACTCGCCACTTTTTACGCCACGTTTTTGATCGATAATCCTTAGTAGTCATGATCGAGTTCGCGGTTGTTTTCCCTCTCAGGTTCTTATCTCTGAGGATATGCCTGAAGTATCTGTCGATAATGAGTTTGTGTTTGCACGAGATCATCAATCTACTTAAAAAAGCTGCGTCTTAAAGCATATACACTGAACTTGGGAGTTTTAGCATGAATCTTTTGTTCTTGAATTTTGCTTAATTTAAATTAACATCTGTTGAAATACGTAGGAAAATGAAAAGGAACAGTAATATTTTATTGTATTTTTTTATGACAGCAAATGACGAATCTGTCTCGTTGGTCTAGTAGTTTGCGTCTCAGGTTCGATTTCCAGGTCGGACCAGAAGCTTTATTGTTTTACTAACAAATAAAAAAAAATTAACAGCAGACTCTGAAAGAATGGTGGTGTTTTACACCCGTGCCTCGGGAGAGAACGTTAAATAAAATAAAAATAAATAAGTAATTCGGACATCAAATAAACTTGGGAATAAGGCTCGGAAGAAATAAACATCTGACAAACAGTGTCATCTAGTCCCAAACTAAGCAAAACTTGTATTATGGGTACTAGACGACTGATATAAATCTATATTATATACTTTTTTTGTAAATATCATACAATACCTCAAGCATAGCAGTCTGTCAGACTGCTGAACAAGAGATCTCGGGTTCGATTCCCAGGCTAATGTTTATGTGATCTAGAAATATTTGTTTGGGAGTTGTATGTATTTACGAAATATTTGTTTATTTATTTATTAAGCATGGAAGTATCGATGATGGTCGAATGTCGACAAGTAGACGAACACACACACATACACAGTGTAGGTATTATATACATACACAACAATGTATTCATACGCAATCAGTTCAAGGCTCTCTGAATAAATGTAAGTATAAGTTATGTACATGGTAAGGTTCTGACGTTATTTTGGTCAGCGGGCGCGACCCTCTACGATTTAATTAAGTCCTGCGGCGCGCTCCGTGCTTGTGACGAGGGAGTGCTCGGTACGCGTTTTGCTCGCGAGTAATCACGCGATTATTCAAATCAATACAGACCTTTTTATAGCCTGTTCAATGTGAAAAGTTTTTTCATGTGTGAATATATTTTTATAGTTAGGTTTTTTTATTAACTGAAGAACACTTTATCTAGTTGTAATGCTCTAAATTCTTCAAATTCAAATATCTTTTTCAGTTTAGGTACGTTGATATGAATGTAAATAATATATCTAGGTTTTTCTATACGTCTAACAGTTGCTGAAAAAGTGAAGTATCATCACATTTAAACAGCTTAGATCTAAAATTCTTGTGTGGCGGTGTTTGTTACCAAACTTCTCCGAAACGGTAGGACCGATTTGTATACAATTTTGCGTGCATATCGGGTAAGTCTGAGAATCAGCCAACATTTATTTTTCATAAGCCCAGAGAAACGAGCGGAGCTGCGAGCATCAGTTAATGATAATATAAAATATACCGAGTAGGGTTCATGATTTCTCGAGCTTTTCAATTTCTCGGGTCTCGAGAATTCTCGAAGCTAATTTCTCGGGTCTTCTCGGGTTGTCGAGAAATTTACATTTACGTACGTTTTCTCATAATATTTGGTTGCAATAACCTCAACAAATTCAATGGTTTCCCTTTCAAATAAAAGTATCAAATTAATTACAAAACTTTTATTGATAATAATTAAAAACATTAATCTAAATAAACTAATTCAATTTAAAAAAAAAATCCCCCAATGATTGAATCGGTGGAGTTTTAAAGTTTAGTTTCTGTTGCTGCATACTTTCATACCCAGGCCTTTTTTTTCGGTGCACTCACACCTGAACTTGTAGATGCTTCAGATTCGGATTGCGGGCATTTAGTAATAGTACAGGATCCCTGGTTCATTTTTACTCTTGATTACTAACAAGCTAATTTTCCATGAGTAGCTTCGTTCCGATGAGACGCCCAACTTTTACTGAGCGAAAATTCTCGATTGAGGTAGGTAACAGGGGTAGCAGGGATAAAATATGTTGATTTGATGATCCTCAAAAAATTATTACTAACAGGGTTTTCTTCGGTTAAATCTGATGATAGTCATCTAAATTATTCAAAAAAATATTTGTCCTACAAATTATATGGTTTGATCAAAGAGTACCCCTTCTTCCAACATGTAGCGATAACGAGGTCACCAAAAATGATTACTAGTCAGCTGCTTTTTTTTCTTTTACTTAGTTGATATTTATATAATTTAACGATTTCATTGTCCTACAAATTGCGTGGTAGGTTATCCCGGTCCTACGCTCAGAAATGGTTAATACTACAAGATTTTTTTTTCATTACTAACTGTAGGACAAGAATATTACATGATAGGTTAGTGTGTTCTCTACCCAAATGAAACAATGTCCTACAAAAAAACAGGTATGTATCACTAGTCCGACAAGAATTGTTATTCTTTCGTTTTCCCGTTTGTAACGTAAGATACTGTGAGAACAACATTTTTTTAAATATTAATAACTATATTTTTTAGTAAGATGGGTAAATAATTGTGAATATACATAAAAAAAATAATCTTCATCAGATTCATCTGATAAATCTTCGCTATTATCGCTGTTATCTTCATCTATTTCGTTGTCCTCATTAGTGATATCAGTCTCTGTAATAACATGAAAAAATTAAGTAAATTAAATAATAACTAGCTGACCCGGCGAACTTCGAACTGCCTTAGAATATTAATTCTTATTAAAGTATTGTGTTTAGTTGTTAACTGATAGTGACAAATCGACAGCATCGCCAAATAAAGGGCCCTGGCCGGTAACGCAACAATCACTTTGTACCTTCATTTTAAATCTGTAATATCTTTAAAAATATTAATATAAATTACATACTGTTAAGGGCCATATTAATCTATATTAAATACACAATGTATTTAAGGTACTTAATTGGATATGGATTAATACAGCTTAAAATCGCTTCATAAATAAGCCATTATTTCTTGTAATAAGGAAAAAAAAAAATTGTAGACCTTTTTAAGGTGTACAATACTGTAGTACATTGTTTAGATCTATCTCGTAGGGTACATCCAGCGTTTGCAATGTAAGCGTAAAAAAATGGGTTTATTTACGACATTTTTATTAAGCATGTATTATACATAAAAACCTTTCTCTTTAATCACTCTATCTACTAAAAAAACTGCATCAAAATCCGTTACGTAGTTTTGAAGATTTAAGCATACATAGGGACAGAGAAAGCGACTTTCTTTTATACTATGTAGTGATGATGAATCAATAGATAACAATAGTTTAATTAATAGACTACCTTGTATGTCAGAAGATAATTCTTCAAAAGATGGACTTGGGGGATCATCAAACCAATAATATTGATATTTGCCATCAAATATTGTCCATCCAAAATTTTCTGGCAATTTTTCCGTGGGGGATCGCATGTGTGCATTACACCAAACATTTCAGATGAACACAGTTCTTATAATATGTTGCAACAAATCTTGATTTGTTGGTGGCAAACTGGAAGGATCATATCCTACGATTTTTTGTCTAAAAATTTTTTTCATTTTCATTTTTTGATTTATACCCCTTTTCAAACAACTCATACCGTCCTTTATTGATATCATTTTTTATTTTTAATGAATATATTCTGCATACATACTCTTCAATCATTTTAAGTACATCATTCGATGTTGTTAATGCAGTATTTTCAATACGTAAGAGTTGAATAAAAGCCTTTTGAAAATTAATATTTTTCTTCAAAATACTGAAAGGTCTTTTTTTCCTTTACGAAAGAAGGCAGGATTATAATCATTCCCTGTAAAAATATGACATATGGCGAGTGAACAAGAAAATTGATCTCCAAGCTTGGCATACATTACAAATTCTCCCATTAATTTGGGAAAGAAAAAAGTTGTTTTTATGGTAACGCTGTATATGTATTGCACTTATTATTTTTTAAATTTGATTTTAGCGTCATTTCTCTTAATATCAACGCATAAACAATATCTTTACTTGTGAAAAGTATTTCTGCTTGATTTACAATAGTTTTATCACTTTGAATCCCATAATTTCACTACTCATTTGGTCAATTTGTTTTCATCTCATCACTAAAATGATTTTTCCTTGAATTAGAGCAAATCCTAATAGCGGATTTAACGTTCTTGGTATGCAATTACACATCTAGTATATTATATATCAATGAGCAAAATACAGTAAATAAATTGCTTTTTAATTTCCTTAATTTAAATTAGGTATTCTAATGGAGGACCGGGAAAACGTATGACGCAATTTTTGAACAATGTAATTGTTGAATTATACAAATACTAACTAAGTAAAAAAAATTGTAATCATTTTTGGTGAGCTCGTTATCGATACATTTTGGAAGGAGGGGGACTCTTTGATCAAACCATATAATTTGTAGGACAATTTTGTTTTCGAATAATTAAGATAATTATCATCATATTTAACCGAAGAAAAACCTGTTAGTTATAATTTTTTGAGAATCATCAAATCAACATATTTCATCCCTGCTACCGCTGTTACCTACCACAACCGAGAATTATAGTACAGGAAAAGTTGGGCGTCTTATAGAAACGAAGCTATTCACGAACATTCGGCTTGATAGTAATTATTTTTATATCTAGGATTTGTACCCTACTTTTGAGCGTAGGACCGGGATAACCTACCACGCAGTTTGTAGGACAATGAAATCGTTAAATTATATAAATATCAACTAAGTAAAAGAAAAAAAAACAGCTGGCTAGTAATCATTTTTGGTGACCTCGTTATCGATACATGTTGGAAGAAGGGGTACTCTTTGATCAAACCATATAATTTGTAGGACAATTTTTTTTTGAATAATTTAGATAACTATCATCAGATTTAACCGAAGAAATCCCTGTTAGTAATATTTTTTTGAGAATCATCAAATCAACATATTTTATCCCTGCTATCGCTGTTACCTACCAAAACCAAGAATTTTCGCATCGGAAAAGTTGGGCGTCTCATCTGAACGAAGCTACTCACAGAAAATTAGCTTGATAGTAATCAATTTTGAAAATGAACCAGGGATCCTGGACTATAATACTTACTGATTTTATGCACACGTGCTAAATATCTCACCAAACCGCTAGTATTTGAACCTTTCAAAAAAATGGTTTTTTGACACTTTAGGCATTGCGCGTTTGCAGATTCATTATTTTTTTAAATATTTTCATATTTTTGATGCTTTCATCTTTACTGTTATAGTGACGTTTCGGTAAAATCTATAACAAAAGCAATTCAAATTAATAATAAGCCTATTGAATAATATGTGATAAATACACACAACACAATTGGCAATATTCGTCTCACTTTAAAATGACACATAAATTAATTTCAAATTACTTACATAAGAAAAAGATATAAGAATAATTAACAACTAAGCTTGTGTGTTGTTGTTTTACAAAAATAGGAAATGTAAGTAGACTAAGTAGTATAATTAATGTATCGTTAGTTATTGTGTGTATTAAAGTTTGACTAAAAATAATTTAGATTATATTATTGATGAAAATAAAATAAATAATAAAGCTATAATGTGTCAATCAAAGTGAAAATACTTACCTGTTTGTTGATTTCAATTTATCACGTAATCTGAGAAACACTACGTAAACTATCGTGTAAAAACGAAGCCGCAGAGCGCTTGCAGTGTATGAGATCAATGTTTATGGGTGCCGCTGCGCTTTGGCCCGGGTGCCTAGCAACATAACAAACGGTAATTTAATTTCTATATAGGTACATGATTTCTCGAGTTCTCGACTTTTCTCGAGCTTGATTTCCCGGGAACAAAGCCCAACGAATAAACCCTAATACCGAGGTAGGTATATTTTATATATATTTTTAAAAAAGTGTTATAAAAAGTCTTCTATCTGTCTTTATATTCATTTTT
Source organism: Phragmatobia fuliginosa (assembly GCA_932526445.1). Lineage (NCBI taxonomy): Eukaryota > Metazoa > Arthropoda > Insecta > Lepidoptera > Erebidae > Phragmatobia > Phragmatobia fuliginosa. The sequence continues at coordinate 14,906,194 of OW052074.1, read as the reverse complement.
TAAGATGTTATAGAAATCATAAACAAATACACTAATATCAAGTAAAACGTGAACAAATTGCATCACTGTTACACAGTCAACTAAACATTTCAAGTATTCGAATCGTGTTACAAAACGTACCTAACCGTACCTAACCTAACAAATGAATGATTGTACTCGTATTAACTAAGATGTATTAAACAAACTCTCTGTGGGCAAGTGGAACACGGGTCAGCATGACAGAATATTCCATCTTTAATGAGGAGCTACCGTTCGCCAGCACAAGCCATACAGGCTACAGGTGATTCTATTTAGTAATGCAGATTCTCTACCATAAAATTCAAGACAAGTCGTAATGCAATACTTCAACAATGGATCAAAAAAGTTCGTAAGGAAAATAACTATTTCAACAGGGTTGCTACCAGGGGTAGAGACGGTTGTGTTTATTCAAATAATGTTTAGTTAAACAGTGAAAAAATAAAGAAAGTAAGATTACGACAAAAAGAGAAAGTGAGAAAGATTGAATCTGAGAATAAGACAGAAAGGATTTTGCCTTACTGACTTACTCTCCCTTCCTTCCTTTCCTCCAATGCCCTCTCCCTTCCTCTACAGAACAACACGATCTGGCCAGCGAAGTCACTCCTTCAGATTGGAAGACATTCGCTCCAGAACTAAGCAGTTTGGGTCTTCCTTCTTGTGCCGAGCAGTTAAACACTGGAACTCACTACCAGCTCATGTTTTTCCTTCTAACTATGATCCTGGGTCCTTTAAGCGGGGCGTGAAAAAGCATTTCACTAGGCCGCCATAATGTGGTTCGCCAAATAACCAATCAGTGGCACCAATTGACTGGTCCCGATGTTTTCAAACCGATAGGATAGATTGTCAAGCCTTCAAAAAAAGAGCGTATCTCAAAAATCCGCCACGCCCACTTACGCACTTTTGTATTGTAGCAGTCAAAATGACTGGACTACCTTACTTCAAAAGGTAGCAAATCATTATAGTAGTCAAAATAATACAACTACTTGTTTGCCACCAACTTTTTTCATTTATGAAATGAAATTGAAATCCCCTGGATACCACCAATTGGTGGCTATGTCGGACTCGAACCGACTAAAACCGCACGCCGTCGTGGGTACTATAAGCCGAGGAACCAGGTGAACCCTCAAAAGGCAATAGCTGGAACTTACTTAACAACACCGACATTTTAAAGAGACTCACATTGGGAGACAACCCATAACACATTATAATGTGGAAAGCGACTAGAAGACAGCTTACCACTACATTATCCATGCAGTACAATAATAATCAAGTTAATTCTATTTACTTTCGAAAATATTCTGAGAATAGCTGAAACCCACTCGCGGTTATTCTTGTATCTAGTCTAAAAAGATAGCCTATATGTCAATCGTGTGTAATCCCGGTATAGAGATTAGCCGGAATAAATGAACAGAGAGACCGACAGACAGACCCACAAATAGACTATAATTTGATATGCATTTTGTAAAAAAACTATTCATTTCATATTACAAGCAGACACTCCAATTTTATATATTTGTATAGATCAGATGTATGATATACGTATATTATGGGAGAGGCCTATCTCCAGCAGTGGACTGCGTTGGGCTAATGATGATAATGGATAATGATGATGATGATAGATGTATCAAGTTCAAATACGAACACCTATAAATAAATACAACGGTATTATAAAACTACAAAGAGCAAGCGAGGCGGTTTCTTTTAGCTCGCGTTGTAACTTATTTAACACACATAATGAAATCATAATGAACTCACGTCCCGTATAATGACAATTTGTTTATACGTTGGATTTGCAAATAGACATTATTTATCACATCTGTCAAAGGCACGGTATTAAACAAAGGAAGTAGTTCTGTTAATTGTTGTTTCATTTTTGAAGCTGAGACCTACAGTGATACCCGTGGTAGTTTTTGTAAATCACGAGTAACGCGCGGAAATAAACTTGTTTATAAAAGTAGCATAAGTTAGTCCTTATATTATAAGCTATTTGCCAGTGAAAGTCCCTTAAAAAGGTCCAGCTGTTTCTGAAATTAGTTGAAGTAAGCAAAAAGACAAAAAAAAAATCTTGTTTAGTGTAAGTACCGTTTATACTTATATATCTATTTAATTAAAAAACTGTTCATTTGAAATTCAGCAAACAAAACCTTAAATTTTATGTATTTGTATGTATAATGTATGTATAGATTAAATCATAAAAGATGGTGGCCTGATACCAAACTAGATACAACCTGTAACTATGATAAAATAAACTTAGATACAGATTAAAATAATTTTCTAGTCACACAATTTTTGTCCTGGATGGGAACTAAAGCCACGATCTGTATTTTTGAAATCGGGGTCACCAACCTATAGACTGATACTTACATCCACACATCCATCCATTTGCCTTGCCATAACACAAACATAAATGTAAGTATGTGTTATGGTATGGCTAATTTTTTTTTATATAGCTGGTCTGTAGCCAATCCTTCTTGGAAATGGTTGGTAAAGGATAATTGATAAGGGATACCGCAAATCTCGGATGAGGAAACCGGACTGAGGCTGCATAAGTCCGAAGAGACAAGGGTCACACACCTTTACGTCCGTGCTATGATTAGAGATACCACTACGACAGGGATACTAGTATACTAACAAACTGACATGTACCTGTTTTTTGTTTTAATTTACTAAGTAGACGCTAACCAGCCCAACAAAATTGTTTTTTTTTGTTGGTTTCATCGGCCAGTACGTAAAATGATATTATGATATATCGTCGGCTTATTGCAAGAAGTCAGTAAGTGCAAAAAATCAATAAATACTTTTTTATCTATAATGGTCTCACAATTATAGATTAAAACGTATTTAGTGATTTTTTGCAGTTAATGACTTCTTGCAATAAGCCAACGATGTAATAATTACTGCCAAAAATCACTAAATACGTTTTTATCTATAATTGTGAGACCATTAAAGATAAAAAAATATTTAGTGATTTTTTGCAGTTAATGACTTCTTGCAATAAGCCGACGATATATAATATATGACTTCTTCGTTTGTCTAACAGTCAGCGTATGTGACTGAAAATTAAGAGGTCTCGGATTCGAGTACCCGGTGGAGTTAATGTTGGATTTCTCTAACAAGAAATTCTTAATCACGGACAAAGGAAAATCGTGGTGTTTCACGCCTATGCCTCAAAGAACACGTAAAGCCATCGCTTTTGGTTGTCATGAACATCCATAGCAATCGTTATTAAGCAATAGATGCCCTCAAATATGTTGAAAACCATGTTGAATCTTCGAATGTTCGACTTCAGTTCGCGCTCAGGATTGCCGAGATCTAATGCCTGTCGCTCCATGGAAAAGCTGATATTTCGGTAAAAGTAGTTGAACTAGGAGCCCACCCTAAATAAAATTGGGAATAATAAAGGTTAGGAAGATGATGAGGGCAACACGGTAAGTATAAGGCGCGAGGAACGCCAAAGTACATTTAAGCCCAAACGGGTCTATGCCACGGGTGGTCTATGCAGTACATTGTTATGACACAGATGTATTTAAGTGTGTTTGAAATTGTAACTTTTTTTAATTGTTGTATGAGAGTTTGTAGTGCAATTGTTCTTATAAACTTCTTTTCCTCCCCGGGTTCGACGGTGTTGCTCTATGATTAGTATAGACTAGCTGAGACCCGTGGTGTTACCCGAGGTCATTGTTGTAAATCGCGAGTAACGCTGCGGAACGAAATTTGTCAAAAATTAGCCTATGCTACTCCTTATGTGATCAACTTTCTGCCAGAGAGTCCCGTCAAAATTTGTCCAGCTGTTCCAGAGAGTACCCGGAACCAAGATATAGACAGACCAAAAATTAAAAAAAATCTTATTGGATGTCAGTATCAGTATTAATTTAGAAAAAAAAAGTTCATTTGATACTAAATACACTTAAATTTCATTTATTTGTGTATATTATAATATGTTGCACTGCTTATAAAAACTACAAATACAGTCTATGAAAAACAAAAGGTTTGTTCGGAGATTTTGGCAATATATACAAAACGGGAACATAAATTTTATCCACCCGTGCCAGCTTCAAAGCTCCTCCCTCTACAGAAAGAACATATCGACAGGAAACACATTTTTCAGTTTGCACGAATGGAATACCAAACACCTAGCAATTAGTCAAACTTTTAGATGCTGCACAGCAAACGCCGAAGCTGCTGTGGACACTGTGACGATATGTTCTAATTGACAACCTAGATACAGCCCTAGAGGTAACACACATCTCAGCATCTGACGGCTGGAAAGTAGGTAAGTCTGACGGCCAATTACTAGGCGACAAGCGCATATTGCGCAAAGTTTTGTTGAAAAACTGATAAATGTAAGCGGTTTTTCAGTTAGTATTGTATGTTTGTAATCTGTTAAGTTTTTTTAGTAAGTCTTAATAAATAGATATAAAGAAAGATAAAATTATATTTACTACTTTGATTGTTACGATATTGATTATGTATGATACACTAGCTTTTTCGATCGTAATTTATGTCCATTCTCAAGAATCTCTTTGTCGAATTTCATTGAAACTGTTGCAGCGGTTTAGGCAAAATAGTAAAAGGTCTGCCTAATCTGTGATTAGGTGACCATCTGTTGGATATTTTAAGTTACTAATAGAATTAATAACAATAATTCTTCTAACAATAATTATATCACTATTACTCTATTTTGAGTGGTGCAACCAGATGTCAACGAATAGTTCTAGTTAAATCTCCTCTAAAATTTAACTGAATGTTTAATTTTGGAGTAGATTTTAGTTTTGTTAACTAAGCATAGCTTAAACTATAAGGTTTCTTTTTTAATTCCACACGATAGTAAACACTTCTGATATACCAGTTTCCCCAACATTATTTTGAATTTGAAAACATTTAGTTGTTTCATGTATTTTGGCGATTTATTATATATTTTTTGACCATCGTAAATATCCTTTTTTGAGCATTCATTTTACAGCAAACTAGCTTTATTATTTTAATGGTATGCAGCCTACGTGCTTACTTTCAGATGACCGCAGTTCGCGAGGGAAAATGTTTTTGCTATTGCAGTCGTTTCCAAATTATCGCTTTTTAAAATTCCTGATAGACGATATCGTACTAAACGTAGACTTGTTTTTAAATAGCACAAATATTTTAAACAACTAATATACCAAACCAAAAATATCAAAATCTTAAACAAATAAAGAGTTTCGATACTTTAAAGAAATAGAATATCTAATCCGAATGCAACAGTTGTGAATCTATGAAGTAGCAAAGTGAAAGTGAATCTGCTAACTGTGTGAAGTTATGACCAATCGTGTGCAATATAGTAACTTATACTAACTACAAATTACACATAACATATTATCTATCTATACATGCTAATTACTTGCAAGTTACCCGCTAGTCCTAGATATTTGAAATTTTGAGCGCGTAAGCAGTTAATTTAAAAGGTCTTTTTTGAAATATCAAACCCTAAGGTGCAAATATTAGCTGTGGAAGTTTGACATTTTTAAAGTTAGGAACATGAAGCAATAGTTAGTTATAAATATTGTTGTAATTGTTACATTCGTATATCAAGTAAGGTTTTTTCCCAATTCTAATGAGCGTGTAACTAAATAATACATTCTATTATCCCATTTCAGCGAAACGGTTCTTTGAATATCTTTCCCCTCGACCCTATCTCGAAAACCAGACGTCTTTCCCGACTTACGCAACAGAATTTACGCTTAAGCGAACCGAGGTCCAAGCACTAACGTTAGTCACTCACACCCATGCAATTTGTATGAGCCACTCGTCCAGCCATATTAGACCTGCCGCACCCCTACAAATTGGACTTACTTAGGCGACGGAGGGGCCGAGTGTGTTAGTGGTCAGGGCTCTTGATGTGACAAACTATGGTATAGTGCGGTATCGGTAGCTGACCATTGTAAGTTGAATTTCTCCGCTCCCTTTTGTGAGAACAATTTTGTGTCTGGCGAGGTATATGTTGGAGTCGTGAAGGTTCTGTATATGATGGTCGGTTGGTAGTACATTATAGTAGGTATGTAGAGGCGAGTGGCGAGCGGGCGCGCGCGGCGTGTGGGTGAGACGTTTACGGTCGTATCACTGGTCGACGACGCTACTGTGTCCATCACTTCGATAACGATATCTAGGATACCGTAAAGTATTTTCGAAATTCACCTGGAGTTTTGTGAAATGATGTGGTGTTTACAGTGTTTAAGTTATATTTATTCGGTTTTGATCTATGAAAGATTGTAACTCTTTCATGCAAGAACTACTGAACGAATTTAACTGAAACTTTATAGTAGCATAGTCGATACATTCGAATAACACGCGGGTGCAACCGCGGGCATAAGCTAGCATTATAAATGCTAAAGTACACGGAGATATCTCCATAAACAAAGTAAAACATAGGCTAATTTTACTGTGATAACGTACATACACACGGTCGGAGCCAGGCAGTCAAAACTAGTTTATTTTAAATTTGTTCTATACTTTACGGTAAAATTACATAATTACCTGAGGAATCTGACCCCAGCATAGCTTGTAATATAAACAGTAATCTACACAAACACATACATGCTTGACTTCTATATGTATTTAAAATGAAAATGATGTCAAATTGTATCTTTATAAAAAATTAAAAAGATAATTTCTAGAATAATGAACTTAAGTTGAATATTTTTAGAAAGTCTCTACGTACCCAAAACCCATAGACACCTTGAACGCGGGCGCAATGCCGCGCTGCGAGACGCGCCGCGGTCGGCCCCTCGCGTCGCGCCAATTAATTACGGTGGCCATCTTAGCCCCCGGGGCCGGCTTGCCACCCCCCTTACCCCCCCCCCAAACCACCCACATGGCGCCCGCTGACGGACAATAATTGCCGCCGAATCTACAAGCCTTGCCCGCACCTACTCCGAGTTCGTGAGCTCCGTGTGCCTTTGTCTGCTGTATTTCCCAAGACGGGGAAAGCTGACAATGTGAGGGTATTATACGAAGCAATAACGCGTCAACTACAATTCGAATCGGAACAATTCAGTAATCCCACCGTCAGTCACATGTACGAGAAATAAATTGTTTACGTAAGTTGAGCTATTAATAATTTTTCTGGTAATGCAGTAAGAAAATACGTCTAGAAGGCAGGGTGACCGCTTACCACTATGTCACACACCGATTTGATACTGAGCCCTAAACATTATTCTTCGCAAAAACCTTTTGATGCATAAGGACCAAATTCCATAACCTCTCTAAAAGTCTTCGTCTCAAAATATCAACTTCTTTATTTAAAACAGCATTTGCAACTTTTTCAAACTTAGTTAAACATTTATTTTAAGTTATAATAAAATAGTCTCTAACCCACTTAAACAATACACACGTTATTCAATTGTTTACAAACTTAAAATAAAAAACTATTAAGCAGCGAATTCGTACTCCTGACAAAAAAAATATGTTAGTGACCAGATGAGTCCTAAGTTACTGTAGTAAATCACGAGTAATGCCTCGGAGCGAAGTTAGTTTAAAATAAATTAGCTTAAGTAGTAACTTAAACTTAATGCATCAGCTTTATGCAAGTGAAAGTCCAATCAATATCGGTTCAGCCGTTCAAGAGATTAAGCCCAGAACAAACAGAAAGTCGAACAGCCAAAAATTAAAAAAAAAGTTGTGAGTAAACAAAACTGTAATTTTGATATTACGTATGTACACAGATACTTTAATTTAATACATTTGTATAGATAAAACACTTCGTACTCCACTCCATACTCTATTTCAAACCGATTAACAAAAGTGAACCCCGAAAGCACTTTCTCCGACTCATCAATTAAGTGAACGAATATTCTGAAGAATTTTGGTAGCATTCTTTTAAGAAAGTTTCAGACAACGAAAGGTTTCGACAACAACATAAATACTACACTCGAAAAATTTTCACTTGATTTTGATTTTTATAAAGGGTACAAGAACACCATTCCCTTTTTGTCTTCTTCCTAGCCTTATTCCCAATATTATTTGGGGTCGGCTACTAGTTCAACCAGTTTTATCTGAATATCAGTTTTTCCTCGGAGCGACTGGCATCGGACCTCCGCAACTCTAAGGGAGAACTGAAATTCGTAGGTTGAACTAGTTGTCAGTAAATTTGAGGGCACTGACTTCCCAATAACGACTGCCATACATGTTCATGACAACCGGGACCGACGGCTTTACGTGCTCTCACGGGCGTGAATCACCGCCAAACTTCCAAACTCCATTTACCATGCCCTTTTTATCTAATTTAAATATGAAGAAAGAATACCTCCTGCGAGAGTTAAAAAGTTATTGCAATTAGTCGCAACTAGCTTTCGCCCGCGGCTCCATCCTCGTTTACGACGTTTATCGCAGTAAAAAGTAGCATAAATATGTCCTTTCTCAAGCTCTAAACTATCTTTGTAACAAAATTCATTTAAATATGTTCAGTAGTTTTGTCTAAAACTACTGAACATAGTTTTAGTTTTAGAGAGGACAGACAGAGTTACATTCATTTTATAATTATACTAAAATTGGTTATCCTTTTTTGACCCGATTATTGTAAAGCCAAAAGGAAGAGAAATAGTTTGCCACTATAGTGCATAAACTACTGAACTGATTCTAATTAATATATAATGATGATGTCAATAGATTCGTAAGAATAGCCTGGGTGATATAAATAGTTTATTTTCATTTTTCAAAATATTATAGATTTGTAAACTTTCGCAATGCAATTCAGCCTACTGTCGTCCAATGCTGAACAAGGGCCTCCCCCAAAGAGCGCCAATAAGATATTACAAAAGAAAACTATAACAAGTAACATTTAAAAATTTAAAAACCCTCGACTGATTGGACCGATTTTCATCAAACTAATTTCTTAGCTAGAACACTCCCGACTAATTCACCTTTCAAACAAATAAAATCAAAATAGGTTCATCCGTTACGGAGCTACGATGCCACAGACAGACATGTCAAACTTACAACACCCCGTCGTTTTTGCGTCGGTGGTTAAAAATTACTAATTAACACTTTTATTGAAGGTTTCGAGAAAAGATTCAACACTAGAAAATAATTACTTAGGACACAATCCTATATTTGTGTCCCATTCACAGTTAAATGAACTCACTTAACGGTAAACTTATGCGCACAAGTTTGAGAATAAAATGGCCGTTTATGGCATTAAATAGGTTTAGTGATTCCACCGGGCTCAATTGTTTATTGGAACATAAAAACTTTGAGACAAAAACGCCTTTCTATACATTGACGCACATAAAAGACGGATTACATGGCGCTGAGCTTAAAAAATGTAATTTAACTTTAATTGTTTGTAATATTTCGTGAGTTGGTAATTCACTGAAAGAAATGAAAGGACATGTGCCAAATAATAAGGATAAAAATCATTATAGACAAATAAGTATGAACATATTTAGTTTAACAAATATGCAGATTTTCGAATCTTTTATAGATAAATGCTTCTTCCATAATACCTGTAAAAACATACTTACCATAAATATGTACCCACATAATACCTAGAATTGCGGTTAGCAACATATAAAGAAGTTAAAAACACTTATTTTTAGATAAAACTCATTTTTAGTGCCATCAAATTTTATACGTGCATTTTGCGTGTGTATTGTTAAAGATGATGCATTTATTAAGGTGATCAATTATACACAAGACAACAACTGCTTATCTCGGCTGAAGAGAATGCGATAAGCGTCAATATAGAACAGCAACCAATCTGATTAAAGTCTATGGGCTGATAGTAGAATACATAAAAAAAACATTATACACAAGAAAAACATAAAAAGTTGGTAGCATGTAAACCCCACCGATATCTTTCACGCTGCGCGGCGTGTCAGAGAGGCGCGCATACCACGCCAGATGCGGCACGCACGTTCTTCCGCAATGCGCCTCTTGCGCCCGCGCCATGTGTGGTCATTGCTTTACGTGCTCAATGACAGTTGACGCTTCCTATTTCAAAACTGTTCCATTATTCGACAGTATTCCAAAAAGTTAAAATCATCGTGTTACTTACTATCCTTACTAATATTGTAGTACGTTAGTACCTTATATATTTTGATATGAATTTAGTAAAAAACTGTTCATTTGATATTACAGACACTCCAATTTTATTTACTTGTATAGATTTTACCAAAATATTACACACTCAATAATCGACTTTAGTTAGTATTACTAACGAGGAGCTGCTGTGTTAAATTCAAGTCTACTGTTCGCACTTCGCAGTAGCTTCCCGCAAACTCGACCAATTTAAATAGACAAAAGCACCAATGAAAAGGCTTGTTCCAACAAGTGTTTTCAGACCGAAATTAATTTGAGATGAAATTACTTTCAAGTTTAGTATCTTTTAACTCTTTTGATTCTATTTTTTTTTTTTGTTTTATTTGATCTGCTGACCAGCAAACGTGTTTTAAATTACTTGTACTGTAAAAAATGTTTTAATTAAAAAATCACTATTTTAACTAAGTGTCAAAACTATTTTTCGCAAATAAATACTTCGGACAACGCCATCTAGCTTCAAACAACGCAGAGCTTGTACCTACTATGAAAGCTAGATTGACTGATAGAACACTTATAACTATACTTTACTTTGTAAATATATACATTTTATACATAGGAAACACTATGTTATGCGGATCGATGAGGAAAATGCCCCAAAGAAAATGTTAGGAATGGAAATTGAAGGTTACATGGCAAGAAGTAGACCAAAGAAAAGGTGGATGGATTGTGTGAAAGAAGATATGAATAGGAAGGGAGTTAATAGTGAAATGACGAGTGATAGATTAGATTGGAAGGATAAAACATATTGTGCCGACCCCAAATAAAATTGGGATAAGGGCAGGCAGATGATGATGATGACATAGGAAACACCGAAAATCCGAAACAAATATTTTTTAATCATATAAACATTTTGTCAGACACTGCGGGCAGTTAAAAATTACAAACTTAAGCATCAAGAAGGTTGATAGGAAGAAAAAGCTCCGAGCAATATATTCATCCGTATACAAATAACATAAGGTTTCACAAGAAAACATAACAGGACAGTACATTTCACGAATTCCGTTTCCGTCTAAAAGGGAAAAGGCAGAACGCAGCCCATCCAATTATTCCAGTTATAATCTCGTCTGCGCACGGCAGCGGGCACGTACCCATAAACCTTTCAGTTTATAGCACGACGACATCCTCCTTCCCTCAGCGTGCCGCCATTAGTCCTCACGAAGGATCGCTAATTCCCTCAACGCCTCGGCTGTTGTGAATTGGATGCCCGGGTAGATGCTATCGGATACGTTTTATTGGTTGGTATAAAAGAATTGTAACGCATTTTTAGGCAGTTTTGTAGGTTTTTAGTACTTTTAGTTATTTGAAATGAAAACAGTATGAGAATTGCATTAAAATCTGTATGTAAAATAAATCTTCCTTACATACTTATCGTGTAGTCACATTACAAATTCTTGTGTCTTCTATTCGTTGTTCTAGAGAAGCTGTGGCTTTGCGATTGTTTATAGTCACAAACTATTGCTTTATTTTAGGTTAATCACATCACAGGTTAATCTTAAACCAGAAGATCACAAGCTCTATAAGAAGTTGCCGGAGTCATTATAGAGACGTATTATAAGGGTGTTTTAATTATTTATCTGTACTAATCTATACTTAATATAGTAAGCTTGAAGAGTTTGTTTGTTTGTTTAGTTAAAAGCGCTAATCTCAGGAAACACTTGTCCAATTTGAAATATTATTTCAGTACCAGATAGCCCATTTATCGAGGAATTTATTTATTATTTATTTATTAAAAATAAAACATACTAGGTTACATATTTGTCCCCTAAAACCTCGTCGATGGTAGAAGTCTAAATATCATCACGCTAAGACCAATGGGAGCGGAGCACCAAAGAAGAATGTTTCAAAATCTTTTTTTTTCCTCTTGAGAGCTTCCGCTGCGTGAGCTGCGTAAACGGTTAAAGCTTTGCAAAAATTCATGTATGACAAAATTGTTCCCCTCAAAAAAGACATAATTTATCAATATTTTTAAGGTTGGCTTACTATAACCTTTTTTATGGGAAACAAATTTGCTTCCGAGGTATATGGTATACGTTTTTAAGCGGCCCGAAGGCCTCCAACTAATATTCACAACAACCGGGACAGACTGCTCAACGTGACCTCCGAATCACGGAAACGCTTACAACATATCATACCACAAACGGTCACCCATCTAAGTACTGACGGCGCCGTTGTTGCTTGCCCTCGGTGATTGATTCCAAGCACCTATTATCACTTGGATATTATATTAAATTATTCATATCTTTAGTTTATTTAATCGTAACACGTTTTAATTCAAAAGTACAAACATATATGTAAAAGTTTGGAGTAGATACCTGTCACATATTGGAGGGATGTCATAGGAGTTAGAGATCTTTCAACATGTTATGATTCAACATCTGGGCATACCAGATCTTAGGATCTAGGCCAAGTTGCAAGTGTTTCAGAGCGATTTTCTTTAAAGAATTACTAACGCCTAATTGGCTCTTGTATTAGGTATATAGGTAACTTTTTTTTGAGCACGTGTTTTAACATTGAAATGATGACATTTCCAAACATTTTTAGTAATCAATTTATGTTTACGTTTTTATGTATGAGCCTCCCAAAATAAATATTAAATACATATTTCGGACATCTTACAAACAACGTCATCTAGTCCCATGGGTACTAGACAACTGATATAAATACATAAACATACGTTTTTTTTGTAAATACATACATATTATTTACATAGAAAACATCCAGACTTCGAAACAAATATATCGGATCACACAAATATTTGGTCCGACATGGGACTCGAACCCGAAACCTCTTCATCAGCAGCCGCATACATTAACCACTGGACCAACAAGGCAGTCAAATTCATTCAAAATGACTCCAATCTGTCTGATGAAAAGCATGAGTTGAAACACCAAGAGTTTGTAGAATATGAATTTGGCAAGGGGTAGAATTTATATCTACGTACCTACACAAAAGCACATATCTAAATATACTACGATATCAAACGAGAAACAACTACTAACAAGAGTAGAACAATTACTAATAAATAACTAATGTATTTATTTTGAAGTATATATTTTTTATTTATACTGTAATTTAATTTTAGACTGAAAATAACACACACGATAAGAAGTTTTTAGATTTAGTTGGCAGCTCAAACTCCTCAGACTATTCGAGTTTAAAACTAGTACCTAATTCGTTAAGTGCGTGATATAACTCCAATGTTATCTAGCTAAATCATGATCGGAGTATGTAAAACAGGAGGTCTGGCTCCTGTTTTGTTTTCACACATCTCCATTTCTGTACAGTCCCCATATGTAGAAATAAGTTAAGCGATTGCATAATCGTAGGTCACAGAATATAGTGGAGGCATTCCGTTAGCTCGTTCGCTTCTCACGATCGAATCCAACGCAATAAATTGCGTATAGCGATAAATATCTGTGTTTGCTTGCGTTTCCAGTTAAAGACATTGAGGTTTTCATATTCGGTTGTTACTTATAGACGAACAAACCACAAAAAGAAACGTATTTAGAACATAATGTGTGCCTATTTTGAATCAATTTTCACCTGTGGTATATCCAGACCGAAGCGACTCCCCGACCTTCAAAAGCTACTCCCACTTCAAAAGCTACGAACCATCTTTTTCACCGATTTCAAAAAGGAGAAGGTTTTTCTATGTTATATTGTATGTATTTTTTATGTACTTTCACAGATTACTCCGTCAATTGTGGATCGATTCAGAAAATTATAAGTATTCGAAACGGTATACTTCCGAGGAGGTCCCATTATCACTTAGGAAGGATCTGATGATGAGATCCCAAGGAAATCAAGGGAAGCCCTCAAATTATAGGAATTCATAATTTCTATAGCTATGAAGACGATGAGCTGATGAAAGAAGATATACTCCTTATGGTTAGGTAAGATAACGGTTAATAGTTGGAGCATAGTTCTTTCAATTTCATACAATATGATATGTAGGCCTTTAGTTGTATACTTTCAAGTCAACTATAGATGTTCAACAGGACAGAAAATTCCACAACAAGGATTAGGGCATAATTTCAGTATCATAAACACGTATAAACCTTACATAATAATATGATCTTTTAACAATTCAAATACAACATATAATATTTTAGTTATTCACAAGAACTGAAGATGGAAGGCAAACGGTTAGGGCCAGGGGTTATTTGATGATTCTTTAAATGTTATATGTACTCATACGAATGGCGCTCTAATTTTAAGTAGGCTTCAATAGGGGGCTACAATTAGTTTCTTTTCTTATGTGGGGGCCCCTAAAGAGAATTTAAATCAATTTTTTTTTTAAGAATTTAATAAATAAGTTAAGGAGAGACTTTTTTTTTTAAATTGGCATTGCATATCACGTATTTGTTTTTTTCCGCGATTTCTGAAATACTTACTTCATGTATAATGTATATGCATTTATGCAAATGGTTGTGTTTGGAATCAATGAACGTAAGTTAATTTTGTATATAAATTGTCTAACTGTCTGTTAGTCGTTAGTGTATCAGTTCATCTGGATTTAAAGTAAATTTCTTTATTTATAAACTAGCTTTCGACCTCTGCGATTGACCTGGCTTGTTTATCTTTCATCAACAGCCTTTAATAGTCCATAGGCCTCTCCTTAAAAAGGAGGTTTTGGCCTACTATACCATGCTGGCCAAACGGGTTGGTATAGGGTTCGTTTCAAGTTTTCCTTCTCTTTGCATTGATGTTGTCTTGCGTAGTTTATCCCTTAGTCGTCTTTTACGACACCCGCGGTATGAATAGGGGTGGTGAGGACTCTGTATTCTTAATCCGTCACCACACTGATCTTTATCTTTGCTTCTAGACATCTTTAAACGACGGCAAGCACTTTTTAGCTGGTAACTAGTATTCTCCTCGTAATTACAGGGAAATGTTAATAAGAAATGTTTCATATTGCAAGTACATAATATTTGACAAAGTTTAGAAATGTTAGGGTCCGTTTCACCACCGATTGATAAAATTTTACAAGTTAACTTATCTGTTAGATAATAATATGTACCTTAATTCATCTAATAGTATTACATAACAGATGACTATCTGAAATTTCATCAGGAACTAGTGAAACTACACCTAAACAACGTAGTGTGATAGAAGGAGTTTTTGATTAAGGAATAAACTTTTTTTTTCTTGAGCACACATTGACATTCGTCTATGGCAGTTGATAAGAGTTTTTAAACTATACCAGCTGAGGATTTACAGCGCACCTATAATCGAAATTTGAACACCTTGTCAGAAAGACCGCGAAATGCGACGGGTATTTGAAATTTAAATTTTGGAATAACCTTAACGATTTTTAAGGGGTTCTTCAGTAGGTTAAAGGTACTTATCTCTTTTGGCGGCTTCTTTAGTACGAGTAAGATAGATTGTCAGCAAAAAAGTTTGAGTATCGCGAATAATCTTTTTAAGAGTATCTTATATTCTTTGCATACAAGGAACATTTTTTTTTTTCGGTGCATGCCGTTGTTAAGCAGTTTTAACATTCCTGCATGGTCAGTAGTCTCGAAGTCTGCTGGCACCACAACCTTTCTTTACAGACCTCACACTGTCTGCATGTACAAACAGATACTTCGTAACTTTTGTATTTAGGCCAACTGCTCGCTATATCTCCAATTTTACTGTTGACGAGGGTTCCCACGCTCGCATGTAAAGTACTGATACTGCTGTGTACACTTTTTAATAAAATTTTCATCTGTCGATATGTACAACGGTGTTCAAGTGATCCGCACGGAGGCAGTGTCCGGTCGGGTACATATTAATGAGAGCAGGTAGCTAGCGACGGGTGTGAGGAGAGTGCGGGGGCTGCGAAAGGTGGTGCGGGGGGCGGTGTGCTCTCGCGATGGTTGTTATGGCAACGCGACGCGGCCTCGGGCGCGGTATTACAATGAAGGCTACGATACTTGCGGATCAGGGCGTTGAGCAGCGTCACAGTTCAGAATAAAATATATGATTTCTTTAAGAATTTGATGCTTCTAAAATAAAATTACTCATATGAAAAATTACTCAGTAATAGACACAGAATAAGTAGAACCGAACTTTTAGCCA
This sequence comes from Phragmatobia fuliginosa, assembly GCA_932526445.1. Taxonomy (NCBI): domain Eukaryota; kingdom Metazoa; phylum Arthropoda; class Insecta; order Lepidoptera; family Erebidae; genus Phragmatobia; species Phragmatobia fuliginosa. The sequence continues at coordinate 14,890,045 of OW052074.1, read as the reverse complement.
AAAAACTAAACTATGGCTGGAATAATATCTAGTTATACTTAGTTTAGTTGTTAATAAGTAATGTCTTAGACGCCAGAATCGAATCGTACAGCAATCCTTTCTTTTTTCTGTACTAAGTGTTTTCTATTTTCGTTTGATTTTTTCTGCCCGCATCTAAAATTTAATTAAAATATTATACAAAGAACTAGACTAAAGATTTTAGCTTATAAGAAATTTTAGTAAAGAATATCTAACAAAGAAAACAAGTTGAGCCACAACGCTGTACGCCACGCGGTCACAGCTCAGCCACCCCTATCTGGAGTCGCGCGTGATACTCGCGGGGGTGGCAGTGGGTAGTGGTGGCGGGGGGCTACGTGCCACGACAAAAAACCCAACGCTGACCCGAGTCCAGCCGCCATAAAGAGCCGGCGAGCGTAATAAGTAGAGGAGCGAAAATAAACTTTTTTGGCCAAAGGACGAGGACGAATTTTATCTTGAGCGAGAGAATTGAATGAATTCATAATGTGTTGTGGCACATATACAGTTCTAGGGAATAAATATAAAACAAAAGTTAGTTAATAGACAAGTGAATTGGCAGATGTACTAAAAATCAGTTTCGGGTATGACTATAATTAGAATAGTGGCATTCAATGCCCAGTAATTAAATAATATGGCATGATTTAATTAAAACTTAATAAGTTCTTCTTTCTCGATCCGCACTCAGACAGCGATGGGACGTATGGCCTAAACCCCTTCCTGAGAAAAGACCAGGGCCCAGCAGTGGGATATATGGGTTTTTATTAATGAAGTTCTTAAGACACTACGGCATGACTTCCACTTTATCAATGTTCATCCTTAATTTGTTTAAAACTACAGACAAAGAAAAATCCGGATTTAATTTTTTTCAATGCGAAAAAAAGAAAAAAATTACAGTTTCGCCAAAATTTACCTTCACATTACATAAGAACTTGAAGGTTTATTTGAAATGTTCTTCATACAAACGGCTCTTAAACGAGACGCACATAGCATTTTACCCCAAGGCCGAAGCCAGCACCCCACTAGTAATAAGCTCCCCTTTGCTTGCCTTGCTTTCTGTCGCAAATGGTGCTCAAAGGAACGCACGTTCGCGCGCTCTAATTTCGAGGCGATCGTTTGACTCGAAATGACTCTGCCCGGACTATTGATTCGATATTGCTTGTTATCGGGATCGAGTCGACTCCGATTACGTCACTCTAGTCACTATAATCGATTATATATTAGCTACGTGACGATAATTATGTTGTGTAATGTGTTAAAATACATGACGACTATATGATAAGGGTTAATACAGGTACGATTTACTGACAGATGACTTTAGGTATGTAAAAAGACAGTAAATATTTTACGATTTTGGCTTGCAAGCGTTGTCGGGCATAATGAGAATTTTATATGCAACAGATATGCGCTGTCTGATGAAGTAAATATATATGTGAGAGTCCTTTCAAAGATCAAAGGACTCGATCAGAGAAATTTTCAGTTAATAGGGATAAACTTGAGTGTTACTATATGGAAGAAGGAGGAGTATAGACATCAAATCCATCTTTCGAGCCATTATTCCCAAGTTTATTTGGGGTCGGCTACTAGTTCAACCGGTTTTACCTGAATTTCAGTTTTTCCACGGAGCGACTGGCATCGGACCTCCGCAACCCTAAGGGAGAACTGAAATTCGAAGATTGAACAATAAACATCAAATCCATAATAAGTAATATTATTAATTCGAAAGTAGCTCTATCTGTCTGTCTGTTACGATTTCACGGATAAACCACTGCAGCAATTTCAATGAAATGGCATAGAGATACATCAAATATTGAGGTATTGCATAGGCTATTTCTAGTTGCAATGAGCGACATATATGAGGTCAGTGCTACGGGCAAAAGCTAAATATTTATACATTCAGAGCAGAGTTTTACCATCTTATAAAGCTACGTAGTAAACACTGTAAACAGTTCTATAGATACAACAGCAATTGTACTTTTTATAATGGGTATTAATTATTGTAGGGTCCTATTATTTGGAGAGCACGATATACCAGTACCAACTGACATTACAAATCTATATGGGTATTAATACGTGTATAAAGTTCTTTCTATCCCTCATTTCATATATTTGAAATAACTAGTACTTATAGGTATTTAGAAGGAGGACAAAAACTAATAGTACGTAAAAACAGAACTTTTGAATTTAGGAGTTCATGATTTGTTCTGGCATACAAGGTTCAATTTATACTGGCTAAAGACAAAAAAATAGAAACGGTATTAATTTCACCACTACGCATATAAAATCGTCACACCACGTGGCCCGTGGGCGTCCTACACTACGTTTACCGAGTCGCGGTCTTCACTCTTGAACTCTTCTATGCCAACGATCATCAGTTCTAATTTGCGTGGGTTGGCTGGCAGGAGCTGGTTGCTAGAAGCCCAAAATCGATCAGAGTGGTGTGCAATGGGAGAAGCCTATGTCCAGCTGTGGACTGCGATGAGCTGATGCTGATAGATATGAACTCTATACCATATCGTACGTACGTACCATACCAGTTTGTAATATCAAATGAACAGGTATTTTTACTAAATAGATATCAAAGTATAACATCAAAATTGCACTTTTAAAATTGTTTGTCTGTCTGCCCGTCTGTGTGTCTGTTTGTTCCGGCTAATCTCGGGAACGGCTGAACCGATTTGACGGGACTTTCACTGAAAGAAAGCTGATGACACAAGGAGTAACTTAGGCTATTTTTTTAGACTAGTTTCCCTTCCCGGTATTACTTGCGAATTACAACAATATTAAGTTAATAGTCCTTATTTTACACTTCTAGGGGCGAAAATTCCAATTTTTTTAGTGAGTCCTAACTGCTTAACTGTTTAAATTTCAAGTTTGTAACTCCAGCAATTTGAATTTTTGCATTAATGAATCAGTCAGTCATTCCGAGTAACTTCTTATGTGTAAATTAGTAATAATATATTTACGTCGGTTTACTGTACTGAGAAAAATATGTGAGCAGTTTTCACCATAAATCCGGAATCGAAATTACAGTAACAAAGTTTAAAGGTAGTAGAGTCACTCTAATTTCTCCACAAATGGGGCAGCTCGAACGAGGCCGTACTACCCTTATACAGCAGACCAATCTAATATGACAGCATTCGTTCTTTCGAGTTTCGTTCGTCAGTACGAGCTTAATTATGCAGAAGCATCTCAATAGACCGCCACAGTTAGTACAAGGATGGTGACCACTATTCTTGGATTCTACTAAAACTTTCCATCAAGTAAAGTAGTCACTTAGGCAGGCTTAAATATCTATCTATATATAGGTATATAAATGAATTGCTGTCCGTTAGTCTCGCTAAAACTTGAGAACAGCTGGTCCGATTTGCCTAATTTTGATCTTGAATTATTTGTGGAAGTCCAGAGAAGGTTTACGGCTATCGCAAACTGGGCGACTTGTCGCCACGTCTTGTCACGGTGACAAGAGGCGGCGTCTTTACTTCTTCGGACGTCTCTGACACCTAGTGTGCGAAGCTTAGAGCAAATTATATGAAATTTGTCAGCCGCAGCCTGTCGTCGCGTCAAGTCGTCGAGCTGTTGCTGTCGCGTGTCGCCTAGTGTGCGCGTAGTGTTAAAAGGTGAATATATAAAAATGAATTTCATTTTTTTGTATTATTTATGCATTCCTTTTGTTTGTTTTAAGTTTATTTTATAGAAAAGTTTAGGTCTTCTATTTATCGATTGAGTCTGTACAAAGTCTGCCGGGTCATCTAGTATGTTTATAAAAACATATTTGTTTCAGTGTCGTACAACTGAAGCAATATAATCCTGCTGTAATAGTTTACGCAACAATAAACGGTTACGTTACCAATATTGTAGTGATGTAATATGGCTATCTGACTAATACAAATTACCTCCTTCGTCTCCAACGATTTGATCATGTTACGTCAAATAAAGACCCGGGAGGGTTGTTGAGAGGATAATGGGAAATGTTTCCTGTTTGATAATTTTTATGTCATGTTTCCACTGGTATTGTTACCCGCCTATTACGTCTGTTATGTACTTTAATTATGTAACAGGTAAAGTAACAAATAGCATATCATTTTCCGATAAGGAAAACACCGCTCTAATGAATTTTGATTGAGTAGTCAAAATTATGTGGTGTGGATGACGATTTCTAATTTTCCATAGATAATAGAAGGTGTGCTATGGCATGCTTTTTAATGAGGGCTACTGCGAGTGAATTCGCCGCCAGAGGCGCTAGTGTAGAATAACGGCTGAAAATTAAATGTCCAATTAAAATGTATATACATCATCATCAGCAGCCTATCGCAGTCCACTGCTGGACATAGGCCTCTCCCATTGCACACCACACTGGTCGATTTTGGGCTACTCACAGCCAGCTCCTGCCAGCCATCCTGCGCAATTCTAAGTATATACATGTTTAGATATAAAAGTCAGTTTTTCTCTCTGCAGTTTAGTTAGTAAAAACGGGAATAAGACCCCGTGTCTTGGGGAGTGCGGTCTCAATTGCCAAACATCTCTGACAATCGTCACGGGTTATGGCCCGAAAATAAGTTCAGAACCTGTCACGTTATAGAATTCGGTATCACCTAGATCAGTATCAGACTTCACAACCCAAGTAGGTCTGATAACAGTTAAAATCTAAGTTTAACAGTGTCTTAAAAGTCTGAAACTCGGTTCCAACCTAGTTTGGGAAAAAAAGTTCAGAGTAAGACGATTATATAAAAGCTTTTTTGCAAAGACATCCATGAGGATCTGACAGATACAAGCTAATATTTTAATGAACATGTTGTCTAACAACACCTTTATTAATAGTCAACACACCACGAAGCTATACAACTTAGCCATTAACCTGTTACACGGTTCAACATATTACGCCTCAGTGCACGGAAGCCTTTATCCCCTATAAACACATATAATTTCAGTACTTTAACAACAATCTAACACAGACATCATTGGCCCAATAGAGAGGGCTATTAACGAAGTTGCAAACCGAGCTCAACAGGTGGAGCTATTCGTTTCAATATCTACAAAACTTTCCGACGCAACTCAATAAATCGACCAATTTCACTTGAACTCTAGATCTGCCATTTATTCCCTGTATTTGATTTGTTAAAGGAAGGGTAAAGGTTCATTTTAAACTGGCCTTTCTTTGCCCTGTTGTTATTATCATTGCCCTTTATGTTTCGTTACAATTTGAACTTTATCGGAGTGAGTTAGATGTTATTTTGTAGTGTGATAATGGGCAACTGTCGTATTCAGCAGTTTAGCGATACGTTTTGTGTTGAAAACGTTTTATAGACATGTTAGTGGTCGTTGAGATCAGCTGTTCTCAAGATGTTTGTTTTCTTTGTTATGCTCTATGTTTTTATGCTGCAGTAACCCTTTTTACTTCAAATGAAATCGGTGCAATAGAATTGCTAGTTATTTTCCAGTACATGATATTATCTATTTGTTTTGTTGTATGAATTTGTTACCTTTAAATATAGGTGGTACCTACATATATCAAAAGGATTTTGTTTATCATACTAATATTATAAATTCGAAAAGAAGACTGTACAGGCTATTACGCGGGTACGGCTAAAACCCTGAATCGATTGGGATCAACTTCGGTACAGAGATAGATGCCGATCTATCTGTATATATATATCATCGGCTACTTTTAACGCAATAAACGGACATAGGTATACGCGGGCGAAGCCGTTAGCAAAGCTAGTAAAGAATAAAATTGTTGTATTTAGGTCCGATGCCGTCGCTCCATTGAAAAGCTGATATTCACGTAAATACGGTTGAATTAGTACCCGACCCCAAATAAACTTGGGAAAAATGACGGCTAGGACGATGAAGGTTATTTCTAGTAGTGGAATATTATAGGCTGAGGGTGATGATGATGATGATGATTTAGAAGGTTAAAATAGATAATCTCAAAGCTAAGCAAGATTTGCCAGATCAGTCTATGGATGGGTGACCATTGATCACTTTGATACAATGCCTCCTAATAGACTGTAAGCCTGTGGTGTTAGCATAGTGGTTTAAGTCGATGGTACACCTCTTTTTACCGTGCTGCGTGTTGTGGTTCGATCCCCACTTGAGACAAGTTTGTGTGATCTACAAATTATTGTTCGGAGTCTGGGTGTTCTTTGTATTTCTTTCATGTATGTTTATAAAGTACCCCGCGATACAGAATGTTATTCACTAATGCAGGAGTTGTTTTTTTAACTCGACTACGGCGAAGTCAAAAGGAAGGGTAATTGCTTGTCACACAAAAGCCCCTAAACTACTGTACCCACAGATCAAACTATGATCTGTGACTGTACCATTTTTAAAGAATATACTTAGTGTCAAAAGATTCATAATAAATAATTCCATGGATTACATAGGCCTATCATCATTTTCTTATTGAAAAGTAAAAAAAGAAACCTAGTTTGGGAAAAGGCTCAGAAGTTCACCAAGTTTTAGTATGTTCATTTATAGCATTACCTATGGTTAGAGTGTACACAAATTCAGTTCATGCGTAATGGTGTTTACATAAGTATAATTAGCGGATACAAAGTACATTAGGACTCAGAACAATTACCTGTGCATCACACACACTAATCGTTTCATAGAATCGAGTTGATTCGAGTTTATAAATAATACCTATTAATAATTTTTTATATAATAAACTAAGCTTGTACTATGGGTACTAGACAACTGATATTAATACATTTAAACTTTTTTTTTTTGTAAATACATTCCGAAACAAATATTTGCAGATCATCGAGATCATCGAAAACATTAAATGGTTTTAATATCAAGGTTATGTCACTTGTTGTGCCCTTCATTTAACTTCTTAAATGCAGAACGTATTTATCAGTACATGTTCTTATAAACGAAGACATTTTTTCTGTATTTACAAATTATTTACTAAAATGTAATTTGTATTTACAAACCATAACATTATGATATAAAACTGCACAACAGCTAGTCGCGATAATTTTCAAAGGTTAGTCTATACCAATTTAGTGAAAGTAACCCTTTTGTTTGTCATGTTAAGTCGGGTAGAGTTTTATGTTCAACCAGCAGTAAAACAATAAAAAATATATTTTTCTTCGTCCTTAGTAGCTGTATTACCTGAGACTCAGTACGTGCCAATACAGAGTTCCTGTAAGCCATAGTTGTCTTTATACAAAAACATCAATGACAAAAGTAATTTCTTTGTATTTGTTTGGTTTTATCCCATACGTATACGTATCAATATGTCTCGGGTTCGATTCCCGGGTCGGTCGGTCGATTCGACCTGGGAATCGAACCCGAAACCTCTTGATCAGCAGCCGCATACGCTAACCACTAGACCAACAAGGCAGTAAAAAGGTAGGTATAAAGCTGAACAATTTCTTTGGTTGGACTCGTTAATCTCTGGTTTGAGGTGGAATTGGAAAATTATTGTAGTGTTGGATATTTCAAATATCATGGGTATAACAGTAATTATATTTGGAGTAGACTGTACCTACACGCAGATTGCTGGCGCAAGAAATACGGTAACTCATAGCGTACGAACATACGCGGAAGCAACGGCTGATCAACTAATGTAACGTTCCTTGGCCGAAGCTATATGCTTTGATGTTACACATTCATTAGCTATACGAAAATAAACCTAATTGCAAAACGATATAGTAAACATTTTTGGTTAAAAAAGTATGTAAGAGGTGCGAAAAGCATTCCACGTGTAATATTTTTTTTTAAAGGACAAGAAATAATATACCAGTAACTAAGCAAAATATTCAAATACGACTTGCTATTATCAAGATACAGAGCGCATTCGTAAGCCTGGAGATATTGATTATGGACCAGCACAACATGTTAGCACCTACATATATTATCTCTTGCACAGATATTATATACAATTTATTTAGGACAAATTTTTAATAAATATTACAACTTCATTGTACCGAGATACTTATGTGTAACTATTACAGTGGCTTCAAATTTCCCAGTGATATGAGGTAGTATACATGTTGAGGTCCTACCTATTATTATTAAACACTAGTCTTTGTACGCATCCCCGCCCGCGTGTATACGACATAGAAGCAGATGTAGCCGAATTTTTTTTCAGAACGTATGATACTCAGATTATGAGTACACAATATTGTGACTTCAACAACAGCCCATAACGTCCCACTGCTGGGCACGAGTCTCCTCCCAGGACAGGGTTAAGGCCATACACGTCCCTTACCGAGTCCATGGCCGAGTGAGGTCTACTATTGGTAAAATGATTTTCAAAATCGGTTCTGTAGATCTAAAGATTACCCCTACAAATTTACAAACTATGCCAATTTATAATATTAGTATAGATTTAAAGTAAACTGATTAAATGTATTTATACAAATCACCCTGTACGAAATTACTTCGGATTGATATTGATATTTAAACAACAGATCATTAGAGAGTCCATCTAAAAGCGATAACTTCATAAAGGAAAAAAACCGTCATCAATTTACGTATATAGGGAGGGTTATTGATGTTGCGCTCGCGCCGTATTGTACCGCGGAGGCGCGGAGTGCGCAGGCGCGCCGTTTATGAGTCATTTAGCGATAGTCGCAGCGGCCGCTCACCGCGTACCCGTAATGTGCGCGCGTCGCCAGGTCACCGTCAGACGTGCGCACAAACATGCCGGACCGAACGGCTAAGGTTCGTCACACAGATCGCATTGCCGCGATTTTAAATATTGTCTTATTCCGTAAATGGCATCGGACAACATATACAGAACGTCATCTTGTTTCAATTAAACAATGCTTGTACTACGATTGACTTATTTAATACTATCATACATACACAGCCAGTCCGTCTGGCCAGCGTGGTATAGTAGGCCAAAACCTCCTTTCTAAGGAGATACCTATGTCCAGCAGTGGACTGTTAGAGGCTGTTGATGATGATGATGATGATGATGATACATACACATAGAAATCACCCAAACACCAAACATGAGAAGAGTTTCAAGGCAGAAGTAGGTAGGAAGACTGATATTATATGCAAAATAGTGTGTATTTTTTCATTTTAACACTATTAATCCATTACTACTTGTAAACATGTAGTTCGGTCAAATTGAGTGTATATGTATATTCTGTTTCTCATATACATAAACGATCTAGCACTTAGGTATACTCTAAGATCTAGCATATTATGTTAGTGACAATCATGAGATTGTACTGTTCGCGGATGACACATCCTTAATTTTTAAAGTTAGGCGCCAACTTGACAGTTATAATGAAGTCAACAGTGCACTCTCGAAAGTGGTACATGGGTTTAATACAAATAACCTTCTCCTTAATGAGAAGAAGACTAAATTAATTAAATTCTCTACACCAAACGTTCGACATGTCACAACCAATGTTCGATTGAATGGCCTGGAGTTGGATCCTGTGGAATCTACTGTATTTTTAGGTATAACTATTGACGCTAAGTTACAATGGGGTCCCCAAATAGAAAAACTATCCGGTAGGCTAAGCACAGCGGCTTTTGCTGTAAAAAAGATTCGACATATAACTGATGTTGATACAGCTAGAATAGTTTACTTCAGTTACCTTCATAGCATAATGACTTATGGTATCCTGCTCTGGGGTAACTGTGCAGATATTAATGCGATATTTGTCTTACAAAAACGTGCCGTACGAGCCATTTATAAATTAGGCCCTCGAGTTTCTCTCCGCTCCAAATTTAAAGAGATAAATATTCTAACTGTATCTTCACAATATATATACGAAAATTTAATGTATGTTCAAAGAAATTTAGCAAAGTTTCCTAAACTCAGTGATGTTCATTCGGTAAAAATACCAGAAACAAACATAATCTTTGTGTTCACGTCACTCGTCTCCACAGAGTAGGCAATTCGTTCATGGGGCAATGTATACGCTTTTACAATAAACTCCCTATTGCTATTAGAAATTTGCCATTACGGAAATTTAAGAATACCATTAAATCTAAGTTATCCCCAAAGGGGTATTATACCATAGCAGAATATATTGATGATCAAACCGCCTGGGATTGAGCTGCCCATTCTGCACATGCTGTTTATTTTGAATGTTTAAATTTATGTTGATGTGACGATAATTTATAGTTAAATTTACATTATATATTTAAAAAAATATTTTAATTTGTTGCTATTGTTGACATTTTTTAAATTATTATAATTGTGACATAATTGTAATTATCGCTTTTATATATGTCTTTTGCATTTAAGAATATTGTCTGGACTTTAAAAGAGACTGTGATCCCATTCCCTGAGTTTGTTTTGTCCTTTCTTCTCAGGGCTAGTCCAGTTAGGAAAGGCCGAACTCATCTGCTCAAAAAAAGTTTTACTTGCAAAAGTGTTCATGTAATCTAATTACAGAATAAATGATTTGATTTGATTTGATTTGATTATGTGTTCGTCTAACCAAAAGCCAAGTGCAAGAAGAGCCTTAGGTAACGCCCCCATGTGTTAGTCCTGTTTAGTCACGTCATTATGAAAGATACATTAACTGACAACATTTGGTTTCATAGAAAACTTTAATTTTTCGGCGTAAATCTCAGCATCCCACATTTAACCGCCATGCTTAAAATTTAAAAACAGATAGTTGAAAATTATTTCCAATAACAAAAATATGACTGTCTGCGCGTAAGCGATTTCTAACTCCATGCACCTTTCGTGAAACTCGCTCACGCTCACTCGTGCGTCAAAACCGCATCCGGATCCATCCTCACTGTTTCGCGTTAAAAAAATATTGCGCAGCTGCGAGAGTCGCATTGCAGTCCATGACGGTACAGGATAACGAGTGTGAACGGCGACAACAACTTTAATAACTAGTATACAATTAATTGGAAGAGTGGCTATTAGTTTGATGTCAATGAGCATTCGAAGGTCGAACTTATAACATTCATTGAAATAAAAACGATTTTCATACTTTAAACGTAGTATATAAAGTAGGTCAAAAAATATCTGTCAACCACAATGTTCGCCACATCACTATTAAATAAAAAAAATTGTAGAAAGATACCAATTCTTTAGTATACGACAAAAATAAAATATCTTGTCATCATTTCAATAAATGTTGGCTATAAATGTTTGGCCAAATCCCCTGTGCTCTGAGGGCCAAATTATGCATTTGACATAACCACAAACTTGTTACTCATCCATTAAGTTATGAGTTATATATTCTAAGTAATAAGGTTTTTTTAGTTACAACGACCGAATAGAATGCACATACAATGCTGTTCTCAGCTTTTCGGAAATAAATCTAACGGTTGCTTTAAGAACGTACATTTTTCATGATTACAGTAAGGTAATACTTTTCTCGGAATTCGTAGTGAAGCTGCCAAAACACACATGCATCAGAAACTTGATATTCCTGATTTATACAGTGCGACTTTTGATAGAATATTATTTAGACAAATAGAAAATATTACGGGAAATTTTAACTTGATTTGAGAATATACGATCACTTATGAAATAGTGTAGCTGTTGACGATTTTCGATGTATGAAGTAAAAACTGTTTCATGTGGATTAATAAACAGTAACCAGGAACCAAAGAACTAGAACAAATCTATTAAAATTAACTAAAATACAGTTAAAAAAAGTTTCGAAATTATCTAATATAAACGCACAACTCAAATAATATCTAAATGATACTAAAATTTCTATGTTTTATTTCGATGTTAAAATCGCCATTACAAATTCAAATTAGCGTCCGAAAATGGCCGCCAACTGACATGTGACGTTGCAGTTAGCCCACGCGCATTCGACGCGGGCGCAGTGCGCTTGGTTCGCTCCCACGATGCCCGGAGCGATTACACCTCGCTAATAGAGGGCGATCGATGCGCTAGCTCGCGGCGCTCTTTGCGTGCGGACATCGGCTATGTCCATAATGTAATAATAATATTTATTATCAGGATTGAGTTCAATTAAGTCATATTGACTTCAAACATATGAAATAGTGCACATTTCGTCATAGTTGACAAACTGTTTTTTTTTTAAATAGGCAACACCCGTTCTATGAAAAAGTAGTAAAAAGACCAATAATCGAACTAATTAATTTTATGCTATGCCAAGTTTTGGCCCAGATGGGAATCGTATCATAAGTCGCAACCTTCCACAGATAACCCCCAAGGTGAGGTAATCTGTGCAACCTTCATTTCATAGTGCCACTCTGGGCTTGTGACTCATGTGTTATTTACCAATATTATAAATGAGGAAACGTTGTATTTTTGTACTATAAAACTCAAAAGGTACTAGATAATTCTTTCATCATTAGAATGCTACATTATCCTTGCCATTAAATTGCCATAAAATGACTTTCATAGCATGAGCTGCGGAAACTATGTATGGTAGCACAAAAATATGTTCTACAATATTAAAGAACATATTAATACCTATAAAAAAAATGCGGTACCATATCTTCGCCTATTTTTAATGTCACTATAACTACATTTTCATGGTAAAATATTCAATATTTACGTCTGAACAAACTAAGCTATAATAAATCACTTTATATCTAAGGCCATATTATTACCTGTAAATTAATTTTTGAATTATTCAAATCGGGCATACCATTCAAAAATTATCAAAAGTTTCATATTTTTCAAAATTGAAAATAAGGAGACAACGCTCGCTGTACGACTAACGTTTTTATCTACAAGAGATATGTATGTATACACTATACACACAATTTGGCTCATTGTCCCTGTAAATGATTTAAATTTATTGTAAAAATTCTTATATGTCCGCGGGCGGAGCCGGGCGGGCAGCTAGTAATTTATATAACACTAGCGGCGTCCTGCAGTGTTACCCGCGTTTATTGTTCTTAATCGCTATCAACGTCACGGTGCAAATTTAGACCAAAAATAAATAAATAATCCAAGTTACTTATGTCATCAGCAACTTGCCAGTAAATATCCCGTTAAAAACGGGCCAGCAGCTGCCGAGATTAGGCAGCACAATCAGACAGACAAAAAAAAAGCTATTTTAGTGTAAGTATAGTATAAACAGACAATCCGATCACATTCATACCTATATTTTGTCTGTCTATCTATTTGTTCCGGGTAATCTTTGGAACAGCTAGACCGACTTTGACGGGACTTTCACTAGCATATAGCTGATGACATATAGACGCAACGTTACTCGCGATTTACAATAATAACACCTCGGTACTAAGTTTGTAATAAAAAGCAAAAAAAGGGTCCAGTAAAAGTTTTGAGATATCACAATGGTCTCACACACAGTGATGACTTACAAGACAGCACGTTGCAAGTACAATGGTTCTTACAGGTAGTAAGTACATATATCCTAATATCGCTCTTATTTTCACTAATTAGTGGTCACAATTGCTTCCATGCATAATTTTTTTTTTAGTAAAATTCAAAGTCCTTTAACTTATTGACTGTGTAAGACAAATCCTGTCGTGAAACACCAAATTTTTTTTTAAGGGAAATTACATAAACAGTTGCATATATATGCCAGTAAAAAGCTGCATAATCGAAATTTTGTTTGGGGACTAGATGGCGTTGTGTGTAAGATGACCGTTTTTTTTTTTTAAAGTAACTTATAAGGTGGGTCAGTAAAATTACTTACCCACCTTATAAATTACTTTATCACATTAAATTCGGACTAAGGAGTGAAGAAAATAACAGGTTGTTAGCACAACAATAATTTCAATGTCCGCCGGCGAGGTTTCTTGTAATAATATTTAAGGTAGCTTTGACGCGCATTACTTGCTACTTGATATTATCTGCAAAACATCAACGTTCAAGTATTTCGGGGTATAGAACGAAGGCTGAGTTTGTGTTACCTACGAAATGTTACAGCCGACGTGCCGCGGGGGAATTTCAGCTAAGTCAGAGACGATGGCTATCCTTTAGCGCGCTATTCAAAATTAAATCATCACAACAAACAGGTATGTAAAGGTAAAATATATATATTATGTATGTATATTATTTAATCAAAGTTTAACATCTAAATGTTTTAGAAGCGACATTCCAAAAACCAGAAATCTAATTAAGTATGCAGAAATTTAGAAGGACATCTTAGATGCTCATCATCTATAAGCCTTTCGCAGTCCACTCCTGTACACAGGTCACTCCCATCGCACGGCACTCTGATCGATTTTGGGTTTTTTATCATCAGAAAAAAAGAACACTAACAGCATTTCAAGTTTATTGTTTTAACCGACCACAATTACTATATAAATCAGTAACTAAAGTACGTAACTAATTACATTATTAACAACCCATCACGAACGTCCCACTGCTGGGCTCGGGTCTACTCTCAAGAGAGGGTTAGGGCTATACGTCCCCACGCTGGCCGAGTGCGGGTTGGGGACAGGCAAGACACGTTGTGGCTACGTAATCTTGCCGTTGGTTGTTTTTAAGCTGCCCGAAGACTCAGCTAATTGCATGTGCTTGATGAAATAACTTAGGTATTTTTTTTGTCTTTCCAAAATTTTTATTCATATTGTGTACTTATTATTGGGAAGATGGGCCTATGTTAAGCCACTTCTGTACATAGGATCTCTGCTTAATAGGCATTCTGTACTTCTTAAAACAGAAATTTTTCTTTTTAAGTTTTTCCAATCAAGCTATAACAATTTTTTATGAAAGATATCCAGTAAATACTGTAAAAAATTATGAAATAATTCAAAGGTGACCAAAATATCAGAAGGATATTTGGTGAAAAAAAAAAAACACAGTATTCAATTTTAGATGAGTGTCCACCAAATGTATCTATAATTATGTCTTCCAAAGCCTATTAGTATTCCAGAAAGCGATAACCGAAATAGCCCACGACCATTTCCCTATAATTATTAATGCGAAAGTTTGGATGGATCAGTGAATGTTTGTTACTCAATTATGTCGTAAACTCGTGACGGATGAACGGATTCCCGGGGGACGAGAGAAATCGAATACTCAAGCCGCAGGAAAAAGTATATACCTATATAATCTACACCATTGTGATAATATATATGATGAAATATGATAGACAATACGCGTATTGTCTTTAGTGTAAGACTTCAAACTGAGATCAAATACAATGCCAAACAAGGAACAAGGCAAAGTAACAATTGCACGTGGTGGACATAAAATTGCCAAACGCATTACCCAACGATATTCGATGCCAGTAATGATTTTCCTAAAGGCTACTTCGCCAAACATTGTGCCCAACGCTCAATTGATTCCTTGAATCACAAAAGTAGTACACAGTCAGGCGTTAATGGAACGTATTCAGCATGCATTTACAAGCTTAAAACGGTACCGGGTGGGGTAGAAAGTGCATTGATGCATCTTCGTCTTACTCTGGCTGAAGACTCTCCAATATCAAATCTACATTTAACCACTATATCTATAAATAGACAAATGATAAGTATAGATAAATAAACAAACAAAAATTAAAGTATATAAATAATATTAGTAACTGTATCTACCACGCTGATATTTTAGTAAGCGAAGTTCGACGATCACGATCGGGCACAAAGACAAGCCATTTCTTTGAATAACAAGTATGTCATTAACAGGCCACATAATTTGACGATAATAAAAACAAATTGCGAAACTACAAATAAAATACATATTGTGCATCAACGTATTGCGCAAATACTGAAAATAGCCATGTCAGAGGTTGATCGCGAGTATCGCGACCGCCTTCCTCGCACCGCGCAGCTATGTACTGACGTTGGCTTGGAATGGTACTTGTATATTGTGAAACGCTCTGCAGTCTACATACTGGATTGTCTCCGAATAGAATAGAAAGCTAGGTACAGAATGTGACGCCGTGGGCGACCGCTAGATGTAGCGAGCTCCAAACGATGGCGTCGCGCAAAAATAAAGGAAGCTATGTTGATCGATCGCAGCTATATTCGTTCGATGCGGTGACGCAACACTGCACCGTCGCGGGCATATACTTCGCTCAAACGAACATTGTGCTTCTCTGACGCATTTAGTTTCGCGATAAGCGGCGCATTGTTTGACATGATGTGATTACTGTGATGGGGAAACGATGCCGATAAACCATTATAGTCCTATCGGCCAAATATCGTGCGTTAATGTTACAAATGAAATCATAGAAAAAACATGTTTTTTTAATATTCATCCATTAACACGCGACATTCGCAGCTGCCTTTAAAAAACAGGAAGAAATATTAAGTGATTTACAGATTTGATGTATCGTGTTAAGAGCTAAAGGTAAACATTGTAGTATTGTAAAATATATATAAATGTTGGCAAACAAAGTCTGGTAGCTCGGACAATAACCTTAATATATTTTTGGATGATCTTCTTAACTATACGATACACACGAAGTTGTTACGCTCAATAATGGATGCTACTTAATAAACGTACAGAAAAGTACAGATAGGATAGTAGAATTGTGAATGGAGAAAGGCAATGCAAGTAGAATGTAGGACCAAGTTTGCTACTCATATTTACCGAAACTAACAGAATTGCATCAGCACTTACACTTACACCCATTCTAATACTATCATTGGACAGTAACTTTGGCTGTCGGTATGAATATCTAACAGACATCTCAATGTAACAGTTTGTTGTACAACATTATTACAGAAACAACTGCTGTTCGCTTCACTTTCACGATTAAACTGGTGCACAATAAAATTTTCATGAATATACTTCGGTGCCTGAAGTAGGACATAGAATATACTATTAACCACGACCGTCAACCACGTGCCGGAGCCTAATAAATAACTACACAAAATTAAGTAGATCCGTTACATTATAGTAAATAAAGGATGACGTCTAACAATTCGAAAGGTTCATGTTATGTCGCATCATGTTGCAGCGTGTGCGTCGTAGCCGCGCCAGTGCAACGGTGATGGCAGGCTGGCAGGCGGTGCGCGGGCGCGAGGTCACCGTGCTCGCCGCGCGCCGTCGACTCGCTCCTATTGCCATTTATATGGATTTCTACGGACAACCATCAGTTAATTGAATTAACCGTCTTTTAGGAAACCTTCCAAAAATATATTACAGATCTCAATAAGTCAGCACTTGAATGGAAAGCTCATATTGACATCATTGTTCCGTTCAATATAATAATCGATTTTTTATAGTTATTCAACCGGCTCTTAATTCATTGGCCTTTCTTCAATTTTATAAGGCGTGTAGGCGACAGACAGCCAAACTATTATTAGTAGGGATGTAATATGTATTAGTAAGGATGATTCCTATTTTTTAATTAGTCTATGGTGGCCCTACTCGCGCCCGCGCAATCCGCGCACGCGTCATCCGCGTGACGGTACGAGTACAACCGGCGGCGCTTGCAGGTCACTGTCTGGCTGTCTGAACGATTAACGCATTGTTCGAACTTTCTAGAAGCTCAACACCAATGCTTACTCGCTTTCCCCTAGTTCATATTCCACAAGCGCCATGTCCTTTGTTATCTCATTAAAATAACTTTGACATTTCCTTTGCACCTTCTGATAAGTCTCATTTATATGTAAAAATAGCTGAGTCCCGCATTATTATCCGCGGCTGAAGCTAGACTAAAAAACAAAAATAGGCCTAAACCACTCCTTGTGTCATCAGTTTTCTGCCAGTGAAAGTCCTGTCAAAATCAGTTCAGGCGGAACAAACAGACAGACAGACAAATAATTCAAAGATTGCATTTTTGATGTTAATTCATACATATCTATACTTTGATACCTATGCATTTATTAAAAAACTGATCTTTTGAAATTACATACATACACTCCAATTTTATTAATTTGTATATAGATAACAGTTTTTTTTCTTTTTCTCTCGTTTACTTGAATTTCACTAAAACATTCACTCTTGAAAATGGCTTAGGAAAAAAATGTGTATACATATTGCTTTAAAGAGCAAACACATGTTGACAATGACCATAGCTGCAAAAACTTGGGACAGCTATTACAATTGTGAAGTATCTATCGGTGTATATGTGTGAGTGTGTTATCACCGTAGCTCCTAAACGAATGGAGCTATTATTTCATTTGTCTTTAGGATTCCGTATACAAACGGTAAAACGGGACTTTATTACTAAGACTGTCTTGATGGACAGTTGAAATTCTCACAGATGATATATTCCTTGCTGCTATATCAAACAAATACTAATAACAGAATATAATTAATATTTAAGGGGGGCTCTCATACAACAAACGCGATATTTGTGCGTTTTTGCCGATATTGCTAACGGGCTAACGGCAACAGGTAGACGTAAACGCTTATGATATTCACAGAAAATTAAAATGTCATAATATAGTGTCTAATGATTTATAGATAAAATGATACGGAACCTTTCGCCCAGTCCAACTCACACTTTTTAAAAACCGTTTATTTTAATAATTAATGATTTGAAAGTCATCTGAGATTCCTTTTTCAATAAAAGGATTTTGACATCGACAGTTATTTTAGATTATCTAGTTTTACTAGATGAAGTGTGGCAGAAAAAAAACGCATTTTGGGCAACATCAACCTCATGTTTTCATGTAACTTCCTCGTTAATAGGCGCTAGTGTAGTCGATTAATGAACATCAATATGATGCAAAATAATTTAGTTAGTAAACACAGCACTAAGAACGGTGAGGTCGCTGCGGTTCGAGGCAATTAGCGAAATGGACGCCGGAAAGGCGAACGTACTCAGCTCGCGTGGGTCGAGCGAGGACAGAGCGGGTGAACTCCCACCGGGCGACGTCAACCGACCTCCTATTAATAGTACGACCAGTGGGTAATCAATATTCGCCGTGCAAGCCAACCCTCGCCCGCATCGCGCTTCCTGGAAGCCGCGAGCGCGATTCGGGGACACAACGGCCCCAGGCGGCGCCGCGCCTCCATAAATCTCCGAGACCGTAGCGGCACCGCTCGCTGCCGCATCCTTTGTTTTTTTTTCTCGACGGCTCGGTAATAAGATCGCGAGCGTCAACGTCAGGTATAAGATGGGCTCGAAGCGGCCGCGCGTGAAATGCATGCGCTGTCTATTGACCGCGCAGATGTACAATTTTAAAAGCTTGTTCGACGGCGACGTGAGGCGAAGCGCGTGAGTGAGCGAGTCCCGCAGCGGAAATAATTAGTCGTGGAGATAATCGTTCAGAAACTCTGTCGGCGTCGCTCGTTAAACTCGCGCCCATTCGTGTGTTCTCGCAACAACTTGAGCCGTTCACAAAATGAAAACTACATGTTGACTAGATTAGGCCTTACCTAATTTACAGAGCTTGCAATTTTAATTAAACTTCAAAGGAGAAAGGTCTAAAGTATACTCCTACTAAAGTTAGAGCAAGAGAAAAGTAAAGACAGGCAAAATCATTTCAAACTAGTCATATAGGTACCTACCTACATGTTCTACGAATTCTTAACCTACATTATACCTATCAATTACATACAAATACGTTATATATGACCTTGGTATACCTACTGCAAATCTTAATTACGCTGTGGTTAGATGTAACGGTTAGATAGAGGATAGCGTTGCCTAAACGTACAGGGCATCGCTATCTTAACCTTGAAGTCTACCTACATGCCTACTTTACCTAGATATATTAAATACTACCTACCAAATCCTAATATCTTTGTAGGTACTTAGAGCGAATATTGTCTTATAGCAAAAGGTAGATATTAAACATTAAGAAAACCTGCATACGAGTGATTAGATACAACAGCTTGCACACATGCAACACTAGATAGGTAGGTAGGTACTGTGTCGCAAGGCGAACCTGTCTAGTGATAGTGGCGTCTGATCACGGACGCCTGCGCGCTTTGGTGCCGACGATAACAGCCAGATAATAGACGCAACAGACTTACATAATCAGTGAACAACATTCGCGAAACTATCGCGACAATTTGCGAAACAAAAGTATCGTCCGTGCGAGTCAGCTAATAACGGGCTGGTTTATTTTCTCAATATCTTTCGAAATGATGTTCGACTTATGCTTGGGCTTGTCAAGGTATCTTCTGAGCTGATTCATCAAATTACGTAAACTTGTTGTCGTTCAGAATTTAAAATTCCTACATAAATTCACAAAATTGTATAGTCTTTAGAAATGTAGTTATAGCATTAAGAAAGAACACTTTACCACAACGCAGTAATATTTTTTATACTACACCTGATCGGAACAGTAGTCAATATTCCCTGAAAATGAAAAGAGAAAGTTAGTCTTTTCCTTGACCTAAATAAGCGGGAGGAAAAAATGTATGAAAATCCATTTCTAACGTGTTTTAGCGGGAGAGAAAGTTGTATGAATTTTCATTTCTCATGTGTTATCATATCTATGGCGCGCGCCTGCCCAAAGAGTTTTCATATAATTTAAATATGGAATCTCCGTGCCACTGACATCCTTTTGTGAAGAATACAACAAAACAAAAGAAGCGCGAAATATTTATAAATATTATGTCAAATTCTAAGCTAAATTGTGTCTTACATGGTGTCTTACGTTTTGATTTTATTTTATAAATACTTTGAAAGTTCCTCACAAGTGTAGTATAAAGCACGGTGTAGCACTCGGGTGAAAGTCCCATTCCTACCTCGGGAGTATTGTGGCCCTAGGCTGCGCCTTCGGGCCACAAACTGCCCCCTCGCTAGTAATCGGTTCCTTTCCTCCCTCGGTGAACAATGTACTATTCCTTCAGAGGCTTGTTCATCAAAAGTCATTTATACTACACCTGATCGGAACAGTAGTCAATATTCCCTGAAAATGAAGAGAGAAAGTTAGTCTTTTCTTTGACCTGAATAAGCGGGAGGAAAAAATGTATGAAAATCCATTTCCAACGTGTTTTAGCGCGAGAGAAAGTTGTATGAATTTTCATTTCTCATGTGTTGTGTGTCAAGGAGTTTTCATATAATTTAAATATGGAATCGCCGTGCCACTGACATCCTTTTGTGAAGAATAAAAAAAAAACAAAAGAAGCGTGAAATATTTGTCAAATTCTAAGCTAAATTGTGTCTTAAATGGTGTCATAAGTTTTGATTATATTTTAAAAATACTTTAAATGTTCCTCACAGGTGTAGTATAAAGCACTGTGTAGCACTCGGGTGAAAGTCCCATTCCTACCTCGGGAGTATTGTGGCCCTAGGCTGCGCCTTCGGGCCACAAACTGCTCCCTCGCTAGTAATCGGTCCCTTTCCTCCCTCGGTGAACAATGTACTATTCTGGACAAGAACTAAAGATTCAGGCTCAGGTTCCACTATTAGATGGGTACAATGCCTCATTTAATTAAATTGTCAACGAGTAGGTATGTTGTTTATTTCATATCCAAATACGGCGATGTTAAAAGGAAGAGTAAATTAATACCTAATAATAACTAATTTTGCAGTCAATGTCTCGTAACTCCTAAATTACTGCAACAATTTTCATAAAAAAAAAACCTGTCAATAGATTCATAATACTAGACCAGGTGACATAGGCTATGTCATCAAAATTTTTATGTAGTCGGGATACGGTTTTTAAATTTTTTATTTCTTCTTTATTGCAATAAGCCTTTGGCTATTTTCACTTTTACTCATCGGTACGTTTCAATAACAAGTCTTCTATGTCACTTATGCCTAACATTATCAGTTTTGATTAAACTTAATTCCACGGCCTCAAACAAAATGTTTCTAGAACTTTTCACATCCCAGCTTGGTTTAGTACTTAACTAGAGTAATGGCTACACAAAGCGATGTCTATCTGCATAAAATATTGATTGAAAAATAGTAAATTTAAGTCAAAGGCCTCATACAAACAGTATTCAACGCAATACAAAGCATATTTTTTTTACTCGGATTCGCGGATAACCCTTGCATTCCCACGAATATCCGCGACATGGTCTAATATACCTACAGGCGTGAGGGCTTTGTGTGACTGTACAGTTGTACGTAGACAATGTCGCGAGCGCGGCAAAAAATCACCCGCCGGGCCCCGCGGCCGCCACCCCATCGATAAGGCACGTCTCTTTCGACTTTGAGGTAGCTGACTACATAGTAATTGCCATGCTTATCTTCCCAATGTGCAGAATATTTGGACAACCGACAAAAAACAGTTTTTTTTTCTATCCTTTTTCATAATATTCAACCATGTTTGTAGTAGAACTTAGCAAGTCAAAACTTAATTGTTAAGTTTCTGGAAAACTTTCTCGAAGTAATATTAACCCTAGCAAAAGTTCCATTGGATGTAATAACAACAGTTGTCATTTGAAATAGAGATACTAGCGGCCAAGGTCAGAAATGTCGGGCTATATTACGGGTCTCTAACTAGTCCTGACACGATAAAGGCGGTGCCCGAGGAATGACTGGATACGAGACATCACTAATAAAGAACATCAGGAGGTGGAAGGTCAGGGTCGTTCTTAGGTGTGCGATTTGATGAAATTATAGCAGATTAGCTTTCGCCCGCGGTTTCACTCGTGTGTATGCCGATTATCACGGTAAAAAGAATGTCCTTTCTCAGGCTCTAAGTTATCTGTGTACCAAATTTTATTTCATTAAGTTCTGTATTTATCGTTTACCCTACGACGGATATGGTATACACTATACGCGTATAAAAAAAGGTTCAGTATTTTTTGGCGCGAATGCACGAAGACGTAGACAGAGTTCTTAGAGTATACATAAGCAAACTATGTCTACTGCTTGCTTATGTATACTCTAAGATAGAATTACTTTGGCATTTATAATATTAGTAAGGATTTACCACAATAAAATTATGCCAAACATGTCAGATACTGAAAAATATTGAAGTACTGAAAGGTCTGTAGCTTTCTTTATACCAAAAACTAAAAACATTTATGAAATCCCCATTAAATAGGCACTAGACTAACATTTGTAACTGAGTCTAGCTGTGTTACACTCGGATATAACGCCGCGGATCGAAGCTAATCTAAGTTGCAGTTATTCCTTATTCCATCAGCTATATACCGGTGATCGGTACAGCCGTTCCAAAGACAGCCAAAACAAACAGGCTTAGAATTGAAAACTTCTGCACTAAATTCTTATCCTTACTAGTCCTTACTTCCTAACTAATTTAATACGACATGACAAAGTAACACTGCCTGTCCGACTTTCACAGTAAAACTACTGAAACGATTTAAATGAAAATTTGTTTACAGATAGTCTAACAAAACGATGACTTGGTAAATTTTTGATATTTAGTGCATAAAGTGATAGAAAACCGATGATAATATTCGAGCTAAGTCTCAAACAGAATACATTTTTTTTTAATAGATTGTATTAATTACTAATAAATAACCAAAAGTATTCAAAGCAACAGGATACATGCATACATTATTATTTAATTTAGCGAATAGCTGCACGATAGCGGAGAGGAAAATATTTGGGCGAGGCGGCAGATTACAGACACATTCAATGTCAGCGGCTAGAAAGAATTTGCATAAGTCATCGACCGGCGGCGGTGTCGATGAGTTATTTGTGCGCCGATAACGACACTGATTACCCAATGAGTAACCTACAATAACATGATAACAAATCTCTTTTATTGCACAATTGTTTTATATGCTTCAATTCTTTCTTTTTTTTTTACTTGACACCTGGCAACTTATAACTCTTTGATTTAAAAACAATATTTCATAGACACATAAACATTAAAAACTTAGTAAAGCTCACAAATCTAAGATGAAAGTGTCATATCTAGCTTTTAACCCCGTGGCTCGGCCTGCAGTCAATAGTAGCCAGTTTACTTCCTCAAGAATCATAAGATCTTTGTAAATTTCTTCCAAATTGGTTCTGCGGTTTACCCATGAAAGTGAGAGAAGACAAATTGCCAACAGCATTTTATAACACACGTCCCTTCAACTCGATGAAACCTATAAACTTTAGTAGATATATTTCTCTTATTTCCGAATGTAAAAAATATATATTAGGTATGTTTCACCTATAAGCATGACACAGTAGTTAAAAAAATCAAAATAAAATGTAAAATAATTGAATTAGAACCTTTATGGTAATCGCAATTCAAAGACGCAATTATTAATCAATAATGTCAATTTACATAACACGTGCAATAATGAAAGCAGTTCTAAATTTGAATTCTAACACCACATGTAGCAAAAAAAGGAAAGAATGAATCACCCATTGTTTATGATACGGATACGCGAGAATGCTCTTTTGGGTGTATGGGTTTGTCCGTTCTTGACTATTCCAAACTTTTTATTTATAGAGAATTTTATGAAAACTTTTTTACACTGTATGAGCGAATTCGGAGCTACTTTTAAAGCATGGTCATCACATTCCATTAGGGAAACTTGCTTGATGGTCTTTTAGGTTACATAAACATATGGTCGCCTACATTGATGTTTATATATCAATGGTCGCCTACCTCCGTGATGGAGATGGTACTTAAAGAAGAAGAAACATTCAAAGATTTTCTGAAGAACTCGATGCCTACACCTAATCCGCAGCTCTCACGAATTTAGGCGAAAGCAGATACATATAACCATTGCCACCATATCTATAACACAGTGCATTTTAGACGGGAGTTTTTACATAACACGACGGCGACAAGACGGCGCGCGACAAGCGAACGGCAGCTAAATTATCGCAGCGAGGAACCGCCGGATGGCATATACGTCGCGCATTTACATTTACGCATTTTACGCGGCCGTCGGCGACCGATCGCCGCCTCCGCGCCGCCATTAGCGCGACACAGATACGTGCAGGCTATAACTTGAAGGGGCACGGCCGCGAAAATTGCTGCCATCAATCCTCGAGCCGAGCGACATGTTGCGATCGGTATTCATGCGTAGGGGCGGCAAAATATATTCTCTTATAAGTTTAGGTGTCATTATTGTCTACTGGCTTAGTCCTACGGTGCTGCCCGCGGTTATTCTTATCGCCGAGGAGCGAAGCTGGTCTCAATAAAATTACTCCATACGTCGGAATTATGCATGCGAATATAGAAAATAATAAAGGTTAACTTGAGTCGCACCGATATCGGTCCGCGCGCATTGCGTGCATCTAGACAAGTAAATTTGAAATTAGAAAAAAACACTTCAGCTTTTAAAGTGTTTTTTTCTAATTTCAAATGCACAGTTTTTTACTAAATGCATATGAAAGTATTTAGGTATTATCGGCGTATTTAAAAACAGCAATTAAAAAAAAAACCTTTTTTCCGGCAAACCTCTGAAACGGCTGGACCGATTTTGACAGGACTTTCACTGGCAGTTAACAGATGACTGATGACACAAGGAATATCTTGGGATATTTTTTTAACTCTAGTTTCGCCGCTCGGATATACTCGCGATTAACCGCAATTTATGTTGCCAATAACCGCAAGTAACGGCGCTGGGCAGCTAGTAATTATTTCATTTGTAGTTGCAGTGCCCTAAAGGGTCCACAGCCGTTAATAGGTTACTTTCGTAACATCTGTTAAAAACATTGTTGAATGCAAATAAACGACATGAACATGAAAGAAAAACTAACAAAAAAGTTGATACAAGTAATCTAAAAAGTATACATTCTACATGAAAGACGTTTACTAGTAATGTACCGCTACATAGCAACAGGAAAGTACAACACAATTTACGTCTAATCTTTCAAACCTAATTCTAAGAACGCATCCGCAGACCCGCGACAAGTACAACCCAACTCTTTGAGCCGCAAAAAAATAATAATAAGATATTTATGATTAGGTGCGCGGGGCCTTCCGAGTTTGGCTTTTGTTTCGCCCTACCGTACCTGCCAACTGCTGGCTCATTATATGGGACTACCTGAGAGACTATCGCGCCGAGTGAGAGTGAGTGACACCCGCGAAGGTACGCGACGTTGCCATTCCGAACTTGGTTACTTACACTTACTACTTAAAAAACCTCGATATGGGGTAGTTGCCGTAGTGGCAACTTCTATGAACCGTTCAGTGATTAATTTAACCAATTTCAAAAATCGGCAAGTGCGTGTCAGGCCTCGCACAGAAAAGGGCTCCTCAGTCAACCATAATGGAACGTGGATTTAAAATCGTATCCGTCGTATCCAATGGATAATTGTTATGTTTACGTATTATATAGCGTTAATTTTGTATGACGCTTTCCAAGTATTTTATTGTTTTTAAAAGACCTATCAAATCCCACACGATGGGGTAGCCGCGAGAAAAAAAAACATCCCCACTTTAAGTGTAGGGGAGGTATCCTAAATAAAAATATTTTTTATAATTTTATTGTAGCACTTTGTTGACGTAATTACAACACATATTTCAGCAAAGTTTCATCTTTTGCCGTTTGGACGGTAGGTCGAGGACGGACGGACGGACAGACGGACATGACGAATCTATAAGGGTTACGAGTCATAAACTTCGGAACCCTAAAAAGGAGGAGGTTCTCAGTTCGTTTGTTTTTTTCAGAACTTTCAATTGAGTGAACCGAGTTTTGATAATTCTCTTATTTGGAAGCTAGTGCATCCCATGTGGTCCCATGTTAACGAAACTAGGGTCTGATGATAGCATCCTGGAGAAATCGCGGGAACTCCTCAAATATCATAGGCACACCTGTCCCGATTTAGATTAGAACACGGGGCGAACCTATTCTAAAATGAAAGTAGCATGAATTACTCCTTACCCAATCAAAGATCCATCAAATTGGTCTAACTATTCAAGGGATTAGCAGAAACAGAACCAAAACGTTTGAAAAACTTAAACCCAAACATTTAAATATATTTTTTTATCATTTCATTGAATTAAACGTGTCATTATTAAATTGTCCAAGTCAACCTTACTCCGTTTAATTACGTACACCCTAACATTCAATAGATATCTATTGAAATTTGGGACCACAGATTGAACAATGTCTCTCACTGTTATCTCACTCTATTTGTCTATGGATTCAATTCTCGCAACCCTTTACTATCTACGTGTATACCTACATTACGAACGAATCATCAATCATCATCAACAGCCTTCAACAGTCCACTGCCTCTCCTTAGAAAGCAGGTTTTGGCCTACTATACCACGCTGGCCAGACGGGTTGGTATAGGGTTGGTTTTAAGTTTTCGTTCTCTTTGCATTGATGATGTCTTGCGTTGTTTATCCCTTAGTCGCCTTTTACGACACCCGCGGGATGAATAGGGGTGGTGACACTCTGTATTCTTAATCCGTCACTACACGGACAGGACGGTCGAATAGAGACAGAAAACTTGAAACAAACCCCATACCAACCTGCCTTGCCATCGTATTGTAGTATGAAACCTCTTCCTATGATGAGACCTATTTCCAGGAATGGACTATTAGGGGCTGATGATGACGCGAATTGAGGATATTACTGATGCGAGGTAAAAACGTTTGTCGAGACGCGGTCTTTACTCAAGAACACGCTTACCCCAACGGTTGTCGGTCCAAAATAGATTACTGAACTCTAAATTTTCCGAATCAGATCGGATAATATGAAAGATATTTGATACAACTCCCTTTTTACCGATTTAAAAAAGCAGGAGATATAGGAGGATACACAACTTGTTCCACTGATTTTAAATGTATTTATAGCTCACTGTTCCCCGCGCGGCATTATCCGCTAAGTTTTGTTGAATTTGAATTGGATAATAGCGTACTATTAATATAATCATTGGTTTAAATTTGGTCCAAAATAATTTTGAGAGATGAAACTTTGTAACTTTGATCAAATGTAGAAATAAGTTAAACCACTATTTTCATACATTTTCTTTATTTAATAGTCACGAGTCAGTCACAAACGTAAATCGGCTCAAAATGCACATTACTACAGGTACAATTTCGGCACTAAAATAATTAAAAAAAAAAACTATTACATAACAAAATATTACCGAAACTAAATTGCGTTCAAGTGTAAAAAGATAATAAAATTTAGAATTGAACCACATCGCAGGACAAACAGGCAATAAGCGTAAAGCTATTGTGGAGAGAATTTTGTTTGTGAGTGCACTGTTCAAATAAGCGCAGTGGGCTCAGTGGGTCGTCGACGTCGTCGTGAGCATCAATATTAGAGACGTATTCATTCCGTTCAGCTGCGATTGGACACGCACGCCGCTGTCCACTGGAAAGTACTGGGCGATTGCCTCTTATTTAACACTTATTTTCTGTATTCTGTACAAAAACAGGATCTGATTCATAGTCTCAGTTTAAGACGGTAATGAAACATGATCAAAAATTACGTTTTTATAAACAGTTGACCAATAGGTATCATAGCAATTAAAAAGCGGCCAAGTGCGAGTCGGACTCGCCCATGAAGGGTTCCGTATCAGCAAGTAACATCATATAAAAGTTATTGTAGTTCGTTGTAACTTAGATCGATGTTTTTATAGTACTGTATTGATTTAATTAAAGGTAAATTGCGTTTTACGATTTATGACGTATTAAAAAAAACTACTTACTAGATCTCGTTCAAACCAATTTTCGTTGGTAGTTTGCATGGTAATGTACAACATATCTTTTTTTTAGTTATATCACTCTCTTATTTCAGAAGTTACAGGGGGGGGGGGACACATTTTTCCACTTTGGAAGTCTCTCGCGCAAACTATTCAGTTTAGAATAAAATGATATTAGAAACCTCAACATCATTTTGGAACACCTATTCACACGTAAGGGTTTGGTGAAAAATTTTTTTTTGAGTTTCAGTTCCAAGTATGGGGACCCCCAAAATGTATTGTTTTTTTCAATTTTTATGTAAAAACCTTAATGCGGTTCACAAAATACATCGACTGACCAAATTTCAACAACATAGCTCTTATAGTTTCGGAAAAAATTGGCTATGACATACGGACGGACAGACAGACAGACAGACTTGACGAATCTATAAGGGTTCCGTTTTTCCATTTGGCTACGGAACCCTAAAAAGGAATAAAAATAGATGATGACGAATTGAGAACCTCCATATTTTTTAAGGTCGGTTTATCCTACTGTTATTTTAAATGTGAAAGTTTGTGAAGATGGATAATGGTTGTTTGAAGAATAATGAAAAACGGATTTGGATAAAACTACAATAATACCTTACTGATATTATTTTTACTTTTTTATTTACTTACCAGCTTTCACAGGAAACTACTGTACTGAATTAAATGAAATTCGGTAAACAGAGAACAGAGGCCTAAAACTGCCTTAAAGCCTGAGAAAGGACACATAGGCATACATAGGTACTTTTTAAAGCTGGTGAAAGCTAGTAATAAATAAATATAACCTCACTAGCAATCTTATACACCTGTAATGAATTGTGAAAACAAAATTTTAATATGAACCTATTTTAGATTAATTGAAATATTAAACACAACCCCTAATATGTGTACATTAAGGTTTATAGAATATATACCTAGTTTACTACAACTACTGTTTTAAAGTTAATAGTACGAATAACATAGTAACAGTCGAGTCGGAAGTAACATTACTATCAAACACATTTAAACCAAAAAAAAGTACATATTTGTCATCAAAAACATTCAATTACGCAGCGCGCCTCCCTTGTCGTTCGGAGCATTCACGCGGGAGCTTTCACACAGACCGTAGACAGTAGAGGGGGCCGAATACCGCGAACGTGTGTTCATTGTCGCGCTTTCCGGGAAAAGATGGCCGTCCGCGATTACACCACGGACCCGCGGCGTCCGCCCGTCCATCCGTCCGTAGTAAATCATTATCTGTGTAAAAACTAATTGAAAGGAACCCAACCCGCCTTTGTTAAGTTACTTTTTCCGTGCTGCGATTTTGTGAGAAACGCATAAACAATGCTTATTTTGGGTTTTTACTGGCATTCTCTGAATGTAAACCGATGCGAGTATTTTTGTAATGACTGCCTTGTTGGTCTGGTGGTTAGCGTATGCGGCTGCTGATTAAGAGGTCTCGGGTTCGATTCCCGGGTCAGACCAATTCTTTGTGTTATCCACAAATATTTGTTTCGGAGTCTGGGTGTTTTCCTATGTATAATATGTATGTATTTACGAAAAAAAAAAAGTATGTTTATGTATTTATATCAGTTGTTTAGTACCCATAACACAAGCTCTGCTTACTTTGGGACTAGATGATGTTGTGTGTAAGATGTCCAAAATATTTATTATTATTTATTATTATTATTTTATTATTGAGTAATAAGTACTTAGGTAAAAAGTTTATTATATAACTAGCTGATTCCCGCGGTTATTGATGAAAATCGCGATTAACGCCGCGGACTGAAGCTAGACTAAAAAAAAATAGACTAAGTTACTTCTTAGGTCATGAACTTTCTGCCGTATTAAGTCCCGTCAAAGTCGGTCCAACCGTTCCAGAGATTACCTCGAACAAACAAACAGACAGACAAAAAAAAATATAATTACCTTTTGGTAAAAGTAACGTATATACTTTCATTTGCATTTAATATAAAACTGTTAATTTGACATTACATACAGACAATTAAATTTTATTTATTTGTAGATATAGATAACTAAACTACAACTACCAGAAAAAAAACTTCTTAAAGGAATGAGAACAAAAAATTTAAAATTATATCAGTTTTCAATTACAGCTTTACAATACGATCACATTTGACATTAGATCAGGTGCTGATGACATCTACGCTCTTTACATATTGTGTAATGTAATGTAAACCATTAAAAATTTACTTTAACTCCCAAATTACCCATTTTATTTAAGGAGATTACCCATTTTATTTAAGGAGCAAAACCATTTATAGTTATGATAGGTAAGTTCCGCCTAACACGGGTAAAGAGCAAAATGTCGTTTAACCAAGCTCGAACAAAATTATTGCACAACTTAAATTGTTCTAACGGTAAAAACAATTAAGAATGAATACCTCCTCTTCGACTAGGCAATACTAAATGTTCAATAAAGTAAATATAAGTTATGGACTTTACTTGTGGAGTATTCACAAACACTTCCTTAGAATAAATCAGTTGTTTTGTGCCATGGACCAAGCCATCTACGGGAGGAGACGTAAAATAATTATATTTAAATTACCTACTGTTTTAACAAGTTTGCTTATCGTAGCTATTTACGATGAAATAAATGAAACGAAGCCCTATGCCTTTGTTTAGTTTATTTCATATCTATTTATTTAATTAGACTTCAGGAAAGTTTACAATATGTAGTAAAAGTCACATTTTAGGAAAAATACTGCCAGTTCTCGTAAGTAAATTGTAAGAAACAATGCAAACAATTGTTTTCCATCATAATGTTTCACATATTTCTGTATTTACTTGTTTTGTTGTTTGTTTTGCTGTTGTAATAATTTAAAAGCACACTAACGTGTAAACACGTTATTTTAGGAGAAATCTAAGTATTTAAGTGTCTCCTAAAGGTCGTTGATAACGAAAATATTACTAAAGGTTACCTAACTTTTTGTTAGTAGCCCCTTAAATTTAGGTGACATAGGTTAGGGGCCATCCATAAATTACGTCACATCTTAAGGGGGAGGGAGGGGGTCGACGAAGTGTGACATTGTGTGACAAGGGGGTGGGAGGGGTCCTAAATAATGTGACGTCACATTTCAAAATCTATTGTAGTCTAAGTCTTAAAACGCGAACTTTAAACTATTACTTTATGAAAACCTCAAAAACATACAACTATATCTGTGTAAATATAAGATACCAATTGTTTTGGTGACCACTCGCTCTACTAGTATTACGCGCCGACCGCCTCTAGGCGCCCTTTGAATGCGCCTAGCGGTGATTTGTTTCTTTGTTTCTATTTCATTTGACCACTGTCTTTCGCGGATGCAACAACGTCGCTCTTAGTTCTACTATTTTGTGATTAAATCACCTTTTTCTTCTGTCGAATAGTCCATCCAAAGGTTGCTTGGAAGAGGTTGCTTTTAGCAATAGGGCGCCATATCTTACAGAAACTTTCAACTGCAAAAACTGTATGTATGTAGAAAGGTGAAACTTTGCTTTAATAGGTATGTGTTGTAATAAAGTGCTACAATAAACATATAAAAATTATTTTTATTTGGGGTATGTCCCCTATTCGTAAAGTGGTGATGTTTTCTTTTTCTCGAGGCTAGCAATCGTGTGGGGTATCTAAATTTTTTGATTTATTATTTTCTCTTATTTATATAATTATTCAATTTTTGTTTTATTAATTTGTTTGATTTGATGTTAATTTTATTAAAAAATAATTTAAATGGAAATAAAACTGAATTCGGAACCTCTTTTCATTCAATGATTTCTAAATGTAAATTTGCAAATTATGTGACGTCACACTAGGGAGGGGGGGAGTCTCACAAATGTGACCAACTGTGACAAGGAGGGGGGAGGGGCAAAAAAATCATGAAATTCGTGTGACGTAATTTATGGATGACCCCTTATGAATTGTCACTGATTAATAATCTTAATACTTAATAAAATTATAAACGCGAAAGTTTGTGAGTATGTATGTATGTCTGTTGGTCTTTCACGCAAAAACTACTGAACGGATTTGGATGAAACTTTACAGTAGGTAATATAACTTATATTAAAGAATAACACTTACGCTACTTTTTACTGCATTCGTCGAGATTCACGCGGGCGAAGCCGCGGTCGAAGCTAGTAAATCATAAATCGGACATAAAAGACATATAGTAAAACAACAATATTGCTGATTATGCGACTCGTAAAATACATGAAATGGCTACTGGTTATTCAATGCAGAAGGCTCAATCATTATATCTTACAGAAACGTGAAATTTAAAAGTGAATATACCTACCCAATCACACCTCAATTATGTAGTAATTACGTTTTGACATAATGGTAATAAAATACAATCAACATCGGACCTCAAACCTCTTAGAACCTGACATAATATGACGATACATATCATTATAGGTATATTTAATGTCTTTTGGGCACAAACGCAACACAGCATCTTAAATTATTTCGAATTAAAATTTATTGCTATTAAGTTGTCACTTTATTGACAAGCCGCAGTCTTTCAAGCTAAAGCAAAGCTTCAAACCATAAAAAGCTATCTCGATCAAGTGCCTGGTAACGGGATACGATAGAATCTCATTTAAACAACTTATTTTACACACAGACGATAATATCAAGTCTGCTAAAATGGCATAGGTAGTAGTAATTCTTGTTATTGAGGACCTAAACTTTTTATTTTCTCATATAAGTCAACTGTTTGAATTCTGACTTTTACAATTTTGTTAACTCTGTACACATTGAATAAATCCATACTTATATTGTAAAGTTGAATTGAAGAGTTTGTTTGAACGCGATACTCTCGGGAACTATAGATCCGATTTAAAAAATTCTTCAACTGATGGATAGTTAATTAATCGAGGAAGGCTATATGTCATCACGCTACGATCAATAGGAGCAGAATAGAAAAAATATTTAAATAACGGGGGAAAATAATTTATTTTGAGAGCTGCCATATTTTGAGGGCACTAAGACGCAGACGGGGCTGAATGGGTCAGTTAGTAAAAAATAAAAAAATAAACAATCAAACAGTGCCTTAAAAGGTTGAATAACTTTATACTGTCATTTATTAAAAAAGTAACATACAAAACGCCTCATTCATTAATTAACACAAGTATAAAATACCTATAAATTAATAATCGCATCATCATAAGTCTCTTCAAAAGTCTATAGAATGGCCGTTAAAACAAAACAAAAGCTCATAAAGCTGTTTAATTAGTCGAAACACTGCTTGTTAACGTACAATGCACAGGGAACGAGCAACAGGTTCCGTTTTACGACTCCATGCTTTAATATTAATTTTGTATGTACTGTCCTGATAGCAGTTTAGTGGGTCAGCCAGACATGGCTGAATTGAAATGAGATGAGATCAAACTTTTCTAATAAATCACGGCGTTACTTATATAGACGTTACATGTGTTTATATATATGATGCCCGTTGAATTGTACCAGTTCATTTTGAGTTGAGAGCGCGGCAACGTGAGAAAAGTAACCAGTCTATAAAATTTAAAAAAAAGCAACAGGATCATAGACAATGTAGATGTAACCTTATACTTTTCGGTGCAGTGTTTTTTTGGAACTCTTTTCTCGAGGGATTATAATGAATGCAAGAATAAATGTATCTCAAATGACCCTGTTATTGTTTATGCATTGAGGAAGCAAGCGTACTGGAGTGTTTGTCATTCGTCGTCTTTTGGGGGACCACATTTCGCATAATTGTAATATGATAAGTATTAAAAATTGTTTTATTTATAATGTCCAGGCAGTATGCACAAAAACAAGTAGGCATAATCAGGTACTGTGAATGAATGAAGTTCATTATTTACACACACAAACACATAAAATATTTTGATGACTACAAATATTAAAATTGTTGACTGTATAGGTAGCCTCTGAGATCAAAATTAACACTCGTTAAATAAAATCTTTACATTAAAATCTTTGTATAGCAGAATGAATTAAATGGAATTAACAGTAAAATTTGTAAACGTATATAATATCTCGTCGCATTTGTATGCTTTGTTTCAAAAAGCATTTTTAGTAATATCTAGTATTTGACCCCTATCAATATCACTTTTATTGTATTAAGAAATGACAATGTTAATATACACAGTAGGTGAAAAAACCACAAAATTTTAAAACTGATAAAAAAAAACCGTGGGAATTTAAAACGTATTTTCTGTAAAATCAAGTAAAATTACTCGCGACTTACAAAAGTAACAGCGGGTAACACCGCGGTACCCAGCTAGTATACAATAATCATAGTCTATGTAACCATAGATACTTTTTTATACTTTATGTATACTTGTTTTATCTAAGTAAAGAAGTAAATCACACAACAACAGGGCCACCACACCGAACGCCATAATGGCCTATTACAGGAATTCTAATTACCACCCATGTTATCAGTACCGAGAAAAGCGAAATGCGGACTGCTCAATTAGGAACCAGTCGCGACACGTCATCACTTCGCTATTCCGGACACCCAGTCACCGATGCATGTCACGGAAGAATCAAATAATTTAACGTGACAAGATATAGGGCCTTCGTGGGCCGGTTGGACATGATTTACCTGCTGCCCTAGAGAGCACGGAGTTTAATTTTAATAATGCACAGATAATTTAAATTTTGGCAGATAAGCTGTTATCTACCTTTGAAGAAAAGATAGATCTTAAGAAATAAGCAACTGAGTCACGCAGTGTTACCTGTGGTTATTGTTGTAAGTCGCGAGTAGAGAGACACCGCGGAGTGAAGTTAGTCTAAAAAAATAGCCTAAGTTATTCATTATGTCATCAGTTTTCTGCCTGTTCTGTGATTCAGCTATTCCACAGATTAGCCGACACACAGACAAAATGTAAACACTTTTTTGATGATTCTGTGGTATTCTGTTCATTTGATGTTATAGACACTTCAGTTTTATGTATTTGTATAAATATTGATTACTGTAATAATTATAATAATTAATTTTACATCATATATAGCAATTAGTGTAATAAGTATGGAGTCCAGAAAGTTTCATTCCATTATTAAGGCTCCTTACTCGTTATGAGAGGAGTGGAACGAACCTATGCTATACTATGCTATTTGGAAGGAAAACGATGCTAGCGCTGCGTGTGGAAGTGTTGCAACATTTTGTTATTTTATTCCAAGTCTTATGTTACATCTTCAAGAAAATAGGCAAGAAAGCAATTAAAGTACGCAGAAAAATATCCACCCTCCCGATCAACAGGGGGTCTAAATGAATTTGTCGCCATTGCCAGATGTGCATATGGCGGGCGTTTTCAAAATAAGAACGCGCTTTTGGCTCAATTGAATCAACTTTTAAATTCAAAGCGTGCTCGGCTTCCGTCAGAAATAAAAAGACGAAGCTAAGTTAAGTTGCATAGCAATATGCCAATTTATGCACACGTGTTTGTTATTTTTAAAATAACACAAATGGATTAAAAACCCGTTTGTACATTATGATAAACAAAAATATCGATGAATTTTCGTAGAAGTTCATAATGCTCATGTTTTTACTGTAAACGGGACTTATTCGCGATAATATATAAGGTAAAAAATAGAAGGTATCGTAACCTTTATAATATTATCGCGAATAAGTCCCGTTTACAGTAAAAACATGAGTATGTGTAAAAGTCGCGAAAGTCTAAAAACAGTTAAGTTCATAATGTTCAAAAATCTATCTTCAAAGTAGTTAAAACTTTAAAAAAATATAGCACTTTATAGCTCTTTTAAGCGTTTAAAGATGGTGCGATTACAAAAATACCTATAAAGATTAAATATGTTTCATTGTTCGTTATTTTAGCCAAACCGTCGCTGATTTCAGTCGCAGAAATCATACATGTTATAAAATACAATCATACAACAAAACACATACTTTACCTTTACATACCACAATCATGTTATTGTAGTTGAATATATGACATATTAATGAAAATATGTTAATGTAAATATGCATAGTATTTTTTAGTCCTAAAAGACTCCGAATTTCCATATTACTTATTGCGTAATTTTTAGGCGAACCTATGTTTGGCATATGTTCGTTTGCCATTACCCTGACATATAGCTCACGTATTCCGCATTCATCAGGGCTCTCATACACACTCGCTGGTGACGTGCTTATTAGGGTTCCGGAGTTCATGACTCGGAACCCTCATAGATTCGTCATGTCCGTCCGTCCTCAACCTTCCGCCCAAACGGTTGGTGCTAGAAAGATGAAACTTTGCATGATGTGTTGTAGTTCCGTCGACAAAGTGCTGCAATAAAATTATTTAAATCATTTTTTAACAATTATAATATATTGGACACGATTTTAAATCTACCTACCTTTATGTGTGACTACGGAACCATATTCTATGCGTGGCCTGACACGCACTTGGCCAATTTTTTGTCATACGAGTACATTTAAAGTAAAAAATAAATTAATTATACATACCATATGGATTTTGTATTTATAAATAAATTACAATGTTTTTTATCTCTGTAAATTAAATTTCGTTATTTATTAATGGAATTCTTGCCTATGGTCTAGCGGTTAGCGTATGCGACTGCTGATCAAGAGGTCTCAGGATTGAATCTTGGGTCGGGCTGTCAATGCTGTCATCAACAACCCATAACGTCCCACTGCTGGGCTCAGGTCTCCTCTCAGGAGAGTGTTAAGGCCATACGTCCCCACGCTGGCCGAGTGCGGGTTGGGGACAGGCAAGACACGTTGTGGCTACGTAATCTTGCTGTTGGAAGTTTTTAAGCCGCCCGAAGGCCTCCAACTAAGCTTCACGACTGCTATCTTATGATAACAATCGGGACCGACTGCTTAACGTGACCTCCGAATCACGGAAACGCTCATTACATATAATGCCACAAACGGTCACCCATCTGGGTCCGACCGCGCCGTCGTTGCTCACCCTTGGTGATTGTTTCCAATCACCTAAGGCCACTCGGCTCTGAGCGCTTCGGGCTATGGGTCGGGCTGTAGCTGGGTTTTTTTACGAGACATTCTTAATAGCAGCCCGGAGTATGGTACATGGCGGTGTTCCACGCCCATGAACATCCATGGCAATCGTTATTGGAACGACAGTGTCCTCAAATATACTGACAACTAGTTCAACTTTCGAATTCAGTTTGCTCTTAGAGGTCCAATGCCAGTAGCTCCGTAGAAAAACTGATATTCAGGTAAAACCGGTTGAACTAGTAGCCGACCTTAAACAATCTTCGAAATAACGAAGGCTACGAAGATGAATAGAATTTTCACATTTACTTTCATTTAAAAAAAACACTGCAATAGAGAAAAGTTATGAAGATTAAAAACTCATTACAATACATCGTGTAGGCATCGAAGTCGGCGACTTTTTAAAAGCTCATTACTTTACATGCTAACATATATTATATTAAAAGTATATAGGTATTCACTGACTACAGAAATAGCATTTGTAATCAGCAATCTGATAACTGATTTCCCTGATATATCAAGGAACGATAACTAGTCGGAATTACCAATACATGTACAATTATATGGTATACATAAGTGTCTTAATGACCGTCAGATCTATATCTGTTATATGCTATAAAGGTGTGTGTTCGATTCAGGGTACTAAGTCTAACTAAGTAGTACTATAACGGTTTTTCTAAAGTTAGTCTAAAAAAAGTAGCCTAAGGTATCGACAGTTCAAGTTTCGTCAAAGTTGGACTATCTGTACCAGAGATTAGTCGGAACAGACAGACAGAGGCATACATTTTAATAATTCGTTATTGATGGCAATCGTTATTTGGCAAGCAATGCCCTCTAATATACTGACTACTAATTCAACCTTCAAATTTCATTCTTCTTCAGGACTTAAAACTGATATTCAGATAAAACCTGTATAATTAGTAGCCCAACCCAAATAAACTTGAAAATAAGGGCTAGAAAGAAGAAGATTGGAAGGATCTAGAACTAGAAGGATAGGATTGTTAAAGAGACGATAGAAAGTCATTTGTCACTATTCTGCCCCTTTGGCCAAGTTCCTATTCTCTTTTCTCTATCTATTCTATTTCTCTATTCTCTTGTTTCATTGGCTAATATTTTGTTTCGATCACGTGATTGAGTGACATTAGCTAATGAAGCAAGAGAATGGAGAATAAAAAACGAAAAAAGTTTGCAACTTGGCTAGAGGGGCTGGCTAGTGACAAATTGCATTCTATCGAATCATTCTATTAGATCACGTCTTCAAAATTCATCAGACCTCTCAGACACACCTGCTGGTGACGGATGCTTGTAGTAGAGCCATTCAAACGCTGCCGATCTGGTCAGTTGAAGCATACACGAACCAACTCGTCAATCACAGGGGCTTTATAAGGTCACTAGCGATTCGCTCTTTTTGACTATCCTTTCAAAATAACCAAATCATGGCATAAAATATTGCTTAGCCTGTTGGTTTAGTGGCTAGTGTTTGCTTTTAGATTTTAGTAGTCAGAGCTAAAATCTAAAAGCATACACATATTCCTACTTTCATTCATTCATTCATTCATACTTCCATCAAAAAAGCCTTTTATTTTGTTCCGGCTTACCTCTGGAACGACTGGACTGATTTTGACAGGACTATCACTGAGGAGTAGCTGATTATATAAGGAGTAACATAGGCTACTGTTTGGACTAGCTTCATTGACTTTACTCGCAGGTAAAGCCGCAGGACTTAGCTAGTTTATAATATTAGTATGGATTACATAAATGGCTTCAGAAGATTTTCTAAATGTGTATAGCCTTATGAGTGCCAATTAAGGGCTAGTCATTAATGTGTAAAAAAGTGTCTAGTATGTACATGGCTTAAGACAGCGTGTTTTTGTCACGCTCGATCGAAGGTTCGAGGGTAGGGCGCTATCTATGCGTCACGGCACACAGCGACCTCGCCGACTGAGTCGCGACGCACGGCCCTGCAACAGTGTCGCGATAACAATTACATGAGAAAACTTATTGTGTTGTTTACTCCACTTGAATACAAACAAATTACAACCTTACTGTTTTCATCTTTAAGTATATTTTGCTGGTTAGTTAAGTCTAGGTAGGTAGATGGCCGCGTCGAGGGGCAAGACTTTGGAATTATAATTAGGATAGGACGCATGTCGTAGATTGTAAACAAAATGATGTACCGTTTGGAGATAATGCAGTTTTGTTTTAGTTTAAGACTAGCTGACCCGCACAGCCCGACTTGTATTGCCCGTAGCGTGATGTTATACCGAGAAAGCAAATCTGTCTCCCATAAAAAAGGCTATAGTGAGCCAACCTTAAAAGATAAACATCTACTGTAGCGGACTATTAGGGGTCATCCATAAATTATGTCCATCCATTAATTCAAACAATTAACAAAACAAAAATCGGTCAAGTACGTGTCAGGCCACGCACAGAAAAGGTTCCTCCTACTTCGGAACCCTAAAAATGATTTATATTGAGAACTTTTAAAGAACAACAATTCTGTCATACATCATTTTTACAAAACTTTAACCGTTTACGCTGGCGCACGCAAAGAAAGCTCTCAAGAGGAAAAAACTAGATATTGAAACATTCTTCATTGGTGCTCCGCTCCTATTGGTCTTAGCGTGAGGATATATAACCTATAGCCTTCCTCAATAAATGGGCTATCCAACACTGAGAGAATTTTTCAAATCGAACCAGTAGATCATGAGATTAACGCGTTCAACCAAACAAACTATTCAGTTTTAGATATAATATAAAAGGATATGGATAGGACATACAATGCCGATAGACTAATATAAACAGTAAAATGTACTGTGCATTATAGTGAGTTCTATATTCTAGGTAACTTTTGAAGTCATTATTATCATTATATCATTATTATGTTCAATGTCTATAATTTTAAAATATGGTATCAGGATATATTTCTGTAATGATTAATCCTACTAATATTAAAAACGCGAAAGTTTGTATGTATGTAAGTTTGTTGCCCTTTCACGCAAAAACTGCTGAATGGATTTTGATGAAACTTCACAATAATATAGCTTACATGTCATAATAACACATAGGCTACTATTTACTGCGATAACCGAGATACACGCGGGCGGAGTCGCGGGCGAAGGCTAGTTTTTTTATTGTTTTGAATTTAACAATTTCCAACCTAAAATGACAACTCTAGTGCTGTCGTATTTCGTTGGTGAGTGGGAGACCGGAGGCCCAATGAGGCAGAAGTAACTCATTAGTGTGGGTCACCATGCTGCATTGACTACACTCCCAATGAGGGTGGTGACCCCTACTCTTGGATTCTACTCATGCTTTCCATCAGGCAGAGTAGAGTCACTTTGGTAGAATTAAATGTTATTAAAAAAAATGTTTGCAAATTTAAAAAAAACAACACTACGGGAATGGGAACCGAACCCATGACATCTGACTCCGCAGTCAGGGTCCCCAATCACTAAACCATTACACAGTCTAGGAAATCAAATGATCAAATCAATATCAAGGGTTATCTAAACGCTTGTAGTAAGTGCGGTATAATAATTCATGTCATGGGCGTTCAGCCTGCAGCTGTGGTCATACAGCTTCTGATAACATATAATGGGTATTACCTATACCTACATATATACAAGGAAAAATTCGCGTAACTAGCTTACCCGAAATAAATGATCACTGTTGCATTACTGTGTGAATTGTTACATAAATGTATGTTATTGCTCACATCCCCTCTCTCCCCTGTTAACCTGGTTTTCGAAAGTATCATCATCATATGCCTATCGCAGTCCACTTCTGGACATAAGTATCACACACCACTCTGTTCTAGTTTGGGCTTTTAGCTTCCATCTCCTGCCAGCCATCCTGCGCAAGTCGTCACTCCGCCTGATCTGATGGCGTCCTACACTACCTTTAATCGAAAGTATCTCTAATTTAATCATCACAATAATTTATTGATAAACTTATATTACAATACAAGTACAATGTTTCTAATAGGTACTTATGTTTACATTTGCGTTTGATACATTTAGAATAAGGTAACTGTATTGACAATGAGTATTAATAACTTCTAGCAGGTTGACATTTCGATGCTTAATTGAACATGGTGCAGTGTTTTAGCCGTGAAAGCGTAACAGATAGACAAACAGATTACGAAACGAAGTTAGTCTATAAAAAGTAGATTAAGTCTACTTCTAACATCATCAGCTATCTGCCAGTGAAAGTCGCGAAACACGCAGGCGGAGCTGCGGGTTAAACCTAGTACATTTATATATATATAAATAAAAATTGAAATGTCTGTTTGTAATTTCATATTAATAGTTTATAACTAAACGTATCTTCTTCCTAGCCTTATTCCCAATATTATTTGGATAAGGTTTTGGGTTATGGAATATCAGTTTTTCCACAAAGCGAACTGGCATCGGACCTCCGCAATCCTAAGTGAGAACTGAAATTCGAAGGTTGAATTAGTTGTCAGTAAATTTGAGGACACTAACTTCCCAATAACGATTGCCATAGATGTTCATGACAACCGAGACCGACGGCTTTACGTGCTTTCCGAGGCACGGGCGTGATTCACTGCCAAACTTCCAGACTCCAGGCTGTTATTAAGAATTTCCTGTAAGAGAAACCCAACAACACTTGTTGGCCCAACCCGGGATTTGAACCCGAGACGCTTGATTAGCAGTCGCAGACGCGATCCACAAGAACAACGAGGCAGTTTTTACTAAAAGTATCCACATACATTAGTACATTACTTATAGAAAAAAACACTTTTTTGGCTCAGCTGGTATAAGTTCTATAACATTTTCAAACGAGACCCACCGTCTAAACAATAACAACTTAATGTGTGAACGAGCTCTCGTCTATGACTCATAGTTCAGAGTTCCAGACAGCCGATTAATTTGTCTATGGTTTCGTATACAGAACATTGAATAATAATGGCTGGTGAATGTGACCACCATGATATCAACATAAATAAATTTGAATATGACCGTCAGGAAACGCTTTATCTATACATTTAGACAAATAAATAAATTGGAGTGTCTGTATGTAATACCAAATGAACAGATTTTTTACTAAATGCATAGCAAAGTATACACGGTACTCATGTTTTTTTTTTAGTTTTTTGTCTGTCTGTTATTCCGGTTTTTCTCTGGAACGGCTGCATTGATTTTAACGGTGCTTTCACTGGTAGAAAGATAATTCATCAATCAACAGCTTTTAACAACCCATTGCTGGACATAGGCCTCTCCTTTGAAAGGAGGTTTTGGCCTACTATACCACGCTGGCCAGACGGGTTGGTAAAGGGTTTGTTTCAAGCTTTCATTCTCTTGGCAGTGATGTTAGCTGCTTGTTTTGTTCCTTTAGTCGCCTCTTACGACACCCATGGAATGAATAGGGGTGGTGACACTTTCTATGCTTAATCCGTCACTACACGGACTTTGGCTTCGCGGCGTTACTCGGGATTTACAACAATAACAGCAGGTAACACTACGGGACTCGGCTAGTTTTAATTAATAATGTGTGTAATGATTAGTGATACCGACTGTTAAGCGAGGGGGCGTTGGTTCAACACAAACGAAGAATCCGGTAAATACTACTCAATTTCTTTTTGAGCATTTGTGCTGAAATCAGCGAGTTAATAGGTCACTTACTACCTGACTCGAACGGGGCGGTACTACCCTCACACAGAAGACCATCCTAATAATGATAGCATTCGTGTTGTCGTATTTCGTTGGTGAGTGTGAGACCGGAGGCCTAATGATGCAGAAGCATCTCACTAGACCTCCATGGTATGGGTCACCATGCTGCATTGTGTGTACTCACAATGAGGATGGTGACTACCACTCTTGAATTCTCTTAATGCTTTCCATGGCAGAGTAGAGTCACTTAGGCGTTTTTATTTCAAAACTAGCTTTCGCCCGCGACTCCGCTCGCGTGTATCTCGATTATTCCAGTAAAAAGTAGCCTATGTGTTAAAAGCTATATTACTGTAAAGTTTTATCCGAATCCGTTCAGTAGTTTTTGCGTGAAAGTGCAACAAACATACAAACTCACAAATTTTCGCGTTTATAATATTAGTAGGACTAGTTGAGTCCCGCAGTGTAACCCGCCTTATTGTTGTAACTCGCGAGTAACGCTGCGGAGTGATACTAGTCAAAAAAATTGAAATACTTCCATATGCATTTAGTAAAATACAGTTTAAATTGATTTATTTATATAGATATGGATAAAGAAAGATATATTTATTTAAAAAAGATTTAGCCTACGGTCTGATAGTCACGTTTATTTAGATACATCCGACCCGGGTGAAGCGGGAATCACCACCCACATCTAAGCCTACACATTAAACATATTAGGTGTAGGTCATTATTTACCTGGATATAAATAATTTTGTATTACACCAACGCATTATGTAAAAATAACCTTAATGATAAAACGCTTTGCAAAGGGCTAGCTGAATACCGCGGCGTTGTTCGCAGTTGTTGTCGTACCTTTACAATAAGCCGCTTTGGTGCGAAGCTTGTCTAAAAAAGCCTCAGGTAAATCTTATTACATCAAGTTGAAGTTTTATCAAAACCGGTTCAGCCGTTCCTAAGATTAGTCGCTCGGAACAAACATACAGAGACAAAAAATTTCAAACTTTACTTCTTGATGTAAGTACTATATAACTAGCTGCGCCCCGCGGTGTTACCCGCGTATTTTAGTCATTTACAAACTATCATTATGGTTGCTATGCAAGTGTGTTATGCCTAGCAACCTACGAAGTTTTGACAGGAGATAAACAATAATACATTTTGACATCTACGATTTATGATGTAATAATAATAATAATAATCACCTAGCTTACGCCCGTGTATCTCGATTATTGCAGTATAATTATTCTGATATTTATGCTATATTACTGTAAAGTTTCATCTAAATCCGTTGAG
The DNA here is from genome assembly GCA_932526445.1 of Phragmatobia fuliginosa. Classification (NCBI taxonomy): domain Eukaryota; kingdom Metazoa; phylum Arthropoda; class Insecta; order Lepidoptera; family Erebidae; genus Phragmatobia; species Phragmatobia fuliginosa. The sequence goes on along the minus strand of OW052074.1, from coordinate 14,845,852 downwards.
TAGCTTTTGCGTGAAAGAGCAACAAACATACATAATCACAAACTTTCGCGTTTATAATATTAGTAGGATATGTACTTTCATAATGCAGTTATTGAAGAGCTGTAAATTACACACAAACACATTAATTTTACTTATTTGTATTAGATAATTGTCCTTTTTTGCTTTTAAACGATTTTATTAAATGCCCATTACCATTATTGTTATACAAATAAGATAATTACGTTTCCATTTATCGCATTTGTACGAACTTAATTGACATGAATCTGAGTGCTCATAATCTCTTAATAATATGCACTAGTTGAGTCCTGTAGTATTACTCGCGGTGACTATTATAAATACCGAGTAACGCCCGGAACAAAGCTAGCCTAAAAAAACTGCCTAAATTTCTACCGATGTCATTAGATAAATGCCAGTGACAGTCCCGCCTCTTTTTAGGGTTCCGTAGCCAAATGGCAAAATACGGAACCCTTATAGATTCGTCATGTCTGTCTGTTTGTCTGTCCGTCCGTATGTAACAGCCACTTTTTTCCGAAACTATAAGAACTATACTGTTGAAACTTGGTAGGTAGATGTATTCTGTAAACCGCATTAAGATTTTTACAGAAAAATAGAAAAAACAAAATTTTGGGGGCTTTGTACGAACTTACTTGGAACTGAAACTCAAAAATTTTTTTTTAATGAAAAGCATACGTGTGGGGGGGGGGGGGGTATCTATAGATAGGTCTTGAAAAATGATATTGAGGTTTCTAAAATCATTTTTTTCTAAACTGAATAGTTTTCGCGAGAGATGCATCCAAATTGGTAAAATTTGCACCCCCGCCTGTAACTTCTAAACTAAGAGAGTGTTAAAACTAAAAAAAATATAATATGATGTACATTGCCATACAAACTTCCACCGAAAATTGGTTTGAAGGAGATCTAGTAAGAAGTTTTTTTTATATTTTTGTTTGTGTTGAAATCAGCGTGGATCTACTACCAGCCGTCAAAATCAATACAGCAGGTCCTCAGCTAGCGTGTACATACAGCCATAGGCAGTAAAAAATCAAACCGCATAGTGTCAAAGTCTTGTTTAATAAGCAAGATAGTGTTACCAGTTGAAATACGAGACCATTGTAATTATGTTGTAGTCCCATACAATGCACTTCAGATCACGCCAATAGATGCTATCGCGATTAACAATTTAATGTTTGTTTGTAAATGTATGTGTTCATCTCGGGTTCTGTAACTTCGCACTTATTATAGACGGATGTCATAATTAGTTTACTTTTCAACTTATCCTGTATGAGAAATTAAGCTAAGTATAATATGTAATTAATTATTACCTCCAAATATTATACTTATAACTGCCTCGATGGTCTAATGGTTAGCGTATGCGACAGTTGATCTAGGGTTCGATTCCCGGGTCGAACCAAATGTTTGTATGTACCGCAAATATTTGTTTCGGAGTTTAGATGTCTTCTATGTATAAGATGTATTTACAAAAAAAAAGTATGTTTATGTATTTATATCAACTGTCTAGTACGCTTAATACAAGCTCTGTTTATTTTGGGACTAGATGGCGTTGTGTGATAGATGTCCGAAAATATTTATTTATTTATTTATTTCAATAATCATTAGTTAATTACTACCTCTAATGTAACTCTGTAATATGGTCTGCAAATAAAAACGGTTAGATAGATTTTGACGGGACCGATTTGGCAGATAGCTGACAGTAAAATAAGTAACTTAGATACCTCTTTACACTGATTTTACCCCACGGCGTTACTTGCGGTTGTTGTAAACTTACAACCACACCCACGGGTAACAACGCGGTTTTCTGCTAGTCTTAAATAATTTACATACTAAACTTTTAGTATTACTCAATATACACTTTGTCATTTATATCCATTTTCACGCCACAATTTGCCTTACACAATCAATAACATAAAAGGGCCGTAAAATGTGCTAAAAAAATTGAAATACATGGAAGCAATTGTGATCACTAATTATTGAAAATAAGAGCGATATTAGGATATATGTACTTACTACCTGTAAGAACCATTGTACAAACTTGCAACGTGTTGTCTTGTAAGTTATCAGTTTATCACTGTGTGTGAGACCATTGTGATATTTCTTATCTCAAAACTTGTACTGGACCCTTTTTTTGATTTTTTAACAAAATATGTAATAGTCACGTTTTAACATGTTCTTTATCTGGCAAGCTGATCTAGTGGAGAGCAGCCCTGACAGATAAATCGGAAGTCGTAGGTTTGATTCTCATTCAGGGTAAATAATTGTGTGATAAGCACGGTAATTACATTACCGTACCTATTATTGAATGTATGGGATTTCTAGGTAAAGTATGTAATGGACAAAAATATTCATTTTATGTCATACATTGCCAGGAGGCCTCAGACATTGTATACATTACCTAGGTATTGTAAATACAGATTGCCGGTAACATATAAGTACGTACTTAGAAATATTATAATTATCTTTTTAAGAAATCTAGTTATTAGTACAGGCCCTGCCTAGCTTGAAAATACTTAGAAGTTTGTTTTGTATTTCATAATTTCTGTAGTCTCAATAAAGTACCTATTTTCTATCCTCATCGAACAACATATTGTTTCATTCGTAACAACTTTAAAACTTTTTTTATCTATGACGAGGCAGGCGACCGGCTATGACGTCACCACACGACATATAGAAAACATCGTTCGAAACTTAACATCAATTATCGCGCGTTTAGTTGGCAAGCTGGTTGGGTCGCGCGGGCGTGCGGGGCGGTGAGGCTGTGTGCGCGCCGCGGGAGGGGGGCGAGGTCGCGGTAATGGCGCGCGGCGTCGGATGTCGCCGGGGGTGCCGCCGCCGATAACAAAATCACTAGAGAACGTGAGTGCGCTGTCATTATCAGGATAGATGTGGCAATTTAATTGCGAACGGTAAATTCGAAGAATGTGTCGACGAATTTGTTTAATTAGATTTATTTAGTTTGTTTTATTTGTTTTTTAGTTTTATTTAAGTAATTTGAATAGCTAGCCAGTTAAATATCCATGTAGGTACATAGTATGTAAATGATTTAGCTAACATGTATATGTTTTCATATTCAAATAAACCTAGTTCGGCTATTTTATTATTCACGTAATCTATTTAAATTCTATTATAATATTAATATACATATTGTACTACGGACAAAAAGTCACATCGAATAAATGAATAAATAACTTTTGAAATCTACACTGCTTAACAATAACTACGTTAGACGTGTGACATAAACACATTTAATTTCCTCGTTTTGACTTTCTCTAATGGTCATCCCGATCCCGAAATCCCGTTTTAATATAAAAAAAAGTATAATAAAATACCATATCAACATCTTCTTTGATCAGAGCCATCGCCAATGCCCGAAATACAGTGCGGACGACGCGTCGTAAATCGCGGCACGGCTCGGCGAGAGCCTTTGTGTGGCCTCGGCACCGCGGCGCTGCAAAAACCTACCTACGAACAACCAACCACTAAACACCATCCACCAAATCCACTCGACCTGCTTACGTTCACACATTAAAGACCTACGAACTGACATAGTTTTTCATATTACAGAGATAAACATGAAATAATATAGGAATATATGGGCCACAGAATACAGAGATAGGTCTTAACATTAGTCTGCTACACTAACCTATTTCTGTTGTTACCAGTTTTGTAATTTCAAAAATAGAATTGAAATTGAAAAGAATCGATCAAGAATCGATCGATTAAAAGATGTATCAACATTATGAAACAAACATTATAGGCAGGTATTTGTTTTTCTACCAATAAATTGCAAGATAATTTGTGGGATGACCGATTTTGTGGTTAAAATCTTATACTAATAAAAGAAGAAAAGATTATCTACTTTTCTTGATTTATTAGTAATTTGTTTTCAATAAAAATTATCCATCGCTTTTCTATAAAAAATCAATTTCATTTAATATCGACTTCAGCTGTGAAAACTTCGATTTTTCGTAGGGTTAGACATTAAGTAATTACAAGGAACTATAACCAATTTGGCTGTAAGAAGGTTTGTAATATTTATTATAACCTTTTTATTGTATAAGGCCGAATTTATAGACAAATCCCTTGGTAGGTTACAAAATGTACAACTTAAGAGACTCAAATGCGGTGTCACCTTTTGAATGTCACCCTCGATGCTAGAGGGTTGAGCCTCCTGTAATGTCTTTCAGTGAAAAACAACGACAGAATGGCTTAGCACCGGTTTTCTTTAAGGCCGTGATAGAGATATAATTATTCTCTGTTCTCAAGAATTATTCTCCGTTCTGTGCTTGGCTTACATACGGCTTGCTAACAGTTATTCCGATTGCAAGAATGACTTAGTGGTTTAAAGGGTCGCGATGCCGCTCGCTACTGCCCGAGTATTGTGGGTTCACACCCCACACGGGACAACACTTTTAATTGTTAACAAATTGTTGTTATAAGTCTGGGTATCATACAAACGGATATGATATATTACTATATTTTTAAGAAAACAAACGTAAGTAAGATTTTTTTTTCCATTATCGACTTGTTACAACGAGTACTTTTTTGACAAGAACACAAACATTATTTATCACCGTTAAATATTTATTATTATTTCATCAGCAGTTACTAAATAAGACCTAGCCCGCCAAAATACTTTCACTATCAAGTTTATAGCAGTACAGCTTTCGTCTCCTGTTAAGGCATCGTAAAGTGCTAATGATTGGCTTCCGTTGTATATTTATCATTTTATTACACTACTGTATGATGCCGATTTTTATTTCCGATCCATCTAATTAACGTATGAAATATATACACATTTACATATGTATTCATAGTTAAAACAACTTTAATTTGAAGTACTTCGAAATTGTCACTTGGACGTTATAAATTCTTAAAACAGCGGTGCAGTGAATTCAGCTATACGTAAATCTATGTTTAAACAATTAGATAAGCAACTGATCAAAAGGCTGGCCGTTTTCTAGTACACAGAATTAGCTTTACCATTCAACGTGGCGATGCTGCCAGTCTTTTAGGAACGCTAGTAAGCGATGATGCGGAGCAATTTTTTGACGCTTGTTTGTAAATAATGTAAATGTTCGTTTAGTTAAGTTAAGGTATTGTAAATAAAGTTTTTTAAACGAAGATAAAGTACTTATATATCACGGTAAAAAGTAGCCTATGTCTTTCCTCAGGAACGAAAGGATCTTGTGTCTGTAACTTTCATCTAAATTGGTTCATCTTCATCTAAACTTTCATACAAATTGGTTCAGAGGTTTAGCGTGCAATCGTAACAGACAGACGTCTTTACATTCGTCTTTATATTGTATTTTTTCATAAATTCTAACATTTTGAATATGATACATACACACTTACGCCATTTCAAAAGTCATGGGACATCATTTATAGCTACATACATATATATAACTACCATACCCATCCTATAGATAAGGAAATTCAATATTATTTATGGAAGAACGTTAATCATCAGTACGCTTGATGATGAGAAAAATGTTCAATTAACTAGTGTACCCATACGTTTAAAAAACTCTAAAAGTTCAGCACGTTTTGAGTCCAAATTGTTAAAGATTGTTTTCAGACTATCTGTGTTTCATATTAGCTTAATTCCACATTTCCCATCAATGCATCCACAATTATTGGCGACAAAAAACGTGACAAGCAATAACTAGTATAATATACACATACATAAGTATTTATGACTAGATTATACGTCGGTATAAGCAAGAGGACGGCAAGCGATGTGTGGCCTCGCCATCGTATTGCAACGCTTGCAGTTTTAGCAAAAACGTAGGTACCTAGCGCACGTCAACCCGCCGACAACTCGCACTTGTTGACAACCCATTAGTCACAGTCATCGTAATTTACGTATTAAGCAATATACCTAATATTATATTTGATATGAACATTTATGGCAATCGTAATTGAGAAGTCAGTGCCATCAAATATACCGATAACTAGTTCAAACTTCGAATTCAGTTCACCCTCAGGGTTAAGGAGGCCCGATGCCAGTCGCTCCGTAGAAAAACTATTCAGTTAAAACCGGTTAAATTAGTAGCTGACCCCAAAAATATTGGGAATTATAAAGGCTTAGAAGATGAAGATGTGGCTACTTATATTAGCTGAATACAATAGTATATTCCTCGACATTGAAAAAAAAACTGGCGGAAAGTGGGCGCTTAAAATACATCTGCCTTCCCATTCGGGGAAACCGGCATGATTATGTATATGTGACTTTCAAAGGACGGGCGAGTTGATTTCTTAGGCAAGCAACATAATTTGAATGAAAGTCATGTGTCATTCTCTTCCTCCGAGTCCTTATCCTAACGAAGTTATGACCGGCTTGCAGTCTACTACTCACCAACTGTAGAATTACATTATGGAAGCAATAAAGTTTTGAGTATATTTGCCTCCTACAACATCCTAGCCGTGACATGCAGAAAGGACTGAAAATCTATATTCTTAAATGACAAATAGCATTTGTGCACTAGTAAATGAGTATAACATTAACAAAAAAGAGATTTGATAAACGAACACGTTTGAACGTTTAACTGATAATGCAGTAGGTAGTAAATTCTTTAAAAATAACAATTGAGAGGAAACCGTGCGAACAGAGTTACCATCTTGCACAATGGATGTAATCTTATTTCTGGAAAATACTCATCCAGATTAGGGCATCGAAACTCGGTTCAATTTAAAAAACCCGGGTTTTCGGGTCTAAGAGTAATCAAAACCCGGGTAAACCGGTTTTTTCGAGCATTTCGATCTTTTTATTGTATTTTTTAAAAATACACTAATCTGCGTTTATACATCGATTTCCTACAATGAGTACAAAATATAAAGGATGAGAAAGAATTTAAATAAATTAAACAGTACTTTACAAAATACAAAAACAGTTTTAATGTTTAAAAAAGTGATAAAAATCCTCGTCATTGTCTGAAGAATTTGTGTCGTCGTTAAATTCTACAGGTCGCAGTCTTTGAGCCAATACCGATAAAGGCAAATTTTAATACACGTCAAGTTCGGCAAGCTGAGCGACGTTTTCCTCGAAGCCGGCATTGCGATTGTACATTACGTCCACAATTGTATACTTAAGGGACTTTCCTAATGCAACCATTAGGCTGCAACCGTTTGTGGTTTGAGCGACGATGTCATTATTTTGTTAGAGATACCCCATTTTCGTCCAACTTGGCCTCAATCAGTTGTACGCATGAGGCTGCATTCATGGACCCGTGAACGTGTATGAGACCTAGATTTCGAAAACTGCTATCCGTTGCAAATTTGGTGAATGTAAGGTGATGTGATGAATTCATCGAATAATATCGAAAACTTCTTTTCATCTGACAGTATAATTTTTATCTCGTTGATTATTTCTAGCTTTCTTTTATAAAGTCTTTGAGAATTATGTTGCGAACGGTATCAGCAGTGGTGGGTAATTTATTGCCGGTCTTTGCAAGAAGGTACTTTAAATCTTAAGATTATGAGAACGTTCTAAGAGGAATTCCATCAACTCGCCATACGAAACACCATAACCTGCATACTTGGTTTTGCATCAGTTTCAAAATAGTGTGTTAACTTAGTTTTCCTTTTTGGCGCTTCGAGAATTTATTTTGAAGAAGATGCACTACCTTGAGCTGTTGTTTTGATTGTTCAATGCTTTGCAGCCTTTATATCAACCGTGTGAATATTCTTTAAATGTCTTAGTAGACTGCTAGTACTACCACCGGCTGATTTCTGATTTGTTTTTACTTATTTACATATACTGTAATGCATTCGAAGTGGCTTAAACTTAATAAACAACAAAAACAAAAGTACAAAAAAAACCCGAAAAACCCGAGTTTTAAAAGTCAAACCCGGTTTTTTTTGTAATCCTCAGAACCGGGAAAACCCGGGTTTTTTCGGTCCGGGTAAACCCGGGCTCGATGCCCTAATCCAGATAATGCCTTTATAGAATATTGTCTACGTAACATCTGTTGTTATTAAGAATAATATAGTGATTCTTATTAACTTCTCTTCTCAAATTATTGTATTATGAGTTTGTACACAGTCTGAGTAGTGGTGGGCACTATTCAAATTCGCGGCCATTTGAATGCAATCGATAGATAATCGTGACACTACAGACGTGGCGACGTTTTCATGTCAGAAACAATGGCTGGCAATACGTGTATACTTAAAAAAGAAGATTGATAGCCTTATTATTTTAACAAGTAACAGGATTTTAACTTCATCACGAATGAACCGGCTCGACCGATGACCGCCCTCAATAATTTATCATAATAGTGAAGGTCACCACGCTGCATTGTCCCATTCAAAATAAGGATGGTGACCCCTAATCCTGGACTCATACTTTTCATCAGGTGGAGTTGAGTCACTTTGATAGGCCCAAATGTATATATGCGGATTTGGCTAGACGTAGTGGCTATGTAATCTTACCGTTGGATGTCTTTAACAACTACTATATTACTCCAACTATATTTCATGACTGTTATCAAACGGGACAAAAATCGATTGATTATCGTGACCTCCTAATCACGAAAACGCTGATATCTTGCCACAATCGGTCACCCAATACTATTTTCGATTGTATTGTTCATCTAAAAAGTAAATAAACTTAAAGTGTAGAATAGTAGACAGCTAATGAGGTGATTTATGATTAATTAGGCAAATTTTAATGATAACATTGTCAGATCAACTGTTTATTAGTTAACTATTTCAAAACATGTCTTGTATGGTGTAAGTCAAACATTAAACGCAGCACTAATTAAGGTACAATATCTGTACATACTAAGTCTATACAAATAAATAAAATATAAGAGCTTGTTTGTAATTTTGAATTAACATCATTTTAGTACATGCAAAATTAAAAAAAAAAATCTGTTCATCCGTTTGTCTGTACATCATCTGTTTATTTCGCCTAATCTTTGGAATGGATGGACTGTTTTTAATGAGATGCACTCGCAGATAGCATAAGGTCATTTAAGGAGCAACTTAAGACTAAGTTCTAGGGTTCCGTAGTTCACGTCTCGGTATTATAGACAGTGGTGTAGTAGTATAGCGGCAAGAGTTTTTTTTATAATCCGTTTGCGAGTTATTCAACTTTAAAGCGCATTTTTTGTTAAAACGGCGCGTCACCCAAAAGGCTAAGGTGGCGATGCGAGTACAGAAAGCGCGCTCCTTTTCGCGATAGTAAGGAAACATGGAGGTTACAAATAGGAGAGGTCCATCTACAAGACGCAGGTAGCCTGAAGTACGTCGGGGTTCCAGGGTCTTCGTTTCTAGACATTATACTGTCTGTGTACCATTAACTCGGTTCAGTAATTTTTACGTGAAAGTGCGACAGAATTATTTCGTCTTCATTAACAGATAAGATTGTGGCAGTATGGATGACGTCACAAACATTTTTGCCATGTGTGTTTATTTTGGTATAAAGATATCCTGCTAAATAGTAATCAAATTTTTGTGAAAGTCTGGTGTGAAAGACTAATAAGACAGACATTGTCCTTCCTATGAAGAAGTTCCGAGTTAACAAGAATAAATAATACAATAGAATTAATTCACAATCTCATTTTTGGAAGTCGGTTAAAAATGATCAATTCAGATGAGTGCTTCATGTGATGTTTGATACTGTAATGCGTCAGGGATGCGTTCCTGCCCCCCTAGCCAAGTAGCTAGTATTATTACAATCCTCCACACAAACGCAAACGCGACCACCAGAGAAGTACCTACCTACATTTACCTGACCCGCGGACTATGTCTTTACTTTTATGATCGTCTATCATAAAGTAAAAGAACAATATAGTAGCAAAAGACCTCCAGGATTTATGCATGGCTGCTCAACGACAGCAGGTAAGCAGGGACTAATGAACAATCTATTGTTCATAGACAAAATAAGTTGATCCTCGCTGGCCCGGCTGGCCGGCACCGCGCGGCTTTTGCCTCTCATAATAGCGATAAATAGACATGGCACCTTTTTTTATTGTTTCTTTTTAAATGATTCATATTGTCATAATAATTGAAAAAATAATAATTTGGCATTGAAATTATTTGTTTATCGCGATAACGGACATAAACACGGGCGACGAGGAGGGTTAAAATTAGTATTAAATAACTTAAAAACTGTCAATGAAATAAATTAAATTAAGATTAAATGTTTTTTACAAACTTTACGAATTAAGTCTACCCGTGACCACGAGCGGTATAACCCGTTCGAAACGTCGGAAAGTAGAAGGTATCGTAACCTTTTTCATTTTATCGCAAATAAGTACCGTATACAGTAAAAACAAGAGTATGTGTAAAAGTCGCGAAAACCTCAAAACAGTTTACGAATTTAAATTGATATTCTAATCTCATCTTCTCGAATTCATTAATTTCAGACGGACAAGACTGAAAGCATATGACTAAAATCGGCGTAGATTATACTCGTAGTCGATAATAGGCTAAACTAACTCCCAAACACACTATATATCATCTTCCTAGCCTTATTCCCAATTTTATTTGGGGTCGGCTACTAGGTCAACCGGTTTTACCTGAATTTCAGTTTTTCCACGGAGCGAGTGGCATCGGACCTCCGCAACCCTAAGGGAGAACTGAAATTCGAAGATTGAACTAGTTGTCAGTATATTTGAGGGCACTGACTTCCCAATAACGATTGCCTTAGATATTCATAACAACCGGGACCGACGGCTTTACGTGCTCTCCGAGGCACGGGCGTGGATCACCGCCAAACTTCCAAACTCCGGGCAGCTATTAGGAATTTCCTAAGAAAATCCCAAAAACACTTTTTTTTTTGACCCGACCCGGGATTTGAACCCGAGACCTCTTGATTAGCAGTCATACATACGCTAACCACTAGACCAACGAGGCAGTTAACAAACACAATATATATATACTAACCATATTACCAAGTAATTTGTCAGTGTGTGACAACGAATAGAACCTAGTCAAACGTCAGTATTTAAAAAATATGCACTTAAAAACTATCGTGAGCATGTCAATTCTATTAAACTTAATTAACAAATATTAATATTCATCATCATCATCAGCCTATCGCAGTCCACTGCTGGACATAGGCCTCTCCCGTTGCACACCACTCTGACCGATTTAATATTAATAATAATTACTACTTTATACCTCAACGATACTTCTAAATCAATTTTATTATTAACTTCTAAAACGGCGATCTTTTAAGAACATTATAAAAAACATGAATATTAACACAATAGCTATAGTTAAATTAACAAAGGATTACATCCGATCTTAGAAAGATTAAAAATGTACAATAATCTTTTTGGTACAATCGCCAAGTAGGTATTAACAAAGTTTTAAGATAAGCATTGGGATTCAAAAGAAATATGCGGCGACCCTCGGCTTATTTTTACTACAAATTCGCTTGGTGTAGGTCAGTGAGATGCGATTGATAAGTAAAATTTATACAATCCCTACTTAATATTATAAATGCGAAAGTAACTCTGTCTGTCTGTCTCGCTTTCACGCCAAAACCACTGAACCGATTTTGATGAAATTTGGTATGAAGATAGAACTGAACTTGGGAAAGGACATAGGCTACTTTTTACCGCGATAACCGACATACACACGGGCGGAGCCGCTGGCAAAAGCTAGTATTACATATTCGAAAGTAGCTCTGTGTGTCTGTTACGATTTTACTGCCAAACTGCTGAACAGATTTGTATGAGTTTCGGTACAGAGATAGACTGAATCGTGGAGAAGGGTATAGGTCACTATTTGAGCGGCAATTGAACCGTTGTGGCCCAACGCCGTTGTCAGGATTAGTCATCACCCCTAACATCCTGCCACAGGCCACATGATGTCGGGCACCTGTGACTCCGTCCCGCTGCAATACTGAATGCAATCGAGGGAAGGGGGATCTATGTAAAACGATGAGATGATTATTTATTTTATTAACCATTTCAAGTAGAAAAGTATAAAACTTGACACCATGTTTGAGCATGCATGATGATGAATCACGGGCAAGTGACTCACAACGCCACCTAGCTTCAAATTAGGCAGTACTTGTACTATGATAGCTAGATTGACTAATAGAATACTAATTTTTTTTTTTGCAAATACATACAAAACACCCAGACAGACACCCAGACATACATAGTACCTAACTTATATTCGGACTTGTACGAAAGTATTAGCTACTTGTGTTGCATTATTATTAACTGTATCAAAATATGTTATAACTTCTCATTAATCAGTGGAACTTTGGTGACATTTAGACCCATTGCCTATAGTGTAATTTTATTTTGGGTTTCTCCAAAAGTAGCCAATTTGTGTGATAGATTATTTTAAACCTATTACAAATAGTTGTAAAGAGTAGTCAGAGAGCAACACACGATGTGAGTGATTAATGTGAGTTACGAAGTCTTATTAGGGCTATAACTGTAAAATATAGATACTATTGTAAATAAACCACTATGTAATTGCAACACAAACAAGACATTTGAAAACAAACCAAACGCTATAATTATAATAAACATTATACATGAAACGTAGCACCGCTACGAGATTTCGTAGCATATCAATGAGCCCGGCCATTCTCTATCAATTACCACGTGCTTAAATGTGTTATGATTTTTCATAATTCATCTGTTTATTTCGAGGAGTTAGTGTATAACATTGTGAACGGGTCAACTGGCGGCAAGTGGAGTAATTAGTTGGCAACTATTACTTTGCAGACGGCCGCGAGACGTTATTACGAGACGAAGTTTGCTACTTATAAAAGTTGTGGAACGATCGTGAGCTCAAACTTTCAGTGGACCGCGACTCACGGTCGACATTAAAAAGTTACAATTCCGAACGGAGATTTTTTTCTCCCCACTCGTACGAAAGTTGATGCGTTAAAATTAATAATTAATCGAGTTAATATATTGCGGGAGATAGGTGGGCCGGATCGCGGCTAGAGGCTCGAATGTCGGAGGACTTGGCGAGGAGGCGGCGAGTCGCGGGGGGTTCGGCGCCGGGGGCGGTGCGCGGCGGAGGGGCGGGGGGGGGTGACGGACGGACACAAAGGAGAGGAGCGGCCGGCCGCGGACGCGGGCCGCGGGCCGGGCGGCCTTATCACCGGCATACAGTTGCTCCGCGCGCTCCGCGACGCACGTCTCGCCACGCACGATCCGCGCGCCTTCGCTCTGTGACTTGTGATCGACTGATCAGTGAAACTGGAACTAGTGTCAACACGTGACGCGCACTGCGCACTCGCTCTATATATTATTGGTCGGAGTGCTCCATTCACGGAGCCTTTATAATATCGCAATAACGGCTGACCTGTCAAAAATTGTAAACACCGCACACGTGCCGCGGCTGACGCCTGACAAGTAAGTTTTATACTTCTCATTTCCCAGTACACGTTACTCGTTGTTTTACATCACGTAGTGTCGAGTAGGCATACAACATACAAGTTCTGTGTTGCACTTCTCATCAAATAATTTGACACTGATGCCTCAAGGTGCGACTTTTAGAAGCGCTTTTTGGTATCAAATGGAAAGTTTTATAAGTTAGGCAATTTTCAAAATAAGCCTAAAACCTAGAGTTGTACGAGATCAAATAAATTCCCAAGAAATTAAAGTTTCATATGAGTAGGTATCTAGGCGACTAGTGACATTTTACTTTTATGTTTTTTTTTTTTCGCTATTTTATTTTCAAGTTTTAAATATGTACAATGTGTATTTCGGTATTACTACGTTTATTTCAATTGTCATTAGATTCTGTTCAGTCTATTCCTAAATTGTAATGTAAATAAACGCAATAGGTCAATAAATTCTGTAAAATAAATTATTTTTCACATAAATCAAAAATAAGTAAAACATATAAAAATGTAAACTGAACCTTTATTTTACTTAAAACTGTTATTCGGCAAATATTTATCTTAGTGCTATTTAATTATATCCCAGAAATTTATATCTACATTTAATTTTATAAAATAAACTTAGAACAAAAATTTACGAACAAAACTTGTAAAATTTAGTGCAAAAGTAATAATTTCCTAAATCAATAGTACTCTCGCTCTTTTGAATATCTTACAAGTTTGCACTATGTATGTTAAGATGAGTTACGGTTCCTTGTTATCAAAATTTGCGCCATTACTTCATAAAAATAAACACACCAAACTAAATTCTGGTCGCGCACCGCCATCTATTAACGGTGAGTGGAAGTTTGCAAACCGCTCGCAAGGTCACCGTGTCAATGACCCGACAACTTTTGCCGCCTGCTGTTGTCGTAGGTCATAATTTTATGTCTTCTTTTTGTTTATCTTTTCGTAACTTTATAGCTTCCCGCGTAAACGTTTTTGTTTATGGTAACTTTTGAAAAGCTTTTGCGAACTATTTGAACAGTTTTGTAATGTTATTCTGGTAACAGTTATTGTGCAATGAAGTGGCTGGACAAGTGAATTGTACCTTTTTTATAGTGTTTATAATGACATAGTATTATGATAATAATGACTGGGGCCGGCCTGTCTTAATATCATCACGTGGGATTATAATTTTTACACGTACTATGAACAACTGTACGTATAATGCAGTTTTATAGAATATATTGTGTTTGTTATTGTTCGCGTACCTTCATTTGTCTCACATGTCATTTCCAATAGGTTTGATACGTACAAACAAAAATACAGTTGAGATATTCAATCATTTTTGACAGTCATAATAGACTGTTTATATTTCATTGTAAATTGTAAACATAAATACATATTATAGACATCTGTAATACAAAGCCATCTAGTTCCAAAATAAGCAGAGCTTGTACTATAAGTGCAAGACAACTCATGTACATACTTTTTGTTTTATTAAACACTAAAAAATATAAACTCCGAAACAAATATTTGCAGATCATACAAACATTTGATCCGACCCGGGAATCGAACCCGAAACCTTAAGCACAGCAGTCGCATACGCCACTGCGCCACCGAGGTAGTCAACTAACTAAGCTGATTTCAATAAATGAGGTGTCAATAGATTTGGAAAAATGAACCGTATGACATAGGTTTAATATTTGATCAAAGTTTTTACGCAGTTTGGTTAATTTTCTAAACTTCTTTTTAAGCTATTATCTAGGCTATTCATGTAATACAAAAATCAGAAACTTCTTGGTTTTCAGTAACAATGTACTCAGATAATAGGGGTTATTTTATTTGTATTTGAATGCTATAATTTTAATAAATAATAATCAATATTTCGGACATCTTACACACAACTTCATCTAGTCCCAAACTAAGCAGAGCTTGTATTTTGGGTACTAAACAACTGATAAAATACACAAATTTACTATTCTTTTAAATAATAATATTATATATAGATCACACACAAAATAAATATAATGTACAAAATAAAAATAAAACACCATGACACGAAATATTAATTTGGATTTTTATTGTTACAGTAGGCGAAACGCCAAAATGGCAACAAAGGGCAAACGTCCCATGCGAGCCCTCACACCAAGCGACAAGATTGAAGCGATCCAGCGCGTCAATGACGGGGAGTCAAAGGCCTCGGTAGCCAGAGATATCGGTGTACCTGAGTCTACTTTGCGTGGCTGGTGTAAAAATGAAGACAAACTGCGCTATATGACATCACGTTTATCTTCTCCTGATACCGATAAAAGCAATGATGGTGAGCCACCGGATAAGCGCGCGCGTACAGAATCCCCGGCCACGCCGCCTTCGCCTGCCAACAGTGGTCTAGATCTTTCTACACCCGTTGCCACACCTGTAATGTCGCAACCACCTCCTCCGCCGGCCGATGTTCCAGTGGAACTTACCACCAAACGCGCCATACCTTCTCCAACATCTTACGTCCCGCGTGAACGTCGACCGGACCCTGGTGCGAATGTGTCGATGAGCGCCATTAGTCCCCTATCAGGGCTGGCTCATTTACCAGGTCTTACACATTCCCACATGGGATTAAGCTTCAATGATATTGCAACCAATCTGGGTCTACTCGCTCAACTAAACCCTGGACTGTCGGCTTTATCAGCCCAACCTGCTAGTCGCGCATTACGTTCTGTTCGGTCACCGAAGCCAGCACATAACGGAGTACTTAACTTGAATGATGGCAAGCATCACCAACGCCATAAGAGCCATCATTCAGATCCCTACCGTCTCTCAAAATCTAGTCACCACGGAGCTTCGCACGCCTCAACTGCTACCCAACCTGTAGATGAATCTATATGGTACTGGCTTAAAACGCACCAAGCGATGCTTGGTCTCACCGCACAAGCAAATCCAATACGTCCACTACAGCTCGGGAAAACAGCTGATCCCACCAAACCGCTTGCAGCAGCGGCACCCATCAACCCTCATCTTGATTATAGCGGAAATGCATGGCTCTATCAATACTACAAACATTTTGGAGGAGCTGTGCCAGTCCCGGAGGACAGACACAAGCCTGCAGCCCAGGTGCCAAAGGACAAAACTGCAGAGAACATTCTATATTCTCAACTCATAAAAGGTAAATCGGAAGAGGGACAAAGTACATCAACAAGTACAGTACAAACACACAGCGAGCCCGAACCCCGCAGTACGCCAACTACGGAATCGCGTGTTGCTGAACCTGCTGCTAGTCCAGAGATTGGTATTGAAAACAAGGAGCCTTCACCAGATAAGGGTCACGAGTCGAGTAGGAGTCACACCAAAGCACGCACCGTTTTGGACAACCTTCTGTTCAACAACAACAATCAGATTGTTGGTGCGGAAGTGCCGTCCATGTCTCCTGGAAGCGCTGAGTTTGAAGCGGACGCAGCGGATGCTCTCGATCATGGTGACAAGTTTCTCGCGTGGCTAGAGGTGAGTGGCGACCCGAGCGTGACCCGCATGCACGTGCACCAGCTGCGTTCTCTACTACATAACCTACGAGCTCGCCGCCTACCAGTGGCCCCAGTGGATTCCGCAGATCATTCTGCCCGTCGCAAGTAGACGCTCGAGCGCAGCCGTTCGCTACAGGGAAAAATTCAATTATGTTTACGATATCGCCAGTAAGCGATCATTTGTGATATGTGTAGCCAAATTTGCGTAATTTCTTTGTTCTAAAAGAAAAGCTATGCATCAATCTTTAGTTAATAAGTCTTTAGCCAACCTCGACGAACTGACAAGGGCGAGACGCTTGTGCAGCTAGTGAGCTAAATTGTCCGCTCGCCGAGGTAAGAGATCTGTTTCGATGTGAAACTCAATGGGTAGATAGTTATACCTGTTATTAATTGAATGTTAAATATATCTGCGTTGTAACTTACCGATGCACACAAAACTGTTAAGTGATTAGTTTATATAGAACCGCTGTATGTTGCCATTTGACGTTAACATTCCTAGTTGTATTCTTACTATAGTTTATCGTCGGATCCCTATGTTCTACCTCAAGTCAAAACTAATACTAAGTCACGCACAGCGTCCTTTCAACCGTTCACTAAAATGTACATTATGCCCACTTACCCGTTGCACACGTTTCGACAAATTCGAATTTTAGATCGCACAGTTAAATCGAACGCTCGCTCCTAGTGCCTCCGATTTCCACTACGATATCTGAACGATTTCTTCTTATACACGTGTTCGATATATCTGCACAGATAACTTTGAACGATTTGTAGAAACATGTGTAGCGGGTATTATGTCTAGGGCGTGCTTGAGGCTGATGCTACTCGCACAGTCCTGGCGGATACCAAATATTGAAAGGAAGCGAATATATTGTTGTGCCAACATTAAGGACAAGGTAATATTGTTAAGATATAGATGACTCTATTACGTTAGCTAAGCACTCGTTGTGTAATTGTTTTCTATTGCTCAGTATTTTATAAAATGTATATGGTAGACAATGTCGTTCTTGTCGACTCGGAATTGTATTATACGTTAACAGTTAAGGACACTGTGATCAAAATTATAAATTATTGAGAGATTATTATTATTGTAAGGTACATTCCTAAATGATAGAGCGTTATATAAGAGATTGTCCAATGGTGTAAGAGTACGCGTCTCGGCGAACTCGCTATTCTTTAGCAAATACTTCAAAAAAATTGTATCTACTTCCAACAGAAGATAGAAATGTTGATTTGCATTTCATGTTTATTGAGCAAACTGGAAAATTATTATTGGAGAGATTGATATTTTGTACAAAATTTAAAAGTTGGATTATAAATTCTCTTATCAAAACTTGTGATCTCGAAAATGTTAAATAATTAAACTTTTGAATCTTATGTTTAACATGTTTTTTATTTACTTGAAACAAACACATAGTCACACACTACAACAGTAGCTAAAAGGACTTTACCTGATTATGGTGATGACAATGTCCTCAAATATACTGACAACTTTGTGGTTCATCCTTCGCATTCAGTACGCCCTAAGAGTTTTTCGTGGAACAACTGGTGATCAGGTAAAGCCGATTGAACCATAAACGAACCCCAAATAGTATAATATTAAGAATATTTTTTTATACAAATGAGCCTACCAAAGTGACCAATCTGACCATGCCGCCATGGTATGATGCTGCTACATTGCCCACCCTCACAATGAGGATGGTGACCCCTACTCCTGGATTCTACTCATTCTTTCCATCATACAGTGTAGAGTCACTTTGGTAGGCTTTAATGTAAACATACAAACTGAACTTGAAAATAAATTAAAACAAGGAGTTTTGGAGTAAAAATGAAAGTGCCACAAATCCACGAGCATTCACGCGGTTGATGAATGTGGAAGAAGCAAAAGAGGTAGGTCAGGACCGTAGTGAGTGGAGATCAAGTGTCTCTGCCCAGCCTTCTAGGACACAGCCGTGACATTATAATCATAACACAAGCCTTGTTAGTCTAGCGGTCAACGTATGCAACTACCAATCAAGAGGTCCTGGGTTCGTTTCTCGGATAGATTCAGAAGTGTTATTGGATTTTTCTACAATATTTTTTTTAATAACAGCCTGGATTTTGAAAGTTTGGTTGTGTTTTTAGGCCTTTCAAGGCTTGGAGAGCACGTTAAGCCATCGTCAGGTCCATCTATGGCAGTCGTTATTGGGAAGTCAGTGCCCTCAAATGTACCGTCAACTAGGGATCAGGGTTGCGGAGGTTCGATGCCAGTCGCTCCGTATGAAACTGATATTCAAGTAAACCGATTGAACTAGTAGTAGTAGTAGAATATTAATAAAGGATAGAAAAATGATGATGGAACAACGAAATGCGTATTTGAATCAATTCAGTTAATATTTTAAATGTTTTTTGACAAAACTACCTATAAATGCGTCTTTCTTTAGTCAATTTGTTCATTATAAATCCTCCTAAACCATAACTGAAATAGTGTTGGATGGTGTCAATAAAGTTTATACTATTATATTCTATTCTATCCACTTAAATCTTTATAGATACAAACTGACTCTCAGTTCACTCTATGCAGTTAATAAACACTAACAAGGTTCTTGTGATAGTAAATAGAATTGTTTGATTTCGTGAGTACCGCGAAGAGCAAATCATACAAAAAGTTCAGCGTACATTGAACTAGTTGTGTATATTGTAAATCCTTAAATAACAGTTCCATTGAATTTCACGTTGATAATAATACATAATAGGCATACAAGTTGCGGTCAATTACACATACCTATTATTTTAAAATATATTTACATGCATACATATCTTTTTATAAATGGAAACTCCCACTAGTCATCATCCCACCGAGGCTCGTGAAGTGGTATGTCGGAATCACCAAAACTACAAAATATTACGTCACGTTCCTAACTCTAATGCAAGGAACTCGCCTCAGCCCCCTTAGCCAAGTTGCAAACGTTTTTAACCGACTTCAAAAAAAGGAGGACTTCGAAAAACCTACCGAATTAAAAAAAAAACAAAAGATTCCGACGAATGAAGAAGTTCATTCGTCGGAATCTTTTTTTTATATAATATAATTCCGACGTTTATGAACCGATTTCAAAAATTCTTTTTGCGTTGGAATGGGCGTAGCTTACAAGTGGTCCCATCGTCACCATATCGGGATCTAATGATGGGATCCCAAGGAAATCGAGGGAACTCCTCAAATATCATATGCACAATTGTCGCGATTTGGGTACTCGGAATAGTTTTTCTTTGAAGTCGGTTTCTTTTTAACCGACTTCAAAAAAAAGGAGGAGATTCTCAATTCGTGGGAATCTTTTTTTTTTTTTATGATGTTCAGCGATAATTTCGTCGTTTATGAACCGATTTCAAAAATTCTTTTTGCATTGGAATGGGCGTAGCTTACAGGTGGTCCTATTGTCACCATATCGGGATCTGATGATGGAGTCCCAAGGAAATCGAGGGAACTCTTCAAATATCATAGGCACAATGTCGCGATTTGGGTACTCGGAATAGTTTTTCATTGAAGTCGGTTCCTTTTTGTTAAAATTATTTGTTTTCTATTCTATTTCTCTATTCTCTTGTTTCATTGATAATATTTTGTTATCCCCACGTGACTGAGTGACATTAGCCAATGAAACAAGAGAACAGAAAACGAAAAACTTTTGGTAAGGGGGGCAGGATACACTTTATGAAAGTAGTTGTTCAGAATACTAGCAGACCTTGGCTTTAGTTGCCTTGACTTTGCGACCAAACCATTCGGATACAGACAAAATGTAATGTAGATGGTAAATACTGGTAATTGAACTTAATAGGAGTATTATTATAGTCTTCATTGGTTATAATAGTTCGTAGTGTATTTTAATTATTTTAATTATAGTATTTTAATTATCGTGGACTGAGTGGTCCTTTATATTTAACATTTTACTATCCGTAATCCGCCAGAAAGTTACAGACATTTTGGTCAAAGTTATGAAATTATGTAGTAAGGTATTTTTGATTGAAGTTGTGTGAATGTAATGATACAAATTAGTCACCCACCTATTTGTGTACTATAAACTGAGAAGGAAATACATCCCGACAATATTATTACGGTTTCAACTAAAATAAATTGTTCTTACCTACGCCATCTAGCGGCAGTTTTAATCAACAACACTTGTTCACAGAATATTAAAAAAAAAAAATACCAACAAATTGTTTGCAGAATATTAAAAAAATATTGTTTTAACCAACACGAATTCTACTTTTTGAACGAATAATTATGTTTCTAGGTACTTACGTGCAGCATTGGTTTTGCCAGCGGTTCGTAATCGAAATAATCAGCAAGCAGTGCAGCTATGCCTTGCCAATTAGTAGTTGTTTCAAAACAAAGTTTAGTAGGCCTTATTGAAGTACACACCATTTTCTAGAAGTAAAAGTAAATAGCCAAAATAATTCAACATCATGGACCATCACGCCATCTTTTGTCTACAGTATGAACTAGAAAATGTACCTGCAAACCACATTCATTGGGAACTTGCAACAATAAAGGTTTCCTCATTCTGTTATATAGAAAAAATTGTCGCCTAAAATTTTCTGCGTATGAAAGAAGTAACCGTTCTTTTGGACTATTCGTGTAATACGATTTTGGAAAGCATGTTCTAGTCTCGAATACTGGCTCTTTGATCTCTGGCCAGCACATGTTAACCACTCCAAGTTCGTAGATTGCATTATCCAGTGATGGTATAGTTAGAGGCTCAAAAATTTCTTTCCAACCAAATATTTTTGGGGGAATTTCTTCAAATTCCCCTTCTTCGTATGGACGGTCAAAAATTTCACTAACAACATTTTCATTTACTTCTACTACTGTATCTAGAGGCTCCAACACATCTGAATTCGTTTTAATTACACTGCTCATGGTTAATGTATCTAAATTAAAATAGATCTAAAGAGTGTAGCAATATTGCTGTAGGTATATATTATCAACAAATAACAATTTTGACAATAGATTTACATGATAACGTTCCTATGCAACCGATTATTGATACTTTTAATTTAAATGGGAAACAAAACGATTTATATGGTTCATTAGAAATAATTTGTATAAGTTATAACAACATTAAAAAGCGTTATAATCATATTAAATTAGAGCATTATATAAGTCATAGTATTTTACTGGGCGTTCACTTTTACAACTTTAATTTCAGAACTGTTTAGTTCAGAATACGGACTTTGTTCGCCAAATCAGCTGGTGAGCAAATTACTAAATAAATGTCAACTCTAACTAGAGGTGGGAAGTTCTGCCTTTTATGTAGACCAAAAGTAAAAATTATTTATTTAATTAAAAATAATTTATTTAATTAAATAATAAACGATTTTATCATCATCATCAGCCTAACGCAGTCCACTGCTGGACATGGCCTCTTCAATTAAAGAAAAATAGCATGAGTATAAACCTTGGTGGTTTTAAGTTGCTATTATTGAAACTATACCTCTTGAAAAGTTAGAGCTAGAAACATTGAAAAATTGGAAAAAAAAAATCACTCCACTTAGTTTGTTCCTTGGCTACTCGCATCCAGCTCATGCCAGCCGTCTTGCGCAAATCATCACTCCACCTGTCCTGTGAACGTCCTACACGTTTACCTCAACGGTTGTCGGTTCTTTATGCGGCTAATATGGTATACTAAAACGATTTATTAGTATCAAAGTGGCGTAAGCAGACTTGTATACATATTTTGAATCCAAAAGAAGTCTTGAAGTAATTCTTTAAGTTAATATTGTAAAATTATAACCTTATGTTTCTTTATTTAAAAAAATCAAAACGACATTATTAAAACTGAAAATTATGTATTTCATTTAAATCATCCATATAACTTCAGATTCTTATAATTGTCAAATCTTCTTTCTATTAAACCCAAATTTCAACTTTTAAAATACCATTCTATTTAACATTTTATTTAAACAGTAAAAGAAGAACTAACAAGCGTAATGGATAATACATTTTTACCATCTAATGGTTTTATTTGACATCGAATTTTCGTATACATTCTTATTGGACATCTCTATTAGAATATTTCAAAGCAGAGCAAAGCAAAGCAGTCTTCTTTGACTTTAGGATAGATAGCTCATATATAAAGTTGTTAATTATTTCTTTGTGTGTAATGACCTTTGCTCTTTCTGTCCTTTGTGTTAATCTTTTTAATTAAAAAAAAATTTAACTTCCAAAAATCGTAAATATTTGTGGAGTAAAATTGTATTGGGTTGAAGTGTCAGTGTCGTGTACGTAGTTTGTAGAAAATATGGGAAACAAATCGTCTTTACTGCTGCGTGAGGAAGAAATAGCACAAATTCAAGAAGAAACCGGATGTAAGTGGAAATGTTATCAAACTAATAAAATTACTAGTTACTTTGTGTCTCTTATGAATGCTAGACTTTTCTTATGACATAAATTATTTCTTGTAAACACTGTCTTTTAACTGAATATTTATAAGTATGTATTATATATACATTTTTAAGATTTCTTATGTCATTACATATTTAAACAGTAGTAATTTGTAGCTGATAAACTAACATCTTACCATTCTTAAAACTTTATTTTAGTCTTCTCTACTAATATAATGAAACTCAAGAATTCTTATTTATTTAAAGTTTTTTTGGAGGACCCAAATGGTACTCTATCAAATTAGAATAAATCTTTTTATATAAATTAAAGTATTTATTGAAAAATATCTTGAAATCAAACCATAATATGTAATAGAAACTGCAGAAGAAGGCTTATGATATCAAAGGAAAAACAGTATGTCTGAATGAGGTAATTTATTGATTTTATAAAAATGGCTAATGAGCTTGGCACTGCCGCTGGCACTGTGTGTAGGAGCCATTACAGTTTAAAAAGTCTGTTTATGTATTTATATCAGTTGTCTAGTAGCAATAATACAAGCTCAGCTTAGTTTTGGACGAGGTGTGTGCAATATGCCCAAAATATTTAAAAAAAAACTTTAACTCTTTTCAGTTACGCCAAACCAAATAGAGAGACTGTACTCCCGCTTCACGGCTCTAGACAAAAATGACTGTGGTACACTTGCTAGAGAGGACTTCCTGAGGATTCCAGAGCTTGCCATCAACCCGCTTAGCGAGAGAATTGTTCACTCATTCTTTGTTGAGAGCCATGATGACAGAGTCAATTTCCTGCAGTTTATGAGAGTTTTGGCACACTTTAGACCTATCAGGAAAAATAGGGAGAATAAACTCAATAGTAGAGAGGAAAAATTAAGATGTAAGTATTACAATAACCTTTAATGTGTAATTAATTACATCAGGAATTATTTTGATTAATAGATATTACACATATCTTTACCTGCACTTTGAAATGCAAGATGTTAAAATCTGCAATTGATCAATCTTATATTGTAGTTATTATTGTCTGTGGTACAAAACTTCAAGTTGTTGTAATGAGATCTTATTTTACAAGTCTTTAAAATATATTTTAAAACATTGGTATTTGTGTCATAGATAATAATTAAAATTATCAAGGCACAGCACTAAGCTATGAATTATTACAAATTTTGAAATAATATGTTATCAGTAAACATTTTTTATTATCCATTTATAAAATCTTCTATATTGTCAGTATGGAATTTATTTTAATGGATGCCCTAGCACTATCTGATTTGGGTATAAAACACTCCAGGATATATAATTTACCAATTAAAATCATCATCATCAACAGCCTTTAACAGTCCACTGCTGGACAAAGGCCTCTTCTTTAGCTTCTGGCCAGACGGGTTTTTATAGATAGGGTTGGTTTCAAGTTATCCTTCTCTTTGCATTGATGTTGTGTTGCATAGTTTATCCCTTAGTCGCCTTTTACGACACCCGCGGGATGAATAGGGGTGGTGACACTCTGTATTCTTAATCTGTCACCACACGGCAACCAATTCAAATGCAGTCTGATTATTATTATAGAAAACGTAATGGATTAGAAATATATTATAGCCCTCTCTTATCATAAACACACCTTACATATATATCCAGTGCCGGGCTAGACAAATTATGGAATGGAATGGAATGGAATATTATGAACAATTACAGGATTATTAAGTACTTGTTCAAATAAGTATATACTTTGTACAATTTCAGTTGCATTCTCAATGTATGACCTGGACAACGATGGCAAGATATCAAGGGATGAACTACTGGCAATATTACACATGATGGTTGGAGCTAACATCAGGTATGTACTGTTCACTGAACAAGTAATAGGAAGTAAGTATGTTTAACTTTTATTGCTAAAAATACTTACTTCTAAGCTAGTCTAAAAAAAATAGTTTCTGTTACTCCTTAAGTTATTAGCTAACTGTCACTAAAAGTCCCGTCAAAATTGGTACAGTCGTTCCAGACATAAGCCGGAACAAACAGATAGACAAATTTTTAAAAATTGATTCTGTGTTGTAGATAATGTAAATATTTTCATAAGAATTTATATTAAAATGCTGTTATATTTGATATTAGATAAAGACACCTCAGTTTTATTTATTTGAATAAATTAAAATAAACCTTTACAGTATCTCCTTTATACTCTATGGTCACCTGCAACTTATGACTCATGAAATCCTTTTCTGACCCCCTCTCAATACACCGCCAAAGTATTGCTTATTGTTGGCCTTTTTTAGTAATCTCTGTAACATAAATTTGGACCTCCCAACTCAATAGCAGTCAATGAAACATTTCATTTGCAGTTTGTCTTACTAATCATAAGATATCTTTAATTAGATTTATATTTAAAGATAACTTATATAATCTATTTACAGATAAGTTCTTAAGATAAGCCATATCTCTTATTAAACGCAAGTAGCAACATTTAATTACTGCAGTGTGCAGAAAACTTTCTGCTTGACCTTAAGGCCATAGGGAAGTAAACATTACTGTGTTGTGTTACATATATAGTTTATCTATTTGTTATCATTAAAATGTATCTTTGAAATGTCAAGCTACACCGTACAGACCTACCCCGTTTAATATTGCTTTCTCAATTACAGTGAAGAACAGCTGACGAGTATTGCTGAACGGACGATTCTAGAAGCCGACACCAACAATGACCAGATGATTTGTTTCGAGGAGTTCTGCACGGCGCTGGACAGGACAGATGTTGAACAGAAGATGTCTATTAGGTTCCTCAACTGACGCCCGCACACTTGAACGGCATACATCAAATATATACTGACGCTTATACTCGCGTCACTGATTTACGGTCTTTTTAATAAAAAACAACAATAATTTAAATGTAAAATATCTGCAGAACCTTCTCAATATTACCAGAAAATCTTCTATCTGCTTATGTGATCAAAAATTTAATTGAGATTTGTAATACTAAACAAATTCCCTTATCTATTAAAATGAGTTTTACAATCTTTATGTTGTTCGTCAGTAAGTAAATAGCACACTCTTGCACGCCATACATTTATATACACATGAACAATGATGATATATAATAAGTATTTCAATTTATATATTTTTATTTAACTTTAATACACAATTATGCACTAAGTAGATAGGCCTGTATATTTACACCTATTAGTTTGGGTTTGCGGTCGCTAGGGACCCTAGGTACCTTTTGTTTAAACCTAGTGCATTACAATCTAGAAGTTATTAGTAGTAAAACTTATAACACTTAAAATAAAAATGTTCTTATAATGACTAGAAAAACGTTTAGTAATTTGTATAATTGTGATAAAAACATCTGTATGTTTTATAAGTAGAACCCATATTAGTAGATAAAGATAGGTTTATTAATAAGTTTTTTTATTTAACACAATTGTTTTTTAGTTTTAGAACTATTCAAAAGCAGACAGTATAGTCTAAATATATTAGAACATATTAAATGACACACAGTGAAAAAGTTAATCCTATTTAGGTAATTTAAATAGCTTTTTTTTAAACTATTTTCTTTGTTCCATCTTATCGCGTTTTAATACTAAATGTTGAACTTTTCCATTCCATTGTATTTGAAATAAAGAATTTTGAGGTCAGTTTATGTCCAGTAATAAACGTCTTTCGAATTACCCTAGTTCACACCACTGTGGTCACAGTTGGTCTGGTAAGTCAGCTTGTGACCACAACCTGCTGGAAATATTGGGTAATTATTAATGTTAATCACCATAGTAGTTCATTATCCTTTGAATGTTTCATTTTGTATTTATCAATGTACCTACCGTAATTTGTAACGTGTTGTTTATTATGAGTAATAGCTTCATACATTTTGATATACTGCTGCTGATATTGGCTTCATTCTGATAATGTGATTCGCCAGTGTTAGATACATGACAAGTAAATAAATACAAGCAGATGATTTAAGCTAACAACAACCTATGGCATTAGTGTAATTGAAGTTATGTATAAATGGGATTAATATATTAATTGCATTAGTTTAAGATGGAACTAGATTAGAATAATATTAGACACAATTACTGTTTGGACTTGGTGTCTAGAAGTTATAAATAAATATTTTTTACATAAAATTACTCTTTTTTTAATATGCTTTAAAACCTTGTTCTATACATTATGTTGTGGTACGATGGAGTTGGCGTATCATTTTGTATAAAAAACCCCTTAAAAATAGGTAACATACCTAATACAAATACATCATCCAAAATGATCTATTAAAGATAATGGAGGCCAGGTAGACTAAACATCTAAAGAGGTATGAAAAAAAAAAATAAGTGAAGATAAAATAATATATTTTCATAAAGTAAAGACAAATTATATTGCATAGACATTTTTAATTTTATTTAATTTACACAATATTGTAGAAAATTATAACTTAATTGCATAAACGGAGGAGGCCATATAAAACACAACACTTCAGAACTGATACTATTGTAACAATCGTATACATAATGAATTCTACTTATATACGGCGTTTATAGTAAACAAAACTCGGCGTGTTTTTGTTCAAATCCTTCACAATTGACATCTATATTTATAACATTGATTTGTTACATAGGTAAATTATAAGCTATGATTAATACTGCTTAAAGCCATAAGCGAATTCATTCGTTTTTGGTTATAGCTTTGCAAATCTAAAATTCTCCAGAATGTATTTAAATGAAACTATTTCGTAAGAACACAAATCAGGTTCCCGCCAAATTTTGTAAGTGTCAAATGAGCCTGACATAGACATCAGTTCTGAAATATGTGTAAGGCTCCAATTTGTTATTCCTAAGCCGTTGAAGACACTGCCAGCTTCTTCAGATGCTCCATAAACACTTGCAATGACACGTCATCTGTCAGCACGGGGGCGCCACCGTCCTGGAAGCAGGTAGGAAAGGTATATGAGGTAGACTGTAATATTTGCGGGAAGTGCACTGAATTTTCCACCATGTGATTAAAGTTCAAAGTTTTATTGATGAAATCTAACAAACTCTTTGGAAACGTTGGTTGACTATAGTATCATTAAAATAATAGATAAATACTATTTCGTTAGGATTTTCTTTGAGTGACGTGGATTGTTTCCATTCGGATTTTCGGATTCCATTTATTTCAGAAACAGGACGAAAGTGTGTAACACGAACTAAAGGAGGGTGCACTATTTGATTTATCCAATGCAATATGTCAGATATTACACATTACATTTGACTATCGTAGCTTTTTGCAGTCTTAACATGCTTTAACACCTATCCTTATTTACGTAATGGAGGTAGAATTCAGCGCCTTCTAATGTCTTACCCATCACCATTTTATTCATTTGTTCCCAACTTAAAAACATAGGTTATATAGGATTATTATAAATTATTCTTTTAAGATTAGAAAGTCTTGAGATTACTCAGGTATTCAGTACACAACTGAAGTGGAAAAATATTTTAGGTAACTAATATTTAAATTAACTATCGTTACTTTTGTAATTTTTAATTAAGCTGAGTAATCTTAAGAGTACATAACTAAACATTATATTGCTTGATACTTCAACCGTAATGAGTGACGTTACATAATGAATCATTATTGCGAGCATTGTAATATTATATAAATTAACAACACTCAGTTTTAGTCTATGGTTTACGGTTTAACTATCAAGTAGGTAACTTTAAATGTTACATAAGTTAGTATTGCTGTTTTATTTATTAACTGAAGCGAAAAGGCATTTTAAGCATCAAACAATGGAAATGGCTCAAAAAGTACCGTATGCATTTATTGATCCACGACCACGAGTGTCTTTATACAAAACAACAAAAATTTATATATAAAAAGTTATCAATCGTGGATCATAACAACGGTTATAATATTTTTATGGCGCGAATTTATTACCCAAAAATGTTTTACAGTCGACTTTAAATCGAAATGTATCGTCAACATCGTATGGTTTAAAGTGAGTGATAATGCAGACTTTGGTAATCATCATAATAAGTATTTTAAAACAATACAGTGTACACACAAGCTATGTAAAATGTGTAGTTGGGTAAGAATATGTTTTTAGTTAATTTACAAATATATACTCTATCTCTTTACACCCATGGGTTTTAAAAGTCAGAAAAACCTAGCGATGCATTAAGATCGTAAAGAAATTATTTTACAACAAGAACTTGTACAAGTATATTGTTTAAAAATACTTCAAGTGATAACAAAATTCAATACAAATCAAGAATTATGCATTAAAATGCAATGTTAAAGCAAATTTTCAGCGTTAATCACCCAACACCAATTTTAAAATAAAATAATAAAATCACTACCGCTGATGGTATCGGCATCGCCTGGTCGCCATAACAACGATGGAACAAAAAAAAAAACAACAAATTAACGCCATGCTTTGCTGGTGTACACACCATGCAAGTTAAAAATAAGAACTTCAAAAAAGAGGTATGGCTCAACACCATGCAGAGCCAAGATAAAAAATATTATTTTAATTTACTAAGAAAATAGGTCAAAAAGCTATATTTGTAAAATTTTACATTGACATTTTTGTTTTTTACTCACCCCTCCGTAGGCATACATATTGTTATGCGTTTGCGACGGGTTCACCTTAGACAGAAGGAACCGGGCCTGTAACAATTATGCATTATTATTAGTATTTATTTTAGAGTCTGCCAAGTGACTGCCTAGAAAGCATGAGTAGACTCCAAGAGTAGTGGTAGTCACCATACTCATTGTATAGATTTTATCTCCAGTAATCGCGAATACGCAGTCACGTCACTTCGTTGCATTTTTGATGTGAAACATCTATAGGCGCACGTATGTGAAACACGCACGTAAAATAGATTTCTGGCCTGGCGACTGGCGACGCGTCGCCACGGCACGCTATACGATGGTATATATATACAGTCTATATACACTACTGCATATAGACTACTATTTTAATAATAATAATTAGTAATATTTTATTTTATCATTATGACATATTTAGTTCCTATTACAATATGTTCTTTTCTGCATATTACTTTTACAAAATAATGGCGATGTTTCACATCTGCCAGGCGTCCCGTGACGGCTCACATTTTGTGTTATATAAATTATTGTATGTATGTATATATGCCAGTGAAAGTGCCATTAAAATCGGCCTAGCCGTTCCAGAGATTAGCCGAAATAAAAAGACAAACAGATAAAATAATTAAAAAAAAAATGGTACAAGTATCGTATATACAGACAGATGCATTTATTAAAAAGCTGTTAATTTCAAACTCCAAACAGACACTTTTACAATTATATTTATTTGTTTAGATTATATCTGCAGTATATTTCGCTACCAAGCCACGTCTAAGCATGTAACGTGAAAAAATATAGTACAATGAATGGAAATCATTCATCAAGAATTAAAAAATGATCGTAAACACAAAACGAACTAAATATGTACGTTAAACAGTGGCTATATACCAGTCGTCCACGTATGCCATCCGA
This sequence comes from Phragmatobia fuliginosa, assembly GCA_932526445.1. Taxonomy (NCBI): domain Eukaryota; kingdom Metazoa; phylum Arthropoda; class Insecta; order Lepidoptera; family Erebidae; genus Phragmatobia; species Phragmatobia fuliginosa. The sequence continues at coordinate 14,815,156 of OW052074.1, read as the reverse complement.
GTGCTGTGCATTTACCAAAACAATGAAAAGGTTCGGTACGATAACAATGTTGTGCCAAATTGTAGTCACTGCTATTGCTATATCATGTACGTTCTCACGTGAAATATCCGTACACGCTCGCGGTCAGGGCTCACAACGTTTAGTCCAGATAAAAGGTTCCAAAAAAACATCTTAACCATTTAAAAAAAAATACCCCCTATACATATAAATAAACTTTTAGTTTCCGAGTGCGAACGTCGGCCATTAAATTGTGATAGTTTTCAGATGTGATATGTGTGTTGTTGATGAGTGGACTGCAAAAGGAAGATTTGGATGCGAACACACTTGCGAAACTGCAGCGGCACAATGTAAACATCTATGATATGAACAATGAGTAAGTTGTCACATAGTAGAGGATACAATTACAAACGACCTTCAACTGTTTATTGGATTTAATATATTTAAAAATATATCGCAGGTAAATATATATAGCTAAAAAATTCCTGGCCAAATTATTATTAATTAAAAATTTTAAAAATGACTTCATTATACAGTGTACTAACAAGTTTTACGAATAAATTTACCAACCGAATTTTTTAGGCAACCCACTCGCGATATAAATCGCGATTTAATACATTAAATTTGATATAAAATCCTTTTCATCCAATAAACAAATGATTGAAGGTCATTTCAATTCGGATCTTAGACTAACAAGTACTAATATGTGTGGCACACAGTCTTTCGAAAGGATTATTCTTTGTTTTAAGATTTTAAACCTATTTTTGTTACATTAATTAATAATACTAACTTAATGCATCCAAATAGGGTGAAGGGTTTAACTAAAGTGTGATAGTAATAATTGTAATGGTAGTTTTTTTTTAAAACAAGAAATTACAATACAGCTTTAGAAAAATAATCTAACTACTTAACCTTTTATTCTTAATAATTATATAAGCAATATAATTTTGAATTAGATTTGATCACTTTACGAAATCAACAAATATTTTATAAAATTCTATTTCTGACTTCTGGTTCGGTATTGAAAAACTATTAAAGAACTAAGTAATAAGTTGTTAAAAATTGCCCTCATTCAAAATCATCTGAAAAAAGATGCATTTTTATATTAACTGACTAGGTTTTGGCCGCAGCTCCGCCCGCGTGTGTGTCGGATCGATGTAAAATAATTTTCTAAATCAATTCGGTAGATCCACAAATATAATTAGTCTTCGTTTAATATTAGTATAAATAAATGTATGCTTCAAATAATACATGCCTTTCATTAGAAGTCTCCGCCAGGAATGTCTAGCAAAATCTCATTTGGACCCTGGGAAGGATGGCGAAACCAAGTTGAATGAGGAATCAGCCAGCTCTTTGAAAACATCCACAAACAATCAAAACAAGTTATCCAAAGAACTATGTATGTACATACTGACTTAAATATTGCATTTTCACATAGGTATGTATATTAACAAATAAGTTTATAGCTTTCAGAGATAATTTAAATGTAGATAGACAGAGTTCTACAATTGAAACACGAGGAATTCACTTTCTTGTCAAATCTAAGCTACGAAACCTAATAGACGAAATGAAAGCAGAAACCTTTGCAAAAATAAAACAAAATTCTAAAGAAAAACTCAAAACGGGAGACATTAGCGAAAGAACAAATGATATGAATGTCAGTGCAGTAAAAGAAAAGAAAGATACACAAAGTATCAAGAACCGGGCATCTTTAGAAACCTTCATGAAATTTTGGGGAAAATTTACAGACGATAGTACCAAAACTTCAACCGAAAAATCAACTACATACATTGTACCTTCTAGAGAAGAAACAGTAGAAATCATTACACCCGCTGAACAAAATCCGGGTAATGCACCGTCTATGGAATACATTAGTAAGATGATAGCTGAGTTTCTGAGAAGTCAGACAACAACAACGACTACCGAAGCAAGCAAAAGTAGAACTATGGATATAGATATCGTTTCAAGAACCATCAAAGATTTTTTAGAAAAAAACAGTAAATCCGATTCGAAAAATATTGAGAATACTTTAAGCAAAGATTTAAAAGAACTGAGTGATTTAACTGAAATTGGTAAAATATTTCACGAAAATTATAAAGAAGAAGAAACAGCAGAGAAAGATGTACACAAGCAACAGAAACGGATTAATGAGGATAACCATGACAAAGCGAAAAGTGCAGACGTTATGTTTAGTTCCTTAATTAAAGTAAGTCCTCAGACATCAGATTCGACATCAATGCAAGCACTTCAGTATCTTAATGATATGCTTAAAGTAAATAATAAACTAAAACCTAATGGTCCTTCTCTTTCTGTGGAATCAAGTACACAACATTCTAACCATAATAACGACCGCTACGAGAAACTAAATAAGGAAAAAATACTGAAAGAATATTTTATCAACAATTCACATTATAATAACATGTCAAGAAGCACTACTTTAGTTAAGAACAACATTGGAACTGTGTCGACTGATGTTATTAAAGAAATCGCTGATAAAGTAAAAGAGATAGTAATGAAAGATATAAGAAAAGAAATACCAACTGCTGAAAGGGTGTCTTCGACAACGATTTCTGAAAATACTACAGGTAATATATTTGTCATGAATATAAGTATTTTCTGAGTTCATGACTTTATTTCTGATATCGGATAATTTGGTATTACATATTTTTAATTCGTTAGGAAATTAATTGTCTTTTTTATTCCAGCAAATCAGGCAACAGTCTTAAGAGAAGATAATAAAACTAATGTTATACGAACGCTTATGGAACTAATAAAGGAAATGAACACAGGGAAAGAAGTAACTACAACAACACCGAGATATTTTCCCACGATAGAAACTATACACAATGAAAAATCAGGTTTTCGTAACTTACCTGCAGACCACATGTATCCTCCATTAATAGGTGGCTATCATCCATACGTTTTAAAAACACCGGTTTCTGACATTAAGCAATTGGACGTGAATCCTTTTAATCAAAATTTAGTTCCAATTCCTCTTGATACGAACCTCCATCCGCCACTACATAATCCTACATATATACCTCAGACAAACTTTAACGAAAAGAGGGAATATAAAATGCCGCCACTCACAATTCAAACCAATTCTGCGGAAATTGCGCCATTGGTCATTCAAGTGTCAAAACCTATGAAGGTCATGAACCAGCATATAATAGTGACAACTCAAAATCCTTTTCAAAAGCAGAGAGAAGAAAAGCTACATCGTGATAACGAACAACGTTTGCATTTTAATTACGCAGAACCTTTACATATGGCAAGTGAGAGAAATCACAATATAGATAGTCCAACTTATGCCGATCTGACGAAAAATCTGCGGCTAGCAGAGAATGTTAAAAAGGAATTCAGAGAATCTTATAAAGATAAAATTGAAAAAATTAAGGAAAGGTTAGAGCTCAGCAGAGATAAGACCTCAGGAATGAGGCAGTCAATGGACTCGGACCACAGTATCGGATTAAACGGTCTAGATAAATCTAAGCACCATCTCAGTTCGAGCTTCGATTTTAATCACCACAAAGGTCCGTTACAAACCTCGAATGAACATGATTTTTTGAAAAAACAATCGGATTTTAATCCGGCGGAAAAGTTTAATCATCCAAATAACGAACATCACCGCCCGATCTTTAACGAACCAAGAAGCACAAATCGTCATGAAAATTTAAATCACCGAGATGATTCATATTACAGTGATGTTTTAAAACGAGAATATTTAAGTAGACTGGATTCAAATCATCACAATGAGCGGATGGAGAATAGTGCCGACATACGTAGACCAATAGATTTAGATACTCAAAGTCGAAATCATCTATCGGATGCATACGGGAGGTATGATCACGATCGCTCTCGTCCCCAATATAAAGCGACCAAGTTTCATGAAAGGCTTGAACAAATTGAAAATACGCCGCAAAGTCATTACAATAGTTACATCAGGTCAACGACACAAAACTGTTGTGATGCACTTGCATCTAGACAACTGATGCCTTTGAATAAGGCCAACGAACATCCAAGATTTGATGATTCTCATTTTAGGAATTTCCTAAAATCGCAACAAAAAGTGACGGATATGTTGGAGAGAATTTTGGCAACTAAATCTAAAGGTAGGAAAGAAAGCGCCGAACCGTAATAAAGTGGGTTAATAATTGTTATATAGCAATAATCTAATCTGTTGTGTACTTTTTATTTATTAAATACATTGGGAATATTGTTATCAGTTTAATTTTGTCACCCTTTACGACAAACGATGACTAGTTTAGAAGGCAGTTAAATTTCATAGTAAATTAAAACATTTTGTGCCGCGTAAAAATGCATCCTGCTTGAATACATACATTTTATTGGCATCGCTTTACTTTCATTATTACTAATAGATAAAAGAAATGCTTTCATAAATGAATCATATACGTCCAAACAAAATATTGATAATAATATAGGTGTACACACATTGACTGCCTTGTTGGTCTAGTGGTTAGCGTATGCGGCTGCTGATCAAGGGGTCTCGGGTTCGATTCCCGGGTCGGACCAAATGTTTGTGTGATCCACAAATATTTGTTTCGGAGTCTGGGTGTTTTCTATGTATAATATGTATGTATTTACAAAAAAAAAGTATGTTTATGTATTTATATCAGTTGTTTAGTACCCATAATACAAGCTCTGCTTAGTTTGGGACTAGATGACGTTGTGTGTAAGATAAGATGTCCGAAACATTTATCTATACAAATAAATAAAATTGGAGTGTCTGTATGTAATATCAAATGAACAGATTTTTACTAGATGCATAGGAAAGTACGAGTATATTCGAAAGCATTCTTAAAAATTTTGTCTGTCTCGCTAGACCGATTTTGACGGAACTTTCACTGGCAGAAAGGAGTAACTAAGGTAATTTTTTTAGACTAGCTTAGCTCCACGGCGTTACTCGCAATTATACAACAATAACCGCGGGTAACACCGCGGGACTTGGCTACTCAGTAAGTATATTTTAAAAGTAGTTACTTGTCTGACTGGTCTTGTACGTAAATATAATTCATTATTATGTAAATCTTTGCAAAAATCCTCTCTCGCATTGACATGTTCATCAATGTCTTCACAAAATAACAGAAGAATGCTTCTCCAGGAAAGTCATATGGCAAAGGCATTTACCGTGATTTTGTCGTTAACATAACTAAACTAAGCTACACAATTATTTTTTGTTGGATTATATACTATAATGTCATATGCTTAAAGTCTATTTTCAATATTATAAATTTTATCTATTCTTTGAACGTTCCAAACTTATTGTGTGTATGCGTAACGTAAAACTAGATATATCGCACTAAAATTAGACGTCGTGTAAATACATACTGACTAAATTAAACTGATACTGACTAAATTACAATTCTTAATTCAAAATTCTTAAAATTATGTGGATTATCAATTAAAATCAAACAAAACGTGTCTCCGATGAGCTTTTATTTGGTTTTAAGCAAAATAAAAATGTTAGTGATATTGAAAAATGGACTGTAAGCCAATGACCGTAAAGTAGTTGATTGTAGAACATTCCTGTGGTTTCCAAAACAAAAACGTAACTTATTGATATTAGTTACGCCTGCTGTTTTTCTTAGGGCCACAGCACACTATTCGGATGCCAGTAGCATCGATTTGGCGTCTGCAGAACACGACTTGACTCAGCATGACGCGCGATTTTGATACTGCGATCGAACACAGAAAGTCGCTCAAACGCGATGCAGCATTGATGCAGTAGCAAAATCGCCGATCGTCGATGCTAAAAGTATCTAGTGTGCGGTGGCCCTAACTAGAAGTTGGTGATGTTTCACGACGACAGGGCGATTAACCTAGGAGCTGATCTCCGTATACCACCCTATTTACCCAGAGATAATTGATTGTAGTAGTATGTAACTTTACCTGTGAGCCGCCATGTTCCGTGTCGATGTACCGCGGCACGGGGAACCTGCTCTGCAGTATCTCCTGAGCATCGTCGACGGGCGCTCGGAGCAACTGCGCGAAGCTCTCGTACTCCGCCATGTCTTGATACCGGAGAGCACGCCATTGGGCGATTGTCTGTTCAGCGGGAACAATTTTATTGGTTTTCCAAAAGAAACAACTTATATAATTACAATTTTAGAATCCTCGTAAGATATTTTAGTCATTTTAGCTGAGTTCTTTAATATGCATTACTGAAGAGGTACAACTGAGTCATTTTGACTTACTGATATTAAGGTTGTGTTGCTTAACCAACTAATGTTGTTTACAACAGCAGCTCAGAGATACATTACTCGTATAGAACCCGTATTTGGTGTTTCGTCATCCAGACGTAACATATTACTCTTTTCTAGACACATTAAACATATAAAACTAGTAGAGCTTACTGTACTGTGGGAAATATTCCTAAAGACCACGCAATAAAATAAATACTACGATCTAACAAATGGCCTAAACAAAAATGGCTATGGCGTTAATTTATACGCGGTAGAAGTAGGAGCGAGAGGTATACCAGCAAAATCTCTCTATAACCTTCTGAAAGACCTTGACCTTTCGAGAACTGCAGTAAGTTCTATTTTAGAACAAGTATCTAAAGCTACACTAACAGGTTCATTCTGCATCACTGAGAATGATGCAGAAACATCTCACTACACATTCCTTTCTTTCATTAATTAAATGTCATTCAATGCTTACCTCCCCATGATATATCAGAATCTGGAAGAACGTGTCCATCAACAAGATCCGGTCGGGCTGTATAGACGACGTGTCTAGTAACACCGGTTCAGGTGGACCGCCGAAGCTGTATGAGTACAAGATTGGTTGGATCATGATGAGGGACTGCGTCAGATCTTCACGCATCAGCATGTGCCTGGAAAGAGAAATGATCATTATTTTCGGTGGCCTGATGAAACAATTCTCTTGCTCTAGCAGTTGGTTTCTCCGTGTGGTGACGGATTAATAATACGGTGTGTATTCGTTCTGTGGGTGTCGTAAAAGGCGACTAAGGGTGCAAACTGCAAACTACGCAGGACAATCTCACTTCGAAGACGGAGGTATGTCTGGCCAGCGTAGTGTAGAATTCCAAAACGTATTTTTTTTTAAATACAACTTCTGCATTAGGAATATTCATCCTGTGTCGTGGGGGACTTTACAAACATACATGAAACGGACACAAAGAACACCCAGACGTGAAACAACAATTTGTGGATCACACAAAGTGTTGTGCCATGTGGATTTTGAAAACCCAACACTTGGCGCAGTAGAGAGCGGCGCTGCGACACCTTAAACCACTAGGCCAATGGTACAGTCAATTCAAACATTAATTCTAAGGAGAGGTCTCCGGCTAGCAGTGTAGTGTTGCCTGCATTTATTATAAAGAATCATCGTAATAGTAATATGAGACATGTGTTTGCGTGTAGGTAGTACAGAAAGGAGATCACCGATTTACTCGTCTTACTCCAAAATCTTATATATTAAATTCTCGTGTCACAATATTCGTTCCCATACTCCTCCGAAACGGCTTGACCGATTCTTATGAAATTTTATATGCATATTCTGTAGGTCTGAGAATCGGCTAACATCAATTTTTCATTTATACCCATAGGACACAAGCGGAGCCGCGGGGAACAGTTAGTAAATAAATAAATATTACGGACATCTTACACACAACGCTATCTATTCCCACGTACGTACGTCTAGTCCCATGTACTTTTTTTGTAAATACATACAAAACACTCAAACTCGGAAACACAAATTTTGTGGATCACACAAACATTTGATTCGACATGGAAATCGAACCCCTACCTACCACTGCGCCACCAAGGCAGTCAATATTAAATCCCTTTTTTATGTGTATTGCCGAATATAGCTAACAACACATTACTTGAAAATCTTTTTAAACTAAGTTAAATAGGTACAAAGTTGATTATAAATTGTTTAAGTAAGTCTTACCTGTAGAATGTAGTCTCATCGGGTGAGTTGTTGAACACCTGGAGGAACTGAGAGCGTCGAAGGTGGTACATGAACTGCGGGTACAAGCTGAAATTCTCTGATAGACGGAAGCTGTTCGGATCGTCTTTGCCGTACTCTCCGAATTTCTGACACTGTAGAAAAACAATATTTAAATATCATTTGCTGTACTCTTGTCATAAAAGTCGGTAAACTAAATAGTTTCACTCACTATATTTCTTATATCTGACATATATAATGCCATCTAGTTTCAAAATAAGCAGAGCTTGGACTGTGAATATTTTGAATAAATAAATATAAGGGATAACCAATACACAACATCATCTTTTCCCAAACTAAACACTTATACTATGGGTACTATACAACTGGTAACACATATATACATTTCTTTTGTAAATACATACATAATATACATAGAAAACACCCAAACTCCGAAACAAATAGTTTGCAGATCTTACAACATGGGCCCGACCCGGGAATCGAACCCGTGAACTCTTGATCGGCAGCCGCATACGCTAACCACTAGACCAACGAGGCAGTCGAACCAATGACGTTCTTTTGTTTTTATTTATATTATATTAAACATATTAAAATTTTCCTTATGTCACGTTGTTGCTCACAATTTACTGCGAAACTATCTGACAGTTTTATTTTAAATCTGTTTTACTGGCCTGAGAATGGATAGTTAACTTCACGATTAGACCAATAGGTGTCCAGCATGATCAAAAAGAGACATTTACAAAGTTGTGTAGGTCAGGTGGTAAATAAATAATTATATGTATATATTATCGACATTCGACACTCAACACCATATAATTTCAAATTTGAGCAGAACATTGAGATTGTCTTCATTTATATCGACATTGTAAAATATAAAAAAAGACACATGTTAAAAGAGCATACAATATAGTTATTCGTATTATAATTATAGCCGATGTAATTTACGTTTCAAAACCAGCAACTCAAAAGTTTGCTTACCAATCTAATAAGCATTCTATCCAACCAACGCAGCACGTCAGGCCCATCTTCCAGTTCTGCCCTGTAAGCGACCAAACGCGCCATGACTACTGCTGCCGCTTCTTGATCAAATCCGGCCGCTATATGATGGAGACTCACTGCTGCATCACCCCAACTAAATTAGAAAAATCACGTTTGAAAAAACAATATAAATTATACATATAATTAGTGAAATAGGTAAAATTGGTACAATTAGGTATTAAAACAGTCTACTGCTGGACATAGGCCCTCTCCTTAGAAAGGAGGCTGTATGTGGCCTACTATACCACTTAAGTCAGTGGTTTGCAGTGATATTCTCCTTGCATAGTTTTCTCCCTTATTCAACTCTTACGGACACCCACGGAATTAATAGGGGTAGTGAAACTCTGTATTCTTAATCTGCCACCTACCATATCTATATCTAACATATCTATTCATTAATACGTAAAGTAAACGATTATTTAGATTACTTGGTATGTATTGTCTACTCCAAGGAACTGGAAATTTTAAGGTTTTTTTCTATATAATTAAGCCTACCAAAGTAATATTACTGTGTGATGGAAAGCATGAATAAAATCCAGGACAGTATAAATGCTGTCATGTTTAGTTTTGTTTTCTGTGTGACGGTAGTACTGCTCCGATTGACCTCCATTCATGCTAAAATCAGCATGGCTATTCTAATTTGTGCTTAGTTGAGTTATGTGTTTTGATTTTGCGCCTTAACAATATATCTAATACCATATATAAAAGTTTGGACAACAATTTTTTAAAGAGGCATAGCTTGATTAACAAAATAAATCTTAAATTAAAGTGGTTAAATACATGTTTATTACTTACTTGCGAGCTACGGTTGTAACGCGAACACGCCTCTGCCCGCTGGAGTGTTGGTACTGTGTAATGAACTGTACGCAGCCCCGACCGCCCTGTGGCACTGTAGCATGTTGGTTCACCACCTGCATAAAATAAAGAGTTTGTACTTAAACCCAAAATGAACACATGAGTATTTAAAAACTTACACATAATAATTAATTTTAAGAATAAAAGAAAACATTACAATCTCTATCTATAAAAGGGTAACTGGAGTTTCTTGCCAGTTTTCTCAATATGAATCACATATTGGAAGGGAGCAACTAAAATCATTCATGTGACGTTCCGAAAGAGCTTGAAAGGGTCTACTTGGTATGAAAGCTATTTAATTTTGATCTATTAATTTAATCAGATCATCAAACCATATAATAGAGAGCCTAATGTGAGTGAACGAAATCGCAACTCCGAACAAGCCGTCGAAAGCGATTTGATATGAAAAAAACTCACACTAGGTCCTCAGGTAATACATTCCACAAGAGAACAGCATAGTCCGTCAACAATCAGAACACGTAGTTTCTGCTGAACAACTATATTTTCTATTAATAACATATGGGTAACATATAGGTAACTCACCTCAAAGAATATTGCCATAGTAGTGCTAGGGGTGAAAGTACAAATCTTCCACTGGCATGTATTACCCATGCCCACCTCTTGATCTGACACGTTCGGCCCTTTCACGTTCAGAGACACGCAGGAACCAATCGCACCAGATACTGAAAACAATTTTTTACAATTAGATTAAAAAAGAGTAAAATTTATTTTCTCTTTCCTGACCATTGTATGATTTAATTGGATAATAAGGATGGAAATGTGTAATAGAAAAGCCGGGAAGTGTGCGCTATATGAATTGACCAATAAGTGTGCGCAGTGCTAGAGTTAGCCATGAGATAATACACATCATGTGTGACAACTGTAAGATTAAGATTTCAATAACTGTTACAGTTTTTAAGTTAATTTAGGCGGGAAATGTAGACTTGACCAGAAATTTGGTATACCTATTTAGAGTGACTGCGTGTATGGTTCAAATTAACACTGTAGTAAAGATCCCTATCTGTAGTGACATTATGTCAATCAACTAAAACAAGTCATTCAAAATTTAAGAAATATTAACTTACTTTTTAGTTCCCTACTACATTTGACCTCCAAAGTGCCATTAAATGCCATTTTGTAATCTCCCCTCTGATCTTTGGCAAAAACTCTCTGGAATGTTTGCTTGAACAGTGAAGAGTTGAAAGAGTCTCCCATCACCATGTGGCCACTGTAATCAGTTAAGAAATAGTTGGTAAAACATAGCAGTGAATAGGCTTAAATTTTATTGTCTAGGGCTAGATGAAGTATTTTTATAAAACCAAAAACTGAAATCACTATGGTACATTTTAGATATCAGTAACCCTGTAGATCCTTAGTTTAATAGTTACTTTGGCAGCAATAAAACTTTATTGAAAAACTAATACCATTTAACATACAACAGTAAATTTATAGACACAACCAATATTTATATTGAAGGTATTCTGAATTCAGTGTCACAAGTACAGGCAACAAAATTTTATATAAATATTTCTACATACCCAGTAGAATTACAGCACTGTTTCATTTCCATAAGACCAGTTTGATCCAATGCGCACGAGTATATATCAATTGAATGACCATTTGTTGCTGCCCTTAAAGACAAAGCCTCATAATGCTTATTAGCCTTTTTCATATACTTCGCGTTATCTTTCTGAATGTCATGATGAGAACGAATGGGCTGCTTCAGCTCATCATTTACAACCTGACCTGGGCCTTGAGAGCATGGGCCTCCAAGAAATAGCATAATTCTTCCACCAGTATTTGGATAAGTTACTTCAAGTAAACCAACTGCCAAAGAGAGAGCAACTCCGCTGCTTCTCAATGGTCTCTTTCCAATACCTAAGGGCCAGGGGTCCCGTCCAAGCTCACCAAGAAGGTCTGTTAATGCCATGTCACAAGTTTTCACAGGCTGCAAGAATCTGTGTGCAGGAGGTTGTGGTGTAGGAGCTCCGGGACGTTGCTGGGGATTAGGAGCATTAACACGGCCAATAGCTAATTGTTCCTGAATCTGTTTGGCTGTCAAATCTTTGGTTCCTTTGAAAACATAGCATTTTGATATTCCTTCAGTACCTGTGGAACACATTTTATTGATAAGTGACATAATTTAAACAAAATAAGAAAAAATAGTGCTTTAGATCACTTCTACTGATAGATAGCATTGTGTACATTCAACCTCAAAGTCATGAGAGTGATTGTATTAGCAAGTTTTTTAGATATAATGTGTGAACATAATAATTGATTTAAAATATTTGCACACATTACAAAAAGTTTTATTCATATTTAATACTTCTTTTTGAGGATAACTGTACATCATAAGTGGATATACAGTTGTCAAAAAATGCTAGGAAATATATATTAACATAACTATTTACTTAGTATTTAAAATATATTGTTATTTAGAACTGTTAAGAATATGGCATGTATTGAAACTGATAATAATTTGCTCTATCAATCATCATCATCAGCCTATCGCAATCCACTGCCCGACAGGGGCAGAGGGTGCTAAGAATCTCACTACAACCGACTGACCCTGGCTCTACCAATATAGCTAATCATAGTGTTCCCATGACACCACTTTTAACATAGTAATAATAATTATTGTATACATTCCCCTATCACTAAATTACCTATGATTAATGAAGTTTATAATCAGTAGTAACCTGTTTCAAATGACCACTCACTAGACTTAGTATATTATGTCTATGTATACGTAACAAGAGACATACCCAATTCATGAATCTGTACCATACGGCCATATGTAATTAGGCCAACAAGAGCATTTTGGGGCATTAAACTAAGAGATGTTTGTAGAGAATCTTTTAATGCTCCAAGTTCTTCTTCATCCAAACATGTGTCAACTACGAGCAAGTAGATTGGAGGCATTGTTTGAGCTCTGGTGATAGTATACTCAATCGTTGAGAAGTTTGGTATGAGCTCCGCAGGTTGATGCTGTTCTGATATGGCAGCATATTGGGGCGGAAACTAGAACATAAATTATCATTGAATTGAGAAAAATAATTAAAAAGGGGACTATAAATAAAAAAAATATATATTAAATATGTTACCCCTTGTACAACTAATTTTATAAACAACTTAATGTGGTTTGTTTTTGGATTCAAATGTTTTATAAGCATGTAAACATATGTGATTATGGACAACAATTTCTTATTGGAAAAATATACTCACAGGATTTCGTTGAAAGCAGAAATTGCAGACCCATAGCTTTGACCTATAGTCAACCTGACACATAGGATTTAAGATAGCTCTACATGTATTTCGAGTACATAGTACTGGTTCGTACTGTATCGGCGGCAAATCGGGCCTTTCCTTCAAAGGCTGGTACAGGCAGGCAAGAGGCACCACCAGCCGTGTAGATTCGATTCTACTCGAAGGCCATACGTTCCAGGTGAAACGTATACCATCTCTATCTTCATTTTGTTGTATAAAGTCTTCATACGTGGCCATATCGCAGATCTATAACGAAATATTGCATAAAGTTAAATAAACAATGATTAACTCACTAATATATCATTTATTTTAACGGTTTTACACACCAAATGAGCACGCGGCTGCTCAAGACCAGCCACATGAAAATAATATCAACATATAACTAAGTATTCATTCAGGAGATGACTATTTAGCTAGATTTTACAGAAACTTTAGTAGACGGATGGGAAGGCTGGCTGATTTGGCAATTGTCAAAGTCATAGACAATCATCTGTCACAATAGCCACGTCATTTTAGAGGACGCAATACATTTATTTCAGGCCAAAAGAAATTTTTAATACATTTCCATATATTCACAACAAATTTAGTGTGATTCCTACTTTGTAAATTTTTCAATAAATTTAGGAAATTAAAACAACCAAGGACAATAGACTGAACTGAATCAGTTTGTCTATAGTTGGTCATAGAGTTCAGAAAATCTCATAGACGAGGCTAGCGTCTTTGTCTATGAAACAAATTGAAGCGTTTCATTACGCACATGTGTTACTTAAAGACGCTCAAGTGATTAACTTAGTATTGATTAATACATAGTATTAATTGCAGCCTAATTAATAATAATATAAAAAGATAAAATAAAACAATATAATTTGTGTTTACATGCCTTTGTAAACGTTGTGTTCACATAAAAATAAAATCTGCATCTGTGATACATTCTGTGGTTTGGACAGTGTTCTGAGCAGTAATGAAACGTTTGTGAATGAAATATTTTTTTATTTTTAGGACATAGTAAATTATATTTCAATTAAGGACATTATTTGTAAAATTATTCGTATTAAATGGTAAAATAACAAACATTGTAATACAATTTGTGGATTAAAAATTAATGACATGTCATTGCTTTGTTTCAAGAGCAGGAAGTTTACGCCAAAAAGTGCGACTGCGCACTGGCCAAATTAGTAGTGTGAAAGAAAATGGCGATCAGCGAAAGGCGTCCGGAGTTAACGTGATGAAAAACATTGTTAAAAGCTCAATTACATAGTGTTATAGTTATTAATTGTGTCAGATGTAGATTAATTAAGTGTTAATGAATAGTGATTGTGTATAAAAATGGCTGCGAATATGTACAGAGTCGGCGGTAAGTGGCAATAATTGGTTATTTTTGTTGTAGCTTCGCCGGTTCACCGCCAGCCGACTAGCGGTGCTTTGCTTTGATTGTCGTACCTTCATTAATTGCTTACGATAATTAGTGTCATATTATACATCTTTTATTTAATCTTTTCAATCAGAACTGAAGAGTTTGTATATTAAAAATCGCGGCAAATACTTGTTTGCGGAAAAGTTATATTTATTTTACCAAATTTCGTCAAATAGGACATTAGCATTTGCATCTAGGTATCATTGTATCGGCTTGCGTATCAGCGTTCGGTTGGTTAGACTTGAAGTGCCTGTAATTATCTAACGGCATTTAAGGCTTTTCGAGATTGTTTTACGTAGTTTTGAAGGATTCAACACGAGATTTTAGGTTATATTCGATGTTGTCAAAACATTTTGGTGGTAAATTTAGAGATATTATAGATTTAACGTTAAATTTGAACTTCTGTAATATATCAGAGGTTAAATTGTAGTAATAATATGTGTTATTGGCGTGGATTTAGAACTGTTTGGTTATTTAGTGCCGGCTTTTTGGTAGTCAATGTTGTCGCTGAGGAATCGGTCGCGGGTGCCTCGTGTGCCGCGCTCCACGCTCGTCGCGTTGAATGTTAATTAGCTCTTCCTTATAAAACCACTTCCTATATTAATGCTGCTTATATAACGTTGATACAGGATTTATTTGAAGTGTAACAATGATTTAGCTTAGTAACATAAAAAAAGTTTATTTATCAACACTTTGAGCGATACAATTACTTTTATGTTTATTAATTTTATAGAGTGAATGCTTTAAATTTGATCATTCAATATTAATTTGGAAGGCAATATAAGTATTTACAACTTTTAAATCAAATTAAGGATTGTAACATCTACATTTATTTCTTGTAAATAGTTTACTTACAAATAGTCTTTGTAACAATATAGGAGATTATTGACCTTGTTGTTTAATTTTTAAACAAATTACTAATGTTAATAAATAATTTAAACAATAACATTTTTACAATATTAAGAAACATTACATTTTGTTATAATCCAAACTGATACTCATAAGTGATCTGTGGTGCTATTAGTTTTGGTTAATGATTTTACAAATGAAGCTGAGGTTATCTTATGAGATTTAGCTAAACTAGATTCACTAAAACTCTTTGCTAATGAGAGGCCTATATCCAGCAGTCCACTGTTTATATTGGTAATGATGACTTAAGTTTGATATTGTTTTATAAGCCGACAATCACAGTACATAAGAAATAAAAGTACTATCTCATTTTTTATTACTACCTGGCCGGTGCCCATTTTGTTCAGCATTAGACATTTACAAGTTAATTTGATAACCACAAAACCAATGTTTCATTTCTTAGGTTAATATAAACCCTATGACATTTATAAATATTGTGGCTTTCTATTAGTAAAATAATTATAATTTTTCAAATTGTTTCAGTAGATTCAAAGATTACCCTGTACAACCTCACTTACAAAAAAATGTGGTTTACTATTGATAAAAGAAATTATAAATTAGTGCAGTAAATCTAGAGATTACCCCCTTTAACCTCGCAAACTTTACCTCCTTTAATTGGTATAGATAATGTGGAAAAAACAGTAGGTGAGAATTACCTTACCAATTTTTATAATCAATTTACGATACTTTTAAGTTAATAGTTAAAATTATCATATTACTTAACATTGTTATCTATTGTATTGCTATGCAAAATGTTGACTTGCTATTTTGTTTCTTTTTTCCTTCAAGCTTACACTACAAGTAAGAAAATCTATGTGTACTGAATAAAAAAAAGATAAAAAAAAAATTACAGAGTTAATTAGAAGATGGGAATAAAGTACACTCTGTAGTAAGACAATTTTCTTCTATGATTATTATAATTTAAAAACTATTTAAATGTTTTGTACTTTTTATAAACATTAGTAATATGAATTATAAAAGTACAATTATCAGAACAATAAACTTATAAAAAAAAAACCTTACATATTTTTAAACATAGAACTACTTATTTTATGAATAATATAACCTTCAGTCATGTGAAAGTTAGTTCAATGACCTATTACATACTTAAACATAGGCTGTATCAGTTAACTGCCTTATTCAACTTTTAATATTTAGTGCCAAGTTGGATGGCTTATAAAATTTTAAAACAGCAGTTAATTGTTTTGTTACCTACTAACAAGAACAAAAGTGGTATGGTTGCTAATTTAATGTATTAAATACAATTTTCCCTGTACATGTATGTACATACCACTAATCAAAAGACCTCCATATCTCATTAGGTTACACAGTTAGGTATAATATTATTCAGTTCCTTATTGTACATTCCCAACACTTATTGTGGTTTATTTTGAATTTTTTCATTTTCCATATGTATTTAGTACAAAAAACTTATGTTTTTATTTATTTGTATAAACCTAAGTAGATATATTTTTTTTATAAATTAATTATATCAGTTGTCAAATATTCATAACTTGTGTTATGAATATTTGACAACTGATATATTTTACACTCTGCTCTGCTTTATTTTACACTAGTTGGAGTTTAGTGTACGATATCTGAAATATAATTTATATTATTGAGTAAGTATATGTATATGCCACTAGCTGAGCTTTGCGTTGTTACCCTCAGTTGTTATAGTACCTTGACATCAATAGTCATGAGGCGAAACTAGTTTAAAAAGGAAGCTATAATTACTCCATAAATCATCTGATATCTGCCAGTGTAAATCCTGTCAAAATCGGAACAGCCATTCAAGACATTAGCCAGAACAGAGAGACATATAAAAATGTTAAAAATTGCATTTTTGCTTTCATATGCTGTAAATTTAAAAAACAAAGATCCACACCAATTTTATTTCTTTGTGTACAAATATGACAGATTCATCTTCATTATCTATGAATAGTAATTGAGGAAGGAAAACCACTCTTCAAGATATTAAAGCAAAAGCCAAGGACAAATCTCAGTAGGCACCCTCGGAAACAATTGAGCAGCAAATTGTTAATTCAAGTGGATTGTTTGCTCCTGAATTGGTTGTAAGGATGCCTTGTTAAAGGCGAGACATAAGGCAAAGTATCACTGTATGTACTTTTAACTTATCACAATAACAACATACATATTATAGACATCTGATACACAAAACACCATCGAACTAAGTAGAGCATGTACTATGGATACTAGATGACTATACTATAAATAAATTACTTAATATAACAATTTTTTGACCTAGTAATGGATCAGTAGCTGAAATTTGATTATAATTCCTCTACTTTTTTATTTTTCTCCTTCTCCACATACTCATAAACCCTTACTGTGCCAAAATTTCATACACCTCTGTTTATATAATATTTGCAAAAAGATTAAATTTGTGGGGATGTGAGACGTAAGGCTCTCCTTAGAGGAGACCCGAGCCCAAAAGTGGGACGTTATTGATTACTGAAGGTTATAATGTTTATTCCTCACATAATAATGTATAGATCTTCTTCTTTGTCGGTATCACTCACAACAGAGTGGTCATGGTCATCACTTCAGGTGTTGTCTGCTTTTATCTGGTCAGTCCACCTAATAGGCGTTCTTCCTCTTTCCTTTCCCTGGATCGAAAGTAGCTCAATAGGCACTCCTCCTCAGCGGCATATGTGACCAAAGAAGTTGAGGATACATACCAAAGATGTTTAACGCTAGCACATATTGTATGCACCTATATTGTTTGATGCCATGGTGTGGCCGTGCTTTGACACCATAAAGCAACACAGTAGGTAACAGCCATGTTCTATGTAATGTAGGTCGGTTTCCGCACTTAGTTCTACAGGTGGACCATTGTACGTGAGGGGGGCCATCACTCCAGCCAGCCCACCTCCCTCCAGAAGCGGATAAGGTCTCCGAGTCTGTTCAGGCATTCTGAAACAGTTTTGGGAGATCCAAGGGTGCTTTTCCGTGTTTCGGTGACACCTGTACACACGATGAGTACATGCGACACCATTTCCTCCGTCTCTAAGCATGCTCTGCATAAGGGACTGTCAGTTATGCCTATGGTGTGAAATTTATTTAATGAGCAATGTCTGGTGATAGTTCCTACCACCAGCCGCAAACTGTTCCTGTCCAAACTCAATAAGCATTTGGTAAGGTTGTCATTCCTAAGTGGCATGGCTTCCTTTGACTATCTGCAGCCTGGGACCGATAGCCAGTGATGTTGTGTTTGTGTAGGGGTAAATTCTTGTAGCCAGCCACGGCGCTAGCCGAAGGGGATACTCGCGATGGGTTCGGGTCCGAAAACCGCTGCGCCCATCCCCCTCCTAGCCAGTTCATCGGCCGCATCGTTGTCTAGTGATCTGCTGTGTCCTTTTATCCATTGTAGTGTTACTGAGTTTCGGTTGGAGGTCGCAATGGTTCTAACGCATTGTGACATTCCAGTATGACTTCCGAATCCAATATCCATACTAGGCGTTTAATTGTTGTGTGAGTTTATATTGTCTAAGTATGCGAGTCTAAAATGCGTGAGTGAAGCTTTCCCCCCTGGAAAAATTGACAGTGTTGTATAGGAAAAAGACGCTAGGCGCGGAGCGGCCGCGGGCTTGTGTGGCTCTATGGCCATACAGAAAACTGAATATTTAAGTTAGATTAGAATACTCTTTATTTTCATTCCCTATTACAGAGTTACAATAGAGTATGTACATAAAATGTCAGATATGTAGTGTACAAAGAGGGGCCTTATTGCCAAAGGCTTCAAAATATCTTCAAGGCAACCTTAGCTTAAAACCCTCTCTTTCTCTGTGTCTGGTGGAAGTGCTTGCTAGAGTTGTACGCGTTAGGTATCTGGTAATCCGTCTGCTTGTTTGCTCCCTATCGCTCATGTCTTGCCATTAACAAAATTAGGTGATTCATTCATTACTTAGATAGTTTTTTTTTTAAATACCTACCTAATAAACGTAAGAAAAGTTATAAACTGCTTTAAAATATTAGCATTTTAAATATACCGCATACATCCGCCCTAAGAGTTTTTTTTATTAAGGGTAGGGGATGGATTCAAAATAATACCACTCTCAACTTATGCTACACTTGCTACTAATATTGTAAATGCGAAATATATATAATAACATGTGTTATAGTACCATGTAAATTATAGTTAAATAATAATTTGTAAATAAATATCGAAAAAAAATTAAAACAGATTAATTCTATGTAGATTTGTAACAGTATAAAAAAAAAAAAAATTTAACCCGTAACAACGGCACGTAATCTTCATAGTGGGGTGAACGACTTAGACATTGATATACACACATATCTTTTGGCGTGATTATGTAACTATTGCTACTGCAATGCTCTTGCACTTTAGATTGTTGGTCCGTAGAATAATAAATACAAGGGGAACTACCCCTATGCTTTGTTTGCGCGGGTACCGGTGTCGCCAAACAGTTTTACTATTATTCCAATATACGGAAAAGAATATTGTGATAATGGCCGTCGAATATGTTCTGTGATAGAGAAGTGTATAATATATTCTCTGCATAGCGTAACACGGTAGCGAGTAGCCCATACGCAGGCGTTCCGTTCTGACAAAGTATAACCCCAAATGAGCATAACCATTACACTATTAATTTTGTTTTGATTGTTATGTGTGAGTTTATTGTGATAACTGATTATTTTTGTACGTAAGTCTAAAATGCGCATGTATGTGTGAAGACTTCCCCCGAAAAATGACAGACAAAAGACGCTATGGCTACTCTCGACTCTCGTCCGCGGCCTTGTGCGCCCTAAATCTCTGCATGATGTAGCAAAGGAGCTATCGCCATAGAATTATCTTTGATTTTTTTCTTTTGTTGTGGGTTTAAATTGGATATTTACCCTACGGTTATTTCTTTATTCAGTCGTCGACATTTGAGAACTTATGTACCGCAATAGTTGTCAGTTCCCCTGACTATGTCGCTCCTCCTTTTACTGTTCGCCGTTTTGCTTGGGTTTATTTGTTTTATTTTTATAACTTATTCGTCTTTTTGACAGCGTGTTATCTATACAAAATTTTGTTTGAGTAGTCATTACTTAAAAGCGTGTGAACAAACAAAGAGATTACCCGGCACAGACAGACAGACAAAATTTGTAAAAAAATATATATGCATTTAGTAAAAAGTGGTTATTTTTAAGGCCGCTGCAAACGTGACGGGATTTTACACGGACGGGACGGAACGGGAAGTTTTGCAAACATCGTTTCATATAGAATGTTTAAGGAAATGCATACTTCACGGACTATCTTCACGGAGACACGAGACGGGACGGGAACGTGGCACGCACAGGACGAGCTAAATATCGTCGCCGACGATGTTTAGCACGTCAATAGCAATTAAAGCCAATTCTTGAAATGAAAAATCCATCTTTCCTTGTTCACAACACTAGCACGTTAGATCCGAGTCACAGTCACGGTGCGTATGCATTTACATCACGTCCCCGTTTTTAAGGAGGCAACCACGTCCACGTCCCGTCCGAGGTAATATCTCGTTACGTATGCAGCGGCCTTTAATATTACAAACAGACACTCCAATTTTTATTTATTTGTATAGATTACATTATAGCTTTTGTTATTGCGAATCTTAATAAGTTTGTGACCCCTGCAACTGAGATCTATTTAAAGATAATTGCTTATTTGCCTATTTACATTACCTACCTACTTAAATATTTTCACTAGGTGATAGTGATATGTAAATACCATAAACTGATATCTTCTTTAACATTATCGCTTTGTCAAAAACTATTTTTGGAATAATTTTGTTGTCTATTTGCAATATTTTATGTGAAACATGTTTTTTAACTGATTCCTTAAGCTATGTCCGTTCTCAAACTTAAAATACGAAATTTAATGACTTTGTGAACATAATTTAATTAAGATTTCCTGTCTAACTAGTGAAAACGAGATGTCCATGCTAATATTATAATTTCGAAAGTAACCCTGTCTGTTACACTTTCACGGTTAAACCGCTAAACCGAGTTGCATAAATTTTCGTAAAGATAGATTGGACAATCAAATGGAGAAGGACATGGGCTACTTTTTGTGGCGATAACCGTCATACACGCGGGTTGAGCCCCGCCCAAAAGGGGGACTTTTTTAAAATATTCGAAATGATGACCTCAAGTGCTTGAACGAAAATAATAATGTTGTTAATAATACCAATCGCAATTGTATATCAATTGCACCAAAAAAAATCATCAAAATTAAAAAAATACGTATATTAAAGCTCCGTGAGAACCAAGTAACTGTAAAACGAATTGAGTCCAATGTACTATTGCAAAAATTTTGTGTCAATCACAAAAAATAAAGTCAAGTCGCATATTATTTGGAAATTGTTTTAAAATTCTCCTGTCGTGGGCATAGAATGTCTTGGGAGTCATTATATTCTTACACATTGCTCAAGCGTTGTCAATTCTGCACAATAATTTTAAAAACGTAGAACGTTTTTTTTTTAAGAACTCCCCGCTTTACAAACATACATGAAACGGACACAAAGAACACTCAGACTCAGAACAACAATTGTAGGTCACACAAAGTGTTACCTATACTAAATAGGATTTGAACCCACAACACTCGGCACTAAGCCAACCGCAGTCTGCAATGGCTGAAACATTATCGTCTAAGGATTTCATAAATTGGTACACACACAAAAATGTCGAAATTTGTAATTTGTCTTTTTATACTCGTTTTATAAAACCAAAACCCGTTTATCAGCAGAGCCTTGGAAATTGCACATTTTTACTGTCGTAGTTTGAAGCCAGTGTACAACGAAATTGTCATTTCTTAGCATTTGTTGGAGCAAATTATTCAAAAACCTTCTTTTGATACTTTCTTATCATAGCAGGTTAAAAGCCGTTTTTGCCATCGTCCCCGAAATTTAGAGCCATTTAGAGAGTTATGTAACCCTTAGTCGTATTTTCGTTTTCACCAACCTTTAGGGAAACCCTAAGTGCTTAGATATGTCTTAAAATTTAGGGACTACATAGTTAGGGGCTACTTACTAGTAAAGAGACAGTTTAATTATAGTTGGTGAAAACTGGCATAAAAATGCTAAAGACCAGTCTTCCATCTGTTTTATTGCTATTATTATCCCTACCTAGTCAGCGTAATCGGGACTGCACGAAAAGTAATGTTATCATACATACGTTACTATTCTGGATCACAACTTGCCAAGGCTCACTCACAGTAATGAGTAATTATAAAATTTTAAGTTAAAGGAAAAAATCCAGTATTACCAACATATAAGTAAATATTGTAATTAATAAAGAACGACATCATTTTAAATTACACGAACTTTTTCTGGCACTTCAGTAACGTATATCGTTCATATTTTGTAGCCCGAGTCCATCCAAATTCTAGGTAATTTAAGGTTTGGAATTTACGGCTGTGGTCGTGATTTCTTCTTATTATAATGTATACAGAACTCGCAACTGATTCGCTCTGGGCTCTTTGGCGCCTAGAGTTCTGGTCATCATTATCGTCTATGCCATATTATCTAGGTATATTATGTTTTATATAATACAAGCTCTGCTTAGTTTGGGACTAGATGACGTTCTGCAAGATGTCCGAAAAATTTATTTATTTTATTTATTATTACAAACGGTTACCCATTAATCGTATCTGAAGATGAAACCATATAAATTATGCCAATATGCAGTATTCTTTTGAATATAATTATGATGATTAGTTTTCATATGTCATTTGTTATTTGCAATCCCAGCTGTTTCGGCCAAGTGCGTGTCAGGCCACGCACAGGAAAGGGTTCCTCAGCTCCCACCCATAATGGTACGTGGATTTAAAATCGTATCCAATAGATAATTATTATGTTTATATTAATGCGTTAATTTTGTATGACTTTTTCCAAGTGAGCGCATTTTACAAGTCAAGTCTCCATAACTCCTGAATTAATAGTCATCTAATCCGTTATAGTTTTCCTTCAAAGTTCATTATATGGACCACCATCACGAATTTTCCTAGATTTTTTGAGCCAGCCGTTTAGATTTTAGAGGGGGGGGGACGAGGACGGACGGACGGACAGACGGACTTGACGAATCTATAAGGGTTCCGAGTGATATACTTCGGAACCCTAAAAAAGTAACTTAAGTTACTCCTTATGTCTTCAACTATCTGCCAATGGGACATTGGCAAAGTCGGTACAGCCGTTCTGGAGATAAGCCTAAACAGATAGACAAAAATTTTAAGAATTGATTTTATATGTAAGTGCCGTATAGACTTTCATATGTTAATTTGAAATTACAGACAGACACTTCAATTTCATTTTTTAGTATATATTACCTCATCACCTCAAGTATAATTCGCTCCTACAAATGTTTTACATATCTGTTATATGTTAAGCGTCTGTCAAATATAATCGGTGTGCATAGCAACAAACAGTAGCCGTGTACGTTGCTACTGTCACAAATTTACCGCTAATTTATCGTGCTGTACCTTATCTCAATACGCCATTTTATTATTAACTTTAGTTAAAACTCCGTCAAAATCGTTGAAGCATTTCTTGAAACTATCGTTCACCTTTACATATGTATATCTATTACTAATTTCATAAAGCTGAAGTTTGGAACTACTGTTCCGATTTGAAAATGCTTTCATTGTTAAATATGATAGACTATTTATCGAGGTAGGCTATAGGCTAGATATCATCACGCTGCGACAAATAGGAGTGGAGTACCAAAGAAAAAGTTTTAAATACGGAAAATAATTTCTTTTGAGAGCTTTTAAAGTGGTGGTGGTTAAAGATTAGTAAAAATAATCCTTACTCATATTATAAATGCGAAAGTAACTCTGTCTGTCTGTTACGTTTTCACGCCTAAATCGCTGAACCGATTTTAATGAATTTTAGTATATAGAGATAGACGGAACCTTGGAAAAGGACATAGGCTACTTTTTACAGCGATAACCGACATACACGCGGGTGGAGCCGCGGGCAAAAGCTAGTGTATGTATAAAAGAATGCTTCCTTCTCTTTAATTTCCGCGGGTATAAAATCACGCTGCCCCCAATAGAAGACGCTGACGAGGTGTCATGGGTCAGCTAGTTCTAAATGTCTGCGCTATGTTGTACACTGTTTAGTGTATTATATATTAACTAGTTGACCCAGCGAACTTCGTACCGCCCAACTTTAAAATTCCAGAACTTGATCGCAGCGCCACCTACCGGGTCCAATTGCGAATCTAAACCATTCCCAGATCCCCTTGAACACACACAAAAAATTTCATCAAAATCGGTCCAGTCGTTTGAGAGAAGTTCAGTGACATACACACTCACACAAGAATTATATATTATAAAGATGAAGATGTCAGCTCTCATGATTTAACGCATGGATTTAAATACGAACGGATTTGACTGCACGGTTGGCCTAGTGATTTAAGATGTTGCCACGCCGTTTTCTGTTGCTCCAAGTGTTTTGTGTTCAAATCCCACATGAGACAACACTTAGTGTTATCTTACAAATTGACGTTCAAAGTCCCCGCGACATAGAATCTATTTTCTTGCAGGAACTGTGTATAAAAAATATATATCAAAAGATCCAATTATATCGTAAGCATGCTTCTTCGCTATAAAACCACATTTATTTAAAACAACACAAATACCATTAGTGAGTAAACTTTTATTACAAAAAATAGTTCGCAAGCTTTGTTTCTTGAGGGTTATAAGCAATTCTTTGACCTCAGCATAACTTGTCTCTTTGAATAAACTCGTTTTGTGTATCTTAATTACAAGTGTGTGTGCGTGTGTGTTTTACAACTGGATATATAATTATAATGTTACAAGTTAACATATATTTTGATCAGCCAGCCTTACTGAATATCAGTGAATGGAAAAGAACAGAATTGTCAGGTCTCGTTTGGACAGATCTGTTGTGCGTGATTTGTCAAGTTGGATGTAAAAATTTAATGGGATTTTTTAAAAACTATACAAATGTATAAAATAAAATTATGTTTGTAATATACTTACTTACTTACTTAAATGTTTTTTTTTACTAAATGCATATCAAAGCATATACTTACAGTACTAACGTCATAAAGGTAATTTTTAAATTTGTTGTCTGTCTGTTTGTTCCGGCTAATCTGTGGA
Organism: Phragmatobia fuliginosa; assembly: GCA_932526445.1. Lineage (NCBI taxonomy): Eukaryota > Metazoa > Arthropoda > Insecta > Lepidoptera > Erebidae > Phragmatobia > Phragmatobia fuliginosa. Next base: position 14,789,588 of record OW052074.1, on the reverse strand, counting down.
ACGGCTGGACCGATTTTAACTGGACTTTCTATGACAGACAGCTGATAACTAAAGGAGTAACTTACGCTATTTTTTTTGGACTAGCTTTGCTCCGCGGCGTTACTCGCGATTTACAATAACAACCGCGAGTAACATCATGGAACTCAACAAGTAAATAAATGAAAAGATCTGTCGCAAATAACATTTTCTTATGATACACACGTATGACTTGTTAAGTACTAAAGTCAAAGTAAAAAAATTTTAGCAGTGTAACTTTCTACCTTTGCATTAAAACGGATTTTAAACCTATTAAGGTAAATCAGGTATCCATTATCTATCGAGGACGTAGTTCTCTCCTCTCCAAGCCACTTAAAAAATATTTCTTTTGACTTAATATATTTAATTTTTCATCATGAGAAGATTCAGAAATGTTTATTAGAGACCTTCATCACGCTAACCGACCTGCCGCCAGAAGAAATACTAAAATCATTGTTCAAAAAACTAGTAATAAACTACGGAACCTTATTACACATGGCCCGACACGCATGTGGACGTTATTTTTTTTAATTCCTTACGCGCCAAGTAACCACAGGCCACTTTGTAAACGTCATAAAATTTGACCGTATATGTGTACAACGACCACAGAACCCACAATTCACGCTGTTCTCATCCCTACTTTACCGGTTTTTATACGCTTTATATTAGCTTCACCTGTATGTTTGTAACCAACTCCTTTGGGCGCGATTTTGACCTACTTTAAACGGCCAGATTTCAGGATAAACTAATTAGAGGAATACACTAATTTGAAACAAAAAAAAATGTTTATAAACAAATGTCTTTTTTAGAGAAAAAAAAATGGTTTTAAAAAACTAAACAAACACGCTTTTAAACTAAAAAGTAGAAAATAATTTTGATGTAACAAAGCGTGGGGTGCTTTCTGAAAATATTTGAATAACGTCGCCCCACGCTTTTTACATTCAAATTATTTTCTACTTTTTAGTTTAAAAGCATGTTTGTTTAGTTTTTTTAAACTATATTTTTTTACATCTTTTTTTTCGTGCAGAAATCCCCACGGATACCACGTGTTCGAGGCTATGTCGGACTCGAACCGACTAAAACTGCACGCCGTCTCGGATACTATGAGTCGAGGAACCAGGTATACTACCCTCGAAAGGAAGTCCCTGGAATACCAATGTTTTCCCCTAATATTTGCTTGCAACTGTAAAACTGAACTTGTAACCTTACGCGTATCTTTGCAGTAATTTTGTCTAAATCGTAAAATAGCATTTACTGACTCCTATAACACCATTTATGCTGCAACACCTTTTCAATTTTTATTTTTGTCACAAAATGAGGTAGGTCATAATTAAAGCACACGTCAGACATACTGTAAAACACATTAGTTAATCTTAGGTTTTGCTTGCTAATCTCAAGATTCACCGTAGTTTAAAGTTTTATAGCAACAAACATCGAAAACTAAGTTATACATACGAACTGAAAACAAATATTTTGTAAATATTAACTAACGACTAAGAGCGCGCGTGTAACGCCCGAAACGCCCGAATGTTGATCGAGTTCTTCAAACGCTTGAATTAAAAATGAACGTTCCGTTTCGGCTGCTGCCGTATGGTCTAAAGATGGACAAAGTGTGTCATTTTTCATTAAACTGAAAAGTATAAAAGGAGGTAATATTATCACAATTAACTTTAAGTATCCATTATCACAGAAGCTAAAGACATTATTCCACATGGTTCAATAATATATTATTATTCTTAATATTACTTAAAATACATTGGTAAAATACCTTCCGCCCGAGAAGCGCTTGTCATGTAAACATACAAAAATCCAACGCGGTCACGACACGCGTTCAACGCCCATCATCTGAACATAGTCTAAATGAGTGACGTAATGCAGTCTGACCAATGCCAGACAGCGTTGCGTCTTATTCACTAAACACAATTCGCTTAGAAGTTCACAACTTAGAACTTGTCATCAAATAAAAATTATCAACATGTTTTTTGAACGTTTTATGCACAAGCTGACCCACACAGCCTCGTCTGCGTCTCCTCTTGCCCGTAGCGTGATGTTAAACGGCGGATACAAATTTGTTTACCATATAAAATGTTATAGCCAACCTTAAAAGATGTCATATATACCGTCGCGCTTTTTATTAGAACTTTTAAAGTTGAGCAGTTCTTTCATATATCGTTTTTGCAGAAATTCCACAATGGAATATCTTAAAAGGAATAATTTCTTCTCGTTTTGCTATGTTTTATTGTTGATACTCGTTCAAACAAAAAACTCTTGAATCACAGCAAAATTTTTAAATGACGAAATTGAATATAGAAATTTCCTGATTTTAAAAGAATTATGTATTAACTCGGGCTATTTCACATTCTATTTTAAAAAAGCAAAAGCAACAAAAAATCCTATTTCCTTTAATTTTAAAACAAAAACAAATAGATGAGTTTTATTTTACACATATTTCCTGATATTTCAGTATTTTATATCTTTTTTTTGTTATTAGTTGTTGTTGTTGAATATAAAATTAACACATAATTTAACCAAAGTTTATATTTATTGTAAAGTTTATGTATATTTAGTGTTTACTTACAAACCGTTGCGTAGCAACCAAATTGCGAACAGGTTGTAAATAGCTGTGTGCAATGTTATATTGTATGTATTCGAAATCAAGTGTATTACAAAATTGTTACAGGAGGTCAAATTTTAGAACTTTCTGAGTAGACAACAAATAATTTATTTATTCAATTTTAATTATTAGTCAGTATTCATGATGATAGTCGTTGATGATGATTTTATGTTTTCATCATAAACTATCTTTTCCCCGCAGTAAGTAAAGAATAACGTATGGCCCTTCCTTTGCAATCAAAGTATCCCCATGCCAAATTTCATCAAAATCCGTAGTTCCGTACTGACTTTGGAATTTATATAATATGTTAAATTAATACTTTATACTACTATTTTATTACTTTATGATATTAACGGTGTCTACTATACGACCCCAAGATAAAAAACTCGATTTGAAACACTGTCTATACATATTTAGTTATACATTAAATATGTAAATTATATGATGTATAAAAATCTCCTTGGAACAGTAGAGTTTTTGCGAGTGCTCTATATGTACTGAAACGTTTATATTTTAATTCGAAACGGTTACACTGCTCTTACAATATGGCTAAAAATAAATAGTGATAGTGGTCATGTAGTAATGTAATACGCTGTTAATGTGTAGCTTCTTCATTATGACAATTAAAATTTGACTTACCTAGGTAAGTAAGCAAATTGTTCAGATTATATAATAAAGTCTATATATATATATATATATGTATATACATTATATGCATGTACGACACCTACGTTAAGGGGCTTCAGCTAGTAAAAGGACATTAGATAGGTAGTAATGTAGGTGAAAATGGGTATTAGCTCATCATCATAAGTAGTAACTGTAATTGAAGTATCGCATATTTTTACCACATCCACATGGAACGTTACTTCTTCAAAGAACCAAGTTTTAAAGTTGAAGACTGCCTATCTTTCTGTTTGTTCCGTTTAATCTCTGGAACGGTTGGACCGATTTTGACGGGTCTTTCACGGGCAGATAGATGTGTTTTAAGATCTTACTTAGACTATATTCAGTTTTTTAAATAGGCAAACTTAAAACCAATAACAGTGAAAAATTTCTAATTCAAAACCAAAAAATTCTGCTTAATATCGCGAGGCGTAATTTAGTAAAATAATAAAATTGTATGAAACAGCTTAACAATCTTGTTTTTTTACCTTGAATGAAATTACTAGTTCCAATAGACCCATTGATCTACGAATACAAAAAGGTCTAGACACTTGAGATTCACAAACGCTCACTTGATATTTCAGACGAATTTGCCAGATTTTATCTATGGAAATAAACAAAATTGAAGTAGATATCTGTATTTTTATATCAAATGACCAGCTTTTTTGCTAAATACATATGAAAGTATATAAACTACGGTACTTAAAACAGTACCAATTTTTATAATTTTTGTCAGTCTGTCTGTTTGTTCCGGGTAATCTCTAGAACGGTTAGACTGATTTCGACGGGACTTTCACTGTCAGATAGCTGATGACATAGGAGTAACTTAGATTAGCTTCGGTTCACGGCTTTAATCGCGATTTGCAACAATATCCGCAATAACACCGCAGGACTCAGTTATTTTATAATACATATTAATTTTTCACCGGGTCTCGTGTATTATTATTTTATTTTCACAGGCTGTTAACTTCACAGGACTTGAATAGTTTATTCTAATGAACATTAATAGGCATTTGCATGTCTACCATGACATTTCCATTAATCTTTGCATATTGTGATGTGTGTGTGTGAGAAATATTAAATTAGTACGTATAAAACTAATAATAAAATAATTATTTAAAAATTATTAAACTTGTATTAGTATGCAGGTAGTTTTTTTCCTAATTTATTAACGTTTACAATAATATTTACAAAAGTTACAATACGAACCAAACACACAATACAATACAACAATACGAACTAAAACCACCAAAGAAAGATCGCATAAGTATATTATGCTATCTTTCTTGAGCTTGTCTTGTTCATGTCCGTTGATAAAATCTGCCAAATTCGTCTGAAATACAAATTGAGCATTTGTGAATCTCAAGTACTTAGTAGCTAGGGTACTTAGTGGCTAATTCACCTCAACATATGAGGCGAATTAGCCACATAGAAACATAGCAACACGGTAAGGAGAAGCCATACGCATGCTTTCCCCTCTGTGTAGGCCAAAATTGGCATATGCATTATACTGTTATGATACAGAATGTGTAATGGGAATATTTAACTATCTCACAGGAGGGTCATCTAAATTGACAGCATTCGTGCAGTCATAATTCGTTGGTGACTCTAAGACCGGAGGCCCAATGGTGCATAAGCATTGTTGCGTTGTCTACGTAAAATGAGCATGGTGACCACTATTCTTGGATTCTACTCATTCTTTTCATCCGGCAGAATAGTCACATGGCATGTAGACAAAAAATAGGTATATTAATATGAAATGTACCGATATCTTTTTAGGGTTCCGTAGCCAAATGGCAAAAAACAACCCTTATAGATTCGTCAAGTCTGTCTGTCTGTCTGTCCGTCCGTATGTCACAGCCAATTATTTCCGAAACTATAAGAGCTATACTGTTGAAATTTGGTCAGTCGATGTATTCTGTGAACCGCATTCAGATTTTTACATAAAAATACAAAAAAAAACAATACATTTTGGGGGTCCCCATACTTGGAACTGAAACTCAAAATTTTTTTTTTCATCAAACCTATACGTGTGGGGTATCTATGGATAGGTGTTTAAAAATGATGTTGAGGTTTCTAATTTCATTTTTTTTCTAAACTGAATAGTTTGCGCGAGAGACACTTCCAAAGTGGAAAAATGTGTGTCCCCCCCTCTAACTTCTAAAATAAGAGAGTGATAAAACTAAAAAAATAATATGTTGTACTTTACCATGCAAACTACCAACGAAAATTGGTTTGAACAAGATCTATTGAGTAGTTTTTTTTTAATACGTCATAAATCGTAACACGCAATTTACCTTTCATCCAATCAATACACTAGTATAAAAACATCGATGAAAGTTACAACGAACTACAAGAACTTTTATATGATGTTACTTGCTGATACGGAACCCTTCATGGGCGAGTCCGACTCGCACTTGGCCGCTTTTTTTTATTAATTATGTAATACTCAGTCGGACTATTTGATTTCCAACATAGCTAAGGTTGAATGTTACGCCTTCATACATACATTGCTCACTTAATTATTTTCCTAAAAATACTTCGGCGAATTGTGTACGTGTCGTTCATAACAGGTGACCCTGAGGCCAGTTATGGTAATTAACAACAAAAGATACAAGTAAAACGTCGCCACGTCGAGAAATCTCACTGAGAGAATTCAATCATTCTCTGCCCCTTTGTAATGACGTGTCCGGGCTAAATTTACTATACACTTACTTATTGACACGTTCCAAAAATACACTTCTTGGCAAAACTGAACGGGCGTTAACATTGCTATCAGCCGCATAATGCCCCAACTTACACACATATATCTATACGCGCTAATATTATACGTACATCCGCAACTGTTGTACCTATTGGTCGGATATATAGCAACCAATACTACGAACACACGTAGAGGTTACTTCACACCAAACTATCATATAAGTACCAGTGTTCTTTCTTGTAAATGGCAGATCGTCGTTCGTTGGCTGTCGTGCGCTTTATGACGATTGTCGATCTATGCGGATCTATTTCATGTACCCTTTTACTGCTTATTGGAAAGATTAGATATTATAGATAACAATGGCGTAAATAATGACCAATATCCTACTGTCTCATTAAAAAAAGATCTTTGCCCACTAAAGAAATCAAATTTCTTTGCCGAATTAGCCGAATTTAATAAAAGGAAAAGATTCTCAATTCGTCACGATCGAATAACGTTTTTATGTATGTAATCCGAATGGTTGGTCGATTACTAGTCCGATTTGAAATTTATTTCAAGCAAATTGTCATTAGGTCAGATATTTTTACAGAGTTCTTGAAATTTTGTCAAAAGCAATTTGTGATGTAATGTAACTGACGATGAGAAATTAAAATAGCCGGTGAAACTATTTATTAATATTAATAGGTATATTATCATGCTGAAGTAGCCAGGACTACTCATCATACATCCTTAACTTTTATGAGTCAAGACGCTGAAGCTCTGTTTTTGCTTTGATAAATGCCACCAAAGGTGAAAAATTAACATGAAGAATAGACACATTGTTTAATGTAACGTAACTTAGGCACCTCCATTTCCCCATTTTCAAAAGATTAAAACCATAACTTTAGCCTTTATGTTAATTTTAGTTCACCTTGCAAAAGCACCAGATTTGAAAGTTTCATACAAAATATAAAATTGAATAATATAAGTAATTCTATCCTGTAGTGATTAAAAAGCAAGTTTCTTGGAATTATTTACGATTTGTTAGACAGTATATTTTTTGTTTTTAATATGAAAACAAAGAAAGAAGAGAAGCTATGTGATGATGAGAAAAAAAATCTGATGATATGTACTCTTGCTTTGAAGTACGGTTAATTCAAATGAAATGAAAGTGTGTATGTCTGTGAGTCCAATATGTTTCTTAAATACAGACTATAGATGTCAGAACGTTAATCGCCCAAAACTAACGCGCTTACGGTTTTGCAATGAAAGGTTTGAAGCGTGTCATTTATGCGCGCGTGTTATTTAGTTGTGTTGAACAGTATAACGGTAAAAAGGCACCATTTACATTACTTGTCCATGTGGTACAACAACCAGCGCAATATCGGTGGATAAACATCCACCGTCCGTTCCGCACCACCTACTGCGCACCTACACTTGCCACTGTAGTCAAGTAAAAACGTTTATATAGGTATTTTGAGGGAACTAATTCCTAATGCTGCATTATGTTGCTATGAGTGGCCATGACTTTAACATTGGTCGAATTTATATTAGTATTCATATACAGAAAATGGAGCACCTATAGAGTTTACAATCATTTTTACGATCATATATGGGAAGCCAATGAAAAAAGTGATCAAGAAATCTGAAAACGTAAAACTACCATCGTGTATTAATTAGTTTATTCTAAAAAAAATTACAACAGCTTTTTTACTTAACTATGTTGAATATATCTAAAGTAACCTATGTCTCCTCCAGATTTAAAGTAACTCCATGCCAAGTTTCATTAAAATCGGTTTAAGGGAAAGCTTAACATTCAGACAGAGCTACTTTTATAATATTAGTTGAGAATTCTTCTTTTTATCCAAATTAGATATACGTATGTCTCACAACTATAATTTTTACAGGTAATAGTTTCAGTCTAACCAATTTCCGTTGTTTGTCTACAGACTGCGTCTATTTCGAGACGTCGTCGACGTCTCCGTACCAAATCCGACGGATAGAGGAACTGAACAAGACGCCCTCTGGCAACGTGGAAGCAAAAGTCATGTGCTTCTACAGGCGGCGGGACCTCCCTAATCCTCTTATACAGTTAGCTGATAAGCATCAAAGTAAGTACATTCTACAAAATCTCATTTCGTCGTCTGAACTGTGGCAACCGTGTGTGGATGGTTTGGCAACCGTATTTAAAAAAATACAACTCTATACAATTATTATTAAGATATGCATGGAAAATATTAGACCAGTTTCGTAACATTAATTTTGTCTTTATTATGATAATTTATATTTTGACTACGCCCTAAGACGTCTGTCTAGCTGTTTAAATTTACCAACGTTATATAAAAAAGTAAATGTGGAACTCAATACAATTTGATTGTATTTATATAAACACAGTACTCGGAGCGTTAGTATCCTTGAAGTCTAACTTTATATTAAGACATTGTTTATATATTGATTTTTTTTAACAGACCAGTCACGCACGTCGACTGGCTAAGACAGGACTATGAATATTGGCTGTGTACGTTATATTCTGCAATGCCGACCGCGTCACGTCGACCCATGCGGATTAAGCGTGTTTGATTCTCTTCTATTAATAGATTTATAAAGTATCCCATATCAGATCTTTTTATACGTACTAACGGCTCAGCGGGTGTCTTTGCTGGAGCTACTAAACTTTCAACATTCCAATAACGTATTGCCATAACTAACGCACACGCAATTTTTTTTCTATCTCGTAATAGTGGAAAATCAATAATAGTGTAATTCTGGTAATCTACAGATTTTATAATAGTTCCATTTCGTAGAAACGACCTGTTTTAGCTTTATCGCTAGCCAGTAAATAAAACGTTGAAAAGCTGCTGCCAGTCGCGCCTCTATAACGTAGTCTTTACAGGTGATAAGAAAAAGATAAATATCTTACCCTCCGTACCTGTACTAAAGTTTAAAATAGGTTAATGAACCTTTGACATAAAAAAAAACAATTTTCGATGGTAAAAAAGACTATAACACATTAAGTCACTTGAGAGACGAGTTAATGTGAAAACATTAAACGATCGCTATGGAACTAGTCAAAACCTGTCTACAGTTTAACAGTCTCGGATGCCTTTCCGAAATATTGATAAAGATAATGATCAAGCTCGTAAACTGACTTGGAAATCTAACCACCGTCTCACCATGTCAATAATATCGAAACGCAAGGGCTCACGCTATCGTGTGGTTGCCTTGATACGACCGTAACTCGCTCTAAGTCCTTGGACAACATCTTTTACCAAATGCATTGTAAATTTTCAGAAGAGAGTAATGAGTATGCAATTGATACTGATGCAAGCTGGTTGGAATGCTGTTAGGTGCTCTGAGAGTCTATTATACAATCATAAATCGGCATTCATGCCGCGAGTCAAGGCAACAGTTAGATAGGTAATGTTTTAAACAAATTACTACAAGGCAACTAACTCAATAATTTCGTTGCCCGGGAGTACGTCGATTGCCAAAAAGTGAAATAAATACTAAAATGCACTTTATAATAATCACACACTTACATCATAAGGGAACTCGTGTATTATAAATTAATTACGCAACCAAGTTTCCAGCTTGACAACAAACAGCCGAATACAATTGAGAATGATTTAAAACTTGACATTTCATGTGAAATCTTCATCCATATACGTATGCATATGTAGGCAAAACATACATATAACCGTCGAGAAGCCAAACTACGTGACGGGGTTCGTAATCCATTAAATTATTAAAAACGTGAATAAAATCGATTTTTAATGCCTACACACTTCGTTACTTATTATAAAATAATCTGTAATTAATTTGTATTTCCTTATTTTCAGTTATTGAAAGTCACTCAAACAATAAAGTACTCCTAGAAAACCTAACCCCCTCGTACAGTCACACTATAGTCATGGGTGATTTTAACACCTGCCTATTAAAAAATGACTCTCGCTCCGCCAACCTTCGATCCGTTATTGAATCTTGTAATCTCTCTATTCTTCCACTAAATCCTACACACAATCTACCAAACCGCAATTCTTCTCTCCTAGACCTTATTATTGTATCCTCTGTGGAGCACGTTGCCAAACATGGCCAGTGTTCTGCAGACTCATTTTCCTATCATGATCTTCTCTTTCTTTCCTATCGCATTCGTACTCCTAAACCTAAAGCTAAAATCGTTTCAAATCGTAATTTCCGTAATTTGAACGTCGAAAACCTTCGCAGAGATGCTGAAAATATAGACTGGAGTCCTCTCTTCAACTCGCAATGTGTCGACGATAAGGTTAACTTCTTCACCAGTAACTTGATTTGCTTATACGACAGACATGCGCCGATACAACAAATAAAGGTGAAACATCTCCCTGCACCCTGGCTTACTGAGGAAATAAGGGAGATACAGAAAAAGAAAGCGAGGGCTCATACTACGTATAAAAAACACCCGACAGCTACAAACTGGGCTAAATTTGTGTCCCTCAGAAATCACTGCAACAAGATGTGTAGGAATGCACAGCGCCGACATATCCACAAATCTGTTGAAGATGGTGACCCAGCCAAAGTCTGGAAATTTCTTAAGTCGTTGGGGATCGGCAAGTCACGTTCTAATAATGCTTCAAAAAATGTTGATGTTGATTCCCTGAACGCACATTTTTCTGCGTCCTCCAGTTACGGAGGAGCTGCCAAAACTGCTACGCTAAATTACATTTCTTCTCTGCCGACTCCTAACTGTTCACCGTTCGTTTTTAGTCAATTTGCTGCATGTGATGTAAGGAAGAGCATAGTGACAATAACCTCTAATGCCGTAGGAAGTGACGGTGTCAGCCGTAACATGGTTCTTCCCATCCTTGACGTAATCCTACCCATAATTTGTCATATCCTCAATTACTCCATTTCCATCAACGCTTTTCCTTCTACATGGAAAATGGCCAAAATTATTCCCCTCCCCAAAAAAGGTAATCCGACTACCATATCAGATTACCGTCCCATATCTATCCTTCCTTTTTTCTCCAAAGTCCTCGAGCGTCTCATTTACACACAATTAAGCTCATTCCTTACAAGAAACTGTTTCCTTAACCCTTTCCAATCAGGTTTCCGTCCTGGCCATAGCACTACCACGGCTCTTGTACATATTACAGATGACGTTAGATCCGGGATGGATAAGGGAAAGTTGACGGTCTTGGCTTTACTAGACTTCAGCAACGCCTTTAATACTGTTGATTTCGATGTCTTATTGGGTGTACTGTGCTCTCAAAACATATCTCCATCGGCAATTGACTGGTTTCGTAGTTACCTGTATGGTCGCCAGCAGTGTACTTGTATCGAAAATGTTTACTCTTCTTGGCACACAACATCTGCTGGTGTACCTCAGGGCGGCGTGCTGTCCCCTTTACTTTTTGCAGTTTTTATTAGCTCAATCACAAATCAATTACTTTCTTCCTACCACTTGTATGCAGATGATCTTCAAATTTACTCACAAGCAACTCCAGATAATTTAACACAAGCAGTGAACGACATAAATCAAGACCTAATGCAAATATGCAACTGGAGTAGAAAATATGGACTGAATATAAACCCAACTAAAACGCAAGTCTTGATAGTAGGTAGCTCTAGGCAGTACTGCAAAATAAACTTTCAGCAGATACCAGTCGTGTGTTGCAGCGGTACGATTGTGCCATATAGTGAAAAAGTCAAAAACTTGGGCATCTATATGGATAAGCACCTTTCTTGGAGCCCCCAGATCGGGGAAGTTAGTCGCAAACTATTTGCAGCAGCGGGTTCTCTGCGGAGGCTACGGAATTTTCTTCCAACTAAAACTAAAATTGCACTTGCACAATCTCTACTGCTTCCCATCCTTGACTATGGCGATGTCAGCTATCTGGATATCACCGAAGACCAACTGAATAAACTTGAGCGACTTCAAAACCTCTGCATCAGATTCATATTTGGATTGCGTAAATATGATCACATCTCAGAGTTTCGTTCTAAACTCAAGTGGCTACCCATACGCTTTCGCCGGAATCTGCATATTCTTTCTGTTTTATACAGTGTTCTGTTTCATCCTCACACACCTCCATATCTCAAAGAACGGTTTCAGTTCTTAAAAAATACACATTGTAAGGACCTGAGATCATCGGAGAATCTAAAACTAAAAATGCCAGCACATTTCACTCACTTTGCAGGTAAATCTTTTAGTATGCAAGCAGTGCGGCTTTGGAACAACTTGCCTGAGACTATTCGACAGGCTAAAACCTTGACTTTATTCAAAAAGCTGGTGAAGGATCACTACTTGTCATTGTGAATACTTTTGTTTAGTTTTATGAAGTGTAAATGTATATATGTGTATGTATGTATGTATATATGTATGTGTATATATATATATATATTAGTTTGTATATATGTATATTTGTATGTCTGTGTATGTGTATGTATTTATGCATTTGTGTAAGTGTAAGTATATGTCTGATGTCAATGAATGTGTCTCTATGTATGATTCTTTAATCATATTCTGAAGTATGGTTGTCTGGAAGAAATCGCCATGAGCGATAAGACCGCCAATTGTTGTACAAATAATTTGTAACTCATATTTTATGATTCTTTTCTATTGTACTATGTATTTTGTATTAACAATGAAGACAATAAATAAAAAAATAAATAAAATAAAGTACCGAATGTTGTTAACCTATGACTGCAGTCAGAATAAAGTCAGACAATTCAAAAGTAATTTATTTACAACGTACTTACATATCAAGGCAAACGAAAGCTTCACAGTTAGTATTCAAACTGAATTCACTAAAGCGATTTTAAGTTACAAATCAATAATTACTAGGGTCTAAAATCTTAGACAAAAATTTAAACCTCTTGTATTAGGTAGTCTCATTATTTTTTTGAATCCTTATTCGTTTTCCGAAGCAAAGGCAGAACGTCGGCTGTCTATCGTCGAAATAATCATCCATCGAATTCAGCTAAGCTGTTACTTGGTTTTATGTTATAAAGTAATCGCACGACATTTATTGTAGTGTAATACCCTTCATGTTAATAACTAGCAGATTATGGTTGCTTCTTACCAAGTAACTAAATTGAAACATATTAATATTAAGCACTATAATCGTATGTGTTGTTATTATATGTAATAGATAGTTTCGCCTAGTAATCAATTAAAAATATTCCTAGTATTCTGGTTATGTCGACAGCTGAGTTGCATTCAATTCAAACCTTCCACGCATCTACCATGATGCCTACTGCCCACGTGATCTACTTTATAGATTTAATTATAAAAAGGTGGTACCTATCCCCTATAATTACAAAAAATGTGCAAAATAAACAGAAACGCCCCTAGAATGCAGCCAAGAGATTACTTGACGAAAGTACATATAAAATAAAAGTATACTTTTTTGTAAATACAAAAACAGCATTTTGTTGCATGATAAAGGTAGTTCCGACTGTTCCGAGGCGGTCAGATCAGATCGCATTGCCCTACTTCCTTCAGAACACATTCGAATGTTTTGTTTCACAATATTGCATAAATTGTTGCTAGGTCCTCGGCTTTCGCGGACTATGATACTTCAACAACTAACTACTGGTATAATAAATCTTAATCATTTACTAGTCATTAATTGGAAATAGTTGAGTTAGCACGCACAATATTAACTTGCGAGACCAAAACATATCACATGACACGATTGATTTTGTTTGTGAAATTAGATAAGAACTATTATTAAGTAAACGGTTGACATCATGATATTATAAAAGACATAGTATGAAACATTGAACAGTATCGGTGATAGAATTCGTAATAGTTTTTCACCACATTGCGTTTGTCTTTTAAATACGGTACATCGCAATGATGCCAACGCCATTAACATCTGCTTGCTTCGAAACTCTTATAAAAAGACGAGTAAATCCCCAAAGTTTAAATAGATAGATAATCAATTGCAATATCGATGAATTACCGACCGAATTATGAACGCGGTTAGAGTTCTCACCTTTTTGAAAATTTTGTCATATCGAAAGTAACGTCAAAACATATTAAAATTGTACGGTTTATACTGCGTCCAGATGCACACTAGTATGAAGACAGCACATTGCACCGTACTGTGTCCACCACAGATTCGATTTCTTCTTGCACCTTTTTACACTCTTTTTGTTAACTTGACTTGTTTCTATCTACTTAAGCATATATAAAAGGAATCTTTTACGTGATTTTCATCGATTTTATAACTTTATTTTCATTTAAAATTTTATACAAGAACCCCCTTACTCATAAAATTTATTTATCGTTATATATTGGTTGAAAATAATATAGAATCGGTGATTGAAATTAAATGATACTTTTGACTAACTCGTTGTTTTTAAATAAAATATTACCTTTATAAAATGTTACCATAATTACTTTTTTGCACCACTCCGGTTGTATTGGCTGGGTCATTGTATTAAAAATCGGCCAAGTGCGTGTCAGGCCACGCACAGGAAAGGGTTCCTCAGCCACCTATAATGGTATGTGGATTTAAAATCGTATCCAATAGATAATTGTTATGTTTACGTATTAATACGTTAATTTTGTATGACGTTTTCCAAGTGAGCACATTTTACCATATAAGCCTTTATAACTCCTGAACTAAGAAAGTCATCTAATCGGTTATAGTTTTCCTTCAAAGTTCATTAAATGGACCACCATCACGATTTTTTTCAGATTTTTTGAGCCAGCCGTTTAGCTTTTAAAGGGGGGGGGACGCCCTGTTTTTACAAAAAAGTGCCCTTTAAAGTGAAATATCTCGCAAACGGATACCTAAATCAAAAAATCGTCTAGGAAACCCTTTATTGTTTTTAAAAGACCTATCTAATGATACCCCACATGATGGGGTAGCCTCGAGAAAAAAAAATCATCCCCACTTTACGTGTAGGGGAGGTACCCCAAATAAAATTATTTTTCATAATTTTATTGTAGCACTTTGTCGACGTAATTACAACACGTATTCATGCAAACTTTCATCTTTCTAGCACTTACCGTTTGGACGGTAAGTCGAGGACGGACGGACGGACGGACGGACGGACGGACGGACGGACGGACGGACAGACGGACATGACGAATCTATAAGGGTTCCGAGTTATGAACTTCGGAACCCTAATAACATAACAAATACGTGTATAAGGTAATATACTATACATACTTTATATAAAACTTCATATTATGTATAAGATCGTTATAGTACATTTATATGTGTATTTTAGGCCAACAGTATATATAATAATCTAAAATGTTATTATTCGAAAAACAACCCATATTGTAAAAACATATTCGTGTTAGATGTTGTCCTTAACACTATTTCGCCATCATTACCTAATATGGATAAGACACATTCCAGCAGTGATCAATTGTAATTAAAATTGAAACATTAATCTCATCGACTTTCATTAGGCAACCCTCTACCTGAGTAGCGCCATACCTACAACTTCGCAGACGCGGGACTCAACCATTTCACTCTATGTGATTACGATCTGTATTTCACGAGTTTTGTGTTCGCTGGCTCACACATAAATCGATCCTATACATACTGGTGTAACATGCACTTATTATGCTATGACGTCACAAGCTGAAACCTAATTTTAATATTCAGTGTAAGCGTGAATTATACAATTCAACTTTGGATACAGAAGTTGAGATTTTGAGTATTTTTAGTAAAACAAGTCATAACTTTTTCAAGGCGGTGTTTTGCTCCTTATGTGTGGGCGTAAGACTGAGTAATGTAGATATAATTCTAATTTCACTTTTAAGTAATTATTAACGTCAACAGGAAAATAATATCGCCTATGCTGATGATAAGCAATATCTCGGCAAGGTGCTTCACGTATAAACCTGTAATTCCAATCGGCTATTATCGTAAACTCCGAACCCTTGCGTTGTTTATCGTATTCATCATCAACATCAAACGTCGACAGCTGGACATAGATTTCTCTTCGCCTGGCTTGTTTTTTACAATACAAAATATTGTGCTTAAGATAGGTAGCGAGCGTAGGTCTGTGTATCGGCCAACATCAATTTTCCATACCCCTAGGATGCGAGCGGAGCCGCGGTCATCAGCTAGTAATTAATGTTTAAAAATGTCCTTCGAGTACATAAAAATATAAATTAGATAGGTGAATATTAATTTATTTAGTCCTTGAGCTCTTCGATAACTGTATCAACATTTTAATACTTTTAATTAATATCCGATCGTCATCCTGCTGTTATCGCAGTCGTCATAACAGGATAAATTAATAATATTGAAAAGGTCATTAACTTGTACAATTAAAAGCCACATCATGAGAGACCCATTACCGAGATATCTAGTTGTTAAACAAAGATAGCTGGCTAGAGCGAGAGATCACTACTCTTTAAAAATTCTCAAGTGTAATACAGGGGGCGTGAAAAAGCTACTTACTATGCCGCCAGAGTGTGGGTCATCATGCTGCATTATCTACATTCACAATGAGGATGGTGACCACCACCACTTTTGGCAACTACGTATGCTTCGTCAGATTCTTAAATATAAATAAATCTTGTTATATGTGTACGAATACTCGTATCTGATATTGGAAAAATATAACAAAAAAAAAATTGAGAAGATATTGGTCTTATATCTATTATGTACCATTACATGGTTACGTTAAATACTTTCGTATTAATTGTATTTTGTGACATATTCTTAGTGTAAACTGTACTAAGTAAGGTCAAACTCTATCAGTGTCGCACTGGGCCAAGTGTCATTTAAGTGTTTCCATCGACACTATGAAGAAGTGTAAAGCTTACAGTGTGACCCCTTGATCACAGTAAATAAATATTTAATTGTATTGTAATTGATGTACCGACATTTTGATACCGTCCTAAATCTTTGTAAATAGAACGGGAAGTTTTGATTTGTTGCTCTAAAATTTACTGCTTGCCGACACAAAACCAAGTACGGCCCATGAAATGAATCTGAGGTGTCGTTAAGTCAGTGTTATGTAAACGTAGTCGGGAACGCTTGGCGCTAGTAGGAACGAAACGCGCCCCCAGCCGCGTGGTAATGACCCTGGCGGCGCTGTGGTATGTAACCGCGGGCGATACCACTAAAGCTTGGTTTTCGCCACACTGAAGTAGCATACCAAAAATTGTAATTTTAATAAAGTGTACGTTAAAGTATAACACCGTATCTCTCTTTCTTTTAATTCTGAAAGGTAATAAATAAGACGTACAATCAAAGTATTATGATTTTAAAATCCACCTAAGTACAAATCAACATTCGTAATATTTAAAGTTGAAAAGTGGAATAAAATATGTGTAATAAGTTTAAAATTTACTATAATATACTAAATTTTACCCGCGGCTCTACCCGAATGTTTGTTGGTTACGGTACGTTAAAGAGTAGCCAATACCCTTCCTTAGCAATTACAGTATCTCCATGCCAAATTGTATTGAAATTGTTGTAACGCTTTAGCCGTGAAAAAGTAACAGAGTTACCTACTTTCGAATTCATATTATTAGTATGGATACTGATTTATTAAAACTCCATTTAATGTAAAATATTTCTGGAAAATATTACAATAATATCGTTTCTCTTTTATTTAATTGTTGACTTTGAATGATAATTTAAGCCCTTGTTTGTCAGTTACATGCCTGAGTGCAGTCCATGGTCAGAATCTGGTTGCGACGCGGTCGAGTTTTTAGACGATTTACCAACACCGCGAGGGCGTAAAGAGGATTACTGGGTCAATTCCTGTTTTACTGCAAACTGATTTTTAGTCTACCTTAAGATGTATACGAACTTTACTGTTAAAATTTAATTATTGTACATTTGTAGACATAAATATACTCTTTTCATAATAGATGATTACTAATTTATTTACAATATTAACTTTTTAATTCGATCAGAAAACTTAATACTTTGAGAATAGATTTTGACCGAGTGCTCTGGATAAACGCTTTTATTTGCAGTCTGTAGCCTATTTAGGGTATATTAAAGTATAGTTCCTGTTGAAATGTATTTTATTGTTGTCATTTAGTTCATATCTTCTTCTTAGCGTTTCGATGACAAACGTTACGTTACATTTTTTATTTACATGAAAACAGGATATGTATCGATATGTGAAAAATATGGTTAGTATACGAATTGTTCTTTTCTCGACTATCTAGCTGCCGTATATTTTTAAGATGTAATTTTAAGACAGTATAGTAGATACTAGGTGTGGTAACCAAACCAAACATCACCCTTATATGTACTAATAAGGGTGATGTTTGAGTAATCATGGATAAGCAGTATTAACATATTCTCCGTTGAATGTCGCGCATAGAAACAGCACCAATCGACGGGGTGCGTATGTAAAGAGCGAGTTCGGGACAAAGATCGTGTGTTAATTCGGACCGCGTAGACCAGGGGCGCGGGCGGCCGGGGTTAGTAAACATAATCATGGCCTCCTCCCGCTGTACAATTCAGTAGCTAAATGGGAATGAAGAGTTGCCTCACCCGCACCCCGTCTCACACCCGCACTCTGTCTGCCGCCTCAACGCCCACACGTCTTGTGACGCAGATGTTAAAATATCTGAAAAGATATGCTTATTTTTTCATACATCGCAATAAAAATACCCCATCTAATAGGAATAATCTTTAATTATGTATGACATATCTTTCATGTTAATTATTGCCTGCTGGAAATTGGTAAAAGATTGTTTATTTTAAGGTCAATTAAAAGTGACACTTTCATGATACCGACCAGACGGGCTACCTGAAGAAAGGTACCTAAAATATATCGTTAAGTTGGAGCAAAGAGATCTCATAATTGTTTTTTTACGTAATAAAAATAATACTGGAGACATCAATACTCCGTGACTTGTATTCTAAACTACTTAACCGAATGGCTGGCCCCTCCCTGCGGGGTGGTTCCCCCGTATCGACCGTGGCGCCCTCATCTCGCAGGTACACGCAACACTTATCCCGGTTTTAATTGTCGCCACGCGCCGATGACCCTCGCCAACAACCGACAACTTCGATGCTAGACACCGTTACGCGGCCTGCTCACTGCCATGCCAACTCACAACTTATTCAAATGTTTTATATGTATGATTCCACAATTATATATTCCGTTTGACATTCAGGCGCGACTAAATAATGAGTACGACAATATCACTTGATAATTATGCTAAACTTAACACGTTTTTCAGCGCAATGTTTTAATTGAGCAAAATTATCGATTGTAAATTTTAACGATGCTGACCTTCAAAAGTATTCCACCTCAATTAGTAAAATTCTCATTTTACACCTTCATATTTTTATATGTATTCTAACACGTACCATGTTAAAAATGTTCATTGAAGAAACAGCAAAGCTATGCGGGCTTTTCCGAATAGGTCTCATATCTTTATTAACCTCTGATTTTTGAGATAACATAACAGAGATTTGCAGAAATGTATTACAGATAGGTGTATATTGATATAAAGACGTTTGTAATGCACGAAAGGTGAGAGTTTACTAATACAAATAGCTCACATTAAAGTAATTCCGTTGAGCACGGGAACGTTAATCTATTTAAGTGCTAGAAATATTTGGTTAACTGCAGTATGTAGAAGAATGTTTTAAACCATCTGGTTGATAACAAATCACAACTTTCTATTATGCAATCGATTGTGTAATAGTTGCTTACACGAGTAGAGTTGATTACAGCAACATTGTTAAGGCTACTTGCTGAACCTCCGAAGTGATAGCGAAAGAAAAAATCATTAATATTTCACATTTTTTGAAATAGTTTGCATAAATGCAGCTATTCTTGTTTAATAAATATGTCTTTTTCATAATTATGCAAATGCCATTAACTTTTTACGTAATGCACTATTTATTAAATTTCTGCAAACAATTGTTCCTTTTGGAAGTAAAGATAAATTATTTTAATGGTACTTAATTAAGTATATATCTTGGGCTTAAAGAAAATTTGGATATGACATGGCGTAGTAGAAGTACATAGATTAACAATAATTCAAAAGAAGAAATGATTTAAAAAAAAACTTATACAAAATCAATATAAACCTGTTATTGTCCTGCTTGAAATAATCTTTGCTGAAACGGAGAATTCAAGTATCGAGTACATGAAAATTATTGTGAAAAATAGTGAAAATACCTCTAAGAATTCCACTTTATGGTTTTTAAAAATCTAGTCTTATAAAGAAAATGCAAGTATACGCTCTTCTTACCGCTACTACTTGTAACGTAAACACAGCTTTAATGAATAGCCAGTTTCTTGTTGCTACATACTGTAGAATGAGCACTATAAATTTCATAAAAATATCTCAACTTGCTTCACTTTGTATGAATGTAAGCAATGTGGTTTTCCTACTAAAATAAAGAAATCATAGATTGTTGAGTTTAATGTTATATGTTAGGTTATAATAACAATCAATTTATTTAAGGAATTCAATTTTCTTCAGGATACTTTGGATAGGGTTGTTAATTTTTCACCCTAAGAATTAAATTCTTAGTTTTATTAAATCTACATAATATTTTTTATTTTGTTTATAAATTAAATGCCAAAATGACTTTGGAAATGAGTAGAATCCAAGAATAGTAATCTTCATTGGGAACGCGGACTTAGCAGCATGGTGACCCATGCTAGGGCGGCCTAGTGAGATGCTTTTCACGCCTCGCTTGTAGGCTCCGGGATCATAGATGGAGGGAAACACATGCGCTGATAGTGAAATTGTTAACCCTTAGTTAATTCACAGCCTCGGCTATCTCACTTACTTTAATACGCCTATCGTCCGACACGATATCGTGCACCATTTCGATGACTTATGGTCTGGCTGCGGTTTTGGAAATGCACACATTACTATGCCCATCGAACTTCTCCACGCTAATACTCTAGTTAGTCGTGATTCTAATTAAATAAATATACTTAAGTATTTACTTAGCTTAACGTGGTAGATCGTTGTGTAAAAAGTCATTTGACGAAGCAAGAGATGTGTCACACAGAAACTACTATCAAAAGGCAAATATTTACGTTTATATGAAGTTACAAGCACTATAATAGTATATGATACTACATATACTGTTATATATGTGTAGATAATGTAACATGCTAAACTTAGTTTACAGGTTCATTAGCACTACAGTGTGATATTTCGCACTTTCTTTTAACCTTTAGATGTAGTTCTAGGTTTTGGTATGAGATACATCTATTTGCAAAGCAGTTTTTTCTTATACACTGTGTACACTCAGGATTCAGGGCGCATTCTTTCAACACCAAAGTGTGTCAATCACATGTAGCTGATTCAGTAATTTTTGGTTATAAAACGCTTTAAACGATCGCTTTGAAAAATAATTGTTGACAGAGCTAATTTTATGGATTGAAGATAGATCGATCGATTACTATGCTGTTTTAAATCAATGTAATAATACCGATTTAGCATAGTATTCACCTTTCTGCCTATGAAGTGTCAGCCGTCCTTTATAGGTTGAGGTGAGGGGATACGGTTGCAGTCAATGATAGTAATTATGGAACACTTACTTGGTTTACTTTATATGGGTAAAACAGGTCTAGGGAAGTCAAAAATATGTAAAATAATAAAATACCTACTAACTTTGTTAGTTCAATTGATTTAAACTTAACCTGGTCCTGTAAAAACTAAACGCAGGCGTTTCCCTAGTACCAGAACGACTGTAATAAAATGTCTCCATAACCAATACAATTTAAACTATGTCAGTAGAGGGATTGTGGGGCTGTAGACGTTAGCATGGTTCCCATGGGTGTTCTAATCATAAGTACAAACAACTTCATGCTCTGGTGAGTCGCACCGTTGTGCATGGTCCTGGAGACGGTGACGTCACCAGCGAGTCGATGGCTGCGCACGGGCACGTGGATTTGTGGAGGCCTCGGACGCATTGAAAGTGAGACTGCGGGGAGGGCCGCTTTGTTGAGAGGGGGGGGGGGGCGTGAAGGGTCAATGAACCTCGCGCATCCGACCGATCCGCACTTGTACAAGACCGTCGCATTGTTTCAACATCCCGTAGCTTACAATCTAGCGTCTCACTCATTGAAACCGGACTCACAATATTTAAGATAGTGAGCTACCGTATCGAGACACATGACTTGATGCTGTTAACTTAGCGAATTTCGGCAAACATTGTCTCAACTATATCATATCAGTTTAGAAAAAAATGATATTAGAAACCTCAACATCATTTTTGAACACCTATCCACAGATACACCACATAGGTTTGATGAAAAAAAAATGTTTGAGTTTCAGTTCCAAGTATGGGGACCCCCAAAATTTTTTTTTTTCGATTTTTATCTAAAAATTATAATGCGGTTCACAGAATACATCGACTGACCAAATTTCAACAGTATAGCTCTTATAGTTTCGGAAATAATTGGCTGTGACATACGGACGGACAGACAGACAGACAGACTTGACGAATCTATAAGGGTTCCGTATTTTATTTATTTGCATATGTGTATATCATATGCAAATAAATAAAATTGAAGTGTCTGGATTCAAATTAACAGCTTTTACCTATGAAAATATATCTTTTTTAGGGTTCCGTAGCCGTATGGAAAAAAACGGAACCCTTATAGATTCGTCAAGTCTGTCTGTCTGTCTGTCTGTCCGTCCGTATGTCACAGCCGTGTTGAGGTTTCTAATATCATTTTTTTCTAAACTGAATAGTATGCGCGAGAGACACTTCCAAAGTGGAAAAATGTGTGTGTCCCCCCCTCTAACTTCTAAAATAAGAGAGTGATAAAACTAAAAAAAATATATGTTGTACATTACCATGCAAACTACCAACGAAAATTGGTTTGAACGAGATCTAGTGAGTAGTTTTTTTTTAATACGTCATAAATCGTAACACGCAATTTACCTTTCGTCCAATCAATACATTAGTATAAAAACATCGATGAACTTTTATATGATGTTACTTGCTGATACGGAACCCTTCATGGGCGAGTCCGACTCGCACTTGGCCGCTTTTTTGAATTTTTGTCCGGGTAATCTTTGCATCAGCTGGACCGATTTTGATTGGACTTTAGATTAGCTTCGCCCCGCAATGTTTCCCACTGTAAAGGTAAAACAATACCGTTCTACTCGCATTATCGGATATTTTTCGCTACGTGGAAAACATAATATTAATTTAGAAATTGTATTTAGTTGTGCATTTCTTGTAATTATTGAGCGGAAGCAAACAGGTGAAGCGAGTATCCGTTCCGACCGCAGTGCTGGCTATAAAACACGCGTAGTGTGGTGACAACGTTCCTACCCAAAAGCGAACACAATACATACAGAGTTCAACGATTTATACTGATACACTACATCTCGATTACTTCACGTCATAGAGCAACACGAGAGAATTCCCATACGCAGGCGTTCCCGTCTGTCAAAGTATAAGCCCTAATGGCCATATACATTATACTTTTATGATACAGAGTGTGATTATGTGTGTCAAATAGTGTTTTTAGGGTTTCGTAGCCAAATGGCAAAAAACGGAACCCTTATATATTCGTCATGTCTGTCTGTCCGTCCGTATGTCACAGTCACTTTTTTCCGAAACCATAAGAACTATACTTTTGAAACTTGGTAAGTAACTACATCTGTAATTTGTGAAACTGAATAGTTTGCGCGAGAGACTTCCAAAGTGGAAAAATGTGTGTGTCACCCCCTGTAACTTCTAAAAAAGGAGAGTGATAAAACCTAAAAAATAATATGTTCTACATTAACATGCAAACTACCAACGAAAATTTTTTTGGACAAGATCTAGTAAGTAGTTTTTTTGTAATACGTCATAAATCGTAAACCGCAATTCGCCTTTCATTCAATCAATACACTATTATAAAAACACTCATCAAAGGTACAACTAACTACAAGAACTTTTATATGATGTTACTTGCTAATTTGGAACCCTTCATGTGCGAGTACGACTTACACTTGGCCACTTTTTTTTGTGTGTTAATTGTTATGAGTGGGTTTTATGTAACAGGTTTTTTTTTTTGTATGCGAGTCTAAAATATGTATATGTCTAAAGAAGAAGACGCTAAGACTACTCCCCTCCGGTCCACAAGCTCGTGTTGCTCTATGACTTTCCGTACACATATCATGTATGTATTTTTATTATATGCGCTCACTTTTACTACAGTTATAAGATTTCTTTATTAACTGATAAGAGAATTCTGACGTAATCATTACATACAGATAATAGGCGACAATTTATGGAACTTGCAACAGTTCATGTACGTAACATTTGATTACAAACTAGTTGTATCCCGCTGTTATTGATGTAAAGCGCGAGTAACGCCGACGAGCGAAGTTAGTCTAAAAATAAAAAGCATAAGCTACTCCTTATCCCATCAGCTCTCTGCCAGTGCAAGTCTCGTCAAAATCGACTCAGTCGTTTCAGATATTAGCCGCACAAACAATCAGACAAACAAACATGTTGTATATTGCATTTTGATATTTGAGCTAGTACCGATACATGTATACTAATAAATAAAATTGAAATGTCTGTATGTATGTGTGACTTCCACTTGCAGAAAGCTAATACATACGGAGTAATTTAGGCTGGGTTTTTTTTAGACTTACTTAGCTCTGCGGCGTTACTCGCTATTTACAACAGTAACCACGGGACTCTGATAGTGATTAATATAATTATTCCACACAATTATTATACCGAACACTGACCGTTCAAGTAGGTATTGCGTATTAACACCAAGGTCATGTAGTTGAGGCTCTGCAGGTGTCAGTCGCCGTTAATCCGCTCCACATATCGTGTGGATGTCAAATTTGACTCATACACATATTTATCGAAACTTGGTACATAACGCTAAATTTTTCAAGTGATTGTTGAATTCTTGAGTCATTGATCTTTTTCTGGCCAATAATAATACACCTCAGGTAGCAAGACAGGTCATGTTTAAACTCGGAATTCAATTTATAATAAGTAATTGCTTAGGAAAGTTGAACATCTCACGATTTCTATATGCACCGTCTTTAAAGTTGGGAGCATTTTAAAAATTTGTGTACACCCTTTACACTACAAAAGTGCTCAATTTTTTTTTTATGAACTTAATATAAAGGTTATCAAGAATCGTCGGATTATTTTTGTAATGGCAATTTATTATTGCAATTATTATCGCTTACTAGGATGTTGTTATTTTACCCAACTCAGAAGGTATAGACTAAGAATATTTAAGAATATTATGGCAATCAAAGAATCGGGTGACTATCATCGTCTATGGACTTCTAAAATTCAAAAGTCACAAGAGCGTTGAATTTCCAGAACCCCATTTGTATTGTTTCATCTGTTTCTCGCTTTTCTAAAAAGGGAAGTGGACTTACTATATTCCCGACTTCTTTAGTTTCTTGTGAGTAATTACGTTGCGGGTTCCGAGAAAGTTAAATTTTTCCTGGGACGTCTCGAATGTCATGATTCGGTGTGTTCGTGGGTCACTGCTGTTGATCCTGGTGTACAGGAGTTACAGTGATAGATGTAGATAGGATTAGTCCCATAAACCCCATGCATACTTATAATATAAATTCTAAAGTAACCGTCTTACGCTTTCATAACTAAACAGCTGCAACATTTTCAACGAAATATGAAATTGAGATACTGGATTGATTCTTGTCCGCGACATACACACGGGTGGAGTAGTCGCTGACAAAAACTGGTTACGATATATACGGTGCTTACATCAAAAAACCAATGTTGTTGTCTGACTGTTTATTTGTGTACATACATATAATCTTAAGAACCGTGAGTTCGATATACAGGACTCGATTGTTGCTGTAAAATGCAATTACAACCGCAGGTAACACCGCGGGAATCAGTTAGTATACAATGAAAGCACAGAATGGAAGAAAAAAGGCAATTTTAATGTTTGTTTTGATCACTTGACTGAGTGACATTAGCCAATCAAACAAGAGAATAGATGCGTCAACGATTGCAGAGCAAAAAGCGTTTGCAATTTGGCTGGGGGGTAGGCCTATGTCCTACGTCTTTTAAAAAAAAATGTGAGCCGTCACGGGACGCCTGGCAGATGTGAAACATCGCCATTATTTTGTAAAAGTAATATGCAGAAAAGAACATATTGTAATAGGAACTAAATATGTCATAATGATAAAATAAAATATTACTAATTATTAAAATAGTACGGTGTGGCGTATAATTATAATTATAATAATTATAATTAAATAATTATATTATAAGTATAATTATAATTATAATTTACGCCACACCGTACACACTACTGCATATAGACTGTATATATATACCATCGTATAGCGTGCCGTGGCGACGCGTCGCCAGTCGCCAGGCCAGAAATCTATTTTACGTGCGCCTATAGATGTTTCACATCAAAAGTCATCCGGCCTGGGAAACGAACACAAGTTTGTCTAATCTGCAAATATTTGTTTCTTATGGATAAGTTTGTGTGTTCAATGTAATATGTATGTATTTACAAAAAAAAAGGATACATGTATTTAATCAGTCGTCTAGTAATTCATAGTACAAGCTCTACTTAGTTTGGAACTAGATGACGTTATGTGTCCGATGTCCGAAATATTTATTTGTTTATATACCCTGACAGACAATTTTTTACTCGTTCACTAGGTCCGTGAACGAGCTCTAAGTATAATTCTCAATTTACGTTGTCACACTGTACTTTTAATAATTGTATTTAACGCTTGACACTCGTAGGTCACCGAGACGGAAACCGTTAAGTCTGAGAAGTTGGCATACCAATGAATATGTATTATCATTAGAACAATTTACTCTGCTCGTTCGCTTACTTTGTGTCTCGTAACTGTAACCATATTATTGCATTGACTAATTCTACACACGACTTAATCCTTTTTGTTTTTCATTTACTTTTAATGCTATTCAGGTACCAGTCCCAGTCTATTGAGGAACTGTTTATATCGAAGTTGTCAGTCAGTGCTCATAAAAGTCGAAGAACGTCTAATGCGCTTCACTTTAAAGGTCGTAGAGAAACGTTGATTTTAGCACGAATGGGCCGTCTCGGCCGGGGCAGTACCAACCTCACACAGGAACAACCTAAAAGTTACAGCAATCGTGGTGTCGTATTTCGTTGATGAATGTGAGACCGGATCCCAATCCTTCTGCTTTATTCTCCGCGCCTCCGGAGGTCCAAAGAATAATGCGGAACCATCTCACTAATCCTACAGGGTGTAGGTTATCATACTGCATTATCCGTACCCGTACGTATAAGGATGGTAACCTCTTCCCCTGTACAAGTAAACAAAGTACAGTCACTTAGGTTGGCTTAAATATTAAAAAAGCGTCCAAGTGCGAGTCGGACTCGCCCATGAAGGGTTCCGTAGCAGCAAGTAACGTCACATAAAAGTGATCAATGTTTTAATAATAGTGTATGGATTGAATGAAAGGTAAATTAATCCATACGTTGTTGGCATACCCAAAAGACGAACTAAACGGTTTGACAGCTCGTTTTTGGTGAGAGTCGCCAGAGTTTGGAACGACCTGCCTGGGTCTATTTTAGTTGAACTCTGGAGCCTTTAAGAGTAGAGTGAACAGGTTTCTTTTGGATGGGCGTGTACCATCTTCGTCTTCATCTACACTTTCCATCAGGTGAGATGGAAGAATCAAACGCCTATTCCATTACAACAATAAAAAAAAATAAAAAAAATTGCTGTTTACGATTTATGACGTATTAAAAAAAAACTACTTTGAGTTTGAGTTCCAAGTATGGGGAACCCCCCAAATTTAGGGTTTTTTTTATTTTTATATGAAAATCTTAATGCGCTTCACAGAATACATCTACTTATCAAGTTTCAAAAGTGGACCCTGTTGTGCCAAAATGTTCCAACCCACAGATTTGTCATTAATGAGTTATTTTCTAAAAACCAACCTAAAATGAGCCTTATTTTATTGTAGCAAAAACCCTCTTTGGTATCTGTTCTCTAGGAAAAGATATACTTAATGTATACCAACGAAATCAGATTGTCTTTATGGGAAAATTAGATTTAAATGTTTAAACTTAAATAACTCAAAATATGTTCACTGTGAGTTGGAATATTTTGGCACAACACGGTCCAAGTATAGTTCTTACAGTTTCAGAAAAAAGTGGCTGTGACATACGGACGGACAGACAGACAGACATGACGAATCTATAAGGGTTCCGTTTTTTGCCATTTGGCTACGGAACCCTAAAAAACGTCCATATGTCACAGCCAATTTTTTCTGAAACCATAAGAGCTATACTTTTGAAACTTCGTGAGTAGATGTAATCTATGAACCGCATATAGATTTTCACATAAAAAAAGGAAAAAACAAATTTTGGGGGTCCCTATAATTGGAACTGAAACTCAAAAAAATTTTTTCATCGAACCCATACGTGTGGGGTATCTATGGATGGGTATTCAAAAATGATGTTGAGGTTTCGAATATCATTTTTTTCTAAACTTTTGCGCGAGAGATACTTCCAAAGTGGAAAAATGTGTCCCCCCCCCCTGTAACTTCTAAAATAAGAGAGTGATATGATATGCAAACTACCAATGAAAATTGGTTTGAACGAGATCTAGTAAGTAGTTTTTTTTACACGTCATAAATCGTAAACTGCAATTCACCTTTCATTCAATCAATACACTATTACTAAAACATCGATCCAAGTTACAACGAACTACAAGAACTTTTATATGATGTTACTTGCTGATACGGAACCTTTCATGGGCGAGTCCGACTCGCACTTGGCCGCTTTTTTGTCATTTGGCCACGGAACCCTAAAATTATCCTTAAAAGGTAAAAAATTTTGTTTATTTATTTACTAGCTTTCGCCCGCGTTTATCTCGATTATTGCAGTAAAAAGCCTATGTGTTATTCTAATATATGAGCTATATTACTGTAAAGTTTCATTCAAATCCGTTCAGTAGTTTTTGTGTGAAAGAGCAACAAACATACATACTCACAAACTTTCGCGTTAATAATATTAGTAGGATAATTTTAACGGCATCGCTATAGTTAATCAGGGTTTTGCAAAAAAGAAGAAAAATAACTACGCTTGTTCTTTGTACTACTAACGACTAAAAATCTAACCAAATTGATGTTTTCCGAAAGAGCACCGGATGGAGTGATTTAATGTCCACGGTCTCACTCACCCAGTTAAAGTTTGCAGCCGATTTGACTCGGTGACTCTAATTGGAAGCGCATTTCGCCGTATCCACCGTAACCGCCACCAGATCTTGGCTATTTTTTTATACCACGACATCTTCCTAGCCTTATTCCCAATTTTATTTGGGGTCGGCTACTAGTTCAACCGGTTTTACCTGAATTTCAGTTTTTCCACGGAGCTAGTGCCATCGGACCTCTGCAACCCTAAGGGAGAACTGAAATTCGAAGATTAAACTAGTTGTCAGTATATTTGAGGGCACTGACTTCCCAATAACGATTGCCATAGATGTTCATGACAACCGGGACCTACGGCTTTACGTGCTCTCCGAGGCACGGGCGTGAATCACCGCCAAACTTCCAAACTCCGGGCAGCTATTAGGAATTTCCTGAGAAAATCCCAAAACACTTTTTGGCCCGACCCGGGATATGAACCCGAGACCTCTTGATTAACAGTCGCATACGCTAACCACTAGACCAACCAGACATAACATAATAAATAAAATTCGGCCAATTGCATCTCAGGCCACGCAAAGGGAAGGGTTCCTCAGTCACTTATAATGGTACGTGGATTTAAAATCGTATCCAATAGATAATTGTTATGTTTACGT
The DNA here is from genome assembly GCA_932526445.1 of Phragmatobia fuliginosa. NCBI lineage: Eukaryota > Metazoa > Arthropoda > Insecta > Lepidoptera > Erebidae > Phragmatobia > Phragmatobia fuliginosa. The sequence continues at coordinate 14,759,876 of OW052074.1, read as the reverse complement.
ATTAATGCGTTTATTTTATATGAAGTTTTCCAAGGAAGCTCATTTTACAAGTTAAGCCTATATGTATATAACTCCTGAACTAACAAAGTCATCTAATCCGTTATAGTTTAAAGTTCATTTAATGAACTTTATAGGACCACCATCACGAATTTTTGAAGATTCTTTGAGATAAGCCGTTTAGCTTTTAGAGGGGGGGGGGGACGTTTTGTTCTTACAAATATTACTTGCAAACGGATACCTAAATCAAAAAATCGTCACGAAACCTTTTATTGTTTTTAAAAGAATTATCTAATGATACTCCACACGATGGGATAGTCGCAGAAAAAATAAAAATATCTCTCATAATTTTATTGTAGCCCTTTGTCGACGTAATTACAACACATATTCATGCAGTTTCATCTTTCTAGCACTTACCGTTTGGACGGTACGTCGAGTCTAGACGAATCTATAAGGGTTTCGAGTCATAAACTTCGGAACCCTAAAAAACGTTTTCTGACATTTAATTGGTTCTATCTCGTAACGTAAATTTTGAGAAAATTTACATCAGTATATATGTATATATGTATTATCATCGCTGAAACAAATATACAAGACAGTAAATTAAATATTTATTATCTCTCGCTTTACTTAGGATTCGTAGGGTTATAATAAATCACAAAGAACACTGTATGATTTTTGTACTTGACAGTTAATTTGGAAAAATAACTGCTTGTGGCGGGATACGTATATAAAGTGTACTAAATAATAAGGAAATAAATAAATAAATATTTCGGACATTTTACACACAACGCCATCTAGTCCCCAAACTAAGCAGAGCTTGTATTATGGGTAACTAGACAACTGATATAAATACATAAACATACTTTTTTTTTTGTAAATACATACTTATTATACATAGAAAACACCCAAACTCCGAAACAAATATTTGCGGATCACACAAACATTTGGTCCGACCCGGGAATCGAACCCGAGACCTCTTGATCAGCAGTCGCATACGCTAACCACTAGACCAACGAGGCAGTCCAAATTGTAATAAATGTTTCTGAATCTTTTAAAAAACCAAATCAAATATATCCTTGTATCCTGATTACAACTGGATTCATCGATTTCTTTTTGCATTTAGATGTGTATCGTTTTCAGTAAATGATTTTCCAAACTCCTTTGTTCTGTTTCTTAGTTCGGTAGGGTTCCAAGTGGGAGCGTCAAGCTAGCCACCTAGAACCTTGTTAAAGTGAGTCGACATCGTGTCATTAGAGGGCGTGAATATTTAAATAGAGATGGCGGGAGCGGCCCGCGGTTTATTCCCATTCCCGCTTGGGTTATAGGACGGTTGGGATTATCTTCTCATTGAATTAATTCTGTTTGCTGATGAAAAAGGCGCTACCAATTTCCATTTTAGTTGAATGGAGAAATCGTAAGCGTTATTGTAGGTACTAAGAGCTGATAACGAACAAGGATTTCTTAATTTTAATACGACCGCTCCTGGTAAAATCTTTTACACTTAAACATTTTATTTTCATTTTTAACAGAAAAAAATATGGCTAAAAGTTTACCACGCTAAAATTCTAAGTTTACAATTTTTAGCTCTTCCTTTCGGAGTTTCACAATAAGTATTGCCGAGCTATTACTATCTACCCCTACTATCTAACTTCTTGTCGGGAGTGGCTTAGAGTTGTCCAACACTTGTCAGGATTGTTCAAGCTACTCATGGCTCGCACAGAAAGTGTAATAGATGTTCACATGACAGACAACAAAGAGCGCTAGTAAACAAACTAAAGCTTTTGTTAAAGCCTCTGCCCAGTTCTAGATCAAGCTTTATGTTGTGCATACGTATTTTGTAGATTAAATTTTCGGTTTGTCATTTACGTCTACCATTCATAAATAGTTCTTGAAATAGTTTACAGTTAAGAATAGACAAATGTTAAAAAACACCCGACACTCACCGTCCTGTCCAAAAATTTACGTTATTCTTTACCGGTTTTTAATGGATAACGATTAACGCTTACTGTTTAGTCGGCTACAGACAGATTACATGTTTTACCAAATACGGTTTGTCGGTAACCAGTTTGGAACTCATTGAGATTGAAGTACCTAATAACAGGTAAGCGGCAATATGTTTAAGAAATTCTGTTTGGAGATCCCAATATAAAAATAAATAAAAACACTTCTTTTTATTGGCGACATTATTAATAATACTAATGGGTTTTACTATTTCCCCATGCTCGTTTTAAACATCGGGTCGCAAAATTTCTCTGGCGAAATCTCGCTCGGTTCCATTGTTCACGCGCTTTGCGTTACGCAATCAAGAGGGGTCATTCAGTCCGCGCCCAAAAGTCGCACCCGCGAAGTGGAGAACAGTCATATCCTATCGATTTGTTAAGATGGCGTGCGCGGGAGGGTTACGGGGGGGTTTGAGGGTGACGCGGGGTGGCGAGGGTGGCCGCAGCCTCCGCGCGGCGCAGCGTGCAGCCTCGCTTGCACCTGCCTGTGCCGTAACCACCGCGACACACTAGCGACATCGCACCGCTTGATGTATGTGACACACAACGTACACTGACCACCCTCTGACGCCAATGTTATGTTTAGTCCGAACATAATTTCTTAATCCAACTGCAACGTACTAGATTTTTAACAAACTATAATACAACTATAAAAGTTCAAACTTCACAGTTGATAAAGGTTTTCTTTTGGTAAAAATTTAATATAATAGGTTTTATCCATCATTAATTTCATTAAAATCGGTTTAGCTATGGAAACGTAACATACAGTCAGATTTAAATTCGAATTTATAATATTAGTAAGTATCTCGCCGTGAACGAAATAAATATTGCGTCTGAATTTAAAAGGCACTAAAATCAAACCTACATCAAACATTGAAGTGTCTATATGAATCTACTAAACCTTGAGAATAATCTTCGTCGTAAATATTATATTGTAGGTTGGTGTAGGTCGCGGCAACACAGTCAGTGTACGGGTACCTTTACCCGGGATCTCGAGTCGCGCCGCCGACGACCGGGGCGCCCCGGTCTCCGGTGGCCGAGGCTCATCCCGTCAAGGTCACAGACGGCTCCTGACACACTGGCATATTCCAACTATAAGTATTTTAATATAACCCCAATTAATTGACCAATATTTATACCTCTTTTAAAAACTTACTAGTATAATATTACGAGTACTAGCAGACCCACGCAACCTCCCTCTACGTCTCCTATTGCCCGATGTTGTTATTACATTATTACAGCGTGAAAATTGTTTCTTACCTTGCATTAAGCCGACATTAAATGATTGACATGCTTTCGTGGTGTTCACACCACACTTACCAATTTCCCTTTTATTAAATTGCAATTGTTGAAGTGATGTCCTGAAGTTTATTTTAGTATAGTATATGCGTTTTTAAATTGACATTGTTCGGTATTTATTACTGAAAGAAAGTAAGATACACTTTTTAATAGTGTCTATCATCATCATAAACTTATTTGAAACATACGAAGCAGTGTTTGTGTACCCGCCAGTAACGCCGCCGGGCGAAGCTAGTCAAAAAAAATTTGCACTTATGCTACTCTTTTTGACTAGGTTAGTCGGCAGCGTATATAAGGTTCGTCATATAAGAAACAACTTATTGTTCCTTATATCATCAGCAATCTGTCCGTGGAAGTCCCGTCAAAATCGATCCAGCGGAACAAACGGACAAAAACAAGATTTTTTGATGTATTTACTTAGTGATAAGCTATTTTGAAATTACAAACAGACTTTTCAATTTTATTTTAAATTTGTCAAGATTTTCCTAATTCTCTACTCGTCAAGGCACTTAGCCATATTCTCGTCCTCTTATATCCGTCAACTTCCGTACATAAAGCTTTCTACCCTAAAAGTTCCTCATCTACGTATCACAGTAAAAGGGTAACCTGTTGCGTCTCAACTTTTCATCAACTCCTACCACCAGAACGCTGATACATATACTTTTATATATTTAAAAAATTATAGATGAAATGTGTACACTCAGACACTGAACAAATGATCGTGTTCGTCACACAATGATTTGTAATGCTTAGGAACCGAACCCACGATCTCTGACTGCTCTCAGAATCACAAACCACTAGACCAACTGACCGGCAAATTTTCCTCAGCTTGTCTATCTTAGTGATACCACACTGCCACCAAGCCAATTATTAGTATATGAAAATTAATTTTATTATGTATTTACTAATTTTGATCAACAATACGTCCACGTGGAACAAAATATGAAAACAAATGGTGTAGCAAGTACGCAACTAAAATACAACATCAATTATTTTGATATTGCTTATGTCCGCTGTGGACTACTAAAGACTTGATGACGATAATATTGTCTGTCGATTTTCATCTTTTCTGGTTATAATAGGAGTTAAAGTATGAAATTACCGTTTTATTGTTATTATAGGTACTTCGAATTGACATAGAACCTTCATGGTTTAGGATTTTTGAGTGAAACTTTTTTCAAAATGAGGTTCGTCTTTTAAAAAATGTGAAACATTCGATTATCGACTTTCAGTTGTTTTTTTATTCAGTTTAGACAAGAAAGATGGATACTTCGAAAATTCAAGAGATTTTTAAATACGAATTCCGACGTAGTTCCGCGTCGGAATTCACGCTGCAGAAACAGCTTGCAATATCAATGTTGCATTAAGACAGGGGACTGATAATGAACGCACCGTGCGATTTTAGTTTAAACGCTTCCTTGATGGAAATTTTGATTTGAAGAACGAACCACGAGGAAGACCGCCTCAAGAATTGACTGATCTGCAGAAAGAAACGCGTCTTGAAACTTGTGTTGCCTTGTTGAATCGATACAGAAATGAAGGAATACTGGATCGAATTGTGACATGTGATTAAAAGTGGATTCCTTACGATATAGGAATAAAAATTAATAACGTAGTATTTTGGCATTTTAACACAAAATCCCAATTGCTTAGAATGTACTCAAAGCTATGTGTATGTACTATATGTGCTATAAGTCTTAAACTATTGGCGATCACGTTCTAATTTTTTGAAGAATTAGTTTATTTGTAGCTGTAAATAGTGTTAAAAAAATACACATACAAAAAAAAATCTAATTTAGAATTCGACAAAAAAATTTAAGACGTTAACTTTGGTACTATAAGAAACCATACTTTTTAGTTTCTTTTACAAATTAATTGATGCAGATAATAAGCATCTAAAAATTCATTACTTCATTTTTAGTGAATTTTTAAATAAAGCATCATACGAAAAAAATATTGTGTGTACACATCCACGTCTACTAGAAGTATAACTAACCACAATATAAACAAAATTCATGACCTCACTTTTTTTTGGCTCACTTTTGATTAGACGGCAGCAATGCATAGATAATAATGGTAGATATTTTGATTAAATAAATATGTTTAATGAAAAAACAACGAAATTTCAATTTTTCAGTACAAATCGGCAATTTCATACTTTGACCCCTAGAAACAACGACTTGAGGGAATTTTGAATGATTAGGTATTGTATCTCGTCGTCATAGCGGTCATCATCGGTAGCGGTAATATTTTATAATTCACTTAAAAATAGGAAGAGGTCCGAGAGGAATTTATATTATTTTGGATATATTTTATTTTATTCAGGAACCATACATTGGTATGTAACCACTGTTTGGTTCCTTATTGGTGATAGGCGATCACAGGCCTAGGCTCTAAGATATTTTTTTTTAATTGACCTAATTGTATTATCATTTCTCAAAGAATATAATATTATCTTCATTTAGAACAATTATTGGATGGTTTAATGGATTTTTAGTATTCTATTTTTAACCCGTCAGGCACTCCTTTTCCATCCAAAGGTTACCAGGTAAACATTCCTTACAGTTCTAAGGCTGCCATTGTACTACTGAGTCTAACGTTCAGGGTTCATTTTGTCTTGATTGTGTTGGTAGGAATTGTAGGGTTATTAACACGTATAATAATAATGTTATGCATGATCAGCATGATCTATGTTAGGTTACAATTTATTTATATGCTAACTAAAGCTCGCGATGCTACTTGTAAATCGCGAGTAACGCTACGGGGCAAAGTGAGTCTAAAAAGTTACTCTTTGTATCATCAGCTATCTGCCACTGAAAGTCCCATCGAAATCCGTTCAGCCGTTTCAGAGAGCAGCAGCCTAACATAAAAATAAAACAATTAAATAAAATTGTTTTTTTAATGTTAGTACCGAATACACTTTAGTAACAATTGGACAAGTTCGTGTCAGGCCACGCATAGAATAGGGTTCCGTAGTAGTAGTAGATATAAAATCATGTCCAATAGATAATTGTTATTTTTACGTATTACTTCTTTTTTTTTTCAAAGTTTTCCAAGTGTGTGCATTTTACAAGTTAGGGCTCTATAACTCAAAAAAAAAGTCAAAACCGCTAGTTTTCCTTGAGTTGATTATATGGACTACTATCATGAATTTTTTCAGATTTTTTGAGTCAGCCGTTTGGCTTTTAAAGAGGGGGGGGGGGAGCGCTCTGTTTTTAACACATATTCATGCACAGTTTCATCTTTCTAGCACCAACCGTTTGGGCTGTAGGTCGAGGACGGACGGACGGACACGACGAATCCATAGGGGTTCCGAGTCATGACTACAGACCCTAAAAATACTATTCTTTTGATATTACACACAGACACACCAATTATATTATTTGTATAGATGTACATAATTATGTACCCATATTGATGAATGTGAACGAAGTGGAGATCAATTGTCTCTGTCTACACCCTTGAAAAGAGGCGTAACTTTACGTGTGTATGTATATTTAAAAAAAATATGAAAATATTTATTAATATAAACCATGTGTTTGTGTGATCCACAAATATTTGTTTCGGAGTCTGGGTGTTTTTCTATGTATAATATGTATGTATTTACAAAAAAAAAAAAGTATGTTTATGTATTGATATCAGTTGTTTAGTTAGTACCCATAACACAAGCTCTGCTTACTTTGGGACTAGATGATGTTGTGTGTAAGTTGTCCGAATATTTATTTATTTATTGGTCTACATGACTTACAAAGTTGCTGGGGGGCCTTCTTTTATGTTAATGAATACTTGTATCAGAAGACCCCTATATTTAATAGTAATAAATTAATAATACTATCTGCCCGCGGTTATTCCAGTTAATGTGTCGGTTATCGCGTTAAAAAGATACTTATTTCCTTCCTCAACAATCAAAATATCTAGATGCCAAGTTTTATTGAAATCGGTGTATCGGTATAAGGGTAATAGACAACCGTTTTTAATTTTTCAATTACTATGGATTTGGAAGGGTTCATTCAAGTTTTGAAGAAATCCTTTTAGTATCATTGAATACACGTCATACTTTTCATATAATTTTGTTTTGAAAGAGATATTTTCAGAAGTAAGAAATCGAAAGGTGGAATTATATTTTTTTAATTAAATTTGAAACTGAATGTAACAACATGATGGGTCACCATCTCTATATGTATATTTACATTTACAGTTACCTACAGTTGAAGACGCTTATAGGATGGTCCTTAAGCGTCTTAAGAGGTAGATAACTAAGTGAAATACGTAGGACAACTACACAATATAGGTAGTAGAGCCACCCTAATTTTAGCACGAATGGCCCGGCTGGAGCAGGGCGATGCTACCCTCACACAGAAGGCAAACCTAAAAATGACGGCTATTAAAATGAATTTCATTGCTCACATACTCAAATTCATCCTTATGAGTAAGATCTGCTTCCTCTCGTTGCATTTTCTTCTACTGACCTTTACCTCGAGTTTCCTCTCAGGAGAGGGTTAAGGCCCTACGTCCCCACGCCGACCGAGTGCGGGTTGGTAACTGGCAAGATACTTTGTGGCTATGCAATCTTGCTGTTGGATGTTTTTAAGCAGCCTGAAGACCTCCTACTAACCTTCACGACTGCTATTTTGATGATACCTAATAAGAGACCGGACCTGAGTGGGACATTATGGGTTGTTGGTTGACCTTCACCTCTAAATACTATCCATACTAGCTTTTGCCCGCGGCTCCGCCCGCGTGTATGTTGGCTATCGCGGTAAAAAGTAGCCTATGTCCTTTCCCAAGGTTCCGTCTATATCTATGCCAAAAGTCATCAAAATCGGTTCAGCGGTTTAGGCGTAAAAATGTAACAGACAGAGTTACTTTCGCATTTATAATATTAGTAGGGATTCGTTCGTAGGGTTCTAGACCCATCATCAATTTACTGAACTGTTTATTGTACCATAAGAAGATTATCTTGTACTAGCTATTAGCCGCGGTGTTACCTGCGCTTATTGTTCTGAATAGCAAGTAGCGAAACTAGTTCAAAAAAGTACTCTAAGTTACTTCTTAAATCTGTGAGTAAAAGTTTCTTCAAAATCAGTCGAACAGTTCAGAAGATTAGCCGGAACAAACAGACAGACAAAAATTATAAAATTTGCTATATTGACGTAAGAACCGTATATAGTTTAGTTAGTTAAAAATACTGACATTTAATATTATAATCATTTAATGTTTCAAACAGACACTTCAATTGTATTTTTTTGTATAGATTAACATAGTATGTTATGTTGCAGTGGCCCAGTCAGAAGACTCACCAGTCGCAATGAAACTCAAAAAAATATGCCTTAAGACGCCGGTTGGCGAGGAACAAGCGGCACAAGCAGTCCTCGACCCTGCGCTAGGTAAGTCAAATTATTATATGCCTATCCAACGATAACTTGATTCTATAGTCAAGGTCAAGGCGAACTATACTGCAATGCAAGTGGATATTGCCTACATTTTTCCAAACAATTAAAGTGCAACGCATTAAACCAATGGTTTACATTGCATATTGCAAATATTTCTTTCCCTACTTATTATTTAAAATGTTCTTTAAGAACTGAAAAAAATAATTTCCGATTTGTTCTATTTATTTATAAAAAGACAGTACCTCATTTCACTGATAATAAATATCTCTCAGTTACTTCAAACTTCCACTTGTCTGCTGCATTTGCAGTATGTAATATGTATTGTACTTATTAATAAATAATGAACTGACTGGTTATGTCGAACATGGATTGGGCCAACGTGTCGCCAGCGCCGTCCCGTTGATTGAATTGTGCTTTTATTTCCCATCACGCCACGCATCGAGGCTATGATGTCATCGATTTAATTGCGGTGGCCACTTCATTACCTACCTATAAAAGCGACACTTATTTCGGTCTTCATCGAAATAAGCCTTGACAGTACCGACACGGGAAAGATCGATTTGTTGAAACTTTACGGCGTCGTTAGCTTTTTATGCAACCTTTTGATTTAATTTTCCTTTCAATGTCAAGTTTGATTTTTACGGTGCGACATTCCTATTTTCTTTACTGCGGTTTTATATCTTTGACGTGTAGTTCACCACAGCGGTCGCATAGAGTTCAACACGAGTGAAGGGTTACCTCACATTTCTCTGTACTCACCGACCTCGTACGTATTATACGAAACAGTGCGTATGTGCAGATATGAGGTAGACATTCGTGCACAGGTCGTTAATGGTACAATGTGGATCTGTTCAATAGTACGCGGGTGGAATAAACTATAATTAGATGCTTGTACACAAATTTTCAGCCGAGAAATGGGTATTATGTGTCGCTTGCCTTGATGATCTCACGAGGTATTTGATTCAGGAAATCACTAGTAATGGCATATGTAGATCTTAACTATTTAGAAAATAAAACATTCTTTTGTTGTAATTTGGATGCACAATGTGCATTGAAATCATCACTTTTTTCATTATTATCATGACCTTTGTCAGGTGGAGTGATGATTTGCACAAAACGGTTAGCAGGAGCCGAATAGGTAGATGAATAGTGATGATGTACATTGGACGTACGTTTTTTAACTTCTAATGCAAATGTGCCGCTTTTTTGCACGTCGTTGCGTAACGTCTTGACCTAGGAAGCGGTTCATCCCATTTTTTAATACAGAACTTTTGTCTGCTGTGGCATACCTTACGTGAAAGTAACTTTTCAAAACCTCTGAACCCTTTTTTTGTTTTGTGAAAAGATACGGTCATAATGCCATTTGAGTCTTTGGCGATTTACTTAAAGTAACTCACAAAATACTAATAAGCTCATTGATTTTCAAATACAAGAGTGGAGTGTATCAGTTTTATCCCATGTTTTGAATACATCTGTAGACCTTGTTTTTGTTTTAAGATCTCGAAAAGTTTTTTTTTTGTGTTGTTTTGATAGTTTAGTGATAAATTGTGTCCCGTTTATTTATTTTTTCGAAAATTATAGCATAACGATAACTTACAATGGAAACCCGTTTTACAAATATTTTAGTGTAGTTGTAGTGTTGCGTGTGTAGTGTAAATTGTAAATCCATAGTGGGGTGTTTAGGGGGTGGTTCTCGCATATTGGGCGGCGTAATAAGTGAGGACTATTCGTCAATGTGTTGCATAGGCGAACGTATGTGAGGTGGTGGTATATGAGACAATAAGAGCTAGTCGATGCAGTTTCGGTGGCGGAACGCGGGGTAAGCGCGGGCGGTGGCGGCCGCGGCGGTGTCGGCGAGTGTTTCTCCATCGTGCGTGGCACTGCAGTTCTCCTCCACGGCCAGTAATTTGATTGGGCCCGAGCTGTCACCTATGCGCCACAGTCGCCCGGCCGTCGCTCGCCGGCTATCGATTAGAGCCCCCGTCCCCGACCCCCGCGCGACCCGCGAACCGGATCTCGTCACGCCGCCATTGTATACCCGCGACGCTTAAACGCATTCGTTTCTCCCGATGCGAAAACGACGCATTCCTTCCGCGCGCCCTCCCACCCCGCAACGGCCGGCCGCGCTCCATCGCGCGGTTCCACACAGGACCAACCGACCCTCTCATTACACTCTTACCACATTACCACTCCGCATCTGACGCTCCAACTGACTTTTTACAAAATTGTCTTATGATACAATGGGCACAGAACACATACAATAGTCGGATTTGCAATAACTATGTATTTTACTTTTGAAGTCGAATAGAATTTTTCCTATATTTCTCAAGAAATTACTACATCATACTACTACAGCTTATTAATTAATTTCAAGTTTATTCAAAATAATTTAAACCAACCATTGAAATTGGTATCCTTATATGCACTTCATCACTTGTACGGGGTCATAATTATATTATATACATGGCACATTAGGTTCTACTACTCGTATGCGCGTATTTTTATATGACGTTGCAACAAACAACGTTTGCGCAGATCGCAATACTTAATAAATGCCGTTGTGCAATTCAGTTTTAGTTCACTTGTTCTGATGTTTTGCATAAACTGGTTTGCACTAGAGGTTATTGAAACTTTTAATATCTCTTCGAATGATGGATGGATTTATTTTCAGAGGTATTTTTGCCAAATTCTTCCTACCAACTGACATAAAATCGGGCCATAATTAAATTGCAAAATCGTATCGAGTTGTTCGTTCTACTCTCATCATCACCGTTGTATTCCACAGCTGAACATGGGCCGAGCTACTTTTATTTATTACAATTCTGTTATTCTGTCGGTTGCCGATTGTGAACATTATACTCACACCACAAAACAACTTATAAGTTTATGAATGTACATTTAGTTCCGACATTTATTAAAAACTGTCTACACCTCAAAAGATCCTCTTTACATACTCCAGTTCCGTTCATCGTTGAAAAGCTGTCTGGACATATTAATGGTAATGATTTTTCTTTAAACAGATGACTCCTTAGAGTTTTTGTTGACAATTGCATCTTCATCACTTAGACGACTTTTTCTTTAATGCCTCAAATATAGATTATTAATATATAATTTAAAAAAAATGCTTTGCGATAAAAAAAGTAGTCTTCTTGAAAACCGTACCTATGTGCAAATTATCTTTCTTTTTTTGGATCTGCGTTACTCGAAGACACCCCCCGTGCAATTGAGCAGTATTACAAAAGTTATACATGTTTAAAAAAAAAGGTATAAAAACAAGTAATAACTGCACCAGCTCTGCCAAGTTGCAAACGTTTTTCGTTTTCTATTCTCTCGTTCCATTGGCTAATATTTTGTTTTGATCACGTGACTGAGTGACATTAGCCAATTAAACAAGATAATAAGAAAAGAGGATGAAAAACGTTGCAATTTAACTAGGGGGGCATCGCCAACTAAGGTATTAATGATGTATCGTAGCTTTTAATAGGGTAAGAGAAATCCCTATGAACTAAGACAGATTTGACCGCCTGTTGAACTAGAGGCGGGGCCGCCTGTTGTTCTACAGGCTTTGTATGTCGTCATAGACCTTTCTCTGAAGGAGGCACGAGACTCTATTGCTACGACAATCGAAGAGAAGTTCTCATTTATTCATCTATACTAATGTTAGAAAGTGAAACAGTTTGTTTGGTTGAACGTGCTTACCTCGAAAACTACTTGTTCAAATTGTAAAATTAGTGTTGAATAGCTGAATTATCGAGGAAAACTACATGATATATAAGACGCAGACGAAGGTTTTCGAGTCAGCTATCATTGTAACAAAATACACTATACGAATGTTATAGCTGATATTAGAAACATTCCTTAACTCATGTCAAGAAATGTACAAGACAAGACAAACACAATCTTGAGGAAAAATACTCGTGTATTTGGGATAGTAATTATAGCAGTAGATAGTAATCCATAAAATCTGAACCTCAAAAAAGTATCAATATCTAATAGCTGACTCTCAAAAAATATATATATTTTAAAGGATGAGTATAAACATCATAAATGCTCTTGTCTCTTCTATATTTTAACCATAAACACTAGCACTTTTTGTAAAATCAGCAAATTACACACTTCAACAACGATACACAAATTCTACCTATGCTTAAATCGGTAACCCCATTGCTAATGCTACGATTTGCCTTACAAAGTTTTTATGTTTAGAATTCAGTGATAAACTCATTACATAATAGTGGCCACGGTTTCAAATAACGGTACTTATCTATTCTTACTTTAAAACTCGTAAAACATATTGAAATGTAACGTCTCATGCGCATTTGTAGTTGCGATTCGCTGCTATGGTAAGCTGGTTCTAAATAAATAAATAAATATTTCGGACATTTTTCTTTATTTACGTTATAACGTTAATTACTTTATAACGTTCTATAGTTACGTTAAATTTGAGCCTAGTATATACCATGTAAGTGATTTCACAGGGACGGAAAAACATCATAAGAGGCGCTTATTACCCCACACAAGATGTCAGTTTCATAGCAAAGTTAGCTATTGTTGGTGCTTTTGAACTGCAGCTAGTTTGCAAGCCTGCTCATTACTAATGCACAATAGTTATATTTAAATACTTTACAACTCATATCTTAGAGAAGCCGAACCGGCGAACCCGGCTTTGTTACGACTGGCAGTTGTGTGGAACATGAATTATGCTTATTTAATGCGCTGTTCTAAAGCCTCATATTTTTCCTTTCGTAACTTCTATAACAAGTTGTTGAGAGATCCTTAGTACGAACGGCACGATGTTTTTCTGAAATGCCGTATTTCTGTATTGCTATGCTGTATGATGAAAATTTGGTTTTTAATTTAATTACTGACCTCTTTTAGATATCTTTGATGTTCCATTTTGCTGATCATACTTTCACTCTCCTATGCCAAAAGATGGGGTCGACGACCCATTCTGCACACATTCTCATAGTTCAAACTAGTCTGTTCCAAGAGTCGTGTCTTCTATAGTAATTTATGTGAATTGATTACTAAACACGATTATATGTCGTCATGGACGTTGTGTCACATAAAGCTGACTGTTTAATTTGAATTCATAAGCTTAAGGAACTAACCCGCGTAAAACTAAACAGAGCTTTAATTGCCATATATGTAGTACTAAAATATTTTCAAACTTCTACTACACAAGCTGTAAGGCAGTCTTCTGAATATACGTTGTAATGTGAGAGGCTGCCTTAGAGAAGTTTTGGGTTAAAATTAAAACGTATGTTATTAGAAGAAATAATTGCAAGGGTCCTTAATTTTATTGTTAAATGACAAATTTTAGAATTACTTGTATTATTAAAAGCATTTTTCTGTGGTAAGAAGATAGAGTAGAAAAAAAATCGTGTTATTTAACGTGCTGCTATTTCCGAAACTATTGAATACTTCAATGAATTCCCTCACGTTAATTTTTAAGTATAAAAATGCAGAATTGCCATATAATTATTATAATTTGTAGCATGCTCATATGTTAGTTTTTTATCAAAGCCATTCAGGCAATATTGGTCTTAACAATTTGAACCAGAGCGTATAAGAACGTTGGTACCTATCAATGTTTTGCCGGTCTTTGGTTCTGAAGGTATACTGTTATGGCAATATTTCTTCCAGACCTGAAATTTGCTTTAAGCTTTTCTGCTTTCTGTTTATAATAAGTGGGTACTGGTTAGGGACTGTTAACAATAAATCAGTAAAGGTTCATAATCTATCTTCATGACTTCTACTCATATTGGAGACAAATGCTTTGACCATTTATCGTGTTCTGCAATGTTAAAATCTATACTTATATTCAATAAATACTGAACGAAGTTTGTACCTAGTGTGTGATGAAATAATCTCATCCTGTGCCCCACTAAGATAGCACCACATCATCAGTATATAATTATCTTAGCGGGCATTTCTCTTTGTACGTCGTTTCTCTAATAGGAGTTAAATCTAAGTATATAAGTAAATATAAGTGTAAGTATTAGTGCCGAATAGTACAATTCATTTCATTACCTAACAATTAAACGAATTATGTTTAAGTTGTGATTACCTTAAACAGTTCTGCTGCCACTCGTATAAGGGTTATAGTTCGATCTACTGGAACTAAATATTTATTTGTAATTTTTGCGAATTTACGTATACTTTGTGTTTTCTTGTTCATTTGCTTGCAAGACTTGGTGGTGTTTCTTAGTGAGAATCGTTTTCTTTCTTAGCTTTTTGAAAAGAAACCTATAGCTTTAGTTTCCTTTTTTTAAAGTAGCAGCTATGAAAACTGTTGATTTTTTTCAAGTAATAATTAATATGAATACGTTTCTTTTGATGATAAATAACTAATACTAAAAGTATTTTATTTAGGTACTAATCTTCAAAATGAATTCATTAAAACTTTATTGCAACTATGCATATATTCTATTGACTTAAGCTATCCGTCTCAGACAGGGAAATACATATCAAAAGAACAGAGGTCTCTCGATTTATAAATTTATTCATCAGCAGTCGTGCGCATGCCTTTTGATAAGGTTGCAGTCGCTGTCTTTCAATGGCGATCATTTTCATTAACAGTGTAGCGTTTCTCTTACTTTATATTAAGCCATACATGACAATTACTCTTCGACTGTCTCATAGACCTGTATCATCTCCTCATATGTAAGGAATGAAGACAGTACGACCGCATCTTACCGGCCGCCGCTGTTGTCACTGCGGTGTTTCGCGGGCGGGCAGATTTATTTGGACGTACCCCCTTCAGGAGGGCGCGGGGCCGGGCGCTCCACCCACCGCGCCACCTCCACACATTTGACTGGATCAATAAGTAAGCAAAGGATGCCCGAGCAGAAAAACCATACACCCGACCACCCCAAGGGGGCACACGTAACCGACACCCCCCCACTAGCGGGGGGGGGGAACTCCACAGATTGCCATTTTCTCTTTGCCTACGCTTTAATTAGTTACGTAGTGACGCGTGTAGATCCATAATCCCATGTTATTACATTGCCGAACTGCTCCTGTCCACTCCACTAAATGGAGCTGCCCTTTCTAGTATTACTACGCAGCATATAAAATTATTCTTTTGGACGAAGTCTTGAAAAGTTAATAGCTTTGAAATAAATATAAGCAACAACAGTATAATTTTTCTTATGTGTTTCACTTCTTCTGTATTGGGACAGTAGAATCATTGTTTTGGCACAGAATTCCTCCCCTCTTTTATGTACCTTTCTTTAGTCATCCATATAATTTTGTATGGCAACAGATTTCAAACAGAACAGAAAATATTTACATTAAATTGAATTTGTGTCTACTAAAACCCTAAATAATTCATATCTTTAAGGTTTTAAGGTATCAAGTAGGTACTTGATAACCAAATTGGGACAACAACACTCCGTTGTCTGCCTGTCTCAAGTACCAATCAATCAACCACTCGTACCAATTTTTTCAAAATATTAGAAATTCAAAAGTAACTTTCACTGATGTGATCGAAATTTGTCGTGAAGATACTTTGATCCTTGAATGGAGACATGATCACTCTTCACCGCGACAACCGACATACATGCGGCCGTACCGCGGGCAAAAGTTAGTAAAGAATAAAGTAAATAAATCTACTGTTAAATAGTTACAATCCTATTTATGCCAATTATTAAGGCTAACTGCATATGTGTCGTAGACGAGAAAGAGAAAAGAGGATTAGTATGAATTTGCGGAAAGCGTACTGTTACTACGATGAGTTTGACTATCATAACTGTTTTGTATTCATGCGACTCGCATGTTGTCTGTCGTCATTCCGCATTCCATTTACTTCTAGGAATATTATGACAAAATGCATAACCAACAACCTCTTAGATTACTACTTACTCTCAAAGCATGTATTCTAATCATGTTCACTATTGCAATGACTTAATCTATGCTCTGATTTTTAAATAAGGCATTTATTTGATTCTCTCATCATAATAATTAGTCTTTTTACGTCATTTCGTCGTCATTTTATTGTATCGACTTCAGATTTCTTTATGATATCAACCAATCACGCTATAAATTTATCGATGATAAAAAATGGTTCAGTGTAAACTTGTGATTTTTAGAGACTTCTCGCATCAGTCGTCTCGAGATTGGATAGAAAGTACCCCGGCTCCTTTCCTCACGATCGCAATCGAAATAATTATCATAAAGTAAATCCCCCGCAATTCGGCGACCGCCCCGGGGCCGGGGCGTCGCGGTAAATGGCGGGCCCTCACCGCCGCGACGCGATAGTGATGTCCATCCGCATTCGGCATCACTTTTAGTCACATCGATAAATATCCTATCAATTCAATATAAAAGATGAGCGCATTGGGCTTAGCTTCAATTCAGTATATTTTTATTTACATAATATAATGAAAGTACCTATTCTATAATTATATCTGTAGTATGTGACTGTAGTCCGTCAGCTCTTTTGTTTAATTTAAATCACGTGTTCTATCGCATTTTGTAGTTAAACACTTGTTTATATACTAAGTATACTACCAAGTATAAGATATACTAAGTACATTTTTCTTTTCACACATCGACGTTTATACAACAAGGACGTCACTATTTAACAGCTCTTATTCGAGAAGAGCGAAACAATCGGGTTTCCATTTTTTACCTCACGCCGCCACTCATCTCGTATTGGCGACAGAATTAAATTCGCCTGCTTGTGTTTACTTTCTTTCTCTTTCCTTTAGCTATCTTATTAATCTTCATAATGAGTTTACATTGTTTGAATAGCTGAATCAGAAATTATCATCTTCTATATTTACCAATTACTTGTGCTGTATAGTAGACGTCATTTGGCGAGTAATGTACACCCCATTTCAGTCTAAAAGCGTTCCAAACCCAGCTTTTATTGTTATAATTATTCGTTGGTTTATAAAGGTGTCTGCTTGGTAATAATAAGTAGCCGATACAGACCCACCCCATACCCTCCCCGCCTCTCTGCGCGGTACACCCGACATTGGTACAAACAACAACATCTATTTATATTGATTTTAATATGTATATTGATTTTAATTTGTATGGTTTTTTGTTTGAGATTTTAGAAATACATAGATTTATATTAACTCGGAATTCGAACTGTTTCGATTTATTTTATTGTGTTAAATGACTTTCGTTCGCTGTGTTAGTTTTTTGTGTGCTGTCGTCAAACCTCTTCCGTTTAGATCGTGCCTGGATAAAAATTTATCATAATGAGTCTCATATAAAAAGTCGATCGACTGTACTGTATAAAACTTATAAACGTATAAAGTTTACACGTCGCATCATTTTTAACATTTAAAGGTCATCACTCATCAGTTACTTTGTGTTATGATGACTTTCTCGAATAACAAATGGTAATAAAATTGTGGATTATATAAAAAGCAGGTGCAGAAAGAAATACTTTCTTATTTCACTGTCTTATTTCTTACTTGTCTTATTTCACTGTATGTTTATTAAGTACTAGCTTATGCCCGTAGTTCCGCCCGCATGTTTAATATTGTAGGATGAATAAAATTGAATGTCCTTCATATGATACCTTTGCTGCACATGTGTGTTGTAATTTGTAATGGCGGTCGGTACATGGCACTTAAAAATCGTAAGTTCTCGTAGGCACGTCTGGCGGCACACCTGCTTGCAGCGAATGGCTGGTGTGATATACAAACTCGAACCGACGCAAACGAACAATATTCTCAGTCCTTTCTAACCATTGCACATGAATGAGAAGCTCATATAATGTTTACGACCCATAAAGCGTCCATAACGCTAAGTTTATATGATTACTGAATCACCCATATTATAGCGATTATCAGTATTGTCAATGTTTGAGGTCCCCTCGCTTGGCAATGTAAGTGCAGCGGTAGGCGCAAGGCAACCATGTTTCCGCTCTTACGCAAATCGTACTAGCACGCCACTCGACCACTCTCGGTAATCGACTTTGGTTCGCGACTTGTCTGATTCATAGCCAGTGTACACAAATTGATGTATAGGTGTAATACGAGTATGTATGTACGAGATGATATCTTGCGAAACTATACCACTGATTGTAAATGCACTATATGTGCGTTGACAGTTAACATTCGATGTACTATCGGATATAGGATGCATAGAATGATTCAATGTCTAAGTAATATATTCGTATTGCGAATTTTTTCTTTTCATACCTCTTATTGTTTCTTTTTCTGCATCATAATTGTCGCTATTATGGCAATTTGATCGATCTGGCCTGGAAAAATTAGCTTACTAAATCTGTATACCAAAATATAAAATAGTAATAAAAATGGTTTATGTTAAATAAAAACCATACTCTTGACCAATTGGAAATTTTATTATGAACCTCTTTTCGTATCTTTGGTTACTTAATTGTGTTACTAAAGTTTAACTAATTAATATTACTATACCAGTTAATATGTCTAATTATTATTTCATCACGTTCCAGCGGCGATGGAGGAGGAATCTAGCGAGTTGCCAGGCACAGATGGTCTGGCGCCAAAGCAGCGGCATCAAGCTAAACACCGGGAACTGTTCCTTTCGAGACACGTTGAGACGCTGCCGGCGACGCACATACGTGGCAAATGCACTGTCACGTTACTCAACGAAACTGAGTCGCTGCTCAGCTATCTCAATAAGGATGTGAGTATGTACCACGGACGGAACGCACACACACACACACACAACACGATATCGATGTAACAATTTTTATTGATTTAAGCAACCGTGATTTTTTAAGAGCTTAAAATCAAGTTACCTTTATTTTTGTCAATTTTTGTACATCCTTGATCTGGGATACAGAAAAGGTTAATGGTACCTTTCATCTAGAGAAATGTGAACTCTGTGATAAAGTAGAATATCAACATTTATTTTATCCAAAGTAAATAAACTTAAACTCTACAGCGAATACCAATATCTAAAACTCAAATGGTTTCTTATATCTCGCTAACCCCACCCAAAAAAAAATAATTAAAATTCTGTTGATACCTTTATATAAATCTCTCATTTTTTCAATTAACCAAAATTCGGTAATGATTAGCTGTTTAGTGAACATCTAATAAATAACTGACTTTAGAAACTCAAAATCTTTACTTTATGCTTAGTTATTATACTACGACTGAACGTATGTATCCTATAAAGTCTTTATTATTGACCACATCACTCCTATAACAAAATTGCTTACTAAATGCAGACCCCTAACCCTTTTATATGATAGATTTACCCCGCTATTGTAAATTTACATACACTAAATATGGGGCACTAAATATTCAACAAGTAGATAGGGAAAACCATCAAACACGTTAGTAATATAAGTTTAATCATACTTTAATCGCATTTTGACCATTGCACCCATGCAGGACTTTGTGATAGATAGAACTCTGACACAGATACCCAATGAAATAATAACTTTGGTCAATTTGATCGAACTTTGGTCAGTTTGATCGTATTATGATTAGTATAATTGAATACAAGGGGACACTTGACTATATATAAATAGAATCTAAGAGTGGTCTTAGATTCTGCTCATGCTTTCCATCAGGCAGGGTAGATTCACTTTGATAGGCTAAATATAAAATAAAATTGCCATGGAGATACTTCGATTCTTGAGGAAAGACAATTGCTATTCTCGACTCTGCAATCAATAACTAGCACTATGTGCGTGCTAATCAGCGGGTATTTTTAGGAATAAGTACGCATAACCGTCTACTAGCTGTCGGTATTGCACTCATGTCAATAAAGATAGAAATGAATTATATACATACAATCGAATAGATTCAGCTAGTGATAAACTTTATTTTCATCACCATCGGCCACTGCTGGACATAGACTTGATGCTTTTGGACTTCGCGGATCTTGTTTCTGCCAGCCATCTTGTGCAAGTCGTCACTCCACCTGGCCTTTGGGCGTCCTACATTACGATTAACATAACCCAACGATTTACAATCTTGCGACCAATATGACAAGCCCACTTCAGCATACTAAACCGGTGGGCTATGTCCATGATTTTAAGTCTCTGTCGGATCACCACATGCCTAATGCGATCCCTCACAGAAACGTCGATAGCCCTTTAAGAAGAATACACTGAGCTACCTGCTCCAACATTATTTTAAATGAGAATATCTAAAATAATAATAATAAATAAATATATTTCGGACTCTTACACACAACATCATCTAGTCCCAAACTAAGCAGAGCTTGTATTATGGGTATTAGACAACTGATATAAATACATAAACATACTTTTTTTTAATAAATACATATTAATATAGAAAATCAAATCAAATCAATCAAATCAAAACCATTTTATTTCAAATAAACCATACAACGGCACTTTTGAAACGTCAAGTAGTCAGTCAGTAGTCAGTCGTGAAGCTAATCGTCTGTTCCAATTCGTAGATCCTATGGAGAAGAACAGACAAGAAACTCCATGGACACTCTTTTTCAACATTGTTTTTACAATTTTTGGTTACATTGTTTAAGGCATTTTATTAAATGTGAGGACAATGTAACGATGCTGATATTTACACATGTAGTGTCCAAAAACAATTAAACAATAAATAGAAGTTGTGAGATGACCAGCCCCAACTGGCGGCGCCCGTATCACGAGCATGACCCATGCACCAGCCATCGTCCAGTTCAACCATATCGTAGGGAGCCGAACGACCCGCTACACACGCCACCGCCAGCAGGACTTTTGAGCGAGCATGACATACTCACAACCGCCAGTCAACAAACTTATGCTACTAGTGACTACAAAGTGCTCACATGTACAATTCAAAATGTTCGCAGTTATACAATAATAAAAACCATTTATAATTATGCCACTCTAAGAATGCGATAAATATTTGGATCATGTCAATAAAAAGTAATTTATTAAGCAATAATGATATTACAAAAAAAATAATAATAATAATTTAATGTCAAACAAGATACAATTAAAATATCAATATTCCATGTCGGAAATATGGTTAACCAATGTCAAAAAAAAAAAAACATACAACATATGTCAAAAATACAAACTAACTTCTAAATAATTTGAGAATTAATTTGAGAACTAATCATGTGGCTGTGGAGCAGGACCAGCATTAAGCCAAGCATTCTTGTCGGCAATGTAATCCTCTAATTTGTAATATGCTTGCTTACATAGTGTGCGTTTTACAACATTTTTAAAACGTTTCTCTGTTAAATCTAGTATGTTTTGAGGTATTTTATTATAAAATTTAACACAGTACCCCATAAAAGATGTATGCACTTTTGAGAGTCTAAAACGTGGTTGAATTAATTTATCTTTATTCCTAGTATTATACCCATGTCTATCACATCTTTGATTGAAGAGATGTAAATTTTTTCGAACATACATTATGTTTTCATAGATGTACTGACAAGGAACTGTCATGATATTGATCTCCCTAAAAAGGCCCCTAACAGAATCGCGACTGCGGAGACTATATATAGCTCTAATGGCTCTTTTTTGCAGAATAAAAATTGACTCTATTTCTGCCGCACGTCCCCAAAGCAAGATGCCGTATGACATGATGCTATGAAAGTAACTAAAATAAACTAATCGTGCGGTTTCCACATCCGTTAGTTGCCGAACTTTTCTAACAGCATATGCCGCTGAGCTAAGCCGCCCAGCAAGTGATTTTACATGCGGACCCCATTGTAATTTTGCGTCTAGCGTGATTCCCAAGAAAACAGTTTCGTCTACCAATTCTAGCTTCTCTTTGTTAACTAAAATGTCACAATTACTGCTTTTAACATTTGGCAAAGAAAATCTAATGCATTTGGTTTTCTTTCCATTTAGCAATAAGTTATTAGTAGTGAACCAATGATGTACGTTATTAATAGTATTATTTATATCAACAAAATTTTCAGCCCGCCTATCAACTTTAAAGATCAATGAAGTATCATCTGCAAATAATACAATGTTCGGTTGATCTTGCAATATGTGTGGGAGATCATTAATATACACCAGAAACAAAAATGGGCCTAATATTGAACCCTGCGGTACTCCCATTCTGACCCTTGAGCCCAGAGAATTTACGCCATTTACCTGTACTTTCTGCTGCCTATCATTGAGATACGACTCAATCAAGCTAAGTGCTCGTTTATCTAGTCCGTAGTGATTAAGCTTTAATAATAATGTTTCATGACTTACGCAATCAAATGCCTTCGAGAGATCACAGAAAACCCCGATAGCATCCTGTGACGCTTCCCATGCATCAAAGATGTGCTTTAACAAGGTGACACCGGCGTCGGTTGTACAACGTCCTTTGGTGAAACCGTACTGTTGATCGTGAAGGATGTTATTTTTGTTAAAGTAGCGAAGCATCTGATTGAGCATGATCTTTTCAAATACCTTGCTAAAGACTGGCAAGATTGAAACAGGTCTATAATTATTTGTATCTGTAGAGTCTCCGGATTTAAATAAAGGTATTACTTTGCTTTGTTTCATTAAATCCGGAAACACTCCTTGATCTACACAGGAGTTAAAAATTGAAGCTAAGTAGGGGGCAACTGTTTCAATAATGGGCTTACAAGTTTGCACTGACATACCCCAAATATCCTCGGTCGGTTTGACCTTAATTTCATTAAAAGCCTTTATAACGGTAGATGAGTTTATGTAATTAAAATTAAAAGACACTGGATAGGCAGCGACTTGTTTTCGGAGCAAGGCCAAAGAGAGAACCGGTGAGGAATTCAGAGCTTCTGTTGTCCTAACAGGGATATCAGTAAAGAAATCAGCAAACTGCTGTGCCACCTCACTATCAGTCTTTATTATACCACGTGATGTTTCTAATCTGTAACTATTACCTAATGGTTTCTTCCTACCAGTTTCACTATTAATTATTTTCCAAGTAGTTTTAATTTTGTTGTCCGACGATTTAATTTTATTACTAATAAATAATCCTTTAGCTTTCTTACAAACATTTTTAAAAGTTTTTGAATACCTAGATACATACTGATTAAAACTTTCAGTGTTTATGCAGGGTTTTAGACTATATAATTCGTATAGTGTTTCTCTACTTCTCCTAATACCATTTGTCGCCCAGTCGCTAAATGAAAACTTGGCGTTAATATTTTTAACTTTTACTTGAAAGATACTATTGAATTCAGTGTGCACTATAGAAAAGAAATCTTTATATAAAGCATTCGCGTCATGCATGTTAAGCCCAAGAATATTTAACTTATTTTTAATAATATTATTAAATCTAATTGAGTTTTTAGGTGATATTTCTCTATACATAATTGGTACCTTTAGTATTGAAGTGTTGGACCTAAAGGTGACAATTTGTCCGCTGTGGTCGGATGGCAGACAGTTTATAATATCCATATCTACATGTTCACAACCGCTAAATACATTATCGATGCACGTTGCAGAATTCAGAGTTACCCGAGTCGGCTCGAAAAAGACATTAGTCAGATTAAATGATTTAAAAAGGCTTAGTAGCCTACTCGTGTTGGAGTTATTTTCGAGAATATCAACATTAAAATCGCCACACACTACTAACGATTTGTTACTACAACTGGTTTTAGTCATAACATCTTCCATAACACCCTCAAAAGTTGAATAATTTTGATAGTTTGGGGGTCTATATACGCACACTATTACATGCCTATCTAGCTCAACACAGGACAGTTCAACACTGTGTTCAACCGATAGCTTTTCTATGTCTTTGCGTTGTTTATATCGTAAACCATTCCTGATCAATATTAGTGTACCTCCATGTAACATATATTTACGGTTGAAACAACTAGCCACATTGTAATTCTCAAAATTAATTAACATCTGGTAATCTTTCAACCAGTGTTCACTTAAACATATTACATCATATTTCATTTTCTCTAAAAACAATTCCATCTCTAGTAATTTTGAAGAAAAACCCTGAATATTTTGGTGTAACAACTGTAAGGTATAATGCTTAGACCCTTTATGACTATTTGGTAATTGAATGCTAGGAGACACCTTTGTTTTGGTTCCTATGACCTTTCTAACAGCATCCCCTGTTGTCTGAATGACTAGTTTAAATGTTGTTCCAGAGGGTGACCAGTCAGTGAGCACCCCCCTTCTACCCTTGTACTCACAGTCTGAGCAACCTCCTTCGTACTACTATTACTATATGCAGCTGAAGTGCTACAGTCAGATCGGCAAATAACCTTAATATTAGTACTATTACTAAAGGTAGTATGTGTTAAAGGTAACTCTGTCACACCATGTATGACAGAGTTAATACAATAAACCAATAGTGAAGCTATTTGGGTTCTAACTTTGTGAGGTAAATACACAGCATCCCCAGTTAAACTTAATTTCTTAACAAAATTGTTAGTGTCAAAGAATTGTAGTTTGTCATTATGGTGACTCACTAAGAATTGTAAGTGATTATTCAGCAAATGAATGTACCTACTTTGTCTTTGCGACATATTGTTATAATATGGGAATGCACATAATATAATTTTCTGAACATTTAATTCCAGTAATTTAACAACACTGTCCGTGACATCTCTTTTCCTAATATTTAAACTATTACCTAAAAATACAGTTAAGTTTGTGTATTTATCGTAAGTATATGTTGTTATTTTATCCATTATTTGTTTATATGTTGCCCCGGACAACACTCCGAAACAAATATCTGCGGATCACAATCATTTTTTGGTCCGATCCGGAAATCGAACCCGAGACCTCTTAATCAGCAGTCGCATAAGCTAACCACTAGACGAACAAGCGGTCAAAATAGGCTGACGATGATGATAATTTAAAATAAAATCATCATCACCAAGATCAAGTGATGTGAAACAGTCACTTAGTCGATTCTGCTATACACATGTAGTTGATGCTACAAGGTGATTGATCTGGTAACGGGGTGACGGAAGCCAACATTAATGAGTTAAAATATTATTCAAATGACAATGAGTAATTAAAATAGGTAATTATAATACACATTAAGTTAGGTAATAGTTCTAAGTTAATAATTATAAATTAATATTACCTACTTAGCTTTATAGAAACTAATAAAATTAATTACCTATTACGTAAAATTAAAAGATAGCGGAATTCGTTATTCTGTTAACATGACGTGTCTTTTTCCGAAATGTTTTTAAATTTTATTCTATTTTATGTAAAGCGTCAACTCATTTTGAGTTTTGTTGAGAAATATAAGTTCAGTTGTTTTTTTTTTTTTTTTTTTTGGTTCAAAAGTTTTAACTTTTCTTCGCGGCATCTGTGTAAGATTATATGACATTTACTTGTAAATGGTGATTCAATCGTTAATTATATCGTACTCGGTTACCGCGGTAAAGAGGAAGGACATAGGCTACCTTTGTCCTTTCTTATGAATCAAAGTATCTCCATCCGTCCAATGACTTCTTCTAAATAATTGTACAACAAGAAAATCCCTGATTGAGGCAAAATTAAACGAAACCATCTCAAGGCTGACCTCATTATTATTGCCTATCTTTTCAGAAAGTACAAATTTAATTGCGGAATATAATTCAAATGTATCTTTTTATGTACCAATCATAGACAAAGAGTTTTATTTGCGTATTTCCTTATCTTGTTCCAAGTAATTAGTTTTTAAACAATGAAGCGAAACAGTCTTACAGAAAACTTAATTTCAATGTCTTAAAATTGGGCGAGAGTCCCAGGACTTGATTTACAAACATTGTTAGTTTTTTAAGGGGCCCTAGCTCTATCTGGAGAGAGCTAGGGCCCCTTTTAAAAACTAACATTTTCCAAACTGAAGTACACAACTCTTCATCATCATCAGCATCCGTCCACGGCTAGACATAAACCTCTCCAATTGCACGCCACTGGGAAACAACTATAACTGTTCCTACTAATAAGCTATTTAGTGTAATGAACGGTTTAACGAAAGCTTTTAAAACTAAATGCAAAAATTGAATTAAACAACATACAAGTCTATAAGAGAGTAAACGGCTTACGTTTGAGTTGATGAAGATGACCTTGATGTCTGTTATTGCGGAAGTAACGATAAAATAAATGTATTAACTACAAATATATTATTAGCCAGTTATCCCGTATTTATTCAAGGTTAAGTTCGTACAGCTGCCGTCTCAATTACGCTCTATGATATTGCGGTTCACTTCACACCCTTCTGTGACATCACCTACCATGGTCGACATATAATATATCACTACATATTATAAAAACAGCTCTCCCCCGCGTCTGTCTGTCTGTTCGCGATAAACTCAAAAGCCACTGAAAAAAATTTAAACTTAATGTTGTACACAGATAGTCTTAACCTAAGTCGTTGGTCTAGTGGTTAGCGTATGCGACTGCTGATCAAGAGGTATCGGGTTCGATTCCCGGGTCCGATCAAATGTTTGTGTGAGCCGCAAATATTTGTTTCGGAGTTTTGGTGTTTTCTATGTTTAGTATGTATGTATATATAAAAAAAAGTATGTTCATTGTAGAGGAACGGGTGTCGTGTTCCTCCAACACAAAGGGAGGATCCTCCAACCAGGCGAGGTGATCATGCCTGGTGGGCCACTGCCCAACAGTTGATGTTGGGATGTTGTATATATGCTAATCTGCGCGAGAATATTACTTTCGCGATGCAGGATTAGTAGTTACTCCGTATAGATCGTTACGTGTTTTCTCCGTAGTTCAATGTTCCTTCGGTAGATGGCGCTGTTGTATGTTTTTGCTTGCGCTGAATGTGGAAGTCGCCACATTCATGTATTTAAATCAGTTGTCTAGTTACCCATAATACAAGCTCTGCTTAGTTTGGGGATTAGATGGCGTTGTGTGTAAAATGTCCGAAATATTTATTATTTAATATACGTAAATTACGAACAGATATTTAATAATGCCACCACACAAGGTAGTAGAAGATTTACAAGGTAGTAAAGCCATGCTGGTTTCAGTACGAGCGGACCGGCTTGACCGGGGCGGTACTGCTTTCTCAAAGAAGATCCAAAAACATTCGTCCTATCGTGTTTCGGTAGCGGGGGTAGATTGTAGGCCGCCATATTGTGGGTCACGGTCATCGTATTGAATTCACAATGAATGACCACTATTCTTAGATTCTGCTCCTGCTTTCCACCAGGCAGAGTCACTTGGACAGGCTCAATTACATTGAAAAAAAAAAGCAAACAAACTTTTTATTATGAGTATTGGACGTAGGCACACAAACACGCGTTAAATACCTTTTTATGAAAATTAATATTGTGATATTGAGATATCATTAATGCAACTTTTTTAAGTACAATATGGCAATTAACTTTGTTCGAGTTATATCACTTTTAAAGTACTATCCTAAGAAAAAAACGTGGAGCATAATGCTAAAGGTTCAAAAAAAGTCCATACTGCATGTTCTATGTTTGCAATGAGAAATTGTGACCTTAACTATTGGATTCTATAAGACTTTCATCGGGCATAATAGTCACTTTTGAAGACATTACATTAAAAAAATATATTGATCGCTTTTTCCATCAACCCTACCGTCGTCATTAACGCTGGTTGAGATAAATCTAAAATTATTTATGTTAAATCTACTTGTCATAATGGTGTATTCACGTAATGATATTAAAATCGACTTTTTTATTAGATAATAATAATTATTCCTTTTGCATCATCATAATAATATAAATACACTAACTATAATGATACAATTTATTTTTGTTTCAGGACACATTTTTTTATTGTTTAGTATTTGATCCTTCACAAAAGACTTTATTAGCAGATAAGGGAGAAATCAGAGTTGGAAGTAGATATCAGACTGAAGTAACTAATTTATTAAAAGAAGGTATGTATTCAGTGTTCTAGCAACTTGTGTTTGATCTTAGAGTAATATAGTTGTAGGGATATGTGGTAGGTACATTATGTTTTATCATGTGAGCCGAACGAAACGCTTTCGGCAGGAGTCAGTCGCTCCGAGTGAACAGCCTTGTAAAGTTATTCCCAGTAAATTGTCGTGTTACCCTTGTAATCAGTAAATATATATCGAGTGAATAAGCCAGAGTGAATGGACTACATCTTTAATTTATCACCTTGCACATACAAATCCCACATTTCGGTTCACATAGATCTTTATATATATAATTCTTCTGTGAGTGTGTATGTCACTGAACTTCTCTCAAACGACTGGACCGATTTTGATGAAATTTTGTGTGTGTGTTCAAGGGGATCTGGGAATGGTTTAGATTCGCAATTGGACCCGGTAGGTGGCGCTGCCATCAAGTTCTAGAATTTTAAAGTTGGGCGGTACGAAGTTCGCTGGGTCAACTAGTATACTATAAAACATAATGTACCTACCATGTGTCCCTACAGAGTCATATCTCAGAACCAAGGTTATGAAAGTTTTCAAAGGTTTCCTTTGCTACTCCAGGAATTAGGATGCTATTCTAGATACGCAGTTCTGAGACTAGCCCTATTTAATTTTATACACTTATGAAATACTTTTCGACATATCGAATTAGAGTATGAAGCTATTCAAATAGATAAACCGTTTGAAGTTTCGACATGGAAACGATTTACAGTTCCAATTCAGATACAGTTACGTATTGTATGATATTTTGTCACATTATTAGTAATGCTAATTACATTTTATATTTAATTAAATTTGTAATAAGTTCTCTTGCAAGTGTTTGCTACTGTAAACCGGTTTATCTAAGACTCGTAAATGACGAAAATACGTTTTATATTCTGAGAAATTATGAACTTGTCATCGTTTGCGAACAACTATTCTTAAGTGTTCTCAACCTGTTATTTATGTCATCGAGTTTTTTTAGCTCTAAATCTAAACTATTCTAACTAGTGAAATCGTGAGAAAATCTGAAAGAATTATAAATTTTAAATGATTACAGATAAAATATTAGGCTTATTTGTAGTAACCAGAACTCTGCCACGGGAGAGTAATGCTCTGGCACCTAGTTGCAGGTGTACATGGACAGTTGTGGTCACCAGCAGCCCTCTATTCTTTTGTATTACTGGCTAATATTTTGTTGCGACTATATGATCTAGCGTTGAGAGACACCAATCTCATGGATTTAGTAGTGTAGTGTAGATTTCATTATAGTTTACGTTTATAGAATTTCAAAATGGATACGATATATGTCTATCGTTTTCAATTTTTAAATAAATACACTCGTATACTTCTAACTTTACACATTTGCGTCCGTGGATTGATTGAACACAATGACATAACGTTATTATTATAATCTCTATATCGATCCCATTTAGTTTAAGATAAAACTTGTATTCAATAATATATTTTGTATTATAGGCGAAGAGGACCCACGCAACACGGAAGAGTTAGAAACACTGGTATGGACACCCGAACACGGGCTCACAGATAGACAGATTGACCAATTCTTGGTGGTTTCCCGTTCCGTGGGCACGTTTGCTCGCGCGCTAGACTGCTCGTCCAGCGTTAAGCAGCCCTCTCTGCACATGTCTGCCGCCGCTGCCAGCCGCGACATCACACTCGTAAGTTGCTGCATCCTGCACTGTTCATCATCTATACATCAATAATATATTACTACAATTTTTTTTTTTAATGGCGTGAAATGGCAAAATAAGCAACAGTTGTCTCGTGGTTGGCGTATGCGACTGCTGATACTCGAGCTGTCGAGGAAGACTCGAGTTTCGGGTTTGATTCCCGGGTCGGACCAAATGTTTGTGTGATCCGCAAATATTCGTTTCGTAGTTTGGGAATACTAACTGATTGTACACAAGACAAGTAGTAATAAACATTTAATGTTTGTAGTGTATTCCTACGTCATATATTTTTTGAAGTAATTGATAGAATTTATACAGAGATAAGATTTACCAGCATATTTCAGATATGAGTGTATTATCGAGCACATAGAATTCGGACAGTCATTATCTCGTTGAGATCAAGACGTCATTATAGGCATTATTTCTTCGAAGGCCGGGAGAATGATGCAGAATAATCTAACCAGGCTGCCATGGTAAGGGTCACCATGCTACATTGCCTACCTTCACAATAAGCATGCTGACCCCTACTCTTTGATTCTGCTCATGCTTTCCATCAGGCAGAGTAGAGTCACTTTGGCAGGCTTAAATATAAAAAAAAAAAAAAAAATTGTAGTGATCTTTTAGAATAAATAAAATAGCCGTATGTTGGTCTAAATAAGCAATACTAAGTAATCATAGAGTCACAAAGCAGTGCTTAAATAATAAACATGGCTGCCATCGTGTATACTTTATTTGTGATTCGATATGACCCATAAGTACGCTATAATTATCAACGCCGACAACAGAACAAGCCTAAAGATATAAGTTCGCTATTTAGTGCATTGATACATTCTAATACGTAAATATGATATCCCCTTTATGCATATCTGTTTGAAACTTAAGATGCAAGTAGGAGTACCATTATGATATAATTTGAAATGTATCATATTGAACGTTTATAACGTTAGAAGAATATATTATTAATCTCAATTCACATATCTGTGGTGTACATTGTATCGTTTGTCTTTTTTTCCCAGTTCCATGCTATGGATACACTGCACAAATCAGGATACAGTATAGAAACGGCATTGTCATCGTTAGTGCCGGCGTCAGGACCTGTACTATGTCGCGACGAGATGGAGGAGTGGTCCGCCTCTGAGGCCAACCTCTTTGAAGAAGCGCTGGACAAGTACGGCAAGGACTTTGCTGATATACGGCAGGACTTTGTAAGTATGCTGCATATTGTAGGATCTTATACAGATGGCCTAGTGTGAGTTCATTTCACTTAGTTTAGCCATTGGCCTACGTTAAAAATTTTACCAATCCCAACACCAAACGGAGTCGAGAGCGAGTTGATATGAAGTGAATCGCACTAGGGTCTGAGAACACGCCAATGTTGACTACAATTGCCTTATAAACAAAACAAAGTTTAAATTCAAGTCCTTTGATGTAACTGAAATCTCTATATCTTTTTGATCCATCCTAAGGTTGCCTGAAAGAAATTGCTTTTGGCAATAAGGCCGCCCTTTATACACTTGATATTTAGTTATTTTGTTCATTCATGTAACTCTGTATTATGGTGTGCAAATAAAAACTTATCTGTCTATATATCTATCTAAAAGAAGTTATATTTGTGGTACAAGGTAACTCCTAAATGAAGTAATTGATGATTTTTCGCTTACTGTATAAACTATTATAGCTTTATTAATTTGTTTATAGTTGCCATGGAAGACGCTAAAAAACCTTGTGGAGTACTACTATATGTGGAAGACGACGGACCGCTACGTGCAACAGAAACGTGTCAAAGCAGTGGAGGCAGAGTCCAAACTGAAACAAGTGTACATTCCCAACTAGTGAGTGTTTGTACCGACACACTCAATACATTCTATGTATTGTTTTATTTGCACATTACCTTTTTCTTTAATCTTTTGGGTTATGTATTTGCCTCTTGCTGTTGTTAAACACTGCACGGCAAGGCTGTGGTAGTTTAAACGATCGCCACGCCACTTTCTACTGCACCAAGTGTTGTGGGTTCAAATCCCATATGGAGCAACCCTTTGTGTGATTCACAAATCGTTGTTCTGAGTCTGTGCGTTCTTTTTCTCCGTTTCATATGTTTATAGAGTCCCCGCGACACTGGCTTTTTATTCCTAAAGCGGAAGTTGTCCTTTTTAAACGATGAACAATTAATTATGTCCCACTCCTGGGCTCGGGTCTTCCGGTCCTGGTTGGGGACTGGCAAGACAAAGTTGTAACTACATGTAAATCTTACTGTTGGAAAATCTATATTCACTAAATATTATTTAAATCGCTTTTCAAGTATTCAATGTTCAAAACAGTACACATATAAAACAAATAACAACTTTTCATTAGATCGTTTTTATTATATAATTTGAACAGCTTCTTATTGAGTATAGCATTTATACCAGAAGAAAAATGATAAGGGCACATTATCAACAGCTGAATATTTGACTTACAGCAACAAACCGAACCCAGCTCTGATCACAAGCAACAGTTCTAGCGGCAAGGCCGCGGGGACAGTGCTCAACGGCGGCACCAATGGTACTGCCAACGTTGCCGTCTCCGCACCACACCTCTGTGCATCCTGCCAAGGTAACTCATTGGCTATTTAAATATTTATAGCTGCCAACATCCACACTCTGCCTGATGGAAATGAGTAGAAGCAAAGAGTGCTAGTCACCATTCGATCGAGGGTTCGATTCTCGGGTTGGACCAAATGTTTGTGTGATCCGCAAATATTTGTTTCGTAGTCTGTGTTCTCTATGTATTATATGTATGTCTTTACAAAAAAAGTATGTTTATATATTTATTTTACTTGTGTAGTACCCAAAATACAAGCTACGTTTAGTTTGGGACTAGATGATGTTGTGTTTAAAGTGTCCAAATTATTCATTTATTTATTAATATTGTATTTCATATTAGTGGCAAATATTTTAGATGTTGTCTATAATCTTTTGATGATGGTTATAATTCGAATTTCATAATGCAGTTACTTTGTGTTCCTCATTACATATTTATTTTCTTATTCTAGCTACATACAACGTAAAACAAAAATAGTCACTCATTAATATATATATATTTCTTATTCCAGTGACAAATTCAAACCAGTGGTACACATGGGGTCCGCAGCATTTACAATACAGACTATGTGGCTCATGTTGGCAATACTGGAAAAAATATGGCGGTCTTAAGGTGAAGATTTGGTGTGGTTTATAGCTACTAAATGCGAAAGTTTGCAACTGAATGCGTGTGTGTTTTGTATTGTTGTATTTGATATAAGAATTAAAATCATTTATAAATGAACCATGTTTGAAGACATTCAGTCAGCCTTAGTACGAGTTGTGTTCCTTTGAAACACAATTATTCCTTAAAAATCATAAGTCCGTCCTAATCTTTTCATTAATCCTGTGACACAGATAATTTTACAAACATATTGACACACAGTGCAGTACATATAAATTACATTAACACACAAAGTACAGTATAATATAATAAATCTGAAAGAAAGTAAAAGTCAACAAATCACTAAATAGTTTAGTAACTATTATTGCCAGTGTATGTCAATAATGGCTACCAATAAACCAGTGGTAAGAAAGCTTTCTAAAATCTGGACATTGTTTTCTCTTTTATTACACAGTTTCACTTAGTTCACCTTTAGCAAAGTAAAACAATATATTTTATTCAGAAACATATTTTTATTTCTCCGAAATTGCAAACTTTTTAATGCCTCAGCGTGACAAATAGTGTTCAATTTATCTCACAAATCAAAATCAAACATTAACATTAGCTTAATAGTTCTAAGAACATACAGATAGATCATTGTCGATCGTCGAAAACAAATTTAAACAAATCTAAATATTGTTTCCCAAAGCTTTCCTGGGACTAAGCGTTTGCAATGTAAGCGTAATCTTACCTTGAAATGCGTACGTTGGCAACATTGTTGAAAAAGCATTCATGTCCTATAACACTCGATGTAATTGATCGAAATCTATTAACATGATTGGAATAAAATTTAAATTTTTTAAAGTTGTAGGGAATGTTTAACATATTAACGTTTTTAATACGCGTTGTTGCTGGTGCGGTCTAATTTTTCTAGAACGCTAAATCCGTTCTTCCGAACAAGGCTTATTGGGCAATGATTGAAAATTCGTCATTATAAAATATCGAATTATATGCACTATAGTGTTGGGGTTAGAATTTAGGATCTTATGGCATTTTGATTGTGTATAAAATCCAATGTCTGGTCATTACTTCCTTCATAACGTTATTTTTTTGCATTTATTCTTTTTAGGACCGATTCAAATAATTAATAAGAATTAGTGAAAGTTGTACAAGTTGTTGCTGCTGAGACGATCATTTTCGCTTTAGCTTGTCAAAGTTATAAGTACAAAAATATGTAGTTAATTAAATACTTGATGCTTACTACAGACTGCTGGAGTGTTTAGTGAAACCGAAGTAGAGGTTGCGAAAGGACCTCGCGGCGAAGGTGAGGACACGGCTCTGTCGGTATCCCACCGTCCACATCGCTGTACAGTTCTCAACTGTGCTAAGGTAAGTTGACTCCGAAAATAAATAACTATTAACAGAGCAATATGACATCAATAGATTTTAAAAGTCCATTGCTATATATAGGAGTTTTCTTAGAAAGATTGTTTAGGCCTTACTTTATTGGCCAATCAGATTGATACAGGGTTTGTTTCAAGTTTTCCTTGTCTTTGCAGTGATGTTGTTTTGCGTAGTTTACTTCCTTAGTTACCTCTTACGGTATCCAAGGGTAATGGTGAGTGGTGGTGGGAATTGTTAATCCGTTACCATATGTGTAGTAATACAGAGATCGAGTTTGAATAATAAGGTCTCGGGGTTCCATTTCTGATTCGGATGTTAGGTCCGTCTGACATGTTCGGCAAATCTTTGTTTAAAAGTTTGTATGATTTTTATGTATAATATATGTATTTACAAAAAAATGTATGTATTAATATCAGTTGTCTAGTACCCATAGTACAAGCTCCGCTTAGTTGTGTAAGAGGCTGTCGATGATGTTGAAGGTTGCACTGGAGAGTGATATAATGTGTGTGTGTGCAGGAGTTCAAGTTGCGCGCGCACCTGGCGCGGCACGTGGCGACTGCGCACGGGTCGGGTGAGGGCGCGCGGCCCGTGATGAAGACGCGCGCCGCCTTCTTCCTGCGCGCCACGCCCTTCACGCGCCTGGCGCGACGCCTCACGCGCGCGCTGCGCCGCCCCAGGCACTACGCGCGCTCGCCCTTCTCGCCCATCAACCTGCAGCAGGTACCCTACACTCACTCACTATCACTTGTCTCGAACTTCCATACATTATCACTTGTTTAGTAGTAGTACCCATCATACAAGCTCGGCTTGGTTTGGGACTAGTCGATGTCCGTAAAAATAATTAATCTCATCAGTTATTGTTCAATGTACATTAAAAAGTAAGTGATCAAACTTTATTTCGAAATCTTTCTCTTAATACACGTAACTTAAATTCTAAAAATTTTAAGTCTATCATACAGCTGTATCACTTCCATCAAACTAGTTTACTTATTAAACCATGTCGAAGTTTTCTAACAAGAATATTAAATTTCTTCAAGGGATTTTTTAATAATTATTACTTTTTGAGCACGTAACAGCCACTACTTTGCGTAATTCTAAGCAAGAGTAGAATTAAAGAGTAGTGGTCACCATATTTATTATGTATGTCAATAAACAACAATGTAATTTAATACCCCACACTATGGGTGGACTCTAAGTAGCTGTAATGATGCTTTCCAAGATATTCAAAATTCTCAATGCATGTAGAATAATCATATATTCACCTGATTACGAGGACTTCATTTTTCTATGTGTATATAAACTACGAACCTCAAAAGCAATCGATCATTCCACAAACGATGCATATTTACTACTACTGTTTCTCCAAACATTCCTTTTAGAAATAAAACTGCCTTTTGTACACTAAGCATTTGACTTATCATATTCTTTTAATATGATGTGAAAATAATGAATTTTTTATC
This sequence comes from Phragmatobia fuliginosa, assembly GCA_932526445.1. Lineage (NCBI taxonomy): Eukaryota > Metazoa > Arthropoda > Insecta > Lepidoptera > Erebidae > Phragmatobia > Phragmatobia fuliginosa. The sequence continues at coordinate 14,723,704 of OW052074.1, read as the reverse complement.
TATTCATATAAATTTCGTTTTTTTTTCGTAAAGTGACTCTTGTACATGCATCTGTAAACAAAGTGTCTCTAAAAATGTTATTAATATCATGTAAATGTTACAATGTATGGACGTTGTCGGTTGTCGTGCAGGTGAAGCACGAGTGCAGCGTAGCCATGGGCGGTCTGGGCGGCGCAGAGCTGCGCGCGCCCGTAACCCCGGCGGGGGTGGCGCGGGTGCGCGGGCCGGTGGGCGCGGTGGCGGCGCGGCTGTCGGCCGCGCGCGGCGTGCCCGTGCCGCCCGCGCGCGCACACGACTGGCTCACGCTCACGCCGCGCGACCGCATGCCCGCACCGCCACACGTCGCCTTCCCCAAGCCGCCCAAGGCGCCGGGTATGTACCACTCCATACCTTACTTATATACTTGAACTCATTCTAAACTATTACTCACTTACTGATAACGGCACGAAACTGAACATTATTATCGACCATCCGATACGACCGGTATCCAGCCCCAGATCAGTCGTATCATCATCAAGAGCCTTTAACAGTCCACAGTCCTTCAACAGACATAGGCCTCTCCTTGAAAAGGAGGTATTGGCCTACTATACCACGCTGGCCAGACGAGTTGGTATAGGGTTGGTTTCAAGTTTTCCTTCTCTTTGCACTGATGAATAGAGGTGGTGACACTCTGTATTCTTAATCCGTCACCACACGGATCGTATCAGTTAGTTGGATATCTTTTTTTAAATGGTATAAAATAAAATCGTTTTTGTTAAATCATAAAATTAACAGCGCATTACATTTATTATATTTTTTTATTATTTCATTATTTTTAGGTTATGTTTCAAAGCAGACTTTATATTCGACTACCGACATATTTTTAAATATTATTCTAAATATCCGAATACTTGTTCAAGTATTATAACAACTATAGATTTTATTTAAATGTTTGTTTTCTCCAAATCTACTGGACGTAGGCTTCTCCATTGCACTCCAAATAGTCACAGAACATATCCAGCTGAGAACTGATAATGACACAAACATTATCATCACATATAAAAGAATTATCCAATTTGATGCAGTCAAACGGAAGTTACGCACGTTCATGCAAAGCGGTCCCAGCAGTTAGCAGTCTTCCACTCGTGCGCAACACACCTTCCTTAAATAAAACAAACGTCAAAAAATGTACGTCCACACTAATATAGCATCTATTGTACCATCTACGATACGAATCGTTAGAATTAGTAAGTCATTTTAAATGTAGCAAAAATTAGTTTAGGTTTCTACTACGTACGCACATGGTAATCAAAATCGACCGTTATTTAATGTCATCCTAGATCATTATGAAAATAAATTAAAGATAATTACACAAGTATTTAGATATTAGTAATCACATTTTTTGGAAAGTAAATAAATAAAAAAATGTTTACTATATTTTAAATACACATATTGCTCCTTTCCTTTAATATTCATCCTCAAAAAGTATTGATTGTTGATCAGACGATTTGTAAACTCGTCTTGTGGTGAATAATTAAAGATCCAATAGTCGAAAAATTATAAACTTGTTTTTTTACTGTTAATATGTGTTTTATAGCAGAAATATTTTTTGTACAGATGGTAGTTTGATGTACGAACGTGTTTTGTCCCGCGCTGAGCTAGAAGCCCGGCGCGCTGAGGCTGCTCCCGTGCAGCCGCTTAAGCGACGCGCTTACGACGACCTCAACGGACTCGACAGTCAGTATACCTTTGTTATGACATCATTTTATTTTGTGTTCTCGTAGTGACGTCCTCACTTAGTATATTTTTTGGCTAGATGTTAAAATACATTTTTATTTTACACGCTGTCGTTTAGTTGGCACAGCAGGTATGCATCTTCATCGTACACGGTATACGTAAGGTAATTAGCGTGCGTTCATGTAATAACGATCGTGTAATGTGTGATTCAGGAGTGGGTGGCGCTGCGGGCGGCGCGGCCCCGCCTCCCGCCAAGCGGCCCAACAAGCACCCCGCGCCCATGCAGCGGCCCTCGCGCGAGCAGTACGCCGCCATGTGTGCGCGCGCGCAGGCCACCGGACAGCCGCTGCCCGCGCACGTTTTCACGCACGTGAGTCTCGCCCCTCACCTACCTCCACCACCCACCTACCTACACCACTCGCTTATGACTGTCCGTGTCTGTGCAGGTCAACGGTAAGCCGACTAATATGAGCGGTCGCGGTGGCCGTCGACCCGTCATCTCTTGGATGGATGCGCCTGACGATCTTTACTTCCGGGCGAACGAGACGACCAAGTGAGTCATCACAATTCTACTTGTAACAATACTGTGTGTGCTATTTGATGTGATCGGCCGGGTCGAGGTACCCGACGGGAATTATCAAAGTATCATTTAACATTTAAAAAATTGTAAAAGTAAACTGTCTTGTATGATTTTTTACACCTCGATATATCGATATCTCGTCTTCAGCAGTGACAGCGTTTGTGTTGCAATCTGTGAAGAGTTCTGTTCTCGCTCTCGAAAATGCCATATAAAATAAAATGAAAATGATATCAGGCGATCGGAATATAAATGTGTACTTTAACGACAGTTACATTTGAAACTGACAGGGGCGGATTACGGCGTGATCGTTCCGAAGAATAACGATGGTTTGGTTGCAGGGCGGTCCGGCGCAGCCTGTCGTGCGGGGAGCTGCGGCGCGGCGCGCGCGCCCCGTGGCGCGGCATGCGCGGCGGGCCGCTGGGAGGGATGGCGGGTGGGCTGGCGGGAGGGATGGCGGGCGGGCCGGCGGGAGGGTTGGTGGGCGGGCCGGTGGGAGGCGCCCTGGCGGGCAAGGCGGCGGGCGCGGCGGCGCCGCTGCAGCTGGTGATCCTGGACTGACAGCAGGCGCCGCGCCCGCCGGCCTACACCATGGAGGCGCTGCTCGGCTGAGCGCGCCGCTGTATATTCGCTGTACATAGAGGCGCGCCCCGGGGCACCGAACGAAGATTGTATTTTTGGTAATCGAATCGCCGAGGACGGATTCTGTAGATAATATTTTAAAACTATATTGTTCTTATGTGGTTTGATCTGGCGTCGAGCGAATAATGTATTTGATACATAAAACGATATGTAAGTCTAATTCATTCGGAGATTCATTGTAGGATAATTTACAATTTTTTTCATAAATAAAGCACAAATTGAAATATTCGTTTGTTTTATTATAGTTCCGTGCTTCCAATGATATCGGAATTCTCACAGGTTATCCTTCCGGCCATTAAGTTACAACCAAATTTTGTATGCGTTGTGTATGCCCAGCAGGGGGACGTTATGGGTTGTTGATGATGATGTATGTGCTTACTATTTAGGAGCGAATTATCAAAAAGTGCGATTTATCAAATGGAGAATAAAAAAAGACTTGTTCAATCTACCAAAGGTAAAAGGAAAAAATCCGCGTGTCCGATTAAACAGATCAAAAAATATAAGTCCACATCGTTCGATCTCAGTGGGATAACCAACAATAAAAGTCATAGGACGAAAATGATCGAACCACGCGGTCTAAATCTGGCCGTTTAAAGGGGGTCAAAATCGCACCCAAAGGAGTCGGTTACAAACAAACAAACATACAGGTGAGGCTTATATAAAGCTTGTAAAAATGGTTTATTTTGATATCATTACACATACACACAGGAAACATTAGCAAATTTGTATGTCTATAGTACCTACCTATCTATCGTAGATAGCACCGTTAGTCACTTAGAGCGCGAGCGTTGTTTCTTAAATTTTAGAATTTACAGGTAATGATACGAACTAGAATATCTGGATAAGAAATAATATCCAGGTCCGTCAGGACCTTGATATTATTTACCATATAAGTGTTACACTTATCTTTAGTTTTTTCGGGCGTAAATATTGAATATTTTACCATGAAAAAGTAGTTTTTGTGACATATAACTATAATAGTTAGACATGGTGTTGATGACTGTTTAGTAGATATTGATGTTCTCTATAAAAATGTAGTACATCACTTTGCTCTATTGTCAATAGTTTTCGCAGTGTACGCAAAAAAGTTTTTTTAACACCTTGGATTAATTACATTATCGATGTTTTCACACGGATTCCTAACTTTTTAAAACATTCTAAAGCCTATGTCCATCAGGGACAATGTACGATTCTAATAAGGAAAGATTGTTTCAAATCGGCCCAGTAGTTTCGGAGCCCATTCATTTCAAACAAATAAACAATCAAATATTTCCTCTACATAAAATATTAATATTACTACCACGACAATAATTATATACAAATAAATAAAATAGTAGACACTATTTTATTTATTTGTATATAATTACATATGTATGTATAATAAATAATATCAAATGAACAGATTACTGACATTTATTCAAAGGAACAGATTTTACTTAATGCTTAAGAAATTTATATATGTAGTACATCAATCAAAACAGAAATTTATAAAAGTTTTGTGTGTTTGTTTGATTGTTCCGGGTAACTGGAACTGGAACGGCTCTACCGATTTTGACGGGGTTTCGTTTGCTTGTGATTTACAATAATAACTACGAGTAATAGTAGAGGTAACTAGTAGGTATGAATGAAACAATATTTGAATTTTGTAACACATGTAAAGGATGGTGTAGTGTTTATATAGATATAATAAATAAATAAATAAATATTTTGGACATCTGACACACAACATCATCTAGTCCCAAGCTAAGCAGAGCTTGTGTTATGGGTACTAAGACAACTGATATAAATACATAAACATACTTTTTTTTTGTAAATACATACATATTATACATAGAAAACACCCAGACTCCGAAACAAATATTTGTGAATCACACAAATAATATTTGTTCCGACCCGGGAATCGAACCTGAGACCTCTTGATCAGCAGCCGCATACGCCAACCACTAGACCAACGAGGCAGATATATGAAAGATCCTTACTTCCTTACTAATTTTATGATTGTAAAAATAACTCTGTCTATCTCTCTGTGCGGCTTTCACGCAAAAACTACTAAACAGGTTTGAATGAAAGGTACACATAGTTTTAGAGCCTGAGAAAGGACATATGGTACCGCTTTTAGCGGACATAGTCGCGCGCGAAATCTAGTATGCTATATTTAATGAATATGTACCTAAACAGTAAGTCATTTCTAGTTTTATTTACTGTTTTAATAATAAAAAAAAATATTGAGAATGAAATTTGGCAAGAAACTATTACCTACTTATTAGATACTAGTCTAGTCGGTTAATAGAACTGATTACGTCTCGCGGGGAGAGGGACTTGTTGTTGTTATGTTTCATTTATTTAATTATATCAAATATAATAACGGCACGTATCACATTTTAATTTTAAAGTCATTGATGACTGCTCAAAAAATCACCACGTAAAGCGAAAACGTAACACTGATTTTATCATTAGTAGTAATTAATTACTGATATTTATCCAAATATCTGGAATTCACTGTTCAAACTGACAAGAAGGCGAAACTCTTATAGAATTATTGTCAACGTCTGTCGCAGATGGGCCCCGAGAGAAGGAATTCGGCTTCCGACTAGGACGCTCAAGTCTGGATATGAATGAACACATCTTAACACACAGAATTGGGGAATCAGTCCCAAGGGCACTTACTGGTTATACACTACAGTCATTCCACCAACTATAACATAGAGCCTAGTAGCCCAGGGCCCAGGACAGATTCGGTTACTGGCCAAAAAGCCTTAGAAAAACTACACCGATATGCCTGCGTGGCTATCACTAGTAGCATAAGAACCACACCCACAGCCGCATTGCAAACTATGCTGGGGCTGCCACCCTTGCACTTAGTTGTTAAAGAGGAAGCAGCGTTTAGACTTAACAATCTGAAATGACTCCAGAATCAAACACACACGCTTAAGAGAACGAGCGATCACACATCAACCCATGTTGACATCCCCCGACGATAGGATGCTGAAGAAATTTAATTTTCAGAAGCACTATAATATACATCTAGAAGAAGAACCACACGACAAATCAGATACAAAAGAACTCAGAATATACACCGATGGCTCCAAAACCAACTCAGGAACCGGAGCAGGTGTATTCTCAGACGTGGGTATTATCCTGGAGGCCCACGCTATGGAGACAAGGAAAATTACGGACTCACACATCCGTATAGTCTCTGATAGTGCATCGGTACTTAAATCCCTCAATAAAACCCATGTCACTTCGAAACTTATACTGGAATGTCACAATGCGTTAGAACGCATTGCGACCTCCGGCCGGAATTCAGTGACACTACAATGGATAAAAGGACACAGCGGATCACTAGGTAACGATGCGGCCGATGAGCTGGCTAGGAGGAGGTCGGGCGCGGCGGTTTTCGAACCCGAATTCGTCGTGCCTGTCCCATTCGGCCAGCTCCGTGGTTGGCTGCAGGAATTGGAGAGGCCTATGTCCAGCAGTGGACTGCCATAGGCTAAGTGCTAAGTGCATAGGCTGATGATGATGATGAAGGGAAATTGGAGGTGAATGCCTTTTTACGGGGGCTATTGCCTAATCTTTATATATATAATTCCTGTGTGAGTGTGTATGTCACTGAACTTCTCTCAAACGACTGGACCGATTTTGATGAAATTTTTTGTGTGTGTTCAAGGGGATCTGGGAATGGTTTGGATTCGCAATTGGACCCGGTAGGTGGCGCTGCGATCAAGTTCTGGAATTTTAAAGTTGGGCGGTACGAAGTTCGCTGGGTCAACTAGTATCCATATATTAATGGTAGGTTTATTTACAGTAAGAAGTTCATTTCCATTACTACGTCGATGCTGGGGCGTCGATATAAAACAAACTCCTCTAGGCGATGATTGTGAAGCTGGAAGACCAGATTTATACCTAATGGCAATTGTATCAAAAGGCGGTCAGGACCTAATCCATAGATACTTATAGAGTTAATTGGCGACGGCGAGGGAAGTCAGCGGTTACTGACGTATCTAAAAACACACGGTCGCGGTCTTCCCCAGAGTAAGAGTGTGAAGCTGGCTGTCGGGCTGAAGTTTAGAGGATACGATTCGTAACCTATATTCCTAGCTATTGTGTCTGGAAGGCGATTAAAATCCGTAAATACCGTCGTAGTACTTTTAAATACTTACTCTACAGCAATAGTGGCATACGATGTGTTATCTACTGTCTAAAATGTATCTACCTGTAAAATAGTTCATAGAGTACAAGACAACTTTATAGGTAAAGTTGGGGCTATTTATTTCAATTGCACCTAAACCAAAATATATCCTTTTTTATTATTAATACTTTACTACTTATTAATAAGTACTTAAATTAATTTAAAGATATGTATAAAAATAACAAAAAGTTCAGATCACTTACGATAACATTATTAAGTATCTAACCCACTCACCCTGAAATTAATTTCCTTCCATAATACCTTTTTACAAATACAAGCACTGTTTATCACCACGGTCTTTTTTTGACAAAAATACAGAAGCCTAAATTACTCTACTAATTAGAGTTGTAGTCTATTTCGCAATTACTGCACTAACTACCCACTTAGAGCTTAGAAAAAAATTAACCGTCTAATTTCAATATTTCTCAAACTCTCAAAACAGTAAAAAAAAATGTAAAAAAAACATGATGTAAATACCTTTTTAAATAGATATTGTTAAAAGTAATATCATTATTTTAATTGATACGTAATATAACTAAGCAGCTAAAGTTGCTCCTGTTTCATTAGCTATCTGCAAGTGAAAGTCGCGTCAATTATTTGTATGGACACACATGTTTAATATGTTCTCGTGTAACGTTGTTCACGATTAAAGACAACCAATTTTCGCGGTTTTTTTTATGTAACATGTGTGTTTTTCTATGTATATTAAGTATGTATTTACAAAAAAAAAAGTATGTTTATGTATTTATATCAGTTGTTTAGTACCCATAACACAAGCTCTGCATAATATGGGACTAGATGATGTAACTCATTACTAATCTGAATGCTGGCGTGCATTAAGATATTTAACATCATTCACAGACCAAGGAGGGCCGAGCAAGATTGTAGCAGAGGAAGTTACGTGGTTCAGTTAATTAAACTACACCACATTCAATAAATCATTCTAAATCAGGAGAATCATTAGAACCATGCTTTCCATCAGGCAGAGCAGTCACTTAGCAAGCTTTAAAAAATCATGTTTCTGTTTTTGACTATCAAAATTAAGCTGAGGTCCTAGTCTCATTTATGGGAATGACGTCATCTCAACGTTAAATCACGTGGTAAAAACAAATTAATAGGAGTTAAGGGAGGTACACCAAATAAAAAGATTTTTTCGTGATTTTATTCTAGCACTTTGTCGAAGTGATGAAAACACATATCCAGGCAGTTTCATCTTCCTAGCACTAACCGTTTCGACGGTAAGCCGAGGACGGACGTGACGAAAGTATAAGGCGATTCACACACTGGTGACGCGAACACGCGCGTAGGCGCGGGGCAGCCAATCCCGAATCTGCTAGCGGCACGCGCTCACGCGTCGTAGCGCGTTTTTGGTGTGTTGGACCTGGCCTGTTTTCTATACTAATCGATGTATTTGTATACAATATTAAAATCTGTATGAGCGCGGTGCAGTGTAGAATCGCCTAAGGGTTCGGAGTTATGAACTTCGGAACCAACCCTAAAAAAGGAGTTAGAAAAACACACTATTAAAAAGTTATATTTATTCGAGTAATAACTACATCTTAATACAAATGGATAATAACTATTTCTCGGTATGATAAATATGATTTGAGGGGGATTTAAGACACATGATTGTGTCTAAATTATTTTGAAAGCATCACATACTTCAAGTGTGTTATATCGTCACATAGAAAAATATTTTAGCATTTTAAAAACAGCAGTAAAGCAATGTTGTAGTAGCTCGGAGAAAGTATGTATTTTAATAGACTCATACATAATTATACTAAAATAAAAGTTTGTAACCGACAACACTAATGAGAAGTACACCTATACTAAAATCTCTTAAACTTATTATACTTTCGAGATTTAAATTTTTTATTATAAAAAGCGAATATTAAAACCAGCAACAGTTTTAATTGCCACATTAAGTGAGAGTCCTCAATGGTGTTGTCGAATTGTCAAATGGCACTCAAATGTACTTGATTGTTCCTGCGTTCTAACAACTAACAATGGTAAACAGTTGACATTGCGTTACCACCGAAATTCGAAACACACACAAATTAAGCTGTAACAATACATCATAATTCTAATCTTCAATTTTTAGACAAGCAAAATTTACGTTAATTATGACGTATTTTAAGTTTAGACTTCACAATGCAAGAGGCAAAGAGAAATTTAATTAAAAGCCACATTTTCTAGTACATGCAGCTCACAACAGATTAATTGCAATGTTTAAAATATACGACAAGTGAAATGCATGTACTTGAAGTGTCTACACGAATATTTTAATAAATACATCTTCCTCCTTTTTAGACTACAACATTGAAATATAGATGTTCCCTAAATTTACTCAAGAGTTAAATTGAGCAGGATGTATTACAACTACATTTACACTAATTCAACTTAGTTGGAGGACAACACGATCGTTACAATAGGCCTTCGATTATATAACTATTTTATACAGTTCCAATAATGATAATATTACATCAGAAGTCAGTCCCTTACCGTCATTTACCTGTTCTTATATTACATAACCCCATACTTCAACTAAAATTGCAGTAAATCTAGCTCTACGTAATCTCAAAGCCTGCGCGAGACGAGCCGCCTCCGCCGAACACCCCTCTTCAAGACAGACTCCCGTCATTAGCATAAACATAATAAAATACTCGTTATAAAAATACTGTACAATTACAATAATTATTTGAAGGTAATAAACTCCTTACAGATAAGTCGTAAACGATTAATGTTCTGATATAATCTACGCCCTACATTTCATCAATAATACACCATTCACAAATTATATACAATGTATCTTAGTTTTTATACATGTTACATAAACACACATCCAAATTTGTTCCCAAAACTGTAGTCTTTACCTCATTTTATTTTCTAAATTAAATAATGAGATCGAACATAAACATTATGGAATTTTGCAAATGAATAAGGAACAGAATTAACGTTTAGAAATATTATATATTGTATAAAAATTTATATGAATATAGCAGTAACTATGTGTTATGTTGTGTTGTCAAATTTGGAGCAAGCCGAGACTGCTCGTAATACTTGTTCATTCATAAATATGATCATAATATCTCTATTTGTTTCAAGGCACGTCATTCAACAATTGATAACTGTATTTTGTTTATTTAGATCATCTTCATATCTTATCCTAAATAATAGCCAATATTAAAATATTTAACTCGTAGTACAAATATTTCATATGAAAATACACACATGACTCTGCATACATATATCTATACTAAAATATAATATTTCAGTGTAATATACAATAGCTTGTAAATAGATCCTCAATCGGACTGATTGGTAGGAAAACGACAATCTATACAAAAATATTTCTGCAAGTTTGCAAAAGATATTTGCTATAGTTACAATATAAAATAATCGCAACAGCGCTCAATTAGGTGGGATCTTCTTGTTTTTGGACTTTACTCTCGCCAATCGTTTACTGCGACAATGGAATGTTCTTAGAACAATTGTATTGACGACGTGACACCACAGGTTTACTGTTCGAACTTGCTTCTTCCCTATATATTTATTATATTTTACATTTCATAGGCCATGGACATTTCATTTTTCTCTTAATTACTACATCTTAATTCAAAGTCTTCGCATTTACATTTTTAGGGATCAACTAACGTTGGGAGACTCAGGCACGACGAAGTAGAATTGACCGGATTTATTTAAAACAACGTTTGTTTGTGTGTTCAGCTTCACATGTCAGACTTGCGCCAGCGCCCTTGTCCCGCTTAGTGCTTCGACAAGTTGAGCGGCAAATCTGGAAATACATAAAGTTATATTGTTAGAATGAGTTTTAATAGCTATAACAAGTCGATGCATACATTTGTTTCATAATTTCATTATTTTCCTTGACTTTATAAGGTTTGACACTAAAACCACATTTCAACTTTATTTATGTAAATACGTACTTGTACTTTTAGAGCACTATAAAACCAACATATAATTTGTAAATATATAAAAACAGCTCACCTGAAGTGGGTTCTTCCTTAGGTATGTGGTCGTTAGCGAGAGGCATTGCGAGTGGCGCCCAAGGGCCAGGAGGCACACCAGTCGACATCGGGTAGTGCATCCAGAGCGGAGGTGGAGCTCGATACAACGGTGGCATGTAAGGGTATGGGTACACATACGGTACTTCACGTGCCCACTCCTCGCGCCCCGGGGACCCGCGGTACTGGCCACCTCCGCCGACCGACCATCCTCGCACTCCATATGGCGACGAGGGCGGCGGATACGGCGGCCGGTACCGTGCTAGCTCTAACGGTGGCGTTGGAGAATCTCGCGCTACAGCGCCTTGCCCAGGTGAGCCCATTAACGTAGAATACCGATAGCGGTAATGATCCGGACTAGGGCTCAGGTCTGGCGAATTCACGCTCGAAGGAGACTCAGTCATCAGCGAGGCCGGATGTGAGTGCGGTGACCGCTTAGCTTCCGGTGATTTTCGCGTCGGACTCTCGTCAGGCATGCTTAGTAAAGAGTGTATGCTGTAACTGCTGACATTCTTAGAAACGGGTGTCTCCTTTCGCGGTGCAGTACCGTTATGAGTGCGGACAGGCGTTTCGGTGACAGGTTTGTGGGCGGTATGACTGGGACCCGGCGATGGTGGGTACGAAGCGGTGCTCAGTGCAGGTACCGTTTTTGCACGTCTTTTCATTCCTTGATCCTCAAGACTTACTCGCTCTAGCTCTCTGAGAATGCGCTTCCTGGGTGAAACCATCATGTGTTCTTGCCTGCAGTTTGCTAGCTTTGCGTTCACAGGCATTGGCAAAGATGAAATCTTCTCACGGAGCTTATTTATAGTTTTGGTCAACTCCTTACGTCTTATCGCCGGTCTCGTCTTTTTATACACCCTTAATTTACGATACTGATACGGTTTTTTTAGCTTCATATGATAGTACTTTTCTCGATCATATTCTGTCCATCGATCGTCATCCGAATTCGTTTTCGTTTTCGACGTGATGCCATCGACAGTGTCTTCACCCCGACTACTTTTGCTTTCTGGTGATGCGACGTCACCGTTTTTCTTATCGCAGACTCCATTTGTAATTGTTTTCCTGGAAATGTTTCCATTCACTAAACCATCCAAGTGGCTAGTATCATATGGCCTCCTCCTTTTGAGTCGACTGGCTGCCTCTATAGACGCGATGTGCAGAGTACTCGGTCTGCAATAGTACATGGCTAACTCTTTGGAAATATTTCTGCGCGGAGCAGTTTGCTTCCAGCAGTGGTCACGCTGCCAGGGCGATGACTGCACGGAGCTATTATCGTCGGAGACAGACAGGGAGGCGGAGGGCGGATGCGTCGCGGCAGGCGGCGTAGGTGGAGCTGCGGCCGGTGGCCAGAAGGTCTTTCGTTGCACCGACACCCAGCCCGCGCGCTCGCCGTTCCCGCCACACCCGCGAACGAGCTCCAAAATAAATTTTCCATCTGCAAATGATATTAGTCCTTATATTAAAATTATTCCTCAAAGGATAAAACTTAATATGATTCTGAAAAGAAAATTTAGGTAATTTAAATAATACAGCTTTAGGTACATTAATCTTTAATGAGTCAAGACTTAAATGTATTTGAAATAATAAGATATTTTGTTAGTATTGCTCACTAATTCTAAGATGAATCAGAAATTAAAAGAATTGTTGAGAGGAGTAGCACAAGTGGCAAATTTTAAATAAATTACAGTAAAATATAAATTCGTTACATCTCTAATTTCAAATTAACAACTTTTCCCTACATGCATATGAAAGTATATGCTGTGCTTACATGGAAACATCAGTCTGTCTGTTTCCCTGTTTGGTACTGGCATAGCTTAACAGATTTTGACAAGTTTCATTGACAGATTTTAAATTAACAACTTTTCCCTACATGCATATGAAAGTATATGCTGTGCTTACATGGAAACATCAGTCTGTCTGTTTCCCTGTTTGGTACTGGCATAGCTTAACAGATTTTGACAAGTTTCATTGACAGATTTTAAATTAACAACTTTTCCCTACATGCATATGAAAGTATATGCTGTGCTTACATGGAAACATCAGTCTGTCTGTTTCCCTGTTTGGTACTGGCATAGCTTAACAGATTTTGACAAGTTTCATTGACAGCCTTTAAATTAACAACTTTTCCCTACATGCATATGAAAGTATATGCTGTGCTTACATGGAAACATCAGTCTGTCTGTTTCCCTGTTTGGTACTGGCATAGCTTAACAGATTTTGACAAGTTTCATTGACAGACTTTAAATTAACAACTTTTCCCTACATGCATATGAAAGTATATGCTGTGCTTACATGGAAACATCAGTCTGTCTGTTTCCCTGTTTGATACTGGCATAGCATAACAGATTTTGACAAGTTTCATTGACAGATTTTAAATTAACAACTTTTCCCTACATGCATATGAAAGTATATGCTGTGTTTACATGGAAACATCAGTCTGTCTGTTTCCCTGTTTGGTACTGGCATAGCTTAACAGATTTTGACAAGTTTCATGGACAGATTTTAAATTAACAACTTTTCCCTACATGCATATGAAAGTATATGCTGTGCTTACATGGAAACATCAGTCTGTCTGTTTCCCTGTTTGGTACTGGCATAGCTTAACAGATTTTGACAAGTTTCATTGACAGCCTTTAAATTAACAACTTTTCCCTACATGCATATGAAAGTATATGCTGTGCTTACATGGAAACATCAGTTTGTCTGTTTCCCTGTTTGGTACTGGCATAGCTTAACAGATTTTGACAAGTTTCATTGACAGATTTTAAATTAACAACTTTTCCCTACATGCATATGAAAGTATATGCTGTGCTTACATGGAAACATCAGTCTGTCTGTTTCCCTGTTTGGTACTGGCATAGCTTAACAGATTTTGACAACTTTCATTGTCAGATTTTAAATTACTTCATTACGAAGCTAGTCTAAAAAGTATCTTTAGTTACTTTTTAGGGTTCCGTAGCCAAATGGCAAAAAACGGAACCCTTATAGATTCGTCAAGTCTGTCTGTCTGTCTGTCTGTCTGTCCGTCCGTATGTCACAGCCAATTATTTCCGAAACTACTTATAGTTTCGGAAATAATTGGCTACTGACCAAATTTCAACAGTATAGTTCTTAACTATACTGTTGAAATTTGGTCAGTCGATGTATTCTGTGAACCGCATTAAGATTTTTGTATAAAAATAGAAAAAAAACAATACATTTTGGGGGTCCCCATACTTGGAACTGAAACTCATTTTTTTTTTTTCATTAAACCTATACGTGTGGGATATCTATGGATAGGTCTTCAAAAATGATGTTGAGGTTTCTAATATCATTTTTTTCTAAACTGAATAGTTTGCGCGAGAGACACTTCCAAAGTGGAAAAATGTGTGTCCCCCCCCCTCTAACTTCTAAAATAAGAGAGTGATAAAACTAAAAAAAATATATGTTGTACATTACTATGTAAACTACCAACGAAAATTGGTTTGAACGAGATCTAGTGAGTATTTTTTTTTTAATACGTCATAAATCGTAACACGCAATATACCTTTCATCCAATCAATACACTAGTATAAAAACATCGATGAAAGTTACAAGGAACTACAAGAACTTTTATATGATGTTACTTGCTGGTACGGAACCCTTTATGGGCGAGTCCGACTCGCACTTGGCCGCTTTTTTATAACATCGAGTATCTGCCTCCCATCAAAATCGGAGAGACTAACCAAAACAAAAATAGAGATAAAACATTTAAAAAATTGAGTTTTTGATGAAGTACTGCTTGCTTTATATACATTTAGTGGAAAGCCGTTTAATTGTATATATTTGTATTGATTATTTTACTTTAATTTATCTTTTTCATATCTTCATGATTCGCATTTTCAATTTGTTTTTATATTTAGCTGAATTACTCACAGTTAGAGTAAGTCATTTGTAATTATGAAAGTAACAGAAATGTTTTATAAATGATAATTAAAAGTTTGTTGAGCACTAAATAATAATAATCATGATCAGTCTATTGCAGTCCACTGTTGGACATATGAATAATAACCTTTATTTAACCATCATTAGCACTTATCCGTAAAATTATTACTTTTGAAATGGATAGATAATCTGTGTCCCAGGAGACAGATTTACATATTACTAAGGACTGCATTATATGCAAATGCATAATTTTATATGCATTTGCATATTTCAGTCATTTTTAGAAAAAAAAGACAACAATTTTTTCCACTCTATAAAAACTATATTTAGACAAAAGCATTGTCACAAAACTTAAAGCATAGTTTAAGAATGTTTTGAACAAAACCTTTGGGCTTTTTAGTCCCTTAGCTTAACCCTTATAGATTCGTCATGTCCGTCCGCCCGTCCTCGACCTACCACCCAAACGGTTGGTGCTAGAAAGATGAAATTTGCATGAATATGTGTTGTAATTATGTGAACAAAGTACGACATACATATTGGAAGTGTCACTCGCCCAAACTATTCAGTTTAGAAAAAAATGATATTAGAAACCTCTATATCATTTTTTAAAGACCTATCCATATATACCACACATATGGTTATGATGAAATAAAAAAAATATTTTTTTGTTTCAGCAGAAAAAAAAATTCTATTTTTGTAAAAAATATTAATGCGGTTTACAGAATACATCTACTGACCAAGTTTCAACAGTAGCTCTTATAGTTTCGGAAAAAAGTGGCTTTGACATACGGACGGACAGACAGACATGACGAATCTATAAGGGTTTTGTTTTTTGCCATTGTGCTACTGAACCCTAAATAAAGGAATAGTAAGTAAACATAACAATTGTCTATTGGACACGGTATTAAATCTACCTTCCATTATGGGTGACTACGGAACCCTATTCTATGGGTGGCCTGACAGGCATGTGGCCAATTTTTTTATCTTGTAATTAAGCTATGCGATTTTGTGTCAAAGTGATAGTTTTATTAATGAGACTGCCAAACTTTTTCCAGAAACTATAAGTGCGAAGTCTAAAGATAACAGTTAATTTTAAATTTTGGCATCTCAGTGGATGTGACGCAATTTTTCCACTTATAAACACATTTTAACAGATCGAAGACAATCTCACTTTGGAACATTTGGAGCTTACTTCCTTGATTAACATACTAAATAGGTATTTTTGACAGAATACTAAATAGGTATTTTAAATGTCATTAAATGTCACTGTAAACCTATTTAATAATGACTATTTATTATTCAATAAATAGTTGTACTGATTACTAGCTGATTGATTACAAATTTCACTAACAGAATTAAACACATTATAACTTACTGTTTTTATTTTTAGGGTCCCAAAGCTTCTGATTTAATTTTGCATATTCTGCCAGTTTTCATGCATTTTTCAAGAGTGGTTTTTGAAAATGTTTTATAATATGTGTGTCTATAAGTTCTGCTTAATTGGTCAAGTTAGTGTATGCAACTGCTGGTGAAGAGAATGTCATGAACTAGGATGCTTATGACAACCTAGATATGGCAATTGTTATTGGGAAGTCAGCCTCAGCACCCTCAAATATAGTGTTCAATTTACAACCTTCAACAACTAGTTCAATCTTAAAAATCAGTTCTGTGTGGAGTTTCGATGCAGGTTACTCCATGGAAAAACAGATATTCAGGTAATACTGGTTAAACCTGACCTCAAATAATGTTATAAAATATAAAGACTAGAAAGATTAGTGTGTAAGTTAAGTCTTGAACTTTACTTTCAAAACAAACAAAAAAATTATTAACCAGAAAATAACACTATATTTTAATAGATTATTCAAACTTATGCTTTAGTTCTGTTATTTCATATGTATCCTACAGAAATATTAGAAAAATGTTAAATTGCATGTAATAGGTATTATGAATTTTATGGTTATTACTAATTAATATCAATTTCATATTGTCCATTGATAAAAAAGTGTCATAATCATTATAAATCCTGCTATTTCTGTAATTTATGATATCTACCTATTTATTGAGGTATTAATATAATGATAAAACAAAGACGTAAAATTTTATAATCATTAGCAGAATTGCCGACCCATTTTATAATTTTAATTGGACCCTGTTGAACAGAAGGTTCAACCAAGAATTAGCCACATACAGCGCGACGAAAACATACAACAGTGCCATCTAGCAATAAAATACTGAACCAAGAAGAAAACACGGAATGAACTATACAGAGTAACTACTAATCCTGAATCGCGATGGAGAATTTCTCGCGCCGATTAGCATTTATACAGCATCCCAACATCATAACGCAAACATACAACAGTGCCATCTAGCAAAGAAATACTGAACCAAGAAGAAAACACGGAATGAACTATACAGAGGAACTACTAATCCTGAATCGCAATGGAGAAATTTTCGCGCCGATTAACATTTATACAGCATCCCAACATCAACTGTTGGGTAGTGGCCCACAAGGTCGGAAGATCTTCCCTTTGTGTTAGAGGAACACGACACCCGTTCTTCTACATTTGTATCAAGGAGTATTAAATTGAAACAAATTGAATGGCCAAATTCCTTGGGGTGAGGCCAACCTGGTGAATACTAGTACACATACAAGGATATTCATGTCAAAAGTATTGATATTATTTATGATAACTGGTTACTTTTATATTAAATATAATTATCAACCTGAAATAAATTCCTTCCTTCCTCAGCATATTTGCATTGACTGTTGGATATATGCCTCTTGCATGGTTCTCCATATGCTACTGGATTTCATCATTTTACAGAATTGTTGTAACTTTTAGTATTAAAGTATCACTTAAAATACGGAAAATTACTATTTCAGGTGTACTCATATTAACAATGATATTTTTGAATTTCGGTACCATACAATACTTGTTATAAGGTTTTTCACTTTTTCCATGATTGTATAGCAATTAAAATTAAATGCTATTATATACATAATAATAGTAAAAAAAACACAAATCACTACCACTGACGTCATCAAAAGATTATAATTAAAAGATTATAAATAGATTTAGGCTCAAATTTAATCAATGTTTTAAATTTATCTTTGATTGATCTAAGAAATAAAAAAAACATGCATATTCCCTATTAGCCTATATGGATGAGTTTATCAATAAAGATAATAATAAATAATAATAATAAATATTTTGGACATCTTACACACAACATCATCTAGTCCCAAACTAAGCAGAGCTTGTACTATGGGTACTAAACAACTGTTATAAATACATAAACATACTATTATTATTATTTTTTGTAAATACATACATATTATACATAGAAAACACCCAGACTCGGAAACAAATATTTGTGGATCACACAAATATTTAGTCTGACCCGGGAATCGAACCCAAGACCTCTTGATCAGCAGCTGCATATGCTGACCACTAGACCAACAAGGCAGTCAGATATTGCATAAATATATTTAAAGAAGAGATTGATCTCTTTAAATATTTATAAATGTTAAAAAATAAACCTAAGACAGAATACATAAATATAGATATAGCCCATTAGATATTTAAAAAAATGATGTTTAAAAATATTTAATGTCAAAAATGATGTATATGCTTTTAGACACTGAGGTTTTGGCAGAAATGATAATATGACCACACATGGCCTCTGATTACAAACAGCAAAGCCTAAAACTGTGGTAATCAAGCTTCTGATAGACAAATGTATACTAGATGAGTACCACAGTGCTACAGTTGTTGTTGCACTTACAAAGAAAATTAGCCTACATATCACCAGCTATCTGCCAGTGAAAAATCTATCAAAATCAGTCCAGCCATTCTAGAAAATAGAACAAACAAACAGACAGACCAACACTATAGAAATTGCTTTTTTTAATGTAGATGTTGTATGTAACTGTATATGCATACAACTGATAATTTAAAGTTACAAACACTTCAATTGTATTAGTATTGATTTCTAAATACATACAAATTCATAGATAAATTATACCCAGGCACAGTGTCAATTGTTAAAATAGGAGCAAATCTAAATAGATACAGGAATAATGGATGTATGGCCTTAACCCTCTCTTGAGAGGAGACCTGAGCCCAGCAGTGGGACGTTAAGGGT
Source organism: Phragmatobia fuliginosa (assembly GCA_932526445.1). Taxonomy (NCBI): domain Eukaryota; kingdom Metazoa; phylum Arthropoda; class Insecta; order Lepidoptera; family Erebidae; genus Phragmatobia; species Phragmatobia fuliginosa. The sequence goes on along the minus strand of OW052074.1, from coordinate 14,704,503 downwards.
TGTTGATGACAGGAATAATATAAAATAATAGTCATTAATAGACAAGAGCAAAGAATGTGGTAGGTACACAGCTAACTGATAATTAATGACTTGAGTATAATCTTATACTTTTACTAGTTGACCCAGCAAACTTCGTACTGCCCAACTTTAAAATTCCAGAACTTGATAGCAGCGCCACCTACCGGGTCCAATTGCGAATCTAAACCATTCCCAGATCCCCTTGAACACACACAAAAAATTTCATCAAAATCGGTCCAGTCGTTTGAGAGAAGTTCAGTGACATACACACTCACAGAAGAATTATATATATAAAGATTAATTTAGATGGTTATTCAACATAAACATGTCAATATATAGTGAACTAATATTTATATGCATGTGATAAGAGCTGTTTCACTTGACTGAGCAACATTCACCTGATTATGACAAGTGAAATGAGTTTTAACAAACAAACAATCAGAATAATAATAAAACTGATTGAAATGTAATATTCAACTTTTACTGACATTTGCGTGTTTATTTATAGTTTTTCATGTCAATAAACCAATACTATTGTATATCACATATGGTTCTAGGTTCAAAATAAATTAAAGTCAGTAATACATAATCAAATAGTTGTTTGTTTCTGCTAGGGTGCCCATGGCTCCTTACGAAACAAAACAATAGCACAGAAGCTATGCTCATAAAAATTACCAACGGCACACTCAAATGTTCTTATACAAGTTTATCAGAGCATGAATAACTTTCTAGTTTTTCTAAACACACTATCTGTTTAACATACAGTATATATTTATAAATCAATAACAACTACTTCTAAAGCTTTTCCAATGCAACATAACACCCACCTTTGAAGAACTTGAGTCTCCCACCAGTAGCAGTGAGAGCAGAACTATTCACAGGAGCATCTTCACTTGCACCTTTACTGCTGCTGTTACCATTTACGCCATGTCTTCTGTCTACTTCCTCTGTCATTTTGGTACATGTTGTCAGAGTTGTGTTTGTTCCTTCCTGTATATGCATTTCATTTCTGACCGCTCATACATCACACGAGCGACACTTTAGTCCGAACCGTCTCGCCATGACGTGCCGACACTAGGTAACGGCAGTGCATTAAACACTCGCGAATTCAGATTGACATACAATATATCCGTCAGAGTCCTCATCCTAATGCCACCTGCGGAATATGAGCCCCACCGAATCTTTCGTATAAACACATTACAGACACAGTAACTTCTCAATTAAACGATATTACGCTCGATTGCAGATTCGTTTGCACTTTACGTCTCTCACTGCATAAATAAAGGCAAAACTCAATCGCGACGCCGGATTCCCGATAATAATCGGGACCACGACACAACTCAATAAAAAGCTGTTCGTTTTTCAGTACTTAGTTCATTCACACCCAGCATCCATTTTGATTCGTTCAAAATCAAATATGATCGTTCTTTTGACCACAAATAAACTTGAAATCCGAATGGTCGTCCGAGTGCGTTGTAAATACGTTTAGTTATTACTTCAAGATGCTGAACTCCATTTGTCTGTAACTTTTGTGATTAGCGAATGATAGAATAGAAATTAAATTTTGACGAAAGAAAATGATTTTAATTTAGAAAACAGATATACTTATATGTGCTCTGCTATAGTTGAAGAACCACTAGAAAGTGATTATATATCTGTCAAACCATTATTCACTTCAGTACTTTAAGTCTTTCAGTCTTCCAAGCTACAGCTGCTGATCATCATAATTTATCCATTGTTCTTCTTAACTGAGGATCATGACTCTACAGTAGCCAGTCTACTATGCCTCTCCATTTATCGCAATCAGCCACTTTGTGTAGTACAGTGCTCTCGGGTAAGTATATCCAGTTCCCATCCATCCGTTCCAGATTATTTTTTTAGCTTTAGGCTTTTATGCTTTTGTTGTTGCGTAGTGACTAAAATACCGCACTGTGCGTTGCAAACAAATTGAGTACAGGCGGTAAGCAATGTGGATGTTGAGTTCCTTTATAATTGAGGTTGTTAAATTGGCTGTCCAAGGTATTCTCAGGTTATTTCTGGGATTCATGGGAATATACACATCATGATTAAAACCAAAATTTTAATAAACTTTGTCTTTTCAAAATACTTTTTAAGTCAATCAACATTCTAGACAACTGTAGGTAGTTATGTAGAAATATTTTTACCATGTTTTTCAGAAACAGCATATCTTTAGAGGTGTGGTTTCGTGACGGCTATCGAATCGATATACGCTAACTCGGTGACTTTACTGTGTCTATGGGAACTTCGCCGCCTACTTCTGCGAGCAAGTTATGCTTAAGAAAATTGTAGAGCATGTTCAGAGAGGCTTAAAACCATACTAAATTCAGGAATATGCCAGGTGTCGCAGACGGCTCAACTCCTTCATAGCGTAAGTCAGAGTGGTGACGAATGAGGCTATTTGTCGCTCTCTCGTGTTCAGAGGACATGCGTCCTTTGGAAGAAAAAGAAGTGTGGTTTTCGTACACCCGTAGGCCATATACATTGATCAGGGTCTGTAAGGGTACCAAGTTTTCTCTTTATATGTAACAACTTAACTTTAATGAAAGAGACCCGCCATTTTGCCAAAAAGTGATTAAAAATTTTGATAAAAGAATCTTTTTTTGAAAAAATATCAAAGATGAAGGACGCAAAAACCTCGACGGTTCTGTATTCATGAAATAAAGACGTGACGTGACAGAAAATTGAAATTATTTACTGTTATTCTTGAGATTGGTTATTAAATATTTTCAAATAATTTTGATTTGTTCTTTTTATTTATATTCGTACAAATCAGTGGTACAATACAAATTTGACTTAGTTGTAGAATTTAGACATTTATTAAAAAAATGCAGAATTTTACTTAAATAAGTTGAGCAGCTGTATTACTACTGTAACTGTATTCGGTACTCAGCAGTGCAAGTGCAGTGATAATTACATATAGGTATTTAAGTCTAGTTGGCCGATACATCGATATTTTATGTAAAATATATAGTCCCTCTCCCTCGTCCTAATCGTTTATAGTTTTTGTGTGTGATTGGACAAATCAATTTTGGTCTATTTATTATAATGTGCACGTGAACTCATATTTAATTAGCATACAACAACATTAGCAAAAGCTTACACACATAAATTATAAACAATTAGGACGAATAGTGGGCGCGCCTTCGTGGATGGGGCCATCTATAGCTTAGATCACTTCTTATTATTAGTTTCAAGCAGTTTGTTTTAATAATTGGATAAAAAGTAAGAATAAGTTTATTTTCTTTATCAAAAGTAGCTCTATCTGTTTATAATATAAAAGAAACCGATATATATAGATATCAGCGTATTAGTGAAATCGATATAGATCGTTTTTTTTTGTCGATATATCGATATTTATCGGTTTTCCGATATGTCGTTGCACATTGCACAGTGAACATATAGTGTATTATCTAAGCTACCCCACCCCAGCCTGCAAATTTATGATATTCGCAATAAAAAAAATACTAATCTACAGATTTTAAATAGCTCAATTCAACTACGTAGCCCTTTCAAATTGCTCACCTTTAATTATTTAATTAAAAACAAATAAAGTCCTTGAAAAAAATTTAATTTATCTGTATATTCAAACTCCTATATCTTGTGATGTATACAATATTTCAAATTGCTCAAAGTTCTAAAATACTGCTCAAGTTGCATTTGTAATTGCTCAAGTAGAGTTCTCACCAGCTCCACTTTCCTTAATTATTAAATAAATATAAATAGTTTGAATAAATTTTTAACCAAACAATAACCTACCCTACCCCAGAATGCAATGAAAAAAATACTAATCGATAGATTTTCAATAGCTCAATTTAACTACGTACCCCTTTCAAATTGCTCACCTTTAATTATTTAATTAAAAATAAATAAAGTCCTTGAAAAAAAATTAATTTATCTGTATATTTAAACTCCTATATCTTGTGATGTATACTATATTTCAAATTGCTCTAAGTTCTAAAATGCTGCTCAAGTTGCATTTGTAATTGCTCAAGTAGAGTTCTCACCAGCTCCACTTTCCTTAATTATTAAATAAATATAAATAGTTTGAATAAATTTTTAACCAAACAATAACCTACCCTACCCCAGATGCAATGAAAAAAATACTAATCGATAGATTTTCAATAGCTGAATTTAACTACGTACCCCTTTCAAATTGCTCACCTTTAATTATTTAATTAAAAATAAATGAAGTCCTTGAAAAAAAATTAATTTATCTGTTTATTCAAACTCCTATATCTTGTGATGTATACTATATTTCAAATTGCTCTAAGTTCTAAAATGCTGCTCAAGTTGCATTTGTAATTGCTCAAGTAGAGTTCTCACCAGCTCCACTTTCCTTAATTATTAAATAAATATAAATAGTTTGAATAAATTTAACGTATAGATAAGTGAATGCTGCGCATGCGCGCAAAAAGTAACGCGAGTCGCAAGGCAAAAAAAATCAAGTGTTTCATAACCTCATCATAGTGAAATGAAACTGTAATACTCCAAGCACAACATCATCTATTATCAGGTATTTTTATTATTTATTGACCTATTCATTATGTTCAATTTATACAAAAATCAAATCATGACTAAAAGGTAACTTTATTTTGTAACTTTATGTCTGTTTATAAAGTATTTTCTATATATTCTTCTTTGCTCCAAAACAAAATAAGTAGTAGTATGTATACATGCTCATTATGTTTGCTATCTCCAAGAAGAAGTAATGAAGATGCCTGTTTACTTCTTCTTGGAGATTCTTATAATGACTTTATTTCTGCAAGTACATAAAATTAAACTACCAATTCCGAGCCCTAATGATGAGGTTATGAAACTCTTGATTTTTTTTGCCTTGCGACTCGCGTTACTGTTTGCGCGCATGCGCAGCATTCACTTATCTATACGTTAAATTTATTCAAACTATTTATATTTATTTAATAATTAAGGAAAGTGGAGCTGGTGAGAACTCTACTTGAGCAATTACAAATGCAACTTAAGCAGTATTTTAGAACTTTGAGCAATTTGAAATATTGTATGTAATACATCACAAGATAGAGTTTGAATAAACAGATAAATGAATTTTTTTTCAAGGACTTTATTTATTTTTAATTAAATAATTAAAGGTGAGCAATTTGAAAGGGGTACGTAGTTAAATTGAGCTATTGAAAATATATCGATTAGTATTTTTTTCATTGCATTCTGGGGTAGGGTAGGTTATTGTTTGGTTAAAAATTTATTCAAACTATTTATATTTATTTAATAATTAAGGAAAGTGGAGCTGGTGAGAACTCTACTTGAGCAATTACAAATGCAACTTGAGCAGCATTTTAGAACCTAGAGCAATTTGAAATATAGTATACATCACAAGATATAGGAGTTTGAACATACAGATAAATTAATTTTTTTTCAAGGACTTTATTTATTTTTAATTAAATAATTAAAGGAGAGCAATTTGAAAGGGGTACGTAGTTAAATTCAGCTTTTGAAAATCTATCGATTAGTATTTTTTTCATTGCATCTGGGGTAGGGTAGGTTATTGTTTGGTTAGAAATTTATTCAAACTATTTATATTTATTTAATAATTAAGGAAAGTGGAGCTGGTGAGAACTCTACTTGAGCAATTACAATACAACTTGAGCAGCATTTTAGAACTTTGAGCAATTTGAAATATAGTATACATCACAAGATATAGGAGTTTGAATATACAGTTAAATTAATTTTTTTTCAAGGACTTTATTTATTTTTAATTAAATAATTAAAGGTGAGCAATTTGAAAGGGGTACGTAGTTAAATTGAGCTATTGAAAATCTATCGATTAGTATTTTTTTCATTGCATCTGGGGTAGGGTAGGTTATTGTTTGGTTAAAAATTTATTCAAACTATTTATATTTATTTAATAATTAAGGAAAGTGGAGCTGGTGAGAACTCTACTTGAGCAATTACAAATGCAACTTGAGCAGCATTTTAGAACTTAGAGCAATTTGAAATATAGTATACATCACAAGATATAGGAGTTTGAATATACAGATAAATTAATTTTTTTTCAAGGACTTTATTTATTTTTAATTTAATAATTAAAGGTGAGCAATTTGAAAGGGGTACTTAGTTAAATTGAGCTATTGAAAATCTATCGATTAGTATTTTTTTCATTGCATTCTGGGGTAGGGTAGGTTATTGTTTGGTTAAAAATTTATTCAAACTATTTATATTTATTTAATAATAAAGGAAAGTGGAGCTGGTGAGAACTCTACTTGAGCAATTACAAATGCAACTTAAGCAGTATTTTAGAACTTTGAGCAATTTGAAATATTGTATACATCACAAGATATAGGAGTTTGAATATACAGATAAATTAAATTTTTTTCAAGGACTTTATTTGTTTTTAATTAAATAATTAAAGGTGAGCAATTTGAAAGGGCTACGTAGTTGAATTGAGCTATTTAAAATCTGTAGATTAGTATTTTTTTTATTGCGAATATCATAAATTTGCAGGCTGGGGTGGGGTAGCTTATTATCTATGACTGTATGACAGTGAAGTCAACGATGAAGTGAAGCATTTTCAGGTCACAGTGAGTCTCAGCTCAGTACTCAGTTTTGAGTTTGTGTTTGTTTGTGGTGAACTGTTGAACTCCCGTGAAGTACATATTTCTTTACCAAATACATATGTTTGTGTTATTTTAATTTCTACTAATTTCAATATTCAAGAAATACAATAGAAAATTTGAAATAATGACTGCGTCAGAAGTGTCATTTAATCGCAAAATAATATCTGAAGATTTATCAAATGTTGAATTTGATACAAGCGAAGATGTAGAAGTTATCCCTACTTTTGATTCCATGGGATTGCGGGATGAGCTATTACGAGGAATATATACATACGGTAGGTTATTTGACGACATCAAACATTAATAAGATGCTTCATATTTGTGCGCTTTACCGTGGCGGTCATTGCTAACTTTCACATTTTTTCAGGTTTCGAAAAGCCTTCTGCAATCCAACAAAGAAGTATTTTACCTATTGTAAAAGGTAGAGATGTGATAGCTCAAGCGCAGTCGGGTACTGGTAAAACAGCAACATTTTCAATATCCATTTTACAATCTCTGGACACCACATTACGTGAAACTCAAGTACTTATACTGTCCCCAACACGCGAATTGGCAACACAAATACAGAAAGTTATTCTTGCTTTGGGTGATTTTATGAATGTGCAGTGTCACGCTTGTATTGGTGGCACAAATCTTGGTGAAGATATTCGAAAACTTGATTATGGACAACATGTTGTTTCCGGCACACCAGGCAGAGTTTTTGGTAAGTTTATTTTTGGAATCTTTGTTCATACATTACTGTAAAAGCGGAAAATATTTACCAAAGTTAATGTAAGAGTTGAAAAGAAAAGAACAATTGTCTTTCACCCTTAGAATAAATACCACATGTGTTAATGGTCACTGTTCTTTTTAATGGTTCTTTTATTTATATTTGTACATATAATTTGAATTTTACTATTTATGTTGCACAAAACCATTGTACAGTACTTGGCAAGAAATAATGCACATCAACCTCGAGGAAGAGACATTCATCTAATTTCAGCCTTCTAGATCAGTATCCCTTTCGCACACTAAATGTGTTAGGTTTTGTCAGTCTGTTGACAAATGCAGTGGAGTTAGTTTTTCGTGCGAAAGGTAAAACACTCTACATAGCCAAAATTAAACTATTGTTTCGTTCCAAAGGTCCAAGTGCATTATTTCTTGCTCAGTGGTTGTTTCTCATTTAAATCCTAATGCAGTTTTAAAAGTGATTGTAAAATTTGATTTACATCTGAAGTATCAATAACATTTGCTTTGATTTTTGTTTCATGTCACAGGGAACTTTGTAGTAAAACTAAACACAAGTTCTTTGAACAAACAAAACCCTTTATTTACTATTTGATAAAGAACCCGATATTGCAGTTCAGGATGTGTCCAGTATATATGCTGCTAATTTATTAAAAACTAGCTTTTGAATCACCATTCAGTTGGTTTAAAACTTGTCTTTGCATAACTTTTTTTTTTCTAGTAAAATAGCCCAAGTTACTCCTTATGACATTATCTATTTGCTAATGAAAGTCAACTGAGTCTAGCTGTGCAGGAGATTAGCTGGAATTAGCAGATATGAGATAGTTGACCATGACCACAGAGTCAATCAATTAAATGGCAAATAAAATGTAATTTTACCTATCGAATAAGTCATTCATGAAATTCATTTAATTCCATATAATTTTTCAGACATGATAAGACGGCGTGTGCTAAGGACAAGAGCTATTAAAATGCTAGTCCTTGATGAAGCTGACGAAATGTTGAACAAAGGGTTCAAGGAACAAATCTATGATGTTTACCGATACTTACCACCAGCGACACAAGTTGTGCTTATTTCTGCAACACTGCCTCATGAAATACTGGAGATGACCTCCAAGTTTATGACTGATCCCATTAGGATTTTGGTCAAGCGGTAAGTAGAAAGAGAGATTGTTCATGAATGGTCTTGTTCTATTTATTATTATAATATTTATGTACAAAAAACATTATTTATATTTCTGTTAACTTTCAGTGATGAGTTGACACTCGAAGGCATCAAGCAGTTCTTTGTAGCAGTTGAACGTGAAGAGTGGAAGTTTGACACACTGTGTGATCTCTACGATACATTGACTATAACTCAAGCAGTCATCTTCTGCAATACCAAGAGAAAGGTGGACTGGCTTACACAAAAAATGCAGGAAGCGAATTTCACAGTGAGCTCCATGCATGGTGATATGCCACAAAAGGAGAGAGACAACATCATGAAAGAGTTCAGATCTGGTCAAAGGTGAGTCGAAAGTCAAAGGTGACTTAAATTAACATGAATTTGTTGGCTGCTTGGGATAAAAACTTCAAATTTATTTTTGAATTTAAGTAAGATTTCTTCTTTCATTATGCATATATGGATTGATTATAGTTTGATTTATAACATACATAAATCAGCAGCGATAAAAGCACACTTATGACATATTCTTCTACTTTTGATGGAAATACATAGGTATGAAGTTAAGACATTTTAAATAATAACAAGACCCTGACAAAAGTCACGCAGTTATACGCTTAGTAACACAGTTATGTTCTTTATACATCATTTTTTGTACTTACAAAATGAATTCCCAGTTCGATTGCTGGCTAAAAGTCTGTCATCTCTATCCCAAGCTTTTTAGTTGAGTAGTACCGTTGAAAATGTTCAGCATTTTTACAGGGTCTAGCTTTAATTTAGGGCATAATTTTTCTGCGTCCGTCAATGCCATTTAGTGCAGACGCTTCTTTATTAGAAAAAAAAAGCTGCCAAATGCGAGTCGGACTCACCCATGAAGGGTTCCGTAGCAGCAAGTAACATCAATTATAAGTTCTTATAATAGTGTTTTGATTGAATGAAAGGTAAATTGCGGTTTACGATTTATGACGTATTTAAAAAAGACTACTTACTAGATCTCGTTCAAACCAATTTTCGGTGGTTGTTTACATGGTAATGTACAACATATATTTTTTTTGGTTTTATCACTCTCTTAGTTTAGAAGTTACAGGGGACACACATTTTTCCACTTTGGAAGTGTCTCTCGCGCAAACTATTCAGTTTAGAAAAAAATGATATTAGAAACCTCAACATCATTTTTGAAGACCTATCCATAGATACCCCTCACGTATGGCTTTGATGAAAAATTTTTCTTCGAGTTTCAGTTGCAAGTATTGGGACCCAAAAATTGTATTTTTTTTTTCTATTTTTATGTGAAAGTCATAATGCGGTTCACAGATTACATCTATTTACCAAGTTTCAAAAGTATAGTGCTTATGGTTTCGGAAAAAAACGGCTGTGACATACGGACGGACAGACAGACAGACATGACGAATCTATAAGGGTTCCGTTTTTTGCCATTTGGCTACGGAACCCTAAAAAGAATTAATGTATTATGGATACTTTGATCTTGATCACGTATTAACATTGAAAACAAATTAAGAACCACCGCGTTACCGATGCAATCATAGCGTTACTTTTCCACTAAGGCAGTGTAGCAGTTACGCAGTTGTAAATATTTGACTATGTAGTAAATAGCTACGAATAAATAATAAGTCAGGAAGTATAACTGCGCTCTAAAAATGACCCAACAAAAGTCGTGTCCAAGTAGGCGGTCATCACCGCGTCATTAGTCGGTTATTGTTCTTGCAAGCGATCATACGTCATATTTTCATTTATTATTGTGTTGTCCATTATCATGCTAGTGAAGTGGTGCGGGAGCCATTTAAGGCTAAAATGTCGAGGGATCACTTTTCACTAGTAAGTAGTAGCATAAATAAAATTATATTTAATGATTTGCAAATATGTTATCAAACCGAGATGGTTAACACTATGCAACATGAAGTCAGTAAATTTTTGATCGTATTTTTTTTCTTGGAGAATAAAATCATCACTGACTATATCGATGGTGTTGCAGAGGAACCAAGAAAAATAAATTGATAGTAATCTTGTTTCAGACGAAGTCAATACTTTTAAAGAAAGAGGATTATGCGTTACGCCAATAAATATACCATCATCAGATATTAAATTTGCTTTGAATACACATAGAACACACATGCTAAAACATAAACTACGAAAAAAATTGTTCTAAAAACCCTTGTTCTAAAGACATGCGATTAAACAGTCATGTTCAACGATATGTGAGAGCTACCTAATAGCTAAATAAACAGAAAATTGCTATTTTGTTACTGCCATTTCCATGATGTTAAATCAAGTACTGTAGTCTGTAACCCTCATTAAATGTACTCAATGACAACTGTGTACACATTATTTTGTGTAAATAAAATATTATTATTAAAAAAAACTATTTTGGCAGTGATACGACTATCGCAAATCAAAAATCTAGAACTCAGAAATGAAAGATTAGCTGTGAAGGATATTTCGCTTAAAACTATTTTATACCAAATAAAGAAAAATGGATTTAGCAATACTGCGGAAAAACAGTCACCGGACAAATAAATAATGACCATTTCATTTTTTTTTATAAAATGTGTAATCGTTGAATTTCTCAGAATCCGTCTTCACTACATTGCGAAAAAAGATTCTTTTCTAATGTCTTATAGGCCAAAACTTAATAAATTAATTATATTTCGGGGGACATAGAGTTTATTACGAAAAAAAAACAAATATATAAACATTATACAATTATATTGTTTTATTATTATATATGTCCGGTCGACTTATTACATAACATCGTCCACGCTACTATGTCTCTGCTGTCATAACAGACATTGCAGCAAGTGCATGAACCAATCCCTGCTTTCGTTTTGAATTCAAACCAATTACAAACAATGTCCATTTCTAACCTCGGTTAAGATTGGTTTTTGTCTCATAAGTCGTTTTGGTTTCATGTAGGGCCACTTTTTGTGTGAAATTTGTTCTGAGTTAGACTTCCTGACTTATTATTTATTCGTAGGTAAATAGTCACTAAATCAAATGCAAATATTCTATACCACGACTTATAATTCGATTCCACATTTGACATTAGCTACTGTCATTTAGCAAAATAATGATACCTTATTTAATAGTGTAGTGATGCACACAAAAATCGATAAATAATCGCGATTTATGTTTATGTAATCATAAATAATATTGGTGTGCCAATTAAAGACTAAATTATTGATTTTTATTTAAATAAATACATAATTATTCATAATAATCATTTATTAATTGGTAACCGCTGCTTTATTTTATAAAAAGTTAATATTTTTGTTTGTTATATTAAAAACAAAACTTATAATAAAAGAGCCTAGATAGTTTTCTGTATTTGTTGCCAACCCGTGCGCGCTCGTGCAGCTATGGCCATTTTGTTTATCTTGTCATTCGGATTCATTCTCCCAGTCTGACTGCACGAATATCTTGTTTCATTGCGAATCGATATTTTGTTATTTTGTTGGGTTTTTGTTAAAGTTTTGTAACGTTGTTTTTGTTACGTTTATAGTTTTTTGTGAACTTTGAGTGAATCTATTTGTTTTGGTTTTCCATCAAAATGGATCCTCAGCCAAGTACATCACAAAAAGACGTGGATGTTTTCTTGTCCTCAAGAAAAAAACGTCCACGAAAAGCTTTCACTGTTACTGAAAAAGTAATGATCCGCAACGCCTACAAGTACGTGACAAATGAAACTTCTGTGCAATTGTAGGCCTTTGTAGTTGTGCAAGAAAATGAATGTACGAGCAAAGTTGCTGACATATTTGGAATAACCTCACGCTCTGTTTGTAACGTTTTAAAGGAAGAAAATAAAGGTCCGCCGCCAACTACTCCTAAAAAAACTGGACTTACCATGATGAGATGGCAGCACAACATGGGATCACGGTTTTAAGACTGCCCCCTTACCATTGCGAGCTGAACCCTATCGAATTGATATGGGCGCAGGTAAAGGGGCATGTAGCTCAAAATAATAAAACCTTCGAATTGACAGACGTGCGAAATTTATTTGAGGAAGGCATTCAAAAAATTACGGCTACCGAATGGTCTAAATGCGTATCCCATGTTGTCAAAGAAGAGGAAAAAATGAGTAGGCTAGATATGTTGATTGACAGACACATATAAAATAAATGTTAAAGAAAGTGACAGCGATAGCGGTGACAGTGACGATTTATAAAATAAAATGTTACCATATTACATATATTTGTTTTATTTCTCATGTTCCTTCGTGATCACATTTTTTTATTCATTTCACACACAATTGTTAAAGAAAACTCTCAGATCCTTAACAAAATTAATCGTCATAACTAAATTATCAGTTCAGAAATATTTAATTTCCTGATATACTTAGTTTCTATTAAAATCATTTCCGTATCGAATAATTTCGCAACGTCACTATTTAGTACTTGTCATAACGTTGCAACACTGCAATTGTCAAATCTGGAATCGAATTATAAGTTAGAGTATAATCTAAAAATAACAGTAATGTATAAATATCGGCGGTACGAACCTTTCGACAGTGGTAACATAGTGGTCATGCAACTCATCGATGAAGATGCCTGCTGCAGCTAGTATACTCTCACAGCGCAGTTGCTATCATTTGTATATAAGAGTTACAATAAGTCGAACTGAATGAAGGACAAGAAAATGTAATACACACTTTCATATTTTCATACATAGTAACATAGTTATGTATTGAGTATTGAGGACACAGATAAGCTAATTTTATTTCCCTTAAATGTTAAATTTAAAATAATATTTTTGCAATAAAGTTCAAAACTTATTTTTTATAATAATATTCAAGGTAAAGGCCATCTAGAAAACATTTTGAGAAATTGCTATTGTAGCTTGCGACACCTGCTCAAGGACAGCAGTATTTTGTATGAAGAACTACTGCGTTACTAAGAATGACAACTCTGTTAACTTAAATCAATTTGATCACGACCTATTTCCTGTATGAGACAATAAATACAATAATGTCATATTTAGAAATTAGTATACTTTAGTTTATGATCTGATATGATCCAAATGATACATGTGGCCAACATTTTCTAGCCACTTCCACATATTTTGTTCTTTTTTGACAAGTTTCAATTCGGTTAGGTCCAATTTATTAATATCTACTTCGTATTAAGATTTTCCACTAATGGACGTTTCTCCACGGTGTATGCGAAAATGGAGTGGACGAACGGAAAAGATTCTTAAGACTTGTAATCATCCATCAGCGTTTTCGGTCTTTTAGTAACTTTGTACTTGTACAACAAGTACTGGTAAGAAGCATTTAGGTAATAATAAATTGCGGGAACTCTCAACACGTCTATCATCCCACGCAAACAACACACATATTTGCCTTACTTGGCATAATTCAGCGTACCAGTTCGAAATGTGGATGGCATGTTTATTGTTTGCGCGCATAACAAATATTTTGGCGAATACGGCGTAGTCACTTCACCAATAGCGCATAACGCAGCGTGATTCCGGCATAAAATCAAACTCACAACAATCAATCCCATATTTGACCTTAGAATGAATCTTGCTTATTGAAATAAGAATCATTGTTCTGTGCGACAGTTTGTTAATATTAGAAATAACTTCTATAAGAAGTGACCATGTATAAGACTATAAGTATAAGCGGTTCGCGCCGCCGAACTGACTCCGCTTTTTCTCGAACATTCGCCCAGTTGAATATACGGGTATGTCGGGTTAAATTATAACATAATTTTAAAATCAATGTGTCCGTTTCATTGTGTAGTTCCGAAATTGTATTTTTCTTCTTTTTTTTTCCACACATTTCGATTAATACCTAAGTATTACATAGAAGTTAGTTAGTATTACATAAAATGTTTATATAGTATCAACCTGTCGCCGTTCACTGCTGGACTAAGATCTCCCCCAAGGAACGCCAACCATTCCCGTCTTGGGAAGTACGCAGCCGTTTACATACAGTAAAAGCTCCTTATTCGCGCTTCCTTCATTCGCGTTTTCACTATTCGCGGATTAAAAAAATGCGACCCAATTCCTATATTCGCGGCAAAAAAATTCTTTATTCGCGGATCTAATAAGTACATACATAATAATAAAAATATTTCAATAGGTATCCAACCCAATATTCTTTGTAAATAATGTAAAATGGACTAATAAAAAAAGTAAAATAGATCTCAGTACAACTTTGCCTAAAGTATGTTGTTCAGTGCTGGATTTACACATTTGCCGCCCCAAAGCTTTAAAATTTTTGCCGCCCCTACCTGACTCCTAAAATTAGATACACTGTTCACATTGAAGTTAATTCCTTTCTTTAGGAAATTATCTACTAACTTGATTACTTTTTCATTTTTTGTGGTTTGTTTTCGTGGGGAATGTATTTCGCACGGCGAACCGCTCTACCCACTAAGCCCCGCGGCGGCCTACCTCGGCTGTCGAGAGGAGCTACAGTAACGCATCAGCGACTTCTGGATTCCCCCCTGCCTTATATCATGACTGGGGTACATCTCAGGGAAATCACTAAATTACCCTTGAGACAGGACGATATCGTGCCTCTCGCCGTTTTACACAGTAAAAGGCGGGACACCGACCTGCCCCAGATGACACCCCCGGTGTGTGTGTCGCCTTCTCGGGTCGCTTGCAGTGGTCACATTTCCCCAAGATGTGGCCGCAACGACCCTTAGGCAACGATTAGGGACTAGCTGCCTCTACCGCGTCATTGCGTTCTCACAGAAGGAGACTGCGGCCTCCCATCCTTCGTCACTCGCCAGCATTACCGCAATCAATGCTGGCGGTGACAGGGTTCGTTCGATCTGCCCGACCAGGTTTCGGCGCTTGGACTCCCACGCAGGGCAGTCCTCCAGGGTGTGCTGGGTGGAGTCCCGGTCGGACCCACAGTGGTGGCATTGTGCTGTAACCTCACGTCCGATTCTATTCAGATACTCACCGAAACAACCATGTCCGATGAGTATCTGAGTAGTAGTCGTAGGTGACACAGTCTGTCCTTTCTATACAAGCTTCGAAGCTTGGCAGAACGGCTCCAACAGCGCGTTGGCTGGCACAACCCTGTGTTTCAAGCCGTGTCCTCCAAGCCCGTACGTTCTGCCGTAGCATTTCAGGCTCATGATCCGGCGCTGTCCTTTCGCCATTCCGACCGACAGAACGAATTTGGTCGTAAGACCATCGTACCCATGTCGGCCAGAATGTCGGAGGGTCAGCCGCTGCAGACTCCTAAGTTGAGCCTTACAGCGGGAAGAACCAGCCAGGTCCTTAGGTCCGATGGGTGCCCCATAGAGTACCATGAACTTCTTCCTTAGGCCCAGCTCATGAATCTTTTCCACAACACAAGCCACTCCCTGCTCGGCGAGCAGAAGCACTTCAACGAAGCGTGACCCTCTGGCCAGTATAAGGGTATCGTCCGCATAGTAGACGACACTTAGGCCAGAGGGCGGACTGGTGCGAAGGACCGCATCGTATGCGAGCTTCCAGAATAATACCTGACCCAATACAGAGCCCTGAGAAACCCCGCAACACACTTCCCTTCGATTCTCCACCCCGTTCTGATCCACAAACTTCACCGTCCTGTCGCGCAGATAGGCCTGTCAACGTCAGTATATCCAAGAGTTAACAGTACTTGGTTGGCGGTGGCAGAGTGTGAAGGGTGAAGGACGTGGTGGACGTGGCGAGCGAGAGAAAAAATTCAAGTTCTGCCAACCTACACGACCTAGACAGCTCCAGGTGCACAGTTACCGGTGTCGAGTAAGAGTGTTAAAACTGCTAAATCAAAATATTGCACATTCAATAAACGTTATTAACTGATTTTAATTGAACTCAATTTAACAGAAATATTAAAAACAATACTGAATTGAATTTAATAATAATAAATAAATATTTCGGACATCTTACACACAACGCCATCTAGTCACGGCCTATAGGTCCATCGTGTTGCTGCACGAGTTAGGTAAACTGTTTGAGAGGGTGCTCTCTGCCCGCATCGTCCGGCACCTATGCGAGGTGGGCCATGATCTTTCGGACAACCAATTCGGAAATTGGGAAGGGCGTTCGACGGTTGATGCTATATTGTGCCTGAGAGCTGTGACCAAAGAGGCAGTAAGCAGTGGCGGCGTGCTGTGTCTATGGACATCGTCAATGCGTTTGATAGTCTTCCATTTAGCTGCAACAGGGAAACACTCCTCTATCACGGAGTACCTGAGGCGGCTAGTGGCAGACTATTTAGACGAGCGTACCGTCATGTCAGGGCCAAGATGGTGTTTTGAGACGTCGGCCCTAGTCTTGTTTTGCAGGGCTCAGTTCTCGGACCACTCCTGTGGAACTGGGCCCTTCGAGAGCGTCTGCCCCCGGGCTGGACGTAATCTGTTACGACGATGACACTCTGGCTATAACCAGGGGGGGGTGAACTTTCAGGCTGGCCACGCTGGCCACAACAGGAGTTTCCCTGGTGGGTGGGTGCATTGAGGCGTTAGGCTTACTGATGGCCCTGAATAAGACGAGGCCCTTTAGTTTCATTGGCCCCATCGTAGGCCACTCCCCGGCGCCTCCATCGTGGTCAACTCGGTAATTCTACTGGTCCGGGCCCAGATGAATTATCTGGGCTCAGGCCCAGATAATTCATCTGGGCCCGGACCAGTACGAACGGACCAGGTCGAAGAGCCACCTACCGCTAAGGATCAGTCCTTGGCGGTAGGTGGCTCTTCGACCAGCACTTATACCTCCGCACTTGGACGACTTTTGCCCAATTTGGATGGAGCCAATGTCGCGACGAGATAACTGTACACGGGAGTTGCCAGACAACTCCCTATGTATGGCACTCTACGGTGCACCGGTGTGGGCGGTGGCTCTAACCACCCAAAATAGGGCACGCCTCTGGTGACCCCAGAGGATATTGGCGGTTAGAGCCATACACGGTAACCGTGGTCGCAACCTTCTGCGAAGATATCATCTATGCGGTCATGCTGCCCTGAGTGTGGCCGCAAATGGACGGAACGGGTTTTTCCCTCCATTCGCTTACGGTAGGGTGACGGCCCGAGGGGGTTTAAGTGGTCGTTACGCTGCATTCTACTGCGCCAAGTTTCGTGGGTTCCTACGTGGGAAAACACTTTGCGATTCACAAATTTTTGTCCTAAGTCTGGGTGTTCTCTGTGTTCCTTTAAGTATGTTTGTGAAGCCCCCCCAACACAGGATTTATACTCTTTTAAAAAAATTAAAACATTTGTGTGTCTGCAACCTTACTTTTTTTCTGTACCAATTTATTTTTTTGGGCCATTTTGCCGCCCCCCTAATTCTGCCGCCCCAAGCTTCAGCTTTTTCAGCTTCTATGGTAAATCCGGCCCTGATCTTGTTGAATGATATCGCCGAGAACTTTGATATAAGCCACCTTCGCCGTGATTAGTTTTTGAGAATGTAAACAAACGGAACGAAAGCAACCTTGTTCCGTAATGAATAAAGTATATTGTTAAATGTTGCTGTTCGGTTCGGTACAAACACAGATGAAAGAAACACAGGGAGATATGCAATTGAGGCGTGACGCTTGCGAACGCATCTGGCCTCAAAGCGGCTTGATGCCATTTTCGGACATTAGTCGAATGCCAACTTGCGACGTCTTCACTGCTCATTATTTTTGCCAAAATGCCGCGTTGTTCAGCGATTGTTTGCAAAAATAACAGGTGTATTGTAAATTACAAGAAAGGTGGCATCTAATTTCATATATAAGTACTATAATATTATAGTTTTTCATACTGAATTCATTAAAACATTTTAAAAACATGATGAAATACCAAATCAATCCTTTTCTTTAGGAACTAAAAACTTTTAAAACCATTGCTTACTTAGTGCGAATCGATCAATGAATCGGCTGGTCTAATAGCGCAATGGATAAGTGTTTTATTGATACACTCACTCACATGATAGTTTCGGGATGCGGCCGCTGCCGGCCGGCTTGTGTTAGAGATGTGTTGTGATATTTATGATTGTCGATATTTTACGCATGATTATTAAAGATATAAATAAATTATAATAATATTATAATTATGTAAACGTAATATACGTTAATATACGTAATAACGTAATATATAAAAAAAGTGTAAATAAAGTTTAGATTTTTAATTTATTGCGGTACTCAAGCATAATTTATACCTTGCTTTTATTTTTAAAATTTTAACTATCCGAAGGATCAAAAACTTAAAAAAATGTGGATAAATGCGACAGGAAGGGGTTCAAGCTGGTTCGTAACAAAAAATGGCACAATTTGCTCGTCCCAATAAATTTTCACCAATACGATCAATCGCCAATGATTAACCATTTAATAATACTAATAAAAGCCGTAATGGAAAAATATGCAAACGTAAGATTACACTACTGTACTAAGAACGCAACACCTAAACTGTCTAAGCGGCTAGTTTTAAATGAAAATTTACATTTTACTGGTTAATTATACCCTTATCACGGTTTCTGTATTCGCGGTTTCTGTATTCGCGGCATATTCATGGAACGTATACCCCGCGAATAAAGAGCTTTTACTGTACATGTATTTTAAAAAATTTCCTTTAATAATTTTACCCTTTTTATCATTGCAGCCGGGTTCTCATAACAACTGATGTCTGGGCGAGAGGTATCGACGTGCAACAAGTTTCGCTTGTAATCAACTATGATTTGCCTAACAATCGTGAATTGTATATTCACCGTATTGGTAGATCCGGACGATTTGGCCGCAAGGGTGTCGCCATCAACTTCGTGAAATCAGATGACATCAGGATATTAAGAGATATTGAGCAATATTACTCGACACAGATTGACGAGATGCCAATGAATGTTGCAGATTTAATATAGACGCTATTGTTCCAACTTGTCACAACATGTTTTACACTCTGTAATCTGGGAGTTGACATACAAGCTTTTTGTTTTTTTCATTCTGATTGGTATTTACAAATTAAAACCGAATTATTCGTCGTAAATACACTGTCGTAGACACACTGGAAATCCTCGCTTTTGTTGAGTACAGTAAAATACAAAAGTACACAATGCAAGTACCAATTACAAGTACAAAGTTATTTGTTTTTTTTACTACCTACTTTTTCTTGTACACTTACAAATTTGAGACGGGAATTAGGAGATCCAAAGAGCCTAGGTACTGGACATTGCTACACAAATACGCGTTCTTTAGCTGTATGCATATAGCTAAGAATCCGTAGTTGTGTAGAGTTTTATAGTAAGCGTATGTTCAGCTTTTCAAAAAGTGTATCTACAAAGAATAATTCATATCGATAGGCATACTTATTAAATACTTTATTTTAAACATACCGTCAACTCACAATATGACTGGAAGAAATGCACATTGGTGGATGGAATTAAAAGCGCTTTTTCTACTTTCTAAGCTACTTCTAGATATATCTTTACATATTAACGCAATAAAATAGTTATATAATAATAACGATTGTTTTATTGAAGTAAAGAAAAGATTATAATATAAAGGATTGACTTCGAGATAAGTAAGACTGCTTGAGAGGTACTGAAATTACCTTTATTAATAGGAAGGTTATGCGTCATACTTATGTATTAAAAATCGGCCAACTTCGTGTCAGGCCACGCATAGAATAAGGTTCTGTAGTTATCCTTAATGGCACGTAGATTTAAAGTTATGTTCGGAAGACAATTGATATCATCAAAAACCCATAACATCCACTGCTGGGCTCAGGTCTGCTCTCAAGAGAGGGTTAAGGCCTGGCCGAGTGCGGGTTGGGCACTGGAGAGACAAGTTGTGGCTACATAATCTTGCTGTTGTATGTTTTTAATCACCCAAGGTCACTCGGCTATGAGCGCTTCTCCACTCGGCTATGAGCGCTTCTCCACTCGGCTACGAGCGCTTCTCCACTCGGCTACGAGCGCTTCTCCACTCGGCTACGAGCGCTTCTCCACTCGGCTACGAGCGCTTCTCCACTCGGCTACGAGCGCTTCTCCACTCGGCTACGAGCGCTTCTCCACTCGGCTACGAGCGCTTCTCCACTCGGCTACGAGCGCTTCTCCACTCGGCTATGAGCGCTTCTCCACTCGGCTATGAGCGCTTGAGCGCTTCTCCACTCGGCTACGAGCGCTTCTCCACTCGGCTATGAGCGCTTCTCCCCTCGGCTATGAGCGCTTCTCCCCTCGGCTATGAGCGCTTCTCAATTGATATGTTTACTTGTTATTTTTGTACGAAGTTCTCAATGTTTTTTTTTATTTTGCAAGTTAAACCTCTATAACTCCTGAACTGGCAAAGTCATCTAAACCATTATAGTTTTCGTTTAAAGTTCATCATATGGACTGTGGATAGTTTCAGATTTTTAGTGCCAGCTGTCTAGTTTAGTTATTTACTTTAAAGTGGAATAATTTGAGTTATTAGATGAACGATAAAGAAAACAAATCCTACGTATAAAACGATCTTATATCTTGTTTCATGTCAAGTATTATCAAGTCTTAGTGAAGTAATGTTTCATTTTCCCGTATAGAGTAACGGGTCGTATAAAACGTAGTTTTAGTTTTATTAAATTCTCTTTGTATCCTCCTAATCCAAAGCCCCGACCAACCATTGAAAATTAGAGATGAACAAAATCTGAAGACAGGTGTTGCCATATGACAAACTACTATTGCCGTATTATAGCAATCAGAAAATTTATATCGAGGAATTGTGAATTCATACTTAAAATCCCCGTTTTTTCACAAATTAAAGCTCTGCCTCTCTTCACAAATTGGCAACCCTGGACGTACGTAGTCCGTCGACAAAAGTAGGACCAAGGGACGGAAGGGATTCTTAACAGTTCTTGAGTAAGGGCCTTTCTACATCTCCACGTCACGACGTCGTCAACGTGGAACGGTGCGGTATCGGAATAAAAGATGTCAGAGACAAAGATTGTGATTTATTGATTTCACTTGTTGAAAAACTTCCAGTGCTTTGGGACAAGCACATTAAAACATTAAATGGGCGAGCACATGGGCAAATGCGCCGTGCTACAATATACAGTTGACGACGTCGTGACGTGGAGATGTGGACAGGCCCTAAGAGTCCTAAAAAGTAAGAAGATGAAGATTAAACGATTATAACCAAATTACTTTTAAAAATGAACATCAGAACCAGCCAAAAGTATATTTTTTTCCTATAGATTTTTACGTAATAAATATTAAATTTGAAATTGTCTTATTTAGGGGAGTGATGGTGTCAAAACCTAGTAAAAATCTTCATATGTAGGTAACCTAAGAAATGAATGGACCCCAGAAACTTAATTTGCACAAGAATAATACATTACCAGACAGCCGTAACCAGGTACTAATTTCGATAGGGGGAGGGGTTTTTCTAGATACCAAAACGGCTAAAAGGCAGCTTCATGGGGCTTTAACCATAATCCATACTAATATTATGATTTTGAAAGTAACTCTGTTTGTCTCTTTCAAGGCTAAACCACTGCACTGATTTCAACAATATTTGGAATAAGTCAGGGTTAAATTCACTTATTTTCAAGAATCAAAGCATCTCCATGCACCTTCGACAAAAAAAGGTGTCTTAGCTAGGGAGAACTCTAGCTAAAAAGTCGAATTAAAACGACTATATAATATTTGAATGAGTGAGTAAGTGTGACGGACTCTACGTTACATTCCGTTGCTGTCGACTCCTAGGCTATTGTTATTTCGCTTGCCTTCTTACATTTTTGAAAACCTGTTCCGTACATTTTATTATCGCGAAAACTGAAAATACACAACTTCTATTCATTCTAAATACTTTTAATTATTTTTTTGTTGTAAATACATACATACTCGTATTATATAAAAAATAACATTTACTTGGTTTAAATTATTACATTAATAAAAAAACCTGTATAACATAAAAACAGTAAAGAATCTTTTAAAAAATATTAAAGACTAATTTAAATTTTATGCTTATTGCCTATTTTAGATGAATCATAGAATCATTTTAACCAGAAGGATATAAGGCTACCCTTTTTTTTTTTTACGTGTGGAAATCCCCGCGGACCGTCACCCCGTAGGGGGTTACAGCGGGGTGGTGTGTCGGACTCGAACCGACTAAAACCACACGGTGTGACCCTCTCTGCGCCTGTGTATTGGAAGGAGTCCAGGGAGGGGATTTCCTTCTGGACTCCAACCAGCGCCTGCCCGCACTGTTGCGGGCACCACCTCAAAAGTGTACTCTCTAATTGGGCAACGTCCGGTTATATAAGGCTACCTTACCCCAGCCTGCAAATTTATGATATTCGCAATAAAAAAAATACTAATCGACAGATTTTTAATAGCTCAATTCAAATACGTAGCCCTTTCAAATTGCTCACCTATAATTATTTAATTAAAAACAAATAAAGTCCTTGAAAAAAAATTAATTTATCTGTATATTCAAACTCCTATATCTTGTGATGTATACAATCTTTCAAATTGCTCAAAGTTCTAAAATACTGCTCAAGTTGCATTTGTAATTGCTCAAGTAGAGTTCTCACCAGCTCCACTTTCCTTTATTATTATATAAATATAAATAGTTTGAATAAATTTTTAACCAAACAATAACCTACCCTACCCCAGAATGCAATGAAAAAAATACTAATCGATTGATTTTCAAAACTCAATTTAACTAACTAACTGAAACTAACTGACTGAACTCTACTTGAGCAATTACAATTGCAACTTGAGCAGTATTTTAGAACTTTGAGCAATTTGAAATATTGTATACATCACAAGATATAATAGTTTGAATATACACATATATTTTTTTTTCAAGGACTTTTTTTTTTTCATTAAATAATTAAAGGTGAGCAATTCGAAAGGGGTACGTAGTTAAATTGAGCTATTGAAAATCTATCGAATAACCTTTTTTTTATTGCGAATATCATAAAAAATATGCAGGCTGGGGTAGGGTAGCCAGGATGGCAGTGCGGCAGCACGGGACCCTTACCTTCCGACTGACGCAGGTTCTTTCCGGGCATGGTTGCTTCGGAAAGTACCTGCACTCGGTCGCCAGGAGGGAATTGAGTCCCGCCTGCCACCACTGCGACTGCAGTGAGGATTCGGCTCATCACACGCTGGCGGTCTGCCCCGCATGGGAGACGCAGCGCCGGGTCCTCACTGCAGTCATCGGAGGCGATCTCTCGCTGCCGGCCGTCGTTCGTTCCATGGTCGGCAGCGAGAGCTCATTTACCGCGGTCGCAACCTTCTGCGAGGACGTAATCACGCAGAAGGAGGCGGCGGAGAAGGCCCGGGAGGACGACATCCAATCGGACCAGATTCGCCGCCGGCGACTCGGGCGGCGGAGGCGCGAACATCTGCGCCTCATGCCGCCTTGAGTGTGGCCGCGGGTGGACGGGACGGGTTTTCCCTCCACCCGCATTATGTGGCCAGCCGCGAGGGGGCGGCGTCGGTGTGTGCCGGACGCCGCCTAAGAGAGGGTCGTCAAACAGAGACGGTGCCCGCATCAGGAGCGGGCAGGCGCTGGAGAAGTTCAGAAGGAGATCCCACCCTGGACTTCTCCTACTCCTAAACGGAGAAGCGCGGAGGGGGCACACTGTGTGTTTTTTAGTCGGTTCAAGTCCGACACACCACCCCGCCGTAACCCCCGGTGGGGTGACGGTCCATGATGATTTTTCACACACTAAAAAAAAAAAAAAAAAAAAAAGGGTAGCCAGGATATATAATCCCTATCATTTGGCTCTCTTACGTAAGAACCATAGATAATACACTACATCTGATAAGAAGTAAAGAACTATCATGACTTCCTCACACCCTTTGTGACCCCCTTGTCTCAAGTGGTTAATTGCAAATATTTATTTATACGATATGTACCTAAAATTACTCTATAAGCCAAATTTTCGCAAACAAAGTTTTGTGTACAAAAGTACCGGAATCGAATGGAAAATTACTCGATACCGTTTGGTATCCATTGTATTTTCATGTCCCTACTCAAATTTCAAACTTATGAAAAAGATAGCAGCAGTTAAAAACTTAGACATAACTATAGACCTGACACGCCAACAGCGTTACCACGAGCGAGTGAGATAACGATACCATTTTACAGTGTGTTAGAGAAAAATAGATATATGATTTTTTGTTCTCATCGCCGTATAGCTTGTCACTTAACATATGTGCCAAGCAATGTTCAGGGCGGGAATAATATCAGGAGTGAAAATAAGGCTTTTGACGGAATTACTGTGTGATTTCAAGTGTATCCAATTGTTTTTAACCCAGATGCTTTTAAAACTATGGTACAGTGTTGTGTTGTCGGCTGCAAAAGCCGCAGTGAACGTAAATATGAAAGTATAACCTTTCACACGTAAGTATAAAAAATAGCGTTTATCGGCATACCTAATATTGTTTTTAATATTAACTACGATGAATTACATAAATCGATGTTTGTTAATGTGCAGAAATAAGTGATAAAAACTAGTTTAAAAAGTGTGAATTTTTTTTAATTATCCGACCAAATTGCGTATAACTCGGGCGACCTAAGATGGCACCTGACTCAAATGTCAGTCAGTTTGAAGTACTGAGTGCCAGAAAAATATAATTTATTCTAGTTTTTTTTTAATTTCAACATTTATTTTGCTTCAAGTAGTTTCTCATAACATACTACTTTATCTTATGTAGTAATTTACTACCTGAGTTAAGAAAATACATATGCATACCAATAGGAAGCAGGCCTCATTCATTATTTACCCGAATGCATTCTTGGTGCAGTGATTTAAATAATATTAGGTAATACCTAATATAATTTCAACAGATATTAGCAACAATATAGTTATAAAATACAATTTTAAATCGTCATGATAAGCCTAAAAGGCTTCTATCGAAGTCTCTTAATATCATGAGTATATGGATATTCTTTATTTTAAACTATTGCGTTTCATAGTCGTCATGCCTTTTTTTTTTTCGTGTGACCTTTCTTAAAACAATTGGGTTATCCAGACGAATCTAATGATATAATAATAAAATAAATTCGTGGAGTGATTTATATGACATTAGGTAATACCTAATAAACTAAAATTATTAAGGAAAGATTCGTGCAACGGTAATAGTGATGCTAACGCTACTCGCAAGACGATAGAGGGGTATTACGCGGGGGAACGCTATCATGTTTCGTTTTGAGCCAGGTGCCATCTTAGCTCGCACGAGTTATAGGTTGTCACATCTATATATTTTGAACGAGCATTAATGTGTTACGGTAATTTTGCAAGGTTACCAGCATGTTAGGGATAACGTATGAGCCTTTTGAAATTACCATATATGGTGAGGAAATTTATTTTGATTGTGTTTTATTGTCATCCAGATTTCCTAAGGATGAAAATGTGCGTAAAATGTGGTTGAAGGTTACTGGACGACAAAGTTGGGCAATAGCAAAGCTATATGTAAAAACGTAAGGATACATTACAGTACAAAAATTAAACTAATAACAAAAGAGAAAGGAAAATAGACTAATTTATTTAACAAATTTATTTTGTTTAAGGGCCAATAAATACCATAACCTTGTGAAAAATTGTTTATTTTTTAAATGGCCTACTATTCTAATCTAACCATATTTGACAGATTTGTAAACGTTTGAAACAGTTAACGGAATAACGATTCTCCCTTATTAAAGAGGAAATTTTACCTATATCGAGGTATATAGTTATTTGTAAAGTTTATTAAATGATACACTTTTGACGAGAGAATTGTTTTAATGAATTACCCAAATACAAGTTACTTATAATTGCTACTTAGTATATATATCGCGAATGAGTGCGCGAGTGAACTACGTGCCCGAGGGGTGACGACTGAGGCTCGCTTCGGTTTTAGGCAGTTTTAGCTTACCTCGCGGTTTCGTTCCCGTCGTGCACGTGTGTCGCTACAAACTACAAAATGTTTTAACGTGGCAACTTTAATACTTGACGTACTTTGTTTCTATACCTTACGGGTGCACGCCTTTTTTTTTTAACGTGTGGAAATCCCCACGGACCGTCACCCCGTCGGGGGTTACAGCGGGGTGGTGTGTCGGACTCGAACCGATTAAAACCACACGGTGTGACCCTCTCTGCGCCTGTATATTGGAAGGAGTCCAGGGACGGGATTTCCTTCTGGACTCCTCCCAGCGCCTGCCCGCACTGTTGCGGGCACCACCTCAAATTTCGACTTTGTAATTGGGCAACGTCCGGTCACACGCGGACGCTGCCCCCTCGCGGTTGGCCACTACTGCGGACGGACGGGAAACCCGTCCCGCCCATCCGCGGCCACTCTCAGGGCGGCATGAGACGCAGGTATGCGCGCCTCCGCCGCCCAGGGCGCCGGCGGCGGATCGGGTCCGAGTGGATGTCATCCTCTCGGGCCTTCTCCGCCACCTCCTTCTGCAAGATTACGTCCTCGCAGAAGGTTGCGACCGCGGTAAAACAACTGTCGCTGCCAGCCATCGATCTTATGACGGCCGGATGCGAGAGATCCCCTCCGATGACTGCAGTGAGGGCCCGGCGTTGCGTCGCCCATGCGGGGCAGACCGCCAACGTGTGCTGGGCCGAGTCCTCACTGCAGTCGCAGTGGTGGCAGGCGGGACTCGGTTCCCTCCTAGCGACCGAGTGCAGGTACTTTCCGAAGCAACCGTGCCCGGAAAGCACCTGCGTCAGCCGGAAGGAAAGGGTCCCGTGCTGCCGCCCTGCCCACTCCGCGATGACCGGCTGGAGAGCCTCCACGGCGGCGAAGCCAGCGCGTGGGGTCTCCAGTCGGAACGACCATCTTACCATTGTGGCTCGGCGAGCGGCTTCGCGCCACTCGCGCACGTCCTCGGGCGGAGGGCGAAATCCGCTCTCCACCCGGAAGTCAGCCACTCGCCGATAAACTTCGGCGAGCACTTCTGCCTCCAAATCCCACGGGGGTGTTCCGACCAAGGCGCACGCCGCCTCTGTGGACACCGTGCGGTATCCGCGTATGGCTCTGATCGCCAATATCCTCTGGGGGCGCCAGAGGCGCGCCCTATTCTGGGCGGTCAGAGCCGCCGCCCACACCGGTGCACCGTACAGTGCCATGGACCGGACAACCCCCGTGTACAGCTGCCTCGTGGGAACACTGGCCCCGCCCAAATTGGGCAATAGTCGCCCTAGGGCAGAGGCAGTGTCCACTAGCTTAGGAGCCAGCTGTAGGAAGTGCTCGTCGAAGAGCCACCTACCGTCGAGGACCAGGCCCAGATACCTCATCTGGGCCCGGACCGGTACGAGGACCGAGTTGACCTCGATGGAGGCGCCGGCGGGTGGACCACGACGGGGCCCATGAAATAAAAGGGTCTCCGTCTTATCCAGGGCCACCCGTAAACCCAGCGCCTCGATGCGCCCGACCACCAGGGAGACTCCTGTGGTGGCCAGGCGCGCCGCCTCCTGGAAGTTAGCCCCCCGGGCCGTGTCAAGTGTGTCATCGGCGTAACAAATTACGCCCAGCCCGGGGGGGAGACGCCCTCGTAGGGCCCAGTCGTATCCCATGTTCCACAGGAGTGGTCCTAAGACAGACCCCTGTGGAACACCGCACGTCATGGCCCTGCGTCTCAAGACGCCATCTCGGTCCTCGTACACGACGGTACGATCCTCTAAATAGTCTGCCACCAGCCGCCTCAGGTACTCTGGCACTCCGTGAAAGCGGAGCGCTTCCCTGATGCAGCCAAATGGCAGACTATTGAAGGCGTTGGCGATGTCCAGGGACACCGCCAACACCACTCCGCCGCAGCTGACCGCCTCCTCGGTCACGGCCCTCAGGCGTAGAACTGCATCGACCGTCGAACGCCCTTCTCGGAAACCGAATTGGGCGTCCGACAGGTCGGGGCCCACCTCGTTGAGGTGCTGGACGATGCGGGCAGAGAGAACCCTCTCAAACAATTTGCCAGCCTCGTCCAGCAACACGATGGGCCTGTAGGCCGCGACCGAATCGACAGGCCGTCCCGGCTTCTGCAATAGGACCAGCTTCCCGCACTTCCAGCGCTCAGGGAAGCGCCCGGACACCAGGCTAGCGTCCAAAACCTCCCTGAGGCTGTACGACATGAGATCGAGGGCTCGGGCCATCACTCGGGCTGGAACCCCGTCCGGCCCGGGGGCGGTGTTCTTAGACCGAATCCGTAGAACAGCCGCCCCCACCTCTGATTCCCTCACGGGCGGAACAGCAACCTCGCTTCCCCCGTCGTCTCCGGCTGATGCAGCCATCGACGGGGGTGTGTATTCCGCCCGTTGCGTTAATAGGCCCTCGACCACTTCCTGCAGGAAGCTGGGCTGGAGAGTCTCTGTAAGGGGGGGGGGGGCCGACGTGCGAAGCTTTTGACGCACCGCACGATAAGGGCGACCCCAGGGGTCACGCTCGAGACTTTCCAGCATCTCCTCTCTACTTACATCCTTGGCGCGGCAGATGGCCAGCCTCAGAGTTTTCCGAGCTTCTCGGTACTCCTTATGAAGCCGGTCCACCTCTTCACCGACCCCGCGGTGACGTTGCCTACTACGAGTTAGGGTCCTCCGGGCACGAACGCACGCCGCACGGAGGTCCGCCAACTCCTGGGACCACCAGTAGACCTCCTTCCTTGGAGGCCGACACCCACGAACACGGGGCATGGCCGCATCGCAGACCCGCGTTAGCACGTCAACCCCCTCGGTCGGGGCCCGCGATACGGGTGCACGCCTATGTCAGGTCTATAGTTATTCTTTTTCTAAGGTTAAAAACAAAATTTACAACCTCGTCGTTCGACTCGTTGCTCGTTGTCGTTGTCTGTCACTTGTCTGTCACAGTTTGTCAGTGCGTTAGCGCGTTGTAGGATGATACAAATAATGTTTTAATTTTTAATATATCATGCGTTGTATTTAGATACGAGCATTTATTAAAACTAGCGTGAAGAGAAGACCTGTGTAATTTTAATTTGTCGTAAATTCAATATTTAAGAAATACAATAGAAAAATTGAAATAATGACTGCGTCAGAAGTGTCATTTAATCGCAAAATAATATCTGAAGATTTATCAAATGTTGAATTTGATACAAGCGAAGATGTAGAAGTTATCCCTACTTTTGATTCCATGGGATTGCGGGATGAGCTATTACGAGGAATATATACATACGGTAGGTTATTTGACAACATTCAACATTATTATGATGCTTCATATTTGTGCGCTTTACCGTGGCGGTCATTGCTAACTTTCACATTTTTTCAGGTTTCGAAAAGCCTTCTGCAATCCAACAAAGAAGCATTTTACCTATTGTAAAAGGTAGAGATGTGATAGCTCAAGCGCAGTCGGGTACTGGTAAAACAGCAACATTTTCAATATCCATTTTACAATCTCTGGACACCACATTACGTGAAACTCAAGTACTTATACTGTCCCCAACACGCGAATTGGCAACACAAATACAGAAAGTTATTCTTGCTTTGGGTGATTTTATGAATGTGCAGTGTCACGCTTGTATTGGTGGCACAAATCTTGGTGAAGATATTCGAAAACTTGATTATGGACAACATGTCGTTTCCGGCACACCAGGCAGAGTTTTTGGTAAGTTTTTTTTTTGAATCTTTGTTCATATATTACTTACTGTAAAAGCGGAAAATATTTACCAAAGTTAATGTAAGAGTTGACAAGAAAAGAACAATTGTTTTGGTCTTTCACCCTTAGAATAAATACCACATGTGTTAATGGTCACTGTTCTGTTTAATGGTTCTTTTATTGATATTTGTACATATAATTTGAATTTTACTATTTATGTTGCACAAAACCATTGTACAGTACTTGGCAAGAAATAATGCACATCAACCTCGAGGAAGAGACATTCATCTAATTTCAGCCTTCTAGATCAGTATCCCTTTCGCACACTAAATATGTTACGTTTTGTCAGTCGGTTGACAAATGCAGTGGAGTTAGTTTTTCGTGCGGAAGGTAAAACACTCTACATAGCCAAAATTAACCAATTGTTTCGTTCCAGAGATCCAAGTGCATTATTTCTTGCTCAGTGGTTGTTTCTTATTTAAATCCTAATGCAATTTTAAAAGTGAATGTAAAATTTGATTTACATCTGAAATATCAATAACATTTGCTTTGGTTTTGTATCATGTCACAGGGAACTTTGTAGTAAAACTAAACACAAGTTCTTTGAACAAACAAAACTCTTTGTTTTCTATTTGATAAAGAACCCAATATTGGAGTTCAGGATTTGTCCAGTATATTTGCTGCTAATTTATTAAAAACTAGCTTTTGAATCACCATTCAGTTGGTTTAAAACTTGTCTTTACATAACTTTTTCTTTTTTAGTAAAATAGCCCAAGTTACTCCTTATGACATTATCTATTTGCTAATGAAACTCAACTCAGTCCAGCTTGGTTGGAATTAGCAGATATGAGATAGTTGACCATGACCACAAAGTCAATCAATTAAATGGCAAATAAAATGTAATTTTACCCATCGATTAAGTCATTCATTTAATTGCATATATGTTTTCAGACATGATAAGACGGCGTGTGCTAAGGACAAGAGCTATTAAAATGCTAGTCCTTGATGAAGCCGACGAAATGTTGAACAAAGGGTTCAAGGAACAAATCTATGATGTTTACCGATACTTACCACCAGCGACACAAGTTGTGCTTATTTCTGCAACACTGCCTCATGAAATACTGGAGATGACCTCCAAGTTTATGACTGATCCCATTAGGATTTTGGTCAAGCGGTAAGTAGAAAGAGAGAAAATAAATTTACGTGAAACATTTAAGCATTATTCATGAATGGTTTTGTTCTATTTATTATTATAATATTTATGTACAAAAAACATAATTTATATTTCTGTTCAATTTCAGTGATGAGTTGACACTCGAAGGCATCAAGCAGTTCTTTGTAGCAGTTGAACGTGAAGAGTGGAAGTTTGACACACTGTGTGACCTCTACGATACATTGACTATAACTCAAGCAGTCATCTTCTGCAATACCAAGAGAAAGGTGGACTGGCTTACACAAAAAATGCAGGAAGCGAATTTCACAGTGAGCTCCATGCATGGTGATATGCCACAAAAGGAGAGAGACAACATCATGAAAGAGTTCAGATCTGGTCAAAGGTGAGTTTTTTTTTCTATTTGAAATACTGGCACTATGTCTTACCTGTCCCAAAATGAGGCAACTCAATGGGACAAGTGAGATAGGCCCATTTTATTAGCTTTTAAATTGTCATATCACATTTTTGTACAATTGACATTGTTCTGTGTAGATAGATGAAAAGAAAAATGCCTATAATATTTTTAATAACCAATAAAATTACCCCCAATTTATATAAGACAGACACTACAAAGAAACTCATTTTTACAAAAAAGGTTACAAATTTGAAATTTTTAATATGTTTATGAAAAAAACTAATTTGAGCATCTCAGTTTATCTACTGTGTAAATGATTAATTTAATTAAGTGGTATGGAAAGTTGTTGATGAATTCATCAAATTGTGTGTAAACATTTGCTCAAGTTTGAGTTCCAGTTTAGAACAAGCTTTCTTCTAGCAAACACAAGAAAGAAAAGCAAGAAGAAGAGTATTGTAACAAATCCCTTTAATATTTTTTCCCTTTTTATCATTGCAGCCGGGTTCTCATAACAACTGATGTCTGGGCGAGAGGTATCGACGTGCAACAAGTTTCGCTTGTAATCAACTATGATTTGCCTAACAATCGTGAATTGTATATTCACCGTATTGGTAGATCCGGACGATTTGGCCGCAAGGGTGTCGCCATCAACTTCGTGAAATCAGATGACATCAGGATATTAAGAGATATTGAGCAATATTACTCGACACAGATTGACGAGATGCCAATGAATGTTGCAGATTTAATATAGACGCTATTGTTCCAACTTGTCACAACATGTTTTACACTCAGTAATCTGGGAGTTGACATACAAGCTTTTTGGTTTTTTTCATTCTGATTGGTATTCACAAATTAAAACCCGAATTATTCGTCGTAAATACACTGTCGTAGACACACTGGAAATCCTCGCTTTTGTTGAGTACAGTAAAATACAAAAGTACACAATGCAAGTACCAATTACAAGTACAAAGTTATTTGTTTTTTTTACTACCTACTTTTTCTTGTACACTTACAAATTTGAGACGGGAATTAGGAGATCCAAAGAGTCTAGGTACTGGACATTGCTTAGCAAATTACCAAACTTCAGCTACATTGCTCATAGACGAGATGGTTGATGGGACTAAAAACTTGTCCAGTGCCAACCGTCTGCAGGTAGATGGAGCAGGACTACAAGACTATGAGATGAATTTACAACTACGCGTTCCGTATTTGTGTAGTCTTAGAGTAAGCTATGTTCAGCTTTCCAAAAGTGTATCTACAAATAATAATTCATGTCAATAGTTATAATTATTATAGTTTGTTTTAAACATACTCTCAACTCACAGATTGACTGGAGGAATGGAAATTGGTGGAAGGAATTAAAAGCACTCTTTCTACTTTCTAAGTTGCTTGTAGATAAATCTATGCATTACTCAATAAAGAAATTAATAATAAATTATTTTTTCATTTAGGTATAATACCCTCTATTACTTCTAATTAGTAAAACATTAGGCAAGCAGGCAAGTAGCACCAGGTGCATATGTAGTTAAGCAAAAGGTGAAGTTGGTGATCAGTTTTCATTTCTTTAATCTAAAACCGGTTGAACTAGTAGCCTACCCCATATAAACTTAGGAATAATGGCTAGGAGGATGCATATCACAGTTCACTGCTTGACATAGTCCTCTGCATGTAGCATGCCACTTGGCTTGAGCGTACGAACAATGGGGCCCTTGCCCCACCCATACCCTTTGATTTTTGTCTGTTCATAAATCCCCTTGGATGACACGAACTGACTAAAAACCGTACGCCGTCTGAGATCCTAGTAGCCAGGTAACCAGGTAGGGTACCTACACCTGTAGATAATTTATATCTATCAATACTAATATTTCAAAGAGGAAAAATTTGTATGTTTGAAATGCTCTGGCTCTAAAACTACTGGACCGATTTGAAAAGTTCTTTTACTATTAGAATCGTATAATATCCATGTTGGACATGGAATATTTTTTTAAAAGGGATCTGTATGAAAATTTCGATGCAAACGCTGCGTGCGCTGCAAAAACTATTGACAATAGAGCAAAGTAATACACTACATTTTCATAGAAGATATCAATATCTACGAAAAAGTCCGGAATACTAGGTATGTATCTAACAATATTTACGTCTGAACAAACTAAAGATAAAGATCAATACCTTGGTATTATTACTATTATTTCTTATCCAAACAAATAACTTTATATTTAAGTCTTTATCAGTACTTACCTGTACATTTCCTTCTAAAATATTCAAAGCAGACAAACCATTCAAAACGTCAGGCAAATCAGAGGTATGAAATACCTACCCATATTAAGTGATCGCGTTAATTCCCGTAAAAATAATATTAATCATTCAAAAATTATCTAGAATAGTATTTTTCACAATAGAAATTTAAGAAAAAACGCTCTAGGTGACTAACAGTTTTACCTACAACACTTACCAACTTCTTCTTTCTAGCCTTATTCCCAATATTATTTGGGGTCGGCTATCACTCGGGCTTGTATAACCAGTTTTACCTGAATATCAGTTTTTTAACGGAGCGACTGGCATCGGACGACCGCAACTCTTAGGTAGAACTGAAATTCGAAGGTTGAACTAGTTTTCAGTCAATTTGAGGGCACTGTCTTCCCTATAACGATTGCCATAGATGTTCATGACAACCGGGACCGACGGCTTTACGTGCTTCCGACACACGGGTGTGGATCACCGCCAAACTTCCAAACTCCGGGCTGCTATTAGGAATTTCCTAAGAAAAACCCAAAAACACTTTTTGGCCCGACCAAAAATACTTTTTGGGATTTGAACCCGAGACCTCTTGATTAGCAATCGCATACGCTATCCACTAGACCAACGACCAACTACAACACTTACCAACTATACACAAGATATGGCTAATGGTTGGTAAATAATTAGATAAAGTCGTCGTCGTAAAGAATTAAATGATAAAAATGTGGATGAGATGAAATCGTGACCGTCTTCCGAAAAACAAAAAACGATCTCTGTACCTCCTAAATGGATGATATTTAATGATTGTTTTGTGAATTGTGGTCTATTTTTGACATGACTATTGATTGTTCTGTTTGGATAGTCTGCCAAGTATTTATTTATTTTTTGTTAATACCTATATGTCCGGGGTGGGCCCCTTTCGGAAATCGCCTTAAAGATTTCGCTGGATTGTAATATTTCGAAGTTTTCAGGCGTAAAAAACCGATTTAGTAGTAGATTAGTCTTTCGCATTTACCATTACTATTGCTCTTTAAGTAACATTGGTGGTGGTTGTATTCCAACACAGCAATACTACACTACTACAGCTACTCAACAGAATAGATGGCGTTCTTATACAATAAATAGTAGTAACTGAGCACAGCTCCGTCGCACAGGTACTTAGTAATAATAGAAATATAATAGAAGTCTAGAAAGCATGTACTGATTCAAAGAGATTGGTGTACAGAAATAACAAGTACACAACCAATGACATTACATGAACCACTTGAGGCTCAAGCTGGGAGTATGTACCTTCTTGTACCTCTGTTTCAGTCTCAGCATACTCTATTCCACAGATTAAACTATTGTCAACCTATAATATTTGTCATGTATGTTTATCTCTTTATAATACAACTCCCGTAATAGGAATATACAGTGTCACAGGGGAATTTACTAACCTACATGAATCTCCTTCATGTTTGTAAAGTCCCCTGTGACACAACAAACACCCAGACTAAGAACAATAATTTATGGATCACACAAAGTGATGACCCACGTGGCATTAGAAACCACGACATTCGTCGCAGTAGAGATCGGCATGGCGACCGCTTAAACCACTAAGCCAAACGTGCAGTCATCCACTTAAAAGTTATTCACTAAACTGGTAAATAAGCAACAATTCTTTTTTAGTGAATTTATAAACTTTATTTTAGTCAAACAATGCAAATTATTGTAGTGAAAGCAATGTTACAACCAATTTACACACAGTATATAATATACATAAAAGTTATTAATACACTTAATTAATTTAAGGTATGTATTTATTATTACTAATTCCAGTTATGTAGGTATTCAAATAACCTAGCTTTTGGAATGTTCCAGACAGATGAAGATCTGTACATAATATCAACTATTTAATTATATCCACAAGAAATAATTAGTAACACTGAAATAAAATGGCCTAGACAACGAATTCAGGTTCATTCTCAGAGGATCCAATGGCTAGATCCATGATATATTTATATGATATATCTTATGAGAATACTTTTTCTCATTAGGTATATTATTTATTTTAACTTAAAGAAATGGACATAATACAAATTGTCATGAATAAAACAATTCTCAGTAGATCCACATCTTGAAATCAGGATCTAGTGAGAAAAAATATACATAATAGATCCATCATGAATCTGGCCAATGGATCTTCTAAGAATAAAACCCAAATGTCAACATACACAGTAACATTAATTATCATTCCTTATTAGTAAAACAATAACCATGATGAATCATAGCAGATAAGGATAAAGAACTGGGTTTTACATGATGACATTTAAGAGAACAACATAACATTATTTTCATGTTCTTTGGCAAAAAACTAGTGCATAATTCTTAAAAAGTTTGCAATACACTCATCAGATGTTATCACCAGAGATCGGAATTGGGTGTGTGTAAATACCTAAAGTTTGCAGCGGGACATAATATGGAGCTGTTACAACCACTTAAGTTAAACCGGGTTTGAATTTTACCGGTTTAGTTTTGTTTTTTTTTACATGTTCCTTACCTTTGAAACACCGAACTATAAACATTTACAAGCTGCTAATACAGTTCTAAATAAATTTTCTGCTAATACAGTTCTAAATAAATTTTTGTTTTGTACTTTTCCGGTTCAAATTCGGTCTTTTAGTCCCAATTGTTCTTTGTCGGTCAAACACAGAATTTTATTTATCTGCAAAATGCTAATGCGGTTTTAATTTCTTTTTTTGATCTGTATCTTAAGTTAAAAAGTTTTGCTACAGGTTGATGCAAGGAAAACGAACATTTTCGCGTCTTTACATAGTTTTGAAGTCGGCTTTTTTTTTAAATTATTAAACCTGCACTGCATAAAAAAATAAATTAAAAACATTTATTTCAATTGCAAGAACAGTGGTTGTAACAGCTCCATATTATTATTGCAAACTTTAGGTATTTTCACACACCCAATTCTGATCTCTGGTTATCACTGCACTACAAAACAATCAGTTACATATATAAACATTGAAAAGTACATTATTAATTTCTCTAAGTCACATCTGATTCATTTCTTAAAATAAATAACTTAAAAAAAATAAACTAGGTTCTGTATGAACAATCACAATTAAAAAACAAATGTAATTTTCATTTCCTCTCTCAGAGGTTTTGGATGCTGTATTTTTATATACTTAAGGTACAATTTCCAAATAATATAATCACATAAAATAAGATAAATTTAACTAATACAAATAAATAATATATCTGCTGTTAGAGACAATATCACATTTAAAACATGATCTCAGATAAAAGGATGCATCAACGAACATCACATCAAAATACTTCAAAATTATTCTTAGGGCCTAGACTCAAAATGAGAATGAATTACAGTTCTGTCTCTGAACTATAATAATGTGCATTCCAGCGTCTATATATAAATATACCAATTGCTCCAACCAGTAAAGCTACTAGAATTTCTGTCAATTGGTCTAAGGAACTATTTGTAGGTTCAGACGACTCCAAAACTTGAGGTTCCACTTCATTGACAGGTTCTTCTGGTGGTTTAGCAGTCTGCTCTTCTTCACCTTTAAAAGCTATCTGATTTAAAACCGATTTTTCTTCATCAGTCATTGGTTTTGCTGCTGTAGATGACAGTAGAGCTGATGTTTCTCCACACTGTGAGCAAACCCAACTTGCAGATTTCTTAGCAAGCACTTTACGCTCTGCAGGAGAGTAATCAAGTGAACCAATAGTGCCTTCAGCCGGTGTAGGCATAAATGCAATAAGCGCCAACAGAGCAGTTCTAATGGACCATGATGGTTGCCAAGTTTCTGGGTGATGACCAGATATAGACAAACAAATCTTCTTATTTACCTCGAATCTACCGTTTGGAGTCAACAATATTATATGAGGAGGATGCATAGGATATTCTTTAGGTAATAATATCCTACCGTGATAAATACCGCCCTCAAAATCTGTACCTTTAGGTCCTTGAACTGTAAAGTGCCACTCAAATAGATTGTCTTCCAAGGGCCTTGCGCAGTATTCTTCTGTGGCCTCCGCTAATTCCATGGCCTCTCTCATAAGGCGTTTCACGCCAGGGCATTTTGTGTTGTATTTTTCGCTTATTTCCGCCATATTAAACGAAACAACACGGGTAGTTACTTTATATCAAACTGGTAATAATTATTGTGACGCAACAATAATTAAGCAGTGGTACACGTATGTTATTGATCTAATCACAAGAAAATTTGATAACAAAATCCTTTTGTATACGAGAGAGCGCTTGTCAAAAACGTCAATAAATTGTCAAACCAGTTGATCTTGCAGATCTTGATCTGATAGGTTGAAAATTTGAACATTCACAAATCACAGGTAAAAAAGAAGTCTCGAGAAGACGTATATATCTCACTGCTGCAGTCTTGCGAAATGCTACCAGACTTTACTACTTACTGGATTTCCCAAAAACCCTGGATAACGCGTGGATTCAAAGTAGTATGATTAATTAAATAAATTCATTCTTATGTATTTTTATAACACATCAAACAAGTTCTGAAAAATCTGAAATAAATGTAGTAAAATAGAGATAAGATTTTTAGTTATTAATTTTTTTTTCCATCATTACAATAATTTTTGGTTTATGATTAGATTAATTTTAAACGACATTCATAAAAATCTCATACTTTTGCACTGAACTAATCAATCTACTGTAATCATGTTTAAAAATGATTTTTCCGTTAGATGTGAAACTGTCTTCAGATGTTTTAAAATAAACAATTAGTTCAAATAAGATAACCTTTTCATGTTGCAGTAAAAAAAAAAAATACATCTGATCGGGTTTCACTTAGTGAAGTTAAAAAGATGAGATTTGGTACAAAAAAACTTTTCTGATAGTTTTGTGATTGGTTGACGCAGTTTCAGCCTTCCATTTCGTGCAGTAATAATAAATTTCGTTTTACCACACCTATGATTAACAGGTTTATTTAAACTTAAACACACATATATACAGGTTTTTTGGGAGTACTTAGATATATTGCAGTAACGTTCGCGTTCATTTCCATTGAAATAAACAAATTCACCAATAATAATCAGTCGATCGAAGTAATCGTAAAAGTGAATCAAAATTGGCGATAGCCAGATATAGCACTTTGCGAATCTTGCAACTCAAAAGCTCTTTATTTATGGAAATCGATGTAATTTAAAAAAAACCTGCACAAGGCACAAGCCGAAGCTGTCAAGTGTGTCAAAAATATTTTGTGTGCGATTTACGTTTTTACTATAATTAAAATTGCTGTCTTGATAAACGATGTAGTGTTTCATTAGTGACGGTTCTATTTAAGTGATATGTTGAGTACTTGATTGTTTTTATTACTTGCTAAAGTTGTGTCAGAAACAATCCAAGATGGGTAATATTAACAAAGACAATTCGCTTTTTATGGCGAAATACTCCGCATTTAACCCTTATCGGTTACGTGAGAGAGAAATGGGGTACCAGAGCCCTATCGGAGCTAGTGATGCGATGGCAAAAAGTTTGTATTGCGGTATGAAACCAATCGCGTCTTGGGATTCTGAGCGAGACAAAACTCCTCCGACCGGAGGCGTCTTCAACCTTGAATTTTCCCCGGAAGGGTAAGTGCGTTAATATAATAGAACCATAGCCTTGACTTTGGTCATGCGTCAGTGCCGTTCTGTTAATTAATAAAGTGACATTCTTGAATTAAAAAAATGTTTTTGTCAAATATTTAAGGTACAGGAGCTCACATAGGGATTGTTATTATCTTGTTTTTTTTTTTATTAAAATAAATAAATAGTTTTCTTCAGCTTTATTATACAAATTTTATTCTTGACTATATTAATGCTAGTCCTAATGAAAAGTGAAATAATTTTAAATACCTAAATGAAATCTAGATAGATATGTCTCTGTAATCCATAGAGCTCACCTCACTTTCTTATTAATGTATAAAGTAAATTCTATAATGTGTATATTTAGAGGTATTCCGTCAGTTCCATTCCACAAACACATATTTTATTTAGTTCTGTAAAGAATAATTAATTCTTTATTTTTCTTAAATAAAGACCACACCTGCATTAAGAATATAAATCCTGTGTTATATGTGTGTGACGCAAAGAAAGCCCAGACTCAGTACAACTTGAGGATCACACAAGGTGTTGTCTCATATGGAATTTCTACCCACAACACATGGGGCTAAAGTGGAGTAGCAATTGTTTAAACCACTAGGCCTACTTAACTATACAGTCAAACAAATGATAATTAAACAATCAGTAATAGATTATAATTTTGTTTAAATGTCTAAACATTAATGATTCATGTGTATGTAAATGATTTATTAATTCAAATTTTTTGAGTATGGCTATCATAATTAAGTATAGTATAGATAGAGTAAGAACTTAAGGTGTAGTTTAATAATGAATGAGGTTTATCATAATTAGCTCTTACATGAGTTTTTCCTTTAAATTTTATAGGGCCCAGTATGCTAGAACATCAATGGCTGTTTTCATAGTCCAGTAAAGTTAAGGGCAATTTAGAGAGAGTTAGGCAACCTTAAATGACAATACTTGATTCTGAGTTGTATGTATTGTGTTCTTTGTCTACATTTCATGTAAGTTCATATAGTCCCACTTGACACAGGATAATATCACTACTGCAGAAGGTGTCTTTATAATATTCTTTTCATACTGAGGTACCTACCTATGTTTAACCTGTGACTGAGTCCAGTAACCATAAAACAGACAGATCAACTTAGGACTTTATAGCCATGTGCAATATGATTCAAGTTATTATTATTGTAATTCACTATTACCTTATTAGGCCTTGTACACTATCCTGGTGGGTGAGTGTGTGTTTTGCGTGCTATGCCACACAAACAAGGTGCTCGCATGGCTGCCATGCTGAAATGTTCCTCTGAAATCTCTAGCGGCATGTGCCGGCGGCCTAATGTTGCGGGCGTCATCTGCCCAAAGACGCCGGCATAGTATGTAGGAATACTACTAAACAGAGCTTATAGCTTTTTAGAATGTCATATTTATCATACTTAATTTACATTTCAATTGCATTTTGTCCATATCTATTTTTGTATAAAGTTTGTTGTTTCAGGACTTTGCTGGTAGCTGCTTGCGAGAAGAAATCAATCCAAATTTTTGACCCATTGACACATGAGTTGATACATTCAGTAAATGGTGCACATTCTGATTGTGTCAATTGTGTAAAGTAAGTATACAGATATATCTTACTTGCTATTTTACTAATACTACCAATATGAGAAATTTGAAAGTTTTTTATTCTTTCACGCAAAAACTATTGAACGGATTTGGATAAAACTTTACAGTAATCATCATCATCAACAGCCTTCAACATTCCACTGCTGGACATAGGCCTCTCCTTAGAAAGGAGGTTTTGGCCTACTATACCAGGCTGGCCAGAGGGGTTGGTATAGGGTTGGTTTCAAGGTTTCCTTCTCTTTGCATTGATTTTGTCTTACGTAGTTTATTCCTTAGTCGCCTTTTACGACACCCGCGGGATGAATTGGGGTGGTGACTGTATTCTTAAACCATCACCACACAAAATTCTACAGTATATAAGCAATATTACTTTACAGTAATATTGCTTATATCTGTATCATTTTCATGAAATATCCGGTTGGTATTGTGCCCATCTCTCCACTACAAAATTAAGTATCACTAAGGGCCACAGCACACTAGCTACTTTTAGCATCGGCGATCGGCAAATAGTCGCTTTTTAGAAGCTAAATACGGCGACCGAACGCTCTTAAAAACGCCAAACGCTCTTAGAAGCGCGACACAGCAGCTGAACGCTGCTCTTCGCACACATTCGGATGCAGGTAGCATCGATTTGGCATCTGAGCAATCGCTAAAACGCGCGTTTCCGATACCGCGATCGAACGCAGGATGTGGCTAAAACGCGATACAGCATCGATGCAGTCGCAAAATCGCCGATCGCCGATGCTAAAAGTAGGTAGTGTGATGTGGCCCTAAGCCGTTTTATTAAAGTTGACTTAAAGATTGTCATAAAATTCTTTACTAATGAATAATTTATTTCTCCTCTTACTTTAAAGTAACCGAAATAAGTTAAATCAAAGATACAATTCAAGGCGATAATATAATCTGTGTAAGAAAACCAACCTATATCATCACTTCAGACTAGTCGGTACTGAAACAGACAGACGGTTATTTTCGCATTTATAATATATGAACGTCGGTTATCATCGTAAATAGTAGTCTTTGTCCTAATCATCATGGACCGTCACCCCACCGGGGGTTACGGCGGGGTGGTGTGTCGGACTTGAACCGACTAGAAACCACACAGTGTGCCCTCTCCGCGCTTCTCCGTTTAGGAGGAGGAGAAGTCCAGGGTGAGATCTCCTTCTGAACTTCTCCAGCGCCTGCCCGCTCCTGATGCGGGCACCGTCTCGGTTTGACGACCCTCTCTTAAGCGGCGTCCGGCACACACCGACGCCGCCTCCTCGCGGCTGGCCACATAGGGCGGGTGGAGGGAAAACCCA
Source organism: Phragmatobia fuliginosa (assembly GCA_932526445.1). NCBI lineage: Eukaryota > Metazoa > Arthropoda > Insecta > Lepidoptera > Erebidae > Phragmatobia > Phragmatobia fuliginosa. The sequence continues at coordinate 14,662,166 of OW052074.1, read as the reverse complement.
TCCCGTCCACCCGCGGCCACACTCAAGGCGGCATGAGGCGCAGATGTTCGCGCCTCCGCCGCCCGAGTCGCCGGCGGCGAATCTGGTCCGATTGGATGTCGTCCTCCCGGGCCTTCTCCGCCGCCTAGTAGTCTTTGTCCTGCTTCAAGAATTATAGGATTTCGTACGTTTTGTCCGAAACATTACAGCGCTTTAGCCATGAAAGCCTGAAGTGTAGTTGATTGGGAACATTCGATTTTTAATTGAATAGTACGGAATTTCCTGTAAATCTGACTAGTAAATCATATTTTATTATTTTACTTTAGATATTACCGTCTATGCCTGTCATTCTAGCAGTAATTTATAAACAAATTATATTCTTAATTAAAATAAATTAAAGTTGCTTTGTTAGTACCTTAACTGCAATTATAAACACACATATTACAATAAATATAATAACTGCCGGTTATTATATTATATTAATAAAGACTCGGTTCCCTCCTAGCGACCGAGTGCAGGTACTTTCCGAAGCAACCGTGCCCGGAAAGCACCTGCGTCAGTTGGAAGGAAAGGGTCCCGTGCTGCCGCCCTACCGACTCGACGATGACCGGCTGGAGAACCTCCAGGGCGGTGAAGCTAGAGCGTGGAGTCGCCGATAAACTTCGGCGAGCACTCCCGCCTCGCGGTGCACGCCGCCTCTGTGGACACCGTGCGGTATCCGCATATGTCTCTGACCGCCAATATCTTCTGGAGCTTCTAGAGGCGCGCCCTATTCTGGGCGGTCAGAGCCGCCGCCCACACCGGTGCACCATACAGTGCCATAGACTGGACAACCCCCGTGTACAGCCTTCTCGTGGGAACACTGGCCACGCCAAATTGGGCAAAAGTCACCCTAGGGCGGAGGCAGGGTCCACCAGTGTCCGCCTTGGAGAAAGTATCGGAAGTGGTGCTCATCGAAGAGCCACCTGCCGTCGAGGACCAGGCCCGGATACCTCTTCAAGGCCCGGACCGGTACGAGGATCGAGTTGAACTCGATGGAGGCGCCGGCGGGTAGACCACGACGGGGCCGATGAAATAAAAGGGCCTCCGTCTTATCCAGGGCCACCCATAGACCCAGCGCCTCGATGCACCCGTCCACCAGGGAGACTCCTGTAGTGGCCAGGCGTGCCGCCTCCTGAAAGTTAGCCCCCCGGACCGTGACAAGTGTGTCATCGGCGAAACAAATTACGTCCAGCCCGAGGGGGAGACGCCCTCGTAGGGCCCAGTCGTATCCCATGTTCCACAGGAGTGATCCTAGGACAGACGCCTATGGAACACCGCACGCATGGCCCTGCGTCTCAAGGCACCACCTCGGTCCTCGTACATGACGGTACGCTTCTCGAAATAGTCTGCCACCAGCCGCTTCCGGTACTCTGGCACTCCGTGGTAATGGAGCGCTGCCCTGATGCAGCTAAATGGCAAACTATTGAAGGCGTTGGCGATGTCCAAAGACACTGTAAAAACCACGCCGCCACAGCTCAATGCCTCTTCGGTCACGGTCCTAAGTCGCAACACGGCATCGACTGTTGAACGCCCCTCTCGGAAACCGAATTGCGTCCGACAGGTCGGGGCCCACCTCGCTGAAGTGCCGGATGATGCCGGCAGACAGTATCCTCTCAAACAACTTACCCGCCTCGTCCAGCAACACGATGAAATATACAAACAACTAGTTCAACCATCGAAGTTCAGTTCTCCCTTAGGGCTGCGGAGGTCCAATGCCAGTCGCTCCGTGGAAAAATAATACTAGGAATAAAGGGTAGGAAGAAGAAGAAGAATCATTGCAAACTGCCTCGTTCGTTTAGCAGTTAGTACTCGTATATGCGAATGTCGATCAAGAGGTCTAAACCCCATGCCTCGGAGAGCACGTAAAACAGTCGATCTTGCCCCCCTAGCCAAGTTGCAAACGTTTTTCGTTTTCTATTCCATTTCTCTCTTCTCTTGTTTCATTGGCAAACGTCACTCAGTCACGTGATCAAAATAAATATTAGCCAGTGAAAAAAATAGAATAGAAAATGAAAAACTTGCCTAGGCGGCTGATTTCTCCCCGGTCGTGTCGGATAGCCGTCCTATCGGATTATGAGAGTGAGGATACTTTAATAGGACTAATAATACTTGTGCATTTTATTAAGATAATTACATTTCATTTCAAAATACTATTAGCACTATTTTATTGATCCATGGAGTTTTTAATTTATACTTATTCTGTAAAACAGTTTAGTAATAAATTCATTGTAGGTGTAGGTGTGTAGGTCATGTATTTATATCTTTTGCCGAAACTTAACTGAACAAAATAATTAAATATTTTATGCTGAATTGCCTAAAGTAATAAAAATAGACACTCGAATATATGTATTATCTTGACATTAATCTATACTCATTGAAATCCTAGAATATAATCCTTGGCCTTAGCTGCGATAGGCGATAGCCATCTAAATATTATATACGTTACTAAATATTCCTGTATATATTTAACCAGCCACCCGCCCCGGCTCCGCACGGGGACATAAAGGAATTGAAAAAACTTGAAAAAAAAACCTGAAACCTTTGTGGGCTCACGCACAACACTTTGCTGAAGATCATGACATGATCAAATGCATAGTTTACGATTTTATAAAGACATACAGAAAAACAGTCATTTTTATAAATACAGATTATATTATAGATTAGGTGTTGGTGTAACATTTTTCTTCGAATCTTTGTTTGAACCTTGTAATACATCCACATTTTTAATAAACTCGTATAGTTCTTTATTATATTTAAAATATTAAAAGTTACAAAATAATGTGAAAATGCAGTCTATGTAAATAAACAATATAAAACGTAGACTCTTTCGTTTTAAAAATATTTTACGTGTCTTTGGATTCTAGGCGTTCATTCAGTTTCTCTCGATAAAAATAAAAAAGTATTATCGATTGCATTGCTGTAGTGCTAACGCCAAAGCGAACAAAATTCAATGGAGTCTGGTAAATAATTTTCCTTTTTTATTTTGTTGGTTTCTAGTTATCTAAATTATAAGGTAAAACAAGCACCTATTTACAGGAATATAAAGCAGAAAAGCATTGTGATCACTATCCATGTACCTAATCGCTATTTCCTCATGAATTCCTTGATTAATTTCCTAGATTGAGACTATCTTTCCTTACGCATTTAAGAATTAGCCTTAGAGTTAATGCTCTTTTATTATGTATGATGTTAAATTGGAATCGATCGGCATTAAAAAATTTGCCTATCGGAAAAGGATCGTAATGAGAATACAAAAAACATGTGTTACTTAGTTGTTAATAGTAATCCTCATGGCTATCAAGTTTCCTTTCACTGAGGAAGAAGCCTATTTGTAAAAAAATACGATTAAAATAGTTTTTTTTATTTTTAGCAACACTTTATATTTAGCAAGAATTTGTGTGAAATTGATGATTTCTGAATTCAGCACAGCTCCAGAAGAGAATGTCTCCCGAGGCGTTGATTGATTAATGACGGTATGGGTTCGTGATTGACTGAGACTTGTATACCGTCAGTAAGGTTGACTCAAAATTGTTGACCTTTCTTCAAAAGGCTAACCCGGTCCCTTCAGACTAGTGTGGGGCAAAATGTAATCTAACTACTGCTTACTAACTACAACTACATATGGTAGTTAGTAATCATAACTACAAGTTACAAAAAGTAATCGCAAAAAGTAGTTATATATTTCGATTTGTGCCTTGATTACTTTTTATAACTACATTGACCGACTTGTCGTTTTTTACTCGTGTCGCACATTGAGGTCTTTAATTTATTAATTTAACTAAAAATCGGGCAAGTGTGTGTCGGGCTAGGCATTGAATAGCGTTCCGTAGTCAAATACAATGGCAATTGGAATTAAAATCGTATCCAATAGATAATTATTATTGTTATGTTTACTTATTATTTCATTATTTTTGTATGAAGTTTTCTATGTTAGCGTATTTCACAAGTTAGGCCTCCATAACTCCTGAACTTACGAAGCTATGTAAACCGTTATAGTTTTCTTTAAAGTTGACATGGACTACCATCATGAATTTTTTTACATTTTGCGAGCCAACCGTTTAGCTTTCAGAGGGGGGCATCGTCCTGTTTTTACAAAATAAAATAACTCGCAAACGGATACTTATATAAAAAAATTCGTCTTAGTAACCTTTCAATGTTTTTAAAAGACCTATCTAACGATACCACACACAATGGAGTAGACGCGAGAAAAAAAATACATCCGCACTTTACGTGTAGGGGAGTTAACCCTAATAAAAATGGTTTTCATAATTTTATCGTAGCACTTTTTCGACGTGATAGAAACACATAAATGCTAAGTTAAAACTTACCGTTTGGGCGGTATGTCGAGGACGGATGGACGGACATGACGAATATAATTAAGGGTTCCGAACCAAGAACTACGGAATCCTAAGAACTATAATTAAGTACATAATTAAAAACTATGCTTAATTGGTTTTGTGAAAGGAACAAGAGTAATATCAATGATTTAAAATTTTTGAAATTATATTGAAGGAGCTAGATGCGAGTAGCCGAGGATCGACCTAAGTGGAGTGCAATTGGAGAGGGATATGTTCAGCAGTGGACTGCGATAGGCTGGTGATGATGATTTAATTAAATACTATTTTGTCGCAGTTACTTTTACGTATTAGTGACATTGCATAAAGCTCTCGAGCATTGCACTTTCTCAGCATTTTATTTAGTGTACATTATTGTCTTGCTATTCGAGTGATAGTTTATTAATTATTTTCTCAGCAAATATTAATGTTATTGATTTATGAACTAGTTTTATATGCAGTTATATATACAGTTTAATGAGCAATTTATTTTTAATGCACTCAAAATGTGTTCCGTACTAGTGATGGGTCGAGGGCAAAAACAAATACGGGCGGAAAGGCATAAACTGGGCAAATTGGGCAAAAATGAGTTTACGCCCGAATAAATGCCCGAGCATGGGCAGAAAAAACGAATAACTTTGTTTTGTGAAAAATAAATCTGTACAGAAGTTTTCTTTCTGATTTTGAATGAAAGTCAGTATGTTGTAGATTAAAATTTATAATGAATTAATATTTAAACGTTGTTGTAAACAAAATCATAAATAAGCAGTCTTTTAATCACAGTTCGTTGCATTATTTTTGTCGAAAATTCGTATTCTATATATACACACATCAAAAGTGTCTAGGGATCAAGCATTTTTATGCGGATTTCTTGAGATTGAGATGTGGCTTTGTAATAAATTTATGATTTTATAAATTTATATGGATCCTTTTTGGTGCATTTCATAATTTGAATCAGGAACTGTCAATCAAATTCGAGTAAAAGATGAAAATCAGCTGCCAATATTTTCCCTATAAAAACATACAACGCATTGAAGAAATTATTAGTGCTACTGTTTCCCTACTACTGATTAAAACCAACGTTATTATGGAGCGGCGACGTCATTTAAGCAGGGAAGAAATGCTCAGAGCCGTGGGAATGATAGAAGCTGGTTCCCGGCAACGTACTGTGGCTTTAGCTCTGAATACAAGTCAGAGTGTTATCAGTCGACTTTGGACACGTTACCGAAGCACTGGTACCGTGGCTGAGCGCCATGGAGGACGGTATCGCTGCACCACACGGAGACAAGACCGATACATTCAAATCTTAACTCGAAGAGCTCCAACAATAACCGCCATGATGTTAGCCGTGAGGCTTCATCACTCTTCAGGGAACTTAATTAGCGACCAAACAGTCAGAAACCGCTTGCATGAAGTGAACCTTCATTCCCGAAGACCGCTACGGGTACCACCTATAGCAATGCACAATCGTAGGATTCGATATCAATGGGCTCTTGAACACAGAAATTGGGCAGAAGAACAATGGCGTTTCGTGTGCTTTTCTGATGAGTCTCGTTTTGGTATGAGACCGGATACAAGACGTATACGACACTGGAGAACCCCTGGACGCCAACAGCGATTAAAATCCTGCCAGGAAGTCCATCCTTATAGTGGTGGAACCATCATGGTATGGGCGGGTATTTGGATCGGCGGAAGAACTGAGTTGATTTGGATCAGAGGCAACCTCAACGCTCAAATTTATGCTGAGACGATTGTATCAGACGTCATCGTTCCTCTACAAGTGCAAATCGGTCCCTTATTTCAGTTAATGCATGATAATGCACGACCGCACACCGCAAGAGTTGTAAGACAGACTCTCGCCGCAGCTAACATCAATGTCCTGCCCTGGCCTGCTCAGTCGCCAGACTTGAACCCGATTGAGCATGCATGGGATATGCTACAGAGAAGAGCTCTGCCGAATATGGAGGGTATCCAGTCGCAAGAAGACCTTTTTTTGTTGTTGCAACGAACATGGGCGGCCATTCCACAGCGTGATTTGGATGAACTCATTTTGAGTATGCCAAACCGATGTTCTTGTGTTGTTAGTGTTCGCGGTAGAAACACGGATTATTAATTGTTTAAGTTACCTAATAAAATTTTAAAGAAAACTGTTATTTCAGTCTTTTTTTCGAACTTTAATGTTAGTGGTTCAAATGTCAAAAATCCCTTTATTAGGAAAATGGCAAATTTCTTTACTAATGCAAAGGTGACTTGGTTTATCGTTACTGTGACAAACGAAAACACTTTATTTGATGAATCCTTAAAGAAATTTTTAATTAATATCAATCAGGAGAAAAGTTATTGCAAAAATATATGTTGATCCCTAGACACTTTTGATGTGTGTATAAATAAATCAATGCCACTTTTCGATGTAATTAAACTTCTAAACGGCTGAACCGATTTTGATGATATTTTTGTGTGTATTCAAGTAGGTTTGAGAATGTTTTAGATTTGCAATTGGACCCGGTAGGTGGCACAGCGATCAAGTTCTGGGATTTCAAAGTTGGGCGGTACGAAGTTCGCTGGGTCAGCTAGTAATTTAATAAATATAACCCTTATAAATATAATGATCTCAATTTTAAGGGGTTCCGTAGCCAAATGGCAAAAAACGGAACTCTTATAGATTCGTCATGTCTGTCTGTCTGTCCGTCCGTATGTCATAGTCACTTTTTTCCGAAACCATAAGAACTATACTTTTGAAACTTGGTAAGTAGATGTAATCAGTGAACCGCATCAAGATTTTCACATAAAAATAAAAAAAAAACAATACATTTTAGGGGTCCCCATACTTGGAACTGAAACTCAAAAATTTTTTTTTCATCAAACCCATACGTGTATCTATGGATGGGTGTTTAAAAATGATGTTGAGGTTTCTATTATAATTTTTTTCTAAACGGAATAGTTTGCGCGAGAGACACTTCCAAAGTGGAAAAATCTGTGTTCCCCCGCCCCTGTAACTTCTAAAATAAGAGAGTGATAAAACAAAACAAAAATATATGTTGAACATTACCATGCAAACTACCAACGAAAATTGGTTTGAACGATATCTAGTAAGTAGTTTTTTTGTAATACGTCATAAATCGTAAACCGCAATTTATCTTTCATTCAATCAATACACTATTATAAAAACATCGATCAAAGTTACATCGAACTACATGAACTTTTATATGATGTTACTTGCTGATACGAAACACATGGCAGCTTTTTTTTTTCTGTACTGAATAGTTTGCGCTAGAGGCACTTCCAAAGTAATAAAAATATATGATGTACATTACTATGCAAACTTCCACCGAAAATTGGTTTGTACGAGATCTAGTAAGCAGTTTTGGGGCTTCCCCCCTCCACTAAAAGCTAAACGACTGGTTCAAAAAATCCGGAAAAAATAATGATGGTAGACCGTATATGATGAAATTTAAAGTAAAACTATAACGGCTTAAATGACTTTGTTAGTTAAGGAGTTATAGAGGTCTAACTTGTATAATACGTTTACTTGGAAAACTTCATACAAAATTAGCACATTAATAAGTAAACATAACGTAACGTCATCTACTGGTAACTATTTTAAATCGACGTACCATTACGGGTAACTGAGGAACCCTATTCAATGGGTGGTCTGACACGTACTTGGCCGATTTTAGATTTTTCGTAAATTTCAATGGCTAATATTTTGTTTTGATCACGTGACTGAGTGACATTATCCAATGCAATAAGAGAATAGAGAAATAGAATTGAAAACGGTAAGCGTTTGCAACTTAGCTAGGGGGGTAGGATAGAAACAAAACAAACGCGTGTTCCTATTATACTCGGCTTGAATTGATCAAACTCCGATTGTATAAAAGAAGTTAGACACGTGGATTCGTAATGTCGCTACTTACTTATTAAAAATTATTAGATTCGGAAGTGCAAATCAATTGGAAGCTCTGACCTTTGAAAACCTAATTCAAGTATCCATGTCATCCCTAATACATACGTAATGACGCACCAAAGTAAGAGTAGATTAATCACTAGTATTGAATGCTGACCTTGTTGATTTTTATCTCGATCTTATAATCAATTTAACCTCGTCTACGACACATTGTGCATACGAGTACATGTATACCTCCTGTTTTTATATCGTTATCATTTAAAAAGTAATACAAATAATTTGTGTGAACTTTTAAAGCTTTACCTTGCATCCTATAAACACCCGCGACCTACAAAGATATGATCTATGTCCAAGAAAATTTTAATAAGATAAGATGAAGATTTATAAGCGAGGTCGGAATATGATCGAAACTGTTCGTAGGTGTTAATTTAATCACAAGCAACATGTTTATAATAATAATATTTGTATTTTTAACAAATATAATGGGAATGACCTCCTAACGGTGACAAAAGAAAATACAGCCAATAATTCCAGAGAGGACACTATCGATTGTAGAAAGAGAATCGATGAGTTACACTTCTTGATTAAGAGGAATGGAACATGTACGATTATGATAACTAGATTACAGCTATCAGTTGTCTGTGTAGCAAAACGGCCTACACTTCTATTGTCTACTATCTATGTTTTATTAGTTTATCCTGTAGTCTCTCTTTAGTGATGTTGATGATGCAAAATCTGTGTGCTTTTAAGGTGAGGTAGTTAAATCGACTGGAACATGGTTACACATAGAACGATAAATGTACCAGCATGGACCTACTTTTTTATGTAGAGTTGTTAAGCTATAAGTTCACACATTAGCACTTTTTAACCTAAAAAGGAGGTCTCAATTCGTCGGATTTTTTTTTTATTCACGTTCAGCGATATCTTCGCCGTTTATGTACCGATTTAAAAAAAACATTTATATTATGTTCGGTGTTGCTCTTAAATGGTCACATTGTGGTGTTATCATGTCGGGATCTGATAATGGAATCTCAAGGAAACTAAGGGTGACTCCATATTTTATAGGCATTTAGGTACTACCTACCTTTTTTATATATTATTATATGTATACTCGTATTTTCTGAAATTATTCAAATATTTGCCGCTGGTAGTTTTCACCTTGTCGCAAAGTCACAGAGTAATTTAAGCCAGAAAAAAGTGTTATTTTACGATATTTTTGTTAAAAATGTTTATACATGTGTTCAACTTTTGCCTGCGGCTCGGCGCGCGTCACATTTGAATATCTCAGTTTTTTTTTCATAGCCTATGACACTCACTAGGAATGTGGCTTTGTATTAGTAAAAAAAATTCAAAAAAATTCAGTAAATCCAGATTCCACATCAACATTAAAAACTTCACCTATTTATAATTTATAATATTATTTATAGAATTATAGATGGAATATGAATTATGGCGTGCAATGGGAAATATCTATGACTGCAATAGGATGATGATGATAATAGATATTATAGAAGTGCTAATAACTCACTAGTTCGTACAGTGCCGACATAATTTACACAGTGGCATCACTTGTAGTTGTTTGCCAACTCATGTGTACAATAAAATTTTAAAAATTATTTTATAAAAAAAACATATTTAATAAATAATGTAAATTAAATAAATTACTAACTGTACTTCTATATCTTATTTTGTAGAGAGAAATAAATAAATTATTAGTACATATTATATTATTATTAATTCTAAAGACTAAATTATTTATACTATTCTAGTTCTTTCATCACTTCCTGTTTTGTCGTTGTTTTGCAACTTCTGTCATAAAAAAATAAATTAAAATCACACGTCCATTAATTTGTTAATATTTTAATATTGTGTCAGTATGGATAGATAGACGACTCATAACTCTTTAATTACACACAATTGTTACAATTAACTTAATGTATGTGTGTCAAACGAATGACGTGCCAAGGTCGGCTTTGTTTATAAATTAAATTTCCAGGCGACTTTAGCATCAATCAAAATATTTCTATGTGGCAGTGTCAGTTTAGTGTATTTCAATCTTTTTTAATAACTAGCTTTTTCCCGCGGCTCCGCCCGCGAGAGTCCTTTCCCGAGTTCCCATATATCTCCATACCAAAATTCATCAAAACCGGTTCAGCGGTTTAGGCGTGAAAACGTAACAGACAGACAGACAGACAGAGTTACTTTCGCATTTATAATATTAGTAGGGATGTATTATAAATACGAAAGTAACTCTATCTGGTTGTCTGTCTGTAATTTGAATGAAATTTGCTACACTACACAGTCTAAAGCCTGTGAAACTTTTTACTGCGATAAGTGACAACACGCGGGCGAAAGTTAGTTTAAAATTGATCAAGAATAAGGATTAAGAATATGGAGTATCACCAGCCCTGATCAACCCCTGGGTGTCGTTAGAAGGCACTAAGGGAAGGAAAAAACAACAGTACAATGAGTTAGAAAACTTGACACAAGCCTTAAAAATATCATCAGATTTCCATTTGTTCTGTGCGTCAAATATCGAAATAAAATCCAATATGTTTATTTTCAGATTTTTAGACGGACGTATGTTTGCAACCTGTTCAGACGACACAACAATAGCTCTATGGGACGTTCGAAACTTAAAAAAGAAAATACGTTTATTATTAGGCCATTCAAAATGGGTGAAAAATATTGAATTCTCCGTTAAAGATAAGTTGCTAGTAACGTCCGGCTTAGATGGCAGCATTTACACGTGGGATATAAATTCTTATACAGAGTGTAATCTGTTGTACCAAAGAGTGTTCCACACGTCGAGCCTCATGAGATGCCGATTGTCGCCTGATGCGAGGCAGATGGTCATGTGCACCACCGGTGGACTTATCATCATCATACATGATCTCAATTTAGCTACATTGTCTCGAGATTTATATGGATTTAAGGTACGACATCTTCAGAATTATATATTTTTTTTCAAAAAGGGTTCAAATCCCAAAAAGTGTTTTTGGGTTTTTCTTAGGAAATTCCTAATAATACAGCCCGTAGTTTGAAAGTTTGGCGGTGAATCACGCATGTGCTTCGGAGAGCACGCAAAGCCGTCAGTCCCGGTTGTCATAAACATCTATGGCAATCGTTATTGGGAAGTCAGTGCCTTCAAATATACTCACAACCAGTTCAGCCTTCGAATTCAGTTTGCTCTCAAGGTTGCTGAGGTTTGATGCCAGTCGCTCCGTGTAAAAGCTGTTATTCAGGTAAAATCGGTTGAACTAGTAGCCGACCTCATATAATCTTGGGAATAGAGGCTAGGAAGATGATTTTAATGCACCTTCTACGTCTTAAATGATCTCACGGACCTAAAACCTCAAATCCTCACAACCCGCCTCGACAAAAGCTTGGAGCGAATAATTGATCCAAGCTTTTTTCGACTGGAATATATTTCAGTCTACAGACATTAAAATATCCCTACTAATATTATAAATTCGAAAGTAACTCTGTTTGTCTGTTACGCTTTCACGTGTAAACCACTGAACCGATTCTGATGAAATTTGGTATGAAGACAGAACTGAACTTAGGAAAGTACATAGGCTACTTTTTATCCCGATAACCGATACATGCGGGCGGAGCCGAACACTTCAATCTTATTACTGGTATTTTATAGGACTCCCATTATTTTGTTTATTTGCCGAAACTACGAGTAAATATGCCAGCCTAATCTTCTTCCTAGACTTTAGACTAATCTCGATATTATTTAATAAGTTACATATTGTTGTATTACAGCCAAATTTGTATCGGCTGATGCAAATGAGCCAGCAACTGATCCCGATAGCTGCGATGTACGACCACTTGTTTGACTCGTCGCGCAAGGAGAACCGCGTTGAGTTCGTATCGGACTTTCCACATGGCAACGACGCTGAAGTTGTTAGCGCATTGCAGGTATTTTCTTTTTTATATTTCATCATCATCGGCCCATCTCAGTCCACTGCTGGACATAGGCCACTCCCATTGCACATCACTTTGATCGATTTTGAGCTTCTCGCATCCAGCTCCTGCTATCTTGCGCAAATCGTCACTCCACCTGGCCTGTGGGCGTCCTACACTACGTTTACCGAGACGCGGTCTCTACTCCAGAACTCTTCTACCCTAACGGTAATCAGTTCTGCGGCTAATATGGCCAGACCACTGCCACTTCAGCTTGCTAATTCGGAGGGCTATGTCGATGACTTTAGTTCTCTGACGGATTACCTCATTCCTGATACGATCCCTCAGAGAAACGCTGAGCATAGCCCTTTCCATAGCACGCTGAGCAAGTTTGGGCTTGTGGACCGACCGTATCGTTTTTATATTTAAGCCTACCGAAATGACTACTCTGCCTGATTTAAAGCATGAGTAAAATCCAGGAGTAGGGATCACCATCCTTATTGTGAGGGTAGGCAATGCAGTATGGTGACCCATACCATGGCGGCCTTGTCAGTTTGGCCTCCGGTCTCACACTCACCAGCGAAATGCGACTGCAAGAAAGCTGTCATTATTAGGTTGGTTTTCTGTGTGAGCCGGCCCATTCGTGCTGAAATCAGCGTGGCTCTTCTACCTACGATCGGTTTATGGTTTATATATTTATATACATTCATTATTACATTGTTTTACTCCTTTCTAAGGAGAGCTCCATGTCCAACAGTCGAGGTGCTCATAGCTCATTTGTCCTAGGGTGATTAAAACAATCACCGAGGGCAAGCAACGACAGCGCGGTCAGTACCTGGATGGGTGACCGTCAGTGGCATGATACCATGAGCGTCTCTGTGATTCGCAGGTCCCAGATAACAGTCGTAAAGCTTTGTTGAAAGGCTGGTTAAATAAAACATCAATATCGAGTGGTTTAATAAAAACATCTAACGGCCAGATTACGTAAAGCTAAAAAGTTTGTTTGTTGTTTAGAACGCACTAATCCCAGGACGTATTGGTCCGATTTTAAAAATTCTTTATTATATTCTTTATTGACTGCACGGTTGGCCTAGTGGCTTAAGCGGTCGCCACGCTTCCTACTACGCCAAGTGTCGTGGGTTCAAATCCCACGTAGGACAACACTTTGTGTGATTCACAATTTGTTGTTCTGAGTCTGGGTGTTCTTTGTGTCCGTTTCATGTATGTTTGTAAAGTCCCCCGCGTCACAGGAATTTATATTCCTAATGCGGGAGTTGTTGGTTAAAGTTTAACAAAATAATGTATAAAAGAATTGTTCTCTTTAAAAAGTTCTAAAATAGTCCACAACGGCTTAAGTAACCGCGTTAAGCAATGTTGTTGTATCTTTACAACTAAATACCTAAAAGTAAAGTTTGTCCGTGTGGTGACGGATTAAGAATACAAAGTGTCACCAACCCTATTCATTCCATGGGTGTCGTAAGAGACGACTAAAGGAACAAAATAAGCAGCTAACATCACTGCCAAGAGAAGGAAAACTTGAAACAAACCCTTTTGCCAACCCGTCTGGCCAACGTGGTATAGTAGGCCAAAACCTCCTTTCAAAGGTGAGGCCTATGTCCAGCAGTGGACTGTTAAATGCTGCTGATGATGATGATGATGACTTAAAAGTATCCTAAGCTTTCTGTCAGTAATCAGTAGTCACAATCGGTATAGCTATTTAATATTAGCCAGAATATATAGACAAAGAAAGAAATAGTAACCACTTTAAAATGCCTTTAGTAAAAAACTGTTTATTTCAAATTAAAAATAAAAACTTCCATATATTTATTTGTTTTGATTTCCGAAAAGTCCTGCTGTCTAAACGCCGGAATTTATACTTTATTTTTATAATTTATTGGCATTTCAAGCAGAACTAGTGAATGTAATATTCTCCAATTAAAATGTAGCTGCTTAATTTAAAACAGCACTCTGGTACGCTAATGTACTATCTATTCAAGTAGTTCAAAGCGTTTCAAATTATTCTTAAAAAAGTCAACTTATATGCAAAAAAAAACACTATTCAACCTGAAAAAAATACTCATGTTATTTAAAATATAAGTGCGGAAATAAGAGTCTTTGTACTGCTCATGTAAGGTTCTCAGAAACTTCCTTCTTAAGGTACCTATACCCGAGTCTTTTGTAGTAGACTTACATAAACACCGTGCTTGTAGTCGGTAGATTTCAACATATCAGTTCACCGTGAGCCCCCGTTCCTCCAAAAAAAAATGTAGTGAATGGTACTGCAAGGTCTTAACACAATAGCCATTGAACTGTTTGTCAGAAAATTATTAAAAAAAAATGATGTCCGGGTTTTTTTGCTGTGCGGAAATACCTCCGTACACTACCAGGCTAGAAGCCGAAAAACCAGGTGCACTTTCGAAAGGGAACCGGACGTACCTAAGTCCACTTATAGTTTGTAGCTGACCCTAGCCTGTGTGTGAACCCCGATATTCCTTTCCTGGCCAAAAGAAAGTGGAGTCTCGCCGCCACCCTGACCTGCTTTTGCTAGAGGAACAGATGGCTTCACCTGTCATTCCGAGGCTTGCTTATGGAGGATGTGTTTAATGATATCCGGCGCTCGAATCGTTTGTCCTATTCCGGGGCCTGGCAGAACGCGAGAGTTAAACCTCTTCCGGTCCCGCTCCGCCATTTCTTTCGCAAGCATACCTTGCCCACAGAAGTGACGGCGAACAGTGGAGTTCCATGCGCTCTCGCTCTTGTTACGAAGCGAGAGAATCCCCACTCCGATAGCCGATACGAGAAGAGTTACTAAAGGCCAGACCTAGTGTGAGTTTTTCCACATCAACGCGCCCTAGACTGCGACCGTGCATTACTGCATTATTGTTTTGTGCGCAGGTGCATTATTGTTACAAATTAATTACATTCTCGTACATGTCAGACAAATGCAGTGCTAAATTACTTCGTCTTATAAAACTAACTAAATATTATTTTATAACAAATATATAAATAAAATTTCAAGTACGATAATAAATAATGTAAATGGTTACTAATGAAAAAAAAAACCTCTTGTAAAATAAAACAAATATCATTATATAACAAATAAATTATATGTGAAATAGGATAATAAATAACAAAATTTACTATATAATGAAGAGTAAACGATGCGGTAACTACCCACGTCTAGTTGACACGTCTGACCTCAGTCTTAAATTTATAATGCAACGTTGTTTAAAAAATATAATATACGTACTATATGTCGGAGCGTCGTCATTATTAACACTAATGTAATTTATAGTACATTAACGCGGGCCGTCATGTATATATCGCCCTCCCCAGCGAATAATATGATAATGTGATATTACGATAGTTTACGTTTTATTGCATATTCGGTATTTAGAACACTAATTACACCTTATAAAAAAAATTTGTACTTTTTATATGGATATTTAGAAAAGTACACTAATTTCAATGGCCCCGTGATGAACATAACAATATTACTCGTTTCAAATCTAACATGTCCTTTTACACGAATAATACCAAAACAAGTTAATACTGATTATGTAATAGTTAATTTTTTCGATAAGTGACTATTACCATATTTTTCGTGGAAGAAATACATAATTTTGTTTCATGTAAGGTGTAAAACAATTCTTTTAGAGTTTTATTTTTATTTACGCAATTTGGTAATGATTTCTTACAATACATAATAGATAATTGAGAAAATTCGTATAGTGCTGTTAACGGTATCATATAGATAAACTTTATAAAGTTTTTAAATTATCACTTTGATTTCACGCAAATAATTTTGTAATATCATATTACAGTTAACATTTTTAACAGCACATTTTATCGAATATTACTGTAATGTACTAATACTGACTAAAATTGTTGGATTTACACGCGAACAATATGGCAATGATGCATTACACAATATACTTTTGAGCTGCAATTTCGGTAATATTATTTTCGACCATAACTTTATTTTGAAAACTATTACAAAAAAAAAACCGAAAGAAAATACAAAGTAATTAAATTAGCTTTGTTTTGACACATAAATGGTTACCTTACGATGCTCCCTTGCTGAGATAATACTCAAAAACAGTTTTTGATTTTTCCTGTAAAATTTAGAAATTGCCATTACGATATTGTTCGGTGGGGAGGGCGATATTTATTTTTGAAGTATCAAGAAATACGATAGTTTTGGATCACTCACTTATGAAAATCTGGTGTATATCTGACCAACTGCACGGTTGGCCTAGTGGTTTAAGCGGTCGCACGGGACCCTTACCTTCCGACTGACGCAGGTTCTTTCCGGGCATGGTTGCTTCGGAAAGTACCTGCACTCGGTTGCCAGGAGGGAATAGAGTCCCGCTTGCCACCACTGCGACTGCAGTGAGGATTCGGCTGATCACACGCTGGCGGTCTGCCTCACTGCAGTCATCGGAGAGGATCTCTCGCTTCCGGCCGTCGTTCGTTCCATGGCCGGCAGCGAGAGCTCATTTACCGCGGTCGCATCCTTCTGCGAGGACGTAATCACGCAGAAGGAGGCGGCGGAGAAGGCCCCGGGAGGACGACATCCAATCGGACCAGATTCGCCGCCGGCGACTCGGGCGGCGGAGGCGCGGACATATGCGCCTCATGAAGCCTTGAGTGTGGCCGCGGGTGGACGGGACGGGATTTCCCTCCACCCGCAGTAAGTGGCCAGCCGCGAGGGGGCGGCGTCGGTGTGTGCCCGACACCGCCTAAGAGAGGGTCGTCGAAGTCGTCGAGACGGTGCCCGCATCAGGAGCGGGCAGGTGCTGGAGAAGTTCAGGAGGAGATCAAACCCTGGACTTCTCCTACTCCTAAACGGAGAAGCGCGGAGAGGGCACAATGTGTGCTTTTTAGTCGGTTCAAGTCCGACACACCACCCCGCCTAAACCCCCGGTGGGGTGACGGTCCATGATGATTTTCCACACATAAAAAAAAGTGGTTTAAGCGGTCGACAACACTTTGGTCGGCACACTGATCCATAAATTATTCGTATGTTTTTAAAGTCCCACGCGACAAAGGATGGGCGTAGTTTAGAAAAAATCTCGAAGCATAAAGATCAAACACTATTAGACAATTTCAAATTACGCAAAAGGTGGTCTTCAGCCTCCCACAGGATAAAGATTATCACCAGAGAGGCTCCAATATAAAAGTCATGTTTCGTTCAAAAGTACGAGACCGTATACCTAATGATGCAGAAGCATCTAAGAAGACCAGCACAGTGTGGTATACCATACTACAATGTCTGCATCGCAAAGTGTGTGGTATCCATATTAAACTTACCACTTCTGCTGCTTCTGCTGTATGGTGTCCTCCTCTTTATGATTCTACTCCTGCTTTCCATCAAGCAGAATAGTCACTTTGACACTCTCATATAAAAAAAATAGATCCGTCTTTACATATCAATTAGGAGAATGAGGCACTCATGGTTCAGTTGCCCTAGGTGATTAGAAACAATCTGCGAGAGTAAGCAACTACGGCGCGGTTAATACCTGGATGGGTGACCGTTAGTGGCACGATACCATGAGCGTCTCCGTGATTCGGAGGTCATGATAAGCAACCGGTCCGTATTGTTGTTATAGGATAAGCTTAGTTTAAGGGCTTTGAGCGGCTTAAAAACATCGAACGGTAAGATTATGTAGCGACAACGTTGTCTTGCCAGTCCCACACGTATGGTCTTGACCCTCTCCTAAGAAGTGAGCCGAGCCCAGCAGTGGAACATTATGGGTTGTTGGTGAGTTACAAGAATGCAAATTTTTTTTTTTTTCACAGGTACACCCGCAGGGCTGGAGTGCGCTAAGTAGAAATATCAGCCATGATGATAGATCAGAAGTAAGTACTTGCAAAGGTGTTGTTGAAGTTTTTTTTTTTAATTAGCTGACAAGATGACTCTACGCAGCCTGAGTCTAATGGCAAAACACGGGGATTAGTTTGAAAGAGATCTTCTAAGTCGTATAAAAATGGAGCCTACATTATGTAGTACTACCAGTTATAATTGGACCTACTTATGCTACAAGGAACTAATCCTCAAAACTAAAACTATACCAAGCAAAAATAAAGTGGGATACTATCCATATTGTACTCTGTTTACTAATTAGGAAGCTTCTTTAGAGCTTTGAGCATAAACCCAGTCATTCTGCTTGTCAAAACGTTGCTCAGTTGTAAAAAAAAACGCATCCGTTAACAAAAAAAAAATTGACCTTTTCGCGCCAATCGGTTGTCAAATATTTCTGTGATATTAAAATGGAGTGGGGTGATAACAACTACCGCCTAACCTAAGGTGGTTATGTCGTACTCGAACCGACCATAACCGCACGCCGTCTCAAGGTACCAATGGCCGGGGAATCAGGTGTACCATAGAAAGTAAATCCCTGGAACCCCGACGTACCTCGGGCCATATACCTGCGGCTTGTAGACGTCCCTCGTCATAATAAAAGTGCATGGTACATCCACCCCGGCCTGCTTCTGCTGGGATGACTGTCATCCCCAGGCTAGCGCTTATGGAGGACGGAGATCGTTCGCGACCTTCGGCGCCTGAGTCATCTTCAATTTCAGTACCCTATTCTTTTTTGGATAATTAGTTTAGTCAATATAAAATAAAATATAGAGTTTCAAAAATTGTATTCGGCCCCATGCATACTTTGTGTGTTCAATGCCATCACAGAGATTCGCTTTTATTTATCACCCCACTCCATTTTAATATCACAGAAATATTTGACAGCCGATTGGCGCGAAAATATAAAAACAATGACTGATCATAAATGGATGACAGCTTCCAAATTTAAATGTCATATTTTGTTTCTTTTTAACAGTTTTTATGGCCGAACTAAGTACATTATGTCATTAACCTATGCACTTCAAACGGTTGTTGGACCAGTCATTCACAGTACAGTGCATTCAATATAATTATGTCTTTTGTATGCCCATAGTGGACGTGCATCCACGATATTCAGCCGTACAACAGTTCCCCGGACAAGGACACAAAGGACAGTGAGCCGGTTCCACGCAAGCTGCCAACACGTCGTACTCGCCTGCGGGTATACCGCATGCCCAGACTCCAGGAGCCACTCGTTCCGTAAGTATCAATATACCTTTTTTTTATCTTAACTGCATGGTTGGCTTAGCGCTTTCTACTGCGCCAAGCTGTTGAGGGTTCAAATCCCACATGGGAATACACTTTGTGTGATCCACAAATTGTTGTTTTGTGTCTGGATGTTCTTTGTGGCCGTTTAATATATGTTTTGTTAAGGTCTTGCTCGACACAGGATATCTATTTTTATTACGTACGTAATTCCAAGATATGTCTTTTTAAAATAAATTCAATTTTTGCGTCGCTTTTGTTCCTCATTTTTCATCATGCAGATAAGAACGTTGAACTTGATTGAGGTGCAACAACGACAGAAAAAAGCAAAGTATTATAAGTTTTTGGTATTTTTTACCTTCACTACAATTTTTCAAAAGTATTAATAGAGCGATGCAGGATAAATAAATTAAGGATTATAATATTAGTTTAGCTACTTTAAAACCAAATAGCAAACCAAAGTTTTCTCATGAATATTCAGATATTGCTAACTTCAAACTCTGAATAATTACGGATTGATGTGATGTGACATGGATCGTAACCACAAACATCGTGGTCACAGAGGAACACAGGTCAGCGTACTGGAGTATCCATATCGTCCTTTTCCGATGCAAACAATCTGTAATTTTTTACGGGGAATTTTTTTCACACAAACACATTTTAGTCTGCCATAAAAAATATCGCCTGACGCTACATACTTACACATAAAAATTAAAACAAAAAAAAAGTCACAAATTTGCACACACATTCTGTGTCATAAAAGTGTAATGCATAGGCCCATTTGGGCTTTGACAGAGGGGAACACCTGCGTATAGCTACTCCCTACCTTAAAGCTTTATTTGTCCTAATACACCATGTATTAGGTCCAAACTTCCTTTCTTATGTCCAGATCTGAACTAAGAATGATAAATCATCTTCATGTAATATTTTTTAAAGCTATTATTACATTAATGATAATACTCACTCACGTAGTAGTAGTCACTCTGACCGGTACTTGCTTTCCTATCTGTTTGTCATAAAAAGAAACACAAGGAAGGTTTGAAGACCGCCGACAGAAGTGAAAACTTAAAACTACAAACGAAAAGTTGTCATTTTTAGGATTCCGTACCCAAATAGTAAAACGGACCCTATTGCAAAGACTCCGACTCTGTCTGTTACCAGGCTGCTCACGTCACTCGATAGTTGACAGTTGACATTTTCACGGATGATGTATTGCTGTTGCCGCTGTAACAACAAATACTAAAAACAAAATTAAATAAACATTTAAGGGGGCTACAATACGAAAAACATGATTTTGACAAACGTCGTTTGGTCGATATTAATAACGGCAACAGTTAGGCGCTATATATGTATAGATAATGGTACTGAACAGTGACTCTATCTGTATGTATAACGGCTGTCTGTTACGCTTATCGGCTAAACTGCTGCACTAGTTGCAATTAAATTTGACATAGGAAAATACTTTGACTTTTGAAAAGGGACATAGGCTAATTGACATTTACGCAAGCGGAATAGCGGGCAAAAACCATTGTGTAAAAAATGCATAGTATAGTAGAGGGAATTCGATAATTCCAAAGACTTCCGTGCGAAACCGGGCCGGGCCGTTATTTTAATAAATGCCTGTAATAAATTTTTATATTTACTCAGTATAATTTATTTACTTTATTAACGTGAATTTATGATATGTTATACCGTTTATATTAACATATATATTATTTAATTACATTATTATGACGAGCAACTTCACGAAATGGTACTTGACAAGCGGCATCCTAACAGCAAAATATACGAGTGTTATTTTTATATTTATGTTTTAATTTGTAGTATACTTTCCTAACACATTTCCGACGTTTATAGGTTTATACTGCTTCGGAATTTACAGCGCATTTTTGATATCATTACGATAATCAAATCTGGATATCTAAAAGAAGAAGAAGAATATAGCGACAAGTGACCTATATCTAATATATAAAATTCTCGTGTCGCGGTGTTTGTTAGCAAACTTCTCCCAAACTGATGGACCGATTTGTATGAAATGATGTGTGTACATCGAGTAGGTCTGAATCTATTTTCATACCTCTGGTAAGCGAGAGCGGATCCGCGGGCATCAGCTAGTTAGTATTATAAAAAAAATATCTAAGTTTGTGACATTTTTGGGGGAAATCTCTGGCTCTACTGAATCGAGTTCGTAAATTATTTTACCAATAGAAAACTACATGATTTGTGAGTGGCTATATACTACATACTAACCCGAAAAATGATACCGCTATATCCACACGGCCCAACAACGGCAAAAAGCTGGTCAAATAAATAAGTTGTAGTACTTGTGAGACATATAAACGAATTGTGGATGCTCTCTTAAGAGACCTACCTAGCTGTACCTTTGAATATTTACTAATAGACCAAGTTCTAAATAATTCAATATTGGCCTTGATTTCTAGGGAACAATGCCTTTTTAATCGAGTTGAAAAGAGTCGGTTTTCCATTCGTTTGTGGTTCAAATCTAAAATATTACTCTGTTGTATCTTGTACACTTTTTGTTGTTATTAATAGAATCTATCATCATCTTAGCCATAAGACGTCCACTTCTGGACATGGACAGCAAGCAATATAATTGTAACATTTAATATATTGGAGAAAAACTTGCAACCGATCCGAACTCACACATTGATGTGACTATAATTTCACCTTATCCATATGGCTATGGATGGTGTGGCCACCAACATACTTTTTATCATATTTTAGCTTTTTATTTAGCTGTGAAATGAACGTTGAAAAATGAACTTTAAGCCAATGTCATTATAGTAAATAATCCAACAACAAATTTTTGTAAATTTTATATATTTTAATGAAGAGCGTCTTTAATAAAGTAACAGCTCAGCTTTTTTTGTTTTTGTGGCTTAAACCAATTTGGATGTGAGTTTTGAATTTGTATTGTGGTTCAAAAATGTTGATTTATATCGGCTAACAAATATGAAATCAGTTTAAAGAATCAGGTCGAAAAAGTGAGCGAGCTTACAACATTGACTTAGGAGATACAATTTGTTAACAGGCAACCTTACAGCACCGTTCGCGTAAGGCGCTACCCTGATACAGAGCCGAGACCCAGCACGTCGCAAGAGGTCGTCGTCGGCCCCGTGCCGACCAACCAATCGCGTCTGCTTGGGGTAAGCTCCATCCACTCACTCAGCTTACCCTTTTAACTTAAATCTCTTATTAGACCTACTTATGCATTAAAACCAATCCACACACATACCAAATCGAGATAATTAAGCTTGTTTCCTTATAGATAGGGACCTTGTCTCGATTTAGGCGTATGTGAATTGGTTGTTTATTTCATATGTAGGTCTAAATAAACCAGCCATTACTAGGTTACACTGGTTTTTTCAATTTCTGAAGTGTGTAGAGAGTTCAGTATGCAATATTTACTTGATAATTGTAATGTTTCTGTAAATCGCTCATATAATACAACTAAACAGTTGTATTATTAAAATATTTGAGAGTCAAAGATGTAAGTGTTGTATATTAATAACATACTGCACTATTCTCAGGGTCTATCTGGTATTCAGAACGATGTGTGGGAAGCCGCTATCACGATCAAACAACACAGATTAATGCAGGAAATGTATAACAGGTGAGAACGCAATGAATAGGTGCCATTCATTTATAACGTCAGACAATTTCCACTAGTAGTAAACCCCCTCCCACCTTAAATAATAAAAAAAAGAATAGGCGGACCCCTCCCCTCTTATTTAATATTTATTATTAAGAATATAAGAGAAAAATTACTATATCTTTGGCTGTTATTGAGGTTTATTTTAAAAAAATCAAACTTTATAAAAGTTTACAATCATTGAATCATGTTGAATGGGATCATTTTAATCATTATGGATATAATCACTACTTTTAACTTAGTTATCATTAATCACTAAGTTTTTGTAGTTTTAAGGTCATTAATGAGCATGTGACATAGAAAAAAAATGACTTTAAGGCTTTGTTAGATATAAGAAATCCCTGCATCGCACTATCAATATTTTCTAAAAATGATTAGGTAATATTTAGGTGACATATCCTTTTTAAAATCACATCATAAATTTGATAGACTTTTATGTATTCTAACGTTAAATCTAGCTGTCATCGTTCAAGCTGTCGACGTTATATGTGTGCTGTTTATTATTATTATTTATGTATCTATGTATTATATTCCTCGTGTGGTAACGGATTGAGAATACGACGGAGTGTCACCACCCCTTTTCATCCCATGGGTGTGCGTGCTAAGGGGCGACTAACGACTACGCAGGACAACATCTCTGAAAAGAAAATAAAAACTTTAAATAAGCCAAACCGTCTCTGGCAAACGTGGTCACCACCTTTCTAAGGAAAGGCTTTCGTCCAGCAGTGACTGCTGAAGGCTGTTGATGATGCATTAAATATAAGTTGTATAACGTATGGGGTCTTTCTAAAAAAGTTAAACGTATGAATAAATAACTTTACGTGCAGAGGACAAGTTCGACGCAACTTCAACATGCAGAGGATAACGGGGGTGAACACGGGAATCGCTGCCCCCACCCCGCCACAGCCGCAACAGAACAATGATGAAACAAGGTAAGGATATCTAAATTACTGCCTGTCGGTTTGTTGATGCTCTGCAGAATAGTGTGAAGTCCAGGAATGTAAGGCTCGAATTGTCGTATTTCGTTGGTGAGTGACCTGAGGCCCAATGATGAAGCATCTCATATGCCGCTACAGTGTGGGTCACCATACGACATTCTCTGTACTCCCAATGGAGATGGTGACCCCTACTCTTGGATTCTACTCATGCTTTCCATTAAGCAGACTCACTTTAGAAGCCTAAAATATTTTATAAAAGTGTTTCACAATCACAAAGTGATTAGCAAGTACTATAAAGCAGGGTTTCCACGGCGGCTGGAAATAAAAACACTCACGAAAAGTAATATAAATATAATTGCAAAAAAAAGTCGTGTGCCACTCGGGGACTGCCGCGGTAAAGCTACTGCATAGCATTTTTATCAACTTATGCAATTATACGCATGCGCTAATCTGCCTATAGAGCACGAAGCCGCCACATCCTTGTCGCACTGCAGTTACAATCATATTCTCCATCCTTTTTTAGGGTGTTAGGTTTTTTCGTTACGGAATTTATTGATTCGGTCACCGCGCTCAAAGCAGCGATAAAAGCTATACAATAGCTTAAAAAAGTCAATTGATAGAATCACATTGACCCTTTTGTTTTTCTTTGTCAGTACATCGCCATCCCAATCCGGGCAGACGCCAACACAAGAAGGTTCCACTAGTTCAAATGATGCAGAAGGATCCACACCAAACCAAATACGACAGAACAAAGAGAGGCTTCTTTATTACATAGAGGAGACTAATGAAGGCAAAGGATTTATCAAGGTAACGTTTCTAGTCACGTTTTGTTCTTTATGTGTAAACTGCCTCGGTGGCGCAGTGGCAGTGTATGGGACTGCTGTTCCTGAGGTCTTGCATTCATATGTATGTATGGCATTTCTTTGGCACGCACTACAGCCTAAACGGCTGGACGGCTTTTGACATATGAGGTGTCATTGATTATGGTAATGACATAGGAAAAAAGGGGTGGGCGTGGGTCTGTTTTTTTTCTTACTTTAGCAAGCCGAGTATCAAGTGAAAGATCTTAAGGAGACCAATTTAGTTATACATTACCGTTTCAACATAAATGGACAAAAAGTGTGTAAAATATATATTTGAACTCAACAAATTTACATTAAAAAAATAAAAGGTCTGAAATGAAACAAATATAATAGAAACAAAAAATTCGACTGCTTCAATGTAATGAACTAAAAAGAAAAAAACAAGTAACACAATATCTGTATAAAATTGGACTGAGTAATGCATTATTTTGTAAGCTTCCTAAACACTTTACAGTGCTGCAGGCGGGGAAAAACCAAACTTTTTTACCTACAGGCAAAGGATTATCAACCAAAACTACAGTTGTCACCGCACGCGGCACCATAAAGTATTTAGTAAGCTTACAAAAGAATGCATTGGTCAATTTTATACAAATATTGTGATACTTGTTTTTCACTTTTCAGTTCATTATTTTGAAGCAGTCGGGTTTTTTGTTTCTGTAATAAAAAAAAAAAATATAATGCATCAACATTGAACAACTCTCTGGGGCTCCTTTGTTAGAATCAAAAAATATGTCGTTAATGACTATTGTTTTCGTCGACGACGTTAATTTCGAACATCTTTTACACACAACATCATCTAGTCCCAAACTATGCACAGCTTGTATTAAGGGTACTAAACAACCGATAAAAATACATAAAAAAATTTTTTAAATACATACATACATATTATAGCAGCCGCATACGCTAACCACTAGACCTAATTATTAATTAAGATTTGAATATTATTGAAGCAATCAGAACAAAACAATTTTTGAACTTGAATTTTTGAATTTGAACTGTCAAACTTACTCGTACTCATAAACCACTCCTTCCTAACTGCCTCGCGCTTGCAAAAAAACTCAAGTTACTGACTAATGTTCTTTATGCAATGAACGTCTTTGACGCAGTATTATTTGAACAGGAATAAATATACAAGCTTACGTGGTTTTTACTCAGAATATGCTTCTCCCTCTAAGGAACCATATTTAGCAAAACAAAACATGTTGCAAAAAAATGTGACTTGAGATTGATGTAAAACACACAAATGGCACATTTAACAAAAGCGGCCAAGTGCGAGTCGGACTCGCCCATGAAGGGTTCCGTACCAGCAAGTAACATCATATAAAAGTTCTTGTAGTTCGTTGTAACTTTCATCGATGTTTTTATACTAGTGAATTGATTGGATGAAAGGTATTTTGCGTGTTACGATTTATGACGTATTAAAAAAAAAACTACTCACTAGATCTCGTTCAAACCAATTTTCGTTGGTAGTTTACATGGTAATGTACAACATATATTTTTTTTAGTTTTATCTCTCTCTTATTTTAGAAGTTAGAGGGGGGGGGACACACATTTTTCCACTTTGGAAGTGTCTCCCGCGCAAACTATTAAGTTTAGAAAAAAATGATATTAGAAACCTCAACATTATTTTTGAAGACCTATCCATAGATACCCCACACGTATAGGTTTGATGAAAAAATTTTTTTTGAGTTTCAGTTCCAAGTATGGGGACCCCCAAAATGTATTGTTTTTTTTCTATTTTTATGTAAAAATCTTAATGCGGTTCACAGAATACATCGACTGACCAAATATCAACAGTATAGCTCTTATAGTTTCGGAAATAATTGGCTGTGACATACGGACGGACAGACAGACAGACAGACAGACAGACAGACAGACAGACTTGACGAATCTATAAGGGTTCCGTTTTTTGCCATTTGGCTACGGAACCCTAAAAACGCCCTAAAAATATACATTTAGCGGGACATAGATCATTTTTAGACTTTCAGAAAAATAAAAATTATAGAAATAATATCTATAAATTAGTAGGAAATTTTCACAAAGATGCATTTTGACATAACGGTTTTTTTTTATATTTAAGGAATTGTGCTACTCAGCGGACGGTCGCATTGTATGCTCACCATTCGGCCGAGGAATGAGGCTTCTCGCTTTAAATAACGACTGTAGTGAGCTCTCCAGTTGCGTACAAGAACTGAACGGTCCCAGGCCGATGGTCGAAGTCGGCCAGAGCTTAGGCATACACCAGGATCTCGTCGTCAGCTCCAAGTTTAGTCCAAGGTACCACATGCTCGTCACCGGCTGCCTTGAAGGAAAAATTGTGTGGTATCAACCATTTAGTGGCGAATCTTTGTAAAATATAAACTTATGAAATAATAATTTATGGTGTACTCTTTATTCTTAATTCTTACAAGTGAATGTTTGAAAACCTTAATTTATATTGTGGTTTTTAACATTACGACTTAGTAAAATCAAGTATTTTCTTCGCCTAGATACCATGAGATGCTTCTTGTCTTTATTTTAAAAGGACTGTCTAGAATCACTTCATTCTCACACATACTTTAATGATAGATAGGCTCATTATTGAGACAAAGGCCTTTTTTATCATATTTATTTAGGTCTTAAATGATCTGCCATACAGTTTCTAATCAAAAAAAAAATTTTTGAAAAAAACAACTATCAATTCGCGTTAAAAAAATAGTGACACATCATTGTCTATTAATCAGGCCCTGTCCCCTGACCTATAAGGTTCTAAAAGATTATACAAGTAAAGTCAAGTTCGATCGAAAACCAGTTGGCTTCTGAGAAACGATTGCTTTCTTTGAGTGTTAGGTTTATCAATAATTAGACTAATTAAAATGTTTTCAAGTACTCAAACTGTGACTTGAACATTAAGAAATATAAGAAAATTAACACATTGAAGTCACATATGAAAGGAAAAAAGAGCTCGAATATCAATTATTTGAAAATATATTCAAAGAAGCATAGAGCTCTGATCGGTAGATTTTATTTTGCTTAGGTTTTACTTCAAACTATAGCAACACAGGCCTACGGACGTAGGTGCGTAGCCCCAGCGTCTTTTCCGATACAAAACAGTTCGTCATTAATTGCGGGTGGAAATCTACACACATTAGACTCACATACAATAACAATCGCCTATCACTATAAACTCGCACAACAACTTAAACATAAAAATACACACATTAAAATATTCTGTGCCAGTTGTATTATTCATATGCCCATTTAGGCTTATGCTTTGACTGAGGCCTGCCTGCCTGCGAATGGCTGCTCCCAAGCGTATTGCTCAATGACTTCAAAAGAACATTTATATTCAGGTAAATCTTCGATGCGAACGATGCGTCACTCTTTTCTTAACGCGAATGAACTATATATGAATCACAAACGAAATAAAGACTGAACTTAAGAAAAAATTAAATATGCAGCATCAGCAAACTCATCATCTACAATCGCTTGTTCATCTTGAAGTTGATATACAAGCAACTTGTTTTTTTATTTAACTTGTGTATTTGTAACGTTACAAAATAAAGTATTACAATCAAAATAAAAGCGTGATACATAGTTTAGTAAAAAGGTGTATTTATCAGTATTTAGGAAAATAATTGTAGATACGACTTGGCAATACTATTAAAAACTAAAATTAAGTATGCTTGTTCTCTTTGAGAACAATTAAAATTACAACAATTTTTTATAATTATATAAGCAGAAGAATAATCATTTTGGATACTGATACCTTTTATAATAGTAAATACCTAGTAGTGGAAATAACTAATCGCGAAATCCAATTTTCCATCCAATTTCAAAAAAAACTACGTTTATTTCAGAAACTGATTTTTTTTTCGAATTTGTGGATGTCCGCACTATGTAGATATTAAAAAATAATGTAGTTTTATCAATTGCGTATGTAGAACTATTAAAACAAAAGAACTCCGAATATGTTTTGACGATAGAGTGTGCAGCTATGATCTACTTTAACCAATATTGCATTTCATTTATTTTTAGGAAACCTTTCTCATAGATATTCACAGATTGTTTAAGTATTAAATGAATTATGTGTATTCGCATTAATTGTCACATGTATCGCAATGGTTGTCTGCACCTGTTTGCTTCAATTGTAGAATAACGTAGCGATAATACCCAGTATAATGATGAATACCCAGTAGAATATTTAAGTGTGAACTTTTAAGGTAAATCAATGAGCCTTAGCATAGATTAGTATTTAACCGAATTGATGTAGAGCTCCCGAGCTCCCGTGTAGGCACGCAGCACAGGTACTTAATAAAGTGTAATTTATCGTCATCTGGTCTTTTATTTTACTATACAGAATCTGTATTGAAACTTACAACCCTTTAGAATACACATAGAGTCAGCCAAAAAACGACAGCGCAAGTGGTAACGATACGAGGAGGCAAAATTGAAATTCGGGCACAAGAAAATCTATTTAATTACCAATTTTTAAAACTCCGGGCAAACTGTCTGAACTGTACAATGAATACTTTATAGTAGCAATTATGTCTGTTACGCCTGGTATCGGCACCTATTACTACCATATTGTAAATATAATTTAGAATTATTTTTTGTAAGGTAGCAACACCATTGACTAGTTTGACACCATTGGTCGTTTCATTTAAACTCATCTGTGGTAGATGAGTTTAACGTATCAAACCACGACGCATCAATGTCCATCACTAATATAATATGGTGTATTAATAACCGTGATTAAGATGCAGTAAGGCAGCAAAGAGTACTTGTATACAACAATCATGCTATCAATTCATTTGTCTTTATTTACTTCAGCTTAACCCAATGACCGGTGAATTCAATTAGTACCCACAATTCAGCTCCGGTGCAAACCTCTAATTTTAATTTTAGAAAGAACAGCCCCCTAGTTGATTTGTAAACGTTATTGTTTTCTATTCACTTAGCTCCATCTGTTTCAATTGAGGGTAGATAGCAATTTGAGTTTCTTTACACAACTGATATTATAATAAAAAGATAAAGTTAACAAAGATATGTTTATTTAACAAATATTCGTACACAATCTACAGAATCACTTTAACTTCATACAAAATCTCAATATAAATATGATTTTCAAAATTTGAACACTTTTTTGTTACTAGTAAAGTTAGATATGTCCTCCTTCCTTGAGCTTAGCGACAAGAGTGTCTACATCAGGGACGATAGAGCCGGCCTGTCTCACTGGAGGGTCTTCTACGGACACTACCTTGATCCTGGGAGCTAAATCTACTCCTAGATCTTTGGCTGTAACCTTCTTTAAGGGCTTCTTTTTGGCTTTCTGAAAACAAAAACATTTTTTTTATATATTTCCAGTAATAAACACAATTTAGTGTATTAGATATAATAAGTTGACGATGACAATATTTAAAGTGTGTATTTTGTAATGTTTTTTATTTATACATTTTTACTAGCTGATGCCCGCGGCTCCACTTGGGTCCTCAGACCTACTGAATATGCATATAAAATTTCATCAAAATCGGTCAAGCCGATTCGGAGAAGTATGTTAACTAACATTGTGACATAGTTTTTAGAGGGATGTCCTGTCCAAAAAAATGAGCATTAAAGTTGAATAACTTGCAAACGGATACATAAATTGAGAAATGGTTTTAGCAACCTCACAATGTTTTTAAAATATATATCTAATGATACCCACCCCACACGATGTCGCAAAAGAAATAAAACGCCCCCACTTTACATGTAGGGGAGGTACCCCAAAAAATAATATTTTTTGTAATTTTATTGTAGCACTTTGTCGATGTAACAGAAACACTTATTCATACAAAGTTTCATCTTTCTACAAAACCGCTTGGACGGTAAGTCTTGGACAGACGGACATGACGAAACCATAACGGTTCCGGTCCGAGTCATGAACTACGGAACCTTAGAAAACACTATAACCCGAAACCAGAGCCATTGACACCGTTTTCAGCAAAGTCAGTTAAGTAATTTAGATGTTACGGTGAAACATACAAACAGATAAGACTGCTAAAACTATAACCCTATCTTTTGTCTTCGTAGTCGGGTAAAAAGTAACAAAAGTTACTAGACTACTGATTTTTATTTAACACATTTTTGGTCATGTTTTGTCACTTAACCTTATATAGTAACGATATAAATAAATTCTGTCTGTATACCATAATGTTAGGGAGGGTTGCGTATCTCGGCTCGTTGAGTCGCAAGTCGGCGCTGATGACCGCAGGCAACTTCGTCTTAATCACCTCAAGACCACCGTCAATCTCCCGGGTGATTGTCAAACCGGCGTCTGATTTCTCCACCTGAAGACGAAACATGATTATTTAAATTAAAAATGTAATGAATATATATGACTCAGAAATAAAACTCCTAAATGTTTTTAATATTTGTTCAAGGAGTTTATGGCAGCAGTTAAAAAAGAAACTAAAAAAAAAAATTATCTATTGTTTAGTTCTCTCTACTTCGTACATATAAAAATATGCATTTTGATTATATTCGAAGTTCTTTGACATGATCGTTAATGAAATGTTAATTTATGTATAAAATGTTTAAGGCGTGTGCATATTTATTTATATAAATGTATTGTATTCCAACTCCTAACCAATTTACAAATTTAATAATAGAGATTAAATACTACGGATTTATTCAATGCGTATAATTTACCTTGGAAGCGAAAGTTCCTTGTGGCCAGTCGAGGAGAGCTGCCGTCATTTGTGCTGTCTGGTTAGAATCATCATCAATGGCCTGAAACAGGATATATCAGCTGTAAGACAATAAAAACGGAACTATAGCACTAAAAACTTATAAGAAGTGCAATGTGACTGGCACGCCTGCCAATGTTAGGAGCGAACCTTCAGAACCTTGGCACACATGCCAAATCTGTTAATGATTACACACAGTCAGAATTAATAAAAGTTTTCGAAAATATACGAACAGAATTTGGTTAAGTACGTGTCAGGCAACGCATAGAATAAGATTCTGTAGTCACCCATAATGGTGGTGGTATTAAAATCGTGTCCAAAAGAAAATTGTTATTTTTGTACGAAGTGTTCCAACTCATCAACCGATAAAGTAATCTAAGCCATTATAGTTTTCCTTAAAAGTTCATGGCATGGGCTACGAGCATGATTTTTTGAGTCAGCCGTTTAGCTTTTATAGGACAGGGCGTCCTTTAACAAAAATATTGAAAAACTCGCAAACAGATACCCAAAATCAGAAAATCGTCTTGCAACCTTTCAATGGTTTTAAACGACCTTTCTAGTGATCATCCCATACGATTGGGTAGATGCGAGAAAAAAAAACATCCCCACTTTGCGTGTAGGGGAGGTACCCCTAATGAAAGTATTTGGCATAAGGTAATAAGAGAAAATGCAAACTAACCTGTTTGCCAACAATGACCAAGTCAGCTTTTTCATCTTTAGATAACTTGGCTAAGATCTTGGCAACGTGTAGAGGCTGCAGAGTGTCGTATTCAGCGCCAGCGACCTCCACATGGATGGCACGATCAGCACCCATAGCAAGAGCTGTCCTAAGGGTTTCCTGGAAATATAAATCACACATGACATTCCACTGTCTGATTTCAAAATATTTATCCTGAGTGGAAATAATTCCTACAACTTCAAACCAACTAGCCAGTTCTAGAACAAACTGAACACTCACTTATTTAATAATTATTTTTTTTAGTAAATTGCCCTATTTAACTTTATGTTTTCACTAAACATGGTATTTTTACGTCATCTTACCTATCTTAATATATATAAATCTCGTGTCACAATGTTTGTCCTCAATGGACTTCTAAACCACTTAACCGATTATAATAAAATTCGCACACCATGTGCAGTTCGATCTAACTTGAGAGATAGGATAGTTTAAATCTCAAATTATAGTCGCAATTTTAATAATCGCGGGTAACACCGCGGGATTCAGCTAGTCTTAATATATATAAATCTCGTGTCACAATGTTTGTCCTCAATGGACTTCTAAACCACTTAACCGATTATAATAAAATTCGCACACCATGTGCAGTTCGATCTAACTTGAGAGATAGGATAGTTTAAATCTCAAATTATAGTCGCAATTTTAATAATCGCGGGTAACACCGCGGGATTCAGCTAGTCTTAATATATATAAATCTCGTGTCACAATGTTTGTCCTCAATGGACTTCTAAACCACTTAACCGATTATAATAAAATTCGCACACCATGTGCAGTTCGATCTAACTTGAGAGATAGGATAGTTTAAATCTCAAATTATAGTCGCAATTTTAATAATCGCGGGTAACACCGCGGGATTCAGCTAGTGTACATATAAGAATACCATGTTATGTTATGTACACAAAACATTTTTCGAAAATATATACATATAAATAAAACTGAAGTGTCTGCTTGTAATATCACAGTAACAGATTTTTAACAAATGCATATAAAAGTATATATGGTACTTGCACAAAACTGCAACTTTTAAAAATGATGGCGGGCTGTGCCGATTTTAACACGACTTTCACTGGCAGATAGCTGATGACCTAAGCGGAGCGAAGCTAGTTATAAAAACATTAGTTTTTATAACTAGCTTCGCTCCGCGGCGTTACTCGCGATTTACAACAATAACCACGCAATAGTATCAAATAAAAAAAAGTGAGCTTTCAGACTTGACATGTTAATGAACTAAAAGAGAAAATCGCTTTTTTGTTATGCAGTTTACTGCAGTATGATTAAATTATTATTATGATTTAAGTGTACAGAGTTTAATTTTATTTATTTGAACAAAAAACATATACATATTAGAATAAAGCTAGATACAAATGAATATTCTGCATCTATGTTTATTATTAATCTGCTAATTATATGCATATGATTTGTAAGTCTTCTGCTAGTCTACCTCTTAAGAGGCCGGCGTACGCCACTCGAAACTGCAAGTTGAAATTTGTTCGTAAAATATTGCTGTCTCTGTTTGACAAAATACAACGTAGATACGAGTGCACCGCTGTATGTGTGTATGTGGATTGACATTCATTCGTAGTAATTCGGACTCTCTCGTAGAAGGTTTGGCTATCATTATTTGACTGACACGAATCACACACACATTGAAATATTTTTTGATGCGATAGCACTACTAATTGCTTGAAAATTGTGAAAATATGGATGTGTTTCGTAATATCGAAAATCATGAATGAAAACTCAATATTTTTTCGATTTATTTTGTGTAAGTAGTAGCATAATAATATGAGATATGTTATTGATGAAACAATATTAGAAATATTTTTGTTTTTAAGACAGAAAAAAACAAAATGAAAACATGACATTTACAATGTAAAATATGTAAAATTTAATTTGATTATATTTTATTCTAGATTAGTTTATTTTTAAAAATAAAGACGTTGTAACCTAAATAAATACAGTCTAAGTCCGAATATCAACATATCATCGTGGAAATATGTTTATACTGCAAATGATCTTGGTATACCGTTTGTATGGACAATTCAGCCTCCGGGGGCCCCTTAAGTGTGAATTGACTTACTTTTTTTGTACCATAAATACTGAATTTACACAAATAAATAAATTTGAAGAGTCCGTTTGTAATTTCAACTTTTCATTAACTGTGTATAAAAGTACATTCGGGACTTACATCCAAAAAATATTTCTAATCTAGATATTCTATGACTGGATATAAAAATAGCACTTACTTGTGCCTGTGCAGGTCCACATGACACAGCTATAACTTCACTGGCTATCTTCTTCTCCTTTAGTCTGACAGCTTCCTCTACAGCAATCTCGTCGAATGGGTTCATTGAATGCTTCACACCATCCACAACTACACCAGTTTTATCTGGTTTGACTCGTACCTGGAAATTTAGATAATAATTTAAAGATTTCTTTAAATAATAATAAAGGTTAGTACGGTTATAATAATAATATTTATTTATATAATAATATTTACTTCTCATTCATTAATTTAATTCATATAGATAATTGCTAATTAAATAATTTCATTATAATATACCTTACTAATATTTGCATACCATGTATACTGGTAGGATGTAAATGGGACGTGTTTAATTTTAAGATCATACTTTGTACACCTAAATTCTGGCAAATAAATGATTATTATTATTCTTATTATGTCACAGATTAGTTTGTTCCTGAATGCAGTGCCTGCTTTAGTAAATAAACCTGTTCAACATACTTAAAATATTTCTAAATACCTACAATTAAAAGCTAAATTACATCCAAACAGAAAAAAATATCATGCTTTTTGCACATTCAATAATTGATCTGAGAATTGTAGCCACATTTATTTTAATAGTCTGGGACCTACTAAGCTAACAAGCTCAGCAGAATACTTTGTTAATAATATGTTTTTCTTATTATATTATGTTGTATGCGATATCTATTCGCAATTATTAGCCCTATCTTGGCTTAAATTCTGATTTGAAATGACACATTTTAATGTCAATATTATTTTATTTTCATAGCATTATATGATGAACAAGCATTGAATAATGCACTTTGCAAGACCTATACAAGAAAATAAAATAAATTTAAACTCATGGCATATATGGGTCCACTATGAAAAAAACAACATCAATGCAAAGAGAAGGAAAACTTGAAACCAACCCTATACCAACCCGTCTGGCCAGTGTGGTATAGTAGGCCGAAACCTGCTTTCTAAGGAGAGGCCTACGTCCAGCAGTGGACTGTTAAAGGCTGTTGATGATGATATGGGTCCTCTTTGGGCTTTCATTGATACATCAAGGAGTATTAATTGCTCTATGAAAGTATGTTTTTTTAATGTTATTTTATGGCTGTCAGATTGAAGTACATAACTGTGTTGTGTACATTATTTATGTAATGTGATCAGTGCCTAGTCACTAATTTAATCCTTTCTTGTAACACACAGATTTTTATAATATGTCAGTTCAAGGTTGTAGATGATAATAAACTGATAATGGAGTTAATTATAGTTCCCTTAATAATTTAATATGTTTATGTATTGAAATATAATACAATTTTACCGATTTAATTTTTCTTTCTTAATTAGAATTAGTAATGATTATTAAATTAAAAATAATGTGTTTAGAAAGAATTAAAAGTAAAAGTAACCTTTGCACTCTACATAATACTTACTTTGACGGCATAATCGATTACTCTCTTAACTCCAACTAAAACTCGAGACATTTTGATTATATGTAAACTCTATACGCTTAAACTAAACTTTAGTATTTTTTTTTAATAAAAACAAATGAAGAAGCAGTTACGAAGTCCAATTCTAATTATTCTAACTTTAACTTTTTTAAACGTCACTGTTTACAGTGTTGCCATTTCTTGGTAGTTTGGTACCAATATTTTGAGCTTCAGTAAATAACATGAAACCAACCATTTGGAATAATGTATCGTAGGTCTTTTGTTATATATTTTTTAATAAATATTTATGTTGTTATGTTAATTGAGAGGAAGAGTTAGTCGAGTTCAGATGACATCATACATGTGTCGTCATTATCATCATCGTCAACAGCCATAAACAGTCCACGGCTGGACATAGGCCTCTCATTTGAAATGAGGTCTTAGCCTACTATAACACTTCACCTAAATTCAAAGTTCCAACTCAAATTTCCACGATTCTTAAACAAAAAGATATATGGATTCTATCCGTATTTATATCTATTACTTTTTGTTCTCGGTGTGGTTGGTCTAAATACACTTAAATTGCGGCGTAAGTGTGCTCTAATGGTACACTATTAATAATCTGTTAACATTATTTTTTATATCATTATATCATCATTGATAATTCAAATACGTTATCTCCTTGTATGTTGTGGGTACCTAACCAGTATAGGTACCCGGCTACGCTCGTGCCGTCTCCTGACTACGCCGCAGGTACGAACGTGCACGGCACAATACGCTCCCACTAACCAGGCAGCCAGTCTGCTCAATTCTCTGATTGCTCAGTATCCAGATGTTGACTTATTTTACACCAATCTGAGTGCATTGTTAAAATTTGTAATCTTTTCCTAAGTAGCAGGTATTAATATTGTCATGTATACATGAATATGATTTTAAACAAACTTGTAACAGTTGTAACACTATATATTATGTTGTAATGGCTCGCTGTACGCGTTGGGTAAACTGTAAGTGCAGTGAGCAGTTAAATGAATAAATAAATAAAAGTTCATCAGACAGTGGTGCCTGCGTCAGTGCGGGCAGGCCCTGGGAGGGGCCATCGTTGTAATAACAGCTGTTCCCGGATCCCTCCCATCTCAGGCGCAGTGTAAAACAACCTTTGGCCACAAACCCCGGTGGGGTGTGGGGTGATGGCTGGTGGGGGTTTCAACACATTAAAAAAAAGTTTATTATTATATATATATTAATTTATATCTTCTAAACTAAGTCCCGATTTAAAGTCTGACGATTACACGACTTAACTTAATGAGACATAGTATTTTTTTATTCCTAATGAAATTGATAGGCTGGTTTTAAATTAATGTCTTGGAAGGAGAAGTAGGATTAAATAAATAACTCTGAATTCGTAATATTTTTTTTACCAGAAGTAAAATTACATACCATACACTTAAAAATAATAATTAGTTTATGTCTAGTATCACTATTAGAACTTGAACTCTTTGTATTTCTTAGACTGCTTGGAATCCGTGTTTTGTTGTCGCTTCCGTTTATTCTGTAAAAAGAAAAATAATATAAATAAAGTTTAAAGAGAATAATTGAGAGAATGTTGGTGTTCAGTTTGTACGTTTTACTGTTATGTGGCAGCTTCGATGTTTTTTCTAATCTATTATATACTAATATTATAAAGACGTAAAGTATGTGACCTTAATTTGGTTTGTTGCTGGATTTACTTAAGCTTATTTTGAAAATTCTTTTATATTACCAATAGAAAGCCACATTATTTGCAAGTGCCATAGACTAAATATATGACTATATAACCCGAAAAATGATTACAGTGATATCCGACTAACACGCGGGTGGAGCCACGGCTAAAACTAGTTTGACATACCTTTTGTCTAGCGACATGGTCTGCCAACATGTCGGATAAGTCCTCGTGCGCTTTCGGGCGTGTCTCCCGCAGATGTCGTTCATACCGGGCGGCCACCGCTTCAGGCTCCAACTCCAGCTCTGAGGGGTCGAGGGTGACCTCCACTCCGCCAGCTGGACCCGTTCCGCTCTCACCAGTAGCACCGGCTGGCGCCGTTGGTGCTGCTCGCTTACCTGCATTATAGAACGTAAGTTAATTAAAAACAAAACTACCTCGTTTCACACACGTTTTTTTGTCATCTGTTTTTTATTTTTTGGTTAGCTAGGTTCTAGTATAAAGTTTTGCTGAAGCAAAAGAACAAATCATTTAGAATATTGTAAAGATTTTTTGTTCAATTTTTATCATGAAGTTTATACGCTTCTTTAAAATTGAATCCAGAAGGTCAAAGTAAAATAACAATCTTACCAGGATTGGCAGCGCTAATGTCATACACGTGTGTAGAGGCCATCATGCCAGCTGTAAGGCCTACGCGTCGCTCCGGTAGCACTTGGTACAGGGCTGGAGTATCACCGCTACAAAAAAGGAAAAGTAAATAATATGTGGTAAAGCACTCTTCTTGTATAGTTATCAAAATACAATTTTTAAGTTTGAATGTTTAACAGAAAACAATCTTGAAACGAAACAAAAACAGAATATTAAAATTCAATTAATAAAAAAAAACAATTGTCAGAAAAAAAATTGTCAGCTTTAAACTACAGAGTTGAAGGCTGACAATTTTTTTCTGACAATTGATGAAATTAAGAAAACAATTAAACAACAATTAAACTCTTGTTTCTCTTATTTAGTTTCTTCACTTACCCTTCAATATCACTTTCGACCTTTTTCTTTCTGAGCTCAATAGTATCAGGAGTCTCCATGCCGGGTGGTACGGAACTGATGCCGAGGGGAGTCACCAGACCCTCGCCTGGAGTCGCCAGTCCAGCCGCCACCTCACTTTCACCTGGCTTTTCTCCCTCGTCAGACTCTTCTGTTAATTAAATATTTGAGATTTATTAAATTACATCAGAATGATAAATTATATATTTCGTCTATTATACACAAAATAATACTGTTCGTTGTGGTTAATCTTGAAGAGATATATTAAAAAAAAACACTTGATTATCCATCTTAAGATATAATAACGTTATTTTGCAAACTAATAAAGAAACTGAAAGGTCACAGTTATTACCTAGGAAACCTAAAAAGGTTTCATGACCTTTTATTTAAAAAATAACCTGTTCTTCCTCACTTAATTCTACAGCTTATGCTATAGGACAATTAATAATATTAACTTTTTTTTAAATGTGTGTCCAATGAAGATAAAATCAATAAATTAAATAATAATACTGTACCTTCTTCTGA
Organism: Phragmatobia fuliginosa; assembly: GCA_932526445.1. NCBI lineage: Eukaryota > Metazoa > Arthropoda > Insecta > Lepidoptera > Erebidae > Phragmatobia > Phragmatobia fuliginosa. The sequence goes on along the minus strand of OW052074.1, from coordinate 14,623,018 downwards.
TTCCTCTTCCGATTCTGATTCCAGTTCTCCCCACATTGTTCTATCTATATCTTGATCTTCAGCATCCTGTCAAAAATATTAAATCCATTATCAGTTTTTTCTAAAAGTTGTTAATATATTTTTCTAATTAAGTTAAAGAATATTTACAATATTTACATACAAGCGTTAAAAAGTTCCTGCGCATCATTTCATTTGCCTGAAAAATGCCAGGCCCTTTGGTCATGAGAAGCGTCAATCAGGTGCTTAGCTAGTTGTTTTAACATAGCAAGAGCACTCGGGCCCCATGAACCTAGCTAGCGTCTCTAACCCAAACAGTTCATAATTACCAACTAATTGTTGGTATTTTGTCTTGTCATCCAATAATATTATATGATTGTGCATACAGTAATTATTAATCTAAATGATTTAAATTATGATGGGCTCAGAAAGGCAAACTAAAAACTACCCGCAATATTGATGGGTTATGTCATATATTAGTACTCACATCCTGTCCACCACTCTGGTGTCCGAACACGTCTCCGTAGAGCGGCTTGCCGGTCTCGTCGACTGGCGGTTTGCCCCAACCTCCCGCGTGGTAGCCGAACGCACATCCCTCAGGTATAGGAGCATTAAGACCAGGAATCTTCAAGTTGGGGTATGACGGAGGTGGTCCGTAGCGTTGTTGGGCGATTAGCCATGGTGGCGGCACCTGCAAACGCCATTTTGAATAAAATATATTTTCTTCTTAATTCACTTACAAAATTAACTACAAGATTTAATAAAAAAAAATTTTTTTTAAAGATCTTGAAAAGTTAATTATTAATTCTCTTTACCACTTTTACACTTAAATTTTGACAAGAATAAGATATATCGACTAGCTTATGAGTATTGTCTAAATACCTACTGCCTTCATTTTGTATTTCATTCCAAATAATGTAAGACTTCTTATTCGTCATCTTAAGTTCAAAAAAAAAATCAAGTAAATTAGACATAAAGTAAATTAAAATTATTAAAAAATCCAGTTAATACGCCCCTGCCTACCCCTCCAGCGATACAGACGTATGTATTTATGTATGTTAGATGTTATGTCATTTAATAGGTTTCTAACTAGAGACCTACAAATAAAATAGTTATTACCTTATGAGAACCAGGGCCAACAGGCATACCAAGCGCAGTTCTCAACTCCTCAGACAAATCACCAGGCTTCTTCTCCCTCAACCGGGTCTCGAACTCTTTACCCTCGTAGTACAAATCACCGTGAATAGTCATGCGCGGTCGCGTCTGCCACCTGCAAGGCAATGTAACTTATAATCAGAATATAAGAGACTAAATCGTTAAAAAAATCATATTTCGATTCAATTTCGTTTGTCCGAAGATTGCATGGTAATGTACATCATATATTTTTTTTAGTTTTATCACTCTCTTATTTTAGAAGTTACAGGGACGACGACGCACATTTTACTACTTTGGAAGTGTCTCTCGCGCAAAATATTCAGTTTAGAAAAAAAATATGTTAGAAACCTCAATATCATTTTCAAGACCTATCGATAGATGGTATGGGTTTGATGAAAAATCATTTTTTGAGTTTCAGTTCCAAGTATGGGGAACCCCCAAAATTTATTGTTTTTTTTTTCAATTTTTGTGTGAAAATCTTAATGCGGTTTACAGAATACATCTCTAGTTACCAAGTTTCAACAGTATAGTTCCTATAGTTTCGGAAAAAGTGGCTGTGACATACGGACGGACAGACAGACATGACGAATCCATAAGGGTTCCGTTTTTTGCCATTTGGCTACGGAACCCTAAAAATTATATCCACCTCTAGTCTATAAATCTTTACACTGGTTATCTTCATTCAAAATTTGAGTAGATAATTTTGCTGGACATAACTGACATGAGATTTCAGTTTAAAAACAACTTTTTTTTTTGTAATAATAATAATCTACAACATACTTACATTCAATTTCGCCATTTGATCATCACGTCTCTTGTCTTCTCCCTAAAGGAAATAACGGGGAGATGGCCAGTGTTCAAACTGGATCCTATGTGATCAAAAAGTTAAGGAGTTCAATAACTCACTTTTATGATCACATATTTAATAACGTTTTTAATTTACTAGGGTTATATTACTTATCAAGAAATGCTAATCGATAGTCACATGATATATGTCAAATATTATACTACGGCCGTTTTATTGCCTAGGTAACAAATATACTTATACAATTTTATAAGACAAAAGTTTAGACAGTATTTTTTTTATATGAAAAGAAACCTGTAAAAAATATAATGGTCTGTTAAAATATCTCACATGTGTACAAAATTTAAACATTTGCAGTAGATTTGTTCGGGAGGAGTCAAAGATGATAGAACCTCTTTTATATGGAAATAATATGTCAGTCATGCCCTGCAGAGGTCGTCAACTATTAACGCTGTAACTTGTACGATGTATATTGTATTACTTACTTGAAGAACGCATCGTGCAGCTTTTGATAATCAATATCAATTTTGCCCAGCTTCGGTCTCGTTCGTTCCCGCATCTTAGCTTTGAGTGTCTTTGTTTCTTCCTTATCTTGAAGAGACGCCCTCATCTCCATGATGCCAGTCTTTTTTATGAAGTCGGGCAAGTCGAATGGCGGCTTTTCTATACCACGCTTTCCTTGGAGATACTAGAGAAAACAAAGTGAAAGACTAATATGATAAAACTGAAAAGTTTGTTTGATTGAATATGCTAATTTTGGATTTTACTGGTTTAGATTGAAAAATTGGACTGCCCATTTTTCGAAGAAGGTTGTAAGCTAAATAGTCACCCTCACACACATATAATCAAATTACACCCTTTAAAAGAATCAATTTAAAAAGTTACAAAGACAGTATTTTTTTCCTATGAGACGTAAACTAATTCAGCTAAAACATTTAATAACAACAACATCATGTGTATTACCTTTCTTTTATAACACCAGTGCCGAGGCACTTGCACGGTGTTTCTGTGCGCCTTTAACTGCACCAAGAGTTTGGGATCTCGTGCTGTGACGTCATACATCTCTACCACGTCGGGCCTCGATACCAGTTGCTTCAACTCAGCCACAGATAACCGCGACAACTTCTTCAACTTGCGTTTTGATAGGCGCTCTTTCTCGTCCGCAGCATTTTTCTGCAAATAATACGATTAATTTAGCATCATTGTGGATATTGTGAAATGTATGTTTGCATCGCAATTTGTCTTTTTCTGGTTAAGTGTATACTTTCACTGAATAAAGATATTACGAATACGACAATAGTAGAACAGGAATAAAAATATTTAGGCTGAGAATTTTTAACACATCAAAAAGACATTCTTCCTGCCATTTCTAATATTCCATTACAATTTGTGTCTCAATAAGTAAGCTTCACCTATCAGTGACGCTGTTGATCATACTGTAATATAAAGTTCATCAAAAAGCTTTTCAATTGTAACAATGTGGTTGTTCCAACCTACTATGCATTGCCCATACAGCAACTGAGAGCGAAAGAATTCTCATTTTGTTTTAGAAACGACACCTTATTAAAAACATGAAAAGACATATTTATATTTACCTCAACAGCTTCTTCATCAACTGCAAATTGATCTTGGATCTTCTCAAGGGGCTTGGATGGTTTGGGAGCATCTTTGTCTTCCTCCTTGATAGCATCATCCTTTTTTTCAGAAATCTTGAAAGCCTCTAAGACACGGTGGAACTGACGGTACATTGGCTCTAACTCATGGAAGTGGATGGATTCCTGAACATACCTGTAGAAATAATTTCAATTTTTAGTAAAGTTAGTTAAAATGACTAACATACTCTCCTTCTTCCTAGCCTTATTCCCAATATTATTTGGGGTCGGCTACTAGTTCAACCGGTTTTGCCTGCATATCAGTTTTTCCACGAAGCGACTGGTATCAGACCTCCGCAACCCTAAGGGAGAACTGAAATTCGTGGGTTGAACTAGTTGTCAGTAAATTTGAGGGCACTGACTTCCCAATAACGATTGCCGTATGTAGATGTTCATGACAACCGGGAACGACCGCTTTACATGCTCAACGAGGCACGGGTGTGAATCATCGCCAAACGTTCCAAACTCCGGACTACTATTAGGAAAAAATCACACCTAAAAACACTTTTATGGCCTGAGCTGGCATTTTAACCCCAGACCTATTGATTAGCAGTCGCATACGTTTAGTGGATACACTATAACAACGAGGCAGGCAAAATTACTAATATACTATTTTTCTTAATGAAACTTTGTTAGATTTGCAATTATAAGTATTAGTTTGTGTTTTTGCCTGTTATTGCTATTAAAAAATACTCTTAAATATATTACTCCAAAAAAGAGTTCAAGTTAGTAAAGTTTTGATAACAAAGTTTATTATTAATATAGTCAAGACATGGGTCTCACATTTGAAGTGCAGGCTGGAATATATTATAAACCTCTTGCTGGTGGAGGTGCCGGATAGGAATAATTATATTATATTGTAATCAGTTCATGCCTGAGTGTCAAACATTTCATTATTCTAACTTTTTGTGTGAAGTGAAGTTTTTCTACATTTATTCAGAATTTAGAAACAATAAATTTAAAAAAAAAACCATTATATTGGTTATGTCACTAATATGTTTATATCTTGAAAATAAAAAGAAAAAACATACTCAATGTCTGCCTCTTTTTCGTTTTCCTTGTCGCTGGACTTTTTGCCCTCATCATGGCTAGACCCAGTTTCACCATTCTCTCTCTTCTTGGCTTGTTCTCGTCGTTTTTGCTTAGCTTCCTTCTTCTTCTTTTTCTTACGTTTGTTTTTACTTGCCCTATTTGCTTGAGCCTGTAAAATATTTAAAAAAAAACATGAAAAGTATATTATTTTGTTTTCTTAATGAATATAAAGTAGGTATTGGAGCCATGGAGTAAAATCAGCGATTTCAGCATCTATGAACCGGCTTGACTGGAGGCAGAAGACCAACCAAAAATCACAGCTTTAGTATTTAGTGTCGTATTTCGTTAGGTAAGTGTGAGACCAGAGACCTTATGATGCAGAAGCATCGCTAGACTGTCATTTGGTTGGTTTTTTATTCTGAATTAATATGGAACTAACCTCGAGGGTACATCTCTTTTCAATAAAAAAGAATTCTGAAATCTGACTACTCTGTAAAAAGTTATGCGAGGTCATATATTACAATCAGTGAGTACACAAACAATCATACCCAGTTTTGCTATTAACTTCTGAGTCCACCTTCTCAAACAAAAATGAGAATTATCATAATCAGACTTCTCAGTAAAAAGTAATTGGTGGTCATACATAAAAAAAAACATAGGCGTAGAATTGAAGACATTGTCGTTGGTTAAAAAAAGAGAAAATTAGATGAGGAATATTTAATAATAGATTAAAATCACTTTGAGAACGGGATTAAACTTACTGTTGATCGAAAAGTTAAGATTTCTGCATATAAGGTGATGATGTACTAACATATCACACATAGATCAACAGACTGACTGGGTTTAAGAACTAATGACACACTATGAAGTCAACAATAGACTTTTTTAGAAAATCTAGATCAAAGCTACTCTCTGAAGAATGAAAGTATTTCCATGCAAAATTTCATTGAGATTGCTGCAGCGGTTTAGGCGTGAAAGCGTAACAGACAAGAGTTACTTTAGAATTTGTAATATGAGTTTGAATTAGCAAATACCATACCTCTTGTTTGGAAATAACAGGAGGATGAGGTGCAGCGGGAACATTGTCATCATCTGAGTCACCTTCATCTTCTTCAGCATCATACTCTGCACTGATCACAGGGGCTGGGGGAGCTTCTGGTGGCATATCTATTTCTAGAAATGCATGATTAACTTCAAATATTACATTGATAATTAAATGATAATTGTTACGCACCAGCATTTAATTAAAACTCACTCTGGGGAGAAATGCCAAAACCAAACCACAGAGGTGTCTTGATGTCCATAAACATTGATTCAATAAAAAGTGTGTAAGCACAATTTAAGGTTAGTGTCTCTCTGAGTCTGGGTGTAGTTTGAAATAAATGTATTGATTCTGCCTGTCCACACAGCTGACATATTCTTTATTCTTTTTTTTTTATTTTTTAAAGACAACTACATTAGAAATATAAATCCTGTGTGGAGCTGGACTTTACAAACAAACATTAAACGGTCACAAAGAACACCCGACTCAGAACAATAATTTGTGAATCACACAAAGTGTTGTCCAAAGTGGGATTTGAACCCACTTCACTTGGCTTTATAAAGCAGTGTGGCGACCTTTTAAACCACTAGTCAATGTCATAACTAATTGCTATTAGTTTAATCTTGACTAATACTAATAGCAGGACATTAAGGTACTACTATGAAAACACTTAAAACCATCAGAAAGATACTAAAATATGAATTAATATTGCTAGTAGACTAGACTATAGGTACATTTACGTACAAAACATTTTGTTTACTATTTAGTAAATTTGAATATAAATCTGCGGGATTGCTACCATGTACCTTTTTGTTGGTGAGTATCCGATATTTCGGCGCTGTTGCAAGCGCCATGATCACGGAGTAACAGATTTATATTTAAATGTTACTGACCATGAAAGTTTAAAACAATATATAGTAAATTTGACATTTAAACTGTATAATAAGCCTATATACATAGTTTGTGTTTTATTAGGGAGGTAAATTAATTATTACTTGATTCTTATGGTAATCTAGCCATTGGCAACACCAGTATTTATCTATTTTTAATATTGATGTCATGTTGCTAAACCCTGTGAATAGATGAATATATTTCTTCACTATACAGGATTCTGTACAATATTGGGAACACAAGTTGTCACTAGTTATTCATTGCAAAGTGTCATAAAAGGTGACTAAGAGAGCAAACTGTGCAGGGCAACATTACTACAAGGAGATTTGAACTTGAAACAAACCTTATACCAGCGTGCCAGTGTTGTATAGTAATCCTAAACCTCCTTTAAAAGCAGAGGCATCTAGCTCTGCCTGCCTAGCAATGGACTATAAACTCTGTTGATGTGATATTCAAAATACCAATTGTAATATGGAGAACATGAAATGTCTTACCTTTCTGGCTTTCATCTTCATCACCTAATGCAGCTTGTCTCTGATCCTTGTAAGCTAAAGCTTCTTCTAAAGCCTTAGGCAACACTACACCACCAACAGGAGCTGGCTTATTTCTGAATTCTTCAGGAGTATCAATCTTCATTGTCAACAAAGATGGCAATGATGATGGTGGACCTTGCATACTTGATTCGTCATCTTCAACATCATCATCATCACCTTCATCTTGATGATCATCCCAACCAGGAGGTCCATCTTGTCTCCCCCAGCCTGGAGGACCTTGTCCCTCCCATCCCATGGGAGGCATATTAGGCGGAGGCCCCATTCCAGGAGGGCCCATGTCCATAGCCTGATTATTAAAATTACCCTTCATACTAGGTCCCCGCATCATGTTAGGTGGCATTCTTGGCGGTCCCATACCCGGAGGACCCATAGGAAGTCCCATTCCCATACCTGGGGGAGCCATACCAGGCGGCGGTGGTCCCATTCCTGAGGGAACCATTCCCATCATACCTGGAGGTGGGCCCATACCAGGTGGCATATTAGGTGGTGCTGGCGGCATGTTCGGTGGTCCAGGAGGCATATTAGGAGGTCCAGGGGGCATATTAGGAGGTCCAGGGGGCATATTAGGAGGTCCAGGAGGCATATTAGGAGGCCCAGGAGGCATATTAGGAGGCCCAGGAGGCATATTAGGAGGTCCAGGAGGCATATTAGGGGGCCCAGGAGGCATATTTGGTAGTCCAGGAGGCATGTTAGGCGGTCCAGGTGGTAAATTTGGCGGAGGCATGATTGGCGGTCCACTAGATGGGCCGCTAGATGAACTAACGGGTGGCATTATTCCAGGAGGTCCCATCGGAGGTGGAGGTCCCATATTTCCACCGCCCATAGAGCCTGGAGGTGGCGGCATCGGAGGAAAGCTTGGCATCCCCGGCGGACCCATTGCACCATTGTTATTTGGTGGCCCCGTACCTGGTGGCCCTTCCATATTGATTAAATATAACACTAATTATATTCACAGTAACTTGTTAGATCAAAATAGTGATTAAATATGTAAAAAACACGTAACATTTATCTTATTTATTGACACAACAGTGCAACGCAAAACGCATAGGTTATAATACTGTATGTTGCCACTTCTCAAGTTTTCTCTGTTTTTCAGTTGCCACCATAGAATACTAATACTCAACCTTTACGTGGTTTGTATTTTTAATTTCTAAATTAGGGACGAAATTAAACGTGTTTCTTCTATTAAATGAACCTTATAATAAACTATTTGTTATTAAAAAAAAAAGAATTTGAAGCTTTCATATTGTTTTAGCACCACAAAGGACAATGGAAGGTTTGTCTGGGATTTTTGTACCACTTTTCGTACCTCATGGCAGACATCGTTTTAGTATTTATTTGCTCCTAATATCAGTAATACCATTTTGAATTCCCGAAATTTTAGAACATTGCGTTAAAAAGTTGTTTTAGTTTTTAGATTACAATTGCAGCGACAATATGTCGTATATAATTACACGCAATTAGATAAGTCACATTTTATAAGATACAGTTCAAAGATAAAATAAAGTAATTATACACACGCACCATTTTAGTATATAAGCTCTATTGATAACTAAAATATACAAACTATCATGCCACCTTGAGTCTCATTATACTACTTGCCAAAATACTGGCAAAACTATGAAATACATGAATAGAAAAGGAGTTCTCTTCTTTTGATGAAATAGCAACCAGCCGATTAACAGCTAATTCTGCTAATTTCAAGTAATTAACGTCGTCAGTCATATTGTTACATACTCTTTGGTCAGTCTTCAAATCGTCGTTGTAATGAATTTCATCAAATAAAAAAATGTGGATGAGATGAAATGGGGACCGTCTTTCGAAAAAAGATCTCAGTGGATGAAATCAAGAAGTTCTCAATGTTGTCAACAAGATGACGTAATATAATATTTTTAAATCAAAATCATTCGTTCACGATTGTCTTAATTTGTCAATAAAATATTGCTCTTGTATTAAATACATCGGAGCTCATTCATAAAAATCAATTTAAATATTTTGTCGTTTTTTCATGTTATATATATTTTAAAATTATTATTGGGAAGCCAATGCCCTCAAATATATTACTACAGCTAGTTCAACCATCGAATTTCAGTTCTCCGTCAGGGTTGCGGAGTTCAGATGCCAGTAGCTCCGTGGAAAAACTGATATTCAGTTAAAACCGGTTGATCTAGTAACCGAACCAAATTAATAATCTTGGGAATAAAGGCTAGGAAAAACAAGATATATTGAAATACTATACATTAATTTTTGAAATCTGACATACAATACCATCTTTAATAGTTTTCAATCATCGTAGACTACAAGCGTGTCGTGTCTATAAAATGTCTGATTGCGTTTAGTTATTGCAAGTGGAGGAAACAACGAAGGGGATGGGATAGAGGCTGCATTCCCAATCGTTACATAAGGGTCGTTGCAGTCACATCTTGGAGAAATGTAACCGCTGTAAAAGACCCGAGACAGGTGACACCTCGGCGCGCCTGAATATTTTACTTCGCCTGGTCGGACTATTCTAATCCTGGATCCCGGTAAAATATTTCGGAAATCTTACACACAACGCCATCTAGTCCCAAGCTAAGTAGTGCTACTATTGGTTCTAGATAACTGACATAAACATACTTTTTTTATTAGAAATAGAAACATATTTTACATAGAAAACACCCAAAATCCGAAACAAATATTTGCAGATCGTACAAACATTTGGTCCGACCCGGGAATCGAACCCGAGACTTTTTATCGGCAGTCGCATACGCTAACCACTAGACAAACAAGTTTTATTCATTTAAAACCACACGGTGTGCTGATCTGCGCCTGAAGTAGAAGGGATCCGGCAACTGATGTTATTAAGACCTCTGAATCGCTCATGTCATCTCCTAGTTCGCCAGCGGTAATATGGGTCCGAGTGAACGTCGTTCTCCTAGACCTTTTCCGCCACTTCCTTTTACGGAATGATGTCTTCACAGAAAGTTGCGGCCACGGTAAAATGGTAAAATCTCCTCTGATAAGTGAGGGCCTAACGGTGCGTTGCTCAGGCGAGGCAAACAATCAGCGCCCGCAGAGAACCACTGCGCTCGCTGTGGTGACAGGTGGGACTCAATTCCCTCCTAGGGAACAGTGTGCAGTATTTGAATATTAAGGAATACGAGTGCAGGTATTCCCAAAGCAACTGTGGCCGGGAAGGACTTGCATCAATCAGAAGTAAATGTCCCGTGCTGCAACTCTGCCTAGTCGACGATGAGCGGCTGAGTCTCCAGACGGGACGGCCTAGGAGCCATCGCAGCTCAACAACTCGTGGCATTCGCATATCTCTTCAGGCAGAGGCCGTTCATTATGTTATCCATAATTATGTTACCAAGCGAGAGAATTTGTCACGCATTTGCTCCACCCACGCCAGGCATTCTACCAGAGTGCCAGAGACCATGGTCCGGCTTTCGTAGCGATGGCATTCAGGCGTTGGCTTTTTGCGATTAGACACAGAGATCACCAGCAGGGATAAGAGGGTCTCGTGATACCTCTCAAGCCAATCCTCTTTAACATCGGAAAGAGGATCAGCTTTCTTCCTCTCTTCCACGAGAAATCCACAAAATTGCAAGGACTCTCGCCTCCAGGTCCAAGACTAGCCTACACAAAGGGCCCTTTGTGTAGGCTTTGAAATGGTTGGTTTTAAATATTATTCGCTATCCACTAATGACCCTGGTAGCCAACACCCAGGGTTGAGGCCTCCTACCAGGGAGGTGAAAGGGTACTCTCCAATCATAAATTTACACATCAATCAACAAAGACCAATATTCCCCTAGAACTTTACAATGTCATAGTAGTACTTTATATTCATACATGTGTGACCGGTATGTTAGGTGTGTATACTGTGATGTTCATGTAAGCTTGTATATTATTTTAAACTTAGGCGATTCACACACTGCACCGCGCGCCGTCGCGTAGCGCGGAGTGGCAGATTTTAATATTGTATGCAAGTACATCGATTAGTATAGAAAACACGCCAGGTCCAACACACCAAAAACGCGTGAGCGCGTGCCGCTAGCAGATTCGGGATTGGCTGCCCCGCGCCTTCGCGCGTGTGTGTGAATCGCCTTAAATGCACCTCATATTACCCAAAATCCAATCGCCTTAAATGCACCTCATACTACCCAAAATCCAATTTCATAATATCTGTACAAAGGTTGTCTGGAAGAGATCACCTTGAGCTTTAATGTAAATGCATGCAAAATGGTATGCAATGTAGTTGTATAAATAAATTATATTTAAGGCCTTAGTAATATAATATTAGTAATAAGAATGGTACCTCTTATTACAATCTACTTTAAAGGGAGTTAACAGACAATTGTACAGTAGGTACAGTGTGGTGGAGCAACATACAGGTGCAAACTGACAATAAATCTTTGTATAAAATTCTCATGTTACAATGTTAGTTACCATACTCTTCCGAAATGGCTGGACCGATTTGCGTGAAATTTTGTGTGATGTCTGGTAGGTCTGAGAATCGGCTAACATCTATTTTTCTCATAATCTCTGAAACAGGTCACTGGCAGACGTGGTATAAGGAGTAAGCATATTAGGATAATTTAACAACTTTTTCTTACGTCCATGAACTTGCAGTGATGATTTTGTCTTAGAATATTCAAATGGTCATGTATACCCTCATTAAACAAATATGTTCTTCAAATAGTCAAAATTTATTACACAACAGGCTAATTACTACAATAAAAAACATTAAACATACTTAATTATTATTACTTATTCAATAATTAATTTCTTGAATATATACAAGCATAATCAGATAAATGTGAACTGACAAATTATCAAGGAAATCTATTGAATGTCAAACTTCCATTTTTACAAAAATATTACATTTATATGGCTAGTAAGAATGATAAATATAAGAATGTCTTGATGTCCAGTAGTATTTTACCAATTGATCTGTTGAGCTGGTGCTGGTGGGGGTGGAATATTATTAGATTTTAATGCTGCCTGAAGATACACTTCCAATCTAGTTTTGGGTCCACCCTCATCTATATTTTCTAGTATTTTAATATAATCAGAATTTGCCAGTAGTAGTATTTTTCTAAATTGTTTATCATAGCACTCATTACATCTAGATCCACACATAATACAAAAATCATGAAGTAATGTAGCTGATATATCTGGTTCAGGTTTTAAATTAACAAAAGAGGCAAGCCAATTCCAAGCGTGACGCATGCCATTTGGATGAGGGCCATTTATAAATTTTGGCATTTTTGCCGTCCATATGGCACAGCGCAATCTAAAGATACCAGACATTCTCTTCAGGAACTTGTCTTGTTTCTCCACAACACCTTCCTCATTATATGTGTAGCCTCTTGATAAGTAGAATTCTTTGTCAGTCTGACCTTCTTGCTGTGGTAGAAACATTGGCACAAGATATGGGCATAGCCTGTGAAAGTAAGCTTCAACTAATTTGCCAAAATGGGGGAACTGCGCCCATAAAGCCACTGTAACAGCAGCTAGAGGGTATGCAGCTTCTGTGTTGCTAGAAACTAATAGATCTCCTTGCCTTACTATCTTCTTTGCTAGTAAAGCTGTGCAGTATGCTAAGCCTTGTGGATGTTGTGTTGCTCTTACACTAATATCTAACACTTGTACTATTTCTCCTTTTAGTAATTTGGAGAGTTTGTCGTACTTGTCTTTCATGTGCATTACGCTGACAGAAGACAATGCATTTACAGGAGTGTTAACAGCTTTTTGACAGTCAAATCTAAACTTTTTTAGACTGGTGTCTTCTAACAAGTCTTTATACTGCGCCTCATATTGATCAAGGTAGTTTTTAAGATCTTCATAATATTTGTAATTGTAATTAGAAAAAAATACTGGTTTAGTCTTCTTCATTCGTTCAGTCTTCTCTTTTTCCTCTGCTGCTGCTGCTGCAGCTTGTGCTAATTTTAATTCCTGAGCTTTCTCTTCTTCTAGTTTTTTCTTTAGCAACTCCTCTTGTTTTTGTTTCATAAGAATTTCTTCTTGCTTCATTACATCCAAATCTTGAACTATACTTTTTTTAATATTGTCAATATTTAATGCCAAAAGCTTAGCCTGTTTTGCATCCTTATCTGACACATTACCAGTTTTACAATACTCCATTATATGTGTAATGTTTTCTACGACTGCACCTATGCCTACCATATATGTGTTTATCACAGTTTTTCCATGAGGCTCAGTAGTCAACAGCTCGAATATCTCATAATAACATGTATAGATTTTAGTGTAACTGTCAGTAATGGAAGCAAACCGTGCAGTAGCTTTATTTTGTTCTTCTAAAATCTTGTTCATGTTGTCTATTGTTTGTGTGTTAATGATTGGACAGTTGCGCTCATTGGTGCGAGCATTTTCAAGAAGGGACATATTATCATTATCCTGTATACTTTTAAACATTTTCATTCGCCGTTCCTTGACAAGTAAAGTTCTTTTTTGGCATTCCTGAGCCTGGATCTGCCAGAATTTCGTTGTAGCCTCTGCATGTTTACATACCATATTTCCAAGAATATCTTTAAACAGTTTATTAGATGTTTTCTGCATTTTATTTTCGCATTTCTTTACAATGAGTGAATATCGGAGATCCTCCCGAAGTTTATCTTCCAGCAAGTTTTCGACTGGTTGCTCTTTTGTAATGATCGGCGTGGTATCTTTGTAGTCATCTTTTTTTCTAGGACTATTTGGTCCTATAGTTACTTCCGTTACTTGAGGGCTAATTTCAGCAGCTTTTGTTAAAGCTGTAACGCGCAATCTCTCACATAGATCGGAAAGTTCGTTGCTGACGTTAATACAGCTTTTATGTCTGAAATTATGTTTAGATGTATCTTCATACCTTTCGAAGTTGATGCCGTATGAATTCTCCATTATTGAAGACGAAACTTCTAATTATCACAACAAACGAAAACAATTTTTACATCATGATCAATTATGATTCGAAGCGCAATTGACTGTTCCAACCTGACACAAAATAACGAATGACATTTTATTGATATGACAGTTATAGTCGTTAAAGATAACTGGCAATGTTAACATGGGACTGGAGCCAATGGGGCCTATTACACAGTCAATATTATCACGCGATACTGGTATTATCACGATAATATTGATGCAGTATTGATGGTATCACAGTATCATGATAATATCGCAAGTTTTCTTGAAATCCACGATACCAATGGGGCGTGGCGTCAATATTAACAGTGTTGCCAACCCTATAACCCAATAAAATTTAATTGTTTCGAGTTCAATGTGACCATCTCAAAAAATCTCAATAAAAATATGTACAATTTCAACAAAAGTAAAGATGAAACGTAAAATCATGAAGACTTACTTGACTGCCTTGTTGGTCTAGTGGTTAGCGTATGCGGCTGCTGATCAAGAGGTCTCGGGTTCGATTCCCGGGTCAGACAAAATAATTGTGTGATTCACAAATATTTGTTTCGGAGTCTGGGTGTTTTCTAAAAAAAAAGTATGTTTATGTATTTATATCAGTTGTCTAGTACCCATAACACAAGCTCTGCTTAGCTTGGGACTAGATGATGTTGTGTGTCAGATGTCCAAAATATTTATTTATTTATTTATTATTATTTATATATATATATAAACTCATCATGGCGTTCAATACCATCCATCTTATAATAATGGTGTGGGTAGGTAGTCGGACGGTTACACTAAAAAAAATCAAGCAAATACTTTGCTAACACAAATAATGATTTAATTTACTCCGTTTATGATTATCACATTTATCACACAATTTTCACAAATCTCAATTGAGCCAGTAGACAGCGATTCGTCGTAGACGTGGTGCGCAGGCGAAGCTCCGATCGAAAAAGTGATCCACTTCATGGCCGCCCCGCTACCAAAGACACGACGCTTCGCTAGAGTGACCGATATCATTCACTCTTTGACATATATTCCGCAACGCGCCGACATATATATTGATTTTTCCTGGGAAAACAAAAGACGGGCTCACAAAAATAATAAACGTAGTTGGAAAGGGCTAATTAAGATCTATCAATATATTTTTTTTTTACATCGAAATCTTAATTTTTGCAGGCCGGCAGCTAAAACTGACTTTCTCCTATTATCCATAATTTTAGTAACACAACCATATTCCAGTAAAGTCAACGTAACACTGAAGTGGTAGTATTGATGATAATATTGATAGTGTAATAGCCCACTTCAGTATTTGCGATCTTGTGATAATATCGTGATTCCAGTATCACGATAATATTGACTGTGTAATAAGCCCCAATGGGATGCTTGCTTTGCAAAGCAGAACAGTAGGTATTTTAATCGTAATACTCAAAGAATTTGGGTGGACTTTTATTTCTATATTTCCATTGGACCAACTGCCTCGTTGGTCTAGTAGATAGCGTATGCGACATGTGATTGCTAATCAAGAGGTCTCGGGTTCAAATCCCGTGTCGGGCCAAAGTGATTTTGGGTTGCGGAGGTCCGATGCCAGTCGCTCCGTAGAAAAACTGATATTCAGGTAAAACCCGTTGAACTAATAGCCGACCCCAAATAATATTGGTAATAAGGCTAGGAAGATGATGATGTCTGGAACAAGCAAGAACAGGTAAATCAGCGTAGGTAACTACAAAGAATCTAACAAATGTTTTATCTGGTTAATATATGGGTGTAAGTTGCTTTTCATTGACTCTTAGATCTTAAGTTTTGGTTTTTGTTTATATGTGTTTTACATACCCGAATAAATTATATAAAAAAAATGAGGTGGTCTTATTTAAAAAATAGAAAATAAAATCATAGAAAATAAAATATCAAATCAAATCAAAGCATTTATTTCAAGTAGGCCAGTTACAGGCACTTTTGAATTGTCGAAACAAAAATGAAAATTATATGTAGCTACAGTCCCAGTCACAACTAGTCACAAGACATAAAAACTGTGAAAGTAATCATAAACATACACAAAAATATAATCATAAACCAGATTTTTACATTATCCTAAAAAATATCAGTTATAAAGCTTCGCTCGAGAAAAAAGCTTTTTTCCAACTGTTGCATGCAAAAAATATTAATTTGTGGTTGGATTGTCAAAACTTATTATTTAGGATTTGGCGCGAAAATATGACAAGGAGTGGACATATGTTATATGTCAACTGAAGTTTGTTTTTCTGATGGATTAATTGAACAAAACTCATAAGATATAAGATATACCGAAATGGTTTTACAAAATACAGGAAGATATCGTGCTGATAGAGGAGATTTCAATAAAAACGATGCAGGATCTTCAACGGGACCTAGGTAAGTGTTTAAAGGACAATTTAAAACTATAAACAAAATCGTTCACTGTAAACCATAATGGATAACATCAAAATAATATTGTTTATAGAGAGGAATCATCAGAGTCCCGTATTCGTGTGGCTTTGGATAATGACAGGATCGACTCCAAATATGGTTTTGATAGAGTTCGGGATGTTAAGGAAAGGACTGGTTATTTGTTGAACATGCACACCGTAAGTTACTCCCTTTTACTTACAGAATATAATTCCTTTTAAATCAGTAATAAAAATAATAATAATTTATTTATTTATTATTTGCTACACAATGTTTACAACTTTTGGAGTACAATTTTCAATGTATACAAGTAATTCACAATTATTTGTACCGCTGGCACTTAATATAGGGAGACCTGAGCTATAAGTACCAGCAATCTTTCAATGACACATTTTAACTTTGCTACATTATTTACTTAACTAACTTAATAAAGGCACAAACCAACAAAACATCATAAAGCTAAGTATTAATTAAAATTTGAGCAATTTGTAAGCTTGTGTTCGTATGCATGCATGTTTGTATGTGTGTGTGTGTGTGTGTGTGTGTGTTTGTTCGTGCGTGTGTGTGTGTGTGTGTGTGTGTGTGTTTGTATGTGTGCGTGTTTGTGTATGTTTGTTATAGATGCGTTAACTTATTGGATGTATTAACTTCTCAGTATCACCATAAGACTGACGTAGGAGCCAATCCTTTACCACAACCTTGCACTCATAGTTCATATGTTTCTCTCATTTGCAAAGGCAAGTACAATTTTTAGTATAGGGGGCATTCATTTCTTACGTGAGACGAATTTGACCCCCCCCCCCCTCTACTAAATAAGAAAATATAATAACAGACGGACCTTTGATGTATATTTCTAAGTGTCAATTTTTAGCAAAGTTCACAATCATATTGTATAGAATCATTTGGATATAATCACTACACTTAACTTTGTGTATTTAAGAGTCCCTTCCACCCTCTTGTAAGTAAAAGTAGACATAGTGTAATGCCTCCTCCTTCCCTAAATTATCTTAGGTACAATTCGTGTTGAGTCACTCTCGTTCCTTTGTGAGAGGCTTGTGTCTGTAGTAGGAAAATCTTGTGTCACAGATCACCAGGCTCCATCTCTTGGATGAATCTTACTAACAATTTTCAATGTTATAATATTACGTTTTTATTTTAGGCTGAAATTTTAGACGAGGACAAAAGGCTAGTGGCAGCAATGGATTACTACTTCATAGAGATGGATGGCACTAGATTCAAAGTCTCCCTGACTTTCCAGCCTTACTTCCTTATCCTGGCCCGGAAAGAATGTGAACAAGAAGTTATACAGTTCCTGTCCAAGAGATTTGCAGGCACAATACACAAAATTAATGTTATAGAAAAAGAAGATTTAGATTTGGTGAGTGGTTTTTTTGACAAGTATGATGTGGTAGGTGGTCCAGTGGATAGTGATCCTGGCCGATTAGGAAGTGGTCATGGGTTTGATTTCCATGCAGGCATAATCTTCCGCAAGAGCTAGTTAGTTTATTAACAGGTAGACCTTTGATATTCCTACATCATGAGAAAGCTTGTTTCTCTTAAACTTTAATTTTTTATTTATTTATTGACTGCCTTGTTGGTCTAGTGGTTTGCGTATGCGGCTGCTGATCAATAGCTCTCGGGTTCGATTCCCGGGTGGGACTAAATATTTGTGTGATCCACAAGTATTTGCTTTACAGTCTGGGTGTTTTTTATGTATAATATGTATGTATTTACAAAAAAAAAGTATGTTTATGTATTTATATCATTTGTTTAGTACCCATAATACAAGCTCTGCTTAGTTTGGGACTAGATGACGTTGTGTGTAATTGTCCGAAATATGTATGTATGTATTGTTTGTTGCAAATCCAAATCTAAAAATGAAATTTTTTTTAGCTGAACCACCTGTCAGGTTTACAGCAACGCTACATAAAACTTTCGTTCATGTCTCAAACAGAAATGATGAAGGTAAGAAAAGAGATTCTCACTGCAGTGAATAAAAATAAGGAGAGAGAGAAAAAAGATCAAATATACACTGAACTGTTAACAAACGCATTGACGAGTGCAGCTGCTGTAGAACATGCTAAGAAGACCACTGATCATATGGAGAATATACTAGATATCAGGTAACTTTATGGGAAATTCTCTAATTGCTGTGACTAGAGTAAGTGTCAAGAAGACAAAGTACTAGACCTTGTATGCATAGCTTTGTCTAGTTTTTCCGATCTCAAAATTTTACAACTTCTACGCTTTCCTGCAATGTATATCTGATGATCCTCCAAGATGCGCTAAAACAACTGCTAAGCAGCTGCCAATATCCAAGGACTTCCCGCAACCTCCGTTTTCCTGTATGGGGTCGACACACAATTGATAGTTTTTGTCCAAGACACTATTATTATATTCTACCTTAATAAGGCTGCAGAAAATATCGGAAAACTACATTTTTCAGTTGCAGTGCTACAAGTAATATTGATGTAGTATTCTCGTTAACAACTCCTATTAATTAATTTGTTCTTTAATTGCTTCCTTTCACTGCTTACTTGAAAAGTATGTAACAAGTTAATAAATCATGTCCTGTATTTTTGTTGCTATTATGTTTTAAGTGTAAATTATAACTACAAAATAAGTCTAAAGAAACTAATATATTGTAATTTAACAGGTTTATTTGTATTGATTGAAAGATTCAACAATTTGAAAACATTACATCTTCTATTTATGGTCCAATAAAATTATTTTTTTTGCAGAGAACATGATGTGCCATACCATGTTAGAGTATCCACTGACATGCAAATATTTTGTGGTACCTGGTACACCATTAAAAGTAGAGGAACAGAGACACCAATAATCACAAAAAGAGATGACATTATTGAGAGACCAGATCCTATAGTGTTAGCATTTGACATAGAGACAACAAAACTGCCCCTGAAGTTCCCAGATTCACAGACTGACCAGATTATGATGATTTCTTACATGATTGATGGTCAGGGGTACTTGATTACAAATCGTGAGATTATATCAGTGGATGTTGAGGATTTTGAGTACACACCAAAGCCTGAATTTGAAGGGTATGTAAAAATAAGCTAAGCTTTTAATTATCTTTACTAATATAATATTTAGTTTGTTTCTTTGGTTGAACATGTTAATCTCAGGAGTAATTGGTCTAATTTTAATAATTATTTTAGTGTCATTACCGAGAAATTCCATAGATCACGTCGCAACCAAAAGGAGTGAAATATCAATAAAAAGTGAAGCAAAAAAAAGAAGAAAATTATTCCTTTTGATAGCTTCCATAGTGGGTGTACTAAGTAAATTGTTAAAGATTTGAAGAACTTTGCTAGTTCAGTAGTTATAGACTAAGCTTAACTTGTAAAATGCGCTTCCTTTTTTGGTGACTGAGGAACCCTTTCTACTTGGCCAATTTTTTTAATTTACTGTTAGATACTGCTATCATTGATGATTATTGTTTCCATTTTCAGACAATTCATAGTGTTCAATGAAGAAAATGAGCTTGCACTTCTACATAAATTCTTTGATCACATAATGGATGTAAAACCACATATTTTTGTCACATACAACGGTAAGCATTGCATTTTATGAGATCATGATAAAATGAGACATCAGAATAATTTTTGGGTACTTAAAATTATCTTTGCCATAACCCACTGAAATCCATAAGTTAATAATGTGATATTTTCCAGTTTTCGAATGTCAAAGTTAAGTTTCTTGTACGGAACCCTCGGTGGCGCGAGTTCGACGCTCTTGGCGCTTATTTGTTTTGTGTCAATTTCAAATCAAATCAAATCAAATCATTTATTCTGCAATTAGGTTACATGAACACTTTTGCAAGTAAAACTTTTTTTGAGCAGATGAGTTCGGCCTTTCCTAACTGGACTAGCCCTGAGAAGAAAGGACGAAACAAACTCAGGGATCACAGTCTCTTTTAAAGTCCAGACAATATTCTTAAATTTAAAAGACATATATAAAAGCGATAATTACAATTATGTCACAACTATAATAATTTAAAAAATGTCAACAATAGCAACAAATTAAAATATATTTTTTTTAAATATGTAATGTAAATTTAACTATAAATTATCGTCACATCAACATAAATTTAAACATTCAAAATAAACAGCATGTGCAGAATGGGCAGCTCAATCCCAGACGGTTTGATCATCAATATATTCTGCTATTGTATAATACCCCTTTGCGGATAACTTAGATTTAATGGTATTCTTAAATTTCCGTAATGGCAAATTTCTAATAGCAATAGGGAGTTTGTTGTAGAAGCGTATACATTGTCCCATGAACGAGTTGCCTACTCTGTGGAGACGAGTGACGTGAACACAAAGATTATGTTTGTTTCTGGTATTTACCGAATGAACATCACTGAGTTTAGGAAACTTTGCTAAATTTCTTTGAACATAAATTAAATTTTCGTATATATATTGTGAAGATACAGTCAGAATATTTATCTCTTTAAATTTGGAGCGGAGAGAAACTCGAGGGCCTAATTTATAAATGGCTCGTACGGCACGTTTTTGTAAGACAAATATGGCATTAATATCTGCACAGTTACCCCAGAGTAGGATACCATAAGTCATTATGCTATGAAAGTAACTGAAGTAAACTATTCTAGCTGTATCAACATCAGTTAAATGTCGAATCTTTTTTACAGCAAAAGCCGCTGAGCTTAGCCTACCGGATAGTTTTTCTATTTGGGGACCCCATTGTAACTTAGCGTCAATAGTTATACCTAAAAATACAGTAGATTCCACAGGATCCAACTCCAGTCCATTTAATCGAACATTGGTTGTGACATGTCGAACGTTTGGTGTAGAGAATTTAATAAATTTGGTCTTCTTCTCATTAAGGAGAAGGTTATTTGTATTAAACCAATGTACCACTTTCGAGAGTGCACTGTTGACTTCATTAAAACTGTCAAGTTGGCGCCTAACTTTAAAAATTAAGGATGTGTCATCCGCGAACAGTACAATCTCATGATTGTCACTAACATAATATGCTAGATCGTTTATGTATATGAGAAACAGAAATGGACCTAGAATAGAACCCTGTGGGACGCCCATTGTTACCTGGGATCCTGAAGATGTTTTGCCATTAATATCAACTTTTTTAGAAAATGACCACTGAATTTGCTATTACTGACTGACTTGTCTACTATAATTGATTGTTTGTCAAGTGGTTAGCGTATGCGGCTGCTGATCAAGAGGTCTCGAGTTCGATTCCCTGGTCGGACCTCATATCTTTGTAATCCACAAATATTTGTTTCAAAGTCTGAGTGTTTTCTATGTGTAATATGTATTGTATTTACAAAAAAAAAGTATATTTATATCAGTTGTTTAGTATATTACAAGCTCTGCTTAGTTTGGGACTGACTGACTGACTGACACTAAGTAAAGTTAGTGTAAGATGTCCGAACTATTTATATTTATTTATTTATTATTACTTTTCATTCAGGTGACTTCTTTGATTGGCCGTTCGTTGAGGCACGTGCAGCGATACTCGGCCTGGATATGAAGCAAGAAATAGGATTCAGTAGAATAACGGCCAGGGATGGTACTTATGCTTGTAGACCCGCTATGCATATGGACTGCTTATGGTAAAGTATATATAATTACTAAGTATATATAATTACTTATCCATGTATATCTTTGTTAAATGGAGTAATATAAATTTCATTTTTGGCCATGACCTCATACACTAGACGGGCGCCACCAACATTTTTGATGGTGGTCATCTAGTGTGCAAAGTCCCTTAAGTTACACAAGTAAAACATGTTTCTTAATTCTGAAGCGAAAATAGGATGTGTAGGTATATGCACATGGATATCCCATCTTCTTCTTCTATATTTATGGTAGTTCTATGTGTCCTATGATTGATTTTTCTGAGTCTGACTTTACTTGATTTGTGTACATGAAGGATGTAACCGCTTTTGTTAGAAGGGTCACTCACCGGACAGCCCGCGGTAGTTCGCACAAGAATCAGGGCGCCTTTGTCTGCAGAGGATTGATATGTGTGTGTGCCCTGCCGATGCCCCAGGAAATCAAGAAAACTCTTTCTCAGTTTCACAGATATATATTTTACACATAGGCCCTTATACAGAGTTGTACTAATCTTAGTTCTACAAGTAATAAATTAAGTGGGTTAACAAACAAAATATAAGTTCTAATTCTCCTAGTCACCGTCGTGTTTGGACTGGAACCAGGGGTAGATCCCTGGGTGCAGACTTCTCTCCCGGATGTGTTGGATTCACAAGGGCCGTCTTTCGGAGATGCTCACCAGAAAAAAAAAGTATCAAAAATGGTATTGTTATCAAATGACAATTCAGTAGCCCTCTTTGTGACACAGTAACTGCTTAAGGTATGTTCGGCGCTTTATGGCCACCACCACTGGCACTCGCCTGTATCTGGCAGTGGAGTTTCAAATGAGAAGAGGGGCTTTTCTTGCAATATCCAGGTACTCCTGGCGAGGGTAGTAAAAAAACTATACCAAGCGAAGCGACCCTGTGAAAAAGATTATATTCTAAGATACACGTCCAGAACACACGATAAGGCCGAGATACAGTTTACAGATATAATATATTAACTCACCACAAGTTGCGGGCACTATATAAAAATCAATCTTCACAAGTAACTAACAACAGCAAAACTTAGTTCAAGATATAACACAATAAGAGAAATGAAATTCCTATGAGTGAGACCGGCTTTATATATCCTATTTCAAGGTCTATAGGATATAACGAACCTACCCCCTTACAAAACAAGATAAACATCACGCCATTTTCAGAGACAACTAGAATAAAAAAAACTATTTAATACATAGTCTATGATTAAAATCGATTTGAACCCGACATGAGCGCCACCCCGTGCCTAGTTGGAGAAAACAGGACGCCTTGCGGAAGTTAATAGGCGATGGAGTAGTCATTGTTGCCCAAAGATGGCGCTAATAGCAAGATCGCATCTGTGGGATTCAATTAATTTTGTTTTATTCGAACAAAGCAAAAAAAGGTGTTACAGTACCCCCTCCCCCGGGAAATTTCCTGAGCAGGGGGCGAAGGAAATTAAAATACCAAAACAACAAAGTAAACTACTAAGAGAGTGTTGATCGCATTGACTGCGACAACATACTATCCATACTGGATAAATCTAAAATTTGCTATACAAATAAGCTAAGTTAACTAACATACCAAGTCGCTGCAAGCTATACACGTATGTGGATAACGTGTAGAAAGGTATGAGCTTAAAAGGAAACGCACGAAGTGCAATGTCACACTTCATGGTCAGATATATGATTTAAATACATAACTGATACAACGTGGAGCAGGAACAGAGAGTGGCTCCTCTTCACTATACTTCACAATGTCCTTGATATGATAAGTGATTTTACTAAAAGCCAAAATAAAAGGACGCTAAATAATATAAATTTTTAAAGCTATTAAAAATAATTCTCAATACAAATGAATTCAAGATTAAAACGTTCAAGAAAGGCCTGACCTAAACATGTAGACAGGAAACAGTATTGAATCTAATGTCATCCAATAGTAAGCGAGATATCTTGGGCAATGAGTGTGTCATGTCTTTGGCGAATTTGTTGCAGTCACGACCCGCTGCAACGAGGACACAGCAGACGGGTAGACTTGTGCCTAAGGCCAGTCGTACCCCGCTATAGATAGGAAAAAAGTGCAACATGCAGAAGAAGGATGTGTGTAAGCCTAGTACGGGCATTACCCCACATAAAAGATGACTGCAACTTGCAGACAAAAGTTGTGTGCAGGACTAGCATGGTCCTGCCACATCAACAGACAAAGCTCCCAACCAACATCATCAATCAGCTGTGTCAGGTGTACAAGGGACCTGACACAGCAGCGTGAAGGCTTGTTTTAATTCGTCAAAGACACACACAGTCACCAACCACAAAATACCCGCCCACTACAGAAGACAAAAAAATTCAACTGTTAATAAGTAGTCAACAGACACTAAGCTACTATACGAAGTTGTCAATACAAATAAAATTATCAATAAGTTGAACAAAGTATTGACTAATAACGTAGAGTTAATACACAAAGAGAAAAAAAAAAAAAATTATTACAGTAGCGGTTTCGATGGGTCGAGTCTAAGGGACCCCCTATTGCTCAGGTGAGGTGTAGTGTGCACCGACACCATGGGCTGGTATTGCTCTCCGAATCATCATAATTATAGTAAGTGACCGCTGACAGCAGACACAGACAGAGTTAAACCAAGAGGTCACGGACACCTACTAGTTCGGGGTAGACAAAACCACTACTTAGTAATGTAACCAGACGACACCTAAGCTCACAGAGTTAACCTACGGTGACCAGACTCAATATAAAAATCAACAAAGATTTCCAAAGATTTCAAAAAAATAAAAAAAAAGGTCACCTCAATAGAGAACTACATTTAGTTCATAAAACCTTAGGTTCACAGACGGACATCTCCGATGCAGACAGAAGCAGGGACAGAGGCGTTGGCTTTAGTGCTGCCACGCAGGAGAAGACCCAAGGCAGAGCGCAGCTCAACCTTCGAGACAGTCACTGCGCCAACAGGATTCTCTGAAAACCCCATAGTAGATAAAGCGTTAATAACTTAAGCAAAAAATCTATGAGTCATGAAGTTAACTAAAAAATCTAAATTCAAATTACCAAGTCAGAGTCAGAGAGAAATCAATAGTTAAACAGTAGACCATTAGTCAATAACTCATACAAGTAAATCTATATGCCAAAATGCTAGCTATGTGGCATGATGTTATTCAAAGAATCTAAATTTAAAAGTTCCCAGTCAAAGTTCAAAATTAAAAGTTGCATAGTAGACAATTCATTAACAAGTCCATCCTTTCTAAGGTAATTAATGCATTTGATTGAATGGGTCATTATGTTTTACAAAAAAATTCAAAGTTCAAAGATAAAGTTCAAAGTTAAGGTTCAGAGTCTAAGGTTAAGTAGTATTATAAACACAACCAAAGCCTACAAAAGAATAGCTTGGTTGGTTTCAACTATATACACTAAATCATACACAGATATTATAGTATAAACAAATAACCAATATGTTGAAAGTTAAAATATTGAAATAAAAGTTTAAACTTATTTACAACACTCAATACATAACACTCAAAGTTGTTATAACTCAACATACATTCACTTATAACTGTAAGACAGTTATACTACAAGATTTTAAACAAACTAATGCTAAATTGGTTTCAAATTCACAAAGTTAAAAAATTAAAAGATTAGAAATGATCGAATGTACCTGTTACAGAGTAAGTTTCTAGAGATTTTCTATATATATTATAACCTATAAGGAGGTTATGTTCTGAAATGAATTTTATCAGATTTAAGGCACACAATACACTCAATATAGTCACGCACTATTATTTGTAACAGTTTCACTGTTAACTTCACAAAACAAAGGTTACTAGTTTTTAAAATAACCAAGTATAATTTAAATTGTTTAACAAAATATTTAAAGAAAACAATAACCTTAATAAAAGTTAGGTATTGTGATAATAAGATGAGAACTTGATATGCAGTTCAAGCTCACAGCTTACTCACCCACTTTGTAAGTAGGTAGTCTAACAGAGTGTTGAAAAAAAGTTACCCACAATAAGTGACTTTTTACAACAAGGCTAAAAATAACGCTAAAAATACATAAATGTGAAACCGAATCAAATAAAAAATAGGGGACAAAACACAGAATCATATAAACATATAAACACAAGAATTCCGAATAGGAAAAGGCCAAAACTTACCAAATATTTGTGCAGATACAATTTAGAATTTAAAATTTAGTATTTTTGCATGCCGCTATACGGTGGTATGAAGGGCTGAAAAAAATGCAAAAAGAGATTATTACATGCGTCTGGCACTCGCATAACCAATTAGCGTCCTGGGGGGTCTCGGACGGAAAGGTTCTCTTGAAATCCAAGATGAACACCCACAAAGCACACACACAAAGGTTCGGGTAGCTAGCCTAACGTTGGTCGCCAATTTGTAACCGCTTTTGTTAGAAGGGTCACTCACCGGACAGCCCGCGGTAGTTCGCACAAGAATCAGGGCGCCTTTGTCTGCAGAGGATTGATATGTGTGTGTGCCCTGCCGATGCCCCAGGAAATCAAGAAAACTCTTTCTCAGTTTCACAGATATATATTTTACACATAGGCCCTTATACAGAGTTGTACTAATCTTAGTTCTACAAGTAATAAATTAAGTGGGTTAACAAACAAAATATAAGTTCTAATTCTCCTAGTCACCGTCGTGTTTGGACTGGAACCAGGGGTAGATCCCTGGGTGCAGACTTCTCTCCCGGATGCGTTGGATTCACAAGGGCCGTCTTTCGGAGATGCTCACCAGAAAAAAAAAGTATCAAAAATGGTATTGTTATCAAATGACAATTCAGTAGCCCTCTTTGTGACACAGTAACTGCTTAAGGTATGTTCGGCGCTTTATGGCCACCACCACTGGCACTCGCCTGTATCTGGCAGTGGAGTTTCAAATGAGAAGAGGGGCTTTTCTTGCAATATCCAGGTACTCCTGGCGAGGGTAGTAAAAAAACTATACCAAGCGAAGCGACCCTGTGAAAAAGATTATATTCTAAGATACACGTCCAGAACACACGATAAGGCCGAGATACAGTTTACAGATATAATATATTAACTCACCACAAGTTGCGGGCACTATATAAAAATCAATCTTCACAAGTAACTAACAACAGCAAAACTTAGTTCAAGATATAACACAATAAGAGAAATGAAATTCCTATGAGTGAGACCGGCTTTATATATCCTATTTCAAGGTCTATAGGATATAACGAACCTACCCCCTTACAAAACAAGATAAACATCACGCCATTTTCAGAGACAACTAGAATAAAAAAAACTATTTAATACATAGTCTATGATTAAAATCGATTTGAACCCGACATGAGCGCCACCCCGTGCCTAGTTGGAGAAAACAGGACGCCTTGCGGAAGTTAATAGGCGATGGAGTAGTCATTGTTGCCCAAAGATGGCGCTAATAGCAAGATCGCATCTGTGGGATTCAATTAATTTTGTTTTATTCGAACAAAGCAAAAAAAGGTGTTACAAGGACTAACTCATAAAATATTAAGTAAAATAAATATGAACCCTAGCGTCTTCACTAGAAAGTTTAAATTAGCTTGAATGTAATGAAAATAATGAATTATACACAAAAACATCTTGTAATGTGTCACCATTGTGTCATTGATACATTTTCTATGATCTTCTAGTTGGGTTAAAAGAGATTCGTATCTGCCAGTGGGTTCTCAAGGTTTGAAAGCAGTAGCAAAAGCTAAATTGCGATATGATCCTGTTGAACTGGACCCTGAGGAAATGTGCAGGATGGCCGCTGAACAACCTCAGGTAATATCATTCCTAACTTCAATAAATACGTTAAATGATGAACGGTACGATCATGAATTTATAGTCTAAATATCTATCTATTATAAAACTGAAGAGTTTATTTGTTTGGTTGTTATCACTAATCTTGGAAATTACTAGATCATGAAAAATTGTGAGAGGGTTGATCTATGGAATGTAAAAATTATATATTATATTGTTACTTAGAGTTCTTTCATTAAAATTAAGTTTTGATAAACAATATATGTTAGAGCAAGTAAAATTTTAAATAAAATGTTTCAGGTACTGTCTAACTATTCAGTATCAGATGCCGTGGCGACATATTACTTGTACATGAAGTATGTCCACCCATTCATATTCGCTTTATGTACCATCATCCCGTTGGAACCAGATGAGGTTGGTAGTTTTCACTAATATAACTTACTTTTCCATAATTTATTATTCAGTGACTGCGGACTCAAAAAAACCCTACCCCAATTGTAAAAGTGCGATAATGCACGTAATCACTTACCATCAGGTGACCCGTCTACTAATTTCGTTTAGTTTGGAGGAACGGGTGTAATGTCCAACACAAAGGGATACCGATTTATTTTTAACTTGTTATCTCATTAACTTGACATTGACGACTAAGTACTTAGAAGCTTACATAATCTCATTTAACATCTCATTACAACATCTTAAATTTCGTTGTTTCCTTCAGGTCCTCCGTAAAGGTTCAGGCACACTATGTGAATCGTTGTTAATGGTGCAAGCGTTCCACGCGAACATCGTGTTCCCCAACAAGCAAGTGGAAGAACTCAATAAACTCACCAGTGATGGCCACGTGATGGAGACGGAGACATACGTCGGAGGACACGTCGAAGCGTTGGAATCAGGTTCGTGGGAAAACATTAAAATGTTATTCACAATGTTCATCTAGGTACCAATTTGTTATTATAAATCCTAAAGCTGTCATCATCATCATCATCAACAGCCTTTAACAGTCCACTGCTGGACATAGGCCTCTCCTTTGAAAGGAGGTTTTGGCCTACTATACCACGCTGGCCAGACGGGTTGGTAAAGGGTTTGTTTCAAGTTTTCCTTCTCTTGGCAGTGATGCTAGCTGGTTATTTAGTTCCTTTAGTCGCCTTTTACGACACCCATGGAATGAATAGGGGTGGTGACACTTTCTATTCTTAATCCGTCACCACACGGACATGCTAAAGCTAACCACACCTAAAGCTGTAGACATGATTAATATTCTTTTATTTATTTAATTTAATGTTATTATTTATAAACTTTGCCTGATGGAAAGCGTAAGTAAAATTCAAACGTAGTGGTCAGCATATTCATTGGAAGTACAGAAAATGCAGTATCGTGACCCACACTAATGTCGCCTATTGAGATGCATCTACATCCTTGGGTCTCTATTCTCTAATAAAAAAATTCTAGAAGGATATTGTTAATCTGTCTTTGTCAAAGTCTGATGGATATTACTATTACTATTAAGTACATCACTTTCCATCAGGTGACCCTACTCGTTTGTCTCATATATCATAAAAAATATGATGTCTACCTTAGACCTCTTACACCGGTTAGTGGTTTGTGGTTGTGCCACTGGCTTTACCTCGCAAACAAGCCACCGGCTTACCCGCGCTAGTTCATCATCATATGCCTCTCCTTAGAAAGGAGGTTTTGGCCTACTATACCACGCTGGCTAGACGGGTTGGTTTCAAGTTTTCCTTCTCTTTGCATTGATGTTGTCGTGCGTAGTTTATCCCTTAGTCGCCTTTTACGACACCCGCGGGATGAATAGGGGTGGTGTACACTCTGTATTCTTAATCCGTCACCACACGGACTAGTTAAACTAGTCCGTGTGTACGTAGTACGTGTCACGGAGTAGTTAAACCCGCTCTAGTTAAAACCGCAAAATTGACCGACGACTAGGTGTGTAGTAGACCTTAAATTATAAAATCAAGTAAATGGTTATGTAAGTTTTTTTTTATATACCACACTGTATGATTGTGGTACATAAAAAACCATTTAGATAATTCATAAAAATTCCAAACCTCTTCCAGGCGTCTTCAGAGCAGATATAAAATGTAAATTCAAAATCGTACCATCAGCGATAGAAAAACTAATGGAAACAACAGAGAAAACCATGAAACATGCCATAGAAGTGGAGGAAGGGATCCCATTAGACTTGGTGACGAACTTCGATGAGGTGTGTGCAGAGATTAAAGCGAAGCTGCAGCACATGAAGGATCACCCGAGGAGAGACGAGAACCCACTAATTTACCATCTAGATGTTGGTGCTATGTATCCTAACATTATTCTAACCAACCGGTGAGTGACATTGGCGAATGACGTCAGAATAATGAGGAAGTCATTTTTTGACGTCATAATTATTTCTTATCTGGTAGGCTGAAGGTGATCACTGCCAGATATAGGCCTCCCCAAGTTTTGCCATAAAAATGTCCCGCACAAACAAAAAGACAATAATTCTAATTTAGTACTTTTTTCAATATCTTTCATGCATTAGACATCAACTTATTATTTCATTATAATATGTATAAAATTTATTTTTTTCTCTAGATTACAACCATCCGCTATGGTAAACGCGAGTGTGTGCGCGGTCTGTGATTATAACAGACCCGGCGCCACTTGCCAAAGGCATATGGAGTGGATGTGGAGGGGAGAATATTGTGAGTATAACAAAGAGGAACACAGGTCCGAGGACCGGTAGGGACCCTTAGTGACTAAATCCCATACAAAACAGGTTGTCGCTATTTACGGCAGGAATTTTCACACATTCTCATTTATTAATTTGATTATATTTATCTGTATATTTATTTTTACAAGTTACATTTACTAAAAAAATCTAAGGTATCAGAACCGCACCAAATGGACTGGTACAACCGGGCTTTCGAGCACGGTTCGACCGGGTCAGGTTTACTTCCTGACGGAAGAATGAAAGCATACATGCAGTCGTGTTTCATTGATGAATGAGAGTCTGGAGGCCCTATAAGAAGGAGCATACTACATTCTCAATGATTATGGTGACACTCTCGGATTCTACTCATGTTTTCCATCAGGCGGAGTGGAGGGAATTTGGTAGGTTCATTCATTAAAAAACCCCACACCAAAAGAATGAAAAGTATAAGTAAATAGAGATAACCTGGAAGGGGTTATTGGGAGGAAGTTTTTAAAAGCTTTAATATCCGATGAGACTTGAGTATAAACTAGTTGTCTTCTTTATACAGTACCAGCAACAAGAAGTGAATACCAGCGCATTCAGCAGCAACTGGAAACTGAAAAATTTCCGCCTCTACACCCCGGTGGTCCAAACAGGGCTTTTCACGCCTTGCCTAAAGAAGATCAGGTTAGTTTCGTTCTTTGTAATCATTATCATGTGTTATTTTCAACTTTTACAACAATTACAGCCTTAAAGTTGTAAATAACACAGAAACGTTGTTTAAAGATAAATAACGCTTATGAATAAGGAGGTTCTTATGTTTTAAACATGGTATTTAAAAAAACTTAACTCCACTTTTAGGCAGCTTACGAAAAGAAGCGTCTAGCAGACTACTGTAAGGTCGCTTACAAGAAAACGAAGGTGACCCGAACTGAAGTACGGACGACAACAATTTGTCAGAAAGAAAATTCTTTCTACGTCGACACCGTGAGAGCGTTCAGGTAATAAATTATTGAGTTTAAAACACACTGTTTCCTCCCTTTTCCTCATTGTGAGTGTAGGCAAGTCACCACCCTCATTGTGAATGGTAAGGCAGCGATGGGACCCACTATGGCGGGTAGGTGAGATGCTTCTGAATTAATGGGCCTCCGGTCACACACACTAACGAAATAAGACAGCTCAAATCCTGTCATTTAAGGTTGTTCTTCTATGAGGTGGTAGCATCGCCCCATGTAGCCAGTCCTTTCGTGCTGAAATCAACGTGGCTCTTGAAAGTGTGAAAAGTGATTATAATAGAAGTAAGACACAGTGGCACTTTTCGATTTCTGACTTCACCAAATCTTCGTTACTATACTTATTCTGTTAGACTGAAAACTATTATATATTTTTTAAAGACAACTCACGCATTAGGTTTGCAAATGAAACTGACAGACAGACTCAGAACAACAACCAGGTTCATTTATTGTAATCGATCTTGATGCACGGTAAATTTCCAATGAGATTATGAATGCATTCAATGTAAGCACACTTGTATGTAACTCTTTGAATAATTAATAATTAAAAAAATAAAACAATTTGTGGATCACACAATGAGTTGTCCCATGCGGGATTTGAATCCACAACACTTGGTTCAGTAGAAAGCGACGTGGCGATCGCTTAAACTACCATTTCAACCGTGCACTCATCTCATTTATTATTATTATTATTGTTTATTATACAGGGATCGTCGCTACGAGTATAAAGCTCTGAACAAACAAGCAAAAGCCAAGGTGTCAGAGGCTGTAGCCAGCGGAGATGCGGCCGAAATCAAATCTGCGAAAAGTCGAGAAGTTTTATACGATTCCCTACAACTTGCTCACAAGTGTATCCTTAATTCTTTCTATGGATACGTCATGAGGAGGGGGTGAGTAGGCCTGAATTTTTAAACGCTTTTTATTAGCTTCACCTGTATGTTTGTAACCCACTCCTTTGGGTGCGACTTTGACCCACTGACCACTGACAGCGTGTGGCGAAGTGATTGAAATATTTTCAGAAAGCACCCCACGCTTTGTTGCATTAAAATTATTTTCTACTTTTTAGTTTAAAAGCGTGTTTGTTTAGTTTTTAAAACTATATTTTTTTCTTGTCTTAAAAGACTTAATTTGTTAAAAAAAAAGTTGTTTAGTTTTTTTTCAAATCAGTGTATTGTCATCGGTCCTCGATAAATCTACAAAGTTTGAACGAAATCTGGCCGTTAAAAGGGGGTCAAAATCGCGCCCAAAGGAGTCGGTTACAAACATACAAGCAAACATACAGGTGAAGCTAATATAAAGCGTGTAAAAAAGAAGTATGTTTATGTATTTATATCAGTTGTTTAGGACCCATAATACAAGCTCTGCTTAGTTTGGAACTAGATGACGTTGTGTGTGGAATGTCCGAAATATTTATTTTAATATATTCGTTTCTGAGACAGAGCCCGTTGGCACAGCATGGAAATGGCTGGTATAGTGTGTTACACCGGCGCTAACATCATTATGAAGGCGCGGGAGATCATCGAACAAGTTGGCAGGCCCCTTGAGCTCGACACTGACGGTAACTTACTAATACTTGTGCTATTGTTAAAAAAAAGTTGGCGATTACCATGCTATAATATAATGAATAACCATTTCGATTATGCACCGTAAACTTTCTGGTTTCTTTGTAAAATGATCAACATCATCAGCCATAGCCTTTACCACTTAGCTGTTGGACACAGTCACTATACTATAATACCACACTGGTTAGCAGTGTAGGGCGTAGTCAACTACTTTTTGTAATCAAGTGACTAACTACGATTACAAATAGTAAACTGCATGTAGTTATGATTACATGTAGTTATCAAATGTTATAACTACTTGTAGTTCACTACAGTCTGTTGGTATTTAGTATAATATAAATTCAAAACTTTAATATTTCTTGAAATACATTCCTTTCACAAAACCAATTAAGTGTAGTTTTTTAATTAATGAACCCAATGTGCGACGTTAGCAAAAAAATTACAAGTCAGTAAATGTAGTTATAAAAAGTAATCAAGTAAACGTGATTGCAACTACAATTTGTAGTAAGTAATCGAAATATTGAACTACTTTTTGCGATTACTTTTTAACCCCGACGCAAAAACGACGGGGTGTTATTATTGTAGCTTGTGTTAGTAATCAGTAGTTAGATTACATTTTTTCAACACTGGTGGCCAGACGCGTTGTCCTGCGTAGTTCGTACTTTAGTACTGGTGACACTCTGTATTCTTAACTACACACGGACAGTAATACAATTTATAATGTTTCAGGAATCTGGTGTATACTACCGTCTTCATTCCCTGAGAACTTTACAGTTCACACAACACACGCTAAGAAAAAGAAAATTAATGTTTCATTTCCAAATGCAGTGCTCAATGCCATGGTTAAAGTAAGTGGAAAATAAATAAATATTTAGGACATCTGACACACAACATCATCTAGTCCCGTAAATACATACTTACATAGCAAACACTTCGAAACAAATGTTTGCAGATCATAGAGTACAGAATTTACGACTCTTTCCAGAATTTCCTAAACTACCTTGCATGATGATCTTCCATTAGAACAAGGGACGTATCGAATGCCTATAATTGTGTTCGTCAGGCTGGCTGGTAATTTGGAGATTCGTACCAATTGAATATACGTACTCCTTGACACAAACATACGCACTCACTACGTTTTCAATGTACCTCTTTTGTAAAAAAAGTTAGAGGCACTTCTTAGGGGCCGGGCTGAAAACGTCAGGTTGGACCAACCCATCAGGTTTTTATATATAAAGTAGTAGGTACATTCGATTGATATAAATCTCGTGGCCATATTCCGTGGGGCCGCACCAGCCTGACGAACAAAGATTTTTTTTAAAAATCCGACTACTTATTCATCGGTTACTTATTTGTCCGTGTGGTGACGGATTAAGAATACAAAGTGTCGCCGCCCCTATTCATTCCATGGGTGTCGTAAGAGGCGACTAAAGGAACAAAATAAGCAGCTAACATCACTGCCAAGAGAAGGAAAACTTGAAACAAACCCTTTACCAACCCGTCTGGCCAGCGTGGTATAGTAGGCCAAATCCTCCTTTCAAAGGAGAGGCCTATGTCCAGCAGTGGATTGTTAAAGGCTGTTGATGATGATGACTTATTTTACTTATTTATTAGAAAACAAAACTTTATATTTGCACTTTTTTAACATATTTTGTTTCAAAAATATGTTTCCATCACAGGATCATTTCACAAATGACCAGTACTTCGAACTAACGGACCCAGAAAACAAAAAGTACGAACAACGCGCTGAGAACTCCATATTCTTCGAAGTGGACGGTCCATATTTAGCCATGGTCCTGCCCGCGTCCAAGGAGGAAGGCAAGCGGCTGAAGAAACGATATGCAGTCTTCAATTTCGATGGTTCATTGGCCGAATTGAAAGGTTACTAAAATGTTACTTTTTATCACAAATAATGTATTAATTAACATCTTTGTTAATAATATAAATTTATTATGTACATTATTATATAAAAAATGTAATCTTCCTTTAGATTAGATGATTGCAGATCCAAAACGTAGCTTTTTACTTCTAATTTCATAACATACCACATTCAATTTACATTTTTAACTTTAAATTATAATAAAATACAATAGTAAAAGCTAAAAAAATAACAATTATAAAATAAAAGGTCTCTAAAGGATTTTATTTCTTCCCCCAGGTTTTGAAGTAAAACGCCGAGGCGAGTTGCAGCTCATTAAAATCTTCCAATCTTCAGTATTTGAAGCCTTCCTCAAAGGCAATGATTTGAAGTCATGCTATGACGCCGTCGCTAAAGTAGCGGACTATTGGCTGGATGTGCTTTATTCCAAGGGCAGTAACATGCCAGACTCGGAGTTATTCGAACTGATCTCCGAGAATCGTTCCATGTCGAAAAAGTTAGAAGACTACGGTGGTCAGAAGTCCACATCAATTTCTACTGCTAAACGATTGGCTGAATTTCTAGGTGATCAGATGGTAAAAGATGCTGGTTTAGCCTGCAGGTACTGAATATACTATAGTACTATAATATTTAAATACCACCAACAATATTTTACCACCTTTATTGGTTACCAACATTGAAATATTGCGACTATATCCTCAAACTACAGACGACAGATACACACGCACGCAGGCGCTTTTGTACGTACACTCTTACGCACATTCACGAATACGGACACACGCCCGGTTTCAAAAACGTTATTTAGTTAGGAAATACTTTTTAAAATTATCCAATGTTGGCACAAAAACACTTGATTCTTGCCTCCTTGCCTAAATTACCATTCCGTCCTTCGCACATGATGGTAGGGCAGTTGCGGACAAAATTTCAAAATTAAAAATCTCCCTTCACCTGGAGTAATAATAAGAGCTCACTTACACAGCTCGGATATTTTCTTGGCCATTGTCCTGCGTCTACGCAAGCCCATAATCTTTTTTTTTTTAAATAGGTTTATAATATCGAAGAAGCCCGAAGGTGCTCCAGTGACGGAGCGTGCGATCCCTCTCGCTATATTCCAATCACCGGCCTCAGTCAAACGTCACCACTTACGTCGGTGGCTCAAGGACAACAGTATCACTGAAGATATCGATATTAGGGATGTACTCGATTGGGGCTATTATATCGAGCGATTGAGTGGAGCTATACAGAAGATCATCACTATACCAGCTGCTATGCAAGGGGTAAGTATATAAAGGTTTATAGGCTATTGTCTTATTTATTCCTTCTTTCTTGACTTAAAATTAAACTTCTTTTTAGAGAAGCAAGTAAATTTAAGGTTTTTATGTATTGAGAGAGACTTTATAGACAGTGTTAGCTAAATTTCACGAAACCATATTAAGTCGTTCGCAAATCATTCGTCATACTTTCACTTATGCATGTAAATTTTCATGTATTTAACAAGTGTATTAAATACATGAAAATTATCCACTTTGTAGCCCACGAAATAACAAATTTAAAATCCTCCTTCCTCCATAGCTAGACAACCCAGTACCTCGATGTCAGTACCCAGACTGGCTTCACAAGAAGATGCTTGCTAAGACAGATAAGTTTAAAACTAGGAAAATCACAGACATGTTCAGCGTCCAACCAAAAGAGGTTAAGAGCGTCGACGATCAGGAAGAGGAACCATCTACTAGTTCTGATGCTGCTATGGTAAGTGTATTTTATTAGGGCAAAGCAATCGTCACATTTATCCAGTCTGACCAATTGGCCCCCTTAGCTTAGATGCAAGTGTCTCTTTCTACAATCGCCGACGTTACTATTCTACTTGTATTATTCGATGATATTAGGTTTGACCACGTGACAGCGTTAAGAGACGTCATCTCAACGCTTGAATCGATTACATATTGGGAACTGTTCCCAAAGCTTTGTACGAAACAATTATTTCTTGGAATCTGAATGATCACTGTTTTCTTAACGCGAATGGACTAAATCGTCCTTTCTTGCGGTTTTTTCAATGTGATGGGGAGACATGGACATACATTCTTTAGCAATGAGCTTTTTTTTTTTGCAACGATCACTTTATATTAGTATGATTATTGTATGCTTGTGTTGTTTTCTTTGAAAGCAAAGGTAATTTAAATCAAACATTTGCATGTTTTCATTGTTATTTATAATAACAATATGTATTGGTACAGGTCGCCGAGGTAGATATAGAAGACATAGGCAACACAAGTACGGATAAGAATAATACTATACGTCCGATCGTCCACACGGTCAAGAGGAAACGGGATGAGTCTCCGCCTAAGGCACAGACTTGGAAAGAAGCTCTAGGATCGCCGCCGCCTTTTGGTACAACTAAGGTAGGAACACTCATGTACACACACACACACACACACACACACACACACACATATACACACAAACACACACACACATACATACACGCAACGGCTGATTTGATACTGCCACGTGGCGCGTCGCCAATTGCGGACAGGGAAAATCCCAAGGATCAAGGTCTAGCGTGCCCAGGATTGGAAGGCGACAGGATATACTTTCGTCACAAGCGCTTCCCTGAGGGACCAGGTCCCACCTCATGTCTAATTTAGTGGCCTTCCTTCCCGGTGACATCCGGGGCTCTGTCGAAGTGGACTAATTTATTCCCTAGGTTCTCGTAGGAACAATATAAATAACTTAACTCTTCAATTCCCAGTGTCACTTGTAGGTGACAGTACTTTAATGTTTTTTTTCTACCACATGACAATTTATTTTTTAATTCTATCATTATTGTAGCAAAGCCTAATATTAAAACTATTCATCTAAATTTTCTGGCAGCACTAACCATATGACATTTGTCAAATTCAATGGGTTATTTCGCGCGTATTTAAAGTAGTCTGAGTTTGTGTGATTTCTTGGAATAAAAAGTGAAATAAAAATGTCCAGACCGTAAGTATTGTCTTTTTCTTTATTACATATAGTAAATGAATGTATTCGCTATTATAAAAATGTATTATACGATAAAAATAACTTATAGCATCTTCATTACAGGGTTGAGAATATGACGTGGCACCTGCAGGTGACACTGGGCAATATTGTTCTGACTAACTTTATTGTTCTGAATTCATTCTAAGTAATAACAAGACTGTTGTTTATTTTTGGTCTTATCGCTATGTGTTGATATTGTTTTATAGGTGGTTTACGTATTACAGGTTGACGTTAGATGAGATTGCCGAGGAGTTGCACGCTGGGGAAGACCTAGGTGATATTATTTTATTTCCTCCTGAAGATGGTATGGTGACTGACGAAGACAGTGGAGACGAAAATGACACTAAAAAAAGTGGTGGTTTCCTCTTTTTGCGTTTGGTATAGATGCAGCTTGCCAAAATGCATGGCTGATCAAAAGGCAGTCGGAAACCAACTGGACTTACTGCGATTTCCGGCGGAATATGGCAACCACCTACCTCCAAAAGTATGGTAAGCCTCCACTCCGCAATTCTGCCTGTGGAAGTTCAGTACAAATGAGAGTGCCTACTGAAGTGAGGAGTGTTGGAAGTGTGGACGACTACTCGGAAGTCGATCGCTCACAGCGGAGATGCGGATATTGTCACCAACGGACTAGAAAAATGTGCGCCAGGTGCAATATCGGTTTGCACCTGAAGTGTTGGTACATGTTCCATAATAAATAAGTTCTGTATTTTTTTACTTTTCGCAATAATAAATATTATTATAAAAATAAACGTTTTATTTGAACCGAAAAAATAAGAAAAATCGCGTTGGTCCTTCAAAGTCCTAAGTTAACACAATGCCCAGTGTCACCTGTAGGTGACACCCTAATAAAAAAAATGAGGGTAGTTTTTAAAAACAAAACTTTTTTTTTTGTCTTCTCCAAATGTATCTAAACTATTTTAGTAAAAGAGAAATATAAAATAAATATTTACATAAACATGGGAATTTAAGAGTTAAACACACAAAATAACACACACACACACACACAC
Source organism: Phragmatobia fuliginosa (assembly GCA_932526445.1). Lineage (NCBI taxonomy): Eukaryota > Metazoa > Arthropoda > Insecta > Lepidoptera > Erebidae > Phragmatobia > Phragmatobia fuliginosa. The sequence goes on along the minus strand of OW052074.1, from coordinate 14,584,010 downwards.
ATTCACAACTAGTGCCTATGAAGGCATTTTTACACATATAATCCATTGTGTATTGACAGGCGGAAAGAAAGCAATGGATACTGTTTCAAAAGAAGAAATGGCTATGGCAAATGGAACAACGCGGTCTCCGTAATCGCAATAAACGAGGTTAGTTCGATGAATTTAATTCAAGTACAAGAAAAGTAGTAACAAAACAATATTTAAGATCCAAACTAAACAAAAATTGTAACTGTAAGACTTCTGTATCCTGCCCCCCCTTCTATTCTCTTGTTCCATTGGCTAATATTTTGCTTTGATCACGTGACTGAGCGACATTAGCCAATGGGGGGGGGCTGAGTACCTATCGACAAAGCGGATATTATTATTAGCGACGTACTCAGTCTGTTAAAGCATTCAGTCTTATCAAAAGCTTTATTTCAACTAAGAATTTTAAGGCAATTTCGAAACTTTACATTACTGTCTCTAGTTGATCGGTTCCAAAATATCATTCCTATGGAGAACTGGCAGCAACTAAATAACTATTTTTTAAATCGGTGCAGCGATGCTATTAACTGAATAGAGTATCACAACCTTCACTGATGGTGCAAAGTGAGTAGGCTCCATGTACAAAAAAGGTTACAGTCGTTTAGCTTTACAGGACCTTGCAATAATAAATTGTAATCTAATCTTCTCTTTACTCGCATTATTTTCTCTTACTCTGCTTCTTCCTGGCCTTAACCCTCTCCTGACAGGAGACTAAACCGCAGTAGTTGGATAATATGGGTTGTTGTTGATGATTGATGATACTCTGCTTCTTCTACTACCGATAGGTAACAATTTGAATGCAATTAGTACGACAACTGAATTTTAAATTTATTTCACTTTGTTAGGTAAAATCGATAATGAGATATCGGTGCCGGCTGCAAATGCCGGTCCTGCTACAACCCTCGGTGGGTTTATCAGACGAGCTCAACGCACACTTCTTAATACTCCGTGGCAGATTATACAGGTAACTTCTTGTTCTTATTGTTATTCTCTATCGACCGCATGCCTGGCCTAGTGGTTTAAGCGGTCGGTCGCAACGCCACTTTCCACTGCGCCAAGTGTTCAAATCCCACATATGAAAACACTTCGTGTGATTAATTAATTTTTGTTATGAATCTGGGTGTTCTTTGTGTCCGTTTCATTTAAGTTTGTAAAATATCCGCGTCACATAATATGTAGTCCTAATGCAGGAGTTGTCTTTTATAAGAAAAAAAAAATGAAACATTCGACGAGTAATGCCATCTGTTCATGTCTTGAGCATGTTTAGGGCAGCATGGATCGTAGTTCCGTAACTATGCAGAATAGAGTGTATTTGGCAGGCTCTAGAAGATCTGCAATCTGCCTTGTATATCAAAAAAATCTGAAGAAAATATCTGACAATTATTTTCTATGTTTAAAAACAAAAGATGGCGGAAACAGCAGAGCCGGGTTTGTTCAAAGTGTGGGCTCTAGTGGGTACGGAGCTGCACCAGGTGAAGCTGGCAGTGCCGCGTATCTTCTACGTGAACCAGCGCGTGTGTCGCGGGGCGGAGCGCGGCCAGTACTGGCGCAAGTGCAGCCGCCTGCTGCCTCGCGCCCACCCCGCACTGCACCTCTACCAGTACTGCGTGCCGGAGAATGTGTACAGGGAACATCAGGAGTTAGTACTTACATGCCTCTCACTATTACTTTGAACTGACTTCTTATTTAGGAGATTCTCATTGGATTGGAATTTCAAATTTGCTTCTATAACAAAGAAATATTTTTACTTGAGAGGGTAGATGTACTTACCGTATAGGCATATAAATTTGAAAAAAACTTATACCTACCCGTAAAAATAAAACAGGAGAATTATTAATATAATACCTACGTAATACATTTTAATTTTTAATACCCAATAAAAGTGTTGATAAATTTACCTGAAATAATTAATATTAATTTTATTATTGCAGGCAACTAATGGCTGAACTATGCGCTCCAGAAATCGAGGGAATATATGAAACTCAGATGAGTTTGGAATTCAGAGCTCTAGTACAGCTTGGCTGCATTTGTACTGTAGACCCGCAAGAAGCAAGGAAGTGAGATATATTTTTTAATAAATTTTGAATTCACGATTTTTTTTTCATGTGGCAACATTTGCCACATGAAAAAAAAATCGTGAATTTAAAACATTATAGCCAAGTGTATATCACGCATTCAATTATTTAGTTATAAGGACTCATTTGACAATGAATGTGCAAAGCAATGTTGACATATTTACATAATTTCTTTAAACTGGCTTAATACTTTTTTTTTATTACAGGTACATTTAAAACCAAAGTCTGTCTTACGCTTAAATAGTTATTTTTATTTTCTACTAATTTACAGATTTTTAATGAGTTACCCTCCTCTTAATGATTTATTACCAACAGAATGATTAATGATAATTTTAAGATTTAAGAAGAGTTTTTTTTTATTTCAGACAAATACAATTTGGCTCCAGTAATATAGATTCGTTCTCTCTTAATCAGCTACAGTTTAAAAGTGTGGCTCTTCAACCTTATTTACAAAAAGTGGTAGGTATTAAACCAAAAAATATTGTAAAATGATCTAAATAGGTATTATACACGCCTAGTTTTAATTACCAGAGAACAAAATTTGGTAATCACGTAATACACCTTAATATTACGTACATATTTTATAGCCGGTGAGAATGTGACTGCTTTATGGCTGTATCGGGATCTGTACCCGAATGTCCGACAAACAAACTACGGATTATCAAGCTGCAGTTGGCCATAGATAGTGGTGTTCACTTTCCATCAAAAGGCGTCACTTAACTGTAATACATGTATGTACACTAATACATATATCCGTGTGGTGACGGATTAAGAATACAAAGTGTCACCACTCCTATTCATCCCGCGGGTGTCGTAAAAGGCGACTAAGGGATAAACTACGCAAGACAATATCGACGCAAAGAGAAAAAAAACTTAAAACCAACCGTATACCAACCCGTCTGGCCAGCGTGGTATAGTAGGCCAAAACCTCCTTTCTAAGGAGAGGCCTATGTCCAGCAGTGGACTGTCAAAGGCTGTTGATGACGATGATGATGACTAATACATATGAAAGTATATACGGTAGCTTTTTTTTTCTGGAGCGGCGGTATCGATTTTGCTGGAATTTTACTGGCAGATTGTTGATGTCACAAAGAGTTACTATTCATTAGATGCTTATTAACTGCGCGGTGTAACTCACGCTGGTTTTTGTAAAGATATAACCTTAACCGAGGGTAGCACCGGGCGGAGCTAGTGGGCATATATTTACCTTGTTTTTGTCATGTTGTAGCAAAACTTATTGGCTTGTTCCAGGACGGTGTACCTCCAGTAAAACATATATACATCTACCAACACTCCACACCCAACTCAAGTCGTAGTATGTGGGCGTTAGTTCTACCGCCCGTCAAACGTGCTTATCTTTACGTGTTAGACACCGTCAAAACTAATCAAGTGCCCAACATGAACACCCTGTATCAGGCCGAGAGAACCGCCAAGTAAGTTACGTGATAGACTAGAAAAAACTGTTTTCATTACTATTGATAAATTAACACTGATTGTGTAGCGGTAGCGTATGCGATTCCCGGGTCGTACTAAAAACACCTAAGAAATAATAAATAAATATTCCGAACTTTTATATACTACAACGTCATCTAGTCCCAAACTAAGCAGATCTATTATAGGTACTAGACAACTGATATATATTTTTTTTTTATTCATAAATACACTTATACATAGAAAACACCGAAACTCAAAACCAATATTTGTGGGTCACATAAACATTGGTCCTACCCAGGATTCGAACACAAGACTTCCAGCACAGCAGTCTCATATGGGTGTTGATCTATGTATCATCATCATCTTCAGCCCATCGCAGTCCACTGCTGGACATAGGCCTCTCCAATTGCAGCCACTTAGTTCGATCCTCGGCTTCTCGCATCCAGCTCCTGCCAGCCGTCTTGCGCAAATCATCACTCCACCTGAGCTGTGGACGTCCTACACTACGTTTGCCCCAACGGTTGTCGGTTCTGCGGCTAATATGGCCAGCCATAATCCTATGAGCTATGTCGATAACTTTAGTTCTCTGCCGGATATAATATGTATGTATTTACAAATAAAAGGATGTTTATGTATTTATATTAGTTGTTTAGTATCTACCCATAATACAAGCTCTGCTTATTTTGGGACTAGATGACGTTGTGTGTGTGTAAGATGTCCGAAAACAAATATATATATATGCTACCGCTCCGCTACGTCTATGGTTTGTTTCGATTTTTCTTCCCAGAGTGAGTCTTAGAAAATGCCGTCCGTCCTATTGTTAGTGCGGAAGTTAAATGTGTGATTGGTATGCAGGATCAAGCTAGGTAGTGAGGAGAGCAGCCTGCCGGGCGCGGAGTTGTCGTGGGAGGTGTCGGTGGAGACGGAGGTGCGTGTCGTGGCGCGCGGCCTGCAGCGCGCTCTGCAGCGTTACCGCGACGAGCGCTGCGGACCCACGCTGCTCGTGCTGCAGGCCGCGCTCACCACACACGCAGCGCTGCAACACATGCCTAGTATGTACATACATCTCATCCTCCACTGCTCTTTTTATTTTTAAACCTAATATTCCTGCGTCATATATTGTTTAAAATAATTGATGGAATTATATAGAGAGATATGCTTGACCAGGAATTCGGACAATCATTTCCTCGTTGAGAACAAGACGTGTTTATGTGCAGTATAGCGATAGGTTTTAGAATATATAATGTAGCTGTAAGAGCAAAACGAGGCATAACTAATATATACCTTAGTGAGTAATATAGAGTAGAAAATCAGTTCTTATAATAAACATGACTGCAAAATACTACACTGTCGTTGTCATTCGATTCCACATTATAAGTTCGCTATACCTACCAAAGTGAACTCTGCTTGATGGAAAGCATGAGTAGAAGACAATGCACCATGGTGACCCACACTGGCGGCCTAGTAAGTTGCTTGCTAACCGGCTCATTTGTGCTGAAAACAGATAAACTAATACATTTATACTTACACCGGCTAGATAGTGTGACGAATCTTACACCGCAATTTATATCATATAAAAGGCTTATATGTGCTGCATGGCTCCACAAGCAATTGCTAACTGAAGCGCAGTATCTAAACAGAATCACGCATGCAGTTAAGCCTAGTCACGGCACTCGAAACACTGACAAATTTACACTCGTTTAGCGTCATTCTAAAACTCATTTTAATTTATTTTTATATATTCCTTACCCTAAACATCCGTATTGTATCTAGATAAAGTTATAATAAATCCATCAATAGTATATTAAAGTACTTACTTATAACTTGCAGTGATATCGGAGTTCCCCATAGTCCGGCTGCATGTCCGCGACGTGGAGACACTGTATAACTCGCTGGACTGGCAGCGAGTGGGTGCGAGGGCTATAGTTCGCCACTACCTTGGACTAGACGCTACACTGCAACTCACTGTCGAACAGTGCAGGTAAAAATTGAATATATTAACGTATATATTATCGTATATATTATTTATACAGCTCCACCATCATTTGCAATGAGATAGGTCCACTGATAGACATAGGTCTCCCACAAGATTCTCCACAATTGGTCCTGTGCTACCCATATCTAATCACACGTGTCCTCATTATCCATTTATCCATCTAAATACTTTTTTTTATTTTTAAATTTTAGTTCACAAAGTAATAATAATTGGACATTACTATTTTTTTTATTTTTTTTATTTTATAAAAGACAACTCCCGCATTAGGAATATAAATTCCTGTGTCGCGGGGGACTTTCCAAACATACATGAAACGGACACAAAGAACACTATTATATTATAGTATATCTCGACTGAGTATTTGTACTGTTATATTTATATTTCCATCAGGCAGAATAGAGTCACTTTGGTAGGCTTAAATATAAAAAAATAAATAAATATATTCGCGTAATGTGGCGGTAACGGCACGCATTGGACGCTGTGCTCTATGGTCATGACGTCAGACGGCCAAGTAAACAGATACGCTGATATTTTGAATGTTAATGTAAAAAATACTGATTTAAAATATCCTGTTATTAACCCGATTTTTACGTCTATTTCTCTCTTTTCCTAATAAGCAATTTTAGATATATTTAAACCTAGCAAAGTGACTCTTTTTACTACTTTTATTAGATTTACCTCTATGTTTGTAAGCGACTTTCGAATGCATATTTTTTAACTTTTTTTAATTATTTTTTTATTTGACTATGACCCAGATACTTCCACGTCCCAATAGGCAACATGCCGGCGGACCCGACACTGTTCGGCGCGGACCTGTTCTACGCGCGACATCTCGTCAAGCACAACTTCGTACTGTGGTGCTCCAACACCGACCGACCGGACTTGGGCGGAAGGGAGAATGACGATAACAGGTATCTTTGAGTAAATACTCGATATTCTTATCTTCTTCTGGTGTTTGGTGCTGGTTGTGGTATGGTGATCATATATTACAGTTTAAAGTTTTAAGGTAGAAACTCTAGTTAGTCGAAACATATTAATGAAGATATGGATTCACTATAAAGTTTCTATATTTATTTCCAATATGTACATAACATAGTTTATTTAAGAAGAGAAGACTTTAATTAGAAGTGAAATTTCATGACGAATAGGTGTAGTATCTGACACCGATAGTCTGAAGAACAAAGGATCGCTTAGTTCTCCTATACGCGAATAAAACCATATCCCTTAGTTATTTAGTGTCAGACCTAAGTCAGTCAGTTATTTAGTGTCAGTCCTTTTTGAAATTTGCGTTTTTATATATTTTTTAATAGTCTTTTATCACTTATTATGTTTACCGTTATTTTAGGAAAATCGTAAACACGGTAAAACTTCCCAGGTATTTGTGCATTATTATAAAAGCTAGTGTTCGTGCAGGCTGGTGAGCGAGGTGGAGGACATGTCCGGCTGCACGCACAACAGCGGGGGCGCGTACGGGAGCGTGTGCGTGGAGCTGGAGTCGGACGCGCTGGGCGTATGCGCGCTGCTGCAGGCGCACCACATCCACCAACTCGAGGGAACCGCGCTCGGGGCCTCCTTCGGCGCGCAGCACCACAACATACAGGACGTGCTCTCCAACACCGGTGCGTACCATCAACACCTGCACACATTCACACGTACACACACGCGCACACACACATTAACACACAAACATGATGCGATTTTGGCTAGAAGTGCTAAACATGTAGCATATGCAGATGATGTAGCGGTAGTAATTATTGCGAAGCATCTGATGTTTAACACAAACATCAACCAGAGATGAATATAGTGAATCAGCATTGGCCGAACGAGAGTAGAAGTCATCACGCTGAAAGTTGGACACCACGAAATTACATAACAACCAGTATTTGGAAGTACAGCTATCATCAGTGCTTACTTATCGTATAGCCATTTGGGGAGACGCTCTAGGAATCCACGAGCCACGCAGAAAAGCTGCTCCAATATATCGGCTAAGTGCCCTAAGAGAAGCCGGTGTTATCTCTGTTCCCTATGCGGGTGCTTGCTCAAGACTGACAAACTCTACCGACGAAGATAATAATTGTCATTTTTGAATCTAACAAAACACAAATACACACGAACAAACAACAGTTCATTGCTGGACATGGACATTTTCTTAGAAATGACTTTTGACCTAGTACACCACGCTAGTATGTTTTACTTTCTTTTTAGAGTGATGTTTTTTCGCTTTTTCATCTTATTTTTCTATTGCCTGCTAGGTGTGAACGCATCTCTAAGCTACGACGAAACAACTCAGTGCAGCGCGGCGTTCAAAATTCTACGGACAATGGTCGCGTCTTGGCTCCGTGACGTCACACAATACAAAAATGTCTTCGCTGACTTCCAGATATCACATTTTTATAGGTAATCTTTATATTTTTGCTGTTTAATTTGCATATCTTTAGATAACATACAAATTTATCACTTTTATATTTTTATTGATCTTGATCGTAGGAACCGAAAAAAAAATTTTTTACTCATTACACCTGCCAAACTTAATTTGCCAAAGTGACTCATTTTGGCAGATGGAAAGCATGAGTAAAATCAGAGTAAGAGCAGTGGTCACCATCCTCAGTTTGTTTTCGTTCCTATCGATTGCTATATTTTAAAAGTTATGTTTGTAAATTATGAAGACAAAAGTTTATAAATGTATTTTTGTATGTTTGTTACTGCTTCACACTCAAATACCTGGACCAATTTTCATAAAGTTTAGTATGGTATGGCTGACATTATGGATTGACACAGCTATTTTTGATCCTGAAAAAATGTAGTCTTTCCGTAGGATGAGCAAGCAAATTCTAGATTTTTTTATATACTTAACTCTACCAAAGGTACTTAAGTGGTAACACCGTGAGATGTGGGTATAATTAAATACATGTATCGAAAGTTTGTAATAATCATAATAAATACCATTTAGTATATACATTTTCTTAAGAAAGTTGGTATACTGAATACCTATTTTCTTAAAAAAAGTCATACTAATATTATAAATTCAAAAGTAACTGTCTCGCTCTCTGTTACCCTTTCACGGTTAAACCGCTAAATTGCGGACACAGCCAAACATTGCATCTTGAAGAAGGACATATGCTACTTTTTTGTCTCGAGAACCGGAAAAAGCTAGTTGTAAATATGTTTAGATCAAACGTTAAATGAACATTCGTCTGAACAGATGGCTAAAAACCTCGTCATCACTTCTGTACGACCCAGCGCTACGCAGAACCTTGTACAATCTGATGAAGAAATTGTTCCTCATGTTGGTGGCTGAGTTCAAACGGCTCGGCTCTCAAATTGTGTTCGCGGACTTCAACAGAATACTGCTCTGTACTAAGAAAAATTCCGTTATGGATGGAATCGGTAAGATAATTATATTTTTTCCTCGAGAAATCCTGAATCTGCGATACTCGTGATTGTTAACAGCAATAAGAGAATAAGTGTCATCATCAATCATCATCAACAGCCTCTAACAGTCCACTGCTGGACATAGGCCTCTCCTTTGAAAGGAGGTTTTGGCCTACTACACCACAATGGCCAGACGGGTTGGTTAAGGGTTTGTTTCAAGTTTTCCTTCTCTTGGCAGTGATGTTAGCTGCCATTTTGTTCCTTTGGTCGTCTCTTACGACACCCATGGAATGAATAGGGGTGGTGACACTTTGTATTCTTAATCCGTCACCACACGGTGACACCACACCAAAGTGTCATAATTCTAAACAATTTTGATAAACAATGAGCTGTCTTACTAGTCTTGTAGTTAGTGCGTTAGGAGACATTGTAATTTGGTGTGGTTTATGGTAAGCAACGACGGCGCGGTCAGTATCTGGATGGGGGACCATAAGTGACATGATGATCATGACCGTCTCCGTAATTCGGAGGTTACGACAGGCAGTCCGTCTCGGTTGATATCATAGAATAACAGTCGTAAAGCTTTAGAGGCCTTCAGGTGGCTTAAAACATTCAACGGCTAGATTAACGACAACGTCTTCTTGCCAGTCTCCAACCCGCGCTCGTCTAACGTGGGGACGAATGGCCTTAACCTTTTCTTGAGAGGAGACTCCAACCCAGCAGTGCGACATAATGGGTTGTACCCAAACAATTTAAAAAAACAAAAGTATGTGGTAAGTGAAAGTACGAACTCATCCAAAGATAACTATATTTTATAGGAGAGGCCTGTGTCCAGCAGCGAACTGCTGTTATTATTATTTTTAGGTTATTCTTTTAAACTAAACAAAGCGTTTATAAAATATAAAATGACAATGTTAGAAATTAATATACATATAATTAAATTACATCATCTTTACTATGTGTCCAGGTTACGTGGAGTTCGTGGTGCAAAGTATCAGGAACAAGGAGCTGTTCCATGGTATCGACATTAGATACAAGCAGTGTTGGTCTTACCTGCTGTGGCTTGATGAAGCCAACTACGCTGGAGTACAGGTAGTTTTTATTATTATTTGTTTTCTAAACTTTTCAAAATAATAATAATTGAATTGAATTTATTGTAATGCGCTCTTTCTGTACTTCTGAAGTAAAATTTGGTCTACCTCATTGGTCTAGCGGTTAACTTATGCGACTGCCGATCAAGTAGTCCCGAGTTCCAGATCAGATCAAAGTTGGCTGTGTTTACGATTCTGCGTCAGAAAGCACATTAAATCGTCTTTCCCGGTTGTCATCTTTATTGGGAAGTCAGTGCCCCCAAACATTCTGACAACTAGTTCAACTTTCGAATTTAGCTCACCGTGGAAAAACTGAATTGAGGTAAAACCGGTTGAACTAGTAGCCGACCTCAAATAGTATTGTAATATTTGGTCTCACTTTCGTTATTACGAAAGTGAGTAAGCCTTGTCCTAAAAATTAGTTTAAGTTACTTCTTCTTCAAAATCAATTAAGCCGTTCCAGAGATTCGATAAGAGGATTATTTAAGAAAATATTTTCTGTCCTAGGGTAAACTACCAGAAGGTTTGACCGAAGTCGGTTCATCACAGTTGCCTACCGCTAGCGAAGAAACCGGTAGCGATGAGGTAAGTTAAATCAAATCGGTAATTAATAAGTTAAATTACGTTTTTTTCCTACTTATAATAAAAAATCATAACATGTCAGATCTTATAATATATCCAGTTAGTACCAGTCTATCAACCAGTCTCCAACCCGCACTCGGCCAGCGTGGGAGCGTACCTATGGCCTTAACCCTCTCCTGAGAGGAGACCCTTACATTAGGGACATTATAGATTGTTGATTGATTGTATTTTTCAATGGGTCAGGAGGATTCGATCACGATGCAGTGGAACCTGTGCAAGTTCCTGCCGGAGATGGTCCGCGAGCCGTTCGCTGCGGCCGTGGGCGGGTACCTGAGCGCGGCCTGCGCGCGCGCAGACAAGCTACCAGACATCGTGCGAGGAGAGATCTCGCAGAAACTCTTCCAGTCAGTACCAATACCACTCGCTACGTTGTTGATCTTCTAGCGTTTTTGTCACATCACTACACCTGAATGACCTATCATCTAAAATGTCCAAGTACCCACCGATGATAAATAAATATTTCGGACGAATGACACACAACACCGTCCAGTCCCAAACTAAGCCGAGCTTATAATTATGGGTACTAGACAACTGATCTAAGTACTTAAGTATATATATTTGTTGCAAATACATTCCTAAATATTACACATAGAAAACACCTAAACTTCGAAACTAATATTTGCAGATCATACAAATATTTGATCCGACCCAGGAATCGAACCCGATAGAAATAATGACCATCGCATGCTTTATCCAACTGGACAATAAATATTTATACAATAAGTTTGCGTTTTGCCGCATCCAAATAATAGAATTAAAACATAGTGATTGAATTCAATTATTTTCCAATTTATTTCTCAACCATATTTACTTTAACTATTCACTTTAAATGTTTAAATTAAAAAAAAACTATTTTTCGTAAACGGCAATTTCGGCGCGCTTTTATACGTTGCCGTTAACCTAGAAAAACAGGTTGAATTCTTAAAAATGCGAGCCTACAAATAACTACTTGTACTAATAATATTTTTTGTTACTCAGGATTACAGAAAAAATTCACACTCGTTACCCGGTACTACGACCTTCGGACATCGGTCCCCAGCCAGGGTTGAAGGCGGACGCGTTCAGTAGCGACGCGGCACCCGCACTACTGTTCGTCAACGCAGTCTGTAAAGTGTTCTCACTTGACCCCTCTTTGGAAGATGAGGTATGTTATGAAAATTATATTTTCACATGTTAAAATAATGACACATCTCACATTCGACTGTTTGATACTAAAACTACACCTGCCCCCCTCCCCCCCCCCCCCAGGCCAAGATGCAAACCTATATCGTTTTCTATTCTATTCTCTATTCTTTTGTTTCATTGGCTAATTTCAGTCAGTCACGTGATCAAAACAAAATATTAGTGAAACAAGAGAACAAAGAAATAGAATAGTCAAATGTTTTTCTGCTCTTTTGGTCGATTATTGCAACGTCGTATTTTGATGAGTCTCACTGGTGGATATTTGATGTTTATGATGTTATGGATGTTAAGGAATAGGTTAGCCACTTTTATTTAATAAATTATCTGCTTCCTGCGGTTACCTGTAGCTAATTATAATCTACATTACCTTTACAACATAACCCATAGCGAGTATTTTTCTAATACTTGGAGACAAAGCTAAAGAAGCGTTATCAGTAACAATATTTTCCATGGTACATAGGTGACTCTGCTCCGTCGCAACCTGCTGCGGTTGATAGGCGTGGGCGAGTTCAGTAACGCGGCGGAGTGGCGCGACGCGTGCAACACGTGCACGCTCACCGAGCTCATCTGCAAGGTGTGCAACCACTGCCGCGACCTCGACCTGTGCCGGGACACACACCGGGACACCCAACAACACCAGTAAGAACAACACTGACATCTAGTCACAACTTAAACAGAACATGTACTACTTAGACATCATCTTCGTAGCCTTCATTATTTGAAAGTTTATTTAGAGTCGGCTACTAATTCAACTGGTTTTACCTGGATTTCAATTTTTCCACGAAGCAACTAGACCTTCTCAGACCTGAGGATGAATTAAATTAAAAATTGTACGAGTTGTCCGTATATTTGAGGTCACAGACTTATAGCTTGTACTACTAGACAACCGATATAAATACTGTGGCTACTTCCACATACAGATCAACAAATACATAATATGTATGATGGAGCCATCTATCGAAGACATACCGAACTACAGAGTAGCAAACTATACAGAGATACTATTATTCCTGAATCGCGATAGAGAAGTTGTCGCAGCAAAATAGGAAAATACTTTTTTTGTAAATACATAGATAATAAGTATAGAAAACTCTGTAACTAATATTTGCAGATCATATAAACGCTTAGTCCGAACTGGGAATTGAACACGCAACCTCAAGCACAGCGGTCGTATATGCTACCACTGCGCCATTGCGGCAATCATTGTTCTCTTTCATAATACATTAACCGCGTGAAAGTAAATTAAGTATACGAACTATCACATGTAACACACATTTGTGTCTATTTAAAAAACTTTTAGAATTACCATAAACTTTTTTTTTTAAAACAACTCCCGTATTAGGAATTGTACGGCCATACCTAATATGGCCATACTTTGTGTCTGGCCTTTACAAACATACACGAAATGAACATAAAGAACAACCAGGCTCAGAACTACAATTTGAGGATTGTGATAGACACACAAAGTGTTGTCCTACGTGGGACTTGAACCCACAACACTTGACACAGTTGAAAGCAGCTTGACAACCGCTTAAACCAATAGGTCAACCGTGCAATCGATTATTGTTACTTATACGTATTAAATGGATTAACTTCTTTGTTCAGACCTGTCTGTCTGTGCCCAACATGCGGGACACCTTACGAGAATCAAGAGCTGGAGTGGCGACTGATAGAGATCATGAACCGTCGCACCATGGCGTTCATACTGCAGGATCTTGTATGTACCCGCTGTCACGAGGTTAGTCTTCATATGTTTTTTTTTATATTTGTACCTTAATTCGAATCTAGGGCTTTTTTGTACTTGACCAAATAATGAAAAGAAAATTTTAAAATAAATATGAAAGTAGAGTTCACCAAGTACAAATTAGTCTGTTAGATATCAGCAACTTTAGCCATTCATAAGAAGTCATAGCAAGGTTCCGCAAACAGTAACATTTTAATTAATATTGAATTGTACTATTACCATTCCTAAAATAATTTCTAAACAAACTAGCCAAAACAACTTGAATTTTTACAAAAAAAAAGGGTACATATAGAGAGCCAACTTTAAAAGATAGACAGTATGGATAATAATATTATGAAGCAGAGGAAATTGTTTATTTGGTTTAACGCGATAATGTCAAGAAGTACTGGTTTGGAAAATTATTTCATTGTTGAATAGCTCAGTTATCGAGATAGGAGATATATCATCAAACTACGACAAACAAAACATCGGGAGTATTAATTAAGAAATGTTGCGTAAACTGTGGAAAAATATTTATTTTTGAATATATTCGCTGCATAAACGTTTTAAGCGATACAAAAACAAGTATTTAAAAATTCTAAAAAAGGCTGCGATAGCACATGTCTATCTTTAACAGTTAGCTCACTTTTAATAACCATTTTTTTCGCACACACGTCACATGTAAAAAGTATATGCAGACGATGTTGCGTGGTTTAGCTAGTAGTTTTTTTTTATTGTTGTAATGGTATAGGCGTTTGTCTTCCATCTCACCTGATGGAAAGTGTAGATGAAGACGAAGATGGTACACGCCCATCCAAAAGAAACTTGTTCACTCTACTCTTAAAGGCTCCAGAATTCAACTTATCAGGATAAATAGACCCAGGCAGGTCGTTCCAAATTTATAAAGTGGGCTTATCTTATCGAAAGTATTAGAAGGTTTGTGAACTATCCTTAAAGATTTTGTAACAATCCTATTTACTCAACTGCCCTCCGGAAACTTCTATGTTATCGTGAAACTTAATTTGGGGCATTTTTCTGGCTTCATAATTTCGGTCGACTTATATAATAGCTTATTATTATGTTTCAGGTTAAACGTGACAATATGACAATGGTGTGCGAATGTGCAGGCGCATTTGCCCTCATGGTGTCTACCAAGGAGATCAAAGCTCAACTAACTACATTTAAAACAATAGCCGAGTATTACAAAATGCCACTACTCCTCGAACTAATAAGTTTTCATCTCGGCAATATGTGATATTTACTAATGTTAAGTTTAATTAAAATACTTTTTATTTTATTGACGTTTTATTTTTGGACAATAGTGTTGTACCTCAATTAATAAACTTTAACACCTATATCATGGCGAGGCGCTCATAGCACAGTTGCCCTAAGTGATGATTAGAAACAATCACCGAGAGTAAGCAACTACGGCGAGGTAGTACCTGGATGGGTGACCGTTAATGGTATGATACCATGAGCGTCTCTGTGATTCGGAGATAACGTTAAGCAGTTGATTCCTAGTGATTGAAGTAGAAAGAGTTCAATCCCTAGTTCCCTACTAATATTATAAATGCGGAAGTAACTCTGTCTGTCTGTCTGTTACGCTTTCACGCCTAAACTACTAAACCGATTTTGATGAAATTTGGTATGAAGTTGGGAAACGACATGGGATACTTTTTATTATGGGAAAATAAAGGTAGATGGGGTTTGAAATAGGGGACGAATGTTTGGGTCGAAGTTCCTTATTATCAAACAAAATCCACAAAATCATGTAAGATTGTTTAATCTACCCTTACCGTGTCGCGCGATATAAACGAATTCCATGCGGGCGAAGCCGCGGGCGGAAAGCTAGTAAAATATATGTTTTTTATCAGTACATTAAAAAAAAAGTCACCAAAAACACTATTAAGTATGTAGTCTATAACTGTCATATTATGTAAATATTTATTTCAATTAAAAATTACTCCTGCACGCTTACTGCTAAAACAAATCACACCACTCACTCGCCAATGAATGTATACCGAACTTGAGGTTCGTCTGTATGTCTCGCTTTCCGATTGTTTATATAAAGACAGTACTGTTAGATAATATTACCGTGCCCATTATGATAATTGTAAGTTACATTTACTAAAAACATTTTTACGTTTCTGTGTACAAAAAGTAAACATACTTGGGTATAAATATTCATGAAAATTATAATTTATTATTAAGTTCTTTCACTAAACACACAAATGTTATATAACGGCTAGATTATTTAAGGAAACTAGCCGAGTCAAGCGACGTTACCCGCGGTTAACGTTGTAAATCTCTAAGTTAGTCTAAAAATTTGCCTAAGTTACTGCTTATGTCATTAACCATCTACCAGTGAGAGTCAAAATCGGTAAAGAGATTAGCCAAACAGACAAATATTTTAAAAATTGCTTTTTTGGTCTAAGTACCTATACCTATATATAACGGGTTTTTCAACAAGAACTTTGTTTTCTAAAACAAAGAATTCGAAATGTCGATTCTTTCATCAAAGTTTTTGATCACTTTTTGTCAAATTGGTGGGTCTATTTCGTTAATCACATCACGGATTTTAAGTTTTAAGGCGGCAATTGATTCGATATAGACATAGCTTCGAAAAAAAACGGCCCAATCAGGCCTCCAGACCACATAAATAGACGCTTTTTCACATTTCATACGTATAAGAAAATTAAGTGATGGTTCCGTAATTGATGATAAGCATGGTGATAATTGAAGGGAAAAAAAAACTAATGCGAGTTATTGATATTATGTATATTACTATTAAAGAATTATTCACAGGTTATTTAAAATAATGGAAAAAAATTATATTAAATCTTAAAGGGTGCTTCGTTCATCATTTGGTGTTTGTCCCAAGCCTTTGGCAACTTCACTGATGCATAGCCATTGTCCATCAGTACCTTCACGCCAGAGACTCACTTTATTATCACCTCCTGACACCGCCAAGATATTACCAGTAAGAGACCAGCTCACACTCCACACTACATCATCAAAGGTATTCAATATGGTGGGGTTCCAAGAGATATTATCATCACTAGTCCAGATTACGACTCTTTTATCTTGCGAGCAACTGGCAATCATCGAGCGTTGGAGTCCTAGGGAAGGTGCCCATGCAACATCTCTCACCCAATCCATGTGCATTTCAAGTTTATTTTCTTCTACCCATTGGTCACCCTGTTCCTTCCATATCTGAAAATTAATAAATATTTTAAATAAAATATCTATTATTGCAAATTTTGTGTTTTTTTTTTATAAAAGCTAGTTTTTTCCACAGCACCGTGCGCCTTTATGCCAAATTTCACTAATATCTGTGAATCAGCTGTAAGAGGGGAGCAGACAGACAGTTACTTTTAAGAATTATAATATTAGTGAATAGTCTAATGCAGACTTGTTATCTAGCATTTTAAAAAAATAGCAAAAATTATAAAAACTACAAAAGTTTAACAGTTTTGTATACCCAAAGTATATAAATTTGTATGAAAGGAAATTAAATATTTTCTTGATAGAAAAAATTAATTTGAAAATAAAAACATCTATATGGGTATAATACAATGGTTTTAAGTTGACAATATAATTATAATATGTGAATTTACATTAAAAATAACATATTATGAATTACAACAGATAAACATAATTTGTGGTTGTGCAATATGTTTAAGTAGATAAATATAAGTGATACATATTTATTTGTTCATATAGATGGGATGCAGACAAAACAGAATTTAATTTCTGACTTACAGAGTAAACAATTAGAACAGATTTTTGTTGTTACTGTCGTAAGTTTTATCATCATCTAATTTTGTTTGAAATTTCCCAATTAGAAAAAAATAAATAAAAGTAAAAGAATTAATAAAATTTTAACAGACTAGATTATAGCCCTGTAGATTTAGAAGTATAAATTCTTGCTGCTTGGAGACTTCAATTAAAAATTACTTTTGCAAAGTAACTTATGTCTAATATCCACATAAAACCTCAATTCCTATTTAAGTATTTAGGGTAACTAGCAAACAATATCACTATCATACATACTTTGATCAAGTTGTCACATCCACCAGTGACTATCCTCTTTGGTGCCTCCTTATTGCTAAGAGGGTCCAAATTCAAGTCTGCAGATATCGCAGGGCACCAGCTAACAGAATTTACGCCGATCGCATGAGCTCCTGAAATCTTCTTCACATCCCAGTTACCACCATCTTGAGAGTAAGTAAGGATGGAAACGGTCCCGTCGGAGCTGCAACAAGCTAATATAAGGCCGTATTCGGCAGGCGCCCATGCTATTGAGTTTACAGAGCTCTCATGTCCGGCATGCTCGTATAACTTTGTCCACTCGCCGGCTTCCTTCCATATGATAACTTTTCTATCATATGAACACGATGCTAACAAATTTCCATACTTTGGATGAGCCCATGCGACTTGCCACACTGGTCCAAAGTGGCCTTTCAGATCAGCAGCAAGAGTTTGTGTACCGCTCTTGATGTCATAAATTTTTACTGAGTTATCCGAAGAGCACGTTGCTAGTCGCAGACCGTAGTAGTCCAGTTCAGCATCGTGTATCATATCCTCGTGACCCGTATCGATAGTGTTTAGTACAGTAATCATTTTTATAATATTTTTCAAAAACAAATCTGATCACCAAACCGCGAGTAACCTGCCAGCTGTCAAATGGTTGACGTGGAATTGATGTTGCAATCACAAATTGTTGAACATAATGCCATTAAATAAAAACTAATTAGAATTTTAGCAATCTGTAACATGATTCACATTGAATAATATAACAGAAATTTAAAATTTCATTCAAACAAATATGAACTTCAATATGTTTCATATTTGTAATGGATCTAATAGGATTTTTTTTATTTATTGTTTAAATATAGGAATGATGCAACACCAGTTACAAAATGTCAAAATTTGATGTAGAAAGTGATTTCCTAAACTCAAATCTGAAAATATTGATGAGCTAATTACTGGAAAATTATGATAGTTTGTTGGCGAATATAATACAAAGATGTTGCAAGAGGGTGGTATCTTCTATAATGTCCAGAATCTATTACAACAAGATTATCGTGGAGTAAACGTAAGTGTAGTGGTATACAAATGTAATGAATGAACTTACTGATCACTATCATCTGACTATTATTTACAGATAGCGGTTTACGCGCTCGCTACTGCAGGGTTAGCTGCTTCCATACATAAGATCCGTCCGGTAGGTAACCTCTGATGTTATGTTTATAGTGAAATTACATAACTTTTTTATCTTTATTTATACCAATAGGTTAGCAAGTTCTCAAAAGCAAGCAAAGTTCCTGATCATTTCATTCGGAAACATGAACCGTTGCAAGGGGTGTACGTCGGAGTACAGCATTCACCAGTCCGTGTTCTGGTAGACCATAGAGCTCCTATATATTTACCTCTATGGCATTCAAGTAAACCACCACTTCCAGTTAAGGTTAGTAATAATTTATGTATAACTACTTTTGTATGTCATAATAATTTTATTGATAGATAGATTGTTTACTATTTTTTTATACAATCATGTTTTTGTGCTGGATATGTAGGCAAAGAATAAATAAAATGCATTTGATTAGTTCTGTTAGCTCAACCCTTTAGCAAATACTTGTAATCTTGAATAGACATTTAACTATTTTATCATTGTCAATATTGTTTCAAGGACAAACAAGGTTAGAGTATCGGTAAACATCTATAAACAACCTATTGAGTAATTTATGAAATATTATTAGTGATCTTGAAAACTTTCAACCTGAAAGTAGGTATTTAGAAGTAGAATCTCACTCTATATCTAGAATTTGTTATTTTATCCTATGCTGAATAGGACTAATGTATCTATTTTCAACATCTGGCACACAACACAATCTAGTTTCAAACCAAGCATAGTTTTTACTATGACTAAATTAACTGGTAAATAGTTTTTTTTTTTGTAAATAAATATAACATAGAAAATACACTGAATCAAATATTTGCAAATCATATATGCCACGATCTCAAACACAGCCATTACATATGTCATAAACTAGTAATAATTTAATATTTTCAGCTATGGGGAGTTGAAGTTGTAAGTGGTAATGCCGTAAATTGGTTGGAGTGTGTAGCAAAAGGTCACCAAGTAACTCTTAAACCTATAAGTAGAGATAATGATGACTTGGTGTCTACTGTACTGCTGCATTTACCACAATCTAAGGTAAATAATATTTATTTTTATAATAAAAATACACAGTTTACAAATCTGATGCCACATAAACTCCATATAGTTTTTTTTTAATAATACCATTCTCTGATGCCTACAGTCGCGTTCATTTCATCCTTTATTACCTAGGGGATAGAGGAATAAAAAATAGTTACCATCCTATTCTCGGACCTACTAAATAAACACAAAATTTTATTGTATGTCTTTTCGGAGGAGTATAACAACTAACTTTGTGACATGAGAATGTTATATTTTTATACTGTATTATGGATTGGTTGGGTAGCTAAATATTATGGATTCAGTACATGGGGCAACAATTTGTGGGATCTATAAATTGTTGCTCCAAGTATGAGTATACTTTGTGTTTGTTTCATGTGTGTTTCCAAAATTCCTAGGCTTTAAAAGTGAAAAAAATGTCCTATAAACTTATAGGCCATTTTTTTAAACCATTTCAATTTATTTGTTCGGATTTAGTTTTTTATAGGTATTTATAAAGTTCCTCCTGAGTCCCTTACCTTTGTAACTGAAAAACCTGAAAACTATAACATTCTTAGATTTAAAAACAATCATTCTTGTATATATTTTTTTGCAATTATACATATTACAATTTCTCAAATAAAAATGGGAATTGGGTAGGATGATGCTGATATTTAAAGTGAAGTAAATATTGGAAAACAACATTATTATTTGAAAGTTTTTAAGCCCAGCGAGTGAATAATAATAAGCCTGATATTGTGGTGATAGATCGATTAGAGCGCCGCGCAAAGATAGTCGATATCGTTGTTCCTCATGACGAGAATCTCGTGAAAGTTGAAAAGAGAAAGAAATATTTGGATATATCTCATGAGATTGTCGAAATGTAGATTCGGCGATCATTACATTACATCACTATCAAACCAATCAAATCACACCATAATCAGAAACGTTGTTTCTGCTCATGGTGTTATAGTTGAGAGCCTCGACCAACACCTTAAGAGGCTCATGTCTGGGTAACTTCTCATCAAGGGTCTGATGCAGAAGGCAGTCCTCCATGACACGGCACTTACAGTGAGGAGGTTCCTGTCCTTGGAGCCCAAACCACCGGTTTCTTGGTCCCTGTATCCAAAGTCGGTGGTCTACTATTTTTTTTACATCTTTAAATATATTTTTATTTTTAAATTTAAAAATGTAATTTAAATGTAAATATTATGAAATAAAGGGAATAATAATATTCTTTATTTTAAATATATCATTAGTATGTGCAATACAATATGCAGCTCACCTCTTATTCTTCTGAATCCCAAAAACAAATTGAGCACTTGCGAAATTCTGCATGCTACTAATCAACAGAGCCTCAAATTATTATTAATATTTCTGAATATTAATATTTATTTTTATTCTAGGTGAAAACAATGGAAACACTGGATATTGGGCAAAAGCTTGTTGAATTAGGATTTGCTAAAGCATCGGTGCCAGAAAACATCAAGAAGAACACTATTGAATCCCAACTGGCCCCAGCTTTGTTGTCTGCAGAAGCTTACGCTAAAAATTACCGTCACGGGATTTGGTCCGACAAGTTGCCACCATTACCGCGACACATTGTGATTTGGAGAAAAGGCTCACAGCTCACTGGAGAAGTTCTGGTGCTGTCAGGGAAGAAACTATTGCACCTCTTAGTTTTTATTTCAAAAGGTGTTTTAATAGGAATGAAGACAGTAATACTGTGGCCTTTCAGATCATCTCGCAAACAAGTTCAAGCAACATGAAAGCATTTATTTACAAATTGTTGTTACATAAATTCTAGTAAGATTGTACCAAATGCATTGCAGAGACTGTAATTAGCCATTAGGTACATGATATGGAGGCTAAAGTCTTCCTATGTTAAAAAAAGCTCTTCTTTTGTATATAATGTTGGTCAATAAAATATTAATTCTATATAATTGAAAGTATTTTAATTATTACAAAGACAATATGTAAAAAAGCATTTTATTCAAATTAAATATTATATTACATTAAAATATATATCTTAATTAAATTGCAAAAGGAAAAGTACAGCTAAGGAATCTATCAAATAAACCTTTCAACCATTATTTGTATGTTGTAACACCGAAATTTCGCCCTAATATTATAATAAATCATGTCACTTTCGAGTAAAAAATTGACAAGTTAATAAAAAAATACTGATCCGTTTCAACTCAAGTCGAAATAGGTACCATAGTCGCGGATATAAAAATACAAAAAGCAAGTCTGATTCTCCAACGGAGTCGACGCACCAGTTTACAAAGATCGAAAAAATATAGTCGAGGTGGGTGTTATGTGTAGAGGGCGGGCGGGGCGTCAGAGCAAGCTGCAGCGCGACAGCCACGACGTCGGCTTGCGCTGCTGCTCGTTGGCGCGCAGCTGGTGCCCGCCCCCGCTCCGCGCGCCCGCGGGGTTGCTCGCCTCCTGCCAACGCACAACATGTCACTTCTAATACTCGCTACAACTAATCTAATCTTTAAGATATAATAGATAAGTCGATCATCTATAAACATTAAGGCTATTCTTATCTAATTCGTAGTAAACATAGCAAATGTATTAAAAAATTGTGAAAAAATTATAAAAGCAATGAAGGTGACAATAGAAAAGCCGATAAAATTCAAAGTACATTAATAATGAGTAATCAAAATGGAACACTCGATTGTGTCAAAGCCAATGTAGAATATATGCCATTACTCAGATGTAATATGGATAGAATCGTTGACCGCATCGTTACATATTAGTATGTCAAAGCCGTTTTCGCGGCAAAAACAACAACTCGACATGCTTGGTTTATATCGCCATCAATCAAGCAAGCATTATATTTGAAGTTTATGTTCTTGAGTATGAGTTACTGTCTGTTACATTACAAAGTAACAATGTACTTTTATTTTTCAAATATTCATGTATCATTTCGTAATTAGCATATTTTATTAACAACCCATAATGCACTGTTGGACTCGGATCTTCATAAGATCATATGTTCCAAATTGGCCGAATGCGAATTGAGGACTGGCCTTAGCCTATTCCATTTATCAGAAATGTAGATAATATCTCCACATTCTTTAATATCCACTAAACCATGAAGATAGTATAGTTGTACATGAAATCAATCTGAGAAGACAAGTTGCGTCTGTTTGTTGAATTCAAAATTGTAATTGAACAGTTCTATCTTCAGTTGAAGAATATATTTTAGTCCTCAACCCGCACTCGACCAGCGTGGGGACGTATGGCCTTAACCCTCTCCTGAAAGTAGACCTGTGCCCAGCAGAAGGACGTTATGGGTGGTTTTTGAGTATATTTTAATACATAAAGCACAATGAGAGAAGAGGGCGAATAAAATTGAACTGAACTGAAAATTCAATTTGCGCTTAGGGCGAATTAGGCTGATCTTCAAACAATGCGTTATGGAAACTGCATAGTTTTTTCTGAAGTAAATTTTGTGGGCACCACATCGTCACGTTCATGATATCTAATGATTCCTTATATTATAAACTAATGATGTAGATCGCACAATTGTATGCTAAAATAGTGTGATAGAATTCATGTTACTAACTAGTTTACACGAATATTTCCAGAACACAGAAGCTTTAATGAGTCTAACACAGCAGTCATGTTTTTTTTTGAATTACTTACGTAAAATATGCAACTCAACAAGCAAACAAAAACACAACACTAAAAAACAACTGAAGTAGTAATTGATAACTTTACCTTCTGTTTTCGCATAGTCATGGAACAAAAGAAGACATTTTAGAAGTGAATATGACATGGAAGAAACTAGATTCTATAACGTGGTTTTAAGGTTCTATTTGCGGTAAATTTGATTTTAGATATTTGAATAGCTTACTGCATTCCTATTTCTTTATTTTATTAGATTCCCGGGTCGGACCAAATGTTTGTGTGATACGCAAATATTTTATTCGGTTTCTGTGTTTTCTATGTATAATATGTATGTGTGTACAAAAAAAAGTATGTTTATGTGTTTATATCAGTTGTCTAGTACCCATATTATAAGCTCTGCTTAGTATGGGACTAGATGGCGTTGTGTGTAAGAAGTCCGAAATATTTATTTTTCATTGAAATCAGAAAGCGGAAGTGTCCTACCTCTAAATATTATTTTAGATAATTCTGAGGGCGACAATAAGATTCCGTGCAAAAAGGGTGCAATAGTCTATTACTAAGACTTGACTGTTCGACCGTCTGTCTGTCACGAGGCTGTATTTCATGAACCGCGATAGCTAGACAACTGAAATTTTCCATGATGATGTATTATTATTGTCGCTATAACAACAATTGCTAAAAACAGAATAAAACAAACAATAATTATGACGAGTTTTGAGCGATAATAGTATAAAATACATACTATAAAGCTGATGAGTTTCTTTGTTTGTTTGAACGCGCTAATCTCAAACTATTCGTCCGATTTGTAAAATTCTTTAACGGTTAGTTAGTTCATTTATCGAGGAAGGCTTATCATCCATCACTCAACGACTAAAAGGAGCGGAGTCTTTGAAAAATATTTAAAAAACGGGAGAAAATGATTTCTATTGCGTGCGCTTCGTAAATGGTTAAAAAATCGTTAAAATATTGTATGAAAGAATTGTTTCTCTAAAAAATTTGAGAACAAAATCCGCGACATCACGATTTTTTTAATGTTGGCTCTCTATAACCTTTTCATGGGAATCGAATTTGTTTCCACATCACAACATTACGCAACGGACAATAGAAGACGCAAATAGGCTGCGTGAGTCAACTACCCACCAGACCCCCTAACCAAGTCGCAAGTTCTATTCCATATACTATTCTATTCCTCTATTTTCTTGTTTTATATATCTATTTTCTTGTCAGCCAGTCACTTGATCCAAACAAAATATTCGCCAATGAAACAAGACCAATAATAGAATGAATAGAAAATGAATGGAATGAATGAATAGAAAATGAATGGAATGAATGCATAGAAAATGAATGGAAGAAATGAATGGAATAGAACTTGCAACTTGGCTAGGTGGACTGGTGGGTAGTTGGCCCACGCACTCCGTCTGCGTCTATTGCCCGTAGCGTAATGTTATACCGCGGAATCAATTGACAACATTTACAGTCACAATATATTATGTACTCATATTATCGCTCAAAACTCATCACATTTGTTGTATAAGAGATACACTTAAATATTCATTTTATTCTGTTTTTATAATAATATTTGAGTAGTATTTATTTCATTGTTTCTACAATTTAATATATTGAGATACAACATTTTCGCTTTCTTTTGTCTACGGGTCTTGTCATTACTACTGTGTCTGTACTACAACATTGTGACCTGAGGCATTTGTACGAATAAATCATAAATAGAAAATTGCTTGACAAAGCGATGAAAAAAACCGCAGACTATAGCAACACAGCTAATGAAAGTGTCTCGCAGTTAGTTGTTTTAATTTCCTTTCCAATATTAAATTGTTCAAAGTATTAATAAGGTAAATACCAAAGAATTTAACTTTCGCAATATATCTAACATTAAACAATGTCACTGTTTAATAAATTATAACAATATTACAATGTTATTGCACAGCTCATATCCCAATGAGATAAATTATTCAGTAGGTGGAGGAATACATACATACATCACATTAATGAAAAAGACCTTGATAGAATTGTTGGACACAGAGAGCAATGTGGACATACGTTAATAAGGGAAAGTATGTTGCTCTGCGGATGTATGATTAGGACACTATTTATATGGGCCGTAAATAACATCAGCTATAGTAGATAGGATTGGTGTTTCTGACTTTTTCTTCTGCAGAGGTTGGGGATTAAAGTCCCACCCGGAATAAATAATTATGTCATGAGTAAGATCATTATTTCTGTGTTTGAGTGTTAATTATTTAAAAAAATATATATAAAGTAGGTATGTTTATCAGCAGAATGGTTTCTATAGCATAAGTTCTGCTTAGTTTGGGATGTGACGGACAGACCGCTGTGTATGATATCTGTGAAGTTATTATTATTAATGTTCGAATGTAACGCGAATATTAATAATAATATTTTCGGACATCTGACACACAACGCTATCTAGTTGAAAACTAAAGTTTGTACTATGGGTAGTAGACAATTGATAAGAATAGATAAATACTTTGTATTTGTAAATACATACATATTGTACTACACCCAAATTCCGAACTATATTTGCAGATCATAAAAACATTTGATCCGACCCGGGTATCGAACCCGAGACCTCAAGGTCGAGGCAGTTGAACATAGAAAAGACACAGATAGCAGCGAATATAGTAACAATGCATATAATTTATTTGATGTACTTGAGAAGGGTTTATAATATCAACAAAGAGTATGTCCGCAATAATACCTAATATTAAATTCTGATAAGGAAATTCCAACAGTTTCCCACGAGCGGGGACAGGCCCTTAAGGCTAAATCTAGGTATTATTTTCCTTGTTTCTGTTACGAAATTGATTATTACAATATGTATGCATAATAATAGTAAGTCTTTAATAATTATCAATTTTATGGTAAATATGTTCACCATATTAACTTTTATCACAATTTGAATTTATCTATCGTAATTTTATATAATTTTAACAAAAAAAAAACCGTCTTCAAAGAAAATCTATTCCTAGTACCCAAATCGCGACAAGTGTACCTATGATGTTTGAGGAGTTCCCTCGATTTCCAGAACTAGGATTCTATTATCAGATCCTGGTTCTCTAAGACCATGGGACCATCAGCTTTCAAATAAAAAAATAATTATCAAAATCGGTTCACTCAATCGAAAGTTCTATTATAAACATAGAAAAATAATTCTGTCGAATTGAGAACCTCTTTCCTGTTTTGAAGTCAGTTAAAAATAATATCTCAGCTTTATACTAGGTGGTCTAAAAGTTGCCAATAATTCAATGTATACCAGCACTCGTTAGTAAAAACTACATAATGTGGTTGTGCATCTTTGCATTTTATTGTGCATCACTGGGTGAAGTGTAGGTATAGAGTTAGGTCGGCTAATTTTTAGACCATTAAGATAATAAATTATGTATAAATCATACCTGTTTTTTTTCCATCTTGGCTTTAATGTCTCTTGCTAGAGTATAAAACGCTGATTCGACGTTTAACGAGTCTTTTGCCGATGTTTCTATAAATTTTATCTGGTATTCTACAGCTAACTGTTCACCTCGTTCTTTTGATACCTATAACATAAAGAAGATCCATTTTTTAATTTATCTTATCACTAATGACCTTCAGCTTAAAATAGAGATTATTCGAATATTACATTATTTTCAAGATTTTAGAAAAGAGGTAGTGAGAATGTATTCTTGAAAGAATGAAAGACTAGATAAATAAATAAATAAATATTATATATATAAATGAATAATATATTAGAATTATATGGAGCTGGATGCAAGAAACCCAAAATCGATCAAAGTGGTTTGCAATGGGAGAGACTTATATCCAGCAGTGGACTGCGATGGACTGATGATAATGATGATTGTTCATACTTCAACTAAAAAAAAAATGGACATTATAAGACACCCGATAGTGCAAAGAAAACTGTTTTGTCTGTTGTTAATCCTCATTATAAATGGAAAAGTAACTATCTGTCTGTCTCGTTTTCACGCCAACACTACACAACCGATTTAAATAATCTACTGAACTGATTTAAATGACATTTGGTACACAAACAGTCTAGAGCCTTAGAAAGGACATAGGCTAACTTTTTAAATGATAACCAACATACACGCAGGCGGAGCAGTGGAAGGAAACTAGTAGGGAAATAAATGAGTACTAGTTCTACCTAGAATGAAGTGAATTTCTAACTAGATTTTGCTGAGATTATTCTATTAAGTCATCATCATTAATTTACATAATTTTCAAAGTATTTCAAATAAGTTAATCTGTTTGTTTCTATAAATAATATAATACAAATGGCATTCTTTTGATAGACATAAATAACTATCCATGGGAATACCCATATCAGCCCTCTTATTAGACATATGGCTATAGGAAGGACTAGGAATATTATAATTCTAATAGGAAAATACTGACATACAATATTTAAATAATAATGTTTGAGTTTTGATTTAAAATATTAATTAATAACTATATTTATTTTTATAATTTAAGGAGATAAACACAAGGATCTTATATATTTCTGTTTTTAATTTAAAAAATTTTTACAGTTTTTCATACTGTTTTTCAGTAAATGCTTATGAAAATGTGAAACAATAGTTACATCAAAAAGCATTTCTTTTCTGTCTGTTATGGCTAATACCCAGAAGGACTATTTTGATGAAACTTTCTAGGACTGAGACTTTGGCTGATGATTTAAGAAGTAACTTAGGCTACTTTTTTAGACTACATTCGCCCCTTGAAGTTACTTGCGCTTGCTGTTGTAAAGGTACAACAATAAAGACAGGTAACACCGCAGGGTTCAGTTAGTTTATTTTAGATTTTTGCTCTTTGATACATCAATAGTAAAGATATGGGAAAGATAAACACAATAAGTATATATTCAGTACCATCTCGGATGAATCATGGTATGAATAATATCAGCTGTGACAGGATGTAGGACTGTATTTTTATGCATTCTACCGCTTGTATAATACATTCTATTTAATATATTGTCATTGGATTAATATTCACTGTCATGTGCATGAAATTAGAAAAAATATGCAGCACAAAAGTGTTTAAAAATCTATCACTGGACTACTACATGAAAACTTTTGATTAAATTTATAGTTTATGACAGTTGGACTGGGTAGTTTTAGCTGCTGTGATGGGCACCCTTAGGCAACCTTTTTGGTTTTCCCATAGTTTGGTAAAGGGTTAAAATGTCACTTTATACCCCTTAGGGGACAGCGATGTAAGTGTATATAGTAAGTTACTTTTAAATACCTGTCTTTTAGCCTCTAAGTCACACTTGTTGCCAAGGATCATCTTTTCCACATCAGCACTAGCATTCTCTTCAATATTTCTTATCCAATTTTTAATGTTTTCAAAGCTCTTTTCATTTGTTACATCATAAACAAGCATTATGCCCATTGAACCTCTGTAGTATGCTGTCGTAATTGTACGGAATCGTTCTTGGCCTGCGGTATCCCTGAAAAATATTTTTTTTTATTTATTTATTTTGCTATATTCAATTATAAAGAAAATATTAAAAATCAATGTTGAATAGAACACATTCATCTATAAATACGATATAAATAATAAACATAGTATGTCTACTATATTTGCAACAAAGCAGATTGAGGCCACAGCATTACTAGAAATGTAAATGACTTGGTTTTGTGTCTATTGTATTCAATTGTTAAAGAAAGGAAGTACGGATATTGAGCTACTTACGAATGGTAGCCAACAAAACTTTTTACAACTTTAAAACATTCCCTCCTATTATTTGATGAACTTTATTTGATAAAATGAATACTTACTATAAAAAGTCAACTTACCATATCTGTAATTTTACTTTTTTGCCGTCAAGATCTATTGTTCGTATTTTAAAGTCAATACCTGAAACAACGAGATAACTTATTCGGGAGGCAGCTAATTAATTAGTGTGTATGATGTCATAAACTCTCGATTCATTTAATTCGATAAGGGTTCCATTTACGAAAGCGCCGCGCCCTATCCGTCATAATTACATACCACGACAAAAAACAGATACAATGAACAAGGAAACAAAAAATCCTGTTCAATATATATGTAAAAAGTTATCTGACAATAACCTTTGATATAAAGATCTGAATCAAAGCACTCACCAATAGTCGATATAAATGAAATGTTGAAAGCATCCTCTGAAAATCTAAACAATATAGATGTTTTACCAACACCTGAATCACCTATCAAAAGTAATTTAAATAAATAATCGTAAGTTTTTGCCATTTTTTACAACAATCTGATTACGATACACATAAGTCTGCCATTCATTTGGCATTTTTGAGTAATCGTAGTGATGTGACAGACAACATTTCACGTAAGCACATGATCCGATTCTGATTTCGAATTTAGATAATGAAATCGATTTCCGAATGTCATTTCAATTTTAAGATATCCTGGTATATGGTGTATAGACTATGATTTTGGTTGTCATATATAAATATTCCCTTGAATACAGCTTACACCAAATTGTAACAAGTATAATTCACTATTATAAAAAGAAAAGTGTGAAAATTACAGACATCCTGTAAAATCTTAAAATTAAGTACACTGGTCATTGGTCATATGATAGTACACAAGATGGAGTCAAAGTAGTAAGATGTAACTTCACACCGATCTAAAACTTCATTCTATTATAACTCTAAATGGATATAATTATAAACTAATCAAAGATAATAAATGTGTAACTGCTACTACTACTTTTTGGTGCCTTAATATCTAGAAATACTTAAATATTGTTTTTCTATGTATAATATGTATGTATTTACAAAAAAAAAGTATGTTTATGTATTTCTATCAGTTGTTTAGTACCCATAACACAAGCTCTGCTTACTTTGGGACTAGATGATGTTGTGTGTAAGTTGTCCAAATATAAAATAAAAATATAAAAAAAATTAATTCGTGTAATTTTGTACATCACTTTTATCACTGAAACATTAGATATCATCATCATATCATCTGGGTGATCGTTTTGTGCTTTTTCGAACTCGATACCATTTTCACCTCTTCCACATAATTAGTATTTCTTATAATTATTTTCAATATGATGACTGAGGACTCTTGTTAAATACTTTATATAGAAATAGCGGAAATAGCATAAATCGGCTGGTTGCCATTTCATCAAAAGAGAAGATATTCATATCATTACACGCAATGTTTATGTTATTTTTCCTCAGCCTCAGTCTTTTTTGATCGATATCTTTTGCTTCAATTTACAGTACGCAATCATCGAAATAACCAAACTCTCAGTTTGGTTATTTCGATGATGGTATGGTAATTTTGGGAATTAGTACTTTCCGTCAGTGTCAAACTGTTAAGTCAATTTGTCACAGTGTCAATTTTTGCCTGTAGTAGTGTAGTACGAATTGCCGAGACGAAGATTACAGTAAAAAGTTCCGGCAGGAATACTTTCAATTTTATTAATTTATATTTGATGAACAGTTAGCTTGAAAGGAAATTCTTATCTCAATATGTTTTACCACGTAAGTTTTTTTTACAAGTTTCTGCATGAAATAAAATCTATTTGTTTGACACACTGTTTTGTAAACAAACATTTCAGATATCTTTAGAACATGAAATTCTGCTGCACCCGCGATATTTTGGGCCACAATTACTTGACATTGTTAAACAGAAGTTATACACAGAGGTAGAAGGCACTTGTACGGGAAAGTAAGTTTAAATCTATATAAATATTTAAGGTTATACGCGGCGTATTAGTGAATAAAATAATTTTAAAATGGAATTAAAAGGATCTATAAAGTACTGTATCTTACGTTTCTACTAAAGCGTATTTTGCCCATTTTCTCTTGTAAACTACTCATCTTTCTGCTGCTGTTCTATAATACATCCTAAAAAGAATGCAAATCACAAAATATTAACTTATGAAGTCTATGAAAAGTATTTAGTTTTCATTTCATATTTTTTATAATGAACATTAAACTATCAGTTTGGCCTTTGACCTCTTGACCAATCATTTTTGGCATTGGTACCCTCTGAATACCTACCTGACAAACAAGTTAGTATATAACGAACTTCTGCATGTATAAGCTATTTTCATATGCAAGATTCTTTTAAATATGTACTTAGAAAGTAATCATGAAACAAATTGTAGTTGAAATCATGTGTGTGCTTAGAACTACTACATGTTCTTGTAACTTGCAGTTATGATCACCCACTACTCTATACAATCACACTTAATAATCAGTAGTGTCCGACTGAAGCTTGGCCAAAAAAAGCATCTTCGTTTTTTGCCGAAGGTTTATTATCAGCCAAAGCAAGATGACCAATAAATGAATGAGGAGACTTTATCATCATCAGCATCAGCCCGTTGCAGTCCACTGCTGCATAGGCCTCTCCCAAGGCATACTAGAGTCCGTCTGCTGCTTGATTCCAGTGGCCGCCGGCCCTTTTACGCAAGTCGTCCCGCAATCTGGCCTAAGGTGCCCCCACACTACTGCCAAGACATAGTCTCAACTCCCAACACGCTTACAGCGGTTATCGTTTCTACGACATATATGAATGCTACTAATAGTAGTAGTTTTACTACTAATTCAGAGATTTTTTGGATACCTGCTTTTAGGTTAAATCTAACAACGAAGTTACCCCTTAAAATGCAATTCTATCAGGAGTACCACAAGGAAGTATATTAGGACCCATTCTAAACTTGCTTTTCACCGCAGACCTTCATATGCATGCTGAACCTAAAATTTCTAACTTTGCGGATGATACAGCCCTTTTGTCGATACACGTGGATCCCGCTATAGCAACAGCCAAGATACACACCCACATAGATAAATGGTGTATAAAAGTTAATCAAGAAAAATCTGTCCATCTGATATTTACCCTGAGAAGGCAAACTTGTCCACCAATAAAACTATAATGAAGATTGTGTTTTTTTTTTACTCTAGCTTCGCTCCATGGCGTTACTCGCGATTTAGTACAGTAACACCGCGGGATACAGCTAGTCCGTAATAAATATGGATGATTGTCTCATTTTAGGTATGGTTTTGTAATAGCAGTCACAGCAATAGACAGTATAGGTGCAGGACTGATCCAGCCGGGTCAGGGCTTTGTGGTATATCCAGTGAAGTATAAGGCTATTGTTTTCAGACCATTTAAAGGAGAAGTGTTAGATGCCATTGTTACCCAAGTTAATAAGGTAAGCAATCTTCATAAATTTTGTCACTCTTTTTTTCTATTATATTGTTTTTTATATACAATCAAGACAAATAAATAATAATAGTTTTCATTACAATAGACTTTATTTATTTATGGATTTTTTTACCTTTGGTTGACAGTAAAAGAAATTAGTCTTGATTTTCAGGTTTGCTAAACTCTCTTAGCTGCTGATAAAACTGAAAAAATCTTATATTTTATTGTTAGTCATTGGAAACCAGAAAATTTTAGTACCAATTTTTCTGAATTAAAGGTTTTAAGTTCTAGTTCTTACTTTCAGGTGGGTATGTTTGCGCAGATTGGTCCCCTGAGCTGTTTTATTTCACATCATGTAAGTATTCCATAAAATAAAATAAAAAAGTGCAAAGACACATTTATAACCCGGTCACATTATCTCGAGACCTGGCGTCGATGACGTCACGTCGCGTCAGCGCTCTGATATGGTGCGCAAAACAAGTATCCTCTAGGAGGATATTATTATAAACAATAAGATTTCCAATAAAACAAAGATTGTGTTAATTAATTTAATGTAGGTAATATTATTTTATTAATATGATTAAAATGATTAAAAAATAAATGAAAAAATCTTGGTTAAGTGGCTACAAGAAGTGTTTATTGTAAATGTCCAAACTTAATAAAAATGTCCAACGTTGCAACAAAAACAATATTTTAACGTAACAGCAATAACAAAATAATAAAAGTCCAAACGTAACAATGAAATGTTTAAAAATATACCACGAAAACAAGTCGACGCGTATCGGCAACGAAAGTGCTAACCGTACTGACGCGCCGTGGCGAGCGCGGGGAGGTGAAAGGAGAACGGGGCGGGAGGTTCGCATTCCAGCGAGGTCTCGAGATAATGTGACCGGGTTGTATACAAAGATGACATCTCATGTGTTTTTTTTATAAACGGGACTTATTCGCGATGAAATTAAAAATACTTCTACTTTGCGTCGGGTTAAACCGCTCGTGGTCCCGCATAGACTATGTGTAAAGTGAGTATGTCTAAAAATCGGAAATTAAAAAGTCTAAAGTTTCTTTACATTTGCCTTGGCTAGTAGCTCTTCAAAAAATAGTAGTTGTGTCCTCATGTGTATCAGATGCACTTAATATTCCAGCTGCTTGCAGTACTTTCACGATAGTTGTTGTGTGTGTTACAGAACAATAAACCCTATTCTGGGTAGCCATGACAGTAAATAGTAATAATTTTTACTCTTTCCTATCAAAAGACTACTGTGTACAGAACTCTAAAATTGTTATGCAAAAAAGCACCTCTTTTCATTTATAGTGGTCAGACTGCACAGTTGGCATAGTTGTTTAAGCGGTCGCTATGCCGCTTTCTACCGTGCCAAGTGTTATGGGTTCAAATCCCACGTTGGACAACACTGTGTGATCCATTAGTAATTGTTGTTTTGAGTCTGGGTGTTCTTTGTATTCCTTTTATGTATATTTGTAAAGTCCCCGTGACACAGGAGGTATATTCCTAAAGCGGGAGATGTCTTTTTTAAATAAAGTAAAAAACAAATTATTATTAGTAATACTTCTAAGAAAACCTAAAAAATGAAAATATGTTTACAGTCAATTCCAGCTGATATGGAGTTTTGTCCAAACGTAAACCCGCCATGTTACAAGAGTAGGCAGGAAGATAACGTCATACAGGAAGAGGATGTCATAAGATTGAAGATTGTGGGCACCAGGGTCGACGCCACCGGCATCGTAAGTTATACATACAACATACCTACTTGTATATATATGGTAACTTCAGTGGTTTAAATGCTACAGGAAATCACATTTCTGTTATCTTTCTTCAGAAAATTTAAATTTATTGTTACTACCCTATTCATTACATCGGTGTTATAAGAGCTGATTATGGAAATAAACTACACAGGACAACTGGGACTGCAAAGAGAAGGAAAAACTGACCTAAACCAAAACTTACTGGCCTGTGTTGCATTGTATCCTGAAACCTCCATTACAATGCGAGGCCGACGTTCGGCAGTGAATGTTCGTTCCAGGCTGTTGTTGAAGATGCTGCTCCTTTTTTGTTTGTTGTGAACTATTTTTCAAGGAGCCCCTTCCCAGTGACTTTAGTTGCAGTGTCCGACATACCACCTTATGTCAATCCGGGTGATGCTACCCTTCGTTTGACGATTCCTCTCCAACCAATTTCCCTTTTTTACAAGAGATTAACATATTTCAAGATGGGGATCAATATCAATGCGAAGTTACAGTTTTGACAATACATATTAGACTTTTAACAAGAGGGTATTAAACCAAGGGAGGTTGAAGTGGAGATAAATACACTTAAACTGTGAAATTGTGCACTGTGTGCAAGTTAAATTAATTTTACTTTTTTTCTTTTCAGTTTGCTATTGGAACATTGATGGACGACTACTTAGGATTAGTAACACAGTGATATGTACATATATATGTATTTAGGTTTAAAATATTTTTCTACAATAAAAAAGAAAAATAATCGCTTTGTAATTATTTATTTGGCATTCAAATAATTGGGTAAAATTCCATACACAATGTAACAAAAACAATGCATCAAATTGATAAAATATTTGGACACCTTCAGTCTATTTGGGCAGTGTGGCGGTGGCTAGTAGTTCAACACGTACTGAGTGCTGTCGATGCTTCACTGACATACATTACTCTATGTTATAAATAATTAGTTTTAAACTTACTCCTAAGAGAAACGAACTATTTTGAAATGTTGTAAATACAGCTAATGTTAGTAGTACAGGCCATGCATACGCCTTGTATTCTCAAGTTAAACTTCTAAATATTCGTAACAGATTTCATTATTCAGTATACTAGTCGTGCGCATATATATCGTGGTAATAGTCGCAATAAGTATATTACTTAAAATAAAATGAAAGTCAAATACATCATAATACAGAATGCCAAACATTTGAATAATTTAATATAATTTCAGCCTCTATGATATTACGAGAATTTCACGTCAATGAGTATAACTATGAAGTCTATAATTATATACATCTCTAATTGGAATCAGCAAAGTAAATTATCCAAAGAGACGTCTCAAGTCTTTGGTTCACCAATTATATACAGTGTTATCAAAATACATCATTAAAAATAAATAATACCTAATCAAATATTGCTCGTAAATCAAAATATGGCATCTAAATAAATAATACTCAATATGAGATCAGAAACACAAGCTATGCAAACTCCGGGACCAAAGCACCAAAGAGGTCAAACAATTGTGTGGACAATACAACAATAAGAGACGACATACTCCAAATTAATATTCGATCGATAGTATTTCATAGATGAATTTATTGATACTGATTTTTGGGTAGAATTTCTGTAGATTTAGTATCAGATCGAATATCAAGTTGGGTCGTGGGGTCATTAATCACGTCACGGCCGCAATTACCGCGTACGTCAACTACAAGCCCAGACAGAAGTGCTGTTCTCTCGCACGCTTTAAATTAGACAACAGCACTTCCATAAGTTTATGTCAGTTTAAGAGTAATTCTTTATTCCAATTAGTTCTACAATATCAAATATATTTATATCATATTACAATAAAATATTGAGACATAACATTGTGCAATATAGTGTAATATGCATGATAGAAGTTATATATTTAAACAATCAGTAATTATTTCGCAGTCACAATAGATTTGCACAAACACTCACAGAATTCGCCCAAATAATGTGCCGATAGCCATTATATAGTTAAAACTCGTTATTTTAATTGATAAATGCAATTTAATAGAGATTCCAATGGCAGGCTTCTATTCAGCGACATTATTTCAGCTGTATACAAGGCACAAAATAAGTTCAGGATGAAATACACCTTTAGGCAGATTGCAAAGAAATGTTTATATCACATAACATCAAGTCTCTAGAAGATATGGAAACAAGTAACTCTAATAGTTCTAGGATACACAGAGGAATCGAGAAGTATGTGGAAGTAACAGTCCGGTGAAATAAGAATACATGGAGTAGGTACATATTAATCAAAAGTAAATACTTCCCCCTAACATTTTTAATCTTTATCCTTTGAATTGCCTTCAGATGTAATATTTGTTAGCAATCGCAAATCCTTCATAACAAGCTTCATATATTTCGCATATAACACCTCTCGTACGTATTCTTATTTCAATAGTAGACTGTAACTTGCACAGTCACTATTACATTTACTACAATAAAGATATCATGCTATAGTGGAGTTTAGAATGATTTACAATAGGTGGCCTAGCCGCTGGTATCGACATTTTATTTTTTCGTTTTATCAAACATAGTGATAGAAATATCGACACACCTAGATGTTATTATACGAAAGACTAAAGGGGAATAAAGATTGATTACTATCTACCATCAGATAAATATAACATCAACGTTCAATATGTCTACGGCTGGTCACACCAGACTTATTTGTACGACAGCTACGTCTTAGGCGCGACAGTACGCAGCCACCAATCCGTAACGTGCGTTCACGATACAGGTGTGACCAGTCTTAATAAAATATTTACTCTAACACGCAATTTTAACAGTAATAATACTGACATTAATTTTATTTGAGGGATTCAATAAATCGGAATATAACAACTATTTTATAGTAATGGGATTTTTTTTTAGATACTATGGAATTATGAATTATTTTGCTTCCCCGTCTTTTCTGGCAACTGAAATCGTCCATCCTGACACTCGAAACCAAACACCACTTGTTCAGACCTGTTGCTCGTGAAGTAAATGCTTTACGTGTTATTTTAATGTGAAACTAATTGCAATAGAAAATAAAATCAAACAATTCTCTTAATCTCATTATCGTTCAAGACATTGAGCTAGTGGATATTTCATTTACTTGTCACTATCAACGTTTTAGTCGTGACTGGCGTTTCCATCTGTGTTCAGACGACGAGCCCGGCGACTCCAAGTGAGCAACTTTTTATATTCAATAAATCTAGTGCTCGTCGCTAACTTGGATTCATACTTACGCCCGCATTTTACAAGCGCGGATGCACGTTAACACGATTTATTTTTAGACAAATCCCATGTTAGGAATGGAAGACTCGAACGGTAAATAATATAAAAATTCTATGTGCACAGTCTTCGGACCGTTACCTATAGTTTAATTTAATTTAAGTAATTCGAGAGTTTCTCGATGGGATTATTCCGTTTCCTATTTAAAATCGTGCATAACGTGTGATCCGTGAGCGTATAGACCGGCTCGCGTCCGCGTACGCTCGGCCGCTAGACGTGCGCGTGCACGTTAGCGGCGGACGTGGAAGCACTGGCACTAGGCGGCCGGGTGTCACGAGGGCGGAGCGCCCGCCTCGGCCTCGGCGCCGCCCGCCACGCCCGCCACGGCCGGGGACACCGGCCCGCGAACCGCCTCGATGTAGTCCTTGATGAGAGTCGCGATCTGATACGCCTGTAACAAATTATATGACAATTAGGTACGTTATTGAAATAGTTTTTTTTTTAAAGTTTAACTTAAAAAAAGAGAACGTAACGTTCAGGTAACATTATCATCGAGGGTGAGATCGGCACGCACCTGGTCGGTGGAGAGCACGAGCTTGGCGTGCTTCCTGTCGGCGCGCGTGACGAGCAGCAGCGCGCGCGGCGCGGGCGACACGGCCAGCAGCTGGTCGTGGTCGTGCGACACGAGCGCCGCACGCGAGTTGCGGCGCAGCAGCGTAAGCCCGCGCGCGTCCACGGCCAGCCACAGCGCGCGCGGCCAGTTCGACGTGAACGACTGCATCACGTCGAAGATGGTGGCGCGCGTGAGCGGCCACGACGAGGCGAGCGTGAGCGCGCGCTGCATGGCGGCGGGCGGGGGCGTGCCGCGCAGGGCCAGGTGGTGCAGCCGCACGGCAGGCGCGGGTAGGGCGGGCTGGGCGAGCCGCGCCGGCAGCACGGCGCTGGCGGCCGCGGCGCACTCCTCGCCACCGCCCGCGCACTCGCCCTTCACTACCTGCGCGTGCAGCGCCGCCAACATCACCTGCACATAACAAAAAAACCCTGTTAAACAGCTTAATTAAAAAAAAAAACACAGTCATTTAACATATACTGACGGCAAAAATAGTGTTTCAGAAATAATCTCAACCTTAACTAATACCGCTACATTAACATTACGAGTTTCATCTTTGTGCTAAACGGCTGTTGTACGTACATAGAAACTATTTCGATACAAATATGTTAACTTAAATCTGAAAATACATACTATCATCATGTAACATTAACATAGATGAAACATTTAAAAGACACTTACGGCTTCATCGGTCTCGATGGGTAATCGATCATGCCGTACTGAGTGTAAAACTTGGTAGTAAAGAAGTTCCATCTCCGCCGCACAAGTCGTTTGTAGAGGGCGCTCACCCAAGAACAAGCGCTTTTTGAACACCAATCTGCGAAGTAATAATTAGTAACATAAATAAAATTAGTAATAATTTAGTTTTAATAACAGTCACGTTATAGGTTCGAGCACATTATGCCGGGCCGCAGCGTGTCGGGGCGGGCCGCAGCGCAGGGCAAAATGCTAACTTAGCACATTAGTGACGGGCCGGGTCGCAGCGCATTGACGGATTTTGAGTACAGTGTACTGCATGCGCAACTTCTGTGTATTTAGTGCAACTGTACCTTATAGATAGCTCTGATGAAGAATTTTCTTTTTTTTGCCTGCTGTTAGAAGAAGAAGAAGAAGTTAGAAGAAGTATCAAAAAACGTAAATTTCGTAAAATAAACACGTACGCGCGTGCACACCAATCCGCTTGCTATATAGCACACGTTGACGTGGCGCAGCCGGTCGAAGCGGGCCGCATCGCACGTACGCAAATCCGCGTCGCAATAATGCGAGCCGCTGCGGCCCGACACAGTGTGCGATACTTCTTACAATTTGTATTAAAGCGATTTGAGCGGATTTTTGCGCTCCGCCCCGACACGCTGCGGCCCGGCATGATGTGCTCGAACCTTTATGGAACAAAAAGGATACAATACGGTCTGACTATAAGTTACCTGCACGCAGCCGCAGTAGCTCCGGCCTTTTCCCAGCGAGCGAGTACATCGCCCACACGCTCAGTGCCGCTCAGTGCACGCTCACCCGCACCAGCTGGAGTTGAATTAGCGCAAACCTCATACAGCGCATAGCCTGGGAGAAAAGAAAACATAACCAATCAACAACGTTTTTGATCCAGATAGAAATACTTTGGTAGATTCAAAAACGTTCATTTACATATAAACATACAGTACAGTATTATTTTTTTACTTTCGAATTTAAGTAAAGTGATCACACGAACCAGTGGCGGAATCACTGAGGCCGATTTTCTCTCGGAGCATAGTGACGAGGTGGTCAGCAGTGGCGGCGGGGCCGAAAACGAGCCCGTGCTGTTTGCCGTCCAGCAGAAGTACGCGCACGTGCATGGGCCTTCGAGCCGCCGCGCACAGTATCTCTTCCCGCGACGGTGCTGCCAGGCGGCGCGGTACTTGTGCTATACTCAGTGCCACCTAACGAATTATATACATTGTAATGTAATTTATCTTTTTTTTGTAAATACCTTACCAACATTAGACATTGCTGTTACGGTAAAATTACTCATTAATGCATAGACTACGGTTAGTCTATGGACTAATGAGTAATTTGTGTAGGTAATTTTTCCTTGACTTTAATTAATAAAACAAAACTATAATAAGATTGTGTGAATTAATACTTTTCTTATTGTCCTTGTTGTTTCTTATTCTTTTGATATGATATTCTTTTGATGAATAATATATAATCTGATCTGAATAAATAATGAAGCCGCAAGATTGCAAGTCGAAAAATCCTTTTGGAGGCTATCGTTCTTAATTTATGGTATGTTGATTCGGTATGTACTTCAGGAATAGGATTCGTTTGTCAGTGAGTGTAAGCGAGGGTACCTGTTCTGCCCGGCGCGCGAACTTGCCCTCCTCTCCGGCGTGCAGGGCCGTGCCGCGGTACCGCAGGTGCGCTAGCAGCAGACGGCGCAGCGGCTTGGCGGGCGGCAGCGCTGCGCCCACGGCCGCGCACAGAAGCGCCCAGTGCCGCGCCGACACGCGGGACGAAGGATCCGGGTGCTCCGTCGTCTGCATATCGCATTTACAACACTCAATATCTGTCACCTGGGACGAATGGATGCGGACTAACCAAGACCAACTCACGTTATTAACTAACTAATCCATATATGGGAATGACGTTATCATAACGTTATGTCACGTGGTCAAAACAATATGAGGAGACAACTAAAGAGAAACTATGTTCAATATGAGATATTCCTCTCTAGGTTCGGGAGATCCTGATATATAGTTAACAGACACTTCACATTCATAGGACCTGTTATACGCGCTTTCTGACAATGCATGTATATTATATATAATACGTCCTTCAGAGACTAATTTTACCGACCATTTTCCTTTCATTCAAGATCCTCATTGTACCAACTAAAACGATGATTCTCCAACTTACCTGCTTAATAAGTTGCATGTACAGTTCGCACAGCAGCGTGTCCTTCTGTAGACATCGTTGCAGCAACGCCTGAGCGAGCGCGGTGCGGTCGTCGCTGTCCGCCTCGTGAGTTACAGCGGCCACGTTGTTGTTGGCCAGGTTCGTTGTACTACCTGATTCGTTTGTATTTAGCCCCGCGTGGCTCATTATGTCCTGCATACAACACTTCAACTTAGAAACGAACATCCAACATTGTGAATGAACGATATAATATCGTTCATTCACAATGTTGGATGTAAACTGAATGATATATCATTCAATTTACGAATTCAATTTGTCAGTTCAAAAAAAATCACATAAAATAAACATTTGTTTACAACCAAACGTTCTTTTGAATTATCACTAATGGTAGATGATGATGATGCACTAATTAACGTTATTATGGAGCACTGGTATTATTTTCTATCAGAGGAATGTCACTTAGTATATTAGCAATGACAATTTGAACGACAAATAAAAAAGAAGTACAAAATCTATTTATGAATATTCTAAATTTAATTTTTTTACATCAACTATCAATTTTTCCTGTACTATTTCTTAACTAGTTCGTTTAGAAATCAAATTCGTGGAAAAATATTGAAACTGATCAATGATCAAACCTTAAATATTTGCATGGCAGCCACTTCTTCAGCCTCGTTCAGTTTAGTGAGGCTGTGCGGCAGGGTCCGTGACCAGCACCAATAGCCGGCCGGGAAGTTCTTGTAGCTCTCTCCTGAAGACTCCGCCGCCATATCCAGGCGTAACTTTTCTAGTCTATGCTTACTTAATCTATAAAAGAACACATTATCAGTTTATGGGTAACACCAGCCATTTGCGCCTGTATCGATGAATAAGTGCATCTTAATTTTGTTTACATGTATGTCAATAAGCATTAATTGTAAAAAGCATTTTAATCATTAAGAGTTTTGTGTCCATTTAAAAAGCATGCAGTTTAAGTTAAAAATGGTGCTATAAAATGTTTGTGGTATAAAATTATACGACAAGTTTACATTACTTTCTCTCTGGTGCTATAATTATAATATTTCGTTTAGTCAAAAATAAATGAATAAATCTTATATTAATGACATGCAAAATGTGTTTGAGAACTCATGAATACGACATGTAATGATAATTAAAATAAGCGAGTGCATTTTCTTGCAATGGAAATCAGATGCACGTTATATTCATCGAAGTTAGCGCTTGTGGCTGTATAGGGACCCCGACCCGTGTATTTTAGAGGTTATTAAGGAGAACGCTTAAAGTAGTTACTTATTGTACATCATTAGGTAGGGTAGGGTGTCATTTTCTGTAGAAATCTCGAATCAACCTGTAGGTAACGTGGCAGACTTAGAACAATAATTTATAATTAATGGTAGATTACAAAAAGTGTTGACTCATGTGGGACTTGAATCCACAACACTTGGGGTAGTAGAAAACGAGGTGGCAAACGCTTACGCCATTTGTGAAGTCAGTTAGCTAAAAGTATTAGATTTAACCATTAAGGAATATTTTTATTAAATGTTTAGGTACCTGCGTAGTGTGTTTCTGAGGAAGTTGCCGGGCGTGGTGTCCGCGGGCCGACGCAGGACGCCGGCGTCCACGATGGCGCGACGAGCGCTGCGCAGCGCGGCGGCCAGGCGCGAGCGCTCCGAGGTGGGGGCGGCGCGGCGTGGGGGCTCGTCCGCCAGCCCGTTGCCCAGCACTGGGCTGTACGCCGCCATCAGCCACGCCGCCTCGTGCTTAGCACTCGACTCCAGCACTATGCACCTAAAATAATTACACTTATGATTACGCGCACGTACTGTAACGTTTAAGTGAGGACATGTGTGTACTAGCGTATACGTGAGAATACGTATGTACATCACCTTTTATTATTCTGTTAAAACAGAGTCACGCCTATTTTACCGGGATATGCAGAGACAATTGATTTCCATTTACTACAGTCCTGCTCATTCTGTCCTTATAAGACCTGAAGAAAGAACTGTATATTCCAAAAAATATTTTTATTCTATTCATTACTTACCTGTGCCCGTCGTGTTGGCCATGGTGTGTCAAGCTGATGGTAAGACCATTATCTACAGGATCCATAAGCAAAGCCGCAATATTAGAATATGGGTACTCTGCCAGTACCACTTTGTCCGTGGGTCTCACCAAGACCACGCCTTCGGAGCCCACACCCAACAATACATTGGGACCTATAAACAAATATAAGACATTATACGGAAGCTCACAAAATACCTGACAATTTTTAATACTAATTCAAAGTTTTTTTTTAAATTTAAGTACAAGTTATAAGTATAAGTACTCACCATGAGCCCAATATCCCTTATACGTGACAGGGAATAGAGTAACTCCGTACAGCGGGTACTGCATCACACAAGACAGGTACAGTGCTTTGGCAGTCAATTCCGCGCGCCCTGCGCCGTACTGACGGTGTGCTTGAGCCAATATCGTCGCCTGGTTGGAAGTGTTAAGTCAAGTTAACGAATTACTTGTTCAATAACTTATTATTTTAACATCATTTAAAATAATAAGTTATTGTTTATTTTAACATCATTTTTAAATATCAACTCAAAGATATTTTTTGCTATTGATTGTTGCTTACCCATTGATGAGCTGGTCTAGCCCTCGCAATCCTCTGTGGCAGGAATTGTTCAGGTTGTGCGTAGTATGCACGAGTGTGGGGTGGTGGCGGGCTGGGAGGAGGTTCGCCCAAGGACACCTGCGCTTGCAGCCCAGCTAGTTGCAGAGCCACCTTCTCCGAGACTGGGAACTCATCCATCTGTTGAGAACAACATAAGGTGACAAATTTTGGCCTGTTAATTTGGTCTACTTGTATTAAGAAAATAGTGAGGCATCTTACAAACTCCGCCCCTTAACCAATCAGATTCAGAAATATTGTTTCGTACGAAAGAGTACCCGAAAACCAGTACAGTTTTAGTATAAAGGTGCTTCAGTCGTTCAGAATCTATATTCAGATCTTCGTGAAAGAAATGAAATGTCTTATTTATACATTTTTAGGTCTGATGTGG
This sequence comes from Phragmatobia fuliginosa, assembly GCA_932526445.1. NCBI lineage: Eukaryota > Metazoa > Arthropoda > Insecta > Lepidoptera > Erebidae > Phragmatobia > Phragmatobia fuliginosa. The sequence goes on along the minus strand of OW052074.1, from coordinate 14,539,903 downwards.
CAAATACTTATTTACCTTGACTACGCTATGCACGGCTTGTGCGTAGAGGAGGGCCACTTCAACAGGATCGTGTGGCAGCTCACGTCCACCGCGGAATAGGCGACGTTTGAACACGAACCGATTGTCGGCTGAACCACCTCCTGGACCTTGTTGCCTAGAAGCAGTGTGGCAATCAGAAATATTCATGTTATCTATGAAAACTATTCTATTCTTAGTTTATATGTATTACTTAACTATTTGTATGTTTTTATTTCCTATTCAAAAGCAGGTAGAAAACGAATGACGTATACGTGCGAATACGTTGTCGATAGCGTGCAGATGTACGAGTAAATCATTTTACAATTTTTTTTATGTAATAAGCTATATTTTCTAATAACAATAAGACACATAAGTTGAGAAAAGCGTGCAATTTTATTACAGATGTACTCACATTTCCCAAGCAGCTATCACATCATACAAGTAATGTGTGGCTCGCACGTGTTCCTCAGTGCCGGCCCGCTGTTGGTACACGGCCCAGCCCGTCCGGGAATGCGGGGAAAGGCCCAGTTTGTCGGCCAACCGGGCGGCGGCAGCGGCGGCCGTGTCTGCTGGGTGCACGTCAATGGCTTTCGTACGACCGTCCAAGAAAAAGAATCGGCAAACTATCGTGCCCAAGCGACGCATTGCCTACGGAATTGGAAATAATTGAATTTTAGTTATTATATAAATTCGCTCTCAATGGAGACCACGTTCAGGGTTGTGATTAGTGAAAAGGTTTGTGCCGGCAGTAGTATTTACGATCGAGCCTACGTGAAAGAGGGTAGTAACTAAGTAAAGTAAGGATATGCTATCTATATATGATACTTTAATGATTAATAAAGCATGAATGTTGTGGTCTTTTCAATAGTACTGTGATAGATTCGAAAAAATATTATTAAAACAAAATTTCACTCTAAACAAAATTATACAGTTCTCTTTACGAATATTGCCTCTTTATATCTAAGAAATACTGAACATTCAAACTTGAATGTACCTTTCTTAGTTTCCTTCTATTTCTTAGGTAAGCAACTTCATTTGCAATATACAATGGTTTTTCAATAGTTCCGTGTTTGAAATTACAAATGAATTTTTGACTTCTTCGTAACACATCTTCGCGATTTGTAAACTTGTGGATATTAAATCTTGTTAACTGTTTTAAGACAAAACGTCAAGTATATAGTTAAATTGCTTTCAGAACAAATATTTACTAACATAATAATACGCGTTTATAAATAGCTTTAGAAATGTGTATTTATCTGATCAGTTTGTAAGTATGTATGTTTGTTGCTCTTTCACGCAAAAACTACTAAACGGATTTGGATGAAATTTTACAGTAATACAGCTTATATATTAGAATAACACATAGGCTACTTTTACTGCAATAATCGAGATACACGCGGGTGGAGCCGCGGGCAAAAGCTAGCTCTATAAGGCGATAGCAATGAGACAATTTTAGTAACACTGATTTAATAGTTGTACCACGAATTTGATATTTTATTTTACATTAGAAATAAAATAAAATAACTATGCAAAAATCAAACTTAAAAAAAACACATCCAGCAATTTTGTCTGTATTGTTGACAGTTACTAAAGCGGTGGCTTTCTAACTTAACTAACGCTAACTTTGTATTAATTTCATGTCTTTTGTCGAGTCCCCCGCGACATACGATATGTATAAGACATACATACGGGGATTGCCTTAAAAAATACTCAGGTTGTTCGTGTCTAACATGTTCTCCGTTGGGCGTGACAGTAACGTGTTAGTGTATGTGTTAGTATGAGTGTAGGTGGAGGGTACTGACAGCAATCTCGACGGTGCTGGGCGGCAGGTGTCTCGGCGCGGCTCCGCGGCAGTTGTCGAGGCACCACTGCGCGCAGTGGGCGGCTCGAGCGGCTGGAGACACGGGCGACTGCGGGCTCACCCCGCCCGGCGCGGCCCCCAGGAGACGAGCTCGCGTTCTCAGCCACGTGCTGTAGTAGCGCGCCAGCCCGCGCGACGGCTGCCACGCCACCGCGCACAGGCACAGCACCAGCCATACGCGCTCCGCCCAATCCTCCATCGGACACTCCGTTATCTGATCACACACAATACGTTAATAACGGACCCGTTGAGCTGTTACGAGGCCCTGCCCATCTAGCCAAGTTGCTTCATTGGCTAGTGTCACTCAGTCACGCGATCGAAACAAATTATTAGCCAATCAAACAAGAGGATAGATTAATAGAATGGAAATTAGAAAAGAAAACGAAAAACGTTTACAACTTGTCCAAGGGTACAAACTAGTAAGCCCACCGTCCAGGACAAATAATGTGATGAGCATGATTATCAGTTGTGTGACATAGGTCTCTAATTCGAAAGAAGATTTTACTATGCCACACTGACAAGTCTGTTTAGGCGATTCCCACACTGGCGACGCGCCCACGCGCGTACGCGCGGTCAGCCAATTCCCAATCTGCTTGCCGCACGCGCTCACGCGTCGTAGCGCGTTTTTGGTGTGTTGGACCTGGCGTATTTTCTATACTAATCGATGTACTTGCATACAATATTAAAATCTGCCACCGCGGGGCAGTGTGTGAATCGCCTTAGTATATAACATAGGTCTGAATACGATTTATATCAGGTTTTCCATCTCTTTTGTGCCATTGTCCTGTGTAGTTGCTTCAACAATACTCATTTAATTAGTAAGAGTGATTACAGTCATCAAAACCTGTCAGCATATAGAACAAAATCTGTCCTATAAAATGTAACTTTAACATCAAATCAAACTTAATTTTAACTAACACGCAATTGCAAGATATTTTATACGTTTACCTGTCTAACGCATTGCACCAAAATTTCATCTCTCAGCTCTTCACGCTCTATACCTTTACCGATAATGGACTGTATGACTTGCGTTTCTTTGTCCGCAGTCAACTCGCCTCGCATGTACCGACACAAATCCTGAAGGACACAAAACAAGTATTTTTTATTAATTTCATCAATAACCTCAACTGTCCACGCTGGACATAAAGACCTCTCCTTAGAAAGAAGGTTTTGGCCTGTTATATAATGATAGCTAGTTTTTTTAAAGAACCTAACTCTACTTTGCGTAACGAAATTAGAATTAAAATTAGTATCAAAGAGCAGTGGTAACTATAATCATTGCGAATGTAGACAATTCAGCAAATTAACCCACACTATGACGGACAATATATATGCTTCTGTATTATTGGGTCTCCAGTCCACACTAACCAGCGAAACACCACGAACAGAATGAGTAATAAATACATAAACAGTCTGTATTTTACTTACTCTAAATATGTTGACGGCAGCGGTGACACTGTCAGGATCGTGCAGTTGTATGTGTGAGGTGGGAATATTATTGCCTTTATGATAGGTGATCATCTCCTCTTTGGTCAGAAGCTCCATTGATTTACTCTTACGTGTCAAAGTCGCTATTATTGTACCTGAGAATTGATCAATTTATTTGAGAAAGATATCTTCAAGTATGAATGTATAATCAAGAAAAATGTATGTTCGGAAAAGTTCTGTTACCTTCGGGTGACCTCGGATGGTCGTTGAAGTATAGTTTAGCGAACTCTGAAATGTCGTTGACAGTGTCTGTAGCAGGTGGAGTGGTGGGAGGAGGTGCCTCCAGTTGGTGAAGGCGACGCTCTACGCGTTCCTTACGGCGTGCGTTGCGATCATAGCCCTGAAAAAGAGGCTTTTGTATTTGAATCTTGCTTGCTTATTTGCAAAAAAAACCTGTAAATCAAAAGGGCGCATAAATTTTCATACATTCTGTTACATAAAATGTGGTTAAAACTTACATTGGCGTCCCCATTCATTACAGGCGGGGGACTAATACAAGTGTCCATGGGTACTGGAGGTGGTGATGCGGGGGTCTCGGCTGCCGGCAACGGTGGAAGTGGAGCATCTGAAGGTTCCGTTTCTGATACAGCCTCTTTTGTTTTTTGCGTGACAAATCTGTTCAAAGATAAATAAGGATATAGATTTTAGAATATAGTAAACGTTGCCAAATATTAGAAATAAAACAATATTGTTCAAATGACACATTCATTCATTCATTCAATCGATCATTCAATTCATACACGTAATGAGTAAATCTTTTCTCGGATTGCAAAAGAATTGTCCTTACCCATTGTCAGTTGGCGGAGGCGGTGGAAGTGGGGCACTGTTTTCATTACCAGGCCGCGGTATAACCGCTTCGTAGATCGGTTCTTTACCCTTCACAATCGATAGCTTTCCGTTGGGAATAATCCCATTTGTAAGTTCTGGCGGTGTGATAGCTGAAAAAATGTAAATAGATGTAAGGGCATGTTAGTTAGTCAAGTGGTTAGTGACCTTGATTTCCAAGCCGAAAGTCGTGAGACAGATTAACAGAGCAAATATTTGTGATGAGTACGATCATTTTTCCTATGGTGTGTACTTTCTCCCGAATGTATATTTTTCAAAATATATGAGTATGTTAATCAGCAGTCAGTCTGTATAGGCTCTGTTAAGTTAGCTAATGTTTGATGGATGTATCAACATATTACTATCAGATAGAAAGATACCTTTGGCAGCCGATGGCGGTGGTGGAGGCGGACCAGCCGGTTCGGGAAGAGAGCAAGTGACGGGCGGCGGCGGGAACACTGGGGACTCCTCCGTCACAGGCTCGTTGGGCGGCGGTGGCGGCATTATCAGCGATGACGTCATCGCATCGCCGTTCGACATCGGCGACATGCCATTTGTCAAAGATGTCGACATCACACCTGTTTGTGATAATACACTTTGTTTACTGAATGTCTTTAAATATTGAGTAGCAAACTGAAGTTGCCGAGATTAGAGCATGCAGTTAGTTTCCGACTGGATCAGATCTACCCGTCTATCACTAACTCATATCAGTGGTGGCAAATTGTAGTTAGTAGGCAACAAGCCTCTATGGATCATTTACAAGCTGCTAAATAAATAAATTGCCGAGATTCGTTTTCGGTATTTTGAAATGTTACTTAATTTTTTTTAGCTAGTTTAAACTCTGGATTGTTTTGTTAGTGTTTTTGGAAATTTATCTACAGAAATTAAGTAATTAGAATTCTGCTTAATCTGTTATTCATATTTTTTACATTAATAATAATTGAAAGGCAGAGGATACTTCATATATAACTCCTACTCTCGCTTCAAAAATTCCTAGTTAACGTAAATACTATCACACACCATTCATAGATGAAGTCATCATATCTGGTGGTGGTGGTGGCGGAGCTGGTGGGACGATGGGCTGTATAGGGAGCGAGCTCGGCGGGGGCGGAGGGATGGCGTCGGACGGTGCCCCGTCCGGTTTGCGCTGGGCCTCCGTATGAGACTTGCTCAGTTCATTCATCTCGGCGGCTAGCACGTGCTCCAACTGAAACAATATACAAAATTATAACTTCGATAGCTCGTTAAGTTGGTAGAGCAGAGGACTGTAGTTGTATCAGAATATCATCATACATAGGTCGCTGGTTCATATCCGGCTCGAAGGATCACGATGTCGTGAGTGCCTTGTTGCTACCGAACGACGACCTTGCTATGTCAAGACTTGATAAATTAAAAATTCTTGATGATTAACAAAGTATGTATTTAATTGTGACACGACTTGCCTTGTGTCTGACTTCTTGTTAAGTAATTACAAAATCGTACAAATGTATACAATAAATTAAATCGCTGACGCGGTAACATGTACGATTATTGGACCGTACAATTCACAATCACAAATTTACTATTACAGTACTCTTAGGAAGGAAGAAATTAACACACCAGTATTTTATAAAAATATGATATACTTTGACAAGGTTCAACGATATAAATATACATCTATTGATTGTCGGGTTTTCAAACTTAAAATTTTTGAAAGATTTTAATATATAAGATTCTATTGTTCTGAACGCCCGTATGTTCAGCTCAACACTCACGAGGTCCTGAATTTTAACTTCACAATTAAGTTAATTAATAATATAATTAAAGACAAATCTAGCTGCTATTGCTGCTGATTGATATAGGTCTTTTTAATAATAACCAGAGACAAAAAAAGACTACCAATTAACGAAATACATTGATGAAAAATAAGTTTTTAAAGTCTATTTTCTTGCCACTATTTATTATATTAAAATTAAATAAATTTGATAAAAAATAGGTACCTCTTGATGAAGATCATCAGCGAGCCGTTCCATCGAATCTCCTATTTCGGCTATAGTGGGTTGGTGAGAGTCAGGTTCTCCGTCAGGCGCCCCGCGCTGTGTCGGCACATCTGCTAGGAAGTCGAACAAATTGTCCAAGTTCACAGACTCCGCCCGCGTGCTCGTGGGGCAAGACAAACCTCGAAGTTGATCCGCCATGTTTTCCAGTTCGGCTCGTTCTAGGTTCACCTTTTCTTGGAGACTGGAAAAATATAAATAAAACAGCAAACTAATTAAAGCAAGATATCTATTTGCGTTAAGAAAATAATGACTGACAAATCGAGTCCCAAGTCATTGTTTTATGGTAAGAAAGCTAGAATCCTTGAAACTATTCCTATCCGTTTAGGTAGTGTGGTATAGTATGCTAATTCCAGAGAGATATATATCCAGCAGTGGACTATTAGACGTTGTTGATGATGATAAAGAAGAAAGCTTGGAATCTAATTAGTAAAGGGTACTTTTTTCCTAACGCGAATAGATCTACAATGACAACGTACAAAACTTACAAATCATTTGCATTCTAATAATTACCATCACCAAAAATATATTTTAATTACTTGAATTTTTGATGCTTATATATGTATAATTATAAATATTATTAATTTTATAAGTAAATAGCGGTACAAAATGTGGTCAGGTACCTGTTCCTCTCCTCGCGTAGCTTCATCTCCTGGTTGACGCGCTTCATCTCCCGCAGCGCGGCGGCCACCTCCCTGGCGAAGGCTCCGCGCAGGTGCCTCTGCAGCGTGAGCGCGGCGCGGCGCAGGCGCAGGAAGGCGGCGCGCTCCTTCCAGCCGCGCCACGCCGCCTGCAGCACCACCACCGCGCGCCGCCACGACACGTACTGCGACCGCGCCACGCACCCCTTGTACCACTGCACACACACACAAATACCACATTCATATCATCATCATTAACAATCTTTAACAGTCCACTGCTGGACATAGGCCTCTCCTTAGAAAGGAGGTTTTGGCCTACTATACCACGCTGGCCAGACGGGTTGGTATAGGGTTGGTTTCAAGTTTTCCTTCTCTTTGCATTGATGTTGTCTTGGGTAGTTTATCCCTTAGTCGCCTTTTACGACACCCGCGGGATGAATAGGGGTGGAGACACTATTCTAAATCCGTCACCAAACGGACATCCGTCACCACACGGACAGTGACACCTCATTCATTACAATCGGTACAGTAGCTTACACGCTAGATATATACCTAGTCTAAAAACTACGAGTTACCCTTCTTTTTGGCTTTGCGGTAGTCCAAATTAAACTATGTATAAACAAAGTATTTATTATTATTACTTATTTAGTGTACCTTCTGTATACGTAAAGCAGAAGACTGCAAAAGCGCACTTCGCTTCGCTTCGAGTGGCGCGTGTACAGATGACCTCATAAATATCTTCGTGTGACCGATCTGCCAATCGTTCTTTGGAGCATTCACTATCGCTGTTATTGCACTGCCAATGTAAAAAATATATCTCATTAATCACATAAATATAATCATATTCTACTACGACTCGATTATAAATCCTAATGTTGAGACATTATTTCAATAAGTGAGAGCATAGATAAATATTTTCAATTTAAAATTATTTTTCTCTTTAAATTTATAATCCTTCTATAGGCTTTACTTCAGCAGTCCATTTAAGGTTCTAATGTCAAGCAAAAACTAGTTAAAAAATTATTATAAAACTCACGTAGGTAACTGATTAGTTTTCAAAGATGCCAATATAAATTATCGAGTACAAAAAGAATTTGTTTATGGTCTTTACCATAAATTACAAACAAGTTCTTTTAAAAAAATGTTATGTATTTATGTACGTGTGTCGTAATAGTACATTTTAGAAGCATTTATCAGTTGACTACTCACCTTATTTCTGGATGCTTAGGTCTAGGGTGCGCCAGCAAACACCTGTATCTGGCTTGGAAGTGCGGAGTGGGCAGGTGTATCGGGTATCCGTCCCTACGTATCCGGACAATCTCGTTCATGCCAAGGTACCGGAGCTGTTCCAACACGAGTTGATCGTCGTATTTACCGGCGTCTTTGTTCTTGTTTGGCTTTATGCATCGCACGTACCTAAGAATAGAAAATGTAGGGTTATGTCACATATTTTTTATATTTCTTAAATATTTTGTATTAGAGACACTCTGATTTCAGCACGAATGACAAAAGACCAACCTAACATGACAACATTCGAGCTGTCGTTGTTCGTTAGTGAGTGTGAGACCTAAGGCCCAATCTATATGAATCTCCGGAGGTCGGGAGAATGATATTGAAACATCTCGCTTAGCCGCCACGCCACAATAAGGATAGTAGCCCCTACTCCTGGATTCTACTCATGCTTTCTATCAGGCAGAGTACACTTGATAAGCTTAAATAATAATAAGCTTAAATATAAAAAAGATATAAAAATATTTGATTATTTATACGTATGTGGTACGGAATCTAAATCTTATCGACTTCAATCGAAGTAGGTAAATTAGAATCGATCCCTGATAGTAATAAAGTTAGTGGCGGTGGACTTGGAAGACGGCTAGGCAACTTCACGAGTAATATTTTAATGAGTTGCAGATATATCGAGAAAATGTGATACTAACCATACATCAGTAGCTTGTAGCATATCGACAAGGGATTGCAACTGCGCCCTAAATGTGTCTACGACTGTGGGACGTCCCTTGGATGTGCCTCGCTGCGTCGTGCCTGTTGAGTTGGGACTCGATAGAGACGAGTCCTGAAAGAAATGTATAAATTAACACAAGTCCTTTAAAGAATGTTACCATTCAGAATGATGGAACTACTTGATTATTTAATGAGTTTGTTGAGGATAGTTGAGTTCAGAATACAGTGTCACCACCTCTATTCAACCAATGCGTGTCGTATGAGGGTAATTAAGGGAGCAAACTACAAAAGACAACATCACTGTAAAGATAAGAAAAACTTGAAACAAACCTTATATCAACCTATCTGGCTAGCGCGTAGTGTATGTATAGGTAGGCCGAAACTTCCTTTGTGAGGAAAAATCTATATTCAGCAGTGGACTACAAAATGATAAATGTCGTGCATCTTTATATGCAATAGTATGAGTAAAAAATAAATATAAAGTTGATTTGAAGATATAAAAAAACATTAAACTAATTAAAGTATACCAACTGACCTGTCCAGGCGGTGCAAGTTCATGTACGTAGTCAGCCAGCTCCCTCACAAAAGGGTTAGTAGAGCGAGACAGATGGTCTATGAACGCGTCTTGTTGTGTGTCCCTGTTCTTGTCGACGAATCCTTTCACACTATAGCTCACGTTGCCAGCGTAGTGTTGTACCCCGAACTCTTCTTCCCATTTTCTCCGGTCTCCTTTTACGAAGCTCTGGTGTTCGCCAAATTCTCCTTTGATATTTGTTAGATAGGCGCTGTCTGATCCCTAAAATGGATTGGCAGAAATGATTAACGTTCCATTTCATTAATTTTATATTTTTGAACACAAGTGTTTAAATAAGCTGAATCGCCTACAAATTCATGTTGTAATTTAATTCAAAACACAAACTTTTTCCGAAAGTTTAAAATGTTAATTATGATTATAATCGAAAACAATATGAAGTGAAAGCGTCGATTGAAAGACGCTGGAAGTCAATTTCTGTACCCTGATCTACGGGCTAGGGTCTGGGTGGTTTGTAATTCAAAGCTATGTATTTCAAATCGCATAATCACAAAAGCGTCTATTCACCTTAGGCATGTGACATTGTTCACTGAGCAGTTTGAGTAAGCTTCGTGGTGGCTTCTCCAGTAACTCGAGACACGCGCCGTTGTCCGTAAATGGAATCTGATTGTACACGATACCCTCTTGACGATACTGAAACAACATTATTTATATTACACATCACTGCCATCGTTTTATTATAAGTTTACTGCATTATCGTTATTTTACCCATTACCCATTAAAGACAGTGTATTTTTAGTATGTTTTTTCTAAATTTGATAATCAACAACAGGATACACTGATTTATTTTTACTTTAGGCATTTAATTTCCATTTAGAATTAAATTTGGTAATTAAACTGATATTGGGTACCTAATACCATTTGGATAATATTTGTATCATATACTGTGATTAATAGTACATTGTTCACCGAGGGAGGAAAGGAACCGATTACTAGCGAGGGAGCAGTTTGTGGCCCGAAGGCGCAACCTAGGGCCACAATACTCCCGAGGTAGGAATGAGACTTTCACTCGAGTGCTACACAGTGCTTTATACTACACCTGTGAGGAACATTTAAAGTATTTATAAAAATAAAATCAAAACGTAAGACACCATGTAATGTGTAAGACACAATTTAGTTTAGAATTTGACATAATATTTATAAATATTTCGCGCTTCTTTTGTTTTTTTTTATTCTTCACAAAAGGATGTCAGTGGCACGGAGATTCCATATTTAAATTAAATGAAAACTCTTTGGGCAGGCGCGCGTCATAGATAAGATAACACATGAGAAATGAAAATTCATACAACTTTCTCTCCCGCTAAAACACGTTAGAAATGGATTTTCATAAATTTTTTCCTCCCGCTTATTTAGGTCAAGGAAAAGACTAACTTTCTCTTTTCGTTTTCAGGGAATATTGACTACTGTTCCGATCAGGTGTAGTATAAAAAATATTTTTTATTGCATGTTATGTCTGGCGTCGGCACCTGATTATATTTTAATGGCAACACTATGTAATAGTTATGATAGTACAATTTACTTTTTATTCCTTTTTCCGTTTGCTCCAGACACCACGTCGTGTGTTCTGTTTAAACTTCTGTACTATAATCACGATTTTTTTTTAATTCAATTTCAAGCCGAAACAAGACGTTAGAGAGTACGATGTTACAAATAGCTCACAATCTCCTGTTCTAGCGCAAACACGTAGTTGTTGAAGAACATGTGCAGTTTCTCGTTGGCGTAGTTGATGCAGAGCTGCTCGAGCGAGTTGGTGCCGAAGTTCTCGAAGCCGAAGATGTCGAGCACGCCGAGAGCGCGGGCGGCGCGGCCGGGCGCCGAGCAGCTGTTGACGTGCCGCACGAGCCACGCGAACGTGCGCGCGTACAGCGCACGAGCCATCGCGTGACGGTTCTCGCGGGCCTGCGCACGTCATTATATATTTTATAGTTTTTTTTTGATGAATTCGAATGAGTTAAAGTAAATATAAATAAAGTTAAATGAATTTTAAGAAATCTTTGAAACCGAGTATTAACCTGCGCTACGATAAAAGTAGATCAACAGTTACGGCTAAAAAATGATATACATTTACTTAAACAAAGTAACATTTGAAAGTTAACATTTGAAATACTCAGCAGCATACAAATAGTAGCAGTATGGAATATGAACATATGAGATGAAAACAACGTTTAAAAAAACTATAACCCATTAACTTATTGACATAGGCTTTTCTGTGTCACCGCGGCCATTACTAATCTATTGACTGCACTAAAATAGTCAGTACATACGACTACCAAAACTCTTCCTTTTGGCTTCACCGTAGCCGGAAAAAAAATATAAAATCTGACAGCTCAAATGTTCATCATAGTTTTTATTGCCGACCTCTTCACTTACCTCAGGCAGTCGTAGCGGAATATCAGTGACATTGCCGCGCACGTTAATCTGCCTCTCCAACAGTACTCTACGTGCGGTTGGTAGGGGTAGTCCCAGTAAGTTGGCTACTGCGTCCACTGCTTCGGAGTCTTCAGCGGCCAGAGTGGTGCGTTCACCATCCACATCCTACAATCACAAGAAAAAGCTTAGTATTTTAAATTCGATATGTTCTTGTTTCATTTTTTTATTATTTTAAGGCTGAAAAAGGCACTCTATTCGTCTAATGGGGAACATGAGTAGAATTCAAGAATAGCGGCCATCCTACTCATTGCGAATGCACAGACTATTCAGCAAATTTTGGTTATGCACGAAAAAAACTGTTTCTCAAATTACTAATGCATTTAAATAATGAGAGCACTGCGAAGGATTGCACCATGATAAGGATTGCACTCACCTCAAAATGTACATTTCCAAGCCAAAGAATGGCTGCAAGCACTTTGAATAGCCCCTCGCACATGTGAGGAGGGACTTGTAATACGGTGAGAGCTAGCTGCAACGCTTCTAGCTTGCCTTGTTCACCGCCACGCCCTCTATGAGCCTCTTCATCTTCGGGCCGAAGGTATTTGTATTGCACGTCTTCGCGAAGACGAAGGGATGTGCGAAGTTCCGCATTGTGCTGTTAAGAGAAAAAAAAATAACTCAGCTTCTACTGTTTATATTTTTAATGAAATATTTATATAACTTTTATATAGCTGACCTTTGCACCCTCTACGAGTTGATAAAATACATGGTAATTAGTTTCCTTTGGTGCTGGTCCAGTGATCCTCGCTCTCTCCAGTAAGAAATCTCTGAGCACGGCGCCTTTGATGCCACCGCGGTGGTCTAACCGAACTTCGACGAATTTGCCGAAGCGGGATGAATTGTCGTTGCGGACAGTTTTAGCGTTACCTGTAAAAACATTTTTGATAGTATAATAAATTATTTTTGGCAATACAGGTTAATTTTTAGTTACTTTGCCAGAATATCTCTTTCGAAAATTATACCTAGCGTATAAAGAATTGATAGTATTGTAGTATGGCAAGTATGCTAAGATTTTATGTATTGCTGCAAACGAGAATTGACTAGATAATCTATATCTAGTCAATTCTCGTTTGCAGCAATACATAAAATCTAATCTAATCTACGATCGACTACAAATAAGATTTAAGATCAAAATGTAAAGCAACAGTTAATTTATATTAAGGTTCTTTGTTTACAAGTCCCTTCACAAGTCTATAGTGACTAATATTTTATGATAACTTTAAACCTGTTATCTATTAAACAACAAATATTAAACAAGCTTTGACTTCCGAAGTCAATAGGTACATATTTTATTTAAGACCAAGCCCATTCCATTAAACTTGTACACAAGGAAAAACAATTATTCGGGTAACTGTACCATCACGAAGCATTCGGTATTTTGTGCGCCTACGGGCACTGATCACGTGAAGCGTATTAAACTTGATGACAGACAGATTTGAATCATTATTTGATTTTAGCACCGAGTACAGCGTAATAGTGACTAAGAAAACGTTCCCCTTGCATTGGACATTAAATGAGGGTTGGTATTTATGGGTGTTATAACTTGATAACCAAATAACAGGGGGAATGGTTTCTGTTTTATTGAATATCACCTAAATCCGTTAAGCGTTAAGTTTTATTTGGTAAATAGATGTAACAAAGGGATTGATTAAAATGATAACAGCCATAAATTATGCTCATGGTTTATATGTATTCCGTAGCTATTAAGATAACAGAGACGGCATTATCCGTCACGCTCGGGTGGTCATGTTGTATGACCGCGTCATAAAATGATAGTGTCGCGCATGTTAATAGTAAAAGATGCATATGTTATATTTACGAAAGTTTTGGTATGAGAACTTGTACATGTTGTATTCAAATTGCTTATTATTTTAAATGAAGAATTACGTGAAATACAATCAACGTTTGAATTTCAATTTCTTACCGAACGCTTCTAGCACTGTATTGGCTTCTAATATCTGTTGCTCTGCCCAGGAGGCCTGCCCGCCCGCAGCACACAAGTACTGCAGAATAAGCTTTGTAGTCTCAGTTTTGCCGGCACCACTCTCCCCCGATATCACCACAGACTGGTTCTTCTCGCCATTCTACGGAATAAGATTATTAAAAAGTTACAGCGTGGCTTACTTTTTACTAAATTAAACATCTGTCGCTTATATAGATGCTTCGATATAGAAAATGGTTAATTCTAAAGACACTCCTCAACGAGGCTGACAATATGATATTTATACATTTTACACGATTAATAATAAGCACATGATGTAATATTTGTCCGTCCGTACCTGAAGTGAGCTGTACGCTGATTCAGCCAGCGCAAATACATGTGGTGCCATTGTTCCGAAGGCTTTGCCTCTATACTCTTTCATGTGTTCCTGTAAAAACATTTTTACTAATTATTTAAATTTATGTTGACACTTTTCGACATATCCTCCTTACCTAAGTAAAAGAATAATGTTTCAATCAAACTGTTAACTAAATATAGGTATATAACTAATCGTAACAATAGGTTGCTCTGTAGATGTAGAATTAGAAAAATAAGGAAAACAAAAACACTGTCGCTGCTCCTGAAATCGTGTTTTTCCAAATAGTCCAAATAGTTGAACTTTGCAAAAAAGATAACCATTAAATTCATGCCTATTGTTAAATCACCAAATAGTTAAAATAATATTAGTAATTATATAGTTTGTTATACTAATTTAAAGAAGGAAATAAAAAAGCAGCACAAGAAACAGAAATTCAGCAATACCTAAATATTGATTGAAAGGAAGGAAAACTAGGTAACCTCGCATTATATGACTGAAATAGTCTGCAAATCTCAATCATCATCATTATCATCATCATCCCATCGCAGTCCATTGGTCAAGCCAATTGGTTCGATCCTCGGCTTCTCGCATCCAGTTATTGACAACCACCTTGCGCATAATGGTACGTTTGCCGAGACATAACCGTAATCCCAACCAGTTCAATCATAATTGTTATTAATAAATGTAGTTCACTGTGGGGTAATTAATATTCTCCATTCTAATTCTCATATATCGTAGGTAAATTATATAATTATGTCAAAGAGAAAATACGACACTCATTCAATTATAAAATTGCCGTATTCAACATTCTTGTTACATTTTACGTCTAATTGGCAACTAGTAGACAGATTTGCACACATAATATGCTTTCATACATATAAGATAATAAAAGCTAATGCATAATGTATAACTTCCTCTATAAACAAATGCTATTGTGAAGAATTATGTATTTCTATGAGACAATAAATAGCTAGACCGTCTTTGTTCTTTTGTCTTTGATTTATTGATACTTAGTTATATGAGAACAGTTATCTGAAAAAGAGGTTATCTATAGACTTGAATGGCTTATTATGATTAAAATGTTATGCAACTAGGTAGGACCACTTCGTAGGTACCTAACAAGGTGGTCAGAAGACCTGGTGAAGGCTGCAAGAAACAGTTGCTTACGGTTGGCGGTGGTTTATGTCCAACAGCGGAAATCTGAGATGTTGATGATGTACTAAACTTGAAAACAGTCAAAGAAAAATATTCGTAAGCACTTACCGTTGTGTAGCATCCTAACTCCTTGTAAGGATTCACTGCGACTAGAATGGATCCTGTGTATGTCTGCGCGTCTTTGGTTAAGGAAAAAAATATTCTGATCTAATCTATATATAGGTAAATTGCTATACTTTAAAATCCCTCAATATTTCAATATAAAAACGAAAATATTAGATTTATAAGAATACGGTTTCTGAGGGAAGGTCTTTTATTTCTTTCTTTTTTTTCTTTTCTTTCTTTTTTGCTTTTTTTTTTTTCACAATTTCTTCACAGTTAATATGCAACAGAGGATGATATATGCAAAATGAACAGAAAGAGCTCTATCTAGGTTTCTGTAATTATATCTTAGGTTTCTGTAAATTCGATCAACGTTATTACAAAAATTTAACAACAATTTGGGAAAAAAATCAAATATCTTTCTAGAGAGAGTCCTATGTCTAGCAGTGGACTGACAAAGGTTGATTTTTGAATGACGAAGTAAATGAGACGGACTATTTTTTAAAGGATACGTAAACTAAGTCGTGTATGTATCGCTTTTTAAGGTTGTCGTTGATGGCCTGTTCTGTGATTTGCGGCATCATTGTCATGTCTGGGACCCCAAGGTCCACGTCGTTCTCCCGTTCCTCCATCTTGTCTGTAACAAATATAAATAATTTTAATATAATTATAGAGGTTTTAGGGATATTTCAAATATGGAATTACAAGTAGAAAGAGAAAGTATTTTTATAGATGGAATTTGTCCGTAGTTCAATGTTTTTGTAGTTTTTTCTTGTAGTTGAGTCAGTCAGTTACCACAGTCAGACGCCTCTATCAGCCACCACAGTCAGACAGCCTAGGCGTGACCACGAGCGGTATTCGAGTTCGCAATGTCGAAATATATAACGTATCGTAACCTTTTACATAACATCGGGAATACGATACAATATTTTTTTATGTAAAAGTCGCGAAAATGTAAAAACAATGTATTTTACGATCAATGTATCGTAAGTAATCGTAACATACATTGTATGTATGTTAAGTTAAAAAAACCATTGTTCACACACTGATTATTCAGAAAACAGAGGACGTATCCGTTAGATAATATTTAAATATAATAAACGATTTAAGTACACACTCATATTTAAAATCCAAACTTGATGAGCGTGTTGTCCATACGTAAGTGTGATGCCTGCATTTTTTTTTTCATAGCCTGTAACTGCAACCTTTTAAAAAGTTGACTAAGAAATCAAGAAATTGAAAGAAATCATCGCATTCACACTATGCATTGGTTTAAGTTTTTTATCGATCATACCTAATAGTTTTCTTATTGAATGCCTCTGTGAGTATCTCGGGTTCCATTTCCTTGTTGGACCAAATGTTTGTATGATCTGCAAATATTTGTTTTTGATTTTGGGTGGTTTTCAATGAATAATATGTATGTATTTATAAAAAAGTATATATGTATTTATATCAGTTGTCTACTATCAATATTACAAGCTGTGATCAGTTTGGGCCTAAATAGTAAGTGATCAGATATTCGAAATATTTATTTATTTATTATTGGTTCAATAGAGAACATTTCTGTATTATTAGTTCATAGTGCAAGGATTTTAATGGTCGAAAGAAATGGAAACAGTATACTCGTACATAAACGAACCTGATATAAATATTGCACGAAGCAAAAAGTGAGAGCCACTTAGTTCTAAGTATTCGCCGCTTAACATTTTTATGAAGTGGCAACCCTCTTAGTCGAGTTATCACAACCACTCTGAAGTCTAAAGAAGTAAAATTAGATCAATTGACAAATGCGTGTGTTTTCATTTTTATAGATAGGAAATATTATGTTATAAGTACTCTTTGACATGGAAATGCAAATACAATAAAAATAAAAAAAGGAAAAGAAAATATTCTCAGAGGTATATCGGCAGTGTCCATTACTTGGTGGGTATTTATTATAGTAGTATTTTACTTGTAAATGAATCTGCTAATGAGAAAAGACGTTTATTGACGAGTACTTTTACAATCAAAAACTAGATTAAGTAAACTTTTCAATAGTAAGAAGAGTTTACTCTAAATTAACTCTTGGATAATTGAAATAGCCAAATATTTGCTGCAATGGATAGTGAGAACTACTTATCGCAACTTCTCTAAAGCTGTGTTTATCGATATCTTGTAGTCTTTAAAGTTAGCCCCACAAGTTTGTATCAATTTACATTGAACACTTCGCCCTCCGTACCCTCGGGCTCTTTCTGTGCGATTTTATCCTACAATCGATTGATGACAGCTATTATTACGCACCGTATATCCCAATAAACGTTCAGTTGAATACGAACATTTTTAGGTAAGTTTGAGTCAAGATACATATTTTCAGTGTTAGTAAATACGACGTTATTATTGAGTTTCTGAAAACATGATATTTCTCTTAGTTCATAATTGAATGTAGTCAAATTACAAAGGTGAAACGAAAGACATTCTTACATTTACTTTAATATACTAAATTGTGTACCAACAAAACATTTAGTGAGGCAAACAAATTTAATTTCAAGAACGTGCTCCAATTTGTTAAAGAATTTCTGAGGAAGAAATAACAGCTCTCAAGAACATAACAATTGCGTTACAGCTTGTAAATTTCAGTGGGTGTTACTAAGTACATTATCTTTTTTGCCTAATCAATTGATAATTTTACAAAAACCGGACAATTTATTCATTTTGAAAAACGCAAACGCAGTTGCCTGAGTTGTCAAGTTAAATCGATAGTTTTTTCGAATGTTTTTACTATAAGCACACTTTCCCTTTCATAACATGATTACACTGGCAGATTAATGAAATGTTGATTTCAGCAAATTATGTGTAGGGAGTGAGACCACTTCAATGAGCCAGTGCCATCGACTTATCGGACGGAAATGTCACTTGGTGTAAATACGTCACGAGGGCCCTCGCAGTTATCAATATAGCACATTATTTGCACAATTACCGACCTTAGTCGCCATCTATACATAATAAATATCATAAAGCCCTGTCTGTGTGACACACTTTCGGGCTCAATCCGAGGACCCAATTTTAATGTCTGTACTCAAGTTGATGGGAATTGGACAGTTGTAAAATATTGTTTTGCCTAAATATAATAGAAGGGAAGGTACATTTCGTATAAAAGATGTTATTTCAAATATACATCTTCAGTCAACAATAAAAAAACTTCCATATTTTTGGTTCACATCACAACAGCCTTAGTCCCCTACTGAACATAGGACTATTCGTAAAAAGCTAACTATCCCACGGGCTAAACGGGTTTATGTCCCTTCAAGAGGAGAAAAACTGGAAACGCACTAAGAAACCCATTGTCCTGTATTATTTTAGGTTATAAAGATTTTCGTGTAGATTGATCTCATAAAACTGTGAAAAAATATCCACGAGGACGAAGCCGCAGGCACCAACTAGTTTATAAAATTATGTATGACAGTGATTCATAACATGTGAAGACAATAGTGGAAAGGATGTGCGGATATGATGCGATAAAGAGTGCCATATCCTACGCGATATGGAGTCATACTCAAGGAGAAATGGGCGCGATACTGAGATTTACACGTCGACATTGGTGTAATTATATTTTCTGTAAACACGCGATATGTGAACATGCCAACATCGTAATTACTACGCCCATAACACACCTTAATTAATGTAACTTGGACTATCCTGATTTTAAAAAAGTCAAGAGAAAATTAAGTTGTAGTGAATAATAATCGCACTTTACATTAACATTATAAAGCTTGTGTGTATGTTTTCTTCAACGGCTGGAAGAATTTTCATAAAATTTGGTAAGGAAGCAGCCGACATTTATAGTATATTATTAAATTCTGCTCGTGTTCACGGGTACGACCCACGGTACGACGAGCAGTCGCTCGTCGTACCGTAGGTCGACTACGAGCGACTTTCATTTTCTCACGAATAACTCCCGTTTACAAGAAAAAACATAATAAATTCTTTGAACATAGAATTAAATAGGTCATTAATTATTGCAAATCAGCGTCAGTGTAAATAACTTTCATAACCAAAATCAGGTTTATTTTTAATGTACAAATTCCAGAAAATTTAATGTCGACAAAGAAAATATAGAAAGAATGAAAGTGGCCGATGTTTTCAAACAAACATTTCTGCTTACATGGGTTTCTTTTTTAAATAGAAAATCGTTACAACCGATAGAAAAAAGATACAAATTATTCGGTACACTGCGAAATTTGTCTGGCTCTGCTTTTCAGTTCGCAATCTTCTCCATTGAAAACAATGAGTTAGTGTTTATTGAGTGACCTATCTCTCACTCAATAAACTCCCAACTCATTGTTCCATAAAACATAAATTGTTGAGTTACAAGTAAGTTGAACTTTATAAAGAGATGTGTGTGCGAACTGTAAAGTAGAAATATTTACAACATCTCTGATATAAACATGTTACCATATTTGTCTCTACGCTATTATACAGGTATTGTTCGAACACTTGAACCTTACAAAGAGACCGTAACGGTTTATTTATATTATTGAACAGTGATTAAGCAATACTGTTTTTATATAAAGAAATTACTTGATGTATCAATATGTATAAATCTTAGATACAATGGTCTCTTCTATCTAATGAAGTTAGTTCGATTGATATTATTTAATCGTTTTATCGGCTTGTTAACCCTTCGCAGGCCATTGTATCGCGACGAGGCGCCATGCTCGCCTGTTGTGGCGCTCTGAACAGATACCAATGAATGGCTGGGTGTGTGTCTAGCTAGGGTTGGCTAAACATCCATAGTATTTTACATGCTTGAACTTTAAAAAGTTCATACATTTAACAAATTTTTTTTGGAATTTTGGCGTTTTTTATAATATTTCCGAGTATAATTTTCAAACTTGTAGAACGATGTCTTTTAATATTTTACAACAATCCTTATTATGAAATCGAGTTTAATGCCATTTATGTAAAATAATGGTAATATTTATTTAAACTAATATTATACTGGTAAAGTTTGTGGCATTATCTCTGGATACACTGAAGCGATTTTGGAAATTCTTTTAACAATAGAAAGCCACATTACTTGTGTTATAGGCTAAAGTTAGGTAAAAGCCAGTTTCTTTTATAAATCTAATTACTTGACATGTAATGTAATACATTTCATGAGATAGTGACAGAAAAAGAGAGCATTCGACTTTTTGTTCACTTGCATTCTGTATTAATTTTATTCTATACGACATGTGTCGTCGTCTATACGTGTGTCGTGCGTGTCTGTATATAATATCAAAGGAACAGTTTTTACTGCCTATGAAAGTATATACGGTACTGACAATCACTGTGCATTTTTTATTTTATTGTTTCTGTTTGTGACGGGTAATCTCTGGATCCGCTGGGCCGACTTCAACAGGACTTTCAGTGGCAGATAGCTGATGATATAGGGAGTAACTTAGACTTTTTTTGGACTAGCTACGCTACGCGCGCGTTACTTCTATCATCAACCGCGGTTAAGACAGAAGGACTCTGCTAGAAATTTATTAAAGAAAAACAGATGCAAAGTTGCTTTTAAAACGATTTTATGTAAACAGCAGTAAATATTGACAACCCTATTTACAGTCTAAGGACTACAAACACGCACTAGCATAGCGTGCTTACCAACTTCGTTAGTTTTTATATCATTTGGGGGTTATCCCCTAATAAATTTTGTGGGGTGAAAATCTAATATACGAAGTGAAGACGGCACTAAAAGAAGACGATGCAGTTTAGCAAGTAGGTACCAGTGTAAAACAAAAATACAAACATAACAAAACGCAGTCGTCTTGTTATGTTTGTATTTCTAGTCTGCTGTGATGAAGTGTATATTGTGTGGGTGGGTGTGATATAAATCATACCACAACTGATAATAGCGGCGCAGGAACCGCAATCTTATAAATTTTAACAGCTATTACTATACACATTCCAGTTGACTGGATGGACGGCGTAAGAATTTAAGCGATTACCTTGACGCTTTCTATTACGTTGAGTGTTGTAGGTTCGAACTACACATGGTGTGACAAATTGTTGTTCGAGTCTGAGTGTTATTTGTGTACGTATCAACCACCACCAATTGCAAGAGTGAATTATAAGTTTGTGCAATTGGGGAGGCCTATGTCCAGCAGTGGACTGCGATAGGCTGATGATGATGAAATAGTATGTGAAACCGCACTTTAATACCATTACCTACACGTGTTAATCACTTCTACCACTTATTTGACTTAAGCCTACCATTGCTATTCGTCAATCCATTTATCAATCATACAGGTAGAAAGTATAACAAAGTTTACATTTCATACAACTTTGGCAATTGTTTATAAATCAGGTTTCCTGCTTCTATGGAAATGCTTCTTTAAATTTAAAAAGAACAGAACATAAAATCTTGTTACATCAAACAAAATCCCGTTGCTCTTCTCCACTGACGTGGGTAGAGTTAATTCAATAGACAGTGTGTCGCAGATATAAAATATCCAAATAGTACTACTCCCGCGGGACTGCGGTCTCTATGCGGTAGGTACAAGTTATAAGAAGATGCATATTGGAAACTTATATAAATAGGGTAGGAACTAAATCCTTAGTGTCTATTTAGTAAATTGGACAGTAAAGCTTGATTTTATTTAATGGTGTCATCTACTAGTTCGTTAAAGAAGTCGACTAATCTCTGTGCGTTCTATGCAAAACGGTAAGCAAAATAAATTGTTCGATTCCAGACCATTTTTCAATATAAAAATAGAGCACAGAAGTTTCCAGAAACATTTGCATATAACACTTCATTACGGAAACATTCAAATCAAAATCAATTTAGAATTATTTCTAGATTTTAATTTCAAAAAACTTTATTAAAATTAGACCACAGAGAGAAGTTTCCAGATACATTTACCTATTATACTTTATAGAAACATTCAAATGTAAAACAATTTTGAATTATTTCTAGAATTTAATTTCTAAAAAACTTTTTTATTTGAATATAAAGATGAGCAGCTTACAACTTAAATTCTATTTAGAAGTTAGTAGGTGGCGCCGGGCGCCGACGCCCACAAAGTATTTGACACAAGTCCGTACCAAGGGCCGATACCTTACTGCTTTGACAA
The DNA here is from genome assembly GCA_932526445.1 of Phragmatobia fuliginosa. NCBI lineage: Eukaryota > Metazoa > Arthropoda > Insecta > Lepidoptera > Erebidae > Phragmatobia > Phragmatobia fuliginosa. Next base: position 14,517,402 of record OW052074.1, on the reverse strand, counting down.
GAGGGGACCACCATTCAAAACTTCTATTTTAATGGGACCATTCAAAACTATGCTCAACCCAAGAGGGCAATAGAATCGTTTACAAGTTTGATACTACTCCCAACGAATTCATAATGTGATTAGTTCCACTAATAAATACTTTTACTTTATTAAATCCCATGTAAGTATTCGGCGCCAACGATTTTTCGAGAAGCTTAATCGAATTTGAAATGGCATTCTAATAGTAAGTATGCATTAAATAAAAAATCAAATTGATATATTGATAATAACATAGGGGTCACTTCCATTATCGAGACTGATAAAATCTGTTCATCCTTCAACAATTGGCTGTACCGTACTGTAAAAGTAAATACACCTAGGTATATACGAGGAGTCGAATAAAAATCCCATTTTCAGATGTAATCATGTGTGTAACTCTCATATAACTGTAAGGCCCTGCGCGCACGGGAAACTTTTGTCACTGTGACTGTTTTGTCACTTTCATTATGGCTGTAGAATTATATGGAGATGCGCGCACGTTGCGACGTGACAATCGGATGACAAAACTGTTTTGTGCCTGCGAACAAGCGTGCGACAAAACTGTCACCGCGCCGCTAGAGTTTGATAGAAGCGCGCGCACGAGTGACGAAACAGTTTCTACCTGTGCCCTAAGCCAAAAGCGGAAAGCGGAAAGGATTAACTTTTTATTTATATTTTCAGACAACTTGAAATAGCATTGTAATCAAAACAAAAGTGTCTCCTAGCGTTCAATCACCACATTATCATAAAGGGTCTAAGCAATATGCATTGAAGTTGTTCTAATAAAATATTCAAGGTTTTCTTCGAAATTACTAGAGCTTGAATTGTTTTAGAGAAAATGAAATATGATATAATTTGTTTAAGTTAACACTGGTTGAAAGATTACAAGATGTTATTTAATTTTGAGAATAACACAATGATCGAAGATTCTATGTTTCGGCCCAAAAAATTGAATTTTGTACTGAATCGATTTTTACCCTTTGAAAATCGACTGTCGATTTTTTGTGTTGGTATAAAAAATATTTACAATAGTTACAATTAGCTGAATGTATTAATTTGATAGGTAATAAAAATAATTCTTATAATCGAATTCCTTGAACTAAAAAATAGATGATTTTACTGATAAGAGATCCCACAGATTGTTTAATGAATATTTTTGTTTTTCATAAAATGGATTTATATTTATATTGTAAATACAGAAAAGATATAGAATCGATCCTTTAGAAATCGTTTTTTTATAAATCGATTCTTCATGTTCTGATTCGAATCGAATCAAAAATCCCTACAAAATAGTTTATCCTGACGCCATTTTCCGTGCCCCGCTCTCCGCTTACTTTTGATTGCCCGCTGGCGATAAGCAAATATATATAGTATATAGAAGAAGTGGAAAGAAGACCAGTACTTTACGAGAAAAGATTAAAAGAATATTCTGACATATGATAAATACTAGGCATGCCTTTTAAGTTCTGTCGTTTCCATATTTAACGGCAATTTTGAATTTGAAACAGTTCTATATTCGAATGTGTTTAAATTTTGAATCTCAAAACATTTTTAACACCCCAACTTTAAAGTGGAATAAATGTTATAATTAGTGGTTTGAGCGAAGGGAAAAGTGTACTAAACTATGTGGTGAATACTTTGAAAATATGCAGTAATTCATTAAAACTTTCTGCAATCATTCGAAAACTTTTACGACGTATGAATTCGCAAATAATGACTGTCTCCTCCAAATGCATATCGTTGAATGAACCATGGATTTACAAAAATGTTTCGTGACTGTCATTCGCCGTGTGCGCACTCAGATTTTAAGACGCGACGCGACATGACAAAAACTTTTTTGTCGCAGCGACAAAAGTCACCCGTCAGCGCACTGCTTAAGGCCCTGCGCGCACGGGAAACTTTTGTCACTGTGACTGTTTTGTCACTTTCATTATGTCTGTAGAATTATATGGAGATGCGCGCACGTTGCGACGTGACAATCGGATGACAAAACTGTTTTGTGCCTGCGAAGAAGCCTGCGACAAAACTGTCACCGCGCCGCTAGAGTTTGATAGAAGCGCGCGCACGAGTGACGAAACAGTTTCTGCCTGTGCCCTAAGCCAAAAGCGGAAAGCGGAAAGGATTAACTTTTTATTTATATTTTCAGACAACTTGAAATATCATTGTAATCAAAACAAAAGTGTCTCCTAGCGTTCAATCACCACATTATCATAAAGGGTCTAAGCAGTATGCCTTGAAGTTGTTCTAATAAAATATTCAAGGTTTTTCTTCGAAATTACTAGAGCTTGAATTATTTTTAGAGAAAATGAAATATGATATAATTTGTGTAGGTGAACACTGGATGAAAGATTATTAGATGTTATTTAATTTTGAGAATTACAAAATAATCGAATAATTAATGTTAATTGTTATAATCGAATTCTTGAACTAAAAAATCGATAATTTTACTGATAAGAGATCACACAGATTGTTTAATAAATATTTTTGTTTTTCATAAAATGGATTTATATTTATATTGTAAATACAGAAAAGATTTAGAAATCGATCTTTTAGAAAATGATTTTTATTAATAATCGATTCTTCATGTTCTATTCTAATCGAATCAAATATCCCTACAAAAAGTTTATCCTGACGCCATTTTCCGTGCCCCGCTCTCCGCTTACTTTTGATTGCCCGCTGGCGATAAGCAAATATATATAGTATATAGATGAAGTGGAAAGAAGACCAGTACTTTAAGAGAAAAGATTAAAATAATATTCTGACATATGATAAATACTAGGCATGCCTTTTAAGTTCTGTCGTTTCCATATTTAACGGCAATTTTGAATTTGGAACAGTTCTATATTCGAATGTGTTTAAATTTTGAATCTCAAAACATTTTTAACACCCCAACTTTAAAGTGGAATAATTGTTATAATTAGTGTTTTGAGCGAAGGGAAAAGTGTACTAAACTATGTGGTGAATACTTTGAACATATGCAGTAATTCATTAAAAGTTTCTACACTCATTCGAAAACTTTTACGCCGTATGTATTCGCAAATAATGACTGTCTCTTCCAAATGCATATCGTTAAATGAATCATGGATTTACAAAAATGTTTCGTGACTGTCACTCCCCGTGTGCGCACTCAGATTTTGAGACGCGACGCGACACGACAAAAACTTTTTTGTCGCAGCGACAAAAGTCACCCGTCAGCGCACTGCTTTACTATTAGGCCCTGCGCGCACGGGAAACTTTTGTCACTGTGACTGTTTTGTCACTTTCATTATGGCTGTAGAATTATATGGAGATGCGCGCACGTTGCGACGTGACAATCGGATGACAAAACTATTTTGTGCCTGCGAAGAAGCCTGCGACAAAACTGTCACCGCGCCGCTAGAGTTTGATAGAAGCGCGCACACGGGTGACGAAACAGTTTCTGCCTGTGCCCTAAGCCAAAAGCGGAAAGCGGAAAGGATTAACTTTTTATTTATATTTTCAGACAACTTGAAATAGCATTGTAATCAAAACAAAAGTGTCTCCTAGCGTTCAATCACCACATTATCATAAAGGGTCTAAGCAGTATGCCTTAAAGTTGTTCTAATAAAATATTCAAGGTTTTCTTCGAAATTACTAGAGCTTGAATTATTTTAGAGAAAATGAAATATGATATAATTTGTTTAATTTAACACTGGTTGAAAGATTACCAGATGTTATTTAATTTTGAGAATGACACAATGATCGAAGATTCAATGTTTCGGCCCAAAAAATTGAATTTTGTACTGAATCGATTTTTACCCTTGAAAATCGACTGTCGATTTTTTGTGTTGGTATAAAAAATATTTACAATAGTTACAATTAGCTGAATTTATTAATTTGATAGGTAATAAAAATAATTCTTATAATCGAATTCCTTGAACTAAAAAATAGATGATTTTACTGATAAGAGATCCCACAGATTGTTTAATGAATATTTTTGTTTTTCATAAAATGGATTTATATTTATATTGTAAATACAGAAAAGATATAGAATCGATCCTTTAGAAATCGTTTTTTTCAATAATCGATTCTTCATGTACTGATTCGAATCGAATCAAAAATCCCTACAAAATAATTTATCCTAACGCCATTTTCCGCGCCCCGCTCTCCGCTTACTTTTGATGCCCGCTGGCGATAAGCAAATATATATAGTATATAGAAGAAGTGGAAAGAAGACCAGCACTTTACGAGAAAAGATTAAAAGAATATTCTGACATATGATAAATACTAGGCATGTCTTTTAAGTTCTGTCGTTTCCATATTTAACGGCAGTTTTGAATTTGGAACAGTTCTATATTCGAATGTGTTTAAATATTGAATCTCAAAACATTTTAAATACCCCTTCTTTAAAGTGGAATAAATGTTATAATTAGTGGTTTGAGCGAAGGGAAAAGTGTACTAAACTATGTGGTGAATACTTTGAAAATATGCAGTAATTCATTAAAACTTTCTACACTCATTCGAAAACTTTTACGCCGCATGAATTCGCAAATAATGACTGTCTCCTCCAAATGCATATCGTTAAATGAACCATGGATTTACAAAAATGTTTCGTGACTGTCATTCACCGTGTGCGCACTCAGATTTTAAGACGCGACGCGACATGACAAAAACTTTTTTGTCGCAGCGACAAAAGTCACCCGTCAGCGCACTGCTTTAATCGTTTCGTTAACCAGTTTCGCTGTGATAAAACTCACGTTAATCCTAAGAATTTCTACTAAAATACCATGATCAAATAGAGCAACAAACTTTACATAACGTTTGTTACACAGTACAGTAAATCGAAACAGTTTTTACATTTTGCTGATTCAAATGTATAAGAAATAAAAGGCAAGCTGTGGGCGGACGGGAAACCTAGGGTCGTGTGTAAAAAGAATGTCGCAACTATCCAAGACGTGTGGGAGTCCAATAAGATCAGTTTATAGACTGGGAGTGATTCCCAGTAACTCTTTAATACCGTTGTTGTTCAGTAACATGATTTGGGATTTCATTGGTGCGTCCAATAGATAAAAATTCTCGAAAATTACTACAAGAAATACTGTGTTGTTAACAAGTGTACGTAGGCGTCACGAGTGGAATAGCATACAGTAATAATAGGTTCTGAAAAATGCCCAGTTATACAATGTTAAGTTTTTAAATTTTAAAATTTGGTTCGTGTTGATGGTTTGCAAACATTAAAATGATTTCTATGTATCCCGTGAATACTTTTCTTGAACTATTTAGGATTGTACTGGAGGTTTCATTTAATCTAAACATTCTACAAATATCTATCATTAAATGCAAATAATGAGATGAACGAATGGAGTTCTCGTTGGTTAGTCAAAATTAATTTTGTAATGGAAAAGTTTTAACCTGCTTAAGTAAGGCTTTTTCTAAAAACTATGTACGTGTAAGTTACTATGACAGCAAGTTTTATGATATTACTAGCTTTCGCCCGCGTCTCCGCCCGCGTGTATTTCGGTTATCGCGGTAAAAAGTAGCCCATGTCCTTTCCCAAGTTCAGTTCTATCGGTTTTTAATCGGTTAAGTGGTTTAGGCGTGAAAGCGTAACAGACAGACAGACAGACAGTTACTTTCGCATTTATAATATTAAGTAGGGATTACCTCTTGACTATAGAGTTTAATGAACTTCCTTTGTGATGTGAAAAACAGAGCAAAGATATCATCAAGACGAAATGATAAACGGTACAGAGCACGTGCAACAACTTAATGTCGGAGACAGACTAGATTGTGACAGGTCGTTTTCTAAATCCGTACTTGTACAGGAGCGTAGTGGGCGTTTCGCACTTCTTATTTTGGCGGGTGCAATGCAGAGTAGGCGACAAGAAAATAGTTACACTCGAGCTGGGGCGTTGACCACTCAACGGCCAAGGATTGGTAAGGTGACATTCGAGTTTTTAACACTTCTTGCTACTAAGAAATATGGCAAATATAATTTCATGTCCTAAAATTTAACAGAACGATCTAATTTTATTAAAAAAAAAATTGGTCCAATAACTAAACAACGCCCACCACCGCCTTAAACGACGGCGTTATTTTTATGTACTATGGGTTGGTTGTATTATGGTAGTCTTATAAACCTAGCCTAAGTTGCCGATATCGTTAGCTATCTGCCAGTGAAAGTTCCTTCAAAGTCGGTCAAGTCGGTTCCCAAAAATAAGATGGAACAAACAGACTAAAATAAAAATTCATCTATTTTTGCACTGCTATTCTGAAATCGCAAACGCACATATTTTATTTATAAAGATAGTGGTTCATGAGTATGACATCTAAACCACAGGTCATAACCTCTTAGCTGGCTTAGCTGTTAGACTCAAACCACTAGACCTACAGGACCCTAAAATAATAATAATTGCCCTCCTATTTAGTAGGTCGCGATTATTAGCTAGATAATAGTTCTTACACAATCGGAATACTAAACAGAATAATTAACAAACATGACACGCCTTGTAATAAATGTTTAGCATTAATTATCATCTGGTTAAGTTGTACACCTCGTAAAGATGTATGTACAGAGTAATTAAAATGATTTAATGAATCTTACAAGGGGACAATAAAATTAATGAACTTTAATTTTCTTTTGGTTTCCTCGAGTGAATGATGTCAGCAGAGGTCCAATTGACCCTTCCGCCATCCATTTAGGAGGGGGAAGAGGCTTGGTTCTCCCAAATAAGGACAATTTACGTAACAAAATTTATTTTTCATGTTTACTTAGGACAAACAATAGTGATATGGTCTATGCGTATTGGAAATAAGGCGAGTTCACACGGAGGCCAGTGAGCGTATCGTCTCGGTCCCTTGAGAAAGAGGCATTTAAAATATAAATCAGGACGTGCATACACCTTGGAATAACAAAGTACCCAAGGACTAGACATTTACATGTTGACTCATTTTTATTCTTGGAATAAAAAGGGCACTTTCTGTCCGTATTTGCTGGTTACCACTGGAAGGGGTTTTTATTGTCTTTTAGACTAAAAGGACAACATGTGGACAACATCAATGCAATGAGACAAATGCAAACTTGAAACAATCCTATACCGTCTCGTTTGAGCAGCGTGGTTTAATAGGCTAAAACTTCTTTTGTCCGGGAATAAACGAATAAATTGTTGATGTAATAATGAATGAGTTTTTTTTTTTAAATTATACAACATAGTTTCATGTGACACAAAGAAAACGTTTCATGTTTGCTTATATTTCATTATGCAGTTAGATTTAGATCACAAAAGCTTATACGTTCCTCTCTATCTTTAATTTATGGTATGATTAAAAAGAACAGTCAGTTAAAGGACACATGATAATATTAGAGAAAGTATGTGGAGTAGGTTCATTTCACCTATTTAAAATATTTTTGTCAGTCCTCACTATATTACCACATTTAGTAACTTCAATATGTTGTACAATTAACAAAAAGAAATACGCATAGCTAATTGTTCTGCCTACATTTATAAGAAAACTAGCTGACCCGGCGAACTTCGTACCGCCCTAAAAAATAGGAGTTGATCGTAGAGGGTTGAAAATTAAGGGTTGTATGTATTTTTTAATGCCACTTAATAAAAAAAAAGATTATAAAAAAAATTAAAAAAAAATTTTTGGGGTGAACACCCCTTATCACTTAGAGGTTTGAAAAATAGATAGTAGCCGATTCTCAGACTTACTGAATATGCATAAAAATTTCATAACAATCGGTCAAGCCGTTTCGGAGGAGTATGGGAACGAACATTGTGACACGAGAATTTTATACATAAGATGAAGCATCGACACAGTATGCAAATCTATGGCCAATTAAATCGCTATTATACACGCGTTACGACTACAATAATTTGTGGGCACGTTTTAAAGCGGGTCCCATAAATGTCAGATGGTTGATAGTTAACATAGCTAGTAAACAACAAATCATTACTAAAAAAGTATTGGTTTATTACAATACTAGCTTGCGCCCTCGACTTCGCCCGCGTTTATGTCGGTTATCGCGGTAAAAAGTAGCCTATGTCCTTTCCCAAATTCAGTTCTATATTCATACCAAATTTCATCAAAATCGGTTCAGTGGTTTAGGCGTGAAAGCGTAACAGACAGACAGATAGAGTTACTTTCGCATTTATAATATTAGTAGGGATTACACTTCATTCATTAAAGTACTGTAGAAAAACATCGTAATATACGGTTATGTTTTTCATTATATACATTAAATTTTTAATTTTTTCTATAGCCAATTTTTACACTTTTTAAGAAAAAAGTATTCAACAAAATATCATATGATAATATATATATCATATGATAATATAGGCCGGTTACTTTATGAGCTAAAACATACAACAGTTTTTTGTTCGACCTGTAAAATTTACTTATAATGATTTTATTCCCCGGGGGCGTCGACATAATATATTAAGCCAGTATGAAATATTAGCACAGGAACTGCACAAAATTCATAACATAATGATTCATAGGAATGAAATATAAACCCACTTTACACTAGAATTGGTACCTACCATTCGATGTTACTATTCCGACAACAACGGAAAGGAAACCACCCAAAGGAAATATTTGTATAATGTTAGGTACCTAAATAATAGATGCATTTATATTGAATCACTGGATATACGTATTTGTGCGATGAGTAAAACTCTTAGAATAGTACTGTCGGGATGTTTCCTGTCTATAAGTTGCATAAGGATGACTGATGATAACACAAAAGAGAAATAAATGAAAATAAATACACTATGTAAACACGTGAAAGATAAAATAAAAATAAATGAAATGATTACAAGTACAATGATTACAATGATTACAAGTTAAGTTTGTAGGTAGTAGAGCCACGCTGATTTCAGCACGAATGGGCCGGCTCGACCCGGCCAGTACTACCCTCACACAGAAGACCATCCTAATAATGACAGCATTCTTGCTGTCGTATTTCGTTGGTGAGTGTGAGACCGGAGGCCCAATCATTCTGCATCATTCTCCCGCCCTTCGAAGGTCAGGAGAATAATGCAGAATAATCAAACCAGGCTGCCATGGTAAGGGTCACCATGCTACATTGTCTACCCTCACAATAAGCATGGTGACCCCTACTCCTGGATTCTACTCATGCTTTCCATCAGGCAGAGTAGAGTCACTTTGGCAGGCTTAAATATAAAAAAAAAAAAAAAAAAAAAAGGTAAGGTTATGTACGAATGTATATTATTTATTTAAAATATACTCTGATATTACAAAGGTCATAAAGGTAGTGTAAACAATACAATATTTTACTATTCAACAGTTCTAAAAATTTGATATCTTGAGTTTATGGCAGTCGGGCGAGACGCATTAATCGTAAAACAAGTCTCCAGAATGAATTAATTCTTGAAGGGTAACAAAATTGATGTAAAACATATACAATGTACATGTAGGTACAAGGCACGGACTGGAGAACTAATATAAATAAATAAACATTTCGGTCACCTTACACACAACGTCATCTAATCCCAAACTAAGCAGCGCTTGTGTTATGCGTACTAAACATCTGATATAAAGATATAAAACATACTTTTCTTTTTGTAGATACATACATATACATAGAAAACACACCCGAACTCCAAATATTTGCGGATCACACAAACATTTGGTCCGACCCAGGAATCGAACCCAAGACCTCAAACGCCAGTAGTCGCATTCGCTACCACTGTGCCACCACCGTGTCTGAAGTCTAATGTTCTTTTAAAACTTAGGAATAACTAGACTGATACGGCTAATTTTGATAAAAATATAAAAGCAAAAACAAAAATCATTTTTTTAAGACAGCTAGTAAGTACTAAATAAATTAATCCTTTTTTGTATATATAAGCCCACCAAAGTAAATCTACTCTGCCTGATGTAAAGCATGAGTAGAATTCAGGAGTAGGAGTCACCATCCTAATTAGGTAGGTAGGCAAAACAGCATGGTGACCCATAGCATGGCGGCCTGGTCAGATGTTTTTGCATCACTCTCCCGGCCTCCGGAGACCGGGAGAATGATGCAGAATGATTGGGCCTCTGGTCTCACACTTACCAAAAAAATACGACAGCAAGAATGTCCGCATTATTAGGATGGTCCTTTGTGTGAGGGTACTACCGTCCCGGTCGAGCCGGCCCATCGTACTGACATCTGCGTGGCTCTACTACCTTCAAAATGATTTTATTTCATACTTCCTCATATATTTGTATAAACCAGGACGAGAGGTACAAAATAATACTAATTAAAAGATTTTTCTTCCACAAAGTTACAAATTAGGCGTATTATTACAAGACATTTCGACAAACAGCTTTCAGCTTACATTATTAAATTTTAGCCACCTTCCCATTAAAAACAGATCAACCTTTTTATTAAAGTTATTTTTCTGCTCGGCGATGTTGAGCTTACAGTTTTATGTTTCCTAATATACTTCGTTACACGTTGTATCCATAATTTAAAAGCTGTACTCAAGACGCGTGAGCTCGCAAGATGAGGCGGTACCTCCCGCAAGGGGGATGGGACGGGTCGAGGGAGGAACATGCCTTTACCTAATGTGGAAGACAATGCGACTCTCAAGGACTATGTCAATGTTATTTCGGGAGCTTGTGGAGCGACGAGACTACCTGTAACCAGTCTTTCAACAAAAACTAGCCGATAATTAAGAACCGACCCTTTAATATCGATCACTATTCATAAGCACACATTATACACTGAATACATACGAGTATATTTTGTTTAACAGCCAATTTCAGAAACTACTGAACCAAACTAAGGTTACGTCACGGATGAATGGCCAGATTAAATGTTGGGACATGTCCGGTCAAAGGAGACAAATGCGTTGAAAATGGTTTCTTAGAAACCTTCGAAGTTCTAAGCTACGTATTACCTTAATTTTAATAAACAAAGACACCTAAGTTAGGTGTTTAAATTTAGCTAATGTTGTTAAAAAATATTAGGCTTACTATGTGACTTACGATGTAAATACTTCAGAAATGTCAAAATAATCCTTACTAATATTATAAATGCGAATAACTGTCGAACGATTTTAATGAAATTTCATACACAGATGGTCTAGAGCCTGACAAAGGATATAGGCTACTTTTTACCGCGGGCGAAGGCTAGTAAACTATTAACTAAATAACTCAGAATGAATAAACAGATGTAGGTTTTAATAGAGTGAACGACTGAGTGAAGATCCGTTAAAGTCATAAATGGGGCTGTCAATCTAAGTCGTGTCTTCATAATATGTAGACTGCGTCCGACAATCACGTCGCATTGAGATAGGTTCACTGGATCGGCACTATAGCTTTCAACAGATTACGATTTATCTTACAAGTAGCCTCAAATATTTCATCGAGATAGCACCAAATACAAAGCCTTTTAGATGTGGCTGTACATGAAAATGTGGATTTAGGATAAAATATTTTTTTCATGTCATTCTGCCGTCGTCCACCATAGTTCGGCACATTACGGAACATAATGTTGAATGTAGGTTATTACAACATAGCAAAAAAAAAATATTAGTGCTTATCGTATGCTATTCCATTATTATTACAAAATATATAAATATTTTTGCGGATTTCATTCCGGAAACTACAACGGAATAACGGATGTTCATGATCCACACTATAAAAGATTACGCTTTTTGATATCCGAATCTGTATCATGCAAGCGACTTCCATGTTCTCACTGATAGGAAATGAAACTTTTCCGCATAAGCAGAATTGTGTTCATCGAGACGTATTCTTAGGAAACTAATGAATTTAAGGCATTGATATTAGTTATTTGTGTAGGGTATACAGTGATAACTATTTGTATAATTTTGAGATATAATTGTGATATAACACTCGGTCAGCGTGGGACGGCATGGGTTGTTAATTATTGATGAAGTAAACATTTTGCATAACGGGCTTTTCATTTTCTGTTTGGAAATCATGGTTATTTATTTAGATTTAATAGAATTATTCTGAAAAACAAGAAATCCAAGCAACAGAACGAGTAGTTAATGTATTTTTGTGCAGTGTAAATTCTTTTGACTACATGTGTCTGTAAAGAGCATGCCGAAAAAAATTGCTGGTAAATTTTTACGAGTTTTTGAGGTTTAAGTTTCTCAAGTTTAGTTGAACTAGCGTATTACGTCGGAGAACGGGGATTAACATTGTTTGTTTCAGCTCATTGTGGCTTGTGTTGAACGCTCTTTAGTGGGATCGACCGGCTTAAGGTTTCAAGTTCCGGCGACATTACACTGTTCCATTCAATTAACTTGATAATGGACACTTTATGTGATTTAGCTAATATACTATTTCGTTTCAGTATACACGACTAAAATTTATGTCTTATATGTTATGAATCTTTGTCTGTTTTGCAGATTCTGTTTTTAGTTTTTTTAGTAAGAATTGGCAGGCAGAGAGTGACTAAGATTTTTAAAAATTACTTTTATTTGATCTCATATAAGATCATACGTGTAGCAATGCATACAATACTATTACGTGTATGCTGTTTATTGTGAGATGAAAGTATTGAAATTATTGTCGACTCACAAGCATACAAAAATCGGGAACAGTAATAATAATAAAGAACATATTATTATATTATTTACTGAATCGAGGACAAAATTAAGATAATGCCCTACTGCAAATATTACTCTCAACTCCAGACAAATAATTATAATGTTTAATAAACTAAAATGTCATAACTTTACAGTCGAGTTTCCCCCTTGTGCAATCATATAAATATCTTTTCCGTGATTTGATTTATGAACTTCTTTGGTTACATGTTCATATTTTATGAGGAGAATTCATATGAAAATATCTTAAGACAATGTTATTTTCAAAATATTTCAGTCATAAATTTATGTCACTGGAGCTTAACTAAATAAAGCTCAAATGTGATCTTACTAGTGCTTTTACTTTTCTCATAAAATAAAAGCAATCATTAAAATCTTTCTTGGACAGATTTTAATATACGGCAGATGTAATAACTGTTTTAGAAAACAGCGTGTCTTTTTAATCGAACTAACCTTCATAAGTATCATTTGGGAAAGTTTTCATCCTATTCCATATAGTTACATTTTAATTTACTAGCCTATTTCACGCAGCCAATTAGTTGAAGCATCTGAGAAAGAACTTGGCACCAAAAATAAAATAGGGTTTTAATTGCCATTAAATGCAATTTTCATGGTAAAAAGTTAGATTAGAAAGTTGTTGATTGCTCATTGAGTTTCTTTTAGATGCTGGGTTCAAACTGGCTTGCTTTTATATTAACAGAAGAAATTATCTTTTTGTTTTTGATATTTTTTATCTGTAAAGAAGATAATGCGTAATAATACAGATGGTCCAAATTGCTGACTTTGAAATTTGCGAATTCAAGTAATAGAAAAAGAGCATTATTTGCAAACATTGCTAACTTTAATAATTGCAATTGTCAACGACTGCCATGATGAACATAAATGGCATGACAGAGTATTATTTACATAACTGCTGCATTACATATCCTACTACTGGGATTTCTTCCCAACAGGATCAACAATAGTGAATTTTAAAAACCAACAAGCTCCAGAAACATGCGAATTTAAACAAATCTACCCGATTGTTCATAATTAGAAACAAGTAGAAACAGTTAGATCTACATAATTGTTAAACGAAGCATTCAAATTAATACAACTGGAGTATAATAATAAACTAAATGTACGAACCATTTTCACATTCAACGCAAACCGGTGCATTTCCCGCTGACAGCCTTTCGGTACGACACATGGCTGCACTTCGTCGGATATGGCGTCAAATGAACACTGCTATACAGACCTATTTTTACATGTATATGCACTATAGGGCTGATGCACTTCATGTGCTCTATTTGCTTTATGATACCGAACGACGTACTTGCACTTTTCCAATCTTTTAGTAAATAATTATTAAGATTTTTAAAAGAAAAAATATTTTAAACAACGTACACTTGAGACTTACAAAGAAAAACTGACAAGGAATGATCTTTTGATTTAAAATTAGAACAATTTATGATTTAAAAAGTCTCAATTGTTGGAATACCTTTTTACAAAATCTTATCAAAAAGTTCCAAACTCACAGATATACTACATGGCTTTGCAATTTTCATTTCGCCAAATAAAACCATATTATACTCAATGTTTGACAAAAGTATGATTTTCACTAACACACTCCGAGTACTAACTGTAATCTTTACGATTTTCTTATGAGCTGTCTCTTGTTCGAAAGATATTTAATAACACACTAAAACAGCATGCCTGTTAACAAAGTGTGGATGAATGAAACGATTTAGAAACAGTTATGTCTTTATTGACAGTTATAATCGCGTTGAGACCTCTTTAATACCAGATAGTGAGTTTTACCAGCAACAATCATGAGTTTGAAAGTGTTAATAATTGCTTGCCGTACTAGTCAATTGATAGATTGTAGTTTTCTATCTGTTAATATCTGGAAACCATTGAGCGTGCGATGAATTGACTACAAGCAAGCAGGGTTTCTGAAGATGGAAACTGAGCTTGTTGTCAGGACAGTACATACATTGCGCCTAAGCGAGGCTTCTCTTCTTCCTAGATTCTTGAAAGAAGCCCCGTTGCAATTTTTTGTTTATTATTCTCTAGAGTGAGGATAACATTTACATAGTAGGGGACAAATAACATGACATTTTCGTACAAATAGCGCAGCAGAGCGTTAATATTTATATCGCGATGCAGCGTAGGCGTCTCAAAATTAAATTCGAACCACATCGCATCTAATTTGCATCATATGACAGATTTATTAACGTCACATAACTCTTTTACTTTGCCCTTAATCTAATAATTGAAGAAAACAACTGTGTGTACCAAGAAGTAAAGCTAAGTCTCATCTCATTCATCTCACTCATTGGGGTATTAAATAAACTTCTAACATTTACATCGTAAAGAATGTCAGTATATTTGTCATTAGCCTTCTCATCATCTGAATTATAAACCAACAAATACCTCAAAGATTACAGAAAATAAAAAAAGCGGCCAAGTGCAAGTCGGACTCGCCCATGAGGGGTTCCGTAGCAGCAAGAAACATCATATAAAAGTTTTTGTAGTTCGTTGTAACTTTCATCGATGTTTTAATAATAGTGTTTTGATTGAAAGAAATGTAAATTGCGGTTTATGATTTATGACGTATTAAAAAAAAACTACTTACTAGATCTCGTTCAAACCAATTCTCGTTCGAAGTTTGCATGGTAATGTACATCAAATATTTTTTTTAGATTATCATTCTTATTTTAGAAGTTACAGGGGGGGGGGGGACACATTTTACCACTTTGGAAGTATCTCTCGCGCAAACTATTCAGTTTAGAAAAAAAAAAATATTAGAAACCTCAATATCATTTTACAACACCTATCCATAGATACCTCACACGCATGGTTAAGATGAAAAAAAAAAATTGAGTTTCAGTTCTAAGTATGGGGACCCCCAAAATTTATTGCTTTTTTTCTATTTTTGTGTAAAAATATTAATGCCGTTTACAGAACACATCTACTGACCAAGTTTCAACAGTAACTAACAGTACGCTAACAACACTGCGTCTGTATCCTGATCGGTCCAATCAACCATCTCAATCTTGCCGATAGAGGTCGCCTATCTCCTATTATTCCGTAGGCAAATTTTACTACGTTACAATAGCCCTTATAGTTTCGGAAAAAAGTGGCAGTGACATACATACGGACGGACAGACAGACAGACAGACATGACGAATCTATAAGGGTTCCGTTTTTTGCCATTTGGCAACGGAACCCTAAAAAGTACTCTTTATGATATGGTACTACAAACTACTCGCACACGTTCAAAGATACTAAGATTATCTATTCATTAATCTGTGGTTGACATTTATATCTGTAAGTCGTGTTTATCTTTTAATAAAGTATGCACATTGCCAGTACATGATTGCCTCTATAAAAAATAAATATGTACATACTTTGAGCTTACGATCTCAAAAAAGATAATAGTGCTAAAATTAATAACATAGCTATTAAAATAAGTGATCACAATGTTCGCTACAAACAATAAACGCCTGGGGACAATCTAGTCGCACAACTTAATTACAGCCTCTGGGATGTCGAGATATTGGTTTTCTGATTGCGTACAGAGCAGGTAATTTGTAAGCAAATATGTCATATATAGCAAATATATTAGCTCTGATATACGAGCTTATTTAAATTATACGCAATGAAGCTTATTTAGTAGAGTTATTTATTCTGTGTATTCACGATTTGTGTTCTAGACAAGTGAATATGTTAAATGAAAATGTTTGAATTATTATAGATTACACTCTCCCTGTTCTGATGAGGTAGCAATGAAATTACTTTATTGTATATTGCAGTTAATAAATAAGATTTTCACGTACTAACTTACACTTTCTTTCGATTCTAAGATTCTTTTTTCTTTTCTTTTTTTTTTTTTTTTTCTTTTTAAAAAGACAACTCCCGCATTAGGAATATAAATTCCTGTGTCGCGGGGGACTTTACAAACATACATGAAACGGACACAAAGAACACCCAGACTCAGAACAACAAATTGTGAATCACACAAAGTGTTGTCCTACGTGGGATTTGAACCCACGACACTTGGCGCAGTAGGAAGCGGCGTGGCGACCGCTTAAGCCACTAGGCCAACCGTGCAGTCAATTCTGTTATTTTGTTATAAACTCTTCTGTTATTGACACGGCTGATTTAAAGAAAATGATTGTTTTAAAACGGTGAAAGGTAAAGAGTAATTATAAACTATATGCCTATCAATTTGAATCACTTTTGTAACGACTTTCCTTTTTAGGGTTCTGTTGCAGACTGATTTGAACGGAAATTCATCGCTGTTTTGAATTGCTATACATATATGAAATAAATAATCATTTCTTGCAAGTACGGATATTGAATCCTAAATACTAAAGAGAAATACTCTAAACTCAGCCTTGTTTTTCAATCAATCGCGGCTCTAAACCGTAATTTTATTGTTGTGTGGGCTGACTAATGAAATGAATATCCTCCTGGGTCTTCGAATTTCACTTTAGTAGTTTTTATAGTTCATTTAAACAACGAAAACGTCGGCTCATTCTCGTAAAACCCAATTAAAGTTAATCCATACAGCACGACCGATTAGTCAACTTTCTGTGGTCACGGAGCTAAACATCCGTTAAAGAGTTTGATTTTTATTTTTATAATTTCCTGGCGCGAGCCGGGTGCGTATGCACAGGCCCGTGATTTATCATCTCTTATCTAAAAAATAAGCCACGTGCTGCAGCACAAATAGATCCCGACAAGTGTAGACCCATCTTTATATATTCTTTAGAATAGGAAACATTAATTTTAACTTTATTCGTGATGTGCATTTGAGAAGACTTTATCTGCTTTTATAGGCTCCTTCACCTTTGTGTACCTTTACAAGAACAACTGCAAATATCGCTGCTGGGCAAAGCTAGTATAAAATAAAACTAGCATAAGTTACTCTTTTTAACCTCAGCTAACTTCCAGTGAAAGCCGCGTTAAAATCAGTCCAGTCGTTCCATAGACAGACAAATGAAATTTTCATTTATGACATACATCGTGAACATTATGTAGAGCTATTAATTTGCAATTACAAACAGGAACTTTAATTTTATTTATTTGTGAATAGAGGATAGCTTTGGGCCTGTCTAAATTCGAAAGTCAAAAAGCAAATAAAATATAACGCATTTATCGGAGAACCAGTGAAACTGCTCGTTTTCATGTGAAATCGATTGATGATAGTTATAGTTGATAGATCGTTTTAGTATCATGTTTGTAAAAAGTATATATGAAGCTAGATTGTTAAGTCAATCATAACACAAAATTACTGTAAACGAGAATTATTCGTGATAAAATTAAAGAGGTTACGATAACTTCTACTTTCCGACGTTTCGAACGGGATATACCGCTCGTGGTCACGGGTAGACTCTGGAAACATGAGTCTCTATAAAAGACTCGAAAATCTAAAAACAGTTAACACAAAACTACTCATTAGAAATATGAATACAATTTTATGTTTAATTGAAATAATACACATTGTAACTAAATATAGCTTTATGAAGGTGACCATTATATTGACTAAGGTCAACGTCAAAGCTTTCTTATCTTGGGTTCGTGCAACGACCTGAATGATCCATCTCAGTTTTGATTTGTATACTACACTTTGATTAATTAGGTGAATAATAGAATCTATGTAAATAAGTAAAACTGTAATGACTATATTTTTACTAAATACATATGAAAGTTTGAACGGTACTTAAACAAAAAATATTTTTTTTAGTCTCTACCTGTTTGTTCCGAGTATACTCTGAAACGGCATGACCAATTTGACGAAACTTTCACTGGCGCATAGCTAATGATATAAAGAGTAACTTACGCTACTTTCTTGCCCCGTGCCTTATTATATATTAGGTGTGACGTGACGACGTTGTTGTTATAAATTTACTAAAACTCAACGCAGTCCATTTATGTGAATAATTTTATACCGCCGTTGAATAATTTTGCTAATTATTATATAATTGATAGGTTTTCCTTACAGACAGTTCTTAACAGAAACCCGGAATATGGAAGTTTGGCGGTGATTCCTGCCCTTGCCTCGGAGAGCACCTTAAGCCCGTCGGTCCCAGTTGTCATGAGCATCAATGGCAATCGTTATTAGGAAGTCAGTGCCCTCAAATATACAGATAACTAGTTCAACCTTAGAAGTTCAGGTCTCCCGTAGGGTTCCGAAGGACCCATGCCAGCCACTCCGTGGAAAAACTGATATTCAGGTAAAACCAGCGAACTAGTAGCTGACCCCAAACACGAAATCTCAACGAAGTGACGAATGTAGCTGAAGTTAAAACGACGACGTGGAGTCAAAGTCATTGGTGCACATTGAGAGAAACCTCTATCCTAAACCCTAAACCTATATAGTGTCCCTGACCAATCCGTTTGTGGCGCCGGCTGAGAGCCTTCTGCCTGGACATACATTACCGTGGCCAATGTGGAGGTCCTTAAATAGACTTCGGACCCAAGTCGGCCGAAGCAAGGAGCACCTGTTTAGGTACGGATTCTTGGACGGTGATGAACTGCTGTTTGTGCGGTGCAATTTTAACAATGTCCCATCTTGCAACGTGCCCTGTGTGTCCAGACACCTGTACGCAGGAGGACCTGAAGGCTGCCACCAATAAATTTATTAAAGTATCCGCGTTCTGGGCTGAAAAAATATTTTTTTTTCGACACGTAACGTTTTTTATTGAAACGCTAAGAAGAGAAACCTATTTTCAGCAGTAGATTGCAATAAATTAATTGGGACTTTATACAATTGAGTTACTATAGTGAAAGCCTAGTCTGGGATCCTAAGGTCATGTGTCACATGTGACATGTTATAATTATATTACACTACGCTTTACCCAGACTATTATAACTCTTTAATTGCCTTTGGGTGTGTTCGTTAATTAATAAACTGACGGATATTAATTTACTTAAATAAACATTTTTTTCTTTTAATTGTCATAGTTTAATATAGTTGAAATATAATGGCCTACTTAGTTTAACCTATATTATTGTGACAGCCGGAGGCCTAATTTATTCTAATCTACAAAAACGTCGGGTGACCAGACTATGTGCATATTAGTCTTCATTTACGAAACCCACACATAGATAATACATACATACCTACGTTCCTTCAACGATCGCCGTACGAAATATTAAATTGCATTTTTTTATGTAAGTTTCATTAGTCTCTAATCGAAGGTGTTAAGGATTAATATATATAGTTTCTGCAGCAGCGATAGGGTTGTAGTCCCGTAATGAAGAGAATGGAGACAATTGCGTCTGTGGTCTCAGATTGAATAGAACATTTAACCCGTCACTAGGTACAAATTAGTATTATATCGTCAGGTTGTTGACAGCTCATGTTCTGTGAACTGTGCCTAATTCATTCTGTCAGCGCAATGATAATGAGGTTTACTTTGGCTCTTAGATTATATTATTAATGAATTACTTAGTAGTATTATTCTTAAAAATGCCAGTTTTCAATTTTGTCGTACGTAGGTCCTCGTGAATATAACGTCGAAAGAGAAAATAGAAGAAAGTAAAATGTATATCCCACTATCTGTAAGTATAATTGTCAATAAAGAAACTCACTTCTTCATACTCTATCACATGACTGAGCCCGCAGTGACTCCACTATGATCTAAGTGTAACAATTCTGACTTAGATGTTAGTTAAATTGGTTACAATGGGGTTGGCATATTCGAAAACAATAAAAACCCCTAAATAATGAAGAGAAAAAAAACTCACTTATTCAACAAAATCTCTAGCGTTTCTAAATAAGTAATTTGTCAGCGATCTACGGCGTGATTGACGGACGAACTACCTTCTTAATAGTCGGATAATAGCCGGATAGCAATTTGAATGAAATATGACAGTAGCTAACAACGCAGCGATAACTATTTTCTAACACGTTACAATCAACGGCATAATTACAGATAATAACGTTCCGTTGTCATGATAAATGGACAAAGTTGATCCATCATTTTATTCCGATACTTTTTGTTACAGCAGATGTATTGCCAGTACAGCTTGATTTGTCTTCCTATAGAGTTTTTGTCCCACGACAGGACAAATATAGACTGGACGCATATACATAGTTTTATGTTTTTGTTTTAACATGATTTTGAACTAAATCTTAAATTGTTCGCTTTCTGCGTTTCTTCAACATTAAGATGTGTTCCTGATCTATGTCTATACGTAACTTGTTAATTTGAAATCACAAACAGACACTTCAATTTTATTTATTTGTATAGATTAATGGGTTAAGTTAATGGGTTTTTATTTGTTTGTATATAATAAACGATATGCATCGCATAATATATATACCGATAGTTTATTAAAATGATTACCATCTACACTAAGTTTAACTTGCTTAGTTTACACTAAGTTTAACTTGCTTAGTTTACACTAAGTTTAGATTGCTTATAGCTTTTGTAAGGCCTTTGCGATCGGAAAAATATGTTTGTTTACACTCATACATTACATAGTCAAAACTGTTTTTATTCAACATGAGCTAATGATTTGCAATACGAACAAAAGTATATCGACAAAAATGTATTCTTTATACAGTAAGGCTACATTACAGACGTATAACCTACACGGAACTGTCGCACAATACAGCTTTGTATTCTGTGACGTGCGTAGTAATGTCTGAGAGAACCAGTGTGGATGAATATGAAAAAAAAGGTAAGGCTTGAATGGGCGTACGATTGTGATACAAAGGAGCTTGGAACTCAAGACTGCGCGGAAACATTACTTAGGAACTCCTTGCGGGGATGATACACGGGAGGACTACAGTCGTTGTGAACCGAGGCATTTTAATTGTCGGAGTATTGTATTTGAGCGCTGTTTAAATGTAATATTTTTGTAAATCTTCATCAAATTGTAACTTCATTTAAATTACTCATATCTAATATCTTCAGGGTGTATAGACTGGTACTAAAAGTTTAATGTAACAATTTTGAAGCTAAACAACATTCATCTAGCTTTCGAAGCTAGATAAAAGTCAGTTGATAGTCTGGCCGAGCCATTGTCTGGTTCGCATCGAAGGCAATGAATGGCTGGAAACGATGCTAGCGCTCTTAAATAAGCACTTCACGAGGCGAATTTATTACGAAACCATCCGCCTAGAAATATTTCGAAAAAGGAATGACTGCCCAAAAATCCGGACCATAGAAGCGCAATTACAATTCAGATCAAATTACAGTCAAATATTATGATTAGTAATGGTTATAATTGTATTTTCTTTTATATATTCGTCCTAGTTAGTCTTATTTACTGTACTATACAAGAGCAATGACTAGAAATCGATTAAGTCTTGTGTGATGGTACTGTTTTGTGTCTGGGTATTATTTGTTCACAAGATCTAATATACATTTAGAAATATATTTTATATTCATGTATGTTTACCGACAGTCTGGTTCTGTTTAGTTTAGGACTTTGCTTTTTTATTGAAACCTATGTACCTACCAAAGTGACTGAATCGCAGAGTAGAATAGCACCAACGTATTACACTTCGGGTGTCCGAGAGGCAACTAATTCATGAAGTAGAAAATTTGAAGCTTCCGTAGACCAGATAATGGGCAGTAGTGTTTCTGGACAGATATCTGTGCAAATGTTTTTATTACTGAAAATATACTTTGCTATCTCAATTAAACGTCATCGATTCACAAAAAGCCTTTTTGTTATTTGAAGCAATTCCTCAAAAAAGGGAATTATTTTGTCGTAGACTACTATTAACGTTTTATTACAACACGTAAAAGTTATTTAATGTTTTTATGAGCTATTCGAAAGTTACAAATCTATTTCCAGCTCTAAAGTTGTATGGTATTTTTGTTTTGATTTTAAAAGTAACAATAACATAATTAAACATAGGTGGTGCTTTGCTTTGCATCAAGTTAGAAAGTAGAATGTAACACTAATCAAAATTCTATAGATTTCAATTAGGTATTCACATACAGTGATTCATTTGATAAGTTAAAAGATCTTTTTTATTCCCTTTGCTACTGTTTCTTTAAAGTTTTTTCTTATATGAACCTCGATGTTTAAGAAAGTTTATTAAGATTTTCTAAAAAATGAATAAGCATTTTGATTTGAAACTGTCTGCAGCATCAAAGAATATTCAGATATTAAAAACGTATGTAGAATTTAGATATTGTTCTTCAGTACATGTTTGTCACCTAATTAATCCTGGACTGGCTGGTCTGAATACTTAGGATGAAATTTTGTATACATACAAAATTTTACAATTAAGATATACATATTATGTATATCTTAATTGGTTCCCCGATGGTTTGAAAATAAAATTGGACCCAGTAGGTCGCGTTGCTATCAGTATGTCAGCGTCAGCTAATAACTAACACATTTATTAATTCTCAAGGTGGTAAAAAGTTCGCCGGAACGTCTAGTTTGTTATAATACGATGATTTAATCTCTGTAACTATTTTAAATCATTTGAAGAAAATATTTTTTTGGAGTTAGAGACTGCTTTCGCTGTGAGGTTTGAAGTCGCTCAAAAAACTGAATAAAGTACTGAACACACATAAAGCAGCGTTATAATATTTACAAAGTAAGTAAGTATATATTATAGTAAGTAAGTTTACATAACCGTGAATTTTCTCTGTGGCGAAGACTTCGAATTCGTGAATCATATCGTAATAAACTTTTGACAAAAAATGACACATCGGCTAATAAAGAATACACTACAAAAAGATTATTGTAAACATATAATCTTTGTGTAAGCGGCAAGATAAAAGTAGAATACAAAAGCAAAAAATTCCCTACATTTTTAAGTACTTACTCAAAAGCACTTTAGTGAGACACATTTTTAAAGCGTTATTCGTAAAAGCGGAACTTCAGCTAAACGTGATATCATATAGGTATATTTGTATAGAGGATTTCCCTTTTGATCAGGGAATCAGGTCAGAAGTGTCAGTGTTCCAGATTTCCTCGTACCTGACAAACTATGACCTCATTTAATGCATGTGACCCGAATTAAAATTTATAAGTATTACGGTGGCATTCCAAATGATGTTGCAGCAAATTTTGGAAAGACGGCTTTATTATTCATCATAACTATGCTATCTTTTTCTAACATATGGGGCAACGAGCAGCTTCACCAGATGCTAAGTGACTACCAGCGCTCATAAATACCTGTGACTTTATGAGTTATGAGTGAGTGGACGTTTGAAGTTGGAATATTTTTTCAGTCCAGCCCCCCTAGCCAAGTTGCCAACGTTTTTCGTTTTCTATTCTTTATTTTATTCTCATGTTTCATTCACTGAGTCACGTGATTAAAACCAAATATTAGTCAATGAAACAAGTGATTAGAAAATAGAAAACGTAAAAAGTTTTTCACCTTGGCTAATAGGCTTGAAGCAGGATCGATGTGGAAGCGGCGTCGGTGTGCGTCGGTGTGTGCCGGACGCTGCCTAAGAGAGGGTCGTCAAACCGAGACTGTGCCCGCATCAGGAGCGGGCAGGCGCTGGGGGAGTTCAGAAGGAGATCTGACCCTGGACTTCTCCTCCTCCTAAACGTAGAAGCGCGGAGAGGGCACACTGTGTGGTTTTTAGTCGGTTCAAGTCCGACACACCACCCCGCCGTAACCTCGGTGGGGTGACGGTCCATGATGATTTTCCACACATAAAAAAAGAAAACAAAGAATGATGTGGAACGTATTCATATTTATTTAGTTACATTTATTTACAAGCTATTATTGTAATTTTTATCGGGAGTCATAACGTACCACTGCTAGGCTCGTGTCTCATCTCCTATCGGGAGCATGACCCGATCGATTTTCAAAAATGTAAATTTGCTATTCGAGAATTAAAACATAATATTATTATCAAATAATTGACGCAGTTGTTCGAAATTTCACATGAGCCATAATTAGGTCAACAGGTAAAATTATTATAAATAGTTACGAATAATTACTATAGTTATACAAATAAATAAACGAGGTATCGCGATCGCCCACACCCATATACAACACGAACATAAAATCCCATATGTCATGCTAAAGAGTTGTTTTACACCACTGTAATTATCCTTTTTGGAATTTTCGATAAGGATAATTTAATTTATAATATGTATTTTGTAATGATAAAACTTTGGCATGGTCAATGGTTTTACAGGAAACCAGTGTAGGTTATTGTTACCGTTCTTTTACACCAATAATAGAGCTAACGCAGTCCAAACCACTAAGCTCTTCGTTGTTTCAATATGGTATATTTGAGCTTGACACGGATTTAACAAATTTAATAGTGATTGTGGTAAAAGAGTTTAAAAAGAACGTCCAGTGTGGTGTCTGGAACAAATGGAAAAGGGGAGAATGTTTAAAGTTGCTGTCTGACTTTGAAAAGAAACTACTATAAGGTATTGTCACTTATTAAAATAAATACGGTAGTAAATAGGTACCGATGCCAAACATAACATTATATGTGAGCCTGCCAAAGGGACTCTATTCTATATGATAGAAAGTAAGAGCCAAATTCAAAGAGTAGTCACCATACTCCATACCATACAATTCATAAAACGTTGACTATGATATTACAATACTTCAATTGCAAGAAGCTAGGTATGTTCTTAGCAATTATGTCGCTAGAACTACTAAAGTACTCTTATACAGTAATTAAGCCTTTATTATAGCTCCGGAGTCAGTGACGCGACACATAATTAGGCTGTTTAATAGCCTTAATCGATACACCTACATTACGGTAGAATGTCTGTAGCACGCCTAATGCCGCCCATACTCTCATTAAGTTCAATGAGCGTGGGTAATCTTAACGCGACTCGATTTAAAGTCGATTAATCTTTTCAGTGATGGAGAAATGTTTAATTAAAAATCATCCGATATTATTAACTGGGTTTTATCCATTGGATGTTTTTAAATAAAATTAATATTCATGGCACTCTGAAGTGTTTTACTGTGACGGGGCTTTACGAGTAGATTACTCTTTTATCAACGTAGTGGAAGGAAAGTAATGCTTTCATATTCTATATTCTTCTCTTTTTAACTTTGATCCTATAGAATAATTTTATAGGTCCTAGTAGACTATAAATGCAAATGAATTTATCCGTACTAGTACTACATACATCTGTGTTTATGTGTATTATCGATAGTGAAATATTCCACGTAATAAACTTCGTTCTGTATTTCAATCATAATCACATTCTCGTTACATACAGTATATTTCAAATAGAGAAAAGAAGAAGGGATACTTCAATCGGCTTGATTAATAATTACATTTGACACAACTTACTCAGAAACCAAGATCAAAAATAGACGTCTTCATAGAAAGTCCATTGTAGAGTTTTAAACCAAAGTCTTGTTGTACACGTAAACAAGCGTCAAAGCAAGTGACGGCACCCGCATTTGATGGCCTGCAGTGCACTCAGTTTCACTCTCAAAGCGCGTCCTAGTTTGCCATACTTCCACCAGCTGCAGGATTTTATTATCGACTTGTTGACAGATTTCTCGCCAAGTTTATCGAGCTATTAACTTAAGAAGCTAAAGACATTTAACGACATGTTGCTTAATAGTGAAGAGCATCTTGTTCACGGTATGCACGGTATAAGAAAATTATAATACTTCTAAATAACTCGTTAGATTATTTATTAGGTTCCATTCCAAATTAAAAATATAATTTAAAATCATCACTATTGAAACTAAACTTATAATACCAATAAATAGCTTTCGCCCTGGCCTATGTCGTTTCTCGTAAAAGCGCGACAGACAGACAGAGTTACTTTTGCAATATTTATTCAATACTAGCTTTCGCGCGCGGCTCCGCCCGCGTGTAGGTCGGCTATCAAGGTAAAAAGTAGCCTATGCGCTGGTTCCCACTACGCCGGACCGGTAAATCTACCGGAAACCGGACACCGGACAGAGTGTTCACATTACACCGGAGCCTCGGACAGTCAAGTACTCAGCTCAGTTAAATTTGGACCTGTGCACACAATAGACGACGAAATTGTTGTGTTGTGGTGGTATTTTAATAGAAGACAAAATAAAAGAAAACTTTGGGTACATTCTATTTTCGAATGACAGCAACCACTTTTGACGATTTACTGAAGAAAATGCGAGCAAAATGATGTGAGGGGAGCGCGGGCGGGGCGAGGGGAGCACAGGTGCTGCGAACTGGGGGACAGATACCGGATCAAACTCGTTCACATTGCTCCGGTCCGGTATTTTTACCGGACGATCGTAGTGACAAAACGCACGGTAAAAATGCCGGACCCGGCAAAAATACCGGATCCGGGATAATGTGAACAGCTTCATATAACTTGTACAGCCACTAGCCCTTCCGGCAGTTTTACCGGCCCGGCAAATCTACCGGTCCGGCGTAGTGGGAACCAGCGCTATGTCCTTTTCCAAGTTCTGTTCTATCTTCATACCAAATTTCATCAAAATCGGTACAGCGGTTTAGGCGTGAAAGCGTAACAGACAGACAGACAGAGTTACTTTCGCATTTATAATATTAGTAGGGATTATAACTCAAAAAGTTGAGGCAATAATGTCTTTTTCTTAATGCTCTGCTAAACTAATCACACAAGTCTGGTGAACGCTGCTCAACTATGCTAACTCAACTTACCACAAGATTTAGGTCGTGGGTACTTAACAACTAGGTCTCCAAGATCCTCAGTAGCACGATTGAGCACTGTTTAGAAATGCTCCGCTATTTGGTAGGATTATTTTTCTTGTGAGCAGTAACTTTACAAATAAAAATACTTGCATACTTGAGACTGCGTAGCTAATACTCTTTATGTTTTAAACACTCAGTAAAAATTAACCTTAAAAAAGATTAAACAGTTGTATGGAAGTTTCGATTTCGTCTTTCTTGAAAGTTAGAAAGACAAAATCGAATCTGCGAATCTGCTGGTAGTAGCGATTTTTCTATTAGAGCTCCCGTTTCAAAATTGATGATACAGATGTTAAATTGAAAATTACTCGAGTGTAATTGAAAATAATTTACTGGCATACTCTCAATGATTGCACATACAGATACTAGTAACGATGAGAACACAGATCTTATATGGAGTAATTAATAGAAAGAGCAGCTTGTGATGAATGAAGAAAAAATCTGGGCCAGTCAAGTGCTCGTGGAGGCAGCGTGCTCGAGCCTATTATACTCGTGGTAAGGTTTAGGGTTACTGAACTTTGTTGTCGTGTGTTATTGTGATTTTTTGAAGGTACCTACTATTATTTAAGGACCAACTCCTAAATTGTTAATGACAATTTAGTGGTTTTAGGAACTGAGTTATGTTAACTTTTAATTAATTTGATAATATAGATATTTTAGGGTCATAAGGTGAAATTGGTTATTATAGTACACATTTTGTAGAAGAGATTTTGATTAGTGGCTCTATGTGGTTTGTGATATATAAATTTCGTATTCTATATCATTTATCTAATATACATTTTTATAATTTTTAATAAGCTTCTTGAAAAATTGTAAGTTTTTATAGAATTTATAATATTTTAAGTGCTTTAAACTATTTCGCATAATAGTGAGATGTAGATTTAACCACAATATACTTTTACTATAAAGTAATAATACAGTTTAAATCATGTCAAATCGCAAAAAAATCATAAATAATATTATGTTCTAATACCTGTTCCAAATCGAAAGTGTTGAACAATCTAATTATGGTTCAACACAAGAGGCAATCAATCAATTAAATGTTTCCTACACTTAAAAGTTAAAACATAACGGAAATTATTTCTCATAGAAGTGTCAAAGAATTATGTTGATGAAACTATAAGAAGTATGGATTCCGTTGACGCCGAGCGACATGGTACAACTTCCTCAAGACGTGCCATCCGGAATTACAATCGACCATTGTGTATTGTACTGCACCTCTATGGTACAAATACGTCTATGGTCCTTAGAGAGCGAAGCATAGATTATAGATATGCAGTAATAATGGTTCGGAGCCATAAGGCCCTTTGTGTTAACCATGTAATTGTATTGAGTAGGCGATGACCTTTAATGACAATGTTTGAAAAAGCTTTTTGTAGCGGTAATAACTTTTAAACTTTAGTGTACTCTGATTAAACATTTTTTTATAAATACGGGTATCACCGAAAATACGTAAAAGCTTTTCCAAACATTGAAATTACCTGACGTTCGAACACGTTTACAGGCCTTGATCACAAGCTGTAGTGTACCCTATTAAACATGATCATTATATTGACGGTATTGATTTGTTATTTACAGTATGTTCTGATCATTTTCCTTGTTTCTGCTTCTTTTTATTAATAGGTACATACATACGCCTGCATATCACAAATACTAATGTGTTAATGTTCGTAAATAATAATGTAATTATGTGCCTATGGCACAATTTTGATTGGGACGCGGATTCCAAATAAGACACCTTTTAGCCAAGTTTCGAAGAGAAACACTGTGGAGCATGGTTAAAATTGTCATATGCGAGTATAACGTTATTCCTTTTGTTCTTCAAAATGATTGTTGACTATAAATGCATTAAAGTATAACACTACAAATAAAACATGTAGTCAACTGATATAAAGAAAAAAAATACAATGACGCTTAATCCTAACCCGGGCCGAATGGAAACGTGCTACAGATAACAAATACTCGTAAATGTTCTCTAAGTTGAGCAGGTGTAGATCGCCTCGAATACGCACCTGTCTTGATTTGTGTCGCGGTAAATTCGTCTCGTCACGGCCGTCTCATCCTACATGGATCTGAAATATAATAAATATTGGCTTTAATATTGCTGGCTTGAAATTATAATTTTTATTTTGGCATGACAAGGAACGCATGGAAAATGGTTAATATCAAAGTAAGTTTTACATAGGTCAGAGTAAGCTTAGGTCTTTTCACACTCGAATTGTTCATTTAGGCAAGTCCTTAGTCAAACCGTCGTTCGTTCTATTATGTATTAACTGTTCATGTTAATTAATCTGATATTAAATAAACTTCATACCATTTTTAGTATGTCATTACTCATTATTCATAATTCCTTTTTGCTTTGTTTGGGACTAGATATTGTGTGTCAGATCGGAAATCTCCGAATTATTATTATTGTATTCCAAATTTAATTTACTCGTCACAACCATATTTGAAGTAGGAAGTCATACACAAAAGTTAAAAGTATAGTGCACTGCTAACTGGGATGGTAATGTTTTGTCATTTGTCAGGGAGGACGTTTTTATAATCTACAATAATCAGGGGTATGCCTAAAGGTTCGAGCTCATTATGCCGGGCCGCAGCGTGTCGGGGCGGGCCGCAGCGTGTCGGGGCGGGCCGCAGCGCAGCGCAAAATGCTAACTTAGCACATTGTGACGGGCCGGGTCGCAGCGCATTGACGGATTTTGAGTAGAGTGTACCGCATGCGCAACTGTTGTGTATTTAGTGCAACTGTATCTTATGGATAGCTCTGACGAAGAACTTTCTTTTTTTCGCCTGCTGTTAGAAGAAGAAGAAGAAGTTAGAAGAAAAAGTATCAAAAAACGCAAATTTCGTAAAATAAACACGTACGCGCATGCACACCAATCTGCTTGCTATAGCACACTGTGACGGGGCGCAGCGGGGCGGGGCGGGTCGCATCGCAAGGACGCAAATCCGCGTCGCAATAATGCGAGCCGCTGCGGCCCGACACAGTGTGCGATACTACATACAATTTGTATTGAAGCGATTTGAGCGGATTTTTGCGCTCCGCCCCGGCACGCTGCGGCCCGGCATAATGTGCTCGAACCTTTAATCTACATTATATATCTTTATATTATTATTATATCTTTGTTTTAATCTACATTACTCATAAGAAGATCCGTAAAAACTTTACTCTGCCTAATGTACCTACTCAATGCAAATGTGTTTATTTTATACATTCTGTACCAAAGAAAACGAAAAAATATAGTAAGAAAATTGATACTACACAAAATCTGTTGCATCACCATGACATATTGGAAAAATATTGAAGGTAATACGTAATTCCATCATAGAGCGGAATCCAATACCGTGCGAATATGTGTGTATGATTCCCCAGTGGGTTTAAAAGCTAGATCGTACTAAAAAGAAAATATATTTCTGTTATTTGTATTAAATTCAACGTAGTTTTCAATTTGACATGATATAACTACCGCACAAGACATTTTTCTAAAGGTATTTTACTTTATAAATACTTCATTACTTATCCCTCAGATTTATATATATAGACACGGGTTTGTATATTACTAAAACTAATCAAATGAAGTATACCTTGGCATGGCATTTAGAATGAATGGAAAATCTAGTGATTCATTTCGTGCAAGTCTCAAACAGTTAATAGCTTTGTTCTTGTCGATTTCTCTATTCTTTATAGTTTCCCATTTTGTCTCTTTGTCGTGCATGCTCATTTTTGTAGTTTTTTCATCATTGTATTATGTCATTATCTATTCCCCTTTCTATTTGTGGTGTTCGTTTTATCCGACTTCCTGATTCTAGTTTTTATCATCCTTATTACTTTTGCTTTGTCATTTCCTCTTTGTTTTATTTTTTAAGACGTCTCTAAAAACTCAACATTAATTGTTACACTTTCTATCCATCCTCTTTTAAAGTTTTATAAGTAAATCTTTATTAAAACGGGTGAAAGATTATTACCCAATATGCTAACTGATTATTATCATAAACAATATTCGAATGAGAATTTCGACAGTTACTCTTCACAGATGGTCTGTACGAAATTTGCAAACGTTTAGTATGCGGGATGGTGAGTCGGTTTGCATCGATTAAACTAACATTACAAAGTTATTAAGCAAACGTATTTTAATTTAGTCAACGCCTGACACATTTTGGAGTTGCACCGGAACGTAGCGGGATTCAAATGAACTCATTTTTTTATGATTTGGTGACGTCATGCGAGGGATTGAACGTGTGCCGTGTTGTGGTTATAAAAGCGTTAATTTAAATACATGATTATATCAATGTCCGGAACTAAATACAATAGTAGGTTCAAGTTGTTCGACGTCATCGAGAGTGCACTATGGTTTTGGTAAATGTTTATTTTTAACAAATGTATGTTTATGAAGTCCCCAACAACTATTGATAAACATATTACACACAGTATAAATCATTTAGCTTGTCATAAAATTCTTTGTTATAGAGGTGAATTGAAACCATTAAGTATTTTTGGTTTAGCAATCAAGATTTACTAACGAATAAAGGACGTCGATTCGTCATATTTTTATCTTGATAGCGTCACATTAACTTCAATTCTTATAAGAAAAGCGATTCCTTCGTCACATAAATGTATTAATAACTAAAGTACATAAATTACACCACCATAAACCATAAAATGTTTACATTAACAATTACTAGAAAGTCGTAAATTTATATTAGAATTTAAAAAGCTTGATTGTTATACAAACCTATTACAATAGAACATTTCTTCAGTTAATATACTAACTGAAGACCACCACGCTTCGGTGTCAAATTGAAAGTGTACTCATCAATGCGTATCAATGAATAAAAAACTAATGATACTTTTATACAAAACATACTCGAAAAACTGTACCCTTCTTCTGACGCAGTCGGGTAAAATACAATCTTTGAACCGGATTGTATAATATGTGACCTCAATTGGTGTATAACATTTTCTTACAAGTCTTAGAATTCTCGAAACATACACAAACCAACTTAACATTTATTTTTATATAAATGTAGAAGAAATATTAATATTAATATCGAGAAATGTTTTCTTTGATAGGATTCCACGTGGAATTTATATTAAAGGAGACATTTTTTCTCTTTTCATCGACATTGTTGAATTGAGTTTCGTAAGTTAGGTAAAGAATTCTGGAATTGAGGGATAAACGAGAAAATGCGTAGGTGGTCAGTAGCTAGAAGAAAATTATAATTTACTAGCTGACCCGGCGAACTTCGTACCGCCTTAGAATTAATTCATATTATAGCAGCGCCATCTATTGATTACTTACTCAACCCAGTCGAAAGGTATCGACATCTGTTAGAATCATTTGGAGTTAACAGATAATTGTGACTGTCAAATAATAACAGACAATAATCTATATATATAAAAATGAAACCCGTTTTCCTTGGTCACGGCATCACGCGTGAATGGCTGGACCGATTTCACTAATTCTTTTTTTGTTGTATTTGTTATTATTAAGAGAAGGTTCTTACGGAAAAAAATATTAAGAAAATCTCTCAGAAATATTGAAAAATAAACATTTAATTTTGCATATTTAAAAAAACGCGCGTAACGAATGTCAATGTCATTCACAGCCATTGAGTGACGTTGAATTGGCGGTACGAAGTTCGCGGGGTCAGCTAGTTAGCAATAAATTAAAATTGCGACTATAATTTGAGATTTAAACTATCCTATCTCTCAAGTTAGATCGAACTGCACATGGTGTGCGAATTTTATTATAATCGGTTAAGTGGTTTAGAAGTCCATTGAGGACAAACATTGTGACACGAGATTTATATATATTAAGATTGCTCTACGTGTTTCATTTACGGAGGGTGGTATAAAAGGCAGCCATTATTCGTCATGTAATATAGATTACGACTATTTACGACAAGATAACTTGAAAAGAAAAGAGTAGTCTGAAATTTTAGATTAATTTCGAATAAGAACATAAAAAGAAGGTATTCAGATTGCGACAGTATTAAAGAACGGAAAAAAATGGCAATCATTATTCCATTGCTGGACATAGGCCTCTCCAATTGCACGATCTTAGTTCGATCCTCGGCTACTCGCATCCAGCTCTAGCCAGCCGTCTTGCGATCAATACGTAGTAGACAATCCGTTTAGACCACGGATTCAGTTTCATTCATAAAATCGTTAAATAGTATGCAGTTTACCATACTTTCTGTTTTGTAGGTAAGTGATCAAATTGATCTTAATTCTCCAGAAATAGCATTATGAAAAAAAAAAAAACATTATAGTCAACAATCCCTCTTCACATGCAGTCTCATTAAGCTTTCATTAAGGAAGTATTCATTAAAAGTGTGGAGCAATGAGCAGCTTCCGCTGGGCACCTCGCTTCGATACTGAATTAGAGTGCATCACGCAAATATATCACTCACTAACGTGCCACCGAAAGTCCTAAATTTAATGATATGAGATAATCATTTATGTCAGAAAAATTAGCCCACCTTAAATCTTCCGTATATCTTTCCAAAAACAAATATACGTAAAATATATATACGTCATTTTAGTTCATGGATTTTTTTGCCCGTAATTCTCCTTGGGGTATTCTTATTATGAAGACACACAATAGATTTTTTTCGTTCTCTTTCCTTTGTAAAAATGGTTTTGTATTATAAGATCTAGAGACACAACGTCTGTTATATAGCTGTGGATCAAGAGCCGTATTTTTTTACGATATTTTTCGCAGGAACTAACCTACTTTCAAACTACTCCTAAAAATAAATTCACTCCGATTCTATCCTTTGACCTAAATACAGGAGGTAACACAACATCCGAATATTTAAACCCTAGGCGGAGATATTTATGCTTCATAAGAAGTATGGTTATAACTACCAGTCTTTGTTAACGTAAATAACAATAATTTTGTATTGAAGTATTTCCAGGACTACTTTGAATGCTATTTATTTCGGTCTGTGGGTCTATTTGTTCGTGACGTGACCCAGACAGATTAGGTCTACAAGAAAGAGAAACCTCTTTTCGCTAATAATATTATTAATAAAGTACATTATTATCACTGATATCTGGAAAAAAATAATATTATTTTTACGGGAATTAAACGCGATCACTTATTAAGGGTATTACATACCGGTACATGGGGACACAAAAACATCAATAATATCGAAAATGTACGGGTAGATGAAGAACCTTCTACTTCACGGATTCGACGACGGAGGGCGTGCGCCGATGAGCCAGCCAGCCTGTGACCACGGCCAGTGCAACCTGGTCGAAACGTCAGGCAAATCAGAAGTATGTAATACCCTTAATAAGTGACCGCGTTTAATTCCCGTAAAAATAATATTAATTATCTGGAAAAAATATGAAAAGAACACACAGTTGTGCGAAATTGAATAGTGATTTATCCAGAAACTAGAACAATACATTGTTTAGAACGCCTTTTGCCTACTTGTATTTATGTCAACCCTTATCTTTCACATGGCGCTCTATCTGGCTTTGTTCTGAACTTCTCTGTACTTCCATACAGCTTTAACAATATGACAACGTTACAACAGAGTCCTTGCTATTGAGCCGTCCATTTTGTACCCGTTTTCAAATTAGTGGCAGTTTCAGGACTACATTGAATAAATCTTACTTCTAGTTCAAGTTGTTTTGTTTCTGAACTGTAGTTATAATGATTAATACGAGTTTCAAAGGTTCATTTAATCAGGCTAAGAGACACGTCTGCGATAAGGGATTTGATCGTGGTTCTTTTTACTAACCCGGGATTTCAGAATTATTTATGGGTTGCTCAGGTAATGAAAGTCAGTTTATTACACAACGGTCTGGGTCGTATTTATGGAATGTTTTATTATTAACTCGACAAAAAAAACTTCGAACATTACTTTTTCTTCTAATCAAACAAAATATTATTATTGACACAAGACACTGACCTGAAAACATCTAAAAAATCCGTTTCAATAAAAAGCTCCAAACAGTTTGAAATATATTGTCAATTTTTATGCATGAAATGACTCAAATGCACAAATACGCTGAACGAAGGCAAACTGAATAAAAAACTGAAGCTAAGGATTCGTTCACAAAAGTAAATTTGTCAAAATTAAAACAAGACTAGTTTTTAGTTATAAATCTAAACTGGATCGTGAAGGGATAGTAATGAGAGGTTTTATAATCATTACATAGTAAAGAGTAGTACCGAAGAGAGATAAAATGATGTTTATTTATTTATAACCATTAGTGATAGTGAGGAAATTAAAGAGAAAACGAACACATAATCTTGGGGCAGGGCTATGATTAGGCCTAAAAGATGTATACAACTGTAAAGATGTTTAACTGAGATGATGAAGATAAATACCAATACCTCCTTTTCAAGGAGAGGCCTATGTCCAGCAGTGGATTGTTAAAGGCTGTTGATGATGATGATGAAGATAAAGACGTATTGTGAGAAAAAATATCTCGTGTTCTTAATTCACCTTGTGTTCATTATGTTGTATTCTGTCTGATTCTATTACGATTTGGACTAGTATGATTTTGTTTATATGACTTGTTGCAGTGATTGACTGCACGGTTGGTTTAGTGGTTTAAGCGGTCGCCACGCCCCTTTAACACCGCAAAGTGTTGTTGGTTCAAACCCCACACAGGACAACTTTTGTGATCCT
Source organism: Phragmatobia fuliginosa (assembly GCA_932526445.1). Lineage (NCBI taxonomy): Eukaryota > Metazoa > Arthropoda > Insecta > Lepidoptera > Erebidae > Phragmatobia > Phragmatobia fuliginosa. Next base: position 14,481,548 of record OW052074.1, on the reverse strand, counting down.
GAAATTGTTGTTCTGAGTCTGCGTGTTCTTTATGTCCGTTTCATGTATGTTTGTAAAGTCCCCCCGAGTAAAGAATATACATATATTCCTAATGCGGGACTTGTCTTTTAAAATACAAAATAAAAACAATTTTTAAAATGACTATTGCCGAGAAAATTGATAAATTGAAAAAATGATTAAGTAAATGAATAATCTTGCAAACAGCTGTACCTTCTGTTGGAGCAGGCTAAATTTCATTAACACCCTGAAAGGTTAAGTTGGATGCAGTCCAAGTCCGGCCAGCAGGCCACAGCGTCAGGAGGTCGTCGACCACATAGTACGTGTGCGGCCAAACACACAAACCGCTTTGTTTCAATACGCAAACGAAATTCTAATGAAGAACAGAATCGATGTCTGTAAATTTCTAATGTCAGTAATGGGTGATTATTTTCATCTATACATATAAATAAAATTGAAGTGTTATTTCAAATTAAGAGATTTTCACTCAATGTATCTGAAAGCATATGGTACATAAAAACAATATTTAAAATTTTGTCTGTTTGTCTGTTTGCTTCATCCGGTTAATCTCTGGAACTGTTGTACCGATTTTGACGGGGATTTCACTGGCAGATAGCTGGTGGTGATATAAAGCATAAATTAGGCTACTTACAGCTTCACCTTTTATAACGTTCGTACAAGAACACCCGTGGGTAACAGCGTGGGGTTCAATTAGTATTATTCATATAATATCATTAGCAAAATCCAATAATCTGGAAAAGGGTAGGATTAATTAATCCTACAAGTAATTAAAAGAAGCAAAAAGCTAATTAACTTTTTGCGTCTTGTAACTCATTCGCACCTATGTATCTATAAAGATATTCTATACAACATGTATGACTACACTAAAAAGGCATCAAAAGATATGTTAACATTTATTTATAAAAGTGCCATTCATATATTTAAAGTAGCTGAGCCCCGCGGTGTTACCCGCGTTTGTTGTCGTAACCGCGGGCAACGTAAAAGTAGTCTAAGTTACTACTACTTATATCATCAGCTATCTGCCAGTGAAAGTCCCGTCGAAATCGGTGCAGCCGTTCCAGAGATTACCCGAAATAAACAGACAGACAGACAAAAATTGTTAAAAATTTTTTTTAACAAAAGCGGTTATTTTAATATAATAAACAGACACTCCAATTTTATTTATTTGTATAGACAGTACGTACATGATAATACTTTTAGCGATTCAATTGTAGGTTCCAATGGCTTTTGTAGAAATACTTCTACTGTATTACAAAAGGCCTAATAATACATTTTCTAACACAGAGTTTTTTCTACAAAATACAAAAAGTGTTTTGTTATTTTATTTCTGAGTGATTCCCATAAAGTAAAATACGAATAATTAATTACTACTTGTAATAAAGGTCCCTTTGAAATGAGAGACGTCAAGTTTCAGATTCAGTGAGGAAGTAAGTTGATATTGTTGTAAGTTATTGTTCGCCGAGCTATGATCATATTTTATTGAACTAGGAATGTACTACTGTAAGCATTTACTTTTATAAGTTTTAAATGAAATACATAAATGTAAATTGTATTTTGTGGAATTGTTTCCAAGAGTCATTTAACTTAGGTTTTATGAAACGACCGTTTTTAGCAAAATTTCCTAAATAAGGAGCCACTTAAAGAGAGCTAGGTAATCCTTACTAATATTTTAACATTTAGAGGATACCGATTTCTCTTACAATTTAAGGGCTACATATGTAGTAGGATCGTAACAAGGAAAACCATAAGTATAGATAGCGAACTCGGATATGAGTTTCTTAAAAACTTCTTCAATGAAAACTATATTATTACTAATATCGTAAACTAAATACTACACGAGGATATTCAGTAAACAAAAATCTCTCTAAATTGATTAATAGACCTAAAACAATGTATTTGTCTGTAATAATATACAAGAAAATGCTATGATATACTTCATATAAAAAACTAAGTATGTATCCTTCCCTATTAGATGCCTCATAATACTCGTAGCATAAAATACTTTAGACAGTTTTTGACATTCATTCATTCATTGCATTGAGTCATTACAGTCAACCATTCGGTTCTCATAAAAAAAGTAAACAAATATAAAATTACCATACGAAGACGTGCCATAGACTTGTGACAAGTGAGGGCTCTATGAGAAATTCCAATGTTTTTCGAGCGTACTCGTCACATCGTAGATTGTGATCACGATCCTGTAGATGTTGCGGCCGAGCTATTTGCATATCGCGGTATCTTGGAAACGGTACCTTCGTTAATATTACTTGAAACATTACTTTTCCTCCATTCAACTGCCATACGAATAATTGTGCTTGTCTATGAAATTGCCTCGTTGGCCTAGCGGTTAGCGTTTGCGACTGCCGATAAAGATTTGGGACCAAATCCTGGGTCGGGTCAAGTGTTGTTGGGTTTTCCTTACCGCAAAATTCTCAATAACAGCCCGAAATATGGAAGTTTGGCGATGTTTCGATCGTCGTCAGTCCCGGTATACATGAACACCTATGGCCAGCTATATTGGGATGTCAGTGCCCTCAAATTTAATGACAAATAGTTCAATTTTTGAATTTCAGTTCGCCCTTGTAAATACTGATATTCAAGTAAAACCAGTTGAACTAATAGCCCACCCAAAATAATCTTGGGAATTAAGACTAGGATAAATTAAATAAATAACGGTTCCAAGAAACGAATAACAACCAACAATTCTAGACCATATAAAGATACCTAGATTTGACATAATGAATAATAAACACTTAACAAAAACATCTCGTAATTAACGAAATGTAATAAAAAATAATATGGATAGAGATCATTTAAAAACCAAATACACTATAAATAGTTTGACATAACAATTAGTTGACATTCTCAGAAGTGAAGATTCGTAGTTAAGTGTGATAGTGAGACGGTTGCGTGCCGATTGCTATTACTATGAGCTATCGAGCGGCTCTACGGTGCCGGTGTACGGCGATTCGCGGTAGGGTAAAGCGGTCTATTCCGTACCTCGAGTATGTTCTGGCATACCCGAATATCTTAAATTGTGTCGTATTATATAAACATTTTAATAGAACAGAAAAGATTTGGTTACAGGGGTAGCAGAATATAAATAAGAAAGAAAAAGAACCAGTATACATACGTTTTATTAGATTGAAACCTGCTGAACTAAATTTGTAATACGCCATGCATATTGTCATACAGCACCCCTACAGCTTTTGGCTAATTGACTGATATTGAATCTAAGACGTTCAAAATTGACAGCAGATAGTTAATTGATAGACACTAATTAAATTTTCTCTTCTCTATTAATCAGTATTTGATAAACCAAGAGCATAATTACATAGCTAGCCAACTACTAATAACATTATAGATATTTGATAGATATAAGTAAATGTTGCACTCTTTGTTAGACTGAACGTCCATTCTTTGACGTGTTCATCGGAGGACTTCTGACTTTGAAGTTGTTCAGAAGACAGCTAATTCTAAACCCATTTTAATACTGTTAAAAAGTATACATACGTCCTTATAAAATAAACAGTCCAGAGAAAAAGGACATGAGAATATTAGATTACTCTACATGTGTACACTGACGATGATTGACCTTAGCGACTTTTGGTATAATTTAATTGTGCAAAAGTGTGGCAAGTACATCAGAATTCGTAATTGAAGCAAGTACAGTTCCTTCGTAAAAAATTGAGTTATTGTTTCTTAAAGTTTTAAATGTATCTCGCCAAATGCATTGCTCCTACACTATATTGAACTGTCGTGAACTAATTTCCAAAATTTTATTGGAACCAGATTAAGAACAAATAAAAATATACAATAAATAATACAACGGAATTAAGAACTTCGTTTATTTCAAGACGGCCAAAAAGGATTTATATTTACACCTCTTTGACATCGAATTAAGATATCACTAGAGAAATCATACAAAAAAGAAATCCTAAGTAATGACAGCATACGTTGTATATTGTAACTACTCCTTTATATTCCTATTTATTTTTCTTACGAATAATTCTGATTTCGGAAGTCCTTACGAATAATGCATTCATTGACCCACAAATTGAAGAGCAAATCTAAAGCCCATAAAATACACAAGCACTTGATGTGCAAACATTTGTACACGTGTGCACCGAGGGGGTTATAGTTTTCGGTCATGTAAGGTCAATAACCTGACCATGTGTTTAGTCTACGTTTATTAGTCATAATTGGGACCAAATCTGGATTGTATTTGTGCCAAAAATTTAAGATAATCAAATCACATGGTGGATTGCTTACAAAAGCAATGTTTGTTTTTAAAATTGTTTGTATATATTAATACTACCGGTAAGAAGATAAAACACAATTGTTTATAGGTCATTGGAACAACTGAGAGGTGCCTATTGTGTTGTCGACAGGAAATGTTCTATAAAAGTAGCTTAGATTTTGCGATTAAAAAAATAAATTCCATTATTACTCGGTAACTATATTTTGGCCTTAGCTTAATTTACAAATTTTTATACTTTTTTTATTGTGTGTGTGTATTGTTATTGTGTGGATTATGATTGTATGATTATTTGTTTAGTCTAGTAAGGTCTAGTACCTTACAACCAAATAACAAGTGGAATGTTAACTTGTGTTAAAATATACTTATTTAATGGAGGGAGATCAACGCATTTGTGTCACTTACTTCTGTCCTATTTCATCTGTTTCTATTATTTCATCTTTTACATAAGTTTGGACATGTCTGACCTGCCCTTCTTCAGAACTTTATTAATTGATCGGTGCTGCTATTACTGCAGATATTTAAAATCATTAGTTTTTCATCAGCATTACCCCTCAATTAGTGAAAATTTATTTAATAAATTTAATCCGCAGCTCTCCGAAGTAAATAGAAACCAATCCATTAATTACAATTTCCAAAATTGCTGACTCAATACTGAGTTTTGATTAATTTGTACATGAATATACGTGACTAAATGTAGTCATAAATTAACGTTTATATCAATAGCAACTATATCAAAGATAGTTGTATGTAGACATTAAATTACATGTGCTAGGCGAAGCACATGATTGCTTGATATTAGATAAATAGTTACGACTACGTAACATTACGTAAGTTATGTAGTACATAGTTTCTATAAAAAAAATATATATATTTTGTTGAAAAAAAAAACACTCTGTATAACATCTGCAGTTTGTTTGACATAGAACATATTTAATAATTGGCCACATATTGGTTACCTAGCAGGCCTACTGCTAGGTAATGAATTCAACAATAAAGTGAATCCATTTCTGTTACAAGAGATTTTGTTATCGAAGTTGATGTTGTACTATTAGTTTAACTGACAGTCATCAATAATACACATTTACGGACCACTGTTTTAAATTTATTGGAGACACGATTCAGTATTTTCTCCTTATTGGTATTTCTAAACCAAAGGCAAATAAAGCCAATATTAGACATATATTCGCAATCAGGGTAATAAATTCTGATATTACCTATTTCATACACATTAGTTACCAGTATTGTTATAAATAAACAAGGTACCATGGATTTATAATTTAGTTGTTGAGATTATTGTCCTTATATGTATGCCTACAGCGTGTTGGAATGCTAACAATATGATAACTCATTACTGATAATACCAGTTACTGGATGTCCGGCAGTATGTTAAATATCTATTGTTTTGCTATGTCCTTATACGTTTTCTACTTACATATTTTTTTTTTTTATGTATGGGCATAGCTGCCAAAATGACAGCCTGATGGAAAGTTTGAGAAGAATCTAATGCAACATGCCTGTGGCCTACACTTGCGGCCTAAGAAGAAGAATATTTTTCACGCCCCGCTCAAACGACTCGACATCATAGTGGGAAGGAAATACTGGTAACGAGTTCGCCTTTTGACTGCTTGGCAAATTTGGGCAAAGAGTTAGAGCACTATCTTAAATACATATTTTCAAAACTCTTTGAGTCACGCAAAAAACAATTTCTCAAAGCACAGTTGCAAATTTTGCAATCAAAAACTTAATTATTTTATTACTGTTGCACCTCAATTCCTGTAAATTCTGTATAATTGTTGTAGATTTCTGTGTATAAAAAAATTGCAGTTTTAAGTTTAAATTCGATTGTAAGAGCTGAGAAACTTCATTGAAAAATTAACTGTATGTAAAGCCTTTAATAATTTTGTAAACATGGTAAGTGATTACAAATTAGGCGCCAGTTCCAACATTAAGCTTATTATAATAGAGAATTAATTTGAAATCGTGTTATTGATTACAATTTGAATGGCCTTATTTGTTGCTGTTAGTACCGCGTTTACTTTCATAATACATTTAGTTAAAAGTTGTTAAATTGAAATTACAAATTATGCCCTGGGTTAGAGGTCCAGTAATATTAGGGTTTCACCTCGGAATAGGAGATAATAAGCTGTAAACTCGTATACTCATTAAATTTGGTAACCTAAGTGTCTCAAAAGTCTAATAAAATCTCGTGTCTGCGGCGTAAATTATTCAAGTTCGAACGAAGGTCATGAAATCAGTTTTTTGCTATTTAAATTTAATTTTATATACAAGATAATTCGGACAATTTGATTTCAAATATTACGCCTAGCCGTTTTTGAGATATAACAAATTTCTTTTTGTTTATAAATCTTGCTTACCTGCACATAAAACACTAAGAATTGTGCTTCTTATTCTTACATAATAATATTGATCACATAAACACTAAGTATAAAATTAATAGGTATTGAAAATACCAATTTTATATGGCATTCTGCACTCAATTAAGTACAAAGCCTACAATATTATAAACTAATTGTTTCCTGCACGCTGGAACCAATGCCTTTATTAAAATCAAACATGGAAGAGTTAATCAATTATGACAAAAACGTCAAGAAATACGTAAACAGTATTTATTTATTTGAGGTAAACTACATATTATTTTATCTATAATTCCTATTATGTTAATGCATTCAATAAATACTTGTGTACATAAATAGGCATAATGAACTATCCTTCCCACTACTTTTAAGGAAGCGAAGGTTAAAATAAAAAGCGAAACAGTTACGTTATTTATTGGTACGACAACTCTGGATGTGAAAATAAACGATTTAGTTCCTAAAATAGATTTATCTAAAGTTCAACATCGATTCGTGTAGAGTTACAAAGTTAAAAGAACTCTCACTTTACAAGGACTTGACTGAAATACGACCGCATTTTTTCTCTCGGAAATGTTTCCTTTGATTTTATAGTGTTATTTGTTAATCGTATTTCGTTGCTAAATAAAGTAGTGAGTTAAAACTGACATCATAAATGGTTTTTAGTATCTTCCATTGGGAAGTATTCGACATTTTTTAAACATACATGCGGTGATATACTTTGGAATGCATTTCTAAATAGACGATAGAGGAAACTGATTTCTATCTCTGTAAACTATCAAAATAAATTTATAAATTTATTTTGATAGACATGCTGCCTTTAGTAAAAAGTCCACGGAGGTCATTCTAAAATATGAGCCTATTATGCGGCGATTTCAGCCCTGTCACAGATGATTGATGCCCGCGTTCACAGCTAGATTATCACATATCGGAATATTATAAGCAGATGTTGATGATTATGAACGTCAAATTTTTTACTTAAAATATTTTTAACCTATTTTAAAATTATTCAAATATACCACTACTACTGTCATTCCCACAAACCATACTGTACACTCAAACATTACACTACACACGATATAGATACATATTTCATTTTATTTATATTCTTACAAACTACAAATACACAGACAATAAATAAGAGCGCAGAATCGAAACAAATACCTGGTATCTTCGGTTATTTTATGATATTGGCAGAAACCTCTACGTGTTTTTTAAATCGCTACAATGTTTGATTTAAGTTCTTTATCTAATGATTTAGATGTTTACGGGTCATTTGAGTCTTATAAATGTAAAGCAGAACAATGTGTGGATGTACTCAACAGGAGCCATAATAAACTACAAATATTACACATAAACATACGTAGCGTGAATCAAAACTTTGACGAGCTTATAGTATTTCTACACACTATTAAAACACACCCGGACATAATAGTCCTATCCGAATGTTGGCTCAGTAAAGTTACAAGTATACCTAAAATTGATGGTTATGTAACATATAACACTATTAATAATCAAAATCAAAATGCCGGCTTAATTCTCTTTATTTCATCAACTCTTTTACATACCATCACTGAACCATCTATACATGGCTCAAATTGCTTAATTTGTGAAATTAAACAAGCAAAACTGGTTATAGTTTCTTTGTATCGTTCCCCTTGTACCCGTGATGTCGATGCTTTTCTCGACTCTCTAAATAACATCCTTATAACCGTATCTAACTATGAAAATATACTTCTCATAGGTGATATAAATATAAATATTATTCCTACAAACTTAAATCAACAAGCCAGTTCATATCTTAATCTAACTGCCTCGCATGGTCTTCTGCCGACTCATGATTACCCTACTCGAGATAAAAATTGTCTTGATCACACCCTGTTAAAATCGCAGCTAAAAACAATAACACTAGTCATCGATAACAGTATAACTGATCATTGCCCTGTTCTAATACAACTTGAGCCTAACATTAACAAATTTAGAAATCATAGCGTATATACAAAGGTGGATTTTACATCAGTTTATAAGAATATCTCTAATACTGATTTCGAATCGGTCATGACCACATCTGACCCTAACTTAGCTGCTGATAGTTTTGTGACAATTATCAAATCAGTTATCGATACACATACTGTAACTAAGCATATTCCTTCCAAACACAGAACATGCAAACCGTGGATAACTAAAGGTTTGTTACGATGTATCCGAAATCGTGATACTATGTGTCGTAAGTTAAAAAAGGACCCGGACAATCTAAACCTTAAGCTGACCTATCTACGATATCGTAACTTCTGCAATAAGTTACTAAAAAGACTGAAACATGCTTATGAGAAGTTTGAGTTTTTGAAAGCACGTAATAATCCTAAAGCAACATGGAAAGTCATAAAGAAGATTACTCATACAAATTGTTCAAATAATTCCTCAAGAGAACTGCTTAGTATGGACACTAGTGCAGAGGTATCTGTAAACAAAATTAATGAATATTTTTCGGGTATAGGCCGCGATTTAGCACACAATTTCAGCTCCAAACCATCTTATGATCGTGCTAAATCAACTGATAACGGTCCACACAATTCCTTCGTTTTGTTACCCACAGATGAGGCGGAAGTAAATAGAGTTATTAGTAGTTTACACCCAAATAGTGCTGTTGGATGGGATAAAATCCCAACAAAACTACTTCAACAGTGCGCGCCAACTCTAGTTCCTGTCATCACACACATATGTAATATTTCTATACAAAGTGGTATTTTCCCCAGGACGTTCAAGAGGGCCATAGTGCATCCTATTCATAAGGGTGGAGGTAGAGAGAATGTCAATAACTACAGACCAATATCTGTATTACCTGCATTGTCAAAAATCCTGGAAAAGCTACTAAACACTCGTCTTATTAATTTTCTAGATCGCTATAATATTCTTGCATCAAACCAGTTTGGTTTCAGACATGGAAGGTCAACGCAAGACGCAGTAGCATCGTTTGTTGATCAAGTGATTGACGGTCTTGAGAGCGGCCAAAAATGTCTAGGTATATTCCTAGATATAAAGAAGGCTTTCGACACTGTCTCTATTTCACACTTATTGTCAAAGATGGAGGGCTACGGAATACGAGGATTAGCACTACGCATATTTTCCAACTATTTATCGGAACGAACTCAATGCGTTAAAATTGATTCCCACTTTAGTAGTTGTGTGTCTTTGGATTTCGGTGTGCCCCAGGGCTCAGTATTGGGCCCAACGCTCTTTCTACTGTACATTAACTCATTATGTAAGCTTTCCATCCCTAACTGCAGTATTGTCACTTATGCGGATGACACTGCGTTACTAGTCAATGCTAGTACCTGGCGTGATGCATTTAATTTTGCTGAGTTGTCACTGGGTCGGGTAATGCAGTGGCTTAGTAAAAACTTCTTAACACTGAATCTTGACAAAACTACTTACTTAACGTTTTCTAGGTCAAGTGTAGCTCAACCCTCGGTAGACACTTACTTTCTTAAGGCACATACCTGTAAATCTCAACCCAATAGCCAATCTTGTAACTGTCTCCATATAAAAAGAACAAGTCAAGTAAAGTATCTAGGTGTCATTATTGATAATTTATTGAAATGGAAATATCATCTAATTAATTTAACAGCACGGGTTCGGAAAATTATATACCTTTTCAAAAAATTGCGTCACTCTGCGGACATGGATACTCTTAAGACAGTTTACTTCTCATTGGGACAATCAATAGTGGGTTACTGTATTGGGGTGTGGGGTGGAGCGGCTAAGACGCACATCTTACCGTTGGAGCGTGCACAGAGAGCAGTTTTAAAAGTGATGACCTTAAGGCCTTTTAGATACTCTACCTCGCAACTATACAACGACTGTAAAGTACTTACTGTTCGACAGCTTTTTGTGCTTGATATTGTCACTAGAAAACATGCATCGCTTGTTTATGACCCAAAATTCACCAACAAGCGGCGCTCGTACAAAGTTTGTCAAACTAAAAAATATAATACCTCAATAGCCGCAAGACATTATGGTGTACTCAGCAGTCATTTGTATAATACTGTGAATAGATACTGCAACATATATACACTACTTAGACCTGAATGCAAAAGGAAAGTAAGTGATTGGCTTATGTCTAAAACATATGAAGAAACTGAAGAACTCTTAAAAATATCAATTCTCTAATCTTACTGATCTTCAAATAAAACACACACACACACACACACACACACACACACACACACATACACATACACACACACACACACACACACACACACACACGCGCGCGCGCGTAAGTATATTTGAATGTTATTTAGTTCTATTATTATTATTTTTTCCATAAAGGAGTAACAGATTAAATGAACTCTAAGTAGCCAAATATTGTAGATGCTTGCTCTGGCCTGATACCCATAACTCAAGTTAGATCTTATCATGGGTATCAGTGTTCCAAATGATTTCTGTTTGTAATATCTTGTGTTACTACATTATTGTATGAGTATTGTAACTTTTTTGGAAATAAATATTATTATTATTATTCTCTTTATTTGATAATATTTACATATAAATTACATTTTTAAATATAAATATAAAAAATACATTTAAAAATATAAAAAATAGTAGACCACCGACTTCGTGTACAGGGACCAAGAAACCGGTGGTTAGGGCTCCAAAGACAGGAACCTCCTCACTATACGTGCCGTGTCAAGGAGGACCGCCTTCTGCATCAGACCCTTAATCCAGCCGTCCAACGTGAGCCTCTTAAGGTGTTGGTCGAGGCTCTTGGCTATCAAACCATGAACAGAAACGACTATCGGAACAATGATCGCCGAATCAACATTCCACATATCGACAATCTCGTGAGATAAATCCAAATATTTTATTTGCTTTTCTTTTTCAACCTTCACGAGATTCTCGTCATGAGGAACAGCGATATCGATCATCATTGCGCGGCGCTGTGATCGATCTATCATCACAATATCAGGTTTATTGGCGACAATAGTCCTGTCTGTGATAATAGATCGATCCCAATATAATGTAGCACGACCATTCTCGAGAACTGGGTCGGGCACATACCTGTAGTATGGCACCTCCAAATTTACAAGTTGGTATTTAAGGGCAAGTTGCTGATGTACAATCCTGGCTACTTGGTTGTGTCTGTGCAAATATTCACCGTTAGCAAGACGAGAACAACCAGAAATAATATGCCTGATAGATTCCCCGGGTCGGTGACATGCCCGACATATGTCAACCGTACCGTCCTTCAGTATATATTTCCGATAGTTACTCGTCATGATAACTTCGTCCATAATTGCACAAACAAAACCTTCGGTTTCTCCAAAGAGATCACCATACCGTAGCCAGGAAGTCGATGCTTTAAAGTCTATATCGGGCCCGTTCAAAGCCCGATAAAACCGACCATGAAGCTCTTTGCCCTTCCATACCTCCTTGCGATCATCAGTACTAAGTACTACAGGTTTGCGCCAATTCTCTTTAGCCAGAGCGAGTGGAGTGAGTCCGTTATCCACTGCAACTACATTGCGATGCACCTCCATTTCGGTATTAAGAAAATATTCTCTGAGATTGTATATCTCGCGATTATGTAGGGTCTTGATATTTAAAAATCCACGACCCCCAAACTTTCGCGGGATGTACAATCTCATAACCGATGAACGTGGGTGGTGCATTCGGAATGCAGTCAGTAAGGTACGAACTCGCCTGTCAAGGGCATCTAGTTCGGTCTGAGTCCATCTAAGTATACCAAAGGAATACATCAGAACCGGCATGACCCAACCGTTGTAGGCTCGCACCTTGTTACCCCCTGACAAAAGACTTTTAAGGACTTTTTTCAGGCGGCCGAAGAAGCGTTCCCGCAACGTTTGCTTCACATCAGATTCTGGTATTCCCAAGGATTGTGAAAAGCCTAGATATTTGTAGGTTTCGGTGGCAGAGAGAGACCTAAGTTTTGTTGAATCTGAAAGTTCTAATCCTTCAGATTCCACAATAACACCTTTCTTTACATACATGACTGCACACTTGTCCAAACCAAATTCCATTTTGATAGAATTACTAAAGTTTTCAGTAACCTTTAGTAACTCCATCAATTGTAATTTAGTGGGAGCCAGTAGTTTCAAATCATCCATGTAAAGAAGGTGAGATATAGCCCGGCTACCTCTCTGCAACCTATAGCCTAACCCTGAACCCTCTAAGAGAGTGCTAAGAGGGTTCAAGGCCAGACAAAACCACAAGGGACTCAGACTGTCACCTTGAAAGATACCCCTCTCGATCTTTACAAATACGTCGCTTACCGCAGTTTGGCGGTATCCAGGATAGCGAAGGACTGTCCTCCATTGCCCCATACACGACTTCAAGAAGGTGCACAGTTGTATCAATTTTATACAACTCCAGCACCCCCAAAAGCCATGAATGGGGAACCGAGTCGTAAGCCTTCTTATAATCTTACCAACATGTCGCCAAACCCTTACGATTACGACGTACTTGTTGGCTAATGGTCATATCAACGATAAGGAGCTCTTTAGTGCCACGAGTCCCACTTCTACATCCATTCTGAGAAACGGAAAGTATCGAATTATTATTTACATGTGTAGTAATTTTGAGTCTCAGAATAGATGTAAGAAGTTTATATACAGTTGGTAAACATGTAATAGGCCTAAAGTTTTTGGGATCCATGGCACTACCAGATTTATGGAGTAAATGGGTTATACCAGTTGTTAAAAATTGTGGTAATGAACCAGAATTCAATGCTGCCTGGAATTGAGACGCCAAACACCCATGCGAGCTTCGGAACCACTTAAGCCAAAAGTTGTGCAGACCGTCTGGACCAGGTGATTTCCAATTTGGTAATGAACGGACTGCACAACTTACATCATCTTTGTCAATAATGATTGGTTCCATAGTTGTTATGGACTCACATGAGTGTCTGACATCTCGCATCCAGTCACCATCTGTATGGGTGACAGGCACCGACCAGATACTACGCCAAAATTCATTTGTGGCAGTTTCATCTGGCAAGTACCCATCGCGCTCACATGGATCCGGTTCTTCCCATTTCCGGTACACCCACTTCTCATTTCTTTGGAACATGCGATTCTGATAATACCGATTTCCACGTTTTTTGTACCGTCTTATCCTATTTGCCCATGCATAAACTTTTTGCTTCAAGAAGTCTATGCGCTCTGTGACACTAGACAAGTACTGTTGAGGACTGATGGTAGTCCCCAAGAATGCCTGTTTCACAAAGCGCATGACTCTCGGTCGCGTATTACCTGCCTGAAAAGCAATTAATTTACCGATGAGTGTCCTAGTCTCAGTAATACGACGTTCTATTCTATACTGCCAAGCTGGTAAAGTATTTTTGGGTCGAGTAGCAATTCTGTCTTCAGCAAAATTAATACCAGCTACTCGACAAACTGCAATTGCCGCACAGTAAAGAATAGAATGTGTATCATTAAGATCCTCGCTATTATCAAAATAATCTGATAATAACGGATTCAGGGCACTCACCAGTGCTAAATTTCGTTTATGAATGGGCAAACGGGGTAACCGGGGTCTGTTATGATAATCAAAATACCGGTATTTCTGAATCGCATCCTCCAAAGCGCTCCTTATTCTATCATTATATTGGGTACTTACGGATATAACTTCACTCTCCTCTTGTTCATCAACATTATTATTATGTGTTAGAATTGGTGTACCATTCACTCCCAAATCCACAGCATGTGACGAAGAAGGGATAGCCAAGGTATTCCGTACGTCTGAGCGTATCCTCTCAAGTACGGCCTCATCTAGCAGATGGCATCGCTGTATAGCCCGCACTTGATCCGACAATCGTTGTGCTGATACGTTGACGGCTGGCTCAAGCTCCTGAAACAGAGAGACTAGTCGAACACGGTACGCAGTAAGGTTTGTTCCCAACTCTGTAGCCCGAAAATATGCCCGCATGACGTTCTCATTTATTGTATGTGACCATTTCATGCGGCGCACACCACCACCGGTAGCGGGGACCCTTTTCGAGGTCAGTGGTCCTCGGGATCCCAAGCTGTCTGGTGGCCGGGTCCTCTCCTGCCGACGTACAGGTGTTGGCGACGTCGGCGGAGAGAAAAACTCGTCGCTCGAAGTAGAGCTCGACGCCTGTGCACTATTCGGAACTTCTATGATTTCTTCCTTTGACGGCACGGCGGAGCGTAGCGACGAGTCCGGGGATGATTTTTGTGCTCTGCTTCTAGCTCTTGTTATCATCTTTCAAAATTTCTCATGTTTTATCGGTAATTATATTGGTTTTGACATGACGTTTTAAACGTCATGTCTTTAAAAACAGATATTACTAATAGTCCAGGATCCCTGGTTCATTTTTAAAAATGATTACTATCAAGCTAATTTTCCGTGAGTAGCTTCGTTCCGATGAGACGCCCAACTTTTCCGGTGCGAAAATTCTTGGTTGTGGTAGGTAACAGCGATAGCAGGGATAAAATATGTTGATTTGATGATTCTCAAAAAATTATTACTAACAGGATTTTCTTCGGTTAAATCTGATGATAGTTATCTAAATTATTCAAAAAAAAATTTGTCCTACAAATTATATGGTTTGATCAAAGAGTACCCCTTCTTCCAACATGTATCGATAACGAGGTCACCAAAAATGATTACTAGCCAGCTGCTTTTTTTTCTTTTACTTAGTTGATATTTATATAATTTAACGATTTCATTGTCCTACAAATTGCGTGGTAGGTTATCCCGGTCCTACACTCAAAAGTAGGGTACAAATCCTAGATATAAAAATAATTACTATCAAGCCGAATCTTCGTGAATAGCTTCGTTTCTATGAGACGCCCAACTTTTTCTGTACGATAATTCTCGATTGTGGTAGGTAACAGCGGTAGCAGGGATAAAATATGTTGATTTGATGATTCTCAAAAAATTATTACTAACAGGTTTTACTTCTGTTAAATATGATGATAATTAACTCAATTATTCGAAAAAAAAATTGTCCTACAAATTATATGGTTTGATCAAAGAGTCCCCCAAAATGTATCGATAACGAGCTCACCAAAAATGATTACAATTTTTTTTACTTAGTTAATATTTGTATAATTCAACAATTGCATTGTTCTAAAAATTGCGTCATACGTTTTCCCGGTCCTCCAATAGAATACCTATTTTAAATTAAGGAAATTAAAAAGCAATTTATTTATTGTATTTTGCTCATTGATATATAATATACTAGATGTGTAATTGCGTACCAAGAACGTTAAAACCGCTATTAGGATTTGCTCTAATTCAAGGAAAAAGTCATTTTAGTGATGAGATGAAATCAAAATGACCAAATGTGTAGTGAAATTATGCGATTCTAAGTGATAAAAGTATTGTAAATCAACCAGAAATACTTTTCACAAGTAAAGATATTGTTTATGCGTTGATATTAAAAGAAATGGCGCTAAAATCAAATTTAAAAAATAATAAGTGCAATACATTTACAGTGTTACCATAAAAACAACTTTTTTCTTTCCCAAACTAATGGGAGAATTTGTAATGTATGAAGTAAATTGCTTTGTCCAGTTTTGAATTATGTTGACATAGTAAGGATTAATATTGGATTAATTAGTCTTTCAAACCCAATTATGATTGTTTAGTAATTGACAATTTAACAATGAGCGTAAAGTTTCGTGAACGTATGAATGATAATTTTTTGCAATGTCGTCACTTCACACGTTAACATTTTATATTAATTAACTATCTGAACCCCACTAGTTGTAAGTCTAAAAGTAAGTCTAAAAATAAAAAATTATATTAATAAAGGACGGTATGAGTTGTTTGAAAAGGGGTATAAATCAAAAAATGAAAATGAAGAAAGTTTTAGACAAAAAATCGTAGGATATCCTTTCAGTTTGCCACCAACAAATCAAGAATTATTGCAACATATTAAAAGAACCGTGTTCATCTGCAATGTTTGGTGTAATGCACACTTGTGATGCCCCACGGAAAATATGCTAGAAAATTTTGGATGGACAATAATTGATGGCGAATATCAATATTATTGGTTTGATAGTCCCCAAAGTCCATCTTTTGAAGAATTATCTTCTGACATACAAGGTACTCTATTAATACTATTGTTATCTATTGATTCATTTAGTAGCACTACATAGTATAAAACAAAGTCGCTTTATCTGTCCCTATGTATGCTTATCTTTAAAACTAAGCAACGTATTTTGATGCGGTTTTTTTAATAGATAGAGTGATTAAAGAGGAAGGTTTTATGTATAATACATGCATAATAAACATGTCGTAAATAAACCCATTTTTTACGCTTACATTGCAAACGCTGGCTGTACCCTACGAGATGGATCAAAACAATGTACTACAGTATTGTACACCTTAAAAAGGTCTACAAAAAAGTCCGCCATGGTATATGTCTATCTCATGGATAAGTCACAATAACCATTTTTTTTATTTTTTCTTTATACGAGAAATAATGGCTTATTTACGAAGCGATTTTAAGCAAGACAGTATTAATCCCTATCCAATTAAGTACCTTAAATACATTGTGTATTTAATATAGATTAATATGGCCCTTTACAGTATGAAATTTAATTTAATATTTTTGAAGATATTACAGATTTAAAATGCAGGTACAAAGTGATTGGTGGTGTTAACGGCCAGGGCCCGTTAGTTGGCGCTGCTGTCGATTTGTCACTATCAGTTAATAACTAAACACAATACTTTAATAAGAATTAATATTCTAAGGTGGTACGAAGTTCGCCGGGTCAGCTAGTTATTATATAATTTACTTAATTTTTTCATGTTATTACAGAGACTGATATCACTAATGAGGATGAAGATAACAGCGATAATAGCGAAGATTTATCAGATGAATCTGAAGAAGATTAATTTTTTTTTATGTATATATACAATTATTTACCCATCTTACTAAAAAATTAAGTTATTAATATTTAAAAAATGTTGTTTTTACAGTATCTTACGTTACAAATGGGAAAACGAAAGAATGACAATTCTTGTCGGACTAGTGATACATACCTGTTTTTTTGTAGGACATTGTTTCATTTGGGTAGAGAACACACTAATCTATCATGTAATATTCTTGTCCTACAGTTAGTAATGAGAAAAAAAATCTTGTGGTATTAACAATTTCTGAGCGTAGGACCGGGATAACCTACCACGCAATTTGTAGGACAATGAAATCGTTAAATTATATAAATATCAACTAAGTAAAAGAAAAAAAAACAGCTGGCTAGTGATCATTTTTGATGACCTCGTTATCGATACATGTTGGAAGAAGGGGTACTCTTTGATCAAACCATATAATTTGTAGGACAAATTTTTTTTTGAATAATTTAGATAACTATCTTCAGATTTAACGGAAGAAAACCCTGTTAGTAGTTATTTTTTGAGGATCATCAAATCAACATATTTTATCCCTGCTACCCGTGTTACCTACCTCAATAGAGAATTGTCACACAGTAACAGTTGGGCGTCTCATCGGAACGAAGCTACTCACGAAAAATTAACTTGTTAGTAATCAAAAGTAAAAATGAACCAGGGATCCTGTACTATAAGTTTTTCTTATTGCGATTCATTTTAATCCTGTTATTTAATTATTTTTATAGCATTGAGTCAATTAAAAATGTATATATTTGGTTTATATTGTAATTTTAAATGGTAAAAATAATTTATTTCGAAAATATGTTGGAGAAATTTCGATGACTTTAAGTGTTGCTAGTTTATTATTATTATTATTATAATTATGCTTACTCATACAGACATTAGACTTATTTGTTCAAGTTGACAGTCGCAAGTGAATGATCTTTAGAGTTGTGGAATGACAGAAGCAAAGACCGCGGTTTTGTAAAGCTAAGCTGAGTATACACTTAGAGATGTAGACTTAGCTACACTAAAGTGTTCAGTGTAACCGCATAGACTGTGACAATCTTTTTCTTGCGCATAAGAAGTTGAAGACGTCGTTCTGCTAGTGAGTAGGAAGTCAGACTATTGTAAGGAGCTGCAGAATTTTAGCGGGGAGTACTTGAAATTGGAAGTCTTAGTTAGCTTCCATTAATAATGACTAAAAGGCAGGTAGCCAAATTGTTATACATATATAAAACAAAATTCTTTCGTCCCTTTCTTTTGGACTCGGAAACTATGTCCTCAGCGTGAAGTTATTAATCAAATCCTATCCTTATTTATTTCGATCGTTATGAATTAAAGCGGAATTTAAATGGCAATGCCATGTATTTTAAGTGTTGTCTGGACAGAAATGATAAAATTATCATGTTGTAGCAATTACGGTAGCGAAGACTTTTGTATTGCTGTCGTAAATCAAGCTGAGAAATTGCGGGCAAAATGTAGTCACGATTAATGATGACAAGTATCAATTTACGAAAAAAAGGTGAGTTTTACCGAAGAGTTCAGAATACTGCATTCAGTTATTTCAGAGAGTCGGTCATTATTGATCATACAGATTAAAAAAACAGTATATGTGTATGTATAATACATACGTACGTCGTGTAAATACTTATTGTAATTTTTTTGTAAATATTCAGAAATGTTATCTATAAAATTGTCCTGTTCCTCCACGGTGTAGGACCAATTTTCATGAAATTTTGTGTGCATATCGGTTAGGTCTGCGAATCGGCCAACATGTATTTTTATACCCCTAGGACGCGAGCGGAGACACGAGCATCAGATAGTATTTAAATATGTTTTTGGCAGGCTGATTACGGGTTATCAAATCAATTTGAGATCATATGGCCACGTATGTTATAGGTTACTAATTATTCAGTTTCTGGGTATATTTTATCTATAACAATATGTACCTGCCGTCCTGTTTAGGCAAGATTCAAACGTGTAAGAGATGCACCAAGTCACTGTTATTTTTTAACTGACTCGGTGGCGCGTATGAGACTGCTATGCTTGAGGTCTCGGGTTCAAATCAATCGGACCAAATGTTTTGGAACAGATATTCGTTTCAGAGTTTGGGTATATTCTATGTGTATAATATGTATGTATTTACAATAAAGTATAGAAGTAGGTATTCTATCAGTCAATTTAGCTTTCGCAGTACAAGCTCTGCTTAGTTAGGGGTTGTACGTTAAATGTGTGAGAAATATTATTATAATTAATTATACGACACGATAAGAATCACTACTAATCCTGGCATAATTAATGGAACACGATATTAGATAGGTCATAATTAAAGCCATGTATCGCACAATCACTGTGGAGCATTCTAAGAAACCCTGTTTAATATATTGCGCATAGCACGCACATAATGCGCACTTATAGCTTAAATTTATTAAATTATTTTACAGGTAAAACAATGAAACTTTAAATGTAATTAAACCTCGTTTTATACCTAGTCTTTTACATGAGTGAATTGTCAATACATCGTTAAGTGGCCTTTTGTGAATATGCAATATATAAACTACACATATTTTAGATTGTTACATTATTTGTATTTAGCCAAAATGTACACGCGCTTGAAATATTTTAAAGGACATTATAGGTCGGGCCCTTTGTACGAAAATTGCAAATCGATGTCTCGTTGAAATCGTGCAAAAAATACAAAATCTCTGTCACAGCTGCCGATCCCGCACCACGCGGTTGTGCGCCCGCGCATTGCCGATCGATGCACGATAATAATCAGCAGTAATTTACTCCAGCGATGTTTTGCTGTTAAAAAACTGGTTCCGCGGGTTATTGGGAATAACGAAATTATTTTAGGCATGTTTCAGTAAGTAATTATTTAAAAAATTACTACTAAAATCATGCTTTTCTTTACTTACTTTAATAAATGTTACAAACATCTGCACGTAATCATAACGGTTTAAGTTAATTAATATAACAATAAGTTTATTATGTATATTATACATTTATGTAAGAAGTTTGCGTGCAACTAATGATACAATAGAAAAACATATGAACATGAGTTAACGCTAAAAATGAAACTAAAACTAAGTGATTTTCTTTAGATAGTCATAAGCATAACTTGGCATTTTATATGCTAGCATATAGCGCGAAGGCATGCGGTGTTGGCATTTTAACATTACAAGAGAAGTTCTAGCGTTCGTGAATATAGATACCTCAGAATTTCCTACTAATCTCAAGTGGCTTTCGATTAGCTCTCGCCTGAATATTCATACCTCTCTTTACTGTTGAAGTACCTGGGCGATCGAGCTTGGCTCGGTTACTACTATTTATTACAAGATACGTGCCTTCGCTGTTTAACAATGCTATAGTATTGTGTACGAGTACCAACCAAGTGATACCGAAAGAGTAGTATAACTATGCAATATATGCAATGCTAAGTGTAATACGAAAAATAAACTCTCGTTTTCCCAAACATAAGACTATTCTACATCGATTTTTCACCTCCGAAAACCCCCAAATACAAATTTCAGCGAGATCGTTACAGCTGTTTCCGAGATTGCAATATTTACAATTTTACATTATAATAATAATAATAAATAAATATACTTAATCATAATAAATAAATATATAATAATAAATAAATATACAAGAATTGCTCGTTTAAAGATATAACATATATGTATAATTAGAATATAATATATATTGGTTAACCCTGCTTGCTGTCTATTTCAAGAAACGTTCAACTTGGAAATACCAAAGCATACCATAACGTTTTATGATAAATCTTTCTTAGTTTAACAAGCTGTACGGCTTTGGAATGTTAGTTACTATCCAAGAAGCAGTCACTAACTGTGATTTTTACTATGCTCTGCAACATCTAATATTATTATATATTCAATTATCCATAGTGTTTGTTTGTCTGTTGCGCTTTCACGGCTAAACCGCTGAACCGATTTGGATCAAATTTTCAATGGAGATTGTTTGTTTCTTGAAGAAGCTTTATCGCGATATCCGACCTAATACGCAGGCAAAAGCGAGTCTTCCATATGTGTCTTCTTTACATGTAAATAAGTATTATTTAGATACAATACAAAATTATGGTATATTACTTTTTATAATTCTTCTTCTTCATCACTTATTTTGTAACAAATAGTAGTAACCGAGGAAGGCTCGGTCGCCCAGGTACTTAAGCAGTTAAGAGAGGTTTGAATATTCCGGCGAAAGCTAATCGAAATGGCAGTGGGCTTGCCATATTAGCCGCAGAACTGATGACCGTTGGGGTAGAAAAGTTCTGGAGTGGAGACCGCGACTAGGCAAACGTAGTGTAGGACGCCCACAGGCCAGGTGGAGTGAAGATTTGCGCAAGATGGCTGGCAGGAGCTAGATGCGAGAAGCCCAAAATCGAGGAAATGGTGTGCAATGGGAGAGGCCTATGTCCAGCAGTGGACGAAGATGGGCTGATGATGATGATGATTATAATTCTTGCATCATGACTTACTAGATATTGCTATAAAATCTTTCCTTGTTGTCAGTAAGACATCCTAAATTTTAATAACATCATCACATCACATTTTGTTTCACAATATACTTATAACAAGATTACAATAGTTTTGATGTACAACACTCAACATTAACAATTTAGCAATATTCGTGACAACCTGTTCACGGTTTACCGTAATCCGCTGTATTGTATTGTGACTGTATTGTGTGATCATTCTTTAAAAAAAACCTTGTATACGACAAGAGATTTTTGCTTAGTAGGATAGATAGGGTGTTTATTGTTGTTAAATGACTACCGACGCGCATACACATCTGCGACTTTTTAGTCACAACTGCGCAGCTTGCCGTTCCAAGGTTCTGCATCCCGAAACAGGGGGACGGGGACCGGCGAAAAACCAAGAACCTGCTTTCTAATGAAGGACGTCGGTCTGAGGTCCTGGTATCTGTTGAGCCTGACCTTTATGTGTGTGTCCCATGATAAATTCTGTACAGTTTACTTTCTGTGACTTCCTCGGTTGCGCAGTGGTATCGAATGTGACTGCTGTGTTTGAGGTCTCGGGTTAGATTGCCGGGTCTTACCAAAAGTTGATCTGCAAATACTTGTTTCGTAGTTTCGGTGTTTTATATGTAGAATATGTCTTTAGTTACAAAATGAAAGTGTGTATTTATATCAATTGTCTCGTAATCATAACACAAGCTCCGCTTAGTTAGGGACTAGATGGCGTTTTGTGTCAGATGACCGAAATATTGATTTATATTTGCTACTTGTCTTAAAATTAAATTCTAAGTCGCTATTATTTTGATACAGGATATCGACATACAAGATATGTGTGTAAAAGCTTCACAACCTTAAAACGTGGAACAAATACCTAATAAGTTAAATTTCACAGCTGCTCCTTGTCTTTGTTGCATGGTTGTTAACTGGAGAGAGCGAGACGGTAGATGACGTGCCTAAAAAATTGAGGCGCGTGCGCACCTGTTCAGGCAAGGCTTCTCTTTTGTGCAGCTGTCCTTTTTTATTATAACGAGCGTCTACAGGCAAATTATGGTCGAATCGTATTTACTCAATATTGGTATATTGAAATTATAGTTTTTGAAATAAATCCAAAATAGATTGTTTCGAACAATTAAAATTATGTTTATTTGATACTTCGGATATATAAATAAGTTTTGATAGAATTAATTCAACTATTACCACATGTATTTAACACCAAAACAAACGGTGAATGTGATAAGGGCCTAATAACTCGTAGGTACTTGACATTTGTCCACATCTATACTGATATTATAAAGCTAAGTTTGTTTGTTTGGTTAAATACGTTAATCTCAGTAACTAATAGTCCGTATCATCATAGTTAGTAAATGCGAAAGTAGCTCTGTCTGTCTGTCCGGTTTTCACGATAACCGATATAAATGAAATTTGGTACGTAGATAGTTAGAGCCTGAAAAAGAACATAGGCCACACTTTTTTCCACGATAACCCACACACAGGTGGTGGAGCCGATGGCAAAAGCTATTTGACTATAAAAAACTTGAGGAAGAGGAAATTGATTAATTTATATACCATTTCTTATACTGCATATACTACTTGAAATTTATTTAACAAACAAAGAAAATACACTTTGCTATCTTCCTAAATTAGTCACTTCTCTGCTCAGAAGTAGAAAGTAATGAAAAGGTAATAAGATAAAGTACACAATAAGATGAGACGTACAATCACTACCACGTCGTGATAGTAAGGGCAAATGCCCTCGGGCCGGGTCACAATCGTGTCCACTCCCCGTCCTATGACTATTATGGGCACAAAACCCCGATTTTATCTTCACTGACAACCATTATGTACAACGCCCAGACGACCAGACAATCCGTTAGATGCAACTCGCCACAACTTTTGATATGTTCTTCGTTCTCGATAATGATTCTGATAGAGTTTATTTTTGTATAAATTGCCGTTATCAACAATGAGGATTTATAATGTTTTTAGGAAGTTTTCCTATTTGTACAGGTTAATATGTAGTTGCTTTTCCTGTATTGTAACACGACAATTAAATTGTTGAAGCTTAATTTTGTATTGTTATTTTAACTACGGGAGGATAATATCTGACTGCCTCGTTGGTCTAGTGGTTAGCGTATGCGGCTGCTGATCAACAGGTCTCGGGTTCGATTCCCGAGTCGGACCAAATGTTATTTGTGTGATTCACAAATATTTGTTTCGGAGTCTGGGTGTTTTCTATGTATATTATGTATGTATTTACAAAAAAAAAGTATGTTTATGTATTTATATCAGTTGTCTAGTACCCATAACACAAGCTCTGCTTAGCTTGGGACTAGATGATGTTGTGTGTCAGATGTCCAAAATATTTATTTTATTTTTATTTTAATGTATTATTACTGCTGAGACAGAGGCTAAACGCAAACTAGGGAGGTAGGGATATCATTACACGATATCATGCGATTTTTATCATGCAAATAGCTGGGAGTAGCGAAGTTAATCTAAATAAAACAACTAAGTTTTTTTTTATATCATCAACTATCTGCCAGTAAAAGTACCGTGAAAATCGGTTGAGTCGTTTCAGAGATTAGGATTTAATCTTTGATTTTTTATATTCAATTGATTTTTGGTTGTAAGTACCGTATATACGCACTTCGTGAAAAGTTCAATAGAAAATATGAATCAAAGAGAGAAAATATAAAAATACGGCTTCACCCGCGTGGTTCTCGATTATTGCAGTAAAAGGTAGGCTATGTGTTATTCTGATATATAAGCTATATTACTTTAAAGTTTAATCCAAATCCGTGCAATTGTTTTTGCGTGAAAGAGCAACAAACAAACATACATGCATACTCACAAACTTTCGCTTTTATAATATTAGTAAGGATTTTATCTTTGTGCTATATTAATGAATATACTATGTATTTACTAGTACAGATATTTTTTCGTTTTATGTAGATTATAACCGACCTAATGAACTAGTTCAATGAATCAAATAACCTGTGTTAATAACTACTATGAATGCTAAAAAAAATAGTATTTTAATTGATCTAGCCACATACAGCTTATGATGCTAACTACTGCATCTTTAATATATTTTTATCAATATTCATCAGCAAAGATACATTACAGCATATTTTTTTGTCATTTAATGAAATAGTTGCGTGTTGGTTTGATATTAAAGTTACAACGGCTATACTTATAAACTACCTACGTAGTATTAGGATTACTTGTGGGCTGGATTGGCGGATTATTCGTCTAGATTCTAGATTAACTAAATGTGCTTAACCCTACATAAAAATGGTGAGACGTTTCTGGTCAAATATATTACTTACTGAAAACTGATTAGTAGAGAGCACGTTAGGAAAACAACAATAAGTTGTCGTATTTCGTTAGTGAGTGTGATAGCGGGGGCTCAATGATGCAGACATTTCACTAGGCCGTCATAGATTTGTTTGCATTCACTCAAAGTTTCTGTCAAGCAGAATAGATTCAGTTCTAGAGAATACTTGGGTTCTGGATTATTTTGCTGGTAGTCAAAAATATAAACCGATACGACACGACTGTATCCACTTGCATACCATTTCCCGGAAGTTAATAAAACCAAAAAAGAAACAGCATCAGAATTAAGAATAATTTCTGTGATGAATCAATGACGAATCGTGAAGGAAATTGTGAGAAACTGAACTGTCTAAATTTGTCTCATGCCAAAGAAATGTTCTTTTAACGAAAAAAATACTTCATGCACATATAAAAATATGCGCTCATCGACTTGATTAAAAAATAATGTAAGTAAGTAAAGGTCACTATCATGCGAAGTTTATGGTTACTGCAATCACATAATACCTGGTAATAAACATTCTAATAATATTTTTTAATCGTTAAGTACTTAACGTAGATTTTATGTCAAGAATACACAATATAATAATGATATAGGGTTGAAAAAAGTATAGCCTATGTTGTGTACTATTTAATGATCAAAAAGGTTTTCCTGAAACTGTCGAAAGACAATATACTGATCATAGCGGCAGCATACAAAGACGTGCCTAAATTCTGGCATGGACAAACCATTGTGTCTGCCTAGCATTATCCAGTCTGTACACATGACGTTTAACTACTATTTATTTAATAAATACATAAAGGAATCCTATTTTAAATCCTTTGTTTTTTCCTTATTAACGCTGTTGAGTATGATGTCGTGTAACGCAATGTTTTAGCTGCAAGTGTTAAACAATATGTGGACGCTCCTTTTAATTCGGTTTATGTTGGAAGCGGTCGGGCATGTTTGTTTTCATATTTCTTGTTATATTTTACTTTAAACATCTATTTGGAGATGTCTGCACTTTTTCTCAACAAAAGGGCAAGTTTGTTTCGCTAAAGTAAATGGAGATTTTGAAATATAGTACAGACCATATTTAAAGTTATTTTTATGTCGAATTTCGTGAGGACAAATTGATAACTTTAATTCTCATCTATACTTAATATAAAATGAAATCGCTCCCGCTGTCTGTTGCAGAAGTTGCGATTGAAAACTGCAGAGTTTTCAGCAATAGATAGTGTTTCAAGAAAAACAATTCTACATGAAAGTAATACATGAATATTATAGTAGAGGAAAGTAGACAATTTCAAAGAGTTCTGTGCGAAACCAGGATGGGTACGTTATAAATATAAAAATTCGCACCTAAAATGTACCTACCTACCTCGTAGTATTCGTTCTGTAGTAATTGTATAAATAAAGGCTGTAAGTAATTATATTACTGTTCCTTTAATGTTATTAGTTCATTAGAAATACACCTAAACATTTATGTAGTTTTATTCTATGTATTAAGAACACTTCAGCGTAGTTTTATTGGCAATAATAAGAACAGATTCGCTACCAAGGAACGCAGCGCAATGTTTTTTGATATTAGCCATATAGGTATATACCTTTCTAATGAATACGCTTTCCATTTTCAAACCTAACCGTTATAGAGGTAAGCGCTTTAAAAAAACAAAGCGGCCAAGTGCGAGTCGGACTCGCCCATGAAGGGTTCCGTATCAGAAAGTAACATCATATAAGTTCTTGTAGTTCGTTGTAACTTTGATCAATGTTTTTGTAATAGTGTATTGATTGAATGAAAGGTAAATTGCGGTTTACGATTTATGACGTATTAAAAAAAAAGTACTTACTAGATCTCATTCTAACCAATTTTCGTTGGTAGTTTGCATGGTAATGTACAACATATTTTTTTTTTAGTTTTATCACTCTCTTATTTTAGAAGTTAGAGGGGGGGGACACACATTTTACCACTTTAGAAGTGTCTCTCGCGCAACCTATTCAGTTTAGAAAAAAATAAAATTGGAGACCTCAACATCATTTTTAAACACCTATCCATAGATACCCTACACGTATAGGTTTGATGAAAAAAAAAATTTTGAGTTTTAGTCTCAAGTATGGGGACCCCCAAAATGTATTGTTTTTTTTCTATTTTTATGTGAAAATCTTAATGCGGTTCACAGATTACATCTACTTACCAAGTTTCAAAACTATCTTATG
Source organism: Phragmatobia fuliginosa (assembly GCA_932526445.1). Classification (NCBI taxonomy): domain Eukaryota; kingdom Metazoa; phylum Arthropoda; class Insecta; order Lepidoptera; family Erebidae; genus Phragmatobia; species Phragmatobia fuliginosa. Next base: position 14,453,982 of record OW052074.1, on the reverse strand, counting down.
GTTTCGGAAAAAAGTGGCTGTGACAAACGGACAGACAGACAGACATGACGAATCTATAAGGGTTTCGTTTTTTGCCATTTGGCTACGGAACCCTAACAAACAAACCCTCTATTATATTGGTTTAGGAGTGTCGATTTACTCAAGAGTTTATAACTCAGTTGTTTTTTTTTATGCTTTTACTTGAATAGGTTTTATCCTAAATTAACCAGCTCTAACTCTATATAACTCAATAAATATACTTACGACAAAAAAATAGATAGGTGTGCTTATAAAAACGATAAACTTATTCACATTTTTATGTTCAAATGTTAATTTTTTCGCTAAAATGTTCACAATTTTAGCTAGTAGTTTATGTATTATTTTAAGTAGATACATTTCACACAGTAAAAATGCATTTGTGCGTGACATGAGGCGTGATGTGGAAATCGATTTGATTGTTAATATTCTTCTCGTAATTATTAAACATTCGTATCGCATAATTCTGCAGTAGACGTCCTAAATATGATGGCATTATGATGGATGGCCATCACGAATCACCCTTCCAATCCTTTGGCAAATGTGGTGATTACGGCACCCTCCGTAATGTAAAGCAATGCCTTCATGCTGAACGAGACCATATTTCTTAAGATAAAGATGAGATACTTCGGACAAAAACAAAAATTACTTTCAAAATTTGTTAGAAGTCTTATACCAAATGCTAAGCCAATTTATTTCAAATTTTGTTATTTGTGTTTAAGTTGTTTTCACGAAGTTTAATTGGCTTTCGAAATGTATTTTAAACGTTGCTTTGAATGAAAATATTCCGCTGCCATTATTTTTTTGTGATGTTAAGGTCTAATTTTATAATTTTATATATTGTACTTATGTATGTATACTTTCTAAAAATCTGAAATTTGTTATTTATTAAACACGACGAGCTATGCTCAGATAAAACTCGAGAGTCGAGACCCTAAATTCTGTACTGTGGTTTCGTAGACTTTAAAAGCCGCAGTGCAGATATTCTAAATTCAAAAAGACTGTCATAAACGTAAACATTCAACGACATTACCAGCTCAGCTGAGTCACTCAACTCATTACCCAAGCCTTTCAAATTCAGGTGACTTTTATTATTACAATACGGTCACTCGGTCAGTTATGTCCTTCTCGGAAACCGAACTCCAAATCCGCGAACATTAGTCGCATCATCTGCGTTCGGATTTGTTACGTCACTTACGGTATCTTACAACTTCTACAGTTAGGTAATCCTACTGACGGGTTGTTTGTTTAGGTTAACGACGTATGGCAAAAGTTTACTCATATAAGAAAATACTCCGCTCTTAGCTTGGAAGTTTCATTACGAAAGTATTCTGTTACCAGATAAGGCCGTACCTAATAGGCAGTCAGCTGTTGGAAAACAAGGTGCTAAATTAATGCCTGCGTCTGTTTAGTCTACGTAGTGTGCCTATTCCCGTAGTAAATAGCTGATGGGCGCATTGTAATTCTATGATGCATTCCAATACACCAAAAATTTCCAATCTAAAAGCAGATTTAAAAAATTACTGCAAATAACTGAAAATGTTTTCGTTTTGTGGGGTTAATAAGCAAAGACAAATTATATTGATTTGTTAAAAACAGAAAGGTTTAGGAAACAGCACGTACGGCCAATGAGCCTCACAAACAAATACATATCATTTTGTAAGTCTTACATCATAATGACTCTTACTAATCTACAGATTAAAGATAGGAAGTTTTGTTGGAGGTTGAATTGTGGGGCGGTGATTCACGAGATAATGACATACTGATCTTGAGGTTATTCTCTGAACTGGTTGCGTTTACTCTGACTCACATAACTTAATCGCATTTTTTTTCTTTCACGCCTTTTTAACAACATTCTATTAATAAAACTTGAAGGGATGTTTGGGTCGTTTCTGACTCAACTGTTAGGAATTCGATATTTATGCTTGTTTATGGGTGCATTTTATTGGGGTCATGACCTATAATATGGGATTTAAACAGTGTAGCTTTTACTACTTATGTGGTTTTGTGGTTGTAATTTAGCACATTTTAATTATTTTTATAATTTTAATAATATACCTACCTATATTAAATTATTATAGGTGGTTATTTTATGTTTTTTTTAAATGCATACGTTCATTATTTTTACGCTTGTTGAACATACATAATGCTTATTAGGTAATTAAGAATACTAGGATTACTAGCTAAATATTTATTTTTGAGCGCGTTCGATTTTTGTTTTAACTGCAGGTGGTAAGCAAGCTAAAGACGTATATTGATGTGCGCTTACTGTCACCACCACGGGATTAAAGACACGATAGGTATGTACCTAGTATAATTAGTAGCTTCCAATAAGCTTGTTAACAACGCCAACTCTTTTTTATTGTGCTTTTGTGGTAAAACTGGGAAGTACTTCTTGGTTTTGAACAAGAAGTACTTTCGAGCAATTCCATTTCAGGTAGAATAATTATTGTGATGCGACTTTTTTGCTTTACGTGACCAACCTATTAGTTTGACAGTGTACCTGCTCGAGTACTTGGATGTTCAAATCACAATGGATTATTATTTTTCTACATTGTACGATATACATGTATATTAAATTAAATTTTATGTTTCGAGCAAATATATATTAGTTATTAATTACAGTAACAGCTGCAGGTTTAAGTATAAATAATGTGTTGTTATTTAAAACAGATTCTTCTTCACGATTCTTTTGAATAATTGTTTCAATATATTACTCAGCAATTAAAAAAGTTAACCCCACAGTAATAAAAACGATCGTGAGCAGAACGCGCCGACCAACCCTCGCAATAATATATATTTTTCGCAATAGGGCGGTGTGCGCCCGAATAGGGACAACAAGCTCCAAATTGTCTAAATGAAAAAATACAACCGTCTACACTGGGTTATTAAAATTAAAATACAAGGTAACTTTTATTCATACATACCCTTTTTTTGTTGATAAATGGCGATTTATTACAATATTATTGATTGCTCACATGTGTATGTACACAAACCATAAATTAAAACTTTTAAGTAGTCAAAACAAATAAATTAGAATTTGTTTGGAGTAAGTTTTTAGTCAGTTTAACATTTAGTAATTAAATAATAAACACAAGGGAAAATATTTCAGTTCACAACAATTCTATTTGTATGTAATCCAAATCACACAACACAACACCATCCCTCACCCGATGTACTGTGAGACTGAATGAACTGAATGAACAACAGAATTGATTGTAACTCTGTGAATGAACTAGAACTTACCAATGTTTGATTGGTGGCAATTTCTGCAGACCGCCCGGATTGAGCTGCTTGTATATATTAGTAAAAGCGACCCCTTGTGACCAAATTTTTAAAATAGCAATGCCACCTCTTATTTAGTGTACGTAACTAAAAATTTTTAAGTAGGTTACTTTTCACTAGTGAACTAGATGGCGCTAACGTGCAACGCTAATATTTAAATAAAAAAACAGTGTATTTCCATCCTTCATCAAAACGAACGTTTCTTTTTTGAACATAACAAAATCATTTGAAAAAAAATGTTTGATGTTATCGCTTAACTACATCTTAGCTAGGGTCATTGTACCACTTTCATAGCTAACTTCGGTTCATTCATCAACGCTGTCATTTTCACACGTCAAAAAATGGAGGAGGACCGTCTTTTTGACGAAAGAGTTTCTATTCGCGATTCAGCGAGACCCCTTAAAAAATATGGGAGTACTTGCAACCATATGAAAAGGAATGAAGAATATATCAAACATGTTATGGCAAAAGGCGATACCCTGCAAGGGATCGCCCTCAAATATGGTGTTACAGTAAGTGTCTTTAACTTCGTATTAAAAAGTGCTAATATTTTATTTATTTATTATAATTTTAACTCTTTGAAATTCTAAATATGTGATTCGGTTGTTCTAGATGGAGAAGATTAGAAGAGCGAACCGTTTGTTCGCCTCGGACAGTTTGTTTTTGAGGGAGTATTTATTGATTCCTGTTACAAGAGACTCGCCTTTCTACGAAAATGGTGAACGGGTCACGGAACTGGCTCCGCCGAATCATCGCGCCTCCATAGCTGGCATGCCTACAAGGGACTTTTCTCCCGGTAGTCCTGACGAAAAAAAAAGTTTTGATGAGTTTCTCAATAGACTGGACTCATCTCTAGCAGACATTAAGAAGCACGTAGAGAAAACTAAGGAGACCAGCGAGTGAGTATATTTCATACATTTTTTTTAATGCATTACTTAAGATTTACAACCGTGATCTAATTAAATCTAAAAAATCTAATTTAAGTATGAGTCTGATCAAAGTTTTGTTTTTGATGTGACAGCAAGCATTTTTTTCAATAATTTGCTTTGGCTAAAAAAAAAGAAATGTGGTGTGCTAGTTTAACTTATTTATTAAACCCTGTTATCAAACTATTCATATTTATCATACATAAATAAATTCCAGAACATTAATTTTCTGTCTTATAAATATAACTATAAAAAGTAAAGATATAGTACAATATGTATATTTTTTGATAAAATAATCTCACATTTAAGTAAACAAGTGTAGAAGTCAGTGTCTACTGGTGATAACGTTTGTTTGTGGAGTACTGATAAACAAGTTACTTATTTGTATTTTAGGGGTGTTCACGCGTTATATTATCATGTAAGCTTTTTCAAATTGCCACGGTAGAGATAGATATTCTCCACACATATTTATTTTCCACACATATTACACAACTTTATGACCTTAGACCTTGACCTCTAAGATCAAATTATGCCTAGGAGAAATAATTGTATGTTAAACATGACTGTTTCATTGGTCTGGTGGTTAGCCTGTGCCACTGCTGAACTCTTGTTCAGCAGTGGCACAGTAGGGTCTTGGGGTTTGATTCCTGTTGAATGTATAAAATGTATGTTTTTACAAAATATGTTTATGTATTTATATCAGTTGTCTAGTACCCATAATACAAACGGCCCGTTTACGTCCTTACCGCTGTGAGCGGTAGCTAAGAGCGAAACGCCGAGCGGTAATATCAAAAGTATAAAAATGTACGAGGCACGCCACGAGTCGCCGCTCATAGCTATGAGCTTAGTTAGGTTGTAAACGGGCCGTAACTCTGCTTAGTTTAGGATTGGATGGCGTTGTGTGTAAGATGTCCGAAATTAACACAATATTTTTTTGTATGTCTGTATGTAATTGATGTAATATGTCTGTGTTTAGAAATATATAAGTTTGTTTATCAGTCTGTTTACTGTAGAACACACTGTGGGACTCCAGTGCGTGAGATTTTCTAGAAAATTATAACTTGACTGCCTCAGTGGCCCAGTGCATACATACATTGAATGTGGACTGCTGTACTCGAGGTCTCCAGTTCAAACCCTAGGTCGGACCAAATGTTTTTATGATCTACATATATTTGTTTCTGAGTTTGGGTGTTTAAAAAAAATAATATAAGTATTCTATAAGTTGCTCTAGCTTATAATACAAGCTCTGCTTAGATTGAAGCTAGATGGTGTTGTGTGTTTACATGTCTGAAAAAAACTTCTCCTTTGTGCAAGTCAACATGACTTTCCGCTAATAACTAGGCCTCAGTATCATATAAGAATAATGATTGTTTTCACTAACTATACTTAAATTATCTCCTTACCTAGATAGTCCCGTACATTTTAGGCGACAATAATAAGCCCTTAGGGTATCCCCTAAAAGTTTGTGAACTAGGTAACCTAACGGTATCTCGTTGATCTTATGAAGCTTCATAATCATTACCTAAACTCTGGAACATACAAATAAATATTTATAAAAATTGTTATCCAGTCTGAGAAAAAATGTTAAACAATTGTGCACTACGTATTTACAGTCTACATCACATTAATTATGAGAACTTTTTATTATTTCTACATGGTTCTACCATTTTGGTTTGTTATAATTTTTTATTTTCGTAAAAAAGACGAGAGTGCTGAAGTGGTTTATTACTCCTTGTGTCATCAGCTTTCTACCAGTAAAAGTCTCGTCAAATTCGGTCCAGCCGTTCAGGAGATTAGCTGGAACAGACAGACAAAATAAAAAAAAATGTTATATACATACCTACTTTGATATGCAATTAGTAAAAACCTGTTCATAACATCCCTATGGATGTTATGTATATGATATTTCGGATCTGGATACGAATATGGATATAGGTATAAAATTATATCGGTTTCGGATACGGTTACGGGTATCTAATTATTTCGGATTATCCGTAAGTTTCGGTTACGGATATCAAATTGAAGTAAACATAACCACAAACAGTATGTAATAATTTTGATTTAAGATAAAGTTTCAGTGAAGTAGTGCTATTTTCGGGAAAAGTTTTTAACACACTGTTTACATTTTGCAGTATCTACATTAACTTAAAAAACTGTCGAAAGATGACGTTTCATTTAGACTCCGCCCTAATATGAAACTATCCGAAACAGTTACGGATATACTTTTATTTCGGATATCCGATAGTTTCGGTTACGGTTACGGAGCTCCTTAACATCCCTGATTTCATATTACATACAGACACTTCAATTTTATTTATTTGTATAGACTAGCTTTTGTTTGACGTTTATGTTGGTTATTGCGGTAGAGAGAGTATCAAGAATGAAAGTATCTCCATTTCGAATTTAATAGAAATCTGTGAAGCGACTTATCTGTCACAGTAATATACAGACAGAGTTAATTTTTAATTTATAAGTTACTAGCTGATGCCCGCGGCTCCGCTCGCGTTTTAGAGGTATGAAAAACAGATGTTGGCCGATTCTCAGACCTACTGAATATGCATATAAAGTTTCATAAAGATCGGTCAAGCCGTTTCGGACGAGTATGGCAACAAAAACTGTGACACGAGAATTTTATATATTAGATATATCAGACTATCTTTCTACCGCCACTCCACCCGCGTGTATCTAGATTATTGCAGTAAAAAGTAGCCTATGTGTTATTCTGATATATAAGCTATATTACTGTAAAGTTACATCCAAATCCGTTCGGTAGTTTTTGCGTGAAAGAGCCACAAACGTACATACAAACTTCCGTTTGTAAATTTTAGTAGGATGCCACATATAAGTTATATAGCATCATCAGCACCAGCCTATTGCAGTTCACTGCTTTACATAGGCCTCTCCCGTTAATATTAATTTGTATTGACTATTTTGATCGACTACAAATAGTAATTATTCTGTTTTTTTTATAACACACCTAGTAGCAATATAATGTTTTACATGATATTAAAGATTACCGATTATATCGATAGATTGATTTATTGTTAGACTTCATAATAAACATATGTGACCTAGTGGCTTACATTGTTAAGTATATTATTATGTCTTATCGTTATTATCAGCTTGATCAGTTCGATCACTTTTTTTCAATAAATAACATGTAACTTTGACAACAGTCAGCCTTTGTTTATGTACATAACAATACTAAAATACCTATGCTTTATTATGAAATATTCCAAAGTAACCGTCTCTTTGAAACACTTTTCCGGATAAAAATTCGTCACCGATTTCATTTAAATTTGGTATGGAGATACTTTCATACTTGCGGATTTAGGCTACTCTTTACGGCGATAATCGACATACACGCAGGCATACATTGGTTGCTGTCAGATCAGAGCCTTCTTACTTAATTCTTAAACCCCTTCATTTTTTAAACATAAAAAAAAATTGAATATAGTAGCTTGTGATTTTCTACTTTGTGTAGTTCATTACTAGCTGATGCCCGCGGCTCCTAGGGGTATGAAAAATAGATGTTGACCTATTCTCACACTTACCCGATATGCACAATTTTTTTTATAATAATCGGTCCAGCCGTTTCGGAAGAGTTTGGTAACAGAAACCGCGACACGAGAATTTTATATGTTAGAAGTAAGAAAATATTGAAGAAAATAAAAACCTACATATTTATCAGTAATATTTCATGAAAGAGACTTTATCTTCACAATTTAAACGTAATAGATATACCTAGCTCTACCAAGTACAGGGACCATAAACATTTATTATATTGTCAATAGTAGCAATATATAAATTGATGAACGGCATTTTAGACGATAGACGGTTAACGTACCACTCAACATAAAATCGTCCCGTGACAACCTAGGCTTATGCTGCTATTTACAGTGCCTGATGGTATAAAAAATATGTTTTCTTCACTTATTTGTACTTTAGTTACTCGTAGTTCGCTTTTTACACGCTTTTTATTAGCTTCACCTGTATGTTTGTTTGTATGTTTGTAACCGACTCCTTTGGGTGCAATTTTGACCCACTTAAAAGGCAGTATCGGCAATTTCGTTCAAACTTTGTAGATTTATCGAGGACCGATGGCAATACACTAATTTTGAAAAAAAAAGAACCAAAAAAAATGTTTAAACAAATTAGTCATTTTTCAAGAAAAATAGTTTTAAAAAACTAAACAAACACGATTCTAAACAAAAAAGTAGAAAATAATTTAAATGTAACAAAGCGTGCGGTGCTTTTTGAAAATATTTCAATAACGTCGCCTCACGCTTTTTATTCTATCTTAATATGTAAAATAAAAAAAAATGAAAGACACTATAAGAAGTCCAACGTTATCTATCAAACAGTGAGTCACTCCTAGTCCACTTATTAGGTTTGCTTTGTAGCCTTGCCAGTATGTGGTATATATCAAGCTATCACCTATTTTTAGCCAGCCACGACAGGTGAAGGCATGAGTTTGTAGACCAATTTTGCTATTTGTTACTGCTAAACAATAGCAATGCTTTGTTTATGTCCAAAGGTAATAATACGACTATTATTATGTTATACAGATATGTAGATAGAAAATGCTTGTTTCGTTTTTTTGTACAATGTACAAATCTGCTTTTCCTCTTTGCCTGATTGGTCGAACGGTTAGTGTATGCGACTGCTGATCAAGAGGTCTCGGGTACGATTCCTGGGTCGGATCAAATATTTGTGTGATCCACAAATGTTTGTTTCGGAGTCTGGGTGTTTTCTGTGTATAATATGCATGTATTTACAAAAAAAAGTATGTTTATGTATTTATATCAGTTGTTTAGTACTACAAGCTCTTCTTAGTTTGGGACTAGATGATGTTGTGTGTACCAAAAAAGGCAGACGAAGGATAAAAGTAATAAAGTCTCGAAAGATGTGTATAGTTGTACAAATTACAAATCGCTATAACACTGAAATCTATAAATTTTCTACTCTTTCTACTAACTTCTATTTTATTCTATTTATGTGTTAATTTTGTAATTTCACATTAACGTCGATTTTGCCTATCACAAATGTGAACTTAAAGTTTATCATGTTGTGACTTCAATAACTACGCAATACACTCGTATATGTGTGTGATAAAACAAATGTAGACATACTATTGACACTGCAATTGTGTTATCTCTGTTTCTGTTATCTCTTTATCTATCTGCATATACATTTACTTAATTTATTCTTTGAAATACACTGATTTTTATACAATAACTCTGATAAAATTAATTAAAAATCTGTATAAAACCACCGCAAAGTCTCACACAGTTTGTTTTATTACGAGTTTTTAGAATATAAAATAATTAAGTTTATTGTGCTTCAGTTAATATAGTTTACTTGCGCCTAATGCATATCACCTACCGTTTCTTAGATTTGCTTTAATATTTATTATTTTGTCAACACGAACGTAATTTCAGAAATTGTTTTGAAAGTCCCTACTAATCCTACTAATATTATAAATGCGAAAGTAACTCTGTCTGTCTGTTACGCTTTCACGCCTAAACCACTGAACCGATTCTGATGAAATTTGGTATGAAGATAGAACTGAACTTGGGAAAGGACATAGGCTACTTTTTACCGCGATAACCGACGAAAACGCGGGCGGAGCCGCAGGCGAAAGCTAGTAATATTATAAATGCGAAAGTAACTCTGTCTGTTACGCTTTCACGCCTAAACCACTGAACCGATTTTGATGAAATTTGGTATGAAGATAGAACTGAACTTGGGAAAGGACATAGGCTTTTTACCGCGATAGCCGACATACACGTGGGCGGAGCCGCGTGCGAAAGCTAGTATACAATATTTACGGAATATGATATAGGATCGAGGGAACTACTACTTACTTATATACTTTCGGAACCAGTAGTTTTTCAGACAAAAATTCTCAAATACAATTGTTTTACTAGTGTAGTGGCTACTACTCTGGGATTCTGCTCAAGCTTTCCATCAGGTAGGGTGAAGTCACTTTGGTGTGCTTTCAAATAAAAATAGGGAATTTTGGACCCTTATCCCAGACCCGAAAGCCCCATAATATAAAAGTTGATCATCATAACGTCATTTTGTTGACTGATCGCTATATTATTATGTTTTATGCACAATAGGTACATGTATTATCCCATTCTCTAATGCAGTAGCGCCAGTAGCTCAAGATATTCTAATGTTAAATACCGTAAATTTTATTCGATCGAAACATGACACGTTCATTAGAGAAGAAAGAAAAAGCGTGCAAAATCGGTTTATACTGGAAATTGAAATATTTTGTCCAGAAAGATTTGTAGTTAGCATGAGCATGCAATAGCATAAACTGGCAAAAATACGCTAAAACAAAGTTATACGGGGTTTGTGGTGTAGTGTAGTAGTAGGAAAGACTTCTAGTGTCACATTTTCTTCACAAAAAGTGATTGGCCTGATATCAATTATGGAAACACAAAAACCTACGTTCGTGTTGTGTATGTAATTTATAACGCTGATTATATGATAAAAATGCTCCGTCTAAGCTAATATTGCTAATTTGCTTATATGGCCAGTGAAATATGTATGTATATAAGTCACGAATAATTAAGTTTGTTACTTACTAAATAATGGTGATGATCGAGCAGTAGGTATTTAATCCAAAATATTTTGCTTTCATTACAAATGATCCATCTGAACGAACTTCTGATTGATTCTGTCAAGATTGTCAATAATCATCTATAGATATTATGTTAATATTATAAAGCTTATGTTTGTTTGGTTGATCGCGCTAATTTCAGGTTCAATTTAAAAAATTCTATCAGAAGTGGAAGGCTGTAAGACTATACAGGATGAATTTTTGAGACGGGACAGTAAGGGTAGGTACCTTAACCGTTATAGATACAGAAAAATGCTTTAAGAGGACTATACATAATTTTTTAAGATATTCTGAACTGCATTTACAGATTTTGGAAAAAATATACAGCCAGCAAGAAAATCGTCATTTTAAACAAAACCTTTTTTTGATGCCAATCGAACCTGTTTCTTATAAGGATCAAAAGTCTCTACTGGACCGACTGAGGTTTGAGTACTAGAAATGTCAGAAATCGCAAAAAACTTTTCCCATACATTTGTATGGAAATAAATCATATATATATATATATATATATATATATATATATATATATATATATATATATATATCAAGAGCGGAGTAACAAAAAAAATTTTTGCAAAAACGCGGGTAAATTAGACCTTTCGAGATCTATTGCGTACTCTGCGTAAACGGTTAAGGTTTCACAAAAACAATGTATGGAGGAATGGTTACCCTTTAAAAATTCTAAAAAGAAAGTCTTTGATTCTATCTTTTAATGTTGTCTCACTGTAGCCTTTTTATGGCAAACAATTTTGTTCATGCTGTTATAAAATCACGCTACATACAAAAGGAGAAGCAGACGAGTTTGGGTGGGTCGGCAAGTTTTAATATAAAAATATTGATTAAAACCTTCGTTTAAGCACAAAATCTTCATCTATTCTGCACGTTTATTGAGAATGCTACATCAAGATATAATTCGATTACTTTAAAACTTGTTTAAACTGTATGTAGTAAAACCATAAAGAGATTATTATCAGTGTTCTGAATTAATGTGATATCAGCGCTTAAAATTGGTCGCTATGTCAAAAACAAATGATATTATCTTTGCAGCAAAGATCATAGCTACAAATACCAGTCTTAATTGGTTCATTAGTTTATACGATGACTTATATAAGTTCCTAGAGAATTTTCCTACATTCAGTCACTCATAATAGTCCGTAAAGTTTTTTGTTGTCCAGCAGTGAGTCAGTCAAGGTCTATGTTAACAACGTACTAAGTGCTCGGACACTTTCTATACGCGGTTGCAGTCACGTGATCACGCTTCCTTCCTTGCTTATGTAAGCGTTGTATGTTTTTTTCCAATTTGTGTCTACGTATTTATGTATTTTCCTATTCATCCCGCGGGTGTCGTAAAAGGCGACTAAGGAATAAACTAAGCAAGACAACATCGATGCAAAGAGAAGGAAAACTTGAAACCAATTCTATACCAACCCGTCTGGCCAGCGTCTAAGGAGAGGCCTATGTCCAGCAGTGGACTGTTAAAGGCTGTTGATGATGATGATGATGATTTATGGTAGACTAGCTAAACCCTGAGGAGTAATCCACGGTTTGGTGTTGTGCCTTAACAATAATCGCGGTAGAGTGACGCTGCTTTAAAGAAGTAGTTTAAGGTACTCATTATCAACCAAATGCCTGGAAAAATCTCTTCATTAATTTACAAAACAACCACAGGACTCAGCTAGTTGTTTAATAAAACTCTTTTATAGGTAACTGAGGTATGTTTATCATGCATCAAGGACAGCGATAGATAGGAGATAGAGTAGATGTAATAGGTAAAACCTATTTAAACCTTGTTAGTTAAAAAAATAAATAATGATTATAATTATACTGTGAATAATACGGTTATTTTAGTTTGTTATCAGTGAAAAATATCACTATATTTGTTTCAAATCCGGTTCAGTTTTACATAGGTCAGTAAATATAATTATGTAATCTTTAATTTTATTAGAAGATTTACTACTTTAAGATAAAATCTAAATTGTGAAATAAAATAAAAAAACTTTAATAACTAAATATAATATATATGTATATATGAAATGAAGTCGCTTCCGCTGTCTATTCGCTTAGATCTTTTAAACTCAAGGGATTTTAAAGCAGTTTTCTAGAGTAATTCAAGAAGAAGGTTTATATATACTATATGTATTGTGACGGTCTCGTCACTTGTGAAAACGTGAGACCTATCCATAGTATGAGTTTGATGAAAAATGTTTTTTTGAGTTTCAGTTAAGTATGGGAAACCCCCAAAATTTATTGTTTTTTTTTCTATTTTTGTGTGAAAATATTAATGCGGTTCACATAATACATCTACTTACCAAGTTTCAACAGTATAGTTCTTAGTTTCGGAAAAAAGTGGCTGTGACATACGGACGGACAGACAGACAGACATGACGAATCTATAAGGGTTCCGTTTTTTGCCATTTGGCTACGAAACCCTAAAAACGAATTTCGTAAGTAGTCTCCTATAGTAGGTTTCAAATGTGACAACTGATGGTTCCGTGAATGCTTCCGTCATGTACTTGTTTGCCGTCTTAATAGTAGACAAAATGACAACCACTTTGTCTAACAGGCCGCATTATAGGGTCGCAAATGACTGTCAAAATTGTTTTCGCAGTATGCTAAAAATTCATTCACATTTTAACCTTGACCTTCAATGTTTACGCGAACTCTTGTACATTTCTGCGGGTGACATTGTTATGTTGAAATATGGTCACATGTGTGCTGGTTATCGTGAATTTTTTTGGCTAATGTAAACTTGGCATGAATTTACTCAATGTAGTAGGTACTTTCATTGCTTTGTAGGTGCTTGTTTTCTTTTTTCCTTTCTCCAGACTTTTGAGGTGTCTGCCTCCATCTATGAAATTAACTGTTTTATACAATCTACTTATTATTTTATTGTTTATTTGTGGCGTGTTGTAGTTTAACTTTTAAAAAATATGGACGGGAAACTACATTATCAGTAAGGTATATGGCTGCTTTTTACCACGGTGACTTATATAAGAGCCCATGGTAAAGGCTAGGAGTGTAATATTTTTAGGTTCCGGGGTTCAGTGGTGCGAAACAAACACATGATAGATAACACTTTATTTGTACAACAGGGATTATAAACAATATGCAGCTATGTACAGTAAAAAGCTAACAAAACATATAATGTACAAAGATCTGCCTTATTTCTTCCAATTATGGTATTGGTAGTTGAAATAATTCTTATTTTTAGGGTTCCGTAGCCAAATGGCAAGAAACTGAACCCGTCATTATAGATTCGTCATGTCTGTCTGTCTGTCCGTCCGTATGTCACAGCCACTTTTTTATATCATATAACCCTATTTCTAAAATAAGCTATTGCGACAGGTTTATTTAGTTTATTCACTCACCTATCTTGGTTTGTAAAAGGATTCATCCGCAGAAAATTTCCATGTAAAGGTCATCGCTCTCAGTGCTTTTTTTAATGTCACTAACTGTTTACTAATCAGTCTGTAATTTATTAGGGCTCTAATATGTATACCTACTTTCTTCTAGATCTTAGCTCTTTCTAATAGATTTAGTGTAAAACTGTTCATTTGATTTTTAACTACAAACAGACTCTTCAATTTTATTTATTTGTATAGATTGGAACATTTAGTATACACTTACTGTATATTTCGTTTTACAAGTTTCTACATTTAGTGCCACAGCACACTAGCTACTTTTAGCATTGGCGATCGGCAACTAGTCGCTTTTTAGAAGCTAAATACGGCGACCGAACGCTCTACACCGCACACTTAAAAACGCCAAACTCGGAGATTGAGTCGCTTTTTAGAAGCGCAACACAGCAGCTGAACGCAACTCTCCGCGCACATTCGGATGCCATTAGCATCGATTTGGCATCTGAGCAGTCGCTAAAACGCGCGTTTCCGATACCGCGATCGAACGCAGAAAGTCGCTAAAACGCGATGCAGCATCGATGCAATCGCAAAATCGCCGATCGTCGATGCTGAAAGTAGCTAGTGTGCCGTGGCCCTTATTGCTGTTTTAAAATTATTATGTTTTGGAACAAATGTCATAAAGTCAGTTTTGATTTATTCGACATAGTGTCAGTGTCCTTATCACGCAGCTGGGTTATGGGCTGTTATCAGTATTCGTCCCGGATGGGTGGGGTATTTAACGCAAAATGGGTTCGTTGGAGTGAATCTAAACATTGAAACTTAGTCATGGTGTTATATGTAGGGATAGAAACGCCATTGGTGTATTTTTATTGACATTAATGTCAATAAAAGGCTCAGTTTCTACCACAATGAGGGTACCATGGGGACTAGTACAATAATGCCAGTTTTGATTGCAGGAATATCTGAAATCTGTGAGCCACCAAAGCCATCTCACAATTTAAGATCTTGTATTTTGTATTGTATTTTGTAAGTACGATCTGTCGTAGGTACGCTAGCGACCCGATCTGATATGTTAAATTAAAACTGCGTTAAAACTTATTCAGTGATTTAAAATATCTAAGGGAACAGACAACGGTAGAGACTTCATTTTATATTAAAAAAGATACATTGTAATTAGGTATGTCACAGTGTTTTTAATCTCTTGTGTATTTTAATTGCTTGTGTTGTAATTCTATCTTGAGACACGTTATCTTAGTAATTAGTGAATCATTGAAAAAATTATGTTAATAAAACAAAAGTGTACTGTACTCGTACTAGAAAGTTTCAGGTTAGCGAATTTATTTAATATCTGTATGTACACGGTGGTACAATCTCATCATGTAATAAAGCTTTGTATCTATATGAATAAAAAAAGTGTGCCACTCGGGTACTGCCGCGGTAAAGCTATTGCATAGCATTTTTTATCAACTGCAATTTAAATATTTATTTATTTTTTATTTATGTAGTATTTTTTTTTCTTTTATATTAATTCAAGTTTACAAAACAATATACACTGTCTTTTTACCAATATACATTCAACAATATTATTGCCAAACAATATAATCATCCTATTAACATGTCAACTAAACAGAGGACATAATAGTATAATGAGCATATCAATAGAATAAAATAACGAAATACAAAAAAGAAGAAGAAACTAGAATGACTGTGTTGTCAAGGCAACGGATAACGGCCGGTGGTGGCAGCACGCATGCGCACGGAGGCGCCACATCCTTGTCGCACTGCAGTTACAATCATATTCTCTATCCTTTTTTAGGGTGTTAGGTTTTTTCGTTACGGAATTTCTTGTTTCGGTCGCCGCGATCAAAGCCCGTGATAAAGGCTATATAATTGCTTAAAAATTGAAATGTCTATGTATTATTTGTAATATATTTCTTTAGGTTAATCCTTAAAAAGAGGAAAAAGTTGTCTTCATAACTACCTGGGGTAGGTACTTTTATTAAAATTAACTATACCTAAATTACATAGCATGATCTAGGTAAGTTCTGTTCTTTTGATGAAAATCCCATAAGACGTTTGAGTTCAAAAAGACAAATAATTCGACTTTTGCAAGGTTCGTGTCCTTAATGTCCCTCTAACCCTTACTTTCCACAACCAATAACATAAGTCTATTTCTTCAAATTATTATGATCAATAGTCACGAATTTACTTGACGTGACAAATAATCCTATTTTGTTATGTTATGATAACCTAGTTGGGTTTCTAGTTGTCTACGTCACCGCGTGGTTCATACGTCACGCAATGTGTTCCGGGCCCCGGCACTCCCATTCTCTTCGTAATTCGTCAATGTCTACAAAGTTTTTTTGTTACTTTCCGAATAAAATTATTACTCATATTATGAATGCGACGAACGTAACTTTGTCTATCCGATGTCTTCTTCTTTAAAAAGATAACTCCCTGTGTCGCGTGTGTAGTCCTGTGTCGCGGGGGACTTTACAAATATACAAGAAACGGACACAAAGAACACCTAGACATAATAATAATTTGTGGATCACAGAAAGTGTCATCTCCCGTATAGGATTTGAACATTTTGAATCCACAACACTTGCGCAGTAAAAAGTGGCGTATCGACTGTTGAACTACAAGGCTAACCTTGGCTAGTGCAGTGAACCTGATTTAAATGAAATTCTTACACAGATAAGTCTGAGAAAGGACATAGGCTACTTTTTGCCGCGATAAGGGCCACCGCACACTAGCTACTTTTAGCATCGGCGATCGGCATCTAGTCGCTTTTTAGAAGCTAAATACGGCGACCGAACGTTGCACACCGCACACTTAAAAACGGTAAACGCGGCGATCGAGTCGCTTTTTAGAAGCGCGACACAGCAGCTGAACGCTACTCTCCGCACACATTCGGATGCCGGTAGCAGCGACTTGGCATCTGAGCAGTCGCTAAAACGCGCGTTTCCGATGCCGCGATCGAACGCAGGAAGTCGCTAAAACGCGATGCAGCATCGATGCAGTCGCCAAATTGCCGATCGCCGATGCTAAAAGTAGCTAGTCTACGGTGGCCCTAAGCAACATACACGCGATCGGAGACGGGAGAAAGCTAATAACATAGTAAATGTCCATTTTTATTTTTTAAATATTTAGAATGCAGATAGATGTATTGCATAAAAACCTCATTATCATAAAAATTACAATTTAAAAATTACTTATAACGTATCTAAATGGCGCTTATTAGTGCGTTTAAAAATGTTTCACATTCCTATTTAAATTTATGTTCCAGTGCTTTAAAATGGCGCTATTACTTAAAATCCATGCTATAATGTTATAAATTGTCTGTCTGTCTGAAAGAATAGTCACTTTTGTCCTATAGTGACATACCCGTGGCCAAGACATCCAATTTAACGTTTGCAACTCGATCAATACCACTGACATTCAAAGGTCTCTGAAAGTCAGTAGCGTAAACTATACCAGCGTGATAACGAAGGAGTTCGTTGTACAAATATTTTCATAACATTTCAGGTCGTCAGTTCGGCAACGTTTTGTAAACTTTTTCTTTGTGTTATAAAGTTTGGACCGCAACTCGTAGCCCGCAGGGAATGTCCCACTGTTGTTTATTAAAGTTTTAAATTTTAAATAAGGGCGTTATAAATTACTCTCTGTCCTTTGTTTTAATTTAAGTCATAATTAATATTAAATGTATATATTTTAAATGAATGTCAGAAAATTGACAGCATCGTTGGTCTACTGATTAGCGTACGCGGCCGCTGAACAAAGGGTCTCGGGTTCGATTCCCGGGTCGGACGAAATGTTTGTATGATATGCAAATATTTGTTTCGGAGTTTGGGTGTTTTTTATATATAATATGTATGTATTTACAAAAATAAGTATATATGTATTTATATTAGTTGTCTAGTAGCAGCCCATATTACGAACCCTGCTTAGTTTGCGACTAGATGATGTTGTAAGTCAGACGTCCGTCCGAAAAAGGGTTTTTTAAAATGTACAGGTCATTCTTTATAGAAATGTGTACGTTTCGCTATAAGTCGCGTTTTTTGGTCGATACGCCGGGAATCATGTCCGAGTTGATTTTCAAGATACCACACCGGTGGCAGGTTTCTGACATGTTATGCGGGATCTGATTCTAGTCCGTGTGGCATCACTCCAACACGGCATAAATGAAACTGTACGTTTTTAAAGAAATCGATATGACTCAAAACTTTCACTTTTATTCTAATCAAATGTGTTAAATTATGTAAAACATCGTATTGGCCAATGCGAGTTACAGGTATACGACCTTGACCTCCATCGGTTATTGCTTTAACTTATACTACCGTCCAGATTACTGCACCTATAGGTACTTCCGAACTACCTGAAGATGTACTACTGAATCATCATTTTTCTTCTATTGATTTCTCATTTTGCCTGATTTTTCCTTCAATAGGTAGGTAGGTACATATCACTCACGCCTATGTCCCGCCAAAGCGTATTATCAGAGCCACTATTTATTGTTTTTCCTACCATGATTTTATTCCCATTAGCGAAGAAACCTTGAGCAGATTGAATAGATATGTTTAAATATTATAAGTTTTGAGAAATAACGTCACACTAACCGAATGAACTAAGCTGATAATATTTTTAGATGTAGACTGACGCAATGATTTATTGATACCCGAATAAGATGACCTTACTCCAGAATATGAATATTATTATTCGTATTTTGAACGTAACTTTAATCAAACAGACAGTCAATCAAGCAATCACCGACTAACCGACCAATGCCTTCAATTTGGAAGGCACTTTAGCCTTTGTGTAATCATATGTTTGAAAGTAATGGATGAAGTAAACATGAAGTGATGCTTAGTGTTTTAACAGTTGTTATGCACCTGTTATAACAAGTTTGAGAAGATAATGACCGTTATTCTGTTGTTAACATCGCTAAATTTCAGTTCACCTAAATTAGTTGCTGCATGGACTTTAATCTCATCCATTTACAGTTGGACTGTAACTGTAAATTTGAGATATCGAAAAATGGACTCTTAACCAATGATGTAAATATCCAATAATATTTTTTAGGGTTCCGAGTCATGAACTACGGATTACAGAAACTTATAGATTCGTCATGTCCGCCCGTCCTCGACCTTACCGCCCAAACGGTCGGTGCAAGAAAGATGAAACTTTGCATGAATATGTGTAGTTACGTCGACAAAGTGCTACAATAAAATTACGAAAAATATTTTTATTTGGGGTAACTCCTCCCCTACAAGTAAAGTGGGCAAAATGTTTTCTTTTCCTTGCGTCTACCCCACCCTGTGGGGTATCATTAGATAGCTCTTTTAAAATAATTTCTAGGTTGCTAAAACCATTTTTTGATTTAGGTATCCGGTTTCGAGTTAAATTCATTAAATCCGTTTGCGGGCGTCCCCCCCCTTCCCTCTAAAAGCTAATAGGCTCACAAAAAATCTGAAAAAATCACGATTGTAGCCCACATATTGAACTTTAAAGGAAAACTATAGCAGTTTAGATAACTTTTTTATTTCAGGAGTTATAGCGGCCTAACTTGTAAAAATACACTCGCTTGGAAAACTTCGTACAAAAATAACGAAGTAATAAGTAAACATAACAATTATCTATTAGATTAGATTATCTATTAGAACACGATTTACACGAAATCTACCCCCCATTATGGGTGAATAGGGAACCCTATTCTATGCGTGGCCTGACACGCACTTGACTATTTTTTTTTGTGTGGGTTAGTTGAATGATGTTAACAACAGAATCACGGCCAATGTTTAATATTCGGATGATATTGTGCAGATATTTGTCTATTGTTTTGTGTTAACGGCTGTTTAATATGTTTATTTTCGTCAACACACAAAGAAACATCAATTGTACCCCACCCTTTGTTTTATTCACAATACGATTATTAGAAGTAGTGATTGTGCATTTATAATCTGTAGTAAAATGTTATACTCTTCCATTCTAATAAGAAGGCCTATGCCCAGAAGTGAATTGATAAAGGCTGACAATGTGATTAATATAAATACATTTACGTGAAAATCTGTTAGCAATAAGAATTGAGTGACTCTTTTGAACTTAGTAGAATCATGAAAGGTTTTGATGGATTAGTCCGTTAGTTTTTAGTGTTTGACGATAATATACATGTTCACGGTGAATTTTAAGGTATTTACATCAAAACTTATTGTAGTGATATTTATGGTTTGGTACTCAAAGTAACTTGCAAGCCGTTTTGTTCTAGAATTTACATCGGAGCACGTCATTCATTACACTTAATGTAATTAGGTATATAGACTTCGGAAATAATCTTCTCCTATACCTAAGACTGACGTTGACGTACGTAGAAAGAACATTAGTAAAGTACCTATACGTAAATTTTGTTTCACGCACAGTAAGTAGGTATATATAGCATTTAGTATTGTTTTTACAAAGTAAAAAATAGTAAAGCAAAACTATACAAACCCTAACTTTTTTTTAACGAATCGCCACTTGAAAAAACATTCTTAGGCAGAGTTTTGTCAATTGCAGTCGGTTGCCTCTAATCCGTCGAGTGGCGCGACGGCGCTAAAAATAATATATCCTTTGTGTGGGTTGCTTTAACTGGCAGTTTCCGATGTTTCAGTCGTAAATTGCACTACGAGATGCACAATAACTGTAATATGATATATGTATACCTCTGCTCACCTTACTTGAAGAAAAACATTTATACAAAAAATTACACAATGGTTTTTCTGTGGGGCCGTTACATAACCCCAATCGAGCCTGTCAAAGCAAGGCCTTATGATAAAAATAATTATTTTATATCATGATATATTTTACCCAAATTCAGTTTCTAGTGCTGTGTTTTTGATTCCTTCGAGATATTTTGTTCACATCACAAGATTTTCGTACTTTTTGCCATGTAAAAATTGCAATTGGGTTATCGTCACTGTTCCTTCAATTTATTTATTTTATATTTATACAATTCAAGTCTCATCGTTACTCTGTTAGAATTGTCATCGGACAGAATCAACGCGTGAGAAATGGCCCACTGAATTTGGGTCAACTTGCGTTCATATAAATTGGTATGTGTGAATCATACTGCTATATAATATTCTACATGTAACGTATGCGTATCATGTCTATTATATTTTATCCATATTTATATTATAAAGCTGAAGAGTTTGTTTGTTTGAACGCGCTAATCTCGGGATCTATTGATCTAATTTAAAAAAATCTTACATTGTTAGTTAGTTCATTTATCAAGAAAGGCTATATATCATTACGTTAGGACTAATAAGAGCGGAATTTCAACGAAAATTGATGCGAAAATGGGTGAAAATTATTTCTTTTCAGAGCTCCTCTGGCGTGCAATGCGGAAAAGAGTAAAGTTTTTCAAAAATAATGTACGAAAGAATTCTTGCTCTTTAAACATTCTAAAATGAAGTCCGCGACGGCATATGTATATCTTTTAAGGTTTGCTCACTATAACCTTTTTTAAGGTAAACATTACGTCAAGCTACGGGCACTGTGAGTCTCAAACGACGTTGCATGTGTTACCTATTTATATGTATATTTTGTATCTGTGTTCTACAAAGACCTTCCTCAAGTATTGAATCAATGAAGTTTTGCCACAACAATTGAAAACTAAATAAAATTTTACTAACTGTTTGCTACTAATAATTTTTTTGATGATGTTTGCTTTTTGATATTGATATTTCAGTAACAATGTCACGGCAGTATCTATTTCCATGTTTCTAAGAAACAGTATTATAAAATTATGTATCTAAATACAATTTAATGGAGTCATATTTTAAATTCTAATGAGATTGTTATTCGTCCCGATTCGTGATTAGATAAAAATAACGAATTGTACTAACTTTATAGAAAAAATTAACTAATTCACAAAATTTATTGAAATATATGCAATAATAATCATAATTATTCCAAAAATCTTAATTTTATTCAGTAGTTCTTCTCTCACTGTACTGAAAACTAGAATTTATCTCCTGGATGACGTTATTTCTACGACTCGATCATAATTAATATAAAGTTTTAGAAGGTTTACGAACATGCTAAAGAATTTCATGATGACCGAGCTCACCCTGTGTGAAAACTTCTTGTACATAGTTGAACAATTTTCAATTTATACTTGGTAGGGGTTCAAGCATCTATATCTTTTTCTGGACCTATCCACTGAGTTTACCTTTAGGCATACACATGAGCAATAATGGTAATGCTGGCAGTCATGTTTTATTGATGATATCTATAGATAAATGATACAATTATCATATCATTTTAGTAATAGCTTTGTTAAAATGTAGCGATATATATTTGTTATTTGAATTTAAAATGAAGTTCAATGATTAATACAAATAGTACTAGTTCTGTTCTTAACTTTATGCTGCTCTATAGAGAAGTAAGCTGGCTTATTGCCAGTATCCTTTTGCACATACGAATATTCGTCGCGCGTCATTTCCGATTTTTTGTTATTTCTTGCGTTTTAAATTCAGTGACTTATAAATTTATTCTTGCTATAAATAAACGAAGAGATTTTTTACATTAGAGTTGGTATTTATGCAGGGTAATGGTGATTCGCGATTGAAGCTGTTATTTTTATTTTCTAGGTGAGCAATACCGTTGATGCACACTGTCACTATAGGCGATTTACATGGGTTCGGTTTTAATAGTATATAAAATATTAAAACGTTTAGTATATTAAAACGTATATTAATACGTTTAACATGCAGATCGGACACAGGACGGATATCTATGAGGATGTAAAATCTGCAGACTCAGACGTTAATTTTCTATAATAAGAAGGAACAGAGAGAGTGCATCGGAGAGCATGTTAAGCCCTCGGTCTCGGTTGTCATGAACAGCTATGGCAATCGTTATTGGGAAGTCAGTGCCCTTAAATATACTGACAACTAGTTGAATTTTCGAATTCCAGTTCGCCCAATTCCCAGGGTCCCCAAGTAGTCTTGAGAATAATAAAGGCTAGGAAGAAGAAGAAGATGTTTAACGTGATATCTGTTACCTCTGTTCAAAATAAATTGCACCATTTCTTGTGACAGACAAAATAGATTAGACAGTAAAGACCATCTCTCTTGGCTTCATCATTAGAGATCATTGAACTCTTCAAAACAAATGATAATGGCCTTAGGTTATGTTAGTCAAAATTATACATTGCTCATTCAAACTACAAATATGTACATAGTTTGTTTGATAACGATAATAATAATTCGGCGTGAGCTAGACTTAAAGCTGAAGATAATTAAAGCATGTGGAAAAGCAAATAGACACAACTAACCAGTGCTGTCTCTCTCTTTCCAGATTCGGGAAAGACCTTGAAGACGGTTTCGTGCGACACCGGCCACAAGCTCGGCTACGGCAATCGGCATCAATGACGGCATCGACGTCATACAACGAGGTGATACCACCTCCTTTGCCACCTCCACCTGCGGCTTTGACCCAAGGACGTCGGGTTGACACGTCGTTGAAACGTCTGGAAAGGGCACACGATGACCTTTTCCAGTTGTAGCGGCCGAGACAGCGCAGGTGAGACTACAGACTAGACATTCAATGGCTATTTGAATTTTCCTATGTATTCTTCAATAACTCAACTTTCAAGGAGGTTTTAGGGCATAGATTGCATTTTGCTAATGGAATATGTTATATTTGTTTATTATGTGTATTAATATTTGACTTAAGATGTAAATGTGTTTAAAAATGGAAGTTATGTATTTGAATATATATACCTGTTATGACATACGGAGCCGAAACGTGGACACTTACGGTGCGGTTGGTCCACAAGCTCAAAGTTGCTCAGCGTGCAATGGAAAGGGCTATGCTCGGCGTTTCTCTGAGGGATCGTATCAGGAATGAAGTTATCCGTCAGAGAACTAAAGTCATCGACATAGCCCACCGGATTAGCAAGCTGAAGTGGCAATGGGCTGGCCACATTAGCCGCAGAACTGATGACCGTTGGGGTAGAAGAGTTCTGGAGTGGAGACCGCGTCTCGGCAAACGTAGTGTAGGACGCCCACAGGCCAGGTGGAGTGATGATTTGCGCAAGATGGCTGGCAGGAGCTGGATGCGAGAAGCCCAAAATCGATCAAAGTGGTGTGCAATGGGAGAGGCCTATGTCCAGCAGTGGACTGATATAGGCTGATGATGATGATGATGATGATGTATTTGAATTACGGAGTTTTTTTATTTTATTTGTTTTGGAAAGGTTACCTGTAAGAGATTATTATTTTACTGTTATACTTTTGTTCATCATTATTTGAACCCGACAACGCCGGCGAATACAATAGATTGGTCATATGATAGTATACAATAGAACCAATGAGGTATTGATAGATTCGAAATTAAAACCCAGCTGAAAATTTATAGTCCAGAGACTATAGACTATAAATTTTAACAATAGTTTTTATGTAGTCAGTCACGTAATATTCTGTGTCTCGGAGTGTTACATGAAGAAACAGGCTTGGAAGTATTTTTTTTAAATCTGTGATCTAAATACCAAAAATTTTGCAATCTGAATGTTGTAAGCGACATGTGATACTTTATTAATGTGAGTCTGCCCTCTGTGTGTATTTACGAATATCCCAATTGTTAAACGTGATCGAAATAAATGTTGATTCATACGAAATACCATTATTATTGAAGAGTTTCTTTCACTTCATCAATTTTACGTCCAGTTTGTGTTATGTCTGAGCATTACTGTTGAACCATTGACGTCACTCGTGTGGTAACTGTTATGTTATTTATGAAAGCCCACATTCATATTTTTATATCTAGTTTAGAGCTTCGTTGCGGATAGAGTCGTGTGATGTTGATGTGTGCATGCGTGAATGTAAATGTGTTTGAAAATCTGATTCATATACTTGAATTATGGCGTTTTTAGGTTTCCGTAGTTCATAACCTTGTAGCCTTGTAACCTTCGGAACCCTTGTAGATTCGTTATGTCCATCCGTTCTCGACTTAAGCTGGAAACATATACTTAATCGGACGCGGCTGATAGCTGTGATCTAGAATGTGTATACACTGAGCTGTGCAAACTATCAGACGTGAGTCGTGGACGTGACCATTGACTGACCTTGAGCGTTCGGACGTCCGACAGAAGTCTGGCATCAGACTGACCGACAAGACTGTGCACACTTATCAGTCGCGGCTGTGAGCCGCGTCCGTCAGTTGCGTCCGATAATTTGTTTCCAGCTTTACTGTCCAAACGAGTAAACTTAGCATGAATGTGTGTTTTTATCACGTCGACAAAGTGCTACAATAAAAGTATGAAAAATATTTTTATTTTGGGTTCCTCTCCTACACGTAAAGTGGGGATGTTTTTTTTTTCTCGTGTCTACCTCATCATGTGGGTTGTCATTGGATAGGTCTTTCAAAAACATTCAGAGGTTGCTAAGTTGTTTTTTATTTGGATATCCGTTTGCGAGTTATTCAACTTTAAAGGGTTTTTTTTTTCTCAAAACAGTGCCTCCCCCCCTCTAGCTAAACGATTGGTTTGAAAACTCTACAAAAATTCATGTTGATAGTCCATGTGATTTTAAAGGAAAACTATAACGGGTTACGTAACTTTTTAGGGTTCCGTAGCCAAATGGCAAAAAACGGAACTCTTATAGATTCGTTAAGTCTGTCTGTCTGTCTGTCTGTCTGTCTGTTTGTCCGTCCGTCTGTCTGTCCGTCCGTATGTCACAGCCAATTATTTCCGAAACTATAAGAGCTATACTGTTGAAATTTGGTCAGTCGATGTATTCTGTGAACCGCATTAAGATTTTTATATAAAAATAGAAAAATAACAATACATTTTGGGGGTCCCCATACTTGGAACTGAAACTCAAAATTTTTTTTTTCATCAAACCTATACGTGTGGGGTATCTATGGACAGGTGTTCAAAAATGATGTTGAGGTTTCTAATATCATTTTTTTCTAAACTGAATAGTTTGCGCGAGAGACACTTCCAAAGTGGAAAAATGTGTACCCCCCCCCCCTCTAACTTCTAAAATAAGAGAGTGATAAAACTAAAAAAAATATATGTTGTACATTACTATGTAAACTATCAACGAAAATTGGTTTGAACGAGATCTAGTTAGTAGTTTTTTTTTAATACGTCATAAATCGTAACAAGCAATTTACCTTTCATCCAATCAATACACTAGTATAAAAACATCGATGAAAGTTACAACGAACTACAAGAACTTTTATATGATGTTACTTGCTGATACGGAACCCTTCATGGGCGAGTCCGACTCGCACTTGGCCGCTTTTTTAGTTAAGGAGTTATAGAGGACTAACTTGTAAAATACGCTTACCTTCGTAGAAAAATGACGAAATAACAAGTAAATATAACAATTATCTTTTTGGACACGACTAAAGCCATTATGGGTAACTACGGAAAACTATTCTAGGCCTGGTCTGACACGTACTTGCCCAATTTTTTTCATTATCTTGTTACTTGGTAAGGTTGCCTGAAGAGGTTGACTTCGAGCGATAAGGCCGCCACTTGTACCTCCTAGTTTTAAGTTATCGTTGTAACTAGTGTTCAATAAAGCGATACCATTAATATTGTTTTTTTAAGGTTACAAGACAGGTAGAATACTCAATGGATCCCAAAACCATTACAATTTGCATTTTTTTGCAAAAATAGGTAGCTTAACACCGAATCCAATACTGACTTTCTTACTAATATCGTAGTTTCAAGTCTTGTCATTCTAAAGTTCATCTCAAGGTGCTTAGATATGATTACTATATAATAAATTAGACTTATTTAATGATAAATAAATGAGCTAAAATTAATTGTTTTTAAACTTTCGCGACTTTTACACATACTCATGTTTTTACTGTAAACGGGACTTATTCGCGATAATATTATAAAGGTTACGATACCTTCTATAAGCTAATATCACATCAGTCTACCCGTGACCACAAGTGGTATAACCCGTTCGAAACGTTGGAAAATAGAAGGTATCGTAACCTTTATAATATTATCGCGAATAAGTCCCGTTTACAGTAAAAACATGAGCTAAAATTAATCGGTTTCAGTACGATCTGCAACTGTAACATACGAAGATTCCAACAATTAATTCATCGAGCTTTCCTTATGAGCAGAGCAACATAAAAACTGCTGCGTGATGTTGCATAGCATTGTCGTCATCATCAGCCTATCACAGTATCATACTCAAAGTTCAAACAAAATACACTCAAGTATTGCGTTTTATTTGTGCTTTTCCTTTACACAAATTATGAATTTCAAAATGAATCAAACCCAGATTTTTCCTGCTACTTTTCAGAGTTCTTTCCTTACTGTAACATTTACAGGTTCAACTGTTTTTATTACACCTTTAATCATCCTTTTAGCAAACAAACTTTTACGTCAATTATACATATTTGTACACTACTAACATTCCACGAATATACCTAAATTTGCGTAAAGCTTTGGACTTACCAGTACGCCTTTTGTTAAATTCCAGGTATGTGCGGTTATAATAAACGCGATGCTCCTGCGCAATGGTGACGTCACAACGGTCGGCAGCGATCACGAGCGCGATCGTGCGGTCGCGCCGTTGATCGTACGGCCAGAAAACTCAAGTACAGTCGATGAGTGGGTGAGGCAACTACGTGTGATATTCTTTACTTTATAGCTAAGCGTATAATATGCATGAACTAGGTAAATAATTTGTACATTTATTAAATGTATTACATTATTATTTTAATTACGAACAGAGCATATATAATAATATATTAGTTATGATTATGAGAAGGTATAAATATATATTACTATTTCCTTTGATATTTGAGATGAACAATCGCCACAAAAAATATATTTGTATGACTTCACAAGGAAAAAATTATATCCTTTTTTAGAAAAATATCTTTAAAAATATTGTATTTATGAAAGATCTAGTATCCTATATTAAAGCTTATTAACATGAGGTCCTCATGCCGCTGTTATGTGCTTCCAAATTTACAACGCACACTACCAGTATGTCGGAATTTTACCACCATTTCTGGCCCCATATCTCGTTCCTGATAACTTTTTATTGCGTAACATTCCATGTGAATAAAATTCTTTACTAAATGCTCTATCTAATATAAAAAGTAATTGCCTGCCAGTAAGTATAAAAAGATGGTAGTGGTTAGTATAGTTATGAGACTGGCTATCAAGAGGTTTGGCAGTGTAGGGTTTTAAACCCCTTGCCTCCAAGAGCATGTAAAACTTCCCGTTGTATAATAGCCGTCCCATCGGATTATGAAAGTCAGGGAACAGACAGTGCACCTGTGTTTGCGCACACATTTATGCACTGTGTAGTTGGCTGGTCTTCGTTAACCCCGGCCGCCGTGACCGAAATCGCCTTTGAGTACATCATAAATAGTAATTGAAAAGTAGTAATTAGTAATTGAAAAGTAAATGATGTTTCCAGAGATTACAAAAATTTTGGCATTTTCTTTCTTCCACGTTTTCTAGTCAGGTATGAAGACACTTGTAAATAAGCTTTAAGCTGATTGTTTATTTATTTATTTTTATACATTAAATTGAATACATGTAATTGAATAAATCTTGAAATGTCTCAAACTTCATACAATTTTCAAGTGTTTAAGCAAATGGCTTATGTTTTATTGGTGCTGTGAACACAGATAATGGCAACTATTTATAACGATAAAAAAACCTTTATATACATGCACAATAATTACCATTCAAAATGTATCAATGAAAACATCAATAATCAAATGTAATCTCAGCCTCACACTGCTCATCGTCTAAAAGTGATATAACTGTAATACATAATAAAATATTGTATAAAATATATCAATAGTGTTAGGTCTTATGTAAAAAGAAATAGCGGGTTTTAGTACCATGTGACACATTGTGAAAAAAAAAAACGCTAACCAAGTTGAACTTAAATCGCTTTTTCTGCTTGAATCACATCGAAATATTCTCTGACTAATAAAATAACCATTAAAATAGATATTAAATACTAGCTAATTCCCGCGTTGTTACTCGCGGTTATTGTTATAAACTGCATGTAACGCCGCGGAACGTTTTTTTTTTTTGCCTAACTTACTCCCTAAACTGTTTTTAAACTTTCGCGACTTTTACACATACTCATGTTTTTAATGTAAACGGGACTTATTCGCGATAATACTATACAGAAACGTCGGAAAATAGAAGGTATCGTAACCTGTATAGTATTATCGCGAATAAGTCCCGTTTACAGTAAAAACATGAGTATTACTCCCTAAAGTCAAAAGCCAAAAGCAAGTTGGACCCAAAAGCAGTCCAACCGTTCCAGAGATTACCCGGAACACACATGTCTGTTTAACTTACACCAAAAAAGGTATTTTTAAAACTTTTGTGCTTCTAAATATTGATTCTGGAAATAATTGATATAGATGATAAAAATGATACCAGGTGAATATCTTAGATAGGTGAAACCCCCGGTGCGGCCGGGGGTGTCGTCTAAGGCGGTTTGATGTTCCGCCTCTTACTATACAGAGCGGTGAGAGGTGCAGCAGTATCCTGCCTCGAGGGTGAGTCCAGTCACCCCAAGATGTACCCCAGGGTAAGGCAAGGGGGACACCAGAAGCCGCTGATGCGATCCTGGTGTTCCTCCCGACTGCCGAGGTAGGCCGCCGCGGGGTTTAGTGGGTAAACTGGTTGCCCGGGAGTCCCACACACGCCCTTCGCTTGTCCCACGAAGGGTATGGTGCGAAAAGCGTTCCCCGCGTAGAAAAAAAAAGGTGAATATTTTAAACAAAATATGTTGCCTGTGATTTTAATGTAGCAGAAGTCAATGGTTTACTCTTACTTTAAATATGTTATCAATATATCAATCAACAACCCATATTGTCCCACTGCACGGCTCAAGTCTCTTCTCAGGCTCTCCTGTTGTAATTTTATGTATGGCCTGAATCCTCTGATTCAGGCCATACATAAAATTATGTAAATAATTATTTATATTCTCTATGTTGGCTAAACATAACGATTCAAGTAACTGGCCAGTACATTTATATAGGTATGGTTCAAGCAGAAAAACAATTTTGACCGTCTTGGTTCTTTAAATTTTGACAAAAACAAGTTCCATTCCTTTCATATTCCATTCAGAAATGACAATAATAGAGTAGATTGTTATTATTTTGAGTAAGACAGAAGAAATATTCTCTTGCTTACATTTATCATCAAAGATGTAGAAATGTCACATTTAAACAAACCCGCTCTATTCAACGTCCTTATCTGTAATATATCAACTTGTGAGGCACTAAATGTAATAAACTACATGTTGTTGAGCTTAAATTTATATGTAAAATAACAACATAAATAATTTAGTTATAAGATATGTAGTTAAGTTAAAAGGTATAATTGTTATAGTGGATGTTAAAAATTACTAAAAAAAATCAACTTTGATAGATGTTTACGCTCAGATTATTTGTGTTATATACATTTATAAAACGGTGTTTCAAAATTAGAAGTAATTGTACCTAAACTGTAGCTATTTTCATCGATATTTTAAGCACAGAATCATACTGAAATTTATCACTATGTATAGTAATGAGTAATCATTATGGAAAGTCAGTTTTTTTCCTGACGTTTAATTTGTATGTAAACTGAACTATTGAACCAGAAATACTTCGGAATTAAGGTCCATTGATTTGAAACAATATAAACTAAAGTGTTTAAATAATATGTCTAAACATAGTAACCTATGACGTCAGTTACTGACCTCTGACGTCATAATCCGTTGAATGTTTTAGATGCATATAGGAATATAAATATATGCGTCAACGGTATTCACGAGAAATATTTAAATGGACAAAGCTTTTATTAGAATTGAAGGTGTTATTAAATGTTTTTTTTTAACATATTACTTTTCGATGTCGATAAATATATTACAGTAAGCTGTGTATAAGTAAACTTCGTTGAAATTTATGACTTCATAAATGTGTAAATGTAAATAGGGGGCTACCTAAGAACATGTAAACTTTCTACTTTTAGTGTTTATCAATGATAAATGTATGTTAAAGCAACGGCTGTTTTATCAAATATATGTATATGTATAAGTGTAAGTAAGTAAATATCGCGCATCTT
This sequence comes from Phragmatobia fuliginosa, assembly GCA_932526445.1. Taxonomy (NCBI): domain Eukaryota; kingdom Metazoa; phylum Arthropoda; class Insecta; order Lepidoptera; family Erebidae; genus Phragmatobia; species Phragmatobia fuliginosa. Next base: position 14,422,656 of record OW052074.1, on the reverse strand, counting down.
TCAATTAGGACTTATCGTTCACAAAATTTGTGCAAAATCTCGAGGCTGTCTATTTTAACATTTCATATTTATATTTAAAACTATAAACATATATACGTAATATCAAACTTTGTAAATGTAGGTAGTACTGATCAATGAGTTCCACTTGCTTTCGGACCAATGTATGGCCTATTTGTTTCAAACTACATCCAATAACCTATTTGCTGATGATATACATTAACTATGGGCGAGCCATGCCTCTTCACAAATGGACAAACTCGGCATCGCCACAGTGTTAAGCATTTTTTCAAATGCTTTTCAAATCCAAATTCTCCTTGGGAGTAATCCTGGGGAAATCAGGCAAAGGAAAAACTCCTGGACATAGACCTGTCCCATTGCATCCAGCGCCTGCCAACCATCTTGTGCAAGTTATCAATTCACCTGACCTTTGGGCGTCCTACACTACGTTGAGAGGCGGTCTCTACTCCAGAACCCGTAGCCAGTTCTGCGGCTAATATGACTAGCTCACTGACATATTGCTTGTCCTCTATACTGTTAAACAAACTTTAGCATCTGCTCCAGCGAGATAAAAGAAATATATCTCACTGCCCCACTGACATGTTACTTTCTACCAAGATGGTAGTATTTCTCAGTAGTGGGTATGCTAAATAAACATGTGTGGCGCGTTTGTGACATGCCGCTAAAATTTACGATGTGAGTGCCTTGTGGTAGCTAAACTAGTATAACTTCTAGAAGTTGAATAGCAGCTGATAAAGAAATCGTACATTTTTAAACTATTTATTTAGCATTTATAAACCCAATTGGTATTTTTGCCGTTTATTAAATTGGGTAATCTAGAAAATAATGAATATTAGGAAGAAGTACCACAACATTTAAATGTATTTTTTAATGTTGCAAGTGTAAAAAATATATGTCATTTTTTAATAAATCCCGCTATACAAAAAAGAGTTAATTGTCGATGCTACAATATTTATATTGTAAATATCAACACTGTATATAAAAGTCCCATTCTGTATAGCTATTAATATCGTATGAAATATCTGAAACATTTAAACGCAGCTAGAATTTACTAATATGAGCCACAATGTTAATCGTATCGTATATAATATATTTCACATTGAAATCAAATCAGTTCTTCCATAAGAAATGAAATATGTAATTTATCAGACGAGATTCTAAGCTGTTTCACTATGATGTGGGATTTAACATTTAAAAAAAAAGAAACGAATATTTAATATAATTGCCGGACTACATCTCTACTGCTGCTCCCTATAGATCTCCCTCGTCTGCACCTACTTTACTGCCTTTAATGCCCCTAAGAGGCTCGTGATAATAGAAATATTGTTTCGTTATGAAATGTAATTCAATAATAGAACGTTATCGGGTAAAGGCGTGCGATCAATATTGTAATTATCCTTGACTTCGTTGGTTTACGTAAGTGTAGATCGATCGTACTTATACGGGTCATCATTATTAGCCATTTGCAGTCCTAGGCTGTGCATAGGCCTCACTAATTGCACGTCACTTAGATCGACTCGGCAGCTCCTGTTCTCTCCTCCTTCTCTCCTCCTTCTCTTCTCCTCTCTCCTGCTCTTCCTCCGCATCATCTTGACGCAAATCGTCCTTTCACCTGGTTAATATGACCAATCAACTGTAAGTTCAGCTTTTAATCCGAACTTTTGAATAAATTTATCCTTTCACTTTGACAAAAAATCATTTAGTACAGCAAATTAGTTAACACTTGGTTACAAAAGAATTTTAATATCAGTACTTGTAAGTAAAATTTATAAGAAAATGTAAACTGCGAAGAAAATATATTCAGTAAACATGTTTATTCAATCAAGCCGAGCCAAACTAAAGTAAGTGTTTAGAAGTAAATGCATTCTTTTAGTGAAACTTACTTATTACAAGCAGCTTATAAACTAAACATAAATATTATATCATGGCAAACAGCTTTCAAAGGAAAACTTTGTTAATAATATCAAGTGTAAAGCTAATTAATTAAAACTGAAAATTTTACTTAAATACTCCCGTTTATTTTCCATTCAATTCGGTACACTATTCTTAAATTATTATTGTTAAAGAAAATTTATATAGATGAATGTCGGGACTGTTTAATATATAGGTATACATATTAATATAGACATTGTATGTAAAAACTATATTCGGCCTCATCTGTTTAATGTGTATGTAAATAATGAAAAAATATCTACAATTAAATTATATCTAGTCTCGTACACGGCTTATATATTAAAATATCAGTTTAAAAGCTCTGTGTGTCACTTTTATCGAAACTGACAGCGAGCCTAGTGTGAGTTTATTTCAAATCATTTAGATTATGGTGAAGGCACACTTATCCGCGCCGATCGCGCCGAACGAATCGAAGTCAAGGAGGCCTCGCACACTTATCCGCACCAGAAGAATCGACCGCGCCGAAAGCATCGACCACGTCGAAGAAATCATTTTAAGAAATAGTACTCGTGCGTTGCTCTGTCATACACAACTGATAGAATGCGGGCGCATCGACCGAAGTGACCGCATAATTCGCGCCGAATTTTATGGCGTCATCCGAATTCGTCTAGGATTTCTGGGGTTCTTCCAGATGCGGACGATTCGACGCGGGTAAGTATGCGAGGTTTCATGAGATTTCATATAAAGAATTCTAAAATTCGTTTCGTTCGGCTCGTTCGATGCGTTCGCCTCTGATAAGTGTGCGATTACCTTTATCGCGATGACCGTGTTTGGCGTTGCGATTAGAAAAAAAAACAGTCAATCACCATGGTTATCGAGGCGAACAAGTAAATATAAAATGACCTCACACTAGGCCCTCAGGTTGAACTACCTACGTGCAATGTAATATTACTGTACATTTATGTTTAATTATATAGATAGTGTATTTAAAATTGTATGATAGCGAACAATTGTTACAGTTATACTATAGTTTGCCGTTTAGTGTTATGCTTTTTGTAAAACCTTCTTGTTTATTTATGCTAGTTAAGCTTTAATAAATCATATTTTATTACTCGTTTCATTGGCTTTTTATTGATGTTGTTGCTCAACTTGTGGAACTTCTTAATGGCGGTGTTTATTGACTCGTGGGATGTACGCTTTACGATGAAATTTCAAATAATAAAATTATACTAAACTGTGCTGTGCTGGAGTTCAGAACTATTAGCCAGTGGGTAAACATACTGGGGTCACCTTGTGTGTAAAGAGACTTATTTGTGTAAGAAAATAATTATTCATATTAAAAAACCATTCCCGGCCACGCTGATTTCGACCATCCTAATAATGACAGCATTCTTGCTGTCGTATTTCGTTGGTGAGTGTGAGACCGGAGGCAAATCATTCTGCATCATTCTCCCGGCTTCCGAAGGCTGAGAGAATGATGCAGAATTTTCTAACCAGGCCGCCAGGATATGGGTCACCATGCTTCATTGCCTACCCTCACAATGAGCATGGTGACCCCTACTCCTGGAGTCTACTCATGCTTTCTATCAGGCAGAGTAGAGTTACTTTGGTAGGCTTAAATGTATACGAAAAGAAATTAACATATGTATCTGAAGCGAACACAAATAATAGCGATAAATTTAGCTAAAAGTTATAAAAAAGATGGGAACAGAATGTTGGCGTCGAATAGACGACGCTGGCGTTAATAGCAGCAGTTAAGGCCCCTAGCTACCAGAGTGTATATTTCTAAGTTCTGTGTACCAGAGAGTTGGGGGACCTCGGATAGCAGATTAATTGCCGCGGTTGGTTGGAATACGGCTTGGTTGTAAAATTGCGATCAGGCCGCAACACAATGATTAGGTGGATTGGCAAGGGGGAGCAGGGATTTCCCCCAGGATAGAGTCCAGATAGGTTCGGCGTGGATTCTGAGGAACACCTAAAATACGGTGCTCCTCAGAGCAGCATGAGCAGGCCATCGGGGTGTTTTTAATGGAAACGCGATATATACAGGCACCTGAGTCTTCAAGGAGCCTGAGATCTGAAGTGATTTTTCAACCCCGTCTGCCATCGGCTGATGATGATGATGAGATACGAGATATTTTTTGTTCTATAATGCAATACTCTCGGATGTCATATCGTATGTATTGATGTCGTTATGTTATAAAACAATAGGTCCATGTAGATATCACAATACATCTGTTACTTTTTGGACTCTGTTATGACATGTATACATGTTTGTGTTAATAACGAAACTTCATCACTAGAAACCACCTGGTTGCGTGATTACTACGAAGCGAAACGTGACCGCCCTCGCCATTGTCTGATCTGAGCAACTTTTTTAATTAAGCATACCGCCTCTGCACAAGAATGTTCGAAGGTCTTATGTGAAACTTTTATCTGTGTTCGGAAAGTCACACATTTGCTACCTCGCAAGAAAACGCCCTCGAATATCTACGTAATATAACATGCAAGTTGACACATACCTATTTATATACTTGTGTTTGGAATGAGTTCATATAGATACTTCACAATTAATTAGAAATCAAAGAATTCGAAAAAAGTTTTCGTTTGTCTAACAGGTAAATACTGGTTACAGGTAAATAAAGTGTACAGAAAAAATAATGTTGACTCATGCTATAGTGAACATGCACACATACTTAGGTACATTTCATCGTAAGCCTGATCGGCTTAGACCCAAATGGAAACATTTAATAATGTGAAAAGCCGATAGCGGTTAAGAGCCTTTTCTCATTTGGTGATACGGCGAACAGCCTTCACTCGGCGTCCCGTCCTTTTGTAATACAAGATAATTGTCATCCTATCACAATTACGCCGTCTTTCAATAAATGGACATATTAGTTTATTTTTCTCAAAACTTCCGTTGTAAAATTGTTTTATGAGAAGTTAAATTATATATAAGATGATTGATGAGTTCTTATCGTCTCGGATTTTATAATAGAGTCTTTTCTTATATCTAACATAGATCATTTAACATTTGCTGAATCCTGATTAACTTGCATAATTAAACCATATGATGCTTTTTACTAGTAGGCAACTACTGTGTAATGTAGCAACAGAATCCCTATTCAAGAAGCAATAGTAAGTCGCGAAGTTTGTTTACACATAGGTTACTTTTATGTTGTAAACTTGGTAGTAAGTTTTCCTAAAAGTTAGCCGAACTTTACTTAGTTATACTTACCACCTTTATTTTGCCATGTCTAGGTACGTGGCAAATGTAAGGTACATTTATGTATAATGTACTAATTGGTTGACCGACTCAACCTCGTCTGCATCTCATATTGCCCCTAAATTATATCTTTACGTTACGAAAGGTTAAAGTGAGCTGGCCTTACAACCCGTACTTAAAATATAGACATAATTATGCCGTCGCGTTTTTAGAACTTTAAACATTATTTTTATATAATTATTTTTTTCAACATCACTTTTGAAAAACCAACCGTTTACGCAGCGCCCGTAATAGGAATATTGAAAACTTCTTCTTCTTCTAATTTTCTGCCGTTTTTACTATACCTGATGAAAAGCATGAGTAAAATCCAAAAGTGGGGGTCGTCATATTTACTGCAAATATCAGTATGGCGGCCTAGTGAGATGCTTTTGAGAGATAATCTCTAGAACGGCTATGCCAATGTCTTTGCACTTTCACTTACAGATAGCTGATAATATTTAGAATTCTACTAGTCTTTTATCTACCCTTTCTATGTATTAAATAAGTATACTTAAAATTAATCTTGCAAGTTGTAACATATATTTTACGAGCAATAATGGATTTATTAAGGCGTTAAAGAGTTAAATTGACACGTATGAACCAAGACTACCAAATACTAGTAAAAAACTCTAACTCTCTAAACTCTTAAGAGATCAAGTGGTTTTAAATGAAAAGATAAAAAAGAAACAACTTAACCAGCTTCGTTTTTTAATATAAGTTGAAAAGTGTTTGATTTGTAAGTCTGACCACAAATCCACATACACGATTGTCGACAGGACAAATGGCAATTCCGACAAGATCTGTGAAAATGGACTCAATTCAATCATTGACGATATAAAAAAATATCACGTTTTTTGCTCAATAATAACTACTTGTTAAGTTTACCAAAACTAGTCAAGCGGCAACTAGCTAAAAGGTTTTGAGTGCCCACGTTTATAAATTAAACTAACCGTGAGTGCTTCAGTTTAGTTTTACTTCTTTTTTATTTCCCACCAATGTTTGTATGAGTGGGACGACTCGTTATGGAGGATATATGTCGAAAAAAGTAAGCCTTATTTTCTTCGCCCATTGTGGAGAGGACATTCGGGTTAAATGGGTAGCACTTTTACTTGTGTCGTTGACAACGAAAATAAAACCTAGACCAAAATGATGATAAAAACGTGGTGTGCTTTCTCATAGTGATAGTCGGTTACTTTAATAATTAACTGCCTCGTTGTCTAGTGGTTAGCGTATGCAACTGCTAATCAAGAAGTCTCAGGTTCAAATCCCGGGTCGGGCCAAAAAGTGTTTTTGGGATTTTCTTAGGAAATTTCTAATAGCTGCCCGGAGTTTGGAAGTTTGGCGATGATTCACGCCCGTGCCTCGGAGAGCACGTAAAGCCGTCGGTCCCGGCTGTCATGAACACCTATGGCAATCGTTATTGGGAAGTCAGTGCCCTCAAATATACTTACAACTAGTTCAATCTTCGAATTTCAGTTCAGGTCCGATGCCAGTCGCTCCGTGGAAAAAACTGAAATTCAGGTAAAACCGGTTGAACTAGTAGCCGACCCCAAAATAAACTTGGAAATAATGGCTAGGAGAATGATTGCTAGTGAATGAAGGTGGCTCATTTCGTTACTCACATACGTGCATGTGTTTAATTATTTACGCTTTTCAGAGTGGTTTAAAAGCGCAATACTCACTTATTTCTGATTGCAGTGTGACCGGTAAAAGCAGTTGCATTAACATTGTAGATTAAGTTTTAAATATTAATCAACAGTCTATCGTCAATATTATAAACTAATCATGGGCTTATTATCTATGAATGTACGTACTCAGTAGTATGGATATTAAAAAAAAAACACCACTGTGTGTACTTCAAGGAAAATTCTTATTCAACATTTTATTTTAAGCTAAGCTTCGAATGAACGGACAGAGACATAGGTAAAGAACAAAGTTCCTTTGTTAGGTCCTAAAAGCTTTTTTACACAAAGACAATAGAAAATTGTTGCATTTGTACAAAACGGAGTATTAATCGTGTTTGTTTCTTGATGAGACTTTTAGAATGAATAAAATATCCAAAATTAAACATAGCAAAGCTTTGATAGCTTTGCTATGTTTGATTTTGGATAATCGTTTAATCGAGCTTACTAGAAATCTATGCTTGAAATAGTTCTCACAGTAAACTAATTATTTGCAAGATAATATCATATATCGATAATATAATGACCACTTCTCTTGGATTCTACTACTGCTTTCCATAAGGCAGAGTAATTTCAGTCAAGAGTGTGAATTTGTAGAATATGAGTGCCGTGAGACGAAATAGAAATGAATTTTGCTCCATGCAGTGTCATTCATACTAATATTAGAAGCTGCAGAGTTTATTTGTTTATTTAACTAAACGCGCTATTCTCAGGAAAATTGTTGCATTTGTACAAAACGGAGTATTAATCGTGTTTATTTCTTGATGAGACTTTATGAATGAATAAAATATCCTAAATTAAACATAGCAAAGCTTTGATAGCTTTGCTATGTTTAATTTTGAGTTGTTATAGAAAAATATTTCTGTTTAGTATAATTGTCTGCGTTTTGTAGCAGGGAATAAAATATTATAAAATAAACATCATCTGGAACAATTTTAAGTCAACAGCCAAGAGTAGATACCATTTTATTCCATTTTGTTTTGTTTATCGCTATTCCTGAAGGAGTTCCAACATCATAATGAAAGAGTAATATTGCCGTGATATCTTGAAATATAAATTAACGAGGCAAACTCAGCGAAAAGCTCAGTTGATTTATTAGGGCGGCTATTGTTCAGCCTCTTCTGTCAACTTGACAAATGTGAATTGGGAATGATATATGACTTGAAAATTGGTGGAAGCCTTAATCTGTGAAGTTTTTCTTGCCTGAACGTGACAGGTCCCGAAAGAAGTGACAAAAGTCTTAATATAGTAAATTATTCAGTATTACTAAAGATGAATATACACAATATTTAGACACACATAAATACATAAATATATTAAATGTTTGGATATTTACTACTTTGGGTACTAAACAACTGATATAAATACATATACTTTTTTTTGTAAATACATATTATACATAGAAAACACCGTAACTCCAATACAAATATTTGCAGATCATACAAACATTTGGTCCAACCCGGGAATCAAACTAGATACCTCTTGATCAGCAGCCGCATACGCTAACCACTAGGCCAATAAAGCAGTTAAATATATTATGTTAGTAAGTAATTTTATTGAAAGTCAACCTGATGCCTTTTCGTTTGGACCGGACAGGTTATCACGGAAAATAAATTAAAAAAATATTGTTTATTTATAGTTCCTGCTTTACAGTTGCAAGCAGCGGACTTACCTAATGCCACATAATATGTAATATTATAATATTTAATAATGATGTATATGACGCTAAAATAACAACGAGTACACTCAGATTTCGTTTGGCTGTTTTTAACCTCGGTAAAGCGTACCTTAAAATACTTAACAGACTTTTAATACTTACCTTTACTAAAAATTATTAGGTTTGGTTCCTAATAATTTGAATTCATTTCAATAGATTTTATAAGACTTTGATCGTCTTGGAAGTTTAAATTACGATCAACTGTAGTGTCAAGGTGTATATTAGTGTGTTCGTCTTCGAAAGCTGTGCAGTGGCCCTAATTTCTAGCAACGTAATCACGTGGCATTACGTATATACTAGATTTATAGAAGCATTTATTGGTTCTCCAGATCTGATATTATCATATTTACGGGGTGGAAAAGGCTCCTCGGGCTTCGGCGACTCAGGAGTTAGAAGTATATGGTGTTTCCACTGATAAAATAACCCGAAGGCCGGCTTAGCACCCTGCTCTGAAGAGGGGCCGTACCCCTGATAGGTGTGGCGCCGATTCTGTTGGACCTGATATTTAATATACCTAAAATATAACCTTACCTTCTTAGTATTTGAAATCAATTTATTGTGCTGTGTTGAAGTCATCTCCTCACCTCATTCAAACAACCTTTTGTGTGTTTAAGGGGATCGTTTCCATAACTGCTCGAAAAAGCACTTACGGTTATGACAAGAGAAACAAATTAATTCATTATTTGACAGTAAAAAAAATATTTCAGTTCCATAATAAAGCAATCTATAGAGAAACCGAGTAAAATTACTAATACGATTATTTATTTTCGAGAAAAAAATCATCAACAGTGACTAAAATCACCGAAATCGACCTTTTCTGTTTGGAATCAATCTAGTATTATGTTGCTTTATTTGAAATAAATATTTTATTACTTGCAAGAAAAAAGTACAAAAAAGAGATTAACCATTTAAGGTTTCTATTAATTCTCACCAGAAAGTCATAATTTAATCTTAAACATCATTAATTTTTTGCGGCAAAAGTTCCATACATTTTAGTATGGAGAAATAATTTGCAATAAAACAGAGTTCACGCGATCCAAAAATTCAGTGTTCTCCGAATATTCAAGGCGAGCGCACGCTCGTTTTTAGCTCCACACGCACTGTCACGCACACAGAGATTTGATTGTTTACATACGACGACGTGACTGTGTGTAACTTTTGATAATATTTGGTAGGTCTGAGAATAGACACACCAATCTTTATATTTTAAATTATTATTAACCAACTTCAAAAAAGGAGTATTATTTATGTTTAACTAAATGATTTTTTTTTATTGTACATTCATTGATTACTCTGTCAATTGTGGACCGATTTTTAAAATTCATTTTATATGACTGCCTCGGTGGCGCTGTGGTAGCATATGCGATTGAGGCCTCGGGTTCGATTCACGGGTCGGACCAAATGTTTATGAGATCCACAAAATTTTTTTTTTAGGTGTTGGCTGTTTTCAGTGTTAGATTATAGGGAAACCCTAAAATTTTATAAGCACGTTATAAATAGTTATTATATATATATTTTTTTGTAATGCTATTCCAGACGCAATATCTGGTAGCCATAATTTCATAATGATGAGGGCAGTAGTAGCGCATGCGACTACTTTGCTTGAGTAAGGATTCATGTTCGATTCCCGTGTAGGACCAAATATTTGTGTGATCCACAAATATTTATTTCGGGGTCTAGGTGTATTCTATAGGTAAGCAACAAAAAAAGTATGTTTATGTATTTATATCAGTTGTCGAATCAATAATATAAGCTCTGCTTAGTTTGGGACTGGATGATGTCGTGTGTAAGATGTTCGAAATAGTTGTTTATTTATTATTGTAATATATCATACTGCCTTGTTGGTCTTGTGGTCAGCGTATGCAACTGCTAACCAAGAGGTCTAGGGTTCGATTCCCGGGTCGGACCAAATGTGTGTATGATCTGCAAATATTTTTTTCGGAGTTTGGGTGTTTTCTATGTATAATATGTATGTATTTATAACAAAAAAGTATGTTTATGTATTATAAACTGCGAAATAAATATTTGCGGATCACACGAATATTTGGTAGATGATATTCTGTGTCATTTGTCTGAAATATTTATTTATTGTTATTTATTATAAACTAGCTTTCTGCCCGCGGCTTCGCCCGCGTGGAATTCGTTTATATCACACGACATGGTAAGGGTAGATTAAACAATCTTACCTGATTTTATGTTTGATAATAAGGAACTTCGATACAAACTTTCGTCCCCTATTTCAAACCCTTCTACCTTTATTTTCGCGATAAAACGTACCCTATGTCCTTTCCCAAGTTCAGTTCTATCTTCATACCAAATTTCATCAAAATCGGTTCAGTGGTTTAGGCGTGAAAGCGTAACTGACAGACAGACAGAGTTACTTTCGTATATGTGTGTTACCTTTAGTCGTATCTTTCAAGATGTTCAGCTGATGATGGAAAGTAATACTACTCAATGGTTTGGTGTTGGATGATTAGTATTTCACTTTTATACGTATGTATAAACCGCTAGTCGTATTTATGTTTTACTAGCTTTTGCCCATGGCTCCGCCCGCGAGTGTGTCGATTTTCGTAGTAAAAAGTAGCCATGTCCTTTCTCGAGGTCCCATATATCTCTATACTGAAATTGATCAAAATCGGTTCAGCGTTTTAGGCGTGAAAAGGTAATAGACAAACAGACAGACAGAGTTACTTTCACATTTATTTTAGTAACATTATTGCGTAAATAAGCCGTTTGCATTAAATATATAAAAAAAAAAACAGTCCTCTGCCTCTTCAACCTGTCTATTAAACTCAAAACATAACGTAACTTAAAAACTACTGCACCGATTTTTATGATGTTTGCAGCAATGGATAGATTGGTTTTAAAGGAGGGTATAATTTGTCAAATTTTAAATGTTTTTTAAATGCCTATAAGACCACGTATCGTTAAACACACATTATTGACACATAAAATCTTACACTGAGAGTCACTAGTGTAAGATTACGGCCAATTACGGGTGCGACCTGGATGAACGGTCTGACGTATTATAAAATATTTATTTAAATAATATTGTGTAATAAACAATTTTATTCTACATATTTCATGTAGAATAAAATTGTTTTAAATGTCTACTGTATTTATTATGATAAGGATTAATATTACATTGTTCCAAATTACTTTGAAATTATTATTCACAAATAAAATAATAAAGAAATATTAAAAAAGTATAATTAAAAAAGTATTACTGTAGGTTATTCCTAATTTATGTAACTCGTAAACTTTTGTCAATATTGGCTTTATTTATGTGTTCCTTTAAAATAATAAAATAACATTAATAAATCTTCTTTAAAAGGTAACCTTAATTATGATGAAAACCGTATTTAAATACCTTGCGTATTTAAAAGGATCTGAGTTGACAGACAATGCACGCGAGCGAATTTATTTTATACTGTGTAAAATTATTTTATAATCTTTGACCATTCGATTGGTATACAGAAAGTATTATGACTTTCTGTACTGAATGAATCCTACGGGCTTTACGTTATGGCAAGATACATTGCGTGCGTTGTAAGACATTAAAATACGTTCAACAAAGGCGAACAGTTGATGGATATTTAACATAAGCAAAAAACCGAAAGTCGGTGATTGCTTGCTACGGTATGTATGCGACAGTGCGCGATGCGTCTGTGTGCATGTAAAATATGTATGTGGGTGTTCAATCACAAATTCTCACGCTCGGTGTCGCGGGCCTTAAGTAGGAATCTGAATGCTTTAAAAGATTTAAGATTGGATTCTATGGATCGTATTCCGTATCGACGTATCAACCAAGCTTAGGAAACTATCCCTACTTATATTATAAATGCGAAAGTAACTCTGTCTGTCTGTCTGTTACGTTCTCACGCCTAAACCGCTTAACCGATTTTTATGAATTTTGGTACTCAAATAGTTTAGAACTTGAGAAAGGACATAGGCTACTTTTTACCGCGATAACCGATATAGACGCCGGCGGAGCCGCTGGCTCAAGCTAGTTAATATATATTATATTGTACATACATATAATTCTTCTCTACGTGTTTGTCACCTAACTCCTCCTATAGAGTTGGACAGATGATGATGTGTGTACATTTAAAAAGTTCATGATTGATTAAAAAATACCTAATTGGACCCGGTAAGTTGGTTTAATGGTGTAATGGTTTAATGTGTCACCATTAATTCTAAATTACGAAGTTCGCTGGGCCATCAATTGTATGCATACCATACTCGATCTATATTATTACAACTTTACTTTATTTGTTTTACTAATGAGATTACGAACTACGAAGACAAAAACTTAAGCAAATGTTTGTCGGGTAAGTAAAAGTTATATGATAAATCATCGACCGCCAAATAGCATGAACCCACGAAAGTAAGTGGAAAGGTACGGTCGACCGCAAAACGATTCAGCCGAATACAATCATGACGCAGAACTTCTCTTCCTGGCAATGTGTTACGAAATTGTGTTGATTCATGATTGCCAATAGGATTCCGATTTATTTTACTACAATTGTGGTAGTAATTTGACCATAATGTTTTAGGACTTTTTTGACAACTGAAACAGATATTGTCGTTTTTTTCATTCATTACAGTTCATTTAGCCCATGTGGTGATGAAATAGGCCGTGTTGTAAACCTGTGATGGATTTAGATTAACTATTAACTCTATTGCATACATTCCTATAGACATTCCTATAAGCCATATTCCATTACAACGATGTAATTTTAGATATCTCCATGATAATAACCTGAAGAGTTTGTTTGCTTGATCGCACTAATCTCTAGAAATACCACTTTGCACTGAAAAATCCTTTCAGTATCGGTTAGCTAATTCATCGTGAAAGTCTATGGGCAGTATTACTTCGTCCTACATCTACTAGAAGCAGAATATTAATTAAAAGTGTAGCAAACATGGAAAAAATGTTTTTTAGAGACAGATCTTCGACTTCTATAGAGAAAGATAAATCTTTAGTAATAATAATATTTATTTCATTGCCCAAAAATCATACATATGTTACAGTAAGACATTTGATATAAAAGTAGTTCTTAAGGTATTAACTAGACTAAATTGCATTAGAGTAAAATTAACGAAATTTTATTCAATTATACATGCTTACATAGGTACATTTTTAAATTTAGATCAAATATTTAAATAGCTGATTTTAATTTAATATAATATTTTAATAAATAAATGCATAAGCGACAAAGTAACTCCGAGTATTAAACTAAGTAGATCCTTAGAAAGTTGTGCTTAAAACCGCTTAAACTTGCATTTGAATGAGCAAAGACAATTTAATTAAGCTTCAAGTGATTCCAATCGTAGTCGGTTGTGAATTCAAAGCTTGCGGCACTCGCTGGCGTTTACATTAAGTTGCCGAAATCTGTTTATAACTAAGAGATCGTGTAGTAAAATCTACATGCAGATTGAATCTGTGTTTTGTAGTAAAAAATAAACTTCATTTCTATATAAACGTTATACACCCCGTATATAAGCGAAATTCATTTATATTCATTTCATTATTTTAATATTTCAATAAAATAATACGTCACTGATTTATCTGACCAAATATTTAAGTCGTAGGTATAGCGTATTTAGGTTCAGGAATTTTCTTTTTGTGACAGGGTTACGGGTTGAGCGGGCTTAATACGAGGGTTTCTTAGCTAACGTTAGTTGTGCTATGCGGTTAATTCAGTCATTAATCTAAATATATGTATAATATTGTAGTAAATTATTGTAATCCTAGCTGACCTACGTAACTTCTTCTTCCTGTCTTTTCATTCAAATTGGGTCTTGGTATTAGATTAGATTCGTCATATCTGGCCGTCCTCGACTTATCGTCCAAACGATTAGTGCTGGAAAGAAAAAAATAAATAAATAAATATCTGTGTTATCCACGTCGACACAGTGCTAAAATAAAAAATATTATTATTTGATTAACCTCCCCTACACTTAATGTGGGGATGTTTTTTTTTCTCCCATACATAATACACACAACGCCATCTAGTCCCAAACTAAGCAGAGCTTATATTAAGGGCGTTAGACAACTGATATAAATACATAAACATACTTTTTTAATAAATATAAAACATACATATTATACATAGAAAACACACAAACAAGTATTTGATCCGACACACACAAACATTTGGTCCGACCCGGGAATCGAACCCGAGACCTCAAGCACAGCAGCTGCATACGCTACCACTGCGCCACCGATGCAGTCATAACTATGAAATTATGTTTTGTGTGACTATATATATATATTTATACATATGTATAACATAGTAGTTGATAGTGTGTTTTACCACTTCAACGTCTCGAGATGAGGTTTCAAAGACTTGGTCTCGCTCGAAGCTACGTACGACACATCAAAGAGACTGCACTTCGTCAGTAATAACTCTTGCAAAGGGGTGCTTTTAAGTTAACGTAACTTTTTGGGTAAATTTATTTACCCAATATATTGCACTAGTGATCGCTAAGTGTTCCAAATTCGACCATAATAATTTATTTCAATTATAAGTGGCAACTTTTAATTTTTGTTTTTTTGTCAAAGACTATTTAAGTATACTTTCTGTAATCACGGATTTCGTCAAAACTTCGCAAAAATTTTAATTAGACAAAATATTATAATTTAAAAAAAAAGCAGGCAAGTGCCATGAAGGGTTCCGTAGCAGCAAGTAACATCATATAAAAGTTCTTGGAACTCGTTGTGACTTTGATCGATGTTTTAATCATAGTGTATTGATTGAATGAAAGGTAAATTGCGGTTTACGATATATGACGTTTTAAAAAAAAACGACTTACTAGATCGCGTTCAAACCAATTTTCGGCGGTAGTTTACAACATGTGTACAACATGTATTTTTTTTGGTTTTATCACTCTCTTATTTTAGAAGTTACAGGGGGGGGGGGAGACACATTTTTCCGCAGTGTCTCGCGCGCAAACTATTCAGTTTAGAAAAAAATAATATTAGAAACCTCAACATCATTTTTAAAGACCTATCCATAGATATCCTACACGTATGGGTTTAATGAAAATAAAATTTTGAGTTTCAGTTCCAAGTATAGGGACCCCCAAAATGTGTTGTTATTTTTCTATTTTTATATAAAAATCTTAATGCGGTTCACAGATTACATCCATTTACTAAGTTTCAAGAGTATAGTTCTTATGGTTTCGGAAAAAAGTGGCTGTGACATACGGACGGGCAGACAGACAGACATGACGAATCTATAAGGTTTCCGTTTTTTGCCATTTGGCTATGGAACACTAAAAATACCTTCCAACACTCCTCCTCCACATACATTAAATGTGAAAAATTCATACTCCTCCGTTCACCCAATTTTCGTACAAAGTTTTTGCTTCATGTACAGATTTACGTACGAATAATCACCATTCAGAACTCCTATGTAGTATGTATGTTCTTAACCAATTAGGAGTACGTCTAAAAGTAGAAAATAAGGCACATTTCTAAAACCATCACATGTTTAGGTGTTCGCGTAAAAACATATATTTAGGTGTACACTAATATTTATATTAGACTAGTTAATTTTTTACTTTCAAAAAGTAGTTTTGGAAACTAAAAATAAGCTACAAAAGTCGAGTACAAACAAACCTACAGATGAAGCTAATAAAAACGTGTTAGTAAAAAGGTCAGTGGCTTAGTAAAGGTTATAGACTATTAACAGTTTTTAAAGAAGTAATTGCGTTGTCAGCCTAAGAAGCTTAGCTTTGACCAGATTTGCTTAGCTAGTGCTATGTTAGTGTAGGAAACCTCTAGATGTTGATCATATTAGTAAGAAATGATAGGCTACTTTAATTTATCTTTGGTCCTATCAATGAAATAGACCCAGTACGATGAAGGCTTAAATATGTAGTTTTTCTTGTTCTTATTTTAAAATTATTTACACTTTTCCATAAAATTTGTGCCCTTACTTAAAATTATTGTCTACGGTAAGCTCAATCCGAAATAGTCCGGATAGTTTAATGCATGGTCTAAATAATTAATTGCCCCAAAGCGGTCCATCAAAATGTTAACTGTAATTACTCAAGGTTATCTTAAGAGAGTTTGCTTGTCTAACTTGTTCCTAATTAAAGGATAAGCGTCTCTTAGAACAAGTTATACCCTCATGAATCCAGTTATAGCCCTTGGATATTATGTTGTCGAGATAGCGATCGAATTTAAACATTTACATTCTGAGAATAACCATTTATATCATAATTTTAACATTTACTTATTGCAGGTGCAATTAAATATTACTATAAAATAATATAATAAAGTTTTTTATTACTACGGATCAGAGCATGTGGGGAGTCGACGGAATCTGTTACGCATGATCTCTTAGAGCTCATGAAGTTTAAGCCCAAGCAAACTTTGGCAGACTTGACATCTGTTTGGCAATAGACGGATACAAAATATGAATTTTCTATAAACAGCAAACGGCTCGGCGTTGTGAGAAAGTGTTTGTGGGCACCCCCCCCCCCCCCTCTTTTTAAAAGCTAATTGGCTGGCTTGAAAAATCAGCAGAAATTCGTGATGGTAGTCCATGTGATAAACTTTAAAGGAAAACTATAACGGCTTATGTAACTTTTTAAGGTAAGGAGTTATAGAGGTCTAACTTGTAAAATACGCTGAGTTGAAAATCTTCTTACAAAAATAACGAAATAATAAGTAAACATAACAATTAACAACAATCTATTGCATACGACGAAAGTCATTATGGGTAACCTCGGAATTTTAATATATGCATGGCCTAACACGCACTTGGCCTATTTTAAATCATAATGTTGTACTGTTTTTAATGCAATGCCTACACATTATGTAAGGAAATGCACAAAATGTAACGACAGTTAAGAAAAATATTATCAAAACTTACAAGTTCTTTCAAATTGGACTGGAACTGATTTTGCTGATAATTTATCTTGTTTATAAAAGACGGTAGAAAATGAACGGGAGTGGTGTTCAAATTGGAGTCTTTTTCATTTCTAAAAATATTTAAGCTCTGAATGTGAAAGGAAAAACAAAATTTATAAGGGAATTGCAATCGGTACCTCTATATTTTTTTGGTTATTTCTAAACGCTGAGATTGAAATAAAATTGACATACTTTAAGACAAACAAAAACCAATTTTTTTTACACATCTTTGCATCTTAGTAATAAATATTAATCAATTTCTTTTAAATTGCACCAAAAAATTTTTTAAGAAAAAATAACAATTTCAGCATCTGAAGGGTAAGCGCACAAAACGTAAAAGCGTCCATAAATAATCCTTAGAAAGTTTTCGATTTAAAATTCGACGTATTTCTCCGCTGGGAAGAAGAGAAAGGAGGAATAACGAAAGAATATATGCAAAAGTTAGACTCACATTCGCGTAACTTTGAAATATAATTTTACGCGATAGCACACCCGACGTCAAAAGGAGATCGAGCACGGAGCACGTTTAAAACTTCAAAATTAACACATAATCCTGTTTCGACTGGAAATATTTTGATTATTTGACTGCCTTGTTAGGCTAGTGGTTAGTGTTTAGGTTTTAATATAATTTTTTGTGAAAGTAGACAGCGCACTGGCTGGATGGTACTGTATAAAAAGAAAATGTCACTATGGCTGCGTGACACCGTCATGTTTAAATACAATTAGAAAATATTCATTATGTGAGCATAGAAAACCGTGTTGTAGTTGATTTAATACAAGTGATTGAGATATTCGAAGCCGGTTGACAAAAAGCGCTGTTTTTGGGTAGCTTCTTCGGTGGTGAAACCGGAGTCTACGGAGTTCCTACGCGGACGTCAGGAAGACGTTGAGCGCTGAGGGAACGTTGGTGTAAATGACAGTGCCTGTGCCTGATTAGTTTGAAATCAGGAGGCGAGTTCGGAAGCATTGTGAAAAAATCTTCTACAAACACGACATCGATCAAGCACGTTTCACAAAGCGCTCACCAGAGGGCGCTGCGGCAAGTGATCCCACATTTTCGTAATATATTAAAATAAAAGTGTATTTCGATTATAGTGAACTAGTTGTGTTCTAGTATAGAAATAAATTTATATCTTCACAAATATAGACGCGTTTGAGGTTCTTCAGGAGGACATTAAAGAAAAAATGCATAAGGCAGTTAGTAATATCAAAAAGTCTCCTAGGGATCGACGAACGCGTGTGTTAGATTATGAGAAAAGATGGAGATTAAACATACATAGAGATTTAGGTTTTATCTATTAAAATATTAGAATATTTAGAACGAATTATAAGGAGTTTGGTCTAAAGATTTATGTATAGACATATTTCACATTATACACATATCCATAAATCAAACATTATAAATTATTACAAAACATTTTAGTAAAAAGAAATACACAAAAGTAAACGGCATATACTTAGCTTTTAAATCTATATAATATCCTCAGTTACTGGTTGAATAGTAGAGAGCTCCATACTGGTCCACGTCTCGACAAGAAGTCTCCCTGTCCAGTCGGAACCCTCGCTTTTATAGGCGACGAAAAACAAGTACGACACATGTATTTTAATCAAGTACCTTCACCAGTTTACTTTAAACACATTCTGAAAATAATGTACTTCATTATTTTCAGAATGTGTTTAAAGTAAACTATTAATACAAACATATATCAATATTCATATAAAATATATAGTTAAAAGTAATAATAATCACACTAACATTACTAAACAGTGTTTATAGGCAACGACAACTGAGTAAAACATACGAGTATGTATTTTATCAACTACCGTCATCAAACAATATGTTCAGAAAATATTTAAAGTAAACTATTGATAAACATATATCAATATTTATACAAAGTATTTACTTATATAAGTACATTAACATGAATCTAACACGTGCTAGAGAACTTCGAAAAACAGTGGGTATTGTTCTGTAATAATCATAATACTGTAGTTCAACAAGTAAAAAAGGCAGAATTATATAGTTCAAATCATAATAAAAATTGTGGTTATGATGAACTAAAGTAAATAAGTATATAACTAAACTAAATAAGTATATAACTAAATTAAATAAGTCTATGACTAAATTAAATAAGTATATAACTAAACTAACTGAACTAAATAATTATATAACTAAACTAAATAAGTATATAACTAAACTGAAACGGTATATAACTAAACTAAATAAGTATATAACTAAACCAAATAAGTATATAACCAAACTAAATAAGTATATAACTAAATTAAATAAGTATATAACTAAATTAAATAAGTATATAACTAAATTAAATAAGTAAATAACTAAACTAAATAAGTATATGTTTAACTAAATTAAATAAGTATATAACTAAATCAAGTAAGTATATAACTAATCTAAAAAAGTATATAACCAAACAAAATAAGTATATAACTAAACATAAGTTTGTAACTAAACTAAATAAGGATATAACTAAATTAAATAAGTATATAACTAAACCAAATAAGTATATAACTAAACTAAATGAGTATATAACCAAACTGATTAAGTATATAACTAAACTAAATAAGTATATAACTAAACTAAATAAGTATATAACTAAACCAAATAAGTATATAACCAAACTGAATAAGTATATAACTAAACTAAATAAGTATATAACTAAACTAATTAAGTATGTAACCAAACTATATAACTAAACTAAATAAGTATATGACTAAATTTAATAAGTTTATAACCAAACTAAATAAGTTTATAACCAAACTAATTAAGTATATAACTAAACTAAATAAGTATATAACTAAACTAAATAAGTATATAACCAATCTAAATAAGTATATAACCAAACTAATTAAGTATATAACTAAACTAAATAAGTATATAACTAAACTAAATAAGTATATAACCAATCTAAATAAGTATATAACTAAACTAATTAAGTATATAACTAAACCAAATAAGTATATAACTAAACTAAATAAGTATATAACTAAACCAAATAAGTATATAACCAAACTAAATAAGTATATAACTAAACCAAATGAGTATATAACCAAACTAAATAAGTATATAACTAAACTAAATAAGTATATAACCAATCTAAATAAGTATATAACTAAACTAATTAAGTATGTAACCAAACTATATAACTAAACTAAATAAGTATATGACTAAATTTAATAAGTTTATAACCAAACTAAATAAGTTTATAACCAAACTAATTAAGTATATAACTAAACTAAATAAGTATATAACTAAACTAAATAAGTATATAACCAATCTAAATAAGTATATAACCAAACTAATTAAGTATATAACTAAACTAAATAAGTATATAACTAAACTAAATAAGTATATAACCAATCTAAATAAGTATATAACTAAACTAATTAAGTATATAACTAAACCAAATAAGTATATAACTAAACTAAATAAGTATATAACTAAACCAAATAAGTATATAACCAAACTAAATAAGTATATAACTAAACCAAATGAGTATATAACCAAACTAAATAAGTATATAACTAAACTAAATAAGTATATAACCAATCTAAATAAGTATATAACTAAACTAATTAAGTATATAACTAAACCAAATAAGTATATAACTAAACTAAATAAGTATATAACTAAACCAAATAAGTATATATCCAAGCTAAATAAGTATATAACTAAACCAAATGAGTATATAACCAAACTGATTAAGTATATAACTAAACTAAATAAGTATATAACTAAACTAAATAAGTATATAACTAAACCAAATAAGTATATAACCAAACTGAATAAGTATATAACTAAACTAAATAAGTATATAACTAAACTAATTAAGTATGTAACTAAATTAAATAAATATATAACTAAATTAAATAAGTATATAACTAAACTAAATAAGTATATAACCAAACTAAATAAGTATATAACTACACTAGTTAAGTATATAACCAAACTAAATAAGTATATAACTAAACTAAATAAGTATATAACTAAATTAAATAAGTATATAACTAATCTAAATAAGTATATAACTAAATTAAATAAGTATATGACTAAATTAAATAAGTATATAACCAAACTAACTAAACTAAATAATTATATAACTAAACTAAATAAGTATATAACTAAACCAAATAAGTATATAACCAAACTAAATAAGTATATAACTAAACTAAATAAGTATATAACTAAACTAAATAAGTATATAACCAAACTACATAACTATATAACTAAACTAAATAAGTATATAACTAAATTAAATAAGTATATAACCAATCTAAATAAGTATATAACTAAACTAATTAAGTATATAACTAAACCAAATAAGTATATAACTAAACTAAATGAGTATATAACCAAACTGATTAAGTATATAACTAAACTAAATAAGTATATAACTAAACTAAATAAGTATATAACTTAACCAAATAAGTATATAACCAAACTGAATAAGTATATAACTAAACTAAATAAGTATATAACTAAACTAAATAAGTATATAACTAAACTAATTAAGTATGTAACCAAACTATATAACTAAACTAAATAAGTATATGACTAAATTAAATAAGTTTATAACCAAACTAAATAAGTTTATAACCAAACTAATTAAGTATATAACTAAACTAAATAAGTATATAACTAAACTAAATAAGTATATAACCAATCTAAATAAGTATATAACCAAACTAATTAAGTATATTACTAAACTAAATAAGTATATAACTAAACCAAATAAGTATATAACCAAACTAAATAAGTATATAACTAAACCAAATGAGTATATAACCAAACTAAATAAGTATATAACTAAACCAAATGAGTATATAACCAAACTGATTAAGTATATAACTAAACTAAATAAGTATATAACTAAACTAAATAAGTATATAACTAAACCAAATAAGTATATAACCAAACTGAATAAGTATATAACTAAACTAAATAAGTATATAACTAAACTAATTAAGTATGTAACCAAACTATATAACTAAACTAAATAAGTATATGACTAAATTAAATAAGTTTATAACCAAACTAAATAAGTTTATAACTACACTAATTAAGTATATAACCAAACTAAATAAGTATATAACTAAACTAAATAAGTATATAACTAAATTAAATAAGTATATAACTAATCTAAATAAGTATATAACTAAATTAAATAAGTATATGACTAAATTAAATAAGTATATAACCAAACTAACTAAACTAAATAATTATATAACTAAACTAAATAAGTATATAACTAAACTGAAACGGTATATAACTAAACTAAATAGGTATATAACTAAACCAAATAAGTATATAACCAAACTAAATAAGTATATAACTAAACTAAATAAGTATATAACCAAACTACATAACTATATAACTAAACTAAATAAGTATATAACTAAATTAAATAAGTATATAACCAATCTAAATAAGTATATAACTAAACTAATTAAGTATATAACTAAACCAAATAAGTATATAACTAAACTAAATGAGTATATAACCAAACTGATTAAGTATATAACTAAACTAAATAAGTATATAACTAAACTAAATAAGTATATAACTAAACCAAATAAGTATATAACCAAACTGAATAAGTATATAACTAAACTAAATAAGTATATAACTAAACTAAATAAGTATATAACTAAACTAATTAAGTATGTAACCAAACTATATAACTAAACTAAATAAGTATATGACTAAATTAAATAAGTTTATAACCAAACTAAATAAGTTTATAACCAAACTAATTAAGTATATAACTAAACTAAATAAGTATATAACTAAACTAAATAAGTATATAACCAATCTAAATAAGTATATAACTAAACCAAATAAGTATATAACCAAACTAAATAAGTATATAACTAAACCAAATGAGTATATAACCAAACTAAATAAGTATATAACTAAACCAAATGAGTATATAACCAAACTGATTAAGTATATAACTAAACTAAATAAGTATATAACTAAACTAAATAAGTATATAACTAAACCAAATAAGTATATAACCAAACTGAATAAGTATATAACTAAACTAAATAAGTATATAACTAAACTAATTAAGTATGTAACCAAACTATATAACTAAACTAAATAAGTATATGACTAAATTAAATAAGTTTATAACCAAACTAAATAAGTTTATAACCAAACTAATTAAGTATATAACTAAACTAAATAAGTATATAACTAAACTAAATAAGTATATAACCAATCTAAATAAGTATATAACCAAACTAATTAAGTATATAACTAAACTAAATAAGTATATAACTAAATAAGTATATAACCAATCTAAATAAGTATATAACTAAACTAATTAAGTATATAACTAAACCAAATAAGTATATAACTAAACTAAATAAGTATATAACTAAACCAAATAAGTATATAACCAAACTAAATAAGTATATAACTAAACCAAATGAGTATATAACCAAACTAAATAAGTATATAACTAAACCAAATGAGTATATAACCAAACTGATTAAGTATATAACTAAACTAAATAAGTATATAACTAAACCAAATAAGTATATAACCAAACTGAATAAGTATATAACTAAACTAAATAAGTATATAACTAAACTAATTAAGTATGTAACTAAATTAAATAAGTATATAACTAAATTAAATAAGTATATAACTAAACTAAATAAGTATATAACCAAACTAAATAAGTATATAACTAAACTGAACTTAACTTAACTAAATAAGTATATAACTACACTAATTAAGTATATAACCAAACTAAGTAAGTATATAACTAAACTAAATAAGTATATAACTAAATTAAATAAGTATATAACTAATCTAAATAAGTATATAACTAAATTAAATAAGTATATGACTAAATTAAATAAGTATATAACCAAACTAACTAAACTAAATAATTATATAACTAAACTAAATAAGTATATAACTTAACTGAAACGGTATATAACTAAACTAAATAAGTATATATCTAAACTAAATAAGTATATAACTAAACTAAATAAGTATATAACTAAACCAAATAAGTATATAACCAAACTAAATAAGTATATAACTAAACTAAATAAGTATATAACTAAACAAAATAAGTATATAACCAAACTACATAACTGCAGCTGAATGTGGTACAGCGCGGATTCGCCCAAAAGATGTGCAAGAGCTATCGGACGGTCTCCCTGCACTCAGCGCTGATCTTGGCTGGTTTGCTCCCTCTGGACCTCAGAGTTCGCGAGGTGGCCTCGCTATACGAGGCCAAGAGAGGGGTGGGCCAGCCATGGTTGGGAGACAGGGAGGTTGAACGAATGGCTCCGGCTATTGAGACACCTCACCCCGCGGAGCATACAACCTTGGAGTTCGAGAGTCTAGTAGACGAGGAGCAAATTCAGAGTACAAATTACATCCAGGTACGAATTTTTACGGACGGGAGCAAGATTGAGGGCCGGGTCGGCGCGGCGTTATCCGTATGGAATAACGAAACCGAAACCAAGGCCCTCAAACTTGCGTTGTCGTCCTACTGTACCGTCTACCAGGCTGAACTCTTGGCAATATGCAAAGCGGCCAGTGAGATTCTCAGGCGAGGCGAGACCACTTTTGGCATCTTCAGTGACAGCAGAGCCGCACTCCAAACAGTGACTAATCCTCACATTTTACATCCCCTCGCGGTGGAGGCCAGAGTTGCCATTCAAAAAGGCATGATCCAGGGTAAGGATATCTCCTTATTCTGGGTCAAGGCCCACGCAGGGTTGATTGGTAATGAGCGGGCCGACCAGCTGGCCAAGGAGGCGGCTCTGGGACTGAAGAGAGCACCGGACTACGATCTGTGCCCTGTTTCGTTCGTCAAGCGAAGTCTTCGACAGGCCTCGCTTGGCGAATGGAACAGAAGGTACATAGAGGGCGAGACCGCCTCCGTTACCAAGCTCTTCTTCCCCTGCGCGCTGACTGCTTACAGCATTGTCCGCAAAATGGACATCGCCGGCACCACTACACAATTGTTTACGGGGCATGGTGGGTTCTCCGAATACTTGACGCGTTTCAAGTGTAAGGAGAACCCATCATGCATTTGTGACCCGAGTGTCGCGGAGACCGTCCCACACTTGATCACAGAATGCCCAATATATGGCAGGCAGAGATATGATGTGGAAAATGAAATAGGCATCAAAATTGTGACTGTAAGTGAAATAGTTTTAAGCAAACATAGAAAAAAGTTTATAGAATATTGTACAAATATAATAAAATTAGTAAATAAGCGTAATAATTAATAAAGTAGATTAAAATTATGATTCCTTAATAATGTTATTTATTAATGTAAATCATAATGTAAATAAATGTAAAAAACTAGTAGCAATTTGCACAATAATTTAGCATTATATTGTATTTAGTTTTAATTTATTAGTCATAATTTAGTTTTAGGATAATGTGTAAATCAGTAGGGTACAGATGAAAATTAGTAATAAAAGTTGTCTACATTTTATTTACCCCCGAAATAGAAAATAAGAAATAGCAATAGAGAGAATAGAGTAGGAAACAGGAATCCCACCTGGAAAGTATGAATGACCGAATGAAAGAAAGAACTAGTATGCGGCATGAAAGTGCGAGAAGCATTAAAGCGAGAACTGGTATGAAAGGAAACAGTAGGAAATAGGCTCCAAAGAACATTGGAGGTGCTAGTATAAAAAAAAAAAAAAAAAAAAAAAAACTATATAACTAAACTAAATAAGTATATAACTAAATTAAATAAGTATGTAACCAAACAAAACAACTATATAACTAAACTAAATAAGTATATAACCAAACGAAATAACTATATTACTAAACTAAATAAGTATATAACTACACTGAATAATTATATAACCAAACTAAATAAGTATATATCTTACTAAATAAGTATATAACTTAACTAATTAAGTATATAACTAAACTAAATAAGTATATAACTACTCTAAATAAGTATATAACTAAACTAAATAAGTATATAACTAAACTAAATAAGTATATAACTAAACCAAATAAGTATATAAACAAACTAAATAAGTATATAACTAAACTAAATAAGTAAATAACTAAACAAAACAACTATATAACTAAACTAAATAAGTATATAACCAAACGAAATAACTATATTACTAAACTAAATAAGTATATAACTAAACTGAATAAGTATATAACCAAACTAAATAAGTATATAACTAACTTAAACTAAATAAGCATATGGAGCAGAAGTCCAAAATCTGTAGTATACCTTAGAAGAGGTCTATATTCAGCAATAGACTGCAACGAGCTGATATTGATAAATGGGAAACACGGAGAATATACGAAAACCAGCAACTAAATAATTACAAAAGTTTTCTTTGACGTCTTCTTATAATTTTTCTGAGTCCCGCATATTTTGTGTCAAGGTAAAATATTTAAAATAAAATAAAATATGACTTATGAAATGATTCCTTAAGACCCTACTATTATGTCGGACGTCTTAATTTTGTATGAAATAGATATTGAAGTTCTCTTGTTCTTATCTTTTCAGATGAAGTACTAAAATAATAATGATTTGATTGTCATCTATAGTTCCTTACAGATTATGTATGAAACCTTTAGCGAAACAAGGTAGTTTTTGTAACGGGATAGTGTTGTTACACCACGAAAGACTTCATGTATGTAAGTGATATTGTTTCTATTCCAGGAAACGACGTACTTAAGAGTTACTCGGCGTACGAACGTCTACATAATCAGAGCGAGAAATGATACCATAATAAAGGTAAACGGTTGTGGAGAAAGTGAGCTTTATTTGTCATTGCTATTTTAGATAGACTTTACAATTGTAAATTTAAGGTAACTCATGTATTTGATATAGGTATTTGTTTTAAAAGGATATTTCAGTGTAACCAATTTTGTACTACGAACTGCGACATTACTGTGCTGTTATTATATCATCAAAATACTTTGGCACACAATTTTCACATGTATGATTTTATGTATCTTACTATTCTTGAACTTTTTTGTAGGTTATTAAATACATTAAATAAACTACAACATGTGTAAGTCACACATAAAATTTAGTATTTCGTTTCGAATTTACCGAATAACAAAGCAATTTCTATGTATTTTTCCATATATGTAGGCCTACTAGAGTTCTTCGCCTGATGAAAAGCACGAGTAGAATCTAGAAGTAGGGGTCACTATCCTCATTTCAAATGAGACAGTGCAGCATGGTGACCCTCGCTACAGAACGAATGCTGTCATTTTTAGGATTCTTCTTTGTGAGGGTAGTACTAACCCGGGCGAGCCCATTCGTGCTGAAGTAAGCGTGCCTCTGCTACCTTTTGAGTTCTATCAGATTTTTATGAGATGGAGAGAATTTACTAGTTTCTTTAAACACAGTGCACTTTCTTTTAATAGTAATGTCACTAAAAACTGTAACCTAATAGTTGGATTGTTGACAATAACATCCCGAATTTCTTCCTCTTGCCCATTTGTTCTATTGATAATCATACCATCATGAACTGAGAGACGATAGATTATAGCTGCCATTTACCACGATCTGAACATACAGCTCGCGCTTCTATCCTATTCGTCAGTGTCAGAGATACATATACAGTCACTATATTAGGGGATGGACCTGGCGTACGCTGAACAAATATTATTTGCAGATATGGAAGACAGATTTTCAAAAAACTTGTATCAACACAGCTCTTGGAACATTGTCGTTTGCATTATAATGAGTTAATCGACCAGATATTAACAGTCCACGGCTGGGCATACACCTCTTCTAAATGGTTTTTTTTATGTTACACTAGCGGAGTTCCGCGGTGTTCTCGCGGTTATTTTTATTAGCACCAGTAACGCCGCTGAACGATTTAGTCTACAAAAATTATAAGGTACTCCTCATCAGCTATCTGTCAGTGAAAGTCCCTTCAAAATTGAGTTTCAGTATTTCAATGATTAGCCGGAGATGACAAAAAATACCGTTTTTGATGTAACTATCGCATATACTTTTATAAGCGTTAAGTAAAAAATTGTTCATTTAACATTACAAACAGACACTTTAATTTATTAAGTAGTTAAAAAAATGATTTATTTTGACCCTAAAAAAAAAAGAACTGAGGAAACTAAAGGTACCCGTGCGTGGCTTCCATTTGCACATTGAAAATAATAAATCTTTTTAGCGCGGGCTTGGGGCACGCATTTTAATTAATTTTGCTTTTGTTTTCCTAACTGTTATAGGTATCTTTTTAGGGTTTCGTAGTTTGACTCAAAACCCTTATAGTTTAGTCATGTACTTCCGTCCGTCCTCGACTTATAATTCAAACGGCTAGTGCTAAGAAGGAAAATTCATGATGGGAATCAATGTGATGAACTTTATAAGCTAACTATAACAGCTTAGACAACATTTTTAAGAGTTAGAGAGACCTAGCATGTCAAATACGTTTACTTGAAAATCTTCGTACAAAAATATTGAAATAATAAGTAAACAATAATTAAATTAGTACTTAATAAATAATAATATTAATTATGTATTTATTTGTACCTGGATTTAAAATATATTAATTATTTTAAATCCACGTACCATTATGGGTACCTACGGAGCCCGTTTCATGCGTGGTCTGACACGCACTTGGACGATTTTGTGTTGTAATACAGTTGTGATTTTAGTAGAATAAAATATATGTAGAATACTTTATATTAGGTATGTAATATAAGTTATAGCCCGCGTGTAAAATGTGACCTATATTATTGAACAATATTGTACTTTTACAGAAATAAAAGAATTTCTAAAATCGATTTAGGGGCGCTAGCGTAAAAAACACAAACTTATTGTAATATGTATTAGTTAAGACGTAGACGTTTTAAATGAGTAACAAATATAACACTTTTATAAATATGCTTTGCCTCACGTGTAAATTCTGTTACTGTGTGCAATCATACTGTTTATACATTTATGGACATTCACAGTCATATTTTTATATATTATTATGTATAAAGAGATATCTACCAGACATACCACAGTAATTGAGAGCGAGTGACGTAATACATACCCTAATACAATACCTTACACGCCCACACCATAGTAGAAGAGTAACAAGGCGATACACTATTTGAGTATGTACCTAATCAACATTAATTCTAGGAAGGGCGTACAAATATTTGTGTATTGTCTTAGGGGTTCCGTAGTTAATGACTCGGAACCCTTCTGGATTCGTCATGTTTGCCAGTCCGTCCGTCCGTTCGTCCTAAAGTTATCGTCAAAACGTTACTGCTAGAAAGGTGAAACTTTGCATGGAAATATGTTTTTATCACGTTGACAAAGTGCTAAAGTAAAATCACGAATAATAATTTTCTTTGGGGTAGTACAGTATCCCACGTAAAGTAGGGATGTTTTTTTTCTCGCGTCTACCCCATTGTGTGCGATATCATAAGATAGTTCTTTTATACTACACCTGATCGGAACAGTAGTCAATATTCCCTGAAAATGAAAAGAGAAAGTTAGTCTTTTCCTTGACCTAAATAAGCGGGAGGAAAAAATGTATGAAAATCCATTTCTAACGTGTTT
Organism: Phragmatobia fuliginosa; assembly: GCA_932526445.1. Classification (NCBI taxonomy): domain Eukaryota; kingdom Metazoa; phylum Arthropoda; class Insecta; order Lepidoptera; family Erebidae; genus Phragmatobia; species Phragmatobia fuliginosa. The sequence goes on along the minus strand of OW052074.1, from coordinate 14,392,589 downwards.
TAGCGGGAGAGAAAGTTGTATGAATTTTCATTTCTCATGTGTTATCTTATCTATGGGGCGCGCCTGCCCAAAGAGTTTTCATATAATTTAAATATGGAATCTCCGTGCCACTGACATCCTTTTGTGAAGAATAAAAAAAAACAAAAGAAGCGCGAAATATTTATAAATATTATGTCAAATTCTAAGCTAAATTGTGTCTTACATGGTGTCTTACGTTTTGAATTTATTTTATAAATACTCTAAATGTTCCTCACAGGTGTAGTATAAAGCACTGTGTAGCACTCGGGTGAAAGTCCCATTCCTACCTCGGGAGTATTGTGGCCCTAGGCTGCGCCTTCGGGCCACAAACTGCTCCCTCGCTAGTAATCGGTTCCTTTCCTCCCTCGGTGAACAATGTACTATTAAAAATATCAAGAGGTAGAGGAGAGAACTCAGATATTTTTTTTATTTTTGGTATCCGTTTGCGAGATAATCAACGTTAGATTTTACAAGTTGCGTTTAAAAGTCTAATACCTCGCAAAGGGATACCTAAATTGAATAATAGTTTTAGCAACCTCACAACGTTTTTTAAAAGGTCTATCTTATCGAGAAAAAAAAAACAGTTTTACATTTTATATTTACATTTCGGTTTTTTTTGTATTTGTGTTTATTTATTTTACATTAGTATTATTTGATAAAGAATCTATTTTATCTCAATTATATTCAAACACTATTTTGCTGATACATATATAATAACGGTGAGTAAATTCGCGAATACATCTGTTCTTCTATTTACAAACGTATTACTATTGAAATAGTTTTACAATATGTATTTCGACACCATTTCCGTATCGAATCTTGTGAACGTATTCCAGGAGAATGGCTACAAAAGCTTTCTTGGAACGTTATAAAGGAATACGATAGGAACGTTAGCGGATTTCTTATTCGGACAACTAGAAAACTCTAAGGCATACCGGCATCCAAAATTTCAAAGGAATGTCTGATCTTATACCTGTGAAGTAGTGTAATATTCTGATGCCCTCCTGAATTTGATTCTTGTAAAGCCTAAGTAAGTTAGAGTATTATGCTGTTGGCATTTTATTGATTGATTTTATGATTGAGAAGTTAACTTTGTGTCATGAAACGACAGTAAAGAACATCTAGACTCAGAACAACAGTTTGTGGAACACAGTGTGTTGACCATGTGTGATTAAAACCCCTGACAACACTTAAATGCTTATGTGCCATCCGTGCAGTTTAATAATGACAATGACAATACAACTGCCTATAATACGAAGATCTGCAGCATTTACTTCAATTACGAAAAGGAAATCGTTGTATTTGAAGCACTCTGAATTTATTTATTGCAGTTTTTTCATTGCACCGTCTCCACGTTTGCAATTTCTGGAGAAACAGTTCGGCTGAATATGTAGGGTCTCACTATAACGATACCTCATTACTATTCGAAATACAGGGTTCTCGTACCTCTTTATTGCAGTGTCAGTTTTTGTTCGTAAATCTATTGTTACTGTAATGAACCAACAGCCTGCGGGCGTCTAGCTGATGCCGCTCAATGCAATGCATACTGCATACTCGCAGAAGTTAGGACTGTATGATAAAGTTATATTAGTAAGATTTGTGCAGTAAATTTTGTAAACAAACTGTACTCTACCGTACTTCATTGTATGTATTCACTAGTTGCATTGATCTATACATTTAAAGTCTGTAGCAATTAAAAAAATTGAAGTGTCTGTTATTAATTTCAAATTACGAACTTTTTACTAAATGTATATGAAAATACATAGCATTTACAACAAAAAAAAACATTTTTTGAATTCATGTTTGTACTAAGTACCGCGGTGTCACTGCGGTTATTCCACAAATTGTTATCCTGAGTCTCTGCGTTCTCTGTGTCCATTACTTATATATTTGTACAGTCCCTTGCGACACAGAACTATTTTCCTAATGCGGAATTCTTTTTTTTAGGTTATACATATAAATAATAATAATTGTATTTCGAAAATATTCAAAAAAAATCCCATGGACACCAATTAATGCATTCGATTTAGATTTATAGCAGTAGAAAATAATTTTCACTAGCTCCGGCGGTGTTAAAAAAATGCCTATGCCTATGTCATAAAAAATGTGTATTAGAGATTACAAAACAGACACTTCGATATTATTTCTTTGTATGTATAGATAACGTATAGGTTACGATGTATGAACATGTTTAATTAAACAAAAGGTTCAAAAAAAACATATATAATTCACCCAACTCCGCCCGAGTGTATCTCGCTTATTGCAGTAAAAAGTAGCATAAGTGTTATTTTGATATATAAACTATTTTACTGTGCAGCATCATCCAAATCCGTTGAGTAGTTATTGCATGAAAGAGCAATATACATTCATACTCACAAACCTTAACTGTTACCTGACCTTATAAGATCCCGTGATACAAAATTATTATGTTACTTAACTATCCAATACGAGTATTTGTTCCTAGTAAAAAGTAGCCTATGTGTTATTAAGATAAATATTCTATATTACTGTAAAATTTCATTCAAATCCATTCAATGTTTTTGCGTAAAAGAGCAACAAACACACATATACCTATACTCAGAAACTTTCGCGTTTAAAATATTAGTAACTAGCTGCGCCCCACGGTGTTACCCGCGTATCATTATGGTTGCTAGGCAACCTGTGAAGTTTTGACAGGAGATAAACAGTGATACATTTTGACATCTACGATTTAATGTATTTTTATAATCACCTAGCTTTCGCCCGCTTATCTCTATTATTGCAGTAAAAAGTAGCCTAAGTGTCATTCTGATATATAAGCTATATTACTGTAAAGTTTCATCCAAATCCGTTCAGTAATTTTTGCGTGAAAGAGCAACAAACATATACACATACCCACAAACTTTCGTATTTATAATATTAGTAGGACGATATAAATTTTTAATTTAAGGAAAATGGACAAGCAAAATGTTAACAAATTTTGTTAATAAATAAGCCCAATTAAAACTAAAGCTAATTATAAATTTTCATTTATTTACGTTTATTAATAAAGGAACCGAGTGTAAGAGGAATTAGCACAAGTAATTAGGTTTAAATACCGGTAATGTACGTCTAATGGGCCTCAACGGCGCGGAAGATATTTTGATAACGGTATATTTACTCCGTTGATTTATTTTGGTTCATTTACATTCGAAATATTTAGGAAATTTTACTAAACAAGTATTACGCAAAAGCGTATCAGAATAGGTATGGAACTAGAGCTACGCTAATGTCAGCACGAATGTTCCGGTTCGATCATGGCAGTACTACCCTCACACAGAAGACCGACTTAAACATGACAGCTTTCGTCTCCTGTCTAGCCTCTGCATGACCTTAAAGAAATGCTCAATACTCAGTTTAGACGATTCTTGAATGAACAAAAACAACATGAACGTATCTCCGAGTCCCGAGGCCGTAAATGACGTCACCATTTAGAATGATGAATGATGAAGATCGAACTAGTTGCCAGTATATTTAAAGGTCCTGACTTCCTAATAACGGTTGCAATAGATGCTCACAACAACTGGGACCGACAGCTTAACATGATCCCCGAGGCTCGGGCGAGAAAAACTGCCAAACTTTCATACTCCGAGCTTATGAATTTCTCGTAAGAAAATCCAAATAACGATTTTGGCCCGACCCGGCCTGGGATACGAACCAGAGACCTCTTGATCGGCAATCGCACACGCTAACCGTAAGTAAATTAAAATTATTTTACTGTTCTTGTTAGTTACCTTCCGTAAATATTACAATTGCCTTCTACACCACTGTCACGTAGTTAAACCGAACGTATACTATTTGCTTTTATTCTTATCACTGTAGTACATTGTATCTGTAGAACAATACAGTTCATAATGTATGATATAACTTTGTTAAAAGTACACAAGTTCCATCATTGCCATTGTGCCTCCAGAAATAAACGAGAAGTAAGGGTGGCAACAGATGTTCCGCTTATTGTAAACGCAAATGAATGCGGATGCTCTCAAGGAAAACTAATAAAAAGTTTTATCAGTCATAACAGAAACAAAATTTCAAATTCAAACATGGCGTGGATGATGTAATAAAAATATTAGTTTTTTTTAATGAAATTAATTTAAGACTAAAAAATAATGTTGAGCTCCTATAAGAAATAATAATGATTAAATACTTTAAAAAAACTTTTTGAGTTTCGCTTGATGAAGCCATAAATGTATTTAATCGTTAAGTAGCAGTTGGATATAAACCATGACTTTAAATAATACTTTATTAACCAAAGAGCTACAGCAATTCGCAGAAGAGTTATTTCTAAGATTAAACAAACCAAAAGCAAACACACACTATGATTGAAAATATATTGTAGAATTTGAAATTCTTACTAATCTGTGTATGTACCTATAAGTACATACAAAATGCCTTAAATGAACTATTTAAAGATAGTTTTATAACGTTTCGTAATAAAACTATCTCAATGAAAAAATCTTTCCTTCGCATTCTGTGTATTGTAAATTATTGGCAATCGTACTCCAATCTCTTGCGGCTGTATTGAGTAAAAATCTTATCATGGAAGTAACGAACCAGGCCTAGGCGCAGATTGTATTTCTGTTTCGCGTTCACTCATCTCAAACTGTGTACACATTCTCAGACTCATGTATAGGAAAAGAATGTTACAATTTTCTTCGATATTGAAAAGGAAAACAATTTATGTGTACATCTCTTCCAATATAATAAATTGAACGTTATGGCTTTTGTACATTTTTCGTTTTGTTTTAACGTAAAAATCTTATAAAATTCTCAGTGTAAATCTACAAATTCTTATTACCTGACAGCGCCAGAAAGAGAGTTATGTTTTTTTCCTATATGTTTTTTTTATTTACCTATGCATGTCACTAAACTTCATATGTATCACTAAAATATTTTGAGTGGTCTCTGGTTTCAATTTAAGTGTTGTAATTTAAGTGAACTCGTATACACTATTTGCCGACATTTCACATAACAGCCGTCTGATCATAACTTTAATAGGTAATGGTGGTAGAGATTTTGCTTGTTAACTACCACAAATTTAAGTCGACTTTAGTTTTTTGTTGGATTATATTATACTTTAATTTCATTGATTTACAGTCTATTTTTCAACATCGCAAGCATCGATATTTAGTTCAGAACCAACAAATAAATGTTTATCGGACACACGTTGTTTATTAGTTAAAAACCTTCAACAAACATCTATCGAAGATTAAATAACAAAAAAAACAACATAAGACATTAGCTTCTTCTTCCTCAGCATATTTGCATCCACTGGTGCATGTATGCCTCTTGCATGGTTCTCCATTCAATACATAGATATAAAAATTATAGACATTATATATCTAAGTCTAAATCCACTTAGTAGCAAACATAGACTGTTTTTTTTTAAATTATCATTTATTACAAACCGAAGATCCATATTTCATTGTTAGTTAAAATGGTCTTAACCTATTGTTAGTAAGAGTAGTATAGAACATAAATACAGATAATTGCCACATTTATGACGAAGCAGAGAAGGAAAAGTAAGCCATTTTAAAAATATAGATCCAGGGAGTCCCTAATATATTCTTTTATAGGGACGCTTACATGCGTACTTTGCATAAGTGATATTTTAGTGCAGACTTATCCTTCTGAGTATACCTAATATATGTGTAGCTAAATGAGATTGGTTAATATTTTCAATTTATAAGGATCTAAGAAGCCACTTCAGTTTTAATGGTGATTGAAATCGATCAGCGAGGTTAAGCAACGACGGCGTGGTCAGTACCTAGATGGGTGACCGTTTGTGGCATGATGTGTTATGAACGTTTCCGTGATTCGGAGGTCACGTTAATCACGCAGTCCCAGTTGTCATCATACGTCTACCCCATCGTCTGGAATATCATTAGATAGGTCTTCTAAAAACAGTGTGAGATTTTTAACACCATTTTTCGATTTAGGTATCCGTTTAAAAGTTATTCAACTTCAAAGCGCATTTTTTTCTAAAAACACTGGGACACCTTGTTTTTAGAAAAAAAATGCGCTTTAAAAAAACCCTCTAAAAGTAGCCCATATATTGAACTTTCAAGGAAAACTATAGCGGTTTTAATAACTTTTTTATTTTATTAGTTAGAGACTGGTCGGGTATACCCGTGACCACATATAACCCATTCGGAACGTCGGAAAGTAGAAGGTATCGTAACCTTTTTAGGGTTCCGTAGTTCATGAATCGGAACCCGGACCTCAGAACCCGGACCCCGAAACGGAAAATATCGTACAAAAATAAAGAAATAATAAGTAATCATAACAATTCAAAATCAAAATCCAAGCATTTGTTTCAAGTAGGCCACTTACAGGCACTTTTGAATTGTCGAAACAAAAATGAAAATTAAATGTAGCTACAGTCCCAGTCACAAGACATAAAAACTGTGAAAGTACTGTAGTTGCCCATTCCCTAACGTAGATCTCTATGGAGAAGAACGGGCAAGAAATTCCATGGACACTCTTTTAAATCAAAATGTTTTTTACAAAATCTTGGTTACAACATTAATGTTGAGATGGTACATTATGTGAGAACGATGTAGCAAGACGTGCACGTTAAAAGTGTCCATAGTACAACAAAAATACAATTTAAAAATAAAATAATTAATTCAAATAAGCCGTGGCAACTAAGAGATGACCAGTCACAACTGACAGCGCCCGTTCACGAACATGAAGCCCGATTTCCACCGCGAGCGGAACGGACCCATTAATGACTCCTTTTACCTCGCAATACAAAACTGCATACATGTGTTTCCACCAACAAAGAGTTGATTCATTTCTCATTTTCCGTTCGTCTCGCTCCGCCGAGTCCGCTCTGTCATTATCCGCTCGCAGTGGCAAAACTCTTTGTTGGTGGAAATGCAAACCTATTTTGTTTAAAAGGAGTCCGTTCCGCTTACCATTTCTCGCTCATTACCCTTTCGCGGTGGAAACCGGCCTTTACGCATGGATCAGCACCATTCAACTCAACTATTTTGAAGGGAATTAAATGAATCGACACGCGCCACCATCAGCGTGACATTTGAGTGAGCATGACATACTCTCAACCGCCAGGGCAGATTCAAGTCAAGAAAAGACGTAGGTTTCCAGTGAATGATAGCTTCCTAGTACATAGTACTCACACAATTGTCTATTGAACACGATTTTAAATCTACCTACCATCATGGGTGACTACCGAACCCTATTCTATGCTAGGCCTGACACGCACATGGCCATTTTTTTTAAATTTTATTAGAAATACTTAGTGAGAAAAATAATTATGAAGAAGTCAGTGAAAATTACCATAGATTTTCCTTTTTCCAAATCTTCACTTTTTTTTTTATTACTAGTCTAGTCTACGTATTAATAATATTATTTATAGTACCAAAACGTTAATTGTATCACAGAAAAAAAGTATTCAGTAAACCGCGGAGAAAACGCCATTTTGTGATGCTAATTAATTAATGAAATTATGCTCCATCTATTCCGTTTGCTGCCCTAATTTCATTCCAGCTTACGTATATAATTAAAAATGTAGTCTCTACCAAAAGATAAAAAATGGCTCAACCAAAATAATATGAAACCTTACATGCGAATATTCTATGTTCTTTTATGGTCGATCGTTTTAACTTATTTTATATTTTAACAAAATGTATCCAATCTAGGAATTTTAAAGGCACTGTTTTTTAAAACCACTGTAAACATAAATAGTTTCATAGAAGACCAACCTTAAATGTCAGCATTAGTGCTATCGGATTTCGTTCGTGAGTGCGACACCCGAGGCCCAACGACGGGGAAGCGTCTTACTAAGTAGCCACGGTATGGGTCATAGTGGCGAATTCCACATGCATCGTTAGCGAAAAATATACAACAGCGCCATCTAATGAAGGAACACTGAATCACGAAGAAATCACGCAACTATTAATCCTGAATCGCGATAAAGAAATTCTCATATATACAACATCCCAGACTCAACTGTTGGGCAGTGGCCTACCAGGCACGATCACCTCGCCTGGTCGGAGGATCCTCCCTTTGTGTTGGAGGAACAAGATACTAGTTCCTTCACAGTCATCAGTTTAAAGTCTTTATTCACTCGCATGCCCACAATTTACATGCCCCAGCCACGTACAAATAGACTATACATATATATAGTATGTACATTTTTTAAACTTAATAAGAAACACGAAACTTTCCAGAAATAGTGGCGGAAAGTAATTTGGAAAGATTTGAAAAAACAATATTAGCTATGTTAGAATCACTTTAGGGTTTTACTAAACTTTTTGTGATAAATATATGTGTTAGGCTAGCTAAGCTAAAAGACCAATAAATGTTTTCTTACTGTAAACAGATTTGTGGCGGCAGTATTTGGGAAAATATCTAGTTGATGGTTTTATTTCATACATAAAGCTTTACAAATATTTAATTTACTGAGTAGTTTATGATCATTTACATCGAAATCGAGCTAGTACCTACTGGAATTTAATTTCAAGGGGCATCTCTCAGGAAGTAATGTAATATCCTTTGCTCTGAATATCTGTGTACCGTTGACCTGGATGCTGAGACCTAGTCGTCTTGCATCATTCAACTCTCAGTATCGGATTCTACTCAGACTTTGCTACACCACTGACATTGTACATTACTATTTCTCAATAGAGGTGCCAACATGTTTCTATACAAGCCCATTGTCTATTACGTGCTTGATGTTACTCGTGAAGGGCATTATCGATCGTGTGGACAATCATCTGAAATTGGTTTTGTACTATACAAGCATTCGAAGACCTTTGTTCGAACTGATAATGCCTGTACAGACTGGGTTGTTAGATTGGACAAGAATGTATGATTATTGCACGGTAATTGAAAAATAATTTTGCAGCAATTTAAATTATAGTGTTCATCCCATAGGATTTATAACCTAGAAAACATTTAAAAACTTCTTGATCAAACATGGTACGAGCTAATTAAGAAAAGTCTAAATCAACTGATTCGCGTATACTTTTATTTTAAAAGAAGCCTTTTACAAGAGAAGTATAAAAAGTAGAATGTAATAACTGGTTTTCCAATTGATAAATTGATTTTTTTACAGTTCTTTTACTATTTTTTTACTATTTATAATGATTACATCAATAATTTTTTTATTTCGGAAATGGCAGATGGTGGTATTAGCAGGCAAGCTTCTATGTAAGTTCGTGTAATCTATATTAAGTATGTATTTAGAAATATTGACGGACTGGATGTAAAAACCAGCAGACCGGACTTTGATAGAAGGGACTTGGGAGATATGCATATGCTCAGCACTTACAAGTAAGCACATTTTATAGTTAGACTTCTATTTCCCTGAACTAACAAAACTTTTTCCCCAATCCCATTTTTCAATAACTATATCTTAATGTGAGATATTGACGAAGGGCTTCGTTCCTGGCCTTTATTATTATCACAAGTATTTGGAGTCAGCTACTAGTTCATCTGGTTACACCCGAATATTGGTTTTTCTTACGTTCTTACGTAACCCTGAAGGTGAACTGAATTCGAGTGTTGGACTAGTTGTTAGAACATTTGAGGCTTCCAATAACCATTGCCATAGATGTTCGTGATAAAACCCTTAAGCTTAACGTTCTCTCCGAGGCACGGGCATAAAAAATTAACAGCATAAAACAATTTCGAGTAAGAAAGACCCAACATCTTTTTTGACCCCACTCGGGAATCAACCCGAGACTTCTAGTTTAGCAGTCGCTTACCCTAATCAATGACTAAAATTTTATTTATATTTCGCATGGATATCGGAAACGCGCGTTTTAGCGACTGCTCAGATGCCAAATCGATGCTACCGGCATCCGAATGTGTGCGGAGAGTAGCGTTCAGCTGCTGTGTCGCGCTTCTAAAAAGCGACTCAATTTCCGCGTTTGGCGTTTTTAAGTGTGCGGTGTAGAGCGTTCGGTCGCCGTATTTAGCTTCTAAAAAGCGACTAGTTGCCGATAGCCGATGCTAAAAGTAGCTAGTGTGTTATGGCCCTTAGGGCCACCGCAGACTAGCTACTTTTAGCATCGGCGATCGGCGATTTGGAGTCTGCATCGATGCTGCATCGCGTTTTAGCGACTTCCTGCGTTCGATCGCGGTGTCGGAAACGCGCGTTTTAGCGACTGGTCAGATGCCAAATCGATGCTACCGGCATCCGAATGTGTGCGGAGAGTAGCGTTCAGCTGCTGTGTCGCGCTTCTAAAAAGCGACTCGTTCGCCGCGTTTGGCGTTTTTTAAGTGTACGGTGTGGAGCGTTCGGTCGCCGTATTTAGCTTCTAAAAAGCGACTAGTTGCCTATCGCCGATGCTGAAAGTAGCTAGTGTGCGGTGGCCCTTAGAGAATAGAATAGAAAACGAAAAAAGTTTGCAACTTGGCCTGGGGGGACAGAATTCAGTTCGGCAATCGTCCTGCACCTTGATAGTATATACAATAATCCGATGTCTATTTATAACTTCAGTGGTAACTACGTGATCACTCCTTTAATGGACGTTTTTAAGTTTTCGTATTCCAAACTTAGTTAACCAAATTCCCTTTTCTTAAACTACATATACTGGGAATATAAAAACCACGGGCCTTTGAAAATAGGTTTAAATAATGTAAGTCACGTTTCTCAACGGTCAAGTGACGGGGCAGTCCGACCGTTCGACCCCTGTCACGTTCAAGCGTGAACAAAAACTGTGACTGATAACTAATAGAATTACTTTGTGGGGAAAAACTGAAAGGACGAATTTTGTTACAGATTTTATGTTAGAATAAACTTGAAAGTCAATCGAATCATGTCAAATAGAGTGGAGATCCATAGGCGCTGACAATACCTTCAGCTGTGGAAGTGCAATGTCAGTCACTAGATGAAAAATTTGATATTCAGGTAAATTCCGTTGAACTAGGCAACTTTAATTAAGTTTAGGAAACATAAAGGTTGTTTGAGTACGCAGTTAGTATAGTTTTAACTAAGTTGCCACACCGTTTTCTATTACACAAGTGTTGTGGGTTCAAATTTATCATCATCGCCATCATCAGCCTATCGCAGTCCACTGCTGGACATAGGCCTCTAATTGCACGCCACTTAGTTCGATCCTCGGCTACTCGCATCCGGCTCCTGCCAAATTCAAATTTGTGTGATGTAAATATTGTTGTTCATAGTCTGGGTGTTCTTTATGTCCGTTTCATGTATGTGTAAGTTTCTCCCGACACAGGATTTATTCTAAATACGCGAGTTGTCTTTAAAAAAAAAATGTTTCGAAATATGAACATTGAACATGAACATGAACCCCTAGCCAACCTGTTTATCTTTTTCTATTCTATTCTCTATTCTATTTCTCCGTTCTCTTGTTTCATTGACTAATGAAACTCAGTCACGTGAAATAAACGAAATAGTAGTCAAAGAAACAATAGAATAGAGATGTATATTAGAGAATAGACAATAGACACTTAAGTTCTAGCATGGAGCTTAATCCTTACCAATATTATAAATGCAAATACTCTGTCTGTCTGTCAAAGCTACTGATCCATTTAAGTGAAGTTTTGGTGCACAGATAGTCTAGAGCCTGAGAAACGACATAAGCTAATAATCTGCTTCTCTCATGTCCCATTCACAACTCTGACTTCACGAACTGTTCGTTCTTTGTTCAGGCAGTACTACTCTGGAATGCGCTCCCGCTCGAAGTCAGGATGTCCACCAACCGATTCACATTCAAGAGAAAAGTACATGATCTTCTTCTTGATGAACTGGCACAATAATCATTAGCATACCTTACACTCACTCTGCTATTTACCTACAGTTTATAAGTATAGTATTTATGTATATGTATATATATGTATATTTGCATTTATTTAGTTACGTATTTGTGTATATTGCATGTAAGTTTAAGTTTAGTACATTCTAGTGTACATAATATTTAACCTCTGCTGTGCACCTACCTTATAAGATTTCTACACCACCCGAAGGTTGACTGGAAGAGAATGCCTTGGGCATTAAGTCCGCCTATGTACAAATTTGGTGCATAAAGTTTATAAATAAATAAAATAGGCTACTTTTAAACGCGATAACTGACATAACGCGGGAGGAGCCGCGGCTGAAAGCTAGTATAAATATAAGTAGAAGGATTAAAGCGAGGTGAGAGGCCAAAGCCGTGAAATAACAAAAATTAAAAGAAACTAAATGTTGGGATTACAAATGTGGCCAGATCCCGTACTTCGCATCAGTGTTGTATGTGTTTTGAAAGTTTGTTTTGAACTTTTTGTTCAAAAGAGGATTAACATAAATACCGGATAACTGGGCTTCAGTCAACGTCAAAAAACCTTTTTCATGTCCTGCGGTTATGTTATAAACAAGAAGTTGTGTTGAATAGTCAGCTATTGCAAAATTAAAATATTTCCTACTACATTGAGATTTTAGATTCAAACTGACTCCTAATTTTATTTATAGATTTATGAAATAACTAGCTTTTCCCCGTGGCTTTGACCGCATGTCATCATAATCATCATAACATCCTGGGGTTTTTTCTCAGGAGAGGGTTAAGGCGATACGACCCTACTGACTGGCAAGACACGTTGTGGCTACGTAATCTTAATGTTGAATGTCTTTAAGCCGGCGAAGGCTTCAAACTAAGCTTCACGACTGTTATCATGGTAACAACTGAGACCGACTGCTTAAAGTGACCTCCGAATCACGGAATGCTCATAATATTTCATGCCACAAACGATTTCCCATCTAGGTACTGACCGCCACGCCGTTGCTTACCCTCATTGATTGTTTCCAATCACCTAAGGCCACTTTGCTATAAGTGATTCCGCATGTGTCTACCGGATATCGCAGTTTTTATTATAGTCTAAGACACAAATTTACCTCCACCTCCACTTACCACAAAAAACCTTCTTTCTAAGGAGAGGTCTATGTCCAGCAGTGGACTGTTAAAGGTTGTTGACACGTTAGGGCGTGGGCTCTTGAGAGTTTGGTCGGTGATGCGGGGAGACGCTCGCCTGCTGCCGGGGAACGGGGCAGTGTAGCCACGTTACAGATGATCATGATGATGATGAAGACACAAATAATGTGACCTTCTATTGACAAATGCATTTGCAAAATCGGTACCACCTGATACCCTCCTCATAAACCCACAAACTCACAAACTTTATCTCTTTTTAATATCAGTATAGATACACAGTTCTTAAATATACAATGTGTTTATAGTTAAACGATATAAGCATATAATAAGATTTAGATGCTTAATCTAAAGCCGTGCAAAGCTTAAACTAGATAGGTGAAGCTGAAAGTTGGTAAGCTTTGACGATAGATAGCTAAATAATTTGTTGGTCGACGTTGTTGGTTTCGACAACACGATATTAACTTTTTAAATCTGTTTCTAGAAGTTTCTCACATGAGTTGTCTCTACAAACTTTATTTCATCGTTGCTCGGAAAATGTTGCTTTTAGAAATTCTTACTTATCAGATTAGTCTTTTAGTTTTAGAACTAGAACTTCTTCGTTGGTCTAGAGGTTGGCTTATGCGAATACCGATCAGAAACTCTGAGGCTGGCCATCTGCCGCGCCAAAGACGCGTCCAGAGTGGAGATGCTGGAGAGTCTCGAGCGTGACCCCTGGGGTCGGCCTTACCGTGCGGTGCGACAAAAGCTCCGCACACAGGGCCCCCCCCTTACGGAGACTCTCCAGCCCAGCTTCCTGCATGAAGTGGTCGAGGGCCTATTCCCACAGCAGGCGGAACACACACCCCCGTCGATGGCCCGTCGTGGTCGTCGTCGGGACAGCGTGGGTGATGTGCCGCCTGTCAGGGAATCGGAGGTAGGGGCGGCTGTTCTGCGGATTCGGTCCAAGAACACCGCCCCCGGGCCGGACGGGGTTCCAGCCCGAGTGATGGCCCGTGCCCTCGACTACATGTCGGACCACCTCAGGGGAGTGTTGGACGCTAGCCTGGCGTCCGGACACTTCCCTGAGCGTTGGAAGTGCGGGAAGCTGGTACTGATCCAGAAACATGGACGGCCTGCCGATTCGGTCGCGGCCTACAGGCCCATCGTGTTGCTGGACGAGGCGGGCAAGTTGTTTGAGAGGGTTCTCTCTGTCCGCATCGTCCGGCACCTCAGCGAGGTGGGGCCCGACCTGTCGGACGCCCAATTCGGCTTCCGAGAAGGGCGTTCGACGGTCGACGCGATCCTGCGCCTGAGGGCCGTGACCGAAGAGGCGGTGAGAGGCGGCGGAGTGGTGTTGGCGGTGTCATTGGACATCGCCAACGCCTTCAATAGTCTGCCATTCGGCTGCATCAGGGCCGCACTCCAATACCACGGAGTGCCAGGGTACCTGCGGCGGCTGGTGGCAGACTATTTAGAGGAGCGTACCGTCGAGTACGAGGACCGAGAAGGCGCCTTGAGACGCAGGGCCATGTCGTGCGGTGTTCCACAGGGGTCTGTCCTAGGACCACTCCTGTGGAACATGGGATACGACTGGGCCCTACGAGGGCGTCTCCCCCCCGGGCTGGGTGTAATCTGTTACGCAGACGACACCCTGGTCACGGCCCGGGGGGCAAACTTTGAGGAGGCGGCGCGCCTGGCCACCACGGGAGTCTCCCGGGTGGTCGGGCGCATCGAGGCGTTGGGTCTGCGGGTGGCTCTGGAGAAGACGGAGGCCCTGCTATTTCATGGGCCCCGTCGCGGCCCGCCCGCCGGCGCCTCGATCGAGGTCAACTCGGTCCTCGTACCGGTCCGGGCCCAGATGAGGTACCTGGGTCTGGTCCTCGACGGTAGGTGGCTCTTCGACGAGCACTTCCGACAGCTTGGACCTAAATTGGTGGGCACTGCCTCCGCCCTAGGGCGACTTCTGCCCAACTTGGGCGGGGCCAGTGTCCCCACTAGGCAGCTATACACGGGGGTTGTCCGGTCAATGGCACTTTACGGTGCACCGGTGTGGGCGGCGGCTCTGTCCGCCCAGAACAGGGCGCGCCTCTGGCGCCCCCAGCGGATACTGGCGGTCAGAGCCATACGTGGATACCGCACCGTGTCCACAGAGGCGGCGTGTGCCTTGGCCGGAACACCCCCGTGGGATTTGGAGGCGGAAGTGCTCGCCGAAGTTTATCGGCGAGTGGCTGACTTCCGGGCGGAGAGCGGATTTCGCCCTCCGCCCGAGGACGTGCGCGAGTGGCGCGAAGCCGCTCGCCGAGCCACCATGCTGAGATGGTCGCTCCGGCTGGAGACCCCACGCGCTGGCTTCGCCGCCGTGGAGGCTCTTCAGCCGGTCCTCGAGGAGTGGGCAGGGCGGCAGCACGGGACCCTTTCCTTCCGGCTGACGCAGGTGCTTTCCGGGCACGGTTGCTTCGGAAAGTACCTGCACTCGGTCGCTAGGAGGGAACCGAGTCCCGCCTGCCACCACTGCGACTGCAGTGAGGACACGGCCCAGCACACGCTGGCGGTCTGCCCCGCTTGGGCGGCGCAGCGCCGGGTCCTCACTGCAGCCATCGGAGGGGATCTCTCGCTGCCGGCCGTCATAAGATCGATGGCCGGCAGCGACAGTTGTTTTACCGCGGTCGCAACCTTCTGCGAGGATGTAATCTTGCAGAAGGAGGTGGCGGAGAAGGCCCGGGAGGATTCCATCCAATCGGACCCGATCCGCCGCCGGCGCCCCGGGCGGCGGAGGCGCGCATACCTGCGTCTCATGCCGCCCTGAGAGTGGCCGCGGATGGGCGGGACGGGTTCCCCGTCCGTCCGCAGTAGAGGCCAACCGCGAGGGGGCGGCGTCCGCGTGTGACCGGACGTTGCCCAATAGAGAGTCGAAATTAGAGTAGGTGCCCGCAACAGTGCGGGCAGGCGCCGGTTGGAGTCCAGAAGGAAATCCCCTCCCTGGACTCCTTCCAATACAAAGGCGCAGAGAGGGTCACACCGTGTGGTTTTAGTCGGTTCGAGTCCGACACACCACCCCGCCGTAACCCCCGACGGGGTGACGGTCCGCGGGGATTTCCACACGTAAAAAAAAAAAAAAAAAAAAAAAAATGCGAATACCGATCAAGAGGCCTCTAATTCGATTCCTTGGTCCCGACTAAATGTGTCTGTGAATTGTGATCATAGAAAAACTTAAAAATACTCGTAATCTTTTTAAGTTTTTCTATGATCATTTTTGTTTTATTTGAATACGATTATTTTTGTTTTAGTTGATTTTCAAAAAGACAGAATTTATCAAATCTTGCATTTTACAAATACTTTACATAACAGTTTGCAATTTAGTATCCTGATTAGTACTTAGCATATACACGTCTAATATCCGTTCCGCAAATTTACCGTCGGTCATGAATAGTGTATTATGACAATAATACCCTAATAATCTGTTGCTAAATTTGTAATTAGATCTGTTACACAGTTCCCAAATTGTGGTGGTATTGCTAAATACAAGTTATATATTTACAAATAAATATAGATAACTATTGCAGTCTGTAATTTTAGAATAACAACTACCCAATAAATGCATATTCATATATTTACGGTACATACAGCATTTTTTTTTTAATTTTTATTGTCTGTTGGTAAGACTATCTTTCTCTAGCAAATAGCTGATGGTATAAAGAGTTAGTGTCACCTTTATTATAACACTCGGACTGGGACTCGGCTGGTTTTGTATAAAGAAATAGTTTGAGCTAAGCGGGTGACTACATACTACAACTACATACTAGAAATCTACAACTCGAGTTACGAGGGACTTGCTAGTTTTTGAGAATAGCTCTCAGTGATAAGGAGGGGACTGGTTGAGATCTACTTAGGTATATCTTCGATAATCTTTTGTAAGAATGGTTGAATATATGATGATGGATAGATGAAGTGGTTAAATATATTGTTACTTACTTCGCTGGCACTGCGACCCAAAGCGTTTCTTGGCCTCCGACAGTAGAATGCGCCATTCTTTTCTATTCTGTGCTAGTTCAGTCCAATCGGACACTTTCATCACTTTCATATCTCGGGCAATCTCATCTGCCCAGCTGTTGTTATTATTGTCGGTATACTGTTATTATTATTGAAAAACTTCAAAACTACTCGTTTAGTTGGCTACTATGTAAATAAAACAATGGACATAAAAAACTGAAACGAATGAACAATTTTTTTGCTTTTTGTGTTAATCTGAACAAAGTTTTGAGTTACAGAAAAATGAAAACGTTGTTCGGAAAAATATAATTGAGGAAACCGAACATGTACCTACTTGATCCTGTTACTAAACTTTTTTTATTTTTTAGTATGCCTACCTCATCTGAACATTTCAATAAGTCAATAAAGTATTTAACATATTTATTCGTCGTCTATGTACAATGCTAGATATTTTTGTTACATCGAACTCATGATGTACAAATAAGGAAATTAAAGCTACTGAATACCTATCTAGTCAAAAGTGAACTCTATTTTCAAGCATTCTATGGTGTTTATCGAAATTTCAAATATCATTTGCTTTACCGCAGCCTGTGAAATGTGGATGAAACGTTAAACAATTCATACGCATGTAAAACCCAAATCATTGAGTTAATCCGGCAAATGTAATCTTATACATATCAATTGGATCCATCACATGCAGGATATCCGATGGGCTCAAATTAATTAATTAGAATTATTAGTTAATCAAGAGAACATAGTTAGATACTTTTTAAGGTTCCGTAGTTCATGGATCGGAGCTCTTATAGTTTCGTCATGTCCGTTATCTACCTACCGTCTGTTATTGCTAGAAAGATTAAACTTTGCATTTACCAAACCCTATTCTATGAGTGGTCTGACACGTACTTGGCCGTTTTTCAAACTAATATATATAATACAAATGATAAAAAGATATGCCTTATCCATGTCCTTTCTCATTCTCTAGACTATCTGTGAATCAAATTTCATTAAATATAAATATTAAATAAATATTAGTAAGGATTGATTGTAAAAAAACTCGAGACAATTCCTGAATATACTAACAAATAACGAGCTGTAGAAGTTTCCAGATCATTGAAGAAATACGCGTTGAAGTAACAATGCCAGCGGAAAAATGTAAATAACGGCTTTGTCATGAAGGGTATTCAGTGTGGATCCCTGTTTATCGCACTTTCATGAGGCTTCTTATCTGGATCATCAAGATCTTTACAAAGAGTGTGACGGAAAAAAATATAACCTAGTTAAAACGTTAGGGAAATCTTTGTGTTTAGAAATAATTGAGTTAGTACACATAATGTATACATAAATACTTTCTGTATTTTATATTACAAATATTGTATATTAACATGCCCATAGCAGTAGACTGAACTTATAGTCATCGATTGGGGTAGTTCCTGATGTAGATGTGGGCTATAGTCATTCAGAGTGGAAAGGCAGCTAGCTTTGGTACCCTTTTGACTGATTAGGAACGGGTTATTTAATAAGGAATCGTGTAAATGAGAATTAAAAATGAATTGAAATTATGGGTTTAATGTGACTTATCAAAAAGATGTACTGCGAGGGTCGTATAGAAACAAATACATAGGAGCTCATCTAGACTCAAACTAAGCAGGGCTTATATTATGGGGACTAGACTGATACAAGTATATAAACATACTTTCTTTTTTGTAAATGCATCATGCATTTTCCAATCACTATTAGACATTAGTAAAAAATGTAGAAAAAAATCTGAATGAGCAATGATTCATTGGCCTTGGTTCTTCTACGTTGTAGAAGGTAATTCCTCTACGACGTAGCAATTGATACGACTACGGTTGTACCACAGATAAAAGAAACACAGGAGATATGCCATTGAGGCGTGCCGCTTGCGAACGCATCTGGCCTCAAAGCGGCTTGATGCCATTTTCGGACATTAGTCGAATGCCAACTTGCGACGTCTTCACTGCTCATGATTTTTGACAAAATGCCGCGTTGTTCAGCGATTGTTTGCAAAAATAACAGCTGTATTGTAAATTACAAGAAAGGTGGCATCTAATTTCATATATAAGTACTATAATATTATAGTTTTTCATACTGAATTCATTAAAACATTTTAAAAATATGATGAAATACCAAATCAATCCTTTTCTTTAGGAACTAAAAACTTTTAAAACCATTGCTTACTTAGTGTGAATCGATCAATGAATCGGCTGGTCTAATAGCGCAATGGATAAGTGTTTTATTGATAATCTCACTCACTTGATAGTTTCGGGATGCGGCCGCTGCCGGCCGGCTTGTGTTAGAGATGTGTTGTGATATTTATGATTGTCGATATTTTATACGATCCTATTATGTACGCATGATTATTAAAGATATAAATAAATTAAAATATTATAATTATGTAAACGTAAAAAAAGTGTAAATAAAAAAGTTTAGATTTTTAATTTATTGTGGTACTCAAGCATAATTTATACCTTGCTTTTATTTTTAAAATTTTAGCTATCCGAAGGATCAAAAACTTAAAAAAATGTGGATAAATGCGACAGGAAGGGGTTCAAGCTGGTTCGTAACAAAAAATGGCACAATTTGCTCGTCCCAATAAATTTTCACCAATACGATCAATCGCCAATGATTAACCATTTAATAATACTAATAAAAGCCGTAATGGAAAAATATGCAAACGTAAGATTACACTACTGTACTAAGAACGCAACACCTAAACTGTCTAAGCGGCAAGTTTTAAATAAATATTTACATTTTACTGGTTAATTAAACCCTTATCAATAAAATTCTTGCACTTTTACCTGTGTTCTAGTCTAGATTCGAGAAGTTGATATCCTGTTTCTTGGTAATTAGTTAGTTAATATTCCAATTATGATAAAACATCGCTTGTATAGAATATGTTCGAATTAAACTCCTGTTTAGTTTTGCTTTTCACAGTCAATGAAATCTTTAGGAGAAAGAGTAGGTAATATAGCTAACTGAAGTTCAATCGATATTTTTCTATGATTATCACTTAACATTACTAGTTGCATAATTTGCACACATGTGTGTTTATTCGGAATCCGTAGCTACAGGTAGATGCGCCGCCCTCTTTTTGAATGTGTTACATTAGTGGGTTTATTGGTGTTGCTGTAAGTTTCTTTGTGTGCGGGAGAAATACGAGCTTGTGTGCCGTGCTTACAATTTTTGGTTTTGTGTTAGTGAAGGAAGTGGAAGAAACGCGGAGACATCTGAACACGAATAAATTTGTGTACAAACCTAATCTCCTATGTTTATTTGATCTGTGGGTTGTACCTAGCGTAAAAATGATATGTAAATCAACCTATCGCCGTTCACTGCTGAACGAAGGTTTCCCCCAAGGAGCACCAACCGCCCCGGTCTTGGAAAGTCCGCATCCATATAATAATAAATTTAAATCAAAATTGCATCCATACCTAATCAAGTCCTCCTTCCATATCAGAAAGGATTTGGAAGAATGAAATGATTAAATGGAAGTACATAGCACTTAAAATATCACAGTATATTTTCCACATCCGAAGTTATATACTTTTGTAATAATATTATTGAATGCTTTTATTCACTGCACGCTTTACAAATTTTAATATATTGAATATTGTTCTTACAAGTAAAATTTTTAAAGAAGTTATTACAAGAATATTGTATTTGTGTATGTGCCCATATTTAATTCAACAAATTATTAATAAAACTTAAATATGACACACATTTTTATTTCATTAAAAAAAATACAAAATGTTTACTTGTTAAATTAATTACCAAAAACATGTACAAGAAAAAGCCAGGGCTTGAATGAGGTAAATTAGCTAAATACAGAAACTTTCCTAACATCGAGAGACAAAATAACCCCCTAAACATTACTTCGCTAAAACGAGGTCCCTTCATTCGATAATAATCGCAACTTCATTTCGTTACTGTAATGAGAAAATCCAAGAGAAAAAGGTTCATTCATTTGTACAATTATAATTACAATAGACCCTGTTTGGCTCTATGCTATTATATGTATGTATAATATATAATACAATATCTGTGCGTTTTTTTAGGTAAGGATTTTCTGTGGGAAAATTACTTCTTACTGCCAAAGCGATGCCACGGTCTTCTAGAAATCCGTCGATAAAACGTTCATAACCAAGTAGCCTTTAGGTGATTGGAAAAGTATATTTTCAGAAAGCACCCCACGCTTTGTTACATCAAAATTATTTTCTACTTTTTAGTTCAAAAGCGTGTTTGTTTCGTTTTTTTTTATTTTAGAAAAAAAAAACAAAAAATACTGATTTGTTTAAACATTTTTTTTTGTAAAATTAGTGTATTGTCATCGATCCTCGATAAATTTACAAAGTTTGAACGAAATCTTGCTGTTCTGAGTCAAAATCGCACCCAAACGAGTCAGCTACAAACACACACAGAAACAGGTGAAGCTAATAAAAAAAGTGTAAAATACAGTGCAATTGCTGTTTTCTTTCTTCTCTTTCATATTTTTAACTTCAAACTGCGATGATTTATGTTCTGAAGTTAGTGGAATGATATAATTTAAAAAGTGATTGATGAGGGTAGTCTTAACTAACATAATGAAAATGTGATTCATAAAAGCAAGTTATAATTTTGAGAAGTGCTTTTTGTTTCTAATCTTATTGACGAAATAATCTATGCAAATAAATAAAGTTAAGGTGTCTGTGTGTAAATATATATGAAAGTATATACGGTACTTACATCATAAAAAAAATGTCTGTCTGTTTGTACCGGTTAATCTCTGGTACGTCTGGGCCGGTTTCGACGGGACTTGTAAAATAAAGAAAGTCTTAGAATAGATGATCATTACAGTGGTAGTTGCTATCTTTGGATAATGATGAATGGATTGATGGATGGATGAACTGGTACAACAAGCCACTTATAAGCCATCGATATTTACGGGTAAACCATTATTCAAGTACATTTAGGACAGTATTTCTTGTTTATGGGAAAAATAATAAATTGCAAAGTAAGTAATTAGCATAGAATTTTTACAAGAGAAGACATTACTTAATTAAAATCAAACTAAAGCGATATCGATTTTGGTTTTACCAAGAAGTATTACGTAGTAATATTATACTAAGCTCACACCAGTGTACCTGTGACCACGAGTGGTATAACCCGTTCGAAACGTCGGAATGTAGAAATTATCGTAAACTTTTAATAATGAATAAATCCCGTGTACAGTATAAAACATAAATATGAGTGAGTTCAAAAACAGTAATATTATAATGTACGTAATTTGTAAGCAGTATTATTATATACACAACAACAAAAAAAGGCCAATGGCAAGAATTTTTTTCCACCGTGTATTTTAATAACGTGTCTTTTTTCTAAACATTAGGAGATGCAAAAAATAACAACCCAATTTTGCAGGCAATTTAAAAGGACAATATTTTCAAAGAGAGTTGATGACAGTGGTCTGTCGCCGGAACAAACGATGAATAAATAATGAATCACTTCCGCGTAAAACAAGAAAATATGAACGAAATTTGTCATTCAAATTGTTTTATGTTAACATAATGAGAACAATGTCAATATTAAGACTGAGGGAACGTATACATACTTATTCATTCACTCATTTATTTTATGACGGCACAAATGGTATAGTGGTTTAATGGCAAGTGGTCACATTGCCTCTTGTTACTGCGCTAAACGTTAGTGGGTTTGATACTCAGTCGGGATAACACTATGTACTATTGAAAAATTGTTGTTCTGAGTTTGGGTAGTAATAATAATAGCATACATAACATAACAATAAGTTCCTCAAGGCGTAAACAAACGGGTGAAAGTATCAATATTGTCGACTGTGATTTCAGTCTCACTTTCGTAATAGGAGCCAGTTTATTCCCGGAATCCGGAACCTTAAGAATGCAGTGATTGGAAAGAGATGTTGAAAATAAAAGGAAAATGTTTGTATTTATAGATCAGTGTCACAATTCTACAAATGGCTCTTATTACAAAGTTGTTTTCCTCAATCCAATAGCGTAGTAAAATCCAATTATGAAGTAGGTCTAGTTTGCATTTAAGGTTTCGAGTTTCTGTAACTTCCGAGAATTTTTAATTTTAAGAGCATTTTAATTAAATTCTTGTTCTTTGTTCTCAATGGGAATGTTGTTTTCCAGCGATCGTTTCCGCTATCCTAGTAATACGGAACAATTGAAAAACATTATTTTCAAAGTGCGTAAGTAATGTAAGTATTGTAGTAGTAACAATATTACACAATACTTCTTTTTTTGTATTTAAGCCTACCAAAGTGACTTTAATCACTTTGCTAAAAGCTCATGCTTCCATCAGGCAGAGTCTGAACCCAAGAGTTAGGGCCACCTTCGTTATTGTATGTACAGACAATGCAGCATCATGATCCATATTATGGCGGCTTAGTGAAATGCTCTGCGTCATTACATCTGCATCTACATAGGTAGTAGAGCCACGCTGATTTCCACACGAATGGGCCAGCTCGAACGGAGCAGTACTACCCTTACACACAAAGGACCAACCTAGGTATTTAATGAAAACAGGAAACATAAAACTAAGGTGTTCTTATTAACATAGGATAACGATTTACTCAAGTATATATTTCGACGACTGTTAACTATTTTAAGTTCCAATAGTTCCGTTTCTAAGGGTGAAATCAATCTTCTCTCAATTCTTCTCTCTTTTATTACAGTAGTAATAAATATGCTTCTTTCTGTTTAACACATTAAGTGAACATAACATGACAAAGAACATAGAAGTATTTTTATTAGAAACCAGTTAAGATAAGAAGATCACAAAAAAAACTGAAGCTTAAAAAAACCGGTTGTATGTATATGTAAATAAGAAATATTATTAAACCGTTTTTACTCGAGCAGGGTACATTTCATTTGCATAATCCAAACAAAGGAACTGCCACTTTTGGAAAGTCGAGGTGGAATACAACAGACTCCGCAAACATTTCAATGAATTCTTCTGTATATAATTAATTATGGCATCAACAAAAACCCGCTTGAAGAACAAACGAACAAATCATTGTGGACTCATTAATTTTATTCGCATAATGGAGAGAGTTTCATAATTTGAAACCGGCATAATGTACTTCTTTCACAAGTTTAAACCAAAAAAAATTCATGATAAATAATTAGGAAAGGTATATTTCTATTATTTACGTGAAGCTCCAGACTGTTTTAGAAACCTTCCATTTCAGTCTTTTATTTTATAGAGAAACACCCTTGTTTAAGTAAAGACGAAATCTTCGCTGGCCTACTTGTCAAGAATTGGCATACCGTAGAAATATTTAAAATGGTCAATCGACAAGCCGTTATGGATAATTTGAAGAATTTCTTAAAGCTTTTGATTGTTTTCCTGTTATTGTTCATACTGTGTACATAATCGTAGTAATATTTTAAACGCGAAAGTTTGTGAGTATGGAACGTATGTTTGTTGCTCTTTCACGCAAAAAATACTGAATGGATTTTGATGAAACTTCACAATAATGTAGCTTACTATATCGGAATAACACATAGGCTACTATTTACCGCCATGACGGACCTATACGCAGGCGGAGCCGCGAGCAAAAGCAAGTAAATAAATAAATATTTCGGACATCTTACATACAACGTCATCTAGTCCCAAATTAAGCAGAGCTTGTGGGTACTAGACAACTGATATAAATTCATAAACATACTGTTTTGATATTATACTATCATCACCAGCTCCGCTAAAAAGTTGTCGATATGAACAAGACTAAAAGAAACAAAGATGTGATCACCATTGTATTTAAATATTGTATAATATTTCAATAGCTTTTTCAAATTCCTATTGTTTTGGGCAATAGAAAAGTTACTCTTACTTGATGGTGACGTTTGTATATATCACAGAGTTCTAGTTACTCGTTAGGCAATTGTTCTTCAGTGGTGTGAAGTTTCCAGAGGAACTAAACTACCTAAATCAGTAAGTTTCCATTGTTTTGGATGTTTGAGTGCCAAGTCAAGCAGGATTTCAGTTTCAAGCTCCAAAATTACGGTTTGAAAGTTTGATCATAGCAAGTAGAGGAATACGGTACATTGTGACATGTTGTAACTTGTATACATAGTTGTGACAAATGATTTTCAGACTTTAAAACAATTTACTCATTCTTGATTAAATTTTAGTTTCGGACATCTTACATACAACGGCATCTAGTCCCAGACTACGCAGAGCTTGTATTATGGATACTAAACAACTGATATAAATACATAAACACACTTTTTCTTTTGTAAATACATACATATTATACATAAAAAACATCGTATCATTTTATACATAGGAAACAACATAGAAAATATTTGTGGATCACACAAATATTTGGTCCGATCCGGGAATCGAACGCGAGACTTCTTGATCAGCAGCCGCATACGCTAACCACTATACCAATAAGGCAGTTAGTGTTACTCTTGTTTCAGTTACTTATTTCAGACGTAATTGGTATGTTTTTGGTGTGTTATGAATACATTCAAGTCCTTTTTTTTCTGTACGTTTGTCCTAGGGGTTTAACGGTCGCCACGCCTAGTATTGTGGGTTGGGATGGTATTTTGTGTGATCCACAAATCGTTGTTCCGAGTCTGTATGTTCTTTGTATCTATTTCATGTATGTGTGTAAAGTCCTTCGCAACACAAGATGTTTATTATTAATGCGAGAATTGTAAGAAAAAAATTACTTTTAACACTATAGGGGAATCTTGCTGTTGTATGCTTGCGCTGTATGTGGAAGTTGCCACAAAACAACCCACAAAAATTAATTTCCATTTAGATTACTTTTATTCTGTTTATCTCGGCATCTAGCAACATGTGGAAATACTCAGATGTTTGCTCTAAACATACTCATCAACATCAACATCAGGTTTATTTTATTTTCTATGAAGCAATGTTCACCTAAAGACAAAATCGTTGTTTAGTCTTTGATAATAATCTTTATGAAGCTATATTACCATATCAAGAAAACTAAATTCAAAACACGGATTCACTTACTTCGCAATACTAACAGAGCTTTCAACCGTTTATTTACGAAACAACGGTCATAAATATCTTCCATAGATACTATCTGTCTGAAGCAAGCACAAAGTGACCAGTGAGGTCCATAAGCAGATAAGAAATTCACAAGCAAGCAGTCTTATCTAGTCGCCGCAGTCAAGTTCAGCTACAGTAGTGGACATCATAAATAACTCCCCCTGTATAAACTATCTCTGGCTCAGTTAATGTTCACAGACAACAGTAGTTATCAACCATACAGGGCGAGTTTTTTATTATAAATTCTCCGATGATGTCCGACAACGATTCCTATGAATACATTGAGTTGAATTTGCTTGAATTTTGTATGCGATAGTTCAATCTAAACTTGCATTATAATTAATTGTTGATGGAAGTATTAATTTTTCCATTAATGTAAAATATTTATTAAATGGGGAAAGTGTTTACAGTACCTACATCAAAATGGCCATTTTGTTTGTCTATCTGTTTGTTTGTTCCGGATTTTGAAGGGACTTTCACGGGCAGAAAGCTGATAACCTAAAGAGTAACTTTTTTAGACTAGTTTTGTTATGCGGCGTTACTCGCAATTTACACTAATAACAGCTACTCTCCGATATCCGAAATAAAAATATCCGTAACCGTAACCGTATCCGTTTCTCAAGTTTCGGATAGTTTCATATTAGGGCGGAGTATGAATAAAACGACATCTTTAGACAGTTTTGTTTTACCGCTCTCGCGCCACGTGAATCTTTCAGTTTGTTATTTCTGGTCATGACATAGTCTCCTACATATCTAGGTTACATTTTTATTCAAGAGTTGATACTTAATTTAAGAAAGTCTTATGTTATGTCTATATTCATTACTATATACAAAATGCGACCAAATTCGAGTTTAATTTCTTCATTTTTTAATCAAGTTAATGTAGATTCTGAAAAATGTAAAAAGTGTGTTAAAAACTTTTCCAGGAAAGGAGGTTGCTTCGGTGAGTATCTGAATCGATTAGGACGGGAGGCTACAGCACAATGCCACCATTGCGGGTCTGTCCGGGACTCCGCTCAGCACACGCTGGCGAGTGGCGAGGGATTGTAAGCCGCGGTCTCCTTCTGTGAGAATGTTATGCTCCAGAAAGAGTCCGCAGAGCGAGATCGGGAAAGGGCCGATCCCGCTCGAAGGAGGCGACGAAGGGGACGCGGCAGAGGTCGCTAGTTCCCCAACCGTCGCCTAATGGTCGCTGCGGTTACACCCTGGGGAGATGTGACCGCTGCAAACGACCCGAGACAGGTGACACCCCCGGTGCGGCTGAAGGGGTGTCGTTTAAGGTGGGTCGATGTTCCGCCTCGTACTGCACAGAGCGGTGAGAGGCGCAACAGCGTCCCGCCCTGGAGGTGAGTCCAGTCATGTACTCAAGTTGTGGGGTATGGCAGGGGGGACACCAGAAGCCGCTGTTGCGATCCTGATGTTTCTCCGGACTGCCGCGGTAGGCCGCGGGGTTTAGTGGGTAGACCGGTTGCCCGGGAGTCCCACACACACCCTTCCTTGTGCCCCAAGAAGGGTATGGTGCGAAAAGCATTCACCGTTGCACAACTTCATCTAAAATCAAAAAAATAAAACCAAATTATAACATACTATTTGTGTTTATGTTTTATTTCAATTTAATATCCGTAACCGTAACTATTTGCAACTAGTGGATAATCTGAAATAATTAGATATCCGAAACCGTATCCGAAACCAATATATTTTAATTCCTATTTCCTTATCCGTATCCAGATCCATAACATCCCTAAATCTAACTAATATTTTATTTTCTATCATCACACTAGCTAGGATCGTTGCAATTAAGCAGGCGTACAATTGATGTCTTTGGAAGACGATGAAGATCAATATCCTAGCGACTTGTGTGTATCTACTACGTCATCTGTCTAGGTCCTAATCTGCGGTTAACCAATGACACCGGACCAATCAACTATTCAGGTCAATTTCTATTCTCTAATTAATGACCTGTGATCGGCGTTTATGAGTTTTTGCTGTTACAGATAATAAGTCTTAATGACCTTATTACCGGACTGAGCCAAAAGAAAGTGTTAAAGTTTTATGAACGAGGTGTCAATGATAGTAATAGCCCGAGTGACATAGGTTATAAAAATTTTATTAAAAGTTTCTGTTAGTCGGGTTACAGTATTTAAACCTATTCTTGTTTTTTGGTATCAGTCCGTGTGATGACGGATTAAGAATACAGTGTCTTAAAAGGTGACTAAGGGATAAACCACGCAGGACAACATCGATGCAAACCAACCCTTTTTTTTTTTCTTTGTTTTTTTTTACGTGTGGAAATCCCCGCGGACCGTCACCCCGTCGGGGCTTACGGCGGGGTGGTGTGTGGTGTGTGGACTCGAACCGACTAAAACCACACGGTGTGACCCTCTCTGCGCCTGTGTATTGTAAGGAGTCCAGGGAGGGGATTTCCTTCTGGACTCCAACCAGCGCTTAAGAAAGTAGGCGTTTAAGAAAGTAAAACGAAATAGTTGTAATTATTTTGTTATGATATGTTCGCTAGATAACGTTCTGTTAGATCGTCCTTTTCAGCACTTATAAAAAAAAACACAGCACTGAATTTTCACGACTATTTATTTACTGAAAGTTTTTACACACACAGAATTTCTACTTAAACTTAAAACACTTATACGCGACTTGGATTATACGGCGCGGATAGCCCTAGCGAAGGGCAGAGTAGACCCGGAGTGTATCCTTAGCTTTCACTGATAGCCAGCCGGCAGGCAAGAACCAGGTCCGTAGCTGGGGAGCAGTTTAGCTAGAGAATAACCAACTGAACTAATTTAGTAAAGTCTTACGTATTTATAGCATAATTATTGCTGATTTATAATATCATATTTAGGTAAACCAGCAATAATTGCAAGTCAGCATTTTACTCTAACAATTAGTGATGTGACAGTGAAAATAGGGATGTAACATCTCCCCCCTTTAAAACGGAACATACGGAATAGAAGAAGTATGTGAGTATAATCCAAGTAACGATATAGAAATTAACATGATTAAGAAATAAGAAGAGAACATTTAATTAAGCAATAAGACTTATAAAATATAATATTAATACAGTGGAAATTAGATTATACATTTAAGTTTTACAATAACTCAAGGTTTCGCCTTGGTGAACTTATATTAGAATCAGTACTTTCTGTATCATAATTTGTATTGGCCATTTCAATACTAGACCTTGCACGAATATTTGTATGAGGTTTAGTCATACAAGTATTGACAATTTTAATACAACAGGATGTACTGTTTCTTCGATTATTACAACAGAGACATTTATACAATTTATAAGAAAAATATACAAATACAGAGACAGATAATAGGGTAGTAATTATACTAAAATAATAGCTATACTTAATATGGTAAGGTTGATTTTCTATTTTAGTTAATTCGTCTTCATTTTGATTTAATTTATATGAAGCATATTGCAACGAATCAAGATTTACATGAGATAGTTTAATAGGAGTCAAATATGGTAATGTTTGATTTACAGTAGCTTTTGAACAACAATCATCTTCTATAATATTAAAATTTGGATTAGGAACATAGAATTTAGTTTCGAATTCTTGAGACGGAACAAACTGTAGTAGCTTATGATAAGCTTTACAATATTTAGGTAAGTCTAAGATACCTGTCCCAACAATATTATAGTCATTCATTTTACCATCACAAGTTATGGATATCTTAGATATATCTGATTGAACATATATCCATCTATTATTACTAAGTTTTTGCCATAAATCTATTTCACCTAATATAATCTTATAATTACAAGATTCTGGGATTCCTTTCACGTGTTCAATTAAAATAGTCACTTCACAAATAGGATTTCCGGCACTATATTGTATATTTCCTAGTTTACACAAATAGTAATTATTATTTATCACTTTGCACTCACTTAAGTCTTGTAACGCGGAATATGTTAATCTATCTTGTGTCATAGCTAGATATTTTGCGGATGGATTTATTAATGCAAAAGTATTTGGATTTTGAATATCGTGTGGAGTTGGCAAAGCATATATGTGATATAAATTATAATCTACGAAAGTAACTAGAGGAATTCTAATGGCAAATATTAGTTTATTTTCGTTGATAAATGAAGATATTTCTGCGACATCTATTATTGTATGAATATTCTCAAGAGATAAATGTAAAGGCAAACTAGAAAGGATATCATTACTTTTTGAATTCAGTTCATTATACAACTGTATTGGACTTAGCACTGATGGATGAACTATATTCTGTTTCCCAAATAGAATAGCATCGATTAGATCTTCAAGGTTAAAATTAAGAATCATTAATGAACTTTCTAAGGCACTAAAAGTCATTGATAAATGTGATATTATTTCTAACTTATTGGCATTAGCTGAAACAGTGTCTAAAATTTTGCCTAAATTTTGTATATTGCTATTGAGAATATTTTCGTTTTCGTTAAGTTTGGCAATAGTATTATTAAAAGATGAAATGGTAGAAGTTATTAAGTGAATATTTTCTTTCATAATTGAAGCTAGGTGTCTTTGATCGTCTTGAACCGCATTAATAGCATCAGTAAAAGCCTTAGCGTCATCTTCGTCTAAAGAACCAAATAGTTGTTTTAAGATTGGACCACCTATACCAATCCAGGCAGACCTTTTAACTTTGTGAGTAGTATTAGAATTAGTTAAATGGGATAAAGAGATGTAATTATTTTGAACATTGATAAAAAGACTTTCTAAAGGACTTAGGATATTCCAGTAATCAGTTTTGACTTTAGTAGATTGATGTGTATTACAGATTAGTTTACATTTTTCTAGAATTCTTTGTAATGTTTCTATATGAGGCTGTATATAAGATAGATCAGAATATGTAACTATCTTCCAATGGTTATTATAATATTTTAATGTACCTATCGGATCGTAGAAAAGACCTGGACTATTAACTATCGGTGTAGTCATGTTTGATCCTGCGAGGAGTCCTGGCGCGACGGCCCTGGAAGGGAATTATCATGGGCTAGTTTAATTTCATCAAAATGATGTCTAACATGTTTACGATTAATTAAAAGGGTAACGTTATTATTATTATGTACTTTAATAATTCTATATGGGCCTTTCTAAATGCTAGAAAGGGCTTTACGTAATCTATGATGTTGCTTTAAATATACCATATCTCCGACATTATAAGTAATATTTCTAGTATTTTTATCATAATAATTTTTGGAATTCTCTTTACTACGGCGGATATTCTCTCTGGCTATGTTTCTAGTATTTATAAGCTTTTGTTTCAAAGTTTTTATATAATCAGGGTATGTGACTGTTGGTTCGATATCATAGATAGAACTTGGCATGTTTGGTTTACAGCCAAATAGTAATTCATGTGGTGTAAAGTTAGTAGAAGAGTGAACAGATGAATTGTAAGATACAAGAGCAGTTGGGAGATATTTATGCCAATCATCTTGATTGTCATTCACGTAAGATTTCAAATATTCTTTCAATGTGGCGTGACTTCTTTCAAGTGCGCCATTAGTTTGGGGGTGATAGGGAGTAGAAAAAAGATGTTTTATTTTGAAAAGAGAAGTAATTTGTTTGTATACTTCGGCAATAAAATGAACTCCTTGGTCGGATAAAAGAGTTTTAGGAATACCGAAATGAGAAATAAATTTTATCAAACAGTCAGCTGTTTGTTCAGCTGTCGAATTAGTAATAGGGTAAGCCATGGAGTATTTTGTTAAATCGTCCTGAAACGTTACGATGTATTTGTATTTTTCCAGACCTGATTCTGGCAAAGGGCCAACAATATCAGTTGCTATTCTTTGGAGAGGTTCCTGGCATGTAGAAGTTATCTCCATAGGAGCTTTATTGCAAGCACGTAAAGCTTTATTTTGTTGGCACTGTGGACATTGTCTAACATATGATTCAATATCATTCTTCATACCTTTCCAGTAAAAAGAATCTTTGAGTTTATTATACAAACGTGTGGAACCAATATGTCCACCAATAGGAGAGTCATGATTATCTTTTAAAATCGTAGGGATTTCGTTAGGCTTAGGATAAATGAGTTTATTGTGGTAGATATTAATTTTGATATGTGTGTTATGAAAAATAAAAGATATGATTTCGTAAATTATAATAAATTCTAGTTTATCAAATGGATTGGAAAAGTCAGACATAGAAATTTCTTTTACATCAGGATGAAATATAATTAATTCATTTCGGAGGCAATTTAACACCTTAAATAATTCTCTATAAGTACAAGAATCATAGTGATGAATTTTAGTAAACATGTGGATGTATAATTTATTATTAATATTAGTGTACTTTAGTGAATATAGTTCTTTCTCGGAGCTTATAAAAGATTCTTTATCATCTAGGAGGTTAACAATTTCTTCACAGTAAGGATTAGATGAGTCTAGATCAATTGAAGTAGGATAAGCGATTGTAGAGCAGGATGTTTTTAACAGACTTTGGTTAAACTCACGGATTTCAGTACTAAATACCATTGGATTAGAACGAGATCGAAGAAAGTTGCCATATGTAATGTCGTTAGTAAGATCGATATCATTGACAGGACATATTATAGGAGGGCGAGATAGTGCATCAGCGTTAAGGTTAGTTTTGCCAGATTTATAAACAATTTCATAATCATATTCTTCTAACTTAAGTCTCCATCGAACTAATTTACTGCTAGGGTCTTTGCAATTAAATAACCAAACAAGAGGACGATGATCAGTCACAATTTTAAATTTGCGTCCATAAAGATAGGGTCGGAAGGTTTTCACACCAAATAAAATAGCTAAAAGTTCCTTTTCTGTAGTGCTATAATTGCCTTCGGCTCTATTGAGGGTTCGAGAGGCATATGCGATTGGAAGATCTTTGCCAATTTCTCCTTGTGAAAGTATTGCACCTAAAGCATAGTTAGAAGCGTCAGTAGTAAGAATAAATTCCTTAGAAAAATCAGGATATTGAAGAATAGGAGCACTAGTTAACATTGATTTAAGAGTATTAAAAGCATTTTCTTGATCTTGAGTCCAATTGAAAGAAGTATCTTTACGAAGTAGTGAAGTTAGGGGTTTAGTAATTTTTGAGAAATCTTTTATGAATTTTCGATAATATCCTATTAGCCCGAGAAATGATTTTATTTCCTTTGGATTTCTGGGTGTAGGGTACTTGGATACGGCCTTGACTTTATCAGGATTTGGAGAGACACCTTTATCAGTGATGATATGACCAAGATACGCAACTTCTCGTCGTAGGAATTCGCATTTATCTGGTTGTAATTTCAGATTGTGCTTTCTGAGAGCATCGAAGACTAATTTAAGTTTTTCTATGTGTGAAGAGAGGCAGTGAGAGTATATAATTACGTCATCAAGGTAAATGAAGCAGTGGAGACCTTGAAGACCAGCGAGAACTGTATTCATAAGTCTTTGAAATGTGGCTGGCGCATTTTTTAAACCAAAAGGCATCCTAGTGTACTCAAAATGACCATTAGGAACAGAAAAAGCTGTTTTAGGGGCATCTTCTGGATCCATGCGAATCTGATGGAAACCTGACACCAGGTCCAATGTAGTAAAATACTTGCTATGACCTAACTGATCCAGGATGTCAGTGATATTAGGAATAGGATAAGCGTCTCCGACTGTAACGTCGTTTAATTTCCTATAATCTACGACTATACGCCATTTCTTTTGACCAGAAGCGTCTTGTTTTTTAGGAACTACCCAAATGGGAGAAGACCAGGGGGAATTTGAAGGTTTGATTATATTTTGATCGAGCATCTTTTGTATCTGTTTATTAACTTCTTCTTTATGACATTCAGGATATCTATAAGTTTTGACGTGAATCGGTTGTGAGTTAGTAGTTTTAATTTTGTGTTCCAAGGTACTAGTAGAAGTAAGAGTGTCTCCTTCTAAATAAAACAGATCGGAATATGCAGAGCACAAATCAAATAAAGCTTTTGATTCTTCAGAATTAAGATGTGAAGTTCGTATTTGTTTCTTAACTTCATAGGATCTATTTGGTATAGTATTTTGATTGAAGGAATTAGAAAGATTTAGATTGTTAATATTATGCAGATAATCATCTAATAAATCACAAGGGTTTAGGACTACGCAAAGAGACTTTATTTTGACATCTTCAGTATTAGTGTTAAGAACTGATACAGTGACATGATTGTTTTGTTTAAGTGTAACGAGACAACTAGATAAAAACACACCTTTTTGAATTTCAGACTTATCGATATATCCAGTAGTTACTTCGGGATTTAGAACATAGCATTCTACGATCATTTCCGAACGTGCAGGAATAGTATATTCTGGTTTGGAAAAATGAATTTGTAAAACATGATCGTTTATGTTTAAAGTCTTATTCCTATAATCTATTTTTGAATCATGAGATTTGAGATAATCGTTACCTATAATGCCATCAAATTCTACGTCGACACAATCTGGTATTAAATGAAACTTGCCGAAAATAACGTCATTATTTGGAAATATAAAATCTAATTGAAAGTGACCAAGACTTTTTAAGTATTCCGTATTTTTGTCGATTCCTTTAAACTGAACAATTTCTGAAACTAATTTTGGTTGAATTTGCATCGAGGATTGTTTTATTAGTGATACACCTGCACCGGAATCAACTAAAAGAACTAGTAATTTATCAGAGTATTTAGATTTAATATACACATGAGGCAAATGTATTTTATTGTTATAATTAATTTCAAATAAATTAGAATACGAATCAGAAACGTTATTTAAATTGTTATTATTTGATGGGCAATTGTTATTTTCATTGTATGACATGGTAGGTAACATAGATGTATTGTACTTAGGAGATTTAGTAGAAGTATTTGAAATAGTAGATTTGGTAGACTTATTAGACATAGAAGTAGAGTATTGATTGGATTTGGTAGATTTAATATTAGATTCAGTGGATTTATTAGATTTAGTAGACATTGTATTCGATTTAGAGGATTTTGTAGATTTTGTATTAGATACAGTGGATTTCCTAGGCTTAGTATTAGATTCAGTGGATTTAGTAGACTTGGCATTAGATTCAGTGGATTTAGTATTCGATTCAGTGGATATAGTAGATTTAGTATTAGATTCATTGGATTTAGTATTAGATTCAGTGGATTTAGTATTAGATTCAGTGGATATAGTAGATTTAGTATTAGATTCAGAGGATTTAGTATTAGATCCAGAGGATTTAGTATTAGATTCAGTGGATTTAGTATTAGATTCAGTGGATTTAGTATTAGATTCAGTGGATTTGACACACTGATCTCCTGTGTTCGAGGATTTAATAATAAGTACCCAAATCGAGACGATAAGCTTAATTCGCAGCTGTTGGGACTTCCTGGACAGAAATTACCCGTATTCATGGACGAGCACCTAAATCAATCTGGAAAGAAACTCTTTTATTTAGCTCGGCAGTTTGCAAGGCAGTTTGACTATAGGTTTTGCTGGTCTGCTAATGGCAACATCTTCCTACGCAAGCGACTGGGACATAAACAAATACTTATTAAATCTGAAACTACCCTACAAGAGTTGAAAAAAAGCAAATGACTATCGTCGGTATTGATGTCATTAATTAACTTATTCTGTCAATTTTCAATTTTTTGCATGTACAATGTTCTCTTCTTTATACTGCATGACATATCTTCACATATAATGTTTTTAATGTTAAAATTTATCAACACTTACAGTATTATACAATTCAAACTAACACAACTCCAATCTACACACACGTATATTTCTTACCATACAACCAAAATTACACTTACACACACCATAGGACATAACTCCAACATTTTAATTACACCTAATCCTGTTTTAAAAACCTGTTTGCTTGCTCGGGTGCGACTGTCTTGTATTTTTGGTTTTTCTGTATGCTACAACATTGAGTGTTGCTCATTTTACAAATGGCTAATGTGGTTAAAAATATTATGACTGACTTAGACGACATTGAAATCGCAAGGGCCCATTCGTGTATTCCGGAAGATTGCAATAAGTATTTTGTTGCTTTGAATGGATCCACTACTATTCTTCATCTCAATATACGTAGCATAGCAAAGAATTTTGACGAACTATTAGCATTACTTTTAATAATTAAAGTTAATTGCGACGTGATTGTATTGAGTGAGTGTTGGCTTAGCAAAATCATAGACTTACCCACTTTGGAGGGCTATAGTTCTTACTATACGAAGCAGACAAAAAATCAAAACGATGGTGTAGTTTTATACATTAAAAATGTAATCCAACACAAAGTAGAAGAGCCTGTTTTTATGAATGGAAACTGTCTCACCTGTCAAATTAATAATGAATTAGCAATAATAGCTATATACCGATCCCCTTCATACAATACAAAGCTAGGGCATGAACTCTTTCTACAAAGTCTGGACAACGTATTTACCTCCCTTAATAAGTACAAAAATATATGTCTCATTGGTGACGCCAACATAGATATCGCACCCTCCAATATAAATGAATGGTCAGCTAATTATTTAACCCTAAGCGCCAGTCATGGCCTTTTACCTGCTCATCATTTTCCGACAAGAATAAAATCCTGTATTGACCACGTTATCCTGAAAACCAATAAAACTACAACTGTACTTATCTTGGATTCTCACATAACCGATCACCTTCCAATACTTGTAAAAATTGATGACACCAAACCGCTAAAACAAACTGTACCCGCTCACAAAATTTCTAGGATAGATTACCCGAGTATAAAAATAGATATAGAACAGCAAGATTTTTCCGAAGTCTTGAGTACAGATGACCCTAACGTTGCTTCCTCCACTTTGATAACCATAATTCAAAATGTTATTAATGTACACACCAAAGTCATTGAAGTTCCTAAAGTGAACAGAAACCTTAAACCGTGGATCACCCCTGGCTTACTCAGGTGTATTCGTCACCGCGATGGACTACACAAAAATGCACGGGCATCACCTGATAATATAATCCTGCAAACAACCTACAAAAGGTATCGAAATCATTGCAATGACCTTCTCAGAAAACTTAAAACATCACATGACAAACACGAACTAAATAAATCAAAACATAATCCTAAAGTACTATGGAATAAAATAAAAGAAATCACAAACACAAAAAAGGTATGTGCAGCCCCTATAGAATTGCTGAATACTAAATCAAGTCCAAAGGCGTCAATTAACAGCACATGCCATTACTTTGCTACAATAGGAGCTGAACTGGCATCTAAGATCCCTGCAATTTCGCAACAGCCTTTTAAACAAAGTTCTTCTAGTAATTCCTTTGTTATCCTCGAGGTGGACGAATCAGAGGTGGAGTCCACCATCATGAACCTTAAGCTGGATAGCGCAACTGGTTGGGATGGAATACCGTCAACCCTACTAAAAGTCTGCCGTAACACTCTTGTCCCTTTAATAACGCACATTATTAATATTTCCATTGCCAAGGGAGTGTTCCCAGAGCCGTTCAGGAGAGCCCTTGTTCACCCTGTATACAAGGGTGGGACCAGAGACTGTGTCAGCAATTATAGACCCATATCGGTACTCTCAGCTCTCTCCAAAGTAATGGAAAAGCTAATTAACGGTAGATTATTAAATTATTTAAGCAGGTACAATATTATAGCACCCAACCAGTATGGGTTTAGGAAAGGTATTTCTACCGAGGACGCGGTTGTTGATCTAACTCAGTGTGTATCGGAAAAACTTGATGAGCAACTAAAGTGCGTCTGTATCTTCTTAGATCTACAAAAGGC
Organism: Phragmatobia fuliginosa; assembly: GCA_932526445.1. Classification (NCBI taxonomy): domain Eukaryota; kingdom Metazoa; phylum Arthropoda; class Insecta; order Lepidoptera; family Erebidae; genus Phragmatobia; species Phragmatobia fuliginosa. The sequence continues at coordinate 14,354,884 of OW052074.1, read as the reverse complement.
GTTTGATACAGTCTCTGTTCCCACCCTTGTTAACAAATTAGAGTCAATTGGTATTCGTGGTAAAGCTCTTGAACTCTTAAAAGATTACCTTCAAAGCCGAAAACTGGTAGTTAAAATCAACTCATGTCTAAGTGACGAAGAAACTGTGACATACGGAGTCCCACAGGGCAGCGTGTTAGGACCAACACTTTTCCAAATATACATAAATGACCTATGCATGCTGCCGCTATATAAATCACAAATATTCACGTATGCTGATGACACAGCGATTGTGGTCTTTGGTACTACTTGGAGCGAGGTACAGAATGTTGCAGAACAGTCCCTAAAAACTATTATGAACTGGTTGCAATTCAACCTACTCACCCTAAACCTGGCCAAAACACAATTCATTCCTTTTCACATGAATAGTAGGAATAAAGCTCCACCAAAATTTGTAATCACAGCACACACGTGCTTAGACTTCAGTTCTTGCTCATGTACGATGCTTACCCGTGTTGCCCACACGAAGTACCTGGGTGTAGAGATTGATGAGGGATTGAAATGGTATAATCAGGTGGATAACATTGCTTCAAAAGTAAGAAGTCTTATTTATATTTTTAAATCTCTGAGACGTTGCGCCGACACTGGCATACTAAAAATCGTTTATCTTTCTCTCTGTCAGTCCATTATAGGCTACTGCATTCCGGTATGGGGAGGAGCTGCTAAAACCAAGTTTATTATCGTGGAGCGGGCTCAAAGGGCAGTCCTTAAGGTGATGCTTGGAAGACCATTTAGATACCCGACTACTGAGCTATATGCTGACTGCAGATTGCTGACTGTGAGACAGCTATTCATCCTTCGAGCCGCTCTTAGAAAACATAAAATAATGCCCCCACCCGATCTTACACAGCGCAGAGCAAAAAACTTATGCACAACTGTACGTCATAGAACTGCATTCGCGGGGCGTCAGTTTAACGTTTTAAGTGCAACAATTTACAAAAACATTTGTAAAGCCATTCAGATAGCTGAGTTAAATCATCATAAAGTTAAAATTAAAATGCAGGGTTGGCTACATGATCAGGACTATGCTAGGACAGAGGAACTACTACATCTCCAGCAGTAGGTCTGTTAGTTGCAATTGCAAGTGCACATACACTACATACACACCTCCAAACACACCCATACATTTCATATAATATACACAGCCTCACCATCACATTCACAATCAATCACACACACATACATATTTCTATTCTTACTCACACACACATACATACTACTACTTAGTAATAATATTACGGTATGTTTTTTTTTTTTTAAATTGTGATATCAACAATTATATTTCTGTAATGATAAAAGACAACATACAGTGACAGCAGAGCACTGGCTCCTAAGTCACAGGATTACCTAGTTTAGGAGTCAGGGTTTACCTTATTTGTATAACCTTTAGCTAATAATTTGTGTATACTAGTTTTTAAGCAATTTGAAAGGTGTTTGTATGAATAAAGATTTTTATTATTATTATTATTATTATTATTTAGTATTAGATTCAGTGGATTTAGTATTGAGAAATTGTCTCGAAAAGACATCAAAAGCGTCGGTTTGAGTTGAAGATTCCGTACGACGCGTAACCGGAACCTTTTTTAGTTTAAATGTTCATCTGGATCAGAGTTCGGATTATCAAATTTATTATCAAAATCGCTTATTGGTGTGAGATTATGTACTTGTTTTTTAAAATGATTGGTAGAGTTATTACTTTGACGCGAGTTGTTAAACTGACGTTTACGACATTGAGATATATCATGACCAATATTTTTACAATATCTACAGAAGGTATTATTTTGCGAGTTTGAAGATATAGAAGGTTGAGCCGTATTTGGGATTTCATTCTGAAAATTGTTAATGTGACGTTGGCGATTTAAAAAACATGTTTTTTCTGAATGACCTATCTTTCCACAAATTTTACACTTTGGTCTATGTTCAGAAGATCTAGTAGATTGCATATAATTTTGTAATTTTTCTTCTTGAATAGCAAGATTAATAGCTTCCTGTAAGGAGGTAGGATTACGACACCTTACTATATTTGATATGTGGCTAGGTAAGCCCAGTAAAAAGGTATGTAGCGCCAAGTCTTCCGTACTGGCGATTCTACCTCTTAATTCACCAGGGTCCCTAGTGGAATGTGTAATGTCCGTCTGTAAACGAGTGAGGTATGTTTCTATTCGTAAACTATACTGTGTGACAGACTCGTTTGACTTTTGTTTGCAACTCTGTAAGTCTAGGAGTAAGTGATCCCTATGTTTGGTTTCACCAAATGTGGATTTTAAAAACTGTTTCAGCTCAGACCATGTTTCAAAAATTTTAAGAGAGCAGGCGGACTCGGCCTTGCCTTCTAGTTGGGAAATAATGTATTTGAATAAAATGCTCTGTTGCGATGCAGTAGCTAGGTTTAAAGCATTTTCGCAATTCCTAATAAATGGTGATAATTTATTCCTATCGCCATCGAATGGCTTAATAAATTTTGTAAGGATAGAAAAATTTAACTCCTCTACGCCTACAGTCTGTAAACTTGAACACGACTGAACGCTTTTCTTTTCAAGTTTACTACCTTCATTAACCATTTTAAATAATGAATTTAATTAATTACGCGAAACGGAGAAGGAAATTAAGAGTAAAATATAAGTATATTATTAAAAATCCACACGCAAAATAATGCAAATGACAAAAAAAATAAATCAACATAAATCGAATAAACAACACTCACAGTATTATTAGTAGATACAGCGATGTCATGGAAACAGCGGCAGGTCGGTGACGTCGGTGTCGGGTGACGGTGCGGCGATGCGGCGGAAGCGATGGAATGTGCAGCGTTTGCAGTTGGTACGGGTCAACGCTCAAACCAAGTGTCGCGATGTATTTTTTTTTGTAGAAAATTGGTTATTCGTGTAGCCAATAACTCGGTGCTGGGCAGAAAACCCTCACGCACAATGGAGCGATGCTGACACGTTGTATGCGATGACTAGGGTTGACGGCGGCCTCTTACAGCGTCAGGAAGACAGGCAGGGACAGCAGGTGGCCAACTTACTAGTTCAGGATCGCAATATGGACCAATTTCTGTGTGGAGCTGGTCGTCGTCAGGAGTAGGCGACCCGAGGGACTTCAGAAATCCCACTTCTGACACCAAATGTTAGATCGTCCTTTTCAGCACTTATAAAAAAAAACACAGCACTGAATTTTCACGACTATTTATTTACTGAAAGTTTTTACACACACAGAATTTCTACTTAAACTTAAAACACTTATACGCGACTTGGATTATACGGCGCGGATAGCCCTAGCGAAGGGCAGAGTAGACCCGGAGTGTATCCTTAGCTTTCACTGATAGCCAGCCGGCAGGCAAGAACCAGGTCCGTAGCTGGGGAGCAGTTTAGCTAGAGAATAACCAACTGAACTAATTTAGTAAAGTCTTACGTATTTATAGCATAATTATTGCTGATTTATAATATCATATTTAGGTAAACCAGCAATAATTGCAAGTCAGCATTTTACTCTAACAATTAGTGATGTGACAGTGAAAATAGGGATGTAACAGTTCGTATAGATGAAAAATTAGATTTTTAGCCCTAGAATTCGAACTATTATTCAAAGCTATTTAATGTCTTCTTGTTTTATTCCAGTTTAACTTGAACCGTGGTTTTTAGGTGTTTAATTGGTATAGTATAGATGTTTGTTTGGTGAAGATGTTTAATTTTTGTCGTAAAATTTTAGATATAATATTCATATCACAACAAATAAATACTTTACTTCCATTAACACTTTTAAACTTGCAACTAATAAAATTATATTTCCTTACTAATACTACAAAATTCATTTTATCTGTCAATCCACTAATAACTAATCTGTGTAAACCACTGAACCAATTAGGATGAACTATATGGATAGACTTGGAAAAGGATATAGACATTATAGACATACACGGGGGCGGAGCCGTGGACAAAAGCTAATGTTCAAATAAACAATTGGATGAATAACTAGAATAGAATATATTTTATTATTAGTACAGTTAACATATCAATTGAAGAAGAGAGTTAGCAATAAGGCCCCATTTGAATGTACATCCCTATTAATAATAAAAATGCGAAAGTAACTCTGTCTGTCTGTCTCTCTGTCTGTTACGCTTTCACGCTTAAACCACTGAACCGATTTTGATGAAATTTGGTATGAAGATAGGACTGAACTTGGGAAAGGACATAGGCTACTTTTTACCGCGATAACCGACATACACGCTAGGTAATTCATATGGGGCCTTATTGCTAACTCTATTCCAGACAACCAGTGCAGTAAGCAAATTCATGGGCAGTTAAAGTGTAAGAATAGAAAAAGAAATGTAAATGCCTCAAAATTATTATTAAATGAAAATAATAATAACTGAATTAATTCTCCTTCGACACCTCCAGGTCACCCTTATTCTCATTAATGTTAATGAATCATAGGACGTCGCCAGTCTGGCGTGTCATCTCTTTTAGCCCTAATTAATCACTTTTAGAATGGCCCTAACACAAATTACATTGTCTTAATCTTATTCGACTTTGTCATTTAGAATTTATTAACAAAAAGGTCAGCGTCAGAAATAATTTGATTCTCCTTTTTCTGAGAGTTTCATTTTCTTAGCCATTACTCTGCACTTGGGTTGTAGTTCATTTCACTTAGTGGATATATTTTTAATAAAAACTTTTAAATTATTTATTAATTAATACTTTATGCACTTTATATGTATAACGTGCATAAATTAGGACCTAATGCCCAAGGTTTTTTTTTTTTTTTTTTTTTTTTATTTATAACTTTATGCACTTTTGTACATCGGCGGACTTACACTATAAAATAATTTAAGAAGTCAGGTCGAGTACTATCGTGTCGATGACATTGCTATGTCCTTGAGAAGGAGTTCATGTACCTTCTTTTTAAATATGAAACGGTTGGTGGACATCCTGATTTCGAGTGCGAGCGCATTCCAGAGTAGCACTGCTTGAACAAAGAACGAAGAGTTAACGAAGTCAGAATTGTGGGAGGGACATAAGAGAAGCAGATTGTTTTCTGAGCGAAGATTTCTGTTGTGATTAGACGACAGGAAACGGAAGTAGGGTGCAAGGTAGGCAGGTGAAGATGGCGAGGTAAGAAATGAAAAAAGAGAGGTCAAAGCTCGCTGATTGCGGCGCTGGCGAATGGGTAACCAATTCAGTTGTGAGCGTAAAGCAGACACGTGGTCATACTTGCGAAGATTAAAAATGAACCGAATGCAGTTATTTAGAAGGCGGTCTAACTTGTTAAGGAGGTCTGCATTCAGGTCGAAATAACATACATCACCATAGTCGATCAGCGGGATGATCAAGGACTGCATAAGCATAGTTTTTGTTTTAGGAGGCAGAAAATTTTTGAGGTGATATAGAGTTCGCAGGTTTCCGGTTACCTTCTGACTCACATGAGTAACCTGAGCTCGCCAATCAAGAGTGGAGTCAATGTGTAGACCCAAGTCTTTGACTACGGAGCTGAAGGGTATCACTGCACCGTTATATACGATTGGCGAGATCAATCAAAATCAAATCAAAATCAAAATCAAAATCAAAGCATTTATTTCAAGTAGGCCAGTTACAGGCACTTTTGAATTGTCGAAACAAAAATGTAGCTACAGTCCCAGTCACAAGACACAAAAACTGTGAAAGTACTGTAGTTGCCCATTCCCTAGCGTAGATCTCTATGGAGAAGAACGGGCAAGAAACTCCATGGACACTCTTTTAAATCAAAATGTTTTTACAAAATCATGGTTACATCATTCATGTTGAGATGGTACATTATGTGAGAACGATGTAGCAAGACGTGCACGTTAAAAGTGTCCATAGTACAACAAAAATACAATTGAAAAATAAAATAATTAATTCAAATAAGCCGTGGCAACTAAGAGATGACCAGTCACAACTGACAGCGCCCGTTCACGAACATGACGCATGGATCCGCACCATTCAACTCAGAGATGGAAGCAGTATCCAATCTGCTCATCATACGTTTGCTGCCAATAATGATCGCCTGGCATTTGGCAGGATTTACAGCCAGTCCAAATTTCTGGGACCAGGAATTTAAAGATTCTAGATCCTTATTAACTTTAACTACGGCCTGCTCTATGTCTTCCACTCTTGCTTGTGAATAAAGCTGTAGATCATCAGCGTACAGGTGATACGTACACTGAAGATGTTGTGTGATGAGATTAATGAACATTGCGAAGAGAAGTGGAGATAATATACCGCCTTGAGGGACGCCAGAGTGGAGGTCACACCAACTCGAAGACGAGTCTTCAACACGAACACACTGCTGTCGTCCCTGAAGATAGGAAGAGAACCATTCCAATGCCTCTGAGGAAATCATGAGTTGTGTACTTTTTTTTTTCTCTTCCAGTCAATCTTCGGGTGGTGTAGAAATATTGTAGAATTATTCCAGTAAATATTCTGGCAAGCAATCGTTCCTTTTCTTCATTCGAAGACTGAGAATTGTGTATAAATATTTTAATATTAATAAGAACACTTATAACCATATTTCGTGCTTCATACCAAATCAAATCAACAACCTTTAATAGTTCACTTTTGGACTTAAGCCTGTCCATAATACGGAAGTTTTTACTCTTTAGGGTAAAGGCGGGATAGATGCCTCAGTCTCTAAAAAAAAAAAAAAATAGGATATCTAATACATAACGTCATCAACGTCAACGTCCCAAACTAAGCAGAGCTTGTATTAAGGGTACTAAACAACTGATACAAATATAGAAACATACTGCTATCTGAAGTTTTGTAATTTGTAGTAGGTACTATTCAAAGAAGAGGCCTATGTCCAGCAGTGGACTGTTAAAGGCTGTTGATGATGATGATGACTATTCAATTATACCCACAAAAATTATATGGACCAGCACATTTTTGGATTCGATGCAAGTAGAAGTAGAGTAAAATAGATTACACCATTAACTATAGAGTTTAACGAAAATCTTTGCGTAAATTGGTAGTTTCTAAAAAAATAAGTTTACATCGCTAAATAAAGTACTGAAAAAGTAACTAATCCAAATTCAAAGAGTAAAATTGCATTTATCACCTATTTTACTTGTGTAACTTCTCATAAATTTAAAGTGAGTAAAGAGCGCTATGAGCTCTTGTACTGATCATAATGTATGTTTACAGAGCGTGGAGTGTTTTTTTAGATATACGTTTTATTCCTTGCGATAGTTGTTGCTTTTTCGTAAACTTTCAACCATTCGACAAATTTTAAAAGTTTCGTTCTCGTCCGCACTACCTTGTGAGTTGTCAAGTTTGCTAAATATCTATATAGTCTAATGTTGCTCCCTCTTATTTCAAGTCAAAACTATAAATTTCACTCAATATGTAAAGTAGAGTGTTAAAGATGTGGTTTTCTTTCTAACTGTGCTTCGCCCAATATAGACCTCAGACCAGTGTTTGAAATGTGATGTTTGAAAACAAAATAAATTATAGTAGGATGAAACCCATTGTAAAAGGAGGAGTACAAAAATTAAAGGAAAAATAAATTACGGGCGATCTGAGGTCGGGAAGGGGGAGAGGGGGGGGGGGGTTTAAGGGAAAAAAATGGCTTATCTCGATTTCCTGCAAAACTACAAGTCCTATGGAAAAATGTTAAATGGCAAAGTTGTAGGTAATAAAAAGATCTACATCTTTTGCATTTACACTTTTTTCACATAACCTCAAATTTTATGTGAAAAATTCAAAAAACCAAGTTTTTGGTTTTTTATTTTTATCTTTTACAAAGAAAATTATTTTTCAACGAAATTTTGTGAAAACTTAGCTTTTCATGTCCTGAATACACCGTAATTTATTTGATTTGCAATATCTATTTTTTCACCTCATTTTGACATACCGAAAAAAAACCCTAATTTTCAATCGAAAATTCATCAAAAAAAATAGGGTGTTTTCTATTCGATGAAATCTCTACTTTCCGATGGTGTAAAAATATACATATATATTACCTTAGTAAATCTTCTCAGAAAATGCAAAAAATGAAAAAACTCGAATTCGTTTTTTTTAATCGTTATTGAGATATTTATTAAAATTTACACTTTAATCACTCGAAAAACGTAAGATTGCATGTTACAATGATAAACAAAAATATTGCAAATCGAAATATACTACTATAATTAACAAACAAATAAATAATAAAGTTAATATTAAATAAAACATCTACAATATTTTGAGAAAGTTGGAGAATCTTATTTAAAGTATATGCGTATATGCCTATTTATTACTATTTTAAGATAATTTAATACCTGAGTGACCTACGAAAAATTTTAGGACATCAAAAGGTATTTCATAGAAAATAACTCAGCCTGCACGTGTAGTTTTATAAGCGATGTCGTACACTGCTCTGTTTTACAGCTGCTACGAAATAGCAAGTATGTAGTAAGGCCCAGACCTGCCTAGCCCACTTCTCTATGAAAAAACTTTTAATAGCCAAAAAATTTCCCTTAAAACCCCCCTCTCCCCCTTCCCGACCTCAGATCGCCCGTAATTTATTTTTCCTTTAATTTTTGTACTATTCTCCTCCTTTTACAATGGGTTTCATTCTACTATAATTTATGTTCACTTTGTGTTATTTTATGAGGTTTTTACCCTGGTCTAATATATCAACCCTAGCAGTAACGTGCAGCACTTTGATGTGGCATAAAGTGAAGTAAAGTAATATTAACTTACTTTGGCTGATACCGACTCCAAAAATATGTAATTACCTATCAGTTTTTTGTTGCATAAAATTTTGATTGGTCGTTTTATTTTGCTTAAATTTTGATATTTTATTGTACGGGCGTCATCTGGATGCGAACTTTAAAACTACTTGTCAGATCTCATTCAAATTTGAATGGGTCCACACGACAAGTCCGTGCTGCCGAATAAACAAAGAGTCGTCAAAATTGGTACACGGTAATCTCCATAATCAGAATCCCATAATGTCCCACTGTTAGGCTCGGGTCTCTTTTCAGGATAGGGTTAAGGCTATACGTCCTCACGCTGGCCGAGTGCGGGTTGACACACACAGAGACACGCTGTGGCTACGTAATCTTGCCGTTGGATGTTTTTAAGTCGCCCGAATCCTGCAACTAAGCTTCATGACTGTTACCTAATGATAACAACCGGGACGGACTAATCACGGAAACATTCATAACATATCATGTAAGAAACGGTCACCCATTTAGATATTGACCGCTCCATTTATGCTTACCCTCGGCGATTGTTTCGAAACACCTAAGACTTTGAGTGCTTCTGATGATGATAGATAATAAACATTAAAAATATAGAAGAATTCATTTTTCCTTCCATCAACAATTGTCATTAGTACTATCATCTCTTGGTTTTCAGGAACGTTTCTCTAATATTATAAAAATGTAGAAGGCCATACGCAAAAAAATATCTTAATTGCACAAAGTTGCTTCGAAGGGTCGGAATTTACGTTAAAAAATGTTGTAGGGGTTTAGTATTTAGGAAATCTTTTCAAAGAACACTTCGCTCGTGCGCTCACAAAGTTACGCGGCCAAAGCAATTTTTAAAACGATTTTCCAGTCCGCTTCAGACACCTCTTTTGCGGCGTGCTCGAAAGCTGTGTTTTAGCAATGACGGCCTACCTACCTACAAATTCTCTGGGCTATTATTTCTATTCCATGTTACAGTTGGCTTGATCCAATTACTCAATTATTTTTGGCGTGTAGTGTACGAGTGTGGTCGTATTACAGAGCTTAGTCCAATAAAACTAGTCTGTGCGGCCCGTAGTTGCGAATTTTATTTTGGTCCCAATTAAGTTCTAATCTAGAGCCAAACAGTTTCGACTATTTCGTCTATATAAAAAAAAATCTATATTACATACTAGCTTTTACATGCAGCTACATCCGCGTGTACCATACATGGGATTTCGCGGTAACCATGTTGGTTGGTTGGCCTAGTGGTTTAAGAGGCCGGCGTACGACACTCGAAACTGCAAGTTGAAATTTGTTTATAAAATATTGCTGTCTCTGTTTGACAAAATACAACGTAGATACGAGTGCACCGCTATATGTGTGTATGTGGATTGACATTCATTCGTAGTAATTCGGACTCTATCGTAGAAGGTTCGACTATCATTATATGACTGACACGAATCACACACACATTGAAATATTTTTTGATGCGATAGCACTACTAATTGCTTGAAATTTGTGAAAATATGGATGTGTTTCGTAATATCGAAAATCATGAATGAAAACTCAATATTTTTTTGATTTATTTTGTGTAAGTAGTAGCATAATAATATGAGATATGTTGTTGATGAAACAAAATTAGAAATATTTTTGTTTTTAAGACAGAAAAAAACAAAATGAAAACATGACATTTACAATGTAAAATATGTAAAATTTAATTTGATTATATTTTATTCTAGATTAGTTTATTTATAAAAATAAAGACGTTATAACCTAAATAAATACAGTCTAAGTCCGAATATCAACATATCATCGTGGAAATATGTTTATACTGCAAATTATCTTGGTATACCGTTTGTATGGACAATTCAGCCTCCGGGGGGCCCTTAAGGGGCCGCCACGCTGCTTCTAGTTCGCCAAGTGTTGTGTTTTGATTTTCTTCCTGGCTGAAAAAAAAAATACCAAAAAGGTTTTTATCATTTGAACATGTTACTGGCCAGTTATAAAAGTGCCATAATGTTTATAAGAGTACCTACCACATTCAAATTTTTGACTGAGCCTGGTTTTCAAAGAAAACAACTTTTAACTACATTTTGTGGCGCGAATCCCCTATAGTTAATATCGACTCTAATTACTTTTTGTCAATTTTTATTAAATAATCTGATGTCCTTGACATTTAAAAGTATTGTTATTGCTGTTTAGCAATCTCAAAAATGTTTGATAAAGTGATAAAAGCGAGCAAAATTATTGCGCTGCTTGAAGAAGGTTGCAGCCAATGCTTCGTGGCTCAGAGGCCAAATGTGAGTCGTTCGACAGTTCAAAGGACCTGGCAGCGCTATTAAGAGACCGGTTCCGTCAAGAGAAGGCCTGGTTCTGGCAGAAAGACATAATATATACTGAACCACGGGATGATCGTTTTTTAGTTAGTCAAGCGTTGAGAAATCGCAAATCTTCTTATGTGGACCTCAAGAACAGACTCGAAGAAGTAAGAAATGTGCAAATTAGTCTATGGACGGTCAGAAGGAGGCTTCTCGCTGCTAATATACACAGTCATCTGATGAAAACTATTCCTTCCTAATTAATTTATAAAATTCTGAGGATAACAATACCTAAAATTGTCAAACAAACAAATAGTAACTATAAAATAGTTCTTTGCATAAGTGCCCGTTTTCCGTTTTTTTTTTTTTTGCAAAACAGTTTATTAGTAGTTCATGAATTAATTCTATTAAAAAAGCTAGAACGAACTATTCCTCAAAGCTCAGAGTACTTCGTTCAATTAGGTTCAATTAGTACACTATCGTTCGATGAGTCTCGTACAGTATACTAATATGAACGAAGCGGCTCGCCGACCGCTGCTGGCTCGGTTCGGTCGCTCTTCACTCTTTTTTTATATATTTAAGCCTAACAAAGTGATTTTTACAATTTGCAACCGCGGTAAACACCGCGGGACTCAGATAGTCATTTATAAAAAATTACACTATACTATGAAAAAACGCTGTATTGCGATGCGAACGTGATATGTACAGAGCGTGAACGAATCATTTGCATAATGTTGCCGCGCACGTCGTTCATTGCGTATTTTAACCGCAAAATGTGGCAACACGACACCGAATGTTGATACGACAAAAATGCAAAATAGGCAAATGGCAATAAATTAAAGTATTGCAAAGCGTGTTTAATACTAAAACCGTGTGTATGAATTTTTCCTATAATTCATTAAAATTAACGGGCTGAGTGCCGCGGTGCTAAACCGCAGCTATTGTTGCACCTCTATAAAGCAGGCACTACACTTCGTTATGCGCTATTCGTTAAGCGCGTTATTCGCGCGCATACGGCGAAGTGTGGAGAGTATATTCGTTTCGTTCACCATAAAAATGACAATGACACATCTCGACAACGGCGTAGACACATAACGAATAGTGCATAACGAAGTGTGGTGCCTGCATTACAAGCGCTAGCTACGCCACGAGTCGAAGCTAATAGTTGCCAAGTTACTTCTTATATAATTATCTATCTACCGGTGATAGTCTCGTCATAATTAGTCCAGCTTTTGCTAGCGGCTCCGCCCGCGTTTATGTCCGTTATTGCGATGACTCTTTAATCTAAACTCAAAATAAATTTTCTTATTTGTCAACCGATCGGAATAACAAACGCTAAATCACAACTAAAGTTTATCATAAAACTTAACAGAAAGTCATATGCAGATCGTTAAGCCACTTTTGAGATTGGCGCGCAAAAAGGCACTGGCAAAGAGATAAACAAACAAAAATTTTGAAATATATTGAGTTCTGTTACTATATTAAAGAACTCCTTTATTAATTTTTCATTAATACCTTTAACGTCCAAGGATCGAGATCTTAATTTTTTTTATATATACAGTTTACAAGAAAGTATCTATGTAGTAGAGAGTACTATATATATACATGATATACATATATATACACTATACATGACCTAGAACAAAGTATAATAAAATAATAAATAAATATTTCGACTATCAATGTGATAAAAATTGTATCGAAGCTGTGCGGAGATTTGGCAAAAAAAAACGAGAAAGTGAGACCAGTAATAATTACATTTAGTACTTTAGGAATGAAGATAAATATTTTGAAAAACGGAAAATGTCTTGATAATTAATTAAATAAGTTTAATGTATAAACAGGACTACCCTTTTGAAGTCCTCCAAAAACGCAAAGAGTTACAGTTCAATTAAAACGAGAAAAAGAGCTGGGTAAAAAGGCATTAATTAAATATGATAAATTGATTGTACTGGATAATAAAAACAATAACAGCAATAAAAGATTTCTTTCTGAGTCTCCCGAAATAGCACTGAGTAGTCAAGAAAAACGAAAAACGAAAAACAACCCATGAAGAAGAACAAGACCACACACATGAAACATCTTACACCAAAATGGAAATAACAAGCTACCTCCTATCGTCTCCCAGAGAGTACTTTTAAGAAACTTATATTAGGATGTTCTTAAGCAGTAAACATATTATTATCAAGCGGGGTCCCGCCGTGCTACTCGCGATTATTATCGTAAACCGCGAGTGACGCCGCAGAGCGAAGCAAGTCTATAAAAAAATATCCTAAGTTATTCCTAACATCATCAAGTTTCTACCAGTAAAAGTCCCGTCAAAATCGATCTAGCCGTGCCAGAGATTACACGGAACAAACAGACAGACAGACAGACAGACAACAATTTTAAAAGTTTCTGTTTTGATGTAAGTACCTTATATACTTTGATATGCATTTAGTAAAACGCTGTTCATTTCATGTTACATACAGACACTCCAAGTTTATTAGGTATAAATATAAATAGGCATTCTCCGTAAGTTTACACTTGACTACAGATAAATATATATTTTTACAGATACTTAAGAGAATATATGAAGTTGTTAAACAATAAATATGATAACCATCAAAGCTCTGCCGCCCGGGTACTGTTATAGAAAATATGTATAAAATAAACTTGTCACCCAAACAAAAGAAAAGGACATGACACGCCATATCGTGAAGAGTCACTTAATTAAACGTGCACTCCCTCAGTGACAATGTTTAGACAAGCTATTGTCCTCATTGGACTCTATTACAAAAAGATTCTCCGATAACGGTTATGAAGGAACAATGCTGTTACAAATTTGAAGTCCATTAAGAAAACGGTGGGGAGACCCAAAGTGGTGTGTTAAACAGTTTTCACAACGTAATTCGTGGTTTCTCTTATCTTTATTATGGCTATTATTTTAAAAATTACTGAACTTTAAAAATTACCTTTGCATATTCATTATTTCTGATGTTCGCATTTACAAAATATATAAAAATATAGATCGCAAAGAGAATGGTGACCACTCTCGGATCCTGCTCATGCTTTCTATCAGCAAGAGTAAAATCATTTTGACGTCTTTAAAAAAAAAAACATATTTTCCTTACAGAATATAAGTTAGAGAGACGTATAACCTTGATAAAACTATTATTTTCGTATTTAATACCAATGCTATGTAAACAGAACTGTTGAAGTTTCTTTTTAATTTTTTTCATAACTACAAAAATTGATTCTAGAATTAAACTGACTTGTACTTATACCATTATTTGATGAGCCCTCTTATCCCACTATATTCGCACTATAAAAGATTTTTGAAGAAAAAAAGATGTGCCCACTACTTATTACGATATACATTTGAAACAATCATAACAGAATCAGATTACGATTTTCTTTTCTCCTTTCTCGAATCTAATTCTCGATATTGTTTTTATAGAAAATATAATAATAGATAATATAATGAATAAGGAATGTAGCCAATATCGTACTGAATATAGTACAATCAATATAATTAATCTATAGTAGAGCTGGAAGACAGTAAAAGTCAACCCGGTACGCCTCGAGGGACGTTGCCAATATTGAGTGACGTATTAAAAAAGGTCGGGCTTTGTGCCGAGTATTGAACCCAGTTCGTGCACTAAGAGAAAGAATTGGTCACTGGTTTTGTAGCATGAAATTTGTAAGTATGTAGTACTGTGTACTTTTAATTATCTACTATAATAATGTGTGTATAAATATATATATGTATAAAGATAGAAGTGTGGGTGTGGGTTTTGTAGGTATTTCCAAAACAAGTATCTAAGTATTTTAAGTACAAGCTCTCCTTAATTTTTTATATGAGCTTGCATAGGTGACACTACTTTGTCTGATGGAAAGCATAGTAGTGTAGTAGCATAGGAGAGTAGTCTTTACTATACTTATTATAAATGCAAACAATGCAGCATGGAGACCGATGGCTCTGTGACTGTTTATTGAGATGTTGCTGCATCATGGGGCCTCAGCTCTCGTACTCACCAACGAAACACGACTAACATTGACATGCACGCACACGCGCACACGCACATACAAAATATACACACTCATTGCCACGTTCACTGTAATGACTGCAGTACACTGAAGGTTTCAATTTGTGAACTGTCTCCCAAAATACAGGTTCTAGCCTAGTTTGGGAACCAGTGATAATACCCTAACATAAACCTCAGTGTACGTTTCATAATAATTGAAATAAACGATTATTATACTGTATTGGTAATCAGGTTCTCGTAGTACGAACAACACCCAGTCAGAGGATATGTCTAAAATATTAACTCGGCTGAACTCAAATTCCATTTAAAAAAAAATATAAAAGCTAAAGCCGCATATAATATTGTTTTGTACTTACATATGTCAAGAGCATTAGAAATAACATGTCTAATTGTCTATAAAAACAGGTGTGTTTTATAATACAAATCCTTGAAAATCCTTCTCTCGAAACTTTGAGATGATGGAATTTCTTTGTCTTCACCAATGTCAGATACATAATACTAAAACATTGATAAATTTCTTTCAAAGTTCCAACAATTTTACTTTGAAACAATTATAATTAAATTTCTACTGAGAGCCGCTAAACGTCTGGTGATAGACAGTTTAATATTTCCTAACTGGGTTATAAAGAATTAATTGACTCAAACTCCATTACCCTTACAGAGTTGATGTAAATTTTGTTTCTGAGAGTTTCAACTCTTATCTTGGAGACGATTAATCTCGCGTTCTGATTTGTGCGTTTTTCAATCTATATAGCTTTGCTACTGTTGGTCGTATCTTAATATATACATACATTACGTACATGTCATCGCGATAAATACTAACCTATGTCCTTCTTCAAGAATCAAAAAAAGATCTCCATTATAAATTTCGTCTAAATTGGTTATTTATTCAGTTTTGGAAAACGTAACAGACATACAAACAGTTACTTTTCAATTTGAAAAATTAGTATAGGTTAAAGATAAATGTAATGTAATGAATGTAATATTTAATAAATGTAATATAATGTAATAGGACTATTTTGTTAATATAAACAAATGTTTGTGTGATTAACAAATATTTGATTCGGAGTAAAAAAGTATATGTGTATTTATATCAGTTGTCTAGTAACCATAGCACAAGTGTTCAATTTCTGCTTAGTTTGGAACTAGATGACGTTGTGTGTCAGATGTCTGAAAAATATTTACAAATATTCTCTAGAAATTATGAACATTTAAGTAACGTTAAGCCGAATAACAAAATAAGTGTATATGTTTACGTAAATCTTGGCAGTGTGAACCGTTGGTCCGTAACCCGCAAGACACCCTTGTCACATGTTTGGGATTGCCCCGGATAGTCTTGTCTTACGACTCGTAGACTTGCGTCTTTAACGACCTTATGTTACAACAGTATAACATTATTTGTTATTACCCTTAAATCTTGGGTTTGTACGAGTATGTTTGTAGGTATAGTGCTTGGTGATCCTGACTGGTAAAACAAAGGGCGTGGGTACAATTCCTACCAAGACAAACCTTTATGTGATGAACATTCGCTAATCTTTGGTACGGCTCAACCATTTTTGATGGGACTTTCACTGGCAGAAAGCTGATGAGACAAATAGTAACTTGGGCTATTCTTTTTTAAGGTTTACTTCGCTCCGCGGCGTAACTCGCGATTTACAACAATAACCGCGGGCAACACCGCGGCACTCAACTAGTTGCATAATAAAATTACTTAAAATTTTGGTCCAGTGCCAGCAAATGCTGAGATCACTACTTCTAGGAACACTTTGATAGTCACTTTGCAAGTATTTTTTTTTATTCGTACAAAGTTTATGATGTGAAGAATACTAGCTTAGTGTATTTATTCATACACTAGCATTTACCCGGGGCTCCGCCCACGTGTATGCCGATTACCGCAGTCCAAATCCTTCTCCGAGGTCCAATCTATCTCTATATCAGAATTCATCCCAATTTATTTAGCGGCTTAGCCGGAAAATAATATCGGATAAATAGACAAACAGTGTTACTATCGAGTTTGTAATATTATACTATGAATATGATGATGATGATGGTATTTTGTATGAAACTCATCTCATGTTTACAATAAGCAATTTTCAATTTAATTTATTCCTAACATGACGTCTTTTCAACTTTCTTTACTGTAATTCAGACGAAGAAACTTTCTTTTACACATACAAATTGTTGTATTGATTGGAATGGAGCAATCTAGAACGCGTTAAGCATAAATAAGGAATTTATTCACGCAGAGTCAAGTTGTGAAACAAAGTTTGACAATTTATCGGCTGACTACGTACGGCAGTGGCATGAGTCCCATAAAAAGCAAACGTGAACGAGAGATAAGGCACGGTAAGATCCGCTTTTCAGTGGTTTGAAAGCAATGACAATTTTATCGAGGTATTGATGTGAGGTTATTGAGCTAACGTACCTAGCTGTTGCGTAATCTCATTCTTCTTCATTTTGGAGAAGATTGTAGTTTGTAATGTTTAAAGTCTGACTTTAGCTTTAGATAGCTTTAGATAGACATAGGGAAGAAATGCGCTGTATCGACCGGAGTGGCAGTACCCTCACACATAAGACCAATTTCAAACTCGTGTTTCGTTGGTCAGTGCGAGACCGGAGGCCCATGATGAAGAAGCATCTCAGTAGACCGCTGTAGCGTGTGTCCCCATTGTCTCCATTCACAATGAGTATGGTGAGCACTACTTTGGGAATCTACTCGTGCTTTCCATCAGGCAGAGTAGATTCACTGTAGTAGGCTTAATATATCTATACATAGATTATGAAAAGACTAGCTTTCGCCCGCGGCTCCGCTCGCGTATATATCGGATATCGCGGTAAAAAGCCTATATCCTCCCTCAGACTCTAGACTATCCGTGTACCAAATTTCATCAAAGTCAGTTTAGCAGTTTAGACGTGAAAATGTAACAGACACACAGACAGACATACAGAGTTACTTTCGCATTTATAATATTGGTAGGGATTTAGTTTTTACACTGGTTTACAGATTTAGAAGAGAGTTTATATAATGACAGATATCAATACAAAGTATAAAACAAAGTCGCTTTCCGCTGTCTGTCCCCATACATATATGCTTAGATCTTTAAAATTAACGCAACAGATTTAAATGTTTTAAATGTATTTTTTTAATAGATATAGTGATTCAAGAGGAATATTTTGGAATTATGAATTCCATTAATCAGAACATTATCTTAGGGATTATCACTAAAACGAATAAATTAGAAATCAAATCCCTTGGGTATAACAATGTATAACGTGAAAAAACAATTATTCAAGAAATTCGTTATCCATTTCGCAGTACTATATTGCATAGAGATAACTCATCTCTTAATTTAAATATCATCATTGTAGAAAACTTCGCAATTAAAATGAATCGAGACTGAAAACGGTCGCGTCAAGTTGTAGAAAATGTTTTACGATATCACTGAAATAAATCCGAAGAATTACTTTATATTTACAAGATTGATTTCAATTTGTACTAATATTACAATCCCGAAAGTAACTCTATCTTTTACGCTTTCACTTCTAAACCACAGAACCAATTTAAATTAAATTAGCATTGAGATACATTCACTTGTTTTATATTAATAACTATATAACGTGACAACTGACAAAGACGCGGGCGGAACGGCAGGTTATGCTAGTAGTTTTATAAATAGTTTATGAGAAAAGTGTATACACAACTTTTGTAAATCGCTGCTGTGTTATTATTTCGACAATGCTACAATTTAATCCATAGTTTCATATGAATAAAACTCCTATTTCTATGTATAAAATTGGCTGGGCGGCACGACCAAATGTCGCTATCTAACATATGAGCGACTGAACTTTTTATTTTTATTAAACTGCTCTCCTTAAAAAAAAATTGAGATCTGTCGTTATTGAATCAAAAAAGCGATATACAGAAATGTTATCAGTCACTATAAGTGGTCTAAACGGGTTTTTTCTGTCAAACGGTGAACTGACGCAGCTTCAGGGTTACTGCGGGTATCTAGCGATCTCGCCGAAGTAGATGTTAATTTCAGTGTGACTTACAATTAATTCACAAAATAATGTTGATTGTAAAATTGTAAGATTTTTAAATGTGATTAAAGTAGTAAAAGGTCAAAGTAGCACTAGGCACTCCAAACAGTAATGAACTATGGCACTTCCAAATAAACTAGCTATATAACTTTAAGATACTTTCACAAGTCTCATATCTAAGATAGACACGTTAAAACAAACAACCAATGCTGCGCCAATGGAGCGCTTTAATTAAGTAGCTTCATGCGTCATTTATGTTATAACAAAGATATAGAAATTCACCAAATCTTTGACACAGAAATCCTCTTTATTTGGAATTTTGCCAAATCTTTCATACATCACCACCCACAATTCTTGATTTATCGGTGAATCCGTCACGAATTGCTGAATAAATATGGAGATAGTTTTTTTCAATTACAATTGATTGGTCTGATTTATGGAATTAAGTATCACTTACATCATAATAAATAAAAGTTATTAGTGCCGAAAAGTCGCAATACGTGCTTTTTAACCAAAGTGTTGCTACGATATTTATGCATTTATTATGGGCAAAGATATAGAACAAACTTAGTGCCAGTTATATTAAATGTTTACCAAAAAAATAAGTGCAATACCAAAAGATTTTTTAGAAATACTTATAGGTGTAACTTGGTAGGTACCTTGTAGATAATAATTGTGATGGGTTTCATGTCAGATTTTTCCAAATAGGGGTGGTTCATGTTGTGTGGTTTTCCACATTTGTTCTGCTAAGCCCTATAACATGAATAGCTAGTATTTTTTTGTAAATAATTTATCCTAAAAGCTATTATTATTTGAATAAACTATTTTTTATTTCTTATTTATATTTACCCAAAAGCAGAAATTACAAAGGAAACACTTTTAGGCCGTATTTTAGGAGAATGGTAATTTCTGAGAGCATTAGCCCAATTCTGATTTGAGTGTTATTGTTGAAGTAGGTGGATAGTGTTACACTTACAAAACATTCTATTACTCGTAAGCAGTACATTGTTAAGGCGAACAAGTTCATTTTAGCAAATGTACAAGCTAAACATCGTACCAAATTTTAATTAAATTAATCTTCATGATGCCACTTTTCGCAATATTTAGTTTTTATTTAAATATATACACAGTAATTAAAAGGATCGGCCACATGCGTGTCAGGCCACGCATAGAATAAGGTTCCGTAGATACCCATAATGACACGTGGGTTAACTCCTGAATTAGCAAAGTAATCTAAGCTGTTATAATTTAGCTTTAAAGTTAATGACATGGACTACGTACATTATTTTTTCCAGATTTTTCAAGTCCACCGTCAAAAGTCGCCTTAGCAACCTAACAATGTTTTTAAAAGGCCTATCTAGTAATACCCTACACGATGGGATAGACCACAGATCACTATGATCTGTGGGACAGTCGTTGGAAAAACAAACCTACTTTAGTGTAGGGGAGTAACACCAATTTTTCTTTTGTTATTTTAACAATAAATATCCATGGAAAGTTTTATTTTGCTAGCTAGTGCTAAAGATTAAATTCTATAAATTTTTATCTCAAAATCATTGACACGAGATCATTCATCCTTATCACATGATGATATTAACCTCAAAATCCCACAAAACCCCAAAACTTAATAAAGTAAATCCTTCGATCCGTTCAATAAATATACTTTTATCCAGATGTCAACATACAACGTATTTTCATACGCCCAACTAATGGGATAGTATTCGCTCACTTGAGGATGGCATGCATGCATATAACTTTTAACGAGGAAAACTTTCTCTGTTAACATTGTATATGAAGTGGAATTCTCCAGGGCGTCGACTTAATACATTAGTTCAAGGAACTGCTACAGTATTGTAGAAAATCCTCGTAAAGTTTACTTATCTTATTTGAAGTTTAAACTTTTTTCATTTCACACGACCATTTTTAGAAAACCAGTAAAAACTGTGGCGACTTTCACATACAGCGCGACGAATACATACAACTGCGCCATCTAGCGAAGAAATACTGAACCACGAACAATGAACTAAGAAAATACGGAGTACTAATCCTGAATCGCGATAGAGAAATTCTCGCACCGATTAGCATATATACAATATTACAACATCAACTGTCGGGCAGTGGCCCACCAGGCATGATCACATCGCCTGGTCGGAGGATCCACCTTTTGTGTTGGCCCTTCCCTCTACACAAACCTATAATAATTCTTGGTTTCTTTAATAATCACATCAAAGCAGGTTTCAAACTTGAATCACCGCTTTAAGTTGCGCTAACAGTGGATCCAAAAGTTAAATTAAAGAATGATTGATAAAGAGGATTTTTCAGTATGTGTATTTTAAAAAAAGCCTCTAAGAAACTAGAAACGGTCACGTCAGGTGCTACCTGACGTGACCGTATTTTAAATATTAATTGATAATATCAGGAAAACTCAATTTAACTTTTAGAAAGCGACTACATAAGCTTCCCAAGAAAAAAAGTTTATTTTGAAATTTGTACAAATAATGTGGGCGAGATTACAAGAAAATATATAAATCTTCTTCAAATCTTTGTACGTTTTCTCATAAACTGACAAACCAATTTAAGTTATTTTTACATCGAATATGATTGAGGAATATTTAGATCAGCTTGTTATGGCTTTTTCTTAGAAATTACAATCAGATCTTCGAATTACCAGCTATTCATAGAGAGGCTTTATTTTGAACTGAAATTTAACGATAGCTTAATTTAAAATATAATCGGCTGATTGGCGTCAAAATTGTTTTATTTCGTCACGGTCACCAAACGAAAAATGCTAATTAACGATTTTCAAGGCAATCATACGCATGTATCACAAATGTTTACAAGTGCTGGTAACCGATCTTTTGCGTCAACTCAATTGCCATACTCATAATTTGAGAAATAGAATGTCCACTTCATTTCGTTCACCCTCAGGGTTACGCAGGTTCGATGCCAACCAGTCCATGAGACAAATAAAATTCTGATAAAATGGTTCAATTCTTGGGAATAATAATAAGGGCTAGAAAGAGGATGAGTGTCACTTTATGAACATAGGATTTACAGGTAGTAAAGCCATGCTGATTTGAACACGAATGGGCTGGCTTGAGCAGGACAGAACTACCCTAATACAGCAGACCAACCTAAAAATGATAGCATTTGGGTTGTCGTATTTCGTTGGTGAGTGTGAGGCTGGAGGCCCAATGATGCAGAAGCATCTGTCTAAGCCACCATAGTGTGGGTCACCAAGCTGCATTGTCTGTACTCACAGTGTGGATCGTGACCCCTACGCTTGAATTCTACTCATGGTTCTACCAGGAAGGATAGAGTCACTTTAACAGGCATGAAGAAAATATAATTCTGTCGATTACATACTGCTAAGAAGGCCAACAGAACGTATTCGCACCTTAGCATTGGTCATTCTACGCTGCGATGAAATACTCATTAAATATTCTTTCGGGTACTGGTATTTTATTCAATATGTCGAATAAACTACATAACTAGTAGCCGATCCCAAATAACATTTGGAATAAGGCTAAGAAGAAGAAGAAGAAGACGATGTCGAATAAAAAAAACTTGTGACACAGATTAGAGGAATTCGTTGACTTACAGATGGAACTAAAAAGCGTATTTTTAAAGTTCAGGTAGAGCAATAACTTTTGTTCGTGAAGTCCTAACAAATTAAAGAGTTTTACATTTAACTCACTTTTATTGTTGAAGGAATTTGCGGCTAGCGCTTTTCAGCGTTAGTGACCTGTGAACGAGTTTTAAATGAAAAGCTATTCAACACAAGTGTTCCATTAAATAAACGGGAAGAATTGGTATAATGGCCTTAGTTTTGTGATTGATTCTTACGCACGCAGTAAAAATAATTTGGTATATTTGAATGTACAGTTAAGTGAAATTATACTTTTATTAATATATACATTGATTGATAGTGACTGATTATGAACAACTCTTTACAAAGGAATTAAAGTACTTGCCAGTTCAGTTTATAAATTAAACAGTACAATTGAATTTCAACGTTTGTTCTAGAGAACATACATTTTAACATTATTTTATTGATACTTAGGATCATTTGGAAACGAAAGTGTTTTCAAAGTCTACACAATTCATGCTGTCGTATTTCGTTAGTGTGAGACCGGCGGAGCAATGATTTTGCATTATTTTCTCGGCCACTTCACTAGGCCACCATGGTGTGGGTCATCATGTTGCATTATCCTTACTCCTGGATTCTGCTCATGTTTTCCATTAGGCAGAGTAGAGTTTCTTTGGTTGGCTTAAATTTAATGAAAATCAAAACTATTACCAGCTGTGTTCAGTATCGAAGTAAATTTTCGTGTAACTAGCTTGTTCGTTAACATTAAGCTGAAGAAGTGATTAAAGAAAGTGTTGGGTCAGACCTACTCAAATCAGTTTCTACAATTTTACTTTAAATAATAAGGTCACATATTAACTCGAGTCCGATGTAATAGAACTACAGTAATTCGATTTATAAATTGACGTCGTTCCACTGTCTATGTCATAGCACCTCACTAGTCACTGACATATAACGTTAACCTATTCAAAGGACTATTACGTATTGCAGAGATATGTATGTTCCTTGTTTGTGTAATAGTAGCATTACAGCCATGATAGACATACATCTTGACTACGTACAAGGCTTTGTGTTGTCCCAGATATTGTTCTTGTTGTGTATGTATGATATATTGTTTTTCAATGCATACATTGTAAGATACAAGACATCACTAAAGAGACTTTTACGTAATAGCTAGATAGTCAGTTAGTCTAGATTTACACTAAAACGAATTGTAAAATCTAGATGTGTATTTAGAAAGCAATAACACTACATTATATAAAAGAAGTTATGGCGCAAAAATTTGAAAAATTGGATCAAGTTTTCTTTTATTATAATAAATTCTCCATAACTATACTAATAAATAAATTTCAAGTGTCTGTTTGGAATCTTCAAATTAATAGCTTTTTAATCAATTTATATGAAAGCATATACGTACCTACAACAAATCTAGACATCTCTATTCTCTAGAAAGGCTGGACCAATTTTCACAGAAGTTTCATTGGCAGATAGCTGATGTTATAAGGAGTAACGTAGAACAAGCTTTGGATTCAACTAGTTCTAGATAAAATAAGTTTTGTGGACAATATCAATTGCTTGAATAATGACTCAAGACTCAAAAACGACTTTAAATAATATAAGAAACCTTACTGTCCTTTTCGTCTAGCCGCATACGCTATGCGGCTGCCGATCAAGAGGTTTCGGATTCGATTGCCGCTTGTACTTAATATTATGAATTTGAAAATAACTCTGTCCGTCTTTCTGTTACTCTTTCGCTGTTAAGTTCGTACTGACTTGTTGAACTAGTGGTTAGCGTATTCGGCTGCGGCTGCCGCTCTCGCGATCGATTCCCGGGCTATATGTTATCTGCAAATATTTGTTTCGCAGTTTAGAAGTTTTCTATATCTGTATTTACAAAAAAGTATCAATATATTGTTATCAGTTGTTTAGTACTCAGAGTATAAACTCTGCTGAGTTTGGAACTAGATGGCGTTGTGTGTCAGATGTACGCAATATTTATTTATTTTATACTAGCTTTCGCCCGCGGCTCCACCTGCATCTATGTTGGTTATCGTGGTAAAAAGTAGCATGTGTCCTTTCTTAGACTTTAGACTATTTGGATACAAAATTACAATGTGATCGGTGAAGTGCTTTTTGAGTTTATCGCGAACAGACAGTTTACAGCGAGACAGTCACACAAAAACATATCAACTATGTTTATAAGAAAATGTAAGCTGTGTTTTCTAAGAAAGAGATTAATAATGTTGTTTTATCCCCAACGCTCATGGGCCATAAATTTAAACGTGTACCTGTGTTCAGTGGAGGATGTTTACAAAAAGGCTTTCGTAAATAATGTATTGGAACAAATAGGTAGGCGGGCTCACAATATATCTAGGAACGAACTACTTACGTACTAAAAGTGGATGCTGAAGAAGTTTTAGTAATTTGCGCCACAAAACAAGTATTAAAAAAATAAATAAGGACATAGCTTACGATATAGGCTTCTTGTGGTTAGTTGGTTGTTGGTCTAGTGGTTAGCGTATGCGACTGCTGATCAAGAGGTCTCGGGTTCGATTTCCAGGTCGGACCAAATATTATTTGTGTGATTCACAAATATTTGTTTCGGAGTCTGGGTGTTTTCTATATATAATATGTATGTATTTACAAAAAAAAAGTATGTTTATGTACTTATATCAGTTGTCTAGTACCCATAACACAAGCTCTGCTTAGCTTGGGACTAGATCATGTTGTGTGTCAGATCTCCAAAATTATTTATTATATTAACTATTAACTATATTAACTTTAGATTAAGAAAAAGAAAACATGTACCAAATAACTTTAATACATTTTTTAAAAGACAGACTTTCCTAAGAAACTTGTTTATTGGGTAAAAATACTTAAAGATCAATGACTTGCCTTAGTTTTTAGAGTCTTCGACTTTATATGCAGACGAAGGAATGTTATTTGATATCTATACTTAATATTATGAATTCGAAAATAACTGTGTCTGTCGGTCTGCTTGTTATGCTATGACAGCTAAATTGCCTTGCCGATTTCAATGCGATATCAGTTCAGAAATAACAGTTTATAAAAGTAAAAATTATCTATCTAGAGGTATCTAGAGCCTCCATATGTCCGACAACAGGCTTTTTACATAATTACGACATTGCCTAGTACTTGGGCTGAGGTGGGATTTCACTCCGCGTGAAAAATCGAAGTTTAAACGTATCGCAGTAGATTTAAAGACTACCCTAACCTCGTTTTGCAAAAAGTTTACGAAAATCAATATTCTGTGCTGTTAAATCACATTAAATACAAAAAGAAATGTAAATAAGTAATAGGACTAAAGTTTAATCAGATATTTTTTATTAATCTTGGTATTTTCCATAACTACATAATGCATGGTGTTGGTAGCCATACTAATATTATAAATTCGGAAGTAACCCTTATTCAGTTAATCTGTCTGTTACGCTGCTAGAGCTAAACTACTGCACCGAATTCAATGAAATTTGCCATTAGATACTTGGTTCTTCAGGAAGAATAAAGGCTTTTCGTTATTGGTATAATCTTCGTACTCGCGATATGAGCTATTAACACAAGCTACTCTTAAAATATATAATCAAATAAATCGGTATTTAGAAGTCATTTGAATAGTTTTTCTACAAAAGGTGTAAAACAATTGACCCGGTTAGAGTTATGATAAGAAATCAAGCTGCCAAATCTGAGGACAATAAATCCCTTCGTAACTCACCATGCAGACCCTGCCTCATATCTATTTGTAAAGATGATGTTGTCACCCTCATTTCTCTAATAATATCACTTTTCTCGAAATCCTCGAAATCACAAAGTTGTGTTCTATCATATTTGTCTCGAAAATAGAACAATAATATAAAACTTAATAAAACTTCCGCATAAAAATTGTGCTCTTTGTAGAATGCATTCACGTATACGTATGCTTTTTATTTTTTCTGATTTAGATTGTCTCGAAAATGATTAAATGAAAGTTTTTTTCGGAACGTTAATCACATTTTAATTTTAAATGACTTCCGCAGTGGTCTTACTTTCATCACTCACATTTTAATTTTATTTTAAACAACTTTTTGTTCTCACCTTTCTTGAGCGTATGTCTTGTTTTATGTTCCGACGTGTAAAACTATCTTAAAAAGATTTACTTGCAGTAATAAATATCATTAATAATTTATGTCGCTAATCAAAACACATTCAATTATCATGTATAATGTTTATTTTAGATTTCTTCCCTTCAAATAGAAATCTACATTCGTTCAATTCAATCCTAAAGAATAAAACATCAACAACATTATGTTACAAACGTTAATTTTATGGCATATGTAACATAATGTACAATGAATCAGCATAACTGTGTTCTGATAACATCTTATGTTTATTTATAGTGTGATCCTGAGAACTTAGCCTTACAACAAAAGTTATTTATCAAAAGTATATAATGCTATACAACGAAGAAGTACACAGTTGTGACATGACCCTTATAACAATCTGTTTAGTTGCAAGAGATTTGGACGTTGAACCGACACTTACTTTGACAAGGGATCTATTTACATTCATAAACCACAACGCATGTGGGTTATTTAGTTATGAGTAAAGTATGTAGATTTTGTTGTGAAACATACGCTTTTGGAAGTAAAATAAGCAATTCTTACAATGGATTACTTAAGGTAACATCTGACAACGTCAATAACAGTCCACTTCTGGACATAAGCCTCTCCTTAGAAAAGAGACTTCGGCTCGAACGGAACGGAGCTTTTTTAAAGCTCGAAATGCTGTATTTCAATTAAGTATTTAAGGTTGTCTGGAAGAAATCGTTGTAAACGCCGCCAAGACTGTCTATTTTAATACCTAATTAAGATCTCCGTCTATGTCTGTATAAAAACTTATACTTTAGGGGTGCATAATCAAGTTTTATGATATAAAATGTATAATGAAATGAATTTAGATAATAAGCTGTTGCATTATTTGTAGAATATATATATATATTTTTATTTAAGAAGTCTAAAATATTCATTCTTATTGTAACATCGTGGTACTCTTGTTTTAGATCCCTATTTGACATTAATTCTGTCACTAAACTTCTGGAGTTAATTTGTAACAGAACAAGTTGAATTTAAAATTAAAATATTAAAAAAAACTCCTCTGCAAAAAATATTTATAGTTTAAGTACAAGCCCTAAAAACTTACTCATTACAACTAATATATTGAATCCAAACGATATATGTTTGGATTCAATATATTAAAGAGACCTCTGGAGACCACACCAGGTCAACGTGACCGTCTCGCAAAATCATAACCTGAAAGCTAACAGCTTATTGAAACAAATCTATTGAACTCAAAGACGATATGTCTGCTGTGAGTTTTCGAAGAGTTAGGTTCTCTGGGGGACTATTCTAGTTACAGTAGTATCAGGGAGAAGTTATCAATTATTTGTTATTTAACAATTATACTGGCACGCGTAAACGATCGAGTTATCATACGCCAAAGATGCCTTACATCTTTTGGAAAAAAGCTGAAATTCTTACCCTGCTGGATCGATATTAACCAAATATAGCTCGTCGAGGTTTAAAAATAGAGTATAATAAAAATTACCCAAAAAACTTGAAATTAATCCCATAAAACTTATCAATTCTGTATTATATTGTCATAATCAATAAATTTCATGTAATTGAGAACATCCTCCGGACTTGGCAATTTAATTTCCTTAATGTACTGGCTTCTGTTTTCAATAATTAACTTGAGTAAAATAATTTATTATTTACGCAAGTCTTAATAGTGACACACTGTCGTTAATTATATTATTTATTTGGTTCTATAATTTAATTGCGCAACTTCGTCTTGTTCCTATCGATTGCAGTGCAGACAGACACACAGAACAATTGTGCTTCTAAACCACCTAGGAACCCATTGAAAAAAAATCATACAAATTGGTCCAGGCGTTTAGATGGAGTTATGTGACAATCACACGTACGGCAGAATATATTAAGATATTCAAAATAATTTGATTTGTTTTTGGGTTTAATTCAATATGTTGTAACCTCAATACTTACTATTTATGATTTAATTAATAACTATAATTTTTTGTACCTCCAAACTCATTTATTGTCCCGGTTAGAGTGTTTTTAAATAACTTTAAGAAGACTCAACTTTCCTGGTTTATTTTTATTTCCATTTAAATTGTTGCCTGTTGGTTTCATGCAATTTAAGAGATTAAAAAAATTGGCGTCTTTCTCGCTCTCAACATAGAAATTAAAAGGAACTAAAAAAATATTGAAAATGCATTAAAGTAAATATTTTAAAAAATTAATTATTTAGGTAAATTTAAAAAGGAAAGTAGTGTAGGACGTCCACAGGCCAGGTGGAGTGATGATTTGCGCAAGACGGCTGGCAGGAGCTGGATGCGAGTAGCCGAGGATCGAACTAAGTGGCGTGCAATTGGAGAGGCCTATGTCCAGCAGTGGACTGCGATAGGCTGATGATGATGATGAAAAAGGAAAGACACTGGAGCTTCCAAAAGTCTTAGCATCTTCACATACAGAAATGAACAAGATAACAAGTCAAACATGTAATAAATCCTATTCCTATATCCTAGCCAAGGCACAGCTTTGACCCGGCGCTCAATGCAACTTTTGGCTTTGATATAACAATTTTAGCACTTCGCTATGATTTATAGTTTCTTTCGAGGACTTTCAACAAAATTGAATTTACATGTCTGCGGGTAATCCCCGGTACACTTGGATTTATTTGACAGTTAATGTCGACACTGGTAGATGTTACATTTAATATTTTTTTAAATTTACATGTCGGCGCGATAAGTTAATTACAGTTTGTAATTACGTACTAAATAATTAATTCAGGATAATCAAATCAATTTTAAAAGTACTATAATCCCTTAGTACATTTTCTAACCTTTATTATCAATTCAATTGATTTTGTATTTTTATTAGGAGTTTTAAATGCTCAAATTAAGTGGTGAATTATGTGAAATGTTTTATTAACTTAATCACATTATAAATTCCTATTGTGATTTGTAAACATCAATCGGTGTGTTTTTATCTTACGGAAGTAACATTTGATTTAAAAGGAAATCTAAACTGAAATGGTGTCCATATTGCTGCTTTTGATAAAAACACATCCGATTTAAAATAATGTCAGCTAAACTTTAGTTTAATCTTTTAAAATTACTAATAAATTCAGTTAGTATTTGTTGATTTATAACGAATACATTCGTTACTTATTATATGGTCCACAATGTTAAATCATTATAAGTTAGTTCCGGTGGCGTGATCGGCCATATTGTTTTCTTAGTTTTGAATTGTCTTGGAAAGTAAAACTAGTGATTTGGATTCAGTCTGCCTTTGGAAATAATAGAGAGTGGAAGACTCAGAAAAATCCTGTGAGTAAATCGATTCTTATTAGTTGATTATTTAAGTGGTTGTAAAGCTAATATTAAGTGCATTGACTAAGTGTATAAATCATAACGTTTTCCTCTATTTTGGTGTTTTCATTATCCTGCAATGTCCGAGGAACAATAATGAGAGTGGTGACGGCAGCAATGCTGACGTCACTCTTTCTTAAAAACTTAGATGGCACGTCTGCTACGTTATCAGAAGTGCGAGATCTACCCACTTCTGCCGGACATTCTGCTACAAACAATGAAAATGTTTCTGTTTACGTTAGCGGCGTGTCCACTGAGTTCTTCTCGCGGATATTGCAGGTCATGAAAGGCATGACCGATCGTATGTTTAGACATTCTGAGAGAGTTAAAATTATTGACGTGTTTTTACCGTCGTACGATCCGGACGCCAGTATGCGTGAATTGTATCAACACGACAGATTATGATGTTAAGATGAAGGTTGGAAGTCTACTTAAAGGTCGTGCCAAGTTGTGGGTGGATAAATGGTTGATTTCCACATCCACCTGGCAGGGGTTGCGTGATTTATTAAATAAAACACCTAAACCCGAAAATAGGTACTCTCGAGACATTCTCCGATTCATAGAGAATACGTATGACAAGCCTAAAGATATTGCTCAGTTTCTGTCTCAGGCTTGGGTACTCTGGCGTCGCATCACAAAAGACAGATAATCCGACGTGTACATTCTGCTCAAAAGTAGGCAAATATTTCAAGCGTGAACGTGAAATTATATCTAAATTAATTGTGCGGGTATAGTATAGTAAGTTTGCTTCTATACATATGAGAATTGGGAATGTTAAGATTAAAGCTGTTTGATAGCTGTGCAGAATGTTCGCTTATACGCGAGACTCTAACAGCTGAGTTACCTGGGATAAGAATGAATGAGGTTAGCTATTTAAAGGGTATTGGTAAGTTTACAATGTCCTCACTAACGAAAATAAAAACGGTATGTATTATCGACAATTTACAAGTAGTTTCAATTTCATGTAGTAGCTGATAATGAAATATATTCTGATGTCGTTATTCGTATAAATCCACTTGATAATACAAATAATGGTGTACCAGTCACGTCACAGAGTGTCAAACTGTTTCATCAACCGATAGTAAATGATCTAAGTGTTTTAACTTTGATAATTTAGATTGTAATCTATTGAAAATATTGCTTAACAAATTTGAACATGTCTTCATTAGCGGGTTCCCAAAAACTAGAGTTAATGACGGTGAATTAGAAATTTGACTAAAAGACCCTACTAAGCGAGTGGAATGTCGACCATACACTTTGAGTGCGGTTGAAAGGGAGAACTCCTTAAACACAAAATCATACGCGAAAGTAAATCTTCGTTTGCGAGTCTAATAATATTGGTCAGAAAGAAAATGGCGAGGACCGTAAGTGTGTTGACATCATAGAAATAAACAGAAATACCCTTAGGGACAATTACCCTTTAGCAATAATTTTAGACCAAATAGACCAACTGGTTGGTGGTAATTACTTCTCCACTTTTGATGGCAGCTGCATTGCGTCAGATTCCGTATAAATAATATTTGCAATGACATTTGGTCTAAGCAACGCCTGCTCGATTTATCAGCGTTGTATTAATAACGCGTCGATGCCATTATTGATTAAGCAGGTATGTCAGGTTTACGTAGATGACTAGGAAGTCAAGGAAAGGAAAGGATTCCAAATGTAAGAATTTCCAGGAATGTATCTCTAACATAGAGCAAATGTTTATTGCTTTGCAATGGTTTCTCAATTAATATCAAGGGGGTGTCACTCCGCAGTTTAGGTATAGTCGGCCGCCTGCCTGCCCGGAAGAGCATGCCGGTCGACTATACATAATCAGAACAGGTAAGTTACACGATAGAAAGAGACGCAACGGTAGGTAAATTTAATTGTAGTTGATTCGGCGCTGTGCGATCTGAATTGAACTTAATCTTTTGACGCCTAGGGTCCCGATTTCTTTAATTTAATTTTCGGAGTGAGTCTTCTGTATGAGTACTATTATGTATTCTGTGTTAATATTGAGAAAACTGCTTTCATTAAACGCTCCATTGAGTATTTGGGCAATAGAATAGCTGATTGGCAAGTTGGTCCAAGTCCAAGGAGAGTGTAGACTTCAACAATGGCACCGGTACCAACTACAGTTAAACAGGTCGGACAATTCAATAGTCTTGCTAGCTATTTCAGGCGTTTCATTCCCAATTTTTCCAGAGTTAAGATGCCTCTCTACGGCTTCAAAAAAAAAAAAAAAGAGACCAAATGAGACTGGAGCGGCAGACCCGATGAGGCTCGTAAGAAAATTATCCAATATATGTCTACTGCGCCTACCTTATCTTGATTTCAGGAAGATGTGCCAATTGAACTCTACACTGATGCCAGTAGCCTTGGGTACGGAGCTGTACTGGTCCAGAAATCCTTCCGTGGAGTCTAATTAATTCATACCACACATGGGTACATCATCCGGAATGGGAGAAAACCCTACAAAAACTGAAGCAATCTTCCTGGTTTGATAAGATACGCACCGGCGTGAGGAATTTTTTCGAAAACTGTACCGTACGTAGAACTTCAAAGGGGCCTTCGGTGCAACTCAGGTGCAACTACATCTTATTCGAAAACTCACTGCTCCATTTCAAGTAATACAAATGGACATCACTGGTAAATTGTGCACCAAAGACTCTCATGGATATGATGAGTGAATGAAAGGTTTGTGACCAGGTTCGTATGATATTCTTTCATTAGCGCCAGGAGTCAGCCGAGCAAATGGACAGGTGGAAAGTGTGATGGGTACGTTAAAAATGCTCTTACTATGATAAAAAACTATTACACCGAGAAATGGCAAGTCGCATTGTAGGTTGCCTTTAATTGTACAACACATCAAGTGACCAGTGTTGCACCCCTCACCCTCCTAACACGACAACAACATTGTTTTCCACCTGAGCTGCTGATATTGGTAAACATGGGCGATGAGTCAATGGATTTCATTTTACTAGAACAGCATGTACATCAAAGATACTCTTGCAGCACAATATAAAGAGCAGCGTTTTGATAAAAATAAGGCAAAACTAAAACCTTTCCAAAGGAGAGAATCCGTTCTCATAAAGAACAACCCAAATAGTCATACTTCTTTAGATTTGAAATACAGTGAACTATTTGAGATTTACAGAGTGCTGGGCAATAACCGCTACATGGTAAAAAGGGTGACAGGCCGAGGACGACCGCGTAAGGTGGCTCAAGATCAATTCGTAGAGCTCCTCAGCCAGGCAATCAGGCAACCGTGTCGGCGGAATCTGAAGAGGATGATGAACAACAACCTGGAACATCCCAGCGTATAACTCCAACACCGGAGCATCATTCATTACAAATCTGTCATGTGAATGTCTAATAAATTTGGTGAGTTCAATCCGTTACTAGAAAACCTGGTTTTCAACTAGAATTTGTGGGTGTGGTGAATTGAATACTTATAAAGATTATGAGACCTACTCAAAGACAAGCACTATTGCACTAGCATACCTATTGTGTTCGCAAAATATTGATAAGTTCCTTCACGTCTCATGCTTGCATTATTGCTGATATTTATAAAAATGTAGACCAGATGGCTATGTTAATAAGACCTTATACGAGAAGGTCTTTTAATATATTTTTTTTTTACATCCCGTGTGGACCACGATCATTAAAAATGATCCAGACCACACCATCGACCTAGACCCAATTCCTTTAGGGCCTCTGTGGACCACGGCGTTCAGGGCCGCCCAGACCGCAGCATCATCATTTTTGTTTTTGCTCCCGTGTGGACCACGATCATTAAAAATGATCCAGACCACACCATCGACCTAGACCCAATTCCTTTAGGGCCTCTGTGGACCACGGCGTTCAGGGCCGCCCAGACCACAGCATCATCATTTTTGTTTTTGCTCCCGTGTGGACCACGATCATTAAAAATGATCCAGACCACACCATCGACCTAGACCCAATTCCTTTAGGGCCTCTGTGGACCACGGCGTTCAGGGCCGCCCAGACCACAGCATCATCCTTTTCTATGATGACATAAATAATACAGGGTTACGTGGAGTAACTGTATTAAAAAAAAAAAAGAAAAAAAAAAAAAGAAAAAGAAAAAAAAAAAGAAAGAAAAAAAAAAAGAAAAAAAAAAAAAAAAAAAAAAAAAAAAAAAAAAAAAAAAAACATAATTACATATGTAGTGGCATGATGCAGTTGCATTGCCACATAAACATATTTCATTCCAATATCTAATATTTACTAATGTTATGGACGTGTAATGGAACTAAATATAATGATTGCTCCATGCAGCTGATGACTTGAAGTTATTAAGCTGACCTACTTTTCAAAAAAAAAAAAAAAAAAAAAATAGCAAATAACATGGTTAAGTGAGTCTATGTATATGCGCCAGACTAGAAACTTAACATTTCACTCTTCAGAATGATTACCTCGGGCTGGTGCAGAGCGCGCACCACCTCGCAGAATGGCCGTGTCGGCGCGATAAGTTAATTACAGTTTGTAATTACGTACTAAATAATTAATTCAGGATAATCAAATCAATTTTAAAAGTACTATAATCCCTTAGTACATTTTCTAACCTTTATTATCAATTCAATTGATTTTGTATTTTTATTAGGAGTTTTAAATGCTCAAATTAAGTGGTGAATTATGTGAAATGTTTTATTAACTTAATCACATTATAAATTCCTATTGTGATTTGTAAACATCAATCGGTGTGTTTTTATCTTACGGAAGTAACATTTGATTTAAAAGGAAATCTAAACTGAAATGGTGTCCATATTGCTGCTTTTGATAAAAACACATCCGATTTAAAATAATGTCAGCTAAACTTTAGTTTAATCTTTTAAAATTACTAATAAATTCAGTTAGTATTTGTTGATTTATAACGAATACATTCGTTACTTATTATATGGTCCACAATGTTAAATCATTATAAGTTAGTTCCGGTGGCGTGATCGGCCATATTGTTTTCTTAGTTTTGAATTGTCTTGGAAAGTAAAACTAGTGATTTGGATTCAGTCTGCCTTTGGAAATAATAGAGAGTGGAAGACTCAGAAAAATCCTGTGAGTAAATCGATTCTTATTAGTTGATTATTTAAGTGGTTGTAAAGCTAATATTAAGTGCATTGACTAAGTGTATAAATCATAACGTTTTCCTCTATTTTGGTGTTTTCATTATCCTGCAATGTCCGAGGAACAATAATGAGAGTGGTGACGGCAGCAATGCTGACGTCACTCTTTCTTAAAAACTTAGATGGCACGTCTGCTACGTTATACATTATACGTAATAAACGTTAAATGGTCCGTAAAATTGATTTCCTGAAGATAAATTCTTGTTAAAAGAGGAGCTAGATTAGACTTTTTGTAAGATCTGGCTTCTTTCAGTACTTTATGTTTTAGTCGATTACCCGAAATGAATAGTACTCGAGGTAAAATTTTGGATTCTATAGTTCAACAGAACTTATGTCAAAGAAAAACCATTGCTTTTTTAAGCTATCATTAAAAATTAAACTTGCTTAAGTATGTATTTTTTCGAATTTGATTATCGTTTATTATTTTGTTTTTTCTAATAGAAATTGCCTTTCCTTTTTATTTCAGGTCAGCACAATGTTTAACATATCAAAGGGTTTTAGCTGGTTTTCCGTATGATCGGCGTTGCGTTTAATAAAAATAAAATTACAACCAGTACCCTTATTTATAAACGTAATCTAAGTTCTAACACAGAACCGTTGCTCTAGCAACGGTTCTGTGTTATTTTCAACTTAAAACAAAATACAGGTTTTCTCAGAAGTCGATGTCAAGCCGAAACCACCCGGTTTTGGTTTGACATAGGCGAGGTCTTAATAGCTATATTGGCTGATACGATATTATAAGTATTAGAAACTAGATTGACTAATAGTACAAGCTCTGCTTAGTTTAAAACTAGATTGTGTATTACATAACCGAAATTTATGTATGCTCAAACTTTTGGGAACAGTGTATTGTTGGTGTTTGGAACTAGACATTCATAAATAATGAATGAGGTGTCAATAGGTTTGTACTAATAGCCCAGGTAAGATGGGCTGTTATAGACATTGCTACACGATGATACTGGGAAGGTATATTATTTTTATCATCAGACTATCGCAGTCTACTGCTGGATATTTGTCTCTCCGATTGCACACAACTCTGATCGATTTTGGGCTTCTCGCATCCAGCTTTTTGTTCTTTTGACTATAACGAACTAAAAACAAATACAGTGGACACAAAAATATGTGATTAATTTTGCATGTGTATTGTGCTTGTTGTACCTTATCCATCTGTCAGTCCGTAAGTCCGTCCGTCTGTCTGTCTGTCACCAGGCTATATCTTATGAATTGTTATAGCTTGATAGTTGAAATTGTCACTGTTGAAGAATTACACAACAACAAAATATACTATTAACAGTACAAAACAAATATTTAAGTAGGACTCCCTTACAATAACCATACAACCTTTTTTTTCAAATTTCCAATCTATGTTAATAACGGTAACAAGTACTCTTAACACTAGAAATGTATAGTAATTCAATTTTTTTTCGGTGCGAGTCCGACTCGCACTTGTACGATTTTTATGACAAGTCGGATTGAAGCTAAGTTTGATCAGAGTACTTGTATTTTTATGGCTTACTCTTAGACTTTATTAAACTTGCTTCTGTTCGAAAAACGAGGGCAGCGGGAGGTCGCATCGCAACGCCAAACTTTTCTAATTTACGTTGTGGTATTATTTTGTGATTTAGACTTTCACGGGCTTTTATTAAATTGTAAAACTTAGATGATTCTTCAATAAACTATGACCAAAATAAATATATGAATTAAGAGCAATTGAATTCATTTCTACACATTTCTATGTTTTCCGATTTTAATTCTGAAATGATGTACGATATTCATAAATAATCATAATTTAAACGAATACTTTTTGAAAACAAAAAATTGTACTCTTGATTAACTTTCAACGATAATCATAGCTTATCACTACTTATTAAATTATAAAATAAAGTTCTCTGTCTGTCTGTTCGCGATAAACTACAACACTTTTCAGCAATGTATAGATTGATTCTCGAGCAAGCTTTTAATATATAATTTGTCAAGTTTAAATTTTATTTAAATACCTATATCTAGCCGTGCAAAGCTGTGGCGGGCCGCTAGTATGTTATATAAATATATTTTAAGATAACGCCGTAAAAATATCTTAAAACGTATTTAACAGAGCTCGTTTTCAAATCAAATCAAACCTAGCCATTTTTTTTCAAATACACCAATTCAACGGCACTTTTGAAACGTCCAGTAGTCAGTCAGTCGTGAAGCTAATTGTCTGATCTGATTCGTAGATCCTATGGAGAAGAACAGACAAGAAACTCCATGGACACTCTTTTCCAACATAGTTTTTACAATTTTTGGTTACATTGTTTTAGGCATTTTATTAAATGTGAGGACAATGTAACGATGCTGATATTTACACTGGTAGTGTCCAAAAATATTAATATAATATACCAGTTGTGAGATGACCAGCCGCGATAGGCGGCGCCCGTATCGCGAGCATGACCTATGCACCAGCCATCGTCCAGTTCAACCATATCGTAGGGAGCCGAACGACCCGCTATACACGCCACCGCCAGCAGGACTTTTGAGCGATCATAACATATTCACAACCGCCAGTCCAAAAAACAAACTTATGCCACTAGTGACTACTAAGTGCTCACATGTACTATTCAAAATATTCGCAGTTATACAATAATAAAGCCATTTATAAAAATACTACTATTAGAGAGTGATAAATATTTGGAACATGTCAATAAAAAGTAACATAATATATCATAATATCAATAACAAAAAATATTAATGTCAAACACCAAGATACAATTGTCAATAATTCATGTCAGAAATAAAAGGGGTATCCAATCTCAAAAAAATAAATATAATAGGATTGTCAATCATTTAATATGTCAGAAATAAAATGGTGGTAACTAACTTCTACATTGTTTGAGAATTACTCAATACTCATGTGCATTAAGTTAAGCATTCTTGTCAGCAATGTAATCGTCTAATCTATACTAATATACTAATACTGTAACAACTTTTTTTGTTTCATTGAAAGATTTAGAATTGGTAACGCAATAAGATGACGTGTTTGGGTGAGCGCCATCTTTATCAGGTTAGCGGTAGCTCTTACACTCCTTCTTCATTGGTTTTAGAAAAACTTTCACCCGCGAGTCGTCAGATGGCGTCTTCACTCTCAGATATATCTTTGATGTTATTGATACTCTGTGGTAAATCGTGTTCTATTTTAGTCTCTGGGCAAAGGAAATCTATTTTTTGTCTATGAGAATCAGGTGATGTTTTTTGATTAATGAATAGAGGGTAAAAGTTTTATTCCAGCGGGACCTTGAAATGTAATATAAAAGCGGGCCCTGAGTCCCCGAGGAAAGCATTTTTGGTTCAACTACGCAATTGTGCATAACTCTGCTTATCTTAGTATTGGATTCGTGAAGAAGTTGTATTCTGAAACCCGCAGTCTATAATAGTGGTAAGAACTCTGTCGCTTATTTAAACTTTATTTAGTTGTGTCAATGTCTATCTGTTTCAATAGGTATTTAGGAATATGTCCTTTTTTTCCTAGGGTTTCAAGTTTTGGTTTGAGATTTACATCAAGAATCGCACACGTACGTCACCAACGTGGTCTACATTCGGCTATACCTTCGGGCACAATTGGCGAGTCCCACTAGCGGTGCGTGGGCTATCCAGCGTGCAGTAGTGATTGGGGTACAGGAGAGCTCCCTCCCGTACGACAAATCCCCAGACTTGCCACAGGATCACGTATGGTTTTATAATCCAATAATCATTCTCTTGCTCACATCTTATTTTGTTCACCGGTACGCTTACTCCGAGGACACACGATGAGGGACCCCAGGGACCACATCGGGGTGGCCGTGTTTACTCGACTTACGTCTGCACGTCCCGGTCGAGCCCCCTTAAATCCAGGGAAGCTTAAGTTATAAACTTTTTATTGTCAACCCTCTTGTTTAGCTTTAAGAATATTTAAGAAACTTATTACTATATTGTTACTGACTGAATTATGTGATGCATTTAGATATGACCATGGACCATTGTAAATGTTTAGTGTATTAAAGATAAGTGTGTGAATCCGAATTTGTGTTTTCCTTGAGGAATCCCCCAGTCACCCATCGACATATGCACGGACACAACTTAGTTTTCTCTGTAGCTTTTTCCTTTCAATTACTTTTCTTCTTGTGAACAGGCGCCCTGGGATAGTTCTCATTTGTCTCTGCTGGAGAGCTCGCCGGTGAAGTGATTCCCCCTGGATAGGGCTAGGGACTACTAATCCCCCCTTTACCGGGGCTAGGGGTTACAATACTAATATACTAATTACTAATAATATTATAAAGCTGCAGAGTTTGTTTGTTTGTTTGTTTGAACGCGCTAATCTCTGGAACTACTGGTCCGATTTGAATGATTCTTTCAGTGTTGGGTAGTCCATTTATCGAGGAAGGCTATAGGCTATTTTTTTTTTCAAAATTAGGGACCCGTAATAAAATTGCTATTTTGTAACACAAGGTGTAAAATCGAAAACCTATTTTTTCCACGGAAACGAGAAAAACGCGGGTGAAACTGCGAGGCACAGCTAGTTTGTAATAAGCTTGCTTACACTGTGTAATAAGCTTGCTTAACTTCAATGTTGATAATCTAGGTTATTGATTTAGAAAATTCTCCGTATAGGTTTTGATTATGCAGAGCACGTAAAATATGAAATACCATAAAGTTCTCGCTGCTGTTCCCTAAGTTTAGACTATGTAAGCTGTTCACATACTAGCGATTTTACAATTTCTTACTTTTCTTGTTCGTATATAAATCTATATCGTAAAAATATAAGAATAGGGGAAACTGAACTCTAGGTACAAGAAAAAAACAATGATTATCCCATAATGTCCTACTGCTTTGTTCGGGTTTCCTCTCAGGAGAGGCCATACGTCCCCACGCTGGCCGAGTGTAAATCGGAAACTGGCAAGACACGTTGCGGCTACATAATCTAACCGCTGGATGTTTTTGAGTCACCCGAAGTCCTCCATCCGCTTCACGACTGTTATTATATGATAATAGCTGGGACCGACTACTTAACGTGACCTCCGAATCACGGAAACACTCATAGCATATCATGCCACAAACGGTCACCCATCTAGGTTTGACCGCGTTGTTGTTGCTTACCCTCGTTCATTGTTTCCAACCACCTAAAGCCTAAACTTGGCTATGAACGCTTCCAATTAACTACAATCCTGCGTTATTTCTAATCACCTGTCAATTTGAAATAGACCTGTCTTTTCACATTGGAAGTAATTAATTATTTTATTTTATTGACACTTGTTGGTGCCTTGTTGGTCTAGTGGTAAGCGTTTGCGGCTGCCGATCAAGAGGTCTCGGGTTCGATTCCCGGGTCAGACCAAATATTTGTGTGATCCACTAATACTTGTTTCGGAGTCTGGGTGTTTTCTATGTATAATATGTATCTATTTATAAAAAAAAGTATGTTTATGTATTTATATCAGTTGTTTAGTACCCATAACACAAGCTCTGCTTACTTTGGGACTAGATGATGTTGTGTGTAAGACGTCCAAAATATTTATTATTATTTTTATTATTTTTGTTCTCAAAAGCTGAATTAGAGATCTAATATTGCCTTGTTTTCAGTATACAACTTATTTTTTTTAAATCTGTAAGAACATTAATTTACTCTGCTGTAACAGGTGCTATTTCATAGACAAGTTAATCTACATAAAAATAATCCTTCATTACTTGAGGAATAAAATAAGCAAATTTAAAAAATAAGAACACCATCCATGAATAATGAAAACCATCTGGGTTAGATGTTACTTCAGGCGCTATTCTGAATTCCACCTTTATTTTATATTTTAGGCAAAGCAGAGTTATATAAATACGGTACCTAGATATTGTAACAAAGGGACAAAAATTAACATTTCAAAGAGAGACACTATGTAATATGCTAGTAAAAATTCCTTTGTGATTTTGTGTTTGGAAAGTTGTGAATAAGTAATGTTTACATAAGTACAGTAAACTAAGCGTTTTATATTCTTTGTTTATGTAGAAGTACTTATATATCTCTTATTTTGAAGTTGAGAATACCTCTATTTTTCTACCAATCATAATCTTTTAATAACAGGCCTGAAAGAGGATCAAAGCAAATCAAATTAAATCAACAACCCATAATGTCTCACTGCACGCTCAGGAGAGGGCTAAGGTCAGAGAGGATAAGGGTTTTTTTCTAGTTGTCTCTCAAACGTACGTGTCATCAGAATAAAGTAACTGACTGACCACCTTCATTTTATGAGTAAATAATGTTTTTTTCTTTTATTGAGTTCAGTGCACACTTCATTAAAAGTATTTGATAAGTCAGTAGGTTTCAAGTAATTTTAAGTAAACTAAAACGATTCAGATTTATGTTAAATATTTGCAACTGAGTCCCATGGTATTACCCGCGTTTATTGTTATAAATAGTAATTAGCCGCGGGACGAATTTA
Organism: Phragmatobia fuliginosa; assembly: GCA_932526445.1. Classification (NCBI taxonomy): domain Eukaryota; kingdom Metazoa; phylum Arthropoda; class Insecta; order Lepidoptera; family Erebidae; genus Phragmatobia; species Phragmatobia fuliginosa. The sequence continues at coordinate 14,313,194 of OW052074.1, read as the reverse complement.
GTCTATGTAAATAAATTGCCTAAATTATGCTTATGTCATGGTCTTTCTGCGAGTGAAAGTCCCGTCGAAATTGGTCCAGCCGTTACAGAGATTACTCGAAACAAATAGACAGACCGACACGCGGACAGACAGACAAAAATGTTAGAAATATATTTTTTTGCAGGTATCGTAACGGCACAATAAAGTAATATACATTTAGTAAAAAACTATTATTTTGATATGATATTAATGATATACTGACACTTCAATTTTATTTACTTGTATGTATAGCTTTCAGACGTCCTATGAACTGTTCTAATTAATTATATATTTTTCTTTTCGAAACTTACATGTAAGCCTGTTTAGCCTCATGCAAATTTGAAGTGAAATTCCATCCCAAAATAAAAAAAAATAAAAAAACATCGTATACAAACAAAACATCTCTGAACATACCTACAGTAAAAAAGATTCCATCGCAATGAGAGCGTCCTCCTTTCTTGAAGTCGATTTAAATTAAGAAATGAATTAAGAATACGATTTTAACACAATTCATTTTAATTTAAACGTATTGTAAGTTTTTTTTTTGTTGAACTAAATACAAATATAAAAGCAGCTAAGACAATTTTGTTTTCTCTCTATCTTGTTTAATTTCTTTTTTATATTTCTTAAGCTTTTAATAACCGCTTGTTGGCGTTTAAAAAAATAATGTTACGAGAAAATATTTAATCAGAATGTGAAACTATGTAAGCATTAGGTTACGCTTGGCTTCCTCCACCGACTTTTTGTTTTCTTTTAGCGGAAGGAAATCCCTACTTAAGTTTTGGGTAATTTATGGCATAGTCAGTTTTACTGTGCCAAAAGCGTTTTTCCTTTCATCAAGAAAAATAAAACTAGATTCAATCAACGGTCTAGAACAATATATGCACATTTATGATTTTTTATCAAGACTGCACCCTCTGTCTGTCTGTACGGCTTTCACATGAAAGCTAATCAACAGATTCAAATAAAATTTGGTGATGATGATGATGATGTTACACGCGGGCGTGACCACAGACGTAAGCTAGTTTTAGATATAAAACAGGTCAAAATACATGCACTGTTACTGAATGTATTAAATTACTTCAATAATGCACCTAGATAGAGATATATATATATTTGTAGCTCAATTCTATGACTTCAATCGATTCCATTATTTCAGTAAATAGTGCACAAAACGTCCGGTATTTGCTAACAGTTTATACAAACAAACATTAGTACATATCCATTGTAAATTAAGTTTATTTGTCAGTTTCAATCATTAATTGAGGGTAGAATGAATTATATACTTGACTGCCTCGTGGGTCTAGTGGTTAGCGAGACTGCTGTTCGCAAGGTCTCGGGTTCGATTCCCGGGTTGGACCAAATGTTTGTGTTCCGCAAATAATTGTTTCGAATTTTGGGTGTTTCCTATGTTTAATATTATGTGTGTACTTACAAAAAAAAGTATGTTTATGTATTTTATCAGTTGTCTAGTTACCCATAATACAAGCTCTGCTTAGTTTGGGGATTAGATGGTGTTGTGTGTAAAATGTCCGAAATATTTATCACTACATAGTATAAAATAAAGTTTATTTATTTATTTATTTGGACAACCAACAAGAACATACACCTTAAAATCTAAAATACAAACAAATTAAAGTAAACATGCATTGGTGCCGCCTTATTTATAGGTTGCCACGAAAAGCACAAACAAACATTTTATCTGAAATAACAGATAGTTGGGAGCATAATGCTTCCTCTTAAAAATTAAATATTAATCAAAAAACAGTATCAGATGTAGTTTCTAACAAAAAATAATTTAAAGTTATACAATAAGAGAAACCAAATGTGCATGTCTTAACTTAATGATGACAGTTTTTTTTTTAAAAGAAGGTAAAGTTAAATTAAATATGTCAATGTTCTTATTTTTACTGACAGCATTATACTCCGCTTGGAGTCTATTTAAAGGAGAAAAGTGGCCCAAGTTGCTTTTAGATCTCTTAGGTGTAAAAAGGGAGTACCTAGTCAGTCGTGGAAGTTTATTGGAGATCGTAATATTAAGTTTTTGTAGTAGATGAGGACAATTTATTTTACCATTAACTAATTTGTGTAAAAATGATAAATCTAAAATTTTACGACGCTTTTTTAGTGATGGAATGTTGATATGGATTAGTCGGTTTGTGTAGCTGGTTAGTTTTTTTGAGAGGTTAAATTTATATGCTAAGTGGTACACAAATTTTTTTTGAACACGTTCGATTCTATTGGAATGAACTTCATAGTGCGGATGCCAAACTACACAACAATAATCCACGATAGATCTCACCAAACTCTCATATAATCTAATAATGGAAGTTTTATTTTTAAAAATTTTGGTGTTTCTCATTATAAAACCAAGGGTTTTAAGTGATTTAGAGACTATACGATCATAATGTTCCCTAAAATCAAGTTTTTTATCAATAATAACACCAAGGTCCCTGACACTTGCGACTTCTTGAATATGTTGGTCAGATATTGTATAAACCCCAGGCAATTCAGCATTACGGTTTCGTGTGAAGCGAATATAACAGCATTTGTCAACATTCAGTGCCATTTTGTTATCTTTGCACCAACGTTGCTTTCTTTGTCCCTATGTATGCTTAAATCTTTAAAGCTACGCAAAGGATTTTGATGCCATTTTCTTTAATAGATAGAGTTTTAGAGGTTTCTAATGTAATATCGTAAATAAATCCATTTTTTTACGCTTACATTGCAAACGCTAGCTGTACCCCACGAGATAGATCAAAATAATATACTACAGTATTGTACATCTTATAAAGGTCTATAAAAAAATCCGCGAAGGTATATGTCTATCTCTTAGGGCTAACCCACAATAACCATATTTTTTTCTTTTTACGATAAATAATGGCTTATTTACGAAGCGATTTTAAGCAATATAGTATGAATCCTTATCCAATTAAGTACCTTAAATACATTGTGTATTTAATATAGATTAATATGGCCCTTTACAGAATGTAATTTAAATTAATACATTTGAAAATATTACAGATTTAAAATGCAGGAACAAAGCGATTGTGGCGGTACCGGCCGGGGCCCGTTAGTTGATGCTGCTGTCGATTTGTCACTATCAGTTAATAACTAAACACAATACTTTATTCAGAATTAACTTTCTAAGGCGGTACGAAGATCGCCGGGTGAGCTAGTTTAATATACTTTATCTTTATACATATAAATCATCTGTTCGTGTCTTTGTACTTCAACCCCTTTTAAACGGCTAGACCGACTTTGATGATTTTTTTGTGTGTGGTCAAGTTAGTTTAAAAATGGTTTAGATTGCATAATTATCTTGGACCGAATTGAACAGGACCTGTTAGGTGGCGCTGCGATCACGTTCTGGGATTTCAAATTTGGGCTGTACGGAGTTTGCCGGGTTAGCTTGTTTCATCTAAAGCTGAATAGATACTTTATTTGTTAGTGTTCACTCAATTACCCAAAAATGTTTAAGTTCTAGGCAAAGATTGATTTATCGAGTACCTCGAGATCTAAATGTATTAGAATACCTCATCTATCTTTGTTACTTAAAAATATAAAATACAAAATATCAGTTCCTATTGAAAATATTCTCAACTTTCAAGAAACATTCGATTTCAAAAGTTTTATTACGACTTTTAACTTTTAAGTTTAGATGAAAAAACTTGAAACGAACTAAAAAGCCATGTGTTTTCAATAGCTTAACTCTTACACATAAATAAGTGCATACAGTATTAAGCTTCATAGTTTTAAAACTATCTCAGGAAACTTTAAATCTTTAATGTATTTAAAGATAAAATGGGAAAATATGGAAAAAACAAGCAACTGTTTTTATTATGAACTTTGTAGTGTATGTATCATTCGGACACTTCACTTAGTCGTTAATTGACTCACTCATTGTATTATCTGTGAACGAATGAAAAGGAAGCATTATGTCATCTCTAGCGCACTTGCGGTCCTGACACAGCTTAGTCGACTGTTAATGATGATAGCGAGTGGGCGCGTGCATCTGTGAGCTGACATTATAGAAGGTTTTACTAAAAACTTAAACTTTATAACAATTTCGTAAGGTCAAAGTCTGTTATGTTCATGAATCATCATCATCAACAGCCTTTAACAGTCCACTGCTTTGCATAGGCCTCCTTAGAAAGGAGGTTTTGGCCTACTATACCACGCTGGCCAGACGGGTTGGTAAAGGGTTTGTTTCAAGTTTTCCTTCTCTTGTCAGTGATGTGGGATTTGAAGCCACAACACTGCAGCTAGCGCAGTAGAAAGCGGTGACTTAAACCATTAGGCAAATCATCAGTTTCTTGATGCTAATACATTAGTCTTACATTACAAGGCGGTGAAGACCCAAATCGCGACAGATGTGCTTATGATATTTGAAGAGAGATAAGGAATCCAGGACCCTATCATCAGATCCTGGTTTCCTTATCACGGGGCTACATGGGAGGCACAAGTTTTCAAAAAAAAGCATTATCAAAATCGGTTTAACCAATCTGAGTGTTAAAGTTTTGAGGTAACAAATAAAAAAAGTATATCGGAATTGAGAACCTCCTCCTTTTTTGAAGTTGGTTAATAAAAATAATTTTGGTTAAAACTATCCTTACGGAATTCTTATAAGCAAAGAATGTTGCGAATAAAACACTTACACACTAGAATTGGGCAATAAACTTGCAGCTGTAATCTCGTAAGGTAAGTTTACGCTAATTTACTTTCCCGGGCCAAGGAGGGTATTTCCAAGGTACTGAGCAAGGGATGTGTTTACCTACGAAATTATGGATGGGTGTTATCGCTAAGTAGCTCCAAGCCCCGTGTCGAATACAAACAAATACCTAACCTATAAAGTTAACAACCTAAAAACTAAAAGCCGTAGTAACCTAGTAATGTCAGGCCTAGTAGAGATTGATTCTAAATGAGTTTCATTGGAAAGGGTAGTTATAGTTTGGAACTAAAGTTAAAACATATATCGTCGGTCTACACTAACTATAAATATATGTCGGTTGTCGGGCTAAAAAGTAGCTAAAGTTTCTAAGGCTCTGGACTATCAGTGAACCAAATTTCAATTGAATCGGTTCAGTAGTTTTGGCATGAAAGCGCGACAGACAGACAGAGTTACCTCAGCATTTATTATACTAATAAAGATACACAGAAATACGAATTAGTTCAAATTGAATAGAGTTTCATTTTCAGAGGTGCTACGTGGGTTTAGCGGTTGGGCTTTTGTAGGGTTTTTACTTACAAGAAATTCTTAATAGCAGACCTGAGTATGGAAGATGGTAGTGTTTAACACCAATACCTAGAAGAACACGTTAAGCCGTTGATCCCGGTTGTCATGAGCATCTTTAGTAATCGTTATTGAGAAGTCAAGTCAACTTCTCAATAACGATTACTAAACTAAACACAGGTTCGGACGGACGTAGTTCATGACTCGGAATCCTTATAGATTCGTCATATCCGTCCGTCCGTCCTTCCTCCAACTTACCGTGCTAGAAAGATGAAACTTTGCATGAATATGTGTTATAATTACGTCAACAACGTGTTACAATAAAATTAAGAAATATATTTTTATTTGGGTTACCTCTCCTACACGTAAATGGAGGCTGTTTTTTTTTCTCGCGTCTACCCTATCGTGTGGAGTATCATTAGATATGCCTTATAAAAACATTGAGAGGTTACTAAAACCATTTTTCGATTTAGGTATCCGTTTGCGAGTTATTCAACTTTAAAGCGCATTTTTTGAAATCCAAATGGAAAGGAGAGCAGAATGTATAAACTGCATTCTATAATAAACTTTAGCTATCTTTAAAATAAAATTCGCGTGTTGTGTTGTTTGCTACCAAACTCCTGCGAAACGGCTGGCGATTCATATGAAATTTTGTGTGCATATTAGGTAGATCTGAGAATCGGACAAAACCTATATTTCATTCCTGTAAGTCGTGAGCAGAGCTGCAAGCATTAGCTAAAAACTATAAATGTAGGCAATAAAGAAAATAGTTTAAATTTAACTGTTCCCTACGATGAAGAAGCTATCTGTCTGGTTCGATTTGTACTCCATATTGTTTTTACATACACACACATGGAGCTACGGACATGGAAAATGTGTATCTGTCTCAGCAGGCTCGCTGTTATCATACGTACGTACATAATTTGCATTAATGTCAAGCAAATATAGAAAAAAGGCTAATATTATATTGATACAGTATATAATAAATATATTTTTGGATATTTTTGGACATCTGACACACAACATCATCTAGTCCCAAGCTAAGCAGAGCTTGTGTTATAGGTATTAGACAACTGATATAAATACATAAACATACTTTTTTTTTTTTGTAAATACATACATAATAAACATAGAATACACCCAGACTCCGAAACAAATATTTGTGAATAACACAAATAATATTTGGTCCGACCCGGGAATCGAACCCGAGACCTCTTGATCAGCAGCCCCATACGCTAACCACTAGACCAACGAGGTAGTCGTTATGATACACAAAATAATTTAAAAAAAATACAATTAAAGTGCTTCTGTGCGATTTCAAGTTAACAACTTTACACTGAAGTGTTTACACTTTACACTCAAGTTAACTTTTATACACATATTGAAGTAAATATGCATAAAAAATTGTCTGCCTTTTGGCTGGAACTGGAACAGCTGGACATATTTGGATGTAAGTTTCAATGGCAGATATCTGATATAAAAGGTATCTTGGGCTACTTTTCTAAACTAGCTACTCACAGTGGCACTACTCGTAGGTACGTAAATCGCGTACGTAATCGTGGGTAACACCGTGGGGCTCATTTAGTTTAAAATATAAAATTGACATTTATTAATTGTAACAGAAAGATTTGTAAAATACTGTGTTAAAACAATCTTTCTAAAATACTATATCTACAGAAATGAGCGACGACAAAACGAAGACGTCTCTGGCGCTAAAAGGTTTTCGTCAGTGATAAACGGAATAAATAATTATAGTACTGTATTACAAAACCGCAGTTAACTATATATATCTATTCTACTAATTAAATTTAAGTGTCGGTTTGTAATTTCTAGTGGACAGATTTTCACTAAATCCATGTGATAGTCGGACTCGTCCATGAAGGGTTCCGTTCCGACGATTTATGACGTATTAAAAAAAACTACTTACTAGATCTCGTTCAAACCAACTTTGACTGGAAGTTTACATAGTAATGTACATCATATTTTTTTTTAGTTTTAACACTCTTTTATTTTCGAAGTTACAGTGGGGGGGGGGGGGACACATTTTACCACTTTGGAAGTGTCTCTCGTGCAAACTATTCAGTTTAGAAAAAAATGATATTAGAAACCTCAATATTATTTTTAAGGCCTACCCATAGATACACGAATGGGTTAGATGAAAAAAATATTTTTGGGCTTCAAATTTTTTTATTTTTTTATTTTTGTATCAAAATCTTAATGCGGTTCACAGAATACATCTACTTACCAAGTTTCAACAGTACAGTTCTCATAGTTTCGGAAAAAAGTGGCTGTGACATACGGTCGGACAGACAGACAGACATGACGAATCTTTAAGGGTTCCGATTTTCGCCATTTGGCTACGGAATCATAAAAAAGTAGTTTATAAAATATTTGTTTGCCTGCCTGTTTGCTCCCACTAATCTGGAACCGATTTAGATTGAATTTTCACTGGCAGATAGCTGATAATATAGCTTTTAACTTATGCTACTTTTATTGTATACTAGCTGTTAAAAACACATTAAATTCTGCTAAAAGCTTACAGTAGTACCCATTTTGTATTCACTTCTACCACAGAATACATAATAGTCTTCTACGTAGATTTGCGGTTTGTAAAGTGAAGAATAAAAAAGTAATAGGAAAGCGGGAAATTATTCCAGTGCAGTCGGCGAGTTGCTTTGTAGCTGAGAGTCGCATAATTGACTGAGCTGCACAAACAACCCTTACTCAGAACGTTTAGTAGTGCTGTTAGTTGTCGTTATACAAATGGGGACTTTAACTAATAGAAAAACATTTGTTATACAACTGCCAGTTGAAGGTTTATTTAAGGTTGTTAAATATAATTTTAACAAAAAGGAACCGACTTCAATGAAAAACCATTCCGAGTACCCAAATCGCGACATTGTGCCTATGATATTTGAGGAGTTCCCTTGATTTCCTTGGGATCCCATCATCAGATCCCGATATGGTGACAATGGGACCACCTGTGAGCTATGCGCATTCCAATGCAAAAAGAATTTTTAAAATCGGTTCATAAACGACGAAGTTATCGCTGAACATACATAAAAAAAAAAAAAAAAAAAAAAGATTCCGACGAATTGAGAACCTCCTCCTTTTTTTTGAAGTCGGTTAATAACAAAGTGTGATGTAATCTTCAATAGGTTGTTATTTTCGACTGCCTCGTCGGTCTAGTAGTTAGCATATACGACTGCGACTAGTTCCGGGTGTGCTTAACGGATCGGGCCAAAATAAATTCTTAATAGCATCTCTGAGAAAAAAGTTTTGGCGGTGTTTCAACCCCGTGCCTCGAAAAGCACGTTAAGAGGGTCAGTCCCGTTTGTAATGAACATCTATAACTATCGTTATTGGTGAGTCAGTGCCCTCAAATATACTGACAACTAGTTAAACCTTTAAATTCAGTTAACCTTCAGGGTTGTGGAGGTTTGATGCCAGTTGCTGCGTTAAAACTGATATTAAGGTAAAACCTGTTGTATTGGGAATAATAAAAGCTAGGAAAAAGAAGGTTGTAATTTGCGACTGCTGTTTTGGTATAGTAAAAAATTAAAAAATGACATATTACCTTGCTTACTTCGTCGTCTTGCCCGAGGTATTATTTCAGATCTCTATATACCATTTCATGGTAATCATTTTCTTGTTACTTGGAATGTGGTGTTCCCGGAAGCTTCACTGCTTAACAAGTTTATTAACTGTTTATGTTTCTCTGAAATACCTACTCAGGCAATCCCGTACGGAATTCGTTCATTATACTGATTTAATTTTGTAATGTATATTATATATTTAGCGTTTAATACATCTTCAATTTTGGAACAATCGATGTCTTGCAGGGTTCAGTAGTTCAAATCTCAGGTTCTTATAGTTTCGTCGTCCGTCCGTCTGTCCTCGGCTTATTTTCTAAACAGTTAATGTTTCATAGAAAAAAAAATCAAGAAAAAGGATTTCTTGGGGTACTCCCTATACGAATTGAATTTGATTGAATTTATTATTGAAACAACAGTGTTGTTTTACATCTATTAGTCACCTATATGATAAACTATAACGCATTGTTTGAACATCAATATATAATGATAGCAGCGAGTTCATATCTTATCCCAAGAGATTAAACTACGCAATCATAAAACCATATAAAAATTTCTTTAATTTTAGCCAGTCAGGCTCGTCGAACCTACTTAATCAAATAAATATATAAGCATAAAACTTTTAATATATATGCTTATTATTTACTAATTGTCGACTATCGATCTACATGACATACAATGAGATAGGCCTATGTCAAGCAGTAAAAATGCCATGGGCCTATGTCGATTATATTTATTAAAAAAAAAGCAAGGTCAAATTTTAATATTTATCTATATTTTTATTGCTGCATGGCCTACCCTCACTTATTCATGCTTTCCATCAGGTAGAGTAGAGCCACTTTGGTAGGCTTAATTATAAAAATATAGTTTTAAAAAACTCAACAAACACGCTTTTTAACTAAAAAGTAGAAAATAATTTTTATGTAACAAAGCGTGGGGCGACGCGACGTTATTGAAATATTTTCAGAAAACACCCCACGCTTTGTTACATAAAAATTATTTTCTACTTTTTAGTTAAAAAGCGTGTTTGTTTAGTTTTTTAAAACTATATTTTTTTTTAGACTAAAAAAGGTTTTTTTTTAAATCTTTTTTTTTGAATTAATGTATTGTCATCGGTCCTCGATAAATCTACAAAGTTTGAACGAAATCTGGCCGTTTAAAGTGGGTCAAAATCGCCCCCAAAGGAGTCGGTTACAAACAAACATACAAACAAACATACAGGTGAAGCTAATATAAAGCGTGTAATAAAAAATATAGCTTCTCAAGAAATAATCTATAATCTAAAATTACCAGATCGCGACGCCTTTCTGTTGGTAATTAATAACAATAAAGCAATAAGCCCCTGTAGACATCTTCTAGTATCCGCTCTCGTTATTAACATTCATCAATCATAACGGTTCGACAGCGACAGGGCTCATCCCTTATTACAATTTGGACACAACCTTATTGAAATTGTTATTTTCATTACCAGAGGTTTGACATTTTTTGCTGATTGATAAAAAATTGTTACAGACAACTTTTTGTTTTAAAATTTTTATGTTATCACAGACAGAGCTAGTGACAGATAATTATAATAAATAGTAGAAACCTTTTTTAGTTAGTACAGAGAGACCAAAAGTGACAGACAGAAGAGACCTTTCATCTTTACTATTTTGAAAAGATTGAATACTTATTAATGGTAGTTGTTCTTTTGATTACAAAATGTACAACAAGTAATATTAATTTGAAAAGGTAATAAGAAATCACTACATATTATTAAATAAAGTCCTCCACCGCGTCTGTCAGTCCGTCTGTTCGCGATAAACTCAAAAACCAATGCACCGATTTAAATGTACCCAGATAGTCTACTTTTTACCGCGATAACCGCCATAGACGCGGGCGGAGCCGCGAGCGAAAGCTAGTGTGGAATAATAAAATCTAGAGAAGAACAAGAATACAAAACTGATATAAAGTAATCCGTATTAATGGCACCACATCATCATCATCATCAACAGCTTTTAACAGTCCACTGCTGGACATAGGCCTCTCCTTAGAAAGGAGGTATTGGCCTACTATACCACGCTGGCCAGACGGGTTGGTATAGGGTTGGTTTCAAGTTCCACGATGGATCGCTGGTCGGTCCGGCTGGAGACTCCACGTGCTGGCTTCGCCACCGTAGAGGCGCTTCAGCCGGTCATCGGCGAATGGGCAGTGCGGCAGCACGGGACCCTTACCTTCCGACTGACGCAGGTTCTTTCCGGGCATGGTTGCTTCGGAAAGTACCTGCACTCGGTCGCCAGGAGGGAATTGAGTCCCGCCTGCCACCACTGCGACTGCAGTGAGGATTCGGCTCATCACACGCTGGCGGTCTGCCCTGCATGGGAGACGCAGCGCCGGGTCCTCACTGCAGTCATCGGAGGGGATCTCTCGCTGCCGGCCGTCGTTCGTTCCATGGTCGGCAGCGAGAGCTCATTTACCGCGGTCGCAACCTTCTGCGAGGACGTAATCACGCAGAAGGAGGCGGCGGAGAAGGCCCGGGAGGACGACATCCAATCGGACCAGATTCGCCGCCGGCGACTCGGGCGGCGGAGGCGCGAACATCTGCGCCTCATGCCGCCTTGAATGTGGCCGTGGGTGGACGGGACGGGTTTTCCCTCCACCCGCACTATGTGGCCAGCCGCGGTGACGGTCCATGATGATTTTTCACACACTAAAAAAAAAAAAAAAAAAAGAAAAGGGTTGGTTTCAAGTTTTCCTTCTCTTTGCATCGATGTTGTCTTGCGTAGTTTATCCCTTAGTTGCCTTTTACGACACCCGCGGGATGAATAGGGGTGGTGACACTCTGTATTCTTAATCCGTCACCACACGGAGGAATGGCACCACAATGTGTTCGGATGTTTGGACGTCCGCATAAAAGGAATTCGGCTTAAACCCAACTCAAACTTATTCAAATAATTGTCAAGTATGAACCTAAGTACGCGATAGATTTTTTTTATAGAACATTGTTTAAAATTCAAAGATTGGTTCTTTGTTTATAAGGATTACCAATGAATATAATTTTGTTGCTGTTGTTGTTGTGTGCTATGACTTACTTCGCAAGTTGTTCTCTCTCTTCGTATTCTATGTAAAAATGCCGAAAAGGGACTCGGTGTTTATTGGCTACACCGATTACAAATATAACAAAAAAAATCGGCCAAGTGCGAGTCAGGACACGCACAGGAAAGGGTTCCTCAGTCACCCAATGGTACGTGGATTTAAAATCGTATCTAATATAATTGCTAAAATTTTATATGACGTTTTCCAAGTAAGCGCATTTTACAAGTTAAGCCTCTATAACTCCTGAACTCACGAAGTCATTTAATCCGTTATAGTTTTCCTTTAAAATTCATTATGGACCACCTTCACGAATTTTTCCAGATTTTTTAAGCTAGCCGTTTAGCTTTTAGAGGGGGTGGGACGCCCTATTTTTACAAAAAAAGTGCCCTTTAAAGTGGAATTTCTCGCAAACTGAAAGCTAAATAAAAAAAATCTTCTTAAAAACCCTATATTGGTTTTAAAAGACCTATCTAATGACAATGGGGTAGCAGCGAGAAAAAAAATCATCCCCACTTTACGTGTAGGGGAGGTACCCCAAATAAAAATATTTTTCATACTTATATTGTAGCACGTTGTTGACGTAATTACAACACATAGTGTGCGTCCATACTGAATGCGCGGTGACTGGAGCCTAGACGGGCGTGGCGAGCGGTGGCGTGAGGTGGCCACAATGACGCGCGAGCTCTTGTAGCGGTTCGACCTTCTTGTAGGTGTTGCAAAGCATGGATGAGGATTTGCTATTTTTACTAAGCAGTCCGATCCTGTTGAACACTAGAAATTGTTCTTGTTATTTCACTCCATAACTTTCTTGTTATGATGGTTATGATGCTTGATGTTTTGGTTTGCCATATAGGTGGTCTAGATTGAATCGCACTTATATAATTATAATTCAGTATTTTACGACAAACAATTATTAACAGACGCGCAAACACCGAGCGATAAGACCGAACTGGTTTGTTACACCCACCAACCGCGCGTTGGGTCGCTGGCTGACTAGGCCCTTAGTGTGGCCTGATATGAGCGTTTGAAAACTACGCGCGTTGTGTCGCCCAGGCCCGTCGCACTAGGCTTTCGCCTTAGTCACTTCAGTATGGACGCAAAGGCGCGTTTCATATGTTTGATACTTCACGCCCGTCGTCGCAACCGCACTAGGCTCGCAGTGTGGATGCACACTAGCACTTACCGTTTGGACGGTAAGTCGAGGACGGACGGACATGACGAATCTATAGGGGTTCCGAGTCATAAACTTCGGAACCCTAAAAATATGTTAACAGTTTTTTATTTGGTGTCTTAGTTCATGAAAATTACTACAAAGAAATGTCATAAAATACAAAATTAAAATGAGAAAATATTTATCGTAATAAAAATAAACATATTGTTTTATGTTCCAACATTAATGGAACATATCACAAAGTAATATTATGTTTATATTTTTCACATTTTAGTTCTGTAATCGCGACTATATTTCAACATAATTGAGTTTACATGTCGCGAAATAATCTTAGATTGTTCGCCCACACAATTCATAGCCTTGATGTAAAAAATGAAATATTGTCTTTGTTTTTTATTATAAGTAAGACAGCCAGAGTTGACTTGTTGAGTTCGACTTATTATTATTTGGTTACAAACGTTTATGAAATTGTTAAGCTACAACAAAAACAATCTTCTCGTACAGTTACATTTCAAAGCCATTTTCGATATCCATTCACACTCAGAAACTAAAGCAATTGTTAGTAAGCAACTTTGAAAACATATAAAAATAACAATAAATAAAAAAAAAACTTAGATATTTCTATAAGATTACGATACGAATATTAAACGACCTACGACTATCAGATGGTCCGACGAAATTAAAAAGACGACCAGCCCTAATTGGATTAGAAACGCTGTAAATAAAGTTCATTCAAGAGACATATCGTCAACAGTGGACTACAAAATGCTCAAAAGAACAAAATTTCAACCAGCCCTTATTACGAATCTCATTAATTAAAATTGTTTAAGTGTTATTGTGCAACTTGCAAACATAAAACCCTTCCTTTTGGCTTCGCTGTATTCGGGTAATAAAACTAGCTTAACTTTATTATCTCTCGCCCAATAATTTCAATAGATCAATCTATTTGCCTCATACTTTTTCTGACAGAAAGGTTATATCACAGAAATGCTATGAGAAGAGACAATAAAAATTCAAATGACTCATTCAACATCATAACCTACGAATAAATAATAAGTCAGGAAGTCTAACTGCACTCTAAAAATGACCCAACAAAAGTCGTGTCCAATAGGCGGGACTTAAAAGTCGTGTCCACTGCGTCATTAGTCGGATATTGTTCTTGCAAGCGATCATACGTCATATTTCGATTTATTATTGTGTTGTCCATAATCATACCAGTGAAGTGGTGCGGGAGCCATACAAGGCTAAAATGTCCAGGGATCACTTTTCACTAGTAAGTAGTAGCTTAAATAAAATTATATTTAATGATTTGCAAATATGTTATCAAACCGAGATGGTTAACACTATGCAAAATGAAGTCAGTAAATTTTTGATTGTATTTTTTTTCTTGGAAAATAAAATCATCACTGACTAAATCGAATGTGTTGGAGAGGAACCAAGAAAAAAAAATTGATAGTAATCTTGTTTCAGACGAAGTCAATACTTTTAAAGAAAGAGGATTATGCGTTACGCCAATAAATATACCATCATCAGATATTAAATTTGCTTTTAATACACCTTGAACACACTAAAATTGCTGTTTTGTTACTGCCATTCGCATGATGTTAAATCAAGGACTGTGACCCTCATTAAATGTACTCAATGACAACTCATCTTCATCATCAACAGCCTGTAACAGTCCACTGCTGGACATAGGCCTCTCCTTAGAAAGGAGGTATTGGCCTACTATACCACGCTGGCCAGACGGGTTGGTATAGGGTTGGTTTCAAGTTTTCCTTCTCTTTGCATTGATGTTGTCTTGCGTAGTTTATCCCTTAGTCGCCTTTTACGACACCCGCGGGATGAATAGGGGTGGTGACACTCTGTATTCTTAATCCGTCACCACACAATGACAACTGTGTACACAATATTTTGTGTGAATAAATTATTATTATTAAAAAAAACTATTTTGGCAGTGATACGACTATCACAAATCAGAAATCTAGAACGCAGAAATTAAAGATTAGCTGTGAAGGATATTTCGCTTAAAAATATTTTATACCAATTATAGAAAAATGGATTTAGCAATACTGCGGAAAAACAGTCAACGGACAAATAAATAGTGACCATTTCATTTTTTTATATAATGTGTACGTTGAATTTCTCAGAATCCGTCTTCACTACATTGCGATAAAAGATTCTTTTTGTAATGTCTTCTAGGCCAAAACTTAATAAATTAATTATATTTCGGGGGACATAGAGATTATTACGAAAAAAAACAAATATATAAACATTATACAATTACATATATATTGTTTTATTATTATATTAAGACCGGTCGACTTATTACATAACATCGTCCACGCTACTATAACTCTGCTGTCATAACAGACATTACAGCAAGCGCATGAACCAATCCCTGCTTTCGTTTTGAATTCAAACCAATTACAAACAATGTCCATTTCTAACCTCGGTTAAGATTGGTTATTGTTTCTTATGTCGTTTTGGTTTCAAGTAGACTTTTTGTGAGAAATTTGTTCTGAGTTAGACTTCCTGACTTATTATTTATTCGTAGATCATAACCGATTAATTTTCAGAGTGTCAAGTCAGGGGATAACACATCTTAGGAATTCTAATAAATATAAATAAACTAGCTGATGCCCGCGGCTCCGCTCGCGTTTTAGAGGTATCAAAAATAGATGTTGGCCGATTCTCAGACCTACTGAATATGCATATAAAGTTTCATAAAGATCGGTCAAGCCGTTTCGGAGGAGTATGGCAACGAAAACTGTGACACGAGAATTTTATATATTACATATTTTTCAGACATCTCACACACAACGCCGTCAAGTTCCAAACTAAACAGAGCTTGTACTATGGATACTAGACGACTGATATAAATACATGTCTACTTTTTTTTTGGAAATACATATATATTATTATACAAAGGAAACACCCAAACTCCGGAACAAAATATTTGCAGATCATAAAAACATTAGGTCTGACCCGGGAATAGACCAACCAGTAGACCAACAAGGCAGTCAAATAACGGAATGATGAAAGAGAGTTTTTAAATTGCAACCCTCCTCTTTATGAATTCAAAGTTTACATTTGAATAATTAAGACAAATGTGCGAAGATCAATTTGTACAAACGAGTTCTGATCTGAATTGTGTGAGAACAAACAACTTCTATCTCAAACTTTGTTCTAATTTCGTAGTATTGTAACGTGCCGTCTTTAATGTGTATTTGCTAACTTTACTTATTAAATTTCAGAATTAGTGAGTAAACAACTCAGTTCGCCCTCAAAGTTGTGGAGGTCCGATGCCAGTCGTTTCGCGGATAAACTGATATTCTGGAAAAACTAGTTAAACTAGTAGCCGACCCTAAGCACAACAAAATAACAAAATAAGCAGCTAACATCACTGCCAAGAGAAGGCAAACCTGAAACAAACCCTTTACCAACCCGTCTGGCCAGCGTGGTATAGTAGGCCAAAACCTCTTTTCAAACGAGAGGCCTATGTCCAGCAGTGGACTGTTAAAGGACGTTGATGATGATGATGAAGTCAGTTTATCAACAAAATCTAGATACTAGTTACTAGTAAAACACAATAAAAAACAATGTAACTTTTGCCGTTTGTTACCTGTGTAACAAACGACAAAAGTTACATTGATACATTTAAAAACATTGAAAGCCATATCATACCTAATTATATCCAATTAATATTTAGAAATATTACCTTAATACAAATTGGATATAATTAGGTAACATTAATAATAGTTACAAGTAAACCAGGTCCTTCTTTGTTCGTAAAATGTTGGTAATGATTTATTAATAATATTATCATAAAATTCTGACAGAAATAATTTTTTACCAGTCAGTGCCCCACAGCATCTAATATTTCCACGCCATCTTCATTTGGACTGTATGGTGTGGTACGAATTAAGGGTAAAGCTTTATTCAGCAAAAAAATACAATTATTAATTTCTAAATTTTTGTTTTTAATTAGGTGGAAACTTAATTACAAAAAAATGCAATTATGCAAATGGAAATTTGTATGATTGCAAGTTTGTTGCATCTTAGTTCATTTTGATAAACACGGTTCGATGAAGAATTCTGTCAAGCTGTAACCTAACATAACCGTCAATGAATATTAATTGTGATATACCTAAGTTAATACTTATAAAACAAATTCATTTTATTCAGCCGGAACGTATGAGATATTATATGTATGTATTTACAAAAAAAAAAGTATGTTTATGTATTTATATCAGTTGTTTAGTACCCATAACACAAGCTCTGCTTATTTTGGGACTAGATGATGTTGTGTGTAAGATGTCTGAAATATAATAGGTCTTTGCCTATGAAATTGTCGTTTTGTGTGCAATAAGTGAAAGTACTTATTTTTTCAAAATTTTTTATTTCTGTTATTAGAAGTAATGACCCATGCAATCGACGCATTGGCAGTTTATTGATGCCCTTCTTGTAAAAATCAGCTGGACGGGAGGCAACAAACTCTTCAAAGGCATTTTGTACTGCCTCTCGGGAATTGAATTTTTTACCCACTAAAAAGTTGTCTAAATTTTGGAAAAAGTAATAGTCGGTAGGTGCAAGGTCTGGTGAGTATGGCGGATGAGGAAGAGCTTCCAACCCCAGCTCTTGCAGCTTGGAGACTGTCTGTTGCACAGTATGGGGTCGCGCGTTGTAGTGAAGGAGCAGTGGGGACGACCGATTGACCAAAGCTGGTTGCAAGCTTCTCCATCATTCTCTCCAGTTCTTCACAGTACACATCTGCATTAATGTTCATGCCGTTTTGTAAAAAGCTGCGGTGAATTACACCCGCACTAGACCACCAAACAGTGACCATCACCTTTTTAGGGGTCATTTTTGTTTTGTGTTGTGTTTTCGATTGTCAAACAGAATCCATTTTTCGAGCTTCATTTTTCAAGTCAAAATTTCCAGAACGGAACCGGGAAAACCAATAACGGGTTGTGCGTTTGTTTGTACAGTTCTCTCCGTAAACGTGTTTGATGTTACGTGCCGTTTGTGTCGCGTTGGTGCCACGACGGAACTCATATTCCTTAATTACTCGAATTTTTAAATTATCCATTATGATGAAAAATGTTCAAATGTAATGAAAATACAACGCTAATCAAAAAACAAAAGACTGAGTTTGTAAATAGAATGTCATGGTTTTAAAACAAAATCTATTTGAATTTAGAATACAGAGCCATTACAAACTTTTTTATTTGAAATGACCAGTACTGAAGAAAGGCAATTTCATAGGTAAAGACCTAATATTATATAGTAGGAGTAAACTAGATCAGAAGCCATTTTCATGATCCTTCTCGATAGTCTCCTTAAGCGTCACCTACTTAAAAGCGGGCGGGTACGTTTTTTTAAGTAGAGGATTTTGAAGTCATCTGAAAAACGATCTAGTAGGCTAAAGTATCGACAAGCACAGCAAAGGTTTAATATTGTCTTTTACCTATACCCTGTACATACTTATATTTTTATCTTTCTATTTAAACGCACACAATTACTCAATATTAATTTAGCGAACAGAAATAGGTTCAAGCGATTTTATTTTAATTCTTTATTTTATTTAATTTAACGATGTATAGTAACAATGTTCTTCATAATCGACTCAGATATTGTTATTTAATCTTCACCAGCAGTCAGTAATAAACAATGTTAATTATCTTTACTATATCCAACTATATACCGCAATGCGGTACAGTTACCAGCCCTTTGGCCATTTCAGTTTTACGTTATCTTTTTTGCTGTTAAAGTTGCTAACGGCAGTAGTAGTTTTTGAATTTTGAATCAAATACAATAAAATTCAATGTTTGTTTTATGGATCTCCGTATCGATGTTAAACCCCTAGCCAAGTTGCAAACTTGTTTTTATTCTGCAATTGCTTCTCTCTCTACTCGCCTCTACTCTATATTATCTTGTTTGATTGGCTAATATTTTGTTTTGATCACGTGACTGAGTGACATTAGCCAATCAAACCAAAGAATAGAGGCCAAAAAACCATTGCAACTTGAGTAGGGGGGGACTGGGTCAGTCTGTTTTAGGTTTTCTAACAAGAATCTCTTAATAACAGCCCGTAGTGTAAAAGCTTGACAGTGTTTGAAAGAATTTCAGACTTATCTATCTTAAAACTATTCCTTGTAAGTTGTATTAGAGAGCAATTACGAAGCTTGTCACGATCAAGTTTGATGCCGTCTGACTACTTGAACTTTTTGGGCCCTTAAAAAGTCTTAAGCACTTACGTGTCTAAGTCTATCTTCAAAGTCTATCGACTCGTAAAGTTAAAAATGCCTATCTCACGTTTTGCATAAATCGGTACATTTTTACACAAATTCTTAAAATTTAGTTTATAATAATTACACAATTGTAAAACTTGATATCCTATCTACATATGCATAGCTTAAAACTTTAAACTGCGAAATATGAATCTTTGTTGTCGACGACGACGACGACTCGACGAAAAAAGTTATACCGTCATAAGCATAACTTTTAAATACTTTTTAATGTCTATAAACAACCACTCTCGTGAGACGAGACTCCTGAGATATTATATATTTGGTCACGAGTTGTGCTTTGTTGCTCTGTTAAATGTGTTATTACTTATCTGTTACTTTTAAATATGAATAATACCCAGTATTTGTGTAGTACAAATTTTATTTTTAGCTTATTAAACCCGATTGTGGGATCTGTTCTAGCTTATACTCGTATATACCCATTTTATTTCCTACTTTTTGTCTTCCTGCTTAAATCCCACCGATACCACTTGCTGGTGGTTAAGTAGTGCTCGAACCAACCAAATACTGCACTTCGTCTCAAGTTACTAATAGCCCGGTGTACCCTAGAAAAGAACACCCTGGAGCTCCGACGTACCTCGGGCCATCCACTACTACTAATTTCCTTTCTCATTACCCCTAATTATAAATTTTTGAAAAGAAGGTTATAACGTCTCAAAAATTTATAAAATAATTTTCTACTATTATTGATTGTAGAATTGTAACATGTTATTACGTTTTACATAACAAAAATAACGACGAACGAACGACGCTGTTATACAAACAAAGATATACCACAAATCTGAGCGGAATACGCAAATTGAAGCTGGTTTCATTAGTAGACTTGAGAATTCTAACCTCAGCATGGTGCGCATTGCGGAAATCGAAAGCAATGGATGGGAATTGGCAAATCAACAAGAACCTTGTGCTTTAATTTGTTCTGTCGGTTGTGTGGATTAGTTAGAATTGATTTCATTTATAGAATGGCCTTCAATCTCAGCAATTCTTACTAATCAGTTAATGAATGTATTAAAAAGTAGTTACGACTAATGATAGTGAATAAATCCAATGAAAGGTTTAGTTAATAAGGGTCCTTTATGCGGGGCGTGAAAAAGCATCTTACTAAGCCGCCATAGTGTGGGCCTCCATACTTTACTATCAGCATGTGCGGCAATGATGTGTGGTTTCCCCCACTCTTGGATTCTGCTCATGCTTTCCATCAAGCAGGGTAGAGCCACTTTGGTAGGCTAAATATAAAAAAAAAAAATGATTAAATTTCGTTCAGTGTAAGTGTAATGAATCAGAAATTAAATACAATTACTTGCATACTGGAACAAGAGTTCCACAACTAAGCAGATCTTGCACTACTACTGAGTACTAGACAACTGATACGATAATGTTCGTTCCCATACTCCTCCAAAACGGCTGGACCGATTTGTATGCAAATTTGTGAGTATATATATCATATCGGTGTTGGTTTTGTGAGTATATATATCATATCGGGTAGATCTGAGAATCGGCCAACATCTATTTTTTACACCCCTAGGTCGTGAGCGGAGCCGCAGGCATCAGCTAGTATACATATAAAACACCTCAACAGACACTAAATGTTCGCAGATCATTCAAACTGAACCGGCAATCGAAACCAAGCACAGCAGCCGCCCACACTACTAGTGCGCTACCGAGGCAGTCGATAAGAATTGAGAAGTGCTTGGCGATCGTATTACTTAGAACCGAAGGGTATTTAGGTATTTTACAAAATGCGTAAATTATGCGTCCATCTCATGATTGATGTTTTTGTTTTCCAAATCAATCTAAAGTCAATTCAGATTTCCACAAAAAATTAAATCCAATAGTGTTCAAAACGGTACTCTTTATAAAATCAAAAACCGTGCCAATTCAATACAACCTTATAATTAAAAGTTTTAACGTTAAAAACTTTATCGAAATAACTTTGAAGTATTTATGAATAGCTCTTGGCACCTCGAAATGGATTTTTAAGCATGATGAATGAAAAAAAGTGAAGTAGGCAACTGAACTACGGTTGGAACTATTATTGCCCGGTCACTTCCGCGCCGGGTTAGAATATTTTTTTTGGTGCATTTTCTCAGTTAGCTGTGTATTGTCTACAAATGCAGTGATAAAGATAAAGTCATAATAAAATTATCTAACGAGTAATAGAACCAGAAAAATTAGTAGATTTTGAATCTAATCATTTATCTTTCTTCAGAGGCATCCTGGAATGCTACAAGTAGTTTTGCATCGGAAGTACTGTTAAACCTTTATTTGATAGGGAGAATACAAATCGGTCATAAAAACTTTTTGCCTAGCAACAAACACGCTCTAACAAACGAAAACACACACACACACACACACACACACACACACACACACACACACACACACACACACACACACACACACACACACACACACACACACACACCACACACACACACACACACCACACACACACACACACACACACACACACACACACACACACACACACACACACACACACACACATACTCCCATACACACGAACAGAGAGAGAGTGAGAGAGAACCTGTACTATGAGCTCTGATAAACGTATGATTACTAAACAACTTCTAACTCATACACGGTATGAATTAAAACATTACAAATATGGCAATGAACTTGTTAAAATCTTGACAATTATTGGCCATAATTAAATTATATCCCACATAATTCCACAACGATCGTTTTATATCACGATAAATAAACTTCTCGGGCACGTAACAGAGCGTTATGACCGCATTAACCGCGCTACTAATATCTAAATAGATGTATGGTCACATTAATTACACAAATTATTATTTAATGTTGTAGGTATAGGTGATTCTAGCTTTGGTTGATTGGGGTTTGATTTGATAAGTTTTATTGATTTCTTTTGCCCTAAGCCTTTTAATGAAAAGTTTAGTTTAGGGTAATACAGAATTTGTGACATATCGAACAGAGCAGTACTACCTACTGACAGAAGACCAATCTATAATGTATGAGACTGAAGGCCTAATGTCGTAGAAGCATCTCAATAGATCGCCATATTGTGGGTCACCATGCTATTTCATGACAAGTGTAGTTACCACCTCTTGGATTCTACTCATGATTCCCATTAGATAGAAGAGCGTCACTTTAAAAGTTTATTTAAAAAAATACAGAAGCCGACGAGTAATTGCTGAATAGTGCTTTTCTGTATTTCTTGGAACCAAATTTATAGTTTTATGTTAATCTTTAATGTGTAATAATGTTTCATAGTCAAATAACATTAAACAATATTCATTGCTGCCTTGTTGGTCTAGTGGCTGCTGATCTAGAGGTCTCGGGTTCGATTCCCGGGTTGGACTAAATATTTGTATGATCCATAAATGTTTGTTTCGGAGTCTGGGTGTTTTCTATGTAAAATGTGTATGTATTTCCAAAAAAATAGTATGTTTATGTATATATATCAGTTGTTTAGTACCCATAATACAAGCTCTGTTTAGTTTGGGACTAGATGATGTTGTGTGTAAGATGTCAGAAATATTTATTTATTATTTACTAACAACTATTAATCCAAATATATTATTTCACATTATAAAGCCATATGATTTTACTATATTAGTTTTTAACTGCTGTTTATCCTGAGTGTATGTCGGATATCGCGGATATAATTTATTGGGTACAACAATAATAGCCTGCCTGTGACACGTGACTTTTCTATTGATATTAGCTTTTTTAAAATCAGCTCAGTAGATACAGCGATTAACTTCAGTATTGTCACAAACTCACAACGTCAGTAACTGACAGACTTTATATCTTTATTACATATACTAGCCGTGCCCCGCGGTTTCCGTGAAAAAAAATAGGTTTTCGATTTTGCACCTTGTGTTACAAAATAGCAATTTTATTACGGATCGATAATTTTGAAAAATAAAATAGCCTTTAGCCTTCCTCGATAAATGGACTACCCAACACTGAAAGAATCATTCATATCGGACCAGTAGTTCCAGAGATTAGCGCGTTCAAATAAATAAACAAACTCTGCAGCTTTATAATAATAATATAGTATAGATTAGTACAGATATATCTTTGTATAGCAGCCCAGCAGTGGCCCAACGATGCAGGAGCATCTGCCTGCGACTTGCTTGATGGTCTAGAGTTTAGCGTTTGCGCCTACCGATCAAGGCTTTGAATTCTGGGTCGGACCAAATGTTTGTATGATTTGCAAATATTTGTTTCGGAGTTTATATATTTTTCATGTAAATTGTTTTTATTTATACGAAAAAAATATGTTTGTATTTATATCAGTTATCTAGTAACCAGCTTATAATAAGCTTAGTTTTGGACTAGATGGCGTGTGTGTTAGATGTTCAAAAATATCTCATTATGCTGCCATAGTGTGAGTCACCATGCTGTTATGTTTGCATTCACAATGAGAATGGTGACCACTAACCACTGAATTCTACTCACGTTTAACATCAGACAGATTAGAGCCATTTTGCCAGGCTTAAATGTGTTAAAAAAAGGTCCTACAATACTAAGCTACATAATAGTATAACTTTTCCAGTACTAAGCTTATTGCTTAGCTCATTTTCCTTTGTTAAATACAAGCGTGTACTTAATCTGCTTCCGATTCTAACTCCGAACATAAAACGCAAATGAACAGGGAGATAACATTATCTACATGATCGGTTACGAAGGGAATGTTATCATCAAATGAGAAAGCTGTAATCTGATGAGATTACTTAATGACTGAGTATTATAGAAGTAATTATAGGAGTGTAAACTCTACAAATTGCTCCTATATTGCTTGTTTTATTATCTATCTTATCTTATATCTATATACATATATGTATACTAGTTGACCCAGCGAACTTCGTACCGCCCAACTTTAAAATTCCAGAACTTGATCGCAGCGCCACCTACCGCGTCCAATTGCGAATCTAAACCATTCCCAGATCCCCTTGAACACACACAAACTTTTTATCAAAATCGGTCCAGTCGTTTGAGAGAAGTTCAGTGACATACACACTCACACAAGAATTATATATATAAAGATAAAGATACAATGAATTGCTGTTCGTTAGCCTCGCTAAAACTCGAGTACGGCTGGGCCGATTTGGCTAATTTTGGTATTGAATTAATTGTGAAAGTCCAGAGAAGGTTTAAAAGCTGAATAAATATTAAAGTTTTTTCGATCGAGGCAGTACGAAGTCTGCCGAGTCAGCTAGTTAGAGATAAATATATATCTACTGTAAAAGGAATAAATTTAAGCATTTTCATCTCTAATTTTTATCTCTACTTTTTATACATTTTGTTTTTGCTACAGTGACTCTTTTCTGCCTGATGGAAAGCATGAGTAGAATCCAAGAGTAGTGATCGCCATTCTCATTGCGAAAGCAGAAAATATAAAATGGTGACCTACATTGTCCTCCTGTGTCATTTTAATTAGGCCTCGGGTCTCGCAATTACATACAAACAACAGCACGAATGCTGTCATTTTAGGTTGGTCTCCTCTGAGAGGGTAGTACCACCCCAATCGAGCCGGTCCCATTTGTGCGTTGAAATCAGCGTAGTTCTAATACCTTAAATGATATGTATGTACCTCAACGACGGCGCGGTCAGACCTAGATGGGTGACCGTTTGTGGCATTATATGTAATGAGCGTTTCCGTGATTCGGAGGTCACGTTAAGCAGTCGGTCCCGGTTGTTATCATAAGATAGCAGTCGTGAAGCTTAGTTGGAGGCCTTCGGGCGGCTTAAATACATCCAACAGCAAGATTACGTAGCCACAACGTGTCTTGCCAGTCCCCAACCCGCACTCGGCCAGCGTGGGGACGTAAGGCCTTAACCCTCTCTTGAGAGGAGACCTGAGCCCAGCAGTGGGACGTTATGGGTTGTTGATGAAATGATGTGTAATAGTATATCGAAAAACTGATAATTGTCATATAGTTTTAAGCTAAGGAGAGCGTGCCATGACTTATAGATAAAATACTTTGTGAACCTGATATTTTTTGTAAATAACTGTTAATAAAATGCCTAAAAGAATGTAACCAAAATTTGTTAAATCTGTGTTGGAAAAGAGTGTCCATGGAGTTTCTTGTCTGTTCTTCTCCATAGGATCTATGAATTGGAACAGACAATTAGCTTCACAACTGTCTATTGACTGACTACTTGACGTTTCAAAAGTGGCGTTGTATGAGTGTATTTGAAATAAAAATGGTTTGATTTGATTTGATTTGAAATAAATATATGATCCATATAAACATTCGATCGAGTTCGAGAATCAAACTTGAGACTTCAGCATATCAGTTACATATCGTGACGTGAAAAAGCATCTTACTAGGCCGCCATAGTGTGGGTCACCGTACTGCACTGTCCGTTGTGGCAGTGAGGATGGTGGCCTTCACTTCTGGGTTCTGTTCATGCTTTCCATCAGGCAGGGCAGAGTCATTTTGGCAGCTAATATAAAAAAAAAAAAAAAAAAAAAAATGCTATCACTGTACCACCAAGGCTTTCAAATTCACGTTAAATCGGTACTAACAGAATAGACACCAAAATGCAATTATAGATTTTTCATTAACCGTCGCGACTATCTTGATAAATATCAGATGGTTTCTTTATCTCAGTAGGTTCTTCAATCACAGAACGGACATAGGCGTACCCAGACGTCTTCCTCAATCTTGATTACTATTTGAAATGCTGGGTATATTTTACCCTTAACCTATCTGTCTTCGATAAGGACGTAATGATTATAGTACGTAGCTGTACGTATGTCATACGTTTACTATGTAACTAACTCTTGTTGCTCCTAACCAGGTATGTCGGTTAACGAGGTGATTATTTAATATAATTTAATGATTTGAACTGACAACCGATTGAAAAATAAAATAAACACAATGTTCAGTGAAGCTTACTACAATACATTAGAGACAAATCAAATCGTCAGAGAGAGAGAGATTCACAGAGAGAAAAAAATCTACCAACTGTTGTTTTGAATTTTGTTAGGTACTTTATATAGACACAAAATTTACTAGTTTTTCGTTAATATCTTTAAATTATAAAAATAGACCTACTTGTATTATAATTTCATCACATGTTTTCTAAATGTGTCATATTGTTATTTTTAGAAATAACACAAAAGGTTACACAAAAGTTACCATTTTAAGATAATATATCGCTAAGTATGGAAAATAGAGATGTTTCACGCGCGTGGCTCACATGTCAAATTAAACCGTCGGTCACGGTTGTCATGAATATCTATGACATTCATTATTAGGAAGTTAGTGCCCTCAAATATACTAACAGCTATATAGTTCGCATGTGTTTCCTTCCCATTATGATCCCGGGTCCTTTAAGGGCGTGAAAAAGCATCTCACTAAGCCGCCATAGTCTGGGTCGACACCACCTCACTTCCTGCATCGCAGACAGTCTGGTGGCTTCCACTCCTGTATTCTACTCATGCTTCCCATCAGGCAGAGTAGAGTATCTTTGGCAGGCATCAAATAAAAGAAAAAGAAAAAAAGAAGTTAAACCTTTAATTTCAGTTCATCCACAGACTTGCGTAGGTCCGATGCTAGTCGCACGATATTTACGTAAAACCAGTTGAACTAGTAGCCGACCCCAAATAATCTTGGGAACAATAAAAGCTAAGAAAATGATGAAAAATTGACGAAGATGAAAAGCTAAGTATATTTATTTATTAGCCTTCCTCAATACAGTTGTATTAACGTATAACTTTATATACTCGAACGTGACTTAGCGTCTCGTAAAAAGATTTATGCACCCTCTTACATACCAAACACATGATCGAATAATGGAATTTCGCACAGCCCTTACAAATTGCCAGTGCGTACCTACGCTAAAAAATCTCGAGGATCAAAGTTTCTTCCTTAAGCTTTCTAAAGTGAAATCAAATTTGCCTGATATAATGCATGAATAGAATTCAAGAGTATCTAAGGTCGTCATACTCATCGCGAAAACAGATAATGCAATATGGTGAAGCACACTATGGCGGTCTATTGATATGTCGCACCTCGCACTCACTACTCACTCTGTAGTGGAACATTATCAACGATCACTCAAGGCTTTGGTAACGGTATACTTATTCTTATCACGATGTGAAGTAATTACTTAATACGTTGCATTCAATTTAGTTTGTGATCTCGGTAACCTATTAATAAAAATATGATCTTTTTTATTTAATCTACTGAATCGATTTTGAAAATTTATTTACCAATAAAAACCACATTGTTTGTGCATGTGTTAATATCTGACAACCAGACAGGCAAAGCCGCGGGGAGAGTCTAGATAAATAAAAAGCTTTTTTTGTATTGTATCACAGTAGTTTATTTTATGTTCTCTTTGTATAAATATTATTTTAATTGTAATCATCATAGTGAAAAAATATTTTAAACTTAAAATATTACGTAAAATCTTACATTAATTCCAATCCTGTTAATGTAATCCCTATATTTATTTACAATATTTACATTTATAGCTATTTTTATTATGATGCACCCCTGTTTCCTTTTTATTAGTTTATATAAACTTGTTTCAAGTCACAATTAAGTTGTCGGTTCCTCATTTTCATGGGGTATGTTGCTAAGTTGTGTTCTGTTCAATAGAAAATCCAAGTCTGTAGATATTTTATTCAATACTTTAATAGTTTGAGGATTATCATAAGTCTTGTTCCATTCTCTATTGATTTGTTCTATGTGTGGCTTGTCACAGTCTTCTTTAATTGTCTCGATGGACGGCAGGGATGTGCTCGAGGTGAATTTCTGCGAGCCTTTCTTGAGGCAACTTTTCACGGGCGTTGAAGTTATATTTGAAACATCTGGATTTGATTGTACACATATTGTACACGTTTCCTAAACACAGCAAAAAAAATAACGATTAATACAAACATTTTGTAACGATAAAACTTAATGTAGTATTTTCTTATTAAGATATCATAAATTATACCTTTGCAATGTCGAACTGCTTCTCCGTATATGGCTCCAAAGAAGTCATTACTGCAACAGGTTTTTGATAAGGGTTTACTTCTAAGCATACTGTGGCTACATACTCTTCTGCGTGGTCCGTCCTCACAACACCGGTTGGAATTAAGTCACATACTGAGCGTGGATGTGTATCGTAACGAC
Organism: Phragmatobia fuliginosa; assembly: GCA_932526445.1. NCBI lineage: Eukaryota > Metazoa > Arthropoda > Insecta > Lepidoptera > Erebidae > Phragmatobia > Phragmatobia fuliginosa. Next base: position 14,284,668 of record OW052074.1, on the reverse strand, counting down.
CACCATATACAGATGGCTTATATTCTACACATTTGACAATATCAGCCCGACTATCAGGGTTAGATCTCCTTCTCTCTAGGGGAGTAGCATGCCAATATCTGGCAGTGGAGGAAGCGGGCGATGACTCTAACACAACAACACCTCCACGACTTTCTACTTCCACTCCTTGTTTAATGTATACTGAAATAAAAATTAACATAAAGATCTTATATGTAGTAAAAGCTGAAGATATCAAAACTCTTTTTAAGATAATACGTACGGCTAATAGAAGTATCACCAACAGGGGAATCTTGCCAGTCTGTGTTATCTTGGAGTGGCAGCATACTACGTACCACTCGCAGACACTCCTTATCCAGTATTACGTAACACACGAGCATTGCTGTACCCTGTATATGTGAAAAAATTGAGAGATTAATAAAGCGAGCACATTACCTAAAGCAAGTGAAAAAAATGAATTGAATTTATGCACTTACATTAGCAAATGCTGCGACAGAGAGCGCGAGAATTTGCATGACTAGCTTTTCTCCAGGCTGCACGTATGTAACTCCTGCTACAATTGTGGATACTGAGGTCAGAAGCAGCACCAAGGTATTGTTCACTACTCGATTTCTGAAATACGACCAACCTATTTTAGATTTCCAAGAGAAATAGGAAAGAATTAGTGACTTCTAGCAATTTCTGCAGATTTACCTGTCTCCTATATTAGCTCTTCTATCCAATGGTAACTTTCGCGTAACGTGACCTAGCATCTTCCGTGCACACAAAGCCAGTGCTAAAGTCAGTACTGTGAGAAGAATAATGCCAGCTGCAAAAATGCTGTTTGCCGCAGAACCCACTTTTAGAGGAGCATCTCCCCACATTCGTGCCGATAAGCAACATAACACGCAAACACCTGTAATCCAACGTCAAGTTATATATCTATATATCTGTGCGATAGAAATTCACTAAAAATATGTACTATAGGGGTACCTACCGGCCAATAGTCCTACAGAGTGAGACCGTTGTGCAGTGCCTGCAAGCTCTGCATGTAGTAAGAGTGGCTGTGCACACAATGCTGCACTTGCTATGCACCAGCATACTACTACCATCCATACGTATATGCGCGGGAGGGACACCTGCTTTAATAAAAAATTGTCTTAAGATAATTATGTCTAATACAAAAATTACCTGTTTTATCAACGGTGAATATACCTCAGTGTCATGACAATTAGTCAATGCAAACATAGCAGCAGCATTTCCCGTTGCAGTACCCGCTGCAAGTATCGCATACATAGTTTCTCGACGCCGTGCAACAGCTGGCATGATGCTTAACAATTGTATTATGCTTACGCAAATGCACATAGCACCGCTCACGTTGAGACATATCACCAGTATACCGTGGAGATCCTCCTTACTATCTGTCTGGTAAAGATAAAGTATTACAATTATGAGGTTGTATGCAAGCGAATATATTTATGTTTATTGCAATTTATTTAGAAGAAGATTTTTCTTTGAGTCTATGAATTGTAAAATCCAAAATTTTGATATACTCACACTTGTAGAGCTGATTTGTGTAAATAGTGCATAAGTACCAGCACCACGGCAATGGCAAATTGCATGAAATCCCTGTGATATTCGAATGTCACACCCAGACAAGTGCCACACACCCGGTACTGCCGCGGAGCGAAAACCACACGCTAATTTTGAGGCTGTCAACGTTTAACAAAATGTTTAATATTAGTTTCTTGATTTCAGTTATACCATTAGACTTAAAATGTGTATCTTTTAATTAATGCGTTACTTTTAATTTAATTTACAGTTCAAGATATATTTTTAACAAACCATCAACACTGTAGTTCAGAGAGTGCTTTAGCAACAACGTCACACTCAGTTGTAAGGTGCGGTCAAGTGAGGTACCGCTAATGTACACCTGAACTTGCTGCGAACACAACGCGTACTGTAATTCACCGACACCGCTGTGAAACACAAAAACATTTAAAAAATAAATAAAATAAAGCATTAATGGGTTTTAAGCTAAGTAATGTTACCTATGCTTAGTCAATGTTCTTAAAGATGGTAGTCTAGCTCCCAGGTCCTGGTAGAGAACAGTGACTATGATAAGGTTCTTGACAATAGATGCCAAATCCACACGTGTTGTCTCTACGTGCCACTCGGTTGAGCTGCGTTGCCTTGTACTATAGTCTAACTCCATATGCACACTGGACTCACTTCTTACACTGAATGATTTCAAATGTAGTTCTAACTTTTTTGTAATGCTTGCCGTCTTCATTATTGCACTTTGAAGTTCATAAATTTTCTAAAAGCAGAAAGGCTTTATTTTGCAAATAATTATTTTTAGGTGGTTAAAGGTAACAAATTATCATAATTTATAATTACTTGCTCATCTACGAAAGCGTCTGGTTGTGTTAGTAAGTGATCGTATATGTTGAGCAAGTTTGTAGCGCTCTGTGTTCTATCATTATGTTGCACTGCAGCTGACGATAAGTACTGCAGCATATGAGTAGCATGACGCAGTGGAGTAACTCCAGCTCCCTCAAGCATAGACAGAGATCGTAAAACTGATAAATACTGCCGAGACACTTCCGATGTATTATCCCATGAATATCCATGAGAGACCAGTGTGAACTGCGAACAATAAGATTCAAACCAGTAAAGAAAGCGATAGCTTGACAAATTAATTCAGAGTGTATATATTTTACCTTCTCATATATGTCCTTAAGACGATCAGCAATACAACCAGAGTAATCCAGTGACATCCACTTTGCACCATGTTGACCTGTTTTCGGCTCACAAAACCTAAAAAAATGTTTGCATTTGTTAAATTATCCCCGAGTCGACAATGTTTTTTTTCAGTATATTTCCTAAGCATTAGTTTTACCTCGTAATTTCACCACTGTATTCAGGAGGACAAGAAATTGATGCATAGGCTCCAGGAGCTGTTCTTGTCCATAAGATACCAACCACCGATTCATTTTCACATGCGTCATCGTGAACGTCAAGTGCCCATACCCAAACACTTACAGAATTGGTACCCGCAGAAGAAGAAACTTGGCATCGATATTCACTAGACTTCTGAAATTATTTCAAACATTACTAACAACGAACTCAATAAGGCATCATAACATTTCGATATCTCTAAAACAGTGTACTCACTTGAACATTATATAGTTTAAGCACACTACCCGCTGGATAAAGATCTTCCCAAACATGTCTGTCTGGCTGCATCCGCAATAAGCTCCTTTCTCGTGCCCAACTAAAGCCTAATACACCGTGCGCTCGACCCGCACCGGTTAGGCATGTTATAGTGACATTGTCACCCTGAATTAAAAGAATCTAAGGTTACATTTAAATTATGAGAGGAAGAAAACAATAATCGGGTACAGAAGATGATGGTAATGTAGTGACTGCAGATTATGAATTAGGAAGATTATGCAAGTTCAATCGTTTTATATAAGCATAATTTAATTATAAATCCTATACCTTGTAGACAGTTAGTGTTGATGGTATAAGTCGTATAGAGGGTGGTGTGAGCACTGTCAAGGTGAGTGCTCTACATCTTCTCCTGCCAGAATCATCAGCAGCACATGACCACGTACCACCGTCTATTTGTTGAGCATCTGATACTGCCAACACTGACATACGGCGACCTAGTGTGTCTTCAGCTACTATACGTGTCCAAAGTTCTCTGAAATAAATATCTTTTAATAGCCGCGGACTAATGAGTTCAATTCTTCTTCTTCCTAGCCTTTATTGCTCCCAAGATTATTTAGGGCGGCCACTAGTTCTATCGGTTTTACCTGAATATCAGTTTTCCACGGAGCGACTGACTTTAAACCTCCTCAACTCTGAGAGTGAACTGAATTCAAAGGTTGAACTGGTTGTATATATTTGAGGGCATTGACTTCCCAATTACGATTGCCATAGATGTTCATGAGAACCAGAAATTGGATTACATTAAAGATTTTGTTTGAATTGAAAGGAAAATTAGTAAATGCCACATAATTTAATCATAGCCTTATTTTCTTAAATAGGTAAATTTAAAAAACAGATCAATCGTTTTTTTTTCACATTTCGAAGAATTAAACTTTTACGTTAAGTTATTATATTGTATAAAAAAGATAGTTTTCAATATACAAATAGAGGCAAGGTTTTATACAAGTTTCGTACACATTATACAATGAATTTCTTCAAATCCTCTTCATCGGGTTTATTGTATTTATTTATAAATCAAATTTCAATTCAAAAGCAACTTGACTAATTTGGTGTCAAACTATACTAATTACATAGTATGTTCAGGTTCATTTAACAGACGGGTATCGAGTGTTAATCGAAGTCATCAAGTTAGAAACGCGTTATAGGAAACTGGGCGCTATATCCGTGCGGTAGAATAACATTCACCGTTAATTGCATGGGTGAACGTTAGTGGCGGCTTCTCTTCACCTCGTTAACCTGTCACTTCACAACAAGCTTTCGATGTTATCAAATCGCTGGAATTTGTGAATATTTTAGACGTTGCAAAATAATGTGAGGGACTCTTGAAAGTGTTTCAGGAATCTCTATGCCTATACTGTTGACGTAAATATTCTTTAATAGAATTTTACAATAAAAAATGAAAGTTGTATGAAGGATGTGATATAGAAAATACTATTATTTTTATTATTAAACATGTACACTTTTTATGTGAGAATTATCACAGAGCTTATTGTGTTCAAGTGAAATGTTGGATTCAAACCTACTGAAACCATAAGGTAGATAACAGCACGTAGTCTACTGCTCATATCACGTAGCTTTATACATTTTTTAAAAGTCTACCTATCTAAATTCAGCTTTATTAAAATCTTCAGTTTCGGATTTTGTTTCTTCGTCATTTGAAGAAATAATAATCAATATTATTCTCTTAATCCAGTAACAAAAAATTGTGCCTCAAATACCATTGAATTTTCTACCAAAATTAATAACAAAGTTGTGATGTTGCTTACCTTGTAGTGGCATTGAAGTTTATTTTAACACCATCCTTGTACCAAGTGAAAACTATGTCAGGAGAGCCATGGGCCATGCAGGTCAGTATGAATTCTGATCCTTCCCATATCTCCGGGCGTTGATTTATAGCCAATGCCTAGAAGATTATGACACTTATATATTAGATAATGATATAGGATGTTACTGCTACTTAATAAGTGAATTTTGTTAAGGGGATACTGCAACTAAATGAATTTGTCGGTCGAACCAAATAAGTATTTTCTATGTCAGAAATTTTACCTACTTACTGTTGTCGCATGGTTTATATATAACTAGCTTTCACCCGTTTGTATGTCGCTAATCGCGGTAAAAAGTAGCTTATGTCCTTTTTACCAAGTACCAATTTTCATTTAAATCGCTTCAATATTTTTGCTGTGAAATGCGGACAGACAGACAAGTTACTTTCGCATTTATAATATTGTTAAGAATTATTCTCATACCTTTAATACAGTTTTTACTGTTGCATAGCTGCGTTTATTCCATTTCATTCATTTTCTAAATATTTTCTTAAGGATCTTATTAAAAATACCAGGCTTTGCTTAGTATCAATTTTATCTGCCACTGTGCTTAACAAAAATGTATTACGTACCAAAGAGTGAAGAAAGTTTAAGTATTGCGTAAAAAGTTTAACAAGAATTATTCTAAGAACCCAAGCAAATTACTTTAGAGATTGTTTGTGAAGTAAAAAGTTTAAAGTTTTTGAGAAGGGGATAGCCATGTATGAAATTTAGTCTCATTTAATGTAAATTTTAATTTTGACGGTATTTTCTCTGAGTTGTCAACATCCCTTTAATACCTTTCCAAACTTTAGATACTCAGATTTATGCACTACCAGCTGTTGCTAGCGGATTCATTTGGTTCTAACCTTAGGGGTGAAATTATCGAAAATCCTTTCTTATTAGATTCTTACAATATTAAATGCTATAATGTTTTTACGCTCATTGGGTTAGAACTTGAACTGAGAAATCGGTCAGGTAGTGCAAGCAATTTTCAATGTTACATTAGTGCTTACTTGTAAGCTAAGTGCAGGCTGTATATCAAAGTATAGTGTATCTGGGAGTAGACGAAGCGTGTGTGGCCGGATCCGCGACGCTGCAAGCTTTGCCAGTGCAGCGCGTAAAGCTTCTGCCTCGTTTCTGGCACTCCACAAACGGATATAAACCATACGAGCACCGGTGGCACCTACTGAACTGTGGACAAAAATACTTGTAGATTCCTGAGTCACTAACTACCATTATGATAACAACCAGAACCGAATACTTAGCGTGACAAGATTTTTTAGTTAAGTAATAGAAGGTATTGACAGAATATGACTGAATTTTATCTGAGACTGTAAGACACTTTACTAAACAATTCGGACCGGTAAGCCATACCTTACCGGTTCGAATTGTTTGGGTCGTCTCCAAAATACAAACGTTAGTAAATCGGTATATCGTTTTTAATTTCTGGATAAAATGCTTGTGGAAATTGATCAGCTTCAGAACTCATAAATAGTGTGGGGTAGTTTTCTCAATAAATTTGCTCCACAAAACAACATTTAATTTAATTTAAACGATACTTTTAGAGACTTTTGGATAGGACACTTGATAAAAATTTATAACCAAATAAATAATTTCGTTAACAAAACTTTATGTAGTATTGGTATATATATGGATAAGACTGCTTCATTTATTTGTGGCAAGCTGAAGCACATGGTATCAATAAATTCACTTTTAATGAATTAAACAATATTTGTGTAGAAACTCACCTCATGTTCAAAATTTCTATTTCATCATCTAAAGTGATATTCGAAGTTCTGAGATAACTTGTCAGCTGTAATAAAATTTGTAGAATTTAAATTATATAGTATTGTATTTGATAAAAATCTATAAAAGTATTAGAAATACTTGCTTGTTTAATAATTTCTTGTGATATGTTGATATTAGGTTGATCCACTACCTGCAGTCTTGTATCAAATCTTGCTAAAGCTACAATTATTGAAAAGGAGGTTTTATTTTAAAACATTATTTTAACAACAATAAAAGAACAAATTATAGTGTTATACGTACTAAAATCTCTTTCTTTTGGACTACAATCACAACCGTTTCTTTTAGTACATCCTTCTGAACATTCTTCTGTGCCGCACTCTGGAAGAATACGCAACGTTTATAAGAGGGCAGTACTTTATTTTATAAGGCTTATTCAAATCTCTACTATGAATCAAAACTTTTAGATTTTTTTTTAATAATTTTGCAACACTAATTTCTATTCGATTTGTAACTATTCTATTATGTATTGTAATGTGACCTAGTGCTTACCATGTTGTGCTATCTGTGATTCACAAAGGTTGCCGGTGTAACCAGGCGCGCATATACAACTGAGAGTAGCGGGACCCATTTGTCTGTCGGTGTAAGTATTATTTAATAGTCATACTCATTCTAGGGCAATAAATTAGAGACAAAGTATAAGCCATAACGTGTGAATTCATATTTATTACTTAAATTTATATATATTACTCGATATTTATGTGTAATACTTGAATATAATCATACTTGAATCATTTCTAATATTCTGTAATATCTTAGGAAAAGGAAATTTTCAAAATTGTTCAAAGCTGATATAGAATTTCAAGAATCAATAAAAAATATGAGTCTTCAATATTTAGATAAATTCTAACTTTATAATGAACTGAAACTTTACTCAGCAAACATTGACGAAAATTTCATTATAAAGAGCGCTAAATTCGTTACTTTGAGGAAATGGTTGAATAATAAAGGAAACTGGCGACCTTCATTTATAAATATCGAGTAAAATATCAAAAATGGCGATCCAAGTGGACGTAGGGTCATTGATCCTCTTACCTGCAGGTGCCACCATTTCGACACATTTTGGGCGCCCTCATACAGAGTGGTCCTATTCCACAGTCTTCTCCAGAGTAACTCTCGAAACACGAACAGAAAAAATCCCTGCAATTTGGATTTTTTTATATTTATGAACGAACATATTATAGTAGACAGATAAGATAAAGAACAAATTTTCTATAGAGTGTTGCTTTAACATTTATGTATATTTGACAACACCATTTTTGTCCTAGATGTTGTTACCATGCCGACCCCTACGGATCTTCATAGTAAAGTAGTATGTCGGTGTCGACTAAAATCACAAGTATTATGTCTTTCGTAAGTCTATTGTTAGGATCTCGGGTATTTCCGAGAAAGGACGTCATGAAGAAATCCAGAAAATCCTGTTTTATTATAGGAAGTATATGCTATGTCTCCTCCCTTTCGATCCGTAGGTCTGTGTCCGCAGGCTCTATGGATTACAAAACATAATTTTATGAATTAATATTCTTACTGGAAATCGTGTGTAGCGTAGCAATGTCCAAGCAATCTGCACTGAATAGCGCTACACGAAGTCGGTCTTGCCACTTCAACTGGACTCCTCACTGCATAAGTTATATTGAATCCAAACACTGATAAAAGTCCCAATGCTCTAAGTTGCGTGCCTTCTAATCTGTTGAGATTCAATTCCACTACAAGTACTGGACTCTGTACCTGAAAAGAATAACTAAGATGAAATTTGATATACAGGTAATATAAATATTACAGGCACATTTTTACATGTATTTGTAGAAAACCGTCAATGGATCTGTTCTCCACTCCTCTTGCAAAATTAAACACAATACTGTCTGACCATTACTTTCGCGAATAGCTGTATAACCACCTATATGGATTTGCAGTCAACCTTTAAAACGTACATGTTTATTTTGAAGTATGGCCATTTGGATATTTTTGGAAACTTGTCAATGGCCCTCACTATGTTAGTTATTTTTATTTAAATTCAAATTCTAGCTGTAAGTTTCCATAAATTTGTAAATTAAAATAAAATAAAATATCGGTAGAGATACCTCAGGTATGGTCGTCTGATAGCAAACTAGTCAGATTACTAGGTATTATGGCAACATCAACCACGGTGACTTTGTACTTTTACAATAGCTGCGAGGCTGCGAGTAACAACGTAGGGCAAAGCTAATAAAAAAGTAGTTTAAGTTACTCTTTATCTCATCACCTAACTGTATTTGTGTGTTGTTCATGATCATTTGTTGCGTGTTTGGGTGTCAATAAATATTTTGGCCATATTTTGTCCTTACATAAAACGTCATCTAGTCCCAAACTAAGCAGACCTTGTGTTAGGGATACTAGACAACTGCGAGGGCGTCTCCCCCCCGGGGTCGGTGTAATTTGCTACGCCGACGACACTCTTGTGACAGCCCGGGGGGCGACCTTCGAAGAGGCGGCACGCCTGGCCACCACAGGAGTCTCCCTGGTGGTCGGGCGCATTGAGGCGCTGGGTTTGCGGGTGGCCCTAGAAAAGACGGAAGCCCTACTTTTCCATGGGCCCCGTCGTGGTCCACCCGCCGGCGCCTCCATCGAGGTCAACTCGGTCCTCGTACCGGTCCGGGCCCATTTGAAGTATCTGGGTCTGGTCCTAGACGGTAGGTGGCTCTTCGACGAGCACTTCCAACAGCTTGCTCCGAAGCTGATCGGCACTGCCTCCTTCCTTGGGCGTCTTTTGCCCAATCTGGGAGGAGCCAGTGTCGCCACGAGGCAGCTGTACACGGGGGTTGTCCGGTCTATGGCACTCTATGGTGCACCGGTGTGGGCGGCGGCTCTGACCGAGCAGAATAGGGCGCGCCTCAGGCGGCCGCAGAGAACTCTGGCGGTCAGAGCCATACGGGGTTACCGCACCGTATCGACGGAGGCGGCGTGCGCCCTGGCCGGAACACCCCCGTGGGATTTGGAGGCGGAAGTGCTCGCCGACGTTTATCGGCGAGTGGCTAACTACCGGGCGGAGAGTGGTGGAGTTGGACCTCCGCCCGAGGACGTGCGCGAGTGGCGCGAAGCCGCTCACCGAGCCACGATGGATCGCTGGTCGGTCCGGCTGGAAACTCCACGTGCTGGCCTCGCCACCGTAGAGGCGCTTCAGCCGGTCATCGGCGAATGGGCAGTGCGGCAGCACGGGACCCTTACCTTCCGACTGACGCAGGTTCTTTCCGGGCATGGTTGCTTCGGAAAGTACCTGCACTCGGTTGCCAGGAGGGAATTGAGTCCCGCCTGCCACCACTGCGACTGCAGTGAGGATTCGGCTCATCACACGCTGGCGGTCTGCCCCGCATGGGAGACGCAGCGCCGGGTCCTCACTGCAGTCATCGGAGAGGATCTCTCGCTTCCGGCCGTCGTTCGTTCCATGGCCGGCAGCGAGAGCTCATTTACCGCGGTCGCAACCTTCTGCGAGGACGTAATCACGCAGAAGGAGGCGGCGGAGAAGGCCCGGGAGGACGACATCCAATCGGACCAGATTCGCCGCCGGCGACTCGGGCGGCGGAGGCGCGAACATCTGCGCCTCATGCCGCCTTGAGTGTGGCCGTGGGTGGACGGGATGGGTTTTCCCTCCACCCGCCCTATGTGGCCAGCCGCGAGGAGGCGGCGTCGGTGTGTGCCGGACGCCGCCTAAGAGAGGGTCGTCAAACCGAGACGGTGCCCGCATCAGGAGCGGGCAGGCGCTGGAGAAGTTCAGAAGGAGATCTCACCCTGGACTTCTCCTCCTCCTAAACGGAGAAGCGCGGAGAAGGCACACTGTGTGGTTTTTAGTCGGTTCAAGTCCGACACACCACCCCGCCGTAACCCCCGGTGGGGTGACGGTCCATGATGATTTTCCACACATAAAAAAAAAAAAAAAAAAAAAAAAAAAAAAGGGATACTAGACAATTTATATGACTACATAGATATACGTTTTTTGTAAATACATACATATTTTACATAGAAAACACCCAAACTGTGAAATAAATATTTGTTTATCACACAAACTTTTGATCCGACCCGTAAATTAAACCCGACGTCGCATACCCACTGCACTACCGAGGCAGGCAGCAAATAATAAAAGTTTTGGAAACCCGACAGAATGTCATCTAGTCTCAAACTGAGCAGAGCTTGTACAATTGAAGCTAGATTGACTGATAGAACTACGTTTTTTTTTTGTAAATAATAATCTTTATATATATAATTCTTGTGTGAGTGTGTATGTCACTGAACTTCTCTCAAACGACTGGACCGATTTTGATGAAATTTTTTGTGTGTGTTCAAGGGGATCTGGGAATGGTTTAGATTCGCAATTGGACCCGGTAGGTGGCGCTGCGATCAAGTTCTGGAATTTTAAAGTTGGGCGGTACGAAGTTCGCTGGGTCAACTAGTATATTATATTATTCCCAGAAAACACCCAAACTCCGATTACATAACAGTTAGATATCATCAACAGCCTATAACGTCCCACTGCTGGGCTCGGGTCTCCTCTCAGGAGAGTGTTAAGGCCATACGTCCCCGCACTGGCCGAGAGTAAGGGACTGGCAAGACACATTGTGGCTACGTAATCTTGCCGTCGGATGTTTTAAGCCGCCAGAAGGCCTCCAACTAAGCTTCACGACAGCTATCTTATGACAACAACCGGGACCGACTGCTTAACGTGTCATGCCACAAAAGGTCACCCATCTAGATGCAGACCACCTTTGTTTACCCTCGGAGCATGTTTCCAATCACCGATGAGCATTTCCGTGATTCGGAATCACGGAAACGCTCATAAAATATCATGCGACATACGTTCACCCATCTAGGTCTGACCGCGCCGTAATTGCTTATCCTCGGTAATTGTTTTCAATCACCTAAGGTCACTAAGGTGGCTATGATGGCTGTTATGTAATGGTGTTCTTAAAAACCTAACCCCTGATTTATTTTTATATATCGTCAATTTAGTGCTTCCTTTAGTTACTAAAATTTTATTTAATTGATTTATTACTTAAGATATTCAGCTTTTTGCGGTTATCTTGTAATGCTAATATCTTTATTGAAATAACATGGGCAGAGTGCCAAGGATATTCTCTTTCAGATGATTCAGAAAAATAGTCAATCTTTTTCATTGTTACACTTTGTAAGATATTCATCCAATTTTTTTAAATTAAAGTGTAATTAAAGAGTTTTAGAAGAGATTTAATAATATCGATGATGTACTATCAAAACATACACTCGGTTCCAAAAATAACGGGTCAGTCACATAAACCCGAATATCTCCCGAACTACGTATGCCATCCTAATGAAACGAAGACTGTTCAATTGAGAATTTAATTAAACAGATAAAAAATAAAATAAAACTTAGTTACACCCACAATATTAATCTTAAATTAAAAAAAAACTAAAGTAGTCATATTTTTCTTAAGATTACATTTTTTTTATGATTGTTTTTTTGCTGTTTTTCATCACTGGAGGCTTCATCACGTGGAGGCAATACAAAGTATTAAATGAAGAAAGTGATGAAAAACAGCAAAAAAACAATCATAAAAAAAATGTAATCTTAAGAAAAATATGACTACTTTAGTTTTTTTTTAATTTAAGATTAATATTGTGGGTGTAACTAAGTTTTATTTTATTTTTTATCTGTATAATTAAATTCTCAATTGAACAGTCTTCGTTTCATTAGGATGGCATACGTAGTTCGGGAGATATTCGGGTTTATGTGACTGACCCGTTATTGGTTTATGTGACTGACCTGTTATTTTTGGAACCGGCTATAGTTAAATTAAAAGTGATACAAAAAATTCTTGGGAGATGGTGGTGATAACATCTGAATATAGTTAGATATAAATGTGGTTGATGAAACTTACTAATTTAATATATAAATATTTTCGGACCACTGACACACAACGTCATCTAGTCCCAAACTAAAGTAGAGCTTGCACTATGGGTACTAGACAACTGATATAAATATAGATATTCTTTTTTTTTAAACATACATATTATACATAGAAAGCACCCAAACTCCTAACGGTAATCAAACCAGAGACCTCTTGAACAAAAGCCACATACGCTAACCAATAGACCAACGAGGTAGACAATATTATCCAAAAAATGCATTACTAGTTGATCCTATTTTCATTAACGTATAATAAATTTTTTTCAATTTAAAGTACGTTCTTCATTCAATGTTCTAACTTTATATTTTTAAAAATTTAAATCTATTTAAAATTACTGCTATGAGAAAAATACCTTTTAAATGTTGCCAGTAATAACTTATACCCTCCATACATAATCAACGTCTTGCTTTTTTATCACCACAATGTTCTGACAATTCTCAAGAACCAGCTTCAATTACTCAAAGTATACAAATGGATTAACTGGAGTGAAATATTTTCTTAGAAGCAATACTGCTCAGACAATCCTTTGTCTAATGGTAAGGAGGTTCTGAACGATATAAAAACAAGGTGCACGGAACCGGGGATTTGTTGTTCAACCTATTTCTGAACGTGTTTCATGTAGAAACGAGATACGTTTGATGATTATTTATATGTTATAGTGGGTGTATTTAATTTAATCTAAATTGAGTTTTAAATTGTCACAAATAAAAACAGGAAGACTTTAACGTAATTAATATTAAATGAATCTGACATAAATTAAATAAGAAAGAAGTATGAATTCACTTTACGACGTTAAGATATCGTCGATTTTTGACTGATTTGAAATATTTAGGAACTCTTCCAAACATATAAAGCAATTCCTAAACTGTGTAAGCATACTCCTTGTTAGTTCCCAAGTTATTATTAAGTAAAAGAAAAATTCTACGAAAGAAACATGAAGTAGCTCAGTTTTTAGGGTTCAACAGTCAATAAATTATTAGTTGTACTTTGATTACAAAGGTTTTTATTTATGACAAAAATATATAAGTATGTATCATCATCATCATCATCATCAGCCTATCGCAGTCCACTGCTGGACATAGGCCTCTCCCATTGCACACCACTGTGATCGATTTTGGGCTTCTCGCATCCAGCTCCTGCCAGCCATCTTACGCAGGTCGTCACTCCACCTCGCCTGTGGGCGTCCTACACTACGTTTACCGAGACGCGGTCTCCACTCAAGAACTCTTCTGCCCCAACGGCCATCAGTTCTGCGGCTAATATGGCCAGCCCACTGCCACTTCAGCTTGCTAATTTGCTATAAGTATGTATATCAAAATTGAAAACTCATGTAATGTGTTTACAATTGTAGTTGTAATATGCATAATATTTATCAATCTTGTCTGCTTCATTTGGGTTTAATGGTATATATAATACGTGCCAAGTAAAATTTATTTCATGCTCGGTTCCTATTGATTTTAACGCGATGTTAACTGTCATCAAAACACAAAAAAAATGAGAAAATCATTATGTATATAGCTTTTTATAAATCGAACTAGCTGCTCGCGTCCTAGAGGTATGAAAAATAAATATTCGCCTACCCGATATGCACACGAAATTTCATACAAATCGGTTCACCCGTTTCGGAGGATTTTGGTAACAAAGGCACGAGAATTTTATATATTATATGTTATTTATCGATTTGTAATAATTTGGATTCAAAGGAGAACAAATAAACAAAATAAAAAACGGTAACCACGATCTGACAAAAACAAAATATAACGAACGTGTTCTGAAATCAAAATCCAAGGGTCCTCGTACATTTCTTTTTTTTCTTTACAACACGATTCTTGTTACTATAACAACGGATAGAACATTATGTAAAAAGAAAATTCTTTTTCGTGTTTGTCGGGAATAACTGGCTGTTACGCCTACATCAGATAGTATTTATTGTTGCTGTCACACACATTCGTAATAACAAACAAAATAAGGTGTCTATAAGTTAAAATGTGACACTTGTAATAGCTATAAAGCCTAAACGAGGCATCCCTTTGATATTAGATGTTTAGAGCACGAGCAGCGTTCAGAAATAACCATCCGAAAAGTCATATTTGCAGAACATTTATTTGAAGTATAACATTTCTGTTCCCAGCTTACACAATATTATAATATGTATGTATGTTCAATGGCTTTTCTTAATAGAGAAATGTCGTTTCTTTGTTGAACAAAGAAACTCAGCTATGTTCTTCTTCAAGAAACAAAGAATCTCCATGCCAGCAGTTTAGTAGTAAAAGCGTAATAGCCAGATAGACTGACAGACTTAATTTAGTTTTTTTTATTATTAGAATAGATTATTATGGATAAGTTTCTATTCTTATATAAATAAATCCTTACTAATATTATAAACGCGAAAGTTTGTGAGTATGTATGTTTGTTGTTCTTTCACGTAAAAAGTACCGAAAAGATTTGGATGAAACTTTACAGTAATATGGATTATATATCAGAATAACACATATGCCAATGTATGTCAAGTGCATGAAGTAGAAATAAATAATGAATATGCTACTTTTACTGCAATAATCGAGATACACGCGGGCGGAGCCACGGGCGAATATAGTATAATAGCCAAAATATTTTCACAAAATCAATACTAAATCAATTGACAAAATTATGTAATATATTATGTTTTGATCATCTCTTGCAATTTTTTTTAAGATTACATTTTCATGTATCTATACCACATAGCATCTCTCTATATTAAGAAGAAATACATTTGGTATTTTTTTAGGAAGGGAGAGCATTCCTTCTACTACTAATCATATCTAGTTTATTATTTACAGCACAACAAAACTAGCTTTTGACCCCGGCGTCTCCCGCGTTTATAACGGTTACTGTTCTGAAGAGTACTCTATATCCTTCTTCTATGAACAAAAGTATCTCCATACGAAAAGAGATGGTCCAAAAAAAAACCAGAATCGATTGGGACTAAATAGGTATCAGTAGGTTCAATATAATGCACAATTTACTCCACCGTATGCGCAATTCCGAAATCAATGGGGTATATGAGCTATAGGCTGACAAAATATGTATGAAAAAATCATGAGTTACTTGTTGATTGATGATGAGTTTCCAGTTTTTACAAAAACAATAATTATTACTGATCAACAACAATAATAGGATTACTGTAAAAGTTATAACAATCAACTGAGTTTTCACTACGTCGAGCAGTAATATGTACAACTATAGCCGGTTCCAAAAATAACGGGTCAGTCACATAAACCCGAATATCTCACGAACTACGTATGCCATCCTAATGAAACGAAGACTGTTCAATTGAGAATTTAATTATACAGATAAAAAATAAAATAAAACTTAGTTACACCCACAATATTAATCTTAAATTAAAAAAAAACTAAAGTAGTCATATTTTTCTTAAGATTACATTTTTTTATGATTGTTTTTTTGCTGTTTTTCATCACTGGAGGCTTCATCACGTGG
Organism: Phragmatobia fuliginosa; assembly: GCA_932526445.1. NCBI lineage: Eukaryota > Metazoa > Arthropoda > Insecta > Lepidoptera > Erebidae > Phragmatobia > Phragmatobia fuliginosa. The sequence continues at coordinate 14,268,452 of OW052074.1, read as the reverse complement.
AGGCAATACAAAGTATTAAATGAAGAAAGTGATGAAAAACAGCAAAAAAACAATCATAAAAAAAATGTAATCTTAAGAAAAATATGACTACTTTAGTTTTTTTTTAATTTAAGATTAATATTGTGGGTGTAACTAAGTTTTATTTTATTTTTTATCTGTATAATTAAATTCTCAATTGAACAGTCTTCGTTTCATTAGGATGGCATACGTAGTTCGGGAGATATTCGGGTTTATGTGACTGACCCGTTCGGGTTTATGTGACTGACCCGTTATTTTTGGAACCGAGTGTAGTTTAGAGCCCAATACAAGCACTAGAATAGTATTTCAGTAAAAGGGCGTCATAAACTAACAACTCTTTTGCATGCTATTGTCATTTCTTTCTCTTATCAGTTCAGTAAGCAAGCTCGAATTGTTTTATATTTATTTCTTCAAAAAAAAATATGTTATTTTTTTGGGTAATGAGTAATAATTATAGACATAAATGGTTGATAGTAAACAATAGTATAGTAATCCTGTCATTATAGTCGTTAGAATATTGCTTATATTCTATAAACTGATAAAAATCACAAGTGACTCATGATTTTTTATAGACTTTGTCAGTCTATAGCTCTTATACCCCATTGATTTGGGCATTGCGCTCTCGGTGGGGTACATTGTACAGTGTAATGAAACTACTGATACCCATTTAGTCCCAATCGATTCTGGGTTTTTGGTCCATACATTTGGGACCATCTCCTTTCATTGAAATTAGTGCAACTGTTTAGACATCAAAGCGTAATAGACCGTCAGATTCCCTGGATTCTACATAAAAAAAAGGGTTAAATAAAATTATACTACGAAGTTTCTTTATCATATTCGAATAAAGAGCTTCTTTCAGTTAAAACCTCGCCACTGTTAAAAACTTCGCAATTAAAACTGAGGCTGAAAATCTTCTTTATTCGAGCTATGGAAATAATTTCACGATTCTGTTGACAAGGAGCTAAGAATCTACTAATGGCTGATGCGGAATGACAAAAGGAGATAAACTGACAACTTGTCCGGTCAAATTTGATTGAATTAGATTACTCATTTTATTATTTTAACAGTTAGTAGTAGTACTAGTAATTTTAATCGTTGATTTAGCGGTTAACCGGTTATTAGACTAGGTCTCGGGTACGAAGCCCGGGTCGGGCTGTTGTTGGGTTTTCTTGTAAAAAGTACTTAATAACATCCCGGAGTATGTAAAATTGCAGTATTTCACGTCCGTGTTTCGGGATCTCGGTTGTCATCAACTTCTATAGAAATCGTTATTGAAAATTCATTGCCTACAAATATAATGACAACTAGTACAGTCTTCGAATTCAGTTCACCCTCAGGGTTGCGAAGGTCATTTGCCAGTCGCTTTGCGGAAAAACTGATATTCAGGTAAAAACGAATGACCTAGTAGCCGACCACATATAACTTAGAAATAATATACGCTAGAATGATGATGAACATTAATTTGAAGACCATTTACTGTAGTTGGTAATAACCTTTATTCTAAGCGGTAGTATTATACCATACATTACTACCCAGATAGTTTAAAGCCTCAGAAACTACATAGGCTATTTTTTACCGCGATAACCGACATAGACGCAGGCGTAGCCGTGGACGAACGCTAGTTAGTATTAATAAGATCTTGTGTTGATTTGGCAGTAAGACTTCACTTACATAAATTAAGTATTTAAATCTATATATAACATGTCATCTTGCGTAATTTAATGCTTAAAGCATTATTCTGGAGAGACGCAAAATCCAGTTTTATATAAACAGCTTCACATTCATGTCGAAGTATCTGTCCTTTGTATTGTTATAGCAACGAGCTGAACTACTGGCGGGCGACTCATTGATGAGATCCGACCACAAAGCCGTATCAGTGATATAGCTTAAACTGCATGTCCGTATATATTACAAGAGAGCTAAAAATTTAGATAGCACATTGTTGAAATGACAGTGATGTTGTTTCCATTTCTATACATTTAAATAAATAAAATACTGTGGTTTGGTTCTATGGTTGCCTGTAAGAGATTGCCTACGGGCGATAAGGCCGCCACTTGTACCAACACAATGTAGTTAGTTCTAAGATCTAACTGTAATTTTCTTCTGGTATAAAATAAAGTCATTATTATTATTATTAAAAAACAATCCAACTTACGTTAAGTATAACTTTAAATATGGTGTTAGAACCTCGCTGATATCAATACAAATAATAATAATAAATTAATAAATATTTTCGGACATCTTACACACAACAACGTCTAGTCCCAATCTAAGCAAGGCTTCTATTAAGTGTACTAAACAACTGACATAAATACATAAACATACTTTTTTTGTAAATACATACATATTATAAATAAAAAACACCCAGATTACAAAACAAATATTTGTGAATCGCACAAATATTTAGTCCGACCCGGGAATCGAACCCAAGACCTCTTGATCAGCAGCCGCATACCCTAACGACTAGACCAAAATGGCAGTCAATAGCGGCATTACACAGAAGACTTATTTAAAATGACAGAATTTGTGCTATCGTATTTTGTTGGTGAGTGTAAACCAGAGACTCAGACTGAGATTCAGTCTCTGAGAGACCGATGAAGAAGGTATAGCTAGGGTCACAATGCTGCTTTGTTGAATGGTGACAACTACTTAATATGAATACTACTTATACTTTCCATCAGGCAAAGTAGCGTCACTTTGTCAGGTTCGTAAATAAAATAAAAAGAAGTTCAAGTTAATTTTTACTCATTTCTTTCTCATACCATTGAAAATAAAAACAAAATAATCCCAACTCCAAACTATTTGAATGGTAGCTTTTGTTTTACTTGACACGAGTTTGTTCAAGATTAGGCTTCTTTACAAACTAACTTGGCCAAGATTACATAGGTAGGCAAACACCCTGTATATTAGTTTAGGATCCTTAACCAACTTTGCAAATATGGGCAGCCTAATTAACTGGACCACCACATACATAATGAGATGAAGCTTCACGGGTAACTTGAAACAGGTTAAGTGTGAACTTAACCTACATTTATTATGTCAAACAACTTCTCAGCTTTTCAAATATATTCTCGTAATTTTGATTTACATTGGTTCCGTGGCCTTCTATCTATTCCTTTAGGTTAAAAATATTTTCCTGAATAAAAGAGTTGTATGTGTGTTCAGTAATACAAAGTGTTTTAAATTAAATTTGGCAGCGAGACACATTGATTATTCAGGAAGAATATAAGTTTTTTTTAACGCAATAACCGACACAATAACCCGTCTGGCCAGCGTATATCGTAGGCCAAAACCTCCTTTCTAAGGAGAGGCCTACGTCCAGCAGTGGACTGTTAAAGGCTGTTGATGATGATGATGATGAACCATCACACATGGAGGCGAAGCCGTAGGAAAAAACTAGTAAATAAATAAATCTACAATCCTACTAATATTATGAACGCGAAAGTTTGTATGTTTGTTGCTCTTTCACGCAAAAACCACTAAATGGATTTTGAAGAAACTTCACATTATTATGGCTTAAATATCAGAACAAAATATTTATAAACTACTATTTACTGCGAAAACGAGCTGGAGCCGCGGGTGAAAACTAGTATTCTATATTACGTATCTACAATTCGGAATGTAGTACTTGCTCAATGTGTAGCACAAGTATCTAAATCTGTCTGAAGCCACAGACAGAAATTACCATCGTAACAACTTATCATCTCAGCCAAATGAAATTAACATAAAATAATTTTATGTTAATGTCGTGTCTAACCTATACTTGGCAACGGCATCACATTAAATAGAGGTCGTATTACCAAGTACTCCTCTGATTCGGATTTATAGTCTCATTGGCTCAAAGAAATTAAAGTTCTTCAAAGTCACCTTAGAGATTTTGAAGTTAAAGGAATTCTCATAGCATTAAACATTCTCTATTACATTTCAGAGAAACACAGCTTTTTGCAGTGTACCTTAATATTTAAGTTAACAATGAATAATAAAGTAAGTGTTAAAACTATTTAATAGTGGTCTTGTTGGCAATGCAACCACGAAAAATTACGAACTTTTATCAATTTTCAACATACATTTTATACTTAATACCTAAACCAAGCTCTGCGTTGTTCGATCAGTCTGTGAATTAATCTTAAAGTTTAAATGACAAGACAACGTTTGAATATTACACTTAGCAATGTCATAAATAAATTGAGTTAGAGTTTTCATAACTTCTCATCATTGACTGCCTTATGTAGTGGTTAGCGTATGCGGATGCTGATCAAGAAGACTCGGGTTCGGTTCGGGTCGGATTAAATATTTGTGTAATCCACAAATATTGTTTCGGAGTCTGGGTGTTTCCTATGTATAATATGAATGTGAAAGAAAAAGTATGTTTATGGAATTATATCAGTTGTTTAGTACCCATAATACAAGCTCTGCTTAGTTTGGGACTAGTGTATGTAAGATGTCCAAAAAAATATTATTCAATATTACGAATACATTATTGTACATACGGGTACATAGTCACTTTGGTAGGCTATAAAAATGTTTGTAAAAACTTAATCTCTCAGTAGAAACATTTAAGTGATATGGGTCAAAACTATATATTATTTGTTATCCAGTTTCATCTCTTGGGAAATGTGGTACCAGTAAATACAAATAAAAGAAATGGACTTTCTAAAAAGCTCTTTGCGGAATGTCATGTGTACTTTGTAACATTAAAAGTGCAGTAGTGTGAAGTTGGGGTCGCGTTCCTATTCCTCGGGGTCAAGTGTTAGCATGCTCTTGTTTCAAATATTTCAGAGTGACCTGTTTATCTCAGTAGCTGCTACAATTATATTTATTGACAAGTTGACCCACACCACCTCGCCTGTCTTCTATTGCCCGTAGCGTGATGTTATACCGCGGAAACAAATTCGTTCCCATAAAAAAAAAATAGTGAGATAACCTTAAAAGATAGAAATATGCTATTGAACTTTTAAAGGGGAACAATTCTGTAGTAGGAGGCATTCGCATCGGCATCGAGCCCTCTATGAGGTATCTGGGGCTTGTCCTCGACGGCCGATGGGACATCGGATATCACTTCCGAAGTCTGGTCCCCAAGCTAGTTGGCACAGCGCGTGCATTTTCACGACTGCTGCCAAATATGAGGGGACCCGATGACTCCTGCAGGAGACTCTACGCGGGGGTTGTGCGGTCCATGGCCCTTTATGGGGCTCCAGTTTGGGCGAAGGCCCTGAAGGCCAACAACGTCGTGCTACTGCGACGACCGCAGAGAGTTTTGGCCATTAGGGTCATAAGAGGGTATTCGCACAATTTCCTTTGAGGCGGCGAGTCTCCTGGCCGGAACTCCACCATGGGACCTGGAGGCGAGAGCCCTTGCTGCTCTTTACCAGTGGCACAAGGAGGCGCAGGAGTTGGGCCGGAGTCCTGAACCTCGAGAAATAGAGGATCAGAAATCCCAGCTCCACCAGGTTCTCGTGGAGGAGTGGAAGGAATGACTTGGGTAACCAAGCGCAGGGCACGCCGCTATTGCGACCGTAAGACCCGTTATGGAGGATTGGCTCGAGAGGCGTCACGGCAACCTCTCATACCGCTTGACACATGTGATCACTGGGAAGGGATGCTTCGGAGATCACCTGTGTCTAATCGGAAAAGAGCCAACGCCTGAGTGCCACTACTGCGATGGCCGGACCGTGGATACATCGCTCCATAGGCTGGCTAAATGCCCGGCGTGGGCGGCGCAGAGGGGAGACCTCGCGACGGCCATCGGAGTGGGTATTCTCTCGCTCGGCAACATGATTGCGGCCATGGTGCGGAGCGAGAGCGCGTGGAACTCCGCCGTTTCCTTCTGCGAGCAAGTTATGCTGGCGACGGAGATGGCGGAGCGGGACCGGGAGAGGCTTAGAACCCTCCCGGTCCGCCGGGTCCGGGAACGGGCCCGGTACCGCAGACGACTCAGGCGCCGGAGGTCGCAGAACGATCTTCGTCCTCCATAAGCGCTAGCCTGGGGGTGACAGGTGAGGCAATCTGTCACCCTAGCAGAAGCAGGCCGGGGCGGATGCGCCATGCGCTTTTATTATGAAGAGGGTCATCTACTAGCCGTAGGTAGACGGCGCGAGGTAATTCGGGGTTCCATGGATTTCCTTCCTAGGGTACACCTGGTTCCCCGGCCATTGGTACCTAAGACGGTGTGCGGTTTTGGTCGGTTCAAGTCCGACATAACCACCAACTGGTGGTATCCGAGGGGATTTCCGCACAGAAAAAAAAAAAAAAGGGGAACAATTCTGTATGATTTTTGCGAAACTTTAACCGTTTACGCAGCGCACGCAGTGGAAGCTCTCAAAAAGAACAAGAAAACCTCCCGATTTTTAAATAATCCTTATTGGTGCTCCTCTCCTATTGGTTTTAGCATGGTGATAGCCTATAGCCTTTCTCGATAAATGGGCTACCTAAAACTGAACTAGTTTTTCAAATCGGACTAATAGTTCCTGGGATTGGCGCGTTCAACCAAACTACTCTTCAGCTTTATAATATTAGTAATAGTATAGATTAGAGTTAAATTACCTAAATACAACATAATAATACATAAATATAATAATAAGCATAGTTCATTTTTATCCTTTGGTACTAATAATATTTCTCTTAATAATAGTACATGCATTTACTGTTAAACGTTTTAACTATGATAAGAGAATTTGTTCACGAACGTACTAGTGTAAACTGAGTGTAACTGTGTAAAAAATAATAATATGCACATCTAGAAAACAGAAAATAATAATTAAAATACGAAATGTTTTTGTACTACAATCTAAGTCCACCTAAGAGCAATTTGGATCACATAAAATACATCATGCACTTGGAACGCTAGTTTGCTATGGTATCTCGAAGTCTCTCTAGGAAATTGTTCTCTATTTTTAGAAGAACAAAAGAATGTTCCCACACATGCATGAACAACTTATGACAGTCCATTGCTGAAAATAAGCGTCTTGGAAAGGGGGTTGCGGCCTTAGCACGCTAGCCAGATAGATGTTATTTAAAGTTTTCTCATCTTTGCAGTGCTTCCTGAGTCGGTTGTTATGTTGTATTGTTAGTCACACATTGAAAAACAATAATATAATAGCACACTGACCTGTAGCCATTTAACTTTGGTGATATTCTCCTCTGTGACAGTAAGTACCCTTTTCTCCTCCAACTTGTAAGTTTCATCATAGTAAGTGTATTCAGTAAACGTTAGTCCACTGGTGGTATACTGTTGTGTGAAGTATATCGATATAGTCCCATTCACTATATCATGTTCTATTATCCACCTGCACTTGATGGGAACAGGGAACGGGTTCGGAAAGTTTGGAGTCTGGATTATTCCCACTGGACCTTTTAGATGTCCACCGCAGGATTGTGATCGCTGAAGATCTCTGTCACCATCCTGAGCATATACGTTGACTGCAATAGAGATGAGTATCATGCTGAGTAGACGTGCCATTGTTGACCTGAAACCAAGGATGGTTGATAAATTTAAGTGTTTTTGCCTACACTTTTTTGTTTTCTATTTATGGAAAGCATGAAGAGAATTAAAATTTTTGCGATTGTAGACAATGCAGTATGACGTACGACACATTTTTTTTAAATGTTAAGTCTACCGTTTAATTCGTATTAAAGAAATATAACTTTTTTACTAAATAACTTTGTCTATGACGTCTTGAATTCATAATTTTATGATGCTAATGTTTGGTGGTTGCTGAGAGTATTACTTATTTCGATCTGATCACTTATTGCGATTCTAACTTTCAAACTTATCTAACCCTTTCTTATCCTGGCCTACACACATAATATATTCTACGGCACCTATAATTGTAATAAATGACGGCAAGGATCGCGATGTGCTCAGTCATCGATCGCTTAAGCCTCCGTACTTAGCGACTTTATCCATTATCATACCAACTAATAATTCATTTATATTGTAAGCTGTCCTACAATATTTTATATGAAATATCACCATATTTTAGCAGAACATTATCGTTATTTATTTTACATGAAGCCTACACGTGTGGCAGTATACTATAGATTACTGTTTGCTCTTAAAAACTTGCCTTATAAAACAGGCTTAAGAAAAATTGGTATCAGATGGTGATAAAATTGGAGATGTGATTATCTGCCGCACATAGTATTTACTGTCGAACTTTTGTGGTATAGTAATATTGCATTCAACTACCGGGTTCAGGTTAGGGATTGCCAGTCTCCATAAATCTATACATTTAAAATAATCAACTCGTGCTTTACGACAATAATTGCGGGTAGCTTCACGGACTCAATTAGTATCTTATATTTTTTATTATGTTTATTTTAAAAAGTTTCAAGTATTTGAGTATGTTTCAATGACCTAGTATAGATATAGAAACATCGATTGATATAGTTGTCTGGGTTATGAGAACGCTGCATAACATAACTCAGATTAAAATTTAAAATAGTTCTGTCTTCAGTGTAACGTGTCAGAGTATTCTACATTTCCTAAATTTAAGGGACCACTTAGTGAAGTTAGGGAATTCTTAGTGAAAAAGTAAATATATAATTAGATTTCTTTTAAAATTTAGTGGACGTTTTAAGAACAGTTGATGAAAACGGGCATAAATAAATAAGTATGTTTTCGGATATATACTACACTTATCGCTATCTAGCCTTAAAGCTAAGCAAAGCTTGTACTATGAAAACTAGATTGAGTGATAGAATATTTGTATACTTTTCTTTTGTAAATAAACAAAAAAAATTTTTTTAACATATCATCACGGAAATCATATATTCTTATAGTGATAGCACATTATCAACAACCCATAACGTGCCACTGCTGGGCTTTCAGGAGAGGGTTAAGGCCATACATCCATATTCTGGCTGAGTGTAGGTTGCGAACTGGCAAGACATATTGTGGCTATGTAAATCTTATCTTTTAACGAATGTTTTCAAGCCGCCCGAAGGTCTCCAACTAAGCTTTACAACTGTTATCTTATAAGAATCGAGACTGACTGATGTTAAGGGTAACCAATGACGTCATTGGTTACCCTCGGTGATTTTTTCCAGCCACCTAAGGCCAATTGGCTATGAGCGCTTCTTGGTTAAACATAGACAAGCCCGTGGACTTAAGGAGAGCAGCTATATCGTCATAATACAAAACAGTCTGTCATTTATAGCGATGGGAAATCTTCACATATGAAGGTGTATATACCTTTTAAGATTCATATACAGAAACAATCGTTTGTCACTATGAACTCAAGGATAACATAAACAACTTAAAAGTTTTGCACGTCAAATAAAGTCAAATAATAAAGTAATGCATCCAACAAAAAAATGATAGGTTTGCACATACAAATACATTCTCTGCTATAATAGTGTAATGCATATGCCCTTTTGGGTTTAAGCTTTGATAGAGGGGAACATCTGCGTAGGACTACTACTTCCTACCGTGTTGCTATGAGTGACGAATGAACAAGAAGCAGAGCAAAAAATATATTTTATATATACACATTTACACACACACACACATATACAAACACAACCGCCTCACTTAACAATTAAATTAATCATTTTCACACACACAAAACACAATTATGTGTCACAACAGTACAATGAGTAGCCCACTTGATATTCTACTTTGACAGAGGGGAACACCTGCATATGGTTTCCGCGTACCTGTTGTCCTTCAGCATTTTTAACCGACTTCAAAAAGAAGGAGGAGGTTCTCAAATCATCGGAATCTATTTTTTTTTTATGCATGTTTAGTGATAATTCGTGGTTTATGAACCGATTTCAAAAGTTCTTTTTGTATTTGAATGGGCGTAGCTTACAGGTGGTCCCATCGTCACCATATCGGGATCTGATGATGGGATCCCAAGGAAATCGAGGGAACTCCTCAAATATCATAAGCACAATTGTGGCGATTTAGGTTCTCGGAATAAGTCGGTTTCTTTTTGTTAAAATTATTATTATAAATTTCCAAGTACTTGAAAACAATTAAATGTTTACATAAGAAAACTGGAGATCAAGTTTTAAAAGTTCTTTTAGAAGATAAAGAACTTTTAGAAGTCAAAACTTCAGTTACTTACTTTTACTTCATTTACTTAGATAAATTCAAAGATAAATAATTATTTAACAAACAACCAACCAACAAATGTCAAATAAAAATACCTCTGTGAAATATTTAAACGACTGTATTGGTACTCTTTCCGTGTTGATATTCGATCCTGTTTCCTATTCTGTATTGCAAGTCAGAAAATTAACTTTAAATTTTTATAATAGCCATACTAATTTTGTCAACATATTTATCTGGTTATTAAAATTTTCACAATAATATAGTCGGAAGCCTCAAAATAAATATAAGCCTTCACCTAGTAAAAACTTTTGCCAAAATATAAAATATTTACGAGATTGAATCCACCAGCGAGAGCTAGTACTTAATAATACACAAAGATGAGCAAAGCCACTTATCAACTAAGTGATCTCTCAAGGCTTAGCTGAGACCACAATGTAAATTATGCCGCAGCATTCGTTATCTTAGTCACTGAGCTCTACAGATTGCGTCAAGTTTAGCAGAACTAGCATTCACTGCTAATGTTTCTGAAGTACAACATCTCTTGTGTACAGAGAGGAAATGTTCATCATTTTGAAGTATGAAAAAAGTTTTATTTGTCAAATTTACCGTTAAATCTTCCATTGGCAAAGAGAAATCTATTTAAAATAGAAAGTTATTAATAATGGACATAAAGAGAATACTTTTATGCTATAAGGTACCTACGCTGCATCAGATCAGATTGTTTTAAGATTTTATCATTTATTTGTGGACATCTGACATACAACATCATCTAGTCCCAAGCTAAGCAGAGCTTGTGTTATGGGTACTAGACAACTGATATAAATACATAAACATACTTTTTTTTTGTAAATACATACATATTATACATAGAAAATACCCAGACTCCGAAACAAATGTTTGTGAATCACACAAATAATATTTCATTAATATCATCGCATCTAAAAAAAGCCCACTATTGGACATAGGTCTCTCCCAATGTTTATTTATTTCTTTAACACTTGTACATGTTGTAAAAAAGTGGGCTTAATGCGATGAGACATTCTCTTCCATTAAAATTTCCTAAATAAGTTTGAACGATACGTATAATTAAATACACATTAATTTAATAATATACACAGGTATAAATACATAGTGTGGTACTAGGGTAATTGTGCTACCTATCTATTGTTATATACAAAGACTTTCATGACTAGACAATAAGTTACATTTACAACGCGAACGTTTAGTGACCTTGTGATAAGTATTGTCATTTCAGTTTATATCAAAAGATCGCTTTATTCTTTTACATTTCTTCTGTCGGGCAGATTTGATACTAATATAAATGTGTTATATTTTACACAGAAAAATATAATTATGTCAAATATTACATGTCTTGTAAATTACTTCAGTGCTCGGTTGATATAGCGTTACTATTTTACACCAGTCAATCTCTTGGGTCAGAAGAGATACAATAAGTTTGAAATAACAAGTCAACCTGTCCATAGGGTATATAGAGTTAATTTTGTCAAAAAACTTTCCTTTCCTCTATAAGCATCTAACTTTGGCCTGCGTCTCCACTCGTCTGTATGTCAGTTATCGCGGTAAAAAATGGCCTTGTCAGACTGTCTATGTACCAAATTTCATTAAAGTCAGTTCAGTAGTTTTGTGAATGCGCCACAGACAGACAGAGTTTGAATCATTAGTAAGGATTGTATTATTGTAGAACTATGTTAATGCTTATGTACATCTTTGTCGACTCGTATACCTAACTAAACTTGATTAAAATGTATGAAGGTAGACGAGAAACGTAAACACTGAATTTTTTACTTAAATAAATTTGTAAGAAATTGTGGAATATGACGTAATTATATACTAGGTACACATAATTACGTTCCATCTCTACCGTTAACATAATACCGGGTATGTTACATGATACCCTGAAGACATGAATACGATGTCACTTTCAAAGACTTGTGAATATCTTAATAATACCTCTTACCATCCCACCATGTTTAAACTAATTTTAATAAAACACGTTTTTCCATTTACTCGAAGACGAGGAATTAATATTAAAACAGCGAATATTTGGAAATGGAATTTATATTGCTGATTTGTCTATGTTACTCTGAATTTAAATAAATGCTCTTTATAGCTACCTTACTTTAGCTAATAACTGTTGGAAACTCCTTTAATCCTGTTGTATTCCATCAATCTAAAAGATGCCGTATGATATATAGTAGTTAAATCCACACTAATATAATTTAGAAAGTTAGAAACGTCTCTCTTTACTTTACTCAATCACGGTTAAACCACTTCATAGATTTCAATGAAATTTGGCGTAGAGATACTATTTTATTTTTTTATTTTATTTTATTCAGGACAACAAACAATTGCGCAATAATGAATTACATAAAGTTTTATTTCTAAGAGGTTCTCATAAATAATAACGCAATCAGCACCGTTATCCACAAAATAATATTTAAAGTAGGTACTAAATGGTAAAGTACTGAATTATATAAAACAGAAATAACAAAAATGCCAGAACATAGAGCAACAGCAAATAAGAAGATAGGGAGAAAGCAGAAATTAAGTAACATGCTGGTAATGTTTTAAGACACAATTTTTAAACCGCGAGATAGACAAATGAAATACTTATATCTATGTCAGTGAAATTATTATTATAGGATTTCATTATTCTTCTTAGGGGAGCTCGTTCTCCAGCATTAGTTCTACTCAATTTAGGAGCAAATAGATTTTGTTTGTGTGTGTTTCGAATTCTTAGAGAGCTATGACTCTTGAGGAAGGTCAGTAAGGCAAAAGATGGTGATGTAGAAAAGGCAATAACGTTTTTAAACTACAAAAAAATATGAACATATAAGACCTACCTAAAACTTGATAGTTTAATAATTTAAAAGCTAAATACCTGAATATGGAAATAAAAATAAAGCAAATCTGCTGCTTGACAACACCGGAGGCATATTTATCTGTACTTATATTATAAACCTGAACTTAAACGCGCTAATCTTAAAAACTATTGATCTGATTTGAAAAATTCTTTCAACGTCAAATAGCCCAAGTCAAAACATAAGGGGTCAAATCAATTACTCAAAGCTCCTATTAAGGAGCGGCCTATCAATGAAAAATGTACAGATAATGAGGAAATATAATTTATTTAGAGAACTTCCATTACGTACGTTTAGTAAACCGTTATAGGTTTACAAAAACAAAGTGTTCAAGAATTTTTCACCTATAGAAATTATACAGAACCACATCGCATACTAATGTAATACATTCAAAAATAACTCTGTATATCTGTTACGCTTTTAAGGCCAAACCTCTGCAACGACTTCAATAAAATTCGTAAGGGATATACTTTAATTCTTGGGGAAAGATATAAGCTACTCTTTACTGCAAAAACCGCTATAGGAAGCTAGTTTATTTGATAAATAAATTCCAGTAAAGTTCAGTATTTTATTAAACTTTCCGAAGAAAATTCAATCAATGTCTTAACAAAACAAGAAAAAATATAAGGTATTACAAAAAAATGTAATTAAAATATCGCTTGTCTCCAATTATACCTACAAAAAAACGGACGATTAATCAATCGTACGAAAAACTTCGTTATTGTCATATTTAATGACTTTGTTTCTTATTAATATTTATGAGATCATTTGAAGTTTATGGTCTGGCGCTTACCCTCAACCCTTTTCTAATTTATTAGATTTATAAAAACACGTAATTCATTTATAAGGGTTCATATACATCTAAATCCGTACCGAAAGCTTACATAAGCCCACAAATTCTTTTTGTGGCTTATGTAATGTCTCTTATCTTCAGTTTGCGCCATTTGAGGGCGCCAAAAAGTAAAATTAGCTCTTAAAATCCTAACTTCGGTATATTTCGTTTTTATAAAGTCGTAAAAGAACCTCGATCAGGCGTTAGTGCTTTATTTAATAAATGTACTGCACCCTTAGTCACATGTATGCTTTAAGAAAAAGACAGTTAAGACGCTATAGTAAAAAAAAAAACTTAAATAGTACGAAAGAAAATTTTAATATAAAATTAAATATAAATAAATAAATATTTTCGACATCTTTACACACAATGCCATCAAGTCCCAAACTAAGCAGAGCTTGTATTGTGGGTACTAAACGACTGATATGAATACATAAACATCCTTTTTTTTTGTAAATACCATAGAAAACACCCAGTCTCCGAAACAAATGTTTGCGGATCACACAAACATTTGGTCCGACCCGCGAATCGAACCCGAGATCTCTTGGTCAGCAGCTACTCTTTCAAGTTTTTTCTTTTATATACTTTCAATCATGACTAGTACTTGCAGTCCACTGTTGGAAATAGGCATCTCGCAATACAAAACTCAGAGCCTAATCTTATGATTACTTTGAATTCAATTCAAAATGTAATCTTGTATCTAGAGAGCAAAAAGTACCTTCTACTACTTGAGCGGGACTAAGACTACAGTAAAACTTGGGCGTTTAATATTCTTATGCGTTCTTCTTGGTGCGATATAAGCGTAAGAACTCTTTATTAGGCTCTGAAATTAAGTTACGTATGATACACTGATACATACACACAAAATATACTGTATGTGGTACTCATACGTATATACATACACACACATACACAAACACACAAATATGCTGACTTTTGTTTATCTTACCGATTGTAAAGAAAAGTTTATCTGTGAACCAACCTTCTACTATTTTTATTTCTGGAATTTTCCGTTAGTGCATGAACCTATACCATAATACACATGTAGTTACAAACTAAAGAAATTTGTCAGTATGCATAGAAGGAAATGTAGAAAATCTTGAACTGATTGCCATCAAAAAGAAAATTTCATCATATTCAACATTTTTACGACTGTTTTAAGAATTTGTTCACGTATTGAATTTATAACACCGGAGTCAGATGTGACCGTAATCAAAATGTTTTATTGTACTTTTATTGTATTCACTCGGATCTGTTGTATTCAAATTGTTTTAACAGTAACTGGGTTGGTAAACAATATTGTGTAAAAATAGGCTGTCGTATTCCACTGTTTAGTTTATTCTTATAGTTAAATTATGTTTGACATGTTTCAAGTTGCTAATTAACTCTCACACACGCCATCGAGTCCCAAACTAAGCAAAGTTTATAGCATGGGTACTAAACAACTGCTATAAATACATACCTACTTTTTTTGTAAATTCATTCATCATTATCATCGTCATCGGCCCCATCTCAGTCCACTGTTGGACATAGGCCTCTCCCATTGCACACCACTTTGATTGATTTTGGGCTACTCGCATTCAGCTCCTGCCAGCCATCTTGCATATATACATTCATAGGAAACGCCTATACTCCGAAACATATATTTGATTTCAAACATTTGATTCGATCCGGGAATCGAATCCGAGACTTCAGGCACATCGGTCGCATATTGCCATACGCATCCACTCACTAAAGCTAAGCTATAATTACAAATTTTACAGCGTAGTTTTTTAATCAAATCACCATCAGTTTTTTAATTTAATCAAGTTATTAAACATAATTTGAATTCAGCTTGATATTTTTCAATAAAATGAAATAATCAAAAATGAATTTATTCTAAAAATAATTGTAGGCATTGAATAAAATAAATGATAGAAGCGCCCAAATTCACTGCCGGCGTCAGATAATCAGATAAATTATTCAGTCGATTCGTTTTTCCTTTGTGATGTTGAAGTTCTACAGAGAATCGATTCGATTTATTTCTGTTCTATCAATACATAAGTTAACAATGATTGCGAAAAATTCAAAGAAAATCGTAGTTTATTTATTGAAGAAGCAAAATATTATTACTTTAGACGATTGTGATTCTATAAATTGTGATTTTATTCTATGAATTCAAATACACAAAGGGAATAGTAGACTATAATTTATGCAGAGTTTTAGTTGAGAATTAAAACTTGTTATACAAATAAATGAAGCTGAAGTATATGTTTGTTATTTAAAATTATCAACTTTTCACTCAATGTACATGAAAGTAAATACGATACTTACAACAAAAAAAACAATGTTTAAAGTTCATCTCTCTGTTTGTTCTATCTAGTATATGAAATAGTTTGTATATTTCGACGGAGCTTTGACTGACAAGGAGCAACTTAAACTACATTTATTTTAGAAAAAAAAATGGTTAAGACACCGTAAACAAAACACAAAATTAAAATTTTCACCAACAACAGAGGACTGCAATTAGTAGTAGCAAGTATATAAATGTATAATAAATCATCTTCAGAGCCATTATTCCCAATATTATTTGGGGTCGGCTACTAGTTCAACCGGTTTTACCTGAATTTCAGTTTTTCCACCGAGCAACTGGCATTGGACCTCCGCAACCCTAAGGGAGAACTGAAATTCGAAGATTGAACTAGTTGTCAGTATATTTGAGGGCACTGACTTCCCAATAACGATTGCCATTGATTTTCGTGACAACCGGGACCGATGAATTTACGTGCTCTCCAAGGCACGGGCGTGAATCACCGCCAAACTTCCAAACTCCGGGCTACTATTAGGAATTTCCTAAGATAATCCCAAAAAACACTTTTTGGCTCGACCCGGTATTTGAACCCGAGACCTCTTGATTAGCAGTCGCATACGCTAGCCACTAGACCAACAAGGCAGTCAGTCAATAAATAAATGTTTATAAATTGTGACTCTCCTAAAATAACATATTTTTTGTGTGTAGTGGAATCGCCACGTTAGGACACAAATGGTCCGGATCGACCGGAAGGATTTGACGGCCTCGCAAAAATCCGGTGCTGAATATTTCTTTTAAATTTTTCGTTTCTTTGCTTTTCAACGAGGGTGTAAAGTTACCATAGGCCGTTTCTCCTCCCCCTGTTTCTGGGGGAGACATCAAGGAGGACAACACAGTATGACTTTTTTTAAATATGTGCTTCTACACTACTCCTGTAAGTCCTTAAGGTAAAGAACTTTAAATTTTAATTACATTGTAATAGTGTAGGCCATTAGGCCCTAATAACTAAAATAATAAATAGTTTATAAGTTCTATATTTTATACAACAATGCAGAATGCTGACCTACACTATGGCGGCATATTGAGATAATTCTGAATTATTGGCGTCTTAGTTGTAGGTATCCGTGGAGACGAGTGTCACTTGCCGTCAATTACTCTTTAATTGTTTGGGCCCCTATGCCACGAACAGATAGATTCTATTACAAAATAGTAAAAATGTACTCGGATTTAGTTTGGACGGACGAATCTATAACTCTGATTTGTTTTGTATAAATGTCAGTTAAAACATTTTCCTAGCCTTTACTTTTCCTAAGATTATTTTGGGTTCAACTAGTTTTACCTGAGTAAAAGTTTTTCTGTGGAACGATTGGCTTAGAACATTCGCAATCTAAATAAAAATTAATTGTCAGTATATGCCTACGGCTATACTAACGAGGCAGCTATATGTATCGCAGTATGATTAATAATTAAATGTCATTCGTAAATAAATACACTATAATAGTACCTAAAATAGTATTCAAATCATAATATAAATAAACCAGAACAAGGATCAGTTGTTTTCACTGCCCTAATAGACTCTACGACCACAGAACGTAGGAGTACATACGGGTACGGGACCTCAGTCTCTTTGAACTAGTCTCATACCCGTTTCCACATCAGAGATTTGCGGTATCCCTCACAGTAGGAATTTAAGTTTCTCCTTTGTTTCATCTGTAAATGGTTTTGGGTTAGGCAAGCACTGTTTCATAAAATGTTAGAATCCTTTGTATTATTAGATGACAATAAGGACAGAAAACAGATTTAGTGTGTTTTGAAAACATAAAATATCTTATAACCGAATAAACTGTAGTTAAATTAGTATAAAGTATTCATACGTTCTCGGATTTAGGTATACAATGATTTTTTTTTTAGAAAAAGAGTTGTAAACAACAAATAATAAATAAAAACGGTTCTTCATTACTCTTAAAGAACGATCTGTGAAAATATCTAAGCACTGATTGTAACAAACATACCTAAAATAATGTTACAGCTTAGTAATTAATAACGATACAAGCAGAGAAACTTCTACCATTTAATTTATGGTTAAAAGTTACTAATAGTTTCAAAGAACTACGTGAGTATAAGTTCTTAGTTCTTCTTTCTTAGTTAAACCTAACTCATGTTGTTTAATATGAACAAACTTAGAATTATACCAAGCAGGTATAGCTGGTTTATTTGGAACCAGATAACTTGTATTACGTGTGTCAATATATATTCTATTATATATGAAGGAAATAATTAGTAAGATAAAATAACGATGACCACTAATAATTGCCGGATAAATTGGCAAACATCGTGTAAGGCGCGGACGGCTACGGGTACTGCCTTAGACCGGAATGTAATTGACACTCCTTGGTAGATAGATCATTAGATAGTAACTAACTGATGCCCGCGGCTCTGCCCGCGTTCTAGGGATATGATAAATAAATGTAAGCCTATTCTCACCCGATATGCACACAAAATTTCAGACAAATCCGTACATCCGTTTCGGAGGAGTATGGAAACAACTTTGTGACACGAGATTTTATATATAAGATAAGCTGGTGATGATGAAGACAATAAAGTAATATTTTAAAAGAAAGAAAAAAAAACCTAAAAATATAATTTGATTTTTAAACAATAATACTTTCAGTAAAACTGTAGAGGTGAATCAAATTTCCACCAACAAGCAGATAGCAGATAGATAGGCAGTATCCCAAAAAGTTTTAAGCTCTGCTACTGGTTTAAATAAAACCATACCATTGTACTACTTATGTTCATACCGACGTAAGGTACTTTTCAGAATTATTTAACATGAATTTCTAGCAATTGAAGACGTTTCGAAATGTAAGGTATTAAAAAATAGGCCATAAATTTACACATCATTGAATTTACCTTCCCAAATTTAAGTTTAAATATATAGTCGGCAATGAACTCATAAATCAATGTTGGACATGAGACGTGTAGCTAAGATGATCGTTAATCTAATGTACACATCCCTTGATAAGGAAGCACACCCGTGGGATCAAGCAGACATGTTTGGAACATCGATGTACTCGTATATGTTATGTCATACGAATTAGGCATCCTGTTGTTTATGCTCTTAAAATAAGTGGAGTATTTCCATGTAATTGAATACTAGCTGAGTACCGCGCTGTTGCCCGCGGCTATTGTTGTAAATTGTGAGTGATGCTGTGGAGCGAAGCCAGTGAAAGTCTCGTCTAAATCGGTCCAGTCGTTCCAGAGGTTACCCGGAATAAACAGACAGTCAAAAATAAAAAGAAACGGTTTTTCGGTTTAAGAAGCGTATATCATTTCATATACATTTGATGAAAAAATATTAATTTGATATTACATAAAGAGACTTTAATTTTATTTATTTATATATAGATCATAATTGTACTTTAGATATTCTTTAAGGTACAGATTTTTGGTTAAGCTTCCGAATTTTCCGAAAAGAAAGCAGTTTTAATGTGTATCTGTTAAATTATTTGACTTTCAATTATGTGTAAAGGACCTCAATACGTTGTTTATTCATATAATTCCAAAATAGTTTAACGAAAAATAAACCATACCTCATCAGAATTTTCCAAAGCTGTTCATGAATGAAAGAAATCTGAGCTAACAAATATTTTAAAGTCGGTTAAATTATTCAGTGAGGAATATTGGAATATCCTTCTTTAGATACTATAAAAATAAATGTTTTTTTATTATCCAACTATCTATTTATATAATTTACATAATACTTCTTTATATAAATGGATATCTATATAGATTATGCTAAACATTATCGTTTCCATTTCACCACTGAGACCGGCACAGAAAAAGGTTTTGTAATAAGCTCCAGGCAAACGAAACCGATAAAAGTCAGTTCAAGATGAAACTCAAGGAAAAGACATATGCAAGAAACTGAGAAAGACTTTTAGGGCAATTTAAAACAGCGTGTTGCATCAAATATTTTTTAACGTTATTTATTGCGGAAATTTTCTCTATCTGCTGGAGATTTTGTTGTGTCTAAGTGATTTATTTTTGGAAATCCAGAAAGTTTGATGAATTTTAATGAATATTTATCTATTCTTTTATTTTATATTGAAGTGTATTTTAGAGACTCAATAAATGCAACTTATTGAGTAACAAAATAACTTAAATTATATTTTAAATTTAAAAAAGTTAATGAGAAAAATACAGTTCCGCTTGCTTAAATACTTTAAAAGCCTATTTCATGAATATACCTACATTTAATGTCAGTATTTTGTAATAGTTTTCCACAAAATTGTCACGATTAGACCCTGTACCATCCTACGTGAGCAACGACAAAATAGATTACGGAAGGGACTGGCTCCTTTGCCTCTACAGGGCTTTATTGTGGGCCTTCTTTTTGTATTTCTCCATAGATATGTCATTTAAACAAAAATGCTCCTCTTTTTAAAGGAAATGAGACATTTAGTAAATTTGATTGAGTAAAAAATTACAATAGAAGAACTTATTTTAAAAGATGCTTATAAAGTTGAAATCATAAATTATAGTTTGTTTTGCTCACACTGGATTCCAGTCATTTTTAAATGACAAAATGTGATACAGACATTTGTTATTTTTGATATTAATTTGCACTACACTACAGCTTTTAAGATTTAACTCAAAAAACTTATTCTGATAAAACATTAATATTTTCAAACTTACATTTTAATTCCAAGGAACAATTTCTTTTCAAAGTTGAAACACTAAAACACAGCACAGAATCATGTACAGTAACCACATCGAATCACCGGCGTCACACGATACTGCAACATTTTAGAGCTCACTAGACCTAATGACACGAAATCCACGTCCGCTCGCTGCGTCAGATACCGCGGCACTGACCTTTGCTCAAGACTGAAACTGGAGGGAAAGCTCACCCCAGTTTTTTCGCCGTCATTTGGCGCCCGCGATGCGAGCTGACAATTAACGGGCTTATGGTTTTTTGAATTTTTTCTTTTTTTTGTCCATATCCTAAACCTTATATTCGTTACACTTGTGAAAAGTATAGATAGAGTCAGTGTGAAAGTATTTTATGGAATCATAACAGTTATTTTAGAACTGAAAATTTGTTAGTCCTTTTTTTTAGTAAAGGCTTATATTAAATATTTTTTTTTTTTTTATTTCTGCATGATTAGAATATTCGGTTGTTGGCAATTATATATTAAAACAGGATATATTATTTTCTTTGTTTCTTATATTTAGACACACACAATCACACAACCCATAACGTCACACTACTCAGGCACGGGTCAACTTATTTTCGTGGGGAGTTTTCCGGTTGTTCATGAATACTTTAAATTATATTGAAAAAAAAATTACATTTTTATAAAATACTAGTTGACCCAGTGAACTTCGTACCGCCCAACTTTAAAATTAAACAACTTGATCGCAGCGCCACCTACCGGGTCCAATTGCAAATCTAAACCATTCCCAGATCCCCTTGAACACACACAAAAAATTTCATCAAAATCGGTCCAGTCGTTTGAGAGAAGTTTAGTGACATACACACTCACACAAGGATTATATATATAAAGATATAATTTGTACATATTTAAGTTCTTTTCAAGATTTGTGAAAGTTCTGTGAATATAAAGGTAACACAGATATTGACAACACAAAAAGCTGTAAATAAGCTTTTGAATATTTAACAGACTGAAGCTATCAGTGATATATCTTGAGAAGAGACTCGAAGCCAGCAGTGGGAAGTTATGGGTTGTCGATGATGTCGATAGTTTGAAACGGTTTATAACTACTAAAGTATGTAAAGAAAGTTATTATAGTACATACTACTGCAAACAGTATATTAATTTACTGTATTGTACTCTGTATTAAGTGGCCAAGACAAGAAGGCACGCCCCAGTAATTACGACTTGGACACAACTTACTGTCAAGATGGAAGATTCACCGGCAGCGTTAACTTTTGTGAGACTTAAGGAGCAGTATATATTTCTTAAAACTATAGAATAAAGGGCGTCACACACGGCGAAGATTCTATAATATTTAATCTTAATATACAATATCGTTCGCTATACATTTTGTATGAACTATCACACGTGGTTAAAAAAAGTGTTTCTGTATAAGTGATATTCTGTAGTGCAATACCATATTTCTATAATAAATTACTTTCATTTCAGTGTAAGTGTGCGTGAAGTTTTAGGTGTAGATTCCTGTTTTGGTAACACATTTTTAACCGACTGGGGCCAATAAAGCCAAGATCTGAAAGCCAACTCTGCCGTAGCTCCTAAACTACTGAACCAATTACAATAACTTATGTAGTTATCAATAGATTTGTAATAAATTATATAGTTATCAATAGATTTGTAATAAATTATGTAGTTATCAATAGATTTGTAATAAATTATGTAGTTATCAATAGATTTGTAATAAATTATGTAGTTATCAATAGATTTGTAATAAATACACTGGTTACTTAGACTATGTCAATTTTACAAAACATTTTACATAGTTGAGTTCACGACACTTGTTGCCAGTATTTATTAGAAAGTTGGGATTTGGCAATATATACAAAACATTATTTATAAACAAGACATTTTATTTTTATTTTATTCAGCAAAACGAAGCAAAACAACATGCAATATGGGGTTATAAAAAAGTCTTGAATTCCCTGAAGTAATTGACGGTCCCTTAATTTTATTATAAATTAAAAGTATGTCAAAGATCTCAAGGCACAAGACATATAAAAACAATAAACTTTTTTACGATTCAAGACTAAAAATTTTATGATTCAGTCTATACAATGAGGTTTTAGACCTACGCGTCATCTTCACCGTTTGTATTTTTTGTGTATTTCTTGCCTAATAAAAATGAAAATTTAAAAGATTATATTAGCAAATAAACGTATTAGCAAATATACGAAGGGCTCATAACCGAGTGGAATTAAGTGATTGGAAACAATCACCAACGACGTTGCGGTCGGACCTAGATGGGTGACCGTTTGTGGCATAATATGTAATGATTTGGAGGTCACATTAAGTCGGTCCCGGTTGTTATCATAAGATGGAAGTCGTGAAGCTTAGTTGGAGGCCTTCAGGCGGCTTGAAAACATCATACAGCAAGATTTATGGCCTTAACCCTCTCTTGAGAGGAGACCTGAGGCCAGCAGTGGGACGTTATGGGTTGTTGATGAAATAAATGTAACCGTATGTAGCATTGAAAAATGATTTATATATATTACTAGTTGACCCAGCGAACTTCGTACCGCCCAACTTTAAAATTCCAGAACTTGATCGCAGCGCCACCTACCGGGTCCAATTGCGAATCTAAACCATTCCCAGATCCCCTTGAACACACACAATTATTTTTATCAAAATCGTTCCAGTCGTTTAAGAGAAGTTCAGTGACATACACACTCACACAAGAATTATATATATAAAGACTAGTTGACCCAGCGAACTTCGTACCGCTCAACTTTAAAATTCCAGAACTTGATCGCAGCGCCACCTACCGGGTCCAATTGCGAATCTAAACCATTCCCAGATCCCCTTGAACACACATAAAAAATTTCATCAAAATCGGTCCAGTCGTTTGAGAGAAGTTCAGTGACATACACACTCACACAAGAATTATATATATAAAGAGATATCTAAGCCTTCCAAAGTGACTTTACTGTGTCTAATGGAAATCTGAGCTGAATTCGAGTAGCCGAGGATCGAACTAAGTGCCGTGCAATTGGAGAGGCCAGGAGTATGTCCAGCAGTGGACTGCGATAGGCTGATGATGATGATAATGGTGATGGAAGAAGTCAAGAGTAGAATCCAAGAGTTCCATCCTCATTGTGAGTAAAGAGAATGCAGCATGGTGACCCACACTGTGGCATCTTAGTGAGATGTCTCTGCATCACTAGGCCTTCAACACTAACACTAACTAACCAAAAGTATGGCAGAGGATGACCGGAGCTGGAACCCTCTACCTGGACCTGCAAAGGGTCAGAGTGGAGGACCAGTCTCCGGTTGTCCAATGCACGAGGTGCTTGGCATTCGGCCACGGCCGCAAGTTCTGCACCGAGAGTGTGGACAAATGCAGCCACTGCGGGGGCACGCATTTGCGTGAGAGGTGCCCCGACTACACCGCGGGAGCCGGACCGCGATGCTGCAATTGCACACACTCTGGGCTGAAGAACGTGGGTCACAACGCCTTTAGCGCCGAATGCCCAACTCGCCATAAATGGGACTATCTAGCGAGATCCAACACCGCGTACTTATGACTCAATCACTCACTAACACACACGATACATAAACATATACACACTTGATTTGATAAATATATCATAAGTATATATGGACACATCAAGACATGCACATAACACTGGACATACACGTACACAAAACAAATAATTTAGACACAAAACGAGGTTGTAACAATTGTACATATTTGATTATATATACACATTGTTACAAAAGACAGGAGCAAAATTTATTTATTTTTAGAAATCTAATACCAACACAGAATACATATAACACTGGACATGCACACGAACAAATACACAGAGTCATAAGTATCGCTTTCTCGCACGCCGGGACGTAACAAATACAACAAACTCCAAACACAAGGAAAAAATCCACGCTAACAAAAAATTGGTGAAATTGTGTAACTAGAACAACAACAAAGCAACAGCATAAACGGTAATTAAATCTAGTTAAACTAAGAGCAACATTTAAAATAGTAAAGAAGAAACTGTAAATAACAAATTGTAAACAAAAAATTGTAAATAAGAAAAGTTTATAACAAAATTAGATACAAGAATTAAATAAAAGAAATACATAAAATTAAGATAAACATTTAAAATAGTAAAGAAGAAACTGTAAATAACAAATTGTAAACAAAAAATTGTAAATAAGAAAAGTTTATAACAAAATTAGATACAAGAATTAAATAAAAGAAATACATAAAATTAAGATAAGAAATAACAGTATAAAATATAAAGACAGAAATACTTTACAAGGAATAAAGATAAATAGATAACAATGGGAATCTACCCAACGACTATCATATTTATAAAAATATATATTATAAAAGATAACAATTAATAACTAGATTAACAAGGGCCTGTTTTACGAACGGGGAAAAGCTGGGAGGTCTAAGAAACAGACCTCATATAAAAAAAAAAAAAAAAAAAAAAACACTAACCAACGAAATACGACAGCAAGAATACTGGCATTTTTTGATCTTCTGTGAGGGTGTGATACTGCCCGGGAAGTTTCCTTCGGGTCTTCTGCTCCTTGAGGGTGTAGGAGCCAGCAGTATGTGGTAACTAATGAGATAATATAATGTGACTAAAGATAGAAAAAAAAAATAGTTTTATAAAATTAGTGTATTGTCATATATCTACAAAGTTTGAACGAAATCTGGCCGTTTGTACAGATCTACGCATAATTTATTATCATTACTATTATTTGCATTGTAATGAAATAAATATTATCAAACCAAACACAGAACATTAGATCGTAAATTGCAAATATGCACAACTTCTGGGAAATAATGGGTGTTGATGAAATATTGACTGTAGTAACAGCAAATACTTACTTGGGTTGAAAGTCGGACCTACGTTACAGCTAATACGATTTAATATGTCCACAATTAATCTGTTATTATTCACTATAGTATGTCCAGCTTTGGACTAGTAAAGGTTGATGAGATACAGTGTAGTCCATACAACGTTGGCCTGTTTGAACCATATTTGTAAGGATGGAGCAGCCATTAAATAGTTGTCCTTTTCATAACGTACAACACAGAGTATTACAGTAATAAAAACATTAAAAAATTGCAAAAAAAAATTGACAAGGTAGGTAGTATTCATTGCAAAAAGCATTAGCGCCAATGATTCATCACTATTACGAAAATCTGTACACTTTGAGTGTAAAATAATGATATCTAATTATATTTGTTTTCGATACTTAGATTGCGATTACATCCCACACAGAACGTGAAAAGTTACGTAGCCGCTTAGACGGATATGCTACGAACACAATTGCTACGCTTACTTGCTACGGCGGTATTATCGCACCGTAGATAACATTACATTTGGCTTGTTAGTTTTGACACTCCCAAAACAAGTTAATATTCATTGCAAAAAGCATTAGCGGCAATTTTAAGTGGCAATGATTCACTAACATTGTGAAGATCTGTACCCTTTGAGTATAAAATAATGATCACTCAGAAAATATGTTTTCGATATATTTCACATATATGTTTACACAGGTATATTTCACTAAATATTAAATAAATATTTCGGTCTTTCACAACGCCATCTAGTCCCAAACTAAGGAGAGTTTATATTATGGGTACTAGATAACTGATATAAATACAGATAACCAGATCTTTGTAATGTTGTCTACGATGCGATAATACTACGTTAATATATTTGTTTTAAATCGGAACCTTTATATGGCGCGTCGTAGGCGTATCAATTTGGTTAGCAGCACTTCCAACTAAGAGGCTACTTAACATTTCGCGTTCTTTGTGGGACGTAATCTAAGTATCGAAAACATACATAGTAGTTATCTTGTAACTACTTTTAGGCTTGCTTGAAAAGTTTAATAGCAAAATGTGGTAGAAACGACATTGCTTAAACTAATATTTTTGGTGTCAAATGTAACATGCACTACAAGATTCCGGATAACCAAAGCTTTGTAATGTTGTCTACGGTGCGATAATACCAACGTGATTATTATATTTGTTTAAAATTGGAACCTTTCTACGGCGCGTCGAAGGTGTAGCAATTTAGTTCGTAGCACTTATATCCTTATATCTAAGAGGCTACGTAACGTATTGTGTACGTGTTTATAGAACAATTTTTCTGTACCTGGGGGTAATTTATCTATAGTACATACGTATTTAGAAATATAAAAGCTTCATAATTAAAATAAATATTCACGTCGTGAACTCGTTTTTACCACATCTCTCTCCATTCCCTTTCTTAATCAATCGTCTCACTGAAATCATTCACCATTCATGGGTTTAAAGAGTGAGGAATGAAGAAGTACTTCGGCGTGTCAAGAAATCCCGAGAACTCATGAAAAACATCAAGAGAAGAAAAGTAGCCTATCTGGGACATGCATTAAGACATGAGTGTTACCATCTTCTCCAGGCTATAATGATAGGAAAGATTGAGAGGAAAAGACTCCTCGGAAGAAGGAAAATGTCTTAGCTTCGTAACGTTAGACAATGGGTCGGGATCGCCAACGTAGAGGAACTGTTTTGTCTGGCGAGGGACAAGAAGAGATATGCGGAGCTGAAGGCCAACCTCCAGTAGTGGAGAGGCACCGCAAGAAGAAGAAGAAACCATTCACCTTAGTTCGGCCATCCTCAATTCCTTTTCGGATGAACTCTGAAGCTGACCACGATCCTCAGACATGAGGGACCGACTGCAGAGAGAAATTCCTTTTCATGTATCAAGGTTACGTTTTATTCCTAAATGAGTATGTTTATCAGCAGTCTACCTCAGCACGAATGAGCCGGCTTATACTAGCCTCACATAGAAGACCAAGCTAAAATTGATAGCATTTATGTTGTCGTATTTTAATGGTGAGTGTGAGATCAGAGGCAATGAGGCAAAAGCATCTCACTAAGCCTCCACAGTGTTTTTTTTTTTTTTTTTTTTCTTTTTTTTTTTATATTTAAGGCTGCCAAATTGGATTGCCATGTTGCATTGTCTGTACCCACAATGAGGATGGTGACCCCTATTCTTGGATTCTACTCATGCTTTCCATCAGGCAAAGTGGAGTCACTTTGGAAGGTTTAAATATAAAAAGAAGACTTTTGTGTGTTACTCTTTGACCTGTATGATTTGTCGTAGATACAAAAAGAATAAAGGGATTTAAAGGGAAGTCGGTCCGTCCACGGTGAATCTCAAAAGCGAGTGTCCGCCGTCCGATGTGATCGCACACGTCCGGGTCGGCCCCAATACTCGCCGTTCTCGTCCAATTAGTTCCGCCGCACGCCGCGGCGCTGATACTAGCTAGAGTCCTCTGTAGATGTCGCAACATAGACTTAAATCTACCCTTGAAACGTTTGAAACGTCGGGAAATATAAATTATTGTAACTGTTTCAAATAATTTTATCGCGAATAATATCTTTGCTCAACAAAAAATGTCTAAGTCTTGAAAGTCTTAAAACAATTATTCTGTTTTTATTAAGGGATTACTGGAATCACATTTGCATAAACTGCTACCACAACTGTCCTTGAAATAAAATTTATAGTAATATAGTGCTGTGGTGTACATAAAAGTTAAATCTTCCCGTTACGGTGAATTTCTTGCAATTTTATTACCTCAGACTGCCTTATCCTACCCTCAATATATTCTGTCCCAAATCGACGTGCGTCCGAAATCGACAAACAGAAGACAAACACTTTTATGGCTCAAATTTATTTTACGATTTGCGAATATATCACAAAACGTAAACTTGGTTGGTTTTATGTTGTGTTCGGTTTATAACTGACTTCGAACCCGTAGATTCTTAACTTGAAACTTTATTTCAGTAGATTATTGTAAATTACTATTGTTTAATTGAAAAAGGATATCATCCTCTTAGCCTTTATTATTCCCAAGATTATTTGGAGTCGATTACTACTTCGACTGGTTTTACCTGTGTAGTTATTGATCGCTGTAGTTAGTACAGTTGTTATATAGTAGCTAGGTAGCTCAATAAGTCTATCAAATTAGTCCTACTACCACTATATTCACTGCGTATAGGTAAGATCGTAAGTTCGTAAATAATATACGCGGATTTAGATAAACACTTATTTTAATCACAGAAGAGAATACATACACAAGGCGCCGCACAGAAAGCAAAGTAAGATACAGTTCAAGCAAAGATTAGAAAATAGAATTAACAAATAATAAGCACTTAAATATATGCGTAAGCGCGGAGTAAGTGTATTTAGCCAAGCAACATGGATTCGCGGCGAGAGCGTACGGCTGACTGATTCTAGGTGGCGGCGCGGGCGCATAGTAACACACCTCGTCGACCGCCGAGTATGCGCAGCGTGTTGGCGTTATGACAATGTAGAAACGTAGCTGGATGCTACACCTGAATATTACTTTTTTCACCGAGCAACTGACATCGAACCTCCGCAATCCTGAGGGCTTACTGAATTCGAATGGTTGAACTAGTTGTCAATACTGTGTTAAATAGTTTAGTAGTTTAGTTAAATAGTTAGTGCACTGACTCCTAAATAACGATTGTCATAGATGTTCGTAATAACTGAGACGTTATTATATCTAAGCATGGGCGTCCATATTCTGGGCTGCTATTAGGAATTTCTTGTAAGAAAAAGACGACAACAGTACCCGGGATTCGAACACCTCTAGATCAGTACTCCCATTTGCTAATCACTAGATAAAGGGATAAATTTTACAGAATTTCTATGATGGCACAACTATTTATAATGTCCAGGATAAGACTTTGTTTCAAATAAAAATAACTTGCTGTTTTAAACATGAATGTAATAACTTAATTGTTACAAATTTTCGAAATTGATTGCCATTTTTACATTTCGAGTTAGTATATATATATAGTGTCGGCGGTGGGGCGCGGGCAATTTTCCGTCAGCTGACTTGTTCCCCGTGCTCCTGCTTTCCCCGCGGTCTTCTGCGCATATGTGGGTATTTTGAAGCGTAGACAATAATATAATATTTATTATATTAATGCCCAAAAATACGTATCAAATAATAGGGCTGTAATATACCCTATTTTTGAAACTACCTTAAATAAACTGAGTTCCTCCACGGTCAGTATCTTATTGGTCAGCTAAGACTTAACATTTACGACTACCCACAACTTGTAGACAATTAGCCGAGCCGGATATTAAACACAAGACTTGACCGCACCCTCCAGATAGCTTTTATGAACCCTGAATCTGAAAGTGATTTCATCTATAGGAGAAACCTAATTTCTTTTTGAGAGAATACTTACTTTTGCTTACTTATCTCTATGAGTAAATAAAAATTATGTAAAGTAAGTAAAATTGAACTGAATTTCGTATATAATACGGAACTTATATAAAAAATTATTAACATTTTCGTTTGTCTGTCTTTCTCTTTGTTGTGTTTGTTCTGGCTAATGTCTGGAGCAGTTAGACTGATTTTGAAGGAACTTTCACTGACTTTGATGACAGAAAGAGTAGTTTAGGTAATTTATTTTGACTATCTTCACTTTGCAGCGTTATTAGCTATTTACACCAAAAAACTGGGAGTAACACCGCGGGAATCAGCTGGTTAATACTATATGTGAAAAAGATTTTATCTATAAGATAAATCTGATTTTAAAAATCTACGGATACTTATTTTTCTTACTTATATATATATATATACTCGAAGCTGTAGTATGATTGAGATTTTTTTGTCTTCTTTCAAATTTGTTAGTTTTACAATTCATGAAAATATATATATATACTAGCTTTCGCCCGCGGCTCCGCCCGCGTGTATGTCGGTTAACGCGATAAAAAGTAGCCTATGTCCTTTCCCAAGTTCAGTTCTATCTTCATACCAAATTTCATTAAAATCGGTTCAGTGGTTTAGGCGTGAAAGCGTAACAGACAGACAGACAGACAGAGTTACTTTCGCATTTATAATATTAGTAGGGATATACAGGGTGAATTTTTGAGACGGGACACTAAGGGTAGGTACCCTAACCGTTATAGTTACAGGAAAAGGCTTTTAGGAGACTATCCATATTTTTTTAAGATATTCTGAACTGCATTTACAGATTTTGCGAAAAATGTAGGTACAGCCAGCAAGAAAATGGTCATTTTAAACAAAAACTTATTTGATGCCAATCGATTCTGTTTCTTATAAGGATCAAAAGTCTCCACTGGACCGACTAAGGCTTGAGTACTAGAAATGTCAGAAATCGCAAAAAACTTTTCCTATACATTTGTACGGAAATAAATCATTTTACACTTACATTTAGATAATCTACGAAATAAATTGCGCAAAACGACCGCCGATTTCACGAATACATAAGTTCACTCATTTTTGTACTGAGCTACTATAGTATTGTATTGTGTTCTGACCGACTTCCCTTTATTCTTTGTATCGACGATAAATCATACCTTGACGAGTAAAAGATCAGCATTAAAGTCCACTGCCTTTTATTACGTTCGTATGAACCCTAAACACCTTTGTCACTGTATGTTCGAAATTAGTTCAGTCACATTAAGGTTTCACCTTGGAATCAGAGATAATAAGCTCAAAACTCGTATACCCCTTTATTTTGATGTGATAGAAGTTCCAAAAGTCTCATTTAAAATCTCGTGTCTGCGTCGTAAGTCATTTAAGGTCAAAGGCAACATAAATCAGTTTTTCGTGTTCATTTTGGTTTCTATAATTACAATGATGTTACAATGTATTACAAAATTATAGAGCATAATATTAGCGACAAACTTGGTAGAGATATTTTTTGTGTACTTCCAATCGTGTTTGAGGTAGCGGGCGGTGGGTCCACAGCGGTCAGCCATGCGGAATGCATGGTCAACGGTTAATTTCAATGAATAATACCTTGTATATAATAAACAAACAATATATTCTAAAAAATAATAATTTATTGATGCAATATTATTAATAATGAATAATTATTTTACTGGACTAAATTGCTACTTCAATTTGAGATATCTATTTGACATTAATAAAGGAGAGGTCACTAAACTTAATCAAGTTTTCATTTTTAGTTAATTTATTTTGAATACACAATATACATAGCTCAAATGTTTTGAATTCATTTTCAATTACTTAATTTCTTAATAAAGGAATAACAAATGTTAGAATTCATGGAATTAATTCTTTAGTTATTGCTTTAATATAACGTGTTTGTAAATGCAGCAATTATTAAAGTTCAGTGTTCAATTATGAAAAGTACGAACTATTAAGAAATTCTGCTACAGTCTGCTCTAAGTCGCAGCTTGAGGAATAATTTTTAATCTTGTTACATTTTCTTTAGACTAATATCAGTTGATATACATATAGGTAGTTTTGAAATCTTGTTTGCTACAAATACAGATTTCGTTTTTAGCGGCACATACACGATACATGTAATTAAAAGGTATACCTATACAATGCATTCTATATTAGTTTTAATTCGTCGTCCACACGTAAATAGTAGTAATGCCCATTCTTAAACATCGACGTATCTACATTACAAACATTGAAATAGGTGCATCAGTTTAGCAGTGAGATTTAACAGATAAACATACAGACAGAGTTACTTTCGAATTTATAATATTACTTTATAATTATATTAAACTGCCTCGTTGGTCTAGTGGTTAGCGGATAGGACTGCTAATCAAGAGGTCTCGGGTTCAAATCCCAGGCCGGGCCAGGCCATTGCAGTTCTCCCTTAGGGTTGCGGAGGTCCGATGCCAGTCTGATGTCTGAGTCTGAAAAACAGAAATTCAGGTAAAACCGATTAAACTTGTAGCCGACCCCAAAACAAACTTGGAAGTAAAGGTTAGGAAGAAGACTGTGTAAGTATATTATAGTAGGTGTAATATAATGAGAATAACCCTGATTCTTTTTACAGAACTTATCTCAACCAACCATCTACTACCCGTGGAAAAAGCAATAATCTTGAGTAAGTAAAAGAATTTCAAACACATTTTCTGCTTTTCTAGTTTTTGTATGAACTTCATTCAGCGGGATGAAGCTAGATTTTATGTTTAATTTAAAGATAAAGCATTTCAGAATATATTAGGTATATCCTACTAAAATCAAAACACAATTCCAAGAAAATCTGCAGCTGCGTGACTTCAAAAACCGAATTTTCTGAAATGTCACCTTGAGATTTTAACATAATAATAGATGGACAAATAGACACGCTTACGCCCTTGATCTCTTGATGTTCCAGGTCAGCCGGATCGTGGTGGATCCATTGTTGAACCTGTCTCCTCGAACTTCTGTAAGTATTTTCTAATCAATTTAATCAATGGCGCTTCATTTTTACACCGTATGTTGTAGAGAGCCCAAGATTTTTGTTGCGCTAGAGCAAAAGAATCGTTGTTGGGGTAGTATTCGCGTACACAAAACGCACTTTGTTTTAACACTAAACGACGTGACGCCATGGTACTGTATTCCAATTGGCCGCTTTGCCCCACCCCGCCGTCGCTACTCGTCGCAGCTACCGATTCAAATTTAAACGAATTTTTGGTCCAACCTATATAAATACTATAACTTAAGTTATTCTTACTTACTTAAATTTTTTCATAAACTTAAACATGTCAATTTGTTGTCTGTAGGGTATACCAATAATAACACAAATATTGAAAGAAAAATTTGGAGTTTTACAAACAGAATACCCTGTTCTCTAAGATCATATTATAAAAGTGAAGAAAGAGGAATGTACGTGACTGTGGAACTGGTGTGAAATAATAAGGGTCAAGAAAACTGGTCACTACACAATATAATTGAAGGATCTACGAGGCACAGTTAATTTCCTGTGAGGAGGAAATAGAATAGGAACAAAGAAATATTGGATGAGACCACATACGTAGTTATGATTACGACGTTTGATTTATTTTCTTTTTTCTTTTTCACATGGGCTGAAGAAATTTGAGATCGGTTTTTGCTCACATTAGCTCAATTTGAATTTATCCGTTGATGTAACTCTACATGTTCGGTGTTTTTAAACATGTGTATATTATGAGCGTGAGTTATGTAACAGCATTTTTTTGGGTATTAAAAATATTGATTGCAAAATTGGACTACTGTTTTGCTTGGTGGATTAAGTGGTCGCTACACCGCTTTCTACTGCTTTCAAGTGTTGTGGTTTCAAATTCCACATGGTACTTTGGGGTTATAAAAGCACCCCCGAACTACCAACCATTTCATCTAAAGAAAATATCAGAAAATTACAGTAGAGTTTTGTCTGTGCACATTGACCTTTACTGAAATTCCCTTGCAGTGAAATCGTTCAATATTCAGTAAAGGTACGAGTATTTGGTGAGAGCAAACACTATCTTTAATGCATTTGAAGCGATCGTCGAGTGGTGGCAATCTCATAATTGTTCGTTGGTAGTTTTATCTGTTTGCAACATACCTGAACCACATAGAATTGCTGAAATCGGTATGAATGAAAGACCTCAAGTTTGTTTTTAGTTCAAAATATTAGAATTTCAAAATATTAAAATTTTTGCGATATCATTTTTGTTGAATCATCAACAACCCGTAACGTCCCACTGATAGGGCTTGGGTCTTCTATCAGGAGAGGGTTAAAGCTATACGTCTCCACGCTGATCAAGTGCGGGTTGGTGACTGGCAAGACACATTGTGGCTACGTAATCTTGCTGTTGGATGTTTTAGGCCATCCGAAGGCCTGTTATCTTATGATGAAAACACAACATAATATATAACAACCAAGTCCGACTGCTTAACGTATCATGCCATAAAAGGTCACCCATCTAGATGCAGACCACCTTTACTTACCCTCGGCGATTGTTTCCACAATAAGCGCTTCATCGTTTAAACAACAACGCTTGAGAGCAATCCAACTTTTAAGTCCAAGTGAAGGTAGCTACATCTCGCGCGGCACTAAGACGTCACTAAGCACATCATACCGGTCTAACCGTGACTACAAGCGGTGTAATCCGTTCGAAACGTGGGATTATAGAAGGTATCACAATTGTTTAAATAAAAATTTCCGCTATACAACAAAAACTTTATCTTAAATTAATATAATAGTTTTTTCATTTAATCTTTTCTTAAATGTATAATATGTGTTGATAAAGTTGAAAACAAAGCAGTAGCAATAAACGTTATACTACGCTTAAAAGTCGTTTAACGCCAAGACGCACGTTTAAAGATAACATTTAATTTTTATATAAAGTTGAACGCATTCATTGAGGCGAAAACTTAAACATCTTTTATTGTTGTTTACTTTTATTGTTATTTAAATCTATTGAACAATGTTCTTTCCCAAAAATTGCACACTATCTCATGTTTGGCAGTCTGGGCTCATCCCCACGTCGGCGTCCTACACTACATTTGCATAATTGCGATTTTTACTTTAGCACATTTCGGCTCCAGCGACCATCGGTTCGTCTAGAGAAATGACTAGCATTCGGCATACTGATTCATCGTGCAATGTCGGTTACTGTTACTGTCTGTTGCATACAACACACGAACACAAGAAACACACGAAGTCTTAACTTCGTTGCGAATTTCGCTTGACAGAGAAACATCCAACATCCCATGCTCCATATCGCACACTGAACTACTTTAAATTAATGGACCAATCCGACCATGACTGTCCGCGTCACTGCTTCGTATTATTTAGATTAAAACTTTACAATTTAAGATCTCTAAATATTAAGTAAAATATATATTGATTTATAAATAAACAAAGCTGCTAAAACACACGTTAGTTTTTATTAAATAAATTTTGAGGAGAACTATTTACTAAAAGCAATTAGGGTAGTAGTAGTTGTTTGTGTGGTGACGTCGCGCGTCTGGCCAGCGTGGTATAGTAGGCCAAAACCTCCTTTCTAAGGAGAGGCCTATGTCCAGCAGTGGACTGTTAAAGGCTGTTGATGATTGATGTTGATGATGAATAAGGGTAGCTGCAAAAAGTCAACATATTAACGGCTTTAAGTATAAATGAGGAGCAATTCTTTTTTCTTTAAACTAATATATTAAATAAACATATTTCCTTCATTCTGGGTTCGCTTAATATACTACTGATTGTTTGTGCAACATTGCAAATTGTTTCTGCGTTTCTCTGACATTGTGCAACGGAAGGTAAACTGATGACGTATACGCTATCAGAATCGTGTAATTTCACTAAGTCTACCTGACGTTATTCTAATTTATTGCTCCAATCTATGACTGAATGTTGCGCTGCATGAGCAAATCCCGTTGCAAATACTGCATAGCAAAATACTTTTTGTACTAATTTGGCCATCTGGTATACTAACCTGGCATAGTTTTGTATATCTTGGTATATTAGTCTCTCAAAAAGGAGCTTAGCTGTGTATCTCATGTATATCTTACAAATTTTTTGCAGTATTGTATAAGAGAAACAATAAAAGTTATTATTATCATTAATGAACCAGCCTGTTTGCTAGAAAAATACCAGATGGCACACATAAAGTACGTAACATCAATGATATTACGAGCTTTATCACTCAGGAGTTTTTACCGCTGCTCCCATATGTATCTGCCTTCTTTCCAATGAATCTTTAAATTAAAGTTTACTCACTATTGTTTCTTTTCGAAGACCGAACCAATTTGGCGTTCAGTTTTATAGGCTTTTGTCCACCAGTTTGTTTGCATTTTATCTTGTATTAACTCACAAACAATAAATTTACAAGAAAATACAATACCAACCACTGGAACAAGGACGGACAGGATTCTGTGAAACCTTTAATTCAATTTCCTAACAAGTTGAGATCAAATAGAATCTATTATTTCATGTTATAAGAGAGCACTATCACAAATCGAAAAATGGTTTATTTGAGGTTAATTGAATTTGTAATGAAACCGAGACTTACATGGTAATTTATCGTAATCATAATTCTTTGGTATTACTCAAAATATTCAAAAACTTTGAAATGTAATAATGAAAAGATCCAATGCCTCGAAGCAGTGCTCTGCAAATTATAATTTAGATCTTTCATCTCAGTTCTGATATACTTATGTAAGTTTTGCCTGAATTTATTACAAACATACTTTGAAGGTAAATTCTCGTTTAACTCTTGAAGGAACCACTATGTCTTTATAACAATTTTAATGTTACAAGAACTCGTCTAACTTTAAATTTAGTTCATAACTTACATGGAACTTAGATTCTTATTTATTTTATAAACAAAAAAGAAAACTTGGGTATTATTTTTAAGTTTTAGTGTTTCTATAAAAACTAAGTGAACTATACTAAGAAGAATTAATACGAATAGAAAAAATGAAATTGTCTGTTTCTATTTTTTTTTTGTTTTCATTTAACAGCTTTAGAATCATTGCAGTGAAAGTTTGACAGTTTTAAACGGTAGGTATTTATTTAACAAAATCATTTTTCAAATTTTCTGTACGTCTATTCGTCTCTTTATTTATTCTGGGTAATCTTTTAAACGACTGTACCGATTTTAACACGTATTTCACTTGCAGATAGCTGACGATAGAAGAAGTAAGACTAGCTTCGCCCCGCCACTGTTCCAACCGTTTACTATGGATACGCCGCGAGGCTCAGTTAGTTAGTAATAAAAGTTCATCTAGGTTTCAAAAAATTTGACTAGAGGTGTGGGTTGTTTTCTACTTATATACTAGAAATTCTGATTTTAAGCGAGAAATTTCGTTGAATAATAACGAGTGTATTTTAGAGGTAAGTAACTGTACCTAAAGAACTTCAGTGAATAAATGGAAGTCTTTCGTCAACACTAAATATAGACACATAAAATACTGCTTATCTTTTACAAAATATTAAAAAATAAGGTGAACACAATGAAATCGATATTCAGACCCTTCTGTTCCGCGGTCATTAAATATTTCGTCTGTTGCTTGTGGAACGGCTACGTGCATGTTTATGTTAATCCACCCCGGGAGGTGCTCGTTTTGCATAATTACCGGCTAATCACCTGAGGATATTCTGGTAAACGTCAGTTTCCTGCCCCCGGTATTAATGGGGTATTTAAACTCCTGCTTTGAACATTACTTAATTTTGCATAATATTATTTAATTTTATAATACATAAAGTGTCAGTGCGAAAGAGTGTTTGAATAGTATTAAACTATGTTTATAAAAGGAAGAAACATAATTTATTTTATTATATTGTTTTCGCATTTTTTAGACGCACCTGTTGGTCATGCAACAAGCCTGTTGATTTTTGCGTAATGATATTCTGTTTTATAAACGAGATTTTTGCAGTGCTAACATTTCATTTTAAGTAAATGCTCATGTTTCTAGTTGTAAGTTTAAACGAACGTAGTACACATGTAAATAAAACGGTATGCATTTTCATTTAACAGCAAAATTTACTTCCTATTAAATGGGCATGAAATTGCTTTGGTTAGCCGCTATATGGATCCTTTAGCTTTTCAGTTAAATTCTGTATGGCGCAGGATTTGTGTGGTATTGCTGATGATCACCGCAAGTTCTAAAGATGAACTTAAATTCTAGCAATAAAATTTCTTTACCTACAGAGAGTCAGTTGATGCAACCCTCAAATTAAAATGGATTTTAGCTTTCCGAGAGGAACCTTTGACGAAGAGGAAACACGAACTTAAAATCAGTACTGGCACTGAAAATCAGTATTGTAATGGTTCATTCCCATTGCAAATAACGCTGAGTGTCCAACCATTTTGTTCCAGACACAGCGTACAACCCCAACTGATATTGAACAGTTTAGTGGGACGTCTTATAGGCTTAGTTTATTAATTGTATTGTAAGTGTTACTTAGTTTGTATAAATATTAATGTAATAACACGTCATACATTCCACGTCATTACTTATTTGACATTAATTGACGTTTCTTACATATGTTACCAGTTAAAGAATATGTTTGTAATCTTTCTTTTTATGTCTTGTGTAACTATTACCAAAATGTAAACTTGGTTTGTGTGCTGTGTTTGTACAAATAAAGTTTTTTTTATTATTATTATTATAGAACTTTGTAATATTATAAGTTCTTGGGGACTTTGAAATTTTGTTTGAAATACAAAGTATGTGATACTTATTTTTTGCCGAAAATTAATAAATTGCTCAATTGCACACTGAAGATGAGCTGACAAAATTCATGTTGATTTTTTTTTCAAAATGATGAAATTTTGGTGGATTTTTTTCAGACCATGAACATGCTAAATATTTCGTCATCGTCTTCATCATCAATAGCTTTTAAAAGTCCACTCCTGGACATAAAATTGTGTGACAAAAAATAAATTAAAAATTCGTCATGGGAAAACAAACACCCCGAATTTCTATAAACATCTTTAAAATTAGGCATATATATACAACATCTCTAAAATAATAAATTTTCAACTGTTTTGTAAAACCCTACTAACAACATTAATCATTTATTTTATCCGCTTGACCTGCGATGGAAACCTGACCCATATAAACCCATAATACTGCGTCACTACCACACCTCACAATTCATCATCCAATTCCCCCTTATTCAGACTCATTCTTGCCATCTGTCATGATGTTTAGAATATTTCATTTACATTGATAACTATAGAGAGATTTATTTATAGGTGATAGTTTCAAAACTGCAACATAAATGCTCATTCTGTTTCTATTCAGTGTTTGTATATATTCGTCACCCTAGTAGAAGCAGTCCGGGGTGGCAGCGCGGGTGCTAATAAAGACGCGCTCCCACATAGGAGAGGGTCATCCGCAAACAATAGGTGATCCAAGATACGTCGAGGTTCCAGGGACTTCCTTTCGACTTTACACCTGGGTCCTCGGCTGAGATGGTACGATATAAGGTCTTAGTCGGTTCGAGTCCGACATAGCCATCAACTAGTGGCATCCAGGGGGATTTCCGCATGGAAAAAAACGCGTATATTATTGCTAAACGATTATAAACTACAAAATTACCAGAAAGGGTTATTTAAAAACATAATATAATAAGTTTGGCAGAAAACTCTTCTTTTTACATTTTTAAATCACCTCAAAGTGTTTGTTTCTTAATTTCAATTACATAAAATAATTAATCGAATGATCGAATGATTGGTGTTTAGTTTTATGAAATGAATATTTCTAAACGATTTGGTAAATAAACAATCGTAAAAATAAAGTTACAAAATTTTATGACTGTATCATAAGTTAAAAAACAGGAAAATACTTTGAATAAATTACAAGAGAAAAAAATCACAAACATGTTATTTGTTATTCGATATATTTACGAATTCGTGTGTCACAGGATCACTTACATCAAACGATCTGTCGCTAAGATTTGATGTACGAGGTGTTCTTATCATCCTTGTTATCATAAGATAAATTGCACTAAGTAAAGTATTGAGAATTTGTAGTCGATTTAGTCAAAGTAATTATTTGGTCATTTATTTTCATAACAGTAAACTTTATTAGAAATTATTAAGTTAGGTTTTTAATCGTAAAATGACTCCCCTAATAAAATCGTACCTTAGTCGGTTAGGGTGAAGTATATTAATTGCGATTATAACGCAGTTTTTGCACACGAATTTATAACGCATTACTGTAACGATACGAGGTAGAAACAACAAAGAGCATCAAGTTAACGTGCCTATTCATTTGACCTTATCGCTACGCTGTCTACGTTGCAAAACAGCAATCTGACTATATAGATGCTATCTATTTTAACAACGGGTCTTAAATTTCATGTTATTTAATTTTCAAAAACGTAAAACTTAAGTCCGAGAAAGTTCTGCTAACTAAAAGGGAAAGAAGTCATAAAGCCTTTTCCTTAAAGTATTCGTTAATTGTTATTTTATTGTTTACTAGCTTACGCCCGCGGCTCTGCGAGCATCCATCGCAGTAAAAATTACATGAATGACATGATTTCCTTGTTGGTCTAGTTGTTAGCGTATGCGGCTGCTGCTCAAGAGGTCTCGGGTTTAATTCCCGGATTGCACCCAATATTTGTGTGATTCACAAATATTTATTTCGGAGTCTGGGTGTTTTCTATGTATAATATGTATGGTTTTTTAGTACCCATAATACAAGCTCGGCTTAGTTTGGGACTAGATGATGTCCTTTCTTAGACTTTAGACTATCTGGGTACTAAAATTAATTTAAATCGGTGCAGTGGTTTTTGAGTTTATCGCTAACAGACAGACGTGACGTGTATATCGTGATTAAGAGCATTATATTTCCTTCCTCAAAAATTAAAGTATTTTCATGAAATTTTATTGAAATCGCTACAGCGGTTTGGCCGCGAAACCGTGACATTCATATAGCTAGACAAAGTTACTTTTGAATCTGTACTATTGATATAAAAGTATGACTTCTTATTATTTTTTTATTATGTTGCAAACTGAGGTGATTGCTTATTCCAACCTGAACTGTAAGCTCGGTTCCTTCGCTGTATTAATTTGAGAACGTGTTAACCCTATTCCTTAGATCCTTACGGACCTCAGAGCATCTGAGGTCCGTAAGGATCCTCATTACTAATTCAAATGCAGGGAGGATTTAAAAGCAATCATCTTAACTATGTTCATTATTCATATACAAGTATATGCACATTTTAGGTCGTGTTGTATACAGTTGCAAAAATATTTACACAGTATGAAAAAAAGTTGCCTTTTAAGCTTCTTAACATGCATATTCCGTGCAAAACAATCGGTGCAATAACTTTTGTATTTTTGAAAAGTAAAAAAAATAAACTTTACATTCATTTAAATATAACCAGATTTTACAATGTACTTCTAGTTAAAATAAGCTGGTTTTTAATCGCGGATCCACCCCTTGTATGTCGGTTATCGCATTAAAAAAGTAGCCAATGTCCTTCCTAAATAATCAAAGAATTTATACAAATCCGTTTAGCTGTTTAGCTGTATAAGCGTAACTGACAAACGAATAGACAGCGTTATTTTCGAATGTACAGATGACATTAGTATAAAGTTTATATGTTTAAGCTATTATTGTTGTTAAAGTTGTTGTGTACAATCACGAAATCATCTCGAAGTTCTTAAAATTTATTAGCAAACCCTATTGTTCCGTACGTTTCCATGTTCTGTGTGTAAGTGATAACAATAGCGGATCGTTTGACTTGATACTGCACGCGCCATTCTCTACAAGAAACCTTTTGTCTCTGGTAACAATTCTCACAATTGACTATGCAGATATAAACACTTCAAACCGAAATATTTCGTCAGAGTATTTTAATGGTTACTTTCCTATTTATTATGCTCTTTCTCGTACCGTTTTAATTAGAGTGATACCAATAGTGAACACAGATTTATGTGAAAGAAATTTCAGCCTTGCAGTCAAATACAGTCAATTGGGGGAACCAATATCGCCATACTGTTGTCTACTGCGCCAAGTGTTGTTGGTTCAATTTAAATCCTACGTGGGACAACAGTTGTGTGATCCAAAGTTGGTTGTTGTTCTGAGTCTAGGTGTTATTCGTGTTAGTTACGTACATACATACTCAATGTTTGTTGCTCTTACACGCAAATAACCCTGAACGGATTTAGATGAAACTTTACAGTAATATAGTTTATATATCAGAATAACGCAAATGCTACTTTTTACTGCAATAATCGAGACACACGCCGGCGAAGCCGCGGGCGAAAGCTAGTATTTAAATTTAAAAAAAAAAACAGTCAGATTGCACGCTATCACTGTATGAAATTGGTGTTCCATAACCTCAACCATTCGGGTAAAATTAAAAATATAAATCCTTAGCAACGGTTTTTTGTTCACACTATTTCAGGTCGGCCTGTCAAACATATTGGACCAAGAGCCCAGAGCCGCCAGACCTACGTCATTAGTGCAAAGCTGAAATTTTCAGGGTTATTAGTACAATGTCTTGTTAAGATGTATGTGTACCCATTAGCTTGAAAGCGGGGCCGTTTCTGAGGTAGCTCGAAGTACAGATGGATAAAAACCTTACTTACCTACGTTAAAGGTGCAAAGCTAGTATTTACATATTTTATCAAGAATATTATTTAAAATTAAAATTCATTACTGCCAGACACTTTCCGTGGGCCATTACTTCTGCCAGACGTCTTGAAAGTTGTGAAAAAATTAGGTAAACTACGTTATAGTAGCAAACCTAAATTTTATACATAATATCTAAGGTAGGTACTATTTTAAGAACCTTTGTATGCGGCTAGACCAATCCGAAGGGCCAATCATCCCCCCAGACACCTTTAAATATTTGTAGTAATTAGGAGGCTGAGGTATATCATCTTTGGTATTATTTCAAGAATAGAATTGTAAAATATTGAATGGTTTTTACACGCTTTTTATTAGCTTCACCTGTATCTTTGTTTGTTTGTAACCAACTCCTTTGGGTGCGATTTTGACCCACTTTAAACGGCCAGATTTCGTTCAAACTTTGTAGATTTGTCGGGGACCGATGACAATACACTAATATGAAAAAAAAACTAAAAAAAACTTAAACAAATTAGTATTTTTCTAAAAGATTAGTTTTAAAAAACTAAACAAATAGGCTTTTAACCTAAAAATAGAAAATAATTTCAATGTAAAAAGCGTAGGGTGACGTTATTGAAATATTGTCAGAAAGCACGCCACGTTTTGTGTGTGTGGGTCCAAGTGGGTCAAAATCGCACCCAAAGGAGTTGGTTACAAACAAACAAACATACATGTGAAGCTAACAAAAAGTGGGTAAAAACCATTTAATATTTTAAAATTCTATTCTTGGAATAATACCAAAGATGATATACCTCAGCTTCCTAATTACTACAAATATTTAAAGGTGTCTGGGGGATGATTGGCCCTTCGGATTGGTCTGGCCGCATACAAAGGGTCTCAAAATAGTACCTACCTTAGATAATATGTATAAAATTTAGGTTTGCTACTATAACGTAGTTTACCTAATTTTTACACAACTTTTAAGACGTCTGGCAGAAGTAATGGCCCACGGAAAGTGTCTGGCAGTAATGAATTTTAATTTTAAATAATATTCTTGATAAAATATGTAAATACTAGCTTTGCACCTTTAACGTAGGTAAGTAAGGTTTTTATCCATCTGCACTT
This sequence comes from Phragmatobia fuliginosa, assembly GCA_932526445.1. NCBI lineage: Eukaryota > Metazoa > Arthropoda > Insecta > Lepidoptera > Erebidae > Phragmatobia > Phragmatobia fuliginosa. Next base: position 14,224,696 of record OW052074.1, on the reverse strand, counting down.
CGAGCTACCTCAGAAACGGCCCCGCTTTCAAGCTAATGGGTACACATACATCATAACAAGACATTGTACTAATAATCCTGAAAATTTCAGCTTTGCACTAATGACGTAGGTCTGGCGGCTCTGGGCTCTTGCTCTATATGTTGATTATTTAAATGTCTGTAATAGCCCTCTATATTACCCAAATATACAGTAGAATCATCTTAATACATAGGCGTACATTCAGAGCTTGGTAAGTCTCTTTGTAACTATATTCAAAGCTCACACAGTCCCAGTACATAATTCCATGCATTATTCACTGTCGCAGTCTGTGTTGATGTCTATCTTATGCCATCTGTTTTCACCAAAGTCCTGTTTACAAAGTGGGATCAAATATATTCAAACGAGTGATACCAGGCTTTTGAGTAAAATTATTTAGCTTACGATTAAAAGGAACATTTAGACTAACGACAATATTATAATCTGTGTTATTTGTGATCCAAAATACTAAACCTACGAAGACACTAAGCTAAGCTGCGAGTAATATCTATAAATACATATTACAAACTTATGTCTATATCGCGGTCTTTCCCTTCCTTTCTTTCTTTGCTTCTATTTTGTCTTCTTATAAGCAAATACATCTTACAAGAATTTGCGTGAATACGTTGTGATAGTTATACTTATTTGGTTAACACAAAGGCTTTTAGGAAAGTCGCAATACAAAAAGAATATATTCAAAAGAAATAATAGGATAGGATATGTATGTATCCAACTAAGTAATACTACTTGTATATCAAAAACACCGTCTACAGACTTTAATAGGCACTATCTGGACATAGGCTTTTCATATTATAGATATAAAACAACTAAAGGTATCACATTTAAATACTACCATTATTCTGCCTCCCCAATCATTGCAAGTGCTAATTCTAAATTCACATACCTTCCATACAGGAATACTTCGCCAAAACTCTATTGAGTAAAATGTTTCAGTATTAGGAAGTGTATATCCGTTAATGGATGACCCCGTGCCATCCTTCGGTAATAAACAGATATCGACTTAATGGAAATTCCAACATCCGCCCCCAATCTTTGAATTCATGAGGATACTCAACAAGATTGAACTTGCCCTTTGTGCTAATTAAATTGCTCTTAGATTTTATTGTCTCAAATGTGAGTTTAGAGTTCAGATTGTAAGAAGAAAGAGTCAAACAACTGCATGAAAAGCGTACTGATTTAGACGGCCATCTCCCCGCTTACTACTTTGTGCACTGTTTTATGTATGATACTTTTTATTCAAAAAAAAAATCTTCTGAATCTGGGTTGTGACATATTGTCTTGTGCAAAATTTGACTGTATTAAATTGCACGGCCAACGGTGGTTTAAACGGTCGCCATGCTATTTTCTACTGTGTCAACTGTTGTGGCTTCAAATCCCACGTGGGATATTAATTTGTGTGATTCAAAAATTTTTGTTCTAAAATTGGGTGTTTTTTGTGTTCGTTTCGTGTATGTTTAGAAAGTCCAAGTTGTAAGACACATGATTTATATTCCTAGTTTATTTTAAAAGTAAAAAAAGTAAGTTAATAATATAAAAGAAGTAGTTACAGAACTGTAACCACTCGAGTTGTGGTCGGTACAAAAATCTATGAAGATAGTCAAATAGGTAGGTATGTATGAGATGCAGTATTATTACTACCTAGAATATAGATTCATTACTATTTCTATGACCTGGTACAGGTAAAGCCTCATTACTTATGCTTTACACGTGCTTCTAGTAATAAGTATGAAGGAGGTGATAAATACCGCCCGATCTATTCACGTTCACTTGAAATATTATGTCGTTTAATCTGAAGTCGCGAAGTAAACATCTCATCTTATTCTCACGCTTAGTGCATAATGTTCAAATTATCCTATAACAGTTGTTTTACATACAACATTGGTAAGCTTATATTAATATATACACATTGAAATTAATGTCACCTGAACGGTTTTGCGCTATGAAGTTATCGAAGTTTACTCACTATTTTATACTATTCAGTTCTGAAATCTAATAACTGTGTGTATAATATAATAATAACACCATGTCCGTATAATTAATTATTCCTAAAAGTCGAGAAGCTTATATTTTTTACTTGAATTAAAACTTCATCTGTTACAAACATACAAATGAAGCTAATAAAAAGCGTGTTAAAAAAATCATATGCACTTAGTAAAAAACTATCCATTTGATATTATATACGGACACTATAATTGTATTTATTTGTATGTAGAAATTAATATTTCAGTTTTATTAAAATTCTTTATAGCGAACGAATTTATTGCGAATTTCTTTCAATGAAAATGAAAAATCAATATTACGAGAACTTTAGTTACTAAAATTACAGTAGAAAACTTAAATTGGCTAAAATTTATTACAAAATAAAAAGGAAATGTTTGAAAATTACGTACACAACACAATGGTGGTGTAATTTCATACATAACAAGACTGAATGAAATTCAAAACACGCAGAAAGTCATGTAACAAAAACTAAACCCTTGTTACAACTTATACAAGACCACTGACCCTTGTTTACTGCAGGCTTATGTGGCAACTATTGTACCAAAAAGAAATTTATCTAAAAATTTATAGGGCAATTTCATCTCTTAAATTTAGGCCTTTTAGAAGGTCTTTTATAACTTGGGAAATGAGAATCATTTTGATTTACTTTGTAATTTAAACCTATTCATATATTCTCTTCTTCTTTTACTGAGATGGCAACCACCCGAATAATATCAGCTATTTCTGCCAATGTAAAGTAATTAAAGTTTTCAAATCCAAAGTCTTATAGGCTTCAAGTAATCCTCGTAATGAATTTAATGATAAAAAAATCGCCCAGGAAAGGGTTCCTCAGTCATCCATAAAGGTACGTAGATTTAAAATCGTATCCAATAGATAATTTATAAGTTTACGTATCAATGCGTTAATTTTGTATGAAGTTTTCCAAGGAAGCGCATTTTACAAGTTAAGCCTCCATAGCTCCTGAACTAATAAAGTCATCTAATCCCTTATAGTTTTTCTTTAAAGTTAATTATAAGGACAACCATCACGAATTTTTCCAGATTTTTTGAGCCGGCTGTTTAGCTTTTAGAGGAGGGGGGGGGGCTGTTTTTCCCCACTTTACGAGTAGGGGAGGGACGGACGGACGGACGGACACGATGAATCTATAAGGGATCCGAGTCATAAACTTCGGAACCCTACTAATGTGGATGAGATGAAATGGGGACTGTCTTCCGAAAGGAAAAAACATGATATCCCTTATATTGTCATCAGAACAAAGTATTATTAGAAAGTTAGCTGGCATATGAAAGAATAGACATTAATCAACATTAAAGTATGAATAAACTACACTTCCACTCACAAATAGTTGCACAAGTGGTTATAAAATAGTTCTTATAAAATTTAAATTTATATAAAATAAAATTGCAACAGGCACACAGTAGTGTAACTAACGCAATGTCAACTTACCTATTTCACTTGTCAGTCGTAACAATTTTAAATACAGATGATATTACCATGCTCTATCTCGTTCGTAAAAGTATTTTTCACCAACTGAATTTTTAACACTTGCAAACATTCATATAAAATCTCTAGAGCTTTCTCATCTCATCTTCTGAATTGTGATTTTATAATTTAATATGTACAATGTTAATATCAACAAATTAATGTTTTCTTTATAGTATGTAATTAGATTTAAAATGGAAGCTCAAACAGAAGTAGTTATAAAGATTTAAAATACTTATAAATAAAAGGTTTCGGACATCTGACATCATCCAGTCCCTAACTAAGCAGATCTTGTACTATGTGTACTAGGCAACTGATATAAATACATATAATATATACTTTTTTTTTGTAAATACATAAACATCATACATAGAAAACACCCATAAAACATACTTATATTCATTGGAAAGTAGGACTTTCATAGAATCCCAAGACAGAATAGAAAGATTTTTTAATCTTTTATATAACTTTTATCTCGGGCTTTGAGCGCGGCGACCGAATCAAGAAATTCCGCAACGAAAAAACCTAACACCCTAAAAAAGGATAGAGAATATGATTGTAACCGCAGTGCGACAAGGATGTGGCGGCACCGTACTCTATAGGCAGATTAGCGCATGTGTGCTGCCGCCACCGGCCGTTATCCGTTGCCTTGCACACACAGTCATCCTAGATTCTTTTTCCTTGCTTTTCTATAATCCTATTGTTAAGAACTAATTACAAAATATATAATTGTTATCTACTTTACACAATACATAGCGTCCGCGTCCTCCAGTATCATCTATTGAATCTTAGGGTTTTTTTTATTCCTTAGACATGCTCATATTACTATTATGTTCTCTGTTAAGTTGTCATTGTCTTTCGGTTAATAGGACGATTATATTGTTTGGCAATAATATTGTTAGAATGTATGTTGGTTAAAAATACAGAGTATATTGTTTTGTTAACTTGAACTAATATCAAAGAAAAAAAATACTGCTTAAATAAAAAAACAATAAATAATTATAATTACATAGGTTGATAAAAATTGCAATGCAATAGCTTTAGCGCGGCAGACACCGAGTGCCACATGACTTTTTTTTTGTTATATCAGTTTAGGCCAGCGTAAAAATTTGTTTCAAATAAATGTTTTCGGGTCCAACGACATTGGTTAAAATTTCAGTAACAGGGTCGATGTATTCCACAATCTATTCTATTTATTTATAATATTTTACTTAAAATTCTTAAGTTAAACGCTGAATTAAATGTACTGAATATATTTAATAAGTAATCAGTAATCAGTAACAGTTGCAGTCGGAGATGAATATTTAGAAGTACAGAATAGTAAATTAAGTATGACTGATGCACTCATCTGCATTGTTTTTTTTTCAGAAATTTTTCATTCGTTTCTGAAATATGAGCTACCGTTTTCCTTTTGAATTTACTTTCTAATTATTTATTTGCGTTTCTTCAAATGAGAAGCTAAACAAAACAATGTACTATACATTTCTTGTTTTATTTTATTGCTTTTCTTTCCCGAGTCCCCCCAAAATTGTTATTTTTTTACAATAAATTCTTAATTAGTAGTCATAAAAACCTACAGAAATCGTTTTTGAGAAGACAATGAATGCCCCTCAAATAGTTATTAGTCGACTCTTCGAATTTCAGTTCGCCCTCATTGTTGCGGAGGTTCGATACCGAACCGTGTAAAAAATGATATTTATATAAAACTTTTAAACTGGTAGCCGACCCCAAATAATTTTGGAAATAATCAATTAGATGACGATAAATCTCTGCTATCAGTATAAGTAAAAAGTCAATGTATAGTTTCCGTACCACTGTTACAGATCCACAATTTATAACTTTAGACCACATTATTTGAACGAAATTAAGTAAAACCTTGTGACGCTGAGTTTTCTAGAAAACTTATGTGCAGAATATTGGAATAAATTATTATAACATCTTGGTCTCGGTCGATAGGTTTTCTCATTCCAAACAAAGTTATACTGGCCAATCCTTAGTTCAAATTTCTTGTACCTTTCGTGAAAAGTTTTGTTCGAAAATGAAGCATTACTTGGAAAATTTTGTGTTCGCATTAAATATGTATTAACTAAGTAAAGGAATAAGTAATAAAACAGTCAGTGACCTTAACTTTCAACATACTAAAAGCGTTACGAATTTAATTTAAATAGATTACAAAATTATTAATTTAAAGACTTTATTTAGTTTTGATATTACAATAAGTTAAAAACTGCTAGAAGTCATCTTCAGTTGATACAAAGGTTTGGTGAACACCATCAGGAATTCATACAAGTCATTTTAAGCAATTCAGCATAGTATAGCATAGCCTAAAGCAGCAAAGTTTACTGCTGAAAAAGGTCTATCCTTAGAAAAATGAATGAACGATTTGAAACAAAAGTAGTACTTCGGGCTTTTTAAACGCCGGTTGAGCAAACATGTTCTGTCTAATGATGAAAATAAAATTGATACAATACATGCCTACCATTATGGTTATTACCAGAACTCTAATCATCATCATCATCAGAGTATCGCAGTCCACTGTTGGATATAGGCCTCTCTCATTGCACACCACTCCTCCTGGCCTGTGCGCGTCCTACACTACGTTAAACTCTAATCTTTTTCGCAAAAAAAGTTATAACTTAATCAAATACAGTTAGAGGTGAGTGCGATATCAATATGTTATTAGTACAATATAAATTATTCTTTATCTTTACTTACACTAATAGAAAATTTACAAGTTCACAAATTTAGTGAACTATTTAAGTTCACTAAATTTCATGGTTTCGGCAATTCAAAGTGGGAGCTCCGACGATTTAGGTAAACCGCACAGATAGGTTTGAGATCCATACAAATAACGCCTGCTCGTGATAACGTTTCCTCAGGCACTAATGGGCTTTTGATGGGCTTCCAAGGGCGGTTGATTGGTGATAAAGATAGACGTTTGAAGGCCCTGACCTATAAAAATATCTATAATCTGTGAACTGTTCTTGGTTAGCTTTCTTGTTTATACTTAATAATAAATCATTTATTCGGAACAAGTTCAGTTTTACAATGGATAAACCCACCAAACTGCAGAACAGTTTGTCGGTGGGATTTGCGCTTGTTTATACATTCATAAAAGAGGTCCTTAAAATTAAAACTTAAATGAAAATATTACCTACCTTACTACAGAGTACAGGGAATTTTTATTGACACAGTCATCAGTAGCACAAATATTTCAATTTATATTAAATTCATCTAATAGAATACGCTTCAACTTACATTTAAAGGAAGATTTGCTAATGTTACTGATATTATTCCTTAACCAACCGATGTCATTGTATGTATATAACTGGGACCACGTACCTGTAAGTTCTCTTACCGCAATAATTCTTAACTTTTGATTTAGATCAAAAGAAAAGATTAAAAACGCTCTCTGACCCTCCTTATATTGTAGGTATTTTGTACTTGAACTTTGTACTGATCATTATAAAACTGTTCTAGAACTATCAAGTACCCGACCCACTCGAGGACTGGGAGAATTTTACTTACGAAAAACAGTTGGTTAAAATTTTCTTTACATTCCTTTTTACTTTTTTTGTCCACAAGGTACTTCATGAAACGGACCTGCAGTGATTTAACATTGTCCAAGTATGTTTTAAATGAACAACCGTACGTACTTAGACCATAGCTCAGCAGTGACACGGCGAGGGCAAAGTAAACTACACGCAAGAATTTCCTACTAAGAGTTGTTTTTAAATTATGATACATACACGCATATAGATATATATTTCGGACATTTTGGACATCACTACGTCATCTATTCGCATTTTATACATATTATGTCTCTTGCGTCTTCTCGTAGGCCTTAGCTATGGTCTCAGGATATATTTTTTTAGGTCTCAGGCCTGTTAAAGTAGTTTTGTTCGCAACCTGCTTCTACGGGTGGGACACGGGGTTTGACACGGCTGGACCTGATGGTAGTCCCGGGAGGGGCGTAACCAACGTAATCGTGCCTTAGTGGGTAGACCTCAACGGAGTGATCGACCTGCTAGTAACGACCCAGTGTTGTCCAGTGAAGAGGGCTCCGAAGGGCGGCAACCGAGGATGTTTATATTATGCAACGTTCTGATCACAATATAAATCCCCTAATTGAATAATCACAATTTAGTTATAAATAATGTTAAACTAAACACTTAAAGAAATAAATAAAATTTGTTTCTGTATGTAATATCAAAATAACAGCTTTTTATTAAATATACGTCACTTACACCAAATCGCAATTTTAAAAATTTTTAGCTGTAGGTATGTCGGTTTGTTTCGGGTAATCTCTGGAAGGGCTTTACAAATTTTGATGGTACTTTCACTTGCAGAAAGCTGATGACCTAAGGAGTAACTTTGGCAAATCTTATTTTAGACTAGCTCTGCCCCACGGCGTCACTTGCGATTTACTGCAATAGCCGCAAGTCATGCAGCGGGACTCTGCTAGTAATAAATATGTTCATAAAGTTGGTACATAATCTATTGTTCCGTATATGTTTATCTAATACATATTCTACTGTTTCTTGGAACTAGTATTTTCTAGTGGACGACAATCTCTTATAATATTGACATATTTGACAATAATATGAAATAGGAGATTGGCATTTCTTGTGATATTATTAATATTGTTATTTCGAAATGACATCGTTCTTATAAAAACTTTATTTACTAAGCACGGTATATGTATGTTTTTGACGCGTGAGTATATCAATCGTATTCCATTCATAGAGCAACATGGTAGGGAATAGCCGTACTCAGGGGTCCCTCTCTGCCAAAGTATAACCCAAATGGGCCCATTGTTGTTGTCACAGGGAATGGATAACAACCACAGTATATTTTATAGCAGCCATATTTATTATTTAGGTACTGGTTTATCACTCTATTATTACTTAGTATAGTATGCTTATGGTATCGACTTACAGCTACATTATATATTCTAAAACCTATCGCTACAATGCTCATAATCACGTCTTAATCTCAACGAAATCGGGGCTGTCCGAATACTACATGATTGATAATAGACTCTTAACTGAAATATGCTGGCTAAGCTTATCTATGTATAATAATAATAAATCTTTTTATTCAGGTATCTCAGACCCATACAAAATGTTAAAATTATTGTGAAATGATAAAAATTCAAATTCAAACATCATTAAATCCATAGAGTATTGATTCAATTAAAAATAATAACAATAAGAAACATTAATAATTATTAAAAAAATTGGTTCAATTAAAAATCAATCAAAATTAAAAAGTAATAACAGTAATAACATTCAATTTGAATTTATTCAAAAATTCAGTGAAAGTATAAATTCTATCAATTACTTCAAACTATATTTGACGTAGGAATAAAAGACATGACAGTCTTAGATGCTGTGAAAAGACCGAGACTCTAGAAACTGTGTCGTCCTGTAGCGATGAAGCAAGACTACAACCGAAGCGTATATATATATATATATTTTTATATATATTATTCTTGTGTGAGTGTGTATGTCACTGAACTTCTCTCAAACGACTGGACCGATTTTGATGAAATTTTTTGTGTGTGTTCAAGGGGATCTGGGAATGGTTTAGATTCGCAATTGGACCCGGTAGGTGGCGCTGCGATCAAGTTCTGGAATTTTAAAGTTGGGCGGTACGAAGTTCGCTGGGTCAACTAGTATATATATATATTTTTATATATATTATTCTTGTGTGAGTGTGTATGTCACTGAACTTTTCTCAAACGACTGGACCGATTTTGATGAAATTTTTTATGTGTGTTCAAGGGGATCTGGGAATGGTTTAGATTCGCAATTGGACCCGGTAGGTGGCGCTGCGATCAAGTTCTGGAATTTTAAAGTTGGGCGGTACGAAGTTCGCTGGGTCAAATATATATATATATATATATATATATAACTCCTGTCACCCCTGCATCATCGGGCCTCCGGTGTCTCACTCCCTAACGAAATATAACACACCATCGCCTTAGGTTGGTCTTCTGACAGATGATAGTACTGCCCCGGTAAAGCCGGCTTATTTGTACTGAAATCGGCGTGGCTTTACTACATAGAGATATACATTATAACATTAGTTAGTACTAATTAGGATACAATTACGAGCTCGTAGTTTTATTACTTGTGTTAGCCTCCTGCCTTTATTTGTAGGTTAGTCACGTTGGGTGCTCTAATTCAATTGTCGATGACGAAAGTGTTGGTAATTGGAGAAGCAGTGATGAGTCCGGTACTTAGTTTCGAATACTAGTGTAGTGACACATGTAGTGGCGAAAATATTTTAGCATTACATGCTAGGGTGACAAATTGCTGACAAATATTGCTGCGGAAACGTTTGTGATCACTGACATTGGGAAAATTTGGTTTTTATAAGACGAAAAAAAACTACCTAAATTCATTGCTAACATTCAATTTTGATTGAAATTGATTAATATGTTACTAAATTAGTAAACTGATTAATATAAAAATAATATATAATTAAGCATTGCAATTCCATTTACTATAGCGCGCAGTGACACAACATATTTGGATCTTTATTGATTTTCTCTAAATTTGAAGTATCTTCCTAACTAACTATCATCATCATCATCATCAGCCTATCGCAGTCCACTGCTGGACATAGGCCTCTCCAATTGCACGCCACTCAGTTCGATCCTCGGCGACTCGCATCCAGCTCCTGCCAGCCGTCTTGCGCAAATCATCACTCCACCTGGCCTGTGGACGTCCTACACTACGTTTGCCGAGACGCGGTCTCCACTCAAGAACACGTTTACCCCAACGGTTGTCGGTCCTGCGGCTAATATGGCCAGCCCATTGCCACTTCAGCTTGCTAATCCTGTGGGCTATGTCGATCACTTTAGTTCTCTGCCGGATTACCTCGTTTCGAACACGATCCCTGAGAGAAACTCCGAGCATAGCCCTCTCCATAGCACGCTGCGTGACTTTGAATTTGTGGACCAGCCGTGCCGTGAGTGTCCACGTTTCGGCTCCGTATGTCATGACGGGTAGGACGCACTGGTTGAAGACTTTCGTCTTTAGGCACTGTGGGATCGATGATGAGAAGACCCGACGAAGCTTCCCAAACGCCGCCCAACCCAGCTGAATTCTCCTGTTCACCTCGTCCTCGAAGTTGTTTCTACCCAACTGCAAAGTCTGCCCGAGGTACACATATTTTTGAACAACTTCGAGAACGGTACCGTGTAGCGCAACCGGTTCCGGTAGTACATGTTCGTTGAACATCACCTTGGTTTTGTCTAACTAACTATACTAATAATATAAATCAGAAAGTAACTCTGTATGTCTGTCTGTTATACTTTGATGGCTAAAACGGTTGCCGATTTCTATTAAGTTTGGTATCTAGATAATTTAATTCTCGAAGAAGCACTTAGGTTAGTCTTTACACCGTTTACCAATATACACGCGGAACCTCAACAAATGCTAATTTTTCTGAAAATAAAAAACTTGAAAAAAAATATATGAAAAGATGTTCACTTTCTTCTGAAAATAGACCTTAGACTTAGATCAAATACGATATAAAAGTTGGAACTGAATCGATCTTCAAGATTATGAGATTATGACTCTCCAAATTCAGGTATTTGTAAAATTCTTGAAACGGTCTTAAGCGATGTACATAATTCAATTGTTAAAACAATGAGTTTAAAAACAACCGTGTCACCTAACAACAAAAAATGTGATATAATATTAAAGGTTGCCAACAGATGTGAAGAACTTACCTTTCAGGTTTGGTTAGAGTAATCATTGTTCAAATTACGCAAACCCTTCAAGTCAAGAACGATATTAAGATAAATGGCTCCATAAAGTAACTTTATGACACGCGTAAATATACGAAGAATGCGGGTGACAACGTAATGCTTATAAATATATGGTACAAGCTTCATCGTAACGGAACCCGTTAACGTAAAGTTATGAACGGATCGGCTGTTTCGTACTAGCAATTCATTTTATTTTATAGTTTGCTGAATAAAAGCATTTGTGCCCGTGCTTTAGATGTACTTGTCCCTTGTTTATTCAATAATTTAAATGCGTAACTAGCGAAATTCAGTTGAAGTAACTTCAATTCCAATTAGCGTGACTTTAAAAGTATTCAAAGCCTGCTTTATTGCAAGTGATATGTATAATATTAGTAGAATATTGTTTCTATGGTTTGCAAAAGAAGCAAAAAATAAAAAAGTTAAAAAAAAATTAAATGGATACAGGTTCAATCTTTGAGATATTAATGCCCATACATGTTGAAACCTCACCAGGAAACAAATTATAAGTTAGTTAAATAATATTGGAAGGACTGTTTACGCTATATAATTTTGTGAACTGACGTTATTGAGAAGGGCAGCAAAGAAAAGAAAAACGTGTAACAGTTGCACGTCAAATGAGAATCATATGCTTAGCCTTGAACTATTGAAGGCTGTTTATAATGATGACGATGAATATTTGCCTTAGCAATAATTACTCCAATAGCTCTTTTCACAACACCAAGATTGAACATCTACGATATTCCCTCAAAGCTTATTACGACATTTATAATATGACACAGATAGTAGAGCCAAGCTGATTTCAAGAATAGGCCGGTTCGACCGGGTCCGTACTACCCTCACAGAGAAGACCTAATAAAGACAACATTTTTGCTGTGGTATTTCGTTGTCGAGTGTGAGGCTTAATCAGTCTGTATCATTCTCCCGGCTTTCAGAGGCCGGGAGGATAATTCAGAAACATCTGACAAGGCCGCTATGTTCACCATGCTGCATTGCTTACCCTCACAATGAGGACGGTGACCCCTACTCCTGGACTTTACTCATGCTTTCCATCAGGCAGAGTAAAGTCACTTTTGCGTAAATACAAAATAAGAATAAAACCATTTTCATCCTTATCACCGAGTGTATAAATTTTCTAAATAAGGTTATTTCCTGAGCTGTATATTGTAAATTTAGTGAGTAACACTACAGTCTGCCATATATCATTAGGTATGAAGCCAAAAATATTTTCTACCGCTTAACGTACGGTACTTGACAAATGTATTGCACAGTTTATCAAGGGCGCGTATTCAAACTTACCAAACAGTATTTTATAGGTTATCGTTATTGATTCAAGAGCTTTTAGTTTTGTAATAAATTTAGACTATCAATGGAATATAAAGTTATCAAAATTTTGTAGTTAAGTTTATGTCTGTTAAAAATATTTTGTTTTCTTTGAAGTGATAACATAACTGAGCTACCAAAAGAGTGTGGGCGCGTACATATAATATCAAGATACCCAGAAATCGTTGTTAGATATAGCACCTTTAAGCCTTGCCATATTTATTTGCGTTCATAAGTATTTCTAATTATTAGCTATAAAAAGAGCACTATGTATTCTTTTATACTTATAAAAGGTGTATGCTTAAATTAATGATTACCTATTGAAACGAGTCTAACAAAATAATTCATGTACCCAGTAATAATATTAAATCATTTGAAAAAATAAACGTTGTACAGTCATAACCTATATAAAATAAGATAATATTTCACCAAGAATCAGAACAATCATATATTTCTGTGACCGTGAGTAATATGTTTGTTCAGAGATCCCTTTCTGTCAGGATAATTTTATTAACTGGTGACGATGTGACAGTTTTCTCTAACAGAAATAAAAACGAATGGAAGTTTACATCTGTTTTGTACGTAGCATTCACTTTTTTACATAGCCCATATTATTTTTATGAGCACAGTTTTATTGTGAAATACAAGTAGTATGTAACGCAACTCGGCTTTAGTCGCCGATTGTGCATGATATTAGTAAGAAAGACAGAATGTAAACTTGGACACGAGGGTTTACAAGGAGTCTATTGATTCTACAACAGTTTAAAATTAGATAGATTGGTTAGATAATACAAGGGCTAGTTCACAAGCACGTTAGGGCGTGGGTCCTTGAGAGTTCGATCAGCGTTGTCTCCCAGATAAAGGAGACACTTATCTTGAGTGGCAGGACCACCCGCAGCCGGGCGTCGGACGAGAAGAAAAGGGCTGGTCTCCTGGCGCTACTCCGCGCGCTGCTTATAAAGCCGCGCGTGGAGTAGCGGGGAGATGTTCGCCTGGTAGCGGGGAATGAGGCAGTGTAGCCACGTTACAAGTACTAGTACTTGAATATCATCTCCCTAGCCTTTCTTACTAACTAGATTATTTGGGGTCGAATACTACTCTTATAATTACAAATATTAGTACTTATTATTTCCATTATTAATTATACAAAAATGGAAAATAAAATGCGTATAGCGGGTCAGTCACACTGATGAATAACCTAAAATAACAGCATTCGTGAAGTTTCGCTGATGAGTGTGAGACCAGGGCCCAAACGATGCTATAGCATTTCTCTAGGCCTCTATAGTATAGGTCAACATGCCGCGTCATCTGCACTCGCTCAACTCGCATTAAATATACATAATCTCAAAAGTCTCAACTTTCTTGTGACTCTTGAATTCCACGGTGGACAAGGAAAAAACAATAATGATTCCCAACTGACTTATACAGTTATAAATATGAGTCTCAAATAAGGTTATGTTGTTCGCGTTAATAATATCCTACCTGTCAGTTTTAATATTTCGTTTGTATCTCAAAACCCTTGTGACGGTTTAAATGAAATTTTTTTTTTTTATTATTTTCCAGTCTGTCATGATTAGGTTGTTACATAACATAATATATTAATTTATGTCATACTTTTTATTTAAATGTTTCTTCAATTTTTTTTTATTTGATTGTAGCATTATAACTATAAAGGAAAATATTAAAATGAAAATATAATGTTTTTCCAGCGACTTCTCGTACGCCTTTTCTGTTGTATAAATATTCTGTGTGGAATTTTCCAAAAGAGTATTTAATCTAAGTGCTCGCCTATGCTCCTCAAGGAACACATAACCCAAATTTCAGCACCTAGTAGTTAGGCTGTGCATTGTCTGTCAGTCAGTGAAGGAACGGTTTTATATTATATTGATAGTGATAGTGTGCATTTGCCATAAACATCTATTGCAATCGTCATTGGGAAGTCAGTGCAATCAAATGAAAGTCGCTCCTTGAAATAACTGATCTTAAGTTAAACCGATTGAACTAGTAGCCAATTCTATTACAATACTCTATGATTATGTACTATACAATTCTTGTTTTTTAATTGTTTTATTCATTTATTTAAAAACCCTTACAATACCTTAACATCATTTATTTCTAAAACAATATTGCAAGCTTATTAAGACGATAAATACGACGGTATTGTGTCATACTCATATTTACTCATAGAGTGAATAGGGGTTATGAAATTATTATAAGTAATTCGTCACCACACGAACAATAAATATAGACTTGATAGATTTGAGTTCAAAAAATAATTTGAATGAAACACTCCAAGAATATTTTCAAATGTAAACACAATGTTAATATTTAACATACTTAACATATTAGTTTCCATACATTACCAAAATTATTTTTTTAATCTGAAATTAACCTAAATTAGTATAAGTTGTGAACTAAAATAATTTAAGACAAAACATTTCTACTCAAATATTTTACTACATATCAAAAGTCGAGATTATTTCAGAAGTTTGCAGTCGAATATCTCGAATAGCTGTATTTATTCTAATAGCTAGAGATTTCCAAGTTGGAGTTAAATGTTCTACTCGTTTAATAAATACATTGCCACACATGCTAGTAGGTAATTTTGAAGTGTCATAGTATGCGGATCCTGTGAATGGTGAGAATTCATGAAATTTGTTTAAATGAACATATTCTTGGGTTAATTTATCCTCTTAAAATTACAGCTGTTCAAATTTGATAATGCGTACAGTGACAATATGCACTGTTGTAATTTTAGTAGTTTTAAACTGCGTGTAGCGGTTAAAAATTACAGATCAAGAGAACTTGGGATCGATTTTGGGTCTAGGAAAAAAGTGTTATTGTTTTTCCTGATCATAAAAATGCTTATTAACAGACAGTGTGGGGGTTGCCTCTTGTGAAAGAAATTATTGTGAAATCATAAATAGCAACTTTTTTCGTATTCTCTTTCAAATCAAGTCACCAGCCCGTTGCAGTTCACTGCTAGACATAGTCCTCTCTCACACACTACAGAGCCTACTACAGAGTCTGCTGCTGTTTGCATCCAATCAATACCAGCCCTCTTACGCAAGTCGTCCCGCCATTTAACCAGAGGGCGCTACCTCCACTTCATTTACATAGACGCGGTCTCCACTTCAGGACACGCTTACTCCAGCGGCTATCGTTTCATTTCAAGTACTTTTCCATTTTCCACGTAATGATATTACGTCTAAGTTATTTTGGTATTCGAAAAATTTCCATACTCCACCGAATCTTAGTTTATCACATCGAGTTACTGTGGGCAGATGTCTGGATCAGATTTTAACTGAAAAGATTAAGAATGGGAAAAATAAAATGCTTTGTCTTTGTTATATTTATGATAATTGAAGAATGCTTTAAGTTTTTTTTTTTAAATTAGGTTATAATAATCATTTGAATTAAAATCCACATGAACAGCTTGAGTAAGGTAACTAAAGTTTATAAGTTATTTAAAAGTATTTCTACTAACTATATAATTAGTTTGCATATATTCAAATTAATGCTTCTCATTTTGCTTTAATGTAAATCCTTCTTCAAAATTCAATTTGCAACATATTCACACATTGCAAGTAGTTTAAGTTCTTGTAATACAATTGTTGAAGTTTCGAAGATTATGTAGACAATATCAAGGCGACCCATTTGTAGGTTGACCTCTCCTTCCATGCCAATTTATTCCTGTTCATATTATGTGTTTAAGTTGCCATTGTAACATACAATGAAACTGCAACTAAAACCTTCTTCTTGTTCTTCTTCCTACCCTTTATTCCCAAGTTTATTTGGGGTCGGCTACTAGTTCAACCGGTTTTACCTGAATTTCAGATTTCCCACGGAGCGATTGGACCTCCACAACCCTAAAGGAGAACAGAAATACGAAGATTGAACTAGTTGTCGAGAGCACTGACTTCCCAATAACGATTGCCATAGATGTTCACGACAACTGGGAACGACGGCTTAACGTGCTCTCCGACGCACGGGCGTGAATCACCGCCAAACTTTCTGACAGCTACTTTTTTGGCACGACCCGGGATCTGAACCCCGAAACCTATTGATTAGCAGACACATACGCTAACCACTAGGCCAACGAGGCAGTCAACTAAAACATGTAGGTTTTAGTTGACTGCCTCATTGGCCTAGTGGTTATTTAAAATTAATGATCAAGACTTTAAAATTAAAAATATTTATGTTCTGACTTTCATTACTTTATATTGAGTATTCTTGATGAACATGGCCTCAAAGGATTCAAGTAATTTTACAAATACAAGTTTCAACAACAAATGTCATTACGTAATACTCGTAAAGACATCTGGCAAAATGTTGCTCAAGAAGATACGACTGACGCACGGCTACTAACATTCTTCATTTAATCACTTTCTTAGATGAAACTTCATACTCCCCGAGGCCCAAATCACAAATTAGACCAAGTGTTAAGTCAACAAAGACATTAGTTTAATTTTTTTAAGGATATCGTAGACATACATACATATCACCCCTATTTCCCAGAGTGGTAGGCAGAGACAACTCAATCAATCAACAACCCATAACGTCCCATTGCTGCGCCTGGTTCTTCTCTCAGGAGAGGGTTAAGGCCATATGTCCCTACGCTGGCAGAGTGCGGGTTGGGGACTGGCAAAACATATTGTGGCTACGTATTCTTACCGTTGGCCTCCAACTAAACTTCACGACTGCTATCTTATGCTAGCTATCTTATGATAACGACTGGTACCGACGGTTTAACGTGACCCGAATCACGAAAACGTTTATAACACATCATGCCATAAACGGTCACCCATCTAGGTCTGACCGCGCTTACGTTGCTTTGTCTGACTGCACGGTTAACCTAATTTAAGGCGATGTAACGCCATTGTCTACTGCGCTAAGTGTTGAAGATTCAAATCCCAAATGAGACAATACTTTAGGATTCAGAAATTTTTGATCTGAGTCTGGATGTTCTTTGTGTCAGTTTCATGTATGTTTGTAAAGTCTCTCTGTAAATAAAATACCTTGTAAAATCAACATCGCTATAAAAAACAGTGTATCTTATTTCGATAAGTTGATTAGACAATAACATATAAAATATGTTTTTGACTTCAATTTCAACTTAAACTTATTATTTTCAATTATTATAGACAGTTAAATGTATTCAACTTTAAGCAATTACCATTGTAACAGGGCGTTCACTACTAAATAGTGTTGAAATTCAACTTTCGGAATGCAATACAAAAACTCCCAGAAAATAAAACGTTTATAAAAAAGAAATAGGTATTTAGTTTTGTATTTCTTGCCAAGTTCTTAACAAGAAACTTTCAAACTCTCGTCCTCAGTTATAGCTCTTAAGTGTAACAATATCAAGAGAAAAGCACACAAGTGTACTGGATTGTACCGACTGTTTGCAATTTGAGAGAAAAGTTTTCATTTAGATGTACTTTTAGAATTTTTATTAATGTACCTCGCTTAAAGTCGAAGAGTATTTTGTACTATGTTTATTGAACTTAATTAGCCCTCCGGTAAAGTCATTCGATATAAAGCAATGAATGATTTTTTATGGTAATAGCTACCTAAATAACTACTCTGACACCTATAACTAAAAACACGAGTATAATCCAAAACGTTTAAATCAAATCAAACCATTTAATTTCAAATAAACCAATACAACGGCACTTTTGAAACGTCAAGTAGTCAGTCGTGAAGTTAATTGTCTGTTCCAATTCGCAGATCCTATGGAGAAGAATAGACAAGAAACTCCATGGACACTCTTTTCCAACATTTTTTTTACAATTTTTGGTTACATTGTTTAAGTGTATATATGTAGGAATATTTTATTTTATTTCTGAACGCACCCAACTAGCATTGTGTGAGTGCAACACTATGTGTGTATAGAGGGGATAAAAGAGAGATGGCGAGCCAACAAGTAGGAGTAAGACGTTATATTTTGTTAATTTGATTATTTTATTAAAGAAGAAGTTAAAACAATTCACAACGTTTCATTTCGATCACCGATCCCACAATCTCGTCCGGGATTGATCGAATGAACGTTGCCAAGACGTATTTCAAGTGTTGTAAGAAGTCCCGACCGGCGCCGGCACGTGGCGAGCATCGCGCGTGGCCTGCTAGTCGTTAAGGTGTATTTTCAAGAAGTTCAAAGACGATTATTTGGAGTCACAGACGCCTGCGAAAGAAGTTTAATAAGACGATTTTATTAAGTAAAAGAAGATGCCGGAAAAAGATAGTGATTTAAAGACGCAATCGCTATTGTATCCCAATATGGCGGAGTCTGTATCGAAATTCTCAGGTGAAGATATGACTTACTCTTCGGTGCAATGGGCACAGGAAATCGAAGATAATGCTGAAATCTTCGGTTGGACTGCTCAACAAAAATTAATTATAGCCCGACGGACATTGACAGGTACTGCCGAACTGTGGGTGAAAACAGAGAAACCATTCCGATCGTACGAGGATTTAAAAGCTGCCCTACAGAAGGAATTCCCGGAGGCTGTCAACAGCAAGCAAATGCACGAAATTATGGCTGCAAGAAAAAAAAGCAGTAATGAAACCTGCTACCAGTACATGCTTATAATGAAAGAACTAGGAAAGAGGGCTAAAATTGCTGATTATGTGGCAATACAGTACATTGTTGACGGGATTACGGACTATGAACAAAATAAGATGTGTTTATACGGTGTTACGACTTATCCCGTGCTGAAAGAAAGGCTTAATCAATATGAGTACATGAAGCAGAAAATGAAATCAAGAAGCAACCCGAGTAATTCAAATAAGCCGCGACAGTCAGGAAAACCGGCTAATCATGCGAGTGATAGTAAAATGGATCATTTAAGTGATAAGTCTTATCATCGCTGTTATAAGTGTGGTGAAAGGGGACATATATCAACATCATGTTCAAATGGCGTTAAGTGTTTTAAATGCAACAACTTCGGACATATGGCCACTGAGTGTAGTGCCAGTGTTGACAACAGAACGACAGATGCGTCCTACAGAGCGCGTAGAGTTCGCAATGTTGGCAGTAGTGGTGCCGCCTTGAGCGAACGAGAGGGCAGGAATGTCCGGTCACAACAAGCGTCCATGTTTGTAGGTGCAAGCGAGACGGAAGAAGTGAATGATGCTAAGGAACGACGTGAAGTGTCAAACGTCATGTCGGTGAAACAGTGTCAAATGTGTCAATGTAATTGTGAAAATGCCAATCTCGAAATACTAAATGTAAACAAAAGCGATGTTGTAGTGAATAAATCAATTAAAATGGTTAAACTCGGAGACTTTTCGATAAAATGTTTAGTGGATACGGGAAGTGAAATTAATTTAATCTCGAGTGATTTATTTTACAAGCTGAAAGATGTAAATTATGAACCAATCAAATTAGTTTTGACGGGCTTAGGGTCAAGTCGGGTGATTTCAATTGGTAAGTGTGTTTACAGTATTGTTATTGATGGTCATTGTTATAACGAATCTTTTTATATTGTGCCAAAAGGTGTAATCCCTTACGATGTTATTTTAGGGCAAACATTTTTAGAGAATACAGTAACTGTGATTGATAAGGGTGTCATTCAAATAAAGCCACATAGTTATGATAGTTCATATTTAAGTTTAGTTTCTTGTCTCGACAATAATGATGTGTCACCTCAGGTGCAAAATATTATTTCTAATTATAAACCTTTAAAAACTAAAGAGGCTCCTATCAAATTAAAAATTATTTTAAAGGATGATATTCCAGTTGTGCATCGTCCTCGTAGGTTTGCATTAAAAGAAGAAGTTGAAGTAAGACGTCAGATAGAGGAGTGGTTGGCTGGGAACATCATACGACCCAGTTACTCTGAATATGCCAGTCCCTTAGTTTTAGTGAAGAAGAAAGATGGAAGTATGCGTGTCTGTGTTGACTACAGAAAGCTTAATCAAAAAATGATGAAAGATGAGTACCCATTACCCGTGATTGAGGATCACATAGACAGGTTATCTCAGGTGAAGGTGTTCAGCACCCTCGACCTGAAAAATGGCTTTTTCCATTTGCCAATAGAAGAAGAATCGGTGAAGTATACAGCGTTTGTAACAAGTAACCCTGAAGGTCAATATGAGTTTTTGAGAGCTCCTTTCGGTCTTTCTATTTGTCCAAAATATTTTACACGCTTTATTAACATAATTTTCGCTGATTTATTAAGAAGTGGGGTTATTCTAATATTTATTGACGATATCATAATTCTGGCTGAAGATGAAAAAGAAGCATTAAGAAGACTTAAGGATGTATTGAAGGTGGCAGCAGATTATGGTCTCGAAATAAACTGGAAGAAATCACAGCTGCTACAAACATCAGTGGAATACTTAGGCCACATAGTTTCAAATGGTACAGTGATGCCTTCAAAAGATAAGACGGAAGCTGTATTTAAGTTCCCAGAGCCAAGAAGTCTCAAGGAGGTTCATAGTTTTATTGGATTAACTTCATACTTTAGAAAATTTATTCGTGATTATGCTATTATAGCTAGACCCTTGAGTGACTTACTGAAGACTAAAGAATTTTATTTTGGTGAAGCCCAGAGAAGTGCATTCGAGAAACTTAAACAACTCTTATGTTGTGATCCTGTTCTAAAGATCTTTGATCCACAGTTGGAAACTGAACTCCATACTGATGCCTCTAAGTATGGTTATGCCGCAGTCTTGATGCAGAAGGATTCCTCAGATGGCAGCATGCACCCAGTTCACTACATGAGCAGAAAGACAAGTGATGCGCAACAAAAGTGCAGTAGTTATGAGTTGGAAGCTCTTGCGGTACTGGAAGGTGTTAAGAAGTTCCGCAAATATCTTATAGGAATCCCATTTAAGATAGTGACTGATTGCGAAGCTTTTCAGAAGACATTATCTAAGAAGGAGGTATCAGCGAAGGTGGCTCGATGGATTATGTACTTACAAGACTTTAACTATGGCATTATTCATAGAAAAGGTGAACGTATGCAGCATGTGGACTCGTTAAGCCGAAACGTATGTGTGATCAATACAGAGTTACACTATCGTGTTCAGAAAGCTCAAGAAGAAGATGAAGTACTTAAGACGATAAAAGAAATTCTAAAACAGGAGGAATATGAAGACTATTTCTTAGAAAATGATATTATATTCAAGGGAATTGATAAAAAATTGGTAATACCAGAAGTTATGGATATTGAGATAATACAAAGGGCTCATAGAAAGGGTCACTTTGGAAAGAAAAAGGTGAAAGACCTCATTGAAAAAGACTACCATATTAGTAAGTTAGATTCTAAAATTGAAAAAGTGATATCAACATGCATACCATGTATACTAGCAAGCCGTAAAGCAGGAAAGAAAGAAGGACTGCTGAACCCAATCGATAAAGGAGAACTTCCCTTGGACACCTTACACTGTGATCATTTAGGACCGTTTGATGCTACCAAAAAGATGTACAATTATATTCTAACTGTCATTGATGCATACACTAAGTTTGTTTGGATTTATCCAGTAAAAACATTAACTTCTAAAGAAACTGTAGACAAAATTAAATTACACCAGAAGGATTATGGCAACCCCAATAGAATAATAACAGATAGGGGAACAGCATTTACTGGAAAAGAGTTTGAAGACTACTGCAGTGAAGAAGGCATTAAGCACATAACAGTGACAACTGGCATTCCGCGGGGGAATGGACAAGTGGAACGTATGAATCAGATCATAATCTCAGTCCTAGCCAAGATGTGTGTAGAAGAACCTACTCAGTGGTACAAACACGTCAGTGAGCTACAACGTGTGCTTAACAGTACTTACCAAAGATCCATAAATACTTCACCTTTCGAATTGTTGACTGGAGTTGAGCTAAAACAGAAAAATAATTTAAAAATAGTAGAATTATTAGAAGAAGAGAATAGAAAAGGATTTATTGAAAAAAGAGAAGAATTAAGAAAGGAAGCAAAGTCTCAAATTTTAAGAGTACAAGAAGAAAATATAAGGCAATTTAATAAACGAAGGAAGAAAGGACAGGTCTACAAATTAGGAGACTTAGTTGCCATACAGCGAACACAATTTGGTACTAGTCTGAAATTAAAAGAGAAATTTTTTGGTCCATATAGGGTTATTAAAGAATTAGGGAAGGATAGGTATGAAGTAGAGAAAGTAGATAACAGTAAAGAAGGCCCTAAGAAAACAACTACAGGTGTAGATTATATGAAAAGATGGCATTAATTGAATGATACACTTAGTTAAACTGTATTCTAGTATTTTAGTAATAAAATAGTATAATAGTAGTACTTACCTTACACTTGAAGACAGCCGACTTACCATTCTATTCTCTGTATAAATTGTGTTAAGTTCAAAAGTTGTATTACTTAATGTGTAAACTACTTCAGTTGTTTATTTTGTAATGTTGTAAGATGAATGAATAGACTCAAAAGATGTTGTATGTGGGTGATACACAATGTAATAAACAATTTAGTTTTCTCTGTCAATAACATAAAGTAAAGTTGTATCAGTATAATAGTAATAATAGAAGTAACCATATCAGTTTGTATCTTTTATAACTTTGTAATCTTAAGTAATGTAACAATTCTAACGCTGCTATTATCTTTTTTATGTAGCAACTTAAGAAGTCATGTACCTACCTATTTGAGTATTAAGTAAAGGTTCAATACATAGAGTAACTAAAGTTTATTGTTTTGATTCAAGCTAATGTGTAAATAAAAAGCTAAGATAGTTTTAATTTATTTGTAATGTTGTGTTTAAAAGTTAACATTGACCATAAACTGTTAGATTTAATTTGCCTAGTACTTGGTCAGTCTGAGGACAGACTGAGGGCAGAATGGCCGAGCTGTAGGAATATTTTATTTTATTTCTGAACGCACCCAACTAGCATTGTGTGAGTGCAACACTATGTGTGTATAGAGGGGATAAAAGAGAGATGGCGAGCCAACAAGTAGGAGTAAGACGTTATATTTTGTTAATTTGATTATTTTATTAAAGAAGAAGTTAAAACAATTCACAACGTTTCATTTCGATCACCGATCCCACATATATATATATATATATAAACAAAACTTCACAATATTGACTGTAAAAATATAATTAACAATCTTGATTCAATTTCACCTTTATTTCAACTTGAATAGTCAAAGAGTCAAAGTATATACCAACCCTAGATGTTAATATAAACTTTTTTATATACGCAATGGTTTTAACTTTTATCATATAGGTACTTCAAAATGTTACGTTTTCACCTTTCTTATACATGCAAGATTTAAGGTTATAAAACTTTTTTATTCCTTTCTCTGCGAATTTGCATTAAAAAGATGTTGAAGTTGAAGAGTTCTGCCTATATGTTAATATACAACTATATGTTACTATATGTATAAGTAGATAACCTGCTACTCAAATTATGCTAATCTGCTTGCGGCCGATCTTACTGCATCTACCTACCTATCGTAGAGTCGGATTGAATGAGACGTAGTAAGTCATACTTGGGCATTTTAATTGCGCAACTTCCGAACCAGCTTCTATGAAAATGAAATGATAATATTAATAAGTGCGTTGTTAGAAATAGCATAAAATGACTTTACTGACAACTATCATCACTAACTACAACCGTAACAATATTTAGTTACTACACTCGTGGATTCTGCTTGAGCTTTCCATCAGGCTGAGCAGAGTCATTTTGGCAGCATTAAATAAAAAAAAACACACTAAATATACTTATATTTACGAACACAATCTATAATGGCAATTATGCAAATATAGTTTTGGTTACTAGACCAATCGCAACATTGCATTCTCCAATTGATTGTCCAATGTGTACAATAGAAGCAAATGTAAAAATCATCTAAATTGAATATCTCAAAAAACTTAAAAGGTTAGGCTAGTTGTGAAAAGTCTCTTTATTGAAGAGAATCTCTTTATAAACGCAAATCATAAAATATTATTTAAAGGAGATAACAATCGTGGAGCAAGAATTTAATTGCATCAGATTAATGTTCGTTAGATAAAAGACCTTGATAACAGTTTAAATGATAATATTGGTGTCAATATAAATAAGCCAAAACTTGTTTTAGTTGTCCTGATCACTATTGTCTATATTCGTTATCAGTCAAGATTTATCATTGCCATTCCTAGCCGATTATTGTCGAATAACGCGATAACTATGACCATTAATATTAAATACTGGTCGTCTGAGCACAATACACGTAGCTACCGCTAGATAACGTTTGTACTTAACTCACGCCTTTTATGAAGCTTTTATGAAGCTTGAAAAGATTTTGTAACGCTTTTCATGTCACTATAAAATTTAAAAAAAAAACAGATACTTTGAATTTGACCCGTCTAAAATTTGCACGTAGAATCATTTAACAGGATACAATTGACACACGAACTACTAAGATATATATTAAAGTTAAAAAAAAAAATTCTTTTTCTCTTAACATCATCTTCCGAGCCTTTATTCCCATAACATATCCGCTATAAAAATCGGCCAAGTGCGTGTCAGGCCATGCACAGGAAAAGGTTTCTCAGTCACCCGTAATGGTACATCATCATCATCATCATCAGCCTTTAACAGTCCACTGCTGGACATAGGCCTCCCCTTAGAAAGGAGGTTTTGGCCTACTATACCACGATGGCCAGTCGGGTTGGTATAGGGTTGGTATCAAGTTTTCCTTCTCTTTGCATTGATGTAATGGTACGTGGATTTAAAATCGTATCCAATAGATAATTGTTATGTTTACGTATTAATGCGTTAATTTTCTGTGACGTTTTCCAAGGAAGCGCATTTTACAAGTTAAGCCTCTATAGCTTCTGAAACAACAAAGTCGTCTAATCCGTTATAGTTTTTCTTTAAAGTTGATTATATGGACCATCACGAATTTTTCCAGATTTTTTGAGTCAGCCGTTTAGCTTTTAGAGGGGGGGAAGCCTTGCTTTTCCAAAAAACTGCCCTTTATAGTAGAATTTCTCGCAAACGAATACCTAAATCAAAAAATCGTCTTATTGTTTTGAAACCCTTATTGTTTTTAAAAGACCTATCTAATGATATCCCACACGATGGGGTAGCTGCGAGAAAAAAAAACATCCCTACTTTACGTGTAGGGACCCAACAAATGAATTTTTTTTTCTTAATTTTATTATAGCACTTTGTCGACGTAATTGCAGCACATATTCATATAGTAAGTCGAGGACGGACGGACATGACAAATTTATAATTGATCCGAGTCATAAACTTCGGAACCCTAAAAAAGAAAAATTAAAACCCAACGGAGCTGAAAAACTATCTGTACAGAGATACAATTATTGAAGTTTGAAAGTCGTCACACGTTACATAGAAACATACCATTGATCGTTAAAATTAACAACGTGACTACGTCTAACAAGTATATAACAAGTAATATACAAATAACGCCCTTTTCAATCATACAAAAAATGCCTCATTTATCTCTTAACGAAGCTTCTTGTGATTGATAAATAAAAAATGTTGAGACCTAACATAATTATGACATTGTTCACATCCTGCAATAATCAATTTGACCTAAACTGTAACTATTTTTCATACCTCTAGGACGCGAGCGGAGCCGCGGGCACAGCTAGTTTAAATATATATATTAAAAGGGTTTTCCTAGTCCAGTTCAATTCACTTTTACCTCACTCTGATTTTAATGATTTAAATTTTTAATTGAAAATAGACTCACTTATTGGTCCTGTGACTAGTGACGCTTACTGCTTCACCAGAAGTTGTAGATTTGATTTCTGTGCTCATGAATTATAAGTAGTACGAGGGCTGGTTATCTCACAACTTCTATTTATTGTTTAATTATTTTTTAACACTACCTGTGTAAATATCAGCATCGTTACATTGTCCTCACATTTAATAAAATGCCTAAAACAATGTGACCAAAAATTTTAAAAACAATGTTGGAAAAGAGTGTCCATGGAGTTTCTTGTCTGTTCTTCTCCATAGGATCTACGAATTGGAACAGACAATTAGCTTCACGACTGACTACTGACTGATTACTTGACGTTTCAAAAGTGCCATTGTATGGTTTCTTTGAAATACAATGGTTTGATTTGATTTGGTTTATAACGCGTGATTATTCTGTTATTGAAATTACTAAACAATATTTCTTCGCTTCGTTCCTAACTTCAACACTAACAATACAAAACAGGATTAAATTACAAGTTCAAATTTAATATAGTTATTTTTAAAGCTAGCAATGTTATTAGATCTCAAAGCTAGATAAAACTAAGAGTACACACAATAAGGAAAGTTGTTACATAGCCTGAAGGTATAAGAATGCATCTGAGTTTATTTTATATCTCAGTAATATTAAGAATAAACTCCAATATTATTTTGTTCTTGAATTTTACATGGACAAATATGAAAGCTCTCGAATACTAAAATATATCAAGCAATTTTTAGGGTTCCGTAGCCAAATGGCAAAAAACGGAACCCCTATAGATTCGTCAAGTCTGTCTGTCTGTCTGTCTGTCCGTCCGTATGTCACAGCCAATTATTTCCGAAACTATAAGAGCTATACTGAAATTTGGTCAGTCGATGTATTCTGTGAACCGCATTAAGATTTTTACATAAAAATAGAAAAAAACCAATACATTTTGGGGGTCCCCATACTTGGAACTGAAACTCAATTTTTTTTTTTTTCATCAAACCTATACGTGTGGGATATCTATGGATAGGTCTTCAAAAATGATGTTGAGGTTTCTAATATCATTTTTTTCTAAACTGAATAGTTTGCGCGAGAGACACTTCCATATTGGAAAAATGCGTGTCCCCCCCCCCCTCTAACTTCTAAAATAAGAGAGTGATAAAACTAAAAAAAATATATGTTGTACATTACCATGTAAACTACCAACAAAAATTGGTTTGAACGAGATCTAGTGAGTAGTTTTTTTTTAATACGTCATAAATCGTAACACGCAATATACCTTTCATCCAATCAATACACTAGTATAAAAACATCGATGAAAGTTACAACGAACTACAAGAATTTTTATATGATGTTACTTGCTGGTACAGAACCCTTCATGGGCGAGTCCGACTCGCACTTGGCCGCTTTTTTAATCCTTGACCTATTAACCTATTTGAAATTAAATTTATTGATGTTTATAGAGTTTAGCTGTTTTATTGAATTCAGTATCTAATGCTTTTATATGTGTGGATAAAGAAATTAATTAATACTATTCATAAAAAAAAATCTTAGCTTTGGTAAAACGTACTGTATAAAACAATACGTTTTCTTTTTAAAGATGCACCCATTCTGGTTCATCCCGACTTAGACCTGACAATTAAATGAATTCCTTTTGTTATTTACATAAAACAGAATTGAAACTTAATAATTTGGCAAATTGTTTGATACCAACAGAGACCTTTCTTTATTCAGTCCAGATTGTTGAACTTCAAAATTATTTTACCTGTTTTGAACTTTTGCAAAAGGATTAATTTCGTGAAAGGGATATTACGACTCTGTCAATTATAATTAATGTCACATTTAAAATTACATTAAATATAATTTTTATCTTAATACAAGCTTTAGCCCGGGGCTCTGCCCGCATGTATCTCAATTAATGCAGTAAAAATTAGCCTATGTGTTATTCTGATATATTATTTTATTAACTTTATTACTGTAAAGTTCAATCCAAATCCGTTCAGCAGATTTGCGTGAAAGAGCAGCAAACACAAACATATATACTCACAATTTTCGCGTTTATAATATGTATTAGTAAAGTTTTCGTTTAATAATTATTTTTATCGGAGTATCATTCACTTTTACATAAAAAGACTGTAGTACTGTTCTTATTTGCTTTGTCATTACATCGATTTCTTATCATCTTTTTGAGACTTTCAAGATCACGTCACAATTATAACGGTAAGACTATCGTGGATGATTGGCTAGAGAAGCAGCAAAGTAGTTTCTTAATCCGGCTGAATGTACTTTATAACACTTGCGTCATAAAAGTCAGGACCAATACTGTACTTCACACTAGTGGAGTGTTCAGTAGTAACACAATTTTGCAATCTAGCGGTAATTATTTATTTGGGAAGTCTCTCGTCTAAAATGAAGGTGTGAAATTTATCGTTCTATCAAATAAGATTACCGTTATTATATTCGATTTAGACAATATACATTCTATGATAACGTCGACTGTGATTATAACTGACAAACGATGTTACCTGTCTTATTCAGTACCGAGGCCTCAAACACTTTTAAAACCTCTTTTATTCTGAATCGAATTACAAATACACCAAGTATTTTTTTTTAAGTTTCTTTCTTTTTCAAGGAGACTACTTCTACTTGAATTTTTTTATATAATAGTTTTTTTATTTTGTCAGTTTGTTTTTTTGTGATGAGGGTGAGCGACCAGACTTATGATGAGATAAAACCCTAAATATGAAAACTTTAAATATAAAAGTTATAACAACTAATGAAAGTTATAAATTTCTTTATATTTTATTTTTTTAAACTTTATGTTACGCAATAAAAGCTTAATTTCAAGTTAGTCTTACCTATATATCAAAGAATAAATGTTTATTTCTCTTTTCTGTTGGTTTTCTTATTATAGTTTTGTTTGGACTTTCTTTTTTGTTTTGTTCTTCACCAAAGTGACTCTACTTTGCCTGATGGAAAGCATGAGTAGAATCTTGGAGAAGGGCCACCGTCTTCACTTTCAACACAGCTGTGTTGAACTGTCAATGCAGCATGCTGACACACAACACGTTGGCTTAATGAGATGTTCCTGCATCATTAAGCTTCCGAATAATGCAGAATGATTGGGCCTCCGGTCCCACACTCACCAACGAAAGATGACAGCTCGAATGCTGTCAATTTCGGTTGGTCTTCTGCGTGAGTATAGTACTGCCCCGGTCAAGCCGGCCCTTTCTTGTTGAATTTAGCGTGGCTTTACTACCCGCTAAGATGATACTTTTATTCGTTTTTTTATTGTGAACTCAGCAAATTATAAAAGTAGTTTATTATTTAAAAAAAAGTAGTGGTCTTAAGCTAAAAAGTAAAAGTAAAAAAGAATGAAGCCGAATTTTCCACAATTTCACAATATTTTAGATTTGTACTGAGTAAATATCGTACAGATTTCTTTCAAAAATATTTTCCTCATTCCTGATAAAAGACGCGTTAATGAAGTCTTCGACGGAGAAAAACTTTCCTCACTTTCAATTTATCTTTGGTGATCTGTAAATACGATTGAAGGCAATGTGTGTATATTTCTACTTAAGTCAAGAAGACTGTGTTATGCTCTCATTTCCTCTAGCAATAAAGGCGAATTTCAAATTAATGTTATAAAAATGTAGTGTAGGACGCCCATAGGCCAGGTGGAATGACGACTCGCGCAGGATGACTTGCAGGAGCTGGATGCGAGAAGTCCAAAATCGATCAGAGTGGTGTGCAATGGGAGGGGCCTATCCATTAATGGACGGATAATAGGATGATGATGATGATGAAGTTATAAAGTTGAAGGTGTTGCTAATGAAAGTAATGTGTAATATACGTTAATGTTATTTTTATGGGACTGATCCCTTCCATATCCTTAACACTGTATACTGGGATTAACGTATTATGTAAATACACAGTTCAGATGTTCGTGAAGTCCCAGGAAAAAATAAAGCGACTTGATACCCGTAACAAAAATAAGTTTAAAATTTATATTCCCATAGGTAGATTGGTATCATCACGTACTTAAAGTGTAACACTTTATTAGTCCAAGTTAGACCAAATCTGTTAGAAAAGACCAAAGCCTTTCTTACAGTTCTCTATAATATATTTTCTCGTTACCAGGACCCTTATCGTTACGTCACATACTCGAAAAAAGTCAAGGGTCTTGCTTCAAAGCGAAAGCATTCGGAAGATATCAGATTATTATTTTTCCTTAAAAGAGTGGTTTCTTCTTTGTATTTTATTCTAGTATATTATTTTATGGCGACTTACTGGCATTATTTTATGCCTTTTGCTGCAAAACAGCTAGATTAATTGTCCTAGTGTTTCCTGGCTAAAATCGCTCCTTGTTTTATTTGAGAATCTCCTTCGTGCGTTTGTTGAATAAAAACATTCAAGTTGGACCAAACCGGGCAACTGATGGTTATTTTCAATAAATAAATACTTCGGAAATCTTATACACAACGGCATCTAGTTCCAAACTAAGCAGAGCTTGTATTATGAGCACTGACAACTAATATAAATACATAAACATACATTTATTTGCTGTGATTGCTTGCGGACTGTGCAACGGTGCAAACAGCTCGTGGTGGTTGTAGTCACTTTCCGGCTCGACCCCACCTACTGCAGTTATTACTCTTGAGACCGAAATTCCAATAATGCAGAAACAGTATCGTAGGCTGCAATAGTAGGAGATAATCATGCTGTACTATTGCATTGTCTGCATTTGCAGCGAGTATAGAAACTACTACTTTTGGATTAAGCTCATGCTTTCGATCAGGCAGAGCAGAATCACTTTATTAGGCTCATTGATAAAGGTGACTTTTGGTGCTCGTTTATTCGGTCTATCATAAAAAAAAAACAAAGTTTAAAGATATAGTAGAAACAAACAATACCACAAAGCACCAATTACTATGAAAATATTTACCATTATTTTTGAATATTGAATTCCGATTTGTACACTGTACATTTTACATTAAAACACTTTACTTAAGATTATTTCATTCAATAGCAAGGTAATCTGATTATCACAATAGCTGTTCACAGTCTGGCATAAATTCATTCGAATAAACTCCAGTTGCGTCTGTTGCTTATTGTTCTTATGAATACAAAGCCGCGAGAGGACTTATTTCGATGCTTATTATTTTTAAATTCTACCAATAATATCGGACGAAATGTTGCTAATTTGTCGAAGATGTCTAAAGCGAATTGACCTTTGTATTTTTAATATATTAACTTCACACAGTAAATATTCTAATTTAAATACATAAGAATAATATAAAAGTATTAGCTTATTCAAATAATAATTAAAAATCATATGATTTTGTTTACAGCTCTATGTACAATTGTTGTTTGAAGCTAACGCTATTTAATATGTAGTACTAAAAGTACTTATGCAATAAAATTTGGTTGCCTTTTATAGGGCTTCTAAATAAGATAAAAGAAGAGGTAAGATAGGAAAGGACACAAGAAAAAACAGGGCAAGTATAGTCAACAATCTAATCAATTTACTCTCTAAAATTGTTGGAAAATATTTGCTCCTAAAAAAACAGACACAGGCACTGTGTGTCGTTATATTTACATATTCACTCTCTCTAAGTGTAGGCAATTCTGTAACAGCTGTATATCTAAAGTGACGCTTGCCAAGCACAAGATAATAATAAATAAATAAAAAATAAATAAAAAAGGCGTGACTGCCGGTGATGTTTCAGTTATGGCTTTCCGGAGGAATATTGTGAATAAAATGTATCACTGTTTTAAATTGCGTAGGAATCGTTGATTTTCAAATTTAAACATCTTTATCATTTCAGCATTATGAACTACATCATTAATACATATATTTTAAACATAAATGTACTGTATTATGACTGCACGGTTTAAGTGGTTGACACGACGCTTTTTACTAAATCACAGGTTTTTTGATAAAATCTTTGGGTAAAAGTTACTTATAAACCAACTAAAATCTATTTTGTTTTTTATTGTTAAATGATAAATAAAATCGTCAATTGTTTTTCTTTTTTAGATACTAAATTTGATAAATAATTTTTCACCTCATTGGGTCCGAGAGGTGGGAGCCTGGTGATCTGTATCACAGGTTTTTCTAATATAGACACCAGTCTCTCACAAAGGAACAATCACAATTGGTACTTATATGTATAAGTACAGGTAATACACACAACATTGTGTACCTGTACCTTTGTGAAAGAATAATAAATAACTTATATATTATAAATTATATCTATTATTATTATTATATATTGTCCGTGTGGTGACGGATTAAGAATACAGAGTGTCACCACCCCTATTCATCCCGCGGGTGTCGTAAAAGGCGACTAAGGGATAAATTACGCAAGACAACATCAATGCAAAGAGAAGGAAAACTTGAAACCAACCTTATACCAACCCGTCTGGCCAGCGTGGTATAGTAGGCCAATACCTCCTTTCTAAGGAGAGGCCTATGTCCAGCAGTGGACTGTTGAAGGCTATTGATGATTGATGATTATTATTATATATACTTACTTCTGTAGTTAGACCGAGACAGATGTTATGTGGGTGAAGATCTGTTGCTGTACCTCACAAGATTTATTTTGTAACAATATTGTGTTTGCTACATTTGTGACCTTTACAAGATTGCTTTATTATATAACAAACCCCTACTTTAGTAAATCTTCACATATTATTTTAAATACATTTGTACTCATGTTTTCGTTCTTTGTAGTTTATTTCGGAAAATTTGTCTCTTTGTAGTATATTTTAACACGTTTGGAAACTAAAATGAACAACAAGATACCGCACTTAGAACATGAAAGTGAAGTCACTTTTTTAGGGTTCCGTACTTAATGACTCGGAACCCTTGTAGGTTCGCCATGTCCGTCCGTCCGTCCGTCCGTCAGTCTTCGACCTACCGCCCTAACGGTTGGAGCTAGAAAGATGAAACGTTGGATGTAATGTAAAGTGTGTAATGTAAAGTACATGTAAAGTGGGATGTTTTTTTTGTCGCGTCTACCCCATTATGTGGGGTATCATTAAATAGGTCTTTTGAAAACATTGTAAGATTTCTAAAACCATTTTTCGATTTAGGTATCAGTTTATGAGTCCCTCTAAAAGCTAACTGGCCGTCTCAAAAAATCAGAAAAATATCATGATAGTAGCCCATGTATTAAACTTTCAGGGAAAGCTACAGCGGTTTTGATAACTTTTTTATTTTAGGAGTTATAAGGGCCTAACTTGTAAAATGCACTCACTTGTAAAACTTAGTAAAAAAATAAAGAAATAATCAGTTATGTTAACATGTTAAAAATTGTCTATTGGACACGATTTTAAATCTACCTACCATTATGGGTCACTACTTAACCCTATTCTATGCGTGGCCTGACACGCACTTGGCCAATTTTTATTTAATTAATGTATAACCACTGAAAATCCCAAGAGTGAGTTTATTTTTAATTATAAAGTTTAAATCTTACAAGCAATATAAAATGACGTGATTAAAACAAAATATAAAAATTAAATAATACTCATGTTTTATTCTCTACTTTCATATTGACTATAAGTTTGCTTAAGATTTACATATTTCTAGGCTATTAGAAATACGAACTCCTAACAACACTTTTCGAGCACATCAAAGTAATATTGACATTATCTGTGTCGAAAAAATTCAAAATTGTGTCTTGTTATCTTAATATAAACATTGGTTTGTGTGTGGACTTACGAATGAAAAGTAATTTCTTTAGACTATTTGTTCACTTTTGTATTATTTTTACACAATATAACTATTCAGGAAGGCATTATTTTGCCAAAGTAATTGAACGACCAGTGGTATGATACTGAGGAATATAAGCGTAGTTTTGATGCATGTGTAATAAACAGAGATCGGTATTGGGTGTGTGAAAATACCTAAAGTTTGCAGCGGGACATAATATGGAGCTGTTACAACCACTTATAGACCAGTGCTTTTAGTGTTTGAAAACAAAATAAATTATAGTAGGATGAAACCCATTGTAAAAGGAGGAGAATATTGCAAAAATTAAAGGAAAAATAAATTACGGGCGATCTAAGGTCGGGAAGGGGGAGAGGGGGGGGGTTTTAAGGGAAAAAAATGGCTTATCTCGATTTCCGGCAAAACTACAAGTCCTATGGAAAAAAGTTAAATGGCAAAGTTGTAGGTAATAAAAAGATCTATATCTTTTACATTTACACTTTTTTCACATAACCTCAAATTTATGTGAAAAATTCAAAAAACCAAGTTTTTGGTTTTTTATTTTTATCTTTTACAAATAAAATTATTTTTTAACGAAATTTTGTGGAAACTTAGCTTTTCATGTCCTGAATACACCATAATTTATTTGATTTGAAATATCTATTTTTTCACCTCATTTTGACTGAATACCGAAAAAAAACCCTAATTTTCAATCGAAAATTCGCCCGTCAAAATATCAACGATTTTGCAAAAATTGGGTGTTTTCTATTTGATGAAATGTCTACTTTCTGATGGTGTAAAAATATATATACGTTACCATAGTAAATCTTCTCAGAAAATGCAAAAAATGAAAAAACTCAAATTCGATATTGTTTAATCGTTATTGAGATATTTATTAAAATTTACACTTTAATCACTCGAAAAACGTAAGATTGCATGTTACAATGATAAACAAAAATATTACAAATCGAAATATACTACTATAATTAACAAAATAATAAATAATAAAGTTAATATTTAATAAAACATCTACAATATTTTGAGAAAGTTGCAGAATCTTCTTTATATTATATGCATATGTGCCTGTTTATTATTATTTTAAGATGATTTAATACCTGAGTGACCTACGAAAACTTTTAGGCCATCAAAAGGTATTTCATAGAAAATAACTCAGCCTGCACGTCTAGTTTTATAAAAGATGTCGTACACTGCTCTGTTTTACAG
Organism: Phragmatobia fuliginosa; assembly: GCA_932526445.1. NCBI lineage: Eukaryota > Metazoa > Arthropoda > Insecta > Lepidoptera > Erebidae > Phragmatobia > Phragmatobia fuliginosa. Next base: position 14,189,472 of record OW052074.1, on the reverse strand, counting down.
CTGCTACGAAATAGCAAGTATGTAGTAAGGCCCAGACCTGCCTTGCCCACTTCTCTAAGAAAAACCTTTTAATAGCCAAAAATTTTTCATAGGTCACTCAGGTATTAAATTATCATAAAATAGTAATAAATAGGCACATAAGCATATACTTTAAAGAAGATTCTGCAACTTTCTCAAAGTATTGTACATGTTTTATTAAATATTAACTTTATTATTTATTATTTTGTTAATTATAGTAGTATATTTCGATTTGTTATATTTTTGTTTATCATTGTAACATGCAATCTTACGTTTTTCGAGTGATTAAAGTGTAAATTTTAATAAATATCTCAATAACGATTAAAAAATATCGAATTTGAGTTTTTTCATTTTTTGCATTTTCTGAGAAGATTTACTATGGTAACGTATATATATTTTTACACCATCGGAAAGTAGACATTTCATCGAATAGAAAACACCCAATTTTTGTCAAAAACGTTGATATTTTGACGGACGAATTTTCGATTGAAAATTAGGGTTTTTTTTCGGTATTCAGTCAAAATGAGGTGAAAAAATAGATATTTCAAATCAAATAAACTACGGTGTATTTAGGACATGAAAAGCTAAGTTTCCACAAAATTTCGTTAAAAAATAATTTTATTTGTAAAAGATAAAATAAAAAACCAAAAACTTGGTTTTTTGAATTTTTCACATAAATTTGAGGTTATGTGAAAAAAGTATGAATGCAAAAGTTGTAGATCTTTTTATTACCTATAACTTTGCCATTTGACTTTTTTCCATAGGACTTGTAGTTTTGCCGGAAATCGAGATAAGCCATTTTTTTCCCTTAAAACCCCCCCCCTCTCCCCCTTCCCGACCTCAGATCGCCCGTAATTTATTTTTCCTTTAATTTTTGCAATATTTTCCTCCTTTTACAATGGGTTTCATCCTACTATAATTTATGTTCACTTTTTGTTATTTTAAGAGCTAAAAGCACTGGTCTATTAAGTTAAACCGGGTTTGAATTTTACCGGTTTAGTTTTGTTTTTTTTTTACATGTTCCTTACCTTTGAAACACCGAACTATAAACATTTACAAGCTGCTAATACAGTTCTAAATAAATTTTCTGCTAATACAGTTCTAAATAAATTTTTGTTTTGTACTTTTCCGGTTAAAATTCGGTCTTTTATTCCCAATTGTTCATGTCGGTCAAACACAGAATTTTATATATCTGCAAAATGCTAATGCGGTTTTAATTTCTTTTTTTGATCTGTATCTTAAGTTAAAAAGTTTTGCTACAGGTTGATGCAAGGAAAACGAACATTTTCGCGTCTTTACATAGTTTTGAAGTCGGCTTTTTTTTTAATTATTAAACCTGCACTGCATAAAAAAATAAATTAAAAACATTTATTTCAATTGCAAGAACAGTGGTTGTAACAGCTCCATATTATTATTGCAAACTTACTGCAAACTTTAGGTATTTTCACACACCCAATTCCGATCTCTGGTAATAAACAATACATAAGTATCTACTACTATTGTTAGGACGCACATACACAATTATTATGCGTTGCACTCAAAGCTTGTCCTGTCACCTTCTTCATGTATGTTTATGAGAGTTTCCTTCTATGATTGAGATGCTATTGATATCTTTTTGCATATTAATATAGGATAGCCAAAATAGCTATGGTTGACAATCCGATGAACTACGGAAAGGGAGAGGGGAGAAAGGGGTACCAACTCAGGAGCGGTTCATCTGCAATCGGTAAGAAGATGACCCAAGATACGACGAGGTTCAAAGAATTTTTCTTTGGATCCTTCTTTCAACTGGATCCTCAGCTATAATATCTAAGTCCACGTGCTATTTTGTGTCAGCTCCAGTCTGACAACACCATCAGTAGGTGAGAATCCAGTAGAATTTTCGTCAAAAAAATTGATAAAATTGGTATATCAAATTTAGAATATCGGAAATAAGTTCCATTACAGGGAACCCTCATCACTTCATCCAACACTTTATTTATAACATGACAGTATTATCAACTTGGACATTGATCTGTCAACTCATGCAAAACATTTAATGATGGAACCAGGAACGAATATGAAGTACATTGTCATCTCAGAACTTTAAATTATTATGAGATTTTTTCTGAATGTTTTTAAGCTCTGCATTTAATTATATTTTCACAGAAAGGCACTTCATTTAAACCAAATAATGGTTGAGGAAATTACATTCGAATATATTATATATTATTACGGTGGGTTGGCTCTCTTTGGGAGATGCCTTCATTCAGCAATGGGTGGCAGTAAGCTAAAAAAAATATTTTTAGAATGTTTTTAAATTGACTTTTTTATACAAAATGACTTTTAACTTCCATCTCAATATTTTTATATATAGCATAAAATTAGAAGATACTAACTGGAAATCTTTACAGTATCCTGAACCTTCTATAGTTTTCCTTTTAGGGTTCGATAGTTCACGACTCGGAACCTTTTAGTTTCGCCATGTCTCTGTCCGTTTTCCACTTATTATGCAATCCAATCAGATGAATATTTTAAAAACATTGAGTGAGAGGTTACTAAGACGATTTTTCAAATTATATACTTATTTCTGAGTTATTGAACTTTATAGCGCTTTATATTTTGAACTTCAATTTTTTTTTCTTAAAACAGGACGTTAAAAAAGCTGAACACCTGACATGAAAAATTTCAAAAATAATTAACATTACTAGTCCATGTAATGAACTTTAAAGGAAAGCTATAACGGCTTAGATAACTTTATTAGATCAAGAGTTATTAAGGCTATAAGAATTCTACTAGACACGATTTTGAATCTTCATTATAGGTAGCTATGGAGTCCATAGCTACCCATAATGAGGATTCAAAATAAGCTGGTCCATAGTATGGACCATCTTATTTTATGCATGGCCTGACACACACTTGACCGATTTTTTCCGCATTGTAAAGAACAGATGAATATAATTTACTGGGAATTGCATTTTTAGGGTTCAGAAGTTCATAACTCGGAACCCTTATAGATTCGTCATGTCCGTCCGTCCGTCCGTCCGTCCGTCCGTCCGTCCTCGACTTACCGTCCAAACGGTAAGTGCTAGAAAGATGAAAGTTTGCATGAATACGTGTTGTAATTACGTCGACAAAGTGCTACAATAAAATTATGAAAAATAATTTTATTTGGGGTACCTCCCCTACACGTAAAGTGGGGATGATTTTTTTTTCTCGAGGCTACCCCATCGTGTGGGGTATCATTAGATAGGTCTTTTAAAAACAATAAAGGGTTTCCTAGACGATTTTTTGATTCAGGTATCCGTTTGCGAGATATTTCACTTTAAAGGGCACTTTTTTGTAAAAACAGGGCGTCCCCCCCCCCTCTAAAAGCTAAACGGCTGGCACAAAAAATCTGAAAAAAATCGTGATAGTGGTCCATCTAATGAACTTTGAAGGAAAACTATAACCAATTAGATGACTTTCTTAGTTCAGGAGTTATAAAGGCTTATATGGTAAAATGCGCTCACTTGGAAAACGTCATACAAAATTAACGTATTATTACGTAAACATAACAATTATCTATTGGATACGATTTTAAATCCACATACACATTATAGGTGACTGAGGAACCCTTTCCTGTGCGTGGCCTGACACGCACTTGGCCGATTTTTCCTAAATAGATTAAATGATGCGATTTTTTTTAAAACGTAATTTACTAGACAGTATGCTGGTCCGTAGGTCCTTAGATATCTACCATTTTTTTTATTAAAGTTGCTAAAGGTTAAAACAAAAAACTTTTATAAAATGAGGTATTTATTAAATATCTGTTAAGAAATATTCAGAATGACAATAATATGAACATTTTGATTTTGTAAATAAAGTATTTTTGTAAAAAAAGTATGAAATAATATGTATTTATTTCAATTGTCTAGTAACCATAGTTCTGCTTAGTTTGGGATTAGATTTTTCAGACGTACGAAACTTTTTTTTTTTTATATAATATATAGAATATAGACTTAGGAAAATTGTCATGATGGCATTGCTATAATTTCAAACCCTGAACAAAATTATAGGTAAGGTATAGCATTTAACAACTTGAATGCACTAATGTGAAAAATACTAATATCAAATAGTCTAACTCTGTTTTTGGCTCCACGATAATAAACTTAGTAGTGTTCTTTTCAAATCTTGCCACAAGTATTTCTGTAACTTTACAAAATCTAGGCCACAGCTGAATATTGGCGGCGTGTCGTGTTCGGATTATTCTGGCAGTCGTTTGGGATTGGCACTAAGCCTAGACTCCAGTGTAACTCGAATCTCAAGCACAGAATCTATATAATGTAAAGTTGAAAAGAAAAAGAGACTGGATTTAGAACAGAACACTTTAATAAATAACAGGATGATTGGTTTATCTAGTAAATGTTCAATTATTTGAAGTCATATTCGTCAAAGTGCACACGTTTTGTTGTCTTATGAAAATAATTACATCTAAAGAGGTCTGGTACGGTAAATTTTGCTCACGTGTTTAAACTAGTTTTGACAATGTCCCTTTATTCTCTGTATTGGTCTGTGTGAAAATCTCCATAACACTATTCGCTCCTAGTTATGTCAGACTCGAACTGACAAAAAACAGTTGGTTGTTTCGGATACTAGTAGCCAAGAACCCGGGGCATAAAAAGGAAATCCCTGAAGCTCCAATGTATGAGACAGGACCAGTTAGGGCTTATAGATGGCCCCGTCTTGTAGATTTGCTTCTACTACGTTGTCTGATTGACTGATCATCCCATTTGTCACCCTTAGAAATGCACTTAAAAAGAACGAAGATCGTTTCTCGATCTCGAGTGTCTGAGTCAAAAATTGGCTGTTGCTCTCTTCACACATAAATATAAATAACAATAAATATTTCATACATCTTACAACGCCATCTAGTCCAAACTAAACAGAGCTTGTATTATGGATACTACACAACTGATATAAATACATAAACGTACTTTTTTTGTAAATACATACATATAATACATAGAAAGCATCCAAACTCCGGATCACAGAAACATTTGGTGCTACCCAGGAATCGATTCCTAAACCTCAAGCACAGCAGTCGTATGTATGCTACCTCTGCGTTACCGAGACAGTCATGACAAACATCTACGTATGTATGTGTTTAACGAAATAAATATTAATTTAATGAATTGCCGCAAGGAACAAAACACAGCAAAATTGATTCTACTACATAAACTTTCTAATCAAATCTTAAACACTCAAACCGTTAAGAACGGAGACAGTTTGTGAACAGTTGTATTCTATCCTACATTAATCCAATGTACTTACTGAAGTTGTTTAAGATGATCACATATCAAACTTAAGTTTTGTACAACAACCAAATTCCCTTCATTTATAAATTATCCATTCCATTATTCAGCGTTTGTCGTGAGTGACTGTTTAATTAAATGAAGAAGAAAATATGAATAATCTGAGCTTCTAATGAATAATTAAAATTCTTCACGACGTCAGACAGAGAATTGTTTATGACACAAGTAAGTGACGTGGTAGTTTATTAAGATTAATACTCATATGATAAAGTTTGTTTGCAAATTGAGAAATTTATACAATACTAGTTGAATTTAAGCGGTTATTGTGGTAAATCGCGAGTAAAACCGCGGAGTGAAGTCAGTAAATAAAATAAGTTAAGTTACTGCTTATATCATCATCCATCTGCAAGTGAAAGTCCCATCAAGATCGGTCTAGCCATTCCAGAGATTACCCAGAACAAACAGACAGCCAAAAAGACGGACAAACGGACAGACAGACGTAAAAAATAAAAAAAAATTGCAGTTTTAATGTATACCTTATATACCTTTATAGGCATTTAGTCAAAATTTTTAATATCACATACAGTCACACCATTTTTATTCTTCTGTGTAGATTATTAATATTACATTAGTTAAAATTTCATTATTAATCTAAATGTATTTTTTTATGTATTTCGAATGTATTTGTATTTTTTATTATGTATTTGTATTTTTTATTATTCTTGAATGTATTTTTTAATAAGCAATGTTAATTACTGTTTATATTTCATAAGAGGGATCATATAATTTAAGTAAATTAAGTAACTGATAATTTACAATACTTAGTGTATTCTAAAAACCTGGGCATTGTTGAGATAGGGACTCTAGATACTTTGTATTAGTGTTAAAATCTAGTAGCCTTTAGAAAACACGCATTTGGCTTTTGTGGAGTAATGGTGTATAGGTTAGTATTTATCTACCAAACTTACTAAGAAACCATAGTACCATAATTATGGAAATGGAGGCAAATCTTGTAATAAATTAATTGAAATTATACCAATACCATTAATCTGACGTGGTTTGTTATTTACGTTGATTGTAACACTACGCCTCATCACACTTTTCCAAATTAACTTTTAACTAATAAACAGTGTTTATGTTATTGTTGAGCTGATATAATAAATAAATCACTTTCCAAAAAAGTCTTGATATATTTTTTTATCTTCATATCACTGTGGTTATTATCAGTAATATGCTTTCTTTGAAAGGACTACATTTAAATGGTGTTCATTTTAAGTTACTCTGTTAAATATTGTAAAAGGACATACCGTCGAAAAGTGTTTTGCCAAACAACGCCTTGAACCCAGATAAAATGGTAGCAACGTAAATTTTTGTCAAACGATGTCCGATGCAGTAATACAATGACAGCTGTAATTAATAAGATTCCGTTAGACGTTTTAATTGATAGTGGTTCAGATATTTCTTTGATTTCTGATAAAGTTCTCAAACGTCTAAATTGCAAAAACGTTCGTTTATCATATCGATACCTACCCTTTTATAAGCTTCGCCTGTATGTTTGTTTGTAACCGATTTTTGTAAGCTGTGTTATTTTGTATACTCAATAGTGTGTTTCACACCAAAGTGGAAAAAATCCCTTCCGAAAGCAATAGCTAACTATCCCAATATCATTGTCCGTTGAACCGTCACGGCTTAGCTTACACACGAGTTATTCTGCGATGCTTCAAATATCCGTATCAATAATTGTTGTGAAGAAATTCTAAGTTATTGCTTATTTGTTCAGTTATAAAAAAAGCAATACTACGTCATCCATGATCGCAACAATCATTCACCCATCCATCAACTTCGTAGTGTGATTTGAGTTTTCTCTGGATTTTTTGCCCTAATACCGAACCCTTTTGACTTTTGAAGTTAAAACTTTTATAGGTAGGTTCGAATACTAAATTTACGTATGTCGTCATCGACATGGTAGCTTGACGTGTTACTGAGCTTGACTCTACTCTGCATGATGGAAAGCATTAGAAGAAACCAAGAGTGGGAGCCACCACTCTTTGTGAATGCAGGCAGATTGTACATATATTTATGTAAATTCTATACAAGATGTGAATCGGAATTTGAACAACAATTCTTAATGTTAAAGTGTTATAAGTATTTCTGTAGAACTAAGTCAGATGTTAGTGTTTCTTACAAATAAATATATAAAATCTGTTTGTCATTTTATTTTAATTTATTGCGTTTCAAAAAGCTTTTTACTATGAAAAACAAAATAACATCCATCGTAACTGCAGCAAAACTTCAGCGAAAATACTTACCACCGGTGTTAATTGCTGTTTATAGTTTTAATTTCCGGTAGCCTAAATGTATTTCTGTTTAAAAGTACTCTTACTTATGAATACAGGGAAGTAGAAAACGTGCCATATAGAGTTGTAAAATTAATTTACCGTAATAAGTGAAAAAACGTTTTAAAATTAAAAGGTAAAATGACTTATGTTACAACTCTAAAGCGTAATTCTAACATTTATTATAGTTAAATAACAAATATCAAGAACCTAAAACACGACTTGGGACTAAGGATTCTTAAAGTTTGAAGGGGCTGGACGAATTTTGATATACATATGTATTCGGTATCTTTAGTAAAATCCAGTGGATTGACAGCAAAGGTTATTGTTACAGCATATTACATAAAAAACCTTAACGTTCCCATATTGTCACTAAGTCATTTCGACCCTATTTCACAGTGTACATGCGTACGATTGTTTAGTATTTATTTGGGTCCTTATTCGCTATAGAACCAACACAAAACCCTTTTTTTGTGTCTGTGTGCTCAATTAGGAGGGCGTAGGCTGTTGTAGAACAAAAAGAGGGATTCACAAAGCTCTAAAGTTGAAACTAATGTTCGTGTATTAAAATGAATGCGGGTAGAGCATTCAAAAACTGGTTTTAAAATTAGGTCATGATGTCCTAAAGTGGCTTGAACATACTCTTCAAACGTTACTCATCGTTTGACTTGTTGCAGTACAGAGTAAGACTTAGACTTCTTATTTCTTTGGGTTTCCAATTGCTTTATCCAATCCAAGAGGTTTTTGTAGTACCGTGTTAGATTATTATCATTTATAGTTTTTAAGGTTCCGTAAACAAAGGGAAATAAGATCCTATTACTAAGACTCCGCTGTCCGACCTTCTGTCCGCCTGTCTATCAGTCACCGGTCTGTGAACTCATGAACCGTGATAATAAGACAGTTGAAATGTTCGCAGATGATGTATTCTCTGATTTATGTTGCCGTTATAACAGCAAATACTAAAAACCAACATAAAAAAATATCTAAGGCTCCCGTAAAACAAATGTGATTTTTTGGCAATTGATTACTGATAATGGAACAGAAACCTTCGTGCGTGGTTATGAGGAATATGTTCTGTGTGTTACTTGTGAACTCTAACATTACATCTGCAGCTGTAAATTATTGCAGTGAGCTAGATGTAAATGAGCTTCCTAGCCCTTAGTAAGTCTCGAAATTATTTGGGGTCGGCTACTAGTTCAACCGGTTCTTACACGTCGTACTTGTCAGTATATTTGAGAGCCCTGACTTCCCAATAGCGATTGCCATAATTCTTCATTGCAACCGGGACTGACGGCTTCACGTGCTCTACGAGGAACGGGCGTGAAACATCTCTGTTTTTTATACTCCGGGCTACCATTAAGTAAGTATTTCTTGTGCGAAAAATCCAACAACAGCACGAATAGAATAATATTCAATAATAATGTAATCAAAAATAATAAAATAATAAGGGGTGTCTTCAGATCAAACAATTAATTTGAAAATGCAAAAATGACAGCCATTTGTTTATGTTCATAATAGTTACCTTATTTTAAATAATTATGGATTTATCCAAATATAACTTGCTAATTGTACAACAGTACTTTATTTGCTCCAACTATCAACCTGTCGTCTATAAATTCTATAAAGATATAGACTATACATATGTCTATATACGTAAATAAAATAAATAGTAATAAAAAGTTAACTCAATTGCATAAATAAATTGTAGAATTATTTATACACATTTCAACACTGTTTGCTTGCTCGATGTAGTCGGGAAGCTTGATAAAGTACTGACAATCTAGACTTCTAGAGTAATTTATCTCTCTATGTCCCTTGTTGGTGAATATTATAAAATACCACAATCTACATTTTGATATTCAGTAAAAGTCAGTATATAAAAAAGGACATGTTATATGCGTAATTATTCAGAATAGGTAGGTAACATTTTTAACGTCGACGTAAATTTAAAAGCACATTTTATGCACTGCCGACCGTGTCTGATGAATAAAAGTTTTATGGAGTGTTGTGTATAAGTGTAACGATAAATACAATCCATTAAAGTTGTATAGTACCCGAACCTGGCAAGCTTATACAAAGTATGAAAATGTATATTGTATATGGAGCAGAATCGTTTTAATAATCTGCTAACTTTTTACTATCATTTGTACTTGAAACTATATGCATAGTGCATGCCAAACTTTGAAAAAGAAGGCAAGCACGTGTATACGCTCTTGCATGCACAGTGATAAGCTTTTCCGAACTCACAGATGCAAGCACGCACGCACACTAATATATATGTGGAAAAAAGAATGTACTCCCGATCATCATCGAATTCATATCATATTATAATATTTTCTCCGTGAATTATTTTTAAAACATGCCTATGGTACTTCTACTTACTACTTTGTAAAATTTTAGAGTATAACTCGTGCGAGCTAAGATGGCACCTGGCTCAAAACGAAACATGGTACCATTCCCCCGCGTGATACCCCTCTGTCATCTTGCGAGTAGCGTTAGCATGACTATTACCGTTGCACGAATCTTTCCATAATAATTTTAGTTTTTTAGGTATTACTTAATGTCATATAAATCACGAATTTATTTTATTAATACAGTCATACCTCGACTTACGCTACCCCGTTTTACGCGAATTCTGAGATACGCGTTTGTTCATTTGTCCACTTCGCTCTGTCGTTACCAGGGTTTATTCCCGGGAATTCTCGAGCCGAGAATTCCCGGGAAATCGTTGGGCTTTGTTCCCGGGAAATCAAGCTCGAGAAAAGTCGAGAACTCGAGAAATCATGTAACTATATAGAAATTAAATCGCCGATTGCTATGTTGTTTGGAGGCGCGGGCCACAGCGCAACGGCACCCTTGATCTCGCTGCAAGCGCACTGCGGCGTCGTTTTTACACGATAGTTTACGTAGTGAGTGTTTCACAGATAACGTGATAAATTGAAATCAAACAGGTAAGTCTTTTAACTTTTATTGACACATCACAGCTTTATTATTTATATTATTTTGATCAATAATATAATCTAAACATGATAATAAATTTTACTAGGTACGAGTAGGTACTTATGTGTTCTTTTCTATTATTTTTAGTCAAAACAACACACAAGCTTAGTTTTTAATTATTCTGATATGTTTTTCTTATGTAAGTAATTTGAAATTAATTAATGTGTCATTTTAAATTTGTGAGAATATTGCCAGTTATGTTGTATGTGTGTGTATATCACATATTATTCTAAGGGCTTATTATTAATTTGATTTGCGTATGCTATAGATTTTACCGAAACGTCACTATAACAGTAAAGATGGAAGCATCAAAAGTATAAATGTAGTAAGCGGGTTGGTGAGACATTTAGCACATGTGCATAAAATCAATATTACTAAATGCGGGACCCAAGAAGAATCCGAATCTGAAGCATCTACAAGTTCAGGTGTGAGTGCACCGAAAAAAACAGGCCTGGGTATGAAAGTATGCAGCAACAGAAACTAAACTTTAAAACTCGTCCGATACAATCATTGGGTGAAATTGGCGAGTCTGGCTGCAAAAGACGGCTTCACCATAAATGGAATCACAAAAAGTGAATTCATTCGTGATTCACTTTCTGTTGGTATGGTGCTGTGATTGTAATTTAATTATAAGTTAAGATATTACGTTTTTTTATGTTGATTTTTTGTTTAGTTTATTAGAACCTACTTTTGTTCATAAGTACTAAATAACCTACCAAAAATGTTTGTCATTATAATTATGAGTCCGAATAATATTATTTCTGTTTTTTTTTAATTGAATTAGCTTATTTATAAGATTAATGTTTTTGAACATAATCAATAAAAGTTTTGTAATTAATTTAATACTTTTATTTGTGAGGAAAACCACTGAATTTGTTGAAGTATTGCAACCAAATAATATTAGAAAACGTACGTAAATGTAAATTTCTCGACAACCCGAGAAGACCCGAGAAATTAGCTTCGAGAATTCTCGAGACCCGAGAAATTGAAAAGCTCGAGAAATCATGAACCCTAGTCGTTACTCTAATTAATTTCGACCCACGGGTGGAAGTTGTATTTTCGCCATTAAAATATATGAAGCTATGAGACTAAATAACGAGCTTTCTGTCAAAGACTTTTGAAAGCAATTCAATGTTTTAAATGCTTTAAGAATTATTGGACAATCTTAGAATGAGAATTCACAAAAAACTTTGAATGGCGTCTGGAAAAATTCGTATCCATTTTTTACCATAGAAACCCAACAAGAATCAGCTCCAAATCCTGAACAAATTGATAGTATTGAAGAAGAAGTCGATATTGCCAAACAATGAAATTTTCTGGATTCACACAATCAAGAGTTAACATTGACGAGCGTATGGAAATACGTGAGCATGGTGAAGACATTGAACAACCTGATTCGTTAGACCCAGTTGGATCAGAAAATCAAATGGTGATTTCAAACTAAAAGGAGGACTCAGTATAATTGAAAACGGGTTACAAATTTTGGAGAAATCTGGTTCGGTTTCACAAACTTTATTGGTGTTTATATAGAAAATTCAACCCCGACTTACGCGAATTCGACTTACAAGGCTATCACTTGGTCCTACCTATCGCGAAAGTCCAGGGTATTACTGTATATAATTAGATTCGTCTGGATAACCCAATTGTTTTAAGAAAGTTCACACGGAAAAAAAACCAGCATGACGACTATGAGACGCAATATTTTAAATTAAAGAATATCCATATATATACATATGAAATTTAGAGACTACGATTAAAAGGCTTATCATGACGATTTAAAATTGTATTTTATAACCATATTTCAGTTCCCAATTTCATTTAAAATGATAACAGGTATTACTTAATCTTATGAAATAAATATTATGAAATAAATAATGAAAGAGGCCTGCCTCCTATTGGTATGCATATGTATTTTTTTAACTCAGTCAGTATAGTACCACTTAAGATAAAGTAGTATAATATGAGTGTAGGCTATGTGGGTCACTGGGGTCTGCCGTAGCTTGTTTGATGGCGATGGGTTGAGGATTGGAAATAAAAAAACTATTTAACAGTTGAATTGCGTGTACACCCGAGGGGAGGCAGCGTCGCGGTGCGCAGCGTCTGCTCCGTGTGGCGTCCTAGGCGCAACTGTCTTGTAGGCGCGCAGCGCAGTCCCGGCGCGCGCGACGTTCTCTCCGCTAAGCCACATCGGAGCCCTCGCCCTCTAGTGAACACGTCATTTTAATTGTCAAAACAACAAACATACGTGTTATACATATATCAAAAAGTTACACAAGCTGGTAGATGCTTATTTCTAACATTAACCTGAAATACTATTAAATCGAGGAAGGAGCAGCGGGTGCATCGTCAACACTTTCCCCCCTAGTGTTGTCATTACGACACTCATCATTGAGCTGAAGTAAAGCCACACGCGACGCAGGTCGCTTCATAACAACACCAGTCCCGGTCCGTATGTCCACCACCCTTACCCTGCCATCTTTTCCAGGATAAACGTTTTGTATAACTCCTTTAGTCCAACAGTTACGTAACAACGACGGATCCGCAACGATTACAACATCGCCTATCTTTAATTGCTGACCTTCGCGAGTCCACTTTGACCGTGGAGCTAGAACAGGTAAGATTTCTCTCACCCACCTATTCCAGAATAAGTCCGCCAGGCGCTGAACGATCCGCCACTGACGTCGCAAGTACAAGTCACTATCGTCAAAAACCCCTGGTATAGGTAAGTTGGAGGAGCTGCCTAACAAGAAATGGTTCGGCGTTAAGGTTTCTGAACTGCAAGGATCTACCGAGACATGGGTAAGTGGTCTACTATTTATTATATTTTCTACTTCCGCCAAAAATGTAATTAAAACCTCTTCACGAGGTGATCTTTCGTTTAACACTACTCTAAGCGCAGCTTTAACCGAACGAATAAGCCGTTCCCATGCTCCGCCCATATGTGGGCTAGCAGGAGGTAAAAACTTCCATTTGACCCCATGATTTACGACCTCCGACTCAACTCGCGCTTGATCTAACTCCTGAAAAGATCTACGAAGTTCACTATTTGCCCCGTGGAAGTTAGTACCATTATCGGAAATAATCGTACTCGGCCATCCTCGTCGAGAAGCCATTCGTCTCAGGGCCATGATAACCGAGTCCGCCGTTAGAGAAGGTACGATTTCTATATGTACTGCCCGTACGGTGAGACAAGTAAACAGTACTCCGTAACGTTTCTGTTTTTGTCGGCCAACCGTAACTTCCATGGGACCAAAAAGATCGACTCCGCACATAGTAAATGCTCGTTGGTGGTGAGCCAGGCGGTCCGCTGGTAAATCTCCAAGTCGCGGAGGGCTAGGCGACGCCTTCCTAATTCTACAAAACAAACATCGTGACGCCACTGTGCGAACAGTGGGCCGAAGGTTAATTACTCAATACGTTTGACGTAACTCGTTTACTACTAACTCGTTGAAGGAGTGAGCCATGCGCTCGTGGTAACGCTTAACAATAAGCCTAGCTATGTGGTGACGACCGTCCAAAATAATAGGATTTTTCAATAGCCCAATAGCCCGTTACTATCTATAAAGGGTGCTAGATAACGTAAACGGCTGTCTTGGTTTATTTGTTTATCGTTCATTAACAAAACTATTTCCGACTGAAATGATTGTGACTGTGAATATCGCAACAATAAAATTTCGGCTTTATACATCAATTCCTGATTAATACGGTAAGTTTTATCTTTCCTACACCTCTCAATAAACAGAAGAACAGCAGAAGTACAACGCAATAAACGTAACCAGGAAGAAAATCGCGTCGGATTCGGAACAGGTAAGTTACAGGTAAGTACATGGCTACTACAAACTATATGAATTTGTTCTAATATTTCACTACTAATATTATTATTTAATGTTTCAGGTTGCTGCGGCCAGCGCTCCGGAGATTCGTACAGAAAGGATGGTCCGGTGTACCACGATGACTCACTATGTAAGTTATAACTAGTAATTTTAGTAGCTAAATCGGCCAAATTTAATTCTGTAGGTACATAGTTCCATTCACAAACTTTCGATAATGCGTCAATCTCTCCTAGTCTATTTGCAATAAACGTTTTATAACTTCTATGTTCATTCCTAATCCAATGTAAAACTACGGTCGAATCAGTCCAAAAAAATACAGACGAAGGTTTAATTCTATGTTCCTTCTTTATTGTTTCAGATAAACGACATGCCAGTAACGCCGCTTGTAACTCGAGTCTCGGTATCGTAAGTGCTTTCAGCGGCGCAACCCGGTTCTTACTCGCTACGAACGAGACACATACTCGACCATCGTCATTTAACTGACGCCAATAACCTACAGCGGCGTACGCGCGCGGTGATGCATCGCAAAATAAATGCAACTGTAGTGATGCCTCGCTCGCACCCGCGGCGAAGGCCAACGCCTGGGTTGGGGCTCCTTCGCTGCCTCGCCGACAAAAGTACCACCTAGGTATACGTATGTCTATAATAGTTTTTAATTGTTTAACCCAATCAATAAATTGAATGAATAATTGTTGATTTATTTGTTCATCCCATTTAATACCTATTTTCCAAACTTCCTGCATTATTATTTTTGATTTTATAGTAAATGGGTTTAAAAAACCGTGCAAATCATAAATCGACATAATAATACTCAATAATTCACGCTTAGTAGGCGGTCTTTTGAAGTCTAGTATATCGTTAGGAATACGTTTAAATGATAAGTCGAACGCAAATGTATCACTACGCGGGAACCATAACAAGCCCAACGTTCGTTCAGATTGTTGTTCAATATTGAACCTTACGGCCTTCTCACTAAGGATCTCTTTAGGGGTGTCATTCAAAACTTCTATATTATTACATAACCAATCTCGCATTTTGAAACCACCTTGCTTATTAATAAATGTAATATCATTTATTAACTTTTTTGCAGTAAAACAATCGCTCACACTGTCTATTTAATTATCCATATATTGATTTTTTCTTATAGCGCGAACAGCGTCCGACATCGTATGTTGAAACCGTTCAGTATTTTTAATTTGGTTTACATACTGAGCGACAAACGGTGAACAACTCGCTCCAAAGATTAAAGACGACTTAACATATTTCTTTACACAACTGATAGCGCGCGAAGAACTCTCAGAACTAGAAAGCGGATTTAAGGGTGGATTCTCGTGTAATAAAAAATCATCACACCATAGAAATCGTAATGATTGCATGTCTTCGTCGCGTATTTTTATACGCAAAAACATATCTTGTATATCTCCGATTACACCTATAGCATTTTCTCTAAATCTTAGCATTATACCTAATAAAGATTGTAATAAGTCAGGACCCGTTAACAGAAAGTAATTTAATGATAAGTTATGCGACTTTGCTGCCGCGTCGAAAACCAACCTTAACTTTTTGTTTGGATTATTTAGAGCAAAATGTGGTAGGTACATAGGCATTATTATTTATCTCTCTAGCGTAACCATTTGTGAGTAAATGACTGATTCTTTCATGGTATTGCTTTTTATACTCGCTATTAAATGACATTTTTTTATAAATCGATTTTAATCTCCTAAGCGCGTTCGGATACGAATCAGGCATAGCAAAATTATCTGACTTCCAGGGCAATCCTACATACCACTGGCCGTCACGAAGCTCGGAAGTACTATCTAAAATAGAAATAGCCCGTAATTCATTCGCGTTTTGACGAGGCTGGGTGCCTATCCCGATGGAATCTAACATAAAAGATTTTCGAACCTCGTCATGCAACTGTGTGCATTTATGTATACAATCGTTCGGAGTACTATCTGTAAAACAAGTGGAATAGTCGTCCGATAAAAATTCATTTTGTATAGTACATAAATGAAAAATAGTTTTAACTGTTCGTTCGGGGACACTATGCGTGGGTGAGACATACGGATCAGGCTTATTAGAGGTGGCTTTACTTACCGCGCTGCCATGAATACACCAACCCAGTGCTGTCTTTGACACATAAGGCCCACGGTGCTCGCTCCGCTGACAGTGTACAGGGGTGATCAGATGATGATGATCTTGACCTATAAGTAACATAGGTTGCGTATTACAATCACATAAATTAATGTTATTTTTCGACATCTCGTTAAACATATTTAGGGGCACTTTTTGTACGGGAAGATTTAATTGATTTATTTTACGAGCACTTATATTATAACGTTCACCATCGCTATTGGAGACCTTGATATTTAATAGTTCACTTTCACACGTTAGCTCACTACTGTTCCAAGCGCAGCGGGCGCGTAATGTCTCTGTCTTCCCGCGAAGGCCTAGCTTATCAGCTAGTTCAGCTGCTATCAGCGTGACTGTCGCTCCGTCGTCAAGAAGTGCGTGCGTGTGGACACTGCCTGCGGGTCCGTGCACACTGAGCGGCACCACCTTCAAAAATACCTTTGTACTGTATGAAGTATTTGTGTGTGTGACTATTTCGAGGCTCTCTTGAGATTCTCGCTCGGATTCTTCGACCTTTTCTGAGGTACTTTTATTTTCTTTCGGTTTCCAGTGTAGAAGCCTGTGGTGTGGCTGGTTACATCCTTCTATGTCGCAGTTACTCGCGGTGCACGCCGTCGGATCACTATGGCGTGGTAACAGGCACTTGTAACAAAGCCTATTAGCTCGTGCGAATCGCCAGCGATCTTTGCGTAAGGCGCGCTTAAATCGTGAACAGTTAAGAATACTGTGATCCTGTTTTTTACAAAACTTACACTCGTAGTTATTTTGCACTGTAGTGAACATGACTGACTGTAGGTGATGCTTTCGTTCACGTTCCTTTCTGCCGTCCGTCGAAGTGCGAATGTGACTAACACCGGACACAGCGACTTTGTTAGCTTCGTAATATAAAAACTCACCTAAAATCTCAAGTTTTGGTAAATCACAGGCATCGCGCTGTTTTTCATATAGGTAATCTGTCCACTTGGTGAGCAGCACGGTAGGTAATTTAGAAACGACAATAGACACCAACTCTGGGCTTCGAAGATAGTCATTTTGCTTCAACGACTTTGCAGCCTGCACGTAGTTACGAATTTTAACAGCAAAGTTTATGATTTCACTTTGAAAACATGCCGGTAGTGGGTGTAATCTTCGTAACTGTGACACTATCTTGAACATAATGCTCTCCGGTTTCCCGAAACATAATTCTAATGTATCCATTATTATGTTCGGCGTGGTTCCGCCGATCAAAAGCGAGGAAACAGCTTCTTTAGCTTCACCGCGAAGACACTTACGTAATCGCCAAACATTCTCCGCATCACTGTATCGGCAGCGTTTGCTGGACTCCTCGTAAGCTTCTCGGAACTGTAGCCACTCCAATGGGTCACCAAAGTATAATGGTAAATCTTTAGAAGTGGATAATCGGGTTAGCAGGTCTTTCTGGTCGTTTACAGTGACGGTGAGAGCGGCTTTTAAAGCGTCAGCGAGCTTCTCCATTCCCAAATCCTTGTGGGAATCGTGCACACAAGTCAACTCGTCCTCGGTTGTGTCTAACCACTTATTAACTTTACTGCAAGCAGCAGAAGAACGCGATGAGTGGCGTGACTCCAGGTCTGCCATATCGATTTCCAACTTCTTTTTCAATAACTCTGATTGTATTCTGGCTTTCGCCTCGGCTGCTTCCAAATCTAATTGAATTCTGGCTTTCGCCTCGGCTGCTTCCAAATCTAATTGTGCCTTAGCCTCGGCTGCCTTTAATTCAAGATGGCGGCGGCGTGCTGCTAATGATGAGGAAGTCTTTTGGCTTAAATTGCACTCACTTTTCGGTTCGTCTTCCTCCTTCGCCATCTTCTTCTCCTCCTGGAATTCCTCTCCGTAATCTGTCGCCGTGCCTCGTGGTTTTCTGCCGCGGCGAGCAGGCGTACGTGACTTCGTCGCCACCTTGCAATAGCGGCTACGCACGACCGT
This sequence comes from Phragmatobia fuliginosa, assembly GCA_932526445.1. Taxonomy (NCBI): domain Eukaryota; kingdom Metazoa; phylum Arthropoda; class Insecta; order Lepidoptera; family Erebidae; genus Phragmatobia; species Phragmatobia fuliginosa. Next base: position 14,170,935 of record OW052074.1, on the reverse strand, counting down.
GTGATCCGGCCGAAGGATCAAAATGTAGGCTATGTGGGTCACTGGGGTCTGCCGTAGCTTGTTTGATGGCGATGGGTTGAGGATTGGAAATAAAAAAAAACTATTTAACAGTTGAATTGCGTGTACACCCGAGGGGAGGCAGCGTCGCGGTGCGCAGCGTCTGCTCCGTGTGGCGTCCTAGGCGCAACTCGCAACTGTCTTGTAGGCGCGCAGCGCAGTCCCGGCGCGCGCGACGTTCTCTCCGCTAAGCCACATCGGAGCCCTCGCCCTCTAGTGAACACGTCATTTTAATTGTCAAAACAACAAACATACGTGTTATACATATATCAAAAAGTTACACAAGCTGGTAGATGCTTATTTCTAACATTAACCTGAAATACTATTAAATCGAGGAGGGAGCAGCGGGTGCATCGTCAACAATGAGAAACTACTTGAAGCAAAATAAATGTTGAAATTAAAAAAAACTGGAATAAATTATATTTTTCTTGAACTCAGTACTTTAATATCTCTCTCTGTACATTTGAAGTTATTAAGGAAACACAATTACGATAAGAATAAAGTGAATTCGTGCATATCGAATATTCTTCCGAATAACATGAAACAATGTTGTCAGTAGAAACAACGCATTCAGATATTTCACAAAGAAGAACATAATTCAACAAAGTAGTGTCAGTACGAGAGCAATCGTTTTATGAAAAATGTGTTTCTAAACGTAACTGATGCGTATGTATAAGCACTATCGATTGCTTGTAGTTCCTCGAAAGCCTCGAGAGATTTATGTATGAGATACAGCCTTCGTGAATGCTTTACTGAATGCGTATAATATGGCAATCCTGTTGTTTTTGAGTTGCGTTAAGTTTGTAGGATCGTAAACTTGCACCCACTTGGTTGAGCTATGTGTATATGAACATATTCGATACAAGTAAGTAACCCACTGTAAAGATATACAAAATATAGATAAAACCACAGAATACATAAGCTTCACTCAGAAGAGTAAAGAAATAGGGACCCTTGGTGTCATCACATTAAGTTCAATTCAGATTGCACAGCGCCGAAGCACCTACGATTATATTTACCTACAATTGCGTTTCTTTCTATCATGTAACTCTTATCTGTGCTGACGTAATCAGGCATGTCTTCTTTTAAAAGTTATTTTAATAGAGGTATAATAACAATTTTTTCCTTAGCAAAATAACTGTAGGTACTTTTGTCAACAAATGACGTTTTAAATAATATTACATCGAAATATCTGTTCGCTTCGTATGTATTTACATATGAAACGAACAGATTAGTTCCTATATAACACCTAAAATCTTTTATTTAGACATCCGTAAACAGAACTGTAGCTTTTACATGAATATCGAAAAGTATAAAAGAAATAAATAATGCGCGAGAGCGACGCGGCGAAGAAGAGTATCGTGCGTAAGGCCTCTGCCTCGAATTTTGCGGGTAGCGGGGCGGCAGCGGCGGCGGCGCGGTCGCGGCGGGATCTTATGCGTAAAATCATATGGACCGGTTTTTGAAAACAGCGGCGCGGCAGCGGCGCGGGGGGCGGGCAACGAGCGGTGTACTTCAGTCAAGTAGTGACCGCTCTCGCTGCGCGTCTGCATTGTGGTATAGTGTAGTACAATTTTCTTTTGTGACTTTGTGATATCAAAATGTCATCGGACGTGCAAGAACAAATTATTTAGGCAATCTTTGAGAGGAGACCCATATGGAACAGCAGAGATATCAACCATAAAAATAGAAGAATAATTAACCAATTATATATTTATTTTCCTTGCCGTATAGTAAGGATCCACTTCTTCTTTTGCCCACAATAAATCAACCGTTAGGAATAAATTTGAATCAAAAAGTTGTTGTCGCCGTCTTTGAGACATTTTGTTCGCGAATAAAAATAAATATCTCGACAACACAACTACGAACACAACATTATGCCGCTATAGTACCGCGCGATCTGCCCGCTGGTTTGGAGAACAGGTTTGTGTTGACCGCCCCGCTCCCGCGCCGCCGCCGCCGCCGCCCCGCTGCCCGCAAAATTCGAGGCAGAGGCCTAAGCGACAACCCACCGGAATGGCCTGCGCGGCAAGCAGGCGGCCGACTATACCTAAAGTGCGGAGTGACACCCCCCTGATAAAACTAAATATGTGCAAGATTCGTATTAAAATGTAATACGGTAGTAAAATTCACTTAATTTCAAATGGGCCTGCCAAAATGACTTTACTCTGCCTGATGGAAAGCATGAGTAGAATCTAAGAATGGTGGACACCATCCTCATTTTAGATAACTTATAAATTACCACTTCAATATAGATTTATTAATTATCATCAAAACGTTAATTAAGATAATTTTGTATAATGCTCTTCAAATTTATTCATCCAAAATATTCCTGCACTAGTTCATCATCATTATTGTAATATTATCTGCTAATTACTATATTTAATTTTATCGTATTAAATATAAATATATGGATACACATGGCACATATTTAGCCTATTTAAGAAATCATCCATCAAACAAGCTGAATACTAATACAATATCTATTCAAATTTATTTGTTAGGCGATTTTTTATAATATTATTGCTAGCTTACCTTATACTTAGATGTAAAAGTACAACTTTCGCCTGTTCGCTTTTGGTTCAAATATATTACATTAAAACATTGTTTGCCCTTACCAAACCGCTGTGGTGAATATTGAATGCCTTGAGTGCGAGCGAATTATTCCCAAAACCTAGCCTCAGGTGAGGTTGACCTACCTATAAACAAGACTACGAGTACTATGTGATAAGGGATTACTCGCTAAAATGAATTTTACCTTTACGGTTCAATGGCTTCTTAAGACATGGGTTGTTAATATTTATAGTTTCATTAAATGAAACTGAAATATTAACCTAATAAAGGTGTCTACTCCAGTGCTGGATTTACACATTTGTCGCCTCAAAGCTTTAAATTTTTTGCCGCCCCTACTGACTGCTAAAATTAGATACACTGTTCACAATAAAGTTAATTCCTTTCTTTAGGAAATAATCTAGTTATTTGATTACTTTTACAACTTTTCTTGTTTTTTAAGCTAAGCTAGCCAAGCTTTTTTTTTGTTTTCGTGGGGAATGCTTTTTGCACGGTGAACCGGTCTACCCACTAAGCCTCGCAGCGGCCTACCTCGGCAGTCGAGAGCTCCAGGAACGCATCAGCGACTTCTGGATTCCCCACTGCCTTATCTCATGACTGGGGTACATTGGGGGACGATATCGTGCCTCATGCCGTTTTACACAGTAAAAGGCGGGACACCGACCTGCCCCAGACGACACCCCCCAGCCGCACCGGGGTGTCGCCTTCTCGGGTCGCTTGCAGTGGTCACATTTCCCCAAGATGTGGCCGCAACGATTGGGGACTAGCAGCCTCTACCGCGTCACCTTCGCCGCCTCTTTTGGGATCGGCCCTTTCCCTATCCCACTCTGCGGACTACTTCTGGAGCATTACGTTCTCACAGAAGGAGACTGCGGCCGGGAGGCCTGAGGAGGATGAAGGATGGGAATTCTTCATCACTCGCCAGCATTGCCACGATCAATGCTGGCGGTGACAGGGTTCGTCCGATCTGCCCGACCAGGTTTCTACGCTCGGACTCCCAGGCAGGGCAGTCCTCCAGCGTGTGCAGGGTGGAGTCCCGGTCGGACCCACAATAGTGGCATTGTGCCGTAATCTCACGTCCGATTCTATACAGATACCTCACCGAAACAACCATGTCCGATGAGTATCTGAGTAGGTGACACAGTCGGTCCTCTCTATCCAAGCTTCGAAGCTCGGTAGAACGGCTCCAACAGCGCAATGGCTGGCACAGCCCTGGGTTGCGTGTGTGCGTTCTGCCGTAGCATTTCAGGCTCATGATCCGGCGCTGTCCGATCGCCATTCCGACCGACAGAACGAATTTGTATCGTATCTACGTCGGCCATCAAAGGGTCAGCCGCTGCAGACTCCTAAGTTGAGCCTTACAGCGGGAGGAACCCGCCAGGTCCTTATGCCAGACGGGTGCCCCATAGAGTACCATGAACTTCTTCCCTTGGTCCCCCGAGATTGGGCAGCAGACGTTGTAACGCCCCTGCTACCCCTTGAACACGGCGAACTAATCGCCCGAATTACTCTTCGAAGCTCCACCGACTGTCGAGGATGAGGCTAGATACTTCATATACTGGCTCACTCGGACTTCAGTGTCACCCACTCGGAGGCGCGAGCTGGGTGGTTCCTGGCGCTAACGTAGGCCATGGAACCAAATTGACTCAGTTTTCTGAGGCGCCACCCTTAGGCCCAGCTCACGAATCTTTTCCACAACAAGCCACTCCCTGTTCGGCGAGCAAAAGCACTTCATCGAAGCGTGACCCTCTGGCCAGCATAAGGGTATCGTCCGCATAGTATAATAATAACTAAATATTTCGGACATCTTACACACAACGCCATCTAGTCCCAAACTAAGCAGAATTTGTCGATCGTCCATAGGTTGGTCCGCCTCAGGGAGGTGTTGAACGCTAGCATGCTTTTCGGACGCTTCCCTGAGAGCTGGAAGAGTGGAAAGCTAGTCAAACTCCAGAAGACAGGACGATCTGCCGATTCAGTCACGGCCTATTGGCCCATCGTGTTGCTGGACGAGTTAGGTAAACTGCTTGAGAGGATGCTCTCTGCCCGCATCGTTAGGCACCTATGCGAGGTGGGCCATTATCTTTCGGATTCCCAATTCGGATTTTGAGAAGGGCGTTCGACGGTCGATGGTGTATTGCGCCTGAGAGCCGTGACCGAAGAGGCAGTAAGCAGTGGCGGCGTGCTGTGTCTATGGACATCGCCAATGCATTTGATAGTCTGCTATTTAGCTCCAACAGGGAATCACGGAGTGCCCGAGTACCTGAGGCGGCTAGTGGCAGACTATTTAGACGAGCGTACTGTCATGTACGAGGGCCAATATGGTGTTTTGAAACGTCGGGCCTAGTCGTGTTTCGCAGTCAGTCCTCGGATCACTCCTGTGAAACTGGGCCCTTCGAGGGCGTCTCTTCCCGGGCTGGACGTAATCTGTTACGACAACGACACTCTGGCTACAACCAGGGGGTGTGAACTTTCAGGCTTGCCACACTGGCTACAACAGGAGTCTCCCTGGTGGTTGGGCGCTTTGCGGCGTTAGGCTTACTAATGGCCCTGGATAAGACGAGGCTCTTTTGTTTCATGGGCCCCGTCGTAGGCCACTCCCCGGCGCATTCATCGTGGTCAACTAGGTAATTGTACTGGTCCGAGCCCAAATGAATTATCTAGGTCTTATCCTTGGCGGTAGGTGGCTCATCGACGAGCACTTCCAACAGCTAGCTCCGAAGCTGGTCGACACTGCCTCCGCACTTGGACGACTTTTGCCCAATTTGGGTGGAGCCAATGTCGCGAAGAGACAACTGTACAAGGGAGTTGTCTGGTCTATGGCACTGTTCGGTGCACCGGTGTGGGAGGCGGCTCTGACCACCCAAAATAGGGCACGCCTCTGGTGACCCAAGAGGATATTGGCGGTTAGAACCATACACGGTTACCGTGGTCGCAACCTTCTGCGAAGACATCATCTATGCCATAGTCATGCTGCTCTGAGTATGGCCGGAAATGGACTGAACGGGTTTTCCCGTCCATCCGCTTCAGTGGCCCTCAGGCGTTTGCGTGTGCCGTACGTCGCCTTGGAGATATAAGCAATTGATGGCGCCCGCTTCAGTGAGAGGAGGCACTGAAAGGGGTTCAGAGGGCGTAATAACAGGTTCCTCGGACCTATGCTATTTCAGGTGCATAGTGGCACACCATGTGGTTTTAGTCGGTTTGATGACGATATACAGCCCCGTTGCAAACTCCGGTAGGGTGACAGCCCACACGTCATATAAAAAGTGTTTGAAGTGGTCGCCACGCTGCATTCTACTGCGCCAAGTGTTCCTACGTGGAAAACACCTTGTGCGATTTACAAATTGTTGTCCTAAGTCTGGGTGTTCTCTGTAGTCCTATAAGTATGTTTCTAAAGCCCCCCGCAACACAGGATTTATACTTCTAATGTGAGTATGGTCTTTTAAAAAAATAAAAACAGTTGTGTCCGCAACCTTACTTTTTTTCTGTACCAATTAATTTTTGGGCCATTTTGCCGCCCCCCTAATTCTGCCGCCCCAAGCTTCAGCTTTTTCAGCTTCTATGGTAAATCCGGCCCTGGTCTACTCCATTACTGTACTGATTGCATCTATTTCTGTAAGTACACACAAGTACACAACAATTAACTTCCAAGTAAATAAGAAGTGAAGGAAACCATTATTTATGTTTGCTTTACTTATATAAAAATAAATATTTTTTCGGACATCTTACATACAACATCATCTAGTCCCAAACTAAGCAGAGCTTGTATTATGGGTTACTATACAACTGATATAAATACATAATAATACTTTTTTTTTGTAAATATGTACATACATATTGTACATAGAAAACACCCAGACTCCGAAACAAATATTTTTGAATCACACAAATATTTGGTCCGACCCGGGAATCGAACGCGATACCTCTTGATCAGCAGCCGCATACGCTGACCACTAGACCAACAAGGCACTCAATATAAATTTATATTAGTTTTAATTTTGTCATAGAGACACTTTGATTTTTGAATAATGACATAAGCTAATTTTTACCCTAAAAAACCGACATAGAAGCAAAGCTGCGAGCAAAAGCTAGTAATAAATAAATTCAAATATTAGCTTCAGCAATAACTGCTTCATTGGTCTACTAGTGGTTAGCGTATGCGACAGCTGATCAAGAAGTCTCGGGTTCGATTTCCGAGTCGGACCAAATGTGTGTGTGATCCGCAAATATTTGTTTCGGAGTTTGGGTGTTTTCTATATATATATTTTAATATGTATGTATTTACAAAAAAAAAGTATGTTTATTTAATTATATCAGTTGTCAAGTTACCCATAATACAAGTTCTGCGTAGTTTGGGGACTAGATGACAGACAAAATGTCTGAAATATTTATTTATTTATTACCTCACATTGCTACTACATGAGTTGAGCAACCAAACAGTTTAAATCATTAAAGCTTTGAGAAATGTTCGAGCTATTAATAAAATTGCAATCAACTTGTTCAACATTAAGTCGTCACGAGCGACCAGTAAATGGACCGCAACCGTAATCATTAACGCTCGCCTGGAAATGGAATCACATAGATTTCCAATTCCAAATTGTAGGAAGGAATAAAATGGTAATGATTCGACTTCAAACATTTCAATTTGGATTTAGCCTTAATTAGTATTTGGCATGTAAAACGAATTCGGTTATATTGCGTTCTAACTGGTTATGTAAAGAGGTACTGAGTCTAAGTAATATAGTATAACATTTGCAATATTCAATCACAAATACATAGAAAACAGCAAGTTACTTATTTTTCTGAACAATTCAAAACATAATGACAATTTATTTGGTAGAAATAAACTTTCGAAATTCAACGGTTGTCATCAAGGTCTCGGATTCAATTCTTCGGTCTAGCTGAAAGTGTTGAATTTTCCCTACAAGAAATTCTGAATTACAACCTGGAATATGCAAGTTTAGCGGCGTTTTTTACCCATGGATTGGAAAGCAATTTTTTTAAAATAGGTACAGGGTTCATTGACGTGACTTGAAAAAATATATGGAGATTTAGAGATAAAAGGCATTTTTTTAGCCTTATATTCCTATAGGACAATAACAGAACCAATATTTATTTATGTAGAGTTACCAAGGCCGATATAAGAATTACTAATAATACCCGTAATACGAAAATTACAATACAAAGTCATTGACACTTTATCAAATCCTTATTATATTCTATACCGGTATGTAATGCCAATCGGTATATCATCGATATTGACGGGTCACGTCACGAACAAGTTTTGTGTGTATGATGTATTTGTTTGTCATTCGGATATGGCCTCAAACGTGATTAAAATGAAATAAGGTCATGACCTACGAGTGTTTTTACTATAATAAAACTTACCACAACTTCAGTATAAAACATTAAACTATTCAATTCTTTTTTCTGAATTACTGAGAATTATAATTCTATTCTCATAAGATATTCTTAAAGCTAATACATGTATAAGAAAATTATCAAAAATGTTATACTAAATTAGAGATAGTTATTAGCACTGCGCTTAGTTGCAAGCATATCACGTCTATCCTGTTTTGGCAATGAAGAAAAAGACTATTGAATGAAGAAAAAGATCAATGAACAATGAAGAAAAAGACTAAGAAAAAGACCTTCGGCAGTCACTTCACTGGGGTTTACGTTGGAACAGTTTTTTTTAAATATGAAATCATATCTATAAATACTAAAATGTTCTTTGTCTAGTCCAAATGCACGAAAGTTTAGAAATTAACATTATATATTACCAAGTTTGCACAAAATGTAGAAACTCTATGAGGATGTTTAACAAACACGATAAGGTAATAAGCTGTGAGATGGCTGTGATGTAATCTAATCTCCTTACTATATTAGATTGGCAGGGATCTATCAAATCTTGTTGAAAATTCATCATGAGCTTATCTACTAAGTACGTTTATAATAGCTCAAATAAGTTGATTGTAATATATTAAGATTATAAGTTCAGGGCTTTTGTTTAATCATAGTATTTGTCATACAAAAGAGGTGCAGTATATACTTATGTACGTGAGATACGTATTGGTTCTTTGTTAGAAAAAGTTAGTTCCTATCCTGATTTTATTGATGTATTAGTTTTGGGTAGTGACAAGGTGGATTTTTTAGGATATTTGACATAAAAAACAAATGAAGGTGACTTCATTCTAAGTACCTACTGTCATCTTTGTACGAGTATAACTGAAACTCAAGAGATTGAATTTAAAGGTTACGCCAAGCGATGGAGATGAAACTTTTGTCACTTAGGATAGTAGATAGGTAGTTGAAAGAACTCGTCTGTAAGTGGTATTTACATTTCTTACAAAATTGCGTTTAATATTCTGTGTGTAGTTTGCGGTTGTCAGGTTAGATACAGGTCTGACAGGGGTCCTTTAACAAAGTGAAAAGTGGCATACCGCGTACTTGTATTGTGTTAAAAGTCTTCAAAAAAGTACATGAAGTTTTACCGAATATTGAGTAAAACTATTAGAGAAAATCACGACCATTATTATCATAAAAATAATTGTTGAAAACATTGTCATTTGTCCATACCTTCTATAAATTTTGCAAACACCTTGGTAACTAATCCCTACCACACGCTCACTACTGTAACTCTTAGAGATCAGGTTTAAAGCAGTGACCTAGACAATGTGTCTAGGTCACTGCTTTAAACCTGATCTCTAAGAGTTCTCTCTCTCGCTCTCTGGAAGTATCAAAGTGCCATTACATTATGTAATGTAATGGCACTTTGATACTTCCAGAAAAAGTTTTGCAGTTTTTCCAAACTCCAAAACTTTTTCTTGATTGACGAGATGAACGACGTGAAAATGGTGAAAAAATATATATTAGTAATGCGAGTAGCCGAGGATCGAACTAAGTGGCGTGCGATTGGAGAGGCCTATGTCCAGCAGTGGACTGCGATAGGCTGATGATGATGAGGTTATTCAGATTTTGATATACTAAGTAAAACAGGTATCAAATTAAAGCGAGTAAGTAATACCCGAGTTTTATATTTCATTTTTATGTAAAAATAGCGAAAAAAGAAAAATAGTTGCAATGACATAAAATCCGTTGAGACCTAAATAGTTCCTTCCGCAACAAAAAACAAAAGGTTGGTTGACAATATGAAAAGATCCGCACGTATGTTTAGATTAATTCAAGCGTAACCTTATACTCCCAACAGTTTTAAATCTTTCATCTATGCGTAGTATCTCTATATATGAACGATTCAGAACTACCTGAACTCATTTTATACCTTACTTTTTCGCAAAAATATAATAACATACAAGATGTATTTACATCAAAGACAATAAGCGAAACCATGGCTACAGACCATCGGTTAAGACTACTTTCTGAAAGAAAAGGTTTTGTAAACGAATTTCAAAGTTCAAATTTTCTTACAAAACGAGCAATCCAACCAGTGTTTTTATGTTAAGTTAAATATTCAAGTCCATCTGAAAACCTGGTTTCTTTTGTAAAGTTTTTTTGATTGATAAGCTAGTCACGAGTTTGCTTCTCCGTTAGTCTTAGCAGTACTTCATCACCATCAGCCCTTTGCTGTTCACTGCTGGCGATAGGGGCTATCCAAGGCACACCGCAGAGCCCTGTGTTGCTTTCTTAAACTAGTCACTACCTTCCGCAAGTCGTCACGCCATCTGGCCAGAGGACGCCCCACATAATGTTTGCCAAGACGTAGGCTCAACTCCAAAACACATTAAGCAGGGCTTACATTAAGAAAATTTGTTTTCATCGAATCGTTCTAGTAAATACTTTATGTGCATAGTGGTCATTTTCAAGTCATTTGAGGAAAGAACGAGACCGCCAGTTTCACCAGGTCGTGATAAAGTTTTAGATAGTTATCTGCCATTTAAGACTATTTAACAGATAGAAGTTGATAAACACGTGGTTATACTTGTCTCTATTCGAACCTTGTAAAACCAAAATTGTTGGTTATCTGGCAGATAAGTTCAACATAATCTAGCAGAATCTTTATCAGTAAGTGGTAAATCTGACCCTGAATAAAATAAATAAACTTGCCATTTATATTCATTATTCACAACGATATTGATTATTTTCTATTTGTATACCCTCTCCCAGGAGGCCAACATAAATGACAGCATTCATGTGGTAGTGTTTTGTTTGTGAGTTCGAGACTGGAAACCCAACGATAACAAACCGCTGTATTGTGGGTCACCCATTACTCTTGGTTTCTGCTCATGTTTATCGTTAGGTTCTCCATCGTATGAAAGAATATCTCTATTATGTATTTACAACGGTACCTTAGATTGTGTAGACAATGAAAATTCTATTCTAAAACAAACAACTCAATTTACCGTATCTCCTTTTACAAATCCATTCTGATTTCAATAATACTGTGACAATCGGCGGCAGTCAGTCGGCTTGATCTGTGTTGAGTGCACTTGACAATACTGTCGTGACGTTCTGATGAGTGGTTGCGGCTCAACCTTTGTGCTAGTCTGTGTCACGTTCCAGCTAACTGCTATTTACTTTATTTGGTTGTTAGAATTTGCATATGTTGCTGGTAAATTCATTTGTAATAACATTTTAGTCACACCTACTTTAATTTTATAATTGATAATAATTAAAATTTATTGTTTTTTAAAATAATACAAAGTTGAAAAGAATTTCGAGGTAAATTTACAAGAAAAAATAATATTTTTATTAAAAAAATGTACAAATTTTATACCTTTGTACAGAAATAACGTCATCCCCACGGTACTCCATTGTATGTTGTACAATGAATTGTACAAATCATTTAAATAGAACGAAATAATTCTTTGTCATTAAGAATATTTGTAGGTACATGGTAATACGGTAAATTATTGCACATTTATTTCTGGAATACCTGATAATTTCCAAACAGACGAGAATTCATTTCCCGACTGCATAAAAGAGATATATGGGTTTCAAGTCTTGTACACTATTGTACCTAACTCCTGAATATTTTTACCCCAGTTAATTGATAGATTAACAACATTAAGGATATAATATTTCTCCACTCTAAAGATATCACTACATAAAAATATATATAATATATATATATATATATATTATATATAATATATATATATATAATATATAAATATATATATATTATATATAATATATATATAATAATACATAAATTTATCAAATTTCTCAATTTCAGAGCCAAGTCTGTTTGTTATGACTATGCAATTTCATGCAAAAGACATCACTTTCTGGAACTCCGAAAACGTCGGGATATTGCCGACCTATTGTTTCTTGCCCGTATAGTGACCTCTTCCGTCGACTGTCCCGAGTTACTGAACAAGGTGAAAATCTATGTACCAGTGCATTCACTGCGCCACGCTCCATTTTTCTCAATACCGATAGTTGCTACTAGGTATCGTCAAAACAGTTTCCTTTATCGTTCTTGCCATGTTTACAATGACTTAGTGCGTAAACACGACCTTGACATCTTTGCTATGAGTATATCAAGAATGAGAGGGACACTGCACTCAATTTCGTTTTAAAATTCAGTATTGTATTTGAAACAAAGTTTAAAGTTACTTAAACATGTTGATTGGCAGGTACTATTTTTAAAAAAAGGATTTTAATTTGTACTTACAATATATAAGGAAAGTTATTGCTTTTGTTTGCCTAAGGGTTTATGTTTTTCATAATATTTAGTTTCTATTTGTGGAGACTTGTTATTGGCGTATTGTTGCTACTTTTATAATTTATGTTAAATGTATTGCTGTAAGCTTCCCTAAGATTAATAAATAAAATAAAAATAAAATAAAATAAATAAAATAAATTAGTAGGTACAAAGCAGAGTAAATAATATGAGAAATGCACTAGGTTTCTCTCACAGTTTTGGACAATTCATTATGATGCATACTGTCAATTTTAGTAGAGTATTATACGCCACTGGCAGGAGTACCCTCATGGTTTAAAACCAATATTTAGTGTTTACATATTCTCCATTGAAGTGTTTGAACTTCTAAAAGCACTGGAGGTCCGCACTACTAGAATGCTCTATTATTATTAGTATACAGCTATAATTATTAGAGCATCATGACTATAGGGCATAGGATTTGTAATTATTACAAAGGTTAACTATTACGGCTCTAAGGTTCTCACACTTCACATCAACGGCTTTAATAAGACTCAGAAAGGAGATTTTAGATAACTGGCTGGCTAGATGCATTGGTATAGGATTTCTTTTGCAAGTTTTTCTTTTTTTTGAAGTGATATTGTTCTGTGTAGCTTGTTTCTTTAGTTGCCCATTCATCAATCATCATCATCAACAGTCTTTAACAGTCTACTGCTGGACATAGGCCTCTCCTTAGAAAGGAGGTTTTGGCCTACTATACCACGCTGGCCAGACAGGTTGGTATAGGGTTGGTTTCAAGTTTTCCTTCTCTTTACATTGATGTTGTCTTGCGTAGTTTATCCCTTAGTCGCCTTATATGACACCCACGAGCTGAGTAACGGTGGTGACACTCTGTATTCTTAATGCGTCACTACGAAGTTTTATATTTATTTATTTATTTAGTTGCCCATTACGACAATTAAAGATGAAAAAATGCAATGGATAATCAGTATTTTAACATTAACCTTCCACTTACGAGAAAATAACACTAACATTTTGATTAAACTTTAAGATGTACAAATTAACTTAGTAGTTAAATTTAAGAGAAGACACTAAATCCAGTAACGGAATGTGTTGAAACCGTAAGTCAGAATGTTGTATTCCCAACCAGCTTAGTGACCAATCTTCCTAAACACCTGTAATTCCCAAAGGTCCCCAGAATTACGGACGGTAATTTTCATACAGTTGTTGCTTTATTACAGACCTTATTGCCTTTTAAATATGGTCTTACATAAATTGAGATTTCAAAGCTAATTAATTCGAAATAAAGAATGGAAAATGAAGAATAAATCGATCATAGCAAATTATTTTGCTATAATTATTATATATAATATAATTATTTTATATATAATTATTATTTTGCATAGCCTTGAAGAATAAAGATCATTATTACATTATTGTAATAATAATCTTTATTCTTCAAGGTTATGCAAATAGGGGACTTAAAATTAGCTATGATGTTTTTTTTTTGCTTAAGGTACAGTATCAGTACCTACTGATACTGTCTTCCAAATTAAGCGGATGCTTGTATTTTGGGTAGCAGTGTTCAGCCACTTATATGACTCTAAAATTACATGTGTATCTTTATGCATGCCATGGGGGCCGTTTTCAATTAACCAATAGGTGCAAAAGATATATAATTATGTATTTAAAATAAATAAGTTTTTCTATCAGCCGTTTGGTAATTTTATTAATCGTAATTTACCGACTGCAGAGGTAAGCCACGTGAGGTTTGGTGGGTATACCGAATTTTCGGAGACCCACACACGCACTTCGACATCCCAAAAAGAAGTTCAGCCTAGTATGGAACCAGATACTGGAAGGTGAATTTTGAAGGATTACATTATATCTCCCAATCATTTCACATGTGTTTCGTGTATCACAAATAAAAGTTAAAATGTCAAATTGATTGAGTTTGGTCATGTCTCTAGCAATTGACGGTAAACTAGCACAGACGACAAATTTTCTTAACGTAAACCGAAGAGAATTGTTATTTACTTCGGTCATGGGAGTCTATGGCGTAGTATATATATTTGTTTTATATCATCAAGTAACTTAAATTCACTTATCATCAAGTGAAGCAACTTCAAACCCCAGAATATTAATCGAAAATGTTGACTTAGTTTTGAACTTATGGGTCGATAGTTGCCTTACATAAACAATGTCTTATGTATTTCAAAATTAATTAAGTTTGTAACTGTTGCAGAATATTGGCCCTATTAGTTTCAATGAAACTTTTAGAAATTATATTGCAATATATCTTGGGTGATCACCCAATGAATTAATATGGCTAAAATGTTTTAAACTTTAAAATTAAATGAATTCATTGTCATCATCAAGTAGATCTTATTGGTATTCTATCTACTTTTAGATTTTTATCTCACTTATAAACTATCTCATAAGTCGTCATGAAGTATTTTTAAGTCTACTTAAAGTTAGGTTTTAGTCGACCAACCTCTAGTTGGGAGTTTGGTAGTCTTCTCAAATCTTTGAAAACTATTAAGGAAGACTTTCCAAAAGACTAGTTTATTAGTTTATTCGAGCTCTTTCTTTTCTACGTGAATGTTAGTGGTAAATATTAAATTTAGGACAAATAATATCATAATCTACAACAAAAAACTAAAACCTAAAACTCAACTACGACAAGAAAGTGGGTTTTAATTTGTACTTTTTTTTTCAAAAAGTATGAAACGAAACTTTTAGGGCACATTACAGATAAAGCAAGATAATTGACACATAGTATTTAACGAAATGTCTTTTAATAGGTAGTCGAGGAGCTATGAGTGCTAAGGAAAAGGCTATGCTCTGCTTGGCGTTTCTTTGAGGGATCATATCAGTACTGAGCTCAGAGAACCAAGGTCATCGACATAACAAACCGGATTAGTAAGTTATAGTTTTAGTGGGTTCGCCATATTAGCCTCAAAACTTATGAACGTCAGGGTAGAAGAGCTCTGGTGTGGAGACGCGTCTCGGCAATTTTTTTGTTTTTGTATTACCAGCACACTATTATTAAGAACAACGTCACAATCTATTCTATTCTAGTATATACCTGTACTCTACCTGTGTCAAGAAGTAATTTACGAAAAACTATCAGGTAAAGGTTGATAGAAGTTGTGAGAATGTAACATAAATTCTACGTGCGGTCCTCGTTATAATTTGTTAGTAAATGTTCTCAGGAAATTAGTTCACAATGACTTGTGAAAACAACAGGCCTTGACATGTGTAGCAGAGAAGTTACGTGGAATGGGTTTAGGTTACCGCAGATACGTGGGTATAGTTCTTTTAAGTATACACATATGTATATAGGTATGTCTTACTACACGTATGTTTATATACTTACATGATATAACTCTTGCTTTGAAACAATAGAAAAAGTGAACTTGTATATTTTCGCGCGATCTTTTGCCATCGGTATTCCCCACCAAGATCAGTTTTTCCAGATTTCCGTCGACTCGGCGCATTGTGTGGCCGAAATAGGAAAGAATGCGTTATTGGCACGTGGTTGCAGAACAGCTGCCGTCGTTGCAGATTTGGGAGCCCAGGTAAGTATTATAATGTTACAGGTGGCACTAGTTGACTTTCCAGCTAGACCCACTATCATTAAACTGGTTTTAGCTTCGTTCACCGCACGACCAATGTTTCCATTTTCTACTAGCTTCGGAAAAGCTCGATCATGTCTTCCATAGATGTTGCGAGAAGAATTGTGTCGTCAGCATATCAGATATTTGGTAATCTTTTCCCACGTATATGGAAATCTGTCTCTCAATTTATAACGGTTTTCCTTGTACTCTCCATATATGTTAAACAGCGCAGGGGACAAAATGCAACCTTGTCGCACTTCTTTCTTAGTTTGAAGCAAACCCAGGTGCAAAATAAATATATAATTGCCTAATTTACGTAATATAAAAGACTATAAAAGTCCTAGGGAACTGTCGATCGCTTTTAAAGTATTTTTTTAAGCTGACTGTTATTTCATAGTACTATCATAGTACTTTTGGCCAGGGTATTTATTAGTATTATTACTTAATTATTTAGCTTCTATTCTAGCTTCACCTGCTCCTTTGTCTGTAATAAAATCTCGCAAGTAAAATTTGCCCAACTTCCCAGTTTGCAAGCAAAATAATATGTATATTGCCTGCAGTGCATTATTAATATTACATGCAGCGGATTTAATGCTGGAGCTAGAAAGTGATCATAGGACCTTCCCAATAAAACGTCACAACCCGATCGAGTTTGATTTGTCACGAGGAGCTTAGTGGATTTCTTTCTTAAAGAAGTTTTAGCTGTTACCCACGGTTATTGTTTTTAAATCACCAGTAACGCCGCAGAGCGAAGCTAGTCTAAAAAAAATTGCCTAAGTTACTCCTTAGGACAGACAGACGTACACTTTTTTTTTAAATTGCACTTTTGGTGTTAGTGACGCATATACTTTCTTATACATGTATATTAATAAAAAAACTGTTAATTTGATATTACATACCTACAGACACCTCAATTTTATTTATTTGTATAGATATAGATTATATATTAGCAAATAGTAGATTAATCTTCTATGCGTATTAGTAAATTAAATTCGCTTGAAGTCGACCGCAGTCTTATGAACCAACTTGAATCGAGGGTTGTTAGATTTAGTCGATATCTGTTAATTACCGAAGGATCGTGACTTGGGACTATCAATTGACATGAATGCCCAAAACCCAAATATATTCCGCTTAATATATGAGATTTAGTTACAACTTGGGTGCGTACATTGAAATAGTGTAGATAATTAATTTATATTTGATTAGACGTAAAATTTGTTCTGTTCCAGCATGGTTTATCGTAACTAAAATATTTATTTTAAATGAATGATTGTTATAAGAAAGGATATGTTCAAAAGTTCTTACAAATATGACTAAAAAGTAATATGGAAAAGATTAAAATTCGTTTAGTTTTAAAATAAAACTCCCTTACATTCTCATCTAATCTGTTTAAGCTTCTTAGGTAGTTAGTCCATCTAGCTCTGGAAAACTAAAGATAAATAAATATTCCGGACATCTGACATACAACGCCATCTAGTCTCAAACTGAGCAGAGCTTGTTCAATGAGTAACTAGACAACTGATATTAATACATCTATCCATTTTTTTGTAATTAGGTTTAAAGACTCTTTATTTCTTATAAGAACAATTACAGTTCACTTATAATAAATACAATTTGAAATAAAACAATTATTGTCATCTTGTGACGAAGCATGCTGATTACAATAGGCTTAACATACGGCTATAAATATACAATAGGTATATGTATAACGGCTAATAACAATTACATTTGAATTACAATTATTCTTTCGGTTTGATAAAGTAATAGAATGTGAACAATAAAATTGGCCAGTCAATATTATCTTTCACTAGGATAAAACTCAGTAATAATAATGTGATCAAATTGTTTTAAAACATTGAATTATTAATTAAACATATTTAGTGAGATCGTAATGGGTAGTAAATATGCAGGTGTGCGCGTGTTTAGTGAATTACTCGATTTCCTAGAACTAATATAGATTATATTAGTTCTAGGAAATCGCGGAATTAAAATTAAAATACATACATATTATATATAGAAACACATATACGTATATGATATATAGGTTCTTCTTGCCGGAGTATCTGTGTCTTCTCTATAAGATAAATGTTTTTTTAAATACATACATAAAAAAACTTGTGTCCTATTTCAAGTCCAATACAGCAACATTTTTGATCGGATCGGCCGACCGTCAATTTTACCATAACCCACAGTTGCTTAAATTTATACCTTCTATCTTCCTAACTTTAAGATTTTTATTTTAGTTGAAATACGTCATAACATGTAAAACTTAAATGTAATAATTTAAACACAGAAGGTTGTCGCAGCTGGTATTTATAATACCGTATAAAAATAAAGATGTTAGGGACATAGAGTTTGACAAAGTAGTATAGAAAGAATTGGCAAAACGAATAATCGATTATTTACGTGACAAGAAGACTAATCGTCCCGCAGCACTATCATTGTAATTCAGCTTGGCAGTCTTTGGGGATAAATAAAAGTTGATCAAGATGAGAAAGATATTTATCTCTACTCTCTATAGACATATTTTTTATTCTTTTTTGTCTTTTTTACCGTTAAACTTATTTTAAAATTTACTTTGGTTTCCAAACAAACTGATTAGTAATATTCAATACAGTTGTTTATCAGTTTATTTTATATTATAATTTAATGAAAATAAATAGGGATTAAGGGATTCCATAAGCCTACGCTAAGGCTGTGTGCGTAGCATTTATTATTTGGTAGTCATGTAATTTTCAATCTAAATTTAGTTAGGATTCAGTTCTTTGTGTTTGTGCGTTTTGTCTTTTCTGGGTTTCTACAGGAAAAGAATTAAAATACGAACCGTCTTAAATTAATTGATTTGCCTCTACCTTACGACTGTTACTAAAGAAATATATGACAGACAAAATCAGTGATACAACAAAAAGACTCGTGAATGTCGTGAAGAGAAACGGAAAGATGTTAAGTAAAAATTTTCCTATGTATCTCCCGAGAAGACCCAAGCCCAGCTGTGGGACATTATGGGTGGTGATGATGTTGATGATGTTTTCCTTAATGTGACTTTTTGAACCGACGTGCTTTTAATGCTGATTATAATTTACATGTTCTTAATTCCGTTACAAATATGTGTCAATTTTTTGTTTTTTCGGATAAATTCTAATTAATATTATTAGCATAATGTGTTTTTCCATATTGAACGTGATTGGCCTACTATACTACGCTGGCCAGACGGGTTGGTATAGGGTTGGTTTAAAGTTTTCCTTCTCTTTGCATCGATCATTTTTTTTTTAAATAAAATGGAAATTGCAAAAATAAATTACCTTTCTTGTAGCATTACTTAGTAAATTAAAATTAACCATAAATCCCTCACAGATTTACTTTTTGTTGGTATTTTTAGGCTCTCAAATTGTTCGCCTATTGCAATTAACTTCGTGATAGCACTTTCGGATAGTTTATCGATGCAATAAAAAAGTACGTACAAGAAAATAATAACTTTGGACCGAGTTAAATCAACTCAGTCCAAAGTTAAATCAACTCGGTCCAAAGTTATTATTTTCTTGTACGTATTTTTTTATTGCATGGATAAATTATCTGAAAGTTAATTTATTAAACAGTTTAAACATATCTATGAAAAGTCAAGCCAATATTATTGAGGTTAAATAATGTATAATTTTTTTTTTTTTTTTTAATTAGTCAATTGTTTAGAACACCAAAATTGGTTACTAAACAGTGTCTGCAATATTAATTCTCCGCGTTTGAGACAGTGGAATCTAGTTTTAGTAATAATACTTTAAAAATTCCTTGTGTAAAGATATAAAACATTCTGCTCTAGCTATTCAAGGCAATATCTTCGTGTTTGATGTGTTAGAACTAAATAATTGTTCATCTTAGTCAGTTCCGTTCGTGGTCTAGGAGGTAATTGGGTCTTATATCAACTTTGCATAGTTAACACTTGAAGCAGGAAGCTACTGTTCCAGTAATTAAACACAAAGTTTATCAACTTACAAAGTTAGACCACCTAAGCACTTCTAAGATAATACATTGGTTAATTCTGAGAGCATTGTGTGTGTATGTTTATTACGTAATAACCTTGCACATTCACAAGTAACCACAGGTCCTCATCATTTGTAGAATATGTATGAATTTCGCTAATGCTCCAAGGATAGCGTTATTCTATATTATTCGTTAACAATTTCTAAGAATAATAGTAATGATCGTCATAAAGGCAAACATAGAAAATTGTAAGAAATCAATTTGAAGAAGTTTATAAGTAAAGCTACTATATTGTGTTGTACTTCGAGATGAGAGATTTATCAGTGTATGCATCTAAAAAGAGGTTGGTTTGTTTTATTATATCTTTGATTAACTATCGGGAGATTGCAACTTACTTCGTAAAACGTTCTTACAGGGTAAGTATGGAAAGTACTTCAGCCAGTAACCCTATTGGACCAAGAGCCCAGAGCCGCCAGACCTACGTCATTAGTGCAAAGCTGAAATTTTCAGGATTATTAGTACAATGTCTTGTTAAGATGTATGTGTACCCATTAGCTTGAAACCGGGGCCGTTTCTGAGGTAGGTTTTAGATTGCTAATATAACGTAGTTTACCTAATTTTTTCACAACTTTCAAGACGTCTGGCAGAATAATGGCCCATGGAAAGTGTCTGGCAGTAATGAATTTTAATTTTCAATAATATTCTTGATAAAATATGTAAATACTAGCTTTGCACCTTTAACGTAGGTAAGGTTTTTATCCATCTGTACTTCGCGCTACCTCAGAAACGGCCTCGCTTTCAAGCTAATGGGTACCCATACATCTTAACAAGACATTCTACTAATAATCCTGAAAATTTCAGCTTTGCACTAATGACGTAGGTCTGGCGGCTCTGGGCTCTTGTTCTATATATTAGGTTCGGAAGACAACGAACCGTCTGACGATAGTAAATATATTTTATAATAATATTGTCTTTCCATTATAGCGATAGTAGCGTCCACAAAGAGCTTACCGTGTTAGTATTCAATATCGTTGAAATATTTTAAAAGACCTATTCTTCTTAGATGTCATGATATATATATTTTATAGGATATACTGTAATAATATTGATCTTAATTTCTACTCATACATATCCAATGTTAGTCAACTTGGTTTTTAGTGTAGAGTGGAACTTATTCACAATAATATATATTATGAGTTATACTGCTCCCGAGACCGTTCGAATCGTCGGGAAATAAGAGGTATCGGAATCTTATAAATAATTTTATTGTATAAGAAATCCTTAAAAAAAAACTTTTTTTGTAAATATAGCAAAAAATATGTGTATGTGTGAAAGTCTAAAAATAGTTAATAAACTTCATACAATAGTAAATGAAATATACAACAAACCTGCTTCATATGATAAGATGATCCTGTGAAGTCTCCAAAGTAAATTATTTAATATTTCAAATGTTACACGTGGGGATCATGTCTATGTTGTAAGGGAAGACCTGTCATTTGTAGGCCACTATTTATGAAGAGGGTTTACAATGACTTGCTATGTATAAAGACCTTACGAGTGTATTGTGTTTGTACTGTAAACACACCTTTATAAAAGGTTTTATTATTCCTTTAAGTCTTGTCAGTACATGGAGTTTATGAACTCGCTTCGTGAAGCATAGATTTAGCATGCAATCTATGCTTTACGAAGCGATAGAAACTATTTTCCGTATATGGTTTGCGCTAATTGTAAGGATGTTTTGGTCTGATTTGCAAAATTATTTTAGTGTTAGATAGCGCAGTTATCCAAAAAGACAATAATTTTCCTAATTTCAGCTATAATTATGAACGAAGATAAAATATTATACAAAATACTTTACGTGTTTGACGTCACGTTACGTTATCACTACATATTATAAAAAAAGCAGCCAAGTGCGAGTCGGACTCGCCCATGAAGGGTTCCGTATCAGCAAGTAACATCATATAAAAGTTCATGTAGTTCGTTGTAACTTTCATCAATGTTTTAATACTAGTGTATTGATTGGATGAAAGGTAAATTGCGTGTTACGATTTATGACGTATTAAAAAAAAACTACTCACTAGATATCGTTCAAACCAATTTTCGTTGGTAGTTTGCATGGTAATGTACAACATATATTTTTTTTAGTTTTATCACTCTCTTATTTTAGAAGTTAGAGGGGGGGGGGGGACACATTTTTCCACTTTGGAAGTGTCTCTCGCGCAAACTATTCAGTTTAGAAAAAAATGATATTAGAAACCTCAACATCATTTTTGAACACCTATCCATAGATACCCACGTATAGGTTTGATGAAAAAAAAATTGTTGAGTTTCAGTTCCAAGTATGGGGACCCCCAAAATGTATTGTTTTTTTTTCTATTTTTATGTAAAAATCTTAATGCGGTTCACAGAATACATCGACTGACGAAATTTCAGCAGTATAGCTCTTATAGTTTCGGAAATAATTGGCTGTGACATACGGACGGACAGACAGACAGACAGACAGACAGACTTGACGAATCTATAAGGGTTCCGTTTTTGCCATTTGGCTACGGAACCCTAAAAAGACCTCTGCCGCGTCTTTTTGTCTGTGTGCGATAAACTCAAAAACTACTGCACTGATTTTCATACCGTTTTCAGAAATGGATATATTGATTATTGAGGAAAGTTTAAGTATATAATTAGTCTTTCTATTTAAATATCTATACCTCCACGTACAGAGCTGGTACGGGCCGCTAGTTTGTTAATAAATGTATACATTTTAGGGTAACTTACGATTTGAAGAATTCAAAGATACAAACGTATTTACAAAATGTTCGTTCGTGATCAATAAATCAAACTAAACTGCACAAACAAAAGATCACAAACAGAACGAGATTGCCGGATCGAACTGAGATATATCAGATTGACAAACAGAACAAATTGACAAGATTGTTTACCCCCTCTAATAAAATATACGATTGCTTTGTGCACATTTTGTTTTGAATAGAGATGAGAAAAAAGATATAATAACTTATCGGCTGTTATGACAATTTTACGTCTTCATCTTCCTAGCCTTATTCCCAATATTATTTGAGGTCGGCTACTAGTTCAACCAGTTTTACCTGAATATCAGTTTTTCGACGGAGCAACTGGCATCGGACTTTTGCAACCCTAAGGGAGAACTGAAATTCGTAGGTTGAACTAATTGTCAGTAAATTTGAGGACACTGGCTTCCCAATAACGATTGCCATAGATGTTTATGACGACCGGGACCGACTACCAAACTCGGAGCTGCTAGTAGGAATTTACTAAGAAAAACCCAAAAACACCTCTTGATTAGCAGTCGCATAAGCTGGTAATTATTATAATGTAATCAGTTTTAAATCTTTATATATATAATTCTTGTGTGAGTGTGTATGTCACTGAACTTCTCTCAAACGACTGGACCGATTTTGATGAATTTTTTTGTGTGTGTTCAAGGGTATCTGGGAAAGGTTTAGATTCGCAATTGGACCCGGTAGGTGGCGCTGCGATCAAGTTCTGGAATTTTAAAGTTGGGCGGTACGAAGTTCGCTGGGTCAACTAGTATCAATATATATTGAGAAGGGAAATTATGTATAAGATATGAAAAACTTATCAGAGTAATTTGACAAACACAGGTCTAAAATAAAAGGTGTGATCGAAATATTTATGTCTGTAATTTAGATTGAATACCTCTCTTTCTTTTGAGAAAATAAACAACTTACGGTAAAAATGGTATGATTATTGAATATGAAGTGACGTGAACCATCTGTTTGATATAAAATAAGAAATGAGTGTCTGTGTGAGAGGCAATATGCGTGTTTGAAACCTTTATGTGTGATATGTGTTATATGTATATGGATGCCTATGAAGTGTATGTGTATATTTATGTTTGTGTAAGTATTCATATATATTAGAATTGTTACTATAGTATAGTATGATTATTTATTATTAGTTACACAGATCATGTCTACCCAAAATCAAATCCTACAATATCCATCCAAAGGTTGTCTGGAATAAATCACCGTGTGCGATAAGATCGCCTATTGTAATACCACATTGTAAAATTCTATTTACATCTGCCTATAAAATTTAATATCTTAGGGCCACAGTACACTAGCTACTTTTAGCATACACGATCGGCGACTAGTCGCTTTTTAGAAGCTAAATACGGCGACCGAACGCTCCACACCGCACACTTAAAAACGCCATACTCAGAGATTGAGTCTCTTTTTAGAAGCGCGACACAGCAGCTGAACGCCACTCTCCGCACAGATTCGGATGCCAGTAGCATCGATTTAGTGCCGGGAACTTATAGACAACATTATAGCCATCTGAGCAGTCGCTAATACGCGCATTTCCGATACCGCGTTCGAACGCAGAAAGCCGCGAAAACGCGATGCAGCATCGATGCAGTCGCAAAATCGCCAGTCGCCAATGCTAATAATTTTAACAAAAAGGAACCGACTTCAATGAAAAACTATTCCGAGTACCAAAATCGCGACAATTGTGCCTATGATATTTTAAGGAGTTCCCTCAATTTCCTTGGGATCCCATCATCAGATCCCGATATGGTGACGATGGGACCACCTGTAAGCTACGCCCATTCCAATGCAAAAATAATTTTTGAAATCGGTTCATAAACGACGAAATTATCGCTGAACATACATAAAAAAAAAAAAAAGATTCCGACGAATTGAGAACCTCCTCCTTTTTCTTGAAGTCGGTTAAAAATAGCTAGTGTACTGCTCATTTGTGTACAATAAAGTTATCTTAATTTAGACAGGTTATCTTTATAACAACCAATTCACACCTTTGTGTGAATTGGTTGTTATAAAGATAACCTGCAGAAGCATCTCAGTAAATCGTCATAGTGTGGGTCACCATACTCCATTATCAGTACTCACAATGAGGATTGTTACCCCTACTCCTGGATTCTACCCTTAATTTGCATCTTGAAAAGAAGTCCTACCAAAGAGTGACTTTGGTAGGATTAAGTATATAAGTATAAAAGAAATACGTACCTAAATATTGTTAATATTTTCTGTTGTTTTTATTGAATAAATCGATTTTGTACAGCTCCATATTTCAAAAAGCAAGCAAAGTTTACAAAATTCATTAAAGTTTGTAGACGCAATAAGTATTAAAGATGGTATATTTTCTGCTATTTACTAAATAGCAGCTCCATATTTCAAAAAGCAAGCAAAGTTTACAAAATTCATTAAAGATCTTAGACGCAGTAAGAATTAAAGATGGAATATTTTCTGCTATTTAGTAAGATGCATAGAAAAGCGTCGACACTTCCTCATTTTCTTCAAGAAGTAAAACCATATAAATTTTAGTTCATAAACTGGATAGCCCGTCACACTCTTTATGAACACATAAAGTATACTTAGCACCGACACCCACTTAGAATATAAACTCTGCACCCTCCATCACACCTACTCAGCATTTGGTTCTTTTATTAAAATAAAAATTCATAAGAAATCTCTTTTTACTACTTTCAAGATTTTTACTTTTATAACTCTACTTGTCTCTAAAGACTGGCTGTAAAGCAAATTTCACTGATATTGGTGAAAATTTGAGACGAGCTGAACGCCAATCCTTATTATGAAAGTACAGTCAAAATTAAATCTCCAACTAACAACTGTCATAAAAGGTATTTTCCTGGTATAATAGTAAAGTATTGAGACAAGACTGCCTTGTTGGTGTAGTGGTTAGCGTATGCGGCTGCTGATCAAGAGGTCTCGGGTTCGATTCCCGGGTCAGACCAAATATTATTTGTGTGATTCACAAATGTTTGTTTCGGGGCCTGGGTGTTTTCTATGTATAATATGTATGTATTTACAAAAAAAAACGTATGTTTATGTATTTATATCAGTTGTCTAGTACCCATAACACAAGCTCTGCGCTTAGCTTGGGACGAGATGATGTTGTGTGTCAGATGTCCAAAAAAAAAAAAAATTATAAATATATTAGAAAGACTTAAAGATTACGTATTAAATTTTAGTCGCATTATGAGATAATTACGTTACAGTCAACGTTAGAAGTTTATTACCTGCTTTCCTATGAAAATATATTTTTGTGACAGCTGACCGAGTTCAATTCTCAACCACGGACCCCTAGCATTATATTATACTGTCTGTCTGTCCGGCTTTCACGGCAAAACTACTAAATCAATTTAAATTAAATTCGATACTCCGATAGTCTAAAATCTAAGAAATGACAGGCTACTTTATACTGCAATAATCAACAGACACGCGGGCGTAGCCGCAAGTGAAAGCTAGTTTATATTAAAGTACATTTAGTAAGTTTATACTACATTTAGTACAACATCGAGGAAAAAAAATAGACGGATTATGGTAGGTTTAGGTTACTGAAATATTTTACATCAGAACTTAGATTGAACGTCAAAGAGTCTGGGTCTCAAACGAAATTTCTAGTGCAGCGTCTGATTTTGTTCCGTTTTCAAAACTAGCTGCTCTTTCAGAATATTGAAGCAAAACTTACCTAGTATTAAGGACGATAACATTTTATTTAACATAAAAGTGCCATTTTGGTCGGTAAAACATTTATGCACAATTTAATACATCTGTTCACTTAGAAATTACTGAGTAGGTATGTCAGTTTTCAATTAATTGCAATTTCACCATCTTAAAATTACCTTGGTCTGATCTTTACATTAATGTAATAAAATTTTCATCGTTTGATGGTATAACTAAAAATATTCGTTTAAAAATACTTTGGTATTAAAAAAAGGAAATATGGCGTATTTATTTATATACACAGAGATAAGTATGAAATATTTAGTTAAACTGTAGGCCATCAATGTGTTCATTTGAATAAAAGATTTCACACTCAAATTTTTTAAGGAATACCTAAAGATTTGATGCATTTTTTAAAAGCACGGCAACAGAAACCACTGTAATTATATTTTAGAACTTTTTGTGTGACTTTTTAATAATCCCTACTAATATTATAAATGCGAAAGTAACTCTGTCTGTCTGTTACGCTTTCACGCCTAAACCACTGAACCGATCTTGATGAAATTTGGTATGAAGATAGAACTGAACTTGGGAAAGGACATAATCTACTTTTTACCGCGATAACCGACATAGACGCGGGTGGAGCCGCGGGCAAAAGCTAGTATAATATATTTCCTTACGAAACAAAAGTGGAATTTCAGGTCATTACTATTTCATATCACGTTGCAGCAATAAATTAAGGGCACAACTTTTATTTTAAAAGTTGTGCTATTTCCTCCGGCTGTGCCTCTGTTTTACTTCCGTACTGCTACCGAACATCCCTGCCGACATAATAGCATAATTCATTACCATGAAAACTACAAGGCCGATAAAATATTATATAATACGTAGAAATTCTTCACAAGGCTTTTTATATTATTATTAATAGAACGTTAAACTATATGAATATAGGAAAATTGTTTAAAAATGGGAAAACTATTTCATTTACCTTTTTAAGGTTTTTTTTTTAGATGTTTCTGCCTTTTTAGGGTTCCGAAGTTTATGACTCGGAACCCTTATAGATTCATCATGTCCGTCTGTCCTTCAATTGATTTGAAATATCTATTTTTTCATCTCATTTTGACTTAATACCGAAAAAAAACCTTAATTTTCAATCTAAAATTCACCCGTCAAAATATCAACGGAAAGTAGAGATTTCATCGAAGAGAAAACACCCCATTTTTTTTTAAAGAAGTTGATATTTTGACGAGTGAATTTTCGATTGAAAATTAGGGTTTCGGTATTAAGGGGCTGAAAACCAAAATAGAGGTAAATAAAGATCGTTTTGTATAAAAACCTATCGCTCATATCATTACCAAAATCAATGTCTTTATAATTGAACATATTCCTCACATAGTGGTTATTTCCAAAACACGATTTGAAAAACTTCACTCGATAAAAAAAATAATCAAAGTAGCCTCTGAAAATAGTTAAATTTTGACTTTACACAGTTGTGCTTTGAGTAATGTAAATGAAATTAAGTAAAATTGTGTATCATATGTAACTGAAGGAAATGGTTAACTTTAATTTTTTTTAAATTGCAACATTTATAAAAAATAACGAATTTTGTGGTTTGGCACTTACGCCCTTCTATTTCAAGCTTTTTTTCTCTGTCACTCCTGTGGAGAACGATAGTGAGCGCTGAGGCGCCCTGCTAAACGGACCTATGTCGCTCGACTCGCGCGCTATATTTAGCTGATAAATCTAAAAAACTTTATTAAAAAACAAAACAAAATCATATTATGATGGAGGCTATAAGGTAAGAATAATTTATTTTATTAATAAACTTATAATTTGATTGACATGTAAGATTATATATCTAGATATCCTTACAAAGACGTAATGTAGTTTCATAACCCTAAAAACTGTCAACTGTGTAGTGGAACAAGCTTAAGCTAGAGACACATTATCGGAAGCGGCTAATGGACGCGGCTGATAGCCGTGATCTAGAGTATGAACATACACTTAGCTGTGCAAACTATCGGACGTAAGTCGTGGACAGACTGACCTTGAGCGTCCGAATGTCCGACTGTGCACACTTATTTTTCCACTAAAATCAATTAATTATCATAAATATGTATATTACTGAGTCAATATTTTAATACATTGAATAAAAATATATTACCAAGGCACTCTACTAGTGTTTTAATAAAATAATGTACAATTTACAGTGGCGGCTGTTAGCCGCGTCCGTCAGCCGCGTCCGATAATCTGTTTCCAGTAGTGATGGGTCGAGGGCGAAAACAAATACGGGCGGAAAGCCATAAACTGGGCAGATTGGGCATAAATAAGTTTACGCCCGAATAAATGCCCGAGCACTGGGCAGAAAAAACGAATACCTTTGTTTTGTGAAAAACAAATGTTTTCTTAATCTATTTTTTCTTAATTTAAATGAAAGTCAGTATGTTGTAAATTAAAACTTATAATTAATTATTAATTATACATTTTTGTAATTAAAATCACAAATAATCACAGTTCGTTTCATTATTTTTGTCGAAAATTCGTAAAAAATTAACAAATATAACTCTTTTAAATATGTATAATAATAATAATAACATCTTTAATTTTTTTCATTCGATGTTATTTTTTATATTTTTAATTGTATTTTTTAGATTTATATATTTAAAAATGAAATGAATAAGTATTTTGATTTTAATAAAGAGAACAATAATAATAATAATAAGTGGCAGCTTGGCAGTGTAGAATAAAACGTATTGCTGAGTCCAGGACACTCATCGCCAAATTAATTGCCTATGAATCTGGTAATACGCGACCGAGAGTCATGCGCTTTATGAAACAGGCATTTTTGGAGACTACCATTAGTCCTCAACAGTATACATACATATGTCAAGTGTCAATAAAGAGAATAATAATAAATCTTTAATTTCATTATCATCGTCATTTAAGTCGATGTTAGACGTTACATCAAAAAATTCGGTTCGACTGGTTGATTTTGATGGTTGAGCATCATGATCAGACGTATTAATTTGACTCTTATCATCATCAACATCATCGAAAAATCATCAAATTCTGAATCCGACTCGTTCAAGTTGAATAATGGTAGGTTGAGCAAGATCAAGTCTTTATTTACAACATTTTTTATTTGATGCCTACCATTGTGACTCCACTCTGCCTGATGATAAGCATGAGAGGGGGCCACCACACTGCCTGCGATGGAGGAAGTATGGCGACGCTGACCCAAACTATAGCGGCTTTGTGAGATGCTTTTTCACACCCCTCTTAAAGGACCCGGGTTCATAATGGGAAGGAAAGACGTGGGATGGTAGCGAGTTCCAGTTTTTAACCGCTCGGCACAGGTCTTTCCTAAACCAAGTTTTTTTTCGGTATTATGTCAAAATGAGGTGAAAAAATAGATATTTCAAATCAAATAAATTACGGTGTATTCAAGACATAGAAAGGTAAGTTTTCACAAAATTTCTTGAAAAAATAATTTTATTTGTAAAAGATAAGAAAAAACCAAAAACTTGGTTTTTTGAATATTTCAGATAAAATTTGGGGTTATGTGAAAAAAGTGCAAATACAAAAGTTGTAGATCTTTTTATTACCTACAACTTTGCCTTTAATTTTTTTTTCATAGGATTTGTAGTTTTGCCGGAAATCGACATAAACCGTTTTTACCCTGAAAACCCCTACCCCTTCCCGACCTCAGATCGCCCGTAAATTATTTTTCCTTCCATTTTTATAATATTCACCTCCTTTTCCAATGGGTTTCATCACTTTCATCCTACTACAATTTATGTTCACTTTTTATTATTTTAAGACGCTTCCACCCTGGTCTATTATGTCAGTTTTACATGTAATAGGTATATACTTATACTATCGACTATTGTTATCGAAACAAAAATACTGTGTTTATGTCACAGATTACTAACTAAGTACAACATATAAAGAACTGCTATCATTATAATACTCAGTTTGGTTTTTTTATACGCCCATGACCATAGATTTAAAGAAAAAACTAAAATAGTAACATATTTATATCCAGGAATATATCATATTTTTTTGTTAATTAGTCCTTGCTGCATACATATATATTTACACACAATTTAAATTAATAAAATGTAAATTGAAGTTTTTGCCCAGGTAAAGGGCATTTATTCGGCATTTACGGGCATTTATCGGGCGCTTATTCAATGTGCCCAATCCGCCAGGGCAGAAACCCATCTCTAGTTTCCAGCTTTAGTCTTGAAGAACGTAACGTACATAGACTTACAAAAGTCGTAGACTCTGCCATTTTAGTTACACAATGTATCATATGATGGCCTTATTTTATGCATAGTCATTTTTGATAGTGTATCTAACCGCATAATATTATCATCATAATAATTAAGTAATAAAGATATTAAATTAAATAAATACTATTATTTAATCACAGGTTGCAAAATGTGGAATTCTCACAAAACGTTCAATGTTCTGAAGTTCCAAGGTAAGAATAGTGTAAAATACTGCACGTCTTGAAATGTCACTCAAATCTAACTAACAATTCAGACTATTTATTTACAGCAAAAGAAGACTATTGGAAAATAGCTCTGAAGGAGATGGACCGCAGAATGTAGTTTTGCATCATACACGAATCACATTCTCGCTGAGCTCTGACGGTATCGTCGCGTTCAGAATAGTTTCATATTATATACTATGACTGTATTGTTTGGCAATAATATTGTCAGAATGTATGTTGGTAAAAAAACAGTGTATATTGTTTTGTAAACTTGGATTAATATTAAATAAAAAAATACTATATAAATAAAAAATAAATAAATAATTAAATTGCATAAGTTAATAAAAAATGCTATGCAATAGCTTTACCGCGGCAGTCTCCGAGTGCCACATGACTTTTTTATCATACCATTACGATAGCATTTTTTTTTTGCCCTATCTAAAATATTCTATGGCCCTGTGTTAAAAGCAGAGTGCAAATTCAAAGACGAATATTAGTTCTCGGAGACTGTGGTAGTACCGATAACGAACCGCGTCTCAAACGCGGCGCTGCTTTATCGAACAAAAAGGGGTGTATCCATTGCTCAAGGTCATTGGCTGCACTCAGCGTCTTAAGTCAAAATGAGGTGAAAAAATAGATATTTCAAATCAAATGAATTAAAGTGTATTCAGGACTTAAAATGGTATGTTTTCGCTAAATTTCTTGTAAAAATATTTTAATTGTAAATTATAAAAATAAAAATAAAAACTTGTTTTTTTGAATTTTTTACATAAAATTTGAGTTATATGAAAAAAGTGTGAATGCATAAGATGTAGATCTTTTTATTACCTACAACTTTGCCATTGAACTTTTTCCATAGGACTTGTAGTTTTGAAAATCGGGATAAGCCATTTTTTCCCTTAAACCCCCCCCCCCCCCTCCTCTACCCCTTCCCGACCTCAGATCGCCCGTAAATTATTTTTCCTTTAATTTTTGTAATATTCTCCTCCTTTTACAATAGGTTTCATCCTACTATAATCTATATTAACTTTTTAGGATTCCGTAGTTTATGAATTCGAACCTTATAGATTCGTCATGTCCGTCTGCCCGTCCGTCCGTCCTCGACTTACCGTCCAAACGGTAAGTGCTAGAGAGATGAAAATTTGCACGAATATGTATTGTAATTACGTCGACAAAGTGCTACAATAAAATTATGAAAAATATTTTTATTTGGGGTACCTCCACGTAAAGTGGGGATGTTTTTTTTTCTCGCAGCAAACCCATTATGTGGGGTATCATTAAATAGGTCTTTTGAAAACAATAATGAGTTTTAAGAGAATTTTTTGATTTAGATATCCGTTTGCGAGAAATTCCACTTTAAAGGCCACTTTTTTGTAAAAACAGGGCGTCCCCCCCTCTAAAAGCTAAACGGCTGGCTCAAAAAATCTGGGAAAATTGGTGATAGTGGATATAATATAATGAACTTTAAAGGAAAACTATAACGGATTAGATGACTTTGTTAGTTCAGGAGTTATAGAGGCTTGACTTTTACAATGCACTTACTTGGAAAACTTCATACTAAATTAACGCATTATTATGTAAACATAACAATTATTCATTGGATACGATTTCTAATCCACGTACCATTATGGATGACTGAGGAACCCTTTCCTGTGCGTGGCCTGACACGCACTTGGCCGATTTTATTTACATTTAAGGCTATCAAAGTGACTCTACTCTGCCTGATGGAAAACACGAGTAGAATCAAGGAGTACCACCATCCTCATTATGAGGGCAGACAATGCAGCACGGTGATCCGCGCTATGGCGGCCTAGTGAAGTGTTTGTGCTTCATTGGGCATCTGGCTTTACACTCACCAACGAAATACGATTGAAGTAATTTAAGATCGGTATTCTAAGTTGGTATGAAATATAAAAGTTCAATACAAAATGAGCAAACGTATTCATACATGAAACAACTTTTAACATTTTCATCTAAAATGAGAGGTGATTGCTTTAGGTATATACGACTGACCGAACTACGAATTTGCTGGTGAAAGTTACAATTCTTAGCACGTTTTTGGCATTCCGCCAGAACTTGTTAAAGGACTGTAGATAGCTGAATTATTAGAAAAAATGCAATTTGGATAAAGATTTAGTAATATTTTTGAAGCGTACATAGCCGAGTGGCCTTATGAGGTTGAAAAGCATTACTGAGGGTAAGTAACGACGGCGCGGTTAGTACCTAGATGGGTGACCGTTTGTGGCATGTTATGAGCGTTTCCGTTAAGCAGTCGGTCCCAGTTATTACCATAAGATAGCAGTTGTGAAGCTTAGTTGCAGGCCTTCGGGTGGCTTAAAAACATCCAACGGCAAGATTACGTAGCCACAACGGTTTTCGCCAGTCGCCAACCGGCACTCAGCCAGCATTTCTTAACCTTAACCCTTTCCTGAGGGTCCGCTAATAATGATCCATAATTTCAAACTCCTGGGCCCAGGGTAGGAGACCCGAACCCAGTAGTTTGACATAATGGGTTGTTGATAGTAAACTTTTATTCATAAGTATTGTAAGAAACAGAGATTTCTCTGTTTCTAACAATACTTATGAATCACTTTTTCAGGGTAAATAATTTAAGTTCTATGTTAAACTTCTGTCAGTATAAAAAGTATATTGCTATTTAGCATAAGCGAATTTCATTCAAAACAGCTTAGCAAATAATTAGAATATAAAATCTTACCGATTGACAACAGTTGAGCTAATCTCACTGATTGAATAACATGTGGTATTGAGTTATATCTCTATACTCAATCAATTTAGTATTATTCATCATCAGCCTATCGCAGTCCACTGCTGGACATAGGCCTCTCCAATTGCACGCCACTTAGTTCGATCCTCGGCGACTCGCATCCAGCTCCTGCCAGCCGTCTTGCGCAAATCATCACTCCACCTGGCCTGTGGACGTCCTACACTACGTTTGCCGAGACGCGGTCTCCACTCAAGAACACGTTTACCCCAACGGTTGTCGGTCCTGCGGCTAATATGTCGAGCCCATTGCCACTTCAGCTTGCTAATCTTGTGGGCTACGTCGATAACTTTAGTTCTCTGTTAGTATTATTCACTTGTCCCGTATAGTTTAAATTTTAGCTAATCTTTAAAGTCGCACACAACAATGGTAGGTAAGCCGCAACAAGCTTAGGCTTAGAACGACTTTGATATTAAAAGCAAAACAACAGATTTGCATAAGCTGCTATCAAATTTTATTATTCTAGACTAGATAAACTAAATTCAGATTTCTAAATCTCTCTATGGATTCAGTATAACAATAACTTGGTAATACTGAATAAATTGATGATATCTACTGAGACATCAACAACAACCTTTAATACAGGGTGTTTGTTGATCAAATATCCGCAGCGGGACTAGACACGCACCAAAGTACTTGTAACCAAGATAAATCAAATTATAAATAACAATGCAGTGCGTTGGGTGATCAATTTACATGCTTGTCAGCATACAGGACGTCGAACAATATATTCCAGGGCGTATCTGGATCGATATTCGTAACGAGAATGAACGGAATATCAGTATTACCGTTGGTTGAGGATAGAAATGACTACCTATAATACATGTCTAATGATTAGAATCCCAGTAACAAATTAAACTATGGCATAATAGGCATTACGATGGTCAAACCTAAATGAAACCATCCATTTAGAATCATTTATAATTCTCAAATAATACAGATTGCAAGTAAATATGTGTAACTAATTGCAATTTTAATATGAAATGAACAACAGCTTATTCAGCTCCGGTAATAACGAAATCTATTGAATTGAGAACATCTCCAATGTATTAAATATTTCATAGAAGTAATCGTTACACTTTTGATTAAACACTAATAACAAAATTAATACACAACAAATTCGAAGCAAAATCCAATTAAAAGGATAACCATCAATCAACGCGTCCATTGCTAAACGAAAGCTTCACTTCCTTTCTTTCAAAATAACTTTCTTTTAATGGGATTAAATATTCTTTACTTATATCACTAATATACACTGAACAGTATTCAAACTTTCACGTCATAGTTATAATAATTTTTCACACAACACCGTTTAACGACATAAGAGAATATTAAAAAACTTTCGGCGCAGGCATTCTAAGGCTGTAGACAATCAAGCAGGACATAGAACAACATAAATAAGTCGTAAACGAAACGCACTAAGTGTACAATCTGTGCAAATATTCAGTAAATGGTGTTTTTAATCAAATTTGTGAATCGATGAATTGAAAGCTTCCTTTCATTTATATTTTATAGGGTGTTAGTTATCGATCTCTCACTCGCTATGCCGCATCGTAACTGGTGTACATTTCCACATAGAATTTGATTTAACTTGGACTGAGTATTTTCACATGTCGTTGATTTTGAATAGCGTCAGTGCATCGGCACATCCGAAGCGGGATTTCAGTTGCAGTGTTTTTGCTTATGCACGAGTTAATGGGTCTCGAAGGTATTTGTGAACGCTCATCGTTTAGGATTTGCTTTACACATGTTTGTAAGTTTTATGCATAAGTGTGTAATTTGTAACATCTGGTAAATAATCATGGATTTATAGGATTAGAGCAATCAGCAGTTTTAAA
Source organism: Phragmatobia fuliginosa (assembly GCA_932526445.1). Taxonomy (NCBI): domain Eukaryota; kingdom Metazoa; phylum Arthropoda; class Insecta; order Lepidoptera; family Erebidae; genus Phragmatobia; species Phragmatobia fuliginosa. The sequence continues at coordinate 14,135,484 of OW052074.1, read as the reverse complement.
TTAATTATTTGTTTCTCACGGATTGAATAATATCTATTTCGCATCCAAGATAAACCAATGTGGGTTTTACGTGTGTTTTGTAACTGTATGTTGTTTTCATTATGTAAATGAATAAAAAACGTTTTTTTTATTGTATTTTTAATTCTATGTAATGAGGAATTTTACGAATATAATAATGAAAAGGACTCATAGAACATTCACTTTTTGAACTACAATCTGCGCATCACATATTGTCTCATGTGGGGTTCGAACCTACAGTGTTTTCAACTAAGATCCATGCTTCGGCACAAATAGGCCGACTCGACTGGAATGATGCTGCGACTTTATATAAAAGCAGTTAACCGGTTTTTCAGTTGCTTTTCACCAAATGAGTGGTGTGCGGTGAATTCGAATCGCCTTCATTTTGGGAGCGAGCCTCAAGATGTGGCAACGAACTTTTGACTCCTGAATTGCAGATGTTCTTAAAAAATCTAAAATGTCCAACTGCTGGGCTTGGGTGTCCTCTCAGGTGAGGGTTAATTAAGGCTGGGGTTAAGGTGTTCATTGGTAATATAAGTTACTTACCATCAAGTGACGCCTCTACTTGTGTTCTCCTTATACCGTCAAAAGAAGCGAAATATAAATATATTACGCGTATACAAATGAATATTTATATGCATAATACCTTTAAAATTCAAAATCCAAAAATTAAACTACTAGATTAAAACACTATAGACGGTCTTAAACACTAAATACAAAAATATTCATTGACGTCCGGCATCAATATTAACAACACAATGTAATTACTAATTTATGTAGTTAATTAGTGTTAGCATCAATATGTTGTAATTAAAACGTAATTTTATTCACCCATGTTTATTGGAATCCATTAGAGTTTCCTGCTCTATAGGAAAATATGTTTTTAATAAGCTCATACCAGAGATCTCTCATCGCAAGAATTTCTTTTTCTATTATCCAAGTATGTGTTACGGAAAAAATTGTTAACATTCTTAAGTTTGCGGTCTTGACCCATTTTATTCCTTTGTCCTTCATTTAATCTTTTATAGAGATTATTAATTAAACCAGCACTCCGTGCATTGCACTAAATGGTTAAAATTCGACCTTAATCAATTAGAATTATAAGTGACTACATAATTATGATTCTATTGTTAGAGGCTATGTTTACTTAGATTATAAACGCGAAAGTTTGTGAGTATGTATTTATATGTGTATGTATGTTTGTTTGTTGCTTATTAACGCAAAAACTACTAAACGAATTTGGATGAAACTTTACAGTAATATAACGTATATATCAGAATAACACATCGGCTACTTTAACTGCAATAATCGAGATACACGCAGGCAGTGCCGCGAGCGAAAGTTAGTACTTCACGCATAGCTTCTATATTCACGGATTTCGCCAAGGCAACATTATAATGCTAATTTGACGAAAGAGTGTGTGTCAATATATGCGTGTGTGTGTCAAATACATATATAGTATGTTTAATTATCGATTTAATGTATTTTATTAGCATTAAGAAAAAAATAGCAATCTGCACTCCGTCTCTATAATTTCTTCTCTATAAATCTGTAAAAAGTGGTACAAACCTTTTGTTTCAGACATTTATATATAGAAGATAGATAAATATATTATACGCTTTTTTAGAACTCAAATTTAATAACATTAGCACAATACATACTTATTTAAGTATTTATGTATACAAAATATTTATTTTTTCAAATTTAGTTGATTAATAGTCAAGATACTGTAGACTTTTCATAGTAATTACCATTCTAATCGAACTCTCTGCATATAAGTTATTTAGTAAGTCTCTGATTACGGGACTAATTCACGGTGACGTTCATGGTGACGGATTAAGAGTACAGAGTGTCACCAGACCTATTCATACCGCGGGTGTCGTAAAAGGCAACTAAGTGATAAACTACGCAAGACAACATCCATACAAAGAGAAGGAAATTTTGAAACCAACCCTATGCCAACCCGTCTGGCCAGCGTGGTATAGTAGGGCAAGACCTCCTTTCTATGGAGAGGCCTATGTCCAGCAGTGGACTGTTAAAGGCTGTTGATGATGATGAGTGTGTGATGCTACATTTTTAGTACTAAATACGTCTTTAGGAGGATGTGACTAAAGTTGACTGGAACGTCAGGCTGAAATAATATGCAAATTCTTGTAATAAATACCTATCTAAAATAAGATCATTATATAAGTTGGAATAAAACCCTCGACATTTAATATTGTACAACTTTAAAACTAATATTTCTTAGAAAGAAAAATAATAATTTACTAATAAAAATCTGGTTTTAATCTAAAATAGCCTCAGTCCTTGTAAAGGTTGTCTGTAAGAGATAGCCGCCGATTGTAATACACCTCAATTTGTTTGCTACTTTTTTGTTCTTTTTAATTTGTATACAATGAAGAAAGAAAGAAATAACCAAAATTTATTTATAACAATTTTCGCATCTTACTTTTACATTCTTCTCAAAATATTTTTGAAAATTATTAAAATAAGAATATTATTATCATCATCAACAATAAATCACTGCAAAAGTATTCAGTAAAAAGTGATCTGATTATATGTAACTTCAACTCAATTTACGAGACTTCAGCATTCGTTATTGTAAGTTAGATTGAACATTCGTGCTAAGTACGAAGAAACGAAACTTAAATTACACATTTACGAGTAGTTTGAACGCAACCTTGAGCAAATACTTTCAGATTAGCTGCTATCTCGGACTTTTATTTACGAAAACCTACTTTTGAACTAAATTTAAATAGGAGAGCAAACTGCTAGATAGCTATTGAAGTAAATTTCTTAGCAAAACTATACAGTTAACAGAATTGTATACAATTTTTTATTCCAAGGACGATTCACGTCTTAAATTATTCCTGAATGAGCGCATCGAATTTCATTATTATTAATGCTACAGATAGCTACCAGTCATAACAAAAGAGTGTCATGTTCAAAACATATTTTATAGTGAATTAGTAGTCCTGAACTAACTTTTAAACTTTCACGTTTTATATAGGCTACAACTAAGAAACTTCGACTGGTCTGGCATCTATCACTAACTTAGCAGTAGTTGTGGAGCCAATATACGTTACACGTGCGAAATATTCAGATTTCGGCTAAATAAGAATAGGTATCGATAAACTTACGAGTACGATATCATCAGATAGGACAGCCGTTAAGGGGCCCCCGGAGGCTGAATTGTCCATACAAACAGTATACCAAGATCATTTGCAGTATAAACATATTTCCACGATGATATGTTGATATTCGGACTTAGACTGTATTTATTTAGGTTATAACGTCTTTATTTTTAAAAATAAACTAATCTATAATAAAATATAATCAAATTAAATTTTACATATTTTACACTGTAAATGTCATGTTTTCATTTTGTTTTTTTCTGTCTTAAAAACAAAAATATTTCTAATATTGTTTCATCAATAACATATCTCATTTAATTATGCTACTACTTACACAAAATAAATCGAAAATATATTGAGTTTCCATTCATGATTTTCGATATTACGAAACACATCCATATTTTCACAAATTTCAAGCAATTAGTAGTGCTATCGCATCAAAAAATATTTCAATGTGTGTGTGATTCGTGTCAGTCAAATAATGATAGCCGAACCTTCTACGAGAGAGTCCGAATTACTACGAATGAATGTCAATCCACATACACACATATAGCGGTGTACTCGTATCTACGTTGTATTTAGTCAAACAGAGACAGCAATATTTTACGAACAAATTTCAACTTGCAGTTTCGAGTGTCGTACGCCGGCCTCTTAAGGCCGAAAAGTTCTGAAGCGACCAAAACCTACTGGAAGATCATGGGTAGCCCGCTTCAAGGAAGTCCAAAATCAATGGATTCTGATAGCATTTTGACCTGTTGTTTTGGGGAGCTTTCATACAGACATCATACAATCCATGGAAACCATAAAGGATTGAAATAACGATACATTTTAGTAGATTTCTCAGATTGTCGCTCCAGCACTGATGCTAACCGTTTATATACATTATTGCTCCGGTACTGAATAAAATGCTTAAGAAAGTTAAGATTAAAAAATTGTATACTCCACAACTTCAAGCAGGAAATTATCAAGAACACTCAGTTCTTTGTGCTTTGGACATCGTAATTTTCTATTGTGTTTACCATTATGAAGTTTACTGTTTGAAGAAGTTTATGACCGTGTAAATATTTATATTTAAGATATTGAAAAAACTTACAAAAAGATTTAGATTTAGCATAAAAGTAAAAAATTTATATACCAAAGATACTTATTTATGTTTATCACTTACCCACAGCAAATAATAATAACCGTTACGTTGTAATCTGTCATGTTTATACAAATATTTATATTATGAGCATTTCGCGCTTCATTCTAATTCTTAGTTCCTTATATAAAAACTTTGGCAATGTATCATCACCATCAACAACCCACAATATCCCACTGTTGGGATCAGGAGAGGGTTAAGGTCATACGCCCATACACTGATCGAGTGTAGGTTGGGGACATAAAACAACACGTTAAATGGAATTAGAAACTTTGTTCTGAATGCTTTAATAAGTTGCGAGTCAGTCGGTTTGAAAAAAAATCCTCACCATACAAAGATTTTAATAAATTGGAAAAGTTGAAATAACCTAGTTGAAACTGTTATTAATTTTATATGCTAATGTAAAGGCCTTGCTTTTTCAAGTCAAGCATTTAAATGTTTTATAAAATATCCAAAGTGATGAAATTGTACATACAGATTTGTTGACTAACTTGTTGGTCTAGTGGTGAGCGTATGCGGCTGCTGATTGAGAGGTCTTGGGTTCGTTTCCCGGGTCGAACCAAATGTTTGTATGATCGGCAAATATTTCTTTCGTAGTTTGGGTGTTTTCTATATAAAATATATATGTATTTACAAAAACAAGTATGTTTATGTATTTATATCTATCGTCTAGTACCCATAGTACAAGCTCTGCTTAGTTTGGGACTACATGGCTTTGTGTGTAAGATGTGCGAAATATTTATTTATTATTTTAATTTAAAAGATTAAATAAAATATTACACATACCTTTTATAATAAAGGTGTTGGTTTAGAGGAATATGTTGATAATTTGTTATAGTTTCAGAAGAGTTGTAACTATTCGTTAGTAATGTTAGTAATAGTTTTGTTCGTAATATTAATCCTTTTCGCACTGGTCTTATGAAATCCATATAAAATAAATGTATAAATCCATGTAAACAAAGTTTTGTGTATTAAAGACTGCCTTGTTGATCTATAGGTTACCGTAAGCGGCTGCTGATCAAGAGGTCTCGGGTTCGATTCCCAGGTCTGACCTAATGTTTGTATGGTCTGCAAATATTTGTTTCGGAGTTTGAGTGATTTCTATGAATAATATGTATGTATTTACAAAAAGAATTTGGGACCAGGTGATGTTGTTCTCAGACATAGTATATTTTCTAATCTCAGAACTAGGCAGTATTATGTTTATAGGAATGAACGTGTGGAAATATCTTTCTCAGATGTACGAAATATTTATTTTATTCATTTATTTTCTAATATCAGGACTAGGCAGGATTATATTTATAGGAATTAACGTGTTTCCGTTAGGTAGTGCGTAAATGTCTTTAATTTCCCTGGCTGGTGATAGGCCGACTCAATCTCTATTATGATATCTGATGATAATTAATAATTAAGGTATGTGAATGGGCTTTAAAATGTAATTTTAGGCAACACGTTAAATATCATATTTTTTTATTTATATCTCAAAGGTGTGCACTTAGTCGTATAAAATTTATTAATATTCACAAAACGAATACGTCAGTATTTGATCCAGTCTCAATTCGGTCATAAAATGCAAAGCCAAATTGGTTTTGCCTTTTAAATGTTTTTCCAATGCATATAACGTACTATTTTATTTACTGGATGCAGTCAAGTTAGCACATGGCGTAAACTTTAGGTATTGATAGCATGACCTTTGTGAAATGATATTGTTTAAAACCAACTAAGTCCATCAGTGTAGTCGTGATAATTGTTGTAAATTCTGTGTTTTTATATTTTTGTGTGATCTATATGTGTCTATGTTTTTATATTTTTATTATAAAATATGTAATGTTTTATAATTTATTACATTTAAGTAAAATATATGTATTTTGGTTGTATTTTATGTCAGAATAAAATCGTTATGTCTAAAAAACTTATCTTTGCACCTACCGGCCCTACCGCATCTTATTTTTACATCACCTGAAGGTAGACTGGGAGAGAATGCCTCATGGCATTAAGTCCGCTTTTGTACAATAAGTGCAACAAGTTTTTAAATAAATAAATAAATTGCGAGTAACGCCGCGGAATGAAGCTAGTCATAAAAATAGCCTGAGTTATTCTTTGTGTCATCAGCCATTTGCCAGTGAATAAATAGACAAAATAATAATTTAAAATTGCATTTTTCACAATGTACCTATAACTATCTAACCGACTTACACTTTTTTAAATGTGTGTTTTGCTATCGTGTCTAAGATAGGATAGTTATCATCAAGTTTAGACTAATAGGAGCGAGTACGACAATTTATCAGTAATCATGAGTGTTCTTAATACATATACTGATTTTGAGTGCAACTCCTCCCCGTTCCCCAATTCTGGAGGAGGGGTTGAAAGCGAGGTCGTGCTTGTGACTCGAGTTAAATTTGTCCGTGGATCATCAGCAAACCCATTCATTCGTTTAGTTCCTACCCTACTAAAAACGTGCGTTTTATGATTAAAATCGTCAAGAACAAAGAAATCTACTGATTATACATGTGTGAGTATAACATTCTATTAAAATTTTACTGATACTTTCCAGCAGGTAGAGTACAATCTCTTTGACAAATGTTAAATTAAAAAGAAAATCGTACCACAGCACCATGACCACAAGTTCTCTATTGAAGGTAATATTTCTCGTAAGAATGAGACAAAACCATTATGTGAACAAATAGATATATTACGTATAAAAAGGAGCCATTTATCAAGAGCTTCGCACGATATTGCACATATTTCCGTCTTACCGACGATGGAGACTCATAAATGGAAAATTCCAATGTAAATGCCTCGGTTTCTAATTAGATATAGGATTTGTAAGTGCGCATAATACAAGATATATGTAGAGGTTTTCCGAGTACTAGTGATATTTATTCGATTTGATAGTTACAAGTTACAGAAAATATGCTTAAATTTTCTGAAAATATATAAATTTATCCGTTTTTATTACAATTGAGATAGAATACATATTCCAAGGTAGAAGTGCTAGGAATGGGATGGCTCAACTGCGGCCGTACTTGCATAAATCTGAGACTATTTACTTTCATGGGCCTAGGAAAGCTCCACCTCCAGAGTCCCATATAATGGTAGGAGGCGTCCGCATCACTATCAAGACTACAATAAAGTATTTGGGACTCGTCCTCGATAGCCACTGGGATTTTGGTCCACACTTTAGCCAATTGGTCCCTAGGCTTTTAAGTACCACTGCGGCACTCTCGAAGCTCCCCACTTAGGAGGGGCAAATACAACCTGCTGCAAGTTATATACGGGGATCGTACGGTCGATAGCACTCTACGGGGCACCAGTATGGGCAAATACTCTGACAGCACGAAATATCGCAATTTTGCAACTGCCGCAACGTGTGATGGTCATCAGAGTAATAAGAGGGTACCGTACGATCTCTTTTGAGGCAGCTAGCCTGTTTGCCGGATCCGCCACCTGGGATCTGGAGGCAGTACTTCTTTCGATAGAATATCGATGGCGAAAGGATACTATTAATCAGGGCGAGTTACTAGTACCTCGAGAAGTAGAGGCAATTCGAGATGAGCTTCGACAAATCCTGATAGCGGAATGGGAGCAGCGGCTTGAGAGACCCAGTTATTTGTTATTTTTTAAAAAGACAACTCCCGCATTAGGAATATAAACTCCTGTGTCGCGGGGGACTTTACAAACATACATGAAACGGACACAAAGAACACCCAAACCCAGAACAACAAATTGTAAATCACACAAAGTGTTATCCTACGTGGGATTTGAACCCACGACACTTGGCGTAGTAGGAAGCGGCGTGGCGACCGCTTAAGCCACTAGGCCAGTGCGGGACACGATGCTATGGCGGCAATAAGACCCGTCCTACGGGAGTGGCTGGAGAGGAAACACGGAGCTCTCACCTTCCGGATGACGCAGGTGTTTTCCGGACATGGCTGTTTTGGCAAATACATGTGTCGGATCGGCCGTGAATCAACGGCACGACGCCATCACTGCGATGACTGCTCTGATGACACAATACATCACACGCTGGCGGAATGCCCAGCTTGGGTCAACCAGCGTCGCGAACTCATTGCGGCGGTTGGTAGCGTCTCTCTTCCAACTTTGGTAGTTGCCATGGTCCGAAGCGAGAGTGCATGGAATGCTGTCGCTTCCTTCTGCGAGGAAGTGATGTCTTCAAAGGAAGCCTCCGGACGGGAAAGAGATAGCAGCATTGCTCCCTCTGCCCGTAGAGGACGCACCGGGTGCCGGAGGGCATTCAATGATCTCCGTCCGCCCTAAAAAGTGGCCTGCGGACGACGATATTAGGGAATTCGTTGTCCGAACAGCTACAGGCCCGAGAGGCTACGCACAGTTTTTCTTTTGTGCCACAAGAAACTCATGACCAAAGGGCGACGAGCACGTTGTAACGGGATTTGTAAGAATGCAATCGCGAATCTCGCCTCCCCCGGCTATTGGTAGGCGCAGATGTAAAAAAAAAAAAAACTGGGGCCGTACTTACTACCCTCGCATAGAAGACCAACCTAAAAATGACAGTTCTCGAGCTGTTGTTTCTTGTTAGTGAGTGCAAGACCGGAGGCCTAATAATGCCCAATAATGCATTGTGTGCATACACAATGAGTGATGGTGACCAACCGTCTTAATGCTCATGATTTTTATAAGGCAGAGCAGAATCACTTTGGCATACTCATAAAAAAAACTAAACATTATCAAACACAGTTTTAACTTGGATACGTGTTTTGGACAACACGTTCAGCAATCTGCCGCAGTTGCCAGACCATATTTAGCAATACGGATAGTTAAACTCCTAAATGTGTCGACAAGTCTTTTGACAGAACTTTGATATCACGTAGCTCAGCGTGAAAAATTAGGTCAGAGAATTTGGGAAAAAGGCTGAGCCGTTGGATGAGGACAGAACAAGATTGGGCGTTAGTTATTACACATGATAAATATGTATTAAAGTGTACGCACTAATATGAAATTTAATACGTACATCTGTAGAGGGACGAGTATCACCTTCTAATACTTACGGGATAGCCTTAAACCAGGAGATGATATCATAAAGTTATACTAATCAACACAATTACTGCGCCTTTGAGTTTTGCGAAATTATTTTTTGGTTTTAATTCTAATCAAGCAATACGTTATATTTTATTTCACCAATAATAAAGCACATAAACTTTACCGTCACTAACAGACAAAGAGCTTCAGGATTCAAATCTTTTCATCGCACACAGGAAATTGGAATTATTGGTTGGAAATTGGAATCATTGGCTGGAAACTCAAAAGGTCAATCATGTTTTAATTTTCGTTGCACGTTCAAAGAGAATTTTTCATATATGCCAATCGATATTGGGAAGTCAGTGCCCTCAAATTTACTGACAACTAGTTGAACCTTCGAATTTCAGTTCTCCCTTAGGGTTGCGGAGGTCCAATGCCAGTCGGTTCGTAGATTAATTGAATTTCAGGTAAAACCGGTCGAACTAGTAGCTGACCCCAAAATAATATTGAGAATAAGGGTAGGAAGAAAAGTTCAAAGAGAATTTTTTCACCTTGCATTTTATTTCATCCACTTGAATTAAAAAATGAGAATCTTTTGTACATCATCATTTTTAATTTTGAGAACAAATCTATTTGGATCCAAATAATTGTTACTGTTTCAACTAGTTTTTGGTGACTTTCATAAGATTTCTTGGGTAAAAGATATAGTTATTTTTAAAAGCATTTCTGCGTATCGTCGATAATGCCTTGAACTAGTCTATTAGTTATGTCTGTATTTTTGACTATGACTTTATTGTAAAGTAGCTTTTGCACGCGGCTCCACCCGCGTTTAAATCGCAGTAAAAAGCCTAGTTTACAACTGCGTTCTACGGTAGTTTTTGAGTTAGACAGACAGAGACGCGGCTAAGGATTTTATTTTATAATATGTAGTGATAACACTAAATACTAATATAATACTTACTTAATACTAATATAAGACTCAATACTAATATACTTTATATTTACTTAATTATATTAAATTCGAAAAGCCTTCGCTAAAGCTGATTGATGTTTACTTATAAGCCCGCTCAGCTCAGTCAGGGTTGTGACAGTACGTGATCGAGTACCATGGTATTACCAGCTCCTGAATATAACTTGTTATTTATATCTTTGTGTATTTGGATAATAGTTCAACAAACTGAACGTAAATAAATAAAGTATGATTAAATAAAGTTTAACCGACTTCAAACGATCCTAAGAAATGACACTAAAATTAAGAAATAGTTATGCGCTTCTGGCTCCACATCGTTATCGGTAGCCTATGAAATCTTAAAAACTATTAGTTACTTAACTAAAAGTGGGTTACAATGGGTTCCAGCGCATATCGGCCTTAGGGGAAACGAACAGGCAGACCGAAAAGCTAAACTAGCAGCTGTAAACTGAAGCGTTGCTAATTATCTACCTGATTATTGGGAATTAGTGCCCGAATTTAAAACCAATGTTTTGATGAGTGGGATTTAATGTTAAATCTAAAGAAAAAGGAATCTGGTATAAGACTATTCAGGCAACGCCTCCGCTGGTAACATGGTTTGACGACGCTCAACTAAGCAAACATTATTTAAAATTAGCTCCTAGAATCAGATCTGGTCACCATCTATCAGCAAAATTTGCATATTTAATGAAGAAAACTGACTCACCCAACTGTCCAGTGTGTAATAAAATAGAAGATGTGCAACATTTGCTGATGGATTGTGACAGGAATAAAATTCAACGTGAGGCTTTACCTAAAGAGCTGAATGTCAATTCATTTGATGTAGGTCTGATACAAAGCATAATGAGTAGTCCGAGGTCAGAAGCAGCTAAAAAACTATGTCATCTGATCACAATAGTGAAGCAATAATATCATCTGTAATATAATTATTTGTATTGTCTATAAAATATATCAAAGTATGATTAAAGCCCCTAAAAAATAACAAATAAAAAAAGGAAATAGTATAAATCTAATTTAAAAGTATTTGTTAACCTATTGGTAATTATTATATTTCTTTCTAGTAGTAAATTTGTATGCCTTTATAATAAAAATCACTGCGATTTCTGAGACCCCAGCTATGCTCCACATTGCACCAACCTCAAATACTATTAGAGTAGAAAAGAAGTGTATAAGAATGAGGTAAAGTTATTGTTATCACAGAAGTAATTATAAGGATGTGAGGAAAGTTACAAAAGTGCAATTAATATTTATTAAATTATAAATATACACAACTATTAATTTACTAACAAACTACCAATTACATTTATCATATAACCAACAGACAAGCCAATTTAGATAGAACACGTCTATGGGTAACAAAACATTTCGTCTATAAATTATAAGGGACCGTTTTGCAAACACACAAATTTCAATTACACCACCAAATTGTAAAGCTGAATTTGTTTAACAACTCACAATGAATATTTGAGAGAATAAATAGGCCATTATTTCTTTCAGAGGTATTTATAAATAAGCTGTTTGTTCGTAAATATTATAGCTGGCCAAAATTATTTTCGAAGTCTAACTGGTTTTTAAGTATGAATGTGAGTTTGTGTGTTCATCACGTGTTTGTTATATATATGTATTATATTGAGGCACGTTTTCATTGCTTTTGTATTAGATTTCACGTGTAACCCAATTCTTGGGAAGTCTGTGTTTGGTATATAAAAACAAATGATTTTAATTTCATTTAAACTCCATCTTTTAATAAAATTATTATAACATAAACGCGTGGTGGCTTTAATTGTTATTGCTACTTTTTCGTTTTCTTAAAGGCCACTTTCATCACAGATGTAACAACATAGCTAGACATTACATTAAATAAACTTAAAATCAAAGTATCTTTGAAGACTTTTGGCCAGATGGATAGCTCTTCTAATGCTTTGTTTCTTGGAAGATTGGAATCAATATAAAGCATAACAAATGCAGCCGCAATGGCAGTCAAGGTGTACTCTAAATGGGTAAGGGCGGTTAGATCGAGCGTATAAATCCCTGTGACATTATTGAAGTGAATGGTGAGTGTCTCGGAGAGACATTTATGCATTATGCATCTTATCGCTTTAGTCAAAGCAATCTCAACTTGGACATTGAATTTACATAACTCCTTTCACGTGAACAGAGTGCCATTTGTAGTTACAGTTTAAGCTTATTTTCAAAAGCTTTATGTAAAATCTACATGACAAATGGTAAGTTTATTTAAACTATGAAGAGCATTCAATAAAAGACAAGTACGTAGGTATGTTAAATTTTATGAGAGAATTTCACTTCAGAAAATTAATCCGTTTGTTTCTTATAAATTAAACTTAGGAGGCATATCCACGGCCAGCCACCTTCCTCATATAAAGAAGTTATTTTCCAGGTGAGATACCATTTTTAGGGTTCCATAGTTCATGACTCGGAACCCTTGGATACGTCATGTCCGTCCGTCCGTCCTCGACCTACCGCCCATACGGTTGGTGCTAGAAAGATGAAACTTTGCGTGAATACATTGATGTATATCAATGCGTGAATATGTGTTGTATTTTCGCCGACGAAGTGCTACAATAAAATTACGAAAACTATTTTAATTTGAGATAACTCCCCTACACGTCAAGTGGGGATGATTTTTTTTCTAGTGTCTACCACTTCGTGTAGAGTATCATTAGATAGGCCTTTTAAAAGCATTACGAGGTTTCCAAAACCATGATTTGATTTAGGTATTCCCTTGCGAGTTATTCAACTTTAAAGTGCATTTTTTTGTGATAACAGGGCGTCCCCCCTGTTTCTTCATCTGGAAAAATTTTATGTAGTTGTTCATGTAATGAACTTTAAAGGAAAACTATAGTGCTATTGATAACTTTTTTATTTCAGGAGCTATAGGGGCCAAACTTGTAAAATGCAGTCACTTGAAAAACGTCGTACAATATTTTAAAAAAATAAGTAAATAACAATTATTACATATTAGATACGAATTTAAATCTATCTACCGTTATGGGTGACTACGGAACCCTATTCTATGCGTGGCCTAACACGCACTTGACCAATTTTTATCAAAACGATTTTAGCTTTTTCCATTAGCAGTTCCTTTGTGTCTCTCGAGTTGTTGAGAAAGTTGTACAAAGCAAATGATTTAAAAATATGACGAGCAAAATTGAAAAAGTTTAACGTTCGTTATGATAAAGGGTGTTTATTTGAGACCGAATTATCATGCCTACATTTTCGACGAGCCTGATATTCTAGTGTTTAGAAAACCTGATTGTTAAGTCATAGTTACAGGGTTCGGTTTCTACCCATGACAAACAAGTATATGTGAAATAATGAGAATGAGTATACTGTTTACAGGTGCAATTTAAGTATACCAATTTGAAATATTGTTTATCAGCAGTCTAGACACCATCAATACAATACGTGATGTATTTTTTTTGTCCATAATCGTCATCAGCCTATCGCAGTCCACCGCTGGACATAGGCCTCTCCCGTTGCACACTACTCGATTTTGGGCTCCTCGCATCCAGCTCCTGCCAGTTATCTTGGGCAAATCGTCACTCCACCTGACCATGTTACTCATGTGTTTATATTAATCCTTATCCAACTAAATAAATGTAAATTAAAGACTGTTTCAGTACCTGTAGATAACTTTTTAAATTATTAAAATCGGCCATTGCATTCAAAAGATATTATGAGTTTAAAAATTTCAATGTAAATTAAATATGCCGCCACAGGATGATACGATAATGGCGTGTTTCATCAGTGTTTAGCCTGTGACTTAATTTGACAGATAAATTTTATTAATTATACTATTGTTTTAGCCTAACCAATTATGTTTAACCCAAACGTTTAAAACGATGAAGCCAGAATGAGCCACTAGTGTTATAAAAATATAATAATATATTGCAATGTTAATATTAAATACAAAAAATGGTTTAATATTGAAGTAGTTTTATATAACCCCATTCGAGTAATAAGCCTTCATCTCGGCTTAAAACACAGCAGTAATAAAGTATACAAGTAAATATAATATATTCAAGTGTAAAAAAAAACAAATAACGCTAAGGGAAGTGGGTCGCAATATTATTGCTCTCATTTCCATAAATATGAAGCGATGTAAACAAAATAACAGGCCAATGCTGTTTCTGTGCTTAGGCGGAAACGGGAAGGCAAATACAAGAATTTGCGACAAAGTATTCGATTCCCTAACGTCACTATTATCTATTAATCTACGACAGAAATATTATCATAGTGCAAATAGAGTAACCCCAGAACTGATTTACTGAAGATTATCGTTTTTACCCGACTACGGTGAAGTCGAAATGACGGGTTATAGTTTTGGGAAACTTGCAATCAGGGTACATTATATAATACATCATAACATCTAAACTACTGAACTCATTCTAATGAATATGGTGTCAAAAGATTCGGAATAAGAGCCCAAGACTTGGGCTCTAATTTTATTAAAATGTTAGTCGGATTATAGTGTTAAACACTTTTTCTTATTAATAGGTAATTAATAGGTATATTTACATATTTGTTTGTAGCCCGGACTGTTTTACTATTTTTGATTCATAGTCTCTAATTTATAATGCAGGTTTTGACCAAATTCGACCTGCGTTAGCAAAAATTATTCAAAGAAAAAATATTCAAGAGCTTATATACACTGCCTTGTTGGTCTAGTGGTTAGCGTATGCGGCTGCTGCTAAAGAGGTCTCGTGTTCGATTCCCGGGTCGAATCAAATGTTTGTATGATCTGAAAATATTTGTTTCGGAGTTCGGGTGTTTTCCATATATAATATTGTATATATGTATTTACTAAAAAGGGGTATTTATGTATTTATATCAGTTGTCTAGTACCCATAATACAAGCTCTGCTCGGTTTGGAACTAGATGATGTTGTTTATTTATCAGACGTCCGTAATAATTATTTAAATATTAATTCGGCTTTTTAATGATTTTACTATTATTATGTCTTTTTAAAAACATAGTGTAAAATATTGTAAAATTTAGTTAATAGGACCATCGCACCTGGTATTGCTTGGTACTTCATATTGTAAAAGATTAATTAACTTTTTTATATGAATGTGGAGGCTAATGTAAAGTAGTTGACTCTTAGGAATTGTTAGCGACCTGGATGTGTTGGTAAACCGTAACTCGAGCAGATCGTCATCTCAAAAAACAAAAGCCAAACAAGAGTCCATGTGTACTCGAAACACTGTCTTAATAATTTATAAGCTTATTTTGACCTGATGATAAAGACATAATAGGTAGTATATTAATACCTAATAGCAATAATAGTTCAACATAAATTTAGGTTTATAGGATATTGGAATAAAAGTCGAAAACTCCATTCGTAAAAAAGATAAGTTTTGTGAGATTTTGATATTGTAGGGGCCAATCTCTAGTTTTAATGAACCGATTTTGAAAAATCTTTTACAATTAGGAAACCTCGTTATTTGTATACGCAAAAGCTAGTATATCATAAAAACGATAGCAAATAGTAGTAAGATAGACTACGTATACATTAATTTATATTATAAAAATATAGGCTGAATTTAGTATAATATATATCAATGTGAATTTATATTATCAAACTAACAATTATACAGGAAAATGCTTTCCATCCGGCATAGTAAAGTCACCTTGGCAGGCGTTAAATCTTTATATATATAATTCTTCTGTGAGTGTGTATGTCACTGAACTTCTCTCAAACGACTGGACCGATTTTGATGAAATTTTTTGTGTGTGTTCAAGGGGATCTGGGAATGGTTTAGATTCACAATTGGACCCGGTAGGTGGCGCTGCGATCAAGTTCTGGAATTTTAAAGTTGGGCGGTACGGAGTTTGTCGGGTCAGCTAGTAAATATATATATATTTATGTATATAGGACCAGGCACTACCCGTTCCCTAAAGAAAATAAGAAAGTGTTGCAATATAATACATCTTTGTCTACTTGGGTTAATGTCGTCAGCCATAATAATTTTATTCGACCTTATTTGTGTGTAATAAATGTTAGTTAGTATACGTGTATACATACTATTGTACACTTTCATAATCCTAATCACTCAATCTGTACTCAATTCATTTTCGTAATATTGCCGCATTGAACAAATTCTCAGTCTATTTAAGGACACTGACTTTCCAATACCTATAAATATTTCGAACATTTTACGCACAACATCATCTGGTCCCAAACTAAGCAGAGCTTGTGTTATGGGTACCTACTAAAAATAACTGATATAAATACATGAACATACTTTTTTTGTAAATACATACATATTATACATAGAAAACACCCAAATCAAACGTAATTGCCTTTGTTGAAAATGGCAGAATGAATAAAGAAAAAGAACGAAGAAGAAGAAGATTGAAAAAAAATTGTTTACTGCTTATATTAGACTGGCTTTCGCTGGCGGCTCCGCCCCCGTCTATAGTGGTTATCGTGGTAAAAAGCAGCCTATGTCCTTTTTCAGACTCTGGAATATCTGTGTACCAGATTTCATTTAAATCGACTAAGTAGTTTGGCCGCAAAAGCAGGGCATATAGAGAAACAGAGTTACTGAGACAGAGCTAATTATGTTGATTAAAGCAAGAAAAAAATACAGTAAATAATAAAGAAATCAAAACACAAAACAAATTTACCTAATGGTATTACACAACCTAACATTTTTTCTATATAAAAATATCTATATTTTTTTTAAACTGTTAATACTTACCACCGAATATTTTAGTACTGCCATTATTATAATTTTTCCACTCAATTCTACGTACAACTTAAAATAAGATTTGCTATGTAGCAACTAGAGAGAGATATTAGAAGGAAATAATGGAAGATAAATGTGAAGAGTGGGCACTTCAGAGGGGCTTTTGGCTTCAACGCACCGATGTGTGAATAGGCGATAATGGTTGAAGATATGGTTAACTTCACTCCATTGAATATAGGACACTTGAAATCATAAAATTACTTTTACATTTTAAAATTTAGAAAAAAAATGCATAAATTTCTAAATTTTAGATATAATATAATAAATAAATAAATAAATATTTTGGACATCTTACACACAACAAAATCTAGTCCCAAAGTAAGCAGAGCTTGTGTTATGGGTACTAAACAACTGATATAAATACATAAACATACTTTTTTTTTGTAAATACATACATATTATACATAGAAAAACACCCAGACTCCGAAACAAATATTTGTAGATCACACAAATATTTGGTCTGACCCGGGAATCGAACCCGAGACCTCTTGATCAGCAGCCGCATACGCTAACCACTAGACCAATAAGGCATAATAGAAATATTTTATATAATTATTATTAAAAGAGATAATTAATATAAATATTATACACATACACTTTGTTCATATACACAAGAAAATAATTTAATTGCTTGCTTTCTAAATTACCGTTTAGTTTTTTGTACGTGTGAAACCCCCAACAGTGTCACCCCACTGCGGTTTGTGTCGGAATCAGACAGACTTTAACAAGACGGGGTTCGGGAACTGCTGACATTAAGATATCTGTGGCAAAATGACATGGGATGCGAGTGAGTTAGGGTTAAAATGATACGAATTAATCCTTAATAATATTATAAACGCGAAAGTTTGTGAGTATGTATGTATGTATGTTGCTCTTTTACGCAAAAACTACTAAACGGATTTGGATGTAACTTTACAGTAATATAGCTTATATATCAGAATAACAGATAGGCTACTTTTTACTGCAATAATCGAGATACACGCGGGTTAAGCCGCGGGCGAAAACTAGTTAACCATACTTCCATTTCAATCATTCATATTTTTCTGTTTCTTTTTAGGGTTCCAAAGTTCAGGACTCGGGACCCTTATAGTTTCGTCATGTAGGTATGTCCGTCCGTCCTCAAATCACCGTCAAAACGGTTAGTGCTAGGCAGATGAAAATTTGCATGGATATGTTTTTATCACGTCGACAAAGTGCTAGAATAAAATCTAAAATATTTTTATTTGGTACCTCCCCTACCCGTAAAGTGGAGATGTTTTTTTATCTCGCAGCTACCCCATTGTGTAGGGTATCAGTAGATAGTTATTTTAAAAACATTAAGAGATTTTAAGACGATTTTTTGATTTAGGTATGCCCTTTGCTTTTTATTTCACTATAAAGGACATTTTTTTTTGTAAAAATAGGGCGTCCCCCCTCTAAAAGGTAAACGGCTTGTTCAAAAAATTTGGAAAAATTCATGATACTAGTCCATACGATGAACTTTATAGGAGAACTATAACGGCTTTCAGGAGTTATAAAGCCCTAACTGGTATAAATAATGCACTTACTAAGAAAACTTCATACAAAATTAAGAAGTAAACAACATTTATCAATCGACCTACTATTATGGGTGACTGAGGAACCGTATTCTATGTGTGGCATGACACGCACTTGGCTGATTTTTTTACATTGGAAATTTAAGATACAAAAATATATTCATCAAATAAAAACAATTTCTTGATGTTTCCAATAAAGTCAGCGTTTCATAAAAATAATATTACAGCAGAAATAGTGTTTCCGCAGAAATGAAATTGGTTTCCTTGTCACTGTATGTATTGTACATAAATTTATGGGCCATCATCCTCCAATCTCTTGCAGCTATATTGAGTCAAAATGTTATTTTTGGATGTAACGAACCAAGTTTAGGAACATATTGTATTTCCATTTAGCTTTGAAGTTGACTTTCGAGTTCAGAGAACTGGGTGCGAAAAGAAAATACACATTTTCACCACATTCCCTCACGTAACTTATATTTAATAGCATTCATAATATATAAAATTTTGGCTTTTCTTTCATGGTTTTTTTTAACCCGGATAGCTCACGAATGGATGTACCAATTTTGATTTAGTTTTTTTTGTTGGAAAGGTTAATCAGTCGGTAGTGCTCTTAGCTTTTTAGGGTTCCGTAGACTAATGGCAAAAAACGGAACCCTTATAGATTCGTCAAGTCTGTCTGTCTGTCCGTTCGTATGTCACAGCCACTTTTTTCCGAAACTATGAGAGCTATACTGTTGGAATTTGGTCAGTAGATGTACTGATGGACAAAATGATGGATCGTATGGTCCAACTGGTAGCAAGCCTGGTATCAAAATGATCTACGACCTTAAAATTATGACATGGAATGCAAATGGCTTGACTGTTCGCCGTCAAGAACTCCATACGTTCTTAATAACGGAAAAAATTGACGTGGCACTGATATCAGAAACGAGATTCACTGGAAAATCACATATTGCAATAAAAGACTTCAATATCTATTGTACTAACCACCCATCAGGTAACAGCCATGGAGGAACTGCAATCATTATCAGAGAGAATATAAAGCATTATTTATTAGAGGAATATCAAACTGACAGAATCCAAGCAACTACTATAAAAGTACAGCTGAAAGAAAAATATGATATAACACTATCCGCAGTTTATTGTCCGCCTAGACACACAACAACTGAAGCCGACTTTGTAAAGTATTTTTTGACCCTTGGACCCACATATATATGTGGAGGTGACTGGAACGCCAAACATACCCATTGGGGTTCTCGATTAATCACTCCTAGAGGTAGACAACTTTACAAAGCAATACAAACACTTAGATTAGAATGTATGACTCACTGCGAACCAACTTACTGGCCAACAGATCGAAATAAGATACCTGACCTGCTTGACTTCTATGTGACTAAAAACATAAGCCCAAATTATATGACTATCGAACCTCTTACTGACTTATCCTCTGACCATACACCTGTAATACTGAACGTAAGCTTGTCGGTTGTACTTATAGATCCTCCAACAAGAATCTATAACAAAAACACAAATTGGGAAGAATTTCGAGATAAAATTACCTCGGAATTAAACCTATGCACCTCAATTCGAACGACTGACGAAATAGAAAATGAAATAGACAAACTGAATAAGATCATACACAGTGCAGCTGAAATATCAACCAAAATAAAGAATAAATTGCTACCTAAACATACAAAATATCCTACATCAATCAGAAACCTGGTAGCAGAACGACGAAAGCTTAGGAAAACATGGCAGAGGACTAGATATCCATCAGATAGAACAGCTTTTAACAGATCTTCGACAGTTCTAAAAGAGTTAATTAGAAACTTTCAAAACGAGAACTTACAGACATTCCTATCAGGCTTAACACCATCTATTGACACGAACTACTCCCTGTGGAAGGCCACAAAAAACTTAGATCGTCCAAAAGTACAAATACCACCTATTAAAAAACAAAATGGGGACTGGGCTAGATCAGATACAGAAAAAGCGACAGTCTTCGCTGAGCACCTCTGTGAAGTTTTTCAACCGTTTCCTGATGCAACTCCCGAACATAGCTCCAAAATAAAAAAATGCTTGGAGGTTGCATTACCAATGTGTCCACCAATAAAATCGACAAGTCCCCGTGAAGTGCTAAAAGAAATAAAAATGCTGCGAGAAGGAAAATCTCCTGGATATGATCTCATAGACGCCACCCTCTTGAAAAGATTACCGAAAAAGGGAATTATGCAAATAGTGAAGATATTCAACGCCTGCCTTAGACGCTCATATTTCCCTGCACACTGGAAGATAGCGCAAATTATAATGATACCCAAGCCTGGTAAACCGCCACAGGATGTTACTTCTTACAGACCCATAAGTCTCTTATCGGTCACTGGAAAACTCTTTGAGAGAATTCTGTTAAACAGAATAAAGCCTCACCTCAAAGACATAATTCCGGACCACCAATTTGGGTTCCGAGAACATCATGGTACTGTAGAACAGATACATCGCGTTGTGGACACTGTAAACAGAACACTAGACAGCAAACAATACTGTTCCGCTGTCTTCCTAGACATAAGTCAAGCTTTTGACAAAGTCTGGCATGACGGCTTGCTCTATAAGGTAAGAGAAATGATACCTAACGCATTCTACACCATATTGAGGTCCTACCTGCAGGACAGATGTTTTGAAGTGAGACTGAATACTGATCTTACAGCCTTACACGAAATAAAATCGGGCGTACCACAGGGAAGTATACTGGGACCAGTATTGTACACATTATACACATCCGACCTACCAACTATGAACCAAACTAAGGTTGCCACATACGCAGATGACACTGCTGTATTGTCCACGCATATAAACCCTGTTACAGCATCTGCACAGCTTCAATTGCATCTATATGAAATAGAGAAATGGCTAAAAATCTGGCGAATTAAGGCTAACCAAAACAAGTCAACCCACGTCACTTTCACACTTAGAAAAGAAACATGTCCCTCAGTTACACTTAATGGTGAAGCGATCCCACAAAATGAACATGCTAAGTATCTGGGCATGCACTTAGACAGGAGACTAACGTGGCAAAAACACATTTGGACAAAACGTAAGCAACTAGATACCAAGCTACGAAACATGTATTGGATTATAGGTCGGCATTCACGTCTCAGCCTGGATAGTAAAATGACAGTCTACAAAGCCATATTGAAACCAATATGGACTTACGGGATTCAACTCTGGGGTACAGCCAGCAATAGTAACATCGAAATTCTTGAGAGATTCCAAACAAAAACATTGAGAGCGATCTTAAACGTTCCGCACTATGTAAGCAATAAATATATCTACAATGATTTAAAAATCAGTACCGTCAGAGAAGAGATCACCAGCTTTAGTCATAAATATCAGAAGAGACTATCTGGACATAAGAATGCACTTGCATTAAAGCTGAGTGGAGGCGGAACACTCCAGCACAAACGACTAAAAAGACATAGCATTCCTACACTCCTGGATAGATTTTGTCACACGAAGTGAAAGCTTTCCATAGAATGGTGGATGGCTCACTGTTGCTAAAGACACTTTCCGATTGCATCAGCCAGAGGCAGGGCTCATTGTTAATATAACAGATTGCCATGTAGCAGAAGAGACAAAAAAAAAAAAAAAAAAAAGTAGATGTGTTCTGTGAACCGCATTAATATTTTTACAGAAAACTAGAATAAAAGCAATAAATTTTGGGGGTCCCCATACTTAGAACTGAGACTCAAAACATTTTTTTTCATCAAAACCATACGTGTAGGGTTTCTATGGACAGCTCTTCAAAAATGATATTGAGGTTTCTACCATCATCTTTTTTTAAACCGAATAGTTTGCGCGAGAGACACTTCCAAAGTGGTAAAATGAGTGTCCCCCCTGTAACTTCTAAAATAAGAGAATGATAAAACTAAAAAAAATATGGTGTACATTAGTATGCATACTTCCACCGAAAAATAGTTTGAACGAGATCTAGTAAGTAGTTTTTAGGGTTCCGTAGCCAAATGGCAAAAAACGGAACCCTTATAGATTCGTCAAGTCTGTCTGTCTGTCTGTCTGTCTGTCTGTCTGTCTGTCTGTCCGTCCGTATGTCACAGCCAATTATTTCCGAAACTATAAGAGCTATACTATTGAAATTTGGTCAGTAGATGTATTCTGTGAACCGCATTAAGATTTTTACATAAAAATAGAAAAAAAACAATACATTTTGGGGGTCCCCATACTTGGAACTGAAACTCAAAAATTTTTTTTTCACCAAACCTATACGTGTGGGGTATCTATAGATAGGTGTTCCAAAATGATGTTGAGGTTTGTAATATCATTTTTTTCTAAACTGAATAGTTTGCGCGAGAGACACTTCCAAAGTGGAAAAATGTGTGTCCCCCCCCCTCTAACTTCTAAAATAAGAGAGTGATAAAACTAAAAAAAATACATGTCATACATTACCATATAAACTACCAACGAAAATTGGTTTGAACAAGATCTAGTGAGTAGTTTTTTTTTAATAAGTCATAAATCGTTACACGCAATTTACCTTTCATCCAGTCAATACACTAGTATAAAAACATCGATGAAAGTTACAACGAACTACAAGAACTTTTATATGATGTTACTTGCTGATACGGAACCCTTCATGGGCGAGTCCGACTCGCACTTGGCCGCTTTTTAAGAATCGTACACCGCAATTTCCCTTGCATTCAATCAATACACTATTATTAAAACATCGATGAAAGTTACAACGAACTACAAGAACTTTTATATGACGTTACTTGCTGCTACGGAACCTTTCATGGGCGAGTCCAACTCGCACTTGGCCGCTTTTTTTAATGGAAATCGGTCCAATCATTAGTGGTTTTTTTTAATTGTTAATTTCTTAACTATTTCATTTTACGCCAAAGACTTTGTTTTTTATAATTCAGCACTTAATCAATTATAGTAATGCAGATGCATCGTTCGAGACTACTCTAAAATATCATATTATAAGTAAACAAATAGCGGTTGTAATTTAAACAGTTTTGTGGATAACACCATAAGTAAATGCCGAATGAGGAAGGGATCCGGTACCCTTCAACGGAATGTATAAATATTTAATAGGTTGGTCTACTAAAGACCAGGATAGCCTAATTAGTAAGAACTCCGTAATCCTTAATGAGATTTAAAATAATGAGATGCAATTTAGAAGTTAGCAATTCGGTGTACATTCTGTACTAGTCATATCTAGTGGCTAACAATGCCGTCTGCATTGGGATTTATCCTGTTACACAAACAATCAATCTCACACTCGAATCTAAGATAATATTTGAGGTACACAAAAAGGCTTAACTCCAGGGAAATTTAGTTATTTTAAACATTATGCATGGTTTTGTCTGGCGTAAATTGATATAATTCTCTCATCTCATGACATCTGATATAGAATGTTCAATTTTATAAAACTATTTGGGAAACATGTGGGAGAGTCTAGAGCATTATGAAATACAAAGAGGTTGAATTTCAATAACAGAGTATAAAGAAAATGTCAATTCGCAAGTTAAAATTATGAAACTTATTGGCCTTAGTGGTATATAAGGTCAAAACATCCTTTCTAAGTGGAAGACTAAGTCCAGTAGTGGATTGTCAATGGTTTAATTTGGATATTTTTTTCTTCATTTTAAAATAATATTTCAAAAAACAATGTATTTCATCTTTCGTTACATAGCGACTTTCGTTGGTGAGTGTGTGACCGGAGGCCTTATCATATTTCATTATTTTATGCAGAAACATCTCACTAATCCGCCATGTTATTGTGTGCACTCCTCTTTGATTCTATTAATGCTTTCTATCAGGCAGAGTAGAGTTGCTTTGGTAGGCTTCTATATTAAAAGAAAATGTTACAAACCATACAGGTAAATAGAGTAAAAATAATTTTAATTAACACAAGTTTAGATCTTTATTTTACCTACTTTTCGCTGTCTAAGTTTATTTCCATTTCACGGGAATGTTATTTTTACTCTAGATGAAGTAGGTACTGTGCGAAAATACTGTGAATAACTACTGCGAAAATACTGAAAAAATTTAAGAGGACCCCTCTTAAATTTTTGTACCCTAACGGTATTCGTGTAATTTAATAGTCATCTTTTAAAACGTTGAGATATTTTTTGAAAAGCCTTCCAGTTTAAATTGGAGCTATCCTCCTGAATCTGAACAGTTATTTGTTTAATCTAAAGAAATTGTTTTTGAATAAACTATAAAATAAATAAACTACACTAGCTATAACTTAGAGGCACCCTTGTTACCAAGTATTTTGCTTCAAGCATTTTCTTATTGCATATTTATCGAAAACGTGTTTTCTTTTTAATTCACCTTTTTCTGTTTTTTTTTTCAAAATTACCGACTAATGTTTTACTCAGAACCTTTGTAGTACTTGTGCAATAGTCATGTTCTTCGTAATGTTCAGACGAAAATGATAACATTATTATGCCTATGGTATCTGCTGTGACAACAAAGTAAGAATTTGTATTCTTTGATATAAACTTTTGTTTCTGACCAAATCAGCTTGAAGTGTTGACTCAATTGTTTTTAATCAACATGCATTCGATAAGCGAACACATTGTTGTATTTTGAAACGATAATCAGTAATGTGTTCTACAATAAATACATAAATTATTCGGATATCTTACACACAACGCCATCTAGTCCCAAACTAAGCACAGCTTGTATCATTAGTACTAGACAACTGATATAAATACATAAACATACTTTTTTTTTGTAAGTACAAATATATATATTTTTTGGTAATATATATATAGAAAACACCCAATCTCTAAAACAAATATTTGCGGATCACACATACATTTGGTCCGACCCCAGAATCGAACCCGAGACCTCAGTCGCATACGCTCTCACAGCTCCACCGAGGCAGTCAATATGTTTCCTGTGGGTCAAAGTTTTCCGTACAGGAAGTAAAATATCGTTTTACTTTTTTAAAGTAGGCAATAACCAACTTCTAAAACTTTATATAATTTTGAGTTTCGAGTTTTCTTTCCATTTCATAACTTTATTATTAAAGGCTAAAAATGTTGTTTTAAAATTTTTGTTGCTGATAAGTTAGCCTTTATTAAATTAAATAATCTCTATAACAACACGTGAAAAGACGTTTTTGTCGAACATTATTATACAGTTCGAATAAAGGGACGCATGTTTATACAAATTGGCAACATTACCAATATCACAATAGACAAAAATTAAGAAGAAACTTTTATCGAGTTGCTAATACAGACTAATGAGAAAATAAGTACAAAGCAGTACTAAAATTTATGGCGTTTTAGATGTCCTTGTGACTTTATAAAACACCAATAAAGGCAGCGTCAATAAAATACTAGAACAAGACATAAAACCTGAATTTATTGTTTTACATCCCAAGAATTATCAAATACTCTTGTAATTTCATTCATTTTAAATAAGGTTGGGTTAGAGAAAGAAGGTTAGTTGTGGTGACAGATTAAGAATACAAAGTGTCACCATCCCTATTCATTCCATGGGTGTCGTAAGAGGCGACTAAAGGAACAAAATAAGCAGCTAACATCACTGTCAAGAGAAGGAAAACTTGAAACAAACCCTTTACCAACCCGTCTGGCCAGCGTGGTATAGTAGGTCAAAACCTCCTTTCAAAGGAGAGGCCTATGTCCAGCAGTGGACTGTTAAAGGCTGTTGATGATGATTGATGATGATGATGATGATAGAGAAAAGAAGAAGCGCTCATGCCCAACTGGCTTTAGGTGATTGGAAACTATCACCGAGGGTAGACAGCGACGGCGCGGTCAGTATCTAGATGGGTGACCGTTTGTTGCTTGTTATGTTATGAGCGTTTCCGTGATTCGGAGATCACATTTAGCAGTCGGTCCCGGTTGGTATCTTAAGATAACAGTTACAAAAGCTTAGTTGGACGCCTTCGGGCGGTATAAACATTCAACGGCAAAGTTACGTGGCCACAACGTGTCTTGCCTGTCTCCAAACTGTAATCTGCAACTAGATAATTTACGAAAAGATAGCTCTGTACCAAATTCTATGATGCAATGAATCATCAAAACCACCTGTAACTTAATTGTCGATGTTTATTATGGATAACTCTGAACATTTATTTCAGTTATAATTATTGAATGATTTGTATACATGTTGAATGGGTCGTTCTGGGTTTTAGTAACGTATTTCAAAGTAAATATTAGAATTATTTTTTTATATTATATCCATTGCTCACAGAAACTGGCCGATGGGGCCTTAAAGTCCTAGAGTGGCGACTACGTACCGGCAGACACAGGGTCAGTAGGTCTCCCACAAGGTGGTTCGATGACCTGGTGAAATCACTGGAATCCAATATGGGCAGCACAGAACCGGTCGCTGTGGAGAAATTTAGGGGAGGCCTATACTCAACAGTGAATGTCTTTTGACTGAGATCATGATGATTACGGATGTACGAAAAGGTATAATAAAATGGAATCGATATAACAGTTTTTATTTTAAATTTAACCTTCAGATTAGAATGCATGTCATTTTATACAATAATTAAAAGTTTATTCTCCTTCTCTTTATAGTATAACGTTTTTCAAATTAATCTAGTAAATTTAATTTACAGACTTTAGAGTTAAAATTATGAAAAAGTTATTGTTCTGTCACCTAAAAGTTTAAAGATATTCTTGAAATGACTTTTACAGCTAGAGCAACAAACATATTTCAAACCGTAATATAATACACTCATTTGCAAAAAAAAAACGGGCGGTTTCGATTTTCTTCCTGGCTGAAAAAAATAAAATACCAAAAAGGTTTTAATCATTTGAACATGTTACTAGCCAGTTATAAAAGTGCTATAATGTTTGTAAGAGTACCTTCCAAATTCAAATTTTTAACTGAGCCTGGTTTTAAAAGAAAACAACTTATAACTACATTTTGTGGCGCGAATTCCCTATAGTTAATATGGACTCTCATTATGTTTTTGTCAATTTTTATTCAATTATCTGATGTCCTTGACATTTAAGAGTATTGTTATTGCTGTTTAGCGATCTCGAAAATGGTAGATAAAGTGATAAAAGCGAGCAAAATTATTGCGCTGCTTGAAGAAGGTTGCAGCCAATGCTTCGTGGCTCAGAGGCTAAATGTGAGTTGGTCGACAGTTCAAAGGACCTGGCAGCGCTATCAAGAGATCGGTTCCGTCAAGAGAAGGCCTCGTCCTGGCAGAAAGACATGTACCGAACCACGGGATGATCGTTTTCTAGTTAGTCAAGCATTGAGAAATCGCAAATCTTCTTATGTGGACCTCAAGAACAGACTCGAAGAAGTAAATAATGTGCAAATTAGTCTATGGACGGTCAGGAGGAGGCTTCTCGCTGCTAATATACACAGTCATCGCCCGGCACGCGGCCCTAAATTACTCCGTGGACATCGAGTTGCCAGGCTTAGCTTCTCTCGAAATTGTGTGTCATGGACTCATGAAGACTGGGATAGGGTATTGTTCTCCGATGAAGCCAGGATATCTCTGCATGGTGAAGACCGACGTCGGCGAGTGCTACGTAGACGAGGAGAACGCTTTGCAGAGGCATGTTTTGAAGAAATCACACCTTATGGAGGGGGCTCTGTTATGTTTTGGGCAGGAATAAATTCTATGGATCGTACGGAGTTAGTCTTCATCGAAAACGGTACACTGACTGGACACCGATACATAACGGAAGTTCTAATTCCTTATGCACAACCCGCTTGAACCGCTCTTGGCGAAAACTCAATTTTTATGGACGACAACGCTCGCGCCCACCGGTCTGGCGATGTGGAAGCGTATATGCTAGAAGTCAGAATTCGTCGTTTGGACTGGCCAGCTAGAAGTCCAGATCTCAATCCCATAGAGCATGTCTGGGACGTTCTGAAGCGACGAGTGAGATCAGTGCAGCCGGCTCCGCAGACCATCAGAGAGCTAAAGAATGTGATTACCGCGGAGTGGGAACGTATTCCCCAAGAAACCATAAAAGATATACTCGCTAGCATGCCCAGACGAGTGCAAGCCGTGATTTCAGCAAGAGGGGGTCACACTCAATACTAAACTTTTATCTGCTTTTAATGTATTCAATAAAAACAAAGAAATTAACGCGTTTCATTTTTATTTAGCGAGCAGGTACAATAATAGTGTTTTGAGCTTAAACATTATTTCTCAATAATTTAATCAAAATGTTATGATAAAACTGATGAAAACTATTCCTTCCTAATTAATTTATAAAATTCTGAGGTTAACAATACCTAAAATTGTCAAACAAACAAATAGTAACTATTAAATAGTTCTTTGCTTAAGTGCCCGTTTTTTTTTTTTGCAAAAGAGTTTATTATGTTGTGTAATAACGGCACTCTGTATTAACAGTGATAAACTAGTATCGAACGTAAACACTTGTTTAATTACTCAGTATATATGTACCTATATATCACTTTTTAGTTCATTTCTTTGGAAGAAATGAACTAAAAAGAGAAAGCAGGAAGAGGAGCAGGTTTTCTTTTCTTAAATAAATATTTCATCACAATTATATAAATTTCCACACCTTTAAATATATATTTTTGCATCCGACACACTGGTTTTCAAGTTCATTAACGCAGGGATTTATATTGCAATAGAAACTACATAATGTTAACATATAAAAACATAGCCCAACTTCAAAACATTGTCGAATTTACTTATATACATGAATGATCATTCCCCTTCAATTATGATAATTTTATTTCACCAGCCTTTGTAAGATTAATATTCAAGACTGTTATATTCTATGTTTTTATAAAAAGGAAAACATTAAGTTTTACATAAAATAAGCGCGTAAACACCGCCAAGATACAAAAACAATAAAAGCCTGTCAACATTAATGGCAAATAATTTTAATGATATTTTCAAAGCTCCTCTTCGTTGATTGTTTTATGAAAATGTGTTCGATTAGTCAATGTAGGTGTTTGGTATTATATTGGTGCTTATTTAAACTGTCGACTTAAGTCTATATCGCATTATGTAACTTCTACGTAAATTGGTCTTAAGTATGGTTATATAGATTACGCTATAAGTAGACATATAATACGCAAAATGTGTTAAATCAAGAAATCAGTTCTAATGTTATACGTGCAAAAGTAGCTGTATCCCTCTGTCAAGTTTTAAAGGGTAAACCGCTGAAGCGGCCTATAAGATACTTATCATGAAAATGCTTTCATAAAGAAGGATATAAATGGATAGATAGATAGAGAGAGGTATCAATCTCAATTTTAATATTTTTAAATACATAGAGTAGACAATTACGTATGGGATGTAAAGGTCTGAAGGTAGTCGTTCAACGTTAAAATCAAAGCTCAAACGTATATAACAGACTTAAAGACGATTTGAACTCAATCAAGCAGAAAGCAAAGAAAAAAAAGATATATTTTTACACGATTCCAGAAGTTCTTATTTTTTCAGGGTGCTAAATGTGATGCCGTCTCTTTATTTAAAAAACTTAGGTCGCGTCATGTTCTGAAGCCAGTTAAGCGGACCTGGTACCTTAAAGGGAACTATTTTGTCATAAGTAGTTATTTAGTAGATTTAAAGGTTTAGCAGAAGAATACCATAGAAATACACACACACAGTATTTTTATCTCTAATTTATTTTTATTTTTTAACAGAGTACCTTATAACCACTAGAGGGCGCCACATTACCTTTAGTGTCACGTCATAATAATATAAAGCTGTCAGTGTGACTGCATTGTTGGTCTAGTGGTTAGCATATGCGGCTGCTGATCGAGAGGTCTCGGGTTCGACTCCCGGGTCAGACCAAAAATTTGTGTAATCCACAAATATTCGTTTCGGAGCATGGGTGTTTTTCAATGTATAATATGTATGTTTTAAAAAAAAAAGTATGTTTACCTATGTATTTATATCAGTTGTTTAGTACCCATAACACAGGCTCTGCTTACTTTGGGACTAGATGATGTTGTGTGTAAGATGTTAAAATTTTTATTTATTTATTTTTTAATATTATATCCTATATCCTATGGCGATCAAGACGCTTCTAACGATACCTTCTTTGTACAGTTTTATTAAGTAGTGGAGAAGCTATGAGGGAAAATATGAACATACGTTCATACATACATATCCTATCAAAATCATTACCCTCCTTTGGCTTTGCCGTAGTCGGGTAATTAAGTACCTATAGCATATTATTTTGTTTTTACTATTGTGATTGTTGCTTGAAAATGGTTGTCCATTAACCGCAGTTCTACTGGATAATAATTATTAAACGAAGTATCAATGTATTACATACTTTTACTTTTTAATAAACTTTGCTGTTTTTGACAGATTTCATTATTTTGTATACACGACTAGAGCTGAATCGCTCCATAAAAATAAAAATACATTTATAAGTTACAAAGAAAAAGATTAAAGTGAAATGTTTCAAGCTATTTACTCATGTGAATTTGTTAACTGAATATTTTAGGTTATGAAAACAAAAACCATTATCTGTAACCGTTACTATGAGGAGAATTATTGAATAACTTAATTCTTTTTTTTTAGAGTTCCCTAGTTCATGACTCAGAACCCTTATAGATTCGTCCTGTCCTTCCGTCCGTCCGTCCGTTCGTCCATCCTGGACTTACCATCCAAATAGGTAGTGCTAGAAAAATGAAACTTTGCATGGATATGTGTTTCTGTCATCTCGACAAAGTTCTCATATTATAATATCATAAAAAAAATCCCATTCACGTAAAGTGGGAACGATTTATGTTTCTCGCGTCAGATTACAAAAGAAGCGGCCAAGTGTGAGCCGGACTCGCCCATGAAGGGTTCCGTATCACCAATTATCATCATATAAAAATTCTTGTAGTTCGTCGTAACTTTGATCGATGTTTTTATAATGTGATGTGTATTGATTGAATGAAAGGTAAATTGCGGTTTACGATTTATGACTTATTAAAAAAAAAGTACTCACTAGATCTCGTTCAAACCAATTTTCGTTGGTAGTTTGCATGGTAAAACTATTCAGTTTACAAAAAAAAAATACTAGAAACCTCAACATCATTTTTGAAGACCTATCTATGACCCCACACGTATGGGTTTGATAAAAAAAAAAAATTTGAGTTCAGTTTCCAAGTATGCGGATCCCCGAAACGTGTTGTTTATTGTAATAATATCGTCTCTGTTAGACTTAAATGAACCAATTTATATCAACTTTTCGTAGTTGTAAACAAATACACCATCATCTAATTGCGGAATACCAAAGCGCTATCCTTTTTAATAACGTAGACTTTTACTTTAAATTAAGATACGGGTTGAACTCGGTTACTGAAGATATGAGGGAATAAAGAAGTTTTTATTGATCCTTTCTAGCACCAACTTTCTTAAATATTCATATTAATGGCTTACTCGGGTAAAACAAGTCTCCAAATTAAACTGGTATTTTAAATTTCGAGAGAAAGTTAAATCGAAATCAATTTTAATTGTTTAAATATCGTTTGAATTTATGTTTCATAACCATGCGCTATTAATTATTCGCTTAGCTTAGAATACAGAATTAAACTTTTTTATGATCACCTGACCGAGACCGAGGATTATTCTTTTGTATTTAAGGGTCACAACGCTCAGAGATACTAGGGTTATAGCATTGTCGTTTTTTTTTCTTAAAACATATGTGGTGGCATAGTGACTCTACTGTCTTATGGAAAGAAAGAGTAGGATCCAAAAGTAGTGGTAATCATACTTATTGAGAATACAGATAATGCAACGATGTAGTAAGGTGACCAACACTATGTTGGCCTATTGTAATACTTCTGCATCTTTGGGCCTTTGGTCTCGCCACGGTCTCGCGCTCACCAACGATAAATGACACGCAACTGCTGTCAGTTTAGGTTCATTTATTTTAAATATTTAAAACTACCAACGTGACTACTCTGCCTGATGGAAACTATGAGTAGATTCAAGGAGTAGGGGGTCACCATCCTCATTGTGAGAGTAGGTAATGCAGCATTGTGACCCATTACCATGGCGGCCTGGTCAGATTTTTCTGCATCATACTCCCGGCCTCCGGAAACCGGGAGAATGATGCAGAATGATTGGGCCTCCGGTCTCACACTCAGCAACGAAATACGACAGCAATAATGCTGTCATTATTAGGTTCGACGGTCGAGGCGAACCATTCGTGCTGAAATCAGCGTGGTTCTACTACCTGGAACCTAATGTATAATATATTTTTGTAGGTATTTATTATAATGCGTGACCTGATAATAGTTCATTTATATAAAATGTGTGTTTTGAAGAATAATTTTTTGAGGCCCTCATAGCGCATCTGCTCTAGATGATTAGAAACAATTACCAAGGGTAAGTAACGATGGCGTGGTTAATACCTGGATGCGTGACCGTGAGTGTTATGATACCATGAGCTTCTCCGTCATTGAAGGTCATACTCTAAGATGTTATCATAGTATAACAGTAGTGAGGCTCAGTTGGAGGCCTTCTGGACCCCCAACAGCAAGATTACGTAACCACAACGTTGTCTTCCTAATCCCCAACCTGCATTCGATCAACGTGGGGATGAATAACCTTAACCCTCTCCTGAGATGAAACATGAACCTAGCAGTGCAACGTTATGGGCTGTTGGTGATTCGTGATTGTCCAAAAAGGTATCAAATTTACGATGATGAACACCTTTAACTTTATATAACTGCTCCTGCTTTCAGATATTTAACTAAGATATTGATTAAAATGTCAAGAAATATTTATAAATACATTTTAATTGGTATACGTTTACACAGAAGCTTAAAAATACAATAGAACCATTAATCGTTTGTAAAAAATTTTAGCAATATGTTAATACTTACTCGTGTAGATTCATAAATAAAGCCGATAAGTACCGATCTTAATATTATTATACAAATATATTATTACCGATACGGAAATTTAATAAAATATGCCAGAATTTACAATCCCTTGTGAATATGACACACAGAAGCGTTCAAGTAAAATCTGTTATCATAAGCCTCTTTGACAATACGTGCGGACGTTCAAAGAGGATTACAATATAAAATGCTAAAATGTTTAATGTTTTGTTGAATAAAAATGACGACTCAGTAAATACTCAGCTTTGTTTGCCTAAATTGTGGTAATGTTGATTCAGTGAAATTGTATTCAAACCAGAATTTATGTTGTCATCTCAGATTTGATTTTATTTACCGACAATAGTACAATAATAGTATTATCATTGTCACCTGAGAACTTGCAAGTGCTTATGCACTGGAAAATATGTTTATGAGGGTAGGAGAATTTGAAAAAGACGTCGGTTCTCTAGCCACACGTGATTGGTTGGAAATTTAAATAGCTAGTATATTATTTACACTTTGAATGCTGACGCTAACAATTATCCTATAATAATTCCGAGGCTTAAACGATCTGGCTTAGCTACCGGATATATACCACCAAATTTCCGCAACTATTTTCTATACTAATATAGACTACCTATTTTGGAATTCTACCTGGAAATTGCAGGACTGAATTGAATAATTTTACGTGTGTCTAATTGCGATGAACCAGGCTCTGATTACATTCGTGTTCTCCGAAAAGTTCCTGAATGTATTTATTTATCTGAAAAGCTTTTAACTTTATAATATTAATATTCTATTATCTTAATTATAAAAATATTTTACCACATTACAACATACAAAATTTCATAAGAATTGGTTATGGCACACCCGCAACCTTTATACATATTAATATAAATATATATGTTAGGGATTCTCTTAATCTATTAACCACTCATAAACTAATTTGCTATTTCCTTAATATTAATATTATAACTCTGAAGATCTATCAGTACAGCACGATTCACGAGAGATATATTTTTCTTGGATTGTAATAAAATCAGGACAGAAATTAATCGGCAAACTTTTCATAACGATACCTGTTTTTTTGCATAATCCATTGGTATCAAAAGGATATGCTTTAAGTGTTACTTTGAAGTAGACAAATCGAAATTTTCGCAAGCTGTTTATTTTCTTTACAAAACAACTACATTGAGAGTCTCTTGCAAATACTCAATAAGAAATCGTTGATCTTGTTACACGAGTGAATTATCCGAAATTGAAATACCGGATTTTGTGACAATTTGTGAAATAGTTATTTTAAAATAATAAAAAATGGCCAGTTACATCAATTATTTTTCATAAGAATTAAAAGTTTGTTTACGAAAAAGAAACAAATTACAGGATTCGTATTTTTGAATTTTAGCTTCATCTTGTTTTGGTTTTTGTTTGAGGATTTGTGTTTGCCTCGAGAAAATTTGGTAGATAGTATACTTGTTTTATTATAATTTATTTTATGTGTAAAAATTTAAACAGCAAGCCAATAATGGTCAAGCTTGTTAAAACTACTTAGTGTTTAGGTCCTATTTTCGTGTTATAGGCCTTCCCTACGAAGGAAATCTTAGTGAATGATAGGTAATCTTTTCTGCACCCAAGTCCCTATGCATAAAACCTGATTTTCTTCTGTCACTTAAGTTATTTACACACATATTTACTTGTAAAAGTAGTTATTTGTTTGTCACATGTTCAAGAAATTCATTATATTATCGTAGAAAACTATGGGAAACTTTTCACGTTAAGAATACAAAGTGTCACCACCCCTATTCAATCCGCGGTTGTCATAAAAGGCGATTAAGGGATAAACTACGCAAGACAAAATCAATGCAAAGAGAAAGAAGACTTGAAACCAACTCTATACCAACTCGTCTGGCCAGCGTGGTATAGTAGGCCAAAACCTCATTTATAAGTAGAGGCCTATGTCCAGCAGTGGACTGTTGAAGGCTGTTGATGATGATGATGATGATGATCTCAAATTTTACCAATACATATCAACAAAATATTTACTACAATTGACATTCAGCACTATCTATCTAGAATTGTGACGATAAAATGATATTTCTTTTTGAACTTATATACTTTGTTACGTGTGAAGTTTGTCTGTATAATGAGAATTTGTACATTCTGTTTTCAGAGAATTATGTTATGTCAAGACCCTCTTTTAAAGTTGGAGGTTGAGATAATGGTGCTATAAACACAAAAATATCATATCATATTAATTATTTTCTGAGAAATAACAATAGACAGTGTTTGTTATGATAATAAATTTCTATTAAAGTTTGTGTAGAATGAATAAACGTTTTGAGATTGAAAACATCAGAGTCAAGAAGCATGGTTGGGAACTAATGTTCGTGATTGTAGACACGGGTGGTTTTATAATGAACCTGATCTAAATGCTCTAAATGACTACAGAGTGGTGTAAAGCAAATACATAAAAGATGTTTAAAATAACTTTACGAATAGTTTACCATAGATATTTTTTAAGTAACATATGTTTTTACTTACTTGCTTTGACGACATGAAACGTACGATTAAATTATCGCTTTGTTAGTCTAAAGCTGTTGTGGCCTCAAGTCAGCTATCTATAGCTATTAGGTATATATTTTATTGTTTACCATAAAAAGTAAGCAAAGTGGTTATACAAGTTGGTACATACAAGTGGTTCCGGAGATTAGCACGTTAACAAACTAAATATTTTAAAGAAAAAAAAATCGGACAACTTACACACAACGCCATCTAGTTTATAACTAACCAGAGCTTATATTACGAGTACAAGAAAACTGATTTAAATACATTAATCGTATTTTACGTATTTAATACGTATTTATTCACTACCGATATGCGAATTATTTAGTGTTAATAATAAATAGCTTATGTTAACTCAGGCACGAAATTCAATGAAATGTGAGTCGTAACTATGTTCAAAATACGTCGGAGGCACCAATTTACCAGTTTCCATGGTAAACTATTCTTATGTATTATCGGCAAATTTCATTGAGTAACACACACTTTATTAATAAAATTATTTAATTCGGTTATCAGTCAGGCTATTCAGCTTTATAAAAACTGAACAATTTTTTTTATCATGATAATTCTCATAGCCGATTTCAGCCACGGCGGCCGGAGAGCACAAGTGTGTGTACAAACAGGGGAGAAATAGGGAGCAGTTTCGAGGGCTTCTCTAAATTAAATCATGGCCTTCGTAACTCTAAAAGTTTTAAAACTTAAAAAGAAACAGCCTTTTGCAAACTTTAGTTTTATTTACTTTGTAAGTAAAAACTGTATTAGTAGTATTCAAGTTTCGTTTTACAAATCAGCATCTAACTGTTGTGGAAAACTTTTCTGTATAAATTTATAGCAAAGGGTACAGAAGCGATTCTATCGCTTCTGCTATATAATATTTAAATTGAACACGTAACTTTAATGATGACTGGAAACCAGAATTGAATATAAAAGAGGAAACCTTTGATATCAAAAATATATATCCTTTGATATGGGTTTGGAATGATGATAGGTGATTTGATATATAAACTATACTTTTGTAAATTCGATGGAATAACGTTTCATAAATTTGTTAATTCTCATAATATTTTACAACTTAAATTGATTATCATTGGTATGTTTTAATAACTTCTTATGACGTTTTTAAACGGACGGAATTCAACACTCCTTTATATAAGAATTGTTGTCAGTAAATTTTTTTTTTACTGACAACAATTTTTAGGGGCCGTCCATTAGTAACGTGATCTTTTTTTGGCATTTTTAACCCTCCCCCCTCCCCCTTGGTGATTCATGGCGAGTTTTACGACCCCCCCCCCCCTTATATCACGTGTATCACGTGTACCTACAAAAATCTTAATCGAATACATTTTTTTTAAATGTTAATAAAATACAGGTCAGGCATCAACTTCTTTTATTATAGAAAATTAAAGACTGCAATAATTACGTTCAGAGGCAGAGTAGTTTACTGAAAACCCAATGAAAGAAATGCGAAAATTCACAGAAAAAATAAATACTCGTGATATATTACTACACCCCCTCTCCCCCCCCATATTTCGTGATGTTTTGTGAAGCCCTCACCCACCTTTCAAGCTTTACGTGATTAATGGACATCCCCTTACCGACCCGTCTGGCCAACGTGGGATAGTATTCCCAAAATCTCCTTTTTAAGAACAGATGTAGGTATATTCATCAGTGAACTCTTAAAGACTGTTGATAATTATGCTTCTACGGGTTGATCGACAATTTCGTTCTAATTTACGCATCTAACATACATGTAACATACAACTGAATATTTGGAAATTAAACAGACACATTTTGCTTTAAATTTTATTTCAATTAGAACAAAAATAAAAAAAATACAGCAGTTTCTTTACTGAGTGATGTTACAGCTGCTGGCACAAAACAGAACATTAGCTGTGATTAATAGTGTTTTTGTGTTCGTGATACAAATATTATACACCTAAGAGACGTTAAGTGATTACAATGTACTTAGAACTACTATTATATTTATGATCACTAAAGAAATCTCTTTGTTGATATAACAACTAGACATAAATTTCGTCTCACTTTTATGGGTTTTCTATATTTATGCCTACAAAAGTGACTCCGCCTGATGGAAAGCAAGAATAGAATCTATGGATAAGGTCATCATCTTCATAGTAATTACAGACAATGCAGCATGATGACTAATTATAGCGGCCTAGTGAGATGCTTCTGAATCATTCTGTCTCTGGTCTCACACTCACTAACGAAATACAACAGCATAAATGATTACTCATGATTTTACTGTAAACGGGACTTATTCGCGAAAATATTATACCTTCTATTTTCTGACGTTTCGAACGGGTTATACCGCTCGTGATCACGGGTAGACTGACGGGTAACTGTAGATGTGTGTCGCGAATAAGTCCCGTTTACAGTAAAAACATGAGTACGTGTAAAAGTCGCGAATTTAAGGTTGATCTTCTGTGTAAGGGTAGTACCACCCAGGTCCACCACATGATATGTAATAAGCGTTTCCGTGATTCGGAGGTCACGTTAAGCAGTCGTTCCTGGATGTTATTATAAGACAGCAGTCATAAAGCTTAGTTGGCCTTCGTGCGGCAAGATTACGTAGCCACAACGTGTCTTGCTGGTCCACAACCCGCACTCGGGCAGCGTGGGGACGTATACCCTAACCCTCTCCTGAGAGAAGACCCGATCCCAGCAGTGAGACGTTATGAATTGTTGATGATCCTTTATATAGTAATTGTTCATGACTGGACGTATTAAGGGCTATGAATATGTAGTATATCCTTCTATATTGTCGGCTCACAGACTCACGCGCCCACTCGCTATAGTCGTTAACAGTCGATTAAACTGTGTCACGACCGCACGTGAGCTGAAGATGTCTTAAAACTTCCTTCTCATTCATTTACAAATAGTACAGTGAGCGAGGGAACGAATGACTGAGTTACACATACACTACAGGATGAAGAATGAAAAAAAGCGGCCAAGTGCGAGTTGGACTCGCCATGACGGGTTCCGTATCAGGAAGTAACATCATATAAAAGTTCTTGTAGTTCGTTGTAACTTTCATCGATGTTTTTATACTAGTCTATTGATTGGATGAAAGGTAAATTGCGTGTTACAATTTATGACGTATTAAAAAAAAACTACTTACTAGATCTCGTTTAAACCAATTTTCGTTGGTAGTTTGCATGGTAATGTACAACATATATTTTTTTTAGTTTTATCACTCTCTTATTTTAGAAGTTAGAGGGGGGGGGGGGACACATTTTTCCACTTTGGAAGTGTCTCTCGCGCAAACTATTCAGTTTAGAAAAAAATGATATCAGAAACTCTACATTATTTTTGAATACCTATCCATAGATACACGTATAGGTTTGATGAAAAAAAAATTTTTTTATTACAGTTCCAAGTATGGGGACCCCCAAAATGTATTGTTTTTTTTTCTATTTTTATGTAAAAATCTTAATGCGGTTCACAGAATACATCGACTGACCAAATTTCAATAGTATAGCTTTTATAGTTTCGGAAATAATTGGCTGTGACATACGGACGGACAGACAGACAGACTTGACGAATCTATAAGGGTTCCGTTTTTTGCCATTTGGCTACGGAACCCTAAAAATATTGTTGGCTGTTCAGTAAGTTTACACTGTACAGTTTTCCATAATTAGAATATTAGTTTAACAGTTTCTCAGTTCGGATGATGTGTAATAAAGTCATTTTGCTATTTAACATTTTTATCTTGTAATATCATTAAGCTCAAACACCCGTTCTATATAACGACTGAAGTAGCAAGTAATAACAGTTACAGTACGTTCTCGTACACACACAATATCTCGCGTAAGTTCTAATGGCCTTCTGTATTCTGTATTGTATGTAAATATATATATATAACAATTTAGCATAAAGTATACTCGTATAAAAAGAAAGTATACTGATATTACAAAAACTTTAAATAGTACCTAAATTGAGTTAAGGGCGATGCTATTTTGAATTTAAGTTTGGTATTTACAGGGCAGGGGGCTATTGAGTGTGCGGGTTACATTCTGACATTAGTTTATTTATTTATTTATACATCTTGGGAACACAAACAGAAGTATATGAAGTGTAGGTACAGTTGTATGTAAAAAATAAACTTAATAAATATACCACCAACTACGTTTTCAACATATTACGGTTCTACTTAAGGTTTTTCTTTTCTAGGTCATAAATATGTCTTTATGATGGTTGGGCGACTTTCGCCACACCGTTAAGTTTTCTTAAAAGTTTTGACTGGGTCATGATATACGTAATATCAATTATCATTAAAAGATTTACTATTTTAATTATGTTCAATAATAAGGCGTTGCTTAGTTTTCTTTTTAGATTTTTTGTTTACAAGATCATTTTAGGGCTGATGACTGTAAGGTCGTTTTTAATTGATCTTGAAAACTTAATTAATAAATAGGTATGTTATTTAATAAATAAGAATAAAGAAGAAATTAAGAGGAATATATACGACGTAGATATATTTCACGAGAAAAAAAATAAGCTTTTTGAATTGTATTATTTACTTTTTAGTAATTTAATTAAATCAGTTATGTTCAGATTTAACCAAGTTGAGTTATCGACGTAAACGGTAAACGTAGTGTAGGACGCCCACAGGCGAGGTGGAGTACGACCTGCGTAAGATGGCTGGCAGGAGCTGGATGCGAGAAGCCCAAAATCGATCAGAGTGGTGTGCAATGGGAGAGGCCTATGTCACGCAGTGGACTGCAATAGGCTGATGATGATAATGATGATGATGAGTTATCGACTATCACAGTTTTAGATCCTAAAAATATTCACCAAATAAATGATTATACATCACAGTCATGTTTGATATTTGAAAGTAATCTACAAAAAATTAGGAGAACTTCTTTTGCTCCAGGTTTTTAACTTAAGCAAGTCTTTGACCAAAATCTTTTTCTTCCGAAGTTTTTGAAAGAAAACGGTTGGAAGATAAAACATATCCCAAAGGATTTGACGAAGTAATGAATACATAATTTTTAAAGCGATGTCATTTATAGTATAATTCTGTTGTAATAAATATTTTCTACCCATTTAAACGTTTTAATTTTGATTGTTATAGAATTTCGTTTCTCATTGTAAAGCATTTTTATTTTATTTATCAATACGTTTTAATTAAAAGTACTTGTCTTCTTAATGCTAGCAAACTAGATTCATTGTTTACAATTTATTTATTTGAAATTCAATAAAAACTCAAATTGCCCTAAACTTACAATCTATATGATCTTGATTCTTTACTTTTTCTTTCATTTTGCTAAGCAATTATTTTATAAGCATAACCGAATAGTAATATTGCTAAATAACTATATACCATATATTTCTAAGTACATATATACACATTGTAAATACATAACAGCCAGACAAATTACTAAGTACTAGACTAATGAACCAGTTATAACTCTAGGATAAATAAATTAGTTTACCTTTCATTTTGCATTTTTTAGAATTTATTTCACTGAAATACTATTGGCACGGTTGTAACATCTTTGCATAAAGGTCAGTCCAATCGATTTGATGAAATTAAAACAAAAGCCTATTATTACACGATCTCTCCGGTGAACCCATTGCCCTAATGGCATGATATTATAAACAAGTGCTATTTGAAACCTTCTTGTATTTTTCAATTACTCGCAATGGTCCTTTAAAATTTGAAATTGTCAAGATTGTTTACTTTAATTAAAGTGAAAACGATTTTTGAAGACAGAGGAAGTTATTTGTTGTGGCCTTTTAGAAGTTACTTTCAGTAATGGCATTGTGACGAAACGTTTATATGTTGTGATGTTATTAATAAAATTATTTTATTATTATAGTCAGCCAATATTTTGTACGCCACTTGGATCGATCCTTGGTATTTCACATACGACACATCTTGAGCAAATCATTACTCCACCTGGCCTGTGGACGTCTAACACTACATTAATAATAACAATTACATTACATTTACAGTATCAAACAAAAACATAATAATGAAATGTTTACTCGTATATGTTTACTCGTGTGTACTCGTAAATACGCCTCATAAGAATATCTACTACTCCATAGAGGAGAGACGGGCATTTAAAAACAACGCTCTTCTCTCGTGAGTGGAATATGTCCTTGAGTAGTCGGTTTTTCCAAGTGATATGTTGGTTTATATGCCCCATAAACTATAAATTTTACTATACCAACCGATATTATAGAAAACTGGGGTTCAAATGGTATCTGGACAAAACAGTATCAGACACTTTTGAGATAATGACAGAAGAGGAACGCATTTACAATGATTATATATGTAAAATAATGCAAGAATCTAAAGACTGTTTTTATTTTACTATTTTTTTTATGAAAATTATAAACCTTTTTGAAATTTTCCTCCTAGAAGAAAATGAGTAAATACTATTCTTCAAGATATGGAGCTTGGTAATAGGTTTCTACGGAATTTTTGTTAATCTTGCCAATGAATAGAATTTCAGCCGTTTGTGGTTTCAGACTGACGTTTCGTAGGTTTCAATATGGTGTTTCATTTTAAACTTTAAGATTTAACAATTAAAATACAATTTTGCTTCAATGAACATTCAGTTACGAAGCTAAAAATGTCTACTACTCGTTGCCAAGCGGTGTTTTATTTAAATGTTGACTGCGGTGCGGTTTGTATCTTATCCCCTGAATATTTATCAGAAGGGTACTTTTAAATGCGTACTTGCCAAAAATGTAAGTGCTGGTTTTATGTTATACACACCGCCAGTTTTTATGATTTTTAAGTTTAGTAAATACAGTCTTTTTAAGGTTCCGTAGCCAAATGGCAAAAACGGAACCCTTATAGATTTGTCATGTCTGTCTGTCTGTCCGTCCGTACGTCACAGTCACTTTTTTCCGAAACTATAAGAACTATACTATTGAAACTTGGTAGGTAGATTTATTCTGTAAACAGTATTAAGATTTTCACACAAAAATAGAAAAAATACATTCATTTTTGGGGTTCCCCATACATGACAACTGAAACTCAAAAAAACTTTTTTCATCAAACCCATAGCGTGATCTATAAATAAGTCTTCAAAAATGATATCGAGGTTTCCAATATAACTTTTTCTAAACTGAATATTTTGCTCGAGAGGCACTTCCAAAGTGGTAAAATGTGTGTGGGGGGACACACACATTTTACTAACTTACTAACTTCTAAAATAAGAGAATGATAAATCAAAAAAAAATAAAAAATATATATGATGTACATTACCATGCAAACTTCTACCGAAAATTGGCTTGAACGAGATCTAGAAAGTAGTTTTTTCTTAAACGTCATATATCGTAAACCGCAATTCACCTTTCATTCAATCAATACACTTTTATTATACAACGAACTGCAAGATTTTTTATATGATGTTACTTGCTGCTCGCAAGCCTTCATGGACGAGTCCGACTCGCACTTGGCCGCTTTTTTTTACTTTCATAAGTTTCGAAAGTTCACTCTTCTGTAACACTTTAATAAATTATCAGATAGTGTACACGCCAATATACACGTTCGACGCTCTTTAAAAAAATTTATAGATTTTTTTGTATTTTTTTTTAGTTTTATTTTGAAATTATTTTATTAAATATAAAAAAGAAATTAAATCATTTGTTATTTATCTGATTTGAAAAGCATTTTAGAAA
Organism: Phragmatobia fuliginosa; assembly: GCA_932526445.1. Taxonomy (NCBI): domain Eukaryota; kingdom Metazoa; phylum Arthropoda; class Insecta; order Lepidoptera; family Erebidae; genus Phragmatobia; species Phragmatobia fuliginosa. The sequence goes on along the minus strand of OW052074.1, from coordinate 14,091,850 downwards.
ACATACTCGTTCAAATTACAATTTTTTTTAGATAAAAGTTATCTTTCAGATAACAAATATTTTTGGATTGATAAAATCAAATTATTTTTTTATTTATTTATTTATTTTGGAAAACCAACAGCTACAAAAAATAAAATAAACAGTTTGATATGCAACATCAAGCCAATTATAGGTCTTCACGGATTGCGACATTATAATATAATGAAAGTTCTGGAACAGTAATCATCAACATAGACACTACGCCAATACAGTAAATGAGAAAAAAAGGAAACTAAAAAATTCAAGAGTTAAATGTTAAAACACCATCACTCAAAAAACTTAAGGTTTAGCATGCCGCGTAAAACATTGACTTTCGTATTAAACAGATCTATACCGTACTCCCTGCACAACCCATTGAATGCGCCGCTCGCCCGAACCATGTATGAGTTTCTTCTGTAGTTAGAGGAGGCAAAGGGAACCGAAATGGGTGGATTAAATCTAACCGATCTACGGGGAACATTAAATTTCAATTTTTGCAGAAGACCAGGACAATCAATCTCATTAGAAATTATTTTTAATAGAAATGAGTGATCTGCTAATTGGCGTCGATTTACTAGAGGCTGTAAATGAAATCTTTTGCACAGGCTGATGTAATTATTTGAACTGTACGGAATATTTAAACGAAAACAAAGGAACCTCAAAAAACGTTTTTGAATGTTCTCGATGCGATCAATGTATTTATAATAGCAAGGGTTCCAAACCTGCGAGGCATATTCTAGGTGGCTTCTTACAAAGGTACAGTAGAGAATTTTAAGTGTTTTGGCCTTCACGAAGCAATTGGCTATTCTCATTACAAATCCCAAAGCCTTCGAAGCTTTTGATATTATTTGTTCGATATGAACATTAAACAGAAGCTTCGAATCATGGTATACGCCAAGATCTCGCACTCCATCACATCTAGGTATAACTTGCCCCTTAAGTTCGTATGATGCTAATATTGGAGAACGCTTTCTACCAAATGAAATGACTGAGCATTTAGCAGGATTAAGTTCCAATTTGTTTACTTGACAGTAGTGATCAAGTCGCGATAGGTCAGATTGAAGTGCCTGCACATCCTTTGTCGAAGATACCATCGAATAAATCTTCATATCATCAGCAAAACAAAGCAAACTGGAATTTTGGAAACAGGAGTCGATATCATTCACGTAAATGGTAAAAAGCAACGGACCGATTAAAGAACCTTGCGGTACACCGCTGGGGATAGAAACCCAGCTAGAAATATAGTTACTAACCACAACAGCCTGCGTACGATTTTCTAAGTAAGAGGAAAACCAACGAAGTAAATCTCCCCTTATGCCACTATTAGATAACTTTATTTTCAGCAGGTCGTGATCTATTTTATCGAACGCCTTGCTATAGTCTGTGTAGATGACGTCGACCTGTGCACCATCCTCCATACCCTGAGTCACGTATTCGTTCAAGAGTACCAGGTTTGAAACCGTTGAACGACCCTTCAGAAAACCGTGCTGTGAAGGATTAAAACAGTTTTTGAGTGCTGCGTACACCTGATTGTAAACGATCTTTTCAAATATTTTTGCTAGTACACACAACTTGGAAATCGGTCTATAGTTAACAATTTCCGTTTTAGGCCCTTTTTTATGCACTGGAGTAACATACGCGGACTTCCAAACCTGAGGAACAGTACAAGTAGTAATTGATTTCCTAAATAACAGCGATATCGGGAAAGCAATAGTTTTAGCACATTTTATAATAAATTTAGGTGACAAATGATCAGGACCGGCCGCCTTTGATGGGTCAAGACCGCTAAGAAGTTTGGTGAGATACTCCAAATCAATTTCAATCGAGCTGATATCACAAGACGAGTATGATGTATCAGCAGTGCAGGTATTTGTAGCAGCGACAGCAGCCGGGTCAAGAAAAGTAGACTGGAAATGTGTAGAGAATGCATTGCATATTTCATGAGGAGATGAAACCGATACGTTCCCATAATTAAAGTAGCTCGGCAGTGAGTTAGATTTAGAGCGTTGCTTTACAAAGCTCCAAAAATATTTAGGATTCTTTTCAATACACTCCTCAGTAGAAGCTAGGTAATCAGAGTAACATTCAGTCTCAAGCTTCTTTATCCTATCGCGTAAGAGCTTGAACGTAGCTTGGTCGGAAAGTCTGCCATATAATTTGAATCTTTTGAGGTACTTCGATTTCTCTTTAATGAGACGTTTAAGTTGAGATGAGTACCAAGGCGGATAAGTGTTGAAGCAAATATTCTTGCTAGGAACATATTTGTTACGAATGTTCGCTATAGTTTTGTAAAAGTACGTCACACACTCTTCGAGCGTCAGATTCATAAACACTTTATCCCAATCAAAAGTTGATATTTCACTATTTATCGAATTAAAATCTCCTTTATCATAATTATACCGAATGTACGACGCGGGAATCAAATGTGTGCACTCCGCGAATTAATATTAAATGTACAACAGTGAATTACTTTAGACCAACGATGATAAATGAAATGATGAAAAATTATGAGGCATCTGAAGTTAGTTATGTAAATTAAAATAAATAATAATATTACAGATACAACATTAATGCTGAACAATAAATTAATATAAATATAACCGCGATTTTAATCGACTCAGTTAATTTGAACTTTTATAAATTAATTTCAAGTCGGTAAAGTGTGGTAATAGACAGTTCAATAAATCTTTAAGGGTGTCAGATTTAGTTAACTGAAAAGATTGATTCAATTTGCTTTCCTCGAATTTGAGGAACTTAATAATAAAATTAGTGTCTTATTAATCTACCGTAATTTGTGCCCTTACTTCGGAAGTTCGGCTCATTAATTTAAAGTAATGTGATTATATTTGAGTTCTACTTAATTAAAAGAAATATGTTTTCAGACATCGAATCGAAATAGCAGAATTAAGTGTCAAACGTTCCATGAAATCTATACATATAAATACAATTGAAATCTTTTTTTGTGATTTCAAATTTAACAGCTTATTACTGAATGCAAATAAAAGTATTTACCCCATGGTTAAGTTACTTCTTATTACATTAAATATCTGCCAGTGAAAACTCCATTTAAATCAGTCAAGCCATATCAGAGATTAGGCGCACAAACAGACAGACAATATTTAAAAAAATATCTATTGATTTAAGCTACTTTTTTATGGCTGATTTTGGTCTCGAGTTGGTTTTGGTACTCAGTCAGATATTACCTTTTTGTTATAAACTAAATATTGAACAACTTGCTACAAGGTTTCTATAAAAATATTTTCTGTCCTTTTAAATATACGTAACATTATTGTTAAAAGATCCTTTTAGAGATTTTCTTTCTCCTCTAAAGCAGAATAATTGAATGGAAACATCGTTTGTTGAGACATTTACTCTTTCAGAGCCGTCGCTTCTGTATTTTAGTAGATAAAATCTGCTCCAGTCGGTCACTGAACCTTGTGACTATGGAAATGAGATATAAAACCTCACATTTATTGTTCAGTAATATTTTAGGGCATCTTATTATTGAACATAGTAAATGTGACAATATGAACAAAGATTTCCTTTGAAATAAAATTGTATGTGAAACGTTCAGACATATTACTTAGAAATTTATTCACCAGCCGACAAGAATATTGCCGAAGTTTTATATAAATATACAATTTAATGATTCTTTTCATTCTTTCATTTAGAGCGTGAAGTTATAGTAACCCTCATTCCCTCTCATTGGAGAGGGAGGATGAGACTTAAGGTGGATAATGGTGGCTCTAGGGGTAGTCTCTAACCATCAGATTCACTCTTTTATGGTTAATTAACATTTGTCTACGATTACACCCGCGCGTATGTAGGACATCGCGATGAAAAATAGTGCATGTATCATTTACATGCATGAACTATGAAACTGCTAAGTTTCATGTAATTACTTCCATTCAGTAGTTAGTTAGTGAAAGAGTAAAATAGTAAAATAATAAGCTAAACCTAGTTGTCATGAACATCTATGGCAATCATTATTAAAAGTCAGTGCCCTCATATATACTGACAACTAGATCAACCTTCGAATTTCAATTCTCCCTCAGAATTGCGGAGGTCCGATGACAGTCGCTCCGTTTTAAAACTAATATAACCGATATTCCGGTTAAACCGGTTGAACTAGTAGCCGGCCCAAAATAATCTTGTTTTGTTTTCCTACTTTTCTGTCTTCATTGCTAACTTTCAAGCTTCTTTGTTTTTTCGGATAGTATTTTTTTTTTGCAAGTGTATTATTTTAAAGAAATATAAGACTTCCTGGACGGAAATGACTAATTATATTGTAATATAATGTTTATCAATATATAGTCAGAATCATCCACAGAATCAGGTCACAAATCACGCTATTTAAATAAACAACCGACGAACTCCTGCTTTGATAACTTGCGGTTTATAAAGCGATAAATTTTAAAAAATCATCTCATTGAACGTGTTTATTTAAAAAAAATAGGCCCGAATTTAGTTTAACACATATTACATCGTGCAGTAAACAGTTATAGCTTTTCTAACAACACACGCAGCTGGCACTCGACAAAGTTTACGCGTCAGCGAGACATGTAGAAATTATTATCCATTTTCAGTTGTCTAAGCATCCATTGAGTCATTGACTGTGATTATATAATTACTCTAGATTTTTCGTACTAACTTAATTCTTAGAAACACTTACTCACCCTCTCAACAAAATAGTTACCAACCTTACGGTCAAAGCACAGATTAATAAATAGTGTCAAAGTAACAAAAAATGAGGAGACGTTATCTAAAAACAAACTCAAATTGAACATGAATAAGAGCTAAATCACCCTTTTTTTTTTTTTTTTTTTTTTTTTTTTTTTCCGTGCGGAAATCCCCCCGGATGCCACATAATTGTGGCTATGTCGGACTCGAACCGACCAAAACCGCACGCCTTCTCGGGCACTAGAAGTCGGGAAACCAGGTGCACCCTCGAAAGGAAAAACCCTGGGACCCCAACGTACCTCGGGCCATCTTTGTTTTCAGATGGCCTCCTACTATGCGAGAACGAATGAAATCAACTTGCCACCCCGGCCTGCTTCTGCTAGGGTGGCAGGTGGCCTCACCTGTCACCCCCAGGCCTGCGCTTATGGAGGACGGAGATCGTTTTGCGATCTCCGGCGCCTGAGTCGCCTGCGGTACCTAGCCCGTTGCCGGGCCTGGCGGACCGGGAGGGTTCTGAACCTCTCCCGGTCCCGCTCCGCCATCTCCTTTGCAAGCATAACTTGCTCACAGTAAGAGACAGCGGAGTTCCACGCACTCTCGCTCCGTATCATGGCCGCAATCATGTTACCGAGCGAGAGAATTCCCACTCCGATGGCCGCCACGAGATCTCGCCTCGGCTCCTCCCACGCCGGACACTCTGCCAGTGTATGAAGCGCCGTGTCCACGCTGCAGCCATCGCAGTGGTGGCACTCAGGCGTTGGCTCTTTGCGGATCAGACACAGATGATCACCGAAACAACCTTTTCCAGTGATCACCTGCGTCAGCCGGTAAGAGAGGGTTCCGTGACGCCTCTCGAGCCAATCCTCCATAAGGGGTCTTATCGCCGCAATAACGGCGTGCCCAGCGCTCGGTTGCCCAAGTCGTTCCCTCCACTCTTCCACGAGGGCCTGGTGGAGCTGGGATTTCTGAGCTTCGATTTCTGAAATTTCAGGACTCTGACCCAGCTCCCGCGCCTCCTTGCGCCACTGATAAAGTGCCGCAAGGGCTCTCGCAGCCAGATCCCATGGTGGAGTTCCAGCCAGGAGACTCGCCGCTTCAAAAGAGATCGTGCGGTACCCTCTTATGATCCTAATGGCCAGCACTCGCTGTGGTCGTCTCAGCAACGCAGCGTTGCTGGCCTTTAGGGCCTCCGCCCATACTGGGGCCCCATAAAGGGCCATGGACCGCACAACTCCAGCGTAGAGTCTCCTACAGGAGTCATCGGGCCCCCTCATATTGGGCAGCAACCGTGCTAATGCACGCGCCACTCCAACCAACTTGGGGACCAGACTTTGGAAATGATGTCCAAAGTCCCATCGGCCGTCGAGTACCAGTCCCAGATACCTCATAGAGGGCTCGATGCCGATGCGAGTGCCTCCTGCTATCAGGCTGAGTCCCTCAGGTGGCTTCATCCGAGGCCCGTGGAAGAATAAGGCCTCCGATTTGTGTAGAGCCACCGTAAGACCCAGCCGCTGGATTCGTTCCACGACTTGGGCAACCCCGGTCGTGGCCCTAATGATTGCCTCACGGTGCGTCCCACCGCACGCCGTCACTAGCGTGTCGTCCGCATAGCACGTGACGGCGACACCATCAATGAGTGCACCGCGAAGCACCCAATCGTAGCCAATGTTCCACAGGAGCGGCCCTAAGACCGACCCCTGCGGAACACCGCACGACATTTCACGCCGTCCGAGACCGGTCCTACAGGGGTAGATGACAGCTCTCTCCGACAAATACGCCCCGACTATGCGACGGAGGTAAAGAGGCACTCGGTGATATACCAGCGCCTCTTTGATGCAACTCCAGGGCAGGGTGTTAAATGCGTTGGCGATGTCCAAAGACACCGCCAACATCACCTCGCCCCGGGAAACTGCTTCGTCCGCTAGAGCCTTCACACGCATGATCGCATCCACGGTGGAGCGCCCTTGACGGAAACCGTACTGGTTGTCCGCCAGATCCGGCCCCACTCTTAAGAGATGCTTGACGAGGCGCCATGCAATCACCCTTTCAAAGAGTTTGCACACCTCGTCAAGCAAGACTATAGGCCGATAGGCGGATGGTGTGTCCGCCGGGCGCCCCTCCTTACGGATGAGGACCAGTTTCCCCGTCTTCCACAATTTCGGAAACTGACCCTGCTCGAAACATGCGCTGAAGAAGGCTCTCAGTCGGGGCTCAAGAGCCTCGTCATCTAAAGCCAGGACCCAAGCTCGACCTGGAATGCCATCGGGTCCTGGGGCGGTGGTTTTGGCTTTGAGCCGGTCCACCGCCACTGCAAGTTCTGCCCCTGTGACCTCAGGCACATCGTCGTCATTCACGTTAGGTGGTGTCACGTTAGGGTAGTCACGGGGTGCGGGGTCCGGAACCTCCGCGTGGTGCACCCTGGGCAACGGAGACGGCAGCGCCTCTCCTGCTCAGCGGGGGAGACGTTGCCGCCTTCGGCAGATTCCGGCCGAGGTGGAAGCAACTCTTTGAGGGTTGTTCGGAGGCTTTCCACGTATCCCTCCGTTAAGCGGAGGGCACAGTGGAGAGAACGATAGAGGGCGGAAGAGTTCTTCACTGCTGGTGTTGACCAGAGGTGGTGGACGATGGTCTGATGCAGACCACCTTCCGACCAAGTCGCAAGTCTGAATGCCGCGGCATTCAGAAACGACGGCTCTTTGAGGGCTACGAGGAAGGTTACCTCTTTAAAAAACCATGGGGCGGACGGACTCGGTCTGATACAGACTCCGTCCGGCCAAACCGCAACCCTGAACGGACAGGACCGGTGGCTCTTAGGAGTCGCGAGGATGTAAACCTCTATAAAAAACCCCAAGCCCACGCTCTGACGCCTGGCAATGGGCTGAGTCGCTGGAGGGAGTCCAGTGCCAAGGGCGTCATGTCGGAGGACGCTAAACTCAATTTTAATGGCATGGGTAAACAGAAAGATAAATCTACCCAGGAGGGTCCCGGACGCACTGCGTCTGGGGAGTCCCTCCCGGAGCCAAACGGCTCCGGCAGCTCCCATTCGTATTCTGGGGGGAGCAACCAATGCCCAACCCGCCCGTCGCCGAGCGGTAAATCCGGCGACCGACTCAACGCGGAGGACGCGGCAATACTGGCAGTGTTGGATTCCGACACTGCCTCAGAAAACAGCGAAGCTAGTACCCCGATGTTGTCAGCTGTAGAGCGGTACCAACAGGGCACACAAAAACGAAAAAGACGACAGCCCCGTTCAGGAGAGAAATGCTCACTGGAATCGCCCTCCAGTGACGAGGGCAAGATAACAAAAGCCGTCCGTACTAGCCGTCGAGGGGCTCGAGGTGGAGGCCGGCCTCCAAAGACTGGGCAGAGTACTCCAGCAAGACAGACTTGTGGTAAGAGGGCCGAGGGTGAGATCTTGCTTCAGGCCCTCTTTGAAAAGATCGAATCTGACAGGGCAAGTACTACTGGAACGAGCTGCGCTGACTTAAGCGTGGAGGAGCTACGCCGTAAAGGAGGGAACCCAGTGGATCGCATTGAAGAGGCAATCGTTGCAGCCGATTGCTTCCTCCAGGCGTCTCAAGGTCCCGAGTCCCGGGAGCAGGAGCCCCTGTTAGCGGTAGTGCGCAGCATAGTCGAGGCGGGAAGACTCCTCGTGGCCGAGAACAGGGCCCACGAAAAGGAGAAAGCCCGCCTCGAAGCAAAACTCGCCGAAGAAAGAGAGAGGGCCCGGGCTTCCACATGTGTCAACCCTGGTGTCACGATGGCACCATCGTCAACGACACTGGTAACACCGTCCTGTCGGGTGGAACCGGACATAGTCCGTCTAATGGCGGAGATGGAGGAGCGACTGATGAAGCGCATCTCTGCAGTAGAGAGCGCTCATTATCACCCACCTCTGACCCCAGCAAGAACAACGTATGCGGATGCTGCTAGGGCAGGGTCAACAGCCCAACCAACAACCAGGGTTGCCAGATCAGTGCCTAAGGCGCAATGTCAGACGGTCACTAAGGGAAAAGGAAAGGAGGATGGAAAATCAATCCAAACTCTAACCTCAGCCCCCACTGATCCCCAGAACACACAGCAAGAGGGCTGGATACAGGTTGGGGAGAAGAAGAGTCGGAAGGCCGCTAAAAAAGCAGCTAAAAAAGCCAAAAAAGCTGCCGCCGCTGCGATGGGAGCGCCAAGGAGGCTTCGCGCCCCTCGCTCTACGGCCGTCGTTGTCACTCTGACTGAAGAAGCAGCGGAGCGAGGTTTGGGGTACGCAGAGGTCTTGGCGAAAGTCAAGGCCAAAGTTGACCTCAAGGCTCTTGAGATACCGGGCGTCCGATGTAAAAACACCCGGACCGGAGCCCGACTCCTCGAGATCCCCGGCGCTACCAGTGGCCCCAAAGCTGACGCCCTAGCGTCTAAGATTAGGGATGCATTGGACGCGGCTGATGTCCGAGTGTCCAGGCCCGTAAAATGCGCTGAAGTTCGGATTGCTGGCCTGGACGACTCTGTCACGTCAGACGAACTCAGGTCCGCTGTGATGGAGGCCGGAGGCTGCTCCCTAGAGAACGTGAAAGCCGGAGCAATACGCTTTGGCCCCAGCGGACAGGGGGCAGCGGTCGTCAGCTGCCCTATCGCAGTGGCCCAAAAGGTCGCGGATGGACGTACCCTCCTGGTTGGAGGTTTCCTCAGGGCGCAGGCACGGCTCCTGCCTGCCCGGCCGGCAAGGTGCTTCCGGTGTCTGTCGGTGGGGCATGTGGGGGTGAAGTGTACAGCGGAGGTTACTGTAGGTGACTTATGCTTCCGCTGCGGCCAGTCTGGTCATAAGGCGGGAGGCTGCAACGCTCCACTGCGTTGTTTTAGGTGCGTAGCAGAGAACAAACCTGCCGACCACAGGGTCGGTAGTAAGGCCTGCGCCTTGTCAGGGCCTAAGCCGGGAGGCCAGCCTCTTAGCTGCTCCCCGGAGACTGCGGTGGGGGTCGCAAGAGAGCGGCAAGATTCGCGACGGAATGTGGAGATGGAAATCCAATAATGGATTTACATCTCCGCATCCTTCAGGCGAACGTGGGCCACGGTGCTATCGCTCAGGACCTTCTGCTCCAGAGCATGGCACAGTGGTCTATCCACATTGCCGCTGTCGCCGAGCCATACATCCATCGTTTTCTTGGGAATGCCTGGGAGACTGATTTGGATGGCTCGGCGGCACTGGTGCATGGAACCGCCGCCGGCACCCCTCCTTTCGCCGTGGTTGCTAGGGAACGAGGTTGCGTAGCGGCGGTAGTTGGGAATATAGCGGTCGTGGCTGCTTATTTCACGCCGAACCGAGACATAACTGAATATGAGCAATGGCTCGCTCAGTTGGCCGTCGTCGTCGACGCTTGTCGCCCCTACCCGGTTCTTGTGCTCGGGGACTTCAACGCCTGGTCAGAGGCATGGGGTTCTCAGAGCACAAACCCGAGGGGCAGGGCACTAGAGAACTGGGCCGATAGATTTGGCCTAGTTGTCCTAAATCGGGGAGCCGTACCCACGTTTGTGACGGCGAGGGGCAGCTCGATTGTGGACATCTCATTTGCATGCCCCTCGTTGGCGCGTCGTGTTCAGAACTGGCGTGTCGTTGTGGGGGAGGAGACGTGTTCGGATCACCGATACATACGGTTTGATGTCTCCGCTCCCACGGGTGACGCGGTGGCCATATCGGCTCCACCTGAGCCACGTTGGGCGCTCAAGCGTTTGAATCGGGTGCTCCTCCTGGAAGCTGCCATTGTTCAGGCCTGGGCCCCTGTACCTGAAGGGCCTATCGATGTGGACGCCGAGGCAGAATGGTTCCGGGAGGCCATGACCCGCGTCTGCGATGCGGCGATGCCTAGGGTTCAGCCCAATACTGTGAGGCGCCGGGTCTACTGGTGGTCGCCGGAGATCGCTAGGCTGCGACAAGCCTGCGTGACCGCGCGCCGTCAGTGGTCCAGGTTCCGCAGGAGGCGTCGCCGCCTCGAGGATGCGGCAGCCCGAGAGGCGGAGCTGTTAGTGGAATACAGGGTTGCCAAGAGGACCCTTCAGGCAGCGATAAAGCGGGCCAAGATTGAGGCCCGCCGCGAGTTGCTGGAGACACTGGAGCGGGATCCATGGGGACGCCCTTACCGAATGGTTAGGGGCAAGATGCGCCCATGGGCTCCACCACTGACTCGGTGTCTTCAGCCAGAGTTGCTTGAGGAGGTCGTCGGCTCCCTTTTTCCAGGGCGAGTGTTGGTACACACTCCACCACACATGGCTCCGCCTTCAGCTAAATCACCCTACGAAATTAAAATTAATTCTAAACGATCAATACAAATATACATTTTATTTAGGTCATGTAACATAAAATTTGATCCGTTGAATAATTTATAAGATTGTCTGACGTCAACGGTGGGTTTTGCTAGTTTACGCGTTTATGAAATTCTTACACATAATTTCACATTCAAATACCTTTGAAACGAATATAAATGAAATCAGAGTTTAAGATTTTCACTAAAACTTTTAGGCAGCGATTTGAGTGCAAAATGAAGGAAAGTTTACTATTATATTATATTATATTATTAAATTACGGAAGAGCTAGTGTTCAAACAAGCTCTTCCGTAATTTTATTATTCAATTTTTATACAAGCCTGCCAAAGTGGGTCAACTCTGCCTGATGCAAAATCTGAGCAGAATCAGAGAGTAGTGGGAACCATCTTAATTGTGAGTGCACCTAATGCAGAATGGTGACCCACACCGCACACTAGTGAGATGCACCATTGGGCCTCCAGTTTCGTACTCACGAAATACAACAGCACGGATGCTGTCATTTCTAGGTGCATCTAGTGCGGTATTGTACCGTGTAGTACAATTTACTTACTTTTAGTATTCTCTAATCATCATCATCAGCCTATCGCAGTCCACTGCTGGACATAGGCCTCTCCAATTGCACGCCACTCAGTTCGATCCTCGGCGACTCGCATCCAGCTCCTGCCAGCCGTCTTGCGCAAATCATCACTCCACCTGGCCTGTGGACGTCCTACACTACGTTTGCCGAGACGCGGTCTCCACTCAAGAACACGTTTACCCCAACGGTTGTCGGTCCTGCGGCTAATATGGCCAGCCCATTGCCACTTCAGCTTGCTAATCCTGTGGGCTATGTCGATCACTTTAGTTCTCTGCCGGATTACCTCGTTTCGAACACGATCCCTGAGAGAAACTCCGAGCATAGCCCTCTCCATAGCACGCTGCGTGACTTTGAATTTGTGGACCAGCCGTGCCGTGAGTGTCCACGTTTCGGCTCCGTATGTCATGACGGGTAGGACGCACTGGTTGAAGACTTTCGTCTTTAGGCACTGTGGGATCGATGATGAGAAGACCCGACGAAGCTTCCCAAACGCCGCCCAACCCAGCTGAATTCTCCTGTTCACCTCGTCCTCGAAGTTGTTTCTACCCAACTGCAAAGTCTGCCCGAGGTACACATATTTTTGAACAACTTCGAGAACGGTACCGTGTAGCGCAACCGGTTCCGGTAGTACATGTTCGTTGAACATGACCTTGGTTTTGTCCAAGTTCATCCGTAGGCCGATGCGTACCGAAGAGTCAGCCAGATCATTCAGCATCTGTTGTAGGTCCTGCAGCGTCTCCGCCATGATGACGATGTCGTCTGCAAATCGCAAGTGTGAGATGTGTTCACCATTGATGTTTATGCCACGTCCTTTCCAGTGCAGCGTCTTGAACAAGTCCTCCATTGCATTTGTGAACAATTTCGGGGAAATAACATCCCCTTGTCTCACTCCTCGATGCAATGGTATGGGCCTTGTTTGCTGATTCTGTACTTGGACGGACATGGTGGCGGCCTCGTAGAGACATCTCAACACTTGGATGTATCGCCAGTCTACTTGGCAGCGCTGCAGGGACTCCAGAACAGACCAGATCTCGATCGAGTCAAAGGCCTTCTCATAGTCCACAAATGCTAGACACAGGGGCTGATTATATTCTTCGGTCTTTTGAATAATCTGCCGCACTGTGTGGATGTGGTCTATGGTGCCATATCCGCTCCGAAACCCAGCCTGCTCCGGTGGTTGGAATTCGTCGAGTCTTCGCCCAAGACGGTTCGTGATGACTCTTGAAAACAGCTTATAGACGTGGCTTAAGAGGGAAATGGGTCGATAGTTCTTCAACCTGGTCTTGTCACCCTTTTTGAAAAACAAAATGACCACACTTCTACTCCACGCCTCTGGAGTTCTCCCTTCGAACAGGACAGCGTTGAAAAGCTTTTGGAGCTCCCTCAGTACGGGCTTACCTCCAGCTTTCAACAACTCTGTTGTAATGCCATCCTCTCCCGGGGCTTTTCCATTTTTCAGCTGTCCAAGAGCCATCTCGATTTCGTCAATGCTGACTTCTGGCAGATCTTCGGTGTAGTGGCGTGTTAATTTGGCTCTAGGATCCTCATTTTCGGGATCAGGTCGAGATGCGTGCGAAGCGTACAAACCGCTATAGAAGCCTTCCACTTCCGAGAGGATGGCCGGCTTGGAAGTAACGACTACTCCACTTGCTGTGGTCAACTTCGTCAGGTGGCTTCTTCCGAGAGATTGCGCGAACACTTTTGACCCCCGATTCAGCTCGATTGCTCTTTCAATAAAAAGAGTATTGGAGCATCGGAGGTCATGTCTTACACGCTTGCTGATCTCTCGGTTCAGAGTCCGTTTTCCTAACGAAGTGACAGGTGGGTTCTCACGTCGTTCCTTCATTAACCTAAGAGTCCCCTCTGAAAGCTTTGACTTCCCGCTCTTACGCTGCATTTTACAAAATCTCGAACCTTCTTCCCTGATGATCCGAACCACATTATGGAGTTTCTGGTCAACGTCTCTTGTGGTTTCCATGGCAGCAAATCGGTTTTCCAGATTTGACTGGAATTTTTCAGAGCCCATCGTGGCTTGGAGCAGAGTTGGTCGGAGCCTAGATCTCATCAAGCGGACACGTTCAGCCTTGAAGTCGATATTCAGAGAGCCTCGGACAAGTCGGTGATCACTGCCGGTATTAAACCTGTTGAGCACTGAGACGTCTCTGAATATATGCTTTTTGTCCGTCATGATGAAATCAATCTCATTTTTGGTCATAGCATCGGGGCTCCGCCACGTCCACTTCCTTTGGGGCCGTTTTTGAAAGAAAGAGTTCATCAAGAACAACCCCTCTCGTTCGAGGAAGTTGACGAGCATTTGCCCCCTATGATTCCTGCTTCCAAACCCATGGGATCCTATTACCGATACGCTGCAATTTTGTACTCCCACTTTGGCGTTAAAGTCACCCATAACAACGTTGTAGTGGGTTTTTGTCGTGAAGTGGACGGCCCTCGATATATCATCGAACATATCTTCCACTTCATCGTCCGAGTGGGTCGAGGTCGGTGCGTACACTTGCACTACCTTCAAGTAATATCTCTCAGTGAGCTTGATTATGAGGTACGCTACCCTGTTCGACACACTAGACATTTCTACAACGTTGTTAGAAAGGGACTTGTTAACCAGAAACCCAACGCCACCTTGGGATTGTTGGTCTCCCTCACGGAAGTACATAAGATGGCCTGAGTCGAGGGTTATGGTGTCCTCCCCCTCTCTTCGGACTTCGCATAACCCCAAGATATGCCATCTAATCTTCCCAAGTTCCACCTCGAGTTGTGCTAGATGCGAGTCTAGCCGTAATGTGCGGCCATTAAATGTTGCCAGGGTCAGTCTTTTGTGGTGGCCTTCCGTAACCCGGAGATTCTTAGCACCCCCTGTCCCGCCGTAACCGTGGTCGCCACCATGACCAGGAATAGCGGGACTACCGGGAACTGGGGGCCGTGGCTTTTGGTGCTTACGCATGGAGGTTAATGCCCTTAATCACCACGCTGGGCAGGCGGGTTGGTGATCGCAGGGCATAGCTTGTTGTACCGATGACGCTGCTGCCCGTCACCGGCCTGTTTGATTTAGCTACGCCTGTTAGGATGGGTATACCGCCATCGGTCGGTCGCCAGAGCCTCGTTCGTCATTCAGCAGGATGTACCACGAGCAGGTGAGGTTGGCTTGAAGCGATAGATTGTGTTTCGCCCCCTTACATCACCTTCTCTAATCTTGCTCTTAAAAATGATCGTCTTGTGTACTATGAAATATTAGTAAATGGTCTGCTCAAAATCTGTAGTATCGTTATAGAGGCATGAACCAAAGTGTAGGTAGTAGAGCCACGCTGATTCAGCACGAATGGGCCGGCTCGACCCGGCCAGTACTACCCTCACACAGAAGACCATCCTAATAATGACAGCATTCTTGCTGTCGTATTTCGTTGGTGAGTGTGAGACCGGAAGCCCAATCATTCTGCATCATTCTCCCGCCCTTCGAGGGCCGGGAGAATGATGCAGAATAATCTAACCAGGCTGCCATGGTAAGGGTCACCATGCTACATTGCCTACCCTCACAATAAGCATGGTGACCCCTACTCCTGGATTCTACTCATGCTTTCCATCAGGCAGAGTAGAGTCACTTTGGCAGTCTTAAATATAAAAAAAAAAAAAAAAAAAAAAAAAAACCTATCACAGAGTTACTTTCAGTATTCATATGGATACAATAAGAAACGTGTACAAGTACGTTGGTGGCCATTGTACTGTTATTACTTAATAATATCTCAATGGTACTGGTGTTAATTATTACTGTAACCAAGAATAAAAAGTCAAGGAAAAGTTTTACAAATTATAACAAGACTTCGTAATAATGGTAGCTTAGATACTCGTAGCCTTTTCTGGCAGGTATGAAATATTGATGTAAATAAATGTGCAGAATGATTGGGTCTCCGGTCTTCACACTCGGTCATTTTAATTTGATTTTCTGTGTGAGGGTAATACTGCCCTGATCAAGCCAGCCCATTCGTGCTGAATTCAGCGTGGCTCTTAACTATATTTCACCGACCACGCGAGGTGATCGTGCAAACACTGCATTATGTATCTTTATGCATTATGTGTTTTACCGACCCATACTCATTGTATAGTCTCTATAACATTAAATTGTTGACTGAAGAGATTTGCCCTTTCCATCTGTAGTGAGCCGTGAACATCGTATAAAGTAACACACGAGAAGTTCCATTTCATTACGAGATCAGACAGCAAATTGGCCAAATTGGCTCGGGCTTTTGAATCAGCTTTTCATTATATAATTCTTTTATACTTAAATCTTTATTTACTCATCGAACTTTCGAAAAATAATCCACCTTATTTACACAGCAAATTTTACGGTTTTTTTTTTTTTAATTAGCGACCAGAAATCAGTATTTGGGCTCACATTTATGTAATCTCATTCAGGAAAAGTCTGTAACTATAACATACTTTGTATAACAAAATTTTATATTAGCAATAGAATTTTTTTCGGGTTGGTCTTGTTAGATTACATCTTATTTCAGAAGAGATGAAGGTATGACAACATGTTAAAGCCAAATAAACACTCATAAGGTTGTTTATTTGAAACATTCATAAATCAGGTATTTTGGGTGAAACAGAACATGTTTGCGAAAAGGAGCTGCCATAAATAATGCATTGAAATAAGGATATGCCGTCTCATAATATATGTATTGACTAACGTAAAGATTAACGTTGTACAGTATTTGTACTTAGAAACTCACCTTACATTATATGATTGACGTAAATATTTTAAGCAAGCAAAATATGTTTTATACTACACCTGATCGGAACAGTAGTCAATATTCCCTGAAAATGAAAAGAGAAAGTTAGTCTTTTCCTTGACCTAAATAAGCGGGAGGAAAAAATGTATGAAAATCCATTTCTAACGTGTTTTAGCGGGAGAGAAAGTTGTATCAATTTTCATTTCTCATGTGTTATCTTATCTATGGCGCGCGCCTGCCCAAGGAGTTTTCATATAATTTAAATATGGAATCTCCGTGCCACGGACATCCTTTTGTGAAGAATAAAAAAAAAACAAAAGAAGCGCGAAATATTGGTCAAATTCTAAGCTAAATTGTGTCTTACATGGTGTCTTACGTTTTGATTTTATTTTAAAAATACTTTAAATGTTCCTCACAGGTGTAGTATAAAGCACTGTGTAGCACTCGGGTGAAAGTCCCATTCCTACCTCGGGAGTATTGTGGCCCTAGGCTGCGCCTTCGGGCCACAAACTGCTCCCTCGCTGGTAATCGGTCCCTTTCCTCCCTCGGTGAACAATGTACTATTGTATACCTACCAACATTGAAACAATAAGTTTTAGGAATGTTTGGACCTACAGTCTTTATGAATTCAATTTAAAAATAGGTACCACGATCTAATTCAGTGAAAATTTTACAAAAATCACCCTTGTTTCCGTGGAAAGGAAATGTTAAATGGAACAGAAACGAAAACCAGACCTTTTCCTGTTACCCGATGTTAAAAATTAAATTGAATGCCAAATAAAATTGAATTATGGACCACTTAAAGGACTACTACTTTTCATAGCCTGTTTATTTGGCATCGTCAAGCTGCATTAACCAACAGCTGTGTTTTAAAACTATTATAATTTGGTCAAAAGACTTGTATTTGAACAAATACATGCATCGGCGGACTTAATGCCCAAGACATTCTTTGCCAGTTGAGCGATTGGGCGAAAGAAGAGATGTAATTGGATCACAGGTCTTACTTAAGAAGTAGACTAGTATAGATACCTGCTGTAATATATACATACGGCAAGGGACTGTGTGTTTTACAGTGATGACAACCTGATCTATTCCGGTGCAATCCATATCTTTTGTATAATCTTTACTTTGAAAATCAACCCTGGCAACGCAAACTGACCAGAGTGCCTCAACTCAACAACTGGAGTCGACTTATAATTTTGAAAAGCCATAAAAGATATAGAACATACAGATATGGGGTTTTGTAGTTCAACCAGTATTTCCTAAGATCAAAGCATTAATGTATTCAAGCTTAATACATCATCTTCCTAGCCATTATTAACAAGTTTATTTGGGGTCGGCCTACTAGTTCAACTGGTTTTACCTGAATTTCAGTTTTTCCACGGAGCGACTGGCATCGGACCTCCGCAACCCTAAGGGAGAACTGAAATTCGAAGATTGAACTAGTTGTCAGTATATTTGAGGGCACTGAATTCCCAATAACGATTGCCATAGATGTTCATAACAACCGGGACCTACGGCTTTACGTGCTTTCCGAGGCACGGGCGTGAATTACCGCCAAACTTTTAAACTCCGGGCAGCTTAGGAATTTCCTAAGAAAGTCCCAAAACACTTATTGGCCCGACCCGGGATTTGAACCCGAGACCTATTGATTAGCAGTGGCATATGCCAACCACTAGACCAACGAGCCAGTTACTCTACTAACTCTTGCCCCCGGCTTCATTCCCATAAAGATAATGATTTTTTGATGGCTGTTTTTTTTTGTACATATCTTATACAAAAATTCTCAATATATATTAGATTTTAATACCGAATGTTCTTGAGTTATAAATTAATTATATTTACTGTATTGAAAGTTCGAATTCAAACATAAAAATGTCTTTTTTAGGGTTCCGAAGTTTATGACTTGAAACCCTTATAGATTCGTCATGTTCGTCTGTCCGTCCGTCCGTCCGTCCGTCCTCGGCTTACCGTCCAAACGGTAAGTGCTAGAAAGATGAAACTTTGCACGAAAATGTATTGTAATTACGTCGACAAAGTGCTTCAATAAAATTATGAAAAATATTTTTAATTGGGGTACACGTAAAGTGGGGATGTTTTTTTTTTCTCGCGGCTACCCCATCGTGTGGGGTATCATTAGATAGGTCTTTTAAAAACAATATAGGGTTTCTAAGACGATTTTTTTATTTAGGTATCCGTTTGCGAAATATTCAACTTTAAAGGGCACTTTTCTGTGAAAACAGGACGTCCCACCCCCTCTAAAAGCTAAACGGTTTTCTCAAAAAACCTGAAAAAGTTCGTGATTGTGGTCCATATAATGAACTTTGAAGGAAAAGTATAACGGATTAGATAACTTTATTAGTTCAGGAGTTATAGAGGCTTAACTTGTAAAATGCGCTGACTTGGAAAACGTCATACAAAATTAACGCATTATTACATAAACATAACAATTATCTATTGGATACGATTTTAAATCCACGTAGCATTATGGGTGACTGAGGAACCCTTTCCTGTGCGTGGCCTGACATGCACTTGGCCAATTTTTAATTAATTGAATTCTAATCAATTTGATTTTAATACTACAGAAATTGATATACGAATAATAACAGGTTGGTTCAAATTAGTATTTTAACTAATTGATCACTGATCGTCTAACACTAACAAAGCAATAACAAAATTTTAAAAGTAACAAGAAACAATTGTAAGACTACAACCCGACTACGTGAATGCATATACCTGCCTGCTGCACGCCTGCCTTTGTCACGAGGATCATTTTAACCCTAGAAGCCCAATCTAGGTCAATTTTACCTACATGGAAACGTATATTTGGTATCTTTTTCGTATGTTTCGTTCGATCGCCGTGATTGATCAAACCAACTTAGTGCCCGTCAAGAGCTAATAGGAGGCGGTTATAAGACTTTGGTAAGTATCGTTGTTTTGTAGTTATCGCAATGTTATAGGTCATTTTGACCTATGTTTGGGCTTTGTGTAAGTTTTGCATTCGTTTTACATATTTATAATGTGCTATTTTATAGGTTTAGACGTAGTTTCTTGGTTTATTTGTAACTATAAACATTAGTTTTAGGTAATAAAACAATATGTCATCCTCTAAGCACCTGACGGTGGTCGAGATAGTATCTTTTTCAGAAATTACAGACAACTTGGAGCCGTTTGATACTGTCTCTGAAGAGGACGATTGCGTGGCTAAAGACGAAGTAAAAAGTGATGTAGAAGACGAGGTGGTAGACAACGTGAAAATTCAAATGAGCAGACAAAACGAGGTGTTGTTACTTTAGACCAAATGTGTTCCTCCATATTAACTAATGGGAAGGCAAAAAGAAGACCCATGGCTGTGTTTTACGGGATGCTCGATATGGTTTTCGTAAATGCCTACGTAATTTACTATCGCAACAAGCCGACTAATAAAGAAAAGCCATGAAATCGCGAAGCCATGAATAAATTGGAGCACTGTCCTGATTTCGTCATGGATGCAAAGACGGCTGAAAGCTCCTTCTTTCTAGGGTTCATACTTTGAAATTATTACAAATATTCTTCAAGTTAAGCTACAACCATCGTCAGATGATCTTACTGTTGAAACAGAACCAAAGAAGCGTCACTACTGTGGATATTATTGTTATGAAAAGCAACGAAAGACAAACTTACAGTGCATCAAATGTAAAAAACTAATCTGTCGTGTACACAATTTTGACATGAGTCAAAAGTGTTTATAAAGTGAAAATAATATACTAAACCTGTTAATATTATTATGAAAAGTGGACTACTTAGTAGTAAACAAAAGTATTATTTGATTAACGCAAACATAACATAGCATTCTATATACAAAACCGAAAGGATCTCATTATGTACCAATTTTATGTATCGTTACTTTAAAGTTTTTATTTTTATAGTATAATAAATAAATATTACTCTAATGTTCCTTTTTCTGATTTAAACATAAAATAATATAAATGCATTATTCAAAAACAATAGGTATAATGTAATAAACTATGTCTAGAGTATATTTATTTGTGTAGGTCAATTTGACCTATGTTTGGGCTTAATAGCTAGTAAAATATGATTGGGCTTCTAGGGTTAAAGAAATTATTGACATCTCAGTAATTGACACCGGGTCATTGTTTAGTCGTTAGGGTAGAACATGCGAATATAATAATAATAATAAAACTTTTTATTCAGCTGTCTCAGACCCATACAAAATATTACAATTATTGTGAATTAATAAAAATCAAAATTAAAATTCAAATATCATTAAAGGCCGCTGCATACGTGACGGGATTTAACACGGACGGAACGGGACGGGAAGTTTTACAAACATCGTTACATACAAAATGTATAAGGAAATGCATACTTCACGGAGACACGGACGGGGCGGAACGTGGCACGCACGGGACGAGCTAAATATCGTCGCCAACGATGTTTAGCACGTCAATAGAAATTAAAGCCAATTCTTGAAATGAAAAATACATCTTTCCTTGTTCACAACACTAACACGTTAGATCCGAGTCACAGTCACGGTGCGTATGCATTTAAATTACGTTCCCGTTTATAATGAGGCAACCACGTCCACGTCCCGTCCGTGTTAAATCCCGTCACGTATGCTGCGGCCTTTAATCTATAAAGTATTAATTCAATTTAAATCAAGTAAAATCCAATCAAAAATTAAAAATAATAACAACAAGAAACATTAATAAATATTTATAAAAATGATTCAATTTAAATTCAATCAAAATTCAAAAGTAATAAAGTAATAAAATTCAAATACAATTAATTCAAAAATTCAGTTCCACAACAAATAAATAACAATTATAAATTAAAAACACAATACGAAAAATATATACATGCATATTGGTACAGAAAGTTTAAAATAAAAATTAACTTATTTTTCTATATGTACCTTAGAACAGTGGTTCATATAGGTGGAGTCGAGCCTAGCAGCTATCATAGCCCGTATTCGATTGGGGCTATCTCGCACTCTGCAGAGCAAGGATGCACATCGCTTTCTAATGGTGGCGTTAAAGCAATCTACCCTGGCTTCGGCAAACATTCCTGATGCGCTGCAATATAGACTGTTATCATAGACTACCAAAACTATTTCTTCCTATAATTGGTCGTCGTATAAAAACATACTTATTTAGTTGGTTATCGAAATTTGATAGAATTTATTAAAAAATTACTGCAAATTTGCATTTATTTTTAATTACTTCAAATGTCAGAAGCATTTTCCAACAGTTTGCAAGATTTGGCTGCACTCCAACTTACACAGTCACATGAAATAACACTCGTTAACCTAACTCCGCACTTTCTCTTTGTGCTAAATGCTGGCGATATTCGTATGCTAATATTAATTACAAGCGGTCGTTACACTTAGTGAAGATTTTATTAGAAAGGATTACTTTATTAAGGTTTTCGTAACTTTTGTTAAGTTAAGTTTGAACGGACAACGCTGACCTGCTGGTTACACAGACACCTGGTTCAGAGGTCGTCGCTCTGGTTTCCACCAAGGAAGGGGCCGGATCAATGGGGCGATATTACTGAGGGTCACCAAAGAGCATTGTCTGAATTCATAATGAGGACTAGTTTAGTCCCGCGATGGAGATGGATGGAGATACCTTAATTCTTGAGAAAAGACATTATGTTAATCTTTACTGAAAAAAATAACAGACACATGTAAAAATTTATTAACTCTCTGATAAACTTCATTTGTAAGTAATTTTCAAAAACAAGTTACAGAGAGATGGTTCTATAATTAGAACATTTACAAAGGAAAGTTTCTTTTGAATTGTAAATGTACGTTTGAAAAGTACGTCTCAAGTTTCAAACTTTAAGGACGAAACCCCGACACAGGATAAGCTTGGCAATGGTAAAAAGCATCCGCAGGCAAGACAATAGAAAGTATTGAAATATCGCTACATATTTTCTATATATTTTGTGCACTTAAACAGGGCTATATCCTAAGGCTATATCTTATTTGCTAGTGTTCATCGTATTCCATGTGAGGCCAAGATAGTAATTAAAAAAAGGAAAGTCAATGCTCAACGTTAAAATAAACTGAAATTTTTAAACATTTCTAGGTGTTTCTTTGTATCTTCCAAATGTTCTATTTATACTACTTATGATCTTTCAACGACAAGACTGTTTATCTACCATCACACGATAACGTAGTCTCGTAGATGATCATGTCTTGATAAAAAAACTAATAAAAGAGGTCTTTTGAAGTAAGAAAAATAATAATTCATACAGCACAATAATTTCATTGATCGGTCCTAGATGGGTGACCATTTGTGGTATGATTACTTGTGATTTAGAGGTCACGTTAAGCAGTTCTGGTTATTATCATAAGTAAGAGCTTAGTTGGAGGCCTTCGGGCGGCTTAAAAATGGCAAGATGCCGTAACCACAACGTGTCTTGCCAGTCCCCAATCAGTATTCGGACTCCTCCTGAGAGAAGACCCAAGCCGAATAGGACGTAACGGGTTATTGATTGATAAAGTTTTCACTGCTTAACATCTGCACCGATTTCACTGTCATTTCACATGGAAATATAAATTTTTGAGGTAAGACGAAGTCCACTTTTTACCACAATTACCGAAATATACGCGTGTGGAGCTAGTATTTTCGAAATGCAATGTCTTTATCTCTAAAATAAAATAGCAAACGAAAATGACAATGCCCCTTTCGAATAGGTAGCAAATCACTGCTTAACCCAGATAGAGAAGATAAACGTTTCCTGCAGGAAGTCATGACAGTCCGCTAGTTACACAATAAATATAATGTCTTCGAGAACGTACAGCTCACGTGAACTATGAGCCTATTATTTCACTACCCAATCTGACTATCATTTTTCTTTATATAATGGTCATACTTTGTCAAGACTCTGCACGAATTACATCAGGAGGAGTTTTATATTTCAATTTTGCAGACAAATTTAGAGGGTTATAGGAATGAATAAGTGTGGCCAGAATCAGCTTAAGCCAAGACTTTTTAAGCAACGTTAAAAGTATTACTTAAAATTGTAGGGCTCTCGCGCATCAGCTTTCTAAATTGGCTATTATTTGTTCATATGTACCTATTCGATCACATTCATATTGTAAGCATGAGTAGAATGCAAGAGCTGTGATCACCATCCTTATTATGTACTAGTTTCCAGTATTTTTGAGAGCAGGGACTTTTTAAAAACGATTGCCATAGGTGTTCATGATAACTATGACCTTTAACTTAACGTACTCTCCGAAGCTCTTGTAAGAGGAACCTAACAACAATCCGATTAGAGAATCGAATTCAAGATATCTTGATCAACAATCGTATACCTATGCTAAATGCTAAACCTATGAGGCGGTATTGTAATATAGGTATTGTGATAAAGACTTGTAATTAATTTAACTCTTACTGCTTACGAAAGATCTTGACAAGTAACTCCTAAAAGTCTAACAATTTAATTACGAATTAATTGGTAATTTAGTAGCTGTCAGGGTCGAAGTAATGCCACGTAATTAACAGAGAATATAGGTATCAATCCTACAAATTTAACCAGGTCTGAATGTGCTAAGAGTGTAGGTACGTTTGTGTATTAGATACGAATAGATTCTTTTATACACAGATACTTCAGAAATTATATGATAATAATGTGTAAAATTGTATATAATTTATTTATTGAATCCAAAATTACGTCAACATCATCATTAACAGCTCACTTAAGTTCACTATTTTAAATAGTTGTCTCGCAAGGCATTCAACATAACCCGAGCTACTGGTTTTTGCATCTATTCGCATACCGGCATACTTACGCAAGTCATCAATAATTTACGTATATAGTATTACAATATTTTTTTCTCATCATCTCAGCCAATAGACCTCTATTGCTGAACAGGCCTCCATTAACTTTGAGTGAGGCCTGTTCAGCAGTTGGATCCAACGAAATACGAGGTCAGTATTCAATATCACATTTTTTTTTATAAAATATCGGTATTTCTGAAAATATTTTTCTATGAGTATAACACAGACTGTTTTAAATTTTAATTGTCTATATCTCGTGAATATTTTGCATTTTATTTTGGTATTTATTAGTAAGCACAGACCCTTATAATAGATCAAGGTATTGGCTAACAAGGTAGAAAAAAATTCATTTAAAAACATATTTACCTACTTGTTGGTTTTTAGAAATACATTGCAATTTTGAAATAATATAATTATTGTCCAGAAATTATCACTCTTTAAACCTAAAATTTCTGTATTAAAAGTTCTTAGAAGTTTTTGTTATATTGGAATCCATTTTTACCTGGCATACAGTTACAATTTATATTTCTAAATAATTTTAAATTACTTCCTTAAATTTTGGAAATCGTGATTATGTCCACCAAAGACTCGCTGAAAGCGAATGGCCACATAAAAATAAATTTACCCCTCGACTCGACTTTATAGCTCTACTACTGTGAATCAACCCAAACATCCAACCGTGTCTGTAAATATACTCAACAAGATCCTTTCACAAAACGAAATCAAACAAATGACTAATATTTTCTCAGTTAACAGTGTAACACGTTTACTCTGACAGTTTGCTACACATAAAGTCAGAACAAAAGGTTCCTATAAAAGAAAGGTCAAACAATTCCCTTTGTAAGTGTCGCTGTTGACGAGATGATACTATTTATTTACAGTAAATACCAGACACATTTCATATCTTTTTCTTTAAGATTTTTTAGATTATTCGAAAACTTTTAAAAACTAAGATTATTCGAAATATCTGGCTTAGAGAAAATTTTGAGAAAGAACTACTTTTATTCGTAAACTTTTGAATACTAAGATTATTCGAAATTGTTAACTTAAGCAATACCTGGTTTTCTGATAAAATTTTGAGTAACAACTACTCCAAGTTTTAATCTATACCAATAAATAAAATTGAAATGTTTCTTCGTGAATATAAAATTAACCGTTTTTTTTTATTAAATGCATCTAAAATTATATACAGTCATTATGTTAGGAAATTCTTAATAACAGCGCTGAGTGTGGAAGTTTGGCAGTGATTGATGCTCATGCCTCGGAGAACACGCTAAGCCATCGGTATTGGTTGTCACGAACATCATTGACAATCGTCATAGGGTAGTCAGTGCCCTCATAGCTAGTTCAGACTTTAAATTTAGTTGTACCTCAGGGTTGCAGACGTTCGATGCCAGTCACTCCGTGGAAAAATTGATATCCAGGTATTGGGCATGATAAAGGATAGAATGGTGTAGGTAAAAGTTTAAATGATAGGAGATGAAATTTTTTATTCATCTGATAAAATAAATCGCTCATTCAAACTGAACTGAACTCGTAAAAGCCACAAATTTATTTGAGTTTAACAACATGAACAAAATAAAAATTTAAAACGTTTGACTTTGTGAAAAGCGATATTTGTATCACTGGACAGGTTTTCAGATATCGTTTGTTAGTTTAATTTGGTGAAAAACAACTCACAAACATTTCTCTGAATTAAATTCTCATGAAACAATTTTTCAAACAAATGCGACAAAATTAATAACAAATTTAAGAGTTTTTTTACGTTAATTTAATAATAAAATGAAATCAATATTTATCAGCTACTGCATCATGGAGCGGAGACCTGGTGACCTATAACACAGGCTAATACCTAGCTTAGGCACCAGTCCTCCACAATACCGTGTTGAGTGTTTGTACTAGTTCCTAAGCATATTAAAGTAACTACCTATGGTATTGTGGTGAGAAATAAAGATTATAGATTAAAGATTAAAAAAAAAATATCATAAAGATGAAATAGAAAATCAAACAATTTAGTGTTGAAAACACAATTATTTTAGTGGCACAATTTTAAGTAGGTAAGTGTGTTTATTTACTTGTGCACGTGTTTATTTGAAGGTCTTCACAACTAAATGTGTAATTATAAATTATTTATATATTTATTTCATTTTGAAGAAATATTTTACGAAACAGTCTCAGATCAATAAAAAAGGTAAAGGTAAATAACGACCGGTCTTTGTTACCAATGAAACCATGAAACTCAACTTGTTCAAGTAAACACACACGCACTCACGCACACACTTGTATCAAAACTACGCTTCTTTTTGTCAGCATCATACGAGTGGCCGTGAAGAAATGGTGTAAAAACAACAAAAAAGTGAACAAATAGTCTGAAAGAATTAACTTTTACACGTAAGTACACATTAAACCTGTGTTTTAATTAAATAATAATCAACCCAAATATCCAACCGTCTCTGTAAATATACTCAATTTGATCACACAATTTTGAAATTTTCGACACAGATGTCAATATCACTTTGACATATTGGTGGAGTGTTGCTAGGAGTTCGTATTTCTAATAGCCTAAAAATGTGGTAAGTAGTTTTTTAGGCAAACTCATATCCAATAATGAATTATAGAGTAAAACATGAGTATTATTATTTTTTATTTTTTTTTTATCACGTAATTTAATAGTGTTCATAAGATTTGACTTTATAATTTAAAATATACTCACTCTCAGGATGTTCAGTGGTTATAATACAATAATGAAATAAAAACTAACAGTGAAATAAAAAAGTAACATATACGAGTATGTATTTTAACAAGTTCTGCCAAACGCCGACAATCGATAGTATAAATAATATAACGAATGTTGAACTTGCGGCACAGCGAATTTCTTGAAAGGTGCTAGAATGCTGTCAATTTAAAAGTTATAACATGAATTCATGTTGGCAATCATTGGGAAGTCAAATTTCAAATATACCGACAACTAGTGAACAATTTTATTATTGAATTCAGTTCACCCTCAGCGATGCGAAGGTATTGGATTGAAAAATAATATTTAGTTGAAACCACCTGACATAGTAGTTCTTACGTATACTCTACATATTAGTGAAGTTGCATGTTGAACTAAGCGACTTTAACCACAATATGTAAGTGTTTCAACACAATCGAGTATATGACAGGAAATGTGTTATACATTTTTTTAAATTAAGTGAGATGCTTTTGCCTGCCCTGGTTGAAGGACTCGGGATCATAGAGGAATGAAAAGGCATGCGCTGGTAGAGGTTCTTGTACAGAAAGTGAGAAAAATGTAAAGAAAGATTCGACCGAGAAGCCCTTGTGTGTTAGGCGCTCTAAGCAAACAAACCGCCATATTATCAGTTAGGAGAAATCTAGGTCCTGAAGACTCCGTATCAGAAAATATTTATTATTAATTCCTATGCGAATTACTAGCATGTAATTTATATTAATATACGTAAATATTTCTAATATAAATAAGCCATAACATATTCCTAACTTTTTCTGAATCACCTCAATCTAGTATTTGAGAATGTACTAAACATTCATAAAATGTTGAACTCTAATTTAACTAGGTACTTCACGAATTATAATTTGTAAAACAATAAGAGCGCGTTTTAAGCGAGCTGAACTAAAAACTAGAACATAATTTTGTCTAAGTTCAATATGAAAAATAATTTAATTTTCTTCTTTGTTAATATATTTAATAGATGTAGTGTTAAAAGGATAGGATGGAATAGGAAAGAATAGAATACAATAGAATACAATAGAATACAATAGAATACAATAGAATACAATAGAATACAATAGAATACAATAGAATACAATATAATACAATAGTATAGAATAGAATAGAAGAGAACAGAGCGGAACGGAATGTAACGGAACAGAAGAAAACAGAACAGAGCAGAGCAGAGCAGAGCAGAAACGACCATGGATAACAGAGCAGAGCAAAGCAGAACAGAACACAACAGAGCAGAGCAGAACAGAACAGAACAGAAGAGAACAGAACAGAACAGAATAGAAGAGAAAAGAAGAGAACAGAAAGGAACAGAAGAGAACAGAAGAGAATAGAAGAGAACAGAACAGAATAGAACAGAATAGAACATAGCATAACAAAATAGGACAGAAGAGAATAGAATAGAACAGAGCAGAAGAGAAGAGAACATAACAGAAGAGAACAAAACAGAAGAGAACAAAATAGAATAGAACAGAAGAGAACAGAACATAACAGAACAGAAGAGAATAGAAGTGAACAGAAGCGAACAGAATAGAATAAAAGAGAACAGAATAGAACAGAAGAGAATATAAGTGAACAGAAGAGAACAGAACAGAAGAGAATAGAAGTGAACAGAAGAGAACAGAACAGAAGTGAACAGAAGAGAACAGAACAGAAGACAACAGAATAGAACAGAATAGCACATAACAGAGCAGGACAGAAGAGAACAGAACATAACAGAGCAGAACAGAAAAGAACATAACAGAGCAGAACAGAAGAGAACATAACAAAACATAACAGAGCAGAACAGAACAGAAGAGAACAAAAAAGAATAGAACAGAATAGAACAGAAGAGAACAAAATAGAATAGAACAGAATAGAACAGAAGAGAATAGAATATTACAGAGCAGAACAGAACAGAACATAACAGAGCAGAACAGAACAGAACATAACAGAGCAGAACAGAACAGACCAGAACATAACAGAGCAGAACAGAGCAGAAGAGAACAAAATAGAATATAACAGAGGAGAACATAACAGAGCAGAACAGAAGAGAACATAACAGAGCAGAAGAGAACAGAAAAGAACAGAATAGAGAACAACCTCCATATCCTATTTTGACTTTCCTTCTTTGCTCATCATTATCTATAAGACAAAAGGTTATTTTAAGACGAAACGTCATACTTCACATCACCAGGCGGTTGTGAACGTGGTCTAAAGAATTTTCTCTGTTATCTAGTTGTTGGGTGTTTCTTACAGGAAGTTCTTAATAACAGCCTGAGGTATGAGAGTTTAGCGGTGATTTGCGCCCGTGCCTCGGAGAGCACATTAAGCCGTCATCCCCGGTTGTCATGAATATCTATGGCAATCAATATTGGGAAGTCAGTGCCCTCAGATATACTGACAACTAAATCAACCATCGAATTTCAGCTCTCCCTTAATGTTCTGGAGTTCCAAGGTCGGAGGTCCGCTCCGTGGACCGTGCCAGTAGCTGACCACAAATAATCTTGGGAGTAAAGGCTTAGAAGAACATGACTCTATTGTGTATTGTAACTGCATAATTCAAACTAGACAAATTAAAAGTGCAAATACAAAATGTATGGCAACACATTAGGTTTTATATGCAGATTTATTGGGAAAAACACCAAAGAGCCCTGCAAATACAAAAATAAATACTTTTCCTAAAACACCTACATTCTAACAGAAAATTAAGGCAACATTAAACCCTTTTATATATTTTATTAGATATGGTTAGAATTTTATAAAGTGTCTTTTTAAAATATAAAACATAATGTTATAACAACGAAGCTGCACACTTAAAAGTACGATTGTGTGAAGTCATAAATTTTCTGAATAAAAATTTTACAGTATCATCAACTATGGAGAAATCTGTTTATGTACAAAATTTGGATATTTCACGTGCCTGTTGATTTAATGGCTTAGGGCCACAGCACACTAGCTACTTTTAGCATCGGCGATCGGCAACTAGTCGCTTTTTAGAAGCTAAATACGGCGACCGAACGCTCTACACCGCACACTTAAAAACGCCAAACGCGGAGATTGAGTCGCTTTTTAGAAGCGCGACACAGCAGCTGAACGCCACTCTCCGCACACATTCGGATGCCGGTAGCATCGATTTGGCATCTGAGCAGTCGCTAAAACGCGCGTTTCCGATACCGCGCTCGAACACAAGAAGTCGCTAAAACGCGATGCAGCATCGATGCAGTCGCCAAATCGCCGATGCTAAAAGTAGCTAGTGTGCGGTGGCCCTTAATATGATTCTTCTCGATAAGCTATTCGTTACACGTTCAGTGCTCAACAGATAGTTGTAGAATTGTTGCATGTGACTGCACCGTTGACCTAGTGGCTTAAGTGGTCACCACACCGCTTTCTACTGTGTTAAGAGTAGTGGGTGCAAATCCCACATGAGAACTTGGGATGGGAATACTTTGTGTGAACCACAAATTGTTGTTCTGAATCTAGGTGTTCTTTGTGGCCGTAATGTACTCGTATGTATTAAAGTCCCCCGCGACATGATACGATGTATGTATTCCTAATGCGGAATTTATAAATAAGAATGATTTAAGCAATGTTATATCTGTATTTATCAACATTTGTCAGGTGTGTCATGTTTGTAAGCAGAGAAAATTGAGAAAAGAAGATCTCAAACTGTAAATACAATTTCTCAAAGTTTATAATTGGTAAAATTAAATTACGTATGTGTATTCTAAACGTCAAATTCTACAATATTATCTCAAATATTTACATTTATGTTTTTAAAATCCATTTTTTTTATTTTGGTCAGGCTGATAGTAATATTTATGTAAAAAGCACGTGAAAGTCTGAGTTTTTGAGACCACACAAGATTTGAACCTTGGTCTATTTAGCAAATAAAAAACGTTAAAATAATGTATAAATCATAAAATTAAGGCTTATAATCAATTTTCTTAGGCAATTGGAAATTATCACCGAGTGTAATCAACTATGGCGCGGTCATTACTTAGATGGGTGACTGTTTGTTAAGCAGTCGATCCTGGTCGTTATCATAAGATAACAGTCGTGAAGCTTAGAGGCCTTCGGGCGGCTCAAATATATCCATTGGCATGATACCATAGCCACAACGTGTCTTGCCTGTCCTCAAGCCGCACTCGCACAACCAGTCTGGGGACGTATGGCCTTAACCCTCTCTTGAGAGGAGATTCGAGTCCAGCAGTGGGACGTTTACGAAATACATTCAGGGTCATTAGGCAGGCAATAAAAGAATTCTGTAAAAGTCTATTCAAAATTATAACAAAGTTTATTCGAATGATGAGCAATAAAATGTTTTTTTACTAATTTTGCCCAAGTTTCCAATAGATTTTTGTAAAAGCTACCAATAAAATCATTGAACCAGAAGTATTACGCTAACGCGTTATATACATATATGTGTACGATGTGATGTTATGTATATGTACGAAATACTAAATAGATAGAATACGTATTCAATGAACAATTTATTAAAAATTATGATACAAACTTAAACGTCAATTGACTAATAATTTAGTCCCGGTTTTGAAAGGATGATTAACGGAAAATTTAACTAATCATCTGTCAAAACTCTTGTCAAGTAAACATTGAGTAATTAAAAGCGTGATTAAGAGGCCGGCGTACGACACTCGAAGCTCCAAGTTGAAATTTGTTCGTAAAATATTGTTGTCTCTGTTTGACAAAATACAACGTAGATACGAGTGCACCGCTGTATGTGTGTATGTGGATTGACATTCATTCGTAGTAATTCGGACTCTCTCGTAGAAGGTTCGACTATCATTATTTGACTGACACTAATCACACACACATTGAAATATTTTTTGATGCGATAGCACTACTAATTGCTTGAAATCTGTGAAAAATATGGATGTGTTTCGTACTATCGAAAATCATGAATGAAAACTCAATATTTTTTCGATTTATTTTGTGTAAGTAGTAGCATAATATTATGAGATATGTTATTGATGAAACAATATTAGAAATATTTTTGTTTTTAAGACAGAAACTAACCAAATGAAAACATGACATTTCCAATGTAAAATATGTAAAATTTAATTTGATTATATTTTATTCTAGATTAGTTTATTTTTAAAAATAAAGACGTTATAACCTCAATAAATACAGTCTAAGTCCGAATATCAACATATCATCGTGGAAATATGTTTATACTGCAAATGATCTTGGTATACCGTTTGTATGGACAATTCAGCCTCCGGGGGCCCCTTAAGCACTTTGATTTAATATACCCGTGATTGAATCAGTAAACAGAGCTTTCAAAGCCAAATGTTATGTAATATGTCATCCTAATATTGGAAGTGTTTTGTCTTTGATCAACGTTCTAGAAACTTAATCAAATTTGATACCCTACATTTAATGTAACAGCCCATGTTTGTTAAACAATATTAAAAATAGATTTTGAGAAACTAGCTGTAAATGTTTTAATGTAAAAGAGATATTATTACGAGTATGTCCATGTAATGAAGGTTTTTTGTGAACACATCATGTGTATTTACAAAAAGAAAATATCTAAATATTTTATCAGTCAATCAAGTCATTTTCATACTATAAGCTCTGCTGCTGCCGCTGCTTTAGATAATACCTGCACTCAGAGTCGCGGGAAAAAATGAGTCCTAATAATGCCGTTGCGAGTGCAGCCGCAGGTGGATGGAACGTCTGAGTCTGAGGGTTTACATGAAGGGGGTGCATGTATTTATACGAGTAAATGATTGGAAAGGTACGAATAGCCTAATAAAATCTGAGACCTTATTCGTCTGTTTATTGTTGTGTAAATGTCTTATAACAGAATTGCAAAATTGCATCTAAGTCCTATCCTTTAATTTTCCTTAATTTAATTGTGCTTATTTTTGTTTAGCTAAATGTATGAATGTATACAAAATAAAGGTAACTGTAATAGTATTTGTTATAATAATGGATGACAGAATGTTATTTAAGATAATAGTTCTATACTTAACGGAATACTAACAAGATTATTTCATTTTGTGCCAGCGCACGTCCTTCCACGTAGTAAAATGCATTAGTATAAACTTGGCTTAAATGAGCTACTGGCGCTCACACTAGAAAAGCAGTCACGTGCATCGAAGGTCCACGTCCATTGGAAGGTTAAGCTTTAAGTTGTGGCCACGCCGACATTTATGACATCGTCAACTGTGGTAGTAATAAAAGCGGTGATAAAACAAATTAATGTATTTCAGTATTCCCATTCTTTCAGTTTCAAAAAACAACCCCGTATTAGAAATGTTTTGCTGTTCGCTGAGAAGTTTACAAACACACATATAATGGACACAAAGAATACCCAGTCACAGAACAACAATTGTCCATATTATAATGTTGTTTGACCATGCAGTCATATTTTCTAAAGCTTCTTTCTTCTTCCTTTGTTCTTTCTAAAATTATTTAGGTTCGGCTACTAGTTCAACAAATTTTACCTGAATATTAGTTTTTTCACAGAACGACTGGCATCGAACGCAACCACAGATCATAGAAATACAGGACGCAACACAAATCAAATTTACACAAGCCTCGTAATAA
Organism: Phragmatobia fuliginosa; assembly: GCA_932526445.1. NCBI lineage: Eukaryota > Metazoa > Arthropoda > Insecta > Lepidoptera > Erebidae > Phragmatobia > Phragmatobia fuliginosa. Next base: position 14,058,439 of record OW052074.1, on the reverse strand, counting down.
TAATCATATTTTAACTCCCTTTATTAAAAATCGATTACCGATAAATGGGATCGGTTCAGTTTACCAGTTAACGAACCTTTACCAATGAAACCACAGGTCGTAAATAACAAAGTTAAAGGTAATTTTGAGAGCTGTTGACGGTTTTATAGATTTCGGCTCACGGCGTTTGGACTTACTAAGGTATATTTGATTGCTTTAAAGAGTGACAATGTAAAATGAACGATATTTTCTTTAATGTGCTTTTCACTTGCTTGAGCTTTTGTCAAGATGGGTTAATTAGATTAATAAAACTAACGCCAGGTTTAGATTCCCTAGCTATATTTCAGCTTCGGTAAAAATTTACATTATACCGTTTATGTTAACAGTTTTTTAACACATTTTTATTGCCATACATCTCCGAATTTAATATAATTTGACCTCCATCCGCTTGTTCGATCGACAAACAGAAGCAAAACATTTTTATAGCACAACTTTATTTCACGAGTAACAAATTTATCGCGAAATGTAATTTCAGATGTTTTATGATTTATCTTATAAATACAAAGATAATAAAGTTCATAAAATAATGATAAAAAAAATATGTTTAGATAGTTTTCGCCTGTGAATGTGTTCAATAGCCTGGAAATCCTGGCCTAGAAATTTAAATATTGATCTTCATCTATCAATATTATTTCATTGCCCACATTTCATGTTTATTCAATATGAAAAGAAGCCTTGCATCAAATAAATTCTAATTTAATAAAAAGTTAGGTCACGCTGAAAAAAACTTAATTCTTCCAACCCGTCTCGTCGGAGTTATATAGTAGGCCAAACGCTGTTAAAGGCAGTTGATGAAACGTTAGGTTCTGAACGAGTAAAAATATATCAAAAAGAAGTCACTTCTCTCAAATAAATATGTATAGAGAATATAAAACACTGAGTACACCTATTTCTTCTGGAACGTCGCATCGCCAGTGTGTATATTTGTTCCTAAATGCTTGTCAACTAATACGTAAAGTAAAATTCAGAACTCCCTAAAAAATTGTGCAAAAATATATTGCATTGAAATTTTTAGAGATTGTTTCTGGCTTTTCTTAAAAATAAGATATTCGTTCTTAGAACTTGTTATCTGTGGAATGATATTGTCTCTTTGTAGCATAATATCGATTATTATACTTAATTTATTAAACAACAATCATTTTGTTTCAGTTGGTTGAGCACTTCATGGAAGGTATGAAACGAATAAAAAATTAAACAGGAACTTTTATCTAAATTGGTGGATTCTTATATGAAAATATCGAGTAATCGCTTTGAATATGTTTGCATGTAAACCAATTTACGCAACCATTGGATCAATAGGTTAAATCAAAATTGATGTTAGTTGAGCAACTTAAATATATGTGACTTAAATGAATATGTAATGGGTGAAAACGTACATTTTAGTAAAAAAATTAAACAAACGCAAAACACATTAAACGCCCTTTATTTGAATATGGCCTTGTAGTCGGCCTTATCTCATGAAACTGTAGTGAGTCTAGCACACCAACATTTCCTATTTTATTGAAACCCAAAAAAATATTTTCTGAATTTATATAGTGTTTAACCTATGCCTAGGGTGTTCACCGATTTGATTATTTTAACGGAGAGTAGTCTGCAGAACTCAGTGCGTTAGATAACGAGTTAAAGTTGCTGCTGATTTTTACATATACATTTATAGCCTAGCTGACCAGCGCTTTCATTCTTAAGAAGAAGCTTAAAAATGGATCGATTCTTGGATAGCCTCAAAAGACATGTCGTTTTTCCGACGCGGAATTTATATACTACTAGAAAGTCATGAGAACTTCATTAGCCGGAAGGTGGAATGAAAGAAGAAAGGAATGAAACGGAGACGGAATTACATAATTACGTCTCCGTTTCAGAAATCAAGAAGGTGCACGTTGACAGATGTCAGATGCTATACTGCAACTAACATAAGGCTTCTTTTGAATGAATGAAACCAGTCGATATTTAATGAATCCTTTAATGAAAACATCACATCACAATACAATGATCGATCAATGAGATTATATCACAGTTACCGGATCAGTAATCTAAACTAACTGCAAGCGATAACATTTGCAATTATCGTCTAATTAAGCAATGAAAATGTTCTGACCCAATTCCGCCTCCGCCTTTGTTCTTTGCTCCAGCGATCTAATTACTTGTTTTATCTACGAGTATTTAGAAATTTTCAGCCATTCCCCTTAATCGGTACTCAGTAAATGTTAATTAGTCCACCTGAATTCCTTCATTCGGTCTACTTTTAAAGAAAAGTACAAATGAACATTGCTTTCGATAATTTACCCTTTTAAATTTATTATATATTACAAATTGAACTTTATAGTATTCCTTGAAACAAATAGATTAGTACTATCTCTATGTATGCTTTCAATCACTACTACTACCAGCATGAGTAGAATCCAGGAGTAGGGTTCACCATTCTCATTGAAAGTGCAGACAATGCAGCTTGGTGACCCATACCATGGCGGCTTAATGAGATGTTATTGATAAGGAGATGTTATTGATTAGGAGATGTTATTGATAAGGAGATGTTATTGATAAGGAGATGTTATTGATAAGGAGATGTTATTGATAATAACATTCTCCCGGCCAGCAGGTTGGGAGAGTGATTGGGCCTCTGGTCTTACACTCACTAACGAAAGACAACGGCACAAATGATGTCATGTTTAGAATGGTCTTCTGTGTGAGGGTAGTTCTGTCCCGGTCGAGCCGACCCATTCGTTTTAAATTCAGGCTGCCCTTATTACCTACCTAACAAACTGTTTTTATGATTAAAGTAAGCTAATTTACACTCCTAATAACTTTTATCCGCGCTACCGTCATCGTGTAAGTTATCGCGACAAAGAGTAGTGCTTGTACCTTACATCGCGGATCGACTCCTCAAGAGTAAAAGTATTTGATGAATTTCACTGAAATCGTTGCAGCGTTTTACCAGTGAAAGTGTTACAGAGACAGATTTCTTTCGAGTTTATAAAATTAGCATGAATTAATTTAAAATTACTTAATATACAACATTTTTGTTTTAAAACAGTTCTAACATATTAACATCACATAATATAAAAATAAGCAATTTGGAAAGCTTATTCCAGTCACGAGCACCTATCAGCGTTTGACTAACGTGACTTCAATTATTGGTTGTTCACTGACCTTAGTCGAAAAAATTCGAGCGCAATTTGATTGATCGTATGAAATTAGAACTTCATGATGGTAAATATGATGGATCTATAAAGCGCTAGAGTACTTCTTGAGTGTTTCATTGAGATTCCTAATAAAATGGAGTGATTTTGTAATAATTGGCTTACGTTGTTTGGATCTTTCGAGATAATAACTGTTCAATTTAATAAAAAAATGTTTGCCGGTATATGCGTATATATATAAATATTTAAGTGAGGAACAATCTAACAAAACAATTATATAGGAGTGTTATTGGCCATTGTACCAATGGATTAGGAAATTCTAATAATTCTAACATAGATTTAGAGAAATTAGAAAGTTAAAGCAATAACAAAAACGTATAAATTTTCTAAAATTCTAGTCCTAATTAATGAATCTTGATAGGGTAAAATGTAAATTTCAATAAATTACAACCACCGTCACATTTCTAACACGAAGTTTTATATCAAAATGTCGCAACACTCTCTTCACAAACATTAATTGTTTCAAGGAAAACGTGAATCATCCAACTTTATGAAATAATTCTCTTGTAGAGTTAAGACATTTTAATACTGAAGCTTAAAATTACATTTTCTGTTTATTGACAAACAGATTAGTTGTTTATCCGACTTCACTTAATCCGGTATAAAGTGACGATTAGGACTGGGTAATATGTACTTATCGAAGATAAATCTGCTCACTCCAGCAAAGTGAAATAACTCCTCCGATCAGGGAATTTTATTTTTTTGCCATTACAGACTCTACGCTACTTAATATACAATAAGAGTGAAACTGTGAATAGCTGAAATAAATTTAAATTTAAAGTTACCATATCTGTTACCCTTTACCGTCTAAACCATTGCATATTTTGAAACTCGTCGAAGGACATAGGCTACTCCTGGTTTTGATAACTGTTAAAGTTTTCTTTGAATTTACTCAAAGTATTTAAATTCCCTGACAACAAATTTGAATTTATTATTTATATATATATACATATATATATATATATATATATATATTTGGTATCTTATTGTATACTGACGAAAATTATATTAGGTACTGACTAATGAAAATTTATCTAAAACAACTTGTCATTTTAGTGACATCATAATATTATGTGTAGCGAACGAATCGAACTATGTGAACAAACTAAACTTTTTTATCATAAATTTAAAGTTTGTTGTAGATTGGAATATGTTGAGATCGACCTTGTATCTACTTACATTTAAAATATAAGCCTTATAAATATAAACATATCTCTGTAGTCATATTCAAAGCTTAAATGTGATATACGCATAAAAAATTCAAGGTATGTTTTATTATTCACTAACCCTCTCTTTCCCAATCTACATCTCGTAGCAGCTGTGATCGCTGGTATCATATACGGAAGGTTTTAAATTTTCTTAGAATATCTTTCTCTATGCATTTTAAGTGCGTATTAAACTTAGTGTTAACCTATCGCCGTCCACTGCTGAACGAAGGTATTTTGTTTTACGTGTGGAAATCCCCTCGTACCGTTACCCTGCCGGAGTTTGCGGCGGGGCGGCCAAATGCTCGATGCCGATGCGAGTGCCTCATACTTTAAGGTTGAATTGTTCAGGTGGATTACGCCGAGGCCAGTGAAGAACAAGGCCTCAGATTTGTGCAGAGCCACCTTGAGACCCAGCTGCCGGACTTGCTCCACGACTTGGGCAACCGAGGCCGTGGCCCTCAGGATTGACTCCAGGTACATCTCCGCCACAAGCGTGTCATCCACATAGCACGTGACGGCGACACCATGCAAGAACGCACCAAAACCTCTACCTCTCTTTACCAAAACCCCTAAAGTAATTATTAAGTTACTCCGTTAATAAAACTGTAAACTAGGCATACAAATCAGAAAGTTACGACAGCTGATATTGACAGTTTCTTTCTTAACTTGACTTTAATAAATGTGGATTCAAAGACTCTCACGTTTGTATTGAAACTATGAGTAATTGATTGTTTGCCAAATTCAATATAGCGGGTTGTTTCTTTTCAGATTTATTTATATAAGTTATACGCTAAGAATTGTTAAGAATAGACAAGTAGACTTCGTCTCAGGGCAACGAATCCGGGTCTCGTAAAGTAAATCCTAGAAACTAAGGATGCTGACTCAGTGAAAGAATTTAACTTTTTACATAATTATCAGGAAATCTTTACCTTTGCAGTGCCTCCGCCCGCGTGTATTACAGTTATCGCGATTATTGTAAGTAAATATCTCTGTGCCAAATTTAATTGCAGTTGGTGAAATGCTTTAGCCGTGAAAGTATTTCACACAGACAGTTATTTCCGCAGTTATTTTATTAGTATTTAGTAAGTTAGTATTATAATAAATATCGGGTCTCAAATCGTGATCAGGTTTTTATTTACTCATGTTTTTACTGTAAACTTATTCGCGATAAAATTAAAAAGGTTACGATACTTTCTATTTTCCGACGTTTCGAACCGGTTATACCGCTCGTGGCGTAACCTTTTTATTTTATCGCGAATAAGTCCCGTTTACAGTAAAAACATGAGTATGTGTAAAAGTCGCGAAAGTCTAAAAACAGGTTTTCACTGTCTAATTTACCAAAGATCGTTCTAAGCATACTATATTGTTTGTACAGTTAAAGTTCTCCCTTAAAGTTTAAATCTATAAGATAACTAGGATAGGATATTCAGTACTCTACGAGCAGTCACACAGATAGTATATATTACAGAGAATTTGACTATATTATTGTGTAGACTTGAATAATAGAAATGGAACAAACTCTATAGCACACCATTAAAATATGACCCACAGTAATAAACAACTCCAATAACAGCGCGATATCACTTTCAATTAAATAATTTAAGCTCTTGTAAGTTGTTACAGAATATAGACTAATTATCATAGACAAGGGAACGGATATTACAGAAAATTTCTCAAGGAATTATTTACAAGACTCTTGACAGTTTACTTGAATTATTATAAATTTAATTAATACTTATAAAATTATATGACAATCAACTATAAATAGTAAATAGCCGACTGTATATTAAATTATAAAAAGCGTAAAAGACAGTGTTACGTATGAATTTATTAATATGAATGTGTTAGATGAGATTGTCTGATCTAAAACAAGTCAGATACTATAATGTTTTTTTATTTTATTTTTTATTTATTTAAAAAAGACAACCCCCGCATTAGGAATATAAATTCCTGTGTCGCGGGGGACTTTACAAACATACATGAAACGGACACAAATCACACCCAGACTCAGAACAACAAATTGTGAATCACACAAAGTGTTGTCCTACGTGGGATTTGAACCCACGACACTTGGCGTAGTAGGAAGCGGCGTGGCGACCGCTTAAGCCACTAGGCCAAAAGAGTAAAAGAACTGGAAAGATAACATCCTTCTACTTTATATCAGACAAACAAATATTCGAAGCCATATTCTTTAGAATTTTAATTGTATTGTCTATTAGTGGTTCACCGATAAAACATTTTAACAAGTTGCCCTACCATAATTTGAAGTAGGGAATCTAGGACAAGTCCGGAATAAATGTTTAATATATTCAAGAGAAGTCACTAAGTCAACGAGCCAACTGGTACTACAAAGTTTAGAAATTTATGGTTTGAATACGTGCGGTACCGGAGGGGTTCTGCCTTGCTTTTCCATTGATTCGTTTCTATGTCCATAAGGTTGTATTTAATAAATAAAATTTCATAACTAGTTGCATTTTCGTAATTTTGCACCTTGCTGTTTTGAAAAAAAAAAGGCAACAAAATAACAATGCACATTACAAAGTGTTGCTTCTGTAATGTGTAACCGTCACAAGTTCTCAACAAGTATTGATGTGTGTGAAGTATTTTCAACTAAACAAACACAAACAAAAACATTTTCACGCTCTAACGGCCAAAGAATCACTACAAAAGCTGTAACGCTCGCTCCATTCAGCTATGAAGCGGTTGAAAATCTTTTATCTTTGTCTCTGCAATATAACAATCCTTTGAAGCGCTTATGTTTTTATATTTTATACACTAGCTTCTCCTCGCGGCTTAGCCCGTGTGTAGTTCGGTTTTACACTAAAAAGAAGCCTATGTCCATCCTCGAGAATCAAAGCATCTCCCTGCAAAATTTCACTGAATTCGGTGTAGCGGCAAAGCGTAGAAGACAGTTTTACTCATGAATTTATTTATTAGTATGAATGATATGAATGTATAAATGCAATAATACAAATTAAAGTTGAGACTCTTTAGATGAGGTTGTTTGATCTAAAACAAGTTAGAGACTTTAAAGTCTCTTACTAAAGGATCTACTAATGTATATGTTATAATAAGCTTTTGTTAAATAATTAGTAAATAGAACGAAGTCATACTAGGAATCTAATAGCTACCATTACACTACTACACAAGTAGCCGAAACCAATGACTACTAAACGAGTAAGCATATAGTTGTAGCCACAATACTTCCTACTTTATTACACGTCCTTAGATAAGCCACATATCATAAGATACAGTCAAAGATTAAATAAAGCAATGATAGGCACGCACCATTTTTAGTATATAAGCACTATTGTTAATTAAATAAAATATACTACAATATACTACAATATACTACCAGAGACTATCACACCACCTTGAGTCTCATTTATACTCCTCGCCAAAACATAGGCAAACTGGTGACCCCGACAATGAACAAGGAACCCGACAAACGAACGAAGAAGATGAACAAGGACATGGCAAATGCATAAAGGACCCGAAAAAAAGAAGAAACCGACATGGCGACAAAAAGAAGAAAGAACCCGAAATTTGAACAAGGACCCGACAACTGAGCAATGAAGAAACTGACAACAGAACAATAAAGATACTGAAAATTTTACAATGAAGAAACTAATCGTGCCTTCTGAAGAAGATTAAATAGTAACCTAGTATGGCACTATTGCATAAAGGACCAGTCACGTTTATGGTTCATGCAGTGAGGCTATCGTCGCTCTCCAAAAATAGCAATGATCGTTATTCAAGTCTCAGCCAGCCAGCAGCCTCGGCCTCAACAGGGATACCACACACAGGACGCGACCGCTCCAGCCTGGTTACCCCTTCGGCCTCATCAGCGCCCCGACTCACTGGGGACTTCACCGCAGCACCGCACACCGCTAGCGATTCCGACGCACAGGAATCAGCGGACTTCAGCCCCGACTCACTGGGGACTGGCGGCATACAGTTCCGACTCACAGGAACTTGCGGCATCGTGCCTTAATCGCACAGTACTCAAAAGGAATTTCTGACGCCTTATCACGAATAATAGGAGTAATCTCTATGCCTTCAACGCTAGATTACGTCCAGAAATGTCGTGCTCAGCAGAATGATTCAGAATTAAACAAGGCCTGGAAAGGTGTTTGAGCAAAATAAAGACGTATTACGATGATTTCAGATCGCAGCTAAAGCATGATATCACTCGAATACTGTCGTTACCCAGGAGAGAACGTTCAGATTGTTAAAATACTGTTTACATAAATCCACACGTATTGATCGAGTAAGATTATCGGTATGTAATTCACTAAGCGATACTATAATAATTTTGCTGACTACGTTAACCTTGAAATATTATAATTAATGTGATTATTGTATACTTCGTAAAAAGTGCTGACAAGGTAAGGTCGAAACTCTCGGTCATATGTTTATTTTGTTTCAATTTGTATGTTATTGACATAGTTTATATTTACTATCTAGGAACTACCCCGTGATGTTAAGATTGTTAGGACATAGGTTATGTATATTATTGTAAACTGTTAATTTAAAATGAAGATTGTCTGAATTAACTACCGTAAATTTTTGAAAGTATGTATTTACTAAGATTTGTTATAATAATTATCCTTTCAAAAGGGGAGGACCTGTGTAGCCACAATACTTCCTACTTTATTACACGTCCTTAGATAAGCCACATATCATAAGATACAGTCAAAGATTAAATAAAGCAATGATAGGCACGCACCATTTTTAGTATATAAGCGCTATTGTTAATTAAATAAAATATACTACAATATACTACAATATACTACCAGAGACTATCACACCACCTTGAGTCTCATTATACACCTCGCCAAAACCACGGCAAATAGTTTATAAATGGATTTTCAAATTAGATTTCAAGTTTTAAAAATATTATTGTGTAAATTTAAGACAATAACAATTTAACAGAGAGAATAACTTCCAGGTATGCACTGGCTATGAATGTTTATAAGTTCATTCTCTATAACAGAAAACTTTCCCATACAGTTTTAGTAAGATAAATATCAACAAAAACTTTTGCTACAATACGATGCCAGCGGTGCGCAGCGATAAAAATAGTTTTATTCGTATTTTGTAACTATAGTTTGACCAATCGATATTATAAGTATTACTAGCTGTTACCACGAACGGCAACAAGACTATCAATTTTAACGATCAGTCCTTTTGTTTTGCGTAAGCTGAGCTGATATTGCATTAAATGTAAGATTTGTCTTACGCGTACCTTTAGACAAAGTTTCAAGATCAAGCACTTTTATCATCATAAAGGGAACTTGTTAGTATCATTTATTGAGAATACAAACAAACGCTTTCTATGAAACTATTCGTATTTATCAAAATCCTTTAAAGGGAACAATTATTGAAACTATTTGGATGTATTCCAGAAGAATGAGTTACAGAAATGTTGAATGTAAGTGAGATTTTAGATTTGAAACTTTTGTTAATAGATTTGTAAATGTAATGTCAATTTCTTTATTTATTTTACGTACATTCCTTTTTTAATTACCAATTAGCTTTTGCCTGTGTCTCCGCCCTTATGTATACTGGTTGTGGCATTAAAGAGTCAGTTATGGCCTTCTACAAGAATTAAAGTATCTCTATGTCAAATTTCATTAATATCGGCGCATCAGTTTACAGAGTTACTCTCGGATTTGTAATATTATAGAATAGAAGTATGAAATTATGTTAGCATTAGTTAATATTGATACTACAGGCGAGTATAAAATGAAATGCCGGTTTCGAACAACCGCAATTCGAAACCCAGATTGGATTTTACATTTGACACAGCTGCATATCGCTGGTAAATAAGAGAATTGAAGTCGAGAAGCACTTCAATCTTGATTAAACCATTGAACTCAGCAGGTTGCCAAATATTTAAAATGTGTTACTAGACAACTGATTTAAATACATAAACATACTTTTTTTTTGTAAATACATACATACTATACATAGAAAACACCCATGTATACCATATACCTACATAGAATTACACAAATAATATTTGGACCGACCCGGGAATCGAACCCGAGACCTCTTGATAAGCAGCCGCATACGCTAACCACTACACCAACGAGGCAGTCAGGCATAAGAAAGTCATACGTCTAGATTTTTTAAATACACGGTATATTTAATGGTTTTTGTGTGCAGTATTCTAGTTTTGTAAATAAACTTTACTTCGAGGTAATGGAGTAATGCTGGCTTCAAAACGGATGCGACGGCTCGACTGAAGACAAACCTAAAATGGCAGCATTCTTCCTGTCGTGTTTCGTTGCTGAGTACGAGATCTGAAGCCCAATGATGCATACGCATCTAATACGCCGCTATAGAGCAATTCATCAATCTGCATTGTTGCATTGTCTGCATTCGTAATGAGTATCATCATCATCATCATCATCAACAGCCTTGAACAGTCCACTGCTGGACATAGGCCTCTCCTTATGAGTATGGTGACTAAAAAATCGACCAAAGTGGTGTGCGATGGGAGAGGCCTATGTCCAGCAGTGGACTGAGATAGGCTGATGATGATGATGATGGTGACTACTATTCTTGGATTTTGCTCCTATTTTCCATCACGTAGAGAATTATCACTTTGGCAGCCTCAGATAAAAATCACAAAATTTAATTTCCATAAAATAGTGAGCGTACCTAAATATTATTTTAACGTTTGAGATATTATTACTATAATTTTTAGGTTCATTCCAATAGTTTATTTTACTATTTCACTTAGATGACATCAGGCAATTTCTTTATTCATCTTGTATACTGTTGATGATGGGTATAATCAGTTCTGATTTTGTGAATCTAATGAAAGTTAAATAATAGGTCTTTACCTATGAAATTGCCGTTTTGTATGCAAAAAGTGAAAGTACTTATTTTTTCAAACTTTTTTATTTCTGTTATTCGAAGTAATCACCCATGCAATCGACGCATCTTTTCCAACGCATTGGCAGTTTATTGATGCCCTTCTTGTAAAAATCAGCAAGACGGGAGCGACAAACTCTTCAAAGGCATTTTGTACTGCCTCTCGGGAATTGAATTTTTTACTCACTAAAAAGTTGTCTAAATTTTGGAAAAAGTAATAGTCGGTAGGTGCAAGGTCTGGTGAGTCCTTACTACGACTTAAATCGCTAACCCGCACTAGGCCACTGTGGAGACATATAATAAATTATTATTATAAATTATTATTACATCTTTCATGATTTTTACCTACATTTTTATAGTTGCATTTTATTCCTACTTATTTACTATAAAAATCTTACTTTAATTCAGAATTCATGTTAAGGATACTATTCTCTAAATAAAATGTTTTGGACAAAATGTAAATAATAATTAATGTTTTGGACATCTTACACACAACATCATCTAGTCACAAAGTAAGCAAGAGCTTGTGTTATGGGTACTAAACAACTGATATAAATACATAAACATACTTTTTTTTTGTAAATACATACATATTATACATAGAGAAACACCCAGACTTCGAAACAAATATTTGTGGATCGCACAAATATTTGGTCTGACCCGGGAATCGAACCCGAGACCTCTTGATCAGCAGCCGCATACGCTAACCACTAGACCAACAAGGCAGTTGACTGATGATTATGGGTTGTGACACTCTGTATTCTTAATCCGTCACCACACGGACATCAGCTGTCTTGATTTAGATATATTTCGGGATAGAGATTGATCGAACTTTAAAGAAGGACATTTGTTCTGCTTTTTTTGCGGTAACCAATATATAACACGGCTGGAACCGCAGGCAAAATCTAGTATCTCTTCATTTTTTTTTAAACATTCAAGTCTACAAAAAGTGATTCTACTCTGCCTGATGAGTAGCATGAGTAGAATCCAGGAGTAGGGATTACTATCCTCATTGTCACTGCATACAATGCAGAATGTTGACCCACACCTTAATGGCTTATAGAGATGTTTCTCTATCATTCTCCCGGCCTCCGGAGGTCGAATGAATGGTGCAGAATGATTGATCTCAAACTCTTCACATAATACTTCAAAATCATTCTATCTCACTACGAGTTTATTAGTAATATGAATAACACTGGATAAATCGTTGATTTCTTTTTAAAAGTAAAAATAACAATATCGTTTCCTGAAGTCTTTGTTGTAAGAATTATGCCTTTGTACCTCAAAGGGACACATAGTTCGCACTATGTACCAAAATTTTATTACCCCGAACAGAGAGCAGTTGTAACATTAGTGAAATAAATGGGTTCTACATCTCTTTTATTGAATTTTTAACATATTTCTTTTGAACATTTGAAAACATTGAATACTAAAGGAATTTGTCAAAACTATATTAATGTTTTGGAAGTAAAGTTTTTAATTAGACCCATTTTTAAGAGTTATCCAAGTAATAACAAGCTTGTATAAATGTTAAACAAAATGAAATTATAAAATTTTAATTGAAGTTTCCTGTACGTAATCTGATATAATTAAATTAGTCGTCGCAAACTTTTATGATTTCTGTATTCAAAGAAACATATTTATTTAATGATTTCAAATGACTGCACGGTTGTCCTACTGTTTTAACCGGTCGCCACGCAACTTTCTACTCGCCAAGTGTCGTGGGTTCAAATCCCACGTAGGACAAAACTTTGTGTGATTCACAAATTCTTGTTCTTTTTTCAGTAATTCCCTTTACCTTTTAGGTTCTCCAATTTTTGATGAATCCTTTTCTGAATATATTAATAATTCAATTAGTAAATTTCAAAATTCTGCTGACCGTCTCCTTGAAATTAGTCCACATTATGCACTTTGCATCTTAAAATACTGTCTTTTCGTCCCGAAACTTACGTATGCGATCCGTTGCTGCTCCTTTTGGAATTACCCAGATCTTTTGTCAAAAGTAGACGATTTAATCAAAATTAACTTAGAATCGATTCTTATTATGAAGATGAACGAGCAATCTTGGAACCAAGCTTCCCTACCCATCCGTTATGGTGGTTTAGGGATTCGCAAAATTTCCAGTGTCGCTTCACCAGCCTTCCTATCTTCTGTCCATTGTTCAGCAAATCTCATAAGTAAAATTTTAAGGGCATCTCCTTCAAACTTTGAGATTGCTGGCTTGGAAGAAGCTAGGAACGCTTTCTTAATTGCATGCCCAGGTCAAAATTTTCCAGTTTCGCCAAATTCACAGAGGAGCTGGGACGACATATACTGCAAATTAACGTATGACAATCTTTTGAGCTGTAGTACAAGTTCGGCGCGTGCTAGGCTTTTGGCCGTGGGTGCGCATGAAGCCGGCTACTGGCTTCGAGCGTACCCTTCGTCAAATATAGGAACATTTCTTGAGCCTGACACGCTTCGAATCGCAACCTGTCTACGGCTTGGGGTTCCGGTCTGCGCTCCTCATAAATGTCCCTGTGGCAGTGATGTCGACAAGCTAGGACATCACGGATTGTCTTGCCAAAAAAGTGCAGGCCGCTTTTCGAGACATGCCGCACTTAACAATATCATACGCCGGTCCCTTGCCACCGTCAACGTGCCAAGTCTACTTGAGCCGACTGGTATTGCAAGAGACGATGGCAAGAGACCGGACGGTATGAGTTTGATTCCATGGAAGATGGGCCGGGTGCTGGTATGGAATGCAACCTGTTCAGACACGCTGGCCCCTTCCCATCTACATGGAACCAACAACAGAGCTGGTGCGGCATGTGAAGCGGCTGAAAAAGCTAAAGCATCCAAATACAGGGGTCTAGGCTCCGAATATTTTGTCCCATTCGGTGTCAAGACCCTTGGACCGTGGGGTCCTAGCGCTATAAAGCTTCTCAAGGACATAGCAAAAAGATTAGTCGACATCACAGGAGACCGAAGAGCTGGCAGTTATCTCGGACAAAGAATTAGTCTAGCAATTCAAAGGGGGAATGCTGCCAGTATCTTCGGAACCATGCCTAAAGGGACTCTTTTTAATGATATATTTTAGTTATAATATTATATTTTATTAAGGTTTTTAGTTTTAGGTTCATTGTTTTAGTTTATAACCAATATTGTACATACTATGCTCAATAATATATTTATATATATATGAAACACAATTAAAGTATTACTTAGCGATATTTCTGACAAAATTAACACTTCTGATTCAATTTCAATAAATATCATCATCATCATCATCAGCAGCCTTCAACAGTCCACTGCTGCACATAGGCCTCTCCTTAGAAAGGAGGTTTTGGCCTACTATACCACGCTGGCCAGACGGGTTGGTAAAGGGTTTGTTTCAAGTTTTCCTTCTCTTTGCATTGATATTGTCTTGCGTAGTTTATCCCTTAGTCGCCTTTTACGACACCCGCGGGATGAATAGGGGTGGTGACACTCTGTATTCTTAATCCGTCACCACACAATATGCTTAAACAAAAAAGCATTAAAATAAACAATGGTGTTAATCGCATTCATTTGCATAACCATGGCCTTGCATAATACCGTAGGAACGCGAGAACAGTGTGAACGTAACTCGATTTGTGGCTTGATTCGTGTCTTTTAATGAATTTAATTTTCAGAATGAATTAACTGTATATTCAATTTAGCGGTAAATTTGTTCACACACATTGTGCTTGTGTGTGCATGTAGCGTATATAAATCTTCCACGTGTTTGTGAGTATGTGTTGTAGATAAGTAGCAGTAGGTGAGCTAAATAAATTTTCATTCGGGGTAGATAGCAATACAGAATGAAATTCGTACTTTTTATTTAGGAACCTGCTATTATGTGATGCTACTCTTCCTGATGAAAAACAAGAGTAGGGGTCACCATCCTCACTGTGAGTACAGACAATGCAGCACGGAATAGTCTTTATCGAATAGAAATTCTATAAAATAATTGAGTACTTTAGAGAAACAAACTCCTTTTTGCATATTATTGGTCGTAACCATAAACCATGAACATCAAAGGAGTATTATCTTCGATTGTTTTAAGAATCATTCTAACAGCAATCTCTTAAACACTTGTTCAAACAAATTATTGAAAATCTCTATCATTTATTGTGTAGAATTCTACACAATAAATGAAGGAAATAGGACAAATAAGAAGCGAATCCATTGAATTATATAAAATATTAGTTAATAAGTGATAAATTTCTTCAATGACTCATAAACATTACAGAACTTTCTGATTGCTGTGGGTTTTAGTTTAGATAGATGCGTAATTACTTCTACCGGTTTGGAATTTTGTCAGCAAGGAATTATTGTTGTTCGTAACAATGAGACCAAATAGTTCTTGTTTTATGCATAAACATACACCCAAGTGATAGAATGTTTCATGAACTTTACTACTACAGAGAATGTGAAACTATTCGGGTCGGGTTTAATGTTGTTGTTATTGTGATCTTTGGCGTCTGTTGACTACTGAAACAGAAAAATTGACACGAGTTTTAAGTCATATTAGGCCGTGTGTGTGTTTAAATAGTTTATTGCTTCTTTGACAGATTTTGTAGATTACATTAAATTCGTTTTTATTAAAATAATACGATACCTTCTATAATCCGACGTTTCAACCCGATTATACCGCTAATAGTCACGTGTAGTCTGCTGTGATGAGCTTAATACCGCCTTCGTGTTGCGCGAAGTGTGGCTACCCTCGCTTGGTTGCATTGACAGGATGTACTATCGGTACTTCTACACACTATACTTACGACGATTGATCACCAGTATCCATTTATCGGTTGAAGTTTTTGGATTTCAATTTATATATTTACGCTCTGTATAGACCTGCGGCTTATGTAATTCAATCCAGTGCTTTAATCCTGATTCCAGTAAGTGCCCTATAAACTTTATTGCATGATGCTGAAATCAAATAAGATTTTCTCAAACACATACATTTTAAAAATCCCTCTGGTAGCCCCAAAGGGTCAGCCCCGTAGGTTAAAGTATATAATACATATTAATGTGATTAAACTGAGTATTTTTCCATCAATATAACCTTCAAAAGTTGAATGTATCTAAAATTTGGACGTTAAATAACAGATATATGTGAAAAGAATGTGCAATAGATATGGAAGTTCAACGTAACGTTTCTCATGTACTAGTAGATCAGAGTTATAAATTGTACTTAGGAGTAATTCATTTCATTGCCAGGAAGTTCGATTCAGATAGTATGACGATTCAGATTTTAAGTCAGATCCATAAACACAGTTAACAATTTCCTTATATAAGAATAATCGTTCTTTTGATCTATGTCATGGCACCGGTGAAACACTAACTTTCTAAATTCTGTTAAAGTTCGGAAAAGTTAGAACTTCGTATAATATTCTCTTAGATATCTTCGCTGAAGTCAAGATAGTACTCAATGGATGGTAAATCGTACATTCTTAACTTTACAATTGTGAATATGCGTACAAAAACACATAAAATATTGCCATTTTTATTCAGCTTTAAATAAAAATTACATTAAAGATATTGTAGATTGACAGAAATATATTACATTCTCTTCATTGACTACTTGAAGCGTCTAACAAGTTCATTGCGTCTACAACAAGCCTATCGTAGTCCACTGCTAGAAATTGACTGATAGGTCACGCATCCAGCTCCTGCCAGCCTTGCTGCGCCAGTCGTTACTGCGTTGGGAATAAGACACTACGTTTGCCGAGATGCGGTCTCCACTCTAGAACTCTTCTACACTGCCACTATTAATGCGAATTTCAAAGCATTTCTCGATGATTTACATTTATACAACACAAATATTAAAAAGGTTAACAGCGGTGTTCTTAGCAGGAGGATTTCCATAAAACATTACCCGTAATCCTAAAAGGCACCCGTGCCTACACAATAGAGTACTGCTTAACCTTTTTTGTGGTCCTCTGTTGAAATTATAACGCGGGCAATAAATATAAGGATGTAGCCGAAGACTGAAAATTTTACTGCTGAATTGTGGGTTTCTTTTTATTTGTAAATGTGTAGAAAAAGTTGTTATAAGTGTTTTATGACCATTAGCTAGTTTATTTAGTTTCATAGACATAGTAGGAAAATTAATATAACTCAAGTTTTGATTTAATTTTAAATTAAATGTTTTCATCTATACTATTACCAAAAAGCTGAAGTTTTTTAGTTGAAATCACAGAAAGAACTGGGCCGATTAGAAAAAATATATATTTAAGTGCTAAATAGTAATTTTCACTGAAGGAGGCTTTACATAATTTTGCAATGACCAAAAGAAGCGAAGTATCAGTGTTGCAAAAAGAGGTAAAGTTTAACAAAAACAATGTATGAAAGAATAATTTAAAGCACCTCATTAGTTTAAAAGTTTAATTTTTTTTTAAAGTACGTATAGCATAATTATGTCTGTCTTTTAAGGTTTAAGCGCGACGTAAAAAAGCATCTGACTAGGATGCCATAGTATGGGTCGCCAAGCCCCACTTTTGGATTCAACTCGTGCTTTCCATCTAGCAAGGTTCAAAAATTCACGCTGATATAACATTAAGCTGCGGGTAATAGAAGATGCAGATAGGGTTGCGTGGAGCAGCTAATAAAGATAGTGATAATGTTGTTAATATATTAAAAACTACAATATAACTAGGTAAGTTCCAGGCATCCAGTTATCAGACCACTCTCATCATCAATACAGCTTGGATGAGATGCAAATCATAAATAAGTAAAAAGCCTTTATTGCTGTTCTATTTTTTTACAATATCATGTTACATGCCTACTTAATTATTTTTTCTTCTTTCAATAATCGGTAACTGTATCTGTATCAACAAAGGCCTTCTCTAAAGATGCCCACTTTTTTCTGTCTCTAGCTAAACGAGTTCATACTGGACCAGCTATTTTCTTGAAGACGCCACCAGTACAATGATTAAGAGCAGTTAGTAGTTGATAAAAATTTCTTCTACCGATAACTTTACTATTACGTCTGATTGACAAAGAACGTGTGAAAGTTTTTATACCCAATTTTTTATCATCAATATTCATCATCATCATCATCAGCCTATCGCAGTCCACTGCTGGACATAGGCCTCTTCAATTGCACGCCACTTAGTTCGATCCTCGACTACTCGCATCCAACAACTTGCCAGCCGTCTTGCACAAATCATCACTCCACCTGGCCTTTGGACGTCTTACACTACGTTTCATCAATATTAATATGCCTATTATTCTTTTAAACTTTACTTTATAACGTAACTTAACGTAAGGTACGTTCTCCCTTAACAATCACTCAAATAATTTAAAAACATGTTTATTAAGTCCTCAAGTACTCAAACTAAAACTTCTAATTAGATGAGTTATCACAATCGGACATTTCACGACAACCCACAATTATATAGGAGACAATTAGCCGAGACAAAATTAATCAGAGATTTTACTGTTCTCCGACCCAACGTTTAATAATACTAAATTTGAATATGGAACCCCAAAAGAGAGACGTCCCAAGTAATTAATCTTCAATGAATTTAACTTCTCCCAATCGGATATTGGTAGGGTTTGATGTACTTCCGCCTTTTTATGGCTCATCGTACAATATTAATCGTTTTAATCCACAGGCTGCGAAGGTCCGGGTATGACTTGTGTAATTAACTTTGGGTCTTATTTTTATGTGAACAATATTCACTGGATATTGTCACATTATTTTTACAGTTAAAAGAATTGCAGACGGGTTGGTATAGGGTTGGTTTCAAGTTTAACTTCTCTTTGTATCGATGTTGTCTTACGTATTTTATCCCTTAGTCGCCTTTTACGACACCCGCGGGATGAATAGCGGTGGTGACACTCTGTATTCATAATCCGTCACCACACGGACAGTGGCTATTTATATCAATGTAAGTATTAAATATAAAAAATATTTATTATAAATAATAAAAAATGAAATAATTACTTAGATTTATTTTTATATTATTTAGAAATAGATAAAACTATATCGTCTGTTTCTAATTTCTAGTCAATAGGATTTACTAAATACGTATGAAAGTTTCTATGGTACTTACATGAAAAGTCAATCATTAAAATATTTGTCTATCCTTTTGTTCCGGTCAATCTCTGAAAAAAGTTGACCGATTTTACGGGACTTTCATAGGCTGAAAACTGTTGATATAAAAAGTAGTTTAGGCTAATTTTCTTAATAATAACAACCGGTAACACTCGTCAGTCTGTTTCTTCTAATTAATCTTTGAAACGACTGGACCCATTTTGAAGGGCCTTTTACTACCGTTTTTGATGTAATAGAGGGTAACTAAGGCAACTTTTTTTCACTGTACTTATGTACTTATATAAAATTCATAACAATCCGAGGACAGCAATTTTATTTTTCTATTGCATTGTTTTATTAGGGAAAAAGAAAACTGAATTGATTGAACACCCTCCCCTACGTATTCATAAAAGTAGGATAAACACATTCTATATTAACATTTGCATATCAAAGGTTTGGAACAACAAAGGATACCAGACGTTAGTAAAAGGCCCTTTATATTCTTTACTTAGAAGGTTCCAGATTTATATGTAGCTATAACTTTTTAAACGGTTATCTTTTCCTCTTGTGCTGATGAAAATATCATCATTAAACTTTTTATCACTAGAGTTTATGAAAATGCATAAAGTACATCACTTGAGAACCACAACTGAAAACACGACACTGTCTAGTATTTTTCATTTGTTTTTAATGTAGTCGTATCTTCAACATTATGTAATTATTTTCTGTGTCTAAAATAAATATTAAAATGATTTATTTTCGTACAAATGTATGAGAAAAGTTTTTTGCGATTTCTGTCATTTCTAGTACTCAAACCTCAATCGGTCCGATAGAGACTTTTGATCCTTATACGAAACAGGATCGATTGGCATTAAAAAAAGTTTTTGCTTAAAATGACCATTTTCTTGCTGGCTGTATTTTTTTTTTCAAAATCTGTAAATGCAGTTCAGAATATCTTAAAAAATTATGGATAGTCTTCTTAAAGCGTTTTCCTGTAACTATAACGGTTAAGGTACCTGCCCTTACTGTCCCGTCTCAAAAATTCACCCTGTAAGTATATAAGGAGTCCCTTTAGGCAAGGTTCCGAAGATACTGGCAGCGTTCCCCTTTTGAATAGCTATACTAATTGTTTGTCCGAGGTAGCTGCCAGCTCTTCGGTTCCCTGTGACGTCGACATAAATAGATTTAAGTTTTAGTGTTAACTAAGTTTTTAAGATTTATATAATCAAAACTCTCGATTGTCACCATCAGGTGGAACTTCTCAAAATACATTCTGGAAATCCAACTTGAAATTATCAAAGGTCATTCTGATCTATATTAATATTTTTTTATTAAATACATACTATATGAAATAATATGCTCTACTGCCCCGAAAAAGCATTTTTTTTTATTTTGTTGGTCTTTCTGTATGTTCCGGGTACCTATTTGAAATCTAAGTCATAACTTTATTGGTAGGTATTATTTTACAAAATTTTTTTTTTTAATATATCAATACAATTAAAACTCATTTGTTAAATAAATAGTAAACATCCGACACACAACGCCGTCTAGTCCCAAATTGAGCGCATTTTCTATAAATACTAAACAACTTGTTACACTTGTTCTCTTTGTATAAAAGATACATAGAAAATACCCTAACTGCGAAACGTATATTTTTAGATCACAGTAACATTTGGTCCTACCCAGGAATCGAATCCAATACCTCAACTAATCATTTTTCAATTACAGCAATCCCGTTTATATAAAATTCATGTTTTTTGTACATCAAAGACAATTTAATTACGACTATTACATCTCAAAAAACAAGAGATGAAATTAGAATAAGTACAATTTATTTCAGCGCTTTATTTATCATTTCCGACATATTTTCGCAGTCGAAGATATTCGTTCCGTACGTAATTATGTTTGCTATCCATCATCGAACTCAGCTTGAATCTTCTAATGAAGTTTTAACTACAATAATTTCAAATATTTCTACGGTATTTCTTTTTTAATCTTTTTTGATTTATAAGACAACTCCTTCATTAGGAACATATTGCTGTATCACGGGGGACCATAGTGTAGAGTGTTCTTTTGTTTTTAAACTGAAATAAAGTGTTTATATTTCTAAGGTGTTTGGTTTTTTAGGGTTTTCACATTCATTTTCATAGTTGTAATATATTTCATCTAAGTTATAAAATACCACTTTTATAATTTCATAGCATAGTACTTTTTGTTGATGAGTTCTCTTATAAATATTACTATCAGGATTAACTCTGCATCAAAAAGTAAAGTATCTACCGTCTAAAACTTGTTAAAACGACTTATAATTGCGAATCTAAGTTATGGTTATAGAGAATCGCATACGTACGTCAAATATTTTACTTTGATTCCTAAAACTAGTAACTAATTAAAAACAACTTATAAAAACTTACTAATTCTTATGGTTTTTTAATTGTGCTGTGTAACTTCACTCCACCGTTCTAGTACTAACTGTGATAGCGGCTCCGCCTGCATAAATGTTGGCGATCACGGTAAACAACAGTCAATGTCCTTCCATGAAAATCAAAGTGTATCTATGCCAAATTTTATTGAAATCGTTGCAGCGGTTTAGTTGTTAAGTTTAATAAACAAACAGAGATACTTACCAATTTATGCTATTAGTATGAATTACATGTAAAAGTATTTATTACACACTCCATTACCTCGAATGTTTTATAAACCTAAAAAATATTTTACAAACCTATGTAAATAACTACAAACGTCTCTGTTCTGCACAGAAATAATTTGGGAACTAACTTTATTTGGGACACCATTTTCGGCGGCAATTTTGTCGAATATTTCTCAGAGTAATGGCTACAAAAGCCGTCTCGTGGGCTGTCCGTATAAGATAACTCTAGAAACGAGAGTGACTTTGGTTGAGAGAAAAGAGAGGGCTGTTTGGCGACATTGACAAATTTGTACGATTTATATTTAACTATGTACACTTTCATGTATATAAGTGAGTGTATAAGTAAATGTATTATGTATTTTCATATCACTACGATTATATTGTTAAGTATTAATGCATATATATGTGAATGTGACAATACTCGTATGGCATGTGTAAGCATGATATTTATAGATTTTAGTAGTTTTTATGTACATGTATGTGTTTTGAGTGAATTTATTGCATTTAGAAACTCAACTGAGTCCACAGAAAAACTGTAGAATACAGTTTTGTTTAACTTAACATACTTTAAGATAAGATTTAAATATTGAGAATTTTAAATGAAAAAAAAATATCTCAAAATTTTGTGCCTGTCGTAAGTATTAATCCATTTATTTCTGTCTGAACCTACTTTTTACCTCTTAGTCTAAACCGACAAGCAAGAACAATAAGTAACGTCCCGCCTATTTGTCTATACTTTTTACTAATTGGCATTCTAGAAAGCAGTTCTCCTAGTTAAATTTATCAAGTCAATAGAAATGAAATGCTAACACAGAATGCATTATACTTTGTGATAGAATCCTATTAATTATGGACTATAGAGAAATAGTACTTATATTGAAGTTTGTTAGCTTTTTGTGATTATACATCTCTACGCACAGCAAGTTCTTTTTTAATTCAAAATTTATAGTTTATTTATTATTAAAAATGTTGTATTAAACAAAAAAAAAGAAAGGAACTTTTATTATTGTTAAACAATATAACAATACAACAAACTTTTCAAATCAACTGAACAAACAATAAATTGAAAAATCAACCCAGTAAAATGAAACAAATTATAACTTCGAACTTTATTAACTGAAACATGAGCCAATTAATATTCTGTTCACCGCTGAACAAAAACCATGTGTAGTTATACGTTATACAAACCTCTGTTACGAGAAAAAGATTTTTGAAAACCCTTGCGTGTGAAATAATTCGTTCTTAAACCAGTTTCACAATTTATGAGATAAAACCGTGATATATTTTACGAGTGTAAGACATTCCCTTTTAAGCAGAAAGTAATAAAATTATTATTATATTAGGCTCATAAATCTAGGCTATATTTAATACTTGTAATGTATTCTCGTACGAGGTGCTTATTTTCTGGATATTTTTTTTATAATTTGTTTGATATCAGTAGCATTCAGTAAGGAAGTTTTATGGTATTAGGTTAGATAATTCCAGTAAACAGTTCTGATATTTATCATCATCATCATCAACATCCTAAATATTATTTGTGTGATTCACAAATATTTGTTTCGGAGTCTGGGTGTTTTCTATGTATAATATGTATGTATTTACAAAAAAAAAAGTATGTTTATGTATTTATATCAGTTGTCTAGTACCCATAACACAAGCTCTGCTTAGCTTGGGACTAGATGATGTTGTGTGTCAGATGTCCAAATATTTATTTATATATTATTATCCTTTAAAACTCCACTGCTGAACATAAGCCACTTTAAAAAAAAGGTTTGGCCACGCTGAACAGACGGGTCGATAAAGGGTTTGTGTCAAACTCTGGCTTTGCTATTTGGCAGTTTTGGAACCTGTGCTCACACTGTCAGGATGACAGAAATGTATTTTTACCAAAGTGACAATAATCAATGTATTTTGATATTTTCATAGCTGTTATAGTAACCCCTGTATCAGCAGTCTATTATACTAACGAGGCAGTCGAAAATAAAAATACATACTCGTCTTTTTTTAAACTTAATTGCAGTTACGGTTGCGAATTCAATATGATCAAATTGATCGGGGTGGCGGGCGTTAATTGAGCAGTTATAGCATTTACTGGTCATTCGTGACGACTTGTTGACCTTTCATTACATATTACAATAAAATTTGTTTGAAATCGTGTGAAGTGAATTATTAAACTTCTAAAGTTCTTAAAATATGTCTTAATTTTAATATATGGACCAGTGTCATTTTAGAACTTATGAGGTACTTTTTAAAAGTTAATAGTACTAAGAAAAGATCTCAATGTTATTTGTCTTCGTGGAATATCAAATGTATGTAGAAATCTGTATTAATTACTTTTATATTTAACTAGCTTATTGTAGTAAAAAGTAGTTCATATGTTATAATGATATACAAGCTATATTACTATAAAGTTTCATCTAAATCCGTTCTGTAGATTTTGTGTGAAAGAGCAACAAACATACATACTCACAAACTTTCGCGTTTATAATATTAGTAAGGATAACAACGAAAAAATGTCTACTGTCGTAAAAGTAATATTCAGAGAAATTTGTTACCCTAAAAGAACTGATGCTTCACTTGCAAAAAAGTGAATTCAAGAGTTATTTTTATTAATGTTTAGATGCGTATTTTTAGATACTAATATGTCGTCTTTGTCCATCAGTGATCTATTAAAGGGTGTTGATAATGATGATGATGAAGAAGGATATAGAAATAAACAGTATAGTTAAAGACTGCAGTAGTCAAAACATCTGTCACAGTCTAAATAAAACATTCTGAATCAAACAGTAATTTATCATGATTCTGTCTCTATCCATATAACATTAAACTGCAAAGGTGGAACTAAGGAAAGGAAAAAGAAACTTATCTATCTACAACAGGCTGAATAAAATCACGAAATGTATTCAATTTATTTGCTATTGAATTTCCCAAATACGTAGTAGCAGCTTTTAAAGGACTTCCGAATGATTGAATTGAATATTTGACTGCAAAGCTTTGAAGCCTTTCAATGCTGTTTCAATTAAAGAATTTCCATTAATAAAATACTGCAGTTTGGTTCTTTAAAGAATAAAACCACATCTTTATTTTGAGGTTGGCAACAAATGTATCTGATAAACGTCTGTGCACTGCGACACACTCATTTTCCATACCACTTATATAATTGTAATAATTAATTCCAAATAGGGTTGAGACCAATATGGGATATATTGGTCTCAACCAAATAAATAATATTATAAACGCGAAAGTTTGTGAGTTTGTTGTTCTTTCACGCAAACACTAATGAATGGATTTTGATGAAACTTCACAATAATATAGCTTACATATCGGAATAACACATAGGCTACTACTCGTATTTACCACCATGACGGACCTACACGCGGATGGAGCCGCGGCCAAAAGTTTTATACATATGTGATAGTGTTAGAAAGGGTTTTATGCCATGTCAGAACTCAGTTAACAAAACAAATTATACATATATCGCTATGCTAAGTATTACAACGCGTATTACATTATGTGCTTAGATGTATCGACGACGTAAATAAAATGGCTGACAGTGAATGAACTTGTACTACCCAATACTGGAATGGTTGACGTTCTTTGTCGTCCTGGGTTCAGCAGTGGACTGGCGCAGCGGCATTAGGTTCTACGAATACTAAACTAGAAAAACATTATACTGTAGTTTCTAAAAAATGTATAAAACATACAGAAGTATATTTTATAAATACGTTTTTGTTACACATGGGATAAAAACGATCAATGGAAACGAACCAATCACGCATACAAATATTTGCACTGAACGGAATTTGATCCTCCTATCCCTGAATATGTAATATGTCTTTGGTATTCAGTTGTACGTTATTATACGCGTGTGGCGTTAGGGAATTGGAAACAATCACCGAGGGTAAGCAATCGTCTTTAGCATGATATGTTATGAGCTTTTCAGTGATACGGAGGTCGCGTTAAGCAGTTGTAGC
Organism: Phragmatobia fuliginosa; assembly: GCA_932526445.1. Taxonomy (NCBI): domain Eukaryota; kingdom Metazoa; phylum Arthropoda; class Insecta; order Lepidoptera; family Erebidae; genus Phragmatobia; species Phragmatobia fuliginosa. Next base: position 14,032,442 of record OW052074.1, on the reverse strand, counting down.
AGTAAAAACATCAAACGGCAAGATTACGTGGCCACAACGTGCCTTGCCAGTCCCCAACCAGCACCTGGTCAGCGTTTGGATGTATGGCCTCAGGCCTTAACTCTCTCCTGAGAAGAGAACCGAACCCAGCAGTGGGACTTTATGGAAATAAACTGTTAACATGTTTACGTATATATTCCTTGCCAACTCTAACCTACTGAATTAATAAAAACACTAATCAAAAAATCTGCATTGTACGTTTGGTCTAGCTGCTTAGGGTTCAAATCCCACCTAGAACAACACTTTGTGTGATTCACAAATTGTTGTTCTGACTCAGAACAACAATTTGTCAATCACACAAAGTGTTGTTCTGAGTCTAGGTGTTCTTTGTATCCGTTTCATGTATGTTTGTAAAGTTTGACACAGGATTTATATTCCTACAGTTGTCTTTAATAAAGAAAAAATAAAATAAAAATATTAATCTATTCGGTTTAGGAAGCGAAGTCTGGCCACTTCAGGTGGGTAGTTCGACACAACAATTATAATCTGTAGTTCTATCTATTATAACATTTTAGTCGTATAAAGGTTACGACTGTACGCTAAAGTGATATGTCTAAAGTGGTCAACTGACGAAGGTTGGGTCGACCCATGTCAAAGATAAGCTGGAGTAAAAAACTGCAACTGATAACTATCCGCACCATAGACAAAACAAAACAAAAGTTTTTTCATCAAAATATCCTGTTCAGTTTTTATTTCAGTTGTCAGGCAACCAATAAGCTGGCTCTCAAACACAAAATGAATACCATATTTATTAACAAAAACATATTTATGTTGTGAGTTACAAATTTATATCTACCTAAACAAATAAATATATCTGATGTGACAGTTTGTAATATCATATGAACAGTTTTTTACTAAATGCATACGAAAGTAGGTACATAGGAACTTACATCAATTAAGCAGTTTTTAAGCTGAATATCTGTGTGTCAGTTTGTTCTGGCTAATCTCAGATATTTTGATGGGACTTTCGCTGGTAGATTGTCAATGACACAAGGAATAACTAACGCAGATTTTTTATGGTATTTCTTAGAAAAAAATCTTTAAGAATACTGACAGAATGCCGCCAAAGGTAAGTACGCCATTGAATATGGCGGAACTTGGTTATCTTCTAGTTTAAAGGATTTTCTTACATTCCGCGTATTATTAACTTAATCTTAGCAAAATAAAATGGAACTAATGCCAGCCGAAGCAGCCTTGATGTGTATTTTATCATGATAGCTATTAAATAGATATTACACTAAAATGAGTTCTGCTTGCTATAATTTGTCGGAAAATACATTAAAAGAAAAAATATATTTTACTCCAATCCTCACAGCTTTTTTACTTTGTTTACATTAAAAATACAAGTTTCAGAACAAGGTTCTATATTACAAATTGAGTCCCAAGAACCGAGTGAAGTTCATTAATAGATAAAACATTGTACAGGAACTGCTTATCTAGAGCTCGCAGTTTCGCTCAGGAACAGTACTGGACATCATAAATAAACCTCCTTGTACAAACTTTCACTTGAGTAGTTACCGCCCTTAATTTAACTGATGAAGAACTTAGTAACACACCGTTCCATTGGCTGTTTCTAGAATATTAATTATTAAATACAGCTTTCGTCCAAAACACCAATTTGATAAACTTAGATCCTACTCATGCTTCCTATTCCTGCGTCATATATTGTTTAAAGTAATTGATGGAATATATACAGAGATAAGCTTGGTCACAATATTTCAGTTAAGTGTCCATTATCGAGCACGTAAAATTCGGATAGACATTTCCTCGTTGAGATCAAGGCGTGATTATATGCATTGTAGCGATATTTTTTAGGATAAATAATGTAGCTATATGTCGGTATAAATATATGCATACCTTAGTTAGTAATATAAGAGTGGTAAATCTAGATAGCGAATCACATTTACAGTACTACTGTACTGTAAATGTGATTCGCTATCCACCCATAAGTTCGCCTTAATTACTGACCCCTACGATGGAACAAGCCTGAAGATATAAGTTCGCTATAATCATCGCTATAATCATAATCAAACGAAATCATTTTTGCGGGTAATACTATAGCAAAATTTGATAACGTCTGGATTCATTTGTCTATTTTTAAATTTATAGCCACAAATAGAAAAGTTACTGAAAATGTATAAGTTACAAGTTAAAGTTACAAAAAATCATAACATAAAATATTATAAGTTTCCAATTTAATGCACCTTCATTTAATAAATAATAATAATTTAATAAATAATAATAGTATAACAAATTTTTGACATCTTACACGCAACATTTAAATGGTTATTTTTTTCTGTAATCTCGGTAATGTTAAATCTAATTCCTGTGTATGTTTTATTTTTTGTAGAAACATACATTAGATAAACACAAACTTTGAAGAAAATAGTTGCTGATTATATTGCATTTGGTCAAATTATAAATATTTCAAAAAGTAAAGAATCTCTCTCGAAAGATCAACTGATTGACAATATATTCTACTGACGGTATTTTTACTACTATGTTATTTTACGTCTATAAGTTAAACAGGAAACAAGTACACATGCACATACAAAATGTACTTAAAGTGGTAATAGATAAGAGTTAATATTAGTTGCAGTTAGTAAAATTTCAAGAAACACTTCTGGCACGTTCCAATTGAGTGCTCAGTCTCAACTGTCCAAATGCCAACGTTGTACTGTACTAGTATACTTGAAACTGAGACGTCAACAAAAAGACACGTCAATAAAATGTATAGCCGTAATGGCTAGAATAAAATATACTTTATTGTACACCAGAATACAGTTTACATACTATATCATCAATTAAATGACTTTGTACAAAAGCTAATGTGTAATACCTTTAATAAGTGATCGCGATAATTCCCGTAGAAATAATATTAATTGTTTAAAAAAAAATTGAAATTCAGAACTTTTGATTAGTATGACAGATGCAGCGATGCTCGTACCCATTTCGCTCAGACACTGTGGGTTGACATCTGTAAAGGGTTCTCAGAAATGGGTTAAAATAAAGGTAAGTCACATGCAGTAGGACTAGTAAAATTGCCAAGTTACGTCTCAGACACTATTTCATTTCAAGACTGGAGTACTTATTAGATAAAGTTTTAGGGTATCATAGCTAAAATTTCTCGCTTGTCTATAGATTAATCATGTCCGTTTTTCCGTCCAATACTCGGTTTTCCTGAAATTCTCTTTACATTTATTATGAATTTAGAATTTGAAACTAGAAAATATTATACCTATTACATAGGGTACATTAAGAAAACCTGAATTAGTTCATTTTTCAGTTATAAAAATGTAAATAACTTGACATGGAAAAAGATTTTTCAGGTTTTAATAATTGATTAGAGAAAACAAAATGCGAAAATTGCTTTTAAAAGCATTTCTAAAACCATTAAAATTTACAGATATAGAAGAAGAATCTTTACAAAATGCTGTTTAGCAACTAATAGCACTTAACATCATATACAGGATTTAAAACTTATTTTAAAAATCTAAGTAAGAGTAAAATAGTACTACAAACAACTCTGGCGTTGTGAGTTAAAGACGTAGCTCGAAAGGCAGCTTAGCTCTAAGCCAAGTGTTTTGTAGTTCAGGAACAAATAGTTGTTTAAAGTGAAATGGGTCGAGTGTTAAGTAATATCTTGTTCCGTAGTCGGACATTCGTATTATAAAGCTGTTTAAAACCGTTAAAGATAAAGATAAGCTCATTGGCGTTTAGAAATAAAACATGCATTTTACAAGTCAGGAATTACTTCCAAGTCAAGGATAAGTGAAGAACTCTTAAAGAAGTGATAAACTCTTATTTAATTAAATGTTTTTCTCAATCAATATTGGTATGTTATTTTACTAGGATGTGACGGAAGGAATATTTTTGTAAAATAAATAAATCCCACATACGAAAATTTCTCCCTCAATTTACTCGTCGAAAAGCTCTCTTTCAAGTTTGGGCAGACATGTTGATATAAACGGCACATCGGAATATTCTATCGCTCCTTTTTATCAAGTGAGTGAAACTAACGAAAACCTTCCCCTTTTTCTTTATTCTAGTAGTACCTACGTGTTTTTCAAATTGCAAATGTCCATGAGCAATAAATTTGTTCTTTATTTAAAAAAAATATTCATTACTATTAACAGCCGTGCATCTCGAGTCAAGTTGCCAACGTTTTTCGTTCTGCAATAGCTGACGCCTTTATTCTTGTTAAATACTCTATATTATTAGATTTTATCCTTAAGAATAAGGTATAGGTTGTGAAATGGTCTAGTTACGAAAAAAGCAATTTAAACAAACGTTTGTTGTAGTTGTGTATACATGATAAGTTTTTAGTATTTCTGGTACAAGAATATCGTAATATTTGTTGAGCTTTACAGGAGGTAACGGAAAGGTCATAAAACAAGTATTCTTATTTCTGAATGACCTTAACCTTCTTTGAGAGGAGACCCGAGCCCAGCAGTGGGACGTTATGGGTTGTTGATGATGATTTCCGAATTCAGCAATGTATTTCATATTAAACTGCCTTACGTGCTATAAATAAGGTCTAAGTAGTAAAGGTAACCGAATAATAGAAAAATATTCATAGGCGATCACGATTAAAGTTATCATTTTGTGAAATTAAGCACTCAATCTTTTACCTCAATTATGCACACTCTATGTATTATATAAAAAACTCCTTGAGCCTTTGCAGTTACGGAGAGACATCACCTCTATGGCGGTCCTCTATCGCCTTTACCATGGAGAGTGTTCTGAAGAGCTCTTCCAACTGATCCCTCCTTCTCCCTTCCTTTACAGGACAACACGTGCAGGACTCAGAAGTCACCGCTTTAGAGTGGAAGAAATAGGCCCCAGAACAAAACGGTTTCGCTCTTCTTTCCTATGCCAAGCAGTCAAAGACTGGCACTTACTACCAGCTCACGTGTTTCCTTCCCACTATGATCCCGGGTCCTTTAAGCGGGGCGTGAAAAAGCATCTCACTAAGCCGCCATAGTGTGGGCCGCCATACACTATTGTTTGCATTCACAGCAAGTGTGGTAGCCCCCACTCTTTGATTCTACTCATGATTTCCATCAGGCAGGGTAGAGTCACTTTGGATGGATAAATATTAAAAAAAAAAATGTTACTACAGAATTGATTTGTTCCAAAGGACAAATATTACGGGTAGTTAAATACATAACGACATTTTCAATAAAGTTATGTTTTAGTAATGGTGTTTTGTTTTATTTTTGTTACGTATTTGAACTAGTACTTACTACTACTTGCATTATTTTTTAACATAGCTAAGAGGATTTATAAATGAATCTATGTGCGGATTTATTTAAAATAATTTCACATTCTGCTCCCGTAGTAAAACCTCACAGTTCAACGTTTATTTTACGCTTATTGTCTCTGAATGCTAATAATGCTTTCCTCCATTTGAATAGTATTTTATAGCCATACGGACCTTCCCACACGTTATGTTCCAGAGTAATCTTGAATAAATTAAAGTAATAAAATGGATATTCCGCATCCTCACAATGTAATACCTCATAGTAAAATATCATAGTTTTCACCAAAACCGATGGTGGTAAAGATAATACATTTCCTTTTTAGCACAGCAGTAGCGCACATTTAGAGTTTACTACACATTACTGACATGTTGAAATAACTCTAAAAATCAAAATACGTACGTAGGTATGGAGAAACGGATGTTTTTATACCTCTAAGACAAAAAGGGTATACTGCTAGCGGGCTAAAATCAATTGTTTGATGCTCGGAAGTTATATGAAAAGAATTTCTATATCGCGATACAGGACTACTTCTCCATAGTTAAGTGTTTCTTCGGTAGAAGACGGCCTCGCGGAAGCTAGGTGTGCTAAACATGGTGAGACGGTTCTTCTGTGTCTTCTTTATAAAACCTTAACTCGTTTCATTTCAACGCATTATCCAGAGTCCTGAAGCCATCGCCATAAAAATACAAAATTAACAACAGTTAATAAATACAGTGAATTTAACTAATTATATTTAAAGTCTAAAGAAGACTCTAGTTCATGAATGTTAATCTCTAGTGATATGTTATTTCACGTAGTATGCTTGATAAATGAGAACAAAATCCTAGAGTGAGCTTTATTGCTTTAAAATATAATCATGTTTGCTTGTACATCGAAATGTAATATTAATTAAAGAGGGTACTTGTGTATTTAAAATTGCTATAGCTTTGTATCCTGGATTTAGCATCACAGTTTCTTTCGTATGCTGTTGAGGTAATAAATATAGTTAGGGATATATTTTAATTGAACGTCAACCATCCTGGTCTTGAACTGTCCGCATCCATCTGCTACCAGCATTTTCTTCAATTCCACGATGAAACAGCAACAGCTGGGCATCTTGTACTACGTTTGAACAATCGCGGTCTCCACTTTAGCACTTGTCAACTCCAGCGACCATCAGTGATGGCCGGCTCACTTTCACTTAAACTGTCAACATTCGCTAAAAACTAGTAAATTTGGTTATGAATTTTTGCTTTTAAGTTGCCATTGCTGGGATAAGTGTGTAGTGTTCAAGGAAATTATGTAGAAAGAAAATCTAAAAACATCTTGTAACATCGTTAAGTCGGCTTCTTTCCAGAAATTACAGTCTCCAGTCAAAATCTTTTTAATAGACACCTCAAAATTAAATTGGAACCGACCCCATATAAAATTAGGAATGAGCAAAACGATAATGAATTTTATGTACCGGAAAATTTGTTATACATTCCTGGCTTTAATTCTTGTATGAAAACACGCAGTAATGGAATAAAAACTTTGTTTTGCTAACGCCGAGGATTGCTTATTGCATAATGCATGTTTCAAGATACTTCCAACTTTCTTCAGGGTTCTAAGTAGATAGTTTCCTTGGAATAAGCTATCAACTTAACTGCTACGACGAGGTACTGACAGACAAAATATAGTTAAATATGTTTTATACATTTCGATTGCGTCGGTGGCACTGTGGTAGCGTAAGAGACTGCGTGCTAAGGTGTCGGGATCGATTTCCGGGCCGTACCTAACGTTTGTATAATCTGTAAATGTTTGTTTCGGAGTTTGGGTGTTTACTATGTATAACATGACGTATATGTTTACAAAAAACGAAAAAGTTTGAATGTATTAATATCAGTTATCTAGTATTGATAGTACAAGCTCTGCTCAGTTTAGGACTAGATGGCGTTGCGTGTCAGAAATAAGAATTATTTATTAATTTATAATTTATTTGTGTTCTGCAAAAATACTATTAGTTAATTATTTTTATTTAATGCATTGAAACACTATCATTGTTTAAATTCAGGCTTTAAATTGTTTCCATGATTAAGTAAACAAGACTGAAAGAGATTGAATGCGAAATGAAAATTGTGGAATAATTTTAATTTTCATTCCGCAATTTATGGTTAATTACTTTATTGTAATTATTTCAACTTTTAATTAATATTTTTATTGATTTATTAGATATTAATAAAGAAATTAACTTTTTAATTAATATTCCACTGTTTTTCATAAACCTCTTTTTTGAAAAAGGTTTAGTTCTAAAAGTAGGGTTGATATTAAGTCTGTTTAGGCGTACTTTGCTTATTTGACCGACTTATACGACTACTATGGGTGCCCTTCACACACTACTGATTTCGTTGGATCTTCATGCGTTTCCCAATTTGTTTACTTGTGAAATTCGCTTGGTCTCGAGGTCGGGATGGCTAAAAATCGGTACGCTTTTAAGATGAAGGTAGAGGAGCTTTTATTGGATTAGTTCATCAAAGATTTTGTTTTAGATTCTACATTAATAAATAGAAATATATGTGTATAAATATTGGGGAGTAAGGGGAGAACGGAGCATAACAGCTTATCCGACCCAATTGTCAACCCCACCTGCACGCGCCGCATGGCGGCGGTGACGAACTTGTTACCGTGGTGCTCCCTGCTAGATAACGGACGGGGCTCTGACGACCGAGTAAATGGCGGTATAACCATTCCCCCAGACTGGACCACCAGCTGGAAGAGGTAACAGCAACCTTGAAGACTAAATAACTTCAAAAAGGTCAAATGTAGAAGGATTTTGGGGCCCCACTACATAACAATAGCCCTTAGTAAAACCATATGTCATGTCTAAATTAAAGTGTAGTAAGCCATGTGAACCGACTAGCGCTCGGCGTCGTAAAGTTGCCAGGCTTGACGATGTTAAATTGGTTACTGGCGAAGAATATGTGAAACCTCCGAGTATGAAGATAATACAGAAGAAGAAACAACAAGAGAGCCTAAACCTGAGTACATGGAATGTCAGGGGCTTAAATAAACCGGGAAAACTGGATAATGTTATAGCAGAAATGGTAAGATTAAATATAAGTATAATGGGAGTCAGTGAGACAAAACTCTCTGACAGTGGAAGAATTGATAAAGATGACGCTACACTTTTCTACACGGGAAATCCATCGAATCTGAAATCAAACTATCATGGTGTTGGTATTTTAGTGAGAAAGGAACTTATGAGATATATATCCAAAATAATTCACTTGTCAAACAGATGTATGATGCTTAAAATCAACGCTCATCCACTAAACCTGAACATTATACAAGTATATGCGCCAACTGGAGATAGTGATGCTCAGGAGCTAGAGGAGTTTTATGAAGAAATAAACCATTTGCTAAAATCAGTAAAAACACAAGACATTAATATTATAATGGGAGATTTGAATGCAAAAGTAGGACAAGGCGAAGAAGGGAAAATTGTAGGGAAATTTGGTTTGGGGAAGCGAAACGAAAGAGGAGATAGACTTGTGGAATTTTGTTCTGATAATGATATGATTATTACAAATACATGGTTTCAACATCCTGCAAGACGACTTTATACCTGGCGCTCACCAGCAGATACACCAACTCATGTAGTAAGAAACCAGATTGATTATATTATGATTGCGGAGAGGTATCGAAATTCTATACTTCAAGTTAAAACGTACCCTGGAGCCGATATAAATTCTGACCATAATCCCGTGTTTGCTAAAATAATTATCAAATTAAAGAAGGTTAAACTTAAATCAAATAAAACGCAAATTGACCTAAAGTATCTTAAAAATGACCAAGTAAAGAGATCAGTAAGTGTAAAGATTAACAACTGCATTGAGTCTGTATGTGAAAAGGGAGAAGACGCTTTGTCGACATATAGAAATATAGCAACAGGAATAAGAAATATAACAATGGAAGATTTAGCTACTAAGAAAAACATCAAGCGACAGGAGTGGATGAGCGATGAAATAATACAATTGATGAATGAACGAAGGAAATATAAAAGTATAAATAGAGAGAAATACAATGAAATAGATACAAAAATTAATAAAATGATTATAAAGGCAAGAGAACATTGGTTAGAACAGAAATGTACTGAAATTGAAATATTACAAAATAAACACGATAGTTTTAATTTGCACAAAAAGGTTAAGGAATTCACAAATATAAACAAAAAGAGAATAGAGAGTACACTAAGAAATAAAAATGGAAGTATAGTTGTTGACGGAGAAGACGCTTGTAGAGTTTGGGAGGAATATGTTCAAAACCTTTTCAGGGATGACAGGAGGCTTCCTGAGCCTTTAAATGAGATCAACCTAGCAAGCCCAACAATACTAAGATCGGAATTGATTTCGGCCATAAAACATATGAAGGATGGAAAAGCACTGGGACCCGATGGAATTGCTGTAGAAATATTAAAACTAATAACTGAAGACAATGTAGATAATTTGATTTTATTATTTAATAAATTTTATGAACCTGACAACGTGCTCCCCGACGACTGGCTCTTATCAATATTTACACCATTGCCTAAAAAACACGACGCGAAGCACTGCGGTGACCACCGGATGATTAGTGTTATGAGCCACTTCCTAAAGGTATTTTTAAAAATCATTCAATCAAGAATTTACAAGAAAATTGAAGAGCATCTGAGTGAAACACAGTTTGGTTTCAGAGCAGGATTAGGTACCAGAGATGCTTTAGCAGCAATTCAAATTTTAGTTCAAAGATGTATGGAAGTCCAAGTGGATGTTTATTTGTGCTTTATTGATTTTGAAAAAGCGTTCGACAACGTCAAACACGATAAATTAATTACAATATTAAAATCTATAGGAGTAGATAGAAATGACATTATATTTATTGAAAAATTATATTGGCAACAAAAAGCTAAAGTTAAAATTGACAATAATTTAACAAATGAGGTAAATATAGAAAAAGGAGTAAGGCAGGGTTGTATTTTATCACCCTGTTTATTTAATCTTTATTCAGAAGAGATATTTAGAAATGCCTTTAATGAACTTGAGCTTGGAATACGCGTGAATGGTAAATTAATACAAAGTATACGTTACGCAGATGACACCGTTTTGATCGCCAGTAACCTTGAAGATCTCCAAATAATGTTACAGAAATTAAATTTGTCACTTTTAGAGTATGGACTAAAAATAAATACAAATAAAACTAATTATATGATTGTTGGTAAAACTCCAGCCGTAGAGCTACCATTATTCTTAGATAACAATAAAATAAACAGAGTAAAAAGCTTTAAATATTTGGGTTGTTGGTTAAGTGAAAATTGGGATTCAGAAAAAGAAGTTAGGACAAGAATAGAAATTGCCAGAAACAGCTTTCAAAGAATGAAAAAACTGTTGACTAATAGAAAGATCAACTTAAAACTCAGATGGAGAATGGTGAAATGCTATATTCTTTCTATTTTAACCTACGGATCTGAAAGCTGGACCTTGAAACAAAAACTAATTAATAAACTCAGAGCTTTTGAAATGTGGATATATAGAAGAATGCTTAAAATTAAATGGACAGACAAAGTCACTAATGTTAGAGTACTTGAAATTATGCACAAAAAGGTAGAATTAATCGAAACTATAAAAAAGAGGAAAGCAGCTTATTTCGGACATGTTTATAGAAATAGTAAATATAATATAATAAAATTAATTATTGAAGGGAAAATTCAAGGGAGACGAGGTAGAGGCCGAAAACGTATATCTTGGACAAAAAACATAAGAGACTGGTTGAAGGTGGACAGCACAGAAGCATTGATTCGCATGACCGAAGCAAGGGATAGATACAGACATATGGTCGCCGACCTCCGTGATGGAGATGGTACCTAAAGAAGAAGTGTATAAATATAGACGTAAATATGTAAGTATATTCCTCTTATTATATGCATAGTATATTACCCATGACTATACTTCTTGAAAGCAACATAATCTATAAATTCCCCCAATATGCACCTACCTCATCTTTTCCCTGCATTGCCCAATTGGTCAACTGGAAGAGAATTCCTTAGGCATTAACTCAGCCGATGCATGAATTTAAAGGTAAATGAACTGTAAATGAAAGAAAAAGCAATTGGGATCGTGCCTCTCCGTTCTCTTGATCCGTCACCACGTGGAGGAATCTAAACATATGTATATATAAAATTAAAATATCTGCTTGTAGTATCAAATGAATATTTTTTGACTAAATGCATATGAAAGTAAATACTATTTTAAACTATTTAAAAAAATGTTACTCTGCCAGTCTTTCTGTCTAAATGCCTGTCTATTTATTCCGGTTAATCTCTAGACTGGCTGGACAGATTTTGACGGTAATTACACTGGCGGATAGCTGATGATAAAAATAATTTGGGCTACTTTTTTTAGATTACCTGCACCTCGCGGCGTTACCAGCAGTTGTTTTTGTTAAGGTACAACATAAACCGAAATATAGAAACGCTCCTGACTCAATTAATTCACAAGTCATGCTATTATCCAGTCTTTATATGTAATCGTGTCGTTTGTGAATTGGATTTGGCGTTGAACAGACACTTCTATTGACATAGGTTCGAAAACGGTTTATAATTCTCCATTAGTGTCCTTTACGTGTTATGTTTAGAAGGCAAGCATTTTTCATAGGAGTTATTTGTTTATGTAATGTAACAATAGAAATATTGTTAGAGACAAAATACGTAAGTACCTAGATGTACCAGCAAAGGTGAATAGACTATTCACGTAATATTATAATTGTTTTAATTTTTTTGTCATCTGTTTGATCGCTACAAGAGAGTTATTTGTAGCAGCACATTTTTAGGGTTCCGTAGTTCATTACTTATAGATTTGTCATGTCCGTCCGTCCTCGGTTGGTTAGTACTAGGAAGATGAAACTTTGCATAAATATGTGATTTAATTACGTCGACAAAATGCTACAATACAATTACGAAAATTATTTCTATTTGGGGTACCTTCCTAACAACTAAAATTGGGATGTTTTTTTTCTCACGTCTACCCCATGTAGTACATGTGTACCCCTTGTATGGGTATCATTTACAAAGGTCTTTTAAAAACATTGCGAGGAAGCAAAGACATTTTTTTTATTGGTCTTGTTGGTCTAGTGGTTAGCGTATGCGGCTGCTGACCAAGAGGTCTCGGGTTCGATTCCCGGGTCAGACCAAATATTTGTGTGATCCACAAATATTTGTTTCTGGGTGTTTTTCTATGTATAATATATATGGTTTAGGTTTTTATATCAGTTGTTTAGAACCCATAACACAAGCTCTGCTTACTTTGGGACTAGATGATGTTGTGTGTAAGTTGTCCAAATATTTATTATTATATTTATTATTTAGTCACCTATGTATGTGTGGAGCTATTTAAGTTTAAAGGATATTTTTTATACAAACAGGCTCCCGCCTAAACCCGAAAAACTAAATGCCTAACCCAAAAAATGTAAAAAAAATGATGGTAGTCTATGTGATAGACTTTAAAGGAAAACTATAATGGTTTAGATAACTTTATTAGTTCAGGATATCATAGAGGTATTTGTTTTTGTTCTTCATATCTTTGACTCCTCGGGGACTCAGGAGCGAATAGTATATGGTTTATTTACACTAAAAACGACCCTGACAGCCGGTATCAAGTGCTCTGGTCTATATGAGGAGGACCCGGACCATATAATTTCAGGTCCTCCCGGGAATTGACGCCGCGCTAACTCAGGTCCTATTCTGTTGGAGCCTGTGCTCCCCCCTGCTTATCGGCACAGTCATAATGTGTTTTGGCCTGACCGCTATTTGTGACCAGGGTACCCTCCTAACGCCGACCAGTATTTAGTGTGCTACCAGAGGTCCCCACTCTCTGGTGGCTTGTGGTCCCGTCAATTGCTGGTGGCGCCGCCGAGATCGGCCCTCTCCCGATCCCGTTCAGTGGTTTCTTTCTGTAGCATACTGCTTCACAGAAAGAGACCACTGCGCCCCATCCCTCTTCACACGCCAGCATGGCAGCAATAATTGCTGGCGGGGACAGTAGTCCCTAGTAATGATAAACGTGCATATATTTTTAAAAACATTATATTACTATACAAATTGTACAAATGATGGCGTTCATCACACGATTTTAATATTCAGAGTGAATAGTAACATATACATATATCTACCTTCATAAGCCCTCTAATATCGATTCCACAAATTTAACAAACTTAAGAGGCCATTTAGAGAGGGTTCGGTAACCTTTTGTGATATTTACTTATCACTTACAAACTCTCATTCAAACCAAAAACAAAAATACACAATTTTGCAATATATCTTTATATATCTAGTAAAAACAACTACTTGCTGATGCCACTGACTGTGTTATCTCAGTGTAGTGTTAAAATTTGTTATTCGTTCGTTACTTATAGATTTCTAATCAACAATCACACATTCGTATTATATATTCACACCGTTAACTCCAGACTCTCACACGAATTTCAGGTACTGTTCCGTAATACTAGTAAACACTTACTATTCAATAATAGCACAGATCTGCAATTACCTGACGGCTTAACTGGACACCGAGTTTATTCTCATTACTAATGGCTAACATAAATCAGATGATCGACGACATTGATCAAACTAGCCACTGTACACAGATTAAAATGAGTGATGTTGAAAAATGTCAACCCTATCTGGGAGATATTGGACAACAGTATACTATAATTGTACAAAACATACGAAGTATAAATAAAAACTTTGATGACTTTCTTAACCTGCTAAGTCGAATATCTTTTTCTCCGGATGTCATAGTTTTAACAGAATGTTGGCTTGACAATGGCTCTCCTTATTATAAACTTGACAACTACAACTACTATCGCTCTAAATTGTACCTTAATCAGAATGATGGAATAGTAATTTTTGCTAAATCTTGTCACAATGTATCCGTTACGGAGCCACCTTTTCAGGATTCTAACTGCTTAAAATTAAATATTAATAATGAGCTTTCGCTAATCACTTTGTACAGGTCTCCCTCCTTTAATAATGTTACTAACTTCTGCAACTCGCTCCTAAAAGTAATTGAGACGTGTAACGGAGACACATGTGCGATTGTAGGAGACGTGAATTTGGATATTAAACCAAGTTGTACAGATGGTCGAGCCTTGGACTACTTAGAGCTTACAAGTCACTATGGGTATTACCCTGGTCACACACTCCCGACGCGAGGGGACAATTGTCTGGATCATGTCTTACTAAGATCTCGGAGGGAGGCTACCGTGTTGGTGTGTGACACTGGAATCACGGATCATGATACAGTAATTTTTGGGGTTCACAAAAACTCGCACAGGACAGCAACTCAGAAATACATCACAAGGATTGAGTATCCTGATCTAATCAATGACATAGAGGATGAGAACTGGGAATGGCTTTATGGGATGAGCGACATTAATAGAGCTGCTCAACTTTTTGTAAATTGCCTCACAGACAAAATTGTTAAACATACCACTAAACGCCGTTGTCGTAGTTCTGAAGTCTTAACTAAGCCCTGGATCACAAAAAATTTACTTAAATGTATTAGACGCAGAGATTCCTTACACTTAAAAGCTAAGAAGGATCGCAGTAATCTCATTATTCAACAACAGTACAAAACATACCGTAATTATTGTAACAATATTTTAACTAACTTAAAACGTGAACACGAACGTAAGCTTTTAGACAATGCACAGGGAAATAATAAAAGACTTTGGTCAGAAATAAAAACAATCAAACTGCAACATACAAAACAAAACTAAGGTAACTTCTGAACTTCTAACAAATAGCGATAATCCTAAACTAACACTAAATACAGTAAATGACTATTTTGCAACGGTAGGTGAAAACTTGGCTGACAACATACTTAAACAGTTGGGACTGACTGAAGATGAGCTAGCCAGAAACGTTGGAATGCTCAGCGGCTCTAATAAGGACTCCTTTTTTTTCCCTCCTACTGACGAGGCCGAAATAAATAAAATCATCACAAACCTAAAAATGACTTCTTCCTCTGGTAACGATCAGATAAATAATAGAATTCTAAAAAGCTGTTCTCGTGTTTTGGGTCAGCCGATCACTTTCTTGTGTAATTTAAGTCTATCAACAAGCACTGTCCCTACCTGTCTTAAAACTGCAAACGTATGTCCGATTTATAAAGATGGTGATCCCCGGACTCCATGTAACTATCGCCCGATCTCACTGCTGACAACTCTCTCTAAAGTACTGGAGAAAGTTGTTAACAGAAGACTGTTAAAATACCTAGAAAAGAATAAACTCCTATCTGAAAACCAGTTTGGTTTTCGTGCTGGCAGGTCTACAGAGGACGCAGTAACGAACTTAGTTGATTTCATTTCAGAGAAACTAGATCAAGGAATGAAGTGTACTGCCGTCTTCCTGGACCTTGCCAAAGCCTTCGATACTGTCTCTCGGGGGGTATTAATTAGGAAACTGGAGCATTTGGGGATTCGTGGTGATGCTTTGGCATGGTTTAAATCTTATTTAAGCGACAGGAGCCAAAAAGTGGTCATGGGAGATTGCTGCAGTGAACTAAAATCCATCAACTTTGGAGTTCCTCAGGGGAGTGTCCTCGGCCCGACGCTGTTTGTCATTTACATAAATAGCCTATGTGCTCTGGAGCTAACCCAAGCAAAAATAGTTACCTATGCGGATGACACTGCGGTGGTCTTCTTTGGCAGGACTTGGAATGACATCCAGATCAATGTGGAACTAGGCATGAGAACAGTTGCGAAATGGTTGCAACTTAATCTCCTGACACTAAATATAAGTAAAACTAAGGCTGTAAACTTCTATGTGTCGATGCGATCTTCTCCTAATTTCGCGATGAACTTGAGACTGCACTCGTGCTCGAAGACAAAAACCTGTCAATGTCCTCTGATAGAACAAACAAACACCGTAAAATACCTTGGAATCCATTTAGATAGTCAGCTTACATGGATTACTCACATCGACGCACTTTACACTAGAACTAGGAAGCTTATGCGAATCTTTAAGTGTCTAGGAAAAATTGCAAATGAAAAGACACTGAGGATGGTATATTGTTCTCTCTGTCAATCAATCCTTACCTATTGCATCACGGTATGGGGAGCTGCTAACAAGACACATATGATGAAAGTTGAAAGAGCACAACGTGCACTTCTTAAAACTGCATACGGTCGATCGTACAGGTACCCTACCAACTCACTTTATTCAGAGCTGGGATTGCTCCGAGTACGACAATTGTATGTAATTTCCATCACCATGCGCTTCCACAAAACTGCTCTGAGCAATGTCACACTCAGTCACTCAGGACGTAGGTTGACGTGGAAATCTGTGAGATGTCGTAGGTTGGTTGGAAGGAGAGGTTACAACTTTATGGGCCCCTACTTATACAAAAAAATTAATGCTAAATTAGATATAATTGACCTAACGAAATACCGCTGTAAAAAAAAGATCTACAAATGGCTAGTTGAACTTGACTATGATGGCACTGAGGATCTGTTAAAAATCATACGATAAAAAGCATACAAACAAAAAAACACACACACACACACACACAACACACACACACACACACACACACACACACACACACACACACACACACACACACACACACACACACACACACACACACACACACACACACACACACACATACACACGCGCACACAACACACTTTCTTTTTTATGTCATTTTGTTTTTTTTTTTTTTCATGTTTTTGTTTACATGAATTTATTGTATTTGCTTTCCTTGTATAACTCTTTTTTCTTTTTTGTATTGCTTTATTGTTTACATGGTGAAGTTGTAATTATTTGATGTATCGCCCATCGGACTGAAGGAGACAAGATCCCACGACACAGGGAATCCTAGTGTGGGATCTAGGGATCAAACCCTGTATCTATGTACGTTTTAAACAATAAAGTTATTATTATTATTATTATTATTTTAGTGTAAACGAAATATTTCTCTTATAATTCTCTTAAATTTTTGCAGCATTGTAGCTGAAAACGGGCAATAGTCAATTAATCTACCATGATAAATCTTTTGTCGTAAAAACCCGCAAAAGCCGGTTACGTACCTCATTGTTGCGGTGTATCGAATAGTTTACGGTATCTGACTATCAAAACTTGTTCCTTTGATCAAATATCTAAGCTATAATAGAATCTCTGAACTCTCCTATGATTTATATTTCTTTGTTATAACTCTCAACAAAATTGAATTTGTGTATTGTCGGAGCCCACACAAAATATTTCAAATTTATAGTTTTACTTTACGTCTACATTTGAAAGCGTTTATATGCTTAATTATTTATGTCGGATTATTGTTCAACGGTTTGTGAAACATATTTCGTGGTAAAATTATTTTTATTTATGAGAACATCAAGTAATAACAAGAAAATTATGCTGAACCACGTTGAGAAAACCTTTAAATAAATATCTTTATATTAGAACAAGGCCTTTTGACGACCTAATGAAGGTAATATTAATGAAGTACAAGAGCTGTTAATGTGGAATACCTTAGGTAAGACCTATGATCAGCAGTGGACGACTTTCGGATGAGATTATGATGATTTACATTAAGTCATTACCATCATTACAAATCCGACTGCAATAATTCGATACAATTTTTTTCATTACGGTTTATACCTAGTCACTTATATCTATACTAACTATAATAGGAAACAAAGTACATACTGATAGAACAACCGGTTTCCATGAGATTTCTTTACCGGTATTTCATAAAAAAAGAAACTTAAGCTTATTAAGATTTCATTATTACTGTGAATAAGCAAAGGTTCTTACAACAAAAACACGATCTGTCCACCGTTTCCGACCATTGTTGACTTATCGTGAGAGCCACGTTGATTTCAGAATGAATAGGCTGGCTCGCCAGTGGAGTCAGTATCCTCACACTGAAGACATACTTAAAAATGACAGCATTCGTGTTGTCGTACTTCGTTGGTGAGTGTGAAACCGCCAAATTGTGTGGGTAATCATATTGCATTGTCTGTACCTACAATAAGGATGTCATACGCTAACCACTAGACCAACAAGGCAGTCGAATCTTATGTAGGTTTAAATGTAAAAAAAAAAACTAAGTTTAAGTTTTACTCGTACAAAACAGAGGGAAGTATATTCATACACATATTTTACAAACAGGAAATGGAAAAATCCCAGCATAACAGGTCTCTTTATACGATAGATAAATAATAATCAAAATATAAGCGACTCATCGAAAGCTGAATAAATGAGATAGGAATAATGAAGTAGGTTATAGCGAACTTGTAATTTGATCAACTAATGAATTTGTCGTTTATTTTCCCGAAAAGAAAAACAAAGGCAATGATACGTATCATATTATATTCTATCTCACAGATTACACAACTTGATACGGAAACAGAGCTAATTAGTTTTAATATTGTGTTATTAAATCTATTCAGACACAGAAATTGTGAAGATTTGTTTAATGCTAACTTCTTCTTCTTCCTAGCCTAAATACTATTTGGGGTAGGCTACAAGTTTAACCGGTTTTACTTGAATATCAGTTTTTACACGGAGCGACAGGCATCGAACATCCACAACTAGGGTTGTGGATGTTCGATGCCTGTCGCCAGGGAGAACTGAAATTCGAAGGATACACTAGTTGTCAGTATATTTGAGGGCACTGACTTCCCACTAACAATTGCCATAGATGATACAAAAAATAAAACTGATAAGTTAGTGAAAAAAGTCTTGCTTAGTTTATTTGAAATAAAGATTTTGACAAAATTATTTTTCTTAGTATTTTAAAGATCTTAACCAAATGGTTATACTCATAAAATATTTAAATGATAACCATGTTTCAAAAATCCATCAAAGAAACTTAATAACTATCATCCAATAAATCCTTTTTTGACACTTTCAAGTGCCCCGTCTCGTTATTAATCATAATCATAATTCATCAATCATGTTTCAATTTTCGACAGTCAAAACGAGGCGGTTTTCAATAATCATTATCAATTATTGTTCAACCTACACGACGCTTATTTGCCTTACTTATTGGGAGACGAATTTGCGTTTAATACTGGTTTCACACCCATTGGCATGTTTCCATGATTCATAACAGATAGTATATTTCAATGAATTTATTGTAGATTTACTAAAGTTGTCTTCTTGATTGAAAGTTCAAAACCTTGAAGTTCCCCACTTACTTGACATTTTAGTTATAAAGAAAAGTGAAATTAGTTCATAAACGAATTATATTTTTTTCCACATGACATTTTTTTTTAAATAAACACATGTGTTTTATTTGTTGAAATGGCAGACCTACCGTTTTTGTCCTGAAAATGTATATTTTATTCAACAAACGAATGTTGACATACCACTGTAACTAAGTTAATCCTTTGCAATGATTCTATGTCTAGAATATTTCGAAGATAATGATTATATTCCTCATAAAACGTTGACCGTCCTTCTAACATTGATTACCTTTTTATAGAAACCCAACCCCTCTAATAGGAAACTATCTTTACTTTGGGAAGGGTACGGAAACTGGGTACCTGTGAATGTTCATAAGACGGTACAAAGAATTTTCGGGTCAAGAAAATCCCGAAGTAGTTCTTTTTTACTAAGGGATTTACCTAACGAAGTTACATAATTCGTAAATACAAATTTAGTTACTGAAATAATACAAGTTTGTTATGTCCATGTTATGTATATTTTGATTTTACTTTTTTGTAACATCTAATATTATGGAGTACAAAAAATATATTGAATTTTCTTCATGCACGTGTTCAGGTGAAGTTGATTTATTCATTTATAAAGGTAATTACAGTGGGTGGCAGAGCATGATAAATATAAGGATAATAATGTAAGAAACAAGAATAGCTATTGTTTTCTGTTTGTAAAAACTGTGATAAAGCTGTGTTTGCAATTCTGCGTTTTGTTGGTTATTTCTGGTCTTATCTATTGTATAAGGCTGTGAATAGAATTTGGCATAGATCCAGATACTGGCAAGATTACAATAAAGTTGAAATATGCAAATATGCAGTTCATGGTTTTCTGCATAATTTACATATTTATTTATTCAAGCATCCTGCAAATGCTATACGCATTTTCTTTCACCCCTTTGGGTGGTGCAGAGCTTTGTGTAGCAGGAGGCAGTGAGAAGAATTCTTAAATTTACGACTTAATATTTTTATGTAATTACTCTATATTATTATAAATATAACAATGCTATAAACATGGGAACACAAACGTGTGATGATGAATTTGCCCACTCTGAACTTGTAAGTTGATAGGTAGGTAGTTGACCTAATATGTTATGGAAGGGCGTTTCAGAAATTCTCAGCTTTAACGGGAAGGGAAAAATGATCGACACGGAAATTATGCCAAGGACTAGGTAGAAGGAGATTATGGGAGCAGCGAACTTTTCTGTCATGGCTAGAACAGAGATATTGTAAGTGGGATGTTAGATAAGTGGGTGGGTTAAGAGAGTAGAGAAGGGAATGCAACAAAGTCAACACATCTTAAAGGTAATCATTGCCATACATGTTCATGACAACCGACCCACGGCTTAACATGCTATCTGAGGCACGGGCGTGAGTGCATCACCGTCAAACATTCATACTCTGAGCTGTTAGTAAGAATTTCTATATGAAAAACCCAATAATACTTTTAGCCTGACCCAGGGTTTGAACCCGATACCCTTGATCAGCAGGCACTACAAGATTTATTGAGTTAGTGGGTTATGCCAGTGGTTAAAAATTGTTGTAAAGAACTCGAATTCAACGCTGTTTGAAATTGAGATACCAAACATGTGTGTGAGCTACGGAACCACCTAAGCCAAAAGTTGTGCAGTCCGCCTGGACCAGGTGATTTCCAATTCGGTAATGAACGGACTTCATAATTAACATCCTTTTTATTGATAGTCACAGGTTCCATGGCTTTTATAGGCTCACATAAACGCTTGATATCCCAAAATCAATCACCTTCAATAAATCGTGGAAAAATACCTAGAAAGATATTAAATATCGTAGAAAATTTACCATCACAGAATTTACAGACTGATATCAAAGTAAACCTCGTGTGACCCCGATAAAAGATTATTGTTTTCATACCAAAGATGGGACCAAATTAGACACATCACCTAAAGATTTATATCGGTGGCTCGTAATTAGTAGCCTTTGTGCGTAAAAATTGCTTTAATTAAAACTGAAATAATTATTCTGTTTTTTTTTAACGTTATTTAAATACGTGTAGCTATAATATTTGTCTAGTTTATGAGGGTCATGGTATGGTAATATTAAAATTTCCTCAAAATCAATATCCATATTTCTAAAAAAATTCAAGAAGCCCGGTAAGATTCTTAGAAGTAAAATTCTTCTTTGTCTTATTGGTCTGCTAATTAAATTTTATGACTTAATGTGATCCTTTTCCTTATGGGAGTTGTCGATCGATCTGAGTCATTTTAGAAGGTTGCTTTGCCCACTTAATGGCAATTAATACAGGGGTTCTTTGGGGATTTACTCTGACCTTTTAAGGCATTATTGATTCCACGTTGTGAGAAATGTCAAGTGTTCGATTAAATTAATCGTACTTCAGCCCAAACAGAAGCTATATTTATACTCCTTCAACATACCGTCAATTGACTTGTAGACGCGAATAGATATAACCTAAAGTAAGGAATGTAAAAAAGAAATAACAAAAATCTGTCATGTACTAAATGTATTCTGAAAAAAGGCTACACAGAAAAGAATTGTTAAAATATACACAAGTAAATTACGAGTACATATGTTAGAGGGAGGTCCGAGAAATTGCCCCAAGCATATTAGCTTAGGATAAACTCGCCCCAAGGTATGAACAATTTAATTGTTTCAACGACCACTCCCTGTATAATGAAATACTATGACTTGGAAATTAATCAAAATAATGAAACAGGTATTATGCATTGGACTGAAAGTAATACTCGGTTGGGTTTGTAATTTAGTGTGTTTAATTAAGATCGGCAAAGTGCAAAATTAATGGAATAAAACATATTAAAATGTAAAAATGTAGACGTTTTATTCGCATTTGGGTATAATTTATGTGTATGGTTAACTGCAATTGATTCGAGTGTTAAACGTTGTTACATCTCATTTTGAAAATATTTTTTTTTATTTTCTTTTTTATTTATTTAGTTACCTATATAAATTATTTTTATATTTATTTACATTTTTGAATATATATGTTGTGAATGAAACAGGTACTGTGTATTGGACTGGAAGTAATACACGGTTTTTAGCTTTGAATTAAATTCAAAATAGAAGTAATAAAGTTTAACACACAAATCAATTGCTCTTAACTATACACAAGTGATGTTCTACTGATGTTATATTTTTTAAATTAAATAGGTATGTTAACAAACTGAAAGTTAATATACAGGTGTAAATTTAGAGGTTTTCAAAACGCTACAGTTGATAGTTACCTTAATTACTGGGCGTTTTCGATGCACTCCGTATATATTTTAGCGTAAAATAAGTATTACCAGCATGTTGAAATTAAACTTTTAATTGAAAGCAATAAAGGAATAAACTTTGATAATTTATAAAAATATTTCCTTCCTAATAAAGCTTGTGCTTTATTTGTTGGGTTGATCATTAAAACTTTAAAACAAGTAACAATAACCAGGGAAATAAATGAACTCAAGCATAGCTGTCGCATAAGATGCCACTGTGCCAACGAGGTGGATTTAAAACAAGTATGCAGAAATTTGTTGCTTATTGTATATTTAGTTAGCTATAGTTTTAAACTCTATGATTATGCAACAGTGCTCATACATCTTAAAATTTGCCTTTTGAAAATAATTTTCACAAATTTTGATAGTTGCAGAAATAACTTGTTGGTATACTTACATCCAATGAGCACGCTACTAAAATTGACAGTGACAGAATGCAATCACGGAGGCCATAAAGATTGCTCGCTGTGGGGTTTGAATATTGCCTCGTATTAAGAGCATTAATTACGTTCTATGAGACATGGGCTTATCTGACTGAAATAGTGGTAGTGATCCTCTTGTTAACATTACCAAATTTAAGTCGACTAAAATTTGTTGTTGGATTATATTCTTTAACTTTATTGACTTACAGTTGATTTTTCAATATCAGACGTATGGATGTTTAACATCGTTTAATGTTAAATTGAAATGCATTGCAACAGTAAATATCAGTCTTGATTTTCTTGAAAATTAAATTACTTTTAAGTGCTCAGTTCTGATATTTGTAAGTTGGCATTGCTCAATCATCATTTTATTAAGGAGTAGACTATTAGTCGGACGAGTGTATGAGATGTTGATAATGTAGTAGACTACGTTATAGTATGAAATAATAACACCTATAGAAATTCAGAACCACCATTCAATGATTTAAAAAAGAAAATATTAACATCTATAATGTACGCAAAAAAAATACATAGAATAAAAACAACTCATACGATATGACATCCACAGAAGGTTGCACAGGTTAAACAATTGTCGCTGCCGGTTGAGACATAGCGATAAACAGTTGAGGAGGCGCCGTGCAATGAAATACGATGAAGGCTTTATCATTGCACAGGAATAACCTCTAACAGACAACTCTAAAAAACAATTATGATATATTTATTGCAAGATTCAATTTTCTTTTTCAGTAAAGTGCCCTAATTATTATATTCGTACTAGCTGAGTCCCACGGTTTTACCCGCGTGTATTGTTGTAAATCGCGAGTAACGACGCGTAGCGAAGCTGGTCTAAAAATTACCTAAGGTACTCCTTATGTCATCAGCATCTGCTAGTAAAATTCCAGTCAAAATCGGCCAAGCCATTCCAGAGATTAACTTAAACAAACAGACAGTAATATAAAAACAGCTGTTTTTGGTAAGTACCGTATGTACTTTGATATGCATTTAGTAAAAAACTTGTCAATTGATATTAAATACAGTGTATATTATATAGGCTTATTCTATATAAGATATTGATCAAAACAGATGGATAAAACACAAAACACGATTGCGCTATGCCAAGCCAACCGACAACCTTCTGACCTAGAAATTAATATCACTAACCACTAGACTAGACTAACAAGTCCATAAATAATAATATCGAATGTATCCAAATGTCTGATTTTCAAATAGTTATTAATAGTAAATATATAACTTGTCTGATTAGACCACTTCATCAATAGCTTTTAGCCTATTTACAGACTGATTGGATTCTCGAGGGTCGAATGAAACGAAGCGATCAAGTGAAGAACAAAACGGATTCTGCGTGATTTATCCGTGCGGTTAAATAACAGTCGCCGTTAATTGCATGGGTGAACGTTAGTGGCGGCTTCTCTCCACCTCGTTAACTTGTCACTGTCGTGAAGTATGCGCTCTCGTGTTGTAAACGATTGATTTGCCTGGATAGGTACATTAAAATGTTTGGGTATTGTGAAGGTTAACCGAAAAAAATTACAACCAAACGAAAATGATTCGTCATTCAAAGTGTTTTTTTTGAGCCGGAATGAAGACACCTCTGGTTTCTCTGGTTTGGTCTGGTCACCTCTGGTTTGGTTGGTTTTATTTGATCCTACTAAACTGACTCTACTCTACCTGATAGAAAGCATGAGTACAATCCAGGAGTAGGGGCTACAATCCTAATTATGAGTGCGTAAAATATAGCACGGTGACCCACACCATGGCGTCTCAGTGAGATTTTTCTGCATCAATCTTACGGCCTCCGGAGGCCGGGAGAATGGTCTCACACTTACCAACAAGAGACGATGTATCGTCTGCCGTGGCAAGAATGCCATTTAAGGTTGGTTTTCTGTCTGAGGGTAGTACCGTCCCGCTCGAACCAGCCCGTTCGTGCTGAAATCAGCGTGATTCTGCTACCTGTGCATTTAAATAAGTGCTAGCTATAAGCTCCGCCCATGCAACTTTCAGTTATTCCGGTAAAAAGAATATGACCTTTCTTAAGAATCAAAGTATCTCGATTTCAAATACTATTGAAAGTGATTCAGGCATGAAAGAGTTAACGGTCAGACAGAATTACTTTCCAATTTATAAAATTAGTATGTTTAATGTATGTGTAATCTAATTTACGTGCTTTTTCGTCTGTTAGTGGATACTGCAGTGCAATGATTAAGTCACCAAAAAACTGCATTAAGGCCGCTGCATACGTGACGGGATTTTACACGGACGGAGCGTGGACGTGGTTGCCTCGTTATAAACGGGGCCGTGATGTAAATGCATACGCACCGTGACTGTGACTCGGATCTAACGTGCTAGTGTTGTGAACAAGGAAAGATAGATTTTTCATTTCAAGAATTGGCTTTAATTGCTATTGACGTACTAAACATCGTCGGCGACGATGTTTAGCTCGTCCCGTGTGTGCCACGTTCCCGTTCCGCCCGCGTCTCCGTGAAGTATGCATTTCCTTATACATTTTGTATGAAACGATGTTTATAAACTTCCCGTCCCTTATAAAATCCCAAATCTTAAATACAGTTTTCGGTTTTCCAATGCAAATATTGGAACTTAATACTTGAAAAGGAATTTTATTTTCATTGGCATCAAGGCTCAGATTTAATTGTGCCTGGGGGTATTTATAAGACCGTTTGTTTTTAAGGACTTACTTTGCCGTAAACCACGAAGTACTAAAGATGTCTAAAGTGAACTGATATTTTGTTTTATTTTACAGCATAATAAATACTAAAGGTCGTGGACCGTTTATGCCTGCTTTTAAACTCGCATTAAGATAAATAAAAACTTTAACTTTATCATTTGAGCGATCCTTTGACTTTAAGAACTTTTTTTAAAATAATTATGATGCAACTTAATTATGTTATATTTGTGTTCGTGAGTTTGAGTTAACTTTAGATTCAAGAACACAAATATAACTTAATTAAGTTGCCTATATAAGTGAAGCTTTTACAAATCTATTAAATAAACTTAGTACTTAGGAAAACTTGAAACCAACCCTATACCAACCCGTCTGGCCAGCGTGGTATAGTAGGCCAAAACCTTCTTCTAAGGAGAGGCCTATGTCCAGCAGTGGACTGTTAAAGGCTGTTGATGATGATGATGAGTACATTTTATACACATATAATACTGCTGTTTATTAAAATTCTATGAAAACTTATTTAATTCAGTATCATTCCTGTATTATGTCATTTTTTTCATTTTTAGGGTTCCGTAGCCAAATGGCAAAAACGGAACAATTATAGATTCGTCATGTCTGTCTGTCTGTCTGTCTGTCCGTCTGTCCGTCTGTCCGTCTGTCCGTCCATATGTCACAGCCACATTTCTCCGAAACTATAAGAACTATAGTGTTGAAAGTTGGCAGGTAGATATATTCTCTGAATTGAATTAAGATTTAAAAATAAAATAAAAAAAAACAATAATTTTGAAGGTTCCCCATACTTAGAACTGAAACTCAAAATTTTTTTTCATTAAACCCATTTGTGTTACAAAAATGGATGGATATGGATAGGTCACAAAAATTATATTGAGGTTTCTATAATGATTTTACTGAATAGTTTGCGCGAGAGAGACATCCAAAGTTTTTAAACGTCGTGCTAGTGTCATGTATAACCTATATCGTCGTAGGTAGCCTATAATTGTGTGATTAACTGTTAATTTTGTGAATAACTGTGTGCTTAAAGATTAATGTAATGACAGACTAAGAACAGAGTATTCGTCGACCTATACGTCTCATATCTATATATCATATATACGTATCGTAAGAGGTCAGTAGAAGACAAACAACTCAAGACAACATAACTGAAACGGCAAAGAAAAACAGACCCTCTACCAACACTTCTCACCAGGGTGATTTAGTATGCTACAATCCCCTTTCTGAGGAGATGTCTATATTCAGCAAAGGACTGTTAAAGACGATGTGATTAATTTTATGGCAGAATATATTTCCAAAAAAATGTACACCACATTTTGAAATAAAATTGCTTTGATACTCAACGTATCCAGTTAAATGCAGTCAACAACGAATTTCTGACAACACAGCACACTACGCACAATATTTTAGTTACTGATTCTATACAATCGGTTTGAAACTCTGTGACGCTAAATTTTCATGCTTCATTAAATTTATCGGTTTAGTATAAAACGAGCTTTAAATGTATTTACATGTACTTGAGCAGATCAAAAAATATAATCTACTTTAAACACTTGATTGATGCCATTCTCTTGATTTTATTAGTATTTTCAGATAAGAGCCCGTATAATTATCACGTGATGTTTTTAACATTTTAAGTGCCTACAAAAAACCTTAAACTTTGGGCTCAGTGGCCCTTGTTAAACATATATGGGAAGGGAAACCCTGAAAAATTTCATCAAAACTTTCACTCATATTTTTCACTTTTACATCATCTTTATCTGCCAAAGGCAGGAAAATGAAAGGTAAAACCATCAGTAGTGCCTAACACTAGCCCATGATGTTAAAAAATGTTGAATTATTTAAATGGAGAGCGAGGATAACCTATTCAATGAAGGCTTTTAATCAATAAATGACGGGACGACTGTATTAATTAATTACTGTTTCAGCCAGTAATTCAAGTTATTCATTAAGTTACTTAAGTTACTTATGTATGCAGAAAATTTAAACGAAAACTAATTTCAAGTTACAATCTTGCAAATATTTATATTTGTAGACGAATTATAGCTGAAATTTAAAAGCAAATTATTTTAGAAAGCAATTTAAACTCACTTTGAGTGGATTTTTAGATGAAAAATTTGTCTTACTCCAGCGTTATCGTACAAATTTGTGTAAAATTTGAAATATTTTGCAGAATATTTTCAATTGATTATTTATCAAAAATCTTCTTAAATTCTCTAAGCGTTGGATAGCCGATTTATCGAATAAGCTATATGAAAGCGCATTCAAAACCTGGAACTCCCGGGATATCAGCGTACATTTTTCCCTCTCGTTGGTTTTTAATGGTCTTTTTTGCGGGGTGTCGTCGTGTAGTGACTCTTACTCTTGAACTCTACTCATGCGAAAAGCATAAGTAGAATTAGGCATAAAATAGTTTATTCGCAGTATTTACATAAAAAAGCAAACGTATAGTTAAATATCTTAAACAAGATCATAAGATTACAACAGTTACCTATTTTTGAACACCGATAAATCTAAAGCAGTCTACGGCATTAATAATTACACTTAACATTTAGCATAAGAGATATAATTTAGTGGCTTGTCCTTAACGATTGCTATAAATTATAACTATATTTACAGTATTGTTCACATTACTATATTTGACTAAAACACTATGATAAATGTGATGTCTAAACCGTAGATATAGAACCGTAGGAAGTAAGTTGGCAGAGAGCCATTGGTACTTGACTGTTATTTATCGACTGTTTCATCAGGTTTTTAGGCCGTCGTCGGTCCTACGCCTTATCTCTATGCGGTTGTTTCGAATAGCCTGAGGGTGAAGAAACAGAAGTGCACCAATGTTTGCACATACATTTGGGCACTATACCACAGAATACCTAATAGTATCAGTACAGTAGACTCACTCCGAAAAGTAAATTAAAGAAATAGGGACTTGGTGTCATTACATTAAGTTCAATTCAGATTGCACAGCGCCGCAGCACCTACGATTATATTTACCTACAATTGCGTCTCTTTCTATCGTGTAACTCTTATCTCTTCTAACGTAATCAGGTATCTCTTCTTCTAAAAATAATTTTATAATAGGCACAATAACTACTTTTTCTCTTTGCACTTTACTTCAGTGAAAAAGTAACTGTAGGTACTTTTGTCAACAAATGACGTTTTAAATAATATCACATCGAAATATCTGTTCGCGTCGTATGTGACCTAACACCTAAAATCTTTTATTTAGACATCCGTAAACAGAACTATATCTTTTACACGAATTAGAAGATCGAGGTTTGTCATTAGAAGCCATTGTGGGTATCGAAAAGTATAACAAGTTTCAATAATGCGCGAGGGCGACGCGTATCATGGGTAAGCGACAACCCACCGAAATGGCCTGCGCGGGCAGGAAAGCGGCCGACTATACCTAAAGTGCGGAGTGACACCCCCCTGATAATACCTCCTGAGTAGTTGACTAGTTTTCGTTGAGACTGGCTGCCGTGACCTAAATCGGTTAGGTGTATATCATCGTGTGGTTTCTGTCAGACTACCAAAGTGACTCTACTCTGATGCAAAGCAATCCAAGAGTAGTATTCATTATCATTGTTAAAACATACAATGCAACATAGTGACCCACACCATGGCGTCTTACTGATATGTTTCAGTATCATTCAGATTGATGAAGAAGGGCCTCCGGTCTCACGCTAACTAACGAAAGACGACATCAAATGCTGTCATTTGTCTGTGTGAGGTCGAGTCGACATCAACAACGTCAAACTGCTGGAATCGAGTCTCCTCTCAAGAGAGGGTTAAGGCGAGAGGGAGTCGGCCCATTCTAACTTGCATAACAAAGTATGTTAGACTATACATCCCGTAATTAGCAAATTAAACTAATTTTAATACATTATTGCGGTGTTTAAAAACCTAATTTAAATGTGCTAATTTAAAACAGTAAAATTTCGTTTCTACTTAAAGTCGCTATAGTTACAATTAGATAATAGTTAATCTGCCTAAAATTAAAATCATTACTTCTAAATATATATACCAACATCGGCGCGTACCAATCATTGATCGCAATCTTTCCCGAGAAGTGGAATAAGAAAATACAAAATTATAGTTCGTTTTTGTTTCTCTATACAACTCCAGATATAAGCAAATTGCCATAAGCAAAACAAACACTCCGTAAAACCGCTGGGTTCTGCACGTATTCGAGTAATAAATCACTAAACTTTGTTATTCAACAGGAATCAGTGACACTTTGTTGAACAAATTGTACATATTTTATTCCCTATGTGTCTTATTATCTCATTATACTTAAATCGAATACGGCAAAACCTGAGAGAGTACAAAGAGAGATAGTAGAACTTGAGGAGTAGCATGAATTTTAATGAAACTTTGCACATTGGTTAATTTGTTGGTCTAGTGGTTAACGTATCCGGCTGCTGATCAAAGCTCGATTCCCGTTTTGGACCAAATGTTAATACCATCTGCAAATATTTGTTTCAGAGTTTGGGTGTTTCTTTGTATATTATGTATGTATTTACAAAAAGAAGTTTGTTTGTATTTATGTTAGTTGTCTGGTACCCATAGAACAAGCTTTTCTTAGTTTGGGGCTAGATGATGCTTTGAGTCAGATGTCCAAAATATTTATTTATTTTATTTATTTCATCAGATGATGGTTGTATGAACTTAGAATTTAAAATAAATGTCACTGACAACTTGCTAATACGCTCATACTTCTATCAGACACCCTATCTTCGAAACATTGTTGGTCTAGTGGCTAGCGTGTGCGGCTGCTGATCAAGAGGTCTCGGGTTGAAGTCCCGGGTCGGACCATGTGTGATCCACAAATATTTATTTCGGAGTCTGTGTATTTTCTATGTATAATATGTATGTATTTACAAAAAAGGCCAAGTACGTGTCACGCCATGCACAAGAAAGTGTTCCTCAGTCACCCATAATGGTACGTGGATTTAAAATCGTATTCAGTAGGTAATTGTTATGTTTACGTAATAATGCGTTAGTTTTGTGAGCGCATTTTACAAGTTAAGCCTCTATAACTCCTGAACTAAAAAAGTCATCTAATCCGTTATAGTTTTCCTTTAAAGTTCATTATATGGACCACCATCACGAATTTTTCCAGATTTTTTGAGCCGGCCGTTTAGCTTTTAGAGGGGGGGGCGCCCTGTTTTTACAAAAAAG
The DNA here is from genome assembly GCA_932526445.1 of Phragmatobia fuliginosa. Taxonomy (NCBI): domain Eukaryota; kingdom Metazoa; phylum Arthropoda; class Insecta; order Lepidoptera; family Erebidae; genus Phragmatobia; species Phragmatobia fuliginosa. The sequence goes on along the minus strand of OW052074.1, from coordinate 14,001,337 downwards.
TGCCCTTTAAGGTGAAATATCTCGCAAACGTATACCTAAATCTAAAAATCATCTTAGAAACCCTTTATTGTTTTTAAAAGACCTATCCAATGACATCCCACACGATGGGGTAGCCACGAGATAAAAAAATCATCCCCACTTTAAGTGTAGGGGAGGTAAAAATATTTTGATAATTATAAAAATATTTTTCATAATTTTATAGTAGCACTTTATCGAAGTAATTACAACACATATTCATGCAAACATTCATCTTTCTAGCACTTATCGTTTGGACGGTAAGTCGAGGACGGACAGACGGACATGACGAATCTATAAGGGTTCCGAGTTATAAACTTCGGAACCCCAAAAAAATAATGTTTATGTATTTATATCAGTTGTTTAGTACCCTTAATACAAGCTCTGCTTAGTTTGGTACTAGATGATGTTGTGTATAAGATGCCCGAAATATATGTATAACCAATTGTTACGACCGGTATCGAACCCGCGTTCTTACTTACTTAGCACAACAGTCGAAAAAGCTACCACTTCGCCACGATCACGTCTATATTATATGATACACATAATTCCACTAGCTTATGCCCGCAGGTCCACACGCCTGATTTCGATTTTCGCGATAAAGATTTACTTTTGCCCTTCTTCAAAAACCAAAGTACTTCCATACCAAATTTCACTGAAATCAGTGCCGTGCTTCAGTCGTGAAGGCTTGATGGACAGACAGATAAACTTACCATCAAATTTACAATATTAAGTATAGATAGAATGTATGTAATTCCAATACCCCGTTATGTAATCGGATGACATGGGTTAAACAATAATTTATTCGTTTCCCGGTCATGTCCCTTAGGAAATGTGGTGGCAGTAAATTTCTTACTTAAAAAGGAAATGAACTTCCTGTTAAGGTCTTTGAAGACCCTTGTGAATAACCGTCAATATAAATAAATATTGTACTGAGTTAATCCCACCCATATCAAAATTGGAGTCTCTTACTGACCTGGTTTTAATATAAGCCGTGTATTATCAAGTACTCACGCATAACTTTTCTTGGTTAGATTACGTGACATGATTTTGTATTATATGTTATGTGTCTTATTATATATAAGTAGTCACCTTCTTTCCTTGATTAACTTGATGAACTATATTTATTTCGGAGTCTGGGTGTTTTCTATGTTTATTATGTATGTGATTACAAAAAAAGTATGTTTAAGCATTATTATCAGTTGTCTAGTATAGCGAACTTATGTCTTCATGCATGTTCAGTCGTCGAGGTCACCATCTATATATCTAACGAGTAACGTATGTGATGGCAGCTATATTTATTATTTAGGTACGGGTTTATTATTCTAAATTACTTACTAAGGTATATATATGGTATGGCTTACAGCTACATTATAATTATCATAAAACTTATCACTGCAATGCGTATAATCACATCTTAACCTGGACGAGATAAAGAGTGTCCAAATTCTACGTGATCGATAATAGACTCATATCTGAAATATGCTGAGATAGCTACCCAGGCCTATCTATGAATAAATTATATCAATTACTATATGACGTAGGAATATCTGGTAGCCATAATGCAAGCTTTGCTTAGTTTGGGACTACATGACATTGTGTGTAAGACGTTCAAAATATTTATTTATTTAACTTTATCCCCAACACTTAAAATTATAGGATTCGTACTGTCTGTCGACTGTCTTTCGATGGTGAGTGCTAGACGGGAGTCCTGATGATTCTGAAGCATTTTAATATCCTATCATAGTAGGGGTCACTATGCTGTATCGCATTCACAACGAGTATGGTGACCACTATTCTTGGATTCTCATGCTTTTTGTCAGACAAAGTCACTATAAAGGATTACAAATAAAAAAAAAGTTTATACTATGCTCAAAGTAGTATAAGGTAATTTCCTACTGACAAAATGTATTTAAAATTAAAAAATCTGTAACAACCTTTTTACATATTAAAATATTCCGAACATTTAGTGTACCTATTTAAAGTTACAAGATCTACAGCATCATTGGCTTTAGTTTAAAGGTTTACCGTGCTGCCCGAGGCACGGACGTGAATCACCGCCAAACTTCCATACCACGGGCTGTTATTAAGAATTTCCTGTAAAAAAAAACCAACAACACTTTTCTTTTTAGAAAGTAAGATAAATATTTATTGAAATATTTTTATAGCTATAAAATATTTCAATAAATATCAATATCAGCTAGTTCAATCGTCGAATTTCAGTTCTCCGTTAGTACACTAAACATGTTACATACTAAAGAGTCATTCACTCTTTTTCTAACTGTTATCTTTCACCTAAGGCAGCTTGCGAGGAGCTGGTTTTATTTGCATTAAATCATTTTATTACAACAAATGATAGTAACTATTCAGTATGAAAGATAAACCTTGTGAGCGTATTTTATTCCGTTATTACATCGTCGTACAGTTTTCGATCGAAAGGAAATTATTATAAATATTTTCTTTCAATCTGTCCATTGGCTTCTGTTCGTTGGTCTAGTGGTTAGCGTATGCGACTGTTAATCAAGAGGTCTCGGGTTCAAATCCGGGGTCGGCCAAAAAGTGTTTTTGGGTTTTTCTTAGGAAATTCCTAATAGCAGCCCGGAGTTTTTAAGTTTGGCGGTGATTCACGCCCGTGCCTCGGAGAGCACGTAAAGTCGTCGGTCCCGGTTGTCATGAACATCTATGGCAATCGTTATTGGGAAGTCAGTACCCTCAAATATACTGACAACTAGTTCAATCTTCGAATTTCAGTTCTCCCTTAGGGTTGCGGAGGTCCGATGCCAGTCGCTCCGTGGAAAAACTGAAATTCAGGTAAAACTGGTTGAACTAGTAGCCGACCCCAAATAAACTTGGGAATAAAGGCTCGGAAGATGTCCATTGGCTTCTCTTCTCATCCCACTCACACAATCGGATCTGACGTTTACGAACCTTAATGATGCAACTGTCTGTATTATTTACTGGTTATTGGCACAAGAGGCAATTAAGTAAAATGTATTTGAGTTTTTAATTAGGCAGGAAGCAGAATTTAAAATTTCCATTAAATAAATAATTTATACGGACAGAGAAAGCATAACGTTTGCTACCATAGGGTTTATTATTATAGGGGGCAAACGAGCAGAACTTTCAAAATCAGTTCAACATTAAGATGAATCATTAGATCCAGTTATTACTCCCTAAAACTATTTTAAGCATATATTTTAGGTACAGATTGATGCATCTATATAAATAGAATTCTCCTGTCACAATGTTATTTGCCATACTTCTTCGAAAAGGCTAGATCGATCCCTATAAAATTTTATTAGTTTATAGACCTAGTAAGGTCTGAAAAAAAGAGGTAAACTATTTTTATATACCTAGATAATAAAGAATGATCACGAGCGGAACCGGGGGCATTAGTTAGTAAATAAATAAATATCTTAGTACATTAAATCATTCGTTGAAGTATGACGACAACAAGGTCACCAGTCATTGTTCACGTCACAGCATCTCTAGAGAGACTATCAATTCCATTCGTAGCTGCACGTCAAGAGACGACTACTGAGATGGATATTCCCAGGTGTTAGCAGAGAAATGAACACATTCTGTTATGATGAAAGGCTGTCATGTTGTGTGAGGCAACACTGTGAACACAACACAGTATGAACACAGCCATAAGATGAAATTCAGATATTTTCATCAGTGTTAAAATTTTGATTCAACGTGTGTAAACGCGATTCTAAATACAATTCAAGAAATAAATAAAAATCCGACAAAGAGCGAGGTTGAAAAAGTATGATAAACGATTGTCAGGACACACTATACAGGTTTGAAAAGTCGTAGTTACGCGTTATATAGAAGCGTACCATAACGCTATTAGTATTTTATTATAATATAAGAAGATGTTGTTAGCTTTGTCATTTTTAACATTATATGAAAAGAGAAAATAAAAGATGTGCGAATCCATATTGCATAATATCGATAAGTTATATAAAGACGTTATGAGCTAAGGGGAATTTAGACTATCAATATTTATTTTTAAACTAGCTTTTACCCGCGGTTCTGCCTGCTTGTATGTCGGTTATCACGGTAAAGAGAAACCTGTCCTGCCTCAAGACTGAAAGTATTTATATGACAAATTTCATTACAATTTGCATACAAACGGGTAATAGCGTAACAGACAGATAGGCAGACAAAGTTTATTTTTGAATTTATAATATTAGTAAATTAATGTAAGTTTTGTATTATTTCTGTAGTCAAAAATAGTCAATATCTATTTGTGATAGATACCAAAAAATAGGTTTAGTAAGATCCTCTAAGCACTGGAAATCTCCAATTTTACCAATCCTTGTAACGATATTCAAAGCTTCTTCGAAGTCCAAGCACAGAATCCAATGCGCATTATTCACTGTCCCCATCTGTGCCGGTGTCCATCTTGTACCATCTGTCTAGCTTAACTCCTGTTTACGAAGTAGGATGGAATACCTCGTTGGACATTTCTTATTCTAGTTTCGCGAACTCTATGTTGATGGAGTTTCCTAAACTGGAATAAGAAATGTAGGAATGTTTCTATCGAATGTGCAGTGGGTTTTACTTATAGCAGATTGAAATAGATAGTTTTCTATTGTGCGACAGATGAAATTAGAATTGATTTATAGTTTTTCACTGAAGTTAGTACTTGACCTTAATAAGAAAGCATAAAAAAAATTTTGAATCTTGAAGATAAATGAGTATCAGAAATAAATTTTAGCTGACTGTAGTGTACTATAGTTATTATTTTCAGAACTATACAACTATAAACTATAACTACTACTATAAACTACTGACTATACTACTATATTGTTCACAACATTAGCTTTTTGCTAGTGATAATCGATATTGGTCCGGCCGTTTTAGATGTTAGCTGGATAAAAAAAGACAGTCAAAAATTAGAAAATAGAGAATTATTGAAATAAGTCTATAAAGTCATGAATTTATCGTAGCACTTTATTGACGTGATTAAAACAAATATTCATGCAAAGTTTCATCTATTTAGCACTAAGTGCTTGCCCACCTTGACTCGCGGGTGCGATGGCGGACGCGATCACGAAATATCAAATATATGTCGTAATTTATCCGTTTGGACGGTATGTGGAGGAGGGACGGACATGACGAATCTATGAGAGTTCCGAGTCATGAACTACGTAAAGCTAAAGAAGTATCTTTGTGTAGGTGTACGTACGACAATATACGTGATAGAGCGAAATGCTTGTACACCTGTGACTGAATAACTATCCAAAGCCTAGCGATCCTTCGGCACTATAGAGATACCGACTTAATGAAAATTCCAACGTCTGTCGGACATCGAATTCATGTTCATCGAGTTCTTGGTAAGATTGGGCTTTCCTTCACTGTAATGAAAGTGCTGCACGTTGTTCAACGTTGTGCTTCATGACTTTTACATTATAATAACTGTAATACGTAATAATAAACGCAATGGAATAAAGTTAAAAAATAAATAATGTTTTGTGTGTTCATCATCAGCCTATCGCAGTCCACTGCTGGACATAGGTCTCTTCAATTGCACGCTACTTTGTTTGATCTTCGGCTACTCGCATCCAGCTCCTGTCAGGTTTGTGTGTAGCGAAATAAAAATAATTGAAACGAAATTATTAAAATCAAAAAGCTTTTATTTCAAGTAAGCCTTTCAGTTACTTTGATACTTTAGATTAATGATTCTAGTCGCTCGGTTCAAAAATGTCATTCGTATGGAAAAGAACTGACAAGAAACTCTATAAATTCCTCTTTTAAAAAAAAAAAAAAAACCGGTTTTCATTTTTTATTTTCAAAAAACAAAAACGTAAAATGTAGTTAATAAAATACCAAACTTTTCAACATAAGATAAAATTAGTATAAAGAAAACGGTTTTCATATTGATTTCTGTCATAGTTTAAATTATTATCGAATGTTACTGGTCGAAAATACCTGCCCTAAATGCTACAAAGATAAATAATATCTTCAGTCTAGACTCATAACTATAGAGTGGGATTCGCCGTTTCTTGCTAATTTGGCATTGATTCCAAACAATAAATATATAGATATTATTTGCTTCTAAACAAACAATAAGACTTGTTATTTTGCTTCAAGTATATTAAACGTAGTGTAGAATGTCCACAGGCCAGGTAGAGTGATGATTTGCGCAGGACAGCTGGCAGGAGCTGGATGCGAGAAGCCGAGGATCGAACTAAGTGGAGTGCAATTGGAGAGGAGAGAGGAGAGGACAGGCTGATAATGATATTAACTTAATATGTTTTTTTTAAAAAACTGTAAAACCACTTTATATTCATCTTTTCTTAGTATAATGTGAGAAATTATCTGAGCGAAAGAATAAAGTAAATTGAAGTAAAATCTAATATTTTTCTCATGAATAAATAATTCTTGAAGCGTCAACACGATCTAGGTTCTAGAAAAAGATAAAACCCTCGGTGGATCTCATTTGAAACGCAATAAAACCTTTTAGACTATTTCTGTGGTGTCGCTGTATCATTCATTGTGATTCATTTATTCTGTAATTTTGATATCTATGCTAATTTACCTAATTCGGCAGCAACCCTGTCTTTCTTTCTGCCTGTTACCCTTTCAGGGCTTAAACGCAGCACCGATTTTAATTAACAAAAAAAGGCATGGATATTCTTTGATTTTTGAGAAATGACATAGGCTACTCATTACCGTAATAACCGACATACAAGAAGATGAAGCCTAAAGTTAGAAAACAACCAAACTCCGAAACAAGTATCTGTAGATCATACAAACATTTGTTCCGACCCGAGATTTGAACCTGAGACCTCAAGCACAACAGTCGCATACACTACCACACCACTACGCCACCGATGCAGTTTACTGCCAATATGAAAATGTGATGGGTACATGTTTTTAGCGTACTTAATCTGTAATTTACAATTTAGGATTTTATAAATGTAATATTATAAATGTGAATGTAAGTTTTTTTGTTACGCTTTCACGCGAAATCTACTCAACCGATCATCATGAAACATTGTACACATGTTATTGGAGGTATTAGATACTTCTAATAGCTCATATAAAAAGTTTCCTATGTTTACTACATAGGAAACTTTTTATGAAAAAAGTAATATTTTTTACGATTTTTTTTTCCGCGGTAACTGAAATAGACGCGGGCAGAGCCGCGGGCTAAAGCTAGTAATATTATAAAATTGGAGAGTATGTATGTATGTTTGTTGCTCTTTAACACAAAAACTACTAAACGGATTTGGATAAAACTTTACTTTAATATAGCTTATATATCAGAATAACATATAAGCAACATTTACTGCAATAATCGATATACACGCGGGTGGAGTCGCGGGCGAAAACTAGTTTGATATAAAAGAATAAACATTTCCTTTGCTCGTTGTAAGACACATGTTTTTCCTTATAAAATGACAGCAATTTAAGATGTATTTTTTGCTATAAGAATCTTCAAAGACGTTTGATTTTGTTTTCTTTTTTAGGCATACCCTACTACAACTTAGTTACCTAATTCTTACTAAGACATTTTTTATTTTTGCATTTTCGATTAGTGCAGTCATGGATTAGTTTCCAAAACTTCTATATTTAGTTTTTTTTTTAAATGATTACCTATTAATAGATTTTACTAGTATAGTCACAATATTTTCGAATTTGCCCTAGATGATATTTTGAAATTTAGTACAATTTTAATTCATTTACTATTTTGAGGTATAATATTCATACTTTCTAATTTATTTACATAATAAGAGTACATCTATATTCCACACTTTTTAGGGTTCCGAAGTTCATGACACGGAACCCTTATAGATTCGTCATGTCTGTCCGTCCGTCCGTCCGTCCTTGACTTACCGTCCAAACTGTAAGTGCTAGAAAGATGAAACTTTGTATGAATACGTGTTGTAATAACGTCGACAAAGTGCTAGAAAAAAATTATGAAAAATAATTTTACTTGGGGTACCTCCCTTAAAGGTAAAGTGGGGATGATTGTTTTTTTTTCTCGCGGCTACCCCATCGTGTGGGGTATCATTAGATAGGTCTTTTAAAAACAATACAGAGTTTCTAACACAATTTTTGGATTTAGGCATCCGTTTGCGAGATATTTCACTTTTTGTAAAAACAGGGCGTCCCCCCCCCCCCTCTAAATGCTAAACGGCTAGCTCAAAAAATCTGGAAAAATTCGTGATGGTGGTCCATCTAATGAAATTTGAAGGAAAACTATAACAGATAAGTTGACTTTGTTAGTTCAGGAGTCATACAGGCTTAACTTGTACAATGCGCAACTTGTACTCGATCAACGGAAAATATAATGCGTTAATTTTGTATGACATTACAATTATCCATTGGATACGATTTTAAATCCACGTACCATTATGGGTGACTGAGGAACCCTTTCCTGTGCGTGGTCTGACTTTTTTTTAATAATATATAGGTTTTTTATATTATTACTTCTTGAAACAAAACTCATTTGTACATGTAATTAGAAATGACCTGATCAGCTTCACTATATGACATTGAAAAAGGGTTACTAACTAAGTATTTGTTTAGGTATAGTTTTCTTTTTCATGACAGGTATGCAACCTTTCGGAATCCCCTTGGACATCTGCAATTCAAGATTGATATAGTAGAAGACCATTGAGTGTCTTCAAAGACAGAGGAGAGTGGATTAAATATAAAAATCAAATGAGCCCAAACTCGAGCCACCAAGGCCACCTTCCATTTCCATCATCAGACCCTGGTTATCATATAGTAGCAACTGTAGCAGAACGTGCTACGGTCGTAGCAAAAATGCTACAACCATAGCAAAAGTGTCGTTACACTTTTTTGGAACGTTTTTGTATGATTTTTTTCGGTCTAGGTCATTCGCAACGCGCCATAAGGAACATCGTTCCAATAAATAAATATTTCAGACATCTGACGCACAACGTCTATAGAGCTGATGTAAATACTTTTTTTTTGTAAATACATAGCTACATATTATACATAGAATGCACCCAAACACCGAAAAACATATTCGCAGATCATACATACATTTGATCCGATTCGGGAATGGAAACCGAAACACTAAAAGTAGCTAGCTGTGGCCCTAAAATATCGAAATAACTGAACAGTCTATTAATTTCATTTTTTACGTGCCAGTTTTCTCCATGTGAATGCAATAGTTTTCAATCATAAAATTTCAATCCTTTAACGTACCTCGTGGGTTCTAAAATGCAACCGGCGCAAAAATCAAGCAATACTTTAACTACTATAAGATTTAATAAAAAAAAACCAATGCTACTCAATAAACTCTTTATAAGAAAAAGTATTTCAAATTTTAACATCAGTAGTACAACAGGAAATAAAGTTTTATCTTTAGTGTACAAGCCCTACCAGCTCCTATAAAGAACAACTATGTCACCGCCGGGACTTGTGTTGGTAAAATAAAGATCCCAAAAAAGGGCTTATCAAGTTTCATAAACACTGAACAATAGCTGATGTTGAATGAAAAAAAAACTGCAGATTGATAAAATAATGAAACTTCTAATAATACAGGCAGGTCTAAATCAAGAATCATTGTTGTCAGCATCAGTCAAGCTGCATTATACTCAGAAAGTTTGAGAGGAGAGCTTTCATAACAAATAACAACGTGATTCCTTAAGAACGTTTCATTGAAATATCCAGTAACTGATACTTTCCTTACGGTGTTTTGTGATACTTTCCTTACACTTAAAAGTACTTGTAAAGAGGCTATTTACCGATTTTGGTTAAATTATTTTGATTCATTTACCATCAATAAATGGAATTAAAATGTCTGTTTGCAATATTAAATTAAGCGCATTTTTTGTAAATACATACGGAACTTATTTCAAAAAATCCCTACTAAAATTATGAATGCGAAAGTAACTCTGTCTGTCTGTTACGCTTTCACGCCTAAACCACTGAACCGATTATGATGAAATTTGGTATAAAGATAGAACTGAACTTGGGAAAGGACGTAGCTACTTTTTACCGCGATAACCAACATACACGCGGGCGGTGCCGCGGGCGAAAGCTAGTAAAATATAAAATCGTTTCTCCGTCTCACTGTTACGCTTTCTAAGTTAAATCGAATCGTTAATGTTTCACACGGTGATACATATGGAATGAATAAACGTGATAAAAAAATTGTCTAAAAATAAACAAGTAATTAATTAATATTTTTGTATTTTAAACCAATATTTAACCAAAACAGAAGTAGAGAAAATTTCTCATTAATCTTTTTCTAGAACTGCCAAGTAGTAAATCAACAGACAAGAGTGTATTATTTCTTACGGATTTTCTCTTATCTTTTATGTACTTGGCTGCAGGGGTATACCAGTGGTGGTATAAAATTACTTGAGCATATAAACACCTCAAACATATATCGTTTTTATGAACACGTAAAATATCCTTTACCGTTCGTAAGCGTGCGGTTCTTGATAAATGTACTGCATACTTTATTACGTGCGCTCGTTTAGAATTACTGAACCTTATTTATGAGTTGCTTCTGTTTTTATTGCACTTTTTATGCATATTACAGAAATGTGCTTAATGGTACTTGTGAATTCATTTGTTTTAAGCTCGCTATTTAGTTGAATAATTTGCAATTTGTGTTTTACATTTCTCGAAATTCTATATCACCATGTTTAATATAGAAGTCATCAAAAATTCTAGTTTATGTTCTCTTAGAGATTGTTAGATATCATAAATGCAGATATGTAGGATGATTGATAGATAGATGTGACCCCGAAGTGGCCGTTGATTCATTTCAATGGCTACTGCTTTCATTCGAGGTGTTTTTTTGAGGTGTGTTTTTCTTTTTCTGTGTTTCTTTTCTTTAAATAAGAAACCTAAACCTATTTGTAAATAAATCAATGCAAGCTCTAATAAGAAATAATTTGTAACTTATATAAATAAAAATAAAATATTTGTATTACCACTCAAAGGACAACAGAAAATTAAAGAACTTTCACTTCCAATCTCGTACCGTTCATACATATCAGAGGGCAGACTTACATGAAAATTCTCGCACACTTACATGAAAATTCTTCTAAAGGCATTGATTTTGATTCCTCAATTAGACGGAACAGCGTAATGCAATTTTCTTACCCTCTTCTAAGCTCACAATAAACTACACAAGGGAAGAAGAGCCACGATAACTTCAGCACGGATGGACTGGCGTTACCGGGGCAGTTGGTCCCCAGAAGACCTATATAAAAATGACAGAATTTGTGCTGTCGTATTTCATTGTAGTATGTGAACGAAGACCCAATGGTGCAGTTGTATCTCATTAGGCTGCCATAGTAAGGGTCACCATGCTGCAATGTCTCATTTACAATTAAGATGGTGACCCCTACTCCTAGATTCTACTCATGCTTTCCATCAGGCGGAGTAGAGTCACTTTGGTAGGTTTAAACAAAAAAATACACGCCACTCAATAATATGAAGCGCTAACCTAAAATTGGTTATTATGCTTTCTAGTTTTTTTTTTTCTGATAAATAAATATCTTAGTCTATTTCGTAGCCCTTTCTTATAAATCATCATCTAGTTCTTAACTGCTCTTCAACGTACAAAACGTAACGCTAAATACTTTCCCAAAGTCCTATCGTTTTCAGATAATATTACCATCAAAAACAATGACGCGCGATAGTTTATGCGATAGCTTGTTTCCGTAAGCGCCGTCTTAAGAGATCCTGAGTATAATATTACCAAAGTTATAGGTACTGCTGGCTTCTCATAACGGAAAATTGGTATTGATGGAACATTTGAGATGCTTGTATGTTGCGGTGAAGTGGAACTCGTAATATATTCTAGCCATTGAGCTTGAATGGGTCAGGTAATATCAGTGTACAAGATTGTATACACATTCCTTGCAAAATTACTGTCGTTACAAGCTAATACCATATTCCAGTTCCAGTTACAATTTATTGCAAGAGCCGTACTTGGCCACATATTAGTCGCTTTGGCCTCGTTGTTCAAAATTGTAGTAGAGCCAAGATGACGTCAGCAAGAATGGGCCAGCTCAACCGGGGTAGTACTACTTACACAGAGGACGAACGTAAAAATGACAGCATTCGTGGTGAATGCAAGACCGGAGGTCCAATGATACAGTTACATCTCACAAAGCTGCCAGAGTGAGGGTCACCATGCTGTATTGTCACATTCAAAATGAGGATGATGACCCCGATTCCTGGATTCTACTCATGCTTTCTTACAGGCGGTGTAGGATCACTTAGGTAGGCCTATATATATAACTAGTTGACCCAGCGAACTTCGTACCGCCCAACTTTAAAATCCCAGAACTTGATCGCAGCGCCACCTACCGGGTCCAATTGCGAATCTAAACCATTCCCAGATCCCCTTGAACACACACAAAAAATTTCATCAAAATCGGTCCAGTCGTTTGAGAGAAGTTCAGTGACATACACACTCACAGAAGAATTATATATATAAAGATACAAGTTGAAGTGATACAGAAAACGGCTTTTTATAGAAATTCTTATCGTACCTGGCACCGAGAAATTGAGATTTTCGGTTACTAAAATATTAAATATTCTAGAATCAAGGGTTAGAACTTAAATATAGTTTGTCCCAATGGATCAAATATATTACTTTATGTTAATCTCGTATCAATTCTAACACATATTGAAATATAACTATAAAATTATAGTCGACTAAGTACTCGTATAAATATGCATTTTAATTTGTCTCTGTCTATTATTTGGGGCTAAATCAAAGTAACAATAAAATAGTGAAATAAAACCTAAATCATGTTTCTTTTATGATTGACTGTTTATGTATATATTCTAAAACAACAGTAAACATAAAAGAAACAAGTTCATGAGTTTGCTACCTAACCCACAAAATATTGCCATCTCCTATCGCCCTTAGCGTGGTGATACAAATACGTGAATATGTTTGTGTTCCATTGAAGAGGTTATAGTGAGGTAACATTAAGAACTTTTGAATAGGAACAATTTCGCTGTATTGTTTTTGTGTAATTTTAACCATTCAAGCAAAACACGCAATGAATAATTTTCCTCAATTTTTGCTAATTTTTTATCGATACTCTAATTATTCCGTTGATTACAAGGTGATGAAATATATCATATTTATAGCCTACCTCAATAACTGTACTATCTAATTCTGGGTAAATGGATTGTTTGAATAATTTAGAATCGTACCAGGACTTAATGAGATTAGCGTGTTCAACCAAACTAACTCTTAAGGTTTGAAATAATATTATAGTACAAATACAATTAAAGAAATTTAAAAAATAAGTAAAGTAAATTAATTATTAATTTAATATATAAGATAAAGTTTGTAAAAGTAAAATACAAATTGATTGGATAATGTATGCAATAGTTTGGACAAAAGGTTACTGGAAGGACTGAAAACAAAATAGTACTTTAAATTTCAAAGTAGGTTTTTCACAAATGTTAATGAAATTGACCTAAAACAACAAGGATACTATTTTTTATAGTCCGAGGCATTTTTTGTGCGGATCCCAAAAAAAAGGTGAACGCTTTTCTGCTGAAAGTTTAAAATAAGCCCTTCAATTCAAATTTAGACGTCAACTTAGTTAAGCGGGATTCGAACTTCGGAAGATTAATGGCCTGTCCTAAAAAGAATATTGCTTCACGTTTAACAAAAATTGTCTGCCATTAGGAAAATTACTGCAAAAGCTTTTTTAAGGTCACATCACTAACCATTCGTCTAGTAACTGTCGTATTGCGTCATATATCTATTATTTAAATAGTTTTCTAAAATCTTAAGTTACTAGCTGATCCACTGAATTTCGTCAGTATCTTCTGTTGCTCGTAGTACGATGTTATAAATCTTGAACAATTTTGTTTACCATAAAAAGGATACAGTGAACCATAAAAGATACACTTTTGAATATTTTTTTTATAGGATTTCCTACATTATTTTCACGAAACTGTAGTCTCTTAAAAAGTGTGAATGTACAATTTATGGATAAATATTATATTATAAAAGAAATACATCTACTATAGAACAGGCGTCCTTTCTCACCACACAGTAACTGTCCTGGGTGAGAATTAAAACTACCTTTGACTTAGCAGTCAGTATGCTAAGCGGCCCATCTGTGTGTGTAGGCGTAAGTGTACATAATACATACCTATATATGTTATTTCTATTCCATAGTCGTAGCCAATTTCGAAGCATGTATGTATTTTTATACCTCAAAAGCAATCTACCCAATTATAGTCAGTTATTTAGATAACGCCTCATGATAAACCAATATATATATATTTTTTTTATATATTTAAGCCTGCCAAAGTGACTCCACTCTGCCTGATGGAAAGCATGAATAGAATCCAGGAGTAGGGGTCACCATGCTCATTGTGAGGGTAGGCAATGTAGCATGGTGACCCTTACCATGGCAGCCTGGTTAGATTATTCTGCATCATTCTCCCGGCCTTCGAACGGCGGGAGAATAATGCAGAATGATTGGGCCTCCAGTCTCACACTCACCAACGAAATACGACAGCAAGAATGCTGTCATTATTAGGATGGTCTTCTGTGTAACATCATCATGTAATAACATCTTATTGGTCGCAACGTTTAGTAACAAACAGATGTAAGCGTTTAATGAAAGGCCTTTATTACTACGCACGCCGGAATACTAATTATATCACTCCCAAGGTAAAGATAATAATGTCTTCTAGTTATTTCCAGCCTATTTAATTACCTACTCATTTCTTATGCTTAACCCGTTCTATTTCTATTAACTTGTTCCATATTGCTATGAGTAGATGCTGTACGACGCCAGGCCTTCTTTTGTTCTCCGAGCCAGGTAAAAGATAATCTTATGAAGTGTTTTCTAGTTTCATTGGGTCTAGATTTCTATTAGAGTTTTGATTCATATCAAATGTACTAATCAAGGCGATATTTTGCAATGCACCATTGAGAATCAAGAGTTCATTTCAATGGCAGTAGATAGATTTCGATCGAGATATAGTAAAATTCAAATCCTATTTTGGTTTTAGAGTAAGTCAAAATCTACTTCGTGAGAAGAGGTCTATATCCAGTAGTCCACTGTTAAAGGCTGTTGATGATTGATCAATAGTGATGAGCTTAAGATGAATAATAATTTTTAACAAAAAAACTTCGAAGAAAAACTATTCCGTGTAACCAAATCGTGACAGGTGTGCCTATGGTATTTGAGGAGTTCCCTCGTTTCTTCAGGATTTTATCATTAGATCCTGGTTTCCTTACGTGGTCAAACGCCTCGGGGGCACTAGCTTCCAAACAAAAAAGAGTTATCAAAATCGGTTCAACCTCAACAACAAACATAAAAAAAACACTCGAATTGAAAACCGCCTCCTTTTTTGAAGACGGTTAAAAATAAAACACACACCTAAAACACAAATTGGCTTTTGTAATTCTTGCAAAATTGATCAAACTTAAAGGAGTCTGCTCACTACACCGTTCCATACCATGACCGTGCTAGGACCGTAAAAGAATTTAAAAAAGTAAAGTTAAAATCTAAAAGATGAAACTTGAACCATAGTATGCCATTGTACATCATTGTTTCCACAGTTTTAATAAAATATATTTATATATAAATAGTTAATTAGGATATCACTATTTAGTGTAAAGTTTACTTTCGATTATAAGTAAATATTTATCCGTAAATAACTTTTATGTAAATTATAACTTTCTGTTACAAATAATAATGTTAGCGTTAGACATTGAAGTAGTTTATTTCCTAAAAAATGTTTTGGCGAGCGGCAACAAAAGAACCACTCAATGAAAACAAACTTTTCAAGCTCTGTATTGTCGGATTACTTATATTTTTTTTTTCAGTGGGAATTGAAAGTTGAATGCCAGAACAGATTAACGTAAAAGTCAAACCAAGAAATAAAGTTAGTAGACGGTAAAACTTAGATTCACACTGTTCCTATGTTTGAAGTAGTGGTTCCTCGAGCGGTTATCGTTATTTACGGGATTACATCTTAAATAGAACTTTAGTAAAAATAGTAAAATACTTTGGTAGTATTAAATGTGTATTAAATAAATTTCACTCTTCTTCTAAATTTGTTTACGTTAAGGTTAAGTAAACAAATTCAGAAGTTTTTTTTTGTTTAAGCTAGTTAGGCATTTATGTGGGTAGTAGTAAATACACTACGAATAAGCTTTATTTAGTTATCGCTCAGAGGGAAACATTTCATTAAAACTACAGAAGTTATAGACGGCATAAGATGGCATCTATCGACGGTAAGGAATTGATACTTGCTCTTGAATTACACATTCGTATAAGAATATACACAGCATTATCAAGGTTCGCATTTTAACAACTACATACATACATAGCTGATCTTTAGTCAACTGATTCAGATATATTCCGTCAAACCCTTAAAGCTCAAATGTATAATTATTGCAATTAGACATTAATGTTTCATTTTTACGCTAAGTGTTTAGATTTGTTACATTTTTGATCGAAGCAGAATAATGTAATTGCGTACAAAACTCTACAGAAAAGCTATGTATATGTTATTGTGTGGATGTTATTTGTGTAGTCGAGTTTTTCAGGTTTTTACCTCATACGTAGATAAAAAGAACAAACATTTATTTTGTGTGTGAGCAAAACCACGTATACTTTTCAACTTTTACGTAAGTTACGGCTGTTTCAAAATAAAAAGATAACCCTTGAAGATATGTGTATATTTTAAAAGATAATCTTAAAAAAGAATATGTAAGCTCTACTTCTTCGAAAATTGTTTTTGTATTCTGATAATAAGTTTTTTCATCAGAACTTTTTTTTTAAATAAGGAATAAACGAACAGATGTAATTGTGATGGATAGTGGCTACCGTTGTGTGTATTGCAACGACTGTAACTCTCCATAATTCGGTCATTTTATAATAGATTGTAAAAGGAACACCCAAAAACAAAAAATCATCAAAGATGCTCAGTAAAGGCAGTCTATCAATTGCCGAGTGATAGCGCCAACTAATTGATAAAACATTGGTCCCGATCTATAGACACTAGCATCAGATGGCGTAGACTAAAAGTGTAAAACACAAAATAAAATCCGTCCGAATTTTAAGTAAAAGTGTGTGTAAATGCACACACATTCACAGCTTTGGCAAAGGTTTCGGTTTTAGTATCGGTTTGCTTTTATGTACCTTCTAGCAGTCACGCACTCTCGTACAATATTTAATTACTATTTATACTGGATACTTTAAATAAATAAATAATAAATATTTTTGGTCACACACAACATCATCTAGTCCCAAGCTAAAAGCAGAGCTTGTGTTATGGGTACTAGACAACTGATATAAATACATAAACATACTTTTCTTTTGTAAATACATACATATTATACATAGAAAACACCCAGACTCCGAAACAAATATTTATGAATCACACAAATAATATTTGGTCCGACCCGGGAATCGAACCCGAGACCTCTTGATCAGCAGCCGCATACGCTAACCACTAGACCAACGAGGCAGGCAGATATTTCATCATATTATTTCTAATTTACAAATTTAATACGAAATAAAATAGTTTAAAGTAATATGATATAAATGAAAAAAGAATTTCTGAGAACTTAAACGCTGTAGTAGCGTCACAGAAACCCTTGTCAAGCCTTCACTAAGCCCCCAATGAAACTTCATACGGGAGTGCGAGGCGTCAATAAAATAGGACGGTTTTTAAAATTTTCTTCATCGACACCAGAACGCAAATAGCCCAAATACGTGTACATATATTATTTCAATAGCAATTATATCACATAACATAAGATTGCCTAGTACGAATAACTCATAATAATGGATTTCGTCGAATCCTTGTTGATATTTGTTATGCTGATAAGGAAAGAGTTTTTCAGTATAGTTACATTGAGTTATTGGAGCAAATATCGCCTAGTGGACTTAGGTGATTTGAAACAATCACAGAGAGTAAGCATCGACGGCGCGGTCAGACCGAGATGGGTGACTGATTGTAGCATGATATGCTATGAGCGTTTCCTTGATTCGGAGGTCACGTTAAACAGTCGGTACCGGTTGTAATCATAAGATTGTTATCGAACCGGGACCGACTGTCAGCCATCTAGGTCTAAAGCGTAGTTGGAGGCCTTCATTAACAGTAAGATTTCGTAGCCAAAATATGTCTTGCCAGCCCTCAACCCGCACTTGGACAGCGTGGCGACGCGACTTATATCCTTAACCCGCTCCTGAGAGGACATCGGAGCCCAACAGTGGGACATTATCGGGTGTTGATTGATTGACTGGGTGGAGCAAAAAAAGTTCCTCAACCTGCTGCACCAGGCTGTGTTTCCAGCTACACCATTATTTAAAATAGGTATTTGAACATAACTCTGAAAGAAAATTGAAGCATTTCTCTTAAGCAGTAAAAGTAGAATTTCTAAGAAATAATGCCCAGCAGTCGATTGTGTTCTCTTCAAACTTAATTCAAGAAAAAATGTCGAATGGTTAACAGTTCATTAAAAGTATTTTCAAACTTGGTAGGTATATATGCTAAAACTTTGTGAGTAAAATAACTTTGACCTGCAGGCTGGACAAGATCTTATAATCAAGAATTATGACGGTTTTATTTTTTCCCTGTTGCCTATGAAATCTTAAAATATTCACTCCTAATTATAAAAGTTTTCTACCAAGTTATCATACAAAACAACTTAGTTAAATTACAAACCTTTTATAAAAGTTAATTTATGATATTTGCCAAAGTTTGTAGTCAAGATAAAAACGTTTTCGAAGAAATTGTTCCTCTTAAAATTAAGAACTCCCAGAACCTCAGAGAGAGAAGTGTTAATATACTTTTATTATTTACGAAATGGAGTTCTAAACACAACTTCGTAAAGTATTATAAATTATCTCCCTTTTCTTCAAGGGATTTCGTTATAAGCTCGGGATTTTCTTTGTATCTATTGTGAACTTTTAAAGCTTTCTGTATATGTTAACTAGTAAATAGTATTAGTCACCATTGTCAGATTTAATCAGATTGCTTTTCGATAACTTATAGAGCAAATTTAATAATTAAGTACATTGCTCGAATATGTTTCAGTACATGTGGTATTCAAATTTGTATACTTTAGATGTGTTATTGTATTATAACCAGCGGTTCATCTTTTATTACCTAGGGGTATCACAAATAGTTTATGTTATATTCTTCTTCTTCTTGGCGTTTCGATGACAGACGTAACGTGTCGGAAAAATTACATTTTTTCAGTAAAGAACGCGGCCACTTCAACAGCGTTATCGGTGGCAGCCATTAGGTCCTCCTGCGTGCAGGTGTCTGGGCACGCAGGGCACGATGGAAGATGGGACATTGTTTCAATTGCACCGCACAAACAGCTGAGATCATCACAGGGCGAAAACCCCCACCTAAACAGGTACTCTTTGATTCGGCCAACTTGGATCCGAAGTCTATTTAGTTATATTCTTAGACCTACTAAATAAACACAAAATTTTATGAGAATCGATAAAGCTGTTTCAGAGGAGTATGGCAACTAACATTGTGACACGAGAATTTTATATATATGTGTAGATAGCTAACCCATGACGTCTACGTGGTCTAAGCGTGATGTTAACTATCGAAAACATACATTAAAAAATAACCTAAAAATTGGTTAGATAGTAGTTTTGATTTGAAGTTCATCGTGACCAACAACGTGGTATGAGAAATTTATATAATAGATTCAACTCATCATCATCATCATCATCACAGCCTTTAACAGTCCACTGCTGGACATAGACCTCTCTTTGAAAAGGAGGTATTGGCCTACTCGCTGGCCAGATTCAACTCGCTCAAAGTTATTATAAGCTCAATTTTTTTTTAATACACATTATTAGTTCTATGGTAGGATTCAAAAAGAGTTTATTTGAAATGTTTATTTCGAAGAATCAAAGCTTCGCTTTTATTTTATATCCCATATTCGTCATACGTGAGTTTTGCCGTAGCGCCGTATGTTGTTGGCACTTAAGTGGATAAATATATAAGCATGGTACAATATTGTCGTAAGCCATGTATAATGGCAGAAGGGTGTGGCGTTAAGCTCTGGATTACATTACGTTAACATAGGTATAAATGCCTTTTTTGAATGCTTTATTTATATATACTCGAACACCTTTTTGTCTCCATTTGTTATTGTAGCAACTTGCGAAAATACCGGACCGACCCTTTGCGAACCCCGCATGTGACCTCCCCTTAATGCTCTTTGCCTGGCTCCGGCGGAAGAAGTAGTCTACCACTCTCCTACAAACTCCGGGTCCAGAGCTTGCGTGAATTGAGACCCATGTATATTTAGGGTGCCCAATATTATTGGTGTATCACCCCCAATTCTTACGGCGTTTGTTGCACTATATCAAGTGCCAAGGCACTTGATATAGTGCAACGGGCGGCAAAAAACGACGAACAACAGCCAAGGTTGTTCGTCGTTTTTTGCGAATTGTCTGATACAGAGCCCTACCTGCCCCGTGGCATTAACACATTATCACATATCATCATAACGACAAGGAACCAGGCAGCCTGCGCTTTTGGCCAATCCATGACGATGGTTTCGGCAACGAGCATATTTCGATTCATCTGCTTGAGAGGCAATTGTCACGGAGAGCAACTACTGCGAATACTTCAATCCCTGAGTTTAGTTTGAGTAAAGTTTCTGAAAAACTTCGTTTTATTAGTTAAATGTCAAACTGTATTCCTTTAGTTAAAAAGTAACATTCATTTACGTTGTATTAGCTTTTAGTATAACATTTTCATTTTCTTCACAATTAGGTATTGTACATTACGATGCGAGCTACCAAAAACTTGTCAAGCCTTTCTAAACTATCCAACGCTACAAAGGTCTTGTAATTTTTCTGTTTAGGACAAGTTCTGGCACCGCCTTTGAATTGGCTCTATGCCTAAAACTTAATGAACCTCGAGTTACAAACACTGATATCTGTGAATGAAAAAAGTTGTATAAATTGTTGTCAAATATTAGCTTCTTAATTTATGTGAAGTGGGTCAAAATCGCACCCAAAGAAGTCGGTTACAAACATACAAACAAACAAACATACAGGTGAAGCTAATAAAAAGTGTGTAAAAGGGGGTCATAATTTGTTCGTAGGAACCGCTGTAACACCTTTTTTTTTAACCTTAATTTTACGAGATAATAACCCAGTATTCAGAATGGATTTTATGTATCTGTAGCGCCATCTTTGGTAAACCGTAACTATTTCTCCGCTGTCTGCCAACTGCATTTTTGATTTGTTTTCACTAACGAAGCGAGAGGTGGCGTTCATGTCATTTGTTAAATAAAGTTTGACCAAAAAGATCTTCAGGTCTATGGTAGATATTTAATCTGTGTTCTGGTTTGTCTTTGGAAATCGTATGATGTTGTTTTATTTTATAAGAGGGTGGGATTTTTATTCCAGAAAAGTCCTTGAAATACAATATAAAAGCCAGTATTAGTTCCTCGAAGAGACCATTCTCTGTCTCTCTGTGAACATACTGTGATTCTGCCCGTCGTAATAAAAAGTTGTGAAGAAATCTCTGCTGATCTGTCCCGCTGTTGAAGTGGTGAGAAATTGAATTCTTTTTTAACTGTATTTCTTCGGTTTATTTGTTTGTGTGAATATTTGCTTAGGATGTTAATCTTTTTTCTAGGGTCCAAGGTTTTGTCCAAGGATTTGTCCAGATATCCGTCTAAGGATTTGTACATCGGTTTACTTGCTGGGCCTACAGTGTGGCAGTCTCGAGAGCCGCCTGTTCCGCGGTAGCACATCTCCTGCCAAAGAGGTTTTTCTTGGGCTCTGTGTGGGAGAACTAGCTCGCAGAGGCCTACGGCCTGAGGGAAGACCATCCGCACGTACCACGCTCTTCCTAGACTTGCCATAGGATCACGTATGGTTTTTATAATCTAATAATCATATCTCTGGTTAATATCCTATTTTTGTTCACTGGTACGCTTACTCCGAGGACATACAATGAGGGACCCCAGGGACCACAGCGGGGTGGCCGTGTTTAATCGACTGACGCCTGCACGTCCCGGTCGAGCCCCCTTAAATCCAGGGAGGCTTAAGTGATAAACTTTTTATCGTAAACCCTCTAAATTAGCTATAAGAATGTATTTAAGATACTTGTTACTGTATTGTTTTTTTAACTGAATTATAGATATGTGTGTGAACCTGAAATGTCTTTTCCTTGAAGAGTAACCTGACCGCCCATCTGCACACTTGCACACCCACATCTTTTCTTATCTCTTAGTTTTGCTTCGAATTTAAATTCTACTTTTGAACGGCGCCCTGAGCATCTCTTGCTCTACTGACTGTGTCGTCGGTGAGTGACTCCCCCTGGATTGGGCTAGGGCCTACTAACCCCCCTTTACCGGGGCTAGGGGTTACACCGCATGCGCTATAAAGTATTTAAATCACCTTCATCAGTCATATAAATTACTGTTACCTACCTTACAATTAATATTAATTCCTTTTGTTTGTTATATATCATGTAAACATTAATTGTGATTTTAATCGTGATCTGCATTATCACATAAACAATTAAACAAGCCAAACGGGAGCCCGCTCTGTGATTAATACGTGTGCTGTATTAATTAGCCATATCGATCAGTATTATTGTTTGGCGCAGTGGTATCGTAAGTGACTGCTGTGCTTGAGATTTTAGGTTTGATTCCCGTATTGGGCCAAATGTTTGTGTTATTCACAAATATTTGCTTCGGAGTTTGTATGTTTTAATTCTTCTTCTTCTTCTTTTTCCTGTCCAATTACTGGAGGTTGGACATCAGCCTTGTAAACCTCGCTTTATGTTTTCATTAATATACACAACATGTACATAATACAAGTTTTGCTTAGTTTGGGACTAGATGGCATCGTATATAAGATGTCCGAAATGTTTATATATTTGCTTTCTGCAAATCAAACAACAAGAACAAAATTTACTGAAAACTTCGTATTTCGTGTATATTTTTCAAAATTAAAATATTTATTGGTGTCGCTTTAATCTTAGTAGGTTGGAGGTTTTGGCCTACTATACCACGCTGGCCAACCGGGTTGGTACAGGGTTGGTTTCAAGGCCAAAACCTCCTTTCTAAGGAGAGGCCTATGTCCAGCAGTGGACTGTTAAAGGCTGTTGATGATGATGATGATGTTAATCTTAGGAATTGCTAGGTTTTGAATTAAGAAATTATTTTAGTTGTAGATAACCTATTCATCGGCAAATGAGTTGTGGTTGCAAGCTATTCACGTAGTAAATTCTTCAATACTTTAGTGAAAGTTTATTTGTACATAATTTTACAAATGTCATACAAAGTCTATAATAGAAATCCTAGTTTATTTACATGCTAAGTCTCTAAAATTGTAAGTATTTTGGTTGAAAACATATAGCTCTATTTTTTCAAATAAGCTCCTAACAAAATCGAGTATATTATTCTAAATTTTATTTTGAAAAATACATTTCATTTTGAATGCTATACATTATATAGAGAATATATGCGTCAGAACTACTCGTGAGCTATATGGAGGCGGAAAGCCTGATACATTACTGACAGTATTCCGCAGTATTCGACGCACACTCCTTATAAATTGTAAAATGGGACCACAGAATGTAAAATATTTTCGTATCTCTAGACCTAGAAGTAGCAATTTCATTCTTAAAATTCATAACTGGATTGAAATAGATATCGAAAAAAACATCTTAAATTTATAAACAGACATTTTAGGTTCAATCATCATCATCGACAGCATTTACCAGTCGTTGCTGGACATTGTCTGGTTGTCTGATAAGTCGAAGGACGTGTGGACATGACAAAACTAAAAGTTTAATTTATTTTTTATCTTGAATTCTAAAAAAGTTTAGGCACTTAATACTATCATGATACTAAGAACTACGTCTATTAGTTGTCCTAAACTTCAAAGTGGTTTCACGTATTCTTCAACCACGCTGACCATGTACATTTTCACAGCTGTAATAGTAATTATCTATCAAATATTTTTAAGCAACTTCAAAAACGGAGGAGTTTTTTAATCTTTAGATTTGGTGAACCACTTTTGATAATTCTTTTTTTATTTGAAAGCTGGTGCCTCCCATGTGGTCTAATAAGGAAACCAGAATCTGATGACAGGGTTCTAAAGAAATTCCGAATAGTTTTTCTTTGAAGTAGGTTTCCTTTTGTTAAAATTTTTGGGCAGCAAATGAATACAATACCGTCAACTTCATGCCTTTTGATACTTATGATATTACCACCTTAAAGCGTAGGTATCTAAACTTCGATATTACACAACTCTAACCTATTTCCAAAAGATTTGTATAACAACACACAAACAAGAAACTCTACACGAGACCAAAGTAACGGCAATAATGCCGCTTATGAACTATCCAGAAATAGCTTGGAAATGGTAGCAATATGTACCTGTAACATTCCCAGAGAGTATTGGGTTATATAAGGATCTGTACACGTGACACTTATGTATTCCATGTGATATTAATTATGTGTACAAGTGAGGTATGTCAATTTTGTGTGACATCAATGGCATAAAATCTCTTTGTATTCTAGAAATTGGACTGTTTGTCAGGAAACACCCGCAGATCATAGATCGTAGATCGTTAGATAGGCCCTCACGCGTCGCGGAATGGTAATAGTTTCGCACGTTTCGTACGTCATCACTCGTCATAGAATAAATAAAAAAGTGAGAATCTTCTGATTTCTGAAGTATTATACCTACACAGTCCTGTAAGGAATCAGGTTAGGAAGAATGATAGAAAATAATAAAAAGATGAAGTTTAGTAATGAAATAAAATCATTTATTTAGAATATGTTAAATATTAATATAATGTAAACAAAAGAATCTGTGAGAAATTATTTTGCACAGCTAATCACCTTAATTAAATCAAAGTCGGTCACAAAGCATCAATTTATTAAATAATCCCTGCATTGTATAAAAATTAATGATACATTTGAACTTATGATTGAAGAAAATAGGAACAAAAGTGACACATAATGAAAGTTATTACGTCATTGCTATTTTAAAGTAAATCTAAAAGTATTTAATTCCATTTTCACAAAAAAGAACAGTGCCGTATAGAGATCGTTACCTTCAGAACTTTAACCGTTCTGTTTTGTATATAATCTTTGGAGCCCGGCCGCTTCCCCACCCCTCACGCCTCTCCTTCGTCCCGCTAAACCCTTCGAGACGTGTGTTTTAAATAAATCAAATTAAATTATTTACAAATAATTACGCATGAAAAGTAACACCTTTATCTTTATTTGTGTTTCGGCTTGTGTTTTTACACTTCCAAAATGAACACGAAGGCATACTAAAATGTTTAAACACGAAAAAAACTTAAAATATTTTTTTAAGTCCGCGTCCACTCACAGCATGCAATTGTCGGGTACTAAGACAAAAGTTGTGCGTGCACTTCTTTGAGTAATGATATATAACTCGTGCGACCTAAGATGGCACCTGACTCAAATGTCAGTCGTTTGAAGTACTGAGTGCAAGAAAAATATAATTTATTCTAGTTTTTTTAAATTTCTACATTTATTTTGCTTCAATTAGTTTCTCATAACATACTACTTTACCTTAAGTGGTACTTTACTACCTGAGTTAAGAAAATACACATGCATACCAATAGGAAGCAGGCCTCATTCATTATTTACCCGAATGCGTTCTTCGTGCAGTGATTTAAATAATATTAGGTAATACCTAATATCATTTTAAACGAAATTACGAACTGAAATATGGTTTTAAAATACAATTTAAAGTCATGATAAGCCTTTTAATCGTAGTCTCTGAAAATCATATGTATTTGGATATTCTTTATTTTAAACTATTGCGTCTCATAGTCGTCATGCTGGTTTTTTCGTGTGACCTTTCTTAAAACAATTGGGGTATCCAGACAAATCTAATGATATATTTATAAAATAAATTCGTGGAGTGATTTATATGACATTAGGTAATACCTAATAAACTAAAATTATTATTGAAAGATTCTTGCAACGATAATAGTGTTGCTAACGCTACTCGCAGGATGACAGAGGGGTATCACGCGGGGGAACGGTGTCATGTTTCGTTTTGAGCCAGGTGCCATCTTAGCTCGCACGAGTTATAAATTGGGCGCCTTTTAATATGGAGTGGCCTATCTAACGATCTACGATCTATGCCGCAGATATTTAAAAAAATCAGCGAAATCAGTCTCTTCAGTCAAAGGGATCCGACAAAGATAGTTGTACCAAAATGTAGGACTGCCCTTTATCACAAAAATAGCATGTTCATGTGTGATAAGGTTTATAACAAACTACCCCAAAGCAAAGAGAACTGCCATCAAAATTGTTTAATGCACGCCTAAAAAAATGGCTAACTGAAAAATGTTTCTACACCATTAAAGAATTCTTAGAGTCTACAATAGAATAGAATAGTATAGATATATCTATATTTACGTAATTTATGTAACGTATAATTTACACACAAAAAAATATAAAGATCAAATTAAAACAATATTTTTTAAGTTGTGTTTAGAAATGATGCAATCTAGTTGTACGCTTAAGAGGGGGTATAAAGATAAATTGCCGATCTTAGATATGATTTTAACACTCGAAAGTAAGCCACTAATGACCTGTTTTTTATATATATATATTACATTATATTTGAAAGGGGATGGTCTGAGTGAAAACATAAAATTATAATATTTTATCGATAGAAAATAATCACAAAGTTACGTCTAATTTTCCACTAAAATCAATTTATTATCATAAATATGTATATTACTGAGTCAATATTTTAATACATTGTATAAAAGTATATTACCAAGGGACTGTATTAGTGTTTTAAAAAAATAATGTACAATTTACGAGTAATTACAATAAAATTGATTTGGCGCTTACTACATTCTTATTTCGTGCAGAACGCTCCCTTTCTATCGCACTTGACCCGAGGTAACGGGCATGTTTTGTTTCATCAATCAGTCGCGGTCGCTCTGTTGAGACGAGAAGACTGTGCTTCTGTGCTCCGGTTCAAGAAAATACTTCGTCAATCATTGCAAATAAAAAATATAAAACAAAACGCTTTAAAGAGAATTAAAGAAGTTAAAAATTCAACTCATGACTAATTGTCGAAGGCCTATTACTTTACTTTTCTTATATTTGTGGTTGATTGATGAGTAGTAATGATCTCACATCTACAATGTAGATGCGCTGGATGTCGGCGTGTGGGTAGTATATGCAAAACAAATCGATGTTTTTGACCACTCGCATGTTGATGCCAGTATATTAATAAACTTATATTTTACCGTACAATTTTATTTGTAACTAGCTTTTACCCGCGGTTCCACATGCGTTATTGTCGATGTTTTTCTGCACAATTTCTTATTTTTTTCTTTCCTTAAGAACCCTCTTCTGATAATAATTTATTATAAACAACAAAAAAAGATTCAGCCAAATTAGCCGAGCTGCAAGTGCTAAATTAGCACAAGGTGATGAATGCAATCCAGACGATTCGATAAGCGGAAATCACTCATCAACTTTGTAAGTTTATTGTAGTTGTTTACCTTAGGACGTTGGTCCTAAGGTAAACAATTTTATACAACAATGAAGGTCTATTTAAAAAAAAATAAAGTAAATTAACCCTCAAGATTTTCGTACTACAAAGAATGAATAGACGTGAATTAAGTAAATAAAGTCAAATATTAATTTGTTACTTTTTTTTTTAACGTATGGAAATCCCCGCGGAGCGTCACCCCGCCTGGGATTTACGGCGGGGTGGTGTGTCGGACTCAAAGCGACTAAAACCACACGGTGTGACCTTTCTGCGCCTGTGTTTAGGGAGGGGGCCAGGGTGTTATCTCCTTTTGGACCCCTCCCGGTGCCTGCCCGCCCTGTTGCGGGCACTGTCTCGGTTTTATATTTTCCGTTTGGACGTCACCCCCTCGCGGCTGGCCACTACAGCGCGCCTCCGTGGCCGGGTCCGAGTGGAGGTCGTCCTCCCGGGCCCTCTCCACCTGCTCCACTCTCCTTCTGCGAGATTATGTCCACGCAGAAGATTGCGACCGCGGTAACACAATTAAGAGATCCTCTCCGATGACTGCAGTGAGGGCCCGACGCTGTGTGGCCCATGCGGGGCAAACCGCCAGCATGTGCTGGGCCGAGTCCTCACTGCAGTCGCAGTGGTGGCAGGCGGGACTCAATTCCCTCCTAGCGACCGAGTGCAGGTACTTTCCGAAGCAACCGTGCCCGGAAAGCACCTGCGTCAGTCGGAAGGAAAGGGTCCCGTGCTGCCACCCTGCCCACTCCACGAGAGACCTCTGGGGCTTAAGCCAACCTCACCAGCTAGCTAGTACACCTGCCGATAAACGGACGAGGCTCTGGCGCTGACTTTCCTCTCGGAGTTGGGAGGTCAAACGGCATTCGCTCTCTTAAAAGCCAATTTTAGCCAATTAAGTAGGAGAAAAACGGACCCTTAACTCCTTGGACAATAAATAAATCATCATTATCATCCTAGCGAGATCGCTAGGATGATAATGATGATTTATTTATTGTTTTTTTCCAGATCAGCTTCTACTTTAGAAAATACTTCGATAACTAAGGTCTATAAAAAAATTTAAAATATAAGTGAGGATTAATTTCCTTCCAAAAAACATTTGCACTGCAAAATGTTTCTTAGTACCCAAGTAAGTAACAAAGCTCATGGTTAACACCGTCCGGCCACTAATAATGTATACCTAGCGGCATATGAAAATAAGACAAACTAACATTTAATTTTTGTTTTACACAATACATGTTATCACATAAAATGTGAATAATTACCTCTTTTAAAAGTAAGTAAATTAAAATACTAACCTATATATGGTTGATTGTTCATTAATTTCTAATTATTTTAAAGACCTACATTTAAACCTTTAGAGAACATTGAGAACTTGATCTAAATTATGATGAAACGTTTGTACCACAACGGTATGTATTTATTTTTCGTTTAACTTTTTAATAATAAAATAAATTCATACACAATTGTGACCCCTTTTGTTTGATTTTAGTAATATCGAGCCACGGGTGTATAATCGGGTAAAGACGGCAATAAAGAAAAAGAAGACTAAACAAGCTATAGATGAAAATATCTATGATGCTAGTGAACGACTTATTATAGATAAAGTGTACTTCTTTGAAAACTTAAAATTATTTCAAATCATGCACCTCAATTTGGTTGTAACTTTTCCAATCTTAATATCACTGGTGAAACAAAAATAGGTCTGCACTCATTAA
Organism: Phragmatobia fuliginosa; assembly: GCA_932526445.1. NCBI lineage: Eukaryota > Metazoa > Arthropoda > Insecta > Lepidoptera > Erebidae > Phragmatobia > Phragmatobia fuliginosa. Next base: position 13,972,080 of record OW052074.1, on the reverse strand, counting down.
AACTTTCTTGTAATATGTGTAAAGCTACGTTTGTTATAAATACGTCAGATCCACACCCAACCGCTAACTTGGATATAAAACAGCTGCAGTTTCTGGTATCACATATGCTGGTATCGGTTTGGAAAATTTTCAAGGATTGTGTGCGGCAATGAATCTTCCCATAATGTCGCAACAAATTTTTGACAAAAAACATAACCATTTTTGTGAGGAATGGGAAAACACTGCTTACCAAACTATGGCACCTGCTGCTGAACGTGAAAGACGCGCTACAGTGGAAGAAGCGAGAGTGAAAGATGGCATAGCGGTAATCGATGTTATTGCTGATGCATGCTGGTCTAAACGGTCTTACAAAATGAATTATGCGGCGCTTTCTAGAGCAGCAGCCATAGGCGCAAAAAAGTTCGGAGAAGTTTTATACTTAGGAGTCAAAAACAAATATTGTTGCATTTGCACTCGTGCTCAGAATAAAAATGAATCGCCAAAAATACACGCATGTTTTAAAAACTATACGGATCCTTCTAATGGCATGGAGGCTGAAATAATAACTAAGGGGTTCAAAAAATCTATAGAGATGTATAATCTTATATATGGGCGAATTATAGCAGATGGAGACTCAAGCACTTACTCAAAGATCCTAGAAGCAAGACCGTATAAAGGGATACCAGTAGAAAAAATAGAATGTCGAAACCACATTCTCTGAAACATGTGTAATAAGTTAGCTGTCGTCAGCAAAGATACTAAATACTCATCAATTTGAGGAAAATGTTCACTACTCAAAGAATACTTGCCATCAGAAATGTTATTTGTACGGCTATAAAAAAACATAAATTTGATGATGATGAACTAGGAGTACGAATCAATAAGTTATATACTGATATTTCTAATTCATATAACCATTCATTTGGTCTTCACGACGAATGTCAAGAGTACTATTGCAGCAGTGAGAAAAAAAGTGAAAATCTTGTTGCAAAAGTAAAAACTTCAACATTCTGGGCTAAAATCCAACATATTGTAGAGCAATTCAATAGCATAATTGCAAAATTTGTGGAGGGCAAACGAACAAATTTAATACAACGACGAACATATCAATTCAGGTGTGCGACTGCTGTAGTGGCATACAATGCAAAAAGACCGTTGTATAATGTATAAAAATCGCTTTTAGGCCAAAGCCCGAAATCAAAAACAAAATCTTTTGAAGATAAAAGAATTTTTAAAAATAAGTTGCGACAAAATTTTAAAGTAATAAGACAAACTAACATTTAATTTTTACGTTTTAAACTACGTTTTCTTAATTTGGAAAAGACTGAGACTGAACGATCACAGATCGAAAGAGCTACTATCTTACAAAGAGATATTAGCGAATGGTTAGAACTTCGCAGAAATTTATTGTAAATTTTGGAACATACAAGACAACACAATGGTCATTAACAAAACCGATTCTTGGTCAACTTCATATAACCAATAGCAAAATATTTCTTTTCACAGTGTGGTCGGCTGATAACCAAAAGTTAACTGTAGAAAAAATCTTGCGCGATGATGACTTTTGGAAATTTAAAATGGTTGGTAAATTAACAAAATTTTACATGGAACATATATTGCCTGAGTTGATTGACCCACGTCAGACCAGAACTATGTCACTGAGACAACCATTAGTTAGCAAAAAACGTCAACACAAACTACTGAATGAAGCTGGACCCCCCAAAAAGGTCGAATCTAACTTCCGAATTAGTGGAAATCCGTTCTTCAGATTTAGTTACTGCTTCAGACAAGAACTTTTCTCAAGCTGGAACCTCTGAACAAACTATGTAATCATCCGAATTAGAAAAAAACCAATCTCAGCCTACGATGTCGGAGGAAAACAAAACCTTTTCACCAGATTTCTCTACCGTTTGTCATTCTAATGCACCACAAAAATTGACATTTGCAGAATATTGATGCACTTACGAGTACATAAAAGTATCTTTTATGTAATTATTATTTTTCTAAAATATAAACTGTATAAAATTTGTGTCTTTGTATTACTTTGAGTAAAATTCATAAAAGAAAATCATTACAAAGTACCTACAGATTTAAAATAGTTTTTTCATCTTTTTTGGAGAGTGTTTGTTCACAAAATGACCCGCCTGTGTGACATTATATTATGAAAATACATCATTATATTAGGTACCTACATTTTCGATTTATTTACCACCATTTTATCTATCAAAATCTGACTGACTAAACTGACTCGCACTTAGCCAATTTTTATCTGATTATTTTGGGTGTATTGTGCTCGATCGTACTTGACAAAACAATACGGTAGCTACGGAAACGCGCGGTGACGTACGTAGTAACATACCTACGATACCTATCTTCTTGCCGATACGAGAGCGGGGGGTGTGAAGCGCGCGGGTGAAATCTGATATTTTTTTAGGTTTATGCGCGCTCTTAACAATTAGTATTGTCTAACTAAGGTCTAGTAGTAAGTGTGGGATTGTTTATTTTTTGTGTGGGTACATAGTTATTGTTGAACGTAGTTTATTTTATTTTTGTGTTTTTAAATTTTTTACTTGTGTAACTGGACAGACTCAACAAAGATAGCATAAGTATGAACCTTGGTGGTTTTAAGTTGCTATTATTGTATATCTCATGTAATTATTATTGTAAACATAAATAAATTAAAAAAGCGGCCAAGTGCGAGTCGGACTCGCCCATGAAGGTTTCCGTATCAGCAAGTAACATCATATAAAAGTTCTTGTAGTTCGTTGTAACTTAGATCGATGTTTTTATAATAGTGTATTGATTGAATGAAAGGTAAATTGCGGTTAACGATTTATGACGTATTAAAAAAAACTAGTTACTAGATCTCGTTCAAACCCATTTTCGTTGATAGTTTGCATGCTAATGTACAACATATTTTTTTTTAGTTTTATCACTCTCTTATTTTAGAAGTTACAGGGGGGGGACACACATTTTTCCACTTTGAAAGTGTCTCTCGCGCAAACTATTCAGTTTAGAAAAAAATGATATCAGAAACCTCAACGTCATTTTTGAACACTTATCCATAGATAGTACACGTATGGATTTGATGAAAAAAAATTTTTGAGCTTCAGTTCCAAGTAGTTGGGGACCCCCAAAAAGTATTGTTTTTTTTCTATTTTAATGTGAAAATCTTAATGTGGTTCACAGATTACATCTACTTACCAAGTTTCAAAAGTATAGCTCTTATGGTTTCGGAAAAAAGTGACTGTGACATACGGATGGACAGACAGACATGACGAATCTATAAGGGTTCCGTTTTTTGCCATTTGGCTACGGAACCCTTAAAAAGAAAAAAAAACTGTTTGTAACATTTATTGTTTTCCTTAGTCCTTTTCTTCATGTTAGAATTATATAACGACAACAAATTTAATGAATAATACATTTTAAAATTATAAGATAAGTAAGTAAGTGAGTTCTAATCTAGTCATTAGTGTAATATCTAAGTAGGTATATTTTAAGTAGATTCCCTTCACACAAGTATTACTTTTTAAACATTAAAAACCACCTATTGTAAAAACCACATTTTATGTAAATAAAGATTATGATTATTATTATTATTATTAAAAGGCTTGAAGGATCGTTTGTATAATACAGCGAATATGATTTAGATAGCGAATAATTGAAAAGAGTTCTGTTATATTTTCGGACATAATTTTTTAAATATTTCGAACATCTTAGACACAACGCCATTAAGTCCTAAACTAAGCAGAGCTTGTACTATGGCTACTAGACGACTGATATAAATACATAAACATAACTTTTTTTTGTAAATACATACATATTATACATAGGAAACATCCAGGCACCGAAACAAATACTTGCGGATTACACAAACAATTGTCCGACCACGGAATTGAATCCGAGAGCTAAAGCACAGCTGTCGCGCTACCACTGCCCTACCAGTCAGTCAATTATGTATGTTCATTATTTTACACTCAATCAACCGAATCAGTTTGAGTAAAATGTTGTACACAAAAGTAAAAAAAATATAAACATTCTCACTTGTAATACTATTGTAATGAAAAGTTATTACAAGTGACATTTATTAAAATTCGAACTCCGAAATTAGACACTTCATTTGGAATCAATGACATTATGTAATAAGATAAGGGAGCGAGTAGACGATCAACTTTGTAGCCTTGAACAGTCTTGTACCTATTTCCTTTTTACAAAATTTCATAATATAAATTTCATAATATACGACGTTGATGATATATGATATATGTTTCATAATATAGATGTTGATTTAGTTCTTAGCGTATGCGGCAGCTGATCACGAGGTCCTGGGTTCGATCCCCGGGTCAGACTTAATATTTGTGTGATTCACAAATATTTGTTTCGGAGTCTGGGTGGTTTCTATGTATATTAAGTATGTATTTACAAAAAAAAAGTATGTTTATGTATTTATATCTGTTGTTTAGTTCCCATAATATAAGCTCTGCTTAGTTTGGGACTAGATGATGTTGTGTGTAAGATGTCCGAAATATTTATTTATTACTTTAAGAATAATGTATTTTATGATGTATTTTCAGATAGGTGGGACTCCTCAATCATGACAAGGTGGTTGTATGTCCACACTTGTTAATTTGTTGGTATGTACTTATGTATATTGTAAGCAGTAACAAGATTGAGTGAAGTCCGCCGATGTTCTGTACCTATGTTCACGTTGTGTGACGTCATTCGAAGGAGACTATAAATTGAGCAGCATCGTCAAGCTGTGTCTCTTTTGACTCGGGACCTCGTGTTGTGTGGTTAGGTACTCTCTGTGTACTCTGAGTACTCTCTGTGTAATGTCACGTAATGTATTGTTGTTAAACTAGCTTTTATATTGTGATTATATTTTGAGCTAAACAAAATCATATACATAGTTTCATGTTCGGTGTAAGATTAAATTGATTTATTTTAAATCAATAATTTGGTTTTTGATTACATCAGAAGTGGGATCGATCTACGTTCACAAATTATTAATTTTCAATATTTGGGAAACGATCAACTACCGACATTTAGTTAGATATTTTCATTTCATTTGCCTATACTTCATTATGTAGGAGTGTGTCTTACGATGCTCTCTGCATTGACAAATGCACAATAGATCGCACTGTCATATAGAACCAAAGTGAATATACGCAGAGTGATTCGCCGCAGAGGTCCCGAGAACGATAAACGCGATCGTTCGTTAAAAAAAAGGCATTGCACACTATTAGTGTTCATTTGAACGCTATCGAAATTCAGTGTTCGTTGTGATTTTTATTAAGGGAATCCGACTTTTGTGATATTCTTATCCGCTCTAAATCAAAGTCAAAATTCAAAACAAAGTCGAAACATAGCAAATATAAAAATCGTAAAGGAAGTGACGACTTCTATATTTGGTTTTTAGTGACAATTGCAAACGGTTTTAAAACGATTTAGTATTTTGGAACACTGATAAACGTGTGGTACTATATTTGAATAAAATAATGAGGGTACTTGTACTTCACGCTATGTTTCGGTTTGTTCGTGTTTATAATGGTTTCTTTTCAGATAGTAAACATTGTGTTAAGCGATGGAAACTGCATCCGTGCCAATGTACAAGGTGTACAATGTGGTCAACCAGTGCCGACACGGTAATGAGAGAAGGTTGGAAGGTTCAGTTATGAAAAACTTGTGAGTTGTATTTGACGCTGTACTGGTAAGATCAAATCATATTTACATGTTGAGTTGTGATTTATTTTCACATAATTTTGATAATTAGAGTCAGTTAGAGTGAATTTTTAAAAATGTTTACATATGCTGTCGCGGATCTTGAACTTTTAAAGTTGCACATTTCTTTCATACATATTTTATGTCAAACTTTCACTATTTACGCTGCGCAGGTAGCGGAAGTTCTTAAAAAGCGTGTAGCTTGATAATGTATATTTTTTCTAATCGGACCTGTGTTTTCTGATACTAGTGTGTTTAAACAAACAGACTCTTCATATAATCATCATCATCATCATCATCATCAGCCTATTACAGTCCACTGCTGGACATAGGCCTCTCCAATTGCACGCCACTTGGTTCGATCCTCGGCTTATAATATAAGTTTAAAATGACATTTGACATTTTATGAAGTGGACGTGTTTTGAGTGTGTCCCGAACTTATAAATTGGTAAAGATGGAAAGAGTCACTTTGTCGGTGTAATTTCGTGGCCAGTATGTGTAAGACAAAAAAATCTTTTAGATAAGGCAAACAGTGATAAATATTGGCGGGATTGCTGTGAATGAACCTTTGAGATCTGTTGGTGTGTGCATGCGGGGAATGACTTATTCCCTGAAGTGACCGATGCGGTTGCTAAGGTCGCCATCGGTTGTCCTAGCGACGACATGCGTCGCTAGTTATTTTGCATTGAATCGTCCAATCAAGACCATCTTGTGACGCACCTACGTAACGACGCATGCGTCTTATTACCAAAATAGGCAGCCGTCATATTTGACTTTGACTTTTTATATTTACGGTGAACATTTGTGTACATCTTATGTTACTTTTATTGTGTTTTAAATTTGTTTATAAGGTATTATTTTTTTATGAATGTATTTAACTGTAGTTGTGAATGCAGTCCGTGACCCAATCTTGTGATGGCACGTCGAACGCGATCCATACATGTTCACAATGGAACAAGTATTTCAAATCTTTGAAAGGCCTCAATATACACATTACAAAAACACACAGGAAATGTATTAGCCAAAACAGTTCACCTTTAGACATCCATCCCATTATTCCGAATGCGCCTACTTATGTAGCCATCGTTCAAACTCCTTTCCACATACATCTCAGCCATTTGAAAAATAGTATACCCATAATCAAAAGAATACCTCGAGGGGCTCGAATTACCGTTGCTACACATTTGTCACATTTAGTCCAGAAATGTTACATAAGCAATTGTACTCAAGACTGGCAGAACCTATTTTTATTTTCATATAGCACATTGCATATTTTAAAAACTGATGAACCAAATTTATCCTTAACACAAAAGATTAAGAATAACTGTACTTTAAGCTCCTCGCCTTCACCCGCACCTCTAATCAAACATGATGACCCTACGAGGTGAAACATGATGATCACAAACTCATAGAAAACAAAATCAGTGACGGAGATCTCACAGGTGCCGCTCGCTTTTTGTTCTCCAACGACGTGCTATCACCAGATACCCCTGACACCCTTCAGGCCTTACGGACAAAACATCCCCCAGCTCCAGTAAACCCTTATTTTCTCGACCCACCAACAGCAGGGCAAGCATGCCTTCAAATTCAAAACAAAGATGTTACGGATGCCATTTTATCTATTAAACCAGGTTCGGCTACAGGTTTGGATGGAATCTCACCTCAACATTTGAAAGATTTAACTTCGCATTCTGTGGGTGATGCAGGTGAGCAACTAGTAAATTCAATCACTAAATTAATCAACTTTATGTATTCCGGTAATGTCAATCCAGAAATTGTTCCCATTCTTTTCGGCGCGAACCTCATTGCCCTCACCAAAAAGGACGGAGGGGTGAGACCAATTGCTGTAGGATCAACACTACGACGTCTGGCCTCCAAAATTGCTGTTCGACATATTGTACCAAAATGAAACTCAGAATATGAACCCGTATAGTTAGGTTTCGGTGTAAAAGGAGGGTGTGAGGCAGCCGTCCATGCCCTACGCTCTTTCCTAACTTACGGACAGCCTGACGTGTTGCTCAAAATTGATGTCAAAAATGATTTCAATTTGGTAAATAGGGATACCCTGCTGACGGAAATAAAACAACACATACCGGAAATTTACAATTATCTTCTTCTCAGTTACGCTGACCCAACAAAATTGCTATATCGTTCTAATGAACTGTCCTCGGAAGTAGGTTGTCAACAGGGTGAACCCCTTGGGCCTGTAATTTTATTTTGGATATAAATCCGATAATTAAAAATTTAAAGTCTAAATTCAACGTTTGGTATTTGGACGACGGGACCCTAGGAGGTGATGTGGATATTGTGTTATCGGACCTTTCTTTAATCAAAAATAAATTTGAAGGCATTGGTTTGGAGCTTAATTTTAGCAAAAGCGAGCTTTTTATAAATAACCGCGACTTAAATTTAAGTGACATAAAAAAAAATTTAATATGTTGGCTCCAAATATTAAAATAGTTCACAGTAATTCACTTTACCTTTTAGGTTCTCCAATTTTTGATGAATCTATTTCTGAATATATTAATAATTCAATTACTAAATTTCAAAATTTTGCTGACCGTCTCCTTGAAATTAGTCCACATTATGCACTTTGTATCTTAAAATTCTGTCTTTTCGTCCCAAAATTTACGTATGTGCTCCGTTGCTGCTCCTTTTGGAATCACCCAGATCTTTTAACACAAATCGACGTCTTAATCAAAATTAGCTTAGAATCTATTCTAAATATGCAGCTAAACGAGCAATCTTGGACCCAAGCATCCCTGCCCATCCGTTATGGCGGTTTAGGGATTCGCAAAATTTCCAGTGTTGCTTTACCAGCCTTCCTATCTTCTGTTCATAGTTCAGAAAATCTCATAAGTAAAATTTTAAGGACATCCCCTTCAAACTTTGAGATTGCTGGCTTGAAAGAAGCTAGAAACGCTTTCTTAATTGCATGCCCAGGTCAAAGTTTTCCAGTTTCTCCAAATTCACAGAGGAGCTGGGACGACATAAATTGTAAATTGACTTTTGATAATCTTTTGAGCTGTAGTACAGGTTCAGCGCGTGCTAGGCTTGTGGCCGTGGGTGCGCATGAGGCCGGCTACTGGCTTCACGCGTACCCTTCGTCAAATACAGGAACATTCCTTGAGCTTGGGGTTCCGGTCTGCGCTCCTCATAAATGTCCCTGTGGCAGCGATGTCGACAAGCTAGGACATCACGGACTGTCATGCCAAAAAAGTGCAGGTCGCATCTCGAGACATGCCGCACTTAACAATATCATACGCCGGTCCCTTGCCACCGTCAACGTGCCAAGTCTACTTGAGCCGACTGGTATCGCAAGAGACGATGGCAAGAGACCAGACGGTATGAGCTTGATTCCATGGAAGATGGGTCGGGTGCTGGTATGGGATGCCACCTGTTCAGACACGCTGACCCCTTCCCATCTACATGGAACCAACAACAGAGCTGGTGCGGCTTGTAAAGCGGCTGAAAAAGCTAAAGCATGCAAATACAAGGGTCTAGGCGCCGAATATGATTTTGTCCCATTCGGTGTCGAGACCCTTGGTCCGTGGGGTCCCAGCGCTATAAGGCTTTTTAAAGAAATATCAAGAAGGTTAGTCGACGTCACAGGGGACCGAAGAGCGGGCAGCTACCTCGGGCAAAGAATTAGTATAGCTATTCAAAGGGGGAACGCTGCCAGTATCTTCGGAACCTTGCCTAAAGGGACTCCTTATAATAATATATTCTAGTTTTATTATATTTTTTAAGGTTTTTAGTTTTTAGGATCATTGTTCATGTATATTTATTTTGATATGTAGTGTACGAATGTGAATCGTGTGCGCAATTAAAAGTGATAAAAATATTGCGACTGCTTGGGGCGTATAGGAAAATGCCTTAAAGCTGATGCAAAGCTGTGGTTTAATGAAAGAGCTTAAGTAATGATCTTAGTTGGTTGAATTTTAACAATGAACTTATACCGTTTGTTATTGCAAATATTTTGTTTAACGAGATTAAAACTTTTCGAATTTTTGTATCCACCCCACCTGTGCATAATGAACTAGGCGTTATTTACTATGGTTATGCATTTTTTAACGAATGGATGATGAATTAATAGCAGATGACCTAATTGTTTTAATGAATAAATACATAACAAAACACATTGCGACATCTACGAACATAATGCAAGGATATTGCATAAGTCTCTCACGTCTTCAATTTACACTAAAAGGGGTTAAAGCTGACAAACTAATTTGAATAGTGTAACACACCTACAAATGAAGCTATTTTGTAACTGTTGAAACAGGAAATTACTTGTCTACGCCTACGTACGTATGTTATGCAGCACTAACAAAATACACGTAACCACTTTTGCCCGCGGCTCTGCCCGCGTGTATTTTTTTATTATTTGATGCCTGCCAATGTGACTACACTCAGCCTGATGGTAAGCATGAGTAGAATCCAGGAGGAGGGACCACCAGACTGCCTGCGATGCCGACCCAAACTATGGCAGCTTCGTGAGATGCTTTTTCAAACCCCTCTTATAGGATCCGGTATCTTAATGGGAAGGAAACACGTGAGCTGGTAGGGAGTTCCAGTTTTAAGCCGCTTAGCATAGGAAAGAGGAGCTAGCTATTAGTGTATGTGGGTTATCGCGGTAAAGAGTAGCTAATACTCTTCCTTAATAATCAAATTTCATTAGAATCAGTGCTGTAGTTAGTCTTGAATGCATGACAAATAGACAGACGTATATTAGTCCGGTAAATTTAGACATTCGAAGGTGCATAAAGTCCCAACAAGCTGAAAATCAGTAAAATTTATAAAAACATAATTATAAATAATATTTAAAAGTTCCCCATCATTCCCGTGTATGGAATTTTTTTTATTCAAGGTCAAAGGTAAAAAAAATGAGTTTTTCGCGATTTTCAGCAAAACAGTAAGTTTTATCATAAAAGCACCTAAGACAAAATTGTAGATCATATAATTATCTATACAAAATGGATCAATACTTTTTTCTAACGAGCAACCGTTTCTGAGATATAAGGATTCAAAAAGTTATATAAGTTGTTATCGTTATAATATGCACACGTTTCCATGCCACCTATGAGGAGTACTTGTCGCGTTTTTTTTTAACGTGGTTTCCCCAGAAGGCCTACTCCACGGGTCAGTTATGATCCTGTTTGATGTGAAACTATTGCAAAATAATGGAAATTTTCAAAGATTGGAAAAGATAAAAGCGATGTAAATAAAAAAAAAAAGTGGAAGTTCATTCTCCTGATTCGTAAGTTTCAATTTTTTCTTGTTATTCTTCTTGTTCTTCTTCTTCTTCTTCTTTTCTTCTCCTGCTTCTTTTTCATTTTTATTTTGGATACAAGTAAATTGCGTCAATAGCGAGACACTTCGTCGGAATCAAACGAATTTTACATACTTATGTTTTTTACTGTATACGGGATTTATTCGCGATAAAATTAAAAAGGTTTCTACTTCCTTCTACTTTCGTAACCTTTTTAATTTTATCGCTAATAAGTCCCGTATACAGTAAAAAAGAGGAATATCTAAAATTTTCAAGTAATATCTCAATTGACAATAAAAGATATGGATACAGGGAAAATGGTAAATTCTTATCTTAATAATATCCATACAATGTTGGACGTAATTTCTCTGTTTTGAGTTCATACTCTCATGTGGAATAGTGTGGTGTGGTCTCTGTGGGATAGTCATCATAGGCTTCTTAGTAAAAGGTATTTTGACTGTTGAGCAATAAAGTTTTGCAATTAAGTCATTACTAGAAGCGTAGTAGTAGTCATATCTTTACAACAACAACTAAATAAGCTTACATATAAGCCACATAATCTTAAGGAGTAATGTAAGATTAATTATCATAAATAAGAAATAAATATATCGGATATCTAACACACAACGCCATCTAGTTCCAAACTGAGCAGAGCTTGTATTATGGGTACTAGACAACTGACGTAAATACATGAACATACTTATAGGACTGTAATTGACTTACCTTAATCTATGCTGTATTAATCATCTATCCATCTATTCGTATAAAATTAGTTGGCCAGACTGACATGTTTTGATAGGATAACCCAAATCCTACAATGATTGGGTCTACAATCTTGATGAAATTATATTCACCCAAAAAGAAAGGATCTCTAAGAGAGTAAAATAAATTATGATAGAATGTATGAAAGTTGCTCATTTTAAATCATAAAACGTGACATAATCACGCAATCGAAAAATAGCTGAAAATATGTTGAATCTGTTGAAAATATAAATTTTACGCTAATTATGCTGTCACCAGCGCGGCAGCGGCCAACCAATAGTCCGCAACCGTTAAATTAACACCCACCGGGGAATTGAACCAAATGTAATTTCAATTTCATATTTGTAGAGAGAAATTTCATATTAACAGAACTTACTTTACGCTACTATTTTATTTATACTACTGAATAAATACTGTCGTCAAATACTGAATAAATACTGTACAAAGGAAATGTTATTAAAAATGTAGTTTATATGTAAATACGGAGAAAATAAGTAAGAACAGCTATTTCGATTATTTTAGAAAAATTGTTTGAAATTAAGTATATTGTTTACTACATAGTTCATTGTTGCTAGCGGTATTTTAATTATATTTTTTTCTTAGCTGTTACAGAAATTGGTTAGAAAAAAAAATCGTCTTGAAGGACAGGCCGACTCAAAACTATGGCCATTTCTTCAAAAAGCAGGTCCTGCAATCTCGCATAGTTTTAGAATAATAAATATTAATGTACTTTAAAAAGACACATCTGTGGTTTGTGTCGGCATTTCTTCAAAGAGTGAGTCTTTTGAAATACACCTTCTAGTTGTATAATCAACTTTAAAACATGTGCACCTAAAAGATTTAATCACATAAATCACTATCAGTTTTCATTACAAGTGTGTTTTATTCTATGTCTATATTTAAAGACAAATGGTGAAGAACCTTTCATTTAAGCATTTATAGACTAATTTCACACTTTAGAGTCTAAATATAAGAAGTCATTTCAAAGTACATAAACGTTTGCATAAAAGTCATAAAACGTTTTACAAATTAATACTAGTACAGAGTATGAATTTGCGGTAGCACTCAAGTGCATGTATTTAATGTAAAGCAGCTCTGTGTTCTCAGTACTAACACTACATCGCATCTAAGGTCATTAGAAGCTCACACTACTCTCCATTTAATAACAACTGCCGTTGTACTTGCAGTAATTTATGCTCACATCGTTTGCAAGTGTTTGAACAATTCATTTATAATATGTATGTAAACGTATTGCAGGATATTTTTGTTCCTGTAGCAATTTGTTAAGATATCACAAATAAAAAATATTTAAAATAACGATGACACCTACTAGCCTGGGTATTTTTTTTCTAAAAGCAGCTGCTAACTTAAAGTTGGAAATCCCTACTTAATATTATAAATGCGAAAGTAACTCTGTCTGTCTGTCTGTCTGTTACGCTTTTACGCCAAAACCACTGAACCGATTTTATTGAAATTTGGTATGAAGATAGAACTGAACTTGAGAAAGGACATAGGCCACTTTTTACCGCGATAACCGACATACACGCGGGCGGAGCCGCGGGCGAAAGCTAGTATATTTATATATAAGTCCACAAAAGTGACTCCACTCGGCATGATGGAAAGCTTCAGTACAACCAAGGAGTAGGGGCTACTATCCAAATCAGCATGACTACTACCTACAGATTTTAAAGTATTTGCTTTTATCCTAATTATTTGTCAAGATAGATGTAAAACTATTCTAGACAACGATTTTTCCTAGTTCACCTGAAATCTGTCAAATCTTCGGAAAAACAATCACATTAGACGATATTTCAGTTCATGTTGTCAATAAACCAGACGAGCTCCGCTCCTATTCCGTACAGATCCCATAATGTACTATAAAATCGTAAAAGCAATCTTTAAATAACTTTCAATCTACAAAGATCTAACTAGAGTCCTATAGAGTATTAAGACAGACATTATCTAATCTTTCAAGTATAGTAAATAGTAATGAAAACGCTTTGTATGAAGCAAACACTTTCTACTTAATCAAAACTATTATTAAGTTCGGCAGCTCATCTGCGAGTTTACGCGAACGAGTAGAAGCAATTTATTAGTTCTAAATTACATAAACCTGAATTTGCTGACTTAGATAATAACATGTCTAGTTCATATTTCGAAAGTAGTATACACATTTGTCAATATACCTTTAAGAGTTAAGATTATCCAATGGGAATCCAAAATCATATGGTTTAGCAATAATATTGAACTCAATAAAGACTGAAATGCGTCAAGTAGTGAAGTCAAATCGGTTTCTTTAACTTTATATTCTTAAATACTCTACACAAAAATTCATAAAACTAACTTATTACATAATTGATTAGTTAGCTATGATAGATGATGTGAAGTCTATGTCGACCAGTTCATGAAGTACTTAAACTTCACCTTGTATAGCTGAGGAAGCTCATACCAGAGGCAACTTCTCACATTTTTAATTACATTTGAGTATATTATAACAATTCGTACGTCAAAGTGATTTTCTTATTCATATACAGGGACAATATACGGAGCGCTTGTGATAAAGTGTGCAGTTTATTCGAAATGTGTCACATGTTCGTACGTGCTCGAGTATTCTTATGTCTTCATAAAAAAGAATTATGATTGGCTGACGTGTTTATAGACAAGAAGTTCTGACACTAAGCAGAATTATGTGACGGAAAACTTTGTGATATTACACTTAGTAAGATAGAGTATATATGCAAAGGATGACAATTTACAAAAGCAGACTTGTTAACCAAAGCAGAATACATAAAAACATGATATTTTCTTTATCTTTATCTGTCTGTCTATCTATCTGTTACGCTATCATGGCTAAACCACTGCAAGGATTTCAATGAAGTTTCTCATCGAAATATTCGAAATATCGAAACTGCGATACTCTTTACTGCGATAAATGATGTAACCACAATGCTAGTTGGCTAACATCATCATTATCAACAGCTTTAAATAGTCTATTGCTGAATATGAGCCTCTCCTTAAAACCATCTGAATTAAAAACCGGATCTTTTGAAGTCGGATAAAGACGAGTAAAGTCTGAATGGTGAATCAAAATATTGAACAAATATAACTTATCTAAATCAAATACAAAAATATCGGAATGACGATCACATTTCCTCCCTCAGCCCAATTTATTCCCATTTGATATTTTCGCAATGTATCTACGCAATGAAACCTTAAGAAGTCATCATACTTTTTATTATAATACAAATCGTTCTTCGCATTTATGTTTGACAACCCTAATATATTTTCTATTTGACGATCATTCTGGTCTTACTTTAGAAGAGTAAGTATCAATATATATTCTTGGTTAACCACTTTACTGGATGGTAATAAAATAGTACTATCTTTGAGTCAAAAATATAGCCATTAAGCTTTTATTTTTAATTAGGATTTTTCAGGCACTATCGATACGTTGCAATAAAAACTCTAGTTACGCGTAGAGTAATTTCTTCTATAAACCTGATAAGTTAATCCTACCAATATTAAAAACGCGAAAGTTTGTGAGTATGTATGTACCATCATCATCATCATCAGCCTATCGCAGTCCACTGCTGGACATAGGCCTCTTCAATTGCACGCCACTTAGAACGATCCTCGACTACTCGCATCCAGCTCCTGCCAGCCGTCTTGCGCAAATCATCACTCCACCTGGCCTGTGGACATCCTACACTACGTTTGCCAAGACGCGGTCTCCACTCAAGAACACGTTTACCCCAACGGTTGTCGGTCCTGCGGCTAATATGGCCAGCCCATTGCCACTTCAGCTTGCTTATCCTGTGGGCTATGTCGATAACTTTAGTTTTCTGCCGGATTACCTCGTTTCTAACACGATTTCGATGTTTGTATGTTTGTTGCTATTTCACGCAAAAACCACTGAATGGATTTTGATGAAACAAACAATAATATAGCTTACATATCAGAATCACACGTAAGCTACACACAGAGATACACGCGGGCGAAGCTGCAGGTGAATGCTAGTATCTCATCATTGTAAAAAATCTGCAACCGTTTCAGAGACTAAAATAGTAACAATAATCATACAGACTGTTATATCGGAGTCACAGTAAACTGCTGTAAAGTATTAAATTTCATTTGTTTCTTTTTAGTAAACAATAATCAACTTTATTATACTGAATAATGAAACACTATAAATGCTTTTTATGATCATTAATCAAAAAATGGCGAAAATAATTTGAAAAAGAGTAGTATTAAATTATTTCGCTCTTAAATTTTATTACCTTTATTTCGTTGCGTATAATTTCGCTTAAATGTGTCGTATATAAAATATATTTATAAGAAAAACGCATTATCTATACTTACTACACTATAATTATTACAGTATATAAAATAAATAAATATTTTTCGGACATCTTATACACAACGTCATCTAGTCCCAAACTAAGCAGAGCTTGTATTATGGGTACCTACTAAATAACTGATATAAATACATACACATACTTTTTTTTTGTAAATACATACATATTATATATAGAAAACACCCAGACTCCGAAACAAATATTTGTGGATCACACAATTATTTGGTCCAACCCGGGAATCGAACCCGAGACCTCTTGATCAGCAGCTGCATACACTAGCCACTAGACCAACAAGGCAGTATACTTTATAACTATTCATTATAACTTTAGAATTGCACTTCATATTACAACATTAATTCATCCGTACGGTTACTTCGCTATTATAGCAGTTGGAAAGCATTAAATCTTGCTGGATTATCTATAGTGCAGTAGTCTTTGAATTGTGCGGCCCGCAATAATAGAGCAATTGTGTTGTATTCAAGTGAAAGATACAATATATTGCGGCTAAAATTTACCGAGATAGTTATTGAATGAGTTTTTGAAATGTTCTTTGAAAGTTCTTGCCTACTAAAGCTACGAAAATTACTATTGAAACTTATGTATTGATAGTTTAACGTAGAAACTTTTTTTTCTTCGTTAAACGTTTTGCCCAATGTGACTTGAGAGTGTCTCAAATACATGATTTTATGGCAAATAAAGGCAAGGCAAACCAACAAGAGCTATATCTTAAATTAGCCTATTTGAGATAATAAAGTATTGTAAAGCTTGGTAAGTACTTTTTTAGTGTGTGTGTAGGTACGTACATACACACACATACGCAAACACTAAACTGTTACTGTAACACAAAATGTCTAACTATAATACATCAATCGTGATCAAGGTGGTGAATTGTTGTCACAGAGAATGGATTATTGCTGTTCTAAAACTTAGCTCTTATTTATACAAAACAGGAAAGCTTGAAATCAATATGAGAATGAATAATAAATTCCAAAATTATTGTAAAAACCGAATCATTAAAAAGCAAATCGATCTAATAGAATGTAATGGTATTTGCTTCCTAAAGCTTTTAAATCGTAACTACGTATGTATACCTACGGTTACCCTTTTCACTTTCCATTAGCAGAAAAGCGATGTATATCACTTGGGAATGGTCCATCAGGTCACGTATTAAGTTGTATACCTGAACTGTTAAGTAAGGGCTCCATTATTCACTGAAAATACTTTACTGTAATTACATATTGCAGTTACTGGCGCATAAGGTATAAGGAACGTTTAACCCATTAGTGGCCAAATCAAAACTACATACCGGATTTTCAAAATTCTTGTTTTAATTGAAATTCAGTAGCTACAAGAGAAAGTAGTATCACAAAAAAAACAAATGAATTAGTTTTCATGAATTTTCAGTGGTGTTCCCAAATTGGCACAACGGCTCCTTATAAGTGACAATTTTCCAAACACGATTTTTCAATACACAGGGTTTTCTTGCACTTTTTGCAACCCCAGTGACCTGATATGGCACACAGCACATCGCACTCGTTTTGGAAGCTTTTCAGATCACGGCTAGTAAAAAAAAAACAAAATATACCTTGTGGATTGCAGGATTTGTAACTAATTTGTTGAGCAAATTTTTTACGAATCTAGTAACTAATGGCTCCGTGTCCGTGTGATTTTCCACAATATATATCAAAGGTATATCCGCTTCAGCTTGCTGCAACCCATTTCTTGTAACCAAATTGTACAGATTTACCCCGAATGAACTGTGTCACCGGATGATGGCCGTATTATTTTCATCATGGATACATCAATTGACGAAATTTCATGAAACCCAATAGATTTCACCCCATTGATTGAATTTTTTCATCAATATGTCACTGAGTTTTCTAACTAGTGTAGTTGGTGCAGCATTGTTATCTATAAGATGCAAATTGGGTTTTATATCTCTGAATCTGTTTCTGGACATATATTTTAACACCGCTGCAACACCAATATCCTCATTCAATGACCAGTACATATGTTCACGAGGTAGTTTGTGATAGCCTGACATTATCAGTATTCCCAACAAAGTTTTAGGCTCTTTAACAGTAACAATGAAGTTGTGCCGATTATTTTGATTGGCATACAACATGCTAAACTCAGCAATCATTGTAAAAACGTCGTCGTCAAAAAGCTTCTCCAATATTGCAAAGGGTTTCAAACCTTGTTCCTGCTTGAGGCAATTTAGAAGAGCTAATCGTCGTAAAGGTTGTCGAGTAATTAGGTGAACGCTTTCGCCAAAGCGGAAGACTGGAAGACTGTCGGCACGCAGAGACAGTGGGCTGCTCTGGTTGGGCCGATGTAAAGGAAGGTTGTGACCTTTTAGCAGCCAAAGGTTCATCATCACTGCTGTCCTCGGATTCCAAAGTACCCACGTTGCGAACAAATACCTCCATATTACCTGGGACATCGTTTGGTAGGGTACTAGGTGCCACATCATCATCTCCTTCGTCAGTCACAACGCTTGGCTCTGGTGGAATGATCGCTAAATCATACTCCAAGCCGTAGTCACTATCCTCAGCTATTGTGCTGGTAGCTTCTTCTAAGACCCTGAAGTCATTAGTACCACTAAAATCTTGCTTGCAATTCATATTGTTTCTGTAAATAAAACGGTTATTTTTAGTACACTTGTAGCCATTGTACCCAAATTGGCACACCAATATTTATGACACTATGTTTTTATATACATGTAATATAACTGCAAAAAAATAGCTTTAGAAGTTAGATAATTTATTTATTTTACAAAAATATCAACAATATTCATGATATTCATCATCTGTAATGAAAAATAAGAACAAAATAACACTTGCCTGTAGTGTCCTCCGGATCACGAACTTTAATGTATCCAAAACGAAAGATTTTTGAACAAATTAGTATAATCCGATGTTTTTTCCTAATGAACACACCTTCGACTGCACAACAAAGTTACACAATATTAACTATTGTCAAAACTTTTTTTATCTACCCTCTTTTATTTAGTGTTCCCAAATTGGCACAGTGGTCAAGAACGGGTTAAAGACTCCTGAC
The DNA here is from genome assembly GCA_932526445.1 of Phragmatobia fuliginosa. Lineage (NCBI taxonomy): Eukaryota > Metazoa > Arthropoda > Insecta > Lepidoptera > Erebidae > Phragmatobia > Phragmatobia fuliginosa. The sequence goes on along the minus strand of OW052074.1, from coordinate 13,952,931 downwards.
TGATATTGTTTATTGATAACAGATTTTATTCAGATCATATTATTATTATGTCATATCCTTATTTATTAACAGTACGTTTGAGTAATATCTAGTACACATATCACGTTCTTAGTTTAAAAGTAGGTACTCAGAGAATTTTTGTAGTGTAATTGATATTAGTGAATTTTTAAGTAAATATTGTATTCAGTTCACTATTTTTTTTTTTTTTATTTATTTTTTTAATATTTAAGCCTGCCAAAGTGACTCTACTCTGCCTGATGGAAAGCATGAGTAGAATCCAGGAGTAGGGGTCACCACGCTTATTGTGAGGGTAGACAATGTAGCATGGTGACCCATATCGTGGCGGCCTGGTTAGATAATTCTGCATCATTCTCTCGGCCTTCGGAAGAATGATGCAGAATGATTTGCCTCCGGTCTCACACTCACCAACGAAATACGACAGCAAGAATGCTGTCATTATTTGGATGGTCTTCTGTGTGAGGGTAGTACTGGCCGGGTACTACCTACACAACTAAATACAATATTGAAATGTTCAGTCGATATTCCTTTCTGTTATTCTGTTTTGTTTTATTTATAGTTAATTCGTTTAATAGAAAATAAACAGTTATTTTGAATAGAAATGAGTTATATTATGTTCAGGCAAGGACACAATATTACAATGCATCCGTTTGGTCTCGCACCTCCATTTCACTGTAATATTGTAAATTCTTATTACGTATGTAATGAAGTACACCCAACCCTTGTCTCTTTAATAACATCTATCTAGCCTTACGTTGTAATCTGCGGGTTCATTTTATTTTAAGAGCGTTTTAGTCTCTTTTGGCATAATTTTGTATTTTTATGCTGCAGTAAACATTTTTTGACAAAACATGTTTTAATAGACTTTTTATTCAAGTGTAAGGCCAGGAGTACAAACGCTAATATAAAAATATATACATTTATTTCAAACCTTAATTTTTATCCAGATCGATCTAAATTGATATCTTTAACAAAGTGACTTAAAACGACGTATTTCCCTTTCTTTATTGAGTTTTTTCTTACTAATTTACATGACTAATGATATTCTGAACTAAACTCACAGATATATAGAGAACTATGTGTATGAAACTTACACGTTTACGTGGTCTATAGACCTGTGACCACGACTAGCGCAAACTTTTACAGGTAGTAGAGACGTTGATTTAAACACGATTGGGCCGGCTCGACCGAGGAAGTACTACTCTCACACAGAAGACCATCTTAATAATGACAGCACTCTCTCTGTCGTATTTCGTTGGTAAATGTGAGACCTGAGGCCCAATCGTTCTGCAACATTCTTCGGGCTTCCAGAGGCCGGGAGAATAATGCAGAAACATCCAACGAAGCCGCTATATTATGGGTCACCATGGAGCATTGCTTACCATCACAATGAGGATGGTGACCACTACTTCTGTTCTACTCATTTTTTCCATTAGACAGAGTAGTCTCTTTAGTAGGCTGGTGAAAGTTTATTATTCTGATATTGCGGTGTTTGGGTCTCCTCCTATGCCGTCTCCTGACTTAAGGCCACATGTCCCTATGCTGGCTGAGTGCGAGTTGGGGACTGGCAAGACTCCTTGTGGCTACGTAATCTCGTGTCGGTACGTAATCTCTGGTGTTGGATTTTTTATGCCGCCCGAAGGCCTTCAACTAAGCTTCAGGAATGTTTCTAACCGACTTCAAAATAGGAGGATGTTCTCAATTCGACTGTACTTTTTATGTTTGTTACTTCAAAACTTTCGAAAGGGTAAACCGATTTTGATATAAAAATATATTTTAAAGTTAGAGCCTCCCATGTGGTCCCATGTTAAGGAAATTTAGATCCTGGGATCGGATCGGGTTAGGAGATTTCTCCTAACCCGATCCGATCCCAGGATCTAAAATAACATAGTTATTTGAGGAGTGCCCTCACACCTGTCGCGATTTAGATACTCCAAAACGTATCACGGGAACGCTCATCACATATCATGCCACAAACGGTCACCCATATAGGTACTGATTGCGCCGTCGTTGCTCTTCGGTGACTGCTTCCAATCATAGCTATGAACCACCACTTAGGTATGAGCGCTTCGGTATATTGACTGCACTATTTCATAATAATATTCAATATTTAATAACTATGTAGGACTGCCTCGTTGGTGCGTGTGTGTGTGTGTATGTGTGTGGATAGTGGATAGCGTATGCGACCTCTAATCAAGAGATCTCGGGTTCAAATCCTGGGTCGGCCCAAAAAGTGTTTTTGGGTTTTCTTACGAGATTCCTAATAGCAGCCCGGAGTTTGGGAGTTTGGCGGTGATTCACGCCCGTGTCTCGGAGAGCACGTAAAGCTGTCGGTCCCGGTTGTCATGAACATCTATGGCAATCGTTATTGGGAAGTCAGTGCCCTCAAATTTACTGACAACTAGTTCAATTTTGGAATTTCAGTTCTCCCTTAGGTTTCCGAAGGTCCGATGCCAGTCGCTCCGTGGAAAAACTGATATTCAGGTAAAACCGGTTGAACTAGTAGCCAACCCCAAATAATATTGGGAATAAGGTTAGGAAGAAGAAAAGGTTTTTACGACTATTGTACGACTAAAGAGAATAAAAGTAAGATTAAAATAAAATAGTTTCATTCATATTTTATTTAATAAGTACATCTTTAGCTACTTAAAAAGCACCAGATAGTTCTTAAAAGTGAGACTCATTTATTAGAGCAACTACATCTCGATTTAGAAATTGAAATTGAAAAAAAAAGTACATATGTTTAATAAAATTCTACATGTAAAATATATTGCTAATGTTTTTGGTTAACTTGGCCACAAAAGTAGCTTAGTATAATGTTTATTATCAAAAGTTTCTCAACCATAGTCAACTATCACTGGTAATAAGTTAGGTACATATCAACACTTACACAAAGTTTTACTGTCTGTTTTCGTAACAAGAATTAACTAAGATGTTGGAACATCTTGGTTAACACTTCACCTTCCTCATTTCATTAGAAAAATTACCTAGCACAAAAAGAAAAATATTTTCTCTTTTTGCATTACATGTACTAGCAACTTTTACTCATTGAGTATCTAGTATTGTATTAAACACCTAATTTTATTATATTGTAAATGCCAAAGTAGCTCTACTGAACCGATTTATATTAAATTTGGCTCATAGGTAGTCTAGAGTCTGAACAGGACATACTTTTTACCGCTTTAATCGACATACACGCAGGTGGAAAACTGAAGTTCGAAGGTTGAACTAGTTTTCAGTGTATTTGAGGGCACTGACTTCCTAATAACGATTGCCGTAGAAGGTCATGACAACCGGGACCGACGGCTTTACGTGCTGAAGCACATGTACATGTAACATGTACTTAATATGTAATACTAGCTTTCCGCCCGCGGCTTCGCCCGCGTGGAATTCGTTTATATTGCGCGAGACGGTGAGGGTAGATTAAACAATCTTACATGATTTTATGTTTGATAATAAGGAACTTCGACACAAACTTTCGTCCCCTATTTCAAATCCTTCTACCTTTATTTTCGCGATAAAAAGTATCCTATGTGCTTTCCCAAGTTCAGTTCTATCTTCATACCAAAATCGGTTCAGTGGTTTAGGCGTGAAAGCGAAACAGACAGACAGGCAGAGTTACTTTCGCATTTATAATATTAGTAGAGATTACACCATCGGAAAGTAGAGATTTCATCAAACAGAAAACACCCCCATTTTTTGAAAAAAGTAGATATTGTGACGGGTGAATTTTAGATATTAAGTCAAAATAGGGTGAAAAATAAATATTTCAAATCAAATAAATTACAGTGTATTCGGGACATAAAAGGTAAGTTTTCACTAAACTTCGTTTAAAAATAATTCTATTTGTAAAAGATAAAAAAAAAACAAAAACTTGGTTTTTTGAATTTTCCACGTATAATTTGAGGTTATGTGAAAAAAAGTGTAAATAAAAAATCGGGCAAGTGCTTGTCAGGCCACGCACGGGAAAGGGTTCCTCAGTCACCCATAATGGCACGTGGATTAGGAATTGTATCCAATGGATAATTGTTATGTTTACGTATTAATGCGTAAATTTTTTATGACGTTTTCCAAGTAAGCACATTGTAGAAGTTAAGCCTCTATAACTTCTGAACTAACAAAGTCATCTAATTCGTTATAGTTTTTATTTACAGTTCATTATATGGACCACTATCACGAATTTTTCCAGATTTTTCAAGCAGGCCGTTTAGCTTTTAGAGGGGAGGGACGCCCTGTTTTTACAAAAAAGTGACCTTTAAAGTGGAATTTCTCGCAAACGGATTTCTAAACTTACTTCTCTTCGTCTTTACAAAACTTTAATGGTTTTTAAAAGAACTATATAATGACACCCCACATGATGGGGTAGCCGCGTGAAAAAAAAACTTACCCACTTTACGTGTAGGGGAGGTACCCTAAATAAAAATATTTTTCATAGTTGTATTGTAGCACTTTGTCGACGTAATTACAATACATATTCATGCAAAATTTCATCTTTCTAGAACTTACTGTTTGGACGGTAAGTCGAGGACGGACGGATGGACGGACGGACGGACGGACGGACAGGCGGACATGACGAATCTATAAGGGTTCGAAGTCATAAACTTCGGAACCCTAATAAGTTGTAGATCTTTTAATTACCTACAACTTTGGCATTTAACTTTTTTCCTTGTAGCTTTGCCGGAAATCGAGAAAAACCGTTTTTTATCCTTTGTTTTATATATTTAGCCATCCAAAGTGACTCTACCCTGCCTGATGGAAAGCATGAGCAGAATCCAAGAGTCGGGGCTACCACACTTGCTTCGAATGCAGACAATAATGTATGGCGGCCCACACTATGGCGGCCCACACTATGGCGGCTTAGTGAGATGCTTTTTCACGCCCCGCTTAAAGGACCCGAAAACCTCCCCCCTATTCCTTCCCGAGCTCAGATCTCCCGTAAATTATTTTTTCTTTTATTCAATAGGTTTCATCCTACTATAATTTTATTTGTTTTCAAAAATGATCTACCCTGGTCTAGTGGTCTATATGTCATTTACAAACTATCATTATGGTTGCCATGCAAGTGTGTTATGCCTAGCAACCTGTGAAGTTTTGACAGGAGATAAACAGTGATACATTTTGAAATCTACGATATAAGTATTTTTTTAATCACCTAGCTTTGGCCTTTGTATCTCGATTATTGCAGTAAAAAGTAGCCTATGTCCTTTCCCAAGTTCAGTTCTATCTTCATACCAAATTTCATCAAAATCGGTTCAGTGGTTTAGGCGTGAAAGCGTAACAGACAGACAGACAGACAGAGTTACTTTCGCATTTATAATATTAGTAGGGATTATAGTATTGATTATTGTAACAAAACTAACTGTACCAGTGTGTGTACCTGTGTAAGAGTATTAAAAAATATAAAATTAATTTAAAATTACTATTATTGCTTATTATTCTTATTATATACACAATATCAACATTGTTTTTCAGTAAGAACATAGATTAGTTTGAATTCAATTTATGAGACCTAAAAACATTTATTGATGGACGAGAGAACCTGTGTATTTGGGAAGTGGTCCATTAATTACTTCACTTACCGGTGACGTGACGTGATAACAAAAGAACCAATTAATGACGCAGTGAGTGCCTCACGAAACACATGATCGACAGATTTTGATAATGATTAAAGTGTGTGTTGTTCAAATTAGAAAAATACTGTGGAAACGAAAACAACTATAGGTACATAGTACCTACATATAAATAAAAATTGAAATTCCTGTTTGTAATTTCAGAATAATGGGTTTTCAACATTGGTATATAAAAACCATCAATGGTTTTCAATAAAGCATAAGAAAGTTTATTACGGTACTTACAGAATAACTTATGTTTGATAAGAATTTCACTGGCTAGATAGCTTTATCTAAGACTAGTTTTTTTTTTAATGCACTTGTACAATATGATATGATATCAAATGAAAGGCTTTAATTCGAAAATAACTAAAAAGTCAAAAGTAAATTAAAATTAAAAAAGTTTTAAAATTTTATTTAAAAAGAACAAACTATATTTTAAAGTTTTAATATCGACCTACTAGTATAGCCGTTACATAATTTATATGATATAATGGCAGTGACACTGCAGGACCTGCAACAGATGCTGAATGACCTAGCTGATTCTTCTGTGCGCATCGGCCTTCGGATGAACCAGAACAAGATCATGTTAAATGAACATGTTCTACATGTAATACCGTTCTCGAGATAATTCAAAAATATGTCTACCTTGGGCAGACATTGCAGTTGGGTAGAAACAACCTCGAGGATGAGGTGAATAGAAGAATTCAGTTGTGTTTGGCAACGTTTAGAAAGCTACATCGAGTCTTTTCGTCAACGATCCCACAATGCCTAAAAACTAAAGTTTTCAATTGGTGCGTCCTAACTGTCATACGGAGTCGAGACTTACGTTGCTGATAATCGTTGGGGCAGAAGAGTTCTGGAGTGAAGACCGCGTCTCGGTAAACGTAGTGTAGGACGCCCACAGGCGAGGTGCAGTGACGACCTGCGTAAGATGGCTGTCAGGAGCTGAATGCGAGAAGCCCAGAAGGTGTGCAATGGGAGAGGCCTATGTCCAGCAGCGGACTGCAATAGACTGATGATGATGATGAAAGCCTTGTCGCGAGACCTACTTGTGTAAAAGCTTGTTTTTTGAAAAGGTATTTTACTCTTAATTTATTTGTGCATACAAAATATGTTTTAACGCCATTGTAAGTTACGATTTGTAACCATAATGATTAAAATGCCAGTTTTTTGTTTCAGTTGATTAAAGTTATTATATTTTAGTGCTAATTTTGTTTGTTTTGTTATGTAGTTTATTAAATTATTACTTAAACAAGCATTGAATCATTTAACTCCTTTCATTTGCTATGCTTAATACATTTTTTATTGAGTAAATATTCTTAAAAAAATATGTGTTCTTAAATACCATTAATACGTAAACCCTCATAAGAGTATTGTACAAAATAAAATAATTTAATTGTACACAATATAATATTTAAGTAACATCATAAAATATTTCTTAACGCACATAAACCACCCTTACTTCCTGCACATCGTTTCCGCTTCCCTTTTTTAATCTCCCTCCAAGAATTAACGGGATACACATCAGATATAATTTCATGACGTGACCAAAATAATGAAATAAAAATGTAAGACATAAAACTGGGATCTTTAGGAAAGTGCTAGCTTTTGTGCACGACTTCACTCAATGCTATACCCAAATTCATTCAAATTAGTTTAGAGGTTTAGCTGCGAAAGCGTGATAGACAGATAGACTGATACATTTAGAGTTCAAAGTTCTTTTAGTACCGCCCCGGTCGAGCCGAATCTATCTCTTTTTACGTATTAATCTTTACCGATATTTTAAGCGGAAGTTTGTGAGTATGTACGTATGTTTGTTACTCTCTCACGCAAAAACTACTGAACGGATTTGGATGAAACTTTACAATAATATAGTTTATATATCAGAATAACACATAGGCTACTATTTACTACAATAATCAAGATACACGCGGTCGGATCCACGGGCTAAAGCTAGTACACCAATATTATACCCGTGACCACGAGCGGTATAACCCGTTAGAAACGTCGGACAGTAGAAGGAAGTAGAAACCTTTTTAATTTTATCGCGAATAAGTCACGAATACAGTAATAAACATGTATGTGTAAAAGTCGCAAAAGCCTAAAAACAACAATATCTATTATTCTAAACCAAACATTTAGTTTAACGAATACATCCTGTTACAACTTTAATACAAAACTTCTCCCATTTATTCCTGGTGTAGGCAGCATTAATGTGTAACAACTTCCTCAATAGAACGCTTGTTACTCTTGATTTGCACGTAATAGTCAAATAGTTGAGTGCCATTGTTTAGATAAAAGTTTTTTGTGTTTGAGGCTAAAGAGAATGTTTTGTTAAATAATCTCGTTGTTTTATGTCTTGTTTTTAAGTTTTTGGTATAAGCTGTACACTCTTTATTAATAATGACTTTGTGGAGGAACGGGTGTCGTGTTCCTCCAACATAAAGGGAGGATCCTCCGACCACGCGAGGTGATCGTTCCTGGTGGGCCACTGCCCAACAGTTGATGTTGGGATGTTGTATATATACTAATCGGCGTGAGAATTTCACTTTCGCGAGTCAGGATTAGTAGTTACTCCGTTTAGTTCATACCGTGTTTTTCTTCGTAGTTCAGTGTTTCTTCGCTAGATGGTGCTGTTGTATGTTTTAAGTCGCGCTGTATGTGGAAGTCGCCACAATCTAATTGTTTTATGTCTTGATTTTGTTTTCAAGTTTTTGGTGTAAGCTCTACACTCTATAATTATAATGACTTTTTTACAGTGAGAAAAATGACTGGACTCAGAAATTTAAAGTAACCTCATTAAAACAAGCTGATTGCATTAGGAAACCGCGTCGTAATTAACAGTTCCGTCTTTATTTGGTGCGCGGGGAATGAAATTTCGTTTATAAAATTACCTTGCAAAACGCGGACCAAAAAAGTACACCGTAATTTTAAATATATTATGAACTTATTTTCCGGGTGAGACTTCATAAGGAAAAAGTAAATTTATAATAAATCCAATTATTTTGTGTCTCAGGATTTTTCGAATAAATTAGATCCGTTTGAGCAGAAAAGTCATTTCATTTCCTTTTTATCCTTCTTTGTACAATACTTTGGATAAATGGCAACGCATATCTTGTTCGAGAGTGGCGTTATTGCTGTTAATAAATCATAGCAACGACAGCAGCATATATTTTAGGCCACTTTATAGTTTCGCGTATTTATGAATCTACCAGAACTTTTTTTACATAATGATACTCGTACGCCAGTTTTTCGGGTTCCGTTGCCAAATGGCAAAAAACGGAACCCTTATAGATTCGTCATGTCTGTCTGTCTGTCCGTCCGTATGTGACAGCCACTTTATTCCGAAACTATAAGAACTATACTTTTAAAACTCGGTAAGTAGATGTAATCTGTGAACCGCATCAAGATTTTCACATAAACATAGAAAAAAACAATACGTTTTATAGGTCCCCATACTTGGAACTGAAACTCAAAAAAAATTTTTTCATCAAACCCATACGTGTGAGGTATCTATGGATAGGTATTTAAAACTGATGTTGAGGTTTATTAATTTTTTTTTTCTAAACTGAATAGTTTGCGCGAGAGACACTTCCAAAGTGGAAAAATGTGTGTCCCCCCCCTGTAACTTCTAAAATAAGGGAGGGATAAAACTAAAAAAAATATATGTTGTACATTACCATGCAAACTACCAACGAAAATTAGTTTGAACGAGATCTAGTAAGTAGTTTTTTTGTAACACGTCATAAATCGTAAACCGCAATTTACCTTTCGTTTAATCAATACACTATTATAAAAACATCGATCAAAGTTACAACGAACTACAAGAACTTTTATATGATGTTACTTGCTGCTACGGAACCCTTCAAGGGCGAGTCCGACTCGCACTTGGCCGCTTTTTTTGTGTCTAAATTAGGTCGTAGACAAGTTTTGATAATTTAACAAGACAAGACGTTACATAAACTAATAAAATGAAAAAAAGCAAGAAACTTAGAATTCAATTTTTCACTGCCTTGTTGGTCAAGCGGTTAGATTATGGGGCCCTGATAGAGAAGCCTCGGATTCGATTCCCAGGTCAGACAAAATGTTTGTATGATTTGCAAATATTTACAAAAACAAAGTATGTTTATGTATATAGATCAGTAGTACCCATAATACAAGCACTGCTTAGTTTGGGACTACATGATTTTGTGTGTCAGATGTCCGAAATATTTACTGTTATATGTATAACTTTAAAAGTTATAATACTTAAAAATTTCCGACACCATAAATACACTTTCAAACTAGTCTTGTTCTATGAAGATAACAAGCGAGTAATATATGTACTTGTTCCTGAAAATAAATTACGCTCATAAGGTGAGTGTTTTACTCGTAACGTTAATAACAATACAAATTAACGTGACAACTCCACGTTGATTAGTGTCGTTTTGTATGTTATAAATGACTTCTATGATACACGAACCTATAAATAGTTTTAGAAATTTACATTTTCACCACCAAAAATATTTTGTAAATATTTTTTTTATTATTATTAGAGTCTTTTGCAATAGTCTTTGGGCTCGCACATCACCATGAGCTCAAAGAGTGTATCACTCTGGTCAGCGTGTTCACAACAAGATCCATTTGAGGGAGTTTCGGGGTTGCCGCAATAGTCGTTAAGGTGAAAGAGAAACATTTGGGTCCAATTCCCGGGTTGTAAGTATGTATGTATTTATATCAGTTGTTTAGTACCCATAACACAAGCTATGCTTAATTTGGGACTTGTAAGTTGTGTGTAAGATGTCCGAGATATTTATTTATTTGGTACCGTCTCGTCCTAAGGCGCCCAGACGATCACATAATGAAACTTACCCTAGACTTGCCAATAACAAGGGGGGTTGCATTGAAGACCATCGCATAATGCCGCGGAGCGAAATAGTCTAAAAAAAAAATTAGCCTACGATACTCCTTAGGTCTAGAGCACGTGAAAGTCCCGTTAATATCGGTCAAGCCGTTCCAGAGATTCACGAACAACCTTTAACAGTCCACTCCTGGACGTAGGCCTCTCTTTAGAAAAGAGGTTTTGGTCTACTATACCACGCTGGCCAGACGGGTTGGCATAGGTTCCAGAGATTCCCCGTGGGATTTGGAGGCGGAAGTGCTCGCCGACGTTTATCGGCGAGTGGCTAACTACCGGGCGGAGAGTGGTGGAGTTGGACCTCCGCCCGAGGACGTGCGCGAGTGGCGCGAAGCCGCTCACCGAGCCACGATGGATCGCTGGTCGATCCGGCTGGAGACTCGTCGTGCTGGCTTCGCCACCGTGGAGGCGCTTCAGCCGGTCAACGGCGAATGGGCAGTGCGGCAGCACGGGACCCTTACCTTCCGACTGACGCAGGTTCTTTCCGGGCATGGTTGCTCCGGAAAGTACCTGCACTCGGTCGCCAGGAGGGAATTGAGTCCCGCCTGCCACCACTGCGACTGCAGTGAGGATTCGGCTCATCACACGCTGGCGGTCTGCCCCGCGTGGGAGACGCAGCGCCGGGTCCTCACTGCAGTCATTGGAGAGGATCTCTCGCTTCCGGCCGTCGTTCCGGCCGGACGTCGGCCCGAGTCGAAGCGAGAGAGGATCTCTCGCTTCGACTCGGGCGGCGGAGGCGCGAACATCTGCGCCTGATGCCGCCTTGAGTGTGGCCGCGGGTGGACGGGACGGGTTTTCCCTCCACCCGCACTATGTGGCCAGCCGTGAGGGGGCGGCGTGGGTGTGTGCCGGACGCCGCCTAAGAGAGGGTCGTCATCCGAGACGGTGCCCGCATCAGGAGCGGGCAGGCGCTGGAGAAGTTCAGAAGGAGATCCCACCCTGGACTTCTCCTCCTCCTAAACGGAGAAGCGCGGAGAGGGCACACTGTGTGTTTTTTAGTCGGTTCAAGTCCGACACACCACCCCGCCGTAACCCCCGGTGGGGTGACGGTCCATGATGATTTTTCACACATAAAAAAAAAAAGGTTCCAGAGATTACCCGGAACTAACAGACAGACAGACAAAAATATAAAAAAAAATGAATTTTTGGTGTAAGTAACATACTTTAATTTGCATTGAATTAAAACTGTTAATTTGATATTAATTACAGGCACTTAAATTTTATTTATTTTTATAGATATATTATAGAGACATTAAGGAGTGTAGTTCTTGCTGGTAATTAACATAATAATTTGTAAGTAAGGTTAAGCGTAATAAATTTGTTTTTATTTAAATCGTTTATATCTGTTTACAAATTGATAGCCTTGTATTTAATACCAAAAGTTGTTCACTCACTAAAAATAATCTCTTTCACGAGGACACTTGTCTAGACGATCTATTAAACAAAGTTATTAGCTTAGTGAAAACTCGAATGAAACGCGTGTCAGTTAAATAACATGGCATTACAAATTTACGTAGGTTAATATTTTTATTAGCTGACCTAGCGAGCTTCGAAACGCCCAATTTTGAGGTTATGTTCTATATGTGAACAATTAAAATCCCAGAACTTGGTCGCAGCGCCACCTACCGTCTAATTGTGAACCTAAATCATTCTCAAATCCACTTGAACAGACACAAAAAAATTCAACAAAATCGGTAAAGTCATTTATAAGGAGTTCAGTGACATACATACACACGCAGAAAAAAATTACAAATAGATGCAAAGATCTATTAACTGCCTCGTTGGTCTAGTGGATGGCTAATGCGACTGCTAATCAAGAGGTCTTGGGTTCAAATCCTGAGTCGGGCCAAAAAGTGTTTTTGGATTTTTCTTACGAGATTCCTAATAGCAGCCCGGGCTTTGTAAGTATGGCGAAGATTCACGCAAGTACCTCAGAGAGCACGTAAAGCCGTCGGTCCCGGTTGTCATGCACATCTATGGCAATCGTTATTGAGAAGTCAGTGCCTTGAAATTTACTGACAACTAGTTCAACCTACGAATTTCAGTTTTTCCTTAGGGTTGCGGAGGTCCGATGCCAGTCGCTCCGTGGAAAAACTGATATTTAGGTAAAACCGGTTGAACTAGTAGCCGACCCCAAATAAAGTTCATACTCACAACATGATAGATGTACACATACACAGATTCATATCTGTGTATGTGTACATCTACAGCTTTAAACATGTTTTGAAATGTGTACATTTTACCTGAGTATTTAATAGGTATGTTACTTCTTTGCATCTACATTACAAGATTTCTACTCCACCCGAAGGTTGTCTGGAAGAAAATGCCCCGCGGCATTCAGTCCGCCGATGTGCAAACTTAGTGTATATAGTTTATGAATAAATAACTTTCCATTCGGTAATGAAATTCGTAGGTTAAGTTGTAAGGCTTGTAATGTTAGCTTATATTTTAGTAATTTTCTGGTGGTTTTGAGTATTTCCACGGCCTACTCAAGTGTCCTGCTGGCGGCAGTGTCGTATTCTGGGTTGTGGATCCTGACTACATCGGTTAGGCTACACGACGGCTGGGGCCCATATGCCGTCTGTATGAACAGGTCGACTCAAAACTATGGTCCTTTCTTCAAAAGGCCAACCCAGACCCTATACTGCACTTACATAGTTCTCTTTAATATTGTACACGGACTTAAAAAAAAAAGACACCTCTGTGGTTTATTTCGGCGTTTCTTATAAATATCATTTATCATTTATCATCATTTAATGTTTTGTACGATACAAAACTTTTGTGTGAAAAACATCCCTATTACAGACTAAAACTAGATTTTTTACAGAGTTAACATAGTTTTTTAGGGTTACCCGCTACTATCAAGATGTCTTTCAGTTTTTCTTCATAAAGGATGGGCATTTATCAAACAAAAGCTAGTACCTTAAAATTTCCCCACCATCTTAAGATAAAGCAAAACCTTATCAAATAATACCATTTCTAATTAAGATTAATTATAATATTTTGTTTCTTTTTCAATAATTTTCTACACAATTTAAACAGAATTTATTTTTCCACGTCTTTAATGTTGAGACTACGACTCAATACTCATTTTTCCTTTCGACCCACAAGGGTCTAGTCAGTATTTTTCATTAATGGTTTGGCCTACATACAGCCAGCTGTCCAAACCACTATTTTTTACAAGAAAGAGCATTGTTTTGTGACACGAACAGATGTGAGGCAACATATTTAAAGTGCTGATATACTCCTAGTGAAATATGAGTATTGCGCTGAAGACTACCTCAATAAACAATCTTATGTGTTTGGTGATTCCTACGACTCTTAAGCAACTTAGAATATACGAGGATTTTGTTGTCACGAAAGTATATTAGAATTAAGTCCCGCTTCCAACTTCGTGCCTCTTCTCAGGAGAGAGATATAGCTATGTATCCTCACGCTGGCTGTGTAATAGTGATTAATAGTGGTGTGTATATATATATGACGGCGCGTGATTATGTAGCATAAATTATATTATTGTTAATAATGATTTATTGTAATCATAGTTCAATGTATTAGTTTTGTTGGATTTTGTCGATTCTGTAATCGATATTGAATGATGTGGGATGTATTTAAATAAGAGCGCATCATTTCCGAATAGAGTGGTGCACGGTGCACATGTAACTAACTAACCTATTGGCTCTTAACCCGTTTGAATCTTGTTAATCGTTCATGGTTTTGCGTTAATATGTAAAATGTTTAAATAATACGACATTGAACAACACAAGTATACTACAAAGAACAACACGTAACGATCTATACGGAGTATTTACTAATCCTGAATCGCGAAAGTGACATTCTCGCGCCGATTAGCATATATACAACATCCCAACATCAACTGTTGGGCAGTGGCCCACCAGGCATGATCACCTCGCCTGGTCATAGGATCCTCCTTTTGTGTTGGAGGAACACGTCACCCGTTCCTCCACAATACGATTGATATGGGCTATAATAAATTTGACCAATAGTTTCTATGTAATCGGGTTACTGTTTCAACTTTTTCTTATTTTTTTTTTAATTTGTTACGCTTTCGAAATTAAAGTAATAAATGCTTAATTAAGGGACGATGAAGAAATCCCCTCCCTGGACTCCTTCCAATACACAGGCACAGAGAGGGTCACACCGTGTGGTTTTAGTCGGTTCGAGTCCGACACACCACCCCGCCGTAACCCCCGACGGGGTGACGGTCCGCAGGGATTTCCACACGTAAAAAAAAAAAAAAAAAGGGACGATGAAGAAATTAAAGTCTACAAAGTTTTATCTTTTCCAATAATTTCCAATTAGACAAGGTTAACAAGGTTAATATAAAAGTATGAAAATTGGCAATAGATAAATATACGCTGCGATTCGCCTCTTTTTAATTTTATTAGATCCACGAGGATTGGTATTTTTACCCAAAGAAAAAAAGGACAGTCGACTATTATGCCAGCAGCATTGTCGCGTTGTATGACAATGAATCAACCTTTACACCAAGAACAAGCCGGCACGGTGGTCGTTGCATGTGGCTACCACGCGTACACATGGCGTTAGCAAACCTTATATCTATATATATCTAGCAACGTCCCTTATTTAGGCGAAAGCAACACGTGCAACCGAAACTCAGACTCAGTCCAGGACACATCCCTCAGCCTATATGACACTTTGGATCCACTTCACGATGATGATGATAAAATCGATATTGATATGGATGGACCCACACTCCGAAACAATATTTGCCGATCAATGATAATGATAGCATCATACATAGGATATGGTTCTAATAGTGAAAAAATCATGTTTCGTTATAAAAGACCAGCTCGAACAAAATAATGATAATACAACGTTTCAATTTTAAATATTTGTGTGCGATTCGATCAATTTGATAAAAAAGCCTATTGAAAAATGCCTTATAAATATTTCACCATAGCTAATTAATTTTTGATCTATATTAATTAAGTAGACAAGGGACGAAAGCCGACAAACAAAGAGATGGTCGCGTCTTAAAGATTTTTTTCCCAATCACCGAATTGAATAGAAAATTGAAATTCATTTACGAAATTATAACAGGCGAGGCACTTCTTGTAACTCGATAATATTAACGAAGTCAATATTATTTTCTGCCCACGAAACGAAACATGGCTTTTTTCTTTATGTTTTATTCATTCAACCACAAAGGAATTTTTTCGTAATATTTTCTTATAAAACCTGTAGTAACTTGATTGCTTTTGGAAACTAGATTAAAATTGATATTTATAGCTATTTTCTAATGTCAGTTCAAACTAGATCAGTCGGTAAATGAAGTCTATAAGACTTTTTTGTTGTTTGTTTCGGAGTTTGGGTGTTTTCTATGTCTAATATGTATGTATTTACAAAAAATGTATGTTTATGTATTTATATCAGTTGTTTAGTTACTAGTAATACAAGCTCTGCTTAGTTTGGGGACTAGATGGCGTTTTATATATGACGGGGCGGTGTGCCCGGTAATGTTTTTAAATACAGTGACGTCATTACTATTATTATTATTGGAATATTTCATTTTCAGAAATAACTTGAAATAAACTTCACTTTAACAAGAATTCACTTTTAATTAGTATTGATTTCACAATAAGTTAGGTGTTTGCTGTCCAAGCGCAGACAAACGAATCCTCGCTCCGCTGCAGCGGGCGGCTTTTTATAGGCATTGTAGTGGGGCGGTCGACCGTTGCGTGTTGTTTACGTCACTGGGAACACGTGCAGCTATGACGTAGTTAGTTGAATGTTGTGTTGCGCCGATACGACCATTCTGACCGGCAGTGCGCGCTCTGCACTAGCCGTGTTGTTGATGTTTTTCCGATGAGTTTATCTGTAAAACGTAAATGTTTTTCTTTGATTTGGTATCTGTGTACCTTTAATTATATTGACGTCTACACTGTGGTAGGTAATGAGTATAGCGTACTATGTGTTGTGACGTACTCTGTGGTACTATGTGTGGTGGCGTACACTGTGGTACTATGTGTGGTGGTGTACACTGTGGTACTATGTGTGGTGGTGTACACTGTGGTACTATGTGTGGTGGCGTACACTGTGGTACTATGTGTGGTGGCGTACACTGTGGTACTATGTGTGGTGGCGTACACTGTGGTACTATGTGTGGTGGCGTACACTGTGGTACTATGTGTGGTGGCGTACACTGTGGTACTATGTGTGGTGGCGTACACTGTGGTACTATGTGTGGTGGCGTACACTGTGGTACTATGTGTGGTGGCGTACACTGTGGTACTATGTGTGGTGGCGTACACTGTGGTACTATGTGTGGTGGCGTACACTGTGGTACTATGTGTGGTGGCGTACACTGTGGTACTATGTGTGGTGGCGTACACTGTGGTACTATGTGTGGTGGCGTACACTGTGGTACTATGTGTGGTGGCGTACACTGTGGTACTATGTGTGGTGGCGTACACTGTGGTACTATGTGTGGTGGCGTACACTGTGGTACTATGTGTGGTGGCGTACACTGTGGTACTATGTGTGGTGGCGTACACTGTGGTACTATGTGTGGTGGCGTACACTGTGGTACTATGTGTTGGCGTACACTGTGGTACTATGTGTTGGCGTACACTGTGGTACTATGTGTTGGCGTACACTGTGGTACTATGTGTTGGCGTACACTGTGGTACTATGTGTTGGCGTACACTGTGGTACTATGTGTTGGCGTACACTGTGGTACCATGTGTTGGCGTACACTGTGGTACTGTGTGTTGACGTACACTGTGGTACTGTGTGTTGGCGTACACTGTGGTACTGTGTGTTGGCGTATACTGTGGTACTATGTGTTGGCGTACACTGTGGTACTATGTGTTGGCGTACACTGTGGTACTATGTGTTGGCGTACACTGTGGTACTATGTGTTGGCGTACACTGTGGTACTATGTGTTGGCGTACACTGTGGTACTATGTGTTGGCGTACACTGTGGTACTATGTGTTGGCGTACACTGTGGTACCATGTGTTGGCGTACACTGTGGTACTGTGTGTTGACGTACACTGTGGTACTGTGTGTTGACGTACACTGTGGTACTGTGTGTTGGCGTACACTGTGGTACTGTGTATTGGCGTACACTGTGGTACTGTGTGTTGGCGTAGAATAGGTTTGTAAAACATAACCTGAGTTCCTGTTTTTTTTTTTTTTTTGTTCAGTTGCATTGGCTTGTGAAGTGGATGGTGTAGGCTCAATAACCGATACTGGAGTGTAGTCTTCTAACGCCGATACGGTCAACCGATCACCAGGTTGTGGAGCACGGCGTAGCTGATCATGGGCGACCTTGCGGGGTCGTCCTCTGCCGACAACTTTCTTTACCAAATAACGGTCATTTTCCAGTATTCGACAGACTTCATATGGCTCGCTGAATTTAAAGTCCAGCGAGGTTTGGTTGCGGGGGTTATTCTTAACCAATACGTAATCTCCTCTTTGGAAATTATGAATTTTGGCTTTGTGTAGGTTGAAGCGTTGCCTGTCTTATTCGCTAGAACGGATCATTTTCTGTTGTACTTGTTTTGTAAGTGCTTCTATATCAACAGTTTCGTTGTCGATATCTACCAAATTAAGAAGTATAGGAGGTATGCAGTGCTTCCGTTGTGTAATAAGTGACAGTGGTGCAACGCCAGTGACTCGATGAGTTGTACAATTTAATGCCAGTTGAAGTTCTTCTAGTACAGTATGCCACTGCTCTGATTCATAGTTTTTGATCATTACTAATGCATCTTTGAGGGTTGCAATGACCCTTTTAACTAGCGCATTCGCTCGGCTGACTCCTGGAGCGATAGCATGGATATTTATTCCAATATTGTCACAGTACCCCTTGAATTCGCCAATTAACTCTTCCGCCATCGATTCGAGAAAGCGTCAATGGTGACTGACGTACTGCTGATCATCTGGAGAACCCAGCTTCCTTGTTATGTCCAGATGAATAACTTGGAAGGTAGCCATCGGTTTTTGTATCGGGTGTAATTGGCCTTGAATGGCTCCGGATCTTCCTTTGGATGATCGGCATATGACACAGTTATCCACAAAACTCATTTCGTTGAACTAATAAGTTTCTCAGATTCCCTGTAGTGTCTTTTGTCGATTCGTAAACATGTTCTCTGAACATTAGGATATCCCGGGAGTATCTATTTTCGGGTTCAAACGTGGTGATGAGATTTTTTCGCAACTCTTCCCACGTTGTAGTAGTGACCATCCAATCATCGATCCACATTTTGGCGCGTCCCTTCAGCAGGCTGCATACTTTCATGCGTACATCGAAATCATCCAATTTGTATGCTTTAATTGCTTGATCTATATGTTGGCACCATTCTCGTACACCAACGTGAGTGTCCGGATCGAATGATGGTAGATCGACGTCCTTGATCCTCATTTTTGCTTTTGTAGGCGAAGCACATACCCGCTCTGACATTTTTTTGCATCGTCTCCATGATTTGCGTTAGGAATTGTAGTGGTATCCCTCTCATCTGTATTCCATAGTGAGGGTACATTTGTAGTCTTGATTGTGATTCTGTTTCTAATGGTGTATTGTTAACCAGTGCAGGTTCCTGCTGCTGGGTGTTGGTTGGTTCCAGTTGATCAGGTGGTGATCGAGCTGATGAAAAAGCATCTTGGGTACGAGATCCTCGCGATCCCACTTCTGATGACGGGGCGGTGTGCCCGGTAATGTTTTTAAATACAGTGACGTCATTACTATTATTATTATTGGAATATTTCATTTTCAGAAATAACTTGAAATAAACTTTACTTTAACAAGAATTCACTTTTAATTAGTATTGATTTCACAATAAGTTAGGTGTTTGCTGTCCAAGCGCAGACAAACGAATCCTCGCTCCGCTGCAGCGGGCGGCTTTTTATAGGCATTGTAGTGGGGCGGTCGACCGTTGCGTGTTGTCTACGTCAATGAGAACACGTGCAGCTATGACGTAGTTAGTTGAATGTTGTGTTGCGCCGATATATATATAAATGTCCGCAATGAAAGGGTGTTACACCTTGATATTCATAAAATGACTAATTGAAACTCGTGGACTTGCGGTTTTGGTTGTACCATTACAATAATAATCACGAGTAACTCCGCTAAGAGCAGCTAGTCTAAAACAAAAGAAGCCTAGGATAGACCTTCTGCCATCAACTATATGATAGTGAAAGTCCCGTCAACATCGGCACGGTCGTTCCAGAGATTTCCCGGAACTAACAAACAGGCAGACTGAGAGACAGACAGGCATATTTTTATTCAAAAAATAAACCTACATAATAGCGGAAAGAAATTCTTATGTTCCTAAAGACATATACAAAACTTTTAATAAATGATTTTATAAAGTAAGTGTGTACTTTCAAATGGATTTGATACTTGAAAACTTCCGACTAATTCACTTTTCAAACTAATGAATCAAAATCAAAATCGATTCATCCGTTCGGGAACTACGATGCCTCAGACAGACACACACACACACGCACACATGCACGCACGCTCACAAACACAGACACGTCAAACTTATAACATTCTGTCGTTTTTGCATCGGGGGTTAAAAAGGAATTTATTTGAAATATTATATAGACAAAAAAAAATATGGGTTTGATATTTTTGAGGTTTTTTGTCATAAACGTATTTTAAACATACAAAACACCCAAACTCCGAAACAAATATACTCGGATAACACAAACATTTTAGTCGAGCTCAATTACCAGGTTAAATTCCTGGGCTCTATAGTTCACGCATCCGGTAAAATCGAGTGCGACGTCAAAGTACGCATTGCTGCCACGTGGGTCAAATGGCGTGATATGACCCGATATCATTGGTATCCTTTCAGGAGCCGCATGTCATTGAAATGAATATGTTGCGTTCGATGTGTGGAGTCCACCGAATAGACCGTGTGAGGAACTCTCGCATCCGCGGTAGCCTTTGTGTCCGTAACATTGCGGAGTACGTCGGCAAGAGTGTCGCCTTCGCTAGTATGGATACGGCAACCGCCCAGCTTCGTGGGGAGCAAATGTTTGGCCATGCCACCTCTACCGGGCCCCGGCAGAAGGGGTAGACCCAAGAAGTGCTGGTTTGACGTCGTAAAGGATATCGCGATATGCGCGCCAATAGTCTCACAACGCAGGATGCTGAAGACCGTGCGAAGTGGACGAAATATAGTTGGAAAGCGGACCCCGGGCGTCCCCAAACTCAACCGGGACGTTAGTTAGATTTTGGATTCTAATTCAGACATATAAAAGCTGCCTTGACCTTTTCTAATAACTGCGGAATCTGTAACACAATATGCGGTACGACCCGGAAATCGAACCTGAGAACCTCTTGATCAGCAGCCGCATACGCTAACCACTAGACCAACAAAGCAGTCGATACGTCCTGAACCAATTTTCATGTTCTTTTTTGTTTTGTCAAATCTCTTCAACAAGTAATTAAAGTCAAGAGTCATTGACCTTTTAATTTGCTAAGAAATCGTAATAAGATGACTTTAGACCAGCATTTGTTAAGAGGTTGAAGGGTTTTTGTATTAATTTGAGCTCTGTCAAAAGATTGCCGCGTATTCAATCCATTTATATATTTGTTAAATATTGTACGCAAAAATAAACGTTATTGTCGTTTATCCTAGTATTGGTTAACCTTTTTTTCAGTATCAGAATAAAAGTGGAAAAAAGATTGAGTGAAATTGAATTTGCCTATCATAAAATACTCTCCACAAAACTATTCTGACTATTTTCTGTGTGATCTTCTAACCTATCTTCTAGTAAAATGATTTATGTTTCATAAAATGATTCCTAATTTAAATGAACCTTATTATCTCATATTAACAAGTACGAGAATTAGAAAAAAAAAAAAAAAATTCTCAATTTTTGTGAATATACTAGCTGCACCTCACGGTGTTACCCGTTGTTTTGCAGTGCTATTCCAGACTATAGTTTATTTATGTGCTATATTTTATTCAGATCCGTTTTTGCCAGAATGAGTAACAAATATCCATACATCCTCGCAAACTTTAAGAGCATAAATGGTCCCTTAAAACACCTTGTGTAGCCAGTCTTTTCAAAAACAATCTATATGTTATGGATATAGCCATGTTATAGATGTAGTTTTCTTTTATATTTATTCCAAACAAGTCCTTTGACTGCACGTTTGGTCTAATGGTTTAAGCTGTCGCCACGTCGTTCTCTACTGCGGCATGTGTCATGAATTGAAATCCTACGAGGGACAAGACTGTGTGTGATCTAATTGTTTTTCTGAGTCTGGGTGTTCTTTGTGTCGGTTTCATGTTTGTTTGTAAAGTCCCCCGTGATGCGACCGCGTCCAACAGTAGAACTCCTCGCTTTACACTGAGTGAAAGTATGTAGCAAAACTCTCTGCACACTCTTTCTCACTTAACACTCTACCATTTTTTCTTAATATGGTATTATTACACCTGCCTTGTTTATTTTTATTGAAATTCCAAAAAGATTTCGGTTCCTTAACTATTTACCTGTAATCTATGCTGATAAGCTTCGGTCGGTCGGTGACTATATTCCTAATGCGAGAGCTGTCTTTTTTAGAAAAATAAAACTTAAGGTCACAATAACTATCAAACAATATGATATACGTTGTGAAAAATTTACATGTTTGTACAATTGAATACACAAAAATCCATGTTCCTGTTTATACTAAACATAGCACTTTCTGTAATTTCACTTAATTTCTAACAAACATAAAGAAGTAGAAACATGCAAGTTTACCCAACTGTATATACTACTTGCAATTTAAGTGTAAAGTTTTCCTTCAACTGTAAACTTCAACGGCACGTTATTTACATATGGGCTGGTTTTTAAAAACCAACTTCTTTCTAGCTTATCTATAAAACTGAACTTGAAACTATGGATGAATTTTGTTAGTTACTCATGCAAACCTAGTAACGGATAGCTGATCATATAACAAAATGGACCCTACTGTTTTTCATTCTTTTCATTATATATAAAAAAATATTACGCTTTTTTATAAAATATAAAAAAATATCACGCTTTTTTATAAAATATAAAAAAATATTAAAGTTACATTTGGCTTAAAGTAACTATCTCTCTTCAATTATAGAAAGCCTGATTACCAGACAATTCTAGAGTAAAAGATTCAGAATAAAAATCTAAATGTATAATTTTAATGATACCTGCTTTATGAAACGAATATTAATAACTAGCTTTCGCCCGCAGCTCCGCCCGCGTATGTCGGTTATCGCGGTAAAAGGAGCCTATGTCCTTTCTTAGTATTTAAAGTATATGTGTACCAAATTTCATTTAAATTGGTTCAGTAGTTTTACTGTGTAAGCCGGACAGACAGACAGAATTACTTTCGCATTTATGATATTAGTGAGAATATTAATATTAATACACTGTTGGCCAGCTGTACGACAAAAAATTATTAAACTTCATATTTTGTACACCTGATATTTCTCATCAACTTGATTCATTCAACTGTAGTAGTCATGCGTAAATTGTATATTAGTGTTTTAATTTGTTTTACCACGCGTGAAATACAAGGCTTTGCTTAGGACTCTATTACCGTTTTATTCATTTCGCTAGCGAAATTCTTCATTTGCATGATACTTGAATGTTATTATCATTCTTTCTAACACAGAAAATATTTTAAAAAGATACTTGGCATATTTTTAATCAGAATTCAATTTGAGCAAAATTACTTTTGTTAAATTTTTTTATTATTAAACACAGTTGTTTAATCTTTTGATAATTTTTTTTTCGGGTTATAATTTACTTTATGACTTGAGAAGTATCACAGTTAGAATCACAGGTGTTCATTAGTTATTTTACGGTACAGCTATGATACCCTTCAAAATTTTATTGACTATAAATAAATAGAACAAAATAAATATTTCGGACATGAAACTAAGAAGAGCTGAACTATGAACTATAGATTAACTGATAGAATACTTATATAGTTTTTTTTGTAAATACATACATAGTATTATACATAGAAAACACATAAACTCCTAAACAAATAAATATCATACAAACACTTGGTCCGATCCAGGATATGAAACCGAGGCCTGAAGCACAGCAGTCACAAATACACTACCACGACTTTTGTGCCAGCGAGGCAGTCTATCATCATCAGCATCAGCCCGTCGCAGTCCAATGCTGGACATAGGCCTCGCCAATTGCAAGTCACTTAGTGCGATCCTCGGCTACTCGCAGACTATAAAGTAATATAAAAAAACACTGCAATAGATGTAATAAAAATATTGAAGAGGTTACATATTATAGTGAGCTTTGATTAAAAACCTTCGGCTTATTTTCCATTTAAACCATCATCCCTATTCTGATAAAACGAAACTAAAGAAATTGGAACAGCGTAATAAAACCTAAAACACTGTTCACATAAAAATGTTTTCGTTCAAAACAAAAGATCTTATTTCTGAAGAGTATTCAATTTTTGTACAAAATTTTATAAACGCTATACGTAAACAATAAAAAGTTGATTGAATACTAGAACAACACGATGTAAAACAAAATTGTTGTTGTATATTTATGCTGTTACCTAAAAAATTAATGGTTTCTAGACAGCTTCAATTTATTTCTTAGCAGAGTAAATTGTAATTAAGTTTTTGTTATACAAGTTATACAAACTATTTATGTTTTATGTTTTAAATAGTTTTATGTTTTAATTGAAAAATATGTTATGTAATTTAGGCAGGTCATCTTCCGAGCCTTTATTCCCAAGTTCATTTGGGGTCGGCTACTAGTTCAACCGGTTTTACCTGAATTTCAGTTTTTCCGGAGCGACTGGCATCGGACCTCCGCAACCCTAAGGGAGAACTGAAATTCGAAGATTGAACTAGTTGTCAGTATATTTGAGGGCACTGACTTTCCAATAACGATTGCCATAGATGTTCATGACAACCGGGACCGACGGCTTTACGTGCTCTCCGAGGCACGGGCGTGAATCACCGCCAAACTTCCAAACTCCGGGCAGCTATTAGAAATTTCCTAAGAAAAACCCAAAAACACTTTTTGGCCCGACCCGGGATTTGAACCCGAGACCTCTTGATTAGCAGTCGCATACGCTAACCACTAGACCAACGAAGCAGTTAATATATTATATTAACTTTTCTCGCGTGTATGTCGGTAGTCGTGACGAAAAGTAATGTAATAGACTGATAGAAGACAAACTTATTTACTTTCAAATTTATAATATTACTTTCTTCTAAGGCTAGTTCTCACCTAAAGTTCCGTCCGCGTGTATATTGGCTATCGTGGTAAAAAGTAGCCTACGTCCTTTCTCAGACTCTAGACTATCTGTGAACCAAATTTCATTTAATTCAGTAGTTTTGACAGATAGACAGAGAGAGTTGCTTTTACATTTATAATATAAGTAAGGATGGAGTGTGCGTTAATAAAATATATTTATCATCATACTATAGATACATTACAAATATTTCTGAGACTATAAAAAAGAATAAAATAAACACTGGTGCCCGAGAAATTGAAACAAATGACTCAAGTTGTGAAAAATAGCTGAGTAGAGGCTCCGAGAAACGGAGCAATATTGTAGGTTATAATTTCTTTTATCGATGATTACACCGTTTTGAAAAGTTAGTCTCAGAAATTAAGAGGACCTGGTAAGATTTTTTAATCCATCTATTTCTGTAAACGATCGCTTATCATAGAAATATCACAATAAAATTATCAAATAAATACGGACAAAGTCACGAGCAAATGTTTCCAATGATACCAAACACGGCACATTTATCTCAAATTTACTTTTTAACATATTTACTTTATGACCTATAGAATGAGTCCGATCGGACGATCAAGACACTTCTAACGATTCTCTCATACATACTACATAGCCTGACAAAACAATAACCCTCCTTTGGCTTTGCCTAGTCGGGTAGAAAGGTTATAAATCAGACCTACTCAAACGAAACTGTGTTAAAATGGCTGCATTATATCGCCTAACTTAACTTTGAGTAGAAAATAAACTTTGCTGGTGTTATAATTAGGAGTGTTAAATATTTCCATCGCATTTAAATTTAATCATTAATCAACAAATTTGAAATAAATTAAATTTGGAGTTTAATGAGCTGAGATGTTTTGTTATAAACTTTGTAAGTGTTTGAGATAATCTGAGAGTAATTTATTAATGTTCCCTCGTCAGGAATGCGTTTGCCTTGAATTTCCTTAAATATTTTATAAAGAATGTTGCTTTTAGTTAAATTATTTCTCTTGAGTAGATTACAGATATAGATAATTTACTATAATTATTATAATAAACCAATAAATTAGAGATACTGCATCCATATGTTTCGTTTATATCTAGTTTTTGTAAAGTGGCTGATTTGTCTGAATGGAATTACTCCATAACCTTTAAGTAACTTTTAAGTGAAGTATCGTCTGAAGGGCGGCCTGCTGTTTACTTTAAATTTTCTAACGATTCTGTTAAATAAAATGAATGTAAATATTTGGCAATGATATTCTCAAACTCTTATAACTCAATTTAATAAAATTTGAAATGAAACACTCGAATAGACAAAGGCAAATAACAATTATACATAGATGCCTAGTTTTACTTCGTTCGTTTCAATGTCAGAATGTATTTGCAGAAACTTGGCTAGATTATAAGAGAGACAGACTATTTTTTTATTCGAAATAACTAGCTTTTTTTCGAATGTTTCTAAATAAATACAATTTAAAATATATATAAGTAAGATTTTATATGTACGTACATACATACGAGGTAAACTACAAGTAATATTACGATACTCTTCATATTATAATCAACGTTATTCGTATAGAAATATCGACAATGTGAATTCGAAACAGCAGAGTATAGGTAAATAGACTTGAAAGTGCTTTCATTTGAACATATGAACCCAATGAAGAACAAACACACTCATGAAAGGATTGCGGTTCCCAAAGATCGACCGACACAAATATTTGACGCCGGGATTTATCAACCTTATCCCTTGGGGACTGTTTGATTTTTATGGCTAGTTTCTTTGATCTTTTGACAGGTCAAAGGTTTTGTAGAGACCTTTACGTGTCGTTGTTCTATAAAACCTATTGATAGTAAGCGTAATAAACGTAAATGGGAAAAAATGCTTAGAGTGCACTTTAACATAGTTGCTTAATAAGTTTACTAAAAGTACATTTATGAATACATATTTCCAGGATAATAAAAACGCAATTAGAAAAATGACAACAAAAATGAATAAAAGTTTAAACCAACCAATAAAATCATCATCATCAACAGCCTTTAACAGTCCACTGCTGGACATAGGCATCTTCTTAGAAATAAGATTTTGGCCTACTATACTATGCTGGCCAGACCAGAGGCCAGAGGGTTGGTATAAGGTTGGTTTCAAGTTTTTCTTCTATATGCATTGATGTTGTCTTGCGTAGTTTATCCCTTAGTCGCCTTTTACAACACCCGCTGGATGTATAGAGGTGGTGACACTCTGTATTCTTAATCCATCACCACACGAACAACCAATACAATATTAACTGGCAATTAAACAAAACAACGATGTCTAAAGTAGTAGAGCTACGCTGATTTCAGCACGAACAGGCCGGCTCCACCGACCGAGGTGCTACTACCCACTCACAGAAGACCTATATTAAAACGTAGCATTCGTGCTATCACGAGACCGAATGTACCATAATGCAGAAGCATTTCATTTGATTGAATTGCATTTATTTGATAATACAGATAAATCTAATTCCGTGCCACTTTTGCGAGTGTGTCTATGAAGTTGATTTGTTTTGAACGTTTATGTGTTACAAATCTTTAGCTTTGTGCCCAACTTCGACGTATAATGTTTTCAAAATGGGCCAAACTAAATAATGTACAAGAACAATTTCGACAGCGAACTCCTAATACATCAAGTGGAACCTAATTCTGCCGTAGACTGACTTTGGAAAAGAGAATAAAATTCGGAATTGCGAAGTGAAAGGTCAGGAACGTAGACGATTTCTATAAATGAAATAATCATAAAGGCTTTTCATAACAAGAAGATAATACTATCACAATGGACCCACTGATTGATTGATTAAAGTGTTTATAACAAGGTATAATTATAGAAATAAAGCTTAATAAAACTTCTATAAGGAGCATATTTCCGTTCTGTTCTGTTTGTCTATACTGAATACGACTGCACGGTTGGCACAGTGGTTTAAGCGGTCGCCACGCGCCTTTTTGTCCAAATCCCACGTGGGAATTGGGATAACACTTTGTGCAATTCACAATTTCTTGTTCCGAGTCTGGGATTTCTTTGTGTACGTTTCATTTTTGCTTGTTAAGTCCCGCGACAGGAATTTATTTATTTATTTATTTCTGAACATGCAATCTTACAAGCTAACAGATTTGATATCCAAAACGCTTACAAGACTAATTTTACGGAAATTAAATTTTAGATTAATAAGCAAATACATTCATTGATGTCGGTTTGAAAATAATTAAAAATAAAATATACTAAAAATAATGAATTATTAATACAAAATCAATTATATTCATAATGCGGGAGTTGTCATTTAAAAAAATATTTTTTGAATTGACTATAAGTGTAAATATCTGTAAGTCAGTAAAATCTCTCATCTCTCTAAGTAATTTATTTAAATTGAAATTCAAACATTTTGATCCAGAACCAGAAACCTTTTCCCCTATTTTCCTGTGCGGAAATTCCTTAGGAAAGCCCTGGAATCCCAACTTACCTCGGGCCTCCTACTACTTACAGATGATCCCGTCTTGAGTGAAAACTCATAGCATTCCATTTACTTTCTGGTTCTTCTAATACAGATAAAGAAGATGGCATTGGAAAGGGCGTAGCTTACAGGTGTCCCATCGTCACCATATCGGGATCTGATGGTGGGATCTCAAGAAAATCGAGGGAACTCCTCAAGTATCATACACAATTGTCGCAATTTGGGTTCTCGAAATAGTTTTTCTTTGAAGTCGGTTTCTTTTTGTTAAAATTAATTATTTGATTGAGGTCCTATGTGGGTCACCATGCTGTTTTATCTACAGTCACAATGAAGATGGTGACCACTTTTCAGGGATTCGACTCATACTTTTTATCAGCAGAGTAAAGTCACTCTGGCAGGCAGGATATTTTTAGGCTCAATTTTAAAAACATAATATTACTTAAGCTGGTACGATTTCCGTACTTAGACTATTCTATACTTAGATTAGTCATATTGAAATATAGACTAATATAATAGTATTAATACTTTCCGCATCTTGCAAAGATGCGTAAAAGTCCCCCAAGGTGTACGATAAATCACGGACAAATGTTGGCGGTGAGAGTTTTAATTAAGACACCTTTGGGGAATTGTCGAAGATAACAGCCTTGCTTTGTGGAGACGCGATTTAATACAACTTTTTAGATAATAAATGCAGTAGTGTCTTTTTTATTTTCTTTTGAATAGACAATTGTAAATCATTAAAATTAATTGTTTGTATACATGTATTTGTTAAAGAAATGACAGAGAAAATGACGTAAGTGATAATTGAAAAAACGGAATAAAACAACACTTATTTTTATTTAATTTTAGTTTGAAATATGTAATAAGATTATAATATTACAGTTTTGTACAGTCAGTAACTTAAGAATCTTGACTATATTATTGTTTATCTTTATACTATCACAAAATATCTATTCAGCCCATACCAATATTTATTTACGTATTTTTAACTATGGACCGTTGGTATATGTTTATTCAGATGCTTTTATTACTTGCTGTACAAAAATATCGACCAAGCGCGAATCAGACTTGCGCAAGAAGGGTTCCGCAGTATTATCAATACATTTTAAGCGTGCCGATATTAATATCAAGCGAAAACTAGAATCACAATCACTTTTGTTTAATTCCCCATTTCAATATTTATTTAAATTGTTTTAACTATTAGTTGTTCTACCGGCAACAAAAATACATCATCTGTAATTATTTTAAATGTCTATCTCTCACATTTCATGAGTTACAGTCAGGTGAGATACGGACCGACAGAAGAGCCTTAGTAATTGGTTTATGTTTTTGGGTACGGAACCCTTAAAACTAACATGAAGGTATCGACAATAAAACATCAGCAAATGTAAGCTCAAACAAAATATCTTCACGTCAAAATATTTAAAAAGGATTCGTACTTAATATTTCTAAGAAAATACTAATATCACAAAAGATTGTTCTAGAATATGATTTCATATTTTACTATTAAAATATTAGCTTGGTTGTATTTTGGTCTACAAAGTTCTCAACAGAACATAATATATTATATGTTATGTATCTAACTTTTGCTTGTTGTTCATTTAAAAGATGAAATGTACTTCTAATTCACTTTAAAATATAAAGTATAAAAGTTTAAAATATAAATGCAAATATACTTCAAACTATTTTTCACTGACAAACCTTTGTCATAATATAAAGTTTTGCTTATTTAAAATTGTTTTGACACTTACTTTATTAATTTTTATACTTCTTATTTATTTCAATACAATGTCATTGTTTTAATTAACAGTATTAAAGGTGCTTTCACTAACATAACTGAATGATATAACATTTCAAAGAATACCGGTCAACAAGAAACCATTTTCATGAAGCTAAACTAGACCCATGTCAAACCAAGTGTCTGTTGAGCGCCCAATCCCCAAAGACAAACGAGGCGATCACATACAACGGCTGGATCAAACGTGACCCGTGAATTTATGATGAAATAAAACTTCTGGAAGCGACGACATATTTGATTGAATATTATTCATTTATTCATAGAAAACAGTGAAGAAAGTGGAATAGGGTTTACTTACCTTATTCCGATTTCAATTCTTAAAATTTTGTGAATGCAGTTGGTACTAATTTAATAATAACAACCCTAAAATGATCCGTAATATATGACAGGTCTGCAACGTTGATTTGTTTTGAGTGGATGTTGATAAGCTGCAATGTAGGCTGCCAAGAGTTGTGAAGAAGGTCGTATTTCTTGCCATTCCTTTTATATTTGATAGAAGTTTCTATCGTGTTAATAAAAGAAGAAGAAGAAAAAGGAAACAGGAACATATATGCATATGTCAGTAGTTCTTGTAGTGTTCTTCTTGCTCTTGTGCTTTTTTTTTCTTTTTTTTTGGAGACAGCCAAATCTTATTTACTAAACAAATAAATTTAAAAGTAGTAAAAACTTCTTTTATAAGTAGATAGATTTGTCCATCAGAGGAGAGGCCTGTTAAAGGATGCTGATGATGATGATGATTAAGTAAAAGACTTGCCAATATAATATTTTCTGAACACAATACCAAATAACTTCACAAACTTAACAGTCGAACAAAATTTATCTATTTTCTACTATACTCGTGTAATATTAGAGGTTTATGTAATCAAATTAATTGTATCCCTTATCACATAGACCATAATTCATCTATCGAACAATAAATCAGTTAATCGAGACAGTTCATCGTCTGGATTAACCAAATAACTCATAATTCTTGACCAAAACTTATTTTTCTAATCTAAAAGAGCATATTGGCTGAATGAGTCATGTATATTTATGTTCTAACTTGGAATAAGATTGAATTTACATACTGCTATGTTTACCACAATGTAGGACTAGTCGAACTTTCTTTAAACTGTTTGAGTATTGCAATGTGTTCAACGAAGTTTTTAAAAATTTTAGATGTATTGAATATAACGCAACTTTCTATAATAAAGCCTAATCTATATACCTACCAACTTAATATATGTATGGTACCATACATACATTAAGTTGATACAGATCTAGTTCTGCGATACAAATATATAAGGATCATGAAATAATGTTGTAATATCCTGTACCTGTACCTTTTTGGTATGTTCAAAAGCACATCTTTTAAGTATTATTATGTACTGTAACATACGATACATTTTATGACGATGTAGTACCTGTACGAATTGATTTTCTAAACTACCCATATATATTATGTAGGTTACATGTACATATTATTATATACGGGTAGATTAAAAAACCAGTGCGTACGAATCGTTCAATAAGGGTCGATATGCAATATTTCAAAAAACTAAAATAATAATAATAATAATTTATTCAATCAAATCACATGTACAATAATAACAATATTTGTTTATGTAGATTGTACATTAAGTGTATATATTTATGAACAACTTTCATTCATCCATATGAAAAAACAAGGGACCAAAATTGGATCAGCATAATAATTCAATTTTTTGCGATTGAGTTGAAATCTTTCAATTCGAGTCAACTGAATTGCATATTGGTACTCAAACATATTATAGATATGTTTATTAATATTAACAATATGATTCTGTAAAAAAATACGTTTATTTTTCAGAGACACGGATGAAAAGAATTTTATAGTGAAGAATCTAACTTGACACCTGCATTCATTAATGAACAGACTGACTATTTATTTAGAAGGTATTTAATGAGATGTTAACTTATCAATAAGCCTTTAACAGTCCACTGCTGTACATAGGCCTCTCGTTAGAAGGAGGATTTAGCCTACTATACTGCGCTGGCCAGACGGGTTGGTTTCAAGTTAGGCGAGTGGCTAACTTTCGGGCGGAGAGTGGTGGAGTCCTCACCGAGCGACGATGAATCGCTGGTCGATCCGGCTGGAGACTCCACGTGCTGGCTTCGCCACCGTAGAGGCGCTTCAGCCGGTCATCGGCGAATGGGCAGTGCGGCAGCACGGGACCCTTACCTTCCGACTGACGCAGCTTTCCGGGCATGGTTGCTTCGGAAAGTACCTGCACTCGGTCGCCAGGAGGGAATTGAGTTCCGCCTGCCACCACTGCGACTGCAGTGAGGATTCGGCTCATCACACACTGGCGGTCTGCCCCGCATGGGAGACGCAGCGCCGGGTCCTCACTGCAGTCATCGGAGAGGATCTCTCGCTTCCGGCCGTCGTTCGTTCCATGGCCGGCAGCGAGAGCTCATTTACCGCGGTCGCAACCTTCTGCGAGGACGTAATCACGCAGAAGGAGGCGGCGGAAAAGGCCCGGGAGGACGACATCCAATCGGACCAGATTCGCCGCCGGCGACTCGGGCGGCGGAGGCGCGAACATCTGCGCCTCATGCCGCCTTGAGTGTGGCCGCGGGTGGACGGGACGGGTTTTCCCTCCACCCGCACTATGTGGCCAGACGCGACGGGGCGGCATCGGTGTGTGCCGGACGCTGCCTAAGAGAGGGTCGTCGAACAGAGACGGTGCCCGCATCAGGACTGGGCAGGCGCTGGAGTAGTTCAGAAGGAGATCCCACCCTGGACTTCTCCTCCTCCTAAACGGAGAAGCACGGAGAGGGCACACTGTCTGGTTGTTAGTCGGTTCAAGTCCGACACACCACCCCGCCGTAACCCCCGGTGGGGTGACGGTCCATGATGATTATCCACACATTAAAAAAAAATGGGTTGGTTTCTAGTATTCCTTCTCTTTGCATTGATGTTGTTTTGCATAGTGCATTCTCATTCCTTAGTCGCCTTTTACGACACCCGCGGGATGAATAGGGGTGGTGATACTCTGTATTCTTAATCCTTCACCACGCGGACAATGTTAACTTAATTATCCTTAATGGTATTTTTTAAGAACCTAATGTACAAAACTAGCTTTCATCCACGGTTCCGTATGTATGTTTTTAACTCGCGTTAAAAGTAGCCTATGTCCTTTCTCTAAACTATCTGTGTACTAAATTTCATTGAACTCGATTAAGTAGTTTGTCGTGAAAGCACAACAGACAGACAGACAGGGTTACTTTCGCATTTCTAATATCACTAAATATATTGTGAAATAAAACATGCTAATATGCATAAAAAAATCTAATATATATCTGATCTCTTATTCCACATCAATTTAATCTAAAATCGAAGGGTGTGACGCAACCTCAGCAAATATTTAAATTATCGTTCTGTGATGTCGCAAGATTATAGTGACGACTCCTGAATTTACTTTAATCTAATCGATGCCCTAGATTGATGGGGACCAGACTTGTAGGATAACTGCCAGCCAGTGCCTATCTACATAATTACTTTTAGGTAGAATAAGAATAAAATTTACATTTAAATAAGTAACTCTGCCTGGTTTTTAAACGATTTTTCAAATTTCTTTCTTTTATAAACTTACAACAGCGCCATCTATCGAAGATACGCTGAACCACGGAATAACTACTATTCCTGTATCGTAATAGGTTGTGCTGTATAATAAATAAATAAACACATAAAAACGTAAACGTCTTTCATGTACGGTATTATTTAAAAAAAAACGTAAACGTCTTTCTGTAAAGTAAAAGATTTACACCTCGGTTGAGTCCGCCAGGAAATTAAAAGTAATAGATGGTTATTGGCAACCTACAGCAAAGTTTTGCTTTGATTTGTACTACCGGTAGTTACATAGGAATATATTTATTTGCCTCTCGGAGAAAATTCATGCAAGTATAACTTACTAACGGAATGAAAACTTCTATACTATCTAATTATTTTTTTCAAAATGAGCAGAATCCAAGAGTCGTGGGTACAAACGACACAGTCTGTATGATGGACATGATTTAGCAAGCATACAGTTTTATTTATTTATCTTTATTTTAGACACAAAATAAAACAATGAAAAGTTGATATACAAAATATGTGACTCATACCATACAAACAAACAACCAAAATTTGGACATCAGTCGTTTAAAACTTTTTTAGGTAGTTTACACACAAGTGTTATGAATTGTATTTGTAATTATATTCAAATAAGTTAAGTTACATGTGTAAATAAGTGTCATACAAGTCGTACTAGTCAAATCAATACCAATACATTTTATGTAAGTTACAGTTTAGCAGGGAAGAGATCATACCCAATAAGAAGCACCCACTAGAAAATGCTAACGTATTGTACTCGTAGAGATAAAATCAATAAAAATCAAAAGATCAAGAGGTCTCGGGTTCGATTCCCGGGTTGGTGTGATTCGCAAATATTTGTTTCGGAGTTTGTGTGTTTTCTATGTATAATGTGTTATGTATGTATATGTATGAGTATTTACAAAAAAAAGTAATCAAAGGTCTCGGGTTCAAATCCCGGGTCGGGCCAAAAAGTGTTTTTGGGTTTTTCTTAAGAAATTCCTAATAGCAGCCCGAAGTTTGGAAGTTAGGCGTTGATTCACGCCCGTGCCTCGGAGAGCACGTAAAGCCGTCGGTCCCGGTTGTCATGAACATCTATTATTGGGAAGTCAGTGCCCTCAAATATACTGATAACTAGTTCAGTCTTCGATTTTCAGTTCTCCCTTAGGGTTGCGGAGATCCGATGCCAGTCGCTCTGTGGAAAAACTGAAATTCAGGTACAACCGGTTGAACTATTAGGCCACCCCAAATAAACTTAGGAATAAAGATGATCAGTTGATCATCTACCGAGCCTTTATTCCCAAGTTCCAAGGACACTGGACAACTGTCCAGTGTCCTTATCACAAGCTCTGCTTGGTTTGGGGACTGGGTGGCGTTGTGTGTAAAATAATCCGAAATATTTATTTATTTTGTTGTTATGTAACTAGGAGTCTGTGAATATGTTATAATTTAGAAATATATGTGATATAGAAAAATAGTCAAAAGTGTTTAAAAATGTTTAGCAAATTTTTTATTTAAAATCAAAAAGGTTCACCTAAACATAGCAATACCTACGAAAATATAACTCATTATTATCATCATCGTTATTATACCACATAATATAGAAATCGTTTATGAGAAGCGTACCTTTAATCATACTAAAACAACGGAGTCTGCAGCATAGACAATCAAGGTTGTTATAATGTTAACCCTAGAAAGATAACGTGCGCCTCGGAGGCGCCCGCGAAACGGATTTATCGCTGTCTTTTTTCATCCAACACTTGTACAAGCTTGTTTTTTCAAGCCAACTCAGTTGTCAGTCAACACTGCCGAGGGACAACCGCTATTGTTCGGTAAGTACCATAGTTTCGTTACTATGACGGTGCGTTGCGCTCCAGAGGCGCATGTTTATCTTTTGTGTAACTTTTATGCATTTTGAAATTTATTACTTTTTATTTATTTCTACATAATTAAAGTAAATATAAAATAAGGTTATTGTTACAAATTAGTTTTAAATGGTTTTAGAAGTATCTTTACATCACGGCAAGTATATGAGTGTTGGAAGAAAGAGAAATAATTTCCATTTTGAGTCAAGAAGTTGAAAACCCGGACCCGGACCTTTGGCCCTACTATCATACAAGCCAAAGCCTTCGAAGATGGTTTATATGATGTCCTCGCGCGATGAAGGCACTGTTATAAATCCTACAACTGGTAAACCTGAGATCATTATGTTCTACAACCAGACAAAAGCTGGTGATGACACATTTGACCAGACGTGTTCTTCGATGTCTTGTTCTAGGAAGAGTAACAGATGATCAATGGCAATGTTTTATGGCATATTAAATATTGCTTTTGTCAACTCGTATGTAATTTACACACATAATGTTTTGTCAAAACAAGAAAAACCTTTAAACCGAAGAGAATATATGAAAATACTAAGTACTGAACTGTCTACACCGTGGATGAGATCTAGATTGAAAATTCCTACTTTATCAAAGCGTTTGAGAGAAAATATTGAGAATATCCTGCCACAAACTGATCAAGAGGTTTCTCAAGAAGCTGAATAGAAATCTTAGACTAAAGTTCGGCATTACTGTAGCTTGTGTACAACTAAAAAGAAAAGAATGTCTAAGATGACATGTTCAAAATGTAAAAAGACGGTGTGTGGTGAACATAAAAAAGATGTTTGCAACAAATGTCTGTAAAATATTTTTTTTTTAGTATTATTTGTAACTTGAAACTAAATATAAAGTAATTCATTAGTTAGTTAGAAAAATAAATATAATTGTTACTTATTTTTTTAAAAAAACTACATAAATGTAAATAATTCAAATTTTTGTTACTTTTTGTTAGGGGTTGATAAATCAGTACATAATTTTCTTAATAATAAAAATAATAATATTCATTTGTGTTTAATTAACATGTTATTAATCTAAAACCTCATTGAAATCACAATATAAACAATAATTATTTCAGTTTGTAAATAAATAGGGTTTTAACATTGTGCGCCTCTCAGGCGCATGTTTATCTTTTCAGTACTAAAAAATAAGGATATCTTTCTAGGGTTAACGCAATTTACCTGTGCTGCCAGATATCACCAGGTTCGTCCGAGCAATAAAACACAACATCAACTCCACAAAGCTTATCTCGTTATATTTATCTTCTGAAGCGTGTAACAGAGAGTAATTAGTACAAAAGCCGTCCTTTAATATCTAACAACACGGGTAGTGGGTTATGACCATAATAATTATATCACTATGTAGTTTATTAACGGTGCTGTATCTATAGTAAATTGTATGTGTATGTCTGTATAGATAGATAGATAGACAACTCTTTATTTGCACACCGTGTTACAGATTCACAATACAGTACAGAAATGACTGACATTTAATGTACAAAAGGCGGCGTTATTGCTAAAAGCAATCTCTTTCAGGCAACCTTAGGATGAATTAAAATGATTTGGAAAGACAGTGTAGTAGTTGATAGTGCAATGAGTTTTGAAAAATTACAATGTACTAATGAATATAACGAGAGACGCATTTATATCTCCATACATGTATACATACATACACCACATATGCATACATACATATACATACACATATACATACACATATACATACATATACACATACATACATATATACCAATGATATGCATACATACAATATCTAAATAACTATCAATTATATTATAACGAAAACATTTACATAGGAATACACAAATTTTGCAATTGATTAGTTATGAAGTATAAAATTCCTGAATAATTTTCTTAAAACTAGTTATTGATGTTTACTGGTAAGCGTATAGAGAGAACTTTGTGGAATGCAGAGGCATCTCCAGTCTCAAATCTTCAAATGACCAATATATGTGGATATGTAATGTATTTTGTGGTTGTCATGTTGCGCTTGTCATGAATAAATATAGAAATCTTTACTGGCAAGTCAGTGCCCTTCAAATATACCAGTCACTTCGTGATCAAACTGATATTCATGAAAGAAATATTCAAAAGAAATATTCATGTATTTCTTGCGTGGTGACATCAAAAGAGTAGTTAGTCGTAGTAGTAGAGAGCTAGTATATAATTTTATGATAAGTGTTTTAATTTAGTCAATATCATTACTGTGAAGTTCAATTTCACTCAATGTTGATGATGAAATGTAGTAAAAAGTATAAGTTATATTTAAAAAATGTAACCATTATTAAATACAACTTACTAGTAAATGATTATAATTTAAAAAAAAGGCCGGTTTAATGAGAGAACTTACGTTAGGAGGCTCCTAAAAAGAAAACGGTTTAAGTATAGTTGATGAAAACGGGCTTGAAATAGCTTCAAGACGCAGTGGATGAAAGTAATTGATGTCAATCTTCTTTGATACCCCAAAGCATTTGCTCTTGACAGACGGACGGACAACACATACGCGTTCTATAAGAATTCCGTACCAGTCAAAGAGCCCTTAAAAAATATGAAGATTCATCTAACATCTAAGACTCGTCGGAGTAAAGAGGATTTTTCTTTTAACGAAATCAAATTAAATTTACGATTCTCTGTTTGTAAATCGACACGTTATTTTAGATCAAAACATATTATGTTCTATGAAACATCGACGAGTAATTTAAATACACAATCAAAATCCTATTCCCGTAGCGGCTACTAACTCTGCTTTACATTTAAATTATAAGAACTCTTGTTGATGTTTTGCATTTTATTTGAGATATAAATGCCAATTGTTGCGGTGGAAGGGTTTTACAAATGGTCATGTCCAATGTGCCTTTAGAGTGAGTCAATTCAAGAGGAATACATTTTGAGTTGTTGAAATGAGTATAAAAATTTATATAATCTGTCAGGCTCCTCTTTTTTATCACCATCATCTTCATCAGCCTATCGCAGACCACTGCTGGACATAGGCCGCTCCAAATATCTTTTCTATGATAAAATAAATAAAATAATAATAAATATTTCGAATATCTTACACACAACGCCATCTAATGACAAACTAAGCAGAGCTTGTATTATGATGTTATCTGATGTAAATACATAAAAACATACTTTTCTTGTAAAAACATACATTGTACAAAGAGAAAACACCCAAAACACCGAAACGAGTATTTGTGGATCACACTAAAATTTGATCCGAACCGGGAATTGAACCCGAGACTACTACCACTGCGCCGCCGAGTTAGTGGCTTTATCAAAATAAATAAACAGTGTATCGTAAGAGACTCACTAGGCTGTTTATATTTTTATGATATAGTGTGTCCTGTATCTTTTTCTACTGATAGTGTATTCCTATTGAAGTCGATGTTATTTTTTAATCTTAATATTTAATCTATTATTAATTGAGTTCTAATTAAGCTACACTGTTAAAGATAAACAAAAAAAGATACCTATCTATTCTGCTACAAAGATTCCTCCTGAAAGGATGGATTCACAATGTTGCTTCGTTCATCACAGCGAGACAGTATGCTATCTTCTGAAATGTGCGTCATTCATTTTCATTCAGTGCCAGCTGAAATACATCGAGCATTTTATTCGGCCCAGGTTTTATATTAATACTTAATGTGCCTCTTGTTTCACGCAATAGAGAATGGAATATGTACAAATGAGATGTTGAAATGTATGTTGAATACGGTTTGAATTTTATGTTGCTCGCCTTTTGTTCTAAATCATACTGGAAATGATTATATTATGCCTATTTTTGCTCAGGAAATAATTTTTATTATTTCACATGCTACGTTTATCTAAATAGAAGTATTTTTAATATCAAATAACAGTGTTTACTTAATGCCTATAATAAGTATAAGGGTACATCAGAAAGCAATTTTTTTTTGCCTGTATGTCTGTTCGTTCCAACTAATATCTGGAAAGGATGATCTTATTTTAACAGAACTTTCACTGGCAAATAGCCGATGACGTAAGAAGTAACTTACATTTGAGCTATGTATTTTCATTATGTACTTATATCTATGCCCTTTGTATTTGTTTTCGTTTTTTCTGTAATTTAACAAAAAAATATTATGGTGCTATATCAAAGTAGAGCCACGCTGATTTCAGCACGAATGGGCCGGCTCGACCCGGCCAGTACTACCCTCACACAGAAGACCATCCTAATAATGACAGCATTCTTGCTGTCGTATTTCACTGTGAGACCGGAGGCCTAATAATTACGCTCACCATGAGGATGGTGGCCCCTACTCCTGGAT
Organism: Phragmatobia fuliginosa; assembly: GCA_932526445.1. Taxonomy (NCBI): domain Eukaryota; kingdom Metazoa; phylum Arthropoda; class Insecta; order Lepidoptera; family Erebidae; genus Phragmatobia; species Phragmatobia fuliginosa. The sequence continues at coordinate 13,913,113 of OW052074.1, read as the reverse complement.
TCTACTCATGCTTTCCATCAGGCAGAGTAGCCAGTTTGGTAGGCTTACATAAATAAAAAAAGTACTCATATATAGACAACTGTGTCCTTAAAAAACATTGACATTTCCATAGTAGTCACAAACTAGAGGTTTAGAGAGAAAACCACAAAATATTGAGCAGCCTTTAGGAATCTAGATGTATTGACCTATCACAACAAATTGGCATATGCACATTGTTCGTAGAGTTAAAACGAGCACTCTATACAAACAGAATTTTTAATTGCGACAAACTTTAGAGAACACCATTTATCTGTAGTGATTTTTTTTGTTGAAAACGTGTTTTTTTCAACGTGTTTGTATTATTTCTGAGATAGTCAACATTATGATAATTAAAACGAGGAGGCTTCGATCTCATGCATCATTACAATATCAAAACACATTAAAATTTGTTTTGCGCGTGAATATATTATGAGTACCTAGCTTAAATATTTTGATTGAACGAAATTCATAGCTGTCGCACTTCATAATCGTTAACATTTTATTGAAAAACTGCACCCAACATGTACTTTTACTGTCCTTGGGAAAGGCAAACAACCATATTCAAATTCGTTATAAATATATACTAAAGTACTATCCAGTATTAGATATAAATTGTTCAGTTTTACCATTTAAGAGTTCATAAATTTATATTTACGACAATAGAATATCTATTTAGTAAATAAGTAAATACAAAAATAATTTAAGTTTAGAATTCGACGTTAAAATTAATGTATGTAAATATTCTTATTTTTACTCATAGCAGTCTCTGTAACTTTCGAGGAGAAAGAATTTGAACCTCATGAATGCTCTTTGTAAATGAAATCCCGGAGCACAGAAATAGGCAACACTTATTCGAGGACTAAAACACTTAACTAAATGGCACATATTTGGATAAAAAAACAACTATTTTCAATCACGAAATTTGAGAACGTGATTTAGGCAGAGCGAGAATTAAATAAATAATAATAAAAAATATCGGATTTCTTACCCACAACGCTGTCTAAAGTACTGGAGTACTAGTTCTGCTTAGTTTAGTAAAACTAAGCAGAACTTATATTATGGGTACTAGACAATTGATATGAATACATAAACATATTTTTTTGGAAAAACATACATATTACACACAAAATACACCGAAATTCGGAAAGAAATATTTGCGGACCACACAACCATTTAGTTCGATTTACCCGAAAATCGAACCTGAGACTTCAAACACAGCAGTCGCATACTACTGCGCCACCAGTCAAATGTGTCAATAGCCCATTCGTACCTCTTAGAATATAAAAAATAACCAAAGCTATGCAAATTAAAGAAAATCTAGACCTTCCAACGCATCAAAACCGTGTGCATCGCTTGAGGCGACGACGGCGCGGCATCACGGCTATGAGACACAGATCAAAGTTACGCTATTCAACAAGATTTAATGGCTTTTTTAATGAAGGAACATAAAGAGAACGGATTTTATGATATATTTTATGTTTATGCCTTGTAAAGGTTTAAAAAGTAATTGTGAATTACTGAAACTGTTTCAACATAAATAAAACTATCGCAATTAATTGAACAACTTCAAAAATCATTTATAATTGTAGGAAAACTAGTAATTCAGAAACAAAGTCGCTTTCCTGTTTAAAGGTTAGTTTATACTGATTATGATTTTAGAAAACTGAACAAAATAAATATAGTTCTTTTAGAAGAAGGAACATCAAAAGTTCTTACACCATAAATACTAATTCCAATTTATATAATTGGCAACTATTTAGGGGCACGGTACCAAAAACAAAGTTTTCATCTATCGCTAACAGATAAATTCATTTTAATTAAAGTACCTACCACTGTGGTAGAAAACTTCGCAATTAAAACCAATTGAGACTGAAATCCTTTTGTTTCACAATATCTTTGAAACTCGACTGTGACTGACTTCATTAAGACATTAAAAGTGGTGAGTTTATTTGCAGTTATTTTAAAGTTTTCTTTTACTTATTCTGTTAATTTATTTTAAAACTAGCTAACCTGCACACCCCGTCTGCGTCTTCTATTGCCCGTGGCGTGATGTTATCCCGAAGTAAATTTGTTTCCCACAAAAAAGGTTATAGTGAGCCAACCTTAAAAGATAGACACATGCTATCTCGCACTTTTTTTAGAACCTTAAAGGGGAACAATGCCGTCATACGTGGTTTTTGCTAAACTTTAATCGTTTACGCAAGGCACGCAGCGGAAAAAAATCTATCGGACACAACAAACAAGCAAAATTTACTGCTTTGTATATCACTATAGATTTGTACCTATAGAGCTCATAACTTCATTCTTGAATCAAGGAATAATATTAGAAGACCTTGGTTCTACTCAGAGCTGTTTGTCTGAGTTAACAATATTAAGCGTAGCTGAGGTTTCCAGTAAGCAAATTTAGTAACGGAATATGAACACTTAGCCTCGGACTTATTGTAGCATAATAGTTCCCTTTGTCGTTTAATAGTTTTCATTAGTCTAAAATGACCTTAAAATAATAACCTCACAAATATTACCTACGGCCGTCTGATATTAAACTACTAGACTGCTTAAAAACTTATACATCTTTCTAAATACCATATTGTAGATAAGTTACATGCGTACACATAACAGTCAACATATTTACTTCTTTCTTATCTACTTAGTAATCAGGATCTCCAACCCTTTACTAACAGGTCCGTCAAGCATAAATTATGAATCTCATTACAAAGATTTGTCTGTACACGTTTTGCATATATTTTAAAAACAGAGTAGATATGTGAGCAGCATATGTCCCAGATATTATTATATTCTTAATCATACCATAAAACCAAGAATAACAATTGGAAATATGTAGGAAGATGGTTTACTTTCTTACCAAACTATATCGGGAGTGATTGGTTGACATTTATCCACTGATAACAATCGAGACCGACTGTCAACTTGACATCCAGGTCACCCATCCAGGTACTGATCGTGCCGTCGTTGCTTACAATCGTATCGTATCTATGTCTAGCTATAAGAGCCGAAAGGCGCTTTCAAGTCATTTAAATTCAAGCGACCAGTTTGCTCATTGGCCTTCCTAAACCGTAAAAAACCTATTTGCATCCTGTGGCAATTTCTGACAGTAATTTGTTCCATTTTATTTTGTTGTTTGTCCCATATTTATTATTTCTACATGTCAGCATTCAGTCACGTTGATAAATGCCCCGCTAAAACACGACGAACAAACAATACCAGTACACGTTCGCATTAAAATTCGAGCTTGTGCTGTTAGCGTTATGCAAATTGTATGTTCTGCATGTAACGCGATAGCAATTATTACTAGGTAATGTAATTTTGATTGCGTTTGGGTGATTGTTGGTAAAAAATTGTTGTGGATTACGCATCACTAGTAAGTTTTATATTTGTTACATCTGAACACGGATTTAGGCTGCTTAAGTTACGGGAAACAGTATTTTAAAAAGTACGTATGTCTTAATAGCAGCTGTCTTTGAATTCTTTTTAAGAACCACAGTAGTCAAGTCCCAAGGTGTTATCTATACATACAGATATATCGGTAGATCGACAGACCAAAATTGAACACATTGTTTTTAAAATTTATTGTCTGTTAGCAATTTCAAGTGAACAGATTTTCGTTAAATGCACTGGAAGGTTATACTAATGAAACACATTTGACGTCTTAAAATTCTTTATCTACACAAATTTTATCATATGATTTGGCTTAGCTTTTTTCGCTTTTGTAATAAAATGATACTATTTGATGGTCCAAAACGAGAAAATTGAAGAAATTTTGCAAATTAATTGTAATTAAATTTTATTTATTTGAAATTGTATATTTTTATTGTTAAATAACAATTGTACAGGCAATTTCTCCTGAATTTTTGTGTTAATGGGTCGCCATATTTTTTTGTAACCGTTACCAATAAAACGATGGGTTCTGTCTCATTTTATGACCATTTTAAACGCTTTCGATATTGGTGTATCAGCAAATTGCTCGTATTATTATTGTTTTATAGCAGCTTGGACACCATAAAGTTATGGTTGACTAAGTACTTTTTTACGATACATGTGGACGTCATGCCCTAATGGAGATACTTCCCATCTATTCATGTTTTTTCTTAAGGCAAAGTATACAACGCTATATTTAGATACGAAATTTTATTATAAGAATTGACCTTCAAAATATAAAAAAGCTGAGCTCGGGTCTTCTCTCAAGAGAGGGTTAAGACCATTCGTCTTCACGCTGGCCGAGTGCAGGTTGGGGATTGAGAAGACATGCTATGTCTATGTTTCCGCCACTGCGGAACGTCTGTGAAACGAAACGCTTGTCAAACTGACAGGCGAATGACGTTTTGAGACTTGAACTTAAAAACTGTGTGTGTGTGGACCCTGAACGCGTGGCGTAGTGAAGTGAAAAAGATATTCCGCTCCGACAACCACGCGAGTGAGAAAAACCCCTAATCAGCTCAAAACTTGCCGTATTACATAGACAGTGGAAAAATCTTCTTAGTGCGATACAGTACCACAAGGCCGACCAACAGCAGATACTGCCCAGCTCATACCAGTCACCCAACCGTGAGTACCACACCTCTTCTCAAACAATTCCTTCCCCTTACCTAAACCCCACCCTGATGTATTGTACGCTTCGCCCAAGGCGTGTACACTACACTCTACGTACTTTTGGATGTTTTTAAGCCGCCCGAAGCTCTCCAACTAAGCTATACGACTGTTATCTCTTAATAAAAACCGTAACTGACTACTTAATTTTATCTTCGAATAACGTGAATGTTAATAACATTTCATGCCACAAACGGTCATCCATCTAGGTACCGACCGGAGTTACCTACCCTCGGTGATTATTTCCAATCACCTAGGGCAACTTGGCTATAAGTGCTTCTAGCATAAATATCTATGCTATAAAAATGCTTTAATCATAAAAGTTTTATTTTATATTTACCCGATTCAAAGTCTCGAAATCTCGAATCTGCCTGATGAAAAGCCTGAGTACAATTCAGGAGTAGAGAGAGAGGTTGAAGAGCTTAATTTTGTCTCACAGTGTAATAATTACTTAGGTGTTAATTATCTCGGATTAGTGGCAAACAAAGGTTAAGCCATTATAATTGTGTTTATTGTTGTTATTACATAAATTTCCTCTACAACAACCTTTTTCTGGATATGACTGCAGTTTTTCCACGTTGAGAGTTCTTAGGCTTTTCATTGAACAATACCCATTGTATTTTTGTGGTGAGTAACAATAAGCGCTGGCAGTGAATGCCTGACCAAGAGCTCTTTTCCCATACATCTTACATATTATAAAAGAGTGGATGTCGAATTCACGATATCTAGGACAGACGTGCAATTTCTTATATGCACCAAAAACAATTGAAAATATGATGATATGAAAATAAAGAGTTAATAATTATCTTCAATAAAAAGTATTTTTTTTTGTATTTCCCGTAAGCCTCCTAAGGCCTATATTTTTCTAATAAATATAATAAATTCTTTGTAATAGAGTTCATAATCACATACCTACTAGAATGCTTTTCTGAGGTTCTAATTGTGTCACTGTCATATGACCTTAATATGATACCATAATATTAGAGTTAAATATTAAACTGTATGTGTCACTAAAACTTGTAGGCGTAGTAAACATTGTGGTCTGGCGTCATCAGTGCGGCGCTCGCAGGGTGCAGTTCATTACAGTAACAATAGAGCAAACCGTGCCGTCAATGTGACGCACTCATTGTATCTATAATGTTACGTCACTAGTTTATTTTAAAACAGATATTTACCGTACTTTCATTTACTTGTGTGATCCTCTAATCTGGGCTTCTGTCTTTTCAATTTACACAATTCCAGTCAGGTTTTTCCATCTCAGACTTGTTACTGTTCCTCCGCCAGTTACCCTGTAGTGAGTTGTAGTTGAGCTGACTAAAACCACAGAATGTGTATCTGTGCATCTGAAGTAGAAGAAACTGAAAATAGGTTTTACTGCGACATCCGAACCCCTCCCTGTGCCGCACAAGTGCGGGCACCATCTTCAACTAAACTCTCTATTTAGGCAACGTTCTTTACACCCTGACTTTGCCTCTTTGCGGCTTGCTATTTTAGGCGATGAAAGGGGAAACTACGTATGACGGTTGGCAGCGAGAGATCCTTTCTTATGACTACAGTGAGACACCCAAGCCGGACCAATCACCATCATACCATGTGCTACACAGAGTCCTCGGATAGGCACAAGTCCTAAACGGGGACGCCTATTGGTCAGGAAGGAAACTCGTAGAATAACGCTGAAACGCTGCGGTAACCACTTATGGCTCTAACCGTCATTACCATGTGCGAGTGCCAGAATCGTGTTCTATTCTGGACTGATCGTTCAAAATGAAGTTTCGCCCCCCACATCGATGCACCGTGTAATTGTCATTGACTGGATAACCCCCGTGTATAGGTGTATACAATTCTTGTTTTTGTAAAATTCTCCCAAGAGCAGACGCAGCACCGATCAGCTATTACTAATTTAACTTATTACTAATATAAATAATTATGAAGTTATAGTCCTTCATATACATCACAGAAAGTAGCCAGTGTCCATTCTCGAAAATCAAAGTACCTTCTGGCTAAATTTAATTGTGATCAGTGAGCGGTTAAGCCGTGAATATGTAACTGACAGTCAGACGGAGTCAGATCGGACGTCAGATGTTGTTTACCATGTTAAGTCGAACACTAACAAGGTACCTCTACGTACATAATATATATCCAGGCTAAATATTCTAAGTCGATGCTCAGTGTATGAAGCTGCTCAAGGATATCCCTTACATAATTTACCGTAAATACCGTCTGTCATCTTACGTACTGTGTGCGTATAAAATTTAAGTACGTCATGCTTGTAGATGTTTATAGATTTACGAACAAGCCGATTCAGTGAGGTCTTAATTATGACATTTAATACTAGCTTTAGCTCACGTCTTCGCCTACATCTTCTTCAATCAATCTGCAAAATGTGGTTTCTTTGGGAAAGTTATCCAGATAGATTAATAAACTAAAGTCATGGTTTTGCTAATTGGCTTTGCTAGTATCCTACATATAGGTCAAATACAAACAATGATATAAATAAGACTAAACTATTTATTACACGATACATTTAAACATCACTGCAAAAATGAACCTCGTTTTCAAATTGGATTTTCATGACCGCCAACTGTCTATCAGAGTAGAAAGTAGCTAATTGTGTGTTTTTTTTTTCACCAATTTAATTATTTTTTCTATATAGATTGGTATTCGTTTCAGAGAGTAGTTTTTGAAGAAATCATAAAGTATAAGTATAATAAAGTAATAATAAAGTATATTTTTTGCAAAATTACATTGCGAATTCAAACAATTCCAGAATGCAGTATGGTGACCAACACCGTGGCAGCCTGTTGAGAAGCTTCTCATTGATTGTACTCCTAATCACGCACTCACCAGTAAAGCACGACATCACATCGGCACAGGCTAAACACCATTTAAGCTCTTACATGTAGTAGTACTTATCTACATTAATTAACAGTTCCATAAATTTGATTCAGGAATACTCGGTATGCTACCGAGTATTCCTAAATCAAATTTAAACGCTCAAAGTATTTACGCAAAGGGCTCTTAATATATTATGTATGACTACACATCTTTAAATAACTATGGTGTCCGAAAATACTCAGCAGAGGCAAAGCCTTAGGCTGTTCCGTTTATTTATTAACATTAACGTAATTAATTTGTATACTACTTGAACCTATTATGCTCTAAGTGGATACATACGGGTGTTAATTAATATTTCAGACGCTTATCCTTTGAGTACGTACACGTGTGGTCATGTATGCTCTCAGCGAAGTCTCTGAGTTATTACGGTTATTACACATCAGCCCTTGTGATATACCGCAGCTTTGTCATCAACTATTTAGGGAAATTAACTGACTATTAACAGACAGATACACAGTAAGAAGAAGAGAGATAGAAGATCCAGAAGGTGGTACTTGAGCAAATCATGATACGGTCTCCCAGAAAATTGGTGAGGTTATCGGAGCCTTAATCACTTTTCGCTTAATTTCTGAGGAGAGAATTCAAAGGGCGACAACGCGCTTATTTATGAATCTAAGGTACAAGTATCTATTTTACCATGTGATACGCCAGCTCCTTTAGACGGCTATGTTATTGGCACCTTCTCTGTAAAAAAATATAGATACTTTTTTATAATTTTTATATTTAAGCCTACCAAAGTATGCCCATGGAAATGTATGTAGCCTGATAGAAAGCATGAATAAAATCCGATAAGTAGGGGTCAACATAGTCATTGTGAGTGTTAAAACATCATGGTGACCTGGGTCATCAGTTACTTCCGGTCTTTCTGCTACCATTTTGTACTTTTTTTACTTCATTTTGTCTCTTACATTTCTCTCTACTAAGTAGAGAGTTTAAGTTTTTATTGCCATTAATTTCGTTATGTGTTCTAAGGCAGTTTAATTTGTCCTGTGTGTATGTATGTTTATATTATACAATTGTATGCTTTGGTATACATAAGCTACAGTGCTGGGCGTTAGCGTGATTAATCCTAATAAAATTTACCTCTTTAATACTTTGTATTTTACGGTACAATTCATTTTATAGCTTAATTAATCTTCGTATTAATTCATATATTTATAAGATTGTAGAAAAAAAATTTAATCATTCTCACTCTCACGTCACAGTTAATTAAATTAATTCGATATAGATAAGGTAAGCGAATTGTATTTAGTTAGTCTCACTCAATAGTTGTTTCGATTAGGTTGATTTTGATCTTAAAATATTTGTAGATATCTATGGTACATTTAAACGATATGATAATTTAAATATGATGAAAATAGTCAAATTTTATGCGTATTAAATACATACTGCAAGACAGTCATGGACATTCTGCAACATTTTGTACAAGGTTTGTCTCTAGCAAAGAAGTCATTGTCAGCTACGTTCTTCTTGTCATTATAATTACTCTAGATTTTTCTATAGCTAATGAAACAAAATACATAATACACACGATATCGTAAATTTATATCTACGATATCGTTTAGTTTAAGTTCTAAATTTGAACTAGCTAGGTAAGCAATTTAATCATATCTACTGGAAATAAGCTCCGTCTCATCGAGTATATGAACTTGAAGGTTGCGGGTGGCAGACGCCCATTACGTCGATAGCAGTCTATTTACTGCCAAATGAGCGAATTTTCACTTGAAAACTCTCTATTTATTTTACTGAGATTGTATTTTGTGTTAAAGACAAGAGTATAAAAGTGACAATGACATTACAAGGGCTAAATTCGATAAGTGCTCGACATGCTAATGTAGCGGTGATTAAAACAAAGAATTGTGTTGCAACTACATAATTTATTCGTTTTAGTAACCAAATATTGCAAAACTGTTGTAAAATGTGTGTACTCCTTTGAGAGCTTCCAATAAACCGTGCGCATTAAGTTTCATAAGAAAAGTAAAAAACTAAAACCCAATTTATGTGTATATCTGTACACTGATAATTGTGTACTATGTTGTTAAAAATCCTGTTTCATATTTTTTCGGCATTGTTTTTTTCGCAGTTGGGTTTTAGTTTTTAGTTTTTTTTTATTTAAAATCTTTTGGTGTCGTTATTATATTAATTTATTTGCAAAGTATATTCTAATTAACAAACCAAACCGACCGTAATAAATTATCTGAATATACAAGTATACAATAGAAATATCACAATTATCGAATAAATAGGAATAAAGTCACGAGCAAATAATAATAATATATTATTAAATAGATTTGAAATGGACATGTAACGCCCTTGTCCAGTGATGCCAAACAGAGTATTGATCTAGTTTTTATTTTAACACAGCACTTTATGACCACTAGAGGGCGCCACATTAAGTTTAGTGACGATCAAGACGCTTCTAACGATACCTCACTTGTCCAGTTTTACGGAGTAGTTGATGAGTTACAAGGGAACAAATGAACATGCAAACATTGCCTGTATAAATCAAAACCCTCCTTTAGCTTTGCCGTAGTCGGGTAATAAAAATAAAGTATGAAGGTAAAGTTGTAAAGTTGTAAATAAAATTTCGCGTTAACAAACGTCTATCTTTTAAAGTATATTTGCGCTGCCGTTGTTATAACATGCTACAGGCAACAGGACACGCTGACAAGGTTACACAAGACAGCTAGTGGAGTTATTAGGAGATAATATCGTATATTTTCATTATTTTCTCTAATATACATTAAATTACCTAAGTATTTTACAATATAATTTATAATTTCATATTTAATCTTTCGTTACCAGTAATTTGGCCAATATTTGAGCACATATAGTTTTTACCTTTGTTGTAAGTAGATGCTCCTACTATGTTGTACCCACTGAGGCTGTTGTTTTTTTTTTTTTTAAATTAGCTTATGTTCTAATTTTTAATCACTATAATTTGCATCAGTCCTCTAACATGGTGTATAGTATATTAGTGGCAGCACCTTACCCCCATCAGGTTTATAAACATTAAAACTATGTAAACATTGGCGATTTGAAAGGAGTGGCCGCGAGTTTTTATTGCCATGTTCTTTTCTCCGGCTCTACCTATTGTTTGCGAACATGGCATAAATGTACATGTAGAATCTTGACCTGTCACAAGAGATGTATTGCATCCTAAGTGAATAAAGAATTTTGAATTTGAATTTGAATTATTATTTATGGAATTACTTAGTTTCCATGCCTAAATTGAAAATAAAATTAGTACAGCAGTTTAGGCGTAAAAGAGTAATAGGCAGATAGAAAAATTTACCTTCGAATTAATGATAATTAGTCTTTACCTATGAAATTGCCGTTTTGTATGCAATAAGTGAAAGTACTTATTTTTTCAAACTTTTTTATTTTTGTTATTCGAAGTAATCTCTATTTTCTCTATTTTTTTCTCTATTTTTAAAAAGACAACGCCCGTATTAGGAATATAAATTCCTGTGTCGCGGGGGACTTTACAAACATACATGAAACGGACACAAAGGACACCCAGACTCAGAACAACAAATTGTGAATCACACAAAGTGTTGTCCTACGTGGGATTTGAACCCACGACACTTGGCGTAATAGGAAGCGGCGTGGCGACCGCTTAAGCCACTAGGCCCATGCAATCGACGCATCTTTCACAACGCATTGGCAGTTTATTGATGCCCTTCTTGTAAAAATCAGCTGGACGGGAGGCAACAAACTCTTCAAAGGCATTTTGTACTGCCTCTCGGGAATTGAATTTTTTACCCACTAAAAAGTTGTCTAAAACTAAAAATTGCGTGCGACGAAAAATGGATTCTGTTTGACAGTCGAAAGCGCTCAGCAAGTTGGTTAGACCCTGGTTCAGCACCAAAGCAATGCCCTAAACCAAAAATGACCCCTAAAAAGATGATGGTCACTGGTTTGGTGGTCTAGTGCGGGTGTGATTCACCACAGCTTTTTACAAAACGGCATGAGCATTAATGCAGATGTGTACTGTGAAGAACTGGTGAGAATCATGGAGAAGCTTTTGGGGTTTTTAAATTAAAAATATTTGTTAGGTAGAACTTGAGTTTCGCTTGGATAGTAAGTGCATGTTAAAAATTGTTGACATATTAATTGCAACAAATTGAATATCATCCCTCATAAGATAGATGTCGGGTGATATATTGAATCTTTAAATGCCCTGCCATCTTTTAATTTTTTCCCCATTTGGCAAGAAGATAAATGAGGACAAATTACAAAAAGCCAGTTTTACATAAATCTGTTCTATTATAATAGAGAAAAGTGATAAAATTTTAAGTACTCTGTGCGATGACGTAAATTTCTTAAATCATATTTTTAAAAGTCTACACATTACATGCTTTGGAACAAGAGGCACAAACCCGGGGGATAAATTGGTTTAATAACTATCGTCGCCCTTACACCTGCAATTCCTGCGAAAATAGAGCTGATCCGATCTTTATTCTCCTGCACACTTTAGTAGCCGTGCCACCAGTCTTTCCGTACAAACAAGCTGCCAGCATGGTCGTCGGGTTGAAATTGAAATGTTCTTCTGCGGTCTTTTGGTGATGTAGGCGGCGTGACCGCATGCTTGACCGCTGCGCTTCGAGGGCACAATCCTTGGTTGTACTGACAAAACATTTGTGCAACGTGAAATGCAAAAAAAAAACTTCTTCCATAGGTAGAAAAAATGTTCACTTGGGTATATTTTATTTCAATCAGCATAGTTTCAACTACACCTGAGTCAACTTTAATACGTCATTAACATTATAAAACGTACTGAAATATAAGTTTTTATTTAGTTTTATTTATTCTGAAATCAGATGAACTAAGTATTATTATATCAATACTTACGTTAGCTTCAATATAAACATTTTTCTCAATTAGATTGACCACTAGGGATGTCCGTGTGTCACTCACGTTAGTTGTGCTAATTGAATTTTCGGTGACGAAAGCGTAATCAGGGAGCCAGGGAGATACCCGGAGTGCGTGGCAAACATTTAGCGATATTAGGAGCGTTAATTACGTTACTGTCAGGAACAAACGCACGCGCGCACCCTGTACTAACTACTAATTTTAGCTTGATATGTAAACTACTGCTACAGGATGTATTCGGTGTAGTACTGAAGAGTTTCTAGTTGCAGAGATTAGTAGATTGCTAATCTTTCGAACTATAATTAAAATGATGTTGTAATGTTTTTTTTTTCATTCTATACAGGATGCCTTGCCTGCATTGTCTGCACTCACAATGAGAATGGTAATGGGTGACACTTACTCTTGCTTTAACTGACTTTTACTCATGCTTTCCACCAAGAAGAGTAGAGTATTTTTTTTTATTACGAAATATTATAAAACAATTACATTACGAAAAACTATGCCAAAATATTGGGAGATATATTCTTCCTTAGTCGGACTTATTTCCTTTTGAGAACACAATGGATTTGTAAAAAAAATCTGTATATACGCCAGCCCAAGCCAACATATTGTTAATTATTAATATTGATATGTAGTTTTTCTTTATGAAGCTAGACCAACAGTGATATTTTAGTGAGAGAAACCGTTCCTTGAAAAAGGGTCGGGTCCCACTGCAAGAAATGTTTTTTTTTTATGCATGCACATATGCACTCTGTGTATTTCATAATCTACTGCTACTTATTTTTAAACATCTGCTTTGAGTGAAAACAATCATTGTATCTATAAAATAAAACATTATAGTGCTGATACTAGCATATTTCACAAGTTTTTTATTTCATTACCATTTAGATTTTCTAAAGTTGAACTAAAGTTCATTAATTAGTACAAGCACAATCGCCACAAGTTTTAAAGTAAATTCATTGTTTAAAGTTGCTTTAATCTTCGGGCTTCTAAGCGATCAAGATTTAGGTATCTGTCATTTTTTTTTTAAATCAGTATCAAATTTGAGGATTATTTTTAAATTTAAACGACTTTAGATTTAAAAAATCGTGAATGGAACTAAACACCATTTAATGTTATTTGAATTTCCTTTATCCAAGAATTGTTAAGTGTATTCGTGTCTGAAAATTGACAAGTATAGCATGAATTAACGTAGAACCCAACTTCATGCATAAAGACACAAAAATTTTAAAGTGTTTAATTCTTATTTTATCATAAAACTGTAACTGTACCTACTACAAAATACAGTAAAATGATCCGATGCACAGGTTGTGCAAATTTATGTTCAAAGGTATTTTGCTTAGATTTGACTAAAAGATTGGCAATGGCAAATAAATGTTAGTAGACAATTAATTTCAGAAATCTGTCATCCTGACATAGCTCCTTTGTAAAACGTAAGTGGTAAGGATGACGACCTTGCGTAAGGGCTAAGGTAAAGGATACCGCAAATGTCGAGTGCGAGTGTGGAGTGTAGTTCGAAGAGGTCGGAATCGTGCACCCGTATAACCTTCTGCTCGTATATAATTAAAGAGGACAGGTACCAGATATGAACGAACAAAATATGAATTTCTGTATTCATAAAAGTTATTCCGTAAATATGCTTAAAGATTGGTTAATTATTAATCACATAATGCCATCTGGTTTCAAATTAAGTAGTAAGTACACAGTATGTACGGAATACATAAATAATTTCACGCTTATTTCCCAAATGGACCGAGACAATTGATCTCCACTTACTACGGCTATTACATACCTCGTTTGCTTCGTCAACATTCATCCATCGCTTCAGGCATGCTCATAGAAAGTTGGAGCTTGTCACGCGACCTTTTATGAGAACTTCTCCAGTTTGTTCGGTGAATGTTCACCGTGGACGAACTCTTCCGACACTTTCAAACACATTTTTCACTCAACAAGTCACTTTCTTTATTTAATCCGCAGTACCTTTGTTATACAATACATATTTTAGTGCAAAATCGCGAGACAAATGGCAAATCTTCGTGTTTTTTCAACAATTATTTTTAATGGCTGGGAACTAAATCTGTTACATCTTGTTTAATAGTTAAGATCGATAAACACAGGATCATCGTGTCTATCATTGAGTATTTGTAACTAATTATTTTTGAGATTAAACGACAATAGAGCAATAGTTTACAAAAAAAACTTGAATCGTAATAACTCTCAGTAAGTATTTTATAGGTATTCTATCCCATGACATTTTCCAATGCACTGAATTGATTAAATATTCATACAATGATTTGCACTGAATTGAACAATCTGTATTTATTTGAGTGTTATCGGTGTTCAGGTATATAATGAACGGTAAACAAATACTACTGAATATAAATGAGGATTTCATTACTATTGCTTAACCACAGACCTACCATTAAAATAAAATAGGTTCGGGTGATCATCATACATTATGCGGTGGTTCAATGTGTTTCAAAATACCTGATTACAGTACATATAATATATACCTACCGAAGGAGAACACTGAACCACGTCGAAACACGGAATGAACTATATGAAGTAACTACTAATCCTGAATCGCTATAGAGAAATTCTCGCGTCGATTAGCATATAATTATATACAACAATCCTATATCAACCGTTGGGCAGTGACCCACCAGGCAAGATAACCTCGCCTGGTCGAATAATCCTCCCTTTGTGATGGAGGAACACGATACCCCTGCCTCCACATTAAATACGAAAAAATATTTTTTTTACAATTATTTTCGTAAAACTATACAGATAATTTAAATGAGAACGTGCGGAAACATGGAATGCACATTGTTCTATGTTACTGAGATGACTTTTGTTGTATTTATGAAGTATTATGTATATTTGAGCCTACCAAAATAACTCTATTCAGTTTAAGGGGAAGTATAAGTAGAATTTAGGAGTAGGGGTCGCCATCCTCAATATGACCAAACAAACCAACACAAACCAAAAGAAATCAACAAATGGATTACTGAACCTAATTTGTGAATCGCTTTGACTGATTCCGTTTTTTCTCAGTCCATTTACCTCTCCCCAATAGAACAATAATTTGTTTCATTTGTGTAGCTCACAAATTAGACAAACGCCTTTAATATTCCAAAAAAAAAATTGGTTTATCTCATGTCTTTAAACGGGCAATTTTTATATTTATTTATTTTTGTGTATATTTAAATTTGTGATCTCGGAAACAACGGCAACGGTTTCGCTGAAATTTGGTATTCGCAGGTTTTCGGGGGTGAAAAATCGATATAGAATCGTTTTATGTTTGGGAAAACACGTTTTTTATAGTTTTCATGCATTTTTCTCTCTCATGGTGGAAGCTCAATCGCCCAAATACTTATTTTTTATAGCCAACAAAATTTTCCTTAATCAAAGTTGATTACACCTGGCTTAGTTCTAGCTCAATTTTTGTTCAAGGCTGAGTTACTGATAGTAGTAAGAAACAAGTGATGGACTAGAAATATCTTTTTTGTCGGCAAATGAAGTCGTGATTTTCGTAAGATGGGTGGCAGGAACTAGATGCGAGAAACGGAAGATCGAATCAAATACTGTACAATTGTAGAGCTCTTTATGCAGCTGTAGATGCATTAGGCTGATAATGTTATGTTCATGATTTTCAAGTCTTTACTCCTTCTATCGAATAATTTTCGTAATAGATAAGTACTTGTAATAAATGTATGCACACAAACCAATGAGCTCAAAGCGGTCTTCAATGCCCGTTGCCTAAACACGGTCTAAATTATTTAGTTCCCGAAATACATACTAAATGGCTCCGAGTTACAGATTTGAATTTGGAATTTGTAGAAACGGAGCACTGCGAGATCAGTGTAATGAGGCATGAGGCTGACAACCCGTCGAGGAGCAACCGCAACATTGTTACAAGTTTATAGCCCACAAGAACTACATAACTACAAGTTAATAGATTATCATCTTCCTAGCCTTTATTCCTAAGTTTATTTGGGGTCGGCTGCTAGTTCAACCGGTTTTACCTCAATATCAGTTTTTTCCACGGACCGACTGGCAACGGACCTCCGTAACCCTTAGGAGAACTGAAATTCGAAGGTTGAATCAATATATTGACAACTGGGGAACTTGAGGGAACTGACTTCCCAATAACGGTTGCAATAGATGTTCTTGGCGATTGGGACCGATGTAAGCCATCTCTCTCCGAGGCACGGGCGTGAAGCACCGCCAAACTTCCACACTCCAGACAACAACACTTTTTGGCCCGACCCGGGATTTGAACCCAAGACCTCTTGATCAGCAGTCGCATACGCTAACAAGGTAAAATATTTTATTTACAACAAAATTATCAATGTCATAAAATAGAATTCTAATACTTTTAGTAATTGTATTCAAATTTTCCTTTGCTCTTTTCTGACTGAATTTATTTACCTGTATTTGAACAAGTTAAATAAACAAACTTACTACAACTAAAAAGTTTTAATCGATTCTAAGTTTGACACTTCAGGAACACACGTTTCTTAGTATGCACAAACTTAAATATTGCTTGCAAATGCTTTGTAAACTTCCTTTGATTTGTCTTCAGATATACGATACATGAAACAGATACTCAAATATTTTGAAATCAAACTTGAATAAACTCAACTAAGAATCTTATTTCCGCACTTAAAAAAAGAAAGTTACACATCAAATATTACTAAAAACCATACAATAGCCATTGACAGTCAACTTCAGAATGTAAGTCTCTTCTTGGAAAGATAATTTTGACCTACTATACCACGCTGGGTTGTTGTCCTGCATATTTTGCCTTCTCTCTCTTTGGCGCCTCGTATGACACTCATAACATGACTATGGGTCGTGACACTTGGTACTCTTAATTCGTCACAACACGGAAAATTTCTAGAAACATTTTCTTACACTTTTATGTCTACAAGCAACAGTTGATTTTTGTGTAGAAATTTTGCTTTTATGGCATAGAAGTGGATGGTTTCCCAGATTGACAAAATTGGTGTGGTGTGAGGTTCCTGTCTGTCTGTTAAGCCTTAACGTCTAAACCGATGAACCGATTTGGATTAACTTCGTTGTAGAGGTAGATCGTACCTTGGAGAGGGACATATGCTATTTCTAGTCACGATAACTGACGTATGCGCGGTTGAATCTGCGAACAAAATCTAGCAGGTCGTAACTGAAAAGAAATACACCTTTAGATAAGTTCTAAATAGATACCAGTGATAACTATCACGGCGTTCATGCTTTATTTGAAATATTTCTACCTTAAATCACTTTCACACAATATCCTCGTTTTCTATTAGACTTCATACATTCATTGTTTTAGTAGAAATTGAATATTTGTTGCTGGAGTATTGATATCGACTCCAGTGGATAACTTTAATTACATATTTGGCTCTGCTCCAAATCGTATATTCCTTCACAGATAAACGCCATTAACCTGATTCTTATTCCCTTTTAGGTGCTAAATTTGGAGATAGTAAAGACAATAAGTAAAAGAAATTTAGATATTCAATGAATAGAAGAAAATGATAGAATAGACAATGATTAATTTTTAAAACTCAGTAAGAAGAAAATAGTATGACTCAATTAGAACAATTTATTTTACTTTACTTACATTTACATTACTTGAAATGAACACCTGATAGTAGTATCTTCAGCGTCACTAAAAATCACAGCTATAGTAGGTATCATTAGAAACACAAAACAACGCACTTTATGTTATGAAACGTAATACTATAAAGTGAATATGGTACTTACATCAAAAAGCCTGTTTGTCTGACCATGTGTTTGTTTGTTCCCTCTTATCTCGTGAACGGCTCAACCCATGTGAAGTGGCTTTAACAATGATAGTTTATGTTTTATGAAGTAACTCTGGCTACTTTTTAAAACTAGCTTCGCTATAGGTTATTAGCGAAGCTACGGTATTCAACTAGTTATTTTAAGGAATGAATTTCTTCTTGACAAAGTTTGCAAAGATGGTGAAGATGAACAGTATTTATCTTAATAACTTTAATAAAATCCAGACTGTAAGCTATCCGCGTTTTACGTCATTCTGTGAACAAAGAGTAGTCTGTCCTGAAGTGTCTGCAATTAATTACGTCTATATTGCTACTTGGTACTTACTCTGTTTGATACTAATTGAATTAAAGACAAGTCTGTGAAATTTCTACTTATTTTGTCTTCTGTTCCACCACGGAACGTATTTGTCATCAATTAAAAAAAATATCTCATTACCACATCAAAATAGAGACTAAAATAAAAAAAATATCCATTAAAGTTACTCCTAAACTCACAGAACAATCTAAAAACCTCTTTCATTTCCACCTAGGTAGTTACATCGGAGGACCAACTTTCACTAAAGTTGGGAGCACTCAAAGGGCATTTGCCACCTATATTTTACAGATTCACCTACATTTTTTATTCATTACTTAAAAACAATGCAACATAAAAAAAGATATACAACATAAATCACTTAATATTCAGCCACATGCAGGTCTCTCATCCGTTTTCAGGCCAACACTCAGATTCATTCTACATAATCAAAACTACACATACTTAAAAAACTACTCATTATCCAATTCAAGAGAATACATGGAAGGGTTGTGGCCAGCTATATACGTATGTAAGTTTATTCCGCCATAGCAGCTTAACTATTATATATTGAAACCGGTCTATGAATGAAATGTCAACAGATTTGTAATAATCATCCGGGTGATGTAGGTTTTATCGTAAGTTGTTACGTACGGTAAAAGTTTTTTTAAACTTTTCTTGTTTTAATGAACTTCAAGATCTTTGAAACACAATCCTAAAAGTTCCATTCTTATATCCCATTGTATAAGATCAGAACAACTTTTACATCAGCACTGATCTCTCAGAAGTAAGAAATAACTTTTTCTATTAATTAGTTCTTGTTCGACAGTTTTAATATCTAGAAAAGGAGATTACTTCGTAGTCCCATAAATCTATTTTTTAATAGAAATCTAATATTGCAAGTACAATTGTTTGAAAGTAAATATAATATATCAGTTGTTGAATAAATTATTTTGTTTGTAAGCGATGTTAAAGTATATTAATAAAGTCAGGTAAAATTACATTCTTTATAATTAAGTTATTAAAGAGAAAAACACAAATACATAACAATAACTACTCTATTTTATATATTTTCTGGTCATTATGGTAGTTAATATGCAAATTAGTTTTCAAGAGCATGCTTGTACAAAATGCAATTATTTCCTATTCAAGGCAAAATTAAAAACTAATAAAGGCTGTTTGTTGATAGCGTTAAAACTAAAATAGAAAACTAATGTAATAGATCGAATAAATGTGTTTAAATTATCGTTGATCTAAATATCTACTTAAATAATGATACCTACTACAGATATACTATAGTCTATAATAGTAAATAAATAAATAGATATGACTATGAATATTACCATATAATTTTTTTCAGCAGAATTTCGTCTACAACACGATAAATAATGATTTTTTAGAAACTTTACCTGGAGCCCATCACCTATAGAAATGTGTTTTGTTTTTAATAAATTAAGGAAAGGACAAATGGAATTAGAAAAAAAACAATAGCAGTAAGCATTTGAACACAACTCGAGTTATTAACAGTACACAGAAACATCTTATACGATAACATCCGATGCGACCTTCAAACCTTCCCGTACTGGGAGTACGGGAAGGCCGGCAACGCACCTGTGACTCCTCTGGTGTTTCAGGTGTCCATGGGCGGCGACAATCACCTACCATCAAGTGATCCGTCTGCTCGTTTGCCCCTTATAATATAAATAAAAAACTACATAGTTTTATAAACTGTTTAAACTCGATGTTGCACTATGTTATTTTGTAATAAATACTACTTCATTTGATTCTAAAGAAATATTTATTACAATTAAATATATATTTATCTACTGACCAATATCTGTAAACACTTATTAACCGACTTCAAAAAAAATGAGGAGGTTATCAATTCGTCGGAATCTTTTTTTTTTTTTTTTTTTTTATGTATGTTCAGCGATAATTTCGTCGTTTATGAACCGATTTCAAAAATTCTTTTTGCATTGGAATGGGCGTAGCTTACAGGTGGTCCCATCGTCACCATATCGGGATCTGATCATGGGATCCCAAGGAAATCGAGGGAACTCCTCAAATTTCATAGGCACAATGTCGCGATTTGGGTACTCGGAATAGTTTTACATTGAAGTCGGTTCCTTTTTGTTAAAATTATTTTTGTTTTACTATCAAATATATTCTCATGCCATACACGCGAGTTATATTATCTGCCAACAGATGGCGATTAGCGATTCAAGGCAGTGTTATTTTGTTTGTATTTAAAGAAAATGTTATTAGGGTAATACAATCCCTGTATTATAAACCATAATAACATTTGCTTTGTGAGGCAATGAGTAATGGTTTATTACATTATTCTATATCGGTATTCAGTAAAAATAAATCTATTTTCATAATTATTAGTTAAATTAAATAAATCTGTTAGCTTATAAAATCTTAAACGAACGTAAACAATTTATAATTATGTCTCAACAATGTCTCAATCATTAAAGTAATCGTAACGGTATGTAAGAAGTTGATGTTTCTTCATTGTTGTTCTTCATAAATTTTCTGAAATCTATATGGGTATTAGAAGTATATTCATCAATCATCATCAACAGCCTTTAACAGTCCACTGCTGGACATAGGCCTCCCCTTAGAAAGGAGGTTTTGGCCTACTATACCACGCTGGCCAGACGGGTTGGTATAGGGTTGGTTTCAAGTTTTCCTTCTCTTTGCATTGATGTTGTCTTGCGTAGTTTATCCCTTAGTCGCCTTTTACGACACCCGCGGGATGAATAGGGGTGGTGACACTCTGTATACTTAATCCGTCACCACACGGATAAGAAGTATATTATACTTGTTTATTTCTTGCCATATCGCCACGTTCCTCTTGGATAACTTTTTGTTTTTGGGTCGAAAAAATGTTAAAGAGTGTATTATAGTTACATTACAGAATTTACAGATGTTGAACGAAGATGTAATCGTCTCTGAAGCTAGCAGTATACATCGATGTCATTCAGTCTTGGAGACTCTTAACAGCGTGATTAGATTTTTTGGCTAAGCGCCATCTCGTGAACATCGACGCAAAAAATAATGAGCTTACATACTTAATACATAATATCATTAAACAACTGAATTTTCATATCACAGATTATTGAAAAGATTAAACACAGTGTTTGAAACCGAAATCATAACCAATTTTTTTTATGCATTGGGTAGACCTGAAAACAGGTTTCAAGCCTTCAAACTAATTTCATACCCTTAGGTGGTAAACTGGTAAGGTCGCACTCTATTTTTTTTATTTTTTTAAATGCAATATAAATTTTAACCCTTTCAAAATATAAATCAACCCCTAGTTAGAAATAATTTATATTAAGAAACAACGTTTGAAGGGGGAGCTAGTATAGTAGTTGGGTTTTAAACGAGTATTTCTTCAATTTTTTTTTAATTACTTGCCAAGCAAAAATTCCTCACCTAGAGTGTTTTATACCAGAAACACACTTACTAAACCTAGTTTTATTCTTACGAATTATGTAATTCTTAAAATAAAGTGGCATACAACTTATTTACTTCCAGTATTCACAAGTAATCAAAATACCAAATTAAAATTCTAACCAATACTTCATATTAGAATTTGGCCAATAATAAATTGGTTGTTTGTTTTATTTGACATGAAGGTCGCTATTAATATTCCAATGTTTGGCAACAAAATCGGACCTATTAATTTGACTGTCATTTCACTGAAAAATTTAAGTTATTGTGTAGTGTAATAGACATAAATTATAATGTTAATACATTGAGGAATCAATAAAGAAAGTTTTCTTTTTTGTTTGACTAAATTTCTTATTAAAATTGTTGGAAACGTCTCAAGTTCATAACTTAAAAAAATCCTCATAAGCCAACATACATACTAGAACAATGAAAAATTTGGCTCAGCATCTTTCAATTTACTTTTATTTAATTTAACTTTAGTTCCAGGGTGTTATTGTTGTGAATCGTCAGTAACGTTCCTCAAGCCGAAGCCTTGGCATTCATAAAATCGAGCTGATCTCACCCTCAAATGTTTAATTTTCTAGAAGAACTAAGCACAACTGATTCAAACTCTTCTAATATGCAAATAGATCATTTTAACGCCCAACCAATTTATTTACTATCGCTTCAGGATAATAATAATAATATATTCAAGCTGAAAACGGTTTACAAGTATTTTACAAATTTATGGAAAATTTCACAACAGTATGTAACATGAGCAGGTCTATGAAGTCCTATGTCGATGACACCTGTACTAATGCAAGCATTATATTACAGGTACCGGTGTCTTCACATTGATTTGATATTTATTATTTTTAATTAATTTAAAATAAACGACATAATGTACTGAAAAATAACTAATTCAAATAACAATCGCTTCAGGATAAATTTTAATTTAGTTGTCCTTCAATAGATGGCGCTTCTTAATTTAAATTCGAGATATTGTTTGTCGCACAAGTTTGGGTATACCAGGTTACTTTACGGCCAGGTTCAATACTTGAATTTGATTGATCATTCAAATCAAATTATTATTTTTGTAAATTATCTATAAGTAAAATTATAGATAATTTTGAGTTTATTTATGCTGAGTTAATAGGAAAACGATCGCCGTCGTTTCAATTTAATTTAATTATTCAACGTGTACGTTAAGGTCGCAGTGTAAAACTATGTTTACTATACTTTGTCCATTCGTTTATTGTCTTTTTGACAGGTCACGCCTATAAATTACTGTTATTTTTTTTTCGTAATAATGTACTACAGTAATGTCGTACTTTATAGACGGGTAGGGAAGTGGGCAGTGTGCATTGCTAAAAACAACATATAAAACAGTTCTTAAAATACGATAAATCGATTAAACGATTAAAATAATCTATCATATTATTATGATCAAAATAATTTGACTTCATGTAAGTATTTTATTTTTTACGGAATCAGGTTATAGTTTACTTTTCACTTTTACTTGGTCTTTTCTTCATCATTTCCACCGCTTACAGGAAAGGGAGATCGCTTTTGTGTTTTTGAAAGACGGTGGCCATTTCATCCAGACCACATTTTTTATCAATAATTACGGCGACGATTTGAAGACTTTACAAGTTTAAATATAATTAACATTTATAGGTTTTGTGTGGGAAACCTAACCAAAATGTCTTTCAGACAGTGCGAGATTAATTCATTTTTGTTGAACACAACAATTTGTCAACAATCTCTAGTGGAAACAAGTTCAACATATTTGGCAACATATAGTGCACATCTATTGTTATATTGTGGTAAATTAAAATGTGGTAGATAGTTTAGTGTGCGTAAATGGTCGGGTCGTGAGCTCTTGTGCAGTGTGTGTAGCCAGTCGTAAACTTCGAACACAATCATTAAATTATATTTATCAAATATTGAATAAAACTTACAATACTTAAATGATCTATTATAATCCTCTTTTAGAAATTCTCTTACTTTCTTGTAGTGTTTTACTGTGTAATCTTACTTAAGTTCATATTGCAGTCACATGTGCATTAAAATATTTTTAAAATCCGGGACCAACACATGCTGGACTAAGAATTGTGTGAATGAGTGATTTTCCTACCTGTGCCGTTCAGATAACACCTGGAACTCACTATCAGTGCAAGTGTGTGTTCCTGTCACTTTGAACCCGGCTTCTACAAGCGGGGCGTGAAAAACGATCTTATTAGACCGCCATAGTGTGAGTTGCCAAATTACATTGTCCATGTTCGTAATGAGGATGTTGACCACCACTGTTGAATTCTGCTCATGCTGTCTATAAGGCAGAGGAGAGCAGTTTTGGCAGCTAAAATAATTAAAACTAGAAAATGTTAAAATGCGTAAACTAGACAGGACCCGTTTATTTATTTATTTCAATACCTAAGTATTATATGAGTCTCATGAGTGAAGTAAAACATTGCAATGGAGGCTTGTGTCTGCAAAATTTTGCGTACACTATTTTTTTTACTTAATACGTAGGTAATATTATTAATTTTAATATAAACTATATTTTGCAGTTTTCTAACACAAAGCAACAAATTAAGTCTAAAAATAAACTTGACATTAATTTGAAAGCATGATAACGATAGTATTTTTAATAAATTAATATTTAAAAAGACTTTAAAACAATAGGATTTTGTTGTTGTGGTCATAATTATCATTAGAACAGCTCAGCAACAGGGTGAAAACAGCAATACCTTATTTATAGCAAAATTTACGTGGTGGTACGAGTTTTGGGTGCATTTATTTAAACTACCTCGGTGGTAGTCTATGCGACTGCTGTGCTAGAGATCTCGGGTTTGATTCCCGGGTCGGATTAGATGTCTGTCTGCTTCGCTAATATTAAATTTGTTTTGGAGTTTGGGTGTTTTCTGTGTATAATATGTACGTATTTACAAAAAGAAGTATGTTTATATATTTATACTAGCTGACCCGTGCCCACTTCGTTGGGCATAACTTAAATATAAAAGTTAGACATAATTATGCTGTCGTTGACTTTTTTGTAGGCATTTTCAAGCTCCACATCTTTTTTCTAGAACTCAAAAATATATCTTTCATATTTAAGGCAGCGTTCGTAAGAAACGCTTTCATTCGACCGATTTTTCTCCGATTCACTTTGCAAAACGGACTACCACGTAAAAGTCTTTTTATTTTTCGGTTTTTTATATAACCTATGACACTCAGCAATAATGTGGCTTTCTAGAGGTGGAAGAATTTTTAAAATCGGTTCAGTAGATCCCGAGATTACCCCTTACAATTTGACAAACACACAAACTTTACTTCTTTATAATATTAGTATAGATCAGTTGTTCAAGCTCTGTTTAGTTCGGGACTTGATGTCGTTACATACTTTGATTAGAAAGAAGTTCGATACTATAAATTCACCGCTCATAACACCGCTCATGTAGAGTACATTGTAGTACATATACATATATAGTACATTCATGTATATACATACATGTATGTATGAATGTAGTACATAATATGACTATTACATATACTTCAAGCCGCTGGCATAGTTTCGTTAACTTTGTTATTAAAATAAAAACAAAAACGGGCAGAACTTTGCGCCTCTACGTTTTAATTTCTCCCAGTTTACTTAATGAACAATTTGCAGCGCCGTTGTCCTCGTTCTCTTGAAGTTTCTTAAAGCACCCCATTATTAAAGACTCGAGTACTGAACGTTGTTAGTTAGAGTTATTTGCACAGTCAATTAGATAACTCACCGATACAGCAATACATAGGGTGGAATGACGACAATTTTAGTAAATTCTATCTTTGTTTTTAATTTCCTCCTCCACCCTGAGGGTAAACTGAATTCGTAGTTTGAACTAATTGTCAGTATATTTGTGGGTCCTGACGTCCCAATAACGATTGCCATAGATGTTCAGGATAAGCTAGACCGACTGCTTAACGTTCTCTACGAGGGCCTGAAACACTGTCAAACTTCCATACTCAAGGCTGTTATGAAGAATTTCCTGTTGGAGAAACCCAACAACACCTTTGGCCCAACCCGGGAAATGAACTCAAGTTCGAAGCAGTCAAAATCAAGAATAGAAACAACGGTTAAATGTAAATAGTACTAAAAACACTCTCATCTCAAACAGTGTGTCATGTGGTTTTTCAATGCTTTAAAGTGTAATTGCAACTTTACATACCGTATATAAAAATGAATCAACTTTTTTCCTTAAAATTGGTAACATTATACGCAAGACCACATTTTGTTGTTAAGCTGTTATAAGTAAATGGAAAGAGAGAAATTCTTAAATGGACTGTTTCGTTTTATGTCAATTTTATAGGTTTTCGATACTTCCAAGTTTCTATCTAGTACCGCGTTGACGATCTATTACCAAAATGTTATTTCTCATACCTACATACTGACATTTATTATGGTATGTGCGGCATTGTGTGATTCGCCGATCTTTAGTGAGATCTTTCATGTCACTAAAGATCAGCGTAGTGACATCTTTCATGTCACTACGTGTGAACTCATAAAATACCGTCTAATCGATTTACATCACACCGTAGCACATATTTGTAACAATATGTCTACTCGTCGAGGATCTTACGTCAATAAAATATACGAGTATTATGAAATATTGAAAGCGGAAAGCCAGGAAATGGGTGAAATCAAGCGATAAAACTGAAAGCGTTGATGTGTAAGCGTGTATATCGTGATATTATTTTGCGTGAACTAAAATGCTGATCCTAAAATGCCGCTCTCTATAATGATAGCAAAGACATTTACAACACACGAAATTGTAAGTGAAATTTTTGAAAGAGATGTTATGTTTGTCTTATGTATATTTTAAGTTATAAACATTTTTCTTTTGATAAAGAACTAGCTGGCACGCAGAAATAATTTAAACATTAAATTTAGGCTAACAATTTTCAATCGAAACGTTGGTAATGCGACTTACTGAACTTTAAATTGGAGGATCTATTCTGAACTGGTTTGAGTCTTACCTTACCAAGCGTAGCTCCTTTGTGGTGGTGAATGGTGTTCAGTCCTATGAGTTTATTCTTCATTCAGGCGTACCACAGAGATCACAACTGGGACCCCTTGTTTTTAATTCAAATTAATTCTATATCGGAATGTTTCCACCATACAATTGCATATTTAATTCGCTGATGATCTCAAAATATTAAGGCCTGTTAGAGGTCTCGACGATTGCAACTTAATTCAAGAAGAAGAAATGGTGTGAGCTTAATGGTATGTATTTGAATGTGGCCAAGTGTAATTTTATTTCCTTCAGTAGTTCCAACCAATAATGGTTCAAGGGTCATACTCCATATATAATCAACCCCTTAGGGAAGTCGAATGTTTCTGAGATTTGAGGGTATTGATGGACAGTAAACTAACATTTAATACTCATCTCGATAAGATAATACTTAGTGCATCAAGAATGTGTGGCTTCATAATATTTAGAAATACCAAAATATTTAGGTTACCAAAAACTAAGATCCTCCTTTTCGATGCCTTGGTTTGCAGTATACTGGAATATTGCTCCCAAGTCGAGTCCCCACACTATGGATGTCACAGATATCGTCTCGAACGAACACAGAGAAGGTTTCTTAGTCATCTTACGTATAACACGGGATTTCGCAGAACTCTGAACTGATAAAGGGCTCGCTTGAAATATTTTAAATTAACATCACTACACGATAGACGGAAACTCCTTGATCTCTCATTCTTGTATAACGTAAAAAACAACATATCTATGTTGTTGTTATTTAGCTTGTCCTGAACTAATCTCAAGAATATACATCTCTTCGCCAAGTAGGTTATCACGCTCAAGTGTCTACAGGCTGTTCAGTTTACGTAGATATAAGACTAATCTGGGGCTTAACTCACCGTTAACCAGAATGGCCAAGTCTTACAACGAACTTTCACGTTTGTTGGATTCAGTCATTTTTGGAGAAAATTTGCCAAACTTCAATTTTTTTTTATAGAATATCTTGAGTCTAAACTTCGGTGGGTCTGGTCTCGCCAGAGTTTAGGTTCTGATTGAATTGCTGTTTTAGGTTGTTTATGGCTCTTTTAACTAGTGGCTTTCTTCTTTATTATTATTATTTTATTCTTTTAATTTAAATTTAGATGGTAATAATTATCCTTTGTTAGCTGTGATTACCTACCTATAGCTGAATGAGCACAGGGCATGTATTTTGTTTTCTTTATATTCATAAATGATGTGTGTATCATTTGTTGATGATCCGAAATAAATTAATCACAAAGTCATGTTGTTAATAGTTAAATACACATTAAGCTGGGTAATACTGAGTTTTTTTTTCCAAAAACTTAAACATATATACGCTATCTATACGGTATCTATCTATAGCTAAGTCTTAATATATTTGTTTATCTAAAAAAATATACTAAAAAAAATCTTTAAGAAAATACTTTTTTTAATTAAAATGTTGTTTACTCAAAGTTAAAATTATTAAAAAGGTTATCATATCTTTTATTTCCTAACGTACGAGTATAACGAAATACTTTTAACGCATATACGTCTATCTACAAATTAAAAACCATGTAAAAGTCGCGAAAGTCCAAAACCAACTTTTTCTGCTGCCAATTTAATTTTGGTACTTTCACTGCAAGAAAACGTATTATTTGCACCCATGCTTTCCATCAGACTGAGCAGAGTCATTTTGGCAGCAAATTAATAAAAAAAAAACCTAATAAAACACACTTTTATTGTAAGAATACGATGAAAAATAATAATATTTTATCACAACAAATAATCTGTACTTAACACATAATCATTTCATTTTCATTCTACTTTGCTCTTGTCCACGAACTTAGATTGCTGCGGATACTTCATCGTTCCACCATTCTTTTTCCCTTTGTGTAGCCAACAATGGACAGTGTGGCCTTTGATATGATAATTTCCCTGCCAGCGGAACGCTTTAATGCCTTTATTCACGCTTTCTGAAGCAGCTTTTATGCCTTACAAATCATTTAGGCTGATTCTAAACCTGTAAGTTCAACTCAAGTTTTAAGTTAACCTGAAGGATAAAGAATAAGAAACACTTTATGACGTATTTCACACTAAACACTTTAAAATAATAACAGAACTTGTACATGAACATTACAAATAATAAATGATCTTGGACTAGTCCTATGAACTACAATGCAAAGTTTACATAACAGAATGCAGATGCATGATTCCTAGAAACCTCGGATTGTCCAGTTCATAATCCTCCTGTTTTTACTGTCGCAGTAGCGCAATATTGGTGACCTTCAGGACTTTCGCCTATGGGCACTGGGGCCCTGTATAGGACCATAGATAGCACCACTCCCGCGTAAGCAGTCATCGGGTCCCATCATGTAACTTATAACCCCCTGTGATTATCTCGTAGGATCACAAAATATCGTATTCGATCGTTTGATAGTAGATAATACTTCTGTCATGTATCTTAGAAGATATAATAATTTGTTCCACTGAATAGATGTGCAAGGTAGAAAGCTTCTTGAAAAATGCACAGTGTTGAAGTATTATATAAGCATTTGATAATTATTTATTTCATTTTACCAACATTCATTTTATTTTTTAATTTTGCTTTGCAAACATTTTTCTTGAGAAACCAGTTAATTAATCTCTTGCAATGTACGATACACCATCATCCGGTGGTCTCGTATCGTTTGCTAGAAATATACGTTTATGAACAAGTAAGCCTTCAATTTAATCGAATAATATATATCAATGAAGGTAACCCCGCCCCCCCCTTACTATTATTTATACTTATTATTTTACAATTTTACCATAGCTGATAGTCATATGATGAATTGAATTTTTTACCCACTAAAAAGTTGTCTAAATTTTGGAAAAAACAATAGTCGGTAGGTGCAAGGTCTGGTGAGTATGGCGGATGAAGGAGAGCTTCCAACCCCAGCTCTTGTAGCTTGGAGACTGTCTGTTCCGCAGTATGGGGTCGCGCGTTGTCGTGAAGGAGCAGTGGGGACGACCGATTGACCAAAGCTGGTTGCAGATGTGCAAGCTTCTCCATCATTCTCTCCAGTTCTTCACAGTACACATCTGCATTAATGCTCATGCCGTTTTGTAAAAAGCTGTGAAGCCGTGAAGAAGCCCGCACTAGACCACCAAACAGTGACCATCACCTTTTTAGGGGTCATTTTTGGTTTAGGGCATTGCTTTGGTGCTGAACCAGGGTCTAACCAACTTGTTGAGCGCTTTCGATTGTCGAACAGAATCCATTTTTCGTCGCACGTAACAAGCCGTTTCAAAATTCCTTAATTTCTTTGCCTGTTGAGCAGCGCGAGGCAGGTCTCGGCGCGACGCGACGCCAATTTGTCGCAAATGGATCAATATTGTTTTGATGCTTACATTAAAAGCTGCTGCTAGCTCAGCTGTAGATTGAGTGTTGTCAGCTTCCACAATCACCTTTAATTCATTGTTAACCAAAGTCTCCGGACGACCACGAGCTTCATTTTTCAAGTCAAAATTTCCAGAACGGAACCGGGAAACCCAATAACGGGTTGTGCGTTCGTTTGTACAGTTCTCTCCGTAAACGTTTTTGATGTTACGTGCCGTTTGTGTCGCGTTGGTGCCACGACGGAACTCATATTCCATAATTACACGAATTTTTAAAGTATCCATTATGACGAAAAATGTTCAAATATAATGAAAATACAACGCTAATAAAAAAACAAAAGACTGAGTTTGTAAATAGAATGTCATGGTTTTAAAACAAAATTAATTTGAATTTAGAATACAGAGCCATTACAAACTTTTTTTATTTGAAATGACTAGAACTAAAGAAAGGCAATTTCATAGGTAAAGACCTAATATTAACATGAAATACTAGATATATAGAAGTTATTAGCATTTAAGATATTAATATCAAACTAACTATAACATGGGCTAGATAAATCTAAAACTAACAGCAGAGTAGGTTAACTAAATATGTTTGGCCTTACGATAAAGGCTGATTACCGAGGCCAAACACCGTATATTGAACTCGCTGGAGGCCATTCGCATAATTTCTAACTTGTCGAACCGAAAGAGCTTATCCAATTATGTATAATATGTAACTAAGAGTACGTTCAGGTTAAAACAAATTATTTAAATTTGTTATCGAAACAGATGTTATGCAAATAAACAAAAGTAAGTATTTTAATATAATAATAATATTTGGACATCTGATACACAACATCATTTTCTCACAAACTAATTAGAGCTTGCACTATGGATACTATACAGGATCACCATCATCATCAGACTATCGCGGTCCTCTGCTGGACATAGGCCTCTCCAATGGCACGCCACTTGGTTCGACTGACTCCTGCCAGCCGTCTTGCGAAAATCATCTTGCTAAACTGCCTTGTTGGTCTAGTGGTTAGCGTATGCGGCTGCTGATCAAGAGGTCTCGGGTTCGATTCCCGGGTCGGAGCAAATATTTGTGTGATCCGCAAATATTTGTTTCGGAGTTTGGGTGTTTTCTATATGTATGTCTTTACAAAAACAAAGTATGTTTATGTATTTATATCAGTTGTCTAGTACCCATAGTACAAGCTCTGCTTAGTTTGGGACTAGATGGCGTTGTGGTTTAGATGTCCGATATATATTTATATCATCACTCCACCTGGCTTGTGGACGTCCACTACTACTACGTACAATACAACTGATATAAATACATACATTTTTTTTTTTTGTAAATGCATGTAATACATAAAAAGCACCCTGACTCCGAAACAAGTATATGGAGATCATACAAACATTTGGTCTGACCCGGGAATCGAATCCGCGACCTCCTGATCAGTAGCCGTATATACTAATCACTAGTGTTGGTTTAGACAGTCAAATGTTTTGAAAGTCCCTGCGACACAATTATATGTATATGTAAAATTATAATGTAATTTAACGTATAATTATTAAAACGCTGATAACACTCACTGTTCTAGCACTAAATAGTAATATTACTCATGATAGAAATTCACGCCACCAATTATCAAGCTGCGTGGAAAACATTAAGTATTTAGTTACGTTGATTATACATTAAAGATAATTCGGATTATTTCTAGTTATGAATGAACCATACTAACGATGACTGTTAGAGGTCGTATAGAAAGTATCTCATAGGTTGTGTCGGTG
This sequence comes from Phragmatobia fuliginosa, assembly GCA_932526445.1. Classification (NCBI taxonomy): domain Eukaryota; kingdom Metazoa; phylum Arthropoda; class Insecta; order Lepidoptera; family Erebidae; genus Phragmatobia; species Phragmatobia fuliginosa. Next base: position 13,881,011 of record OW052074.1, on the reverse strand, counting down.
GTCGGTCTACTAATTCAAAGAGAAGGGTATTGGATACTTAAACAGGTATGGGTCTGGCATAACTGGCTATGAAAATTTGGAAAGAAGAATAAGAAATTCAGAGTGAGATAAAAATGTCAGTTTGGGTGCCTGGACGCGGGACAATGAATGTCATATTTTCAAAACACCAACAATGTGAGAAATACAAGTGTGCGCACAAAAACTTGCTTTTTTTTCTTTTTAAAAAAGACAACTACCGCATTGGGAATAGAAATCCTGTGTCACGGGGGACTTTACAAATATACATGAAACGGATACAAAGAACACCGAGACTCAGAACAACAATTTGTGAATCACACAAAGTGTTCTCCCACGTAAGATTTGGCGTGGCGACGACTTCAACCACTAGGCCAACCGTGCCTTGCGGGTTGGGAACCGTGCATTCATGGTGCTTATTGTGTTTGTAGGTATACGAAAGCGCACGAAAAAAAAACGTACATACGAAATAGTGATAAGTGTGTAGAACTAATTTCTACCATGTACAATGAGTTGAGCCCGCGTGTTAGGTTCATTAATCCCCATCAACAACCCATAACGGGCCACTGCTGGGATCGGGACTCTTCTCAGGAGAGGATTAAGGCCATACGTTCCCACGCTGGCCGAGTGCAGGCTGGGGACTGGCAATACACGTTGTGTCTACGTATTATGATTACATCTATATATGATGATTACATCATCTCAACTACTGAACCGGTGCAACATACAAAGAAACTTAGACCAACAAAAAAAAATTCCTTTTGGTTTCGCTGTGGTCAAGTAAGTTGATTAAAGTTTATTAAAGTTTAATTAAAATTGAAGTGTCTGTATCTAATATCAAATTAAAAGCTTTTTACAAAATTCATACGTAATTAAATACGTTACCAAAAACAGAAAATCATTTTTTTTAATTTTTTGTGTGCCTGTCTCTGGTTGTTCAGACTGACCTCTGGAGAGGCATGATCGATTTTGACGGGAATTTCATTTCAGAAAGCTGATGACATAAGAAGTAACTTAGGCAATTTTTTTCCGACTAGCATCGCTCCGAGGCGTTAATCGCGCATTACAAAAATAACCCCGTGTGACATCCCTGAACTCAGCTGGTAAATAATAAACATACAACTTAACACATATTATTTTGCGTTACTATCAATCATCCTCCTAGCCAGGAGAGGTAACTGACTGTTCAGACTGGAAAGTGTGAATTTTGATTGAGTCTCTTTTTTGTAGTGGTATGACTTTTTTTGAAACTGTCCATACAGTATATATAATGTAAATAGTTATTATAGGATACAATGAGGCTGGCATAATCATGTTTGATTAAAAGCCTCTACATTTTATATGTAACAAATAAAGATTAAAAAAAAAAAAACGAAATCCTCCTAGCCATTATTCCCAAGTTTATTTGGGCTCGGCTACTAGTTTAAACGGTTTTACCTGAATTTCAGTTTTAGTTACTATCAATGAGTGCCAAAATATGAGTATTCGTATGCATGAGTCAGAATGTTTCCTACTCTTAATGATTCTCTTATAAGGTTTCAGTTCATTACGTAAATTGATATGGAGATCAATTATTTCATTACGTCAAATTACTGTGTTGATTGTGTATATTGCTTAATTATCAAGTTAAAATTAACTTAGCCGTAATACAATTCATTATTCGGCTTTATGAACACATACGAATGGAACCCGTATTCAGATTGATGTGTGTGTACAGTTTAACAAATATAATTGACACATTGTATTTGTTAAATTGTTCAATAGCAAATAACTTGGTTTATTGGCCATAAATGAAATAGGAAACTGGTGCAAAATATAACAAATGAGTGTATGAAATATTAATGGGCCTATTGGTTAGATTATATTATAGTAGCTAGTGATTCTAAGAGATTCTGGACATCTGAAAAAATATTTATGATGAACATTATCAAACATTATCAGTTTTGACTGCGTATTCGTTGCACGTATGCACGGTTGGTCTAGTGGTTTAAAGGTCCCCAAGCCGCTATCTACTGCGCCAAGTGTTGTGGTTTCAAATCCCATGTGGGACAACACTTTGTGTGATTCATAAATTGTTGTTTTGAGTCTGGGTGTTCTTTGTGTCATTTCATGTGTGTTTGTAAGGGAGGCTCCCTTAGGATTACAATTCTAATGAGAGAGTTGTCTTTTTAAATAGAAAGAAAAATACAAAATGCATGCATTTCCTAGTTTGGAAAGAAACGATAGTGTAAAAAAAATAGTTTTTTTTGTAGACTAAAAAATTTTAAAAGTTTTTTTTTTTGTTTTGTTTTTTTTTAATTAGTGTATTGTCATCGGTCCTCGATAAATCTACAAAGTTTGAACGAAATCTGGCCGTTTAAAGTGGGTCAAAATCGCCCCCAAAGGAGTCGGTTACAAACATACATACAGGTGAAGCTAATATAAAGCGTGTAAAAATGATTGTTTGTGAAGTTGAATTACATCATCACACATCAACAACTCATAATGTCCCACTGCTGGACTTTGATCAACTCACAGAAGATAGCTAAGGCCATTACGCTGACCTACTGCGGGTTGGGGACTGACAAAACACGTTGTGGCTACGTAATCTTGCCCTTGGATGTTTTGAAGCTTCATGACTGTTATCTTATGATAACAACCAATCACGAATACGCTCATAACATAATCGTGCCGTCATTTCTTAAACTCGGTGATTATTTCCAATTACCTGAAGCCACTTGACTATGAACGCTTCCCTTGTATCACGTTTCCTTAGTATCATATTTTGTTAGTTTTAATGTGTTAATGAATTTAAGGGGCTGAATATCAAGTTTCTAAGCAATCAAGTTCTATTATCAACAGCTAGTTGAAGCAAATGGTAAAATAATCGAAAAATTGTTGAACCTTGAATTCCTTACAATTTCCGTATTGAATGTTCACTTAAGCTATTAAAATAGCCTAACGGTATTTAAAGAAAAGGTAACTTAAACACGGAAGACCTTTTTAGCCGTATTTGTATTAAATCCATTGTCCATTATTATGAATAGTAAAAGAACTGCAAGAGCAAAGAGATGCAAGACTGCACGATTGGCCTAGTGGTTTAAGCGGTCGCCACGCCGCTCTCTACTGCGCCAAGTGTCGTGGGTTCGAATCCCACGTGGGATAACACTTTGTGTGATTCACAAATTTTTGTTCTGAGTCTGGGTGTTCTTTGTGTCCGTTTCATGTATGTTTGTAAAGTCCCCCGCGACACAGGAATTCATATTCCTAATGCGGGAGTTGTCTTTTTTAAATAAAAATAAAAAAAACTCTGAATTATAATGTGTGGGGATAATTTACTTCATAAATCAATATTTATTTAAATACTTTTTTGAATTTAAAGAGATAATTGTAGCTGTAAACGGTGCAATAACTAGGCGTAGATGGCGCTTGTGTCTTTTATTTTTGTTCCTGCTGCTGCTTTCGGCCCGTTTTCTGTCGCTTCAGCAGTCAAGTGTTTATAAACAGTGTTTATAAACAGTGTTTATTCTGATCTCCTGACCCCTACTAGCACTAGAAATATTCCTGTGTGGGGACTTTACAAACATAGATGAAACGGATACATAGACAAGCAGACGTTAAATAACAATTTGTGTATCACACAAACTGTTGTCGCATGTAGGATGTAGGATTTGAACCCAGAAGACTCAGCATTAGAATTACAGAGTCTAATTTCAAAACTATTTTTCAATAAACATTTAGAAATAGACTGCAAAATAATGCATATGTGATGCATAATTTTACAGTCTGTTTCTGTCTCATCAAAATACATTTATGTCATACATTATAATACAAATGTAGTTCGATGAGATTTTGGCACAGTTTAGTAAATGAAACGGGTTTTCTCTAGCTTGACATGACACATTTACCTAGTTTTGTGATTTTTAAGAGCATGAACTTTCTTTAATAACACCGTGCCTGACTCTATTATTCATGGTTACAGTTAGGCCAAAAAACCATATGCTTAGAAGATAAACCATCCACCATTAAGACTAGAACAACCGCAAGGTTTTTACCTTATAGTTATAGCACTTATGAGTGCTATACCGGAGACCCAGCGATGCAGAATCATCTCAATAGGTCGTCATAGTGTGGGTCATCATCTTTTATTGTCGGCATTCGCAATAAGTATGGAGACCACTTCTCTTGGATTCTTCATATCAGACCTTACTGCTATCTTAACGAAGTTGTCACTTGATAAAGTGATTAGCTGGTGCCGTGTGGTGACGGATTAAGAATACAGAGTGTCACCACCCTTATTCATCCCGCAGGTGTCGTAAAAGGCGACTAAGGGATAAACTACGCAAGATAACATCAATGCAAACAGAAGGAAAACTTGAAACAATCCCTATATCAACCCGTCTGGCCAGCGTGGTATAGTAGGCCAAAACCTCCTTTCAAAGGAGAGGCCTATGTCCAGCAGTGGACTGTTAAAGGCTGTTGATAAAAGTGATTAGCTAAAATATTATCTCTTGAAACAACACGTTTGTTAAGCTCTGTATATCATTCAGGAAAACTATTCTTATGCCTTAATACAAACTACAAATCACTGGCGAAAATACTTTCTGTGTAGCACTTGACATTACTTGTCATTCAGGTATTTCAGATCTTTTTTTTTCTCACTATCTTAAGAAAAATCTAGGTACAAAATTTAATTATATTGGTAGATTTAAAACTTAACTTTGAGCAATAACTATCCTAAAACTGTGCACGTTTCACTATCTTCAGATATTTATTAGTACTATCTGAGCTATTTAGTGTCTTAATTTAAAGTACTTAGATTTGTAGTTTGCTTAAACGAATTTCATCTCTTATTCGTTTGAATAAAAGCAGATAAGTTTACTGATGAAATAATTTAACTTCAGCCTTTTAGCCAAAACCCTTTCGGACGAAATATGAAGGTCTAAACTTATTTACATAACTGATTAATTTTTCACTTTTGTCATTAAGATAACAATTTTAATGACCACATCGCTTACATGGGATACCAGCTGCGCAAAGATAATTATATTATGCGTCCTGTACACTCGCTATCAGAGGTCATTCCATGTGACCTTAAACATACATTTTACCATGCGTAAAGCTTAATTATTTTTGTGGTTTCCATACTAATCTTGTAAATTAAAATTAACTTTGTCTTCAATTAATTAATCTAAGATTTCAAATCGCCCCGGTCGAGTCGGCCCATTCGTGCTGAAAACAGCGAGGCGACTAATACTATGCAATACAACGGAGAGACACGTATTTTATAAGTTTTTCGTGTGGATGTGTCTTACCATATTGTAGTCAGTGAGGATGAATAACGTAATAACGTTTGTTTATGCGAAGTGTTAAAGTTGGTTAACATATAATTTTGATTACGCTTCTAAAAAGCTTGATATGCTCTATCCCTTATTAGCTTCTAGGGATCTCAGACACAAATTTTCTCTTTTAAATTTAAGCAGTTCTTCACCTAAACTGAAATAATCTGAAAGTAAATCTTTATTTATATTTTTTCTTCACTTATTGTTAATCTTCCTGAAATACAGAAAATCTAAAGAAAAGTCGGAAGTTGAGAATTCAACTCAAGGCAACAATCAATGAAGTATATAAAATATAGAGGCACTATTTTCATTACTAGCTGTTTGAATATACCGCACTAATTTAACTTGTAATGAGAATACGAATAGAAGCGTACGCCACTATAAATACATTGTATTGTAAATGTTTGTGGGCCCCAAGTCATTTGTAAAGAGTATCTAGAGGCGGATTAAGAAGGCTGTTGAGCCATTTATCATTCATGTTTGTTTACCCAACAATATCTATCAGTCTTCTTTTTCAAGTCATGAAAAACAATCTTACTTACTAGTTTTGTATTCTTAGTGTTTGTAACTTTCTTGGGTGAATTTACAATTCTTACATCATCACATCACCAGTCTCTAATAATGATTAGGAAGGTTTTAGCATAATATCTGACACATCAACTCATCTGAGTTGGTATGGGATTTGTGTCTGATAAAAATAACAAACCCTACATCACTGGAATGAAAACTTGAAACAAACTATAAATAAATCTATCTAGTGAGCGTGTGTAGTATTTTGTGTCATTATCAGCGCCTCATGTTGCCCTGAGTACGGCCGCGGATAGACGGGACGTTTTTTCCCCTTCATCCGCTTCAGTGGCCAATCGCGAATGTTTTTGCCCTGATGTATTCTTCGTTCATTCAATTCAGCATGGTGACCCACATTTTATCAGCTTAGTAAGCTGCTTTTGCATCATTGGACCTCCGGTCTGATATTAAGCAACGAAATACGAAAACACGTATGCATTCGCAGCCTCCTCGGTCAAGCCGACTAATTCATGCATTGGCTCCACTACCTATAGATTTTTGTCCTACCTGATTTGTTCTTTAGTGTGATTTCTTACGAACCCCACCTGAAATATAGGGAAGGCAGCATTCTGTTTTAATCCATCAACACACAAGTTACACACTCCGCAACTATTTTCAATTTATACTTCTTACAATGTAACTCAGTTTATAGATATTTTTGATGAACAGCGAGTTTTTACATAATTCATTGTATTAAAGGCTAAACACCGAAGAATTTTCCGGTAAACTGAGTTCAGCTTGCAGCAATTAATTGCTAATGACATAATTTGTGACTTTATATCCTGCAGTACTTAATGTGTTATCGCTTTTAAGGTCAAAAAAATTCTCTATAGATTTATGTTTGAGTAAATTGATTCCAGACTTATTTATTCCCTAAAGATGCAGTAATTCATAGTTGAAAAGTCCATCAATTCATTATTTTGATGTATCTAAATACTAATAAGTGCAGATATTGAATAACCCTGTTTGGACGAACCTGTATACCCGTGGACCAGCAGCAAAGTTCACGTATTAGAACGAAGAGTTATAATTTAGTTATCCGGTAGTTGACAACACGGACGACAAAGTGGTTCACGCGGTCATCTCGCCACTTTGTAATACGCTGAGTGTTCAAAACCTACATGCAACAACATTTTGTGATCTCCACAAATTATTATTTTTTTCTATACGTTCTTTGCGTAGGTTTCATGTACTGTATTATAAAGTCACCCGTGACACATGTATGTTAAAATTTCTAGTTCGACAATTTGAAAAAGAAAAGTATTACTTCAATGTCTCTAATTATTATGGTGGTTATCCCTTATTTCATTTTTCGAGTAGCAAGCCTTACATATTTTGTCTTTTCTCCATTATGAAATAAAGTAACATGAAATTACTTCCAAAATATAGAGATTTACGCCGTGAAAGATTGTTATCATACGTTTTAATCTAAATAAGAGCAAGGTATCATCTGCTGAAAATATTATTTTGTGGTTGTCCTTAACAAAATAAGAGAAGTGAATTATGTAGATTAAGAACAAAAAAATCTCGACAGTCAAACCCGAAGGCATTTTTATTTTCACCGCATATGTTAGTTTGATAATAACATCGAAAATCTGAAACCTTTTTTTTAAAAAGGAAATGTGTCAGATGTCCGAAAATATTTATTTATTTATTTTCAACACAAAGAGAGGATCCTCCAACCAGGTGAGGTGATTAGACTTGGCAGACCGCGGACCGTATGTTATTCTAATAGGCGCGAAAAGTTCTCTGGTGATAGAGTTATAGTATGTTTTGATGCCTTGTGTGAAAGTTGCCACAATGGTGTAACAGGAAGCGACAGAACCGTTTGATATTTATATCCTGAGTGCACTTTATCCACGAGTCGATACAAACTATTAACAAATTTGTTTAAATTAAAATTTTAAATTACATACCTTCCTGTCTTTCATTTTAAATTAAAATTCCATAAATTTTAATCCTACGTCAGACGTTAAATTTACTGCTTCCTTTCATTTGCTGATCGCTCATCCTCTTACTTTAATACAGAAATCGCTGATTGCAATAAAATTGCTTCAACTTTTTCCCGAGCTCTGAAACTAATATTTGTTATTAATTTATTAATAAACTTAACATTGTAAAGAGAAAAATCTTTGAGGGATTATTAACTTGATGGACGAACTATATATGTATATATAAGCTAATTTGCAGGATGAAAATGTAATGCTCAGGTCAAGCTAGATCGTTTTGTTTGCCATAGTGTGCATAACTAAAGCTAGAATAAAGCTAATAACAATAGAATAATAATTCTGTTACACAAGCAAAGTTATAAATCTTCTGCCAAGCTAATTTTATCTTGCTGTGTTCTTTATGTAATTATATGGCTATACTGTAAGATTAACTACAAACTGTGCATACATTTCTATGAATTAAAACAACATATATTATCAACATGAAGGAAATTGTGTACCTTATTCAATTTCCTTCATGCTGTTTATTAAGTACGTGTTAGAAAAATGCTTCTTTATTATATAAGCGATTTTAAAGCAATTCATCTCTTATATTACATAAGAACAATTTAAAAACGAGATGAATTGAGAATAGAACCAAATCAAAAATATTTGACTTTTAAATTGTAGTCCTTTAATGGTATACCATACTAGCTAAAGGAGTTAAGACAGGGAATGTGTCGACATTTAATCTTTAGCAGTGTTTCCCTGTATTTAGCTGACCTTTTCAGCTCCTGCCACATGCACGCAATAAATAAGGGTGACTGCATGTTCCTAATATATTATCAAACTATATATTTTTCATATGAGACTGCCAAAGTGATTCTAAACTCAAACTATTTATTCGTGTAATACAGGTTGTACAAAAGGATCTTATAATTAGTTTAGGGCTCTGTATACCTACTATCCATGTGTGTGTGCAAATATTCTGTGTATCTACTCTTCTTAATGGAAAGTATGAAGAGAATGCAATAGTAGTGGTCATCATCTTCATTGTGACTGCAGACAATGTAGCATAGTGTTGCATCTACATCATTAGGCGTCTAATCTCGCACTCACCAACGACATACGACAGTGGTCTTCTGCGAGAAAGTAGCACCAGCCCGTTCGAGCCGGCTAATTCGTGCTGAAATCATCAACAACCCATAACGTCCCACTGCTGGGCTCAGGTCTCCTCTCAAGAGAGGGTTAAGGCCATACGTCCCCACGCTGGCCGAGTGCGGGTTGGGGACAGGCAAGACACGTTGTGGCTACGTAATCTTGCTGTTGGATGTTTTTAAGCCGCCCGAAGGCCTCCAACTAAGCTTCACGACTGCTATCTTATGATAACAACCGGGACCGACTGCTTAACGTGACCTCCGAATCACGGAAACGCCTATTACATATAATGCCACAAACGGTCACCCATCTAGGTCCGACCGCGCCGTAGTTGCTTACCCTTGGTGATTGTTTCCAATCACCTAAGGCCACTCGGCTATGAGCGCTTCAGCAGCAAATGAGCGTGGATCTACTATCTTGGATTTATATATAAATACATCATGTTGGACTCTTAACTTGTTTTGTTAACAATTTTAATTTTGGGTTAGAAAAAATTATGTATATCTAGGCCTATTTATTATTTACCACTTTAGTTAATTCAAAACCGCAATCTCCAAACGGATAGCTTTAATCATTTCGTTTCCGAAGTTTTATCTTGATTTACTAAAAGATTTATAGCTTCGTCGAAAGGAGCATGAAAATTCTAGACCCGCGTAACAAATTACAATATTCATACTGGAGAACAGCAAAATGTCTGGGTTGTTATTTTTATAATACTTCAGGCTAATGTTTATTTTATAAGTAAACCTTGACTGCTGTAACATACTGTTGGTATGACGGATAGTTGCGTAAATCTACGAGTTTAGTTAAAAATCTTGAGACAAAAAAAAGAGAGCATATCCTGTACCTAACTGACCGGACTATAGATAAAATACGCAACAAAATAATCAATTACACGTAGTTATTTTTCCAAAAGTGGTATTTAAACTCAAAACTTAGTTTAAATAATCCTACTCCTTCTTGTGTCATTAATCTTATTTCTGAAGGTCGTATCCCCTATTCGGAACAATTCTGTGAGTAATAGCTTGCCCCCTGTTCCTGTCTTGAGCTGCGTATTCGGCAGCATAGTTCACAGGCAGCATGGAGGGTCAAAGGACGGAAGCGTACTTATGACTCTTATTTATGACTACTAATTGAGTTGCGGGTATGCATTAGGTGCAGTCATCGCTTACAGTAATTCGAACGTCTGTTTTTGTTAAAAATAAAACTTACACATAGTACAGTAATATTGTAATAGTAATTGACGGCACGGATGGCGTAGAGGTTGGTCGCAACGCCGCTTCTACTGCGCTACGGTGTTGAGGGCTCAAATCCAATGGGGGATAACACTTTTTGTGATATACAAATTGTCGTTCTAAGTCTGGATGTTCTTTGTATCCTTTTCATGTATAGAATAGAAAACTCTTTTTTTTTCTATATTTAGCCTACCAAAGTGACTCTACCCTGCCTGATGAAAAGCATGAGAAGAATCCAAGAGTGGGGGAAACTACACATCATTGCTGCAAATGCAGACAGAAAAGTATAGCCGCCCACACTATGGCGGCTTATGGCGTTTAAAGGACCCGGGATCATAGTAGGAAGGAAACACGTGAGCTGGTAGTGAGTTCCAGCTTTGCGCAACACAGAATTTCAATAGAGTACATAAAATGTCAGATATGTAGTTTACAAAGGGCAGCCTTATTGCCAAAGGCAGTCTCTTCAGGGCAAACTTATATTAGTAAAGTCCTCCGCGAAGTAGGATATAATCCTAATGCGTAAATATTTTTTTTTTAAAGCGGAGAAGTGCCAGTCGGTCTCACCCACAAAGGTTTAAACATATTTACCCAATTCCTTTTGAGGAACGGAACCATTTAGAAAGATGATAATAATTTTACGGCCATTTGACCCCAAACTAGACAAAACTCGTAGTTTACTAGATAGACTACTGATAATCATACTTATTCGACAACAATATATGACAAAAAGTTACTTTTTACTAAATAGTAAAATATTTAATGAAGTTGAGATTCGTTCTTTCATTTTTATACAAAAAGGAAGAATAAACCTTAAAGCTAAGTTGTAGTTTTGCAGCTTAATGTCAATCCAACCTTTGCTATAACTAATTCAATAGGAGTTAACGTACAACGCATGTTAACATAACAAGTGCAAAAATATCAGAGAAATAAACGGAACTAGAGAATATGGAAACTTCAAATCGCTAAAGTACACATCGTACGAGTAGAGAAGAACGCTCCAGGGATTCAAACAGGTTTTTGAATATCCGTTAAAACCTCGAGTGAATTGAATATATTGAGTTTGTATTGTAACATATACATAAAACTATTCATATAACGACCAAAGAAAACTTTTACATAAAAACTGTTTTCATCTAAGGGTCTACAAAATGTTTCTTTTATAAGTCTCAATATATAAAGTTAACATAATGTGTCTTGTGTGGACGCTTTAATTCTTATACTACAAATCATGTATGTCCATGCAAGAACATACACTTAACGTATTTAAATGTACAAAATCAATGCAAATAAACTAATTTCTAATACTAATAACACACATACTTTAGGGCAATTATATTAAACTAGCTTTTACCCGTGGCTCCACATGCTTGTATGTCGGTTATCGTGATCAAAAATGTCTTCTATTTCGTTCCTCAAGAATCAAAGTATCTCATGTCAAATTCATTGAAATTGGTGCAACGGTTTAGCCCAAAAAAATACAGACAGACAAAGTTACTTTTGAATTTATAAAATGAAAATAGATTTAGGTATATAAATGTATACTTTATAGGACTAACCTAATATCGTATACAACTTTTGGTTCAATTACAAAACAATCAAGAATTCTATAAATATTCAGTAAATCAATGTATGCAACCATTTTATCACAATGAAACGCAAAACACTGACGCAATTTAAACTCAAAAATACTTGAATGAAACAGTTGTTACTTGTTTAGCTCGAGTGATGAATATATAAACGCCAGAGTTGCATCGTAATGCCTCATCTGAATGTCCCAACAGCATCGTCAAGTACACTCAACACTTATCAAGAAGACGAATGAACTTTGGCTGACTGTAGCACTTTGAAAGTGGAATGTGTGGAGTCGTTAATTCGGTTACATATCTTTTCAGTTCACACTGCTACAGTGCACAAGCTAATTCTGCTTTTTGATTGTCACTGATTAAATTTGTTTACATGCGTTTTGGTTTAAATGAGATCGAAAAATATAAATTCGTTCTTACAAGCATTTTGCAAACACGTTAGGAAATTCATATGTAAAATATAAAATATAAATATAGCTTTTGTCAATCATCATCATCAGCCCATCGAAGTTCACTTCCCGACATAGGCCTCTCCCATTACACACCACTTTGATCGATTTTGGGCTTCTCGCAATGATTGATTTTGTCAATGTCTTTACATTTTTTTTATTTAGTACTTCTACTACAGATAAATGAAATGATGTGTACCTGGTACATTATACTGATTATATTTACCAAAACATTTGTAAACCAAAATTGAAACCAATAAAATCATGTGAATAACAGGTTTCTGTATTATTGCGAGGGAAATACTATTCAACCAACATGTGCTCGAAGACAAGTAAACAATACCGTGATCATGTCATTTAAATTTTGAATTGCTTCAATACAAACCGTCTCTTATTATTCTATTTCTGAGGCATTGTTTGAATATTCTTGAACGACAATGTGTTGATACAAACAAATTATTTTGGTAAGTTAAACAAACATCGAGTAAATTAAAATCTCAGCCCTACCTTCGAGGAAGTAACATTTGTGTCTTAAACATTTTCTTATATCATATATGTGCCAAGTCTTGAAATGAAAGTTATAAGGGAATGTACATAGTTTGAATTTTAAATTTTTATACTTTCAGGTAATTTTTTTATAGACCGTAGTGATCGTGATTTTTTCTAAAATGCAATAATAATATGATCTATGTTTTTCCGTGCTGTGACGGATAAGAATACAGAGCGTCACTACTTATCCCGTGGGTATAGAAAAAAGGTATAAACTACGCAAGACGCGTCACTATAATGAGAAGGAAAACTTGAAATAACCCGTCTGGCCAGCGTGGTATAGTAGCCCAAACTTCGTTTTAAGGAGAGGCATATGTCCAGCAGTGTATTGTTAACGGCTGTTGATGATGATGACATTTAAAACAAAGTAACGAAAGGGTAATATAATCTTAATAAATATATTTTTTCTTTATTAGTTCGTGCACTTGAAGAAACTAAATATAACCATCAAATTCCCATAAGTCTGGAATACAATAATGAGAATGTTATTATAAATTTAATAATAAATGTCTACGCAATACGCTTTTAGTAACGTTCAGTTCAGGAGGTACAACTCTCTCGTGTGTGATTCTAATAAATAAACAACAAAATGCTTAAAATTGCCAAGCAAATATGCTTATGACCTTTGAACTTATGAACTTCACTGAAATGGAAATCATTGAAGCGATTTAATAGTGAAAACGTAACGACAGTCACTTTCTAACTTATAATAAAAATATAGATTTAATACTTTTAATACTGAACTTAGTTCAGCATTACTGTATGTTATCTGATAACTATAATGGCTCTTTTCTGGCTGCCTCACGAACGAGCATGAACTTTTAATGAGGGTTATGTTTCTCATCAGCAGTAACAGAAATTTATATTAAATTGTAGAAAGTAATTTCAAGGCCCCATTCTAATAGAATTTAGTTAATCTTTTTGTTCTTTTAGAGTATGAACTGGACTTAAACTTTGAGTTTTAAATTCACTTAAACATTACACCGAGGTATTTGAAAGGTTTACACACACATAATATAAAGCATGTAAAATTTCAGAAGTTCAGAATTACAAGTTATAAAAGTAACCAGTGCTTATCAATCACAAATTTATAAGCAATCGAACACACACACATGCAATTATAAAATATGGTAGGGCACATTTTGGAAAAGTAACTTTATTGCAGTGTAGTTGCTAAATACTATTTACTACAACTTCTTGCCATAGACGTGTAGTTACAACTATGTATAAGCGAGCTATAACATACTTATTATTATTGATATCTGTTGTAAAAGGAACGAATGATGTCAAACAAAATCACACACTTATATTCTTGGGTTCATCACTTCGGTCTGCTGTGAAATAACCGCAGTGGAAAAATAAGCGCCTTAAAGCTGTACGATTTTGTCATTTAGATGTGTTTTAAGATGTTTGATACTATTTAAGGTTAGGTAAATACATATCACTGTGACACTGTTTATAAAACTTTAACCTACTCCTTTTCACAATTCTAAGCATAAAAAAGTGAAAAATAAAGGATTAATACTCGTAAATTAAATCTTTTCCACTTTCATTAATTTGTAGGACTAATGATGAAATCACGAACTGTTTAACATGTGTTGTTATCGTCATAATATATTATAGTTTAACTTAAAAAATATGATATATATTATGTATGGAAACAAAAAATGTCTTTCCAAAAGTGTGTTACTTTCTGTTTTCACGATCATAATTCCCATGAATCACTACAAAATTGTAACAATTGTACATATATGCCTATATTTTGAAACTGCACAACTACCTATATAATATATAAAGTGGATTAAGATAGTTTTCCAATTCTGAAGAGCTTATGGGCGTATGGGGTTATGGTAGTACGTTTTAGTGAATTGGGTTCGCTGTAATTGTAATTGTGTTGTGCGTTCGAGAACACACTATTTGAATAGAAAAGGCATTAGGTCGGTACTACTGGTACTTCTACGGAATTGAAACAATTGAAGGTCAGACATCAAACCAACAATCCAAACACTTCTATGCCATGAAACACTATCTAGAAACTAAAGTGATAGCGTGCTAGTGTTCATTTGTTTAAGATAGTAGATAGTAGTTTATTCAAGATAGTAGAGCTACACTGATTAAAAAAGAACGAGTCGGCTTGACTGTGGCGGTAAAATCCTTTTATTTCAGTTTTTTTTCCGAGCGGACATCCCTACGAATACCACGAGTTGATGGCTATGTTGCACTGATTAAAATCGCACATTTCTCGTGTACGAAGAAATAGGTATACCCTCGAAAGGAAGTCCCAGGAACCCTGATGTACCTCAGACCATCTACCTGTGGCGGTTCTACCCTCAGATAGAAGACCAATCTAAAATGATAGCAACGCTTATGTATTTCGTTGGTGAGTTGCAGGTCCGGTGGCACAAAATGCATTAGTATCTCACTAGACTGCCAAATTGTGGTTCACGATGCTGCATTGTCTGCAGTCACACCCACCCATGATGGCACCCACTAGTCTTTGATTCTACTCATGCTTTCCATCAGGCAGAGTAGAGTCATTTTGACAGGAAAGATATTTATATAATAAAAAAATATTTAAGTATTTGATTTCTGCTCCTGGAAAGTCGTTAGTGTGCTGCATAATTTATTATATTTACTTAAAAGAACCCTTGTTTAATCAAATGTTAGACTTCAAATATTCTGACCACTTTGCGGGTAGTTTGCTTGTTAAAAGGATCAAAGTAAAGTTAGAGCATTCTTTACCACATATCCAACATTAAATTTAGTATATCCAAAAGTTCTGAATTAAAATTTAATAAAAGATTGTAAGAGAAAAGTACAAAGTGAAATAATAAATACAGCAAACTATTTATTTGGTTTATTTAGTTTTAATGCTTTGGTTATGGGTTGAAAAGTCGAAAACGGTCGCATAAAAATTGATTGTGATAAAAAGATATTAAAGGATGATTTGTTTTCATTAGAAACTTTTAAGCATTTTGAGACGCAACAGAAATCCTTCAACGACTGTTTTCAGTAATGTATTTCTAGCTTCTTCTTCTTCTTCCTCCTAGACCTTATCCCATTAACTTGGGGTCGGCCTTCCTTGTCTGCATTTTCCATTTAGCACGGTTAAGTGCATTGTCTCTATTTAATTGAGCTTGTTTCAGGTCTTTTTCAACCGTCGTCGTCCACGAGGTGGCAAAGGGTCTCCCACGCTACCGTCTTGTTATTGGCTAGTCTAGGGAAAGCTTCACCGTATGATCATCCGGGTGCATTAAGACGTGACCGTACAATCTCAAGCGTTTCCCTTTATTTTTTATTAAAAACTCAAATACTAATATTATTTACTACTACTACTACACACACAAAGTACTAATAGTATTTACCTACTACTACTATTACACAAAAGTATAAGCGCCGAATCAATAAATAGTATGGAGTTTAAATTAGTTGAGTGTTTTTTTTAATATATTCTAAGCTATGTTAACCAGCCATAAACACAAAAAGTAGTAAAGTTCTAAATTCAACATTTCCTAAAAAAATAATGCATTAGTACCTACTGCATGAATTCTTAATAAAAAGTTAAATGAAATCCATATAGAAATGAATTGTTTTGTGCAAAATTATACGGACAAACCATGAACTAAAAACGTGCCTCTTGAATGAAATGTCGATTAACCTAACTTTATTAATTAAGACGGTGGCTTTAATAATTTGAATTTGTCTATTTTCAGAGCTTCCCAATTACGAACAACAGTTAACTTCAAAGGTTTACGAGATGCTTCAGTTTCGATTGTTTCTTATTATGGTTTAACTTTTTAAACAAATACCTCTTTCTATACAATTACAATATAATTATTAGGGGTTAAAGTATGAAATTGCCGATTTGAAATTCATTTTTCACACGCTTTTTATTAGCTTCACCTTTATGTTTGTATGTTTGAAACCGACTCCTTTGGATGCGATTTTCGTTCAAAGTTTATACATTTATCGAGGACCGATGACAATACACTAATTTGAAAAAAGAACAAAAAAAAATTTGAACAAATTAGTATTTTTTCTAAAACAAAAAATACTTTTAAACAACTAAACAAAAACTAAAAAGTAGAAAATAATTTTAATGTAAAACGCGTGGGGCGAAGTTATTGAAATATTTTCAGAAAGCACCCCATGTCAAGTACCTATTACAATACAACGGTAATTTCATATTTTAACCCCTATTATAACACTCACTGTAACTGTGATACCAAATTAAAGCGGATGCAAGTATCAAACAGTTTCATCGAGATTGTGACAATTTTGCCTAAGAAGAAAGCTGCCACGGCATTGGTAACACTTTTTGGTATACAATGATAAAAAGCTGCATTTAATATGTTTTTTTTTTTTATTTTTTTTTACTCCCACAAAGTACATGTCATTTAGTGAATTAAACTTATGATATACGTTTCTGTGGGAGTCAGGAAGCCAAACTAGGATATGCCCTGTGCTATGGATTCCTGGCTCCCCCTCACGGACTTAATACTTTAATAGGATATTACAGTACGAAAGGGCAAAATAAAAAAGAAAGACGACAATAACATTAAGAAAAAAATTAAAGGTGTTTGTTTGTGTGTGTGTGTGTAAAAGTGTTGTGTGAGTGTATGTGTGTGTATGTACGCGTGTATGTGTATATAAGAATGTGTAGTGATGTAGCTGTGTAACTGTGTGTGTGTGTGCACGTATGGGTGCTTATTTAACGCAGTTCTTTGCAAGTGATTCCATTACTGCAAATTAGTCACTAAAGAAACAGAAGGATTAGGAAACAATTTTTAGAAGAGACTCTGTTTCGTCATAATCAAGTTTTAAAAGCCACTCAGTAATTTTATCCTTACACTTAATTCTTGTTAGGTTCTGAACGGAGAGCAGTTGATTCGCTTTGTTATACAATCTGCTTGCCCTAAAGCTAAAAAATTTTTGTGCAAAAGAAGTTTTCACCGGAACGGATTCACAGACTGCGAAGTGTCTTCGGGAGTTAGTTTTGTTATGTATTGTCGAAACGTTTATGGAGACATGAATCTTCAGAATAATTGATAAAATGTAAAGTTTTCTGATCGTTAATACATTTGCTTCTCTGTAAAGACTGTTTGTAGGATAAAGTCGAGGCCTAAAGAGAGCAATTTTTAAAATAAGTCGTTGCACTCTTTCGACGGTTAAAAGTTTTGTTTTATCCGCGCCTCCCCAGATGGGAATACCGTACGATAGAACTGATTGGCAGAGGGACTCATAAACAGTTCTTATCAATTTCCAGTCTGAAACATGCCTGAGGTTCTTAAATATGGGAACTAATTTGCGTGTTTTTTTTATAAGGTTTGTGAGGTGTATATCAAACGATAAGTTTTTGTCAATTTCTATGCCTAAATATTTTGTTGAAACACTTTTTTCTATAATTGGACAAGTAGTGCAGGCTGTGGGAGAAGCTTGGTTGCAGATATGAGCGTAGATGTTCATATTGGGATTGTCGGCCCGCCTATTATGTATAGAAAAGGTAATATATTTCGTTTTGGAAGCGTTTAGTGTTAGTTTGTTTAGAGCAAGCCAATGATTGACGGTGTTAAATCCTTCTTGCGCAACACTATAAGTTTCCTCCCACGTATCTCCATAAAAAGTTAGAGTAGTGTCATCCGCATAGGATATAATATTACAGTTTTTTAAACGTAACTGGCAGAGATCGTTAATATAACATACAAATAGTGTGGGACCTAAAATGCTGCCCTGTGGGACACCAATCTTTATAGAGTCAGCATCACTTATATAGTTGTCGATTCTTACAGATTGAGATCGATTTTGGAGGTAATCCTGAAATAATTTAAGTTGTGTGTTCCTTATTCCCATATTTTCTAATTTGAGTATAAGTCGTTCTGGACATACAGTATCGAATGCCTTCTGAAGGTCTATAAAAATCGTGAGACATTTCTTCCCGCTGTCCATCTTGCTCACTAAAAATTCAGTGAAGCTGTGCAAGCAATCAGTGGTAGATCTTCCTCTTCTGAAACCATATTGGTTATCCGACAGGATCTTCTTATCCTCCAGAAACTTTGTGAGTCTATTATTTATTATCTTCTCCAGCACTTTGGAGATAGAGGGAAGCAAAGAAATAGGTCGATAGTTTGCAAGATCATTTCTGCCACCATTTTTAAAAATAGGGATGACGATGGATTTTTTTAACGGGTTAGGAAAAATACCTTCCATTAAGCATCTGTTAAAGATGTGAGTAAGTGGAGGGACAATAATGTTTTTAATACTTTTGAGGACTTTTGGAGTAATTTCGTCCCATCCCGCGCTACAGTCAGATCGAAGGCCAGTGATCAATAACTCAACCTCCCGCTCAGTCGCCTCTGACAGAAAGAACGAGTTGCAAGACGATGAAATCCCCGAGGCTGTTCCCGGGAGAAGAGGGAGATCTTTTGGTATTTTACTAGCTAGATCTATGCCCACACTTACAAAATATGTATTAATCACATTTAACGAATCCCGCGGATGACCCTCAATACTTAGTAGTTCTGTAGGTGGTACTTTTGGCTTATTTAGATTATTAATAGTTTTAATAGCACTCCAGATCTTTTTATTATTATTTCCAGCATCTTTAAGTATATTGCTTTCGTATTGTCTCTTACATTTCTTAAGTATGTCATTGCAGAAATTTCGGTATCTTTTGTATGTTATTTCTAAGATATTATTGTTAGGATCACGCTTTAGCTTATAGTGCATTTTGTCTCTTGCTCTAATGCACTTCAAAATACCGACAGTAATCCACGGTTTTAGAGTAGTTTTATTTTTTGTGATTTTAATGTTACTTGTGTTTGTTATTATATTTTTTTGCAAATTTTCTATTAGTAATGACATACATATATTTAGATCAGTATCATTTCTATATATATAGTTCATATCTATATTTATACAGTCATTTTGAAGTTTATGAAAATTTATTTTTCTGAAAGATTTTACTTTGTGCTTTGTTTGATTCTTTAATTGCAGACAAAAAAGGGTAGGCTCGTGATCTGTAACAGTAGTTTGGAGAACAAAAGTGTGTGATAATTGGTTAGATCTTATGATAACATGATCTAAACAACTCGCTCCTCTAGTTGGCTCATAATGGGCTGGTATTAATCCATGGTAGGAAAGCAGGTCAAGGTAACCAGATGCAAATGAATTATTTTCTACTATATTTATATTTATGTCTCCCATAAGTATTATGTTTTTAAACCCTATCAGTTTACCTAGAAGATTATGTAACTTACTTAAAAAAAGATCCAATGTAGGGAAACTGGGTGGTCTGTATAAAGAGACTATAGCTGTTTCGTCACTGATTTTAAGAAGCAAACAATTTGCCTCCAAGATATCTGGTTCCTCTATCCTAATACCAAGATCATCTTTTATGTAAACAACCAAACCGTCATTTTGGTTGTAGTTACGTGTTGTCGAGAAACTAGAGTAACCGGATATGTGAGGGATGTTATTCACAAAAGAGAGCCAACACTCTGACAATATAATGACATCACAATTAAATTTCAATCTTTTGAGTAGAACACTTAACCCAGAGAAATTCTTGTTGAGGCTTCTTATATTTTGATGTAATATTTTTAGGAAAGAATCTGGTTCAGAAAGAATAGTTACACATGATTCCGGCTCACAAATGTCTAATTTCGTCACGTGATATTTTTCCAAATTTTCCAAATTATTTAAGTCAGCGAATTTTGTGTTTAGTTATTATTTGGCGTATAAATTTGTGATAATATAACATCAAAGTAACGTATAAGTTCGAGTGGGTGCACCGAAATGTTAGTCAAGACGTACAAAGAACACGGTGATGTGTTTTAAAAGGAGAGTGAAGTGTGTAGTGAGTGTGTATTTAGATTGATGTGCCGTGTAAGTGTTGTTTTGTAAGTATGAGTGAAATTGAATTCGGTATAAACATAAATTATCATGCAAACAAGAAAACACAACAAACACATTAAATATATAAAGGTGAGATTAAATAGTCACATTTTTGTAACCAAGTTATCAAAATCCTTTTCACACCTTACAATTACTGGTTTGTCTGATTCACTCTTTCGTAGGAAAACTCGCCCTGACGAAGTCCAACAGTACGTGAAATTGTGTTCCTTTGAGAATTTCCTTGCCAGATAGAAAAGGTGTTGAGTCTGTCGAGGTAAAGAGTCGGATACATAGATGGGTGTTTCGGGGCCGTTCATATTTAAATGCAAAGAGTTTAGTTTTTTCTCTTTGTTATTTAAGTTAAAGTGTCTTGTCCTCTTAAGTATGTCCTCCTTTGCAGTAGCGCTAAGTAGGTCAACAACAATTTTTGTAGGCGTATTCTTCCCGTTTATACACTGAACTTCTCTTATATCTGATCGATTCAGGGAGGCGCCAACGGCTTTAGCGGTGTTTAGTACAATCGCGCATAAATCCTCTTTATTTTCCTTCGACGTCAGAGGCACATTCCTAATTTCAAGCTTTTTCATGTACATCAATCGCTCCAAGTTATCAACCCTTTCCTCGAGCTGGTGAATGTACCTTCGATCGTCTTTCTTTTCAGACTCTAAGAGGGCAACTCTGGTTTTCATATCTTCATATTGTTGCGATACGAAAGTGATAGACTCTTTGATCTCCGAGTTCTGTTTAAGTATTTCACGCATCATATTATGTAATTCATCCAAGGAGTCGTCTGTTTTGCTACTACGCGTTTCACACCGTTCCGTATGAGAATCAATTAGTTTCTGCATCTCATTCATAAATCGTTCCTGCTCGTCACCGTGTTTACGCTTACGTTTTGTAATATTAGTGATTGGTAAATCAGTTAGATTAGGCGCAGATCCACCCTGGCTTAGTTTTGATGTTTGCAATGTGCTACCTTGTGAGTGCGTTTCGACACTTATAGAGGGCGAGGACTGTGATTCAATGGGGGTAGTATTTTGCGATTTGAGTTGTAAGTTTTGGACATGCAAATTTGTTTCATCACTCAGTACGTTTGCAGTTTTTTGAGGAGGCGTACGTCGCTGCGGCATTTTTTTTTTTTTTTTTTTTTTTTTTTTTTTTTTTTTTTTCTTCAGGTAGTTACTTGAATGTAATACGATATATATATTATATATATATATATTTTTACACTGCACCGTTTTCAACAAACCTAGGTGTTACTACCACATGCATAAAAATTTTACTCACACGGAACTCCTTTGGCGGCAAAATTAGTTATTAGCGTTTTCTAGGCAGTCGATCCAAGGTGCGACCTACCAGGAATGCACAGATCACAAAGAGGTGTAACTTCACTGTTTCTTCAACAAATAGTTACAAGTGGGACGCAACCAGTTCCAAGTGGGTTGGCCGGGGGTGGAGTCTTGTAGAGGGCGGGGCTCAAGTACCGAAGCGGGAGTGACCTGCGCACACGCAGGGCGGGGTCTCCTCCACTGTCTGATTACCAGGCGCACAGGAACACGGAAGCTGTTTCTTAACGATGTCGTAGACTCGCGTTATCTTATGTTCTCCTATTTTTGCGATTCGATTAAATTAGTTCACTATTTATATTTAGTTTATGAATTTAAAAATTGTAAATAACTTTGCACACGTTAACACCTGGCGGCGGTCCGGAGGGAAAGGGGATAATAACTTTCATTGATTGAAGCTTGAATACGTAATTTTGTATATCTTTAACGCCTGTCATCCCATCGCGATTAAAAGATTTGAGTATTTCTGTGTAAATATATAAACTACTAACATATTTGTTTTTACTGAAACGCCGTGACTTAATATATTATGTATATAAAAATTTAGGAAGTCAAATGTGTCTGGTTCAAGCTGGGAAATGTGTAACGCAGATGCGTTGACTGCGCAGATACTGACTTGTTGACCAGAACAGATGTTCTTGTCAACAAGTCTTTCAAACTAGAAAATACTGTTTTACAACAACCAGCCCCAAACGTGTCTGGTTAAAACTCGGAAAACCCGTCCGTCCTTAAAAAAGTCTTCCAAACTAGAACAAAATGTACAACTATGACAATCAGCCCGCTATTACCATAGAAAAGTTGTAAATATACATATTCTTATATAAGGAATGATATTTTTGAAAAAGGTGGAAATCTAAGCCAAGATGAGATACCAATACCAATAGACGATTAAGCAGAGAGATCCACAAAAAACATAAGACCATTAGGTCCTATAATATAATGTATTACATCAAAACTTTTTCCTGTACGTCGTAAATTGTAAAGTTACTAAAATTTTACTACTTTAGTCTTGAGTCTGTATAAATTTAAAACAGCGACCCAGAACACCCTTTAAATTTAGCAATAAAATTCATTACTGTTCCTCATCTTACATAAGTTCCAAAAAGTTTAGCGCCTTCCTGTATTTTGCGAAAATGTCTTTCTGGTTAAACGACTATACGTACTTTTATAACCTTTGAACATGAATGTTATATTTTCACATAATTTATAAAGTAATTTTTAGTACTTTATTCTATGTATACGTGTACACTTGACGTTACTGCCTCTTTGGTCTATTAGCGTATACTACTGCCGTTCAAGAGGGTTCAAATCCCGGGCAGGCCAATAGTTTTGTTTTGTTTTTTATACAAGAAATTCTTAATACCAGCAACGGTGGTTCATACCCGTGCCGCGGACAGTCGTCAGTTCTGGTTGTCATGAACATTTATGTCTACTGATATTTAAGTAAAACCGGTTGAACTAGTAGCCGACCCAAATAATATTGGGAATAAAGACTAAGAAGATAATCACTATGTATACGTGTAGTGTACTAGCACATTTATTTGGTGTTTTTGCCGACTGCGTCAGAAGAAGGGTACTGTTTTTTCCCAATATTCATTGCTACAGTAACTAATTTTCAAGAGAGCACTAGGCACTAAATAACTTGATTTTTATCATCTTATATATTAATCTTATAACTCTTATTTTGACTTTTCTTGTGACTAAAATGTGTGTATTTTTACATAGTAGGTATTATTGTTTTATTGTATTATTGACTGAACAAAAATGGCTTTAAACCATCTACTCAATTATAAAGCAGTTTTGAGGTAAAAATAAAAAAAAAGTTAAGTACTTCAATTTTTTAAATAAAAATATATAATTTAAGAAATATGAGATAGATAAATGTATTAACGTGCTGGACCTCTACCAAGGAATACACCTCACATGCCAGTTTTTTAACAAACAAACAATATTCTTATTGCTTGAGCTAGTAATAGCGGAATATTCATATCCATAAATAAGTTTCAATAAGCTATAAAAATAACTACTAAGCCTGCTTGCCAAGACAAGTAACATACGATCCACTACAAGTCTTTATCTCATGCTTTTGGACAATTGCCAAAGTGAAACCTGTCACTAAGTGGTTTCCTTAGATCCTACTGCACATATCTTACAGTAATTATAGAAGTTATATAAAAATGATCATTTCTATAGCAGATTTAAAGTTTTTCGGAAAATATTGTTTTACTTTATTTGCTTCTAACAACAGTTAATATCCCCTATGAGTGATGTAATACGTATGCGTCCTTTAAGAATTTCATTTGATCTGTAGCAACACTGATGTGGCGACTTCCACATACCACTCAACAAAATTATACAACAACGCCATCTACCTAAGAAACACGGAATAAAGAACTATACGCAGTAACCACTAAAGCTGAATCGCGATATAGAAATTCTCACGCTGATTAGCAAATATACAAAATCAACCGCAGGGGCAGTGGCTCACCAGGCATGATCAACTTGCTTGGTCGGAGGATCCTCCCTTTGTGATAGAGAAACCAATACCCGTCCCTCCACACTAGCAGCACAATGTCGACATGTGGAATTCTCGACATGTTAATGGGCTGCCATGCTGAAAACGTCAGGCTACTCACTAAGCTACCATAGGGCGCATCACCACGCTGTATTGTCTACTGACAATGTGAATACTGAATCTATCTGAATTGTGAATACTGAACTGCAGAAGAGCAACCAACGTCCTCTTTGTAAATTTAATAACACAATTTCTAAATTAAACAAAACAAGACTGACTATTCTTACTAATATAAAAAAAAGTAAGAGAAAGTAAACTCTGTCTGTCTGGGCTCTCACGCCAAACTACTGAACCAATTTCAATGAAATTATGTGCACAAATAGTCTAGAGGACACAGGCTACTTTTACCGCGATAACCAACATACACGCGGGCACAACCGCGGGCGAAAGCCTTTAGAATCTAAAGACTGAAAGCTTAATTTTGCATAAATATAACAAATTGTTTTTGTTACCACATTAACATTACAATCACGTGTTATCGTAAGGCGTATAGGTAGCGAAATTATCTTAGTTACCAATCACTTGTGAAAATAGATATGTTCTCATGTATTTTAATATTGTAAGGAACCTTAGTGAAAATACCTTCGGGCAAACCGTACGCAAGATAACTTCTTGTTATGTAAATTTACTGTCTATACTGAGTGATGTAGGAGTACGAGTTTTACATAAGTAAGTACTTGTCTGGAAGAGACCGCCGTGAGCGATAAGACTGCCTATTGTAATACCTAATGTTCATCTTCATGTATGTATGTATCTCTACACAGATATATACCGCTGCGGTGTGTAGTTTCACAAATAAATAAATAAATACTTGGACAGACTTTATTGTTTATTTATTTTAAAAACCTGTGTCACGAAACGTACAAACACACATTAAACACTGATACCAAGACCAAAACCATGATCAAAAACGACAACTTAAGGAACACACAAAGTACCGTTCCATGTGGGATCCGAATCCACAACACTCGACGCTGTAGAAAGTGGGGCGTGAAAAAGCATCTCACGAAGGCGCCATTATGTGGGCCACCATACTTTACTGTCTGCCTTCTCAGCAATGGTGTGTGGTTTCCCCCACTATTGGATTCTGCTCGAGCTTTCCATCAGGCAGGGTAGACCAAAACAAAAGCGGGCGTCGCGATAGCCCAAAACTTTTAGTCATTGGAGAGCATGTCGTGGCATGGGACAACTCGACCATCGTGATAACACATGAAACCAATGAGCCTAGTGTGAGTTTATTAGCCATCAACTGTTGAACGTTGATTGGCCAACTCTTCTAAACAACACACCAATCGCAACGTCGAACAGGGTCACCGTGACATTCGAGATATTCGAGATACATACCAATGTGAAATAATACTCTTTTTGTATTAGAGGTGTTAGTGCTTATCTAAAATCTATTATTAACCATTAATTCTATTGGATGGATAATAGGCTGTATTATCACTCTACTACCAAAAAGAGTAAAGGAGCAATGGAAAATGTTGCGACAATGAGAGAATATTATTGCATTAAAGAGCTTCCATAGCGCACACTGCATAAAGTTTCACAAAAACAATTGGTCCAAGAGCCCAGAGCGATCAGACATAACTTATTTTCACATGGATGAAACCTTAACTACTCAGTAGCGTCTAGTGTACTTTTAAATACCTGCGTGTTTGTGGAACTAGATCTGTGACACCTGGGCAGATATCAGGTGAGAAAGGTAACTAAAAATAAGAGTTATCTAACTTAAATTAGTATGGCTGATCTTTATATATATTTTGTAGAATATTATTCTAAACTAGTTTCATAAAGTGTCAGACACTTTTCATGGACCAGAGCTTGTGTCAGACGCTTTAAAGATCGACAAAAAATTAATGAACTTTACTTATTTTTACATGTCTGATTTTTTAATATGTTATTAAAGTAACTATTACAAAGTTACATTTCATCAGTCAGACAGATTCGAGTGACCAAACATCCCTTAAACACAAAAATTATTCAGCCGGGAGTGCGATCATCATGCTATTTCAGAGCGAGTGAGACGTCCACAGCAACTTGGATCCCGTTTTTTAGGGTTCTATAGCCAAATGGCAAAAAACGGAACCCTTATAGATTCGTCATGTCTGTCTGTCTGTCCGTCCGTATGTCACAGCCACTTTTTTCGGAAACCATAAGAGCTATACTTTTGAAACCTGATAAGTAGATGTATTCTGTGAACCGCATTAAGATTTTTACATCAAAATAGAAAAAAAACAATACATTTTGGGGGTCCCCATACTTGGAACTGAAACTCAAAAAAATTTTTTTATCGAACCCATCGAGTAAAAAAATTAAATGTAATGAAATTACTTACTAATTTCAATGTACGATTTTCGCATTCTTGTTTCAATAACATGGGCTTCAACATTAAGTTGTTAATTATTAAATATTAAAGTGAATTCATTTATTGCATGTATTTGTGATAGGTTAATATATGAGGATCCATTTTATTTTATAAGGAAATATCTTTATTTTATTGTAAAAAAGATACCAGTTAGAAAAAGATATAAACAAAATATTACCACTACCACAAAAATATCACTATGATTAATTACAGCAAATATCTCCTAATCATCGCAATCATCGACGCAATCATTAGAATAAATAAATAAAACAATAAAAAAAAATGCAGTAAATTGCAGTTTACGATTTATGACGTATTAAAAAAAATCTACTTACTAGATCTCGTTCAAACCAATTTTCGTTGGTAGTTTGCATGGTAATGTACAACATACATTTTTTTTAGTTTTATTACTCTCTTATTTTAGAAGTTAGAGGGGGAGGGATACACATTTTTCCACTTTGGATGTGTCTCTCGCGCAAACTATTCAATTTAGAAAAAAATGATATAAGAAACCTCAACATCATTTTTGAATACCTATCCATAGATACCCCCACACGTATGGGTTCGATGAAAAAATTGTTTTTGAGTTTCAGTTCCAAGTATGGGGACCCCCCAAAATGTATTGTTATTTTTCTATTTTTATGTAAAAATCTTAATGCGGTTCACAGATTACATCTACTTAACAAGTTTCAAAAGTATAGCTCTTATGGTTTCCGAAAAAAGTGGCTGTGACATACGGACGGAGAGACAGACAGACAGACATGACGAATCTATAAGGGTTCCGTTTTTTGCCATTTAGCTATGGAACCCTAAAAACGCGATCCAAGTTGCTGTGGACGTCTCACTCGCTCTGAAATAGCATGATGATCGCACTCCCGGCTGAAGAATTTTTGTGTTTAAGGGATGTTTGGTCACTCGAATTTGTCTGACTGATGAAATGTAACTTTGTAATAGTAACTTTAATAACATATTAAAAAATCAGACATGTAAAAATAAGTAAAGTTCATTAATTTTTTGTCGATCTTTAAAGCGTCTGACACAAGCTCTGGTCCATGCAAAGTGTCTGACACTTTATGAAACTAGTTTAGAATAATATTCTACAAAATATATATAAAGATCAGCAATACTAATTTAAGTTAGATAACTCTTATTTTTAGCTACCTTTCTCACCTGATATCTGCCCAGGTGTCACAGATCTAGTTATACAAACACGCAGGTATTTAAAAGTACACTAGACGCTACTGAGTAGTTAAGGTTTCATCCATGTGAAAATAAGTTATGTCTGATCGCTCTGGGCTCTTACTTTAAATTGTATAAAATAATTGTTTCCCTATAAAAGTTCTAAAAAAAGTACGTGCCAGCATTTCTTTTAATAATAATAAAGTATTGTAATAATAATAATTTTAATTATTATGTGTACATTTTAAGGTTGGGCGCAGACCTGTTTAATCAAATTTGATTACATTCTAAAACATCTCATCACATTACGGATAATAGAATACGTAGTCTTGTGGGTCTGCTAGTAAATGTATATTTCTGTTTAAAAACTTGTTCTTTCGTTCATTTTTAAAACATATACATTCTTGTATATACAGCAAAATATTCCAAGTAGAAAGATAATTAAGAACAAACATTACATTGAATTAATGAAATAAAACTCACTCCAGTGTTAACTTTGCTACTTTGTCATGAAAATGTTTGCCCTTGAGAAATCTTACATCGTCTCAAAATCTCTGTGAAACATCCCTTGTCTCTATATATATATTTTTTTTAATTATAGACAATTATACTTCTTCTACTAGACTGGCTACAACGTAATTAAAGTTGATTCCAAAAAGTAATTTCACTAAACCCTGTAATAATCTAGTCTATGCGAGATGTTGTTGTCAATTTTATTTATGTTTAAAAATAATTTTAATAGACACTAGTCAAATCCTTCCAACTCTAAATCTCAGGATTTAGAGTTGGAAGGATTTTCAATCAGTTGAAAGTATAAGGCTACGCAGGGCCGGATTTACCATAGAAGCTGAAAAAGCTGAAGCTTGGGGCGGCAAAATTAAGTGGGCGGCCGATTGGCCCAAAATAAATATGGTACAGAAAAAAAGTAAGGTTTTTTTAAAGACCTCACTCGAATTAGGAATATAAATCCTGTGTCGACGATAAAAAAGGTTGTAAAAAGAATCTAGTAACTAGATTATTTCCTAAAAAGGGAATTAACTTTATTGTGAACAGTGTATCTAATTTTAGAAGTCAGTAGGGGCGGCAGAAATTTTGTAGCTTTGGGGCGGCAAATGTGTAAAAACAGCACTGAGGCTACGTCCGCACAGACAGGTGGCTTGCTTAGCGCCTAGAGCTTAGTGGCTTTAAATCTGGCTACTTGCTAGGATACACGTTGTTCGCACTGAGAGGTGGGTTTTAAGGTGCCTTGGTCATTTGCTTGTCGGCACGTTGACGAGAGGTCACATTCAAAAATAGATCTTAAGTTGCTACTTACAGTAAATTAATCTTTAAAATATACTATCTCACGGCCTTATCCGTCATAAGTAAATAAGTCACGGTCAAGTCATGGGAAGTTTAATATTCTGTATAAACGATTGCGTAATTTTGATGAAAATTTTGATGAATACTATAATAATATAAATAATAATATATATATATTTTTTCTTTAATACAACCGCATTTTTATGAAGTTCATTAGTTGGATTCTACAGAGGTTCTCTTTAAAAAAACTGATAATTAATATTTCATTCATTTGTTTCTTCTAAAATGCCTCGCGCCTCGTGACAAAAAACCAACACGTTTGTTTACCTCGATACACGCTAAGCGACCAGCTAGGCGTCAAGCTCGCAATGCGGCCATTCGCAAACATGCTAGAGCGTTCGTTATACTTAGCTACTCGCTAGGCTCTAGGCGTTAAGCAAGCCGCCTGTCTGTGCGGACGTAGCCTAAGAAGAATCTAAGAGCGGTAATCACCATCATCATTGTGAATGTCGACAATGAAGTAATGTGGTCTAAACTATGGCAGCCTAGTGAGATGCTCTTTCATGCCTCGCTAAAGACCCTGGGATCATAGTGGCCTAGAAACACATGCACAGGCAGTGAGTTCCAACCTACTGCCTCGGTGGAGCAGTGGGAGCATATGCGACTGCTGTGTTTGAGGTCTCCTGTTTAATTCCGGGTCGGACCAGAAGTTTATCATCCGCAAATATTTGTTTCTGATTTTAGGTGTTTTCTATGTACTTTATCTCAAACTGTTTCTTTGTTTTTAATTACACACGTTGGCGTTGTGAATATGATATCCGAAATATTTATTATTTATTAATTAAATAATGACAGTAATAATATTAAATAAATCACATAATGTGAGTTATATACACACATCAAAAGTGTCTAGGGATCAACATATATTTTTGCAATAACTTTTCTCCTGATTGATATTAATTAAAAATTTCTTTAAGGATTCATCAAATAAAGTGTTTTCGTTTGTCACAGTAACGATAAACCAAGTCACCTTTGCATTAGTAAAGAAATTTGCCATTTTCCTAATAAAGGGATTTTTGACATTTGAACCACTAACATTAAAGTTCGAAAAAAAGACTGAAATAACAGTTTTCTTTAAAATTTTATTAGGTAACTTAAACAATTAATAATCCGTGTTTCTACCGCGAACACTAACAACACAAGAACATCGGTTTGGCATACTCAAAATGAGTTCATCCAAATCACGCTGTGGAATGGCCGCCCATGTTCGTTGCAACAACAAAAAAAGGTCTTCTTGCGACTGGATACCCTCCATATTCGGCAGAGCTCTTCTCTGTAGCATATCCCATGCATGCTCAATCGGGTTCAAGTCTGGCGACTGAGCAGGCCAGGGCAGGACATTGATGTTAGCTGCGGCGAGAGTCTGTATTACAACTCTTGCGGTGTGCGGTCGTGCATTATCATGCATTAACTGAAATAAGGGACCGATTTGCACTTGTAGAGGAACGATGACGTCTGATACAATCGTCTCAGCATAAATTTGAGCGTTGAGGTTGCCTCTGATCCAAATCAACTCAGTTCTTCCGCCGATCCAAATACCCGCCCATACCATGATGGTTCCACCACTATAAGGATGGACTTCCTGGCAGGATTTTAATCGCTGTTGGCGTCCAGGGGTTCTCCAGTGTCGTATACGTCTTGTATCCGGTCTCATACCAAAACGAGACTCATCAGAAAAGCACACGAAACGCCATTGTTCTTCTGCCCAATTTCTGTGTTCAAGAGCCCATTGATATCGAATCCTACGATTGTGCATTGCTATAGGTGGTACCCGTAGCGGTCTTCGGGAATGAAGGTTCACTTCATGCAAGCGGTTTCTGACTGTTTGGTCGCTAATTAAGTTCCCTGAAGAGTGATGAAGCCTCACGGCTAACATCATGGCGGTTATTGTTGGAGCTCTTCGAGTTAAGATTTGAATGTATCGGTCTTGTCTCCGTGTGGTGCAGCGATACCGTCCTCCATGGCGCTCAGCCACGGTACCAGTGCTTCGGTAACGTGTCCAAAGTCGACTGATAACACTCTGACTTGTATTCAGAGCTAAAGCCACAGTACGTTGCCGGGAACCAGCTTCTATCATTCCCACGGCTCTGAGCATTTCTTCCCTGCTTAAATGACGTCGCCGCTCCATAATAACGTTGGTTTTAATCAGTAGTAGGGAAACAGTAGCACTAATAATTTCTTCAATGCGTTGTATGTTTTTATAGGGAAAATATTGGCAGCTGATATTCATCTTTTACTCGAATTTGATTGACAGTTCCTGATTCAAATTATGAAATGCACCAAAAAGGATCCATATAAATTTATAAAATCATAAATTTATTACAAAGCCACATCTCAATCTCAAGAAATCCGCATAAAAATGCTTGATCCCTAGACACTTTTGATGTGTGTATATGAAAATATCATTATTTAGGTATTCATATTATACACTGTATAATATGGTAGGTAGGACATAATGTAGTACCTTCAGCATAAGACCTGTAACTAGCCAATGTCTCCGCCTATAAATAATAATCGATTAATTGTTTAAGACATTAATAACCAAACATCAAAATATTGTAGAATTGTAAGAGTAGGTTTATCGTATATACGTGTGATGGTTATCAGCCTAAAGTTTATAAACAACTATCAACAATATGTAAAATAATTTTTGAATGCCAACAAATACAGGAAATTCCGAACGAAACGGTTTTCCAAGAAATTATTACATACTAGTCAAGCCTGCAGTTCTTCTAAGTCGTAACGACGCAAGGCAAAGCTAATCTAAGTTATTAATTATATCAACGACTATCTACCAGTGAAAGTGCCGTAAAAATTGGTCAAGCCATTTCAAAGATTACCCGGAACGAACAGTGAAACAGATAAAACTAAATCGTTCTTTTTATGTAAGTACAAATTTTCACTAAATGCCTATGAAAGTATGCATTTACGTATACTTTCATAGGAATTGAGTGAAAATCTGTTAATTATATATCAAAAATAGACACATCTATTTAATTTTTTTATATAGATATAGACTGAAAATGAGCATGATAATACCCATTAAACGTTTGGCTGGAAAATGCTCTGAAGTTGAGTTATCACTTGAGTGTTATATTGAAGTATATTTCTAATCACAAGTTTTAGTCCCTAAGCGCTCAGTTTACTTAGTGATTTGTATTAAATTTAGATAATCAACTTCATTAGATAGATAGCTTAGCAATTATTCTATCAATTCTTAATAGTAAATCCCTAAATCTTGTGACAAAACAATAACAGTTTAGGTCAAAGCAGTTAAAGTTCGATAATTTCGAAATGTCCAAGTTTCTATTACAAATTAAGTAAAAATATAATTTCGCAAAGTAGTTAAAATTAATCAATTATCAAAATATAAAAGGTTCGCGTGAGACTGACCGTTTCTTAGAAAAAATGCTGAAAAAAGTGCTGCCTCTTAAATTGCATGGCAACTAGTTCGATCTTCAGCTAGTGGCATCCAGCTCCTGCCAGCCGTCTTGTGCAAATCACAGATCGCAAACAAAACAAATCACAAATACTCGTAGCTGGTAGACGGACTACACTACTTTTGCCGAGGCGAATCTCCACTCAAGAACCCGTCCTACGCAGTGGTTATCAGGTCTGCGGCTAACATGGCCAGCCCACTGCCACTTGAGCTTGCTAAACCAATGAGCCATGTCGATGACGGAATAAATACTTTCAATTATTTTGTTGCCGAAAATCCTCGATATTTTAAAATTGAAATGAAAACGCAGCATAGCAATATCAGTATACTAACTCATTTCTCCCTATTTTTTTCCAACAAATAACAATTAAGACACCATTAAGACCCTACCTATCCATTAAGCCTTGGTATGGTAATCGAACAACATTAACACAGTTATAGGAAGTTTAACTGCTATTGTTTTAATAGTGTGACATCAGTTTTCACGATTATGCTATGGCTATTATCCGGTAATTGTGTAAAATTACCGACCCCCAGTTTCAAATTAACATAAACATTCACAGAACTACGTCATTGGTATTGGTGCTCTACATTCTGCTATAATTACAAAAAGCGGCCAAGTGCGAGTCGGACTCGCTCATGAAGGGTTCCGTAGCATCATATAAAAGTTTTTGTAGTTCGTTGTCACTTTGATTGATGTTCTAATAATAGTGTATTGATTGAGTTAAAGGTAAATTGCGGTTTACGATTTATAACGTACCAAAAATACTACTAACTAGATCTCGTGCAAACCAATTTTCGCTGGAAGTTTGCATAGTAATGTACAACATTTTTTTTTCAGTTTTTCAGTTTGGAGAAAAATGATGTTAGAAACCTCAATATCATTTTTGAAGACCTATCATTTTTGGGTTTGATGTAAAAAAAATTTTTATTGTTTCAGTTCCAAGTATGGGAACCCCCAAATTTTTTCGTTTTTTTTTCTATTTTTGTGTGATAATCTTGATTCGGTTTACAGAATACATCTACTTACTTAGTTTCAACAGTACAGTTCTTATAGTTTCGGAAAAACGTGGCTGTGACAGACAGACATATATGACGAATCTATAAAGGTTCCGTTTTTTGCCATTTGCCTACAAGGAATATGGTGAGGGTTCTAGGAAAATGGAAATAATAAAGTCAAGAAAGATGATTTTGATTTTTTTTAAATAATCAAAATCAAAACTCTTAAATTTCACAAACAATATCCTTAGGAAACGTATTTCAGTAAAATAAAACTTTTAAGATTTTCAAAGAAACAACAGGCTCCAGTTATTTTATACCCGACTAGGCTAAGTCAAAGGAGGATTATGATTTTGACAGGCTATGTACATACATAGCCTGTCAAAATGTTCGTTTGTTCCTTCATAGCTCCTCGACTACTCATTAGAACAAATAAGGTATCGTTAGAAGCGTCTCGATCGTCCACTAGTTATAGGGTATATGAAGTTATTGTGACGCTCTCTAGCTGTCATGAAGTACATATAAAAATATACATATATTTATAATATACATATTAAAAAAATAAGATAAATATTCCGTGTTCGGTCTCATTGGAACGGGCGTTAAATTTGGCATTTCAAATATATACTACTAGAATTTGTTTGTAGCTTTGTCGGGTTCAGACAATTTATTACAGGTTTCGTTGTTAATTAGAATATGCTTTACAAATAAAATAAATAAATATTTCAGACATCTTTCTTTCATCGGAAAAGATGTCCGAAATATCAGAGCTTGTATTATGAGTACTAAACAATTGATATATAAATATGTAAAAATACTTTTTTTATACATACATATTATACATAGAAAACACCCAAACTTCGAAACAAAAATTTATGGTTTACACAAATATTTGGTCCGACCCGGGAATCAAACCCGAGACCTCTTGATCAGCAGGCGCATACGCTAACCACTAGATCAACAAGGCAGTCGAATTAATATTATAACGGCATTAAAACATTATGAACAAAAAATGTAAAAACTAAAATCCAACTACGTTGTTTAAATATTGTTTCATAGTATGTTTAAGTTTTTACTTTTTATATGACAAGAGAAAATAATGTATTCACTCGCGGCTTCAGCTACTTACCGTGGAGAAGAGATAATAACGTGCACATCACTATAATTACTCAAAGTAACGAGCTTGTCATCATACTGCTGTAATGAGAAAATGTTTTGTTGACTTTTTGTACGGTTAGAAAAAAAGACTACGCTTTCTTTCTTTTACTTACTCAGAGACGTCAAGCGAACAACCTGATTATATTTTATTTGGATATATTTACCTGAAGTCATCCGGTACGGCTGATATATGCATAGATATAGGCGTGCACCCTAAATTGAATTCGTACTATTTTTATAAATATACAAGTAAATCTGTCTATCTGTCTGTTAGCAGTGCTGTCACGTCAAATCTACTGAACTGATTTAAATGGAATTTGGCACATAGACTGTAGTATTGAGCCTCAGTAAAGAGATTTTTACCGCGATAACCGACACGGACGGAGCCGCGGGTGAAAGTATTATTTTTATATATATTTCTCGCGTCACATTGTTCATTGCCATATTCCTACGAAACGGCTTCAGTAGATCTGAGGATAGGACGTAAACTATTTTTTTACCCTTAGGTAATAAAGGGTGAAACGGACGCGAGTGGAGTCGCGCGCATTTGCTAGTCTAATATATATAGAATTTTCGTGTCACGTTGTTGCTTAAGATGAGCTCAGAGACTTTAATAAAATCTATTTTCAATTTCATTTTTAAGCGTGTGTTTAGCCGGAGTGCCTGAGATAGGATTGATCACGCCACGCTTCATTTCACGCTTTTAAAACTTGCGTGATACGAATGAACGAGTTAATAAGTGTAAGAAATTAGAAACGCTTAAACAATATTTGGTATATATAATTAAAATCTAGAAAAGTCTTCATTATCATCATCAACAGCCTTTAACAGTCCACTGCTGGACATAGGCCTCTCCTTAGTAAGGAGGTTATGGCCTACTATACCACGCTGGCCAGACGGGTTGGCATAGGGTTGGTTTCAAGTTCGTGGGTGGACGGGACGGGTTTTCCCTCCACCCGCACTATGTGGCCAGCCGCGAGGGGGCGGCGTCGGTGTGTGCCGGACGCCGCCTAAGAGAGGGTCGTCAAATCGAGACGGTGC
Organism: Phragmatobia fuliginosa; assembly: GCA_932526445.1. Classification (NCBI taxonomy): domain Eukaryota; kingdom Metazoa; phylum Arthropoda; class Insecta; order Lepidoptera; family Erebidae; genus Phragmatobia; species Phragmatobia fuliginosa. Next base: position 13,844,846 of record OW052074.1, on the reverse strand, counting down.
CCGCATCAGGAGCGGGCAGGCGCTGGAGAAGTTCAGAAGGAGATCCCACCCTGGACTTCTCCTACTCCTAAACGGAGAAGCGCGGAGAGGGCACACTGTGTGTTTTTTAGTCGGTTCAAGTCCGACACACCACCCCGCCGTAACCCCCGGTGGGGTGACGGTCCATGATGATTTTTCACACACTAAAAAAAAAAAAAAAAAAAAAAAGGGTTGGTTTCAAGTTTTCCTTCTCTTTGCATTGATGTTGTCTTGCGTAGTTTATCCCTTGGTGTGGTGACACTCTGTATTCTTAATCTATCACCACACGGAGAAAAGTCTTGGTTATACTTTTTTTTCAGTGACGTGATATTTCTGAAATAAAAATTCATGGAACAAGTTTGTTTAACAAGAGTCATCGAAGCCAACCGTTTTCTGAATACTGATGTGGGCCTATGTCGAAAATAATGAAGACGTGTTTGTCAAAGCTTCCACTAGTTACACTTTGTATAAGTTTTGAATTTCAGAGAGCGGAGCTTTCTTTTAATATCACTTCGAAAGTCAGACACAAGACGTGACTGTTCATAATTGCGTTTTTCTCATAATTTAGGTTCAAACGTGTAGAGAAGAAGAAGATATAGATACTGTGTAGCGGGGACTTTACAAACATACATGAAATGAAAAACGAACACCCAGAATCAGAGCAACAATTTGTGAATTACACAAAGTGTTGTTCCATGTGGGATTTGAACCCATGACACTGGGCGAAGTAGAAACCAGCGTGACAACAAATTAAACTTTATAAATGAAGTCATCAGTTGCATCAATAAATGAAACCCTTTTAAATGAATCTTTTAATAAAAGACTATGACTACTAACTATTCTCAACCGTATTAATGAAACGAATCCTACACCGCCTTATAAATGGCTAATATGATTAAGATAACGCAAAAAATATTGATGTTATTAGTTCTTTCAATATTCATTGAACTTGAAACCGAATGAAATAGCAAATTTAGGTTACCAGCACTGTAGACACTCCAGTTCGCTTACAACGACGGGAGATAAATTCCTTAGTCATAGTTACGTCGAATCGTTACTGTTACATCACAATTGCCAGCCCAATGATCTGTAATAACTTCGCACGAGTCACTAGCTCTTCCACAATCTCAAGCCTTACAGACATCGAACAAAATTTACTTGGAGGTGACATAGATAAATATATTTTATAAATTACTAGCTTTCGCCCGCGGCTCCGCCCACGTCTATGTCGGTTATCGCGATAAAAAGTAGCCTTTGTGCTGTCTCAGGCTGTAAACCATCTGGATACATCGATGGATAATTCGTTACAGTGATTTTTAACATTATCACTAACAGACAGATTTGGCGAAGGACTTTATATTATAATACGTAGTAATAAATTTGAAATTAAATCTCTTAGTCTGTCTATTACGATTTCACGGCTCAATTATTGCGTTACCGTTGTCAATTAAATTTGTCATAGAGGTACTTTGATTTCTGATGATGAACATAGTTTACTCATTACTGAAATAACAAACGTACACGCGGGTGGAGCCGCTAGCAAAAGCTAGTAAATATATGGATAGAAAGTAAAATTATTTCGTATTTTAATTAAGACTGTTCAATTGACTTCATACAAATAATATGGTATTTATAATCCATAATAATGTAACAAATTAAAAGATAAATCTTCCGTCTGTCGTTCATTTGTTACGCTTTTATACCTAAACCTCTGAACAGAAGAAGGTGTCTTTCTTTATTTTCTTTCGCACTCTTTCTATCGTGATTTATTACTATAGAACGATACTAGTTGACGATACTAGAGACATACGGAGCCGAGACCTGGACACTTACGGTACGGTTGGTCCATAAGCTTAAAGTTGCTCAGCGTGCTATGGAAAGGGCTATGCTCGGCGTTTCTCTGAGGGATCGTATCAGAAATGAGGTGATCCGTCAGAGAACTAAGGTCATCGACATAGCCCACCGGATTAGCAAGCTGAAGTGGCAGTGGGCTGGCCATATTAGCCGCAGAACTGATGGCCGTTGGGGCAGAAGAGTTCTTGAGTGGAGACCGCGTCTCGGTAAACGTAGTGTAGGACGCCCACAGGCGAGGTGGAGTGACAACCTGCGTAAGATGGCTGGCAGGAGCTGGATGCGAGAAGCCCAAAATCGATCACAGTGGTGTGCAATGGGAGAGGCCTATGTCCAGCAGTGGACTGCGATAGGCTGATGATGATGATGATGATGAGTTGACCCAGCGAACTTCGTACCGCCCAACTTTAAAATTCCAGAACTTGATCGCAGCGCCACCTACCGGGTCCAAATGCGAATCTAAACCATTCCCAGATCCCCTTGAACACACACAAAAAAATTCATTAAAATCGGTCCAGTCGTTTGAGAGAAGTTCAGTGACATACACACTCACAGAAGAATTATATAATTATAAAGATAACAGTTATAACTTACGTATACGTAAAACTGGGTAAACTTTTTGTTGCTATAAATATATGTTTATGAATCTAAACTTGTCTAAGAATATCTTTCTTTAAAATATTTATTTTAACTAGAAGTGACATGTGTATGTAAAAAAATTGAGAACATCCTTCACTTTTTTAGGGCCGGTAATAATAACGCTGCTTCACCAAGGTATATTGTACAAAAGGTAATACCGATAAAATCCAATTATAAAATACGGTAGAAAAAACTAAAACGTTGAGAATTTTACAAAATAAGAGATATGGATAATTTATGAGTTCTAGTCATCATTAGCGAGACCTCATTAGGCGCACTGATGAACAAAATCAAGAGATTACTTACTGAGATATCTGTTGGCAGGTATTATAAAAAATTGAAGGGTGAAAACGCTGATTAAAGTTACGAATGAGACAGGTAACGACTTACTTTATGCCTGCGTTGACAAGAAAATGCTTTTAGGAATAGCAGTTGAGTAGAATAATAAAGAAATAATAATTTAAAGGTATATTGCGCCAGTAATCTTGATTCATGTTTGAAGTTTAAAAATTAACTTTTGTTTACGTATTTTAAAGATAAATTTTAAATGACAACTAACTTCTGCTCACGACTCCACACATGCATATATGTTAATTAATACAGTAAAGTATAGCCTAAATCTTTCCTCAAGAATTAAAGTTACGATACTGATATTGGCTACAAAAGGTATCCTAGGAACCATTATTTGAGGATATGGATTAGCTCTGAGAACTGATTATTCTGATTAATGATCTACGCTCGGAAAGCACCTTTATTTCTTTAGGACACAAAAGGTTTTCTAGGAATACTACTAGTATAATAATTTATTTTTCGAATTCTTATCAGAACAAATAAGTAAAGGAATACGAGTCAGTATCAATCATGACATTTTGATGTATAACATATTGTTTTCATTACTACATTGAAATTTACGGTGCTGTTAATAAATACGAATTTTGATTGAATATCTATTTAAGATCATTTAAGTATAAGTGATTATTTAAAACGTAAGGCTGAACTTTTTATTAAGAAAAAGATTCCGACGAATTAAGAACCTCCTCCTTTTTTGAAGTCGGTTAAAAAATGATAAATGCACCCTGCTTTGTTATGTGCCTTCATTATTTTCTTGCTATTCAATATCGTTTAATAAGACACACTTGGTGTCGAAACAACTAATGCCAATAATATTATTATATTTATTTTGACTGCACGGTTGGCCTAGTGGTTAAGTGGTCGCCACGCCGCTTCCTACTACGCCAAGTGTCGTAGGTTCAAATCCCACGTAGGATAACACTTTGAGTGATTCACAATTTGTTGTTTTGAGTCTGGGTGTTCTTTGTATCCGTTTCTTGTATGTTTGTAAAGTCCGCCGCGACACAGGAATTTTATTCCTTATTTATATTCCTAATGCGGGAGTTGTCTTTTTAAAAAAAAGAAAAGAAAAAGAAAGTGTTTATTTATTTATATTGAGTAGTTTTATTACAACAGCTTACTTTTTAGGAATTAACATAAAATATTTTTTGAGTTTCCATCTGTTCCAAAAGTAACTGGAAATTACTTATAAGAATTCCATCATTTAATGAAATAGATACAAGTCAAACTAAAACAAATAACATTAAAAGGTATAAAGCATAGACTCGTGGTTTTCTCGAGAACGGTGAAATTCTACTGACACAGATCTGGTTCCGGCGGGCAATGGACAGCCGCACAACCTGATAAAGAATATTGAGAGAGGAATTGTTTTCTATCTTGAAACTATTCTATTTTTAAAATACAAATATACATAATAAACACAATTTTTTTTAAGAGAGTTCGATATTGTCTTTTGGCGTGAGGAACTTTACAAGAATATATTATAAGGATACAAAGAAAATTCAGATTCGGAACAATAGTTTATGGATCTTACAAAGTGTATTGGATTCAAATCCACAACAGATAGCGCAGTAAAAAGCGTCATGATTGCGCAGTAAAAAGTGCTAGATCAAGCTAGATAAGGAAGACGGTCGGTCAAAATTGTGGTCAAGCCGCAACTTATAAGGGAAGCCCTAGTTCTCCTAGGATAATCGACACCGCGACTACAATTTTTGGGGGACTGGTAATGATATGGATCTAGTCCTTCTCAGAGTAGGGTACCTGAGATCAGACTTCGGGGTGTTTTTTATGAAACATCAGATACTCCTGATCCGTGGTGATTTTTCACCTCATATACAAAAAAAAGGTCAACCTAGATAAGTCGCTACTTTACTTCGTTTTTTCTAAAAGTAATACTAAAATTCGGTAACTATAAATAAACATTATATTTATTTAATGCTGTTTCTTACTTATTTCCACAAGATCATTATCAGATGGTGTAGGTTGTATGTTTTTCTTGCCAGCAAGAAGGGACGTTACTTTGTTTTGATTAAGTTTTCTTTGTTGTTTGAATTAATCGCTTTTCTTTTATATAGTTACGTTTGTTTTGATAAATGATCACTAAGGTTTATGATCAGTACCGGTAAGTAATTGCGACAGTGATTTTTATTTTAAGTAAAATTGGTTTTATTACATAAAACCAATTTTACCAATAACGAATCAAGAATGCCTGAGGCCCCTTTTCACCAACGGTACTTAAACTTAAACTCTCCTTAGTAGAAGTTACCTTACGTAGGTAGCCTCTAAATTTGCCCTTATAGCTATTTTCGGTTTTACCACCAACCTGACTCTCTTTAAGTGGCCCTTACATTTATAGAACTTTGGTGCTACAAGCATTATTTTCCCTTACTAAAAACATAAGCCCTATTAAAGAAGATTAACTACTTTAAAATGTTAATGCTTCTTTTGTAAGAGCTGTGTGCAGCGTAAAATAAAAACAGTTTATTTAACGAACTTTACATTATTTTTAATTAGTATTCATTCATATTTTGTTACAGAACTCGTAATTGTAAATCATGTTCGTTGTTTCAATTAATCATATACTGACAATACTTGAAGGTATAAATTTATTTTATTTTACTTTTGCCTTAATTAAACATCGCTTGCACGCACATCGTAGTGATTTGTGCCGTCGCTGCAGTCACTGCACTGTCTGTTATAGATTCAAAATCTGCATTCTCATGTAATCAACACTTGTGTGATCCACAAATTTAGTCTGAGTCTGTAAGTATTTTGTGTCCGTAAATATATAAAAAAGTAAATATAACCGGACTCCTACGCAAATTGTTTCTCGACTGAGTCAACAAAGAGTTTGTTAACAATACCAGAATGGCCGATTGTTCTATACTAAGAAGAGGTAAATCAGCTTATATTTATGAGCAGTGCCTGTGTTTACTGGCTATACTTATTATAGGCATAAACCAAACCAGATAGGATCACAATTACGTCAATACATTCTCACCTCTTGGGGGCATTTTCTATATGGTAGTATATTGTTCGAAGTGATTTGTGTTGATTGAAATGACCTTCAACGTCTATTGTTTGCAAAGGATTGTACATGAAAAGGCTTACTGCGAAGGTTTGGGTGATCGTTAATCTCATACCCACTTCTCTCGATAACAGAATACGCTCCAGGGACTACGTGAAAGTGTCGGCACGGCACTCATTTATACTTGTATATGGCCACACATATTTTGGACTTACGATTAAATGTTATAAATAAACCTTTCGCTCAGAAAAATCAAGGCTGTTCTTATAAGCAACAGATATTTATCTATTTAACTATTCCCCTGCTGAGGGACATAACTTTCAAAGCTGTAAAGCAAAAAAAAATTCGAGGATCAAGATTATTTCTTTGAAGTCGGAGTGTCATTTTCTTAGCTTTATTTATCACGATATTATTTGGGGTCGGCTACTATTTGAACCAGTTTTACTTTGCCATTGAACGCCCGCCACCCTTGGCGAACTGATTTTAAAAGTGTGTAGTAGTTGTCAGTATATTTGTGAGCACTGACGTTTCAAAAACAAATTTCATATATTATGTTCGTGATAACGACGGTTTAACACCGTAATGGAGATCACACAGATATCTTGATCGGCAGACTCATACGCCTACTGCCAGACCAACGCGGTAATCTTTCGAAATCTAAGTATAATTTACCTATATACAATATTTATGTATTAGGTTTCCCATCAATCTTATCACATAAAACAGACTCTGCCTATGTTATGGTATCCACCATACTAAAATTATTGCGTCAGGTGACCTAAATACAGGTACGTATTATTTCTTACCATCAGATGTGTCTGCTCGTTTATCCCTCTACATTATAAACCTCACCGGTAAGCGGTCACATTGCTGCTTTCCCCTGTGCTGAGTGTTGTGTGTTCAAAACCTTGTGTTATCTACGTCTTATTGTTCTCTGTCAGCGTAGGGAGTCTATTGGCTCTTTGCGACTATTGTATTTTCTTTAAAAAAGACAACTCCAGCATTAGGAATCTATATCATTTGTCGCGGGGGACTTTACAAACATACATGAAGCGGACACAATCGACACTCAAAACAACCCCCTGACCCCTTAAACCACTAGGAAAACCGCATATGTATGTAAGTTTGTGAAGTCCCTCTACACATAGTAATATTCATTTTTAATTTTTATTTTTAAATTATAAAATAAAGACAAACCAATAACAAATATCAAGACAAAAATCTATAAGATTAAGCAAAATGATCTAGATTGTCATTCTGTAGGAAATTTTATTTGATTCAGCCCAGTAACGCTATACCTGTTTCTTCAAAAGAAAGAAAAAAAATGCTGATATATTTTTTTTATGAAAATGCCGAGACAATTTCGTCGTTGACTCGACAATAAGACCCTGATTGCCTGCGTCGTTGAGTTTTTGTAAGGCACGATCTTATATTAAAGGAGGTTTGTAAATTAGCAGTAAACCACTTTTGTTTTTTCCTCAAAAATATTTAAAATATAATATACATTTACAAGCTTCTATGTTATTTAGAATACTTGCTGTAACGAAAGAAAACTATTCGATTCTTTTATATCATGTTATTTGAGAGAAAAATCCGCAAGCGACTACAGAATATTTGATACTGTAATACTTGTACTCGTACAGTAACCTTAACCTTGAAACAACTTAAATCCAACCTTTGGATTCTTCGGACCTCTTAAGATTGAACCCTTTCAATTCAAACTTAACAATCGGATAGCTTATTTTCAATATGTCTATTTTTTATTTAATAGGTAGTAAAGCCACGCTAATTTCAGTGCGAATCGACTGACTCGACCAGGCAATACTACCCTCACACAGAAGATCAACCTAAAATGACAGAATTCGTGCTGTGCGTCTTTTGCTGCTTTGAGATCGGAGGCACAATCATTCTGAATGACCCGTTCTGAATTTTAAAACACCAATGATCGTTTCATTGGTGTTTTACTAAGCCGCTATGGTGTGAATCACCGTAATGCATTGTATGCACTCACAGTGAGAATGGTGGCTCACACTCCGGGATTCTATTCATGCTTTACATGAGGCATCTACTCTGCCACTGTGGTAGGCTCAAATATTTAAAAAAATATAAAACTCAACTCTGCAAGATAACGTAGCCACAACGTTGTCTTGTCAGTCCCTAACCCGTATTCGGCCAACATGGGGACGTATGGACTTAACTCTCTCTTGAGAGGAGCCCCAAGCCCAGAATTGCGACATTATGAGTTATTGATTATGAAATAAAAAAACTCAAAACAACATCATCATCATAGAAGGAGAAGAAAAGAAGGTTTTGGCCTTCTATACTATGCCGATCTGACTTTATTATAAGGTTATATTAATTTTTTCTTCCCTTTCTAATACTGTTCTAATGCATTTTGCTCATTTTAATCGCTGACCAAACTTACAGGGTGAATGAGGTTGGTCACACTTCGTATATTATTTTTATTGCATCACCACACGGACTTTATACTTAAAAAAAAGATGTTCATTTATATATCACAGTTTATTTCTTGTTTTTATACAAATATTATTCTTAATTTCTTATCTGGAAATGTGAAAAAATATAATCTAACTTATGTACGCACTGTCAACTTAAAACTTAATATAAAATGTACTAATCAAAGCCTAATGGCAAGGGTGGGTATTTAGGGAAGGTAACTCTCTCATTATTTGCCACCGAGTTACCATGAATGATTTATTCTAATTAATTCATGAACCAGTCGATCTTCGGGATAGAATCAAAGAATGAAGATTTATCCCGTCAGTTATCGTTGTGACTAAGATGTTTTCAACTTATTTATCATGCATAATATATAACATTCTTTTTTTTTTTTTAAATACAACTCCCGCCTTAGGAATATAAATTCCTGTGTCGCGGGGGACTTTACAAACATACATGAAACGGACACAATTTAACTTACAAATCTATAAAACATATCCAACGTATATTATAATGTTACAATAAAATATAGAAAATAAAATAACAAAAGAAGAAGTTCACATATAAATTATCTCAATTCAAGAAATTAAAAATGAAACCAAATTGAAACGTCAACAAAAATATCAGTACCAAATTTAACCGTGCGTTACTCTTCATAAATGAAATCTTTTTATATGTATTGTACTATATACAGTATGACCTATATTTTAATTTTTATTTTTTTGGTACATTCCTCACCTGTCTTATTTATATTTACATTTATTACTAAGTAGGTGCTTCTTCAATGTGATTAGGTTTATGATTACTTTGTGTTCTATTAAGCAGAAAATCCAGATCGTTTGATATTTTGTGCAACACTTTATCTGATTGCTGATTGTCGTAAGCTTTGTTCCATTCTCTGTTGATGTGCTCTATGTGAGGTTTGTCACCATCGTCTCTGATTGTCTCCATGGACGGCAGTGATGTGCTCGATGTAAATCCACGTGAGTTTTTCTTGAGGCAGCTTTTTATTGGTGGTGAAGTTATCTTTGACACATCAGGGTTGGACTGTACGCATATGGTACATGTTTCCTAAAAAGATATAACAAATGTAAATGTATGATTTCAAATGCCGAGTTAGTTATATTAATAAGTATAAATAATAATAAATCTTTTTGGTCATCTAACACACAATATCATCTAGTCCCAAAGTAAGCAGAGCTTGTCCAATGGGTACTAGACAAGTGATCATATTATACATAGAAAACACTCAAACTCCGAAACAAATGTGTACAGATCATACAAACATTTGGTCCGACCCGGGAATCGAATCCGAGACCTCTCGTACAGATCAGCAGCTGCATACGCTAGCCATTGACTAACAAGGCAGTCGAGACCAACAGTTAATCTAGAGATTAGAATGTATCTGTGCCACAATTTTGAATAAACTATATTTTTTATTCATACCTTGGGTGTATCGAATCTCTTGAGGGAATATGTTTCGAGGCATGGCATAGTTGGTACTGGTTTGTGTAGCCTATTGGGTTCTAAACAAACTGTTGCCATATACCCATTCCCCGAGCATCCTGCGTTCCCAACGTTTGTTGGGATCAGATCACATACAGCATGGGTATGTGCGTTGTGTCGAGGGTACCCATATACCGAGGGCTTGTATTCCACACAGCGGACGATATCTGCTCGACTGTCGGGATTAGACTGCCTCCTCTCTATGGGTGCGGGGCGCCAGTATCTCGCAGAAGATGAAACGGGTGATGAGCCTGACTCCAGTACAACGATACCTCCTCGACTTTCAACCTCACCGCTTTGTTTTATGTAAACTGAAAAAGGAGGCTATGTTATAATTGCGATGCACAATTTTGTATTTCATCTTAATATTTTATAATAATTAATGAATCGTAAATAGTTGTTTCTTTAGGGTTTCGTAGTTTTGACTTGGAACCTTTATAGATTCGCCGTGGCCATCCGTCCGTCCGTCCTCAACCTACCGCCCAAACGGTTGGTGCTAGAACGATAAATCTTTGCGTGAGTATGTGTTGTAATTACGTCGAAAAAGTGCTACAATAAAATATTGTTATTTGGGGTACCTCCCATACACGACAGTGAGGATGATTTTTTCTCCCTTCTATCACATTGAGTAGCGTATATTTAGATAGGTCTTTTAAAAACATTTCTTAAACCAGTTTTCAATTTAGGTATGTATTTGCGAGGTATTCAACTTTAAAGCGCATTTACAGTTATTATATATATATATACATTTACAAAACAGGGCACCCCCCCCCCCTCTAAAAGCCAAACGGCTGACTCAAAAGGCAGAAAATTCAGGATAGTAGTCCATATATTGAACTTTAACAGAAAACTATAGCTATATATAGGTTTTGATAACTTTTTATTTCAGAAGTTATAGGGGCCTAACTTACAAAATGCACTTACTTGGAAAACATCGTACAAAAATAAATAAATAATAAGTAAACATAAGAATTATCTCTTGGACACGATTTAAAATCTACCTACCATTATGGAATATAAATTGTTATGGGTGACTACGGAACCCTATTCTATGCATGGCCTGTCACGCATTTAGCCAATTTTTTCCTATGGCATAAATGGTATTAAGCCTACATACGTAGTACTGTTTATAAGAAATATGAGAAATGAGATACTTACGGCTTATAGAAGTATCTCCAGCGGGTGAGTCATGCCATTCCGTGTTGTCCTGCAGTGTAACTACACTCCGCATCGCGCGGAGACACTGTTCATCGTGGATCACGTAACAAATCAACATTGCAACACCCTGTATAAATTGAAAAAAGCAATTATTAACATAAAATACTATTATCAATTTACTATTATCAAACTATAAAGTTAACATTGTATACGAATTCATGTTTCATCAATTTTATACCATTAAAATTGAAAAAAAGTTACATACCTACTGGGTGTAAGAGACGGCATAATAAAAGAAAATTGAAGAGATAAGTCCAATCCCAGGAGTGTAACAATTGTTTAATTTAATTTTTCTTTTTTGTCACATTAGTATTTTCTACGTAATAGGAATAATGTCTATTATATTTTGTTACTTTTCCTAAGCACTTTTTTAAAACAAAAACATTACCTATATGCTATCTGTATCGCTATTTACGTATTGTATCTATTTGCGTGCCTGTTTGCCTTGTTGTTAACTATCTTAAATGGTTACCTTATATTAATAGAACTGTTTTTATTCCGAACAAATAAAATAAAAATGTACAATGATTCAACGACCAATTCACTGCAGTTTAACGCTGGCACGTCAATTTCACTTTTGCAGGTATTTATTGATATTTTTCATTCATTATGTTGTCACACTACATTATACCGTATACTCTGTTTATGGCTATAGATTAGGTTATAAATATTATTCAAAGTTTAAACACTAACATTTGCGAGTGCTGCAACTGAAAGCGCCAGAACATATGCGACTTGTTTGTCACCGGGTTGTGCGTAAGTAACTCCCACCATCTGCACAGCTGTTGACGTTAGGAGCACTGCCAGAGTGTGATGTACCACTCGACTTCTAAAATTCAAAATAAACAATTTCTAGATGAAGAGTCTACTGTTTTTTCCAAGTTAGTAAAGCAACGCTACTACTACTACTACTACTACTACCCTTACACAAAAGACCAACCTAAAAAAGACAGCATCCGTGCTGTCATATTTCGTTGATGAGTGTGAGACCAGAGGCCCAATGATGCAGTAGTATTTCACTAAACCGCCATAGTGTGGGTCACCATGCTGAATTGTCTGCTTTCACAATGAGGATAGTGACCCCCTACTCCTGAATTCTACACATGCTTTCCATCAGGCAGAGTAGAGTCACTTTTGTGGCCAAATTTAAAAAAAATATGATCGTTAAAATCATCAGCTTATCACCATCTACTACTGAACCTCGTGAAGGAGCACCCACTATCCCGATCTTGAACAGTCCTCATTAAATAATACTCTCACACACATTACAATTTCAAAATACGACGCACTCATAACCATAACATTTAACACAGCAGCTCATCTTGAATTGATATGTGACCTAAATCACTACCAGGACTTTGAAACAAAAGAAATATAGAAACATAGAAATATAGAAACACACTTACCTTTTCTTTATATAAGCCCTCCTATCTGGCGGTATTTTATGCGTAACGTGACATAAAGTTCTTCGTGCGCACAATGCCAGCGCTAAAGTAAGTGTTATGAGTAAAAGTATACCGCCAGCAAATATACTGCTAGCCGCTGATCCTACTTGTAAAGGAGAGCCGCCCCACAACCTCGCCGATAAGCAGCACAACACACAGACACCTGCCACATGTTACAACCGTGTTTTAGATACGAGACTTAAAATAAAACAGTCACATTTTTTTAGATTTACTGACCGGCTAGTAGTCCTACTGAGTGTCTCCTTTGCGTAGTTCCTGCTAATTCTGCATGTAATAGCAGAGGTTGCGCACAAAGAGCTGCGCTTGCTGCACACCAGCACGTTGATACAACCCATTCCAATACCTCCGGCGCTGGTGCCTGGTGACACAATAGCTTAGTAAGTTTAACTGTTTTAATATTATATTTAATACTATTGTAAATATGAGTTTGTTTAAAATGCTTTATTTAGGTCTAGGTTTGCTTTATTATGGTTTTTAGCGCCGACAGTTATAAATGCTCAGACTCTGTACCCGAAACCATACTTACATACATTTATAATTATTTTGCAGCCGATTTTACTCATAAACCAAATTCACCCTATTTAACACAATATTTTCATAATTCTACATACCTGTGAAGCGTGACAATGAGACAGCGCAAACACGGCGGCAGCATGTCCCGCGGCAGTGCACGCTGTAAGTAAGGAGTGCGTGATGTCCCTCCGGCGAGCTGCACTCGGCGCTAAGCTCAGCAGCTGCAGCGCGCACGCACACACACACATAGCACCGCTTACGCTCATACAAATGACGACTATACCGCGAAGTTCCTCCTCGCTGTCTGTCTGGATGACACAAGTGATATTACAGACTTGGTTATTTATATGTTTCTTTTAATTGTAATGATATCGTTATCGATCTATTGTTAATTATCTAGTCATCACTATGGAACAGCTACAATTATAGTCCTATGCACAACTACAATTTGCAACTAACGATTTTAACGTTCATGATTCGGCACCCATATACTTTTGTTGTGCCCTTACATTCGTTCGTCCTTGACTTACCGTTAATGCTAGAAAGATGAAACTTTGCATGTTTATATCATGTCGACAAAGTGCTAAAATCTCGAAAATTGTTTTAATTCAAGGTACCTCCCCTACACGTAAAGTAAAGATGTTTTTCTTTCAATCAATCAAAGAAGTACGGCATTAAAGTTTACTAGAACAATGGCATACTCACGTGCGTATGACTTGTCCTAGTGAGCAGCGCTATAGTACCGGGGGAACGACATCGACATGTTGCACGTGACACTCCCGATACCCGCTCTTCACATTCGGATAAGCTCCAGACCGTTGACGACTCCTCTGAACGCAATCCACACACCAACTTTGATGCTGTTGATAGCAAAATGATTAAACAACTTGTTTCTTGTATAATTTATTTTGTTGGTGACTTAAATACAATAAAAGAACAAAGACCATGTGGAACAAAGATAAAGAACTCGGACTGTTGCCACCTATATTCATTCCATAGATGTCATAAGAACTGACTAATGAAAAAAGATACACAGAAAACTAGCATTGTAAAGAGCAGGAAAACATGAATCCGAAAGCGTTTGTTCAGCATGATATAATAGGCCAATCCTCATTACTAAGGAGAAACCTAAATCCAACTAGTGGAGAATAGTAGATAAATTACACCCAGTTGCAAAACAAAAGATTAATGTTTAACACACAAAAAATTGTCATAGAGCACCACAGGTCCGTGGATCGGAGGGGAGGAGCCATAACGTCTTTTTCTCATACAAATCAGTCTGTAATATTTTGCAAGGGAAAAACTTCACACATACACGTTTTAGACTTACATAAAAAAACAATCGCTTGTCACAATGAACTCACATGATGAAAATGATGATTAAAATGAAAGAAATAAAATTTTCACACACACTGAAACACATTCTGTGTCATTAGTGTGTATTGCAAATGCTCATTGGGGCTTAGCTACTCCAAACCGTGTTTCTCTATGTTAGCGGTAATCGAACCACTACTAAAGATGTCTCAGTGTTCAGTCGCAGTCTAAGCTAATATGTTATATACCTGATCTACTTATTTTTTATCTTACTTACTTATACTTAACTTACCATCTGTGCTATAATTTTTGGAATGCTCGAAGACCAATGTGGTGGTGTGCTGTAAGGGGCGATCAGGCGTCACTCCGTTAATGTAAATCTGTACCTGCTGCGAGCAGACTGTATAATGCACCTCTACCCCTGAGCTATTATAACAAAAAGGTAGCTTTAAAGAGTTTACATAAATAGAAGTAAACATTGGTGTTGAACCTTCAAATATGTGAATTTATATATAGGCAATATTTCCATACCGAAAACAACTTATTATAATCAAATTATTTGACATTAATTTTAGTATAATGTTATAAAGCACTTAAAGCCAAATGGTTTTAGGTAATTGGAATCAATCACCGAGGGTAAGCAACGACGGCGCGGTCAGTAAATAGGTGATCTGATCTGAAAAGATTCATACCAATTATGCAAGACATTTTTCGTTTTTTTCTACATCATCTCCTTAAGCTCTACACGCCTCTCTTATCAATATTAAATGCAAATGTAAAGAAGAACAACTACATTCGTCATCATCATCATCAGGCCTATCGCAGGCCACTGCTGGACATTTGCCTTTCCCATTGAACACCATTCTGACCGATTTTGAACTTCTATCGCATCCAGCTACATTTTTTTAATTATCTTCATTTTGAGGTACGATGAAAATTTATAAGCTACTTCCTAAGTACTCTTTTTCATTTGATATCTGCTTATTTTGATTATTTATAAGACAAATAACGAAACTATGTCCTTACTTGTAATCCGTAAATGTTCTTAGAGAAGGAAGTCTGGCTTCTAAATTATAATACTGTACGATAACCATTGTAAAATTTTCAGCTGCCGGCGCTAACTCCACATGTGCGGACGTAACATGCCACTCGCTGTTGCTTTGTTCAATGGGAATATGCCGCATCTCCAAATGTACTCCTGACTCACTTTTTACATTGAATGAGTGCAAGTGAGCTTCTAATCTATTCTTCATACTTGCTGTTGTTGCTATCGCGGTCTGGACTTCATTAATTTTCTAAAAATTAAGTTGTACTATTTCTCATACAAATATTATTACATCTATATCTCAAAGAAAGTATAACCTTAAAAGTTTCAGTTACCTGTTCATCTAAAAAAGCATCAGGTTGTGCAAGTAAATGGTCGAATATGTTTAACAGTTGAACGACACCCTGTATTCTATCAGCGCTTTGTGCTGCGCCAGATTTTAAATATTCAAGCATGTTTTTAGCATGAAGAAAAGGTGTAACACCTGAACCACCAGTTGTGGGCATTCCACGCAGCACTGAAAAGTATTGATGGGATACCTCTGATACGTTCCTCCATGAATATCCATAGGAAATAAGCAAGAACTGCAAATTTAAAATGACATGTAATTCAATAAGTTAAAGCTATAATCAGATATAATCATAGCATCAAATAAAATTTACCTGCTCATAAATGTCTTTCAAAGAATCAGAGATGCAACCAGAAAAGTTTGGTGACATCCATTTGACACCATGTTGTCCCGTCTTTGGTTCACAGTACCTGTAAGTATTTACCATAAAATGCATAAACTTATTCAACATTAAACAGTTACAATCTTACTAATTCTACTTAGTTCATTTCCAGTAGGCCAAAATATATGGCAAACGTAACGTAAGTGAAAACGTGTCATTAACAGACGATCACCTGGTAATTTCACCACTGTAGCCAAGTGGACAAGAACTTGATGCGAATGCTCCAGGAGCTGTTCTGCTCCAACGAACGCCAGCCGCTGTGTCACACTGACACGCTTCATCATGACTGTCTAGTGCCCATACCCATACACCAGCAGAATTAGTACCAGCTGCTGACGAAACTTGACATCGATATTCACTCGATTTCTAAAACCAATGGATACAATAATTTTAATCAATAACGCATACATTTTTAAGGAACTAAACAAGGACAAATACTTGCCTGTATATTATAAAGTTTAAGCACGCTACCAGCGGGGTACAAATCTTCCCAGACGTGTCTATCTGGTTGCATGGGCAGTAAGCTTTTCTCTCGCGACCAACTGAAGCCCAATACGCCGTGTGCCCGACCCGCACCCGCGAGACACGTCATACTAACGTTGTCTCCCTGGCCATGACAGAGAAAATGGTGTTCAAAACAGATCTATAGTTAACTGTTATGCAGATACATTTCAGTAATTCATACAAAAACCTATATATTTTAACTATGTGCCTAAATTGAGTTAGTTATTGCATTGATCAATACGTCATTATTTTCATAACGTGAATGGCTATATTTTAGTATTAGCCCCATTTGATAATATTCACCTTGTTTACAGTAAGAGTAGACGGTAGAAGTCTTATAGTAGGTGGTGTGATTACGGTGAGTGTTAGCGCTTTGCATCTTCTTCTTCCAGCATCGTCAGCAGCGCATGACCATGCCCCACCATCAACTTGCCGGGCGGAAGATACTCCGAGTACTGACAAACGACGGCCTAAAGCATCTTCTGAGACTGTACGGGTCCAAATGTCTCTGTAAATAAAGAGCCTTCTAGTATACAGTTTTAAGGCTTATAGTCTTGTACTAATTTGTTGTAAGAATGTTTGGACCCCGTTTTACACAAGTATAAATAATCACAAAAGGAACCTTTACTAGTATTAAATTTGTGAGCGTTCACAACTAGCTTGCCGGCAACAAAAACCAATTTAAATGGATAAACGTTCAACAGAAAAACATCGGTGCAGTCCTTGTTTTTAGATCTACGAAAGAAAAAAATCTTTGCAAACAAGAAATATATGTAATGTATAAAATATTTTTTTTTTCATAAACGTGAAACTTAGGTGTATTCCTATGTTTGATAACATACAGTTAGTATAAACTATTCATAAAAATCGGTCAAGTGCGAGTCGGACTCTGGCAAGAAGTGAATATTTATATATTTAATTCTGTTTTTAGCGGCAACAGTAATACATTATCTGTGAAAATTTCAACTGTCTATCTCGGTCTATCACGGTTCATGCAATACAATCAGGTGACAGACGGACGGATGTACAGCGGAGTCATAGTAATAGGGTTTATTTCTACCCTTTGGGTAGATATCAATAAATAGATTAGATAGAACGGTCTAGATGTAATATTCAAAACTAACTTAAGTACGAAATTATGACATATTACGTAGTCTAATTTAATATATGTTATGCTCTATGTTTTTCATAACATTTTCCAACTCGGAAACTCATAACTTAAGTATTGTAAGTCCCTTAATTTATGTTCCGTTTTTCCATGACGTTAATAACAACTTCACTTCAAAGCTGTTATATTACAAAACTTTTATAATTACCTCGTGGTGCCGTTAAAGTTGATCTTCGTACCATCCTTGTACCACGTGAAGATGATGTTCGGTGACCCATACGCCATGCAAGTCAGTATAAACTCTAAGCCCTCCCATACTTCTGGCCGTTGGTTTATTTCTAGCGACTATCCAAAACAAACACAAAATGAACTTCATGTTACGAATTTTAAAAACAATAATAGGTTCGTGTTGTTTAGATTTAAACTAATTTAACTTCTTTGATTTTGCAAAACAATTTGTAATAGGTTTCGTTAACCTTTTGGTAATTAATAAATGGGTTTATTGTTTGTTTCTGTTTTGATAAAATAACAAGTAACAATTTTAGCTTTTGTTAACACATTGATTGCTTAAACAATGGATACAAAGTAATAGCCGTAAGCCATAACTTTTTATGGTGAATTTTGATTAAGTAAATATGAATGTTTGAAAATATGTATGAATGTATATTATTATTATTATTATTTTTATAAAAAAATACATTTTTCGGATCCGAGTGGTCGGCATGCACCACGTCGGGTGCCGAACACTCGGATCCGAGTGCTAGGGATGGCAATTGTTTATTAACTAAAATGTCATCATGTGGTGACTTAAAAAAACAGTAAGTAAATAAAACAATTATGCATCTGGAGAATTATTTATTTGGAAAGATATATTAATCAATCTATGCAAAGAAGCATTAAAATCTACAATTATAAAAATCAAACAAAAAAACATAATACTTAAAGTATAACTGAAAAATGACACTCTGAATCACAGTATGTTACGTACACAAAGAAAAAAAACTTAAAATAAAATAAAAAAACTTAGGAATGTGCCTGACAGAAACATTGTGTACAGAAGCCTGGAGAACCTGCACATTGCTTACATTCGTAAATGGTTTGCACCCTCTTTTTCTGGGCTTTGCAGCCTTTGCATTCCTTTCGGGCCACTTCGGTGGTTTCCTTCATGACTCTTCCTACCTTCTTTTGTCTCACTCGGGTCTTTTCTATTTTGGTGAGTTGATGTTTCACTTTCAAAACATTGCGTTGATTGACATCATGAGGATCAGGTAGAAGCCTTTCCAATATGCTCAAACGGAAATCGTACAGATTCATTTCATTAGTCGCCGAAAATTTGTTGTACAAGTACATTGCATTATTTATTTATTTATTTATTTAGACTTACTGCACTTAATGTACAAAGGCGGACTTAATGCCATGAGGCATTCTCTGCCAGTCAACCTTGGGGCGATGTAGAAAAATGATGCGGTAGGTGCAAGGACTAAATATTGAGAGCAACAAAGTTCACAATGGTAAAGAAAAACACAAATAATAATAAATATTAGTGATTTTATTACTGAGGCTCATTTGCAGCATATGAACAAACAGCTTCTTGTACCAGCGCAGCGTCTTTCTTTGGACTGGGTAATAAGCGAGCATCTGATCTTGAAGATCTATGCCCGACATAAAGTTATTGTAATGGACAATTGCGCTTGGTTTCAATACTACAGATCCCCTTTTGGAAGTAGTTTCCAGCATCTCGTCACCATGTTCTGTGGAAATATATAATACGTAACGTTTATCTCTCCACTTACCAATATGAACCCCGTTCAAGAACAAGGATTTGTTTTCTCCTTTTTTTAATGGGATAGTCCCAATTTCAACAGGATTATCTCTGCGATTTTTTCTTAACGTTCCTGTGCAGTACGTCTGTCGATCTAGCAATTTCACAGCCAAACCATAAGAATTGTAGTAATTGTCCATGTACACATGGTGGCCAGAATCTAGTCTCTCTTCGAGGAGTTTAAAGACGACCTTGCTGGCATGACCCTGTCTTGACGTCTCATCATTGGCACCTGCGTAAACTTGATATTTTAAAACAGTGCCATCTGGCTCTGCCAAGACATAAAGTTTGATGCCATATTTGTGCCTTTTGTTCTTAATGTCCTGTCTGAACAGCAGTCGTCCGCGCCACAAAACCATGGACTCATCTGATGATAGCTGTTTACCCGGACAATAAATATTTATCATTTTATTATTAAAATGATCCATAAGTGTTCGAATTTTTATTAGGCGGTCTTCTTCGCTTGTTTCCGACGTGAAGTGCAGGCATCGTAATATCAATAAGAAACGGTTTCGAGACATAAATTGACCGAAGCATGGAATATTAAACAAATAGTGCCGTTTCCAGTAATCGCATATACGATTTAGCCGGATTGTTCCAGTGTGCAGAAGGAGTCCGAGAAATGTCATCAGTTCTTCTTTAGTTAAAACTTTCCAGTTGTTTATTCGTGAGTTGCGCTTTACATTATCTGCAGCACCCACTCTTACTGCATTCGCATTCGTCTCTCGAACAATCAGATCTAATAAATCATCATCAATAAATAAACGGAACGCATCGTAAGGATCTGTTGGAGGCGGCACCAAGAGTTGTTGTTCCGTGGTAAAGTCGATAGTTTTCATTGAATTTGGGTTAGAGCTCCAGGTGGTAGTGGCTCCTTGATGAGAAGGTGAGTTATTGGGTGAATTTTGAGGTGACGGGGCATCATGGTTATCGCTTGGCAAGTCGGGAGTACTACTTTCAGATCTTAGAGCGGGAAAAGCCGGAGGGGCGTCATTATGCTCTGACGAGAAGTTCGGAGTCACCGCATTAGATCTCAGAAGTGACACTCTAGGCGTAGAAATGTTACCCAAGGATAGATTCTCTGGCAAATCGGGCAGTACGTCTCCATAATCTTGTACGATAGAGGGCGATGAAAGACGTTCAATTTCGCAGTTGATCTCATAATTGTCCAGTCTGTCAAATTCTAGTTGGCGAAACGAAGGCCTCGATGCTGAGAAATCTGGTAACGTTGAAGACTGAGCTGATGTATCACGCGTACCTGGTATATTCGCTCCCTTGCGGCCATCACTAACCATTGCTTTCAGTCGCTTAGGTCGAATAATAGGGCTACCGCCTGACTCACTCAAACCTCGCTTTGATGCCTGTGACCTTGAAGGTTGAGCTGGTACATCACCAGCGCGTGGTCTACGACTGGTCGTCTTCGACTTCATTTTTGTACCAAAAATACTAACATCACTGCCGCTAGATCCTTCTGAACTTGAAGATAACCCCTCTTCATGAACTCCTTGCAAATACACTTCTTCATCACTATATTCTTCAGACCCTTCCGAGTCATAATCATCACTTTGTCGACGCTTTTTTGTAGCACTTTTACTAGTCGACGGCCGAGCCCTACTGTCCATTTTGGCTAAAAAATTGCGTCCTGTCTATCGTGTATACAAATCACCACAACACTATTAGAATGAAACCAATTATCTTTTTCGTAAGTTGATTATATTGCCAGAGTGGCCGCGCAAAACAACGTGAGCTCTCTCGAACGCTGGTGCGTTACTAGCCAAAACAAAAAGAATGGGACGCTTGCACGGATCCGAGTTGGCGGCACCGTTACTATGGCCCCGCCCCACTCGGATCCGAGTGAGGAGCACAGAATGTGTTAACTTAGTTAAAAAATGAACTTACTTTCGCTATGTGTTCGCTTAGATCTTTTGAACTAATCATAAGTCAAGTTTCCTCAGCAATAGATATTAACAGGAAGGTATATATGTATAATACATGTATAATAAAGTAGATGAAATCCAAAAATTTCAAATACTGTTCGCTGGGTCGCTAACAAATTATAAAACTATATTATGACGTTTTTACAGTGTGTAAATCAGAAATAGTTGCATGAAAAAAAATCTAGTAAAGGTTCAGCAGCATTTTAGTTTAGAATATTTCTTATTAGATATTAATAGACAATTGTTTTATGTAACAAGTTTTTTTCTCTCAACTCAAAGTTTTTACAAACTTTAATCCTTCAACTGACTGCAAATCCATATTTTAGTGACAGTGGTATCAAAAGCTTACGCAGTAGAATTACGGGTTATCTAAATCCTTTTTTACTTGTTGAAAAGTAAAAGCTTGTGATGTTTCTTCATCATAAGGTTTAAAACCGCAAAAATTTACATACGCACTGTAAGAACTTCACTGATAAAATACAAGTTTTGATGAACTAACGTGTAAACTAAGTGCTGGCTGCATTTCGAAGTACAATGTGTCTGGCAACAATCGTAGTGTATTAGTTCGAGCACGTGCAGCCACAAGTCGTGCCATTGCAGCACGAAGCGAACCGGCTGCACGACGGGATGCCCATATGCGTACATACACGGTACGCGCACTGACATCGAGAGTGGAACTGCGAAAAAAAAATCACATGTATTTATACCATCAATAAAAAATTTAGAAGCTTTTTATTTTGACACATGGCTAATGAGGATGGTTTGAAAATAAATACATTGTAGAAATCGAAGCAAATTATCGTTGAAATAAATAATACTTAGTTGAATGGTAGAGAGAAACAAAACATATTTAATACACACGTACGTAAATAGAAAACTTCCCACGTGTCATAGTACTAATAACACAACGTATAATAGAAGATTTGATATGAATATCTCTTACCTGATATTTAAAAGTTCTATTTCATCTTCTAATGTTATATTCGAAGCTAACAAATAGCTAGTGAGCTGAAACCAAATTAACTCTTAGTCAATTATTTAAATAAAAGTTTTCAAACAATAATATTTTAATATATTTATCAATACTTACTTGCGTAATAACTTCCTGAGAAATATTAACATTTTTCTGATCAACTACTTGCAGTCTTGTATCGTAACGAGCAGTCGCTGTAAAACGCATAAATCTATTATTTATTTTACTTAATTTGTTATATTTTGAACATTTTCTAAATAAAACTTACTGAAGTCAGTATCTTTGGGATTGCAATCACAAAATATTCCATCTTTACAATTCTCTGAACATTCCTCTATTCCGCATTCTGCAAATAATAATAAATATTTTAGATTTTTAATTAATTACTTTGTTTGTTATTTATAATAGTATTGTATTATACTAGACTATCAGTTTTAGACGAAAAATTAACAAGCAATATACGAATATTTTTTTAATTTCTCGAAGATGTATGTTTTTTAATTCGCTATTGAGGCCACATTGAAGAACATTCTGTAAGGGAAATATTTATCAGGATCATTTAATTTTGTAATTAAATATCCACCTGCTTTAGGCATATAGCGTTTAGGATAGGATTTGCCATATATAGTCATTAATATCAGATCAAAACAAGTTTTGATATCTAAAAAACCATTACTAATTGATTTCAAAACTATTTAGTTTTATACTAACAAGATTTGCTGTAGAAAGAGACAATTTAAATATAAACAGTTATGCTTATATTTTATAAAATCAATTTACTTTAAAACGAAAATGCCAAGTTCCTTTAAATTTCAAAACAATTAACTGAGCTCACAGTAGCTGAAACTAAAACAATTTACAAAACACCTTTTAAACGCTTATTACGCGAAGTAAATGAATTAAATTATAAAATTGTTTGTAAATTATATTATTATTAAGATTGCTTTATTTTATATTTTTTTAAGGTGTATTGTGTGTATGTCGCAAACAGTAATGTTTTACAGGACTCGATAAATGTTTACTTAATAGTGCACCTCAAAAAGTCGATAAGAAAAGAAACCAATTCATTAATAATGATAATAAGATAATAGTCGTGAAGATTAGTTCGGGCGGGTTGAAAACATCCAACGGTAAGATATACGTAGCCACAACGTGTCGTCTTGCCAGTCCCCAACCCGCAGTCGGCCAACGTGGGGTAATGAGGTTGTATGGCTTTAACCGTCTCCTGACCCGAGCCCAGCAGTGGGTCGTTATAGGTTGTTGATGATGATGATTGATTATATTTCTAAGCCGTTTATAACATCGAGAATATATGTAAAGACTAGTTGACCCAGCGAACTTCGTACCGCCCAACTTTAAAATTCCATAACTTGATCGCAGCGCCACCTACCGGGTCCAATTGCGAATCTAAACCATTCCCAGATCCCCTTGAACACACACAAAAAATTTCATCAAAATCGGTCCAGTCGTTTGAGAGAAGTTCAGTGACATACACACTCACAGAAGAATTATATATATAAAGATTGTTTTGTGAAAAATGTATCATGATCGCTAGCTCATGATGACAATCAATGATGACATGCATACCGATAATCTTTATTTTTAAGTGTTTTATGTTTCTTAACTTATCAAGTAAAACTTAGTTTAAAGTTCTTACCTGGTTGTGCTATCTGCGCCTCACACAGATCTCCAGTGTACCCTGCAGCGCAGATACAACTAACAGCTGCAGGACCCATCTGTCTGCCGATAAGGTACAATAACATGTTTACAACGAAATATTCAGAATAATTTAAATATTACAAGATAATTTATTTTTAGAATAATGACAAACCTCAATTAGATTAACTGAATATACTTCTACGTTAGAACGTTAACTAAAATAATCAGCTAAATATGTAATTGTTATTTATAAGGTGAAAAAACTCATATAACCTCACAAATCTCACACACGGCTGTCCAATCGCAATCTAGGTAGTACCTACTATTATAACCAGATTGCTGATAGATATATTTATATGCATATTATCTTAATAGAACAATCAAAGTTACATAACAAATGTCTAATAAAACGAAAAAATTACAAAAAAAAGAAGAAAATTAATTCAGTGCTAGATCTTGGCATCTCTCACGAAAGTTAATGTTACTTTTATTTATACTTCTTTTGTCTAATTTACATTATTTTTAATGTTATTTTTTTTCTGTACATCTGTAAGTAATAGATAGGTATACGTTTTCATTTTCACCTTATTCTGCTCTAGGTATGTATATTGGTGAAATTCCTTTATAAATAAATATTTTCCGAACTTACCTGCAAGTGCCACCATTTTTGCACATGTTAGAGGTTTTCGGGCACAGCGGGCCCACTCCGCAATCTGGACCAGAATAGCCCTCGAAACACGAGCAGTAGAACTCTCTACGATTAAAAAGAAGACATTGTTATAAATTCCATTTAACTTTAAGCAACTTATTGCACTTTCTCCTCTCTTTTTAGTGTTGTCATCTTGCAAAGTTTACTGCCTTGATCGGCTCTTACGATACCCACGGGACGAATAGCAGTGACAACATCCATTTAATCATTTATCTGTCAAACTGGATAAACCATTATTGCATAAATGCATATATTTATATATAAACATAAAAGTATTAATGTAATATTATGTTTTGTGAAATAAATAATTAAGTAGGAACAGTTTTACTTACTGATAATTCTGGTTAGCATAACAGTGCCCCAATAATCGACATTCGATAGCACTGCATGAAGACGGCCCAGGTAAATCTGCTGGCCCTCGCACTGCGTACGTCATGTTAAACCCAAAAACAGACAGAAGACCCAATGCCCTTAATTGTGTCCCTTCCAGTCTATTCAAGTTAAGTTCCACTACAAGCACTGGACTTTGAACCTGGAAAGAAAAACAGTTTTCAATATATGGTTACTGGTCGTAATTTAAAGAAAGAAAAATGTGGCTAATTAAAAATTCAAATATTCAGTTCTAGAACTGACTTAATTTGAATCCAAAGGTATATACCACGTAATATTTCGTGAAGAACACTGTCTAAACTTTTAGCGATTGAAACACCAAAGGAATAACTTGCATGGAACATGGGTGTTAAAAAGATAGTTCGAATAGTACGTGAGCAGATTTTTAAGAAAATTTTCTCACTATTTCCGCGAATTTCATTCTTTGTATTTCAAAAACGCCCTCGTTTCAAATGGGAATATAAAAATGAGAAATGTGACGTGAAAAAAGGGGGCAGGCTAATTTTCAGTTCCAATCAGTATCAAGTGACGATAAACATGTTTTCTATTTAAAGTTTATATTACAGTTATCGCGTATTTTTTTTCTATTTTAGGCCCCGCTGTCACCAGAATAGGTGGTGGTTATGTTGTATTAAAGAAAAACTTTTTATAAGACTGACTTTTATTAAGATAATTCAGAGGACTCGCTAAGCGCGGCCATCGCCATGACCAAGAAGAAAGAGAAAATTACAGTGTTGCCATATATCTAACAATAGTAATAGTAGTTAATGTGTTATTCTGATGTATCAGTTGTGTTTCTCACAGTCAAGTTTCATCTAAATCCGTTTAGTAGTTTTTACGTGAAAGAGTTACAAAAATCCATCGCCAATTAAATATTATTTGCCATACTCAATTAAAGTTACTGGAAACGCCTTCACAAACGCGCTAAACGTTAGTGTCAACACTTTTATTGATTTACACTGGACGCGGTTTGTTTTATTATTTTTACATTTTTACGTTTTGTATTTTGTTAAACACACTAAACAGCTTATTTAAAAATTAACTACAGAATAAAACAAGCTAGTTGCTTATTCATACAATAAAAATCCAATCGTTGTTCACTAAGTTTTTTGCTTTGTCCTAGTGTGTTTTAACTTTAACTATGTTATAATTTTTCCACTAGCACACCTAATGTATATGCACTAGCGTGGTAATTGTAATGCTAGAATATAATAAAGATGGCTCGTCTGTTTTAGGTGCTTTGTAATGTTAGGTGTTAATTTAACGTTCAAATTTATGTGCAAAATATTTAAAATCAGCATAATTATTATGAAATATATGTGAGAGCTGCTTATAGCCCACATTATATAGGGTGGTTGACATTTCTGTCTTAACCTTTCTAAGTAGGGGCGTAATAAGTGCTTCAAAAGCTAATTTAAATGTTGATGTGTCAACATGAGGATCCGTATGTTAATTTCGTTTGCGAATTGTAGACGTCTTTTCAAATGTATTCTTAGCGTCAAAGACAAAGGAATATGGGTCGAAGTAATTTAAAGAGTAATAGGATGCCTGTTAAGGAAATAGTATGTCAATTAACAATTTATAACAGAATAAAATTGTTCAATTATATAATCTTTATAATCTAAAAAGTTGCAGAAGGTTTTACTGTAAACAGTAATTAAAGTTGTGTTAGTACCACTAACATGTAACATAATAAAAAGACTTCTAACTTGTTAATATTGTTCTTTTGTCAGAGAATTGTAATTTTTATTTCATTTTTATATTGAAAATACCAACAATTCATGGAAAAATAGGTATAGAATTTGCCATTGAATCCTCGTATTTTTTTGTTCATGATTCAATCATAATGAATATGATACTTATGTCTAATCTCAGTAATACTCCTTAAAAACGAACCAAAAAAAATAAGCTTCCATCAACTTCTGAAGAAAACGACTTTGTAGCTGCTAATTGCAATTTGCAGAAAAACCAAAAATAAGTTGAACTCTCGTGAGAATAAGACTACTTATGAATTCCACAGGTGGCAAAAGATCTTTGTAATTATAGCCTATTTCCTAAATCGAGTCAACAATTTTCCCCATGATAATTTTATTTTATTTCAAATTCGCTATAAATCAGATTTCAAAACTTGCCATCAAACACAAGAAGTATTTAGGAGTTATGTTTTTGAATGGATTTTTTATTTTTTTTACCTGTCTATGGTGGAAAAATAAGATTGTTTATAAATAAATAAATAATTCGGACATCTTATACACAACGCCATCTAGTCCCTAGCTAAGCAGAGCGTAATATTATGGGTATTAGACAACTGTTATCAATGTTATTTCAAGTTCGTATTAAGACTGCATACTCACTGCAAATTTAGAGCGCTACTGAGATTAGTTAACAAATATTATTAGATAGCTCGGACATTGAAGAAAATATCGTAATCAAAATTTATGAGACGAAAGGATGATCTAATTGCTAAGAGCAGCTTGATACCTTTTAAAATAATATTATATCAGAGATCACAAACTCTTTTACTTCTTAAGATTTAATTTTAGTCTGGCATAGGTAGAAAAAAAAAGTAATTTGAATTTTATTCAATAAAGCGTGGTAGCACCTGACGGAATTTTCATTCAGCCATATTGCTCTATTATTGAATAAACCTGAGACGTATTTTTTTCGAGGTATTTAATTTGAAAATGCCGACAGATCTGGGCTTACGAGAATATTGAATATATATAATTTGTATATCAATTACCTAATGCTTTTTGATATACTTGCTTGCTTTCTTTTCTTATGTGTATCTAGTTCTATTTGTTCACTGAATAGATAATAATGCATACTATTTCAAAAATCTCAACAAGTTGCGTCAATTTTCGTTGCGTAAAAAAAATCTAAAACCCATTAAGCGTGGGTTTAATGGGTTTTAGATTTGATAACAGTATTGATAAAAATAAGCCTGATAAAAATAAGCCGTTTAGAATATATAAAAAAAACACTCAACTTAAAACTTAAACTCCATACTATTTTTTTTATTTTTTATTGTTGTAATGGAAGATTCGTCTCTCGGTTTCCTTCTCCTTACCAGCTTGTGTTTCGACAAAGGCTTTCCACTCGTCTCTGTGCTATGTTTCGCTTATTACTTTGTGTGTTAAAAAAAATGTCCGAAATATTTATTTATTACTATTATGTCCCACTTAATTTAGTTGATTCATTAATCAACTAAATTGAGTGGGACATAATAGTTCTAATTCGACGAGTTTCTATGTGTTTCTTGTATTATGCGATGCAATGGGTATGTTACAATTGTTTTTTTTTTACAGTATTGATAATTGATTTTATATTGAAAATGAAAATGAAAATGAAAAATATTTATTAATATAAACCATTGGTCTACATGACTTACAAAGTTGCTGGGGCCTTCTTTTAAGTTAATGAATACTTGTATCAGAAGACCCCGCTTTTCTATAATTACTTATTCTAATTTATTATATAGGCAAAATATTAATTGTAAATAATTGAGTTGCTCACTAATTTACAAATGTAACTATTTATAGAATAATCGTTTCATAAATGTAACTAGGTACGAGTTATTCCCGCTTGAACCACACGCTTATTTGTTGTTTATCACGGTAAAGAGTAGTCTATGTAAGTACAAATCGGTCTAGCGATTTAGCCGTGAAAGCGTTACAGAGAAACAGAGTAACTTCCAATTTATAATGTTAGTGTAGATTAAAGTATTGCTTAGTTATGATCTTATGACATTGATTTAGCAGTAAAGTACTGGACATAAGCCCTCTCCTTACAAAAGAACTGTTTATTGATCGTGGTTCTTAGCGCAATCAAAGTTAACAAGTCTATCACCATATCTATATTATATGTTTCTTAGTATCAACTTGAAGCTTTTTTTTTTTAAATATACTACATTACATTCAATAGTGTTTTATACAGTTGAAACACATATTTTCCACTACAATTTATTTATGACTTTTGGTCTGGATTGCCAAACAATCACACAACAAAATAGGTCAATTTGACTGTAGTAACAATAACATTTCTTATTTAAATTTAATATTGCCAAAGAAACTTCACTCTGCCCGAAGGAAAGCATGAATAGAATGAATATGAATGCGATCCTAGTGAGCACCCTCCTTATTGTGAATGTACACAATGTTATATGTTGACCCGCACTACGGGTATGGCAGCCTATTGATATTGGGCTCGTATTCACCAACGAACACGACAACACGAATGCTACCATTTGAGGTTGGTCTGAAGATAGTACTGCCCCGATTGAGAAGTCATATTCATGCTCGAATCAGTATTCTACTACCTCGACATAAAACTACTCTACTACCTTGCAGGCTCTACAGTATTAATAGAAAGACAGAAGATAATATATGTTCTTATTACCAAATTATTTTGTTAAATCACAGGTTTTTTATGCGCCTGCCTTGGTGGTCTAGTGGTTGGCGCATGTGGCTGCTGATCAAGAGGTCTCGGGTTCGATTCCCGGGTCAGACCAGGTCAGATTTCGGAGTCTGGGTGTTTTTCTATGTATAATATGTATGTATTTACAAAAAAAAATTATGTTTATGTATTTATATCAGTTGTTTAGGACACATAATACAAGCTATGCTTATTTTGGGACTAGATGACGTTGTGTGTAAGATGTCCGAAATATTTATTATTTTTATATTTAAATATATTTTATTCTATATTATTTAAAACTCATTCACAATAGCCGAATAAAACTAGTGATTAAGTTTCGTATCATCAATATTATTAAGTAATACAAAACGTTATTAAATATATCATGTCGCACTGAAACTAGTATTGCTGATAGTTATTCATGTAGAAGGGATTGAGACCAACTTAGCTCATACTAACTTAACATGTCGTCACATGTTGGCTGAGTTCCAAACATTGCTAAGGTATTAGTAGATCGTGACTTCCAGTAAAAATTCAACTGCAAAGGATATCTTTACCACAGAAAACATATTTGGCATTTATGTTTTCAACCGACTTAAAACGGAAGATTTTATTCCGATTTTGGAGTGTTCGAAATATTTAACGCCACAAACACGTATGGTCCTGAAAACTACTGACTAAGGGAAATGAAAAAATATTTGCGACAATAAAATGAATTTGGAAAGATCATACTCTATTGCTGTAACAATATCAAAAAAGTTAAGTGCTATTAAAAAAATAGGTAGCTTTAATTATACTTACTCCATTTCGTGATGTTGTTCATATTTATATTTTATCTATATTTATGATGATAATAGTGAGTTCGTTTATTTATTACGCTGTCAGGCCTTAATTATAATTTCAATTAAACATCAAATATCATACACACTCATTTACATCTTAAATAATAACGTTACCCATTACAATGTATGTCTTTCTTACATTTTCCTTATACACAATACCTATAACTTATGAGATAGTACGTCTAAAGTCGTTTGAGCAGTAAATCATGTGTGTTTAACACTCGTCTTCTTTAATCCTGCTGCTGGAGGATTATCGAGAGGCATAAAATATACATCGATGTACGACAACAATGCGCGACGAAGGTTAAAAGATTTGTTCTACATTTATTTATTCAAACTTTATACTTTTCCAGTGAAGAGGTCTTAATTCTTCAGACACTTTTTTACTAATATACCTTTTGTATAGTACCTAGATCAAAATATCTTTGCTAAAGAGAGCTATCTGTTAGCACAGAACCGAAGGGCAAATACCGCAATAGCATCACACAAGGCCGCCATAGTCTAGGTTACTATTCTGAATCATCTGCACTCACAACTTTCGTGCATTATATACATGCTTTCCATCAGGCTGAGTAAAGTTACTTTGGTTGGCTTAAATACTATATATAATAAATCAATATACAGTTAAAGATTGCTGATGTTAACCTTTTAACTAATATACCTACATACGTTTTTGTCATATCTTTCGATCACTTATTACTCTTCATCATCACCATATTTCTACTGTCTCAAGTGATACTAGAATACATTGCTTGCTACATTTCGGATAGAACAAATGAAGTAAACACACACACAGATAACCTTATAAGGAAGTATAAATCAATAGTTGAAAGCGATTATTTAAGAACAGTTTTTTTTTTAATCACAACTGTCTTATTTTGTTGTATGTATATATTATAGCAGTTTATATTAGAAAAGATGAATAAAAAGTGAAAAAAAAACTCTCCAAAAATACGACCATTATAAAGATAAAAACAAAATCAAAATTTTACAAACGAAATTAATTAATGTTTCAGTGATCAGTGCCTTTTTATTAGACCTGGAGAGTGAAAACAATATGGAGTTATTTTATTAACAAAAGGATGAATTCGAAAACCTTTCTTTATTTTCCTTTGTCTCTTCTGTTTTTTTATTTTAATGAAAAACTGTCTTTGTTGTTAACTCAAATAGCAAATATTGAGTTTACAAAAAGGGTTACTCACATCCTTCTCTTACAAGAGAATAGAAACATTTGTTGAAATTATCCAATTTTCCAAACCATAAGACAAAGACAGTAAAGCCTTCAACAAAAAGAGATATAATAGAGACTTGTCGAGCACAGATAAACTTAAAATGTTTGTTTTTAGTCTTTCGCGACATTTTACACATACTCTTACTCATGTTTTTTGCTGTAAACGGGACTTATTCGCGATAAAATTAAAAACTTTGCGATACCTTTTAGTTTCCGACGTTTTAAACGGGTTATACCGTTATATACGTTATTAATAATAAGAAATGTAGTCGCATCCGCCGTCTGTTCGATTAGATCTTTTAAACTAAGTAACAGATTTTCAGAGAAGAAAACACGTGTATTCTATTACATGCAAAATTTTATAATAGAGAAAATTTTAATCTTCTATATAAATAAAAATGAATGGCCTAATATATTGCTCAGTACAAGTACAAGTACCCTGGAACAGCTCAAACAATGTAGTTATTCCGGAGATCCGTCATACAGGTTATCCCTAGAAAGGACTTCAGTCTCTCATAAAGGATTGTGATTGTATAACTTGTTGTATTTCCCACATTAATTAACTTTTTTATGTAAATGAAGCTTTGTGAGGAGAAAATACATTATTATTATTCTTTTTTAGTTACCCATATTGCTGGTAGATTCTTATGGAGAGAGAAAACGTTAACATTACTAGGAAAATATATAAAAAAATACTTTTCATTCCCCATATATACCATAGAGTAAATTAAAACATGCGTCCGATTTTGAAAATTTTTTCAGTGGTATGTAGGTGATGATAATTTGAGTAACTTACCTTCTTTTATTTTAGAATAGCTTCGTTTCGCGCTGTGCTGTGAAGGTACACCAACAATCCCGGGTAAAGGGTTCAGAGATTGTATGAAATTTATTATTTTTTCAATGGATTCACTTTGTATAATATAGGTTTCTCAACGCAAAGTGCGGCTAGTATTCAATGAAATGCTGCTCATGCGAAAAGATGGATATGTAAATTTAAAGTCTCGTGGTCAGGGATCTCGGCGTTGGGCGTATATTTGTTTAATATCTAGTCGTAATATGTTTAATATGTCGTATAATGTAAACATTCATAATCATACTTCTACTGTCTCTTAACAAACAAATATATAGCAAAAACTAGCTGATGCCCGCGGCTCCGCTCGCGTCACAGGAGTTTAAAAAATAGATGTTGGCCTATTCTCAGACCTACTGAATATGCATATAAAGTTTCATAAAGATCGGTCGAGCCGTTTCGGAGGAGTATGGCAACGAAAACTGTGACACGAGAATTTTATATAGCAAAAATTTAACATACATATTATAATTCCTGTAAAACAGAATAAGAAAAACAACATATTATAATTTATAAATTTCGTATGCGAAATACTTGTCAATGTTTCGATTTCTGAACTAATTTATTATTCATCGTGTGCTCTTCTACCCGGCGGACTTTTCGCCCCAAGTAGAATTTGAAGATATAACATTAAAAGTGTGTTGCTAGGACGGGAAAACTTATTTTCAGTGAAGATAATAAAAGTCATATTGAGAACATATCAATACCATGCTCGATTGAGATTTGATATTGAAGGTCTTCGTCCTCTCGGATATTTTGTATATGTAGCTAGTTTACGTTATAGTACGGTCGTCTGTATAAGCCCTTTTCCATCTATTACCTTGTTATTACTTTAATTTTCTTCTTGCTTACATTTTTTTTTAATTTACCATAGTTTCTTATTTCAAATTTATGAAATACTGGGCTATATAATATACTTAATGTAATGATTATATGATAATATATTTTTGTAGTGTAATGACAACCCATGAGAAACAATTTTTTTTAATATTAATTACAGTTGTGGTTGTACTGATATAAATATTTGTAGGAATGTTGATCACACACATACATATTAAATACAATCACATATATATCATAACAACTAGGCTATTTAGAAATCTAATTCGAAATCAAGATAGTTGAGCCAGGGTGATTCGACCATACGTATGTTTCTGTGAGCCCTTATCTCGTTATAGTACGGCCTATGACTAATATCATGTCGTTTGTGTCTAGTTCTTTGTCTTTAAAAAGATATATGCCTTTCAACTTGAGAATGTGACGAAACATTTAACTTAGTAGTACGAGAGATCCTTTGAAAGAGATCTCTCTTTTGACATGTAAATGTTCCACTTACATGAACGTCGCTTCGCTACGTCGACTACAGACAACATTAATACTAGAACTTTCGTTCATTTGTGTAACCATATATTTAAAGGCTATTATATATTAAAAGTATATATTATATCCTTGTATAGTTGGCTTTCTATTGGTGAAAGAATTTTAAAATCGGTTTAGTAGATCCATAAATTACTTCCTACAACTTTTCCTCTTTTTATAATAAGTATAAAAGGGGACTATTACTGGTAGACAGTTTATTATTCGCTTGCGCTGTATGTGAAAGTCACCACATAACCTATGACATTCAAAAATACCTAAGGTTAATACTTAAGTTAAAAATACTTATATTAAGGTTTTTAGTTTTAGGTTCATTGTTTTAGTTTATAACCAACATTGTACATACATTATAATAAAGTATAAAATATATTTAGATAAAAATAAAAGAAAACATTCTAGACACTTATTATTAAATTGCATCACCGTCTTCACAATATGACCTCCATTCGAGCTACTAAAAGAAGGTCTTCATTTAACAGTAGATGGCTAGGCTGAATTGCGAACTTTAGAAAAAACATATATATTTTTGTAATATAAATGTAATATATAATATAATAAAACAACAATATATATATATTTTTTTGATTTTGATGAATTTAAAATAAACTTTTTATTGAGTGCCTGAAATAAGTAGGACCTAGCTTCTACCCTGAAATACTGTTTTTTTTTTTACCTAAACACCTAGTAAGTAATAAATACAGAGGCCAACTTACAAAGAATAAATGTACAGATTATGAAATGTGTCCTATGAATATTATATGTAACTATTATTTATTCATCTTTATTTAACAACTCAACTAAGATAATCAGTTCTTAAATACACAGAAAGTTGAACATAAATCTGATAAATAATTTGACAAAACTGACTAAATTCTGATAAGCCAACGAGGCCAACGTTAAGTGCGAATATTTAAAGCTGAATTGTTTAACCTTAAAATTTTAGGTACTTTAAAATCTTTTTGAAATTAAAATTGGACAGTATTTCTAGCAGAATAAATAGCTTTCAGTGGTGAAATTAAATCTTTAATTAAGGGATTATTCAGCGGAGTGTGGTTGAAGTGGGTCTTGTTTTGACACAGAAAATATTTAGGAAAGAAAAGTGTTTGTTAGATACTGTTTCGAAACAACAATTGCAGCAAAAGCTTTTAAATAAATTGTACCCCAATTTTTATTTAAAAGCTTTTGCTGCAATTGGATTCAACCATTTATTAAAGTTTCAAATTCCATTTCGATTCTAACTGAAACATTTTTAGTTAATTTTTGAAGTAATTACTTGCTATAATTGTATTCTTGGGTGTTAAACTCAACAAACTAAGTTCTTAATAATGAAAGTAACAAAATAATAGACATAAATAACTAAATCTAATATCTTATGTTAATAAGTAATCTAGTTAACAACTAAGAAATCAATTAGAGAATACCCAAAATAAAACTATAAATAGCCTCGAACTTCAGATCCCTATAATATAAAGCCTGTTTTGAACCGGCGAATATAAACGGAAGAGGTTCTCAATTCGACGCGTATATTTCTTTATTTTTCATGTATGACAACGCATAACTTTTTAAAAGTTGGTCCCATTTAATTTGAAAAAAGAATTCCAACCCTAAGGGTTGCAAAACAGGAGATGATTGTCTTTTGAGTTGAACTATGAGTCAGTGTCAAACAAGAAAATCCATTAATTACGTACACGGTGACGGCACGATGTTTGTTAATTTGATCGACCTATTTCTTTAAAGTTAAGGTAATTTAGTTATCTCTATTCATTGATTAATTCTAACACTCAAAATTATTCAGGTATGCTGACATTAGTTTAAGAAGTTAGTTATAAGGGTAAGCACTTATAGTTTATCATACTCTGCTCTCCAGTTCTTTCGGCGGTTAATATTTTGTTAAAAAGTTTTATTTATATTGATAATAGTTTTATTAAACAAAAATACCTTATTGCTTTACCTAAAGTCAAATGAAATAATAAAAGAGAATTACAAATATATATGCGCAAGACGTGCACGCGTGACTGTGTTTTAGGCCCGCCGCATATACACTCGCACTCGTTAACGATACTGCTCCAATGTCGCATTGACATCAGTCAGTGTCTCTACCATTCGTAGACGAAAACGAAGCAAGATGGACGCGATTGATGTAAACATTTTTCGCTTCAAAGAGCTTCAATGACTTCCTCCATTTTGCAAACACTCGTGCCACTGCCACTGGAAAACAATGTCTCGGTCACCTAGCCGACACACGCGTACACGCTCATGTACGCGCCCGCGTCGTCACATGAGAGTAAATGCGGAGTTTAGTACTGCGCCATAAGCGCCTGTTTTAAATACTGCCACTCGAACGCAGCTCGTGACGGCCAATGCGTGGGCATGTGCGGCGGGCCTAAATGTGTTATGGCAAGCAAATAAGTAAAATCTATCTTTCATGAACATCAATGCCACAAACAATCACCCACAATTAACTGATAAAACCTATTCTTGATATATCGGTGGTTAAATTCATTACACTATTTTAGGGTGGTATAGTTAGCCAAAACTTCCTTTCTATGGAGAGGCCTATGCTCAGCATTGCACTATTAAAGGCTGATGATAATATTTTTTTAAACGTGACATTTTAAGTTCAGTAACTTTTAAGCACCAATAAAATAACGATGAAGCCAAGAACCGCTGTAATAAACATAATAGAGTTATCTACATTTCAATTTACGTTTTGAATTATTATGACATACTAAAATTGCGTTAAACTTGATATCCCCATCCAGTTACTGAAAGACGTAATTCATTGCCCCAATCACATCTTTTGTGTGGTGTAGTAGGCATACATTCAAGTCAATTATACCCCAATAAATCAGTTCTGCGGTAGAAAGACGAGGGTTTGTGAAATGTAACACGGATGCTAACTCCGTAACCAGGCAAAAATGTAGGGTCGATAAATTTACTGGAATAGTCCAACTAGGAGAGAATATCTCTTACTTTTTATTTTTCTTGTATTATTTATATCTTACGTTATATTATATAGTAAATAAATATTCGGACAACTGACATATAACATAATCTAGTCCCAATCTAAACAGAGCTTGTTCTTCTATTGTAATGGTGCTAATAACTGACATTAATACATATATGTGTGTATACTTTTTTTGTAAATATATACATGTTACAAACACAAACTCTGAAATATTTAGAGATCATATAAATATTTGGTTCGACCCGGGAATCGAGCCCCCGAGCCCTACACAGCACACACAACAGTCGCATACGCTACTACGACTCTACAAAGACATTCGAAATAAGCAGCTTTATATAGAAGTAAAAACCAAGTACTTTCAATTAAAGGGCAGTTTATTGACCTCTCTCTCTGCTATAGAAATTCAACACAAAAGATTAAAATCTATGGAATATTTTAAGTAGTTTCAAGTCTGGTTTCAGTTTTTAATTTCTCCCAAGTTATTCGAAGCGGAAAAAATTGAGGCCGCCGAAACAAGCTCTGCGAGTTTACCAGCCAACGGGGAATTATTTTAAGCTTAATTCTTATATAATTCTCAGACATCTCAGTGCAAGATATACATTCATTGGAGCGAAGGAGCGAAGGATCTTTGAAGCTTTTCTATGTAGGGGTATTACTATGGCAAATGGAGTCTAATATTGAGTTTAATAAAATCTCAAAATAGCATCATATTCCTAGACTTTATTATTCCTAAGATTATTAGGGGGTGGCTACTAGTTCAACCAGATTGAACTGAATGTCAGTTTTTCTACGCAGCGGCTGGCATAAGACCTCAATAACCGTGAGGGCTAACTGATAGAAGGTTTAACTAGTTGTCAGTATATTTAAGGACACTGAATTCCCAATAACAATTGCCGTAGATGTTTATGAGAACTAAAGCCAACGTCTTAATGTGCTCTTTGATGTACGGGTGTGAAACACCGCTATTTTTGATACTCCGAGCTGCTATTAAGTTTTTCTTGTAAGAAAATTACAACAAATGTCCAACCTGGCATCGCATTAATCAGTAGTTTCATACGCAAACCGCTGACCAAACCAATAAACCAACG
This sequence comes from Phragmatobia fuliginosa, assembly GCA_932526445.1. Lineage (NCBI taxonomy): Eukaryota > Metazoa > Arthropoda > Insecta > Lepidoptera > Erebidae > Phragmatobia > Phragmatobia fuliginosa. The sequence goes on along the minus strand of OW052074.1, from coordinate 13,806,832 downwards.
AGGCAGTCGCCTCTCAACATAACATCTCAATATAGTATTAAAAAGTTTCAAACTCACAAAAAATTTAACCTTTAGGTATTGGGGATGGTCATATAACTTCAAAACTTTCTACGGAAGATTTTTTTTTTATTTTTATTTTTTAACCTACTTTTGATACGCACACATTATCTATCATCAATTCATCATCATCAATAGCCTTTAACAGTCCACTGCTGGACATAGGCCTCTCCTTAGAAAGGAGGTTTTGGCCTACTATACCACGCTGGCCAGACGGGTTGGTATAGGGTTGGTTTTAAGTTTTCCTTCTCTTTGCATTGATGTTGTCTTGCGTGTGGTGACAGAGTGACAGAGTGTCACCACCCCTATTCATCCCGCGGTTGTCGTAAAAGGCAACTAAGAGATAAACTACGCAAGACAACTACATTATCTATGCAAAGAAATAATTTGAAGTGTCTGTTTTTTTTGTTAGTCATTTCTAAATAACAGTTTTTCACCAAATACATATTGAAGTAGGAATGTATGTATGTATGGAACTGATATCAATGTTGTTATAAGTAGATGCTTATATTTTAGATAAGCAGTGCTCCAGTATTACGCAGTGTATAAATAAACTTAATAGAAAAAAAAAAACACACATACACACAACTCTCCCTATTCATTCGCTTTCACAGAGCTCTTATACTAAGTACCCCTTACAGTATCAAATAAATATTCAGATTATAATCCTCGAGGTCATGCCACAGCATTATGTAAATTTAACGTCACTTGACACCAAGAAGGAAGTGCGTCTAAGCCTTATTGCCTACCCTGAAAAACGGAATAGATATTATTACACTTCACTTTTTTTCGGTATGCAAAGTAAGAGTTCAAGTTAAGGGTATCGTTTCCATAATTGCTCGAAAAAGCACTTACGGTTATGTCAAGAGAAACAAATTAATTCATTATTTGACAGTAAAAAAAATATCTCAGTTTCTTAATAAATCAATCTATAGAGAAACCGAGTAAAGTTACTAATACGATTATTTATTTTCGAGAAAAAAATCATCAACAGTGACTAAAATCACCGAAATCGACCTTTTCTGTTTGGAATCAATCTAGTATTATGTTGCTTTATTTGAAATAAATATTTTATTAGTTGCAAGAAAAAAGTACAAAAAAGAGATTAAGCATTTAAGGTTTCTATTAATTCTCACCAGAAAGTCATAATTTAATCTTAAACATCATTAATTTTTAGCGGCAAAAGTTCCATACATTTTAGTATGGAGAAATAATTTGCAATAAAACAGAGTTCACGCGATCCAAAAATTCAGTGTTCTCCGAATATTCAAGGCGAGCGCACGCTCGTTTTTAGCTCCACACGCACTGTCACGCACACAGAGATTTGATTGTTTACATACGACGACGTGACTGTGTGTAACTTTTGATAATATTTGGTAGGTCTGAGAATAGACACACCAATCTTTATATTTTAAATTATTATTAACCAACTTCAAAAAAGGAGTATTATTTGTGTTTTTTTTATTGTACATTCATTGATTACTCTGTCAATTGTGGACCGATTATTAAAATTCATTTTATATGACTGCCTCGGTGGCGCTGTGGTAGCATATGCGATTGAGGCCTCGGGTTCGATTCACGGGTCGGACCAAATGTTTATGAGATCCACAAAATTTTTTTTTTTAGGTGTTGGCTGTTTTCAGTGTTAGTTCATAGGGAAACCCTAAAATTTTATAAGCACGTTATAAATAGTTATTATATATTTTTTTATTTTGTAATGCTATTCCAGACGCAATATCTGAGCTGGTAGCCATCATTTCGTAATGATGAGGGCAGTAGTAGCGCATGCGACTACTTTGCTTGAGTAAGGATTCAGGTTCGATTCCCGTGTAGGACCAAATATTTGTGTGATCCGCAAATATTTATTTCGGGGTCTGGGTGTATTCTATAGGTAAGCAACAAAAAAAGTATGTTTATGTATTTATATCAGTTGTCGAATCAATAATATAAGCTCTGCTTAGTTTGGGACTGGATGATGTCGTGTGTAAGATGTTCGAAATAGTTGTTTATTTATTATTGTAATATATCATACTGCCTTGTTGGTCTTGTGGTCAGCGTATGCAACTGCTAACCAAGAGGTCTAGGGTTCGATTCCCGGGTCGGACCAAATTTTTGTATGATCTGCAAATATTTGTTTCGGAGTTTGGGTGTTTTCTATGTATAATATGTATGTATTTATAACAAAAAAGTATGTTTATGTATTATAAACTGCGAAATAAATATTTGCGGATCACACGAATATTTGGTAGATGATATTCTGTGTCATTCGTCTGAAATATTTATTTATTGTTATTTATTATAAACTAGCTTTCTGCCCGCGGCTTCGCTCGCGTGGAATTCGTTGATATCACACGACATGGTAAGGGTAGATTAAACAATCTTACCTGATTTTATGTTTGATAATAAGGAACCTCGACACAAACTTTCGTCCCCTATTTCAAACCCTTCTACCTTTATTTTCGCGATAAAAAGTACCCTATGTCCTTTCCCAAGTTCAGTTCTATCTTCGTACCAAATTTCATCAAAATCGGTTCAGTGGTTTAGGCGTGAAAGCGTAACAGACAGACAGACAGAGTTACTTTCGTATATGTGTGTTACCTTTAGTCGTATCTTTCAAGATGTTCAGCTGATGATGGAAAGTAATACTACTCAATGGTTTGGTCTTGGATGATTAGTATTTCACTTTTATACGTATGTATAAACCGCTAGTCGTATTTATGTTTTACTAGCTTTAGCCCATGGCTCCGCCCGCGAGTGTGTCGATTTTCGTGGTAAAAAGTAGCCATGTCCTTTCTCGGGGTCCCATATATCTCTATACTGAAATTGATCAAAATCAGTTCAGCGTTTTACGCGTGAAAAGGTAACAGACAAACAGACAGACAGAGTTACTTTCACATTTATTTTAGTAACATTATTGCGTAAATAAGCCGTTTGCATTAAATATATTAAAAAAAAAACACAGTCCTCTGCCTCTTCAACCTGTCTATTAAACTCAAAACATAACGTAACTTAAAAACTACTGCACCAATTTTCATGATGTTTGCAGCAATGGATAGATTGGTTTTAAAGGAGGGTATAATTTGTCAAATTTTAAATGTTTTTTAAATGCCTATAAGACCATGTATCGTTAATCACACATTATTGACATAATAAAATCTTACACTGAGAGTCACTAGTGTAAGATTACGGCCAATTACGGGTGCGACCTGGATGAACGCTCTGACGTATTATAAAATATTTATTTAAATAATATTGTGTAATAAACAATTTTATTCTACATATTTCATGTAGAATAAAATTGTTTTAAATGTCTACAGTATTTATTATGATAAGGATTAATATTACATTGTTCCAAATTACTTTGAAATTATTATTCACAAATAAAATAATAAAGAAATATTAAAAAAGTATAATTAAAAAAGTATTACTGTAGGTTATTCCTAATTTATGTAACTCGTAAACTTTTGTCAATATTGGCTTTATTTATGTGTTCCTTTAAAATAATAAAATAACATTAATAAATCTTCTTTAAAAGGTAACCTTAATTATGATGAAAACCGTATTTAAATACCTTGCGTATTTAAAACGATCTGAGTTGACAGACAATGCACGCGAGCAAATTTATTTTATACTGTGTAAAATTATTTTATAATCTTTGACCATTCGATTGGTATACAGAAAGTATTATGACTTTCTGTACTGAATGAATCCTACGGGCTTTACGTTATGGCAAGATACATTGCGTGCGTTGTAAGACATTAAAATACGTTCTACAAAGGCGAACAGTTGATGGATATTTAACATAAGCAAAAAACCGAAAGTCGGTGATTGCTTGCTACGGTATGTATGCGACAGTGCGCGATGCGTCTGTGTGCATGTAAAATATGTATGTGGGTGTTCAATCACAAATTCTCACGCTTGGTGTCGCGGGCCTTAAAAACCAAAAATAGAATAGATAGTTGTTTAAAACTAAGGCCATGCATGAAACAATTTATGATCCAAATTATTTTAAGACACACGTGATGCCCTATAACTGTTATTTGTATCACTGGTTTGTAATCAATGAGGGATGGCTAGCCAACTACGCAATACATATTAAATAGTGTTTTTTTTTATTTAAGCCTACTAAAGGGACTCTACTCTGCCTGATGGAAAGCATAAGTAGAAACCAGGATTTAAAAAAAAAGACACCTCTGTGGTTTGTTTATGCGTTTCTTCCCAGAGTGAGATGCATATAGACTGTATATATATACCATCGTATAGCGTGCCGTGGCGACGCGTCGCCAATCGCCAGGCCAGAAATCTATTTTACGTGCGCCTATAGACGTTTCACATACGTGCGCCTATAGATGTTTCACATCAAAAACTCAATCACTTTTTGGCCTAACCCGTATCTATGCTAACAATATAAACAGGTAAACTTTGTGAATTTGTGAGATTGTAGGAAGTAATCTCTGAATTTACTGAACCTATAATATTTTCAAAGATCTTTACCAATAGAAAAGCACGTAACTGAGTGTTTTAGGTGATTATTAACCTAAAAATATTAACTTCCATATTAGAAAATGAAGCGAGCGAAAGCGTGGGCAGTAGCTAGTCAGCAATTAATTCATAAGAACAATATTTGGCGTAATATAAAGTGAACAAAAGTTGCGCCTCACAGTCTATAACCAAATTTAATTTGAGTTGAATCTCTTCAATTACAAAGTTAATAGATCCTTTAACTTTGAATTTCCAATCATTATCATAATGTACTTATTATCCTAATATAAACTTAGCATTATCATCATCCCAACTTTCAAATGGGTCGGAATTTCTTTCGCTTCTCCCATAATAGCCGATTTCGGTAAAATTACGCAAATAATATTGAGAATTTCTAACAAAGTCAGCTTCAATCTTAAATAAACAACCATTAGGAATAATTGAAAACTGAAAAAAGTTCCAAGTAGGTATAACCATTTTCTTCAATGTTATACTATTAAATTAATGTGTTTCAACCGAAAACTCAACTTTTCAAAAAAAAAACCCTAGTACTATGTAAATCAAGTCAACCTTACTTTCTTTTTGCAGTGTAATAAAACTTTATTATACACTATGCTGAGTCCCGACAGGTTACCCGCATTTAATGTTTTAAATCGCGAGTCGTCGCCGCGGAGGGAAGCTAGACCCATCAAAATCGCTCCAGCCAGCTCCAGCTTCTAGAGATTACCCGGAATAAACAGACAGGCAGACAGACAGAGAAAAATTTCATATTTAGTAAAAAATGCATGCATTTAGTAAAGAAACTGTTAATTTGATATTACATACAGACAATTCAATTTTATTTATTTGTATAGATTAGGAACCACAATATTGTTGCATTTTAAAATTTAACAGTTTAAGTTTCTTTAGTTCAGCGCGAATGGGCCGGTTCGACTGGGGAAGTCTAAAATGTCAGAATTTTATTTATTTTTATAGATTAGGAACCACAATACTGTTGCATTTTAAAATATAACAGTTTAAGTTTCTTTAGTTCAGCGCGAATGGGCCGGTTCGACTGGGGAAGTCTAAAATGTCAGAATTTTATTTATTTTTATAGATTAGGAACCACAATACTGTTGCATTTTAAAATATAACAGTTTAAGTTTCTTTAGTTCAGCGCGAATGGGCCGGTTCGACTGGGGAAGTCTAAAATGTCAGAATTTTATTTATTTGTATAGATTAGGAACCACAATACTGTTGCATTTTAAAATATAACAGTTTAAGTTTCTTTAGTTCAGCGCGAATGGGCCGGTTCGACTGGGGAAGTCTAAAATGTCAGAATTTTATTTATTTGTATAGATTAGGAACCACAATACTGTTGCATTTTAAAATATATCAGTTTAAGTTTCTTTAGTTCAGCGCGAATGGGCCGGTTCGACTGGGGAAGTCTAAAATGTCAGAATTTTATTTATTTTTATAGATTAGGAACCACAATACTGTTGCATTTTAAAATATAACAGTTTAAGTTTCTTTAGTTCAGCGCGAATGGGCCGGTTCGACTGGGGAAGTCTAAAATGTCAGAATTTTATTTATTTTTATAGATTAGGAACCACAATACTGTTGCATTTTAAAATATAACAGTTTAAGTTTCTTTAGTTCAGCGCGAATGGGCGGGTTCGACTGGGGAAGTCTAAAATGTCAGAATTTTATTTATTTGTATAGATTAGGAACCACAATACTGTTGCATTTTAAAATATAACAGTTTAAGTTTCTTTAGTTCAGCGCGAATGGGCCGGTTCGACTGGGGAAGTCTAAAATGTCAGAATTTTATTTATTTGTATAGATTAGGAACCACAATACTGTTGCATTTTAAAATATAACAGTTTAAGTTTCTTTAGTTCAGCGCGAATGGGCCGGTTCGACTGGGGAAGTCTAAAATGTCAGAATTCGTGCTGTCGTGTTTCGTTGGTGAGTGTTGACTGGAGACCCAATGTATGGTGAATATGACTACTACTATATATATTATTTTCATTATTCATTAAATCTTATTACACGTCCAAAGCTACATTTTGCACTAAAATCAATGAAAAGTTAATAGAATTGACTAAAAGTAGTGAAGTTGACTGCAGGGTTGACCGAGTGGCTTAAGCGGTCGCTACGGCGCTTTCTACTGCGCCAAGTGTTCTGGGTTCAAATCCCACACGATAGGACTCTTTGTGTAATACACAAATTGTTATTCTGAGTCTGGGTGTTCTTTGCGTTCGTATCCCTTATATTTCCAAAGTCTTCTCTTTGATGTATATTCCTAATGCGGGAGTTGAAAAAAAAACTACTAAACCAATTTAGATGAAATTTGGTACACAAATAGTCTTGAGCTTGAGAAAAGACATAGGCTACATTTTACCGCAATAATGGAAAAACACGCGGGTGGAGCCGCGGCTGAAAGCTATTCATATATAACTAGTTTTTCTTGTCAATCATATTTTTTTTTCATCAAGCTTACAAACTCCGGGAACACAAAATTTTCTAGTGATAAAAAAACATTACTTAGAAGACCAACGCCCATGACCTCATAGTGTATTCAATCGTCAGTAGAAAAATTGGTCGAATGAGCGTCCCTTGTTGATCTAAAAAATATGGTCTCATCGAAAAATAACACGCTTCGTTTATTTGCTTAAACAAATGTTGTATCATTAATAATGTTTTATGAGGAAGACAAAGCGAATACAAAACGTGGGAACAGAAAATTAAATAAAGAAGTCATTCGCGTGATTGCTGCTACCGAAACTGTCATCATCATCATCAACAGCCTTTAACAGTCCACTGCTGGACATAGGCCTCTCCTTTGAAAGGAGGTTTTGACCGAAACTGTAACTAATTAATATGATAATTATATAATATTTCTTGATGGACTGGGTGATTACTTCCTATAAAACTGTTTTTATAGTCAGTTACTGAAAATAATTAAAAAAATTAAATAAATTTTAGGCGTCTCATAAACAACGTCTTCAATATAACACGTATGTGACGTAAATATCTGTGTTGCGGGGAGTTTACAAACATAAATAAATTGTACGTCCCACTTGGGGTCTAAACCCACAACACTCAATGTAGTAGATAGCGTCGAGTTGGTTTATTCGATATTGAACAGATAAATCCTGTTATATGAATATTCTGAATGTAAAAATAATAATAAAATAACGTTTTATTGATAAAACTAAATAACTAAATAGATATATGTACCTAGACTTCAAAATACCAACAGTTAGGCAAGAAATCAGCCAATATAGCCTAAGATACCAGAATAGACTGGCACAGCACACAAATGAGCTGGCACTGGCCTTGAGTGGAATGGGTGGACAACAGCATACAAGGTTGAAGAGATGTGACAACCCCAGTCTCAGCGACAGCGGTTCATAGACAGAAATTAGAGCAACCTCCTCTCGTCTTCGGTAGTCAGTCAGTCTACACAGTGGCTTTTTGTTCTCGAACAGATTGCCATGACGCAGATTTAAATAAAAAAAAAAAACAAAACGAATGCTTTCAAATTTCAATGAATAATAAAAACTTTAAAAACATGTAGAAGTCACATAACATGGCTTTAAGCTAACCCGAATAAGAGGTTTTCGCATTACTAGAATTGTACGTTGTTGGAATAGAAATTTAAGGTCTATTCGACACGAGATTTTTTTCGGGTTTTGGTAGAAACACCTACATAAATTTACAGAATGACCCACGTATTGTTAATAATACATCTAAAGCTTATTTTGTTAAGTCTCTTGGGGTTTCTGTACGAAAAAAGAAATAAACTCAATATAAAAAAAAACCTTTTTATGTAAGATTTTGTACCTATTTCGGCTGCTACTTAAATGGTTGATCATACTTTCTTGATATTTTTTAGTTTTCATAAAGTAATGACCACAGAAAGTAGAAACTGGTTTAAATGTCAGAATCCAAAAGCGTTGAAACTTATTGTAAGCGTTTTCATTCTCTTAAACATAAAAATGAGTTATTATTAGTACTAATAGGAGACTTGTATAAGCAAGTTAATACTATCAATTCTGCAATACTTGAAAACATAAGCTGTGAAATAAAGGATAATGCTGATGTACAGACAAAGAAAGAAGATTGTGAGGGTATACAATGCAGTAAACCCACACCATGGCAGCTCAGTGAGATGTGTCATCATTTTATTTATCATTTCAGGTTGGTCTACTATGTGAGGGTAGTACTGCCTCGATCAAGGCGGACCATTTGTGCGCGGAAATCAGAATGGCTCTACTTCATCGTCATTATCATCAGCCTACACCAGCCGTCTTTCGCAAATCTTCACTCCATTTGGCCTGTGGCCGTCCTACACTACGTTTGCAGAGACTAAAATTATCTTAATTAATTATCTTTATTTTCATTAACGTTTACTAAAAGGAGTTCAGTGCTCACTATATAATTAACTTTTACACACATTAAAATTGACAGTAAAGTGTAATAATAGCAATACTTATTATAACATTTTCTAGTGTTTTGACATTAGATTGCTGGTGTGTCAAATTATAAAACTCACACTGATTTCTTTTTTAAAAATACTATAAGTCTATGTTAGGAATATATTATGTATAATTATCCTGTATCGCGGAGGACTTTACAACCATATATGAAACGTAATCAAAAGTACACCCTGACTGCGAACAATAATTTGTCCAAAGTGTTGTCCCATGTGGGATTTCAAATCGCAAGAATTGACGCAATAGAAAGCGACGTCACTTGTATATTGCCTTTGGGAATCAAGGTTTTTTGTGTTTGTACAACATTATTCACTGACGTATTAATCTTTATTTAACTTTATATCTGTTTTTTGTGTCAGCTTTTCTATGTTCCATATAGGTAATAAAAGAAATAATAATAAATTCTTGTCTCTCTTATCCCGACTGATAACCTCAGGGAAAAGAGATCCCGCATATAACCTAAATAAATGAACGCTTTGCAGAGGTTTGTGTGACGAATCACTGAAGGGTCACCCCTTATGGAAAAGAAAGGCCCAAAGTTTTGAGACGTCGTATTATTGTAAGCTATTGGGTGGACAAATGTGACACTAGAGATTCGATGTTATTTCCGTTCCGGGAAATATGTTGTGCGAATTCGGATACATACATCTATACAAACAAATAAAATGGAAATGTCAGTTTGTAATATGAAACGAACACATTATTCCTACCTACCGTTTTTTTTAGTAGTTAAGCCTACCAAAGTTACTCTACTCTGGCTAATGGAAAGCATAAGTAGAATCCAGGAATAGGGGCGAGTTGCAGAATGACACTCCGAATGCAGAATGCCTCCGGTCTTACACTTACCAATGAAACGACAGAACGAGTGATGTCATTTTAAGTTGATCTTCTGTGTGAGGGTAGTAGTTCCCCGGTCAAGACGGTCTATTCGTGCTGAAGTCAATGTGGCTTAACTACTCCTACCGTACATACCTCCATATAGTATAAATGCGTTTTTACACATAGGGTAACACGGTAGGTAGTAGCCATACGCAGGCATTCCCCTCGTTTAAAGCTTAAGGCCAAATGGGTATTCGCATTGCACTGTTATGACATAGAATGTGTTTATGTGTGTGTGAAATTTTACTTATTTTGTTTTGTTGAGTTCATAATGACCGGCAATTGTTGTTGTATGCGAGTCAAAAATGTATGAAGTGTATGTGATGTATGTGTGAAGATTTCCTTTGTGTGAATGACAGATTCTTTTGTATCTGTAAGGGACGCTATGGTTACTTCGCTTTGACCCACGGCCCTGTGTAGCAACATATCACGGGGATGTACAAACCATAGAGCGCTAGGGCTTCTACATCGCTTCTTAAAATTTTCGGTTCTTAAAACTTATGTGCGTAGTACAAACAGTAAGTACGTCATCCTTATAATTTATGAACTGTTTACAAAACTGGAACTGTTTAGAATTCAAGTTTGGACAATGGTCGTGCACCTTTAATTTTTCCATTTACATATTACATCATAGAAAACTATCGAAATCTTTATGAAAGTATTTATAGTACTCACATCAAAACAACAATTTTTGTATGTGTTTGCTTCCGCTGAACTCCGACTTTCACTGTAAAATAGCGGGTGATTTAGAGAGTAACTTATGGTACTTTTTAGGGTTCCGTTGCCAAATGGCAAAAAACGTAACCCTTATAGATTCGTCATGTCTGTCTGTCTGTCTGCCTGTCTGTCCGTCCGTATGTCACAGCCACTTTTTTCCGAAACTATAAGAGCTATACTGTTGATACTTGGTCAGTAGATGTATTCTGTGAACCGCTTTAATATTTTGACACAAAAATAGAAAAAAAGCAATAAATTTTGGTGGTCCCCATACTTAGAACTGAATCTCAAAAATTTTTTTTTTCATCCAAGGCATACGTGTCTATCTGTCTATCTATGGATAAATGGTCTTCAAAAATGATATTGAGGTTTCTAATATCATTTTTTTCTAAACTGAATAGTTTGGGCGAGAGACACTTCCAAAGTGGTAAAATGTTGGTCCCCCCCCCCTGTAACTTCTAAAATAAGAGAGTGATTAAACTAGAAAAAATATATGATGTACATTACCATGCAAACTTCCAACGAAAATTGGTTTGAACGAGATCTAGTAAGTAGTTTTTTTTTAATACGTCATAAATCATAAACCGCAATTTACATTTCTTTCAATCAAAACACTATTATAAAACATTGATGAAAGTTACAACGAACTACAAAAACTTTTATATGATGCTACGGAACCCTTCATGGGCGAGTCCGGCTCGCACTTGGCCGCTTTTTTAGACTAGCATTGCCCCACAGTTTTACTTGTAACTTTAGAATAACAACCGCGGGTATAATAAATAAGGACTGGAATTGTTTTTGTATCAGTTGGAGATATTTCATCGGAAAATTCCCAAGTAATTGTAACTTTCAGTTATTATTTTATTTCTATTTAAAATAGATTATAAAATGAAGACTATTATTGTAGAACTAAAAATAGGTACAAGGTAAGCTTTAGAACTTATAATGTATTTATGTTAACTCATGGAAATTTATAAAAGGCATTAACGTCAGTGGGACACCGTTAGGAATAAATAGTTTCCTAAGTTTGTTTGAATAAAAATTATGAACAATAGTAAAAAGCATGGCAAACTTTCGTTTTTAGAGTTCCATAGTTCACGATGCGGGACCAGTATAATTTCGTCCATCTTCAACTTACCGAATGGTTAGTGCTAGTAAGATTATTGACTTGATGTTTGAAACTAGTTTATTTTATTCATAACTAATTCATCATCATCATCAACAGCCTATAACAGTCCACTACTGGACATAGGCCTCTCCTTTAAAAGGAGGTTTTGGCCTACTATACCACGCTTGCGAGACGGGTTGGTAAAGGGTTTGTTTCAAGTTTTCCTTCTCTTGGCAGTGATGTTAGCTGCTTATTTTGTTCCTTTAGTCGCCTCTTACGACACCCATAGAATGAATAGGGTTGGTGACAGTTTGTATTCTTAATCCGTCACCACACGGACATAACTAATTACGAATTAAGAAAAGCAAAATGGCTGACAGGAGCTGTATGCAAAAAGCCAAGCATCAAACCAAGAGCGTGCAATTAGAGAGGCATATGTTCAATAGTGGACTGCGATAGGTCGGTGATGATGAAACTTAACTACGGAAACTCAATAGCTTCACTATACCGTCAAGGTTATTCGTCTTTAACACTCTTTGTATTTATAATTCTTTAACGTATTTATAATTCTAGCCAACCGCATTTTCCAAGTCGTAATAAACACTCTGCAAATAAAGTGTGCTAATGATGCTTTTTTATGAATAAGTCTGGCAAAATGATTCTACTCTGCATTATTGAATTAAATTCCAAGATACAAGATGCAAATGCAGGCAATGCAATATGATATAGGCTACAGGAAAAGTCGTGCTAGATCCGTTAAGGGCGTAGATTACCCATCTTTTCTGACTTATTTCACTATGAAACACCCTACCCTAAACTTAACCCTTTTCGAGATATTCGACTTTTAATTTTTCTATTGAAAATTGCCGATTTTTAGACAACTACATTTATTTTTGTTTATTTTGTGTATCTTATTATTATTATTATTGCATTTTTACATGTGTAGTTAGATGCTGTAGGATGTCGATCATTAAAATAGTGCATAAGTTAATTGAATAGACCGTAGTAGACTATATGTATCTCACTGAGCTGCCATGGTGTGAATCGATGTCCTAAAGCATCTAGTTAGATGCTTTAGGACACACATGTAAAAATGCAATAATAATAACAATAAGATACATAAAATAAACAAAAATAAATGTAGTAGCCTAAAAATCGGCAATTTTCAATAAAAAAATTAAATGTCGAATATCTCGAAAAGGGTTAAGTTTAGGGTAGGGTGTTTCATAGTGAAATAAGTCAGAAATGATGGGTACTCTACGCCCTTAACGTATCTAGCACAACATTTCCTGTAACCCTGTATATTTGTGATCTCAGAAACTCGGAAACGGCTCCATCGATTTTGCTGAACTTTGATATTGGGGGTGAAAAATCGTTCTAGATTAGTCTTATATTTAAGGAAACGCAAGTTTTTGAGTTTTCGTGCGTTTTTAGGTTCCGAAGTTTACGACTCGGAACCCTTATAGATTCGTCATGTCCGTCTGTCCGTCCGTCCGTCCTCGACCTACCGTCCAAACGGCAAGTGCTAGAAAGATGAAACTTTGCATAAACATGTGTTGTAATTACGTCGACAAAGTGCTACATTTTTTTTATTTAGGGTACCTCCCCTACACGTAAAGTGGGGATGTTCTTTTTTCTCGCAGCTACCCCATCGTGTGGGGTATCATTTGATAGGTTTTCTAGAAACAATAAAGGTTTTCTCAAACGATTGTTTGATTTAGATATCCGTTTGCGAGATATTCCACTTTAAAGGGCACTTTTTTGTAAAAACAGGATCCCCCCCCTCTAAAAGCTAAACGGCTAGTTTAAAAAATCTGGAAAAATTCGTGATGGTAGTCCATACAATGAACTTTAAAGGAAAACTATAACGGATTAGATGACATTTTAGTTCAGGAGTTTTAGAGGTTTAACTTGTACAATGCTTTTTTTGTTTTACTTGGAAAACTTCATACAAAATTAATGCATTAATACGTAAACATAACAGTTATCCATTGGATACGATTTTAAATCCATGTACCATTTTGGTTGACTGAGGAACCCTTTCCTGTGCGTGGCCTGATACGCACTTGGCCGATTTTCTTTATTACGCTTAGCATTGCTTGCGACATCAATATTACTCTTTCAGCAACACTTAGTTGGTTGGTGGTCAATACTCCAACAGAGCAACACCACAGCTACTAGAGAGAATAGATGGCGTTGTTAAGCATTAAATAGTGGTTACCGAGCAAAGCTCTGTCGTCCAGGCACTTATTAATCGCTTTTTTTTTGTTTTGTAAATAAATTAATAAATAAATATTTTGGACATCTTACACACAACATCATCTAGTCCTAGTGTGTTATGAGTACTAAACAACTAATATAAATACATAAACATACTTTTTTTGTACATACATACATATTAAATACATAGAAAAACACCCAGACTCCGAAACAAATATTTGTGGATCACACAAATATTTGGTCTGACCCGGGAATCGAACCCGAGACCTCTTGATCAGCAGCCGCATACGCTAACCACTAGACCAACAAGGCAGTCAAATGTACACATTGTACACGAATAGTTGAGAAGTACGTAGAATGAAAGACATTAAACTTTAAATATAAACTATTATAGGTTAAAATTCAAAATTCTCTCATCAAAATTCGATGAAAGTTTTCAAGTTTTTTTTTTATATTGATATTATGTTCAATCATTTGTAATGTCATTTACAAACTGATTTAAAAAAATATTTCTTTTACTAAGGCGACTATAACTACTCACTGTTCGGTCTCATTTGAATTTGAAGATATACTTTTAGTTAAAAACGCAAAACTTTGTGTCAAATAATTATTTTTATCAGTTACCTTAGTCGTTGATATATTAAGTTAATTGTAATTACATATAAGAGTTGGCAAATTAACATAAAGATTCTGATTATAAATCTAGCATCGCCTGCAGTGTACGTTGCCAACAATTCGAATGCTATTATTCTGTAGGAAGTAGAAGACAAACAATATATTTTTAGAACTACCATCCCTTGAGTAATGGACAGCTCATTGTCGATGAAAATCACAGTGTAAGCCAAGTCAAAATCGAGACGAGAATACGCCTACTGTTAAATATTGCGGGACTCAGAGATTTCGCAACCGTTTACAATGCCTGCTTTGTTACTGCTATTCTGATTATTAGACTTAGCGGCGACGAAAGTAGGCTATTTTCTTACTTTTAGTATCCGCAAAACATTTGTCAGAAGTACCAAAGACTAGAGAGTCTTGCTGATAAAGACGTGAGAGAATTTTTGGGATAGTGTTATATTTGTGAAAATATTTTTAGTGTCCAAACTATTAACATTAATGTAGAACTAAACTCAAGAGTCATAGATAGGTGCGTTGTGCTCATTTAAATTCAAGTGTCCTTCCTCCCTAATAACTTTTAAAGCTAGCCTCCACAATAATTGTAGCAAATTATTATTCAATGTAGAATGTATTTTACCATGTATGTACTGCAATATTTGTAAAGTGTCAATAAACTTTATTATTATTAAAAAGCTAGAAGGAGAATCAAAAGTTAGGGATCTCAATCGATGAAAATCAAAAACAAAAATTCTCGTGACCAGAACAGCGGCCTTTTTAGGGTTCCGAAGTCTATGACTCGGAACCCTTAAAGATTCGTCATGTCCGTCTGTCCATCCGTCCGTCCATCCTCGACTTACCGTCCAAACCGTAAGTACTAGGAAGATGAAATTTTGCAAGAATATGTGTTGTAAATACGTCGACAAAGTGCTACGATAAAATTGTGAAAAATATTTTTATTTTGGGGTAAACACGTAAAGTGGGGATGATATTTTGTTCTCGCGGGTACCCCGACGTGTGGGGTATCATTAGATAGCTCTTTTAAAAACCATTAAGAATTGATGAGACGATTTTTTTATTTAGGTATCCATTTGTGAGATATTTCACTTCAAAGATTACTTTTTTTCTAAAAACAGGGCGTCCCCCCCTCTAAAAGCTAAACGGCTGGCTTCGTGATGGTGGTCGATATAATGAACTTTGAAGGAAAACTATAACGGATTAGATGATTTTGTTAGTTCAGGAGTTATAGAGGCTTAACTTGTAAAATGCGCTCACTTGGAAAACGTCATACAAAATTAACACATTAATACGTAAACATAACAATTATCTATTGGATACGATTTAAAATCCAATATGGGTGACTGAGGAAACCTTTCTGTGCGTGGCCTGACACGCACTTGGCCGATTTTTAGCACACAGCAGCATTGACATCAAATTTGGTAATATGCTGACATTTTTAAACTTTCGCCTGTCAGCCTGTGACCACGGCCATTGCAACCTGGTCGAATCGTCGGGCAGATCAGAGGTATGTGATACCCTTAATAAGTGATCGCGTTAATTCCCGTAAAAATAGTATTATTTAATATGCTGACAGTTTGCGGAGGTTTTTTTTTAATAGTTATATTAGTTCTGGGAGTTTAATAGGCTGATCTAGCCTATTAAACCAGCCTTGACTCTCCCTCTTCTAGTATAATCTTACTCTGATTACTTTCAGCTATATGGCTAATTATTTAACAGCCAAATCACATTATCGAAAAGTACTAAATCCAATAGCATCCTAGCGTAAAGTCGTCATAGAATATTCAAGGAAAATTGCGACAAGAGTCAGCATTACATTTTATATGGACACAAATGGCAAATTGTCCGCTTGAGTTGATATCGTTCGATGCGGTTAAATGGAATGCCTAAATAGAGTACTCATTGTAAGTGTGGTACCAATTTTGTATGGAAAAGAAAGGTTGGGATCAAGTAATAGGTATAATAATGGTAGTTGTGTTATGTGAGAGTTATAGATAATTGGGGTCACAATCGCATTCATAGGCACTATGGTAAATTCGTTATATGATAGAATATTAATAACATTTGAGGTCTAGTACGAGGTAATTTTAAATAGTGCTCTAAGAGTTCTCACGGCTATTAGTACTTGTACAACTTTTCAAAATTCGGTTCACTAATAATAATCACATACCTACTCTTGTTTTTTGTTGTAAAGGGAAATTATTCGCGATAAACTAGGATAGATACAACTTGCACATCACGAAGGCGACGCTAAACTCACATCAGTCTACCCGTGACCACGAGCGGTATAATCCGTTCGTAACATTGGAAAGTAGAAGGTATGATATCCTATTTAATTTTATCGCTTATAAGTCCCGTTTACATCCAAAAATATGAGTATGTATAAAAGTAGTGAAGGTATTAAAACAGAATAACAATCACAGAGAAAAGTATAGGGCAGCTATTCAAAATATAGTCGGTCTCAAATGTATATAGTCTAAAACCTTTAGTCTATATGGATATATAATCAATCAAGGTAGAATTTCTAGAAGCGAGAATTATTTATACTTAAGATAAGAAAATAAAAGCATTACAATTGGTAATAAGAAGTATTCGATTTCGAAAATAGTAAAAGAAGTAACAATAGTAAGAAAAAAGAGTTATGAAAATGTTACAAGTGGTTTTATTTTCTAATTTTATTACGATTTACAAAAGGTGGTCAGTTTTTAATATTATTTTTTTGTATTTAGCGGCCAACTGATAGGGCTTGTCGCCCGACCCTTGTCACCGACGTACGGAAAAAGAACAACTGTAAAAATATCTAATAAAACTCATTCCTTTGGGTAAAACGGAAGGTATGTTTTGGTTTGTATTTCAGGTTCAATCTAATTTGTACTAATGTAACTGTATACTCAGTGAATTCTTTTTTTGAATTCTTTTTGTAAATTAACTTTATTTACCGTAATGTAATTTACTTTTCTTATGTCAAATTGTAGAATCGAGTTATATGTTACTGAGTAGAATCTAAATGTATTTTTTTATACTAAATATGATTTCTGCTGGACACGGATCTCCAGTGAAGGTTGAAGTCATACGGCCCCAGGCTGGCTGAATGCCGGTTAGGGACTGGCAAAACGACGTTGTGGCTACATAGTCTGCCATAGGACATTTTTAAGCCGCCCGAAGACCTCCAACTGAGCTTCATGTATGTTATCCTATTTTAACAATCGGAACAAATTAATAATTATTTACCTTTTTTTTAAAATTCGCTTATTGATATACCTAAACAAACTTTATTTTGAATGGGAACAAAGCACGCAAAGAATTCGGGTATATCAGTGAGTTATGTGATTTAGTTTGTATGGTCTTGCCACTGTAAAATTTACTGCACAAAATTTTCTTTGTTTTAAAGCGACCCTGTATAGCATTTGTGGTTCATACTTTATTGCCTAAAGTTGGGATTTTTAATGCGGAATAGTTAAAACATCATACATAGGATGTTAAAATAAAACCCAAGTTTGGTGTGTAAATCGTACTAAAGATTTAATAAAAGAGAAGAGATTAAAAAAAAGTACTAATTATTATCAAATATAATGTGATTGTATAATTTACTAGCTGAACCCCGCAGCTCTGTCTGCTTCTGCTATTGCCCGTAGCGTAATGTTGTACAAGGTGAATAAATGTTTCCTATAAAAAGGATTTTTGATGTTTATTTCCCGTTTACGCAGCGCACGCAATGTAAGCTCTCAAGAGAAATAACCTATCCCCGTTTTGCAACATTTTTCTTTGTGTCTCGACTCCATTTTAGTCATAACGTTTTAATGCGTATCCTTTCTCAATAACTTGACTATCTAACACAAATAATATTTTTTCTTGATAATTCTTGAGATAAGCGCGATCAATGAAACAAACTCTTCAAACTTTATATTATTAGTATAATGATAGTAGTAGATCCGCTCGGATTTCAGCACGAATGGGCCATCTCAACGAAAGCAGTACTACCTTCGCACAGAAGACCATCTTAATAATGACAGCATTCTTGCTGTCTTATTTCATAGGTGAGTGTGAGATAGGAGGCCCAATCATTCTGCATTATTTTCTCGGCCTCCAGAGGCCATCTGACCAGGCCGCCATGATATGGGTTACCATGCTGCATTGCCGACTCTCTCAATGCGAATGGCGACCCCTTCTCCTAGATTCTACTCATGCTTTCCATCAGGCACAGTAGAGTATCTTTGGTAGGCTTAATATAAAAATAAATAAATAATCTAGCGATACCCAATACTTTCATTCTTTTCAAGTAATACATAGAAAGGAATTGGAGTACAAGACTTTATAGTAACCGACAATGCGCTGACGGAGCGTTTGATGATAAAATACAATTACTATTCTCTCCGCGTTTCTGGCATTGAGCCCGTACTTACTAGCCTTAGCTGTTAGAATTTTCTAAAGAACCAAACAATTCTGTAAATGTTATTTTCACCGCTACAAATGGTAAATATTCTTTACTAGCGTTTACCCTGATGTACATTTGTCGATTAAAGCGATATAAAGTAGTTTAATTATTAGCTGATAATCGTATGCGATTGTGGATGAATACTCTTGGGGTCAGGATACTCTTGGGGTTTCTTATAAGAAATTTCTTATAGCAAACCACGGTATGGAAAATGGCAGTGTTTCACGCCTGGGCCTCAGAGGGCTTGTTAAACTATCGGTTCGGTATGTCATGACACCTATTTATGTCAATCATTGTTACGAATTCATTGCCTATAAATATGCTAACAACTAATTTAACCTTACAGTTCAGATCGCCCTCAGAATTGCGGAGGCCCGATGTCAATACCAAATAATATTGAGAATAATAAAAAGTTAGGAAATTGAATGTAGTTCCACTGATAAAGAGATTAAAAAAAAAGATTTTGTATTTTAAACGTAAAAGCTTACGAAATGACAAACAAACTCGCATTTGCATTTAAAATTACTATGTAAAGTCTGTCTGTAACACAAATAAATTAACCTAAAAATACATTAACTGATTGAAGTTTTAAATCCTATTTCTGTACCAATATAGTAAAAACGTTACTAACTGATACGTCCAGATTTATTGGTCCACATTCACGCAACACATAGGGGAACATTCCCACAGTGCATATTTGATTTGCCCTCCGTAAAGCGCTTCATGCGTCGTTGTTTTTGAAAAGCTTCGTCGTATCAGTTGAGCAGCGATTCAATTTTAGTTTTAAAATTGATAGATAGAATGTGTAATATAATAGGACTAAAAATGTAAATAGTATCTTAAATAATACATTATTCTTTTAAACCTCTTATTGTAAAAGCAAATTCCTCTTTAAAAACCCTTATCTCCTGTATTAGTTAATTTAGGCTATGATAGAACAAACATCGGTTTATATCGTTTTAGCGCAAAAAAGGGCTTTTCATTTTAGGTGATACAATACATCGCAATTCGTTATCAGAATAATATAAAACCCTTCAAGTGCGAGTCGGCCTCGCCCATGAAGAACCCTTCATGGGTTCCGTTGCAGCAAATAACATCATATAAAAATTCTTGTAGTTCCTTGTAACTTTGATCGATGTTTTATTATCAGTGTATTGTTGAATGAAAGCACATTTTATCACTTTGGAAGTGCCTCTCGCGCAAACTATTCAGTTTAGAAAAAATGATATTAGAAACCTCAATATAATTTTCGACGACCTATCCACACGTATGGGTTTGATAAAAAAAAAATTGTTTTCAAGTTCATTTCTAGAACCCCCAAAATTTATTGTTTTTTTTCTATTTTTATGTGAAAATATTAATGCGGTTCACAGAATACATCTACTTACCAAGTTTCAACGGTATAGTTCTTATAGTTTCAGAAAAAAATGGCTGTGACATACAGCCGGACAGACAGACATACATGACGAATCTATAAGGGTTCCGTTTTTTGCCGTTATGCTAAGGAACCCTAAAAACAGGGATTTAGTTGACAATAAAATAAAAAGACATTCAAATCTGTATAAATATAAAGGTGGTTTTATTTTTTACTTTGAAAGTTGAAAGAAATATAAAAATTAAATGAAAACTCTAAATAGTAAACTTTGTTGATACGGTTGATTGCTTTTCAACAAAAATCTAATTTTGAAATAGTATTGTTTGACACAATATTGAAACAGCTTTGTTCAATGCAAATAAACATCAATGGCTTATAGTATTTTAGTTTCATATTACCTTTTAACATAAAACGAAAATCGTTTGTAACTTTCTAAATTTTTGTCTCTGTCAGGGCCTGGTTGGTTTCCTTTTTTTATTTTTATGGAGGTGTTTCAAAGTATACTGGGTAGGCATAATATGTAACAAACGCCCATTCTTTGAATTATGAAAAGTGTAAAAGAAGAGTGTTTTCCGTTACATTTGTTCATGTTTCTCACCGTTTAAACATTCCCTTATCTTTTACAAGTTCTTCAGTATCAAAATAAGTACAATCAATCTCGATTTTTTACGCGATAATCGAACAAAAATTAATTTTCATACATATAGATTCAGAACATTAATATGTTTATAGCCAATGGACAAACAAAATAGTTCAATGTAGCCTTCAACCCCGCAAAAAATGTAAAACGTCCTGTAAAATTGCGGTGCCGTCGCACACCATTTCATTTATCCTTTTTTCGTCCATTCCAGTCCTCTGTGCAACTCTCAATGATATTGAGTAACACTGAGTAACGATTGCTTTATCCTGAATCTTGGAAAGAATCGGTCTTTATTCAAACGATTTGAATAACAACGTACTACGTATGGTAATTTGATTTATTTTTTACGACTTGTTTTCTTAAAAGATTTGAAAATTTACAGCTAGTCCGAGTCACAGGTTAGAACCTGACGTTCTCGTACAATTGTTTATATGCCCTAACTTAATTCTGTATTTGTTTAATGGACTCTGCTCACATTGTTATCGGTCTTTTCATTTCAAGAGATATAATATACGATAAAGAATTGACTACATTTAACTCGTGAAGTGACCGAGCTATAGCCTTGCCCTTCCGTATTGCAATTATAGTTGGCTAAATATTATATTAAATATATTTCCGAGGGCTTTGTATTATATATTGCTCTTTCTTTGTACATAATGATATGTACAAAAAAAGCAATATGCTGGGTGTGTCACAGGGTGAGTAGTGACTAAAACTCTGCTCAACATAATATCAAAACCAATATCTATGCCTCAACTATATGAAGCCTTTAAAGAAGCATAGCAAAAGTGTTGTTTATTTATCTCGATTAATAATCTTTCTTTTCCATAATTGAAGAAAGAGCGATTGTCAATAAAATTGTACACCAAAACGTATTTTTATCCAGTTTTATCATTCATAATTCTACAGTTACTCAGTCAATCTTTCTGTCGGTTACGATTTTACAGCTAAGCACCTACTTCAATAAAATTAAGCACTCAGATTTTCAGGAAGCAACTCCTCACCGTGGTAATCAACATACACGCGAGCGGAGACTCGTAGAAACATAAAACCGTGTATCAAGATCAAATGAATACTACTTATTGTACTGTATTACTGATAAAATACCACTTTCATCGTTCAACAATTTTAATTCCGTTTCGTCTTTACGTATTTCAATTATCCAACAAGAATTTAAACCAAAATACATACCTGAAGCCATTTGATTCTCGTAATATTCTCCTCAGTTACAGTTAAAGCTCTTCGTTCTTCCAACTTGTAGGATTCATCATAATAGGTATACTCCGTAAAGGTCAAACCACTAGTTGTAAACTGTTGGGTGAAGTATATAGATATAGTTCCATTGACTATGCTGTGTTCTATAATCCATTTGCATTTGATGGGGACCGGGAAAGCGTTCGGAAAGTGGGGAGTTTGTATGACACCTACGGGCCCCCTGAGACGTCCTCCGCAAGTCTGCGGTCCTTGGTGTTCTTTACCCAAGTCGTGAGCAAATACTTCTGACGTGATAGTGGTGAGTGTGATGTATAAAAGACATTGGATCTTTAGCCTGAAACAAGAGAAAAAAAAAATTAGAAGAAAGTAGAGCATTAGTTTGCGATGTCAATAGACTACAAACGTCAATAAATCATTGTTAATTTGAAAGTAACCCTGTCTGATTAGGAATAGAGATGTTTTGATTCTTGAGGAAGGACATAGGTTATTCTTAAATAATATCCATCTTATATCTAAAATTCTCGTGTCATATTGTTCGTTCGTGGACCCATTTGTATGAAATTTTGTGTGCACATCGAGTAGGTCTGAGAATCAGCCACCATCTATTTTTTATATCCCTAGGACGCGAGCGGAGCCGCGGGCATCAGCTAGTATCTCTATATACGCAGGTGAAGATGTGAGTAGAAGCTACCAATATTGATTAACAAATAAACCCATTTAAAAAGGAGTACAACTTCTTGGTTATTATAAATTTAAATACCTACATACAAAAAATTTTTTTTAAATAAATGATAAATCTCGCATTAGGAATATACAAAGTGTGTCGCGGGGGACTTTGCAAACATACATTAAACGGACACAAAAAACAGACGTAAAATAATATTTCCACTAAATGTTGTTTGAACCCACAACATTTAGCGCAGTAGAAAGCGTAGTGGCGACCGCTTAAACCACTAGGCCAAACGCACGTCTCCAGCGCATAACACTCATACAAGATATATCAAAAAAATTAAGAGTTTCCAATACGAATTCTTTACATTTTTAACCCTTCTGTAATGAACACACTTCAAAGAAGTGATATACATACCTACATATATCGAGGTTTACTTGGATTCACAATACAAAAGTCGAAAACGAAAGCTTTTGCAACAAAACCACCGTCATTATTCTCTTGTAAAAACTTATTGCAGTGAACAAACAATTGGGTGAGTCATTTGTTAGAAGTCCCTCCTCACTTACTGTCCTGCGTGTGATTGATGCTCATACTTAACGTTTTTGTACAAAAATACGAACAGGCTGATCTTATAGAAAGTCGATATGTTACAACCGACTTTAATAACATTACATTACAGGACTAAGCTCACCCGTCGCGCTAGCTGCGTTTCCAAGTCGCTCCGCTAATAAAAAATCCAAACGGTGGTAAAAGTTAAACGAAAGTACATGTATTATATATCGTTGGATTCGTCTCGCGAAGTGCAATCGAGTCGTGAAAACCTCGAGAAAATCGAGTGAAAACTTTAGAAGTTATTAGCGAAAATCAGTGAAAGTGACACAAAAAAGTGTAAACAAAAACTAAAAAAAAACAAAAAGTGACTATATCTCGGAAATAAGATCTGTGACCCGTGTTTTTTCGACTGTGGGAGGGTGCGTCTCGGGGGTGCGCTCCTTTTGAGACCCCTCTCAGATTTTTCCGACGACGGGAAAAGAAAACACGGGCACTTTTCCGATAACCACGTGGCCACGAGGTCCTCGAACCAGGGCAACCAGGACTTTTTGGACCTTGCCATCTCGTACGCGACCGAGAGTGGAGCCGGGAACAGTTTTTATTAATTAAATAAGTGCAGTGTCTCAAAAATTATAACGAAAAATAGTGCGTGAAAACTTACACCAACTTTGAACAAATTTTGTGAAAAAACTAGATTAGGAACCATACTTTTTTTTATCAAACTCCCATCTGGGGTTGTGTTTGAAGTGTACAATACAGTTTACCTAGTGCAAATTAGACGAAAATTCAAGAAACTACGGACCAAAAACTAAAGGTAAACAAACTTCACTCGCACGACTTTCGTGCAAAGGGTGAAAACCACCCCTAGACATTTTTAATTGACTGACCCTTTACCCCACGCTCTGTGCAACATACCAAAGTGCTCCGCTGAGTAGACACGGTCCCGAAAATTTGAAAATCCAGGGAGCTACAAAGGTTGAACGAAGCCTTTGTTTTGCACGATTTTTCGTGCAAATTTTTAGTGAAATAACTACTCAGCTCCATAGGATCAAGCAGCCGACCTAACATCTTTCAGGGATAGTGTCTCCATAGACCTGCAGGAAGAAGAAGATCTTTGTCCAGACAATTTTTTTTTTTTTTTTTTTTTTTTTTGTTTTGTTATTGATTAAAAATAATTTACTTTAAGTTATTTTGTAAACAGCTCAAAACTTTTGGGAATTTAATAAAATCGCAAGCGTCACTCCCCTCCCTTCCCCACGTAAGATACAGGAATTTTGACCGGCTGAACCGAGATTGGTGGGAATTCTATCAATCGATAGACAGCCTGAAATCTCTGGATTGGCTGGTCCGATCTCGACTGGGTTTTCGGGAGAGGATAGAGGATCAGGTGGTCTATCTTGGTACGAAGGAGTGGCACCCTACGATAACCTTTTAGGTATTATTATTAAAAATTTAATTTTCAAAATTTCTAAAATTTTTATATCAAATAAAGGTTTTGGGCTGCAAAAATATTTTATTGAATTTTTTTATTTCTTTTTAAATCACTCGCCACCCATTAGCACTTAGTGACATTGTACTTGTCTTTTGACGGTACAATTAGCTTTAGGAATTTTAATTTTGCATTTTTAAATTTTAACCATTGACCTCTTAATTTATTTAAAATTATTTTAACTTGTATATTTTTAAAGGATTTTTTAACCAATTGACAAATTTTGACTGTAAATAATTTGCAGTTTTTTAACAATTTAATTTTATTGACTTTATAATTTTACAATTTAGACTTTATTTTAATATTTGACAGAGGCTTTACACCTCTGTATATTATTGAGACCGGCTCAAATTAGAGCAAATTTTTATTTTTAGCTGATTTAAATTGGTTTTTATTTTTTGACACATATTGACACTTACCCCCCTATACAGGGTAAAACAGACATAAACGAGCACCACCCTCCTATACAGGGTTACATTACACACAATACGAAACACTACACAGTGACAATTTTCCCCGTCACACATTCTCTCTCCAACAAAACATCAAAATGGTAAAAACTTCACCAGCAACCGGCGCCATCAAAAAACCTGTCACTTCCGGCACCTCAACATCACCTTCGAAAATGAAGGATGCAGCCGGGACCTTTGTAAAAAGACCCGAAACCAAGAGAAGGTCACTCGACAACATGCAACTTTTTATGAGCCAGCAAAACACCTACGCTGCGCAGTCGAGTGACAAATTACTCCAGGAGGTCATGCAGACCTTTGAGGACATACCGTCCAAGATCCTTCAATACCCTCAAATGAGGCGCGATATAAAAACCTACTTAGAAGACCGTTCGGACAAAGGCATTCGCATTTTGTTCTAACTAAGTAGGCGGATCAAAAAACTGGAGGCGGGGGCGTCCGAAACCACTAGCGCGGCTGCAGAAACAGAAACTCCGGCGAAAGGGGAAGCAGCCAATGCGGCCGCGACTCCGACACAGGAGGACAAGGTGCTCACCAAACTGGGTGACCTGGAAGAGTCGATTTTCCAATGGATCGGCGAATCCCACGCAATTTTAAAAAGGGAAATACAAACTTTAAACTCGGATAACGATGAACGAGGAGCTAACATCACCGAGAGCATCTATGAGAAAATCGAAGAAACCCAGGTGGAAATCGACAAAGCGACTGAGGGGCTCGTGGTGCGCGCCCAAACTCAGATTGAGGACCTGGTGGCGACCGTCGCAAGAGACATCGTAGTACAGGCGAAATCATGTCTCGCTGAAGCGACGAGTGCTCTTAAACCAGTGAGCGACCCGACCCCTATGACGTACGCCAGTGTCGCAGCGGCTAGGCCCGGGCGCCGACCGGCCCTTCACTCGGTGGCGGTCACCTCGACGAACAGTCGCGAGACTGCCGACGAGGTGCTCGCCAAGGTGAAGAAAGCGGTCGACGCCAGAGCTACTGGCCTAAAAGTAAACAAAACGAGGAAAGCCAAGAACAGCACGGTTATCTTGGGCTGCGACACGGAAACCGAAAGGGCAAAAATCATGGAACAAATCGGTAAACGCGGTGAAGGTCTCGTGGTAGCGCCCATGAGCAACAAAGACCCGCTCGTCGTCCTCAAGGACGTGTATATGGAAGAGGACGACGAAGATATGGTGAGGGCCCTTTACACCCAGAATTCCGATATCTTCATGGGCCTACCGCAAGAGGAGAGAGAAATTAGAATTAAATACAAGAAGAAGACACGGAACCCCAAGACGTCGCATGTCGTGCTCCAGGTTAGGCCAAGAGTATGGCAGAGAATGACGGACACCGGGAACCTCTACATAGACCTGCAAAGGGTCAGAGTGGAGGACCAGTCTCCGCTCATTCAATGTACAAAATGCTTGGCCTTCGGCCACGGTCGTAAATACTGCACCGAGAGTGCGAGCAGATGCAGTCACTGCGGGGGCTCACATCTTCGTGAGAGTTGCCCCGATTTCGCCAAAGGGGCGGAACCACAGTGCTGCAATTGCTCGCACTCTGGGCTGCACAATATCGGCCACAACGCATTTAGCGCCGAGTGCCCAACACGAGCTAAATGGGACTACCTGGCACGCTCAACCACGGAATATTTATGACTAACACATTCACAACACTCACATGATACAGAACACTAGTGATTTACGTAAATATGATAATCATATTGAAGTAATATCAACATGCACACAAACATGCAACATGAACACATACAAACAGACACATAATTCACTGGGAGGGTCAACAATTATATATAATTTAGTTTATATATACATTGCTGACAAGATAGGGAGTGAGTGGATTACACACGACGTAACAACACAACATTGGTCACGCACACAAACAGATACACAAGTCATAAATATTACGTGTAAACAACATCTACATGCGACGTCTTGGCGTTACCGAACAATACAAATTATATACAGGACATGACACCACTACAATAAACATAAACTAACTTTACTATCATGTAACACAGTCAAAAAGACAACCCCAAGTAATGGGAAGCTTTTAAATCAATTGTAAAATAAGACATCAGATTACCCAGTGTTATTAGACAGTAAGTACATATTAACAGATGTCTAGAAAGATTTAAATGACAAGAAATAGCATAAGTGTACAAAACAAATAGTATTAAGAATTTACATATATATCATAAAAATAAGTAATGTAAATATATTATTATATAATAGACAATAATATTAACAATATCGGGAAATATACCCGAAAAATAGTTATGTAACAAGATAGTAAATGTAAAGTATAAAAAGGTCCTGTTTTACGAACGGGGAAAAGCTGGGAGGTCTAAAATAGACCTCATAAAAAAAAAAAAAAAAAAAAAAAAAAAAAAAAAAAAAAAAAAAAAAAACCGACTTTAATAGGGCGGAGTTTCTCAATTCAACAGAATATATTTCAAGTAGCTTTTGTCAGCGGCTTCGCCTACGCGTTAGTCTGGTGTATAACTTTTTTTTTTTGTATTTTGGACATCTTACACATAACATCATCTAGTCCCAAACTAAGCAGAGCTTGTATTATGGGTACTAAACAACTGATAGAAATACATAAACATACTTTTTTTTTGTAAATACATACATATTATACATAGAAAACATCCAGACTCTGAAACAAATATTTGTGGATCACACAAATATTTAGTCCGACCCGGGAATCGAACCCGAGACCTCTTGATCAGCCAACCAACCTACCTAACCACTAGACCACCAAGACAGTCAGTTTGATTGCCTTCTTTACCCCCTGAGGGGTTGAATTTTCAAAAATTCTCTCGTAGTGCTCGCCTACGCTCCTCAAGGAACACAAACTAGTAATAATAATAATAAATATTTCGGACATCTTATACACAACGTCGTCTAGTCCTAAACTAAGCAGAGCTTATATTATGGGTACTAAACAATTGATATAAATACATAAACATACTTTTTTTTGTAAATACATACATATTATACATAGAAAACATCCAGACTCCGAAACAAATATTTGTGGATCAAACAAATATTTGGTCCGACCCGGGAATCGGAACCGACGCCTCTTGATCAGCAGCCGTATACGCTAACCACTAGACCAACAAGGCAGTTATCAGTGACGCAACAGTTTTATAAATGTTGATATTTATTTCACAAGGTATCTTAGGCCGCGTTTTCACAATCGAGTTGACTCGGACCGAGTACACATATATATATATATAGACTGCCTCGTTGGTCTAGTGGTAAGCGTATGCGGCTGCTGATCAAGAGGTCTCGGGTTCGATTCCCGGGTCGGACCAAATATTATTTGTGTGATTCACAAATATTTGTTTCGGAGTCTGGGTGTTTTCTATGTATAATATGTATGTATTTACAAAAAAAAAAGTATGTTTAAGTATTTATATCAGTTGTCTAGTACCCATAACACAAGCTCTGCTTAGCTTGGGACTAGATGATGTTGTGTCAAATGTCCAAAATATTTATTATTATTTATTATCCCTACTAATATTATAAATGCGAAAGTAACTCTGTCTGTCTGTCTGTTACGCTTTCACGCCTAAACCACTGAACTGATTCTGATGAAATTTGGTATGAAGATAGAGCTGAACTTGGGAAAGGACATAGGTTACTTTTTACTGCAATAATCGATATATAAATTTTAGGCCAAAGCTAGGTGTTTATAAAAATACATAAATCGTAGATGTCAAAATGTATCACTGTTTATCTCCTGTCAAAACTTCACAGGTTGCTAGGCATAACATACTTGCATGGCAACCATAATGATAGTTTGTAAATGACACCAGTAGACCAGAATAGATAATTTTTGAAAACAAATAAAATTATAGTAGGATGAAACCTATTGGAAAAGGAGGAGAATATTATAAAAATGAAAGGAAAAATAATTTACGGGCGATCTGAGGTCGGGAAGGGGTAGGGGGGAGGTTTTGGCTTTAAGCGGGGCGTGAAAAAGCATCTCACTAAGCCGCCATACTATGGGCCGCCATACATTATTGTCTGCATTTGCAGCAAGCGTGGTAGCCCCGACTCTTGGATTCTGCTCATGTTTTCCATCAGGCAGGGTAGAGTCACTTTGTATGGCTAAATATATAAAACAAGAGGTAAAAACGGTTTATCTCGATTTCCGGCAAAACTACAAGTCCTATGGACAAAACTTAAATGGCATAGTTGTAGGTAATTAAAAGATCTACAACTTTTTAGGGTTCTGAAATTTATGACTTCGAACCCTCATAGATTCGTCATGTCTGTCTGTCCGTCCGTATGTCACAGCCATTTTTTTCCGAAACCATAAGAACTACACTTCTGAAACTTGGTAAGTAGATGTAATCTGTGAAACGCTTTAAGATTTTCATATATAAATAGAAAAAAAACAATTCAATTTGGGGGGGATACTTGGAACTGAAACTCAAAAAAATTTTTTTCATCAAACATATACGTGTCATGTATCTATGGATAGGTGCTCAAACATAATGTTGACGTTTCTAATTTAATTTTTATCTAAACTGAATAGTTTGCGCGAGAGACACTTCCAAAGTGGAAAAATGTGTGTCCCCCCCCCTGTAACTTTTAAAATAAGAGAGTGATAAAACTAAAAAAACGATATGTTGTACATTACTATGCAAACTACCAACGAAAATTAGTTTGAACGAGATTTAATTAGTAGTTTTTTTTAATACGTCATAAATCGTAAACCGCAATTTACCTTTCATTAAATCAATACACTAATATAAAAACATCGATGAAAGTTACAACGAACTACAAGAACTTTCATATGATGTTACTTGCTGATACTCGCCCATTAAGGTTTCCCCTTTTATTAAGGGGTTTAAGGAGTGGCCGCGAGTTTTTATTGCCATGTTCTTTTCTCCGGCTCTACCTATTGTTTGCGAACATGGCATAAATATACATGTAGAATCTTGACCTGTCACAAGAGATGTATTGCATCCTAAGTGAATAAAGAATTTTGAATTTGAATTTGGGCGAGTCCGACTCGCACTTGGCCGCTTTTTTAATTTTTTATTTTAGGTCTTTTAAAAACATTCTAGGGTTGTTAAGACGATTTTTTGATTTAGGTATCCGTTTGCGAGACATTCCACTTTAAAGGCCACTTTTTTGTAAAAACAGGGCGTCCCCCCCCCTAAAAGCTAAACGGCCGGCTTAAAAAATCTGGAAAAATTCGTGATAGTGGTCCATATAATGAACTTTAAATGAAAACTATAACGAATTAGATGACTTTGTTAGTTCAGGAGTAATAGAGGCTTAACTTCTACAATGTGCTTACTTGGAAGACGTCATACAAAATTAACGCATTAATACGTAAACATAACAACTATCCATTGGATACAATTTCTAATCCACGTACCATTATGGGTGACTGAGGAACCCTTTCCTCTGCGTGGCCTGACACGCACTTGGCCGATATTTTATTTACACTTTTTTTCACCCTAACCTCAAATTATTGTGAAAAATTCAAAAAACCAAGTTTTTGGTTTTTTATTTTTATCTTTTACAAATAAAATTCTTTTTAAACGAAGTTTAGTGAAAACTTACCTTTTTATGTCCCGAATACACTGTAATTTATTTGATTTGAAATATTTATTTTTTCACCCTATTTTGACTTATTATCGAAAATTCACCCGTCAAACTGTTTTCAAAAAAATGGGGTGTTTTCTGTTTGATAAAATCTCTACTTTCCGATGGTGTAATCCCTACTAATGTTATAAATGCGAAAGTAACTCTGTCTGTCTGTCACGCCTAAACCACTGAACCGATTTTGATGAAATTTGGTATGAAGATATAATAAAGGTAGAAGGGTTTGAAATAGGGGACGAAAGTTTGTGTCGAAGTTCATTATTATCAAACATAAAATCATGTAAGATTGTTTAATCTACACTTGCCGTGTCGCGCGATATAAACGAATTCCGCGCCGGCGAAGCCGCGGGCGGAAAGCTAGTTTATTTATATATCTAAATCATCGTACTCATCAAACAATTTTGAGTTCTGGATTGGAATCGAAACAATTAGTTGAGCAGTCCATTTAACTAACCACTTGGTTACCAGATCCATTAAATCCAAAAAATAGCTCTCTTAAAACCTGCCAATATTTGGATAGTTTCATAAAATAGTGTATATTATATAAGGAAATGAATTATACTAATTTAAAATGTAAATAATAGAAAATATCCCTATTCATATGCAGAGTCCGTTTTATGATAACATTTAACGATGGCTGGATTAGTTGTATACAAACAGCACAGACGCCCCGCGCCCGGAGGACAACAAACTATTCTACGGTAGTTTTACGACTTTCGTACATTTGTGTTAGAACGTGCAATGCTTCCGTAATCCTTATTTAGCCAGATATTTTTGTCCAAACTTTGCAAGTCAGTGAATAAATAGTGGGTCTTTTCCGATTTGACTTGATTTTTATTGTATTTTCTTAAATTTAACTTCAATTTAAAGTGAATTTTGAACACTTCGGATGTTTTGTACACATGACATGTTGTACACTGACATGATGACATTTTAACTTTCAAATAATTTTAAATTAATTTCAATGTTCATTTGGTTCGAAACTAATAACTACGGATATAGAATTAATTTTATAAAATCATATTCATTATAACATAATAATATGTAATTTGTAAGTATCACGTAAACATTTTGCTAATTTGCAACATATATCTCCGATATCCAGAAGGGCTGTAAGTGGGAACATATACCGTCTATATTGACCTTATTATTAAGGGTTAAAGTATGAAATTGCCGATTTGTACTGAAAAATTTAAATTCGTTTTTTTTCACTCAGTTTATTTATTTAATCAAAAATCTACCATTATTATCTATATATTGCTGTCATCTAATAGGAAGGTAATTGATGCCTTTGCGGTAGAATTCTAGTGATCTAGATTCTACAAACTGTGTGAAAGCATTTTGTACTGTCTCCTGGGAAGAAAACTTTTTATGAAATAGAAAATTGTCCAAATCACGGAAAAATAACTGGTTAATACGAAGGGTGACGAATGGTTTCTAATTGCAGTTCCTATAGAGTTAAAACGGTTTCTCGTATTGTATGAGGTCTCGCGTTATCATGGAGCAATAATGGTGAAGATCGATTCATGAGTCGAGGTTGTTTCATTGCAAGTTTTGCCACTCGCCACATCCATTTTTCATATTTTTTTTATTTGACGCAAATGAGTCAATATTGTTAACATAAAACCATGCCACTAATTCCTGGGTAGAGTGGCTCGGAATGGCTTCCACCATGTCTTTCAATTCATTGTTATTTACATGTGTGGGAGGTCTTCAGATATCCGATATCCGGGTGAACTAAAGTTGTTCAATTCATATCTATTAATTTTTCGTAAATTACGTATTAAAAAAATCTTTGTTAATTGGTATCCAAACAATATGTGAGCTGTTTTATAAAGCATGAAGCCTCGATCATAAAAATTTAACGAATAAAAAAAT
This sequence comes from Phragmatobia fuliginosa, assembly GCA_932526445.1. Lineage (NCBI taxonomy): Eukaryota > Metazoa > Arthropoda > Insecta > Lepidoptera > Erebidae > Phragmatobia > Phragmatobia fuliginosa. The sequence goes on along the minus strand of OW052074.1, from coordinate 13,773,895 downwards.
CTTCAAATCTTACAAATTGGTTTCATTATTTAATGGTAATAAATTGCCGGGGAGACCCAATATAATGGAATTAGGTAACATAAACAGCTCCTTCCTCTCATAATTTAATTAAAACTACTTGTATTGTGTAATTTATGTAGGTTTCTGTTTTAATCAAACATTATTCAATTGTGTGCATCAAAGGCACTATAATTAACAACAATCATATTATTATACATATAATTTGCCATGTGATGATACTACGAGTATATTATTTTAACTAGCTTTTGATGTTGCTCCGCTTGCGTGTATGTCAGTTAACGCGGTAAAAAGTAGCCTATCTCCTTTCTCAATAATCAAAGTACCTCCATTACATATTATTCTAAAAACGCGTCAACGTTACAGATATATCTTATCTAATATTTAAAATTCTCGTGCCACAGTTTTCGTTGTCATACTCCTCCGAAACGGCTGGACCGATTTGTATGAAATTTTGTCTCCAAATCGGGTAGGTCTGAGAATCGGCCAACATCTATTTTTTATAACTCTAAAACGCGAGCGGAGCCGCGGGCATCAGCTATTTTTAATATATAAAGCTGAAGAGTTTTTTTTCTTTATTCGTTTGGTTGAACGCGCTAATCTCAGGAACTACTGTTCTGATTTGAGAAATTCTTTCACTATTAGATAGCCCATTTAACGAGGCTAAAAGCTATGTATTAACATTATAAGACCAATGGGAGCGAAGCACCAATGAAGAATGTTTCGAAATCGGGTTTTTTTTTTCCTTTTTAGGGCTTCCGCTACGTGCGCTGAGATACTTTAACAGTCTACTGTTAATTTTTTGCAAAAATCATGTATGACAGAATGTTTCCCTTTAAAAGTTAAAAAATAAATCTGCGACAGCGTATGTCTATCTTTTAGGGTTTGCTCACTATAATTAATCTGTTTTATTGGAAACAAATTTGCTTCCGTGGAATAACATCATGCTGCGGTTACGGGTAATGGAAGACACAGACGGGGCTACGTGGATTAGCTAGTTCGTAACATTCCTTGATCGACTTTTAAAAGTAGTCATAGCAACATAACTACAACTTCGAATCTACGCTTAAAAGATTAGGTATTCGAACCAAATTCATATCAGTAGTTTAAGTATTATAATTTCGAGATAAACTGAGTAAATAGTTAACAAAATAGCGCTTCCTCGACCGTTTTGAGGCGCCTCAAGAGATTAAAATGTACGAAGCAAGCGGCTTCGGCAAGAACAGAAGAACGAACAAGTAACAGGCCGTGCATGACTTGAATTAATTAATTTAGAGCCACAAAGAACCAAAAATAACCAATTAATATCGTGTAGAACTCACGAAAATATTTTTTAATAAGGCAATGTATAAAGTAACACGGCTTAATAGCCGCGGCGGACTTATTATCTTTTCTTTTTACAAGTAATTTAATTAAAGGCATGTTTACGCATAATTTGATACATTCATAAATTAAAAGTAATTATTTTAATTACTTAATAAACGATTTGTGTATCGCAGAACTGAAAACCTGCCTTAATTAAATAAGCTTCTAATTATAATTATTTTACTTTCAATGCAGTATTATAATTATTATTTATTATAAATTTGTAAGACAGTGATATGCTTACATCAGAGTCTTTTAAGTTAAAATATATATAAATGAATAAATATAAAATTACATCACTAAGATTATCAATAAACCCGTGGTGTTACCAGCTGTTAACTTTGTAAAACGCGAGTGACGTCATGTCATCTTCCAAAGAAAATTTTGTCAAAATCGGTCGAGCCGTTCTATTGATTAGCCGAAACAAACAGATAGATAAAAAAATAAAAAATGTTTCTTGGATAAAAGTAACGTATATTCTTATTATAATTCATATGTAATTGTTCAAAAAAAACCTTTGATTTACCAAGGACACTTAAATTTCATTTCTGTTATAGATAGTTATGAAACCTATTTACAAAAAAACATAGATGTCAACAAAACCTAGTTTCTACCTAACCAGATGTTTGTCTAGGGTGTAAAATAAAAGACTTAGGGTGAGTTACACTACTGACTGACAAAGTCATGGATGGAGACAAGTATATCAATTTATATATTTTTTTTGGACATCTGACACACAACATCATCTAGTCCCAAGCTAAGCAGAGCTTGTGTTATGGGTACTAGACAACTGATATAAATACATAAACATACTTTTTTTTTTTTTGTAAATACATACATATTATACATAGAAAACACCCAGACTCCGAAACAAATATTTGTGAATTACACAAATAATATTTGTTCCGACCCGGGAATCGAACCCGAGACCTCTTGATCAGCAGCCGCATACGCTAACCACTAGACCAACGAGGCAGTCAATATTAAATGTACACATTATATATATTAAGTTTTGTAATTTTTTTCCAGCTGTTCGAGAGATTGAATTGATGGGAAAAACAGACAAACTATTATTTTTTATACATTTAGTGAAAAATTATTAATTTGAAATCACAAACAGACACTGCAATTTTGTTTATATGTATAGTTTTAGTGAAGGTTTCACACTCGATTGTGTCATCGCCTTAATACAAAGCCGGTCGGCCAGTATTCCCTCCGACAAGCCTTTGGATGGATCAAAGAGATTAAGAATGACGCGGGTGGGTAGCATGTATATTGTGGCCTAGTAGGTGCAAATAAAACTTACATCAAGAAGACATGTAAATATCTATACCAGTTTGAATTCGTTTTCATATTATTTATCATTATCATTGGTATTTTCATTTTTCATTTAAATGTTTTTAAATCTTAGGAAAACTTACAGTACGAGTAATACATTTAATATAGATTATTGAAGTAGCAACAATAAGCCATTAACAAGTCTCCATAGCTAGAAGCTAGATATTTAGAAAACTAAAACCTTAGGTAAACAGTAATTTTAATATTTATACATTGGAATTAAATCCGTTTTAAAAATAGTAGGTACCAGCCAATCAACATGTTTATATTATGTTTTAAATTAAATTCTGGATTTCAAAGCAACATTGACAATAATATTCTCGTCATTGCTGACATACTCATGACAAAAATGTCAAGGTCACTAAGTCGTTGTAAATATAGCAAGAACGATAAACAAAACTGTTTTTACGATACCCGATGAATGCACTCCAGTTCCATACATTTCCATTATCCATACAATTCCAACATAGATTTTTACTTTCTTCAGCAACTCGAGAAAAGAGAAATAGGACGTCACACGTCATAGTACCAAAGCCCTCCCAAGTTTCGCTATGGTACGTCAAATTGTTTTTAAAGACAAATATGGAATAAAGCCAAATTCACAAAGTGTAAAGAATAATACCAATATGAAGCACCTAAGATACGTAGAACTCAAAGTATTGACGATTGAAGTCGAGAACTGCGAGTAACTGCCAATAAAATAGGCTTATGATGCTGAGACGCTGAATATTTGATACCTTTTACCATGTTCGCATTCGAAATCACACGAGTGCTTTTCAAAATAATTGTATTCTCTAAAGCCTTGAAGGCCTCAAAAATAGTATCAATATAAATAAAAAAGTGTGATCTAAAACAAAATAAAATAGGTGTCTGTTTTTAATATAAAAATAACCGCTTTAAACTAAATGCGTATGTACGGCATATGTACACGGTACATATGCCAAACATTTTTTTCTCAATTTTTGAATGTCTGTTCGTTCGGGTAATCTCTGGAACGTCTGAACCGACTTCCACGGGACTTTCACTGACAGATAGCTGATAATATAAGGAGTAACTAAGGCTACTTTTTTTAGACTAGCTTCGTCCCGCGGCGTTGCCCGCGGTTACAACAACAAACGCGGGCAACACCGCGGGGCTCATCATCATCAACAGCCTTTAGTAGTCCACTGCTGGACATAGGCCTCTCCTTAGAAAGAAGGTTTTGGCCTACTATACCACGCTGGCCAGACGGGTTGATATAGGGTTCGTTTCAAGTTTTCCTTCTCTTTGTATCGATGTTATCTTGCGTAGTTTATCCCTTAGTCGCCTTTTACGACACCCGTGGAATGAATAGGAGTGGTGACACTCTGTATTCTTAATCCGTCACCACACGGATGTAACACCGCGGGGCTCAGCTAGTCTTTAATAGATAAAAAGATACAGGTCTTTAGATCTTAAAGGTAGTCGTTTCGATTAACTAAAAAATGACAAGTGGAAATAAAAACTAACTCTCAATATAATTTAAATTCATGAAAAGACAACGTTATCCCGTTAGATGCCAGCTGAAAAAAATATACCGAGAATAGCACCTACATGAAACATTGGGCATAACTGTTTTGTTTTGTCTCATTTAAAAGTTTACACATGTTGGTTAAATATTATTTTGATGTTTGTCATCTTTGCCGTAGATGAGAAAACACATTTTCCTCATAGATATATATTTACGTAAAATCAATTATGTGTAATTGACTCACTCAAAGGTTTGTCGTTCTTAATTAAGCTTAATGTTTGAGTGAGACAAATTTCCCTGCTTAGTATATATTTTATCACATTATCCTCAATTGATACAATTTACTGGATGCTCGTCGCATCTGTGTGTTCGTCACTTTAGCTGTGCTAATCAAATTGTCGACGGTAGAAGGTAATCAGCGAGGCTATGAAGATAAGTCTGGAGTATGAAGCAAACATTACGCAGTATTAAAAGCCTTCATTACGCTTCTGTTTGGCTCACGCATAGATATAGATTACTGGATGAATACATAAAGAAGAGATATGTTTAGAGAACATTATTGATTCATATTAACATAATGCATACTAATATTATAAATTCGAAAGTAACTTTGCCTATCTGTTCATCTGTCTGTTACACGCGCCTAGACCGCTGAACTGTTTTGGATCAGAGTTATAATAGAGATTATTTTGTTCTTGAAAAAAGACATAGCCTACTATTACCGCTGTACCCGTCATACTCGCAACAGAGCCATTGGTACGTAATACTAGTTTCAAAAGATAAAAGGTTGGTTAGGTTAGTATCCATTCGTACGACCCTTCCTTAATCATTTTTCTCAATTACCTTTCCATTCAAAGATTTTTAAATGTCATCAACGCAACGCCTGCATTTTTGCCGTTCTGTCTACGGATTTCTAAAAAAGTATTCAACTCGTAAAATTATGAGCCGTCAACAAAACAACAACACATAATTACTCTTTTAAAATGCAAGCTTAAAATGATTCTTAAAAACTGTGGGCGGTTAACGGTAACAGACTATTTTGCATAAAATGCAATTTAAAACTAAAAGCACTTAAAATAGGGAAAAGCTATAGCACTATCGGCTCTGAAATACGCTGCACTGTAAGTTTATAAATTATTAGAGCATTCTGTGGTCGTTACGTCATATCACGTAAGTATTAAGCTTAATTTGACTCATTTACGTACACAAAATCTAACTTTCTATAAAAGTTTGTAATTTGCTGAGATTCTATTGCCGATCTAACATTTCTACTAGAACTTTTTCTTCTATATCAGTTTATAACTAGTTAATCGCTTTAGATTTTCGTATTTACAGTAGATATTATGTGGTCAAAATATGATTTCAGATAATTGCTTATTAGCAATGTGACGTCTTAGCCTCTCTACTCAAGTAGATATTCTATAAACGTTTGTAGAATAAACATAAATTGCCAACCGTGCAAACAAAGTCAAAGAGATCTTTGAAGATTTCAGTAAACGAGAGATAGGCACTGCTTCGAATATAGTTACTTTATTTTTCTATGTATAATATGTATGTATTTACAAAAAAAAAGTATGTTTATGTATTTATATCAGTTGTTTAGTACCCATAACACAAGCTCTGCTTACTTTGGGACTAGATGATGTTGTGTGTAAGATGTCCAAAATATTTATTATTATTATTATTTAACTTTATATTACATGTTGATTACTGATATACATACATACATTTTAACATACACACATACATACATACATACATACATAAATACATACATATATATATATATACATAAACCTTTTTGCGTTTATTATTTGAATTAACCTATGGAACTTTGTGCGTGAACTTAGAACTAAAAAATAACAATGAATTTTGCCTTCCTGTAACTTTTATTTTAGTTTGCAACAACTATGTAATTGCATATATAAAAGTTTCATCACAAAATAGTCAACAAATACGTAACTTCCTTATTTGTTAGCAAAACATGACCGTTGATTACGTGAATTGCATTGATGGTTCATACAAAAGACGGTTCAAGCGAAACTTCGTCTGAGAATAGCAAACAGTTTGAAAATAGCTGCTTTGAGCGAATACTTCTTTTAACTCCAACTGCGTTTTACTTAGAGACGTACTTGCATTCTAACTTGAGCTCTCTTAATTAAAACTAGAATGCGAAGACTACTGGAGTTTTTTATTTATTTGCTTTGATTTACAAATTAAGTTGAGTTAGACTATAAAGAACCTTTCTCTATTGTAGTTCGACATTTCCAACGAGATCATTTTGTTAAGTTGTATGTTGGTATTTGTCACATATAAAATGTGACAATATTTTACGTAGGTGTTTACGTCAGTCAGGGACCCTTAATATGCAATTAAATGTATGTGTGGGAACAATAATGGAAACAGAGGTATGAAATTAAACACAGATATTTATTATATCGAGAAAGAGAGCAAAAAGATAAAAAATAATGGTTATGATCTGATTTCAACCACTGCAAAACTACAAGTCTGTTTAAAAATATAAAATATTATAATCTAAAAAGAAATAAATGAAAAACAGTTTGATATATACTTTTATCACTGTCATTGACTTTACTAGTGGGTTCGAATGCAATTACTAATAAAAAATCCTCTAACAATGACAGTTAGCTCGCACGAATAAAAGGATTTTAATACTGCCAATAGTAGTTAAATTACGCAGTCAATATTTATAACGTACTGAAATGATCACAAAATCATTGCCAATGCCATGGAAATCAGCCGCAATCGATATAAAGCTCATATTATCCCACAGGCTCACGACCGCCCTCCACTGATACGGCTAAACATTTTACTATTATTGACACTTCGCACCTATACTGGGCCATATCATGAAGATTCGGTGCAGCAAAATAGTCTAGACACAAAATAGTTGGTAGTAATTAAGCCAAGGTGGTCTGTAGGCTGCACTAAGAACGATAATCCGGGAATCTCTGTTAAACCTCATTCACATTTGTTCGAAATTTGGTGATATGTGGTGAGTCTCGTCACGCACATAAAAGCTAACTCCCTCGCCAAGTCCGTCTGTCTGGCCGTCCATGCGTCAAGCTTATAGCCGGACACGAGCGGTGCGCAACCTTCGTTGGCTTCTCTGATCCATGTCTCAATAATCACTACAAAGCCATAATTTCGGAATCAATACCTACCACTGTTATTCAGGATTCGGTTAACTTCGCATTTTAACAATCCTAAAAGCCAACTTAGAGTTCATGCTGATCCCAAAGATTGCCTAATGTCCGGGGCCATAACTATCTGAAAAGAAATTTCCATAATACTGGCAAATACAGTCCCTCAATTGCTTTTTATTATACCCTTATGGTTGGGAGAGAGGACCAACCGAAGTTTGGAATAAAATTGAGTCACGTCGCGCATTTTAGCCTGATTTGTGTAGATATGTGCGTGGGACTTGAATGCCGTTAATGCTTTTTGGGGAATGTGTTTTACAACTTCCATCTTTACGCATATAAAGTTCGCTTTATGATGCCTAATCTCTGTGTGATTGTGTGGATGTGTGGATTACCTACTGGTAGCAGATTTAAGCTATTTTTTTGTTTTTTCTTAATGAGCCTGCTAAAGTCAACTCTTCGTAATGAAAAGCGTGAGCAAAATCTCAGAGTGGTGATTACCGTACACTTTGCGAATGACGACAATGCACCATGGTGACGATATATTCACTAAATGTTTTATATTCTCGAACAGCGGAAAAACTATCCCAACTTAACGTAAAGTTATTGTTCGTCTAAGGAATCTCGTGGAAAAAAGACCAGCATCTGTCTTAGCAAGAATATTGTTATTGTACATAGCGATACAGAACACCGTGATCAAGTAAAGTTTGTGGTCATCAATTGGTTAACTCACGATTATTTAGAATGGGCTACTAGTTAAACCAGTTTTACCAGAATACCGGATCTCGGCAACCCTGAAAGTACCCTGAATTCAAAGGTTTATAGTAAATGTCAGTATATTTTAAAGCACTGACTACCCAATGACGGTCGTCATAATGTTCATGATAACCGGTTCATTTATCGGCATTAACGTGCTCTTCGTCCGAGGCACGGCCGTGAAACCTCGCTAAACTGTCGTACTTGTAAGAAATCCCAAAAACACTTTTAGACCGACACAGAAGCGAACCTGAAACTTCTTGATCGCATACGCTAGCCATTAGGCCAACAAGGCACTAACACAATTGCATCAGGTTAAAACATAAAAATAGATCACTAAGAACAATAAATTAGCTATAATTAATATGACTTGTCGTTAATATAATGGCACGTGTATGTAAACATGTATCTACTTGGCAAAATAAGTCGTGATTGTGAATAATTTAACACCTCTGTTCCAACATACTAAGTAATATAATGTTTATTATTGGAATCAAATTATATTCTATCAGGATCTTAATCAAAACAGTTAAAATTTCACTCAAAGCACACAAAAAACTCTCCTTTTTTATAGCTGGTAAAAAGCCAGAAAATAAACTTTAGTGTATACTTGCCTTGTCAAAGCTTTCTCAATTTGAAATTTAAACTAAATGAAACAGGACACTTGATGACTATTGAATACCACCTATGACGAACACCTGCGAAAGGGCAGAGCCCTTAAAGGAAAGATACCCTTTGGATCTTCAATAACCATTCGAGTGATTGGACTTATTCTCTTGCTCACACAAAAACTAAAGAATAGAATAAGATAAGCATTATGTAAGGCCATGTAATCAGTCCGTACGAGCTGGCTATATGAGCAAAGAATTAGTTTTTTCAAGATACATACCTTCTAGCCAAGTTTTACAACAACCGTAAACAGTAATGAAAAACCGACAAACCTTTGGAAATAACATCATGTCAACATTAACAGATTTTTTCAATCTTAACTTAATTTAAGGTGTGCAAATAAAGAGTTTACTGTTCTATTCTATTCTACTCACTTAGATAAACTAATTTATGTAACACAAATCATAAGCATCGTAACTTATGTTGTTTGAGCCTAAATTAAACTATAACAAATAATTTTATCTAACACATAATATCAACGAAATCTTATTGATAGTTTTAGATATTTTTGAGTTAAACAAATAAAAACTCTGAATCATATTTGTAATCATAATCATAATCATTTAGTATTTTAAGCTATTGGTACGTCTTTATTCTAAATATCTATATAAATAAATATAACTGAAGTGTATAAATTTTTTACACCGATTTTGACGGGCCTTTCTGCCAGTGAAAGTTCACTGGCAGAAAGCTGATAACCTAAGAAATAACTTAAGCATGCAACTTGATCTGTGGCATTACTCGCGATTAACAACGATAACTGCGAGTAACACAGCGGGACTCAGCTAGTTTCTAATATAAATCTAACTTACATAAAGAATGTAATAGCAACAGGGTCACGGCACAGAATTACTTCATAATATATTCTCAGGGACTTACACCTCCATTTAACTGTTATATTGTATATCCTTATTATGTACGTAATGAAGTATACTTCAACCCTTGTTTCCTTAATAATATCTGCGAGGCCTTATGTTTTAATCTGTACGTACGTTTTGTTTTAATTAAATCCGAAATGAACATAATTCTGGTATGAAGCTTTTGTAGCCGCGAGTCGTGCCTAAGCTAATGCACGTTCGTAAAACATTAAGTATGTTTATGAATGCATGACTTATTATTTATAAATAATAATTAAATTAATATTTCTTGAATATATTACTTTTTATTAATGAGGATCTAAGTAAGTGCCGTGCAATTGGAGAAGCTGATGTACAGCAGTGGTCTGCGATAAGCTGATGATGATCTACTTGTTTTCTGTCATAAACGTACATAATAAACGACGAAATCTTGTCAATATTATTTTGGTGTCTAGAACATGTACAAAGACTTTTTCGGTACTCGTCATGGACATCGGCATTTATGATTATGACTGCTGACTCCTCTTAGGACTATCAACTAAAAAAAGTGACGCGTCCGACTGTCGGAACCAAATGGCAGAAAAAAAAATTTTTTCTTCAGTTGCAACATTATCTTGAATAGGAGTTTGTTTTGTAAGTATCAATATTCTTCGTGTAGTAACTGTCTCAATAGCGCAATGAGAGTGTACTACCGTGATGAGGTCTCAAATTCGATGCCCAGGTGGTACCAAATATTTTATGCGATCTGCAAGTCGTCATCGTCATAGAAAAACGACACATTTGATTATTAGCTACTCTATACGAGTGTTTTAAAGTGAACAAATGATGTTTTACTGAATACTTTAACCCTGCAATGTGTAAGCAAAGTATTTTTTTTTAAGTTTTAGCCTGTTTTGTAAACAGCATACATACAATATGACTGCACCGGTTGACCTAGTGGCTTAAGTGGTCGCTACGCCGCTTCCTACTACGCCAAGTGTCGTGGGTTCAAATCCCACGTAGGACAACACTTTGTGTGATTCACAATTTGTTGTTCTGAGTCTGGGTGTTCTTTGTGTCCGTTTCATGTATGTTTGTAAGAAGAAAAAAATATTGAACTAACACAAAAACTTTTTTATATCAACCTCAGGCCAAACTATACTGTTGTATCCTCACCTTTAGGAGAACGAATATTTGTAAGATGTTCTAGCTGGATGAACAGTAACTAAAGTGCTGCATGTCAGACATCATCAGTACTTTAAATTACTTCTATTAAACTTGTGTCCCAAGTTATAGTCCCAAACGTATATGGCAGGCCATATACGTTTGTATGTTCCACGGTAACGATTGAACTATGAAACTACTACTACTATTCATGAATATATTAATAATGATTTTAGTGATTTATATTATTGGCCCGAGTGACATCTAGATACTAATAATATAGCACTGAAGAGTTTATTTATTTGTTTGGTTTAACGCACTACTTCCGGAAGTACAAGATTTTAAAAATTATTTCAGTGAAACGAAAGGACCAGAGTAACCAAAAAAATATTGCTAAAACAGGAGAAAATTAATCAGGCAATGGAAGCTCTGAATTGCCTGAGCTGCGTGAACGTTTAGTTGCGCATAAACAATGTATAGAAGAAGTTAAAAAAAATCATAGCATCATATGTCCATCTTCTGACTGCAACCTTTTTTTGGCAAACAATTATTTTCACACATCAAGCTACATTACTTGCTTATACTTATTCTTGTTAACAATGAAGTCTTAATTTGAATTAAATAATAAATTAAAACTGAATATTCTATTTCAAAATTAAATTCTTAGCAGTTTTTCTGTTTCAGAACAGTAATATTAAAACTAAGCCGTAATAAACGTTGATTCTGGGAACGGTCAAGCCTGTGTTTAATTCCAAGCCTATCTAATTGCCTTCCCGGTTGCGGGTAGTCGTAAAATGTGGGATGTAATTCATGAGCCATGAGTTAACGCATCTGTAGATAGTTCTAGACTTGTATCCTTGATATATGTACATTTTCATTGCTGATTATCCAAGCTGCGTTCAGAATATAAAATTATTTGCGACATTTGATTCTACTGTGGGTATATTGTTTACCAGCCGAGTAACACGATGTTATGTCATTACTGATGATATGTCTTTCTTCTTTGCTGATGTGCTTTCTGACTGTGATAGTATATCAAAATTGTTCCAGCTGTTCCAGACATTGGCCGGGACCAATACACAGACAGTCAGACAAAAATATTAAAAACTTGCTTTTCTGGTGGAAGTACCCTATATACCTTGATTACATTTAGTAAAAAACTGTACATTTGATAACAAAGAGACTATAACTTTATTTATTTGTACAGATTTTTTTTGCTAAATTCAAATCTAACATATCATTAGGTATCTAAATTGATCATTTTTTTTTAATTCGTTCATTTAAGAATATCAGCATAAACATGGTCAACGCAATAATAATTGTTATATTATGCTTGTATGAAGCTATAATCCTACTAATATTAAAAACGCGAAAGTTTGTGAGTATGTATGTTTGTTGCTCTTTCACGCAAAAACTACTGAACGGATTTGGATGAAACTTTACAGTAATATAACTTATATATCAGAATAACACATGGGCTACTTTTTATGCAATAATCGAGATACATGTGGGCGGAGCCGCGGGCGAAAGCTAGTAATTTCATACACATAAACACATAAAGTGGAACAAGAAAATAGCATCACCATGTAAATGATTCATACTTTTAATCAGTTTGCACAAAACTTCGTAACACACTGACCACTATTTAAAATCAGCGGTCGGATTTTCCAAATCATTCTATTATAATATAGAAGTCAGTGTCCCTACATAAACCGTTGGTCTGCGATCCGCCGGGCATGATCACCTCGCCTGGTCGGAGTCCCATTATGTTGGAGGGACATAACACACATTACATTTTATCGGATTTATTATTACAAATATCACAGTGACTAAAGAAAATTCTTTAGTAAGACATTTATGATGTGTTAAGGAACACCAATGCGTTTTATTACATCTGTCTGTTCTATGATAATGCATAAACCTTTTGTGTAAGCATTTTAAGAGCGGACGAACCGTAGAAAATGACTGTCAGTGAAATATTTTCTGTTGATTTGATATTTATAACCTACAAAAAAAAGATTTTCAATTTAATTCTTTAATTTATGTATGTGAATTCAAAATTGTTTTAAGTGTTAAGTTGGTTAGAAAATCTCGTGTCATTCATATAGAGAACTGACTAGGTAGTCGTAACACTTAACGTATGCGACTGCCGGTAAAAAGGTCTTGGGTTCTATTCCCGGGTCAGGCTAATAGGTGTTAATGGGTTTTTCTTACAAGAAATTCCTAGTATTTTTTTTTTTTTTTATATTTAAGCCTGCCAAAGTGACTCCACTCTGCCTGATGGAAAGCATGAGTAGAATCCAGGAGTAGGGGTCACCATGCTTATTGTGAGGGTAGGCAAGATAGCATGGTGACCCTTACCATGGCAGCCTGGTTAGATTATTCTGCATCATTCTGAGAATGATGCAGAATGATTGGGCCCTAGTAACAGTAAATTCCATGCCCGGAGCATGAAATTTCATGGAGTTTGACACCCTTGCCTCGGAAAACACTTAAGCCATCGGTCCCGGTTGCCATAAACATCTATAGCTATCGTTACTTGGAATGCAGTCATATAGCATTCAAATTCAGTCCACACTTGGGATTACGGAGATCCGATGCCAGTCGCTCCGTCGAAAAACTAACATTCAGGTAAATAAAATTGACTGAACTAGTAGCCGACTCCAAATGATCTGGAGAATTAAAAAAACTAGAATATTCCTCAGTATTTCTCTACAATTCATGACACAAAAACGTCGTGAAACATTACAAAAATTAAATAACAACAAACGATTGTAAAATGCTTGTTTGACAAAGTTACAATGAAAAGCTGTAAAATGAATAACGATCATAATTAACAACTTGACAACAATAAGAGATGCTTCCATTTTTGTAGCTTTATTGTATAAAATGATAATTGTTTATGGGCCATTTTATTAGCGGTAAAACCATTAACAAACTGAATTCAACACTCTCGCAGCAATTTTAGTATTAGGAACAATGATTTCGAATTTATTAGTTATTTATTCTGTTAAAAAAATATTATAAATTCTCTCACCAAGGGTAGGCCATGACAGCGCGGTCAGTATCTAGATGGGTGACCGCTTATGGCATGATGTGTTATGAGCGTTTCCGTGATTCGGAGGTCACGTTAAGAAATTGGTTCTAGTTGTTATCATGAGATAGTAGTCGTGAAGCTTAGTTGGAGGCCTTTGGGCGGCTTAAATACAAAAACAAATGGCAAGATTATGTAGCCACAACGTGTCTTGCCAGTCCCCAACCCGCAAACGGCCAGCGAGAGGACGTATGGCCTTAACCCTCTTCTGAGAGGAGACCCGAGTCCAGCAGTGGAACTTTATGAGTTGTTGATGATTGTTCTCTGTTTTATCTAGAGTAAGCTTCAATCAACCTACATTAAAGCATTCGTGCTGTTGTATTTCGTTGGTGAATTGAGTTGTGACCGGAGTTCAAATGATGCAGAAACAACTCACTAGGTCACCATAGTGTCAGTCTCCATGCTGCATTGTTTACATTGCTCATGCTCATGGATTCTACTCATACTTTTCTTCAGGCAGAGTAAAGCCATTTTGCAGACAAACATAAAGAGAATATCAATATAATTTAAGAAATTTGATCAATAGTACATTGTTCACCGAGGGAGGAAAGGGACCGATTACTAGCGAGGGAGCAGTTTGTGGCCCGAAGGCGCAGTCTAGAGCCACAATACTCCCGAGGTAGGAATGGGACTTTCACCCGAGTACTACACAGTGCTTTATACTACACCTGTGAGGAACATTTAAAGTATTTATAAAATAAAATCAAAACGTAAGACACCATGTAAAACACAATAAAATTTAGCTTAGAATTTGACCAATATTTCGCGCTTCTTTTGTTTTTTTTATTCTTCACAAAAGGATGTCAGTGGCACGGAGATTCTATATTTAAATTATATGAAAACTCCTTGGGCAGGCGCGCGCCATAGATAAGATAACACATGAGAAATGAAAATTCATACAACTTTCTCTCCCGCTAAAACACGTTAGAAATGGATTTTCATGCATTTATTCCTCCCGCTTATTCAGATCAAGGAAAAGACTAACGTTCTCTTTTCACTTTCAGGGAATATTGACTACTGTTCCGATCAGGTGTAGTATAAAGAAGATTTCTTCTATATCAATGTATTTTTTTGAAAAGCTGTTGAAGTAAGTATAGAACATTAAATAAGCACAGCTCAAAAAGTCAACTTAACTCGGCAAAAATGCAAGAATTATATCACTTATATAAATTGTGACGCACTTTCGTAAAATACCCGGAGAAAGAGAATAATTGTTAAGAAAATGTTTGCTCAGCCGCGCGTCTCTGTGAAGTATTTCGAGTATAATGAAGTACTTATTTTTAAGGAAAGCAAACAAGACGATCAGAACAAAGGAAGTGCTTTTATTATTTGACAAAGAATAAAATATAGCTAGTATTATTTACAAGTAATTGATGTGTTAATATAAGTACAAACCCATAAAACTATTTAGCGTATTTTAGAGTGTATCGCGCATATAAGTAGATTAACACAGTAGGGAGTACCTATACGACGGCGTTTCCTCAAAGTATAAGCTCAAAAGAGCATATGCATTACACTAATATGGCATGGAATGTGTTACACGTATGTGAAATATAGTTTTTTTTTATTTTACTTAATATCTGTGAGCTCGTTTTGACAGGTGATTGTTTTTGTGAGTCTGAATTGTGTATGACTGAAGATTACCTCGCAAAAATAATATTTTGTATCGGAAAAATAAGCGATATAGCTACTCCCTCTGGTCCACGACGCGACGTAAACTTCTTCTCGCCCGATTGGGGGACGGGGAAACTTTCTACACTTTCTTTCAAAGTTGTATTCCACGCGGCTCATGACTATGAGCCGGTCATTGTGTTTCGCCAGCCTCGAGGCTCGAACCGCCGGTTGACTCTCCGAAGAGAGGACCGGCGGTGCGCCTGCGAGAGGCTGGCGGTTCGTGGTCCAAGTCCGAGGGGGTTGCACCTGCCCCGCTCGAGGGAGCTGTAATGAGCTCCCGAGCGGGGCGTTTCAGCCGTCTTCGGATATGCAATGTCGTGTCCGGGTGCGGCATCGGAGCGATGCCGGTGAGGTGGGGCAGTGCCGAGCGATCTGCTCGCTCAAACATGCCCGTGGCTATCTTGCCCCCCAGAGACCCCGCATTCCAATGAACGACCCTAAGGGAGTTATCCATTGGAAGGGAGTTCTTTCAGCAGTCCCGCGGTGTTGATCTCTCCGTCCCTCACACGCTGCGCGAACAGCATGAGAAGGGCGACGAGTTGCTCCCTCTCTGCATCCCTCGGCTCCTTGCCGACCGTTGATGCTGGTGGTGGTTTCGGCGGCTCCTCGGGTGCCACCGTGTTCTTCCTGCGCTTCCTGCGAGACCCAGATTTCCCTGGGTTCGCTTGTGCCATTAGCGTGGCTGGTGCGGAATCACCAACCACGTTGGGTTGAACAATGACTTGAGCGGGGCCTGTCCTTGGGACCAGGCCGGCCTTCCTGTTACGTGCCTCGCGCTTAAAGGCGGGGCACGAGACGCTGTTGGCAGGGTGGGGACCCTTGCAGTTGGCGCAGGTGGCTGGTTGATCTTTTGGGCGCTGGCAGTCGTGAGCCGCGTGTTCGCCCCCACAGCGAACGCAGGCGAGAGGTCGGTGACAGTTGAGGGAACTGTGTCGGAAGCCTTGGCAGCGATGACACTGCGAAGGCCCCTTCTTCCCCCTCCATGCCTCGATGACCACTCCTGGCATCAACAAAACCTCGTCAATGCCGTATGCATTCGTGGCGGCTGGCGTTTTCTCCACCTCCGCGAAGAAAATGCACCCGGGCCTCCCCGGGCGGGCCCGGATGTGTTTGGCGTATTTGACCGGTATTCCTTTACCGGTCAAATCCCCCACGATCTCCTCCGCGGGGGTGTCTGCGGGCAGCCCTCTTATGGCCATTTTCAGTGGCCTTAGATGTTGCGGGGCGATGGCGTAATATGGCGCCTTGTCCTGTCCAAGGTCATCCAGGTGGGCTTGGATGACCCTGAACTCGTCGTCGCTTTTCGGGGTAAATCTGAACCCCTTCCCGAACGGCCTTCCGTTGGGCGGATGGCCGATCTTGGCAGCCAGCTCCTTGAAGTGGGCCGTCCAGTTTTCTAGCCGGTCCACCACAAGGATAGGCTGCTTCCGGGTCTGTGGGTCCTGAGTTGCTGCAGTATGTGTAGGTTGTGTTGCTGCCGATGGTGAAGGAGTCTTGGTTGGCGGAGGGGCAGCCAGGACGGCTGCCATACTCCGCGATTGAGGCGCGGAAGCCGGATGTGGCGGGAGCACCGAGGACGGCGCAGCACGCGGCGCGGCGCGCGGCGCAGGCGTCGAGGCAGGCGCAGGGTCTGGTGTAGGTTTTGGAGCCGGTGCGGGGCCCGGACAGGGCACCGAGGCCAGTGCGGCAGCCACCGGAGGTGTTGGAGTCGGCGCGTTGCGTAGTGGAGGCGACGGACGCTCGGCCCTTTGTAGGCGTTGGGGCATCGGCGGGAGCGATTTGTAGGAGGACGAATCCTCCCGCAAGGTGCCCTCGTCGCCGCGGTGGGGAGTGGAGTGACCGATTGGTGGTCCCTCCGTCGAGGCATCAGGTGTTGGTGTGGCCCCGAGGTCGGCTTTCTTTTTCGGCGGATCTTCGGCTGAGTCGTCCTCTCGGGTCCTCTTGGCCTGCGGGGTCTCTGGCAGATCTTTGGCCAGCATCTCGGCGTCTAGTTGGTGTTCCACAGCATGGAGGATTTTCAAGTCTTCTTCGGCGATGTCCTCCCTGTTGCGTTCGCCGATGTGAACTTCCATCACCCGGAAGTAGGCCCCGACCCAGCGCTGCAGTCCCCGCGATAATGCTCCCATTTGACACAGGGAGTTGTAGATACGAAGATCCTCCTCGTATCTACATCGCTGGTCCGGCAGCTCTGCGTCGTGCGTGGGCCCCCCCTCGACGGATGATGATGGGGTGCTATCCATGATGCGATGTGGTGGCGTGCGTCTCGTGGTGCCCAGACGGCGATGGAGTCAGCCGTTTGGTCGGAGTCTAGTGACTCCTTCCTTGCGGCGTGGGCCCCAGCCCGTCGGTTGTCCTGGGAGGGACGATCCCCGCACAAGTGGTTTTTACCCACTTGGGCGCAAAGCTTGGAGATTTATTTGTACAAATAAATTCAACTTTTGCAAATTTGTAAGGCACCCGTACGATAGCGAGAAAAAGGTCTTTCTCGCTCGACGGTCCGTGGCACTCTCTGGTCCACGAGCCTCTATTGCTCTATGATATCTCGTATTCCAATGTAGAATTTCAACATCTACCTCACAATTTTGTGACAATTTTCCTACAAGAAATCATCAATTAGAAATATAACTGTAATATGAAATGTCTGAGTGTCTTCAATCTAATGCGACACTGCTTGTATTTATAGACTTGTAGGTGTATGTAGTTCTTATACGAAGCTATTTATCATTAATTTGGCAAGGAAGTCATTTGAAGTAGACTAAATTTAATCCGTTGAGTTTAACGGCCGTCCTAAATATTGTTTTCTTGTGTTCCTGACTCACACTGGCAGATGCGCAGAAATGTCGCGTCTTAACTGCAACAAAACCTACAAAACAACAGTGTCTGAGAGGTCTTGTCTCTTGAATGGTTTATTTAGTTTACAGTTCCCGGTGAGAATGTAAGTAAATATTTTAACTCAGCTTGAGTTTAATGCTGCAAAAGACGGTAAATAAGTTATTTATACTGAGAATGGCCAGGTACGTTAGAATTCTCTAATTGGAATAGACGATTGATCTGCTTTTCTTTGAAGGTACTGGGAGTAAAGATATTTCAGTAGAAACTGGGACTCTACAAAAAAATTATACTGTCAAATGCTTATTCAACTCGTGTGGAAAGGGTTTTGATTTTCCTTGCAAAATAAAGGGAACCTATTTTTCTTGTAGATGTTGAACAGTTTGTATCCATCAAATCTACATACTGTCTAAAAACGTTAAATTGTTATTCTGAAGTATAAGCTATATTACTAAAATGTATCATCCAAATCCGTTTTGTAGTTTTAGCATGAAAGAGATACAAACATCCATACATCCTCACAAACTATCATATTTATATTATTAATAGGATGTTTTCCCTCTCAAAACTGCACGCTAATTAAGAACTGATTACGAATCATTGCTGGAGGACTGTTAAAGGATTATAATACTTCAAATTTGGTTCTTAAGGGCTTTTTTTCATTTCATACAGTAGTAACTATGCAGGAATGTCATAGAATGATCAAGTAGAAAAAGAATAATCTGTCAATTTATAGTAAGCTCAACATTCAATTTAAATAATAAGGAATCCAATTAAAATAATACGCAACAAATATTTCATGTGGTACTTTCGAAACGTGTTACAATAATGACACTTAGCACGCCATGCTCGTTATGAACGCATGTACGTAACGAATGTTCAATTAACGTAACTGTATGGCAAAAAACATGATTGTCAAACACGCCGTGAATCCTATCATAATTAAAAAGAAAGATTTAATAAAAATCGTTACATTGTAATCTCTAAGCATTATCTGAGCAGGTTGTGTTCTATAAAAAAAAACAAAAGGCCAGTGCAAAAGTCACGAATAAAATAATAACAATTAGCTGACCGTGTAATCTTCGTGTCACCTACACATATTTGTATCTGAATTTCCTTTTTTTGACAAACAGCGGAAACTGTTACACATTATTTTTATTTCTGAAACAATACTAGTTTTAGTAAAGAATAGTTACTAAAGACTATCAGGTAGACTACTGAGGTTCTTTAAGAAAATCGTGTACAGGTTTTTAAAGAGTTGACTTGATTTATGTAGGAAGTGCTCAAAGCAGAGTGGCCTTAGGTGGGTGACCGTTTATGATTTATTATGAGCATTTCCGTGATTCAGAGGTATCGTTAATCAGTCGGTCCCGGTTGTTATCATAAGTAAGCAGTCGTAAAGCTTAGTTGGAGGCCTCCGGGCGGCTTTAAAACATGCAATGGCAAGATAATGTAGCCATAACGTATCTTGGCAGTCCCTAACCTGCACTCGGCCAGCGTGGGGACGTATGGCCTCAATCCTCTCCCGAGGGGAGATCCGAGAGGGGACATTAAGGTTTGTTGATTGCTTGATTGATGTAGGTAAACTATACAAATGCGTTACATTCCAGCTTTCATGACGAGGCAGTCAGAAAATGAGTGAGTAATCAAGAGTGATGTGAGTTTTTATTACGTTTTAGCAGATTACGGAATTACCATTTTAATTGTTTAAAAATTACAAAAGTGTTTTCATATTTTTCTACTATTTTAGTTTTTACTTTTGTTGGTTTCCTTAAGATGCTCACTATGGATTTACATAATCACTTGTATCTTCACTGAACTTTACACTCAAGTACGTCATAATTACGTATTACTTGTCTGAAAACAGTTTCTGTATAGTCTACTAAACAAGGTCATTATTTGCATTTTAGAATACATTCATTAAAATATTATTACTACGTACAGCTCAATGTTGTTAGCTGGTTTTAAATATCCTCTTTCAGTGTGTTCTATACTATTAAGCAAAACAAGAAAAACCTTGGAAGCCCCATTAAACTGGCAAGTTTAAAATATAAAATTATAAATAGAAAGAATATATTAGAGGAAGATGCCTGCGCATGCCACTGCCGATCAAGAGATCACGGGTTCGATTCCTCGGTCGGGCCTAAAGCGTCATTAGGATCTTTTTACAAAAATTCATAATAACAGCCGGGAGTACAGAAGCTTAGCGCTTTTTTACGCCCGTGCGTCGGAGCTCGTTAAGCCCTCAGTCCCGGTTGTCATCAACATGTTTGACAATCGTTGTTAAGAAAACAATATACATACACTGACAACTAGTTCAATCTTCAAATTCAGTTCGCCCTCAGGATTACGGAAATCCTGATGCCGTGGGAAAACTGATATTCAGGTAAAACCGGTGGAACTAGTAGCAATTTTTTTTTTATATTATAGCCTACCAAAGTGACTTCACCTTGCCTGATAGAAAAAATTATTAGAATCGCATTTTTATCGATCATAAAAGGAAGGAAACACGTGAAATAGTAGCAAGTTTCAGTTTTAGACTGCTCGGCACCAGGAAGAAAGAGCGAACCGAACTAAAAATAAATAAATATTTTGGACATCTTGTACGCAACATCATCTAGTCCCAAAGTAAGCAGAGCTTGTATTATGGGTACTAAACAACTGATATAAATACATAAACATACTTTTTTTTGTAAATACATACATAATAAACATAGAAAAACACCCAGACTCCAAAACAAATATTTGTGGATCACACAAGCCGCATACGCTAACCACTAGTCCAAATGCGTATTTTTCCTACTCTGAAGCGGTGACTACTAAGTCCATCACGTGTTGTTCTGTAAAATAAGGTGGAACTAGTTGGAAAAGCTCTTCAGAACACTGACATAGAGGCGACGTATCTTTGCAACTGCAGAGGCTTAAGGAATTCGGTGGCTTTGAGACTGCCGATAATTCGCACATCAAGTAAATAATCTTGTTTATAATAAAGTCTAGGAAGATGTAATTCTAAATAATAATATCTAATGAACTAAAAATGCCGATTTGTTGAGAGATTTTGATTCATATCCATAAATCTGATAAGTTATAAGCCGCTCATTCAATTCGATTTAAGACCGAAGGCATTAATCATTCTGGCCCTATCAATAAACTAGAAATGCCCATCGCAGTTTTCTCTAATATCGTAAGAATGTAAACCCCAAAACTGTATAAGTTATACAATCCCAAACTGTAACTGTAAACACTACAAAACATTTTACTCTTTGTGTGGTAGCATAAAACGGCAACTATTTGTCCTTTATGTGAGGGACGGTGATAATTGCTAACAGACAATATCCAAGTCCCATACAGCAATTAGACAACTCGTGCTAAAGCCGCAGTAATCCAAAACTCCTGAAATATTTAAGAGTTCCACGCAACGTTCCAAGTCACGCAATATTGAACCTTATGCTTTTAGATAAGGACTAACATCCTTTTGCAATCGACCCGAAAAGTTACATTACTCAGTCTTAACTTAGAATTTCTAGAACATAAAAACAAAGGGCATCATTAAAGTGCTTTCTGGTAGAAAACGCTTCTCGACAATCGTAGTGACTTAGGTTAGATTTGCCTTGCGGTGTTCTTGTAAAGATACTATTATCAACTATCTGCCAATGAAGTCCCGTGAAAATCGTTCGAACTGTTAAAAAGAGAAGCCGGAACAAACAGACTGTTAGACAGTTAAAATAATAAGCCTAAGTTACTCCTTATATCATGAGCTTTCTGCCAGTAAATTCGGTCCAGCCGTTCTAGAGATTACCCGGAACAAGCAGACAGACGGGACAAACAGACAGACGGACAGACAGACAAAATTTTTAATAGTTGCATTTTTTCGTGTAAGTATGCTTTCTTAAGCATTTACTAATAAACTGTTAATTTGATATTACATACAGACACTTCAGTTTTATTTATTTGTATTGTATAGATTACAACAAAAATTGAAATTCAGGTAAAACTGTTGAACTAGTAGCCGACCCCAAATAAACTTGGGAATAAGGCTAGGAAGATGAAAAACCTTCAAGACAGTTATCTGACTCAATTTACATGAATAGCACTTTTTTAAAACAGTTTTGTATTTATAACATTTCTATTTGTCCAAAAAACTTTACCTACTTTTCGCAGTCCCCAATTTGCAAATAAAACGAATGCTAATGCATGCTTCATAATCATTCAGTTACTAGTATAGTAGGTACTTAAATTAGCAAGTCTTAATGACATAAGTACTAGATATGTTGCCTATTGACCCATTTCTTCTAATTAATAAATTACAAGATTCTTTTTATGGATATCTTGTCTCGGAGCGGGTTTAAGGCATCGGATACAAAGTCAGCGGGAACAGATAGCTAGTCACTGTTTAGACGCGTTTTAATGCATAGATTCATTTGTATTTGTAACTGCCCTCGAAATAAGTGGTACAGGGAGCTATAGCGAGCAGACGAGCCTACATTGCCGCGCCGCTCACAGCGCCGTGTCGCTTCCACACCACGCCCTCTATATTTGAGACAGCAGCCTTAGACTAGAGTTTCAATTGATATTTTATTGAACCAAGGAGACTAACGACCAATTTCGTCTGCTGTTTTATTATTTATGATGTAATGACTGCTAAACGGTTTTTCTTTATTAAGTTGTGGCGTCATTTTAGCTAGGCGCAAATCCGCACATTGAAGATTGTATCTCTGAAAAAGTTATAATTTTTCCTATTTTTGTAACATTTTTCATTGCTTTTCGGATCAAATTGGTGGTAACATGATGCCGAATCAATAGTCATCCATAATATATTTTATTTTAATGGAATATCTCAATCCAAGTGCTCAGACACGAAATGCTGCTTCAATTAATAATTATGGGCAAAATAGACGCGTGGGGAAAGAAAGAAATCGTGGCTGCGAAATATCTGAGAGTGGACCGGAGCCACCTCCTTTGAGCAACTGTTCCGCCTGGCCAATGACAGTGAGGAGTACAGGAAGCTTACGGCCAACCTTCATAATTGAAGAGGCACTGGTACTAGAAGAAGAATATATTTTAGGGTTTCAGACATTAAAATAACTTTTAAATTTACTTGACCCAGTAAATCCTTGAATTCTCAGTACCCAAGTGTGTCGTTAGTATAGTACTATTGAATACACGTGTAGTGTTTTATTACAGATAACTCATCTCGACTATACTTAGTATGTATTTACTTAAACATCAATTGTAAATACAATTTATTACATGTTTTAACACAACGTACGCGTATGTATATCAATATACATTGTAACATGCGAACGTTATTTGAATGTCTGGATACCGTAGTGGTTAAATGGCCACCACGTCATTTATGTCATGAGTTTAGTCGATTCGATCCCCATATTGGAATCAAACAGTATTTCTGTTTGATTCACAAACCGTTGTTCGGAGTCTTAGTGTTATTTACATCCGTTCCGGTAAGTACGCCACGATACAGCATATATTCCTAGTCTTCGAAAGAAGACATCTTTCTGGATAAAAAGTTTACTTTGTCTTTTAGTGAATATCATGGTCATCGAATGCTTGGTTTGGTAGAGTAAAATAAAAAAATAATTTTAAAATGAATAAATAATCTTGGAAGAAGAAGAAGGTATGGTAGAGAACAAAACAGGACCAAACAAACATTAATTTATTGATAAAGAGAAATGCATACGTACCTTCCAACTGATATCAAATACATTGGGGTTTCATTTAAATGTACATGTCAATGGCATGCTCCAATAACTAATAATAATAATAATAATAATAATAATAATAAGCCCCCTGAAGTTCCAACCATTCGTCCGAATCGACCATCAGATTCACGTAGGGGGCGGACACGTGATATAAAATTACTGGCACGGCTAACATGGCTCTGGCAACCCATTCAATATGGAGACACGCTTGAAAAGTAAACGTATAGGGCCGCTGCTCGGGGGCAATCGCCGAGGCACACCTGGAGCTGACGCTGGGTGTGGCAGCATACGGACCGTCGGCGGAGTGGAGCTGAGTAGGCGGGCTCCCTCCGGGTTACCCGAAAATGCTACAGCCAACTTGACTTTTGACCAACAGACTGACGACATAGATAGGATAAGTTCACCAGAAGAACCTTATAGCCCATCAACTTTATCATATACTCCATCAGAAATTTCTACAAGAACTCCTACACCAATAGCCATATCAGCCTTAGATGTTGCGCAGGGGGTGAATACCCTTTTACCTGCGTCCACTAAGACTGGCAAACCACGTGTACGCATGAGATGGACAGAAGATGTAAACATATTCATCATGCGTACCTACTATCGCATCACTAAATTAGAAACAGACATGACAACATATAGAAAATTATTACACCAACACTTTTCAAAACAGTACCCTCACGTTATAGTTTCAGAACAACGAGTTTCAGATCAAAGGCGAGTTATTATAAGAAATAGAATGCTTACTAATGAAAAGTTAGAGCAAATTAAAGAAGAAGTTAGGTTAGAGTTAGAACTAGAAGATTTATCTCTACATTCACCTCCATCACTTATTGAGCTGCAAAGAAGCAATACTACGCACCCTACCTCACCGCAAACAGTGCTAACAAATACACAATCAACCTATACCTACATAAATACTACTGAATCTGCAATAAACAATACACAAACACCATTAACTTCTAATACATCAACACAAACTGAAACCACGGTGCTATTAATGGAAACTGAAATAGAAACCGGGCAGTCTAATGCCCCCTTAGACTCATCAGAAAAGAAATTGAAAGAAAATTTACAGACAGCCATAATCGAATACTCAGGATTAGACCCTACACTCAGGCCTCGACTTCCTAAACTTAAATATAGTTTGTATCTGGCCAAATTAACAAATTTTTTTAATAATACATTACTGCATGAGTTCTTCTCTGATGAGTCAAAACTAACCGATATTCATACACTCGTATATTGCAGTGCCCTAGTAATTTCACAAGAGCTTGGATATAACACAGAATCACAATCCAGAACTCAACGCATTAATAAAAAACCAGCCTGGCAAGATAGACTAGAGAGAGATATAACGCAACTTAGATCCAATATTGGTAGACTTACACAGTTTTTGAATAATAATAGATCAAAGAAGATAGTAGACGCGGTAAACAAAATAATATCCAATAATAGAATACACAGCAGTTATGAAAATAAAAATAAGAGACCCGAAGACGTCTTAGACACCTTAAAACAGAAGTTAGCACTAAAATCGCATAGACTAGCTAGATATAAAAAAGCACTCCAAAGAAAAACCGATAATAAACTTTTCCATTCCAATGAAAAAACATTCTACAGAAACCTAAATACAAATAGAGAAACACATACCAACAACAATATAGAAACTCCAGCAGTACACGACTTAGAAGAATTCTGGGCAGGTATATGGGAGACAGAGGTACATCACAATAGGGAAACAGCATGGATAACTGAAGAAGAAAATAAATGGGCAGCCTTAGATGAAATGGAATTTAAAGAGATATCAGAATCTGATATAAAATTTGTCACGAGAAGACTACATAACTGGAAAGCACCAGGAGTAGATAAGATTCACAATTACTGGTACAAAAAATTTACTACCCTACATAATATCATAGCGAAAAACTTTACTAGCATTATTCACGGACAACAAAGTATACCACCATTTATAGCTAAAGGTATAACATACATGCTACCTAAAGGCCAATACACATCACAACCATCACAATACAGACCCATAACTTGCTTACCCACCATATACAAAATACTCACATCAGCCATAACTCAAAAACTCACTACTCACATGGAACAGCACAATATCCTTGCCGAGGAACAAAAGGGGTGTAGAAGAGGTCATATGGGATGTAAGGAGCAACTTATTATCGACTCTTTAATTCATAGACATGCAACTGCCAATAAAAGAAATTTACACTGTACATATATAGATTACAAAAAAGCGTTTGATAGCATTCCACACTCTTGGTTACTACACATTCTAAAAATATATAAAATTAGTCCTGTTATTATAGAATTCTTGAAAAACATAATGCCCCTTTGGAAAACTACACTTCATCTAAACAATATCATTAGTAGAGAAATAGTAATAAAAAAAGGTATATACCAAGGTGACTCCCTAAGTCCTTTATGGTTTTGTCTCGCCTTAAACCCTATATCACAGATACTGCAGAATTGCAAGGCTGGATATCGATTAAATAATAATAGTACTGAAACTAGTATATCACATTTAATTTACATGGATGACATAAAACTTTATTCAAAAACAGCAAAAGAAATGAAAGCACTAATAGACGCTACTGCCAAATTTAGTAAAGATATTAGCATGCAATTTGGATTAGATAAATGCAAAACTATTCACATAATAAAAGGAAAGATTCAACCAGGCGATTATGCAGTATCTCGTGATGAAACAATTACAGCTATGGAACCGAATGAATTATATAAATATTTAGGATATCAGCAATCAAAAGGAATAGACCACAGTAAAATAAAAGTAGCTTTAAAAGATGAGTATAAGCATAGGGTACATGCTCTAAGTAAAAGTAACTTAGCTGGTAAAAACTTGATGAAAGCAATAAACACTTACGCTATACCCATACTAACCTACTCTTTCGGTATTATTAAATGGACTAAAACAGATATCAATAACATACAAATAACAACTAGAACAATTCTCACTAAACACAATTGTCTTCACCCCAAATCTGCAATAGAAAGAGTAACAATAAAAAGACAGGATGGAGGAAGGGGACTTATCGACATATTTACCCTATGGAAGACGCAAATTTCAAAATTACAATCATTTTTCTTCGAAAAAGCTAATAGTAGTCAAATTCATGAAGCAATAGTCAAAAATGATCTTAACCACACTCCACTAAATCTAACCCAAAATATAGAAATAGATAACACAGAAAATAGCTCCGAAATATGTAAAATAGAACAATGGAAAAAGAAAGCACTCCATGGTAGACATCCTCAAGATCTTGAGCAACCACATATAGATAAATCAGCATCGAATAAATGGCTCGCTCTTGGATCCCTATTTCCGGAAACTGAGGGCTTCATCATAGCAATACAAGACCAAATTATAAACACCAAAAACCACAGAAAGTTTATTATCAAAGACCCCACAGTAACAGACGATAGATGTAGAAAATGTCATAACCAGTCGGAAACTATACAACATATTACTGGAGCATGCCCTAATCTTGCACAAACTGACTACACACATAGACACAACCAAATTGCAAATATCATACACCAACGACTATCTCTCAAACATAAGCTTATCACAGATACACGTACGCCGTACTACCAATACACTCCTGAAGCAGTTTTAGAAAACAATACCCACAAAATTTACTATGACCGTGCAATACTGACCGACAAGACAATACATTACAACCGCCCTGATATAACTGTTCAAGACAAATTAAATAAAACTACTTACCTAATTGATATAGCTGTCCCAAACACTCATAACTTACAAAAGACAATAGCCGAAAAAATACATAAATACACAGACCTTAAGGATGAAGTTCTTAGAATTTGGAAACAAGAAAAAGTATACATTGTCCCAATAGTTTTGTCAACCACTGGAGTTATCCCGAAACACATACACCATAGCTTAAAACTACTTGATCTGAAACCCAATACCTATATACTCCTTCAAAAAGCAGCCATATTGAACACATGCAGAATCGTCAGAAAGTTTCTGCAAATAGATGAAAACACACACAATGCAACAGAAGTACAGACTTAACAACTAAAAAACCGTGGCATTTACTTGACTTAGTCCGTAAATGTCACTAAAACACTACCAGCAAAAGCTGAGATATATTAAATTCAACAAAAATAATAATAATATCTCTTTATTTCATAAAATTAAGTTTTACAAAATGGATATAAGCCCTGATTTCCAAACTAGCGTGAGCTGTATGTTGGGAACCAGTATCTTTTTTTTTAAAATATATTACACAATTATGCGCAGTAACAAGCAGTCACAAGTCACATCATAGCCAAACATAAGCAGCATAACACTTCCGAGTGCCATGTATTCTTTCTGTGCATACTCGTTGCTGCATAGCGCATGTGTTTGTGTGTGTATATGTGTGTGTTTGTGTGTGTGTGTGTGTGTGTGTGTGTGTGTGTGTGTGTGTGTGTGTGTGTGTGTGTGTGTGTGTGTGTGTGTGTGTGTGTGTGTGTGTGTGTGTGTGTGTGTGTGTGCGCGTGTTTGTGTGTTTGTGACGAAAGTAAGAACATAATTATTTTTAAGAATTAGTTTTATTTTACGTTAACTAATAAATTTTCCACCTCATTGTAATCCAAACCTTTAAGCCATAGTTTAATCGTGTTTTTTATTTGATAATTAGATAGACGCTTCGTTTTTAAATTTTTATTCAATACACAAATAGTTTTATCTGAATTGTTATATTTGCACGTGATTGTATTAAAATTGTTCTATAACTGAATGTTCTTTGTGACCGTTGAAAACCCCTCGTGACTGCGAAAATATTTATATTACAAGAGTTACCTTTTTGATACATAAAGAGCAACTATTTGCTAAAATACAGGGATATCGGCGGTTTTTTTCTGTGTGATGAACTAATGAACTTTTCTTAGAGAAATATCTAATAAATAACAATTTTTAATAACCTTCCTATTAAACGGTATGTAATAGAGTCACGCAAGTTTCAGTACGAATGAGCATTACTGCCCTGACACAGAAGAATAACCTAAAACGACAGCATTCGTGAAACCCAATTAATCTGCATCATTCTCCTGAGGCCGGGAGAATGATGCAAAAACATCTCACATGGTGGCTTGCCATGGTATGGGTCACCTTAATGCTTTGTATTATATTGACTGCCTTGTTGGTTTAGTGGTTAGCGTATGCGGCTGCTGATCAAGAGGTCTCGGGTTCGATTCCCGGGTCGGACTAAATATTTTTGTGATCCACAAATATTTGTTTCGGAGTCTGGGTGTTTTCTATGTATAATATGTATGTATTTACAAAAAATAGTATGTTTATGTATTTATATCAGTTGTTTAGTACCCATAATACAAGCTCTGCTTAGTTTGGGACTAGATGATGTTGTGTGTAAAAGTTGTCCGAAATATTTATTTATATTTATTGTATGAACTCACAATGAAATGGTAACCCTACTAATGCTTTCCATCAGGCAGAGTGAAAAAAATATTTTAATTTTAATTTTCACAATGATTCCATTGAATTTTTAATACGAAAGTCATGTATTAGATACAAAAGAAATGTTACAAACTTTTCGTTGACACAATCTATATTTAGGAGTCAGGTAGAGTTAAAAAATATAAAAGACAACAGCATTTATTTAAATTACCTTTCCTAACCGTCATTGGACCTTTCATTAAAACTCGTTGGCTTCAGATGTGTCTGACCCCTCATTAATTCAAAGATATCACCAATTTCAAAGGTATATATTTGAGGTCTTAACCACCTACATTTTAGTATTGACGTTATACTAGAGCCTCAATATAAAAAAAAGCATTTCACATAGGTATAATTTAGGTATATAAAAAAATTCTGGTATAAAAGTTTACAAAATAACATACATAGTATTTAACGTTACGACGGCACAGTGGTATGGTAGCCTATGCAATAGCTGTGCTTGAGGTTCAGGTTTTATTCTGGAGTTGAATCAAATATTTCATCATCATCAACAGTCTTTAACAGTCCACTGCTGGACATAGGCCTCTCCTTAGAAAATATTTGTGTGCACATATTTGTTTCGAAGATTAGGTGTTTTCCTTTTCTATTTTTAGATGTGTATTTACAAAAAAGTATTTAATCAGTTCCCTAGTACATGTAGTACAAGCTATGCTTAGTTTGAGACTTGATGCCGGTGTGTATTAGATGTGTATGTGAATATTTATCTATATAATTATTGTAAGTCATTACTAAGAACATAATACTATTTTTTCAATGAAGGTTTATCATAATATAACGTTTTACATAATATAAACTTTTCCTCCACTACAAGTCGCTTCACAGCTCTTACGTGACTTTCTATGATATCTTTGGGAACCATGTTAGGAAAATAGCATGTATTAGAGGTTCGCTTACGGCTGTATCGAGCTTATGGCTTGTAAGAAACAGAACAACTGACTATTCTGATATAGTTATTCTGTACTAGCTTTCGCCCGCGGCTCCGCCCGCGTGTATGTCGGTTATCGCGGTAAAAAGTACCCTATGTCCTTTCCCAAGTTCATTTCTATCTTTACACCAAATTTCATCAAAATCGGTTCAGTGGTTTAGGCGTGAAAGCGTAATAGACAGACGGACAGAGTTACTTTCGCGTTTATAATATAAGTAAGGATAGTAGGGATAATATTTGTCGCCGTATTTGTCAAGGTTGTTTATCAGAGTAGTTCGTTACGAATTGTTACATAACTCATATCATCATCATCATCATCAACAGCCTTTAACAGTCCACTGCTGGACATATCATATCCTTTCAGAAGAGAGGCCTAAAACCCATATGTACAGCAAAAAATCATAGTGAATCTACAACAATTTTTCAAATTGACTCAAAATCCTTAACTCTAACCAGTTTTAAAATAAACCTTTTGACTTTCATTTAAGACAATGTTATTAATTCCACTAATTTCCAAATAATTAAGAAAAATAATTCAAATACTATTTTGTAAGATAGGGTATTTGATCGTAAGATTTAAAATTTATACACCAAAAATAGCAGAGTAAAAATGTAATAACATTTTTTGTACAAATAAATCTTTCTATCTATAAAATTTCTTAACAAATTCTGTCTAATACATAAATAATTCTTGAATCCTAAGGGACAGTAAATAAGATATAATCAGTGAAGTTTTTAGCTTTATTACATTTCATATTTATTGTCCATCATTTTATATTATTACTACTATAAACACCAAAGTTTTCATGAAAGTTTATTGCTATTACGAATCATAAACCAATTTAGGTGTACGGATCTAGGCATTTCTGAATGAATTGATTTTTAGTAAAGAACAATTGATTGAATAAATCGAGATCAATACGTCCGAGGTATAAGCTAATCAGAGTCATTCTCTAAACCTTTTGCTAAACTAGTGTGGGGTCTCCTTCCAGTCTGCTCATTTAGGCAACTGCCATCGAACTTCCAAAACTCAAGTACTAGGCAATATCGAAATTCTGTAAAAAAAATCCTGATCGGTGGCGTCTTATGGCAATATCAGAGGTTGAAAAAAAAAGGGTTTCTATGTAACGCATTACTACGGCTTTTCAAACTTGATTAAGTGGTTCTCTGTACACTGATAATTGTATACGATTAAGGTGCGCGTCCATTGGCCCGCGCTGCACGCACCGGACGCACGGCACGCAACGGATTTTATTTTGCTCTGTATGATTTCACATAGTGCTGCGTCCACTATCCGCGCCGCCCGCACCAAACGCCGGCATTTATGAGCAAAGCAAATCCGTTGAATCCGTTGTGTGCCGTGCGTGCGTTTTCTTATGAAATTAAAACCAATGAAATAGTGAATAATATCCGATTCAAAAGCAACATAACCCGAGAATAAAAGCTAATAAGTAGTTCATAGGAATAGTGGATACTCAATAATATTTAATTAAGCCGTATTGAGTAGTGATGTTCATGAGAATCATTTGAATATAATAATCATAAAATACAAGAGAGATGTTTTCCCCACTGATATACATTGCCTGAAAATCAATAACATATAATTGACTCACTCAAAGATCATTGTCGATCTTAATCAAACGCGATGTTTGAAACGAGACGAGTTTTCCTTCTTATTCTATCACATTTTCCTCAATTGGTGTAATTTACTGAATGTTCGTCGAGTCTGTGTGCTCGTCACTTTAGCTGTGCTAATCAAATTGTCGATGGCAGAAAGTAATCAGAGAAGATAAGTCTGGAGTGTGAAGCAAACATTACGCGGTATTAAAAGCCTTCATTACGCCTCTTGATATATTTTTATATTTGAGCGTACCAAAGTGACTCCACTCTGCCTGATGGAAAGCATAAGTAGCATCCAGGAGTACCCCTCCAGATGAGGGTTTTCTACCATGGCGGCATAGTGAGATATTTCTGCATCATACACCGGAGGCCGGCTCCGGTCCTCTGGGCCTCCGGTCGCTCGCCAACGAAAGACGAGAGCACGAAGGTTGTCATTTTACCTACCAAATGAAAACCGACAACCGTTGGGGTAAACGTGTTCTTGAGTGGAGACCGCGTCTCGGTAAACGAACGTGGTGTAGGACGTCCGCAGGCCAGGAGGAGTGATGGTTCGCGCAAGACCGCTGGCAGGAGCTGGATGCGAGTGGCCGAAGATTGTGGCGTGCAATTGGAGAGGCCTATGTCCAGCAGTGGACTGCGATAGGCTGATGATGATGATGATCAACTGCTATACCAACAAGACAGCATATCTAACTACAAGCTCCATTTTCTATATAGAATTCTGCTATAATTTTTATTCAAGAACATATTTTCCGTATATACCTACATAATATCGACTAATCACTTATGGGAATATCGATGTCGAGATAGACATCTGCAGACAACCACACGTAATATTACCCTTACAACCTTGGAAGGGTGCCAAAATTGTAGGCCAAATACGATACTTAAAATTTATTGCTTATTCCTATTCTTCTTACGAGTTTAATTTAAGTAAAAAGTTACTGCATGAACAAATATACAAAGAAAAGTAATTAACAACATCTTGCTTCCAACACAAAATCAAATAACGTCTTTATTGTACGTTTGCGCATGTTACATATAAGTGAGATAAGAGTAAGAATATAGAAAGTAATGAAAAAAAAATAAACATTTCGGACATCTTTTACACACAACGTCATCTAGTTCCAAACTAAGCAGAGCTTGTATTACGGGTACTAGACAACTGATATAAATACATAAACATACTTTTTTTTTAAATACTTACAAATTTGACATCGGAAATACCCATTCTCCGAAACAAATATTCGCGGATCAGACAAACGTTTGCTCCGACTTGGGAATCGAACCCGAGATCTCAGGCACAGTAGTCGCATACGCTACCAGTGTGCCACCGAGACAGTCATTTAAAATATAGAAGGAAAGAGAATTTCTCGACCGTGTAATGTGAGCAAGGCAACAGAATATTTACATTGCCAGGCTGTACTACAACCTGGCAATGTTGGAATGATATATCACTATACTGATGTCACAAGAGTGGTTCCAGAGTGGGGTCTTTGTGCTTCGATTTACTAAGTGTTGGCAAGAACTTGAGGCACTTACCGTCGAAGTGACACTTATGTAAGTTGTGTATAGTGTTAAGCTGTGTGCTAACATTACCACACTGTCCGGTTTTGAGCGGAACTCTCCTGTACTTCAATTGTCAGTCCGTTGTCAATGTCACTGTCTTAGGATACAAATCTGTCGGACTATTTTAAAATTAACAGGTCGCCAATTATTTTATTGAATATAAGATTTTATTCGCCCAGCATAAATGAAATAGTAGAACAACTATTTGCATTAACAAGTTATGGACAATTGAAATCTACATGATTTAGTTTTCGTGACAATGTTCATGACTTGTACAAAAGGAAGTGTATTCTAATAGAGGAGATATAGACAGTCATGATCTCTTTAGAATCATTAACTGTCATGACTCCGTTAAAAGTATTTGCACGTATCTTAGTTTAAGATATTTGAAATTTGCTTAGATTTGAAACTTGAGGTCTATACTACTTAAACGTCTAGGTGATTTAAAAGTAGATCCACCGATATCGCGGAAATAACATTTTTAAATGCATACATAAAGGATCATGCTTAAATACACCCAGTCACACCATGAGACTTTTATTATCACCTTTTGATGATAATAAAAGGAATTAGAAAGGTATCATTCTGAACCCAAATATCACAGTTGTATAATCCCATTATTGATGGTATATACACAAGTTTAAATGTGGGTCGCACGGACCCCTCACAGACCCTACGAACATAAAGTTTACGAGTGTTGGAGTGTGTCCAGACTCCAGACACACATATCTTGCCAAATGCTTACACGGTTCTTTTGTCATAAAATGTTGGAACGATGTAAAAAAATAGACTTAGGCGAAATTTACGTAGGCTGTGAGAAAAAATCGCGAGGTTTTCTACCAAGATCAATGTACCCCACTTTTTCGATGTTGTAACTTACCTGATTAGGGCCGATGAAGCTGTTTCACGTGGTTTTTATTAAACAAATGATTATTGTAATAGAGATTTTAATTTGTGCTTATAATTTACTTAATTGCAATTATTTACAATAAATGTAATGTGTGCGAGAAGCCCAAAATCAATCAAAGTGGTGTGCAATAGAAGAGGCCTATGTCCATCTGTTAACTGCGATGGGCTGATGATGAGCATGTATGTATTCAAATGTATTATTCAAAAATAACATTATCATTTTTTTTACAATTATGAAAATTAAATAAAAATTTTGATAATTGTGACCTTGTTTCAAGATGTTTTTTTTTTCTTTTTCAAGAATCCCATGTGATTTTATTATCATTTACACAACATATTATTTTATTGAAGAACTAATAGACTCAAAATAAAAAAAAATGATATCGCTCAGATGTCTTATATGATATACTTGCCAATCACATGAATCAATAGAAGTTTTAGACGTTCTTACCTGTAAAGAAAAAGTAGATTATAATAAACATAACTAACAGTTTGTATAGTGACAAAGAGAGTAAATGAAGGCCCCGTTCTCGTTAGTCTAGTTCAGAATTCAAGTTTAGGGGCGCACGGCGGAAATTGAGAGTATTGGCTGGAAATTGGAAACCTACAGCCAGAAGAGCTGTGTTTTCATTTGCACTTCGATTCGTTGAAGATTTTTTTCTTTTAGCAAAATGATTAGTTTAAACGCTGGCACGAATAGTTTAATATTCTTTTATTGTATTTGGAACCGAATCATGTCTATTATTTGATTAATCATTCATTTCATATTTTAATTCCTAGGTCTCACGCGATAAATGATTGATACAAGATATAAACTTGTATAAGAGATGATATAAAACCATATAAAATAAAATCAATAAATATTTCGGACATGTAAATCACAAAGCCCAATTATTTAAGCCTTATTCTATGTTTCAAAAAAATAAAAAAATCTATAATGAAAATACAGGGATAATTCAGTTTATTCTCTAGTAGTTCATCATTCAAACATCTTTGATTAAAAATCACCTATTTTTCCCTTACACTGCCCTAACTAATTTTCCTCTCATTTTCCGTGTACAACTAAATAAGTACATGCAAAATACTCTTGAAACATGCTTTAGATAACAAATGAATAATCATCATCATCAACAACCTTTATTAACAATCCACTACTGATGCATCTCCTTATAAAGAAGGTTGGTGTGGTGACGGATTAAGAATACAGTGTCACCAGCCCTATTCATCCCGTGGGTGTCGTAAAGGCGACTATGGGTCAAACTACGTAAGACAACATCACTGCAATGAAAAAACTTGACACAAACCCTGTACCAACCCGTCTGGCCAGCGTGGTATAGGAGGCCAAAACCTCCTTTCTAAATCCTACTAATTTTATAACGCGAACGTGTGTGAGTATGTATGCATGTATGTATGTTTCTTGCTCTTTCACACAAAAACTACTGAACGGATTTGGATGAAACTTTACAGTAATATAACTTATATATGTGAGAATAACACATAGACTACTTTTTACTGCAATAATCGAGATACACGCGGGCGGATCCGCGAGCGAAAGCTTATGTTATTATAATTAATTGTAAAATTGTTTTGCTGAAAATGAAAAAGTTTTGGCAGTTTCACATAATCAAACAGTGTTTTTACAATGTTTTAACAGTATTTTTATTGAGTCTATTTATTCTGACTGAGCTAAAAGCAAAAAGGTACTCATTCATGAACGACCGATTTATGTTGGGTCAATTTATATACCATTGCATGATTTTCAATTGCCAAAGTCACGTATACCATTTATTTTGACTTATATTGACTACTTCGGTGGGCTACTGACCACAGTGGTAGCATAAGCGACTGTTGTGCTTGAGGTCTCAGGTTCGATTCCCGGATCGTATCAAATATTTGTGTTTCGCAAATATTTACTGCGGAGTTTGGGTATTTTGTAGTATGTTTGTATTTACAAAAAGAAAGTACCTTTGTGTATTTATATTAGTTGTCTAGTACCCATATTACGAGCTTTGTTTAGTTTGGGACTAGATGGCTTTGTGTGTAAGTTATGTAAATGTGTGTGTAGGTTCGAAATATATATTATAATTTATGGAGTGCCTTGTCTGTTGCAAAATAACTGTGCTATCACCTAGTTAGCTATTTGCAACTATTTATAAGGAAATGCATAGCCTTTTTCGAGCAGATACAAAGCTGTAATATAGTATTTTTTATAATATGCTTTCAAAACTAACATGGCCCCAAATACTATTATTTGTAAAATTTAGGGACATTATTGTTCAAAAACAGTAGCATCCGACTGATAACGCGGGGACTGAAGAGGGTAGACCGATTTATCCGTTCATAAAAACCCGTGTCATTTGCCTTTCCAAATGGATAATAGTGCCGAATTTACAAAAACTTCCATGAAACAAAAAAAACATACTACGTTTTTTGTTAATTCTACTCATGTGCGAGTCTAATCCCCGTTATCACTAACCATACTTAAACCATCTCCTTACTAAGCTCCCTGACGGAGGTAGGCCCGAAATTTCAAGAGAGGTCTGAGCAATTAGGTGTCCCGTGAAGGTTGATGAAAACGAAAACATCAAGGGGCCCCTTAAATTTAGTGGGAGTTGGTTAAAATAAATATGAGGAGATTTTGCAGGAAGAGAAATGACAACTTTGACATTTAAATAACAGTGAAGGTTCGATTAATCAGACTCTAATTTATTGTCATCATTATCAGCGTATTGCAGTTCACTGCTGGGAATAAGTCACTCTCAGCACACCACTCTAACGTTAAACCGTCGGTTCCCGGTTGTCATGAACACCTATGACCATCGTTACTGGGAAGTGCCTTCAAATATACTGATAACTAGTTCAACCCTCGGATTTCATATCTTCATTATCGTTGAGGAGGTCCGATGCCAGCCGCTTCGCGATAAAACTGATGTTCAGGTAAAACCGGTTGAACTAGTAGCCGACCCCAAATAATCTTGGGAATAGAAAGAAGAATAATAAAGTATTCATTGAATTTCAAAAATCTTCTTTAACTCCATACATTTTAATTACTTAACTGGAGTCAACATTGCCCGATCCATCCATATTATATGCCTTATTGCCTTACCATATGTTTATACGCTTTATATGTTAATACATACATACGAGTATAGTGTTGATAATTCCTTAGAGTCATAAATTATAATACATGAAAACGCCTAACAATAATTTACTACAATTCTAAATGTCACCACAATCACAAGACATTACTATTATCATAAATTATATTTACATAAATATTTGTATACAATTAACTTTGAATTTCGTGGTGTACTTTTAATTTACCACTAACAAAGTAACACGGCCAGGAAAAAAGTCCTGTGGTACTACCGTCTTGATCTACAGGTTATAAAATATGCCTATGGTCCAAATAATAGAACTTCGGACAGTAATATTTTTACCGACTTCAAAAAAGGAGGAGTAAGCTTTCGATTAGATGAACCGATTTTGCTAAATATTTTTTTATTTGAAAGCTGGTGCCTCCCATGTGGTCCAATGATAAGGAAACCAAGATCTGATAATAGGATATGATCCTAATAGGATAGGATCCAGTGACATTTGGCACAGAGGTATATTATAATCTAAAATATCACAGAAGTTTTTCCTTCAAAAAATTCTATATTATGAACAGGGCACTGCTAGCAGAAAATAAATATCAAAATCTCTTTGGCTGTATATTCAGCCGTGTATCTTTATTATTAGAAATTCAGCTCTAACTAGACACGGTGAAGGTGAGCGTTGATCAAAGGGGGCCTCCTTAAACCTACGCCCAGGTCGCAAGTCCTGGGAACCACTCTGGATTTCTCCCTCTACCACACGATGGACCCGGCACCCGCACGGTGAATCCGTGGAATGGTAAGAAGTTCGTCTCTCTTGAAAATTTCCGCTAAAAACTAAGATACTTATTTATAATTAAGTAAATATTTACATCCAAGGAGTGAATTATAAAATATGGCATCATACAAATGAAATGTAAATAGTGTGACTCACCATGCTGTATTGTCTACACTCACAATGAGGTTAGTCTCTTTGATTCTACTCATATTTTCAATCAGGCAGAGTTGACTCACTTTGTAGACTTAAATAAATAAAAAAGGGGCCAAGTGCGAGTCGAACTCGGCCATGAAGGGTTCCGTATCAGCAAGTAACATCATTTCAATGTTCTTGTAGTTCGTTATAACTTTGATCTATGTTTTTATAACAGTGTATTGATTAAATGAAATGCAAATTTCAGTTTATAATTTATGACGTATTGTTATTTTTTTTTATATGAAAATGTTAATGCGGTTCACAGATTAAATCTACTTACCAAGTTCCAAAAGTGTAGTTCTTATGGTTTCAGAAAAAAGTGGCTGTGATATACGGACGGACAGACAGACATGACGAATCTATAAGGGTTCCGTTTTTGGCTAGGGAACCCTAAAAACTAGCTGAAATTGATAATTAAAGACACGATATACTTTTGCCTAACCTATAAAAGATGATGACTATGAGACATCAAAAAGACTGAGAATTCAATCTACTAAAAAACAAACGTTAACAGTTTAAATGTGACTATTAAACCGTAATTCTGATTTCTGTATTCAATTTCGTGACAAATTAATAAATCAAGTTGATATTGAAGTGCGCGATGTGTTAGAGACAAGGTTGATTTCGTTTGTTCATTAGCACTAGACGATTAGACAGCTACAGTCGAGGCGTGACATAACATTGTTTTAAGAAAATTAGTTCAGTTAACTTGATATAATATACCGCGATGAATTGATCTTGATACATTCGGAAAATATGTACATATTTAATCTGTACAGATTTCTGTACAAATAAATAAAATTAGAGTGTCTGTATGTAATATAAATGAACATTTTTAAAGAAATACATATCAAAGTTTGTACGGTACTTAAGTACACCAAAAAAGTAATTTTTAAGTTTTTTGTCTGTCTGTTTGTTCCGGCTAATCTCTTAAATAGCTAGATCAATTTTGACTGGACTTTAACTGCCAGAAAGCTGATGATATAACGAGCAACTTAGGCTATTTTTTGCAAAAGCTATATATTTTTTTAGAAAGTATTTAGATATTGCTTATACTATTATTAAGGATAATAATACCGTCAACAGTTGGATACAGTGGTATTAGTCGATTAATGCAGCGCCGTAGAAGGCGCTTGGTATTTATATCAAAGGCCGGATAAAGAGTAGTTTTTCTCGATATGGTACATAATTTTATATCTGTTTGTTTCCATTCTCTAGATATTTATTTCATTTATTAAAGACATGTTTGTTGGTACTAAACTCATAAATTACTAAGTTCACTTTCAAAAAAATTCTTGGTGTAAATCGTTGACATTGATTGACTTACAATCAAAAACTTTTAGGTTCTGTTATAAGTAATAGTAATCCCAGAAGATTTCGAAATATTTTTAGTTATTTCTAGTATAGTATTAAATAAAATTACCAAATAATAAAATATTCACTATTTGGACAGCTATCAGTACCTCGAAAATAGTTTGCCACAATAAAAGTATCAACTCATTTTGAACTAGACATTATTCTGTGAGAAGGCTGTAACAAGCGAAAAGGATTTGATGATTAAGGGGAACCCTCTTATTATCGTCCTCCTAACTAATGTCGTTGTCCTTCAACGAGTGGCTGTTCAGACACTTCGCTTCAGTTTTGGCTCTTAATGACGGTCGCAGGAGTGTATGGACAATTGAGTACTTTGGAAAAATCTTACCGAATTTTCCTTGAAATTTTCTCAGTAGCGCTCTCTTAGCTTATGAACGAATATGAGGCTTGACTGTCAATTATATTTTAGCAAATTTACTAATTATTTACTTAAAAGACGTGACATTTAATAAAGGAGATGAGAAGTAAAAAAAAACCCCAGATTGATTGGACCGATTTACATTCATCCGTTTGGGAGCTACGATGCCACAGACAGACACACACGCAAAGACACACACACACTAACACACACAAGTCAAACTTATAACAACCCGTCGTTTTTGCGTCGGAGGTTAAAAATAAATATAATCAAAAGCCTTAAACATGACCTATTCTGTATACCGTATCTATTACATAAATTGATAGGAGTCACTTTCTTGTGTTATTTTATAGTGATAATAATGATAATGAATAAATACATATCCATCGGATAGTCCCAAACTAAGCAGAGCTTGTTTTATGAGTACTACACAACTGATATAAATACATAAACATATTTTTTTTGTAAATATGTACATATATATTATACATATAAGCCGCCAAACTCTGACACAAACATTTGGTCCTAACTGGGAATTGAACCCGGGACCGACAGCAGTCGTATACGCTACCACTGCGCCACCGAGGTAGTCCTCATCACTGATAGTCATCATCATCATCAACAGCCTTTAACAGTCCACTACTGGACATAGGCCTCTCCTTTCATCATCATCATCATCATCATCAACAGCCTGACACAGTCCACTGCTGGACATAGGCCTCTCCTTAGAAGGAGGTTTTGGCCTACTATACCACGCTGGCCAGACGGGTTGGTAAAGGGTTTGTTTCAAGTTTTCCTTCTCTTGGCAGTGATGTTAGCTACTTATTTTGTTCCTTTAGTCACCTCTTACGACACCCATGGAATGAATAGGGGTGGTGACAGTTTGTATTCTTAATCCGTCACCACACGGACAATCACTGATAGTAATCACATATAATCGTTCCAATACCTTAAATACAATATCAGCCAATAGCCAACATTGCAGATACATCCGTCATGTCGTTTTCATAATCAGAGTTTTCTGATTATGTAAATAGTTAATATTCTCGAGTAAATTTTTGGATGCCAATTGTAAAAATTACAAATCGTAACTTTTTGCATTCCAGTGAATCTGTATT
Source organism: Phragmatobia fuliginosa (assembly GCA_932526445.1). Lineage (NCBI taxonomy): Eukaryota > Metazoa > Arthropoda > Insecta > Lepidoptera > Erebidae > Phragmatobia > Phragmatobia fuliginosa. The sequence continues at coordinate 13,732,305 of OW052074.1, read as the reverse complement.
TCGTAGGTATTAAAGCCACGCTGAATTCAGCACGAATGGGGTGGCACAACCGTGGCTGTACTACCCTCACACAGAAGACCATCCTAATAATGACAGCAATCTTGCTGTAGTATTCCGTTGGTAAATGTGAGACCGGAGGCCCAATCATTCTGCACCATTCTCCCGCTCTCCGAAGTCCGGAAGAATGATGCAGAATTAACTAATCAGGCCGCCATGGTATGGGTCACCATGCTACATTGCCTACACTCACAATGAGCATGGTGGCCCCCAATCCTGGATTCTACTCATGCTTTCCATTAGGCCGAGTAGAGTCACTTTGGTAGGCTTAAATATAAAAAAAAAAAATCGTTAACACACTATATACGTACACTTTTTCTTAGAAACTTTAAACGTAAGATGAAATAATATTATAAAGTGGCATGTTAAACACTCATTGCCAGAGTTATTTATATAACTAGTTCACGATCTTCTAGATTAATAATAGCACATGCTACTATTTTGTCCAGAGATATAAATCATTCATTCAACTATTTGACGTCAGCAAATTTATAATAAAAGAATAAGACCCGTCCCGCCTGTTACAAGTAGCTTTCTAACATTGTGAGCTTATAAACTTAAGTGAAATCTAAGAAGTTAGGTGTCCCCTACAGGTTGGTGAAAACGAAAAAAAATATAAGGGTTATCTAACTCTCTATAAGTGACCCCGTAAAATTTAGGAGACGTTGATCAATTTTTATAACAATCAAATCAATTTTAACAGACTATCAATTTTGACAGTCTATGTAGGTTTAATGGAACATACAAATATGTAGTCATATTTGTATGTTCCATTATACACGTAGTGCCTAAAAAAATTAATGACTGTCGTGTCGTCTAGATTACTGGCCCGGATCGGGTAAAAACTTTTGATAAAAATATGTAAACTATGATATTTAATTTTTATCAAAGTTTTTACGTAGTCGAATTACAACTGTATATACCTCAAAACTTCTATTTTGTTTTCATATCTTTGAATTCTTTTCTACAGATTTTAAAGTCTGATAGTAAGAAGTAGTTTGGTAAATTTATCATCATCAGCCATTACATTCCACCGTTTAGCATATGTCTATGTCTCCGTCCTTAGAGCATACAAACAAAAGATTTTCCCGCAAGATCTTCAGTTACTCCGTGATCATGGCGCTCGCAACATACAACGTGCATGGTAGCAATCTCGCAGATTTATCTTCTAATTATCCTTTGAAAATTTCATTCAACAATGACTGTAGATAAAAATTACATTACAAGGTGATAATATACTAGTTTATGTACATGCGGTTACGCCTACGTGTATGTCGGTTATCGCAGTAAAGTAACATGTCCTTCCTCAAGAATAAAAGTAACATCATCATCATCAACCTATCACAGCCCACTGCTGGACATAGGCCTCTCCAATTGCACGCCCCTTGGTTCGATCCTCGGCTTCTCGCATCCAGCTCCTGCCAGCCGTCTTGCGCAAATCATCACTCCACCTAGCCTCTGGACGTCGTACACTACGTTTGCCGAGTCCACTCAAGAACCCATTTTACCCCAACGATTATCGGTTCTACAGCATATATGGCCAGCCCACTGCCACTTCAGCTTGCAAATCCTGTGGGCTATGTCGATATAAAAGTATCTCCATACTAAATTTCATTTCAGTGATTTAGCTATGAAAGTGTATAATATACAGAGAAATTAAGTGAAAATGATCTATACAGATATATCTAAGGCAGAGTTCCTTTCCAAATTTTATTATTAGTATGGATTATAAGTGATGGTAATAAACCCGTTCAAAATAATGTCGTTGAATCTGTGTTTATCTACAATTATAGTCAATATGTTTACTTTGTAGATGATATAATTATACGTTATTCTCAAAATCCTGATATTGACCCACAACTAGGCGTGAATCTCGTTATCAAAGTTTTGTTAGCTTAATAGCTGACTTCTCCTTACTCAACTCAACTTTGACGTTCCTTTTAAAATCATATTTAGTATTCATCTTTTATTGGCTAACACACCTAAGCTATTAACTTTTCTTCAAATTTGAGAGATATCTCCCCGTCGTGTAAATACTGTAATAAAAAAGTACTAGCACAGCTATTTAATTACTGAACTAGAACAGAAATAAACGCAAACCTTAATATTAGTTTGTCAAAAGCTATCTGTCAGTACAGGCCTGTAGAAATCGATCCAGCCGTTCCGGAACAAGCAGACAGACAGGCAGACGGACAGACAAGCAGACAAATTTTTTATTCATTTGTATGTATTGTGTGTATATGTTTAAACATTGTAGTATGTATGTATGTAAAGATGTATGCATAAGAACAAAACACGCTGTCTGTAAATTATAAGCTACCGTTTGCAAACATACAAATTTCAATTATACCGCTTAAATTGTAAAGACTTATTTATTTAGTAACTTCGGTTCATAAATGTTTCGGAGAATAAATACCGTATTATTTCCTCGTTGTTTAATTTGTGAAAGATAAATAATATTGTTTTAAATGTTGAGTATTTATCATCTAACTACAGTTTGTTACCGTTTCAATTGATTTAATTACAATCAACTTTTTTGTTAAATAAAGATACGGACCGCCGGTGCACCTAAATCTTTCCCGTGAAATCTATTGGTCTAGCTAGCGAGTGATCCTGACCTCTAAGCTGTCGTGGGTTCGATTTCCACCCAGGGCAAATAATTTCGTTATGATTAAAAGTGTATTTCATTTACATGTGTTTTGAAAACATTTAGGAATATTTAGTATTTAAAGCAAAAAAATTTTAACCACATCTTTATTGTCAACACATTATAAATAATAATAAATATTTCGGACATCTTACACACAACGCTATCTAGTCCCAAAATAAATAGAGCTTTTATTATGGGTACTAGACATTTGATAAAAATACATAAATAGATACATAATAGTTCAGTTTTTGTTTGTTTCTTACGCTTTCACGCCTCTACTACGCAACTACTCAACCGAACATCTTGATCAACACACACTGTATGAATTTACACCATCCAAACATATAGTAGTGGTATGGTAGGTAGTTTTCAAATCGTGTTTACTAGACAATTGTTATGTTAACGTATAAACAATATTTATTTCAAAAGAAAATTACAACGAATGATATAATGAACTTATGCGATTCAAAAGCAACAAAACTGCTGAAAAGACCTTAGTGCGGAGCTAGTTCATAATAAAATTATTGTTTCCAAAATGATTTCATTTATTAACAATAATAATAAATAAACAACAATAATTAATACACATTTTCGTTACCGAAACCGTTGGCAAAAGCTAACAAGTTTACAATCAACAAGCGTTGAAGGTCAATATAGGTAGTGCACTATAGAGCAAGTGCAAGAAAACACAGCAATAAAATATATTGTTCACGGCATAGATACTTTACAACTAATAATAGTAGTCTTATATTTAACTTTAATTTATATCGTTGGCGAACATCCAAACCGATTTGCGTGACATTAGACACTGGTGCCTATACAATTTTGTAAATACTACGCACTGTTCAACAATAAACACGTGTTATTATTATCAGGTACTAATTTATGAATAGGATACTGCGATCTGTTTATAGAGATGTAAAAATATTATATTTATATAGTTTTTGTTGTATAGCGGGATATTTTCGCAATTAAATTATTTAAAAGGTTATGATACCTGCTATAATCTAACGTTTTGAACGGCTTATACCACTCGTGTTCACGGTTAGACTACCCGTAAAATAGAACGGTCTAAATCAGCGGTGCGATATTCTAAAAACAGATTATGAATCTATATTAAATTTCGAAAGTAGTTCTGTCTGTCTGTCTAAAACTACAGAATCGATTTGGTCGAATTTTATAACAAAGTACCTTTGATTCTTAAGGTTCACTATTCTTAATTCTTCTTCTGTTTTCCATCTTTAAAGAAATTTTATGGAAGAACCTTAATGAGTAATTTAGCATAGATTTTTGTTTTCTGCTAGTGAACACGGTCAACATAGCTTGCAATTTTAAGGGAAATTATGTATGCGAATGTGACTCTATGTATCTGTCGCGCTTTTACGCCAAAACTAGAGCTTGAGAAAGAACATAGGCAAAATCGCGATGACAAAAATTCAATGGAGCCGCAGCCGAAACCTAGTATTAACTAAACAATACTTTAATAAAAAAAAACTTAATTTGATAAATATGGAACAAATCTAACCCCGATATCACATGAACAGAAATATGAAAAGTTAAATGGTCTTTCGAGTATTGAACATCAAAACCAAACCATAAACAGCCAGTTGCATTTCGAGCGAACTGTAATTTAAATTGTGCATCGTATACAAGATTACGTGGCCTGAATCTAGAAGATACATTACGCATGAGCTAATCGAGGTACACTAGACGAGTACATTCGCATTTACAACCGACATTTGCATAACGATCTATGCTGCTGAAACGATAACCTGATTGGCGAAGTACGATCCAAATCCAACTCAGATGTTCCAGCTTGATATTAACTGACCTGATTAATCAAATCAAATCAAACCATTTTATTTCAAATAAACCATACAACGGCACTTTTGAAACGTCAAGTAGTCAGTCGTGAAGCTAATTGTCTTGTCCAATTCGTAGATCCTATGGAGAAGAACAGAGAAGAAACTCCATGGACACTCTTTTCCAACATTGTTTTTTCAATTTTTGGTAACATTGGTTACATACCTTTTCAGACTTGACACAACTTGTGTGCCCATTATTGTAGAATGTGTCCAACATTCTACAGTAATGGGTACGCTATAAACAGATATAACTATCTAAATATTCCATATAAGATCAGCTAAGTAGCGGTACTTAGCTGATCTTATTCTACCTGCGATTATCGTTGTTAAGTGCGAGTAACACCGCGGAGCGAAGTTGGTCTTAAAAAAATAACCCAAGTTACTCCTTATGACTTTAGCTACATGTCAGTGAAAGTCCCGTCAAAATCGGATCATCTGATTCGATCCGACTATAAGAGCTATATATACTGTTGAAACTTGGTAAATAGATATATTCTGTGAACCGCATTAATATTTTTACACCAAAATAGAAAAAAAGCAATCAATTTTGAGGGTCCCCATACTAAGAACTGAAACTCAAAATATTTTTTTTCATCAAAACCATACGTGTGTACCATACCATCTATGGACAGATCTTCAAAAATGATATTGAGGTTTCCCCATCATGGGCGAGTCCGACTCGCACTTGACCGCTTTTTTTATTGTAATTATCGTATAAATTTCATATGCGTTTATTAAAGAAATGATCTTTTGATATTGACACTTTTTTTTTCGTTTGTATAGATGTAACGATTATTTTCTACTATAAATTAATTGAATCTATATTCCTGACATAATCTTTGAAACTGTTGCCTCTTTTAAATTGCTTGTTTTCTTTAAGTTTTAATTCCTTCTGTTTTATGTCTATAATGCTAACAGGGTATTCTACATTAGTGATGAATACGACACAGATGCGATGCGATGCATTATGACAATTTTGTTCGAATGTTCATCCTAAGATAAGAAAACAACAATGTGAGCAAAGAAATAAAAGAACATAGGTCAAAGAAGCATTCCCAAAACAGTTGTTTTTATACAGTTCATATATTTTTAGCACCTATGAAAAAGCTAGACACCCTTTTAAATTTCTTTCGGAGAACTTCTAAAGTTTACTTTGCATGTAAAGAAGTCCATAAAGTCGACCTAATTTACATGCATAACCTATATTTATTTACAGAAAATTCCATTCTGATACATGTACTAAATTCTACCAGTACGGGTAGTAGTATTAGGCAAAAGTTTTAGGTAAATCAACAAAATTGGGACATAGGCTTAATAGGCTATGACATATTTTTTTTACATGTGGAAATCGTTGTGTCAGAATCGAACCGACTAAACCCACACAGTGGGCCACCTGTGCCTGAAATAAGAGGAGTCCAGGAACACTTGTATTATGCCATCTGGACCCATCTGGGCCAATTTACGACGACTATGACAAGGCCTAACCGAGGAGGTTAAAAGTCCATAGACTCATCCTAAGCCGCTCAACATTGTATTGTTATTACCATAGAGAAATATTCACCGTTAGTCATACGAGATGACTTACTCTCTATACGCTATATAAATGGTTCAAGTTATCACATTAATGGGTCATAAACAAATGTGAGTTTCAAAAGTTGAAAATAAAAAAATGACGCTTTTTGCATAAAAAATCAATATTTATTACTTAAAAGTACACAAAGATCACAGTATGATCAAATTCAGAGATCAAAACCTTATTTTCTAGGAAATTGGACTTATTTTTTATTTTAAGTGTCCACCGAAAAGATGAATATTTCAACGGAAGAGATAAAACTACAGTTTCAATCAATAATGATAGTTTCAAATCTTTATAAACTTGCACATGATAACAATTACAGTGTACTTGAAGGTTTAAAACTAGAAACAAAATAGCTCATAAAATATTTCTTAATTAAAAAAATAAAACAACCATGTCCAGGGAAGTGACTTCTTTTCTGTTACTATTAGACAAAAGTGGACTGTGCTGTCATCTGCATAGATATGTATGTTTCCTAATGCCAACATATCATTGATATGCAGAAGAAACAGCGTGGGCAATCACACAGATCCCTGAGGTACGCCAGCGTTAAGCTGCTGAAAGTCGGAGGCCGCGCCGTCGCAAAGGACCCTGATGCGGCACTGGTACAGGAATCGGCTATCCACCTTCACAGTAGGCCGAATGCCGGAAGCTTGGAGAGCAGCGAACGGTGCCAGACCCTATCGAAGGCTTTGGCCATGTCAAGGCTAATGGCCAGGGACTCTCCATGCCTATCCATAGCCTCACCCCACAGGTGTGTAACGTACGCTAGAAGATCACCCGTGGATTGATTCGGTCTGAAACCATACTACCGATCATTCAACGAGGGTATTTGTAGAATCTTCTACGAATAATTGTCTCTCTTCTTGCACACACCATAAAACCTCATTAAAATACTACTCGGGTTTAACGGTTTTTAGGCTTTCACGACTTTTACTATTATTTACTTTTACTTTACGTGACCACGAGCGGTATAACCCGGAAACGTCGGAAAGTAGAAGGTATCGTAACCTTTTTAATTTTATCCCGAATAAGTCCCGTATAATAAGTCGGTGGACATAGAGTCCACTGGAAAGATTGTCTACGGAAGAGAAAATAGGTTACAAATATAGGTGCAAAATAAAAAAAAATGAGGTTAGTAAAAAACTCATGTGCATTTTAATAATGGCCGACGATATCTCACTAGGTTAAAGAACGCAATAATTTTTAAAGACAATACTTTTCAAAATATCAATGTAACAGAAAAGTCACAACGACCTTTGACATAAATTATGGACAAACATTTAAAACAATAAAACTTTATTTCAATTTTTACACAGCGTACATGCATCACACTGACTTAAAAGTTTCAACTGACAGCTAAACAGTGTTGCCAACAAAAATTAAAAAAAGCCAAGATGCGTTTCGATTATTCGGTATCGAATACGTATTATAATGAGACCACGGAAGGAGTCGGACCCAATGGTAACAACAAGTTTATGTGTGACAATATGTCTATTTAAAATGATTATTTTTTACAATATCGTTACTTATGATAACAAGATATAAGTAAGGTAAGTAATAAAAAAGAATTCAGATTTTTCGATGAGTGTATTTTTAATTCGTCCTTAAACATATGAACCTCAACTGGACACGGTCCACGGAAGAGTACATAACTGATGCTTTTTCTTTCTTTTCTTCTAGACGATTTACAAAAATAGAATTATTTTAGAGTAAATCACTAATGTGTTTGTTTAGTTACATTTTCTGGTAAAAATAATAGCCTAATAGATAATATTTTCAATATTTTTATGCAATGCACAATTTTTTTGGATGTTCTGTTTATGACCCTAATACGCAATAACCGTCTAATGGTGCACTAACATAAATCTAAACTTGTATAATAATAACAGCTTATTGTAAGTCAAACTAGAATTTCATTACGTCATTAAATAAATCACTATTCTACACACTAAGTGTCGTGATCAAGGTACCGATATTTACTTCAAATTAGTTTTACTGTATTTTATAATTGTTATCCATACTAGTTCATACTTAATATGTATTATAAATTCAAACATAACTAAGTCTGTTACTCATTTACGGCGAAACCGCTGTACTAACTTCAATTATTTTTATCATATAGATTCTTTAATTTTTGAGAAACCACATAACAGGGAAGAGCAATACTTAGAGTTAATAAACTGAAATCTATTGTTAATAACTTGCAAGATGACCCTAGCTGCTATAACCTTAAAAAAATTGACACATTCTACACCACAGTCTGATAAAAGACTTGAAAGAGGCTGTACTATGGCAATCACTCGCTGATAAACTTTTTTATTCTACCGAAAATATGGGTTCATTTAATAGATAAATTAATTATAAAATATTCCCACGGATCTCACACATATGTAACTGTCTGATCCCAAACTAGATAGACTTGCACTTGTACTATGAGAATCAGCCTACTGGTAAATAAACTTATATATTTCTAAATACACACATTTTACTACGCTTGGTGCCGAAGTGTCTACACGATGTAAAATTATTATTGAGTTTTTCAAATCATAGAAATATTTAATAACACCTCAAAGTTTCGCAGTTGAGGTCTTACTTATTTTCCGTGCTTTGAAGGGCACGTAAAGTAGTTGGCCTTGCGCCTAGTCCCGTCGGATAGCCGATCCAACAGACTATGATAGTAGGAGAACATAATGTACACCTATATATATATTTGAACACACACTTGTGCACTTTAATATCCCCGGTGGAGTTTATTGGTCTCCGTTAGGACTCGTCACCGTTGTTGAAAATGTTCTGAAAGTAAAAGAGAGATGTACGGCAATCGACTGTGTTGGACGAGAACCTTCATGTAATTGAAGTATTTGCTCATCAACTAAAAACTGAACTTGAGCTTTCTTAGCAACAGTTTAAGGGCGAATCACCTAAAACTATCATTTTTTCTAAAATAAAAGTGACTAACATTGTCATATATGATAATAATAGGTGTAATATATTTATTTTAATATAAACATATAACAAAACACAGAACTAATAAACAGCCAATAAATACTCCTTAGCAACTAAACCATATGCCCAGTATCTGATTCTCTGCACAATTATAACTTTACTGATAGTAATATATACGTACTTGTGACAACCGGTTGTGACCACAGTGACCTCAATACAGGCTTGTGACGAACAAAAATCGCACATTTATTAATACCACTTATGAAATAATATTCTGTTCATATATACTATCTCGGGCCTAACTAACGTTCAATTTGGAACATGTGACATTCTGTGCAATCTATTACACATGCGGCAACCTATTTAAACAAACTACTCATCATCTTCCTAGTCTTTATTATCCAAGTTTATTTGCGGTCGACTTCTAGCTCTACCAGTTTTACCTGAAAACCAGTTTATATATGGAGCGACTGGCATCAAACCTCTGCCCTTAGGGCGAACTGAATTCGAAGGTTGACCTAGTATATTTGAGGACACTGACTTCCCAATAACAACTGCCATAGATGCTTACGACTAACGGGACCGACGGCTTAACGTGCTCTGCCAGGCACAGGCGTGAAAAATCGTCAAATTTTCATACTCCGAGCTGTTATTAACAATTTCTTGTGAGAAAAACTCAAGTTCTCTTTTTGGCCCGTCCTAGGAATAATTTAAATGTGTGCAATAATACAAACTTTCCCTGGGACCTTACCTGTAAAGTTCAATCAATTCAACGCAAGAATTACAACAACAAACTTCATTGTGCCAAAATTCAGTTATTCACGATTAATAGATTGGAATTCGCACTTATATAATTAACTAGCCATGCCCAGCGGTTTCGCCCGCGTTTTTCTCGTTTGCGTGGAAAAAATAGGTTTTCGATTTTACACCTTGTGTTACAAAATAGCAATTTTATTACGGATCCCTAATTTTGCAAAAAAAATAGCCTTCCTCGAAAAATGGACTACCCAACACTGAAAGAATCATTCAAATCACACCAATAGTTCCAGAGATTAACGCGTTCAAACAAACAAACTCTGCAGCTTTAGAATATTAGTATAGATTTGGTTTGTATAAATTCTGTACGAAAAAGCGCAATAACTGAGTAAGCCAAATTATGCTTTGCAAGTCATTGTAAAGGCGTTTAACCTATCCTGTAAATACATCTTAGACCAAAAAAATATTGTGATGCATGCACTGATTTTCTTCCTAAGTCTTCTGTGGTCTTAACTTGTATGTTATTAAACGATTTCTTAACAATAGAAGGAGTTACATGAGAAGAACTAAAATTTGGAATACTTCTATTAACGAATTAAAAATACAAACTTTCCCTGGGACCTTCCCTGTAAAGTTCAATCAATTCAACGCAAGAATTACAACAACAAACTTCATTGTGCCAAACAACTCTTATGTAATAATTCCGCATTTAAGAAACTAGAGAGGAGAGATTTGGTTACTCTTACCTACCTAATAATGGAAAAATTTAATTTTTTCATGTATGTAACTTAAACTTTATTGGTACATTCACTTGCAAAATAGTTATTTTAATTGGAGATAGATGTTATTTTTGCAGATGATTAAAAAGGTCAACCACCCGATGTATATAGACACATTGGCCTTCAATATAAAATAGATAAATACTTTCCTAGAATAGTATTAGAGCCATTAATATTTGTACTAGGTACTAGCCTTGAAATATGTCCTAAAAAGTTCCAACTTCTTACATTGTAAAAGTAAAATATACATGAAGAGTGACAAAGGCGAGTTAAGTCATCGGAGTTCTGTCATTTTTAAGCGCATTTTTAAACTGTCAGATTTAAAATATATTTATCACTTTAGGTTTTTATTCAAACATTATCTAATATAAATAAATATTGCAAAATCCAAATTTTTTTTTGTTCATTTTGTACTGAATTACCGCTATCTATAGCTTTATCGAGAACTAAAGCGATTTAATAAAACCATTTTTTTCATTCCACAACGTTCAAATTCTGGTAAAAGATGCATTATTTAATAGGAATACCTTAATATTGCACTACCCTACTATTATTTTAAATTCGAAAGCAACTCTGTATGTGTGTAAAGCTTTCACGGCTAAACCGGTATGACATATCAATCAAATGTAACATATAGATATTTTGATTCTATAAGAAGGACATAGACTATTTTTAAAGCGATAACCGACATAAACGCATGCGGAGCCGCTGGCAAAAGCTAGTATTTCATAAAGTAAAGACTAAGAATTAATGTAGTAGCAATGGCGTGCCCAGAGTTTCAGAATAAACCAAACCCATTGGATTTATTTGAAACTGCGGTAATTAGTTTTTTTTTTAATTAATGAGCCTGCCGAAGTGACTCTATTCTGCCTGGTGGAAAGCATGAGTAGAATCCATGAGTAGGGGTCACCATACTTATTGTAAATGCAGACGATGAAGCATGGTGACCAACAAAATGGTGACCTATCTAAATGCTTCTGCATCATTTGACCTCCAATCTCACACTCACCAAAGTGTGAGAGCCAAAGAATGAACGATGAAGAACCAAAGAGAGTAAAGCTGTCATTTTAGGTTGGTTTTCTATGAGAGAGTAGTACTAATCATCATCATTATTAGAAAGACTAAAAATTCTAGACGACTCCAGAGACCCGATGTGCTGCCTTACTAGGGGGAGATGGAGCAGTTGCTCTGCCTCTCCAAACCCCAAATATTTAACTCTGCAACACACCTGATTATAGTCTAGTCTAGACGACTGATCGCAAGTCTAAAATACAGGAAAAAACATTGTTAGGAATTTCTAATAGATCCCCCCTTTTCTTTGCGTATTTTAAACCTGTACGATAACCCTGGGTTTTCAACTTGCCATCTCCGACTATTTGTATTAGTAGATGCAAAGATTAACGAAAAATAAAGCAGGCAAAGCAATGCATATTGTATCAACTGTGGAAAGGCAGCTTTTCACATTTTCCAAAGAAATGAAAGAAAGTAGGCTTACAAATATTCAAAATCTTCAAAGATTACGGTATTAAGATCTTAGCTCTTAACGCCGTTTCTAATCTACAGCCGACTTGCACGGTGTAAGACCATTCATTTTTACCCGACTACGGCAGAGCCAAGGGAAGGTTATGATTTTGTATGTTCATTTGTTACCATATAGCTCCTCAACTATTTATTAGAACTAGAAAGAGAGTATCGTTAGAAGCGTCTGGATCTTCTGCTGGTTAAAGTCTTTTTTTTTATTGCACAAAAACAGATACAATTTGTTTAACTTAAACACTAGGTTAGGTTATAAATCGAACATGAGTTAGCCTCCGTTGCCAAACTAGATAAAACCTGTATTTCGGCTTACGGCGCCATTCGTCACCGGAATTAAAACATAACTAGCATTATGTAATAAACTAAGTTAGTTACAAATGTATTTACAATAATTTAATAATTTGACAATAAAATTCAAAAATAAAATTAAATAAAATCTTTATGACGTGTCACTGAATCTAATTTAAAAAAGCGGCCAAGAGCGAGTTGAACTCGCCCATGAAGGGTTAATAGGGAATAATAGTGTATTGATTGAATGAAAGGTAAATTGCGGTTTACGGTATTAAAGATCTCGTTCAAACCAATTTTCGATGAAAGTTTGCATTGTAATGTACATCAAAATTTTTTTTGGTTTTATAATTCTCTTATTTTAGAAGTTACAGAGGAGACACATTTTACCACTTTGGTAAATGCCTCTTGCGCTAACTATTCAGTTTAGCAAAAAAAGTTATTATAAACCTTAATAGGTATAATTTTTGAAGACCTATCCATAAATACCTTTGAGTTTGTTTTTTTGAGGTTTGATGAAAAAAAATTTTGAGTTTCAGTTCTGAGTATAGGGAATCCCCAACATTTATTGTTTTTTTTCTATTCTTAATGCGGTTCACAGAATACATCTACTTACCAAGTTTCAGCAGTATGGTTCTTATAGTTTCAGAAAAAAGTGACTGTGACATACGGACGGACAGACAGACAAACAGACATGACGAATCCATAAGGGTTCCATTTATTGAAATTTGACTACGGAACACTAAAAAGTACTATAAGGTTCTAGTTGTGTTTTTTTCTTCAAACGACAAAACGTTTTTCGACAAAAAAAATTGTGTGCCTATACACAAAATTTCATACGAATCGGTTGAGCCGTTTCGGAGGATTATCGTAACTAACATTATCAGACGAGAATTTTTTATATAAGATATGACTTTGTTGCTCATGATTAAATTGGTCAATAGAATAAGTAGTAGACGCTACAATGGAACATAAAACGTACAGAAACTGCCAATACCTATATATTAACCATTTCTTTGACTTCGCAGTAATCGGATAAATTGTGGTTGTCACGGCCATTTTATACGTCAGATAACTATGTAGTTTCTTATTGTTTTTAGTCTTTAGCTAAAACTATACTACGTTACTAGATAAAGTAGTTAGGTATATATTTTGCCTATACATGCGGGCTTACTATGTAAATGTAGATTGTCAAATTGTTCATAGACGAAATTTCATTTAGTTTTAATCTATATGCAAATTAATAAAATTGAAGTGTATGTGTGTGTGAATAAAATTCAAATGAACAGCTTTTTACTAAATGCATATAAAAGTATAGATGGTACTTACATCAAGGTATCATTTGCTGATCAAGAGGTCTCGGGTTCGATTCCCGGGTCGGACCAAATATTCGTGTGATCCACAAGTATTTGTTTCCGCGTCTGGGGTGTTTTCTATGTATAATATGTATGTATTTACAAAAAAAAAGTATGTTTATGTATTTATATCGGTTGTTTAGTACCCATAATACAAGCTCTGTTTAGTTTGGGACCAGATGATGTTGTGTGTAAAATGTCCCCAATTTTTTTTTTTTTTTAAATGTTTAAGCCTACCAAAGTGACATTACTCGGCCTGATGGATAGCATGAGTAGAATCCGAGGGAAGGGTCACCATCCTCACTGTGAGTATAGATAATGCAACATGGTGACCCACACTATGGCAGCTTAGAGAGATGCATTTGCAGCATTGGGTCTCTGGTCTCACACTTATCAACGAAATATGACAAGCCGTATACTTTCATTTACAGATTGGTCTTCTATGTGAGGGTAGTATCACATCGGTCGAGCCGGCCCATTTATGCTGACATCAGCGTGGATCTACTATATGTTCTATACATTTTTTGTCTGTCTTCCTGAGTGTTCAAGTTAATCTCTGGCTGGAATTAAAGGGAAACTGGCAGCTAGCTGATGACATAAGGAATAACTTAGGCTATTTCTTTTAGATTAGCTTTGCCCCGTGGCGTTACTTGCGATTTTCAATATTACATTATTAAATGATTTACGGGTAACACCATTGGACTCAACTAGTTTAAAATATAATAAGCGTCAGCCAAAATACTTCCAAGTATTTTTAAGGCAAAAATAAAAGTCGACATCACGTTGATTGAGTTAACTTTAGGAGCGAAAATTAAGCAATTTTCTCTAATGAAGTTATAGAAAACTTTATTTTACTCTGAAAGTCAGTTGTCAAATAATACCCAAATCAGAAGGTGAATAAAATGTATTAAATAATTAACAATGTCAAATTTATGTAAATGAACACCGTCAAAACGAGAAAATTACATAGGTACCTACCAAAATTTTAAATAAAATCTGATCTTTTTTTTCCTGTCTCAATTAAGACTAATCTGAAGTAATATTCGTCCACGTATTCGCTAAAAAAGTTTATAATAATTGGCCAAGTGTGAGTCGGACAAGCGCAGGAAGGGCTCCGTACCGTTATCTATGCATTTCAAGCGTCTACTGGTTGCCGATAGTTTTATAGACCTGTCCTTTAAGTTTCAAGGGAAAACTAGGGTCACAGATTGTCCCCTTTACTTGCCGCCACTTCACTATCAGCTTCCTGAATCTAAGCATTATATTTTCATCAACGACTTTCAGGTGACATTCAAACGACATTGTGATATTTATACAAAGAAAAAATAACACAGTTCCTGCGATCTGTTATTAAGTCAACAAGTTGCTGCAAGTATCCTTGAACACCTACCTGCTGTAGTAATTCTAGGTACAATCTCGTACCTAGACCGCTCACGCAATCACCTTTGTATGTAAATATTTATCATGACATATATACCTGTATAAATGTTTTACATCGGTGCAAGATATTACTGGAAAATAAGTTAAGATCTGTGCTTAGAATCTTTTATTGATACCTGCATAATTATGTTATTTCGAAACTGATAAGTTTATAACTTATGGTCCGCGGCGGCGTCCGCGTCTTTGTCGGTTATGGCGGTAAAAATGCCTATGTCCTGTCTCAGGCTTTAGACTATCTGGGTTGGATACAACATTTCATTAAAATCGGTGCCGCGGTTATTGAGTTTATCGCGAACAGACAGACAGACGCGGCTGAGAACTTTGTTTTATAATATGTAGTGAAGTATCTATCAGAAATTAAAAGGCTAAGGGAGACAATAAAATTTCAAAATATCTTAAAAAGATTTACTTACAAAATAAATATCATTAAAATAGTAATATCATATCTAATTAATATCAATGCCTACTAATATTATAAATGCGAAAGTAACTCTGTCTGTCTGTTACGCTTACACGCCTAAACCACTGAGCCGATTGTGATGAAGTTTGGTATGAAGATAAAACTGCACTTGGGAAAGGACATAGGCTACTTTTTACCGCGATAACCAACATAAACGCGGGCGGAGCCGCGGGCGAAAGCTAGTAAGATATAATATTAGTATTTTAATGATATTTTGTCTAAATAATGGTATCCTAGGTAGGTAGGTATCCTAAGTATGGATATTTGCCGCGATCTCAACCGACGGGACTACATTGAGGGCGTCCTATAGGCGGTCTCGCGTAAGCTCGGCATATTGAACAGGGTGAGACGGTTCTTCTCGCTTGAGCATCTGTATCTTCTTTACAAGACCCAAGTTCGCTCCTGCGTAGAGTACTGTTCCCATCTCTGCAATGGACCCGCGCAGTATTTGCTCGACGCTCACGATCGGTTGCAGCGGCGAAGGGTCTGCATTATTAAAAACCTTTGAAAACCGAGTTACTCGAACCTTTACAGCTGCGAAGAGATATCGTTTCTATATTAGTTCTCTATCGTTTTTACCACGGGTAGTGTTCTGATGAGCTCTTCCATCTGATCCTACCTACTCCCTTCCTTTGTAGGACAACGCTTTAGAGTGGTAGAAATACGCACTAGAACTAAACTAAACGGTTTAGTTCTTCTTTCCTGTGCCGAGCGGTTAAAAACTGGAACTCACTACCATCTCACGTGTTTACTTCCCATTATAGTCCCGGGTCCTTTAAGAGGGGTGTGAAAAAGCATCTCACGAAGCCGCCATAGTTTGGATCGGCATCGCCATACTGTCTGCATCGCGGGCAGCGTGGTGTCCCCCACTCCTGGATTCTACTAATGCTTACCATCAGGCAGAGTGGAGTCACTTTGGCAGGCATCAAATAAAAAAAAGTTGCGCTTATCTATACAAACGGCCTTCGAGAAACAGCGATCATGTAAATTTTATATATACTTACTTATATAAACAATAGGTTCTGATCGAAATCATATTTAAAGCTTCATTTCCTCTAAAAAGAAATATTTGTTTTGAGTTTTTGAAAACATTTCATATGATTAAAATATGTAACCAGTCAGAGTAAAATTAATCTTTTCTTCTCAAGTTCAGTCTCTACATTCTCTAAATATCTCTTTAAGTCTAAATCGCGGTGAAAAAGTTAGTTCCTCAAGATTTGCCAATAATACTGATCGGGTTGTGGCGAAAAGCCAGAGTTTTGTATATTAGTTCAACTAAAGTACAATAAAGCCGCACTAAACTTAACTAACTTTAACAATTTTAGTTGTTGGCAATACCGAAACGTTTACCGCAAATATCATATCAACCGCAGATAAGCCAAACTACAGTGGGCTGAACAAATACGAGTTCTGATTTCACCACGAAACACAGGGATTTGTTTAAATCAAATTGTTAATACTATTGGCTTTTAGTTTCAATACGGTACGTGATATGTTGGCAATGCGAAATTTCACAGACTAAAATTAAAGTATGACGTATTTCATCATTGTAAATTCTGCAATGCTTTTGTTTTGATTTATTAAGCCAAAATAGTTACATTTACAATTATGGTCCACTTAAAGGACTAAGTGCAGAAACCGACCTAAATAACATAGAACATAGGTACATTTGTGGTTTGCTTTTTTTCATGTTTGTAATCAGCTTTTGACCGCGTCTCCGCCCTCATATATGTCGGTTATCGCGGTTAAGAGTAGGTAGCCTTTGTCCTTCCTTACATACCTTATATCCATGCCAAGTTCCATTGAAATTGGTGCAACGGTTAAGCATAGCAGACAGACAGTTATTTTGAAATTTATAATATTACTGTAGATACAAATACTACCTAAGTATATGTACATTTAATTCTGCCTTATGTAAATAAAATGCCTTAAGACTCGCTTAGATAACAACAAAGTAAAGTACTATGCGACACATGTCGGAACCTTAAGGAACATGACGTCAGACCTACTATCAAATGTTCCAACAAGAAGACAGATTGTAAAAACACCAAGAGATCTATATACGTACAGTTACATAAATATATTACTATCGGCATATCTGTAATAATAACTGTCTCAGGAAAGAGATTTAGATTGATTGCTTCGAAGGTCTAGTGGTTAGCTTTTGCGAATCAAGTCTAGAATTCCAGACTGGGCCAAAACTGTTGGGTTTTTCTTAGAGGATTTTTTTAATAACAGCCCGGAGTATGAAAGTGTAGGTAGTAGAGCCACGCTGATTTCAGCACGAATGGGCCGGCTCGACCCGGCCAGTACTACTCTCACACAGAAGACCATCCTAATAATGACAGCATTCTTGCTGTCGTATTTCGTTGGTGAGTGTGAGACCGGAGGCCCAATCATTCTGCATCATTCTCCCGTCCTTCGAAGGCCGGGAGAATGATGCAGAATAATCAAACCAGGCTGCCATGGTAAGGGTCACCATGCTACATTGTCTACCCTTACAATAAGCGAGGTGACCCCTACTCCTGGATTCTACTCATGCTTTCCGTCAGGCAGAGTAGAGTCACTTTGGCAGGCTTAAATATAAAAAAAAAAAAAAAAAAAAAAAAAAAAAATTTGGCGGTGATTAATACCTCGGAAAGCATGTTAAGCCGTCGTTCCGTTCCGTTCCGGTTGTCATGGAAATCTACGGCAATCGTTATTGGGAAGTCAGTGCCCTCAAATATACTACAACTAGTTAAACTTTCAAATTACAGTACAGTCAAGGTTGCGGAGATCCAATGCCAGTTGCTCCGTAGAAAAACTGATATAATGATAAAACCAGTTGAACTAGTTCTTCAAGTAATCTTAAGAAAAGGGCTCTTCCTAGCCTTCAAAGAAGAAAGAAAGAGATTTAAATTAATACTACAAGTATATTTACCATTACTTTGACATTTCCTGTTCCGTAAATTAAAAGTACACATAATATAATATATACGTATACTCAATGAGTTAAAAAAAAACATTTTACGTAAGTTTTTTTACTTAAGTTATGCTGCAATAAATGCATTGCCTTGATTCATACTTCCTGAATTGCATTGCATAGATATCTACACGATTTAAGATTATGGAGTGCATTCCTTTTGAGTTTTATACAACTAAGAACTAGTTGTATAAAACTCAAAAGGAATGCACTTACTATTAACCGAATTTTTACTGTTTTCTGGAACGTTGATTCTATTTGATGATAATTTCAACTTATTTAGACAAAGTATACCGAAATCATAATAGATATCCTTCATAAACAATCATACCTCAACTAAAATATATACGAGTATAAAGGGCATTTCTTATCAGGTAAAAAATTAGATTTTGATGTTACTTGACTTCTATAAACTATAATATGTCGTTTCAGTCCCTTTTCATGCTATCGAATCGCAGACGGTTATTTGACAATTGAAAATAAAGCAGAAATATTCAGTAACATTAGTAAAATGATAGCTCACCCACAACACTTATCACGCCGCTCTAAGTGAAATGATTACAAGAATTAGAGAAAATGTTTCGTCTGACGTGACGTAATCTTATCATAGCTTGACTGTTCTGAAGTTGTTATCACGCCTGTTACAATCCTTTCTCTTCTAAAGGGCTTGAGGATGGAAGATGTGGGACGGATTACTCGAAAAGAGAATCTTGACAAAACAAAAGACAACACAACCAGTTTAATTTGTACTTGCAATAAGCTTTATTTTTTACCCGACTACGGCAAAGCCAGAGGAGGGTTATATTACAACAGATCAACACAGGTCAACATATCTATAGATTTTTATATTGATACTAGTCAAGTCACGGTGTTACCCGCGGTTAGCTAGTCTAAAATAATAGCGTAAGTTGCTCCTTGTGTCATTAGCTCTCTGCCAGTAAAAATCCCATCAAAATCCATCTAGCAGTTCCAGAGATTAGCCTGAACAAACAGATAGACAGGCGGACAGACAGACAGAAATTTTCAAAATAGCTTTTTAGTTGTAGGTAACGTATAAACTTTCATATAAAAAAAAGGTGTTAATTTCTAAATGTTATAAGAGGTTGAACCCATTGCTGAAATTTTTTGTCTTATTTTGTAAAAAAGGCACAACAATTTTCTTAAAGGTATAGTTTTATTTTACAGTTTGTAAAAGGATTTATACTCTGAAAGTGAAAAGAACAAATTCTTTTACTCGCGAACTTCTTTATACTTTAGGGGAAAAACAGGCAGAGGGGTCACGAAACGGTCAGTGACTGCGGCCGTCCATTGACATTCGCAATTCAAGAGTCACAAGTACGTAACCGGTTTTCGGGATCAGAAAACGCACTTTCCACAATCATTAAGAGGTCATATCATTTACAAAATACCACAGGTGAAAACCTCAAACGACGTAAATACCAACAATTTGCAGGTATTAACGACGTACCTGCTAATAGTTAGTATTTTTGGGGTTCAAAATACCAAACGGTATTTTAAACCCCATAAAAACACCATTTGCTTCACAAGATGCTTCTGAATCATTTAAAATTACACGCAGCAACGTAACACAACACCATGAATGCGACAACAGTTCATATTGATATTTTACATACTTTAACTAGGCAACAGAACCTCACTCTTTATTTCATCCAATGTGTATGATGTATGTAATTGGCTTTTGTATAATGTATTGCTTAAATTCGCAAAAATCACCATTAGACCGTAACATTATATCCAAATAATAAAAACTGAATTACATATTGAGTAGACTAACAGACGAGATGAAGCCTTTGCAGTTTCTCCAAGGCTAGGGTCTGACTCGTGGCGTCGATCCAAGGGGGGGCTGAAATAACCTGGTTCGGATTCTTTTCAGGGTAGTGCCATACCAGCCATTGGAGTGGTTTAAAATTAAATGCAGGTATTGAAAAAAACTTTCAAATAATGTGTTTTAAACTTTATCTTTGTGTAACAGTTGAATTGTTGAATTTTTCAAATACCATATTTATATAAAAGTTTGTTAGTATTTGAGATTATACCCACACCTATAACCCATACCCATTTATCGATATTTAAACGATTTACATTTTAAATGAAATTCA
Source organism: Phragmatobia fuliginosa (assembly GCA_932526445.1). NCBI lineage: Eukaryota > Metazoa > Arthropoda > Insecta > Lepidoptera > Erebidae > Phragmatobia > Phragmatobia fuliginosa. Next base: position 13,711,512 of record OW052074.1, on the reverse strand, counting down.
CTATACAACTAAATTTCAAAGGGTTTAAAAGCAATTCTTGTGTTGAAAACCTCGTTCTAATTAACGTTTCCATCTAATTAGTTAAGCACAAGAAAGGGTTAACTGAACGAACATTTTTTTCACAAAATCACTGTACAAATGGTCCAACAAATTTATTTTCAACGGAAGACTACTTTTATAAAATGAATTTGACATTTCTATTTTTTTTTATAAAAGTAATTCCTTTGTGGTCAACGTTTTGTTTTAGAACAAACCAAACCACAATATAATTTTATTAAACGACGGAAATCACAAAAGTTTGCATCCTCTGTGGGCATTTATTTAGGACTACATTGATGTTCGTTGCCTTTACTACCCGACTACGGCGAAACCAAAAGGAAGGGTAATCTTTGTATATTTGTATGTTCCACCATAGCGCCTTGGCGCATTAGCGCATAGCGCATCACTAAACCGATTTTGAAGAATAAAGTTCAATAGATTCGTAACAATAGCCCGGGTGATATAGGCAATTTTTTTTAAGTTTTTATGTAGTCTTGTATTAGTATAGTATTGGGAAATTTCACTTGCAATTTAGTTTTTTTCAAACTTTGTTTTTTTTTTCACTTTTATGAGCCGTTTATAAAAGCAAAATGGTTTTGCAATATGTAAAATTGCCTACTTACCTAATGAGTTCATATTAGTATATATTGAAGTATATTTGAGATTTATATCCAAGGTAAATATGCCTAACGATTACCAAGTGTAAATATTAGCATTTTGATTTGCATTGTTTGAAATTATCTCAAGCGTATCACAAAACCCGGTAAGATACAAAATGATGTAGTAATATTATTTCTTATTATGCTGTTTACAACATTGCCACGTCGGGAATTAATTTTAAATTTCTTTTTATTAACTTATTGTCTAATCTATTTAGATTGAGTCGGTGTAAGGGAAAACAGGGTTGACCGCAATGCTTTAAATTCTCTCACACACAGTTAAAATAAAAGAAGAAAAGCTTGTGACGTTGTAGGGGGTTATTTCATGATCTACTGAAATGAAATTGAAAATTATTTTATTAATAGTAAGCCACATCATTTGTCAGTGCCAAAGACTATGTATTAACACAAAACTTACTAAGGTTTTTTCGTGGTAGTCGGATTTGTGACTTGAAAATATTTAACGCGCAACATAGTAGGCCGGTCATTTCATCGGTCAACTAGTATAACAGAAAAATAATATAAAGTCACTATATAATAATAGAAGCCTTTAGCTACATTAGGGCAACGTCTAGTTGTTTATAGTACAAATAAAATATTAACCTAATTAAGAACAAGTACTTACAAGGTGATATTATTAACTGACTAAAAAACTGATTCAACAAATCTCTCAAAGAAAACAAATCCCTATGTTGATAAGAAGAAGGTACATAATATTGTTTTCGTAATAGAACACTGCAAGCTTTTAAATACTTGTCAACCAGCGATTGTGTTTGTGAATCTAATACTTGCATTTAGCATTTATTTTTTACAATGTATTTGAATTGTAACTATAGGTCGTCATCATGATCTTTGAGTAGTTCATTGGACATAGGCCTATATAATACTTGACCTAGTATAATACGCTGGCAAAGATATTTTTATAGGGTTTAGTTTTCTTTGCCTTCTTTTTTAAGCGCTGTTATCCTGCGTAGGTAGTTTGTTCCCTAAGTCAGCTCTTACGACACCCACGGAATGAATGTAAGTAGTTACATTCCGTAGTCTTAATACATCAACACACTGATGCGCAAAGAATACCCATACCTAAGCAGTATTTATAATAAAGAAAACAAGCAGATACAAAATGAACTACTCAAATGATCTCTAGTATAATATAACAGTCGTAAAGTTTGCGTGGGTACTCACAGTTGTGAATGCAGAATGTTATTTGCTGCATATTTCTCACGTGCGTTTATTTTCGGCGTGTGTTTATATTTGTCAATAAACAGTAGTGACATTGTGGGATATACTCTTAAAGTAGTACCCGTATATTGTATATTTTACAATAACATTGCCAAAATTTATGAATTCTATTATACTAGTATTTTTATTTAAAAAGAATTAATTAACCAAACGAAGCATTAAATGTCAGATACTATCTGACACAGATGTCACAATAATTTAAAATGTTCTGTTGTTTGTTTTGTTTCAGAGTCCCTTTCATTGTTCTCGCCTTTTCAGCTGTCATTGAAAGAGTTATTTCGAAGGTTTACATAATTATTGATTACAACAAAGTTTTGAAGTCTGAATGAATTTTGAATCTTTAGACAAAAGATGTTATGCTTATAGCTGTTTTGGGTGTAATTATATACATTTTAATGATATGTACATAATAATGAACACTTTTTGTACAGTCTTTTGAACATGTGAAGGCCATTTGTAAGGCCTGGTAACAATTTACTGATTTATATATCGCATAAACAGGTTAACAGGGTACTTTAAACGTAGATGAATATTTAAAAATACAAAATGTTATTAAATACGTAAATTTTAATATTACTTAAATAATTAAACTATTTTTATAAAAATTACGAATAACCATTCAAATGCCAAAAGTTGGAAATTGTTTACAAAAATGTTTTGTAATATTTCAGATATCTTACACACAGAACACAACCAAATACCCAAACTCCGAAACAAATATTTGCGTATCACACAAATATTTAGTCCCGGGAATCGAACTCGAGACCACAAATACATCAGTCGCATACGCTACCATTGCGTAACCGAGGCAGTTTATAATTATAGAGCACCGGTACATTTAAAAACTCGCTAACCGTTAACTATTTTTCGGTTCTCGTCAGTTGATGCCCCTGCGTTAGCTGGTGACCGCGACAAGACGAACATAGAGTTAGCAGTCGTCATACCCCCCTCGCCTCCCTCTACCCCTGATCTCGTCGAGATATTACAGGAAACTACAAAGTACTGAGAAATTGAGAAATCCCGTTTCTAAACTCGTGATATAACTCTATTATACCGACAGTTTGATAAACCACAACATTGATATATATATACTAGCTGATGCCCGCGGCTCCGCTCGCGTTTTAGAGGTATCAAAATAGATGTTGGCCGATTCTCAGACCTACTGAATATGCATATAAAGTTTCATAAAGATCGGTCAAGCCGTTTCGGAGGAGTATGGCAACGAAAACTGTGACACGAGAATTTTATATATTAGATATACAACAATAGTAGGTACTATATTCACTGTACTGAACTTATTCCCTTTTAACAACTACAGATCGAATACCGGTTCCACCGGATGCCGCACTCCTCGCGGGCTGTTGACCTGAACAAGTAATAAATAATGGAAGCGAAAACAAAACACATGCAAAATGCCTATCCTTACGAAAAAAAAACTGTTTTTACTTTGTTCTTCTCTTCCTTCATCGTACATGTGCTCCGTTGCTTCCTTAACTATCTAAAAGTGGATTGGTAGAAAATGCCATATGGCATTAAGTGTAAATAAAATCCATACTAATATTATAAATACAAAAGTAACTTTGTCTATCTGTGTCTGTTTTGACTGCACCGCTTTCAATAAAAAAATATTTGATTCTTGAGGAATAATAACTCGTTACTTAATAAAGAAAACTAGATATAAATCTTTTACCAACGTTTGCCAGCGTCGCGTCGTATGGTAAGCTAAAACCTCCCTGCTAAGGAGAGGCCTATGTCCCGCAGTGAACTATTATAGGCCATATTAGACCATGAAGAAAGTAACCTACATTAGATTGTAAAATGTGTTTTCGCCTAACTTGATACAATAAACTTTTTACCAACATATCATATGTTAAAACCTCTTAACAATCTTGCTCCAAATATCACAAATATTTTACATAATAAGATTTAGGCAAAGTACAAATATGTGTCTGCAAATTTAATAACTTAGCTTGTAATTCAAGCTCTGCGAACTGTACAAAAAGTGGATGTGCGATATAAGATTTCCATAAGGCTTTTCTAAAAGAGGTGTTATGTCTTTTGATGACATACAGGTGCCAATAAATCCACAGTATTCGTAATTGCAAAAGTTTTTAATTGCCTTGACCGTTACAGTATGTAAGTTTTAAATAGAGTGAAAAAATTATAGCATGACATTGTTTGAGTGAATGACACTCCTATTTGACGTTCAAAAATCACAGATTATAATTATTGTGATCGTCGCTTGCAGCGGCGCTTGAACATATTCCCGGCCGTTGAAAGGTTGATCCTTTCAACCCTTCAGCTCATCAGCTGTTGGTAGTGGACAGAGACGTACTAGGGAGCGGCGTACACAGCCCCTGGTGGTGTTGACATCCGCAACTCGTGGTATCTTGTCCGGTCCGTAGATAAGGCGCAGAACTCGTCCCAGTCTCCACTGCAGCGGCGAAGAATCATCATCGGCCAGGAGCACCATATCTCCGATTTTCAATTTGGATGTATCAGCCCGCCACTTGGTTCGCTGCTGTAACTCGGACAGATACTCCCTACTCCATCTTCGCCAAAAGTGCTGTCGTATTCTTTCTAGATGTTCATATCGATCGAGACGATTGCATCTGCTGTCATCAAAGATTGGTCCCGGTAGTGCAGTCAAGGGCCTCCCGATGATAAAGTGTCCTGGGGAAAGGGAAAGGAGGTCATCAGGAGATGAGGATAAAGGGCACAAGGGGCGACTATTCAAAATCGCCTCCACTTGTGCGAACAAAGTTGATATCTCTTCGTAGGTTAAGTGGCTATTGCCAATGACCCGTTTTATATGATGCTTTGCCGACTTAACCCCGGCCTCCCAAATGCCACCGAAATGAGGAGAGTACGCTGGTATGAACCTAAAGTTTATAGCTAGTTGACTTGCAAAGTCAATTAGAGGTTCCTGCGTTTGTTTGATAAAATTTCCTATTACCTTTGCTGCTGCTACAAAGTTTGTTCCATTATCGCTGAATATTTCCGCCGGTCTACCTCGACGGGCAATAAACCTCCTGAGGGTCATTATGAATGATTCCTTCGTCAAATCACTGACAGCCTCAAGATGAATACATTTATAACGCAGGCATACAAATATGCAAAGATAACATTTTATAACACGGTTTCCACGGCCTTTACGATTGATGATAACGAATGGCCCAGCGAAATCCAAACCAACAGACATAAAAGGATAGCCTGGATTTACCCGTTGGAAAGGCAACTCACCCATCTTAGGGCACAAAGTTTTACCCCGAAGACGTCTGCACCGTACGCAGTTATTAACTACGCGTCTAGCTAGATGACGACCATTGACTGCCCACACGCTTTCTCTCGCTGTTGCCAACAGTAGTTGCGGACCAGCGTGCATGTTGTTTATATGCTCTCTTTCAAAAAATAATTTAGTCAGTGTATGTGACGCGTGAAGAAGAATGGGATGCTTCTTCTCATATGAACAACCCGAGGCCGCTATGCGGCCACCGACACGAATTACCTTCTCTTCATCAATAAACGGTGAAAGAGATAGGAGTTTACCTTTACAATTCAATTGCTTGCCTTTCACAAGCGCATCGTATTCGGCGGGGAATGTTTCAATTTGAGATATTCTACAAAGCGCATGGAAAGACTCACGCAGCTCGTCAACTGATAACGGGCCTACGTGTTTATTATTAGGATGTTTTAAATTATGTATGAATCTCTGAATGTATGCAAATGATCTTTGAAGTCTATTAAGAGATGAGTAATTATCGAACTTAATTATGGAATCCTTTATTATTGCTGAATTTGACTTTATCTCAGGTAACATCTGAGAGTAGCCATCGTTCAGTGTTGGCCACTGGGATTCATTTTTATTAAATAAATATTCCGGGCCTGTCCACCACAGTTTCATGGATATTAACTCGTTTGGGTTAACCCCTCTCGATATTAAATCTGCAGGATTTGAGTCCGTGGGAACATATCGCCACGCACACGGAGCGGTAAGTTCCACTATCTCACTGACTCGATTCGCGACGAATACTTTTAATCTCGATAAATCACTGCGTATCCAACCCAGTACCACGCTAGAGTCACACCAATGGACTACCCTTCCCGGCCGCTGCCTGATTGAATCTATTACAGAATTGACAAGTTTGGCAGCCAGTAGGGCTCCGCATAACTCAAGGCGTGGTATGGTAGTGGGTTTTAAAGGTGCCACTTTAGATTTTGCGCATAACAACCGAATAGTGACATCACCATTGTGGCTAACGGACCTCATGTAAACACATGCACCGTATGCTAACTGAGAAGCATCACTAAAAGAGTGAATTTCTAAATATTTAGGTGATTCTCCTAATACTAATCTTGGAATCTGCAGACTAGGGATACATTGTAAATTGTCAGCGAACTTCATCCAATTATCCTTTATTTCTTTAGGAACAGGCTCGTCCCAATCTAATTTATGCTGCCACAGTTTCTGCAACATAATTTTTGGTAAAATGACAATAGGACTAAGTAACCCTAAGGGATCAAATATCTTAAAGGAGTTCGACATGATAAATCTTTTGGTAATCGTAACATTATGATCGTAAGCGAAACCCTTTATAGGAAAATGCAAGGTATCACTGGATGGGGTCCATCCCAAACCGAGAGTGCTAGATGACTCACTGAATGTTAAATTATCTTGTTCATTAATATCAATGTTATCAAATATTAATGGATAGTTACTTTTATATTTCCTAAGATTAAAACATCCTGACTCTAAGGCCTTTGATACTGAATTCTGTATGTATTTTAAGGTGGCAAGATCATCCGACCCTGTAATAAGATCATCAACATAGAAGTCTCTTTGTATTATTTCCCTAATGATGTCATCATCCTGCTCTTGTCCTATCTGCCAGAGACAGCGAGTGCTAAGGTAGCTTGCACTTGCCGTACCGTAGGTCAGGGTATTTAAGGTTAACGTTTGAATGGGCCGTGACTCATCCAATCTCCAAAGCATGAGCTGCAGGCTGCGATCTTCTTCATGAACTAATACCTGGCGATACATTTTTTCAATATCGCCGGTGAGTAGATATTTATACTGTCTAGCTCGTAACAATATTGAAAAAAGCGAGTCCTGAACATTTGGACCCACCCTTAAAATGTCATTGAGTGCATAACCTGACGTGGAGCGAGCGGAACCATCAAACACTACCCTGAGCCTTGTAGATTCACTCTCTTGCTTTATAACTGGATGATGGCATAGATAATAATGCGAAATATTAATTGAGCTCTTAGGAGACACAGATAGGTGCCCTAACTCAGCATATTCGTTAATGAATTTAGCGTATTCTATTTTAAGAGATGGCTTGCGTTTTAATCGATTTTCCAAATTAATAAATCTTTTTTTTGCCAAAAAATATGTATTCCCTAGGCAATCAGGGGAGTCTTTTAACGGTAATTTGACTGTAAATCTGCCTGTGTCATCCCTAGTGGTGTGAGTCAGAAAATGTGTTTCACACTCCCTCTCGCTTTCACTCATTATTCTTTTTGAGGGCACCTCTTCCAAGTCCCAAAACCTTGTCAACATCTCATCAATTTCATGTTGCGATTTTGACTTAGAGTACATAGCATGATTACAGTTTGTTATTTTGTTTGACTTCATGAACGTATTAATGGGACCGGATACAATCCAGCCTAGTCTTGTACTTCTTAGATTTGGTTTTCCTATCCCCATTGCAAACTGCTCGTTGTCTAATAGATCCCAAAAGAGGTCAGCACCTATTAATACATCTATTGGGGCTGGTTCATGAAACGATGGATCAGCCAGCTGTATATGCTTTGGCAACCTTAATGAGCTAATATCAATAGGCGTTTTCGGTAACCAACCAGTTAGTTCTTTCATGACAAGACAGGATAATTTAACTTTATACTCTGTGTGTATTGATTTAATTTGTATATTACAACTTTCAACTACATCAGACGCAGTTGTGTTTCCTATTCCTATGACCTTTAGCGAATCAATGGGATTAGAATGTAGTGATAGTCTGTTCTTCAGTAACTGAGAGATAAAGGACGATTGGCTTCCGCTATCCAGCAGGGCACGAACTTTAACCTTTTGCTGGTTAAATGGATTCGATACTTCGACCATGGCAGTGGACAACAGAACCTGACCCATATTTTGATTTGAACAAAATGCTATAGTCTCATCTTGCTCGTCAATAGAAACGAGGTTGTTAGTGGAAGAAGATGGGCTGTGAAGTAAACTATTGTGTCTTCGCTTGCATTCGCGACATGGCCCCATGCGACAGTCTCGTGCAGAATGCCCCTGCCGTAGACAGTTCACGCATAGCTTATACTTTGCTACATCTAACATTCTTTCATTTACCCCCTTAGCCTTGAAAGTAGGACAGTCATATATCCTATGACTTTCATTGCAAATTACGCACGTGAATTTACTGCCTTTTCCAAAAACTTTACATTTATCGCTTACACTCGCAAATGATTTCGGAAATAAATTACCCTGCTTAGAATTATTATTATGTGAAGGACCTTGTTTAAGATTGTTGTTATGTCCAGGGCGTATAGGCGCCTTTGACATGTTTTAATCGGTACGGTTCCGGTTTAAAGATTCGAGCACATCAGCCCTATCTATCATAAATTTATAGAACTGATCCAAAGTGGGCACATCTCCGTCAATATTATTTCGGTATTCCTCCCACTTTAACAAAGTGTTGGAATCTAGTCTAGAGGTAAGCATAAATATTATAATCACATCCCACTTGTCTGTTGGCTGTCCGAGACTTGCTAATGCACGTAGATTTTTGTTTACATGATCTACTAGAAATCTTAATGAATTTTCCGTTTCGCGTGGAAGCTGCTTGATGTTGAGCAATGAATTTAAGTGGTGATTAATCAAAGTTCTTTTGTTATTATAACGGCTGCATAGCAACTTCCAAGCTTCAGCATAATTTGTGTTAGAAACTTCGAGATTCGATATTATCCTGGCCGCGTCTCCTTGTAAATACGATATAAGATAGTGAAATTTGTTAATTGGCGCGATACGATCATTATTGTGAACTAAATTTTCAAATGTGTCTCTAAATTCTAACCAGCGGAAATATGCACCATCAAACTTAGCTATTTCAATCTGTGGGAGCTTCAAAGGCACTTCCCGTTGTTGACAATGATCAATACAACAAGAAATGTCATGAGCAGAATGTCGATTTTGCTCACTCTCATTTTTTCTGGTAAATATCTCGACCAAATTCTTTGCAGTGGCTATGTTAAATATAATATCACCCTCAATATTTTCACGCTCTTCAATTTCGGTCGAAATATTTTCAGAATTTAGAACCTCTATTTCACCCTGCAAGTCATCGACCTTCATTGATAAGGCCTCAAATTTGATAAGCCTTAGATTTAACTCATTTAATTGAATATTAGTTAATTCATTGAGTTCAGATATACTATTCAAATAATTTCTGAATTTAGTAATCTGTCCCTTAGCGGACACTCTTTTTGTTAATAATTCTTTTAATCGTTGTTTATCTTCGTTAGGCATGATAAAAAAAATACCTTGCCCTTTTTACGAATAAACAATGACAAATAAGTATAAATTATATAAATGTAATGGCTCACGCTCCTCTCATCGGTGACACTTGACGGACAGGAAACGGGAGCAGTAAGCGCAGCAGGACTCTTTCTACTGCTTGCCTGACGCTCGCTATCGCACCCAAATCTTATGCTTCAAATAATGAGCGCGAGTGTCGATATGTCCTGGAATAGTCGGCAAAGTACGCTAAGTATTTGATATTGAAAATAATATATTGAAGTAAGCGGTAGTAAGAAATAAACTGATTATGAAATAGTAATCTTAAGAAAAAATCGACGTATTTGCGTAATTATAGGACAATGCATAAACATAGCATTTAATTATTATTATGGGATCACTAAAGTTACTAATTCTTGTATAAATTACATATTTTGAAGCTAAATATTCAAATATTCACAATTTTTTAATAGTTATTTTTTCTAAGTGTGGGTGGATAAATATAAAAAAGTTGATGCAATTACGAGTTTTTCATGCGGATTTTGCATAAAATAGCACAGAAACTCTTTCACTAGTAGCACTAGCACAAGTGGATTAGTATTATGAATAGTTATAACGGATTAGGATAGGTATTTTGGACTTTTGTTAAAAAAAATATGATGTAGGAAGGACACTTATCTTTGGTAGAACGCTGCTGACCAATGTGATACTTTCGCTGTACCACTGCTCGTAACTTTGAATCCTGGTTTACAACGCTCCTTGGAACTCTGTGGCTTTAGTTTGCTCACTGGAAGGCTCCGCTGGTCCAATATGACTTGCTCGTCGAAAGTGACTTCTTGGTATATTTCTCGGTGATATTGTTACTTTAATTTATTGGTTCCCCTCATGGGCCACCATGTTATGTCTTTTGATGACATACAGGTGCCAATAAATCCACAGTATTCGTAATTGCAAAAGTTTTTAATTGCCTTGACCGTTACAGTATGTAAGTTTTAAATAGAGTGAAAAAATTATAGCATGACATTGTTTGAGTGAATGACACTCCTATTTGACGTTCAAAAATCACAGATTATAATTATTGTGATCGTCGCTTGCAGCGGCGCTTGAACAAGAGGTCTTCTGTTTCTGGGGACATAAAATTAGGAAATAGGGACACGTCTTTTTTTCAAGAGCATATTATTTTGTTTATTTGCTACGAGGAGAAACCTACGCAGATTTTGCAAAAGTAAGTAGATACCCACTGAGCTTTTAAACGTGAATAATATACCGTTTTCTATATAAATCGTATTTTTCGTAGATCTCGTAATGTTTTATGATCATGATGTTTGGAATGTCTTGTATAAAATCGTTCCAAAAAACCCACTTAATCATACATCTCAAACAACATGAAATTTACTTTTACTTTATTAGCTAGCTCGTATAACTAAATAACTTATCTAATTCGCTAATTTATCGTTTCATATAACTTATTAGCCTAAACTAACCGATGCCAACATTGTTGCGCGTTATAAATTTAAAACAAATTCGACTATCGTTTAAAATAATTTAATTTTTCACGTTTATATAGTTATAATTTTTAAAATCGTTTCAGTAAATCCTTAGAATACCCCTTACATCATCACAAACTCAATAACTTACCTCAATATTAATATAGACTAGCGACCTGGGCCGGCTTCGCACGGAAGTCTTTGAAATTCTCGAATTTCCTCTACTGTAATATTCACGTGTTACATGTAGAAACTTTACTCTTGAATCACTATATTGCTGCAAACTGCATGAAAATCCGTTGAAGTGGTTTAAAAGATCTTGGCGAACAGACAGCGGGAGCGACATTATTTTATATTATGAAGAGATTGAAAGATCTTCTTTCGATCCATCTATTGTTATCCCACGGTATAAATATACACAAATATGATCAATTTCGCTAATATTCTTTAGCTACATTTTTACAGATTCGCATAAGCTCATTTCTAACTCTTTCGAGTATTTTCCCGAAAAGTAATATGTACCTTCTGCGACCCGTGGAGACAGTGATATCGCTCCATCGCCAATATTACATTGGCGGCTTGAATGCAAAGTCGAGCTTTTTTTCAGAAACCTTGGCGTTATATTAAATTGGGTTTGTAAATGAACACTCCAACATTTCATTTTACAATCTTTGCGTATTTTTACGAGCGCTTAATTATATGACTTCAACACTCTCTGGTTTTAAAGTATTAATCTCTTAGAAAATGTTTGATCATAGACTCGAACTATATGGCAAACTGATAATAATTATCAAAATATTATTATGGTAAACAGATAAAAGTTAAACATCTGACACACAACGCCATCTAGTTCCAAACTAAAAAGCTTTTGGACCATTTGAGCTAGACAAATGATATAAATATTTTTTTAGGTATATATATACAAATTATTCCGCGGGTGTCGTAAAAGGCGACTAAGGGATAAACTACGCAAGACAAAATCAATGCAAAGAGAAGGAAAACTTGAAACCAACCCTATACCAACCCGTCTGCCCAGCGTGGTATAGTAGGTCAATACCTCCTTTTCAAGGAGAGGTCTATGTCCAGCAGTGGACTGTTAAAGGCTGTTGATGATTGATGATGATGAAACATATGTATATACATATATAATATATATTATACATAGAAACTAAGATTATGATTTCAGCACCAAGAGAACCGGCTCGACCAGGGCGTTAGTACCCTCACACTGACGATCAATCTAAACTGAGAGCATACGAGCTAGTTTTATTTTCAATGTCTATTAAAAGACATTTATGACTGCCTATGTGGCTCAGCGGTAGTGTATACGACTGGTGTGCTGGGGGTCTCGGGTTCGATTCCTGTGTCTCATTACACTGGCACGTCTCTTTTTTGTACATATATGGGTACAGAAATGTTAGTTTCCTGCCGCGGATTGAGTTAATGTATTTGAACGTGCGATACACGGGTCCGACCAAATGTTTGTATGGTCTGCAAATACATATTTGCTTCTGAGCTTGGGTGTTTTATATGTACAATATGTTTGTATTTCGAAAAAAAAGTTGTCCATAACCCATAGTACAAGTTCTGCGGACTGTAGACTAGACGGCATTGTGTGCCAGATGACCTAAATATTATTTTTAAACTATGGAAATATACTCGAATAGAGAAAGTTTAAAAAAGTATAAAAATTCTAGCCTATAAAAATTATAATGATAAAAATGTAATTCTGAAAGGATAAGTACATAAAACACAATTATTATTTTAAAATTAAGGATCGCAAACAAAGCAAATTCTTAATTTTTAAAAAATAATTGTGCTTCATTTCATTTCGTGCATTTTTTATACATAATGCACAAACATTGCATCTAGTAATAACGTATACGTTTTACGTCTTACACGAGTTTAGTACGTCCTTCCTTCTTTACTACGTAGCGTCATAAGCTCGCTACAATTATTTTATACAAGCTGAGCCTAAAGGTGTTACCCGCGTTTCACCGACTTCAATTCAAAACTATTCCGAGTACCCAAATCGCGACAATTGTGCCTATGATATTTGGAGGAGTTGTAAGCTACGCTCATTCCAATCCAAAAGCTTACAACTTACAACTCCTCAAATATCATAGGCACAATTGTCGCGAGAACCTCCTACCCCTTTTTTTTTGAAGTCGGTTAAAAAGTAGCATAAGATACTCCTTATACTGTCAACCATCTGTCAATGTGAGTCTAGTTAAAATCGGTTTAATCGTCTCGGAGATTAACAAACTGACAAATAAATCCAAGGCCCAATTCTTCTGCATCATTCTCCAGGCCTCTGCTCTGGAGACCGGGATAATGGTGCAGAAACAACTGACCAGGCCACCATGGTATGGGTCACCATGCTGCATTGCCTACCCTCACAATGAGGATGGTGACCCCTACTCCTGGATTCTACTCACGCTTTCCATCAGGCAGAGTTCAGTCACTTTGGTAGGCTTAAATAAAAAGTAATAATATAAGTTTCGTTTATTTATCGTTTATACTTTTAGTTTATTCATATGCATTTAGTTCTGTTAATTTAAAGTTACAAACAGACACTTCTAATTTATTTATTTGTATAGATAATACTCCAACGAAACGTGATAATCTCTATGGCAAATAAACAATTTAATAGTTTTCGTTTGAAATTGATTGTTGTAATCCCTTTCGCGTTTTACTTTCCAAGGACTTTATCGATTGTTGTTTTAACCAGCATTGCATATGAAACAAATTGTAAAATATGTTGTACTTTAAAACGATGGTGCATTACTGATAAACATGGTCAAGTCATTCAAGGCAACCGTTCTATTAATAAATAGGTAGGTACGTACTACGTTCTTCACATTGTAAACAAGTCCTTCATGAAATCGTTTATATTTATTAAAAATAATTAGAACAATCTCAGTTAAGACTTCAAGATTCAAGATTTTGACATTCAGCTGAGACATCGATATTTTAAACTCAAACTAATAAAAAAACTGTTATAAGATTGAAAATAGTTATGATTCGCAAACACTCAGGTTTGAAAATTTAAAAAATAATTAGTGATTACAATCACAAGAACTGAATTACTGCTTGCCTTGTTGGTCTAGTGGTTAGCGTATGCGGCATGCGGCTGCTGATCAAAGAGGTCTCGGGTTTGATTCCCGGGTCGTACTAAATATTTGTGTGATCCACAAATATTTGTTTCTGAGTCTGGGTGTTTTTTATGTTTAACATGTATGTATTTACAAAAAAAAAGTATATTTATGTAAGTATTTATATCAGTTGTTTAGTACTCACAATACAAGCTCTGCTTAGTTTGGGACTAGATGACGTTGTGTGTTAGATGTCCGAAATATTTATTTTTATTTATTAATTTAGTTAACACTACCTGATTATAACAATAACCGCGGTGTTACCCGCGGTAGCGAAGTTAGCCCAAAAGTCCCATAAATATCGGTCTAGCCGTTATAGAGATTAAGTGGAACAAAAAGACAGACAAACCGATAGACAGACAGAGACCCACAGACAGAGACCCACAGACAGACAAATGTTTTTAAATTGCTTTTTTGATGTACTCGCATATACTTTCATGCATTTAGTAAAATACTGTTCATACATCAATTTTACTTTTTTGTATTGTTTAGATAAGGCCATATCAAAAATTGGATCACTTTTTTTTTTTTTTAAATCTACTCATAAAAACTTTTATTAAAAGTTACATAGCTATGTCACCAAGCCAGTATTACGAATCTACTGACACTTCATTTATTAAATAAACAACTAACATACAAACATACATACACTACTAAAAATATTACCCTTCCTTTTGGTGTCGTCGTAGTGGAATAAAAACTATATTTAAATTATCAGATTATAATAACTAACTCTTGCGAACTCAATTTAGTAACTAATACGTTTAGTAATTTCAAATATTTGTCACTTTCAGCGACGCTCTAGTGCTCTACATACAGAAAACCTACTGTAGCGTGCCAAAACTTGGGATAATTTAATCGAAACTCACATTGTTATCTCCAATAAAATATATCTTCTCTCAAGCAAGGAGGCTGGAACACACAAACCAGAACCACTCACTTCAAACACCTCGGCTTACGCACAATAATCGACATCGCACCGTGCACTCGCGTTCACGAGAAATAACGACACAGAATTCTCGTCCGCTCGCTGCGGCAGATGCCGGGGTACTGAAGTTTTTTAAACACTTGACGTTAGAGGAAAAACTCACCCAGTTTTTCAACCCTTACGTATAAATATCGCCACTTAGCACCCGCAACTGTTGGCTGACATTATAATTGTGCTCACCCCAAGAGTGTCTTGTTGCCTACTTTAATTAATAACATCACATGAGCTATGAAGAATTAACCATAAAATTAATTGCTCTTGATATAAAAGCTGTTTATAAAATCTAAGTTAACTTTCGTTATGGCAATTATTCGAAAACAATTTTAATCAGTTACAAGAGTAAGAAATTTATTTAACTCTATTGTTTGTGTGTTGTCACAAACGGTTTCAAATAGGTCAAGGAAAGAAACCAATGTTGGGTTGTATTACTAAAAATAATGAGGTGTCTGACAGGCGTCGGTTTTAAAATTATTAGACAATTATGACTGCCGTAATTTGAGGATTACAGCAGTCATAATACACCTAGACAAACAACTAAAACACAGAAGAACCTTGAAAAATATGAGTAAAAAATAATCATAAATACATTTGTTTATCATCGCAATATTTCAAACGAACATTTGTACACTGCATTTCAAGTGAAAATTTTTATCAATGTCGCCCCGGTTTTTTGCAATTAAAAGTAGTGTAGTAGCAGTTAGTCAAGACGCTCGCCGTAAAATGCCTCCACGTCGTCGCCTATCGGTAGCATTCCCAGAACGCCAGCAGCTCTGTCATGTAGAATGGCAATACTAATTATCTGTCCTAGAAAAGGGAGCGCCTTCTAGTCCTATTCTATTTGTAATAATAATGGGTTACAAACTAGAAAATTAGGAACTTAAAATATCTAATTAAATACTGGTAATCAATTCTTATTTTATCTTCAGCAGTAGTTTAAGCCACTCGTCCTTTAGTACGAAGGGAAGAAAGGAAAAAAAACTTGTATTTAAGGCTCAGCGATTGATGAAGAATCTCTGTAGAAGTACGAAAACAGTAGATAAATTATTGGTATTGACAGGATTTATGATGTCTGACGAAGAATAGAGTTATAAATATTAAAATTTTGTTTATTTCTAAGTTTTAAATAAATGTAAGTGCATAGACGATTTAAAGAAAGTGCCTGACAGTGGATGGATATATTGGCATTATTGGCATATTTGGCATTCCCTGGGGAAGACTTTTGTACAGTAGTAGACGAATAGTAATATAAATAGAAGAATAGTAATATAGTAGTAGCAAAAACTTGCTCTTTAAGGTATTTAAGAACGTTCTTCCTGTTACCCTGTCAATTAAACTGTTTTTTTTTTCAAAAACGAATTTAAGAGTAACATTTTGACATTGGCAACATGCACGTTAATAAAAATAAAGTCAGTTTACTTCAAACAGGTTTCTAAGTTCTCGCAATTAAATGGATTCGTTAGAAAACCTCGATATTGCTAGACAATGGGCATACCATAAATATAATAGAACGTTTTATACAAGCTATTCAGATTATGGATAATGTTAGTCCCACGAGACGTTTTATACCAGTTTTCTAGATACAGAAAGCATAATTTACGTTACACAAATACCAACTTAACAATAGCCGATTAGGAAACAAACAAGTCAACGGATATGATTTAATTTGGCACAGAGACAGAGATTTATTCAGACGTCTTAAAAGTGTTTGTCATGTGTCAATATCAATTATTATTAGATTCAATAAATTTTATGTTAAGTTCAACTATTCTATGAATATCAAAGACACAAAAAAAGCCTACATAAAAAAGTTATCGGATCTCATCCGACAAATTCTAAGTTCACAAACACACAACAGTCAACATATGTGACCTGCCTGATACACTTTAACGAGTCTAACAACACTTAAATAAATCAGACTAATACAAAATATTTATCTACAAATACGAACACATTGTATTGTGTATGTGTAGGTAGCTAATTGAGAAAAAAATGAATGGAGTTTCAATTTGAATTGCAAATCAAAATGTTTTTATAACAATAACTCAACACATGTCATTGTTTAGTGTATGTGCGGTGCCAGACTGATAAACATACCTATATTATTTTCTTACAACCTTATACTCATCGCATAGTATTTTTTAGTAAAAATCAAACTAAGTCAAAGCTCAAAGGACCAAAGCAAGTGCAATCTGGTTAAAACGTCACACATTACAAAGGTAGTTTATTCATATCGTTACTCCTAAATACATTCATTTTATAGGATACCTAGATGATAGTTGGCGGGAATTTGCGTTTTTGACATGTCATTCAAGAGGTTAACTATCAATATCGCTAACTACTAGAGCAGTAGCAGCAGATCCATCAAAAACTATAGAATACATAGATGTGGCACATAGTTCCGTATATTTCATTAAATAAGAATATATCAAAAGAATATTAAAAGATACGACGATCCAATCACTTTGGCCTAGCTTTAAGACAATTATCCCTTTTCCATTATTTTCTCAAGATATCTATCGATTATCTGACGGCCTCGAGCCCATTAATCTGTCAATTTGTAATTAATGATTTATCTTTATGGACGTGGAATTATTTAAAAAGACGTACACATTTAAGCAATTGACTGCTTCTATTTATTTCCTGATATTTAAACACTGATGTCTGTCCATTATTTCTTAGCTTTACCACATAACTCCGCTTGTGTGTGTGTCAGTTATCGTGATATTATCTCCATGCCCACTGTTTATTGAAATCAATTCATAGATGTAAAAGAGTAAAACTAAACGAATTTTGGTTCATCCATTTGGGAGCTACAATACCTCAGATAGATACGTTAAACTTATAACGCCCGTCTGTTTTCGTTGTCGGGGTTTAAAAAGATAGACAGACAGAGCTGCTTTCGAATTTATAGTATTTATATGGATGTTAAAGTTCAATTACTGTGAAAGGACTTTAGCAGAACAAGGTAGATATATTATAGTTTCGTCATGTCCGTCCGTCCGTCCTCGACTTACTGTCGAAACGGTTAGTGCTAGAAGGGTAAAACTTTGCATGACTATTTTATTTTATTACGTCAGCAAAGTGTTATTTTATTCTAACATTGTTTTTTACATTTGTTTGAGGTACCTCCCCTTCAGAGTGGCCGCTGATGGGCGGGACGGGTTTCCCGTCCGTCCGCAGTAGTGGCCAACCGCGAGGGGGCGACCTCCGCGTGTGACCGGACGTTGCCCAATTAGAGAGTCGAGAGCTGAGGTGGTGCCCGCAACAGTGCGGGCAGGCGCCGGTTGGAGTCCAGAAGGAAATCCCCTCCCTGGACTCCTTCCAATACAAAGGCGCAGAGAGGGTCACACCGTGTGGTTTTAGTCGGTTCGAGTCCGACACACCACCCTTTTTTTTTTTTTTTTTTTTTTTTTTTTTTTTTTTTTTTTTTTTTTTATGTGTGGAAAATCATCATGGACCGTCACCCCACCGGGGGTTACGGCGGGGTGGTGTGTCGGGCTTGAACCGACTAAAAACCACACAGTGTGCCCTCTCCGCGCTTCTCCGTTTAGGAGGAGGAGAAGTCCAGGGTGAGATCTCCTTCTGAACTTCTCCAGCGCCTGCCCGCTCCTGATGCGGGCACCGTCTCGGTTTGACGACCCTCTCTTAGGCGGCGTCCGGCACACACCGACGCCGCCTCCTCGCGGCTGGCCACATAGGGCGGGTGGAGGGAAAACCCATCCCGTCCACCCACGGCCACACTCAAGGCGGCATGAGGCGCAGATGTTCGCGCCTCCGCCGCCCGAGTCGCCGGCGGCGAATCTGGTCCGATTGGATGTCGTCCTCCCGGGCCTTCTCCGCCGCCTCCTTCTGCGTGATTACGTCCTCGCAGAAGGTTGCGACCGCGGTAAATGAGCTCTCGCTGCCGGCCATGGAACGAACGACGGCCGGAAGCGAGAGATCCTCTCCGATGACTGCAGTGAGGACCCGGCGCTGCGTCTCCCATGCGGGGCAGACCGCCAGCGTGTGATGAGCCGAATCCTCACTGCAGTCGCAGTGGTGGCAGGCGGGACTCAATTCCCTCCTGGCAACCGAGTGCAGGTACTTTCCGAAGCAACCATGCCCGGAGCAACCAAGCAACGAAGCAACCAAGCGCACGTCCTCGGGCGGAGGTCCAACTCCACCACTCTCCGCCCGGTAGTTAGCCACTCGCCGATAAACGTCGGCGAGCACTTCCGCCTCCAAATCCCACGGGGGTGTTCCGGCCAGCCGACACACCACCCCGCCGTAACCCCCGACGGGGTGACGGTCCGCGGGGATTTCCACACGTAAAAAAAAAAAAAAAAAAAAAACCTCCCCTACACGTAAAGTGGAAATGTTTTTTTCTCGTGAAGTATCATTAAAAGGTATTTTAAAAACATTGAGAGGTTGGTCAGATGGCTTTTTTTATTTAGGTATACGTTTGCGAGTTCTTCAACTATAAAGCGCAATTTTTTATTTAAACAGGGTGTCCCCACCCCCTCTCTAACAGCTAAACGGCGAACTTGAAATATCTGAAAAAAATATATAAATATAATGATAGTCCATGTGATGAACTTTAAAGAAAAAGTATAACGGCTTATATAACTTTGTTGGTTCAGGAGGCCTAACTTGTGAATGATTATGAAACATCTCATGTCGCCATAGTGTGGGTCACGATGCTGCATTGTCTGCAGTCACAATGAGGATAGTGACCCCTACTCCTGGATGCTGTGCTCATGCATTCAGGCACTCACTTTAGCACGCTAAAATAAAACAAAACCTGCGCTTATTTGGAAACTTTATACAAAAATGACGAAATAACAAGTTAACATAACAATTATCTATTCAAATCAACAAATTAAAATTCACGTGCCATTATGGGCGACTACGGAACGCTGTGCATGGCCTGGCATGCAATCGGCCAATTTTATATTTTTATTTTCATATTAACTACTAAAGGGACTCTACTCTGCCTGTTTACTTGAAATAAAGTTTGTTGTTTTTATTTACATACAAGATTACTGATTCTAAACCTTTGGGACTGTAGGACTTTAAACTTGCAATTTCACAATTAATGCTTTTATGTTATAAGTAATCACTAAGAAAGAATAGAAAATTTTATTCCTAAGAGAGTGTATTGACTTCGTTTCTTTCAAAGTCAACACCAAATAAAAATACTAACACGAGTGACAATCAATAGTGATTTTACTGTAAAAAACTTTATTGTTACTAAAATAAATTAATACTCAATTTGCATGTGAAGAATTACATTGCAATGTAATCGTACAGGTAATAGACTACAGGCCCATGTCAAAAATGGATGGGTCATATGAACCACCAGGTGACGTATATGGGACGATATAAGAGCATAAAATAATAAGATTTAGCACTATGCCGTCACTTGTAAGCTGTCCAACTGAGTGCTGGTGAGAATTCAAAAGTGCAGGTAGAGTGAGTACATTTTGGTCATATATTTTTGTACGGCATTTTTACCATCGATAGATCCATGAAAAATAATAAGAAAGCGCACAGTGCCGTAAAAAAATGGTGGTCCACAAAGTCGGTATTTTTTGTTGATTTTCTTACAATTTTCAGGGTAAATTTGGTCATTTCATTCTGTACGGCATCAGTTTCATACTGTTTCAATACAGCTTCTAATCCATTATTCTGCAATGCCGTACAAAAATCATGCGACAAGGGGAATAGATCGAAGGTTACAACCCCCTCTTTTTCAGTGGTCCGGGGGGTGATATGACACAACATAAAATTAATTTATTTTGAAAGTATTTTATGCATAGATAATATTTTTTTACATGCCGTACATTTTCGTTGGTCCAAAGGTTTGTAGGAAAAAAAAACTCAAGGAAAAATCCAAATCCATAAAGGTGTTAAATCACACGATCTTGGTGGCCAACTGATCGGTCCATTTCTCGAAATTAAACAAATACCGTCGACCTTGTTACCAATAAGCTTTGGATGGATTTTAAATGACGGTCGGTACGATTTCGACTGGTTCCACGGCGAGGAATGCCCCCAAAAAGTCAGTGACATAAGGGAACCGGATGAGGAATCAGGGGAAGAAATCGATGACGTCATAGGTAAATAAATAAATCTTTACATCTTAATCTGTACGTACGACTTTGATTTTGTCAAAAACTTATTCATGTTTCAGAAAATGATAGAGAAGATAATTCGGACGTCGATGAAGACGTTGATTCCGATAACAACTCAGCAGCAAATTCTGATACTGAATAATTTAAATAAAAACCTTATTTTGTATTATCATTTTTAAATATACCTATCGATTTTTTCAAAAAAATAGTTGTCTTATTTATTCACATTATTACAATTAAACAAATCAATTATATACATGTATCAATAATCATCAACAACCCATAACGTCCCACTGCTGGGCTCAGGTCTCCTCTCAAGAGAGGGTTAAGGCCATACGTCCGTATCAATAATGTTTGGAGTATATATTAAACCAAAAAGTATACAAAACTGTTGATACTGGGATTTACAGTTTCAATTCTTGGATATTATATAATATACACACCCTTTCACTTCGGTTAGATTTTATCATAATATCAATTGTTCTCTTCAAAAATATGTTAATACCGTACAGTATCAGATGGCCATAAAGTACTACACCCTTAAAATGGTAGCGTCATTTTCATCAGCTTAAAGATATGGTCTGCATTAAAATGTACGGCATCATTTTTTCCTAATTTATTTATCTTAATACTATTTAAAACAAGGGTAAAATGTAGAAAATTTATATATTTTATTAATCTATGAATAGTTAAAGTTTTGCAATAATTTAATAAAATGCCAGTTTTTGTAGTTCTCTATATTTTTTTAGAACAGTTTTTTTTGAACGGCAATACTATATAACAATTGTATTTTACAATATCATGTTAAAAAAAAAGTTGCCGTACAGAGTCAAATGATTTTACAGCTTTATAAATCAAGTATACCATGAAATTAAGATAATTATAAATATACATTCAAATGAACAAGAATTTTTTGACGGCATTATTTTTAATAGTACTTTTGAGTGCTAGATAATGTTTTGGAACCAAAGCCGTACATTTTCAAATCAGCCCCCGGACCACGGAAAGAGAGGGGGTTGTAACCTTCGATCTTTTCCCCTTGTCGCATGATTTTTGTACGGCATTGCAGAATAATGGATTAGAAGCTGTATTGAAACAGTATGAAACTGATGCCGTACAGAATGAAATGACCAAATTTACCCTGAAAATTGTAAGAAAATCAACAAAAAATACCGACTTTGTGGACCACCATTTTTTTACGGCACTGTGCGCTTTCTTATTATTTTTCATGGATCTATCGATGGTAAAAATGCCGTACAAAAATATATGACCAAAATGTACTCACTCTACCTGCACTTTTGAATTCTCACCAGCACTCAGTTGGACAGCTTACAAGTGACGGCATAGTGCTAAATCTTATTATTTTATGCTCTTATATCGTCCCATATACGTCACCTGGTGGTTCATATGACCCATCCATTTTTGACATGGGCCTGTAGTCTATTACCTGTACGATTACATTGCAATGTAATTCTTCACATGCAAATTGAGTAATAAAATATCAGAGCGGTTGGTTAGCCAGTAAAGTCATTGTTTCTCAAGAGAATTCATACAATATCACGACCTTTTAATAAATATAACAGACACAGAGAATTCAATTCAAATAGTATTATTTTAATTTGTTTATGATAGAAGGGCAAACAAACCGTTAGACTGACCAATAAAAATGACTATCGACCATGAAAGCAACTCAACTGTTTAAGGAGGTATTCCATCTTACAAACTTTCCCTTCCATATTAAACATTAATTTATTCAAGGTTATAGAGCCGGTACTACTCTCTCACAGAAGACCGACCTAAAATGACATCATTTTTGCTGTCTGTAGTGTATCGATGGTAAGTGCGAGAGTCAGTACTATAGGCGTATTGGAACATACAAACATACATAGACTGCCAAAAATTATATCCGTCCTATAATAAACTAAAACTAAAAGGAAAAGTAATATTTTTAGTTTTCCGCATTCGGGTAAAATACAATTAAATATAACTCATACTAAACCAGCAATGTATAGGAAATTGAAGCGGAAACGTGAACTAATGTGATCAAGCTGGTACCCGCTTACCGGATAGAAACATATTAGACCGTTTACTGTACTGTCATATATTAAATACCCATATATGATGCAATTTCCGACATCCAGCATTTCAGTGACGAAGACATCGAGGAAAATCAACATAGCCTTATTATTTTTCAAACAAGAGTTCCTTTTAAATTCCACAAAAAGATCTAATAGATTTAACGGTCTAATAATTTGTGATTACTCAACCATTATATTGTATGTTTAAAGTTTAAAGTAGAATCTAATGTGCGTTAATCGTAATAAATAATAATTATTTGAGTTGAAAAGGTTGATCATTTTTATTTTACGATTGTGTTTGTGCGAGAGTAACATTGTGTCAGGAGAATATTATATATAAGTATTATGTATGAATTTCGACCATTATTAATTTGAATTATAAGTATAAGCAACAAGAGTGTCTATGCATGTGTCAAATACATGGTAGTGTGTGTGATCTTTTATTTATTGATTTAATGTATTTAATGCATATTTGTGTGACGTTTTATTTATATTGAAAAAATAGCTTCCTGCACTTCTCCTCCACATAAACCATAAGTGTGCAAAATTTCATACTCTTCCGTCTACGCAATTTTCGTAAATAGGGGTACAAAGTTTTTGCTTCACGTATTATTATAGTGATGAATAGATTTAGGTCAGTTACATATGTAGGTTAGGATACCTACAAATCATAGTGTTTAGATGAGATTGTTTTTTATGTATTAAAGAATTTAGTATTGACGAAGAACTATACTGATGATACCGCAATGCAGCAATGATAGAGAAAGAAAAAAAATACCAACCATCTTTTTGTTTCTTATTATGGACTGATGTGCTCCATTTTTCTACCACAGTCCTAGTAACATAAATAATAGCGTAGCAATTTGTACCAACCGACCACTATAATAACATGTAATTTGTACAAGGTCACATTGAAACAAATTGGCTGATACTCTATCAATCGGTTCCAATATTATCTTAGAATATTGAGTGTGAAATTTTATGATGAGACTCGGAGCTAAACGGTTGACGATGGATATCTTGCGGTTAAACCACAAATTGATACAGAATTGGATATCAATTTGAGGTTCTAATAGTTCCAAGTGAGACAAATATCAGGGGTTCTTTATACTTAATAGGTGCATTGGATGACAGGAGTGGGATTAGATACTAGAACCAAGCTACAAAAATTGAAGTGTTGGTGACTAAATGCATATGGAAATACATACGGTACTTACATTAAAAAAAATGTATCTGCCTATTTATTCGTAGTAAACTTTGGAACGGCTTTACCGTTTTAGTCGAAACTTTCACTGGCAGAAAGTTGTATGATATAAGGAGTAACTTAGTTATTTTAGACTAGCTTCGCTCTGCAGTGTTACTCGCGACTTAACATAAACCGCGGGCGACACCGCGGGTCTTAGCTAGTGATAAATAAATAAGAGTTTGAATGTTTACTATTTATTATAGATTTTATTTATTTATATATTTTCCTACAACCTTCTTATTCAGTTTATCCTCAAGATTGCGGAGCTGCGAAGGTCCGATGTCAGTCGCTCCGTGGAAAAATTAATTTCATTTCATAATTTTCTACCAGTCAGCTTTTCTATAAATCTTGTCAGTCTTCAAGTCAGTATGCAGCTACATCCATCAAGTTCAACACGTAATTATGCCCATTTTTCATTTACCCTTTTTACGTTTTATTTCATTGCGATTTTATATTCTAGTACTGACGAAGTAATAAATATTGTCCTAACTAAAATATGAAATGATGTAATGTAAAATATTTTCATGATCACTTTGGAGATCATGCACCTTTTTTAAAACATGAAAAAAGTTTAGGGACATCCCGGTATCAAGTGAAAGCATAAATACCAACTTGTACTCCTAACAACACGGCAACGACTATATAAAATTTCACGAGGCGTGCTGTTACAAAAAAAAGAACCTTTCAGTATTTGCAAATGATGCGAAACAAAGTTATGACGTCACACTCATCGTTTGACGTAGAAGTCAAGAAAACTGAAATAGTATGTTTTTTCGAGATTTTTGTTATTTAATTTAAGCAATTTCTCCCACAGATTACAGAAAAGCGAAAGAAAAAGCGTAACGCGTCAATAAGTATATTCAAGTCACTTTAGTATGTATGATACTAGTTGAGACAAAAACAGTCAGTAACAAAGCAATGCAGTTTGAATAACATAAATACATTTGTATTTTAGTGTTTGTAAGTAGATATGCGCATGCGCATGCCGTTCAACGTGACATTAAGGTTGTCTTTGTAACATGATTGTCCGAGTGCATTTACCAGCTGCACTTTGAGCGGTATAGTGTGTGTATTTAAATATTAAACATATTCTAATAATGTGTTAAAATATAGGTCAAGCGAATATCGGAATAGAGTAGGTACCTGAGTATCTTAGAATTCATATATTGAGTTATGTTTATGTTATACGGTGCTCATAATGTAAATTTTAAACTAAGCCACTTACATAAATGTATTAGGACAATACTAACGATTAGAATGAATTAGAATGCATAAACAATGATTTTTTATGTAAGTTTAAGCCTTCCAAAGTGGTTATACTCTGCCTGATTGAAAGCTTATGTAAAATCCAGGAGTACGGGTACCATCATTGTGAGTGCAAACAATGTTGCTTGGTGATCTACACTATTGCGGCTAAAAGTGCAGACACATTATCGGACGCGGCTGATAAGTGTGCACAGTCTCATCAGTAGTCTTGTTCCATATTTCTGTCGGACGTCCGAACGCTCTAGGTCAGTTAAAGGTCACGTCCGCGACTTACGTCCCACAGTTTGCACAGCTCAGTGTATGTTCATACTCTAGATCACGGCTGTCAGCCGCGTCCGATAATGTGTTTCCACCTTTAGTGAGATGCTTCCGCATCACTGGGCCTCTGGTTTCACACTCACTAACGAAATACGACAGCACGATTGGTGTCATTTTGGTTGGTCTTCTGTGTGAGCGTTTATCTGCCCCGGCCGAGTCGGCCCATACCTTGTTAATAGTTTGATTAGTTCAATGCCGCCCCGTGGATAGTGTTCCTAAAAAAAGATTATATAGTCAACTTTATATTCAACTTTAGTTACTAAACATAATATAGTATAATAGTTTGTGTATGACACAGTGATAAATGAACACGGTGATCTAGTCCGTTCACTTTAACGTTTCAACTCTGGTGAGATGATGACTCAAATGGATTTCCATACAGCATAAAATTTATTTTACCATGTATTCAAAACATCATCCATATAGAAAGCAATAAAGAATAATATCACACACTTATAAATTTTATTTATAAACTAGCTGAGCCCCGCGGGGTTACCATTTTTTGTTGTTATAATGGTAAAGTCGCAAGGCTAAGCTTGTCTAAAATCAGGAAGCTAAGTTCCTCCTTATATCATCAGCTATGTTTTAGTGATCCAAATGAAAATCCGCTCAGTCGTTTCAGATATTAGGCAGAAACTGTTTATACCTTGATATAAATTTAATGAAAAGCTGTTTATTTGAAATTACATAATTTTAACAAAAGGAACCGACTTCAATGAAAAACTGTTCCGAGTACCCAAATCGCGACATTGTGCCTATGATATTTGAGGATCTCTCTCGATTTCCCTCGGATCCCATCATCAGATCCCGATATGGTGATGATGGAACCACCTGTAAGCTACGCCCATTCCAATGCAAAAAGAATTTTTGAAATCGGTTCATAAAAGACGAAATTATCGCTGAACATACATAAAAAAAAGACGAATTGAGAACCTCCTTTTTTTTAAGTCGGTTAAAAACAGTCACTTAATATTTTTTTTGTGTACAGATTTGTAGATAGCATACGCTTGTTCCTTTGGATCGAGACCTACCACTCATCAGTTTTATTACGAACTAATATGAAGAAGTGTAACAGTAAGCCGGACATAAATCTAGTTAAAGGTTCAGTGCAGCAAATGGATCCGGTCTTCGGTAAACTGATCACGTGTACGCCGGGGTAGGGGCCATGAGCGAACGTTCGACATCATTACCAGCCCACTTAAATCCTACCAGAACATTACTAAAACACCTCACATACACATGACTCGGAGTTATCCAACTGTACACTAATGGTTTTTGGACATAAATTTGGAATCGACAGTTTCGTCCACGTTCATCATAATTATTGTCGTATCGTAACGGGTATAAAAATAAAGGTTCTATCTATTTCATCTTTTTCTCAGGGAATGTGTATTCTTAACTTCAATAGAATTAAAACATTGAATGATGCAGAATAATCTAACCAGGCTGCCATGGTAAGGGTCACCATGCTACATTGCCTACCCTCACAATAAGCATGGTGACCCCTACTCCTGGATTCTACTCATGCTTTCCATCAAGCAGAGTAGAGTCACTTTGGCAGGCTTAAATATATATAAAAAAAAAAAAAACCTGGCTCCTCAAACAGACCATGCATCTATACAAATAAATAAAATTGGAGTCATCATCATCATCATCATCAGCCTATATCAGTCCACTGCTGGACATAGGCCTCTCCCATTGCACACCACTTTGATCGATTTTGGGCTTCTCGCATCCAGCTGCTGCCGGCCATCTTGCGCAAATCATCACTCCACCTGGCCTGTGGGCGTCCTACACTACGTTTGCCGAGACGCGGTCTCCACTCCAGAACTCTTCTACCCCAACGGTCATCAGTTCTGCGGCTAATATGGCCAGCCCATTGCCACTTCAGCTTGCTAATCCGGTGGGCTATGTCGATGACTTTAGTTCTCTGACGGATAACTTCATTCCTGATACGATCCCTCAGAGAAACGCCGAGCATAGCCCTTTCCATTGCACGCTGAGCAACTTTGAGCTTGTGGACCAACCGCACCGTAAGTGTCCACGTTTCGGCTCCGTATGTCATAACAGGTAGGACGCACTGGTTAAAAACTTTCGTTTTTAGGCACTGTGGGATCGACGATGAGAAGACTCGACGTAACTTTCCAAACGCCGCCCAACCCAGCTGAATTCTTCTATTCACCTCGTCCTCGAGGTTATTCCTACCCAACTGCAATGTCTGCCCAAGGTAGACATATTTTTGAACAACCTCGAGAGCGGTACCGTGTATTGCAATCGGTTCCGGTTGTACATGTTGATTGAACATGACCTTGGTTTTATCCAAGTTCATCCGTAGGCCGATGCGCATAGAAGAATCAGCTAGGTCGTTCACCATCTGTTGCAGGTCCTGCAGTGTCTCTGCCATTATGACGATGTCGTCCGCAAATCGCAAGTGAGAGATGTATTCGCCATTGATGTTAATGCCACGTCCTCTCCAGTTTAGCGTCTTAAACATATCCTCCATTGCATTAGTGAACAATTTCGGGGAAATAATGTCCCCTTGTCTCACTCCTCGATGCAATGGTATGGGCTTTGTCTGCTGGTTCTGTACTTGGACGGACATGGTGGCGTTATCGTAGAGACATCTCATCACTTGGATGTATCGCCAATCTACCTGGCAACGCTGCAGGGACTCCAGAACAGACCAGATCTCAACCGAGTCAAAGGCCTTCTCATAGTCCACGAATGCTAGACACAGTGGCTGATTATACTCTTCGGTCTTCTGTATAATCTGCCGCACTGTGTGGATGTGGTCTATGGTGCCATATCCGCTCCGAAATCCGGCCTGCTCCGGTGGTTGAAATTCGTCGAGTCTTCGCGCAAGACGGTTCGTGATGACTCTTGAAAACAGCTTGTAAATGTGGCTTAGAAGGGAAATGGGTCGATAGTTCTTCAGCAAGGTCTTATCACCTTTTTTGAAGAACAGCACGACCAAACTTCTACTCCACATCTCCGGAGTTCTCCCTTCAAAGAGGGCAGTGTTGAAGAGCTTTTGGAGCTCCCTCAGTACGGGTTTACCTCCAGCTTTTAAGAGCTCTGATGTAATACCATCCTCTCCAGGGGCTTTTCCATTTTTAAGCTGTTTAAGAGCCATCTCGATTTCATCAGTGCTGACTTCCGGCAGGTCTTCGGTATAGTGGCGCCTTAATGCAGCTCTGGTGTCCTCATTTTCGGGATCAGGTCGCGAAGCATGCGAAGCGTATAACCGGCTATAGAAGTTTTCCACTTCCGAAAGGACCCCCGGTTTTGAGGCAACAACTTCTCCACTTGTTGTGGTCAACTTCGTCAGTTGGCTTCTTCCCAGAGGTTGTACGAACACTTTTGACCCCCGATTCTGCTCAATTGCTCTTTTGATGGAGAGAGTATTGAAGCACCGGAGGTCGTGTCGTACGAGTTTGCTAATTTCTCTGTTCAGCCTCCTCTTTGCCGACGAAGTGACGGGTGGGTTTTCACGCCGTTCCCTCATCAACCTTAGAGTCTCCTCCGAAAGTTTCGACTTCTTGCCTTTACGCTGTAATTCGCAGAATCTCGCACCTTCCTCCCTGAGGATTTCGACCACATTTTTGAGGTTCTGGTTTACGTCTGTTGTGGTTTCCACGGCAGCGAATCGGTTTTCCAGGTTTAACTGGAACGCTTCAGATCCTACCATGGTCTGGAGCAGAGTAGGTCGGAGCCTGGCCTTCATCAAGCGGGCACGTTCAGCCTTAAAGTCGATATTCAGAGAGCCTCGGACAAGTCGGTGATCGCTTCCGGTATTAAACCTATTAAGCACTGAGACGTCTCTGAATATGTGCCTCTTGTTCGTCATGATGAAGTCAATCTCATTTTTAGTCATAGCGTCGGGGCTTTGCCACGTCCACCTCCGCTGGGGCTGTTTCTTGAAAAACGAATTCATCAAGAAGAGCCCCTCGCGTTCGAGGAAGTTAACTAGCATTTGCCCCCTATGATTCCTGACTCCAAGTCCATAGGATCCTACTACTGATTCGCTGCAAATCTGTACTCCCACTTTAGCGTTGAAGTCACCCATAACAACGTTGTAGTGGGTCTTAGTGGTAAAGTGGAGGGCCCTCGAAATGTCGTCGAACATTTCCTCCATCTCGTCATCCGTGTGCGCCGAGGTCGGTGCGTGCACTTGCACAACTTTGAGGCTATACCTCTCAGTGAGCTTGATGATGAGGTACGCTACCCTGTTCGACACACTGGAAATTTCTACAACGTTGTTGGATATTGACTTGTTTACCAGAAACCCCACGCCACCTTGGGATTGTTGGTCTCCCTCTCGGAAGTACATTAGGTGGCCTGACTCGAGGGTTATAGTGTCCTCCCCCTCTCTTCGGACTTCACATAACCCGAGGATGTGCCACCTAATTTTCCCAAGTTCTACCTCTAGTTGTGCCAGATGCGAGTCTAGCCGTAGCGTGCGTCCGTTGTAAGTAGCCAGGGTCAGTCGGTTGTGGTGGCCTCCCGTAACCCGGAGATTCTTAGCACCCCCTGCCCCACCGTTACCGTGGTCGCCACCATAACCAGGAATAGTGGGGCTACCGGGAACTGGGGGCCGTGGCCTTAGTTGCATCTGCATGGGAGGATATACCCATAATCGCCACGCTGGGCAGGCGGGTTGGCGATCGCAGGGTACAGCTTATTTTACCGGTGATGCTGCTGCCCATCACCGGTCTGTGGTATTTAGCTGCACGTATTTGGATGGTTATACCGCCATCAGTCGGTCGCCAGAGCCTCGTTCGTCGATCAGCAGGACGTACCGCGTGCAGGTGAGGTTGGCTTGAGGGCAAAAGATGGTGTTTGCCTCCTTACGTCCCAAAATTGGAGTGTCTGTATGTAATCTCAAATTACCAGTTTTTTATTAAATGCATTTTTTTATGAAACTACAATAAAAGCGATTTTTATAATGTTGTCTGTCTGTTTATTTCGGGTATTTTCCGGATCGGTTGAATCGATTTTGACGCAACTTTCACTTAAAACTGGTGATATAAGGAGAAACTTAGGCAATTTTTTTAGACTAACTTTGATCTACGGCGTTTCTCGCGATTTACAACACTGACCGCGGGTAACACCGCGGACTCAAATAGTATCATTTTTTTTTAATTTTCTACTCAATACTAATCATGAATAATTTCTCATTTTCAATAGCTTCATATAAATGTATAATTAGTTCTAATTTGTGGCAGTCTGAAGACTTACGTTGAATATAAATAAAATAAAGAAGTTAAGCGAAACAAGTTTTGTGGACATTTAGGAATAAACCACAAGAAAAATGAAAAATTTAGGGTTAAGATTAAATTTGTAATAGTTTATAGTTGATTGTATTCTATCGTACCATAAAACTCCCAATGGGGTATTGAGTTTAGTTTCACAAAAGCTTCTGCTAAATTTAAGCAACGCACGTTTCTCGGAGCCCGCACCAATACTCTTTACGGTGGTGGTCTAACAACCGGGTCTGTGAGTCAAGCTTCGAGAACTAATTCCGTTTTTTGTAACCCCAAATTTTGCCAAAGAATAAACCGATCTTTGAACTGAAAGGTACATAAAATCTAAGAAAGATAGCCTTAAGTTTACATAAAATGTTAGAAAGGTAAAGCAGTATTAAGCTCAGCTCTATCCACTCAACAATTTCCTTCTTAAAATCAAATACAATTTATTATTTATGAATTCGTGCCCCTGAACTTTTAAAGTTCATCTCTATCCACTGTTTCGCTTCGTTTACAAAATCTAAAATAGCTGAAGAAAGTTTTGAGACACTTCTGAATAAAGTCTTTTATAACATTATTTAGCTATTCGCCATTCGGTACACTATCCAACTAATCTCCATTATTTTTTCTTATTAGAATTAGTGTTAGAATTAGAAAATTAGTGTTAGGTGATCCGATCACTGCAGTCGATTACACATAAATACACATAATATTAAAGAAAGTATACACAGACATATTTCAAGATAAATCTCACGACTTTTAAGGAAACGACGCTGTAGTACTTGAAGATCATTTTATGTAAATTCTTCCCATAAAAGAAAGTTGCAGCTTTTCTCCTAAAATATTTTTTACGTTAGTAGTTCAATCTCTTCATAGAAGAGGACAGACGATTTAAACTTTCTGTTCCTTAAGATATCACCACACTGTTGTCATCCATACAAATTATCAGTACTCAGAGTACGTTGAACTGCTGCATAAAGGTTTTATACTTAAAACTACCGCTTAAATAATTTTCGTGCATTTCTAACAAACCTTTTTTAATTAGACTATGCATTAACCCTGTACAGCATTCTCTTAGAATCTAGTTTTCAGTTATTCGTAATTCCGTCAAGAATTTTTCTCGCTCTCCTACGATGTAATTAAAATTGTTGAGTAGCTACTTCGAATTCTTCTCTTCCTTAATTAAGTTACGAGTTTGTGGTTTTTAAGGAGAGGTGTTTGTGAGAGGTAAGTCGATGTAGTTGTTTTTTATTAACAAATTAAATCTTTTTAAAACCTCTAGTGGAGCTTGTTAAATAAATTTTTGAAATAAAGCTCACTTGTACTTTTATTCCACTATTCAAGTAAAATTGATATTTAATTATGTCACTCAGTCACGTGATCAAAACAAAACACTAGCCAATGAAACAAGAAAATAGATGAATAGAATAGAGAAAACGAAAAACGTTTGCAACTTGGCTAGTGGGTCTTGATAGTTGGCGCTCCTTGGAGAGATCTTTTTTTATATATTAGGTGTCAAACGTACTGATTAGTGTTTCTTGTAAAAAAAACCTGTTGGTCTAAACAATCTACTTGTAGTTCACGTATTTTGTATCTGTAATTGGAATGATTTTTATGTTCTTGAGAGTTTTTCTATAAAGGCTTCTATTCGGTACAGGTTTTACCTGGTATGTAGAACTTTTACCAGTTGTTGCAATTGTACAATTGCTTCTATACAGCAAGATTATCATTGTCATCTATAGTCGTATATACGTACAATACACGAATATAATTTTTCTTAGATAAATTCATATTACAATTTTTAAAGTTCCCTTTGGTCATATTTACAGCGTTTCAAATAGAAAATTTACTTAATTAAAATGACCGTTGTTATCATGTATATCACTATTCGTATTATTTCCCAGGTCACACAATGGCTTATATACGCTACTAAATTTTTTTATTTATTCACGGAGCTTTTATGGCTGTTAATTAAATTCCAGCCAATGTAATGAAAAATTTAACTAGGGTTGTATTTGTATGGCACCGTTTACTTTGGGATTTCTGCCTAAGCTTTCAAAAACAGGTTGATCAATCAAATATCAACTTTAGATTTCCTAAATTATTATAATCTAATAGTTTACCAACGAACTAGTACATTTATTGCGAGTGTCTAATGTATCACACTTACATTCACCTTATTACCTAATTACCTACTATCATAAACATACAACATACACTACTTATACTCTGTCCATTCCTTTATTATCTTTTTGACAGTTGAACAAATTTCGAAATTAGTGACGCCCCCACACGTCACCGATTCGATTTGAAATCAAAATCAATCGATATAATATTCTTTATGTCACTATTGTAAAAAAATAAAATGTGCACTATTATGACATATAATTGGCCCAGAATAAATAAAACTTTCTAACACAGTCACTTAAAGGTCGGTTTAGTAAGTACTATGTGATTTTTCTAATAACTCTGGATTTAAACGTTATTAACCACGCGTTTCAAAGTTAAATTTTACTAACGCGTGCATAGTAACATTTTAAGTCAGTGGTCCAAAAATAAATTAATTAATGCACAGAGTTATGTTCTTTATTCTAAGTTTGAATCATAATAATATGATAGATTATTTTAATCGTTTAATCGATTTATCGTATTTCAAGAACTGTTTTATATGTTGTTTTAGCTATGCACACTGCCCACCTCCCTATCCGTCTATAAAGTACGAAATTACTGTAGTACATTATTACGAAAAAAAATACTGGTAATTTATAGGCGTGACCTGTCAAAAAGATATTAAACGAATGGACAAAGTATAATGTCACATACATACATTACCTATGTATGTATGTGACAGCATGTCTTTGTAGCCATAGTTGTTTAGGGCCACAGCACACTACCTACTTTTAGCATCGGCGATCGGCAACTAGTCGCTTTTAGAAGCTAAATACGGCGACCGAACGCTCTACACCGCACACTTAAAAACGCCAAACGCGGAGATTGAGTCGCATTTTAGAAGCGCGACACACGCGACTCCGCACACATTCGCATGCCGGTAGCATCGATTTGGCATCTGAGCAGTCGCTAAAACGCGCGTTTCCGATACCGCGATCGAACGCAGGAAGTCGCTAAAACGCGATGCAGCATCGATGCAGTCGCCAAATCGCCGATCGCCGATGCTAAAAGTAGCTAGTGTGCGGTGGCCCTTAATGGTTTAAGTTAATAATTAAAAGTTGACATTCTTGATGACACTCACAGCAATTCTTCAGGCAGTCTAGACTTTTCTACTAGGAGTCCCTATACAGTTTTATATAATTTTAACAAAAAGGAACCGATTTCAATGAAAAACTATTCCGAGTACCCAAATCGCGACAATTGTGCCTATGATATTTGAGGAGTTCCCTCGATTTCCTTGGGATCCCATTATCAGATCCCGATATGGTGACGATGGGACCACCTGTAAGCTATGCCCATTTCAATGCAAAAAGAATTTTTGAAATCGGTTCGTAAGCGACGAAATTATCGCTGAACATAATTCGTCGGAATCCGACGAATTGAGAACCTCCGCCTTTTTTTTTAAGTCGGTTAAAAAGTATACTTTAGAAGCTTTATATGACATAAGAGTAAAAGTTTATCGTAATATTATACCTACTGTTTTACCTTATCTATCTACTATTTTATCAAAAAGTTTGTGGTGAATTTTAAATAATTCTCATTCACAAACAATCATTACATTTTTATGATAATGCTTAAAAACTTGTCTTTTATTTGATGGTAACGCCTATGAATTTTCTTTACAAAAGTTTATTTTCCCCTTCAATTATTTGCATAACAAAACATTTACAATAACTCGATCTAATTTCTTATAAAATAAGATTCCATTAATCTATGTACAGGTACAATCTGAACATTAATCAAAACAGCAGTCGTTAGAACAAGATAGTTTTCTTTTTCAATAAATACTCCTGAATCATGCTATCATAATAAAATTACATTGAGATGTAAAAAAAAAGTGAAATCACTCAAGTACCCCTTCTAACCGTTAGCATAAACAAATGACTATTAATCACGGGTATTTTGATGTTACTTCGCATAAATACAATTTTTAAGCTACAAAAAAGAACATCTCGTTGGTCTAATGGATAGCGTATGCGACTGCTAATCAAGAGGTCACGGGTTCAAATCCCACGTTTTTCTTAAGAAATTTCTAATATCAGCCCGGAGTTTGGAAGTTTGGCGGTGATTCACGCCCGTGCCTTGGAGAACACGTAAAGCCGTCGGTCCCAGTTGTCATGACCATCTATGGCAATCGTAATTGGGAAGTCAGCGCCCTCAAATTTACTGACAACTAGTTCAACCTTCGAAATTCAGTTCTCCCTAAGGGTTGCGGAGGTCCGATGAGAGTCGCTCCGTGGAAATACTAATATTCAGGTATAAAGTGGGTATAACCACCGGTTGAACTAGTACCCGATTATACCGACCCCAAATAAAATTGGGAATAAGGCTAGGAAGATGAAAAAAGAACATCATCATCATCAGGATCCAACTACGGGTCTTCGGTAGGTGCAGTTCATAAATTAGCAGGTATTTTAAGTTGGACGATGAATTTAGTACGAGATCCATAATCCAACGCATTTATTTTAAAACTAGATTTGCCCGCGGCTCCGCGTCTTTTTTGGTTATCACAATATATTCCTCTTCACGAAAAAAAGGAAATTCATTGTAATAATTAAAATAATACTTTATTTTTTAACGAACATTTTTTTATGATATTCTTCTTGAACTTACTTTGCACATTATATAAGCTTGTTTTTTAGTTTTTCACAAAATAATTCATTATAAATAGAGAACTGAGTTTTTTTGTAAGTAAATGTAATGATAATTAATAACGAGAGTGTACCATACACTCTTTGTTAGTAAGTAATTATTTATTTCAACACATAGTAAAACGTAAGAAAAGATCTCAGCTAGAAAATTGATGAGTAAGAAACTGAATAAATGCGTATTTTACGTGATTATAATTTACTCTTTCCTTCTTTTAGGGAAATTGAAATTGATAATTGAAATTACATAAAATCTCTTTATACCTGCCAGATACTTGTGTTACGTCAAAAACGGATACAGCAGTTTGATTAAATGGCTAAATGAAATTTGAAATTTGTTGGAAAACCAAACTTTATTAAAACTGTGTTTAAAAGCAAATAGTTCAAAGAATTATTTAGGAAATAAGATTGCCTCTGGTTTTCGCACACAATTGTAAATTTTATTTCGCTAAAGTTAAGGGTTATTGTTGGTACACAAACTTTGCTAGTTTGGAGATTTAGTTTCCAGCCGAAGCCGGAAGGACGTGGGTGTCCTAATTGAGTGCAAAGTCCAAACTGTCCAACTATTCAGCGATGTTTCTCTAGTATAGTCTTTCATACAAACTTACACTTCTAGTAATAAATTATGAGATTTTATAAATTTTACGATACACTATTTTAACTTACTACTTAACTTTAACGTATTTTTTGTTCTTTTTTGGATTAGATTTTTATTTTAATATTTGGACCCCACTTGTGGCAGAATATGCTATGATTCCTCATGTATATTTGATTTAAGAACTTTTTAGCTACCATATTCATGCAAATAAATATATTATTATTATTATTTCGGGTTCCGTAGTTTATGACTCGGAACTCTTATAGTTGTCATGTACCACTTGCCGAGCTCAGGTTTCCTCGCAGAAGAGTGTGGAGGTCATACATACCCATGCTGACTGAGTGCGGGTTGGGAACTGGCGGCATAACTGTTCGCGATAAACTTAAACTCTACTGCACCGATTTTCATGCTGTTTAGCAGTGGATAGATTGATTCTCGAGGAAGGTTTTAGCAGGCCCCGTCACTCGTTCATATATGCCTACTGCTCGGCGCATCGTCGACAATACAACCGACCACGAACTATTAAACCGTCACCACGTGGAGGATACATTTTCGGTATTTACACACCTCTAATTACCAAGGAAGTTCAAAATCATGAATATTTTTTAGGACTGCACGTTTCGTGCGTACGTGACTGTGCGTAAAGATAATGATGAATTTTTACGGCTCACGTAATTACACGTATTTTACAAAATTGTCTGACGTATGTTGTTATTATTCTGCTTCTATGAGTCGTGATAATACATAACGTCCTTCATTACACGTGCTTCGTTAGAACATTTCAAAGCACCGCCGATTAGCACGTTCAATTTACTTTTTAACTTTATTGTTATCCAATAATAAAAATATGATGTAAATAATAATAGTAATAATAGTGTATATCGAGTGCATTGGTGGCGTATGCGACTGATGTCGGTTTGCCTTTGTTTGCTTAAATGTCGGGATCAATCCCCAGTGTTCAAAAGAATATAAAAAAGAATCGTTTTCATATTACAAGCTATGCTTAATTTGGAACTACTTAGAAAGCGTTGTTAGTAAAGAGATACAGTTGTCCCTAATACAAGTTTTAGACAATTCTTCACAAGAAGTGGATATAAAAGATGTATTTTAATGGATACTCCGAGTAGATGAGGTGTTTATGGCTACCGGGCCACGACCCAACGGTTGATGTTGGACAGTTATGTGTTATATTTTCATCGGCGCGAAAATGACTAAATCGCGATTTAGGATTCTTCCCGAGTTCTGTGTTTCTTCGGTAGATGGCATTGTTATATGTTTCCGCTCGCGGGATATGTATTAGTCATCAAAGCTGTTACTTCATTTACGTCTATCACTTTTGTTACATAAACTTTTTTTTTTACACTTTAAGCACATATATAACAGTGACAAAGGTGGACTTAATGCCGTAGGCATTTTCTGCCAGTCGACTCTAGGGTGATGCAGAGCCAAAAACTAGGTAGATGCACAAAACTTATACCTAATATGATTTGATTAAAAAATAAATGTAATTTACCGTGTGTAATTAAAGAATACTATGTACCTACATACGGTTTTAGAACAGATTAATCTTAAAGACGGTATTCCCTCATCAGGATACGTCTTAAAGAAACTGGAGCTCACGATGTCGTGTCCTCACCATCAATAGACACGACTTGACCTAGTAAACTAGCGACATTCAAATGGTGGTTCGTTTAGACCCGAGACTCTCCTCAAAGCATACCGCTGTTAAAGTTTTATGAAACGACTGAAGGAAGGGACCCGTCTCTTTTAAAATCACCTCAATGATACTGGAGGCCTCAATTCATTACATAGTTTTGTACGATATTCGACTCTAATCCACGTATATATGAAGTCGTAAATCGAATGTTTTGAGAATTTAGAGTCAGATTTTATTATGTTGATGTGTTCTAGCAGTAATGAAAAGCGACGCTCTTTTGAAGCAGATTATGACGCAATAATTTTAGTGAAAGGGATAGCGCACTACTGCTGAATCCTATTATTTATAATAATGTACTTCCACATTTTCACCAAATTATTCCAGGCGAAATAACAGGTCTGTTTCATAATTTCGCGGCTCAGTTATTTTGCAAACGTCGAAACAAAACAGACCCAGAAAAAGTTATGAGAGTACTTTCAAAATAACATTTATAATGTTTTAAGGGTAAACTTGTTGTACTTTATTTTAGCACTAGCTAAGACCTGCGTTGAACCCACGATTTTTGTCGTAACTGATGTGTGTATTCCTTATATCATTATCTATCTGCCAGTAAAAGTTGCGTCAAAATCAGTTCTAGAGATTAGCAGAAACAAACACGCACAGAAAAAACAATTAAAATTACTAACACTTTTTGAAGTAGGTGTGTTATTTGGAAGTAAGAAACAAATAAAGCGTCTATTTGTAGAGATTTCAATTATTATAGCAAATTACACATTTTATTTATGACAAATGTTTATTTAAATTAGTATAATTATTAAAGGTAGTTGCGGTACCTAAAGGTATGTTATTTAAATGTATAAATTATATAATAATGTATAATTTGTTAAACTAGACTGTCATGGGCTCCTAGATTTAACTATAATAGCTCTTACCTTTTATCTCGAATCGACATTAAACACCAATCACTCGGCTATTCGTCACGTACAATGTTTGTAAGTAAAGATTCTACGTGACGAATAAAGGTCATTCTTCTCTTTCTTTTGATCTTAAAATTAATATTTTATATTTAATCTTTCGTTACCAGTAATTTGGCCAATATTTGAGCACATATAGTTTTTACCTTTGTTGTAAGTAGATGCTCCTACTATGTTGTACCCACTGAGGCTGTCGTATTTTTTTTTTAAATTAGCATAAGTTCTAATTTTTAATCACTATAATTTGCATCAGTCCTCTAACATGGTGTATAGTATATTAGTGGCAGCAACTTACCCCCATATCAGGTTTATAAACATTAAAACTATGTAAACATTGGCGATTTGAAAAGAGTGGCCGCGAGTTTTTATTGCCATGTTCTTTTCTCCGGCTTTACCTATTGTTTGCGAACATGGCATAAATGTACATGTAGAATCTTGACCTGTCACAAGAGATGTATTGCATCCTAAGTGAATAAAGAATTTTGAATTTGAATTTGAATTCCCAAGTAAAAATTAAGAAGTAAAAAATAGAGTATTTAAAAAAAGTTTTGGAATCAATATATGTTGGTATTATGACAGTTATATGCCATACAAGTTTTTTTCGACTTAGTAAGCAAAAGAGCGTCTTTCCAACTGTCGTTACTGGCAAAACTGATTTTCAAGTAAAGTCGGTTAAACTAATAGCCGACCCCAGACGGTTTTGGAAATAAAGGCTAGGAAGATGATGATGGGGTGTTGTATTATATATAATCCAATGGGCGCGAGCAATCCTATATCGCGATTCAGGATTAGTAGTTACTCCGTATAGCTCATTCCGTTTTTTTCGTGGTTCAGTGTTTCCTTAGCGCTGTATGTGGAAGTCGCCACAAGATCAACACAAGAAAAGGTTAAAAAATTATAACCGGACGGACTACCTAAAAACTCATGATAAAATGTAGAGCCTATGTTACCCGGGCCATTATTACGAATCTATTGACACTACATTCATTTAGATCGGTTCAAGGGTTCTGGCGCTATGGCGGTACATATTACATAGATTGCCAAAACTTTTCCCCATAACCTTCCTCTTGGCTTTGGCGGTTAAAGAGGATCTTACGAAGCATAATGAAAAATGGAAAAACAAGGCTGAATCCAGATTTTTTTTTAACATTTGTTATTATCTAATTTCTCTATGTGTCTCGGTAGTGTAGCCGTCGAAAAAAGGCCAAAAGCTATTATTGAGTTTTTCTAATTACAGAAATGCTCGCATACATACAGTTAAGCCGTCACCATTCAACTTACACATATTCACAGATATTGATGACACCTCGAAATACAGATTAAAAATGAATTCAAATTGGTTCCGGGGAAATATTCCATACAACGCAAGTACATTTATTTTCATTTGCGTGCCTCACTTTGTGGGCTTATATGAAAAGCTGTTGAGGTAGCTCGTGAATTTGCACGTCATTATTTCAATAACTTGGTGGCTTTTAAGTGCGACATTCGAGTTCACCATGAACAAATCATTAGTGTCACATAAAATGTTTTCCAAAGAACTAAGGGCATCATTATGGTGTGTTGACTTTGCTTTTGTTTGTATCATTTTGTTATAAATAGCTCGTGGCTAGACGCATACGTAAGATAAACAATCCATTTTTTTTACAAGTGGAAATCCTCTTGGACTGTCACCCCGCCACGGTGTGACCTTTGCGCCTGTATAAGTTAAACAATCCTAGGCAACGATCAGTCTTAACACATTTAAACGTCTCCGTGCCTCAGATATCTAGTTTAGCAGTCGGTCTTTATTGCACACTAATAAAAGTCCAACAACGATCTATCTAGAGAAAATTCAAGGTAGTGGAACTATGCTTTCAGTAGGTACGAATGAGCCTGCTCGGAGCGTTGCTACCCTCTCACAGAAGACTACGCTAAAATGTAAGCAATGTAGCTGTCGTGTTTTGTTGGTGAGACGAAACCGGATGCCCAATCATACAGAAGCCTCTCAATAGGTTGCCGCAGTGTGGATCACCTTCCGCGAGGGGGCGGCGTCTGCGCCGTCTGCGTGTGCCGGACGTCGCCTTAGAGAGGGTCTACCCTGGTCTCCTGCTATAATAGAAGCGCAAAGAGGGCACACCGTGTGGTTTTTAGTCGGTTCGAGTCCGACACACCGCCCCGCCGCATAGAATACCCCTGTCTCACATTTAACATCTATTTTTGTAGAAATGTTTCTTCAACACTAAACATTACGCCTAACTTATTTAAGTTAGCAATGTTTACATTTTATTAATGGTTAATAATGAATGCGCTCATAGTCGAGTGGCCTTAGGTGATTGGTAGCAGTGGACCTAGATGGGTGACCGTTTGCGGCATGATATTATGAGCGTTTCCGTGATTCGGAGGTCATGACAGTTAGAGGCGGCAGCATTAAGCGTTAACATACTTTTTTTTTTTTTTAATGTGTGAAAAATCATCATGGACCGTCACCCCACCGGGGGTTACGGCGGGGTGGTGTGTCGGACTTGAACCGACTAAAAAACACACAGTGTGCCCTCTCCGCGCTTCTCCGTTTAGGAGTAGGAGAAGTCCAGGGTGGGATCTCCTTCTGAACTTCTCCAGCGCCTGCCCGCTCCTGATGCGGGCACCGTCTCTGTTTGACGACCCTCTCTTAGGCGGCGTCCGGCACACACCGACGCCGCCCCCTCGCGGCTGGCCACATAATGCGGGTGGAGGGAAAACCCGTCCCGTCCACCCGCGGCCACACTCAAGGCGGCATGAGGCGCAGATGTTCGCGCCTCCGCCGCCCGAGTCGCCGGCGGCGAATCTGGTCCGATTGGATGTCGTCCTCCCGGGCCTTCTCCGCCGCCTCCTTCTGCGTGATTACGTCCTCGCAGAAGGTTGCGAGCGCGGTAAATGAGCTCTCGCTGCCGACCATGAAACGAACGACGGCCGGCAGCGAGAGATCCCCTCCGATGACTGCAGTGAGGACCCGGCGCTGCGTCTCCCATGCGGGGCAGACCGCCAGCGTGTGATGAGCCGAATCCTCACTGCAGTCGCAGTGGTGGCAGGCGGGACTCAATTCCCTCCTGGCGACCGAGTGCAGGTACTTTCCGAAGCAACCATGCCCGGAAAGAACCTG
Organism: Phragmatobia fuliginosa; assembly: GCA_932526445.1. Classification (NCBI taxonomy): domain Eukaryota; kingdom Metazoa; phylum Arthropoda; class Insecta; order Lepidoptera; family Erebidae; genus Phragmatobia; species Phragmatobia fuliginosa. The sequence continues at coordinate 13,668,986 of OW052074.1, read as the reverse complement.
TGTCAGTCGAAAGGTAAGGGTCCCGTGCTGCCGCACTGCCCATTCGCCGATGACCGGCTGAAGCGCCTCTACGGTGGCGAAGCCAGCACGTGGAGTCTCCAGCCGGACCGACCAGCGATCCATCGTGGCTCGGTGAGCGGCTTCGCGCCACTCGCGCACGTCCTCGGGCGGAGGTCCAACTCCACCACTCTCCGCCCGGTAGTTAGCCACTCGCCGATAAACGTCGGCGAACACTTCCGCCTCCAAATCCCACGGGGGTGTTCCGGCCAGGGCGCACGCCGCCTCCGTCGATACGGTGCGGTAACCCCGTATGGCTCTGACCGCCAGAGTTCTCTGCGGCCGCCTGAGGCGCGCCCTATTCTGCTCGGTCAGAGCCGCCGCCCACACCGGTGCACCATAGAGTGCCATAGACCGGACAAAGCGTTAACATCCTACGGCAAGGTTACGTTGCCACAACACGTCTTGCTAGCAAGCGCGGATCCAGGGGGGTGGTCATGGGGGTCATGACCCCCCCCTGGGCGCGGTCCGGGATTTAGGTGTAAAACTAATTAAAATTGTTAAACATAATTTTAGATTGTTTATCCCAATATAATTTAAACATTGACACTGTGAAACAACTAGCAACCTTATACATTGTTACTTTTTAAATACTACCCCAGTTTTTGTCATTGTAAATGAATATCGGCTCTGGATGGTGAAGTGGCAGCGGTGTTAATCCATACCACAGTCGATTTATAATCTAATTTTAGATAGATAGATAGATAGATAACTCTTTATTTGCACACAAAATTACAGGGTTACAAAAAAAGGAACACATTGATTAAATATAGAGTGTACAAAGGGCGGCCTTATTGCTAAAAGCAATTTCTTCCAGGCAACCTTAGGATGGATCAAATGTTGTAGAGAGACAGTAGTAGTTGAATATGCATTTTTGAACCTATTATTTGCTTATTATTATGTACTATACCATATTACATATCCTACTACATATATTATATTATCTACAAACATTTACAATTTTTACTTACATATAAGATGTATACTTATTACATTATATATACTTACATATACATACATACATACATAAATACATACTATAACAGTAAATATACATATATAGATACATACTTAAATGAATAAAAATAGAAAAGAGAAACAGTTTCGTTTCACCCTCAATCGTGTCGGACTCAATTAAGGTGAATAAAATTCCTGTACCATTTTCTTGAATCTATTTAATGTTTTCGCCTTCCTGATGTTAAGCGGCAGTGCATTCCATAATCGCACAGCTTCAACGGTGAAAGATTGGTCATAAAATTTGGTGGAATGCAGTGGCATCTCCAGTTGTAAACTTACGGATGACCGCAGACATTTTTCATGTGTGTCATTAAGGAACTTGAATCGTTCTTTGAGGTAGAAAGGGGTTTTAGGATTGAACAAAATGTTATAAAGGAAAATAAGGATATGAGTATTCCGGCGAGAGCGAATTGGAAGCCACTTGAGAAGTTGACGGAATTCAGAGACGTGATCGTATTTTCGTAAACCAAATAGGAATCGTATACAGACATTTTGTAGTCGCTCAAGCTTATCGAGTTGGGCTTCAGTGAGATTCAGATAGCTGACATCGGCATAGTCGAGAATTGGGAGGAGAAGTGCTTGTGCAAGCGCAGCCCTAGTTGCAGTTGGAAGGAAGTTGCGTAGTCTTCGAAGAGATCCGGCTGAAGCAAATATCCTACGACTGACCTCTAGCATCTGTGAACCCCATGATAAAGTATTGTCTATGTAGATCCCTAAATTTTTTACAGTAGTGCTGATCTCAAGAGTTGTGCCACCGAACTGAATTTGAGGCAGCTGAGTCCAGTTAACTTTTGAGATGAGTCTGTGGCTGCCAATAACACATACCTGTGTCTTTATAGGATTAATCTTAAGTCCATAGTTATAACTCCATTCGCCGATGCGTTGAAGGTCAGCATTAATTATGTTGAATGCATCCGATAACAAGTTAATGGGAGCTTGTGTATATATTTGTAAATCATCTGCATAAAGGTGGTAGAAGGAACTTAGTTGATTAGAGATTGAGTTTATAAAAACAGCGAAGAGTAAAGGAGATAGAACGCCACCCTGTGGTACACCAGCAGATATGCTGCACCAAGAGGACATGGAGTCATCAATGCAAATTCGTTGCCGGCGACCAGACAGGTAACTATGAAACCAATCAATTGTCCTTGGAGATAATTTTAAATTGCGATATTGAGCTGTATAACTTCGTGGGGTAAAAGAAGGGCGTGTGTAGGACTCCCGGGGGAACCGGTCTACCCACTTAACCTCGGCAGCTCGGAGGAACTCTAGGAACGCATCAGCGGCTTTTGGAGTCCTCCGGCCGGATATTTCGACTGAGGTACATCCCGGAGTGACTAGTCTCACCCCGGGGGCAGACGCAACACCGACCTACCTTAGACGACACCCTCTGGCCGCACCAGGGGTGTCACTTATCTCGGGTCGTTTGCAACGGTCACATCTCCCCAATATGTGGCTGCAGCGACCCTTAAGAGACGATTGGGGGACTAGCGACCTCTACCGCGTCCCCTTCACCGCCTCCTTCGAGCAGGATCGGCCTTCCCGATCCCTCTCAGCGGACACATTCTGGAGCATAACGTCCTCACTCTTCCTACACTTCCCATTCCTCGTCACTCGCCAGCATTATGGCGATCAATGCTGACGGTGATATGTTTCGTCCGATCTATCTCCTACTCGACGCTCTGCAGAACGGCAGAACGACTCCAACAGCGCGTTAGCAAGCACAGCCCTGAGTTACGAGCCTTGCCTGCCAAGCCCGCAGAGCTTGCCTATACGCGTTCCGCAGTAGCATTCCGGGCTCGTGGTCCAACACTGACTCTTTGCGTTTCCGACCGACAGAACGAATTTGGTCGTAGAATATCGTGTCCATGTCGGCCAGAATGTCGAAGGGCGGAGATCGCGCCAGGACCGTCGCCTCGTACAAAATCGTGCAGTAGCCTCGTACGACCCGTATGGTATTATGGCTCTAATAAAGAAAAAAAAGCCTATATTAGGCCATAACATCCTGTCAGATGATTCAAACAGCATCTCTGAGGCAATGTTTAGCATGACTGTAGAGTCCAATACGATAGCGACAGTGGCGTGTATTATGGCCACATTACCTGTTTCTGTTGATCATGAGGTAAAGTCCTGGGATTTCTAAAGACGGACCAAAAGTTCGGAGATTTGTTTGTTGGGTTTTCGTGAAAATATAGTACTTTTGCGTACTATATTATATTTTTTGCGCCTCCATTTTAGGAGGAGTCCAGGGAGAGATCACCTCCTCGCAGAAGGTTGCGACCGCGTTAAAACAACTGTCGCTACCGGCCATCGAGCTTATGACGGCCGGTAGCGAGAGATCCTCTACGATGACTACAGTGAGGCCCCGACGCTGCACTGCCTATGCGGGGCAAACCGCCAACGTATGCAGGCCCGATGTCTCACTGCAGTCGCAGTGGTGGGACTCGATCCCCTCCTAGCGAACGAGTGTAGGTACTTTCCGAAGCTACTGTGCCCGGAAAGCACCTGCGTAAGTCCGGAAGTCAGCCACTCGCCGATAAACTTCGGCGAGCACTTCCGCTTCCAAATCCTACGGGGGTGTTCCGGCCAAGTCACATGCCGCCTCTGTGGACACCGTATGGTATTCACGTAAGGCTCTGACCGCCAATATCCTATAGGGGCGCCAGAGGCGCGCCCTATTCTGGACGGTCAGAGCCGCCACCCACACCGGTGCACCGTCCTGTGCCATTGACCGGACAACCCCCGTGTACAGCTGCCTCGTGGGAACACTGGCCCCGCCCAAATGGGCAATAATAACCCTAGGGCGAAGTGCTTATCGAAGAGCCACCTATCGTCTAGAACCAGCCCAGAAACCTCATCTGGGCCCGGACCGCTACGAGGACCGAGTTGACCTCGATGGAGGCGCCGACGGGTGAACCACGACAGAGCCCATGAAACAAAAGGGGCCCCATCTTATCCAGGGCCACCCATAAACCCAGCGCCTCAATGCGCCCGACCACCAGAGCGACCCCTGTGGTGGGCAGGCGGGCCGTCTTCTGGAAGTTAGCCACCCGAGCCGTGACCAAAGTGTCATCGGCTTAACAAATTACGCCCAGCCCGGGGGGAGACGCCCTCGTAGGGCCCAGTCGTATCCCATGTTCCAGCAGTGGTCGTAGGACAGACCCTGCAGAACACCGCACGACATGGCCCTGTGTCTCAAGGCACCATCTCGGCTCTCGAACATGACGGTACACTCCTCTAAATATTCTGCCACAAGCCGCCTCAGGTACTCTGGCACACCGTGATAGCGGAACGCTTCCCTGATGCAGGTGAATGGCAGACTATTAAAGGCGTTGGCGATGTCCAAGGACACCGCCAACACCACTCCGCTGCAGGTCACTGCCTCTTCTGTCACGGCCATAAGGCGCAACACGGCATTGACCGTGGAACGCCCCTCTCGGAACCCAATTTGAGCTTCCAACAAGTCGGGGCCTACCTTGCAGAGGTGCCGAACGATGCGGGCAGAGAGAACCGTCTCAAATAACTTACCCGCCTCGTTCAGCAACACGATGGGCCTATAGGCCGCAAGGTTGGCAACCCTAACTTGATCACAGCTATGTGACCCCCCCCTGGCGCCAAAGCTGGATCCGCCCTTGCTTGCTAGTCCCCAACCTACACCTTAACCATCTCTTGAGAGAAGACCCGAACCCAGCAGTGGAACGTTATAGGTTATTGATGATATTATTTATTAAATATAAGATAACGATGAGAAACGTTCAGAATTTAAGTAGTGAAATATAAAGACGGTAAAAAAGTGTGTTGTAATCATCTTTATAATAAAAATAACTAATGCTCAAGTAACAATACCTTTAACCAGCAGTTTCACCCTCTTTAAGATTTCAATTTTCAAAATTATCAATTTTACAAAGAAGCGTAAACATAACAGCTAACAGAATCGCAAAAAAAACTGCATAATCATTTGATGTCCATTAACACCGTTACACAAGCAAGTTTAAAGAATAAACCAGAGTAAAATTAATTTACACAATACCATGTTTTTTTACACTGGGGTGCACTTCATTCCTTTGTGTAACCAAATATAATAAACGGGGAAAGGATGCGAGGTGCTGAAAATATTGCTATTTTGACTACCAGAGAATGAGCTAAGGAGTTCAGTACTGATACTTGGTTTATGAAGGTCTGATGGAAGTCGCTCCTCGTAGAAGATTAGCTTATCTTGAGGTTGAGGAAGAGATGTATTATGTCAAAACTCACGAGTTTTGCGGTTATCACCCGCGAACTATGCGGCCGATTATCACAATCGCAAGACGTACGATTGCAAGAGAGGCGGTTTAGTTCAGTTTATATTTGTAGACAAACATGCACAGAAACATTTAATCACTTCACAAAAGTACAACACATTGTATTCCGGTCGGTGGGCGCTGGTAATAACTGCTCCAAAAACTTTCACACTCCTGATGCAGTTGGGTAAAAAAGGAAAACAATCGACACATAGACTGCACGGTTGGCCTAGTGGCTTAAGCGGTCGCCACGCCGCATCCTACTGCGCCAAGTGTCGTGGGTTCAAATCCCACGTAGAATAACACTTTGTGTGATTTACAATTTGTTGTTCTGAGTCTGGGTGTTCTTTATGTCCGTTTCATGTATGTTTGTAAAGGAATTATATCCACGACACAGGAATTTATATTCCTAATGCGGGGGTTGTCTTTTTAAAAAAGAAAAAAATAGCAAGAACACAAACAGTTGTAATCCATCATAACTATTGCTTCGATATGGATTTCCCCCCATCGGATAAACCATTATTCACTAGAAAATAAGAAAAGCCGTTGTCGCTACCACTAAGGGGCCGCCTCCACTGGCGAAAGAATCGCAGTGATTCCGTAAAGGTACCTTTACTGTACTGACTGGTGTTACGGGGCGTAATGTAACGTATTACATAACGAGCATTCATGCAGTCAGTACGGGAAAATGAGGCGCTCGCAGCGAGCAACGAACGGCTCGCTGGTAGATTACGCCCCGTAAACCCAGGCAGTACCCTTCTTAACGAGTCGCGAAGGAAAATCGGTCGTTCATGGAGATTACCTGACGATAGACAAGCAAGAAAGACGGCTCCTTAATGACAGGCTTTTTTATCTGGCTTTCTGAGAAACACTGCAGTCTTCTGAAAAAACTTCTAGAGCTCTAACTCTATGGGGAAGTAGTTAAAAAAAAAAAGGTTTATAGTTATATTAATTTATTTACAACTAAATATGTATTTTTTGGTATTTTAATTATCCCATTTCTTAGAAATGTCAATATATTCGCCGTCCGGAGACTCGTAATTCTTGATCGGTGGCGTGGCGACCGTTCCGCGGATTTCGTATGGGATCAACGACATATCGGGCTGTAAACAACGAATGTTCGTCATTAAATTCTTATTATTAATCTAAAAGTTCTTAATATGATTATAAAATCAATTTGTGTATATTTTTTGTAATTATATGTGAATGTGACTACTCTGCCTAATGTTCCAACATACACAACACAATACACGGTTTAGATTTATTTAAAGGAACGGGTCACAAGGGGTCATCCATAAATTACGTCACACGAATTTCATGATTTTTTTGCCCCTCCCCCCTCCTTGTCACAGCTGGTCACATTTGTGAGACTCCCCCCCTCCCTAGTGTGACGTCACATAATTCTTTAATTTAAATTTAGAAATCATTGAATGAAAACGGGCTCCGAAATCAGTTTTATTTCCATTTAAATTATTTTTTAATAAAATTAACTTCAAATCAAACAATTAATAAAACAAAAATTGATTAATTATATAAATTAAAGAAAATAATAAAACAAAAGTTTTTCAAAGTGCGTGTCAGGTTGCGCATAGAATTTGGTTCTGTGGTCACCCATAATGATAGGTAGATTTAAAACCGTGTCCAATAGACAATTGTTATGTTTACATAATATTTCTTAATTTTTGTACGTAGTTTTCCAAGTGATCAACAACAATGACGTGACGTGACGAATAAAAAAAAATCAAAACCGCTATAGTTTTCCTATAAGTTTTAATATATAGACTACTATCATGATTTTTTTCAGATTTTTTGAGTTTTTAGAAGGGGGATGATGCCCTATTTTTACAAAAAATACGTTTTAAAGTTGAATAACTCGCAAACGTATAACTAAATCGAAAAATCGTTTTAACAACCTCCCAATGTTTTAAAAAGACCTATCTTATGATACCCCACACGATTGGTAGCCTCAAGAAAAAGAAAACATCTACATTTTACCAAAGGGGACGTACTCCAGATAAAAATATTTTTCATATTTTATTGCAGCACTTTATCGACGTAATTACAATACATATTCAAGCAAAATTTGATCTTTCTAGCACCAACCGTTTGGGTGGTAGGTCTAGGACGGACGGAAGGATATGACGAATGTATAAGGGTTCCGAGCCAAGAACTACGGAACCCTGAAAACGATTATATTAATTAAAGAAATTAACAAAATAAAAAAACTAAACCAAGTTTTATTGTCATTTACTATCCAGTTCTCAATGTGACTCAGAGATTAGTCGGTATAGGTTGCCCGGGAGTCCCACAAACACCCTTCGTTGTCCCCAAGAAGGGTACGGTGAGAAAAGCATTCCCCGCCTAAAAAAAAGTATAAATATGTATATATAATATACTCTAGAAAAGTAAATGTATTGGCCCTATCTTCTTGAAATTAATTACAAATTTGTCACAAATATTTAATTATTTGTTCGACTATATTAGATTAGAATATACTTTATTGTACACCAAATACAGTTTTTACAATTGAAAGTTTCTATAAGATATGTACAATGGGCTTTGGATGGACTATTCGACAGAAGAAAAAGGTGATTTAATCACAAAATAGTAGAACTAAGAACGACGTTGTTTATCCGCGAAACACAGTGGTCAAATGAAATAGAAACAAAGAAACAAATCACCGCTAGGTCCGCTAGGCGCAATCAAAGGGCACCTAGGCGGTCGGCGCGTAGTACTAGTAGAGCGAGTGGTCACCAAAACAATTGGTATCTTATATTTACACAGATATCCATAGCTGTATAATATATGTTCTTGAGGTTTTCGTAAAGTAATAGTTTAAAGTTCGTGTTTTAAGACTTAGACTATAACAGATTTTGAAATGTGACGTCACATAATTTAGGACCCCTCCCACCCCCTTGTCACACAATGTCACACTTCGTCGACCCCCTCCCTCCCCCTTAAGGTGTGACGTAATTTATGGATGGCCCCCAAGTAGTTATAATGCCCTGTGCAATACCAGAAATCTCAGCGTATTGCTGTAGTCCGAGTGACTACAGCGCTGGTATTACGATAGGGCCCGGTGTCGTCGGTCTTTCTGTCCGGTGGTGTTTATATATTAATAATAAATAAATAAATATTTCTGACATCTTACACACAAAGACATCTAGTTCCAAACTAAGCAGAGCTTGTATTATGGGTACTAAACAACTGATATAAATACATTAACATACTTTTTTTTTGTAAATACATACATATTATACATAGAAAAAACGCAAATTCCGAAACTAATATTTGTGAATCACACAAATATTTGGTCTGCCCAAGGAATCGAACGAGAGACCACTTGATTAGCAGCCGCAAACGCTAACCACTAGACCAAGAAGGCATTGTAGTGTTTACAAAAGAATAAATCATAAAACAATATTATACATACCATTATAGCCTCATTATATAGATCCTCAGATTCCTCAGCAAGCTTTTCAAGTGCTCTGCGTTGAGCAGCCATAATCCTATCAATTTGAGCTACATTGGCCATATACTCCTCACGTTTGTACCGTGTCCATTGTTTCTGCAGTAATGCTCGAGCTTCTATCACTTCTGCTGATAGCTTAGGTTGAGGTCGCTTCCTCTTACTGTAAATATAATTATTCAATAGTCTAGACAGTTCAGGCCAAAATAACAATTTGTTATTTATAACTAGCGAGCTGGTCCAGCTTCTCTGAACCATATAAACCTTTCTCTTTAATCATTTTATCTATTGTTGAGAACTGCATTAAAATGCGTAAATAGTTCAATAGATCTAAATGAACAGAAAGCGGAAAACTTCATTTTGAACTATGGGGTTGTCCATTAATCACATTTATTTTTTGGCATTTTTAACCCCTCTCCTTGGTGATACATGGTGAGTTTTAAGACAACCCCCCACCTCCTCCTCTATACCACGAGTACTATTAGTACCTACAATTATTTTTTTTAATATTTATAAAATACAGGTATAAGTATCATCTAATTTTATTATAGAAAATTAAAGACTTACAATAATAACGTTCAGAGGTAGATAAAAGGAGAAAGTTTTTGACTGACATATAAATAATGAAGGAAATACGAAAAACTTTTTGTACTAATACATGAACATAATTTCCGTGTGGTGACGGAATAAGAATACAAAGTGTACCCCTATTCATTCCATGGGTGTCGTAAGAGGCGAACTAAAAGAACAAAATAAGCAGCTAACATCACTGCCAAGAGAAGGAAAACTTGAAACAAACCCTTTACCAACCCGTCTGGCCAGCGTGTAATATCAATATCCTCGGACCACGGATTGGCAAGACTTTCTTCAACGCCAATAACTGTTTAAGCATCTTGCAAGTCAGTTGTTGGCACAGTGCTTTGTTGAAGATCAACATCGGTTTCATCAAGTCACGCAGATAATCTGTGCTTGTTCAGGTTGACTTGATCTCTTGACTATTATTGCTTGGATTCAGTTGCTTGTGACAAGAATTCACATGTACCTTAGCTTTTTTCTGTACGACGACGTTCCAATTAAGACGTTCCAATCAAGATGTTCCAAATAATAAATATAAATAACATATAAATAATAAAAATAAAATGTAATAAGAAAATGTATGTACAATAAATAATATAAACATACGTCACTCTGCTTTTAGGTTCAGTATCGCGCGTTTGCCGAAAAAAAAAATACACATGATATATTACTACCTACACCCCTCCCCCCCTTTCGAGCCTCACGTGATGAATAGACAGCCCCATATTATGTTAAAATATGTACGTAAAACAAAAAAAAACTATTAGTTTAAACTATTTAGTAAAAAAACACACACACATGTATTTATTTAATAAATAGGGAAATAGTGAGTTTTATACTCTAGTAACAATTAAAAATTATATTAAGCTAGCAGAGCCACATCTACGTTTTTTAATTGCTTGTATCACAGAAATATCTTGTATCACAGAAATAGTTTTGTGCACACAATGGAAGCTCTCAAAAGAATAATTTGTCCTCATTAAAAAAACCAAGGTTGTTACCCACTCCTATTGGGCATAGCATAATGATATATATACCCTTGCTCGATAAATGGACTATCTAACTGTGAAAGATTTTATCCAAATCAAACCAGTAGTTCTAAAGATTAGCATGTTCAAGCGAAGTAACAAAGTCTTAAACTTTATAATATTAGTAAAGATTACTTACGTGAAATTGTCTAACAGTTCAAGGGGCACTTCCATTTCATCAATAGGCTTCAACTGTCGAGCATTTTTCTCGAGCCTCCGGATTTGCTTTTCCAACTTCTTACGACGCCTTTCCTCACGAGCTTTGACTATGGCGGGATCCATCTTCTTTTTCTTTTTCAATGGCTCTGCCCTGAAATAATATAAGCATAAATTGACTGCCTCAGTGGTGCAGTGGTACTGTTCAATTCCCAACTGTGATTAAGTAAATGTTACGATCTGCAAATATTTGATTCAGAGTTTGCATGTTTTCTATGTATTTACAAAAAAAAGTATATATGTATTTGTATCAGTTGTCTTGTACCCATAGTAGATCTGCTTAGTTTGGGACTAGTGGGGTTTGTGTAAGATGTCTGTATTATCTCACTCATCATTGTCAACTTTGACCTTTTCCCAATTTTGCCTGAGGAGTGTGTAAAAAGTTTTCTTATTTAATTATACTTGATTACTATGCATTTCTAGTATGACGAGCTGATGCCCGCGGCTCCGCTCGCGTTTTAGAGGTATTAAAAATAGATGTTGGCCGATTCTCAGACCTACTGAATATGCATATAAAGTTTCATAAAGATCGGTCAAGCCGTTTCGGAGGAGTATGGCAACGAAAACTGTGACACGAGAATTTTATATATAAGATAAGTATTGTCCAATGGCTACTGACTATAAGTCAATACACTCAATATATATTTTTCTGATACAAGACACTCTGACATTTTTAGCACAAGGGAAATCTTTACTAGACTCGCACACTAAAATAATCATTGTCACAATGTACTCAGTTTGGCAATTAAAACTAAAATTCTAAATTTCATGGACAAACACGGTCCATGTCATTACAGTGTGGTGTATAAGCCCATTTCGGCTTATGCTTATGGTTGGAGGGAACACCCCTACCATATTTTTTTTTATTATTTATTTATATCTTCCTTACAATATCCTTACAGACTAATCCAATGCTAAATTGTTGTTACATTTTTCTAAAAAAATAATTACATAAGTGTGTATTTTATTCATACATAGGTTGCCTCGGTGAGATTCTTAAACCTTTCATAATAGTGTTTGCAGTTTAATTTACAAAACTACTCATAGTTATTCAGAAGCTTTATTTTTAGTGTTTTACTTACCAAAGTTGATCTGTAATTTTAAACTGCAAAGACGCCGTTGCAGAGACATTTCTACTAATAACTGAGGGGGCAACTGCAGGCACTATTGATAAGCTGTAAAAATTGTTTAAAAACATTTAAATATATGTACTCATAATATATTTACTCTCCCTTTATATGTTAGGTTATGTTGACATAATGATTTAAAAAAAAAACACCACAAATCACATACCGTGTAAATTGTCTCAACAAAGACAAGTTAAACATGTTTGTTATCCTTCAATATTGGCCAAGGAAGCTTAAATAATAATTAAACTTTCGTAGCTAGACTAAAAATATTGGATGTCGAACTGACAGTTCACTGTTAGACATTGTTGTTTGACAGTTGACAGATAACGTTGTGGTCCGTTGTCCACAGAGTGACAAAACACTAATATTCATTGTTGTATTCTCAGAGTATCGTAGTTAGAAACTGAAACAACATCGGAGTGGCGATCGCAAAATTACGAATTTATAAGGATTGTTGATAGAACATATAATGTTCATTACTTTAGTGAATTATTATGCCTTAACACATTTTACATGTCTACTTGTTATTTTATTTAATTTGTACGAAGTTTTCCAAATAAGCGAATTTTACAAAATAGGTAACTTCTGAACTATTATAGAACTTTAAAAGTTCAGCACGTGGACAACTATCATAAATTTGCCCAGATTTTTCGAAGAAGTCGTTAAATTTTTAGTCGAGTCTATTTTCAGTAAAAATGCACTTGCAAGTTGAGCAGCTCGCACACGAATACCTTAATTGAAAAATCGTTTTAGCAATCTCTCAATGGTTTTTAAAACATATATCTAATCGTACCCCACACTATGGAGTGCGGTACTATGGGCAGTCTCAAAAATCATCCTAACTTTTGAAAAAGTACCCCAAACAAATCTTTTTAAATGATTTTAATTTAGCACTTTGTAAAGTTATTAGTTATTATTAGTTTTAATTATTACTACTGATAAACACACACATCCATGCACGCAAAGTTTCGTCTTTCTAGCACTAACCATTTGTACGGACAGACGGACGTGACGAAACTATGAGGGTTCCGATCCGAGACATGATCTACGTAACCCTATTTTAATTTTTTTATTTCATACTAGTTGAGTCCCGTGGTGTTACCCGCTATTATTGTTGCAAATCGCGAGTAATACCACGAAGCACAGCTAGTCCAAAAAAATTGTTACTCCTTATGTCCTTAGCTACCTGCCAGTGAGAGTCCTCTCTAAATTGGCCCAGCCGTTCCAGAGACAGACGGACAGACGCAACTATTTCGTAGCCTAGTGGTAGAGTGAGACGTAGCGTATGCGAAATTCTGCCATACTACTGACAGTTTTTTCGTTGTTTCGCTGCCGCATACGAATGCGTCGGTGTACTAACGGCGTTAAAACGAAAAGATGTCAAAGACACCGATTTTTTACCAATTTATTATTTTTTTACAAAGCATTATTTATCACAAGCCCTTTTAAAAAGATTGTCGCAACTTTATGTAAATACTACTGGTTATATGAGGTAATTTACCTGTAGGTATTGAACAAAAGTTAATTGTGTACCTGAGTTTGTATACTATTACAAAATTACGTCATGTTTGTACTTAGTTGGTATAAGATCATCTTAGAATGATTTTCAAACAGTCATCATTACATAAGATAATAATTTTAGTTATTATGTCTAGTAATGACCTTGCTATGGAAACTATTCATACAAACTACAAATGTACAGCACAGCAACGGAGTCCATAATGATCTTAATCTACTGTGAATTCCCTAATCTTAATCCTAAATGCGATTACGCCGAAAAAGTCAGAAATATTCAAAAGAAAGACTAAATTAACTAATCGAATCAAAACAGCTTGTATGTATGTGTAAGCTAGAGCGTTTAGAAAAATATAACTACTGTTAAATGAGGCCAGATCTTGGGAGTTATCGCAGAGGGCTCTACGCATAGATTACCCTCTTCTGTGTCTATACGAGACAGGATGTTCACTTAGGGCCCACTTATGGGGAAGTGGTGAAGATAAGTAGCGCCATCGAGTTCGATGGTATTGATTAGTATTACGTTTCAATCACTTATGTCGAAACAAGAAGTAATAGGTATATTCTTCGAAATAGATTAATATAAAATGTCCGCGACGTCATCCTACTAATATTATAAACGCGAAAGTTTGTAAGTATGTGTGTATGTTTGTTCCTCTTTCACGCAAAAACTACTGTACGGATTTGGATGAAACTTTACAATAATATAGCTTATATATCAGAATAACACATAGGCTACATTTTACTGCAATAATCGAGATACACGGGCGAAAGCTAAGTGATTATAAAAATACCTTAGAATATTAAAAAATAGATAAATCGTAGATGTCAAAATATATCCGAACGAACCTAAATAGGGTATAATTAACGTGACCATACGTCCCGCTTTCGGCGGGATTGTCCCGCTTTCAAGCTGCCCGTTCCGCTGTCCCCAACGAGAACAAAATTGTCCCGCTTACGAATAAACCTCTATACCTACTTACTTATTACTTGCCTACATTATTATATTGCGAAAGACGGCAGCGCAGTGCAGCGTTATACAAAACACATGTAACTGCAAATTAACATCTCAGTCTAATTTAAGAAAAAGTTAAGATTGTCTTTATATTTGAATAAATAAATATATTAATAGTTCATTTATCTATTGTGCATCATATGTTTATTTAGAAACTTACTGAATACTTGCTTATCCCAACTCCTTATTATATTACATAATTTTAACAAATAGGAACCGACTTCAAAGAAAAAATATTCCGAGTACCCATATCGCGACAATTGTGCCTATGATATTTGAGGAGTTCCCTCGATTTCCTAGGGATCCCATCATCAGATCCCGATATGATGACGACGAGACCACCTGTAAGCTACGCCCATTTCAATGCAAAAAGAGTTTTTGAAATCGGTTCATAAACGAAGAAATTATCGCTGAACATAGGTACGTATAAAAAAAGAATCCGACGAATTGAGAACCTCCTCCTTTTTTGAAGTCGGATAGAAATACATACTAAAGTAACTCTAATTGGGTTCATAAGTTTCATGCCTAAACCGTTGAACTGATTTTGCTGTAGCAAAGTAGTTTTTTGTTGCGAAATTATTAATAAATATTATTTTTAGGATAAGTTGGTGTAAGAATTTAGATGCCAGTGAGGATAAGATACAACAATAAAAAAAATTAAGACATTTTTAAACCATAATTTTTATATTAAATATATTTATATAATTACACCGATGTACCCTATAAATGTATTTATTTATTAAATATACAAAATTCCGTAGGCGTCCCGCTTTGACACGAAAAAAAAATGGTCACGTTAGGTATAATATATATCAATGTAAATAGGTTACAAAGAACACGCATTATTAGTCGTTCAGAGAGATTATTTCTTACGGGTGGGCACTTGCAGTGTTGGCTGTACGATGCCATCCATGCGGCTAATACCATTTTACAAAGGGCTTACAAAACTTTATGTATCCATATATTTTTGTTTGCTTCTCTAATGGAAAGTGAACTGTTTAAATCCTGTCAAAACTTCGCCGGTTGCCATGCATAACACACTTGCATAGCAACCATAATGTTATACGCGGGTAACACCGCGGGGCGCAGCTAGTATGACTATGTTATAAGATTAGCTCACTTTAATCTTTTTTATTGGTTTATGCAATTTGTATAAGCGGTATAACATCACGCATGTATAACAAATAAAAAACGCAGACGGGACTGCGTGGATCAGCTATTAGTTCATATTCCTGGTTCTTTGTTTAAATGAGTAAAAGTCATGAAAGTTTTAAACATTAAACTGGTGCTGTTTGATCTTAAGTGTAGTAGACAGTATTTATTTACATTTACATACAGTATTTACGTGTAATATTGGTGGTGCATTTTGCGCTTCATAAAAGCAAAGGTTAACAAACTCATCAATTTTTTTCTCATTTGCCGGTAATTCATAGTATAAACAAAATCGCATTATACTTAATACAAGTACTTAGTGTTTAATATAAGCATACAGCGCTGAAAAAACAAACACTTTCATTATACTTTAACTGAGCCAAATTTTGTAGTCCACCATCTGCGTGATTTTCGGAAAGAAGCAGTAGGTACAGAGTTTTTGCTTCACGTGCTTAAACATATACGAGTAGATAAAGCAGTTTCATTCGCATACCATGAATCGTGCTGCTAAAATAGATATGTAGATAAATACTCATTATTGCACACCAAAAAAGTTCTGATCAATCTAGGAATAAATTGTTCATAAGTAACATCACAATGCGAACTTATCGCAGACTGCAATCTTTTAGGCGATTCACACACTGCACCGCGCTACGACGCGTAGCGCGGTGCTGTGTGTGTGCGTGCGGTGTTCGCGTCGCCAGTGTGTAAATCGCCTTACTGACAACCAGAGTGAATCATACTGTAGCTATAGTTGTAAGTAGCTGTTTAGATATTATGTCAAGCCATTTAACATACAAGGCACCGGTATCTAAAAAAAATCTAGCGGTAAGACAGAGTTCGTGAAAAACATTTTCGTTCCACCATTTTTCTCCGAATTACTTTGCAAATCCAGCTACCCCGAAAAAGTCTTTGGTATATAGCCCATGTCACTCAAAAATAAGGTAACCTATTGATCAAAGAATTTTCTGAAGTGGTTCAGTAGATCCAGAGGTTACCCTCTACAACGTCACAAACTTTATCTCTTAATACATATATTAGTGTAGAATATAAACGTTTGGTATTTCCACAGTGAGATTTTCCAAGTTAAGATACAAACAGTACAGTTGACGTACATCTAATATTTGTTGTTTATAATTTAAATTAATTCAAAAGGAATAATATACTATATAATAAAGTATTATTTAATCTAAAATAGTTACTAACTCTTCCCCGCAGTTCGCCCCGCGTATCTGTCGATTAACGTGGTAAAGAGTAGCTTATGTCCTTCGTCAAGAATCAACGTATTTCCATTAATAATATTATTGAATCGGTTAATCGTGAAATCGTAATAGATAGACAGACAGCGTTACTTTCTGATTTATAATATTAGTATAGACCGTCAATTTGATTACGACTAAAAACCATGGAGTGTCACCACCACTATTCATGTCCCATAGGTATCACAAAAACCGACTAATGGAAATAACTACCACGGCAACACTGCTGGACATAGGCCTGTCCTTTCTATGGAATGGCCTATGTCCAGCCAAAGGCCTAGGCAGTGAACTAAATGCTGCTAGTAATGATGATGATTTATTCACGCCACGGTGATTTGAGCACTAATGGGCTGGCTCGACCGGGGCAGTATTACCTTCACACAGAAGATCAACTTAAAATGACAACATTCGTGAAGTCGTATTTCGTTGGTGAGTGTGAGACCAGAGCTAAATGATGCAGAAGCAAATTACTAGGCCTCCTTAGCGGTCACTATTTTGCCTTGTCACCCACAATGAGGATGACGACCTTGGATGCTGCTCATGTTTTCCATTACCTAGTCACTTTGGTAGGCTGTAACATTTAAAAACAATCTTAACTTATAAAACTTAAAAGTATGAAGCTATGACGAGCTTGTGTATTATAGTTCCTCTCATAAAAGAGTTCCTGTAGTACCTACTCTTTCTTTGTTAGTATCCTTATTGAAAGAATTTGTATTCAAAACGAACCACTGAACAACATAATGAACTTAATTGGCAATTACGGCCTCTCATGGACATAATACTTTTAACATGGAAGTTAACAAAATGAAAAACAACATTTTGAGGGGTTCCGCATATCTATACTCATATTATAAAGCTATAGAGTTGATTTGTTTGGTTAAACCCGCTAATCTCCGAAGTACAGGTCTGTGATGGTGTGATGGAGAATTATTTCAATGTTGCGCGCGCCAGTTATCGAGGATGGCTATATATAATTACGTTATCACTAAAAAGGAGCGGAGTACCAACAGAAAATACTGCAAAATTGAAAAATTATTCCTTTTAAAATCTTTCATTGTACAAAAACAATTTATTCTCTTTAAGAGTTCTACCACATAGTTCACGACAACAAATTATATCCATCATTTAAGTTTACCTCACATTAAACCTTTTTTATGGTAAATAGATTAACAGATTGTTCACGCTATTACAACGGCACATCACAACACACAAACAAGAAACGCATATGAGGTTGCGTAGGTCAGCCACTAAATCATACACAGAACCTACCATCACCAAGAATCCGAAAATAATAAGCCAAATATGTAACCAGTACGTAAAACCTGATCTGTTATTATAAGTGACGTATTAAATAACATAACTGGAGCCTACGAATGGAACTATCACACCCACTTAACAAACCATCTTGTACGAAATGTTGTCAATTTATTATGGCTACTTGTATTCATTCAATAACACGGAACTGATTTCTAAGGAACCTTAAAATACGTAAATCGTCTCATTAAAGCAAACAAAACTGACAGTTAGCCTCATCCTTAGATGTGGTACGTTCAACATCATTCTCCATCAAGGACCGACGGCATTGACATGTGCGATTTGTGAATTTTCGACATCCATTTATTTATCACGTTCGACCAGTGATGCGAGACAGACGAAAATATGGATACCAATACATCAGACGTTAATGCAAACGTTACGTTAGATCAAGTGATTGATTACTTCAATTTGAATATATCTGAAGTGAACCAAAGTGAAGTGGCACAAATACATTTGTTTGATTTGTATGAAGCTTACAGAACAATTGAAAGGGAACAATTGATGGTGTACAAATCTGTTGCATATGTTATAGGAACGCTCATTATTTTGAGCAATTTAACTGTCGTTATATCTAGTGGCCTTATTCTTAGAAAAGGTAAGTCACTTGTTTAGTCAATTCTAAAATCATTACATAATATGTATAGCTACATACTACACACGTATATTTGATTGTATATAATTATTAGCATCACTACTCTATCTTTAAATTGTTATAGTGTCGAACACATATTAAAACACGTAGGTATTCATAATTGAAGAGTTTGTTTTTCAAAATATTCTATTTTATATGGTTGCTAAATTATTTCATTATTCCTTGGCATATTACGGTAGAGTTAAGAGAATAATAGGTCTAAATATTTCAATTTCATTTAAAATCGTGTCCACTTGTCTACTTAATGAAAGACTTAAGACACCAGATACGTTCTTAGAAGTAAATTAGGTACGATACTTATCGAATGATGTGCTTACTTGAAATCTACTTTGTACTTATGCAAAATTCATACATCTCGTAAATGGTTGGAACATTAAAGAGATATGTACTGCTACTGTCCGAGTATTTACTTTTGACAAACATGAGTCAACGAAGGTTTGGCAAACATGGAACCGGTTGTGAAGTTACCAATTACATAGATATTATACTCGATACAATTTTAGAATAGATTTAAGTTCAATACAAACACTTCTAAACGTGATAACCTAATATTAGAAATGACTTTAATAAAATATTATACGGTTGTGTCTCAGAACTCCGTAATTTATGTTTTTTTTTTATTTTTGGATTAAAAATACAAGATGTCATAAACTCTATTCAATGTATTCAAGTGGGTGTTGGAAGAGCCGACTAAAACAAAACAGTTTTGCAAAGGAAAGAAAAACCTGATACCAACCCTATACAGCTTTTTTTTGTTTGTGCAGCAATGCCTTAGGTTACTACCTAATGGTAACTATTTGCTATGTCGGACTCAAACCTACTAAAACCAGGTAGCCCCGGTGTATCCTAGAAAGACAAACCCCGGAACGCCGACGTGAACCCTATAGCGCTATAACATAGTAAGAAGAACCCTATGTCCAGCAATGGACTTTTTGATTTACTTTCCGTGGTGATCCATTAAACTATCATCATCATCATCAACACCGCAGTCCACTGCTAGACATAGGCCTCTCCAATTGCTCGCATCTTGGTTCGATACTTGGCTACTCGCATTCAGCTCCTGCCACTATTGAACTATAATTAATGACATTATAATTCAAGAATACACATTAATTCAATATGATGCACGCACAGACTATGAAGTTAGGAAATAAGCGTATGTTACATGGTATTTGAGTGCATTTTAGAGGTCAAATATTGCACACAACATGCGACCATCACACATCTCACACAATTTTTTGCGCAACACCTTACGGTGCTTTATGTCGTTACCGTACATTTTACACAGCGTTTTATCTCGCTGTTGTATCCAGCTTAGAATTTTTACATCGTTTTAATTGAGAACCTGAAGTACATAAAAGAAGGAAGGGACAGACTGAATGTCGAAGGCAGAGGACCATTTATATTCGTATATACTAGAGTGCCTCGGTGGCGCAGTGGCAGAGCGTAGGCAACTGCTGTCCTAGTATCGGGTTTATTTCCCTGTTCGGACCAAACGTTTATATGATCTTGTAATATTTGTTTCGTAGTTTGATGGTTTTCTATATATAATATATCTCGTATGTATTTAGAAAAAAAGTATACATATGTTTTTTATCAGTCCTTTAGTACATATAGTACAAGTGTGTCAAATTATGATTCGGTAGTCGACTAAATAAATACTATGCTAAAGAAATACGCTTAATCAACTTAAATATAACTTAAAAAAACGCACGTGTCAGAATATAGTTCCGTGGTCACCCGTAATGGTAGGTAGATTTAAAATGGTGACCAATAGACAATTATTATATTAAGTTATTATTTATTTATTTTTGTACGAAATTTTCCAAGTGAGTGCATTGTACAAGTAAGCCCCTTTAACTAATAAAATAAAGAAATTATCAAAGCCGCTATAGTTTTTCTTGAAAGTTCAATATATTAGAAACCTCACAATCATGATTCTTTTCAGATTTTTTCTTTTTAGAAAAAAATGCGCTTTCAAGTTAAATAACTCATAAACAAATGAATAATGATTAAATCGAATAATGATTTTAGAAACCACACAATGTTTGTTAAAGACCTATTTATATGATACCCCAAACGATGGGATAGACGTCAGAAAAAAAAAATCCCCACTTTGACCATGTAATTACAACACATATTCATGATCACATGCAGACATGGCAAATCTATAAGGGTTCCGAGTCATGAACTACGGAACCCTAACAACCGCTTTAACACCTGTAAAAACATATCTTCACTGTTTTTAAACGATATCAAATAACATAAAGAGTGTGTCCAAAATTAGAACACACTAACATATTTATTTTTAAATACATATAAGCTTTAAGTTTACCAGTTGTCATTACCTATTTTCTGTGGAATTCACACAACAAACACATCATTGCGCCATTAATGGATACGTCGGTTGTTTATACAATAAATCAACAAGCTTTACTTTACGATTGAAAACCTTCAGTAGATCATGATTTATTAATATTCTATGTAGGCAGGTATTTCCACAACCAATTATGGTCTTAAAAATGATTCTAGGAATTGATAACTCGTAATTTTACTACTTAGATATTTATATACTAACCTAAATAGTGTACAATGAAGCAAGCTAAATTCTTATAAATTTTAAAAGTGTGTACAGAGAACAAGGCCTCATTTGATTAACTATAAGTATTATTTTTTGTCCCTTGCTTGCAGGGCTTGTACTATGGGTACTAGACAACTGATAAAATACACATTATGCACTTTTTTTGTAAATATATACATATTATACATAGAAAACACTCAAACTCCGAAACAAATGGTTGTAGATCAAATAAACATTTGGTCCGACCCGGGAATCGAGACCTCTTGATCAGCCGCCGCATACGCTAATCACTAGACTAACAAGGTGTTCAAATGTAGTCCTTAGCCAAATTGGAAGTGTTTCGCGTCGATTCTCTTTCTACAACCACTAACACCACTTTTCTATTATTAACTAATACCACAGATTAATAAATAGTGCTAATACTTTGTTTTAACCACGTGACCAACCCGAACTCGGCTAGCGTGGGGACGTATGGCAGTAATCCTCTCCTGAGAGGAGACCCGAGCCTGACCGAGTGACATTGGCCAATGAAATTATAGAATTGAGAATAGAATAGAAAAGGAAAAACGTTTGGAACTTGGCATTCATGTGATTTGATCCCCAAGTACGTTGTTTCGCATCATGGAACTCTCTCTCCGTATGAAGTCACTAAACTTTTATAAACTAGACACTTGTCTAGTTTATAAAAGTTTACTTAAATATAGCGATCAAGTACGTACTTACTTGGTAATCAAACAATGACAACGCATTAATCGTTTGAAAATAGTTAGTGAAAAAATATGTTAATATTACCATTGGTAGCTACAATACTTATTTAAAGAAGTGACTTGTGACATGCTAAACGCCGACATCCAATAAGGCTTTAACAAAGTTTTTAAGAACTGTTGGTCTTGTCGAATGTACTGAACAATCCCTGATTCACAATTATCTTCTTTAAGGAGGGCTTCTTGTATTTCTTTTTTATGTAGAGTGATCTCAACAGATCTCCAAAGCCAAAGTACTAGGCGATATCGAAGTGCTGTAGATAGATTTCTATCAGACAACTAGCAGTAACGATTGCCAAAATGTTTGTCCAACGCAGAAAACAGGATTCTTTAAAATTATTTCACTAATTTCACTGATGATAGAATTATTAATTCATAAAAACGCTATAGAAAATTTGAATATAAAGTGATTTGAAATTGAAATTAGCTTAACCAGAATCGTAAACTTTTTGTCAGAACTAAAATTTGGAATGTTAATTATATTATTTTCCTCTTCTGTCCCATAAAACGCAACGCTGGTAGGTTCCTAACAAGGTGGTCAGACGAACTAGTGAAAGTTGAATGCGGGAAGCCGTTGTATGCGGGTACTACCTGCATTCAGGGCTTCCGCATTCTGGGCCGCTTGTTGTGGGGAACCTTGGAAGCGATCATTATCCTGATCTGGAAGTCTTATGAGGGTGAGATAATAATGATGATGTTGGTCTTATTTATAATCTACTTTTCAGGTCAGCAGCCCAAAAGCACTTATCTTTTGCTTGGGAATGTTTCTCTGGCGGACACAATCATCGGCATCGGACTCATTTTTGGAGTAACAGTAGACAACTCGGTCAGCTCTAACCGCTTATGTATATTTCAAATGGGTGAGTATCATTTTCAGTGTGCTGATGGATTAAGAACACAAAGTGTAACCACCCACTAGTATTCATCCCATCGATGGCATACTCGTAAAAGTAAATGTAGTAACAGCGCTGCAAAAAGAAGGAAAACTTGATACAAACCTTGTACCAACTCGTTGAGCCAGCGCGGTATAGTACCTATAACTCCCTTCTAAGGTCAGGCCAGGCCTATGTCCAACAGCAGACTCTTAAAAAATATGAATGTGCATAGGAGTGGATAGGTAGGGGCAAGACCCCTTGCCCTGCCCCCATTGAGGATTTTAACGGGCTTTTGTGTTTTTAGGGTTCCGTTGCCAAATGGCAAAAAACGAAATCCTTATAGATTCGTCGTCTGTCTGTCTGTCCGTCCGTATATCACAGCCACTTTTTTCCGAAACTATAAGAGCTATACTGTTGAAACTTGGTCAGTAGATGAATTCTGTTAACCGCATTAATATTTTTACACAAAAATAGAAAAAAAGCAATAAATTTTGGGGGTCCCCATACTTAGAACTGAAACTCAAAATTTTTTTTTTTCATCAAAACCATCTATGGATAGGTCTTCAAAAATGATATTGAGGTTTCTAATAAAAAAAAAATCTAAACTGCATAGTTTGCTCGAGAGACACTTCCAAAGTGGTAAAATATTTTATATGATGGTACTTGCTGCTACGGAACCATTCATGGGCGAGTCCGACTCGCACTTGGCCACTTTTTTTCTAGTTTTGTTTGAATATACGGTATAATTGGCCACACTGCCACAAAGAAAACAGAAACGTTTAATGACTACCGACATCGACAAGTATACAGCAAAATTTCTTGGAAACAATCATTTACTTGTGTCCGCCACATCATTGTTACTAAAGGCCAATTAATTAAATTACATCATGTCATTTATATCATATTCCAAAACCGGTTCATTCATTATCCGTACAAAAAACTGGAAAAAATAATAATTGAATGTTTCAACTTGCCGCCAGTAACTACACGATATTGCAACGAAACGTAATGTGACGTTATTAAATAGGCACATCTTGAACTAAATCATGTTAACATATACTTTGAAATAATTTAGAATGTATCTAAATTACAAAGATAATTTTGTATTTATTTTGTTAATAACAATAATGAAATTATTTTTATCACCAACAGGCATGCTGGTTTGTCCAGCGATGGTCTCCATTTTTAGCGTGGGTTTAATCGCTGTAGACAGATACATCTATATTCTACACGGGTTATACTATCAGCGCTGGTTTAACACTACCAGAGTAAGAATAGGAATATTGATCATATGGATGATTGGTAAGATATCCTTGGATATAAATTCTTTAAATTACCCATGTAAATAATAATTGTGTAGCACTTAGAAAAGTTGAATAACCTATATATACATTTAGTGTTTGTAAATAAAACTCTCAAAAACGGCAGTAACCTGCTGTAGGCTACCTAGCGTGTCGAGGACATTATACCTAGCGTGCCTAGTCGGATGTACTACCTACGGCATATAATTGTTTCACAAAGTTTTCAAAAATAAAAACCAGAATTTATCGAAAGCAGTAATAGATAGAATTAACTACATGTTTGTGTTAACACTCATTACAGGTATAACACTTGGATTCATGCCAGCGACTGGATGGGTTAACACAGAACTGTTCCCCACTCACTGTTACTACGTCGCTCTATTTCCTGGCTCCTTAATACTTCTCAATTCATTCCTCAGCATCGTTCCTATCGCATTAGTAGCTGTCCTTTACACCAAAATCCTCGTTGAAGCTTTAAAGACCGTAAAAACTTTAAATACTGGAGCTAAAAATACGAAAGCAAGTACACAGACACCAAACAACTCAAAGTTGAGAATGTACCGTGGTTCTAAAAATGACTCTGATATTACTACACAATCAGTGAAAATTCCCAGAGTAACTAGTTCCCCAAAATTATTCAGAAGTTCGTCATTCCACGTTAGCGGGAAACCTGAAGGTGAAACTGTTATCAAACAAGCATCATCGTGTCAATTTGATACTCCCAACGATCCCAATGACCAAGAAATTAATACACCTAACACTAGCAATATAACTGTGGACAGTAAAGAAAGAGCTTCCTATGGTTCTGTGATCAGTGTATCTTCTATAGAATCAAACATTTCTGACACCAAAATACCCGACTTGAAAAATTCTAAGTTCAGTAATAACGTTAAAAAGATATGCAATATTAATAAAGTTATTCGTAGGCCAAGTGAACCAAATAAATGGAGGGCCATTACAATTGTTTTGCTAACATCTGGAAGTATCATAATCACATGGACTCCTTTCTTTATAGCCCTAATATTTTATGTGTTTTGTGAAAACAAAATAACGAATGAGAGATGTTTATATATTAGACATCTCCTTGGTGGTCCTTTTCCCACATTAGCATTCTTAAATAGCATCTTGAATCCCCTTATATATGCATGGTGGCATAAGGGGTTTCAGAAATCAGTACAGACTTACTATAGAAAATGTATTAATAAGTTTAATTGTTGGGTTCACAGATGAAGCTTTGATTTTTGTAAGGCTTTTTATTGTGACTGACATTTTTGTGAATTGACGAGACTATTATGTTGGTTCAATGCTATTACTAGAAGTATTTCTGCTCAAATAAAAATTCTTTGGTCAAGGATCATTGTCAAATAACAGAATAAGAAGAAGAATATAAACTCGAAAAGTAAATATTAGCATCCATTTCTACATTACCAAAATAATCGATCAACTTTAAGGGTCAATAAGTTAAGGAAACGTTAAAGAATTACTATTTAAGCAGAATATTTTCCGAAGTAGGTTTTGTAGTTATCTGGTTGCGCTTTAATACTTTAATTATATCCATGACAATTATAATACTCCTAAGTTTTACAATGTCTTCCCACTGAGATATTTAAATTATATTTTCCAGATGTGTTATACTAAGTCCAGCTTAACTAATTTCAATATAGGTACAGTGTTCCAACTTAAATTCCAAGTAATTGTTGCTTAAGCTAGAATATGTGTGAATGTGCTAATTGTCGCTGTGAATGTTATAGCCACTCATTTACTTTAGATGAGTGAAATTTTATTGTAAGCTTTGTATTTTTACTTAACAAACGTTGTAAATAAAATTGTACTTAATATTATTAAAATGTTTTATGTGTTCTGTAGTTCTGATCTATATTTTAATATGATGAATGATCTTATATTCTTATGTAATGTTCGTGAAGGCTAGTTTCTAAGTAAGCAATATAAGTCACAGCTCATAGAGTTTACGATTGGAACTTTTTTGAAATACTCTCGTTAGGGTTCCTTAGTTGGACTCGGAACCCTTATAGATTCGCCATGTCCGTCGGTCCGTCCTTGACCTACCGCCCAAATAGTTAGTGCCAGAAGGATGAAACTTTGCAAGAATATGTATTGTAATTACGTCGACAAAGTGCTATAATCTATCTAGTGCAACAGTCTATCTCATTGTGTGGAGTATCCTTAGATAGGCCTTTTAAAAACATTGTGAGGTTGCTAAAACTATTTTTTGATTTAGGTATCCGTTTGCGAGTTATTCAACTTTAAAGCGCAATTTTTAGCAGAAATAGGGCTTAACCAGAGTTGCCACCCGTCCCGAATTTCCCGGGACAGTCCCGAATTCGATGATATCGTCCCGCGTCCCGAAGGCCTATTGATTTTGTCCCGATTTTTCACAAATGTAACAATTGCTCAATTTGAATTCACCTTATTCCTCTTCCGAGCAGTGTACATAAAAAGAAACAGCTATTGGGTGCCAAATGGAACTAATGACAAAGTTTTTATCAAAATCTTTATTTGTTGTATTCAGTCACAGGTTGTGATAAAAATGAGTTAAAGTATTTAAAACTGGAAAAGCACAGAAGTTATACGCATAATTGTGTCTTGTAACTCGTGCTCAGAGCATACTTCCTTTAAATGTTTATTTTAAGTGTGTATTTTCAGTAATGATAATAAAACGGTCCAATTTCAGAAATGGTTGTTCGGTAGATTTTTTACAAGCAGAATTGCAAATTTCACTAAAGACGCCAGCCAAGATGACTCTACTATACTTGATGGAAAGTATGAGTGGAATCAAAAAGTGGAGGGCTCCATACTCACTGCGAATGGAGGCAGTATGGCGGTCTATAGAGATGCTTCTTTACGCACCCCACTTAATGGACCCGGGATTATAGTAGAAAGGAAACATGAGTTAGCAGTGAGTTCCAGTTTTTCATTTAGCATTTAGAGGGGGGGGTCTGTTTTAACAACGCGATGTCTGTCATGTCTTTTACGTGCCCTTATCCTTACACTCAAACAAACATAGCAGCAAGTAAGAAAAAGAAGAAGCATACCAGTACCACAGCGGCATCCTCTTTTCCCACCAACCCGCTTTTTGAGGTGGAGTTCACAAATATTCGTGGACTCCATGCAAATCTCAACGCCGTCCACTAGCACCTTGAGACGGTACGACCGGCTATGCTTTTTCTAAAGAAGTTCTAAAGAACCGGGGTTCTAAAGAACTGTGCACCAGAGTTGTCTCCGGTACTGACAAGCTTGTATCGCCTGTCATATTCCTCAGGAATTGTCCCGGAGGCCTGGAGAGCGGTGAATGTTCAACCTATCCCCAATAAGGGTGACCGCTCAGATCCCGGCAACTAGCGTCCTATAGCTGTCACCTCCATACTCTGCAAGGTGCTTGAACGAATAATTAACAAGCAATTGGTTTATTACCTGGAAGATCACTCTCGGCTCTCGGTGATCGGCAATATGGCTTCAGACCGAACCGACCCATGGGTGATCTTCTAACGTACCTCACGCACCTGTGGGGTGAGGCTTTGGATAGGTATGGAGAGAACCTGGCCATCAGTCTAGACATGACCAAGGCTTTTGATAGGATTTGGCACCGTCCGCTTCTCTCTAAGCTTCCGGCATACGGCCTGCCCACTAAATTGTACAGCTGGATTGCCGCCTTCCTGCGCCAGCGCCGCATTAGAGTCCTTTGTGACTGCATGGCGTCTGATTTAACGCAGGCATACCCCAGGGCTCTGTCTTGTCGCCCACGCTGTTCCTTCTGCATATCAATGACATGTTAGCGCTTGGCAACATACATTGCTATGTCAAATAAAGATGACAGCACATTGCATGGACAATATTTTAGATATCCTACATTTAAATCGACGGACGGTGAGGAAAAACGACAGGAATTTGTCGCTGAAGTCGACCGGGTTCTGAACGTTATCTCTCAATGGGGTGATGAGAATCTGAGAAAAAACAGATTTGCGCGATCAAAACAAAAAAGTCTCCATTCCTTCCCCTTCCTACTTTTCAGAGTACTCAGCTGCCACTACAGGAAAAGCTCGGTATCCTGGGCATGGATATCTGCCAGGATCTCAACCGACGGGAGTACATCGAGAGCGTCACAAAGGCGGCCTCGTGGAAGCTAGGCGTACTAAACAAGGTGAGACGGTTCTTCTCGCCGGGGCATCTGTGTCTTCTCTATAAGACCCAGGTTCGCCCCTGCGTGGAGTGCTTCTCTCATCTTTGCGATACGCAGTTTTTGCTTGACGCTCTAGACAGTCCCGAAGCCACCGAGTTCCTGGAACCTTTGCAGTTGCGAAGAGATGTCACCTCTATGGCAGTCCTCTATGGCCTTTACCATGGGGAGTGTTCTGAAAAGCTCCTCCAACTCATCCCACCCTCTTCCTTCCTCTACAGAACAACACGATCTAGTCAGGGAAGTCACCCCTTCAGAGTAGAAGACATACGCTCCAGAACTAAACGGTTCGGGTCTTAAAAACTGGAACTCATTGCCAGCTCATATTTTTCCTTCCTACTATGATCCCGGGTCCTTTAAGCGGGGCGTGAAAAAGCATCTAACTAAGCCGCCATAATGTGGTTCGCCATACTGCTTGCATTTGCAGTGAGTATGACGACCCCCACTTGTGGATTTTACTCATGCTTTCCATCAGGCAAAATAAAGTCAAGTGCGTGAAAATTTTTTTTTCATGATTTTACTTCGGCACATTGTCGACGTAATAAAAACATGTCCATGCAGTTACACCTTTTTAGCACCAACCGTTTTGACGGATATAAATTTGAGGACTATAAGGGTTCTGACTAATAAGCTATGGAACCCTAAAAACTGATATAAAATTAGTGAACGTGCCCCGTAGCTAGGGCTCGGAATAGGTAGTTTAATTTTATGTGTAGGTAGTTTAATTTTATCGGAATAGGTGTAGCAATAAAAATATATTTGAAAAATAAATACGTAAATGTTTATACAAAACTTTTATCCTTTCCAAAAAAACTGCTTTTTTATCATGTCTGAATTAGACTGAAATTTGGCCGACTGTCTATAATAAGTATCATGTCCCGATTTTTTTTTTCGAAAAGGTGGCAACCCTGGGCTTAACCCTTAAAGCCAAAATAAAGCTGGATAAAAATATTAGGTCTTTACCTATGAAATTGCCGTTTTGTATGCAATAAGTGAAAGTACTTATTTTTTCAAACTTTTTATATCTGTTATTCGAAGTAATCACCCATGCAATCGACGCATCTTTGCCAACGCATTGGCAGTTTATTGATGCCTTTCTTGTAAAAATCAGCTGGACGGGAGGCAACAAACTCTTCAAAGGCAATTTGTACTGCCTCTCGGGAATTGAATTTTTTACCCACTAAAAAGTTGTCTAAATTTTGGAAAAAGTAATAGTCGGTAGATGCAAGGTCTGGTGAGTATGGCGGATGAGGGAGAGCTTCCAACCCCAGCTCTTGCAGCTTGGAGACTGTCTGTTGCGCAGTATGGGGTCGCGCGTTGTCGTGAAGGAGCAGTGGGGACGACCGATTGACCAAAGCTGGTTACAGATGTGCAAGCTTCTCCATCATTCTCTCCAGTTCTTCACAGTACATTATCTGCATTAATGCTCATGCCGTTTTGTAAAAAGCTGTGGTGAATCACACCCGCACTAGACCACCAAACAGTGACCATCACCTTTTTAGGGGTCATTTTTGGTTTAGGGCATTGCTCTGGTGCTGAACCAGGGTCAAACCAACTTGCTGAGCGCTTTCGATTGTCGAACAGAATAAATTTTTCGTCGCACGTAACAATTTTTAGTTTTAGACAACTAGTCCGTGTGGTGACGGATTAAGAATACAAAGTGTCACCACCCCTATTCATTCCATGGGTGTTGTAAGAGGCGACTAAAGGAACAAAATAAGCAGCTAACATCACTGCCAACAGAAGGAAAACTTGAAACAAACCCTTTACCAACCCGTTTGGCCAGCGTGGTTTAGTAGGCTAAAACCTCCTTTCTAAGGAGAGGCCTATGTCCAGCAGTGGACTGTTAAAGGCTGTTGATGATGATGATGAACTTTTTAGTGGGTAAAAAATTCAATTCCCGAGAGGCAGTACAAAATGCCTTTGAAGAGTTTGTTGCCTCCCGTCCAGCTGATTTTTACTAGAAGGGCATCAATAAACTGCCAATGCATTGGCAACGATGCGTCGATTGCATGGGTGATTACTTCGATTAACAGAAATATAAAAGTTTGAAAAAATAAGTACTTTCACTTATTGCATACAAAACGGCAATTTCATAGGTAAAGACCTATTATTATCTGAAAAAAAACATGGTATTAGTTCATGTATTGAAAACTTACAAAAATAAAGAAATAATTAAGTAAACCTTACAAATCTATTGGACACGATTTTAAATCCACCTATCATTATGGCTGACTGACACGAACTTGGCCTATTTCCGATTTTTTTTAATAAGTTTCTAATAACAGATGCGTTTCTTTATTTAAATGGAATATTCTGGCTTATTTATTGAAATATCTACCTTTCTCCGCTTTTAATAGGAGTAAAATTGTATTTTGACCCTTGAACTTATTACGTATTCTTAAAAATAACTTGTGTATAAATCAAGAATAAGTAGCACTAGGTATGATTA
Source organism: Phragmatobia fuliginosa (assembly GCA_932526445.1). Lineage (NCBI taxonomy): Eukaryota > Metazoa > Arthropoda > Insecta > Lepidoptera > Erebidae > Phragmatobia > Phragmatobia fuliginosa. The sequence continues at coordinate 13,638,135 of OW052074.1, read as the reverse complement.
CTTTAGGATTAGAAGAATCCTGAAGCTGTGTAATAAACGTATGTAGATGAAAATGTAATATTAAATGTTATAAGTGTTGTTCTTAATCGCAATTTATTTATTTTAGAAGAATTTTTATAAGACTATTGTGTTATTATTGTTGATATTTAAGTTTAAAATAAAACCACTTTAAAGTTTCAAAATCTACTTAAACATTTATGTTTCGAACAGGTATATTTATTTCAATGTTGCCAGCGATGGGATGGACTGGTCGCAGCTTCAGAAACTTCAGATGCTGGTACATCGCTGTCTTTCCTTCCGCTCTACTTCTCATTCTATCCATCATTGTCCTCTCTGTCATTATCATGGTCTGTATTTTGTATATTCTCATCCTACGTAGAGCTGTTAAAACAGCTGATAAAATTAAAGAGTTTAGAGAAAACAGTTACAGCAACAAAGGATTCACTGATGATAATTCAGTTGTTCCTTCTATTTCTGAATACTCTGACAATATTAAGATGAATAAGATGGAGAAAGAAACGCAAAAAAGTAACTGTAGCACTACAATGGAGAAGAGAAAATCTGGAAGTTGTTGGATTAAATCGGCCAACCATCTGAGCAAGTTGAAAGCGGTAAAAACTGTGCTTATAGTTACATTATGTTTTTTGGGTACGTGGGCTCCTTACTTCGTATCAGTAATCATGTATGTTAAATGTGATATCATGAAGAATGGCTATGAATGTGTTCCTTTAGAAATGTTGACTTTAGGACCATTGTACATTTTAGGTTGTTGCAATAGTTTGTGTGATCCATTGATTTATGCGTGGCGTCATTCAGGTTTTAAGAGAAGTTTAAAGAGACTATATAAAAAGTATGTACGTAAACTTGAAATGTAATGGTCGGGAAATAATTGATTGTTAATTGATTTAATTGTTAAGGTGATATTATACATTTACACGTAGATTTTTTGTTTTTTTATTATTCTTGTCACTGTACCTATATACCATTGTATTTTGTCTATATTCTTTAAGTATGTCTAATATAATCGTTTCTAAAATATACAGAAATTAATCCAAGGTTTACTCCTGATATCAAGGATAATTTAACTTCGACTTATAAATTTTATATAGAAACTTTCATACTAAACTTTCACCTTTCTATTACATAGATATCTAGGTATATTTGTCTGAATGACAATGACGTGACGGCTGTTAATAGGCAGACGAAACTAAATTTTGATATGATGAAACGTGCAAGCGTATAAAGAGATTACCATTACTAAATCGCCAACTTTAGACAGTGAACTCCTGGACACAAGCTTCTTCGAAGAAAAGAGGCTTGGAGCTGCTATAAAACACTGGTCAGACGGGTTGGTTTGTGTTTGTTTCAAGTTTTCCTTGTCTTTGCAATGAATTGATGTAATTTAAGCTATTAGTCGCCTCTTACGACACTCATGGAATATATCCATACCTTCAGCAAGTTGGTTTTCCTCATCTTGTATTCCTCACCCTAACACACCTTTATCTCCCTTTTACATTCTTTTATACCGTTTTTCGACAGTAACATTCTAGGTAAGACAGACTGCCGTGAGCCTATTATGAAACTACTTAACATCCTCTGCAGTAAAGTTAGTATATACAGGGTGAATTTTTGAGACGGGACAGTAAGGGCAGGTACCTTAACCGTTATAGTTACAGATAAACGCTTTAACAAGACTATCCATATTTTTTTAAAATATGCTGAACGGCATTTACAGATTTTGGAAAAAATGTACAGCCAGCAAAAAAATGGTCATTTTAAACAAATACTTTTTTTGATGCCCATCGATCCTGTTTCTTATAAGGATCAAAAGTCTCTACTGGACCGACTGAGGTTTAAGTCGATAGGTTGAGTCTGAGAGACTAGAAATGTCAGAAATCGCAAAAAACTTTTCCCATACATTTGTACGGAATTGTATTTGTACATAACTTACATTTAGATGATCTACGAAATAAATTGCTCAAAACGACCGCCGTTTTCACGAATACATAAGTACAGTCTTTTTTGTACTGAACTAGTAGCAGCCGATAATTTTCTTGGATAGATCATTTAAAATCCTTGTTAATGCATCTTTCAGCTTCTGAATACTGTTGCATTTTTTGTAGTCTTCGTTTTTAGATAGTCCCAGGGAAAAATATCGAGAGGCGTTAGATCGGGGCTACGAGGTTGGACCATGTGTACCTATCCACTGTGACCCGAATACGCAGCTGTTGTGTGGCGGAGCGCTGTCTTGCTGAAAATAAACTTTTCGCAATTCTGACAGGAGCCAACTGGTTTTGGAGATTCTCTAAAATGACGTCGTTATACACGTCAGAATTAGGAGTACATTCATAAAATTCCACCATTATCACTCGATACTTGTCGCAATGGATACTTATTCGCGTACCACACCAATGCAGATTCCGTGTTTCTATTATTTACAAAATACGCTTAATACAAAAGATGCATTAACAAGGATTTTAAATGATATATATGCAAGAAAATTATCAGTTGCTACTAGCTCAGTACAAAAACGAGTGTACTTATGTATTCGTTAAAACGGCGGTCATTTTGAGCAATTTATTTCGTAGATCATCTAAATGTATTTGTCTGTATCTAAAATACATATTAAAATAATTTATTTCCGTACAAATGTATGGGAAAAGTTTTTTGCGATTTCTGACATTTTTATTATTCAAACCTCAGTCGGTCCAGTAGAGACTTTTGATCCTTTTAAGAAACAGAAACGATTGGCATCAAAAAAAGTTTTTGTTTAAAATGAACATTTTCTTGCTTCATTTTTTCCAAAATCTTTAAATTCAGAATATCTTAAAAATATGGATAGTCTCCTAAAAGCGTTTTCCTGTAACTATCCTTAGCCTACTAAGGTACCTAGCCTTACTGTCCCGTCTCAAAAATTCACCCTGTATAGTAATAGAAATTATTATAAAAATGACTGTTCGTTGTAAACGACTTACATATTTCAGCTGTAACTTACTATCTAGCAAGTGAAACTATGAATTAATCTGAAGTATGTCTTTTTATATTACTACCTTGTTGGTCTAGTGGTTAGCGAATGAGGTTGCTGATCAACAGATCTCGGGTTCGATTCCCGAGTCGAACCAAGTATTATTTGTGGGATCCACAAATATTTGTTTGGGAGTCTGGGTGTTTTCTATATATAATATGTATTTATTTTCAAAAAAAAATTATATGTATTTAAATATGTTGTCTGGTACCCATAATACAAGCTCTTTTTAGTTTGGAACTGGATTACGTTGTGTATAAGATGTCCAAAAATATATATCCAAAAAAAATATATAAAATATATCTTAGGAACTGCTACCATAAGAGCCAAAACATTATTTTTACATGTAGTTAGAACTCTTTCTTCCCGTCTTTTTATAAAATTGACTCAGAGCTACCGAGCGGAGGGGAATTGCCATAGCATTATTTTCCGATACAAAAGTGTCACTTAGTAGAAAAAAATCTTCACACATACACGATAAATTGTGTATGTGTGAAGAATTCACTTGAAACTTTCTATTCTGGTGTCTCAAATAATGAGTAGTAGTAATTAATACTTAAATATATTTTTGTTGGCATTATCTCCCAAATGCATTTTATCGAAAACAATTATAATAATTTAATTAAAAATGTCATTGATACGGATCTAATTATAGTTCATGATGAGGTATTTCATCAATAACCTATAGAGAATGCACGTCATAATAATGATGATGTACCCATATGTGTTTGCAATCAAATTAACACTGGTTATTGAAATTAAATAAATCAATCAAAACTCAATTAACTATTGTCGAAAATCGGTAGAAAGTCTAGTATTAACGTTATCAAATGTTACGTAAATGACTTTAAAATGTACATTTTCATTCTCTATAAGGCGTATGTCCAACAGTGGATTACGATAGTCTGATGATGAAGGTTACATTACAGATCAAGAAGTGCAAAGTTGGTTTTTCTGAGGGTCTTTGTCACGTTGTGCAAACTCCAAAGCCCCATTCCAAGGAATAGAGACACGACACGTTTGTCGAACATGCTGGATTATGGTGCCTCGAGAAAATACGTCGCTTCTAATGATTTTTACAATTTCTAAACTACATTGGTATTGCTACAAATACTTACTTAAATAAACTACATGGATAGTAGAGCCACGCTGATTTCAGTACAAAAGGGCTGTCTCGGCCGGGGTGGTACTACCCACACACAGAAGACCAACCTAAAAATGACCTCCGGCCTACACTCACCAGCGAAATACGCCTAAACGATTTCTTATTTCGTTGGTGAGTGTAAGGCCGGAGGCCCACTGATACAGAAGCATCTTACTAAGCCACCATAGTATGGGTCACCTTCTTCCGAGCCTTTATTCCCAAGTTTATTTGGGGTCGGCTACTAGTTCAACCTGTTTTACCTGAATTTCAGTTTTTCTACCGAGCGATTGGCATCGGACCTCCGCGACCCTAAGGGAGAACTGAAATATAATAATATATAATATAGTATGGGTCACCATTCTGCATTAAATGTGATCACAATGAGTATGGTGATCCCCACTCTTGGATTCTACTCATGCTTTCAATCAGGCAAAAAATTAATATATCGGAACCCTAGTACACCATGGAGTCCATGGAGCTACTAAAGTATCATTACATCTCTTCGTTTACCTTACACGTGACGTTATAACTTACTTAAAATACTTCTCACAAATTGAAAAATAAACATAATTACCAATATATTTGTAAAATGTCTCCCTGATGCTACGAGAAACCACCTCTTAATAGATCAAATAATATTGTCACTTTAGGAAGGTATCTATGGGATATGAGATCTTTAGAAAAATGCGACAAGCAACGTTGAGAGTCATGGTAACTTAAAAATAAACCACCTTTTGCAAACGATATACTCCTGTTTGCAACAAACAATAGGATTAATTTTACAGTTTTGCTCACCGCCAAGTTTTAATCAGCCATATATTAAAGCTAGATTAGTAACAACAGCAGATAGATAACATTGAACTTATTGAGGAGGGATAAACAATTGTAAATTATTAATTGATCATATCCAGATAAACATAAGATATGTTATCGTAAGGATCATTTCTAATCTGTCTAGTGTATAAGATTACCGAGTATGAATACAGCCGAACACTTGACGGTTACAAAATGGCCCGGTTGTTAATGTGTGTGGTAGTCTGTTTGATCTCCGCCGTCCTCGGAGATCAACATGACAAATATGAGGGGTAAGTATTTCTGTTTCAAGTCTATTACTTTTTAGGGTTCCATAGCTTATTTTAGTTTTATGAAGTACCTACACGCTATGTGTTATGTGAAATCTGAAAGCTGAGCACTTAGTGAATCAATTGATTGTCTCTCTTTCGGCTTAAAAGAACAGTGACTTAAATATGACCGTGAGACCGTAAAATCATATCACAATATTTTTTAAAGAGGTTTCTGCGGGTAAAATACTTCAGGAATATTAGTTAAGCGATTATACAATTTGAAATACCTATTATGAATTATACCCCTACCTGTAGGGCAATCGTGCCCGTATGGTAGGTCATAACCTTCTTTTTAAGGAGAGGCATGTCCAAATGGGGGCTAATAAGGATTCTTGGTGATAATTATTCCTAGTCTATACTTATTATATGACCCTGTATAATAAGGCGCTTGCATTATGAAGATGCTGCTACACTTTTCCTTTGGGATTTCATTTCAATTAATTCTATTGCCATAGAAAAAATGTGCAGAGGTGCATTGTTCATAGAAGACTACGTCTAGGTTATTTGCAATCCCAAGTTGATGACTGTAATGTGAAACATTCTTTTTTTTTATCTTAATTTTGTTCAATGACCTAAAAAATACAGTAATTGTAGAACTGCTATTCTTATATTAGTTACTTTAACTATTACATATTTTATCCACACAAGTAATCATTACTATTTGGATATTTACAGACACCAGTTGTACCGTGTGTCTGCTACCCAAGAACAAATAACGGAAATAGAAGGCCATTTAGATCTACTATCGCTGACACCTGCAATTCGCTCTGCTTCTGGCAAACTAGAAGCTCTGCTGAGACTCTCTCCAGAAGAAAAACCACATTGGCTTGAATACTTCGAAAATAATGACATTTCTTACAAAATAGTTGCTGACAATTTAGCTGCGTGAGTATTTTTATAAACCTCTCATTACAATATATAAAACTAAAATTTAAGAAATTTACATATTTCAAGAATAGCCAGCCAAAACCTTCATATCCATTTCAGAAGACCGTAAAATATATATTACGTGATTACTTTAGAAATTTTTGGATAGAAGAAAGCTTAAGTATTAAACAGAATGCTCGATATAATTATAAACTTCACGAACGAAATTCAATTCTTTAAGCACTGTGATTTATTACCAGTGTAGACTAAATTCAACTTTACCATTTTAAAAGAAATCTATTTCAATAACAAATAGGCAAAGAACGTCATACTGTATATACAAGAGCGGCAGCGCAAAACCGGTTGTGTACTGTGCGCGCAAACAACACGTACGGCGAAAGAACTACCGCTTACAAAATTCCCAGTTTGATAAGCAAACTACCCCTGGATTTGATTCGCAAAATTAACCCAAGTAACATTAAAATAAAATTAAAGGATTCTTACTCAAATAATATTTCTTAACAATTGCAGATGGCGTTGACCACATAGAAAGGCATATATCTAGCTCTCATTTATATCTAATATGTCACTAGGTTAACTAGTCAGACGTATATTATTATGTAAACATTGTTGTAAATATGCTATACAGACTACCTGTGTAACACAACACAAACCTCAGAGGTTTCTCGTGTTATGTCTTAAGAATATATTTTTTGTACCTATAATTCAATGATAAATAAATAAAAATAAATAGTTAATTAAATTATTAAACACAATAAAATCATAGTGCCTTTATCATTCAGCAACAATTAAATACATTGTTATTGAGTTACCGCAATTTACCAAATGATTTCGAAAACATTTCATATCTGTAATGTATGGATTAACATGCATAGATAGATATAGTGGGTTCTAGATTACAATAAGTACTTAATCTCACAATGTATTTCATCACCGATGTTACTCGATGTACCTATAATACAATACACCTATTTTTTTTTCTTCATTGAACACACGTATGTTTTAGCGCTCACGGCGATCTCTTACAGACAACTTTTATACGGATTTTAACATCTATGAATGTATCTTGGGTAGTTAGTGGCACACAAATCTAAACAATTTTTTCCATTAAAAACTTATTTTGAAAAAATAAAATTATAAAACTGTAATACTTCAAATATTACTATCGACTTCACATATATACACGCATTTATCACCGAAGGAGTTGACAGAGACGTATTAAAAGGCTACAGTTTACACTTGCGCCAACAGGGAACTATAAGAATCAGCAGTGCCATTCTCGAAAGCAATAGTTTTCGTACAGCGCTGCTATAGCCATCGAATTTACTTCAAATGCCATGCAGAACGCTGTTTCCTCAAATAATATTACTGCAGCTTGAAAATTAGAAGAATATTATAAGAATGAGTTAGGAATGGAAAACAATGTTGTAAAAGCCACGGCACCTATAAGTATCTATGTGTTGGAGAATGTAGCAGTGAGCAGGTCCATCTCACGCGTCTGCAACTCTTAACAGTCGTTAAGTTTGAGTCGTATAAGAATATTTAATTTAAAACACGTTTACAAATATCGGTTAAATCAAACAAACATATAGGTGAAGCTAATAAAAACGTATTAAAAAGTGAAATTGATCCGGAAAAATTATTTATAATAGATATTATGTCGTACCACATACATATATTTCCACTAAGAAATATCCTAATCATTGTGATCCTGTTATTTTTAAGACATGGTTACATTCCCGCGTTTCAGAATCTTGCGTCAAGAAGAAACTGACATTAAAAGAGCCCGATCTCAGCGAAGTAGTAACAGAAAGTTGGCACCATGGGAAGATTACCTCAGGTACGACGAGGTGAGTAAAAATATCATCATCATCATAAGCCTATTAAAGTCCAATGCTGGCTGCTCCAGTAACATATAAAAATAATTTTGAAAAATCGATTTCAAGAGAATTTAATTTAAAATAATTTAGTGTAAGGTTGGAGATACAACAAATTATCTCATAATCTCTAAGTTCGCCCAAGGATGACATATAATTACATAATACATATTTCACTTTCGCTAACATGTATTTAAAACATTGAGATAAGTGTAATTTGAAATACTACATAACATAAAATATTGTCTTTTCCTTTAAAGAATAATATTTTGATCAACACTCTTACGCCCATTGCTTAAGAAAAAAAAAAATTTTTTGGGTATTTCAGATAAATGACTTCATAGACGAGCTAGGTGCTTTATATCCGGACCTCTTAACCGTCATCAACGCAGATCTTAGTTATGAATATCGGCAGATTAAATACGTGAAGATATCCACGACCCGCTTCGAGGACCTTCAGAAGCCTGTAATTGTTATAGATGCTATGGTCCACGCCAGAGAATGGGTCACTACCCCTGTCGCCTTTTATATAATTAAGCAGCTTGTTGTAGATATCGTAGACAGACAATTGACTGAAAGCTTCGATTGGGTTATCATTCCTCTAGCAAATCCTGATGGATACGAGTACACTATGGTTGAGGTAAATATTGTTTTTTATCCTTAAAAATTTAGACAATTTAAAAATTGATGCCTTGACCTCCTTGTTCAACTTGTTTATGATTGGTAATATTATCGTAAGAATTCATACATTCTTTAATCTGTATTCATAACAAGTAGTTCAAACGTGACATTGGTTTCACCAAAGATAAGGTTTATTTATACGTAAAGAAATAATTGAGGAAAGTAAAACTTGGAAGTTATTTAGAAAACTCAAAAGGCCCACGAGTACTCGTTATATTTCTTACAACAACACGATGTTTAGTCAATGAGACCTCATTGTTTACATTACTTTTGCAAACCACCAGACAGCTTACCTTTAGTAGGTGACTAGGTACTATCATAATTTTAGTGTTTTGAAACCAATCCATTTGAGACCGACAGAAAACAGCACTTTAAGATTTAGTAGAAAATAATGTTTCTAGTGCACCTTCACTAGAAACATTATTTTTTGTTGCACCTCTTTGTACAAATTATTACGACGCAAAATTTACTCCTTATAATACGATCACTATCTAAGCTAATCCGTCTGTTCAAAACAAGCATTCTGCTGTTTACAGGACCGTATGTGGCGTAAAACTCGCTCGAGGAGTCACCCATTATCTGATGAATGTCCTGGAGTGGATGGCAATAGGAACTTTGATCATTACTTTGGTACCTCGGCATCTAGTGGTAACCCTTGCTCAATCATATACGAGGGACCTACTCCTTTCTCGGAGTCAGAGATCAGAGTGATCAGGAACGTGGTGCTCGAAAACCTCGAGAGAACTGCCCTCTACATCTCTCTTCACAGCTATGGAAATATGTTCCTGTATGCTTGGGGTAACAATGGTAAGAAATGTGTTTGAATTAGCTTTGGTTCATTTCTAAATTAGCAAATAATCATCTCTCCCCAAGAAATTAGGAGATACCACTTATATGAAACCTATCCGCTGCTAGTAGGTTTGTTATTCAAATTATAAAATTATTTATAAGTATAATGGCAATGTAAGGTAATGATTCTACAGTAGTATGACCCTTTACATGTAACTCAACTTTCAAGAAAATTCTATGAGAAAATCACTAGCACCAAATTGTATATTTCGCTTTGCTCTAAAATAAGGTATTCAATTTCATTGGGCCAATCTATATTAATAAAAATGAATGTTTGTCTGTACGTTCTATATAATCGTAAACTATCTAACCGATTTAAATGAAATTTGGTACATAATTAGTCCAAAGCCATAAAAAGGACTTAGGCTACTTTGAACCAACATACACGCGGGCGGAGCCGCGAGCGAAAACTATCATAAGTAAATTACTCAAGTAAATCATTAGGTACTTGGTGAACAAACTATGGCAACATACATTTATAAAATAAAATAACCCTGCTTGAGATGCATTTATTGTCTACTTCCCTGTTTATTTAAGTACCTAGTTTTCAGCTACAGGATTTTCTCCTGCAAAATTATTACCACACAAAACCTCTAGTCCAAATTAAAGACTGTAATAAGAATTTTTCTCTTTCAGGTACTTTGCCTAACAATGGTATAGCCCTTCACCTTACCGGTATCCAAATGGCCACTGCTATTGATGCACTAGCACGGCCAGAAGCTCCACGATATGTAGTCGGTAACGCCGCCCAAGTCCTCTACTACACCACAGGCACGTCGAGAGACTGGACCCGGTCTGTTGGTATACCTCTTACGTATACTCTGGAGCTGCCCGGCTACGATTACGGTTTTCTTGTTCCTCCTACGTACATTAATCAAATCGTCACTGAAACCTGGGCTGGTATTGCTGCAGGAGCTAAATATCTTCTCCGCAATTATTAAACGATTGGAAAAGCTTACAACGTTATCCTACTCAATAAAGTACTGATTCTTTTGTTTGTATATTTTTCTTTTAATTTAATATGTTGTCTTCCTATACCTTAATCACTTCATATCAAAGTCTACAACTAGTGCATCTTACCCATAATAACACACGGATCCAAGACGTGGACACTCACTATCAGACTGGTCCATAAATTTAAATCAGCTCAGCGTGTGATGGAGCGTGCGATGCTGGGTGTCGCTCTGTCTTATAAAATTCATAACGAGATTATTTGGCAGAAAACTAGAGTTATCAACATCTCATGGAACATGAGTACACTGAAGTGGAAGTGGGCCGGGAACCGACAGGTGCTACAGTGGAGACCACGATTAGGCAAACGTAGTGTAGGGCGCCATGCGGCACGATAGATCGACGATTTGAGGAAGATGGCTTGCGGCGGATGGATGCGAACTGCCTAAGACCAGGATGCTTGGCGCTCCATGGGGGAGACCTTCGTTCAGCCGTGGACGACGATAGGTTTATACAATCTGTTATCCTCAACCCGATACTGACATTCGAATAATGAACGGTCCTTTATTATGTTATCTGTTAGAAGAATTTAATTATTAAATCATGTCTAACTTAATACTAATTTATACTGCATCAATATTTTACTGAGTAAATTGAGATTCTTATCAACTTCCATAGCTTATAGATTTTCTATAGGCTATTTGTTTTGGTTCGTGTTAACTAGGATAGAGTTGAATGAGTAATAACTTGGATCGGGTTCACTCGTTCTTAGAATAATACAACACATCGCTTTCAAACTTGATTTTATAATTTAACGTATAAACGTTCGTGACAGCGGACTTAGGAGTCGTTACATAAGGTTAAAATCATACACTTAATAAATATGGTTACAAAGAATATTATGCTGGTTCTTTTCGTTCTGCTAGCTATATTTCAACTGTCGTCCGAGGTTAGATTCATGAGAAGAATTGAAGCAATTGGAAAATATTACAAAATATTAATGTATTTGGGCCACTGTAAAAGTAAGAAATTTTTTATCTACTCATATCTACTATAGTATAAAAAGAGTCCGACGAGCGGAATCGGAAAAGGGCCATTCCTGCTCGAATTTGGCAGCGAAGAGGACGCAGTGGAGGTCGCTAGCTCCCTAATCACCGCCATAGGGTCGCAGCGGCCACATCTTGAGGCGATATGACCGACCAAAGACAGGTGACACCCCGGTGTGGCCAGGGGGTGTCATTTAAAGCTGATCCGTGTTTAGCCTTTTATTGTGAAGAACGACAAGAGGCGCCTGTACCCTGTGATGTACCTCAGTCATGGGGTACTGCAGAGAATCTCCAGAAGCCGCCGATGCATTGCTGGAGTTTCTCTCGTCTACCGAGGTAGGCCATCGCAGGGTCTAATGGGTAAACCGGGTTCTCCGGGAGTTCCACACACTCCCTTCGTCTTCGTTTGGTGCGAAAAACATTCCCCGCGTAAAAAAGGGTAATGCTGATTAAGTGATTGGATTGTTGAACAATTTATTTTTTACATTAAGCATTAGAATTAAAATTTATTTTATTGATTTATTTATTGTTTACAGGAAGTAGATTATATGCTGAAAAGAAAATATGGGGAAAAGTTTCGATGAATAGAGTATTAGACATTTATTATAAGGGCGGCGATAGTAAGTACATATATCTGAATTATTTATAAATTTGATAATACCAACAAATGAAATACGCATCTTAGGGCCACCACACACTAGCTACTTTTAGCATCGGCGATCGGCAACTAGTCGCTTTTTAGAAGCTAAATACGGCGACCGAACGCTCCACACCGCACACTTAAAAACGCCAAACGCGGTGATCGAGTCGCTTTTTAGAAGCGCGACAGCAGCTGAACGCTACTCTCCGCACACATTCGGATGCCGGTAGCAGCGACTTGGCATCTGATACCGCGATCGAACGCATGAAGTCGCTAAAACGCGATTCAGCATTGATGCAGTCGCCAAATCGCCGATCGCCGATGCTAAAAGTAGCTTGTCTGCGGTGGCCCTTAAACGAGAAACAAAATCACGCACGAACGCACGTACGCACTCACACACACACGAACGCCTATTCCATTACAACTATATAAAAAAAGTTTGGGTTTGTTAGAAGTTTTTGTTTGTCTGCAGTGATATTTTTTGCGAAGTTTTCTCTGTTGTTCGCCTCTCACGAAATCCACGGTATGATGTGGTCTAGATGTTCCGGGTTTTCTGCGAGTTTAATTTTTCTTGGGACTTCCTAAGTGTCAATAGTCAATGTGTTCACTGTGTTCCGGTGAGTTATTGCAGAAGATCCTGGTGTACAGGTGTTACAGTTGTGAGCGAGTGGGCGGGAGTAGTCCCAATCTATGGAATGAATAGGTGTGATGACACTCGGTATTCTTAAACCATCACTACTTGATAAACATTAATATACTTATTTCATGTAAATCTTAATTGTTACATTCAGTAAAAAGCCATGCCTCAACGTATGACCATTTCATTTCAGATAGTTACACAGTATCCAGGGTAGAAATCCATCTTATAGTCAACAACACAAATACCATTGCATTTTCTGAGGAAGGTGTGGGCAAAATTGAATTTTTTGCTGCCCTTTATTTACCTATGGACATCGGTTTTGTAATTTATAAACTTGTTATTTATACTTGTTCTAAAATCGAATCAACCAATCATTTGTTTAAAGAGGAACCTGACCTGTATCTGCCTTTTATCAAAATGAAACCTTGAAGCTTAAGATTTTATGGACATGTTAATATTATTAATACTTTTTTTAACATCTGTACTAAAACAATGTAACTAATATGAATTTATTTCAATAAATTTCAATTACTTTTATCATTATTTTCCTTACGCGCCCAAGTGAGAATGAGAGGTTCTCCCTCCATACATGTATTTTTATATATATTTTAGCCCACCAGGTGACGCTACTCGGCTCGGAAATTATGAATAGAATCCAGGAGCATCCGTCTTGACCATAATGGTACACGGGGTCAGTGCCCAGGGTCCACCAACAAATCGACAATTTGTTTCTCTCTCAGACATAGTCTCGAAAAATATTGTTAGACACATTACATTTTTTTTCACAAAAAGTTACAGTTTAATACAAACTTAAAATAAATATTTATGATTTATATTTTTATTAAACACAAAAATTTGGGACCCCCAAACTCTTGTGTGTCCAGGGCCCCCCGCACAGTTAAAGACGGTCCTGTCCAGGAGTAGGCGTTACCATTCCTATTGTGGGGGTAGACAATGCAGCATGGCGACCCATACCATGGCGGCCTGGTCAGATGTTTCTTGAGCCTCCGGTCTCACACTCACCCATTTATTACGACAGCAAGAATGCTGTCAATATTAGTATGGTCTTCTGTGTGAGGGTAGTACTGCCCCGATCCAGCCGGCCCATTCGTGCTAAAATCAGTGGCTCTACTACCTATGTTTGTATGAATGTGATCGATTTTTATTTACAAAATGTTTATTACGTCATAGTTCATTCAAAAAATTTACTTTTTAGGATTCCGTAGCCAAATGGCAAAAAACGGAACCCTTATAGATTCGTCATGTCTGTCTGTCTGTCTGTCTGTCTGTCCGTCCGTATGTCACAGCCACTTTTTTCCGAAACTATAAGAGCTAAACTGTTGAAACTTGGTCAGTAGATGTATTCTGTAAACCGCTTTATTATTATTACACAAAAATAGAAAAAAAAACAATAAATTTTGGGGGTCCCCATACTTAGAACTGAAACTTTAAAAATTTTTTTTCATTAAAACCATACGTTTGGCGTATCTGCGAATAGGTCTTCAAAAATAATATTGAGGTTTCTAATATCATTTTTTTCTGAACTGAATAGTTGGCGCGAGAGACACTTCCAAAGTGGTAAAATGTTGGTCCCCCCCTGTAACTTCTAAAATAAGAGAGTGATAAAACTAAAAAAAATATATGTTATAAATTACCATGCAAACTACCAACGAAAATTGGTTTGAACGAAATCTAGTAAGTAGTTTTTTTTTAATACGTAATAAATCGTAAACCGCAATTTACCTTTCATTCAATCAATACACTATTGAACAAACATCGATCAAAGTTACAACGACCTACAAGAACTTTTATATGATGTTACTTGCTGATACGGAACCCTTCATAGGCGAGTCCGACTCGCACTTGGCTGCTTTTTTTCTTCATCTGTATAATGTCAAACATAATAAATGTCAAACATAACTTAATAAACAACACAATCTCAATTAAAATGTACATATAAATTCAATTTGCGGCCCTACATCGTTCCTAGTGCAAAAGTGCCCATGATATTAGCAGCGCTGCCTCGCTGGATTGCAACGGACATCAGAAGGAACGAGCCAGAGTACGAGAGATTTATGTGTGATTCGCACCCGTATAATGAAAGTTACTTACATAAAAATTAAATAAAAGTAACTTTCCTTAAAAATAGATCATTTTTGTCAGTTGCTAGTTTGGGTTAAAAAGAAATCCTATACTATTTCTACTATATAATATTACTTTTCTGTACAGATGACGCAACGCTGTGAATAGCATGCAAAAAACCACAGAATTCTTCTTACATCAATTCGACATGTGCCAGCGAATGAGAAATAAAATTGACGTTACAAATCTCAAGTGAATAAACACCTTTACTTATTACATCAATTTTATGTCAACTTCTTTGCTGACAAACATGACATAATTTCATTGAAATCGATCGTTATTCATAAAATTCTAAAATATAAAATACTCCCTCCATTTCGTAAGAACGCCCGAAATGTTCTTCTCTCTGCCATGGCACATTCCGAAGTCAGAGACCGTTAAACTTAAATCCTGCAGAAACCTCATAGAGCACTATCTTGGTAATTTCCTGGAGAAGTTAACTTTGGAGCAACTGAGTGTCAACTTGTACAACGGTACTGGCACAGTCTCTGATGTTGTTCTTGACTGTGATGTGAGTGTATTGTTTATTTACTTGTGGCTAAAACTGTGTATACTACAAATCCAGAAATATTAAGTAACCCAAGTGTTAAGTGTTAATAAAATAACAAAGTATAAGCACTTTTATTGACTTCTATTGTGTCCATTTTGGGCCTTTTTTTCGTGTGATATTCATTGACCATTGCAGTAACTATCTGAACTAATAATAACGAAATACAAATCTAAGAACCTAGGATATGTTTTTCGGTAGTCATAATAGTGTAAGGTTTATATAAATTAGTATCAACAAGGAGACAAGCTAGACTCAAAAACAGGTATCAATTCAATAAGCTATGTGTATCATCATTACTATTAATATTAGCCTTTAGTACTCTGCTGCTGGACATAGGAAAAAACGTGAATACAATGTTGAAATTGTAGGCACTGAACAAATTGGGAGACGAACGAAATTGGCCACTTGAAGTAGTAGATGGTCATATGCAAGATATAACTGTTAAAGTACCATGGTCTAACGTGTTTAAAGATGACTCTATGTTAAAAGTCGATGGTCTATCGCTTACATTGCAGCCAAGAACACGAACTGAACCAGGTATTGTATAACCGCTCCCCTAGCCAAGTTGACCTTCTACTAAAGCTAACAAATGTACGGGAATAACATTACGCTAATGACACAAGAGAACAGAGACGTGGACGATTCTAAAAAGAGAATCCAAGGACACATTTGCAACTTGGTTAAGGTGGCTGATATTTTATATAAATTGCGTAAAATTTGGATACCAAAATACTGTCTGAATCCTGAAATTGGTTGGTTACTTAGTTTGGAATCAGCTGGGCACGTAATTGCGTTGAAATAAATTTATTTGAACTACTTCCCTAGGAGCTAGGATCAATGTCAGGATTTCTAAAGGAATTCAAAGATATTGTATTCGTAATATGTTTTATGTCGCACGATTTCTTTTAGAGAGCATTACGATTCTACAAAAATCTATTAGGAAGGTACTTATAATCAGTTGTACCAAACGGATACTGTAAATAGCTTTCATTGACAATTTACTACTCTTATTATGCTCAATAGTTAATTTTGTAATTATAATTTAAAGTGAAGTCGTTCCTGAAGTGGATCGTAGTCAATTGGCCAAAATTGACATCCAAACAATTGTTCACGTCTATCAAGCAGACAGATGAATTTCGAAGGCATGTGGAACAAGAAGAAGAAATGTTTGCTAATAGTATTGAAGCAAGTAAGATATCTGCAATACTTATCCTGTTGCTTCGCAGGCTAGCTTTCACAACAGACTAGAGCATTTTTTCATCGAATACGAAATTGTACCTAAACAAAATAATATGGTTCACTTGAGCCTGCTAAAGTGATTCTACTCCACCTAGTGGGAAGTATGAGTAGAATCCAAGAGCAATCAGTCGACAACAATGACGAAAAACTAGACTCTTCGAGCAATGACTGAAAAACAGAATTTATGTACCTTACATGCACATGTTTTAATAATATAACATACAGTTTAAGTATTTTTTTACTTTCTTTCAGTTCTTAAAAGACTTAAAGTAAAATTGGAAAATACTAAGATCAGAATAGAACATGTACCTAAACACATAAACAGAGGTTTTGCTTTGGAATTTTACATAAGGAGGTATGAACATAAGTACAAAATAACATAGTTTCTTTATTCATCATCAGCCTACCGCAGTCCACTACTGGTCATAGGCCTCTCCCATTGGATGTCACTCGGGTTGATTTCGCGCTTCTTGCATCCAGCTCTTGACAATCTTCCTGCGCAAGTCGTTACTTCACCTAGCCTGTCAGTGGTAATCTAATAGTATGTTTGCCGAGACGCGGTTTTAACTCCAAAACACTTCTACCTCAACTGTCATCAGTTCTGTGTCTAATATGGCCAGCTGACTGCCACTTCAGCTTACTAATCCCACCGGGCAATTGTTATGTCGATGACCATAATTTCACTGCCGGATGACCTAATTCCTTATACGCTGATACTGATACATTCCTCAGAAAAACGCAGAGCATAGCCCTTTCCATAGACATAGCGAAAGTAACTCACCTTTATTCAGTATGACAATTCATTTTAATAACATTCAAAAAACATTTTCTAGTATCGACTGTTACGATGAAGCCGAACCAGATTTTACACCAGGAGGAACTGATTTACAACTGTCTAAAACTTGCTTATTAGACATTTACACAAAAAAGAAAATAAAAATAGAGGGTGTCACATTATACACAGACGAATTCTATACAAATCGAAACTCACAAAATAACCATTATGACAATATGCAAAAACCGCAACGATTTAAGATAGATTACAACTTAAATAAAAATTTAAAAGATTGTGTTTTAAATGAAATGAAATACGATATTCTCAGAACGAAACAAGAATCTGTTAAGAACGTAAATTCAGCATTTAATAACGCTGACGATATCAACAGTGCGAAATTAAACCCACTGGGGCCAATCATGTTTGCTGTCTTAAAAGGACAACAGGAATTGACACTATCGGTAAATAAATTCGGTCGAGTGGAGGGAGTATCCATTGCAGCAGAAACAACAGGTCCACTCGAAATAGTAATATCACAAAAGCAGTTGGACGCAGTGATTGATCTCCTTACTTGTATCAAAGCAACACGGTCAAAGGAGTCCAGGTAACTCCATGTTTTATTCATACATATTTGCCGAAACCGGTCCTGAACCTACCAGGTGGGGTAAAAGAGAGTTGGGTTTTTTAAAGAAGAAACTCCTAAAAACACGTTAAGCCATCGGTCCTGATTGTCATGTACATGGCAACCGTTATTAAAACACACGACAGCTTCTTAAATCTTGTGAACCATTTCATCATCATCCGCCTATCGCAGTCAACTGCTGGACACATGCATCCCAATTGCAGATCACTTGGTTCCATCTTGGGCTTATAAACAATTTATTGGTTTTATAAATTACGGTACAACTGATTGTCATTAAAATAATCTGTTTATTTTAACCATCTTAATCTAACTTCTCTGACTTCAACTCTCGGGTGCAAAAGATTTGATAAAATAAGCAATAAAAAGTATTTGTCGACTCTTCTGTTACTTACGAGCCAAACAATAAAAATTACAAATAGATTATATATTTGTTGTTAAGTGCAGAAGTGATTAATTTACTTTGATCAAAAATACGTTTTCAACAAAATATAATCTAGAATCCAAGAAGAGATCTATGCATTTTAGCATACTGTTAAAAGCTGTTGATTGATTGATAGAATAGATGTTTTATCGTATCGAAATATCACTCATAATTATTTTTTCCAAGTGAACTTCAGATTGAGGTTGTACACCCTTAGCACCAATTATTATTTTTTATCACAGGAAAATCAGTGACGGGCTGGATTCTTTAAATAATATTCTGTGTTGTGCCGACTAGTATAACGCCTCGATGGTTTAGAATACATAAGGCGAATACAAGAAATAATATGGAGTATGACGATATTTTAACCCCAAACACCAGAAAACTTCAAATACAGGTAATGTTTTTATAGTTATTGTTGTGACATGATTTTTATGATATTAATCAATTAATAGTATCATAAGACATAGATATTTGTATCAAATGGGACCATTTGGAACAGACTGAGGAAGATTTCCAATACTTCCAACTGTTCATTTCAACTGCTAAAGAATAGTAGTAGTAACAGAAATCTACTATCTATAAGGTTGCGTAAACAGAAATCTATACAAGTATTAAATGCTTAAGATATTTAAAGTTGACCTTACGAAGTATTACAAAGTTCCCTAAACAGGGAAGTCATTGACTGTGAACTTCAGTTGGAAAAAGTATGCGACTACCGATCAAGAGGTCTCAGGTTCGATTCCCGAGTCGGGATAAAATGCCCGGTTTCCACCGCGAGCGGAACGCACCCATTAATTACTCCTTTTACCTCGCAATACAAAACTGCATACATGTGTTTCCACCAACAAAGAGTCGACAACGAGGGCGAAAAGAGTAAAAATGAGCTGCGGAGTTATTAATGTGTCCTTTCAACTCGCAATTGAATTTTAATAGTGTTTCCACCGAAAAAGAGTTGAGGGGAGCGGACCGAGTAAAATGTGTCCGCTGTGTCGCCGACTAGTTGGAATTTGGAACGGACGCGCTCAACGCTGCTGTTTCCACCACCGTGCCGCCCGCGCTCCTTGCCGTGCCTCTCCCGCTGCTGGCGCGGGCGCCAATTCATTGTTGACATTGTTTGTGGTAATAATATGATTTAGATTTATAGAAGCTGTACGACAATACCCATGTTTATGGGACTTTCTCGAATGTGCCGACATAACCAAAATCTCCGTTTTGCAGGTTTTTTTCTGAGCTTGAGATATAATAATATATTATTTTTCTTTTGGTATACATAGTCACTGTCCTCACTTGATTCCGTATCACTCGGTAACAAAGCGAATTAACTCAACAAAACACTACCGCACGTAACCAGTTCAAAACTCCAACTGAACTCGTTCTCTGTGGAAATTGACTATTCATTTCTCATTTTCCGTTCAGCTCGCTCCGCCAAGTCCGCTCTGTCATTATCCGCTCGCAGTGGCAAAACTCTTTGTTGGTGGAAATGCAAACCTATTTTGTTTAAAAGGAGTCCGTTCCCCTTGCCATTTGCCGCTCATTACCCTTTCGCAGTGGAAACCGCGCTAAAGTGTTGTAGATTTTTTCTTACAAATTCTTGATAGTTGTCCGGAGAACCTATATAATTTGGCCGTATTTCGCGCCCAAACCGAAGGTCCTATTGCAATCGTTTTTGGGAAGTGGGGGCCCTCTAATATGACCACTAGATCAATCTTCGAATTCAGTTCAGCCTCAGGATTGCGAAGGTCAGATGCCAGTCACTCCATGAGAAAGCTGACATTCAGGTAAAACCAGTTGAACAGTAGGGAATAATACAGGCTAGGAAAATAACATCTTGTTTAACGTAAAACTACTTTATGACCTAAGTATTTGATTATTAACAATTAATTGATATCCTGTTTTTTTATTACAGTGAATACACCTCGCTTCAAAACTCTAGTGAATACTGATATACCACAGCTATAAATTCTGCTTCTACAGACACATAATTACGAAATCATTTCAAGCAAATTTCAAAACAGTTTTTCGTAACATAAAGCTAATTCTAAGACATAAGCTTACTTTAAATAAAACAAGCATTTCAACTGTACTTTAAGTATTATGATATTGAAATAAAAATAATTATAACCTGTTATTTTTTCCACTCTGTTAGAAAACAGCGAGAGCTGATATTAAGAATGCGGATGGTTGAGATGAATTTTATACCCTTTAGTGGGATGGGGGATCCTCAAGAATATCCTTCGCCCACTAACGGAAGGGAAGGGGCTAGTTGGAGTCTTAAGGTGGAAACACATTATCGGATGCGGCTGACGGACGCGGCTGACAGCCGTGATCTAGAGTATAAACATACATTGAGCTGTGCAAACTATCGGACGTAAGTCGTGGACGTGACCTTTGACTGACCTTGAGCGTTCGGAGGTCCGTCAGAAATCTGGTACAAGACCGACTGACGAGACTGTGCACACTTATGTCGCGTCCGATAATGGGTTTCTATGGTGTACCTCTAATTACTTAGGATCGAGGAAGCTAGACCGCAATATGTCCATAAGTAACCGATTTGTTTGTTATTCGTGTAAAATTTTATTTTTAATCAAAAATTGATTTATGTATCCATTAAATATAGAAACGATTACATTTGTAGTATCTTCAATCAATGCAATTATAGTTTATTAACAGTTTACAATTATTAGCTAAAGTACACGTTCAAGAAATATAACACTCGTTTTGGAAAAACGCTGTCAACAAGCCTTTTTTTATATATATAACGCCTACCAAGGTGACTTTACTAAGCCTGATGGAAAGCATGAGTAAAATCCACAAGTGGGGGTCGCCATACTCACTGCAAATGCAAGCAGTATGGCGAACAACATTATGGCGGCCTAGTGAGATGCTTTTTCACGCCCCGCTTAAAGGACCCGGGATCATAGTATGAAGGAAAAACATGAGCTGGTAGTGAGTTCCTGTGTTTAACTGCTCGGCACAAGAAGGAAGACCCGAATTTTTTCGTTTAGTTCTGGAGCGTATGTCTTCCACTCTGAAGGGGTGACTTCCCTAGCCAGATCGTGTTGTTCTGTAGAGGAAGGGAGAGGATGGGATGTGTTGGAAGAGCTCTTTAGAACAATCCCCATGGAATGGTTCTCAGCTTATCTTCAGGGACGCCAACAGTCCGTCCGCGTTGACGAACTCTCATCAGAATGGTGTGATGTTGACTCTGGTGTCCCTCAAGGCGGTATACTTTCTCCTTTGCTTTTCTCAATGTTTATTAATCTCCTATGTCCCGAACTTCGCAGTGCGTATCACCTGTATGCTGACGACCTACAACTGTATTCTCGGGCCAGTGTGGATGATATAACGACGGCTATTAGTAACATCAACACTGATCTTAGGACTATCGAGAGCTGGTCTGCGCGGTTCGGATTGGCGATTAACCCGACTAAGTGCCAGGCTATAGTAATTGGCAGTCGACGTTCAATGGACAGGGTCAATTTAGAAATGCTCCCTCAAATAATTTTGAATGGCACCACTATACCGGTCAGTCGAAAAGTGAAGGACTTAGGCTTGGAAATCGACTGTACTATGAGCTGGCGTGACCAAGTCACATATGTATGCCAGAGAGTCACCGGCATACTCAGAGCACTATATCGCTTAAAAAACTTTCTTCCCGTGAAAGCTAAGACAATGCTTGTGCAATCTCTTAACTTCCCTTTGATCGACTATGGTGACGTGTGCTATTATGACCTGAATGCAGATCTTCTCAACAAGTTAGATCGTCTTCTCAATAACTGCATTCGATTCATTTTTAATCTTCGTAAGTATGACCACGTTTCCAGCTTTCGTTCCCAATTAGGTTGGTTGCCGTTTCGTCAACGCAGAAAAATGCGCGCACTCACTTTCCTGTATACTATCCTCAATTCCCCTTCCCCTCCTACTTATTTGAAAACACATTTACAACTGTTGTGCAGTAATCACAACCGAAATCTTCGCTCGGCTAATAATCTCCTCCTACTTTGCCCTTCACACACTACTGCTTTCGTGGGTTCTTCGTTTCTTGTCCAATCTATTCACTTGTGGAATGCGCTTCCCGTCGAGGTCAGAATGGCTAGAAATCGAGACGCTTTTAAAAGGCAGATAAATGAACTTTTATTGGGTGAATTGGTGGATTCGACGGGGTCCTAGTTTGTCAAGATTATTTTTTGAATTATTAATAAATATAAATGTATAAGTATGTATGTGTATGAATATAGACCTATATATGTATGTTTGTGTAAGTATATTACTTATTATGTTATGTATTATATTACCTATGGTATTACTTTTAAAATCACAATAATTTATCGATTCCCCCTATGTGCACCTACCACATCTTTTCTCTGCATCGCCCAATCGGTTGACTGGCAGAGAATGCCTTAGGCATTAAGTCCGCCGATGCATGTATTTGTGCATAAAGTTAATAAATAAAATAAAAAATAAAAATAAAGGCGATAGAGGACTGCCATAGAGGCGACATCTCTTCGCAGCTGCAAAGGTCCAATAGTTGTTCACTGTTCACGTCAATATACGATTCGTCCGCGCCGCGACAGCGTCTATAGAAACCCTTGAGTATTCAGAACTCCAGTAGTTTTGAGCTGCGGGAGAGTTTATTCGTTTGTTTCTGTAGTATAGGTGACTTTACAAACGTAATATATGACTCTTTAGTAGTCCTTAGTAAGCTAATATTACCTCTCAGTAAGCTGATAATCCGTAGATCATTCAATAAGAAAAACAATTACTTCTTCTACACTATCTACACGATCACTAAAAATGTCGTCCTAATTAACTATCTTAACACCTAATCTGACAAGATCTTACAAGAATCTTTTTAGTATTTTAAAAACTATTTATATATATAAGAAATTACTTTTATAACTTAAATTTTTCTTTTATAAATATTTGTTGATATGTTATTTTAAGTAAAAAGTAAACCTGTACCATAAACAAAGGCAAGAAACAGTAAATATCCATTGAAGTGGTAACATCGAATTAAACGTTGACAGTTGCATGAGTGTAACGAAACGCTATGTTTATTTACGTTCAGGAGGTAATCGCACGCAAATCACAATAGTCATTACGCACAAATATAAAAATTCTCAGTGTGATGCTCTTTAAAAAGTTATAAAGATGTTGTGGTATTTACCATGGTCTGAAAGCATTAAAAAACGAGCCTGCAGGTATCTACTGCAACGTTATCTCGGCAATTTTCTCGAAGAGAAACTGACTTTGGATCAGCTGAGTGTAGATCTATACAATGGCACTGGAACAGTCTGCGATGTTAGCCTTGACTGCGATGTGAGTTTATTATTGTATACCTCTATCTTCTTATTGAATTGTTGAACATTTTATATGTTAAATAGGCGGTACTTTGCTAACATTTGCTTTAACTTTGCCAATACAATGTGCGCAATACAGAACAACACGTGTTATTTATGAATAACAAACAAAGAACACCGTAGGTCGTGATCGTTTTTCCTGACTTTATTCTAAATTCTTATCAATGCAATTACTCAATTTATGATAATATTTAGTATTATTGTCATAATTCAAATTGAATATGAAAATGAGTAACATTGAACATGAAAACAATTTTAGAATTCGAATATACTTCATCATGCTCATTTGAATAAAAATGGATGGTAGTTTTAAGTTGAGATATTACTAGTAGAAGAAATAATCCACTTTTAAGTAATTTTTAAATGTGTCCCTTTACATTATTTTCTATTAAACTAAGAACTATTTACAAACAAGTTGGCCAAAACATTAACTTTAAGTAGACTTCAACTTCCAAAATATTTAAAAGAATTGATAATCATTTGCTACTCTGGCTAAAATGAGGCTTAAAGATGATTAGATGAAAATTTTCAAAAATAGTTTTCTGATTAAAAGAAATCTTGTGGGTAGTTTATCAAACTTTAGACCAATGAATGTTAGAGATTGCTTTAAAACTAACCAATAACTTTACAGGCTTGCTAAGGATATATTATGTCCTTCACATAGGTCATCTATGCACTGAGACAAAAAAGAAATAGAAATGGCTACCTCTTACAACAATACTTACCTGTGAGATGTTTTCTAATAAAGCTTAGTCATAATACAGATGCCTGTTGTAAACCTAGTCCAATAATAACCACACAGAAACATTATTAATTGCTTACCCTTTTTGAGGAAAACTATTTAGAAATGATTGAAAGTAAAACACAGAGATAGGAAAGTACGAAATATTAACTTGAGTTACTACCTCAGTTACGCAGTGGTAGCATACTTAAGTCAAGTGTCCAAAATATCTATTTATAGCAGTACAAAACTAATATAAAGCTCATAAACTTCAAGAGTTCAGTAGACTTTATTGAACTAAAATTTTGAAAAAAATTAAGAAATTGAACTATGCTATGGAATATCTAACAAACATTAATTCCAAATGTCTACCTACATATTTACTGATATCAAAAAATAATGACAATTGTAATGTTGTTGGCTCAAGATTATCTCAAGTTAGACCAGTGACAGTTGGTAGGTAATATTATCCTGAAAAGATATTGCTATTATTATAAAAACCTATTGGACTTCATTTGCATCTTTGGATGTTAGCTTTTTATATATTTTGCTTGCCAAAGTGTCTCTACTCTGCCTGATGGAGATTCTGAAGAGAATCCCAGTGTAGTAGTCACCATCCTCTTTGTGAACGCGTACATTGCAGCATAGATCCACACTATGGCGGCTTAGCGAGATACTTCTATAGCATTGGGCCTCCAGTTTCATACTCACCAACGAAACACGACCGCATGAATGCTATCATTTTAGATTGATCTTCTGTGTGAGGGTAGTATAGCCCTGGTCCATCACCCGGATCGTACTGAAATCAGCATGGTTCTACTAACTTTTTTTTTATTTTTGATTGAGTTGTTATTTGAGTCAGTATTTTAATATAATATAATGTGTAGCCTTCCTCTTTAAATTGGCAATACAGCAAATTGCGGTCCACCCGTTCCAAAGATTACTCGGAACAAACAGACAGACAAAAAAATAAAATTGCTTTTTTGATGTACTTTGTATGCATTTGATAAAGAACTGTTATTTTGATATTACTTATAGATACTTTAATTTTATTTATTTGTTAAAATAAGTACATTGATGAGGAGTATAATTTGACCTATAATAAATATTTACTGATATAATTAGCTCACAGTACAGTCAGTAACTGACATTCTAGTGTTATTTATATACAATACAATTTTTTCAGAACTTGTCATTCGCCAGTCTATTCACAGATATAAAACATTTTATACTAAAGCACTAGCAAGAATCAAGGCAAAATTTACATATAATATGTTTAATACATATCATTCTTCACTGTTGAAAATGGGCTCCCCAAGGCACAGGGGTTAAGACCCGACTTCGAAACTCCGTACTGTAATTAAACATTTCTATTATCAGATAAATAATAACATTATTTTATCGGGTATTGAACCCTAGATGTCTTGATCAACAGTCGCATGTGCTAACCGCTACACCATCGAGTCGGTTGTGTGGATGTTTTTCAATCATACATACTATTGTTTTAGGCACTCAATGAACTGGGAGATTCACAGAATTGGCCACTGGAGATAATAGATGGTTACATGAAAGAGATCACAGTGACAATTCCTTGGTCTACCATCTTCAAAGATGACTGCATTGTCAAAGTTAATGGTCTTTCAATTACTGTGCAACCCAAAGTACAGTCTGAGTCAGGTAAGTTTGCTTTTATATCCATACATGAGATTCAAAAGTGGTAGAAGGTAGAACTTTGAAATACATTTTTTTCTTACCAACCAACCCAAATGGTTGGTATATTATTTTTGTACATGACGTGAAGATGGTATCTTCAAGATATCAACACTCGTTTACAAAAACTATTAAATGTAGTTGTACGTATTTAAATTTGCATTGTGCATTGCTTGAGGTCAAGGAGACTATGTAGTTTGGAAATATTTCAGTCCACCCACTATAGAATTAATATTAACAAAACGCATTTACTTATTTTCTCTGCTTCACGGAATGGTTGTCTGATAGAGAATGATTTAGGTGTCAAGCTAGACTCTCATACGCCTGAGTGCCACCACTGCGATGACCGGACCATGGATACTTCGCTCCGTAAGCTAGCTAAATGCCCAGCGTGGGCAGCGCAGAGGCCTGATCTCGTGGCGGCCATCGGAGTGGGTATTCCCTCGCTCTGCAACATGATTGCAGCCATGGTGCGGAGCGAGAGCGCGTGAAACTCCCCTGTTTCTTTCTGCGAACAAGTTATGCTTGCAAAGGAGACGGCGAAGCGAGATCTAAACCTCTCCCGGTCCACCAGGCCCAGAAACGGGCCCGGTATCGCAGAAGACTTACGCGCCGGAGGTCGCAGTACGATCTCCGTCCTCCATAAGCGCTAGCCTGGGGGTGACAGATGAGGCCATCTGTCACCCTAGCAGAAGCAGGCCAAGGGTGGATGCGCCGTGCGCTATTATTATGAAGAGGATCATCTACAAGCCGTAGGTAGATGGTCCGAGGTACGTCGGGGTTCCAGGGATTACTTTTCTAGGGTACACGTGGTTCCCGGCTATCGAGGGGATTACCACATAGATAAAAAAAAAGGTGTCAAGCTAGACAATATACTAACTGTTATGATATAATATTTATATATCGTAGTAGATCTCTGCACACCCCAACGGTTGGCTGGTAGAGAATACCATGGGCATTAAGTTCGCCAATGGTACACAAGTGCATGAAGTTATAAATAAACATGTAAAATAGAACACATCAGTAATATAAATACATTGATTTTTTAAACGTTAAAAGTACCAGACACTTGGACATCTTACACACAACATCATCTAGTCCCAAAGTAAGCAGAACTTGTGTTATGGGTACTAAACAACTGATATAAATACATAAACATACTTTTTTTGTAAATACATACATATTATACATAGAAAAACACCCAGACTCCGAAATATATATTTGTGGATCACACAAATATTTGGTCTGACCCGGGAATCGAACCCGAGACCTCGAATGCGGCTGCTGATCAAGAGATCAGAAGCAGAAGCAGAGCATACGCTAACCACTAGACCAACGAGGCAGTCAATTTATTATATTTTCATTTTGCCTCAGTACTTTATAATTAATTTGTAGTTATTTTTTGTAGTACCATCAATGCTGGAGTCAATGTGGTCATCCATGTCTTCATCCATGCAACTGGCGGCAGAGTGCCTCAGAGAAGAAGACGGACCGCAAGAATCCAACCCTGTGGAGGGTATAGAAATGTTTGCACATGCCATTGATTCGAGTAAGTTCTTCTCAATCTTATTATCTAACCAGAACCGCTTCCACATCTATTCGTCGTAGCCAGATGTTACGTTTGTACGAGAACTTTGTTGACGAGCCTGCCTTAAAATACAGAAATATGCTATATTTTTTTAAAACCAGTATGATTTTATCAACATTCATCAAAAAATTCTACATAATGTTGTTCTCAAAACAATAAAAATATTGTATGCCCATATTTATACAATTGTACCCTTGTTTATGCAAACATGACTAGGCATTTTTTCACTTGATCATGTCACTGAGTGGTATATTAAAATAATTTAACTTTTTTTTTTTTTTAAATTAAAAAAGACAAGAAACGGACACAAAGAACACCCTGACTCAGAACAACAAATTGTGAATCACACAGTGTTATCCTACGTGGGATTTGAACCCACGACACTTGGCGTAGTAGTAAGCGGCGTGGCGACCGCTTAAGCCACTAGGCCAACCGTGCAGTTAACTAATGCTTCATATTAAACAATTCTTAAACATTGTTTAGATGCTATTTCTATTAATTTTAATGGATAATGGTGCAGGGACAGGCAATCTCAATCTTGACTCTAATGTCCGCCTTGACCAATCGGCGCCTGATACTTATATTTGTATCATGAATGTATCATCATCCTACAAACGCTTCAGTTCTAGAGTCACTAACTACTAGTTAGCACTATCAAAATGCCAAAAGATTGCTGGTTTCAGTTATACGTAGTGTTACATACTCTTTGGTTTCAGTTCTAATATTACAAGCTAATTGTAGTGTATTGTAGCTAATTGGCATTAGGGATCTTTTGGCATTTTGATAGTGCATATAATCTGATGTCTAATTATTAGAAAACTAACAAATGTATGAGAGTGACGACTCAACTCTAAGTCACGTGCTCAAAATAAAATATTAGCCAATAATACAAGAGAAAAGAGACTCACTATATTCTTAACGCGAATGGACTAAAAGTCTAATGATTTCTGTACGTTCTGAATTAACTCGGACAGGTAGATGCTAGTATAATATTCAAATTCAATGTGAGATGAAGGAACACTAAAATTAAAGTCAGTTTTGTCACAATAAACATCGTTTATTTCGACATATTTCGATAGATATTGTAAGATGACAGAATAAAATATTACTATAACTTTATACCCTCATATAGCCTTTTCTATGTAATTTTTAACTTTTTTGTGAATAAATATATATAGATTAACACCCAACATTCGTATATTACAGTTCTAAGCCGAGTTAAAGTGAAATTTGAAAACACAAAAATAAGAATAGAGCATGTGCCTATAAATGGCGAACGAGGCATCGCACTGGAGGTCCACATTGACAAGTGAGTACATAATACTTCCTTAAACTGTGACCTTTATTTAATAGTCGATTAGAATAATCTCTACGTGACGAATATCAACCTTGAATTTATCGCATAAATATAACTGTTTAAAATCTGAACTAGATTTATGTATACGTTTTGATTGTTTTTTTTTTTACAAAAAAAAACTTGATAATATAATAAAATAACTTTATAATAACAGAAGACACTAATCAGTTATTTACATTCCAATCCTTTTATAACTGACTTTCAAGGTCTTGTATACATTTTTTTATTAGACTAAAGTATTAGGCATATACAAAGGCATTTGTATTAGTAATTAAGATGTTATCTAGATAGAAATAAGAACAAAATATTTATTTATGTAGATAGAATGTCTGTTTATTTTTCATCATGATGATTAAAGACTGTCACCACACCTATTCATCTCATAAATATCCTAAGCGAGCAAATGCTGGATGACATAACCATACCCAGCTGTGAACTATTATTGGGTGATGATAATAAGTCCTTACCACTTATGCAACAAGTTATTTGCTATACATTTTCAAGTCTTGATTGAAGTCTTGACCAAATTCAAGAGATGTCGATATCTTTTATGCCTAAATCACTACTCTAGAAAGCATGAGTATAACCCGATAGCAGAGGTCATCATCGTCATCCACACGATGACGACCTAGTGAGAAACTACTGCAACATATGGCATCTACTAACAAAATACGAACTTTCAATTAATTATCTACCCGTACATGTTCTTACAGGATCGATTACTTCGACGAGGCGGGCTCAGAACCAACACCTGAAGTAACCGACCCAGAGAAAACAAAATCATACATAGTAGCCACCTACACAAACAAAAAAATCAAATTCGAAGGAGTCACCTTATACACTGATGAATTTCCATCCAAACTACGCACGATGGCCCGAAGTCTCATCATGGAAAAATCCACATCAACGCAAGGGGGTAAGACTGACAGCCAAGTTGAAACCCCGGACGTGAACTACCAAAGTACAATGTCGGACGTATTCTACGAGACCAAAAGTATTATTTCAACTATAGAATCAGATCCAGTCAAAGAAGCTATTCCCGAGGTCAAAGCTCATCTAGGATCCAGAGAATTAACACCTGATGAAAAGGTCAACCAACCAGATCCTATACTCTTTGCTAAAGTTACTGGAGAACAAGAAATGACGCTTAAGTTGAAACGTACAGATGAAGTAGAAGGACCAAAGGTTGAAGTGAAGATGTTGTTCGGTTCTTTCGTTATATTTATAACACCAAGGCAGCTGCATACGTTGATCGAACTCGTCGACGCTCTGAAACAACCGCAGTTGGAAGACACCAGGTAATTTACTGTTAATAGTTTTATGATTTACTCACTACATATTCTAACTTTTAGAACTTTTATGAGTTACATCAAGCGGCCTCTCCTTTTCTTTGCCTCAGTTCCCTTCATTTTCATTTGACATTCCATTGACCAAAAAAGGTCTCGGAACCTTTAGTTTTGTAGGATTTTTCTTACAAGAATCTCATAATGTGTCGTGTACATCTCTATAGACGTTATTGGGTGGTCAACTAGTGCAAATATCGAATTCAGTTAGCTCGCAAGGTAAAGGGCATCCGATGCCAGTCGCTCTATGGAAAAACTGATTGAATGATTCAGATAAAACTGGTTGAACTAGTTGTTGACCCCGAATAATATTGGGAAGCGCTCACAGCCGATTGTCCTTAGGTGATTGGAAACAATCACCGAGGGTAAGCACCGAAGACGCGGTCAGACCTAGATGGGTGACCGTTTGTGTCATGATATGAGCGTTTCCGTGATTGGAGGTAAATAAATAAAATAAATAAATAATAGGCTAGGAATGTATATGTAGGTATTTCAATCTGCACTTCGAACAACACATGCTACCATCTCAAAATGCTAGCCTAAACACTGCTAACAATGTTCCTTTTTACAGCAATTTACCCATGCGACCATCCAGTCTGAACATGCATTGTAAACCAATGAAGCCGGCCGACTACCAATTGGTCGAAGCTCAGCTGCTAGGCAACTTCGAGAGACAAAATTTAAAACCTAAAAACTACGGGTGGTCTGGACCTAGTTATGGTAAGATCCTTTTTTTTATGGAAATAACCTTAGCCGGCGTTTGCCCCCGTGTGTATGTCGATTATCGCGTTAAAGATTAGGCTACATCCTTCTTAAAGAATCAAAGAATATCTATGACAAATTTTATTTAAATCGGTGTATCGGTTCAGCCGTGACGCCAACAACTTATAATGTTAATCAAAAGTATATGGATCTGTATATAAGCAATAATTCGTAGGTAATTTTAAATTGCTAATGTAAGTCGAGACTGTAGAAATAATTCTAGTATTATGGTCAGGATTTTCGTATAAGAAATTTATATAGTTCGGAGTGTGAAAGATTGACGGTGTTTCACTCCTGTGCCTCTGAGAGCACGTTAAAGAAATCCCAGTTCCAGTTATCATGAACACCTATGTCAACTGTTGTTGAGAAGATAGTGACAAAAAATATTTAAGAAACTAGGACTAGTTTCTTAAATATTGAGAATTGTTGAGAGTTAATTAATAAGGTTGGACAACCTTATTAATTAACTCTCAACAACGAAAGACGACAGCTCGAATGTTGCCATGTTAGGTTGGTCTTCTGGTGTGAGGGTAGTACTGCCCCGATGTTTGTTGTTTCTACCTACCGCTCAATATTTGTATGACAGTCGATAATAATAATAATAAATCTGTAACAGAAGATAGCGACGCTGACAGTGACAAGTTTCTACCAATGACGTCACCTGGGGATCCAATGGCTGACAGTTACTCAACTTCAGTCAGCTCGATGAGTGCCAGTATGACTTCGAGCGTCTATGTACCGAGTGCTGCAACCAAGATTAAAAGAAGCAAAAAAGGTAAAACAATTAAAATCTTTAATTCGCAAAATTTTTGAGTTGATCTAGCAGGTTGACCTAGTGCTTTAAGCAATGGTCTATAAGGAAAATTTAGTTCTGTGCTCAGAGTTGTGGGTCCCATATGGAACAAATTGTTGTTTCGAGTCTGGGTGTTCTTTGTGCCCGTTTCGCCCTATCTTTCTTGTCCTGTCGGAACAAAACTATAAAAATAAGACAGACTAGTGGGAATATGGTTTGTTTTCTCATCTTTACAGTGCTGTAGTCCACGATTTAATATAATGTAACTTTTCTTTCAGTTCCTCGGATAGATGGTGATCCTACTGCCGAGTCGTCACACTTTTCTTTGAGGATTGCCTCTGTCGCATGTGTTTTAGTACATAAGGTAAATTATAACATTCATACTGTTTTAAAAATACTAGTGGTCGAATACGGCATTAATTAACTTTTTTTTTTAGCTCTCTGCACTCTTCTTCCTTATAAACTTTACCTGTGCTAAAGTTCAGTAGCTGCACTCCCCGGCGTTACTCGTTACATTTACAATAATTAGCGCGGGGAACACCGCGGGAATCAGCTAGTATTCATGTAATAAAAAACATGATACCTACATTTAACAAAAATTGAGGAACACAGATTTCGTGTACCTAAAACCGGTGGTTAGGGCTCCAAAGACCGACCTCACTATGCCAACCTTGTGAAGGAGGACTAATTTTTGCATTAGACTCTTTATGTAGTTTCTCAATTATTATTACTCATTATTATTCCTTTTATTACATATTACAATATTTTTTTATGAAAAATATATATTTAAAATAACATATTATACCACAGACTTCGCGTACAGGGACCAAGAACACGGCTACCTTCTTCACAAGTTCCAGCCTTCTACTACGTATTATTTTTGTTGAAATGTTTTACTATTAATAATAATATTACAAATGATTATTTTGCTAGTTTGGTGTTCATGTTTTTTTTATTTCTCTTGCAGAATATCCTAGTCCCGAAACTTATTGGCTCCGACTGCATATCACCAGCGACTGTTGAGAAAATGCACGCACTTTCAAATCAATTCTTTAAGAATTTAGAACCGTTCTCACTTATTGATGACTTTAGCGCAGTCAATGAAATCCTCGACAGGACTACTGAGAAGAACCATTTGAGGTTATTAATATTTATTTTTTTAAATTATTTTATAGACATAGACAAGCTCAGTATGGTGAATCTTGTTTATTATGAAAAGAAAAACTTCAAGCCAAATAAACTGTATTGATATTTATTTATTGGGAGAAGCTATATTTATTTATATAGCTATATTTATTTATTGTCTGTTTCATTGGTCTAGTGGTTAACGTATACAATTACCAATCAAAAAAGGTCTCAGGCAGGAAAGTCATGGAGACAATTTGATAATAATCAAATTCAGAAAATAGTAAGTAGCCTATGTCCTTCAACAATAGTTGAAGGACATATAACTCGTGCGACCTAAGATGGCACCTGACTCAAATGTCAGTCGTTTAAAGTACTGAGTGCAAGAAAAATATAATTTATTCTAGTTTTTTTTAAATTTCAACATTTATTTTGCTTCAATTAGTTTCTCATAACATACTACTTTATCTTAAGTGGTACTTTACTACCTGAGTTAGGATAATACATATGCATTCCAATAGGAAGCAGGCCGCATTCATTATTTAGCCGAATGCATTCTTCGTAATAATATTAAGTAATACCTAATATAATTTTAAATGAAATTAGGAACTGAAATATGGTTATAAAATACAATTTAAAATCGTCATGATATATAATCGATAATCGTAGTCTCTGAAAATCATATAATAATAATAATATAATAATAATAACATTTATTTATGTATATAGAAACAATATATAGAAACAATACAGGCTCCGTCCCTACCGTTCCTTTGTGAGAGGCTGGTGTCTGTAGTAGGAAAACCCTGTGTCACAGATCACCAGGCTCCACCTCTTGGACTAATCTTAGTAGTAATTTACATTTTGATTATTAAGTACATTACTTTGTAATAAGTTTTTAAGACAGATGTATAGAAGCGGATGTGCGTATAAGTGTTTGAGAGAGAGTAATAAATAGGTGTGTGTAATTACATGTCCTCGTGCGTGTGTGTGTGTGTGTGTGTGTGTGTGTGCGTGCGTGTGTGTGTGTGTGTGTGTGTGTGTGTGTGTGTGTGTTTTACCCATTTGTTTGATTGGTTTATGGTTGTTTTTATTAAGATAATGGTACAATCAGGTTTTCAGTATCAGTGTAATTTTTCTTTGACTTTATATCTGTTCAAAGAGTATATAGATAGGACATAGTTAATTTTGTTGTATAGGTACGGACCCAAGAAACAGAAGAATCTATGTGACAAGGCTGTTCTGAATATTGTATCCGCCCGGTGTGTTTTGTGTTTGCGGCGTTTTGAGGCGTTAAGCGATGGATCGTAATTCGATTGTCTGTGTGACTTTACAACTACTTGAAGAATAAATAGCTGTCTAACCGTAAGCACAACTTCGAATATAGATCTGCTGTAGGATGCAAGAAGGGCAGGAATAGTGCCACCTTTAAGACTGCTCTTTGGGCTCGTTCTATCTTTATCAAGGTTGTTTTAGCGGCTCCCCCCCAAGACGTAATGCAGTATGTTATTATGGATTGACACAAGGCAAGGTAAGTAATTCTTAGAACTTTAAAGTCCGAGACATGTCGTAGGTTTTTAAATATGTAGATTAATTTTCTGATTCTAGATGTTAGTAGATTTATGTGAGCCTGAAAGTTCAAGTTTTTGTCTATGATGACCCCAAGATACCGAATTGAGTCCACCGGTTGTAACTTCTGACAGGTACACTGTGCGGTGCCATTTGGGTGTTCACAGGAATGTGCTAATATGGGGTAAGGGTCTCTTTGTGGTATATTATTCTTTAGGGTGAATACTATGTATTTTGATTTGTTTACATTTAGTGTAAGAAGATTGACGTTTAACCACTCAGTGACTGTCCATACCACTTTGCGCACTTCGATACGTCTCCTCCCAGGAATCACTTCGGAAAATAAGTGCAGTGTCGTCTGCAAATGTGACAACCCGCCCATTTGTTAAGTTTAGTTTGCAGAGGTCGTTGATAAAGATAACAAATAATGTTGGGCCCAGTATACTGCCTTGTGGAACACCTGTTTTAATGTGAAGGTCGCCACCTCGGACACCACCCAGCTGAACGCACTGAGTTCGATTAGTAAGGTAGCTCGCAAAGAATTGCAGTTGCGTACCACGAACACCCAAGCCCTTCATTTTGTGAAGAAGTAGTGGAACAGAGACCGTGTCAAACGCCTTGGCTAAATCGAGAAATATCGCCATTACTTTTTTCTTTTCATCCATACCAGTGACTATAGTGTTTGTTAATTCATGTACTGCGTCATCAGTTGACAAGTTTCTTCGGAAACCGAATTGAGATTTGGATATAAGGTTTTTCTTTTCTAGATAATTAACGAGTCTTTTGTTGACGGTCTTTTCAATTATTTTCGATAAAGCAGGTAAGACAGATATTGGCCGATAGTTGTTGACACAGTCCCTGTCGCCACTCTTGTGAATTGGATGAATAAGAGCGCGTTTGAATGCATTTGGGAAAATACCTGTCGTGAATGCCAAATTACAGATGTACGCGAGAGGCTCAGTCAGAATACTTCTATATCTTTTTATTAAGTTGTTAGATATGCCGTCTATACCAACAGCACAGTCGTTCCTAAGTCTATGTATAATTAAATTAATTTCATCTATATCTGTAGGGTAAAGGACAAATGACTGTGGTAGATTTAGTTGATGTGTGAGTGTAGAGGCAGTTGTATAATTAGGTGTCGGTAGATTCGAAGCCAAGATCTCGCCAACACTAATAAAATATTCATTAACCGAATTTGCTGATGCCACAGGATTATTGTTAGTTATTATGCCACAAGTTGATGTTTGAGTTTTATTTGTATGTGTAATGTTTTTTATAACTTTCCAAAGCTCTTTGGTGTTGTGCTTAGCGTTGTCTACTTCACTCCTTTCATAGTCCCTCTTAGCATTTTTAGGGTTCCGTAGCCAAATGGCAAAAAACGGAACCCTTATAGATTCGTCAAGTCTGTCTGTCTGTCTGTCTGTCCGTCTGTCTGTCTGTCTGTCTGTCCGTCCGTATGTCACAGCCAATTATTTCCGAAACTATATGAGCTATACTGTTGAAATTTGGTCAGTCGATGTATTCTGTGAACCGCATTAAGATTTTTACATAAAAAAAGAAAAAAAACAATACATTTTGGGGGTCTCCATACTTGGAACTGAAACTCAAAAAATTTTTTTTCATCAAACCTATACGTGTGGGGTATCTATGGATAGGTGTTCAAAAATGATGTTGAGGTTTCTAATATCATTTTTTTCTAAACTGAATAGTTTGCGCGAGAGACACTTCCAAAGTGGAAAAATGTGTGTCCCCCCCCCTCTAACTTCTAAAATAAGAGAGTGATAAAACTAAAAAAAATATATGTTGTACATTAACATGCAAACTACCAACGACAATTAGTTTGAACGAGATCTAGTGAGTAGTTTTTTTTTTAATCCCTACTTAATATTATAAATGCGAAAGTACCTCTGTCTGTCTGTCTGTTACGCTTTCACGCCTAAACCACAGTACCGATTTTGATGAAATTCGGTATGATGATAGAACTGAAGTTGGAAAAGGACATAGGCTACTTTTTACTGCAATGATCGAGATACAAAGACCAAAGCTAGGTGATTATAAAAATACATAAATCGAAGATGTCAAAATGTATCACTGTTTACCTCCTGTCAAAACTTCACAGGTTGCTAGGAATAACACACTTGCATGGCAACCATAATGATAGTTTGTAAATGACATATAAACCAGTAGATCAGGGTAGATAATTTTTGAAAACAAATAAAATTATAGTAAGATGAAACCTATTGGAAAAGGACGAGAATATTATAAAAATGAAAAGAAAAATAATTTACGGGCGATCTGAGGTCGGGAAGGGGTAGGGGGGGGGAGGTTTTCGGGTCCTTTAACCGGGGAAAAAGTTAAATGGCAAAGTTGTAGGTAATTAAAAGATCTACAACTTTTTAGGGTTCCGAAGTTTATGACTTCGAACCCTTATAGATATGTCATGTCCGTCTGTCCTTCCGTCCGTCCTCAACTTATCGTCCAAACAGTAAGTGCTAGAAAGATGAAACTTTGCATGAATATGTATTGTAATTACGTCGACAAAGTGCTACAATAAAATTATGAAATATATTTTTATTTAGGGTACCTCCCCTACACGTAAAGTGGGGATGTTTTTTTTTCTCACGGCTACGCCATCATGTAGGGTATCATTATATTGGTCTTTTAAAAACATTAAGATTGTTAAGACGATTGTTTGATTTAGGTATCCGTTTGCGAGAAATTCCACTTTAAAGGCCACTTTTTTGTATAAACAGGCCGTCCCGCCCGCCGAAAAATTTGTGATAGTGGTCCATATAATGAACTTTAAATGAAAACTATAACGAATTAGATGACTTTGTTAGTTCAGGAGTCATAGAGGCTTAAATTTTACAATGCGCTTACTTGGAAAAGTCATACAAAATCAACGCATTAATACGTAAACATAACAATTATCCATTGGATACGATTTCTAATCCACGTACCATTATGGGTGACTGAGGAACCCTTTCCTATGCGTGGCCTGACACGCACTTGGCCGATTTTTTTATAATCAAATTACAGTAACTACGATAGCGACTATAGGTTAGTTGGTAGGTTTCATTATTAGGATATTTTTTTGCTTTTAAATATAAATTATTTCTATTTCGTATACACCTCAACATACCCTTTGTAATCCAGGGTTTAAGGATGTTTTGACGTCTGGGGGTATGAATAATTTTAGTGCATCTATCTACCTTACTGTTTAGGGTGAAAATGAGAAAGTCAACAGCTTCGTTAACATCGGACATCGATAGTATTGGGTCCATATCCATTTTTGTGAGGCACTGATCAAGAGAGACAAAGTCTATTTTCTTTTTTACTCTACTAGGTTTTAGATTGTCAGGTAGCATGTCGAGGCTAAGTATAGTGCTAAAGTGGTCAGTTATTGTAGTATGCGCAACATAACATTTCGCGGGTAAGTTGCTCTTAAGGATGATGTGATCAAGACAGGTATTTGTATGAGTAGGAATATTGTGTGCGGGTAGCATACCATGTGAGGCTAATAGATTTAGATAGTTTTCAGATCTATTGTCATTCGACGAAATTGCAATATCCAAGTTAATGTCTCCGGCTATAATTATGTTACGAAATGATGCTAATTGAATCAAAATATTATTTAAGGACTCTAAAAATAGAGATATATCTTTTACACCGGGGTGACGATATATAGCGAGAATAACAGTTGAACTATTCACTTTTATCATTAAGCAATTAGCATCCGCCAATGGTGGTTCAGTTATATTATAGTTATAAATAGAGTTGTAATAAACTACAACACCCTCATTTTGGGTCCTGTTTTCAATGGTAGATGCGTGATTATAGCCATCTAACTGTGGTATCTGGCTATTATTCTGTAGCCAACATTCGGTTAATACTAGTAAATCCCAATGGATGTTTGAGCTATGTAGTAGTGTTTGAAAGTGTGTAATGTTGCAATGGATACTTCGGATATTTTGAACCATCAAATTTAGAGACCTACCAACTGGATAAAGCATGTTAGAACATATATCTTCTATGTCACAGGTAGTACTATTTGCCAGTGTCATGTTGTCTAGTTCCGAATTAATAAAGCTGTTATTTTGATCGAATTTTAATGTGAGTTGTTTTTAACTTTGCAAAAATTTTACCTATTACACATTTTGAAAAAGAATACACTTTGATACTAATGATCATGCTTAGTGCACATATAGAGCAATACTGAATTATATATGAGGGAAATGTTATAGTTGTAGCACAAAAAGTTGGGTTGATAAAGTGAAAATATAAAACACTTCTTTTATTATATTGTAAGTCTATTTGATTTATAGTTTTGGGTAAACACTGGGTTTTTTGTTTAGTGTAGTATGGTTTATGTGTGTAGTTTGTGTGTGTAAGTTTTGTTGAATATATGTAGACTCTAAAAATAACAATACAAATAATGCCAATACAGATTGGGGCACGTTCTAGTCATTGTTGCGCACCTAAGTTGATAATATCATCTTCCGTATCTAAACGGATTGAAGGTTGTCCATCCTTGAGCCGGATAAAGACCTTTCCAAACGCAGTCCAACAACTAGCCTGTTGGTGAGTCTTTGTATACTCCCGTGCTAGGTAGAACAGACGTCTGCTTTTGGTGGTCAAATTGTCAGTCACATAGATTGGGACCGAATTGCCTGGAATCTTCAGATGGCTTGTATTAATTTTGTCACCTTTTCCTTTTCCTTTATTAAAACTAATAACAGATCTAACCAAATTTTCTTTACTTATGGTGGTAGTAAATTCCACAATTATCGGTCCCGGCTCGTACTTTGTTCTTATTCTGTAAATATCTCGAATCTCTGTATCCTGTAATGGTTGATTTACAGCTTCACTGAGACGCAAGACATGGGTTTTTAAGGTCGTTTTTGTCTCTGGTTTAATCAAGGGGATGTTACGGACTTCAATAGAAGAAGACTTCATGCTGCGTTCTAATTGTTCCACCTTCGTTTCCAGTGATTTAATATAACTTTTATGAGATACGTTTTCTTTTTCATACATATGTATATGTATATTCTATAATTTAAACTATTGCGACTCATAGTTGTCATGCTGGTTTTTTTCGTGTTACCTTTCTTAAAACAATTGGGTTATCCAGACGAATCTAATGATATATTTATAAAATAAATTCGTGGAGTGATTTATATGACATTAGGTAATACCTTATAAACTAAAATTATTATGGAAAGATTCTTGCAACGGTAATAGTGTTGCTAACGCTACTCGCAGGACCACAGAGGGGTATCACGCGGGGGAACGGTATCATGTTTCGTTTTGAGCCAGGTGCCATCTTAGCTCGCACGAGTTATAGGCTACTTACTATTTTCCGCAATAATTCCTCAATATGTTATGCTAATAATCTAAGTCTTCAAGCCTTATTGACAGACATAATTTCTTTCAGAGTCCTGACGTCAGAGATAGCCATCGACGGTAGCAGTAAAGTGACGTCACATGGTAGTCAGACATTAGTCGAAGCGTCCGTGCGACACTTGTTGGTACGCGAGTGTTTGTACTACAGCGAGGACGAAACTAACCTCATAGAGCCGCATGGATTTGACTTGATACGCTTCGAGGCCAAAGGTAAACTGATGAATAAATAAATATTTCGTACATCTAACACACAACGCAAACTAGCTTCAAACTAACCAGAGCTTGTACTATGAAAGCTAGATTGACTGATAAACTACTTTGATACTTTGAAGTAGTAGCCTAGCAGATGCAATGTCATTACTTCATAAAGTGTCAGTATCAACTAATCGCATTTGTTTACACACCCAAATGTCACTAAAACAATGTTTCGGCCACTGCATACAGCTTAACATGAATATGGTATTTTTTTTATTTAATTGTAGAGTACATTACTATAAATTTCAATTTCACGGTTCCCCATTGTAGGATAATAACTACCAACAGTATCCACTGCCGAACTAGCTGCGACTTGTTTCAGCAAGTGGCGTCAGTCCTTGGAGATTATTACAAAACTAGTCTTATTAACTAAGGTTTATCGACAATAAACATCCTAAGTCAAAAATTTTGTGTAAATGTTTCTCTGTTTGTGAAATTGTACGTGTATGCGTGTGGGTGTGTGTTGACAACTTATTTTTTTTTTTTGCCATATCTTTAAAATGTTTCTATTGTAACAGGGGATGAAGGACCGAGTCAACAGCCCGCTAATTCACGTGCGAACTTGCAAGTGAGCTTTAAGCAGACTTCAAAGTACTCGCGCATGTCGAGCGAGAAGAAACTAGTATATCCTACTACTGATATTGTGTAAGTACCCTTTATATTCGTACTAACTTTAGCTTCCTTCCGCGTTTAAGTCGATTATCGCGGTAAAAAAGTATCCTATGTCTTTTTAGGGTTCCAAAGTTTATGACTCGGAACCCTTATAGATTCATCATGTCCGTCCGTCCGTCCTCGACTTACCGTCCAAATGGCATTTTTTTTTAAATAGTATTGTTTCTTATTTTTACTCAACACATACTAGGACATGTTATGCGGAGGGATGACGAAAATGTGTCAAAGAAAATGTTAGGTATGGAAATTGAAGGTTACATGGCAAGAGGAAGATCAAAGAAAAGGTGGATGGATTGTGTGAAGGAAGATATGAATGGGAAGGAATTTAACAGTGAAATGACGAGTGATAGAGTAGAATGGAAGAATAAAGCATACTGCGCTGACCCCAAATAAAATTAGGAAAAGGGCAGGCAGATGATGATGACATACTAATTTAGATACATCAAATTAAAACCGAACCGGTACTTCTTACTAGCCCACTAACGTAGGTAGACGTTTTAAAACTTTTCTGATTTGGTTTTGTGTCTTGACAGTTACTATTGGCGTTTTATATATGATCCTACAATTCTAGAACTTTGTTGTATTTCAGTGTCAAATGCATGCCGTTCCAATTGGACGTGGATCTGACTGTAATAGATCGCATGTCCGCTACATTCTTCGGTGGCCCTCCTGCGCAGGCGCAGCAGCCCAGCGCGCCCGTCTCTTCGCAGAACCACCTCAACATCGCGGTGCACTGTCCCAACCTCAGCACTGTGCTTAGGTACGTACAATTAAACCCTACCTTACCTTTCTAGTTACACTCGAAACAATGACGTTAATTTGATCAATGCGTCACTATTTACTTAATGCCTATTTATTTCTTATGCCGAGCAGTCAAAAGCTGGAACTCACTACCAGCTCACGTGTTTCCTTCCCACTATGATTCCGGGTCCTTTAAGCGGGGCGTGAAAAAGCATCTCACCAAGCCGCCAAGGTGTGGGCCGCCATACTTTACTGTCTGCATTTGCAGCAATGATGTGTGGTTTCCCCCACTCTTGGATTCTGCTCATGCTTTCCATCAGGCAGGGTAGATTCACTTTGATAGGCTAAATATAAAAAAAATATGCGAATGGACTATTTTGATCTTAGACTGTTTAAAAACTGTGTAATGACTACTACATTATCGTTTCCTTTTAACAGTATTCTTACACACCTAGTAACTTTTATATTAAATATACGTGCTTAAAAAGTCTATAAATAAAAATTTATGTATTAAAGTAATGGTAAAAACTCACGCTTTATTTAGCATATTTTCTAAAATAATACTTATTCATTTATTCCTTCCTGCTGTCTATGAGTGTAAAAGCGACAGCAATATATGTTATCTCTATTCTTTCATCAGATTCCCAGTGGCGGATCTCCGTGAGGGTGTTAACCACGAGTTGCGTCAAGTGCGGCCCGACTACCTCATGTTCAAGTTTGAGAACGCGACGCTGAGCTCACAGCAGACGCCAAGTTTGCGTCCACTGCCGACCGCAGTCAGCGTACGATCTACCGTCCTAGACTTGTATTATTATGTAAGTTAGAAATAATTCTATACATAGACATAAATATTGAGGCGTGTGTGAAGAATTCTACAAGGTGATCCGACGACCTAGTAAAAGTCGATGAGAA
Source organism: Phragmatobia fuliginosa (assembly GCA_932526445.1). Taxonomy (NCBI): domain Eukaryota; kingdom Metazoa; phylum Arthropoda; class Insecta; order Lepidoptera; family Erebidae; genus Phragmatobia; species Phragmatobia fuliginosa. Next base: position 13,595,183 of record OW052074.1, on the reverse strand, counting down.
ACCGTTAGATGGGGTTAGATATTGGGCTAGACAGAACGTCTTGCTTGGCAGTTAGTAGTAACCAACAGATCAACAGGTCAGTCAAAAATAAAATAAAAATACGTCATGTTAACGATGCAATGAGGTTTAAATTTCACTATTTGATTATTTGACATCAACATAAGACAAACTATGAAATTACAGGAAAACGACACATTCCCTGGCACGCATATAGCTCGTAGCACGATGGACGTCAACGTGCCTGAAGATAACATATTGAATGGAAACGAGACGACTACTGCGTTGCCCACGTGAGTAATAAAAATATTAGTTTCTTTTTTTTATGACCTACCAAAGAGACTACTCTATCCAATGGAAATCATAAGTAAAATCCAAGAATAGAGTGAGTGAAAAAAGACAATGCAACATGATGCCCCACACTATGGTGGCTTAGTGAGATCATTGGGCCGCCGGTCTCACACACGAACGAAATACGACAGCACGAATGTTATTATTTTAGGTTAATCTTCTGTGCGAGGTCGAGTCGACCCATTCGTGCTCAAATCAGTGTGGTTCTGTTACCTTTAAAAAATGATCTCATCAAATTGTCGATAAGTGGATGCAGATTGATATCCAAAAGCCAGCATCTTAAAATGCTCGCATTATAAGACTGCATGGCCGTAGCTAGGGGGCTGCATTCTGGGGCAATGCCCTTCCTTAAAATCTGAATGCCCTACCTTAAAAAGTCCTCATCCCTATGTGATAGGTACCTATTTTTTTTTCTTCTGCCCTACCTTAAATTCGACACTAGCTACAGCCCTGTAAGATTGGATCTAAGGCAGTCTTACTTGAAACAGCATAGTGAAGAGGTTCCTGGTTTTGGAGACCTAACCACTGGTTTTTTGGTTCCTATACCCAATGTCGGTGAGCTACTATTTTGTATATTTTCAATTACTTTTGTTTTACTATGTAAAACAACTTTAACTTTTATAAAAACATCATATCGTTCATATATTTTCATCAATGTTTTTCCCCTCAGGATATCGATCACATTCAAGCCCAGTTCGAGCTCGAAGGGTCCATTCGACAACTTGTCAGACGACTCGTCGAACTTCGACCTCGCCGTGGCCAATCCCATGACTACATCTATGTATATGGTGAAGAATCTCACCACCGACCAGCCGAGTCCATTTAGCAGCAAGAAGCAAGCACGACAAACCCTTAATAATCACGGTCCTTCACCACAAGGTGAGAGTTCATACAAATAAATAAGAAAATTTGTGTCTGTAATATCAAATGTTTTTTTTACTAAATTCTTATGAAAGTACTAGTTCCGCCCGCGTATATGTAGCCTATGTCCTTCCTCAGACTCTATACTATCTGTGTACCAAATTTCATCAAAATCAGTTTAGCAGTTTAGGTGTGAAAACGTAACAGACAGACAGAATTACTTTCGCATTTATAATATTATAGTAGGGTATATTATATACTGTATAATATATACTGTACTTACATCAAAAAATCAATTTAAAAAAAAAACTATCAGTTTGTTCCGATTTGACCGATGTTGACGGTTCACTGGCAGAAAGCATAAAGAGTAACTTAGGCTAATTTTATTTAGACTGCTTCGCTTCGCGGCGTAACTCACGATTTACAACAATAACAGCGGGTAACACCGCGGGTCTCAACTAGTATTTAATATAATACGTAGTTATTTTTTTAAAGATAGCTCCCGGATTGAAAACGTATACTGTGTCGCGAGTGACACAAACATACGTAATAGTAATGTATATTCCTCCACTGATTTCGGTTTCGACTTCTACTCGGTTGAAATTGTCATTGGTGAACAACAACAGACGAAAGAACACCCAGATTCACAACAACAACATCTGGATCATACAAAGTCCCAGTCCCGGTTGTCGTGAACATCTATGGCAATCGTTTTAGTGAAGTCAGTGATCTCAAACACACTGACAACTAGTTCAAATTTCGAATTCAGTTCGCTCTCAGGGTAGCGGAGATCGGAAAACTGATATTCAAATAAAATCGTGTGAGGCCAGAGGCCCAAAGAATAGGAAGAAAACAATAAAAAAATATTTATATTTGTATTTAGCTTAATAAATGTATATTGTTATAACAGATCAAGAAGAGGCGATAATAATGCCCGGCAACAAGGAAGAGATGACGGAGTTCACATCCAGTGCCATAGAGCTGTCACGTGTTCACTTAGAGTTCATGCTGCCTATACTCAGCTTACAACTAGAGTGAGTTTATAAATCTTTTTAAATGATGAGCCGAGTAGTGACCGACTAAGAATACTAATATCACAACCATTCATCTTGTGGGTGTCGTAAAAGGCGACTGAGGAAGCAATCTACGACAATAGCACTGCAAATGAAAACGACACTTACCATCTTACCAACCCACTTTTAAATACATAGCAAACCATAACTTTCACCTCCAAAATCCTTTTGGAAACCGCCAGCTGCTGGTTATGTGTAACATAAACCAACCAAATACCGCCCCCTCTGATATTGAAACCTCGAGGTTCCCTTGCTGTACTCGAGCCTGCTTCTGCTAGTGTGACGCTAGATACCCTCACTTGCCACCCTCAGGCCTGCACAGGCATAACGTGACATCATCAAGAATGTTCATCGTTGTTCAGTAATTGCTTTGTTTTGCTTAGTTGCTTTTTATCGAGTGAGAAAGGTTACATAATGTAGGCAGAGCAGTCATTTCGGCAGGCTTACATATAAAAAAAGCGGCCAAGTGCGAGTCGGACTCGCCCATGAAGGGTTCCGTAGCAGCAAGTAACATCATATAAAAGTTCTTGTAGTTCGTTGTTACTTTGAATGAAAGGTATTATGCGGTTTAGGATTAAAAAGAAAAGTACTTACTAGATCTTATTCAAGCCAACAGCTTAGTTCTTATAGTTTCGGAAAGAAGTGGCTGTGTCATACTGACGGACAGACAGACATGGCGAATCCATAAGGGTTCCGTTTTTGCCATACGGCTACGGAACCTAAAAATTATATCCAAAATCTATTGCTACTCACTTCTGATACTCTTTTGTGTGTAAACTCCTTTCTAAGGAGGCTTCTTCAGCAGTGCTTCAGACAGTTCTTCAACATATATTGATAGAAAAATCTGTGTCAATCTGTTATATGTAAAAATAAGTCGGATACTCTTTCTAATATATTGTATGTGTTTAGGCATTTAAGCTTGGCAAGACACTTCTCATACAAGTGTATCAATCCAGCCTAACGAATCTATCTTGCAAATCATATTGATAATTAATAAAAATGTTAAATAAAAATGAAGATCTACCTTTATGATATTTAAAGAGTGATTTTATTAATTAACAGTTGACTAAGTAAGGCTAACAAGCAATTTCAATTGTAAATATAGTATACTTATTACTATTACAGATCAAAACAATTATATGAAATAATCTATAACCGTATCAATTCGGATCTATTGCTGTGGGAGCCACATATTATACAAGAGTATGATATCAGCCCAGCCTCTGACCCCATCAATCCTGTCTTCGGCGCTTTCAAGGGTTACGGTGAGTTTAGTTCGGTTGCTTTTACACTGTATATTATTTAACACAATAATTATGTAGTCGTTCCGTGTGGTGACAGGTTAGAAATACGAAGTGTTCCCCATTACCTATTAACCCTTACTCATCCTGTGGTAACAGCCTAATACTCGCAATAACGTTGTAAATAGTAGGAATATTTCAAAAAAAACTTATATAAATCTAGTTTAAAAAACGTCGGCTATGTCTAGCAGTGGAATGTTAAAGGCTATTTATTTATGGTAATAATAATATCTTCACACGTCTCCCACACAACAGAATCAGAAAATCAAAATCAAAGCATTTATTTCAAGTAGGCCAGTTACAGGCACTTTTGAATTGTCGAAACAAAAATGTAGCTACAGTCCCAGTCACAAGACATAAAAACTGTGAAAGTACTGTAGTTGCCCATTCCCTAGCGTAGATCTCTATGGAGAAGAACGGGCAAGAAACTCCATGGACACTCTTTTAAATCAAAATGTTTTTTACAAAATCTTGGTTACATCATTCATGTTGAGATGGTACATTATGTGAGAACGATGTAGCAAGACGTGCACGTTAAAAGTGTCCATAGTACAACAAAAATACAATTGAAAATTAAATTAATTAATTCAAATAAGCCGTGGCAACTAAGAGATGACCAGTCACAACTGACAGCGCCCGTTCACGAACATGACGCATGGATCCGCACCATTCAACTCAACCATTTTGAAGGGAATTAAATGATCCGACACACGCGCCACCATCAGCGTGACATTTGAGTGAGCATGACATACTCTCAACCGCCAGGGCAGATTCAAGTCAAGAAAAGACGTAGGTTTTCAGTGAATGATAGCTTGAATAGCTTCCTAGTACATAGTACTCACACAATATGGGCCATGCGATTATATAATACTAAAGAGATTGAATCTATACAATGCAAAGAAAGTTGTACAATCTTCAGCAGCTCCAACAATACCATTTAATGCTATCAATTTATGCGCCCCTGTCCTTGTGAAGCAGGACCAGCATTGAGCCAAGCATTTTTATCAGCGATATAATCGCTCAACTTGTAATATGCTTGCTTACATAGTGTGCGTTTAATGCATGTTTTAAATTTTGTCTCATTCAGTTCAAGAATACTTTGTGGAATTTTATTATAGCATCTCAAACAGTACCCCATAAAAGAAGAGTCTACTTTAGCGAGTCTAAAACCTGGCTGAACTAGTTGGTCCCTATTTCTAGTACTGTAATTATGTTTGTCACCTCTTTTGCCAAAAAGATGAAGATTTTTCCTGACGTACATTATGTTTTCGTAGATGTATTGACTATGTACCGTCATGATGCCAATATTCTTAAACAGTTCCCTTAGAGAATCGCGCCTACGAAGATTATATATGGCTCTGATGGCTCTTTTTTGCAGAATAAATATAGACTCAATATCTGCAGCCCGTCCCCATAACAAGATGCCGTAAGACATTATACTATGAAAGTAGCTGAAATAGACCAGTCTAGCGGTATCTGCATCAGTAAATTGACGGATTTTTCTAATAGCATATGCTGCTGAACTTAGCCGCCCCGCAAGAGATGTTAAATGAGAACCCCATTGTAGCCCTGCATCAAGCGTAATCCCCAAGAAAACAGTTTTATCTACGAATTCAAGTTTCTCTTTATTCAATATTATATCACAATCACTACTCTTAACATTCGGTAAAGCGAATCTTATGCATTTGGTTTTTTTTTCATTTAATACCAAATTGTTTGCTGTGAACCAATTCTGGACTTGAACTAGGGCATTATTCACGTCATCTAGATTTTGGGCCCGTCTATTTATCTTAAAAATTAAGGAAGTGTCATCAGCAAATAACACCATATTTTGAGGTTGATTTTTTAATAAATATGGTAGATCATTTATATATACTAGAAAGAGGAAGGGACCCAATATTGAGCCTTGAGGAACCCCCATTTTTACTTTTAAACCCTGTGAATTAACACCATTTATTTGCACATATTGTTGTCTATCACTCAAATAAGATTTAACCAAATTCAGTGCAAGTTCTCCTAGTCCGTAATGCTCAAGTTTCAAAAGTAATGTGTCGTGATTTACGCAATCAAATGCTTTGGAGAGGTCACAAAAAATTCCTATGGCGTCTTGGGACTCTTCCCACGCAGTAAATATATGCTTTAATAAGGTTACACCGGCGTCAGTTGTACAACGTCCCTTGGTGAAACCATACTGTTGATCATGTATGATTCTGTTGGTGTTAAAATGATCGAGCATTTGATTAAGCATTACCTTTTCAAAAACTTTGCTAAAAACTGGTAACACGGATACGGGTCTATAATTATTAGTATCTTTACTGTCCCCGGATTTGAAAAGAGGTATTACTTTACTGAATTTCATTAAATCAGGGAAAACTCCTTGGTCAACACATAAATTAAAAATTAAAGCTAAGTATGGGGCTATAGTCTCAAGTATGGATGTACAAACTTTGATAGACATTCCCCATAGATCTTCGGTCAGTTTGATTTTTATTTGCCGGAAAGCCTTAATAACTATCATAGGGTTAATGTGTTTAAATTTAAATTCAGCCAGGCAGCTAGACACATTCGCCTTTAATAAATCAATTGAGACATCAGGTGAGGAATTAAGAGCCTCAGTAGTTTTTGATGGTATATTGGTAAAGAAATTTACAAATTCTTCAGCTACTTCCTGATTTGAGCTTTTAGGACCACATGCTGTATCTAATGTGTAGCTAGTGTTACGTATTTTCTTCCTGTTAGTCTCGTTATTTATGACTTTCCAAACTGTCTTTATTTTATTTTCTACCGATTTGATCTTGTTGCTAATGTGCAGGGCTTTAGCAACCTTGCATGTATTTCTAAAAATTTTTGAATACTTAGCAACATACTTGTTAAAAGTTTCAGAGTTTATAAAAGGCTTAAGGCCATAAAGCTCAAATAGTCTTTCCCTACTTATTCTGATACCTTTAGTTGCCCAATCACTAAATATAAATTTAGGGCAAATACTTTTTGTCTTCTTTTCAAAAGTTTTGTTGAATTCCGTGTGAACTATTGAAAAGAAACGCTCATACAATTGATTTACATTAATATCGTCAAGGCTCATAACACTTAATTTGTTTTGTAGGGAATTATTATATCTATCTAATTTGCTGGAAGTTATAGGTCTAAATTTAATCTGAACTTTTTGCAATGGCGTGTTACACCTAAAAGTTACTGTTTGTCCACTATGGTCAGACGGTAAACAATTTACTATGGCTTTATCTAAGTAATTACAATTGCAGAAAACATTATCTATACAAGTAGCAGAAGATGGAGTGACTCTAGTAGGTTCTATAAAAGTGTTGGTCAAGTCAAATGACTTAAAAAGATTTATTAACCGACTATGCTATTTGAATTTTCTTCTAAAATATTGATATTAAAATCACCACAAATAATTGTATATTTATTACTGGCTGCAAGTTTTGCCAGGACATCTTCCATTATCGATTCAAATAAGGTAAAGTTTTGATAGTTTGGGGGTCTGTACACGCACACAATTACATGCTTATCTAGCTCAACACAGGACAGTTCGACACAATGTTCAACCGAAAGATCCACTATGTCATCACGTTGCTTAAATTTAAAACTATTTTTTATTAAAATTAGGTAACCTCCACGAAGCATAGTTTTACGGTTAAAGCAGCTACCCACCATATAGATCTCAAAGTTAATAAGCATTTGGTAATCCTGTAGCCAATGCTCAGTAAAACAAATAATGTCAAACTTACTATTTTCTAAAAACAATTCAATTTCTAATAATTTGGAAGAAATGCCTTGGATATTTTGGTGGAATAATTTTAAGGTGTTCTGATGAGGCCCCTTTTTGCTAACTAATTGAGTGCAAGAAGGTACCTTACTGTTGGTAGGATTAACAATATTGTTAATGGTACCTTCCATTGTCTCACTTTCTAGTTTAAATTAATATTAATATTTGGAGTGAGGCCGGAGCCTCCCGTGCCATCCTCAGACAAAAAGACCCTATTACTAATAGACCCTAATTGAGGATTTTCCACGGTGACACATGGATTCTCCTCAGTACAATGTTTGTAAACATTTATAGCACTAATGCTATATTCATTTAAAGTCACCTGTACATTACTATTATTAGTAATAGTCGCCGTGTTAATAATATAACTAAACTTAGACATACTACTTATGTCTGTGTGAATATTAAAAGCTAATAGCCTAGCTATTTTGTGTCTACAACTAATAGGTAGATGCACTTTACCCCGAGTCGATCTAAGTTTATCAACAAAAGTGTTGATATCAAGATATATAAGTTTATCACTATAGTGACCTACTAAAAAATGTATATGGTTATTTAACATGTGAATGTAATTGTTTTTACTATTACTTAAATTTTCAAAATATGGAAAAGCACACAATATGATTTTCTTACAATTCAACTTCAACAACTCTGAAACACAGTCAGTGATGTCTTCCTTTTTAATCTTAGAACTATTGCCAATACATATACTAATGGTGGTACTAGGATCACAAACACTTTTTGTTACTGATGCCATAATCTGTTTGTAGGTTGACCCGGGCATACAATTGTTTTGGGTACAAAAACTCAGGTTATTACTAATTAATTTACCTAGAAACTAGGCGGAGTCCTACAACCAGACAGTAGGCAGACATAGTTATATATAATGATAATAATGTAAACTGCAAAACTGTATGTTTTCACTAACAATGTGACGTCATGACAAATGAACTATAAGTCATTTGAACTCTACCTACTTTATGGTCGGAATAAATTTATGAACCAAAATTTTACGAAAATGTGCATTATTTTTATTTTGTATTCTAGATTCTGATAACGACAGCACATCATCGGAAGAAGAGAACAACCTCTATTTTTCCAGTTGTGGCACTAAATTGCGCAAAGGCCTGGCGTCCAGCAAACATGCTTCAGAGACAAGTGACATGCACAACTTCTGCCTTACTTTCAAAGTTGGGAAAGGTGTCCTGACTATTTACACCCCAGTTAGGGTGAGTATACACTGAAGATTAATAAAAACGTTCCATGAATCAGACTACGAATCACTACGTATTCGTAGTGATTCGTAGTCTGATTCATGGAACGTTTCTGTGTGGTGACGGATTGAGAATACCGAATGTCATGACCTAGTGTCCCATGAGTGTCGTAAGGGGTGACTAAACAAACTACGCTGAACAATATTACTGCAAACTGACTGACTGACTTTTGACTGCAACTGCCTAGTGGTGACCACGCCGCTTTGTACTGCGCTGAGGGTTGTATGTTCAAACACTTTATTGTTTGAAACACAAAATTTTTGTGGGTACAAAAAATACATAACAATAACAGTAAACTGTTAGACTGCTGATGATGATCTAATAAAAGCAATCATCATCAATGTAAAATAAAAAAAATAGACCAATAATATTAGTTTTGCAATTTGCTATCTTATTACAATGAATTTAGATCACATTTTGATTTATTATCTTATTTCCATGTTACAGGACAGCAACAAACGAGTGGTGCCAGGTCAGATGGGTGAGCTAGTGTTAGAAGCGCACAGCTTATCTCTGTGTCAAGTCAGTGGCCTCAATGGAAAGCCCAAAACCGCACAACTTTGTTTGCGATCCAAGAAAACTATTCTGTATCATGAATGTAAGTTTATTTTAATGATGATCCTCACAAAATATTATGATAAGATTGAAAGTATCTGTTTGTCTGTAACGATTTCACGCCTAATCTACTGAAACGATTTAAATGAAGTTTACATTGGAGACCTTATGTCTTTAACCGATACACCCGAGAGCAGAGTCGCGGGTCAAAGCTAATAAAGTACGAAATAACTTCACAAATCTCACGTTCGTTTGACCATAAATGACATTATTTTGCCTCACAATTTTTCTTTCAAAAACCTCATGGCAACAATATTAGCAGAACAATTTTTTTTTTATTGCTTTACCAACAATTGTTTACACAGTACAAAACACAAAATTAAATGTCATAAAAATTCCTTATAGACCTCCGCATGCAATTAAAGAGCTGTACCGTACATTACAGTAGTTCAGTTACTACAAAAATTCAATAAAATTTAAAAAGAGAAACAAGATGTTTTATGAAACTCAGTAATCGTTAAAAGGAAAATAGAGAGCAAACACTGACTTTCACATAATATTACTTTCTATTAATATTAATCTCTCATTACATTACGTTACAAACTTTTCAATCAGAATTGGCCATAGACAAAGGAACAACAATGTCCATGATTTTTTTACTAGCCTTTGCTCACAGCTCCGCTTACAATACATAAGTGAACATCGCATCCAAAACGGCTTTCCCACTTCTGATATTAACACGCACAAACGCACAGATAAACATTTTAAAAACTTTTGAATGTGTTACCTGAATAAAGACTACATTGTACAGATATCGACCTGTACAATTTAATTATAAGAATAGATTTTAATTGTAACAGTACTGTTTGTCATCATAACTAATTTCTGATATATCCTTGCAGCTTTATTGACTATTCCTTCGGAGAAACCTCCACTGAGGCAGTACGGATGGATTCTACCTTCACACCTCAAGCGTACCATTTACCCTTCAAGCAAAGGAGTTATAATAAAGGATCGGCTGGAGAACAACGATATGTTCACATTAGCCCTTAAGGTGGTCCCGGACCCAGAGACGCATAATCTGAAGGTAGACTTTTACTGACTTTTAAACTTTTTTTGTCTTTTAAACACACAGCCACATATCATAACTTTTGGCGTCGGAAAGTCATGCTTCGACCTTAAACGAAGCTTTTGCTTTCATGCTTTTCACCCACTAGGAAAATTCTGGGGTAATTCGTGATAGTGGTCCATATAATGAACTTTAAAGGAAAAGTATAACGGATGAAATGACTTTGTTAGTTCAGGAGTTATAGAGGCTTAACTTGTAAAATGCACTTCTTGGAAAATATCATACAAAATTACCGCATAAATACGTAATCATTACAATCATCTATTGGATACGATTTTAAATCCACGTACCATTTTAGGTGACTGAGGAACCCTTTCCTGTGCGTGGCCTGACACACGCTTGGCCGATTTTTATTCTATTTCTCTATTCTCTTGTTTCATTGGCTTATTGCACACAGTCACGTGATCAAAACAAAATATTAGCCAATGAAACAAGAGTAGAATTGAAAACGAAAAACGTTTGTAACTTAACTAGAGGGGCAAACCAGCGTTATCTAATAGAGCCAAGCCTCCTTTCTAAGAAGAGGCCTTTGTCCAGCAGGGAACCATTAATGACTGTTGATGATGACGATGTTAAGTATTATTATATTTTTCTAGTCGATCTGTATAGCGTTGGGAATAGAGCAAGCGACGCTCCGCTACCGAGGCGACAAGGGTATCTCGTGGCTCACACAGCTGATGGATGTGATCGACGTCATCGACTACCCTGTGCTGGGGTACACGCCTAGCACCGTGCTCTCAGAGCTGCACGTGCACGTTATTGACTGCGCGGTGGATTATAGGTAATTGAAAAAAAAATAGTTTTATCTGTTTTAAATGTTATACTTGCCCCGATGTGCTACCCAAGGTTGTTGGTATACCACCACGAGTAACGCCGCGGGGCAAAGCTAGTCTAAAAATGTAGTCTAAGTTATTCCTCCTATCATCAGATATCTACCAGTGAAAGTATATACCCAATGCATTTTCTGAACAGCTGATAATTTAAAACTTGACACTTCAATCTGATAGATTGTTTTAATGTAATGTTTCTAAATCGTTGGTCATGTTTTGAAAGAAGCAATGATAATTATATCATTATTTGTATAGAAAACTTCTAAAGATAGTTTTTATCTAATATAAGTACATTGGTAATAACTGAAAACTGACGTTAAGCAATTCTTTCGTTGCTTTTTCCGGAACGAGTTTGTCTGCCGGAAGAGAGGATGTGGTAAAACTCTCTCCTCCGGATTGCACCTAAAAGGTTTATCAAAGGTTTAAACCGCATATGTAAATCAACTTACCATCCTTGCTTATACCCCTTTACAATAAAAAAATAAGATCCACCAAAAACTGGACAACAACTGATGATCAATATGTTCACAGGCCACTTTACCTACCTATACGGACGGTCCTCACACTAGGCCACTTCAGCGTATCAAGCAACGTAATCGCAGCAACCAACATCTCCTGCCTACGTTTCATTGCGCAAGAGTGTACATTGTTCCTTATGCACTTGCACGGCACTAAGCCAGACAAACCCGTTCCTCAAGAAGATGATAAAGCACCTGACATTATTAGACACTACGTTTGTGTTATCGATCTTGGATTGTTCGAGTTATCGCTGAGAATGGCGGATAAAACTAAAAAGACAGTAAGTAAACTGTTGATAACCTTTTATATATATCATTAACAACCTATAATATCCCACTGCAGAGCTCGGGTCTTCTGTCAGGAGAGGGTTAAGGTCATACGTCCCCACGCTGACCGAGTGCGGGTTGGCACGACACGTTGTGGCTACGTAATCTTACAATTAGATGTTTTAAACCGCCCGAAGGCCTCCAACTATGCTTCACGACTATCTTATGATAACACCCGGAACCGACTGTTTGACGTGACCTCCGAATCATGGAAACGATCTGACCGCGCCTTCATTGCTCACCCTCGGTAATTGTTTCCAATCACCAAAAGCTACTTTGCTGTAAGCGCTATGGTATACATAGATGTGATATATAATTCATGAAAAAGGTTTCATTGTATCGCCTTTTGTCTCGCAGTCTAATACTAAGACTAACGGAAGCTGGCCGACTTAATGCCCAATTCATTCTCTACCAGCCAACCTTTGGGGGGTGTAGAGATATAGTATGGTAGGTGCATCTAGGTTAGAGCTGTACAGAGCAATATGCAATTGATATAAAAATAAACTAATATAGCATAAATTCACTTATACATATATAAGTATAAATATACGTACAAAAATACATACATAAAAATACATACACATATTGTGCACTGCCAATAGGGACGTTAAGGAGGCATACAATTTAATTAATTACGTGACTCAGCCATCTCGAGAAGATAATCATGCACGTTCTTTTTAAACGTGTGACGATTAGTGGACATCCTAATTTCGATTGGCAAGGCATTCCAGAGCAGCGCCGCTTGCACAAAGAATGTTTTACTTTTCTTTAAGATGTTGATCCTGTGTAGTTTTCCCCCTTAGCCTCTTTTTACTACACCCTTGGGATGAATAAGCCTGGTGTTACAGGCCACTTTTTAGGCTAGTTGAAATAACGCTAATGCTTCCATCAGCCATCGGAGGACACGCCGCTAGTGGACCTGAGCGCGTCCAACAACATGGTGAACCTGCACACGTGCTGGGACTCTGCCTCTGCACTGTGTCGCCTGCTCACGTACGCGGCCTGCGACGGCGACTCGCAGCCGCCCTACGACCGCTCCTCGCGACACACCAGCATCTCCTCCGAACAGCCTCTCTCGGAACAGCTTGTTGGTCAGTTCAATAGTTTCAAATAAATTAAAAATTTATTTACATACTGTATTGATTAACAATTTTTATACATATAAGGAACGCTTGACAGACTGGCGGACAGTGTTTAGAAGGAGCATAAAAATGATCATAAACGCATTTTTTTTTCAAAAGATTTTACTGAGAACATTATTTTCATCGTCATCATCAGCCTATAGCAGTCTACTGCAGGACATAGACCTCTCCAATTGCACGCTACTTAGTTTTGCCAGCACACAATAGTTAAAATATTAACTTATCACAATATTTTACTTTATTCTGTGGCGGGTGGGTGATACATCGTTGACGCAGTTTTTCAAAACACTGCAATGAGTTAAAACTAAACTGAGTTAAAACTGGGTTAAAACTACACATGGGATCATATTTTGTGTGATTACTAAATTGTTATTTCTAAGTCTCATCTAGACTTCTTTGTGTTGTTTCATGTATGATTGCAAAGTCTCCAATGGCACAGGATATATTCCTAGTGCGTACTGTAGAGAGCAATAAAATATTTGTCTATGTATAAATCATATTATCTATGGCTCCGCCATATTGGTTCCCTTCTAGCTTGAGTGTTCTAAGATGTCGCATGTACAAAATAAGTTTTCACATTAAAACAGAATATTTCACTTTATAATCGTTTATTTTCAAGTCCTATTAACAGGTTATGGGCCCAGGCACATAATTCTGTTTTAGGTGAAGACTTCCAAATAGAGATTATCTTTGTTGGTTTTGGCGGCTGTGGGTTTGCGGTGCAGGGTGGAGGCATCTCAATAGAATTCAGCACGCAGGGTGTGTATCAACAACCAAACCATGGATGGCAACGCTGTGGGATCAGCAAGTGGATTGGGGATTGGAATTACCAAGTTAGAAGGACAAAGAAATTGGAGCATGTGGAAATTCCAGGTGTCAGTGCTTCTAAGGGGGCTGGAACTATTTTCCATACTGGATGGACAAGTAAAGGAAAGTAAAAGTGAAGATGAGTGGAAGAAAAAAGATGCGAAGGCTCAGGCGCAAATCGTGATGAGGTTAAGTGAGAGCGCTATGGTTCATGTTTTAACATGCAGTACCGCTAAAGAAATGTGGGATAAGCTTCACAGTATTTATGAACATAAATCTAGCACCAGTCTTCATATACTACAGCAACGTTTTTTTCAAATTAAGTTTGAAGGCACAGACATTGCAACGTTCCTAGCCAAACTCCAAGAATTAAAATCTCAGTTAAAACAAGCTGGTGAAGATATTTCTGAGAAATTACTTATAACTAAGGTGTTGATGTCCTTGCCATCACATATGGATCACTTTGTAACAGCTTGGGAGTCTACAGAGTCATCAAGGCAGACATATGATGAGTTGGTGGCACGGTTACTGATAGAAGAGGAGAGGGCTAAGTCAAAGTGCACTGAAGGTGAGGAAAGTGTTGCTCTGTATGTAGGGCAGAAACGGGGCCAGAGAGGAATGGTCAAGAAAGAGGTTAAATGTTTCAAGTGTGGACTAGGTGGACATTTTGTGACCCAGTGCAAAAGTAACAAAGACATGCGCAAGTGTTTTGTTTGTAATAAAGTAGGACATATTAAATCACAGTGCCGAAATCGCCTGCAAAATAACAACTCAGGTTTGCATAAAAATAATAGTGCAGAAGAAAAAAACAATGCGTTTATCAGTGCATTATCAACAGATATTACAGACTTGGATGAGAGGTTTTGCCAAAATAAGAAATGGTTAATTGATAGTGCAGCAAGTGAGCATATGGTTTCGGAACGCACCCTATTTTCAAACTTCAGACAGATATCAATGTCAAACAAATGTGTTGTGGTCGGGGATGGTCGGCGTCTTCCTATATTAGGAGTTGGGGACGTGTATTTGAGATCTTTTAATGGACAAGAGTACATAAATACCACTATAAGTAATGTACTGTATGTGCCAGACTTGAAAGTGAATCTGTTCTCTGTGACAAGTATAACAAAAAAGGGATACCAAGTGACATTGGGTAAAGAGTGTTTAGTGTACAAAAATGAGGAGTTACGTGCTGTGGGGACGCGCGAGGGTAATTTTTACATTATGGACTTCAAATACTATGATAGTGCAGCGCTACTAACTGTAAGTGACTGGCACGAGAGACTATGTCATCAGAATCTGAAGTTGGTCAGAGATGTTTTGAATATAAACAATATTAAGTATACAGAGGGCAATACATCATGTGAGGCGTGCTTCAAAGGTAAGATGCATAGGCTTCCTTTTGAAAACAGTGGGAGCATGGCTTCCCAGCCATTAGAACTGGTACACGCAGACTTATGTGGACCCATGGAGGTGGAATCCATAGGGGGATCACGTTATTTCTTATTGCTAAAAGATGACCATTCAAACTACAGGCACATCTTCTTTCTCAAGCAAAAATCAGAGGTGAATGAGCACTTAAAGAAGTTTATAACTGTTGCAGAGAGAAGTACAGGCTTAAAATTAAAGAGAATACGTACTGATAATGGTAGGGAGTTTGTGAATGCTGAATTAAATGAGTACTTACAGAGTAAGGGTATTATCCATGATACTACCATACCATATACACCGGAACAAAACGGTCGAGCAGAACGTGACATGAGGACCTTAGTGGAGGCAGCGAGGTCAATGTTAGCAGCGAAAAGAATGAAAAAAGAGCTGTGGGCTGAAGCTATAAATATGGTGGTTTATGTGTTGAATAGAAGTAGTAGAAGTAGAATAGAAGGCAAAACTCCATACCAGATCTGGACAAACAAAGAGTTTGATTTAAATAAGTTGAAAATGACATTTGGAACAGAGGTTTTTATACACATTCCAAAGGAAAAAAGGTTAAAATGGGATGAGAAAGGAGAAAAAGGAGTATTTGTGGGTTATGAGGAATCTAAAGGCTACCGTATTTACTATGAACAAAGAAAGGAAGTACTTGTGAAAAGAGATGTAGTACTTATTATTTCAGAGAACCTAGATAAGAAAAAGAATGAAAATGTAGAGGGAGAACCAGTGATTTCTTTAGAAAACTTAGATGAAGAGACTGTATCTCATTCAGAGGATAGAATAAATGAAGAAAGAGTAGAGGAAAATTATGATTCAGGAGGTGAGGAGGAAAGGTATAGTACAGGAGATGAAAGATCAGTGGATGAAGAAGAAGAACCTGTGATAAGAACCAGGAGTGGAAGGGTAGTGAAAAAACCAAATAGGCTATGTGATGAATATGAAGCGGGAATGATTACTTACTCGGAAGCGATGAAATCTGATGATAAAAGTCTATGGAATGAAGCTATTGAGAAGGAGGTAAATCAGCTTAAAGAAAAGAACACATGGACTGAAGTATCTGAGGTACCCGAAGGGTCTGATGTGGTTTCAACTAAATGGGAGTTGACAAAGAAAGGTGATGGTACATATAAAGCTCGGCTAGTGGCTCGAGGATTTGAGCAAAATTTAAATAATAAATATGATGTGTATGCACCTGTTGCGAAATTAAATACTTTCAGAATTTTCATGGCTGTAGCTACAAAAATGAATTTGCAAGTAATGCAGATGGATGTATGTAATGCTTTCTTAAATAGTGACATTATGGAAGAGGTGTATTTACATTTGCCAGAGGGTTTTAAATCCGACTTTAAATTTTGTAAACTAAATAAATCTATTTATGGGTTAAGAAAATCTCCATATTATTGGTACAAAACATTTAATGATGTTGTTGTGAAGTTGGGTTATAAATCATCTGACAAGGATTCTTGCTTGTATTCAAAGTGTGTAAAGGATAGCAAGACTTTCCTGTTATTGTATGTTGATGACATTTTGTTATTTGGGGATTGCTCACTAGAAATTTTAAAGATAAAAGAAACTTTATGTAATACATTCAAAATGAAAGACCTAGGAAATGTAAAGAAATATTTAGGTATTGAAGTAGAACAAGATCTTGTGAAAGGGTGTACTTATATATCTCAAAAGGATTATTTAAAATGTTTGATAAGAGAGTATGGATTAAGTGAATGTAAACCTTTATCTTTACCTATAGATAAGAACTTTAAATTCGATTTACTAAAAAGGGAGGAGTCAGAGAGTGAAGAGATAGAGTTAAAGTGTAAAAAGTTGATTGGCAGCCTAATGTATGTAGTGTTAGGTTCAAGGCCAGATTTATGTGCTGTATTAACAATTTTAAGCAGTTTGTCAAAGAAAAAATAGATAGCAAGGTAATTGAACTGGAATACATATGTACCAGTGAACAACTTAGTGATGTTTTAACCAAATGTTTGGGGGGTATACAATTCAGAAAACTAAGGGGAAAATTGTTAGAACTTTAATGTTAGAGTATAAGGTTGTTTAGTTTATAAAAATGAAAAATTGAAGTTTAAAGAGTTTTGTTTTATCAAAGTAGTTCTGTTTAAAGGGATGATTTGTAGAAGGGGTTTTAAGTTATAGAAATATTTTCTTGAGGGGTGGTGTAGAGAGCAATAAAATATTTGTCTATGTATAAATCATATTATCTATGGCTCCGCCATATTGGTTCCCTTCTAGCTTGAGTGTTCTAAGATGTCGCATGTACAAAATAAGTTTTCACATTAAAACAGAATATTTCACTTTATAATCGTTTATTTTCAAGTCCTATTAACACGTACTCCTTATAAAAACCAAAATATTTATGAACACGACAAATATAATAAATGACTGCAATGAACATAAATATAGTATCTCGAATAATAATACTGATTATTTTACAGGTCTAGATGATAGACCTATAGAAGAAATAAGAGAACTATCGCCTAATGAAATACAGCAGGTCAACGATCTCATGGCTGAGGCAATGAAGGAAAACACGAGCACTTCAAGTGAGTACCAATAACATTTCTTGAGTATTATCATGTAAAAGTATCAGTAGAAGTAGTGCGGAATTTTAAGTGATTCACTGTACATTTAAAACAACGACATGGAAGTAGAATTATAGCACGAATGGCTCATCGGGTCGATACTACCCTCTCATAAAAGACCAAATTCAAAATGACAGCATTTGTGCTGTTATATTTTCTTGGTGAGTGTGATACATGATGCCTGATTATGCAGAAGCATCTCACAAAATGTGCATCGCCTTGCTGCATTATCTGCACTCGCAATAACGATGGTGGCTCCTACTCTTAGATTCTTCTCATTCTTTTTATCAGGCAAAGTAGAGTCTCTTTGGTAGGTTTGGGGGTAGGTATATATGTCGTCATGCCTATATAGCGTCACCGCCATAACTATAAACAAAGGAAAAAATTAAAACTGATATAATAAAAAATGGTTTAGTAAATTCATATTGTGATACAGTATTACTTCAATTCTCTTAGATGGTCGCGGCTTCAATAGGGAATATGCATGTTTTTTTTTTATTTTTTAAATTGATTATATAAGTCTATTAAACATAGAAAAAAATATGAATAGTCTTGAAAAGAGTCAAATTATTTTTCAAAATGAAATTAAAAACATTGAATAAATTTGAGTAATTCAAACGGCTATTTTACGCGCGCTTTTGATGACGTCAGTTGTGGCGCCGATCGTGTCCCGACCGGCTCGAATATCATTAAACGTAGGGTGGCCATTCGTCCGGGTTTACGTGGATTTATCCTAGTTTAGAGACCGTCCGAGGAGCATCCGGCAGGGTTTTATTTTTAATCCGGATCGAACCATAACTAATGAATTTTTCTAGTTTTTGGTAGGTCGGTTAAAGATTTAAGGAGTGAAATTGTAAAATGGTACAATTTATGTTATTAGAAATATACGATGTGAAACTTATTCTCAACATCTTTAAGAAATATTTGGCATATTTTGATATCAACAACTTAAAATGGTTTTGACGTTCAGAATTAAAGAACATCAAGCTCAGCCATCTGTTTTAAAGTTTGACACGTCGAGCGTGTCCATTACAATTTTTTTTGTTGCATTTTTCAAATATCGCTACCTTTTCATGTCATTTAAAATCTTCAAACATTTAAATAAAATCTTCAAGCATGATAAATGCCGTTTATTAAATAAATATAAAAATATAAGATAATTTGTCTTTCAATTGTTGTTCTGGAAATAAATAATTTTATTTTTACTTACACATCTAGAAAAACTAATCAATGTCGTAAAGTAACAAAAAACGACATTTAAAGTCCAATCGTCATTTTTGCTGAGCTAATACCACCACCATAAACTTTTTTTGTAAATACATATATTATATTATACATAGAAAACACCCAAACTCCCTAACAAATATTTGCAGATCATACAAACATTTGATCCAACCCGGGAATTGAACCCGACACCTCTTGATCAGCAGTTGCATACGCTAACCACTAAACCAGTCAGTTTGTGGGGGATAGTGCACTTTTGTCCTAGTTTTCAAATTTTAGATATGGTGACCCTACTTAAAATGTGGCCATCTACGTCACATTTCGTTTCGACCAATCATGGCGCGTTTTGTAAGCTTGAATTTCCCTCCTTAATTTTTCACTTATTATTTATTATTTTCTGGGTTTAAATAATAACCAAATAAAAAAAAATCTTTTTAAGTATAATGTAACGACAATAAAGAACTTAAAAAAAAAGTTTGAGCCAAATTAAAATTTTATGCATATTCCCTATTCTCTCTGAGTGAGTGAAATCTATTGGATATGTATCTATATTTTTTACTCTTGCACTATGATTTTTAACGATGTTTATTTAAGATCTAAAATTCTAGATCAAGTTGCAAAATATGACCTAAAAGTTACTTATTTTAATGCAGCCGAGGAAGAGGACTTCAACAGTTCAACAGAAAAAGACGGTGTTGCAATATTCTTCTTCCCCGACGAGTCCAACATGACTCGAAAGAGACTTCCATCTGACATCTTCGACGAAACAGAGGTGAAGACCTCTGAGCCGATTGTTATACCTCCTGTCATTGCTGACGAGGCTGAAGAAGCCAAGCCCACTCATGCACAGGTTGCTATGGATTTGGGTGAGCCGACTTCCACGCCTAAAACGACACCAAGGAGAAAAAGGAGATCGGTATGTTTGTCAATTCATCTTGAAATATAAAAAAGTTTGTATATCGGATATGGAAGTAATAATTTTTCAGGTAAATTAATAGCTTATCAGTTTTTCGAATAATGTAACTTTCTATGTGTATTTTTTTTTCAAAATTCAGTAGATCCAGAGACTATCCCCTACAACGTCAATAACTCACAAAATTCACCTCTTTATGATATCAGTACCTATAGATAAAATAAAAAAAAACTGTAACTCGACCACATATATAGCCACTGATACAGCCTCGCCGTAATCGAGTAATTAAGTAGACAAATACCGAAGTCAGTTATAAAAAAATATTTTCTAACCAGTAGATAGATATATAGAAACTCTTTAATTGTACATCGTTTTACAGATTTAAAAAAGAGAACATATCTTACAGGCAACCTTAGGATGGATCTAAACGTTTCGGACGGAGTAGGAGACTGTGCAATTTGTTTTAAAAGATTATAATTCGCTTCACTAGATCAACATCATCTTCCTAGTCTTTATACCCAAGATTATTTGAAGTCGGCTACTAGTTCAACCGGTTTTATCTGAATATCAGTTTTTCTACGGAGCGACCGGAGGGTAAACTGAAATAGAAGGTTGAACCAATGGTCAATATATTTGAGGGCAGGGCACTGACTTCCTAATAACGATTACCATGGATGTTCATGATGACCAGGACCGATGGCTTAATGTGCTCTCTAAGCCATGTGAATCACCGCAAAACTTTCAATAGATTTTATTTATCACTAGCTGATGCCCGCGGCTCCGCTCGCGTTCTAGTGGTATGAAAAGTAGAT
This sequence comes from Phragmatobia fuliginosa, assembly GCA_932526445.1. Taxonomy (NCBI): domain Eukaryota; kingdom Metazoa; phylum Arthropoda; class Insecta; order Lepidoptera; family Erebidae; genus Phragmatobia; species Phragmatobia fuliginosa. Next base: position 13,574,257 of record OW052074.1, on the reverse strand, counting down.
GTTGGCTGATTCTCAGACCATTCCGATATGCATACAAAATTTTATTAGAATCGGTCAAGCCGTTTCGAAGGAGTATGGGAACGAACATTGTGACACGAGAATTTTATATATAAGATAATCATCTACTAACTAGTCAATTGCACATACAGACAAAATCAAGTAGCGACGGTAACAGCACGGACGATGAATTCTACATCGTAGACGCTGACAAGTTGACGGAGGGTGGTAATGACGGCGAATTTGACGAACCTGTCGTCAAATGGCTAGGGACGCCACCGCCAATGATTGAAAATCACTTCAGCATACCGACGGAGAGAAAAGATGTACTCAGCGCACCTAATGGTTTCCCCGCGCCGGTTGTAAGGTAATAATAATATCGTACATGTTTCATACCCGTATAGGTTTAAGTGGTTGACACGCTGTTTTCTACTATGCTGAGTGTTATGAGTTCAAACCCTAAATAGGACAACACTGTGTGATCACACATATTGTTGTTCTGAGTCTTGGCGTTTTCTGTGTTATTGATACTACCCCCAGTCTCTTGACATATTTCGTTAAAAATATGTAGTGATAATGCCTGTATACTGTAATGTCTTTCTCCACTGTAACAAGTTTAATCAAGATCAATTTACAAATACTTAATCAAGATCGTAGAAGCCCTACTTACTACATTAAATGTCCCCACGGCTTATAAATATTTATAGCGGAATATGAAACGTGTGTTTTACTGTACCATAGACAAACAATTTAAAAATAAACTATCTGACCCACGCAACTTAGTTTGCGTATCTTTTCAATCTTGCTCGGCTCCTAATAATCTAAGCGTGATGCTAACTATCCCATCTTAGGACACGCCAATAAAAACGTGAACATCGTGTAAGTTTCGGAGTTCATCGTTCGATTTAATAATACTCAGAACACTTCTAAATGCAAAATTTATATAAAATTGATTTTATGACTAATGACTAGGTCCTGATAATCATCAACATCAACGACGCATAATGTTCCACTACTGGTCTCTGGTCTCCTCTCAGTTCAGGGTTAAGGATCAGGTATATGATATGTATGACCTCCGGTTCACAGAAACGCTCATAACCTATCATTCCACAAACGGTCACCCATCTAGGTCCTGACCGCGCCGCCGTTGCTTACCCTTCGTGATTGATTCCAGTACATAAGGCCACTTGGGTATGAGCGGTTCTGTCCTGAAAATAATGTGAACTTAATATCTGTTCCAGTCACGTTGACGCGGTAATTTTCGAGAAAAAAAAAACTATAATTAAACTTTTTTTTAATTTTGTTTCGAAATGAAATATTATTTTGACCGGTAGCATATATAATATGCCCATTGATATTGACAGGTATACATTATGTGAGATGAGTATCACGTGGAACATGTACGGTGGCAATGACTTCCGGTCGGTGAAGGAGTCGCCCCCTACCAAGAAGACTGTCACTATTGAGGGTGACGCTAGGAAGCAAGGCTCACCTACCACGCCTAAGTAAGTGTTTATAGAGAAATTCTAGATTATTAAGGTGTAAAAATTAGTATGGACTAGAAGCAAAAAAGTATTTGATACAGTGGTGCTAATTGTTGGTTTTCTTATTATTATTTTTCCATTAAATAAAAACGGTGTTTTGACAAAACGATCGATTGAAAGTTATGTGCGTACAAGATGTACCCTTTATTTTTCCCTTGCGGAAATCCCCCCTGATACACGTCGTCTCGGATACTAGAAGCCGAGAAAGCGGGTGCACCCTTGAAAAGAAATCCCTGGAACACTGACATACAGTTAGTAACTGTCCCACTTCTGTGTGGGAAGCCTACTATTCCCTCCTGCTGAAAAGAAAGGTCACGCGCTCTTTGCAGCGCTCGCGCCTCCACCCTGGCCTGCTTCTGCTAGAGTGACAGATGGTCTCATCTATTCCCAGGCTTGCGCTTATGGAGTACGGAGATCGTTCGACGATCTCCGGCGCCCGAGTTGTTATATATGCTATAGGCTGCCGGAGATATCAGGCCCTTACCCGGGTCAGGCGGGCCGGGTGAGTCCTGAGCCACTCCTGGTCTCGTTCCGCCATCCACTTCGCAAACATAACTTGCTTTATAATGATGTACCATGCCATGCATCGCTGTCACGTTGTTAGGATTTAAAAATAAATAAGAGACAAAACAATTTGGATGTCACATCAAAATTTGAACTCAAACTGGAAAACTTTTCGAGTTTATTTAACAGGTTATTGTAACTTAGTACAAAATTTGAAACACCTTGAACATATTATTTAAATAACAATAAATAAATATAAGAAAGATAATAAACTTCACTAAACCATCTGCTGACTCAGATGCATCGTTGTTTTCACCCAATGTGTTGTTCGTTGCACGCCCGATAGACGAGACCGATTCAGAGTTCTGAATGAATAGAGAATGCATGAACTTAAAGCCTCTTATTCAATAAATGCTTACCCGCAAGTCTTCTTATTTACTAAATAGTGGACTTCTAAAAAAAAATGTATAGGCGTTTGCGATAAAATATAATTTGGTACGAAAACTATTATTAGGTTTCGCATTAACTAAGAATAAGGCTTTATTATTAAAATCGTTTCTACAGCTAATGTGCGATAGTTAATATATTAGTGTGACACAGACGCTGCAAGGAGTACGACCCGTACGACAGTGCACGTGCGGGCGCGTCCGCGTACCGCTCGAGCGGAGTGCGCTGGTCGGCGGGCAGCGAGCGAGTCCGAGCGGGACGGCCGCCTCCTCTCTACCGCGACCTGCGGGCGAGAGGAGGGCCCCAGCGGGACCACCTCACTAAAGTGCAGCTGTGCCTCTCTAAGGTTCGTCTCTAAATATATATTAGAGCGTTACACAGACGTCAGAACGAGTACAAGACTCATTAGAGCGTGTACGTGCACGACGATGGCCATAGCGCAGCCCCTCACTAAAGTACATCTCATCATCATGTAGTAGAGAGTTGCCACTAGGTGTACGGTCCGTACGAGATTGGCTGACTAAAGGAGCAAACTACGCACGACAGCACTGTAAATAGAAGGAAGACTTGAAGCTAACCCCATACCAACTGGTTAGATTAGCATAATATAGAAAGCTAAAATTTTCTTTCAAAAGAGAGTCCAGTTAATGGACAGCCAAAATATTTTTTTAGGATATGCCATTACATTGATACAACAAAAATGTAACTTTATTACTTCATCAACAATTATATATCATTAACATAATTATTATTTAACAGGTGAAGTTCGTACACGAGACATATCCACCGGGAGGCAAATACGCGTCCCGCCAAACCCTGGCCATCACCAAAGTAGAGGTGATAGATCTGTTGGCGTGTAGCGAAATCCACAAGCTCCTCAGTGAGTACAAGCTTGATGGTGAGCCGGATAGGAAAAACACTCATATGGTAAGGAACAAAATTATTTGTTGAATTCCAAACTAATAACTTATAACCTCCTTCTTCGACTTTATTATTCTTAATATTATTTGGGGTCGGCTACTAATTTAACCGGTTTGACCTGACTATCAGTTTTTCTACAGAGCAAGTGACACTGGACCTCAGCAACCCTGAGTTCTGAACCCGATTGGTTTTTATTTTAATTACTTCACATCCATCAGTTAGGTGACAATTTATTAAAAACAGAGTGTCTTTACTTCCATGCATCCTATTAGCATTATAAAAAGAATCTAAAATAGCAAACTATGAAAAGAGAAGGAAAACTCGAAACAAACCCTATATCGTCTGTATATAAGTAGGCCAAAGCCTCCTTTATGAGGAGAGGCTTATGTCCAGTAGTGGACTGCTGTTAATCTGATTGCAACAACCTCTCAATTCCGTAATTTATGAGCTGATTTAAAAAAATGATTTTTTTATTCAGATAGTATTATCCCGTTTAGTGCCATTCACATTTTAAGAAATACTATGTATAACTCGTGCGAGCTAAGATGGCACCTGGCTCAAAATGAAACATGATACCGTTCCCCCGCGTGATACCCCTCTGTCGTCTTGCGAGTAGCGTTAGCATCACTATTGAAGGTGCACGAATCTTTACAAAATATTTTTAGTTTATTAGGTACTAGCTTTCCGCCCGCGTCTTCGCCTTTTTGCAATAAAAAGTATCCTATGTCCTTTCCTAAGTTCAGTTCTATCTTCATACCAAATTTCATCAAAATCGGTTCAGTGGTTTAGGCGTGAAAGCGTAACAGACAGACAGAGTTACTTTCGCATTTATAATATTAATAGGGATTACCTAATGTCACATAAATCACTCCACGAATTTATTTTATTAATATATCATTAGATTCGTCTGGATAACCCAATTGTTTTATGAAAGGTCACACGAAAAAAACCGAGTGAGTTATTAGTAAAATAAATTCATGGAGTGATTAATATGATATTATGTAATACCTAATAAACTAAAATTATTATGGAAAGATTCGTGCAACGGTAATAGTGATGCTAACGCTACTCGCATGATGAGAGAGGGGTATTACGCGGAGGAACGGTATCATGTTTTGTTTTGAGCCAGGTGCCATCTTAGCTCGCACGAGTTATACATATGATAGACTACGATTAAAAGGCTTATCATGACGATTTAAAATTGTATTTTATAACCATATTTCAGTTCCTAATTTCATTTAAAATGATATTAGGTATTACCTAATATTATTTAAATCACTGCACGAAGAATGCATTCGGGTAAATAATGCATGAGGCCTGCTTCCTATTGGAATGCATATGTATTTTGTTAAGTCAGGTACTTTACGTACCACTTAAGATAAAGTAGTGTGTTAAGAGAAACTACTTTAAGCAAAATAAATGTTGAAATTTAATAAAACTAGAATAAAGTATATTTTTCTTGCACTCAGTATTTTAAACGACTGACATTTGAGTCAGGTGCCATCTTAGGTCGCACGAGTTATAGTATCTAAGATTGTAAAACGGAATGAAAAGGAAAAGTACAAACTGAACTTGAACTACTTTCTATTACATTTTATCTATCACAAAATGTAGTAAACCTTCATGCTCACACAACAATGGAATAGAATAGAATACTAGAAGTAGGTAGTAGAGCCACGCTGATTTCAGCACGAATGGGCCGGCTCGACCCGGCCAGTACTACCCTCACACAGAAGACCATCCTAATAATGACAGCATTCTTGCTGTCGTATTTCGTTGGTGAGTGTGAGACCGGAGGCCCAATCATTCTGCATCATTCTCCCGCCCTTCGAAGGCCTGGAGAATGATGCAGAATAATCAAACCAGGCTGCCATGGTGGGGGTCACCATGCTACATTGTCTACCCTCACAATAAGCATGGTGACCCCTACTCCTGGATTCTACTCATGCTTTTCCATCAGGCAGAGTAGAGTCACTTTGGCAGGCTTAAATATAAAAAAAAAAAAAAAAAAAAAAAAAAAAAAAAAAAAAAAAAAAAAAAAAAAAAACTATTGGATGACCAAGTACATGATGTAATGATCTCGTCTAAATGCTCCTTCAAAGTATGCCGCCGGAATACCAGTGCGGTAAAAACCCGCTAGCCAGGCTGCCGGCTTAATCTATGTACCTGGAGCCATTAAATAAACAAAGAAAAAAATCGGTTGTCTGTAAAGTTGGTTTACTGAGGATAGTTGAACGTGACAACGTCATAAGAAAATACTGGTTGTACCTCTTTGTCGCTCATTCCGCGCTCTCGCTTGCCCTTCAAGCCTTAAATGGAACACCTGAGAGAGAGGTCACGCCGCATGAGTCATGTTTTTTCGTGCGTGCAGCCGGCTCCATCGAATTATAAGACGTTGCCACGTCAAAAACTAGATCAAAAATATAATGTGTTAATTTTGTTATCAAAATAAATCTCATTTATTATTTTCAGTTGATCATAAAAGCCATTCACTTAAGACCAGACCCGGCACTTTCAGCCCAAGAGTGCTGCTTGAAGGTATCGTTACTGCCGCTGTGGTTCAATCTGGACCAAGACACCCTCGCCTTCCTCGTCGGATATTTCTCCAAACTTGGTACTGACGAGTCTTATGGTAAGTCAATCTAAACTATAGCTTAATCTTTATTACAAATTCATGTTCCTAGCCTTTATTGTTCTCAATATTATTTGGAGTCGGCTACTAGATCATTTGAAATATACATTTAATGTAAACCCTAGAAGATTCAACAAATGAAATATTCTTTGTTTTTAAAGAGGGTACTAACATATACGATAGTAGTCTTGAATCTAAAAAAGTAAGGTTACTGGAAGCACAAACTTGTCCCTTCATACTGAGAAGGAAGGCACTTTACAAGTTTCTGCAAGGCAAGTTGAACAAGACTATTGGACTATACCACAAAACAGATTAATTTATAAATCACATAAATTGTTATATATATATTCTACAAGAATAAGTATAACCCGACTACGTAAAATGTTTGATAAAATTATATAGCCTAAATTATCGGTTAAATAACAAATCCAAAGACGCCTAATTCATAAATATCGGTTTAGTACTTAAGGTTGAACATACATGGGCTGCCAAAAATATTACCCTATATTATGGCCTCGCCGTAGTCAGGTAAAAATCGCGCTTTACTGAACCCAAAACTTCGAAAAGAAAGTAAAACTGAATTGAAAATTTCTTCTAACAGACGATGACTCAAAAAGCTTGGGTGGGTTGTCGAACGATTCCACTGGGTCACGACAAAACACACCAACACACCGACCGCCCGTTATGAGCATTGCCACTCACCTTAAGGACCCGCCGTCCACACCCACCTCACTGGGTAACTCGATCAATGAAAAAGGTAAGATAATCATAATTAATCATTAAATTCTTAAGTCTTTAGATCCGTTTTGTTATGAAAGTCATAAAAATCAACATTACAAGTTCTCGGATTAAAAAAGATTCAAGTACATTAAAGATAGTGTTTAAGGACATCAATTGAAAGTCTAAAATAAGAAATTCTAATAATAATAATTTATTTAAATATAATCACATGTCAAGCCGGAATAATCAGACGTCTCAAGCCGGCAAAATAGTTGGATTGAACTCCACTATAAAATAATTTTCCTGTCACTGCATTTTGATCTTTAACGACATATTCATTTTGAGTTGAAATTTCAGTATCCCGTAATGATGAACCATTGATGGAAACATACGAGGCCGAGCGACTGGTGTCGGAAAACTTGATACAGCTGGAAGAAGATTTTAACAGGCTTGGTACTCAGGAAAAACCGACAACACAGCAACCTGTCGACGCTGAACATGTCGACGACTCACCGATTTATTTCAGGTATAGATTTTTTTATATATACCAATATGAGTTTGCCACAGTGAGTCTCGTTTGGCTCATGAAAAGCAACGAAAGCTATGCTAATTCTGTTGTATAACAAATAAGCAAGCGTCTGCTGCTTCTATTTTGTACTGAACATAGTGAAGATTTAAGATATCGAAAATGGACTGTAAGCAAATGAAGTTAAAGTGTAAGATCCAACAACAAAGTATCGTCATTTTTAGTTTAGTGATTTCAACAACAGTATTAGCACCAGTGCAGTATAGTATCCCAGACTATGGCGACCGTTATTGAGCCTCCAGTCTCTTACTCTCCAACGAAACACGACATCACGGATGCTGTCATTTTAGATTGGTCTACTGTGCGAGGCTAGTGCTGTGCCGGTCGAGCCGTCCCGATCGTGCTGAAATCAGCATGGCTCTTACTACCTTATAAAGCTTTACACCTTAAAAGTTTTTCATTCCATGGGTCCGTAAATGCTAGCTAAGAGCGAAAATCAAGCAGAACATAAATAATAACTTATTTTAACCTTTTATTTATATAGCACTGCAAAAAGAAGGAAAACTTGAAACAACCCCTATACCAATCTGTTTAGGTAGCAATGTAGCATTATAAGTTAGGCCAAAACCTCCTTTAAGGAGAGGCGTATGCATGTATGTATGTGTATGGTTATAAGTATTTCTGGAAGTGTATATATGTGTGTTATAGAATAAATGTGAATGAGTGTGTATCTGTGTATTAGTTCTAGTGATATTCTTAAACATATTTTTTAAATCATAGTAATTACAGTCAACATTCGACATGACTCATTATATCGAATGTTGACTGTAATTAGATTGAATAAACTTAGTGGATGACATTATTAAAATATTATTTAGTTAATATTCGTGTTGTCTGTTCTAAATTTCTATTTATTGTTTTTTTTTTTCAGACGCGTAGTTTTCTCCCCTGAAGTTCCAATACGGTTGGATTATGTTGGCAAACGCGTTGATCTTTCGGCTGGACCTATAGCCGGATTACTTATGGGTCTTGCCCAATTAAATTGCTCAGAACTGGAGCTCAAGAGGCTCGACTATAAGTACGTATCATAATTTATTTATTTTAAATGATTAATTACAGTAAGTTAGTCCTAAGCATTGCTTTAAAATATATTTTCAAATAAAACACCATGTATAATTCTATCCCTGAGGCGACGGATGAAGGAAACGGAGATTCGCCTGCTTTATTTATCCCATGGGTGTCGTAAGAAGCGACTAAGGGACCAAACTACTCAGGAATATTGTAAAGAGTAGGAAAACTATATGATGTCATCGCATAATGTCGGCCCATTGAGATATTACTGCATCATTGTGCCTCCGGTCTCTTACTCACCAACGAAACACAACAGCACAAATTCGGTTGGTCTTCGTTGAGAGGGTAATACGATCAAGCCGGCCCCTTCGTGCTCAAATCAGCGTGACTTTACTACCGTGAAAAACAAACTAATTCATATGAACTTAATATGATCTTTATTTAAAATTAGCAAATTGTCATCTTTTATCTTATATAATATATTTTTTATTATTAATATTTTTGCAGGTTAGGTTTACTTGGCTTGGAGAAGTTAATACAATGGGCCCTCAACGAATGGCTGTCGGAAATAAGACGGAACCAACTGCCGGGTCTGCTGAGCGGCATTGGGCCCATGCACTCTTTGCTACAGATAAGTAAGAATAATTTTCTATGTTGACGACGGCAATGAGGGTACAAGTGAGACAAAATAATTATTATTTCCTTAACATCATATACTTAGTTGCAAGATAAAGATGTTTTTGAAGAATGCAACTTTTAGAGAAGACCCCACTGTCCGTTTGTCTGTCCATCCCAGTTTGTATCTCAAGAACTGTCATAGTTAAACGGTTTAAATTTTCACAGATAATGTATTTCCCATTGCCGTTATTATAACAAATACTAAAACTAGAGTAAAATAAGTGGGGCTCCCATGCAACAAACGTAATTTTATGCTACAGAACCCTTCGTGCGCAAGTTCAACTCGCACCTGGATATTTTTTATAGAAGCTGAAAACGGAAATTTACCTTGCTGTCAGAAACTATAACCCCTCAGATACTTGTTTTAAATTATAACAAGGTTACACTCCGTTAAATAATACTGTCTTATTTACCTTTACAGTTACCGGTATTCGCGATCTGGTGTGGTTACCAGTGGAACAATGGCGTCGTGATGGTAGACTGGTACACGGGCTTCGTAGAGGCGCCGCATCCTTCACCGCCAGGACAGCAGTGGCTGCACTGGATATCACTACCAGATTATTACATCTTATACAGGTGTGTATAGACCTACATTTTTTTTCATACTAATATTATAAATTCTAAACTTTTCTTTCATTTTTAAGAAAGGACATAGTCTAATCTTAACCGCGATAATCTACATGCACACTGAAGGAGCTGCGGGCAAAAGCAAAACATAAATTAAAACTAACACAGGCACGCACGCACGTGCACGTATGCACGTGCGTGCGTGCGTGCGAACACGATGATTGAACTGTAATTAGTAACGTAAGTTTTATTTGTTACGCTACTTGTATTTCTACTTAGTAGTAGAAGTACAGGTCGCGTGTCAAACCTCTGAGTATTACCCAGTGGTAATAGCCAGAGCTTTGACATGCGTCATATATTTCTTTTTTAAATTCCATGAAAGATTTAATTTGTTACAATGCCACCTTCTACAATGCTGAGTTTTGACTCCCCTCCTGGGATAAAATTTTGTGGTATTGTTAATTACATTTGTCCCAACCATCTCTAGTGGTTGGGAAAATTCCAACGGCCAAACTTTCATTCTCCGGGAGCTTTCATACTCATTATGATGTGTGTTCGTAGCAAAAAAATCAATTTATTTGCATTAGTTTCATACATATTTTGGTATGCAAATCCACAGGCTACAGCTGAAACCGCGTTTGACATGTTATCGCCCGGGCCGACGTTGCAGCTACAGGATACGTACGAGCGACGCGAACGTAGACGTCGACGTAGGAACGACTCCGGCCGACAACCCGCCGACATACGGGAGGGAGTCGCCAGCGCCTACCAGACTGTCAGAGAGGTCAGTATATCGTTAGTTCTTTTAATAATGGATTGTAGCGGTTTAATTTATTAGCCATCAATGTTATTGCGCTAAATGTAACTGAAGTGTTTAAAGGTGTTTTTAAAAAGGATCAATCAAACGTTTTATTAGCAAAATTATTTTCATACATTTTGTTTATTCATACTGATATTATGAATTCGAAAGTAATTCTGTCTGTATGTGTTTGTTACGCTTTCATTGCTTTCACTAGATTTCCTGTACAGATTTGGATGACTGATAAAATTTCATCTTGGAGAGGGACATATGATACTTTTCGTCATGATGACCTGAATACACGCGGGTGGAGCCGTGGGCAAAGCTTAGTTGAATTATATTTTTAAGTTTAAATTAATTGAAGTTTAACTGTAAATAATAATGCGATAACATTGAACAAAAAATTGTTGTAATAAATATAATAATATAATGGCCATGCATGGTACTCGGATCGAGTCTCGGCTTCCCGATTACAACTTCCGGCAACCATTATGGATATGTATAATATTGAGGTATGTGAGCTTGTGAGAGCCATGTTTGATATGTATAATGTTGAGTTATGTGAGCTTGTGGCAGTCATGTTGGATATGTAGGTATAGTATTGAGGTATTTGAGCTTGAGGGAGCCATGTTGGATATGTATAGTATTGAGGTATGTGAGTTTCTGGCAGCCATGTTGGATATGTATAGTATTGAAGTATGTGAGCTAGTGGCAGTCATGTTGGATATGTAGGTATAGTATTGAGGTATGTGAACTTGTGGCAGCCATGTTGGATATGTATAGTATTGAGGTATGTGAGCTTGTGGCAGTCATGTTGGATTTGTATTGTATTGAGGTGAGCTTGTGGATATGTATAGTGTTGAGTTGCGTGCAGGGGTTCGCGGACACGGCGGCGACTATGGCTGCGGCGGCGCGCTGGCAGCACGGCGTGGGCGTGCTACGGCACCTGCCGGGCGCGGCCGTGACGCCGCTGGCGCTGGCGGCTGCGGGCGCGGCCGACGTGCTGGGCGGCGTGCGCGCCTCGCTCGCGCCCCGCGCCCGCCCCGAGCGCGACCACTACCACAAGTGGCGCACGCACACCGACCCCGACAACGGTCAGTCGCTACCCGCCAACACGACAACACGTCACACCACACAACATGACACAACACTTGCTATAAAAAATAACAATCAAATTGAGAACCTCGTCCTTTCTGAAGTCGGTTAATGAAAAATATCATATTTTTTACTGTAAACGGGACTTATTCGCGATCAAAATAAATACAAATACTGCTCGTGTCGACATCAGATTCGAACGGGTTATACCGCTCGTAGTCGCTCAAACAAAATACAAGTCTACTCGCGACCACGAGCGGTATAAACCGTTCGAAACGTCGGAAAGTAGAAGGTATAAGGTTTTTAAATTTATTGCGAATAAGTCTCGTTCACAGTAAAAAACATGAGTATTTATAAAAAACGCGAAAGTCTAAAACAGTTTTATTTATAATTTGAAGAAAAACTCGATTCACAACAATGTAAAATAATTATAGTCATCTTTACTAGTTCTTAAATAATTGATTTCGATATGATATTGTTTCGGTAATGTTTACATACCGATATTTTAGCTTCGAAATATTGACTGCACTATGCACTACCCCTTTACACACATAGCTTTAATCTTATACAAATTCAAACCGACCTGATCTTCAATCTGAAATTTAATTATTTCTTTTATCTTTTGTTACAGATATATTAGAATAAGAAGAAACAAAGATGCGTGTTTTATATTTTGTACGATGATCTCTCTTACTTGTTCTCGTGTATCGATTAGCTATAACGGTGGACTGCGAAAACAACACAACAATAGTAATTTGTCAAACTATTAATCATTTTCAAAAAACAACGTGCGGACGATTTGCGCAATACAAATAGGTACGCATACTAGTAAACCTAAGCCTCAGTAGTATATAAAATAACATATCTAAAAACTTTAAGATAAAGCTCCCACAATTCTAAAAAAAATTGCTCAGTTAATTTTTTTAACTCGGTTTAAAAAAATTACATAAATCGACTGCCATTTATGTTCCCATATAAACTAAGATATGTATGTATATATCCTCTCATTTTATATGTTCAGCCTTAAAAAGAATAGGCTTCGAAAATGTGTATGCCACAACATATTTTTATACAAAATAATTTAATCGAATGTGCATCGTAATCAGTAGTAATTGTGATTGATATATAAACACGCGAGTGATCTTTATATGTGATGTATTTTTATATAAAACGTTACAAATTACATAATTTAGGTACAAAACTTAATTTTCCCCGTTTTGATATGGAATTTATTTTGTAAAAATTGTCATGTCAATGTTGTAATATTATTTGAGCATCGATTAAGTAACTCATTATAATCTTATGATAGTTTAGATTTAGTATATTTAGTGTTTATTTGATATTTACGAGACTGAGTGCAGAATCGTACCTAGCATCTTTTTATCCTGTAGTTTTTTAGCACTAGTTTAATAAAGAGGTAAAATTATCCTTATAGAATAACACACAGAGACACAACCGTAAAAATATACTTTATATAATTAAATATTTTTTCTGATGTCTCACTCACAAGGAAATAATGTGTTCAAAGGAAATATCGAATATGCACTCTATTAACACCCAAGTACCTCTTAAGACACATGCCTAAAAACATAAATAATGATTTTGAGCCAATAGTTGTAGGTATTGTGTATTTTTTGTGTGCGTCACCCCAGCAAAATGTTTACGAAAATTGTGCGGTTTAAAGAAATTAAGATCATAGAATTTTGAAATTTCTACGCAGAACAATTTTCGGGATCTTGCCCAAAACGTAACGGTAAACAAAATCACTTCTTCTTTATAGCTCAACTTTTATGAACCTTTTTCCTGGGGTAACGCACACTTATTATTTTTCTTATTTATAAAAAGACAAATTGTGAGGCTATATGTTTTGATAAATGGTACAAGAGGGCAGTCGGGTCAATTGATGGTGTGACTTCCGCGCCCATAGATACTTGCAACTGAGGCAGAGTGCGTTACCTCCTTTTCTATGAGACCGTGGTGTCATGCCATTCGGCCAACCCACTTATGCCCGAAGTATGACTCCTACATCTATATTCTCCTTTAAAAGTCAAAGTGGTGCTCTAGTTGAACAGTTTTCGTGCATTTTAGGGCATTTAGCGGCGCCGTTCGGTTTTAAAAAGGGCCATTTATATATGATATAATAGATCGGGTGCCATGACATGTAGTAATAATTATTAATACTCTGCTAATTGGTAGACTTAGAGCTCATTTTGTGGTGGAGAGGTTGGACTCCAAAATTATTAGGAGAAAGGAATTATCGACTCGGTAAAATACTATAGCATAAATACAGGATAGACAAATTATACAACCTGTTTCATTTTAGTTTTTTTTTTTATCTTTTGTTTCTGTTTGTTGTCGAATCTTTTTACCGGCGATTATAGAAGGCTGCTTAGACCTTCGTCCTTGCATCCACTGGGTCCACATAGGAGTATCTACATCTAAAGCAGAAGTGTTGTACATAATTTCATTTATGGTCTTGTTGCGTATGGTCAAATTTGCAATCAGTCGAGTCTGATCGCAAACTGTCGAAATAGCAATTGGTTAATGTTGCGGTGATCAAATACAAATTTGCGATGAGAAAATTTGCAAACAACCACAATGGCAAACGTTCGAACATTTTAATTGTATTATATGGATATCATATCAATATTGTGTTTGTACAAAACATGTATTTATCCCTTTTTCAATAAGTCCCAGAAAAGACTTGTAGAGTTGTTAAATATGAACCAATTCCACTAGCTCATAAAAATGAAATACTAGGATAAGAGAAGTTGGTATTGTAACCAACAACCCATGAGCGAGTGCCGATACTTAATGTTAAGGTCTATTTTGGCGGATTACGATTTTCATGACTGACCGATTATTACTCTGACCATACTTGACGAAACGTCTTTTAGTAATATTTTAATTATTTGAATTAGAATTTTTAATTATTATTTTCATATTCGTCTTCACAGCCCTTAGATATTTTTTTGACAATGAAAATATGTATATGGAATAAACAAAGCTGATGTTCCAGTTGAATACCGATGGTGTGAGGGTTCGACTCTTCAAATGGAGGGCTTCTTGCATGTTATGTATGATTCTTTAATATTTGATAGACTAGTAAGACTATTCCTATAATGATTTTATTCAAAACAAAAATGATTTAATAATTTGAAAACAATGAATAAATAAATGCAACAAATAATTTGGTTTATTTTATTTATATATGTACTAACACTAATAACTAACTAATATACTGATTTCTAAGCTTCTTGTTCAGCTTTCTCTGGATATTTTTCTGTGAGAAAACTTTTTACTTCTCCATATTCAACTTTTAAGTTGAGACGAATTTTTTCATGGTTTCTGTACTTCTCATATTTCTTGAGGAATATTTTGTAATGAGGCATGGTCTGATAGAAGCGGGGAAACTTTTTCTTCTTCAATATAACCTTGTCGTTCATGACATACTGTGTGAAGTCCAACGTTTCATCTTTCGGTATTTGATCCTTGGTTCGTACCTCGCTCGGACTAGCTATAACTTTCGGAAAGTATGCATTTTCTGACTTATACTCTACAAGGTGAAGTTTCTTTTCTTCAGCTAGCTGTTGATGGGTTTTCTACAAAAGTTACAAAATATTATTAACATGACATATATTTGAAGTGCATTGTACCTTTATGGACAGTAAAAGAAATTATGTATAACTCGTGCGACCTAAGATGGCACCTGACTAAAATGTCAGTCGTTTGAAGTACTGAGTGCAAGAAAAATATAATTTATTATAGTTATTTTAAATTTCAACAATTATTTTGTTTCAAGTGGTTTCTCATAACATACTACTTTATCTTAAGTGGTACTTTACTACCTGAGTTAAGAAAATACATATGAATACCAATAGGAAGCAGGCCTCATTCATTATTTACCCGAATGCATTCTTCGTGTAGTGATTTAAATAATATTAGGTAATACCTAATATCATTTTAAATGAAATTAGAAACTGAAATATAGTTATGAAATACAATTTTAAATCATCATGTGTATATGGATATTCTTTATTTGAAACTATTGCGTCTCATAGTCGTCATGCTGGTTTTTTTTCGTGTGACCTTTCTTAAAACAATTGTGTTATCCAGACGAATCTAGTGATATATTAATAAAATAAATTCGTGGAGTGATTTATATGATACTAGGTAAAACCTAATAAACTAAAATTATTATGGAAAGATTCGAGCAAAGGTAATAGTGATGCTAACGCTACTCGCAAGATGACAGAGGGGTATTACACGGGGGAACGGTATCATGTTTCGTTTTGAGCCAGGTGCCATCTTAGCTCGCACGAGTTATATGAGATAATTTTTTTAATATTTAATCCTTTTTGCTACCCCCGTCCCCTTGGGTTTCACAAAGTGATTAATAAATATTAAATTAATAATTTAAATCATTTTATTTGACACAAGTGATCTGACTTCATTTTTATTTCTTTTTTTAAAAGGAATAAATATTATCATATTTAATACTTACTTGTTGCAAAAGACCAATGAAAAATGCCTTAACAAGGTGTTGCAAGTTATTTGAGCCCTCAACCTTAGCCCTCAAATCTTTGATGCCGATGGCTTGACAAATTTCTTTAAGAGCTCTATGGCACACCAAACCATAGCCTTCATTCTTTTTCTGTACAAAGATTTTTGTTTTTCCAAATGCTGTGTAGAAATCATGGTTAACTGAAAAAAAGAAAATACTAGTCAATTTATGAATATTATTTACAAAGAAAATTCACCATAGTCACAAGAGTTGTTGTTTCATAACATTTTTTTTTATTAAAAAAACCTGCAAATGAAATATATCCTGTATCACAGAGTACTTTACAAACACATATGAAAGGGACACAACACTGAGGCCTAGAACAATATCACACAGTGCAGCAGCACCCCAGCACCTTCAAAATCACCTCACCGTCATCCACTCAAAACTGTTTTCAATAATTATACACTCGCATTTCATAATAAAGTGTAAGTTGAGATTTGTGCTAGACCTCAGCCCTCACACAGATTTAAATGTTAAAAAATTCATTAATAAACCAATAAAAAGTTTAATTAAGTTAATTACTTGTATGTCCATTATATATTTCAAAGTGCATAAGTTTCTGTCCAGCTCTGTTTTTGGCTTTTCTTAAAGCTGCAGGTGCTTCCTTGGCGCGACCAAACCCAAATCCAGCGAGACCTTGCCCATTACCAGTCACTACCTTAAATTATGATAATAAAACGAATGATAATTTGTTGTGTGAAATTATTATATCTCCTTAGTAGTAACTATTATGTAAACCTGATAGGATTATGAATTTGATTTCATGATTGAAATCAAATTCATAATCCTATTTAATTACTATGTTACCTATACACTATCACAATGTGTATCCTAAATAAGTATCAAGGTAAACTTTATATTGAAAAATACACTCAAAAACACGAATAAATAGTTGATTATAAAACACGATGACAAATGTAAAAACGGGTTTCTCATTTTGTGACAACTACAGACAAGATCAGAAAAGTATAGTAAAAAAAAAAGAATAGCCCAAGTCATTATTCAAGAAGTATGTCCATGGCAAATTTTGTTAAAATTGGTGCTGCCGGCATACATCGACAGACAGTACGAGACAAATACAGGAGATCATTTCAAGAAAATGAAAAAATAATAATATAGAAACAAAAAAAGTAAGTATCACTATCAATTAAAATTAATTGGTCTGACTAATGCATTCTTTTGTAAGCTTACTTTATGGTGCTGCAGGCAGTGTAAAATGTAGTTTAATAGATTTTTATTTGCCTGTAGGTTACAAAGTATTATTTGTCCCTGCCTGTTAACTGTGAAATGAACAGTGATAGAATAGAACGGAAGAATAAAACATTAAACACCCCAATTAAAATTGAGATAAGGGTAGACAGATCTAAAGTAGTCTTACCATAGCTTGATAGTTTCTAGTACGTCCAAGACTTCCCTTCATAATAAGCAGTGCTCTTAGTTGTAGTACTTTGGTGTCGAAGCCGCTAAACTCATCTGAAATTTTTTATTTCATTCAATTATAGTATATGGATCTCATTATGATAAAACATGGACAAATGTATGTTTACTGATAAGTCCCAACCTTCTCCAATTTTGTCTGGTGGTCCAATACTTCTCCCAGGCATTTTTGTACCTGACCATCCCCTCTCTATAGGGCTAAGTTTCATACGTCTAAACTTTATCATGGAGTCCCTAATTTTAATTAACTTTTCTGATCTGAAAAAAAAACAATTTTAAGAAGTAAATTTATAAACAAACTGTTTTGTTTTAATTTGAACATAACACGAAATCACATCTATACCTTTCAGGGTCATCGGGTAGACGCTGTTGTCTCAGAAGTTCTCTGCCTCTGATCACAGGAGCAGAGAGACCGGGCCACAACATATTGACTTTTCCAACACCAATAAGTTGGCCGCGGTTTAAATCTCGAATACGAATTCGCCCTGCTCCCTTACCACGACCCTTCTTAGCGCCAGCATTACTTACAGATGTCACGGATTTCCATAACTTCTCTGCAGGCACTTAAATGAGTAAATTTTATTTCGTAATTTAGATTTCGTTAAGTTCTCAAAATGATTTTTTTTTACATGACTTAATAAATGTTGAAACCAAACATCACTCACATTTATTGAAAAAGTTTACACAAGCTATAGATGTAGTACTGAAATTAGTTTTGAGGTTAGAGTTTACATTGGTTTGTTTCAATAGTAAATTAATCGGTCGACTAAGTATATTTCCTAGCGTTAATATTTTTGTAGCCATTATTAAAGGCGACTACAATCAATTAAAGCAAATATTTTATTTTTAAGCAATCCCAATCAGTTTCAGTACATTTTCAGGTTTGACATTTAAATGACAAATGATTTGACATATTTGACATAACATAACATAGGTACACAAGATTGATAAATAGGCTATTCTATTTATCTGATTGACTGATTTTTGGAAACCGTTTTAAACCCTAATCACGACCGGGCCAGCAAAAATGATGGAATATTTCGGCCTGCAAAAATGAAAATTACGATATAAAAAAATTATATTTGTGAGATCTTAATTAGCCCTTTCCACTTTCGTTTTCCTAGGAAAAATCAAAATATCATTTTCCTTTTTTCACCTTTTCAAATACCCGTATCTCTTTAAAATACGGTTATTTTTAGGGTTCCGAAGTTAAATGGCAAAAACGGAACCCTTATAGATTGGGATTAGGAGGCAACGCAATGACTTGGCAATTGGCAAGGACTGCAACGCTTGAAAGGTATTAAAATATCACTAAATAATTTTATAAGTTCGAATTCTGAACGAATTCTAGGGTTTGCTGTTTGACAGTTGTTTTACGTACGTCATTTTACGTGGCTGGCTCTGAATGCGAGTTTTGTTTGTCCCCGACTATATTGTAAATTTTCTCTCTTACTTTATGTATTTCGGTTTAAAACGAATAGTGCACATTACTGCTATATATAAATATATTGAAAGGCCATAATGGGTCTTTGCAAATGTCCAAAACGACGAGTTACAAATCAATTTTGTTTTGAACACAGAGTAAATGTTTGTGAATATTGTATGGTGACGAATCACCCCAAGGTTTGTGTTTTATACTATATATCAAAGAAAAATTATTTCTAATTAGATAACTTACTGTTATTTATCACACTATTTCTTATTACAGTGTATAATACAATCATATCTGCAATGGTTACAAGACAGTGATTACAATCCTATATGTGAGATATGCACTAAAAGTCTAAGCGAAGGGGAATGTATTCGCCTCACTTGTTATCGTGAGTGTTAACAACATTTAATACACTGCAATGTCAATTAAATAGACATGTAAAGCATCTAAGTTAATACTTTTGAGATAAGATTTCATTTAAAATCTACTTCACATCAACTGTACTCTTAAAGTTTTTGTTTATAAAGTAGTTTTTAATTCTGGGTGTAAATTGTATGCTCTATACATATATTAGTTAGTAAAAAAATTAAAAATTCTAACCTTACAGATGTATTTCACTGGACGTGTGTGGAGTCACGATACCGAGCCTTGCCACGAACAACGGCACCAGCTGGTTATCAATGTCCTTCATGTGCCACGCCAGTGTTTCCACCACCCAACCTAGTTTCTCCTGTGGCTGAAGAGCTCAGGGAAAAGCTGGCAGGAGTCAATTGGGCAAGAGCTGGATTAGGCCTACCTTTGGTGTGTATTTTACCCAATTGTTTGTAATAATTGAATTCGTAATAACTTAATTCATCTACAATTAATTGTTCTTTATGTTTGCAAAGTCCCCTATGACAGAAGATGTATATAATCCTAAGGCAGTAGTGTCCATTGAAATGATTATAAATTGATCTGTTTTTAGGCTTTACTGATAAAATATAACTTAGTATATCTAAATGTCACAGCTGTCAGAAGACCAAGATATGAAAGGCGCAGCTGGAAGACGCAGCCAATCTCCCATAGATCACTCTTCATACTACACAAGTACAGTAGACAGCCAGCGGGGTACACCAGTTGGTGCAAGTGACGATGAATCTACAAGCCGTTCCGTAAACGGCACACCTCATTCTATTGTACAAATCTCTGATGAGCCAGTCAACATTTATGACAACACTTCCATTAAAAGGACTGATGGTCTACAAGGTATTATTACTTCTATAATGTATTGCCTGCATTGTTGGCCTAATGGTTTAAGTGTTCGGGTCCAAAAGACGTGAGAATGTCTTCCCTGAAGCCTCTCCTATTTTGTGAGTGGCCACTCACGACATAGGAGGGGCTACAGTTTTAGTCTGTTCAATTCGATAGACCTACCCATCGTAAACACCGGCGGGCTGACAGACCGAGAGGGTTTCCACATATACAAAAAAGCTTGATAATTTTATAACTCTAAGCAAGCTTAAAATGGATAGTTTTTTAAATTTTCTATTTAGAGCCAGCCAAAGTGACTATTCTGCGGGATGGGAAGCATGAATTGAATCCAAGAATGGGGCCCACCACACTCACTGCAAATACAGACAATGCAGTATAGCTGCATAGTGAAATGTTTTTCCACTAACTGCTTGAAGGTCCGGGATCATAGTGCGGGAGAAACGCTTGAAATCTTGCCTAGATTTACTTAGTACAACTGATATTGAAATATCACACATTTTCATCTACCCAATATTTTAAATATTTTGATAATTTTAGGTGGTCAGGCTCCAAGGAAAAGTGTTAAATCTAATGACCTGCCTAAACTTGCAAGCAACTTTGATCATGATGAAAATAAGTACAAACAAAAGTCTACATTTGCTTGGATCAGCAGGTGGTGGAAGTAAGTTACAAATTATTGTTGAGGATGTCATTACCTCTCTGATATCTCCAAATCGATAATATGTTTAAATGTAATTTTTGTAGGTTAATCCAATATTTTTTATTCAAAAGTAATTCTGTCTATATATCTGTTACAACAACCATTGCACCGTGATAACCGACATACACGCGGGCGAAGCCTAGTATGTGTAATGTGCCATAAATTCTTGCCTATTTTCACACACTTCCAAGATTTTATATATTACTAACAGGAGAAACAGTCTAAGAAACTTCTAGTACTAAATACATAAATTAATTTTCAAAAGCATGTAAGTTTATATAAGAGTGATCTAATATACCTTTGTACCTTGCACAGGAATTCACTCCCATCTTCTCGAGTGCGAAGAGCTGGAGGTATATACAGGCGCTATTGGATCATGCTGTTTGTTTTCATAGCAGTTGTTGTAGTTTTACTACTGCTTAGTCACCGAGATGTTAACGAGGAAAATCCTTTTGGTATCATTCAAGAAGATGGCAGGAGGGTACTTCAGAAAAATTAGTTCATCATATAATTTTTGCACTAAATCAAGCAATTTTAAGTGTGATATGTATAAACCTATTAGCATTGTATTATACTATTATTATTTCTTTAATGTATTTTAAATGAATAATTCCTTAATTTTAAAAATGAAATGTTAAATAAAGTTTCAAACACAGATTTCATATATTTTATTAAATGATTATAAATAAACTTTAAATACAAAATAGTATGATAACAGTTAAACAAAGGCTCTCTTCTAGTCACAGGTATGCAATTTAGACCTTCACTATTGCTCACACTCTTCATCCTGATAAGCTTTGTTTTCAATATACTACCAATATCACCATCTTCCTTTTCCAAAGCACCAATTTATAGGCCCCTCATTATATGACTGGAGCCAAATCATAATAAGCAAAATGTGAATTTTCATTCACCATTCACAGGTGCATTCATGAGTATGTATGTGTATATGTCTAAATACAAAACAGTATAAAACAAAGCTCAATGCAGCACAATTGATAAACACTTAAATGCTTACATAATTTTTGTGCATGTTTCAACCTCCTTGTTCAAGAACATCACTGAAAATATATCATTATAAAAGTTGGGGTAGTACTCGCAAGCTCGGCGACAGTCTGGCATCCAATTAATCTCTAACAGGATGGGTTGAATGACCGTCTCATTTTTGGATTTGTGCCAACTCAACATAATATCGGCTGCATATAATGCTCTAGACTGTGGATTCTTAGCAATGCCTCGAGGGGCATCAATGGCAGTTGCGGCAGTAAATAATTCTGATAACATCTTGAATATTGATTTTTCAACATCCTCCCAGTCATAATTGGCATACTGCCTAGACCATTCCTCTTTGAAATCTGCACATAACAACTTATAAAGGGGTGCATCTTCATTGTAATTCATGACAGTAAAATGTTTTTCATATTCATCAAAATGGTCTAAAGAAAATGGTTTATTTGCAAATCGGAGGAAAAAGTTATTATAAATAAAAACTTGTGCAGGGTGTACAGAGTTCAGTAGTATAACATAACGAATATCAAACTTGACTTTACCCACTTCAGGCCTCTCAAAGAGGACTGGATCGTCTATATATTTCTGAGCAATTTTTGGGCCTGTTAGAGGTAAACGGCATAGAAAGTCTAAATTATTAGTTATATGTGTGTCTAGTCCTCTAGCAAGATTGAATGGCTTACAGATCCAGTGATTGTCTAATCCAGCATTTTTCCTCTGCATGTAATATGCTACCAATTTTGCCAGTTCAGTCTTCATATTAAATGTAGCAGGTAACCACTTAGGGCCTGTTTCAAGAGAGTCGCCGTCATTATTATACTTATCTGATGCTCGTCTTGATACAATAGCCAAGAGATCTTTTACCGTAATTACATATTCATATGGGAATTGGTTTATAAACTTATGTGGTGAATTAACACTTAACTCTTCATATTCTTTAAAGTGTGTGAGATACCATAGAATATCAGCTTCATTTTCGTTATTAACAATCTCAAAATCTGGTGATGTTAAATATTCATTAATATATCTATATTCTGAAAAAACTTTTAGTTTTGAGACACTAATTTCTCTATCTTTCAACAATTCTAACTGAGGGAGTGTCTCCACTAAATGCCCTTCAAGAAAATATTTAGAACTTGGTTCCTGTTGAGTATAGTCTTCACTAAAGTGCTCATACTGCTTCCAAGGAATAAGCATAGCTTCTCTTTGGAGAGAATCTGAGAATTGACCTTCAACAAAGTTTCTTGTGATCATTTCTCCTTCTTCAACATCCTTAATTGGGAACAATAGAGTGTAAGTTAATTGTTCTGGAACATAGATAAAAGGCACTGCTCGGAAGTTAGGAGTATCGGAATGTGTAATACCAGAGCCCAACTCATCTAATACATACCAGACAGGGACTCTGTCTTCAATAGAAAACTCATCACCAGCAATTGCATAGGTTTGTGCATACTTCCACACACTCTCTGAAACTTTATCGATTTTATCTTCGACAGTTTCTGCCGATATCTGCATTAAATTGCACATTCTTCCTAGAAGTCCCGGCACATTTCTTAGGTTAATCTTAGTACTACTTGCCTTAAACGTCCATGCATGATCAATTAAATAAATATGACTGGCGTCCAAACAATTAATATCCCTGATAGCAATGACACTCCATAGGGGATCGTAAGGCAACTTTTCTGTATCTTCGTAGTCAATTTGAACTAGTTGAAAGGTTAATCCCGCATCAAACATTTGATCAGTGATTTTCTTACATATCGATGGCCAAAAAAATTCAGGTACCCCAGATAACATTAACTGAGGCTTATGTAAAGCTAGAAAATTATTATAAGTCGATATTCCGTCCATAATTGCAACGTTTAAGTTTAAAGAAGTCGAGAAGCACAATGAAATGAATCCAGCTCAGCTGTACGAGCAGCCGGTAGCTAGCTGTCATCTGTCATTTTAATCATGTCTATGGTTACTGTCAAGTTTTATTGAAGCATAGACTATTAGGTCTGGTCTACAGAAACCTAAGACAGAAACGCAGAGTAGACGGGTGCGAGATTGAAGATATTACTTTTTTTTAACTGCGCTCACGAATGTTGTTAGACGACTCTACGTTTTCCAACATAACAGCATGTAGTCGAAAATAAAACATTAGAATTTTCAAACAAACTGTACTCTTAATAATCCTTGTAAATTTAATTTGTTTTATAGGAGTTCAATGAATGTTGGCTTTGCTAGTGTATTATTCACACGCATGGAAGTTATGTTAAACACACAAACAATATAGAAAAACATTCGAAACAGGTATACCTATGCGGACTGAACTAGATTATTGTTAACCATATTACTTAACCCTTTACCGGTTAATTAGAATTCCACTATCTTCAGATTTGCCTTCTACTTCTAACTAGTTCTAATAAGCCCGAAAGACCGGACTGCTGTCTAAAGAAGTCACTAGTTGAACCAAAATGAAGACAAATGAAAAAGTAAATGTTTGGAAATCATTGTATTTTATCAAATAGATTTATTCTAGCAACCTTTATCAGTTATCATTATTGGTTCTTAAAACTAATAAGTTAATAATTGATAATAATAAAATCACATATCTTTATATTAAACTATAAAAAGCATCAACTCATGTTACAAGTTTCCTCAGAAGTTCATCGACACAACCAAATTACAATTGTTAAAGATTACCTTTCTCGTTATTTCTTTTATCAAGAAATATTTACAAAAAATTAACTAAAAGCGCAATCGTCCTGAAGGTACTTAAATTTAGTTTTTAAGACAGTATTTTTTTACATCAGTCGATGATTTTTTTTGGAAACTTCGTCAAGCATGGGAAATAAAGTACACAAAGCAACATAAATTAACTTCATTACAGATTACTATCATCTTCTTCCGAGCTTTTGTTCCCAAGATTATTTAGGGTCAGCTACTATTCATCAACAATTTCAGATTACTTTCATTTCCAGACATGATCTGGAAATGAAAGTAAACATTTGGTATTGCCAGCAAAACATATTTAGAATTTGTGCACATACAAGACAATAACTACAAGTGATATAATGAAAATTTATAGATACTTTATATATATTTTTGTGTTTCTACTCAAGATTAACAAATTCCATTAAAATTACAATGCGTTATAGTCTTCATAAATTTACAGTGTGGACTCTAAGTGATCCTTATTAAGATAACAATAGTAATGCAGTCGTTAATAGGTAGTTCTGTCAATTACTGTAGTAGTTCTGTAAAAATGGCAAAGGAAGATGACTGCTTGAGTAAAGCCAGACCTTGACTTGTATCCTAGTCTAATAGTAGTATGGAAAGCATTCAAATAACTCGAAAAATAACTAACAGTATTGGTGTAGCCAACAGTAAAAATAAGTCTCTTCTTTCGGAGATCAATAATTTTAATTTTAAAAAGGAAACATTCATGACTTTCATATATTAAGGTTAATACAATATTTTGATAAACCCTTTATTATAACTATATTTTCTGTTCTCAATGCCAAAACTTTATACAAAACGAAGGATGATTAAGATTTTCAATCCATATGACTTGTCTTTTCTTATGAAATTAAGAGGCACAGAATATTATAAAAATAATTACTAAATTTACAACTTTATATTTTACAAGTTTGCGATTGTGATGGTGAGCAGTAGCCGCAGTCTAAAGACGCTAACAACCTTGACGATCTTGAGCATACAGGAAATTATTCCAAAAACACTCGATTCCAGCAGTCACCGTGGCCGAGAACTATGTTTAGTGACCATTTGTATAGACAACAATTGATTTGACTATCTATAATGTTCAATTGGAATCAGAATCCATGTGATTCCTGTAGTTTCGGCGGGCCTTTTTCACTCGCTGTCGGAACTTGACGGCCTGGTAGTCGGGGTCGTCGGACACGTCGTTGGCGCGAGGCTGTCTCCCTGGTGCGGTTGCCCCGCTGGTGTCGGGCACAGGCCATACGCTACTTTCTGTACTACAACTGCTCTCGAGTTCGCTCTCATTGGTTTCATTCATCAGTCTAGCGACGGTTCTGTTGTACCCCAATTTTGGTAGCGGCGTTTCAGCGGAGGTGCTCGCTCTCTCCGCAGGCTGCTTGGGCGGCGGCGATTCGCTAGAGTCGGACCGGTGTAAACTCATTCGCCCGTTCCGTCGTACTCTCCTCAGATTCATCCGCAATCTGTTTTCTGGCAGCGGTGGGGATGAATTGTTGCTCTCCGATTCTGCAGGTTCGACACGTAATGAATCCCCCAGCGAGTCCCGAGAGCCGTTGATCGGTGTAGGTATTATGCTGATGAGGTTAGGAGGAATGTTTTGATGACCGTTCTGATTTCGGGGAGATATGGGCCGACTGGCCACCGATTGGTCGTCATCGGAGTCTACTTCTGCTATCCGAAATAATACAGATGTATTTTGACCTCTGTATCCTGTATAGGAGTGTAATTGAAAAGCATTAAAATAGTTATGGATTAACAAAGCTTATATTTAGTACAAGTGAACTAGAGATTAGTAAGAATAATTACCTGAACTTGTGCTAGGTTGTGCTAAATTATCGTCAAGATTATCAAAATTAGTAAAATTATTGTTATCAGTACTGTCTTGAGTTATGGCTGTTCCTGAAATAAACAGATAAAACATTTAAATTAAAGTAGTGATCATCGTAAAGGTGGGTCCACTAGAACTGACTAAACTAACAGCGTGAGAGAAAATTTCCGATTATTTCGAATTGCATACTCTGTATTTAAGAGATGGGTTGAGACACTTGATCATTATCAGCCTATAGTAGTCCACTACTGGACATAGGCCTCTCCAATTGCACCCACTAACTTCGACACTTGATATAATAAATAAAATAGTCAAATCATTTTAGAATAGATATTTCAAGAGAAATGTTGGCAAATTTAACCCTTTAAATGCTAAGCATTGTATATTGAGATTTGAAAAATTCTATCTATGGATTATAAATATATAAATAATAGAACACTCACCATTACTTCTTAAATTAATTGTTTTCCTATAACTAGTGACTTTGCTTTTCCTTTTACCAGTCCTTGTTAGATTCATACGCCGTCGCAGTGGTCGGATTATCTGAATAAATTAATGTCAGGTTAATCAATTAATACAATTCATGAGCATATGGATTAGTAATTTTATATTATTCTTTGATATAATTAAAAGTAGTTGTGGCACTTGGCCAGCGTGTGCACATATGGCCTTAACTTATGGGACATTATGGGTCGTTGATGCAAAGTTGTTTGTTAGGGTTCCGAAGCTTATGACTCAGAACCCTTATAGATTCGTTATGTCCGTCTCTCCGTCCGTCCGTCCTCGACTTATCGTCCAAACGGTAAAGTGCTAGAAATATGAAACTTGGCATGAATATGTGTTGTACTTACGTCGACAAGATGCTACAATAAAATTATGAAAAATATTTTTATTTGGGGTACCTCCCCTACACGTAAAATGGGGAGGATATTTTTTTCTCGCGGCTATTCTATCGTGTGGGGTATCATTAGATAGGTCTTTTAAAAAAAAA
The DNA here is from genome assembly GCA_932526445.1 of Phragmatobia fuliginosa. NCBI lineage: Eukaryota > Metazoa > Arthropoda > Insecta > Lepidoptera > Erebidae > Phragmatobia > Phragmatobia fuliginosa. The sequence goes on along the minus strand of OW052074.1, from coordinate 13,546,818 downwards.
GTGTTTCTAAAACGATTTTTTGATTTAGGTATCCGTTTGCGAGAAATTCGACTTTAAAGGGCACTTTTTTGTAAAAACAGGCCCCCACCCCCCCCTAAAAGCTAAAAACGGCTGTCTCAAAAAATCTTGAAAAATTCGTCATGATGGTCTTTATAATGAACTTTAAAGGAAAACTATAACGGACTAGATGACTTTGTTAGTTCAGGAGTTATAGAGGCTTAACTTGTACAATGCGCTTAATTGGAAAACATCATACAAAATAATAAGTAAACACATCTATTGGTACGATTTTAAATCCATTATGGGTGACTAAGGAACCCTTTCCTGTGCGTTGCCTGATACGCACTTGGCCGATTTTTTTTTATTTACACAAAGTTACGATAGCGCTCTTTTTTTCTACTTTTATAAAGTAAAGTAAATGAAACAGTTTTAGAGAAATATGACTCACCCTGCCCGAGCTCCTGAAGAGACAGTGTGCGGGTTCGTCGGAGTCGGTCCGCTCGGAGGAGGGCGCCGACAGTCGTGAGTGCGAGTGAGAGAGCGGGCGCGAGAGCGGGTGCGCCAGAGGGTGTGGGGCGGGACGCAGCGCGCGGGCGGTGCGCGGGGCGCGGGGTGCAGGACGACGCGGGCCGCGTGTCCTCCTCGCCCCTCCCGCGTTGCTCCCACTCACGCACTTACCGCTTGACTTGCTCAACGACGTGCGAGACTGTTTACTCCGCCTGTAATATACGTCATGATCTGTTTTAATGTATGTGTTATAACTCGAATGGAGAAATTGGATCGAGCTTAATTAGTTCAAGTCCTAATATAATTCGATTATGAGCATACTTGGTTAGTAAATTATTCACATAATATGTGTGTATTAAAAATACCGGAATATAATAAAAACTAGATTGAGTGAGGGTACCTCAGTCAATCTAGCTTTCATAGTACAAGCTCTGCTTAGTTTGAAACTAGACGGCGTTGTAAGTTTGTTGGTCAAAATATTGATTTATTTATAGACTCAGGAGTACATCTAAATTAAAACAAATCTAATTTAAGTGTTCGCGATATACCTCAGAGATCCCCTTTTTTGTGAGCGTGTTGTGTTCTTTGAATACCGTGATGCGACGAGCCGCGCCAGTCTATTTGGACAACGTTGACTCCGGTTTCCATTTGAATTTGCTATCAATGTAAAAGGTATTTTTATAAATAAATAAATAAATTTTTTTTAACGTATAAAACAAACAAAGGAAACGTAAAATATATTCTTAATAAACACTTTACCAATGAAAACCCTAGTATTTTTTTTATTTCTACTAGTAATACTTCAACGGACTATCATTGCTTTTTTATACTAAGATGGTACCAACAAGTTTAGTCTTTGTTTTTTATCTACACAAATAAATAAAAATGAAGTTTCTGTTTGTAATTTCATATAAACAGTTTTTTACTAAATACATATGAAAACATTTACTTATCAATTTATAAAATCCTTAGGCTATTTTTTACACGGGTTTCACTCCGCGCTATTACTCGCGATTTACTACGGTAAAAGGGTTTATTTCAAGTTGTCGCCCTTGCTATTACAAGGGCAACACCACAAGACTTCGCTTGTCACTACATAGTATAAAACAAAGTCGCTTTCTCTGTCCCTATGTACGCTTATATCTTTAAAACTAAGAAACGGATTTTGATGCCATTTTCTTTAATAGATAGTGATTCAAGAGGAAGGTTTTTATGTATAATACATGCATAATATAGTAGATAATAATTTTAGAGGTTTCTAATGTGTGTTTTTTACGCTTACATTGCAAACGCTGGCTGTACCTTATGAGATAGATCAAAATAATGTACTACAGTATTGTACATCTTAAAAAGGTCTACAAAAAGTCCGCGATGGTATATGTCTATCTCTTAGGGATAACCCACAATAACCATTTTTTTTTTTTTTCTTTTTACGAGAAATAATGGCTTATTTACGAAGCGATTTTAAGCCATACAGCATTAATCCTTATCCAATTAAGTACCATAAATACATTGTGTATTTAATATAGATTAATATGGGTCTTTACAGTGTGTAATTTAAATTAATACTTTTAAAGATATTACAGATTTAAAATGCAGAAACAAAGCGGTTGTGGCGGTACCGACCGGAGCCCGTTAGTTGACGCTGCTGTCGATTTGTCACTATCAGTTAATAACTAAGCACAATACTTTATTTTGAATTAATATTCTAAGGCGGTACGAAGTTTGCCGGGTCAGCTAGTTATTAAAAAATAAAAAAAAAACTCACGGCGTTTGGGCGGCAGAGGCAAGAAGTCTACGACAATTTGATCAGTATCAGATGAGTCCGAGTCGTTATCGTGCAAAGACCCTCCGGAACTGGATCCGTCCAGCGAATCTGTCTCCTCCGCAAGGCACTCAAGCTCACGTTGTACTAACGAATCGAAGAACGCCATCATACGAGGATCTTCACTTGTTGACTGCTCAGCGTAGTTGTGTGAAATGTACTGAAACAATTGTCCAAAATTGTAATTTAGACACAGAGCGTAGATCAGAGTTGAGAGTAGGGAATTGTTCGCGTAAGTGAAAAGTTTAGCGTCACTTACTGTCTGCAAGTAATTTTAGTATCGCGTCACTTAGGTTCAATGGAAATCCAGTGTCAGTGCGCCTAACATAATTCTGAAATGAATCCATTTTTGTCACTACGAGTACATAATCATTTTTGTTATTCTTAATTGTTGCCATAATAAATATTTCACATGCACTTAGGATTAGTGGGTGCGAGCGCGCGCGTGTGTGTTTGTGTGTGCGTACGTGCATGTGTGTCCGTGCGTGCGTACGTGCATTTGTGTCCATGCGCGCGCGTGTATGTGTGTGTGTGTGTCTGTGTGTGTGTGTGTGTGTGAACTTGACCAGTGTAAAAAATACTCACTTGACCACTGTGATGCACCAGTGATACGTAGTCTTCGTGACTGTATATCTCGCGTGGATTGTCGGAACCCTGAGCCTCCTCTAACAATGTACCACGCATTTGTGGGTATTCTACAGCCGACCACACCTGAATAGATAAATTGACAATTAAATCTCAAAAAAAAAAAAAAACAATTTGAATGTGCTCGTAATGAAGTTCGTGACAAAATCTCACAAAATAAAACTATTGAATAGATTTAAAGAAAAATTAGGATCACATTGGATGAATAAGTATAACAAATATATGACCAACCCGCCTGTCCAGCACAATATAATAGGCCGAAAATGCAAAAACGGGAGGCTTTCAAAGGGAGATTACCTACCTACGCCTACATGTACAGCAGTATGTATAAAATTATTTAAAGGTAGTGAGTCACACTGATTTCCTCACGAATGGGCCGAATGACCGGAGTAGTACTACCCTCTCACAGAACACGGCCATATGTGATGGTGACACACAGAGGGTGGTGACCACTGACCACTACTCTTACGCACTATCGGCAAATAGAAATCGTGACCCACTATAAGCTTACTTTTTTACAGACTTTGAAATACAATTAGCTCGATATTCGTTACACCGAAATTTATCTGATTTTATTATAAGCTATTTTATCTAAAACATTATCTACTGTAGTGATGATAAAGGTTAAAATTGCATGAATTTCAGACCAATATACCTTGCTTGCTTAATATTTAAAACGACCTTAGTGCAGCATACACTGTAAAGGAGGGAAATCTTTGTTGCTTTGACGGTTTCAAAAGATTTATCGGTCATGATTCAAGTTTGTCGATAGTACTTGGATGGTAAATACGAAATTGCTAAGTGTATCATTATAAGTATATAAAACATACCTTTATTATTTTCTCCACACCTGACGAAGCAATTAGACAATAGTGTGGGTTATACCGCACTTGATTCACGATGGAACGATGCCCGTATAGAACCATGTGGGGAGTCTCTACCACTACATCTACAATATAAATAAACTAATTAATAAGATAAATCTAATATAAATAACTGAATATTGACTGCTTTATTGATAGTAGTTAGGGTATGCGGCTGCTGACCAAGAGGTCTCGGGTTCAATTTCCGGATCGGACAAAATTTTTGTGTGATCCACAAATATTTGTTTGTTTATTATGTTGTATTTAAAAAAAAGGGTATGTTTATATGTATATTTATATCAGTTGTCTAGTACCCATAATACAAGCTCTGCTTAGTTTGGGACTAGATGACGTTGTGTGTAAGATGTCCCAAAAATATTATTATTACTTTAAGGAACACAATACTTATTTTTCCCATTTTCCTAATCCAAATTTTTATTGATACCCAGCTTCTATTGGTCCTAGAGGGATATCAAAAGACATAACTTTAATAAGCGGTTCAAGAGATTAGCGCAAGCAACGAAACAAACTCTTAGTTAAATTTTTAACTATCCTAACACATTATGCTTGATCAATAGGAGCCGAGTATGGTTGAAAAGAGACGCAAATGAAGTGTTATTATATGTAATATTAGTTTATTAAGTTGTAAGGGTAATCTCGGACCTGCCGAACCAATTTTGAAAATTGTTTTACAAATACAACCCTATATAATGTGCCTGTCTGCACGCCAATTCATAATTATTTAGGTATGCTTACACTAGTTTAAGAAGTTAGTTATTAAGGTTAATAATAATTAGGGCTCGGAATAGGTAGTTTAATTTTATGTACTTGCAGAAATAAAGTCAACGTAAGCATAACATGGATAAACCATAACATAAAATTTGCAATACTGATTATTCCAAAATGTTCTTCAATAAAGGTTAGATCACGTCGAAGGTTAGGATTTTGCAATACTTCTTTCGCTTTCTTTATAGATTGTACTTCTTCATCATGAAATAAAGAAAGAATATGTGATATTTCATTAAAATATTTTTTATAGTAAAAAGCAGCTTCTAGCCATGTACCCCACCGAGTTATAACTGGCTCTGGAGGCAAGGGCATATAGTTTTTACAATCTCTGAAAATAGTAAGTTCCCGGGGATTTCACAGGCATATCCATACTATTGATGTCACAAAATCGCAAGTACATAAAATTAAACTACCTATTCCGACCCCTAGTAATAATAGTTATTTTCTACTTTACAGTTCTTTAGGTGGTTAAATTTTTTTTTGGTTTTATTTTATAATTTTTGCAGTTTTAAGCTACTAATTGCTACATGTATAATTTAACATTTTTATAAAAACTAGCTACCTTACTTTAGCTATTAACTGTTAGAAAATCCTACTTTGTAGTCTATCCAATCTAAAAGATACCGCATGATCAATGAGATGATCAATCATCCTTTATTTTCTTACCCTTAGGGATATTTTTATTTTAAATTTATGGGATTAACCTCGATGCCTATCCTTTCCAATAGAAAAATAGTTATCGAAATGTGGAACTATTCTGTAGAAAGTTAAGCGTGCTTATTTATAAAATAATCAGTGAGTACACAATCAATCATCCCCTGTTTTACTGCTATTAGCGTTGGAATCCGTATTCTAAATTTATATGGGACCAACTAAGAAGTATTTATACAATTACAATTTACAATCAAAAACAGAATTATCAAAATCAGACTACTCTGTAAATAGTTAAGCGCGTCATACATAAAAAAACTTCCGAATTGAGAACCTTCTCCGTTTTTTTCGTCAGTTAAAAATACAATGCAGCATGAAAAAGAAAATGTATGGTACGTACCACCTGCATCCCCAAGTTCTGGTATCTTCCACATATACAAATTAAAATCATCCGATCCAGATAATACAAACTCATCGCCTTCGCCAGCGAAAGAACAGCTCTTCATTGTGCAGGAGTTGTAGTAATCTTGGTGGTAGAACTCGACCACTGGGTCAGGAGAATGGATCGTGTATAGAATGGGGGCGAGGCGACGACGCAAAGCCAGGATTTGGGTACCAGTTGAATTGAAACGAACGCTCATACTGTTTTGGGATGTGCCGCTGTAAGCGGTATAGCGCATCGCTGGCCTGTAAAATAATATTAATTGTTTAGCAGTTGCTATAATGTTATGTTCTTTATTTATACATATATGAACCTAACTAGCCTCGTTGGTCTAGTGGATAACGTATACGACTGCTAATCAAGAGGTTCGGGTTCGATACCCGGGTCAGGACAAAAAGTGTTTTTGGGTTTTTCTTAGGAAATTCCTAAAGCAGCCCGGAGTTTCGACGTTTGGCGGTGATTCACGCCCGTGCCTCGGAGAGCACGTAAAGCCGTCGGTCCCGGTTAACCTGAACATCTAAGGCAATCGTTATTGAGAAGTTAGTGCCCTTAAATTTACTGACAACTAGTTCAACCTTCGAATTTCAGTTCTCCCTTAGGGTTGAGGAGGTCCGATACCAGTCGCTTCGTGGAAAAACTGATATTCAGGTAAAACCGGTTGCACTAGTATCCGACCCCAAATAATATTGGGAATAAGACTGCCATGTGGTGACGGATTAAGAATACAGAGTGTCACCACCCCTATGATAAGGGATGAACTACGCAAGACAACATCAACGCAAAGAGAAGGAAAACTTGAAACCAACCCTATACCAACCCGTCTGGCCAGCGTGGTATAGGTATAGGTCAATACCTCCTTTTCAAGGAGAGGCCTATGTCCAGCAATGGACTGTTAACGGCTGTTGATGATGATGACTATGCGAAGGTAGTAGGGCGCTACATATTATGTAGTTACGTAATAGTTTGGCTTGTCTACAATAGATGGCACTAAATTATACAATTTATTATCTGTATTGTAATGTACCCAAATTCTCTGTTGCCATCCTTTGTTCGATTTGGATTTTTCAATGGCTTTTCAAGCTACAGTAGTAAAGAATGTGTTTATATTATATCAATACACCAAAAAAATTCATTGTGAAAATCAATAGGCATTGTCAGAAGTTTTGAGCAGACAATAATGATATATTGCGTAGTCAGATTTCAAAAATGGTTTTAACTTAGAGTAAATGAATTAAACTGTACATCGAATATAGGGATGTATGTATAGGTAGGTACTGTTAAAAGAACAGCAGTGAGTCCATATTCCTTATTATTATTTACTTGATAAAGACCATAGTATCAACTACATATTACTAGCTAATTACAGTACTTAATCTATCTATATATATAAAAATGAATCCTTATAAAAATGAATTTCCCTTGGTCACGCCATTACGTGTGAACGGCTGGACCGATTTCTCTAATTTTTTTTTATAATATACCTTGAAGTACGAGGATGGTTCTTAGGAAAATAAAATAAAAAAATATCTGATAACTTTAATTGGAGGGGTTCCAAGAATACAAAACAATTGAGTGACGTTGAATCGACTGTTAGGCGGTACGAAGTTAGCGGGGTCAGCTAGTTACTGATATTAATGGCCTGCCTGTTGTCAAGTATATGCTCAACATGGAATTGTAAGCTAACGTGAAAATTTGTGTTAAATATTTTTATGGTATCTAAATATTGTGAATTCGGTCATGTTCCCACTTTATTCATATTAGTATCATAAATTCGAATCAAATGCTAGTTATTGTTACTTTTTAGCCAAACCATTTACTACTCAAAAGATTTGGAAACAAGGAAACAGGAATTGTGAAAATGAAATATGTATTAAAATCGTAAATTAGTATAACCTCACTTACACTTTAGGGTTTCGTAAATCCCAAAGAGCAACACCGTCACGAGCATTGGCAGAGACCAGTACGTCCACTTGGGTTGGGTGGAACATGACGCCATGGAATGGTTTTCTACTGCGAGATATCACTAAAGACTCTGTAAAAGAAATATAATTTTTCATCAGTCACCTACTGCCCCAAGAATTTACATTACAAGATTTAAAATTAAAGGCTTTAGTAATTAAATGAATAAAAGCTTTTGTGAGAGCATTTCCGATGCTCCCCTCGCGGTCTTCCGTTACAATAACTACATAACTACGCGTATCGTAAAGTAGGGATGATTTTTTTATCGTTAGGTTTAGGGAGTATCGTTAGATAGGTCTTTTAAAACTATGGAGAGGTATCTAAGATGATTTTTTCATTTAGGTATTCGTTTGGGTTATTCAATTTTAAAAGGGCAATGTTTTATTTCCTGGTATCTGTTTGCTTAGATCTTTTAAAGTACTCAACACAGTTTTCAGTAATATATACAGTGATTCAAAAGGAATGAGAAAAGTCAAGAATTTCAAAGACTTCGAAGCCCGGATTGCTAGTGTAAAGATAAAAATGGGTTTTTAACATACCGTGGACAGATTGCCTGGTGTCGAATAATAGCAAACGTCCATCATTCCCTGCGGTTGTGATGACGCGCTCGTTGAACGGGTCGATGCTTAGACTGCACACTGCCCGCTGGTGCTGAAGTACTTCTAGTGGACACCTGCTCTCCAAGTCGTGAACTATCACCTGGTTTTAGATACCTGGTGTTTTAATGTTTCTAAAACACATTGTAGGGCGATTCATCTCTTTAAGATCTTATTCGTCTGGTCTGTATTAGTCTCGGTAGTAGTAGGTACCTATATTTGTGTTATAATCTTTACCTGTTTATATACATAAATATACTAGATTTTATCAGTTATTGAGGCAGTCATGTCATGACATAAAAAAACCTATTTTCGTTGGAATTGGTGCAGCGCCTTAGCCATAACAGACAGAATTACTGTCTACCTAATACATTCATGAGATACAGCCTGGTGACAGACAGATGGACTTTTTATAGATTTAAAAATAAAACAACATTCACCATGTAGCTATATAGTTCATATCAGGAACAGATGTTTAGGAGGAAATAGGAGCAAATAGGATGCATATTTATTTATATTAATGAATTACCTACTTACAATATCATCATTTCCTCCCGAAAAAATCCTCTGGTTGTCACTAGTTATGCCAAGGCAGAAAATGTTGGACTGGTGTACTGACTTCATAGTAACGGGCTTACCATGGTCTAATATGGCTTGCCCAAACTGCCATAACATCACCCTGCGGTCATCTCCTCCTGGAAAAAATATATATAATATTGGCTTTGTTTGTTTAGCCCGTATTTAACATTCTGTGTTTTCAACTATAAGGCTGAAGTTTAAAGTTGAAAATAACACTTTACTATGAATATGATTATGTGGTTTCATCAATGGCTTGAATGCATAGTCAGCAACCCAGTGATGTTTAACTAGGTTTAGGAAATATTATAATTTACAAATCACATGTTTAACTGTAAACAAAAAAGCAAACAGACAATATCCAAAAGATTGATTCAAAGAAAAAATCGTGCATCCCTATGCCGTATATCATATGCAAGGCAATTAGATGTCTCACAGCTGGAGGCTCCCACAAATACTGAGTAGGTGAAGTTAACTCGAAATTACATATTGTTATTTCAAATTACGCCATGATACAATTCCTTAAAGTTAAAATATTAATTGATTAGGCTTAAATTTAAATTTTTACATTAATAATTAGGAACTATCGCCTTTTATAAAATACAACCTTATTTATATTCCATACATAGGTAGTGTACAAACAAAATTAAACCAAATATTTATCACTATGGTAGACAAACAAATACCTGATACAAGTAATTCGCCATTACTGGAAAACTCGATGGCATTTACACATCCAAAATGGCACACCAAATCACGACGATACAAATTTTTTGCCACATTTAAACGCGTTTTAAAAAACTCCGATTTAAAATCAGTTACTCCATATTCTCTGTTATTTATATAAGTCACAGGGCTCGCTACATTCGCCATGTTTAGGTCTTATCCACCATTTTGACGATTAAAACAAAACTACTTCTGATTCTGACTTGTCGATCAGCTGTATTTTATTTTTAAAAACAATCGTACGTTCCGTTCGCAAAAGCTTGACTAATTTTAATTGGCTAAATTGTGAAAAACAATAACACAGTTTTATAATTGTGTTATGAAAGTTTATTAAAACTATAATAAGTGATAGAAATTCAGTGTATGTTATAATAATTGTTGTGTAAATCATAAAAAATAAAAAAATAAAAATTCATTAAAAATATTTTTATATAGAACGGACCGTAATCCATGTGCTCTGTTGTGACAGTAATGACTGACATTGAAAGGTAAGAAGTAGAAGTGTTCCAGAAGAGATAAAACTATATTAAACACTTGACCGTTATTTGAAGCTTACTATATATGAGAGTGGCGCACATTTGACTTCCGCTTTATTGCCCTCTCTTTCACTCTTTATCAGTATTCACATCTATCTCTTTCGCTCAAATGATTTCTCCCACCAGGTGGCGCTGTACAAACCAGCTTATGGTTGTTACAGTATAACAGCTCATTGGCGTCTAAAATTCCGCACAGAGCAGTCGTTGCCTAGTCAACGTAGCAGAATTTTCGAATATATATTTTGTATTATTATTAAATATTCAATTAAAATATATGTACACTTATTAAACTTATCAAAGTAAGTAAATTTTAAATTAGATTATATTAAAAGTGGTGTGCGATCCATCCATACCCGCATCGAATAAAACCGTGAGTACTTATTTAATTTATTTAAATCAACCAAACAAGGTTGGTTGCTACAATGGGCTAAGTATTAATTTTGTTTTAAACGGTGTTACCGTTCGATTTTAGCCCCATATACAAATGTTATATTAACGTGTGTACAAGTACCCTCTCTTGTTCTAGTTCATAAGCTTGTTTTTCAGTGTGTCAATATAACTCATAAAGGTTATCATAATAGAATAGCTTGAGTTTTGCTAAAACAGAATGGATATACCAAGTGATTTTGAGCTAAAGGAGGTGCCGTGAGTCTATTAACCTAAGAAATAAAATACCCGACTCGCGTTGACACCTACGATCGAATTCAAGTTCGACCTTGAGTTTTTCCTGTACTACTTAAAGTAGCATTACCGTCATTATAAAAAAAAAAAAAAATACACAGAAGAAATTGTGTATAATTAATCACAAGAAGGTAGTTAACTACCTAATGTCCTGACGATAATGACGCTGCATAACGATCAAAAAAGAAATATCACCTCATAGTTTGACAGATTACAAGTACATAAATAAGTCTAAAGTCATCCATATGTAGTTGATATGACCAACGAATGAAAATAAATGAGGAATTGCTTGGATTCTTCACAACCAATTCAACACTTGACCAAAGTGAACAGAGTGCGAGCCATGTACTCGGTGAAAGAAAATCTGTAGCCACACGGTTGGTTTTTATTGTAATGTTTTGGTGATTAAATTATATACGTATTAACTTTGACATTGTTAGGCGTAAGAATGTGAGATTTCATTTAAGACTTAAGAATTGATAATGTTAATTATCTCATTATGTAAGGTTAAGGCATGCAAAGGTTTCGGTGATACACCGTAAGGATGTACTCCTTAACACTTTAAATAAATGCCACGGTCTGCCATGTGACCTGTGACTCTAGCATCTAGCCGCAAGCCCTCGCAGCGATTGGCTTATTATGTACTTTCGCAATTTATTTATTTATTGCATTGACTGTCCCAACAAATATATATATATACCTTTAAACAATTAAATAAATTTCGCATTAAGTATGGAGTGGCATAGTGTAACAATTACTCATGGGTAAGCACTATGTGCACTATAAACAACAATATTGTCAGATGCTTAAGCTATCCATCAAATATGCCACACCATGCCGTGTGGCTCGCAGCTTTAGCAGGACTGGCACCCAGTCGCAATCCCTGACAGGGAATCGACTCACTATGTACCTTTGCAGGAAGCCTATCAGATACAACCACGCTACGCCATGGTACTCCCAGCTCTAGCAGAGCTGGCACCCAGCCACAATCCCTGACAGGGAATCGGCTAATTATGTACTTTTGTAGGCTACCTATCAAATAAAGCCGCGCTATGCCGTGTGACTCCCAGCTCTAGCAGGGCTGGCACCCAGCCGCAATCCCTGACAGGGAATCGGCTAATTATGTACCTTTGCAGAGTATCTACCAGATATAACCACACTATGCCGTGTGACTCCCAGCTCTAGCAGGGCTGGTACCCAGCCGCGATCCCTGACAGGGACCGGCACATTATGTACCTTCGCAGGGTACCTATCAAATAAAGTCACGCTATGCCGAGTGAGGAGAAGAGGTTACCAGAAACAAGATCTAAAGATGACTCGGTAGTAAAGAATCGTGAGTTCTGATCGTCAATTTATATGTCAACATCGATGCCGATCATGGCACGGACTAGATACAGAGAAGATACTGCTTCACACATTATAAGGGTGTCACATACTTATGTCAAACAACCGTCTCTCATGCTACGAAACGAACTTTGTTCGGTTACCATTTCATGGATGTGTGAGCAGCATGTTAGAGATGTTATAAATCAGTACACAACAACAATGTTTCTAAATCCAAGTCCGACAACCCGGATCGGATCAATCAGTCTAACAGGTCTAATTAAAACATAGTTTGTCATCGCACCGAATCACTGCCTTTAAGAGGTTCGTGACCTTTGCACATAGTTTGGTTCCATAGCAGGTCTAATTCCTTATTGGTTAGTGTTACGATACGTTTTATATTCCGACATTACGAACGGGTTATACCGCTCGTGATCACGGGTAGTCTTAATCTCTTTCTACGATCGCTAATGGCTCTGGTTAATTGTTTGATCAGGGGAAGTAACATTGAAATGTCATTACCATAGTTAGTCTCTTTGTAGAATGTCCATTAGCCTAGCCTCGATCGCAATACCTCGTTGGGATTGGCTCATTGCGTACCCCCCAAGGGTACCCATCAGACATGCTATATGCTGTGTGCTTTCCAGCCCTTGCAGGGATAGCTACAAGAACAGCTCACGCAGAGCTCGCGTTCAATGTAGCCTTATTTCAACTTGGCCTTAGTCTTACAGACGATGCTTAATCTGATTTACACACAGATGCTGATCAAATGATGATTCAGGAAGTATTAAGTCGCCTGAGCACTACATTACTGATTTAGTAGTCGCCATGTGGCATGTGCTGTGACAACTAATAAATTATATTAGAAACATATCATACGCTGGTAAAAGAGCTTGTTTTTTGAGGGCTCCAAGTGAAAGACCAGATTGAAAGAGAGATTTAAAAAAAAAAAAATAAAAATAAAAAAAAAAAAAAATATTTAAAAACTTACACAAGCGTGTTGAAAATTTTGTAACTACTACAAAGAGTTGTAGGCGTATTGAAATGTGTAAGCCGTACCGGAAGGTAGGCAGTATCATTTTCGGGATACTCTCGTATTCCTAAATGAGGAAGGTAAAGGAAACTATTCTAATCTGAACTAGTGGATTATTAGTCAGGATGACTGATATGTCATTCCTGTTAACGAGCGCCATTTTTTGGGGCTTGTCAGTTCACAGTTATTACAGCAAATATGGTCAGACTATGATCAGTCGTCTGTTATCGCACAACTCCAAATAGCTTACTTATTGTAAATCATACCTACATTTTAAAAGAGCATCCAAGAAGTTCTTGCTGGATCTTTTTCCATGAAGATTAGGCTGTTTTTGGAACTAGTAACTAGAATCGCTCTCATCTCTAGTATGGTCATGACTACTCATAAGTGCCTAAAATTATCTATAGGTATAAAAATATTTTAAATTTGGTTACTGAACCTTCTTTAATTACCTTATCTGAGTACAGGTGGGATACTTGATTTGATATCCCGTAATCGTCAGGGAGACAAAGTGAAGACCTTCATTACACAGAAGGCAATAAAAAGACAAGCCCGTTTTTTGTTCATGTCAACCGTACTAATTCAATTCGTACTAAGCCTATTACTGTGTATTAGTAAAACTAAGGGGGGGACCGGGTTCACCCCATTACAACTAACAACTACTGTAAGCCCGAAAACGCAAAGATTCGTGATAGACCTATGTCCGTTGCAACAGGAAAAAGTAGTAGCGTAATACGTTTCTCTGATCTGGACAACACGCATTTGTGAATTTAATTGACGGTCAATACCGTCGCCTGAAATGTGATTGTCTCGTGGCCTAGATCTGGGCCTCTTTACTATATTGCTTTTGTTCCTAAGGTTGTGGTACCTCAACTTAGCCTCGTGTATATGTTTTCTATTAGTGCCGAAGTGGAAAAGTTGATAATGGAGAACAGACGTAATAGCCTGTGTTCTAGTAACCTGTGACCTAGTAACTGAGTATTAATCTGTAACCTAGCTAAGAAGATATCTAATGTGGATAATGAACCATGGGACATGTGCCTTTCAATCCACTAACCAGAACTTAGCTCGTTTTTCTGAAGGATCGATATATGCTAAAAGGACTTGCTATACTTAGATCTTTGCTGCTCAGGTCCCTTGTTGTACCTTACGCAGTTGTTATGTCGGTACATTAAATTTTTCGCAACTTATTCGCTCATATACTAAGACCATTGCTCAGAGAAAGCCACTGCCTAAGAAACCTTCAATTTGGGATCTAAAAGAACTAGGCCTATACCCAGAAATTTATGACATAGATGGAATAATGTATTTGTATTTAGAAGACATACTGCGACATTAGTGCCTTTCTGTTTAGCCAGGGGTATTCATAACTTCACCTACTGGCAATTGATACAGCACACTTGTCCTAGTCTAACAACTGTCCTTATGTATGTTCAGCGTTCCAATTTAAAACGAATAGGTATTAATAACTACAGCCATTTAAGGCAGGAACTAATCACAAAATTTAAATATTCTTAAGGTAATTTAATAATTTCTAATGGGCCTTTATTACTATTCTACAGACTGTAAGTCTCTTTGTTTTGACTGAACCTAAGGTCGCTTTTATGTAAAAGCTGGCATAGACAGTGCAGCGCCAAGATCTGCAATAGCATCTTAGTTATCTAGATCAAATTTGTCATTTTGATAGGCTAGTTAATAACTAGCTGTAAGTAATAGGTAACTGTAAGTCTCGAAATACCTTTACCCGTTATTACTGTAAACAAGTGGTGCCAACCATACCAAAAAGACCTACTGGTAAATTAACAAGTACATTTTCTCCAATTCCTTAAATTGTAATTGTGTATTGTAGCAATCTCATGATACCTTTCATTAGGTATTATTAGCCTTATTCAGATATTGATATCACATTGGCGTCCTCTTTCCTCCACCAGGTGATAACAAACACGTCTCATATATAGTAAGCTTCAAATAACGGTCAAGTGTTTAATAGCAGTGTTTTACCTGAAATAAAACACAGATTAAATACTTACCTTATTTGAAGCTTACATTCCAGTACTACCTGGTGTATATTATCGACTCAATGAGCTGTTATACTGTAACAACCATAAGCTGGTTTGTACAGCGCCACCTGGTGGGAGAAATCATTTGAGCGAAAGAGATAGATGTGAATACTGATAAAGAGTGAAAGAGAGGGCAATAAAGCGGAAGTCAAATGTGCGCCACTCTCATATATAGTAAGCTTCAAATAAGGTAAGTATTTAATCTGTGTTTTATTTCAGGTAAAACACTGCTATTTTCTAGCATTTTTGAGTTTTCTACTTTCTGACACATGCTGAACATAGACAATGAATGTTCAAAGTGTTAAAATAATGCCGCAGTCACTGTCACTGGTCTTCCTCTTCGTCAATTACTCTTTGGTCAATTATTGTTATTATGTCAGGTTCAACACGTGAATATCTTGTTACTAATATAAAATAATATAAACAAGTTAATATTAAGATGGTAGTTGCGAAGAAAATGACAAAACCAATATTAAAAGTGTCAAGTAAGTGTTCCTTTATTAACATTGTCCGAAAGACCTAAAGTTACTGTAGGTTAGGCGGACTGTGTGATGCATAGCAATTACTGGTTTCTTGTGGCACAAATGATAAAAGTTAATTATAGTAGTAATTTTAATGCACATTCCAGAACTCCTTTTTGTTTTTATTGAGAGTGACCTGTAGTATATATTTTTTTATTTATAGCTATGTTCCTATTCATATGATATTCCTTAGTTTTATTAGTAATTCTCTAAAATAAAGTAAAATATTAGTAGTTTAATAATAATCCTTAAGAATATGTTAGTTCTTTCACATTTAGTATAGTACTATTCTCGGGTATAGTAGTAGGCCTCCAAATATTTCCACTTTTTCTTTTTAGTTAAACGGTAATTTTTCCCTTCTATTTCCTTGATGTCTTACCATCTCAACCTAAACATTGCGAAAATCTAGTAGTATAATATTAAATGTAATAATTGTTTTGATTTTTGTGTTATAGTGGATTCAGAATCCGAGGAAGAATCCTCAAGCACAGAGGTTTCCTCAGAGTCTGAGAATGAAGCTGAAAGTACAAATATTGCTGAGGCTGAAGTTGAAGCCACAAATTCAGATATTGGAGAAGATACTGATACAAAAAGTGGTGATTCTGATGGTGAAGAAAATGATGATGAGGATGTTTTAATGTCCAACGAAGGTTGGGCAGACTCTATAGCAAAAATTTTAGGATCAAATAAACCTAAGAATAAAAAAACATTAGTATTATCAAGAGCAAAAAAACATTCAGTTATAACAAAAGTTGTTAAAGATGAGAAACCTGAATTTGAAGTCATAGGGGAAAATGAGAAGGAAGAAAAAGTTGCAGTTAAAAAGGAAGAGGCAGTTGTCTCGGAACCACCACTTAAAAAAGCAGTGAGTGTGCAATAAATTCTTTTTTATAATTAATTAAAAAGAGTAGGTAATAGATTGAAACAGCTCTGCCCACGTCTATGTTAGTTATCACAGTAAAAAGTAGCCTACATCTTTTCTCAGGCTTTAGACTATCTGAGTACCAAATCATCTAAATCAGTGCTGTGGTTTCGAGTTTATCGTAAACAGTCAGATGTGGCAGATAACTTTATTTTATAATATTTTATTCTCAAAGACAGAAATGTGCATTGGTTGAAAATTAATCAACATGTTGAGATCTCTGTAAAACATCAGCATGGTGAAATATATTTTACATTTTATATATCAACAACTATGTGAATATAGCAAATTTAGTTTTCATTTGATTGACAGAGCAAATTTCGGTATTTAAATATTTTTTATACAATGTTGTCAACCGTTTTTGTATCAGTTAATTTTTTGGTCTTTGATAGATTACGTTTGTTTAAAAATTTAGCTATGGACATTGCACACTTCTTTAAAAAAATATCTTCAGGCTGGTCAGACTTTTTAACAAAATACTGGTCACATCAAACAATGTACTGCTGCTGGTTTAACAGTATTAAAGTTCACACACAGTTAGGACAGTATTGCAAGTTCAAGGTTTATAATTGCAAAATAGGCACCACACCAGTGTCACAAATGTAATATATTCATGAACTAACTTTCAACCACGGTCCTGCCCAAATATATGTCCCTTATTGTGGTAAAAAAAGCCTTTGTCATTACTCAACAATGTAAGCAACTCCATACCAAATATTATTAAAAACAGTGCAGTGGGTTTGCTGTGAAGCATTTATTACATTAAGTACATCACTTGTTGTATTTTATTTTTCAGAAACATAGTAAAGCATCAATTAGAATAAAACCAAATGTACTGGAAAAAGATAGAGAAAGATTACTATCAAAAATTGCTACCAAAGGTGTAGTACAGCTATTCAATGCTGTGAGAAATCAACAGAAAAGTATACAAAGTGAGATGGACAGAAACGATTTACCTGAAAGTAAGAAAGAAAAAATTTTGAAGAAATTTGACAAAAGAGCATTTTTAGACACATTGATGGGTCAGAGCAAGTCAATACTTGTTGATGAAGAAACAAGGGTGACAAAGAATGAAGTAAATGATGAAGATAAACCTAAATGGGGTGCTCTGAGGTAAGTTTACCATTGTATATGTGTTAGAAGAGTTATGAATCCTCCTTTAAAATTAAACAGTTTCAAAATTAAAAAAAAAAAATGTACCAACTGAAATCTAAGCGTTTTAATTTATTACATGTAGTTAACAAGTAATATTACGCAGTATTGCCATTGTTTTATTTATTTTAGTAGAGATTATTAGATTTAGTTTAGATTATTTGTTGTACATTTAATGTATAAGATGGATGTCTTTAATATAGAAACTATTATTGTTAATATTAAAAATGTCTTGGTACTCTTCCCTACACACCTTAGAGAGATTTCTGTAAATCATGTAGTTAATACTTTGGACTACTATTTAGTGAAATTACTGCAGTTAATTCTTTAATTTACAGGGACGACTTCATGATGGGTGCGAAAATGAAAGACTGGGATAAAGAGTCTGTAGATGAATGAAAGTATCAAAACTTAATAAATAATATAAATTTATTAACATCTATTTTATTTAATAAAATACAATTAAAATATTAAGATAAGTACATAATTAAGTAATTAATTCAAAATAAATATAATACAATCATTTCATTTCTATTATTTACATTTTTATTTTATCTGCATTGTATATTTTTTACATACACATATTATCAAGGTTACATATTTTCTCTTATACATATTATATCTTTTGAAGGTATCAAAACATTATTTTTAGTGTTGTTTTTATTTAATTTTTGAATTAAACTATTCACTTTATAATCAAAGTATAAGCAT
Organism: Phragmatobia fuliginosa; assembly: GCA_932526445.1. Lineage (NCBI taxonomy): Eukaryota > Metazoa > Arthropoda > Insecta > Lepidoptera > Erebidae > Phragmatobia > Phragmatobia fuliginosa. Next base: position 13,528,300 of record OW052074.1, on the reverse strand, counting down.
CATTGCCCACAGAATGCTGTGTGATTTCCTTGGGAAGTGTGGAATATATTTTCACAGGTAAATTCCATACCATAGTTTCTATTGGAATATTTAGTGGAGCAGTCCAATCCTTATCTTCTGGGTTTGGTAATAATTTTTCATTTGTTGTCACAAACTCAAAGTGAAGGCGCCAACTTAAAGAAACTGTAAAGAAAATATTATTATTATTACAAAAATTTGCTGCTAAAGTGAATCTACTCAGCCTGATGGGAAACATGAGTAGAATCCTAGAGTGGAGGTCACCATTCTAAGTATTTTAACTGTGAATGCAGAGAATGCTGCATTTTGATCAACACACTATGGTAACCTAATAAGTTGCTTTTGCATGCCCAGCTTGAAAGATTTGGGATCAGAGGGAGGGAAACAAGAGAGCTGGGAGTGAGTTCCAGATTTGTATTCTAAGCAAAGGAAGGAGGAGCCAAACTCAACTATTCTAAGGTCATACATGTGTGTGTGTAGATCAATAACAATTTTTTTTTATTCTTTATATTTTTATTTAAGTAAAAATTAAAAATTATGCTTTTCAATTGCAATTTTCATGATTCATATTACTATTTAATTTTTTCAAAATATCTTTTCTATTCAGGTATGTAAAGGTAAATTTTAAGCTACTAAAATCTTAGTACAAAATCAAATGTTAAAATGAAAATACTTTACCATCATCAACATCAAATGCAGGTGTAATATGCAGAGGTATGGGCAGTATTAACTGTGATTGTGTCAGTCCTAAAGTGACTTCGTGATATCTGGCCACTGTCATTGATCTACTGCTTGTATCTTTATTATTGTTTTTAGATGGAGTCTTTGATTTCACCACTTCTTCCGGTTGTAATGATACTGAAACCTGCAAAAATTGTTTAAGAGTTGTACTAATTTTATAACCTGATGCTAATTACACGATGCAAAATAATAATGTTCTTTGATATTTGATTTTATTTGACTTGCGTAGGAGGGCTTTCGGTGATTGAATGATGGACAGCATGGGCTCATTGATTTTAAATAGTGATATTAAAGTAAATGCTAAATATTGATTTACAGACAAACTAAATCAACATAACTTATGTGTAGATGGGGTAGAGCCACACCGAATTCGGCTCACCTGACCTGTATTACATATAAATATCTTTCTACTGTGAAGGTTGTAGGCTTTAATATATTTGTGTTTGATTTAATTTAAAAGAGTAATTTTATATTCTGACAAATACTCTCACCTGCATACATGTAACAGTCCCAACCGAGAAATCAAATGTGCCCACAATATCCTCACCAAGTTTGTAAGCAGATTTAAACAAACAAAATCTTCCAACTTTTCCTCTCGTATTTGTTATCATATATGAGTTTGGACTTCTCCTAGCAGTCAGGTTCTGAAATTAAAAGGAAATTGATTGTTGTGGGTATAAATTATACATGGGACAGTATAAATTTGTGTCTGTTTCATGAATAAAGTCCTCTGGGACACAGAATGTATATTCCTAATGTGGGACTTGTCTTTTCAAAAAGAAAAGAAGAAACCTTTATTAGGTTAGGTGGTGTTTTTAGTGCTTCACACAAATGAAAAGCTAAGCTTTAAAAATATATGTTTTTCTTAAATTACCTGTAAAACTTGCAATGCCATAGTCAGTGGAGTTTCAACCTTTCTCTCTTCAGAAAATGGGTTTGTTGGCTGTAATTCCTCAGTTGTTTCATTCCCACACAGTGCAGCTAGATCTTGCATGTTCATTATAGGACTGATGGGAAGCACTCGGAATGGTATCCTGACCAATTTAATGTGTGACCCAACCTTTTGTGTAGCTATAGTAATCTTATAAGAATACTTTACTGAAGTTCCTCTATAAGATGGTGGTGCTTCAATTGGTAGGGATTCTCTGTACCAAACTTAAAAAAATATGAATTTATTTTAGTTTAACTTTTTCAATATGAAAATCAACATAAACGACTGAAAATACTTACAAGTTTTCGTCTCTCCCAGTGGTATAGTCAAATCGCAGAACAATATTTTAGGTTTTGTGTAGAAGATAACATCTCCAATATCACTTGAAGTAACTTCCAGAGAAGTAGTTTTGCCAATTGTGGGTGTTTTGTCACCCGTATTCTTTGATGTTGAATGGAAACAATGTATTTGTGCAGAGGCCCATGCTAAGTTTTCCAGGGCATCACTAAAAACAGCAAAATACGTGGTTGTAAATTAGGTCTAGAATTATTAAAACTTTGAACTCAATAAAATCACTGATTTTTAAAGTTACCAATGGCTTTGTGAATTCCTGTGTTCTGGCTGCGTAGTATAGCAAAAGGATATGCAACATTCTAGGGCTTCGCCAGCCAAATACACTGTTCCAGTAGTTAATTTTGCTGAAAGTTCAATCATCGTTTCAATCAAAAGACAACAACACAACACACTTGACAGTCTTGACACTGACTAGGGAGTGAGTAGTGCTGCTAACATTGAAAATGTCACTAAACCGTCTCCAACATACTTTTGATTTTTAGCTAAATATTGGGTGTATTAAAAAGAAATATTTTTACAATAGATGGTTTATTTTATATTTTTTTTGTAAATACATACATATTATCCATAAAAACACCCAAAACTCCGAAACAAATATGTAAATTATACAAATATTTGGTCCGACTTCAAACCTGTCGGAATTTGAACCCGAGACTAAGCACAGAAGTCCCGTACACTACTACCACTGCGCCACCGAGGCAGTCAATACTTTGACTTATTTTGGATTAGAAGATTTCAGGTTTTGGGGTTTAAGTTAATTTAAAGAAAAAAACACACTGACCTCGAAATTCTACAACTCGTCTGTATGTAACTGCCGAATTGACACTTGCTTGTTTAGGCCCTCTTTGTCATGGGATTTATAAGAAATTTTCTATGGAGAAAATTAAACCATCTAGGTGACCTACATAGCTGCATATAAATATTCATGTGCCTTTTATATATTTGTCTGCCAAAATGCCAAAACTACTCTGCCTGATGGAAAGCATGACTAGAATACAAGAGTAGTGGTGGTCACCATCCTCATTGTGAATGCAAAAATTGCATAATGGTGACCCACACTATGGCAAGCTGGTGAGATGCTTCTGCATTATTCGGCCTCCAGTCTTGTACTCACCATCGAAACAAGACAGGATGGGTTTTAGGTTGATCTTCATTGTTCATTCTTCCATAGTTTTGACAGATTTATGAATACATTACATTCTCGTTAGGAAGATTTACATCAACACTATCAATTTAGCGCAAAATAAGCCTTTAGTTTGTGAGAACTTTTAAGTTTAGATGTTATGTTGGTAACACATAATAATAAACGAATTTATGTCTACACTCAAGTTTGCGTAAAACAGCATACCATATATAATCATACCCTTAGTTTTTTATTTCCAAGATTGTATTGTATCCCATTTTTCTTATTATCTTTTTATTTTATTTCTTTCAATAATGTCTGTAGAATAAATATTCTTACCAATCTATCGTTTAAAATAAGATAAAACCTCCATTGTACAGTTTGCAACAAAGGAGTATCTATGGTCATGTCATGAATACAAATTAAAAATAACGAATTCACGATTATTCAAAAGTTGCTGAAATTGAATTTGTGTCTGCAAATGAAAAAACAAACAAAATGTTAATATCAGATGGAATAAATCATGGTAAATTGCAATCAATAATCGTAGGGGAACTGAAGAAAGCTGGTTTAAAGCATCGCCTTAAGAAAATAATCTTGAAAAGTATTAAAGTAAGTAGTGATCTAAAATTTCCTTCCATGAAATAATTACGACTGTGATATTTGACTTTATTTTGTTCATTTCAAGGATCACAAAACAGTATTTGGAGCTCCTCTGGTGAAAGTTCCATCTTGTAGTGTTATATGTTGTGGCAGTACTCTAAGTATTCCTGTAATTGTTGCCGAAATGTCTTCAGTCCTTCGCTCTAACGCTCATGTTGAAGGATTGTTTCGTAAAGCTGGCTCACAAAATCGCCAAAAGGACATAAAGGTATTAAAATAAAAACGGAATATGCACAACATCCATTAATATTTTTAGTAAACATTCATTTAATTTATAATAAATCTCGTCATACTTCTTTTCATGTCAGTTCTATTAGATTGGTTTTGTTAAGTTTATTCTCTGCTTGTTCTTAGACCTTGATAATTTAATAGTCAAAGTAATATTAGAGAGCTGAACATATTGTTTAGTCTAAGTACTAAAATAAAAATTCTCTTAGGCTCTCATAAGTTTTATTTCAATCAACATGAAAATTAAACACCATTACTGAACATTAAAGAGACAAGTAATAAAGAAATTGATCAAAGAATTGTGTTTCTTATATAATTTATTGTTTATTTTGTAACATTTGGTTTATGGAATGAATTGCAGAGATTACTAGATGCTGGGGGTTGTGTATCGGAAGGTCACCATCCCATAGATGTTGCAAGTGTATTAAAATTATATCTGAGATGTCTACCAGAGCCTTTGATCAGTGCTGAAGTTCAAGATTTGTTGTTACGTTGTAGACTGACTGCTGGAGATGATGCATTGAAACCTATTTTACATACTTTACTGTTACTCCCAGTATTACATGTACATCTTTTACATTATATCATGGAGGTGAGATTTTCTGTTAATTTATTTCACAAATTAGCTGTTGATTAATCTTTCTTTTCAAAGTTCCAAATATGACTTTTGTCATATAAATTACCCAATACTATTGCAAAATAAATTGACAAGTGTTTATATTAAAGTGACTGGATATAAGACCATCATCATCATCAACCTATCACAGTACTCCACTGGTCCTTATCAATTGCATGCACTCGACCTTAGCAATTGCATTCCATCCTGTGCAAATCTTACGGAAAGCCTATATCTGAACATAGCCCTTATTTTAGCACTGAAAGATTTTCTCTCAGATTATCATGATGTTGGTATTCTAAATTCTTAATATTAAATGCAAAAGATTGGAAGGTATGCAATCGCCGACTATTGATGTGCTAAAAGAATAATGTTTATTACAGCTACTAAATTACATAGCATCAAGACACAAAGACAATCTAATGGACTCATCAAACTTAGCAATTGTAATGGCGCCAAGTGTTATGCCACTGCCAGCAACAGCATCTACACAGAGACTTGAACATCATGTTGCTCTCGTTAAGGTAAAAAAAATACTTATTTTTTACAAAAGAAATGACTGCAACGACAATTGATGCATTAAATGAAGTCCATATTTGGGGTTTTGTGGTTTATTAGAATCAAACCCACTAAAGCCAAAGTTCTTGAAATGGAAGGGATCTGGCCAGCTGTTATTAAAACCTCTGAACCTACAGAAGGAAATATGTAATAAGCCTTAATTTACTATATATGAGGCTCTATTATTTAATAACTAGCTTTTGCCCGTGGCTCTACCCGCGTGTATGTCGGTTATCGCGGTAAAAAGTAGCGTATCTCTTTTCCTAAGGTTCCATCTATCTCTATGCCAAAATTCATCAAAATCAATTTATCAGTTTAGGTGCTAAAATGTAACAGACAGACAGTTACTTTCGCATTTATAGCATACTAGCTGACCCGGCAAACTTCGTACCGCCTTAGAATATTAATTCAAAATAAAGTATTGTGTTTAGTTATTAACTGATAGTGACAAATCGACAGCAGCGTCAACTAACGGGCTCTGGTCGGTACCGCAACAATCGCTTTGTTCCTGCATTTTAAATCTGTAATATCTTCAAAAGTATTCATTTAAATTACATACTGTAAATGGCCATATTAATCTATATTAATATTAATTGGATAAGGAATAATACTGTTTTGCTTAAAATCGCTTCGTAAATAAGCCATTATTTCTCGTAAAAATAAAAAAATGGTTATTGTGGGTTATCCCTAAGAGATAGACATATACCATCGCGGACTTTTTTGTAGACCTTTTTATGATGTACAATACTGTAGTACATTATTTTGATCTATCTCGTAGGGTACAGCCAGCGTTTGCAATGTAAGCGTAAAAAAAATGGGTTTATTTACGACATTAAAATTATTATCAACTATATTAAGCATGTATTATACATAAAAACCTTCATCTTGAATCACTCTATCTATTAAAGAAAATGGCATCAAAATCCGTTGCGTAGTTTTAAAGATTTAAGCATACAAAGGGACAGAGAAAGCGACTTTGTTTTATACAATGTAGTGATTTCGGATATATGTATTAGTAGGGATTATTAGAAATAAACTCATGAAAATTAGTATCCCATTTCTTAATTACTGATAAATAATCTATCTCATGTTGCCCTCATAGTAATTTAACAGTTTCTCAAAAGAACTTAATTGTCTTCTTTGTACTATACTATTGTTTATTTTGATATTTATTAACAGATGTTCATTGAAAACGCAAAACACATTGGTTTACTGACTGAAGAGCTCATGGTAAAACTAGATGATGATTCTGATGTCAATATAGCCAGACGAAAGAAACGACGAAGCGGATCCCTAAACCGTAAGTTTGTCTGTTTTTGCTTCTGCTTTGGACAAAAAAATAATGTCAGTATGGTAAAATAATCCTTGGATTATCCAAGTGGCATACAGTTAGAAAGGTCTCAGCCCAAAATTGCATATTGCAATAGGCTGATGGTGATGAGTATCAAGATATTAGTGACACTGATTTCAGCACAAATGGGCTTGTGGCCTCATTATTTCAATGACATAATTCAAAATATTTGCTTAATTTGTCAGTAATTATATATCAATACATTCTGTCTGTTCTCAATTGTTGTCAATTTGGGTAGACTCTGTAGTAGTTCTGGAAAAAAATATCATTTTTCTTTGTTCTCTTTATAGCTAAGTAGCTTCTGAGCGCGACTCTGCCCGCATGTACCAACCACCTCAAGAACCAAAATATCTCCATTGTTAATTTAATCCAAATTAGTTGAGTGGTTTAGCTATGAAAGTGTAACAGACAAACAGATAGGCTGAATTACTTTCGAATTTATAATATAAGTATGAATGTCGATAAGGAATGTGGATAATACAATATTGTTTAAAAGGTCTATGTTAAAGAAATCTAAATTTTTCCTTAAAGGGGTTCTTAATGGAATTCGCAAAATGGTGTCTGGCAGTGTCAACACACCTGCAACAGTCAATGAGAATGGTAAAACTCCAATTCTGAGCAAATCTGCTGCAAAACGGAAGTTCGACACTTACGAAGGTTTTTCTGCGAAAACGAGGTGAGTTGTGTTAGAAGTTTTCCATTCAATATAAAATTAACTGCTGCTGTCATTGTAACTTTATTTTTTTTATACAGAAAAGAAATCAAGAAAGGACTTCCACAGAAGGAGTTATCGTTTACACCAATGAAAGTGTAAGTATAAACTATTTACAACTAATTAATAGGACAATGGAAAGGAATTGAAAAATAGAAGTTAAACACATATTTTTTTTCCACCCAAGTCATGCAAAAATTGTATATAAATTAATAATTATGTTATTACAGAGGTCTCGAACGCAAGAGATTAAGGCTCAGTTTGATGGATGCAAGAAGTACTCCTATAATCAATACAGACTATAGTTCCCATAAAAACTCTGAAACAAGTATTAGCAGCGAAGATTTGTTAACTTCCTCTGAACATTTGTTCAGTGCACACGATACAATCGACTTGTCTCACGATATGAAACAATCTGATAAAGATTATGTCAGAATCTCTAAACAGGAGTATGAAGAGATCAAAAGCAGAGTATCAGCGATAGAGAACAGACTGTCTAGAGAGTTTACCGACGTCATACCGAGGGTGCAACCACTCCAACACGTACAAAATGTATACGAACAAACATTAGAGGAAGTAGCTATGTTGAACTGCCCTACGTCTGATCACCTAGCTCGACGTTTGAGCAAAGAACTGAAGATACGGCCGAACGAAGAAGCAAAAATTATCCGATCACCGAGCGCTAGGAAAATTGGCTCTATAAGACGACGATCTAAAGAAAATATTACTAAAATCGTAAGACATAAATCATGGAATGTATCGTCTAAGTCACAATCTAGTCAAAATACAGATAGGTTTTATCCATACGTGGGAATGAATCGTAGGGAAAGAACCAGCACTGCCAAACCAGACACAGAAGTACAGAATCTACAGGCGTCTGTAGGACCGGAATGGGACACGTCCACCTCTGAAATCTCTACCAACAATATATCGGACTCGAGTCATAAATATCAATTACGCAAACGAATGAGCTTTATACCGGACCACAGTACAGAAAAGCCTATCAGCAGAATTCCGGCGCGTCGGTCTCTGAATATCACCATCAATAACAGTTGGGATAATACAGCCTCGGAAAATTCCATGAACCACTCGTTAAATTCTACAGGAAAATCACACAACTCAGAGAATGCTAGATGCTACCAAAACATACGTGATGGGAGCACAAATATTCCAAAACCTAGCCCCCAAAAATGGCGAAGCGCTGCAGCTTTCTTCATGAACAAAACAGGTGAAGTTGAAAATACTAGTCGGACAGGAAGACCTTCAGTAAATAAATTGCGTCGTCAGAATGCTGGCGCCGTTCTAGCTAAAGCGAAATTATTCGAATCTAGTTCGGATAAATCTTCTGAGAGAAACGATAAAGTTAATCAATCGGGATTTGCGAGAAGACCCAGAATAAGCAATCAGCAAAATAAGCCGCAGAGGATTGTAGCGCACGTAAAACCCAAAGTCCATACAAATGACATCGTGTCACATAATATTCCAGTCAGGGTTGCCAGGAATGTTGATGTTGCGTCAAACGTACCTTCAAAATCAAATCAATTGAATACTCCCAGTAGAATTGATATTGAATCTTGGCGGAATATAAGAAAAGTAACGCCACCCATGAAAAAGGTCGCTTCGCCGCAAAATATAATTAAAACACCACAAATACCAGTATTGAAAAAGCCCCTGTGTACTCCTAAAACTTCTCGGCTACCATCTTCAAACACTGATCTCAGAAAAGCTAACACGCCACTGAAAGCTGTTCATATATCTCCGAGGAGACGTTCCCCACGGCTAAAACGTGGTAAGATAACTTCTAATGATTAGAATGTACATTTTACCTATGAGTAATAATTGATTTTGTTATATGTCGTTAAGGATAACAAAGTGTAACAAGTGGCCATGTGTAAATATGAATCTAATTTTATTAGTCATGATTATAATTACTATAATTATCACACTTTGTATTATTTTGTGCTCCAACCAAAATGTTGTACGTTCCTGCGCTGTGTTTAATTCAAATAAGAGTGATATCTATTTCTCATAAGATATCCATATTTTTCAACTAATGAGTACAAGTTCGTACTGGATACATTTGTATTCAGTATGTATTCGTACACATTAGTTATGTAGTCTACTTGAGATAATAAGTCTCTAGAAAGACGCCTTTCAGTGACTCATTAATCTCATTATCTCAAGTAGTAAAGATAACTAGTGAATAAATGAATCGGGGTGTTTTCCAATCGGCTATAGACAGTCTTATATTTACTTGTTTTGTTTCAATAATTACGTTCACTGTAAACACTAAACATGCGCAAACGCAAATCAATAATAGAAATGGATTCGCAGCAGGTGATCACAAAATCGCATTTCGACTATTCGCAATCTATTAGAAACGGAACTCTACACATGTACAAGCAGTTCGGCAGACAGTAACAATGTAGGTAACTATAGTTTGGTATTTTGTCAGATATTTCCGTCCTTCTGTCCTTAAATAAAAAAAATATTATTTTATCATCATCAACAGCCTTTAACATACTTTCTGGACATAGGCCTCTCCTTAGAAAGGAGGTATTGGCCTACTATACCACGCTGGCCAGACGGGTTGGTTTCAAGTTTTCCTTCTCTTTGCATTGATGTTATATTGCGTAGTTTATCCCTTAGACGCCTTTTACGACACCCGCAGGATGATTAGGGGTGGTGACACACTGTATTCCTAATCCGTCACCACACGGATTAACCTTTTGAACGCCAGAGCAAAAACTCATCAACTTGCCCTCAACGCCAGACCAAAAATTTAGCGCAAATACCTACGAAAAAAATAAGCATTCCAAAACTTTATCGATAACATGAATTGTATTTTTATTTTCGTCTACAATTTCAAAATATATGTCCTTATAACACTGAATTTATTTCAACATTACACTTCTTCCTACTCTAGTAATAGTTATACACTATTTACAGAGTTGTTTAATACCGTAATAACAGAATTGAGACGACAATATAATTAAATATAATAACTATAGGTACAACATTATTCTTGATCTGTTGTCTTGATATTGTGACCCTGGCGTGGAGGGTACGTCATTTTTATGAATATTGCGCTTCTCAAATAAGGATGTAGCAACGTACTATCTCGCTTATCGAGTATAATATTAACTAATAATAATTAAAACACGTATTTTAAATTAGATTTCTATAATTCCGTTGAAGGAGATATTAAAAAAAAATACACGATTCAAATAGGTTAAGTATATAATCAACTACATAAAAATTTACAAAATGTAAAACAGTATGTACGTTTATAGCCTTTAAATACTAGCTTCTATAAACCTGGCATAAAAAGTAACAAGTAGTTTTGAAAAAAAAAGCTAAGCAACTTTTGATGGACATTTTAAAACTTTTATTTATTTCATTTAAACCTCAGTAGTGTACGAAGCATTTTTTAGGGCACTGCTTATATTTTGTATCAATAACTAAGAGTCCTCTTTCTTCTTTACAAAATAATTGTCTACTTTAATTATCATTTCACGAGGCTGTTAATTACTTTCTTACTCATTTTAACAGAATAAGTATAATAACAAAACTTAACAACAAAAATAAAACAGGCTAACGAAATTTTAATATAAACTTACGATATCATCTAACGTGCCCTACATCACTAGTGGTCACATATTTGTGACTCTGGCGTGTGGGGACATTCTTTTTTAAGAGTTTATTTCTTTCTTTTTAAAGTAAAGTTTCTTAATATCATAAAGCAATTTAAATAGTTTTATGGCAATAGATAACAGTTAGAGCTTCTTCTTAAGGTACTTATATAAATTTAAAGGCATAAAAGTAATGTTTAAAGGCTTTATTTCGTATTTCGGTGCACCGCTTTTTTGTCACGTATTTGTGACGTTGGCGTACAGGGACAGTTTTCGCTTGTCACATATATGTGACCCTGGCGGTCAAAAGGTTAAGAATTATTTCACCTTTTCCAAAACGTATGTATGTTTTTTAACTGACTTCAAAAAAAAGGAGGAGGTTCTCAATTCATCGGAATCTTTTTTTTATTAATCTGCGAATAAGCATTGTGTGACCAGTTGTATATGTGCCATCTGCCGACATTCTCACATTATACATAATTCTCTCTAACGTTACGACGGTAACATTTTTTTTTAATGCATTTAGGGCTACCAAAGCAACGACTCTTAGCCTAATGGCAAGCATGGTAGAATTCAGGAGCAGGGGGGACACCATCCTTATTGTGAATAAAACAATGCAGCATGGTGATCGCATGAGGCGACATTTTGTATTTTGTTGTTATCATTATGATGAGATAAATAAAAATCAAATTATATTATATGATGTATATCACGGATTTTACAGTGGTATTTTCGTATATAAACAAAATATCCAGATTTCAATTCAATAAATTAAGAACCTACAATTCAATAAATAACAATTTTCACATTCAAATATATAAACGCCATAGGCAACACAATAATTTTCTTGTTTTTATATTTGACAATAAAAATTGATTAACGATTTCGAATTTGTTTAGACAATAATAAAACAAAAGTCATAACTTTCTGTATGTGGTTTTAAACAAAAATATTTTTACTTATACATTTAGCGATGATCACAGATTTGAGGGTTATAAAAAAGCAGATTCAGAACAGACCGTGCTATGGGGAGATGATTGAATAATTCGAAACTTGCAATAGTGATTACTGAGTAATTTAGGTTTCATAATAGCTTATCGGCTAACTTATCACTATCAGCACTCGGCCGCTCACGCACGGCTCATCCGGTTCCTAACATTGCTTCTCGATCGATATCAATACCAAATTTAAATTAACAATATAATAAAATATCAATTGTACCTAAGATCTTTTCCAATTAAATATGCACATTCGATCTTGCACGTTATAATACAGTAACGGGCGATATCTCCTGACTATCTACTGGCTCACAGGCATCGTGCTCCTGGACCGCCGCCAGCGCGACGGCGGCCTCCGTCTTACCATAAACGTACGTAATTCCATAATTAAACATACATGTTGTGATCAATAATAAAAATATAATGATACAAATACATTAATTACTACATTTTCGATTATTGTGTGACATAAATATTTACAAAGCGCATTAGGAGCGCCAACATAGTTAGGCGAGGCAGACTCCTAAACGAGAGATTAATAAATGCGTCGCGCCTAGTCCACACGGCCGTCAGACCCGACGCGACTGACACTCCCGCACCCGGCTCGACGCTCCACGAACTAAACGTACCGTAACTCGTACAAATATCTTTATTAACTAAAACATCTGACCAATTAACTTTATTGTCAGGAGAGCTAAGGAATAAATGCCCCAAAAATAAAAGAAATCGTCTAGTCAAAGTGTTAAAATTATATGGATTCAATATATTACAAAGTTATCCTGACTGTCACAGTCCCCGGATCGAAAACTAATTACAAAACTAAACTTTTTTATTGTAGAAACAAAAACTAATTTACTTCCCCATGATTATGAAACTAGTAGACACTATAATATATAAGCTACTACCAGTACATCTTATAAAACGAATAACATTATTCTAAATATCAATGTGATCTCTCGATATTATGGTTTACGATTATAATTTGGGAATGCATGATACTACTGACAAAATACAATAATTATTAAGTACCGATGATTAAAAAAACTCCCTACATATACAGATAGCGTTACAACGTTCGAAATATAATTAGTTTCGTCAACTATAAAGTACAAAGATGCAAAACGTCATAAAGGTCGGTCACACGCGTGCGAACGGGAGACGACTCCCCAACGACGATATACAATACCGAGTTTTAGATAATAAAAATAATTGAACTAAGGCGCGAGAGGACGGGCGAGTCGCGCGCCTGCGCCTACCTACAAGATAACGCGGCGGCGAATAACACCTAAAATAAATAGAAACAAATCCGACGAATAGTGTGATGCGGGGCGGAGCAGCGCTCAGTTGACCATGAGCGTGTGCGACTCCATGGGCGCGGCCGAGTCGTACAGCGTGTCCGTGTCCTGCGTGGGCTCGCCCTGCAGCTGGCACTGGTTCGACAGCGTCCCGGCGCCGCAGTCGCAGAAGAATCTACAACACACATCGCACTCGAGCAATCCATTCTAGTAAAAGAACATATTAATATCCAAATTTACTATTTGATTTGTTATTGTATTGATACCTGTCATGGCGAATGAATTCTACGTCGTGTCCCGAATGGCACGTTTTGATGCAATTGACGCAGATTGCATTACGATCGGTGGTGTTGCACGTCTGGCATCTGAAAATGTACAAAAAAAATATTGGAAAATCTTCGTGGAACTGCTAAATTTGACGATTAACAAAGAGTAGCATTACTTTACCTATAAAAATCATGCATCGGGAACGACGTATATGATGAGATTTTATATAAACACTGTCCACCGCCGACAGCCTTCTCGACTGCGTCTTGATTGCTAAATATTTTATTACCTCGCACAAGAGGCGAAACACCAGAAGCTAGACATAATCCTGTTGACAAATATTCCAATAAGCTTAATATTATGAAAGTGGAATTCTTTGGACAGAACAAAGAATTTAAGTTTTTCCATTTAAATTAAAATATTAAGATAATGTTATCATCAATTTGATGATTTTATAAAGAAGTGTTTTATTAATTTATCATTATTTTATTAAAAACATATCTAATTAAAATTAAAAAAAAAAATTGTAGGTTAAAGCCTTGATTTTCGGGTATGATTCAAATAATAATTTACCTCCAAATCTGTTGTTAAATATCTGATTGTGTTCGAGCGTAGCCGTGGCGTTGTTGGTGATCTCGACACCAGCCGCGAGCCCATCGAAGATCCTGTTACGTCGAAGTACTGGGTGGCTCTGTGTCGAGATTAGAACTCCTGCTTGCGCGTTACGAAATATATCGTTCTCCTCAAGCACTCCCTATCAAACGTTGAAAATATGTCACTCTTAACAAATTTTAAGATAATCAGATTTATACATTATACGTAATTCGCGTGTCGTGTTGTTGAAACATGTAGAAGGATAAGGTGGCTTAAATGAGAATGCTGTGGGAATAGGATTATCACTTATTTATTTAGTGGACCAAGGTTGGGAGTTGTATAAAGGAGCGAGGGAGCACACGCGATCACCGCTAATCGTATTCGTGTACTGACTTTATAATTAGTAATAAGTTGTCGAGTAAGGTAAAATGCTTACTCGGCAATAGTGTACGGTTGCATCGTACATGCTCCCAGGCCAACAAGATACATAGAGTTAAACATCTTCTAAGATAAAGCGACATTTCTTAACAATAGGTGATGTAGCTTTATCTCGTTTGCTATGACTATCCACACTAGTTAAATTCACATCACTCGGCTGACGGTCAGCCGTACTCTGCTTTCGCGATAACACAACACTTTTTGTCACATCTTGGGTTATTTCCACTGTAGAAACTGCTCGTCTCCGTCTCCATAGTAAGTAGGCAGCCAGGATAAGGGCCATTCCCAGCAAGCCGTAACAAATAGTGTACTGATGAATGTCATGTGTAGACAGAGTGTAATCAAGCGAGTTAGAATTTTCGGATTTTAGCTGTTCTATCCTTTGATCCAGATCAACTAATGTGACATTCAACGGATCTATGGATTCTGTGTAGTGAGATATCGAAATGTTTACTATGTGATTTAGTTCAGCTATCTGAGGGGTAGGAATCTCTGAATTGAATTCAAAGCTATTTGCTGATTTGGCATGAGAATATAAGGTAAAATCTTTACCTTTTATAATGCACTTTGAATCTAAGTTAATAGTACCAGCTCCGACCAGCTGTTTTAAAGCTACTTGATCTTGACATATGATCCTCACCGAGGAACTATCACAACAAAAATAAAAGTACTTAGACTCGTCATTCAATTCAACCCAAGTATCTTGGCAAGGGGATTGAATTACAAGGCATTGTTTTAATTTGTTATCCAGTGTACAGAATTTTTCATCGGTAGTTAACTGATTTATCGGCTTATTAACTTGGCATAGATATGATTGATCATTATGTAAACATAATTGAAGCTCCAGTAACGAAATTGTGAAGAAAGCGTCCTTTTGTAAATTGATAGCAACGAACTCTGCCGCTGGTACAACGCTGATCATGTCGCTGTGAACTTGCTGAGGTACGGGTAATATCTTATAAATTTTGTAATTATCTCTGCTAGTCAATGGAAATGTAATCTCAAATATAAAGTATTCTTCTAGCATTCTCGCTTTCACTTTCAACATACTGTATATGTACTTGAGATCTGATTGTATATTTTCTACGGGTAAAGTAACATCTTTAGATAATTGTCCTGAGATGAACTGCAGTTCACGCTGAAGCTGTTCTGGAGTTAAGAGGTGATTATCAAATTTTCCATGGTAAATATCTGTGACGGTATCCAACAGAGTATCTTGAATTCTTCTGAGGTTTTGAATCAAATTGATAGCTGTGATTGCTGATAATATATAATCCTGTGTTTTTGCTAAGCTTTCAACCTCTTTCTTCAATGTAATTACATTATTGTCCAATTGATTCAAGTGTTTGTTTATAGTTTTATGCTGTAATTTGATAGTTTGCTCGGTTCTCTTTAATACGTTATATTCCGCTTCGATAACAGAGGTCTGGTTTCGCAGCAGGGAAGCTAAATGTTGTTCGTTTCGTTTTACCAGTAATATATCTCTCTTGTATCGTTCTGCGAATCGTTCGTCTAATACTCCGAACAAACTGTTGGCCACGTAACCGATACCATTGATTAAACCACGACGCTGTCTGCTATGTATATTAAAATGTTGATTAAGCATAAGTTGGTTATAGTGTTGTAATTCCTTATAGTCGTGACTTAATTGTAGCGTTATCATATTGCAGTGAGTTTTATCGTTCAGGGTTAAGCAGAGTTTTTCTAAATATTCCACAAACTTAGTGGCAGCGGTATTTCCTTCCCAATAGGGGTCCATGTTATAATAAACGATGAGACTCCATTTGTCTCGAATGACTTGCATATGGTCTATTGACTCGAAATAAAGTGAGTTGTTGTTAGGTAATACTGAAATGTTAAACGCTGCATTAGATGACGTAAATATTGTTATTAAAAATATTAATGAAATTGCTAGGGATGCAAAGTTACACCTAAACTTATGACATCTACTCTGACTCAGATTATTTTTTACGTTAGTCACATTTTCTTGCTGACTTTCCGGATTATCCAAAGTAGATAATACCGGCAATTTTGAGAGTTTAACCACAGGCCTTTTGATGAGTCCACTTCTTGTTTTTAAAGTTACGACTCGAACCAAGCCGTCTTGACCGGGATGAGCCTCTACTATTCTACCCATCATCCACTTTCCAGGTGGTAAATGGTCATCCTGGATTGTAACTAAATCTCCGACGTTTAGGTTTGGTTCCACGTTTTTCCATTTGCTTCTTATTGACAGCTGCGTTAAATATTCTAATTTCCATCTCTTCCAAATATCATCTGCTAACTTTGCTGAAAGATGCCAGCGAGTTCGAGCGTCTTCCTTTGTTTCTATAATGCCGGTACCGCATCTTCCGGTCAAGAAATGAGCTGGAGTTAGCACGTGTAAATCATCGACGTCTTCGCTTAACGCACATAAGGGTCTAGAGTTTAGACAAGCTTCTATTCGCGCTAGGACGGTGGTAAACTCCTCGAAGGTTAATTTCTGTTCTCCAAGGACTCGCTTCAAGTGGTGCTTTAAGCTTCTCACCGCTCGCTCCCATAAACCACCAGCACTAGGCCATGACGGAGCGTTAAAATGCCATTCTATATTTAAATCGGCTAGTTCTGCAAAAAAGTTGTTATCATATAAGTTTTTGAAGTCATGATAACTCTCTTGTAACATCCTATTTGCCCCAACAAAATTTGTGCCGTTATCACTGTACAAATGTCGAGGTGCACCTCTTCTTGCTGCCATTCGACGAAGTGCTGCTAAAAATCCAGAACTGCTTAGATCTGATACAAGTTCTAGGTGTATAGCCTTAGTTGACATGCAGATAAACAACGCTATATATCCTTTTGTTGTTTTAATGCCCCGTCCTTTATTACTTTTGACTTCAACGTAGCCCGTGTAATCTACTCCAGTATGATAGAATGGTGGGGGGGGGTTGCTTCGCATTTCGGGTAAATCTCCCATCAATTGATGCTGTATTTTAGGTTGGTGTTTCCTACAGGTAACACAGTTTCGTACTTCTTTTCTTACAGCTTTATTCCCTCCTATTATCCAGTAGTTTTGTCTTAGATTAAATAAAGTTAATCGTGGACCACCATGAAACGTGAGCTGGTGAGCTTGTCGTATCAGTAGAGTGGTTAGCCGAGTGCTATAGGGTAAAATCGCTGGATACTTCATTTCCACACTCATACGAGATTTGCTTAGACGGCCTCCAACACGTAAAATGCCACTTTTATCAATAAAAGGATGTAATTTGAGTAAATTGTTTTTATAAGCTAATTTATTATGATTCTTTAATGCTACAATTTCTTCGTTAAATTCAGTTCTCTGTACATATTTTAAAATTAGTAACTTAGCCTTTTTCAACTCATGTAGAGTAAGAAATCCAGGCAAGTTATTATTATGCTTTGAAGTCCTTAGACAATTCTTAAACTTCAGTATTTTAATAGCTCGTAAAAGCCATGCTACTATTTTGATTATTTTACTGAATGAATTGTGCTTAAATAATAGTCGAGATATAATGCTTTCCGAGTTATAATTTTGGGCAGAATTGACTATGTTCGCTGTAGATTTAGATTTCAACTCTTGATTAGTAGTGTAAAAACTAAGTTTTTCGTTGAAAGATTTTAGGGACGGTAGCCCTTGCCACAACAAGGTAAACATCAGGTCATTGATACTATACCCGGTAGACGTCCTTGCTGACTCGTCGAAAACGACGCGTAGCTTTGTTGTTACTGATTCCGCTCGCTGTACCGCGTGGTGCGGCAAGTAACACGATATCGCTTTATCATTATTGTAATTGTAAACCGGCACCATATGGCCTAAGGCTATGTACTCACTAATGACTGATTTATATTTATCTGTTAAAATAAGTTGCTTACTGAATTTTCGTTCCAAATTTTGAAACTTCGCGATTGAAATGAGTTTAGATGATTCTAATTTTTCATTTATCTCAGGTTTTAGTGGTAATTTCACCTCATGAATCCCATCTTCACGACGCTTTGTTGTAGACATGTAAAAGTCTACACAGTGTTGATCTTCAGATGATAAGCTTGAATTT
The DNA here is from genome assembly GCA_932526445.1 of Phragmatobia fuliginosa. Taxonomy (NCBI): domain Eukaryota; kingdom Metazoa; phylum Arthropoda; class Insecta; order Lepidoptera; family Erebidae; genus Phragmatobia; species Phragmatobia fuliginosa. The sequence continues at coordinate 13,509,732 of OW052074.1, read as the reverse complement.
TCGCTAATATCCTCTATCTCCCAAAAACGCTGAATGTCGAGAACGTTATTCATAACTACGTTACATTGATATGACGGCAGTTCACCACCACCATATATGATCCAACCCAGCTGTGTTTCTTGTAAAACGGGTTGCGATAAGCTTTCTCCTTTAATCAATCCTCCTAACAATATAAAACCGTTAACTTGAGCGCTTAGTAATAGATCAACAGGACGATTAAAGTTAAAATATGGATCTGCTAGTTTCAGGTTCTCCAGGTATGACCACTTGGTTGTATCGAAGGATTTAGAAGGGATATTTTTTAGTAAGTTATTCATAATAACTACGTCGGTGGTAAATGTAAAATTATTATATGTCGAGGAGCAATGCAGTGTGATCACACCTTTACAACTGTTTTCGATTTCTCCTACTCCGAATATTGCTCCGTTGAACTTGGATCTAGGTAATCCTAACTTCTTTGCAGCGCTCTCTCTTATTAGAGAAACTTGAGATCCTGGATCTATTAGAGCTCTTAAAATATGATAAGAGCCATCAATAGCTGCAACTTTAACCAAGGCTGTGGCCAATAATACTTCATTTGTACTTGAATTATGTTGTGAGATGTGTGCTGAAATTGGGACATGTTCTTCTATTGGAATTGCGTCATCAATTGTTGTCGCTGCTGTGTTCGATTGCGACATGTTATTTGTGCAGGCGTCATGTAACACGGAGTGGTGATTTCCTTCGCACTTGCGACATCGCCTAACGGAAATGCATCGTTGGCCATTATGATCGTATAAACAATTAATGCATAATTTCAATTTCGAAATCGTACTCAATTTAGTTTCATTTCGCAATCGTAAAAATTTTTCGCAATTATACAGGGCATGTTGTTGACCACAAAATTGACATTTGAGAGCTGACACGTGTAAAGCCTTAGAATAAAATTGTGGCTTGCTGAATTTATTACTAAAGTAAGGGTTATACCGTTTCGATTTTGCGTTATCAGGAAACTCGCCAGTTACGTGATGGTTAGGTTTCAGTACAGCAAGCTCTAACTTTTTTCGAGAAGTTTCCCAACCGGTGAACTTACTCTCTAAGTAGTTCATAAATTCCTGTAATACAGGTAGCTGTCGTTTATTTTTCAAGGACTCGTTATAATGATCGTACGTCTCGTGATCTAATTTCTGCATTAATAAATAAACAAGGATAGGGTCCCAACTGCTTATATCAATTTTCAGGTTTCGAATAGCGTGAATGCTTTCTAGAGCTACATCGTGCAATTTTTTAATTTGACCAGGAGATCGTGGCTGAGTGCTAGGGAGACTAAGTAGATTATTCATGGTGGAGATAAAAATAAGCCTTTGGTTGTCGTACCGACGATTAAGGATCTCCCAACAAGCTTCGTAGTTGTCGGTGCTTACAGTTAGATGCTGGATAAGGCTTTCTGCTTCGCCCTTAACTTTTCCCTTTAAAAATTGCATTTTCTCAGCTTTAGAAAAGATAGGGTTGTTGTGGATAGCTTCGTAAAAAAGATCTTTGAACGATGTCCAGTGTTGAAAACGGCCAGAGAACTCTGGTATTTCCATCTTAGGTGTAATATGTTCTTTATTCGATACACTGGAGAGCTTTTTACAGAGAATCTGTTTTAAGTTGTTATATGATCGCTCATGCTGGGAAAATACTGCTTCATATTCCTCATCCTCATCACCTAATTCTCCATCTAACTCCCAGTGAAGGGAGTCAATTTTTGACCAGCGCGCTGTTAGGGTTTTCAGTGCGTCCTCTAGCTGCCACTTGTCGGATAAGGAGTCTACATCGATGAATGCTACCGATCTCTTATAGGCTTTGAAATTTGCTGCTTGTTTACGATATAAATCGTCTAATTTACTATTCGAGCCTCGTGACTCCGTTGCACGTACAGTGCTTAAGTTTGACTGCTGCTCGTCACGAGAAAGTGCTCTCTTATCCTGCTCTGCTTCTTCTTGTTCTCCCAGTTTTGGGCGAACACCCTTCATTGTTTTTAATTGGGTTGGATAGCTTACCAGCTGCTGACGTTGCTCTATAATGAAGGCCTTAGCGGCTGCATATACATTGCTGGTCTTCTCATGCTCTAAGTCGCTAAAATAACTATGGTCTCTTACCCCATACTCACAGATAGCTGAGTGGTTGTCCTGAAAATCCAACCAATACCTCTCTAACAAATCTAAACGCCTTTTGAAGTAGTCGTCAGATTTCCGTTCGGCGCTATCCTTTTTTATATTAGTCGGTATTTTCTTAATTAAATCGCTGAGTTCACACTGTCTGCTGTAAAGATCTTCCATGCTGCTGCTAATAGCTTACGATAAAATAAGGAAAGATCTTACTTGAAACTGGCTTGCTGCTAACTGCTGCTGCTCTGCTATGTGAAGATAACGATTCTTTGCTCAATAGACCGAGATTCTGCTGAGATTGCTGTTAAATTCACTCCTATACGCTAAAGCTATGCGGTTGTTAAATTATGTCCACAATTCACACTATGCACTGTAATCCAATACCGATTCTCGAAACGACGTTACACACGAGCACTTTTATACGCGTCACTCAAAAAAAATAACGAATATTGAAACCCGCGAGATCCCGCTCGAGTAGCTCGAAGGACCATGTAGAAGGATAAGGTGGCTTAAATGAGAATGCTGTGGGAATAGGATTATCACTTATTTATTTAGTGGACCAAGGTTGGGAGTTGTATAAAGGAGCGAGGGAGCACACGCGATCACCGCTAATCGTATTCGTGTACTGACTTTATAATTAGTAATAAGTTGTCGAGTAAGGTAAAATGCTTACTCGGCAATAGTGTACGGTTGCATCGTACAGCTCGCGATGAATTCTAAAGCTATCTAACCAATTTTCACATATTCCTAAAATGTGCGTTTTAACAACACACTTGGATCAATAGTAGCCATGCATGATTAGAAAGAGACAAAGTTCTGTGGCTCAGCCAGTTTTAATATAAGAGTTGTCTAATGACTGCTACTTACATAAAGAAAAACCAGATATTAATGTTGTGTGTATGTTAAACTTCTCAATCATAGAAAAGTTTGAAAGGAGAAAATGTAAAATTTGCTGAAAACAACTAAGAAATGCTTGCTACCAAAAGATAATTGACAAAACAAAAACACGAAGATCAATGGAACACACAATGAAAGAAGTTAGGTTGTTACTAAAACAAAATGAATTCTCACCTTTCCTCCATTAAAAATACAAATGCCCCCATCACGTCCATCAAATATTTTATTTCTCTTAAGTGTTGGGTTGGAATCAGTCTTTATCCATACTCCGGCCATGGCATTATCAAATATCTCGTTCTGTTCTAGAAGACCGAGGCCACCGTTGTAAACAAGCACGCCGCCATTCTGACCGCCCCATATTTTATTACCCCTGATGACAGGATTGCTGCCGGTTCGTATCTGAACGCCAGAGTATAAATGATTAAATATATCGTTGTCTTCTAACTTCCCATGGCCATTATCGTAAAAATACACTCCAACCTGTAAAAGAATATGAGCGAAATGTTATTATTATAAATAGGACTTTTATAAATATAATAATACTATTATTATAAATAGGACTTTTGTGATTTTGTAGTAGGGGGTAATCTCTGTATTTAATTATCCAATTTCGAAAATTATTTTACCAATAGAAAGCTATAGTATCTGAGTTTCGCGGGCTATATACATATACCCAAAAACGATCACTGCCATTTCCGACAAACAATTAGTGGAATATTTTATTATTTACTAGCCAAACCCACACTACCCAGTTTGTCTTCTATGGCCATAGCGTGATGTTATACAGTGGAAACAAATTCATTTACCATAAAACAGGTTATTGTGAGTTTACCTTCAAAAATACACATAAAAATGCTTTACGGACTTTTTTGCGAAACTATAAACGTTTATGCAGCGCACGCAATGGAAGCTCCTAAAAAAGGAAGAATTATCCTCCGTTTTTGCAAAATTTTTTCGTTGATCTCCATTAGGCAGTAGCCATAATGTATTTTTTTTTTCAAACCTGACCCGTACTTCCTGAGATTAGCGCGTTTAAACAAACGAACTCTTCAGTATAGATTATTTACAATAAGCTAATAACGGCGATGCTAACGAAGGTGTAAACAAGTTTAATCTAGTTAGCAGACGCAGTCGTCATTCATAACTCGTTTGTTGTAATTAATTACTGGGTTAAATTGCCCAAATACCTTCATTCTTGTACTTGACATTAATCACTATAATACTTTTCTATAGTAAGCGCCAAACATAGGGATATATGTACAGATAGTTCTTACAGATATATAATAGTATTTTTAACATACTTGTTTCCCCGAATGTATGCGATTGCGTCGTAACACAGGAGTGGAGCCAGTTGTAATCCAGACACCGGCTAGTGTATTGGCGTACACCTCATTCTCTTCTATGAGTCCTTGGCCTTTCTCATGGACATAGATACCTCCATGTTGTCCATGGTGAATTTTGTTATGCCTTACTATTGGATCACTATTTGTTCGTATCTGAAATAAGTGAATAAATAAATAAACTTGGTGAATTGAGACACAATTTTGCCTTGTGCTTGCTCCTGAGAGTTTACCCAGTCAAAACTACAGTTTATAATTCATTACTTAGATATATTTCCTTACTGTAATGTAAATAGTAACGTTAATTTTCAGCTTCATTTAAAACCTTGTTATAATAGATATGTTAGATGATTGTACAGCTTTAAGAGAGATAGAACTGAATAAGAACTATCTGATAATAATACATAGTATTGCTTAGAACGAAAAAGAAGCTTACCTGAATACCAGCTAAAGCATTGCCATAAATATTATTGTGCTCAATAAGGCCGCGTCCCTCGCCAAATATGTACACGCCTCCTTGATGGCCATTATATATTTCATTACGTCTAATCGTGGGGTTGCTGTTGGAGGTTATCCACACTCCAGCAAAATTGTTAGAATGTATCTTATTATCTATAAACTGGCCTAGGCCAGACTCGTGGACGTAAATGCCTCCTGTCTGGCCATGGTGAATCTCACAATGGACTACGGTGGGATTGGCGCCAGCTTTTACTTCAAAGCCAGCAATTCTGTTGTTGTGGATATCATTCGCTTCAAAATAGCCCTGTGGAGTGATGAATAACCCTTCATGAAATTGCTTTTGTGTTGTTTTTCATATTTCAAAAATAGTTTAAATCAGGATTTGTTTCATAAAATTTTGAAGTATTGTACTTTCAATAATTTATTGCAATACATATATGATCTGATATGATCTGCATATTGAAATAATAAATATGGCATTCTTCATTTTTGCTCAAGTTTCTTTCTGTAATATTAGAATTTAGATAAGCTTTTTGCACTATCAACTACCTCTTTCTGTAATTGAATGAATTTCTGTTTTTTTATATTCATCCTAAGGTTGGCAGCAACATATTGCTTATGGCAATAAGGCCACTCTTTGTAAATTATATACCTGATATTGTATATAATAATAAAGCTTTATTGAATTCCACAAGTTACACTACATAAAATTAAAGAATTCACTTAAAGTCTATTTTGTAGTCTCATGTAAATCTGTAACTAGGTGTAAAAATGAAGAGTTTTCTATATTTCCCTTATATATTTTAAAACATAAGGGTTTTAATATGTGCGTGTATTTAAGATCAAGATAACTAGTTAAATTTAATTTCTTCGATATCATCTAGTATAGACATATTGCGGTAGACTATAGTGGGTATGACTTAATTCCAAATTTATATAGTTAATTACTCACTAAGCCATTTTCAAATGTGAATATTCCAACATCTCTGCCATGATGAATGTGGTTGCGGCGCATAATGGGGTTGGCGAAGTTCTTGACCCAGATGCCGGCGAGCGCGTTGCGTGAGATCTCATTGTCCTGGTAGGCCCCTTGCGCGTAGTCTGTGACGTACAGCCCCACGTTCTCGCAGTCGCTGATGTCGCAGTGTTTGATGACGGGATTCGCGCCCGCGCCACTCACGCACACCGCAGCACCCACTGGTGTTACATACATATTATAAATGAGTCCACTAGTTTCAACTTTCTCTCTTGGATTCAACTTTTTATCAAGCAGAGTAATCTATTGACAGACTCATAAATAGTAGAAAAAAAACTATACGTTTCGTAAAAAAATTGTAATTGATTTGTAATTTTGAAATGTAAAAACTTTTGAATTGTATCTTTTGTAAGACTGGCTATTAAACAACTATTTGTTAAATACATTTATACTTTACAAACGTACATGAAACAGATAGAACACTCAGACTCAGAATAATATTTGAATCACACAAGTGTTGTCTCATGTAGGATTTGAATTCACATCACTCTGTAGAGGGAGTGGTGATGGCTTAAATCACTTCAATATCTGTACAGTCAATAGAATTTTGATTGTTGTGAGACCATACCATTAACTAAAGTTATTAGAAACTTACCAACACTAGCACTACGTATGATACAATGATCGACGGTGGGAGAGCAGTTGTCCGACACCTCCAGGCAGTAATGTTTGTGGTGTTGCATCGTGCTGGTGGCGTCGGGCGAGAACTTGAGCGTTATGTGACCGGCGTAGGCGCGGTTGGCGCCCTCAGCGAACGTCAGCGTTGACTCCGCCTCACGTTCCAACACTACTGACTCAGCTACATTGCCTGGAGCACAGCCTAAAAGAAAGATAATGTTTAGTGGTAATAATTAAAATGTTATCATGAAAAATACCAGCAACATTACATAGGTATTTTTCTTGTAATCTAAACACAATCCCTTCTGGTGATTTGAATGGTGACTTTGTATTGCAAAGCAGGACAATTAGTGTAAAACAACACTAATTGTGTTTCTGATAGAAAAAGTGTTGTGCATGAAAATATTTTTCTCGTTATTGATAGTGTAAAACAACACTATTATTAACCTTTTGAACGCCAGAGCAAAAACTGGTCAACTTGCCCTCAACGCCAGACCACAAATTTAGCGGAAATACCTACGAAAAAAATAAGGATTCCAAAACTTTATCGATAACATGAATTGTATTTTTATTTTCGTCTGCAATTTCAAAATATATGTCCTTATAACATTGAATTTATTTCAACATTACACCTCTTCCCACTCTAGTTATAGTTTTACACTATTTACAGAGTTGTTTAATACCGTAATAACAGATATGAGACGACAATTTAATTAAATATAATAACTATGGGTACGACACTATTCTTGATCTGTTGTCTTCATATTGTGACCCTGGCGTGGGCGGTACGTCATTTTTTTGAATATTGCGCTTCTCAAATAGGGATGTAGCAACGTAATATCTCGCTTATCGAGTATAATATTTTCTAATAATAAATAAAACACGTATTATAAATTAGATTTAAATTTTCTATAATTCCGTTGAAGGAGATATTTAAAAAAAATACACGATTCAAATAGGTTAAGTAACTGGGCGTTTTTCAAAATTTTGCTCAGGACTATTTTGCTATGCCCTACGAGTTTGACCATTGATTAAAAGGCAAAAATGTAGGAAGTGAGTATCAAATTATTTTATGTTAGGGTAAAATGTTTAACTTACTGTAAAAAAAAAGATAAACATAAGACTTAAGCGGAAAACATATTTTAATATTTAATAAAATACTAAATATTATCCTACTTTTTTGTGTCCTTCATCATATCCTGGATTTTGATTATATATTTTGGAGAATATATATGCTATATTTAGATATCTTTAGTATTACTCGAATGAAATAACTCATTTCATTTGTTTTTAAATAAAATGTAATAAGGTTGTAGTATATTTTTCTAATTTAAATACTGAAATTATCGGATTTTAAAAACTGGCCACAGCGGACAGTCCTGTACGTAGCAGTGTGATTTTATAAAGAATAACAATAACATTGTCTTTGGCTTTAACTATTTTTAAGCAATGCCATATTGACAATGTTTTTATCATTCATTCGTTCTTTTCCTTTGAATTAAAACTGAAGAAATTCAATCGTCAACACTTGCGGTCCGTGACGTACGTAACGGGTCTGTTTGTTTGTCCGGTACGAACATTGATTTTGAAAGGTAAGACCAGCAAATTTTATATACTACTCGTGTTAAATTATAAGTAAATATGTTGTAGATAATGAATGTGTACTAGTAAACTACTATAATCAACTTTTTTTATACCAAAGAAACATGTGATGACAAGTCCGCGTTATACGTAACGTCCAGGACGTGACGTGATTTAGTATGAAAATAAATGGACATTCTGTACGTAACGGAGCAAAATTTTGAAAAACGCCCAACTATATAAAAATTTACAAAATGTAAAACAGTATGTACGTTTATAGCCTTTAAATACTAGCTTCTATAATCCTGGCATAAAAAGTAACAAGTAGAATTTTGAAAAAAAAGCTAAGCTACTTGTGATGGACATTTTAAAACTTTTATTTATTTCATTTAAACCTCAGTAGTGTACGAAGCATTTTTTAGGGCACTGCTTATATTTTGTATCAATAACTAAGAGTTCTCTTTCTTCTTTACAAAATAATTGTCTACTTTAATTATCATTTCACGAGCACGGCTGTTATTTACTTTCTTACTCATTTTCATAATAAGCATAATAACAAAACTTAACAACAAAAATAAAACAGGCTAAAGAAATTTTTATATAAACTTACGATATCATCTAACGTGCCCTACATCACTAGTGGTCACATATTTGTGACTCTGGCGTGTGAGGACATTCTTTTTTAAGAGTTTATTTCTTTCTTTTTAGAGTAAAATTTCTTAATATCATAAAGCAATTTAAATAGTTTTATGGAAATAGATAACAGTTAGAGCTTCTTCTTAAGGTACTTATATAAATTTAAAGGCATAAAAGTAATGTTTAAAGGCTTTATTTCGTATTTCGGTGCACCGCTTTTTTGTCACATATTTGTGACGTTGGCGTACAGGGACAGTTTTCGCTTGTCACATATATGTGACCCTGGCGGTCAAAAGGTTAACCATCTCAGTTATTAAAATTGGCTAAGTAACTAATAGTCTGTTCAATTTATTAAAATATAAGTGTTAAAAGCAATCATAATTTGCCATCAACTCATGACAACACTGATACAGCTGTTGTAAATAAACATTTTCTTATTTAGTTGTAAATAGACTACTATACTACTAATTTTCTATTGGGACAGCTTCAGGAAAAATAATAATAATAAAAAATATTTCAGACATCTTACACACAATGTCACCTAGTCCCATACTAAGCAGAGCTTGTATTTTGGGTAATAGGCAACTGATATAGATAAATATACATAATTTTTTGTAAATATGTACATATATATTAGATTATATATATTATACATAGAAAATACCCAGACTCTGAAACAAATATTTGCAGATTACACAAACATTTGGTGCGACCCGGGAATCGAACCCGAGAGATCAAGCAGAGTAGTTGCATACACTGCAGAAGAAACGCCACAACATGTCTTTATGGAATGCAGCAGTGTGGCCGAGCAACGGGCACAAATCCTACAGTCACCGGCAACATTCCGGGAGGCCTGCAGTAATCTTCGGAGGCTGCATTCCTTCTGGACCAACCTAGGCTGGCTGGAGTGAATGGGAAAGAACTCTTCAGGCACAATGGTCCAATAACTAAGACTAAGTGCGGAAACCGCCCAGAAAAACTAACTAACTAACTGCATACACTACCACTGCAACACTGAGGCAACCAAATCCAATAAGTATTTGCTATAGGAATATTTCCCTTAGTCTTCTTGTACTATCATATTTCCATACATATTTTAAATTGCCATATTTCTATAATATGTGTCACGAGAGACACAATTTTAATATTGTCAGTATCACCAACGTACCCACCAAAATGTAGTGTCTGTGATCAGGATAATTATTAGTAATAGTGTAGTAAGTGTAGTAGGGTGGGTGACGACACGCGACGGATGAACATAATTATTTAGCCTCACCGATGAGCTGCACGTCAGTGTCGATAGCTAAACACTCCTCCTGGTAGAGGCCGGCGTGGACGAAGACGAGCGCGGGAGCGTGCGGCGCGACTCGCCGGCACGTGCAGGCCGCCGTGCCACACGCGCAGGCCGGCGTGCTGCACGCGCCGCCGCTGGCCGTTAGCGCAGCCCCGGCCCCTGGCGCCGCCGCACCGCACGACGAATGTGCGCTGCTAGCTCCGCTCACGCCACCGCTACGCTCCTCCACATACTCGAGAGCCGCCTAACCGAACAACGACATAGGATTGGAATATGTATGTATGCTTATTTGTTAGTGTTTCAAATAACATAAACATTTTATAACAGAAACATTTCAAATTAGTTAATTTAGGCAAGTTACTACTCGTAATGCACTTATTTCACACTTTTCAAATTAAAAGAAATATATAATAACTTGCAATAAAAACTCACCCTAATTGTATTAAAATGTTTAATTCGAGAATCCTTTTTTGGGCGGTAGTTAGGTCGAACATGTATCCCGTAATAAAGCTGCCTGAAACTTTCCTTCCAAGGGTTGTCGGCGTCGCACTCGTCGGGAGCTACGAATTCAAACTGACACGACGCCGGATGCAGCAGTGGCATATCATATTCAAATACTGACTGATATAAACTTTTCCTGGAAAATACGAATTTAAAATAATATTATATTTTAAAGAAATTTATATAATCCCCAATTCACCATTATTATATTGTATATTTAGTACACATATTAATAGAAGTATGATCTTACCATAACTCAGTATCATTAGCAATCGTATTAAATCGCTTGCAGACTTGTGCGACGCGACAGAGGTCTCGTTCAGTGAGGTGTGATAAAATACACAACAATACTTCATCAGGCAGCTCATACTGTAGGTACTGTGACACATTGCACACATCCACACCCTGAGATAAAGACCTATATGGACAAAACATATTTTATCTATCTTGTCAGTATTTTATATTTAAGATTGTACTAAGAAGAGAATAATCAATACTGTTATTGCTATCCATATGGATAGATAAATTTGTGAAGCACAATTAAGGTTTTGTAATCCATCCTAAAATTCTTTAGGAACTGCTCATTTATAGGTGGCATAACAGTTTGTATAAATTATAGCTAAAAACCAAAATCAATATAGGATAATGTGTCACAAATTAAACTTTTAACACCCTTCCACATTGTGGGTTAAAAAAATGTTTTAAAGTAAGTAAGCTGGCTAGCATTAACACAAACTGAAGTATTTGTTAACAGATTCCTAAAACCCCTTTTTAAGACCTCTTAAAACCTTTTCACCCTTTTTCCTGCATCCAAGAAAAGTATAAATAGAAACTATTCTAGGTATATATATTTTATGGCTGTCCTGTTTTTTTTTTTGAAGAGTAACTTTCCAAAAAATATAGCTAATTGTCTGAAAATTTCAAATGTATCATTCTTCTTTTATTATAAAAGTTAAAAGTGACCTACGTTCTAGGCCTCTTCCTAGCAGGTAGAGAGCAGGCTCCTGAAGGTCCAGGCTCGTGGTAGGCGGGCGGCGACTTACGGCGCAGATCGTATGGGCTGTGGTGGCCTGCGGTGGTGGCGGGCGCGGCCGCAGGTACCGGTGGAGAGCCGCCGCCACCACCGCTGCCACTCGCTCCAGCGCAAGCCGCAGTCGCCGCCATCGCACTACCCGTCACGTTGTTGTTAGGAATTGGAACTGATTCACATGGCTCACCTGAAACATCAACAATACTCTTATTAGCAAAACTCCATCAGATTATTGGACGCTGTAGTAACTTACTGGTGAATCACTGCAAAAACCCTCTTGGTAGAAGGTTGCACTGTGAAAATAGTAAGATGGATAAATTTGTTCCAAAAAAAAGGTCTGTCAAACCACCAGCACTGAACTACATATTAACAAAATCTACAAAAATAAAATGTAAAGGAACTAATAAATATTGTTTCATTAATAAAATTATTTTTGTAAAAGAATGAAATCAATTTGAACAAAAGTCTGTAACACATACATATTTCTGTAACATGAGCATCCCCAAAACCATGTTTAAGCTAAACACAAAAATGTCAATTTTATTTTATTAATAGTTAAGAAACAAAAGGTAAAAGAACAATACACCTGTTAGAATTTTTTTTTAATACACAAGGTATATTAATATTTTGTACATTTATATTTCTTTTTACAAAAGAACATTTTAAATATTGTATTACATTATAAAAGGACTGTTTACCAAAAGTATAGTACTATTAAACTACACATTCTTAAAAGAAAAGAGGTAGTAGAAAATATCATGAATGAATATACATCTGACACACAACATCATCTAGTCCCAAACTAAGCAGCGCTTGTATTATAGGTAATAGACAATTGATATAAATAACTAAACATACTTTTTTTTGTAAATACATACATATACTTAGAAAACACCCAAACTCTGAAACAAATATTTGCACATCATACAAACATTTGGTAATACCCAGGAATCAAACCCAACAAAACCACTAGACCAAATAGGCAATCAAGTCTTTAGCAATATTTTATTTTACCAAACTTTAGGGGACACCTAAGTGTTTACATATATTATCTATTAAAATATATGGGCTACCTTTATTAGGGGGGTGTCTAGGAGATAATAAATAAAATAAAAGTTAAGTATAATTAGTGAAAATAGGCAAAATTTTAAATGTGAATTTCTCTAAGAATTGTGTCCACAACATGTATTAAGCAGTATAAGTGAATTGTGTTATCATATTTAATCAGGACAAGATTTAGTTGTGTTGTCCACATACATTGGCTTCTCACAACCTTCATCAAGTCAACAGACTAGCAATTTATATTTGCATCAAATCTGATTATCAGACAGACTAGTCAAAATATTTAATAATAAAAAGTGTCAACTTTTCAAAGCAAGTATTATTGTTACATTTCTAAGAAAAACTTTTACTAAGTAATATGTACTAAATTATATTGCATCATACTTTTTCTGGTTAATTATAGAAAAACAATTAAATGTTACGGTACTAAAAACATTTCACTGAAACCAAGAACATCCAAAACTATGTGAGGTTTGAATCCACAACACAGCACAAATAAAAGAGGGGTAGTAATTTTTTAACACTACTCCCGCTGTGCAATTAAATTGTTGTATCTATATAATGAAATAGATATACTTATAACAATTGACAAATTATGTGATAACATTAGTAACTTGTTCTTAGCCAATTCTCCTATTAATATTACCCCTTCTCAACATACTTTCATGAATGTAACTTTTGGCATCGGTAGCTGTCTCTTAATTTTCATTTGTGTTTATTTGTGCCAAAATCTTACTACCAGTATACATGCTACATTTGGATACTTTAGTTATTTAGTAGATGAATTCAGAATTGCTTATTAGACTCTTTAGAAAATGCTTGAAAAAATAAATAATCCAAATCAACTTTGCTTTTCAAATGTTCGGCTGCAGGTAAAGTAAAAAATATGTTCTGTTGTTGTCATTTCAAATTATTTACTATATTTGAATGCATTTTAACAATTTAATTGTAAAACGGTTTAAAAAATTAACAAGGGCATTATGAAAGGGCAATTTAAAATCTTTAGGTGATCTCAAACTTTGACAAATAATGGTGTGTTACTTTCAGATAGTTTATTAAAATTTTGTATATAAACAGATTTTCCAACTTATTTCTAATTTATCTAAATGCAATATTTGTATTTAGGAATAGATAAGTATGTCTATCAGCAAGTGGTTACTTATTACTACTATTCAGGCTCTGCCTAGTTAGGAATCAGATTGCTGTGTGAAATGTGTATTACTTTTATTATTAATGTAATTTTTATATCAATTACTATTACCAACATCATTAGCTTTTCACAGTTCAATGGTGGACATAGGCCTATCCTGGAAAGGAGGTTTTGGCCTCTTACATGACACTTTCGAGAAAGGTTGGTATAAGGGTTTTTCTTCTCTTTGCAGTGATTTTAGTAAGAAGTTTGCACCCTTAGTTGCCTCTTCCTTATTCCTATTTATTAGAAAATAAATTATTTTTATTACACATTTAGTTTTATTTTGTTAGTCACAACAACTTTGCCATGTTAGATACTGATGTGATGATGCAACTTTGTCTGTGCCTCTGAACAGAAATAAATTTCTGGGTTTTAACATTTTTCATTGATACATAGCTGTTATCTATAGTAGCAGGATGTTATAAAGCCTTCCTTAAAGGCTTTTGATAGCCTGTTAAAAGCAGGGGCCTATGTCCAGGCCTTGTCAAAGGCTGTTCATAATGATGAATTTTAATACAGTAAAAACTTGATTATCCGGACCTCAGTTATTATAGGGATTTGCGATTATCCGGACTACCTGCCATGACCAATTACATTATATCTACAAGTAGAATTATGCAAGTATGAATGTGTTGGAACTGGCATCTCATGATGAAACTCTTCAGGCCCTGGAAACAGCTCTCATGTGGTTTAAAGAAACAAACAGAGAGTGATATTGTGAGGGTACTGCTACTGAAACGAATTTGTGACATAGCAGCAATGAAGAGAAAAAGTGGCTTACTCAAATGACAATTACTGAATATTTTAAACTAAATTAAACTTGTTACTTTATTTCATGATTTCTAAACACAAATTACCAAATACATATTGTAAACATGTTATATGTATGGCTACATTATTTTAGTATGTAAATAAGTGCATACATAAGTAATATGTATTTTGAAATTTTATAAACATTGATTTTCGTTTTGTGTTTATTAGATTGTGATTTGTTCTTTTCAATGTACACAACATTAGATGCTTATATTACATTTTCACCAAACACATTGTTTTTTTCATACATACGATTATCCAGATTTTCGATTATGCCGGATGCCATGACCACAAATATTTCCATTATTCGAGTTTCTACTGTATATAAGTAAGTTGTGGCAAGAATAGTACACAGTTCTCATATTATATTGCACTAGTCATCATCAACTATAAAATTGATTGTTTTACATAAGTACTAACATTAACATGTTTACATAATTAACATGTTTAAATATTATAAATAATAAATATTGTTAACATAACACCATAATACTATGTCCTAATTTGCTATTCATTAATCAAATTTCATGGCAATATGTAAAACACTTTTGTACAAACTTCCTCATATCTCTATGGTAAAGATTAGAATTGTATTACAAAACAACAACACTATCAGCTGTTTATAATGTTTAGTGATAAAACATTATTGTTAATCTGTTTCTCAGTTATTTTTCGTAAAGATTTTTTGATACAATTTAATTTTCATCAGATGAAGAAAGTGTAGAGTCACACCAATAACAGCCAATTGTCCAAAGATGTCATTTTTTATTTGAAAATATTTAGTAAATTGAAACATCTCTCAATCTAGTTTTGCTAAGTATTACGAAATATATTTCTACAAAATATCCACAGTATTAAATTCAACAGTATTAAAAATTAAAAGAAAAGATAAACGTGGATTTTTCATAAATAATTAATATGAGTTTATCTTAAAAAAAAAAAGGTTTCGTAACTGAACACAAATACACATCGGCTATTTGGATTAGTATCAGAACAGCTGTTTCGTCATTCAATGAAAATAAGTTTTCATCTAGTAAATCAATACCGATATTGCGCAAAATGTCACAGAAATGCGCTATCCTACATAGATGCAAATCTTTAGACGTAACGAAATGAGAATTTACATGTCAATCAACGTTCCAGGAACAATGATCGACGAATTCAAAATTCAATAGCAAGCCTAAATCTTCTTATAAAATGAGTATGTCAAATCAGAATTTCAAATTCTTACTGTTAACTAGAATGCAGCTTAGCTATTACATAGATATGTATGTAAATTGTAATTATATGATCAAAGAAATATTATTAGCCAAGCATTTCTAAAGATCGGGGCGACTTCAGCCGACCCGGATTACTTACTCGATTGAGTCCTGGAAGGTAGAGGTATTCGGTGTCCGCCTTTTCTCCGCGATCTACGGACGTAAGAACGCGAAGAGGAAAACGAGGCACTAGGCATTATTTCTTTTAACACTTATTTTCACTAAAATTCAGCCCTAAACAAAGGAGACACCCGCACCAACACCGTCGGCCATTTTCTGTTTAGATTAGATTGGCCAGGCAAAACGGGAAACCAAGATTGTACCGCATTGGTTATTGCAAAAGGAGTTCTATGTTTATTTAAATATCACACTAATCACTTACACTAAATTTATGATATTAAACTGATAATAATCATTATCTGAATAAATTATGATGAAAATTCACACTACCCTTTGGAACGACGGGCGACTCTCAGCAAAATATGGCGGATTTCAGATTAACATGGCGACGGCGATGACAGCGCCATCTATTACAGTTTTATTTTTATTTTAGTCATTCATGAATCTACAAAATGTCTTGAAGTTGTGGCTAACCTTGTTGTGGGAAGAAATCATTGGAGATTACCTATAGAACTAAACAGTCACCGTGTACTGCGAGATTGGTAAAGCTATTAACAAAATCAAAGAAATTTGGAATACGTTTTAGGCACCATTTGCATCTTTAGGGGTGGATTTTAAAGAAATCTTTTCATAGTGCTCACCTATGAAACTAAAAAGAGGTTGTGGGCGTTTTTCAAAATTTTGCTCAGGACTATTTTGCTATGTCCTACGAGTTTGACCATTGATTAAAAGGCAAAAATGTAGGAAGTGAGTATCAAATTATTTTATGTTAGGGTAAAATGTTTAACTTACTGTGAAAAAAAAGATAAACATAAGACATAAGCGGTAAACGGGCGTTTTTCAAAATTTTTCTCCGTTACGTACAGGATGTCCATTTATTTTCATAACAAAATTTTAAATAAACGATGAAATGTAGACATTGACAATGAACTAAGGTTTAAGAAAAACCATAATCAAACAATATTAAATGAGTATAATTTCTATTTAATGTATTATTATAGTGAGGGTTGCCAATACAGGGGTCTTGTACGTTACATTTTCATTCAAAGTAAATAATAACTCAATCATATCAAAGTTAATCAGCTTTATTTATAATTAATCAACAACATAAAAATCTTCTAAAATTTAATACCACTTTGTGATTATCTTGCCTCTTAGTGCTGTTTAAAATATAAAATATGTCTTGTACGTAACTAAATGGCACTCTGGACTATCAAACTTTGTGAATAAATAACTATTCTGAAAGACTAACATTATAGGTAACTTTTTTTTAAATACAAAAAATAACAAAAAGACATATAATATATATTAACAAAAACATAACTCCCAAAGGTTTTTTCATAAAAAAATATAAACTATAACAGCCAAAACAGGACAGTTACGTATGTGGACAACAGTCGTTACGTTTAGGAACTCTAAAGCTATGTTTACAATGAGCACAATTTGTAGTCATTTTAGAAACAATACAATATTATTCAACATTTCAAAAACGTCGTGATGTGACATATTATTTAAGTCACATCACTTACTGTACTTATTTCTATAAAATTAGTCACATATATCATATCATATCATATCATAACATATCACAGACTGTTTTGATTTGAGCATTTTAAAAATATATTTTACAAAAAACTTAGGGGATTCAAGTCTATCTCAGTTTCATTTTCACATTAAGTAGGTAACAATACTTCTTTACTTACAAAAAAATTCAACAGATACAAAAAAATGTCAAATAAGTAGTAACAAAAATAAAATAGGGAACCATTATGTAGGTAATTCTGCGTGATTGTTTGGTCTTCTTTTAGAGTAACTTTTTCATTTTCCAATAGCTCAATCATCTTTTTGTGTTTAGTCTCTAGGCGAAATCTATTTTTACTTAAACTACTAATAACTTTCTTTAACCTTTCACAAGTTTTTAATGTCCTTTGATATCTTTTATAATTTCGGTAATTCAATCTCTGTTTTTTTCTTCAATTTTGTATTATCTTGCATCTCTGGCACTGTCACTGGAACAGCTGGCTTAGTATTATTTACTTTTTTATTTTCCCTTTTATTCCTTTTTTGTTATCTTCAAATTTTCCGTCTTTTTTCCTTTTCTTCCTTATTTAGTTCACTTACCTTGAGTTTATGTTCTTCAGTCTTTCGACTTCTTTCTTTTTATATTTGTTGTATTTTTCTTCATTTTCTTTGTTTTTGTCCATATCGCCGTTGTTTTTGTCTCTCTCGGCACCAGTCAACGGCATAATTTACCTGAGTAGGAATAAATTAATTTGTAAGGAAGTGCCGAGGATGTGAGGAATGTTAGGGTTCACCCTCTTTATCGCTAGTCTAAATAGGATATTTATAACATAATAAGGAAACCTGCTCACCATGAGGTGACTAGATCCTATAAAGGTAATGAGTTTACCTCTCTGGGTGGATTATATTTTTAATTTATATTAAATTGCACAAGACAGTATGAACGCATCTTTACGAGTCCAGTACGTAACGTTTTTAGTCCACATAGTACATCACGTCACGTCCTGGACGTTACGTATAACGCGGATTTGTCATCATATGTTTTTTTGGTATAAAAAAAGTTGATTATAGTAGTTTACTAGTACAGATTCATTATCTACAACATATTTACTTATAATTTAACACGAGTAGTATATAAAATTTGTGGGTCTTACCTTTCAAAATCAATGTTCGTACCGGACAAACAAAACAGACCCGTCACGCACGTCTCGGACCGCAAGTGTTGACGATTAAATTTCTTCAGTTTTAATTCAAAGGAAAAGAACTAATGAATGATAAAAACATTGTCAATATGGCATTGCTTAAAAATAGTTAGAGCCAAATACAATGTTATTGTTATTCTTTATAAAATCATACCGTTACGTAACCGGACTGTCCGCTGTGGCCAGTTTTTTAAATCCGATAATTTCAGTATTTAAATTAGAAAAATATACTACAACCTTATTATATTTTATTTAAAAACAAATAAAATGAGTTATTTCATTCGAGTAATACTATAGATATCCAAATATAGCTTATATATTCTCCAAAATACGTAATCAAAATCCAGGATATGATGAAGGACACATAAAAAAGTAGGATAATATTTGGTATTTTATTAAATATTAAAATATGTTTTCCGCATATGTCTTATGTTTATCTTTTTTTTCACAGTAAGTTAAACATTTTACCCTAACATAAAATAATTTGATACTCACTTCCTACATTTTTGCCTTTTAATCAATGGTCAAACTCGTAGGACATAGCAAAATAGTCCTGAGCAAAATTTTGAAAAACGCCCATTTCCACCTTGAGATGTTTAGGGGCGTTTTTCAAAATTTTTCTCCGTTACGTACAGGATGTCCATTTATTTTCATAACAAAATTTTAAATAAACGATGAAATGTAGACATTGACAATGAACTAAGGTTTAAGAAAAACCATAATCAAACAATATTAAATGAGTATAATTTCTATTTAATGTATTATTATAGTGAGGGTTGCCAATACAGGGGTCTTGTACGTTACATTTTCATTCAAAGTAAATAATAACTCAATCATATCAAAGTTAATCAGCTTTATTTATAATTAATCAACAACATAAAAATCTTCTAAAATTTAATACCACTTTGTGATATCTTGCCTCTTAGTGCTGTTTAAAATATAAAATATGTCTTGTACGTAACTAAATGGCACTCTGGACTATCAAACTTTGTGAATAAATAACTATTCTGAAAGACTAACATTATAGGTAAGTTTTTTTAAATACAAAAAATAACAAAAAGACATATAATATATATTAACAAAAACATAACTCCCAAAGGTTTTTTCATAAAAAAATAAAAACTATAACAGCCAAAACAGGACAGTTACGTATGTGGACAACAGTCGTTACGTTTAGGAACACTAAAGCTATGTTTACAATGAGCACAATTTGTAGTCATTTTAGAAACAATACAATATTATTCAACATTTCAAAAACGTCGTGATGTGACATATTATTTAAGTCACATCACTTACTGTACTTATTTCTATAAAATTAGTCACATATCATATCATATCACAGACTGTTTTGATTTGAGCATTTTAAAAATATATTTTACAAAAAACTTAGGGGATTCAAGTCTATCTCAGTTTCATTTTCACATTAAGTAGGTAACAATACTTCTTTACTTACAAAAAAATCCAACAGATACAAAAAAATGTCAAATAAGTAGTAACAAAAATAAAATAGGGAACCAATAAGTAGGTAATTCTGCGTGATTGTTTGGTCTTCTTTTAGAGTAACTTTTTCATTTTCCAATAGCTCAATCATCTTTTTGTGTTTAGTCTCTAGGCGAAATCTATTTTTACTTAAACTACTAATAACTTTCTTTAACCTTTCACAAGTTTTTAATGTCCTTTGATATCTTTTATAATTTCGGTAATTCAATCTCTGTTTTTTCTTCAATTTTGTATTATCTTGCATCTCTGGCACTGTCACTGGAACAGCTGGCTTAGTATTATTTACTTTTTTATTTTCCCTTTTATTCCTTTTTTGTTATCTTCAAATTTTCCGTCTTTTTTCCTTTTCTTCCTTATTTAGTTCACTTACCTTGAGTTTATGTTCTTCAGTCTTTCGACTTCTTTCTTTTGTTGTATTTTTCTTCATTTTCTTTGTTTTTGTCCATATCGCCGTTGTTTTTGTCTCTCTCGGCACCAGTCAACGGCATAATTTACCTGAGTAGGAATAAATTAATTTGTAAGGAAGTGCCGAGAATGTGAGGAATGTTAGGGTTCACCCTCTTTATCGCTAGTCTAAATAGGATATTTATAACATAATAAGGAAACCTGCTCACCATGAGGTGACTAGATCCTATAAAGGTAATGAGTTTACCTCTCTGGGTGGATTATATTTTTAATTTATATTAAATTGCACAAGACAGTATGAACGCATCTTTACGAGTCCAGTACGTAACGTTTTTAGTCCACATAGTACATCACGTCACGTCCTGGACGTTACGTATAACGCGGATTTGTCATCATATGTTTTTTTGGTATAAAAAAAGTTGATTATAGTAGTTTACTAGTACACATTCATTATCTACAACATATTTACTTATAATTTAACACGAGTAGTATATAAAATTTGTGGGTCTTACCTTTCAAAATCAATGTTCGTACCGGACAAACAAAACAGACCCGTCACGCACGTCACGGACCGCAAGTGTTGACGATTGAATTTCTTCAGTTTTAATTCAAAGGAAAAGAACTAATGAATGATAAAAACATTGTCAATATGGCATTGCTTAAAAATAGTTAGAGCCAAATACAATGTTATTGTTATTCTTTATAAAATCATACCGTTACGTAACCGGACTGTCCGCTGTGGCCAGTTTTTTAAATCCGATAATTTCAGTATTTAAATTACAAAAATATACTACAACCTTATTATATTTTATTTAAAAACAAATAAAATGAGTTATTTCATTCGAGTAATACTATAGATATCCAAATATAGCTTATATATTCTCCAAAATACGTAATCAAAATCCAGGATATGATGAAGGACACATAAAAAAGTAGGATAATATTTGGTATTTTATTAAATATTAAAATATGTTTTCCGCTTATGTCTTATGTTTATCTTTTTTTTCACAGTAAGTTAAACATTTTACCCTAACATAAAATAATTTGATACTCACTTCCTACATTTTTGCCTTTTAATCAATGGTCAAACTCGTAGGACATAGCAAAATAGTCCTGAGCAAAATTTTGAAAAACGCCCAAACATATTTTAATATTTAATAAAATACCAAATATTATCCTACTTTTTTATGTGTCCTTCATCATATCCTGGATTTTGATTACGTATTTTGGAGAATATATAAGCTATATTTGGATATCTATAGTATTACTCGAATGAAATAACTCATTTTATTTGTTTTTAAATAAAATATAATAAGGTTGTAGTATATTTTTCTAATTTAAATACTGAAATTATCGGATTTAAAAAACTGGCCACAGCGGACAGTCCTGTTACGTAACGGTATGATTTTATAAAGAATAACAATAACATTGTATTTGGCTCTAACTATTTTTAAGCAATGCCATATTGACAATGTTTTTATCATTCATTAGTTCTTTTCCTTTGAATTAAAACTGAAGAAATTCAATCGTCAACACTTGCGGTCCGTGACGTGCGTGACGGGTCTGTTTTGTTTGTCCGGTACGAACATTGATTTTGAAAGGTAAGACCCACAAATTTTATATACTACTCGTGTTAAATTATAAGTAAATATGTTGTAGATAATGAATGTGTACTAGTAAACTACTATAATCAACTTTTTTTATACCAAAAAAACATATGATGACAAATCCGCGTTATACGTAACGTCCAGGACGTGACGTGATGTATTAGGTGGACTAAAAACGTTACGTACTGGACTCGTAAAGATGCGTTCATACTGTCTTGTGCAATTTAATATAAATTAAAAATATAATCCACCCAGAGAGGTAAACTCATTACCTTTATAGGATCTAGTCACCTCATGGTGAGCAGGTTTCCTTATTATGTTATAAATATCCTATTTAGACTAGCGATAAAGAGGGTGAACCATAACATTCCTCACATCCTCGGCACTTCCTTACAAATTAATTTATTCCTACTCAGGTAAATTATGCCGTTGACTGGTGCCGAGAGAGACAAAAACAACGGCGATATGGAGAAAAACAAAGAAAAAGAAGAAAAACACAACAAAAGAAAGAAGTCGAAAGACTGAAGAACATAAACTCAAGGTAAGTGAACTAAATAAGGAAGAAAAGGAAAAAAGACGGAAAATTTGAAGATAACAAAAAAGGAATAAAAGGGAAAATAAAAAAGTAAATAATACTAAGCCAGCTGTTCCAGTGACAGTGCCAGAGATGCAAGATAATACAAAATTGAAGAAAAAACAGAGATTGAATTACCGAAATTATAAAAGATATCAAAGGACATTAAAAACTTGTGAAAGGTTAAAGAAAGTTATTAGTAGTTTAAGTAAAAATAGATTTCGCCTAGAGACTAAACACAAAAAGATGATTGAGCTATTGGAAAATGAAAAAGTTACTCTAAAGGAAGACCAAACAATCACGCAGAATTACCTACTTATTGGTTCCCTATTTTATTTTTGTTACTACTTATTTGACATTTTTTTGTATCTGTTGGATTTTTTTGTAAGTAAAGAAGTATTGTTACCTACTTAATGTGAAAATGAAACTGAGATAGACTTGAATCCCCTAGGCTTTTTGTAAAATATATTTTTAAAATGCTCAAATCAAAACAGTCTGTGATATGTTATGATATGATATGATATATGTGACTAATTTTATAGAAATAAGTACAGTAAGTGATGTGATTTAAATAATATGTCACATCACGACGTTTTTGAAATGTTGAATAATATTGTATTGTTTCTAAAATGACTACAAATTGTGCTCATTGTAAACATAGCTTTAGAGTTCCTAAACGTAACGACTGTTGTCCACATACGTAACTGTCCTGTTTTGGCTGTTATAGTTTTTATTTTTTTATGAAAAAACCTTTGGGAGTTATGTTTTTGTTAATATATATTATATGTCTTTTTGTTATTTTTTGTATTTAAAAAAACTTACCTATAATGTTAGACTTTCAGAATAGTTATTTATTCACAAAGTTTGATAGTCCAGAGTGCCATTTAGTTACGTACAAGACATATTTTATATTTTAAACAGCAGTAAGAGGCAAGATATCACAAAGTGGTATTAAATTTTAAAGGTTTTTTATGTTGTTGATTAATTATAAATAAAGCTGATTAACTTTGATATGATTGAGTTATTATTTACTTTGAATGAAAATGTAACGTACAAGACCCCTGTATTGGCAACCCTCACTATAATAATACATTAAATAGAAATTATACTCATTTAATATTGTTTGATTATGGTTTTTCTTAAACCTTAGTTCATTGTCAATGTCTACATTTCATCGTTTATTTAAAATTTTGTTATGAAAATAAATGGACATCCGGTACGTAACGGAGAAAAATTTTGAAAAACGCCCTTGTACTTATGAAAGCTCGATTGATTGATATAATACTTGAATCATCATCATCTTCAGGCTATAACCTATAAGTTTATAGTTTACGATGATTGATATTATACTTGAATTGGGTGCTGGCTAAAAAAATACTTTTTATTTTGACTGCTACGTTGGTCTAGTGGTTAGCGTATGCGGTTGCGTATGCGGGTTCGATTCCCGGGTCGGACTAAATATTATTTGTGTGATTCACAAATGTTTGTTTCGGAGTCTGGGCGTTTTCTATGTTTAATATGTATGTATTTACAAAAAAAAAGTATGTTTATGTATTTATATCAGTTTGTCTAGTACCCATAATAAAAGCTCTGCTTAGCTTGGGACTAGATGATGTTGTGTGTCAGATGTCCAAAAATATTTATTTATTTATTTAAAAAATTTGCTTAATTTCAAGCTAGATGGCGTTGTGTCAGATGCAATTGAATCGTGTAAAAATATCATACAATGTTGTCCTTTAGGTCATTTTATTTGAATGAATACATGACATATACAGAATCATCTAATATTTCTCTTTACTAATGTTTGACAAAAACCTTGGCAAACCTTACTTCTTTACTTTTGATGTGAAACATCTATAGGCGCACGTAAAATAGATTTCTGGCCTGGCAACTGGCGACGCCTGGCGACGCGTCGCCACGGCACGCTATACGATGGTATATATATATACAGTCTAAATGCAGTAGTGTGTACGGTGTGGCGACGCGAAGCGCTACTATACACTACTACACTACTGCATATAGACTACTATTTTAATAATTAGTAATATTTTATTTTATCATTATGACATATTTAGTTCCTATTACAATATGTTCTTTTCTGCATATTACTTTTACAAAATAATGGCGATGTTTCACATCTGCCAGGCGTCCCGTGATGGCTCACATTTTTTTTCCTTACTTAATATTACAAATGCGAAAGTAGCTCTGTTTGTCTGTCTGTCTGTCGTGCTTTCATGCCAAAACTAGAGATTGAGAAAGGTTATAGACTTACTTTTTAGCGTGACAACCGACAAACAGTCAGCTCCATGTGAAAGCTGATCTTAAACAAAACTAAAATAAATTAGCAATAGAAAAGAGCGTATGGAATCCCCATCAATTTCTGGTTAACTTGTGATAAGGACGTACCTGATAGCTTTTGCACTTGACGATTGAACCAAATCAAAGACTGCTATCGCAACGCTCACTACTGTCAACAGTGGTAAAGTCCTACTCTAGTGTCACAACTTATATGTCATTAGTGTCAGTAAGATGTGAAAACTGAAAATAAATTTGAAAGGAAAGCTGTTTTAATTCTTAGTTTTTATTATCTTACATAAATTATTTGTGATTTTTGCTAATATTCTAGTAAAATATTTTTAACAATGTCGGTAACAGACTACATGAATGAATATAAGTGTTGCTTTTCCATCGTGGCTTGCATTTTTTTAACATTTTCATATGTTTCGAGTTTATACGTGTGGAGGTCTAAATTAAGCAGGTAAATTGTGTTGCATATTATGGTCTGTATTTTATTGTTATTTAAATTATATAGTTGTAATTTTATTTCAGAGATCACCCGTCTACAATAAAAAGAAGATTCTTTAGTGTTTCTGTAATGATGCTTCTAGCACCATTCTTTGTTCAGTTCTTCTTTACTAAAGAGACTTTAAATAAAGGGGATCTTTATACACAAATGGGATTGCGTTGGTCTGGTATTATATTCGCCACAATAATCCCATTATTTTTAACTGCTGTACTTTTTTTGGGACCACTGATTATGCAATTTTATTCAGGAGTATGGAAAATATATACAGGTATAATAACAGGTATATAGTTATTTTTTTTTCTTTTATTTTTTTCCTTTTAATGCGCAAATTAAAGATAATTTGAAAGATAAATTGTTCATGACTTCATAAATAACTGACTAGATGTGCAGGAACCATGATACATAAACATATACATTTAAAAGATAATGTGTTAACATTGTTATGAATCTGCTAGTGTAGTCAAAATATAATCTCAAAATTTTGACAAAAAGTTTAACTGTTTATTTTTCGGTGTTGTCACTTAACACTATTTACATTAAAAAAAAATTGTTTAGATCTTTATAGTTTTATCAGTAGTAGGTTTGTTAACACTCCAAAAACTAATAAGTATAGAGCTCTATGACTTAGAACTTTTACACCAAAAATCACTTCAAATATAGTTTTTATGTATATATATTTCTTAGAGTTTTCCTAATTAATGTCAATGCAATCAAAGTTCTATTATGTCATAGGGAAGTATAGCATGATACAGTCAGTATGCTGTATTGATATATTAATGTCAGTTTCAAATGCTTATGAATTCTGCACATTTTCTTTTCAAATGAATTTCTCTTTACGAACGAGAGAATTGAAATGGATCTAGTTTCTTTAGTAGGGTAATCACCAAGACCAAGTGCTTATTCAGTATATCATCGCTACTTGTAACTGAATGGCTGAGCATATAGAATTACATGGCAAAAGCTAACATAGCCATGATTCTCTCCCCTGTGCAGACAGCCCCTAAGTTCAAAAAATGTTAATTTAATTTTAATAAGTTAATTTTATGTTAATTATTTTATTCAAATGTTATGGGTTGCTTAAACTCCAGTTTGGCGCTTTTCCTCTTATAGAACCACTGTACTGGTTTTCGAGTTGGCAAGATTTGGTGTGGGTAAGGAATCATGTGATGGCACCACTTAGTGAAGAATGGGTGTTTAGAGCTTGTATGACTCCATTATTGCTGCAATGTCTTGAGCCCATGACAGCTGTGTTTGTTGGACCTGTCCTTTTCGGAATAGGTAACTATCTTCTTTCTTCACTATTGCTGGCTATCTGATCTATGTTATATTTATGTATGTTGACTGTTTAAATAGGATAATGATTTCTGCTGCACATGTTATAACACTTTTGTATGGAGTCAGGATGTTTGTCTATTTGTATATGTTTATAAAATGCCCAGTAACACAAGATAATAGTTCCTAGTGCAGAGGTAAACTACCCCTTTAGAGAAAAGATGTGTCTCGGGATAGGGTTAACATAACTCTGTAACTTGACAGAAATCTATATAATAAAAATAATAATCCTTAAATAGCAACAAAATAAAGTAGGCTGTGATATTGTCACAAGCTGAGCACGCCAATGAACATCAAGACAGACCTATTATTATATGACCCAGCAAGGAGACAGATCGTAGTAAGAAAAACAAAAAAAATACCCATGTCCCTTGGTCGCTGCATCACACATGGACAGCTTGATAATTCTTTTAGTCATAGTCTATTTATCAATTTTTTTTAAAATATCAGGGAAAGAACAATAGGAGCCGAGCATCAATGAAATATATTGTGAAAATGGGGAAAATTTATTCTTTTTGAAAGTTTGCAGACGTAAGAGATATTTACGTGGGTCAGCTAGTTAAATAAATAAATGGGAATGTTTTTGTTTAAAAAAAAGAACGGCAAAAATATTTTTATGGTCAATAAAATCTACTGTTTGTATTGTGTGTATTCTGTATTGGTATGTTTTATCATTTCAGCCCACTTTCATCATATGTTGGAGCAAATTAAAGCAGGATTAGCGTTTAAAACAGCTTTATTAATATCCTGTAAGTATGTATGTAAAAAAAATTTTTTAGTTTCAGTTCCAAGTATGGGGACCCCCAAAATTTATTGCTTTTTTTTTGTGTAAAAATATTAATGCGGTTCACAGAATACATCTACTAACCGAGTTTCAACAGTATACCTCTTATAGTTTCGGAAAAAAGTGGCTGTGACATACGGACGGACAGACAGACAGACATGACGAATCTATAAGGGTTCCGTTTTTTGCCATTTGACAACGGAACCCTAAATATGTAGTAAAACCTGCCCCCCCTAGCCAAGTTGAGCATGTTTATCGTTTTCTATTCTATACTCCATTCTATTTCTATAGTCTCTTCTTTGATTGGCTACTATTTTGTTTTGTTTTGAGAATAGCGAAATAATATAAATACTTAATAAGATTTTTTGAGGTATTCGTTTACGAGTTATTTAACTTTAAAGGACATTTTTTGTTTTATTAGAATAGGGCCTCCCCCCTCTGAAAGCTAAATCGCTGGCTCGAAAAATCTAAAAAAAATTGTGGTGATTAACTTTTGAACCAAAACTATAACAGCTTAGATAGCTCTGTTAGTTCAGAAGTTATAGAGGTCTGGTTTGTGAAATACGCTTACTTGGAAAACATCGTACAAAAACAACGAAATAATAAGTAAACATAACAATTTATCTATTGGACATGGCATTATATAATATATGACTACAGAACCCTATTCTATGCGTGGCTTGACACGCACTTGGCCTATTTTTTTTGTTTAGATATAGCAATTACTTTTTGGATGAAAAGTACCAAGTATCTAAGCTATTTTGTAACCACGAAGACTAGAGAAGGCAATCAAGTGTTGTTTGCACTAGTTCAGACCAAAAATTATATAGACTTATACATATTGACATTTTATTTTTAATGATCGTCATGTAACGTCGTCGTATTTCCGTGTGGTGACGGATTAAGAATACAAGTGTCACCACCGCTATTCCATGGGTGTCGCAAGAGGCGACTAAAGGAACAAAATAAGCAACTAACATCACTGCACTGAAAACTTGAAACAAACCCTTTACCAACCCGTCTGGCCAGCGTGGTATAGTAGGCCAAAACCTCCTTTTAAAGGAGAGGCTTATGTCTAGCAGTGGACTGTTAAAGGCTGTTGATGATGATGATGATGATCGTCATATATCTATTAATTTTGTTGAAACAAAAAAAAAATATAAAAAATGTACGAAACAAAATAACTATGTGTTTTCTTTTTCAGCATTCCAGTTCACATACACTAGTATGTTTGGTGCTTATTCTGCATATCTGTTTCTTAGGACTGGTACGTAAAATACTAGCTTTAAATTTAAAATTATTGTGATCACCAAAGTCATTCTTAATAATATGTACACGAAATTTGTATTTTTACTTTTTTAATAGTTAAGGCTTAAGAGTTTTCTTTTCATTAGGGATCATACGGAACTGCGAAGGTAACGTTTTGAATGTGCCTGAAATAAAACTACTTGAAATAAAAGCTATTACAATTTAACTTTAGAGGCCACAGCACACTAGCTACTTTTTGCTAGCTAGATTTTGCGACTGCATTGATGCTGCATCGCGTTTTAGCGACTTCCTGCGTTCGATCGCGGTATCGGAAACGCGCGTTTTAGCGACTCCTCAGATGCCAAATCGATGCTACCAGCATCCGAATGTGTGCGGAGAGTAGCGTTCAGCTGCTGTGTAGCGCTTCTAAAAAGCGACTCAATCTCCGCGTTTGGCGTTTTTAAGTGTGCGGTGTAGAGCGTTCGGTCGCCGTATTTAGCTTCTAAAAAGCGACTAGTTGCCGATCGCCGATGCTAAAAGTAGCTAGTGTGCTGTGGCCCTAATTGAGCTAAATCATCGTAATTTTGACTACTCATCTCGTGGTATTTATTTCAATTGTTAATAAAACATCTTTTATAGGTCATTTCGTCGCACCACTGGTTGTCCACATGTTCTGCAATCATATGGGTTTCCCAAACTTCGGCGAGGTTCGTGAGTTCCCGCCTTTGCAACGTTTAGTTATTGGTCTCAGTTTCTTACTGGGACTCGGTGTGTGGTGTCTACTTCTTGTACCTTTAACTAATCCGGAGCTTTACGACAATAGGTTACACTGGGAGACCTGAACGGATTTAACTTACTTAATAGGTGACAGTACCATCAATCTACCGAAAGGTTTAATTTCTAAAATGTGGAACAGTAAACTATCGAGCTTTTTGTATTTATCTGTAACATACTTTCGTCATATTAAATTAACAAAACCTTAAACATTTATTACAGTAATATAATATTCTACATTTTATCCCAAGTTGAATCTAATAATGGTTATCTATAAATCACCCGATAACGTCTTCCGGTCTTCCTGAACAATTTGTTGTACAGTTATACAAATATGAACAGCCAGTAATAATTTTAAAATATACTTTTTAATTTCGGTATCTGTGTTAACCTTCAGATGAACACGGAAAAAAGCTACATCTAGCTGTTGCAATTAGTAGCTTTTTTGCATGTTCATTTCCTAGAAAGATGATCGTATCAAGGATATTGTGATTCCGCCCTTTGGAGGCGCAATCCTAATGTAAAGTGGTGTTCATATTCTTACTTAATAAGGTCACATAAAAAAATTGACGTCCCTAACTCTTAAGAGAATGTTAAGAACGAAAATATTAATTAATAATAAGTACCTATTAGCAAGTAAGTATTATCACTAGTCCATTTGTAATTTTCATCTGTTTTTGTAAAGTACTAGAAACAGTTCGAACTTATCAAGTTGCTCCTTATTCTATTCTGAGTAACAAATTGTCTTTAAATTACAGTTTGAGTATCTATCTCTAAGACAGTTTTCTGAGTACAAACAATAATGGCATTAGTATGAACTTTATTTCGGCAATTCTCAAGTAAAATGACCTAATTCTAGATCAGGCTCTTTTTATCTTGAGTTTAGTAAAATTTCTAAATATTTTCAAGTCTACATTCTGTCTATACTAAACAGAGAATACCCTGTTTATTATAGACAAAAATTTAAAAAAAAAAGTTGGACGTGAATTAGAATGCGGACACATTACTTGAGAATGACCGTTTTGGTGTCTAAGAAGTTCATGAAAAGTTTCTGACAACGATGATACAAGATATTTTTTCCCTTTTTTTTTTCTTTTTCTACTTAATCTTCTTGAACACACTCTTTCGGTCTCTTAGGTCAGTCAGTTGTTATGCACAATGTATGTTGATGACCTGTGCTTCTTGGCAGAATTTCCAAACGGCCTGCAACAGCTGATGTCCGCTTTCCACCAAACATGCTGCAAATTCAGCGTAAAGATCAGTGTCAAGAAAACTGACCATTAAGCTTGATGAGGACGTGCTGAAACAGGTCGATTAATTTTGTTATCTGGGGAACACTATAACAGCTAAGTGTGACCTTGATGCCAAGATCCACGGCAGGATAAGTGCTACAGCTGCAGCATTTTGAAAGCTGTGTTCTAAGGTCTTCTACTCGCACGACCTTAGGCTGGCTACTAAGATCTCAGTTTACATGGCGATCGTGCTGCCAAAACTTCTCTATCCTTCCGAGATCTGGCGTGTGTATCGTCACCCTATACGCACTCTCGATCGATTCCACCTAAAATGCCTGCGCACCATCGTAAAGATCAGATGGTCCAATCGGGTGCGTAATACCGAAGTTCTAAGCGTACGCGCCAATGTTAGTAGCATTGAGGCATATCTGCTGCATCGGCAACTTCGGTAGTGTGGTCATCACGGATGGCGGAAAAGAGAGTGGCGAAGCGCATCTTTTGCTCTGAGCTGGAGGAGGGCAAACGAAAGCATGGCGGACAACTCCTCAGATATAAAGATGTTCTAAAGCGTTACATGAAAAGATGCAATATAGAGCCCTCTCACTGGGAGAGTTTGGCAGCACAGCGACCGGAATGACTGTGAAGAAGCGAATCCGCGAATTTGAGGAACAGCGTTTAGCTGACCTCGACGCCAAGCGTGATGAGCCCGTTAACTCGCAACCATTCACTATAATTATGAGAGCGGTAAGTTCACTTGCCCACTTTGTGTAAGGGAGTTTGCTGCGAAAATTGGCTATAAAAGCCATCTCCGCCATCAAGCATCAGCGCGTAGGGCCGAAATAAACAAGGGGTCGAAGTGGTCGTCGGATTACATAAATATAAATATATATACAATGACAAGGATGCACAACTACATTCACTAGTTTCCTGTAGTAGGAACGAGTGCTGCTATTTTCACGTTCAGGTCGGAAACTTTTCTAACCATCTGGTATACCAATTAAAACAAAATCTCATTAAATTACCAAGTTATATCTAATTACATATAAGAAACATTAATTGTAAGTCACACAACTATGTACATAGTGGAATGATTAATTATTGAATTAAATAATTGATAGATAACCACTTTAAACTACTACTTAATTTCCATAAACAAAAATAAATGCAAATTAAAAATTACAGTAAGCACAATCAGTATATTTAATTTAAGAAGTCCGGTCAATTTGATATTTTTGTTACGTTTGTGCCATAGTTTATATATTCTGTAAATAAAATAAATTTGTCGATCGGATCGTACGCACGGTTATAGCAGGATCATTCTGTACTAGTCAATTAAGGTATTGTTTTTATTTTTAATGTTATTTTGAATGACTTGTATGTGTTGTGGAATGATTGTGTTACTTGAGCTAAAATAAAACATTTTAATGAATAGTTTTTCTTACTATAACCCAATGGAAAGCGATAAATGTACCTATAAAAAGTCCTGAAAAATTTAAAAATGGAACTTTATTAAAGTACTCTTCACAGCAAATAGTTATTATTGAAACTTGAAAAACAATATACCATTATATAGAGCAACACAGCCCCGCGT
Organism: Phragmatobia fuliginosa; assembly: GCA_932526445.1. Classification (NCBI taxonomy): domain Eukaryota; kingdom Metazoa; phylum Arthropoda; class Insecta; order Lepidoptera; family Erebidae; genus Phragmatobia; species Phragmatobia fuliginosa. Next base: position 13,477,186 of record OW052074.1, on the reverse strand, counting down.
ACGGGGAATAGACAATGCATCTTTTGCCGATACAACACAGTTTGTCATTTTTTGTGAAGGAAAAATTTCACACATAGGTACACATTATAGACTCGCATACAAATAAAACTAAAACAAAATGAATAACAATTTCACACACACAAACACATTCTGTGACAGCGTAATGTACAGGCCCATTTGGGTTTATGCTATGAAAAAAGTATACTTCTGCGTATGTTCTATCCTACTGTATTGCTTTATGGTATATCCTCTTAAAACCCAAAAAGTTACATTTAGTTAATCAATTGTTGTTCAAATTTGTTTCTACTTCTCATTATAGTTACGTTTCAAAATTACTTGGAATAAAAGCTCCTTGATTTTTTTAGAAATACCTGAAAGAAGTAATTCGACTTTACTCAAATAACTATAAAACTAGGTCACCCTAAAAACCAGGCTGATTTCGGCACGAATGGACCGATTCGATTGAGGCAGTGCTACCCCCACAAGACCAACCTAAAAATGACAGCATTTGTTCTGTCGTATTTCGTATGTCGTTTATTGAGACCGAATATTGGATATCTTCTTACATATAGAATTCTCGTGTCACAATGTTCGTTCCCATAGCCATACTCCTCCGGAACAGCTTGACCGATCTTTATGAAATTTTATATGCGTATTCAGTAGGTCTGAGAATCGGCCAACATCTATTTTTAATCTCCTAGGGCGCGAGCGGAGCCGCGGGCATCAGCTAGCTATATATATATATACATATATATATATATATAAATATAAATAAACATCGTATTTATTATACGATAGGTAGGGTCAATATAATTGGGACATAATGAAAATGTAGATAGTGTAAATAATATAACTTTATTTACTTCTTATGTACATAATTTTGTATTATCTAGAAGAAACTCCAATTTCCAATAATTACATATAAAGCATACACTCATATGAAGATTCACAAATATATAATAAACCTTATGTAGAGACAAATATCTACTTCACTTCTTACTATGTACGACGCATTAAGAAAATATATATATTAAATCTCAGATATTTAACTAGTAGCCCAGCCAATAATCTTAATACAAGCATTATTACTATATTTGATATGACAAACTACTAGCCACATATTTCTATAAAACGTTATTAGAAAATAGAAGTTTAGTTGAAGAATATGGTGCTAATTCTGTTCGAAAACTCTCCACGCTAAACTTAAAATCACAAAAAGTGAGATTTTGTCAAACGTCACTTTATAGTGAATATCCAAAGATGGTCTAAATTTAGTTAAATCATACTAAAAATTCGTTATATAAATACATACACATGTACATAAAAGACAACGTGTTAGAAATCGTTTCACTAAATTTAAAATAGAGATTAGGGTATAATTTTAGAGATTTTTTTAGGCAACAACAAAATTAACACCAATATTTTTTTTTAATTAGAGAGAATTTTTGTATATTAAGTAATAATTCAATAAATATCTAATGAGTAATTTAAACGTGAAATAACGAGGGCAATAATTATTCCAAACGCATTATTTATTATCATAATAGAAGTAGAATAGAGATTTGTGTCTAGACATGTATTAACATCAAAGAACGCATTTCATATAAATATTTCACTTGTCAAATAACGGTGAACAATGTAATTCATTATACTCGTACCTATACATATCCATGTCAATAACAAACATATTTAACACTAAATCATCGTACCAATATTTATATTTCAAAAATAAATAATTCCCGAAGACAATTTTGATCGTGATTGAGCTTCTGAATAATATCAGTCTTTGCACTTGTTGGAAAAGGCGACTCACGTGTTCGAAAAGAGGGGACATGTTTGGTAATAAATAATCTTTAAAACTAATTATAGTAAATAATACTTAGGTAATTATTAATATTTTTGGACATCTGACGTACAACGCCATCTAGCTTCAAACTAAACAGAGCTTGCATGAAAGCCAGATTGACTGATAGAATACCTTCTTCTACTTATATACCTTCTTTCTGAATATATAAATATAATACATAGAAAAAACCCTAAGTTCGAAACAAGTATTTGCAGATCATACAAACATTTGGTCCGATCCGAGACTCGAACCCGAGAACAGCAGATAAAACTATCTAATGATGAAGTTGATATCTGTTTAAGCTGCGATCTAAGTGTAATCTAGGCTTATGAACCTATACACCACTTAAGAGCATTTTGAAAGATTTAATTTTCGTTTATAATTTCATAGAAGCAGTTTTTAGGACTTTAAAATATGTAAAATAAAAATGTTTTCTTCTACGTATAACTGGTTTCCACCCATGAATAATAATTTAAAAACTGAACACAAGTATCTTTATTAAAGTCAAACGGTGTGATTTTGGTTTTGTACAACATTTAAATTAAAGCTACCATGTACTGAGAAATATGAAAATCAATAGTCACATACTTGAATTAAACCTTAATTGCAATTTATTTACATTTATAAAAAAAATAAACAAACCAGATATAATTAATTCATATTTCGAACACATACATAAGGCAAAAGTTGGCAATATTTCTATAAAATCTATTTTAATGTCATTGTGACATTACAATATCAAAATAGCCGCCAGATTTATTTTTTTAACAATCGAATACAGTAAACACTGATGAAACTTGTGTTTAATATTGGAAGTTTATAATTAATTTTGTAGTCCTTCGCAGGCGTATAAAAAATAATAAAGGCATAGACGACAGTTTACATTGACGACATCAAATATATTGTCCTACTAAAGAGTTAGTCCCCAACCTGCACTTGGCCAGCGTGGGGACGTATGGCCTTAACCTTCTCCCGACCCGAGCCTAGCAGTGGGACGTTATGGGTTTTTAATGACTAAAGAGTTTTATATAACACATTTATACAATTATAACACTTAGATTTGATAAACGATCAAGACACCAAAATTGTTTTTAAAACATTTAACAAGTATACAAGAAGATATTAACTTCACAGTTATTAATCTATCTATATAACTAATATATGAGATTTATAAAAAAAACATACAGCAAAAACATTATTCAAATTCATGAGACTCAGATTCAGATTGCATATATTCAGTTGCGAATCTGAATAATTTGAAAATTTCATTTTTATAACATACTGTATTTGAACACAGATGGATTTATACTTGCCAATTTCCTATCACTACGGTTAGAGAAATCAGAATGTCACTGTGTGAGGTTTTTTGGGCAAGTTTATCCATGTGATGAAAGATTAAAAATACACAGTGTCTTCACTCCTATTCATCTCATGTGTCGTAAAAGGCGACTAAGGGAGCAAACTAACAGGAAAACTTGAAACAATCCAACCGGTTTGGGCGGTGTGGTATAAGTAGGCCAAAGGCTCCTTCCTCAGAAGCAGTCTATGTTCAGTAGTAGACTGAAAAGGCTGTTGATAGTCAAGCGTTGACGAGTAGAGAGTAGAACCTGAGCATAGCGGCGCAGAGGTGGGAGGCCCTGTTTCATGGCGCCTGTATGGGACGGTTGGGTGACTGCGAGTGTGGTACGGGAGCCGCGTCTAAGTCGCATGCTGACAGAAGCCGCACCAGCTCGTCTGGAGTCGGCCCGCCATCAGGAGTTGGGGATTCGTCACCCTCGCCTACGGAGATACACAGACAGGTACACAACAGCGTCATTTGCAATATTTAATCACTACTGCTGACTCATCACTTTGGATTTTGAATAGTAACGTAATTTATTAAGGTTTCTGAATCTAGAATCCTAGAATAAATAATAAGCAATTGTTGAGTAAGAGCGAAAAAACCACCTCACTTAAATTCCTGTACTATTTTAACCAATCAGCTATTAAACATATAAAATAGATAAATTACACTTAGTCACACAACGAATGATTTTGTTCATCAAACAATATCTGCACTAGATAGAACCTAAGCAACCTATAACCTTTAGGATATCATGATCAGTGAGGAAATACTATATATGCAGGACCAAATATTATAAATATTAAATTGAATAACTTTAACTGACCTTTTTCAGCTAAAATAATTAAGAAAAAAAAATCAATTGATAAGGATAAAAACCAGCTGTTTTCGTATTTATTTTATTTGGTTCAAAACGCGGTACGAACAAAAGTTCAAAATAATTGACACCAGTTACCTCCTCCATTCGCAGCCACGCTACCAGGCTGGTTAAGCTTGACAGCTCGGTCTATTGGCCCCGTGATGTCCCACATCTGTGTGGCTCCCGAGCGGTGTCCGCACAGCAACAACCGCCGAGGCCTTAGAGCCCCTTCACATTCAGCAACCACGAAGCAGGATACAGCTGAACCGTCTACTGATCGGATTGTGCACACCCTGTATAACGACGACATATAATGATCTCATTCTATATGACAAATAAGGTACATATTTCGATGAACAAATTTTTGCATTTCTGATTAATCTACTTTATTGTTCATTACTTCATACTTATAAAGTGGCAGCAGTTGATATCAAGTTAAATGATGGAAATTAATCTGTGATTTGAATTCATATTTATTTATTATTTTATTGTAATTATATTCACAAACCATTGTATGGCAAACAAGTCTCGAGCCTTCTTCAACTTTACATACCGCATGAAACTGTTTATTGTATGTTTACATGTTTTGAGCAAAAAAATCATTCTAATCTTGTAGTCACTTATATGTAAGTACAAAGTGTTTTTTTTTTTGGCACTATCAACGTTCGATATGTGGTGTTTGCCTGAATTGTAAGCTACACTTGAGTTAGTTGTATGTATAATTATTTATTGTTGATGTAATAGTGTAAATAAATGTTGCTAAGCCAAATAAATAAACATCAGTGACAGGTAAAAAGTTCGGCTGTCGTTCTGTATGTGTCTTAAAAACAGACTAAGGATGCGGAAAAGGCAGAGCAAGCAACTACACTTGCATGGAGAAGTGAAACTTGTAATAGACCCTTTCTAACCAATCTCAGAGAGTTAGATAGGGTCCATTTCAAGCCAGCGTACGAACACAAATTCTCTTTTTTAATTAAATCGCATTTACAGCGATGGATAATTAAAGCCTGTTGACGACGATTTAAAATGGTTCAAATTACGAAAAGGTGCTTTATTTACCTTTTGATTAGAACAAAAATCAGTAATACATATATATATATATATATAAGTCGACGACCTTAAAATTAATATTGCTTGGCTGCTAAATAAACTTACCTTTTTCCATTTGACGCTAGCCGTACGTACAATGTATCTGTGTCAGGTACAACTTTTTGTATGAAAATTTGCTCCTCATCTTGTTCACCATAAGGACCTAAAAGAACAGTCAAAATTATTTTATTAAAAAAGTTGTGTTGTATTTAAATAAGTAAGCTATACGTTAGTTTAGTAATAGGTAGTAAAACCGAACTAATTTCAGCACGAACGGGTCAGCTTGACCGGGGCGGTACAATCCTCTCACAGAAGACCAACAGTGTTTCGTATGTGTGTGCGAGACCGGAAGCTAAATGATCCAGAAACATCTCAATAAGTCAGCATATTATGGGTCACCATGGTGCATTGTTGCATTCGTAATCTATGACCACTAATCCATGATTCTGCTTATGCTTTACATCAGTCAGAGTTGATTCACTTTAACAGACTCAAATTTATATAAAAAAATACGAGCAATATATTATAATTAAAAAGACATCATTTTTTTCACAGTATAAGTTAAGGAATGTGATTAATTTCCTTTATATCTTATAAGGAGAGAAAGTCCAGAAGTGGACATAGTGACATATTGATGATGAATACGATTAAAGTTATTTATGTTTTTTTTTTCATTGACTTATAAGATTTTTTATTACAGTGTAACAGTGCCATGCCTGGCCTCAACCCCCCTGATACACTAGATTTAAAGCAAAACCACTTTTTTTACACATCTAATAGTATCATGGCCCTAAGTTTAGAAATTAGGTAACCATATAAGTTCATTGCAATGTGTTATTTACATTGATATAATTTCTAACATCTGAGATTGGAGCCGCGGGCGCGTATTGTTTAAATTATAGTTAAATAACCTTTGAGCGTAGAGACTTTTGTGTAGTGTTACACATTTTCGTCCCTCGTCGTACGTTACAGGAAAGATGTTAGACATTTAATGGACTTATTTATAAACTAACCGCAGTCATTATGAGGCTGAGCGGTGGGAGCTTCTAATGCTAACACTTTGAAGGCGGCCTTGGGCGTAGTGCCGGGCTGCGTGGAGATCATGCCGCGGAACCTCGTCACACGCCAACTACGGACATGGTTGTATTCACTGCAGACTGATATCAAGTAGTTTTCTGACAGAGATACCTGTTGAGACAAAAGAAAATACTTAAGCTAACTTTAAGAGCATTTGTGATATTCCAGTCATAAGTGATATTGGTGTAGGAAAAAAATCATGTCATTTTGTGTTATAACTGCGGGTCATAGATGTGATGTCATTTGTGTGTTGCCATATTTTAACTAGTGTAATACTATATTATGAGACTGCAACACCACTGATATTTTACATTATTATTATAAATAAATAAATATAAATATTTTCGGACATCTTACACACAACGCCATCTAGTCCCAAACTAAGCAGAGCTTGTATTATAGGTACTAGACAACTGATATTAATACATAAACATACTTTTTTTTTCGTAAATACATACATATTATACATAGAAAAACACCCAAACTCCGAAACAAGCATTTGTGGATCACACAAACATTTGGTCCGACCCGGGAATCGAACCCCAGACCTCTTGATCAGCAGCCGCGTACGCTGACCACTAGACCAACAAGGCAGTCGATTATACATTTATACATTTAATAGGTACTTTAGTTAGCTTTAATTTGCCTATAAAAATACAATATGTAATCAAGATCCTTAGGTCAAATGTGGAAAATCCCATTCTGCGTTGTTACCTTAGTGATAGGGCTTTGATGAACAGTGAATGTCTGGAAGAGCTGAGGCCCATGCCCCACAGTTTCTGGATGCTGAACGATTACTCGCACTGAGCCACATCTTGTGCCGTAGGCTATTTCGATCCAGTTGCCGCATAGATCTGGGCATAATGGATTGAAAGAATAATAAGTATGTTTTTTCTACTAAATATCATGTATATACTTATTAAATGTTGTGTGTTTTATTTAAGCTTTCCGTTATATTGATACGTGAAAGAAATCCTTTACACCTGTATTAAATCTAAGCCATTTTTTTTAATAATCCATACTCCACCCTAATTTTATAAATGTGTTCATAGACCATTCTTTACTACGATGACCGACACATATGATGGCGAAGCAGCAGGCATAGTGTTTTAGTAGGTAGTAATTTAATGATTTATAATTTACTTTACCATTACATGCTACTGTTGAAATTACGATTAAATACTTGTATTTGTTAATATAGATAGATAGATAGAAAAAAAATTATTTGCACACCGTGTTATAGATTCACAATACAGAACAGAACTTACATTTAATGTACAAAGGACGGCCTCATTGCTAAAATCAAACTCTTCCAGGCAACCTTGGGATGGATTAAAATGTTTTGAAAATACAGTAGTGGATGGTGCTATGAGTTTTGAATTATAATTCGCTAATGAATATAACTTAGAAATGCATATATATCTCCATACGTGTACACATAGATACATACATATACATACAAACATACATACCACTACTTTCTATCAGATTCCATCTTCTCTAATATTAAGTCAACTAATGATTAATAAAGGTTGTATTAAACTGCAGCAGCAGATTACTTACTAGTTTTTGGCGTGAGATATACCGATATGGCTGTAATTGGTTCCTGATTTGGATCCTTATAAAGCTGTGTTACCAGGAGATCATTGTCCTTCATACGTAGTGGAAACTTCTGCATATCTGTAAATGAACACAAATTTGACATTAGAAGAAACTTAACCCTAGCAAAAGTGAAGTTATCTTAGTATGGACCTGTGTGATGCGTATAAATAACTAATTAACAAATATTTCGGATATCCAACATTGGGAAGTCAGTGCCCTCAAATATACTGACAACTATTACCACTTTTGAATTCAATTAACCTTTAGGATTGCAAAGGCTGGATTGCCAGTCGCTCGGTTTTTTTATATATATGAACTTGCCAAAGTGACTCTGCTCTGCCTGATGGAAAGCACAAGCAGCATCCAAGAGTGTCGGTCACCACCCTCACAGCGAGTGCACACAATGCAGCATGGTGACCTACACTATGGCAGCCTAGTGAGTGAGTTTCGCACTCACCAATGAAATACAACACATCACAAATATTATCATTTTTAGATTGGTTTTCTATGTGAGGTTAGTACAGCCCCAGTCGAGCCGGTCCATTCGTTCAGACATCAAATGTGGCTCTACTACACTGATCCGTGTAAAAACTGATATTCAGTTAGAACCGGTTTAAATAGTAACCAACCTCAAATAATCTTGTGTAAGGTAAGTAAGAAGAAGTTGAGACATACCAATATAATTAATAGCTCCAGTAGCTGTTCCCAGCAGGAGGAAGGAACCAGCTGTATCGTAAGTAGTGAGATGTGCCACGTCCTGGGTCTGCCAGTGTTGAGTGCTCGTGTGCCACACACCAGCTTTACTTCTACTGCCAGCCCCGCTTAGAGCTACTAACTGTGGTCCGACGAAAAGTAAATGTTCTACACGGACCCCTAAATTGAAAGTACCTGTAAATTAAGTACATAATGTAAGTACTAGATCAGTCCGCAGTTCCCTCTAAGTATATGTATGTTTAGCGGTAAAAATTAGTCTATGTGTAATTCTAATGTATGAGCTATATTACTGTTAAGTAACAAACATCCATATATTCTCACAACATTTCGGATTTATAATAGTAGGATAGGATACTCATGCATATTCAAGAATATTTATCATTTATTGTTACAGTATAAGAAAATAGCACTATATTATAGTAGTATTACTACAGCCCACATAATTTTGAACCATTATAGTTTTAGCGTTCGATTTTGATGTCTACTAAGCTTTTGGGTATACCTAGTCAATTACTGTCTTCAGGAAAACATAGTCCGAACCGTAAACAAACAATTCCTTTGTGTTGAGTTTGGTCCACTTACCTATCAAAGTTCTTCTAACGGGCTCGCTATGCGTAGAAAATGCCCATAATCGAACATAGGAGCCGCTTGCAATTCCGAGCATAACATCGCTGCCTGAACTGGTATTACCACTCGACGTGCCACCCCCACCGCTCGTCTTAGCGTTTAAGGCTATTCGTTCTATGACTGTCTCTTGTACAGGAGATTGAAATACTACATACCAACCGCAAGAGTCTGTTAACCTGTAAGCAAAAACTTGTAACTTATGGCAGTCTTATCCATGTGGTGATGGATTAAGAATACAGAGTGTCACCACCCCTATTCATCCCACGTGGGTGTCGTAAAAGGCGACTAAGGGATAAACTACGCAAGACAACATTAATGCAAAGAGAAGGAAAACTTGAAACCAACCCTATACCAACCAGTCTGGCCAGCGTGGTATAGTAGGCCAATACCTCCTTTTCAAGGAGAGGCCTATGTCCAGCAGTGGACTGTTAAAGGCTGTTGATGAAAGGTTTACATTGCAAAATGTCAACATGCGATGATTATATAACTCTAACATCACGGACTTTTTAAAATAACATTTAAAATATATACATACCTGTAACCAGTGACAAAATGTGTATAAGCGACAGCCACCCAATTGTGATGTGCTTTGATAATTTGAACTTTCATGCTATCCGCCCAGGAGTTCACTGAAAATGTTTACATTATTGAAGTGAAACTTCTTTAGAATAGTTGTGATTTGAAACCGGATGCAACGGAAAAACGACAGGTAGGAGACACAAATACAAAATTAGTGAGCCAGAGCGACAGAGCAAAACAGGTAAGAGGCACAAATACAAAAATTGTGAATCAAAGCGAGAGAGCAAATGACACCCCCCCCCCCCCCTCCCCGGCCTGTAAATTTAAGATATAAAACGAAAAAAATAATACCAATCGACGTATCTTAGCACTTTCTAAAATTATTTATTATTAAAACAGCACCCTCTTAGTTTACGAGTAAAAAATTAATAAAGATACTAGAAAGAAAGAAAGAAAGAAAACACGTTTATTCTGACAAATTTGTCTTTTATAATGTCTTTTAAAAAAAAAAAAAAAAAAAATATACAGGGCAAAGCAATACACAGTTTAAAAACAGATATGGAACAAAAGCAATATTCTGCCCTGTGCTATGCCAGAAAAGGCACCTATCTCAGCATATTGCTGTAGTCAGAGTGACTGCAGCGCTGGTATTACGATAGGGCCTGCGCCCGGTGTCGTCTGTCTGTTCGTGTCCGGTGGTGTATATTTATGTATAGTGTGTTGATTTAAAAAATAAATGAGTATTAAAAATAGATGCATTAAAATGTGGGAGTTTTAAAATTTAGAATAATGTAAATAAAAGTCGTGACTGTAGGTGTTTGGTTGATGTGCTGTGTGGTGATACTACATGCTACACCGTCTATATCACTTGAAATACTTCGAATTTCGTACTTTTTGCACAGTGGAAAAACTGCACCCTATTCGAAACTAATTGTATCATAAATAATTAGAATTTCATAAAATGCAATAGCTATTGCAACAAACAAATAAAACGTAATCAGTCAATTGCCGAAGGCGCGTGGTACGTTTGCGCATGCGCAGGCCAAAAATATACTTACACTATAATATATATTACTTCAATATGCATATAACGTAATCCTGTTAATTTAAAGTTGTTGACACTTCGGCTTTGCCTTAGTCGGGTGAAAATTAACAAAATTAAAGACTCTAAAGAGACAATATATTATATTGGTCAGGTTTTGAATATTTTAAAATATTCGTAAATGAATAAATATTTTACGATTAGACATTAAAGTGGAGTCTAGAGTGTAAAACACTTATTAAAAATGTCTTTAAAAATCCATATCTATCGACGGCAAACAAGCCCCTTTATATGTAGTAGATACTTACTGTCCGGCGGTCGATGTCCTTTGTGGCTGTCTGCGTTGCCTAACGAAGCTGCCCTCGAGTGACCCCTGCCGCATCGGCTGCAAATATATCACCAATTAAGTGATAACGGAATCGATTGTCAGCAACATATATTGAGCTTCTTAAGATAAAATAAAATAATCGAGACCATTTGATATTTATTATTCAACATGTTTAGTGATTCTGAACAGGGTCTGACTAGTTTGGGATCAGAGGAAGTATGTGAGATGTTAGATAAAATGAACATAGTTTATTTTCTGTTAATATATATCATCCCAGGCTGATTTCAGTTATGATGACTGTATGAGCATTAAGTTTCAGACGTGTGGTTTGGTGTGCCTTACATACCCTATCTTAGTACTGAGTATCAAGTAGCATTCCTTGAGTGTCAAGATAGGTTGGGTGAGCTGGGGTTTTCCCTCCACCCGCATTATGTGGCCAGCCGCGAGGCGGCGGCGTCGGTGTGTGCCGGACGCCGCCTAAGATAGGATCGTCGAACAGAGACGGTGCACGCATCAGGAGCGGGCAGGCGCTGGAGAAGTTCAGAAGGAGATCCCACACTGGACTTCTCCTCCTCCTAAACGGAGAAGCGCAGAGAGGGCACACTGTGTGCCTTTTAGTCGGTTCAAGTCCGACACACCACCCCGCCGTAACCCCCGGTGGGGTGACGGTCCATGATAATTTTCCACACATAAAAAAAAGGAGGAGTTTTCCATTGTGGTGGGAAATAAGCACACTGCTTAATTAAATCTTTTACAAGTTTCATGAATATTTACAAATGTACAATTTGTATTAAGCTTATACAAATTTTATATGCCTCTATAAAATTAGAGTAATAAGGTAAAAAAGCAAAGGCAATGTTTGTAATAAACTAAAGACCATATTATTTTGTACCTGAGTTGATCCTGTGAGGGTATCCTTCCCACCGTGCGTAGATCTAGTGAAGAGTTTCTAGAATGTGTTCTGTTTACTGCCACCTCTGTGCTTGACGCTGTCGAGTTCTTACGTGAACAACTGTTTCCACTCCTCCCGGTGGTAGATGTGTTTACTAAAACAAACATTCATTAGAATTGGATATGCTTTCCATTTACTACTACTATTACAATTTAACATTCCATATGTATATGGGACATTTTCATCACATAATAATTTACAGATTTAAACCTAAGAATAATAATCTTTTAGTATAAACACACTGTTTTAAACAATGTTTTGTGCAATATAAGGGCCACAGCACACTAGCTATTTTTCGCATCGACGATCGGCAACTAGTCGCTTTTTAGAAGCTAAATACGGCGACCGAGCGCTCCACACTGCACACTTAAAAACGCCAAACGCGGAGATTGAGTCGCTTTTTAGAAGCGCGACACAGCAGCTGAACGCTACTCTCCGCACACATTCGGGGGCCGGTAACATCGATTTGGCGTCGGAAAATTATAGACAATACAACAGCCGGCTTCTGAGCAGTCGCTAAAACGCGCGATTCTGATACCGCGTTCGAACGCAGAAAGTCGCGATTGATGCAACATGACGTACGATTTGGATACCGCGATCGAACGCAGAAAGTCGCTAAAACGCGATGCAGCATCGATGCAGTCGCAAAATCGCCGATCGCCGATGCTAAAAGTAGCTTGTGTGCTGTGGCTCTTATATAAATCTGATTGATTGACAGAATGTATCAATGATTTATTATAGAGTATTTTTTTTTAAAAGGATTTATTAATTTGAATGTTAATGGAGTGTTTTTATTTCTGAAACTACTCTATTCCTAACAAAAATATAAATAACTTCTAAATATTACTGACAAATTTAAAGCATCTAACTTTTTTACATTTATAGGTACTAGAATATTTGGATTAAACAGAACAAGGTTGCCTGGAAGAGATTGCTTTTAGCAATAAGGCTGCCCTTTGTATATTAAATGTAAGTTCTGTTCTGTATCATGAACCTATAAAATGGTGTACAAATAAAGATTTTTCTATCTAACTATCTAGTTTTTTTTTTTTGGGCATCTTACACAAAGCCATTGTCCCCAACTAAGCAGTGCTTGTATAATGGGTACTAGACAACTGATATAAATACATATACATACTTTTTTCTGTAAATACATACGAATTATACATAGAAAACACTCAAAATCCGAAACGAATATATGCAGCAGCATCACAAAAACATTTCAATACCAGGACCAGACCTGGGAATCAAACCCGAGACCTCTTGATCAGCAGTTACATACCCCAGCCACCAGACTAACAAGGCAGTCAAAGAATAACTCTGAGTGGTGATTGCCATCCTCAATGCATGTGACCTACACTATGACGGTAACCCACATAATTATGAATTGTAATAAGCTTAATTTCTTAGTTTTCATTCATAGAGAAGTAAAACTTATTTTTGAGAAAAATTTGAAAACAAAAAAAAATCCTGACCAACTTTAAAGTTTCAATAACAATAAGTGGTGATTTTATTGAAATTAAAATCTTCTGCTATTTAAACACAATTCTTAAGTTCAGTGAGTCATAAGCTACAAATGCCAATATCTAGTGTGTGAATCATAAATACACTATCAATAGAAAATAAGTAATTAAACTATAGTGCATATAATATTCATACAAGACTCAAATTGAAGACTTGGACTTCTTGCCATATTTTACCCCTCTAGGTGTATGGGTTGCTATTTGGTTTATATCAAGTTTCTCGTCTCTTTGCAAATCCCAAATAGTACTAATATCAAAATATCAGTTTTTTATTTTTAGTTTGTCTCTTTGTTTGATTAACCTCTAGATTGTCTGAACTGATTTTGATAGGCATTTCACTGATAGACAGCTAATGATATAAGGAGTAACTTAAACTACTGTTTTATATTTTTGTTTATACACCAACTGCAGCTAACACTGAAGGAATTAGTTTATACTAACATTATAAAATCGAAAGTAACACAACATTTTCATGGCTAAACCACTGAACCAATTTGAGAACCTTGAAGAAGGACATAGGCTACTTTCTATTTGCGAATGCCTGTCAATAGCTATGTCATTATTAATTCTTGATTCTAGAATGTATCTTTTTATACTGTTGGTATTACAAAAATAAATAAACAAATTATTAATGATAAATAGTAAATATAAAAAAAGCAGAAGTACTCACATGGTGGTGGCAAATATCCATAAAAGAGAACATCTCCACAACTTGAATGGTTCATTTCATCACATAGCGCTAGTCGTCTACTCAAAGGAGTTATACCAAAATAATCACATTCGTGTCTTAATGCTCTTATATTTACATTATTGAGATCAATATCTCTAGTTCTTAGAAAATTTAAAATTAGGCCAAATAGGTTTGGGTCTCTATCTATAAATATTGCCCCTGTCTCATCTCGCACAGTTGGTATACGACCACTGAGAAGTGCTGTGAAAAATGTTTCTGGAACCCATGTCAATGTCTGCCATGATGTTGAGAATCTAAAAGTGTAAATAAATTTATTTATTTAATTTCGTCCTTAGCCTTAGTTTTGCAAATAATTTGAACGACATTCAAGGGGTATATCTTTGCATCACAAAATAATAAACATTCACTACTGACTGATAACTAAAATAACATAAAAGGCTGAAAAATTAAATATTTGTAGCATTAATTCCAAGTCCGTTAGTAAATGTAATCAGATCGAGCTACATAAATTGTAAGAATTGTAGAAAAAGCCGAGTGTAAAATATTTCTCACACTTTCCATTTCATTTCACACTCACCTTGTACCACCCACGTTCAAATTCACAATTTCTTGGTAATTGGACATTTGCAATACGTATAATAGAATTTCATTTGAAATTAATGTAACAAAAGTATATAAGAATTAGTTTCTATTTCATTAAAAATTTATTTACTTTCGTTTGACGACTTTGACGAGACGCACGGCAAAATGTCAACGTCAACAAACAGCTGTAAAAAAATATAAATATCCTAAATAAAGGTGTTGCTAGTAAATGGAAAGCATCAGATCAGAACCAATCAGATGTTAGATCAATAACTAATAATGGAGATCACATTTGATATCTTAACATACTTCATTGGCATTAAATAATAGAATTTCATTTTGTTGTTACATATGTTTTTACATATGGAATATATGAAGCCTTAAATGGAACGCCTCAGAGCAAGGTAACGCCGCATGAGTCATGTTTTTTCGTGCGTGCAGCCAGTTCCATCGAATTATAAAAAGTTGTCAAGTCAAAAACTTTGGAGAGAGTGATTTCTAACCATTTTCTATTGTATATTTTTATAAATATTATTATCTGTATACTCGGATTTTGTGGATTGTGAATATTGAACCAAGAAGACTACTAATTTCATAGACTATTTTTACTTGGCAACCAGATCTGTAAGAGAGACGTGTCCTCACGTCAGACATCCAAAAAGTCAATTTTCTTCTAAATCGAATTGTTGGGACTGATGTATGAAAATAGTGTTATTGTAAATTACTAGGATAGTTAGTAGTGTTATTAGCTTCCAAAATGCCGCAGACCGCAGCTGCGAAGCCGGGCAGTAGCCGTAATAAAGGAGGATTTAATAATACCGCCGGCTTGAGTACCCTGATCACTGTTACGGTATTGTCATTGGCTTGGTTGGCCGGTTTCGCGTCCCGGCTATTTGCTGTTATACGATTTGAGAGTATAATTCACGAATTCGACCCTTGGTAAGTCTAGATAATTCGTATTGTGTAAATAAATTGTGAAAGCATCAGTTCCCTCCATTTATTGCATACGTGTTTCAGGTTCAACTATCGCTCTACGGCTTACATGGTACAACATGGATTCTACAACTTTTTGAACTGGTTTGACGAGCGTGCGTGGTACCCACTCGGACGTATCGTTGGCGGGACAGTGTACCCAGGTCTTATGATAACATCAGGGACAATACACTGGATACTACATACACTAAACATTCCTGTGCATATAAGAGATATATGTGTGTTTCTTGCACCAGTATTTAGGTAATTAATGCTAACAATAAATATGGCTAGTTGAAAACTATATTGACATAGTTTCTGTATCTCTTATGTGACTGATAATGAGATAAGTAACAATGTTTGATTAAATGTGCTGTTAGATGAATTGAGTTCATGAAAAGGTGACATTAAAATTGCTCTAGTAATTATTGTCAATTGATATGATTATAATGATATTTGATTTGCAGTGGATTAACAGCTATAGCGACATATCTTCTAACATCAGAGTTATGGTCTCGTGGAGCAGGTCTCTTTGCTGCCTGTTTCATAGCAATTGTGCCAGGTTACAGCAGTCGGTCCGTGGCAGGAAGTTATGACAATGAGGGTATAGCTATATTTGCCCTCCAGTTTACATACTACTTGTGGCTTAAAAGTGTGAAAAGTGGATCAGTGTTTTGGTCTATTTGTACTGCTCTTTCTTACTTTTATATGGTAAGTAACATGTTTTATCATTACACATAAGAATTGAATACAACCCTTGTGAAATAGTTATAGTAAAATGGTGTCCCCTACTCTATTTGTCCTTTGTTGCTAGATAATTAAAAAAAATACACTGAGCAAGAAATATCATATTTTATTTATATAAAAATATAAGTGATCATAAAAATCTTGTCCTGGTAAAAATTGTGAGTCCTTATTCCAAAATCCTAATTAAAAAAACACTGACATGATACAAGGTATCAATAAGTTAGTCCCAGGTCAAAATTTTACAAGTCATTAGAAAAACAAATTGAGTTTTCTTATTGGAAACTTATATGATGCTTTTTTCCTTATCATTCAAGCTTTTTGAATATGTAAATATTAATCATTTCACAACCATTAGAGGCTAAACTAGGCGAAACCTGTAGTGTGGTAATTTGATAGACTGCAGATAAATATACTTATTTATAAATAAATACAATCATACTGTAGTAAAATTAAAACCAGACATAGAATAAGTGTAATTGGTGTTTATAAACTTTAGCAAACTGGATACATACTTTTTATTGTCTAACTGTTATACTGACTTGTGGAATAAATTTGAAACTATTAGATAATTTGCTATTTATTTTGTTTATTTGCTGGTGTATATGATTTATCACAGATGTGATAGGTTTGATATGTTTAGCTGGAGCTATATTTAATGTAAAGACTAACTTAAAGAGATCACTTTTAGATATTTTTTAAACCAGTTCTTGCTTAGATTATTGCAGTAAAGAGTAGTCTCTGCCCTTCTTAAACTATCAAAGAATCTCTTTTAAAATTTTAAGCAGTGAATGCATAAGATACAGAGGGTAACTGTCGAATTTGCAATATTACTCTGAAATTTGTTCTTCTAAGGATTCTAATAAGAAACTTTTATTGACTTTAATTCTGGGCTTTGATTTGATATAAATATAAACAAACATTATGTAACTACATAATATAAGTGATTTAGCTGTTTATATTTATCATTATTAACTTGAGTTTAGAATAATAATAATAATGCTAAAAAAGAAACAAAAATAAACAATGTATAATATACACTGCCAACCTAAAATGACAACATTCATGCTGTCTCTTTCATTAGTGAGTGTGAGACCAGAGGCCCAATTATTCTGCATCATTCCGAGAATGATGCTTAATGCATGTGCATAATACAGACAATAATCATATCAGCCTATCGCAGTCCGCTGCTGGACGTAGGCCTCTCCAATTGCACGCCACTTAGTTCGATCCTCAGCTACTCTCATCCAGCTCCTGCATAATATATGTATTTACGAAGAACAAGTATAAGTGTATTAATATCAATGGTCTAGTACCCATAGTACAAACTCGACTAATCAACAACTTATTTTATAAATTATAACAACTATCAATATTCTGTAACTTTCCAATTCTTCTAGGTATCAGCATGGGGCGGTTATGTGTTCATCATCAATCTAATACCACTCCATGTCTTCGTGCTGCTCATCATGGGCCGCTTTTCACAGAGGTTGTTTGTCAGCTACTCTGTTTTCTACATTGTGGGATTGTTAATGTCTATGCAGATACCTTTTGTTGGATTCCAACCGATCCGGACTAGTGAACATATGGCTGCATCAGGTAAGACTAACTTATGTAACCTATGCCTATAATGCTGGATAATAAATAGGTTTGACCTGTTAAAAATATATTTAAAGCCTAATAACATACAATAGAGTTTTTTGAATCTGATGCTTCATAAATTAAAAAGACTTGATGCTCATAAAATTTCACTATCCATCTAAAAAAATTTTCAGGAAAAGTTACTTTCGATTTTCGATTTAATAATTTAGTTATTGTGCTTTAAATACGTTCGGATTCAGGCAAGTTTAAGTCGAAATTTAAGCTGCAAATGAAGCATTTTCTGAATTTAAGTCATAAAATTATGTAATGAAAATGAACAGTAGCATAATATCATTTATTTTACTATAACTTCAGAATTTCTTATTAAAAGTCGATATGGGCATAATATATCAATTTTTAATAAGAAATTCTGAATACGAAATTAGGGCAAGGCTTTATTAAAGTAAGTTTTGAAGATTGAGTTCGTAATCAAAATGCTAAGAGTAAGATGTTGAGGGATGTTCTTTGTGTCCACATCATGTATTTTCGTAAAGTTCCCTGCGACACAGTATATATATTCACTTACAAATTACATAATGCAGAACGCGTCTCTTAAAAATAATGACATGAAACTTAACAAGTTATTGGTTAGTTAAAATTTCAAACAAAACTTACATGTAGGTATATAAATTTCAAAATCAAAATCAAAGCATTTATTTCAAGTAGGCCAGTTGCAGGCACTTTTGAATTGTCGAAACAAAAATGTAGCTACAGTCCCAGTCACAAGACATAAAAACTGTGAAAGTACTGTAGTTGCCCATTCCCTAGCGTAGATCTCTATGGAGAAGAACGGGCAAGAAACTCCATGGACACTCTTTTAAATCAAAATGTTTTTACAAAATCATGGTTACATCATTCATGTTGAGATGGTACATTATGTGAGAACGATGTAGCAAGACGTGCACGTTAAAAGTGTCCATAGTACAACAAAAATACAATTGAAAAATAAAATAATTAATTCAAATAAGCCGTGGCAACTAAGAGATGACCAGTCACAACTGACAGCGCCCGTTCACGAACATGACGCATGGATCCGCACCATTCAACTCAACCATTTTGAAGGGAATTAAATGATCAGACACACGCGCCACCATCATAAGTAGTAATTACAAATTCCAATTAGATTCTTAATTGATTTCTCTGTTTATCAACCCATAAAAATGCGTAAAATTGCCATATGCACTGCAATTGGAACAATAATATTTCTTTTGTTGATGGTGTATGATTCAAGTTCGATAAAGACAACTGAAAAAATTATATACGTACTACTATTAGTTATAACTTCATTAGTGATCCTTTGAGCTTTATTTCCCAAGTTATTCGTAGGTTGGAATCGGCTTTAAATCTACAACGACATAGTCAAAATTCGAATTTTTACGCTAAACGACTGTCATCGGACTTCCACAAGAGAATTCCGTAAGCCGTCGGTACCTGTTCGATAGCGCCTAGTAAATCACTAGTTACTTACGATCTTCTGTAGAAAGAATGTAGTTGGGTTTTTTAGAGCGCCAACGACGCGTAAATATTACCAAAGATGTGCGTATGGCATGAATAGGATCGGGAGAGATCTCTCGAGCGAAAAGGACGTCGGCGGAGATACCAGCCATCAACCTCTAGTGATCTCTAAACCTCTAGTGGCAGGTAAATGTCTGAGTAGATTTTAGTGAAACACCACATACTTCTGGCTCCCGAGTTCCTGAGTAATCGAAGGTTAGAAGGGGAAAGTTGTGTTGGGGAAAAGATGTTCATGTAGCAACCGGTAGCGATGGGTCTCAATGTCTTAAGAATGATCACCAATCGTAGACTGACCTAGCTAGAATTGTTTAGCTTTACAATATGTTAACCGACGTGTGGTTTCCACGAGTTACTCTTAATACTAATAAATAGGTTTGCCAAATATTAAAACTTAGTAAGTACAGTTGAAGCATTGCGTTTGAATGCTAATCGAGTAACTCGTACTGACAACTATGAGTGAAAATGCAACAACAATAGAAAAATGTTTTACCAATACATGATCTGTTTAAATTCCACAAACAAATTGACATAATACCACATTTTTTCGTTTTCCTGTTGCTAACAGATGTTGCGATAATACTCTCAAGGTGAATTGCTACTTTTAGTTCTACGTTATAAAATACGGGTTTACGTAAATATAATGTACGGCAGGAAAATTCAACGAAGCAATTCCATACATTTTTGACTGTCT
The DNA here is from genome assembly GCA_932526445.1 of Phragmatobia fuliginosa. NCBI lineage: Eukaryota > Metazoa > Arthropoda > Insecta > Lepidoptera > Erebidae > Phragmatobia > Phragmatobia fuliginosa. The sequence goes on along the minus strand of OW052074.1, from coordinate 13,456,830 downwards.
GTTTGTTCTGGCTAATCTATAGAACGGCTGAACCGATTTTGATCAGACTTTCACTGGCAGATAGCTAAAGACTTGAGGAAGAAACTTAGGTTAATTTTTTAGACTAACTTTGCTCCGCGGAGTTAGTTATTACAGGACAGGAGTAGGTACACAACAACTAATGTCATCATTAATAATAATAAAGGAAAATAATAAAGATAGTTTTAAAATAACTAGAAAACACGCTAATGTAACGAGCATAGCTATAAAAATAGAATAATTTTGTATAAGTTCCAATAGAAAAATCGTTCTATCGTGAAAAAGCGTAGGGTGCTGTTCAAGATTTTTATAAAATGATTTTTGTTTACGTACTTATTTTCCTTTTGAAGTAATGTGGGCCTGTAAGGCTTATAAAATTGCGCTTAAATTACTTCAAAACCGGTATCTTAGTATTTGCATTCGTCGTTTAGTTACTAAAAAGAAAACTTGCAACTACAGTTTCACTCACTTCCTTACATTGTAGATACATAGAATTATGCACATAAATTACTAATACGAACTAAACGATATGGTAATAATTAACAAAAGTGTGCGACGATGGGCACTGCAATATGTCTCTGCTATTTAATTTTCGATCGATATAAAGGTCATCTATAAATACTACATTGTATTACTTGTTCCTCATATTGCACTTATTGATATGCGTCTTGAACGAGATAAAATTATAATAATAAAACTACTATTTACTTATTTGTGATAAAATTATTTAAAAGGTGATGAACGAAATGTCTGGAAATAGAACTATCGTAAACTTCGAAACGTCGGGGTATAGAACTATCGTAACCTTTCATATAGTTTTATCGCGAATAATTTCCATTGTAAACGCAAGCAGTAGGTGATGTGGAAAACGCGCGACGGAAACATAAATCTTACACATGGTAGTCTGATCACAAACCAGTTTAGGTAAAGCTTATGCTTTTGGAACCATACTGCAGTTAACTTAAATAGGTACATATTTAGATCATACAACCTTAATAATATCTTTCTGGAGCCTACCAGGATCACTGCCAACACAGCCAGGTGTTTAGATAATATATTTACTGACATATTGCCACACACTAAAGGAATAATAAATAAACTACATTCTGATCACTGTGGACAGATGTGTGCGTTTGATATAAAAAATAAAATGGTGGTAACACGAGATATTACTGTGGTACCTAAAACTGTAACTCGTATGGAAAATTTTAAAAATAAACTGCTCAGTAAGCTACCGAGCTTGGGTAATAATGATGATCCTAATCAATTATATAATGCTTTTTTTAACATGTATTGTTCAGAATTTCAGTCAACTTTTACTCCTAAGAAGTTATCAGTTAAGGGTACTACAACCTTCAGTGAATGGGCCACGGTTGGAATATTTAAAAGTAGAACACGGCTTTATGAGCTTTATGAAGAACGAAATTATAACACTAGTGTAGAATTTCGAGAATATGTTAAACAATATTCCAATTTATTTAAAAAAATATGTCATCTCGCAAAGGTTAATTACTTAAAATCTAAAATTAGTAATAGTTCAAATAAAATTAGAATGACATGGGAAATAATTAATGCCGAAACTGGAAAAGTAAAGAACAAAGGTAATAATTACAGTCTTTCAATTGATAATAAAGAAATAAATTCCGATTTAGACGTTGCCACAGCTTTTGAAAAATTTTTCACAGACATTCCAGTTTCGACCACAGAGTCATTGAATTCGTCCCCCACTATTGCAGAATCTCTATTGAAAGAGAATATTAACATTTGTAAAACTGAGTTTGGATTTAGTTGTATCACCGATAGAGATATTGTTAAAACGTTCAGTGCTCTTAGTGTTAAGAGAACCTCTGACCTTTGGGGTAATTCTGTGCAAGTAACCAAATCAATTATTGGCGTAGTTGCATCAGAGTTGGCCTTAATTTTCAATAAGTGCATTGAGTGTGGTGTATTTCCTGATTTAATGAAACACAGTAAGATCATTCCTTTGTTTAAGGCGGGTAGCACGTCCGATCCTACCAATTATAGACCCATTTCGGTGTTACCTACTTTCAGTAAAATTTTTGAAAAAATTATACTGGATCAGTTACAAACTCACTTTAGCGCAAACAAAATTCTACACAAGAAACAGTTTGGCTTCAGAAGAGGACGCTCTACAAGTGACGCTGGTGTTGAACTATTGGAAAATATATTTAGTGCCTGGGAGGATAAACAGGATGCGCTGGGTGTTTTTTGTGACTTATCCAAGGCATTCGATTGCGTTTCTCATGAAACATTGATCAGGAAATTGCATCACTATGGAATAAGGAATACTGCTTTGGATCTTCTTATCTCTTATTTGGGTAATAGGACCCAAAGAGTGGAAGTTAATGGACAGAGGTCCCTCGGGTCTCTGGTCACTATGGGGGTTCCGCAGGGCTCAATTCTCGGCCCATTTTTGTTTCTCGTTTATATAAATGACCTACCTAATCTAATAAAAGATAATCAGGAGATAGTGCTATTTGCGGATGACACCTCACTTTTATTTAGACTAAAACGACAGCAATTAGTTACTGACGATGTGAATAACACTCTCTCCAAGGTCGTGAACTGGTTCAACGTTAATAACTTGCTTTTAAACGAGAAAAAAACTAAATGTATTAGATTTTTTACACCTAATGTTAAGCAGGTAAAAACTAATGTTCTGATAAATGGAAAGGAGTTGGATCTTGTGGACACCACTAAGTTTTTGGGTATAACTTTAGATTCTAAATTGCAGTGGGGCCCACACATTGATGGCTTGTCGAATAGACTCAGTTCTGCAGCATACGCGGTTTATAAAATTCACCAATTAACTGATGTGGACACCGCAAGACTGGTGTATTTTAGCTATTTTCATAGTGTAATGTCATACGGTATTTTGTTGTGGGGAAATGCTGCTGACATTCAAAGTATCTTTGTGTTGCAGAAGAGAGCTATTCGCGCAATTTATAATCTCAGTTATAGGCAGTCACTGAGGGATAAGTTTAAAGAAATTGGTATTATGACAGTCGCATCTCAATATGTATATGAAAATCTAGTGTATGTTAAGAAAAATATACATTTATTCACAAAGTTTAGCGATATTCATAATATAAACACTAGAAATAAAGATAAACTCGTGTTGCCAACGACTAGACTACAAAAAGTAAGCAAGTCTTTTCGATGTCAGGGTGTGAGATTCTACAATAAGATTCCAAGCAAATTTCAAGAATTAAGTATTAACAAATTTAAGTCCGTAATTAAACAAAAACTGTGTGATAAAGCTTACTACACAGTCACTGATTATTTAAATGACAAATTTGCTTGGGATTGATGCTGCTCGCTCCCACATTTTAAAGTGATGAACATTTCTAATTTGTTAATTTTTTCGTTGAAATTGAATTGTATAGTTTTTTATTCTTTTTTGTGTAAGTTTGTAAATGTGAGTGTAGTGTAGGCTTGTAATGTTAGTTTATATTTTAGTAATTTTCTGGTGGTTTTGAGTGTTTCCACGGCCTACTCAAGTGTCCTGCTGACGTCAGTGTCGTGTTGACTGACTTGACCTGACTACATCGGTTAGGCTACACGATGGCTGGGGCCCGTATGCCGTCTGTATGGACAGGTCGACTCAAAACTTTGGTCCTTTCTTCAAAAGGTCAACCCAGACCCTATACTGCACTCACATAGTTCTCTTTACTGTTGTACACGGACTTAAAAAAAAAAAAAAAAGACACCTCTGTGGTTTGTTTCGGCGTTTCTTCCCAGAGAGAGTCGTAGGAAATGCCGGCGCCTTCTAGCTATAAGTCCGACTTGTAAAAATGTCTCAAAAGATTTACTTACAGAAATAAATATCATTTATCATCATTTATCATCATTTGGAACTAAAAAATGTAAAATTATAATTTTACAAATAAATTACACACATACACAGAATAAATGATCGTAGACTCTTCATCATCATCATCATTATCAACAGCCTCTAACAGTCCACTGCTGGACATAGGCCTCTCCTTTGAAAGGAGGTTTTGTCCTACTATACCACGCTGGCCAGACGGGTTGGTAAAGGGTTTGTTTCAAGTTTTCCCTCTCTTGGCAGTGATGTTAGCTGCTTATTTTGTTCCTTATCACAGGAATATTTGTCCCTTGTTTGAATGGAACCCGAGACGATGAGCGATCTTAGTAGTCAGATACATACATAATATATATAAATGCGTGATTGTGTATCAGAGTACATAATACATGCATGATATACTGTTCGAAAAATAATGTACCATTTGACCTTATTAACAATGTGCTCTCACGCCTACACATTTCATTAGTTAGTGAATGTTCCAGAAGTCTGATAACCTATAGATGTGAAATTCTAAAATGATAACATTGGCCTTTAAAATTATAATAAAGAGTCTTTCATACCGAGGACATTTACTTTAAAACTTCTTGTTATAAGTTTTTACTCTGTAGTTTACAGAGTATTTTAAAGTGTTTTTACGTTTTAACATGGAAGACTAAATTTATAATCAGTCTTATTTCGATATGATTCCGTATAGTAAAGGATTATGAACACGTAGTCAGTGTCACACCTCTATTCATCCAGACAGTGCGGAAAGTCAGACTAAGGGAGTAAATTACAATCTGTCTACCAAACCAGTTTACCTAGCCAAAAATCTACTGTCTGAGATAACGCCTATGTCCGTTAGCTGTTAATGATGATAGGATAGAATTAATAAAAAAGTACTTGTGGGCTTTCTATCGATGAACATTGTATTTTTTTAAAAGTATTCACTAAAGTTAATCATTAACAATCATCAACAACCCATAACGTCCCACTGCTGGACTCGGGTTGCCTCTCAGAAGAGGGTTAAAGCCGTACATCCCCACCCTGACCGAGTGCGGGTTGGGGACAGGCAAGACACGTTGTGATGTTAATCTTACCGTTGGATGTTTTTAAGCCGCCCGATCGCATCCAACTAGGCTTCACGACTATAACAGTCAGATAACAACAGGAACTGACTGCTTAAAGTGATCTTCGAATCACGGAATCATTTATAACATATGATGCCACAAACGGTCACCCATCTGGGTACTAACCGCGCCGTCATTGCTTACCCTTGGTAATTGTTTCCAATCACCTAAGGCGACTTAGATGTGAGCGCTTTAATAAATGTGTTATTTTTTGTTAACAGGTGTATTCGCGCTATTGATGGCCATTGGTGCCCTGAAGTACCTCCACAGTTTGAACCCTAAAGGCCAGTGGAAGCAGCTTCTTATTCTTGGTGGTTTGGCCGCCGCTGGTGTCGTGTTCTTAGCTGTAGTAGGACTGACCTATATGGGTGTCATTGCTCCTTGGAGTGGACGGTTAGTATATTGAGGACTTTATCATTAAACCATTAAAATTGTGTATAACATAGCTAAAGTAACCCACTTTCCAATACAAAAAGAAATAGTTTCTTTGATACTTTATTTATCTAATTGATGTTTTATTCGTCTACAAAACCCTTCTTAAGAAAGACAGATACTAAAATATATGCAAGTATTTATTAATTTTATAAAAAATACTCAAAGATGACACGAAGATTACTTACAGAAGTAAAAACTCAAAACTATATGTATACACACATTGTGGGTGGTTTCTATCTATAAAAGGTATTTACGAAAAAAAAGTATGTTTATGTATTTATTTATTTATATCAGTTGTCTAGTACCCTGAATACAAGCTCTGCTTAGTTTGGGATTAGATGAAGTTGTGAGTAAGATGTCCGAAATATTTATTTATTTATTACATTTGCAATGTTTGGATATTCAAATTCATTGTTTGATTTTAAATTAAAATTTGTCGTCCTGCGTCCCGTGACGGCCGTGACCCTGTATGTCGATGACAACTGTCATGAATTTACTTCCCATTTAAAACTGCCTATAAATTCTGTGTTAAAAATATTTAAGCATTTGTCATATAAATATAAATAATATCAATGTTTACAAATCGGTGAAATCTGTATATCGGCTATATCACAATAAAATTGCAGGAACATTATTATTATGATTTTTATCGCAATAAATAAAAAACAGCGGAACTGATATTATCATTACACATTGTTTACTAGACATACTCCACATGGTTATGTTAGTTTGTAAATAAAACATTTGTATCATTAAATCGCATATCGCTACCTATTATAAAACAAAGCCCCCTCCATGCCCTATCTTTATTCTGTCCGACTGAACGCGATAAACTCTAATTTACCTATTTACCACTTGTGATGATTCACGGCGGAAGTTTAGATAAATTAATAATTAAAAAATTGTAATAATATTCTGTATAAGAAAGTAACTCTGTCGGTCTGTTACGTATTCACGCCTAAACCGCTTAACCGATTTTGATGAATTTTGGTATAGAGATAGATGGAACCTTGGGAAAGGACATAGGCTACCTTTTACCGCGATAACCGATATACACGCGGGCGGAGCCGTGGGCATAATCTAGTATAAAATAAAAACTAAACACCTTTATGGAGCCTTACAGTAGTTTTATATAAAAACCGTCCGCGTGGTATTTAGCAGGCCAAAACTTTAATTCTACGCAGATGATTATTTACAGAAGTGGACTATTTCATAGTATAAAGAGAATTTTTTGAGCTAAATATCTGAAAAGGTATTTGCGATTGTAAAGTATTTTATTATTTTGTAATATTTTACTGCAAGATGATAACAATTTTTGCCACTGATTACGCTACACTTATTTTCAGATTCTATTCACTCTGGGACACAGCATATGCAAAAATTCATATACCTATCATAGCATCTGTATCTGAACATCAACCTACAACTTGGTCTTCGTTCTTCTTCGATCTGCACGTACTTGTATGCACGTTCCCAGTAGGATTGTGGTACTGCATCAAGAATATCAATGATGAGAGAGTTTTTGGTAAGGATATTATAGATTACATTACACAAAAGGGTGGCAGCACAGCGACCGGAATGGCGCGAGATTGTGAAGAACCAAATCCGCGAATTAGAGGAACAGTGTTTAGCTGACCTCGACGCCAAGTGCGATGCAATTAATACCGTCCACTCGCGCCATTCACTACAATTATGAGAGCGGTAAGCTCACTTGGCCACTTTGTGCAAGGGAGTTTGCTGTGAAAATAGACTATATAAGCCATCTCCGGGCGCATCAGCGCCAAGCCTTATAAGAGGCCGAAGTGGTCGCTATGGCCGGATTATTATTATTATTATATTATCCAGATATAGACAGTTATAAAATGTTTATGGTTTTTTTTTCACAACAGTCCGACTATTATATAAGATTATTTGGAGATATAGAATTCTCTCAAATGTAACTGAGTTTATGATTATTGACGTACGGAGTCCACTGGACGTCTGCATCTATACAACGCAGTTGCATATTAAAATATGGGTAAAATTAAGTGAAGAATAGAAATTTACTTGTTTCATTGAGTTCAAATGAAAATCGAAATATGAAAAATCAAACAGTGTTCCGAAAAATATCGATAAAAGATCTCGATTCTTGAGTCGACAGTAATAATATTGTATTCTTGTTGTCCAGTTGCACTATACGCGTTGAGCGCCGTATACTTCGCGGGTGTGATGGTGCGGTTGATGTTGACTCTGACGCCCGTGGTGTGCGTGCTGTCTGGCATCGCTTTCTCCATCCTACTTGAGCTGGTACTCCGAGAGGATGAGCTGCCCGTAGCTCCAGTAGAAACCGACGACTCTAAGAATTTATATGATAAGGTAAAACAGCCTGTATATACATTTCTTCCTAAATAAAGCAATCCTTTTGAAAATCTATGGAGTTCTCCGAAGTAATGGTCCCAATGAGCTGGTTCCATTTATCCCATCTTCCTTTTCCCTATTCACTAAAACACATAGCGAAATGATGTAGGGGGGTGGGGCCCTACAGTACAAACTACAAACAGGACAAACTTTTCCTTGCTTTCTTTAAGCCATTAAAACTTTAATTTCGTTACTAACAACGACCTAGAGATACTTAAGTGGGGTATAATCACATGATAATGACATTTTACAGCTGTCATCTCTAAGCGGGGACTTAGCGTTTATCACCAACTGAATACTGGCATGTTTTTTACGAAAGATTTTAAGATACATCCTACAGTTGAAATAGAAATTGTACTTGAAAAAATACCATTTCTCGGGCAATTAAAATCTTGTGAGATCATTCTTTGCCCTCGATACGAAAGTAATTTTTAGTACCCATTAAAATGTATTAAATAAAATATAATTATCCTTTATTATAGTTTGGTTTGAAAAGTTTTTTATTCAGAAATTATATTAAGTAACTATAATGGCATTGGAGTCTGTAAGAAAATCCATACTACCATACTAATCTTCTCAATTTAAGGGTCAGGCCCTTGTCGGTGGAGCAATCGCCACTCCTGTCTATTTTTGCTGCAATTCGTTTGATCTCTTGATAGGCCTCGACTCCTACTTTCTTTTTTACTTGTTGTATGTTCGCCTTGGTTACTAATACCTACTATAAATTTGAAAGTTACTGTCTGTTACGGTTTCATGGCTAAATTGCTCTATCGATTTCAATAATATTTACCATGGACATACTTTGATTCTTGAAGAAGGACATAGGCTACTCTTTACCACGATAACCTACATATAAACCTACATGTAAAAAGCGAGTAAACAAACAAATAAAATAAAATATATTTGTCAAAAGGCCGGCAAGCTGAAGAAACGTACTTCGGAGACGGTACCTCCAGTTGACGCCGGGCTCGGTATGAACGTGAGGTCCGGCACGCTGATCGCATTCATGATACTGCTGATGCTGTTCTCGGTGCACTGCACCTGGGCCACGTCCAACGCGTACTCCAGCCCTAGTATTGTATTGGCAAGCTACGGAAATGACGGGTAAGTGCCTACACTACTTAGTCTATCAAAGGGCAGTTTTTTTTACTAAACTCATATTTAAGTATATAAGGACCATAGGTTACTCTTTACCGCGGTAACCGACGAACTCGTGGTCTTGGCCGAGGAATAAACTAGCCATATATTTCTATGACATCGCTTATGAAATACATGTTTTATCTATCGTTCTTTGACTCCTTTTGAGCGTTGTGTGCGTTCACTCTTAATCCTGTAACATTAAAGACACGCTCATCCCATTTGAATAGATTCCTCTCAAGTATTTCCACTTTTCGTCTGCATCGTCACTTCGAAATGAAAGAAACGATGACACAATTATTATATTACGAAGGAAAGCTGGATGCGAGAAGCCCAAAATCGATCACAGTGGTATGCAATTGGAGAGGCCTATGTCCAGCAGTGGAATGCGATAGGCTGATGATGATGATGATGAAGGAAATTCAAATTGAACTGCCTCCGTGGCGCAGTGGTAACACTACTACCGCATACACATACGATTGCTGTGCTTGAGGTCTCGGGTTCAAATCCTTGATCGAACCAAAGATACATCGTACAAACGTGTGTGATCTATGGATATTTATTTCGGAGTTTGGGTGTTTTTGTATAATATGTACATATGTATTTACAAAAAAGATTTAATATAATCTGTTAGTCAATCCAGCTTTAATAGTACAAGTACAGCTTAGTTTGAAACTAGTTGGTTTTGTGTTACATGTCTTAAATATTTATTTATTAACTCTATGATGTTTACAGATCTCGTAAAATTCTGGACGACTTCAGGGAGGCCTATGGCTGGTTGTCACAGAATACTGCCGAGGATGCCAGAATTATGTCTTGGTGGGACTATGGATATCAGGTCATTCAGATAAAAATAAGTTTACTGCTATATTCATGAGTTTTTTTTAAATTGAGACTGCTACACATACAAAGCTTTTTTAGCCTTTTTGAAAATTACTCGGTTTAAATATTAACAAATGTAATTCTCTCTCTAGATCGCTGGAATGGGCAACCGCACAACTCTAGTGGACAACAACACGTGGAACAACTCTCACATTGCCCTGGTTGGCAAGGCTATGGCCAGTAACGAGAGCGCGGCCTACGAAATAATGACGATGCTGGACGTTGACTACGTGCTGGTTATATTCGGTGGAGCTATCGGTTATTCTGGAGATGATATCAATAAGTTTATATGGATGGTCAGAATCGCAGAGGGAGAGCATCCTAAAGATATTCATGTAAGTTGATTATTGCGATTACGATCTTTGAGATCGAAAGCTTAGTTAATACTTCATGGCTTGCATATTATTTTGTAAGTAGTGTATTACTTTTGATCAGTAGATTGTAATATTAAGTGAATATATTACGACTGCACGATTGGCCTAGTGGTTTAAGCGGCTGCCATGTCACATTCTGCTGCACCACTAAGTATTGTAATGTAATATTAAGTTCTGGGTTCAAATAGACATAGGATAACACTTTGTGTGTTTCATAAATTAATGTTCTGAGTCTGGTTGTTTTTTGTGTTGGTTCCATATATGCTTGTAAAGTACCAGCGACAAAGAATTTATATTTTTGTTGCCTTTTTGAAAGCAAAAAATCAATGCCCAAATTACGAGACAATGATGCTGGATTTCATTAAGATCCAGTTTAATTGAATGCATTATTTTGAAACTTTTTATGTTTTAAATTGATCTAAAAATTCAAATTTCTTTCTATGTATTGTTTACAGGAAGCAGATTATTTCACAGAAAGAGGCGAATATCGGGTAGATAATGAAGCCTCAAAGACTATGTTAAATTGTTTAATGTACAAACTGTCGTATTATAGGTAAGATGCCGTATTCAACTTATTTACTTCACTTATTATTGTTGGGTTATTGTATAAATTATGTAGGTAGGTAGGTATATAAGTAGATAGTCCCCTACCCACACTTGGCCAGCGTGAGGACGTATGGTCTCTGTTCTTGAGGTCTCGGGTTCGGTTCCCGGGTCGGACAAAATGTTTATGTGATCCGCAAATATTTGTTTCGGAGTTTGGATGTTGCCTACGTAGAATATGTTTACAAAAAAAGTATGTTTATCTATATATATCAATTGTCTGCTTAGTTTGGAACTAGATGGCGTTACGTTGTCCGAAATATTTTTAAATTTGTTTTATAAGTACTCAAACAGCTTAGTAATTGTCAACAAGAGAAAGGGTATATTTATATTTAGCGTTAACATAATGGCTAGGTTATTATCTACGACCTAGGATTTATTCCTAGTACAAATTTGTAAGAAATCATAAATATAATGGTTATTGGGTGGCCTTCATTACTGACGTGAACTTACTTCTAACAGAAGAATTTAGCATAGTTTGAAGAAGTAACAAAAATATTATGGCCTATTCGCAGTACGATAATAGTGACTCATTTCCTTTGTATTATTGGCTAATATTTTGTATTCATAGCGCGCCATAACGTTGAGATGACATAATTCCCATACATTTGTTAGTTTTCTAATAACCTTTACGTTTGTAGAATGTCAACTTGATAAAGGGCGGTTGGTTTTAAGCTGTCTTATATAACGATAGTTTTTTAGCACCTACTTATTTACCTTAGTATTTGTTGATCAAATATAATACCCAATATTAGGTATACCTAGTAGCCGACCCCAAATAATGTTGGAATAAAGGCTAGGAAGATAATGATGATGAGGAAGTATACCGTTGTTGTTGTAGATACGACAGTGGTGGAAGCCCGCCCGGGTACGATAGAACACGTGGAGCGCTGCCAGGGAACCGCGGCTTCAAACTAACGTACCTCGAGGAGGCCTACACTACTGAGCATTGGCTCGTTAGAATATACAGGTAACACATAACATTATACATTCGATAGTTCTGTACTATGTACTAATCTAATCGTATCTGAAAAAAATGTGTTTGAATGACTGCACTAACCTTAGCGATTACTGGTTCAAATTGAAATATTGTTTAGTGTCGGATAGCCATCCCCGCTATGTAGCCAAGAATTGTTTTTTTTTTTTATATTTAAGCCTGCCAAAGTGACTCTACTCTGCCTGATGGAAAGCATGAGTAGAATCCAGGAGTAGGGGTCACCATGCTTATTGTGAGGGTAGACAATGTAGCATGGTGACCCCTACCATGGCAGCCTGGTTTGATTATTCTGCATCACTCTCCCGGCCTTCGAAGGGCGGGAGAATGATGCAGAATGATTGGGCCTCCGGTCTCACACTCACCAACGAAATACGACAGCAAGAATGCTGTCATTATTAGGATGGTCTTCTGTGTGAGGGTAGTACTAGCCGGGTCGAGCCGGCCCATTCGTGCTGAAATCAGCGTGGCTCTACTACCTACATGACAATAATTAATAAATAATTTAATCATTGAAATAGTAATAGGCTTATTTATTCTAGAAAATTAAGTCTTAATATGTGTTAGACTTTTTGGAGTAGTGTTAGTGTCATAAAAATGTAGATATGTACAGATGTTTGTTTATCTACAAGTGTATTCATGTATTACATAATCGAAAGTTAATGTTTGTTCTACTCACTACTATGGTAATCGCTTGTGGTAAATGCTCTCATGAAGTGAAATTAAATGGAATTTTAATTGAGAAAATAAAAATCTTTAACAAGATATACTTAACAATATACAATCATGAGTGTGTTTTTGTTGTATTTCAGGGTGAAAAAACCAGACGAATTCAATCGTCCTCGCTTGCCACTTGCAAAACGTACCGTCCCCACAAGCAACACTATATCTAAGAAGGTAACTTATATGAACTTTTAATATGAATACACAGCTTCTAATTTCATTTCTTAAGGGTTTTTAATAATGTGAAACCGGGCGTAGCAGAGAACAGCGGACTATATAAATTGGCCAATCATAGTGCTTGAAATGTTTACTAGATTGTTTTAATTGATACAGAGTGAAGATCACAAGCACTGTGATTGGCCAATTTATAAGACGCTGCTCTCTGCCCCGCCCAGTCATTAGAAACATACTCTAATTCCTAATTTAATCCTACTCATTTAACCCTTTGAACCTTTTTTTTTTTTTTTTTTTTTTTTTTTTTTTTCGTGCGGAAATCCCCACGGATGCCACACGTTGGTGGCTATGTCGGACTCGAACCGACCAAAACCGCACGTCGTCTCGGGTACTATGAGTCGGGGAACCAGGTATACCCTCGAAAGGAAGTCCCTGGAACCCCGACGCACCTCGGGCCACCTACCGCTAGTAGATGGCCCCCTTCTGTGTGGGGGCACCACTCAAAAATTACACGGCACGCGCTTTATAGCGCTCGCGCATCCACCCTGGCCTGCTTCTGCTAGGGTGACAGATGGCCTAATCTGCCACCCCCAGGCCTGCGCTTATGGAGGACGGAGATCATTTAACGATCTCCGGCGCCTGAGTTGCCTGCGGTACCTGGCCCGTTCCCGGGCCTGGCGGACCGGAAGAGTTCTGAACCTCTCCCGCTCTCGCTCCGCCATCTCTTTCGCTAGCATGACTTGCTCACAGAAAGAGACGACGGAGTTCCACGCGCTCTCGCTCCGTATCATTGCCACAATCATGTTATGGAGCGAGAGACTCCTCACCCCGATGGCCGCCACGAGGTTACGTCTCGGCTCTTCCCACGCCGGACATTCTACCAGCGTGTGAAGTGCCGTGTCCACAGTCTGACCATCGCAGTGGTGGCACTCAGGCGTTGGCTCTTTGCGGATCAGACACAGATGATCTCCAAAGCACCCCTTTCCAGTGATCATCTGTGTCATCCGGTATGAGAGGCTGCCGTGATGCCTCTCGAGCCAATCCTCCATAACGGGTCTTACCGCCGCAATAACGGCGTGCCCAGCGCTCGGTTGCCCAAGTCGTTCCTTCCATTCCTCCACAAGGACCTGGCGGAGTCGGTTAACCCTTTGAACCTGGTTGATGGTTTGACTAGGAAATTTAGTTTCCATACTTTTTTTTTGTGCAATAAATATTATTATTATTAATCATAAACTAATATATAACTTCAAATTCTAAAATAACCATATAAATATAACCTAAGCTTTTAAATTAATATATACTAAACATTAGTTACTAAAATTAATTTAAAAGCTCTGTCTTGCGATTTTCATTAAAATTTCATTATAAAACTCTTTAATTAGATTAAACAGGTACCAAAGTTACTAACAATATTGACTTCTTACAGCTGGACGTAGGGGGCGATTCGATGGTATAGTAACCATGTTCAATTTTATTGTGTATGTTTTATGGCGTCGGCTTTTATTTATCACATTTCTTATTTCTTTCTTTTTTATGTACTATCTAGTACTGCAAAGTGTGTTTTTAATTTTATAAATGGCTCAAATTGACAGAGCGATATATTATATCGTTTTGTTAAGGAATATAAACATATAAAAAGTTTGAACAGGTCAAAAAAATGATAATGCGCTGCTTTATGGTAATTTGCTAATGTGCATGGTTATATTATATTTCAACCTTAGAAATACTACCCGTATTCCTTTACAAATTTGAATGAGATCAAAATGGAAAGTACACTCCTTTGAAAAATGGAAAAAAAAGATTGCGATTGTACGAATATACACTTTTAAACATAATATATCAAACACTATTGACAGTTGTATGTGTATGATTTCCGTACATTTCAAATACAGTTTGGCATGGTGTCGTTTCTATTTGTTTGATCATTAGTAGGCATACAGCAACACGGCAAACCGGAGGGAAGTTACCATAGCTTCTTTTTCCAATACTAAACAGTCTACCATTGGGAAAATACATTTTAAACTCGCATACAAAAACAATGGTCTGTCACTACGAATTCACACATCTATACAAATAAAAAAAATTGAATTGTCTGTATTTAATATCAAAATAACTGTACATGAAAGTATATGTACCTATTTAAGAAAAACTATTTAAATTTTTTGGCTGTCCGTTTGTCTATATGTTTATTCCGGTTACTCTATGAACGGGTGAACTGATTTAGATGGCACTTTCTTGGGCAGAACGCGATTGCGATTTATAAACACCCGCGTTTATGTATATAAACAGCGCGGGACTCGGATAGTAACAATTAAAACGAAAAAAATCATAAATTCACACACACTTAGGAGGGACAACATTTACACTGACAGAGGGGAATGCCAGCATGTGGCTACTTCCTATCGTGTTGCTCTATGTTTAGTAGGTGCCGAAAACAAAAACCATTTTATTTTTGTGTATTTGCATTATTATTGCATGTAAGAACAAGTGTATCCGTTCGTTGCGTTTATAACTTTGAAATCAGAAAGTTAGATTATGTTATTATTTTCGGCAGACATCTAAAAGGAGAAAAGGTTTGTTGAAGAACAAACCGAACATCGTGAAAGGCAAGAAGGCTGTGCGACTGGAGTGACGCAGCCGTCGCGCTCGCCACCGCGCGACCCGCTAGCGCTGGTGGCCGCTGCGAACCTCGCGCTCGGGGGTTATTGGGGGGGGTTCTGTGGGGTTATGAGGGGTCATTAGGGGGGTTCGATCGTATGAAAGCGCTAACTACACCCACACTCTTTTATACTCTTCTTGACATGAGTTTTTAATGAACTAACATATCATTTTTCATTATATTAGTTCTGTAACTATTGAATATTTATTTACTTAAAACTTTACATAGGTGGACTTATTACCATGAAGCATTCTCACCCAGTCGTTCTTCTCGTTATGTAGAAATCTACATTTAATATATATTACTTTACTACAACAAACTATGTCCGCCGTTGTATATTATGCGAAGACGATGACCTAATATTTATTGTAGTTGTTCTAGCGTTTTCATACGATTATAATTAAGAACACATGAGTTTTATAAAGCGCGAGTCACGCAGCTACCGCCAAGGGCTCACAAACTGATCGACTGACACCAATATGTATGTATTTAGTCCATTAGATAAAGTTCTAATACTAATTTAGTTGATTGACGTCATCCCACACCGGGTAGGCCGGTGGTAGTATAAGTGGTGAGTCTGGTTCTCGGACGCTCTATTGCAATAAATGTCATTTTATTATAACTACAGAATATATTATTCCTTTGTGCACGAATAACTCCAGTTTAGTAAATAAATGCTGCATTTAGTTTGTATATGGAATTATTTTGTTATGGCAACTGGTGTACTGGCATCTGTCATAGTAATATGTATGTTTGTTTGTAAGCTGTATGGATAAAATTTGCGATAGTAAAAGAAATCGTGGTCGTAGAGGAAGATTTATAATTATATAACCCACATACAATAAAATAAAGTTAATGAGTAAATATTTTTTGTTCTTGTCATGTGCAATAAAATTATCTAAATATTAAAAACCTTGCATTATGACACGATATGACTTGCATTATATTTTCGTGGTCTAATAATTGAATCTACTTTTTCAACAAGGAACCAATCCAGAGACATGCATGAATTGTGATAATTGTCCTTGTATCCTTATATATGGGAGTCTTTTTATCTATTTTCGCATGTTTATTGATTCCTTATTGCATACGCAGGTTCAATTTATAACATCAGACTAGAGTAAATAATACTAAATCCAACTAAATTAAACATATTTAATGCATTGAGGCAACACACCTAGGCCATGCTTTGTCAATATCAAGACTCTTTGCATCCAGGTTGACGATCGCATTACAGGACCAGTTATTGTAGAAAGCCTACTTTAGAAACATTATATACTACTGACTAGTTACGCGGTTCCAAAATGTTATGAAGAAGAACTGGCAAGAAAAGTAAGGTATTCTTTTAAAATAACAGCTTTTTGAACTTCAGTAATAGACGACCTTCGGTAGAGATGATGCCGCTCGGCACCTTCCACCCCATCTTCGGGAACAGCCCAGACAGCGCCCCCCTAATAGACCTCAGCACATCTCCGCCCGCGCTGCACAGGCGACCCCCCACGAACCAGCTCTAAACCCGGTTCTGGGTCGCCTGGCCGGGAATCTCAGATAAGTCGTCATCCACAATGACTATCCTCAGCTCCTTCGTCGGCCCAACATTTCTTATCTTCTTATATTATTTCTTATAATTTTTCTTTACTCATTCAGCCCATGCGCTCCGGCCATGGTCATCAGCCGAATCTTCAGCCCTTCATCAGCCCAATCATCAGCTCCTTCGTCGGCCCAACATTACTTACTGAGCACACACTTTCACACCCCGCCGCTTTAACAAGCTGCCCCTGCTCAGCCCACTCGCCCGCATCAGCTCGCTTACCAAACATTCCGCCCAGTTTCTCAGCCCATGCACTCCGGCCATGGGCATCAGCCCAATCCTCAGCTCCTTCATCAGCCCAATCCTCAGCTCCTTCATCAGCCCAATCCTCAGCTCCTTCATCAGCCCAATCCTCAGCTCCTTCATCAGCCCAATCCTCAGCTCCTTCACCAGCCCAATCCTCAGCTCCTTCATCAGCCCAATCCTCAGCTCCTTCATCAGCCCAATCCTCAGCTCCTTCATCAGCCCAATCCTCAGCTCCTTCATCAGCCCAATCCTCAGCCCAATCCTCAGCTCCTTCATCAGCCCAATCCTCAGCTCCTTCATCAGCCCAATCCTCAGCTCCTTCATCAGCCCAATCCTCAGCTCCTTCATCAGCCCAATCCTCAGCTCCTTCATCAGCCCAATCCTCAGCTCCTTCATCAGCCCAATCCTCAGCTCCTTCATCAGCCCAATCCTCAGCTCCTTCATCAGCCCAATCCTCAGCTCCTTCATCAGCCCAATCCTCAGCTCCTTCTCCAGCCCAATCCTCAGCTCCTTCATCAGCCCAATCCTCAGCTCCTTCTCCAGCCCAATCCTCAGCTCCTTCATCAGCCCAATCCTCAGCTCCTTCTCCAGCCCAATCCTCAGCTCCTTCACCAGCCCAATCCTCAGCTCATTCATCAGCCCAATCCTCAGCTCCTTCATCAGCCCAATCCTCAGCTCCTTCATCGGCCCAATCCTCAGCTCCTTCATCAGCCCAAGCCTCAGCTCCTTCGTCGGCTAACATTCCTTATATTTCTTATATTTTTTCTTTACCTATTCAGCACACGCTTCCACACCCAACACTCATTCAGCACACACTTCCACACCCAACACACATTCAGCACATACTTCACCTTATTGAAGTTCAGCACTTTCTTAACGCAAATAGCGATAACTTGCTCGTCAGCACCTAACATGGTATCTCAACGTCCTCAAGGGACCCCGGTTCGGCGCATTTCGTGAAATTAATGTAGAATTGACTCTACTCTCGGAATGTTTGGAAAGCAGCTGCTGTACCGAATCATCATCATCTCTCAACCGTGTTTTTTGATTAATGTCTTCCTCTACCACGCAACGATATTTGCCGTTAAATATATCAATACAGTATAAAAAAACTACAAAATAATTCCAAATAATTTGTTTGTAAATTTTGTCCGTATGTGGCTTATATGTAACTATCCCTCTTCAATCCTTACACTTGCCCTAACAAAGTTTAATAAAGAATAATTATTATAATTATTGTTGTAATCACAACGTCCATTTGTATAATAATTAATAATTATATTTAGCGCTATTCCTCATGATCCATTTAAGTTCAAGTAATATATGCCTCGTTTGAAATTCAGTACTTACCACAAGTGAATGTAACACACTGCATAGTTGTGAGATATCTGAAAGAATGCAATAATGTTCTGTGTATTGTTATATATGTGTCGTAATATTAAAAACCAAAGTAACATATTTTGATAGGTCTCCAATAGTGAAACGGTTATTGTGAAATTTGGTTTTGAGTCAATGACTTTTAGGCGTGTTTCCTTAGAACCTGGCTTATCTAGCAAATCATCTATTATTTTGTGCCTCTATTAGAAAAATAGCAATTATCAATCAACCGTTAATGGCCTTAAATTGGGTACAAATAAAAAATAGTATGATTTTTAAAGAAATCTCTTGTAGATAGCTGACTGCGTTTTTGTTCATATATAAAATTATTGTATAAGCAAATAAATTTCAATTATGAGATATGCATAAGGGAACTTCGCATAGAGTTGTGAACTTAAACGAAATAATTTACGCATATAAATGTTGGTGTAATTCAGTGGGTGTTATTGTGTTACTAATTTTTATTTTATTGTTGTCCATCAATTATTGTTTTTCATATGTAACAGAGTTTTATCGATCTGTAGAAAAGATCCATTGTGTTAAACAATGTTCTTAATAAACGGATGGAGACGATTAATTGTTTTTGTTTACCTTACCCACTTTTGGAATGTTATTGTTCATGCAGGATAAAGGAACAAAGTAACTTAGAAAGAAATCGATATGGATTGGGCGAGGATATTAAGGTAAGAAACCGTAAGTCTTGGATGGGAAATCAGACAGACCGAAGTAATCGAAGAATTTACTTCTGTGAGATACATTTCGCGGTGACGATCATTAAAATATATTTGCTTGTACCGTTGAGCGCTTCTTTTGAGTGCAGCTGATTTTCGACCGTACTTCTAACCATCGAAATCAGGTTCTTAACATCTTAAACGTGTGCTTAACTGGTTCATTTGCTATTGCAATTAACCAGTCGGTTCTAACTACCGCCGGAGACTTTCATTAACCACACGGAACGGATTCTACAAAAAACTGCTGAAGTGTTATGCTACGTTTACTACAATATATATATATGATTTAATCAAAATTTTCTACCAGAACTGTAACTATGGTCCATTCGTGTTAAGAAAATAGTGACACTCAAGCCTCTCTTGACCAATTAAGTTCCACTCTTTCGTACGTAACTATAAATTCTTGGCTTCTGATTGGTCAGGGTGCGGGATACGAATAGGTTTGGGGAAATATATTTTAAATGGGACTAATGACTCCTCCGGGTTCGATCCCCGAATCGGTGTGTACTTGTATGATTTGTTTTATATTTTTCGAGTTTTTGTGTTTTCGATGTATAAAAAAACTATATAAGTACTCTATCAGTGAACCTAGCTATCATAGTACAAGCTTAGTTTAGATGGCACTGTGTGGTTACGAGCTCATTCGAAACGCAAAATTTGCCCTCTTGATCCCATGCACCTTCATACTACTGTAACTCCTGTACTCCAGAATCAACAGCACACCAAGTATTGACACTCAAGGATTTCCAGGAAGAGTTAAACTGTCTTGAAACCGGCAATGAATATATTATTATATATAACCAGAACTAATTTGAAATAATGAGTCGAAATTTTAGCTCAAAACTTTTTGAAGCATTACAAAAACAAACCTTATATAGGCATATAACTTCTTCGTAAGTTCTCGAAGAAGTAAAGTAATGAATGCGATTATAATTTGTTTTGCCACTTCCCGCGGCTCTCATTGTGGTCAGTACGTGAGCTGTACACTTGGCGACAGCTTCAATTAGAGCAATATAAATTACAGGGCCTTGTTAGGACCCTCTGTTTTCACAATTAAAAAGCACCCTCCTTTTCGAGTATGGAAACAACCCTTCAGTCGGAACAATAGAATTATTATACAGGTACAACGGTTATTGGTGTGTATGATTGTTAGTCGATTTATTTGGTGTTTTTGAGAGATAGAGATAGAGATTTTATTTTTTAGAGAATAGTTACTAACTCAATAAAATAATCTTGGTATTAGGTTTTTGTAAGTGGCCGAGAAAGATTTAGAATATATTTCTGCTCTAGTAACACATTCGACAAGAAAACTTTGTACTAACCTGTCTGACATACATTCTTTTCGTCTACTCAAGAAATTTTCTGTCTATGAGTTATAAGGTTACCATAAGAAGCTAACAGGCTATAAAATATTCACTTACCTGGTACTCTAAGATATTACCTGGATCTTTAATCGGAACGTCAATTTTGTTGTATAGTTTTCATTGCAAATCTAGTGTGTAGTTAGGTATGGATAGGTAGATAAAAATAAAAACAAATTGACAAAACCTTCACCATATATTTATTAATAAAGACAATCTAAAAGATCACGTAATAGTCATTGTCTTAAAAAATTAGTTACCCTAATAAATTTATCAATATATATAATAAAGATTAATTTTATTACTTATTGTTTCAAGGATATGCGAAGTTGTGAAT
This sequence comes from Phragmatobia fuliginosa, assembly GCA_932526445.1. Lineage (NCBI taxonomy): Eukaryota > Metazoa > Arthropoda > Insecta > Lepidoptera > Erebidae > Phragmatobia > Phragmatobia fuliginosa. The sequence goes on along the minus strand of OW052074.1, from coordinate 13,435,832 downwards.
AGTCGCCCAGAAGGTAGGGGACAGGGTTCAGTTAAGTCGTTGTTCTTTACGAATCATCACATTGATCGAATATAACAATGAATCTATTCATACAATTACACTTACATCTTCTCAATAATTACCTACATCATCGTTAATCTAAATGCTTATTAAATTTTGGCCTAAAGTGTCTACGCGAAGAATTGTGCTAATCTAAGGAGGTGTCTACATTTTTTTCCATAATATTTTTAAAGACTTTTGTAATATACAGAACGTTCAAAATCACAACACAGAGTGTAATATCAATTATCGTGCATTTGGCACTTCTCGATTATTCCTCTACATTTATATTACAAGTACGTAGTAAGTACGTTAAGTACGCTGGAGCGCCACCGGCATGCGCAGTGCGCAAGCCAAACAGCGCTCGTCACTCGATACAAAATTAGAAGAATATAATATCCATTTAGACTTACAAAATACTAATACTATAGTAACATTATATGTGTTGACACAAATACAGAGTTCTTACATTTACACTATGTGCCATCAGGACTACGAGCAGAAAAGATTCCGATTATATGAACATTTATAAGCGAACATAACATTGGTATCTAACAAATTTTATATACATTTAATACAATATTTTTATTATCGCTGTATGCAACGGTAGATTCATTAATAGTACAATATTTGGTATTTTTTTATATTATGCTTACTTTTCAAACAATTGACTTATTTATTATTGTATTTATCTGATGCTGTACTTAGAAATCACTTTGGAACGATTATTAATAAAAACGTCTTTTAATGAAAATAAATAAATCAAATCTATATTCGAAAGGTTTAGGTACGGTCACTCATGAGTATTAAACTTTTATTTAAATATTTAATATTTTAGTGTTTAAGTGAAGTTTAATAACTAAATTGTAACGATCGAAGAATTTGATTTTTCATAAACAATTTGAAGGTTTGATAATAAAATTGGTTTTTGGTAAGAAACGAATTTGAAACATTTTAAACTAATAAACTAAAGATGTAACTCTTAGGTATTAGTAATATTTATTCCAACAATTTTTATTTTTTACTATCCGAGTTCCGCAGTGTTGCCCGGGGTTAGTGTTGTTAATCGCGGGTAAAACCGCGGAGCGATGCTGGTGTAAAACAATTCTCCTAAGTTACTCATTGTGTCTTAACTTTCATCCAGTAAAACTACCAGTCGCGTCAAAATCGATCCAGACCTTTTAGAAACTACCCGGAACAATCAGAGAGACAGACAAAAAATCTAAAATAGGTTTTTAGTGTATACTTTCATATGAAATTAATAACAAATTGGAAATTTGACATTACATACAGACATCAATTTTATTAATTTGTATGATATATAAGATTTACTTTATGTATAGGTATATCACATCTAAACGCCTAAATAGGTTTATCAGATTTCACAAGATTTTTCTTTAAAATGAGAATGTAAGAGATTTTTATAATTCAATAATGACAGATTTACACAATATAATCCAAAGAGTAAAGAAAATTAAAAAAGAAATTTCATAATTCATAAAAAATAATACTCGTATTTTGAAATGAATTTTTTGCTGCTTAAAAGAACTTGTTGTATACTTTTCTTTTTACTAGATACCTAAACCTTTCGAATCATAGTATAGTAGGCTTAATTTAAAACCCTCTCATTTAATTAACTAGGATTAGTAAAGATAAATGAAATTAAAGTGTAATCCACACATCTATTCTGACCTAGCAGAACTGATAGTGGATCAATAAATGCATTTTCCAGTGCTTTTTTTGTTGAAAATAGTTTTAAAATTAAAATTGTAAGGCACTTCTATATTCAAAATGAAATTAATTTTGTTTATACCGTGAACCTTATATAATCCATACTTGCCTCTGTGTGCATATTTCTAGTAGAATACAGCGATACAAGAGTAGAGCGATACTAGTAAACGCTAAACGCTGTAAGGGTTACCCGCGTTTGGAGCACTTTGAGCTCTGCGGCTCGCGGAGTCGCTCTAGAGTTCTACGGCGCCATAGGCGTACTGGAACTCTACGGCGCTCGAGTCGCTCTAGAGTTCTGCGGCGCTATAGGCGCACTGGACCTCTACGGCGCTCTAGTCGCTCTAGAGTTCTACGGCGCCATAGGCGTACTGGAACTCTACGGCGCTCGAGTCGCTCTAGAGTTCTGCGGCGCTATAGGCGCACTGGACCTCTACGGCGCTCTAGTCGCTCTACAGGGCTCAAGGTGCTCAGTGTTTATTTGGCGCTCGGAGCCCTCATTTGCTTTAACATCGATCTCTCGCTAGGATAGATTCGGGTAACTAATTATGCCCTTTAGGCATAATTATAAAGCTATACCCTGACTAGTATGACTGGGCGCATGGAATGGGTTAGTGACAACATGATTTTACTACTAACATTAATAATAACGAATATACGTTAAACGTTAATAAATAACAAAAAGGAAGAGTAGTTATCTACATTTACGCGAAATTAACGAACAGTTCAGATAATTTAGAGGATACCGTTCAGTCTTAATAGCTAAGAGTATTGTTAAAAAATATCTCTGGAGGGACTGACCTTAATAAATTTGTAATTCGACGTAGACTATAACCAGTACCGATACGTTTATTTCGAAAAATATTCAATATGTACACGATAGTTCTGTATGTATAAACCAACTTTCGTGTTGGTATATTTTTGTCCTACATACAACATAATAATTGGCACATGATTTGTATTATCGGTTTATAACTAAAAGATTATTTCTTTCGGGGTTTTTATTTATCGCTACAGTTTACACTAAAGATGGCCGTTATGTTTTATATGCAAGTCAGAAAAATGTCGTTATAAGGGGCATCTACTTAAATAAATTAAGATTACAAATTTGGCAAAACATTGGCATATAGAGTTAGAAAGGACAGAATAAAAATTTCACAGTTAGATTTCGTATGAAACTATTACGTATTAGACACAACCAAATAATCACACAAGTTAGTGGAGTAGAATACTTAGATGAAATACTTTATAATAATTGTACTTTATAACTAGTACCGCGACGCGGCGAGTTCAAATAAATTACTTTGATCGTGTGTACTTTCGTTATTAAGAGTTCAGGTACTCGCGTGGCAGGAAAATGATACTTATTTCAGGCAGATATTAAAAAAATAATAGACCTTAACGATGCCATGTTGTAGGTATGCGTAGAGCCTTTATCCAGCTGTGGATAGCGCGATTATTCAATAAAACCAATTTAGTTACAATTTGAACTCGAGGTTTGACACTACCACTGAAACGGTGTTTGAATTTGTTAATGTATATATTTTCTTGGTGTAATTTAACTCATGTCCGTTAGTAACACAACAAATTGTATTTTAACTGCTATATACTTACAAATAATTCGTAATAAATTAGAAGTGATTCATTTAAAAGTTAATTTATTACACCACAACACGGCAATCGCGCGGTTTCACAATTATTATTTCATAAAATATTTTCATATAGATCTACATAATACTGTGTGCGTCGCACGTATTCTCCTAGATAGTGTTAAACTTTAATCTAAAAAGTATTTTGTTAATAATGGTGATAAATAAAATCCAAGGTTAGTTGTTAAACAATGTCTTTTACCAGGAATTCTGCCCCAAAATCAACGTGTAGAAATATCGGAAGACAAAGGAGTAGAATAAGTACATCACAACCACAATATAATATTGTTGTTCAACGAGCCGTAGATTTGGAGCAGCGGGCCATAGAACCGTTTGCGAGACTAGTGGCGCCCTCGCCATACAACTTGAGCAACTGTTTATCGCTCGATTTGTACATCAAATAATAGACAGAATACGTTGAAGCAATAAACCATACATACATTTATCACAACACGTAAGTACATGTAGACATATTTATATTACACTTTATAGAAAAAAATGTACACATTTAATCTAGCTGTACACGTTTAAATAATCGCATATCAGAACGGTCAACAAGAAACTTCATAATAATATTAAAAAACATAAGATATAGCACATTTGAGCATTTAATACAATAATTTGTATAAAAAAATATTACTTATCCCTCCATATTAGTATTCCAAGAACGTTTCGGAAACAAGTGGAATCATATGATTAATTAATATTAAACTAGAATTTTATATCTAATGCGTGACGGATAATTATTCATTGTTTTGTTTATATGTTATCGAAAGTTTATTCATTTATTTCCACTTGATCAGTACATCATACAATTATCATTCATCGTCTAAGTACAATTGAAATTAATGGATTAATTTAAGCTAATGACCAGTAGGCACGGAGCTGAAATTATATCCGTTCACATACTATGTAATACAGAAGTTCTACATAAATAGTAACAAAAAGACATTTAACAAAACGAATGTTATACGACTAGAAAAAAAAACAGAAAAGATATCTAAGACAATTTTAACAGGGTCATGAGCAAACAAGGAAGGTGCTGAGCTGCGCTCGCGGCAAACGTGAAACAATTCAAATAGAAACGATTTAGTGTAGTTACTACACGATTTATATTATCACACGTATAATATCTCTCGATTAGAGCTCGCGCCCGATGTCAACCGAACGGAATAACGAACTACTTGTTCTATCAATATGTACAACATCACACTGGCAAGTCACATTGAGAAGTCTGTTATGTAAAAATTTTACGAAGAGCTACCTATTTATGTATCAATCGTTATACAAAATATCTTTCTGCATTCTCTTCAAGCTTAGCAGTACGAGAAATTCGAAACCATTTTCTTTTTTTCTTTACAGGTATTCGACCAAGATAACTCTTCTCTAGCTACTAGTCACTACGTCGCTCTCTGTCTAGATCACTTTTAATTTAATCTATATTAGCTATTTTGTAATCATAATAAATGCTTTAACGATTCAGCATTTTGTCCGAGTCCCAGCGGGCACTCATCTAGTTATGGTGGAGCTGGGGCGGAGCGCGAGTGACCGCGAGGCAAACGTATCAGGGTGCGTATGTATTGAGTAGTTACAGTTGCGATCATTAGTGGGACGCAGACACAAAATGCGCGGTGGCGCGAATGGCGGAATGAGTGAGCAAGGAGTCGGTTACTGTGCGGGCGGTTTGCTTTGATATTCAGCTGTCGCGTGGGATCTGTCATCAGATCTTTCAACCTTTTCATAAGGCTTTTCGAGTTTGGGCCTTTTTGGCTCGGCGTCGAGTGGCCGGTGCGACTTCATATGTGCGCTACGACTTTTTACTTTGTTAAATACTCTGAAACATAACAGGGTACACTTTTAGAAATGGCAACACAAGAAAATAAGAATAAAGCCTCAAAATAAATTCAAAGTTATAAAAACCCAATTTTAGAAATTTAGATAAAGCAAAGCGTTAAGCGTTAGTATTCGATTAAACTTATATACATACAACATCAACACACAAAACCTTTTAAATATATTAATCCTACGATAAGTACAATAAATAAAATATATTACTATAACCTCTTAAGCAATGGACATGAATTCATTGACATAATATTCGATAAAATACATCATGACAATAATAACAACATATGTACATTAATTGCCGTTATATAAGTAATTCATTCAATTCACGGTTGGCTTCATTTAGGTTTTGTCTAAATATTTGAATTGTGCATACTTCTACTAACTGCAGTTTAACGGCAATAATAATATGAAGTATTAGAAGTACATAGAACTTTTCTTGCTTGCTTGGTTTTTCCAATCTACTAAAACATAATTCTCATTTTAGCCGAGTTTAGTGCTGGTAGATTCGGGCAACTATACTTGGCACCTGGTGTGTTTTGGCAACGTTTACACTCCTAAACATCCTATAACGAATATATATTAAGTTATACAAATATTTAGTTTAAATACGAACTTTGGCAAACATTAACTTGACATGTAATCAACATCAATAACAAGGATGCGAGGGGCGCAGGGACGACCGGCGCCGATGTAATGAACACTTGTACGTTGACAATTTACGATATTACAAAAGTAGTGCCGTGCTTACTGAGCTGATACTCCATAATTTGACTTAACATATTTAGTCCATTGAGTTAGTTACTATTAAGCTGTAAATATATCCTAAGACTAACTGCATGCACACAAGGCAATTTAGGTGTAACTTATGGTCGTTTATTAGTTTCAGTTTAAAAATAAATAGCATAGAATGAGTGTTAATTTATGAGTTTTGACACGGTATAGAGATAGTCGAGTGTTCCACGTAAATTGCGTTCGCACGATTCTGGCATAAGGTTGATTTATTATAATATGTATATTGAAGCGGTATGCTGACGTTTATCTCGTCGGAACTTACTTCCCGCATATCTTGCATGGGAACTCTTCTGTTTCGTAGGACGTTGAAGGAGACGTGCACGCCGTGTTGTGTGGTGCGGTAAACTGGCCTATAGAACCCTGAATGTAGACAAGTCGCGTGTATTAACATTTCGTTAATCGTCGTCGTTTACTCATCACAGAGTCTAAAGACAAAGTGATTTAGTCCAGAATTGTTGACATTGCTTACTTGTGTTGAGATTGATTGCTCCATATTCCAGCTTCGTAAGTACAGACACTTGTAATCTTTGGTAAGTTTCTTCCAGAAGTAGTAGAACTGTATACATTGCTTCGAATCTTTTGTTCTTACCTGTGAAAGAATATTTGAGTATTGGAATAAGTTTTTGCTTTGAGATGGGGAACTTTATTATAAGTGCAAAGTCAGTTTGATTTTCATTTGATGAAATTATACATTTTGGAATTCTTAGGCTTCATAGATACAAAAAAACCACTGGAGATAGTCATATTGCTTTAAAACCTTCAACTATTCATTCATCGGAAAGATTAGGAAACAGTTGTTGTGTTTTTAGAAAATGTATAATGATTACCAGTTGCGAAATTCTGTAAAAGTCCTTATCATAGTGACCGAGTCCAGCTAAAAAGGCTTCGACTTCATCAGGTGCCCAGCGTGATTCATGTTGCGCAGGCGCTGCCGGGCGGGACATGAGGCGAAGTGTGGCTGCTCTGATGTCTCCACCGCACTCTCCAAGGGTTTGTAAGGCAAACTCTCGTGTGTGTCCACCTACTGGCATTGCGGCGCACATTGCCAGCTCCATGAACATTCTCACTGTGAAAAGGTATTTTCATATTTTTACAAAATTTAAATTTTGCTTTTTTAACTATAGGAATTAAGATAATAAGAAAAATTGAAGGAATGTTTGCATAAAATCCTAAGGAGATTTATAAGATACGTTTTTTAATTTTATTAGTAAATTAATTATTTTTGTATTACCTTCATTATCATCTAGAGCATCATTAATGCCGGGGTCCCACAGAAGCTGTTCAGGCACGCGATGTAGATCGATACGGTCATTACAAAGTTCTGGTAGGTCAGCTTGGAAGTCACGACCGATATTGATCTGTGGTAAACGTGGCTCTTCCAGTTGAGCAAGAATATCTGTTTCTGTCGCCGGTAATCCTGAATATAAAAAGTAGTATGAATTGATGAATAGTTAAGTAATAGAGGCACGCTCATTTCAGCACAAATGGGCCTTTTCGACTGGGGCGGTACTATTCCGCAAAGAAGACCAACCTATGACAGAATTCGTGATGTGGTATTTCATGTGTCACGGGTGGCCTATTTATGCAGCTGCATTATCTACATTCAGACTACCAGGTAACCACTACTTTTGGATTCTATTTATGCTTTCCATCAGACAGAGTAAAGTCATTTTAACAGGCTTAATCTATATATAAAAGTGTAATTTGTTACAGTTGCTAACCTGATGTATATTCTATTAGTAATCCAGAACCTTCTCGATCCGGTGGCAAAATCGGGTGAGGTGTATAATGAAGATTCGTGCGACGCATGCGCGAACGGTAAGGCCCAGCTGGTGATGCTCGTCGTTTGCGTCTTTGTGGGGAGGCAGGCACGCTACTTGGACTTAAAAACACGGCAGGTACTGTTTCTCTGCCTTCCACACACACCTGAAAATTATCAAAAACCTTTTAATAAAAAAAAAATATTTTTCTTTATTTGAATATTTTAAATATATATTTTAAATTTTACTTGAAGTGATGAGGTATCTTGTTGCCATTGTTGTAAGTGCGAAAGATTGGACATCAACATTCGATTTTGACGGCGAAACGGTCGTTGGTGACAAAAATCACGAGGACTACTTGAGAGCAGTGGATCTTCAGAATTCAGCATAATTCGTCTTGGTGTTGGAGATGGCTCTAAGGCATAGGCATCCAGTGATCTACATTCTTCCGGCAAAACTTCTTCTAAAGCTTCTTCCACCTAAACAAAAATAAATTATATCATTATAATTTAATATGCATTACATTTGAAACAGCAATGAAAAAATTATTACCTCTTCTTGACTAGACATTGTTGCAGTGAAAAAGGCAGCTGAAAGTGGCGATGATGCACGAGGTGCTGTATGAGCTGGTGAGTGAGCATCGTGTGATGCTGGAGGTGTTGGGTACGCAAGTCCAGGAGATGGTTCAGGTTGATTTGAATAACTTCCACCTGGTGAAGCAGCTGCATAAGCCAAACCTGGTGAGTCACCCGTAGAATATGATAGTCCTGGGGAATTTTCAGCATAACCAATACCCGGTGATGGAACTGGTGATCCTCCATGGCAAGCTCCGAAGTCTGCTAGTGATTCTGGCAGTGGCGAGTTAAGTACAGCAGCTAGTCGCCTATTTGAAGGAAAAGTAACGGGCGATCGTTCTCTAATAGATGCGGCTACTGTCGCATAGTCTTCTAAGGATGCGAGTTCTTCTAGCTGTTCAGGAGTTGTTGTGAATTGAAAGGTGTCCTCATTCAGCGCGGGCGAAAAGTAGCCATCGTCTGAATTAAAGGAAACTCCAAATAGCTCCGGTCGGAAAGTGAAATCTTGTTGGTGTGGTGAATTGCCTGGATCTGACGCAGACCGTTTGACAACCTATAATAAATATTATGTAGGTAAGCTTGAGATCAGTAGAATTAAACTTAATAAATATCTGATAGTTTAATCATTTTAATACTCGTACCTTTGTGTTGCCTTTTTTTAATAGTTCTATGAGTGTTGAGTCTCTTTGCGATGCACTGATATTTGTAGGGTGATTCGTAGCGACGGTGACGACCGGAGGAGCTCGTGGGGAAATAAACTGAGTCGAACTGGCAGCGGGTGAGGCAGGTGATTTTACTGAACTGCGTATAGAAGATAGTGGCGGCGGCGCTGGGGCTACGAAATTTGTGCGTGGTGGTACTGAATCTATACTTGTGACTGTAACAAAGTGATATAAAACTGATTTACAGGTGTTGTAACCTTCCTTCCTTTAATTCAAAAGTTTCAAAAAGATTCGTCAATGTGTATAAGTAGATGTGCATGAAACTGTAGAAAACTACAACCTTATTGAAGAAAACGGCTTCTATTATAATATATGGTTAATCAACTACGAAAAGTAAAGATTTATACCCCCTTTCAAACTTATTTACTTATTTAGTTTAAATACTACTGGACAATTAAAAAGTGAAGCAAAGCAATAGCTTCAATATTTGAAATACCTGTCGATGGTGTTGAAGTCACTGTTGCACCTCGACGGCTGATAATCTTTTCTTCTATGAGTGCTCGAACGGAGACTGAAGCGGTTTGTAATGGTGGCCCCGTCGTTTCTTTCTTATCTAGTTTTTTGCTATCCGAATCCTAAAGTTGAATACAAGAATAATAGTTAAATTCATTAGAAACGACATGGTCTATCTACAATTATATTAAATTTATATGCTCGAAGGTAAACGATTAAAGATGTCAGATAACATTCGTATCCCCGAAGCTCCAATTATAAACTTGAGTGGAGCGGAAGTACTGCTGTCTACAGTTGGACTCCAACATAGTAATTACTTATAATTTAACTACTACATGTACATATAATTTATAACTAACCTTTTTAAAATATCCACCATGGAGTCTCATATGCCCATTGAGAGCTGGTATATTTTTGAACCTGCGGTGGCAAAGGTTGCATTCAACTGGTTTGATGTCATTCGAACGAGGGCCGATCGCTCCGCTTGTCGCTCCGTTTGTCGCCCCGCTTCCACTAGCACTGGCTCCATTTTTCTGACTGCCCGATTGTGTCTGTGAAATTCACGATGACTTTTCAAAAGTTCAAAACATCTTCGAACCTATTACGTACTTCGTAATTTCAAGGTACTTCGGGTCTTGAGTGGTTCGTTAATATTCTAAGTTAATTAACGAATTTCGATAGACTCTGGGTAAACCTCATTAGAGAAAATTGTTATTACAGGTCAATCTAGTACCGGAATGTGTTCACAGAAATTGGGTTATTAACTCCATTGAAATTTATTTATTTTAGCTTTTTTTTCAATGCGGAACGAACGCGCAGTGCAGTTATTCATTCACGTAACATTTTAATTAGTTACGGATTTCCGTCGCACCGCGATGGTGTCCAAAGCGTCGCGTGGTTACTCGTAAATTATATCTGATAATGTTTTACAGTACAAATTATTCTATTCGACTTTGGTCCACACGCTGTTTGGATTATTATTATGTCGTGGAAATAAAGGTATGCATCGTTCGCATTGACTGTTTCTATTAAAACCACTTTTGGTTTCAACAAGAAGGAGATTATGTTAAAATCATTAACAGTTGCCTACACATATAAAAAGCTAGCCTGGGCAACCGAGTTATGCTCGGTTATCATATTTATTGGTCAACAACGCCATCCATTCATGTTGGAGTTCTAACCTCCAACCTAGTGTTACTGAAAGAGTAGTACCTATAGAGTAGTACAAGTAATGCTAAGAGCAACAAAGAAAAAAAGCGGCCAAGTGCGAGTCGGACTCGCCCATGAAGGGTTCGGTATCAGCAAGTAACATCATATAAAAGTTCTTGTAGTTCGTTGTAACTTAGATCAATGTTTTTATACTACTGTATTGATAGAATTAAAGGTAAATTGCGTTTTACGATTTATGACGTATTAAAAAAACTACTTACTAGATCTCGTTCAAACCAATTTTCGTTGGTAGTTTGCATGGTAATGTACAACATATATTTTTTTTAGTTTTATCACTCTCTTATTTTAGAAGTTACAGGGGGGGGGGGAAGTTACATTTTTCCATTTTGGAAGTGTCTCTCGCGCAAACTATTCAGTTTAGAATAAAATGATATTAGAAACCTCTACCTCATTTTTGAACACCTATTCAACCCCACACGTATGAGTTTGATAAAAAAAAAATTGAGTTTCAGTTCCAAGTATGGGGACCCCCAAAATGTAGGTATTGTTTTTTTTTCTATTCTTATGTGAAAACTTTAATGCGGTTCACAGAATACATAGACTGACCAAATTTCAACAGTATAGCTCTTATAGTTGCGGAAAAAATAGGCTGTGACATACGGACGCACAGACAGACAGACAGACTTGCCGAATCTATAAGGGTTCCGTTTTTTGCCATTTGGCTACGGAACCCTAAAAACGCACGAAAACTCGAAAACTCAACTTTTACAAATATAAGATTAATCTTCACTTTTCAGTTTTCATCTTCAAGATCAATTTTCACTCCCGAAAACCCCATAATACCAAATTTTAACGAAATCGTTAGAGCCGTTTTCGAGTTCACAAATATAAATATACACGACTAATTTTTAATGTACAGAGAAAAAATATGTGGTATTCAGCTTTCGATACTGAACATATTTATGTAATTAAAACAAAAAATAATAATGTTATTTTAACGAAAACTACCAAATTTTTGTTCGTAACGCATGATTTATTTCATCATCATCATCATCATCAACAGCCTTTAACAGTCCACTGCTGGACATAGGCCTCTCCTTTGAAAGGAGGTTTTGACCTACTATACCACGCTGGCCAGACGGGTTGGTAAAGGGTTTGTTTCAAGTTTTCCTTCTCTTGGCAGTGATGTTAGCTGCTTATTTTGTTCCTTTGATTTATTTCACGACAAGATATTACGTAACAAGAAAGTGTCAATGTCCTAGCCTGCGGGTTGCGGGTGCGAGCGGGGTACCTAATACCTACGATGAGACGCGTGCGCCTAATGGCGGCATGCTTTGAACTTTGAACTGATTTGACAGTATTGGGCGATGTGTCGTACACATTGAAACAGAAAATGTTATTCATTGATAATTAAAATACGCGTGTGTAAAATATTTAGGTGACTATAAATTATGGGCGTATTTTAACATTTTAAAAACCATAATAACTCAGTTATTTTTGTTTTTTGGGTATTTGTTCTATGGTGTTTTATGTTAAGCAGGCACCACACTTCGCTATTCGCTATTCGTTATGCGAGTTATTCGCGCGCATACGGCGAAGTGTGGAGAGTATATTCGCCAATATTCGCTTTATTCGTTAAGCCGAATAGCGAATACGCATATCCGTCGACTTGTCGGTTTTTTGACACACTTCAAAGGACACGAATAAGGCGAATACGCGCATCGACTGCCCACACTTCGGATGGGTAGTGAAGTGCCCTCTGTGCATAACTAACAACCATAGACTATTAACAGTTTTTGAAATAGATAAATCAATTAAACGATTAAAATAATCTATCATATTATCAAAATAATTAGACTTCATTTAAGTATTGTTTCTGTCAATTTAATAAAATAAAAAGGGAATTAAAATAATATGTTTCGTTCGTTCGTTGACCAATACAAATGACAATGTCCTGTGCTCATCTCACAACCATAGACTATAAAACAGTTTTTGAAATAGAATAAATCGATTAAACCATTAAAATAATCTATCATATGATCAAATTAATTAGACTTCATTTAAGTATTGTTTCTGTAAATTTAATAAAATAAAAAGGAAATTAAAATAATATGTTTCGCTCGTTCGTATGGATTCGTTTCGTTCACCATAAAAATGACAATGACACATCTCTACAACACACATATTTGCCTTATACACACCAGTACATTATGTTATTATGACATACCAGTTCGAAGTGTGGTGGCGTGTTTGTTGTTTGCGTGCATAACAAAAATTCGGGCGAATACGGCGTAGACACATAACGAATAGCGAATAACGAAGTGTGGTGCCTGCTTTAATATATAAGTTCTGTATCTGCCCCTAGTTTTTCTCTGGTAACTAAAAACTAACCGTGTATAAGAATTGCCTGTTTCATTAAAGATATTAGGTAGAAATTAGGACAAACAACTAGAAATAGTATAACACAAAAATAAACCAATAATAACGATACACATTTAAACAAAACCCACTTAAGATGAACTCGAGGTGAATAAGCTTAATGCCATTACTGACATTACTGAAGGATCAGGGTTGGTACAGTTGATAACACAAACTTTTCGGCTTTATTGTCGTCTTGCAAGCTATAATACTCGAATGATACCCTCGGCGCACTTTGAACTTCATGACTGTTAAACGACTTATTCCCTTAAAGCCGTTGCTGCTGATTGCTTACACTATATTGCTAAGATACAGCCGTCACAAAACAAAATTCAACTTCAATGGCCTGTTTATCATAATACGCGAATTTTAATTCAAATGCATTGAGAAAAATTACGTGTTTCTAAATGTCTTTATTGTCTGTGTCTGTAACTCATTAATAGAATATCAATAATATGGTTTTAATGCTTTTAAAGGTTGGTAAAAAACGTAACCATTATAGATTCGTCAGGTCTGTCTGTCCGTATGTCACAGCCACTTTTTTAAAATAATGCGACTTTGATTTGTTTAGTCATTAGTCAATATTTACTCCTATGTAAGTAGTGTTATACTAGTGGCTAGATTACTAATTCATGCTAAGTTCGAATAGTGTTTGAACTTTGTACTGTGAAATTAGTTGTTAAGGTAAATATGTTTTTGGTGCATGTTTTGTTAATACATAAGTACACATTTGATAAGTGTAGTTTGCAGGCCAAACTTAATTATCAACCACTAACACATATTTCAAAAGATAAAACGTGCTAGATTAAGCAAAAGCCACACTCAGCACGTCACAAGCTAGGGTTGCCAAAATATATGCTGCATTATGTCTTCATTTGTACAGATAAACGTTTTTTGTCACGTGACTAATAACGGTACAGAGGACACATGTTAAAAGTTGGTCGAGGGCGTAATTTATTTGATTTGAAGTTTTTTTCGCGGGGCAGCCCTAACGCGCCATTAGGGCAAGCTCGTTAGGTTAATGTGGAGGTGAGAGCAGATGTTCGGTGGAGTTGGTGTAGCGTTTTTGCTATATATCATCCGTACTGCAGTTGGCTCTAGTATTGTGCTTTTTTGGTTGTATAGCTTTCTTGTAGTCGGAGCAAATGGCGATTCGGGTTTTATGGACGAAAGTTTATACATAGTTCATGTTGTTTATGTAAATTACTGTTGTTGTGTTCTGTGTTAAGATTATATATTGTTTCATATTAGAATCTATGTTTGTTCATATTATAGTTTTTTTGTGGTTTATTATCAAATAGCACTCTGAAATGTTTAAAGTTGGGTTTTCAATCCTTTATTCAATTTCATTGAAGAATAAAATTAGATATGACAATTCCTAATATCTCACTTTTGATAGTTAGATAAATTAGGCTAAAATTAGCCGATGAAAAACAAAACTTTAAATCCTTTTATTTCTATAGCTTATTTTAAGCTGAAACTATGAAGATATTCCTTATAATAATAAATACCTTTAAATCGTAAATTAATAAATAATCACCTTAAATGTTTTGAAGTTATATTGTTTTATAATAAAATGCGTCAATAAGTAGGTCATATGCTTTTAGTTGGCTCAAAATAGAAATAGATACTAAAAAAAATTTAGAATCAAAGATGCGTATTTTTTTTGAATTTTTACAAGTTTGTTATGATTAATGAACTAAATTGTACAATAAAAAATATGTCATATATATTAAATTATGTGAATAAGTTTTGAAAAATATGTGGGTATAAAATTTATATGTAAGTTTTGTATACTATGTATGAAAAGTAGATTTACTTTTTCAAATAAAGTATTCTCAAACCACAAAAGTTAATCAAATTATAGTTATTAAAAAAAATATCTGGCCCAATTTTATAGATTGTAACAATCAATACGCCACTGTCCCAACTGTTATATACACTACAATTTTTAAATAATTAGAAACAAAATTTTACTGAAATTCTAAAGGCATACCTTAGGTTTACTAAACACGGTTGTTTGAAAAAGCTCCGAGATCCAATTGTCCATTTCTATACACTACACAAAACTCTACTATGATTATTTTCTATGAAATATACTGAATAAGGCGGCCTAATTTAAACTTCATTACGTTAAAGAATCTTAAAGCATAAACATCTTTGAAATGGTACGATGTTTATCTCACAGTCTTCGAACACATAATGACGATACAATGTATGGGAAAGATATCGAAATGAGGACCCCCCGATAAGTTCGGACCTCGCGAATCGCGAGATAACTGGCTAATGAACAACAAAAGAAGTGCAGCTTGTATGAACACTAATTTGCATATAGATAAAATAACTTTCATTAAACATATCTTATTTATGTGAATAATAAGAATATTATTTTATACAAATTTTATATCTTCTATACAATTCTATACAAATAATTAAAGTTCAAGTGCCTGATTGTAATTACACTTTATGTATATAAAAGCATTTATGGTATTTAAATACAAAAATAAATAAAAATATCTATCTGTGTGTTTGTTCGGCTTAACCGACCGAACCGAAACGAATGGACCGATTTATTGCCATTCCCTTAGAGATTCTTAAGATCAAGTTGTAACCTAAGAAGGTCATTTACCCGCGAAATATCAGCTTCTTAACAAAGAGTCATGAGTATGTCTTGAATCATCATCATCATCATCATCAACAACCCATAACGTCCCACTGCTGGGCTCAGGTCTCCTCTCAAGAGAGGGATATGAATGTCTTGAATGGTTTCCCTAAATATATGCACAGTTTAATTGAAGCATCTTGTATTATTTTAGATCCATAGCTGTATTGTATATCTACTGCCAAAATTTTTGGATGTTTCAAAAAAAAAAAGGAAGAGAATAAAAGCTGAACACTCTTCTTCACCGACTTTGGGATCAAATTTATGACAAGTGTCTCTCTTGTAAATTGAAGTTGAAAATTACCTGTTTAAAGATTAACCAGTCCCTTCTTATATAAAATATTAGTATCTTAAAAAAATTGCCTTTAGCAATAGTATCTAATAAAGTTATAAATATAAATAAATTTTAATAGATGTAATAGTAATTAAAACGCTACATAAACCTGGAGTGTGGCAGAATATGTTATCTCAAATGTAAAGATCCGTGTGAAAAATTAAAAATGCTGATTTTAGGAATGCAACAAATAGGGGTCAAGTAAAGTCGAGCGTCAAAGTCGAGGGGTGACGCGGCCACGTGGCGCCGAGGTCACAGGTCGCTACGCGTTAGGAAAGGTCAAAAATATTCACTTTTAAAAATTAAAAATAGAACCGCTTCAAGTGATCGTTTCTTATTTAAATTTTCAATTGCTCGCCTTTGTTTTATGCCGATGATATCAAAACAGAGCTACCTTGAAATATTATGTAATGTTTTTTTAGTTTAATGAAAAGCTCAGATTTAATTTCGCATTGAGGGTTAGTAAAATGAATAAATACTAGAGGGTGCTCGAAAATAAATTTGAACGTCACGAAAAGATTTCACGGAACATTTGATCTTTAGCATTTATTGGTAAAGCATTAGGTTTATTTACGGGGCCGAGCGAAAGCGACTTTATGGGACGCGAAGGGTATTAGAAAATAATCCATCGCTCGCGCTATTTAAGTTGGTATCAGTAGATAGAGCTTCCACGTAAGTGGTAGGTACGTTAGGTACATGTCTTCAATTATGCATCGGGACGTTTATCGGCGTGGAGCGTCCCGGTCGCACCTGCGTCTTTGTCACATTACATTATTAATGGACCGAGGCGCAGGATAGCGCGATGTCGGCCTAAAACAATGACACTGCCTTTACAAACGATCCCTTTTCTACCTCAAACTTATGAATTATTGTTAGATCTGTGCTCTTGAAGGGTTACCACCGTTTTAATCAACTTAAGCACGATAAGTTTTTGCGATTATGACTATGCAAATGTGTACATGTAAACAGTCTCTGTACAAGTAAACCATAAAAGTGTAAATGAATAATCACAAATGTTAACTACCTCAATAACGAGTAAATCCCTGTTAATAATCAATTAAATTTAATATTAAAAAACTTGTCTTCAAAGTAATATGAAGTATGGAATTGATTACATCCATTAAATCTATGTTATTGTTCAAAGAGGTGAATACCAAGTGCTAGTAAGTATTTTTCAAAGACTTCACACATCTGGAAAGGGCGGAAAACAAACCTACGATCTCCCGCTATGCAGTCACGGTCACTCACCACAACAGGCCCGTCAATTACATACGTTAAGAAAACAGTGAATGAAGACAGAGCATGTCGATTATAATGTTTGTAGGTAAATCTAACAGCAAGCATGGAAACAGAATTAATATACAAATATGAAAAAGAAAATGTACATTATATTTTCAATATTAGTGATTGTATCTCACGAAAACTTTGACGTATTTCTATACGATGGACGGGAAAAAATGATAAGTCTGTGAAATATTCGGGGAGATGACAGCTGAGAAAGAATCGAATTTGGAGCAAAGTTCCTGCGAGTAGGTGGAAAGACGTAAAATTCGATAAGAGACAGCAACAAATTCTTTTGGGACGTGGTACGAGATGAGGGCACACCGCACTGTTCTTTGTTCGCGTAAAGTACGTTCCAACGATTACATGTTTGTTGAGTTCGTTCAACACACTTTGAATCACGTTTCGAAGGTACATGCGGCTAAGTTGGCCGTTTTATTTTATAAAACAGCTTTGTGACGTAAACATTTATCAGTGATCTAGTTTAATTAAAATTTTAGAAAATTAGTCAATGCAAATGACAAATATGTACGTAATGTAAAAAGTATGAATACTGCTGTTGCTTGAGAAGGCATCAAAATAATAGCACTCATAAAAACGCTAAAGAAGTTATAACAATAGAACATTTTATCAAAAAATAAACTCAAAAGTTTAGTCCAGAAATTGAAGAAATTTGTATTGTCTGTCTCCTTAAGAAGTTTGTATGTACAGTCAGCGTCATAATGATATTGGCGTTCAAAGTGGTCAAAATGATGTGAAAAACACTAATTCAATTTTATGTTGGCTCGCAAGGTGCTCAAATTGTTGTACGCATTCAAAGTGGTCAAAAGATCTTAGCAAGCAGTTGTCAATAATATGTTAGCTAACAGAGTGTTCATATTGATGTTATCAAATAGGTTGTTCATTGGTTTCTAAGCATGCAAACTAGTCAAAAATATCTTAGCAATAAACAGAAACCAACGTTATCGCCCACAGATAGAGTATACTTTGCAGATTCATTATTACTTTTAAATGTTTGTCCTTTTTTGTCTTCAATACCTTTCTCATTCATTTCTTGCATGACGTAATTGACATGTCTTTTGTTTCGAATGTTATTAAAAAACATAGTCCAATATTCTATTGAATCATAGGTAATCTACAATATTATCCTGAGAAAAGGAATATGGATGTAGGTATATAAATGAGATAAAACCAATTGAAATTTCTTTGATAAAAAGTAGAATTAATGATACGATTATTTATTTTCGGGTAAAAATTCTCATTTGATTCGTCTTCTTGACGAGTACTTTGACACTCTAAGATGGTAACCAGGGTCTGATGATGGAGCTGGAAGGTGGCCATAGAAACTCCGTAATTAGACGCAACCCCATCGAAATTGGGCTCATTTTATTCGTCTTTACGAGTACTTTGATACTATATGGTAACCAGGGTCTGATGATGGAGCTGGAAGGTGGCCATAGGAACTCCGTAATTAGACGCAACCCCATCGAAATTGGGCTCATTTTATTCGTCTTTACGAGTACTTTGATACTAAATATGGTAACCAGGGTCTGATGATGGAGCCGGAAGGTGGCCATAGGAACTTCAGCAAATGAATCGATGTGGTTGCGTTTTTGGTTTTTTGTATAAGTTACATATTCATCAACTGTTCGGCTTTGTAGAACGTATTTTAATGTCCTACAATGTACGCAATGTATCTTGTCATATCGTAAAGCTCGTAGGATTCATTCAAGCTACACGCCGGGTACAGAAAGTACATTATAATCGAACGGTCAAATAATATTAAATTTTTACGCAGTGCATTATAAAGTCGCTCGTATTGTCTGTCCGCTCTGATCATTTAAATTACGCAAGGTATTTAAACGCGGTTTTCATCATAATTAAAGTTATCTTTTAGGGAAGATTTAATAATGTGATTATATTAGTGTACTAGATGCGCCCCGCGGTGTTACCCGCGTATCATTATGGTTGCTATGTAAATGTGTTATGCCTAGCAACCTGTGAAGTTTTGACAGGAAATAAACAGTGATACATTTTGACATCTACAATTTAATGTATTTTTATAATCACCTAGCTTTCGCCCGCTTATCTCGATTATTGCAGTAAAAAGTAGCCTATGTGTTATTCTGATATATAAGCTATATTACTGTAAAGTTTCATCCAAATCCGTTTAGTAGTTTTTGCGTGAAAGAGCAACAAACATACACACATACATACATACTCACAAACCTTCACGTTTATAATATTATTAGGATTAGGATTATATAGTAGGATTATTTTAGTGGAACTCATATAAAGTCAATGTTTCTTAAAAACAATATTTTTTATAATATAGCCAATACTGACAAAATTTTACGAGTAACATAAATTTTTAATATAATTTTTTTAATAATTTATTTGTGGATTATACCAACACATATTTTGAATAGGTGACTCATTTCTGCATTCTAATTCCAACAATAAGCTTCTCAAGTAAATGGCTTATTCACTTGCCTTACAAATATTATAGTCATAAATTCAGCTTCTGTGCTAGATTAAGCTAATGTTGGTTGTTTTTTACACTTAAAAGATATGACACTACCACACTTCTTAAATATGTATCCAGTACAAGACTTACGGTCCACACAATATCATATTGTGTGGACCGTAAGTCTTGTACTGGATATTTTCATATTCATGCCCATTCAGCATTGACATAACCCTTAAACGAAAAAATGCTTGATTTTTTTCAAGTATTTTAAAATATGTTTTAAATGTTTCCAATGTGTTTCATTGTAATTATTATTAAACTGGTTCTAGTAACAAACATCATAAAATATATCTGGGCGGATTAACATAGATAAATAAACTAAAGTTCCTATTAATTGCTGGTAAGGATACTGAGTACAATGAGTGTCTCTCTTCTCTAGCTTCAAATTTACTTCCATTGGTGTACTGACTGGGTTACAATTTTTCATGTTAAGCCTAGCTAATAAATGATCTACAAACTGTTCCTTATCTACAAAAATCTCATTATTGTTTCATCTGACTCTCATTCCTAAGCATTGTCTAATATTTCCCAAGGCTTTTAATTTAAATTTAGATTTTAACTTAGTCTTAAGGTATTCAGTTTACAATTACAAAAAATAAATAAAATTGACCACATACAAGGCTATGTATCATCCTGACATTATCAATATGTTTAAAAAATAAACAAGGTTCATTGATTGACTTCCTATACCCCAAGGTTTGTAAAAAATCATCCACACGCTTATACCATGCCCTAAATGATTCTTTCAATCTGTAGATTGCCTTTGAGGGGTCCGAAGTTTATGACTCGGAACCCTTATGGATTCGTCATGTCCGTCCGTCCGTCCTCGACTTTCCGTCCAAAGGATAGGTGCTAGAAAAATAAAACTTTGCATGAATATGTGTTGTAATTATGTCGACAAAGTGCTACAATAAAATTATGAAAAATATTTTTACTTGGGGTACCTCCCTTACACGTAAAGTGGGGATGATTTTTTTTCTCGCGACTACCCCATCTTGTGGGGTATTATTAGATAGGTGTTTTGAAAACAATAATGGATTTTTAAGAGGATTTTTTGATTTAGGTGTCCGTTTACGAGAAACTCCACTTTAAAGGGCACTTTTTTGTAAAAAATCTGGATAAATTCGTGATGGTGGTCTATATAATGAACTTTAAAGGAAAACTGTAGCAGATTAGATGACTTTATTAGTTCAGGAGTTATAGAGGCTTAAGTTGTAAAAGGCGCTTCCTTGGTAAACGTCATAAATTAACACATTAATACGTAAAAATAGCAGTTATCTATTGGATATGATTTTATAACCACGTATCATTATGGGTGACTGAGGAACCCTTTTATGTGCGTGGGGGATTTTTTCATTTAACATATTTATTTAATCAAAATATCTACCATTATTATATATACATTGCTGCATTCTAATAGGAATGTAATTTATGTCTTTGCGATAGAACTCAAGTGATCTAGATTCTACAAACTGTGTGAAAGCATTTTGTACTGCCTCCTGGGAAGAAAACTTTTTATCACGTAGAAAATTGTCTAAATTACGAAAAAAATAGTAGTCCGTTGAAGCAAGGTCTGGCGAATACGGAGGGTGACATTTAAAGCCTCTTTATATGTTATATTGGCTGGTCTACACATGGATTTGTGCCGATTTCAACACACACATTACTATAACTAAACCTCTTTCTTCCTCTAACATCTTTAGCGGGCTTAGTACTCTGTATTTTTTAAACTCGCTTATTGATACACTGCCAAATGTCTCTCCTGAAAGACTAATGTCTTTGTTTGGTTCTTCCTCTGTACTGTCCTCATTGTTACTTTTCTTAGTTAATGGTTCAGAGTCTGAATTATCAGAAGATGACTTAGGTTCTATGCTAATCACTATAATCAGTAGATGAGTTATTGTTATCAATTATTACAGCTTGCATATTATCCCGTAACGATTCCCAAATCGCATTTACGTTAGGATATACGTTATAGGATAGGATTTACGTTAGACTTTTTAAGGTATACAATAATGTAGTACATTATTTTGATCTATCTCGTAGGGTATAGCCAGCGTTTACAATGTAAACGTAAAAAATTGGTTTATTTACGACATCACATTAGAAACCTCTAAAATTGTCAATGTTTCTCCACTATAATATTATGCATGAATTATACATAAAAACCTTCCTCTTGAATCACTCTATATATTAAAGAAAACGGAATTAAAATCCGTTGCATAGTTTCAAAGCTCTAAGTATTTATAGGGACTGACAGAGATCGGAAGCGACTTTGTTTTATACTATGTAGTGAAACTGCAAAGTATACTCTATCTGTGGGTGATAAGGTTGGTTTCTCTTTAATGCTAAGATATTTTTGACTACTTTGCACGCTTAGATACCAATGAACAACCTATTTGTTAACATAAATATGAACACTCTGTCAGCGAACATATTATTGACAACTGCTTGCTAAGATCTTTTGACCACTTTGAATGCGTACAACAATTTGAGCACCTTGCGAGCCAACATAAAATTGAATTAGTGTTTTTCACATCATTTTGACCACTTTGAACGCCAATATCATTATGACGCTGACTGTACATTTAGAAAATAAAATTTTGTTTTTATTCTCATTTTAAACAATGTTTAGGAGATAATTAAAAGTTCTTTTTCTTATAAAGTGACTGTCATAAACATTTGTAACGTATGATACAGTAGGCTATTCATTTTGACTATGTAACTGCAGACATGCAATTTCACCCTTTTAACGTATCGATGTAACTATATTCTGTCATTTACGGCTACCTAGGAAAATATAACAACACAAAACCAATGTCAATCACTCTCTATATCTATAGATGACGAATTTAAACTTAACATTCTTGTATATGTGCAAAGAAAATAATTCATATATTTATTAGGCATTAATAATTCTAGAAAGAAGAATATATTTACTGTGGATACATTATTGCTAGATGCAATACACTTTGTATTGTTTTCAATCTATTCCTATTTATCTGTACTACATATACTATTTTAAATATACTTGGTAGAGATACAGTGTTCCGTGTGTAATCTTGCCCTACTATTGAAGTGAGAAAGTTGCAAGTCCATGGAGACGGCAAATGCAATTTGCGGTTTGCGCCAAAAATTGCAGAGCGCCGAGTAGGTCCAATTTTCACTATTCAGCATCACCTCTTGAGACCACTACGTATATTGACGACTATTGACCACATTGAAAATTGGTTCCTATTGAAAATTCCTCCGCGTTTTCAACGGAAAATGAGTTCTTATATAAAAGCTATGACATGTTTGTAAACGTTTTGAAGACGATGTTTCATGCTTTAAGGTTTTATTTCCAAAGACATTTATAGACGTGTGTAAGTTGTTGTACATACGAGTAGTTCAGCTATGTATTGATATCGCTCGAGTGCGGGAAGTAAGACTTCAATTATAGACTTAATAAGGCTTTGAGGAATAGAGCAAAGTTGTAAAGGAAGCTTTGAAATGCTACATCGGCTTAAGGAATAAATAGCTTGTATAGTGTTTACTTGTAAGTATATGCTGATTTAACCGAGAAACATAAAATATTCATTGCAAACAAATAAGGGGTGTAGGTATATTGTATATTTATGAAACGATTTCAATTATTATTTTTTGTTGAAAAAGGCAACTCCCGCATTAGGAATATAAATTTCTGTGTCGCGGGGGACTTTACAAACATACATGAAACGAACACAAAGAACACCCAGACTTCTGAGTCTGGGTGTTCTTTGTGTTCGTTTAACCGTTCGTTTAACGTTTAAATCGAACAACAAATTGTGAATCACACAAAGTGTTATCCCACGTGGGATTGGAACCCACGACACTTGGCGCAGTAGGGAGCAGCGTGGCGACCACTTAAACCATTAGGCCAACCGTGCAGTCAAGATTGATATAGTTGAAATCTTAAACATCTTATGATATATTCGAACCAAAACTATTCTATTGCTGAATCTCGATAGGGATTTAAAAAAGAGAGGAACCAAATAAAGACATTTCCTAAAGGAAACTAAAAACGTTTGTGTTAGATTCCATATAAAAGTTTTTAACTATTATTATTTATTGTTAGTTATTTATTTTTATAGATATAACTCAGTACTGATGCGTAGAATTATCTATGTTTCAGATTATGACAGTTTGCAATCACAATAAGACAAAGAGAACGTGTAATTACGTTTGACAGCTTGTATCGATTTTCCTTATCGCCTTTAGCAATATCTGCTGAGGTCTACCGACACATAAACCCATTGTTATTAGTAACCAATCAAACTCAGATGTGTGGCACTATAATTAAGCACAGACAGGAATTATTCAACTTAGAACCTTACTCTTAGAGCTATTGAGTTTAATATAGGTTTCATATTAGTGTAATAAGCGTGGTTGTACCTGATAGAAATTGTATGCACAGTAATTGAATAGAAGGATTACGGAAACGAAAATGTGAGAAAAGGTGTAAAAATCGATCTAGATTAGTCTTATGGTTGGGAAAAGGCATTTTTTTTAGTTTTCCTTTCGCAGTTATCATTACTACATAATATATTAGCATTGCTTACGCCATCTAGTCTACTACTTTTTCAGTAACACTTAGTTGGTAGAAGGTTGGTACTCCAATACAGCAACACTACAGGTAGTTGAGGGAATAGGTGGCGTAATTCAACAATAAATAGTATAGAGCAAAGCTCGCCCAGGTACTGATAATGACTTTTAAATATTTGTAATGATTTGAAAAAATATTTGCTTCCTATTTTAGAGATAAGTTTACCGTTTGATTCCATTTAGAAAAACAGTATTGACTTAATAATTTATTCAAGCACTGTCCTGCACCTGTCAACTCGTCGGATAAAAAATACGATTAAAACCAAAGAGATACAAATTATTTGTTAGTTCTGTTTGTAGGAGAGCGTATTTGTTTAATTTACCTACGCAGATTTTGAATAAACTCCATTTATTAGAACAAAAGGCAACAGAAATTCATTTGCCCGGTATTATCACTATTAAACGAATATGAAATTCTATGAAAGAGAAGCTTTCAAGCTTGTTATTGATGCAACATAACCATGAATATAAACCTTAAAGCTGTAATTTGACTGTAAATGGAAAACAAAACTACAGTAGTGTGTATAATTACTATTGAATGTAGTGAAAGTCTTGCAGATTTATTTTTAAGAATAAGATTAAAACGAAGAAAGGTGCTTTTGATGAATTGAGTTGGTTACATCTTTTAAGACTTCAATAAGAATTCTTTATTAAGAAAGTGTCAAACAAAGTAAATTATTA
Source organism: Phragmatobia fuliginosa (assembly GCA_932526445.1). Classification (NCBI taxonomy): domain Eukaryota; kingdom Metazoa; phylum Arthropoda; class Insecta; order Lepidoptera; family Erebidae; genus Phragmatobia; species Phragmatobia fuliginosa. The sequence goes on along the minus strand of OW052074.1, from coordinate 13,410,567 downwards.
AATTTACTTACTGCCTTGGCTCAAATAAAAGAATTTAACATATATTTTAAATAGACAGAGACTTTAATCTATACTTTTTAAAGACAGTGATTTTATTCATTGCAGTTTATGATTTTAGCTCAATTTATTTTGCTACTTCTTTTTCTGGAGTTTTATTAAATAAAGTAAGGAATTGTTTTGAAAGTGTTACAGGCAATCTCTTAATCAAACAAGGATTTATTACATTTTCTTAGAAGTGTTTATAATGTGCGATGTTCAAACAAAGCATCTTCTGTAAGTTACTTTTTTTTTTTTTAAACTATTAATATAGCATTCAATGTATAATTTAGAAAACTCTCTTTAGCATACAAAGAGATTTGTAATGCAGTACTAAAAAGCTACGTTGTAGCTACAAAAAGTACGTTGTGATCACCTGTCTACCGTTGTCACTCTTTTTATAGAATAACACACTTTCCCAGATATATTACAAATGACACCTTTAATGTTTTAAACACTTGTTGCAATTACAATTAGTCGAGAGTCGAGAACATGAATTTTTAAAAGTTATACGATGGAAATTTCGTTGGTTGGACTCAATCACAAAGTGAAAATGAACTTTGCTTTACTTGATGCAGACGATACGAGTATAAATTCGCAGATAATTCTCTCTGCCTATATATTATGTCTGTTATGCTTTCATGGCCAAACTGCTTCATCGATTTCCATGAAATTTGGCATCTTGATATTTTAATTACATGTTAAGCTTTCTCGCGAAAACTACTCAACCGATAATCATGAAACTTTGTACACATATTTTTGAAGGTATTAGATAATATAATAAAATAGGATACTTTTTAAATAAAAAAATATTTTTAACGAAACTTTTTTACCGCGATAACTGAAATAGACCCGGGCAGAGCCGCGGGCGAAAGCTAGTAGGCTATATTTACCGCGATAACTAACATACACGTGAAGGGAGCTGCGGGCATAAGCCAATGACGTAATAAACAAACAAAAACTCAAAAGCTCAGTGAAATTTGATGTTCAAATATTACCACGAAGCTGTAATTATGTTCCACTGTTTGTATCAGCCTTTATTGCTTCCTGCAGGTGACGTCAAATCAGGGGTTCGATCAAAGTGAGTGCTTTTAATAAACCCGCCGGACGCATACCTGCAATGCCTATTTAATATCGACCCCTTGTTATCAACCCTCTGACAGAAAATTAAATACCTTTGTAAAGCGTAATTCATCATGTTAAGGATTAATTTACAGTGACTGGTCTTCGGTGATTTGTGTGTGTAGTTTCATTTTAATTTGGTGCAGTTATATTTTCGATTTGGGATTTAATAATCCCATATTTGTGATGTCCATTGGTGGAATTTTTGGTTGTAAATTATGTGGTAATTTCGGTTCAAATATTTGACAAAATGAGTTTATAATAATGCGAGGTGGCATAATTCGTTCTACAGTAAAGAGTATTTAGAATGGTGTAAAATTAATAGTTTTTGCATGAATAAATGCATTTTAAAGATCACGAGATCTAACTTCAAAAGAATTATTGTATACATTTGAAGTAGATGCTAATGGTATTTTCGTAAGCCTGCACAATACCAGCTCAGGTTTCCTTAAGATTGAATTGATAAGTTAATTACTACAAGAATGAGTAAAATAGTACATTGACCAATAAAATGTGGTTGAATTTGTAAAATTCTACGACAAATCATCTTATTTAGTTGCCATACTTTTTTTTGGTATCTAATACCTAGTGCTGGGTTTAAAATTAACGTCTATAAATATTCTATATGTATGCGTCTTTTCAAGCAGCTCATCATAAATAGCAGAATAAGCAAAGATTTTAGATAAAACTCAATGAATCATAATAACACACTAAAACTGAATCAGGCTTATAAGAATAAATTATTCTTATAAATCTATTATTTGGCAACACAACAGCTTTACAATCTCATTGGAAAGTTCCCAAACTTATTCAAATAGGGTTGCGAGCAATGCAAAATGTTATAGAATCTAGTGGCGATAAAACTGGTTAGGTGAACTAGAGTCCTTTAGAATTAATGTATCTATGGGGCGAGATGAGAACAGGCGGGAACAAGCAAGAACAGGTGGACATACAATATGCGCTGGGATTCGCAAGCTCACCCGTACCACGGTATTCGAGATAAATGCTCACAACGTATCGAAACTTATATTTTGAATGTTTATAAGATTTGCTCCCAATATTACAATAAATGCTTTGGTTTTGATAATATAATTTATTAAACCATGACTGATAACAATTAATAGATCTATATTATATAACAATTAAAGTTTGTAACAAATAATAGATCTATATTAAATAACAATTAAAGTTTGTATCCAACTTAATTATTTTAAATAACTCTAAAATACCTAAAAAACTTAGCTATAAATAGTAATAACACGTTAAGTAATAAGTAAAACAACGTTAAGTACTAAGTAATAAAGAAACAAATAAACAAAAAGTGGAAGGTTACTATTAAATTGAAACCAAAATTTAAAATACAAACGTGATCATTTTATTTAAGATATCGCGCCTAAATCATGGTAGAGGGTCGGTCCGCGACCACACCTGAATTATTAAACCGTTACAAAGGTTGATGAATGGTCGATTTAATTCACTGGACATTTCGCACTGGACCGATCCGCGACCTATCGCTATTTACATAAGAATCCACAGCGCCCTCTTTCCCACGATCTCATTATATTGTTTTCACTAGAATTTTTATGCTCACATTTTATGAAATAGAATAATAATAGTCAATTATTTTATATTTAAAAATGAATTAATATTTGTTGGTCTTGCTCTCGAGAATAGATTAATCGATTTGGTAATTTTCATCTTTAAAATATTTGTAAAAGTATAGACTGAATTGTTTGGCTCATTTTGATTTTAAAATATTTGTGAAAGTCCATGGAAAGTTTAGGTAAGCTGACGGGTTTTAGAAATAAGGAAATGATCTAGAAAGATAATAAATACAACTATTTCTTAAGACACGCAGGCAAAGTTGCGCGGTTTAACTAGTATCTAGCGGAAACGTATTGAGGTTTAATTATTAAAGTGAATATTTTTTACTTTGAAAACTCCTAATTATGTTTGTGTGACTGTATATTGTTCCGCTGTTTTATAAAAGGAAAAATGTGTTTGCGAGTATTATGATGATAGGCGTTTTGTTGAATAAAATATAAAGTAATTTGCTCGACGTAAGTACGATGGAGTTTTGTTGTTGATGAACGAAACCTGAATGTGTTGTGAAGGTAGTATGTTATTTTTATATGGCCTCATTATATTTAAGGTTTTTTAAACTGTTTTTGAATTACTAACATTTAAAAATTCACTTTATTGTACTAGTTTAGTTTGCCGACGTGTTATTCAGATATATAACTTTGATTGACCTTTTCACTTCGGGATGAAATTGTTCGAAATCCTCTCTTAGAGTTCGCCTACGCTCCTCAATGAACACACGTGACAAATTTCAGCTTTCTGCGCCCAGTTGTTTCGGCTGTGCGGTGTCTGTCAGTCAGTCAGTAACGACACAGTTTTATGTATATTGATATAGGTCGCAGGATTACCAGCCATCCATATGTAGTATTTCATAACATTATAATCATAATTAATTCAAAAATCTAAATAGATCTCCTAGATACAGTTTTACATAATTTAATTCTTTCAGGGCATTTAGGAGCTGAATGCGTGAAGCCCACAATCGATCAGAGTGGCTTGCATTGGGAGAGGTCTATATCCACTAATATCCAGTAGTGAGCTGCGATAGGCTGATGAGGAGGGTATATCGATAACGTTTTACGTGTTTTAGATATACGTACGTTAAGGTTCTATTTTATATAGATAATTTTATAATTACCACATTATTATCAATCGATGATGCTTCATTTAAATAAGAAGGAAATCGATGCGATGAGAAAAGACTAGGCTAGTTTATGTTAACCTGAGGTAATTTTAATAACCATAGGCAAGGGTTATTTCATTTATTTTACACTAGCTGACCCCGCGAACTTCGTACCGCCAATTCAACGTCACTTACCGTACCGACATTGACATTCGTTACGCGCGTTTTTTTAAATATGCAAAATTAAATGTTTATTTTTCAATATTTCTGAGAGATTTTCTTAATATTTTTTTCCGTAAGAACCTTCTCCTAATAATAACAAATACAACAAAAAAAGAATTAGTGAAATCGGTCCAGCCGTTCACGCGTGATGCCGTGACCAAGGAAAACGGGTTTCATTTTTATATATATAGATTGTTTGTTTTTGTATGCTTACTTTGCTTCTCTTGTATACAAGAAGCAATGTTTTTATAATACGAATATTAAACTACTATACGGTTAGATGAACCAAGTCCGAATGGAGGTTAATACCAAATAATATTCTATACTGAAAACAGGAGCTTAACCATCAGTTTCTCGAACAAAAACAAGCCTGTAAAGTTCAAGACAAACGGCTATATATAAATGGTTTATCGTAAGAGCATATAGTGTAAGTACAATACTATGCGCACATGTGTGTGTGTGGTCGTAGATAAATGTGTGCCGTCCTTACTTAACGATACACAATACACAACGTAGCTGAATTTGTTCTAAAGTCCAACATGTTAGGATTTACTGCTGCGTTTGCTACGAAACTACTACGGAGTTTGCGGTTGGCTACATAGCGTAGCACTTGTATTGTTTTATTCTACGGTGTAGCAAGCATGTGTTATATAAGTGCAGAGGTGTAATAGTTGAACTAAGCTCATTATGACTCTATGACTCAGAGTCTGTAACTGTCGTTTAACGTAAATGTTTAGGAATAGGTTTTTCAATCAGTACACATTACGAAAGGAACTGTTGTTACTTCCATATTCATAATATCAATGAAGACTTTTATTAATTATTGCCAAATAATGGCAATACTATTTAGATGATAAAATTAATATTAATATGTATTTTAAGACTAACAAAAAGTACAAAATGTATTAATATGTATATATTTGGCCTACACAAGATATCTGTAATGAAGTTAAGTAAATCAATTACATCAAGTCTACGGTGAGGAATTCATAGTTCCTAGATAAACCTACTAAATGAACGGCACAATGGTTTAGGCGGTTGTCGCGCCTTCATCTGCTTCTGAGTGTTGTGGGGTCAAAGCATACATGGGTCCATATTTTGTGTGGGCTACAAATTGTTGTTTTGAGTATTATATGTGTCTATTTCATATATTTTTGTAAAGTCTTCTACGCACGAGAACGAAGTATGTAAGTAATTATAAAAAGTTATCCTTAGTGCTGTAGTAAATGTTTACGTTAAAAATAAATTATACAGGCAATCGTTTTTTTTATTGCATTGAAATACAATAGTTACCGTAAGTACTTACCGTGCTAGCTTTAGGGCGTGCAGTGCTCGATTTGGCCTTGGGGCGCGCTGGAGGTGTCGGGGGCGCGGGCGGCGTGCCCGGCGGGCTTGAATCTGTGCTCGAAGTTGAAATGCTCGACTTCTCCGACCCCGGATTGCTCGACTGTGACATGTGAATAAAGTATTAAACTGTGAGTGTGTTGTAGCTTTAAAGCGCCTTAATGTTTATTTTATATAAGGTTCTTTAACAGTTGTTAAGTTCAAATTTAGGTTGAGTGCCAGAGGTCATAACTGAAAGAACCCTTATAATTTATAACGAATTATAATTACAATTTTGTATAGAATAAAAGCTGTATAAAGCTTAAATATTGTAATGTTTGAAATAGATAACTAATAGATAACTAGTGTATTATAGATACCAAATGCCTTGTTGGTCTAGTGGTCGTATGCGGCTGCTCATCAAGTCCCAGGTTCGATTCCCGGGTCGGACTAGATATTTGTGTGATTCACAATCAGTTATTTACTACCCTTATTACAAGCTTTGCTTAGTTTGGGACTACATGACGTTTTGTGTAATATATCCGAAATATTTATTTATTATACAATACTATTACCTATGAAGTATATTGTGAGAAAGCCTCCAACCGGAATTGAGAGGAACTAAAAGGGTAAGAACGCATTTACTAACGTACACGTGACCATGGGCTTCGGCATGCATTTACTATCAAGTGCTTCGTTTGTCCCCATGAAATACAAGCACAATTATCTGTTACAGTTCCCTCACGTGGTAAGACCTTTATCTTAATGTTTTAATAGTGTTATACAATGCAGGTGTGAAACATGATTAGGGCTCATAGCGAGAAACAGATGAGAAACAATCCATCAACGTCTTGGAGTGAGAGGTGATATTTCCGTGATTATCATTGTGGGATATTGCATTACACAGGTGTAGTGTTCTGATGGAATGTACTGTACCAAATACAATTAGGTTAAGCAAATATTAGGTCATTTTTAAAATAAGAGATAAACTTGAAAATTATATTATCTAAGTTTAGGTGCAATGAAATACATTTACATCAATTTTAAACTTTGTTAACAGATTGTCTGTGATTTATTTATTTTTGACTTTGCGATTAACGATTCTTAACATTGTATTGTCTTGGAGTTTTTTATTATTTGTGATTCCTGTTTTTATATGTACAATGCTTTAAATATGGTCTCTGGTAAATTTTAACTTAAATTTACATGTAATATTTTTATAATGATGCCAGATGGCTGGCAGGAGCTGGATGCGAGAAGCACAAAATCGATCAAAGTGGTGTGCAATGGGAGAGGCCTATGTCCAGCAGTGGACTGAGATAGGCTGATGATGATGATGATGATGATGATTTTTATAATTAAATGAAATCATAATTATAAAAAACTTATTTGTGTTGCTAAATACGCTGTTTTAACCTCTAGAAGTATTGGTCTTTTATTTTTTTTTAAATCTTTGTAGAGAGGATAATTCGTTTAACATTGTTATTGTAGTGTTATTCATTTTTAAAGTGACTTTGTTTAAAAAGGAATTACATAGCTATGAAGACCGCTGACGCCGCACTTGCACAATGCCCTGCGCATATTGTTTTAACTAAATTAAAGAGCTGACTCATGTCCGGCGTTCATCGATTTCATATATTGTAAATTAGTATATAACACGTATTTTATTTTGTAAGAATAATTATTCCATATTCCTACTTTGAAGTGGAATGATTATTCATTAGGGTTAATTTTGTAGTTTTATTTTATTAATTAAATTAGTTGTAAAATCATTTCGTTTTTTTTTCAATCTTTCTGCTGCCGCAAACGTAATTAAGGTTACATTTAAATTATTAAACCATTTAATGGTACCAAATTAAAAGAGCAGTCAAACTGCAGATTCTAGCCTAATAGGTTAATTAATAAAGGCGTTATAAGGGGTGAACTTAACACGACCAGGCAGCTGGAAAGCCGCCAGACATTTAAGTATAAAAAGCTAGATTAATGAGGCTACCTAGCTTTGTAGCTAAAAACTAGATGTGACTATATAGTAACGAATTACAAGCATTCTGTGCGGGGCATAAATCAGAGTGATTAATGGAACGAAGTATAAATATACTTTATTATTATATTGTGTAATGTAATCACTGTAATTCTGTTTTCTTTGTCTTCTGATTCTATTTATTGTCAAAGCAATATTTATTTTAGTATTAATTACTAAACAAAAACAATTATCATTATGAGAACGAAAGGTTCCTGATTCAAGTTCTGAGTTGCTTCATGTCAATATCACAACAACACAGGCTTTACTATGATCATTTACAGCAACTTTTTTTTTTGTTGTAATGGAATAGGCGTTTTCTTCCATCTCACCTGATAGAAAGTGTAGATGAAGACGAAGATGGTACACGCCCATCCAAAAGAAACCTGTTCACTCTACTCTTAAGGGCTCCAGAGTTCGAATTATCAGGAAAAATAGACCCAGGCAGGTCGTTCTAAATTTTGGCGACTCTCACTAAGAACGAGCTGTCAAACCGTTTAGTTCGACTTTTGGGTATGTCAACAACGTATGGATGAAACTTTTGCCTGCGCCTGGTAGTCCGATAAAGGAATGGAGATGGCTCGATCAGTTCGAAAAGAGCTTTCGAGCACTATCCAAAGTGTATCCTATAAAAAACCGTTGAGCTGTATGTTGGTTATCGCTGTAATAAGTAGTCTTTATCCTTTCTCAGGCTTTAGACTATCTGTGTACTAAATTCTATTGAAGTCGGTTCAGTAGTTTTGTCGTGAAAGCGCGACAGAAAGACAGAATAGCTATCCCATTTATAATAATACTAGCTTGCACCCGCACCTCCATCCGCGTATAAGTTGGTTATCACGGTAGAAGTAGTCTATATTATTTCTTAGGTTTTTAACTATATGTGTACCAAAATTCGTTCAAACCAGTTTAGTAAATTTGGCGTGTAAGCTGGACAGACAGTTACTTTACTATTACTATTATTACTTTCACATTCATAACATTAGTAAGGATAAGTAACGATGGTAAGGATATGTGAATTATTTTAAAACCATTAACTTGAACTTTGAACTTGTAGTCCTTCGAGTTTAAGTATTCAGTACTCACGTCGGAATGCGGTGGGTGTGTGCGCGCTGGTGAAATAGGAGATGACACTCGTTGAGAGTTACCATCAGTGGCGTTGCTGTTGGCAGTGTTTGTACTGTTACCAGTGCCACTACTACTCGTCGTGCTTGGTGTACCTGGAATAAAATATTATTATAAGCACCGATTTTTTTTATTTAACGTTTTGTAGCCTAACTTTTGTAGCTAGCTGCGATCGTATAAGTGTATTTATTTATTTATTCTGTCAATTAACTTAGGACATCACCTTATCGCTTTACATTGTCCAAAGTTGAGCGACCTTCGTCACGCTGTATCTACTTACAACTAAGTAAAGTGTAAAGTCTAAGTGAAGTAAAGATTAAAATTCGAATAATAATTTCCTTTGGTAAACTCAATTGCTTGTGTACTCTAACTGTGCCACGTTTTCTAGCAAAACTCTAAAAGAAGATGTACTGTGTGAAAGGTACCGTCAAATTTTCCGTTGGAAAAGATGCAGAATTTTTGAAAGGTAACTAGCACCGTTTCTTTTCTAATTTGTGTCAAATTGAATTGAAGTAGTTTCTAGTGTCAATGTGCATCATCGAATACAGCGTAACAAAATGATAAACTTAGATTTATTTGAAAAATATTTTCATGGATTTGTATAAAATTAAGTATTTCAAATATTTTTTTAAGCTAGCTTATTTAAATAGAAGGCTACTTTATCGCTTTAATTAATTCAGGCAGTTGACAAAGGTTTAGTCCTGGTAAATTAAAAAAAGTTTATTTATATTGTCTTTGTTTGAATGTTTCTCTCACAGTGGTCAACATTAATTTTATTATCTATTTCTTATCTAGACAATCAGGTCAGCTATGGCATTTGTTCCAGTAAAGAGTGTATGACATAAATTAAGTGTTGCAGTTTAGTCTTGACTATGAATGGGTAGAACAGGGATAGTAATAAGATACAAGAATGAAAAGAAACCTATAATAATTTCGAGCCTTTTAATATGAGAACCTCTTAACCTTTCGAGATTGTACGCCGCAGGCGGGTCTCGTATAATGGCATTGTCGACGGCAAAGTTCCGCAGGGACCCATTTCTGTGAGGTATAACACAAAACCCTTGAACAGGAATGCAAACCACAATAGTAGGGAAGGCGGGGATGATCTGTACATGTTGAGTCGGTAATTGTCAGTATTGTAAGGTTTTGTAGCGACGACAGCGAGCTTGGCTGTAAGAAATGTGATGTAAAACTATCAGTTTGGTTCTCGCTACTTTAGTTCGTATAAGTATGGTGTCTGCTCTTAATTTGTAGACGTTGGAATTCAATATGTAATTCAATATGTACCTTAAAATTAACGTAGATTGCGATTAACCGAGCTTTCTAACAACTTTCCTGTAACCACATTTAAAAAAAAAGGCAGGTAGTTTTGACAGTTGGGCACTGCTATGCGTAGACTTTGGTACGGTAAAAGGTCAAAAATATTGATATAATACTTATGAAAAGCTCTTCACAATTTTACTAATCAACTTTAGATACCTACATATAATGATTCTTAACTGCACGCTTAAAATGCGTATTAAATCTCCTCACGTAATTAAATATACAGAAATGTATATGTTGTATTAACCTAAACAAGTAGCGTGTCCCAAAAACCTTGTTTGAAGCTAATCAGGAATTCAAGGAGCAGGATTAAACAAATTGAAGACCCTTCAGTTCGGGGATCGATTAAAAATTGGTATTCCCCGGGATTATTGCCAACCCTTCACGGATTTACGATTTCCCCGTTACGTAATGGAGAAATTGGCAGACGTGTATTAATAATATTTTATTTTACTTCATATTTTAAAACAATATTTGAAATATCTACAATAGTTTGTGTATTGTGAGTTTGCTGCTGGTAAATTATAATGCATCTACCATAAACCATAACCATGTATTGATTTAAGTCCGTCACAATTAATGCCGTTGTTAAATAAGTGGTTATAATTTACCCATTTACGGTTACAAATAAGGTTGGTTTTTAGATAGCGAGGAATAGTTATAGAGGTTTTTAATAAGGCAAATAAGCTACTCCACTTAAGCTATATATTAAAGAGTTATTGCGTCACTAAACAAGTATCAAAAATTAAGCGATTGTAGACCGAATGTCAGCAAGCATTCTAGTGTTTCGGATTCTTGCTCTCAAGATAGACTTCTAATTGAAATAAAGGCGACAATGCTTATAGTAATACGTGACCCTTCTTGTTAAGTGTCTTTGTATTCACACCATTGTTATAATATTATAATTATCTTTTTACTGACCTCAGAAGATAAGTCTAAATCAGCTCTTTTTTTGTTAGTTAACTTCAAATAGAGTCATTTATGAACTGATTTGATAGACATAGATATGATAAGTATACTTGTTCATGGTTTCATTCAAATTCCAAAAAACAATGCTGCTCCAAAGGATGTCAAATTAACAAATAAATAACAATCCAAAACTACCTTTATTTAAATATTTCAAAATAAATATAATATTTCCCAGTATTTAAATATTTTTTTCTTATATATTAACTTTTAAATAAATTTATAGAGTATAAAAGAGAACTATTTGGGAATCTTATGATAACGAAAATTTTTGTCCTTTCACAGTAACTAATTTTGGCTTTGATGTGGGACAAAAATTAGAATTTTAAGTCAGACTTAAAACTTTTGTATTTTATAAACGGCTGATTTTATCTATACATCGATATTTTGTACTTACTGGCATTTTCTGGTGGCGGTGGCTGGTGGTGGTTTTCGGTGTGCCGCCGCAAGGACCGGGCATCACAGTATGATTTCCCACAGCCATCTGCTTTGCATTCGTACGGCTTCTTGTTACGATGTGTTAGCATGTGACCATTCCTGCAACCAAAGTTGAATAATTATTGACTACGTTGAAAGACTTGTATAATATTTTATATCGAATTAGATCAAGCTAAAACGATACAGTGAATTTGCTTTCTTATAGAAACTAGTACAATAATTTAACGTCATCAAATATTCTTGGATAAAAATATGTTATAGCATTATTAAATCACAATCGTGTTTAATGCAGATGTAACTTCTAAAGAAACCTACAGTTATACAACGCAACCTAGTCCCCAGCCCCCAACCGGCACTTGTCGGACATATGCCCTTTACCCACTTCTAAGATGAGACCCTAGCCCAGTAGTGCGACATTATGATAAAATGGTAAATATCTAAATCATATTTATGTTTTGCATTGAAATGCTTTCTTTGCAGATAAATTTGAGAGGAAGGCCCATGTTTCTGAAGATAGAATATGTACACTAAGTACATATTCCATCTTTAGATACTGTCCACGGAGTACTAACTATTTCAACTCCGAAATTGAAATTCCCACTCCGGTACAGAACAGATATTTATGTACATACATAGCGTAAATGATACATGCTACAGATTTAACAGGTTTAGGGAAGTTACAAGGTTCCTAGTGCCAGCTACAAAATTATATTATAGAATTAAATACGTTTAAGCTACTTGCATACCACTGACAAAGTTTGAGGACAGTCATAAACTATAACTGAATTTAATATTCAGTTAGAGTCATGTATCTGTAAATAAAATACTCATGCTTTCTATCAGGTGGTGTCTCTACTCTTCACTTTGGTAGACTTTATCTTTCTTTCTTTATTTAAAAAGACAACTCCCGCATTAGGAATATAAATTCCTGTGTCGCGGGGGACTTTACAAACATACAAGAAACGGACACAAAGAACACCCTGACTCAGAACAACAAATTGTGAATCACACAAAGTGTTATCCTACGTGGGATTTGAACCCACGACACCTGGCGTAGTAGGAAGCGGCGTGGCGACCGCTTAAGCCACTAGGCCAACAGTGCAGTCAAAAACATTAATCTTAAAAAACATTAAAAAAAAAAGCTAATTGGATCAATTACAATTAATGTCGATTCCTTTAAATTATTGGGCGGCTATTTCTCAATTATTAGACCTTTAAAATATGTAGTTTCTGAACTTTAAATTTAATTTTTGCAAACTTTGCAACTTTGCAACTTTATTCGAAAGACTTTAACGTTTTTAGACTGAACCGATCCTTCGTACTTAAGTTGCTACAAAATTAAAACCATATTATTTATAAGACTTTAGATAAAAGAAAAGAGTTCCCATAACAATTTGAAACATATTTCAATAGCTATTTCGTTGCAGAAAGGATTAAAGTTGCTTGGCCAACATATCTCGTTCATTAATATGCATATGACATAAGTCGTAGCAATAAAAGTGACACCTTGCTCTGTACGCAATTCAAATGAGAAATTTTATCTGTGACTAGTTTATTTAATTCTTTGACCTATTTGCACCCTAATAAGCACATTTATGGTATGGAGTAATTTCTGTCCTTTAAATTTTATGATATATCTTACTAAAGTACTAATTAAAAGTTGTTTTGAAGTAAAAATAGTAGCTGCCTTACGTGATTTAAGACTAAAGTAATTTAAATAATAATCTATAAAAAGAAATTGAATTACTATGGAAAGGCGAAGGAAATCCTGAGTTCAGAATTAGTAAGAAAAAAAAATGCAAAGAAATAACTCCTTAGGAACATAATTAAATTCTCGTGTTTAGAACATGCAAGTGTGAACTTTAATTTTAAGTAGTTATAACACATTTTAAATATCTATACTTACAGATGGTCTTGCCTCTTGAACGCTTTGGCACATGTGATGCATACGTACTTGCGTTCGTCGCTGTGTGTGAGTTTGTGCTTGGCTAACGCTGATGCGTTCCCGAAGATCTTGTTGCATACCTGTAACAAAGGAGATAGTATTTTTACAAACGACAATTATCATCTTTTTATCAGGTTACTCTTAGCTTTGTGGTTCCTGACCTTGAGTTCGAGGTCAGATTCTCATCTAAAATCAATTACTCATGTAATGATGTGATGAGTGAGTACGGTCATTTATTGTATTCTATTTATGAACAGATATAATTTTGGAGGGTTCCGTAGTTCGTGACTGGGAACCCTTATAGTTTCGTCATGTCCGTCCGTCCGTCCAAACGGTTAGTGATTGAAAGATTATACTTTGCATGGATATGTGTTTCTATCATGTCGATAAAGTGGTACAATAAAATCATGAAAAAAAATCTGGCGTCTACCTTATTTTGTGGGGTATCGTTAGATAGGTCTTTTAAAAATATGGAGAGATTGTCAAGATGTTTTTTTTATTTAGGTATCTGTTTGCGAGGCGAGTTATTTAACTTTAAAGGACATTATATTGCAAAAACAGTTTTCCCCTCTAAAAGCTAAACGGCTGTCTCGAAAAATCTAACAAAATTGTGGTGGTAGTCCATGTAATGAGCTTCAATGGAAAATTATGACTGCTTAAATAGCTTTTTTAGTTCAGGAGTTATTGAGGCCTAACTTTTGAATTACGCGTACTTGGAAAATTTTGTACAAAAATAATTCAATAATAAGGAAACATAACAATTATCTATTGGACATCTTGGCATTGTATAATATGACTACGGAACCTTCTATGCGTAGCCTGACACGCAATCACCCGATATTTGTCTATTATAAATGCAGGTGTAAAATGATGTCATATTCTTAACCTGATAACATTAATATTGCTTTAAAATTATAATTGCAAAAGCATCTTTGTCTGTCTCTAAATTCATAATCTTTCATTTATATTTAGACCACTATTAAATTTCAGGGTATTTCATAACACCAAAAAAATCTTTTGTAACTCGAAAGACAGACTTGACTACTTATTTCTGTCGACACGTTTAGATGTTTATATGACAACCAAATAACCTAGTTATAAATTCCAAGTAAAAGTAAATGTTACGTAGATGGAACACGGCCGTACGTTTATATCCTACCATTTAATACGTGCACAAACGGTGAAGACGCCTTTTCACGTAAACAGAACTAACATGAGAATAAGGTACCGCCTCGGGCTAAACAGTACCCTGTAGTTAATATAATAATTATATTAAATTGAAGCGCCTATATTCAGCTACAATGAAAGAGGTCCCAGGGCGAGTGTTGACCCTAATCTTGCGTTTGTTTCTCATCTAATTAGGACGTCTCTTATCTTGTTTTTATTTGGGTTCCGCCTCTAGGGTAAGCTAATTGATAGCGTGTGTATTATAAGGATATGCAGGATTTTTCAAAGTCTACGGTTCTTTTGGTTCATTTGTTTGAAAAAAATAAAGATTTCTTAAAACATTTTCGTCCAAATAATAATGTATTTTTTTGAATATTTAGCATAAACACATCTAGTCCCATACATATACAGAAAACACCCAAACTAAAAAAAATACAGATAGAAAGTTGAAATAAAATTTACAAATCATATAAACTCTTTGGTTAACCCGGTAACCGAAGCCGAGGCAAGACAAGCACAGCAGTCGCATAATATATGCTACTTTAATGTACATAAGTTGAGTTGTAAATGTACCTAATTTGTACATCTCTAGGTAGTTCAAACTATTTACATGAGAACTATTTACCACTCTTAAGTCAAGAATAATGTAACTTTCCGGATAATTCGAGCACAACTATTCTCAAAGGGTTTACCCGCGCTGCCCACACGATACTGCTAACCTATTCTTGATTGATGATTGTGTGGTTTGAGTTACCTATATTGATTCCTACCTTTTCTGGTCTTTCGGTCACACATACAATATAATAGCCTAATGAAATACTTAGTGAAACCATTCCATAAATAGATTTAAATTTAATTACAAAACAAAAGTATGTATTAATATTAATAAGATATAAGGCTCCGCTCACGTGTGAATCGGTTATCACGGTGTGAAGACTTCCACATACAGCATGACGAAAACAAACAACAGCTCCATCTAGCGAAGAAACACTGAACTAATAAGAAAATGTGGAATGAACTAAACGGAGTAACTACTAATCCTGAATCGCGAAAAAGATATTCTCGCTCCGATTAGCATATATACAACATCCCAACAATAACTGTTGGGCAGTGGCCCACCAGGCATGATCACCTCAGGCGTGATCACCTCGCCTGGTCGGAGGATCCTCCCTTTGTGTCGGAGGAACACGTCACCCGTTCCTCCACAACGGTAAAGAGTAACCTATGTAGGTAATTCCTAAGTATCTCCATGCCCAATTTTATTGAAATCGATGTTGCGGCTTAGCCGCGGAAGTATAACAGACAGACATAGTTATTAATGAATTAATAATGTTAGTATGTATGTTTGGATGGGATAGATAATCATGTTCTAAAGAGGAATTAGAACAAAATAGAGAAAAAATGTGATATGTATAACAAGCTTGATGGTGGGTTCCCTTGTATTGTGGAGCAGAAGGTCATTAAAGGGAGGAATAATTGTATCATACGATCATCTACCCTGAATCTATATATTTATATGTGTGTGTATTAAGTAATATATAGGTGTATCTATTAGCTGGCTGGCAGGAGCTGGATGCGAGAAGCCCAAAATCGATCACAGTGGTGTGCAATGGGAGAGGCCTATGTCCAGCAGTGGACTGCGATAGGCTGATGATGATGATGATGATGATGATCTATTAGCTATACGTTGTTTCATACGTTATCATATCTTACATAAACGTTCAAAGTAAATCTAAATAAAGTAGCAGTTTTATTATCAACAGATGTCTCTCAATCATGAATTATTTATTAGGACAGGTTAAAGTGCTACGTATATATACAACCCTATTGTTCGATGTTATTATGGCCCACATTTGAATATTTTGCTCGAGCTCTTTTTGTTAACGAGTTTTTCGCTGATACTTCTAGAAATTTTTGGGTATGTTGTTATAAGAAGTCTGTTACCATGATAGCTTAGAATGAAAAAATAACATCCCGTCAGCAGTTTGGTTTGCGGAGGAATTTATTAAGGAAAATAGAGTTTATTGAAACCTGTGAAATGTGACATATTATTTGAGTTTGCCCACGTAGGGAGTCTAAATCTATTTCGTAAACATGCTCAGTCAAAAATATATGAAAGTACAAACCACACTAAGAAAATCTTGTACTAGTGTACGAAAACCTGACTGACGTTCTAAGACATAAAGTGAGATAGTTTTACGAGTCATAAAATGTAATCTTGATGTTTGTTGCAGACTATCTCAACTTAATTTAGGAATTAATTATATTAATCCATTTTGATTTAAATTATACTGCAAAGTTTATGCGGAGTCACTATATTTTAATCTTTTTCAAAGCATTGCTGACTTTAAGTTGCTTATCTTTTAATATAACAGATGCAGGCAAATAACATTATGAGACATTTATTGTTATTATTTGAATGCGTCTCTTGCGGAGTGGTAGCGTATACGACTGCTATGCTTCAGGTCCCGGGTTCGATTCGATTTTATGATCTGCTAACATTTGTTTCGAAGTTGCATAGTTGCCTATGTTTAACATGATTGTACGTATTTACACAAAAATCATACACGTATTCATATCAGTTGTCTATAGTTACCCCGCTTGTACACACACGTTTTTTCAGCGTAAAAAACTACGGTTAATTTGCCGCGTCTACGCACGGCACGCAGTGTTGTATGGATCACTATGAGAGCTTGTTGACACACGCGGCGGCGCAACGACACGGCAGCGCCGCCGTATGCACCGTGAGTTCCCCTCGGCGCACCGTGTCTACGCACGGCGTGATTTTCGTCAGTGTTGTATGGAAGTCTATGGGAGTGTGTTGACGACGCCGGACGTTCTCACGTTTTCGTGGCGGCTTCAATGCGACAAAACATGTACATACAATAGTTAGTATAGTATTGCACCATTTGCTGAAGCACAGGTTTCCAACCTAGTTCAGCAACGGAGGCTAGTAATAAGACACAATTCGGTACATATGTAGTTAACATGCAAATGTAATGATCTGATAAACTTATCGAATTGTTATCAATCTATATTTGACAATAAATTATTATTATTATTATTTCTTAATTTTGTAAACGAGATAATTTTAAATCTAGAATTAATAATACCATTAATTCGGGCCTGTAATTAATTCGGGCCTTATAAAAATAACAATCGAAAATTACAAAAATGGCACCTGGCCGTAGTCTTGAATGGTAGCTTTTCCGTGCCATACGAATGCTTGTATGTTTTCTTAATGGTACGGCTAATGTGCCGTACGATTAAAGAAAACTCTCCGTCTACAAAAAGCCTAAGTATTCATGGCGAAGACGTCGTAGCTTGGCGGCAGAAAAGACACAATAGAGCGGCACCTGACCGTAGTTTCGTACGGTAGCTTTTCTATGCCATATACATGCTTGCACGTTTTTTTTACCGTACGGCTAAATTGCCGTACGGTTAAAAAAACGTGCCGTCTACAAGAGGCCCAGTCTACCCATAATACAAGTTCTGCTTAGTTTGGCAATAGATGCGTTGTGTAAATGTATTTGAAAATTATAATTATTACTAAGGATACAAAAATCTATTTAAACTCGCTATTTTAAGTTATGGCACAGGTTTAAAAAGCTGTGGATTGTGTAAATAAAACACGGTACATTGTAAATATGTACAAAAGTGGTTTGAGCTTGAACATATGAGTAGCGAACTAAAATTGTTATCGAAAAACAAACGTTGCTTCGCTATTTGCTAATTGTATTTCATCGCATAGCTCTGCAGAACCGAATAAATACGTGTGATTGAATATTTTTCGACATTAACCCTCAAATTGACTGAATATTTCAATGCGAATGTTTGATGAACATTTTTGATTTTGTACACGTGTTGTACTTATAGCGACTTTCATTAGAGCTAGACAGCACTATTTAGTGCCTAGTCACAATTTAATTTTATCTTTCATCGCCATGAATTTGTTTTAAATTGAATTCATAAGGAGTTGGGATTGGGAAATCGTATAATTTTTTTTTCCATCCAACTAACTTTTTTGACATCCTAATAATATTATAAATGCGAAAGTTTGCGGGTCTATGTCTATGTATGTTTGTTGCTCTTTCACGCAAAAACTACTGAACGGATTTGGATGTAACTTTACAGTAATATAGCTTACATATCAGAATAATCACAAGCTACTTTTTACTGCAATGATCGAGATACACGCGGTAGTTTTATTATAAATTTTACTTTCAAGTGTTTCAGTACTTTGATAAACTGTTATCATAGTTGGCTCCCTTAGTTAGCTCTGACGACACACACCAGATCAACATTGTGTATTTTTAAATCTCACAGACATACTAGTACTTACATTATTTTACTAGTTAGAAAATGATCTATTCATCGAACGGTAGGCTCTAATAAATAGACGTTCTAATAAAAAATAAATCGGCCAAGTGCGTATCAGGCCACGCACAGAAAGGGCTCCTCAGTCACCCATAATGGATTTAAAATCATATCCAATAGTTAATTGTTATGTTTACGTATTAATGCGTTAATTTTGTATGACGTTTTGCAAGTGAGCGCATTTTACCAGTTAAGCCTCTATAACTCCTGAACTAACAAAGTCATCTAATCCGTTATAGTTTTCCCTCAAAGTTCATTATATGGACCACCTAACGAATTTTTCCAGATTTTTTGAGCCAGCCGTTTAGCTTTTAGAGGGGGGGGACGCCCTGTTTTTATAAAAAAGTGCCTTTTAAAGTGAAATATCTCGCAAACGCATATCTCAATCAGAAAATCGTCTTATAAACCATTTTATTTTTAAAAGACCTATCTAATGATACCTCACACGATGGGGTAGCCGCGAGAAAAAAATATCATCCCCACTTTACGTGTAGAGGAGGTACCACAAATAAAAATATTTTTCATAAGTTTATTGTAGCACTTTGTCGACGTACTTACAACACATATTCTTGCAAAGTTTCATCTTCCTAGCACTTACCGTTTGGACGGTAAGTCGAGGACGGACGGACGGACGGACGGACATGACGAATCTATAAGGGTTCCGAGTCATAAACTTCGGAACCCTAAAAAACAATTTGAAATGATTAAATATATATAGTATTACTATGTATCGTAATCTTTAATCTAGGTATCAACTTTTATAAGGAGCATACAGGATAAACATACGAGCTCCATCGTCAGATTGTGTTGTTTGGCAGTAAATTAAATTGGTTGGTGATGTTATCGGAAACTGAAGGGTCTAGCACAAAGGTCCAGGAAGGGATCTATTGTTCTTCACCCCTGAGATACGCTTGCCTTAGTTCTCTATAGTTAGAATGGCTATTGTAATTAATATTGTAAATGTGGTCCGGCGTACATTTACTTTAAAAAGTAAGTTATGTACCACTTGCTTTTAAAAATAATAGACTGCAGGTTCGGCCTAGTGGTTTAAGCGGTAACTATGACGCCCTCTACTGCGCCAAGTGCAGTGTGCTCAAATCCCACGTGGGACAAAACTTTGTGTGATCCAGAAATTGTTGTTCTGAACCTGGGTGTTCTTTGTGTATGTTTGTAAAGTCCCCTGGAACACAGGATGTATATTTCTAATGCGGCATTTGTCTTTATTATTAAAAAAATGTGTGTATAAAGCGTCTGTCTAGTTGTTTGATAACTAATTAAATGACATTGTATTTAATTACATATAAGAAACGCACTAGAATCGTGTTTTTTTTATGAATGATCCAAGTTGTCAGAAGTTAAAGCTTTTATACTACATACGTATAAGTAAGGAAGTATAAAAATTACTTGTAAACATAATTTATAAAAAGCATCTCTTTGCTCATGCATTTAACAATGTACTTTTATAAAGTGAATCAAATAGTATAAAAAAATCAGTATCAAGAGTTTCTGAAACGACAAACGCCAATAAACAAAATTTAAGCTTGGTATCTTGGTATGATAATTGTTAAATCTATTGTTTTATCCATCATCATCATCTTCAAAGCCTTTATTATTGTTGTTTTATTTATATTATTATCATATTATTATTGCCAAGAATATTTACGGTTGTTACTACTTCAAGCAGTTTTACGTGAATGGTACGATACGTTAAGATGAGTACATATATCATACATAAATCTTGAGTTAAATTTTAATTACTTACTTTAACTTTAATAATATGCATAAATAAGACTCCTCTATTTCTGTTTAGTGCAGAGGTCGGGCCTTTTTTTTCTTTTTATTTAATTACTTAAGATCTTAAATAAAAACCTATACAGCTGTATTTTCTTAGAGTCCACTGCGTTGGTGTTTAAGTAATTTAGATAGACTTAGGAATATTAATGACATGTCTAAGTCGGCTTATGTACAGACTTGTAAAAAATATTTTATATATATATAAATATTTATTGTTACTATGGAAACAAAGTAAATTAGGGCCACAAAACACTAGCGACTATCGGCGACTAGATGGCTTTTAGAAGCTAAATACGGCAACCGAACGCTCCACAACGCACACTTAAAAACGCCAAACGCGGAGCTTGAGTCGCACATAGACATATTTATTAGGATTTAGTTTATGTCTTTATTGTAGTTATTGGTACGTTAATAATTATTCCCAGTATGAACACAGTCGAAAATTAATTGTTAGAGCTGTCAAAGGGCAACTTTGAACACGATATAAATGATCTCTTGTTCAGGCAACCGGGCATATGTCTTCATTAGGAACTCTCGGATTGTAGCGAGCTACATATAAGTACATTCTTTGCACTTGATAATACGTGTTACAAGTTTGCTAACCTTAGATTCCTGTAAGACATCGTCGTGAAATAAAACTGACAATTATATTTCTGTTTTCTATGTTTCTTTCCGAGGTCAACCTCCTTGTTAAAGGCTTGTTTCTAATGATTCTTTTTTGTGCAGTAGAAAGTACCTATCTATTTTATATATTCTTAAAAATAGTTTTTAGTTTAGGTAAATCTGACATACTCTATTATTCAACAAAGAGTTCTTGTTAACTTGTCCTTGCTACTTATCGTATAAGTAAACTACCCCCTTTCATATGAGGGGTAAGTCCCGTTCTCATTCCTATCCTCATCATAATTTTGACCAGAACTATGCCGTCTATAAAGCGATAAAATGATACCCTATTTTTATTTATACACTATAATATCTGAATGTATAAAAAGTTTCGCTGAATAGGACTCACCCACAACGGAGTTCAATGATATCGGAATAATAAATTCATATTGACTTATTTGTTCAAAATCAATTGAGTATATGAAACAGTAAAATAACAATTGTTGAAAAATGAAAAGGAGAAAAAGATAGGAAACGGGCTACAATCGATACGGAACAGTTATTCATCGAGAAATTAGAAAGGAAACAATAATTTGTGCGGTGCTCCGGATTCCAACAATTTCTTTAGTACTTTTGAAGTAATATTTTACGACTCGACTTTTAGGGTTTCGATGTCTCGTGTGTCTGTTGTAGTTTCAGTGTGGAAATGAAATTAAAATGTTCTAGGTAATATATATGTATATATCTGTAGTAGGTAATCTTTATCTTATAAAATGGAGTTTTAAGGTTTCACTTAAATTCGCTCGCTAGATTTTGCATAAAATATCCATATATTTTTAATTTAAAACTTTTGCATTTATAAAACTAGTGGAATTGAAAAAAGAATGGCATCCTACTAATATTATAAACGTGAAAGTTTGTGAGTATGTGTGTATGTTTGTTGCTCTTTCACGCAAAAACTACTGAACGGTTTTGTATGAAACTTTACAGTAATATAGCTTATATATCAGAATAACACATAGGCTACTTTTTTCTGCAATAATCGAGATAAACGGGCGAAAGCTAGGTTATTAAAAAAATATATTAAATCGTAGATGTCAAAATGTATCACTGTTTAACTCCTGTCAAAACTTCACAGGTTGCCTAGCAACCATAATGATACGCGGGTAACACCGCGGGGCACAGCTAGTATGTAAATATTTACGTATGCGTAAGGCTAAAGATTTCGTTGGTTTAAGCAAGTAATACAATTAATACAAGGTCTGCTTACTTTGGGACTAGATGGCGTTGTGTGTAAGATGTCCGAATTATTCATTATTATTTTTTATTTGATCATCTGAATCTGGCTTGGATTAGATCATGAAAATTAGACTTGAAATGGATACACAGTAAGATGCGTCTTAAATGAGTGATGTCTACACACACCTAAGATATAGGGGTAACTTGAAGTACATATAAAACTTACATCTTTTGAACAACCATTACGTTACAGGATAAGTTATGACGTCATTCATGGTTTTATTGGAATATAAACTGACAACGATAGGAGTGACATGAACCGGACTCGAACATTTATAACGGGTTTTAATATCAGCTTTATGAGATCAAATAGCTTTACACGAAACGGTTGGGAATGTAGGATATGAACCTCTTTCACATAATATTTACATCTGAATCATTTTTACGGTCTAAATTATAATAATTATTTAGGCAAGGCTACACTAGTGTAACTAATTAAGAAGTTAGTTATGAAGTTTAAGTAAAAATAGTACTTAGTTTATTATATTTGGCGAAACGCTGAAAGAACTGAAAAGCAAATTTTTTGCTAGAAAGTTTTATTTTATAATTTTTGGTAGTTATAAGGCACTCATTACTACATGTATACTTTTAACATTGTTGGAAAAGCTAGGTACCTTACTTTAGCTATTTACTGTTTGAATATCGTACTTTGTAGGTCATTTAATCTAAAAGATATCGTATGATCAGTGATTATTGCTTATTTTCTTACCCTTAAGGTACTTTCTTTAATTAATATGAAATTAATATCGAGGTGTATCCTTTCCAATAAATAAAAAAATATGGAAATCGAAATCCTCTGTAAAAAGTTATGCGTGGTTAAATAAAACCAACAGTGAGTCATCATCATCTTCCTAGCCTTATTCCCAAGTTTATTTGGGGTCGGCTACTTGTTCAACCGATTTTACCTGAATTTCAGTTTTTCCACGGAGCGACTGAACTGACTGAAATTCAAAGATTGAACTAGTTGTCAGTATATTTGAGGGCACTGACTTCCCAATAACGATTGCCATAGATGTTCATGACAACCGGGACCGACGGCTTTACGCGCTCTCAGAGGCAGGGGCGTGAATCACCGCCAAACTTCCAAACTCCGGGCAGCTATTAGGAATTTCCTAAGAAAATCCCAAAAACACTTTTTGGCCCGACCCGGGATTTGAACCCGAAACCTCTTGATTAGCAGTGGCATACGCTAACCACTAGACCAACGAGGCAGTTATAACCAACAGTGAGTGATCAATAATTTTAAATTTTTCTACCTTCTGTTATTTTTTTCTAGATTTATACAAGAAAAAATCAGATGGCTCTAAAAAGTTGTGCGTTTTCATACATACAAAATAAAAATACGCATCGAATTGAGAACCTATTCCGTTCTTTTCGTTGGTTAACAAGCAATGCTTTTTGGACGAGCAAAATAGAATTTTGAATAAATTAAGGGATTGTGACAAGATAATAAGTTTTTAAAAGCGTATGTAGCAAGTATGTGCATTGTAACTTCCAATACAAAAGGTGAACATTTTCTTACTTAAAAAGTTAACTACTACTACTAACTATCATGTGAGTGTGCTATAACTTCTTATTAGGAGAATAATTTCTTTGGAACCAGATAGAACGGCGTTTATATTACAAAATGTGCTTTAGTTTAAAGTGCAGTTTCATAGTACTAGAATGGCTGCATTCGGCATTTCAATTCTTATTGTGTCAAGTCCATGACCCACATTATAAAACATGTTACATTGAGGCCAAGACTCGTATTACCGTGCAAACCGCTTTTGGGACCATATTAAGAAACAGGTCAAGTCAAAAGTACACTTTGAAATTAATTTAGTTACTTTTGCAGAGTAACGGTAAAGCTTTTTATGACCTAAACAAAAAAGTAAACATATTTTTATGATGTAAAAGAAGTATTTGACACCGCTTGATGTTTGATAAAAAGGATAAAATAGTTTGTTTGTAATTTGAAGTATTTGAATCTAGAACCACTTTGTAAAATAATATATGTTAATTTTATAAACCTCAACAAAAGGTAGTGGTTCTTTTGGAAACATTCTTTCAATGTCAAGTAGCCCAGATTTCAAGGAAGGTATATAATACCAGCGACCAAAAGGAGCGGTGTTAACTGTGAAAAATATTGCAAAAACTAAGAAAAACTCTTCTTTTTGTGAGTTTCTATCGCGTGCGCTGCGTAAACATTTTGCAAAAATAATATCTCCCTATCTTTGCCTAATTTTAGTTTATTACGAAAACAAACATTATATACAAATTAGAGAAATAGTACCATAAGTAATTTACATATTATTGAAAACAGTATCCATTTTTCATGCATGAAATAATTATTCAACGTTTAAAAGTTCTAAAAAACATCATCGACAGCCTATACTCGTATCTATGTTATTGTAAACAATCTGTTTTATGGTAAACAAAGTTGTTTACACTTTATAACATCCACCAAAACCACGCATTGTAATAGAAGACGCAGAAGATGTCGCGTGGGTCAGCTAGTATATACAGGCATCGGTATCCTAAACACACCTTTGTAGACTACTCAGTTTGAAGTTGTACCGACTTTTATTATCCGTATACATAGTTGCTAACAGAAAATAATCTACCTAAATATTATATCATAAAAAGTTATCAAAGGGAAACTTAGTGAAGAGAAAACTTTCATCTCCTTTCAACGAATGTTAGGATCTCATCTTATATATCAAAATAAAACGTCAATACCAAAAAAATATCAAGTGAATACGTGACAGCCCTATCTCCCATTCGCTTTTATTTCCTTCACACCGGTATAGTTCTGTAAACTCGTGTTTACTGCATTATATTATTACCGTTCGCTTATGTTTTTCGGTAACTGCCGAGTGGATTTTATGGGTTTCACGAATAAAGCCCTAGTTCACGGAAAGAATTGGTTTGTTGTTATTGGAATTCTCTTTCATTTTAATAATTTGAACAAACTATATATTAACGTATAAAATGTAGAATTGATGATGACTCCATATTAAAAAAATCTTTACTGATTGTGTTTGTATTACTGACGCTTGACTTTTCAAGAAAATTTTATAATTATTATTGAGAAAATATGATAGTATTAAATTTCCCTTCATTAAGGTAATACTTTTTCTTTTCCTGTTTTTAAAAGACAACTTTTACAGTAGGAATATATGTACACCTGTATCACGCTAGACTTTACAAATATACATGAAACGGACACAAAGAACACACAAACTCAAAACAACAGTTTGTGGGTCATACAAAGTGTTCTCCTACGTGGGATTTGGCCCCACAACACCTGGCGCACTAGCGAGCTAACCGTTAACCGGGTAGTTCCTATATTCTTCTTAGTTTTATAATCTCAAAAGCATTGATACTAAATGGATAGTCTGCAAATCTGTCATATCAAATAACTGAAGCCTCGTAAAGCCGTTAAATCCGTTTTTTTCCGACACATCATCATCGGAAAGTGCGAGGCGGTTACGGATAGAGGCCTCTGTTGCCTAAGCCCCGAGGGCGCGTGTCGCGCACGCTTCAAATTTTCGATGACTTAATCTTGTGGATTTGTTCCCTCCCTCCTATAGGCGTAAGGTGCGTCGGGATGAGGGTTTTACAGATATCTATGTACTATAGTTTGACAGTTAGTATAGTCAGACTTTTTTATTTTTATACATACTACATTTGCATAGGTTTTTTATTTTTCTTTAGTTAGACATTACTGTACAAATATTCACGACACCGACAGCGTTACTCAGTGATTTTAGTCTCACCAGATTTATATGTTTATAATCATTTCATAGCATAACCATTTCAAAGGGTTTATGAAATGAAAACATTTTATTCAGTTGCTTTTATATAAAATCCAAATAGATTCTTTAAAAAATATTTACTTTATTTCGTTAAGAGCCTAAAGTGAAATATTGAGTAAAAAATACATATTGAAGTGTTTCAGTTTAAAACCTTCCAATATAAATTTGGTTTGAGGAAGTCCTTTACATAATCTCGCGATGTACCGCCTCCGATCAACTGGATTTACCTCACAGTGGGGAGAATTGAAAGTGGGATGAACGCTTTTTGTTTACACAATGTGTTTTTGTTATGAAAACAACTGAATATCATTATGAAGGTCTTTATATTTGTGGTGAATACTTTTAACGATATTTATTTATTTATTAATTTCTACACAATGTTTACAACTTATCGAGTACAATTTTTAATGTAAACAAAGTAATTTTTTTTTGTGTTGCTGATACTTAAAATAGGGAGACCTAAGCTATAAGTACTAGCAATCTTTCAATGACACATTATAAGTTTGCTACACTGTTTACATATCTAACTTAAATAAATAAAGGTACAAACTACCAAAATATGATATAATGCTAAATATTAAAATTTGAACAACTTGTAAGCATGTGTGTACGTATGCATATATGTGTGTATATGTGAGTATGTGTGTGCCATTCTTTCACCAACCTTGTTCACATTTCGCAAAGCCGTATTTCTATAGATATATCTCAGTGAACGCTATAGAACTTCAACATCATGAAGTGTAGTGAAGGGTTGTGGTCTTATGTCAATCGCTCCACGTCTAAAATCAAATTACAACCATATCGAAGTAGATTTAGAGCCGACGCCAACCTCAAGAGGGAAAGAAAGACCTTTAACCATATGTGTCACTCGCAAAACTTTAATGTGATCAGTTCGTTGTGTGTCTTGCCAGTCCACAACCCGTACTCGGCCAGTGTGGGGACGTATGGCCTTAAACCTCTCCTGAGAGTGTGAAACCAAAAGTGTGACATTATGGGTTGTTGATGTGTTTTTGTGAACCTTAGCGGGCTGAAAAGCTTAAAAGACATAAGTCAATAGTTAGACATTCCAGTACAATAGCTGTAAAAGTGGTGACACAGTTCACTTGAGATAATGCATATTATCACAATTTTTTTTAAAGTTGACGTAACTGATATGAACTGAAAATTAACATTGTGACATTTAACTTCAATTTTTTTTTTATATTAGTACAGCATATTTTTTTTCGGAAAACGACAACCTAGGGAAGATCGCAGATACCCACTGGATGACGGCGGCATGCGATCTCATGCCGCTTTTGTGAAGAGCTTTAGAGGATACCTTTGTCTTTCAGCAGATGTCTTTTAACTGAGCCGATGATGATGATATAACTTAAAAAAATGATTACTAACAAAATCAAAAATCATTTTAAATTAAGTCTCTGACTTCAGAAGAAATATGTAATTGTTTAATATTGGTCAAAGGCTATACTGAGAATAGCCTATATACTAGAGTTAATTAAATCAGTTATAATATTTAAGTAGACAGCAAAGGAATCTGTACTTTGTAGTGTACTCGAGGCCTTATTAATTAATGACAAGAGGAGTTTTTATTCATACAATTTTGAGTAAATTTGCTTCTAATTATTATTATAATGCCCTTAAAACAAGGTTGTTTTTGTGTTTGAAACTTACACAAGCATCACTTTACTGAGAATCAGTAATATTCGTCTGTTTTGAACTAGATTATATGTACTAAATACTTCATTACATTTGGCGTTTTCTATAACAACTAAATTTAATATCCGATGATAGTGTGAAAAAAAATCAGCCAAGGGGTTTTCAATAATAGTAAAGAAGGATCAAATGTGAGCCAATTCAATAGATTTTATCACATATGAGATCATGCATTAAATGCATAAAATATGTATGTATTTACAAAAAATATGTATGTTTATGCATTTATATCAGTTGTCTAGTACCCAAAATACAAGCTCTGCTTAGTTTGGGACTAGATGACGTTGTGTGTAAGATATTTACTTATGGATTTTTTTGTTTTTTTTTTTAAATATGATAATGTATTGTATAGTATATACGTAATGAAATGTAAAATTTTTAACAAATGATCCATTATTACTTAAAATCAGTTAACGATTTGTATGAATTTGCTTCTGAGATGTACATTAAAGAGTTCTACCTGTTCATAACATTAAATGTGATACACGCAACCATAAAATCTTTTACTGAAAGAGTTTACTTGTGTCAAAACAACCTTTGATATATAGGGCAAGGCCGGATACCGCTGACTCCGAACGAGGACGTGACATCGCACAATGAATTCATCAGTATCAATACACAAATGAACCTCAACGCTCGCAGATTCGGGTTTTAGATAAAAGCGATAGAGACTATCGACCGTCGCCATCTTGTATCACGTGACCACATCCCTCTAATTAGATGACGTTCTGTTGCCATACTCTTTAATTATCTACTATTGGCATCCCCGATAGTACATTATTAAGCCCAGTGTTGGTACGATTTCATTTCAATGTTATTTTAGAATGAATATGCAAATCACGTATTTTTGTTACAGGCATATGTGTTGTGTTTACTATTTTTTTTTATTTAGGCCTACCAAAGTGACTCTACTCTTCCTAGTAGAATCAAAGAGTAGGGCTCACCATCCTCACTGTGAGTGTAGGCAATGAAGCATGGTGGACACACACCATGGCGGCCTGGCCTGTTTCTGTATAATTCTGCCGACCTTCAGAGTTATACAATACAATCATGTTCTTTAGGGGTTCTGTGCCTTAGTGTTATTTGTAGATAGGATGTGTTCGTAGTAAATTACTTTTAAATCTGTGTAATAATGAATTGCAGTGAACATATTATGTTCATAATAATTTGTTTGTAATTTTTATTAATATGTGTATAATTTGTTTGTTCTTGCTTAGTAAATATTATAGCCTGGATTAGGTACATTCATTAGTCATCATTGGAACATACGTTGTTTTAAAGTTGACTACTTTACGTAACATCTGTATTGTAATCAGTATATTTTAATATTTATAGAATTTCTGTACACTTTAATAAAATGTTTATTGTTTGCCTGTGCTAAAGAAAACATCACTGCACCTGGTTCACTCGTTTTAACTCTTCATCAAACTTCTAGCCAATGATAATCTAGGTGAATTTGGGAAATAATTTATATCTTGCAACACTAAGTGAAAATCAATACTCCGACTGCCTCGGTGCCACAGTGGTAGCGTTCGCGATTGCTATGAGATTGCCAGGCTGACCCGGAAATTATACATAAAAAGCGGCCAAGTGCGAGTCGGACTCGCCCATGAAGGGTTCCGTACCAGCAAGTAACATCATATAAAAGTTCTTGTAGTTCGTTGTAACTTTCATCGATGTTTTATACTAGTGTATTGATTGGATGAAAGGTATATTGCGTATTACGATTTATGACGTATAAAAAAAAAACTACTCACTAGATCTCGTTCAAACTAATTTTCGTTGGTAGTTTACATGGTAATGTACAACATATATTTTTTTTAGTTTTATCACTCTCTTACTTTAGAAGTTAGAGGGGGGGGGACACACATTTTTCCACTTTGGAAGTGTCTCTCGCGCAAACTATTCAGTTTAGAAAAAAATTATATTAGAAACCTCAACATCATTTTTGAAGACCTATCCATAGATACCCCACACGTATAGGTTTGATGAAAAAAAAAAAATTTGAGTTTCAGTTCCAAGTATGGGGACCCCCAAAATGTATTGTTTTTTTTTCTATTTTAATATAAAAATCTTAATGCGGTTCACAGAATACATCGACTGACCAAATTTCAACAGTATAGCTCTTATAGTTTCGGAAATAACTGGCTGTGACATACGGACGGACAGACAGACAGACAGACAGACAGACTTGACGAATCTATAAGGGTTCCGTTTTTTGCCATTTGGCTACGGAACCCTAATAAAAACACACAATTTAGATCTAATGTTTGTGAAATCTGCAAATTGTTGTTCTAGTTTAGGTTTTTTAAATATAATTTGTATTTATATACAAAAAAAATGTATTTAAATCTATTGCGTATTGTCCAAAGTGCTTTGGGGCTTTGTGTGTCAGATGTTCGGAATATATATAAGAAAATACCTCTATAGTTTTAAGTAACGTTGTTCTGCTTTGCTGTGCTTTTTCTTTGCTGAATCTATTTGACTTGTGTTAAAGATCTCGATTAAACATTATTCATGTAAGGAAAGTTCCGGGCTGCTACGGCCACCAGCAAAGCAGTCACGTACTGCAAACATCAATAGGCCCAATTTATTTGTGTACCTTTCACTGTGCACGTTCGATTTTGCTAACGATTGGTGACCTAAAAGTCGGGTAAAAATAGGTTACCTATTTTTCTTTGCCTGCCTAAAAATAGGTTCCCTATTTTTTCCCGACTACAGCGAAGCCAAAAGAAATAGTAAATTTTGTCAGTCGGATTAAGAATACAGATTCATCCTATTCATCCCGCGGGTGTCGTAAAAGGCGACTAAGGGATAAACTACGCAAGACAACATCGATGCAAAGAGAAGGAAAACTTGAAACCAACCCTTTTTTTTTTTTTTTTTTTTTTAATGTGTGAAAAATCATCATGGACCGTCACCCCACCGGGGGTTACGGCGGGGTGGTGTGTCGGACTTGAACCGACTAAAAAACACACAGTGTGCCCTCTCCGCGCTTCTCCGTTTAGGAGTAGGAGAAGTCCAGGGTGGGATCTCCTTCTGAACTTCTCCAGCGCCTGCCCGCTCCTGATGCGGGCACCGTCTCTGTTTGACGAAACCTCTCTTAGGCGGCGTCCGGCACACACCGACGCCGCCCCCTCGCGGCTGGCCACATAATGCGGATGGAGGGATAACCCGTCCCGTCCACCCGCGGCCACACTCAAGGCGGCATGAGGCGCAGATGTTCGCGCCTCCGCCGCCCGAGTCGCCGGCGGCGAATCTGGTCCGATTGGATGTCGTCCTCCCGGGCCTTCTCCGCCGCCTCCTTCTGCGTGATTACGTCCTCGCAGAAGGTTGCGACCGCGGTAAATGAGCTCTCGCTGCCGACCATGGAACGAACGACGGCCGGCAGCGAGAGATCCCCTCCGATGACTGCAGTGAGGACCCGGCGCTGCGTCTCCCATGCGGGGCAGACCGCCAGCGTGTGATGAGCCGAATCCTCACTGCAGTCGCAGTGGTGGCAGGCGGGACTCAATTCCCTCCTGGCGACCGAGTGCAGGTACTTTCCGAAGCAACCATGCCCGGAAAGAACCTGCGTCAGTCGGAAGGTAAGGGTCCCGTGCTGCCGCACTGCCCATTCGCCGATGACCGGCTGAAGCGCCTCTACGGTGGCGAAGCCAGCACGTGGAGTCTCCAGCCGGACCGACCAGCGATCCATCGTGGCTCGGTGAGCGGCTTCGCGCCACTCGCGCACGTCCTCGGGCGGAGGTCCAACTCCACCACTCTCCGCCCGGTAGTTAGCCACTCGCCGATAAACGTCGGCGAGCACTTCCGCCTCCAAATCCCACGGGGGTGTTCCGGCCAGGGCGCACGCCGCCTCCGTCGATACGGTGCGGTAGCCCCGTATGGCTCTGACCGCCAGAGTTCTCTGAGGCCGCCTGAGGCGCGCCCTATTCTGCTCGGTCAGAGCCGCCGCCCACACCGATGCACCATAGAGTGCCATAGACCGGACAACCCCCGTGTACAGCTGCCTCGTGGCGACACTGGCTCCTCCCAGATTGGGCAAAAGACGCCCAAGGAAGGAGGCAGTGCCGATCAGCTTCGGAGCAAGCTGTTGGAAGTGCTCGTCGAAGAGCCACCTACCGTCTAGGACCAGACCCAGATACTTTAAGTGGGCCCGGACCGGTACGAGGACCGAGTTGACCTCGATGGAGGCGCCGGCGGGTGGACCACGACGGGGCCCATGGAAAAGTAGGGCTTCCGTCTTTTCTAGGGCCACCCGCAAACCCAGCGCCTCAATGCGCCCGACCACCAGGGAGACTCCTGTGGTGGCCAGGCGTGCCGCCTCTTCGAAGGTCGCCCCCCGGGCTGTCACTAAAGTGTCGTCGGCGTAGCAGATTACACCGACCCCGGGGGGGAGACGCCCTCGCAGGACCCAGTCGTATCCCATGTTCCACAGGAGTGGTCCGAGGACAGACCCCTGTGGAACACCGCACGACATGGCCCGACGTCTCAAGACTCCTTCTCGGTCCTCGTACATGACAGTACGCTCCGTCAGATAGTCTGCCACTAGCCGCCCCAGGTATTGCGGCACTCCGTGGTACTGGAGTGCGGCCCTGATGCAGCTGAATGGCAGACTATTGAATGCGTTGGCGATGTCCAACGACACCGCCAACAGCACGTCGCCGCAGCCCACCGCCTGTTCGGTCGCGGCCTTCAGACGCAGAATTGCGTCGACCGTCGAACGCCCCTCCCGGAATCCAAATTGGGCGTCCGACAGATCGGGGCCCACCTCGCGCAGGTGCCGGACGATGCGGGCGTGGAGCACCCTCTCGAACAGCTTACCCGCCTCGTCCAGCAACACGATGGGCCTATAGGCCGCGACCGAGTCGGCAGACCGACCTGGCAGACCGACCTGGCTTCTGGAGCAGAACCAGCTTCCCGCTTTTCCAACACTCAGGGAAGCGTCCGGACGCCAGACTAGCGTCTAACACTCCCCTGAGGCGGTCCGACATATGATCGAGGGCTCGGGCCAGCACTCGGGCAGGTACCCCGTCTGGCCCGGGGGCGGTGTTCTTGGATCGAATCCTTAGAACAGCCGCCCCTACCTCTGATTCCCTGACGGGCGGCACATCAGCCTCGCCTTCGTCGTCGCCTCCAGCCATGACGGCCATCGACGGGGGCGTGTGCTCCGCCCGCTGTGGGAATAGGCCCTCGACCACTTCCTGCAGGAAGCTGGGCTGGAGAGTCTCCGTGAGGGGCAGGCCCCCCGCGCAGAGCTTTTTGCGCACCGCACGATAGGGCCGACCCCAGGGGTCACGCTCGAGACTCTCCAGCATCTCCTTGCGGCTCTCCTCTTTGGCGCGGCAGATGGCCAGCTTCAGAGTTTGCCGGATCTCACGGTATTCCTCTTGAAGCCGATCCACCTCCTCACCGACTCCGCGGTGGCGTCGCCGACTACGAGTGAGGCACCTCCGGGCACGAACACAGGCCGCACGGAGGTCCGCCAACTCCTGGGACCACCAGTAGACCTCCTTCCTTGGAACTTGAAACCAACCCTATACCAACCCGTCTGGCCAGCGTGGTATAGTAGGCCAAAACCTCCTTTCTAAGGGGAGGCCTATGTCCAGCAGTGGACTGTTAAAGGCTGTTGATGATGATGATGATGATGTATGTTTGTATCTTCCACCGTAGAGCTTAAACTACTGAACTTATTTTAATGCATGTGGTGTTAGTAGACAACATGAATTTTATTAAAAGTTTTTATATAGTCGGGTTATAATTTTTTACCTTTTTCTTGTTAAATTGTTTTAATTAATTTTGAATTGTGTTAAAACGACTTTAGACATTATATTTGCTATCTATATTATGTTAAACCTTGATTATCCTTCCGTTTATGAACGCAAAACATTAGGATATTACAAAATGTAAAATTGTGTAGCACTGTTGAAAAATTTAGCAAAATTGATTCAGAATGTGCTTGCTTTTGTATTACGCTTTAGCCATATATGGTTTTTGTTATTTTTGTGACAACCTTCTTAGGGTTATATGATATAACGTATAAAACGTTTTTCCTTGTAATCGTCATTCTATTATGATAGTCTTATTTGAGACTCTGGAATAAAATGTTTTTAACCAAACAATATCATTACCAAACAATCTGTGGAGGTTTGTTCAGTCTTTTGGTAAATCAAGAAATTTACCACCACGCTGCACCCCTTACAAGGTGACAAACTCATATGAATGCTCAGTCAACGGGTGACAGAGGTAACGTGTGATGAATTAAATGTTCAACGTCAAGCAAGCACGTCTGCAAATATTGGAATGAACACACTTTTCTTTCTCAAATTATGTTTTTTTTGACTGGTCTATTCGACTTTTGGTTTCAGACTCAAACTAATAAACCAAGTTGGGTCTTTGGATGTAATTTTTCTAAAATATGGTCAATCTAATCACCATAGTATAGATGAAATGTGCGAAGTTATTGAATTTGCATACATCAATAAAGTTAGTAGTAAAGCCACGCTGATGAGCACTAATGGGCCAGCTCGACCGCTACTACCCTCTCACAGAAGACCTACTCTAAAATGACGGAATTGGTAAGTGAGAGACCAGAGGCCTCATGATGCATACCAAACTTATATCTGTAACAATAACCGCGGGTAACTCCGCGGAATTCAGCTAGTCTGTAGCATAACTACAGGTTTCGATTTCACATGTCATAGATAATGACATATGTGTCAGATATGCCTACATTTGTTTAGTAGGAACTTTAATTGGATGATTAGTGTTACATAAATAAATAATAAATAAATATATTGCACATCTTACACACAAAGCCATCTAGTCCCAAACTTATCAGAGATTGAATTATGGGTACTGGACAGCTGATATAGATACATAAATATATACTTCTTTTGTTTATTATCATACGTAGAAAACACCCAAACTTCGAAACTAATATTTGCGAATTACACAAACATTTGGTCCAACCCGAGAATCGAACCCGAGACCTCAAGCACAGTCGCATACGCTCCCACTGCGCAACCAAGGCAGTCATATGGTTAGTAACTATTCGAAACTAAATCAGGAATTAGTTAAACTGATCCTTAAACTTTTTTCCCTGTGTAATACGTAACATCAAAAATAAAGCACCAACAAAATGGTTGTATTAGTGAGTGAAACCATGGGAACACGCTAGCAATTTTTTCTCTGTTCTGCAACTGCCTTTTCACTGGCCATCTGAAGTTGCTAGAATTTAAATATTCCAATTTCAAAGGCTTTTGTGACAGATAAAGTGTCACTGATCAAAGGAAAATGTATAAAAAAATGTTGTTTCATTTTTAATGAGGCCTACGGTTTTATTAAAATCGTATGTACGTTCCACGAATAAAAAAATATTTATTTGCGAAGTATACGAATACAAAGCGATTCATGGTTGCGTCTACATTAGCTTTGAACTTGTTTTTCTCGCAAGGGTCATCGCTGTAAGGAACATATTTCAGTTCATTGAATACTTACTAGATTTATTTAGGTGAGGTACTACTGGTAGAAATCTCGCAAGATGTCCGTTGTTATTTGTTATTCGTTTTTTTTCTCCACCTTTATTCAGCTCGTTCTTAGCGTTAATATTATAATATTACTACTTGTGTCAAATTTAAGAGTCTATACAAATTAATGAGATCATTAAAGATCAATATATGAAAACTTATTTTAAAACTAGTCATACTCTAGTATAATTGATATTGATAAATGATTATATTAATCTAATGGTGATTAGAACACCATAATATCGGGATAAGAAGCGATCCAAGTTAATTGAGTACCGGGACACACTCATACAAACAAATAATTCCTGATGATAAGATAAGATAAGATAAGATAAGATAAGATAAGATAAGATAAGATAAGATAAGATAAGATAAGATAAGATAAGATAAGATAAGATAAGATAAGATAAGATAAGATAAGATAAGATAAGATAAGATAAGATAAGATATGATAAGATAAGATAAGATAACATAGGATAAGATAATAATTTATGTATAATGTATGTAATAATAATAAATGATACAACTGTAGAATACACACTCGATATTTGTATTGAGTATCTATTCTAATTTCTGCTTATTTAAATTGCGAATGTTCACCTCAATAATTTCTGATAAGGGATTTTATTATTTAATTTTATCAGTATTCTTATAAGCAACAAGTTTTATAAAGATTGTAATTCAACATTCAAAGGCGACAAATCATTACAATAGCCTCCATTCAAGTAATGCACTCTTTTAGTTGAGAGTTGGACAAATATCCCAAAGTAGGAAACAAAGCTTGGCAGCGGGTGACAAACGGTACGGCGCAGCTTTCAAAGCATTCTCGAGACGAAACAACCTTCGAGGCGAGAAAAATACTGCATTTTGTTTCGTTGCTTTATTATGTAAAGGACTGAGAACTGAGCTGTGTGCTTTTAAATTTATTGTTCTGCTTTTAAAGCTTTAAAGCCTCATTGTAAAGTACTTTTAATTTTTAACATCGGTTGTGTCTTTTTTCTTTTAAACTTTACATATTTTGTACCTCATACAATAGAATATGGTCATAATATATTAACTCGATTCTCCTTAAAGTTCCAGAAATATAGTTACAGACTTCATACAAAGTAACACATTATATTTTCTATTTTTCCTAGAGAAAACCACGTTAAATATCGGGTTGCTATTTATACGAATAACCAGAAATCTTGATAATCGGTACGCTATCGTTCGTTCCTGCACATATTTCCGTATACCCAGCAAAGTCAGAATTTTCTTGAGCGAACAACAAAACATCTATATAAAATGTTCCCTACAAAAAACGAACTATCTTCGCCACATGCCACGTCAACCAACACAAAGTATCCAAGTGAAATATCTTTATTGAAGCAGCCATTTTATTTCGCTTTTCCTTTACACCGGGCCGAATTTATTAAAGAGCGATATAATTTTTTATTGCGAAAGCGACAATTTTCTTTGTTTAACTAACCGTCACACATTTCCTTGTACGTAATAAAAGTGACCCTTTTTTACGGTTGTACAGACAAGCGGGGGATATATTGCCAACTCTTCGAGAAACCTCAACGCCTTGCATTTAGATCAATTCACCTTTTAGACAATTCAGTGGGCAGTGTTGTTTTAACATATTGTGACTTACTTTTATCCCTTCAAATTCAGTACTAATGTGTTTTTTTTATTCAGAATGTTTGTTAATTGATGTAGAGACTATTTTTTTAATTTAAGTTTCAAAAGTGACTATACTCTGCCTAATGGAAACCATGAGTCCTAGAGAATCCTTGGATAAGTGTCCTCGTTGGATAACAGATAATTAATTTCTTAATTAGAATTGCTTGAAACAAATTAACCATTTGTTTATTATCTTCGGCATAAATTAGTGTAATTCAGTCGGTTGATTTGATTTTCCCTATCTGTCAAAACATATGATAAACATTTACCTAGAATTAAATGTTATATTCTTCCGAAAAACTTTTCGAATATTCTTATTGAGTGACCAGCGCCGAACCAATCTACATTGTTGTTTAGATAATTTCAGCATTTCTATGAATCATACATACATCTATATGAATGATTCTTAGGATGGATGATTCCGTATTTGTTAATCACTGTTTCTTCAAAACTCATTTATTTATTTTAAAACGTTAATACGATACTAATTATAACGCTCGACAGTCGGAACAGTTAATTAAGAAAAATAGAATGAAAAGTATAAATGAAGCATATATGTACTAGCAAATCTCTTATGTGATGAATATAAGTAAACCAAAACTCGCAATAATAATATTTTATTTTTTACAAACATTGATTGATGCGCATTTGATAGCAAATCTGTGTCCACAGAGTGAGCGGAAGGAGGGTGATGCGTATGAATACAAAATTAATTGAGCATCAACCTAATGAGACATGAACAGAGATGAGACTTGAATGGATCCTTGATGGAAGGGCTCACTGGGGTGTGTATATAAAAAGACCTATGAATGCAAGTTGAAGAGGACAAAATGCTTAAGAACACTTCACGAGACAAAACAGTTCTTTTTCGTTGCTAGTTTGGAAGTTTACCTTTAAGTAATAATTGCTAACTTATTTGAAGTAATGGATTAGAAGAATTATGACTTTAGAAGAATCGTGTCTTTCATTTCGCTCGAATTTTTACACAAATAATTTTCACGGGAATTATTCCCACTTGTTAACGACTTCTTTGATCACTATTTTGAGGAAGAATGCTTTTATTATGATATATGATTGTGGAAGTTACTGCTTCCTCAGTACCATTTAAAATATGATATTTAATTTACTTTCAAATTGCAATTTTTATTTATTTTATAAAGAATAACGATATATAGTAAAATAATATCGAAACTAAAATAAAAATGTATTCTATTTTATTTAAAATAGAAAAGAATTTTAAAGCTGTGGTACTAGCAATCATTAGTCCCACAAAGAGCGTATTTCACTGCACTGAACAAAGCTTGCGGTTGAAAACACTGTTTGTAGCTTTACAGGTAGCCAATTACAGCACAAATCGAAATAACGCGCAGTAGACTGGCCAAAATGTGCATCTAATCATTGTAACCGACACAAAATGGTGGATGATTTGCTTAGTTTAGTCGGACTAAATAACGCCTATAGAGTCCGTGGACATGACCGCAAGCATTTATGGGATTACCTGAGAGGCGTTTGGCGTTCATCCAACCGGTACACCACTTTTATCTGTAGATATATTATGTACGTACGTATTATTAGCGTGGGTACGAATGGTCTTAACCCTTTCCTGAGAAAGGACCTGAGCCCAGCAGTGGGACGTTATGGGTGCTAGATGTAACTAGACCTGTACTTTCATAACCAAATTACTGATAGACACTCGTGTGTTTTTTAAACACATTCATGTTACAGATAAATGTCGCCTAGACCAGATGACAAGTACTAATTACTATTAGTTATACTGAACTGGAATCGAGGAAACAACTTTTGCCTTATCAGTCAGAGAAACCGAATAACTGATCAATAGTATAATGATAGTAATCTTTTTTTGCAATTATCTATTTAGCAAGTAAGCATAACTTCAACTTGTTTGATTGGAATACTCAACTGTAACGATTCAAAGTGAAGCCAATTTCGGTTATAACAGTAGGTAAAGGGGTTTTAAAAGAAGTATGTACCGTTATGTGGTATGGCTTATCGATAGCTGGCACTCACCCAAACGTTCGGTTCAGAAGCTTTGCGTCTCAGATCCCCACTAGAGGCCGGTCAAGTTAATGCCCTTACGTAGGTAAAACGACAAGAAATATATAAAGAAAATGTTACTTTGGTTCAGTAGGGCTTTGTTATAACGTGGAAATAGAAAAAAGTAATAATTGTAATATGCCAATACTCCTCATTCAGGAATATTACGAAAAACAAAAATGAATATATCATTATTGCTACGGAAATTAACTTTTTGGAAAAAAACATTAATATTTAGTTAGTATAGATTATATTAATATACAGACAGCTAATGTTCATGATTCAAGCGCAGGCTTATATTCTTTTAGAGAATAATGTGGTTTATTACAACTACAACAATGTATAGCTTTCAAAGTGTATCCGATTTATCTTAAATACCTTGGCTTTACCATATTTGCAGTGAGAATAAGTTCCTTTATTTACATTCATAATGTTAAAATTTCCCTTAGCGATATTGAAATTTTTTAGAATCAAACATACACAAAGGTTAGCTGGTATGGGTTCAAATTTCCTGACAATAAAAGCTTTTCAACTGCAATACGGATTCTTTCCTATTTGATACAATTAAGTACACAACAGGTATGAGTGTATGGACAAATAATATACTTAAGAAAAAATAAACTCCTATAATAGCCGTAGTAATGTTTGAGTAGAGGATATAAAGC
This sequence comes from Phragmatobia fuliginosa, assembly GCA_932526445.1. Taxonomy (NCBI): domain Eukaryota; kingdom Metazoa; phylum Arthropoda; class Insecta; order Lepidoptera; family Erebidae; genus Phragmatobia; species Phragmatobia fuliginosa. The sequence goes on along the minus strand of OW052074.1, from coordinate 13,370,679 downwards.
TAATATTTCAAAACAAAACATAAGTCTTGTATAAGACCCGTATGTAAACACGAAACAATGATCCAAGTAAAGTTCATTACATCTAATAAACACCCCGAAATTCCTCATAACAGTTTGATAACACCGTCTTGTAAAACAATTTTGATACAGAGTCGAAATTTAATTTATGTAAAACGTCTTCTAAGTCAATATCCGAGACGGGAACCGAGAACTCTTTTATAATCATTATGCCCACCGAATGTTCGAGGGAAAACATAGAGTTTCAAGCACATCGTAAAGAATAAAGTTGTTAGAAGTTAAATGGTATTAAACATTTGCTCTACGTCTTAACTCGTCTAACAAATCGTAAAATAAAATATATGTTCACTTAAGTTTTAGTAGTTGCGGTGCAATTGGTTTTAACGGACGGGAATTGTATGGACTTGAGGGTGCAACGGATGGTTAAAATGACAGCAGTTTCTTCTATGTCATTAACTCTTTTATATACTGTTCTTACTTAGTGCAAATAAGTTTCCTTGTATTACCTGCATAGTTTATATATAAATTTTAAGAAAGAAAAAAACAATTTGATTGATTTTATCTCGTAAAGTTTGAATGTATATTGACTGGTTTTTTATTCTAATTGCTAGTCGGGTGATCTTCATTGCTGAGCTAGTAGCTCTGCCTGATAAAAAGCTCAAGTAGTGACCCATTGAAAGTGACCCAAGTGAAATTCGTAAGTAGTGACCCATTGCGAATTCAGGCCCACAATATTATTATTATTGCGGCTTATTGAGATGCTACTGTATTATTGGGTTTCCGGATTATTGTTTGTCTTTAATCTTCCTGTTTCTCTCATATTTATTCATTGTATATATTATGTTGCATATATAGGAGCTTTAGATACAAAAACTAAAGAACTAATTATGCAATACAAATTACCAATATTCAAAAACTTTATCTGTATTCCGTCAAGAATGACAGTAACAACTATAAAATTGAGATACCATTCGGAGGCGAAGTAAGTCGTTGTAATTATTCCAAGTGAAATTCTGAAAGTAAAATTTTACTGCTTGGCGTTACCATGGAGGGTGTTGTGAGAGTTAATTATTAATTTCATCATACTCCGGCTGTGGGTACCCTAAATGCGGTGATCATCCAACACTAATACCTCTCATAAATCTCAATATTTGGCATAATTTAAACAACAACGTCAAGCGAATCAAATGATGACTGTTCTTTTATATTCAATGGACAATTCTTTAGCCTGTTCCAGTATTAAAAACTCATTAGTGTCAAATAAAAGGAAATTACGATTTTGATGGTTTTAAATTATATGTTATCTGTAATGTTTATGTAAACCCTTGAGATTTCAATGTATGAAAGACATCTTCCACGACATTTTTTTTATTATTTGAAGAAGTTTTTGACTCACGGATTATATAATAGCAGACAGTTCTTATCATATAGTTCTTATCATATAGTGATCAAGCCTCTATATGAATTACTACCCTTTAATATAAAATACTTATAATGCAGCAGCCTGTAGTTTCACAGAAAGTAAAAAGTAATTAACTGATACAGATATCGCAAATGTTTATTTTTCGAAATAAAGCAATTGGTCGTTTTACTTTATGGAGAAACAATGTTGACTTCATCATCAAAATAAATATCTCACAGTTAAATGGACTGTGAAATCCGTTCAATCTCAATTATAATATCTATGGAATGTCCCAAGTTCTTAAGTCGAATTAATCACCGTAAAATGAAGTCAAAGTGACTCCTCGTTAAGATACCTCTTTGTTTCGATAAAACTTTGTTCATAACAAACATCTTTGAAATATTTTCTGTTAATAAAGTGACCTAAATCTTTTGCAGGAGCTCTAGTGTCTTTCTGACTAGACTATAACTGTTTAAGAGCTCTTCACACACAATGGATTTATTCTTCAGTATTATAGTTTTAGCAACCTTTTTGTATTATACGTAATCTAGCTCTCTCTTGAGAAGAGACCTGAGCACAACAGTGGGACGTTATCGGTTGTTGATAAATCTAACTGTGAAGAATTTTAAATACAGAAACACCATTAAATAAAACACAAAATATTTAATTATATTTTTACTTCATATTCTCGAACAAATTAATTTGTGTTTAAAACTTCCTAATATGTAATTTCACTTGACCGAAGGAGTGTCTCCCTATAGTGGAATAAAATAATAGTATACTGCTATAATCAAGTCACTATTTTACATTGTCAGATGAACATCACTGTAGTATTCTACTACGAAAATAGTCCTTTAGATCAGTACTCAGAAGTGAAAATTCTCTTAATAAGAAAGACTGAGGACTATTTATCACTACATTATCACCAAGAATCCTGTACAAATAAAATTAGAATCGTCTTACAGTACCATTTCTTTCAATCTCACAATAATTACTACGAGACAACTAAACCGCCCACCTACTTATTTAGCGCAGTTTATAAGGATTCGTAACGAAAATATCAGCTTCACTGTACGGATCTACTTAATTGCTTGATTAATTATTAGCAGGGGAGTTAGATGGGGTTAAAACGAGACGAGGGTCTTCGTCTCTTAAATCTACAGCCTACGACATCAATAAGCCTTAATTGGAGACGACCATCACAGCTATTAGCCTGGCCCAATTAGTGATATCGGTTCAAATCTACGACGTGGCCTTAACAAGTTTAGTTGACGTTCGATTTAGCCTCGTCACTGAAACTTTGAGAATCTGTCTATAGCGGGTCACAAACAAGGTTAGTTATGTCATTTTTATTCAATAATCAAAAACATCTTTCTATCTTTAAACAAAAATCATCGAGTTGTTGCTAATTTTATTTTCATAGTTTTATTTGGTTAGCGGTGTGATGAAAGAGGTATAATTTCAGTACTGGACTACAATAGGCTAATAATGATAATAGTAGATAATATGCTCATGATGAATGTAATTGTTATCGAGATCTTTCCTGCATTGTAGCTGGATACGAGAAACCGAAGATCGAACTAAGTGACGTGCAATTAAAAGGCCTATGTCCAGCAGTGGACTGCGAAAGGCTGATGATGATGGTAATAAAAAGGTGTATTTCAGACATTTTTACATTGTCTCTTACTGTAGATACACTCAGTATGTTACAAAATTAAGTTAGATGCCTATTCGAGTCAGCAAATGAAAGAAAAATAAGGGAGGATTGGGGAAAATAGGGTGATTGTGACGCTCGTTAGGATCGCGATTGCAACCTGTTACCGAGTAATGCTATCACACGATGTTTTGATCTTTATATGTACGTGACAAATGAATTTATTTTTTCTTTCCGCAGTTATGATATAGACCAGGGATTTTAGCTCTTAAAATAACAAAAAGTGAACATAAATTATAGTAGGATGAAACCCATTGTAAAAGGAGGAGAATAGTACAAAAATTAAAGGAAAAATAAATTACGGGCGATCTGAGGTCGGGAAGGGGGAGAGGGGGGGTTTTAAGGAAAAAAAATAGCTTATCTCAATTTCCTGCAAAACTACAAGTCCTATGGAAAAAAGTTAAATGGCAAAGTTGTAGGTAATAAAAAGATCTACATCTTTTACATTTACACTTTTTTCACATAACCTCAAATTTTATGTGAAAAATTCAAAAAACCAAGTATCTTTTACAAATAAAATAATTTTTTCGTGGAATTTTATTAAAACTTACCTGTTTATGTCCCAAATACACTGTCATTTATTTGATTTGAAATATTTATATTTTCACCTTATTTTGGCTGAATATCGAAAAAAGCACCCTCATTTTCAATGGAAAAGTCGTCCGTCAAAATATCAACTTTAAAAAAAAAGGTGTATTTTCTATTCGATGAATAGTCTATAATAGTCGATAATAACTTTAATAGATAGTGATATTTTTAGATACATATTGTATGAAAATATTCACTGAAAATTTCACTGAGTAAATTCAAACTAGTGCCTTGATCATTTATTGAGTTCCACATATGTAAGGTCATAAATTATACATTATCATATACCAATTCGTTACAATACTTGTCAGGATATACAATGTTCCATGCGCATTGAGCAACTCCTGAGATAAGCCAGACAGAGATCTCGGTTCATTTACAAAGCGCAATAACGTAGCAGAGGGCGCCACGCAAAATATGATGAATCGCTACTTTCTTGCAGAGTGGGGTGTCGAATCATGTAGGACCACCACAAATGTTAAACCTAGAGTCCGGATTGCTAATTTACATAATTATATTCTCAAAAAGTGTATGTAGGAACAGAAGGGAGTTAATATAATTTCTAATTTTGATTGTTGCAATCCAGCGAAGCGGAACGATACAAGGTAGGTTGACGACGTTGAATGACGTGGATCGTTTAATGTCAATGTAAATCTGTATCTATAATAAATGTATTAACTATACCAATGTGGTCAAAAGATTTTTAATTTTATTTCAGTAGATTAAATATCAATATAAGCTAGAATTAGGCATGAAGCAAATCCAAACTAAAAAAATCTACATTCGAAAGTAACATTGTCTGTATATCTGTACTGCTTTTACGTTTAACCGCGGCTTCGCGTGAGTATCGGTTATCGCGGTGAAGAGTAGCTTACGTTCTTTCACAAGAATTAAAATCTGTCTGTTACGCTTGTACAGCTAAACTGCTGCACGAATTTCAATGAAATTCGACATTAAGAAACTTTGATTCCTGACGTATTACATGGGCTACTCCTTACTGTAAAAACCTGCAACACGTGGAAGGAATCGCAAGCAAAAAGTTGTATGATATTAACTAATTTGACCTACATTGTTATGCAAATAAATCATCTCTCAAGCACAATATATGCATTTTAAGTTTTCTAAAGCTAAACAAAAACTATTTCTTACTTAATCTTTGAAATATAGCGAATAGAGAATAAATATTCGAATTGAGTTATTGTGGTTGTCGAAAATTAGGACTATCCTCGAATGTAAGTGTTAGTGGTTACACCAAACCCTCCCCTCAGCGACGTTCTTTATCCCTCTTTGTTGATATTCGGCTGACCTACAAACACAGTTTCGATCTCTACGAGTTCGTACGCACAAAACAATAATATTTTATATACTTTTGAATTTGTAGATGAGTTGCTTTTAGTAGGCATTTTAGTAATAAGGAGTCATAAAAATAACAATGAACATAATTTTTTAGGGGTGTGAAAAACATTTGGGATTTAGTCGTGCGAAACTGTGAATGGGAGGCTGAATTTTTTATAGAATCCATTGTTAAGTTTAATCCATTAGGATTTTGGAGGTGATAGCCTTCTGTTAAGTCTAATGCAGTGTTGAAATAACTTGTGAATACGAACCGGGCTGAGTGCTTAGGCTTTTAAGATCTTCGTCTAATACATGCATTTATATTTTGAAAGAGTTTCAAATATAAATGGTATGATAGTAGCATCGAGTATAAACAAAGAATTCACTATAGCCGTGTTAGATGTACGAACACGAGTCGACGCATCGTCTCTTGCGTGACGAGATAGAAATAAAATCCCGGATATGAAACACTTAGAGCCTTTTAGTGTTTGCTTTACTTACATTCCTGAGAATTTCTTACACACTCCTACTCAGTAAGCTCCAGTTTTAGTATACACCTTAGTACTTGATGTTTTGAACGCAAAAAAATTACTAGAAGTTACTCGGAGATATTGAGGTTGTGGATTTATAATACCAGATATCGATTATAAAATGTCAAATATTATATTGAAATAATAAAAAATTAAATACCTTTTAATATATTTGAAACAAACGTTTTTAAAATGTTGTTCACTTCTCAATATTTAATGAAATAAAAATCATAAGTTTCTATCTATCAAGTTCTAAGCACCGGTATGTCGGTCTCATTACCTTTTATAAGATGTTTGTACCTTGGCGACCTACGGGTACCTACTACTAATTATTGTTGAACAACTCAATCTTAATTTGTATCTTCAATCGTATTTCCACTTTTATCTTTTTTTGTTGTTTTGTTTTGATACATATAAATATTACTTTGTTCTTTTCATATTTTGGAATGTCTTTTGCAATGTCTTTCTTTTAGATGTATATTTTACTTATAAGCTATATAAACTATATAACTATATAAATGTAAGTAAAAATATAATATCACAGAGAATGCTGGGGCAATACCATATAAATAATAAAAAATCTATCAAGCAGCTGTAGTGTTGTTGTGTTCACTTTTCTTGCACCAAGCGTTTGGGCGGTAGGTCGAGGACGGATGGACGGACATGGCGAATCTATAAGGGTTAAGAGTCATGAACTACGGAACCCTAAAAATGGATAAATTCGAAAAGTCCCGGTCTCGCATATAAGGCTAATGCAGATTTTTCACCCCTGAAGACCACAAAATACAACTTTCAGCGAAATCGTTAGTAGCCGTTTCCGAGATGACAAATTTGATGACAAAATATGTAAATAAATGAATGAATATAATGCCTACAAGAATTGCTCGTTTAAAGATATTAGATTGATATTAAGATATTATGACGCCCACAGGCTATGTGACGAAGTGACGAATTGCGCAGGATGGCTGGCAGGAGTTGGATGCGAGAAGCCCAAAATCGATCCAAGTTGTGTACAATGTGAGAGGCCTGTGTCTAACAGTGGACTGCGAAGGGCTGATGATGATAATGATGAAGATGTTATTTATTAGTTATAAACGTAATGTATCTAGATTTTAAAGAAATAAAGAAAATAATATTAAGTTTAAACATTGCACTCAAGATCTAATTACTAGATGAATAGACCCACAACTTTAAAAACTAAAGAAAAAACGTAATCTACTCCAGTTTAAAAGTGGAGCAAACAAAAACAATTAGAGTTATTGCACGTGCCCCTACTATTTAAAATACCGAATCATTGAAGTGTAGTTCTCTGATTAGTTTTCGGGAGGGCGGAGTAAGTGCCAATTAGGAGTGTTTACTAGAGCCTTCATCGGTAAATATTTACGAGTTTGTTACTGCAAGCGATCTCTCCAATAAAATTGAGATCGAAAATTTCTAAGAAATATTTCAGTTTCTTGTAAGAACGTCCTGATATTTCATAAGTACAGATTCTTCTGCTATACCGAATAGTTCAGTTATTACAGATTTATTTTTTGTAGAAATTCTTGTTTGAGTATATCTCAATATACAAGAAAATTGTGTTTTACTTAAGAGCGCCAGTCTTTGTTATCTATTAAGATATTTATTTGTGCGGAGTAAATCTAATTTCGAAAGGATGTATGAAATTGTTATTGTTGACTAGATCTTTCTAGATTTTTAAATAATTATATTTTAAGGTTATAAGATTAAGTCGCATGCACACATACACACGCAATTTATCCCCAAACTAAGAAAAGTCATGGTTACTAAATTACTAATATAAATACATACACATTTTGCCAAGTCTCTTATAATTAATAGACCAACTACCTCTTGCATAAAAACCTACTTGTTTTGAGCTAGAGTACCTATTTATGTGTATTTATGTAGCTAATGTTTTGAACAATAAATATAAACATATATATACATAAATATTTAATAATGTTTTGCGCTTTAGGTACTGATACGACATCTCAAACAAAGCGAATGCTTGTGTTTTGTGTAGCAGTGTTCAGTCACTTATTATGTCAGCCATATCGATAATATAATTAATAATAAATATTTAACTCGTAAAAAGCTGTCTACACATTCTTCAGTGATTACTAATAAATTAGCCGGTAGTAGTTTTCGTTTATGTACAAACAGAACAAGGTAACTATAACATAACAATAGGCTTCGGACAAGATAGTGTGAGTGGTATGTATGAGACAAATGAGGGGTATGTGATCCTTTGTAACATGGCAAGACAAATGGAGGCAATCGCCACGGTCCATCGGCCTTTATGAGCCGGAAACTTATCGGAATACCGACGTAACTATGACGCATTTTACTAGATATATGTCTTGTAAAGCCTAGACGCTTTCACTACATGAACCATCATTCCATTGTTCAGTAAGATTTATAAGGTAGACAGTGCTTACTTTAGTTAATAGATACTATCATACTTATTTATAGGTGTTACGTTTTAGTTCGAATCGTATTTACTCGACTTTAGACAGAAGATCATGTAATGTTTTTTTTATTTGGAAGGTCAGACAGCGGGTAGGCACCAGAGCAAAATTTTAGCACTCGCCGCCAATCGTAACTTATTAAACTTAAAGATATATACTTACACTTATAGTGTGAAAGGTTATTGTACAGTGTTAATTACTATTAACGTTCGGTCATAGATAACTTTTAAGTGCACAATTTGAAGCAAGAGTGATTACTATAATATTTTACAAAGATCAGTTTTCAAAAAAATAACTAACATTTTTATTATATAAACTTACTTGGCACTGCTGTGGCCCCTGTCGGTTTGGAGAGGCCGGTTTGGGTCTAACTTTCTTGGCCGAGAATAGCGGCCGCGAATCTAGACCCGTCACTGCCACTGATACCGTTGTGATGGGTACCAAACCACTTGATGAAGATGACGTGGTAGTACACTCTGGAACAAACGTAATTAATTATATATAAATGATTAAGATTTTGTATTCATGTATATGAAAATACAACTGAGGCATAAGTTTCTAGAGTTAGTATGCTTAGAATACAGATAAGATCTGGATGTTCAGTTTTACCCGTTCTACATTTAACGTTTCAAAACAACTACTACTACTCAATATTCAATTACTATATCTTTATGATTCAGAACACTCGTAATATAGTTTGGCCGAGAAAATCGTATTAACATTCGTAATAACTATAAATATTCTCATAAGCACACATACAATTTTAAAGTATATTTGCAAGGTTCAAAAGGATGAAGTCATAATCTGTCCAACCATCGTTTTCAGCGTTTTAATTCATAATTTTGGTTTGCTCTTAATTTCCAGTGTTCGATATTAATTTAAAACGAGCCGAAAGCAAACAAGAGCTTGCTCTAAAATGTACGCCCGGCAAAATTGAGAGTTATTTCTCAATTTTCACGCCGAGGAAAAACTGTTGAATTAGGTGAAAGTAAAGATTGTTTGGGCAAAGGATCAATTTGGTGAAACTCGGAATTCGGGTTGTTCGCGAACAATCTAATTTCGTTGGGGTTTTCATTTAGCGTGTGCATAAGACTCGTGGCTTATGTTTTAGCGAAGGCGTATTATCGCAATCCATACTGTATGTGTGTCTCTCTCGTAGATAATTTCTTTCAAATGCAAATTCTTTATTTAAAAGAGTTTTTATCCAAATTTTAAAGCATCATAAATCTATGTCTAGCAACGAGTTATTTTGTGTTTACTTGAAAATTTTATTGACATCATTAAGTTTTTGTTTTTCTTTTATTTCCGCTTTGATTTTTTTACTAGAGCTTTCTATTTATTCGATTATTGGTAGAAATATGTCGATAAATCATGTTATCTCCTGATATATCTGTAAACACATAGAGAAACAAATGTATACTTAGTATCTGGATTATTACAATAAAATGAGTTATGTTTCAATGCGTATGATGTAAACTCACCGATAATTATATACAGGTAGAATATTGTACGTTCACAAACTCTATTTCGGTTCACTTTCCAGGGCCAAAGACAATTCGTGTTTACATATGAATTAACTGTATAATTGCAATCATTGTTTCTCTCTGAATTCGTGTTCAGTGATGTTTGGGCAAGATTAGAAACCACAAAGACAATACATCAAATGTCTTATTTCCTGACTTTATTCGAGAGCGACTATAGACAAACATTGAATATCTATTGGAGCCGATTGCAATTGTACTTAATGGTAGTCCGATTCAGAGACAGACTTAGACGGAATGGCGTCTATACGAATCTCTATTGATTTCGTCATTTGATGGGAGATTCTTTGTCACTCGACATAGCCCATTACCGTGTTTATGTTTGCGCAGACCGCATATCCGTCTCGGCCGACCGATGCCGACTAATGGTACCGAAGAAAAATGATTCCCGATCTTTTTCATGAGAGAACCTGTGCGGAAAGATATATAAGTAACAAAGTGGTCGCTTTTCAGCGATCCGTGTGATGAATAGATAATGTCGTCGAAGAAAAAAGACGTCGCTCGTTCTACTCAAGGATAAGTTTGCTAAGCCCACTTAATTATGTTAGGCCTTTGTACCTACGTAGCAGGATCACGGTTTTTTTTTGTTATTTTTTCAATGGTTGGAACGCAATTGTACTGATTTTTGTTTGTTAAGACATAAATTAATTCTTGTTGGTTTTTAAATAGAATTGTATTAAAGTTATTCTTAATCAGTGTCACTACACAGTCTATACATTTGTAGCTGGTTAATGGATTGGATTAAATATTGCTTTGCCGACAGTTTCTATAATATTTGCATGCAATATAGTAACATTTCAAAGAATTATTTCTATTCTGATTTCCGTGTTTTCTCACTCACTGTTCTATTTATTAACGCTTGAAATATTTTGAGACACATATATTGCAGGCCGTTTTCATGAATAAAATATTGTTAACGACAACGATTTAAATAAACAAGCGAGCAAGCTTCGGAAGCTATGTAAAATAATTAAGACGAATGGCTTTAAATACAAAAGAAAGAGATATTAAACGTGTGTTACAAAACTATCATCATCATCTTAGCCGAGAGATGTTCCCTTCTGAACATAGGCTCTCCATCACAACAGGTCTTATGCTGTCCACATTCAAAGGTCCCGCGACCCCATAACTGTAGGTACTTATTAAGATTATTGCCGAGCTTTCTCACTAATCACTATCTTTGGTGGTGTATACAGGCGTATACAAGAAGATCCAAAAACGTCAAGTGAAATACATGTACAAAAAGTAGTCATTATGAAACAATAATAATATATCACATTATTGTACACTAGATTAATTACAATGGTAACTTGAAACTAGGAGGTACAAGTGGTGGCCTTATCGCTCGAAGGCAATTTCTTACAGGCAACCTTGGGATGGAAAGAAACACATGGAAAGTGTAGTATTTTGTTACGTAGTACTAATTAATTTTAACTTAATATTATTTCTTAATACTTCCGCTTTTTATATAATAAAGATATGATAATTGATATGATAGTAATGAGAAAGAGTAAAACATACAACGAAAAACATTTTGATGTATTTAGTCATTCTATTAATAATAAAACTCATTAAAAGGCATACATTCTATGGTTTCGCAGAACCTGATAAATGAGGTTATTGCTATATGTTTAATATCGAGTAAGCTTCTTTTTTACTTATTTTATGAGACCGTTAAAGTTGGATGAGTTAAGAAGGGCGGTCCCGAGAGACCTGTATCGGCCTTGCATAGGCTTCGGTTTTACCTAAGGACCTCAAAACCCACATTACGTGTTCGGCCGTTTCATTTTTGGTTTACCGAGCGCGATGAACGAAATGCTATGATTCTTGCTACTATTGGATGTTGATATTTTATAAATATTTTGTGACTTGTCTGTACTAAAAATATATTTGACATAAAATGTGTGTTATAATTATTTATAGTTAAACGTTTTTTTTACTATTTAATACATAAAACTCATTTATAGAAATTGTACAGTAATTTCTCACAATACAATAACAATAGATATTTAGGCTTTGAGCTTACTTATAAAAAAATAAGACAGAAGAATAATTTAATTAAAAAGAAATATTGGTCAGCGTTAATTGTTTATGTATGTATCATCATCATCAACAGCCTTTAACAGTCCACTGCTGGACATAGGCCTCTCCTTTGAAAGAAGGTTTTGACCAGACGGGTTGCTAAAGGGTTTGTTTCAAGTTTTCATTCTCTTTTTTTTTTTTTTTTATTAAAAAAGACAACTCCTGCATTTGGAATATTAATTCCTGTGTCGCTGGGGACTTACAAATATACATGAAACGAAAACAAAGAACACCTCTTGGCAGTGATGTTAGCTGCTTATTTTGTTCCTTTAGTCGCCTCTTACGACACCCATGGAATGAATAGGGGTGGTGACACTTGTATTCTTAATCCGTCACCACACGGTTATGTATGTATATAGAGTTGAAAATGATTTACTTTAATCAATAATTATGTCATACCTGAGTGATACCTACTTTCCTTATTGACAGTTATAATCTATAATATCTTCAACACTTCATAGCTGAGCAGCCATCACAGACACGACAAACAAAGAAACCGTTCACTTATATCACTCAAAGATATATATTACCCCGGTGTTATGGCGTTATTGAATAAAAAGGCGTTTACGGTTTGTCATAAAATTGTCTTTGAGCCAAAAATGGCAGACAAAGGAGTGAATAAACGCCGAGATTGGAAAATTATTCATATTGGTGACACGGTTGGAGCACCCCGGGGCACCGACCGCCTGGCCGCCCGACCGTCCCTTCCCTACGTGTATCTATCGAACAATTGATGGATATTTTTACAAATGCTTAGAATTTATTACGGACACAAACCTTTTTTTATCTATTTGTTTTGCAACTATCTGTAGAGATTTTGTTTATATGACCGAACAATATCAGCTGAACATACTCGTATGTCTGTTCGATAACAAACCATTGAGATATAGTAGGTATTATACCTAAATAAATATGAGTTACGTAAATAATCTTATTAGGGTTGGTCCGACTTCTCTTAACGAACTTGTCCTAAGCGGCTTGGGTTTATTTTGCGGAAGAGATGATCGTAACAAGCTTCGAGTTGGACTACACAATATTGCAAAAGGGATTGATCTGTCTTTGTGTGTAGCTTACATTGATGCTGCTACAGGGAAATTCATTTGGGTGGTTATTTACAGAGTACAATTTTGAAGTCATTGACGCAGAGGTTAGAATTTATGATCAAAATAAAACTATTAGAGAGTAGAGCGATGATTTTAGCAGGAACGGGCCCACTCGACCAGTGCTGTACAACCCTCTCACAACAATCACTTACAAATAAAGCACGAATACTGTGACTGAGTGTGTGTCTCCAGATGCATCTTACTAGGCTGGAGTCAGTGACTACTCTGAATTGTAATCATCCTAAATAAATGTGCTGATCACTACTCTTGGATTCTTTACGTGCTTTCTATTGTACAGAGTAACATCATATATACTCATTACATAAAAAAATAGGTACCAAGATTTCAGAGAACTGTCCTCAACGGAGCAGGCAGATCTAGCATAATCTACAATATACTAGAATAAAATCGTATGTAAAAAAGTGGTTTGGAAGACTTTTCATAACATAATAATACTTTTGTTACATCAGAAGAAAACATTACAAACGGAATATAGAAACCTACTGTGCAACAACTGGATAGGCTGTACTGTGCCATTATAGATTGATCATGTAAAAGGGTAAATAAGTACTGACCCTTTGTCCCACGTAAGCCTGTCAAAAGATGGGTAAACCTTTTAACAAAAGATACCCATGATAAGATTAACATGGGAAGTTTACAAAAAAAATTGGTTAGTTATATAACTGTTGACGTATGGTAAAATATAAAATGAACATTTGTCGAATAAGAGACGTTTAAGAAGAATCAATGGTGAACACATCTCTCACTTGCGATTTGCAGACGACATCGTCATCATGGCGGAGACGCTGCAGGACCTACAACAGATGCTGAATGACCTGGCTGATTCTTCTGTGAGCATCGGCCTACGGATGAACTTGGACAAAACCAGGGTCATGTTCAATGAACATGTACTACCGGAACCGGTCGCGATACACGGTGCCGTTCTTGATGTGGTGCAAAAATATGTGTACCTTGGGCGGATTGTGCAGTTGGGTAAATACAACTTCGAGGTCGAGGTGAACAGGAGAATTCGGCTGGGTTGGACAGCATTTACGAAGCTTCGTCGGGTCTTCTCATCATCGCTCCCACAGTGCCTAAAGACAAAACTCTTTAATCAGTGCGTCCTACCCGTCATGACATATGGAGCCGAAACGTGGAAACTCACGGCACGGCTGGTCGGTGTTTCTCTAAGGGATCGTATTAAAAATGAGGTAATCCGGCAGAGAACTAAAGTTATAGACATAGCCCATAGGAATAGTAAGCTGAAGTGGCAATGGGCTGGCTATATTAGCCGCAGAACCGACAACCATTGGGGTAAATGTGTTCTTGAGTGGAGACCGCGTACGTAAACGTAACTGGACGTCCACAGGCCAGGTGGAGTGATGATTTGCGTAATACGGCTGGTAGAAGCTGGATGCGAGTATCCGAGGATCAAACTAAGTGGCGTGCAATTGGAGAGGCCTATGTCCAGCAGTGGACTGCGATAGGCTGATGATGATGATGAAGAAGAATCATTTTGTTTAAGTTGTTCGAATAACGCGCCTTTTTATTCACTTACAATTGATGCGACACCAACACTTAAAGTGTTGACATTTGTTTTAATATCAATGCATGTTTGCTTCAAATTCGTTCACATAAACGCGACAATACATGGTTACAATAAAAATATTCTGACGGTTCAGTTAAAGTTACTGTACAATTTTATTACCTGGAATCACTTTCATAAAAAATATAATATTCATAAATGTTTAATTTTGAACTTAATGTCAAAATCTGAGGTGCTGTAGATCCACGGTAAGCTTTCTGAAGATAGTCTCCTATGCATATCTTCATGTTATTGCAGATATTGTATATGTATATCTTTTATTTTTATTTGCTTTCTATATTGCTCTTTTTATATGACCCTGTCAATGTGACTCTATCGTGTCATTTAAGCACGAGCAGAATCCAAGACTGGTGGTCACTCGTTGTGAGAGCACACAATGCAGCATTGTGACCCACACCATGATAGTGTAGTACTTCTGTATCATTGCCTCATTGAGCTTCGGTCTTACACTCACCAACCAAATACAACATCATAAATGCTGTCATTTTTATGTAGGTCTTCTATGCAAGGGTAGTACCGCCCCGGTTGGGACGGTCCATTCGAGCTGAAATCATCGTGGCTCTATAGCTTTTTACCAAAACATTTACAAGTAAAAAATTCTATGCTACATTAATGACCTTCGATTTTAGTTCTCCTTTAGGGGTTGCGGAGGTTCGATGCCAGTCGCTGATGTAAAACTAATATTCAGGTAAAACCGATTGAATCAGTAGCCGACCTCAAATAATTTTGGGAATAATAAAGCTTAGGCAGATGAACTTCGCTACTAATGTAATAATAATAATGTAAAACAAAAGTTCACAAACAAATCAATTTAAACTTTAAAGTGAGTTCGCATTTCTCAACTCAGTAGCAGAGGAAAGCAAGACAAAATATTGAATTAATTAATTACACGGATATGAGACACTGTGCTACATCAGACATGAGTTTCCACCGAAGGGAGATTTTAATCACATTAAAAGCACTCTCGGAGTTTCGAGTGACCTTTTGCGATGTTATTCTCACGACACAAGCATTTATATACATGTTTATGTAGGTAACGTAGTGTAGTATAGTTAAGTTTAATACTTGAATATTTGATGTACCACAGCAAATATACAATGATTAATGGTATAAAAACTCACCCGTGTGACTTCGTCTAGTGCCCGTTCTCACTTACACTTCATTCGCCTGCTTACTAGAAGCCTTCTAACGTAAGGACTCAACCGATTTTAAGTCTAAGTACTTAGGTGTCCCCTAAAGCTTGTTGAAAACAAAAAATTCAGTGAGGGTTATTTAACTAAAAATAAGTGGCCCGTATATTTAGGGGACATTGGTGAAAATGGTTATGAGTTCTTCAATGGCTGCACGCGTTGGCACATTTTTCTGTTTTTCTTATTATTAATAATATTTCTTAATAATAATAATATCTCAAATTATTAAAATTGTACTTTTATAATTTGAGATCTCAAGAAACTGTTAAAGTTTCAAATCAAAACTATTACAAAAATCTTAATACAAGAATTAATCAACTTTTTTAAAATTTATTTATAACTAAACTTTCAAAACTTAATAGAGAATTATTTCTATGAGAAGTAATGTACTTGAACAAGTTTGTAACAAGAGTCCCCAAAGAAATCAATAGTAGCCTCAACTTTACAGTTTGTGTTTTAGACTTTCAGTGAGATTAGTAAGAGTGTCATGACTCATGACCAATTTTACGTAATTGTAATACCCTAAGGACGGGAAATGCTTGTTTTTAAAACACTTGCTTTAGATTAAGCCTAAACCTTGATATATTATCTTATTCAAGGGTATAGAGACGCATATAAATGCACACAGAAATACACGTACAGCTACATCGTGACAGACCTTACAACCTTAGACACATTCGATATAAATTTCATGTATTTCTGTGTTACTTGTTTAGTATTACTTGTAAAGTACTAGGTATCAGGAAAAAGAAATTCTGTACCGAACGTAGAAGAAACGTATAACGTTCACAGTGTATCATGCAAGTTGACAGTACACACGTATAATTTGTGAAGTCAGCTGATTTCTATTTATATTGGAAACAATACCTTGCCTTTGCTGCTGAGGTATGAACGTTTTCAATTTAAACAATTTCAAGAGTTTTGTTTCATTACCTCAGATAATTCAACAAAACGAAATATACTATGTCACTAGTCAGATTCTTTTTATGCCCCGCTTTAAGGACCCAGGATCATACTGGGGGCGAAACACGTGAGCTGGTAGTTATTGAGAGTTATATTATAAATGTGAATTTGACTCTATCTATGACGCGTTGACGGTTAAACCACTGAATTGATTTTAATACAATTTTGTTTAATATAATGAGACTGAAAAGTGAGATATATACAATTGTAACAAGAGAGTAAACCGTTTTTTTTCTTATTTTAAAGATCACTCCGTATTTGAAATATATCATGGGGAACTGAAGAAAAATACATAAAATGGTCACCCAGACTTACAACAACAATTTGTGGATCACACAAAGTATTGTCCCTGTATTGTCATCTTATTCAATTGAAATGCTGAAGAGCAAGCTATTCAATGATAGAATTAATAATTTAACGTAAAACTAACGTGATCTATCTTATTTTCACTCACCGTTCCGTCGTCTTTATGTATACGATACTATTGTACCAAAAATAATTTTATAAAAATGTTAGTTTAACAAAATATCATCCTCCTAGCCATTATTCCCAAGTTTTTATTTGGGGTCCGCTACTAGTTCAACCGGTTTTACCTGAATTTCAGTTTTCCACGGAGCGAGTGGCATCGGACCTCCGCAACCCTAAGGGAGAACTGGAATTCGAAGATTCAACTAGTTGTCAGTATATTTAAGGGCACTGACTTCCCAATAACGATTGCCATAGATGTTCATAACAACCGGGGCCGACGGCTTTACGTGCTCTCCGAGGCACGGGCGTGAATCACCGCCAAACATCCAAACTCCGGGCTGCTATTAGAAAAAGGAAAACCCAAAAACACTTTTTGGTCCGACCCGGGATTTGAACCCGAGACCTCTTGATTAGCAGTCGCATACGCTAACCACTAGACCAACGAGGCAGTTAACAAAATATACATAACATTATTAAAAAAAGAAATGTCCTTGTTTTACTAAAAGTAAAGTGTAATAATTGATTGCCGGCAATGTACGGCGTAGCCATCGCGTACACGTGTACAGGAAAAAAGACGTCCATATCTATCTTTTGTCATTACTTATATGTATGCCAAAAAGGTCAGAAGCCCTAATGTACAATAATTGTTTATTTTCAATGAGAAATATCGACTTCAAAGAAATCTTCCCAATTTATTTTCAATTAAACTTTTTGTGATTTCACGAGATGTTTTCGAAAGAGTTTTGATGTGTAATATAACAAGGCTGTTGGATGTCTCGAGAACTTTTAAGGTTTTATCGATTAAGGTACTAGAGTTTTTGTAACTGTGAGGTTATTTATATCGACAATCTGGTTGGAACTCAGAATCATCCAATGTTTTACCAGTCCATGAATAATGGTTTTACTGAGTTGTTTCTAGAATGAAGTATACTCCAGGGTAACTTATTGGTATCGTATCGTAACCTTATTGATATTATCGCGAATAAGTCCCGTTTATAGTAAAAACATAATAATATGATGTTTTAAGCTATTGTATCTAATCCCGCATTTCATCGCAGGTGTTAGTGATGTTGAGGATAGACGGGTTAGCGTGCTATTTATCTTTCTAAACCACATTACCAACAGTGTATCGTGTGATAGTTTCATATTTTCGAAGCGTTTATCAAGCAAAAATATAACAACTTTTATTTGACTTATAAAAAAGGAAGATTTCTTAGTCCCTGGAATAGACATTAAACGTAAACATTTTCAATCATGACTATTCAAATTTTTTGTAATTATTTAAAGAAGGAGCACAGATTTTGTGCGTTTAGGTACATATTTTGTTTCTTAGGAAATTCCTAATGGCAGCCAGGAGTTTGGAAGTGTGGCGGTGATTCACACCCATGCCTCGGAGAGCATGTAAAGCCGTCGGTCCCGGTTGTCATGAACATCTATGGCAATCGTTATTGGAAAGTCAGTGCACTCAAATTTACTGATAACCAGTTCGTACCTTCGAATTTCAGTTCTCCCTTAGGGTTGCGGAGGTCCGATGCCAGTCGCTCCGTGGAAAAACTGATATTCAGGTAAAACTGTTTTTTACAAAAAAAAGCGGCCAAGTGCGAGTCGGACTCGCCCATGAAGGGTTCCGTATCAGCAGGTAACATCATATAAAATTTCTTGTAGTTAGTTGTAACTTTGATCGATGTTTTAATAATAGTGTTTTGATCAATGATATTATAAAAAATCGGCCAAGTGTGTGATAATTGTTATGTTTACGTATTAATGCGTTGATTTTGTATGACTTTTCCAAGTAAGCGCATTGTAAAAGTTAAGCCTCTATAACTCCTGAACTAACAAAGTCATCTAATTCGTTATAGTTTTCATTTAAAGTTCATTATATGGACCACTATCACAAATTTTTCGGCGGGCGGGACGGCCTGTTTTTACAAAAAGTTTGCCTTTAAAGTGGAATTTCTCGCAAACGGATACCTAAATCAAAAAATCGTCTTAACAAACCTGTAATGTTTTTAAAAGACCTATATAATGATACCCTACATGATGGGGTAGCCGTGAGAAAAAAAAACATCCCCACTTTACGTGTAGGGGAGGTACCCTAAATAAAAATATATTTCATAATTTTATTGTAGCACTTTGTCGACGTAATTACAATACATATTCATGCAAAGTTTCATCTTCCTAGCACTTACTGTTTGGACGACAAGTCGAGGACGGACGGACGGACGTTTGGACAGACGGACATGACATATCTATAAGGGTTCGAAGTCATAAACTTCGGAACCCTAAAAAGTTGTAGATCTTTTAATTACCTACAACTTTGCCATTTAACTATTTTCCTTGTAGTTTTGCTGGAAATCGAGTTATACCGTTTTTTACCCTTTGTTGTATATATTTAGCCATTCAATCTGACTCTACCCTGCCTGATGGAAAGCATGAGCAGAATCCAAGGGTCGGGGCTACCACACTTGCTGCGAATGCGGACAATAATGTATGGCCGCCCACACTATGGCGGCTTAGTGAGATGCTTTTTCACGCCCTGGTTATAGGACCCGAAAACCTCCCTCCCTACCCCTTCCCGACCTCAGATCGCCCGTAAATTATTTTTCCTTTCATTTTTATAATATTCTCCTCCTTTTCCAATAGGTTTCACCCTACTATAATTTTATTTGTTTTCAAAAATTATCTACTCTGGTCTACTGGTCTATATGTCATTTACAAACTATCATTATGGTTGCCATGCAAGTGTGTTATTCCTAGCAACCTGTGAAGTTTTGACAGGAGGTAAACAGTGATACATTTTGACATCTTCGATTTATGTATCTAGACCAAAGCTAGGTGATTATAAAATCACCTAGCTTTGGTCTTTGTGTCTCGATTATTGCAGTAAAAAGTAGCCTATGTCCTTTCCCAAGCTCAGTTCTATCATCATACCGAATTTCATCAAAATCGATACAGTGGTTTAGGCGTGAAAGCGTAACAGACAGACAGACAGAGGTACTTTCGCATTTATAATATTAAGTAGGGATTAAAAAAAAAACTACTCACTAGATCTCGTTCAAACCAATTTTCGTTGGTAGTTTGCATGTTAATGTACAACATATATTTTTTTTAGTTTTATCACTCTCTTATTTTAGAAGTTAGAGGGGGGGGGACACACATTTTTCCACTTTGGAAGTGTCTCTCGCGCAAACTATTCAGTTTAGAAAAAAATGATATTAGAAACCTCAACATCATTTTTGAACACCTATCCATACCCCACACGTATAGGTTTGATGAAAAAAAAAATTTTGAGTTTCAGTTCCAAGTATGGAGACCCCCAAAATGTATTGTTTTTTTTCTTTTTTTATGTAAAAATCTTAATGCGGTTCACAGAATACATCGACTGATCAAATTTCAACAGTATAGCTCTTATAGTTTCGGAAATAATTGGCTGTGACATACGGACGGACAGACAGACAGACAGACATGACGAATCTATAAGGGTTCCGTTTTTTGCCATTTGGCTACGGAACCCTAAAAAGGATGTTTAGTACCTTTAATACAAGCTCTGCTTAGTTTGGTTCTAGATGATGTTTTGTGTAAGATGTCCGAAATATTTATTATTGGTCATTATTTTAATTAGGTTTAATTTCCTAATTCCTTATAATACGGTAAAATAACAAAATAAGTGAAATTTAAATAAAACACTCTCTCAATTAAATCAAGCAGAACTGAGTATATATAAACAGTTACTGCTTATCCCTATATCTACACAGTTTTGTCTTTTATTCGTTCCTAGAGAACGACCGGACGAAGTTTCGCAGTAATTTGCCTGAAGGACATATAAAAAAGTCTTCGCAAGTAGTTGACTGTGAAATGTTGGTTTATAAACTTTTTTATTGTTCACTTTAAATTTAAAACAGCCAGTTTGAACAGCACTACGGTCCTATTTCTTGACTAGTATTAAAGTATTTAAATTATAGATATGAATAAACAAGAGAGGCCATTTTGTAACCGTATTAACAAATATTTTGTATTCGTTTCTTTACAAAGCTTTGCACCGGGTATTTGTTTGAGTTAAATTTATTTTTCTATCTGTTGGTAACAGTTTTATTTTTTCTACATTAAAGTAATTCACATTCACATCTATAGCATTAATTAGGATTACAAATGTGGATTGGATAGTAAATACTTCTATTTCTCTTCTTTAGCATTATCATCAAGTATCGCATAAAAGACTGGCAGCATTGTCATGTTGAATAGCAATGTTAATTCTCTGTGCTAGAAAAAGTCCAGGCTTCTGGTCACGAAGTGCGTCTATTTAAAAATAATGTTGCTTTTAAAATGGGTTGAAAAAGTTGCTTTCTTAAAAGGACGTAGTATATTTGTATGAATGCTATTTGTTGATAAAATATAGGTCTAAAATAGCCTCGAGAATTCCGTCTTAATTAGTTTATACAAATACAGCAGTCTCAGTGTCGCAGAGGCGCAGTCTCGTTTCATAAGAACGTTTTCAGTTAAAAATGTTAATGCCCATTACAAAGTTATAGGAGTCTAGTAAGTAAGTAATAATAAAAATAAAACCGAGCTTTACTTAAAACACAAAGAACAACACAAGTCTAAAAGGGAAATTTTACGCAGTACGGCTCTTGGTGATTTAACTAAAGCCTGTGAAGGGAAAACGAACGATTTGTATTCATGATGTCGTCCTTTGCTTAGGTTTGGGAGGTGCGACATAGTCAATTCGCAATTTTGCCTGATTCTCCAGAGGGAGCGCTGATTCGGTACGGTTATTGTGATAAATCCGGCCTTTACTCCGCTTATCGCACTAGAAATGAAACGTTTGGACACCAGTAACACATGTGTGTTAAATGTGTTATTAGAATGAAACATTACAGTGTTAAGGTAAAACGCATAATCGTATTTTAAAGTTCTGTCTAATATAACTGCATATTATACACTATAAGTACAATCCAAATTGTTGAAATTTGTCTAAGCTACATATTTTTGAGTACCGTGTTAATATTCATCATTATAACAAAACACTGTGGACCAGTTTCACTTAGAGACTGGATTTACTGAACTGAGTTTGAAATTTCTCTTATTAATAGAAAGCTACATTATCTGTGAGTGTGATCTAGAGATGTATTGTAAAAGATAACATTAATAAATAATCAATTATTTTATGTTTATTAAACAAATGGGTGCATGTTCAACATAACTGAAAGCGGAACATCAAATCATTAAAACTCAAGGTTATTTAACAACATAATGAATAAACAAACTTAAAATTAGTTATTCAGAATGTTTGCCTTGTCGCCATAAAATCTCAACTGTCGTGTTGGAGTCAACCCGACCGCTGCTAAATGCGATAAATCCGGGAACACACGTGACAACTCAGATAAATAACCCTTACTTGAGCCTGTGTTGAAGTGACACAACATTGGTGCATAGCCTTACTTAATTAAGTCGTGTTTTAAACGTTCAAATAGGATCCAATTTATTTTCAAACGTTCTAGGTAAATTTTAGGCAAGGCCTTCCAAACGTGTGGGCGGATCTTGGTTATATTGTGTTTTAATTACAAAATTTTGAGGCAAGTTGTTTTTATATTTTTGTAATACTAGCTTTCGCCAGCGGCTCCACTCGCGTATACGGTTATCGCGGTATAACCGACGTAGACGCGGCTTTAGACTAACTGGGTGCGAAATTTCATATAAATGGATACAGTGGTTTTTGAGTTTATCGCAAACAGACAGACAGACGCCACGTTTATTTGTAACATGTAGTGATTTCCTATTTAACAGAAATATTAATTTTCGATTAAAGTAATTTTAGTACTACGTGGTTTAGTAAATAGATAAGTGTAGATCCTAGGAGCTTCATAATATTTAATGTTTTAACTTACTGATTCTTTTTCATTTGTATGTTCCATGAACAAATTTGCGAATTACTGATCTACAAAAAAAATCTTTATTACTTTTAAAAATAAATTCGAGGTTCTTACAGAGACTGTAAGATTTACAGTAAATATATACGTTCGTTGCTTGTTTAATTACTTAGATGTGTGGGCAAGAATACCATTTCAGCAGCGTGAAGAGGCTATCATAAGCTATCACTTGTTTGCCGGCAGCGATGGTGGAACGTTCTCTTTGATGTATATATGACGTAAATGTGTATATAACAGGCACTTGACGCCGATTGCCTGCAGCAATCTTGAAGAAGATGTTTTAGTCCTTTCATAGATAGCGCACTGTGACGTCATGCAGATTCGTATGAGATTGTTACGGTCAAATTGTTAGACCAATTTTATGCGTAAGTATATGCAAGTCTACTTTAAAAAAGGTTTTAGTTAAAAAAAATAACAACATTGTAAGTTACTACTAATTCTTAAACAGTGTCGAAGGAAGATAGGAACATTGGCAATGAAAAAATGGAATTTCAAAGAAATTAATATGTAATTCAGAAAAAGTAAAATCATAAGTGTAAATTGACACTCATGTCATGTTTTAAAATAGTAATAATTAATAATTATCATATTATATCAGCGTTTTATGGAGAGGGCAATGCTCGGTGTTTCCCTAACGAATCGTATTAGAAACGAGGTAATCCAGCAGAGAGCCAAGGTTATCGACACAGCCCACAGGATTAGCAACTTGAAGTGGTAGTGCGCTTTGCATATTAGTTGCAGAACCGATAACTATTGGAGTAAAGGGGTTCTTGAATGGAGATTGCGTCTCGGTAAAAGTAGTGTAGGACGTTATCAGATCAGGTGGAGTGATGATACGCGTAAAACGGTTGGCAGGAGCTGGATGCGAGAAGCTGAGGATCGAACTAAGTTGCCTATATTCAGCAGTGGACTGCGATAAGTTAAGGATGATAATGATGATAATAAATAATTCAATGTGTCTCAAGAAAAGAAAAATAAGATGAAACAGAAGAAGTTAGCCTACTCTCATATCTAAAATCTTGTTAGAATTTGATAATGCAAGCCAATTGAATTCAAAAGAGGAATATTATTACCGAGAAAATGGGTACGTAAGCTTTTACTGGCAACCTTTTGTATACATATAACGGTTTCTTCCCTACTAAGTCTTAGTACTTGATACCCCCGGGGACTTATTGTTTCAAATAGTGAACTGTCTTTTTCCCTTGTAGAATATGATAATAGGTATTTGTAAGTTTTTTGCTTGCATATTGTATTTTTTAACATTGTTTGTACTGACCGATGTATAAAATATTGCGGGCTTAGATAAAATTGTATTTTTTTAGTAGAACATAAGCTTGATTAAAGCAACTAAAACAAGTGTGTTCTAAACTAAAACAACTCTATTCTCTGCGTGGCCCGACCCACGCAGAGAATAGAGTTCCGAAGTCCTATATGACATATACAGTGCCAAGCGATGTTTAATAAATAATTGTTACGTTTACTTATTATTTAGTTGTTTTTGTACGAAGTTTTCCAAGTAAGTGAATTTCACAAGTCAGACCTCTACAACTCCTGAACTAACAAAACTATCTAAGGCGTTATAGTTTTCATTTAAATGCCTTGTTTTTACAAAAAAAAGTGCTTTGAAGTTGAATAACTCGCAAACGGATACCTAAACCGAAAAATAGTTTTAGCAACCTCACAATGTTTTTAAAAGACCTGTCTTATGATATCTCACATTATGGGGTAGATGCGAGAAAAAAAATCATCCCCACTTTACGTGTAGGGGAGGTACCCGAAATAAAAATATTATTCATAATTTTAGTGTAGCAGTTTGTCGAGGTAATTACAGCGCATATCCGGATCCCTAAAAAGTCACCTTTGTATATAAGACACTATTAACATTACATGGGTGGTGTTTTGATTATACTGACTAGCCTTAGCCCGCGGCTCCAACTACGTGTATGTCAATTCTCTCGAAGTTCTATGTTCTATGTTATGTGGGTGGTTTCCGCACTTAGTCCTTTAAGTGGACCATTGTACGTGAGGGCGGCCATCACTCCAGCCAGCCCACCTCCCTCCAGAAGCGGATAAGGTCTCCAAGCCTGTTCAGACATTCTGCAACAGATTTGGGAGATCCAAGGGTGTTTTTGCGTGTTTCGGTGACACCTGTGCACTCAATGAGTACATGTGACACCGTTTCCTCTGCCCCTAAGCATGCCCTGCATAGGGGACTGTCAGTTATGCCTATGGAGTGAAAGTGTTTGTTTAGTGAGCAGTGTCCGGTGATAGTTCCTGCCACCAGCCGCAGACTGTCCCTGTCCAAACGCAGTAAGCGTTTGGTTAGTTTATCATTAGGAAGTGGCATGGCTTCCTTTGATTGTCTGCAGCCTGGGACAGATAGCCAGTGGTGTTGTACTTGTGTGCGGGTAAATTCTTGCAGCCAGCCACGGAGCTGGCCGAATGGGACGGGCACGATGGGTTCGGGTCCGAAAACCGCCGCGCCCGATCCCCTCCTAGCCAGCTCATCAGCCGCATCGTTACCTAGGGATCCGCTGTGTCCTTTTATCCATTGTATTGTCACTGAATTCCTGCCGGAGGTCGCAACGCGTTCTAACGCGTTGTGACAATCCATTATGAGTTTCGAAGTGACATGGGTTTTATTGAGGGATTTAAGTACCGATGCACTATCAGAGACTATACGGATGTGTGAGTCCGTAATTTTCCTTGTCTCTATAGCGTGGGCCGCCAGGATAATACCCACGCATTCCGCTTGGAATACAGTGTTGAATCTGCCTAGCGGCCTCGATACCTTGATGTTGAGTTCGTCTGAGAATACACCTGCTCCGGTTCCTGAGTTGGTTTTGGAGCCATCGGTGTATATTCTGAGTTCATTTGTATCTGATTTGTCGTGTGGTTCTTCATCTAGATGTATATTATAGTGCTTCTGAAAATTAAATTTCTTCAGCATCCTATCGTTGGGTGATGTCAACATTGGTTGATGTGTGATCGCTCGTTCTCTTATGCGTGTGTGTTTGATTCTGGAGTCATTTCCCAGTGTGCCGGCATTATGAAGTCTAAACGCTGCTAGTGCTGCCTCCTCTTTAACAACTAAGTGTAAGGGTGGCAGCCCCAGCATAGTTTGCAGTGCGGCTGTTGGTGTGGTTCTCATGCTACTAGTGATAGCCACGCAGGCGTATCGCTGTAGTTTTTCTAGGGTTTTTTGGCAAGTAACCAAGTCTGTCCTGGGCCACCAGACTAGGGAGCCATATGTTATAGTTGGTCGAATAACTGTGGTGTATAGCCAGTAAGTGGCCTTGGGACTGATGCCCCAATTTCTGCCAAGCAGTTGTTTGCATTGCCACAGTGATATACTGGCTTTTGTGGTAATATATTCAGTATGTTTCGCCCAATTCAGTTGTTTGTCCAAATAGACGCCCAAGTATTTGGTCTCTGATGTCAGGTTTAGGGTAGATCCGTAAAATCGTGGCAGTTGCAATTTTGCCAGCTTCCTTTTTTTTGTTCTCTCGAAGTATCTCCATGGCAAGTTTCATTGAAATCGGTACAGCGGTTTAGTCGTGAAAGCGTAATCTACAGTTAGAATGAGTTAATAAAATAGTAGCTTAGTTTTAAAATTAGTTAATTAGTTGAAAAGGCCGCAATGACCTTGAAAGCGTGTAGCGACAGCTTGCAAGACCTTTATGAAGGGAACTTTATAAGCAGGGCGGGTACCGTAAATTACCAACACAGATGGCGCAGATAGGTGACGTATAAAGCCGCCAAGACTATGGTCCCGTCCTAATTTATGCTTACTTTTCAGTGTTACGGCTCCACGAAGGCTACTTTGAAATTGAAGCTGTAAATTCAGGGGTTGTTAAATATGACGAGGAGTATATATGTATATGTGGTCGTTCAAAACAAATATTTGTGTGAATAAATCGTCTTTTTTATATTTGAGGACAGGGTAATATGCTATATAACATCGTGAAGCTTAGTTAAACGCCTCGTATTTTTGCGTTGCTACAAAAATACATTGCTACAACGGGTCATGCACATCCCCAATCCGCACTTGGCTAGCGTGGAGACGTATGACCTCACCTGAGAGGAGAGCCGAGCCCAACAGTGGGACATTATGGGTTGTTGATGATGAAAAATGCAACTCTTTACCACGATAACTGAGATATATACATAAAGGGCCGCAGGCAAGGGCCAGTCCACTATAATATATGTACATAAATAAATAAACATCATGCAAATCATTAATTTCCGAAGAGATTATTACGAACTATCCAGGCAGCCGACCAAATTTATTCCCTAGCGTATAACAATATTAAATAGGTTTTACAACTCACATCATTTATATAGAGGAGAAACTTTGATCAAAGTAAAAGCCCGTATTATGAATGATGAAGGAAGTTTGGAACTGTAGGGTCTGAGTCGAACGAGGTTATTGTGTAAACAGGAAGCGGCGCGGTCCATCAACAGTTGTCAACAATTGGACCCTGCGGGCGGACTCATTACATCCACTATAATAACATAATGTATAGAGAACACCACTGTAAAGGTAGCTTTATATTTATGACTAGCTACGCCCTGTAGTATTACCCGCGGATGTGCTTGCTCATTAGCCTAAATTAGCCCTTATGACGTCAATCAAATAGAATCAAGTTAAGCTAGGATTTTTGCCAATGAAATTCCCGCCAAATTGCCCATAGTCGTACCAGAGATGCTAATCTCTAACAAAAAAACAGATGGACAAGCATTTATAAAATGAGTTATTGATGTAAGTACAAATACGAATTTGTGAAACATTGTTAATTTGAAATTAAAATCGTACACTTAATTTTTATTTCGGCCGGCTCGGTGGCGCAGTGTGTAGTGTGTGCGACGGGGTTTGACCAAATGTTTTTACGATGTTTTTACTATATATATATTTATTGGTAACTAATAATTTAATTTCAAGATGAATTGTTAAATCGTACGGATGTATGGTCTTAAACATCTCTCGGGTCTCCACCCGAGCACACTAGTTGAGCATTATGGGATGTTGATAATAATAATAATAAATATTTGGACTAGATACACACAACATCATCTAGTCCCAAAGTAAGCAGAGCTTGTGTTATGGGTACTAAACAACTGATATAAATACATAAACATACTTTGTTTTTGTAAATACATACATATTATACATAGAAAAACACCCAGACTCCGAAACACATATTTGTGGATCACACAAATATTTGGCTGACTCGGGAATCGAACCCGAGACCTCTTGATCAGCAGCCGCATACGCTAACCACTAGACCAACAAGGCAGTCAGTTGATGATTGTTACATTTTCAGATTATTGATGAATCATTAAATAATAAATAATACTTAGTTTGGGATTAGATGACTTTGTGTGTAAGATGTCCGAAATTTTATATCATCTAGAAATAATAATTCTGTCCCTCAAAAAATCAACAACAACTTCTACTCGTAAAGAATTCGGCTTTCGGCTTCAGAAAGAATTTCAAGGTTTCGATAGAATGAAATATGAAAGATAGCACTTCTAATATAGGAGACATTCACAAAGAAAACCCGCAAGTTGTAGTTACGGTAATGGCTATAGAAGTCTTTTTGATAAGGGTTAGTATTCTCTACAATTGTGAGCTTTAAGATTCAAAGTTCACATTCAAAGCCTTTATTTTCAACAACATGTTCGTATTTGAGCAACGAGACATTCCTTCATTTGCTAATGCAATTTGTAGTGTTGCTGTGAGCGCGCTCCTATTTGCTCGGTTTAATATTAAGCTAAATAGAGACTTATGTTAGGTATATTTACTTTGTGTGGATTTGCTTAGATGAGGGACAAGTTATTAGTGAAGTACTCTTAAGGAATTTCCTTGCCTTTTATGTTTGTACTTACTGTATAGTTAATATTTGCAGGTTGTAAAGAAAATTGTAGTACATTTATCCGACTATTCATAATTATCACATATACTGTAATATTATAAGTTCGAGAGTATCTCTATCTGTTATGTTTTCGTAGATAAACCGCTGTACTGAGTTCAATGAAATTTGTCTTGGAAATATTTGTTTTTTAAGAAAGACCGAGCCTGGCAAAAGATAGTTATGTACTGAATACTCCAAGCATTTTTAAGGGGAATGGTGGAAATAAATTATTTCTGAATTAACACGTTGTCACTATTTTCCTACTTAACTAAGTCATTCATTAGGAAGGTTGGTATTACACATCATATACGAGGACTGTAAAATTAACATGTTTTTTTAATCTCACAAAGAATACAAAATCCAGAATTGTACAGTCAAATTGCCATATCATCTAGGATCTATTATCACAGACGACAGTCTCATTTTGCGCTATGCCATAAGTCATGACGCTTTACCAGAATGTATTCAAGGAAACTGAGATAATATTATGATAAAATGTACTATGAAAATGCTCTGGACTGTAGAAATTTGTTGGCGTTACATTCATTAGAAAATATTCTAGAGAATGACAATAATAACAACAAAGTTTTTTTATTAGACACAGAGTATTTACAAATATTGTAGTAAATATATGCGTGAATTATTTCAACATGGAAAAATAACTTACATGCAACGCTTATTCTTTTAACATTTTTATGCACTCGACTGAAAGTATAATGGCGGACTTAACACTTCAGGCTTTCTCAAGCAGTCTGCCACCGGCTGGTGCGGAAATTATTGTATCGGTGCACTACACTTTGGTTGGGAATTATAAAACATTCATTAATATATTTTACTATTTTACCACAAAGCAAAAATGTAATATTCTTTCTGTTAATAGTCACTTGAAGTTTTCAAAACCTAAGACAGAAATGTGATTCACAGAAAAAAAATGTCTAAACTACCAGTCTTCACGTTGTTTGTAGAATGATGTGACTTCCGAAAAATCAACTTTTTTTTATAAAAATAACAGTTTTTGCACTTTATCAGAGAACGTTTATTTTTATACAATTTAATTAAATTGAAGTCTAAAGAAATTTGAATTTTTTGTTTATCTAAATGTTTGTTTCGCCTGTCCTGATTTGGTGGAAACTTCACTGTGCAGATAGTTGATGGCACAGGAATGAATTAGGCAATTTTATTAGTTTTTGCACACCGTTACTCGCGAATAACAACAAAACTTCTAACGATTAACTGAATTAGTACTCAATAAAACCTCTTAAATTTACATATTGTATGTAATTTCACATTAACATCAGTTCATAATATAGTCAAATGCATTATGCATACTATAATATATGTTTTATTCGATATGTACATGCAATAAGTTACCAGTCGCTCATATTGATTTTAGTCAAACGTTTAGATTATTGAGAACATCAAAGCACTGGCAACTCTGCTGTTATTAATATTAATCAATAGTTATTGGTTCGCTTTAAACGAGTAATAATATACCTTTCTATTTAGTTTCATTTTGGTTTCATTGACACTGGGAATCTATACAAACAACGAAATATATACATCATCATCAGCACATCACAGTCCACTGCTGGACATAGGCCTCTCCCGTTGCCCACCACTTTGATAGATTTTAGGCTTCTCGCATCCATTTAAATATAAATCTGCGAGATTGCTACCATGTACCTTTTTGTTTGTGAGTATCCGGTACCGGGGGCGATCGTAGTAAAAGACTTCGAAAGAGGGAAGACCGATATGTCTGCCAATAACATCCCACCCGCAAGATCTTCAGTTACTCCGTGATCATGGCGCTTGCAACAGCGCCGAAATATCGTATACTCACAAACAAAAAGGTAGATGGTAGCAATCCCGCAGATTTATATTTAAATGTTACTGACCATGAAAGTTTAAAACAATATATTCTCGCATCCAGCTCTGTCAGCCATCTTGCGCAAATCGTCACTCCACCACGTTGTGCAGAACTCTTATAACCCAACAGTTCTGACGAAACTTTCACTTGCAGACAACTGATGATATAAAGAGTAACTTAAGATACTTTTTTTAAGAATAATCATTGCATTTGTTTAAGATTACAGCAGGATTTTTTTTATTGTTAATATTTATTACTGTATATTAACTCAGTCAAGGACTTTTTAGAGGAGAGATCTAATTTTGATGTAAAGCTTCGATGACACTGACGTTATGTTTAGCTGTTAACCACTCGTCTGTGGCGCCCCCACAGACGAGTGGTTATGAGTGACTGATAATGAGATAATATATGATGATAATAATAATAAATATTTTGGACATTGTATACATAAATGTATTGTATAGTTTTTATATGGCTTTTGACATTTCCATTACATTTGATTGTTATATTTAATTTACAGTAACTTTAATTTGTAAATATTGTATGCCCAACTGGCAGGACATAGCTGACCTCAATATTTTGTAATCATCTTATGTGCCTATGATCCACAATAAAATAATTTGAATTTGAATTTAAATATAACATTCAAGAGCAAGTATTACAGCACAGAAAGGACAGATTTGACGGTCAAATAAGTCGGAAACGAGAGATCCATTAGTCGTAATGGATTGTCACAATGCACAGTATTCGTGCGCCAATCACGACCGCCTGAGGCTTAATTTGTGCTGACAATGAGGAGGGTATTAGACTTGGCTATATTACCCACCCGTCTATCTCGAATATAACTCGCTCTAATGATCTACATAAAAATAAAAATATATATTGTTCGTGTTTACGAGGGTAACTGTAGTGAACGAAACTGTCGGAAAAAATATTTAGTTATGTGTATTTATAATAATATCTTAACTCGCTGATGCCCACGGCTCCACTCGTGTCTGTTGTGTCCTTTATTACCAAGGGGTATAAAAGTAGTATACGTCGTATTTACCATATAGACCTACTGAATAAACACACAAAATTTCATAAGAATCGATCAAGCTTTTTTGGAGGACTACGACAACTAGCATTATAACACGAGAAAGTTATATATACTAGTAACTAAGTGGTCATAATTCTCACAAATGAGTACAAAGTTTTTGCTTCACGTATAATTGTATGGATAGATGTTTTAATAGATAGGCTCTCTGTAAAAGCTGCCATAGTTCAATAAGGTGAGGTGTTTTATCGAATACAATTTTGCGCATATAAATAAGAACATTATGAACCAACTCATCACTGTTTAGTATAAAGTCAAAATGGTTTAATTTGATTAGTCAATTTAATTACATTCAGTTTAAATGTAGGTACTCTGCATGCTGCCATATTTGAAAGTCAGGTTAATCAAAAGCTACCAATCTTGGTATTGGTGGTAGTCTTAATGAAACTTTAGTAAACTAACAAGAACGCTGCGGTAAGGAAAGGCAGTCATTGTCCAAACAATTACCAACACCTGAACACCTGAATCCCATTCGGTTACAATGTACTGTAACTTTAGAATCTTCAGGTATAAAAGAATCTCTGACCTACAAGAGTATCAGTTGGAATTGTAACTCAAGGTAACTCCCCGTCGCCAAACTGCGTCAATGTCTCAAAACCATTCATTTCCAAACCACTAACTGCAATGAATTTACTTCTATCCATGTGTAAAAGTTTTAAAAACTTACATATATATTTGCGGGCCAACAGTTATGAATTGCAATGTAGTGTCGTAGTCAAAGATTCATGTAACAGGTTGTTACAAACAGTTCCTATATATTTCATGTCTCACAGGCCATAAAACTGCGAAGTTTCGCCCTTATCGAGCAACTCGCGGATGTCATTGCTCGAAACACATCAATCTCCCGAAGTTACCTCGCTGAGCCGAGCCCCAACCAGCTATTTATCTTAATGTTTTAAAGCCACATCCATCAATCTACGGTCCAAAGACGTATCATTACAAATATATCTATTAAATTTGTATTTTCTTCTTTCCCTTTTAACACCTATTTTAAATTAAAATTTAAATAATCTATATTTACTTTATTTTAGAATTAACATAAAAAAATAGTGAAGTTGAAGTGCACTATTCACTTTTGTTTCAGTTTATTAATTACGCTACAGATTCTCATCAATTTACTCTGTAGTCAGATAAGCTTGCCTCTACGCTTTGTCATGATTTGCATCTACTACACAGCCACGCTCTTAAATAGATTCCATGTAAATTAATTGCACTTTATCTAGAATCAAAGGATGGCTTTCGTTGTATATATTGTAGTTAGGAACGCGGGAATATCAATTCAATTAGCCTTTGCTCAGAATATTACGTGTCTCTATATGAAATATTCATTGTTTCTTCTTCTTCCTAGCCTTATTCCCAATATTATTTGGGGTTAGCTACTAGGAAATATTTGTTGTTTAATTTTCTATTGCACTGTTTGTTATATTGGATTTTATGGTAATAACATTTATCGAGGCATAACTATACCTCAGTACATTAAATTGTTTCTATATATAATATCGTGCGTGCATTATATTTATATATTATTTTGCTTATCATGTAATCAGTCATTCTAAGTACAAGTAGATGAGATTTGGTATATTTAGCGGTCAGGTGTATTTCCTGTAGAACATCACCTATATTAATAAATTGGCTATTAAATCTTTATTTATACATAAATCGGTCTTGTCTACGTAATCTATAGAAATAAATAAAACTGGAGTGTCTGTTTGTATTATCAAATAAACATGTAAGAAGTAACTTAGGCAATTTTTTTTAGACTCGTCCTGCTCCGCAACGATACTCGCGATTTACAACAATAACAGCGAATAACACTACGGGAGAGGAGAGGGCTATGCTCTTCGTTTCTGTAAGGGATCGTATTAGAAACAAGGTAATCCGGCAGAGAACTAATGTTATAGACATTACCACAGGATTAGCAAGCTGAAGTGGCAATGGGCTGGCCATATTAGCCGCAGAACCGACAACCGTTGGGGTAAACGTGTTCTTGAGTGGAGACCGCGTCTCGGCAAACGTAGTGTAGGACGTCCACAGGAAAGGTGGAGTGATGATTTGCGCAAGACGGTTGGCAGGAGCTGAATGCGAGTAGCCGAGGATCGAACTAAGTGGCGTGCAATTGGAGAGGCCTATGTCCAGCAGTGGACTGCGATAGGCTGATGATGATGAATACTACGAGACTCAGGTAGTTATAAATAAAACTGATATAAAACAATTTATGTCCCCCAAATATGGAGCCCTGACATTCTTGTGTTTCTTTTACAAGTGTATGTAAACATGTTTGTGTAATAAAATTTTCGATTTCTTTACTAGAAAAACAGATATTTCAATACGTAGGATGTTTTATTTTTAGATATTAATAATACGATTAATTTATACTTTCTACGAGTATGACAAGATAAAAATATTTATATTTAGATACAAGAATAGGTGGAATATAAAATTATAATGTCATAACATATAAAGGTTCGAGCACATTATGCCGGGCCGCAGCGTGTCGGGGCGGGCCGCAGCGCAGCGCAAAATGCTAACTTAGCACATTAGTGACGGGCCGGGTGGCAGCGCATTGACGGATTTTGAGTACAGTGTACTGCATGCGCAACTTCTGTGTATTTAGTGCAACTGTACCTTATGGATAGCTCTGACGAAGAACTTTTTTTTTTGCCTGCTGTTAGAAGAAGAAGAAGTATAAAAAAACGCAAATTTCTTAAAATAAACACGTACGCGCGTGCACACCAATCCGCTTGCTATAGCACACGTTGACGGGGCGCAGCGGGGCGGGGCGGGCCGCATCGCACGGACGCAAATCCGCGTCGCAATAATGCGAGCCGCTGCGGCCCGACACAGTGTGCGATAATTCATACAATTGTATTGTATGAATTATCGCACACTTTGTATTGAAGCGATTTGAGCGGATTTTTGCGCTCCGCCCCGACACGCTGCGACCCGGCATAATGTGCTCGAACCTTAAACGCACGTGTTTTGCTCCCACCATGAACCCAACTTCTAGCGGAAAAAGCTTCTCAATAGACTGCCATAGTGTTCAGTAGTAGTTAGTGTTAGCGTAACCATGCTTTGCATCAGGCAAAGTAGTCATTTTGACATCTATTGTATAAAAAAACTATGTACTTATATACTTCTAGATTTTGCTTGTAATCATTTCATTCTTAAGTTGTTGGTGGTAAATGCAATGTCACTATTTTTTGTCCATGACAAAAGCATACACATGACCGTAAAGAGAAAATGAGAGAAAGTTCTGTAATATTTGAATACCTACTTTTTTTTGTTTTTTTTATCATAGTGTAAGATTGTATGAATATACACACACACAAACAAAGTTCTAGAAAGAAGATCATTAGTGAAATACGTCACGATGAAGTAGGCTGTTTGGTATTCTGGAAGAAGAATATTATTATTTGTGAATCACTAGACTAGACTTCTTCCACATTTATGTGGCTGTTAAAGCACGTTCCGGGTTGCAGCGGACTCGGTGCAACTAGGATGAATGAAATCAAATGAAAAAAATGGTACGTTTGTCGTTTTTATGCGCTGCAGCGCTTTAAAGCGTGTTAGTATCACAAACTGTTCACACCACGCTTACCATTATCGTGGTCAGGGAGCGGTAGACTGTCGGAAGCATCTGAGGCTAGTGCTAGATCTGGTGATGTGGACCCTAACAGAGCTGTAAATCCATCGTGTTCACCATCTGTGAAAATAATGTTGGTTGTGCTTAATATATTAATAGTGCTTTGTTTGTTTTTTATTATTCGTTTTCAAAACCTCAAGATACGAGTGTAATGAGCAACTCTCATTAGAAAAAGTACAAAACAGATGTTAATAGTATCTTAATTTTTACTATTAAAACTTGCAAGGTCTTTCTAGGTAAATGTTTAGTTATATACCATGTCAATAAGTCAAGTCATGTGTAACTTTATGAAAGTATGGAGATATATTTTGTTATCGAATCCTTTAACATCCGTGTACATAAAACCTCATAAAAGACAAAAAGATAACAACAATTGAGTTGCTGTTATATAATCTAAATAAGGAATCATACTTTGATTTTAACTACACTAATTAATTAGTTTCCATTTCAAATAATTAATTACCCTTTACTTACTAAATGCAGTAAAATAAAGTTATCTGATCATATAATAACTGTTTCAACTGTCTGTCTGAAAGTACCAAGAACGTACCGAAGAGCTCTCAAAACTTGTACAGCTTCGAATCCATATAAATTATTTATGGCAGTTGAACAATTTCCTTATTTCCTGATGTACGTCGGGTTCCTTAATTACGTAGGTTTTGAGTACCTCTTAGATGTCATACTCGGTTCTCTATTAACGCAAGTACTGTTTAATTCAGTTGTAATTTAATATTTTTAAGTGCTGTTGTAGGAAATGAGCAAAGAAAAGTTGAAGCTCAAACACAATAGAGACCCACCCGTTCGGTGTTTAAATTTTACTTTTTAATTGTTTGATTGTCACTTTGTGGAGGAAGCAAATTCAAATTTAGAATAAACTGCTTGAGTGAAGGCTAAGGGACAAAAGAGGCTTTATTAATTTTAATGTAACAAATGAATTTAGTATTAGATAGTAAGTAAATATAAATAGTAGTAGGTAATAAAACTCAATCAACCAATCAAACCGCCCTTATTTTCATGAAATTTAGTCGGTAAAAGAGGTTATGGTTTATATAGACATGCCCCAGTTATTGTCTTGTTTATTCACCGCCAAATGTGTGACATAATAAAACGCCAACTGACGCGGGAGAGGTGCAATAAACGGCGGGTGCTGGCAGCTTCAATTTCAAGAATATTTTTCTTCATGCAACGTAATTCTGAATGATGATTCGTTTACACACCCGTATGTCGTTTGTATATCATACCATGTTCTAAATTTAAACATGAGCTTCCTATATGATTGAAAATTACGCGTTAAGTTTGGCGGTATCTTATTAGATAGCGGGATTATAACTTGAAAAGTAAATTTAATACTACTTATCGCACAAATATAACCCACAATACCCTTTATATAAGTTTTCATTTTGCACGACGTTTTTCTCAGTATTCCCTTAACATGTTTTAGTCTTAACTTAACTTAAAGATTTTGCTAAAACAATTTCTTAATAAAATAGTGTTTAGTCGTCGACGATCCCCTGTAGCGAATAACAAAGCGTAATTGAGACTCGAGAAATGCTTCAAATTAGAAATTCATTGTCAGAAAACAACTTCAGTCGACAACAGAATAGTTGAATACAAGTGAATAGTTAGCGATATTTCGGTCGGAACGGTCAATATTAATTACAAAGTGTGCCAACAGGGCCCGAAGCTCGCACCAAGCCGACAAATTTATTCGGATAAATTAAATGACACTAAGTAAATAGCGAGTGCAAATTGGTAGCAGTCTATTGTGGCTCAAGTGCCACAGAGCAGTTTCTGGCCAAGTTTAGGCGGTAAGTCAAACCGAGTACGGTATTACTTCATTTGCAACTTTATGGTACAGCATTTCCCTTCAACGGTCGGGTGAGGGTTCCGCTTCTCAGCTTATTTTATGAAAAAAGTCTGGGGCGGTTTTCTTAATATTATTATCCCGGGCCGCCCCTCTTCTTTGTTCCAGATATAGTGAGGGAAAAATAGGTCGTCGATGCACGACTAGCATTTGTTATTTTATCATTGTTTCAATTAATACGCTTTCAACTGTACCTATTCAGATATAATTGTTTCGATTGAGGCGTTTAGATGAAGATGTGTGGTAAACTAATATCTAATCATAAAACATGTATATAAATCTAAATCTAAAAATAATACGATACCAACCTAGTCCTGATGAATAAAAGATAATAGTTTTAATTTCTCTGGTTAGTTTTATTGACAGTTGTGGTGACGCTTCATACGTCCAAAATTCGTCGTTTGTGCACTCCATGGTTTATTTAATTGACAGTTATTAATCATTTGTTTTATGAAAAATTATTTCCTCTAAACATCTTTAAATATCAAGAATGTTGGTTTTTAAATATCCTGATCTTTGCAATTAATTTTTGTAAATTAAGAACTGTAAGAAAGGGTGACTAAAGCTGCATACACTATTGATGTGAGTATATATATTGATGTGAATTTATTTTAAAAAGCGATGACTGACATAGCTTGTTTGAAGTACATCCCAGTGAGGTTAAACGGTATGTATATGGAGGTACTTTATACTTTGTACCTTGAAATTTAGGAACCTCAGGTATACCTATGCGACCATTGCGTATTTCATATTTTTTTAGCATATCTAAAATAACAATATGTGTTGCACTCGCTAAAAATAAAACAACTACTTCAAATCATCAATCATCATCAACAGCCTTTAACAGTCCACTGCTGGACAGAGGCCTTTCCTTAGAACGGAGGTTGTGGCCTACTATACCGCGATGGCCAGACGGGTTGGTATAGGGTTGGTTTTAAGTTTCCCTTCTCTTTGCATGGATGTTGTCTTGCGTAGTTTATCCCTTAGTCGCCTTTTAGGACACCCGCGGGATGATTAGGGGTGGTGACACTCTGTATTCTTAATCCGTCACCACCCGGACTACCCGAAAAGAAAGATGAAACGAATAATTAAGGTTAATGTTTACCATATACTCGTATTAAGATGATACTTGTACAATATTTTGTTAGACTGTACTTTATTTTTAGCAATACATTTACTATGTTTAGTACCTTGATTTGTTTCTTTTGTATAGAAATAAATATTTTCATGTATTTAAATATCAGTAGTATTTTTTTGAGTAGGAAGTGGAAAGCCACTACCAATATGTAAAAAACTGTAAACCTGTACTCTAGCTATTGAAAAGAGTTTTCTATTGACACAAACGGCAGATTTGTTTGGATGAAACCTTCCAACTTACGAAATGATTTGTAAATACTTGACAATATGTATTTATTAATTGTAACTTTTATTTTGTAATATAATTGTTACTTTGTAATATTATTCCATAACTGGATTGATACATTTCTAAATTATGTGTCAATTAAAGTCGCGTTTTCTACTATTATGTCTAGTAGATAGACAAGCTAAAACAAGGAATAGCTTCAAATCTTGGTTATTGAAATTTCAGACCAAAGCTAAGTTAAAACTTCGCCGTTTCATAACTTAAACTTTGCGGCTGCGGCTTTTCTCACTTTATTAGAACGTCATGTAGTTCAAAACTTTTAACTTTATGTTTTTTGCTGACATCATTAAGTCTTCCAGAATACTTGGACTTAACTTACCAAAGAAAATACTGACGGTAAAAATTACACTCTACGGCACTTTCAAATTAAATTTTTGCACACAGGTGAAAGAATAACTGCAACAAGAGATTTTAATTTCATACATAATTTTATTTATGTTAATTATTTTGCTTTCTTACGTTACATTATTTTATTTATTTATAAATTTTATGCACTAAATTTGTACATTAGCGGACTTAATGCCCAGGGGATTCTCTCCGAGTCAACCTTTGGGTTGTGTAGAAATCTTATGAGGTAGGTGCATTATATATATTTTTTAATCATTTTTTGTTTAGTGGTCGTTTATCACGCTGTTACTTATATAATTATGAGGAACAGGTTTGTCCAGTCAAGTCTTGGTGGTGCTGAGTTAGCGTATGTGAATTCGATTTCCAGGTCGATTTAATTGTTTGTAGAATTTGCAATTACTTGTTTCGGATTTTGGGTGTTTTCGACGTATGACATATATGTATTTACAAAAAAAAAAAATATCCCATCAGTATTAGTTCCCATAGAGTAAGATCTGATTAGTTTGAATCTTGATGCCGCTGTTTCCGATGTCTGGAAAAACATCGTAATGTAAAAAGGTTTTTTAATGCTGGTAATGTTAGACATCTTTTAAGAAGATGAATTAAAATTATTTTAATTTTGGTACCCCTTTCCTCCTAGCGTTTAGCAAAATTTAAAAACCTGATGTTGGAAAGTACAGGAATGCTTAAAACCGAGGTGTTTTTGAAAAGATTTCGCTTACAGTTAGTAAGGTAACCTAAGAATTGTCACCTGGCACGTATTACTTCACTGTTTTTACGTTGTAGTTGAAATCTATTCTTTGAGATTGTGTCAAGAAAGTACCTTGTAATATATTCTCATATTCTCTTTTAAAACAATTGTCTTTGTAGTAAGAATTTAATTACAGTACACCCACTACACGGATCCTACTTGTTCTTAGCTGTTTCTAATTTCGCTTTGTATTTTTTTCTTTCTTTTGCCGGATGTTTTTTCTTTGTCTTTGTGAAGGAAGTCTGATATTGAACGTCAGCGGAACACGTAATATTTTATGAGTTTTCCTAAATGAAATAACGAAATATCTGTATATTTTTCAAGACTTCATCTAAGAGCGATACTAAATCATTTTATAAGATGGTTCGGTGTCCCGTGAGTGTTCAGACTAAGTTCGTAAGCTGTCGATAAGATTCCCCTGAGGTCTTCTTTGGTCGATGGATCCATCATCGAGGAATGAGATACAGTAATGTTAAGTGATGAAAGAGATTATTAATATTTTTGATATATTTACCAAATAATCCATCTACTAGGCCCTTTTATGTTTCTTGATATTGTCATGTTTATGTTTCAGCTAATCGCTACTAATCAGTGGTTTGTTACTGTGAAGTCCTTCATCAATAACCCATAATGTCCCACTGCTGGGCTCAGGTCTCCTCTCAAGAGAGGGTTAAGGCCTTACGTCCCCACGCTGGCCGAGTGCGGGTTGGGGACTGGCAAGACACGTTGTGGCTACGTAATCTTGCTGTTGGATGTTTTTAAGCCACCCGAAGGCCTCCAACTAAGCTTCACGACTGCTATCTTATGATAACAACCAGGATCGACTGCTTAACGTGACCTCCGAATCACGGTAACGCTCATTACATATAATGCCACAAACGGTCACCCATTTAGGTCCGACCGCGCCGTCGTTGCTTACCCTTGGCGATTGTTGCCAATCACCTAAGGCCACTCGGCTATGAGCGCTTCTTGAAGAAATCCATGTCCACTGTCAAAGTACGTATTTGCTACATCACAATCCGAGTATATTTAAAACGTTTAAAATATACTAAGATCCGATAGAAAACGTTTTGATACAAACTTCATGCATACACTAATCGCAACCAATAAACTTGTGACTACAAAACGGTATGTACACCTCTATTTAGACGTGCATAGTAATGCGCTTATTTTGTCAGATACGTATAACATCTGCCGCCAATATATTATAACATTTATTAACAAAGTTATATAAGGGTTCGTGTTTGTCGTAAAATTTAATAGAAACAATCCCATATGAATTTATGAGGCCCAAAATACGGACGATCGAGATGCCAGCCCGCTAATCGTGTCGGATACTCGAAAATTGTGTACCAACAAAAATATTTATGTTTGGATTTCATTCCACTGGATGGTTTAAAAAAATTGAATTAATTTTGTTTTATGCTATCTCGCTTTATGAAGGTTCGCAAAATATGCTATTGTTATACGTAGATTTGATTTGTGTGACTTTGTGAATTTCATTCAATTTGATTTAACAATAGAAGCTTATTACTTTTTTTAGTTCTAGTCATTGTTTGGTTGTTTGTTATTATAAAGGCTTCTTTTTCAGTCATACCTAAAAATATGTCGATCTCTTTATCAATTTGTCTAGGAAATTAGTTTATACGTGCTCTTTGTGAAATGTGAGTTTACCACTCGCACCGAAAATCCCGTTAAAGTTAATAGTAGCTACTACTATAAATACCGAAAGAATATAAAATAATTGAAAGAAAAACTTATAATTATCATTAAAGAAATATTTGAAGATTCGGAGTTAAAAGACCACAAACACAAGTATTTGATCAACTTGACAACTCCACGCGTTTGACAGATAAATGGTTAACATGAAAAACATTATTAACCGACTTCAAAAAAAAGGAGGAGGTTCTCAATTCGTCGGAATCTTTTTTTTTATGTATGATATGATAAGCGATAATTTCGTCATTTATGAACCGATTTCAAAAATTATTTTTGCATTGGAATAGGCGTAGCTTACAGGTGGACCCATCGTCAGCATATCGGGATCTGATTTTGGGATCCCAAGGAAATCGAGGGAACTCCTCGTAACGCCGCGGAGTGAAGTTAGTCAAAAAAAGTAGCCTTACACTACGCGCTCACTAGGCGACACGCGACAGAATTTTTTTCATCAACATAATTTGCTGTAAGCTCCGCACACTATACATCAGAGACGCCCGAAGAAACAAAGACGCCGCGTCTTGTCGATGTGGGTAAATTACTCATTGCGTCATCAGCTTTCTGCCAGTGAAAGTCCCGTCAAAATCGTTCCAGAGATTAGCCATAACAAATAGATAGACAGACAGTCAAAAAATATTGTTTATTTAATGTAAGTACCGTATAATGTAAGTACTTTCGTAAGCATTTAGTATAAAATCTTTTTATTTGATATGCACTTTAAGTTTATTAATTTGTCTAGATATAAGGACAAATTCATGAAACTATGAAATAGACCCGAACATCTCTAGTCTCAATATGACTGTATCACGTAACAAGCGTTTCAGTTAGGTCTAACCTAACTGAAACGCTTGTTACGTGAGACAAATTTGTTTACATAACCTAAAAGGTTATGTAAACAAATTGAATGCTCATTGATACTAGTACAGCGATATTGCAATGCAGTTTACATTGTACCCGGAGGCGCGGGCGGCCCGATTGAACGCAAATGTATGCTAATTATGCGCATAAATTATACTCCCGCTTTACACATTATGTGAGGTCAGAAAATTAGAAAAATGTTTCACTTTGCTTTTTTGGGTATTGTATTTTATGGCGCAGCAGATAACATTGTTGAAAATACAGATAAAAAGTAACTTATCCTTGCGTATTTTATACATCATGTTCATAGAATCCTTTCATAAGACATTTGCTAGTTATTTAAAAATATTATTTTAAATTTTGTTACGTACTTTATTAAACATATTTATAAAGCCATTAACTTTGAATGAAATGTACTTGAATACACTAAATACGATAACATCTGTGATTAAACAAATTATATGTGAGGTACATGTTTCATTCCAACATAAATATTGTTTATTAGACCAGTCATTATAGTAAGTTCACCTCGGAATTCGAGATACCCAGCTGTAATTTTGTAAATGCTTGTATATTGCCCCCCTTAAAGTTGTCTCAAAACCTACATATGGTAGGGTGTAAGCAACTATTAAATTTCAAGGTCAAAAGTCACAAAAATCGATTTTTTGCGCTTTTTTTGTAAATATCTCATTTCCTATGGTTTTTTGCTATTTGTAATTATTTACAATATTGTAGAATACAAAATTCTCTACAAATTTTGTTTAAAAAAACTTTTATACGATGAACCGTTTTCGAGATGTAGGACGGAGAGCGCGCAGTCACAGCATCACTTCAGGTCAACCGGTGCCTCCGGTTGAAAACTGATTATAAAAAAATATGAATATAAATATTTGTCAATTTTTAATAACTATTAAATTATATTTTATCATTTTTTCCTAACCTTTTCACTTTTTATTCAGTATTAATTTATTTAACAACACTTACCTGGCCATGTAATTGCAGAATTGTTATTGAAAATATAGGAATTATATTTGAATTTTAACCTAATTAATATTAATAACTTATTACATGATGAAAAAAAAACAAATAAATTATGAATTATTATTTTTATTAAAAAATATCATTCAATACATTTTTTTTATTAAAAGTAAACAAATCGAATATTGGGTACAAAAACTACAATTTATAATTTTATTCATCTTCTTCCTCTTCCGAAAGACGACGACTTTCGGCTGCTGATAAATTTCAAACTTGTCTTCATTATCATCTTTAACGATATTTGTCTCAAGTTCTTCCATGATTTCGGGGTCAAAGGTTCCATCTTCGTTAATGTCGCTCTGATATGGTAGAGCATTGAGACAAGCTTGCCCATTACATTGGCCACAAGCTAAAGAGCATTGCAAGCCCGATCTCCTGCAACCACAACCACTCTTGCAGTTGCAGAAAATTGTATTTAGCAAATCTTTTGGAGCAGGTGGTAAAATTGTAATGATAGGCTCCAGAAAATCGTTTCGCATTGCCCAACTCCATACTTGGGGTTCCAAAACATGCCCTAACCAAGTTTGAACTTGATAATATACACGTTTGAAATGTTGATGAGCAACTGCACTTGTTGGTGGAATATTTGACCATAAATTTGAATATTTACTTGTTGACCTGAAGTGATGCTGTGACCGCGCGCTCTCCGCCCTCTATCTCGATTACGGTTCATCGTATAAAATTTTTTTTAAACAAAATTTGTGGAGAACTTTGTATTCTACAATATTGATACTGATTACAAATACCAAAAAACCATAGGAAATGAGATATTTACAAAAAAAG
Source organism: Phragmatobia fuliginosa (assembly GCA_932526445.1). Classification (NCBI taxonomy): domain Eukaryota; kingdom Metazoa; phylum Arthropoda; class Insecta; order Lepidoptera; family Erebidae; genus Phragmatobia; species Phragmatobia fuliginosa. Next base: position 13,326,442 of record OW052074.1, on the reverse strand, counting down.
CGCAAAAAACCGATTCTTGTGACTTTTGACCTTGAAATTTAATAGTTGCGTACACCCTACCATATGTAGGTTTTGAGACAACTTTTAGGGTGTCAATATACAAGTATTTACAAACTTACAGCTAGGTATCTCGTATTCCGAGATTCTTACCTAATTTAAGCTTAAATGACTGGACTATATTAAGTATTTAGTCTAATTAAATATTTGTTCCGTTTTCGACAGGTTGGATTTGACGTTCCTTGTATGTCACCCTTTATCGCAAAGCCTTTGTCAAAGTTTGAAATATCACACTTTGTTCATTATTTGTACTATAATAAATCCGAATTGATAGTATAATGTTGATTGGTATCGTTTTTACGACGTCATAACTGATCGTCTACTCTCTTGGAAAGCTGCGAGCGCCATCGTTGGACCATCGAGATATACGGATCAGGCTCCTCTGTCACCGAATTTTCTATAACTTCCAGCTTAAGAATCAGAAGGCATCCTCTGCTTCAGTTAGCCTCAAGGAGCTCATGGTTGGAAATTTGTAAACGGAGTTTTTTTCTCCGGCCTGTTTGGTTCACGGGAGTTGTTTTATTTCGACCCTGCCCTCCATATTTGGCGCGTGTTCTCTCATCCACAACGTAGGGACGCGTTCTCTAGAGGTATGGCTCCCGGAAATGACCCAGAGGACCAACCCCAAAAGACAAAGAAAGCAACACGGACAAAGAAATCCGAATTGGTAATATCTAGATGGCTACACGTTGTGGTTACGTCTGCATTTAGAGTTCAATGAGTTATGTTGTGTAGCCTATAATCTACATATCTAATAAAAAGCTAAACCTTTTCTCTGTTATCTTACATTTCTATTATTTGAATGATCCCACAGTTTTCAACGTAGAGTAGGCGAGTAGGGCGAGGCCTCGGATACAATTTGCAAAAGTGACAATTCATCTTTGTAAGTGCCGTTGACGGTGTTTTATATGATATACGCAACTACTGTTTATTCATATTGTAGATTGCTCACAGCCCTGTTTTTTATTACTTCCAGTTTGCTGAGGTTTTAAGGAAAGTAATGCTTTGTTTTCCTGTTATGTGAACTACTCTTGCATTAAATTATGAGATATGTCTTTTTTAGTTGGATTTGTTTTGTCGTTTGTTAACATTTTCCAGTTTCTTTGTTATGGATTTGTGTTTATCGTTTGTATATGATATAGTGATTTTGATGTAGCATAAAAATTGCATCTATTAAATAGTTAAAATAAAAAGGTGTACGAAACACACAAAAATTCTAAAACATGTACAGTTATTAAGTCAAAATCCGAGTCCTTAGTGTAAAATAAAAAATATTCTTACCCTCCGAACTATAAGCCGCTAGTTCAGATGTTTCTTTCGGCAATAATATTTTCAGTTAACAATTTCAAGTAAAAGTAATCTAAGCTAAAATCGAGTCTATATTTTCTTTTTACATAAACAGTTGTCAAATTTGTTTTTGCGTCTTTTATATGTCATTTAGTAATATAATATCATTTTTATATTTTATATGTTATTTACTGCCTTGTAGGTCTAGTGGTTAGCGTATGCGGCTGCTGATCAAGAGGTCTCGGGTTCGATTCCCGGGTCAGACCGAATATTTGTGTGATCCACAAATATTTGTTTCGGAGTCTGGGTGTTTTTCTATGTATAATATGTATCATCAACAACCCATAACGTCCCACTGCTGGGCTCAGGTCTCCTCTCAAGAGAGGGTTAAGGCCTTACGTCCCCACGCTGGCCGAGTGCGGGTTGGGGACTGGCAAGACACGTTGTGGCTACGTAATCTTGCTGTTGGATGTTTTTAAGCCGCCCGAAGGCCTCCAACTAAGCTTCACGACTGCTATCTTATGATAACAACCGGGACCGACTGCTTAACGTGACCTCCGAATCACGGAAACGCTCATTACATATAATGCCACAAACGGTCACCCATCTAGGTCTGACCGCGCCGTCGTTGCTTACCCTTGGAGATTGTTTCCAATCACCTAAGGACACTCGGCTATGAGCGCTAATATGTATGTATTTACAAAAAAAAAAAAGTATGTTTATGTATTTATATCAGTTGTTTAGTACCCATAACACAAGCTCTGCTTACTTTGGGACTAGATGATGTTGTGTGTAAGTTGTCCAAATATTTATTTATTTATTTTATTTATTTATTTAGTCAAGGCATTGTGTTCAGTCACTTTTAACTTTTATTGCCAACTTTTTAGTGACAAGTACGTCAATTTATAATAGAATGACAATAAACGAAAAATATCAAACACATTTGTAAATCATTTAACCTTTTGACATAAAATTTGTGCACACACATTGTGCCATTTAGCTAAAAAATTCCAGAGAAGTTTTAGAATGTCGTAACTTTACTCAAAGCACAGAGGGGTAATGAACTTGTTTACTAAATGTCAATTAAATAGTCTCTAAGGGATTGGCTAATGGAATACAGGAATGTTTACCTACAAGGGTAGCGGTGATCAAACTCGATGTTGACAAACTCCTTTTTAACAAAATGGTATATTAACTCGATTAGACCATTTTACCTATAATATATTGGCAACTATAGTCGTCACAAAATAAGAAGCCCGGTTTGACATTTGTCATTGTGGCGTAACTAATACGAATAATTCGTGTTTTTGAATGCAATTTTTCAATATCAAGTTAAACTTGATGCTTATTTATGATACGCGTTGTGATAGTGTATGGGTAACATAGTAATTAAATAGGATTATGAATTTGATTTTTCAATTTATTAGATGCAGCATGTCAAATGACAAATGTCAAAACGGGCTTCTTATTTTGTGACGACTTTAAGGACATTACTTATCTTAGCATAGTTTCGGGCGATTTAACAATTTGAAAGAAAATATTTGTACAGAATTAATAGAAGCTTCTACAAAAGAGAAACTGATAATTTTTGAAATATATTACGTAACTAATAAAAATAAATAAATAAATATTTCGGACATCTTACACACAACGCCATCTAGTCCCAAACTAAGCAGACCTTGTATTATGGGTACTAGACAACTGATGTAAATACATACATATTATACATAGAAAACACCCAAACTCCCGGACCAAATATTTGTGGATCACACAAACATTTGGTCCGGGAATCGAACCCAAGAAAGACCTCTTGATCAGCAGCCGCATACGCTGACCACTAGATCAACTAGACCAAAGGAAAGAGTTTACATAATGTTAGGAACAAATAAACAATATAATAACAATATAAGTGAGATGCAGAACGGTTAGTTCTTAAGAATTTACGCGCTCAATAACAAGAGAGAAATTTTCATCGTTCGCTTAAGGAGATCTAATTCAATTAGGGGGCTTCAAAGCTCGTTTGCATGAGTTTGCATTTTTAAGCAAAATCGAGACAGTTCTCAAGTGAATTTTGACAAGTTGATGTCCTGCAATGGCGGCCTCCCTCGGGGCCTACTGGCGAGGGACGAGCTAGATAATTCAAATTTGGAATGTTAGCAAATTATGTTAGCTTTGATCTCCAACAAAAATACGAGCAAGAATCGCATTAAATAAATATTTGATGTTCTTCGGCTATAAATTTTAGGTCCACTTGATAACGTATATTTTATTATAGATGAGAAATTTCTTAGCATAATTTTTTTTTTTCCAAGACATGACAAACTAAGCAGGGCTTGTACTATGAAAGCTAGATTGACAGATAGAATACTTATAAATATACTTTTTTATAACTACATACATATTATACCTAGAAAAAACCCAAACCCGAAACAAATATCCGTAGATCATACAAACATTTGGTCTGACCCAGGATTTGGACCCGAAACCAAAAGCACAGCAGTCGCGTACACTACCACTGAGCCACCGAGGCAATCAAATACGGTATGTCTAAATATATTTACGTATGTATTTGTGATAATGGGTGAAGTAGCATAAATATTGTGAACAGCAGCAATAAAGTATTTTATTGTGTGAATAAATCAGCGATTTGTAACATGTAAATCTTGTTTTAAGGCTCGATAATCAATGCGTAAAAGAAGTAAAATAAAGACGTTTACTTCGGAAGAGAGATAGACAGAGAGAGAGAGAGAGAGAGAGAGAGAGAGAGAGAGAGAGAGACATTAATCTCACGTTTCGACAAGTATTTTAGATTAATCGAAAATCTTTTATTTACTTCCAATCGGACGTTTTGATTTTTCAGAAATTGTGTACAAAATGATAATTTGAATTAAAAATTCCACAATCTATATGATAAACTTAAATAGTTTGAAGTAGGTAAAGTATTCGTATGGCGGAAATCGTCATTACGAATTGCCGCGTAATATAAGTTTCAGGTATTAACTACGAACATAAATACTGATTGATATTTAAATTTAATATCCTCGATATCTTTCCCAATAATTTCAATTCGAAATTTAAATTTATAGCGGATTTTTAACGAGTTTCGCAATCACTTATTTTTGGTTTGCGAGATAATCTTCGGGATAAATATGGACATTATTGCATTGTATGTTCCATATGTTATTACTTATTAGCCTCATAATAATTCGTTATTTATAATTATTTTGGTTTTAATTATTTGTATTCGTAGTGAATACAAATGATTGGAGACAGAAATGGTTTTATTAAATAATGTGCATTGGTTTAATTGGTTTAATGATCATGTCGTCACCTTAGAACCCTTTTACAGTTTTTTTAGATGATTCACATTTTCTTCTGCCATTTTGAGTTTTGCTATTACTCGACATCCTCTTTCAAATAGTCATTAATTTTTTATTTTCTTTTGATACCGGCTTTTTTAAAAATTGGTAAAACAAAGAATGACTTTGTACATGTTGCCGATACATAGCTATTTCACTATCTGACGTACATACATACGTCAAACACAGTATCGTAAAACCCTTGCACACACAAGATATAAATGTCGATAGTAAATGACTCAACGTTGTTGCGATGTCCAAGTAAATTTCGAGCCAGTTCCGAATGCAAAACTTGATATTTGAAATTCAAAGTAACCGACGTAGCATCCTGCTGCTGTAAAACGATTCAGCTCATGACTCTTCCAGTTAAATCAAATAGACTATTCTGATATCTGAATGTCAGTTTCTAGAAATTTTATAAAACAAGTTTGGTATTTCACTTACTAAATGATTGTACTATGCGTTAATTGTGGAATTACTACGATTTTTTTTGTAATATTTTGAAATATAAACTAGTGAGTTTATAAAAATCTTTGAAATGTGAGTTATGTAAATCGATTATTCGTTTACATTTAATATTTTTATAGTTGGGTAAAAAATGCAAAAATTTTAAGACAACTATGACGTTGTTTTCAAACAATGAAAAGATAGCTCTTCATTCAAAGTTTCTGTACGATAACAGTACAACTAACTATGAGATCGCTATGCTTATCTAGCTACAAAAATCTACAATACGGACACGAAATACTTCTACCTTCAAAATATATGGCTAGGGAATTTTTCTTTGCAAATGTGTGATATGTTCAAAAAGCTATACTTTGAATATAAACCGCGGTGTTACTGTAGACAACCATCAATTTACATTTCTATTCTATAAATATAAACTACCAGTATTCTTGGTATGCTTTTAAAAATACAATATTATATTTCTTTGTAAGAATTGTATGTACTTAGCAGTTTGGTAATTTAATATCACTTTCTCGGATACATGCAATCATGGACTTTTGATTTTGCTTAAAGAAACTAATTGAACCAAACGGCGTTCTATACTTGCTCTACTTGTCTACTTGAGAAGTGTTTTATCGGTAGATGGACTTTATTAATTTAATCATTGTGGACTGTTTAACAGGCATCTAAGTTTTTCATATTTCAATAGGAATTTAAATGAAATGGAACTTTCATTAAAATGTAACTTTCAACTATCAAAATGGCATTTGCATTATAGTCTTCAGAGGATTACTATAAAATAAAGTCATCTAGAAGTTGACTAAGAGTAAGCCACTAGGTGAACGTCTTTTATCTTAGATTAAAAAAATATCTAATACGTATACTACCCTAGTTTACGCAATTCACATTTGAATGTCTCGAAAATTACGATTGTTAACAGCCCCGGTCATTTAATCTTTTGTAATGTGTAAGTTGTGACAAGTTTTATACTTGTCTCTGAATCTAGACTCTAGACATGTCGTTGATGTTTATTCATTTAAAAATCGAAATACATTTTAAAAAACTATTGTACACCTGTTGTCAAAAGTGTTACTACAAGCTTAACTCCAAAGAGCACGTTATTGAAACTTTAGTTGTATTTTTGTATCTTTTTATATACGCCTAAAAGTGAAATGTGTTTTATTGAAACAGATATAAGAATTTCTCGAATTTCTTTTGAAAATGTATACCGATTTTCTAACAATATTTCCATGTAACTTATAGCTTAAACTTGAGACCAAAATTGCTTTACATTAATATTTCTAAATTACTAAATAATGCGTTTGAATTCGCTCGCACTATTTTGCATAAAACTTTGTTACGTGAAGAGCTATAATTTATTGCTTAAACTTACGCATGAAGAAACTTATAAGTTTAAATTAAGTCACGTATTATGTTAGGTCGGTTCTTTGACTTACGTAGTTTAAGCCAATCTCATCAAAACTAATATTTCAAAAGTGAAAGTGTCTACTAAATCACTTTTAGCTAACCCAACAATCCCGCAGACTTTTAGATTAGTTAGTAACTTTAGAATTGTACAAAACAACTATTTGTGACTTTCACTTGCTGGATATTATTTACATGAAGACTACACTACTTGGATTATATAAATTAGCTCGCTGAAAATTGATAATATTATATTAAAAATACAGCAGATATAATTTTTTGCTTTGTTTTTATGTAACATGAAATATTAACTAAACTATCAATGTTTATCAGGCTTATTCTGAAGTGATAGAATTATACTTTAAAATTTATAATATTAATAAGGATGACGGCTACATTTTGCCAGGTGATACTTTAGACTGCCTTATTGGTCTAGTGGTTTGCGTACGCGGCTGTTGATCAAGAGGTTTCGGGTTCGATTCCCGGGTCGAACCAAATATTTGTGTGATCCACAAATATTTGTTTCGAAGTCTGGGTGTTTTCTATGTAAAATATGTAGGTATTTACAAAAAAAGTATGTCCATGTATTTATATCAGTTCTTTAGTACCCATAATACAAACTGCTTAGTTTGGGACTAGGTGACGTTGTGTGTAAGATGTCCGAAAATATTTATTTACTTATTTATTAATGGTAAAAGTTTAGATTCATTAACTTTCAAGTGTTTTACACAGGTAAACAAAAATAAATGTAAGAAATTATAATACATTGATAAATAAGTCAATATTCTTCGCACGTCCCCAATGTTTGTACAACCCGGATTTGCGGGAAGCGATGGTTGGGGTGTGGGTACATACAAATCATCGCTTCAAGGAAATCCCAAATCATACCAGTACCGAGCTTTGATATATTCTTATTTCCGTGTAGATAACTTACACATCTATGTACTATATCTGCAATCATTAAATAAAAATAATAACGTCATACATCTTACACACACGGCAATACGATCTCAGATTGGTAAAAGGACAGCTCATACGAAATAATACACTCATTTCACGATTAAAAAAAGAAATAAGTATTATTAGTAAATCAGTATTATAGCGCAGTGGTAACGTATGCGACTGCTGTGCTTGAGGTCTCGGGTTCGATTCCCGGGTCGGAAGAAATATTAGTGTGTTCCGCAGATTTTTGTTGTTTTGTATGTATAATATGATTGGGTGTCTTGTATGTATAATAAGCATGTATTTACAAAAAAAACACGTTTATATCTGTGGTCTAGTATCTATAATACAAGCCCTGCTTAGTTCAGGACTAAATGGAGTTCTGTGTTGGAATTTTGAAATATTTATTATTTAAATTTATTATTTATTAGAAAACCCAGTTATCGAGTTTAGTCTAGCCTACATATCATCACAAGCGACCAAAAGGAACCGAGTATCAATGAAAAAGTGATGCGAAAACGGGGTAAATATATTCCTTTCGAAAGCTTTCATCAGGTACGCTGCTGCGTAAACGGTTACAGTTTCGGAAAAAATATGTATGAAAGTATTATTTCCCTTTAAATGTTCTAAAAAAAGGCTATATGTTAAGGTTAGCTCGCTACTAAATCATGTATGTAAGCAAATTTGTTAACCCTGTACATATGTACGCTAAGATCAATAGAAGAACCACATCAGGTTGCATGGGTCAGCTAGTGTATAACTTAGCTACGTATTCGTTCTGCTTTCATGTTATAGATTACATAAATGATTACCAAAAGCAAATAAGCAGTCGGTGGACCGTGTTGCTATATGTAACTAAGTACATTTTTTTGCTGAGAAGGGTTAGAAAGCTCACCTATTCACTCTTTTATTCTTTATTTATTTATATTCATTTATTCATACAATTTGGGAACACAAACAGTGGTTTATGAAGTGTAGGTACAATTGTGTGATTTTTTATAAAATTCTATTTTAATTTTACTATCATTTAGTTATATATAATATCTTATCAAGTCATACAGTCGCTACGTGGTTAATAATAATTAATTGTTAAATCAATAAATTGTGGTTTTCCATTTCTTCTTTTGTCTAATTTTTGTGTTAATTTTATAATTATATTAAGTGCCAAATATATATTCTTTATTTAGTGTTTAGTGTTGTTTTTACGCCTTAATAACGACTGTGGCAATAACGTTACCAATGTACAATATGCAGCACATAACTTTATTATAAATAAACAAAAACACTTGATAATTTATTAATCTTATATTACTCACCAATATCAGCAGCAGCATGCAACAGGTCTGCCAGTAGCTCCGGTTCGTGACAGGCTATAGCTAGCCTGTCATCGTGAAGCCTAACAGCCTCAAGGTCTGCGGGCACTGCCTCCCTCAGTTGGAGCGCAACAGCACCCTCCCTTCCTACAGATGCACGGTACATCAGCACGGCACGGTGTGGAAACGATGACAGCGGAAATCTAGTGCTTTGGACCTGCAGACAAAACAAACTTAAATTATATAAAGTTTTCTGCATTAATGAAAAGAGTTTCTACTATTGACCTACGTACCTAAATGTACGTATCGAAGTATGTATAATATTGGTATTAAAATATTAAATATGTGCTGGCAAGAGTTATACTAATTAAAGTTGATGTAAATTAAAATAAATTGTTTCTTCTTGTAAGTGAACTGTAATTGTATTAGTATATATATTATTAAAAATATTTTTTATTAATAACACACATTATTCCATCCAACATGATTGTTAACTTTGCTAAAAATTGTTACTTGTAAAAGTATACATTTGTAAGTCTGTAAATCTGAAATATTCTAATTAAAGCGACAAAATTGGAATAAAATAAGAACTTGGGAAGTAATATAACGTAGTTACTACATATTGGTCCTAAGAATGCTGATGGCATTGTCGTGAACAAAGCTTAACATGTTCAATCGAATTATACACAACAACAGTTGTATTACGAAGCTTTTGGCGAATAAAGGAGAAACCATTAGCGATTCTCATGATGTATGGCATGGCAAGTTAGTAATTTAGCACGTTGTTCGAATACATCAAAAGCATATCCATCATAATCCAAAATACATAATTATGAATTGTGTCGGGCTTCTGTTGAGAAATGTGTCACACATATACAATAGTTCGTGAATATGATAAATAAACAATAGTTATAGGGAAACTGTAGAATGAAAAACAATTTTGAAATGCTGAATACCGGGGGTCTTAGGTTAATGTAGAAGAGAAAAAGCAAAACTAAGACGTTTTACTTTTACAGTGAATCGGTATACTGAAGTGGAAGTGGGCAGGTTTAGACCTGATGGTCACTGGAGCTAAAATGCGCTAGAGCGGAGATTACGATTAGGTAAACGTAGTGTAGGCCCTAAGGCACAGATAATGCAAGAAGTTTTTTCATCGTTGCTAGGTTAAAGCCGGAATATTTTTGGAAAATGAGTCTTAATATTATCAATTTTGCTTCTTTATTATCTTTTACTTGATCTAGATTCTGTAATAAACTTTTATTTTCAAACTGTTTAAATTCAAGTAGGAGTTATAGAATTCCCGACTTTTAATTGATATTATTAAATAACTATGACAGTAGGATTATTTTCAACAATGAAACATTAAATTTTATCTAACTTCGGATACTGGAGGCTTAAAATAGAAGTGCTTAGAAATCCGAGCCCAGATTTTTATATAAAACAGGACACTTTAAGACAACATAAAATAGTTTGTGTGTGTGTCACGTGTAGTCGATGTGTTTATTAATAAACTAACTTATATATAATTCTGGAGTAGGGTTCATGATTTCTCGAGCTTTTCAATTTCTCGGGTCTCGAGAATTCTCGAAGCTAATTTCTCGAGGCTTCTCGGGTTGTCAAGAAATTAACATTTACGTACGTTTTCTCGTATTATTTGGTTGCAATAACCTCAACAAATTCAGTGGTTTTCCTCTCAAATAAAAGTATCAAATTAATTACAAAACTTTTATTGATTATATTCAAAAACATTAATCTTATAAATAAGCTACTTAAATAATAAAAAAACAGAAAAAAGGATATTATTCGGACTCATAATAATAATGACAGCACCATTTTTGGCTGGTTATTAAGAGCTTATAAACAAAAGTAGCTTCTATTGAACTAAACAAAAAATCAACATGAAAGAAAACGTTAATTTCTTAACTTATGATTAAATTACAATCACAGCACCATGCCAACAGAAAGTGAAACACGAATGAATTCACTTTTTGTGATTCCATTAATGGTGCAGCCGTCTTTTGCAGCCTCGCCAGTATTTCACCCAATGATAGTATCGGTGGAGTTTTGAAGTTTAGTTTCTGTTGCTGCATACCAACCCGCTAGTATTTGAACCTTTGCAAACAATGGTTTTTGGGCACTTTAGTCATTGCGCATTTGCAGATTCCTTTTTTGTAAATATTTCCATACTTTTGATGCTTATGGGTGCCGTTGCGCTTTGACCCGCGCCGCCAAGCAACGTAACAAACGGTGATTTAATTTCTAAGGTACATGATTTCTCGAGTTCTCGAGCTTGATTTCCCGGGACCAAAGCCCAACGATTTATATTAATAAACCCTACTCTGGAGTGAATTAGATATGTAAACTGTTATTATTGAAGCCTGTGCATGGTAAATTTTGCGATGACTCATAGCAAAAGGCTTTCATAGCTCAAATAACGAGAGTAAAGTTTAATTGCACCGCGGACGGCTCGCGGATTTCAATTTCAGTATCAAATTGACTAATAAAACTATGTATGAAGTTCGTCTGTACTTTGTTTTACAGAGTTTGCAGAGTTCGACATGTGTATTTTCTCCTTTTATTCATAACGCAGGTTTGCTTTGCTTAAAAAAATAATGTCGCATGGTGCACATTGTTTACACTCGTACCCGTAAAGTTTTAATTGTACAAACAGCTTCGAAAAAAAATATTTATTACTATTCATATTGATATAGGTTTCTTTTCCTAAATATAATTCGTAAAAGTTTTTTAAACTTAGACTTGCTACTTTCTTACCTGACTAGGGCGTAGTCAAAGGGAAGTTTAATATAATAGTTTTGGCAATTTATCTATATTTATGTATTACACCGTATCGCTGAAAGTACTGAATTAATTTCAATGAATTAGGTGTCAATATATTCGTTAATTATTTTACTACCTCTATTAATTATTAAACATATTAAACAGTGTCTCATTATAACAATTAATATAGAAATATTTCACGCCAACGTAACACGGTGCGGTAATGTCGTGAAAATTGATACAAGGAGGCATATATACGAAGACGAACAGCTCTGACATAATTACAAGACATTGTATGTCCCTCGGGCACACGACGGTACCTTGATTACATCGCGATTGTCTCTCGTTAGGGGGTAATGACTGGTGCCAGTGTAGACAACAGGATGAAATTTGGGATTGATAGCAGGTACCGCCGAAAGAAGAATTATTTGTACATCAAGGGAATATTATGTCTTAGTGTGTCATGAGTACGTTTATAACATATCACTATGTGTAATTATGTTAACGTAAGTTATGTTTTTGAGACTATTTTTGGAACCAATGATGATAAACCCTGGCCTACGTGGTACTGAACTTAATCTTTGTAAGTCACTGTCATATTATAACACATAGTCCTCTGCCACGTCTGTCTGTACTACTCGCGATAAATTAAAAAACGACAGATTTTTGAGCTATGGATAGATTGATTCTCGAGGAAGGTTTTAGTTTATAATTTGTCAAGTTTAAAATGTGGCCACTAGTATTTAATAAAGCTACAATTACAAACACTTTGTGTGATTCTCAAACTGTTATTGTAAGTCTGGGTGTTCTTTGTGTCCCTTTCATGTATGTTTGTAAAGTCCCCTGCGACACAGGAATTTATACTCCTAATTCGGGAGTTCTCTTTTAAAAAAATAATGTTATAACGTTATTATTTATTATAAAGTAACTACAAAGTGACTGTAAAGTAAAACTCATAACTCGTAGTTTAAACTTTTAGGAACTCCGTTGAGGGAATTTGTACTTGAGAGAGGTAAAACTCTAATCCTATGCGAAATATACTCTAAAATCAGTGGATCAATACAGCAAAGAGGAAAGTTTGTTTGTTTGAAATGAATAGGCTACAAAACAACTGGACCGATTTGGATCTTTCAATATTACCATCCTACATCCATTATCCCTGACGGTCAGAGGCCATAGAATATCACTACATAGTATAAAACAAAGTCGCTAACCCGGCCCTATGTATGCTTAAATCTTTATAATGCAGGCACCACACTTCGTTATGCGGGTTATTCGCGCGCATACGGCGAAGTGAGGAGAGTATATTCGCCAATATTCGCTTTATTCGTATGCATAGACATATAAGCCGAAGTGAATACGCGTATCCGTCGACTTGTCTGTTTTTTGACACACCTCAAAGGACACAAATAAGGCGAATACACGCATCGACTGCCCACACTTCGGACGGGTAGTGAAGTGCCCTGTGCATAACTAACAACCATAGACTATAATACAGTTTTTGAAATAGATAAATCAATTAAACGATTAAAATACTCTATCATAATAAGATCAAAATAATTAGACTTCATTCAAGTATTATTTCTGTCAATTTAATAAAATAAAAAGGAAATTAAAATAATATGTTTCGTGCGTTCGTTGACCATTAAAAATGACAATGCCCTATGCATAACTAAGAACCATAGACTAGAAAACAGTTTTTGAAAAATAATAAATCGATTAAACGATAAAAATAATCTATCATATGATCAAAATAATTATACTTCATTTATGTATTGTTTCTGTAAATTTCATAAAAAAAGGAAATTAAAATAATAAGTTTCGTACGTTCGTATGCTTTCGTTTCGTTCACCATAAAAATGACAATGACACATGTCTACAACACACATATTTGCCTTATTTGGCATACCAGTTCCGAAGTGTGTATGGCATGTTTGTTGTTTACGCGCATAACAAATATTTGGGCGAATACGGCGTAGACACATAACGAATAGTGCATAACGAAGTGTGGTGCCTTCATAACATTTTGATGCAATTTTCTTTGATAGAGTGATTCGAAGCTGGCTGTACCCTACGAGATAAAAACAAAGCGATTAGGGCGGTACCGGCCGGGGCCCGTTAGTTGACGCTGCTGTCGATTTGTCACTATCAGTTAATAACTAAACACAATACTTTATTATGAATTAATATTCTAAGGCGGTACGTCAGATAGTTTTCAAATAAGTTAGGGATCCATATGAAAACTTGAAATAGTGATTTCATTAGGATACATATGAAAACTATGATGTAACCTAATGAAATCACTATTTTGCGTACGCTGCAAAAACTGCGAAGTCTGCGAAGTTGTTTGCGCCTGACCTTGGCCCAGCAGCATCTTGAAGTTTGAGATTGCGATTTTTGCTTGTCAGGCAGTACCAAACCTAATTTAGTAGTTTATTTATAATTTTAGTTTAATCACTTCAAAACATGTTTTCATTGAGCTACTAAGCTCCAGTGTATCCCTATAAGATACAATAGTTATGTCACAATAACTACTTTCTTATGATAATATATTCAGTATTAACGTCCGAACAAACTAAGGATAAGTATTATATACATATACACCTTGGTATTATTTCTTATCCAAATAAATAACTTTATAACTCCATATCATTACCTGTAAATTACTTTTTGAATTCCTCAAATCGGACATACCATTAAAAAGTTATCATGTGTTTAATATTTTTCAAAATTAAAATTTAATTTACAACGTTCGCGCTCTAAGTGACTTACGGTTTTATGTATGAGAAATAGGTACTATACATTTACAATTTGGCTGATGGTTCCTGTATGTATGCTATCTTTATAGCAATATAACATTTTATGTATTAAGCCCAAACACAAATTGTGAGGGGTGTTATTTGTTTGAAGTCATTAATGTAATCTGCATACCTAACTGAATGATTTTGAATGATTGTTCTGTCAAAAACCTACTTAATCGACTGTTCTAAGTTTAGAAAGTCTGCCAAGAGTGTATTATAATTTAGACATTTGATTTTTTTGTTAATACTTATAAGTCGCCGTGCAGAGCCAGGGCGGGCGGCTAGTAATCAACATATATAAAACTGTTCGTTACTGTATGATTGACAGACAACACAAAGCCAAAACTGCTGGATGATGATGATGATGAAAAGTTTTATTAAATATGATCTCAATTAAACGTTAAAATCTCATATCTAAACCACTGACGTGATTTAAAATTTATGTCGTCGACAGGAAGCTATACCAACTTTACCAACTGTATCAATAATGTAACTGATTACTTCAAACGAATACAATCTATTTCCATTAACCTTTAATATTACTTATGCCTTAGCTTTCTATCGACGATATAAATTATAAATCACAACTTTATGGAACAAAAGAAACTCACATTCGCTTTTTATTAGTAAGGATTATT
Source organism: Phragmatobia fuliginosa (assembly GCA_932526445.1). Classification (NCBI taxonomy): domain Eukaryota; kingdom Metazoa; phylum Arthropoda; class Insecta; order Lepidoptera; family Erebidae; genus Phragmatobia; species Phragmatobia fuliginosa. The sequence goes on along the minus strand of OW052074.1, from coordinate 13,311,395 downwards.
TTGTATTGCTTTGCTAACGCATACCTTTTTTTAAAGGAGATGATTTTTAAAGAATTCCCTTTGAAACTTACCAAGATGTTTTGAAGTATATAAAGAAATAATTAAAGAGGAAAAAGGTGTCTACAAGGAAGTCGATTAAGATAAAAGTGTTCCATTTTAAGTCACGACGCCTTTTTTTAGATCGTTATCAATGTTTATGGGAAAGAGCGATTCCAATCTATTACTGAATCTCTCAGAAAATCCGTGCCTAATAGCTGTTAAGTTTGTAATAATTACTCACTATTAAGGTAGACCAGGGTCGATAATTTTTTAAAACAAAAACCAATATAGTAGGATGAAAGTCATTGGAAAAGGAGGAGAATATTATAAAAATGAATGAATTGTCCACACATGTCTAAGGAGGTTGAATGTTATTCAAAAAATGTATCATCATCTCAGCTGAAAGACGTCTACTGCTGAATATAGGCCTTCCTCAAGACTCCCCACAACAACCGGTTCTGTGCTACCAGCATCCATCGATTTCCAGCAACCTTCTCCATGTCATCGGTATATTTACTTAAAAATGAATATTACGCCAAGAGCCTTGACCCTTACGGCGTAAGTAGGACAAAAATTATAATCGGACACATGGGAATGCATGGAATGCATGAATTTGCCTCTACAGGGATAAGAAAGTAAGTATATGTAGTTGCAATTTCATGTGGAGTTTAACAAAATTTAATGGGTGACACTACATATAAAGATCAATTTTCAAGTAAACCTTACGTACAATTGAAACAGATTTTCGTTAAATTTGCGCATCATTATGCTCCTCGTATAAATAGTGTAGGTTTAAGGTGTAATGAAGACTAATTTGGAATCCCATCGCGGCAGGTAATGAGCTGGCAATTATGAACTGTTTACTGGCAGTAAAGACTTGCTTGAAAGGAGACTAAGCCAGTTTGGTTCAACGTAATTACGTGTTTATTTGGATACATATTAGATTCCATTTACAAAAGAGTAAGGCTATTAAGAAACGAGTTTTAAATACGGTTTACGTATTTTGTAATTAAAACCTTAACTTTGAGTAATAACTAATGTTATTTTTTACTATTTATGACTCAGAATTAACCTATCGCATAACTTAGGCTACTTTTTAGGGTTAGCAAAAAAGGAACCCTTATAGATTCGTAATGTCTGTCTGTCTGTCCGTCCGTATGTCACAGCCACTTTTTTTCGAAACTACAAGAGCTATACTGTTGAAACTTTTTCCACAAACATAGAAAAAAAGCTATAAATTTTGGGGGTACCCATACTTAGAAGTGTAACTCAAAAATTTTTTTTTCATCAAAACCACACGTTTATGGTATTTATAGATAGGTCTTCAAAAATTATTAAGATATTGAGGTTTCTAGTATATTTTTTTTCTAAACTGAATAGTTTGCGCGAGAGACACTTCCAAAGTGGTAAAATGTGTGTTCCCCAACCCTGTAACTTCTAAAATAACAGAATGATAAAACTAAAAAATATATATGATGTACATTACCATGCAAACTTCCAACGAAAATTGGTTTGAACGAGATCTAGTTAGTAGTTTTTTTTTATACGTCATAAACCATAAACTGCAATTTACATTTCTTTCAATCAAAACACTATTATTAAAACATCGATGAAAGTTACAACGAACTACAAAAAATTTTAAATGATGTTACTTACTGCTACGGAACCCTTCATGGGCGAGTCCGACTCGCATTCGGCCGCTTTTTTTAGATTAGATTGTTTGAGTGATCTCTGCTTTTAAAACAATAACCGCGGTTTTTAACTAACGTAACAGGAGAGACAGGTAATCAACATAGATAGTTTTAACAATGCACCGGGAAAATATCTACACATACTATTTTAAAACTAAACGACTTAGTTACAGTCATGGCACTAGAACTTACTCTTTTACATAACACAGCCGCACAAAGTAATATAATAAAACCGTACAATAATATTCTAATCAACGAACATTCAAGGAGCAATGTCTAGTTGTCGTCCATGAGAGCACTACTTAAGTTTACCGCAACCAGGTCTCAGGGGAAAATCGTACCTGCTGATTACGACACAATTATACCCTGTAGGCCGGTAAATAAACGTGTAATAGGCCGGATGAGCAATTTGACCGGGACAGTATTATTACACGTTTAGATATGAAAGTTCATTCATGTTTGTTATTATGTACGCAGGTATTTAACGGTATGCTTTTATTTCGTGCGGTAGCTTTTATCGAATTCATAATGTTGTTAATATAGTGTTGACATTTAGATACAGTGTAAGGTATAGTTTACTATTATATTTATTAAATTTATTTATTAAGTTGTTACCATTAAGCAGCCATCGCTTTACTTGGTCGTTGTACGTGGTTGTTATGTTCTTTCTTTTAATAAACGTTTTTTATCAAGAAAGAACATAACACTTATTAGTGGCTAGCTTTTGCCTATGGCTTCGCACACGTGTTATTCAGATGTATAACTTTTCATTGCCTTTTTCATTTCATTTTCCAAAACCCTCTCTTAGTCTTTATCTACACTCTAAATAAACACACATGAATAATATCAGCTTCGTGCGCCGAGTAGTTTCGGCTGTGTTGTCTGTCAGACAGTCAATAACGGGATTGTTTTAAATATATTGATTGTTTTTTATAATGAATATAGATAAAACTCCTGTTATTATATAAACCTCAATTATTGAGAAACATATCTTACCGAGAAATATTAATCATCAGTACTCAACAATTTCTGTGATCCGTCTCTCCATACCTAAGCTTTGTGTTCGATTCAACTAAGCCTATGAAATTTCTAATTGATATACCTAATCCTAATCAAATGGCTTATCAATATCTGAACTCTATAATTGGCATAAATGCTATTTATGTTCATTAGTAATATTAAATTTGGCGAATACTATAATGAAACCACTGAATAATGAAACTAATAATTCAATTTGAAGTCAAATAGAATATTCAAAAACAAAGTATACCGTTGTCGAAATTCGACATTCTGGAAAGTTATCCGATCAAAATATTTCCTTCGTAATAAAGGCAACTGAGCGAAACGGTACTTCAAAGATAATAATATATATACCCTCATACCTCGAACGAGGTCAAGAGTACGGACTAATCTCGCCCAAAATTTGCGCATTCGTGTGATGATTGCGAACGACTAGGCTCATTTGTTACCGTTACGTGTTAAGGCAAGATATTACGAAAAACCGCGCGAGTGATTAAGCGAATGTATTGTGAGTAAATGGCTCTTTCGCGGTGTGCCGGCAATGCGTGCGCCTACCTTACCTGACGTATTTTTGTACGTAATGACAACACGTTTCGGATGTTTTTTCGCATTATTACACGAGTAAATTAATATATTGCGTTATTATAGTACCAACAAAACATGCAGATTAGAATAAAGTGTATTGTTAAGAGCACTACTTTTTTTCAAAAAAGATGATTTACGTGTGCGTAGTAAATGAAAACTAGATTGAACCACTTTTGCTAGATTGAACTATTGATCGTTACAATATAAGATAAAAAGAGAATTGTAATGTACAAATTGATTTAAAAATTTGATACTGAAACAGCTGTACCACACTATAATCTAACTCTTTGATTCGTACTAAAGTTATATTATTTGCTACTGAAACTGGAGTACCACCACCTTCATATTCATGAGTATCTAGACAAAAACTAGACAGCTGTTGAGAAAAAATCGTAGGCATTCCCACCGGAGCATAAAATATACAGTGATATTTTTATGGCCAGTAAAATTGGTATGCGAAATGGTTTAGGTAGTATGTGCGAATATCCCCATGGGCGTTCTCTCATTCGTTTGACGCACCAATTCCTGTGTAAACAGTTGAACTAAAATATGCTTTAAAAACCTGTTTTTTTTGTTTAGTTCTTGTAATATTTTTCTTCGCCTTATCGCTTAATACAACAGGGGATCGAAAGTATGAACTTAATGTTGCTTAAAGTTTTATATTGTCCTGTATTAGAATAACAGCTCCTAAGAGAACATAAGTATCATGACCGAGATAGACATTTCAAGTATAAATTATAGTAGATTGTCACATTGTCTTTGCAAATTGACATTGTAACTGTGTGGGACGTTATTGTTTGGAAAACTTTGTTTCGCAACAATGTGTATTCTGTAAATATCAAGGGATGAAAACGTGCCAAATAATTGTTCTTTGGGCAGTCACTTTTGAATATTTTAACAGTCCCTTTTTGACCTGTTTTTATACAGTATTTTATTCTGTCATGAAATATTGGTTTACAAACTAGGTGCCAATTAGTGACTTTAGACCTGTAATGTCATGTTATAGTAAAAATAATGGCTACGATTATATTTTGATATGATTAGACGATACTTAAAACTTGAATTTATTAATTATTATCTTGACTACATGTCTATACATTTAAAAACAATAGGTAAATACTAAAATAAATCCAAGTGAGCGCTTATTTAAGGAAATTGCTCTTGTTTAATAATTTACATTATCTTCTGTCTGTAGAAGTGTATTGAACTCTAAAACATATCTTGGTTCAATTGTATATAGATGTATTTTTAAAGATTCAATGTCTGATGATTATTCATATTTTCGAATTAAATCTTTCGGACAATCTACACACAACGCCATCTAGTCCCCAAAGTAAACAGAGATTGTATTATGGGTACTAGACAACTGATATATATCATTTTTTTTAAATACATACATAAATTTTACATAGAAAACACCCAAACTCCGAAACAAATATTTGCGGATCACACAAACATTTGGGCCGACCCGGGAATCGAACCTGAGACCTCTTGATAAGCAGTCGCAAACACTAACCACTAGACCAACGAGGCTGTCAAAGTACAGTATTAGCAGTATATGTATATTCAAGTTCTACATCCTTAAAAGAAATGTGAACAAATTAGACGAAAATTTAAGATTTGTAATTCCTTCTTTTGGTTTAGACTATTTTCTTAAATTATCGAGGATACCTCTTGGATACCGGATAGAAATTGTATCATGAACATCTAGACAAAAACAATGATAAATCAGCATTACCTACCCTATCAGCTTTATGCGGATAATCTTTCAATCAACATGAAACCACTACATAAATTGTCTGAAGTATTTTGCATTATTAACAAAGACTTAACGTGTGTAAGCCGCCATTAAGGAATCGCTAGGAATCCTTAAATACTCAAATTATTATAGTGAACGTTTACTAGCATTCACTAAATGTGATTGTTCACTACTTAGGTATACTAAAAATTATTCGCTTCAGAATATAACTGTTTCACATATGTATTATACTTGTCATTATTTTATATCACTTTGAGCGTTATATTCAGAGTCCTTGAAACGTGATGCGTCGACAGCAATTTTAACTTAGTCTTGGTATTTCTTGTTTGTTTTACATTTTTTTAAGTTAACCCCGTAATAGGGATATATTTCATTGTACCATGTGGGACTTAAGAAACACCTATGAAATAGACGCAAATAATAAACATATTTATAAGAAACAATTGATGCTCATATGGGTATCGAAAACATACACAGCGCGTAAAGAAGCGGCTAAGAAATTGCTTCGTTCAATAAGTTATCCGTGCATAATTATACATTATTTACTTAAACTCTCTCATATATTTTTTTTATATAACGCCTGCCAAGGTGACTTTACTATGCCTGATGGAAAGCATGAGTAAAATCCACAAGTGGGGGTCGCCATACTCACTGCAAATGCAAGCAGTATGGCGAACCACATTATGGCGGCCTAGTGCGATGCTTTTTCACGCACCGCTTAAAGGCTGAGCTGGTAGTGAGTTCCAGTGTTTAACTGCTCAGCACAAGAAGGAAGACCCGAACCGCTTAGTTCTGGAGCGTATGTCTTCCACACTGAAGGGGTGACTTCCCTGGCCAGATCGCGTTGTTCTGTAGAGGAAGGGAGAGGGTGGGATGAGTTGGAAGAGCTCATATTACATCATATCAATAGTTTATACTTTTACAGCTGCAGCTTGTGGACTAGGTTTACGCAGAGGACATACAGCGACCTGTGTGTCCAATATAACAACGTATTCAGGGTGCTTTTGGGGTTGCCATGGAGGTGTAGCGCGTCAGACATGTTCGCGGAGACTGAGGTTGATGAGAGATGCTATAATGCGGAAGCGTTGCGCTTTCATGCTGGTGCGCCTCAGTTCTTCCTCCAACAACATCCTGAATGTATTTTCAGATAGGTGAGACTCCTCCCTCATGTCACGGTGGTTGTACGTCCACACTTGCTAATATGTATTTACTTATATATTATATTTTTATGTATGTACTTAAATATTATATTTTACTAACACTAGGTGAAGTCACTGTTACTATCAATATGGATTCAGAGCCCGAAATAAATAATTTGAATTAAATTTTAATAGCTCCTAACACTAGTGAACTGTTGGAGAAAAAAATACATAGTAGAGTTACAAGTACTCGTAGACCGGCCTGACCGAGGCGGTACTATCCTCTTACAGAAGATCAACCTAAATTGATAGTACGAGACCGGAGGCTCAATGGATAAAGAAGCATCCAATGGATCGCCAAAGTAAAGCTCACCTTACAGCATTGTCTGCATTTGCAATGAGTATAGTGACCACTACGCTAAAATGGTACTCATGCTTTCCATCGGGCAAAGTAGAGTCTCTTTTCATGGTTCATATAAATAAGGAGGGTTACGCTCACTCAAACATAAATGTCAAACACATATAACACACAAGAACACTATTACTACAGGAATATATTATAAATAATGTATCTAAGCATTATTCCATTGTTACACCAAACACGGATCGTTTTTCACCCACTAGATAGTAATTAACAACGTACTAATTGACAAACCTAGATTTAAGTTCTGTGTAATTATCTAGAGGTCTTATTATTATCAAGGGCTTATAAGCAACTAAATTGGGGTTAAGTATTACGATTGATTATGTCTAAACTACAGCATTAGGTTTGAAACATGAGAGGTAATGTTAAGTATTGATGTAGGGTAGAAATTAAAGGCTTTCAAAATGTATAAAGTTTTTAGTAGCACTTGTTGATTGTATAAAAGTAATGTACTGTTTTGTATTTAAATCTTAAATTTTTTGCATAAGTATTCAGTTACTTTTGCAAAAATTCGAATGTGTTTCCGAGATTAGCGTTTAAAAACAAAAAAACACTCCAGCTTTATAACATTAAAAGTAGATTTTATATTTGGTTGCTTTTAACATGAAATATGTTTTTTTATAAATATAGATTATATTTTAAATTTTCAGCATAACTTTAATTTTTTCGTTGTTTACATGGTTCGATCTGAGAAGAGCAGAGGGGTAAGCAGGCTTTAACGCACTAGTGACTTAACAGCTACAGGTATCAGAGGTACAGGTACAATCTTTAGGCATTCCGATATATAGGTACATATATACTGAGTTATTAAACAAGTCTTTACGTTCGATACTAGTTTATTACTGTTAATACAAATCGCCACCGGCGCGCAGCTAGCGGCGAGCGGCTAGCATTGTACACATACCCACATATGTAATAGATATACACATACACATTCACTTAATAATAATAATACAATACGCTTATTCCACAACACGTACACTAAACATTTTTTATTTACATAATCGCTAGTGAAAAATCGATTCAGTATATCCAGAGATTCCCTGTACAAATTCACAATCTCACAAACTTTACCTCTTATAATCCCTACTTCCCTACTCCCTACTAATATAATAAATGCGAAAGTAACTCTGTCTGTCTGTCTGTTAAGCTTTCACGCCTAAACCACTGAACCGATTTTGATGAAATTTGGTATGAAGATAGAACTGAACTTGGGAAAGGACATAGGATACTTTTTATCGAAAATAGGGGACGAAAGTTTGTGTCGAAGTTCCTTATTATCATGTAAGATTGATTAATCTACCCTTACCGTATCGCGCGATATAAACGAATTCCACGTGGGCGAAGCCGCGGGCGGAAAGCTAGTAATATTATAAATGCGAAAGTAACTCTGTCTGTCTGTTACGCTTTCACGCCTAAACCACTAAACCGATTTTGATGAAATTTGGTATGAAGATAGAACTGAACTGAGGAAAGGGCATAGGCTACTTTTTACCGCGATAACCGACATACCCGCGAGCGGAGCCGCGGGCGAAACTAGTATTAGTATAGATATGTTATGAGTCTCGTATAATTCTCAAACAATTGGAAGACCTTTTATGTTCAACGAAAATTATAAATAAGTTTTCAAGTAAATTAAAATTGTATGAAATAAGAGTGTTGACTAGTCATTCACGTGAACACACGATATTTCAATTATGAATATCGCGAGTATTGTGTCCATTATCAAAAGAGCTTTTATCGTGCGGTTGTAAGCCCGAACCGGCGGGGTAGAAAGCCCATCAGAATCGGCTTTGAGTACCGATTAATTGAGGCTTACAATATTGATTTTGTATTACAGTAAGCCGATGGAACTTACAGGTATTAGAGTGCATAGCTTTTATGTAATAAAATATGTATGTGTGTGCATTTGATATATTTCTGTGTGTTATGTAAGAGGTGGCTTGTATGACAGTAACTTATTAAATGAAATATACGATTTCATTGATTAGTTATAGATGTCATAGGATACCACATACAACAGAGATCCAAAAAGCATCCTAAGATTTCCTTTAGATCTAAGTCGTTTGCTATAAGCGAGTTTGAATACCCGAAGTTTGAGGACTTTTAACTTTAAGTTAGTAGAGTCTCAATACTATGTATTTCAAGTATTCTCAAAACTTCCACCTAACTTAAAGTTGTTTCTACTTGAACTTGCTTTTATCGAATCGACTTGTAACCTGAAATGTATTAGGAAATTGATAAAGGGATCTATACCTTAAATATAAGTTTTGAAATCAAATATAAGGTGATTCAATATCTAATAAAATTGTAAGAGATCGTTTATGTCTGTACACTGAAAATAGTTTTGTATTTATATAAATTCTGTAATTAAGATATAATTAACAATAATCTTTATAAGCTTCAAGGATATCTAGACCCCCAAATACATATATAAAGAATCCCGGTTCTTTAATAAAAGGTTTACTAACAGTTTTAGTTAATGAATAATTATAATTGTTGGTTTTAAATATATTCATACTATCTAAGGATACAGCCTGACAGATGTGAAAACATGCGAATTCAAATCTCTATCACTGCGCTATAGTTAATGTAAATGTAAGCTCTGTAATATTAGCAAATGCACGCTTATTATGAACTATTCAATGTCTAGCTGTACTGCTGTCATACTTAACTGAACTTCCTCTAATACACTCAACCACACTGCTCAACACAAGACGTCGTGTTCAAAGCTCTAACTCAGTTGGTTAAGTTAGTTGTACACACCATTCAAAGCTGTTTCATTTTGACCAAGATTATGGGTAAATAGAAAATTACAACATTGAATACTAAGGCGTTGCTGTAAGCCCTCACAATTTTAATGCGTACAGTGATACTTTGGATGAGATAGTTATATATCTTACAGGTTTTCCGTAACGTAAATTTTATGTGTTTTCTAATTCTATATGTTAACGCTTTCCTTTATAATTAGAGAGAGACATTCTGTTGTTTGACATACAACATATTATTTCGTGATATAAAGTCTTTAAAATACTGACCATTATCAATTTATTAAACTTTTAAGTCTCGTACCCACATATAAACGCCGTTTAATACCGTATGAGAACCCTCGGCCTTGTATCCAAACGCCCAAAATGTCATGCGAACGTTTTATAATTTCCCCAATTATACGAAATTAATTTCATTGCTGTCTTCGCTTGAAAAAAGTAACGAGTTTTCAAAGCGACACGGGCGCTTTAAAACGCTTTATTGCGGACTCGCTCGGACAAGAGTAATTCTCTAAATTTATTGGGTTAAATGGCCCGTACGAACGGAAATTCAAGCTAAATTGTTCGCTTGTCTAATTTTTGTGGATTTGATGGTTCATTTCACCGACTGAATGTCAAACATCGACCATGAAAGACAGATTTTTTAATATAACGTTTTGTTTGATAAGTCAATCGGAAATTTACTTAGGATTGTAAAATTATCAGTTAAGTTTGTCACTAAAAGGTTTGACTTTTTTTTAAAACATAAAAGGAAATGCAAAGTTTAGTTTCTTCTTTATTAAACATTTCTTTAGATATTATATTGATATTATAAAAAGACATGAAATATTTTAAATTATTACAAAAATAAATCAGCTTAAGTACTAATCAACTGTTTCAATAAAAATGTGATGATTTACTTTCGGAGAGCTAAAATTACAAGTTCTAGTGCATAAAAAAAAAACAGCGAGCCCAAAAGAAAATGGTAAGAAAAACAAAGGCCGGTAGACATTAAATCACAGTAAATTTGAGTCTGGAACACAATAACTCAAGAGAACGCCGCCATAACTGTCGCAAACATTGTTCGGATGATTCACGCATGCGGTAATATGATGTTTTTCTTGAGCCGCCCAAGTTCCACGGCATTCGAGATTTCCCGAGGTGAAATCACGTTGCAGCCTCTCGTTATGTGTCCCTGTCCCCCTTATTTATTGGTATTACCGATCTTATAACAGACCGAACCATTACCGTTTGTTACGTTCACTAACGACCTTATTATGTATTCCACATCAAACATTACTATACAAAGTTTATATCTACTTCACAAAAGAATCTGATCCAACTCGTGGCCAGATCAAACATTAAGAGGGTTGTTAGTGGTTTTATTTGACCTTTAATTTTGTCTAGACCTGTGTTTGATATCATACTATTAGAAATATAATTCCTTTGTAGGCTACCTTTGTCAATGTTTTAGTTTAGTTTTCATTAATTCAATGCTAAACTAATTCATTATGGTATTTCATAAATGATAAATATTATTAGTATACTATTTTTTTTTGAGGACTTCGGTTCGGTCGAAACACCGTTTTCTACTGCGCCAAGTGTCATGGGTTCCAATCCCACGTGGGGCAACACTGTGTGATTCACTAATTGTTATTCTGAGTCTGGCTGTTCTTTGTGTTCGTTTCATGTATGTTTGTAAAGTCCCCCGCGACATAGAATTGTTATTCCTAATGTGAGACTTGTCTTTAAAAAAAATAACTTTGTATATAAATATATATATATTTTATATATATATATATAAAACTTGTATAGGTTGTTCTAAACAGTAACGTAAGGTGTCGGAAGGGCGGCTAGCAGTAAATCCTACCCAAGAATTGAATCAAACGGCTTTCGTGACGGCTACGGCGATAATGGCCAATTTATGCCTCGCATTGTCTCAACACACCTCCCTACCTGAATTTTTAATTCCGTATTGTTTATTTTCCTAAATTCCAGTTCCATGTAGCTGTAACATCAAGGATTTATCTAAAAAACAGATACAATAATGAGATTAGGAAACGAAATATTTATCATTAGTTTATGAATAATGCTTGATGCGATTTCAATCTTTGTTTTAGTACTACAGCATGCTGGTTACAACAGGTTTTTATTCCAGGAATCGGATTTGTGAAGATAAAAACCAGACTGCACTTCACTCATTACACCCCACTATCAGTGTTTCAAAATATGGCCTTGTTTCTTCGAACTTAATACATTATTGGTAACATGTGTTTTTATTTAACGTGTAAATTGAGAATATGTTATGTATAGGCTCTTATTTGGACAATTATTGCAGCACCATTATTGTGTTAAGTTTGTGATTAACGGTTCATTCTTAGAAACTTAAACAGTTTCGAGGTCGTGTAGTATTTCGATTACTCATACGCATAGGAGCATGATTTCAGTACAGTGAGAAATGTTTACAAAAACCACGTGTTTATCTGTAACCATGCTAATTGTTACTTAGTTCCTGTTAAAAAGTGCCTCAGAGCGAAAAAATGCTGTTTGACTAGAGTTTTTTTATATTTAAGAGCACCAAAGTAACTCTACTCTGATGGAAAGCATGAGTAGAATCTTGGAGTAGGGATCACCATCCTTATTGTGAGAGTAGGTAATGAAGCATGGTGCCCCTTGCCATGGCGGCCTGGTCAGATGTTTCTGCATTATTCTCCAATGATGCAGAATGATTGGGCCTCCAGTCTCACACTCACTAAACGAAATACGACAGCAAAGAATGGTGTCATTATTAGGATGCTCTTCCTTGTGAGGGTAGTACTGCCTCGGTCGAGCTGGTCCAATGTATACTATTTGCCAAAAATACTCTTGTAACTTAAATCTTAATGATATCATGTTGAGATTATTTTCGCTAAGATATCCCAAAATTGAACACGGGTGCTATTATCATAATTAACTCTCAATCTCAATAATCACTCGTGACATCTACATAATCCTTATTTGAGACGTGCACTTATTTCTTAATGCTCCCAAGTTATCTCACCAAAATAACACAACGGCCAGACATTATGCACGAAACGGCCACCCGAAAGGGTTTATTATAACATCAAACCGTTATAAATGTGTCCGAATTGCCCGTACTAAGGAATAAATTTGCGAAATTCCATCGTGAAAAGAATAGTGAGTCTAAGAGTAAATTTACGGGCGAAGAGAGGGTAGTAAAATCTCGTTAGATTGAAGTATGTGCCATAGGAGACTGTATTATCTGGTATCAGAAACTTTTAGCCACATTTTCTGAAACAATCGTTTGTTTGTGAAGGAGAGTAGGGTAATATAGGATTTGTTTCTTTTTGTGTGATGGTGAACATTGAGATTAGTTACGTGGGGTAAAATATTTCAGATTCATTTAATAAATAAAGTATGTGTCTTTATTTTATAAGAAAATTAGGATATCTATTTATTACTTATTTTTCATTTGATTTCAAGGTTTTCTTATTTTAAGGAAAAGTAATGATTAATTAATTTAACTTATCGACGTAGCCCACAGAATTAGCAAGAAGCTGAAATGTTATTTTAGCCGCAGATCTGACAACCGTGTTGGGGTAAACATGTTCTTCAGTGGAAACCGCGTCGACATAGGACGTCCACAGCCCAGGTGGAATGATGATTAAGGCAAGACGGCTGGCAGAAGCTGGATTCTATTAGCCGATTATCGAACTAAGTGGCGTGAAATTAGAGAGGCTTATGTCCAGCAGTGGACTGCATTAGGCTGATGATGATAATGGTCAAGATATTTGCATTGACCTATTCAACCTTTCATCCATCATGTAAGGCTGGTTTCTATCATATTTTTGTAAACTTATTTCTTAAAATGCCTGGTTTAAATTACAATAGCAAACACTTTTGGAATGAGCTATATTATTAGCTGTATCATGTACACATCGAAATTAGTAAAGTTTGAAGGAAATACAGAAATAAACATTAACTTAATTTAGTTTCAATATTAGAATTTCTAAATTTAAATTAAAAATAAATATTCAATAACTAGACATGTTAGCAGTTTCACGATGACCAACAAACGTCACTTCCGAAAGTTATCAATCAATCAAAAGTTTCAAAGATTTCTATAACCAAAACATTGAAATAATAAAACTTCACAACGTTAGCAAACAAGGGCACTCAAACTGTCAATAAAAGTTCACACACATTCAATTTGATCGGATCATCGTCCATCAATCCGGTTGTCAATTATCGAGCTTGGCTGATCGCCAGTCGTATTTCTGAATGTAATTGTCAGTCTGTATATTATGTTATCTTAATAGGCATATTATTATTTGAGATATGGTGATTGCGAGATTAAGATCGGCTTGGATGTATTAGGTTTGGATTGTGTCTTGTTCAAAGTAAGGTTTACTGTTATATAAAGAGATTATTTTAGTACTGTACTGTACTGTCTACTAATGCATTACTTATTTAAATGTTTTCATTTAAAATAATTAATATTTCGGAAATCTGACACAATGCCATTTAGTTCCAAACTAAGCAGAGATTGTACTATGGACACTAGACAACTGATATAAATACAGATACACTGTTTTTTGTACATGTAGTAAAAACCAAAACTCAAAAACAACTATTTGCAGATCGTACAAACATTTGTCCAACCCAGGAATCGAACCCGAGATCTCAAGCACAGCAGTCGTATACGTTACCACTGTGAAACTAAGATAGTCAAGTATAGATAGTTACATAGGTACTAATAATTGCACACCATAATTTAAAAATACAGTGTATGAGATAAGTAAACAGTGGTACTAGGGCACACTTATTGCAGTTTGCGATGTCTTTCACGCAAATTTTAAATATAATACTCGTAACCTTAAAAGTACTGTGTTGTTGGTTGTACACATTTACAATTTACGTATAAAACTATCATTATCTAGCATGATTATACATACATATATACTAATAAACAAGTATGTATATTGATTCGCTTAATTAATAACATATAAATTTACCCGTACATTACATAGTTGGTGATATATTTTAAGTGAAAAATAGGAGCTACACAAATCTGATCGCCATATCGCCTGAGTACCATATATATATATATAGATTGCGGTTACTTTTAGGTAAGCATCACTTACTTGACTATTAAGTATACTTTTAGAATAGTATTTTTTATATTGGAAGTTAACATACCAACGTCGGATCATACATTTGAGTAACTATATTGGCCAACAATACCTGCAGCTCAACAGATTTCATTATTTCAAATTTACAAATATGTAGTAGTCTACAATATGTACCTAGTCCATAGTCAGTGCAGTATTCTTAGAGTGCATTTTAAGCAGGCACCACACTTCGTTATTCGCTATTCGTTATTTGTCTACGCCGTATTCGCCCGAATATTTGTTATGCGCGCAAACAACAAACACGCCACCACACTTCGTACTGGTATATATAATAAGGCAAATATGTGTGTTGTAGAGATGTCATTGTCATTTTTATGGTGAACAAAACGAAACCATACGAACGAACGAAACATATTCTTTTAATTTCCTTTTTATTTTATAAAATTCACAGAAACAATACTTAAATGAAGTCTAATTATTTTGATCATATAATAAACTAATTTAATCGTTTAATCGATTTATTCTATTTCAAAAACTGTTTTATAGTCTATGGTTGTTAGTTATGCACAGAGCATTGTCATTTTTAATGGTCAATGAACGAACGAAACATATTATTTTAATTTCCTTTTTATTTTATTAAATTGACAGAAACAATACTTCAATGAAGTCAAATTATTTTGATCATATGATAGGTTATTTTAATCGTTTAATTGATTTATCTATTTCATAAACTGTTTTATAGTCTATGGTTGTTAGTTATGCACAGGGCACTTCACTACCCGTCCGAAGTGTGGGCAGTCGATGCGTGTATTCGCCTTATTCGTGTCCTTTGAAGTGTGTCAAAAAACCGACAAGTCGACGTATATGCGATTCGCTATTCGATGCGTACGAATAAAGCGAATATTGGCGAATATACTCTCCACACTTCGCCGTATGCGCGCGAATAACCCGCATAACGAATAGCGAATAGCGAAGTGTGGTGCCTGCTTTAGGAAAGTGTATTGTACAATTTGGGTCTTAAACTGAGCGTAGCGTGTTTGTTTCTCTTTTAAAGTGGATCATGGAAGCATATACAAACGCTTTTATTACCGTACTTACCACGAGAATGAGACTTAAAAACAATAAATTGCTTAATAAAATATGCATGTATATTGTGGCTTAAGTAGGTATATACATCTTTTTTATTCCCTGAGTGATATAAGTGAGACATTCTACGCTATAGGTAAGCTTTTCATGTTTCAAATAAAAGAATCTACTGAGAATATTTTTATTCAGTGTTGGGTTTCCGAAATCCAGTAAATGCGGTAGGCTCGTTCACTATTATATTTGGGATCTAAAACCCATCGGGGAATGGTTGGGTTACAACAAGAAGTGTACCCTTTGCGGCTTGTTGTCCCTATAGTGAGAACTCGCTAGATTATCACAATCTCTTTCGTTGTTGTTACTTTAGCTAAAAAGGCCACCAATGATTTCTTTAGGAAATTCGACAAGAATAAAAGAAGAGAAACATAGATTTAGATGGTTGTGAGACCGAATGAAATATTTTTTTATTTTAATATTTTAAATCTATGCTGTCTTTCGAAAAGCAATGACTGAAATAACTTATGTTTGAACTACGAGTACGGAAGATACACAATAAACGTATTAAGCATACGATAACGATAAAAAAGGGTATCGAAAAACTTTATAATTCATTATCAACATTAGGATGATGATGAGACAATTATAATTTTGGCAATATAAAAATAAAAATAAAATTAGTTGCAGTGACTCCGATGATGTTAAAATGTAATACATAATATTTAGAGAGCATAATATTTGCGACAAAAATAGTTATTTTATTATGAATACGAGATAGAGGTATGCACAGTAAACAATGAACCTCAATGAATAATGCCTTGTATAATTTATAAAAATGATGTAATATCAATAACAATAAATAAATTAATTGTAATGTTTATCAGATTATTAGGCAATCCGTAATTTGTTTGTGTTATGATTTTATTTAGTATCTCTATGCTAATTTAGCCATGACAGCGTAAAAGGCAGATAGATAAAGTTACCTTAGAATTTGTAACATTAGAAAATAGCTTGAAAATACCTATGCAGTTCGGTTTGTCTTCATAAATAGGCATGGTTTAATTCATTTTTATAGCTGTAGTCACATCATTTATAATTAATTCCCGGTGAACGCCGACTAATTTATGATAACCGTTTCATTATAGTTTAAATTTAGCTTGCATATTAATCTCAGAAATGAGAGCCGTTTGTGTTGCCAACAAAACGTCAATCAAATATTCAAACATCAAAACAATGCCAAACATCAAAAGTTTCCATTCAAGACGAGCTCGTGTTGTATTTCTACAGTGAGTAGGGTCAGAAAAGAAAAACCGATTGGATGGCTATTCGTCTATACGAATAGCCATCCAATCGTCTTTAGTGACTTGGCAGTTTGTGTGGTGTAACTACTAGATTGAAAGTTTTACGCCAAAATATTTCAATTCGTATTTGCTTATTTTGTACAGTTTGTAAAAACTTTTTGATAAAATGTATTTACGAACATTATTGTTGAATAGTACATATATGTGCTCCCGTGGAATAAACAAACATATATAAACTGCCAAAATATCATCCTTACTTTTGGCTTTGCCGTAGTCGGTTTAAAAACAGATTACGATCCAATATATCCAAAATAATTATTTACATAAACGTCGAAAAACAGGGAGGACAAACATGATTTATTTGCACACTACATTCAGTGTGCAAATATAGAATATCTCTATTTGTTTACATTGAAATTTCAATATTTTGAACTGTTTGCCCTGTCCTACGTATTATTTATTTTTATCTAAATATTTTTTTGTCATTTAACGCTTGTTACGGTGACTCTCATCATCATCATCAGCCTATCTCAGTCCACTGCTGGACATAGGCCTCTTCCATTGCACACCACTTTGATCTATGACTTAAAACATGAGAAGAATGTAAAAGTGGGAGTCACGATACTCACTGCAAACTGCGGCACAGAAAGGCAGAGCTAAACATTGTAGTTCTAGTGCGAATTTCAACAAGCGGTGACTTTGAATGCCTAGTAAGTATAACAACTTTTGTAAGTAAAATACCAACAAAGCACTTAAAATGTAATCGTCGTCACTACGACTGCTTCGTTGGTGAAGGGGATGTGTCGCCTCGATAAATTGATGTAATATGTTTTGTTATTTTTAATCCATCACTAATTCTATTGCAGTCAAAGAATGCTGTTTTATTTTTTTAGTTATAAGCCTCCCAAAGTGACTCTACTCTGACTGATGAATAGCATGAGTAGAATCCAAGACTAGGGATCACCATCCTTATTGGTGAGTAGGTAATGCAGTATCGTGACCGTGACCCATATCATGGCAGCCTGGTCAGATAATTCTATATCATTCTCCCGGCCTCCGATGCAGAATGACTCGGCCTCCGGTCTCACACCCACCAACGAAATACGACAGTAAGAATGCTGTCATTATTAGGATGGCTTTCTGTATGAGAGTAGTACTGCACCGGTCAGGCCGGTCTATTTGTGCTGAAATCAGCGTGGCACTACTACCTACAAAAACGATTTATCATCAAGTATTAGTCTATCTCGAGTTAGCTCAATGAGCTGTTGCCACTAAGCTAATCTTGAAACCACTAAGGTCAAAACAACCTAACAGTTTAAAACACATCTACGTAAGAGCATTACAGTGGCCTACATTGGGGAGTGACAGAGTCATTTATCATTAGACGTTGGGGACCGAGGTGTATCCATCACGTTAAGTGCAGGGCGCCGGTGTTATCATTTTGAATGGTCCAAATGTGTCACGGAAATGTTCTCAATCGTTTTCGGATGCTTAAATCTGAAGAGGTGTTGTTTACACGTTTTATTTAAATGATAATTCTCGATGTAAACGATATTTTATTTTATGTGTCTATGGATAAAAATAATTGTGATGTTAGTTTCAGTGTATAAAATATTGTTTCAGCAGTGAAAAAGCTAATATTTTTCACTTTCATCTTAGGGTACGAGTAAAAATTTTGTTGTTTTTTTTCTTTTTCCAATCAGCTACTGCTAGACATATTCAATCAGACATGGCTGAAATGAATTATGGTCATTATAAGAAATCTACTCGATAGTAATAACTGTCTATCCAAATAACTGTCTAAATAAATCTTTTTTAAATAGTGTATACTATCATAGGAGAAATTTGTTGTTCTACCTTTCTAATCTTATTAGTCTGTGTGACGGAGTTATTCCTCTTAAAATTATCTATATTTATAAGCGAAATACTACTAACTAATTAATCACGAAGTCTCAGAAACTATAACATCTATAACGCTAAGAACGGATTTTAAGAAACTCCACCCCTGAGGGGGTAAAACGGGGGTTGGAAGATTGTATGAAGATTCAAGTTGAAGAAGTTGAAGTAATTATAGCAGAAGGATTTTGAATGGTATTTAAGTATTGAAAACAACTACTTACTATTATAAGAAGGGATGCCTTATTATAACAATAGAAAGTATTTTAGTGTGGACCAATAAAAAATTATGTACAAATAACTAACTCCACGCGTACGAAGACGCGGGTGGCCACTAGTGACTTACAAATATATCTTCATACACTACCACTTCCATTGTCTATATTAGATCGCCACTTCTATAAGCCAATTTATTTTAAAAATAATAAAGGAGATGCGAAAAGTTGTACAAGTATAACGACCATATCCTTCATTATAAATAGCGCGATTAAACGAAGCATAGCAGATTTAATACATCTGCCAGTGCCCGATCATGTCAATATTTCATTCGCGGGGTGCTTCGAGAATTAAAACAGGTCACGTTTGGGAATCTTACGAGAAATAGCTAAGTCATATTTTGTTTTATATTTGCTTATTTTACTTATAGATAGAAAACGTAACAAGATTTCAAGGTTGTTACGTTTGAACAGTTTGTGATAAACATTCGGTGAGCTTGATAATCTGGTACACTATCCTGTTCGACACACTGGACATTTCAACAACGTTGCAAGAAATGAACTTGTTTACTAGAAACCCCAAGTCACCTTGAGATTGTTGCTCTCCGTTGTGGAAACACGGTGACCTGACTCGAGGATTATATTTTCTTTGTCGTAAAATATTTTCACTTGACACTTGAAAAGACAGCTGCTCATAACAAAAATTCCATATCTCAAAATAGAAAAACATCAATTTTAAACATCATGCAAAACAGAAAACATTTAAAAAAATCTCTATAATTAGTATGATATGTTACCCACTCAACTCATTACCTAGTCACATATGTTACATCTAAAGTAATTTGGTAACTGACACACGACATACAAATTGGTCTAACTTTATAAACAACAACAACTATAGTATAAACCATTAAACTAAACGCCGCGCCGAGGAAAAAGCTTAAGTATGGCTACCGTTCAAGCAGCCCACCAGACTAATAGGCCACATTCATTATATTAAACGACTCGATTAAAAGGGCCATAAGCGGCACTGATTTAACTACGGAGACGCTCACAGATCGCAGCTACAATCTTTTGATGATAAATAAGCGCGCCCGCTATTAAAAAAAACATTTAAAACATAAAAACGAGATTGAACATACCACAGAATTTTGTTTCATCATTACGTTTTTGTATGCTATTGGAATAAGTCGTATTAGACCAACTGAGACCACTTTCTTAGTTATTTACTAAGACTGCAATTTTGTAAGCTGTAATTCAATTGTATACAATGTAAAATATGATAAATAAACATCATATATCTTATTGATATAAAGCGACATCTGACGTAATCATTTGCCAAGTGGGTATTTTGTCATAAAAAATATAGTTTGGAAACATACTACGAGTGGAAGAGATATTACACAAGAGCCCGATGAAAGCCGAGACAAATGGATGTCATAAATTGATATTGAAAGAGTAAATGAAACTGTTATTATTTGCGTCTTCAATAAATAAATACTATAAAAGTTCTCAGTCACTTTTATTGAAGCTCTTGATGTAGTGACCGAGTAAACATTGTGTACTTGTCTGAAACAGATAGCACAGATAGCCTAATATATCTCTAGGCCTATCCATACTCGTACATCTCGGCGCAGTGCGATGACGTATAGCTTTCGAGATATGGTCCACAGTGGTTGAAGATTGATCTTTTTAACCAATTTGTGTTGCCTACTGGGATGTCGAGATACTAAGGTTTCATGAATACGAATGGTAAAATATTAGAACTTTGGAATATTTAGATTGTAGTCAAGTATTGGTTGATTTAATTAACTTCACTTTTGAAATAGCTGGTGCTTGTTTTTAAGTTTGGATAAATAAATGAAGACTAGTTTTATTTATTTTTTGTCATGTCTTTAGAGTTTTAAATATTAGAGTTTCAAATACAAATAAAAAATGTGTAGCGTACTCAAATTATTAAATTAATGTGTATATGAAGCGAATGCAATATAATATTATATCCGAGTAAGTCACAAAATTTAAACATATTGGACACATTTGGACTTGTGAAACACGAAATACATTTTTTTGAGTGCATAGACGCCTACTAGTTTAAACGATCACCGCGTTTGATCACATTATGTGATAGACTATATGTAACATACAAGTTCTTGTAGTGAGTCTGAGTGTTCTTTGTGTTCGGTTCTTGTATGTTTGTAACATATTACATTCATAGTCTTTACGACATTGAAATATTTCTAGTGCGGAAGTTGTTTGTTCTACGTGAAATAGTGGAATTATTTCTATATGAATAAAATTACTCAGTGGACTCTTACGATGTTTTGTGAAAACTTTCTAATGATGTCATCGCCTAAAAATAATAAACCACATAACAGCAAATATGACTAGCTCAGTAGTTTTGTTTTCGTATTTATGATTCTCATTTCATCAAAATATTTTTTTTAAATATGAAAAATACGCGTACTTAATGTTAATGTACATACACAAAATACGTAGGTAGCTGAACAAATATGTCTTCTTTAAATAATGTTCCTATTTTCACTAGACATTATGCAAACTATTTCGAAATACTTGTTGAGTCTTAGAATTAAATTTGTTTTGCGTTGTATTTTAATATTTTTATCGTCATGGCCAGATTCCAGACGATTTTTATCCAGTATGATGGAACTGGATAGACTCCAAGAAACTTCAGGCGTAAACATGACAACGTCCTTCTCAGTCAAGCGGTAAACTGGGGCTGAATAAAGGATCCTACCGTTCTAAAACTGACATGAAAAACATTAAAGTTGGACCGCAAGGAGGCGTACGCCCATGCCGTCAGTTGTTTTAGACTACTTGAAAAATTGTTGCGAATAGTTTCTGTCAGGTTTATCTAAGACACGTCTACCTGTTATTTGTCTGAGTTAGGCTTACATATTCAAGTTTTCTGTAGACTGAATGTTGAACAGGTAAAACCTACATTCAAAAGAAAAATGGTTCGAATCATTTTTCTTTGCACCGATATTATTTTACATACAAAAGTAGAAATGTGTCTATAGCGATAAAGGGGCAGACATAATCAATAAACAGTACGATTTATCAACCTTAAGTTGGTCTCATACGGCAATCATATTGTAATCGGTCGACTAATTTCAAGGTATAATATCCATTCAACTGTTAAAATACTAGATTAGTACAATGCAGTATTCTGCACTACTGTGGCTGTCAAAAATGCAAATTATGCATAACTGTGGAATGATTTATGACATTCAGAATGGAGGGGATCTACCTATAGATGTGCACTGATGCTAACTACAAAGAGTTGCTATGGATACAATCTTTGATTCCAGCAGAACATTCAGTGTAATTGAAATTACTGTTATTGCTTAGTAAAGTATATTTTATTGTCGTGATAATTACTTATTCAATTAAGAAACAGAACAGAATAATTTACATGCTGCTATACGTATTTCTTTTTACTTCTCTTTCTGAATTCTAGATACTAATTGTTTAATTGAGTTTTAATTAATATCAAAATACAAATATGGGCTTGCCATACCCTAGTTCATACGTATATTGCACATCATGTTCAGTTCTGAATATAGTCAAGTCGAAATACATATAAAGTATTCATACAAGTCTCGTACCCATAGTACAAACTCTGTTTACTTACTTACTTTGGGACTAAATGGCGTTGTCACTGGCAAAATATGACTTATTACTTAAATGTTTTTTAATTATTATTTAAAGGTTATTATATAAAGAATAAATGTCAACAGTTGCTCATCGTTTTTGATTCAAATGTTCCAGTAATAATCTGTTCTCAGTTTAGTAATAAAACAACTTAAATATTTATAATAGCCTTTATTAAAACGCTGTGAATAATATCACAAGCAATTGTAAATAAAGAACTGGTAAATTAAGAATCTAGACAGAATGTGTGCTACTGTAACGATATTTATGTTATGCTATTTTTAGTGTAAGCCCAATGAGTAGGACTTTAAAATTAAATTTATTTTAAGATTGTTACATGTATAAGATTTAGTTCGACGTGACAGTAGTTTGAAGAATATTTTGTAGTGTTTTTTAAATAAACGGTACATTTAGTGTTATTTATTAGCTTTAATATGCTTCACATTTCATATGACTTTCACATAAAAGTGTATAGTTAGCCATATTTAAAAGAACGTAATTATTTGATATGAATTAAAAGAGATATTGTCTTTGTCTCTCTTTCCTTTACATAGTAATAGCTTTCGCTTGCTGTTCCGACCAAAATTTCATTAAAAGCAGTGCAGTGGTTTTTACCTTTATCACGAACAGACAGAATGGAAGACTTTATTTTACACTTTGACTTTACTTTATTTGTAGTAGTGTCGTCTTACCCTTAAATTTTGATTAAAGAACTCGTCCATTTAATAAAAAAATAACTATTGATTTTGAGACCTTGGAGGAGCTATTTATTTGTGGAGCGGTGGAATCTTATCAGCTGAATGATTTGGATTTTGTTCCATAGTAATTTTTTATTCAATTCAATACGTTATAATAATACAAGAAAAAAATATTAGTAGATATGAAGATACATAAGGTCCCGGTTGTCATGAACGTCTATGGCAATCGTTATTGGGAAGTCAGTGAGCTCAATTATACTGACAACTAGTTAAATCTTCGAATTTCAGTTCTCCCTTAGGGTCGCGGAGGTCCGATGCCAGTCGCTCCATGGAAAAACTGAAATTCAGGACCCCAAATTAACTTGGGAATAAAGGCTCGGAAGAAGAAGATGAAGATATATAACCCTATTTTCGATTTCGAAAAATATTTAGACATAGAGGACTCTTTTCCAATGTTAACTATTACAAAGTGTGCTTAATTTTGACTTTGAAGCAGAATGTCTGATCAATATGAAATAAATTTAGGTTCATTTATATCACACCAAAACACTTCTTATTTAAACATAATTAAACCTCAGTATTACGTAACAAACCAGTTAAGATCAACTTATCCAACAAAAACATAATAGCCTTACCCCACACAGGGAATAAATCAGAAGCAACATTTCTCTCATCTACTCCATGTTTACCTTAACACAATAGCAGTACATCTAGTTCCAGCTACAAAAGCCAAAAGCCATCATAATAATACACACCCCAAGCACTATCTTCCTAATACCTGAGATTATAATCCAAGTCAGTGCGAATGGCTTTGCCAAGTGAAAACGGTAGGTACTCGTATATCCGCCGGAGATTGGGCCGGTACAGAGTTATTGTGTATCGGTAACTCGGCTCCGAGCCGGATATTGTGCTCGAGACACTGTCAAAGCTTTGAGCCAAGCGATTAGGTGATTATGTTTAGTCACATCGTGCTTAAATGTGCTCATAACAGTGCGTAAGCAGTGAGCTTGGCACTGAAGGAGACAGGTTGATTTATTTTTAATCTTTTGAAAGGGATTCGAAGGCATAAAGAGTATAGCTTTAGAGAACTTATTGCAAAAACAGTGTTACTATAAAATTTGAAGACTGTATTTTTTAAATATATTTAAGTCTACCAAAATGACTCTCGTGGGTAGTGTCAGCATCGTCATTGTGAGTTCAGGCAAGGTAGCGTTGTGACCCACACTATGGCGGCTTATGCATCATTGGGCTACTGCATACTCACCAACGAAATACAACAATACGAATGCTATATGCATTTACGGTTGATCTTCTGTGTGTGGGTAGTACTGCCCCGGTCGAGCCGGCCCATTTGTGCTGAAGCCAGTGCGTTGTAGGCTAAACGCCACAATGGACAACACTTTGTGTTTTTCACTAATTATTTTTATGAGGCTATATGTTTTGCGTCCGTTTCATGTAGGTATGTATAAGTTAAGTTCTCAGCGATACAGAAGTGACCCTGGTGAAGGTGAACCTTTAAAAAAGAATATCTATCAAGTACTGTTACAGACAGATGAAAATATTGAAATAAAAGCGTAAAGGAATTTCGACTATAAAGAACATACACAAAATATAGGTGCAGTTAACTTCAAATAAAACATGAACATATAGCTATAACCAGATATAATGATAAAACTGTCTCGCAGCCATGTCACACCAAATCCCTTTTTCCGACACAAAGCCTTTCACGTTGGTTTTTATTTAAAAAATATACGTTTGAATACTTGGCTTTTGTTTTCAATGAAATCACGGTTTGTTTGATGATTTATTTTCGGGCGTTGTGTCTCTTTACGAGTCGGACTTAAAATAAAGAAAAAGCTTTATATCTAAGGGTGATAAGTTTTAATTGGACTTTGTATTCTATAAATGGTAAACCAGCATACATGTTTGTATTAAATAAATTTATAAGATAATACTATAAATTAATACAGATTGCATGAATAAACATTATATTAAAAAATTAAAGTATCCATACTTATTTATACTTTCTCAATACTATAAGTTCGAAAGTAACTTTAACTGTCTGTTACGCTTTCATTGATGTTAATGTACCGATGTTAATGACATTTTGCATGGACATAATTTAATTTTTTAGAAGGGACATAGCCTGCTTATGAGCCTCTCAAAAGTTAGTACTCGCTTGTTCTAAATATATTCATATTCCCATACATTATCAGGCATTGATATTGAAAACTAATCGATTGACATGCAAATCGCAAAACAATAGTTATGGTTTTACTAATTTACCAGATTGTTATCTAAATTTTAACTCTTACTTTTTATATCAGAAAATCACAAAAAATATGAAGCGTATTAAAAATTCATAGTAAAAAGTTAAGATCGAGTTGACTATAATTTGTCACCGAATATAATGACAAGTACCAAAAAAAACTGCGTACGGGAACACAAGAAACATTATGAATAATTAAGAACAAGGAAGTTTGTTTTGACAAAGAATGCCTTTATAGGTCGTTTTTCACGGGGAAAACGGAGTAACACGGAAAATCGTTTTTCGATGTCTTAAGAATGTTTATTTGTTTTTTTTTCTTTGTTTTAGATCGCAAATTTTCGTCAAATATGTGCTTTTGTTTTTTTTCTAGCAATTAGGAATAAGATTCTTATATTGTATAATCGTCATTTAAATTTCTATCGGACTGATATTATAATAAAATCCAACGTGATTGAAATATGAAATGTAGGTGATCAAAAACATTCTTTAGATACTTTTTTTTATTAGTCAATTGCTACTTATGCATGTCAGCTTCTGTGCTGTTCTGAATATATATATATATATTTCAAATCTAAGTGCACCTTTATGGCAAGGCATATTTTTTCTATATATCTTTTTATATGCAAAAAAGTGCTAGCAATGATTGCTAGCCGTTAAATTACCAGAAAAGTGTCAGCAATTACATTCAATATCACATCTGCCATTCTCGTAATTCTCGTCAATTTCATTTACCTATTGTTTCTTTAGAACATTTTAATGTTGTATAAATGTACCTATACATAGTTTAATTACTTCTAAAAAGATTCGATAATTGTACATTTCAAAAACACACTCACAAAACCAAAACAACTCAGAAACGTTAAGTTATTAAAACAAGTTGTTAAGATTCAGGGCGGGTTCGGCCATTTAATATTTTACCTAAGTTTTGGCGCGAGTAGGCTTCTGTTCAGTTTTGTTCGTCTTGCCCTTCACTTATTTATTCATTCTGTTATGACGGTACGTCAAACTTTTATTTTTCTTATTGAAGACGGCCTTTTTTCTCAAGCACTTTTGACAGCACACTCGCATTGAAAGACTCTAATTTATTCATTGTTTTATTTATTTTTTACAATTTAAGTTTTTTTATTTATAGAATGATAACTTAAAATCAAAAACATAACAATACTTAAATTAACCCGTGCCTGATCGGTTCCGGTGGAACGGTGCCCATTATGTTAGCAGCATTCCGCGTTGTATGGCAATGGCCAACCTTTGCAACAGAAACGAGCAGAAACGATCGTCCCCGTTAAGCTCCGAAAGCATACGACCCAGTTCCTCCACGAAGCTTAAAGTTTCGGCGGCACAGCTCCCCATGGTCTCCACTGCCACAGTGACGAAGTGATAGTGTCGCTCCAAAGCCGCATATTTCTGCCTCTTCTTATAACAAGCATCCTCCGCCGCGGCCGACGGGGAGCGGACGGTGCGGCTCAGTTCTCATTATGCGTTATACGTAGATGATTAGGACACATTGTTAATTGCTTGTGAAATAAAGAGGAATGACACCGAGCGAACGGTTATTTAATACTAAGTGACATCGACGATTTTGCAACAAGCATTGCTTACAGTCAAATAACATAACGTTTCATCCTTTATTATCAAGGGTAATAAAAAATAGTTGTCGTTCTCTTCTCATACTTATACGTATTATAAAGCTGAGTAAGCACACAAAATTTCACAAGAATCTATCAAACCTTTTCGGAGCAGTGTGGCAACTAACTTTGTCGCACGAGATTTTTTTATATATGTGTATAGAGAATTAATAAAAGTTTTAAAATACGTATCATGCGGTTACTCAGGCGCCGGAGAATTCAGAACGATCTCCGTCCTCCGTAAGCGCAAGCCTAGAGGTGACAGATGAAGCTAGACGTTCCCGATATATGAAATATGACCATCGCAGTTCGCATCCAGGAGGGGGTTATAAGCAAGCAGCAGATGGCCCGAGGTACGTCGGGGTTCCATGGTTTTCCTTTCTAGGGTATACCTGGTTCCCCTACCACTAGTACCTGAGACGGCATGCAGTTTTAGTCGGTTCGAGTCCGACATAGCTACCAGTAGGCAGTATCCGAGGGTATTTCTGCACAAAAAAAAGATATGTAGTACAATATTTCCAAATAAAATGTAAAAGTAAAGAAAAAAAATACTAAGTCATTATAATGACCAAGACGGTCTCAAGTAGTGATCCTACTTGTTCACCATTTCATGTCATGTACAGGTAAATGTCTCTAGAATATTTCTAAAACTACTTGAAGATCCGAAGGGATCTGTTTGCATTTCCGTCCATGTATCCACTGGGGACCTGAGTTTTCTTGAATTCAAAAGTGGTCAGTTTGGACCCGAACCTGGTTATTTTAGTTCGAGGTTTAAAGATAAGCAAATGCAGCAAAATATTTATATTTAAACTGCAAACGCAGGAGGTAATTTTTTGGTTGATATTGTTTAGCTGTAATATCAGCAGTTTTCCTTGTTGATTCTCCTGTTCCTATGTATTATTTACGATTAATATAATTAATAACGAAACCTAAAGACTATTTTTATTATAAAGAAATCAAAAAATTGGATCTATATTTTTGTGATCACCATTAATCCATCTGTAGATAAACCTAACACTAGTTCTATAGATTCTTCCTTCAGTTCTATAACTTTAGCTAATATAAGTTAGGAATGTCAGTATTTAATACCGTTTACCACATTCACGCCTAACTGTTGCACCGATTATACTGAAATTTGATACGGAGATAATTTGATAATCAAAAAAGAAATAGTCAACTCTTTATTGCAATAACCAGAATAACCAACCAAACAACCAAAAAAATTTGTTGAATATATAATTAAATTTTCTACCAATAACAGTGAAACGGTTAAAACTAACAAACAGTGACCACTAACGGCCACCAAACTTTAGGTATTAGTGCAAAACTATTCCAAAACAAACCCGTTAGCACAGTTGCCAAACTCATCTATTACAGAATTATCGAACTGCGATTTATAATTACTAAACGCAGCTAGCTTTTATTGATAGCAACTAGAGTTAATGGCACCTAGAAAGTTCACATTATTTATAACTGACCACTATTTGAGAAAATATATTTTGGCTAATTGAGACGGCTGCAAGTAACGTTACTTTTTTCAGTTGCTGATAACAAATAGAAATCTCTTCTACCATTGCTAAGAGTGTGTATTCTTGTTGCTAATAATAAGATTGGTTTCCACGTCAAGATTCAAAGTCTGTATCTCCATGGCAAATTTCATTGACATTGGTGAAGTGGTTATACTGTGAAAGCGTATCAGATAGATGGACATACAGAGTTACTTTCGTATTAATAATATTGGTATGTAATTACGCATATTTATGTATTGTAAATAATACGAGTGCATTTACCTGTCTCTAAATCGTCATATTGCATATATTTTTATACAATTATGAGCGCATAATAATTTTTCATTATAAAAATGTTTTTTTTTTTTTGGAATTTAATGACCTGGTAACTAAGACCTTTAAGTCAAGTCTTATTTTATTTAAACAAACATAGCACTTTCACTTTGCTTCATTTTTATATGCTTTGATAGTATTTTTTATATATTTATACATAGGTTTGTAAGTGTTTTTGTCTTTTAATTGCTGTTCTAGTGGCGGCGGGCGGGATGAAGAATCACACTTAATTTTCACATCACCGAGTTCACTAGCCAACACTAATCAGCGTTGATGTCCATTTCAGTGACTATTTTCTTTCTCAATTACAGCATTGGAGAGGCATAGTTTTATCACACATTTCATAATGTATCAGCAAACATGTAAAGCATTGGCGCTTTTGTGGCCAATAAACAAGTCAAACGTTTCACAGTTTTCCCGCGCTAACGAATTTTATTTTCAAAATGATGGTTTAACTTGTGAGACATTCGTGTTATTACTTATCTACGCTTTATTTTATTCATGCTAAACACTTAAATTACTAATCTCTTCCTAAATTTAGACAAAAATCAACAAAATAACCTTCCTAACTTCTATTGAAAAACAACCCCCCCTCCGCCCGCCGCCTTCACTCTTATAAAAATGTTTATAATACGTATCAGTTAGTGATGTAACGATATATAACGATATAACGCGAATATTCGCATGCGTATTCGTACATTTTGCGTCAATCTTTTGCGAATATAAATGTCCGCAAAAGTAAATGCGATGTCAATAAAAGAAAGGTAAATCAAACAAGGAAATATTTTTTTATAAGATTCATTACAAAACCATAACCTCAATATTATTGTTTCTATGCGAATGCCTAAAAAATTTTATTCGTTACATCATTATTATAAGTACTTACCTAAATACAGAAACGTACAACCGAATTAATCATATATGTACGCAGATCTAAACAGAGAGCCGAGACAACGGTATCTCATTTCCGTGGTGCCGTGTGCGACGCCGCGAGCGACTTCCGTGACCCGGTACTGAGTTTAGACGAAATGTCAAAGAAAAATTACATACAAGAGACGTGTGTTGGTCTTATTACAAAGAGTGGGGTTACAACTTTGTTATTAAGCTTTTAGAAAAATGATATTGTGCTTTATGATGTGTCTAGCTGGTCCTGTCATAAGAGTACTGTGCTTGTTTAAATGTTGATTTTATTCAAACCAAATTGGAATGAATGTGAACAAACAAGTAATGAACTGTTGAAAGTTGTAAGAAATACATCTACACAAATAAATGAAATTGGAGTGTCTGTATTTAATATCAAATAAACAGATTTGACTAAATGCTATCAAAGTATATATACGGTGCCAATAAGCTGTCACTAACTACTAAAACCACTATACTACGGCTTTCGTACAAGTAGCTACATAATATATAGTTTATAAATACAATATACATGTAGTATTTATCGGACAGGTTTATCTGTATAGTTGAACTTTGTAGGTAAGCTGGAGTACATATGTACCAAACTTTGCAGGTACTGTGTCTTACTGGGTGTAACTGTGTTGGTACATCCATCAGATACTCCCTTCCTTGTATGACTATCTCAAAAATAAATCTAATAATATTATATTAGCCGAGTCCCGCGGCGTTTCCATGTACATATTTCCGAATATTTGTTATCATATCCAAAATATTTATTCAGAAGAACTTTCAATCAAATAAGTCGATTGCACTATAAATAAATTGATTCTGATGTCTTCAAGCGACAGTTGAGCTTCGTATTGTCGGAATCATTTTCATCTCAACTAATAACTCACGGCTCATAGAGACAGGATAAGACTGGTTTAGATACCACGCTCCAGTAGTCTCATTTGAAACATCAAAACAAGAATGGGGTCATGGTAGAGAGCTGCTACTCTTTTTTGTCATAATGAAACTTATGTTTAGAATTTGATACAAAGTTATCTTTGTATCAAATTCTAAATACAGATTAAATATTTAGAAGTTCAAGAGGGTACATATCTAGCAGATTGAAGCAACGATAGTCTTTTAAAACTTGTTAATGAATCACTAGTGCATTCTGAATTTAAAATCCGTTTTGTGAAGAAACATGTTATAACAATTTTATATAACAATTAAAAAGTGGGTTACAAACAAATTAACGACTTGCGATTCTGGAATTTTTCAATAACTATCTTCTTTTGAGCTTTAATATTAGCAAGACTATTTGGGGTCGATTACTAGTTCAACCAGTTTTATCTAAATTTCAGTTTTCACGCGGAGCGACTGGCATTGGGCCTCGGATTTGAGGGATCTGATCTGAGGGATCAATTTATACATTAAAATATGTTCAAATTCAAAATTCTTTATTCACTTAGGATGCAATACATCTCTTGTGACAGGTCAAGATTCTACATGTACATTTATGCCATGTTCGCAAACAATAGGTAGAGCCGGAGAAAAGAACATGGCAATAAAAACTCGCGGCCACTCCTTTCAAATCGCCAATGTTTACATAGTTTTAATGTTTATAAACCTGATATGATAATATACTATACACCATGTTAGAGGACTGATGCAAATTATAGTGATTAAAAATTAGAACATAAGCTAATTTAAAAAAAAAAAAACAACAGCCTCAGTGGGTACAACATAGTAGGAGCATCTACTTACAACAAAGGTAAAAACTATATGTGCTCAAATATTGGCCAAATTACTGGTAATGAAAGAATAAATATACAATATTAATTTTAAGATCAAAAGAAAGAGAAGAATGGCCTTTATTCGTCACGTAGAATCTTTACTTACAAAAGTAAAATCATGCTCTTAAACAATGTGATAACAACATTCACATGAGTATAATAAAATGACAAGGAGCAAGTAGTCAAATCCATTTTTCTTTATCATTTAAAAATTCGTCAACTGTATAATAACCTCTACGTATAAGATAAGTTTTGATTACATTTTTAAACTTTTCCACTGATAGACTCATAACACTAGCTGGTAACCTATTAAAAAATCGCACGGAAAGACCCATAAATGAATTATGCGTTTTATGTAGCCTATGATATTGACCTACTAATTTATGCTTATGTCTCGTGTTCACCGAGTGAACGTCACCATTCCTGTGATATAAATGCATATTTTGTTTTATAAACATAATGTTTGCAAATATATATTGTGATGCAACTGTCATAATGCCTATCTCTTTAAACTTTTCTCTAAGGGAAACTCGTGCACCTAGTTTGTAAATCGCACGCACTGCACGTTTTTGGAGAATGAAAATTGTTTGAATATCAGCTGCCTTTCCCCATAGCAGAATGCCATATGTTATTCAGGGTTACAAGATTTTCTTGTAGTCTACGCACACGTGAGTTCCCGTCTTAACCTCTAAAGACGTAATAAATTATTCTGCAAGATACCGTTAGCAAAACATATGCTTAAATAGCAAAACAACAATTCAAATCAAACATGATTTTTTAATTGTGTTTTATTTGTACGAATCGTGTATGTGGGGTAGAGTCAGTGTTACGCGCCACTTAAAATTACGGATGAAATATCGGACGTCCCGTAAAATACGGGTATATGTATCATGAGAGTAGATTAAGTGATACATATTTAAATTCGTGAACAGTATGGTTTACACTTTAACGTTTTTTTTTCAAACCATACTGAGAACCTGTATAATTTGTTCTTTTAAAATTTTTTTTAGTCCATTAAAATTGTATGTCAAATTTAAAATTGTACGGATTCAATGTTATTTACCTGTTATAATGACATTAATTGATTTTAATTTAAAACAAAAATTAATCTACAAAATGAAAAATGTTATGTACCTACAAATAAATATAAAATATAGCGATTGATCTTGTGTTTGATCTCCTCAAATTAAATACTTACAACACACGCAAACCCAATTGGCGTGTCTTCATTACGTATAGATTGACTCAAATATCAATATTTTCCCTCAATCAGTTCCAAATAAGTAATTAGACACAGACAACTAGTTGGAACTTGTCCTACATTCCAACTTAGGTGTACCAAGGCGTTACCTAACCGAGCCTTGGCTTACCGCACTTAACTTGTTTACGACTCACTAGTTAGTATTCTATGAATTAGTTTGACTAATAGGAAGGATGGAGTTGAGAAAATTGAATAACTTTGTTGGCATCGTTTACGCCTTCGGCCTTTAGGACCTTCGTTTACGAATTCATCATCTTAGAAGACAAAATTTATTTACATTAAGTCAACTAACTTGGTCCAACAGAACCCTGTACACAAATTATCGTGATCTTTGACTTACTTTTCATTAATAAATCCATATTAATATTACAATTTGACGAGGAAATGCGTTTGTTTGTCATGGCTAAACCGTTACACCAATTTTAACAAAATTTGGTTTAAAAATATTCTGATTCTTGAAGAAAGATATAGGCTACACTTAACCGCAATAATCTACGTACACGCAGGCAGAGCATCAAGCGAAATCTAGTATCTTAATAATTTAGTAGGGTTAGAACTCCAAAACCCCTTTCTTCTAATTTAAGGCTACAAGTGTAACCCGAAAGCTGCAGTAGTCCTTGGACGCCAGTTCCCACTTACCGTTACCCGATTTGGTAAGGATGGTAAGGATTTGATGGTTTGACCCAAAAAAAGTTCGTACACAAATTTGTTAGTTACAACCTTACTGCTTAGATCAAATTCGAGGCAGACGGATCATATCGTGGATTAACACATTGGCATACGGAAAACAGGACTCATTTCTGAATTCCACAATCCGAGAGAAATGGTTACGTATACAAAGCACCTTATTTTCTACAGGCAGCAGACAAGTCTCTATTTAGTAGATCGATATGTATATGGAATACTGTAGAGTATTTTTACTTGATATTGAAACGGTATAATACATATGAACAGGCATATAGATTTATAAGTGGCAGTATCAATGTTCGTGAAATATTTCAGTAACGAGTTTTGGATATGTTACTGCTATTTTACCTTTCTCTGTTTATATTTTAGATGGGAAATAAATATCTGGGTGAGTTCAAACTGGATTTATCCAAATCGAATTAATGAATTTATGGAAAAAAACTTGGACTTAGTAAACATACCTACACAAATCCATGACACAAGTAGATATGTATATGAATGTCACCTTCATACGTAAGTTAGAGTTGTTTTGTGAGGTCTTTTTCTTTTTTCTAATACATTCCTTTGCAGCGTCCGTTTCCTAGATATTTCGATAACAATACAAAGTTATAGTATTTAATATTTAGTGCTGTGTTTTTTTTTTATTTTAATGAACTAATGTAAGAAAAAACATTGCGTACCCAAATTGTTTGTAAAAAGAACTTCAAGCAATTTTATAAAAACGCCAACGTATAAAATCATAAAGCAAAAGTAATTAATAAAAAAATCTTAAAACCTCTCCAAGAGGTACAAAATTGATTCTCCACGAAATTCATACTTAATTAACGAGAAGGATAAGCACCCATTAAATTCACGATCAATAAATTATATTAAAAAAAATACTTATACCATGATGGAGGGCGAACAAAAATATTAACATAATTTTTAAGTTCGTTAATACACCGTAAGAGGGCGCGGTGTTTTAATTAAATAAAATCAAAGCCACGCGGTGCCGGTTACGCTTTTCGTAGTAATCTGAGGGTTTACATCCATACTCATTAAATATAGGTTGGATTATACATAGGATCTGTGCTTACACGTTCCATTATAGGCTGACACAGTTGACGGTGATTTGGGTCGATGGTGTATTTCCAAACGTCTTTTGCTATATTATAGAGTGTGTTACCGATAAAATATAGTACGGAAAACAATCAAAACCAATTTTTTATTAAAAATATATAAATGAGTATCTTAAAAACTTATTTCAAGAGACAAAGGAAGTTCTCGCCAAATGTCCTCATAGTTATAGATTGTCACAAGAATTTTTATTAAGGAAGCACTCGTAGCCAAGTGACATTAGGTTATTTGAAACAAGGGTAAGTAACGACGCCGCGGTCGGTACCTAGATGGGTGACCGTTTGTGTCATGATTTATCGTGAGCGTTTCCGTGATTCGGAAGTCAAGTTAAGCAGTCGGAACCGGTTATTTTCACAAGACAACAGTCAAGAAGCTTAGAAGCGTAGATGCAAAACATCCAATGTCAAGATTATGTAACCCAACCCGCGCTCGGCCCATGTGAGAACGTATTGCCTTAACCCTATCCTGAGTGGAGACCCAACTCACCAGTGGGGCATAATGGGTTCATGATGATGACTGAGAATTTTTAGAATTAAAAAATTTCATCTGTAAATATCTCTACAACTTTCAACTGAATCAATTTACAAACATTCGAACTCGCAAACACATAAAATAGTAGAACAGCTTTATTACTTGAATTTTAAATAAACATAAACATTCTCAGCTTATTTAAAAATAATCGTACAACATAATTAAAGACGTGTTTTGATATACTAAATATTTTCTACGATCTCTAGCTAGCTATTACGAAATTGAGTTGTATTAAAAATTTGTCAAGACAACTTATTTAATCTATACAAGACTGAAAATACAATACGAAATGAAATATAGAAGAATTATTGTATTGTGAATTATTGTAATGCTCAATTGCTTTACATATAATGACATAATAATATTCAGTATTAGTACTTGAACTTTGTAAATATGGATTAAAACATTGATTTGTATACTTTTCAGGCACTCAGTATGGTTTGAAAAAAAAAACTGGAACAAAGCATTGATTTCTTATTCCAACACGTGTAAACCATACTGTTCACGAATTTAAATGAATATGTATTTAACAATAACAATGTTATGATACATAAGCAAGAAGGCAGCTGCGTAAGGGCAGTGAGATTGATTGTCTAGTCTGCGGACTCACGGCCCACCAGATAATTGATATTCAGTAAATATTGGCGGATAAAATAAACTGAAAATTGAGTTTCCAAAACCGGCCTAAATTAATTTGCAACTTCATAACAGCTTCGTGTCGACGTAAAATTTTTATTAAAGGCTAATCCCGGCGCTTTTTATTAAGCTCTGTGTAGATATAGTATTGCCTATAAAGTATGTTTAGGTAGTTAATTTGGAATAAAAAGCTTTTTGAAACTTACGTTACATAAATTAGTAATGGTATCCAATTTTATGATGCTTCAACCTCAAATACTCGTATGCAGGCATTGAGTGTGCATTGCACGACTGACCTAGTGGTTTATTTCATGACACATGATTGTTCAATTATTATAGGGGGCGTTTAAGTGAATATTAGCTTCCGTCCTCGACTCCTGCTTCGTGTATATCGGATAATTTTTAGCGTGACACTCACACACAATGGAATTTTCTATCGGTTTTTTTTAAAGCGGTTCAGTAGTTCTAGAGATTAACCCCTATAACCTTACGAACTTTACCCTTTTATTTAACATAATTACATAAGCTTTTTGGCTCATGTTTTCGGTTTCTTTAAAATAGAGATTCTTCTGTATTCAAAACAGATCAACCTATTTATTGAAGTGATATCATAATCTCACTTTTGAGTAAAATGGTTTAGTATGATATTGAGCACGTATGGTGACCTAAATTGAAAGGTAAAACTTAATTTATTATGATTTTTTTGATAATACGACGGGTTTTATTGCTTATTTACTTCTTCTCGGTAATATAAAAAAAAGTTTTTTTATTCCACATAAAAAGTTAAAAGCTTTCAAGACTTTTATCGTTACCTTTTTGATTAACCGAAGTTTCTGTTCAGACTAGACATCTTTAGATAACGTACCTGCAAACAAATAAAAAAAGTTAGATACATTGATACAATTTAATAATAACCGGTTATTACTAATGATAAACGGTTTAGAAATTCTGACGATAGTAGGGGATTTTAAGTAGAATGAAATGAACAGTTAAAATGATCTATCTCCTAGATCATCGCTTTAGAAAATGAATAGTGAATAAAATTAAAATTTCTTTGCAAAAAGATTGATTTACAATGTTTAAAGTAAAAATAGAAAGCATGTTAATATTGCTAGAATATAATTAGTGAGAATGAAATCTACATAAACTACTGTTACTTAGATAGCTAATTTTGATTTTGAGCATGTAATTTTAGTAATGTGTGTAATAATAAAATGACTGTCTCGTTGGTCTAGTGGTTAGCGTATGCGGCTGCTAATCAAGAAGTCTCGGGTTCGTTTCCCGGGTTGGACTAAATATTTGTGTGATCCACAAAATAAATATTGGTTTCGAAGTCTGGGTGTTTTTCATGTATAATATGCATGTATTTACAAAAAAAAAGTATCTTTATGTATTTATATCAGTGGTTTAGTACCCATTATACAAGCTCTGCTTTGTTTGGGACTAGATGATGTTGTGTGTAAGATGTCCGAAATAGTTATTTATTTATTATGTATGTATGTAATGAATGAATGAATGAGTTCAATAACGATTACATAAATGAAATTGTTGTAGAGCCTCAATGTCTGATTTTAAGTAAATATCTTCATATAAATAATACTATTCTATCTACAAGCAAAAAAAGTATTACTTTGTATTTACGGATGTACCAGAAAATATAAACGAATGTGAAAGGGATTTAGAACACTTTTCTGGGTATTCGTAGAACTGAAACAATTTTTACCTAGAAATAAAATATTTCTTTCTCAGAAAATAGTGAAGCTTCATTCACAATAGCATCGATCAATTTATTACAAATTGCGTACTACCTGAAAATCAATCAAAAGTTGTCTAACTATCATATGATATAAATTACTTTACTCTGTTAATGTTAATGGTTTATTGATCCTTTCAATGGTAGAGGTATGCACATCAGTTACATCTGGGTCAATTTATCCGCAGTAATACCGGGGTATCACAGAAAGCGAATTTCTAAGCAACTCTTTAATTGCGTTTGCATTGCAAAGGTAACCTAATTAACATGACAACCGAACATTCAGCTCTAAGCTTTCTCCGTATTAATTCCAGTGGGGCCCGGATCGCACTTGTGACTTTTTGCGCGTTTCTTTGAGGGTAGGTACTTTTTACGATTAGATGATTAGACTACTCTTTTTACCTCTTATTTCACAAAAAAACTGGTATGTACATTATTATTATACCATTTACTACAATGTTCTTCCTAGCCTTATTCCCAATATTATTTAGGGTCGGCTACTAG
This sequence comes from Phragmatobia fuliginosa, assembly GCA_932526445.1. Classification (NCBI taxonomy): domain Eukaryota; kingdom Metazoa; phylum Arthropoda; class Insecta; order Lepidoptera; family Erebidae; genus Phragmatobia; species Phragmatobia fuliginosa. Next base: position 13,273,090 of record OW052074.1, on the reverse strand, counting down.
TTTAATCGGTTTTACCTGAATATCAGTTTTTCCACGTAACGACTGGCATCGGACCTCCGCAACCCTAAGAGAGAACTGAAATTCGAAGGTACGCACTAGTTATCAGTAAATTTGAGGGCACTGACTTCCCAATAACGATTGCCATAGATGTTCATGACAACAGAGACCGACGGATTTACGTGCTCTCCGAGGCACGGGCGTGAATCACCGCTAAACTTCCAAACTCCGGGCTGCTATTAGGAGTTCCTAAGAAAACCCAAAAACACTTTTTGGCCCGACCCGGGATTTGTACCCGAGACCTCTTTGATCAGTAGTCGCATACGCTATCCACTAGATCAACGAGGCAGTAAACCATATACTACACTAATGGATTACAATTATAACCTACTACCACTCTGTTCTTTCAGTATGTTATACAGTATGACAATCATTTATTTTCACGCACAACTTTTTAGATCGTTAATTAAATTCCCTTGCACAGTTCAAAATAAAAAGTATTATTAGACTTCCGACTCATTACAATAAAAATGTTGTATAATTTTTCAATGTTTGTGCAAGAAAAAGCTGTTACAATGCTAATTTGGCAATTTTCCAGTTGCGTGGGAGTGTAATGTGGGTAACTTTTTAATGAGCGGCCAGCGTGTTATGTCACGTTGGGAACCCTACATTTGGGGTTCAATGGAGAAAGCAAAATATAAAATACTAGATTTCGCTAGTAGTTCTGCTTCTGCTTTTATAAACTAGATGTATCGCTCTAACTACCAGAACAAGCCATTGTACTTCTGCGTTTAATGAATTGTTGACGCTGATATAATTTGAATTAACTATCTGACTGATCTGCAAATATTTGCTTCTCTTTCATTGTTTCAGTATTACCATTTCAAACTTAATATTTAAGGAGAAACATGCGCTTGAAAAAAAAATACTTGTTGTAATTATGTAAACAATCTTATGGGTTAAATGTTTATAAATTTGATGTACACATTTTTATGTTGTTATAATCTAACATGTATTAGTTTTTGTTCCAGTATTAAAATATAAATAAAATAATATTAGTAAGGATATGGATTTTAAATTTACTTGAAATGTAATGGAATAGAAATATGCACTCAAAGGAGTAAAGTGATTCATGGAACTTCATGGAGCTGTACATTTATGCGAATAAATTGAAAAAGGTTGGCAGAATAATATTTCTGCTTGACCGGAATATTTTATTTATGGGTGCATAAAGTGTGTCTAAGGATTCACGAGAACTTCACGACCTAGAATACTTAAAACTCACTCATATATTTAAAACTAGCTTTTGCAAGGAGCTCCGCCCGCGTGTATGTTGGTTATAGCAAAAAAAGTAGTTCATATTCTATCCTTCCTCAAGTATTAAAGTATCATAAGTGCCAAATCTCAGTAAAAATATGAGCCGCGTTTTAGCCGCGAAAGTGTAACAGACCGACAGAGTTACTTTTGAAATGATAATATTAATATAGAAGTATGAAGGTAATGATATTGAAGTAAATCACAAAAGAGGAGGTTCTTTTTTTTAAAGACGACTCTCGCAATAGGAATGTTATTAGACTTATACTTACTTACTTTAACAACGATTTGTTAATCACAAAAAGTGTTGTCCTACGTAGGATTTTAACCCACGGCACTTGGCGCAGTAGAAATCGGCGTGGCGTTTCACTGTATATTCCCTAACTTTCGTCTTTTAATTTAATTATTTATATTCGATTTAAGTGAATATTAAGTTTACAATAATCTTACTTAAAATAAACAATTTGATCAAAAATCTGTAAAAAATATATGTATATAATAATGAAGTATTAATCACGATTGGGAGAAATTGAATTCTAATTTGATATTTGAACAATAAATATATTCAAAAACATAATAAGTTTACCTTTTAAACAACCTGATAGGGCTCTGATTTCAGAGCCTTTAGTGGTTCTATGACAAAAATATTACCTATTTATTTTTTGTCAGAACACTGTGGTTTTTTCTTTTAAAATCGATCAGAGTGGTGTGCAATGGGAGAGGCCCATGTCCAGCAGTGGACTGCGATAGGCTGATGATGATGATGACGAAGACGAGTCTTTTAGTTAATTTTAATTTGTAACTGAAATTAATATTATCAAGTGTGAGTTTAACGAGAAATTAACGGTTTGTTGGCGTTTATTTTAAATGACTTTAACAAAAAGAAGAGTAGGAATAAATAAATTATCACTTCTCGACTATCGTGATTTGAAAAAGGTTGCTAAGTACACACCTTAAATATTTCATAACGAAAGAAGAAAAAATGCAAAGCGTTAAAAAATTGGCCAAGTGCGTGTCAGGCCACACATAGACCAGGGTTTCGTTGTCACCCATAATGGTAGATTGATGTAAAATCGTATAATTGTGACGTATAACTTCGTATAAAAAGAAAGAAATATTAAGTAAACTATTAAGTAAAATATTAAATAAACTTATTATTAAGTTTACATAATATTTCTTTATTTTTATACGAAGTTTCCTAATTGAGTGCATTTCACAAGTTTGGCCCATCTGACTCCTGAAACAAAAAGTTATCCAAGCCGCTATAGTTTTCTTTTAAAGTTCAATATATGGACTACTATCATGATTTTTTTCAACTTTTGAGCTAGCCGTTCAGGTTTTAGAGGGGGGTGGAGGTTCGATTTTTACAAAAAAATGCGCTTTTATGTTGAGTAACTCGCAAAGATATACTTAAATCCAAAAATGGTTTTAGCAACCTCACAACCTTTTTGAAGGCCTGTCTAATAATTCGCCTCACAAAGGGATAGACGCCAGAAAAAGAAACATCCCCACTTTACGTGTAGGGGAGGTACCCCAAATAAAAATATTTTTCGTTATTATATTGCAGCACTTTATTAACGTAATTACAAATTTACAACACATGTTCTTTAAAAAGTTTCATCTTTTTAGTACCAAACATTTAGGCGGTAAGTCGAGGACCGACGGACGGATTTGACGAATCTATTAGGATTTCGAGTCATGAACTACGGAACCCTAAACATGACTAGAATCGCATATCATCTGTCAGGGTATCACCGATATGTATTAAAGCATGAGTCTGCCATCATGCAACAAAAAAGCAAATATCTAGCTGCAAAATTTCAGACTCTCGAATTCGCGTTAATACAAATTATAGTATTAAATGGTGCAGTCAGTACTTCGTTCTCGTGTTACGTTGTTATGCTCAGAATAAACCGAAAATTATTTATTCTTTGCTCCGCAAGCAATTGTGGAGTCCATTTAGACGCAGCGTGCAACCCGATGTATTAAAAACTCATATCAATGTACTCCGGGAAACCGATTCTTTATTTATTTGTATTTACAATTTATGAATTTCGTTTTCCTTAAATACGTATCTGGGTACTGTTTTAATTAAAATTTGAGAACGATTTTATGAACTAGAAATGTAATTATAACTGCTTTGAATCACTTTTGTAAGTGTATCGACAGAAAATTTGTGCGGTTGTTAATTTTATTAAGTGCTGTAGGAAATATTAATTACGAGACCGAGTCACTGCGGACAGCTTATATTGAAAATGTTTCACAGACGGTGTTCGACAGTCTTACGAGACCAAAAGTTATGTGACTTTCAATAAATAGAGTTCTCCATTGGTGAAAGGTTGTAATATGTTATTTTATTACTGTTTTTTCAAACTTCTTTTTGAGAATTTAAAAATTACTTTAATATTAGGTAGGAGAGTTAGATGAGGTATTTCACGAAAAGAAAAAATGAACTTATGAATAGACGAATCTTTCAGGAACCAAGAAAAAATGAACTTATGAATAGACGAATCTTTCAGGAACCAAGAAAAAATGAACTTATGAATAGACGAATCTTTCAGGAACCAAGAAACAAAAGTACATCTCTACTCAAAATTACGATCGCTTCTATTATGGATTCGATTGAGGTTGTGTCCGAACTGAGAATTTATGTTTTTTGATACGACGCTGACAAGGGTCGATAAAATTAAAAAGAATTTGATAAAAAAACAAAATTGCGGAGCCACCTACTGGGTTTTATCGTGAAACTAAAGAATTTAGAGACATAAGTATCCCACTGTTAACGCCATGGCCGATTCTAGGACAAGAAGTCAATGTCAATCAAGATACCAAAAGAATTATATATGTACATGAAGATATAAAAAGAAAAATCTTTGATTGAGTAAGAGTCGACTGCCTTGTTTATCTATACATATCTGTGTCTTAGATATTGAATTAGAAGTACACATTAGTATTTCTGTCTTTGTTTTATGTAACGTAGACGTTTAAACTATTCTGCCAGGTATAGAATTCTAGCTGGTAGTCAGCAAGTTGGCAACCAGGATCGGCTATAATTCACAGAAATGCAATCTCAAGCCAAGCTCGCAGTAAAGCTTGGACGTTTAACTGTAGCCTCCGTAAAACTTCGCCCATTGTGAAATTACAGATATTATTCAGCTAAGGTGTGTATTCTACGTCTGGTCCTTGAAATAAGTATAAGAATTTAGTGCTCGTTATAGCAAATTTTTATTTTTCAATGCATTAAATCTTATAAAATACATAGTAAATTTGTAATATAAGTAAACACTTCTTGTAGTAGTAATATAATATACTAGATTTACTGCAGTAAAGAGTATAGGCTGTGTGTTATTCTGATATATAAGGTATATTACTGTAAAATCTGTTGAGTAATTTTTGCGTGAAAGAGCAACAAACATACATACATACATACATTTCGCGCTTATAATGTTAGTAGGAGTCTGTTAAACTCTTTCTAAACCGATTTTTACGATTTTATTTGTGGGTTTTTCAGTGAGTACCTACATGAGTTCGGTTTACATTTGAATCTGACAGAAATTTTGAACGCTGGTACTAGAAATCTAAGATTTTTTATCATTATCAAAATATTTTAATTTTTTTAGTTCATACAGTGAAAATCTTACGTGATCCATTGCAATACTTTTTTGTTTTGGTTTTGTTCGTTTATGTCTCCTGTTTTAGTGTGGAGTAAGCAGTGTGACCCGTCTATTTTAAACTGACTTGTTTACCTACTTTATTTAATGCCTTAACTAACTAACCCTAAATACTTTTTATTGTTATGTATTTGTACGAAATCTGAGTAAAAATTGATAAAAACTTATAGCTGTTAAAATATCCACTTTCAACCTAGACGTAAATTTGTTTTAATTCAATTACAGTCCGAATATGCAGATTAAATTATTACAAGTTTTTTTTTTTGGTTGTTTCTTTTGTCATAATAATTGTAGATACTCAAGCGTGAAAACTTTTCATTGGCCTATTATTACTATTATCTGTCTAATCATACGGAATGTTAGTTGTAAGTTTTCATATAAAAATGAAATAAAATAAAAAGACATCAAAAAATTTGCGTTAGTAAAAACTAGTCACAATAAGTCAACCAGAAAACTCAAGGAAACCGTAAAAGTTGTCTCTGTCTTCAAAGTTCCTTAAAAGCCATATATCTTCAGAGTCATTATCCTGGCACCCGCAATTCAAAGTTTACACATTTACACATTTATTTAGAAACAAACACAAAACACAGTCAGCTTAAACAATCAGTAGTATTCATACAAAAACTAAAAAAAAAAAACATTACTTAAATTATAAACAATTTTCTTCGCCATTAAGTTTAAAGTATAAAATAAAATGAAGTTGAGGATAGAAGTTTAATAATTATATTTAATTGTCATGAAGTTAGTTCCGAATTCAGTATCACTCAGGGCTTGAAAATGGTTCAACGAAGGGTGTGACTTTAAACTTAGTGGCTTTTGGTAAATTGCAGTTGCAATTTATTTTTACTAGTTGTGGAATACACTAAATTTATCAATTTATCGTTAATACGATACGTAAACCATATTTCAAATATTTGTTCCAAGAAATATAGTTGAAATAAAATCTAAAACAGCTAATTGTTTGACATACTATTTCACCATTATTGTTTATAATAATGCCCTGCTGGATACGTATTCCTTAGTAAGGAGGCTTTGGCCTACTATACCATATCAGCCACGCGGATTGGTGCGTTTTGTTTGTTTCAAGTTATACTTCTTTTCACAGTGGTGTTGTCCTGCACAGTTTGCTTAATTAATCGCTTCTAATGCATTCAAGGACCCTGTGAATTGGGCTGGTAACACTCTGTACTATTAATCTATCACCATACAGGTTACTGATATATTTTTATTTTATTTATTTTATTTTATAACTTTATGCACATTTGTACATCGGCGGACTTAATGCCCAGGGCATTCTCTACCAGTCAACCTTTGGGTGGTGGAGAAATATTGTGAGGTAGGCGCGCATAGGTTACTTAATTCAACATATAAAATATCCTTATTAAATAAAAGATAAAGTATGTTAGTTTATAAACAAATATGATACATATTATGAACACATATATATATACATACATACATATATATATATATATATATATATATATATACATACATACATACACATACATACATATATGCATACATATTAAATATATTTACATATTATAGATACATATTTACACTATGAATATAAAAAAACTTGTTGGTGTATTCTCGTTACGACGACACTACCAAATGATTTAATGGGTGTAGTACAAAAAAACATATTTTTTCCAATAGATGGCTTTCCAATAGATAGTGGATCGGGTTCCACTGAATGGTGTTAGAAAAGATTTTGTTCTAGAAAACTTTTTTTACAGTTTTGTGATTAGTTGACTCAGTTTCAGCCACAATTTTATGCGAAAATAATGAATTTCTTTTTACTACATCTATTATTTGAAATAGAAGGGATTTTAAACTTAAGTCTGTCAATAATATAAAAATAAAAACAAATCACAAGTTTTATACGCATTTAGTAATTAGCTGGGCCCAATGATGAAAAAGGCCACCATAGTGTTAGTCCCTCACAGGTGGTGGTGAATTATACTTACCATCAGGTAGACTCACTTTCGTAGGCATAAATATAAAAAAAATACTTGTACACACATAATTCACTCAAAGCATGTTCAGTATAAAGGCAAACGCCTTTGTCTTGTGAAGACTGTTTATATTCGCGAATCTAACACGTGTATACAAGTATTGTTCAAAACTTCTGAATAGCGCTGGAGCAGTTCTCGAAACGCGAAGTATGGCTTTAGTTTCCAACGATTCTCAGATAAGTTGTACTACTTAATGCGACTAGTTTCGATGAGTTCGCACTCCGAGGTGTTCATTTGAAATTTAAAGCTTTTGCTATAACTACTTATTCGATATAATTTCGGAGGCATTTTATACATTTAGAAACCTGTTTAAAATCGAGTACCATTATCGAAAACAAAAAATTTCAGTTATATCTGATTGTCTAGTTTACTTTACGTAATCTAACTTAGAAATAGGAATAATTTAATTTTTGTTTGAATTATTATTTTCCTCTTAGTTTTAATTACTATTAATATCATTATTTTTTTATTATTAACCTCATTTTATTATTTCTCATTTTCCTATCTGCTACAACTTCAACCGGTTTTATTTGAATGTCAGCTTTCTCCACTAATTTATTGGCTACTAATTTTCGCAAAACTGTGATCGGACTGCATTCGAAGGTTAAACTAGTTGCCAGTATATTTGAGAGAATTAACTTCTCAATAACGACTGCCATTAATGTTCATGATGCCTGGGACCGAACGCTTAACGTGTTCTCTGAGGCACATGCGTAAAACCGGGTTTTTATTAAGAATTTCTTAAAAAATAACCTAACAACACTTTTTGTTCAGTTTTTGAACCCGAGACCTTTTATCAGCATTTGCATATATGAACTAGAATTTGAAGATATCTTAGTTTCAGATTCTAAACCATCTTGTTTACATACGCATCTACTCGTATAAATTGCTACTAAGATTGTCGTAAAATATTACTGTTGAAACCAAAATAGAAGATTTATCGGGGCAGACAGACTGATTCACATTCGTCTCAATTATGTAGACGGGCCATCTGTCAATCAGCCTTCCCAATAGGGTGATTCGTTACCAGATTTCATTCGAAGTAAAATAAGAAGAAATTATATAATGCATTCCTTGGTTTTGATAGTCATTATGCTTGAGATTGATATGCGTACTTATAGTATATAGATATACCTACATACCTATAGGTAGGAATATGTAGTTACATTACATCTATGAATGAAGGTAAATCAAAAATTAATTTTACATTAACATTCACGCTTAACGTGACGTTGTGACAATTGAAGTTTATTAACCTGTTAGTAGAGTATAGTATAATATTTTCAACTTTTCAAATACTTCACAATTTATTACAGTACCTGCATACAGATAGGAATGTTCGTTTGAAGCGAGCCATATTCAATAAAACGTTTACTAGTCGCATGATTGAACGGTATCGACATTTGCTATGGTCACAATGATGCGAGTACATACCTACGTGTATTTATTTGTGCCAAAATTAAACTGGTACACAATTCGAAAAACAGAAATCTGAGTATGCAGGTTATGTACCTATATATGTGTGAATGTGTGTATGTATTATTATAAATCTATAAGTATACCTTGCATGCTTTAATATTAATTTTGTTAAGTCTGATGGGCTAAGGTGTATTCCTTTCTATATGTACTTTTAAAATATCATGAGGATACTCCAAAAAAATAGTTTATTGTGGGTATTCTATATACCGAAAGGGTTCCAAAACCGTTAAGTACATAATGTATTTAGTTCATTTCATACATTTATAATATTACTAGCTGATGCCCGCTGCTCCGCATATGAATCGTTCACACACACACACACACACACACACACACACACACACACACACACACACACACACACACACACACACACACACACACACACACAAACACACACGCACGGAAACACCACAGTACATCGACAAACCTAAAATGAGTGGGTGTGAATCATGGAGTCCTGAAATACAGGTCCAGTCAACCTAGTTTAGGCTCCAGTCCACCCCAAAGTACAACTTTGATTCTGTAATATACATGAATCATTGAAAAATTGTGTCTGTGTGGTGGAAATAAATATATTTTTTATTTTATTTTTATTTTTTATTTTATTTTTATTATTTATTAAACCGTTTCGTAGGAGTTTGGACACAATTTTTTTATATATTAGATGCATATACTAATTTAACTAGTACTATACTATTAGAATAGTACTATACTCTACTATTAGTACGGAATAATATAATTAATTGTATACTAATGGCCTAATATTGGCCTGGTATGAGTACTTTGTACTATGGTAGGTTAAAACCTCCTTTCTAATGAAAGGCCTTTTTTCATTCATGATGAATATATGTGATATCTATATTTTTTTAAAGTATTTCTCTACTAAATGATAAATACCAAATAACATCTTCGTTTTACTCAATTCATCCGTCAATAAAAACTTGAACAAGGAATAAATCTTTAAAAGAAAAGTTTATATTTTGCCAAAGAATCAAGGCAACTGTCAATGATCTATATTGTATAAACTAGTGCTGTGCCAAAAATCCGACGGGTGATATAGATTGTATCCACACATCACTCCCTACGGAAAGAGGGTTCGTGCGGATATCCGCGCACGGCACAGGAGGGACTGAGGATAATTCTCTTCTGTTATAGCTACTATTAGGGTGACAGTGGACGTTTTAGACGAAACGGATGCTTTAGACAACTATTTTTATGGTATACTTTGATGATATTTAAGCTTTGATGCTTTGAATGAACTATATAAGTTTCCTGTAGTGTTAGTTTTAAAGTTACACGGTCTTTAGTTAAAATTTCTGTTCTAAGGAGAGGCCTTTGTCTATCGATAGACAGGCAAAGGTTGTTGATATGATGATGCCGTGTCAGTCGTACTATAAATATTATATTTTCTATATTCAGCATATCTGGATGAACTAATCTTGTGTCTAACTCAAGTAAAAGTTTAATTAACTCTTATATCCTCATTCTTTTACATAAACAAATAAGTTTTACGTATTGTATCTTCCTTTTTTTTTATTATGTGTGATGATTATGAATACACCATGGATTGGCGAGAACGCATTCAGCGATTGATGAATGTGGAGAAAGAAAAAAAGGTGTGTCAGGTGAGATCGATTTCCCCTGCCTACCTGTCCGGGAAATAAGCATAAATCTGTGTATAAATAAGTATATATTTGATTTTCTCTAAGTACATAAACTTTTTAACGTAAACAATGGTCATGATTAAATAAACACAATGGAAATAAATAAAGGGCTTATATGTGTCTTGCATCATAAATTTATCTAAACATTAATATTGTGGTAAAAGATGATTACATATTTCATAACAAGAAGTTTTTCTTTGTATATGATTTCAAGAAATAAGTGGCGTTTTTATGAACAAATGTAAGGTCAATCTATATACTCGCAGTTCTTAGTTTGCATTGCCGCATATACAATAATAGTTACTTCGTAAGAGATCTTTTGATTTGGTAGTGGTCATACCTACATTATTAAAATATGGAATACAAAATTTAAATATTAATAAGACGACAGCTGCAACTAGAAATATTTTTTTTTTGAAAACTTATCACAAGCTGAAAACGTTTTGTTCATCGCAAAAATCGATATTATGTGCGTGATGTGTGAGCATATTGTGTGCACAACCGCACAATCGGACACTAGAAAGAAATATATAGACTAGTAAAAAATAATAGAAATATCAAATTAAGTAGGTAGTTTATGAAAACACTAATTGAATATATGAATTCTATGAAATTATCTTCATCCCTTTGTGATATTTATTTATATCATTGTAATGCAGCAATGAAAAATATTGTGAATCCCATTGGAAGTGGTCTCAGAAAAATTGATATACACAACATTCTACTATTGCTCGGTATCCAGGACTTTTCATTAAACATATAAATTAATTAATTGGGAGCTCTGTCAACGAAAAATAAAAGAATTGCAGCGTCTAGAAATGTTTCTTGAAATTAAAATTTTATTATCAAAGTCAACTAATGCTAGATGTTATTATATTTATGTTTTAAAAATTATTTACTTATTAAAAACACACGAATGCCGTAACTAGAATCATAAAACATAAAACATGCAAAAAATATGTATCAAGTATATACAGAGTGATACTATTAAATTAATTCATAAAAGTCTGAAACACTCTGTGATTTACGATGTAATTTCTTCTTAATGTAATTATTATCATGAGAGTATCAGATTGATTAATTAATATCCATTGATTGTACCACTAGCCTCTCGCTCGGTTGAATCTAATTTGATCAGGTACATACATAATGTAATCTGATACATAATTAATTAGAATTTGTAACGGTGTAGGGAAACGGCGCGTGAAAACCAGCACGTCTATGAGTTTACGTCGACAGACTATGGACCTTGTCTCCTTAGGACGACTTAGAAAGGTTACTTATTAAATTTAGAAAACAACGTGGCTTGTGAAGTTTAAAAAGAGGAATTCAGGTTAATGCACTACTTAAAAACGTATAACTTGTATAGAAGATAGTGAGACTTTGCTCTCCCTTCATTTAAAATATGATTTAAAAGACTCTAATCTATGTAATGAAAATGAAAATGAAAATATCAACCTAAAACAGTAAGGATTGCATATTTTAGAAACATACTTCTTACTTACTTAAACTTTCGGGTGTTTTCGTCATTATTTTAAAACCGGACGGTGTGTAGGATGAAAATTTAAACAAACTTTTGCTGTACGGATGGTACGGTGAGGTTTCCTTGCCTAAATTACTAAGAAAATATGCAATTTTTTTAATTTTAAAATCAAGTACTGGTTAGACGGTCATTAATAGATTCTTTGTTGTATTTTTTTCTTAATGTTTTAGCTCATACAAAAATTTCAAATCCTTACAATATATATGGATTTGTCATTTATTATATAGCAGTTATGGGATCCGCTTCGGTCTGAATATCTCGGCTCAACTAGTGTGATACAATAGTCTCGACAATACAATTCTTAATTAAAATGCATAGATTCTTGGTTTTCATTTCCGAGAAACCGAGAAATCCACCATTTCAAGGGTCATTAAAAAGACGGCAAGACACATAGGTCTAACAAGTTGCAGATAGATCAAAATAAAATCGAGCTACTAGGGTCATTAATGTAACGTTTCGAAAGTGCCTACTTGCAATGAAAACTTATTGAAATTGAATTTCGAATTGATTAATATTTTTTGAGTGCTAAAACATTAATAAAGTTAATACTAGTATAGTGAAGTTGGAGTCTTTTAAACTTCTTATAAGTGAAAAAATTAATATCTAATAAATGTACTAAGTGTATTAGGATACAGATTTGTTGTTTCATTACGTTCAAATCTCTAGAGCATATTTAACTAATAAAAATAATAAACAGAATGACTAATATGCGAGCGCCAGCGGCAAAAAATTATTTATGGTAGATTTTCACTTCACTTCAGGTCAGCGTTTTCTTCCAGTACAGGTCACTCGTCCCAGAATTAATCACCAAAAACGAACATTTAAATATTTCAAAAAGGCATTAAAATGATTCCTAAAAGTTCAGTAGGTGTCTGTTGTAATACAATCCTAGCACATCGAACTTTCATTAACAGAACTAGCAAATGCGTGTATAATTATTGCTCGTCTCTCCACTCCTTTGGGATGTCGGGATGGACAAACGTAATGTTAACTAGAGCGGAGTAATGAAACATTACAAAACTAGACACGAACAAGGTAACACGGCAAGTTTGAAGCCCTGTTCTAAAAGCTAAATGAGAGGAATTTGATTCTGGCACAAGTCGTCAGCCTAGTATCAGACTAAGCAGAGCTTGTACTATAGGTACTAGCCAGAATTTTGTGAAGATATATGTACCTACATTTCATACATAGAAAACACTCAAACTGCGAAATAAATATTTACAGATCCTACAAGCATTAATATTGAACCCGAGACCGAGAGGTTTATTACATAGTAAGATTATAATTAACATACCATTTTTAAATTTACTGCTATGAAAAGTATCAAAACATTACAACAGGAAGATTTCTAATATGTGTTAAATCTCTGTAGATAGTAAACATTGTTCATACTTTCAGTACACAGTGCAGATGTGGCGCAGATGCGTCAACCAACATTTGTTATTATTCAAGTTTCATGATAAACACATGCGACTGATTGTCTAAACTTTGCCATGAGTAATGGACATTTACCAGTTTTAAAACTATCCGTACAATGTTGCAATTTAACCATGGACATAGCGGTGACTTACACATTGTACACCAAATGTTGAAGAGGATATTATGATTGTATTCTGTATTTATAGCTGTATAGGAAATTAGAATTGTTATTCTGTCTCTAGGTGATTTTTATTTCTGAAAATTATTAACCAATTTGCTATTTTATGCTGTAAAAATTGATATTCAGCTAAAACCGGTTGAACTATTAGCCGACCCCAAATAATGTTGGGAATAAGGCTAGGAAGATGAAGATATTAATAGCGAGATATACATACACAGATGCACATACAACCGTTGAAGAACTTTATGAAATAAGGAAAAGTACAAGTTTGCGATCATGGTAACTTAATATTTCAACTTTGAGTATTATATACAATTTCATCGGCAACTTTGATAATACTCTGAGCTTTAATAAAGCGTAGGCTTTGAATGTAAATAATATTATATCAATCAAACATTTGTTGGTGTGTTTCGAGTTTGGTATTAGTTTCAATGTAAGTATTAAACCGTGATATTGGAAACATAAAGTTATATATACAAAAATAGAACTTCAAAATTAGTTTTAAAGGGTAAATATTATACATAAACATGACGATAGGATTATGAAATAAATCAAATCATTTCATGGAAATAGATGATTTGATTTGATGAGTATAAGTATACTTCTGTCATGCATTACATCCTTGTGAGATAAATGTTTTATATGCTTTGGGATTGGGACCTCGCGAAATGTTATAATTCACTAATAGGTTGTTTACATATTACATATAGTCGGTTACCAACGCAAGTATAAGGTAGATAGTAGATCGATTACTCAAAGTAAAATAAGTTCTCGTGAATAGTGACTAAGCGTACAATCTAAAGCACGTGTCAAGTAATATTACATATCGATTACTGATTAACGCGCGATACATCTTAATATATATAAATCTCGTGTCACAATGTTTGTCCTCAATGGACTTCTAAACCACTTAACCGATTATAATAAAATTCGCACACCATGTGCAGTTCGATCTAACTTGAGAGATAGGATAGTTTAAATCTCAAATTATAGTCGCAATTTTAATTTATTGCTAATTATTGTCTGTTATTATTTGACAGTCACAATTATCTGTTAACTCCAAATGATTCTAACAGATGTCGATACCTTTCGACTGGGTTGAGTAAGTAATCAATAGATGGCGCTGCTATAATATGAATTAATTCTAAGGCGGTACGAAGTTCGCCGGGTCAGCTAGTAAAGTATTAAATTACGTCCTGGTGGAAAGGGTCAATAATTTATTAAAATCTTTAGTGAATATTTCGACACATAAATTATTTCCATTTTATTTTTACCGTTAATTGTGCCAACTTTAAGTTATAGCTTACCACGAATTAAGTCTCATTTTAGTGAAGTTAAGTTAAAGTTAGTTACTAACTTTAAGTATCCGTCAAAGTCACTTGCAGCGGTTAAGTTCATGATCCATTCTAAACTGCCTCGAGGAATTCCTATAGTTCATACCTTAAACAGAAAGGGTGCACCATCTGTATTTGAACAACAGAAATATTTTAACAATGTTTTTGTGACGACCGAAACCTGTGAAAGACCTAGTACCCTAACGTACGACTATTAAATTTAAATAATTTTTTTTGCTGGTAAAAATGCAAATCTTACTTTCACTATTTCCAACTTCAACTATTTCCGTGTGGTGACGGATAAGGAATACAAGTGTCATCACCCCTATTCATTCCATGGGTGTCGTAAGAGGCGACTAAAGGAACAAAATAAGCAGCTAACATCACTGCTAAAAGAAGGAAAACTTGAAATAAACCCTTTACCAACCCATCTGGCCATCGTGGTATAGTAGGCCAAAACCTCCTTTCAAAGCAGATGCCTATGTCCAGCAGTGGACTGTTAAAGGCTGTTGATTAGGAAATATTTTCTGTCTCAAAGTAGTTATCAAAGTACGAAGTGAAATCTTAATAATTTCTAGCTACCAAAAGCTCCGGGTGCGACAACATCAACTTTAATGTTTTTTTTCATGATTAATGTTTTTAAGCTTGCCGACAGACGCTAGTTAGGTTGACTCTCATAATCCCTTTTGTTTAATATTCTTGTTGGAACGTGGCAAGACCTAAAAATTTAAATTTAAACGTGAAAATTATAATCAAATTTAATTCATTTTCATTTCAGTGGAACTTAGATTTCAGTGGATTGACAGATGAGATTTTTTTTGCATATATACTTGGATCTACAAAATAATCTTTTCAAGTACTTATGGAATTTGTTTCAGTTGACTTGGCAAGTTAAGGATTTTTCTAAGCAAATATTATAAAGGAGCGTTGAAAATTAATCTATTTTTAAGTCTTGTTTGACCTTATTACATTTTTTTATGTAAAACGTTTACAAATAATGTTTTATTTTCGTGCTGTCATTGTAAAATTGATTTTAGGAGCTCTTTTGTTTTTTTATAGAAAATTACATTCCATATTTTTGTTTTCTTTTATTGTGCTTAGTAATTCAAATTTATTTAATTTTAATACTTATTGTATATATGACTGCACGTTTCGCATAGTGGTTTGAGCAGTCGCCATGCCACTCTCTACTGCACCAAGGGTCGTGGGTTCAAATCCCACGTGGGATCAACTTGTGTGATCCAGAAATTGTTCTTCTGAGTCTGGGTATTTTTTGTGTCTTGTTTGTCTGTAAAGTCCCCCGCGACACTGGATGTACATTCTTAATGCGAAAGTTATCTTCGAAAGGTTTGCATTTATATTTCATTTGGTCACAGGCTATGTGAGTCTTACTCGCTTCTGCCTATTGTCTTTGTGTATATACGGTGTGAGTATAAGCTAAACTATGATGTATGTAAAGTAATGGCTCGTAACCTTTTAATGACCAGTTTACTTTGACTTCGTTAATCTAAACAAGGACATCTACAAGAATAAACCTAATTTAATCCGAAAATAAATTTTAACAAAAACTTTTTTGGTACCACGAAATAAGTATATTGTTTTAGTAGTCACTTTGACAAGCATGAAATAAGAATTGAAAGAGAAAATAACGATTCTACTGGTATTAAGTGACGTGGTCACGTGCAATTTAAGAGATACAAGTAGGTTACCGTCCTCTAGGTACCTCATTCACCCCAGGATTGGAAGCGAATTGTTGTTTTGGCTCCAGCCTTTCGATCGATGAAAAGCTAAGAACTCCAAAGAGCTTCAGGCCAGATAATATAGAATTCAATGAATATTCAACGCCATTTATTTTGAGAGATGGTCTATTATTAAATTTTCGAATCAGATAAATCAACTTTCAGTTCAAGTAAAGTTAGTGAATTTTCACAATTTAAATATTTTATGTACGTGCATGGAATATTGTGAAATTGAAAATCGGTTCACTTTTTAAGAATACTTCTTAACTTCAAAGTTAAATTTAGATTTTTATACAGAAAATATTGGTGCATGGCGACTATAAATAATGACATAAGTTAACGGTAAATATTATAATAATGATACTTCCCGAATAAAATGGAATCAGAAGGTTGACATGGTTAAAAATGCTTTCAAAGAACTTACTTTTACTTTTTGATAAGACTAACAAATATAACTTAGAAAGTAGTGGATTTTTTTCTATTTACAATAACTTACATAGATTGCAAGCATAATACGATTACTGACGAGGTGTTTGTATGTTTGTGGTAACTACGAAATCTTTAAGGTCAACTTTTTTTATAAATAACTAGCTGCGCCCCGCGGTGTTACCTGCGTATATCATTATGGTTACTATGCAAGTTTGTTATGCCTAGCAACCTGTGAAGTTTTGACAGGAGATAAACAGTGATACATTTTGACATCTACGATTTAATATATTTTTATAATAACCTAGCTTTCGCCCGTTTATCTCGATTATTGCAGTAAAAAGTAGCCTATGTATTATTCTGATATATAAGCTATATTACTGTAAAGTTTCAACCAAATCCGTTCAGTAGTTTTTGCGTGATGGAGCAACAAACATACATACATACACACATACTCATAAACTTTCACGTTTATAATATTAGTAGGTTAGTTGGATGTGTCATTTTTATCTTTGTACTTAAAAACTTTTACAAAGGCAAGATAAATGCCAGATAATCTGAAAATACTATTCAAAGGTTTCCTACTTGTATTATAAACGCGAAAGTTTGTGAGTATGTATGTATGTTTGTTGCTCTTTCACGCAAAAACTTCTGATCGGATTTGAATGAAACTTTACAGTAACATAGCTTAGAATAAAACATGGGCATTAAATTTGTTCTAATTGGGTATTACTTTATTTCATACTAATGTGACCCAACAGTGAAACTACGGGTTACGTTGAATAATAGAACTCTTTTTAACTTTAATCACCTTAGAACAGTCATGTTTAAATTCTACCAAACTGATATCAATTAAAATTTTATTTTCTACCTCAAAATGGTCGTGTCGGTACTATTATTAATTACAAAAGCATATTTCAAAATATGTATATTACAATATTCGAAATGTTACAATATGATAAAATATCAGCCGCAATTTTAATAAACTTTCAGTATTGGAAAATTAATCCGTACAGTCCAGATTAAATTCATTTTGGTGGAAGTGTAAACAGACTTACTGAAAAGCTTGCTGAAAATTTGATATTATGTTTGCATGGAGTTAAAACACTAACATCAATGCGTTTAATGGGAAATTTTGGACTGAAAGCCTCGGGCGAGCCTTTTGATATGTTGTTTAAAACATGTCCGTTACATTCGATTATTTACTTTTGTAGTTTGAAATTTCTTTATGAATATATTTTGGATATTTTGCGAGTAAACATAAAAGCGTCGGTGACTGATTTAGGTTGAGTTTGAATGTCAAAAGAATCGATTATACATACTTTGGACGATGCAAATTGTACGTATTTTATATATAATTTTATACATGCTCAATGTATTTCTGTTCAATAATGATCAATATATATTTGAATATTATTCACAAAATATACAAGCGTTTAAATAAGGAACATGGTTATAAGTGGTCCTTTCACTTTTATCTTTAGTCCTACTATAAACAGTTGTTATTTTACAATGACAAATCTAATCACATCTTAAATTAATAACGTTTTTTTATTAAGGAACAAAATAGCACCTTCCTTTGAGTTATTTCATCTTCAGGCATCACTCACTCACACACATTCATCGTGTATTAATAATCTAAACTAGATGACTTACTAGCACACATTGATACATCCATTCGTATTCAAGAGTGTTCATTACCCATTTCACTGTCAATTCCTGCCCATCGCTACTGAATTAATTAACCATCATCCTTTAACTCTACGAACGCTTCACCTGAAAAGATCAGGTCATATTATAATGGACTCTCCCTTTCAATATGCGGCCGTCAAAGTGGGGGTTTTACCCATACATATGTTGTTTGGCATTCAGACTTTCACAATGCTACAGACATTGCAGTGCTAATTACTTCGGTTGGCTGCTTCTATCGGTATTTTCTTGTATGAAGTTGGAATACAAGTGTGGCATATAGCATGTCAGTTGAATAAAGCACAACGAGTTATTGTGTCATTTCCTTTATACTTTGGGCATACAGTGTCGGTATATTGGATAAAACTTTTGTTGGTCATTTTTGTTGTTTCTGTGCTTTTTATCACTTGACAGCTACAGAAAAAAGGGTTATAGTTATTGAGTGTATGCACTTAGGTAATAGTTAAGTAAATAACTTTTTGAATATAAAAACCTCTCTATGAGACGTAATCAAATAGATTAAATTGACTACGGTGATAATACTAAAACGTAATTCGATACTGAATCAAATTGGAAACTTACTCTATTCAAACCCAATCATTTGCGATTATGCTAGTCTGTGTAAAAATACTGTATAGCTTTGAGTAAAGAATAATGATTTGGAAAGTTAAAATTGGGACATTGTAGGGGAAGCATTTCTTGGAATCCCTCAAATACTGACAACTAGTTCTACTTTAAATGCAAAAGTCTGATGCAGATCACACAGTGGAAAAACTAATATTTAGATAAAGCTGATTAACATTGTAACAGACCCCAAATAATCGTGGGAATAATAAAGATTAAGAAGAATATTCTGAAGAGATTTTTTTCTTCTCAAATAATTAATTTTAAACTTCTTACTCACACTACAAAATCATTTTAAGTATATCTATTATACGAAAGGGTACATAGAGTACATACACAAAAGGTATCCTTTGTATTCTGTACAAAAACCTATATCTTACGCGATAAAGGAGGGTCTAAAACCCTAATGAAATATTTTTGAAGACCGCCCTCACCCCGAGTTTAATGAAAATTTCATAAGGCCCTTAGCTGTGTCACTTTATAACCTTAATAATTTCGTAGTAGTACACAAATGGACCTTTATAGCTATCGCACATGTTAATTATGTACTTGACTATTACAAAGGATTTATTCAAGCACGGCAGTTTCGATCGATTGTTTTGTAATCTGAGAAGTCCAATATAAATATCCACAATGAGAGGATTAATTATAAGCAAGTTTACTGTTTTCGGTAATTTCAATATCATTGATTATAAATTTTAAAAAATTCATAAAGTTTTTATTTTATATAAACTTTTCTATGCACTAGTAGTGCTAATTTTGGTATTGCCAGTCTAAAAGTACCGAGTTTGGTAAAACTTTTACTTAGTGTTTAATGTTCCTTCAGCAATGTATTATTATATTGCGTCTGATAATTTTCATGAAGTTCAGTTCTATAGTGAGGGAGTGTTTTGTTTTTCCTGAATACGATAGCGTATTCAGGAAAAACAAAACACTCCTTCTGGTGCATTCGGGCAAAAAGAAAAAAAAACATCTTATAATTCAATATTACGTTATTGTTCTTATCGCTAAATTATATATCTGAGGCGATGTCATGTTAATACTATCTATGTTGATGCTTCATCTTCAACAGTAAATTGGCTTAGAAGATTATCATGGGGCGTGCGACTGACAAAACATTCGGTAGAAATCGCTTCGTAACCACAAGGGAAGACATTGGTTCAATTAATTTGTGACATATTGATGTATATACTATATTTACTCGTTGGTCTAGTGGTTAGCGTATGCGACTGCTGATCAAGAGGTCTCGGGTTCGATTCCCGGGTCGGACCAAATGTTTGTGTGATCCACGAATATTTGTTTCGGAGTTTGGGTGTTTTCTATGTATAATATGTACGTATTTACAAAAAAAAAAAAGTATGTTTATGTATTTATATCAGTTGTCTGGTTACCCATAATACAAGCTCTGCTTAGTTTGGGGACTAGATGGCTTTGTGTGTAAAAATGTCCGAAAAAAAAAAAAAATGTAGATGCTTTAAGGTAATCGATTAAAAACAAATATTTATACAAACTATTAACTATAACCCGAATACGTAAAAGTTTTTGATATAAAATATATTTTTTATATTTACTTTTATAACATTTATTGATTGAATACTATAAAAGTATCCAGTCACTCCGTGGAAAAAGTGACATTCAGGTAAAACTGGTTGAACTAGTAGCCGACCCCAAATAATATTGGGAATAAGCTAGGAAGAAGAAGATGTAATTTAGGTTACTTTTCAATCAATTTTGGTGCCATACTGACTCTATTTTTATCTTATCTTATCACATTTGTATGTCAATTTCAAATATATTTATTTATATGTAATAAAAGTATTCAATATTGTCTACAGGTGAACCTCGAATCGCGTTTTTCGGGTATTTAGAAAGGGTAGGAAAAAAAATGATTTTATGATATACTGTATTTAATAATTAACACCAAAACAGAAATAGACTTAAGGTTTGGCGAACTAGCTCGAACTCGAGTAGTTTCAATTTAATTTCAAACAAGTTTTTCGTTACAATTTTAGGTTCAATTTGAAGATTGCTTATAATACTATGTCACATAGAGAGACCACTAAATAAGCTGAAACGCCTTTAAACTGTTTGCTTAAGGTTCATATTTGCTTTACAAAAATATGATCACGTAGTTTAATTTGAGAATATCGCAAACGTTTTAGCTTCTTTTGTGTCATATTTGATTCTTGAGACTTGCATCTGCAAATTCCTGTAATGCTACAAAGATCACTGATAAATCCATTGCTGCTGTGTTACTTGTTGAAATTATGGAATGACACTATTGACTACAGAAGGAAAATAGGAACATGTATTGATCCACATGGTTCTACAGTTTATATGAAGGTACATTCTATGTTTTATGTATTTCTTTATCTGTGGACATAGTATTGTTTTAAAAAATAAAAAAATCAGATAATATGCGACAAATTGTAATTTTATATTATTTATCAGCACCTTCTTAATTTAATTGGCGTGATCACAATTAAATTATGTTTTAATTCATAACAGATTCTGTACATCAAGGCCTTGTTATACAGGCAGCAGGCTTTACATGGCTTAGATGTGTTGTTACATCATTCCGTAATACGTTTTGAATTTATTTTTTTATATATTTACATTTAGGATTATTAGTTTTATTTTTTCCAGTAAAACTTTTTTGACCAGAAGCACAAAAGAGCAATATTGCTGATATATATACATGTAGTTCTTATACAGTTCACAATAAAGTTGTACCACAATTTTATTCCACATTTCGTGATGTGTGTGCACCACTTTAACAAACATTAAGCCCTACAGGAACTTTAATATCCTTTCTATTGTTTTGTTAGCGCACCGTTCTTATACCGACCCAGTTCAGAACAAGAATTGTGAGGAGTCATCCACATTGTTTTATTTGACGTCCAATTCCGAGATGAAATGAAAATATCACGAAAGTGTTTCTTCGGAAATGTTTCGTTGGGATTACATATTTGGTATATATACTAAGAGTAACGGGTATATAATAGAAATGTAATAGGTGATGATGTCAATGAACTTAACTATTATAATTAAAATATAGTTTTCAGGCAATTCTTACATTTATTTTGAAACATCAACATTTTTAACATTTATGTTGTTCAAATGTGTAACAGGACCTGCTTACTATGAAGTTAAAATCAACCTATCGCGTTCACTACTGCACGAAGGTTTTCTACAAGCAGCGCCAATTATCTCGGTCTTGTGAAATTCATATCTGATTTATAACCATTTATATTCATGTTATTACTATTTATTTGCAGAAAAAAATCTTATAGTAGCTTAAAATTCAAATTTTGAATATTTTCTTACAATTTATTAAAATCAATTAAAATAAAACTGTTAGGTCAATAAAATTGGATTAAAACATTTTTTTGGAGCAAAGTAAATTTGCTTTATGCTATTTTTGAAATATTTTACCAATAAAATGCATTAAAATATAAACGATTGTAAGTCACCATGATAGATTAATTATTATGGAGAAAACTGCCACTAGAACTCCTGCATATAGAAATAATTTTCAGTTTAAACACGAGTTAGATCTATAATTATTCCAATACTTTGATATCGTCTAAAACACAGTAAGTTAATGATTAACTATTGAACCTAAGACTATTGATTCAGTATCACGCAATTAAAGTTCTTCATCATCAGCTTATCTCAGTATACAGTTATGTATAGGCCTCTCAAATTGCACGCCACTTGGATCGCTAATTGGCTTCTCGTATTTAGGTCCTGCTAGCTGTCTCGCGAAAATCGTCACTCCACCTGGCCTGTAGACATCCTACATTACGTGGCTAAGATTGATATTAATTTACATAAATATCTGGCCGGTAGAGTCGGTACGAGACCTTATGTATAAAGCACTTTACTTAAATGAAATCTACTTGAAGTAACTACAAATCAAAGGCCCATTTCATATCCATTTGACGGTCGCTATAGTAAAAAAATATACTTCTAATATTTGAAAAACTGTAATTTATTTTTTGAGACACGTCAGACGCAGATAGATAAATAAACATTTCTATTTATTTGGTATATTAAATAGTAGAAACAATTTGCTTAGCAATAACTTAAGTCGGCATTTCAAAGATCTTTCAAGAGATGGTATGTACATAAGCCAATTAGGTAATTATAAAGTAATTAATGTACTGTATTACAAAATTTATTATATACTGTACAAAATATATATTTATATTATAATATATTTTATGTCATACATTAACCTTTCACCAGAATATTGCTTAGGTTTATGCTCATTATAGATTTTTAACTATGAACTGTATGGTATGTTACGATACAGTTCGTACAGTATATTATTATGGTACTATGTTTAATAATAAATGAGCTTTATAAAAATTAGCTTTTTTCGTAACAGTGAATTTCTTTATATGCTTGCTAAGGTTTTACGCCTCAATGCTGAACTGGTTATCTTAAAATATGTTACACTCATTACAACAAATATACATACTACGAGAACAAAAATATTGTTCTAAAATACACATAAATTGTTCATTCTTTTTAACTTGATGTATTTCAAATAACGCTGTTTGATCCAAAATTATAAAGTGCTTCTACCTGTGCTATATAGTTTCTTTATCAGGACTACTGGTAAACATATATATTTGTTTGACTAGCGACTAGTCGCGGATTCGATTTTTACCCATTTAAAATAGTGTATGATGAACACGATCGTTTATTCTCTATCTAGTTAACTCTCTATAGTAAGAGTATATTGAAAATTCTAGTAGTAGTTTGGTAACCTTAGTAAGGCCTAGAAGGAAGGAAGGAACCTCCAGTATCTCCATCACCAACGAAACAAGATTGCTGTCATTTACATTGATCTTGAAGCAAAATCATCTCATTAATCTACCATAGTTCACCATGCTGCATCTGTACTAACAACGAGGATGGTGACCCTTGATCTTAGATTCTGCTCATTTTTCCATCAAGCAGAGTAGACTATTTTGGTTAGGTAGTCATATAAAAAAATGAGATCGTATTCAAACCGTTCATACAGTGTAGAGACCATCTTTATATCTCGTAGGCGTCTTGTAATAACTTAACCTTTCCTTAGCAAATATAAGCATACATTCTGCTAGATGTTATTCTCTTATGACCTGCTCACGTACATTGAACTTGTACCTTTAAAACTAAAGAGAAAACAGCAGAATTATTGAATATATTCTAAACACGTTTGCTGGCCGATTTTAATTTAGGGTAACTGTAGCTCAGTTAGGCAAATTTTCTCACACAACTAAGCATTAAATTTATCTTTTAAATTTTGTTACTGATTTTTTTTAATTTTTTTTTGTTATATTCGGGTTTATTTTTCGTCTAAATTTTTATATCAAATTTTAATTCTTTATAGGTATTTTTGATAATTAATAAATTGGACTCATTAAAATATTAAAGCACTGCCACAGCATTTTAAGTTGAAACAAAGGTATTGGCTGTTGTATTTACATTATAATTAACTAAATTTCCCTTGGAGAATTTTTAACACTTCAAAACTCGTTAATACACAGTTAAAAACACGACACTATAGGTTAAACTTAATATAATTTTTAAATGAAAACGACTCGGCATAATATCAGAATACTAATGCTACAACGTACATCAAAATTTATCCAAGCGTGTAAAGGATGCGTTGAAATAAAGAAACTTACGTACATAATATATTCGCTGAACACATTACGCATCTCTTATGAACAGTTGTGTAAATGCTGTGACAGTTTTAGTATCACTATTTACATACATTAATTTTAGTACATTCTACACCATCATTAAGTAGTGAGCTACGCGTCTACGCCGTAGCCACTTGTCATGACTTAGCTACATAAGCGCGTAGCTTCGTAGCTTCAATATTTATTACATGTCATATTTAGCTTTTATCTTTTCCACTAAAGCGGTAACGGCCAAAATAAATACTTATTGAAGTTTTTAATTTGTGGTCATTACGGTAAAATTCGGTGTAGTAGTTATGAATGATCTAGATGAAAATTCTGTTATTGCGTCACTAAACTAGATTTTCAAAATGGTATTTATATAATGTAGGAAGTCATATTTTTAGAGTGACATACCTATTTGTAGTTTATATAGCAAAAACTTATTTTTAGTGATTTTTAGTTTAGATTATAGAGTTTTCGAACTACAAAATTATTATGCATGCTAGCATCTTTATTTGTTTTTTTTTTAGGTAAGTTCTTGTTTGACATATTTATAAGACAATATCTGGACCGGTACTACCTTCTCACAGAAGAGCAACCTAAAAGAACAGAATTTTGATTACACGTTTGACCTAGTGGTATAAGCAGTCGCCTCGCCGCTTTCTACTGCCCCATGTGTCGTGGGTTCAAACCTTGTGTGGGACAAAACTTTGTGTGATTCAGAAATTGTTGTTCTGAGTCTCGGTGTTCTTTGTGTTCGTTTCATATTTTTTTATAAGAGAATTTGTGGTGTCGTGTTTCATTGGTAGGTGTAAGACCGGGGGCTCAATGATGCAGAATGTTCTCACTAAGCTGCCATGCCAGCTGCCAGCGCTTATCGGTTGTTGATCATCATCATCATCATCATCATCACCATCAGCCTATCGCAGTCCACTACTGAACATAGGCCATTGCACACCTCTGGCGACTGATGGCGGCATAACCATCCAAATAAGTGTAGCTAAATACCACAGACTGGTGATGGGCAGCAGCATCACCGGTACAGTAAGCTGCACCCTGCGATTGCCAAC
Source organism: Phragmatobia fuliginosa (assembly GCA_932526445.1). Taxonomy (NCBI): domain Eukaryota; kingdom Metazoa; phylum Arthropoda; class Insecta; order Lepidoptera; family Erebidae; genus Phragmatobia; species Phragmatobia fuliginosa. The sequence goes on along the minus strand of OW052074.1, from coordinate 13,247,232 downwards.
CCGCCTGTCCAGTGTGGCGATTATGGGCATATCCTCCCATGCAGAGATAACTAAGGCCACGGTTGTTGATGAAGAATTAAAATTATGCAAAACTTTAGAATTTTCTATTAGACATTAGTAAGGTATATTCTGTTAATTTATTTAGATGTAGCTTATTTACATGTATCAACAAGCTATGTAAATATTGTCTGTTACAATCAAACATTAACGGACACAAAGTAAACTCGATCTTGGTGCAATTCTCCTAAACAAATAATTATGTCCGGTGGGAGTTCAACCATAATATATTCAGTATTAGTCGCAATTGCTAAAGAGATTGTTTCAAATTACTATCATCCTTGAAGTGAAATAAGCTAGATTTAGATGCCATTTGCTCATAATATCACCTTAGTAACCATGAATCCAACCATGCCTTGGATCAGATTGCTCGATATTAGCTGTTTCTTACAAAAAAATATTTCCTAATATTTTTTTTGGTTTTACAATAGACTGTAATAAGTTGATGATGATTTCTTAAAATTAGTTTATAAATATTTTGTTGTGTTTATTACGATTATTATCATGAAAATTATACAAAATACTAAGAATTTTCTTTCGACTGAGAATCTAAGCAACAATGATCGATGCTGCTTATTTTAAAAGTAACAATTTTAAAAGCTGTTTCATTTTTCTATTAAACTGTGTACTGTGTACACTAATACTTTAAGTTAAAATTAACCTAATCTGTCTGTTACGTTTTCACGACTAAAACGAAGAACCAATTTAAATGAAATTTGACATAGAGATACATTAATTCTTGATAGTGGACTTTTTAAATTGACTACTGAATATTTGCGGGTGGAGTCACGGGCTAAAGCTGGTTTAAAATAAAATAATATTCCGACAGAAAGCAACATTTATTTCATACAAACGTTCACGAAAAAAGATTCCCTTTTGGATACATTTAACATTGTAATAAATCCTCGGAGTGTGAAATTTTTCATGTCTATTATTTCTAAACAAACAAAGGATGATAAACACGACGGGACAAACAAACTCCGGGACAGATAAACTGTTATCGTACAGGTGTGTTAGCTTAACGTTTCGTACGATTATTGAATAACCTTTGAGAACAATTGTACAGATAAAGTATTTCAGTTTAGCTTTGATACTCCTACGCATTGTTTCGGATTCAAAAGATTTTTAATTATAAATAAATACTAAATTTGTATAGACCCACTTAAATAAAATATTTCTAAACATACTTTCCGATGTACCCACTGAAGATAAAGTTTATTTTTAACTCCCGACAGCAAACACGACGTGGTGTTTTATGTTTGACGTGTCTGTGTGTATGTGAGTGTCATAGCTCCGAATGGAGACTGAAAACGGCTTAATAGTATTAAAATTGAAATTCAAACTTTTCCATAAAATATTAATTTTAGCATACTCCATAAAGGTCTACATTAATTTTTAATTAATTGTTTTTTAAATTTCTTCATTAACTCTGATTATAAAAGCTATTATAACTATATATACATATATATGAAACTCGAGAAATTACTATTAATTCAATCAAGAAATAGAAATGTTCAATATTTTGATTCTAGTGTAATCATTTTTAAGTCCCTGACCATAAATACGCCCTATAGTACAGTGATTACTGCACATCAAACACACGCGGGTAGACAAAAGCCCCAGATCATCACAATTAGACGTTAACATGAATCAATACGAAATTGACAGGTACATAAATTGATCCTTCAATAATTTCACGTTAATTATCTAGCAACGACCGAACATCACCCGATAATTAATAGGCATGTGTAATTCCGGTGTTCTTGACGGCACTCGTGATATAGATAGGAAATCGAGTAAGATATTATTATATCAATAGGGAGTGTGGAAAGTTCTTAAATAATAATTAAAAGAATCGATTTATACCCTTTCGTTACAAGATCCTACAAAGTTCTATACTAATTAAACCCACTAGCTAAAACAAAAAGAAATTACGCATTTATACTAAGTACTTAAATGCAATGCGTTTAATCTTAATGAGAGTTTGGCAAATAAAAGCTCTTAGTCCCGACTTTAAGTTACGACAATTTATCTGAGCCTGTATCAATGGGTGAAAAAAACTTTTACAATAAATTTTAGTGCTAAGCGTCGCGAGGTAATAAAGTCATTAATTCTTTGTATTTTTTTGCCTACTTTTCTTAACAAGCCGTGGGTTACTGTTTTCAATTTGATAATATTCTTTCTTTATAGATAAAAATCATAAAACTATAATTATATCATCATCATCACCTTATCGCAATCCGCTGCTGGACATAGGCCTCTCCAATTGCATGTCACTTAATTCGATCCTCGGCTACTCTCAACCAGCTCCTGCCAGCCGTCTTGCGCAAATCATCACTCCACCTGGCCTGTGGACGTCCTACACTATGTTTGTCGAGACGCGGTCTCCACTCAAGAACAAGTTTTCTCCAACGGTTGTCGGTTCTGCGGCTATGATGGCCAGCCCCTTGCCACTTTAGCTTGCTAATCCTGTGGGCTATGTCGATAACTTTAGTTCTCTGCCAGACTACCTCGTTTCTAATACGATCCCTTAGATAGCCCTCTACATAGCACGCTGTGTATCTTCGAATTTGTGGACCAGCCGTGCCGTGAGTGTCCACGTTTTGGCTCCGTATATCATGACGGGTAGGAAGCACTGGTTGAAGATTTTTGTCTTGTCTTTAGGTACTCTGGGATTGATGATGAGAAGACCCGAGGAAGCTTTTTGCCCAACCCAGCAAAATTCTTTTGTTCACCTTTTCCTCGAAGTTGTTTCTACCCAACTGCTATTTTTATATATTTATGTATATATGTATATATATATGTATTATATATTTATGTACATAATATTTTTATGTTGCAAAGTATTTTGGACCTAACTTACATAGTTCAAGAACTTTAATAGTTCAAGGCTGGAGGTAAGTTTCGTACAAATTAAATTATTTTGATGGCTGATAGTTAGATGAATCCCTGGAGTTGTAAATATAGTCGGGAGAGGTCAGAGTAATATAAGTTTTACTATGATGAATAACAAGTGTTTGTTCAGTCAATGGGCTTATTCGTAAACTTCATGGTCCATTTTAAATCCACAAACTGTGTATTTCAGGAATGCCTATAAAGCTAATCGTTGGATGAGAATCAATGGACTCTTTGATAATGATCAAAGAGTGATACAGACATGCAGGAGCAATTTCGAGAGCAAGACTAATATTAATTTATAACATTTTACTAGCTTTTCTACTACGCTAGCACCTACGACCTATTTCTATACTGAAATTTATCGAATTAATTCATGCATGCATGCAGTCAGACTTCATAATGTTAGTATAATTATTTCAAATTTAACTCGCATCGAGTAATCTATATATTTAAAAAAATATGTGCTTTTATATACCAATGTAATATAACTGTATGTATGTATATGCATACGTACCCTGGCACATTGTCATGTTGTCTCTTGTTCCATGTAATATGTTCAAAATACTGGAGCCTTAGCCCCGAGGCCAGACAAGGGTCGGCTGTCTACCTCCATCTCGCTCATATCTTGCTCTGATAAAGCTGATAAAGCATTTTTATGACCTCTTTTTGTTCCGTTTTTCAATTACTGAATTAGAGGAAGGCTTTATATTATTCACAGGTACGATTGTTTCAGGAATACTGGTTCAATAAAGAGGATAATCATTTTAGTCAGTTGTTGAATATTGTGGAATAATGACGTGTTATTGACATATGATTGTTTCAGGAATACTGGTTCAATAAAGGGGATAATCATTTTAGTCAGTTGTTGAATATTGTGGAATAATGACGTGTTATTGACATACGATTGTTTCAGGAATACTGGTTCAATAAAGGGGATAATCATTTTAGTCAGTTGTTGAATATTGTGGAATAATGACGTGTTATTGACATACGATTGTTTCAGGAATACTGGTTCAATAAAGGGGATAATCATTTTAGTCAGTTGTTGAATATTGTGGAATAATGACGTGTTATTGACATACGATTGTTTCAGGAATACTGGTTCAATAAAGGGGATAATCATTTTAGTCAGTTGTTGAATATTGTGGAATAATGACGTGTTATTGACATACGATTGTTTCAGGAATACTGATTCGATAAAGGAAATAATCATTTTAGTCAGTTGTTGAATATTGTGGAATAATGACGTGTTATTGACATACAATTGTTTCAGGAATACTGGTTCAATAAAGGGGATAATCTTGTTAGTCAGTTGTTGAATATTGTGGAATAATGACGTGTTATTGACATACGATTGTTTCAGGAATACTGGTTCAATAAAGGGGATAATCTTGTTAGTCAGTTGTTGAATATTGTGGAATAATGACGTGTTATTGACAGACAGACAGAGATTTACAAACAAATAAAATTGTAGTGTTAGTTTATTATTTTAAATTATGAGCTTCTCACTCAATGTATGTGAAATATAAATGATATAGGGTACCCACGTTACGGTGATTCGATGCTGGAGGAGCTACGCCGCAGAGTGGGAAATCCTGTGGACTAGATTGAAGAGGCAATCGGCGAGTATAGCCACCAACATGTGGTATCCATGGGGATTTCCGCACGTAAAAGAAAGGGTACCCACATTAAATATATATAAAAATCTCTGTTCTGTTCTGACTAATCTCTAAAAAGGCATGACTGATTCAGATGGGACTTTCATTGACAGACAACTGATGATATAAGAAGTAACTTAGGGTACTTGTTTACACTACCTAGCTTCGGGTAGCACTGCGAGTTTCAGGTAGTAAGAAATATGTTCTTGTAACACTCCTGTGGTACAGTAGTGGTAGCGTAATGTTTAACACTCTAAAGACTTTCTCGATATTTTTTTCCATTGGAACCTGTACTTTATTTTCGTTTTAACAAATATTAATAACAACATTTTTAAAACATCGTTATTAGATTTTTTTTTATCTTGTAAACATGTAAAGCAAGTGCAGACAGTTTGCAAACACAAAATTACAAATTTATTTTCAACATACTCAAAATGAAAGCTGCCCGGAAACATTCAGTTTGTACTCAAAGACTTGTGTAAAAAGAGTTATACTGTACTTCATATTACTAGTAAAAGCGATGTTCGCTGAAACGTGAGTAAATTAGTGTAAACAGCCAAGTTGTCCGACATGACATTTCAAAGCGATAGGCGGACTGTCATGTTTGTCTGCATACTGCTGTTGCTTTATCAATATTGATTTTCACGTTATTCCTCTTTTATGCAAGCTTTGCTTTTCATATAGATACATTTTACTTTATTTTTTGAACTGCTTGTTTATTTTTGTTACAACATGGATTGACTTTTTGGTATGGTTTAACGAGTACTCAAAAAATACATACAAAAATATACACAACGATTAAATAGAAAGAAAATACTTAATCTAACTCTGAATACGAATTACTCGTATTACCTTTAAAACTAGAACATATTTATATATTAGGTAAATTTACTTCACATAATGCATAATTCAATATTTTGACTACGTTTGTGGCGCAGTGGTAGCTTACGCAATTACTCTCAGGTCCGGTTCCCTTGTCGGATTGAAAGTTTGTATAATCGGCAAATATTAGTTTCAGAGTTTGGGTGATGTCCATATATAAACATATCTACAAAAAAAAATATGAGTATTTATATCAGTTTTCTAGTACTATAAGTACAGGCTCTGCTTTTTAACTGACTTCAAAAAAGAAGGAGGGGGTTCTCAATTCGTAGGAATCTTTTTTTTTTTTATGCATGTTCAGCGATAATATCGTCGTTTATGAACCGATTTCCAAAATTCTTTGAATGGGCGTAGCTTATAGGTGGTCCCATCGTCACCATATCGGGATCTGATGATGGGATCCCAAGGAAATCGAGGGAACTCCTCAAATATCATAGGCACAATGTCGCGATTTGGGTACTCGGAATACTTTTTCATTGAAGTCGGTTCCTTTTTGTTAAAATTATACATTCTAAATATTTTGATATCTTTGTAGGCACATTACGGCCCTAAAATAAATTCTGATTCGTTTAATTCTAAAAATAATTTGTTCCTCTTGTTTCCTAATTGGATTGGATTGTGCATTCACATTAGTCTAACAGTAACAAAGTCTAAGCTTTCCTTATAAAGTACGTCGTTTGACTAAAACACTAGACTGCAATGACCTACGAATGTTTAGCAAAAGTTAGTTTCAGAAAATAATTTAATTTTAACTTCTTATGACAACCGCTTATGAAATAACAATATTTGTAATTTTAGATATTTATACGATGATTGAAAATATATTTAATTTATTTATTTGTCTTTATTGTATACACTGAAGAATACAAAGAAAATAATGTTAATAAAAATAAAATGTCGAGAAGTTTTTGACATTTAATTTTATTATTATTTTTTCTTTTGTATAAATTTTTAAACAAAAATGGCATTGATGCATAGATACATCATCAAAGGCATGGATAAAGTTAGCTTGTGAAGGAGAATATGTGAAATGCATGATGCAGTATAGACATCAAGTTAAAGTTGGTTAAACTTTTAAGTAATTAATTCACAACCTTAACGAGATACTCATTCAGTCTCATATTTCACATTTGAACTTTAACAAACTAACAAATTCTCATACTTCACTCCTCTCAGAAGATGTACTAAGATAAATTCAACTAAAGACAGCTAATTTCGTTATAGGGGAGTATCATTCAATTAACTTTACACCGCATTAGACGAGCTCCGAAACGTCTTTATACAGTATAAAGGCAAAGTTTCCATTTGCCAAAGTACTAGTTCAAACAGCGATGCGCCGCACTAAAGCGAATTTGCATGTTTACATTGGGGATGTCGCGCGGCTATGTTGCTGTGTGCGGTACCGTATGCTCATTGAAATAAGTTTTCCAAATACAAGCCAAGTAAATATTGGCGAGATATCGGTAAGTGCGGTTTTTGTTGACGCTCACTGGCTACGTGATAAACTGACGTCTGTTGCTCTCTGTTGTCGGGCGTTGCCGTTCAGTTGCTGCAGAGCCACGCCACGATGGCTAGATTTATTGTTTTTACTTGTGTGTTTGTTTGCAAATGTTTGGATGGCTTTGTTGTTATTGACGTTCAGATAAGGTTCAACGACTACAGGTTTTATGGTTAGAGTTAAGTTTATTAGCGGATCTGTAGAATAACTTGGACGTTGTTTGTGAGATCTAATTTAGATATAATTTATTATTTGTATCTTATTTGGACTAAGTTGATAATATGTGTCTACTGTAGTCTTATTTATTTCGAAAACTATTAAGGTAATAACATTAAGCACAATTTGTAATAGAATTGAAATCATTTAAATATAAAAGTACCGAACCATCACCCTGAAACTATCTAACACCGAACTAAGCAATACTAGAAACTTGTGATGTTTTTTTTGTAATAAATACATTTGAATCAATTGTAATCGCTTACTCCATTCATACATTATGACAACAGAAAGAATATCAAAGTAGTATTTAAATTAAAAATGTAATACAAAAGTTACTGAAAAAGTTTTGTATTAATTTAAAGACAAATTGCTTTTTGCTAAGCCGGTTGTAAGCCTTCAGACTTAGTGGTAATGTAATATTTACAACCCGCAGTTGCAACTTTATTGATTTTTATTTTCTATGTTGTTTACTGGTTTTTAGGGTTCCGTAGTTCATGCCTCGGAACCCTTATAGATTCGTCATGTCCGTCCACATACCGCCCAAAGGGTTGGTAGAAAGATACAAAGATAAAACTTTGCATGAATGTGTGCTGTATTTATATCAACATAGTGCTACAATAAAATTATGAAAAATATTTTCATTTGGGGTACCTGCCCTACACATAAAGTAGGTATGATTTTATTCTCGAATCTACCTCATCGTGTAGGGTATCATTAAAAAGGTCTTTTAAAAATGTTACGAAATTTCTCAAATCATTTTTCAGTTCAGGTAGCCGTTTGCGAGTTATTCAACTCTAAAGCGCATTATTTGTAAAAACAGGGTGTCCCGCCCCCTCTAAAGGCTAAACGGCTGGCTCAAATATTCCACTTTCAAGGAAAACTATAGCGGTTTGATTACTTTTTAATTTCCGGAGTTATAGAACTAATTTGAAAATGCGTTTCCTTGGAAAACTTCTAGCAAAAATAAAGAAATAATAAGTAAACATAACAATTATCTGTTGGATACGATTCTTAATCTACCTACCATTATGGGTGACTACAGAACCCTATTCTATGCGTGGCCAGACATTTTTTTTTAAAGTATCGATCTATTGAGGTAATAAGATTTTTTATTTCATATAAATCCAAACCTGAACGCCTAAGTAATATAGTGATGAAAACATGTATAGAATGTATCTACTGAGAAGCTCTATGAGACAATTCACTGACTATATAACGTTTTTTTTTGTTTCTACTGTGATGTATCTAAAAATAAAAGATATAAAACATACATGGTACATCTCTAAGAAATAAGAAGAAACAAAAGCAAACTAAAAAAACAACACTCGTACTACATCTTCAAAGAAACTACAAACAAGTAAAAGTAAAAGTTTTTTTTTATATTATTTTTATCGGGCTATTTCTTAGAACTCTGAACTACTTAGTTTTAAAAAGAAATGTGTCAAGAGAAAACCCACTCGTGATTCCGGTGCCGTCCATACATTGTGCTACAAAGTACCGCTTGGCTCGTTTTGTTCGACAAGCGGATAGACACGACCAAATGGTGCGGACGTAAACTGGCCTTGTTACTGCATCGCAGAACCGAAGGGGATTAAACCGAACAGAATTTATACAAGTCCGTTTATTTCATTTTGTTTCATTTAAAAATATTGTATAGAAATGTCAAGAACATTCGTGAAATTCGTCCCTTTTAGTTGTCATGAGGGTAATTTTACAAGTGGTTAAAAACGTTGGAGTACTTAGTTGTAACACGTTATAATATATTTAAGTAGTTTTAGTTTCAACAAAAGGTACAGCCTTTTGTTTAACAGTTTGTCTTATACTTACTTTTATTTTGGGATCGATGCTATTTATAATTATGCTGCTAATTTTAGCAGCTTAAAGCAATAAACAAAAGATTTTGCTTCTTATAAAGTTTTCTTCAGGATAATTGTCAGTCATTTTGTTTTACTTAAATTGTTAAATAACAGTTTTAAAGTACTTTAATTTGATATTATTTCCTTTTAATTACGAAATAATACGCTGTATTTCATAATACAAAAACCAAAAAAAGCTTAAACAGCATTTGCCAATCATAAATAAAAACAACTAACAAAAGCATACCTATAACAACTTCCTAAGCTGCTTATAGGCGTATAATGGAATACAATACGAAGTACCACCGTAATGCCAACAACATATGAATACATCACAATTCAATACAATCTCCCATCAATTCCACTCGAATGAGTAGTACCAATGTCCCTTCAATTACAACCGGCTCAAAGATGGAAAATGAAAAGCGGGCTCGCTGGTTTTAAGGCCCTGTGGGTGGAAAAGGGATCGTTGTTCGGTCGACAGGGCTCGATTCATTCACTATAGATGATGGAATATCTGTGTATGGTACCTATCGGGAATTATTCGGCGTCTGTTTTCGACAGAAATAGGATGAGTTAAATTTACAGCTGAAGTTCCCGAGGCCGCAGCTTCGAACGGTGGGGTCGTTTTTAATAGTTTACGGCTTATTGTTACTGTAAGTTTCTGAATTTCTCCTGCTACTTACGTCGAATCAAAATTTTAGGGGAAATATAAACAATTAAGATTTTTATAATACAGAAGAAAGATTGGTACATTAGATTCTCTATAATTTTTGGTAGCCATAATATCAATTTTATTTTTTTGTGTGTTGTGTAAATTGATTGATAAGATCTTTTTTAAATTTAAATGCAGCAGTTGATTACACAGTAAGTGTGAAGTTTGTATTACATTATATTACTATGTTCATCACTTGATATTTGTCTAATTCCAAAGCGTTCACTTTCAGTCTATTCATTTTAGCTAACCTTTGTAATAGCTGCAACGATTTTAGGCATTATGGCATTTTCATTGATACTTATACCTGATTATATAAGAAGTAACTTAAGGTACTTTTTAGGCTTCTTACCCGTGATCACCGTGCCTTTACAATCGCATTTACGGGTAACACTAGGGAACATAGCTAGTTATAAATTTTCATCTTCGAAGCTTGGGTCATTAATATCTCTAACTGGTAAAGTCAAAGATGTATTCTATCGTTTCCTATAAAACTAAAGATTGGTACATTGGATCCTCTATATTTTTTGGTAGCTATAATATAAATTTTATTCCTTTTATGGACTCATAACCTCTATCTCTGAGGCCATGGCCTGTAATATAAGAGAGGTAGTGTAAGAGGTATAATGGCTACCGTTAGTTAGGTGGCCTTTGAGTTTTAGTGAACGTTTTGACCTCTCGTAAGTTTCCTTTGAAAAGGTCGATGCTATATCAAGAAACATTTTGGCTTTTAGTCAGCTGTTGAAATATTCTGAAAAGGTTTTTCATTGATGTTTTGTGGATTAGTTAGGGTTGCTTCCTTTTTGTTTGATCAGCTACATTTTATTCATAAGTAGCTTTTGATAGTGGTTTTGTTTTGAATGAAAATTTGTTTTCCGTTCCTCACGAATGTTTATTTTTCTAAATCAAACTTACTCTATATTCGACTTTTTTGAGCACTGCGTAAACATAATAAATAAAAGCAAGATGATTAGTACAGTTACATATGAACCAAAATGAACATAGTTTTTAAATGAAAGAAAAAGTTTATATGTCGGTAAAAAGTAGCATAAAAGAGCCTTACTCAGGCTCTAAACTATCTGTGTACTAAATTTCGCTTAAATCGGTTCAGTAATTTTGGCGAAAAGTCGCATTTATAATATTCGTTAGGATTTTTGTTTGATAGGTACTACCGCGATGAGGAGATACTGTTGTTACTATTATTGTTTTTTATTTATGAGCCTGCCAAAGTATCTCTACCTGATGGAAGTAGACGATGTACTTATGAGAAGAATCCAAGAGTAGTACCTAGTCATTATACCATAGCATAGCTGTTCGAAATAAAAAAAATTGAACCTCCGGCGACATGTTTTATTTTGTGAGAGGGTTAACCAATAACTTCACTAATCACAAAGACATACTGAAGTTTTAGATCAAACAGAAATCTATACTGTACCCTAAGTTAGGTTAGGTTATATGACATAGGCCTTGCCTAAAAGCATTTTAGTCATATAATTTATACAGTGATGACGTAGCTTAAAGTTATATTTCTTTAGAGCACTTAGCTATAACCAGTGATGCATACGCACATTTTATTTCACGCCAGTACGGCCAAAAGCTCGAGGGACTGTTTTTTACGACTCGCCAACTGACATAAAATGTTCCTTGAGTACCGATTTTTCACACATTATTACATAAAGAAGGTAAATAAACAAGAATATAGAGGCCTTCAAAAAAGATGGATGGCACACGTTTCAAAATAAGAACCTTACTCATTATTACTTTAAGTAATGAACGTGGCTTTACAGTACTTTGTATGATATGATAATGACTGTACGCTGTGAGTTTGAAAATGAAAGCATTTTCAATGTTGCAAGTAGTCGTAGCAAAATTACGCAATTCCAATTTTAAACATGAGAGTGAAATATGGCAACGATTTTGTTCTAGAATATAATTGATTAATTGAAATTAATTAATTAATTCCATTACAAAAATCTTTGTGAGTTAATTTAAAATTACATAAATAACTTACACCACTTGGTGGTGTCTAAACCAAGTCTTAAGGCCGCTGCATACGTGACGGGATTTAACACGAACGGAACGGGACGTGAAGTTTTGCAAACACCGTTACATACAAAATGTATAAGGAAATGCATACTTCACGGAGACACGGACGTGGCACGCACGGGACGAACTAAGTATCGTCGCCGACGATGTTTAGCACGTCAATAGCAATTAAAGCCAATTCTTGAAATGAAAAATACATCTTTCCTTGTCCACAACATTTACACGTTAAATCCGAGTCACAGTCACGGTGCGTATGCATTTAAATCACGTTCCCGTTTATAACGAGGCAACCACGTCCACGCCCAGTCCGTGTTAAATCCCGTCACGTATGCAGCGGCCTTTAGTTCTTTCGTCTGTTGTTTAGACCAAAGTGTATCTCGTTAGTACATTACAGTTAAAGTTATTTATTGAAATTTGCTTGTTGAGTGTAAAGATTCGATGCCCATACTGAACAAATACATGTATGACTATAGTTATTTGTTCTGAGTCTGGGTATAAATCCATTCATCGCATCAATATTTTAAATTCGAAAATAAACTCTGTTCTTGGCGCTTTTACGGATAAAACGCAGCACTGATTTTGTAAAAATTAGTGACGGAAAACTTTTATTTTTGAAGTCTTCCTCAAGTAAAAAGTAGGCGGTACAAAGTAGCCTATATCCTTACCTAAGGTAGGTTACTTAATGATGTAAAAAAGATCCTAGTCCTGTACTTTAGTAAGCACACTAACTTAGAGATCACATGGCTCTAAATAATAATATTTATAAATGGTACGTATTAGATTCTTCATCATCATCATCATCATCAGCCTATCGCAGTCCACTGCTGGACATAGGCCTCTCCCATTGCACACCACTGTGATCGATTTTGGGCTTCTCGCATCCAGCTCCTGCCAGCCATCTTACGCAGGTCGTCACTCCACCTCGCCTGTGGGCGTCCTACACTACGTTTACCGAGACGCGGTCTCCACTCAAGAACTCTTCTGCCCCAACGGCCATCAGTTCTGCGGCTAATATGGCCAGCCCACTGCCACTTCAGCTTGCTAATCCGGTGGGCTATGTCGATGACCTTAGTTCTCTGACGGATCACCTCATTTCTGATACGATCCCTCAGAGAAACGCCGAGCATAGCCCTTTCCATAGCACGCTGAGCAACTTTAAGCTTATGGACCAACCGTACCGTAAGTGTCCAGGTCTCGGCTCCGTATGTCATGACAGGTAGGACGCACTGATTGAAAACTTTCGTTTTTAGGCATTGTGGGATCGACGACGAAAAGACTCGACGAAGCTTTCCAAACGCTGCCCAACCCAACTGAATTCTTCTATTCACCTCATCCTCGAGGTTGTTTCCACCCAACTGCAATGTCTGCCCAAGGTAGACATATTTTTGAACAACCTCGAGAACGGTATCGTGAACTGCAACCGGTTCCGGTAGAACATGTTCATTGAACATGACCTTGGTTTTGTCCAATTAGATTATATTAGATTATATTAGATTCTTATTCACATCTATTCTATTATTCTATTATTCTATTATTATTATTCTATTATTATTCGTTAAAGTATAAACACCTGTTCAGAATCAAAAACATCTATCGAAGTTACGATACACAATGAGTAAAGAGTTTCTGATTATATAAAAGGTGTGGGACATTGTCTACAACACGGAGTCTGAGAAGTTCGAGTGTGTTATTGGTCACGCTACAGAATTCCCAGACACGGCGTTTTTATAGAGCGAACTTTGCACGAATAAACTCATATTTAACTTATTTTAATTTACTTCCGTACAATACTAAAAACAGTTATTTTTATATTGTAATTTAAAGAACTTATGAAGTTTTCCGACCAGCGTTTCTTTTTGTATGTTACAAGACGGCTCATACTCAGCTATGAGAAAATTTTTATTTAATATAGGTTTTACATGTTTCTATTTTAATGGACTATACTGTGTAGAAAAATATGATTTAAGTTTGAAAATCTGGTATGTGTTTATATATTACAAATTAAATAAATACCTATTTGTAGACCGGTTCTTGGAGATTCTTTATACTAAGTTAATTTACTCAAAATTTTTATTTTCAATTGATATGTCCTAGGTACTTACAACACTAACTACAATATATTAACCAGTACTCTTTTCAGAAAATTCAGTTAATCTAATACGGTTGAATGGAACCGCCGTAAAAACTGTACCCGTAAAATATCGCGACCTATTTATGTCACTGGCAGAATTTCGCTTTACAGAAATAATTTCCAATAGCTTGCCTCGTGTGAATGGCGGGTGAATTTGTCGTCTTTGTTGCGGATTCGGCTTTCAACCGTCCTCCTTTGACATTGACTGTTTACAGAATTCGGGACACTAAATTCATTGACACTGCGATTTAGGATTACCCGTTTGCTTGCGGCGTTCTGAAGGTGTAGTTGTGTTGTAGTTGTGTTAAATAAATATAGAAGGCATGTTGGATACACGCCCTCAGTTAAGCGTACTTTTTATGTAAAAGATAGACTTAGATCGATGACAACTTACCAAAGTGATATAAACAGCTAAGTAACCGCTTAATCTACCATGCCATTCGCCCAGAAATTACACAGAATTTTTGAATAAACTATATCTTTTGTTAGGTTTTTATTCTTCACTGAATGATAATTGTTTTAAATACTTATAATATAAATATTCTAATCAATGTAGACAACAATCAAAATATTAAAGTTCAAATACAAAATGATAAGGAAACTAACAAATTATTTGTTTTCCTTTAAATATAAACAAAAGATCACATTCCTCAAGAATGTAAATAAAAATCATGTTTCTGAATTTTGCATCAAACTTTTCCCTTGATAACAGAAATCTGAAACAGCTGAAACAGCTGATGTATATGTCACCGTCAACTAGTATAATTAGCCGTTTAATCAACAGCCTAGCCTCCACTGAGGCGTCTATTCATATACATAAAAATACTAACCTAACCTAAAAGCCAAATTTTAGTCTGTGTAGCGGTAGGAATTGATTGCATGGCACTATTTAGTACAGAGGTGTATATATTATTTATATATTAAAAACCCAACCTAACCTATAAACTTTATTTTAGTCTGAGTAGAACAACTAATTAAGCCAGGTGGCTGCGACATATATACACACATTTCTTATTTGTTTCATATTATATCAAATTTCCCGTTCTGTTTATGAAATAAATTCTTACCAATACCGCAGGCTTTCATGGTTCAGTTGACGTTCGATTCAAAGGTCTTACCTGAAAAAAAAACAAACATCAAAAAACCTGTATATCAAAGAGAATGGGCAAGCGTAACATTTTTCTAAGGATTAGCAAGACTTTGCGTCAAATCTCATTCAATTTAAAGCCAGAAGTAAATTTTATATAAAACTTTTCAATTTACTCCCGCTATTCGAACGGATTTAGACCGATTAATTATTCAAGAAAAATCTTAAATTTCACGCCAATTTGGAATATTGCTTAATGTTTGTTTTCGTAAATCCTATTTGGTTCTAAATGCTGAAGTGCTTGGGATTTATTTTACAATAGTCATTGATCAAATTGATGTGAAATTGTAGTTAGTTGGTGTGTTTTTAATTCTTTTATTAAGGTACGTTTTCGATATTTTGTATAAAGCGACTGTTTTAACTAAAGATTTCTTTAGATGAAGTAGCCGTTTAGATGAAGTAGTAGTTTTTTTTTTTTTTTAACGTGTGGAAATCCCCGCGGACCGTCACCCCGTCGGGGGTTACGGCGGGGTGGTGTGTCGGACTCGAACCGACTAAAACCACACGGTGTGACCCTCTCTGCGCCTTTGTATTGGAAGGAGTCCAGGGAGGGGATTTCCTTCTGGACTTAGATGAAGTAGGTAAGGTAAGTAGCTAAGGTAACCTATATTTTGTGAAGAAGGTAAAAAAGAATTATGCTAGTGTGAAGGTAACCATAAAAGAGATAATATAAGGTACACACAGAAATAAGAATAATTACAACTTAAAGTATACTAAAAGAAATATTATTGGATTAGTGACTAAGATTATGCATAAGTAACAAATTGACTTCACTACTACTTTATTTTTATCATTAAAATTTGTATTTGTGAAAGTCGTTTAATATAATCGTAAAAAGCTTTTTTGAAGCAATGTTTTTATTATTTTAAATTATTTAAAAAAAATATTTTACTAAAGTTAGCACATACTCGTATATAACTATCGAAGTATAAAAAACTAAAACAGAATGTATTTTGGATGGTTAAATTTGTGAAAGCTATTTATTTTATGTAAACTTAAGATTTCACTGGAGATATTCCAGGACAGACCTGTATTGTTTTAAAAGTTCCATCTCAATCCATTTTTCTTACAAATTACGAAGAAATAAAAATAATGTTTAGTATCTTTGAACACATTGGCATGTTGGTTTGCTAGATATTATTAAATTTACAAAATATAATCTAGTTGGAAAGTTAATTATTGATACTATGCATGAAAATACGCGTGCTTGTTCAACTCGTCATAGCGACTAGAAAAGTTGCAATAATTCAAAAATACTATTGTTTAAAAAAAATTAAATTGTTTTTGTGTTTTACATCATCACTAACAGCCTCTATATAATATTCCACTGCTGAACATAGTCTGTACCTTGCAGGAAAGGCAGGTTGGTATAGAATTTGTTTCAAGTTTTCCTGCTCTTCGAAATACAAATACACAAAAATAACACTTACGACTTTTCAAAAACTAAGATTTCAGTAACATTTCTCGCAGACTGCTCATAACTTAACAATACGTGCATAGATAATATGGTTTAATTATGTATACATACGTCAAATACGAAACAAAAGCTCACATTTCCACATTATGCGAGTAACACGACGCCTGAAGCATACGAAATGAAGTAAAACCAACAAACCAAATTGGTACTGGCGTATGTTACGTTAAGTGAAATTTTATACCGTCTCATAAAAATCCACGTGCTAACGGTTAGGGGACGTGGCCTCGATTAAAATAGCACTTGTTCACGCCAGTGCAGAAACAGGCATAAATAAAATGCAATGCACACTGGCTTTTATGTATACGGCCATACGGAGAAATGTGTGAATTTTAAGTGTTCTAAATTCAAAGCTTGAACTAAACGGAAATTTAACGCTGACTTATCAAGTTTAATGTGCGATGCTGGAAGAAATGAAGGTTCACGAGGTACTAGGGAGAATTCTTTGAAGCCTATATAGCTAGTTTTAAATTTAGTTCTGTGTAAGTATTGTAGTATCACCACCCAATGTGTGTGGTGGTAAACACCTAACCAAACTAAATTTAATTATAGTGAGATATCTCAATAAATTTACATATTTATAGTACAAAGTAGTCTTGAACTTAAAGAAGTTAAGAGGACTTACGTAATATTTTGAAAACTTAAAGTTTATGAACAGAAGAAGAGCAGGAATTCAAAATGTGTTATAAACTTGTCAGTTACTCACATAATTTTTTTATCTTTTAAAAAAATTAGAACTACCGCATAAGGAATATA
This sequence comes from Phragmatobia fuliginosa, assembly GCA_932526445.1. Classification (NCBI taxonomy): domain Eukaryota; kingdom Metazoa; phylum Arthropoda; class Insecta; order Lepidoptera; family Erebidae; genus Phragmatobia; species Phragmatobia fuliginosa. The sequence continues at coordinate 13,229,895 of OW052074.1, read as the reverse complement.
AATCCAGTGTCGCGGAGGCCCAACATGCATGTAACGGACACAAAGAACACTCAGACTCAGAACAACAATTTGTGAATTACACAAAGTGTTATCCTACGTGGAATTTGAGGCCATGCCACTTAGCGCAATAAAAAGCGGCGTGGCGACCGCTTAGACCACTAGGTCATCGTGCAAGTAACACATATCAAGAATTTTTATCAAAATCTGTTAGAGTAATATGAGAATTTAAGTTAACGGGCAACTTTCAATTGGCTGTATAGTAAAACTTTAACTTCGCAAATACAAAATCAGTTTATCTGGCCTATCTATGGAATTAAAAATGAATTCTCCAAAGGACTTCAATTCATTAACGCTATCTAGCGCTAATAAGCTGATACTTCTTTAATTAATTTGTGCCTATTAACATCAGTAAATAGGCACAAATTAAATATATCGATTTATGTGAGGTATTTGACATATAAAGTGATATCAAAGTTATTAATTATACGGCGCAATTAGTAACAATTAGCATGAACGAATTGGGTCAACCGAGGTGATACCTCCTCGCAGTAGACAGCATCCATGATGAGTGCAAGACCAGAGATGAAGACCAAATGATGAAGAAGCATCTCAATAGCCCGCCATAGTGTTGGTCATCATGCTTCATTGTGTGCGTTCACAAAGAGTATGGACATACAATTCTTGAATTCTACTCATGCTTGCCATCAGGCAGATCAGTATCTTGCTTGGCAGGTTATAAATGGCCATAAATTAAAAAAGTAAATAATAAAAGAGTTGCCTACACCGACGGTGCAGTGGGGTAAGCGGTCACCATTCCGCTTCGTACTGCGCTGTGGGTTGTGGGTTTTATTTACAATATTATTATGTTTTATATTTTTAAAGAGTTAATGTTCAAAAGAAAGTAATGCAACAAATATGAGTGTAAGTTTATAAATAATGATCTTAATTTATCATGATCCGCTAGAAATACATAATCACTTTATAAAAATCTTATTTTATAAATATTTATTGTCGGTTTTAAGATATTTCTGCCTCATTTTGATATTAAATACACATGATACAAAGAGTCTTATAGGATACTGATTTGATTTTATTTCAGTAATAAAGTAAAATTATTGTATAGCTTCAGTAAACTCTCTTAATTTATTCTAAAACCGTATATCGTATTTGCGTCCATAAATGTTTATATCATATTTTATTGTCATGAAATATTCATGATCTATACTTACGTTGTGGATTGCTAATCTTTTGTGGTCGTGGATGCAAGAAATAAAATAAACTCTCTTTGGGATAGATTTAACGAGTTTATTACAAAAATCTGGTTGTGCATAAATGTAGTTCAAATACTTCAATATTTTATACACACTAAGTAAATATGTTATATTTACGTATTGAACATTTACCATTAAGTTACTATGTGTTAACAATATGCTTCTTTCTACATGGCCCAAGAATTGAGTCAAAGAAATTGCCAATGGTAGTAAGTCCACTTTGCATATATTTTTGCAAGAAATGAATATACAAATTAAAGAAAATCTTCTTGTTGTGGCTAATTTTAGATGCTTAACCTATTAATACACATTTTTTTTTTCTTTAAAGCCATGGTAGCTTAGTGAGATGTTTATGCATCGTTCTCCCGGTTTTCGGAGATCGTGAGAATGATGAGAGATTATTGCGCCTCCGGTCTCACACTCACTAACGAAATACGATAGCAGGAATGCAGGAATAGTTTGGGCTTCGGTGTGAGGGTAGTACTGCCCCGGTTGAGCTGGCCAATTCATGCTGAAGTGCGAAGTTTAAGAAAAGTTTAAAGCTTAGATCTCCCGAGTCAGTATTATGAATCTATTGATACTAATGTGATTCATTAAAATCATTTTAGTAGTTAAGGCGCTATGGTGAATCATATAAACATAAATCGAATGCTAAAACTATTACCCTTTCTTTTGGCTTCTGGGTAAAAAGTGATGTACGTATGACAAAGGGTTTTATTTCCTAAATCTGACGCAATGGCTATCTTTTGACGGATAGCTCTCTAATGAAGAGGCAGACGAGTGACGTGGCTGCAATTACAGGTCGAGTAAGTGACTGATGCTGCTTTAGTGGAGGCATTTCCATACTGCCTATTCGTCGCATATTAAAAACATTCGAACAACGCAACTAAAGACGAAATCATGTGGATGAGCACGAATATTATTGCAAAATAACGAAAATGTGTTTTGACAGATTTTCGTTAAAGTTATAGGTATAAAAGTATATACGGTACTGACATCAAGAAATCAATTTTAATTTTTTTGGTCTGACTGATTGTTTTTGCTATTTGCTGGAATTATTGAACCGATTATGACAAGACTAAGATTGCTGATGTTATAAAGAGTTAAGCTTACTCATCTACTTTTATTATTAAAACATAACCATATTATACATGTTTTATTTTCTTCAATATTTGATTTTAATATCAGTTTGATTTGAGAGTAATTACTGTAATATCTTTGTATAGTAAGTAGCAGGAATCACTACAAAGCTAATTAAGGATATTCTATCCGATACAATTTCCCGATATTCCAATACTATCTTTTTGTATTCCTTCCAAATTGGCTTTTGTACGTTGATATGCATTCGAATTGTCGTTTACTTGCCTAGGCGTATTAATTTTCACTCTTTCGAGTAGAAAAAAATACGTTCTATTTTTACTTAGGTTTTTGTTTAAACAAACTAAGTGGTATGCAATACCTGTTTTCAGATTGTTGCGACATATAGTTTTTGTTGTAAAGCCGGACTATTTGCCATAAAATTATGTGAAATTATACGATACCTTCGATATCTTGATGTTTCAAATGGTATAACCGGTTACCCGTTCGTGGTCATGGGTATATTGGTGTTCTAAATAAATTAACGCCAATAAGTCCCTCTAAACAAAACATTTATTTCTCATGAAAGAAATGATAACATCACTTGTACTACTAAAGGAACTTCAAATAGTTTTATATTTCGTGAAATTATTACTTTTTGAAAAGTAGGTTGTTATTTACATGCCGTACATATACCTACAATGTAGGTTCTTGTTCATTCTATGTCCTTTTTAAATTTGATTAAAACTCTCCAGATTATCAATTCAAATATTTTTAGGTCTATGTTACGTTTACTTGATTGAAAACCCATGATTGTAGAAACAGTGATGAATTACAATAAAAAACATAATTACGTAAAAGCACGAAAAATTACAGCGATTGTAATTGTGTCGTCAAGTAAAGCATGAATCATTAAAGAATGAATGGAAAAAGTGTTAAACTGTAGGCGGAGTAGAGACCGCTGTACTAATTTGTTCAGTAATTGCGATGGCTGTCGTCAGCATTAAAAAGCAATCTGTCAGACCAGTAGGACAAATCCGACAGATGATCCGAACGCGATAAATTATACCAGACATTTCTTTGTACAATTTTTTAAGGCATATTTTTCCACTTTATTTTATTGAGAGGTCATTGAGCTGGTAAAGCGTAGGATAGAACATTATTCTATGTTTTATTTTCATTACACTACCGTCTCCAAGAAATGTTAAATTTTGCTATTACCACACTTACTTTATACACTTTAAAAATTAGTATGTTTATATGTATAAAACTTAAGAGTTTCTAAGGTATCATTGCGGAGAACTCGACTTTTCTCTTTCTCAATACTAGCTATTGAGTTAAAAAGTTTTCTATGTGCATTTTTGTAAAAATATTCTCGTCTTTGCCAATGGTTCGTTGAAACAAGGGTCCAATCCCAAGAGAGACTTTTGGTACAAACTTTGAGCCAAAGCATTTACTGGGACAATGCACGACTTCAACGAATTTGTAAAATAAAGGTTTGGAAAGTCGCAGTTCTCCCAGCTTCTAGAGGCGATTGAATATGAAATATTATGTTTTGTCTCAAACCCACTAGTTTGGTTCAAAAAGTTTTTACATTAACATAGAAAAAGAAATGACGTACTCCGAGATTTCGTTCTAAGAGGCTAGTCTTATTAGATACCAGCCCATTACACAGGAGATATTAGTGGACGAGTGTGTGTTCCAACATAGGTGCACTCTCTGTCCGCTCCATTTCAATATCCGTTAAGACGGCTATCATACACGACCAGGACCTGGAAACAAATAACTAAACAGTAAATGAACACCTGTAACTACGATTTCCACATCCAAGATATTTTGTTCTAAAAAAGACCTAATTTTGGCTCATTGAAAACTAAACTTTCAAGGGTTGATGCAAATAATAGGAAACGCAAACTTCAAACGCGTATAAATCCTATCGATATCTGAAGACAACTCTAAAACCATGCATAGTGGGATAGGTAGGCAGAAGTTTCTTTGTTTATTGTTCAACAAATCTTTTAATTAAACACGATCTTATCTTATGTGACTTTGCTGTGATGTATTGCGCAAAATATTTTTTTTAGTTTGAATATTGATTCTTGTTTGGAAATTCGTAATTATGAGTCGTCGATTATTTTATAAATGTTTATTTTTTTATAGCTTAATTAGCACAAAGATGATTAAATTAATTTATTCAAAATTGTTAAAAAAAATGCACGAGTTTGAAGCATGCTTCAAATATACGTATGTAGTTTGCATTAATTAGAATCTTTTATCTTTTCTTATCTATAAAACAAGACTACCGCATTAGCACTAAATCCTGAGTCGGAGGGACTTTACAAAAATGCAAGAAACGGACACAAATGAGTAGAAAACTGCAAATTTTTCATTTTAGTTCATTGAAACTAAAGTCTTTCTTCCATAGTTTGTTAATTACAAATGAAGTTTTTAGAGGCATGTATACTCTTGCGTATTGCAGTTCTACAAATGACTTATTCATTTTGTCCAATCTTAGCGTCTTATTTAATTTTCAACTGTTCTGTTCTCGGTATTGCTTGATTGTTCAACTACATGTGCGCTAGCCTCGAGTTCTTAACTATAATCTAATAAACGAGTATATTGAATCTAATAACGAGTATGTAGTTTAAAGCAGAGTAGAGTCTACCAAAGTGACTTTACTCTGCTTAAATTATTGAAATAAAATTTTGTGCATATGTTTAACGATTTAATAACAAGAATTTCATACACTACGGGGAAAAAATTTTCAATCGAAGAACCGGTCAATGATTCCGTACTTGGACTTGCAGCCATCGAAAACTTTCTCTATAAAGGTTTCGAATATGTTGTGATATTTCTTGGATAACAAGCAAAGTTTTGTCCTTCAGCGGTCGTAAAAGCTATCGGGTGCTAGATGTTTGTCAGTTGTTGGGTTCGCGCCAGAAATTTTTGCTTATCTCATGCCTTGTGCGTCTAATGAATGGAGCAAAACTTACTATGTATTTAAGATGATTCAAATTACGAAAGCATGTTATTATCAAAGCTATTATTAGAACACGAGATACACACTGATTTTAACAAATTTTTTGAACTTACTTTCCTCTTATTCTAAACAAATGTTCGTCTAGATTTAGATGACTTCTGAGTATTCGCTATCAAAATTACATATAATCCGTAAATCATTTTTTTTATTACAAAATTATAGAAAGTAAACATATATTTAATTTCATTTGAATTCTATCCTGTTTTATTAAAGTCGTTTAATAAGACGTATTTTTCTCTATTAGGTCAATGTTAGTATCACTCAAAATATAATTTAATTAAACTCGAAAATGAAGCCGAAACCGTCGACGCCATGCTGTCAAATTGCGTTGGATTAATTTCGATTCATTTTGTGTAGCTTCCACCTGTTCTAAATTTAATTATGTCGGAGTTTGCTTCATAAGTAGCTATCTCATTTCACATGATCCGAGACTTGAAAGCGCTAATTAAATTCTTTATACAAGCCTACAAATAACGATGAATTTGTTCGTCTTTCGGAATAATCAATTCAAAGGTAAAACGAAATCTTTGTACCGTGTAAATTAATGAAATATTTCTCGTGTAATTTTCTTAAGCAATGAAATATAATAGTCACGAGTTTCGTTCATGTTAATATTAAGTCTAATTTGTTTATGAGTAATAAAACGTTTCCGTGTTTATAAGGCATTTACATCCTACGCACAAAATATGATAGACAAGGTATTAGAAGATTTAATTAGCTTGGGTTCCTATATAATGACACCAGTAGCAAATATTCTTTCAGCAACATTAATGTTAATAGTGATTTTCACAACTTTCCAAGCGGAACACACATATTTATATATACATATATAAATCGTTCGTGTGTTTGCAATTGAAACCCTTATAAACGGCTAAACCGATTTTAATAAAATTTATTGTGTGTGTTTAAATGGACTCGAGAATGGTTTACTTTTGCAAATGAACCTAGTAGGTGACACTGCGATCAAGTTCTGGGATTTCAAAATTGGGCGGTATGAAGTTCGTCAAGTCAATTAGTATATAATAAATAAAAAAAAACTATACTATTAACAGTAGAAGAGTTCTTTTGTCGCAAACATAATGTAGGATGCCCAGATAGCATGAGGATTTGCGTAAGATGGGTGGCAGAAGCTGGATGCAAGGAGGCCAAAATCTATCAAAATGGTGTGCAAAACGAGAGGGCTCTATCCAGCAGACGACTGAAACTAGTTAAATAAAAATAAAGATTTATTTACATTTCATCATTCAGTTATAGTCAGTTTTAAAAATAATATAATTGTATTTTAAGATTCAACAGTAAACAATTTACAAACCAAAATTCAGAATGGACAATCATTTAGAAACACAATAATAAAACTTATAACTTAACAATTTCACTTATTAAGTTGAATGATTAAAGTAGTACTAGAAGTGCTTAATTCATAATAATATCTATCTTATATTAAATAGCAATTCGAAGCGATGCTATTCATAGTTCTAGAAAAGGACTTGTAAGTACTACTATACTAGACTTACAGTAGATAAGTGGAATTTCAGAGATAATTACTTAGTATAATAAGACTTATAAGGCTTCGAAATTAATCTAGAATAGGTTGAATTATTATTAGTATCACATTATTTGTTATTTAATTATCAAGCTCAACCTTTCTTCATTTATAAATATTTATTTATTTAATAACTTAATGTATAAAAGTACAATGGCGGACTTAATGCTTTGAGCATCCTTTACCGTCTACCTTAGGATGTATTTGTATGCATGTGTTTTAAATAAGTGATTATGATATTCAGAAATGTAATCTTTTTAATTAAGTTGTGATTATAATGTACCGATCTTTATTTATGGAAGTATAGGTGGTTCTTTTTACAAGCTTATTTTTAACTTACAATGTACGAGTATGTATGTTTGTTCGGGTGAAATCTTGAAACTCAATTTCGAAGCAGATATCTTCATCCAATTGAGATGAAATTTTGTTATACGTTCAATTTGAATGAAATGCATGATTAACATGTAACGTCGTTCTAAATCCAACATGGCGTTTTACCGCATTCAAATAAAACTTTTTTTTTTATCACTGATTTACTATTCTTACAGTTTGCTAATGTGTTCTACATCAAAATCGAGATCACTTTAAACATATAAGGATTTATTTCAAACAAACGAGAGCGTCAATTCTCTTTAACCATTTATATTTGTGGTTAGAAATGTACCAATTTATTCCTCGTTTAGTTGCACGAAATACATTCGTATCACGTCATTCCATTACTAAAACCTCGTACTGTTAAACTACAAGCTTTATTGTAAAGCACTGACAGGTCCTGTAACCAGCGTGTTGAAATCAATTTGTCGGTTGTCTTGTATGCTAAAACGTTGACATAATTAAACGGGTTGAGGTTCTTGACACTTTCAAGTTTACATTCTATTAACATTGTGTAATCAATAGCATTTATTGATTACATTCTGACAGTGTACGTCCAAAGTAGAAATGCAAGTGTAATGGATATTTCTTCCAAGTTCTTTCTATAAAAACTATTTTATTCTTTTGCAGTTATTTTTAATAGAGATGCTTCACTTTGGACTTACTTATTAATATATTTGTTTCATAAACATGCATTTGCTGCCGTCAGTCCGTGCGGTGACGGAAGTCCATGTGATGACGGATTAAGAATACAAAGTGTCACCACCCCTATACATTCCATGGGTGTCGTAAGAGGCGACTAAAGGAACAAAATAAGCAGCTAACATCACTGACAAGAGAAGGAAAACTTGAAACAAACCCTTTACCATTCCGTCTGGCCAGCGTGGTATAGTAGGTCAATACTCTTTTTTAAAGAGAGGCCTATGTCCAGCAGTGGACTGCTAAAGGTTGTTGATGATGATGATGATGATGCTTCAATGCTGTTTTTCTTTTTTCTAGTTATTCTTTAATGGGTCACCATGCTGCATTGCCTACACTCACAATGAGTATGGTGGCCCCTACTCCTGGATTCTACTCATGCTTGCCATCAGGCAGAGTAGAGTCACTTTGGGCTTACATAAAAAAAAACCGTATCCTGTCCACACATGTATCCGAATTTAATTTTATAAATAGGGAAGTAAATCTTTTTGTCTACGTATCTGTAAGTCGCTGTTTTGTCCTTTTACTATTTAACCGCCACCGACTAAAATTACTTTCGGTATAGTGATAGTTTGAACTAAGGAAAAAGACATATACAAGACATAGAAACATATACACGGGCGGGGTCGCGCTCAAAAGCTGGTATACTATGAAATACATATATTAAAACGGGCAGGTATACTATGAAATAAATATATTACATAACTCTGATCAAGCTTTAGCTAAAATTAACAATATATCAGTAACTAGTTCATATTTCAACTTACAAACAAAAACTCTCACCAGCACAAAAAATAGTGGTTCATAGCTCAGGAATATTCTCGAATATATCTAATTTGTGGTAGCAGAATAATGTAGTCACTACGTGACACGGTAGATGTCGCTGGCGTCACGCGTTGCCCCAATTTATGTAGATGACGTGCTCATATGAACTGCACACTTCGCTCAACTCGCAAATAAGGCACAGACTAGTGTGTACGAATAACTTTTGTTATGATACAATTGAATAAAGAACTATATAAAATATTTTTTACGATCACGACATAGCGTTAATTAAGTAATGTTAAGAATTTATTAGAACAAATAATAGGAGTGAAATAAAAAAAAAATCACAAAATTTATTCGGACATTTCCAAGTTCGGTTTATTACAAAGTTCCAACGCCACAGCGCGGTATACTTGCTGCTTTTGTTTCGCACTCTATTTTGAAACAACTTGATCTACAATTTGAGTTTCTTTTATATTTATAAAAGTCACACATGTGTATTTCGAATTAAGTATTTGTAAGAAGTAAGATTATACAAGGTAGGCTATGAACAACTAGTATGACATTTTACAGATTTCTTTGTTTTACGAAATTCTGACTTTTTTTTATTACAGCGCTCGACTTTATTCTGTATCACGTGGGACAATACAGATGAACATGAAACGGATGCAAAGTACATCTCTATTCAGAGAAACAAGCTGTACACCACATAAACTTTTGTTTCATGTGAGAATCGAACCTTCAACACTTAACGCAGAAGGAAGAGGCAAGATAAGGCAACTACCTACGTCATCCGAGCACATAAGAGAAAAATTGCAATAACAATAAATAATATGAGTTACAAATACATTTATATATGTAACTTATATTATTTACGATTGGTGTAGCTTAAATGCAAGCTTTTGTTTGTCTTTAGTGAGAAAGACAAACAAAAGGTGATATCAGAAAATAGCTTTAAGTTCGAAAATTGATATTTGTTGGGCACAGTTCCAAAGTGAAACGATTCTTCCTTCCAGAAAAACTATATTAAATTCTAGCAATGTAGGTGAAAAAACCTCAAACGATTGGGTTACACTTTTAAACAGTATAAGCAATTTCAGCACGGAGTATTATTTAGAAAAAATATTTTTTCTTTCAACATTATTAATAATATTGTAGCACAGTTTTCAAATGAATTTAAAATAATACATTTAAACATTAGAAATTAATAAAATTTATGTAGATACTGATATAGACGATATTGGCTACAGTGCATTACAGCTTTTAGCACATAAATAAACATTGAATTACTTATAATTGTAACAATTAATAAAAGAAAACAAGAAAAAGTTTAAAAATCAATATATAAATAACCCACATGACATGAAAATATAAATTTTAACAAAAATTTTACGTAGTTGACTACTACTTAACATTTTTGTTAAAATTTATATTTTCATGTCATGTGGGTTATTTTTATGAATTTATTGTTACCTTATTCATTAAAACTAGTTCAGTAGTTTAGGCATTACCAACGTTCCTTTTGGTTTCACAATAATCGAGTAATAAAGTACTTTCAGTTTATTATAGTTTATTATATTTTAGAAAAGTTTATTTAAGACGTAAACAATATAAGCTTGTAAGATCAGGGAAAAACTAAAGTAATTAAATTGTTTGTCCGAATTTTGTATAAATATAGGCTATCGTTAATTACGCAGGAAATTTATATTTACTAAATCATTACTAAAAAATACAGTGCCTTTTACACGATACAATTTTATCAAAATAATATTTATTTCAGCCAGTTCTAGATTATAAGAGGAGGACAATAAAAGCAACTCTTGGACTCTATTGTACTTCTTTATAAGAACAAATTTAACTTTATACTGTACTTTTCTTAAGTAGATTTTTTATAATTTTTTTGTTTACGGAACTTCACCATTGATAGAATAAACTGAAGATTTCTTATTGATAGCACAATATTAAAAGTATTTATCTTCCTTGAAAAAAAAGAAAATATATTGCAATTGGAACTATTATGTAAACAGGATGCTATATTGGTACGAAAATATTTTTTATACTTATCAGACACACAGAACGTCGTTATTTTGCTCCATAAAACGTAAAAATTCAGGCCCTTATATCAAAATTCAAGGTCATTTCAACCATTAACTGAACAGGTTCACGTTAATTTATCGCATACGTTGCTTTAAAAATGAAATAACACTTGGTTGCTTCACCAATATAATAACTATTTGTTAAGTCGATTCGTAGGAATATTTCTAGTATTTGATTTCAGAAATAGATTTTGAATCGACCTGTTTCTGTACTTGAAGGTATTTTCAGTGCACTAATTCAAGAGTAACACAATTTTGTTCTAAAATTGGATATCTCGAGTCTATTCTGAAATGAACTGAGTTTAAATAGATTTTACTATTAACTCAGATATATGCAGAACAATCACATTCGGCATGTTACGTTATCAAAATTTGGCGGCTATTAACAGTGACCGAAATCAGTTCAGACTGTAAAATATTAAATCCCATTGAAAATTCGGACGACGAACGAAATTGCGACCCAGTTGTCTGAATAATCCGTACATAAGCTAGATATCCTGTTATCCCGGAGCACGCGAGTGGCGGGACACATTGCTGGCTCGAGTCCAACCTGTCCGATGCCTGCCTCATCTCGTTGCTACTCGACACAGTCCGTTAGGTCTTGTTGTGTCTCGTCACATGGGACAATGCAATGCTGTCTCGGTGTCAACTCGCTATAACTCCAATTCACTACAAAGTTGAGGCCATAGCACTCGCTTCGTTTAACGCCATCGTCAAAGTTTTTAGGGAATAAAGCTGATATTACAGCGAAAATAAGATCTATTTTTGAATGGTTTTCTAAAACTAAAATCTTTCTAATTTAGTCCACGGTCATAAAATATGACGTATACTTGTCATCTAAGATGATAGAAGATGGGTGACGTTTGGTTGCATTTAGAATTTGCGTCATCGGAAACGGAAAAATAAAATTATATTTACAAACAATCTCTGAAGTATATAATTATTTTGATGACTTTGGAGGATAAATTTATGCAAACAATTCAGATTAAGTGATCAGAAAATGTTTGATTACTTTTGTAGTCTATGTTTAGATATTTAAAATTATTTTGGAAAAGGATTATCTCAATTAAAGTTGGGCAAACAGATTTCTGGCATGTTTCCAAGGCGGTCGGATGACTGGGAGGATCGAGTCAACTCAGCGATTGCGATCCACTCACTCGCTAAAAGGGTAGAAAGGATCCGTCGCCCACTTGGTGGGTTAGAGGCCCTTGAAATAGTTTTCATGTCTATTTTAGATTCGTATACATATGTTACATATTTTTTATGTTTATATAGGTATGCTGGTTGTTGATATTTTGTTTGTACTACGCTTGAATACCTCATCTGGGTCAGTGTACTGATTTTATTTACAATTTAATAACAGTGACTTAATAATACAATTAATCCAGTAACACCTGGATGCGAGTCGCCGAGGATCGAACTGAGTGGCGTGCAATTGGAGAGACCTATGTCCAGCAGTGGACTGCGATAGGCTGATGATGAACAGTGACTTCTGGGAATTATTCTATACGTAATTAATAAAGTAATTATTGAAGATTATTGTGCCTTGGAGTATTAGACTGCGATTGATATGCATATGCGAGGTTCCACTCTATTCGGACCTATACAATGCAAAAACAAACAACTAAAGCATCTATTAGAAAAATAATGCACTTCTTTTTATCACACTTATATTAAAAAGTATTTTACCAGTGGGTTCTCCTAGTATCCGTCAGAGAACCAAAGTGACCGACATAGCTTTCAAAGTTAGTAGGTCGTTGAACAGAAAACCGCTGGAATAAGCGTGATCTGGAGTAGAGTGAGCGTCACAAACGTAGTGCGGGGCGCCTTCTTGGCAAATGGAGGGAAGACTTACTTGGACTGCAGCGGGCTGATGACGATAAAAACACCTATATTAAAAAGGCCTTAACTATAACTTATTTTATGAAGTTGCGGCTATTCTACAAAAACATATTGTTGCATGAAATAATTCAATAATACCATACATACATACCTACACTCATATCAATCCACCATATAAAAATTCTGAATTCAACATCAATTCTAAAATATATTGTAGGCTCCTTCTTCCACGCATCTTCAGACATCATTTACACATCCACATACATACTCTTTTCTTCCTTCGCCTCATTTCATCTTTATGAAAGTTGGAAGAAAATAAAACGTCATGTGTGACTTTTGTGATTGAAAAAATCTAGAGAGACTTCTGTGCTAGCTACATTGAGGCTAGCTATGTCTCGGGTACATATTACTTATTGTAATTAATCGTGTACATAATCTTTCTTCTTAGCACCTTCTATACATAATATATTGTAAATAATAAGTGCGCTGTAATTTACTTGTACATACATATTAATAAACTTATCTGTACATAAGACCCGAAGTTTTATATACGTAAACCACGGACCATCACGGCGCTCTTATAATATTTTAACGATTTCACGTATGGTATCAACAGACATATTTACCATTCTTATTTCTTACATGTATCTACCATTATTATTTTTTTATTTCTGTCCATCCCTTGAGGTACTTTAACGCTCAAAACTTGTATTTACAAAAAGATAACTTCTTCATTATGGACTGTTTAAATCTACTATCTATCTTTTCTTTTAACACGTCTAAAATGATTACTGGTCTTTATCGTAAGTTTCGCACGCGTTTTAATTATCACTTAATAAACTGCGTCAAACCGTCGAGTGTCATCTTGGCAAAGAATACCGTACTGTGCCGAGAGATACGTTTGGGAAGCGATGAATGGGGTTTGATACCTTCATTTTATGCCCATGGGGGCACTAGTGGGGCTCATTATCTGCAGCATTGATGGTCCGACCGCCATCGTCAGGATGCGATAAAAGCTCTATATTTTATCTTAAGCCAAATGTTTTGAATGGAAGCGCAAACATACTTAAAAGTGTTATATGGTAATGACAAGAAATTGCCTTTGTAAAGTGGAACTAATGGTGCAATGTATTTAAGAAAAGTGTGAAGTTTACTAATCAGCTTTACATAAAGTAACGGTTTTCGATGTTTACGAATTTATTTCTAGCCATGTAAGTCTGATTTCCAATAGGATCAATCGGATCAATCGCATCTGATTTAAAACGAAAGTTATGTATTATTTAGTTTTCATTTGTTATAACAATGAAACTTTATTTGTAACCAAAAGTTTGCCTGACCGTTATGTTCTAGTAAAATAAAAAAACAGATTGCTATAACGCAGCATAAAACATGCATTCAATAAAAGTGATTGTCTTCAATTTTATATCCGTTAAGATAGTAATAAAAATTTACTATTGGTTAAATCGAGGTGTTTTTTTAAGTTAACTCTTACAAGTTTCTTCTTCTTTTGTTGAATACATATATTTGTCTACGGCTAAAACCTTTTTGAAATTTAAATATCAGTCACTAACTGCCTGACCACCCTTTATGAAAGTCTTTGAAAATTTTTCACTAAGACGAAGATGTGCTACAATATTGCTATTATAATGATGATGAAATGAAAAATTCTATTTTTGTTTTATTTTTATATTTAAACCTACCAAAGTGATTCTACTCTGCTCAATGGAAAACATGAGTAGAATCTAAGAGTCACTATCCTCACTGTGAGTGTAAGCAATGCAACATGGTGACCCATACCATGGCTGAGTGATCTGATGTTTCTGAATTGTTCTACCGTCTTCCAGAGGCCTGGAGAGTGATGCAGAATGATTGGACTTCTAGTGACACACTCACCAACGAGATACGATGGCACGAATGCTGTCATTATTAGGTTGGTCTTCTGTGTGAGGGAAGTACAGCACCGGTCGAGCTATTCCATTCGTGATGAGGTAGTAGAGCCATGGTTATTAATGATTAAAAATTGATTACAGTCTATAGATTAGAGCTTTTATATTTGTATCATTTTTTTAAAGCAGGTGATTACAAACATTATACAATTAATTCGATTGAATGCTTTATGAGCGACTGATTACGAACGTCTAACCACAAGTTGATGAGTAAACTTAAGTTACCACTGCTTACTTTTCACTACAATGTATGTGTATAGAATAGAAAACATTAGGCCGTGAACGGAAAGCCCACGATTTCTCAAAGGGTTAATACGCGAATCCCAGCTTTCATTAGATAGAATGTAATGCAAATGACGTTAAATGGGGGGAAGAAAATGAGATGTAGTTTACAGCATTCGAAATTAAGAAACTTCACTTGTTTGTACTGGTTCACATTCTAAACTGAGAAGGTAGTCAATATGATAGAGTTAGCGAAGATGAGACCAATGCTGAATGGCATGTAAAATTAAACTAGTATGTGTCAGATAAAAAGTATATAAATAAGAAACAATTAGACACCATGAAAATATATCTATTTAAACAGATGGAAAAAGTACTATTTAAAATGTTACAGATTTAAAAAATAAATAAATATATTTATTAATTAAAATGTTAATCATTCATTGATGAATTATTAATACTATGCTTTTTATTAAAATGGGCAAATTCCAAAGAGAAGTGATTTGTAATAATTGTGTAATATGAAACAAGATATTATGCAAATGAAAATGTTTCATAAAAACTGCAGACAAATAAATCGGGTCATTACTCAAATCAAAACAAAACACTCAACGATCATTAGGATTTGATAAGATGGGCCTTTTAATGGGCAATCGAGAGGGAAGAACATTTCTACCCGTATTTTTAATTAAATTGAAATATTCATTCATTCCTACTTACCGACATTTATCTAAGGACAAAATTCCTTGTAACAGAGGGTCCTCAGGGAGATTAAATTTCCGGCGGGTCCACTCGAGCCCTAGAATGCCCTTTATTACCCGTTACAAAGGGCTGTTAACACTAGAATTTTCGAATCTCACTCATTCATTTCCTTGTCGATGATATTGTTTATTTAGCTAGGGTATTGAACACAATTATATAACACGTATGTGATGATACTAGTCGTATTGAAATAATTGTTTAGATGAATGTTAAGTTGACAAACACAAAAAAAAAACTATTTTTTTTTACAAATTAGGAAGTGTACCTAGACATCAAGTTTATGTAAAGATTATTAAAAATTTAACACATTCACATAATTAAATGTGCTGACTTTGATTTTAGCCGACTTTCCGTTTCGTTATATTGCATTTTGTGACACATTTCAAGTTTATATCTTTAATAAAAGAACAAATTTGTGAAAACATTGCATTTTATAAATAGTATAACACTATAAGTCACTTTGCCGCCTACGAAGAGGCGCGGCCGTCTTTTATATTTATTGCACTGTACGCGACATTTACTTTTTAGAATGGCGTTGTTTTAGAGGACAAGTTTATTTTAGGACATGGCAAAATCTTCCAAACGGACATTAAGAGCGCCTTCACACTAGCGTTTGTCCAGCGTAGGCGTTCGATAAACGTATGCGCAGCGCAGACGCCGCGACGACGAGGCGCAGGCGTCGCGTTGTCACGGCATTTCTTCTGTAGTCAATTGAACGCTGCGCTAACGCGGCGCAGACATCACACAATTGCGTTGTCGTTTCGGGAATATCATTAACAAAATGGATTCTGACGAGGAAACTCTATTGTTGACTTTGCTGTTAAAAAAAAAAATTACGAAAACGTGCAAAAAAAAATAAAAGGATGTGGGAGAGCCCATTAAGGAGTGCACGGTTAAGTGAAAGTGATTATTTTGTACTTTATTGTAAACACATAAAAAATGATTCAAAATATTTTTATTCTTACTTTCGAATGGCGAAGCCTATATTCGATGAACTGTTGCAAAAAATACACAGTGATATACAATATCAGGATACACATTTGAGGCTTTGTGTATCGCCTCATTTGGGCGATGTCTAATGTGAACAGGAATGTACATGACTCCGCAGTAACGCGGCGCATGCGTCGCGCACCTGCGGCGCTAACGCAGCGTATTCATTTATCCTTCCGCAACGCCGCGACAACGCGACGCCTGCGCCTCGTCGTCGCGGCGTCTGCGCTGCGCATACGTTTATCGAACGCCTACGCTGGACAAACGCTAGTGTGAAGGCGCTCTAAACACTTTATTACGTAACAATAAAAAATGTACTTAAAAGAAATAGTGCATAACAGAACATTAAAGCAAACCCAACTAGTGAATCTCTTCCGTGCAGAAAAACATTAGCAATTTTCTACGTTTTTCTTAAAAATAAAGGAAACATTTTCATGATTGTTTTACTATTGTAATATTATGCAGGTTAACCCTCGGTCACTCGCGCGGTTTTTAGCCTCGTGAGCACTCGCGGGGTGCTGTAGCCACCCCACACACTCAATGTACATTTTTATATATATAATATCAGTTAATGGAAATATAACAGAATTTTATTATTTAGTGTTATATGACGTATGTAAATTAAAAACGTAAATTTAATAATCTACTTTATTACTATTGTAAAATACATTATAGTAATCAGTCTTTTCAGTAAAAACATTGAGATCTTTCCTCAAAGAACCAGAAAAAAAAAAAATTCTTAGTTTTTAACATAAACTTTTTCATTAAAAATCATAAATATAGGGATTAATTAACAAAATTAATAAAAAAAAACTTATTTTTCGTAACAAGAACTGCTAATTAACTTCATGTGTTTTTGACCCATGGTTTATTTGCAAAAATTGCAGTGACTCAATGTTTAGAGAGCGGACAAACTATACAGCGCAAATTTTTTGTCGGTGCCATTCCTTCGGTGCTTGATCCAGAAGCATTCAACATCCTCTTGAGTGCTTTGGGTAACCCTATTCGTAAAGATCTTTTTTCAAGGTGACCTTGAAGCATGCTCAAATCCAATGATTCCAAAAATTCAGGCCTTTTCATGTTAGGTTGCGATTGCGTTATATTCCAATTGTACATAATTGAAATTGTCTTCTTCTAATTGAAGTACGACCTTTGACTTTGTGCTACTTAGCAACTTTATCTTTTCCGATGTAATCACGTTGACGATCCTCGGTTTTAGCCTCTTCTACTTCAGACTTTTCAACCCATGAAGCATCCTGTTCTGACAAAGAATCATGATCAGATTCCTGAACATAATCTTCATCCATGCTGGCACCAGTTTCCACTGCAACATTGTCTTCGTTATCCTTCTATTTCTTCTAACAAAGCTGCCAATCTCGCTCGCTCTTGTTCCTAACTCATCTGAAAACAAAATGAAAATTTTTTTTACTAAATTTGAAAAAAAAAAATTAAATGTATGCTTCGAAAAACACAACTATTTATACCATAGTAAGTAAGGGTACAATTACATAATTTACTCTAACAAAATAATTGAAAACACGTACCTTGCTGTAAAGTAACCTCCGCAAAAGTATAACACGAGCACTCGCGGGGTGTCGTGACCACCCCATACAAAGTTTAACAAGTCCTTACATTGCAAGCGCTGGCACAACACTACCCCTCTTACCCCTTGTCGACTGTTTTAAAGGTAACTTGAAGGTACTGAGACGCGCGTATGTGTAACTAGAGAAATTATTATTCATTTTTACGTTCAAAAATGCGTGGGGTGCTGACAGCACCCCGCGCGAGTGACGGCGGGTTAAGAAGGGTTTTCAAATATAATCAAAAAATTATAACATTTCATATATTCAACTCAACATCATCATTCTCTTCTCCTTCTAATCCAGATCACGATTAAAATATATGAATTTATTTTGAATACATAAGACCGAAGAGCTGGCAGCTACCTCGGACAAAGAATTAGTCTAGCTATTCAAAGGGGAACGCTGTCAGTATCTTCGGAACCTTGTCTAGAGAGAGACTCTTTTTAATAATATATTTTAGTTTTAATATTATATTTTTAAGGTTTTTAGTTTTAGGGTTCTAGTTTATAACTAATATTGTACATACATTAAATAAATAATTCTCATTAAGAAAAAAAAACTTTAATATAATATAATGACATTAGATATGCTGTTAATTTCCTTATCAAAAAGATTTCACAAATGTATAAAGTATTTAATTAAAATGTCCGCACCAGCTTTACATTCAAGAAAAATGTACGTGACTTTACATATATTGTGTGAGGTACTGGTTTCTAATCTAGTTAAAAGTATCAGAATTTTATCTCTTTTATTAACACTACACTAGATATAAAATTGATATTTATTACGAAATTGCTAAAATATGTATTATTCAATGCATCTTTTCACATAAATTCCTATTTATTGAATTTTCCAGAGAAGCACGTGCTTTTTCTATCTTCCAAACATAAACCCTAACGAGGTAACCACAGTAGGTAATGGCTGTATATTTTATGAGCAAGAAAGCCGATGCTCATTAGCCTAATCCTGTTCGATCGGTACTGGCTCTGAATAAGTAGACAACTCAGCCATCTCTTCTTTTTTATGTCCTTTAAATGGCAAAGCTTCGTGATTTCTCTGATAACTTGTAAAACATTACACAGAACAAATGTTTTATGTTCCTCTTTGTCTCACGGAAGGATAAACAAGTTTACTTGCTTTAAGATTCAGTCAAAGTAACATTTTTCCCTTTTGTCCGTTTTATTTGTTTTACGTTTTTGTTGCGCAGAATTCTGCCGTAATGTGCTTTTATAGTGGGTAATTTTTATCGCGTGAAAACTTACTTTGTAATAAACTTAAATGATATTTATATTTTTAAATAATTAGAACTAGAAGTAGTATTTATTGTTCATGTAGGAACAAATATTTCTTAAGTTTAACCCAATTTCACTTTGTTCTTAACATTATATGTTTTTATACAATCTGTAGCTTATCAAACAAATATTTATTACCACCTTGTACCACCAGCTTTTGTAATAAAGTATTTTCATAATACTTGCCAAGGTCAATGCAAATGTGCAAAGCAAATTGCAAACCTTGAACTCCAAAAACATCTTAAAGGAGAGCAAAGTAACGTCTACTAAGCAAGCAAGGTAACGTCTATTAGGCGTAAAGTTACACCAACTAAGCATACAAATTGTTTTGACTTCCATTACAACAGACCTTCTTTGATAGCACGTTCAAACAGTAAAGTTGTAGAAGGCGCTAAAACACTAAGTACTATTAGATTATTCTAAACAAACTAAGGCACATTGCTCTTAACCTAGTCTTGGAGTTAGTGATGAAAGGAAGGTTTACTTCGATGCGGTAATCCAACGCTAAAGTCTTAGAAAAGGTTATAACTTCAGTCTCTTGCTCGGAAAATCGTTTTATTGCTTCTTGTAGATTGGCAATTGAGAGATCCATGTCTATGAGAGAAAGACCGCTTTAATCTATAACATCTGATTTATGGAGACTTCAGAAGTATGACAGTATTATAAGATGATTTTAATCGTTATCTGGATTAGAAGGACTTGAATGGTAATGTTGAGTTGAATATGTAAAATATATATCAAATGTTGTAAGTTGAATCGATGTTCAGGGAAGATCATTTTGTACTCTATATAGAATAAAATTTAATCTCAGTTTCATTCCTAGTAGTAATATTGTGTAAGTACAATTAACAACTACAACGATTAGGAGTTGTTGGTACAGGGAAGTGAAACAAGTTTTAATAATTAGGTTCTCAGTTGTGGTTTAATAGTTGATCTAAGCCTAAAGTTGTATAGCAGGTATGCCTGGTTTTAAATTTGGAGTAAATATATCACATTACTAAGTTTACTAAGGATACGTATTCTACTGATGCATCAAAATTCCTAGATTCTTCTTCTTCTTCTTCATCAAAATTCCTAGATTTAAATATTTAGTATTTTTACTTTTCAAAATAATTTGGCATGCAAAATTTCTATAATACGTTTAATTATTAACTAGTGATACATAAGTAAAGTTATTTATTTATTTAAAACATTTACAATGTCTTTTTTCGTATTGAACAAAAATTATTAGTTCAATACGAAATTGTAAGTAAAATGGATGCAATAATTTTATAATATAATACCATTTGATGTGATAAATCTTTGGGCAGCTTCTCTGAAGTTCAGGAGGGTACAATTATAGATATCAATTTCTTTTGAGATAAAATTAATAAGCTTAATAGCGCGTGATATATACAGATATATTAAGTGAGTACGTTTTCGTAAATTAATACATTTTACGAGTGAATACTGCTATCTTCAATGATCTCAGTCAGTCAGTCAGTCAGCCAGATCTTAGTTTACACGCCGATGATACACGCTATATTAAATAATACTTTTATAAACATATTGACAATAAGATAAACGATTATTTCTTGACTTCTATGTGTATATCTGTGATATTTAGTAGTGAAATTGTATACATTACTTTTAATATCTAATGTTATCGTTAGTATAAAGAAAAAAAAAATGGTTTTACAGTTACTATATCTAATTCTATTTTCCATTTTTGCACCCACCGCATCATATATCTACGTTACCCTAAGGTTAACTGGTAGAAAATGCCTCATGGCATTAAGTCCACATTTGCATTAACTATAAATGAATAAATAACGTAATTATAGAGAATTAAATAACAGATTTTAAATATTTGTCTAATCAAAGCTTGTAAATGGTGCCAAGGGACTAAAAAATATTTGGATTATATGCCAATAACGTCGTTAAACGACTATCGCTGAACTGCAGTAGCTATTCAAATGCTATGTGAGTTGGAAGGCGTCCATGGCAAAGCGGCCGACGCCAGCACCATTACAAGGCATCCAGTATACGCTGAGCTCTGCCAGCCGTACAAAAAAGTCCTGGAGTTATTGAAGTTTAAAACTGGAGAGATCTGGTTAATCTGGGCACTTTATACCTGGGAGAGAGCAGTGATGAGCCAACTCGCAGTTATGTACTTCAATAGCCGGCTGTTAGGTCTAAACGAGGCCTTATGGTCGAGAAAAAATATAGCAGATAAAACAGTAAGCAGTATTTCGGAGCGCTTGTGTTTAGCTGAGTCGATAAGGTCGGGTGGGATATCTTGTGAAAGTTTTATGTGTTCTCCATTCTGCTCGAGGAGATCTAAGGGTGACTTAATGTTAAAGATTCATGGTTTTATTTACGTAACTGTTATAATTTCTAAATAAATATACCTTACTATTCATCTAGATTTCGAATATTTTGATATAACTATCCTTCCTTTATGCATATGATAAATGTTATTTATTTAAAACGATATCAAAATAGATAAACATAAGTATGTCTCAAAAAATCATGGGTAGTGGAGCCAAGCTGATTTCAGGATGAATGGGCCGGCATGACCGGGCGGTACTACCCTCACACAGAAGACCAACCTAATACATGTGGGACGATCTAATCTTGGATTCTACTCATGCTTTCCGTCAGGCAGATCAAAGTCACTTTGGTAGGCTTGAACGGAAAAAAAATAAGAAAAACTTCATCATCATCATCATCATCATGAGACTATCGCAGTACACTGCTGGACATAGGCCTCTCTAAATGCACTTAATACCCATTTAAGTTTAATTTATTATTATAACATTTTAGTATTATTATTACTATTAAGTTTAATTCACAAACGGTAGTCAAATAATTTCCAAAATAAAAAAATGTTCCTAAATAAACTATAATATTTAATATATATTCAACATTTTGACGAATATATTTTTAGAAATAAATCTCTCGAAGATGTTAAAATTACAACATCGCAAAAGAAAAGTCCTGAAGCAGAAACGACGCCAATTAGCGAAGTGTATAATGGACCAGATTTTCACGACGAATTGAACCTTGTTAATGAGATGACTACGTTCATGTAATAACTGTAGTACGATATTAATTTTAAGCTGAGCTCCTGACTGTAATACGAAAATTATTTTGAATTGTAAATCTCCATGGTATTTGGTATTCATTGAAGAGGTATGTGTACATCGAGGCAAATGTACAGACAGATTAAATGCTATGTTTAAATGAACCGTCAATATTGTATCTATATTGATCAAAGGATTCCGCTGTGTGTCAATCTGTGAAACAATTATTATTGGGTTAACTGATAAATGTGACAGAATTCTTATAAAAAACAGGATGAAGCAATATTTATATCGTTTAGATATTATTTTTTTAAAGACCTTACCGAGTTTACGGCCGCCATCGCCTCATTGGGTCCCCGTTATTTTGTTACCAGCTCATTCTGAAACAATATATAATATATTTTATAATAAATTCAAAAATAACGACAAAAATAGCAGAATTTAAATGGTATTTACAAATATGAAAGTGTTGGAAACTGTTATGTAGGCAAACTTGTATATAAATAATAATAAGTTGTCTAGTATCCATAATACAAGTTCTGCTTAGTTTGGGACTAAATGGCGCAGTGTATAGGATATCCAAAATATTTATTTATTTATAAAAATGTCGAAACTGAAAAGAAAACATAAATATATTTTACTAAATACATAAAAAAAATTACTTATAGCAGTATCCTATTCACGGTTCCTTTTCGTTTCTTTTCTGGATCGCAAAATCTAAACTAATATAAGTATGAAAAACTAATTAGACTAAAAGCAATATCGTATATGTTGGCCTTCTGACAACTCGTATGACTCAAAGTAGTCTCGACACGTCTCGGTCAATAAGACTGATAATATTTCTGAATTAGATCCAAGGTATTTCTTAATACTGTAAATAACTGCTTGTTGGTCTAATGGTTAGCGTATGCGGCTGCCGATCAGGAAGTCTCGGGTTCGATAACCGGGTCGGACGAAATGTTTGTATGTTCTGCAAATATTTGTTGTTTGTTTTCTATTTAAAATATGTATAAATTAATTTATAATACAACTAATACTACTACTAAATAATAGTGTATAATTAGGAAAAAATATTGATGTGCAGGGTGGACCAATAGTTCGTTTACATTTCAAATGATGATTTAAAAGAAATTCGTAATGTGAGATAAAAACTGTTAATTTACTATTAAAGTACAGAAATGGTTAACTTCTTTTTTTAATTAGAACATTCATATAATTTATGTCATCGTTGTCTATTTTGTCACTGCTGTAACCTGGAGCAAAAATTTTCAACGACGGCATCACAAGTGTTTCATGAAATGTTTTGCATTTCCTCTCAAATATTTTCCATTAATTTCTCTAGGGACTCTGGGTTGCTGTTGAAAATTATAATCTTAAGATATTTTTTATATTCTATTTGATTGTTAAAAATTACATTCAAATTAGTCGATATATTGATCTCAATGGTTTAGTACCATCAAATCAATGTTTCAGACATGTAACACACAACGCCATCTAACTTGAAGCTAAGCAGAGATTGTACGATAAAAATTAGATTGACTGATCGAATACTTATATATTTCTTTTTATAAATGAATACATATTATGCATAGAAAACACCGAAACTATCTGTAGATCTAAAAACATTGGGTTCGACTCTGGATTTGAACCCGAGACATCAAAACACAGCAGTCGCATACACTACCACTGCGCTACCGTGGCAGTAAAAGAAACAGACAAACTACCATACATGTAATTATGAAAAAAAGTGATACTAGCTGTACTGGTATAAGAGAATTATAAGCGTTGTAAGTAAAAAAATATATAGTTGAAAATATATCGAGACATTATGAGGTAGAATCATCAGTATTGTAGAAACATGAAATTAATATTTGACAGATTGATAATATAGAAGATTAAATCAATTTATAATTCTTAAATGACAAACATAATTTATTATAACATCGTTCTTAAAAATATTCTTAAGAATATTTTTTAATTGTATTGAAAATGGAACAAAGGAGACGTTTAACTATTTTAGTAACCATTAAAACCAAAATTTTTACAATTTATATGGTTTAAAGTAAAATAAGATATAAACTGATTCAAAAAGTTATTGAATTAAGGTAAAAATAATATTGTTTATGCAATACCGGAGAAATATGTATTACTATTTTATTTATAATTTATTAATTTTAACATAAACTATCAATATTAGAGATTGTTTAATGTCTACTTGATTTCTCTTTAATTTAACAAAATCTCAATGCGTTTTTTCTCTGCAGAAATAGTTCCCTTAACCAATAAATTACTTTACAAATCGTATTTTTTCCGACTCTTTCTAAGTGATTTCACTTTTATTATCGTCGTACATGATGTGTTTATGTGTGGGCGCTTCTGGATATGTTTCTTAATCTCCGGTCTATCGCAGCCCTATGACAAACAATTTGTGTGGTACAAAGCAAAATCCACCTAAATACGGGGGGTTACGTTATGGAATGATTTACCTATTGTTAAAGATGTGCGTCTTGCGACAAATAGAATGGTCGCGTTCACAGTCAGTAGGGCAAGCTTCCAAGTCCATTAATAAAATTGAATCAGACGGACATTCCGAAGCACAATGTGCACGTGCGGGATAAATAAAACTCGATGACATAAGTTTCAATGCAGATATAAACAAAATATGCTATAACTTTTATACAAAATAACTAACATTGACTGCCTCGTTGGTCTAGTGGTCAGCGTATGCGGCTGCTGATCAAAGAGGTCTCGGGTTCGATTCCCGGGTCGGACCAAATGATTGTGTGATCTACAAATATTTGTTTCGGAGTTTGGGTGTTTTTCTATGTATAATGTGTATGTATTTACAACAAAAAAAAGTATGTTGATGCATTTATATCACTTTTATAGTATCCATAATCCAAGTTCTGCTTAGTTTGGAACTAGATTGCGTTGTGTGTGGGATGTCCGAAATATTTATTATTTTATATAACATAACTTTTAAACTTTTGTACATAAGTTCAATAATACAATTAAGTCCAAGCATGAGACATAAAACTGAACTGATTGTTATAGAGATACTTGGGGGAAACCTATATAACCTCCTTTCAATAGGTAGGAGAGCCACGCTGAATACAGCACGAATGGGCCGGCTCGACCGGGGCACTACTACCCTCATACGGAAGACTATCCTAATAATGACATCATTCTGGCTGTCGTATAATCATTCTGCACCATACTCCCGGCTTCCGGAGGCCGGGAGAACGTTGCAGAAACATCTGACTAGGCCGCCGTGGAATGGGGCATCATGCAGCATTGTTTACCTTTACACTACGGATGGTGCCCCTACTCCTGGATTCTACTCATGCTTTCCATCAGGCAGAGTCACTTTAGTAGACTTAACAAAAACAAAAAAATATATTATGATCGTCTTTCGGCTGAGTTAGATATTTCTGGGTAATTAACAACAAAATAAAGTACTTTGTGTGTAATTCTTACTGTGTTGTTGTTGTTTTAGAGGCAAATGACTACTATCATTTACTGACTTATCGTGACTCTCGTATAAAAGAGCACTTTTCTTTAGCACTATGGGGAGGAGAAGTTCTTGTTGTCTCAACTAATTGAAAAAGAGTCATAAAAAATTGCTTGATACTAGTTTTTTGTGAGGGATCTAGGGATTTAAATCAAATATATATACTATCATGGTGTTATCGTAATACAAAGGGTCTTAAAATAGTACCTTAGATAATATGTATAAAATTTAGGTTTGCTACTATAACGTAGTTTACCTAATTTTTTCACATCTTTCAAGACGTCTGGCAGAAGTAATGGCCCACGGAAAGTGTCTGGCAGTAATGAATTTTAATTTTAAATAATATTCTTGAAAAAATATGTAAATACTAGCTTTGTACCTTTAACGTAGGTAAGTAAGATTTTTATCCATCTGTACTTCGCGCTATCTCAGAAACGGCCCCGCTTTCAAGCTAATGGGTACACATACATCTTAACAAGACATTGTACTAATAATCCTGAAAATTTCAGCTTTGCACTAATGACGTAGGTCTGGCGGCTCTGGGCTCTTGGTCCAATATATTGTGTGAGGTACTGGTTTCTAATCTAGTTAAAAGTATCAGAATTTTATCTCTTTTATTAACACTACACTAGATATAAAATTGATATTTATTACGAAATTGCTAAAATATGTATTATTCAATGCATCTTTTCACATAAATTCCTATTTATTGAAATTTCCAGAGAAGCACGTGCTTTTTCTATCTTCCAAACATAAACCCTAACGAGGTAACCACAGTAGGTAATGGCTGTATATTTTATGAGCAAGAAAGCCGATGCTCATTAGCCTAATCCTGTTCGATCGGTACTGGCTCTGAATAAGTAGACAACTCAGCCATCTCTTCTTTTTTATGTCCTTTAAATGGCAAAGCTTCGTGATTTCTCTGATAACTTGTAAAACATTACACAGAACAAATGTTTTATGTTCTTCTTTGTCTCACGGAAGGATAAACAAGTTTACTTGCTTTAAGATTCAGTCAAAGTAACATTTTTCCCTTTTGTCCGTTTTATTTGTTTTACGTTTTTGTTGCGCAGAATTCTGCCGTAATGTGCTTTTATAGTGGGCAATTTTTATCGCGTGAAAACTTACTTTGTAATAAACTTAAATGATATTTATATTTTAAATAATTAGAACTATTATTTTGTGGCAGTGTTCATCTCAAGTAGTATTTATTGTTCATGTAGGAACAAATATTTCTTAAGTTTAACCCAATTTAACTTTGTTCTTAACATTATATGTTTTTATAAAATCTGTAGCTTATCAAACAAATATTTATTACCACCTTGTACCACCAGCTTTTGCAATAAATTATTTTCATAATACTTGCCAAGGTCAATGCAAATGTGCAAAGCAAATTGCAAACCTTGAACTCCAAAAACATCTTAAAGGAGAGCAAAGTAACGTCTACTAAGCAAGCAAGGTAACGTCTATTAGGCGTAAAGTAACACCAACTAAGCATACAAATTGTTTTGACTTCCAGTACAACAGACCTTCTTTGATAGCACGTTCAAACAGTAAAGTTGTAGAAGGCGCTAAAACATTAAGTACTTTATTTAGATTATTCTAAACAAACTTAGGCACATTGCTCTTAGCCTAGTCTTGGAGTTAGTGATGAAAGGAAGGTTTACTTCGATGCGGTAATCCAACGCTAAAGTCTTAGAAAAGGTTATAACTTCAGTCTCTTGCTCGGAAAATCGTTTTATTGCTTCTTGTAGATTGACAATTGAATCCATGTCTATGAGAGAAAGACCGCTTTAATCTATAACATCTTAAAATACTGTCATACTTCAGAAGTATGACAGTATTTTAAGATGAATTTAATCGTTATCTGGACTAGAAGGACTTAAATGGTAATGTTGAGTTGAATATATAAAATATATATCAAATGTTGTAAGTTGAATAGATGTTCAGAGAAGATCATTTTGTACTCTATTTAGAATAAAATTTAATCTCAGTTTCATTCCTAGTAGTAATATTGTGTAAGTACAATGAAACTATAACGATTAGGAGTTGTTGGTACAGGGAAGTGAAACAAGTTTTAGTAATTATGTTCTCAGTTGTGGTTTAATAGTTGATCTAAGCCTGAAGTTGTATAGTAGGTATGCCTGGTTTTAAATTTGGAGTAAATATATCATATTACTAAGTTTACTCAGGATACGTATTCTACTGATGCATCAAACTTCCTATTATATATTTAGTTTGACATGCAAAAGTTCTAATACGTCTAATTGTTAACTAGTGATACCTAAGTAACGTTGTATATATATATATTATGTGAGTACGTTTTCGTAAATTATTACATTTTAGTGAGTGAATACTTAAATCTTTAATCTTCAACGATCTCAGTCAGTCAGTTAGCCAGATCTTAGTCACTGCTGAGATTACACAATACGATACACAACACAATTGAAAATACGATAAACGATTATGTGTCTTGACTTCTATGTGTACATCTGTGATATTTAGTAGTGAATTTGTATACATTACTTTTAATATCTAATGTAATCGTTAGTATAAAGAATAATATATTTTTTGTTTTACAGTTACTATATCTAATTATATTTTCCTATCATCCACCCATCGCATCATATTTCAACATTACTCTAAGGTTGACTAGTAGAGAATGCCTCATGGCGCTAATTCCGCCTTTGTACAACATTTGCATTAAGTTTAAATGAATAAATAACGAAATTATACAGAATTAAATAACAGATTTTAAATATTTGTCTAACCAAAGCTTGTAAATGCTGCCAAGGGACTAAAAAATATTTGGATTATATGCCAATAAAGTCGTTAAACGACTATCGCTGAACTGCAGTAGCTATTCAAATGCTATGTGAGTTGGAAGGCGTCCATGGCAAAGCGGCCGACGCCAGCACCATTACAAGGCATCCAGTATACGCTGAGCTCTGCCTGCCGTACAAAAAAGTCCTTGAGTTATTGAAGTTGAAAACTGGAGAGATCTAGTTAATCTGGGCACTTTATACCTGGGAGAGAGCAGTGATGAGCCAACTCGCAGTTATGTACTTCAATAGCCGGCTGTTAGGTCTAAACGAGACCTTATGGTCGAGAAAAAATATAGCAGATAAAACAGTAAGCAGTATTTCGGAGCGCTTGTGTTTAGCTGAGTCGATAAGGTCGGGTGGGATATCTTGCGAAAGTTTTATGTGTTCACATCCTGCTTTAGGAGCTCTAAGGGTGACTTAATGTTAAAGATTTGTGGTTTTATTTACGTAACTGTTATAATTTCTAAATAAATATACCTTACTATTCATCTAGGTTGCGAATATTTAAATATAACTATCCTTCCTTTATGCGTATGATAAATGTTATTTATTTAAAAAGATATCAAAACAGATAAACATATAAGTATGTCTCAAAAATCATGCGTAGTGGAGTCTCGCTGATTTCAGGATGAATGGGCCGGCTTGACCGGAGCGGTACTACCCTCACTCAGAAGACCAACCAAATACGTGTGGGACGATCTAATCTTGGATTCTACTCATGCTTTCCGCCAGCAGAGCCACTTTGGTAGACTTAGACGAAAAAAATAATAAGAAAAACTTCATCATGAGACTGTCGCAGTCCACTGCTGGACATAGGCCTCTCCAATTGCACTTAATACCCATTTACAATACAAGCTCTCCTTAGTTTGGGACTAGATGATGTTGTGTGTAAGTTGTCCGAAATATTTATATATATATATATATATATATATTTAAGTTTAATTTTATAATTATTATTATAACATTTTAGTATTATTATTACTTTAATTCTCAAACGGTAGTCAAATAATTTCCACAATAAAAAAATGTTCCTAAATAAACTATATATATGTATATATATATTCAACATTTTGACGAATATATTTTCAGAAATAAAGTTCTCGAAGATGTTAAATTTATAACATCGCAAAAGAAAAGTCCTGAAGCAGAAACGACGCCAATTAGCGAAGTGTATAATGGACCAGATTTTCACGACGAATTGAACCTTGTTAATGAGATGACTACGTTCATGTAATAACTGTAGTACGATATTAATTTTAAGCTGAGTCCCTGACTGTATTACGAAAATTATTTTGAATTGTAAATCTCCATGGTATTTGGTATTCATTGAAGAGGTATGTGTACATCGAGGCAAATGTACAGACAGATTAAATGCTATGTTTAAATGAACCGTCAATATTGTATCTATATTGATCAAAAGATTCCGCTGTGTGTCAATGTGTGAAACAATTATTATTGAGTTAACTGATAAATGTGACAGAATTCTTATAAAAAACAGGATGAAGCAATATTTATATCGTTTAGATATTATTTTTTTAAAGACCTTACCGAGTTTACGGCCGCCATCGCCTCATTGGGTCCCCGTTATTTTGTTACCAGCTCATTCTGAAACAATATATAATATATTTTATAATAAATTCAAAAATAACGACAAAAATAGCTGAATTTAAATGGTATTTACAAATTTGAAAGGGTTGGAAACTGTTATGTAGGCAAACTTGTATATAAATAATAATAAGTTGTCTAGTATCCATAATACAAGTTCTGCTTAATTCGGGACTAAATGGCGCAGTGTATAGGATATCCAAAATATTTATTTATTTATAAAAATGTCGAAACTGAAAAGAAAACAAAAAAATATATTTTACTAAATACATAAAAAAAATTACTTATAGCAGTATCCTATTCACGGTTCCTTTTCGTTTCTTTTCTGGATCGCAAAATCTAAACTAATATAAGTATGAAAAACTAATTAGACTAAAAGCAATATCGTATATGTTGGCCTTCTGACAACTCGTATGACTCAAAGTAGTCTCGACACGTCTCGGTCAATAAGACTGATAATATTTCTGAATTAGAACCAAGGTATTTCTTAATACTGTAAATAACTGCTTGTTGGTCTAATTTTTAGCGTATGCGGCTGCCGATATAGAAGTCTCGGGTTCGATTACCGGGTCAGATCAAACGTTTGTGTGATCTGCAAATATTTGTTTCGGAGTTGTTTTCTATGTAAAATATGTATGTATTTACGAAAAAAAGTATTTATGTGCAGAGTGGACCAAAAGTTCGTTTACATTTCAAATGATGATGTAAAAGAAATTCGTTAGGTGAGATAAAAACTGTTAATTATTATTAAAGTACAGAAATGGTTAACTTTTTTTTAAAAAACATAATTCATATGTGATCCTTGTCTATTTTGACACTGCTACAACCTGGAGCGAGAATTTTCAATGACGCCATCACAAGCGTTATATGAAATGTTTTGCATTTCCTCTCAAATATTTTCCATTAATTTCTCTAGGGACTCTGGGTTGCTGTTGAAAATTACTATCTAATGATATTTTTTATATTCTATTTGATTGTTAAAATTTAAATTAAAATAATCCAATATATGGATATCAGTGGTCTAGTACCATCAAATCAATGTTTCAGAAATGTAACACACAACGCCATCTAACTTCAAACTAAGCAGAGATTGTACGGTGAAAGATAGATTAACTGATAGAGTACTTATATATTTCTTTTTATAAATGAATACATATTATGCATAGAAAACACCGAAACTATCTGTAGATCTATAAACATTCGGTTCGACTCTGGATTTGAACCCGAGACCTCAAAACAGTCGCATACACTACCATTGCGCTACGGAGGCAGTAAAAGAAACAGACAAACTACCATAGATATCATTATGAAAAAAAGTGATACTAGTTGTACTGGTTGATGTGATAAGAGAATTTTAGGCATTGTAAGTAAAAAAAGTTGAAAATATATCGAGACATTATGAGGTAGAATCATCAGTATTGTAGAAACATGAAATTAATATTTGACAGATTGATAATATAGAAGATTAAATCAATTTATAATTCTTGAATGACGAACATAATTTATTTTAATATTGTTCTTAAAAATATTCTTATGTGCTCCGAACACGTAAGAATATTTTTTAATTATATTGAAAATGGAACAAAGGAGCCGTTTAACTATTTTAGTAACCATTAAAGAAAAAAAATCTTAGAATGATATTTTTTACAATTAAAATGGTTTAAAGTAAAATAAGATATAAACTGATTCAAAAAGTTATTGAATTAAGGTAAAAATAATATTGTTTATGCAATACAGGAGAAATATGTATTACTATTTTATTTATAATTTATTAATTTTAACATAAACTATCAATATTAGAGATTGTTTAATGTCTACTTGATTTCTCTTTAATTTAACAAAATCACAATGCGTTTTTTCTCTGCAGAAATAGTTCCCTTATCCAATAAATTACTTTACAAATCGTATTTTTTCCGACTCTTTCTAAGTGATTTCACTTTTATTATCGTCGTACATGATGTGTTTATGTGTGGGCGCTTCTGGATATGTTTCTTAATCTCCGGTCTATCGCAGCCCTATGACAAACAATTTGTGTGGTACAAAGCAAAATCCACCTAAATACGGGGGGTTACGTTATGGAATGATTTACCTATTGTTAAAGATGTGCGTCTTGCGACAAATAGAATGGTCGCGTTCACAGTCAGTAGGGCAAGCTTCCAAGTCCATTAATAAAATTGAATCAGACGGACATTCCGAAGCACAATGTGCACGTGCGGGATAAATAAAACTCGATGACATAAGTTTCAATGCAGATAAAAACAAAATATGCTTTAACTTTCATACAATATAACTAACATTGACTGCCTCGTTGGTCTAGTGGTCAGCGTATGCGGCTGCTGATCAAAGAGGTCTCGGGTTCGATTCCCGGGTCGGACCAAATGTTTGTGTGATCTACAAATATTTGTTTCGGAGTTTGGGTGTTTTTCTATGTATAATGTGTATGTATTTACAACAAAAAAAGTATGTTGATGCATTTATATCAGTTTTCTAGTACCCATAATACAAGTTCTCCTTAGTTTGGGACTAGATGACGTTGTGTATGGGATGTCCGAAATATTCATTATTTTATTTATTATTTTATTACATAAGTTCAATAATACAATTAAGTCCAAGCATGAGACATAAAACTGAACTGATTGTTATAGAGAGACTTGGGGGAAACCTATATAACCACCTTTCAATAGGTAGGAGAGCCACACTGAATACAGCACGAATGGGCCGGCTCGACCGGGGCACTACTACCCTCATACGGAAGACTATCCTAATAATGACATCATTCTGGCTGTCGTATAATCATTCTGCACCATACTCCCGGCTTCCGGAGGCCGGGAGAACGTTGCAGAAACATCTGACTAGGCCGCCGTGGAATGGGGCATCATGCAGCATTGTTTACCTTTACACTACGGATGGTGCCCCTACTCCTGGATTCTACTCATGCTTTCCATCAGGCAGAGTCACTTTAGTAGACTTAACAAAAACAAAAAAATATATTATGATCGTCTTTCGGCTGAGTTAGATATTTCTGGGTAGTTAACAACAAAATAAAGTACTTTGTGTGTAATTCTTACTGTGTTGTTGTTGTTGTTTTAGAGGTAAATGACTACTATCATTTACTGACTTATCGTGACTGTCGTATAAAAGAGCACTTTTCTTTGAATTCATAATATATATATTATGAATTAAATATAACTGACGTCATTCTTTCAAATCTGAATTTAAAATTATTTAAAATTCAAATTAACATTCAAATTACTTGCTAAGAAACAACCAATAGTTTCAACATAAAATTAGTTCATTTTAATAAATTATGGGACAACATTACTATCTGTCAAATTAGCCCACATGTTTACCTAGCTTTAAACGAAATATTAATTACAGTTTGATATTAATAGGTTACGTGAATTTTCCTGTAAATTTTATGACAAAAAAAATTTTTCAATAAGTTTTTGTCTATATCCACAGTATAAGTAGACTTGTTTATGATAGCTTGTAGCGACATCTAAGGCATATTTTGATTTCTGATGCTTTTTATAAGTTAAACAACTACCAAAAAAAGAGTTTTGGTAACTGCTAACCCGAGTTTAAGAAAATTGCTTATTACTTTTATTGCCCGTCGCAAATGTAGTAAACATTCAAAATGAAAACGATTGCTGTCTAAAAGCAAAAGTTCTAAAGAGGTTGGTTAATAGCACATCGTTATCACCATCTCAACCTTCCTCTGGAAACTAAATTGACAATATAAAGAATCTAAACAGTACTTAACTGCTTAAAGATGGGCTATTTCGAATATTATTGTACGAAGTCTTAAACTTCTTTTTTTCAGAAAAAAATTAACAGGTATGTACCATAATATGATACATCAAAGAAATAAACCTTTCAAAGGTTTCTTCAAGAACTTATACTGTAATTATAAATAGAAGCTTTTATAAGCAAATAAGCTTACTAGGTATATCTGGAAAACATAAATAAATGAACATTTTACTGCCAATTTTCACCAAGAATAGAGCATGACAGTTTTAACAGCAAAATTGTTCAGAAAACTGTCTCTGTTAATGACACCTTCAAGTATTTCACACCCGTCCACGCTTGTTGCACTTTAACGCTACTTGCATTACACGTTTCATTTAATGTGTCAATATTATTGGCAGTTAGGTATTTGTAGTTTCTCCGTTGAAATGGACTATTATACGTTAAAATATAAAGTGTTAAAATCACTTCGAGAACACGCGACATTGAATGTCTTGGACATAAATAAATTTAAACTTCATGAATTTTTTTTTTTTTATCGGTTACATTTGAAAACTTCTTACGGTTTTTTAACTTATAATAAATACAATTGTTCGATTATTACTGAGATGTCGACAAACCGAAATAATCGTGATCACATTGCTGATGTTCTATCGTTTTATGCTAAACAATTGCGATAGTAAATCGGTCTCCTTGTATAAAAAAAATACCTTACCTGTTGTTATCTTAAAATATTACCTCATTCTATCGGTATTCTGTGGTCTATGCAAGATCACCAGATATTGTAGGAATTTACATTTTCATCGTAAATTGAGTTTTTTTAAATCTCAGGCTGTTAGTGAGACTGATCTTTTAAAATGTAGTTATTTAATAACATACTTAAATTTAGTAAAAAAGTATCTTGGAAACTAATTTGCGAATTGTCAACATAAATGTTGTAGTCTTACAAAATTTTTGTATGATATTTTTTTACGCTTCAACACCCAATTTTCAGTCTCCTCAGTTCCATTGTCTTTGTTTATCGCATCTGTGAGAACCAAACCTGATTATTTTAAGATATTATTCTGTAAGAAGTAATACAATATTGTATTACGCACAACGTCGAATGTATATTACAAGACTTTTAAAACATATGTAATAATATCAAGTGATTCAAAACCCATAATTTCTACGTAAAGCAATTGGGTAGATAAAACGGGAACTTCAGTCACGTTTAGACGCAAAGTCAAACAATAAAATCCTCGTTTTATGTTTAAACTTGTCCTATCTTCGTACAAACTTGGTTTACGTATGCACGTATCAACTAAACTCGTGAATTTCTGCGTTTTTATGTCTACTACAGATGTATCCTGATACATTCGACAAACGTATCTTGGACTAAGCTTAAATAAAGTTGAGCTATCGCTGCGATGCTGTAAATAAGTTTAATATTCAAGTTATAAGAAGTGTTAGAGTCAATTTCTAAATTTTCGCTACTACCCTTGATGTATTTACTTTTGAATTTTATTTCTAACTAGCTTTCGCTGGCGGCTCCGCCCGCGTGTATGTCGGTTATCGCGGTAAAAAGTAGCCTATGTCCTTTCCCAAGTTCAGTTCTATCTTCATACCAAATTTTATCAAAATTGGTTCAGTGGTTTAGGCGTGAAAGCGTAACAGACAGACAGACAGAGTTACTTTCGCATTTATAATCTTAGTAAGGATAATACATACTTACTATTTAATTTTATAAATTTGAAAGAAAATCTATATGTCTGCCCGTCTATTACGCTTTCACTGCTAAACAACTGTACTAATATTAATGAAATATGGCTGCCGAGGAAGGACTTAGGCTACTCTTTACTGTGATAAACTACATGCACGTGAACGGAGTCACGACCAAACTTATTTACGTACATATATGTATATATATTTGGTATATATATAATACCTCCTTTCTAAGGAGAGGCCTATGTCCAGCAGTGGACTGGTTAAAGGCTGTTGATGATGATGATGATGATATAATACCCACAAATATAACTTGAAATGAAAATAAAGCACGGAAAACAAAGTTCTTTAACCACAAATCAAACCCTTTTAGGACTTTATTTAGTTTGAAATTATATTTTGTAACATTTATATAACTTAATTTTTGTATAGATAATTATTTCCAGCGAATTTAATAAAAAGGAATTCACAAGTGCACCATTTATATGAGGTTTCATTGCTAATTATGTTCAAGTTCAAGGCATTTTTTCACGAACACGTTTTAAATTCCGGTAAAAATGTACAGGTAATTTATTAAATCTAATCAGAAGCTCTTAAACAAATCTTAAATTCAAACTGGGAATTGCTATAAAATGTATTTATAAATAGGTTATAAGTCCAAATTAATAATACACAATTTAATATTATTTATTGTTTTGACGTTCAAAGTTAGTTATTTTGTTAGTTTACGAAATATGAAACACGTATTAACTTTTACAACTTTTTTGTTTTTCATCTACATCTTGTTATGAAAATAGAACAATATAACTAGATGTTTTGTCTCAACTAGATCTCATCCTAGAATTAGAACTAACAAACAAATATTTAGTTCATAACATTTATAGTTAAGCCACTTTTTGTCTCCAGATAATGATGTCTTCACGAGAATTAAGAACTTCAAATTTATTCATTATTTGGTATCAATGTTGTTTGTGGCGCTGTGTTTGTCTCATGTTTGCAAACAAGTGGAGCAAAACTGTAAATTTAATAAGCAAACTCACACCCACACAAATCATTTTTTTATCTTGATTAAATTTATCCCGGTATACTAACTTGAAACTATCCGGCAACCGATTTCGTAGTAACTCTGGTCAATGCTAGGAGCTATGTTGACTGTCTCGGTAGAAGAGAAAACGTGTTACTGACGTCTTTTGAAAACTTACTTTTCATTTAAATAAAAATGAGTCTTTATTAGAAAAGGTATTGCAAAACAAAGACAAAGCGTCGACGTTATGAAGACCCGTCATTTTTATCACTTTCAAAGAAAACTTTAATAAAGTCAGGACACGAGGTAACATTGCAGGTAAGTTATTACATTTTATGCACAGAAGTATTTTTAATTTTGTCATGTACTACAAAGGTGAGATGTGCTTCAGCGAATGAATTATAGAGAATTTGTACATAAGTATGCTTTGTAATATTGGTTTAAATTATTATTTTTAGTCTAAACTTTGAACGAAAGTATAACACTCGTAGGTTTGATATACGTGAACATAAATGTGTAATATTAATTTCCTTATAAAAAATAGACGAGGAAATAGATATATTTGACTCTTAATTCGTCTTGTTATTTAAAGTCTCTCATTGTGAGAAAGCAGTGTAATTACTAATGGACTTTGTAAAAATTTAAAGCAATACTTCTGATTCTGACAAGAATTGAAATTGACAAAACCCGTATTAAACAATTTATTTTCCAAGATATTCCTCATCGTGACGATGGTGTTCCATTACCAAATTAAAAAGATCTGCAAAAACAAAATTGTTATATTCAGTCAACCGATTTCATTTCTCGACCTTCAATTTACTCAAAATAACATTGATGAGGAAAGTACACACTTTTATAAAAGTAAAATAATATTTCTTTTAATTTCTCTTTTATTGCATCGCTTTGCTCTGCTATTACGCAACATTTACGTTCATATGTAATAAGCCTTCAGGCTACACATGTCTTCGATATATCAAAGGTGGTACTATAGAGAAGTACGCTTCTACTATTTCTTTTATATTCAAGCTTAGGCTTTTTACTGATTACTCTACTTTGTCTGATGCTTTCCGCATGAGCAGAAAGAACCCAAGAGTTATACTTATTGTAAATACAGATAATACAGAATGGTGACTTAAGAATCAAACGATTACGGCCTAATCAGATGTTTCTGCATCGTTGGGCTTCCTCCAGTCTTCGTCTAGTAATCCTTTCTTTCGGCCTTTTCATACTGAATAGAGCTAGCTCTATTAACTTAAGATTCATTTCGTTGTTCTTTTGGGATAAATACAGAAAAGACCGAATATTACAAAGAAATAAGCCGGTGACGAAACATACCTACTTTATACCTCACAGACGCTATCGTATTAAAGTACAGAAATACAAATACGGTATAAAAAGTAGAATGGCTGAAGCCATTACTGAAATTGAATTAGTGGTCGTTATTGGATGACAATAGCACTTCACTGGCGCACACAAAGCTATGTAATCCGTAAAAGAACCAAATTCAGCCGAGCCTTTCAATACGTATACTCCATACAGTTTCTGTTTGACAAAGACTAACATACGAGGATTAAAAAAGGTTTGAATGTCTAGATTAATAAACGTGGCTTTGTCTACGTTTTGTTTACTTTTATTGTGTTTTGTTTATCTTTTTGTATCAGAGTGGTCGTTTTTTGCACAACCTCGGTGGCACAGAAGTCTCCGGTTCAAATCCTGGGTAGAACCAAATATTTGTATGACCTACAGATATTTGTTTTAGAATTTGAATATTTTCTGTGTATGTAATATATGCGTATTTAGAAATAAGTGTTATAAAGTATTTAAATGTTATATCAGTCAATCTAGCTTTCGTAATAAAGCTTAGTTAATTATTTTCTGAGTTATGACAGATCATAATAATAACTTTAAATGTTGATAAAAACTCAAACTCAAAAAGTTAAAAGTAGATGAGTAATTTTAGAATCGTAAATACTTTCATATGCATATAATGAAAACCTGTATTTAAAATCACAAATAGACAATTTAAATTATATGTACAGATAACCAGTGGGATTGATACCGTACTCATATCAA
Source organism: Phragmatobia fuliginosa (assembly GCA_932526445.1). NCBI lineage: Eukaryota > Metazoa > Arthropoda > Insecta > Lepidoptera > Erebidae > Phragmatobia > Phragmatobia fuliginosa. The sequence continues at coordinate 13,190,841 of OW052074.1, read as the reverse complement.
TCTACATCTATATATAGCATATAAGAAACTGTATAAAACTTAAAAATGTTAATGTTTGGAAATAAAGAAAATATTATATTTTTATTATTCAAATCATATACACATAAGTTTATACCAACATTATAAAATTATAGTAATACACAAACTGAATAACTAATGTGAGATATTCTTCCCCCCCACACATGGGCCGGCTTAACCTAAACGATACCACGACCTCTAAAGCAAGCAGTAAAATTAATTTAAAAAAAAATGCTTAAATGAGAAGGAAATTCATGTTATTGATCATTGAAATGGTTGCGTGACCTAATTTCAACACTTAGTATGGTAACCGATCTTACAAACGTTTTTTTTCCCATTGATTATGATGCAAGTACTAAAGGCCACTTCATACAACTAACTTTTGAGATGTCATGCAGTGAGTGTGGTAACCGGTCTCACAAACGTTTCTTTTCCCATTTATTATGATGAACAAAACCCAGTGAACTTACTCCATACTTACAATCTCATCTTTACTTACTATCTCATATTTCGCTAGAGCTACTCTCTTATCCATGCAGCCCTTTTCAACTTTCCCTATCAAGAGCCGTTTTTTAATCCACAAAGAACAACAATAGCTAATAGATGTGTCTTCGAACAAAGCCTGTTACGGTGCACAAATATGCATTTACGTTGGTAATTCGTACGAACTGAATGAGCTCATTAATGTATAAAGCAGTCAACTAGGCGGGGAGTTTATTACACAACAAACCAAGCTTTATGACAAAAGTCATATCCGTTAGCATTAATGACGGTTGAAAGTTTTGTCTGTAGCAAATCAGGCGTCATATGGCTATATAAATTGTACTTTCACTTTGAATTTGCTTTTCTTTGAGACCTTTTGTATTGATGAATCATTTTTAAGCTGATAAACGTAGGTTTGATAACCAATATTCCTTTCGACTTAACAGTGGATCGTCGCAATGTATTGCAATTGAACTGATTATAAATAAAACTGCATTACAATTGAGACATCTGTTAAGGAGCTAAGTTGCCTTAAATAGACACGCAAATAAATACAACGATCAAACTTATAACACTCTCTATTTGTTTCGTTATAAGCTTCGACTACCGTGTCAGTTATAAGCTTATTATTTATTCATTATTCATTAGAAGGTATCGATAAAACTCATCATCCTATTGCTGTTAACTACTGAACAAAGACCTCCCCAAGGAGTGCCAAATATTTCTAGTCTTGAGCAGTCAACATCCATAAAAAAATATCTTATCTTAAAAATTTAGGTTTCACTTGCCATGAAATGAAATGTATGTGTACAGTACAGATTACATTATATGTAGAACTCATAATTACCAATACAGTACATTTTACGTGAATATCTGTTTCTACATGTCTAACAGTTTTCGAAATAGTTGTTACAGCAAATTCCACTCAGCATCATGGAAACTAATTTCATGAAACACTAACATTTGAACACTGTTCTTGTTCTGATGTATTTGTGATTACATCAACGATGCTAGAGTGTTGTATTATAAGGCTAATACTAGTTTCTGAGAACTGTGTTTCAGTTGAATATTTATATATTACGGTTCTATCTTCCATATCTAATAGACGCATAATTTTACGCGTACTTGCCTAGGAATTTATAATATAAAACTATGGAATCAATTTTCATGTAGCTTTCAAGGTAGGGTTTCTAATCAGTTATTAATAGATAAAATTTACTGCTCATTGAATATCTGAAATGTTCCGATAAATCGATTTATCAGTCTATTGTAGGTATACACTATCCTTTTAGTTCGATGAAGGAAATGATCAATCGAATTACGCTTTGGCTGTAGATAAAATCAAATTCAAATTTAAGCTGACGTAAAAAACCGATGATTTTAAAATGTTATCTTAAGATTACTTTATTGCAAATTAGAAAATGTATGTTTTTCTTTTTATTTAACTACTATCTTCATTACTTTTGATTTGTTTTCATTATAATTTAGATAAAAAAATATGCTGATGTATTATGCTGATGTAAATAATACAATTTATTGCAAATTTTTCGGTATATCCGAAAATAATCTTTAGTTTTTAATTGTATGCATGCTGTTTATTTAAATATTTTTATTTCATATTATATATACATCAATCATAATCAACAGGTTTTAGAATTCATTGCTGAAAATAGGCCTTTTTCTTAAAAACGAGGTCAAACAATGTTTCACCAATCAAGTTTTCCGAATAACGATCTAAAGTAACCCAAGTAAATTGAGAATCAACCAAGAATAAATCCAGTAAATGAGTCCAATATTTCTATTAGAAGCAACAAATTCTATCTTTTGAATAATTTCCGCCATTTCGCAGATTCTCACAGATTTCTAATTCCATGGACTGCCTAGAGGTTTTGCGACAATAGAATGTTTTTCTATGGAGGTGGTAGGGAGATGCCTCCCACATAATGAATAGAAGTGAAGGCTTGTTGGGTTCTGTGCTACAAAGGGTGCTAACCTTGTTGGCAAATTCAAGTACGAACTTGTTTTCGATTCTTGGTAGTGAGGAATTTGATTGTTACTTTTATTTTTGTCTATCTTTATTTTTGTAAGTGTGCAGTTAATGTTCATCATTACCAGCATAGTTGTGATCTCGAACTAGTCAAAAGTTTGTGAGTGTGTAAGTTTGTATAATTCTCACTTTTACACGCTCAACCTCTGCATTAATTGTGATATGCAGAAGGTGTAATTTGGTATGAAATTTACTACCATACAAAATACACTGGGGTAGCTGTACGGGCTCAGATAAATAAATTATAAACTACTTTTTTGTAAATTGAATATTGTTTGGATGGCTTATTCTATTATCCTTCGTGTGGTTATGAATTTAGAAAACAGAGTGTCTTAACCCCTATGGATCCCATAGGCGACTAAGGGAGCAATATATGCTGGATAATTATCTTTGTAAAGGGAAATCCTTTACAAAACCGAGTGGCCAGCGTGATATAGTAGGCCAAAACCTCCTTTTTAAGGAATCGGCTACGTTGATATAGAACGGCTTTTTCAGTATGCTTATAACATCGTATGGTGAAAATGCTTTGATCACGACAGAAGTATCCATTCAGCTTTATTAGTTTCTTCCCTAAAGTACTCCACGAAACATCTCTATTCAAACTTTGCATGTATCTATAAAACATGAATATAACAGCTTTGAATAGTTTCCTCATTAATTAAACAACGATACATGAGCTTGAGGGTGCCATACTATGATACCTGTTAAGGTTCAGGCAACTGTATTGAGGGTGCGGCCAACCGAAGATGTGTACCTACAGTTCTAATACATTAGACGTCGTGGCAAGCATCGAATAATTATCGCATAACGTATACGTCTATTGGTTTGTATTACATGAATTCGTATTGTTATTTTAATTGAGAGACTGAGGTATGGTACGCAGAAAGCTTTATTTTGAATAGCAGTTACTTTGAATAAGATGCTTGTTGAGTTCAAATTTAGTAGCTTTTTCTGTTATTTTTTAACTTTTGATTATGAGATACGATTTTATGATCACACTCACAGTTCAAACTCGTGTGTGTGAGTATGAAACCTAATCATGAAAAGTTGTTTTCATTTTTAAATTGTCATAATCAAAAATAACTTTTGCTGGAGGAAAACTCAAGTTTCGATTAAGTTCGCCTCTGTGCATGATATTTCCTTTTCACTATTTTTTTTCTGTTTGTGTACAATAAAGTATATATATAACTCTCTACATTTCACACACCACTATCTAATCTTAAACTAGGTAGAGCCTCTATAAATTAACTGCTGATAAATTTCTTAACATAAAACAAATGCTATGACCGTTTAAGTAAAAATGTTGTTTATACTAAGCTGAAGGACGTATAATGGATGGACCATTACAGTTTATTTTAGTCCATTCATAATAAAACGTCCACTTAAAATGTAAAACAAGAGGAACAATAGAAAAACAATATTTGACGAAATCAGTCTTAAGAATGAGTATTATTTTCGTAAGGCCACGTCACACAGTTGCTCGGTCTACATTCCATGGCTCGTCTTAGCGACAACAGTAAAAAAATAGTACGTTAAATATTTTATTTTAATCGTGTTTTGTCATTGTGGCGGAAATGTGGACGACTTGTACGGAGAACAAATCAGTATTATGTTACGTATCTCTGTGGTATATACTAATGTTGGGTGGAAAACTCTTTTTATTATCCATTTGCTTATTTGTCTACTGTTTTTTTTTTACTTTTGTATTTTATTGGAAAGAAGTTTCTATTTTATAGTAGTGGGATGCTCAGTTTCAGGAGATGGCGGTTTTTTTTACACCATTATTTATGAAAAGTGTTTTTTTGTTTGAACGCGCTAATTTTGAAAGTACTGGATCGATTTGAAAATATTTCTGAAAAGTTCTTTCAGTGTAAGTTAACCTAGTTATCGATGAAGGCTATGTATCATAATGCTAAGACCAAAAGGTGTAGAGTATCCATGAAAAAGGTTTCAAAAATGGAGATTCGTTTTTTTGAGAGCATCCTTGCGTTCGCTGCGTTAACGATTAGTAGTTCATGAAAATAATGTTTTATAGAATTATTGCCCGTTGAAAAATTTAGAAACACTCCACAACAGCATATGTTTATCTTTTAAGGTTAGGTCACAGTAACCTGCTTTGTGATATACAAATTGGTTTCCGCTGTATAACATCACGCCACGGACAAAGATCATAACTGTCTGTTTTAACCAGAATAAATATCAACAATTAGTGCTGTTTTAACCAGAATAATAGTATAATAGTGATGTAATTTTAAATTTAAACATATTTACATACCTATCTAAATTATAAGCAGATTATATAGCACAAATGATCGTATCCATCGCACAACTATGAGCCCTGAATGAGCATGAAACCTATGATCTCTAGTAAATTAGTAGTCAGAATCATTAACCACCAGAGTCCATTAGGCCAACAGATCCGTCAATTGCTAAAATATTAGAAAACACCGGGTAAAATATAATAGTTGCCCATCTATATCATCTATTGCGAAGGTATTAAAGTTTCTGAGGAATTCTTCACACGTATATATTTTACTTTGCATGTTCATAGGAAATGGTATCCGAGGTAATTCTCTGTTAACAAGTGTGAAGTTGCATGCTTAAAGGTTTTTGAGTAGCGTGACATCATAGTAAGCAAAGAAGCTCACAGTTCATGTGATTGTAATCCGGTCATAAAGTGATGCAAGAAACTTGTCCTGGAAAGGCCATGGTATGGCTTAAGTGATACCATAGTCTCTAAGATAAAGTGATAGCTGATACTCGTAAGTTACACCTAATTACACCTGTCACTTTTTTAATTTATAGAATTAATTTATAACTGCCTCGTTGGTCTAGTGGATAGCGTATGCGACTGCTAATCAACAAGTCTCGGGTTCAAATCCCGGGTCGATCCAAAAAGTGTTTTTGGGTTTTTCTTAAGGAATTCCTTATAGATGCCTGTAGTTTGGAAGTTTGGCGGTGATTCAAACCCATGCCTGAGTCTGAGAGTACCTTAAGCTGTCGGACTCGGTTGCCACGAACATCTATGGCAATCGTTAATGGGAATTCAGTGCCTTCAAATTTACTGACAACTATTTCAACCTTCGAATTTCAGTTCTCCGTTAGGGTTGTGGAGGTCCGATGCCAGTTGCTCCGTGGAAAAACTAATATTCAGGTAGAGCTGATTGAACTCCTTGCCGACCCCAAATAATATTGGGAGTAAGGCTAGAATTGGAATCCAAGCAACGGTTTAGCCGCAACGGCGTAACATACAGTCAGAGTTACTTTCGAATTTAAAAATATTTATACGGATTAGATTTTTATAACAGTACAGATTACAGGACTGTATTGTAGTAAACAAAGACAAGGGGTTTCTAATATGTAAAAAAATGCATGCAACCTAAATACCGAATGTTTTTATTAATATTGGTGTCGAAAAACTTAAAGATATGCCTATGTGTTATCCATACTAATATTATTATTTCGAAGGTAGCTCAGTGAGTCAGTTACGTTTCTGCGACTAAATCGCTTTACCGATTTCATGGAGATACTTTGATTCTTGACCTTTATATCATTTTTGCGAATCAAGAGTTATCAATTGAAAATAGAGTTGCTTCAGAGAAATAGACTTACTAAAATTCTCTAAGATACCACTTAAAACAAAATATTAGATTACATTCTCACCATAGCTGCTGCTTATTCAAATTATTATTTAAAATTTGTATTAAGTACTTGAATAAAGCTCTAAGGTTTGAATAGGATTTTCATAGTGAGCATTAAATACTACTTGTGTACCTAGAGTTCATATAGATTTTGCTGAGTAGTATAAATTTGAGGCTGTGCTGTATGTCGATTCTCGGTATTGCTCGCAATATAAGAATAGATAGGAAAAATAGGATACGAATACGTTTCAAGATCAGGATTGGAGCTTTGCCAGGTAAAGAAACGTTTGTCCCCATCGAGACTTAATAAATGTCGGATGCTTTCTATATAAGAGATTAAATCTGAGGCTCGCTTGAGCGTTCGAGATGATCGCTGAGATCTATCTGTGTTTAAACGTGATAGTTTTAGTTGTAATCATATTTAATGCTATAAATTTTTATCTTTTTTATATCTAAATTTAAATATCCTTTTTACATCTTTCAGTAAATAACCGTTAATTTGTAATTTCAAACAGAACGACAACGAAACGAAAAAAACTATATGACCACTTTTTACTTATTTTCATCCTTCGTACTTTTTTAAATACTAAGATGATAACTACTCTGTATTCAAAATTGACATTAATTTAAGGCTAATGTAAATAGACAGAAACCTGACAATAAAAGTCAAAGTTGAATACTATTCACCACAGCGTGATAATAGCTAAGTTCTCTCATTATTAAGGGTAAACAAATATTTTAAATGCTTTGTAATCCTTAACATAAATTACCAAGCAGAGAGACATGAAAGAGCCGTATGTTGTTATTAGAGTAATTGTCAACCCCGTCGTTTAATTTACAAAACGAATGAGCACATGATGTTCCACACGAACAAATAAAAGCCCCTGTTCACAGAGTAACTCATATAATAAAATAAATTAGCAATTTGTGCGGCCTACTGTCTGTTTTAATAACTTTATTAATATAATCATTAATTTTGTAACAGATAAACAATTATATCGTTTGATGGAATAAATTTACATGTATTCGCATATTATATCGCTTCCAAAGAAAATATTTCATAGGTTTGTTAACCTGTATGGGTGAATTTTAAGCAATGCTACGAACTGTCTACAAATGTTGGTATTCAATGTCTATCAGTGTCATCCTTTGTTTGTCCTATCAGAATTAATTTTAAATGCAAAGTGTGCTCAAAGTTGATTTGATCAAAAGTAACAGCGTCACCTATGCGTGCTGATAACTTACAAGTTTACACGCAGTCAAGTATTGAAGATCTCATAGCCATTGAAAAAGTCAACAAACATTTGGAGTTAATAAAGGACCGATCAACGAGGTTTCCTTTATCAGGAAATCAAGCTAAATGTCAAGTGATTGTCGTGGGGAGTAAACAAATGATAAGTAGGCTGGATATGGCGGTCATCCCACCAGTTGTCTGTAACAACCAGACCATTCCTATGAGTTCAGTTTTAAAAAATCTGGGGCTATCGATGGACTCGTCGACAGATTCACAAGTGTCACAAGCTAGAGAGTCACCGCGTGTCTCCGCACTATATAATTCGTCTAAAAAGTTTCCTTCTCAATTATTCCTTATTATGGTGGTGTGTGTAATATTTTGACCTAAATGAAGACCTCGTCAATAAACTAGACCGCCTTCTTAACAGCTGCATTCGACTCGTTTTCAATCTTCGCAAGTATGGCAATGTGTATGTTTTACGTTCCCAGCTGTAATGGCTCCCAATTTGACAGTACCGTAGTTTGCGTACATTCACTTCTCTTTTTTTCTTAACTACCCATCGTTACCTAAGTACCTCATACCCAACCTTCGTCTCTTATGCTTTAATCATGATCGAAACCTTCGTCCAAAAAAACAATATGATTCTTCTTTGTCCTTTGGAATGCGCTGCCTACTGAAATTAGGATGTCAACTTGCCACTAACCGCCTTACATTCAAATTAAAAGTACGCAATATAGAATGAATTGACAGAACAATTCCATGCCGGTACCCGACTGACTACTTATATATTATATTTAATTCATGTATATCCGTATCATAAATATATTTAAGTTCATGAAGTATGCATGTATTATTTGTGTATCTTGACTTCTATGTGTACATCTTTGAAATCTATCTAATTTCATCGTTAATTTAAAATATAATACATGTTTTTCATCATCATATTTCTACATCATCCTAAGGTTGACTGGTGGAGAATGCCTCATGGCATTAAGTCCGCCTTTGTACAACATGTGCATTAAGTTTTAATAAATAAAAGATCTGAAATCGTCTGACCCAACATTGGTATATCTATATTATAACAAAAGAACATTGATATAACTTCTACTCAAACATATAAAAAACATTTAAACAACAATGAAAATGTTTAGAATTAATCGTAAACAAGTTTATAAATAAAAAGATGTTTATAGACAGTTAAGATGTATTTAACTTTTAGATCTAGTAATGAAGATACATTTTTTTTAAATACTACAGTAACTTGTTACATATTGCAATGATTCGTTTACACAGATTAGACATGAAGAAACACCATCACATTGTTTGACTATATTCACGAAATAAACTGCATTCTGTACTACTCTCTATCTTCTATTCATTTTTTTATGTCTTCGCATCACTGTTTTTGTTAATAAATAAATGTGTGATTAATATGTCCTGGTGTCACCAAAATTGCATTGCAAATTTTACGACATGAATATCCCAATTAAGAAGTAATATGGTTCGCTTGGTCATTTTAAACGATTCAGTATCGATATTGAGAGCAAACAGCCAATCGCGATGGAGTAAAAAAATACGATGCTCCGCATAATGATGACGTGTGACCGTTCCATGGTATTTCATGTTGCTTATATTTTTTCTAGTAACTTTTGTTTCGAGTATTGAATAACTAGTTGCATGTTTAAGGAATTAGGATGCAATTGTACAAGATATTTTATTCAACGTAATATTTATGATAAAATTATTTAAATTTCTATTATTCGTTTGCACTAACTATGCTAAAACCGTCTCCTTATTAAGAGCCCCTTAGCGTATGTAGCCGCTTAATTTTAAGTGAAATATAAGCACTTAGTCACCTAAGTGATCATATTACTATTATGTTCCTTGTTTTGTTGTCATTGTGTTTCGGTTAATAGGATGATTATAATGTTTGACAATAATAGTGTTAGAATGTATGTTGGTAAAAAAAACGGTGTAAAACAATATATGTTTTGTAAACTTGAATTAATATCAAAGAAAAAAAAATACTGCGTAAATTAAAAGTAATTACAATTGCATAATTTGATAAAAAATGCTATGCAATAGCTTTACCGCGGCAGTCCCCGAGTGCCACACGTATATTTTTTTTTGTAACTACATACATAGAAAACACCCAAACTCAAAAACAAATATGTTCAGATCATACAAACATTTGGTCGGACCCTGGAATCGAACCCGGGACCTCTTGATAAGCAGCCGCATACGCTAACGATTAGACCAACAAGGTAATCGATAACTACTTTGATTACTTTGTAAAGTCCTGGTCATAAAAGTTAATATTGCATATCCGTCGGTACAGTTACGGTAATTTATCCCATACTGATACAATTTATGAATTGGCTATGGCTATGTAAAACGCTTAAAGACTTTAGCTTTTATAAATATGCTAAGCGCTTGATTTACTTTCTTTGGCGTAAAGGTTTAATGTTTTTTCATGTTACATTACAGTTTGCATATTTAACCTTGTTTTCTATAAATGCCAGTTGACGCCCTAAACCAGTGGCCTTTCAAATTTAAAGATGTATTTATAAGTATGTTTCAGCAGCTTCTTTCATTTGTAGCAGTTTTGGTTTAATTTTCGTATCAGACTCCATACACTAGCTAAATTGCCAAAAATGGTATTTATTTATTTCATCTTGAATTGGTTACATTTCCAGTAGAAGTTTACAATAGCTAGCTATAAAATGCAACCTATTTGTAATATAAGTAATTACAATTGCATAATTTGATAAAAAATAACTTGGAAAAAGTAAGGAATGGCGATAATGACGATGTCTTTTACAGAGTAAGAGTAAGTAACATAAGAAATCATCTAACTTTGTCTTCTGTTAAAAAAATTGATCTATTGCTATGTGACAAAAATCTATATTTCAATATCAATTTTTGTCACATCACAGCAATAGATCTATTTCAAACTATATTACAACTATGTGCTTCAATCATGAAGCACATAGTTGTAATATAGTTTAAAATATAAAGGATTTATGATTTTATCTATAACTATAAGCTATACATTTTTAACCACCACATTAGGCGAAAAGTAGTTAAGTTAATAAAGAGAGAACACTTTACATAAACAGTCGTTTTAGTTACCTAACATAATAAATAAATATTTAAAAATCGCTAATTATCGGGCCAAGGCTACAATTTTAACCCTGATATCCATAACAGCCTATAAAAGTAATTCTGGGTGTTCATAATTTCATTTAAAAATATAAGGAAACTCTTTTGTTTCAAAATTAAGTTAGGCCCGTAATTAAAACATAATATAATTGGGCCGCGTTTATGAATGGGCTATTAATTTTAACCCAGAGTCAAAAGGATTTTAATGTAAGAGTACGGACGCTTATTTCAAGGAAGTTTAGTAACTAACGGGGCAACTGTGACTATACTGGGATCACCTGTACAGGGGATTCTGGACGAATTAATCCGTCGAAAGTTCCGGTTTTCATTACTAGTGCCGAACACGCGTCCGGTTTCCAAATGGATTGTGTTGAGCTAACAGCGGGCTTCTAACTTTGAAAAGAGTTTGTGTGCACAAAGTGCGGTTGGGGTTTGTTCGGATTACATTTATGGAATGAATACCACTAAATGCACGAGGCTAAAACTATTTTTAAACAAGACACTGACACAATTGAATGTGTTGTTACTTATAGAGTTTATGTTTACATCCAGTTTTAAAACTCAAATCAAAGTGTATGCTCTCAAGCGAGTGTCCTTATGAACTGAAAACTGCAACAAGGATATAAGATTAAGTAACCAATAAAAAAATACCAAAATAAAAATAATAAAAGCAATAAAAGAAAAAAAAGGAATGATATGTTCTATCAAACCGGTTTAAATACGGTCACACTCTGAATAAATTTAATGAGGTTATTCTAACATCATCATCATCATCGACAGTCTTTATCAGACCACTGCTGGACATAGGCCTCTCCTTGAAAAGGAGGTGTTGGAGGTATTATTCTTACACATTATAGAAAAAAAACTAAGTCAAGGTATGCTCCTTGGCTGAAATTTGAGGCTACTTGATATCGGAGACAAGTCATTTTTTTAATTTGTAGATAGACCATTCATCACGCGATTTATATACCATTATCAGCTATAGTGTTATATCGTCGAAGAGAACCATTTTGTAAATAAAAACTATCCATATGGGACACTCTAATTATTTGCCAAAACATACAATGTAGGCAACGTCACAAATTACCTTTAATAGCAAATTGCAATAATGCCCATTTCACGTGAATTAGACTGAAGATTATTTATATAACATTTTATAACATACTAGAAACTTTATATCTTTATAATAATACTATTAATTTATACGCCAACCATTTGCATTGGTAAACTTTAAACATGTGACCAGCATATATGAGATAATAATATGTGTAACTACCCCAAAATATGGGTTTTAGGGAACATTCCGTGCGTGAGTTCGTGGTACGACGTGTCCTGCTTCTTAACTAGGATGGAGGGTTCGATCTTCTAAACAATTGGGGCAAGGCTGTTGGATATTTGTAGCTAAAGTCGAAGGATAGTAACTATTCTACAAAAATATATGCGCTCTCGACCTTAATCCACTTTTCTTCTTCTTTAAGAGCACTTTCGTAGAAACAAGAATGCACATGCAAAATTGATGGCGTACGTATCTTCTCTTTCGATATCAGATACGCTTTTTGTGTAGTGTATACTACTGAAAAATGGCATATTATGTAAGTGAAGAAAGTAAATCAATGAAACTTTATTTTCGTATTGGAAATGAGTAAACATACTTTCTGTTTTGACATGTGTTCATACGTGTATGTTAAAATATTTTTACTATACGGAAATTGAATAGGTAGCAGTTGAAAGCTACCATGACACGCTATTAAAAACTACTATTCGTATTTGCAACGCAAATGCCTAAGATGTAAATTCAATTTATTACAACAATGCCATGAGTTGAACAGCTGGCAAAGCACCAACTAATCTACACGGCAACCATCATTTATTTACTTACGGAAATCTTAGATAAGACAGTATCTGACATTCATTGTTCTAAATATTCTAATGAGGGAAATGGGACATGGACTATATTCGATCAAAGGTAATATCTTCAGGCAAGAAAAGACAATTTTTGAGTTAAGTGTGTAATAAAACTCTTATCATCATCAGATGACCCTTACAATGATACGCAAAGTTGGAGTCTCACTAGCATTGTGACCTAGACTTATATTTCAAAGTTAACGCGGGATTCTTGCAACCCAGGCAGCCGTAACGATATTATTGACGTTTCACAGTATCTTTGCGAGTTGTTGCATGATCTATGTTGAATGAGTTTGATCGTAAATAACTTACGCTTCTACATCTTCTTAGCATGAATTTATGATAAAAAAAAATGTGTGTGAATTTATACCTTAGATCTGCAATCATTACTTTGATTTGGTAAATCAAAGCGACCTAGCGACTATTTAAGTATTTAATCTAAATTTAAAAGTGTACCTATGTAAACATGTATAATGTAATAGCACTTAACACTAATGTAATTTGGTCAAGTTAATACCTTAAGAACTATTTTTTTTAACAAATAAATATTCTTATAGGTATATAGGTTTAAATAGAACTTTGACAGTTCTAAGACAGTCAAAATGTTTGAAAAATGTGGTTCATTTATTGTTTTATTTGTATGGAAACCTTGATAGTCTGTTTTATTTAATTTTGTTTATAAAATAAAATTAAAGAACTCTTTGAATAAGAAAATAAAACAGTAACCCTGAATATAAATATTATAAGCCACAACGGCGGTAGTTGTCATTTTTGTGGCGCCATCACTTCACTGCGCTTGGTTATAAATAGGAGTGATCTGTTGTATCGGTACGCATTTCTGACGAATGCGTCGCGGAGTGTGGATCATTGTCTTCGGACAATTAGTACTACTCTGTTAACAGATGTGGAAAGCTGTCTTTGACAAGTTAGTACTGTCTGAATTGCGGTGGGTGCGAGGAAAACTGTCTAACAGCTAGTACAGCCCTATGTGACCGCCCTTGCTGTATATCTAACTGTAGTTTGTTTAGATTCGTTACTTAATTAACGGTTGTTTGTGTCTAATTGCATTTCTAAGATTATTTTGTAATTAATGAAATAAATTGTTTAGAATTAAAGTAAATTGTTTAGAATTATAATTATTTTTATTATTTTTCATTTCTGGACTCTAACATCAGAAGTTGGATCGATCTACGTTCACAAATTATTAATTTTCAATATTTGGGAAACGATCAACTACCGACATTTAGTTAGATATTTTCATTTAATTTGCCTATACTTCATTATATAGGTGTGTCTTACGATAGAGAGCATTGACAAATGCACAATAGATTGCGCTGTCATATAGAACCAAAGTGAATATACGCAGTGATTCGCCGCAGAGGTCCCGGGAACGATAAACGCGATCGTTCGTTAAAAAAAAAGGCATTGCACACTATTAGTGCTCATTTGAACGCTATCGAAATTCAGTGTGTTCGTTGTGATTTTTAATAAGGGAATCCGACTTTTGTGATATTCTTATCCGCTCTAAATCAAAGTCAAAAATCAAAACTAAATCAGTCAAAAATCAAAACAAAGTCAAAACATAGCAAATATAAAAATCGTAAGGAAGTGACGACTTCTATATTTGGTTTTTAGTGTCAATTACAAACGGTTTTAAAACGATTATTTTAATAAAATAATGAGGGTATTTGTACCACATGTGTGTTCGTGTGTATAACGCTTTCTTTCCAGTTAGTAAACATTGTGCTAAGCGATGGAAACTGCATCCGTGCCAATGTACAAGGTGTACAATGTGGTCCACCAGTGCCGACACGGTAATGAGAGAAGGTTAGAAGGTTCAGTTAAGAAAAACTTGTGAGTTGTGCTTGACGCTGTACTGGTAAGATCAAATCATATTACATGTTGAGTTGTGATTTATTTTCACATAATTTTGATATGTAGTGTACAAAAGTGAATTGTGTGCGCAATTTAAAATGATGAAAAAATGGACTGTTTGGCGCGTATACGAAAATGCCTTAGGGCTGATGCAAAGCTGTGGCTTAACAAAAGGGCTTAAGTAGCTGGTTTAGTTTTAACAATGACCTCATCTCATACCTTTTGTTATTTTTGGTACTAGCTATTGCCCGCGTGTATGTTTCTGTCTTTATACCAAATGTCATCAAAATCGGTTCAGTGGTTTTGGCGTGAAAGCGTAACAGACGGTTACTTTCGCATTTATTGCGAATATTTGGTATAACGTAAATAGTGAATAGCGCTCAAACGAATGTTTGTAACTACCCCACCTGTGCATAATCAAGTAGGCGTTCTTTGCTATGGTTACGAACTATTTTTAACGAAGGAATGATGAATAATAGCAGTTGTAGTGGCTGCCTAATGCAACCCGAACTTATTACTTAAAGGTCAAGTAACTTTTATCCATTTACTTAGAATGTTACACTGACACAGCAAGTGTGACGGGACATAATACCCACACACGTTGTGATTAATCTGTTTAACTTTTATTTATGGAAACGAAAAATAGATACTTGTCAGATTATAGCAATTTACAGTGTGTACACCAAGTTACTAGATGTTTCTCCGTAAATTTAAAAATTGAAATGACCATTATTAAACAACTAGCTTTAGCCAGCGGCTCCGCCCGCGTGTATGATGTCCTTTCTCAGGTTCTAAACTATTTGAGTTCCAAAATTCATCAAAACCGGTTTAGCGGTTTAGGCGTAAAAACGTAACAGACAGACAGACAGTTACTTTCGCACTTAATAGTAATAATAGTAGGGATGATCAAAAAAAAAAAAAATGACAACAAGAAATAGTTGATGATCAATTACATTTCTAATTTTTATTTTGATAATTCGATGAATGGGCTATTCTTTTATATTGGTGGTTGGTGAGAGCAAATAAATCGGGAGTATATAAACGTGTGATGTAACTATTCACAATACGGCAAAAGGGTGCGTGGACAGCAGAGCTAGTCCTGACGGAGCCTATTTAAAACAGCTTGAGGAACTCTTATCATCCGCCGGTAGATGTACTATGTCACATTATTTACTGGTGATTGCATTAGTCCACTGTTATTGTAAAATCTATGAAGCGTTATAACAGTAGTAAATGTTTAAATTCTAAAGATATGATGTTAAATTTATTTAATAGTTCAGAGTAGGTAGTACGAAAGTGACTTCACTTGTTATTAATGGTTCAAAGAAAAAAAAAAAGTAAAGAAACTTCTATGAACCTTCTATAGTGGACTCCAAACTAAAACTTCATATTTTAAATGTAATCTAATAGGTTTTACACAACATCAACAACAAATTGTAAATGTTAAAGAAAGATCTCTTATGATAAAGCAAAACATATCGTTTGTTAGTTATGTTTTAATGTTTATCGAAATGCAAAGTATTGATACCGGTAAAGACTGCATGTCTATCGATCTTAATAGTACGTCTACTTAAGCATGCTATTCTTGATGTTATAGAAACATTATGAAAGGTTTTAAATACCCTCACTAGTGTCAGGTATTAAATGAACTATGTTATGTTGTTTGTGTAACAATAATGATTAATGGTCAGGTTAGACCGAGCTAAAATGAGGTTTAAGCACTAGTCATTGTGAGAGTACCAATTAGTGTTCCGGAAAGATAATCCTCATGCCTGACTGGCTATTTCAGGTGTTAAATTTTAAGATCATACACAAAATCATTGTAGCAAACTTGATCGTAAAGGTCTGACATTCATATAGGATCAAGATTAATAACATGTTCATAAGCACGTTACGAGCCAGCTCAGGTTATTGTGATCTTTCTTCCTGACAGAGGTACTTATTGAAACGTCAGTACCAGTGATGGTTTCGACTGCTTTGTTGGGTCGACAGTTAGTGTATGAGACTACTGTTCAATATAGGTTCGATTTCTGGGTTGAACAAACAATAACTAATAATACTGTGTACTTCTAATTATAGATATGCTTGTTACGGCCCGAAGTTTAAAAGTTGTGGTCAACGCTCCGTGACTCGAATGAGTACAAAGAGTCGACGGTCCTACGCCTGATCTCTTTCGGGTCATGTTGGGTGGCCGTCTCATCGAACCAAAGGCGTACACCTGTGTTAGACAAGTACTTGCGTGCTGTAGTGTCTACTGTGTTTTTGGTTGCTCACCATTGGGACTGGCCGCCGTAGCAGAAAGGTAAAAAGGTTAAAATGGTAAGGTTTAACTACAGACTCGAGACGATCGACTATAAGCAGACGGTGGCTTATTACAGTAAGTGATTGAACGACACCTGTCGGACAAGCCCTGGTTCATAAAATGACTTTGAGGGCAATTAGTCTGAACTCGAATTCACTGCGTGGGCATACTTGGACATGTTTCGGGTTTGCTTGACGACAATCGTCAAGCTGCAGACATAACCAAAACTGGTGACCCGGTATCATATCCTAAGAGCTTTGCGATTATTGGGAACATCCTTAACCGAGTACCGTGAGACTTCTGTAACATTTTCTGACATCCTCCGGGTCTTGCGTCCTGAGAGATATGCGAAAGTTAGTAACATTCTTGACGGTATTACTGCGTACATACTGAGGGCACTGTTATTTTTAAATATCCTAAAAGCTTTGCTTGCTAGTATCGCCTTCTAAAAGCTCTGATTATTCATGACGATAATGAAGCATATTGGTGACGTTAAAGTAATACCGTATTCAAAACTAATGCAATTTTTCATGCTTTCCTTAGATGATAACGATGCATTGAGAGCCTCGTCACTGTGCAAGGTGCAGTCTACGCGAGCCGAGCCCGGGCTGTGACCTGGTGTCTGCTGCTGCCTGGTGAGGCGCAGACTTGCGGCCTGCTCGCTGTATCGCGAGGTGCGGACTTGCGTCCTGCATGCCGCTCAGTGATAAGCGGACCTGCGGTCTGTTCTCCGTGTGCCCGAGATGCAACCTTCCGCCTGTTCACCGTGTGTACGAGACGCAATCTTCGGCCTGATCCCCGTGTGCGTGAGGTGTGGTGCAATGTATGGCGGATGGTGGAGAGCATGAGGTGTGTATATTGGAATGGACCCATGGACAGGGTAACCAGCCCCAAACTCGTGGTCTTCCTGAGATAATTTTAAGACCCATGGACAGGGTAACCAGCCCCAAACTCGTGGTCTTGTTGAGAGAGGTTTAAGGCCCATGGACAGGGTAACCAGCCCCAAACTCGTGGTCTTGTTGAGAGAGGTTTAAGACCCATGGACAGGGTAACCAGCCCCAAACTCGTGGTCTTGTTGAGAGAGGTTTAAGGCCCATGGACAGGGTAACCAGCCCCAAACTCGTGGTCTTGATGAGAGAGGTTTAAGGCCCATGGACAGGGTAACCAGCCCCAAACTCGTGGTCTTGATGAGAGAGGTTTAAGGCCCATGGACAGGGTAACCAGCCCCAAACTCGTGGTCTTGATGAGAGAGGTTTAAGACCCATGGACAGGGTAACCAGCCCCAAACTCGTGGTCTTGTTAATTTTAAGTTTAAATGTTTAAGACACACACTTATGATAACTGTTCTTATGATATTATGGTTCTTATGGTAACGGTAGACCTTCATGCTGAAGTCTACTCTTGTGTTAGTACTAAGTTTCTAGTTTTATTTTAAATGTATCTAACAGTGACTGTTTGTTTCTAATCTGGCGCGGATTATAAATAATCTTTCACTCTTTTCCTTGGAGGTTCGAACCTTTCTTATTCGTGTTAACTGTTATTATCTTGTAAAACTATTCGTTAACTCTAACTGTTTACGCTAAATTTGATAAGTGTTTTTAGTAACTGACCAATTGGACGATGATGTACTTACAGAGGCGTCCAATAAACTTTTATTTTTGTACATGTTCCAGTAACCGCGAATGAGAACAATGAAGATGTGTGGTCATCCGGACCTGCCGAGGACGTCAGGGTGTCAGGAGAGGCCGTATAAGCCACAACGGCGGTAGTTGTCATTTTTGTGGCGCCATCACTTCACTGCGCTTGGTTATAAATAGGAGTGATCTGTTGTATCGGTACGCATTTCTGACGAATGCGTCGCGGAGTGTGGATCATTGTCTTCGGACAATTAGTACTACTCTGTTAACAGATGTGGAAAGCTGTCTTTGACAAGTTAGTACTGTCTGAATTGCGGTGGGTGCGAGGAAAACTGTCTAACAGCTAGTACAGCCCTATGTGACCGCCCTTGCTGTATATCTAACTGTAGTTTGTTTAGATTCGTTACTTAATTAACGGTTGTTTGTGTCTAATTGCATTTCTAAGATTATTTTGTAATTAATGAAATAAATTGTTTAGAATTAAAGTAAATTGTTTAGAATTATAATTATTTTTATTATTTTTCATTTCTGGACTCTAACAATATTTTAATTTTTATGTCCTCTCAATAATATTGTTAAATAGAATCTTACAATTTTATATCAAGTCTAAGAATAGAAAAATATGAACTCATAAAATATACAATAGCGTCTAGCCAGATAAGCTAGGGGCTCGAAAACACGAACCAAAGATAACTTAAGTGAATACATGAGACGGTTTTAGTTGACGACAAACATTGGACTAAAACATGATAAGCTTACAACAAATAAAATATAACAAATATAAGCTTTCAGTAATATTTGTATTTGATTATTATTGTTTATAAATACTCAATAACTGGTTATATAAACATCAATTTGCAATGGTGATCTATTAGCCGTGTTACGATTGCTATTCGTACCGTAGGTATCGCGAGAGTCGAAAGAAAAGGAAAACTTCACGGACGTACGCAGTAGACCAAAACCATTCTAAAGTGAATTTTATGTCTAACATTGCATTATTAAAAGCTGTACATATTTGATGATGTAGGAATAGCGAATTATGAAACAACTAGACACTAACATTTTAAATGGTAATATTTCAATAAAACAATGTTAAGCATATAATATTTAGTTTAATTTTTTTTATTGAAATGTATGCCTATCAAAGCAACACTGCCTGACGGAAAGAATGAATGATTTGACATTTAAAACCAAAAGACCACAGCAAGAATGCTATCATTTTGGGTTTGTCTTCTGTTTGAGCGTAGTACTGCCCCGGTCATAATGGCCTATTGTGTTGAAATTTGCGTGTGTTAGAGTCATGTTAATTTAATGATTATTATAACTAATAATAGTTTACTTTAAAGACTTTACATAAATATTAATAATTAGGTTTGTATTAATAGTTTACTTTAAATACATTCCGAAGATAATATGGTTCGATGACGGTAGTTGATAAAAATATATATGTCTATTAGAGGCATGTGAAGAAGCATTACAGGTACCTAAAGAGATTACAATATGAAATAACCAATAAGATTAACACAATCAGCCTGTTCAATGATAACCAGGGCGCACAAAACCTGTGTGCAAGTACAGACTTTCTTAATATTACAAAGCACATTGATATCAAATATAATTTTTGTCGTGATGTAGTAAAAGACAAAATTGTTTAAGTACTGTATTTGCCAACAGTTGATTTGCCCGCTGACATTTTAACTAATAGTTTATGTTCAGCAAAATATTTTAAATGTATATTGCTTCTGGGCATAGTTTGTATTGAATAATTTTGTATAAAATTGTTTAGTGAATATTGCGATAAGTGGGGGTGTTATTTTATGTCTATTTTGTTTGTGTAACTTGTTTTGCTTTTGTTGAGAATATTATAAATGTAATAATTCGAGTGAGGAATAAATTGCATTTTTAAAAAACCTGTGACTATTAATTAAACTATTACGTGGCTCTACTACCTACAAATACTTTTAAGGCACAAAAGCAATATTATTTTTGTTGTTGTATAGTTACAATGTGTTTGTAAATTTATCAAAATAATATTATTACATTCGGAATATTACTATGGCTAAAAGGTTCAATACTACCGCTACAAATATACGCTACTAATGAAACCAGTACACAATTTTCCATCGTAAGCTGGTATTAAAGTACAGAATATTGTGTAAATCAGCACTACGCGGCAGGCCAAATACAAAATCAATGAAAATAATACCAAACAGCATTATAAAGCCGTGCTGATTAAACAGTGATTGATGTGATAAAGTTACTATTGAGGAAATGTTTTCTGTTCTCTACCAAGCGGATTATAACAGACATGAAGAAACACATTTTTGTATAGGTTTACATAATTAAAACGTTTTATAAATATCCACCCTTGTTTATAACATTGTTATTGTTTGTCCACGAACGTCTGGTATTTAACGTACCTAATTTAGGACACGGACTGTAAATTTATGGTTTAAAACAAGAAAAACTTTTAAACCACTTTCAAAAATCTATGTATGTACACTATTCCGAGTCTTTTGATACTTCAAAAATTAAAATCTGTTAAATAGTTTAGCCGCTACAGTAGAACATACACACATACCCACATAGACTTCCAGAAATATAATCATTCCTTTCGGTCGGATAATAACCTCTTCCAAAATGAACTTGAACTACAATCAGAGTTCTATTTTGAAGGGTTTTCGAATATAATAGAAGTTAATAGAAATAATTCCTTAGGATCAATAGTTAATTCTCAATCGTGTGATATTATAGTATCATCGTAAAAATTGGTCACTTTGACTAAACCGGTTGTTAAACATCTGGTAATCAATGAGTTTTAAAACAATAAATACTTCAATTACTAATACAATAAACTGTAACAAACGAAAGTTTGACAACAATTCGCAATCACGTGCGTTTACAATTCAATAAACATCAACAGTACTTATAAACTGAATCCATTTACTGAAGAGTGCCAGTAACAAATTCGATACACCGGTAATATGGTAAAGGTCTCGAGTCTCTCCAGTTGATTTTAGCTCGTCGGCTTGCTCACTGATCCGTAACACTTGTGATTGGATAAAGGGTTCTGCAGGATTCGTTAAGGGTGAGAGTGCAGGACGGTTGGTCTTTGCCGCAGAATAATTTATGACGTACATTAAAGGCCCCAATATAACATAAGGTCGGTGATGCAAAAGGAATTATTTATTTTTTTATATGATCTTACTTTTTGTACGAATTTAGTTTTTGAAAGATGTTTTGTTTTTGTTCTGTTTTTGTGGATAAAAACTTACAAATATTTTCTTTCAAGTATTTTTTAAATGATAAGGATGGTTATTATTAAATGTTTAGCATATCATCATCATCCGAGCGTTATTCCCGGTTGCGTCTAGAGACGCCTAGGGTCCGCTTTCCGACTGTTCTTCCTTCACTACGCACGGTCTTCGGCATCCCCATTGGCACGCATATCATCCCTCACGACGTCTACCCCTTTTACCGGGGCCCGGTGGAGGTGGCATGGCCAAACATTTATTCCCCACGTAGGTGGGTGGTTACCGCAACGTGTCCATACCAGCGAAGGCGACACTCTTGCGACTTGTCCGCAATGTCACGGACACGAAGACTACCGCGGATGCGAGAGTTGCTCACACGGTCTATCGGCGTGACTCCACACATCCACCGCAACATGATCATTTCCGTGACACGCAGCTGCTGCTTGTGTCGCTATAGTAAAGGCCTCGTTTCACAGCCATTAAATGTTTAGCATATAGAATGCTTAAAATAACTTCAGTAGGTCGCGATGGAGCTACAAATCGTATATATGAGTTGATAAATGAGAAGAGTTATAATTTTTTACTCGTAGATATGTAAAATCAGCAAATTATTTTATCGATTTTATATCATAATCGAAATATCTTTGTGTCAGTCATAATAAGCACTAGTTATCTTATCTTTCTTCCTACCACAAAAGCAATGAGAACGTGACCTGTTGAACTGTTACACTCTAATATTATAACAATATAACTCTATTCTCTCTTATATACATATGTACAATCTTAACCGAATAACATGAATTTAGGAACCAAGTTCCCCATATACACGGACTTGGTGAAGTTGGTTGGACCGCTGTGAGATGACTATTTCATGGATATTGAATAAAAAAGCTTAATCGCCCTTCTCAGGTCTTACTGACTCAATTAAGAGCATTATTATTTCCAAAAAATCCGTTGCTGGTTATTAACTTTGTATTAATGTATTTGTATGTACTCGTAAATTAAATATTTATTGCTGTATTTTATCAGTATTTGCATTACAATAAATAAATGAAACTTGTTTACATTGTTTATTGCTGATTTGATTACATTTTACCTAAATTTCATATGTAACTTCTTTTTTTATTGAAAAAAAAAAACAACCACTTGAAATTTTCGTGAATGAATTTACTTTGAGCAAACGTCATATTTGTGTTATCTATATGTAAATACATAAGTTAATGTCATACCATTTTTTCCAGAAATAAAGTGCAATTAATAATGGCTGTATTGGTATCAGTTATCTACCATGGTACAAACTCTGCTCAGTTTGGGACTAGAAAGCATTAGGTATAGGATGTTCGAAATATAAGAATCATCAAATCTAATAAATTATTGTGATCGAAGTTATTTTCCTTATTATATAAAATGGTTTAGTTTCTTGTCTTCGTGTGTTTCCTTCCGTCAAACATTGGGCTCCCTGCCAAAGTGTACGTTAAAATATTATAGTCGGTGGACTAAATACTATTCTAAAAACCATTTATTATTGTACTCATTAGGAAAGATATAGTGTCCTCTAAAATCAGGAAGAATTCAAATAACAAGTTTTAAATAAAATACATTATTAATATAATGACTATTTATAATTTAATTCAAAAGATGCAGATTGGCAAGCAATATTGAAAGCATTTTATGGGTATAAATAGGCGCGGATGCCATCATTTTGTTTCGATGAAGCCAAACTTATAAAATGACAAAATTAGTGTCTTCAACTCTTTTTTGAACTCTTTTGAACCATAAATTTACGTTAGATTTCGTAAGATTTCTTAAAAACGTTTCGCAGTGACATATCGTCTTCCGTGTCTTTCATATTCCCAATATTATTTGGAGTCGGCTATTAGTTCAACCGGTTTCACTTGAATATCATTTTTTACACGTAGCGACTGGCTTCGAACCTCCGCAACTCAGAGTACAAACTGAATTCGTGGGTTTCTTAGTGACAGTATTATTCCGGTACAAGAATTATTTTGCAACATATTTTCGCCACGAACTTGCACAATGAAAGATTTGTATCTAAAATGATTTATAACAGTTCAGTCTTCAGAAAATGGTTGATGAACTAATTGAGCTGATTAGAAAATTATGAGTTTAACCAATTACCGTGACGATCAATGTACAAGAAGGTGTTCATTCTTTTGTTGCACTTAACCCAGTATCAACTTATTTTTGAAGACACAAGTTCAAGGTATTGAAAGACCAGTACTGAACTATTTCTCGTGTTACAGGTCTCCACAGGTAGTACTATCAATTTGTATTTGTCAAACTCATTTGTACGTTTGGCCCTATACAACTGACTCCTATAGAATGTGATAAACAATTACCAAAAGATTGTTAAAAGTAGCAACAATAATAATAAAGTGTCAAGTGACAATAAAAAATTTAACTACGAAAATATACCTATAAGTTGGAATAGAACGATCTTATTGACAAATTACATGTTCATAACCATTGACAATTTCAATTTATGTACTTATGGTGTATCAATAGTGTAATATATAATAAGAATAATTAAATAATTGTGAAACTATTAGAGCACAAAGTAGATAATGTCTGTGTATTTAACGTAATACTGGGTATTACATTATGGATAAATTTGTTGATTCATTATTTTATGTGTAGATGTATTAATGTGATGAACTAATGGGTATGTTTCTGATTGAATAAATTTGTACTAGTTTTATATATGTAGGTAGTTGTTACAGAATTTAACCATGGAGGAGAGGATTTCAAAATATCGTTATAATAAAGAACAACAACAAATAATTTGTTTCGAATATCGATTTTATAATATACAAATATGCTTTATTTCTATGGTTAGTTTAACAAGTTTGTTGAAGATGATAAGTGTCGAATTTCTGAATAAATTTTATTTATAGTGTAAGAATCGTGCTTCGTGTCGTAATTTATGGGCCAGGCTGAACTAGTGATATCACAACTTGATACAAAATAACTGTTACTCACAGTGCCTTTCACGTGTGATGTTACTTATGAAGTTTTGGAGGAATCGGTGAAGGTAATCGAGAACAAAGTTGCATAAAGTCTTGCATAATGATTCATCCTCATGTGGGTTATTAGAGAACATTCCCCCCTTGGCCTGCTTCTGGGGGACTCACTTGTTACTTTTAAATTGTAGGAATACATGGGCGACTACAGGCAGTAATTATAATCACCATTCCTATTGCCTGTCCCTTTGTCTTTCTTACCACTAATAAAATGTTATCTTGCAGGGTTCGGTTTCTTTTATAGGTATTTTCATATAGTCATTATGGCACTGTACTACTATTGTGTATTGTCTTACTAATAAGTAAGAAACTCTTTTTTAAAGTAATATACTAAAGGTCTTCTATTTTTTGTTTGTCGTTGAGTAGTGAGGCATTCGGTTTCGGAATAGTTTTGTTATAGCCTTGACCATAGAACTATAGTTGTTTGAAATTCAGATGCCTCTTCTTTGAAGAGTTTCGTGTATTTGAAGCATGAATTTGAACTGTTGTATCTTACAAGTTTAAAGTGTTAGCCCACTATGATTATTTTAGGGCAAAGAATCAAATCAATATGAATATATATAAAATATATAGTATATAGAAACCTATATTTCTAAAAAGTATAATAAAAAAATGATGTTAACTTTTAGACTCCATTTATATGTTTCTTTAATTGATTAGGTAAAATTTATTCCTATCTCTTAGTATAATTTATGTTCCAACAGCCAACATATTTTAGTTAATAGTTTTGATACAAATCATTGTGATCTATCAAATAGGAATGCCCGTCAGAACAGTTATTAACAAAAGGTAATAAAAACAACGAAAAAAAACATCAGAGTTGGCTCCTCTCAGAACTATAAACGTCGATAAAATATTATAATTTATTAGCAGATCAGTAAAGATTAGTAATAAACGACAAGTAAAAAGACGTCTCTGAAAGAATTAATAAAACTGTAATTAATTTTATATACACCATAATGTTTGTAGAGTTACATAAAAAAAATGATTCATCCATCATCCTCAGCCTTTAGTAGTCCACTGCTGGACACAGGCCTCTCCTTTGAAAGGAGGTTTTGACCTACTATACCACGCTGGCCAGACGGGTAGGTAAAGGGTTTGTTTCAAGTTTTCCTTCTCTTGGCAGAGATGTTAGCTACTTATTTTAAAAAATGATTGCAAATTAAATAATAGCCATAAGTCATTAGTCTGCTAACAATATATAATAATGATTCACATTAACCAGCAAGATTTCATTTTGTATTCTAATTCAGACCCCCCATAATCAGGCTTTGGTTTCTAAAGATCTAGTTAATAGGTTACTTAGTGAGCTAGACAGCATAATATTAATGTATTTGTAATGTTGTTTCTTTTTAGAACCTGTCGTCAACATAAAGCTTTTCTTAATTGCACTCACACAATATGGATATGTTACACTAAAAATAGCAGTATAGTCTTATAAACAAAATAATATTAATTCAAACTCATAATAATTTATTTCATATCAATTTACCTTTTAAAATATTGGATAAGTAAATACATAATTGTATCATAGAAAAGCAATTTGCCCGTAATATCGACACGTGTCTACAAACAGTTGAATAAGAGATGCCTAAAACAAGACCACTATTTACGAGTATGTCCGATATAGCAGGCATTTAATACTGACTTTATCTGACCCTGAATAGCATCTTCTTTCAAACAAAGATTTCAAACGCATCAAAGTAAATCAAACTTATCAATCAAACGATGTCCAGAATAACATTGTTTATATAAACAGACGTTCAGTGGTAACGTATAGGACTGCGTGCATTCGATCGGTACTTAAAATAACTTTATTGAGGTAACGTAACCGTTACCGTTAAAGTTTTATGGCCTCTATCATAATAGTTCTTGTTTCACTAATGTTTACATTGTCGCACGTATTAAATTGGTGCATGTCAAGTAGACGTATTGGCATTCAGCTGACACTTTCGTATAGGTCATGGCTTTTTTATCACATTTTGTAAATGTATCACAATTTGAAGTCGTTTAACCCAAATGAATAAATGTATTTTTATATTTATTGTATTTATTCATAAAAACAAAAAACTTCGGTAGTATTCTTTTAAGAATGTCAGTGAAAATTATTTTTTTATTCTTTAAATCTTAAGTAGTAGTAATTAGGTTTTGGATATGGACCATTTCTTACATGCGATTTCACACGACGAATGTTCAAATATATAAAAATTCCTTCTTTATTTAAATACCTACTTGTAAGTAAATAAATGAATAACCTATTTGGTTTAAATAAATAAACAATATTTTTTTACCAATGACCCAACAACAACTTACTTCAGTAATATTTGAGACTATGAGTTACAAGTTACCTCTATTCAGTGAAAAGCTTCGAAAAAAAAATCGTAATATTTCTTACTCGTATTAAAATGAAATATGATTAAATCAAGTATATTTATATTATTTTGTATGTAAACAACATATATTTTGATGTTACCACGATATTGACGTGTATTTAGCTCATAAAGACTGCGCAAAGAGCTTCATTAAACTATTGTATAATGAAAATGTAGTTGAAGAATAATTCATATGATACCTAACAATGCTAAATATTGAAGTTGGAGCCAAGTTCAGTACACAATACGTAATTTCGAATTGTTTTTAGTATTATATGGCGTTTAGTATCCGTAACAGGTGTAGTAACTTTTTTATGAACACTACGCAGCTTTGAAGTTTAAGACGCACTTACAAGATCTAAAATATACATTGAGGGGAATTGCGTATTGTTGAAAATAGTTTTTTTGTGAAGTTTATCATTAAAAAGTCCACATATTATGGTAAAAATTTTAGCATTCCATAAGTGTCATCTATATTAATATTTCATAGGGGCAAAGTTTGTGAGTTAGTACCAGGTGATTTCTGAAACAATTTTGAAAATTCTCTTAATAACAAAATATTCTACATAATTTGTAATTGTATTTGTAAATTGTACGGAATTAAACAGTTAGCCTGTAACTGGTTGAAACATCAGGCATTTGCCTGCCTACCTTACTGAAAGGTATGGCGACTAAAATGGGCCCGTTAATTCTCGTAAAAAAAATAAGATTATATAATATAGCAAATCATCCTGCTAAACATGAAATGCACTTAAACCCAGATTTATTTCGCATCTTTCACACACACTATTATACCAAATAAATTTATGAACACTATTGCCAGCGTGTAGTCTTTCAACTTTCAACAGTTCTTTCAAACATTTGTACAAAGAGTTTTCAAACATAACGTTATAGGTATGCTTGTATTCATAATATCATAATATTTCATGATAAGGTAGACATACAAAGTATTTGAAACAGTATTTAGTGTTTAATAAAACATTGTTTAGTTTATTTAATGTCGGATACGAAAAGACTAAAGCAGTGCGCTGAAGGGTGACTTTTATCGCTGCGACAAAAAAGTTTTTGTCATGTCGCGTCGCGTCTTAAAATCTGAGTGCGCACACGGCGAATGACAGTCACGAAACATTTTTGTAAATCCATGGTTCATTTAACGATATGCAATTTGAGGAGACAGTCATTATTTGCGAATTCATACGGCGTAAAAGTTTTAGAATGAGTGTAGAAAGTTTTAATGAATTACTGCATATTTTCAAAGTATTCACCACATAGTTTAGTACACTTTTCCCTTCGCTCAAACCACTAATTATAACATTTATTCCACTTTAAAGAAGGGGTATATAAAATGTTTTCAGATTCAATATTTATTCAATATATATTCAATGTTTTGAGACACTTTTTGTAAATCAGTTCTTGAGTAAAGTTACATTTATCGAAATACAGGGTTCATACATAATTTGCTTTGTATAGATTCGTTGCTGCGGGGGGGCCCTGGTGACCTGTATTTACAGGTTTTCTAAACCTACTTCAGGCACCAGTCTCTCACGAAGCTACCTAAAAACTGAAGCTGTCACCACGCTATATTGTACATTAGCTTAGGAAAGATTTGTGAGAGTGAATAAATGGATTATTATTATTATTATATTATTCGAATATAGAACTGTTCCAAATTCAAAACTGCCGTTAAATATGGAAACGACAGAACTTAAAAGGCATGCCTAGTATTTATCATATGTCAGAATATTCTTTTAATCTTTTCTCGTAAAGTGCTGGTCTTCTTTCCACTTCTTCTATATACTATATATATTTGCTTATCGCCAGCGGGCATCAAAAGTAAGCGGAGAGCGGGGCACGGAAAATGGCGTTAGGATAAACTATTTTGTAGGGATTTTTGATTCGATTCGAATCAGTACATGAAGAATCTAAATAATTTCTAAAGGATCGATTCTATATCTTTTCTGTATTTAAAATATAAATATAAATCCATATTATGAAAAACAAAAATATTCATTAAACAATCTGTGGGATCTCTTATCAGTAAAATCATCGATTTTTTAGTTCAAGGAATTCGATTATAAGAATTATTTTTATTACCTTTCAAATTAATACATTCAGCTAATTGTAACTATTGTAAATATTTTTTTATACCAACACAAAAAATCGACAGTCGATTTTCAAGGGTAAAAATCGATTAAGTACAAAATTCATTTTTTTGGGCCGAAACATTGAATCTTCGATCATTGTGTCATTCTCAAAATTAAATAACATCTGGTAATCTTTCAACCAGTGTTAAATTAAACAAATTATATCATATTTCATTTTCTCTAAAACAATTCAAGCTCTAGTAATTTCGAAGAAAACCTTGAATATTTTATTAGAACAACTTCAAGGCATACTGCTTAGACCCTTTATGATAATGTGGTGATTGAACGCTAGGAGACACTTCTGTTTTGTCACCCGTGCGCGCGCTTGTATCTAAACCTAGCGGCGCGGTGACAGTTTTGTCGCAGGATTGTTCGCAGGCACAAAACAGTTTTGTCATCCGATTGTCACGTCGCAACGTGCGCGCATCTCCATATAATTCTACAGACATAATGAAAGTGACAAAACAGTCACAGTGACAAAAGTTTCCCGTGCGCGCAGGGCCTAAAACGATTTTTATGACTGCTAAATAAATAAATATTTTGGACATCTTACACGCAACATCATCTAGTCCCAAAGTAAGCAGAAAAGTAAAAGTAAGTAAAAGTACATAGAAAAACACCCAGACTCCGAAACAAATATTTGTGGATCACACAAATATTTGGTCTGACCCGGGAATCGAACCCGAGACCTATTGATTAGCAGCCGCATACGCTAACCACTAGACCAACAAGGCAGTCATATATAAATGGAGAAGTGTTGTATGACTGAGTTGGAGCCATACACAATTTGTAATAAGGTATTGATTTGCTTACACTAAATGCGTTTTATGACCTTTATAGTATGACTAGCTGAGCTTAGCTGATAGACTGACACAAAATTTTTAAATAGCTGTTCTATTAAAAATACCTTATATACTTTCATATGCGTATAAACTGTTCATTTGAGATTACAAACCAATGCTGCAATTGTATTTATTTGTATGGATAAAACATATTCCTTTTCTTTTGAAAGACAAGGTAAATTACTGTGTAGCGAGGAAATTTACATACATGCATTTAACATAGGACAACATTGTCCTGAATCTGGGTGTTTTTGTGTGTAGTCCAGTCAATAAAAGCTTAACTGTGCCATTTTGGTTGAACACCTGCAACTAACGCCAAAATTTCCGTAAGTCTTCGTAGATTAAATACTAAAATTGCAGGGTTCTGCAATACCGGCAAAGGGTGCAAATACATTGCAAAAGGGTGCAAAAACAACTTTTTCGTCTATATCTCGCGATTGGCTGGAAAAATAAAAAAATATCCTACTACAAAATTGTAGGAAATTAAATCCCCTACAAAAAATTGCAACGTATTTTCGCGTATCTCTCATAGTTTTTGCACAAAATGCATTTAAATGTGCAAAATTGTAAAAATATTGATAATAATCTTTTTTTTCATTTTCAAAGCGATCCTACATGTTTCCTTGGGATTTAATTAATATTTTTCGGACATTTTTGTTTACTTATTTATACCTTTTTTCATATACCTAATAATCTTGACAAAAAATTCATTTCAATTTTACTATATGACTAGCTGACCCGGCAAGCTTCGTACCGCCTCAGAATAATCATTAAAATATTATGCTTAGTTATTAACTGATACTGATAAATTGACAGCAGTGCCACCTAACGGGCCCCGGCCGCCACAGTCGCTTTGTTCCTGCATTTTAAATCTGTAATATCTTCAAAAATATTAATTTAAATTACATAATGTAAAGGGTCATAATAATCTATATTAGATGCACAAAGTATTTAAGGTACTTAATTGGATAAGGATTAATACTGTATTGCTTATAATCGTTTCGTAAATAATCCATTACTTCTAGTAAAAAGAAAAAAAGTGTTGTAGAACTTTTTAAAGTGTATAATACTGTAGTACATTATTTTGATCTATCTCGTAGGGTACAGCCAGCGTTTGCAATGTAAGCGTAAAAAAAATGGGTTTATTTAAGACATCACATTAAAAACCTCTAAAATTATCAATGTTTCTCTACTTTTATGCATGTATTATACATATAAACCTTCCTCTTGAATTATTCTATCTAGTAAAGAAAAGGCGTCGAAGTCCGTTGCGTAGTTTTAAAGATCGAAGCATTTATACGGACAGACAGAGAGTGGAAGCGACTTTGGCTTATACTATGTAGTGATAATTTAATTTTAGTTTTTCTTTATTCTATTGGATTCAAAGCAAAATAGCATTTGAAACGTATATTTGCAGTATATATTACCTCTCCATTTACCTGAGCTATTACAAATTTCATTTCAGGGGGACGTTTATAATAATATATCACTGGCGGAGAAAGAGCGTGGTATATTTTATATTATTCTTTCTACTACTATTCTACTCTTTTGCTCCCACTGATTCCAATTTTCTATATAAGAATCTTCAATATAAGAGTGAATAGTGAGAATAAGACAAATATGAGATCCTTGAGCTCGACGTAAATAGTCACATTCAAGATCTATAGGATAGGATCGAAAAATAGGACCCATGTGCTCGAATAAGACCATACGTTTCCTAATGAGAGCGAAAGAGATAGAGATTTAGACAAAAATGAGAACCTTGCGCTCGACGAAAATAGTACCATTGAGAACACACACACATGCGCTTGTTTTTCTATCTCGATGAGTGGAATGAGTAAGACTGCAGCAGAAAATGCTCAACTAACTGTTTGTCACTTACTGTCACTATACTCCAAACTGTCGTTTCAGGGATATTTCTTTTTTGTGCATATAACTGTCCGAAAGTGATTTTTTGCAGAATAAACTTGATTCACTGTTTTAAATTTAAACGAAACAATGAATCCTTCATTTTTATGTTCTATTTGTATGAAGAAACCGTAAGATGCAACAATTGTTGTGAAAAGTATGCAATCCTCTCAGGATTGCATACTGATTGTAGTGATTGGTATGGTAAAAGTCAGGACCTCAGTGAAATGGCTAAGAAAACAATTATCACTGTATGCGCAGAAATTTTACAGGACAAAATAAAGGAAACTCTTTACGAAACTAAAAGTTATCTACAACCGGACAAATTCCCTGATAACGTTGTATCAGAAATACCTCCACTATTAACTTGCTTCCTACATAAATTATTATTATATGATGAAAAAATCGTGTCAGATGAATGTCCTGTTATCCCAAAAATAGATAGTATAGGCTATAGTATTATTTCAGCACTTCGTCCTAAATCCTTCATTCGTTGCTTCAACAACCTAGCTGTTGAGACATACATTTATCGAAAAACAGGATCGATGTTAGTTATCAATCTACTAAGCAAACTGGGTATTTGCACATCATACCATAATATTCAGCTTCATGAAGCTTCATCAATAATTTATCTTCAGAAGACTATAATTACTGATGCTTTCCTTCAATATGTCTTTGATAATACTGACCGTAATACAAGGTGGGCCAAAAGAAATCACCCTATTGAAAGATGTTCTTATTTTTGCAAATGGCGGCCAATGTCAAATCTGTTTTGGCATTTGTAAACTAGACAGATTTAGAATACAAGTGAACAAGCCATGGAACGATACACTCCCCGCGGAATGCGAAATAATCGCAGCGCGAATTCCATCGCCGATTCCCCGGTCGTCCGGCACTAACTGCGCAAACACTGGGCCGTTTGGCCAGGGACTACAAGAGACGCTGCCAAGAGTGGCCGGCCCCGGAGTACCTATTCTGCCGAGAATATCGCAGCTGTTGCTGAGGATGTCGAGCTGTCGCCTGAAATATCAACCAGACGCCGTATCTCGCAATTAGCCATCAGCCGGTCGTCTCTAAGGTGAATTTCCACCTCAGCGGGTACGTGAACAAGCAAAACTATCGCTTCTGGGGCACCGAAATTCCACGAGTGTAGCACGAGGAGCCATTACACCCGCGAAAAGTGACTGCATGGTGCGCTGTTCAAGCTGGAACAGTCATCTGTCCTTTTTTTTTCGAGGACGCCGCTGGTCAAACGATAACAGTGAACGGTGCGCCCTATATGGCCATGGTAACCGAGTTTTTTCTGCCACAATTGAACGAATAAAGACTGTAGAACATGTGGTTCCAACAAGACGGAGCGACGGCACACACTGCGGGAGACACAACCGATATTCTGTAGGCGGCGTTCCCGGGTCGCCTCATCTCTAGTTTGGCGATTTGCACTGGCCCGCAAGATCGCCCGATTTAACCGTTCCAGACTTTTTTGTGGGGTTTTTTGAAGTCCCGTGTTTACTTGAACATGCCCGAGACCCTGAAAGGCCTCAAGGACATCATTCGACATGAGTGTGAGAATCTGTCGCCCGAAGTTCTCGCTGAAGTGATGAAAAATGCCATAAAACGAGCACGTATAGCAATCGATTGTGGTTGCGCCCATTTGGCCGATATCATCTTCTCGACTTCACTATTAAAATTCTAAAGGTTCAAATAAACAAAATCAAAAAACAAAATCGAAGCTTTTTATTTAGAAAAAAATTGAGAGCCAAACAACATCGGCATGACTTCTTTTGGCCCACAGTGTATAAGAACCTCAGGTGGTCAGGAGACTTTTCATTGTTTAGGAGGCATAGCTGTGTACACACCAGCAAGTAGTATTTGATATAAAAGAACTCCAAATAATGTAAAAAAATCTGCAGCGCAATTAGAATCTACAACAGACATCATCGGTGAGATGAGATGTAAGATGAGAGATTGCCTTCTGGATTAAAAAACATCACCTATGCAGATCCTAGTAAACTATGTTTAGGCATTTTACCTCTTGTATCACCATCGTATATAACATTTCTATCAGGCATATTACATGCCTCCCGTTCATTAGATGACCATCCTCCCAAATTTGAAAATTTGCGCTGAATCCAATGGAATAAAAAAAATATAAAATAAAAATATCATTGACTAAAATTGAAATGAATTTTTTGTCAAGATTATTAGGTATATGAAAAAAGGTATAAATAAGTAAACAAAAATGTCCGAAAAATATTAATTAAATCCCAAGGAAACATGTAGGATCGCTTTGAAAATGAAAAAAAAGATTATTATCAATATTTTTACAATTTTGCACATTTAAATGCATTTTGTGCAAAAACTATGAGAGATACGCGAAAATACGTTGCAATTTTTTGTAGGGGATTTAATTTCCTACAATTTTGTAGTAGGATCTTTTTTTATTTTTCCAGCCAATCGCGAGATATAGACGAAAAAGTTGTTTTTGCACCCTTTTGCAATGTATTTGCACCCTTTGCCGGTATTGCAGCACCCTGCAATTTTAGTATATTAATCTACGAAGACTCACGGAAATTTTGGCGTTAGTTGCAGGTGTTCAACCAAAATGGCAAAGTTAGGCTTTAATTGACTGGACTAGTGTTTATAGAACACACAGAGTATTGTTTCGTGTGGAGTTTGAATCCACAACATTTAGCGCAG
Source organism: Phragmatobia fuliginosa (assembly GCA_932526445.1). Taxonomy (NCBI): domain Eukaryota; kingdom Metazoa; phylum Arthropoda; class Insecta; order Lepidoptera; family Erebidae; genus Phragmatobia; species Phragmatobia fuliginosa. The sequence continues at coordinate 13,156,276 of OW052074.1, read as the reverse complement.
TAGAAACTACTTATCCACCACTTATAACCTAATCTGTGATGGCTGAAATATAAGTTTATAACAAAATGTTTATTTCAGCGAAATACATTTTGGCGCTTTACATCGGCTGCCTAAAACAAACAACGTATTTCATCCAATGATTGTAATTCAACCGAAGTCATTTGCATAATTGTATATTATTTATCCAGTTCATAGGAATTAATGGCGTGCAATTTGAGAATAATGATATTAATTTTAAATTTTATCAAGTAAATGACAGAATCATTGTACGAACGAGTATGTAAATTTAGATCGTAATTGTTCAAATGTGTGTTAACGGATTGTAGAAGATTTGTTTTTAAATATTTAAAATTGTTTTTATTACGGTTAAGCCTTTACATAAAATATGAAAATAATTGCAGCTTATTTGTCATCCTATTCTCATTTTCAACCCTACTCCAAAAATAACTGATACCTATGTGTGATCATTTGAGAATCAACATTAATATCTTAATTAATGTTCAATGAAATATTTTTAATATTATAAATAGAGTATACTATTGTGTCTGTGTGTGTATGTGTGTACTGTTATTGAAATAACTGATACATTCACCATTCTAGTTAGCATTTTTTAAAGCAGTTTAATATTTGCGGATCATACAAACATCAGGTCTGACCCTTGAATAGAACCAGACAGCTCTTGATCATCAGCCGCAAGTACTAGACCAACAAGGCAGTCAAGAACAAATATTTCCTACCAAAATACAGGCTTTAGCCTAGTTTGGTAACCAGTGATAATACCCCAATGTAAGCCACAGTGTATAACTTCAGCGTAAAATTATAATTGTATTTGTTCCTAAGACCAATAAAGATTTATTTATTTATTTATTTCGGACATCTAAGACACAACGCCATCTAGTCCCATACTAATTTGTACAATGGGTACTAGGCAACTGATATAAATGCATATATGTTTTTTTTTTGTAAACGTATACATATTATACTTAGAAAACACCCAGACTCCGAAAAAATATTTGCTGATCATCAAATATTTGGTTTGATCCAGCAATCGAGCCCGAGGTCTAAGGTACAGCAGTAGCATACTCTATCATTGCGAGAGAGAGTCACTTAAAAAACGCTCAAAATAATTGTTTTTTTATAGATAACTTGAAACATTCCATTTTATGTTATAACAACTTTGTAAAATGATGGTCTAATATAAGACAACCCACTCTAAAATCTTGCCGAGACAAAACAACATTTATTCGGACAGCACCTACAAAAACAAGGCTAAATTAAATGAAACAAGAGTCTTCCGAGAAAGTCCGCTAAAAGCCCACGGTGGTTTATTTTATATTATTTATAATTTTCTCGTTCGAGAACTCAAACTCGGCGTCTTAATTTGCGTCCCGTAACGAATTACACACTTTTTCTTACAAAAAGTTCTTTTATAAAGTGCCTCGAGGAAGATTGATGTCCATTAGTAGCTAATTTCCTAAACAATTTCGGCAAAGGACACAACGTTAATCGAAGCAAAAGATGATTGTTCTGTGTTCCTGTTATTAAAAGAAAAACATTGGCTTTGTTTACGAACCCGCTATTGACTACAAATATAATTTATTACTTTTCAAGTTTCTCGTTTGTTACCTTTTAACAGATGCCCATTAAGTGCCTACGTGACATTGTAATTCGGAAGGTTGTATTCGCTGGTAGCCTAAATCTTATTCCTGGAACGGAACTGTTAAGGCGCGGTAGGTACAGTATAGATAAGACTTTATTATGGACCTTTATTACGTGAAACTACTAATAAAAATAAAGCAAATTGTCAACTCATGACATGATCATAAAAAGAAAAGTGAAGATGGTTGTAGTGTGAGTATTTAGACGCACTATTTTCTTTTGCACTATCTTGTTTCTGACCTTTCCTTTAATATTATCTCTTTTTTTCTATTTGTATTCCTAAAATAACATCCTGACGCCAATTCGTTTGCGTAATTAGAACTGAACTTCAGGGCAATATGAAGGCTTAATACGCCTGACATACACGTTATGTACTTTACGTTTAAAGTCTTATCATATTAAACTATAGTGTTAGTTTGTTATAAATGAAACTCATAGAAGCGTGTAAAAATGTTTTAAAATGAGAATCAAGGTAACATAAAAACAACAAGAAAATCCAGACTACAAAATTAAAGATAACATAACAAACGAGACAAACCACAGACAAAGACCGTGTAAATTCAGAACACGAGAAATGTCAAAGATTATATCAGAGTATGTCACTCATCTTACATTCTCTCCCGATGTTGACTTGAACATTTTTAATAAAAAATATATCTTTACGTTTTTCACTAATGATTCTTCTAGATTCTCATCAAACGGAATTTCGTTGTGTGAATATTTTAATGGACACTCTTCCTTTTAAAAATAGTCTTCAATTAAAACACTGCTCAAACTGCTATTACGGTGACATGTATATACGTATTATATTTTTTTGTAACAAATTGGTTGAAATTTAAAATAGAAATATGAACGTTTGTCAGTTTAACTTATCAAATTGTAATAAAACGTTCATTCACTCACATGTTCAGTAGACGGAAAACCTATCATAGTAGCTTCTATACCGTCATGTAAACTAAGCCTACAATAGACGGAGTTTAGGATTTACCATGAACACAATATCATAACTCACATACCTGTATTTCATCACAATGTTCGTCAAAAGTTTGACAGCTCATGACATTTCACAGACCACTCGGCTGGTCGATAACCCTGGATGACATTACAAAGCATGTCACATATCAGATTTATTTGGTTTCGTATAGATGACTGATAGCGATCAGTTTTTTAACGGTCACTCTCGATTGATATGTGTATTGATATTTAGGCGAATAGACAAATATCGAGTTCATAATTTGAGATGAAATTTATTATCATTATAATATTAATTATAAAATGTAGTTGAGAAGTTTTTGTAACTCACTAAAGATGACATTTATCAAAATACTAGCTTTCTCCTGCGTGTATGTCGGTTATCGCGGTAAAAAGTAGCCTATGTCCTTTCCCAACTTCAGTTCTATCTTCATACCAAATTTCATCAAAATCCGTTCAGTGGTTTAGGCGTGAAAGCTTAACAGACAGACAGACAGAGTTACTTTCGCATTTATAATATTAGTAGGGATATTTTTAATTACTTTATTATAACATTAGATAAAATAAGTTTTAGTTCTGAGGTAGATGATCTTTAATAAATGAAGAGTAACGATCGTAGTTTAAAATCGGAGACAGAAAGAACACGCAATTAAAACTAATACTAATATTATAAACACGAAAGTAATTATATCTGTTACTTTTTTGGCTAAAACCGCTTCACAATCCTGAGTAAGGACATAAGCTACTCCGTATTGCGAAAGCCGATATACATGCATTTGGAGCCGCGGGCAAATCTACTTAGTACTATATTTTATATACTTCATATTATAATTCACCTATAACTATAATTATTGTGTTACTAGCATTGCTCATCAAAACGATCACTGAAGCAATCAATATTACCGTTTTGTATTTAAGACGTTCGTCAACCCACATTCGATATCGCTTCCTGATGATACCAAGCTTTCGAATCCAAATTAATTTAAATAGGTACATCCTTGTCTTTTCGCTCCACTGGGCATGAGGCCATTTGCAATTCCTACACCCCAGTAGTTCCGATTCGTTCCCTGACTTAAAATTACTACGAACTTTGCTACTCTGTGTTGGTTTTTATTTGTTTCTTTCGTCTACAGAAGCTGAGTTAATACTTTTTACGTTTTTTACTTTCAAACCTCTATAGTTCTTGACTCGAAAAATCTCTGGCTCCTTGACGGTGATAAATTACCTGAAAAAAAAAGTTTTTTCCATTACATGCGTACGTAAGTTATGTAGCTTTATGTGGAACGTATGAATTGTTTTAACATTATTGTAGCTGTGAGCCTGGTCTTGAATTTTCTATAACCTTTAGGGTAGTAACATTTACAAAACAGATATATTTATCTAGTGTTCTGCTTTCGATAATCTAATTATTAATACTGCGAATTGCAGTTTACATATCTGATATTATTATCGTGAACATTAGCTTTGATATAAGTAGTATAACAATACGTTACCCTTTGTAGACAAAATTTAAATAATCAGAAACGACAGGTTGGACTAGTCACTATATTTGAAAGAACTTCCCAATAACGATTGTTGCCAATAGATGTTCAAGAAAACTGTAACCGAAGACTTAATATACTCTTCGAGACGCGGGTGCGAAAGACCATCAAATTTTCATACTCCGGATTATTATTAAGAATTTCTTGAATGATAAATTCAACAACACATTTGGGCCGACCCGTAAATAAAGCTCAAGACCTTTGTATCTTGTTTTATATTGTATCCTAAACTTTTTTTTACATTGAAGCCTACCAAAGTGACTCTACTCTGCCTGTTGGAAAGCATTAGTAGACTCCAGTAGTAGGGGTCACCATCCTCATTGTGAGGGTAGGTAATGCAGTATGGTGACCCAAACCATGGCGGCCTGGTCAGTTGTTTCTGCATCTGCTGATGATGCTACTGTAATTATTAGGATGGTATTCTGTGTGAGGGTAGTACTGCCCCGGTCGAGCAGTCACATTCGTGTTGAATTCATCGTGGCTCTACTACTGGCTAAGGCTGTCGTATTTATAAGTATTGAAATGTATCCATTACTCCAAAAGTAACACAGGTTTTCTTACAAAATGTTTGGATGCGATCGTAAATTACAAGACAATGTTTTGAAAGTGCAAACGCATGTCAATAGGTTCGTACTACGGATAGTAGCCAAATGTCACTACATATTTTCAAAGAAATGAGGTCTTATTAAAAAGCTAAATAGATGTTCTGAAATGAAATCATGTGATTTTATAAAAAAAACGCTAGTGACATTGAATATCACACATAACTCTAATTTATGTTTCCAAGCTGCAGAAATAAAAATTTTAGTCACGTGATTATTGTTTGAAGTACGTACATATTCTGTCGTTTTATTCCGTTAATAAATAATAAAAAAATAAAGTGTTCAAGAAAAGTGGTGAAAAATTTTAAAAGCGACAGAAATGTTATTTGTAGTCAATAAATTGTTCTTACTTATAAGTGCATTATCTTATGTTCCTAAATAACATATTTTGATTTTCATATCAATTTTAATTGTTATTTTAATCATCATTGAAAGTAGCAATTTTAAGTTATGTAAACATTCGGTGTAAATGAATGATGACATTAAAATATTAAATTAAAAATAAAACAAATTGCGTAAAAAGATACTTAATATAACTTAAAAAATAAACAACTTTAAAAACTTAAACGAAGAAAACAAGTCAAATTCACTTATGTGTTCATTGATAATAGAATTATTTATTAGTATATTGTAATTAAATTTATTCTGCACTCAAATCGACTTATCGCATAAAGAAAAAACTCATTACATGAATGTCTACTATCAAAGAGCGAATGTCAAAAATAACAAAATTGTTAAAAGCCCGAAACAAACTAAACTAACTTGTATTTTGTATGTACCTACTTATATAATACAATACAATTTAAACTAACGACGCAGATGTTCGCAATTCTATTTAAATAAAACGCCTATTGCATTAGTATCTTCTATACTACGAATTGTTCTAAATATTTGACGTCTGTATAGTCACTCGCGTTCTCACGTCATCTACGAATAAACATGAGTACGCACTGAAAATAAAATACTAAGCGATGGCATTTGAAACGCATGGACCGAAATAACGTAATGTGTCACCACAATGCCGTGTTCACAGACCTAGTATGGCAGAAGTAGGAACGCGACTGTCATGTAACATAACTTTCATGTAACTGTATCTTATTAAATATGAAAGACACTGATGTGACATGTAAATGAAAGTGTAGCAAATCTCGTTTTATTTCAAAATTAAATGTTATATAGATTTGTTTACAATGTTTTTTTATTTATTTTTCATAAATCTATATCCATACTAATATAAATTCAAAAGTCTATTACAATTTCATGACAAAACCTCGCGTCAATTGCATTGTGATATTTTACGTTATACAAGGGCTGGCTTTAATTCTAAAAGTTCTTAAAGGAATACGAGCAACATCAAAATATGATTTCTTATGTGGAAACCCTGACAGGTCGTCGTCTCTCTAGTGGCAAATGGAAAGACAATATTATGTTATGAGTCCAATCAACTAAAACCACATGTTACATAGGAAATCCCTATGAACTACGACAGATCAGATGGTTGTTTTTTTAAAATTTGTCAACTATGCAACATTGTTTGCACTTATGTAGAGATATGTATAGTTAGTTTAAATCACGAAAATTTATACCTTTAACTTTTACTTTCAACGTCATAGGTTAGTTACCTAGTTATATATCGTCGGCTTATTGCAAGAAGTCATTAACTGCAAAAAATCACTAAATACGTTTTAATCTTTATTTGTGATAGAAGTGTGAGATCTTAAAGATAAAAATGTATTTATTGATTTTTTGCACTTAATGACTTCTTGCAATAAGCCGACGATTATATATTGTTACCTAGCATTTGGAGAGCGGTGAATTGAAGACAATGCTACCTGGTTCAAATCCCGGATCAAGTCAAAATGTGTTATTGAGTTCTCTCTCTCTCTCTCTCTCTCTCTCTCTCTCTCTCTCTCTCTCTCTCTCTCTCTCTCTCTCTCTCTCTTTCTCTCTCTCTTCTCTCTCTCTCGCTCTTACCTCACCCCGTTTGTGCCAAATAGCCGTCATATCGTGTAATGAGGATGAGGGAATATAGAGGACACCTCTAGTTGAGCACATACTTGTATGCTATAATATCTTCTGCGTAGTTGGCTTGTTTCTGTTGAGACTGACCACCGTGGCTGATATAGACTAAGAGAACTTACTGCAATAACAAAATCATGTCGCATAGTCTTGGAAGAAATCATCACCAACAATGTCAGTGTGATGGTGACCTAAATAATAAAGAGAACTTCAGTCTCAATACTTAATACTTGTTTATTGTATACCTTTTTAGTGCTTTATTTTTGATTGTTTCGTAATCGTAAAGAACTCATATATGTTTGTAATGTTAGTTTTATTTATAAATGATATACATTAATTAGATATGTGAAATAGTTTATAGGCACATCCAAAATGTCAAAAAGTTTATTTGACGACTATTTCGATTTGTGAACTTGATTTTGTTACCATTTAACTGAACGTAGATATAATTATTAAACTCATTCATGTGAAAAATTATTGTGATATATAAATCCACTAAGTAGCCGGACGAGGAAGTAGTTCGGATTGCTTTTGCTTCTACGGGAACGGAATCCTAAAAGCTTATCGAAATGAACATTGACACAATTCTGTACTATGTTAGTAATGATATTTTTATCTTTTCGTGGACGTATATGTGTTGAGTTCATTGCCTCAATAAAGAATTTTAATTTTATATAAGTTACGCGAATCAACTTCCATCATTCTAAATGCGAAAATTCCAAAATTCATCAGGATACCACTACTATGGTATCTTGATGGTACTGCAAGATATGTTTGGCTTGTCACGTACTTTACTAACCTGTCTATGAAAACAACGAAGTTATCCGAACTGCAGAACCTCCTCCTTTTCTAAAGTCGGTTAAAAAGTGGAAATTTATGAAACATACTTACATTGACACTTGACGCGGAATGTCATTCAGTCCCAAACTAAGCAGAGCTTGTATTCTGGGCACTGGACAACTGATATAAATACATAAACATACTTTTTTTTTGTAACTAGATACATATTATACATAGAAAATATCCAAACTCCGAAACAAATGTTTGTATATCACACAAACATTTATTTCTCTTATATCTCTTATAAATGGATTGTAAATGATATGAGGGGTATTTCATTGATTGTAATTAAATTGCGGTAAAATTTATTTCCTATACTTTTTGAATTGTGGTTAGTTCGCCATTCATATTTCTTTTTTCTTTTTATTTTTAATCTTTTTAGAAATACAGCTCCCGCATTAGGAATATAAGTCCTGAGTAAAGATTTTGTAAACATACATGAAACGAACACAGGCGCAGATTTTTCTAATCAAACAAATGTTGTCTCACGTTGGATTTGAACCCACGAAACTTTTCGCAGTAGAAAGCTGCGTAGCGACCGCTTAAACCACAAAGCTAACCGTGCAGTCAGCAATAGAATAATGTGCGTTTAATTTTTGCGTTCAGTTTTATCCCAAATCAGTTAATGCTGTAAACATTAACTAAATTGCAAGATGAAAATTTTACCAAGTAATTAATTACTTCTTAAAAATATAACTTTTCTCATCTTCATTTCCAACGATAGAAGTGTAAACGACTTTTTAAGCAGCTTTAAAAGAGGAAATACTGAATTTTTGTAATGATTATTAATACTTTTATAGGCCAAAAATGTAAAAATTCGTACTTAAAAAAATCTTCCGTTATTGAACAAATTATCAGCATTGGGCCTATATTTCAAGCCTTTATAACCCTGAACATACAATAAAAGCTTTTAAAATATGAAGAGGTTTTCAATAACTGTATTTCTTTGAGAAATATAAATGATATTATCTGCTGTTCATCTTCAGGCGGTCTTTGACGATAAAACATTCTACGATGTTACTTATTTACTTACTATGTACATCGATGAAAGGAATTTTCCACCAAAAAGGATCTATTTGCGACTGTCTATCAAAACAGTCATGCTTTAATCTTTTCAAATGGCCCATTTTCCAGCCAAGATTGTGTAGGTACAGAATTATGTTCAAATATAGAATTGTGGAGGAAATTGATTTCATAAGCAGCTGTCTCTTCATATTTCCAGCTTATGTACATTTGCGTTGAAATAATAAAACATAGGGCGGGTGTCATTCATTCTAGCGAGCATTGACTAATTAAGATGATATTTTGCTGGCGAAAATGTGTGACAAGAGGGAGAAATATCATAAGAAATAATAAACCAAACGATTACTTAGGTAGTATGGAGCTGATTTATTCGATGCGAGAGCGTTCGTGATGTGCATGAAGCAATGCCGAGAGGCCTCAAGCGAAACCCTTTCATGTAATTTCTATTCAGTACCTGTACTAACATAACGAGACCTAAGTACTAATAGTGATAACGGAGTATGTAGCACAGTTGAGCCCAACCAATAACATTGGTCCAATTATATTTGACCTTACTATGACTCGGTTTATTTTATCTGAGGGATCGCTGAAGATTTTAATTAGAAAAGTAAACTGTGAAGGTAAAACAAAGGCTGTCAGTTGAAATACTTTGTTTGAAATTGCTTTTTTATTCAAATAGAATACGATGTTCTCATTTTAATTAAGTTAGAAAGAGAATTCTATATTTGACATTGGATTCAATGTAAGTTAATCTATAAAATAGGTAACATAATAATCAATCGTAATATTTTATTTCCAGTTATTTTTGAATGTTTGTTAGTGTTTATATATGTGTGTAGATCGCTGCTTCGGTAGTCTAGCGGTTAGTTTATGAGACTGCCGATCTAGAAGTCTCGGGTTCGATTACCGTATTGGGCCGTAAGCGTTATTAGGTTTTTTCTTATAATCCCTGGAGAATGGAAGTTAGGCTGTGTTTTACACCCCTGTCTGGAGTCCACATCACTTGAAGCCATCGGTTTCGATTGTGAAAAATAATTATGGCAATCGTTAATGGGAAGTAAGTGTCCTCAAATATACAAATAATTAGTTCTATTTTCGTGTTCAGTTCGTTCTTAGGATTGCGGAGGTCAGATGGCAGTAGCTCCGTGGAAAATTCTATAGCGATTCCAAAACCTGAAACGGTGAAATAAAGCTTCTTATTTAAATTTATTTATTTATTAGCACTTCCTGTAAATGTCTAGCATAAGTTGAATTTAATGACACAGGATATAATTAGAAACTTTGAAGTGAACTTGACAGTGAATCTCTTTAATAGCTACTATTAAACCTATCGAGTCCAGATTTATATTTTCATCATCATCATCAACAGCCTTTAACAGTCAGCCTTTAACAGCCACTGCTGGACATAGGCCTCTCCTTAGAAAGGAGGTTTTGGCCTACTATACCACGCTGGCCAGACGGGTTGGTAAAGGGTTGGTTTCAAGTTTTCCTTCTCTTTGCATTGATGTTGTCTTGCTTAGTTTATCCCTTAGTCGCCTTTTACGACACCCGCGGGATGAATAGGGGTGGTGAAACTCTGTATTCTTAATCCGTCACCACACGGACATTTATATTTTAATGAGTCCAAAATGTGGGCTTTGTAAGAATTATTTAGTAAGAATACATTTGTGTTTCAGTTTTATTAAACATACTTCTTATAAGATATTTGCAATAATATAAAAAAGTATTTACTTAAAGTAGTTAATAGTATTCCTTTGTTTTTTATCGTTCTAAAAGTGATATCAAGGCGCCAAAATAATAGCCCATAAAGCAATGATCACACTAGCTTGTTTGCTTACATCAGTGACATTCGTGCTCATATATTTGTGAGTCAGTGGGCGGCGGCTATTGTGTTCACAATAGGGTTGTCACCTATTATTTTCTAAATATTCATAGATTTTTTTCTTCATAGCTAATGGCTATTTGCCATTTAAGCCTACTTTCTAATTTTCTAGAGAGTTAGTTTGTGAAATTCCGAGCGTAAAAAATTGGTGTATTTCAACTTTTTAAAATCTTAAGTTTTTAAATATTGAAATGAATACTTATAATGGATAAAAAGAATACAATACAAATTTCAATACTATTAAATTTAATAATAGTAATACATATGATCTTCAAATAATGTTTTATTAAAACAAAAACAAAAAAGTAACGTAGCAACCCTGCGACCGGCACTTAGTCGTAGTGTCGTCGCTGGCCTACCGCCAAAACGAATGCGGAGCTATGAGCAATCCTCTTAATAACCTGTATCGGTTAATCAACCCGATACCGCCGTTGTGCAATTAGATCCAACAGTCGCTCGTGTGCAAGTCACATTAATTCACCTTCTCCGTCTTGCGGTACACCTTCTTGTGGACTCATTATTGGCCTGTCAATGCTTATGGAAAAATGTTTCAGGAGGTTTATTGGAGGAAAATGTAAATGTAACCCTACACATACTTGATAGGTATCACAGTAATAGGAAAAAAATATAATATTATTGTTATTGGTATATTAGGCCTCCTTTCTAAGGAGATGCCTATGTAGAGCAGGGGCTGTTAAGACCTGTTAATGATGTTGATAATGATTCTCAACATCATTTAAAACCTCACTACTCAGATACTCAAAGCTTCTTCTCACAGATTAGCCGAAACAGACAGAATAATAGAAAAAATATTAAAAAAAATATTTTTTTTGTAAGTAGGTACTATACTTCCACATGCGTTTTGTAAAGAACTATCCATTTGATATTACACTTCAATTTTATTTATTTTGTTTACATATGTATCTATAGTTGATCTATATCCTTTGATAATTACATTTAGTGCGCAGCTACTCAAGCGAACATAATAATTATTGTTTTACGCCAAACTATCTAAATATACCTACATATTTACAAATAGAGGGCTACATAAAAGTTATTATATATATTTACAAAACGGGATTATTTAATTCAAATATTCACATAATTTCTGGTTCAATATTTTATTCAGTTGTTTATGAGTTGCTTAACTACATACCTCCACAATATAGCTTAATCTTAATGCATTACCTCCCACAATTTTTTCTCACATTTAAAGAATCGCTACTTACAAAATTACTCAGATTTGTAAGCCGAAATAAGAATCAAAGATTTAGCCAACATCAATAACATATTATTATATCGTAGGAACAAACATCTTTATAGTGATTACAACTAAGTACTTTGGATTAGTCCCAAAACACGAACAATTAATGAAACTCGAGATTACTGCAACTGAAAAATAAAGTGACTGAATTTTAGTCAAACTTGCTTTACATAATTTTAAAGGTTCAAAATTTAACACAATCGCACCCTGTGACGTCACGTAGGCGAGAGAACACACGTGATTGTATTGCAAATACTTTACGAAGCCCTAGGGATGTTCAAGCAATCACGCTCACTGGAGCTCTTAGTATACGTGCATACTAAATATTGGACGAAAAGCGAACGCGGTCAGACTACGCGACGCCTATTGAAAGTGAATCGCATTTTTACGTGTTCCCCTCTAGTTTGTGTTATTCAGTGAAAATAATATTATATTCCAAATTTATATCGTTGTTTTTGGCTAAATTTTTTTTTTTTTTTTAACATTAACATACACATCAAAGGACAATTATACTGCTTACCAACCATGTTTCAAATATTGTCGAATATGTCACCGTACATGTTCGTATGTTTTAAAGCTGCAATTAAAATAAACAGTAAATACTAAATAAAATGTTCTAATCCAATATGTAAGTTCTATCTATTCGAAATGTTATTCAAACTAATCCAGTCGCTTGGGAGTGTTTGTTATCATATCATATCATATTTAATTAAATGAAAACAAAGAAATCGCAATATATCTTTGTTGTACTTCAAGACCATTTCCAGATTTCCAGTTTAAAAGGATTTCAACATGATTTCATACTACGTAAACGCATATAAAACTTCTGACAAATACTTTTTTGAAAAAGTTTCTTTGTAGCTTCGTAAGAATATTAATTTTATAGAACACATAAGTACAGTATATATAAGTAGCCATCAAAATGAATAGCTATTGAGATTAAAATGTACAAAAAAAGGAATATTTAAAGGATTTTTTGTAAAACATGTGGACGTTTTACAAAAAATCCTTTAAATCTTCCTATTTTTGTATGTGGATACAAATGAAGCAACTGATTTAGCATCAAATTGATTAATATTGTTGACATAAGATTACAACCGTAAACGAGAATTGTACCAGTCAAATTACTTCGCAAGATTTGTCCTCGGCTTCTCCTTTCGTAATTTAGTCGACGGCAAACTTTACGAAATTAATGTATTCAATTTTAAATGCGCGTCACAAAATAGGTAAATCGGAGCCAACTTAGATAAATCTGCGTCTCCAGTTCGGCGAGGGATCATAAGTTTCTAAGCCTTTCGTAATTAAGTTGACCGTTTCGATCTTATAATTTTAATTTTCGTAACCTCCAAAATGTCTATTCCTTAACTCTTTAATTTCATTAAAATTATTTTCGGTACAAGAACAAAGTAGATTATAAAACCTTCATGTTTCAAGAAATACACCAGTAACTACTAGTTTTCATTTTTGTGATATTGCCGTAACCGTGCCAGGTTAGAAATTACTATTTTTGGGTTCTGAAGAATATTGGTGAACGTTTATAATAGAAGTTTTAAATAACTCTTTGGCCTAGTCATATGAAATCAAAAGCTGGTAGATGAGATGATAATATGATAATTTTACTTACAGAAACTGGGGTGACTGAGGAAAATATGTGTAGTTACTTGACCAACAGTCACGAGTACCCTTTGTACTAAATAAATAATAATAAATATTTTTGGACATCGTACACACAACATCATCTAGTCCCCAAACTAAGCAGAGCTTGTATTATGGGTACTAAACAACTGATATAAATACAGAAACATTTTTTTTTGTAAATACATATATATTAGATTATAAATATGTATATAGAATGAAACTACACTTTCACTGTGTGTGTTACTATTTTCCGTGACGTTTATTGTAACGGAAGTATATTATGATGGTTGAAATACAAGTCAACCTCAACATGTTTCTAAAAAAACGTCTACTGTCAAAGCATTAATAAATGAATGTATAAATAATAAGGTCGCACTTTTAAAGCTTGGAAATTGTAGTGTTAAAATATAGCAAAATGGCTCGACATGCTGCCAAGCTGTATAGAACAATGTGGGTTCCATATTTGGTGGTCGTTTTTAGTGGAACGCTTGTTATAAAAGCAAGGCAATTTCGCTTATCGCGTTTGCCTTGCAAATGTAAACGAGAATATGAAGTTAGACAACACTACAGTATTCCTGTTATAGCCTCAACATCAAAATAGCTTTTTTCCTCACTATTTACAATATAGTTATCAGATATTGTTTTCTGACTTCCTTATCGGGATCAATTATGTGCTCAAGCGTATGTATACTTACGCTTCCACCGTCAAAGGAGCACACTGAGGCATATTAAACACTAATAGAGAGCCTTACTAAGTACTAGCTATTGTACATGGTTTGACTCGTACGTTTAACAAATTAAAATATAAAATTTTCATACAACTGTCCATTCTCTTTGTTACAATTTAATGTATGTACTTTGTTTGAACCGATAATTTAAAGAACTTGGTGGGCAGCGGATGGATACAGATTGCCTGAGACCGGGATAGCTGAAGCCCCGAAGGGTGAACTTACCAACTTCATCGGCTGTCAAAATATGGAATTTTGTGGTTTAGGTTCCGCGTTGAACAATAAGTCAGCCCGGGTGAATAATTTCAAATGTAATGGATTCTTGATTTTTCATTTATTAATTTAATTGCAACTAAAAGATAGACAAAACTTTAATGAACTACGTATACTACAAATAGCTATCTAATAAATCATTTTATGAAGAATCAGTGTCTAACTAAAAGTGTAAGAATCTCAAGCATAATTTACATAACATTTTTTGTTTATACTTTGGAATATTACAATATAAATCATTTTATTTTAGATCATTTGACGCATCCGCCACGCCGTGCCGTCCAGAATGTTCCATTACCATAATTTTAACAAGGGAAAAGATCAAAACGTGTGCTTATAATAAAAACAATGGAGGGTCCCATGCGTTCGTAAATGTTTTAGCGGTCTGGACCCTTGCTTTCGCACGCGCCAAACATTTTTAAATAACTTATTTTCACCACAGAGGTTTCTTTTGAAAATAACTTAGTGTTAAATATCTTTTCGGCGAATATTTTTATGAAAACATGCGGCAAAGACTTTTAGGTATGTCGTTCTCTTAAACTTTGCTCTATAGTATTTCGAACTGTTACTACAGAAATATTCCGTAAGGTGATGAATTAAAAGTTCGGAGTGCTACCACCACTATTCATCCTGTGGATGTGGACGCCTAAGAAAGCATACTCTGCAAATTGAAGGAACCCTTGAAATTATCCTATCCGTCTGGCCAACGCGGTCATATATGTTAAAAGAAAAAAAGGCAGGTTGCTATGAAACCGGTTGTTTACTTTTTACTTGTCACTTGTAAAAATAATGTAAAATATTAAACATATATCGGATTACAAATTATCTTTTATTATCGCTTAAATCTATTGCAAACAATAACTTCTTCCAAAAACGTGCCACTCTATTAGGTTATGCGCCCAGGAGTTATTTAAATGCCGTAAAGATGGATTTTTCTACCAAAGTTGAAATCGGAAAATTAGTTGGTCAAGAAAATTGGTGTACATGGAAGTATAAGATCACGATAATGCTCGAAGGTACGGAAGGAGCCTACGAAGCAGTACAAGGTCTGCTCCAAAAACCAGTTCTTGCTCCAGAAGCTGGTGATGCCGCCGCTGCTGCCGTCGCCGTAAGTGCGTATAATGCTGCATTAGCAAAATATAAGAAGACGGAGAGCTGCGCGTTGCTGATATTGACGACCAACATGACCGAAGACACTTTGAAGAAAGTCATGCGATATAGAACTGCTCGCGAAGTTTGGCAAGAGCTTCACAGACTATTTGATGGACAGGGTGAGGACAAGGCTTATAGTTTATGTCTAGAGTTTTTCGGAATGAAGCGTAATAATGAGGATGACATACCCACCCTCATGTCTAAGCTGAAAAATGTATGGACTGACTTGAAAGTCGAGATTAATAAACTGGATCCTACAGCTAAGCTCCCAGAACTGTTTCTCATTTGTAAAGTCTTGAATACACTTGATGAGAGGTACTTCAACTTCAAATCAAGCTGGCTAATGCTCAAACAAAACGAAAAGACAATAGATAATTTGACAAGTCATCTGTGCACTTTCGAAAGAGATTTGGGCGGTCAAGGGAGCTCACCACATCAGGAAGCACTAGTGACCACGCCCGCCAAACGTCGTATCAAGAAGGATGAGCATATCACCTGTGGATATTGTTCCGGTAAAGGACACAGAGTTAGAAAGTGTTATAAATGGATAAAGGATGGAAGACCACCGAAGCCATCAAGCACTAACTCACCAGGTTTAAGCAGCTCGCAGTCCAATAAACATGTACAGCAGATATCACTGTATATTGATGCGTACACTCTGGGAGAAACCCGAGATTTAGACAACTGGTATGTCGATAATGGTGCGACTACACATATAGCTGTCAAGAGGCGAATGTTCACGAACTTCCAAGAATTTGAAGACGACCAC
This sequence comes from Phragmatobia fuliginosa, assembly GCA_932526445.1. Lineage (NCBI taxonomy): Eukaryota > Metazoa > Arthropoda > Insecta > Lepidoptera > Erebidae > Phragmatobia > Phragmatobia fuliginosa. Next base: position 13,139,914 of record OW052074.1, on the reverse strand, counting down.
ACCGTCACAACGGCAGACGGGACCACGATACCTGCTTTAGGGATGGGAACCGTTGTGGTAGAGTCAACAGTAAACGGAAATAAAGAACATATTGCCCTCAACGACGTGTGGCTAGTACCAACTCTCACTAAAAATCTTTTTTCGACACTAGCAGCACAAGATAGGATGCCAAATAGCATCTTTATTTCAACAACTAAAGAGTGCAAGTTGAATATCGACGGAGCAACTAAAGTTGTTGGTAAAAGACTTCCATATGGGGGGTTATATAAACTGTGTTTTGTTACAGTTCCTCCAAAACATAATACAGCTATTGAGGTTAATGCTCTGACTGGTAACAATATGTTACAACTGTATGAACGCTTTGCTCACCAAGATAAGAGTCACGTCATACTCGTGGTGAAACGCGAATTAGGCATTGCTCTAAAACAGGACAAAGTAAAATGTGAAGGTTGCATTTTTGGTAAGGCACATAGAAAGCCTTTTGGAATAAGAGATAGAGCTACTAAATCTGGCGAATTAATGCATGCAGATGTTTGCGGTCCCTTTGCTACTCAAAGCATATCCAAATGTAAATATTTCGTTCTCTTCAAAGACGACTATTCCAGTTATCGATTTGTTTATTTTATTAAGGAAAAGTCCGAAGTGAAAGACAAACTTAAGCAAATGCTTGAAGAAGCTAGAAATGCCGGACATTCAATAAAAACATTACTGACCGATAATGGTGGTGAGTTCGATAATGAAGCTGTTCGGAAGATTTTACAGAGTTACGGAATTCAACAGCGGTTGACAATGCCTTACACGCCTGAACAAAACGGCTGCAGTGAAAGGGAGAACCGGACTCTTGTAGAAGCTGCTCGCTGTATGATGTACGCGAGAGGAGAGTTACCGCAAAAGCTATGGGCTGAACTGATTAATACAGCTGCTTATGTGCTTAATAGAACCGGTCCCACTAAAGTGGAAGGGAAAGTTCCTTACGAGCTATGGCATGGCAAGAAGCCAAAAATATCGCACCTAAGAATAATAGGAAGCATTTGTTACGCCCACATTCCAAAGCAGTGTCGTAAGAAAATGAGTAAGAAGGCCATTAAAGGTTTACTAATTGGATATGAAATTGACGGATATCGCATCTGGGACGGAATAAAAACAGTGAGGTCCAGAGACGTTACGTTTGAAAGTGACGTAGAGTTTAGAATCTCTACAAGCACAAGCCCAGAGGGAGAAGATATTGACGTTGAACGTATCAATCCTGGTCTTGCACCTTCCGAGATTGAGCCTGAACCAAACGTTGAGCGTGAAGAGTTTGAGCTTATTGATAATTTCGTTGATGCTGAAGATGTTGAAGTTGAAGAACCAACAATAGCTAATCAACCGGAGACGGAACACAGGTACAACCTTCGAGATAGGTCTACGTTGTCTCGTCCCGTGAGGCTTAATGACTATATATGTCATATTGAGTCAGAACCAGAGACATATCAGGAAGCAATAAACAGACCTGATAGAGTTCAGTGGCAGAAAGCCATGCAAAGTGAGCTGAAATCACTAGAAGATAATAATGTTTGGAACCTGTGTGAGCTTCCATCGGGCAGAAAAGCGCTTCCATGCAAGTGGGTCTTTAGAATAAAGTACAACCCAGATGGTACCATAGAAAAATATAAAGCTAGACTTGTGGTAAAAGGTTTTGAACAGTGCAAAGGTATAGATTATGACCAGACTTTTAGCCCGGTTGCCCGGATGGCGACAATAAGAGCTTTATTAAGTGTCAGTGCTCAAGAAAAGCTTTACTTGACACAATTTGACGTATCGACTGCATTTCTAAATGGTAAATTGCAAGAGGAAATCTATATGCAACAGCCAGATGGATTTAGTGATGGAACGTCGAAAGTCTGTCGTCTCCAGCGAAGCCTGTATGGCCTCAAGCAAGCGCCTCGTTGTTGGAATACCTGCTTCGAAGATTGCTGCGAAAGACTGCTGCAAAAAGGATTTGTACAGTGCACAGCTGACTGTTGCCTGTTTACCAAACAAGTGGGAAATAAGAAAATTCTTATAACTCTATATGTGGATGATGGGCTTGTGGCCACCACAGATAAAAATTTAGCTGACCAGTTCTTGCAAGAACTAGGCAAATCGCTAAAGATAACAAGCAAAGTAGTATCCTATTACTTGGGACTGGAGTTACAGCAATACAAGGATGGGTCTATATTTATAAACCAAGAGTCCTACACCAAACGGATTCTAGACCGCTTTGGGATGGCAGATTGCAACCCAGTCACCACTCCAATCGATAAGACTTCTGAAACAGGGAAAGTTGTAGACGGAGTTCCTGAAAAGAAATTTCCTTATCGAGAGGCCGTAGGTGCTTTAGCGTACCTCATGACAGGTACACGTCCTGACATAGCTTACGCCGTTGGAGTAGCTTCTAGGAAGTTAGAAAACCCAACAGAGGCAGACTGGCTCAAGGTCAAGAGAATATTCCGGTACCTTAAAGGGACAATTTCTTATGGCATCAAGTATCAGTCGAGCCATCCTCAAACCTGTATAAATGGCTACAGTGATGCTGACCATGCTGGTGATGAGCAAACAGGACGTTCAACAACAGGTGTCGTATGCCTATATGCTGGCGGTGCGGTTTCGTGGCTAAGTCAAAGACAAGCTTCCGTAGCTATTTCCACGACCGAAGCAGAGATCGTAGCTGCAAGCGAAGGTGCGCGTGAACTAGTGTGGTTGCAGAGAATATTCAACGAATTGATGAATATGGATGTAGTACCCATACTCTATGTCGACAATGAAGCAGCCATCAAACTAGCACACAACCCTGAGTTCCACAAAAGAACTAAACACATAAGGGTGAGGCATTTCTTCGTTCGTGAATGCGTACAGGAAGGTCTGGTGGATGTAAGAAAAACCTGTTCCACAGATCAACTAGCAGACATTCTTACTAAAGGAGTGCCTAGGCCAAGGCTTCAAGATTTAAGAGCTATTCTAGGTATTTCTACAAGTGAGGGAAAGTGTTAAAAGAAAAAAAGGCAGGTTGCTATGAAACCGGTTGTTTACTTTTTACTTGTCACTTGTAAAAATAATGTAAAATATTAAACATATATCGGATTACAAATTATCTTTTATTATCGCTTAAATCTATTGCAAACAATAACTTCTTCCAAAAACGTGCCACTCTATTAATATATATTATGTATAATGAGTAATAATGACAATGATGACTAAAGAGATATTATATTTTATCTAATAATATATATTTGTTGTCGCCCAATCAATTAATTTGAATTATAAGTAGCAACATTATTATGATTCTATTGTCAAAGACTAATCGTATAACTTTTATAATTACGGATTTCGCCAAGGCTACGCTACAATGTTACTTAGACTAAAGAGTATTTAAGCGTTTGTGTGTCAAATTCATAGTAGTGTGTGTGACGTTAAAAAAAATGGTTTACTTAAGTTCTGCCCTTCTCCTCTACAGAAACTATAAGTGTTCAAAATTTCATGCTCCTCCGACCACGCAAGTTTCGTAAAATAAAGGGTACAAATTTTTTGCTTCATTTATTAATATTATTATATAGATACATAGGTAACTGCGATTTTAAAACGACAACTTTTCACGTCACTATATTTTAGGTGTCAAGTATAGTCTATTTAGGTAAAAATGAGGATGGTCATCCATCGAAAACTATTCTATACTTAGTAGATCATCTAGATTCCTTTACCACATCTTGATAATTGTCGTGCATAATATAATATAAATAGAAAGTCACAAAAATTTTTGAAAGACCAGCGACCACGACCCAAACGATGGAAACATCTAAAGGAAAACCTAAATAATTTAAGATTAAGAACGTCTGTAAACTAACTTTATTGTACCTATGTGAGTATTTTCTTGAAAGATCACGGCCTCCAGCATATCTGTGTTTTGTTCTTATTATAAAAACACAGTTATATCTTAGGTCAACATTGTCTCGTATGTTCCGTCTCTATTGCCACGGGCAACAATGTCACACAGTACTTACGATCTCTTTATATTCCTCCAACGAGGGAGTATTTCTTCAAACAAACTGTATATATACATATTGTGGAACTTAAATCTCTCATACTAAAATAATAGAGTTAGGAAAAGTACGTTTTTGTTTGCATGGGACACATGGATGGAAATATACTGAAACATACAATTTGTTTTTCTTAAACTCGCTGTTCTCTTCAAGTAGGTTATACGACATCTGTATACTTTTAGACCCATAACAAGTTTTGCAAGTCATTAGTTGGGTAACTAATGACTTGCAAAACCTTAATTCTGTCATCATCATCAACAACTTTTAGTAATAAATAATAATAAATATTTCGGACATCTCACACACAACGTCATCTAGTCCCAAACTAAGCAGAGCTTGTATTATGGGTACTAAATAACTGATATAAATACTAGGATATATATATTTTTTTTGTAAATACATACATATTATACATAGAAAACACCCGGTTCCAAAACAAATATTTGTGGATCACACAAATATTTGGTCTGACACGGGAATCGAACCCGAGACCTCTTGATCAGCAGCCGCATACGCTAACCACTAGACCCAGAAAGCAGCAAAGTAGTAACCCTCTGCTGGACTTGGCTATTTTTAACTATATTAATCTGACTAGTTTTTCTGACCTACATTTATAAGTTTTCGGGTTCTACAAATTGATATTTAAATCACTTGTCAGCAAAAAACTAAATAGTCTGAAAATATAAAAATAAAACATTAAGCACCACAATATCTAACTAAAGTTCAACTGACTAATGCATTATTTTGTTATCACACTTAACAACTTATGGTGTTGTAGGTGCGGATAAACAATATTTTGTTATCTACGCAAAGAAATAACTACCAAAACTACGTTTGTCACCGCATACGGCTCACAAAGTGTTTTGTATGCTTATAAGATAATTCATTAATCATATTATAGATATTGTGATACTGGTTTTACTCTTTTCAGTTTCTTGCTTTCAAGCAGTCGGTTTTTATGTTTCTACAATAATTATTGAATTTTATGTTAGTTACAAATGTTTTAATTTCTTCAAAAATATATTTTCATGCAAACATTAAAACGGCTACATAAGAAAGTGTGTAAAACAGGTCTCAATAATATCGGCTAGCCAACATTGTAAGCCATGAGTCACGGATATAAGTGAATTGGTCGTTCGCGCGACTATCTTCCATATTGGAATATGAAATCCCTACGCGGCATGCGACTGTGGCTTTTATTGTCAGAGTTTTCCCGAAAAGAGTTGCTGATATCTACCCTCTTGATAAATAGTGTTGTTTTCGCCAAACCCAGTCGTGTCTGTTCCCGCGGTTGGTTTCACTATCAACGGTATCCTACCTATTATGGAACGCCACAGTTAACAAGAAAACATCGTCGGCGCCAACATCTTTGTTTATGTCTGAAAGCCTCGATTTGGTTTATAGCCCAGTTGATTTCAATAAAAAAATTGATGGAAAACAAGAAATATTATTGTGACACAAATAGCTTGTTTTTAGTATTTATGGTTACGACTTCAATCGTAAGTGGGGTATTTGTCATTTATGTGTTTGAGAAATATTACTTAAGTACTACTTGTTGTACTACTTTAGTATCGCCGTTTTTGAATTTGCGACCTCTAACAACAACAAAAATGATAAAGGTATTATCTAGCTACGAATTGAAATGTGATATGGAAAAGTAGTACCTATATCAGTCATTATGAGTCACATTGACGGTACATTTGCAAGTGTTTTTGTTTCTAATTTAATTTAATTACAACAGACATAGCTAGATTATCAACTGTTTACCAATCATGTTGTGGTATATGGTGTCAATTATGTTCTTCAACATGTTTCTTTTATGTCATACTTTACCGTTTACAAACATCATTTTCGTATCTTATATGGTTTTTCATTAATGTTCCCTTTGTAAATATATCAAATACCCAATTGGTTCTCAACTTCATAAATATGAACGTTAAATGAAGATAGACAAAATTACAATTTCTACATCTTATAACATTGATGTTCTCCTTGCCTTTCTCGGCCACATCGGCCAATCTCATAGGAGACTGCTACTTAATAAAATATATTTTTTTATTTATAATCAGAAAAGCTCAATAACACTTTTTGACCCGAACCAGGGTTCGAATTCCATACCTCCTATTTGGCAGTCACTTACACTAACCACTAGACCAATGAGGCAGCTTGTAATATCTCCGTTACAGTATTTTTTTTTTCTTTAGAACAAAATGATTTCATACTAAATATTCTTAATAAAAGGAATATATTAGGAAAATCCAACTAGAACCAAAAATATTAGTGGCTACATTTCTTAGCACCAAAAACCTAAAAGAAGAAAATATTAGCAATTACTTGGAAGACGAGTAAGTATATAAATAATATTTTATATGAGGTGGTTACAATGGCGACGCTGGGTGGTGTAATGAATCTCATAAATAACGTTGCACGGGGCCGACACGCGAACATTGTTTCAATTAATCTTGCTTCTTTTGCTTTATGAGACTATTGGAGATTTTGACAGTTCGGCACGTGCTGCCGTTGTGGCAAATTGATGAAAGTGGGTTAAGGAACGTGCCCTCTTGACTGGCGGTTGAAGGATTTTCTTTTACTTGATTACGACATGTGGAGTGAAAATATTTCTTTGAGTGAACTGACATTTTATTTATAATTGAAACATTTATATACGACTGCTAATCAAAAGTTCAACTGCTAACCAAGGGTTCAAAAACTGCGCAAAAAGTGTTTTTCGGTTTTTCTTACGAGATTCCTGATAGCAGCCCGGAGTTTAGAAGTTTGGCGGTGATTCACGCCCGTGCATCGGAGCCGTAAAAAGCCGTCTGTCCCGGTTGTCATGAAACATCTATGACAATTGTTATTGGGAAGTCAGTGCCCTCAAATTTACTGACAGCTAGTTCAACCTACGAATTTCAGTACTCTCTTAAGGTTGCCAGTCAGCCAGTCCGATGCCAGTCGCTCCGTGGAAAAACTGATATTAAGGTAAAACTGGTTGAACTAGTAGCCGACCCCAAATAATATTGAGAATAAGGCTAGGAAGAAGAAACATTTGCATTACAAATAGGTTTTTGTTTCGTATTTAATATACTCGTTTTGTAAAAGTTACGGGTCAAAATTCATTGGAATCACCAGTCAAGCTGATTATAATGATTTTTTTACCGAGTGTGCAAAACTATTTAATACCGTCTTCCATAATGTCCATACATATGCTTATGGAATAAGTTGTTTATTATACATACAAATATGTTAATGCTGATATTAAAAATTCCTCGGATACTCTTTACTACGATAACCGACATACATACATGTAGCCGATGTAGCCGTGGGCAAAAGCTAGGGTGTATACAAATTTATAGTAGGAAACGTTAGTTTTGTATACGCTATATAATTTTTATGACACTATTAATGTTTGTTTCTTTTGTTTAGGTTTAAACTAGCTTTAGGATTCCTCTTCGACTTTTTTAGGATTCTTTAGGATTCGACTTCGCCCAACTACATATTATCGGGGAAAGAGTAGCTTAGGTCCTTTCTTAAGAATCAAACCTTTTCTAGGTAGAAGAGCCACGTTGATTTCAACACGAATGGGCTGACTCGACTGGGGTAGTACTTCACTCACACAGAAGACCAACCTAATAGGTACGTGTGGGACGATCTAATCTTGGATTTTACTTATGCATTCCGTCAGGCAGAGCAGATTCGCTTTGGTAGGCTTAAACATACACATTTAAGTTTAATTTTATAATTATTGTTATAACATTTTATTATCATTATTACTATTAAGTTTAATTTTTAAAGTATAATTGAAGTCTAATCTAATAATGACAGTTATTCGTGCTATCTTTCTTTTTTTAAAAGACAACTCCCGCATTAGGAATAAAAATTCCTGTGTCACGGGGGACTTTACAAACATACATGAAACGGACACAAAGAACACCCAGACTCAGAACAACAAATTGTGAACAACAAAGGATTTGAACCCACGACACTTGGCGCAGTAGGAAGCGGCGTGGCGACCGCTTAAGCCACTAGGCCAACCGTGCCGTCAATTCGTGCTATCGTATTTGGTTATTGAAATTTTTCTGCATTATTCACTCGGCCTTCGGAGGCGAGGAGAATGATGAAGAAATATCTCACTAGGCCGCCATGGTGTGGGTCAACATGCTGCATTGTCTGTACTTACGATGAGGATGCTGAGTATACTGACCCTTATTCCTGGAACCTATTCATGGTTTCCATCAGGCAGAATAGAGTAACTTTGTCGGGCTAAGCATAAAAAACAAAACAAAGTACTTTTACTTTCGAATTAATAATGTTACTATGGATTAAACGTTAAGTTAAAATAAATAGCTTTCTTAGTTAATATTTAGTTGTAGTTTATTTTGTACATGATAAAATAAGAACCAAAAAAATGAGAAAAAAAGAGGGAGAACGTCTTCACATTCTTATCTTCACGTTGCAGAAAAAAAGTTTTATCAGAGTTGTAAGTTTTCTATTAGCTGTTGCGTTTCAATTTTATTTGTTTTGTTCTAATCTCATCGCGTTAGTAGATTCTAAATCATGTGGCTTTACCAGAAACTTGATTATAAATTCTGTTAACATCAAAGTCAAAGTTTCGCTAACTATAGTTGAAAGTATGATGGGTATTTGTATCGCTGAGTGTAATTGGTGCGATGTAGTATAAATTGCAATAGTTTAACTATTTCGCTTCGCTTCAAACCTAGAGGACATTTGAGTGATGTTATCATTTAAGAAAAATAAACGATTTGGTACATCTGATGGTAATTAATTTCAGGTAGGAAGTTGGTTGAATAGGTTGAGGTTTAAAGATCACAACGCTTTACGTGTTCTATAAAATTAACCTTTTAGGGTGGCTGTACTGTTACTGTAGTATAAGTATACTGTTTACAGATGCAAAAGCAGTTTCTTTTTAAGCATTACTACTTAAACAGCTCACATACGAAGTGAGGACCTGTAATCTGAGTGGTGGTGAAATTTTAAAAACTCTAAGCATTATTCTGAATAGTCTTAATAATACTCTTTTGACTGCCTTGACAAACTTGTCTAGTGGTCTAGTGGTAAGCGTATGCGGCTGCTGATGAAGAGGTTTCGGGTTCGATTCTCGGGTCGGACCAAATATTATTTGTGTGATTCATTCATTTTTTTCGGAGTCTGGGTGTTTTCTATATATAATATGTATGAATTTACAAAAAAAAGTATGTTTATGTATTTATATCAGTTGTATAGTACCCATAATACAAGCTTTGCTTAGCTTGGGATTAGATGATGTTGTGTGTCAGATGTCCAAAATACTTATAAAAAATAGTTGTCCTTTATTATTATTTATCTTATTATTGAAACATACGCTTATAGACCGTGTCGTGACCTATTCACAATATGTAGCTTTGGGAAAAGTCTAAATTGTTTTGATTATGATCCATTTTATATTTTATTTCATTTTGATCTTTTCAATATAAATATTTACTTCAGATAATTTAATATGACTTAAGTAAATAAAGTCAAATTCACAATAATCCACTTGTAACTTACTTATAATAAAAGTAATCAGATGCTAGGCATTTGATTAATTTGAATTGTAATTTATAAATCCTAAATAATTTTACTCCGTAAACACAAAATATTTAATAAACATCAAAACTTGACATAGAGTTGAAAACAGTAATTAACTAAATTCTATAAATTTTCACAAATTTTCCATTCAAATATTAATCTTTATAAGCAAACTGCTTAAACTTGATCATTGAGCATTAAATAATATTCGAGTATCTTTTTGTTTGTTGAGAAAACAAAAAGGGACAGATCTATAATTAAAGACTGACTTTAATTAAAGACAGCTTGACATTTCAAAGAAGGAGGACATAGGTTTAATTATAATCGAACACAAATATCATTGGGGCAGCGTCGAGGGAGTGATTGCAGGTCGCCGTGCGAAAGGGATAGATGCTACTAGACTTCAAACAGGGTTATCAACATGTAATTGTATTATAAAGTATTGTTTAAATTTAAATCAGGAGACAACGCAATAATTTAAACTATAATATTTTACATAATAATCTGTGTGAAATATTATTTGTTTATACGAGTAGTTGAGATTAGAACTAATTATATAATATTTTGTTTACCTTTCTAAATAGAGTATATATTGCCTTTTTATATTGCCTATTTTTTACAAAAAAATGAAATAGAAAATATGTTTGTCAACTTTCTGTAATTAAATTACAAATCATAATATGAAATAAAACTGTCATTAAAATAGAGATTTGACCAAAAATTTAACTACTTGAACAGTTTTTGAAACTCGTCGTCAATAAAAACATGAAATTGTATGTATAAATTTCAACATTCTTAATAATGTCGACCGTAAAACTTTTACAGTAACTCCTTAGTGGCTTTAGAATAAATGTTTTTTTTATTCTAACAAACGCTTTAATCAGGTTTATACCAACAACCAGCTCTTAGTTTAAAAGTGATTACCAAGAAGCCATTAATCCCACAGCTTAACAACCCTACGCGTGACAAGGACGGATGCTAGGATTGCCCTAGTTTAGAAGCTATCAAAGCATTGTTTGTCGTACTGAACTACGTAATGGGTACAGACGTAATGTCAAGCAAGTCGACGGAGATAGCTTGTCAGACTGTCTGGAGACCGAAACTGGCGAGTATTGGCCCTTTGGATAATCCGATTGTAACATTTCAAGTTTCTGACGTATCATCGAGATACGGAGGCTATTAAACGATGGTGTGTTTCAGTTAGTTTTGAAATTTATTTTGATTGTAAATAATTCTTATTGAAAAAAAATATGTTATTGGTATCTGTAGTAAAGTCGGATAATATTGACCTATCTTTGCTATAGTTTGGTTTGGCGCCTCTATATCAACTACTTCATAAGATAACGCGTTATTTAAGCGTTATTCTAAAAGTTTCACATTTCAATACTTTTCTAATGCATTTTTTGAAGATTGATTACTTTTACATCTTTTATTAGTTCCCAAGTTGAAAACTGACTAAAAACATAGAATTGAATATTCAAATTCGAAAATTGCACATAGCAATAAATTGAAAACTCTAAGATATAAAAATTGCAGTCAAACGAGTTGTGGTTCATTGCATTTGACAGCGGCGGATAGAGATTAATTATTTTCTTGGCTGGATTCCCCCGCTGAAGAACTTTTGCGAAATTTTAAAACATAAAAATTAATTCTTGAGTAGCACAATTGTTGTAGAACTGGTAAACAAGTTGCTTTTTAATAATATACTGTTGCGATTAAACACTTTCGAATAACTCATTGGGTAGAAAAAATCCGGAGCTCTTAATTTTCAATTATGTTAATTCTTTAGAAGATTTACATCAATGAATTTATAACTGGCCGAAAACTCTTTAAATGAATTTTTAGGGTTCCGTAGTTTACGTCTCGGAATCCATATACATCTTCATTTCGTAAAATCCGTGAGTCCGTCGGTTTGGCAAGTAAGTCAAGGGCTGACTCGACTTACCTTCCAAATGGTGTTAGAAAAATGAAACTTTGTATGGATATGTGTGTTTATTCAGAATCTCAATTTTTTTTTGAGATACTTCCCTACAAGTAACTATGGGATGTATTTTTTTCTCGCGTCTAACTCATAGTGTAGTTTATACATATACAATACAAATCTTTTAAAAACATTATATAACAAAATAAGAAAATGCTTAGTCGTGACGGACGATTGATAAATTTTAAGGGAAACCTATAACGACTTAGGTAAATTTATTACTTCAGGAGTTATAGAGGCTTATTCTGTAAAATGTAATATTTTACTACTGAGAAAACTTCATATAAAAATGACGCAATAAAGAAAACATGTAAAATTTTAAAAATTATTTTTATAACAAACATTTAAAGTGAATGGATTGAAACATAGACGTCAAATTATGGATGACTTGGGAACCCTTATTTGCGTGGCCTGACACGTACTTGGCTGATTTTCAATTTAAGTTTTTACTAACTGAGGTAGTATACTTTTTTTTGTAAAAGTAGTGCGGTTTATGAAATTTGAATATTAAAAGTAATTTAAACTTCAGAATTGTGTTACATCCCATTATACGTCGTTAACTTCAAATCTTGCAAAACTTGTAACACAAAAACCCTTAGTTCGCACGTATTTTAAAGAATTTAACCCTTACATAAAAATTAAAAGGTTTCATTGATGAATTCAAATATACAGTGTCTAAAGTAAAGGACCTCTTATACAAAGAAAGAATCTTCCGAAGCTAAATACTGCAAGTTGGCAAGTACAAATATTTCTATTGTGAGATTTACGGATGATATGTATTTCTTTATAGTAATCGTTATTGGGAAGTCAGTGCCCTCAAATATACTGACAACTAGTTCAATCTTCGAATTTCAGTTCTCCCTTAGGGTTGCGGAGGTCCGATGCCAGTCGCTCCGTAGAAAAACTGAAATTCAGGTAAAACCGGTTGAACTAATAGCCGACCCCAAATAAACTTGAGAATAAAGGCTTGGAAGATGATTTTTTTCTTTATAGTATCATATTTAGTTTTCTTGATTTATGAATTCCTTTTGTTCAAACTAAACATGTAAAATTTATACAAAAACCCACTAGTACAATTTCTTCAAACTAACACACTTTACCACCAAGTCATCTTAGTCTCAAGCGCTGCAAAATAAATAGTTCCACGGACCAACTTTTATAAACTAACTTACAAAGTGAACCTCCCCTAACGGGATGTCGTGCCCGCAGCCATATTCCAAAAATTAAATCTTTCCATAAAATAAGTGAAAATGGGGAAAGGGTAACGAAAAGAACGCGAACGCCACACACAGAATTCGTCATAACGCGAACCGAGACAACTTGGAAACTTGCCGAAGAATATATTAAAACTTTATCAAAGCTGAAAGTTCCATTTCCTTTCGGAGTGTCTTGGGAATCCGGCCCGCGAGGGGAACTGCCAATATACCTTGTAAAAGGTGAAAATTAAATTAACTGCAAATCGACAAAGCTTATTCTTAATTATATACCGATAATTTTCTAGAGGATGATTATATTTATATAGATATTTTTTTTTTTAAAGACAACTCCCGCATTAGGAATATAAATTCCTGTGTCGCGGGGGACTTTACAAACATACATGAAACTGACACAAAGAACACCCAGACTCAGAACAACAAATTGTGAATCACACAAAGTGTTATCCGACGTGGGATTTGAACCCACGACACTTGGCGCAGTAGGAAGCGGCGTGGCGACCGCTTAAGCCACTAGGCCAACCGTGCAGTCAATATATATATGTGATAGATATTTATGTAATTAAATATTTTGCAATGCCATAGTATTAAATATTTATTGATTATTATTGATGTTACACGAACTGAAAATTCAAAAATATTATATTTTAAAAACAATCCTTTACATAAGGAGATCGGGATGCAGCATTTACACTGAACAAGTAATTAATAATAATATGTACATACGAAATTAGTGATTAATTCAAGATTAGTGACTGAGCGTGAAATATATAATCTTAGTAGCCATTACAATTTATCAACTTGGATTTCTGGGTGTAACTCCAGTAGAAAAGTAGCTCCTTTAATTAACCGACCGAACTAATTTAAAGTAAACTACACAATACACAATAACATAGATACATAAATACCCCTACTTGTACAACAAAAATTATTATATTTAAACTTAGCTTGAACGATTATCTCCTTCTTCTTACATTGGACTAATTAAATCAGTATTTAAGGGATTCATTAATATCAAATTGTAGGTACATCATAGATGGCTTTAATATATAAATTGAGATTTTACTCGGCACAATTAAAAAACCCCATCGGAACTAACACATTGGTATTTATAAATTCATAAAATATCAAGTTTAATTTCTCTCAGATTGTGTATCAGCAGATTGTTCCCAGTTAATTGGTGTTCCATCCGTATGTTATGAGCCATTTTATAGCTATACCTATAATATTTTTATGACTACGTCGCTCTGACGAACAATCTTCTCAATAAAACATCTGATTGTTTAAAACTGAAATGGTCATAGAAGGCTTTTTAGTTTTATAGTACTACCATTGAAATGTGGCAGCTTAAAGCGGTTCAATAAATTTTGTTAGTCGTTGCCACAAGTACAAATTCTTCACAAAATAATTTACACATTACATCCGTACATTTCATTGTTTAGTCAAAAATGCCTCTAGTCCCACACTAGGATTCCCTGTGTCGTGGTACGTAGGTTAAAATGACTACCAACAAAAATAATATTACTGGAGTTTCCAAATGTCATGTTTTAATCTTAGAGATGCCATTCACTGAAATAATTTTAGATCTTGCGCTAGAATTCGCTGAAAGTATTTAAATTATTTTGACACCAGTATGTAATTTCTTTGATAACAGTAGTAATACTCGAAGTGTGAACGGTCTTATTAGTTATTTAAGTACGGACCGTATATTCATTTGAACCTATCCGGAGACTTTCTAGGTTGTCTTACATTTTATTTTAAGTAATTGAAAGCGTTAGAATTGCTGGAACAGTAGATTTATGATAAAATATTGGTCCTGTACAAAACTTAGAAATAATGAACTAAAGGTTATTAAAAAAAAATTAAGAATAAATTCATAATTTTGTCTCAAAAGAGATTGCAGTTTTACAATCTTTGGAATCAATATAAAAAAATATTACCAATTTTATACCGAATATCCCTACTTATGTTATAAGTTTAGAATTCCTATAGAAATGTATTTTACGTAATACAGACTTATCGAGAAAAAATAAAGTGACTATTTGCACTACATCAGGATCTTACTTAAAAAATAAAGCTTGCACTTTGTAGTCAAACCAAGAGCTAGAGGAAATTTAAAGTTATTGTATGTACAACTTTGCGTAACTACTATTCCTTGTAGCAACAAGGAAACAACATTAACCAGAATTGTTCTCTCTAGTCTAATTACTCGGGACTCGAAGGGGCAAATAGAGACTGTATACAAGCCTTCGTCGCCCACAATCACACACTCGGCTGCTTTTCAAAAGGCAAAGAGGCTAGAAAGCCGAATTCACGAATGTTTAATTAGAGCACTATCGGCGTGAAATTCATTTCGCTTTAATACTGACACTTAGTTTCCTAAAATTCAAACATACGTGGATCATCATCTTTCTAATTTTTATTCCTGAGATTATTTGGTGTCGGCTACTAGTTCAACCGGTTTCACCTGAATATCAGTTTTTCCACGGAGCGACTGGCATTAGACCTCCGCAACTCTGAGGGAGAACTGAAATTCGAAAGTTGAACTAGTTATCAGTATTTGAGGGCACTGACTTTTCAATAACGATTTCCATATATGTTCATGACAACCGGGACCAACGGCTTAACATGCTCTCCGAGTAACGGACGTGAATCATTGCCAAACTTCCATACTTCGGGCTGGTTTGGCCAGATCCGTAATTTGAACCCGAGACCCCTTGATCATCAGTCGCATACGCCTAACACTAGACCAAAGAGGTAGTCAAACATAAGTGAATATAGACCATACAATATTTTTTTTTAAGTCATAAGAGACTAATATTAACCATAACTTTGACAGCTCGTTTTTGGTGAAAGTCGCCAGGGTTTGGAACGACCTGCCTGGGTCTATTTTTCCTGATGAGTTGAACTCTGGAGCCTTTAAGAGTAGAGTGAACAGGTTTCTTTTGGATGGGCGTGTACCATCTTCATCTTCATCTACACTTTCCATCAGGTGAGATGGAAGACAAACGCCTATTCCATTACAACAATAAAAAAAAACCCTGTCAATTTGTCCATCCAAAGGTTGCCTGGAAGAGATTGCGTTTAACAATAAGGCCGCCTATTGTACATACATATGACCTAACAATGATGACATGCGACAATGTAATTGGTGTACATTGTGTACAATAAAGTATATTCTATTCTATTCTAACAGCCAATCATAATTAACTGTACTCGAATGTCTTTAAATAGATCTAAATATAATAGGCGGGAGTATAATATGAGTATTTTCATTGACTGTGTGATTTTTCATATCTTGACATCAGTAAAATTGTTGTTCTGAGTCTGAGTGTTCTATCTGTTCGTTTCACGTATGTTTGTAAAATCGTCTGATACTTGGGGTCATAAAAAATACAGCTCGGGAATATATTTAATTTTATATAATAGGTCAATATAAAAAATGAATTTTATAAGATGTAGTTAACTATGATAGATAAATATGGCACACTGCTGCTGAACTTACAAGTACAAATATAGATTTTTATATAAGTAAGTTTAGTGTCAGACGCCGTGTGTTAAATATTTGTTACTAATTCATAGCTAACACTTTCTAACTACTGTTTTTAACTATTCTATACATTCCAATTCAAATTCTCTTTGCTCTTTACATTGTAAAATTTTCTCTCTGCATTTTTACACATTATGGTCTTTGAAAAACTAAAAAGTTTATAATAATTTATTATTGTATTCTATAACTATCAAACAGCTTCCAAAAGCTCAACAATTTCGAACTAAATTACATTTGCCTCATCAAATTTTAGAGAACATTGTGCCAATTTCGCGTTAGGGCGATTTATGATCAGCTTGCTCATCGAGATGCCCATTCTTGGTTATGGTGTACCTTATTATGTGTTAATTATAAAGTCATTTCACTTCTAATAGCTTTAATGTATCGCAAAACGTTTTATTCTTGTAATAATTTAGAGGGAAGGAGAGTAAAGCTTTTAGTTCTTGGAGGAATTTTAACTTAGATACTGTTAAATAAATACGTCTCATGTATAAATCATCTCAATATACATTCACAAAATGATTTACTATCTTCTTTTGCCCAACCTACGTCTTTTCTGAAAAAACCAATGCCTAATTTTACAGCGTTTTAGCTGTCAAAGCGTAATAGACAAAGAGTTACTTCAGAATTTATAATTTTACTATGGATGATTTATATATTTTTTTTTTAATAATTTATCCTATACTTTATGTATCACGCAGGACTTTTTTAAAATATTTCTTTAATATATTTTATTAAACCAATCTAAGCTCAATTGGAAATCACTAAATAAAAACCCTTTATCATTTATCACAACAATAAATCGTAGTTAACGATTGTAATACGCTTTTATCTACCCAATGTAAAAGGAGCTTTATTAGCTTTCATTTTCACTGACTTTATTGAAGTATGCAATTATCCTGGTAGGCCTGTTTATGACATATTTTATTATAATAATGAACAAGCACAAAACATCTTTGACAAAGGCGGTATAGATTTGCCGTAGTTGTACAAACGTTTCAAAGTTTTGTATAAAAGACTTTATGCCGTAATTGGGATTCATACTTATTTCCAATTTTTTTATTATTTAGAAATATTTTTTATTATAAATAACAGCTGTGATAATATAAAAACAATTGTACTGAAGTCAATGAATGATCTGCATTGATATCCTTTTATAAATACCACATTCATTATGTAATAATATTAAATTTTGGTAATACTGATCAGATTTCATTTACTTTACTTGAAATTAACTGCAACTGTATGTGTAAAATTAATTTAAGTTTCAATAAAAATATTAAAACCTTTTAATCTATCATAGAGCAATCACCGTCTAATTATTATTTTTTAATAATAATATATACTGCTAACTCCACTTCAAACTTTTATATAACTAGATAGAAACAATTTCAACAAAGTTAGTTCTCTCGTTTAAGCCACTTATTGTTTTTATATTGTTCGTTCATATTGAAGGCAATAAACGCTTAGCATGTCCAAAAATTATTGCAGAACAAAAATTCAATACAAAGGGTTTATCATTGCAAAGAAAACAACCTTTTGATTATATCAAAAGAAACAGTTACATCTTGATCAAAGTGAAATTGTTCATTACAGGAAAACTCATTTCCTTCGCGAACTTCTGTCGACAACCTTATTGGGTTTCGTCAAAAACACCAGTGTAAAACGAAACGTCACACATATATCCTGTAATAAACGTAATAGAAGAGACACATTACTGATTCCACACGGCGTTGAACAAATAAACCCCCTGAATGCAGACGAGAGCTCCTATGAGCTTCCGAACTGTGCCAAAACAATAGCTGGCAAAAAGAAAACGAACGATCCTGTTAAAACCCTCGTGACGTCACCTGAACGAATTAAAACTTCCGTCCTTGTCGTGCACGATGATCCCGCGTCATCTCACTCTCTCACAGGAGGCAATTGACCTATTTTCGGGCGGGCGTGCAATAATTTCACGAAGGGCGGTCTACGTAGCTTTAGTTATAGGTTCCGTCGGCTTGCACATTCTTAGGATCGCATCGACCGAGTTATACTTTCAATTTGGTCGTAGCTTTGTAATCGTTATGGCCGATTGGATACAAAGTCGCCAGTTTTACTTTTATTGTACGCCGAATCCGTTTGTACGAATACATTGTTTTGATAGAAACGTTCGTATATCACGCTAACCATAATCACTGTTGTTTGTTTAATCTGAAATTACTTAGTTGCTGTTTATATTTCGCAACGAGAGAACTTGGCCTCTTAATATCGTTTAAACTTGAGATAAAAGCATATCCAACTTTCATTTATGTCTTATGGTAGGTTAATTTCTAGTTCATAAAGACAGTTTAAACAAAACTGTCTTTATGAAGTTATTAGTATGGTATAAGTAATGGTTGAATAATTATTGTAGTTGTGTTTACTCATAGTGGGTCAGGCGGCTCGAGGGAGTCAAACTCAAACATAAGAAAACAAATAACGAATCAACTGCCTTTTGAAGTAAAAAGTTTGTTCTTAAGGTCCCTCTGCTGGAAAATGCGAAAGAAAGAAATAAAGTATTTATCTTAACGAGTTCGTAATGTGTTGAAATAAAAAACTGTATTTATGTTTCGTTTATATATTTTTGTATATTACAGTTTGTATATACCTTTATGTGTATTCTATGAAACTAAAATATAAATCGTGGCATATTGATTTAAGGGTTCGTTACAAAAACTGCCTCCATCTACTAAGATTTATGTTTATTTAGTAGACGTGACATATGACTGTGCCTGTACGCGTTCGTGCCTAGCACATAGCATTTCCACAGTGTTAAAAGTGGACTTAAAATGTTACGTAAATTATTCTTATCAGATTAACGCACCGGTATTGGATATTTAAATAGGGTCTCAGCGATAGTAAATTTAAGTCTAACAGTGATAATATTCGTACAATATCGTGGCATACAGGATAAACGAGCTGAAATGTTCTCTGATGTAAGTGACGTCTGCCACATGTGAACATCTGTGGCTCAAGAGTCACAAATGTATTGTCGGCATTTGAAAATTAAGAGTTGGGGGGAGACGAGGGGCAACATAGAGAAACAATTAAACTTTATAATTAGTTTTCTGTTTGAAAGATTCATACAATAGTTTTACATGCGTATCTGTATATTTCGCTTCAATTTAAGAACAGTTGTAGGGACACAAATTATCGCGAAGGTAAAAACTTTAAGCGACTAATATCGGTCAGTCACCCACAATAATGTTCGTTTTATACTTAAGCGTGTGTAACAAATAAACACAATTCTTTTATTCTACACATAAACGACACCTTACCTAGACACACGTCTATAGATTCATAAAACAACATTGACTTGACATAGTTAAACATAGAACACCAAGAAAGTGCCGAGTCACCAATCACTGAAAAAGCAGAACACTTACAAAACTTAGATATATAAAACCGATAAAATGACAGGACACTTCTTGACTCTGCCTATTACACGAAAAATATCAAGTGCGTTTATGCGAGCCTTGAACCTTGCTCCTTTAAATTTTACGATTGTCAGAAGCGCTGACCGGAAACATACTTTGACGAAATTTATCATTTATATTCAAACAAATCGCATAATAATCCAGCCAAGTTTGTCGCTCAAGAAGGCCAAGTTACCATACTTAATTTCCCCTTTCAATACACCTAAAGTACAAAGTGGTGTATAGGAGTAAAAAGCCGTCAAAGCTTTAGCGGTTACTTACGCATTATACCGTTACATTTCAAATAAAATTCGTGCCAGCCCAAGGGCGTACCAGTGGGCCATTATTATATTTACATAATATACCTAATAAAAGGTAACTGACATTACAGCAGCGGGGGCGGTGGGTACGCACGAGTGACTCTGTACGCGAGTCGGGACTCAGCTACCGGTTAAATTGCAGACCGATATTGCCAACTATGATAATAATGGCTTATCACCCGTGAAACTCGGAAGGTGAGGTTTTTTGTGTAAAATTATGGTGTGAAGCTTGATTTTTTCTAGTTTCGGTTTTTATTTGAAAGAAACTTTTGCTGGCAGTTTCACCCGCGTAAAAAAAAAAATCGTCCGTCGAGATTTTTTATTTTATAGGATATTTTTTTTTATATTAGCTGCCAAAATGACTCTCTCTGCCCTGCCTGATGAAAAGCATGAACAGAATCCAGAAGTGGAGGCCACCATCCTCACTGCCACAACCTACAGTGCAGCACGGTGACCCACACTATGGCGGCCTAGTAAGATGCTTTTTCACGTCCCGCTTGAAGGACGCAGGGTCATAGAAGGGAGTAAACACATGCGCTGAGCGAGAGTTCCAGGTTTTAACTGCTCGGCACAGAAAGGAAGAGCCGAACCGTTTAGTTCGAGTTCCGAGAGTTCCGAGGCCAGCACGTGGTGTCCTGTATAGGAAAGGAGAAGGGGGGACCAGTTGGAACAACTCTTCAGAACACTCTCCATGATGCAAGCGATAAAGGACTGCCATGGAGGCGACATTTCTTCGCAGCTGCAGGGGCTCAAGGGACTCGGTGACTTCGTTACTGTCGATAATCCGGATTGCTCGTCGCTGTAACCGATCGAGAGCGTCAAACAAATACTGGGCGGTTAGTAGATAAAAAGCAACAGATTTTTTAATAGTGTGTTAATCATCCTCTTCTTTCTATTTTATGCCTTTATTCCCATAATTATTTGGGGTCGGCTACAAGAAAGTAGGTTATATTATCAGTCGTACATTTTTCTTAAGTCGTACTTTCGCATTACTTCTTTTTTTATATTTCTAGTACTTATTTGTAATAGCGATGTAATACAGTAATAGTATCTTCGAAAGATGTGTGAAAATTATTCCGGTGCGTTTACGAGGAAATTTTGAGAAAAAACTTATGTTTCTCCTTTTCAATGATATGTCAATAGATTTGATACAACACTTCCTCTTATAAAAACACTCAAAAATGAGCAAGACAGCAGCGACGCTTATAACGTTAACAGTTCGTTATCATGATTCGTTAAAGCAACGTCCCTTCTGACAATTCAATACAACTCATATAAATCACATCGGATTCCAAATCACAATTAATATAAATAAAAAAAGAATTGAACGATCACCTATTTTTCAAATAATTCACCTGGAAATGAAGCTGTAATCGCTCCAATGTAACATCCGTTCTCTTTATTACTGTGAAGGCAATGCCGGCATATTGAACAAGCATATTTACTTTAATTCGTTTGGTTGAACATGATTTTAGAACCCCGCCTGTAAACACATTTAGTTTTGTATCTGAAATTTATTTAACATTGCCTTTGAGACTGGTTTTAGAAATATTTTCTCACTTTTAAATCATTGAATATTTATTTGAAGCAGGCAATGTTACTATTTGCCCGTGTTACATAAAACAACATGTAAAATTCATACTAACTACATAAAAAATGTTAAATTTATGAAGTATGTATATAATTTTAAAAAATATTGTAAAGGACAAATAAACACTCAAATCATCAATTAAAAAAAACCCACAACCCGTCTGGCAAATAGCATAAATTTTAAAATACTTTGATAAACATTGGCACCGAATAATTACATCATAGAGATAAAATTCTGTGTAGTCAGTTGAAATTAAAAAAAAAAACATTATAATTTTTTTTTTTCTATGTGTGATATGTATGTATTTACAAAAAAAATGTATGTTTATGTATTTATATCAATTGTAAAGTACCCATAATACAAGCTCTGCTTAGTTTGGGACTAGATGATGTTGTGTGTAAAATGTCTGAAATATTCATTTATTTTAAATTCGTTATTTTTTATATAATTCAAAAGTAATGTAACGGAAAATATATTTTCCAACTGAATATATATGTACTTCTCTGAATTATAATTTAACTTTAAAAATTACATGAAAATTCTAGAGCACTTCCATTAGAAGCGAATAATAGAAATAGATGAATCTTTGTAAACACTGTGATGGTAATATATGGTACAAAGTATTAAAACTTTATGCCATTAGGTGCTACACGCAAGCTAAACGTAACTAATCAGAAAACTTAGCTTACGTTAGTACAACATAGACTGTAAAAGCCACAATTTTCATATTGTTAAAGTTACGAGTAATTTGTAGTAATCTGTTATTTATTTAAATGTTTTACAACAATTTTTTTTATTCACTAATTTGTCGAATGAACTATCTTCTACGTAAACGAGTATAAAAGTCTCGTGTTATAATGTGAGTTGTTATACTTCTATGATCCTGCTTGATCGATTCTTTTGTTTTTTTGTTTTTATTCAGTAGGTCTGAAAATAGGAAATAAACGAATGGAGCCGTGGGCATATGTCAGTATATGGTACGTAAACAATATTGTTTCTACCTAGACCATACAGCTCTATGTCGACTGTATGCGGTAACCTATGAAATCAGCGACTACACACAATAATTCCTGACCCAATAATGGTAGTTAGATCTCTTTTTAGTAAATCCAGTGTGCGTACGTGTTGTGGTTTAGCTAATGCCCTGTTATCCTCGTTTATAAATCATTCACGTCGATCGCTCGCTCAGCTTAACGGGGGCTTATCGTAACGCGTAATGGTTGGAACGTAACAATCGTATTTTTATAAGCGACCGTAAATACTGGACGTGAGCTTTATGTCTAAAATTGCAATAAAGGATTAGCAGATTATACAATATTATTATTACATTATTAATTCATTCTACTGACCACTTGGTTTACTGTCGACTCTCGCGCCTGTCTCAGTTTCCGATATACTTCATGTATAGGAGTAATAGTCTAAGCTAAAAATAAATGCGATGTTTCTTGAATAAATACCGGGCCCAGGTCTCCTCTCATGAGAGGGCTAAGGTCTGGTGGAGTACGGGTTAGGCCAGCTCAAGCACTTTTTAAAACGTTATATATATTAATATTTGTTAGATTATCATCATAAAAATGATCATGATATCTACTCATAAATAAGTAACTGATTTGGAACATGTAAAAAAGCGGCCAAGTGCGAGTCGGACTCGCCCATGAAGGGTTCCGTAGCAGCAAGTAACATCATTTATAAGTATTTGTAGTTCGTTGTAACTTTCATCGATATTTTAATGATAGTATTTTGAATGAAAGAAATGTAAATTGCGGTTGTGATATACGGTTATGATATAAGACGTATTAAAAAAAAATATTTACTAGATCTCGTTCAAACCAATTTTCGTTGATAGTTTGTAAGTAATCTCTCGCGCAAACTATTCAGTTTAGAAAAAAATGATATTAGAAACCTCAATATCATTTTTGAAGACCTATCCATAGATACTCCACACGTATGGTTTAAAGTAAAAAAAAAATTGAGTTTCAGTTCTTAGTATGGGGACCCCCAAAATTTATTGTTTTTTTCTATTTTTGTGTAAAAATATTAATACGGTTCACAGAATACATCTACTGACCGAGTTTCAACAGTACCTATAGCTCTAAAAAAGTGGCTGTGACATACGGACGGACAGACAGACAGACAGACATGACGAATCTATAAGGGTTCCGTTGCCAAATGACAAAAAACGGAACCCTAAAAACGAACTTTAACTATCATCATCATCGGTCAATTGTGTAAATACTTCACTATTGTGTTAATACACTCGGTTCCAAAAATAACGGGTCAGTCACATAAACCCGAATATCTCCCGAACTACGTATGCCATCCTAATGAAACGAAGACTGTTCAATTGAGAATTTAATTATACAGATAAAAAATAAAATAAAACTTAGTTACACCCACAATATTAATCTTAAATTAAAAAAAAACTAAAGTAGTCATATTTTTCTTAAGATTACATTTTTTTTATGATTGTTTTTTTGCTGTTTTTCATCACTGGAGGCTTCATCACGTGGAGGCAATACAAAGTATTAAATGAAGAAAGTGATGAAAAACAGCAAAAAAACAATCATAAAAAAAATGTAATCTTAAGAAAAATATGACTACTTTAGTTTTTTTTTAATTTAAGATTAATATTGTGGGTGTAACTAAGTTTTATTTTATTTTTTATCTGTTTAATTAAATTCTCAATTGAACAGTCTTCGTTTCATTAGGATGGCATACGTAGTTCGGGAGATATTCGGGTTTATGTGACTGACCCGTTATTGGTTTATGTGACTGACCCGTTATTTTTGGAACCGGCTATACTTGTCTTAATGTGTAAGTGACTTAATGTTAATCCTGTTTAAGGAGAATCAGCGATTCCTGTTAATGAATATTTATTTTCTACACAATGTTCCCTTCAAATACAGACATTTACCATTTCGTTAAAACCGCTTGTAGGGTTGTCCTCTTTAAAACGTGGCCATCACTTTCAATTTGTATCCGAGTAAGGGGCGAGTAAACAAATCTACTTAAAAGGGTACTCAAAAAACACATGTGTTAGGTAAGGAATTCACAATTTTACATTCCCACATCCCCTGTAATGTAATTATTGAGTGATCAAACAGTTGGTGAATACACCGGGAGACATATCACGGTGTACGAACTCGCACTAGTAACATTTCGTAATAAACATTTATCATGAGTAGAGCGTCTCGAAGCAACAACATAAATCATTAGCCTACCGCCCTCCGCGCGGCGTCGCATACCGCTTCCCCTCTGTTCTGATTCATCAGGCCATCGTCAAGATAGATTTAAACATAAACATATTAACAAGATGTATTTCTGTCGTAAATTGCAGACACTGTCATATTATGAGTTAATTTCTAATATATGTGTTTGTAAGTTACAATGTATCGATTCTCTCTATCTCTAGAATATCGGTCTCTCCGTTTTTCATAGGAATTCTGGATAGTTTGTCGAAAGTTAAAGCACAACATTTTACACAAATGAAAGGTCACACATAACTTGGTAAGTAAATTGTTGCAAAAAAATGTTGGAAACAATCACCGAGGGTGAGGAACGACGGCGCGGTCAGTACCTAGATGGGGTGCCCGTTTGTGGCATGTGGTATGCTATAAGCATTTCCACGATTCGGAGATCACGTTAGGCAGCCAGTTCCGGTTGTTATCTTAAGATAACAATCGGGAAGCTAAGTTGGAGGCCTTCGGAACATTCAACGCAAAGATTACGTAGCCACAATAAGTCTTGCCTGTACCCAAACCCGCACTCGGCCAGCGAGGGGACGTTTGGCCATAACTCTCTCCTGAGAGGAGACCCGAGCTCAGCAGTGAGACATTATGGGTTGTTGATGACGATGATAAAAATGATAGAATTATAAAATCGGTTGTTGTTTAGCTATATTTCCAAACTTAACACATTATACAGGACCCTTAATTAATTGATTCTTTATTACAATTTTTTTTTGACTAGAATGTTACGTAAATATGATTTTTCCATTTAAAATTTTTAAGGAAGTAGACTTGATCTTTTTGCACAGAAAAAAGTTGATTTTCCACGAATATACGACACGTAACCACGGCTGATGCAAATCGATCCGAAGGGGTTGATGTGTGAACTATCAAACCGTGCCCATAGTATGTGACAGATTGAATGTTTTAAAATACTACAGAACACCTTCCAAAATTATCTGAATGAACTGTCGGACAGTAATTTTGAACCAAACCTACTTATATTACTCGGCAATAAAAGTTGAGCAATCATCGCCTAAGCTTTATAGAGCCGTTAGTTCCATCACAAAATGTTCACAGCGCTCTTAAGTGGGAACAGTGATGTAATTTTTGACTCACAGTTACGATTACTAAAAGTAAAACGGACTAAAACTTGTAATTAGAGTTATACAAAAAATAAATTAAATATGACCTGTTAATCTGGTTCTTCCTTCCTGTACCGAATAGTGACAAATGTAACTAAGGTAACCAGTAAACATCACTATGATCCCAGATTCTTTATGCGTAGCGAGACAAAGTATCTCACTAGGCCACCATACTGAATTGTCTGCATTCACAGCTAGTGTGCCCCATCAGGCATAGTAAAGTCACTAAATAAGCTATTAAATAAAAATAATTACCTCACTATTTGTACACCAAATTCCAGCCGTGTAAATAGTCACTACAACAGGCTTGAGGATGTTTTACACTACGTTTTGTTTCCCCAATGTATATGGACTACAATGGCCAGCCCATACTTTGGAACTATTCTCAAGGAATACTGTTACTGCTGAAAAAACATGTTGCATCTGAGGCGTATTTTCAAAGATTGTCGCGTTCTTAAAAACAATGAAATGAAAAATGCTGTAGTAATGTATATAGGAAATTGATATCTTCGTCATCTAAAGCAACCCTATAAACGTGTCGACATCCGGATCGATTTATGATCCCTCATAACCAACCGTCCCACAACGTCTGTACATTTTATCTTGTCCCGTCACCTGTCATTTTATTATAGGAAATTTGAATAAGCGATTACCCCATGTTAAAAGATAAGGTATTCAAATTTCAGTTACATACATAATAGGTTTTACATAGGTGCAATGCGATGTTTAGAAAGTGGTCACGATAAAAGTGCTTTTTTTGTAAGCCTGTTCATTTTCTTGGATTTTAGATGGAGACTTTCTGAAGGATAGAAAATGTATCTTTAGACATAGAAGTAGTTTAAATCGTCTACCGTCAGATTAAGACTATAGGATACAAACTCTTTTTCAATATCTTTAAAGCCCTCCAAAGGTTAAAAATAAAACTTTTACCTTGTGAAAAATATTCAATTTGTAAAAGTTAGTAAAATAAAATTATCAAGTGAAATATAATGTTCAAGCTGAAATTCCATTGCAGACTCTAAAAAATACAAAATATTGCATGAAAGAAAATACCCCATCCGCGCATTTTAAATCCCTAGGATTCCTACCGATAAATGAAACAAAATATTTTTTGTGATTATTACTGGAATCTTATAATATAAATATTTGTGTACGTTCGAGCTTTATGGGGGTTTTATAAAAATCCAATCCGGTTAGTTTTATTGCTGAAGTTTCAAATAAAACTGTTGATGTGAACCGTGAATTCATTTAAATAGTAGCGATTCGTCCCGGCTTTGTACTGAAATCTCTGAATATTTCAGAGTTTCTCTTTTAAAACATGCATGTATAACACAAACGAACCTTCCTCTTGAATTATTATATTTATTTTAAATAATAACTTGTTAAGTAGTTTAAAAGATCTGAGTGAAATACAATTGAAGTGGCTTCATTTTATATTATGTAAATATATTTTTATGTTTATGTTTTAGAGAATAATAGATACTGACTGAATCTGAGATAATCTAAATCACTGCACGTTTGGTCTAGTGGTTTAAGAGGTCGCCACGCCACTTTATACTGCGCTAAGTGTCATGTGTTCAAATTCCACGTGTAACCACACTTTTTGTGATCCATTTTGTCCGTGATTGTTTTTCTGAGTGTGAGTGTTCTTTGTGTCCGTTTCATGTAAGTTTGTAAAGTCCCCGCGATACAAGACATATATTTTTAAAGTTATCCTCAAAAAATATCCAAAAAAATTCGTGATGGTAGTCCATGTAATGAATTTTAAAGGAAAACTATAAAAGCTTAGATAGCTTATTAGTTCAGGAGATAAAGTGGCCTAACTTGTGAAATACGCTTACTTGGAAAACTTAGTACAAAAATAACGAATTAATAAGTAAACATAATAAAATCGGCCAAGTGCGTGTCAGGCCACGCACAGGAAAGGGTTCCTCAGTCACCCATAATGGTACGTGGATTTAAAATTATTATGTTTACGTATTAATGCGTTAATTTTGTATGACGTTTTCCAAGTGAGCGCATTTTACAAGTTAAGTCTCCATAACTCCTAAATTAATAAAGTCATCTAATCCGTTATAGTTTTCCTTCAAAGTTCATTATATGGACCACCATCACGAATATTTACAGATTTTTTGAGCCAGCCGTTTAGCTTTTAGAGGGGGGGGACGCCCTGTTTTTACAAAAAAGTGCCCTTTAAAGTGGAATTTCTCGCAAACGGATTCCTAAATCAAAAAATCGTCTTAGAAACAATTTATTGTTTTTAAAAGACCTATCTAATGATACCCCACGCGATGGGGTAGCCGCGAGCAAAAATTTACATCCCCACTTTAGGTGTAGGAGAGGTACCCCAAATAAAAATATTTTTCAGAATTTTATTGTAGCACTTTGTCAACGTAATTACAATACATATTCATACAAAGTTTCATCTTTCTAGCACTTACGGTTGGGACGGTAAGTCGAGGACGGACGGACGGACAGACGGACGGACAGACGGACATGACGAATCTATAAAGGTTTCGAGTGATATACTTTGGAAGCCTAAAAATAATCTATTGGACATCACTCGAATTTTTAAATGACAACGGAACCCTGATTTAACAAAATATTTGTGAACAAACGAGAATAAAATATCTATTTAGTACTAAATGTATTATACAAACTTCACTCCCAAATACTTATCATATTATTATTTTACTTTAAGTTTTGAAAACGTTAAAGTTATTAAAAAGAAATTAGTTTGGCGGGTGGAGACTAGTGGAATTATAATCTTATTAAGTTTCTCCAGAGGCTACGCCTACGCCGATCTCGATTATTGCAGTAAAAAGTAGCCTATGTATTATTCTGATATATAAGCTATATTACTGTAAAGTTTCATCGAAATTCGTACAGTACTTATTGCGTGAAAGAACAACAAAGATACTTACTTACTTACAAAGATGCTTACAAACTTTCACGTTTATAATATTATATAAATGTACAGTTTATAATAAAGTAATTAAAAATCGGAGATATCAGGTTTTCTAACTAAGTAATTCTGAAGAAACTTTTTAACAAAGTTGGGAGCGATCAAATTTAACTCAGCGAAGTAATTAAATTACTGATCATTACTAGTAACAGTTAATTAATGGATTTGAAGGTTACTCTTATACTTTGAAAGTTAGAGAGTTGGTAAAAAGTAAATATACGTACCGATTTATAATCCTGTAACTTTCCTGGAACGTTTCAGCCAATGTTTACAGTTATGTCTATAGATTTGTTATGAATTTAGTTTGAATTGATTTTATTTTGAATACAAATTCATTATGATACAAGACTTTTTGGGGTGTTTAATAATTTCTCCAGTTTAAGTTTTACTTGTGCTTTTTTTGATCTTTTTTTTATCGTATAGTCTGTGATAATAAGGTTTTGTACTCCTTCAAAATTCGTGATTATCCTTTTAGTTGTATTCATATAATTAAATGTTGTGACGACCTTACTCGACTCGTGATATTCAATGTTTTCAGCAGCAACAACTGAACTGTTACCTCAGATGATTATTCATCTTTGACTGTTACCTGTTTAATCTATGGCAATCGTTATTGGGAAGTTAGTGCCCTCAAATATACTAACAACTAGTTCAATCTTCGAATTTCAGTTCTCCCTTAGGATTGCGGAGGTCCGATGCCAGTCGCTCCGTGGAAAAACTGAAATTCAGGTAAAACCGGTTGAACTAGTAGCCGACCCCAAATAAACTTGGGAACAAAGGCTAGGAAGATAATGACTGTTACCTGTTTAGTGATTATGTTCGGGTCAGATAAATTGGGCAAAAGTCGCCCGAGGACGGAGGCAGTGTCCACCAGCTTTGGAGCCAGCTGTCTGAATTGCTCGTCGAAGAGCCACCTTCCGTCTAGGGCCAGACCCAGGTACCTCATCTTGGCCCGGACCGGTACGAGGACCGAGTTGACCTCGATCGAGGCGCCGGCGGGTGGACCGCGACGGGGCCCATGAAAAAGTAGGGCCACCGTCTTGTCCAGGGCCACCCAAAGACCCAGCGCCTCGATGCGCCCGACCACCTGGGAGACTCCCGTGGTGGCCAGGCGCGCTGCCTCCTGGAAGTTAGCCCCCGGGTCGTGTCGTCCGCGTAGCAGATTACACCCAGCCCGGGGGGGAGACGCGAGAATATTATCATTGTGCTTAATTTAATGTTAATCATGATTAGCTTGAAGAAAATAACAGCATTGTATTGTGGTAATATCCAAGTTCTGGTATTAATTTTAAGTATTTATTATAAAAGACAGGTAAAGTGTGTCTTATTCTTAAAAAAAAACCTACTTTCCCATTTATATATTAATAATAAGCTACCAAACTAGACAGAGTCTATTTTATGGTGAAAAATGTGCTGATAAACGTACTTTTTTATGTACTCAAATGTACTCAGTCTATAATTGGACCTACTTATGCAACACTTAACCAATCTATACACAATAAAGATCTTATGTATATGGAGACAAGGATACTTATCTCAGTTTAGTATATGTGTGGTTCCTTGTTGCACAAGTAGGTCGAAATATTTGACCTGGATGAAAATCTAATTGCAATATTACTAAGAAACTGTTTATTAACTCTGCGCTCGAATAACTATATCCCCAATAAATTTCATTTCATAAGAGGGAGCATTGCTCGGATCTCACCAACGTAACAATAAAGGATAAAATTTCTAGGCAACAATGGCAACTGACTGCAGTGTTCTAAGAATATACATAGGCAAATTACATCCCTGATAAATTTTCGACACAATGAATAATGTAAGGTCGTTAAACCTACTGTAATTCATACTTATATTATAAAGTTGAAAGTAACTCTTTCTGTATGTAACACTCTCGGGTTAAACCACAATCCTAAACTGAACAAGATCTATTTCATTGATCTCTTCTCATTCATATTACAACTATTTTTTTTTTATATTTTTACACTACTATCTATTGGCTAAGGCATCTTGACAGATGTTTGTGAACAATGACAAGATACATCCGAGTCATAATGGATTTACGTAACATTTTCGCTAGTGACTAATCCTTACTAATTTCATAAAAAAGAAAATTATCTGTCTGTCTGTCTGTTACACTTTCATGGCTAACCCGCTGCATTGATATCAATGAAAATTTGGTTGAGACTGATCGTAGGCTACTCTTTACCGCTATAACCTAAACATCTGAGGGCAAAAGTTACTAATACAAATAACTCAGTGATATGTGATATTCAAACTTTAATGTAAATATGATAATGATATGCAGTTCTTTTAACAAATAAGCTTTTCAAAACTTAATGACCTTTTGAGACGAGAGAAGTTTGAATTGTAGTAACGCTGATTTCAACACGAATAGCCTGGCTCCACCGGGGCAGTACCACCGTAGACCAAGACCTCACACCAATGTGAAAGTACAGTATAGATGGTTTACCTAAAATACATTTTTAATAACATTTATGAGAGACTCGTGCTCGAAAAGTTGAACACCAATCAGTAATTTTGTCAGTTCCCCATAAATGTGAAAATCCAGCAACATATTACTCAAATGTTTACTATAATAAATACACTACCTTTATAGAACAGGTACAGATCTATCAAAAGCGTGGACTTGATTCTAGTTATCTCTAATTCGGACTATTCTTCGTTCTATATTTTTGTTATGCCTAGATATCTTAATAAAGTTTCATTTGTGAGCTTGCAAAGAGCGCAAGGACTAGATCGGTATAAATCATTGGTGTCGAACGTTTTCTATCGCAGTTGACACCTAAATCGCAGGAGGCATTACTCATCGGGGACACGGCACGAATAAATCCCAGTATTCTTCCCTTTTCCTTAACGAAATTCCACTTTGCGCCTCGGAGACGGTTTCTGTGTTAACGCTGATTTCTATGTGTTGTCAAATGTAAGCAAGACGTCGGCAGTTCTTCTGGTAAGATAAAGATCACATTTATTGTGTGTGTGTGTGTGTCTGTATTATGTGTGTGTTACTACAATAAATAACTATATTATATTTAAGAAGAATTACTTGCGTAAAATTACACATCTCGACATATTCAGTGGTGTGTGCACACTTGAAGGTATTTTACATTTCTTAGATCTTTTGCCGATACAAATATATTCGTATGTAAAACATAGTGTTATTTTTTTTGCTATATAGCACAAAATATAAAATGAGACATTCTAGCATGTACCATACAATTTAGTTCTGTACTGGAAAAATCAACTAGACCATATTACAGTTAATAACTACAGAATCAACAGTTGAAATTTTAGTTTTTAGCATAAAATCTACATAAATAAGTATAACTGTGTACTTATATTTTAGTTCCAAGGGGGTGCGCACACATTTTCAACCTATATATTTAAGTTCTAAAATCGCATTGAACTTTAACCAATACAAGTTGAATATCTACTGAAACTTCGTCGATCCTAAGCAGATCTCGATTCAAAGCCAGTGCGATAAGATAGCCGAACTTTTTTCATTTCAAACATGGAGAGCAAACATGAATTCGCATTACATTTAAAATATGGTATCCTTGGCAAAGGGAGGAGGCGTGAAGAATTGAGCGATAGCCGTTTTACCACCGAAACAAGTGCTTGCTCATTTTAATATTTCCAAGTTTCCTTGAGCGCGCCGTCATTAAGCGAAAAAAGTGCCGCGAGCGAAAGTGGGCCAGGTCCTTTAGAACCCCTCGGTCTATTGTTATATTTTTTTATCCCGGCTATTTTGTGAACCTAGTTTTGATCAAAATGTTTTTCTTTTCAATACTTACAGCGACAATACCTATTGGTTTTAAGATGCATTAAATTTTGTTTTAAAATAATTATGAAAAATGGTTCTTACCCGTGTTCTTTTTACTTTTGACTTTCTGAATTCTAAAGAAAGTAAAGTAGGTAATTCAAATTAATTATAAAGTTCAATATTAAAACCTAAAGAAACATTTAATAGTTTTATAAACCTTCAATATGTTTTGCAAATATTAATTTGATTGTATTTTTGCAAACGGAGTATATAAATTATTTATGATTCAGGTTTATTAATTTATGCAGAGCTAATCTTTTATAGATAAGATTATATATTAGAATATATCCTCAATAATAATGCACTTTATCGCTAAGAACGTACATACAACTTGGCACTATTTTGAACTGGTGATAATTGTAAGTGTAAAACGAAAACTTTATCTAGACTGATGTTTTATCCTTTATCTATGTCATATAGAAAGATACTATATTTATACATGTCTATATTGAGTAAAATACGTAACACTTAGCAATACAATTTATTTCTGTAACTACTGAAAGCGATTACCATAAAAATAGTTGGAATACCCTGAGATTTCTAATCACAATTTTTTTGACGATCTTAACTTTTTGTTGCATGACGTCAGAAATAACATCTACAGACAGACGTAAAGAATTCCTTTGAAAACAACACGTCACCGGACGGAAAACGTCGCCTCTGAAGAAACTTTATTTAGCTGTGGCGTGCGACCGTCACTCAAAAGAAAACTGACGTGCAGAATAGTCTTTTTTCCTATTTAAATTCATACTGATACATTTAAACAATATTGAATCCTTTTAATAGCGCAAAGGCGCAACGTGCTAGTGTAGACAACAGCTAGGTATAGTATCAAATTTTTTACATTAATATTATCTCATTATTATTGATTTAACAGTAGATCTATATTTTACATATGAAGGTTAAATTATGTGAAAACGCTCTTTGAATTAACACAGATAAATTATTTACATAGATTTTTCTTTTTTTGTAGACTGAAAATTTGATATTTATTTTATTTATGTAATCTCATTGTAAACTTTTATGTTATATAAATTGTGTAATGACATTGAAAATTCATAGTAAAAGTTTTTAACGGAAAGTTTATTATTCCTTTTAACACATTTAAATAAATCTTGTGTTTGAAAAGTATTTTATAACTTTTAATTTATTTATTGTTTGTACTTAATACAACTTGAACTATGTGGTTTATCTTAACAGGATCTATTCTACAATTTTATATTAGATATAGGTATATCTTAATATTATTTATGTTTAAAATGCTTATCCTTTTACAATTAAGGTGTAGATAGTCCTACAATATACATCACCATCATCAGCCTATCGCAGTCCACTGCTGGACACAGGCCTCTCCCATTGCACACCACTGTGATCGATTTAGGCTTCTCGCATCCAGCTCCTTCCAGCCATCTTACGCAGGTCGTCACTCCAATATACATTCCTTATTATTTAGAAGAAGTCCAAAAGAAAATAGTGGATAGAAATTAAGTACAAAAAATATTATTTCTAATTCTTATTGTTAAAATAAAAATAATAAAATTTGGGCTATCGAATACTTTTTGGACAATTATAAAACTGCAACATTCTTCAACATACATTCAGTATCTCGTTCTTTTTTATAGCACGAAACACGCATACACATAGCAGTTTTTCCTATCATTCTCGATGAGTTGCGTTCCGTCCATAAATCAGCGCCTTGTCAAACAACTTGGAACTTGCCAGATATATTGCCGTTCTGAACTATGTTCTGCAGGAACTCCACGGATTGCTAAAAATTTGCTTACTGTGTCAAATAACCGCAGTTCTGTGTTTCTTGAAATACATTATGTTTTTTTGGTATCAAAAATTATTTTAATTACGGTTTCATCGTAATCCACACCGCGATAGCATACGTAACTCAAGAAACAACCGTTTACGCGTACGTAACTCATTGAATTGAAGAACATCAGATTGCTTACACTATAGTTGGAGGAGGTTTTATGCAAAGTATTGTTTTCAAAGCTGTCAGTTGTAAATCAGAAAAAAAACTTTGTACGTTGGATGAATTTGATAGTTTTATGTTTGTACGTCTATTTCCCTATTTAAGTATGATTTGTACTTACATAATACTTAAGAAATATCAAGAATCATATCTATCATCATCATATAATAGTACCAAGTTTAATACAAAAAGCTCAACATATTTCAGAGAACAACAGTATTTTAATTTGTCAATAATTTTATATGAAACTTTTTTGTCATAGCTTTTTAAGGTTTGCAGTATAACAAAGAAACAACAGATAAAAAAAATATCATTTAATTATTTGAATCTTCTCGAATCATCTGCAGTGTTTAGAAAAAAAGCGAATATATTTTAGTTAAAAATGTTTGTAAAGGTCGTTACGAAACGTATATTGCATGCACAGCTACAACTGTCAAAAAACTATCCGACGCATATTTTAGTCTCTATGCCGCCCACAGTCTAATTTTACCTACTCGTGATAATTTTAAAACTCCAACTCCACTGATTCACGATTTCCTAATGTCTTAGTTTATTACGTTAATTAACCGGTTATAATTTTACCACAACTATTAACAACATTCTACATAATAAACCTCTGTACTTCATACCTCTGAATGAAGAAATAGTTTATTTTTCTTAAATTAAAACTGACAGAGAATATTATGTTTTTATTTTGTTGATTATAGATTTTAATTCCGTAATACTGGTTGAGTTTATTACACTGTCATTAGCGATATTCTAGGATATTTAATTCGTAAATAAAGCAACACGAGCTACCTTCAATCAAGATAATCCGGTAACTATGAACCCAGAGATCAACTAGGCTTGGAAAAAAACCAGTTATACCTGCACTTTTGTTATCTTATACGACATTTCTTATATATTTTAAACTGTAACAGTTTCAAGACTTTTTTCCAAAACAAAATTCTTGAATTACAATTAACTAATGAAGATCGATTAAATTATATGGTTTTAATTGTCTTTTCGTTTTCAAATCCATTGCCGCACTGTTACCCTATGATGAATTTACACCCAAAAACTTATATTCCAGAGTCAATATTTACCTTATAGTTTCAATAAGGCTTTTGTACATATATAATATTATTATTTTTATATTGTAATAAATACGCTCAATCTCCAGCGGTTACATTCGTACAAGATACAAATATCAATAGTAATCGTGCTCGTTTACAGAAAAGAAATAAATTCCGCTCCGTCATAGCAAATATTCGGCGTGAACCATAAAATAGTTTTACGAGCAGAACCTAGTTAGTTATTACACGGTTTAGCTACATGTTACAGATCATATTCTCATAAATCTGCATTGCGTCAAATTTGGAACGGTTTTTAAACGAATAAATACTTTGATATAATTCTTTATCGTACAACTTTCTATAAATGTACTTCCAACCTAAGATACGTTAGCCTAATTATCCTGTTCGAAGCTTATTGTTTGAATTATTTTCCGTGAACAAAAGTCGATTTCTTGTAAAAAAAATGTGTGAGTACCAAATACTGAGGTAGTTTTTATTTATATTGGAGCTTACTAAATAGACCCTCTATTTGGTAGTCTCAGACTGAGCCTGATGGAAAGCATGAGAACAATTTAGGAACCATTCTCAACGTGAGGGCTTCAATTGCAGCCTGGTGACTAACGTCATGGCGGTTTATTAGGATTGTTCTGTTTGTTCTTGTTCTGCATCATTCTTCTGCTCTCCGAAGGTCTAACAAAAGACTGCCGTCATTTTTGGATGGTCTTCTATGTGCGGGTAGTATTGCCGCGGTCGAGCCGGTCCATTCGCGCTGACATCAGCGTGACTCTACTACCTATTGATATGTATTTTTGTGTTAAACCGTCCGTGGTTTGTATTTAATGACACGTATGTCAAATTTGTCAGTTATTACGGTTTCATGTGTGTACAAATCAATAACATACTGTGAATTTTACTGAAAATCGGACATAAATTTATATGTTAATTATTTTATTGTTTTCCTTATATATCTTATTAATAGTTAAGGTTCATTATTTGTGCTAATACTATTAAGGATTATTTCACCTGAATAGTTCAATCAAGATATATTTCTTATAATTTCTACTTTGCTACGTTATAACTTAGCAAAATACACTGTTCTACTGTTCAATTAATTGAGCAATTAGTTCTTTATCTACATTAAAAGAGTTTGTTTGTTGAAATGTTTGTTGAAATCACTTAACTTATCATAATTAATAATAATATCTTTAATGCACTCCAACTATTACAAAAATGATAAAATTTGTCAAATTTCTTACATGTCTAAGTCATCGTCGGCAGCTATAACAGTATAAAACTGTGCTATAGCTCCAAATTTATAAGCCATATTGACCTTACCTACCTTACGACCTTCAGTGCCTTTTATTCTCAATTTTTTCATCCGATTCCTCTAGGAATCGGATGAAATGTCGGATTCGAAATCGGATGTCTTGTTGTCGTCACTTTGTAGTAAAAGTTTAGTCGACTAAATGTAGAACACATAATACGCTTATGTTTAAAATACACGTTATAAAGTGTGAGCGAGTTTATAAATGAGTTCTAATAGTCGTAAATGATAGAATAAAAGAAAGTCACTTTCGAACATTAATATAATGAAAGCGACGACAATTTCGGCGAAGATACAAAACTCATAATATTTATGGCCTTGAGTTTTAAATAAAATCAAATTGTACAGAATAACGGTCGTTTAATCGAAATATTAAAAAGATCTTGTTGAAAAATGCTAAGTAAATTAATTTATCTGGCGCATGTTGTTGGCAGGCGATATGTACTTGACCAAATTCTTTCAACAAACGAAGGAAATACGTAATTACGTTCATTGATATTTCGATACAATACATAACCTTATCTAGGAAATGAAGAAACTGATCTTTATGCATGTTATTCGTTTGTTCTTTTAACATTAAATATTGTTTTCGGACTTTTACTGAGCAAGTGACTATATTTAGCTAAGCAACTTATATGCTTCTCATGATCAAAAGGCTGGCCTTTTTCTAGCTCAGAGAAAGAGCACTGCCCTTCAATGTGGCAATGCTGCCAGTCTTTTGGGAATGCTACCACGATGATGCGGGGGAATATTTTGATGCTCGTATATAAATATTCCTGTAAGTTAATATAGTAAATAAATTTTACGAAAACTTGATTAAATAGAACATTTAACTTACATACTATTATTACCTTGCTTGTTAAAAATCTTTCTCTTGCATAAAACTTCAAATATTAACATTTTAATCCTAAATTTCTCAATTGTTAGAAATTAAAGCAACTTCTGTTACGTTCAAATATTTTCTACTTCTGTCTGCTCTCGCAAGGGTATGAAGTTGAATGTATCTATAAGATAAAATAAATAATTATGAAAGTTGTAAAACTTTACATACTCGTATATTAACTCATTAAAAAGACAAGCATCCAATGCTTTTTCATTAAAATTTCAAAAGTAGATGTTTCGTCTAGAGGAAAAACTATGTTTTTTGAGGATGAGGCAATTTAACGAGCTTTTTATATGTTTTCAATGGTGGGAGTCTCAGCAAACATTGTTTGTTATAGCTGTAGGTACAGTCACCTACACAAGTTTTATAATTATAGATATTGATATTTAGTTTACTTGTGTGGAAATAATATTATTTTATAATAAAGTAAGATTATAAATTAATTATTATTTAATAAACTTCCTTTCAAAGAAGAGGCCTATGTCCAGCAGTGGACTGTTAAAGGCTGTTGATGATGGTGATGAAAGTTAGATTTAAAATTACGGTTTGGTACTTCTCAGAAGGAAGGTTAATTTTTCACCAGAATGTTTTATGTCGGAATACTAGTGAATTAAATATACTAAAGATAAAATAAAAATGTTAATCACTTTTATATTATCTTTAATATTTTTAATTCCCTTCCAATTGGATTTTGGAAGTTTTTGGAATAAAACTTTTAAAGAAAAAATTTAATTTGAAAAACAGTGGTTAAAAATTTGGGCTCACCTGTAGAATAATATTTTTTTTTGTATTAACTGATAATTGATACTATAATTTAATGAGCTTGATTGAATTAAAAAAACTTACGTTTATTCTGTGTACATATTATTTATATTAACATTTACAAAAATATGAATACATTTGTACGAAAATATGAAACACCTGAATCCGTTTAGTTGACAAAAAGCTAGCACAGATTTGATGAAAATTATAATTATATTGTCATAATTACTATAGGCACCTATTTATCATTACATACCTCAATTCAGTTGTAAAAAACTACAAAAGCGATTAAACGTCGACTTGATTCTAAACTATAGTATAATTATGTTTTAATAAAAAAACTGTAAACTTCACCACAGTTTATTTAACCAAAATATTAGCGCTCTCTGCGTATTTCAGTTACGTCAGCATCGTAGTATAACGTAACTTTCGTAGACATGTCAGTTGCCAATTTACATAATATTTCAAGACAATAAAAGGACCGAATCTAAAGCCGGAGACGTTTTCACTAGACAACCTTGACTGGATGGAACGAGCAATGAGTGGAATGTTATTTTTTCTTTGTTTATTTTTTTTTAAAGAGGGACTAAATTCTTCAAACACATTTAGTAAGATTCCTACAGATTCATTTTGTAATATAAAATACTTTTTATATCGTTTTAATAGTATCGAATACAAATTTTCATAAAATGTTTATTTTAAAAGAGGCGTTATAATCAAATCTTAATAATGAGTACCTTTGAAATTTAAGTAATGTTTGATTTCTAGTCTTTGTTAAACGTTGTGTTTATGTTTCTCTTCCAATTGAAACAAATCGCCGATACTTTAGTGATTAAATATCATTATGAAAATTTGTTACATAGTTGGTGTATTTAAGAGAAAAAGAGCATCAAATGGAAAAGCCTGTAACTTAAAAACCTAAAAATACGACGGCAACCCATAGCCATCTAAAATGAAAAAAAAAAAAACAAAAAGAACTGAATCTCTAATGATATATGGTTCTATATATCCATTGTTCCTACACATCATTAATAAACGAATCTCTTACGAAACCATTTACAACTCGACTGTACAAAAGAAATGTCCCAGTGTCGGAGACAATAGAAGGTCAACGGTGTATCATAGCAATAGAATTCGCCTTGGCAGTACTAATGCATTACTGGGGCGCGATTTGGCTCGCTCACAACATTAAAACCGACAATAACAACCGCTCGACTCGAGCGTACTTTGCCATCATTATTCGAGTTTTGACTATTTATCTCTTTTCTGTAGGAATGTAAACAGCCGTGAACTACGAGGGTAGTTGATGGGTATGTTTTTGTGTAGCTATGCCGGAGGTCAAAGAAATTCCTAATTTGAAAAGTTAGACATTCAATGTGACATAATGATAAAAAAAGAAATAAAAATAAAAACTTCTTGCTTGGAAATAGTAAATAAGCGTAGAAAGATAAGATGAGGGTGAAACTTTATTTTATTCTGTATGTCTACATTACGCGTTTGTTACTTTTTTGTATATATTACATCAAATTCATCAAGCGTAAACAGCGTACACAAAACGTAGTTTTGTTTCTCTTGCACAATAAGTTACAGATATTATATCCTAAATGTTAGAGTCCTAGTCGATAACATGATATTGTTTGAATCTCATCTAACCCAAATAATATACCAACAATCCAGCGGATGTAGTGTTAATGCTCTCTGTTTTAACCTAACCGAAATGGTTCAATAAAAGTAGATGGTATTTCATGTAGCAGTAAAACTTAAAATACTGTTTCCTAATGCCACTTAAAAATTGTTTTCACCGATTGGGGGTTCAGATTGTAAGAAATAATTTATTTACTTATTTTACGTTTTTTAGTGGGTACGGAAAGGAAAACTACTTTTTTGTTTTATATTTCATAACTATTAACTAAACTCAAAAGCCTAAGAAATGTTATGTTTAGATTTAGTATTCTATAACACAATCTCTTGTAAATGATCAATTCAAATGATCAACCCAATAGTTAAGTAATAAACAAACTAGCGTTGTTAAGAAAAACATAATAAATATCGATACATCACACACCGGCATTGCTAAACACACCTGAATCTTGAGAAATGCAGTTGATGAGAGACGTATGCGTTCAGTATCGTATCTCTCATCAGTTTAACTCGTGCAACTACGAATCTAACTCAAAAACCGGTTTTATAATTAGGTCAAATGTAGTAATTGGTATGTTTTTGGTAATGCATGTCTCCGAATCCGTCTTTTTTGTTTGATACCGCCTACTGTTGATTATTTCGGACTCGAATCGACCAAAATCTACACGCGCTATCTCAGTTACTATGTGGAACCAAGTGTATCCTCGACAGGAAATCCCTGGAACACCGACGTACCTCAGACCATCTACTATTTGTTTTCTTCTTGCCCAAAAAGTACGCAAGCGATGTTTCTTTCTTTCGTCTGTTATTATGCGTAAAATACCTGCTTTTTATTAATGCAGAATTAATAATAATCGCGGCCATTTTATCTTTTGTTACCTACGCAAATAAAACAGTGCACTTCTTATTCGCAGATCTAGTTAATGAATATCATAAGAATCGATCATGCCGTTTCGGAAAAATATGGCAACTATTGTTTTACTATAATTTTATATACATTATAGATTATATATTTAACTATTTACATCACAGAAACTTTAAATTTGTTAAAAGAGCTTACTAAGCTTTCTCAGCTGTCTTATTCCATCACTACTGAGCAAGCAACTGATTGCCAAAATCTTTATATACCTACGATTTTCACATTTTAAGTTATAATTAACATGCAAAACTAGAAACGATTTCGTTCAGACCATTATCGTTAGAGGTCGTTTTCAGTACACACAAAATGTAGAATGCACGCAGTGATTACCTATGATAATAATACCTATGATTTATTTATTTATATTCAAATAAAGTGCTGTTAAATATATGATTCATATGGAATGGGATTTTCGCACCTCATTCTGTATTTATTCCTTCAAAAACGTGCAGCTATGCTAATAAGCTATTTTTATGGCAAACAGCGACAAAATATACCAGTAGAATCATAGGTACTACATATTTTGCCTACGAATTTTTTTAGTAATGTAGATACTATTATAGTTTTTACGAAAACAGGAACTGAAATAGAAAACCTTTATTTATGGGTTATTATATTTACTCCTGGGCGCGTGGACAAATCAAATATAAATATGACAAGCTTTAAAGGTGCGATGATGACAACACATAATATATGCGGTCGTTCACTGCTCTAATATTAAAGGGTTTGATAAATTACACGAAATCCACGATTAGCTTATTATAAATTTCTTAATCCAGTAT
The DNA here is from genome assembly GCA_932526445.1 of Phragmatobia fuliginosa. Classification (NCBI taxonomy): domain Eukaryota; kingdom Metazoa; phylum Arthropoda; class Insecta; order Lepidoptera; family Erebidae; genus Phragmatobia; species Phragmatobia fuliginosa. The sequence goes on along the minus strand of OW052074.1, from coordinate 13,097,670 downwards.
TTACAGAAATTGAATGAAATTTTAAAAACATTAATACATCAAAGAAGATTTTCATTATTTAATGTGAAAAGTGAGATAACTAATATTAATAAATACTTTCTTGTAGGTGTCAACTTTAATATTTCAATATAATGTCTAGATGATCGTTTAAATAGAGTGCTATAATGTTGTTTATTTTACTCATCTGTGTATTAGAGATGAAAATAGTGCATCAGCTGTTGTCAGTTTATTTACGTTGTGGCGAGAAATATCTCCAGTTAATGTTAGCAACTGAATGAGCTCAATACTAACTTTAGGCCCGCGACATAGTATACTTTGAGACAGTTTTAGTTCGATAATAAGATCGCGAAATTTATTCTGTACGTAAAAAATGGGTTTTTTTAATATTCTCATTGAATATTTAAAAGATCTATATAATACTATTAAAAATTACTTTTTTTTAAATGGAGAAAAAAAATATAACATCATTGGCTCCTGCTTGGTACATTTGTACTTGCACTTGAAACAAGTAGATGCGATTTGCGATGGATTCAATACGTCAGGTGGACTTGAAAACACTATTCTCGATTGAAAAGTGATTCGACTGCCTAAAGTATAATAGGTAACTGTATTTGAATTATTTTATTAGAAAAAGAAAAACCTACCCACATACATACCTATCCATCCACACTAATATTATAAAAGTAACTTATTCTGTTTATCTAATCCTTTTCACACCGTAGGTAGCAGAGCCATGCTGATTTCAGCACGAATGGGCCGGCTTGATCGGGGCAGTACTACCCTCACACAGAAGACCATCCTAATAATGACAGTATTCTTGCTGTCGTATTTCGTTGATGAGTTTGATACCAGGCCGCCATGGTATGGGTCACCATTGTACATTACCTACCCTAACAATGAGGACGGTCACCCATATTCCTGGATTCTACTCATGCTTATCGTCAGACAGAGTAGAGTCACTTTGGTAGGCTTAAACATAAATAAAGTAAAATATCGGTATATGTATTTTTTATGTAAAGATTCTAAGTAAAGATAGATTATAATATAGAGAGGGCTACCTTTATTCTGTACAATACTATTTCTATAAATTTCACACATGTTTACATCTTTTTATCATGGCCCACTGCTTAAACTATTACGTCATCATATATTTCAAACCAAGAAAGTCATCCAATTTTACTAAAGCGAGGCCGCTATTATAAATGTTTCATCGCTTGCCACCGGTTCTTATTTATAGTCCCCAGATTACGAGTACGCTATAGATTATACGCATTCCTTTTATAATGTTTACCTTATAAGAGAAAAAGGGTATTGAAAACTAACCTCACTAAACACTTAGCTGTACTTTAAATAGCAATATAGTAAATAAATTTACTTTACAATGTAGATAAAGGAATTATTTTATTTTCTATTCAATTGAATTAAAAAGACAATTGAAAAGTTATTGGTGGAAGGTGGATGTATTTAAAAAGTTATTGGTGGAAGGTGGATGTATTTAAACTATGAACTAGGCCGCCATAGTATAGATGACATGCAGCACTATCTGCACTCACAATGGGGATGGTGACCCCCTACTCGAGGATTCCATCAGGCAGATTGGAGTCAATTTCCAAGGCATAAATATAAAAAAGGTAATTTAATCACACCAAAAAACTCCGAAAAGAAAAATATGCTTTTAGGTACAGGGATTTAAAAATCTGGTATAAACAGACGTTTGTAAGAAAAACCCATGACAAAATCTAGGTACCTTATAAAGTTACGTTATAAAGGTACTATATGTTACCTATATAGGTAAAACCCATCTAATACAAAAGTCCTACTTTCTTTTATTTCAATTTAGTTACAGAAATAAAAATGATGTCGTGAATTAACTACTATCAACTAACCAGTAACTTTTTTAAGTAATTTATAAATACTATTAATTGTATTATTGTCTATCAATGTTAACTTATAAGATAAGTTTTAAATGTATTACATAGGTTAATTGTTAATACGTGAATCATAAGGATAAATTAATAGAATATGCACTAGCATGTGTTAACAGGCTGCCATTCAGGCTGTGACCACATTTAATGCAAATTGGTTAAAATGTCAACCGTACCATAAAAAAATAACGATGGACTGTAAACAATGAAATGTACATTAAAATACATGTATTGTCCAATCGATTAGACTAAAATAGTGTCGTCATAAATTACTATTTAGTATCTTTTTAAAAAAAAATCATTGACGGGAGATTTAACTAACCTATATATAAATACACAATATATGTATGTACGCGTTTCTATTACGTGATCAAGTTAATTTACTTACTTTTATATTTCAAATAAATTATACTAAATTACGTCACCACAAAATGTAGGGCAAGGAAAACCGCCAAATTTCTTCACCATTCAACATCCCGTTCAGAATGAGATCAAATTTGATTATTCATGGCTACACATATGTTTTCAATCACTTGTCTGCAAGCTAAATTGCGAATGTCATGTACAAAGTTACAGTTTCATAACAATGTGTTAACAACAGTACGTATATCACTTGGCACCTAATTAACGTTTGAAGAACGAATACTGATTTTTCATAAATTACCGCCAAATTCAAATTTAGAACGCATGTCGTTTTTACCTAAACGAAATCGAACTGTTTGCACATATTGCCATGTTTTGTTTTTACTTTTTTTATGAGATCTCATTTAGATAACACCTCATTGGTAGATTATTTATTTTAGGTTTTTGAACTATTCCTCGTCAAATCTAAAAAAAACTAATCCATTATAAATAAATAAATATTTTAAACACTACAGACAACACCATCTAGTCCCAAACTAAGTAGAGCTTGTATTATAGATACAAGACAACTGATATAAGTACATAAAAAAACTTTTTTGTAAATACATACCTACTAATATACATCGAAAACAACTCAACTCAAACTGAAAATGAAAACCAAGACCTCCAGCACAAGCAGTCGCATACGCTACCACTGCGCCACGGAGGCAGATTCTGTACAAACTTCGAATGAGTTACAATTATAATTATTTTTTGTAATATTTTTTTTTTTTCATTGCTTCTGATATTTTTCTAAACATAATCGGATTCAATGCCAACCACATATGAATCATAGATATATTTTTAACGTGTTTATGACAGTAAATGTCATGATAATTTAACACCAGTTAATTGCACAAACATCAATTCTGATTCTGCTTTCCGCTATATTTTTGTACCGACTTTTATCGAAGTGGGAATTAAAATACCCGGTAGCAATCAACACGGATTCGGTGCCATGCCGCAACGCTCCGTCATTTTATATATTATAGAATACCCTAGAGAGTGATGTATTAGCAGTTGTTTATAGTATTTTAGAATATCAATTTTATACTATTTTGAATAGTATTTATATATGTATTTTATAATATAATAGTAGCCGACCCCATATAATCTTGGGAGTAAAGGCTTGTAGCCTCTACTTCCAAGATTATATGGGGTCGGCTACTACTAGAAGTAGAATAAGTATTTTGAAATATCTACCCATACATACTTGCCCTGTAATCCATCGTTATTTTTTAAACTTAGTTTTAGATACTTTATTTAATTTTGTTAGACGATGATTTCGTTCTTTACTAGTAGTTGTCACTTTAAATTATTAACATGAAATACATGCGCTCGTATTTCCTTTAAGAACTAACGCAATAAAATCGCTTCTACGTATAGACTGTTCCGCTTTAATACCAATATTGTGTTTAAGCTGTTCTTTTATAGTCTTTTTTTTTATAATACCTAGTACTAAAAGTAATCTGATAGGACTTCTATAAAAAGGCCGCACTAAATAAATGAAAGCTAATTGACACGAACACGAAAATTGTAGGCTAACAACCGTAGATATAGTCTTCAAAGATTAGTAGCAAACGCGTATTTATTTAGTACTGTAATAAGCATATGACCTACTTAAAATACTTTTATACAACTACCAACTATTTCAATTATATTTGTAGAGTCTTTTACTTTTTACTTTACAGAGGAAGTCTTTTTTCATTAAAATATTTTTAAACACATCTCTCACAGCAGAAATATTCGAAACGAACACAAAGAACACCTAGACTTAGAGCAACAATTTGTGGCTTATACATAGTGTTGGCCCATGAGGGGTTTGAACTCGTTGGACTTTGCGTATTAAAAACCGTCGTGACTAGAATATAAGCCTATTATGCCTTTATAATAATATTTTGAAGAGGTTCTTTTAATAGGTATTTTCTTTCATTGAACTGTGTGAGTCGTCCTGCTAAGCTGCTTTTTATGTAGGTATATGTCATATTCTATGTAACAGAATACTCCTACGTCTCCCTAGTTACAAATGTAAACATTTTGCAAAAAATAAGTATTATAAAAATTACGAGAAACAAAGCTTATGTTCATATTTGATAGGTAATTTAAATTCAAATACAACCCTTCAAATTTACATGCAAAATGAACATTACTGATATATGTTTTGAGTTCAACAAATCATACCAAGCTCGCAGTAATCATTTACATCTGCACAGCTCATGACGGAAACTCATGGGAGTGTAGATAAAGAATTTTTATTACCAATATCCTAAATACATATAGGAAGATATAAAACATCAAAGAGGCTAATATAATATTTTATAAGGGGATACTTAGTATTTCTCTAAACCCCATTTTGTATTAATAAACAGCGGGACTTACTTGCAATAAAATTATTTAACTAAATATGACTAATTTTATGACGAGATGACAAAAAAAACATGAGTATCTTTAAAGACACGAAATTCTAAAACAGCTATTGTATTCACTGTTATATTAGATCGTTATAAAACTCTTTATTTTTATACTAAGGGTTTCAAGAGAGTACTTAAAATGTCAGATGTATAATGTACAAAAGGCGGTCTTATTACATACTTTCGAACTTTTTATATTATTACCAATGGATGGTTGAAATGTTTGGATTTTGATGGTGATTAGTCTATGTTTATAATATTATGTTATTCATGTAACTTGACCTTCATATCAGACTTCATTCTTCCAATAATCTTGATACCGAGACAAAAAAGTATTTTTGATGACATTTCTTAAGTCTTTGATGAATATAGGTTAGGAGATGAATTACTGAGATATAATAATGTATAACTGTATGCAGCAAAGGACTAACTTGACATCTAGAAAAATAGGTGATTAAAAATCAAAGGAAAATATAGAAACTACTTGTATGGATTAAATGTTTAAATTTAAAAAAAATCGTTAAATAAATTTAAAAAATGATTTGTATTATGATTAATACGAATATAGGTCATTAGGATATTTTAAAAATTCATTATAGTTGCAGCGCATCGAAGAACACTAACCAGTGTTTTTAGAAATTTTAGAACAATTCAAGTAAAACTCAATAATTGAGATGGCATTACACGAAGATCTTACAGACAGATTCATGTCGATATAGTGAATATGATCAGTAAAAGGTGATGAGGAGTTTAATTGAAATAGTCTAGTAATCGACTGCCAAAGTTTTTGTTATTACAAGCCTCTCAAAATGACTCAAAATAATTTGTCTGATGAAAAACATAAACAGAATAAAAGAGTAGCCGTAGTACTCATTACGAATGCAGAAAATGTCACAATGCAGCATGCTAACCCATATTAAGGTGGCCTAATAAGATGCTTCTTCATAATCGGGCACCAAAGAAACACGATGGGACGAATACACACACAATACACAGCACCAGATACTACCCCACACTTTCCATCCTATGTTTTCACTCCATGCCATGGTTGCCTGTAAGAGATTGCGTTTGAGCGATAAGGCCGCCACTTGTACCTCTGGTGTACAATAAAGCAATTTATTATTATTATTAATACTCTCATTTTAAGTTGATCTTCCGTTAGAGGATAGTACTAACAATGACAACTGGAATCCGATTAAAAAGTGGCTAATCAAATCAAATAAAAAAAAGAATTACATAATATTAAAGCCACTTCTAAAACCTATTAAGGAATATTAGTACTATACATGTTGAAGCGAGTATCGTCAAAAATCTAATATCATAAATACAAGTACCATCATGAACGTTATTATAGTAATCAACATCTCTTCGGAAATTGTCTGTTAATTGGTCCTTTACTTCCGACGAGTCGAGCATCTAATAAAGTTGCTAATATTAGCTAAAACGTTTGTAGTAGTATGTTATCGCGTCGTAAAAAATACGAGAAATATCCGTCTTATAAAAGTTGCTTTAAAGAATATGCATTAAAATAAGATAAATGTTAAAAAAGGATAATAAAAAAGAGTAAAACAAAGACAACGGAAACTAATTATGCCTAAATTTCAGCCCACCACGTCGTTCATAATAATTATAGGAACAAAAGAATTCGGTTTTGTATACAACTCCTTGACTAATAAAGAATGAACCTGCCTCTAAAGATCTTGGTGTAACGTCGAATCAGTTACCTGTATACATATGTTTAAATTGGTGTTAATATTTAATAAAGTACGCATTAGATATAACACAGTACTTTAAATTTTTTATTGTAATTTACTCTGAACCACTATCCATTCATAAGAAACAAATAAGGTGTAATGAAATAAAAACTTTCTAAAACAATAATCAATAATTAACACGAAACCTTACTTGATATAAACAATGAAAAGAAAATATTTTTTTAATCTTACCTGAATAACGTTCTGTCGCCTTTATTGTGAAGAACAGTGAGTCCAAAGAAGTGCACTATTGTATATCACTATAGCACAATCACATCTGAATGAGAAAGGAACTTACGAGTTTTTGCCCCAGTTTATTTATTGTAGTCACAACCTCATGGGAAATTATCCAGAGCGAGTTACCAACGTTAGACAATCTCTCAACGTTTGTAATGAAAATACAATCAACACTACAACAGGTAACTAGCATGTGTACATAAAATACTTAAGTTTCACTATTGTCTGTTCTAAGATAAAATAATTTTGCTTTCCTAGTAGTTAATCACAACTTGCAGGAGTATTACAACCAGGTTTTTGTAAGTCTTTCTATGATCGAAACGAACGCACATATTCTTGCATTTCTTTAATTTATCACAACCAATTTTGCCCATCCGAAGATAGTTCAAAAGTGTTCGGCGAGACACGGCTACATTGTTTTCACGTAAGTTTTATACACTAAACTTATTAAGCATTATTCACAACACTGAAGAGGTAAACATTGATTACATCCAAAGATTTTACATTTTGCTAACTTTTCACGACTTTCAAAAAAGTTTTAAATTCCATATTCACGGTTACATCATAACGTGTGCACAATTAAGAAGTACCAACATATCTATATATGGCTTATACGATCTATTTTGGCACAGTCAAGTTTGATGGTCTTCATATTAAGCACGTGGAGTTTGACACCAATACGCGGTACGCGCGTTTTTCACTAAAAGTTTTCAAACTGTCCACTGAACACACGCCGCGACCAATTGTGCATTTATAAATAGTTATATGTATTCATGACGAAGTATTTCACTAATACGCGGTGCCGTTGTTATAAAGAGGACAGTGGTGAATGTCAGGTGATGTCGGAGATGTCAGTGAAACTGTGTTTTCAGTTTTCCAATGCGACGTGTGTTCCTCGTACTGTTTGTGCTCCGTTACTAGAGGCACGCGTTCCACTGCAAGTACTGAAAGGCGAAACCTGTTGAAATAGGACAGGGGACTGTGTGCGAGAGAGACGACACGTTGTTTCTCGACGTCGTGCCAAGTTTCAGTCGGATTCTGTTCAGTGGATACGTGTGCGTGAAAATTCGCATGCTTACGACTCACGAATTGGTGTTAGTGAGTTGTGGAAAACTCTCTTTAGGGCGCCTTCACATACGCAAGAATTTTCACGATCACAAACAGATCTTTGTGCGCACTTTTTATTATTGAACTTTTTGTGCTGTATTTACAAATAATATTGTTGTATGCCTAATATTTTTCGAGAGCTGCTCGTTGTTTTAGTATTTTATACATGTATGTATGCATAAAAAAATGTTTGTTCTTTTTAATTTTAATTTTTATCTTTGTACTTAGATTTGAAATAAATAGAAGAGATTCAGTAAATTAATATATTATGTTTTTTGATTTTTATTAATTAAATAAAACAAGTAAGAGTAGAACAAAAATACATTAGTCAAAATTATTTCTCAGAAGCGGAGGTGTCGTTGTAAGAATTAATCAATTTAAAGTGGCATCAAGTCTAATATAAACAACGGGCCACACAGACGCATGGCATAATCAAATAGCACGCAACTTTTGTAGGCTGTGTAGGTCGGGAGGCGAGATACGAGACCGGCAGTCGCCTCAGAGCGGGCGAGATGACAAGAGGCAGCGTGGCTGCGTACGCAGCGCTCAATACACCCTACAGCCTCCATACTCACACCCCGACCAAATCTATGCCGAACTGGGCGACCGCCTCTGACAGCTCGCTCCAATGTAGCGATGTACCCTTCATTATATCGGGAATCAATTGACAAATGGGCACCGTGCGTTTGTGGTCGCGCACGCACTATTACGGGCACGTACTAACACACGCACGCCTTGCACTTGTCACAAGCCCTTTGTTTATCTTTTTTAAAAGCCTCCTAATGGAGAGACATTTTATTCGAAAATTCTGAAGGGCACTTGCTTTGAAGAGCGTACCTAAAGTTTTTACGTAAATTCATTGAATTTCTTACCTCTTAAACCTCATTCATAACTAGACTCAAATATAAAAAAAAATAACATTGGCTTCGCAATTGTTTTTCTATCTGAGGATATTAAATACCTATTGTTTTAAAGTTATCCCAATCGATAAAAATAATTGCCTGTATTTAAATAAATTTATTGATTACTTTAAGTTTAACTTTGAAAAGTTTTGAGGAGGTACATTAAATTCAATTTCCTTATCTTTTCCAATGTTCATAGGTATACAGTTAGAAACTTCTAATTTCATCATCATTATTATAAATTCATCATTTTGGAATCTCTATCAGCGGCAAGAATACATGACAACTGGACTGCTGACAACAATACTTGTAAATCTAAACAAAATAGTAGGGCAACGCTGATTTCAGTACGATTGGTCCGATTCGACCTGATACCTATCGGGCTACCAGAAGATCATCCTCAAATGACAGCATTCACGCTGTCTTGTTTCGTTGATAAGTGCAAGACGGGATTCCCAATAATGTAAGGATGGTGATCTTGAATTCTACTCATACTTTTCATTAGGCAGAGTATAATCATTTTGGGAGGCCTACAAATAGAAAAAAAAAATGTAGATAAGTTACAGATAGACACAGAACAAATAACCTTGCTCATAACACAGTTGTTTGTCATGGGTGAGAATTGAACTTACGACCTCTAGTTTAGCTACGCCAAAAAATATTCAATTTAGCTTTCGCCAGCTTCTCTGAGGATCCGTGCTACTTTTAATAACTTATAACGTAAAATCGTAACGTAACGGAGGAGTATGAAATTTGACACAGTTAAAGTTATATATGGAGAAAGAGTGCAGAAAAGTAAAAGAATAAAATAATCATTTTTTTACGAATTTGGTCTACTACTGAGCAAATCTTAATATATATAAATCTCGTGTCACAATGTTTGTCCTCAATGGACTTCTAAACCACTTAACCGATTATAATAAAATTCGCACACCATGTGCAGTTCGATCTAACTTGAGAGATAGGATAGTTTAAATCTCAAATTATAGTCGCAATTTTAATAATCGCGGGTAACACCGCGGGATTCAGCTAGTACTAGTATAAATAAATATTTATTTTTAATATCATACGTTACAACATATGGTGATTGAAAACATACTGTATTCATTTTAAATATATCTTTAAATACATCTGATGATGATGATGTCATCATCATCAGCTAGTCACAGTCCATTGGTGGACATATCTCTCTAGTAACACGCCACTTGGTTCGTTCTTCGACTTTTTGCATCTGGCGATACATACAATTATAACAATATAATAAATGAACTTTAATAGTGAACTTTCTGTTTTTGTTGTGAAAAATAAAATATATAATTAGCGCAGTTATTGACGAAGGCTTTAGGCTGTGTATCATCACGCTATGACCAATAGGAACGGATTAGCAATGAAAAATGTTGCAAAAACGGTTAAATATTATCCCTTTTTAGGGTTCCGTAGCCAAATGGCAAAAAACGGAACCCTTATAGATTCGTCATGTCTGTCTGTCCGTCCGTATGTCACAGCCATTTTTTTCGGAAACTATAAGTGTTATACTTTTGAAACTTTATTAGTGTGAACCGCATTAAGATTTTCACATAAAAATAGAAAAAAACAATACATTTTGGGGGTCCCCATACTCGGAACTAAAACTCAAAAAAAAATTTTTCATGGAACCCATACGTGTATATCTATACATACGTACATGCATACATATCTATGGATAGGTATTCAAAGATGATATTGAGGTTTTTAATATCATTTTTTTCTAAACTGAATAGTTTAAGCGAGAGATACTTCCAAAGTGCAAAAATGTGTGTTCCCCCCCCCCCTGTAACTTCTAAAATAAGAGAGCGATAAAACTAAAAAATATATATGTTTTACATTACCATGCAAACTACCAACGAAAATTGGTTTGAACGAGATCTAATAAGTAGTTTTTTTAATACATACGTCATAAATCGTAAACTGCAATTTTCCTTTCATTCAATCAATGCACTATTATAAAAACATCGATCCAAGTTACAACGAACTACAAGAACTTTTATACGATGTTACTTGCTGATATGGAACCCTTCATGGGCGAGTCCGACTCGCACTTGGCCGCTTTTTAGAGTTTCATCAGCTATCAAAGCGGCTCCATTCCTACTTCAAGTAACCGAAACTAATAAACCAGTTATTACTATTTAGTATTATTGGAACTAGTTTTCAGTGTAACTTCAGGCTAACAATAATTATCTCTCCATACAAAATACAAGACAGAAACCGGTTTCAGAAATTAAAGGCAAAGTCAATGACACTGATCATTTACATACAGCAAAATACTAAACGGTTCAATAAAATGAACATGTCAAAAAACGGTAACTAAATGTAGTTAATTAATTTGGAAAAAAAAACCAGTACTAGGTGTGTACCTCTATTCTATCACTCGAGGGACTTTACAAATATTGAAGAGATGGGTACAAAGAAACTCAAACTCTCAGACTTAAACCCAGATTCCTTTATCATACAAAGTATTAGCCTATGTGGATATTAGACACACAACATTAAGCGCAACAGGAATGATGGGGAGACTTCATACCACTACGCTATTCGTATAACGCACTGAAGATTTGTGGGCTAATCAACATATTTAGTTAAATAGATCGACCTTTTACTTTGGAAGTACAATATAGTGAGGCATCTCGTATTTTTTTTCTCACGAGAAAATGCTAGAATGCTTATTGAACATCAATTCAATTTACCTAATTTATAGCTTTAAGCACTTTTATGCATTGGTATACTTATTGTCCAGGACATTCTTTAAGGGTCAAACTTTGGGTGCTGTAGAAATCTTAAGAGACAGTTGCCTATTACATTACGGTTACATAATTTAAATATACGCTAAATAGCATTTTATAACTAAGTTTAAATAAAAGTCAATATACATTAAATATTCTCTGCTGTCCCAAGCTCTGCTGACAGCCGGGACAGCAGAGTATGGGAGTTTGGCGGTGATCCACGCCCGTACCTCGGAGAGCACGTTAAGCCGTCGGTCCTGGTTGTCATGAATATCTATGGCAACCATTATTGGGAAGTCAGTGCTCTCAAATATACTGACAACACTTTTTTTTCACGTGTGGAAACCCCCTCGGGCCGTCATCTCCCCCCCGCCCGCAAGTCAGCACCTCGCTGATAAATTTCGGTGAGCACCTCCGCGCATGCCGCCTCGGTGGACACCGTGCGGTATCCGCGTATAACTTTGACCGCCAATATCCTCTAGGAAATATACTGACAACTTTTTTTTTTTTTTTTTTTTTTTTTTTTTAACGTGTGGAAATCCCCACGGACCGTCACCCCACCGGGGCTCTCGGCGGGGCGGTGTGTCGGACTCGAACCGACTAAAACCACACGGTGTGACCTCTCTGCGCCTGTATTTGGAAGGGATCCAGGTAACTGTTCTCCTTCTGGATCCCTCCCGGCGCCTGCCCGCACTGCGGGCGCCATCTCTACATACTCTCTATTTGGGCGACGTCCGGTCACACGCGGACGCCACCCCCTCGCGGCTGGCCACTACAGCGGATGGACGGGGAAACCCGTCCCGTCCACCCGCGGCCACACTCAGGGCGGCATGAGGCGCAGATAGGCGCGCCTCCGCCGCCCGGGGCGCCGGCGGCGGATCGGGTCCGAGTGGAGGTCATCCTCCCGGGCCTTCTCCGCCGCCTCCTTCTGCGAGATTACGTCCTCGCAGAAGGTTGCGACCGCGGTAAAACAACTGTCGCTACCGGCCATGGAGCGAACTACGACCGGTAGCGAGAGTTCCTCTCCGATGACTGCAGTGAGGGCCCGGCGCTGCGCCGCCCATGCGGGGCAGACCGCCAGCGTGTGCTGGGCCGTGTCCTCACTGCAGTCGCAGTGGTGGCAGGCGGGACTCGATTCCCTCCTCGCGACCGAGTGCAGATACTTCCCGAAGCAACCGTGCCCGGAAAGCACCTGCGTCAGCCGGAAGGAAAGGGTCCCGTGCTGCCGCCCTGCCCACTCGGCGATGACCGGCTGGAGAGCCTCCACGGCGGCGAAGCCAGCGCGTGGAGTCTCCAGTCGGGACGACCATCTTGCCAAGGTGGCTCGACGAGCGGCTTCGCGCCACTCGCGCACGTCCTCGGGCGGAGGGCGAGACCCGCTCTCCGCCCGGAATTCAGCCACTCGTCGATAAACTTCGGCGAGCACTTCCGCCTCCAAATCCCACGGGGGTGTTCCGGCCAAGGCGCAGGCCGCTTCGGTTGACACCGTGCGGTATCCACGTATGGCTCTGACCGCCAATATCCTCTGAGGGCGCCAGAGGCGCGCCCTATTCTGGGCGGACAGAGCCGCCGCCCACACCGGTGCACCGTACAGTGCCATCGACCGGACCACCCCCGTGTACAGCCGCCTAGTGGGAACACTGGCCCCGCCCAAATTGGGCAAAAGTCGCCCGAGGTCAGAGGCAGTGTCCACCAACTTTGGTGCCAGCTGTTTGAAGTGCTCGTCGAAGAGCCACCTTCCGTCTAGGACCAGACCCAGGTACCTCATCTGGGTCCGGACCGGTACGAGAACGAGTTGACCTCGATCGAGGCGCCGGCGGGTGGACCACGACGGGGCCCGTGAAAAAGTAGGGCCTCCGTCTTATCCAGGGCCACCCGCAGACCCAGCGCCTCGATGCGCCCGACCACCATGGACACTCCAGTGGTGGCCAGGCGCGCCGCCTCCTGGAAGTTAGCCCCCCGGGCCGTGACTAAGGTGTCATCTGCGTAGCAGATTACACCCAGCCCGGGGGGGAGACGCCCTCTTAGGGCCCAGTCGTATCCCATGTTCCACAGGAGTGGTCCTAGGACAGACCCCTGTGGAACACCGCACGACATGGCCCTGCGTCTCAAGACGCCATCTCGGTCCTCGTACATGACGGATCGCTCCTCAAGATAGTCTGCCACCAGCCGCCTCAGGTACTCTGGCACTCCGTGGTAGCGGAGTGCTTCCCCGATGCAGCCGAATGGCAGACTATTGAAGGCGTTGGCGATGTCTAGGGACACCGCCAACACCACTCCGCCGCCTCTCACGGCCTCCTCGGTCACGGCCCTAAGGCGCATTACGGCATCGATTGTCGAACGCCCCTCTCGGAAACCGAATTGGGCGTCCGACAGATCGGGGCCAACCTCGCAGAGGTGCCGGACGATGCGGGCAGAGAGTATCCTCTCAAAGAGTTTACCCGCCTCGTCCAGCAACACGATAGGCCTATAGGCCGTGACCGAATCGGCAGGCCGTCCCGGCTTCCTCAGCAGGACCAGCTTCCCGCATTTCCAGCGCTCAGGGAAGCGTCCGGACGCCAGGCTAGCGTCCAACACCTCCCTGAGGCGGTCCGACATGTGATCGAGGGCTCGGGCCATCACTCGGGTTGGAACCCCGTCCGGCCCGGGGGCGGTGTTCTTGGATCGAATCCGTAGAACAGCCGCCCCTACCTCCGAATCCCTGACGGGCGGAACTTCAACCTCGCTACCCCCGTCGTCTTCGGCTGATGCAGCCATCGACGGGGGTGTGTGTTCCGCCCGCTGCGGGAATAGGCCCTCGACCACTTCCTGCAGGAAGCTGGGCTGGAGAGTCTCCGTAAGGGGGGGGCCCGACGTGCGGAGCTTGTTACGCACCGCACGATAAGGGCGACCCCAGGGGTCACGCTCGAGACTCTCCAGCATCTCCTCTCTACTGACATCCTTGGCGCGGCAGATGGCCAGCCTCAGAGTTTTCCGAGCTTCTCGGTACTCCTCGTGAAGCCGGTCCACCTCCTCACCGACCCCGCGGTGACGTCGCCTGCTACTAGTTAAGGACCTCCGGGCACGAACGCACGCCGCACGGAGGTCCGCCAACTCCTGGGACCACCAGTAGACCTCCTTCCTCGGAGGCCGACACCCACGAACGCGGGGCATGGCCGCATCGCAGACCCGCGTTAGCGCGTCAGCGAAGCGGCCAGCTACCACGTCGACCCCCTCGGTCGGGGCCCGCGGAGACAGCCAAGCGTTGAGAATGGCCGCCTCCTCCAGTAGGTCCCTATCGAGCTTGGCGACAGCCCACCGCGGGAAGCGGGAAGGGCGCCGCGCCGCGTGACCCCTACTGGGGTCCTGGGACCGGGAGAGCTCAAATCGGATATAGAGGTGATCCGAGAGCGTCTCAACCTCTTCCAGGACACACCAGTTCCTTACTCGTGCGGCGACTGCAGGGGTAGCGAACGAAAGGTCCACTATCGACCCCCCCTGCTGTCGCACGCACGTGTTGGTGGAGCCCCTGTTCAGCAAACAGAGGCCCACCGAAGCCGCCCACTCCATTACGGCTTCGCCCCTGGCGTCCGTCGCCGGGGAACCCCACGCAATGGACTTTGCGTTGAAGTCCCCCAGCACGAGGACGTGCCCAGACGCCAGTCGCCGCATCGAGGTCTCCAAGTTGTTAAGGAAGACCTCGAAGTCGCTCAGACTCCGGTTGGGGGAGAAATATACACCATAAATGGTGACTCCCCCCCACTCAGCGGCAACATATCCCGTACCCTTGTCTCTTAACGACAAGGGCGGGGAATGGGCCGCCGTCGAACCGACGACTGCCACGGAGCCGTCCCAGTCACCCATCCAGTTTGGACGGGGAGGAACGTAGTAAGGCTCCGCGACTACGGCGAGACCTACCGACCACTGTGCCATAGTTTGCAGGAGGAGGTCCTGCGCCGCGGCACAGTGGTTGAGGTTCGTCTGGACCAGGAGGCTGGAGACTCGATCCATTATCGGACCGTGTCACCAACCCCCTCCATGGGCGTCGGCGTCGACGCACGATTAACGTCGGAGGCAGCCCGGGTCGTTAGGCTGGCCTCCGGCGCTTGCGGAGAAGCACGGGGAGGCTTGCAGCCCCCCTGCCCCATCTGGTGATTGGCGGGTTTATTGCCCGCCGCACACACGGGGCAGTGAGGGGCGGCAGAGCATTCCGCCGCCTTGTGCCCCGGTTGACCGCAGCGGAAACATAATCCGCTGCAGTCAAAACACCTATCGCACCTGGCGCGTGTGTGCCCCGATGTTAGGCATTTGTAACACCTCATCGGTCTCGCCGCCAGGACCGTAATCCTAGCGTTGACGAAACCGATGAGGATCTTGCCAGCATCGCCCAATACTTTGGCCGACACTACGGGGCAGCTGATCCACACAGCGCCAAGTCCTCCTGGTCCGGGGCGGATGGTGCCCACCCTGACGTTCTCCGCGCTGCAGCCCGTTTTCTCCACGACTGCAACGCGGACATCCTCCACCGTCACTGAGTCGTCCAGGCCCGAAATGCGCAACTCCGCACACTTCGTAGGCCTGGCGACTCTGACACCATCCTCGGCTGCAAACATCACCCGCAGCTTCTCCGCAAAGGCGTCCGCCGACTTTGCGCCTTCAGCCCCCGGGAACTCGAGCACTCGAGCTCCCGTCTGGGACTTGCGCAGGCTCATGCCTGCCGTCCCGAACTCAGTGGCGAGACTGCGGGCCCTTTGGAAAAGAGCCGCGTACGTCAGTCCGCCACTGACCGCCTCCGGTGACACGGTCACCACCACAGCCGCTGTTTTGGGCGGCTGCAGTTTCCGCGCCTTCTTCTTGGTGGCCGTTGCCACCGGTGGCGAAGGCGGGCCTTGGGCTGCCTTTTTCGCCCGCCTTCGGGACGACTTCGACCCTTCCACTACCTGCCAACGGTCATCGGAGGCAGATGTGGAGGGGCCCGGCTGAGATAGTGGAGTGGGAAGCGGAGGGAACTCCGCTCCGGACTTCGCCGCCGTTTCAGGCACTGCCTTGGCCGGCGCCTTGGCCGGTGCCTGGGCCGGAGCTTTAGCCGGGGCCCTCGCCGGCGCCTTGCCACCCTTCCCCGGTCCTTTGGAAGCCGCAGGGGCCGGAGCCGAAGCCGCCGCCGCCGCATACGACACAGCGGGTGCGGTCGGCGCTGTCGTAGCCTTCGGTCGCTGCGACGCGAGCGGGGGGCGCACGACCGGCGAAGGGGGCAGTCTCGCCTCCAGACCGGCCAGACGCCCGTCCAGCATATGCCCCACAGCGAGGAGAACCTGGCGCAGCTGGGCGTCAGGAAGAGCGTCGCTAGCAGGAGCCCGCTGCGACGGGCCAGGCGGGGCCTCTTGTTGAGGTCGCTCAGCCCGAAATTGGGCGAACTGAGCGCTGAGCTCAGCCACCTGGCTCGTCAGACGGTCGTTGGCCACCTGGAGCCGAGCTACGTCCCCACAGAGGGTGTCGACGACCTCTCCAATAGCGGAAGAGGAGTCCTTCAGGGCTCTTACGAAAGAACCCTTCAGGTTCGTCGACTTGGTGGCCACTTTATGGATTATATCCACGGCCACCTTCGCCCTCTCCTGCAAGGACAAGGGATCCTGTGGGACATCTCCTTCCACCGGTTCTCTGATCCTTAGCAGGAGACCCGAGATCTCCTCCTCCGCTCGGTTCTCACCGTCCGCCCTGGCGCGTCTGCAGGACTCCCTCCTAGTGAAGGCGGAGCCTGCCGGCAGCGGGACGGGGGCTTGCGACCCATCGAGGCGGGTGCCTTTGGTCACTGGCGTCTCCAGGGATGAGTCACTGTCTGCATCCCTGGTGTGAACGCGCTTGTTCCCCGCGCTCGCCCCCGTCTCCGTCTCCATTGGACGCATACTGGCACCTTCGCCCGTGCCAGCCGCGGCCGACCTGGAGCGTAATCGCTCCGATCTTCTTCGGCTCCCAGCAGTCAGATTGACTTCTGGGAGCCCCACCGAGATGGGCGGCCGGAGTGCCACTTCAGCCTCCCTGGACACTACGTCCACTCCCGAAGAAGAGCTCCCCTTGAGGATGCCCTTCTTCGCTCTCCCTCTCTTCGTTTCGGTATCCGTTGTGCTAGCCAGTTTATTAGATTGTTCCATTCCTTTTTGTGTGTTAAGTTTTTCTGTACTCATAATAAGACCCACGAGTGGGGGAGAACTAAAGGTCGACCCGGGCAGAGATCCCCCAATACCCGGGCAAGCGTACATTTTTAACCCAACCGAGGGGTCCGCAGGTACCTCGGCTTGGGGTGCGCTCGCAACTGAACTTCCCATCAGCCATGCATCCCCTGGCCACGCACCAGAGCTTGGGATTCGGGGTAATTTTTTATAGAGGTTTTCTTCCTCGCGGTCCGGGCGGTTAAGCCAAGACCCACGCCCCCGGACAGAGCCGGGATTACGTTATGCCGACGGTGGCAGAAAGACTACGTCCCCCTGCCTGCTCGGTGGTAGTGTAAGTACACGCCGAGCCCGTCCTCCTTTCTCCACCGCTAGCAGCGGAGAAACTGTGGCCGCTACCGACCCCCACCTTCAGGTTTTTTACCGAGGTTTCCTCCTCCATGCTCTGAAGAGCGAAGAGCCAGCAGGGCAACCGGCAGACAC
This sequence comes from Phragmatobia fuliginosa, assembly GCA_932526445.1. Classification (NCBI taxonomy): domain Eukaryota; kingdom Metazoa; phylum Arthropoda; class Insecta; order Lepidoptera; family Erebidae; genus Phragmatobia; species Phragmatobia fuliginosa. Next base: position 13,079,544 of record OW052074.1, on the reverse strand, counting down.
GCCCACCCTGCTGGATCAGGCCTTGCCCGAGAGCCGATGGAATGGCTTCCTCTCCCGCTAGAATATTAGCCGCTGGCGATAATCCTCCCCTCCAGATGACGCGGAGGAAATGAGGAGGAACAGTGCTATCGCCAGCGTTGCCCAGGGTGCACCACGAGGAGGTTTTCTAGCCAGCACCCCAAATATACTGACAACTAGATCAACCTTTCGAATTTGAGTTCTCCCTTAGGGTTGCGGAGCTCCAATGCCAGTCGCTCCGTGAAAAAACTGATATTCAGGTGAAGCCGGTAAAACTAGGCTAAAGGTTCATTAAATATAAGTCATATATTTACATTGTATTTGTATACTATGAATATAAGGCAATAGATTAATGCGCTCTTATTTCGATGACTTTGCCTTATCGTTGAGGAGGTCATGTGGAAGGTACATGACCTCCTTTTAAATATGAAACAAAAAAAATTGAACATAGACCCTTTTAAAACACTACGATTTTGATGCATTAATAATTCGAATGTATATTTATCTCATTACACAACAAAAATAGCTGATGAGATCGATTAATTGTATATGCGAATAAAACAACCTCTTAAAAAGTTGTCACCTTGCCAACGTGGACAGTAATTTAGTCTGTTCGTGTCCACGAAAATAATGGCTATGTCGCATTCCTTCTTCTGTTGTTAGTGGGGCATTAGTTGTTCACTTTACTTAATATAATGCTAGTTGTACCCTGTCAGGCTCGGTGTGGCACGTTGTGGTGGTATTAATAAAAAAATGATATTTGTTATAGAACAAGCTTTATTATACATTAGGTTTTACATTATATATACAGGAATCCATTAAACTATTGACCTTTTACAAATAGTGTTCTCATCGCTAATAAGGCCAATAGGCTAATGAGAAAATAATAATGAATAAAAATAAAAAAAACTTTGTTTAAAGTCTGTATTGTGTATCGTTTTCAAATAATAATCGAAGCAATTCGAAACTTATTGAGTTTTTGATGCGTACGTAATATTACTGTAATAGTGATCAAGCTAAAGAAGGTGTTAAAATATTTATAGTTATGATAGTTTCTTTAAGCCACTCTCTTTAGACTGTATGGGGCATAGCATTAGAATAGTGCTTTAATTTAAAATATTTTAGTGTAAAGAGAATTGTGAGTTATTCCGAAAAATAAGTCCTTAATTTTATATGTCATATTTTAAAGTTTCATTGTTTAATCGACTATATAAGCGTATTTATATAAACAAGAGAATATTTTACCCAGTTTTACCTGCAAACATTTGTTTCTTTTGTGCTAATTGCTTCACTCTTAATGTTCGGAGCGAAGCAGTCATATTTTTTGTTTGCGTTATTCTTTGTTAAATATTCTATTCTGTGTAAAGTAATTTCAATAAATCTTACTAATAGTTCGCAAGTTTAGTGGTTTTAACACATAGAGTAATCATTATTTTATAATCTGTAAGACACAGTACAGGCAATTCACGTTTTCACAGATTAAAATTGGTTTAATAATAACAATCTAACTGTAATCTGGAACGACATTGAAATATGTTTTTTTATTATTGAACAATATCATGGTTTTCCACGTGACATTTTATTTGTAATTTTAACCATTTAGCAGCTACAAGGACAATGAAACAAGAAAACATTTACAATTAAATTTTTGCTCAAGACTCGCATGTATAAAAAAAATGTCACGCTTGTAAATTTACAGCAATAGTAAAGAATTATTTCTCTGGCTAATGAGGAATGCTTAACTAAAACGAACACATATATTACGAAAAGAACGCGTTGAATCACAAAACGACGATCCGAATGTATTTTTAAACAAACAATTTGCTGTCACAAATCCCACGTCTATTTCCGACAGAATATTTTTCTTCAAACTTACGCCGAACACGACGCTACAAAGATACGTTGATCAAATACGTCGGTGTAAGTCCAGTTTTAACTCAAAGGCAACTAAACATAGCGACCACCAACGTATACCAGAAGAAATAGTTTATAGAGCGCATTCCGCCTGAGTTCTGCATTTTGTTTCATCTCGATACACACATCAAGTGTTTCCGGAGCTGTGTGTAAAAAATTGCACTTAGAAACGCAGACGTAGGAGCTCTGACGTCATTGTTTACTTCGTCTATGTGAAATAACTGTTAGACTGATTATTCCTAGGGTGAGTACTATATGTCTTCATTTACAATGAGGACAGTGACCACCATTTCTTGATTCTACTCCTGATTTACATCAGGCTGAGAAGAGTCATTTTAGAGCTAATTCATAAACTGTGAACTTTGTATATCTACATAATATTTGTGTACATATATTTAATTACACATATTCTTACACTATAGTATGAGATCAGAACTGATAAAGTTATGAAACAGACAAACTTTTAAAACGCACCTACAAATATTTGACAACCAGTGACATTTTTATTTCTATAATGATAAAATACAGTTTGTGTTGGAAATCTAATTGATCATTTTTAGTATTTTCTGTGGCTTATTGAAGTTTCTCAACGTGGAAACCTTCCCTGAACTTCCAAAGAAAAACAATTTAAAAAAACTATACAATGCACTTCTAATAAAAACCATACCAGTTGTAAACAGAAGCCAATCGATTTATAGAAGTCAGAAAGAAAGATAGAAAGAGAAAGAAAGAAACTTAGAAGAAAGAAAAAAGTACTTACTATAATGACAGCAACTTCATGCAATAATATACATATTCATAGACAATGAAATACAAACAAAATGCTTTCATTATGCCCTATAAAAAGAGAAATATCAAGGCCGTCAGGAACTAAACCAGTTTACTGAAAGGTTATCTGATAGTCGTACGCCAAATTTTACGTCGTTCCTAATCCAATAATTCCCTGTGGCGTACTCCACTCGCAACTTCTGTGAGCTTACACCCTTTATGAAACCTTGACGATATTACGTGTACTTATTGCACGGTAACTTGGGCCATTCTACCGGGTATGGTACTTGAAGTTGGATAGGATCAATGATATACGAAATTGCTACAATATTACACGCTTTATATTAGCTTCACCTGTATGTTTGTTTGTATGTTTGTAACCGACTCTTTTGGGCGCGATTTTGACCGACTTTAAACTGCAGGATTTCGTTCAAACTTTGTAGATTTATCGAGGACCGATGACAATACATTAATTCAAACAAAAAGATTTAAAAAAAAACTTTTTTAGTCTAAAAAAATAGTTTTAAAAAACTAAACAAACACGCTTTTAAACTAAAAAGTAGAAAATAATTTTAATGTAACAAAGCGTAGGGTGCTTTCTGAAAATATTTCAATAACGTCGCGTCGCCCCACGCTTTGTTACATTAAAATTATTTTCTACTTTTTAGTTTAAAAGCGTGTTTGTTTAGTTTTTTAAAACTATTTTTTATGTTATTGTATTGAATTGAGGTTTGTAAACACATAAAAACTTACCCTCAATTGATGAGTGTTAGTTATTCTTATCTAATTAATAAGTAAATATTAAAAGCTATAAAGATTTCGTACATCTTACACACAACGCCATTCAGTCCCAAACTAAGCAGAGCTTGTATTATACTACATACTTATCATACATAAAAAAACCAAACTATGAAACATATATTTGCAGCTCATATTTGCATTTGGTTCTACCCGTGACCGGGAATCGAAAACCAGGTCCTCAAGCGCAGCAATCCACGCTACCACTGCGCCATCACGCGAAGTATACAAGTTGGTATCATGGGTGTACACTAGTATCTATTAAATATCTGTATGTGTTTTTTTTATGTTTTAATATTTACAACACTCATGTTAACTGGCAATGACAACCTCAGTGGCGCAGTGGAAACGTAAACTTTATCTATACAAAAAAGAAAATTGAAGGGTCTGCTTGTAATATCAAATAAACAGTTTTTTATTAAATGAATATTTGAATATAGGTATGTATATACGATACTTCATCAAAAAAAAAATCCTATTTGGTCCGGATTATGTTTAGAACGGCTGTTTTTGTAGACCTTTTCAGATAACGGCATTATCAAATAGCTGATAACATAAGGAGTAACTTAGGTATTTTTTGACTAACTTCTATTAGCGGCGGTACTCGCGAATTACAACAATCACCACGGGTAAAACCGCGGGAGTTTATAAATAAAGATATGTTTATACAACAATAAGATTTATATAACATTCAAATCTAGTAATAAAGAAACAAAGGTTTTAAATATTCGTTATTTGAGTGTCTTGGTAGCAAGTTGGGTTCGATTCCCGGTTTAGACTAAATCTTTGTATGATCTGCAAATATTTATTTCTAAATTTAGATGTTTTCTATCTTTCATTTGTGTGTATTTACAAAATATATACATGTGGGTATTAATATGAGTTGTCTAGTACCTATAGCACAAGCTCTGCTTAGAATAGTATTAATGATTGCCAACCTTCGAGAAGACGATGAAGTTATCTATTACAAAAACGAATGGTTTATGTAATAGATAACTTCTTCAAACAAAATAGTAAATAGTTCTATTTCGAAAAAAAATATTATTTGCTGTATCTTTCCTTAAAATGTTTTAGCATTGTATTGCGAGGTGTTAAACTATTTTTTGGGAAGAACGAGCCTTTGTTCACCAGAGTTAAATTATTTATATATGTTTTATTAATCTAAAGTCAACTAGCTTTTAACTGCGATTCCGCGTTCATGTCGGTTATTGCCGTAAACAGTAGTCTATATCTTTTAAGAATCTAAAATTCAATTAACTATAAAGGTTTAGCTATGAAGCCAAACAGACAGACAGGTTTACTATAAAGTTTAGGAAATATGTAAGTTAAATGAATGGAAAAAAAAATTACATTCACAAAAAAATTAATAATATTTATTTTAAAAAAATCGGCCAAATGCATATCAGGCCACGCACAGGAAAGGGTTCCTCAGTCACCCGTAATGGTACGTAAAATTAAAATCGTATCCACTAGATAATTGCTATGTTTACGTATTAATGTATAAAGCAGGCACCACACTTCGCTATGCGCTATTCGTTATGCGGGTTATTCGCGCGCATACGGCGAAGTGTGGATAGTATATTCGTTTCGTTCACCATAAAAATGACAATGACACATCTCTACAACACACATATTTGCCTTATTTGATGCTTATTTGACATAACAGTTCGAAGTGTGGATGGAATGTTTGTTGTTTGCGCGCATAACTAATATTTGGGCGAATACGGCGCAGACACATAACGAATAGCGCATAACGAAGTGTGGTGCCTGCATGACGTTTTCCAAGTGAGCTCATTTTACAAGTTAAGCCTCTATAACTCCTAAACTAACAAAGTCATCTTATGCGTTATCTATCTGACCTATCTAATGATATCCCACACGATGGGGTAGTCACAAGAAAAAAAAACCCACTTTACGTGTAGGGGAGGTGCCCCAAATAAAAATATTTTTCATAATTTTATTGTAGCACTTTGTCCATGTAATTACAATACATATTCATGCAAAGTCGAGGACGGACGGACTGACGGATAGACAGACGGACATGACGAATATATAAGTTATATATAATCTATTATCCGAAGTTTATGACTCGGAACCTAAAAACAAATCTACTTTTAAAAACCGCCATACCAACAAACCCATTAACTTCTATAAAATACAATTAAAATAAAAACAAAGTAACAAAAAAGCAACAAACTGAAATATAAATTAGCTCGAAACATTTAAGATAATAGATTTTCTATAATGGAGACTATAGACTGTATATATATTTTAATAAAAGTCCTTAGGTATTTATTTTATTGCTTATAAACAAATATTCATACACTTACATACAAATCGTTAAGGGGGTTGGTAGAGACGTACAACATGTGTTTTTGCATTTAGTTCCATATACATGATGAATAACGATCCTATTGTCATTAATAAGATTATTATTTATGGATTATAAAGAATCACTGGAAGTTAATTAATGTATATGATTTAAAAACTTAAAGACGAGCTTACAAAGGTCATTTACAAACAAATAAAAACAAAAACATGCAAGCGAAGCTAATAAAAGCATCTAATATATATTATATATATGTCATAGTAAAATAAAAAAAAAGCGGCCAAGTGCGAGTCGGACTCGCCCATGAAGGGTTTCGTAGCAGCAAGTAACATCATACAAAAAGTTCTTGTAGTTCGTTGTAACTTTTATCGATTTTAATATTAGTGTGTGGATTGAACGTATTATAAAAACTACTTACTAGATCTTTGGAAGTGTCTCTCGCGCAGACTATTCAGTTTAGTAAATAATGATGTTAGAAACCTCAATATCTATCTATTTGAATTTTTGACACGACAAAAAAAAATTTTATAAGTTTCAGTTCTAAGTATGGGGACCCCTAAATTTATTGTTTTTTATCTATTTTTGTGTAAAAATATTAGAGTGGTTCACAGAATACATCACAGAATCATCATAGTTCTTATAGTTTCGAAAAAGAGTGGCTGTGACATACGGACGGACAGACAGACTGACATGACGAATCTATAAGGGTTCCGTTTTTTGCCATTTGGCTACGGAACCCTAAAAAGGGCATTGCTTAAAAAGAACAACTCATTAAAAAGAACAAAAGCACCTGTAACCGTACCGGACGGGCTGGTGACAGAAACTTTCAAACTTCTTATCGTAGTTCATCATCATCATCCACAGCCTTCAATAGTCCACTGGTGGACATAGGCCTCTCCTTAGAAAGGAGGTTTTGGCCTACTATATCACGCAGTTATGTTTTAGTTATTTTATTCCAATAAGTAGCCCTATAAGTCTTGAAATTACGCCTAGTATAGCCAGTTCTATCTGATCTGAGCATTGATAAATATGAAAAGTGAACCTCATTTCGTGAAATCCGATCAATAGAGCATATATTATGTCCAAGAAGACGTTAATAAATTATAATGCTGAGAATTACCAAATCTATAGAACTAAACACATCACCATTTACATGAAATATTAAAAAGTAATAGATTATTAAGGTATATACTTGCGTCTGATGTGAATAAAATTGAAACACAATAATTTAACCTACAATACACATAACACTTACGCGATGCTATTGACAGATTAACTGTTTAGGTGGTCTACTGATATTTCAATCAAAACGTTATTATAAATCACGTTATTAATCACGAATAACAGATAACAATCACGAATAACATATAACAATATCACCAAATCACGCTCACCGAAAACCACGAATAAATATGCTATTGAAAAATGTACAGTAAGTAAAAACACTGTAAGTGTGCAAGCGTCTTAATCGAAAAAGAAACGGGGTCAGTGTCGTGAAAGAAATAGAAATATCCACCAGTGCGTCTATATTGAACGTTACCCTTTTTATCTTCATTTGAGCAGAACTAAGACGTCACACCACTCACGACGAATCGTACTACAAAGACTTATATTTTATTGATAAAAGATATTTATCTTACAATATGTGGTAATATCCTAAAGGGGAATAAAATATTATGTTTTGATGGAAAACTACAAAAGTTGTTTGAAGGGGAATTTTTGAAAGTTTTACAGGTTTGGGTGGGATTATACGTTTATCTATCATAAATACCACACATGATAATATGTTCTTTTTATTGCAAGTTAATGCCGGTCGTGTTTGCGATTTTAATTAAATTAAAATAAATAATCAAGTAATTGAAAACTTGTGTTCTAGGTTGAATATGTAGTAGATTGAATTATAAAATGTAATTGGTACGTCTTTATAAAACTCTAATTTACTTTTAACAGGTCTAATTATTTATAAAACAGTACAAAAACTAAAGATTTAGTAGAAGCAAATGACCATTTTATAATAATTTTGAATGTTGATTGCCCTAAATTATGAATATTTACAGTTTAGTATGATTTACACTGCGATTTACCGAGGTAAAATACAATATTGGTATCTTTTCAAATAGATATTAGTTTACGTGATCTAGTTGTAAGATGAACCAAATGTTGTTTGAAGCTCAATGAATGAGATGTCGAAAGAAATGGACAGCCAGACAAAAATAATTGTAAGTCACAAGATTATCAGATATTTGAATTTTATTATTTTTTAGAGATGAGTATATATACGGACGTATTTGTATAGATAAAATGATATACGGTGTCTTAATAATAAATTATTTTCTTGATTAATTTTTCGTTTCTCATTTTCTACTAAGGTTTATTAGCATTAACTTATAGGGATAAAAAAAACTCGAGAGGAAAGTTTGAGCGGTCAAGTTCCGTTTAAGTTGAAACGGTGAAGTTGTTGAAAGTGTGTGAGCCAGGGTAAACTACTGATCCATAATTGATTGGCGTAAAATTGACGTAAATTGGATACCTACCAATTATATTTTTTCCTCCAAGAAACTATCTATGTCAATCAATCAACGACCCTTAATGTCCCACCGCTGGGCTTGGGTCTCCACTCAGGAGAGGGCTAAGAAACTATGCAATAAATGTAAATAAAAATGGTATCTTGTTATATCTTACGCACCATAGTCAGATTCCGTATTAAGTGGAGCTAGGGCTATGACAACCAAAGAGATAGACATGCAAACGAAATATTAATAAATTATACCTAGAAAAAAGGAATTTAAAAAAATTTAAAATCCCACGATCCTTTGCTTACCAGTTAGGATCATTTACTTCGGGAAAATTGGACTAGTCAAGTTTTTATTTACAAAAATAAGTTCTAAAGTTTCATCTTAAATAAAAAGTGGCCAAGTGCGAGTCGGACTCGCCCATGAAGGGTTCCGCACCAGCAAGTAACATCATATAAAAGTTCTTGTAGTTCGTTGTAACTTTCATCGATGTTTTTATACTAGTGTATTGATTGGATGAAAGGTATATTGCGTGTTACGATTTATGACGTATTAAAAAAAAACTACTCACTAGATCTTGTTCAAACCTATTTTCGTTGGTAGTTTACATGGTAATGTACAACATATATTTTTTTTAAATATATCACTCTCCTATTTTAGAAGTTAGAGGGGGGGGGACACACATTTTTCCACTTTGGAAGTGTCTCCCGCGCAAACTATTCAGTTTAGAAAAAAATGAAACCTCAACATCATTTTTGAAGACCTATCCATAGATACCCCACACGTATAGGTTTGATGAAAAAAAAAATTTTGAGATTCAGTTCCAAGTATGGGGACCCCCAAAATGTATTGTTTTTTTTTCTATTTTTATGTAAAAATCTTAATGCGGTTAACAAAATACATCGACTGACCAAATTTCAACAGTATAGCTCTTATAGTTTCGGAAATAATTGGCTGTGACATACGGACGGACAGACAGACTTGACGAATCTATAAGGATTCCGTTTTTTGCCATTTGGCTACGGAACCCTAAAAATCGAAAAAAATACTAATCTTATTATATATAAATCTCGTGTCACAATGTTTGTCCTCAATGGACTTCTAAACCACTTAACCGATTATAATAAAATTCGCACACCATGTGCAGTTCGATCTAACTTGAGAGATAGGATAGTTTAAATCTCAAATTATAGTCGCAATTTTAATAATCGCGGGTAACACCGCGGGATTCAGCTAGTTGAATTATATGATTGTCATTGATACTTACAAAAAAAGCTTTTACTAGGCGCAATAAATATATCTATTATATATATTACATGAAAATTATTTTCATAATTAAATCAAACAAATATTCAATATTAATATCTTAGTCTTAGTGTCTGTTTGTTATTTAAATTAACGGCTTGTTACTAAATGTATATGAAAGTATACTAAAATACGGTATTTTTATGTACAAATTAATTTCATTTTTTTTCTGTCTGTCTGTTTCGTCTAATTTCTGGAATTAATTAAATAAAAAAAAAAAATAAACTTTCCAAAACAAAGGATTGAAACAAATTACAAATGAACTGGTAACGCCATCTAGAGGAAAATGAAAGTACTTCTAAAATAACACTGCTTCTCAGTTGCGACCTCGTAACATTTTTCCGAAAATAGCCGCAAGGTGGTGACACTTATTTCACCGACTATTATTTACTTAAACGTTATTTCTGTATATAAAAGATGTCTCGGAGATCGTTTTTTATTGTTTTTCAGAAGGCGGTCCCCATTTCATGACATCCACATTTTTTTATCATTAAATTCATTACAACGCCGACTAGAAGAACACAAAAATTGAAGACGTTAAATATAGAAATAGCTGATATTCGGCTTGTTTCCATTTCATCAAAGGAGGAACAAGATGTCTCTGTAGTTGGTTGGTCGCCGTGGTCAAAATAGGGAAAGAAATGAGAACATCATGTCAAAAAAAAAAACAAGGAATGCAACGTCTGATTTTATGAAAATGTATAGATATGCAAAATTTTTGAACTTAGTAAAACAAACGATAATGGCAATGTCAATTACCATTATCTCAGCCGAAGGAAGTTCTCTCCCCTATAGCTCTCCAAAACATCTGCAGCCTTATTCTTGATTTCAATTCCGACAGCTCGATATTATGGACCAAGAGCCCAGAGCCGCCAGACCTACGTCATTAGTGCAAAGCTGAAATTTTCAGGATTATTAGTACAATGTCTTGTTAAGATGTATGTGTACCCATTAGCTTGAAAGCGGGGCCGTTTCTGAGATAGCGCGAAGTACAGATGGATAAAAATCTTACTTACCTACGTTAAAGGTACAAAGCTAGTATTTACATATTTTTTCAAGAATATTATTTAAAATTAAAATTCATTACTGCCAGACACTTTCCGTGGGCCATTACTTCTGCCAGACGTCTTGAAAGTTGTGAAAAAATTAGGTAAACTACGTTATAGTAGCAAACCTAAATTTTATACCATTATCTAAGGTACTATTTTAAGACCCTTTGTATGCGGCCGAAGGGCCTATCACCCCCCAGACATATATTTGTAGTAATTAGGAAGCTGAGGTATATCATCTTTGGTATTATTTCAAGAATATAATTGTAAAATATTAAATGGTTTTTACACGCTTTTTGGATTGGTCATACAAAGGGTCTTAAAATAGTACCTTAGATAATATGTAATAAAATTTAGGTTTGCTACTATAACGTAGTTTACCTAATTTTTTCACAACTTTCAAGACGTCTGGCAGAAGTAATGGCCCACGGAAAGTGTCTGGCAGTAATGAATTTTAATTTTAAATAATATTCTTGAAAAAATATGTAAATACTAGCTTTGCACCTTTAACGAAGGTAAGTAATATTTTTATCTATCTGTACTTCGCGCTATCTCAGAAACGGCAACGCTTTCAAGCTAATGGGTACACATACATCTTAACAAGAGATTATACTAATAATCCTGAAAATTTCAGCTTTGCACTAATGACGTAGGTCTGGCGGCTCTGGGCTCTTGCTCTATTAGAATTGAGACGTTCCGTACTCTTAAATCGTTTTTTTTTTTATACATATTTAAGCTTACTAACGTGACTTAACTCTACCTGATGGAAACCATAGCAGAATCCAGGAGTAGGGGGTCACCATTCTCATTGTGAGGGTCGACAATGTAGCATGGTGATCCATACCATGGCGGCCTAGTCAAATGTTTCTGCATCATTCTCCTGTGCTTGAAAGCAATGAAAATTGAAATAACGATAATAAATTATGAAAAAGAAATGATGAGTATTGTACAGTTTATGGATTTATTAGTGTCGTGTATTATCGTGATAAGTTCACTCAAAAACGTATCATCACTCTATATAGAGAGTGATAATGCTCTGAGTCAGCTTATCATAATCATTTTTGACTGCCTGATCGGTCTAGTGGTTAGCGTATGCGGCTGCTGATCAAGAGGTCTCGGGTTCGATTCCCGGTTCGGACCAAATATTTGTGTGATCCACATGTATTTGTTTCGGAGTCTGGGTGTTTTCTATGTAAAATATGTATGTATTTACAAAAAAAAGTATGTTTATGTATTTATATCAGTTGTTTAGTACCCATAATACAAGCTCTGCTTATTTTGGGACTAGATGATGTTGTGTGTAAAATGTCCGAAATATTTATTTATTTATTTTAAATTTTATCCCAATAAAATTAGTACCGAGATCGTTATACAAATAGAACGATGGTCATTATAGCAAGGAGACTTCTTTGTTAGTTGAACAAGAATGACAGTCCTAAGTTGGTATCGTAAGTAAAGAATCCTTCAAACAAGTTAAGTTCTACTGATTTTTTGCTAATTGACACTGGGCATTTCGAGAAGGTACTCGTAACCTCGTAATCCAATATTATGTAGTTGTTATCAATTGGTTTCTAATGTATAAGTTCACGGCTAGAATGATGATACATCGGGTTTTTCATACGTCACCGAAGAAAAGGGAAAAGGGAAAATACCTGCCCTTAAAACTATAACGTATGAATAACGGTGTATCGCAAACTTATACACTAATTCAGTCACTACATGGTAAGTGGAAGTGGAATAATTAAATCGTCATCGACCCTTTTACCGTCTAATTTATTATATTAGCATGAATTTGTTTGAGACACTTTATAAAATAAATAAACATTAAATTACATTTCTATCAGACAATCTAGTTTTCGTAGTACAAGCTATACTTAGCTTGAAACTAGAGGGCGTTGTGTGTAAAATGCCCGAAATATTTATTTATTTGCATCTTTAATCTTATATATACATTTGAGAATTGGTTAAGGATTTGTCAGCTTGTCGCTGGCGCTGTGTGTTTGCCAATTGGCACAAATACTACTGTCAATAAACATGATCATTAGTCCATCATCTTAGCCGATAGACGTTCACTGTTGGACATAGACCTAATAAATATATACATTGGCATTATACAATATCAAATGTAAAACTAATATTGAAAACAGATATTTCATCCCTATGTTATCATTATGACAAAAAATATGTAAAAGAAACCTGACAAAACATGAAAAATGCCATGTTTTCACAGGATTTTTCTACTGAATTTAAAAAAGAATAATTATTTTGCATGCCTTTATCAGTAAATAAGCCAGGATATGGGTTTTATGTACATTTACTACAAATAAAAATGTGCATTTAATGATCACAAAAATGAAAAAAGTTGTTATGATCACTGAATTTACCAATGATCTAGAATCTTGAGGTACATCATTAAAATATATTTAATATATACGGATATGTATTAGAGGAAAAATTATGCACATAATTGTTTTTAACCTACTTATACGTTTTCCTTGAGCATTCATTACTTTGTTGTTGTTGTTAAATATGAAAAGATTACTGTAGAAGTCTGTATTTATTTATCAGTATTAGTAAATTAATATTTTATTTATAGAATGTCTACCTAAAACTATAATTATAATAAATTCACGAATGCAAAAGAAAATAATTAATTTTGTTACTACGAAAAGCTGAACTTTATTCTGGTATGGACATGTAACGCGTAGAGATGACCAAATTGTAGTTAACTTTTATGTAATACTAGCTTTTGCCCGCGGCTCCGCCCTCGTGTAGGACCGTCATGGCGGTAAATAGTAGCCTATGTGTTATTCCGATATGTAAGCTGTATTATTGTGAAGTTGTTGTTGTTATAGAACAACAAACAAATATACATATTTAGTATAATATGTAAATTGCCTGATATTAGAGTTGAGGGCGACCAAAGAAGGAATAAATGGACTGCGTGAATGAGTTATGGTCATGAAGAGAGTGAGCAGTGAACATGCGATTCATAGAAAAGAACAAAGAAGAAAATTAATTACACCCCAAATAAAGTTGGGAAAAGGGATGGGTAGGGAGATAATGATTTCCATGTAATGATTAAGCCATATACATATGGTATGAGACCAAGACTTGCCCAAGCATATTCCATAAGTACCTGGTGGAAACAAAATCTGTTTATATTCAGAACTACATATCAGGAGGATAGTTACTAATGAAAGTTGTTAAGTGACAAGGTTGACCAAATTTTAGAAAACAAACATTTATAATTTTAACAAAAAGGAACCGACTTCAAATAAAAACTATCACGGGTACCCAAATCGCGACAATTGTGCCTATGATATTTGAGGAGTTCCCTCGATTTCCTTGGGATCCCTACATCAGATATATGGTGACAATGGGACCACCTGTAAGCTACGTCCATTCCAATGCAAAAAGAATTTTTGAAATCTGTTCATAAACGACGGAATTATCGCTGAACATCCATAAAAAAAAAACCGACGAAATGAGAAGCTCCTCCTTTTTTGAAGTCGGTTAGAAAATAATATAATTGTTCTACTAATTATTCAAACTATCATCGCGAATCCTTTTGGGGTCACTCACCATCACAAAAGAGTTTCATAATTAAGTCCCTTTTTTAGATTCCAATAGATTTATAATTATATTTATATTACATACTATTGCATGCGCTATTGCATGCGGCTCCGCCCGTGTGTAGGTTATCGCGGTAAATAGATTTTGATATGTTATATAGTCTGTGTGTTATTGTGAAATTTCATCAAAATCCATTCAGTAGTTTTTGCGTGCAAGAGCAACAAACATACATACATACTCACAAACTTGTGTCATTCGGAAGATGAGACCTACGTGTTTCCTCTTCAGCCACTCTGCATCATCAACACTGGGTGGGCCTCGCAAAGTGCTACTCCTACCCCTTCACCCAGATTTGATAGAGTTTGAGAATTACTTGGTTTAATCCTTATTTAACATATCAGACAGGTTATTTGCCTGTAAATCAATGATTAATTTTATTTAAATTAAATAAGAATAGGAATACCCTGTATTAACTGGGAAACTTGAGAATTCAATATGTAAGTGAGAAGGAAATGGTAGGCAAGTGTATATTACATATAGACTACATAGATTAGGGAGTTCAAGGAATAGTTCGAGTAGGTCATGGGCATACCCGTAAGTTGAGGTGACTGTTTCCGGAAAATCCTGGCAATATAACCACGGAAGCCCATATGTACGTAAGTTCTTAATTACTTTTAAATTGCAATTTACTATTTCAAAGAGTAATATTAACAGGTCATTTTCAGTAAAATCTTGTTGCAGGAGGTATTTACGTCACCTGGTTAATACGTCATTGAGGGTAATAATCGTCATTAAGTTTATGTGTCAGTTCCAGACGATGTTCTATGCCAATACACTTTGTTTTGCCTGTGGTAATAATTATAAGGATTATGATGTACCAGTAAAGTCTACGTAGATAAACAAAACTTATTTCGAATAAAATACGCCTATTTCGATAACATTCACTGTGTTTTTTTTTTTTTTTTTTGTTTTTTTATTTAAGCCTGCCAAAGTGACTCTACTCTGCCTGATGGAAAGCATGAGTAGAATCCAGGAGTAGGGGTCACCATGCTTATTGTGAGGGTAGGCAATGTAGCATGGTGACCCCTACCATGGCAGCCTGGTTAGATTATTCTGCATCATTCTCCCGGCCTTCGAAGGGCGGGAGAATGATGCAGAATGATTGGGCCTCCGGTCTCACACTCACCAAAGAAATACGACAGCAAGAATGCTGTCATTATTAGGATGGTCTTCTGTGTGAGGGTAGTACTGGCCGGGTCGAGTTAATTTATATCATATGTTGTTGTTGTTGCCGCAGTGCAATGGTTAAAGCTCTAAGCCAATATGCAGTTTTTCCCGTTTATTCTTGTTCTATAATCGCTAACGCTTTTATCATGTCAGCTAGCGTTGATATGACTTCATTCTTATATTTATTGATTTCATTATAACGTTTACGTTTTTAGAATTAGCTACGAAGGCTAAACTTTTGACTGATAGCAGCTTCAAACACCTTATAATCTTTAACGTATTTACATAAAAAAAATTGAGCTAATCTTTATAAAATTAATGACAGCAATAATGATATGAGTTCGGTATCAGAAGCAATCTATATTACAATATAAAAACAACCACAGTGACGAATTCGAATTATGATGTTATTGAAATGAAATATGATTTTTAGAGATATTTTGAAGTATAGTACCATCGATCTATTACCACAAAGTACCCAAAGACAACACCATAAACACAGCTTAAAATGACGCACGCCTGACATCATTTAATTAAAGAAGTGAAGCGTCATGATGATTAATACTATCAAGACCTTTATAAACGTGTCACAGGGTATGTGACGCGCGCGGGCTAATATACTAAGTAAGGGAATTGTGGTCATAAAATTTGTGCATTATCAGAGTACTTATTTAGTTAAGGTAATATATTTCATGAAGTGATAGTCACATTTGAAAGATGAATCACAAACCACTATTGAATCCAGTTCGTTCCCCTCAAGCGATTATTTAGCATTTTTTCAAACTGTGTAACTGATTCATACTATTACTTAATAAGGTTTGATTAATTTTGTTTGTACTTTAAGGTGTTAAACCGCAGGAGTAACGTGTGGACTGTATGTTATTTTCAATATCAGGCAATATTCTTCTTAATTTTTTTTACACCATTCTTAATAAAGTTGCACAGTTGTTCACGTAATTATAACTTTAGTGTCATCATTTACGGTGCGAAATGAAATGTATTATTCATTTATTCAAGTATCGTAACACGTGGTATAAATAACAATTTGACTTGCATATATGATAATACAACTAATTATGATTAGGATGCAGTTCCTGCTCACAATCCGCAGCACCAGTTCACGGCTTCTTCGAACACCCCTGAAACACTACAGAAACATGGCAACCCCATCAGCACCCTAAACGTATTATTATGGGGCATAATACTAGGGTGATGATAATATACTTAAAGGGCACTGTGTGTAGGTTATAGGCATAAAACATACAATATACACGGATTCACATGATTTTAATCCTACGCGAACAGTGTAAAAACCTAAGGATGAACTTAATGGCACGCACAGACACCGCCCTTCGCTCCCGTTTAATGATAATACTAGATGATCTTTTAGGTCGGCAGTTAAGTTGTGATGGACATCATGTTTGTGTGTACCAGGAATTTGAATTGGTTTAGTCTCTGTGTATCGTTAAGCTTAGTGTCTTGCTTCACAACAGGAACTCTACTGCCACCAGTCACAAAAATCATAATTGTAACTCTTTTTTTGCATTTTATCAAGATAAGAACTATGGATATTTAATTCAAAATGTTACATCATCATAATAATATATATGATGATGTTATATTGTTACGTAGATGTAAGAATATCGTTAATAAATCTATATTATTTATTACTTACTACTCAGCTTCAAGTAGGATTTACTTAATAATTGTAGGTAGTAGAGCCACGCTGATTTCAGCACGAATGGGCCGGCTCGACCCGGCCAGTACTACCCTCACACAGAAGACCATCCTAATAATGACAGCATTCTTGCTGTCGTATTTCGTTGGTGAGTGTGAGACCGGAGGCCCAATCATTCTGCATCATTCTCCCGCCCTTCGAAGGCCGGGAGAATGATGCAGAATAATCTGACCGGGCTGCCATGGCAAGGGTCACCATGCTACATTGCCTACCCTCACAATAAGTATGGTGGCCCCTACTCCTGGATTCTGCTCATGCTTTCCATCAGGCAGAGTAGAGTCACTTTGGCAGGCTTAAATATAAAAAAAAAAAAAAAAAAAAAAAAAAAAAAAAAAAAAAATTACATTTTTCCTTGTAAATTCATCATTGCATTCTTTGATATGCATATTTTACCACAGTAAGCTATTTTTAGCTAGTTTAAGTACTAATATATTTATTCATCGTGTCATATTATTATTTATGCTTATTGTGAAAAGGAGTCTCAAGGAGTACGAAGAAGTAATCTTCATGTACCTACCAATTAAAAGTTCAAGATCGTAATATGATTAGTGAGGACGCCTATTTTATTTTTATGCCTACCAAAGTGACTCTGCTCTGCCTGATGGAAAGCATGAGTAGAATCCAGGAGTAGGAGTCACCATCCCGATTGTAAGGATAGCCAATACAGCAGGGTAACCCAAATAAATAGTTGATAAGGATAAGACTTTATTACCCCCCAAAATAGAATTAAGTAACAATAGTTAGTAATATAGAGATTAGCAGGAATCCTACCTGGACAAATAGTATGAAAGCTAGAGTGAAAGAAAGACATAGAATTAAAGTACGAGAAATAGCAAAAGCGAGAACTGGTATGAACATTGGAGGTGCTAGTATTAAAAAAAAAACAAATAAATAAAATTTAAGTGTCTGTTATTATAACGAATATTAAATGTACCACTTTTACTACACATGTACAAGTGAAAGTATATACTGTACATAAATTAAAAAAGCAATTTTTTAAAAATATTGTTTGTATGTCTCTTTCTTTGTTTGCTTGTTTGTTCCGGGTAGTCTCAAAAACAGGAGGACCAATTTTTGACGCGACTTCACTGTCAGAAAGCTGATAAAATAAGGAGTAACTTAGACAATTTTTTTTAGACTAGCTTCACTCCGAGGCGTTACTAACAATTTAAACAGAAATCGAGGTTAATATAATATCACAAGACTCAGTCCGTTAAAGAATAACAAAATTTTGTATAAAGATATGACATCTACTATTTAGTTTATATTACTTAAAATCTATGGTGTGTATATATATTTCAAAACAATAGGTAGCGGCGAGAAGACTTAAACCACGCTACCCGTACAGTCAAAAGTTCCTAACCATACCCTTAATTAAAAATTCAACTGTTAAATACTAAAAAAAATTACTAGTTTTATAATTCGTTTCAGATTCTAGCAGGTCGATTTCATAATAAAGCTCTTTCAATTTGTAATAAAAATATGATATAATGTTGGTCTAGCGATTAACGTAAGCGAACTGTTGATCAAGAGATATTGGATTCGAAAAATCACTAGGAACACATTGAAAATTATTTCTGTCAACCAAAGAATTACTTTTCAAGGTTTGATATCATAATTAGCAAGAGAAAATATACGTTATAAAGCTACGCTACTAGTTAAACTACAACAAAGTCCAAAGCACAAAAAATACAATGTAAACCATCATTTTTCGCAATGAAAACTGACCAAAATAATATTCTGGTAAATATGTTGTAAGTAACTATTTTTCAATCTATGTTGATATTTTTTGTCAACCTGCCGCAGTGAGAGTCACGTTGGCATGTTCGGTGTCGTGATGAAAAGCATGAGTAAAATTCAAAACTAGTGGTCACCTTCATCTTCATTTTTAATGCATATTATATGGTGAATGGATGCAGTATGGTGATCTGTACTATGTTATCCTATTGATATGTATCTGCGTCACTAAACCAATAAAACACGACAACGCCTATGCTGATATTCTGTGTGATATATAAAAACAATTCTACAAGTCTGTCGTTTGGTGATTTATGAAGACGGGCTTATTTGATTTTGAAAATAAAAGCAAATTTAAGTTTATCACAAGTATATAATTACACATAAAGTTTTCACGTTATGAATGCACATCCAAATTATTCTAAATCAATATCATTTTTAACACAAAAACCATTTACTCTATCATAACCTATTGGACAAAATGGAGCTTGGATAGCAACACGGTTTTCAATAGTTGGGTTGTCTGCTGAAGTCTGTAGAATTTCCTCAGAAGAACCAGAAGCTGTTGTTATAAATGCTGGTTGCTGTCTCAAGATCGCTGTCTTCATAGTTGATGTTGGCTGAAAGTCTTTTATAAATTCCACGGTATTCGCAATAGATGATGCAAATACTTGTCGATTTTTCAAAGCCTTGGCGTTGCTACTAACGATTAAAATAAAGCACATAAACCCTTTTACAAACATATTAGAAAACATTTTAGTCGTAAACAAGGTCCGTTCTGCACAATTAATGATACGATAGTGGCAAACAGTTTAGGAATTGTGTATTTTATGCAGTTTTATAGATCCTGTCCTAGCTAATGATTCATTGTTGGGAATACCATAATTTTTGAGGCTTTGTATGATTTTTTTCATTAATTTAATTTTTATCCTATTTACTGATTACTAATACCTCATTTTTCAGTGTTTAAAAGTATACCTGAAATTTTATTAGTATGACAGTAAAAACAACTTAAATTTCAAATTTTAAATAACCTTTGCCAGATATTTGCTAATTTTAATGGAATAAATAACAGTAGCAAAATCTACTTCAGTTATAAAATAGTACTTTAAAAAGTTCAGTATTGTATAGACCAAGGCATCGATGAGTAGCGTCTCAAAATATTCTTACTATATGGACTGTCAAGTACTGCATTCTGTATCTGTAAACCTTTTAAGGTGTTGATCGAGGTCATGATAATAATTCGTCGTCATAACTCCGCTCATAACCGTACACCTAAACCTTCGGTTTTTCGCAAAGATGACTATACCTTGGCCTAGACTTGAGATGCAGAGACAGTCTGTATCAGACCCATGCAGGGCCCGGTAAAACCATGATCATGATGTTCTTTGCCCTTTCATACTTCCCTGCAATCATTACTACTAAGTATACAATATCATAACGGCTGAATATGGGTGGTGCATTCGGAATGTAGTCAGCAGTGTACGAACTGTCCTGTCAAAAGCAACTTATTCGGTATGAATATATCTAAATATTGATATTCTTAGATATAC
Organism: Phragmatobia fuliginosa; assembly: GCA_932526445.1. Taxonomy (NCBI): domain Eukaryota; kingdom Metazoa; phylum Arthropoda; class Insecta; order Lepidoptera; family Erebidae; genus Phragmatobia; species Phragmatobia fuliginosa. The sequence continues at coordinate 13,059,019 of OW052074.1, read as the reverse complement.
TTAGATATATTCAAAGGAATAGGTCAAAACGGTATCACCCTACCATTACAGGCTTGCGTCTTGTTACCCTCTGAAAATAAAATACCTTTAATTCATTTTTTGAACGTTCAAGAAACCGTTCCAGTACCGTTGGTTTTCTGGCAATCCTAAGGACTGTGAAATACACACACCTAGGTTTCGGTGGCAGACAAAGATCCGATTTTTGTTGAATCTAACTGCACACTTGCCTAAACTAAATTTTATCTTGATAGAAGCACTTAAGTTTAATCCCGCTTCCCTGACATTTAATAACGCTATCGATTAGAAATAGGTGAAATGCAACTTGATAATTTTTCTGCAGATAGTAGAGCCGCGTTGATTTCATCACGAATGGACTAACTCGGCCCTCAGTCAGAAAACCTACCTAAAAATAATAGTATTTCGTTGGTGAGTTTTAGACCGGAAACCAATACCATGCTGCAATATCTATACTCACAACGAGGATGGTGACTCCTCTTAGATTTTACTCATGGTGACCATCGGGTAAAGTCCAATTACTGGGGTAGGCTTAAATATTCAAGGATATATATAAATATATAAAAAAGGCTGGCCCTTGCAATATACCGCACCCAAACTTTATTTGTATACCTATTTCCTAAGGTTTCCTATGGTTATACCAGTTTTTCGACATACTGGATTTCGAAGTTTTATCATCCATTGACTCTCACTCGACTTCAAGAAAGTAGATACACAGAGTTTTATAAATTTTATAAATTCTGAGAAACGGAAAATATTAAATTATTTTATTGAGATTAATTTTGTGATGAATACACAAAATAGGACCTTACTAGTTACCTCGACACAAATTATAATCTTGAATTACATTGATGTTTAGCAGTGGCAGTATTCATTGTCTGAGTTTAATTTATATATATTTTGATAAATTTTTATGTTAAAATATGTTTTTCAATACGAGCAATTTTGTCAACATATCACAGTCTGGCGTCTGTGAATACATAGTGTCACCAACACTATTTATCCAAAATGGGTGTAGTTAGAAGTAAACGTCACAGGACATCATATGCAGGACAGGTATCACTGTAAGACTCGAAGCAAACTCTATACTGATGACTTGTATGACATAGTAAGCTAAAATTTGCTTTCTAAGAAGAAGGATATGAACATGAACTTAGCAATTATCTGTTAAGGCTGGTGATAAAATTTATGTTGCAATAAATTAAATTGTTTTTCAATAGCACCTATAAAATGTGTCTATATATATCGTATGATTGTATTTCAATAATGAAAATCGTGAAAAATGTGTTTGAATAAATACAAAATTATTACTACTAGTGGTCGCCCATTAGTCGAAATTCGACGCCAGTTTTAAGCTATTCTATAGCTTTCATCGCACTTTCCCCGAGTGCCACACGACTTTTTTTTTACTTTTTGTTTGGTTTTCCGCTGATCCCTAAAAACTGCAACTGTGCAAAATTTTATACACCTCCGTCTGGACAGTTTTCGTAGACAGAGGTACAAAGTTTCTGATTCACGTATAAATATATAGATAATAATAATATATATTTCAGAAATCTTACGCACATATATAGAAATACCCAAACTCCGAAACAAATATGTGCGGATATTATACAAAGTATTTAATAGTAACTTTTTGAAGAGGCTAGGAATGGCAAGAATTTGAATAAGTTGATAAAACACATAAACATATTTTCTACTAGTGAAAGCTTTATTTTACAAACAAATAGAGATACAATAGTTTAATTTCATTTAAAACTATTTAAATTTCAAACATATATTTTCCTGATTCAATATTAAACTACAATTAGAAGAAACCCTGATGAAGTAAACATAGTTGTACAGGCAACAAACTGCTTAAACTTTCATACAATGAATTTAATTACATTAAAATATTTGAATAAAACTGAAATGTGTACAGAAGAATGTAACATTGCAACCAATTGAAAAAAACACATCACACATCATTTTTATTGTAAAATTGCAACCTCTTCATAACTGTTTCTTACTCAGTATAGTAAACATAAACTTGACAAACACACTTAGCCACTAAGGCCCACCTTGACGCCTTGTATAATGACAAATTATTACACATATCAAGGAGTGCACGTCACTGTAGAAGTTTTTCCCGTGTAATTCTTCTTTTATCAATTGTAGTCAGTAGGAAAACAAAAAACACCAACTCTTTCGTACCCAAACGGACAGGCACTTGCACGAACAGCGACACGGTTTTCAATCACAGGTAATTTTTCTTTGATGATATTCACACTGTTTTGCACAACTTCTTCCCGTTCAGTTACAATTTCATTAGATGGTGATGTGGTATTTTCAGGATCTTTCATAATCCAACCGTTAATACTAACGGCCAGAGCGAAGCACAGTAACGTCCTCAGGTACATGTTTGAAAACTTGTTTTGATTCGTTGAAGTGTGATCTGGATAATTGACGATTCAATAATAGCAAATGAATCGGATTTCATTACTCTTTTATGCAGCTAAGAATGTGTCACCTATTCCTGAATGATTCAGATGTGGAAATATTTATTGTTTAATTTTTGAGAATTAGTAGTTTGTTACCGAGTAAATATGTCTTATATTTTTTATTTATAATAAGTATATCGATTATGGAATAGAAAATTTATTAGACTTACTTCTAGTTGAATTGATTTTGAGAATAACTAATTAGACAACATATGTATATTTATTATTATGTGACATTTATTATTATGTGACACAAAATATAGACAAAACACTCTTTAAAGTAGGATGTACAACGAGTGAAAATTTGAGCTCAATTGGTGTAGAACTTCTTCAGTTTTTTAAACAAACACAATTTAAGTTAACATTATACGTATAAATTTTGTTTTGATGAAATTATTAATGATAATTTAAATATGAAAAACATAAAATATTTATGAGTTAAGGTTTAATAATTATTTTATATTACTTTAGAATATAAGTGTGTACAATTTCGTCTATTTTAACTATTCGCATAATTGAGTCAAAAACGAAAGAAAACAGATAAATATATGAGTCAACAATAACTACTAATTTGCTTTCGATTAGAACGGTGAATAATTTTGTGAACATAAACAGGACCTAACAGTGGATGGCTAATTAACACAGCAAACAATTTATACTGTATTGAAGTAACCGTAGTTTTGGTGGTAAAACATTCAAAATAATTGACCTAAAGTTCTGTATTTCTTATTATTTTTTATATCGCTTCCAATTTTAGGGTTCTTTAGTTCATGTCTCGTAACCCTTTTTTTATTTTTTTATATTAGCTGCCAAAATGACTCTGCCCTGCCTGATGGAAAGCATGAACAGATTCCAGTAGTGAAGGCCACCATCCTCACTGCCACAACGGACAGTGCAGTACGGTGACCCACACTATGGCGGCCTAGTAAGATGCTTTTTCACGCCCCGCTTGAAGGACCCGGGGTCATAGAAGGGAGGAAACACATGCGCTTGTAGAGAGTTCCAGGTTTTAACTGCTCGGCATAGAAAGGAAGAGCCGAACCGTTTAGTTCGAGAGCGGATGTCAACCACTCTGAAGCAATGGCTTCCGAGGCCAGCACGTGTGGCCCTGTATAAGAAAGGGGAAGGGGGGACCAGTTGGAACAACTCTTCAGAACACTCTCCATGATGTAAGCGATAGAGGACTGCCATGGAGGCGACATTTCTTCGCAGTTGCAGGGGCTCAAGAGACTCGGTGACTTCGTTACTGTCGATAATGCGGATTGCTCGCCGCTGCAACCGATCGAGAGCGTCAATATATATTTATAGTTTCTTAATGACCGTCCATCCGTCCTCGACTTACCGTCCAAACGGATAGTGCTAAAAAAAGGAAACTTTTGTAGGAATGTGTTTTTACCGTATCGACAAAGTGCTAAAATCAAATCATGAAAATTATTTATTTTGGGGAGGAATACTCCTCCCCAACACACAAAGTAGGATTTTTTTTTTCTCGCGTCTACTGTAAAGGATTCACTTAGAGACGAGTAAAACAAAAGACAACTGGATAGATACTGGCTATATTTGAAAGATTTACATGTTTATTTAATGGTAGTTCTTATTCCTAGCCTTATTCCCAACATTATTTTGGGGTCGGCTACTAGTTCAACCGGTTTTACCTGAATATCAGTTTTTCCACGAAGCGACTGGCATCGGACCTCCGCAACCCTAAGGGAGAACTGAAATTCAAGGGTTGAACTAGTTGTCAGTAAATTTGAGGGCACTGATTTCCAAATAACGATTGTCATAGATGTTAATGACAACCGGGACCGACGGGCTTTACGTGATCTCCGAGGCACGGGCGTGAATCACCGCAAAACTTCCAAACTCCTGGCTGTTATTAGGAATTTCCTATGAAAAACCCAAAACCACTTTTTGGCCCGACCCGGGATTTGAACCCAAGACCTTTTGATTAGCAGTCGCATTACGCTATCCACTAGAACAACGAGGCAGTTACATAGTGGTACTTATTTACTATAATAGTAGTACATCCACTTCCTTATCGTGTGCGATATTATTTGATAGGTCTTTTTAAAACATCAAGAGGTTGACAAGACGATTTACTTAAATAGAAATCCGTGTGCAAGTTATTCAACTTTAAAGGACATTTTTTTTGTAAAAATAAGGCGTCCGAACCCCTCTAAAAGCTAAACGGCTGTCTTAAAAAATCTAAAACAAAACATGATAGCAGCCAGTAAGCATTATCTGTTATTTTATCTTAGGAGAGTCATGCTTTAACATTTATTTTATAGATTCACAGATATTAGATGCAAAGCATTCCTTCTTTTAAATTTGAACTAGTGCGTCAGGTTAAAGGGGGATGCCCCTAAATGTATTAAACCTACCACATTGAATTCGGCTGATTCCAGACTTGGTTTTTATTAGCAAATTCAAATGCAATGAATGAGATTATATGATTGTTTTTCTCTCAGATTTATTGCAATAGGTTGTTGCCTTACATAGTAATACTGTATATGGTGGTGAAAAATTAAGGATACTGAGTGATATCAACTCTATTTATCCCGCAGACATAAAGCAGCTAACTACACAGAATACTGACACGTCTGGCACGCGTTGTACTCGGACGTCAGGCTAATACCCGTTTTGACCAACGTCTCCTCAATTTATGGGACGTCTTCCTTGGTGCTATTTTCATCAACTTTTTGGATAAGTGTTCAGATGTCTTTTAAAATTTAGGGGCCACATAAATTAGGGAGCTCTTAACAAGGAGACAGCTTAAATGTGATTGGTGAAAACCTAGTTATGTTTAGAATGAGTTTATTTGAGAATGATAGCATTTTGAAAATATATTTTTAAAAGAAAGTTCACAAAGATCTTAATGTGAATAAAAAATCCATGTTGAATGTTTTGACCTCTACATTTTTTTGTTTTAAAGAAACTTGAGGTCAAACAGAAGTTGATAAACAAGTCAATCTCGTTGTTGTAATTAATAAATATCATAATCAAATCAATAGATCTAGGTGAAACTTGCGTAACCTTACGTTGTGTGATGTCATAGTATAAACTTGTTATTTATTTTGGTGACAGAAAAATAAAAAATAAACACATTTTTTACATATTGTTTATTTATAACTTATTAATTTATTATTTGTTTGTGCTTTTTAAAATAAACATTAATAAAGACTATAATATCCCTTATTACATCTAGGTACATATCAAGTAAATGAAATCTAATATTTAAACAAGAAAAATAATTAAAATAGAACATAATTATATATTTAAGATCTCACCATTGACTAGAGCATGTTACATATCAACTATAACAAATTAAAAATATGCATTATTGAATAGTAATAAGGTTGAAATTACATTTACCACATATTTATTATTATGATATTTATAATTAATAAATTATAAGCTAAAAACCTCAGAACTCACGTTAGAAGGACATTCATAACAATTTTATTAATAAGTAACAGATTTCATGTATATTTACACATAAATCGGCTTAAAAACACGAAACTTGAATTTATTTCTAATCCTTTTTTGGTTAACTTCCACTGTTAAAAATACCACAATTTATAATTGCAAGTCTTCCAATACCAACACATGATTTTAAAAATATAAGTTCATTATCACTGTATAATGTCAATCGTAGTCAGTAGGAAAACAAAAACTACCCACTCTATCATAACCCAGTGGACAGGGTCCACCTCGGATGGCATCTCGGTTGTCAATTGCAGGGGGTTTGTCTTTCGAAGTATTATCAACACTTTTCAAAACTGGTGGTTCAATAACAGTCCTCTTCGAAATTACTGAAGATTGTAAATTTTTAAATTCCGTACTATCCAAAAAAGTAATTTTATCCGGAGATGATGTATCTTTTAAAATGTTAATAGCCTTAGCATTGATGCAGATGACTAAGGCGAAACACGTTAATACAAACATGTTTGAAAACATTTTGTTACTGGCTTGATAACGTGTGCTGTTCACGATTGACGATTCGATAATGACAAAGGAAGTAAAGTGTTGGGTCTTTTATTCTATTATACGTCTTTGTATGACTCAGCTCCGGGAAATACCACTTGGTGCAGTCTTCAGTATAATTTACGAGATACCTCTATCAATTACGAGGTCGCAAATAAATTGGGTCAATAGAAAAGTATGGGACTTTTGTTTATAATTTTGATTTAAAAGTATCAAATATTTCTAAGATTTAAAAAAATATCTAAGCAATGTGTATATTTCAACTATTGGTTTTAGTAAAATCCAAATACGTATATATATTACATACATATTAAGTTTTAATCCATATTTGAAGTTTACGGTGAAAGTAAGACTGTCTGTCTGTCTGTCTATCACGCTATCACGGCAAAGCTACTGAATAGATCTAAATTAAATTTAGTACACAGATAGTGTAGAGAAACCTGACAAAGGACATTGGTTACTTTTTACCACAATGACCTACATACATGCGGGTGGAGTCTCGGGTAAAAGCTAGTTGATGATATTCTCGTAGTAGTGAATAAGAGTTAGTGAATTAGTTTCTTCGTTATGATACAACGAAATCTTTTGCAATAATATTCTAAGAACACAAATCAGCAAAATAATTATGAATGTTATAATTATTCTGTTTACATAGAAACTTCGATCTTCTTCCGAGCCTTTATTCCCAAGTTTATTTGGGGTCGGCTACTAGTTCAACCGGTTTTACCTGAATTTCAGTTTTTCCACGGAGCGACTGGCATCGGACCTCCGCAACCCTAAGGGAGAACTGAAATTCGAAGATTGAACTAGTTGTCAGTATATTTGAGGGCACTGACTTCCCAATAACGATTGCCATAGATGTTCATGACAACCGGGACCGACGGCTTTACGTGCTCTTCGAGGCACGGGCGTGAATCACCCCCAAACTTCCAAACTCCGGGCTGCTATTAGGAATTTCCTAAGAAAAACCCAAAAACGCTTTTTGGCCCGACCCGGGATTTGAACCCGAGACCTTTGATTAGCAGTCATTGAAACATAGAAACTTCGATCAACAATAGAAATTAGCTTAGGTTCGAAGACTTCAATAAACCAAAATTTGATTATTCTAACATTGTTTATTTTAATTGCTGAAACAAAGGTGCAAAACAAACGCTAATAAAATAAAATATTATATTGACGTTTATTGTACAGTCAATCTGGGTAACTTTGACAGATAAGTGCGATATTTTACACAATATTGTAAAATTCAAGCATACAATACGACTGTATTTTGCTTTGTTAGTGATCTCTAATTTTTGAATGTTTTTGTTTCTGGTAATCAAAGTTCTGACACACATTGAAACAGCATAAGGACTACGATATTGTACTACCCTCGATTAGAAAACCAACCTTAAATGTGAGCAATTGTGGTGTCTTATTTCGTTAGTGAGTGTGAGACCGGAGCCAGAAAATACAGTAGCATCTCACTAGACCGTCATAGTATGGGTCAGCATGCTGCATTATCTGAATTCATAATGAGGATGGTGACCACTATGATACCACTTATGCTTTCCATCAAGCATTGTCGAACGATAAGACATATTTAATCTGTTTTTATAAAAGTGGTTAATTTTTAGAACGTGTAGTTGTAATTTCAATAATGTATCTTTTGTACACGTTCTTAATAAATTGTCTAATTTATAGTAGATGAGTAAATGGATTCTGGAAAACCCTGTACTGGATGAAGCACTATGACATTTTTCTTTCAATTCTTTTAGTTTACTCTCAGAGATGAATAATTGTTTTTTTTTAAATTTATTTTTTCTCCACATCCTTTAAAGATCAACATAAATGACTTATAAAAAGTGCATTACTGAATTGAAAACCTCCTCCGTTCTTGAAGTGGGACAAAAGTTGGCATTAACGATAATTGGATTGGTCAACCGAAATATCCGAATCTCGTAAAGCAGTCGATCCTGGTTTTTATCATAAGAAAACAGACGTGAAGCTTAGTTGGAGGCCTTGAAAACGCCAATCAAGGCAAAATTTACGTAGCTACAACATTTCCTGCTCTTCCATACCCGCACTCAGAAAGCCCGGGGTCGTATGATCTTAAACCTCTCCGTAGAGGAGACCAGAGCCCAGGACTCGGCCTTTATGGGTTGTTGATGAACCGAAACATCCAGGAAGTAATCGTGAAGAAAAGATGTGAGAAATTATTGAAATGTTTATATTTATTTCAGATAAGTATTATGGTTTCAAAGCTAGTATCATTCATCAGATTGTACTATATTTAATTTTACATCAACATTACACTGAAATGCATCCAGGATTAAACTTTTTATTATTTTGCGAACACGTCTTATAGCGTATCTTATTTTTTTTTCGAGGTTTTATTGTGGGAGTTATCCCTATCTTATTTTGTGTTGACCAAGTTATAAGCGCATCTCGCTCATAATTACCAAGGTTCACTGCTGGGTATGCTACTGGTTCTCCTTTTGGACGTTTTAGACGAATTCTATAAAGATCCTTCAATTCTTTGGTATTCATATGGACTGTTAGTATTAAACAAATCGCAATTTTTCCAATTAAATTCGCGAACATTGTTTAACTTTGACAATGATTACATTAATGTACATTCATATATATGATATATGATGATTTCTTCCACAATATTATTTATTTATTATTCGATGAAATTATGATGAGTTGTTGTAAATTATAAATTTGCTTCATTATAAGCTGTACGTTGATCACTGCTATTTAATGAACTACGGTAATAAAATATTAGGCAAGTGTTTTATACAAGCCCATTTCATTATTCATTGATTGATTTATTCCCACAACTACGAGTATATTATGGACATGCATTTGAATATGAATATATAATAACCTATTTTAAAATCAAGGTGAAAACATTGACACGATTTCTCATTGCCTAGATGTTTTTTAAACACTTTGGGTATTCATAATCGGAAGTAGTTAGCATAACAGATGTAATAGGTATATTCCATCTACTCTTAGGAAGGCTATCTGGTAAACGATGGAGGGTGGAAAAGTCCTAAAGATATCAATTAAACAGATTTTACACTCGAAGGACCTACGAGTATTTCGTAAAGCGTTGTGTTTTATCTTGACATAAGTAATAAATAAATAACTAATAAATTGTGACTTTTCAAGATCACTGCGTCTTCTTGGCTATTTGTTTCCTGTAATATGGACACAGTTCTATAGTGATAGGACTGTGTCCAGAAGTGGTCACCACTGGGTAATTACATGGCTGTTGATGATAACGAGGTCCAATTCAACACTATATTATTAAAATAATAAACATTTAAGGCCGCTGCATACGTGACGGGATTTTACACGGACGTGATGTGACGGGAAGTTTTGCAAACATCTTTTCATACAAAATGTATAAGGAAATGCATACTTCACGGAGACACCGACGGGGCGGGAACGTGGCACGCACGGGACGTGCTAAATATCGTCGCCGACGATGTTTAGCACGTCAATAGCAATAAAAGCTAATTTTTGAATTGAAAATTACATCTTTCCTTGTTCACAACACTAACACGTTAGATCCGAGTCACAGTCACTGTGCGTATGCATTTACATCACGTTCCCGTTTATAACGAGGCAACCACGTCCCGTCCGTGTTAAATCCCGTCACGTATGCAGCGGCCTTATAATTTTTCTAAGTATAATTAGCTAAGTTTTAACATTACATTACTGGAAACAAATATTTATTAAGATGGAGTGATCTTAAAAAGTCATAGCTTTTCTAGTGAGAAAGCCAAATTTGGCTTGACTATACTAAAGTTGTCTCTATTCTCCTTCTTTCTAGGGTTCCGTAGTTCATGACTCGGAACCCATATAGATTCAACATGTCCGTCCATGCGTTCGTTCTCGACTACATATCATATCACATCATTACATAGGTCTTTTAAAAACATTGTGAGGTTGCTAAAACTATTTTTGGTATTAGTTAGCGAGTTATTCAACTTCAAATCGCATTTTTTTTTGTAAAAACAGGGCGTCAAATTTATGATAGTAGTCCATATAAATGAACTTTAAAGGGAAGCTATAACGGCTTAGATAGCTTTGTTATTTCAGGAGTAACCAACCCAACTTGTAAAACACGCTTACTAGGAAAATGTCTTACAAAAATAACGCTATAATAAGTAACCATAACAATTATCTATTAGACGTCGCTTAGCTTTATATATGAGACTACGGAACCCCATACTGTTTTTGTGTTGTGGTTTTTCATTTGCTTAGCATAGTTTGCTCCATTTATCACCTCTTACGCCTGTTTGTTATGAGTTTAATATGTTTGTATATATAAGTACTCCAAATTGTTTAATTAACTATGATAAACAATTTATTAATGAATCATATGTGAAAATAATATCCCGTGTGAAAATTGGATCGTGAAATTGGAAATCGAATATATAGGACCTGCGTATCATTTTCGACTCACAGTATTACGACAAGTACGGTCGATCATATTAACTTATAACATCAAACCGTTAGTGATTTCAAACTCTTATTCTACTATGTATTTAAAAATACAAATGAAGGTTATTTTATGCCTGGTTCTAGCAAATTGTGTCAATGCAAGGATAATAAACGACTTCTCCAGTTTGCATTACACAAAAATAAAAGATGAAGAAAAGGCCTCTCCGGTAAAAAATCTTGAGAACTGGGATAGTAATGTGATTATAGCCTGGTCAGAACAGAAACAACCTCCAGTAACACCTGCAAACCACCTAAAGAGGAAATATTCAAGCAAGGCACGACCGTCTGCTACAGTAAAATGGCTTCCGACGAGTATAAGTCCTTAACGATTTGATCAAATATAAAACTATGTAACAAAATGTACTGATATTGTTATACTATATTAAATTTCTTTTTAACCCTGATTGTTACATATGGCTATATTTTGTGGTTATAAAGTGTTAGTTTACCCATGTTTGGGAATGTAGACATACTTGATACTTTCTTATTCTTCGTTTTAAACCCCCAACGCCATAAAACATAAGTTTGACGTATCTATGTGGGTTTTTCCCAACGTGAGCTCATCTACCTGCTTAATGCTCTGGAAACTTCCTAGCCTCGACCTCCATTTCACTATATTCGCATTTTCGTTCGGATGAATGAGTGAATTAGTAATACTACTTTTTAGCAAAAAAACTAAACGTATCGTAAATTTCGGGAAAACACGAACGACGCAAACTGGTCTCTTTATAGGATTGAAAGAAATCGGTGTATTCAGGTAGTGCACAATGCTAAGCGCTGCAGATCCCAAACTAGTGAAACAAGTATATCTGGCACTAGGACAATATAAAGTAGAGTAAAAGTGTGTACCAAAGACACACACCCGCAAACACACACACACACACGCACGCACACACACACACACACACACACACACACACACACACACACACACACACACACACACACACACACACACACACACACACACATGCACACACATGCACACACATGCACACGCACGCACCTACATAGGTACCTAAAACATGAAAATCTACACACAGATTTCATACTACTATTTCCTTTGATGTTATATTTGTCTTTGTTATTTACTAAAGTTAACCTAATAAGAGTTTATTGTTTCAGCATACTTTTTTGTAAGGTCTAAACTTAAAAAGGAACACTGCTGTTCTAGATACAGATAATTTTAGTTCGGACACAGATATCCAAATAAACTTAGCATGCTTTAGTTTGTTAAATCACAAGTGTGAAACTGTACTTCTGTGTTGTTTGCTTAATAAATTATTATTATTTTTTCAATAATCTCAATTATTTTTCTGGTTTCTAAATCTAAAGGTTCTTTAGCACTCTGGGCATCGGTAAATTTGGGAAATGTATCTCTTCTGCAACCTTTCTTTTGATGAAATTAATCGATATTTTATCACAAATATTAATTTGACTGAATTTTGCAAATTATAAGTGGCTTCCAATTCGACTTCGACGGAAACCTCATATTCCTTTTATACTTTACAGCATCTTATTTAATCCACCTACCCAACTTTATTTATAAGACAGTTTGTATTCGTCAGTGACACACATATAAAATATTTAAGGTCGTTGGAATCCTTGGAGCTAATGATACCTAACCCCACTACCATATTTTATGATATAAAATTCTCGTGGCACAATGTTAGTTACTAAACTCCTCCGAAACGGCTTGACCGATTTCCTTAAAATTTTGTGTGTATATCGGGTAGGTCTGAGAATTTACCAACAATTATTTTTCATACTCCTAGGACGCGAGCGGAGCCGCGTGCATCAGCTAATTTTATGATAAATCTTTTACGGTACAAATTGTCAGGTACAAGTACTGAATATTGTCAACCAAAATACAGACCTTACCGAGTTTTACCGTCAGTCGTAAATTAAAAAAGTTATTAAAAAACTGTGCCTGTACCTCGGTGCTCTTATCGACTATCATCAACCACCCATAACGTCCCACTGCTGTTCTCAAGTCTCGCCATACGCCAACACGCTGGCTGAGTGCGGGTTGGAGACTGGCAAGACATGTAAGGGCTACGTAAGTCTTACCGTTGGATGTTTTAAGTCTCCCGAAGGCCACAAACTAAGCTTGACGACTGGTATCTTATGTTAACACTGCCCACCGCCCACCGCCAGGCAGGATCACCGGGCCTGGTCCGAGGAGTTCTTCCCTTTGTGTTAGAGGGACACGATACAAACATACACTATCAAAACTATTCTTCTTTTTTTATATTTAAACCTATCAAAGTGACTCTACTCTACCTGATGGAAAGGATGAGCAGAATCCAGGAGTAGAGGCTACCATCCTCATTGTGAGGGTAGGCAATGCAGCATGGTATCCCATACTATGGCGACCTGATCAGATTATTCTGCATCATTCTCCCGGCCTCATTAGACCGGGTGCATGACGCAGAATTATTGGGCCCTCACACTCACCAACGAAATACGACAGCAAGAACACTGTCATTATTAGGATGGTCTTCTGTGTGATGGTAGTACTGCCCCGGTCGAGCCGGCCCATTCGTGCTGAAATCATCGTGGCTCTACTCCCTACTGATCTTCCTTTTAGCTTCACCGTAGTGGGGTAGAAAAGGCTTACCACATTTCTGCACTACATGAAGTCTAAGTTTCTTTCTTATTTGTATGGTTATACGTGCTTATCAAATTAGAAAACTTATTAAAACATATCTAATAATTCACAACACTACGACCAACTCCCGAAAAGATGTCCAAAAAATATTAACTAAGGATCATAGCAAATGTTTGTAAGAGAGTGAAGACTTTATTCCTTTTGAGTGACGCTGATGAAGTTGCATGACGTAGAAAAAAAATGCGTGCCAACTGCGTGTCAGGTCACACACAGGAAAGGGTTCCTCAGTCACCCAAAATGGTTCTTGGATTTAAAATCGTATCCTATAGATAATTGTTATGTTTACGTATTAATACGTTAATTTTCTATGACGTTTTCCAAGTGAGCGTTGTACAAGTTAAGCCTCTATAACTCCTGAACTAACAAAGTCCTCTAATCCGTTATAGTTTTTCTTCAAAGTTCATTAGATGGTCCATCATGACGAATTTTTCCATGCGCCAGCCGTTTAGCTTTTAGAGGGCGGGGGGGGGCGCCCTGTTTTTACAAAAAACTGCCCTTTAAAGTAAAATATCCTAAATTAAAAAATCGTCCTGGAAACTTTTTATTATTTTTAAAAAACCTATCTAATGATATCCCACACGATGGGGTATCCGCGAAAAAAAAAAACAACCCCACTTTACGTGTAGGGGAGATACCCCAAATAAAATTATTTTTCATAATTTTATTGTAGCACTTTGTCGACGTAATTACGATACGTATTCATGCAAAGTTTCATCTTTCTAGCACTTACCGTTTGGACGGTAAGCCGAGGACAGGACGGACCGACATGACGAATCTATAAGGGTTCCGGGTCATGAACTTCGGAACCCTAAAAAACAACGTGATTTAAAAAAAGTTTCTGTGACTACGACTTTCAAACTTGAATATGTGCATTTCTGTACACTTGTAATAAAATTGTGTCATCAGAATCTTGTTTCATACTTTTTCAGGGCCGGTTTTCATTTAAGTTTTTAATTTTTTTAATAGTTCTGAGCACATGAAACCTGCTGTGACACGTGATCCTTGACGTACTGGTGGTGTCCTCATTGATAGTATAACTGTGTGTATTATTCTCATTACTATTAAAGTTTAAAGTAATGTTGAAATTAATAAAGTAGTTCACATAACAAAATATTTTAATAACAACAAGTTAAACACATTTAAAAAAAACAATATTAAAAATACAAAAAAAAACTAAAGTGAGAAGGTTATTAATATTAAACACACGTAGAATACCATTTCATAGTCCCTGGTGGACATATCCATACGGAAATTCTATTATTAGAGCTGCTTTTATCCGTCGATGAAGCTTCTGACAAAGGTTGTTTTTTTCCGGACCAAGCTGTTAACAAGTCCTGGTCATAGTTATCGAGGTTTATTATAGAATTGGCTTTTCTAGGCATCACCATATTGAAGTTATCTTCTGTCCCACAGGTTACCAGTATCAAATAAAGAGTGGCAATAAAACTTTTGCTTAAATACATCATCTTTAAGTGATCAAATAAAGGGTTTTAAAGATTACTATCTTCAAAATAATTAACTGTCATTGCGTATAACAGCGAAGAAAGGAAATGGGTAGAAACTGTGCAGGTATTTTAAACTGTATTTTCAATGGTGTTATACTTTCTCACAAGCCATTATTGTAAAATGTATTAATAGATAATTTGTATAAGTTACCCTGAATAGATTATAGCATGTGTTTTCAAAACGTGAGTATAGATTCGCATTATTCCTAAACAGTAGCATAAATAATAAATGTTATTATTATACAAAGAGCGCCCAAACTGAACTATGGAAAACTAAAGAATAAGTGCTTTTTAGGGTTCCGTAGCCAAATGGCAAAAAACGGAACCCTTATAGATTCGTCAAGTCTGTCTGTCTAAATAATAAAATCTGATAATTAAAAGACCTTTATACTACACCTGATCGGAACAGTAGTCAATATTCCCTGAAAATGAAAAGAGAAAGTTAGTCTTTTCCTTGACCTAAATAAGCGGGAGGAAAAAATTTATGAAAATCCATTTCTAACGTGTTTTAGCGGGAGAGAAAGTTGTATGAATTTTCATTTCTCACGTGTTATCCTATCTATGGCGCGCGCCTGCCCAAAGAGTTTTCATATAATTTAAATATGGAATCTCCGTGCCACTGACATCCTTTTGTGAAGAATAAAAAAAAACAAAAGAAGCGCGAAATATTTTTAAATATTATGTCAAATTCTAAGCTAAATTGTGTCTTACTAAGAGTGCGTTCCACTTAGCGTTCACAACGATCACGCTCACGACCGCAGTTTTTCCCGTTCCACTTGCTTGTGAGCGTTACTATAGTAAACTCAAGTGGAATGGATTAAAGAGCGTTTTGGGCGTGGAGGTAAATAACATAAAAATTAAAAAAAAAAAAAAGATTTAAGAGGTTATAGCCTTATAAATAATAAGCCTTGAAAATAATAATTAATTATTGTTTAAATCGACTTATAATTTATTTTTTATATTTAATATTAGTGGTGTATTTTATTAATTTATGTTCAATTGTAAATAAAATATCGTTTGCGGCGGCACTTGGATATTTGGTAAGAAGTCTCATTAATGCTCTAGAAAGTACTAGTTCAACCAGTTCAGATGAAGAATGGAATACGATTTTACGAAAATATGATTGTGAAAAAAGAAAACTTCAACATAAGTTTAACGGTCGCCATTTTTGATGCTTTGACATTTGAAAAGGTCGCCAATATTCTCAATGATCACCACGACCCACCTTTTTAAATGGGTCGTCGCGAGCTTCGCGTGAGCGTAAGTCATGACGTCATGAGTGACGTTTTGGCCGCGACCACAACGACCGCGGTCGTTAAGTGGAACGACTAAAGGAGCATTTTGATCGTTTTGGGCGCTAAGTGGAACGCACTCATAGTGTCTTACGTTTTGATTTTATTTTATAAATACTTTAAATGTTCCTCACAGGTATAGTATAAAGCACTATGTAGCACTCGGGTGAAAGTCCCATTCCTCCCTCGGGAGTATTGTGGCCCTAGGCTGCGCCTTCGGGCCACAAACTGCTCCCTCGCTAGTTATCGGTTCCTTTCCTCCCTCGGTGAACAATGTACTATTTCATAGTTGCCGACCCCAAATAATTTTGGAAATAAAGGCTAGGAAGGAAAAGGAAGAAGGAGTTTATAGTGCACCGTTGAACACAGATAGCAAGTTATAGTTATGTGTTTCTTGTTAAAACTATATTTATTACTGTAATGGAGAACTGCGAGCGATTCAAAAAATTTGATCGCTACTGTAACAACCCACTTCAGGATCTCTTTTCTTCATGAATCACCATACATACTTCGTACGGTAATCCGTTCTATCCGTACTAATACCTATTACAAATTCCAAAATAACTCTGTTTGTCTGTGTGTTATGCTTTCACGGTTAAAAAGCTTCAACAGTTCTAATAAATTTTGCTATTGAAATAGATTTTAATAATATTTTTTTTTTTTTTCTAAAGAATGACGTAGAGTTCTTCTCACTTTGATAACCAACGTACACGCTTGTGGAGCCACAGGCAAAAGGTAATGACTCATATAGTAATAATATATAATAATAATATAAAACATTTCATCTCTCTATGCACCATGACCATCAGAGATCCTTATAATATCATATATGAACTAACAGAAATTCCTATTGCAAAAAGTTTAAATCCAGAATCAATGACTAATATATTAAACCTGGTAAGACATTAAAGTTTTTAAAAACAACTTTTAATAGGAATCCGTAAAACATAATTGAAATCCAGTTTAAATTTTTTCAGTTTAATTTATTGACGAAATGTGCCTTTTATGAATGGCAGACATAACAAAGAAAATTCGGTAATTGAAGAAGTTAAAGCACTTGAATTCATATAATTCACTTTAATAAGTAAATAGAATACATTGGAAGAAAATTTCACGTCAGTCGTTGCACAGTCGTAGATATGAATTTAGTAATCACTGTCTACACAGTATCCTGATCGTCGGACTTGACCTGCAGGGCAGTGACCAACACGAAGACCGTGGCGGTCTTCAAACGATGGTGGAAAATCGTCAAGAGGTGCAACTTCCTCGATGTCCTCTTCTGATTCAGGAATCACAATGTCGGTCTGGTTCTCAGCATCATGGTCGTCGATGTTGTTCTTCAGAACTGAAGTTCGTGTATGCTCTTCTGCTTTATATCCCACTGTTGTTTCAACGGCAATACCTTTAGAATCTAGTGGTTCTAAGCTGATAGTATGGTATCTCAATACATTAGCATTGATGGAAACGACCAACATCAGGCAAAGAGTGATCATCACACACATATTTGAATACATAATTGTAATATTAATGTGTGGAATAACCACTTGCCTATTGATGACTGTAAAGCTATCGAATTCCCATGGCGCTTTTATACTAATCCAATGACGTAAGCGATCCCTATAAAAGAATTCTCTCTAAGAAATATTGCAATATTAAAACTATGTATTAACTATGTATTTTCTTATGACTCTTTCCTGTTTATTAAAAGAAGTACGTCAATAGTAATGATGCGTCAAATAAATCATTGCTACATAATAAAAAAAAACAAGTGATATAACGACTGGAAATTGAGTTTAAATAGAGTTTAAAAACATTTACATAATAATAATAATTTATTTACAAAACAAAATACAGATACAATTTATACATAAGAGCACACTAGTACATTAGAACTTCAGTACAGGTAATCCTTAAATATGTCCAGTACAATACTCCTCATATCCAGGAGCTCCCTTTTTCAACTAAGTTCAGGAACAGAAACTGTGTCAAATACTTTATAAGGTCTAAGAAAATCCCCATACATTTAATACCCTTATCTAGTTTCCCAGCAACCAGCTGCATAAGTTCAAGTACAGCATCTTCCGTTGATATGCCTGTTCTGAATCCATACTAGTTATCCGCTATAGTTTTGTATTTTTCTAAAAAAGTTCTTAACAGGTTGTAGAGGATCTTTTGGAAAATTTTGACACTAAGAATATATTAGTCATGTATCGCTAGGGACTTTACAAAATATACATACAGATAAAATATATAAAAATAAACACTTGGAATAGATGACTGACTGCCTTGTTTTCTAGTGGTTAGCGTATGCGGCTGCTGATCGAGAGGTCTCCCAGGCGATACCCGGATTGGACCAAATGTTTGTGTGAACCTCAAATATTTGTTTTGGAGTCTGGTTCTTTATATAATATGTATGTATTAACAAAAAAAAGGTATGAATATGTTTTATGTATTTATATCAGTTGTCTAGTAACCATAACATAAGCCCTGCTTAGTTTGGGACTAGATAGCGTTTTGTGCACTATGTCCGAAACATTTATTTATTCATGTTGTAAAAATTCATTTTATCTGTCATTGACCCAGAATAAGAATTTTTAAATCACAGTAGTATTGATTCTGATCATTGCGGGATTTACATGGGTCATGAAGTAAGGCAGGGAGGACTCCACAAGCCCCTGATACATTCCTGAAAATTCTCGACTACCGAGTCAGGAATCAAATGAATTTAGTGGATATAGTGGTTCTCTAGGAGTCCCACATACACTCTACATCTCCCCGTTACTCATACATATGATGCATAATGTATTCACCGTGTAAAAAAACAAACACAATAATAATTTATTGTATCCAGTGATAGTACTGATGTTACTAAACTCGGGAAAAGCAATTAAGTGTCAATAGTTGGTGCTTATTTTTCCTCTTTTTTACAGCTTTGTTTATCCATCCAGACTTATAAATAATCTAAGCAGTGTAATAAGTTTCAAGTTAATTATATGATAAAAATATTTATTAGAGTTTTTGTTGTTTTTTCATAGTCATATGAATAAATATAGATTCTACTGTTGAAGGATTTTTTAAGACACGATGTACATATTATAACATTGATTTATTATTTTTTACCGTGCATATTAAAAGAAGTGTTTTAGTACAAGTCATAGTATATTAGGATATTACTTTTTGCCCGCGGGTTGTCGGCTTTTGTTGGTTGTCGTGGTAAAAGTAACTTACGGAGTTTCATCATATTCAGACAGAAAAACAGATAAATTGCGTTGCTTCCGAATTCATAATATTAGTATTGATTGGAACTCAACAGCATCATCAACATCATCTAAGTATGATATAACACAAATAAAAAGAACTCATAGGAAGTTCAGTTTTTTATAATATCCCTATCCAAATGGATTAACTCATCCCTTAGTTAGCCCTAATGACATCTACTGAATAAATTTAAAATAGGTGGTGAGGACACCTGATATACCTTGTCCACCACCATACGACAAAGGGCAAAAAAGACACGTTAAATAACATACGTTAATGATAGTTCTACATATAAAAAAAATGTATTACATTTTAAAAGCGATAGTAATACTTTTTGTAAAGCTGTAATGCTCCAGAAGCCGAACACTGAACGGAATCAGGAGACAATCGATAAAGAAGTCAGCGACGGCGACGGTAAGAACCGTCGACGCAACCACAGATCGCCAGAGGAGAGGACATCTGATGGTAGATTGACTACTGCGATAGGGGATGAAATAGCCTCATTGTATAAATAAGCAATCAGGCTACCATGCCGATTGAAGAAGGAAATAATTCCCCAGGACAGGCCTGATGGGGCATGACGCTGATTCAGGTAGAACCTGCAATAACATGGTTTGAGTCTTCCCAGAACAAAGCGCTAGAGATCAACTGCCAGGGTGTTTTTTAAGTGGAGTTTTTTAATACTATGTCTTCGGATCTCCAGAAAAAAAACTGGGAAAAATACGTAGAAAAACGTCGAATTCAAAAATTGTGGCCGACAAAGACGAGTTAAAGGCGAGTTTAGAAGTTGATGAATCTTGGTCTATGACTGAATTAGATTAATGACGTTGGCATCAAATTTATATTGATCTATTTGAGTTATGATGGCTAGGTAAAATAGCTTGAAAAATGGGTATATACTTGTACCCATAAACTCAAAAATTGTCATGACAAAGTTTGCTTTGAAACCTGTCTTGCACTACTCAATAATGCCCTAAATAAAAACTTACACATAAAAAGTCACTATGTTGCAGTCTAGCTATAGTGTGATTGATTGCAGCTCCAAATTGAATGACCATTACTTCACATGTAAAAAAACTGAACAAAATAATCGAGGAGATCGTATACCTCTAACCAGCTTTGATCAATCATTTCTATCGTATATACGTGAACGCATACTCTAAGAGTCGGTCGGTAGGACGAACATATAAAATAATAGCTTGTAAATTAAAATAGATTAAAATTATATAGAAAATGAAATTTCATTGTCAAACATATCTAATCTTATTTGCAAAAATCAAACCACTTAATTCATACAATTCACTTTAATGAGTAAATAGAACAATTGGAAGAAAAATTCGCGTCAATCGTTGCACAGTCCTAAGTTTTATTTAATAATCGCTGTCTACACAGAATCCTGATCTTCGGATTTGTCCTTGTTTGCAAGAACCAACTGCAAAAGCGACGCGGTCTTCAATGGATGGTGCGAAATCTGCAAGAGGTGCAACTTCTTCAATGTCCTCTTGAGCGTCAGGAATCACGTTGGTCGAGGTCTCGTTATCCAGGTCGTTGATGTTGTTAGGAATTAAAATTGGCGGATACTTTTCTGCTTTATATCCCACTAAATTTTCAACGGCAGTACCTTCAGAATCTAGTGGTTCTAAGCTGACTGAGTGGTATCTCAATACGTTAGCGTTGATGGAAACGACCAACATCAGGCAGAGAGTGATCTTCACACACATATTTGAATACATAATTGTAATATTAATGTGTGGAATAATTACTTGCCTTGCAGTGACTGTAAGGCTACTAACTCCAAATGGAGCTTTTATACTAATCCAGTGACGTAAACTTGTAATGCTCATGACCAATCTACCTTGTTATAGTTATTATAGTCCTTACTTTAATTTTCTTATGACTCTTTCCTGTTTATTGAATTCAATACATCAAACGTAATAATGTATAGAATTATATTAGTAGTTTACTCAGTAATCTAGGAGTTGAATTTGAAAAACTAGCCCTACCCATAGAATGTTCTGATCAGACTTTAATTTTAAAATATTAATTGTATATTGGGCTTATATTTGTAAAGCAAGTTCTTGTATTATCTAGCTAAGACTTTAAAAGCAAATGAAGAACGATTTTTGTATGTTTTCACTTTTAACTCCATGTTCAGAACATACTGAATAATATTTATAAATGGCATCTTTTTGTTATTCTTTATTTCTTATAATACGTTGATAGCCATGACTGTTATATTTTCTTTTCTATTCCGGTAAGAACCTCTAGCAACAAGTATATGCTCTGTGTAAGTTAATAAATAGAAAATGCAGTCCAAAAATTTTCATTGCGTTTCATTTTGAGCACCTGCATCCAAGAAAAAAGCATTTGGAGTTGTTGATAGGAACCTGGACCATTGGTCTACCTTGGATGTAACTTTATGTGATTGAATTAGTTCTACAATTAAAAGGTTCAGGGTCTCAGAACCTCTTAGGAGGGAATGGTGGGCTTCATGAATCTTACTAGATGGTTTTCTGTGAAACCATGATATTGCACCGTTCGAGTCAGCATATTAATGCCGAAGTACGGCTCCCCCGTTTAGTGTCTATTCTATTCTATAGATTACTATTGCTGATGTGTTCTTTTACCACTTAACCAGTTCAAGTACCTTCTTACATATTCATTATCCTAGGTGAAATCCCTCATAACAAATAAATAATGTTTTCCAAGAATATTAATACCTATAAATAAATATTACATGATGTTATGTTGCAATGACTAAACTGTCAATAACTTTCCTAATAATTGAGTCATTTGTAATTAATTATTTCTTGGTGATTGATTATTTTATTGTACAATTGTATTTAACTAAATATGAGAATATTAAAAAAAGTCGTTTATTCCCTACAAGCAACGGATGACTTCTTTGTTTTTTATTACGTTATTGACTTTACTATCGAGCTGTGGCTGTGTCTCAGAGTTGCGAGAACTACATATAAATTATATACTTACGTCCATATTATACATACATCAAAAGCAACTCAGGATTTTCTTACTTTAGATCTACATGATTAACTAGTATATTTCTATCGTTAAAGAACCATGCTTCGGCGTAGAATTATACTACTCGTATACAGAGAAACGATTGTCGCTTTTAAAAGACAATCCTCCCGCATCAGGAATAAATTCTGTATCACGGGGGATTCTATAAACATGCATAATATATTATGAACAAAAATAGTACCCAAACTCAGAATAGCAATTTACGGGTTATACAAGGAATCTCATGTGGGATATATATACACTCAAAACTGAACGCAGTGACAGCCGTTAATCCACCATTGCATCTATAATTATACAGCCAACAGCATTGTTATATTATACTGGTACACCAGTATCAATTACTATTAATTAGTTATTAACGTTACGAATGCTTGTCATCACAAGTCCAATTCCCTAGAAATCCCTAATAATAGAACAAAAATTATATTATATTTTTAAATAAAAAAATCATATTAGTATAAACAAAAAAACAGACCAAACCTAAAAGTAGGCATATAATTTATAATATATTCCATGACCTAATTTCTTTTAGTTATTCACAATTGAACTTTGTTCTAACCAAGGAGGATAAAATATGTTTAAGGTACATCGGAAAATAATGAAATATTTATAAGCCTAACTAGGATTGAAAACGTTGATTACAAGACATGTTAACGTCATCTTCCTAGTATTTGGGATTCGCAGTATTATTTGCACGATGTCACCACTGCGCAGCTGACTGGTACTCTGCCCAGCTTACGCTGGACGGCTACCCCACGTGGGGGTTTGGACGCGAAGTCCTAGTCAACCAAATCGGACGAAACCTGTCCTCGCCAGCAATCATTGCTGCCATTCTTGTGGATGAGGAGGGCTGGGGCGCAGTGGTCTATTTCTAGGAATCTGTAATGCTCCAGAAAAAGACCGCTGAACGGGATCAGGAGAGAGCCGATCCCGAGCGAAGAAGACGTCAGCGGCTTTAAGAACCTCTGGTGGGAGATTGACTACTGCGATTGCAGAATATGCGTTCGGGCGACCAGGCGTGATTGAAAAGGGATTTCCCCTTTCAATCACGCCTGGTCAATGCCCAGGGACAGTCCCCATTGTAACATGACGCTGATTCAACCAGTTCAACCGGTTTTACCTGATGAATCAGTTTTTTCAAGGAAGCGACTAGTATCGGACCTCTGTAATCCTGACGGAAGTCAGTATTATTAAATTGTCAGTATTCGATGGCACTGACTTGATTGTCATAGATATTATGCAACCGGGACTGACGGCTTAACGTACTCTTCCAGGTACTAAGGTAAGGTATCTGCCAAACTTCCATGCACCGTGTAGCTATTAAAAAATTATTGTAAGGAAAACCTAACAGCACTTATATTCGACACAGGATTTGAACCCCAGACCTCTTGATCAGCAGTCACATACCTACGCTAACGCATGTTGCAAACCAGACAATTATACATTTAATTTTGTGTGCTATACAATAATAATCCAGAAAAAAAATTAAGTTGAATTTGAAATTATTTGTCCCTATCTATTGCACGCCGGCTCTGCCTGAGTCTCTATCGGTTATTACGGTAAAAAATTGCCGATGTATGTACGAGTAAGTTTAACCGTAAAAGCGGAATATGTTTTTTGATATTGGTATTAATTTACCGTATAATTTCAATCAAAACTAACCGTTAAAGCAAACAAATGATAGAATTTCAACCTACAGTTAGTTGAAATTTCATACAGATTTTTTCAGGCCTTCTGACCTAAGTAAGTAACAATCACAGCGATAAATAAAATACTGTTATCAGTATTTTATTTATCGCTCCTTTATAGGAGTGTAGAAATATTCATGTTCTTAAAATAAATTATTTCAATTTCTAATTTTTTAAGTATCACACTATTACTGTAACAATTGCCTCATTGGTCTAGTGGTAAGCGTATGGGATTGCTGATCAGGAGGTCTCGGGTTCGATTCCCGGTTTCGGAGTTTGGGTGTTTTCGTAGTATAATATGTATGTATTTACAAAAAAAATGTATGTTTATGTATTTATATCAGTTGTCTGGTACCCATAATACAAGCTCTGCTTAGTTTGGGGACTAGATGGCATTGTGTATAAAATGTCCGTAAAAAATAACTATATTAATATTATTTGATAATTTTTATTTATTATTGAAATCCTTTTTCCTAACATTTTTGTAAATGTGTGAATATATCTTGTCGTATATTAATTGTTTAACTGTATTAAATTATAATTACAAAATATCTTAGTCCCGTGGTTTTACTTGCGGAAAATGTTGTGAATCGTAAGTAAATTACCATAAATAATTTCTATAAATTTTACCAGAAGATTTTTGTAACCTAGTACAAGAATAATAATTCGCTTGCTAAAATATATTCAAAAGACACCTTTATAATTAGTACAAACTATAAATTAAATTTGTAAATTATGTAAGTATTTAAATGTCCTTTTGAACAATCTGTGCTGTCCGTAGTAGGTACAGTCTTATTACACATTTTTTCCGTATAGAAACCATTCTTAGGAGATTAATCTTTTAAAAATATAGAATACGCAATTCGCTTTCTATATCAGTTACAATCAAATAAATATACATGCATATAAAGCTTAATTTGAAGGTTAATAAAAGTGTATGACCTTTTAAATATGAAATAAAAAACAGAAAGAGGTAAGCTTGATCTTTAGAACGTCTATATTTAAATAAATTGCTGTTAAAGTAGTGAAATATATAAATTACGAGTAAATTTTTTTATTGGTTCACTATTTTATTAATAAATAGATAATACATTATTTTTATGTTAAGTAGATTTATCTATTATTATTAACAGAGCGAGGTCATATTTGAGAGAATTAACATGCCGAGCCAAGACGTGAACACTAACTATTGGACTGTTCCACAATTTTAAAGTAGCTCAGCGTGTAATGGGGCGTGTGGTGCTGGGTATTTCTCTGTCAGATAAATTTCGTAAAGTAGTTTTTCGACAGGGAACCGACACGAAGAACCACTACACTCATGCTGGCCGGTCATGTCTCCATATAAACCGATGATTGCTGGAGTATGTAGGCATGTAGTATGGGGCATCCTGCGATGCAATCGACGAACAACTTGAAGAGAAGTTGAAGGTGGCAGTTTTGGAGTTCGAAATAAGTTTTTAACATGGCTTTCATATCTGGGATATGATTTCATATTATGTAGTCACAATCACAACGTACTTAACAACAGTTCATTTCAAAAACAAACATATGTTTCCCAAATTGTTTAACTTCTGATTTGAATTAGTAGTCATACGTCTCGTCATTTTGTGATCCTTTTACTTCAACACAAAAATCACCTTGTCTTTTAAGTCTATAAGGACATCTGCATACCAGGGTGCCTCCACCGTACGCAAAAACTGAAGGTTCTGTCACGGTACGGTGTGTACGCGTTGGAACTCGGAAAACCTCAGTCGAAGAGCTTGATAAGCGAGTTGGGACTTTCAACTCTTTTGATATTATGGTCTTTTCATCCAGACCGACATTTGCGCTTGCATATGGGTAAAACTGTCCTCGGTGATATCTTATAGTTCTGGCATTGACACAAACAAAAACCGCAAGAAACAAATTGAATTTTACACTTGTTGTTGAGAACATTTCTCTTGTAATATTAAATGACTGGGTTCACTGCAAGGCTTCAAAGGACTATGAAGCACCACTGCTTTTTCTAGTCTTTTATAGATTATAAATACTGACGTATTAAATCATATCCCATAAATAAAACGATTCCCACTAAAACAATGTGATAAGGCGCTTTGTGTAATTTCTAACAAAGAAAGTCTATAAACATTTTTTTCTCTAGCAACTCAATATTAATAAAAAATAATTCCACTGTGGTCAACCATGGCACAAGGTGGCAGAATGTTATGTCCCTGTGATTTTCGGGTGATTTTCGGCACCTCATGCCTAAAACATCCCCGCGGTTTTTAGCAAGTGTCGGCTAGCCAGTCGGCTCAGACTGCCTCCGATGTCGTTTGTACTTCAACGCCCATGGATGTAGTCACAATCACGATCCGATAATGGACCAGATCTCCAAGCTCTGTGTTCAGACAAATCTGATCCACTGTGCTGCGGTGCAGGACTTCTTCCTGCAAACCATGACGCAGTGGTCGATAAGTATGGCCTTAATCGTGGAGCCCTATTATGGTCCTCCCCCATTCAAAATGGTTGGGTGATCGGAACGGCTCCTTAGCGATCACGGATCACGCGGCGAGGCGTTCTTTCCACTTTCCGTGGTGCTTCACAGTGACCAACTAGACAAGGCGGCCATCATTCACTTTTTGCTGTCTGTTCAGGCCCCGACCGAGGAGGTCGACATGGAGACTTGCGATGCGGCCATGCTCCGCATCCAAAGTCGTCGGCCTCCAAGGATCCTGAGGTCTATTGGTGGTCCTAGGAGTTTGCGGACCTCTGCGCGGCTGGTACGCAAGCTTTGGAGGTCATAAACTCGCAGTCGGCGGCGTCACTGCGTAGATGGCGAGGAAGACCAGCTTAATGAGGAGTACCAAGAGAAAAACTACGGTCGCCCTACGTATTTACAAAAAAAGTATCTTTATGTATTTTATCACTTTTCATAGTAGTACACTGAATATATGTACCCAAGTATATCAGGTGTCAGTTGATAGCAGGGCTAATATTTAGCGGCTTGTATACGAAAAATTAGTAGTGCTCTAATTTAAATGATTTATAGTGTAGTATACGTGTTTAAATAAATGACGTAGTTTTTAAAAGTTTATTTTATACGTCATTACAGCCCGGTTTCCACCGCGAAAGGGTAATGAGCGAGAAATGGTAAGCGGAACGGACTCCTTTTAAACAAAATAGGTTTGCATTTCCACCAACAAAGAGTTTTGATACTGCGAGCGTGTAATGACAGAGCGGACTCGGCGGAGCGAGACGAACGGAAAATGAGAAATGAATCAACTCTTTGTTGGTGGAAACACATGTATGCAGTTTTGTATTGCGAGGTAAAAGGAGTCATTAATGGGTCCGTTCCGCTCGCGGTGGAAATCGGGCTTGCTACTGGTATCATTATTATTGTTTTTTTCAACACGATATATGCAATTCACTTTTCAATTGTATTATGTTTCTTCACCATTCATTGTCCATAAAAAGCACGGTTTTCAGTATTCTTTACTTACTTTATTTATTTGATTTTTACCCCATTATATAGTTAAAATAATATTCAAAAGGAAAGTAATGCTTCAATTGACAATATATTGCTATGTTTTTTCTATGAGTTATGATTTATCAGTTGTCTGACGCGATCATCTCAAATTTTCTACTTTAAAGAATGAGTAGGGCGTCGGATACGTATCCAGAAAAATGTATTTAGAAAATTATATGCAAAGAATTAAGTAACAATTACTGCATTTTACACATTTCCATTATGATAAAGCAGCTAAGACTGAGGTTTCAAAATCTTCTTGAGGTGACAATTGAGGTTTCTTCTATCGAATACAAATAAAAAATTGACATTAAAAAGTACCTTGAGACACATTATGCCAGCAAATTTTGCAAAAAAAATCACTACATCTCGTACTAATCAAAAAATCATTGAAAATCGAAAAAAGAGCGATGATAAATAATGACGGTGTAAAGATTTCGAAGAAGACGATACAGAGACAGTTCGTTAAAAGAAAGTTAAAGGGACGGCGGACTTACAAAAACATAAACAAAACCAGTATGAAAAAGATAGAACTCAAACTGGCTGGACAAAGTCGAAATATGAATATTGCTGATTGGACTCGAATGAATATAACTTTTTCAAACAATGCGATTGGTCAACAATGTTTCTTTACTTTATAATAATAATAATAATATACTTTATATGCTTAAATGTGGTACAGATAAAAAAGATGGTAGAATATGATAGGCACGATACACATTTCGCCAACAGGGTTACAATCTCTTGTAAAGTAGTTACATAAAACCATTAAATGCTAAATTAAATAGTAATTATTAAGCTTATTCATTTTTCTTCAAAAGTTCTTCTGTAAAAGGAAACCCTGGAGAACAATTCCATGCTGATTGCCTCGTGGGGAGGGTTAAACACCCGACGTGCGTGTGTCATGATGATGGTGTGCTATCTCACCCAAAGGCGGGTGCGTAGAAGGGACAATGAAACATATTCAATTCAAAGGAATACAACTCGGCTACTGCCACAGGTCAATGAAGGGTTCCCTGGCTTTTCCACAGTGAAGATTACATTTTTATACATGACTCAGCTCGGTGTCACGAAGCCGGAAGTGTTACTACATTTTAGAATGAAAATGGACACTGTTTTGCCTTTGCTAGACATTTCGCCAGACATGAATCCCATTGAAAATATGTAGGAACTCACCAAATGGGCTATTGCGATAAAAGTGATTACCGAGCGACAGTTGATTAAAACACATGTCAGAGAATTACACTTATTTGTAGAAAACGGTGTTATCACTAAATATTAAAATTTACTCAATGATTTTCACCAATATTCATATTACTCATATAAAGACATTTCAAAAGGTTTGTACATTTTTTTTGTAGTTTTTGTGATCCCTATAATATACAGATAGAAATCAAAAACATATAAAAGCCTATAACATAGTCGTTTATAAGGAAATACAATTATACTGAAAAATTTATAAATCTCAGAACTGGCCCTAATAATTTTGGCTACCTACTGTAGATGGTAATGGTTTAATGTAGAAATAACTAAACTTATAAGCAAGAGTATATATAGTGGAAAATCGCAGACATGAATTATTACTGTTCAGAGATTTATTGAGTAATACATCATTTTTGTATAAAATCTACAGCAAAAATGACTTTAAAAGTGTTATCAAAGATAATTTTGTGTTTAACAATAGTTAGGTACATCGAAAGTAGTAAGCTACCAGTTGTAAAGAACTCAGATAAGTTTGAATTTGATCTTCCGTCCGAAGGTTTGACTTTGAGCATAGCTCTAAAAAATCGTGCGACACATGTGCCACTTGCAAAAGTTCAGTTTGATATAAATGAACGGAATAAGAAAGTAGTAATGTCCGGTAATAAACAGGAAGTTTCTAACGTTTTGTCTTTAGTGGATAATCGTCATGGTATAGTTGTGGGTACATGTCCACTAGGATACACCAGGCGTGGTGAGTTTTGCATTAAGGATGACTACGACTACTCATAATACTACACTGCAAATACGAGTACGATTTCAATTTATTAAATACTAGCGGATCCGGCAGACTTCGTACTGATTATAAAATAAACTTAAAACAAATAAAAGGAATACATAATTTAAAAAAAAATGCTGTTCAGTTTATATGTTCAACTTTAAAACCTTCTCTGGACTTCCACAAATAAATCAAGACCAAAATTAGACAAATCAGTCCAGCCGTTCTCCAGTTTTAGCGATACTAACGAACAGCAATTGATTTTATATATATAGATAGATAGATGTATATATTATGAAAATATACAATCAGTAGCATAAATGAAAAATCAAGTGTGAAACATGAGCAGTGATGTAAAAAAAATATTCGTTTTTGTTAATTTAATAGAAGGTGATAGAGTCAAGGTGATAGGTTATGAATCGAACATGAACAACAACCTTCGTGGCCAAACTAGATAAAACCTGTATTTAGGCTTACGGCGCTATTCCCCAAGGGAATTTAATATCACTAACTTAAACTACTTTAGTTACAAATGTATGTAGAATATTTTTTAGTATGACTTTTTATAAAAGTCAGCAAAATTAACATCTGATCCAAAGGTATTTATCCAGATCAGGGACATCTTTGCCAATAGTGCATGGAGTGCAGTGCACACGGGCGCAGCGCAGCATAGGGGGCGCCGTGGCGCCGATTGGTACACTTTCAATAAACCTGCGCCCGTATTGTGTAACTGGATATTAATAACTCAACTCCGCGTAAAAAGACTTTCATATGTGTGGCACACTTTGAGTTCTAGACGATTTCACTATACCGTAACATTGCAAAGGAAGCGTTGATGTAAAGAATTCAGTATTCTATTTCATCAGACATGTCAAAATGTGGTAAACCAGCTTTTCTTTTTACTCAAATCGGCAAAGTGCCCAAGTGAAGTGAGGGCAAAGCGTGCAACCATGACCACCACTAGACTCCAAAATAACCCACAGTCTAGCTATAGTTGTTCCTATGAGATAGCTAAACCTATAAGATATAGCTACTATAGTAGACTGCCTCGTTGGTCTAGTAGTTAGCATATGTGACTGCTGATCAAGAGGTCTCGGGTTCGATTCCAGGGTCGGGCCAAATGTTTGTGTGATCCACAAATATTTGTTTCGGAGTTTGGGTGTTTTCTATATATTTTAAGTATGTATTTACAATAAAAAGTATATTTATGTATTTATATCAGTTGTCTAGTACCCATAATACAAGCTCTGCTTAGTTTGGGGACTAGATGGCGCGGTGTGTAAAAATGTCCGGAAATATTTATTTATTTATTATAAGACGCTTTGAATCCGCTTTACTACTTTTTATTTTAACTTGTGGAAAGCCAGAAGGGTCGCCACAACACAGTCGTTACAACTACGTCTGAGATGACAGGAATTCAGGAACAGCTGTTATCACGACATCTAGACACCTCCCAGTACCTGCCATTATCTAGCAATGTACCGCTCACTCGGACGTGGTTTTCCTCGCGGCTGACCATTGAAGCGGAAGGAGAGAAAAATCTATCCCATCCACTAAAACAAAACGTTTGAAACACTGTGTGAAGGCGTCAGAAAAGTGACTCACATCCCGTGTACTCGTAAACTCATTAGTATTTGGTAAATCAGTTACATTAGGCGCAGATGGACTCTTGCTTAGTTTTAATGTTTGCAATGTGCTAACTTGTAATAGCGGTTCGATAATATAGAGGCGAGGACTAGATAGATACTCTTTAATGTACACCATATCACAGAAGATACATTGTAGGATATAATCCAATAAGAAGAGCGGTACAATGGGCAGCCTTATCGCAGATTGCGACTTCCAGGCAACCTTAAGATGGACTTTATAGTAATTGTTAGTTAGTAAGATTGTAAGGCAATGGAAGCTATATTTTGCCGTATAAGGTTGTGGACTTTCAAATTTAGTTCATCAATTAATATTTGGCTTCCATAGTATCTGGTTACGATACGCGCACGAACACGGTAGTTGTAGTTTACCACTATCGTAACCTTCCGTTATCTTATGTTCTCTTATTTATTTGCTTCACTACTTAAATTAATTCTATAAATCAAAAGAGGTATGTGACTTTGCACACGTTAACACCTTCTGGCGGTCTAGAAGGAAGAGAATTATAGCCAGACATTACTTACGATCATCCCGACTAGTTGCAATATAATCGGACGTTGATTTAGCCTGTCGCACACTATTTTGATTCTCAGATAGAAATTTATTTAATTCGAAGTTAAGAAAACTAGCACCTAAGCAACCTGGTACTAATCAGATTTCCAAAATTTTCTAAGTTGACGGCTGTAGAGAGATTGGTTAGAGATACGGTCTCTGTCACCACTAACTACCGGTTTTTTTTCAGGACAGGTTCTCAATGCTAAGAATACAAAAAAAGGTAAAACAAGGTAGAGTACAAGTTGATATTTAAAGCGGTTAAGAATTCTATTAGAAATTTTGGCCCAGCCAGCACAGACGTTTTTGAGACTTGAAATTATTTTTAAATTCAGTTACGTCAGTAGTAAGTATCAATTAATACGAAATAATCCAGTCTATCAGAAAAGGAACTGCCACTAAAATCTAACTCATTTTCTGGTTACTAATAATATTTTGTGTCTTTCCTGCATTTGCAAAATAACTATTGACTTTGTCTACCGCCTCTTGAGGGGTAGATGCAACTTTAATCACTGAAGTTATCAAATAATAAATATTTCAATCATTTTACACACAATGGCATTGTAGTCACAAACTAACAAGAACTTGTTTAATGGGTTCTAGACAACTGATATAAATACATAAAAATGCTTTTTTTGTAAATACACACAAAATATACATAAAAAATACCCAAACTCTTGCTTACGCTAGCACTGCACCACCGAGGTAGTCACAGACGAGGTAGTGTCACACAAAGTTTTATTGTTTGCCATAGCTTTCTTACTAGCATTTCCCGAATCAGATGACTGCCGTGTCCTAAAGGCCTTTTTTAGTTTTTTTGAGCAGGATGTTACGAAAAATCTGAAACGAGTAGACGTAGTCATAAGTATAAGTTTTTACCTTTCTCTGTTTTTCATACAGCGAAGAAAACCTGCGGTAATCCACGGCTTATTTTACGTCCTTGCAGGGGTAAAGTTTGCGTATTTTTTTTAAGCCATTTTGAACAATTCATCGAAACGTAAGGTTAGTAAACTAGTGTAGGTAGTTGAAACGTCAATATTAGCTATTTCAGTTTGCAGCTGTTCGGAATTAAATTTATTTATAGTTGTGTAAGTTTGCTACGTCCACCAAATTGGTAAATGTGTAAATTTACCTGTTAGAACAGAAACTTTATACACTGGGACTTAAATTGCGTACATCGGGTGTTGAGTTGCGTAACATTCCAAAAATTAACACTGATAAGCCTGAATCTAATTCGTCCACTAAATTAAATTAAATTAAGGCTATAAAATCAAAGAAATATATTGGATTTCTTCAAGAGACTAAGGGTATTTAGATTAAGGACTAATTATGATCGAAGGATCATAATCATCTCTCGCCCCAAAATAGTACGGTCCTATTTGGGCCGAGAGATATAGATGTTCACAACATCAGCTAATCGTAAAATAACCAAACTTATAAGCAAGAGTATATAGCGGAAAATCATAAACATGAGTCATTTACTATTCAGTGTTTCATTAAGCAATACATACTCACATCTATCGTAAAAATGACTTTAAAAGTGATATTAAAGATATTGCTGTGTTTAATAGTAGTTAATTATATCGAAAGTGGTAAGCTACCAACTAGAAATTCAGATAAAATTGAATTTGATCTTCCATCTGAAGGTTTAATCATGAACATACTCGTAAAAAAACGTGAGTCACGTGTGACAGTGGCAAGAGTTCAGTTGGATATAAACGAACGAAATAAGAAAGTAGTGATGTCCATATTACCGGAAGTTTCTACTGTTTTGCCTTCAGTGGATAATCGTAATATCATTGATGTGGGAACATGTCCAATCGGATACACCAAACAGGGAACTTTTTGCTTCCCGGATAATTACGACTACTCTTAATATCACACTGCAAAAATATAAATGTACGATTTCAATGTACTATGTATGGAAATGTAAAACAACATTGCGATTATTTTATCAAGGCGTTCAAAAAAGAAAAATTAAGTGTGAAACAAGTGCAGTGATGCAAACAAATATTCGTTTTTGTTACTTTAATACAAGGTAGTAGACTCATGCTGATTTCAACACGAACGATAACAATATGAAGATGACAGAATGACAGTGTGACTGAAATGACAGCGTGAGACTGTCCTGTTTCGTCAGTGACTACAACACCGCATTCCTAATGGTGCAGAAGCATCTCAATAGACCGCCGCAGTCTGGATTACCATGTTGTATTGACTGCGTTCATAATGAGTATGGTGAGCACTTCTCTCGGATTTCATGCTCATGCTTTCTATCAGGCTGATAGAAAGCATGAGCAGTGAGCATAGACTCACCTTGGCAGGCTAATATATTTAAAAAAAAAGATACAACCTGTATTTCATGAGTTCCTCAAGCCTACCTTAACTAAAAGTACACCAATTAATGTCGCGTCGTATTTGTATTTGTTTGTATAGATATAAATAAAATAATTTTTATTTTCTCTTAATGTTGTTTTACTGTTTCAGTATAAAAAAACAACTATATAGTACCTGAAGTGCTGATAAATGTACATATGTTAAACATATCATATGTTTATTTATCAGCACTGTTCTCTGTTTAATGAGTCAGACTAATAACTATTAATCACTAGTGCAGGAAATAAATAACGTTATCATTTTTAATGCAAAAGTGTTAAATACTTGGGAATCCCAAAAAATGGATATTGATGATAGTTGTTAACAGTTTATCAATAAATAAACATAGCATTATGAGTTGAGGAACAAAGGGGAATTAAATTGGATGGTTAGTTTTACCTATGATTCTAAATTTGGATTGATTATATTATAGAAAATATCTAAATCCTTTCTAAGGAGAGGCCTACATCCATTAGTGAACTGTTAAAGGCTAGTGATGATGATGATAAGAGAAAAAAATATTATTCTCGCCCTATATAAAGAGATGAAAATTCATTTACTGCATCAATATAGTAATATTGAGCATTGGAGCATATGACGGCCCCGGTAGCAAGAGATCTCCACATCCTCCTTCAAGCGGCAGTAGGATCTCTTTAACATACCTCCCCAAACAGATATACATACATATAGATATAAAATGGCGGATAAAAGCAAGGGCAAGCAAATCCATACAGGTCCCATTTACGCTGCGGAAGGGATTGCCCACCTGTCAGACTTGGGAATGCCACGCTTCCTCAAATACACGGAAAAAACATATTACAACCAAAAGGCAGGAACTCAATTTACGATATAAGAACCTATACTGGATCATGGGACGAAACAGTAAATTGAGTACTGATAACAAACTTTTGATATATAAAATCATTCTGAGGCCAGTGTGGCTTTATAGAATTCAATTCTGGGGTAGCGCGTGCAACTCAAGCATAATTATGATACAGCGGATTCAGAATACTATCTTGCGCTCAATCAGTGACGCTCCTTTTCTCGTCACAAACTCGGAAATCCATAAGCAGCTAATGATGTCTACTGTCATGGAGGAAATCCAAAACATAACAAAAAGATACCAAGATGGACTGGTAAAGCATCCTGAAAACTTAGCGGCAGCGCTAAAGACTAGGTGCTACGCAAAGTAGCTGAAAAGAAAGATATCACATAGTTCGCCATCGCCAACTTAAGGGGAATATTTGGAAGTAAATGGAGTAGATGGCTCGCTGGAGTCACGCTCATTCTGTCAATTACGCCTACAACTCACCTGCTTATAGTATCACTACTGATCGCAGATCGATACAGAAAAACAGATATACAGTATGCCAATAGTCTGGCAGAGTGAGCAATAGACGATTTTGAGAACGTTAAGTCACGGGAGATCAAACTATTTATATGTTCATGCCAATTTAAATGCTTGTTAATTGTAACGCCGAGGTTATAGTATGTTGTAAAACGCGGTTAAATAAAAAATGTTGTAAAACGCACACTATGTAAGCAAGCTTATTACAAATTAGAGGATTACATTGCCGACAAGAATGCTTGGCTTAATGCTGGTCCTGCTTCACAGCCACATGATAAATTCTCAAATTATTTAGAAGTTAGTTCGTATTTCTGACATTTGTTAGTTTTATCATAATGATTGACATTCTTATATTTCTTTTTTTTTCTTTTTTTTGACATTGGATAACCATATTTCTGACATGTATTATTGATATTTTAATTGCATCTTGTTGTTTGACATTATATTATTATATATTTTTTGGTATTAACATTATTGCATAGTAAATTACTTTTTATTTACATGTTTCAAATATTTATCGCACTCTTAGAGAGTAGCATTTATATATGGTTTTATTATTGTAAAACTGCGAACATTTTGAATTGTACATGTGAGCACTTTGTAGTCACTAGTAGCATATGTTTGTTTCTTGACTGGCGGTTGTGAGTGTGTCATGCTCGCTCGAAAACCGTGCTGGCGGTGGCGTGTGTAGCGGGTCGTTCGGCTCCCTACGATATGGTTGAACTGGACGATGGCTGGTGCATAGGTCATGCTCGTGATACGGGCGCCGCCAGTCGGGGCTGGTCATCTCACAACTTCTATTTATTGTTTAATTATTTTTGGACACTACCTGTGTAAATATCAGCATCGTTACATTGTGCTCACATTTAATAAAATGCCTTTAACAATGTAACCAAAAATTGTAAAAACAATGTTGGAAAGAGTGTCCATGGAGTTTCTTGTCTGTTCTTCTCCATAGGATCTACGAATTGGAACAGACGATTAGCTTCACGACTGACTACTGACTGACTACTTGACGTTTCAAAAGTGCCGTTGTATGGTTTACTTGAAATAAAATGGTTTGATTTGATTTGAGGTATTTAATTCAATCAGTTCTAATTAGAGCCGGGCAATTACAATTTTCACTCAGTCACGTCAGTCACTCGCCGATAAACTTCGGCGAGCACTTTTGCCTTCAAATCCCAGGGGGGTGTCCGGGCAAGGCCCATGCCACCTCAGTCAAACACGGTGGGGGAACCGCGTATGGCTCAATATCCTCTTATTGTCCGGGGTCACCAGAGGCGTGCCTTATTCTAGGCGGTCAGAGTCATCGCTCACACCGCTGCACAATATAGTGCCATAGACCGGACAACCCCCGTGTACAGCTGTCTTGTCGCACACTGGCTCCACCCAAAGAGGCTCCGAGGACGGACAGACCCCTGCGGAACACCGCATGACATGGCCCGACGTTTCAAAACTCTATCTGGGTTCTCATACATGACGGTAAGCTCCTCTAATTGGTCCTAGCCGCCTCAGGTACTCTAGCACTCCGTGGTAGAGGAGTGCTTCCCTGATGCAGCTAAATGGCAGACTATTGTATGCCTTGCCAATTTCCAACGACAATATATTTAGTATAATAAATATGTAATAATCATCATCATCATCATCATCAACAGCCTTTAACAGTCCACTGCTGGACATAGGCCTCTCCTTAGAAAGGAGGTTTTGGCCTACTATACCACGCTGGCCAGACGGGTTGGTAAAGGGTTTGTTTCAAGTTTTCCTTCTCTTGGCAGTGATGTTAGCTGCTTATTTTGTTCCTTTAGTCGCCTCTTACGACACCCATGGAATGAATAGGGGTGGTGACCTTTGTATTCTTAATCCGTCACCACACGGAATATGTAAACATATTTAGTTATTTAACTTTAAGATGATTGAAGCATGAGAGGTAACGTTGCTGAAGTAACTTCTTTATTTTTTCTTCTCATCAAATCAAATCAAAAATATTGATTTTACAGGTTCGTTGGTTTATATGAAAAAGTACCTATTTTTACAAGTGTTTTCTGGAGTTAACCCAAGTTTACTGTCTACCTTTTGCGTAATTACCTAAAAAATTGGAGAAGGATAGTAATTGTTGGGTTCACTTCATCAACATCAACAGCCTCTAATAGTAAATGCTATACAAAAACCTTAGGCCTTAGAAAGGAGGTTTTGACCTACTATACCACGATTGATGGCATAGAGTTCGTATCACGATTTTCTTCGAAGTGATGTGGTCGTGCTTGGTTTAACCCTTAGTCGCCTCTTATGAAACGCACAGGATGAACATATGTGACTCTCCGAATTCTTAATCCTTCACTGCACGGTCAGGGTTCATTTAATAAATAATAAAGGGTAAATATGTAAGGTTATAGCTACTTTTATTGTTTGTCTTTGTTAGTATTTATACATTGTCTGCCTCTTACTTTTCTTTACATTATCGAAGTTTATAGTATGATTCTGTAATATAAGTGTTTTAAAAATTAAAGTGGTGAAAGCAACTATTTAAAAAAAAAGCGGCCAAGAGCGAATCAGACTCGCCCATGAAGGGTTTCGTAGAAGCAAGTAACAACATATAAAAGTTTTTGTAGTTCTTTGTAACTTTGATCATGTTTTAATAATAGTGTATTGATGGAATGAAAGGTAAATTGCGGTTCACGATTTAGGACGTATTTAAAAAAACTATTTACTAGATCCCATTCAAACTAGTTTGCATGGCAATGTACATCACATAAAATTTTTTAGTTTTATCTGTCTCTTATTTTAGAAGTTACATGGGGTGTGTGTCAATGTGTCCCACATTTTACCCCTTTGGAAGCGTCTCTCGCGCAAACTATTCAGTTAAGAAAAAAATGGTGTTAGAAACCTCAATATCATTTTTGAAGACCTATCCATAGAACCCCACACGAATGGGTTTGCTGAAAAAAATTTTTTGAGTTTCAGTTCCAAGTATGGGAAGCCCCAAAATTTATAGTTTCTTTTCCATTTTTATGTGAAAATATTAATGCGGTTCACAGAATACATCTACTTACCAAGTTTCAACAGTACAGTTCTTATGGTTTCGGAAAAAAGTGGCGGTGACATACGGACGGACAGACAGACAGACAGACATGCCGAATCTATAAGGGTTCCGTTTTTTGCCTATTGGCTACGGAACCCTAAACTGAATAGTCAGATACTTTTATATAGATTATAATTAGGGTGTACAAAGAAGGACCCTCATAGGAATTTGCGTCGACTACCTATAAGACATTTAAAGGAACTCGACGCAAAATAGGGCTTGGAAACTTTAGGCTGAGAGTTCTCCCTAACTAAGAAATTGGGAAACGAAGCCGAGAAGTATAAACTAGAACTCACTGGCAACTCACATGTTTACTTTCTATTGTGATCTCGGGTCCTTTAAGCAGGTTGCGAAAAAACATCTCACTAGGCCGCCATAATGTGAGTTGCCATATTGGCGGCCATATATTCACAGTGAGAATGATAGTTCCATTAGACAGAGTAGAGTTACCTTAGCAGGCGTGAAATAAATATATAAATAATACTTAATAAATAAGTATACACGTTATGGTTTATTTGAATAGTGCTTGGTGTCATTAGATATGAGAAAATACCTAAACAAATAGTAGATTATTTCTTGTTTCGTGTATTCGTATACACGAGTATTATGTTAAATGTATATTAATATGAATTTTTACTATTTAAACTATTTACTAAATGGGTACGTCAAACTAAGCCGCTTTATATTTTAGGATTTTTAAAACATTAAAAGCTCTTTGTTTGAACATAATCATACTAATCAATATCATAAACGCGAAAGTTTGTGAGTATGTATGTGTGTATGTATGTTTGTTGCTCTTACACGCAAAAAATACTGAACGGATTCGGATGAAACTTTACAGTAATATAGCTTATAATAATATATCAGAATAACACATATACTACTTTTTATTGCAATAATCAGGATACAAGGGCGAAAGCTAGGTGATTTTAAAATACATAAATCGTAGATATCAAATGTATCACTGTTTATCTCCTGTCAAAACTTCACAGGTTGCTATGCACAACAAACTTGCATAGCAACCATAATGATAGTAAATGGCTAATTTAAAAATGAGTTCTGCTTAGGTTCTGCTCTAACACATATGTAGGCTACTTTTTACCCCGAAAATACGCGGGTAACTAGCTAGTTTGTATATATATGTCGCTAAATAAATGAAGAATATAATCAAGAAATGAATTGCTAGCTTTTATGCATAAAATGTAACGACATTTTAAAAATGTTTTACTATCCTATTTTTTTACAATAAATAGAGTTTATAAACTCTTTTGCACTTAAGGCACTTAAGCAAAGAACTATTTTATAGTTACTATTTGTTTGTTTGACAATTTTAGGTATTGTTATCCTCAGAATTTTATAAATTAATTAGGAAGGAATAGTTCTCATCAGTTTTATCATAACATTTTGATTAAATTATTGAGAAATAACTATTATTGTACCTGCTCGCTAAATAAAAATGAAACACGTTAATTTCTTTGTTTTTATTGAATACATTAAAAGCAGATAAAAGTTTAGTATTGAGTGTGACCCCCTCTTACTCACGGCTTCTGGAAAGTCTGGGCATGCTAGCGAGTATATCTTTTATGGTTTCTTGGGGAATACGTTCCCACTCCGCGGTAATCACATTCTTTAGCTCTCTGATGGTCTGCGGAGCCGGCTGCACTAATCTCACTCGTCGCTTCAGAACGTCCCAGACATGCTCTATGGGATTAAGGTCCGGACTTCTAGCTGGCCAGTCCAAACGACTTATTTCGACTTCTAGCATATACGCTTCCACATCGCTAGACCGGTGGGCGCGAGCGTTGTCGTCCATAAAAATTCAGTTTTCGCCAAGAGCGGTTAAAGCGGGTTGTGCATAAGGAATTAGAACTTCCGTTATGTATACACTACTTACACTACTACCTGTATATCTACTAACTGAGTTACCAGCGGTTGTTTTTGCACCTTTGTAACAACAGATGCGGGTAAAGACGCGAAGCGAAGTTAGTCTAAGCAAAAGTAGCTTAAGTTAATCCTTATATCTTCAGCTATATGTCAGTGAAAATCCGCTCAAAAACGGACAGACCTCAACTAAAAATTGAATTATTGATGGTAGTAGTGTACAGGCAATGTACCATTTTCGTTGAAGACTAACTAACTAATTTATTCCTGCCCAAAACATAACAGAGCCCCCTCCATAAGGTGTGATTTCTTCAAAACATGCCTCTGCAAAGCGTTCCCTCGTCTACGTAGCACTTGCCGACGTCAGTCTTCACCGTGCAGAGAAATATGGCTTCATCGGAGAACAATACCCTATCCCAGTCTTCATGAGTCCATGACACACAATTTCGAGCGAAGCTAAGCCTGACAACTCGATGTACACGGAGTAATTTAGGGCCGCTTGCCAGGCGATGACTGTGTATATTAGCAGCGAGAAGCCTCCTCCTCACCGTCCTTAGACTAATTTGCACATTTCTTACTTCTTCGAGTCTGTTCTTGAGGTCCACATAAGAAGATTTGCGATTTCTCAACGCTTGACAAACTAGAAAACGATCATCCCGTTTTCGGTACATGTCTCTCTGCCAGAACCAGGCTTTCTCTTGACGGAACCGGTTTCTTGATAGCGCTGCCAGGTCCTTTGAAGTGTCGACCGACTCACATTTAGCCTCTGAGCCACGAAGCATTGGCAGTAACCTTCTATAAGCAGCGCAATAATTTTGCTCGCTTTTATTACTTTATCTACCATTTTTGAGATTGCTAAACAGCAATAACAATACTTTTAAATTTCAAGGACATCAGATAATTTAATAAAAATTGACAAAAAGTTAATTTGATTCGATATTAACTATAGGGAATTCGCGCCACAAAATGTAGTTAAAAGTTGTTTTTTTTTTTAAACCAGGCTCAGTCAAAAATTTGAATTTGGAAGGTACTCTTATAAACATTATGGCACTCTTATAACTGGCCAGTAACATGTTCAAATGATTAAAACCTTTTTGGTATTTTATTTTTTTCAGCCAGGAAGAAAATTGAAACCACCCGTTTTTTTGCAAATGAGTGTATATTTCCATTTCCGTTTACCATCAACTATTTTGTCATTAGAAACAAAGTGCAGTCAAGAATAACTTTACAAAAATAATATCACTGACAAAGCAACACTTTGTTCTAGTCTGGATATTATGAAAATACAATACAATAATGATGAGAAGGAAGCTTGTCATTATGTTTTGTAAATAACATCTTGCCCTTACTATTTATAGAGACGACAATCTTGGATATAATCACTGCACATTGGTTTCCTTTCTAGGACATATAAACGGCATCAGTTTGACGCAAAATTGAACCTGAATGTTAAGGAGTACCATATGGAACAGTAGATGTCAGGAAACGTAAGTGCATTACTATAAGTAATTCCCCCTGAAATTATAGAAAGTGGGAGTAGAGCAGACCATGCCTCTCTCGTGACAAATACAATAACATCGTCATATCACATCATGAGTCATTCCACTGTTGAACATAGGTCTCTCTTTAGAATGGAGGTTTACGCCTACTTATGCCGCAAGCCAATCGTGTTTTGCATCAAGATTTCCTTCTCTTCTTAGTGCTGTTGGCCTGAACAATGATCTCTTCTTTCCGTACGACTAGGTTCTGACGCATACATTGTTTTTTAATGGAATATATAGGAGTAGTGACACTTCACATTCATAATCAGTCACCTGATTACATTTAAATTGCAGAAAAAGATTCATCGCCTAAATCATTATTGAATCATTAAATATCCTAACATTTTCTTTCAAGGAGTGTTCTCTGTTATTCTCTTTGAATAATATTTAGATTAGGGAAAATACTAAACAATCCTGCAGTTAAAAATAAAGTTTATGTATGTATATGCGACAAGAATTATAATTTGATGGCAGTTTTTCCCCGAGGCAATCAATGTCTTGTTTATATATTGTTTATTGTTTTATTTGGCTTCCCCGTTATATTTCTATACGGTATTTCATGGGTTTAACTTGTTTACCTGTAGAAGTTTAATAGGTTTGAATGATACTGAGAACACTGTACGGTCACATAACTACTTTATCAATGCTTTACATTTCTTCAAGGATTAACTAGGACGTTTCGTTCAAACGAGCTTGAATCATCGATTTTATGTAGAAATGTAATTTGTTGTTTCTAGGATAATACAATCCATACGTCCATCCTTATAATAAACTAGTAACAGTAATAATTATAACGCTTGTCTACACGGTTTGTTACACTTTCACGTTCAACTGGCTGTACTGAGGTCAGCAAAATTTTACAATGAGGTACTTTAATTCTTAAGGAAGGATAGGCTATTTTTTTACCGAAAAACCGACAAGGGTGCTGTTGAATCCTGTATTGAAACTATAACTTTCTATTATCAACGTGTAATAAAGTTAGGAATAATGTTTAATCTCAATAGTAAACATTGTAGAAAATCACAACGAGAGTCCTTGAATCTTACCCATATATCATGCTTATTTAGTTTTATACATATTGTTTAATTTTTAGTGACGTAATTGCTCGTTATTTTGACACTTAGAAAAGTAAAAAAAAAACATGGATTTTTTGTACACAATGACGTACACGAACTAAGAAAAAATCAGTTTCCAATAAAAACCATTATAAAAATGATGGTACTTTTCATTTTCCAATACTGTACTAAAACACTGTTCAAAGAAATGAAATACACGGAAAGGATAAATATTTTTTTAAGTATTTTGGTCATCTGACATCCAACATCATCTAGTCCCAAATCCATTAATACTTTTTTTTTGTAATACATACATACTTATTATACATAGAATACTCCCAAACTCCGAAACAATTTTTTGCAGCTCATACAAACATTTGGTCCGACCCGGGAATCAAACCCTCCTGACCAGCAGCTACACTCGCTAACTACTAGACTAACAAGGCAGTCAAAATATTATCTGCACTCATCTTGCCTTGAAATAATCTTTGGGTGTTTGGGATTGGGTTTTCCGCCAATCCTGATAACATGACCGGCAACGATCTCTATATCATTTAGAGTTACAGTTTCA
Organism: Phragmatobia fuliginosa; assembly: GCA_932526445.1. Taxonomy (NCBI): domain Eukaryota; kingdom Metazoa; phylum Arthropoda; class Insecta; order Lepidoptera; family Erebidae; genus Phragmatobia; species Phragmatobia fuliginosa. The sequence goes on along the minus strand of OW052074.1, from coordinate 13,015,051 downwards.
TAATACTCAAAAACTAAAACATGAATGAAAGTTTTAGTTACTATCTTGGTTTGACCTGTTAGTTAAGTTAAATAATGCAAATCTATTCTTAAAGGATTATTTACTGAAAAAAATCCGTTATCTGAACATTGCTTCGTATTTTATTTAGATAATGGAAAACACATGTTATAAAACGTTTAATTAAAACAGTGCATACTGTTTCATTCTAATGTGTGATAATTATCGTTAATCATCACTGTCAAGCCAATTACGTTTTATCTAGTTCTCGTAATATTTGTTATATAGTTGAATGAACAAATTGTCATGAGTCATGAATAGAGTAATAAAAAAAAGTAGTGACGCTTGTCAGGCAACCAAATAAAACCAAAGGGCATGACTTCATATTTCAGTCGAGTATATTCTATGTCAATGACGGCCACTACGCTTCTTTCAAAGCTTGCTGTTATGTTCTATTGGCTATACAAGGTACACCATTGAATCGCTAGCTGCAAGCTGCAAAAATGATAAGCCATGACGTGATCTGGTACCGACTTAACGTAGATTTTAGGTACCTAGTATATGCATTATGATATTGTATTGTTTAAATTTATAGTTATTAAAGTATAGACAGCAATTGTTACATAGTAATTTAAGCTAATCAAATTGAAGTCAGTTTATTGAACGCTGTTTAGTGTTTCTATGCAGGGTTTAGTGATTCTATGATATTTTTAGGAGTCGTTTTATTTTGTGTCGTAGAAATATATTCTTTTTTCTATTTTCAGGGCTCTTAATAAAATATAAGTAGTAAATTTAACTATTTTATAAAAGAAGTGAAATGTAACCTATGAAAACGGCCACCTTCAAATGTTACTCCTGCTGATGCGGAGTGGTTGAAAGGCGTATTAAAACTGAGCATAGCTTACAAAAGATGCATCCTCCAACTCCTAACCATCAAGGAGTTGTACATTTCATGATCGTGTCATCATCACGATATGACGACTACCAGACGCAAATATTTAAATAGGTTTGTAAAACTCATGAAAAACATAGTGGTTACTAAATTTGAGGATTGTCCTCGAGATCCCATCATCAGGTCCCGATATGGTGTTGATGGGAGGTAAGGCGAAATCAATGCAAAAATGATAAACGGTTAATGAACGATAAAAATAACGCTAAACATGTTATATAAAAAGGTTTTTTATATAACATGTTTAGTTTTAAAAAAAATCGACAAATGTCAGTGAAGTACAAGGGTAAATTTTAAAATTTGTCCTTAACATAAGAATCGGGCACATGCGATTGTTAATAGCAAATATCAAATTCTTATGTAAAGTGAACAACAAGATACTTTGAGCCAAGGGTCCGATCGGATCCCCTGAAGTATCGATAAAGTTGAAATACATGCTGTATTTCAACTTTATCTATATATAACTCAGATTATGGTCATAAAATATTACTGGAAATTTTTCGTATATCATAATGGTGTCTCGATCGAGTCCCACGAGATTGCCTTTATAATTTACTGGTATCATTTTATGAAACTATTACTTCGATAGATAACGACTTTTGTGACTAGAAGCCATATTCGTTATCAAGAAATTTAAAAAAACTAAAACCCGACTATGTATAAACTTTTGACTTGATAAAATTTATACAGCTTTTGTCACTAATGCCATTTTGGAAATCCATTGTTAATTTAATGAACGTCATAACGTCAAGACACGTTGTGGCGACGTAATCTTGCCGTTATCTTATGATAACAACCGTGACCGACTGCTTAACGTGACCTCCAAATCACCCATCTTGGTACTGACCATGCAGGCGTTGCTTTCCCTCGGTGATTGTTCTCAATCACCTAAGACCACTTGGTTATGAGTGTTTTATCATGGCTCGGTTATTTTATTGTCAATTCATTACTTACATAGGAATATACAAACATACACGTAGTGCCAAAACTCTTTCTCTTCGTAGTAGTTTACGGTGACGTAAAGATAAAATAATACAGTTAAAATAATGTTGAATAGCAAAGCCACGTTTAAACTTAGCTAAGAGTTTTAAATCAGGCGATTTTTGCATTCACAATATACGAATACATGCGAAAGTAAGTATAGGTCTACAGGAAAGAGTGATTTTGTTAAGCCGACAGTAAATATGTATTCATCTCATCTTGAAGATTAATACTCTGCTGTCTCGGACTCTTATTTGGTCTAGTAGTTATCGATGGAGCTGATAATCAACAGATTTAGAATTCGATTCCCGAATCAGGTCAAAAGTGTTGTAGGGTTTGGTATAAGAAATTCTTGGTAATAGTTTGGAGCATATAAGTTTGGCGATGATCTCGGAGAGCACCTAAAAAAATGTTTTAATGGAATATTGATCAAATAGTTATGATTGCAAATCTGATTCTTTTAAATCGAATTAATTGTAGCCGAAAAATTCATATCTCATATAATACAAAACGATTAAAACATCATTAAAACTATTAACGAAATTTTCAGCATGTACATAAATTTAAGGCCATGGAATCAATTTATTTACGTTATTTCGTTGCATTGACTGTTAATAGGATTTAATTAACATAGTTTCTAATGTCGTTAAAATTATCAAAAAATATCAGAGGTTATCAGTTTTTATATATAAATATGGTACATTAATTATTAGATCTAACCAATTAAAATAAATTGATAACAAGGATTAGTTCCAAGTAAACTGGTTTTTATTGTAGTTAAATTGTAATGCCAGTTTTTACATTATTTTGATTTAAAATAGAACAAAAAAAAAAAAAAAAAACCTACTTTCTCTGCATTGGATGTTCATTAAGAAAGATGTTTCTAACCTTAGACTTAATAGTAGAAAATACTTTTGTAAATAGTAGAAAAGATAATGCTAATTAGATCTAGTGTAAATAGAAATGTTGTCAAAAATATAATTTTCATAAAATAATTTTTGGTATCCGTGACATATTCTTAACGAATCAAATAAAAAATTGATATTTTGCTATATCTTTCTTTTGAAATTGGAAACTCTCTTAGATACTTACCACATCGTGGTCATAAGAGAAGGTGATAGGTATGTCGGTGTCAAATCTACCAAAAACCACAGTGTTCAGTCATCAGGTATTTTTCCTCGGTTTTAATTATTTTTTTCTTTAATTCTATGACGGCGCAAAAAATTCCATCGTATGTTTGCTCCCCTGTTTGCTATCGATTACGGGTATCCCCAGGATACCCGTAATCGCGATGATATGGGTGGTATGAGTTTTAACTAACACGGTGTTACATCTGCTATGTACTGCAGTAGTCCCATCCAGACCAGTCCAAGGTTTTTAGTCCTCTCTTTCTGGAGAATTACGTGTCATGTTCACAGAAATATAGATTACGCGTCTACGTCCTCGTCACAGATAACCCCGTCCTCGTACATGGTATTTGCATATCTCGTCTAATTTAATCCTGCGGTACCATTCATATTTGAAATTTACCCAAGAAAACAAAACCAACATTAACCCTGTTATTTGGCAAGAAGACCTTACGGTCATATAAGACGCTACTGCTCCCTTATTCTAAGTTGCAAAAAAAATCGTAATAAAAATTATTTTAATACACACAGAGTGTGAACTATGGTTGTTGAAACTTGACTTCAACATTCGTTGTTCTGATGTCCTTGGAGAGAAATAAATTAACTGAAATAAAACAATTAAAATTAATCATCGTTTGATAAACTTATATAATAATGTGCACACCGCTTTGTTCACCATTTCATTCCTATAAAACTAGATTATTAAAAATTTATACACTTATCAGCAAAGTTGTTTTGTTTGGTGAATGAATTTATTATAATGGCGGCTCCACCAGTCATTACTGTTTTAATTTTATGTGCAAATTTCATATATGGATTTGTTCTAATAGGTAAGTGAAAATTCTGTCTTTCTTTGAGCCTTTTTTGGGACTAGATTAAACTTTATAGATGAACTTTAACCTTACTGGGAAACGACTGAAATTTTGTTTTTTAGATTGATAAAACAACATAACATACACACAAGTGCATTAATACAATTAGTTAAGATAAAGATACAGATAAGTCTCTCTACAATATATTTTTATGCTTTTTTTACATGCTCTATTTTTATTTTCTATTCTGTTTTTCAACCAAACTTATAACATCGATATATGTCTATAGATAATAATGAAATTGAAACACTATGGAAAAATAAATTGAACCCAGAAGAAAAGCAAGATTCTGATACAGATCATGAATGGTAAGTCTACATGAGCTACAATATTTAGCCAATTTTTATCAAAGTAACAATTATTACCCCAAAAAAACTATATATACCTGAAGTCTTTTAATAAAGTACTTGTATCAACGTTTTTCATGTCATTGTTTTAAATAGTGCATATTATTATAAGTATGGTTGTGGTAAGTAAATACTTCTTCGATTGTGAAAATTTTAATAACAGTTCATTTAATCCTATGACAGGTTTATCTTTTTCTAAGCAATCAACTTGCAGACAAATATATCTTTTTCGAATTCGGTTTGACCTGTTTTCTCGATAGTTATGAAAAACAATTCCTTCAAAAACTAAATGTCTTTATGTTTTTAAAGACACCAAAGTTAAATTGTTTCAATATTGCATTCTTGACAAACATTGTGAATTGACAAATCTTGTATTAAGAAATGTGACAAATCAAAATATGAAAGTTTAAAATAATGTCAGATAGAAATATATTAGTGAAATCAATACTGATTTTACGATTGTCATTTCTTTTTTAGTACTAATTGGTTTTGCGAATCTCCTACCTCCAGAGAAGATCAGCAGGCTCTGATTCTAACAAGCTTTCTTGAAAGTGGAGAAACAGCACGAGGGAGGAATCTCTCAATAGTAGACCCTAGCCACTTTGCAGGTGTAAACTCCCACGCAGGCTACTTTACCGTGAACAAAACAAACAAATGGCACTTGTTCTTTTGGTATTTTCCTGCAGAAGATGTTCCTTTAGAAAGTACACCACTCATTATTTGGTTACAAGGTGGTCCTGGTGGCTCTTCCCTGTTTGGTTTATTTGAAGAAATAGGCCCGATAGAAATAAAGAACGGTAAAGGTAAGTGTGCTCATTTTTCTTAAATATGGAAGAATCCTGAGCTCTAATAGTAGCAAGACAAAGTTTTAACAATGTACTCCTTACTTATACTGTCGCGTTTCTTTTTCAGTCGAGCGAATGCCAATATCATGGGGACAAAACTATTCTCTGATCTTTATCGATAACCCTGTTGGTACTGGATTTAGCTTTACAGAGAACTCTGAAGAATACGTGACTAACGAAGATATGGTTAGAAAAGCTACTTTTATCAACGTTTAGATTTAAAATAATTAGATTCATTTGTATCAAATTGTTTTACATTTAGCTTGTGATTTAAGGTGGGTGAATGTCTCCTCAGTTTCCTTCAGCAATTTTTAGAACTTTTTCCGAAACAAAGGAAGTCGCCACTGTTCATTGCTGGCGAATCATATGCTGGCAAATATATTCCAGCCTTTGGATATTACATACATACTCACAAAAACAACTTTATGCCCATTAACCTGAAAGTAAGTGGTGAACTCATGTCAAACTACTGTTAATTTTTGTTTTTTCTGTAAAATCTGTTTGCCAAAAACATGTTTTTCTTTATGTGCTCTTCAACGGCCTTGATCACTCATTGATTAGTGTATGCGGCTACTGATCGAGAGGTCTTGGGTTAGATTCCCGGGTTGGACCCAATTTTTGTGTGATCCTCAAATATTTGTTTCCGAGTTTAGGTATTTTCTGTGTATAATATATAATATATATATTTGCAAGTAAAAAAAGTATGTTTAGGTGTTTATATCAAGATTTCTAGAACCCATAACACTCCGCTTAGTATGAGTCTAGAAGGCGTTGTGTGTAAGATGTCCGAAATATTTATTTATATTTAAAATAAGCTTATGTATCTTACCAGCCTTTAAATTTATTTTAATTATAACTGACGGCACAACTCTAAGGAAATTTGAAATAAACATTAAATCAACTTGTCTAACTTGGTTTAATGTTTATTTCAAATTTCCTTTCTTTAATATTATTTAAAATAAATACAGGAAATATTTTTGAATAAATAGATATTTTCCAGGGCTTAGCAATTGGCAACGGGTGGACAGATCCCCCGACACTTGTACACTATTCAGAGTTTGCGCTACAAGTGGGACTAATAGACCCTGAGCAAGCTAAGAAAATACATCAGATTGAGGAAGATGCTAGAAATTGTTGGAAGAAACATGCCTTGGATTGTTTTGCAAGTGTATGATATTAACAGATTTCTTTCACTTCTAAAAAGTTTGGAGTAAAAAGAATATGTTTTAAGTAACACCATCCGATCCAATCCATTTAATTAATAACAGTTAGCCCTAGGACGAATTTGTCAATAAATTGGCAATAAACTTATTTATTACGACAAAACCAAAATTCCATACAGCGACAAAATTTATACTTTGTCCATTCGTTTATTGTCTTTTTGACAGGTCACGCCTATAAATTACCGGTATTTTTCTCCATTACTCATCAGTTCACTGTTTTTTCCTTTCCTGGCCATATCCTCTTTCACATAGTCCATTCATTTTCCGTCCGTCCGTCAACTTTCATGTTTAAAACATTCTTCACAACATTTTGCTCCTCTTTACCCACCACAAGTTCATACCCCAATAAATTACCCGATTGCCCAAAATCTGCTTTTACAAAATCCGTACACTGGTTAACTGGAAAAATCGCCTATTGGCATCTTTACATGAATAAAATTTATACTGTTGTGTAATACATCATGTTTTGATGTGTGTTGAATAAATCATTAAATAGGTATAAACATATGAGTCACACCCATATTTTTCTTTTTGCTTTTTGTCCAAAAGGACATTTTTGTAGTGTGATACATGTATTAAATATTTGCGTACTAATTGTCGATTATCAAGGAATTATTTGCACAACCATACGGACAAACCACCAAAAAATAAAATTACTTTTGTTTCGAGTTCTGTTAATTTATTTATTTATTTATTTTATCACAACATCTTTAATGTATAGACATCGACCTCTTCCAAATTCATTTTATACTTAAAAGATTTTTATTGTATTTCTAGAATGCTTGGCATGCTTACTTTGAATTATTGAATGACGCAAAGGTAAATAGCTACAACTATTTAAGTGATTCAAGTGGAAACTTTGGAGATAATGAATTTATCCATTACTTAAATAAACCAAAAATACAAGAATCACTTCATGTGAAGAGAATGAAATACTCTGCGAGGAATTCGGTTGTTTACAGACTTCTATTTCCTGATTTCTATAAAACAGTTAAACCTTGGCTAGAAGAGCTTTTAGAAAATTACGGAATAATGTGTTACAGGTCCGGTATTCTTTTTTATTAGTAGACAAAACAATAATTTTCACATACATTTTACTTTATACTAGCTGCACCACGCTGAATAAAGCGCGGTTTTTGTTGCTTTTGAATAATATTCACTCCTTTATTGGTTCTTCCTCAATTATAAGTAGCTGTATTAACTCCTTATTACATGAACTTGCCAGGCCGTGAAAGTCCCGTCAAGATCACTCGATCCATTCAAGGGGTTAGTCGGAACAAACAGACTGTGAGATGGATACAAAACAATTGTTTATTTGTTCAAGACATCTCTTGAAGTAAACAGTAATTAAAGTTTATCATCACAAATAACAAAGGTTTCATATTGATAGTTTAAATTGTACTTAGTACCGAGGTATTTTTAGGTTTTTTTTTCTGTTTTTCTTTTGTAATTTTCTTTTAATTTTTAGCGGACAATTGGATGTAATAGTCGCTTATGCACTGTCAGTCAATACGTACCAAAGTCTCGAGTGGTCCGGACAACAGGCATACTTAAACGCTACAAGAGTTCCTATTTATGATGAATTAAACCACAGCAAAATTAATTCGTAAGTACCTCCTTACTACAAATACACTTTAATAAGCATGGCATTTAGTTTATTGATCGGTTCACCAAAAAATGTTACAAGTTTCCACATAAGTAGTACAAGATAAAATTTCATACTTTCTGTATATATTTATTTGTCTAAAAATGTATTAATTAATAATTTTAACAAAAAACTGACTTCAAACAAAAACTATTCTGACTACCCAAATCGCGACAGGGATATTGAAATGATATTTGAAGAGGCCCCTCGATAAACAGTTCCTGGTTTCATTATCATGGGACCACATGGGAGGTACCAGCATTCAAATAAAAACTATATAAATCAGTTCACCCAATTGAACGTTCTGAGGTAACGTACATTAAAAAATACAGACGAATAGAGGACCTCCGCCTACCGAAATACTTATCGAAACTTAGCCTCGTGTACCTAAATTTGTAAAGAGTATACATATATATAATCTGTAGGAGGATTATATTATTCTAAGAAGAGAAAATAATGTAATTTCGTTGGTAAAATAGTTTCCGTTTCTATCCGAAAATTTATAATAACTGTAACATGTACTTGATGTAGCTGTATCTTATCTATATTAAAATCATTTAAGATATGAAATAATGAAACAGATTAACTTGAATTTTTTGGATGTCGGTGTAATTCAAAGTGTTTTGGCTGCGCCGACATCTGAAAAAGCTATTGAATTGTACAGTCTAGCGTATTATAGATAAATGATGTTTACTAAGTTAAGGCCTTATGGGACTGACATACCCTATTAGGGTAAAAGTCCCTTCAAAAAAATAAAGAGAAAAAAAAAAAAAAAAAAAAACATTTATTTATTCTCAATAATTTATTTTTAATTCATTTTGTTTAAATGAATGATGTTTTCACAGGTATGTAAAAGCAAGTGGAAACTTCATGGATGTCATGGTACGCAACGCAGGACACATGGTGCCTTCCGACCAGCCGCGAGCTGCTAAACAGATTATAGATATGTTTATCAATAAATTCAAATAAATGTCTTACAACATTAATTGTTTTGTAAGCGTAATAAATGTATCTTTGAAATACTACTTTTTATTCATAAATATTATTCATTCATATTAAATGTGGATAAGTATTATTACTTTTCTGTACCTAGAAATAGAACAAAGTCTCAATTAAACATAATTAACTTCATAAGAAAGTCATATATATATAGGGGTTTTGTTAGACTTTAAACTAAAATGTAATGCACTTCTTGAAGGATAATTATAAATATTCAGTGCGTCAAAAACATGTTTCATATCTAAAAATTCCAAAACGTTAAATCCTTTCCTTAAATGCCCAGTGCATTAAAGAGAAAGATTTAACGTTTTAAAATTTTTGAAAATGATAAAATATGAAACATTACTTAAGGGGCCCCCGGAGGCTGAATTGTCCATACAAACAGTATACCAAGATCATTTGCAGTATAAACACATTTCCACGATGATATGTTGATATTCGGACTTAGACTGTAGTTATTTAGGTTGTAACGTCTTTATTTTTAAAAATAAACTAATCTAGAATAAAATATAATCAAATTAAATTTAACATATTTTACATTGCAAATGTCATGTTTTCATTTTGTTTTTTTCTGTCTTATAAACAAAAATATTTCTAATATTGTTTCATCAATAACATATCTCATATTATTAAGCTACTACTTACACAAAATAAATCGAAAAAATATTGAGTTTTCATTCATGATTTTCGATAGTACGAAACACATCCATATTTTCACAAATTTCAAGAAATTAATAGTGCTATCGCATCAAACAATATTTCAATGTGTGTGTGATTACACTGCAATGGACGGGACGCGGGGGGAGTGTTTGTTGTCATTTCTAGTGTCAGATAATTTTCTGTGTTGTGAAAGCGTCACATAATTATTGTTTGCTAAATTGGATTAGAATATTTGCGACACCACTGACCTACGCTGTGAACTTGGATTTGCCTCTTGATTTGGTATTGATAACATTTGTTAGTTTTGGTTGTTTCCGAGCCGAGTGATCCGACATGGACTCTGAACATTGGGATGCATCTCGCAGTAAGTACAAGTGAATAATATAATTAATAACATAATTTTATATAATAATAAATTGATCTGACTTCTTTGATACCTGCTGATAAAAGATACCTTCTTTGATAAAAGTCTATTGCATATACAAATAAATTGAAGTGACTCTTTGTAATATGAATATGAAATATTTATAAAAATGAACGTTTGTCTGTATGTCTTTTACGGAATCGTAAACTATGCATTTGATCATGTTATGATCTTCAGCAGTTTTGTGCATGAGCCCTCAAGGGTTTTTGAGTTTTTTTTTAATTTCTTTATATTCCCGTGCAGAGCCGCGGCGGGCGACTAGTATAAAATAAACAGTTTTTACTAAATGCATATGAAAGTATATACGGTAGGTACTTACAAAAAAATAACACTTTAAAGTCTCTTCAAAATCGGTCCAGCCGTTCCAGAATTAAGCCGGAACAAACAGGCAGACAGACAAAATTTTAAAATATTGTTTTTTGTTAGATGATGATGAATGTAAGTACCATATATATACTTTCACATGTATTTAGTTAAAAACTATTCATTTGATTACAAAGAGACTCTTTCATTTAATCATTTGTATAGACTAGCCTAGTCCCGCGATTATTATTGTGAATCGCAAGTATCGCCGCAGCGCATAGCTACTCTGAAAAAAATGGACTAAGTTACACCTTAGGTTATATGAATAGGTCTGAACAAGTGAAGTTTTCATAGGGACTTTTTTTATTTTGTTATTTATGTACACACACAAAACTAAAGAGTTTAAATTTACAACTGTGAGCACACACTTTTTATTTTCATTTATATTATAGCAAAAGATTAATAATAAAAAAACCTAAACGAAATATATTTAACAATTTTGTATTTATAATGTTTTGTTTTTCAGTATGTACATTGATTATAAAGTAAATAAGTAGCTCGTTGCTTTGACATTGACTTGATTACTAACTAGTGGAACCATTCTGATAGAACTTGTGTTGATAAGTGGTAAATTGATTTTATACTACACCTGATCGGAACAGTAGTCAATATTCCTTGAAAATGAAAAGAGAAAGTTAGTCTTTTCCTTGACCTAAATAAGCGGGAGGAAAAAATGTATGAAAATCCATTTCTAACGTGTTTTAGCGGGAGAGAAAGTTGTATGAATTTTCATTTCTCACGTGTTATCTTATCTATGGCGCGCGCCTGCCCAAGGAGTTTTCATATAATTTAAATATGGAATCTCCGTGCCACTGACATCCTTTTGTGAAGAATAAAAAAAAAAAACAAAAGAAGCACGAAATATTTATAAATATTATGTCAAATTCTAAGCTAAATTGTGTCTTACATGGTGTCTTACGTTTTGATTTTATTTTATAAATACTTTAAATGTTCCTCACAGGTGTAGTATAAAGCACTGTGTAGCACTCGGGTGAAAGTCCCATTCCTACCTCGGGAGTATTGTGGCCCTAGGCTGCGCCTTCGGGCCACAAACTGCTCCCTCGCTAGTAATCGGTTCCTTTCCTCCCTCGGTGAACAATGTACTATTATTATAACCTGCGTAAACATTATTCACAGAACCACGACGGTCAAATAAAAAACGGCTATCTCCATCAGTTCCCAAACGGAAACGGGTATTTGGAAAGATAAAAAATAAGCTTTCTTTAAGGTGAGTACCCGAATAGGTATGCGACACTAGATATCTGGGGTATAGGCTAGGATAATCAAAAGTAATTGTATCTTTAGCCAATAATTTTTAAATTTGCGTTGTAATAATATCATATATAATAATTATTTGTATTTTAGACCGAAATATTTATTTATTTATAATATTTGGGACCGGTTTCACCTGAATGCCAGTTTTTCTACGGAGTGACAACATGTTCATGATAACCGAGTCCGACGGTTCAACGTGCTCTCCAAAGCATAAAGCAACGGGCATAAATCACCGCCGAACTTATAGATCGAAAATGAATGGAATAAAATTTTTTTTGATTATAATTATACCACAATGACCTGATTATAAAATACATCAAAAATAAAGAAAATTTTTGGATCTTTTTACTTGTTTGTGTACGTGAAAGCACCTGAGTCCGTGCACACGCTTGTGAATGTGTTATAGTGTGAGATCATATTTTTTATTTTGTTTTGCTCATTTTCGATTTTACTCTCGTGTTTTTTTCCTCTTCCAGGACTCCAAGTACTCCAATTGCTACAATTGCTGAAGAATGTAAATTCAACGAAATCTATTGGACATGACTTCAATTCAACTTGCCGTTGTATATGTCTACGGGGCCCTCTTCTATGCGTGGTGTGTCAGACCACTTGCCCATTTTTTTACTTTTATTTTTGTTAGCCCAATTATAATGAATATTTTTTTATAACGTATTGGAATATTTGTCTTTTACTTACTAATACTTCCAGAATATTTTTTATTATTATTATTTATTTTCATTATTTAGAAAAATTAGTATGTATTTAAAGGGTCTGTCGTGGGGTTGCCTTGTTGCTACCGAACGACGACCTTGATGTGTTTGAACTTGATAAATGAAAATCCTTGATGATTAACAATGTATTTAATTGTGACACGACTTGCTTCGTGTCTGACTTCTTACAAATTTGTATGAATGTATAAAATAAACTAAAGCGCTGACGCAGGGTAACATGTACGGTAATTGGACCGTACAGGGTCGAAGGTAAAAGATAAACGGACATGACACAGAAGAAACTGTAACTTTTAAAACCGAGACCATTCTAAACGAAATTGTCTAAGACATATTAAAAAGATCCCAAATATGCATGTTTACCCGTCACTCGTTGGCCGGTCCGTTTAGCCCTCAAGACAACAGATAAGACAATAACGTAGGTACAAATACCTACCTATCTGCTAGGTTTTCTACTTCACCCACATCTCGAAATATCCTCATATATTGAGTTACGGGAGCGATATTTTTTTAAAGAAAGGCATTACTAGTTTGTACGTTTATTATATATTCCCCAAAGTAGTCGATAAAAGTAAAGCAAAAAATGAAAGCGAAATTTTGATTTATGTTCAAAATGTCTGTGATTCGTGTCAGTAAAATAATGATAGCCGAACCTTCTACGAGAGAGTCCGAATTACTACGAATGAATGTCAATCCACATACACACATACAGCGGTGCACTCGTATCTACGTTGTATTTTGTCAAACAGAGACAGCAATATTTTACGAACAAATTTCAACTTGCAGTTTCGAGTGTCGTACGCCGGCCTCTTAAGTCTAGATGACCTGATTGCATTACTTTAACAAGAATAAGCACCTGACTGCCTTGTTGGCATAGTCATTAGCGTATGTGGTTCACGTGAGTTCCAGATTTTTTTTTTCATTCATATCAGTTGTCTAGTATCTACATTACAAGCTCTGCTTAGTGCACACAACGCCATCTAGTCCCACTAGATGTCCGAAATATTAATTTATTACTAGCTGATGCCCGCGGCTCCACTCGCGTCCTAGGGGTTTTAAAAATGGATTTTAGCCGATTCTCAGACCTACTCGACATGCACAAAAATTTCATACAAATCGGTCCAGCCGTTTCGTCGGAGTATGGTAAATAGCATTGTGACACGAGAATTTTAAATTTATGAAAACTGTCTACATGAATTAGATGTGCTCTCCTAATTATTATGATTTAAACGGTACAGTTGAGTGTTGTGATTATTTTTATTTTTTTCTTAGACTCATCGGACAATTTAACGTGATAGTTGCTTATGATCTATTATTATGTACTACTTGAGTCCCGCGGTTACCCGCGATAGCTATTGTAGTAAATTGCAAGTAACGCTGCGGAGCAGGGCTAGTCTGAAAAAAAAGGACTAAGTTTTTTCAATCAATTAATCATTTATATGTGGAAACATAGGTGATCACAGGTCTTATGCATATGCTACACTAAGTCGTACCACATAATGTGGTGTTCAAATATTAAAGCTACATTTTCAATAGGGGACATTTGTTGCGCGACTCTGTCGCTCGACACGTTGTTCACGTGTCCCGCGCGATGTTGCGCGACGTCGCAACGTAACTTGGGACATCATGGCCCTTCGTACACAAGGCTACGCAAATCGTCAATACTAAAGTTGTATACGACATTAGTATCAAGTCGCGAGTATCGAGTAGCGCACGGTCCGTACACACGACATTGAATCTCAAAACGCGAGTTACCAATTCATCACTATTATATAGGCGTAACGGCTAAACAGATCACACTTTTGCCAAAATGTCTGACACAAGTGATGATGAAACTATAATTTTGTACTACCTTTATCGAAAACAAAGAAATCGTCGTACCAGAGGATACTGGGCTCATCTGTACATAGAGAGAAATATAAAGTGCAGACTGTTAATAGCTGCAAAATAATTATAATATAATTATATAAACAAGAATATTTCTTCACCTCGAAAACATATTTAATATTAAAACATTGCTCCGCCATCTTGGAAATCGCCGAGACTTATGTAGCGGCGATCTTGTCCGGCAGGTAGCGCACAAATGTCGCCGACTCGACTCGTGTACGAAGCTCAACGGATTTGTATAGCCGTAGTCGCTTGGAGACTAAAACCATTGAGTATCGGAGATTTGCGTAGCCTTGTGTACGAAGGGCCTTACGGGTCGCGCAACTTGTCGCTAGTCGACGGTCTGCGAGCGTCGACACGCGCGACTTTCGTGTCTCTCTACAGTCGCCGGACAGTGAGAACATGTGTCGCTTTGTGTTCCAAAAATGTTAGTAGTGTGGTCCAACGAGAATACATTAACCCTGATTGAGATATATTGTATCAAAATTCACAATTATTGTGGAACACTTACTTGACTATGACCGGCCCAACCATATTTAAAAGTATATCGAAATCGGTTCTAGACATTATAGTAAAATTTTAGAAAGATATATCGCGCATGCGAAAACTGGTTAATAAACTTGAACCAGGCCTCCGTCACTCGCTCAATGCGACGCGCTAAATGCCTACCGCTCAGCGTATAGTTAACGATACACCCCACAGAGGGCCGCCAACCGTCCGCCTGAGCACGTTTCCCGCGCTTAAGGTGCAGACACATTATCGGACGCGCCTGATGGATGCTGCTGACAGCCGCGACTGATAATGTGCACAGTCTTTTCGGACGTTGCTTGCGGACGCGCAGGGTTGCCAACCCCAGCATGGAGCAAAACTGTATATAGGCTTCAAAAACACTGTAGAAAACTGTGAATTACAAATTTAAAAACAGTAAATCTACTTTTTTGTCTTTATATTATATTTTGTATAATTTAATGATAGTAATGAATAGAATACATTGTAGGGAGGGCATTAAAAACAAGAAAAATCCTGTAATTATCAGTTTTAATCTAATTAAATGTAAAATCAAGAGTCTCAAAGTTGCGATTATTCCAGTGCCTGCATGTTAGATAACATTAGTAGCTATTATTTCATTTTTATGAATACGATTTAAATCGTACATTTGGCAACATTAGATTTCTTTCGGACGTCCGAACGCTTAAGGTCAGTCAAAGGTCACGTCCGCGACTTACGTCAGATAGTGTGCACAGCTCTGTGTAAGCCGCATCCGTCAGCCGCGTCCGATAATGTGTCTGCACCTTAACGCTTCGTAATGCCGAAACCACGTTATTATTTTATTATTTATTATTTTTTTTAATTTATAATTTTTTTAACCACGTTACACGTAAAAGTCAAATAATATAGATGAATAAATTATATAGATGAATTACATAGAGGAGTTAGAAAAAGTAATTTTAAATAATTTTGACAACGTTGAATTGGCCTGGTAGCACCATATAAATTTTTTTTTAAACCGTTGATTTTACGTCGCTTTGCTCCTATTTTTAAATATGATTATTTGTTTAAATATTTACGCGTTTTAAGATATTTTCAACTTTAAAATTTAATAACAGAGAATTTAGAGAAGGAAAAAAGAATATAAATCTTTTTATAAAACTAAACTTTTTGATTTTGATTGAATTGATTAAGAAATATGGTTGAATCGCAACATTCGTTTTATTACAATAATTTTATCATAGGAAGGTAGCCCTAGCGCATTCTTACGAGGACGCGCTGACGCGTGACCCGCAAAAATCGGAACCCTTATAGATGCGTCATGTCTGTCTGTCTGTCTGTCTGTCAGTCCGTATGTCACAGCCACTTTTTTCCGAAACTATAAGAGCTATACTGTTGACACTCGGTCAGTAGATGTATTCTGTGAACAGCATTAATATTTTTACACAAAAATAGAAAAATAGCAATAAATTTTGGGGGTTTATCTGAAACTGATATTTTTTTTTCATGAAAACCATACGTGTATCTATGGATAGGTCTTCAAAATGATATTGAGGTTTCTAAAATCATTTTTTTCTAACCTGAATAGTTTTCGCGAGAGACACTCTCAAAGTGGTAAAATGTGTAACTTCTAAAATAAGAGTAAATAGAAAAAAAATTATATGATGTACATTACCATGCAAACTTCCAATGAAAATTGGTTTGAATGAGATCTAGTAAGTAGTTTTTTTTAATACGTCATAAATCATAAACCGCAATTTACATTTCTTTCAATGAAAACAGTATTATTAAAACATCGATGAAAGTTACAACGAATTAGAAAAACTTTTATATATTGTTACTTGCTTCTACGAAACCCTTCATGGGCGAGTCCGACTCGAACTTGACCGCTTTTATTAAATCTGTTCTATTTTGCGATTTATGCTCTAGTATAAAGTGACGGATGATGCCTAATAAACAAAGCCATTTCAAAACTATATAATATATAAAGTTGGCAAAGTTACTACTTATGTCATCAGCTATCTGCCAGTGAAAGTCCCGTCAAATCGATCCAGTCCTTCCAGAGATTACAAGGAACAAATTATAGTCAGACAGAAAGATATTTTTTTTTCATCATCATCATCATCATCAGCCTATCGCAGTCCACTGCTGGACATAGGCCTCTCCCATTGCACACCACTGTGATCGATTTTGGGCTTCTCGCATCCAGCTCTTTTAAATTATATTTTTTACTATATTTTTTTAAATTGCTTTTTTGATGTGAGTATCGTATATTATACTTTTATATGCATTTAGTAAAACACTTCATTTGATATTACAAACAAACACTTCAATTTTATTTATTGGTATAGATGTACGTCGTGTACCAAAACTAAGTCCTTACTTTTCTAAATAGAAACCCTAAAATGTTTAATGATGTAATACTTTCTTAAATAACAACGTTTCATGTCTCAAATTCTACATTTCAAAAATTTTATAGCTTTGGGGCGGCAAATGTGTAAATCCAGCACTGTGACACTAGGCCGCCATAATGTGAGTTGCCATATTGGCGGCCATTATATATTCGCAGTGGGAATGATAGTACCCACTTTAGGATTCTACTCATGCTTTCTATTAGACAGAGTAGAGTTACCTTAGCAGGCGTGAAATAAATATATAAATAATACCTAATAAATAAGTATACACGTTATGGTTTATTTGAATAGTGCTTAATCATAGGATATGAGAAAATACCTAAACGGATTCGAATCCGAGAACTCAAGCACAGCAGTTGCTTACGCTACCACTGCACCACCGAGGTAGTCACAGACGTTAGGAGGTAGTGTCACACAAAGTGTTAATTGTTTGCCATAGTTTTTTTACTAATATTTCCCGAGTCAGATAGCTGCCGTGTCCTAAAGGCCTTTTTTAGTTTTTTTGAGCAGTATGTTACGAAAAATCTGAAATGAGTAGACGTAGTAATAAGTTTAAGTTTTAACCTTTCTGTGTTTTTCATACAGCGAAAAAGACCTGCAGTAATTCATGGTCGTCTTTGTAGGGGTTCGTGTATTTTTTTTCAAAGCCGTTTTGCACAATTCATCGAAACGTAAGGGTAGTAAACTAGTGTAGGTAGTTAAAACGTCAATATTTTAGCTATTTCATTTTGCAGCTGTTCGGAATTAACTATATTTATAGTTGTGTAAGTTTGCTACGTCCACCAAATTGGTAAATGTGTAAATTTACCTGTTAGAACAGAGAATTTATACACTGGGACGTAAATTGCGTGCATCGGGTGTTGAGTTGCGTAATATTCTGAAAATTAAAACTGATAAGCCTGAATCTAATTCGGACCTCTGACAGCTCGTCCACTAAATTAAATTTAAATTAAGGCTATAAAATCAAATAAAATATTGAATTTCTTCAAGAGACTAAGGGTATTTAGATAAAGGACTAATTATGATCGGAGGATCATAATCATCTCTCGCCCGAAACAAGTACGGTCCTATTAGGACCGAGAGATATACATGTTCATAACATCAGCTTATCGTAAAATAACCAAACTTTTAAGCAAGAGTATATAGCGGAAAATCACAAACATGAGTCATTTACTATTCAGTGTTTCATTAAGCAATACATACTCACATCTATCATAAAAATGACTTTAAAAGTGATATTAAAGATACTGTTGTGTTTAATAGTAGTTAATTATATCGAAAGTGGTAAGCTACCAACTGCAAGAAATTCAGATAAAATTGAATTTGATCTTCCATCTGAAGGTTTAATCATGAACATACTCGTAAAAAATCGTGAGACACGTGTGACAGTTGCAAGAGTTCAATTGGATATAAACGAACGAAATAAGAAAGTAGTGATGTCCTTATTACCGGAAGTTTCTACTGTTTTACCTTCAGTGGATAATCGTAATATCATTAAAGTCGAGAAAAGATGTCCATACGGATACACCAAACGGGGAACTTTTTGCTTCCCGGATAATTACGACTACTCTTAATATCACACTGCAAAAATATAAATGTACGATTTCAATGTATTATGTATGGAAATATAAAAACAACATTGCAAATATTTTATCAAGGCGTTCAAAAAAGAAAAATGAAGTGTGAAACAAGTGCAGTGATGTAAACAAATATTTGTTTTTGTTACTTTAATACAAGGTAGTAGACTAATGCTGATTTCAACACGAACGATAACAATAAGAAGATGACAGAATGCCAGTGTGACTGAAATGACAGCGTGAGACTGTCCTGTTTCGTCAGTGACTACAACACCGGATTCCCAATGGTGCAGAAGCATCTCAATAGACCGTCACAGTCTGCATTACCATGTTGTATTGACTGCGTTCACAATGAGTATGGTGAGCACTTCTTTCGGATTTCATGCTCATGCTTTCTATCAGGCAGATTAGAATCACTTTGGTAGGCTAATATATTTACAAAAAGATACAAACTGTATTTCATGAGTTCCTCAAGCCCGCTTTAACTAAAAGTACACTAATTGATGTGGCGTCGTATTTGTATTTGTTTATAGATAGATATATATAAAATAAAATGTATTTTCTCATAATGTTGTTTTACTGTTTCGGTATAAAAAAACAATTATATAGTACCTGAAGTGCTGATAAATGTACATATGTAAAACATATCATATATTAATTTATCAGCACTGTTCTCTGTTTAATGAGTCAGACTAATAACTATTAATCACTAGTGCAGGAAATAAATAACGTTATCATTTTTAGGGTTCCGTTGTTAATGCTAGTGTCAAATACTTGGAAATCCCAAAAAATTGGATATTGATATTAGTTGTTTACAGTCTATCAATAATTAAACATAGCATTATGAGTTGAGAAACAAAGGGGAATTAAATTGGATTGTTAGTTTTACCTATGATTCTACATTTGAATTGTTTATATTATAGAAAATATCTAAATCCTTTCTAAGGAGAGGCCTATATTCATTAGTGAACTGCTAAAGGCTAGTGATGATGATGATAAGAGAAAAAATATTATTCTCGCCCTATATAAGGATACGAAAACAGTTAACTGCATCAATATAGTAATATTTAGCCATGGAGCATATGACGGCCCCGGTAGCGAGAGATCTCCTCATCCTCCTTCAAGCGGCAGTAGGATGGCTTTACCATACCGCCCCAAACAGATATACAGTATGCCAACAGTCTGACAAAGTGAGCAATAGACCAATTTGAGAACGTCAAGTCCAGTCGAGTGACGAAGTTTCCTGAACACACATGTAAGTTTACGAACACGAGACGTCAAACTATATATTTATACGTCCATACCAATTTAAATGCTTGTTAATTGTAACGCCGAGGTATTTAATGCAATCAGTTCTAACTAGACCTGATCTATTATAATTTTCATCATTCTTAGATTGACAACTGTGAGCCTTTAATAGAAATGTTTCCGAATTAGGTTGTGTAGAGGAGGTAGGTGTAAAGACCAGATACATGGTTTCATTTAGGTTAAGAGTTAGGCGATTACTTGAAAGCCATATCATAACACTCTATAAAGCAGAGTCAGCAGCTAAAAATAATGTCTCAGTCCAGCTAAAGTCGTGGATAAGTAAGGCTGTGTCATCAGCGTAGATATAGATAGAGCAATTTGGTACGTATAGATTGCAAAGTGAGTTAATGTATCTACATTAACTCACTTTGCAATTTTTATCTTTTTTCTTTTACCTTACTTCTTCTACCTTTTAATCTTAAAAAGAGTGTTGGACCGAGGATTAAGCCTTGAGGAACACCATATCTTACGGAAGTAAAGTCACTAGTTAGTGAACCTATCTTGAGTTCTGTCACTGAGATGGCTTGCTAATATTTTCAGAGAATGTCCTCGACTACTTACCAAAGCAACCGTGTTTCGTCACGCAGCTGCCGCCCTGCCCTGTCTTTGATGACCGGCTAGAGAGCTTTCTAGGACATATAAACGGCTATCAGTTTTACCTATCATATGGAAAAGTAGAAGTCAGGAAACGTAATTGCATTACTATAAGTAAGTCCCCCTGTAATTATAGAAAGTGGGAGTAGAGCCGACCATGCTTCTCTCGTGACAAATACATTCACATCGTCATATCACATCATCAGTCTTTTCACTGTTGTTTGTTGTTGTTTGGTCTCTCTTTAGAAAGGAGGTTTACGCCTACTTATGTCGCAAGCCAATCGTGTTTTGCATCAAGATTTCCTTCTCTTCTCAGTGCTGTTGGCCTGAACAATGATCTCTTCTTTCCGTACGACTAGTTTCTGACGCATACGTTGTATTTTAATGGAGTGACACTCCATATTCTTAATCTAGTAACAGTAATATTACCTGATTACATTTAAATTACAGAAAAAGATTCATCGCCTCAATCATCATTAAATATCCTAACATTGACTTTCTTTCAACGAGTATTCTCTGTTATTCTGTTGGTCTGACGGCTCTAGAGAGATTGGTTAGAGATACGGTCTCTGGCACCACTAACTACCGGTTTTTTTCAGGACAGCTTCTCAATTCTAAGAATACACAATAAGGTAAAAGAGGGTGCAAGTTGATATTTAAACCGCTAAGAATTCTATTTGAAATTTTGACCCAGCCAGCACAGACGTTTTTGAGACTTGAAATTAATTTTGAAATGCAGTTACGTCAGTAGTATCAATTAATACAAAATAATCCAGTCTGACAGAAAAGGAACTGCCACTAAAATCTACTTCATTTTCTGGTTACTAAAAATATTTTGTGTCTTTCCTGCATTTGCAAAACAACTATTGACTTTGTCTACCGCCTCTTGAGGAGTAGATGCAACTTTAATAACTCAAGTTATGAAATAATAAATATTTCAATCATTTTACACACAATGCCATCTAGTCCCAAACTAAGCAGAACTTGTATATTGGGTACTAGACAATTGATATAAATACATACACAATGTACATAGAAAACACCCAAACTCCGAAATAAATATTTTCTCATTTGGTTCGACCTCGGATTCGAATCCGAGAACTCAAGCACAACAGTTGCTCACGCTACCACTGCACCACCGAGGTAGTCACAGACGTTAGGAGGTAGTGTCACACAAAGTTTTAATTGTTTGCCATAGTTTTTTAGGGTTCCGAAGTTTATGACTCGGAACCTTTATAGATTCGTCATGTCCGTCCGTCCGTCCTCGACTTACCGTCCAAACGGTAAGTGCTAGAAAGGTGAAACTTTGCATGAATATGTGTTGTAAGTACGTCGACAAAGTACTACAATAAAATTATGAAAAATATTTTTATTTGGGGTAACTCCCCATATACACGTAAAGTGGGGATGATATTTTTTTCTAGCGGCTTAAATTATTCATTTTGCAGCTGTTCGG
Source organism: Phragmatobia fuliginosa (assembly GCA_932526445.1). Lineage (NCBI taxonomy): Eukaryota > Metazoa > Arthropoda > Insecta > Lepidoptera > Erebidae > Phragmatobia > Phragmatobia fuliginosa. Next base: position 12,992,891 of record OW052074.1, on the reverse strand, counting down.
AATTAACTTTATTTATAGTTGTGCAAGTTTGTTACGTCCACCAAATTGGTAAATGTGTAAATTTACCTGTTAGAACAGAGAATTTATACACTGGGACGTAAATTGTGTGCATCGGGTGTTGAATTGCGTAATATTCTAAAAATAAACACTGATAAACCTGAATCTAATTCGGACCTCTGAAAGCTCGTGCACAAAATTAAATTAAATTAAGGCTATAAAATCAAAGAAAAATATTGGATTTCTTCAAGAGACTAAGGGTATTTAGATTAAGTAATCATCTCTCGCCCCAAACAAGTAGGGTCCTATTTGGACCGAGAGATATATGTAGATGTTCATAACATCAACTTATCGTAAAATAAACTTATAAGCAAGAGTATATAGCAATCACAAACATGAGTCATTTACTATTCAGTGTTTCATTAAGCAATACATACTCACATCTATCGTAAAAATGACTTTAAAAGTGATATTAAAGATACTGTTGTGTTTAATAGTAGTTAATTATATCGAAAGTGGTATGCTACCAACTGCAAGAAATTCAGATAAAATTGAATTTGATCTTCCATCTGAAGGTTTAATCATGAACATGCTGGTAAAAAGTCGTGAGAAACGTGCGCCAGTTGCAAGAGTTCAGTGGGATATAAACGAACGAAATAAGAAAGTAATGATGTCCTTTATACCAGAAGCTTTTACTGTCTTGCCTTTATTGGGATTTCGTAATACCATGAAAGTCGAACAATGTCCATACGGATACACCAAAGTTGGAGATTTTTGCTTCCCGGATAATTACGAGTACTATTAATTTCACACTGCAAAAATATAAATGTACGATTTCAATGTATTATGTACGAAAATATAAAAACAACATTGCAAATAATTTATCTAAATTAATATAATATATTAAAGTAAAATTAAGTGTGCAACAAATGCAGTGATGCAAACGAATAATTTGTTTTTACACACGAACAACACGAACGATAACAATAGATGACAGAATGCCAGTGTGACTGAAATGACAGCGTGAGACTGTCCTGTTTCGTCAGTGACTACAACACCGGATGCCCAACGGTGCAGAAGCACCTCATTAGACCGTCACAGTCTGGATTACCATGTTGTATTGACTGCGTTCATAATGAGTATGGTGAGCACTTCTCTCGGATTTTCTGCTCATGCTTTCTATCAGGCAGATTAGAGTCACTACATTTAAAAAAAAGATACAAACTGTATTTCATGAGTTCCTCAAGCCTGCTTTAGCTAAAAGTACAGTAATTAATGTGGCGTCGTATCTGTATTTCTTTGTATAAAATAAATTTTATTTTCTCATAACATTATTTTACTGTTTTGGTAATAATGAAAAAAACAATCATATACGTACTCGAGGTGCCAATAAATGTACACATGTAAAACATATCATATGTTCATTTATCAACACTGTACTCGGTTTAATGAGTCAGAGTGATAACTACTAATCACTAGTGCAGGAAATAAATAACGCTATCATTTTTAATATTAAAGTGTCAAATATTTGGAGAACCCAATAAATTGGATAGTGATATTAGTTGTTTACAGTCTATCAATGATTAAACATAGCATTATGAGTTGAGGAACAAAGGGTAATTAAATTGGATGGTTAGTTTCACCTATGATTCTACATTTGGATTGTTTATATTTTAGAAAATATCTCAATCCTTTCTAAGGAGAGGCCTACATCAATAGACCAATTTGAGTTTTTGGTTTATATGAAAAACTACAAATTTTTACAAGAGACCCAAGTTGACTGTCTACCTTTTACGTAATTACTAAAAAAATAGAGAAGGATAGTAATTGTTGGGTTCACTTCATCAACATCAACATCCTTTAATAGTAAATGCTAGACACAGGCCCTAGGCCTTAGAAAGGAGGTTTTGGCCTACTATACCACGATTGATGGCATAGAGTTCGTATCACGTGGTCGTGCTTGGTTTATCCCTTAGTCATCTCTTACGACACGCACAAGATGAACATAGGTGACTATTCGAATTCTTAATCCTTCACTGCACGATCAGGGTTCAGTCATTCAATACTAAAGGGTAAATATATAAGGTTATAGCTACTTTTATTGTGAGTAGCGGTTTTTGTTGTGTAGTAAGTAAGAGTAAGTAAGTAAGAGGCTGACAATGTAGTATGTCTACATTGTCAGCCTCTTACTTTTCTTTATATTATCCAAGGTTGGTAGTATGATTCTGTAATTTAAGTGCATTGAAAATTAAAGTGGTAAAAGCAAAAAGACAATAGTCACGTACATATGACTAGTGTGTACAAAGAAGAACCCTTAAAGGAATTTGCGTCAACTACCTATAAAACATAACTATAAACTCGACGGAAAAAACGGCTTGGAAACTTTAAGCTGAGAGGTCCTTTATGCAGGTTGCGAAATAACATCTCACTAGGCCGCCATAATGTGAGTTGCATAATCGTCACCATGGCAAAGACGTTGCAGGACCTACAACAAATAACCTGGCTGACCCTTTTGAACACATCGGTCTACGGATGAACTTGGACAAAATCAAGGTCATGTTCAATGAGCATGTATTAGCGGAACCAGGTGCAGTACACGGTTCCGTTCTCGAAGCTGTTCAAAAACATGTGTACCTCGGGCAGACTTTGCAGTTATGTAGAAACAACTTCGAGAACGAGGTGAACCGAAAAAAATCAGCTGGGTTGGGCATCGTTTGGGAAGCTTCGTCGAGTCTTTTCATCGGCGATCCCACAGTGCCTTAAGACGAGTCTTTAATCAGTGCGTCCTACCCGTAATGACATACGTCATAGCCCATGTGACACTTACACTAGATTAGATTGCAATATAAGCTTTAAGGTATAATAAGTATACTGCGTTTACTGAGGCGTATATAATATTATATATAGGCGTATATAACATAATATGACTGCCTTGTTTGTCTAGTCGTCAGCGTATGCGGCTGCTGATCAAGAGGTCTCGGGTTCGATTCCCGGGTCGGACCAAATGTTTGTGTGATCCACAAATATTTGTTTCGGAGTTTGGGTGTTTTTCTATGTATAATATGTATATGTATTTACAAAAAAAAAGTATGTTTATGTATTTATATCAGTTGTCTAGTACCCATATTACAAGCTCTGCTTAGTTTGGGACTAGATGGCGTTGTGTGTCCCAAATATTTATTTATTTATTTATTATTACTGAGCGTTACCCGATATTCATTTTACGTAATTGTTACAAACATTTTTTGTTGAAAACTAAGATGAACAATAAAAAATAAAAAATAAAATAAATATTTTTGGACATCTGACACACGACATCATCTAGTCCCAAGCTAAGCAGAGCTTGTGTTATGGGTACTAGACAACTGATATAAATACATAAACATACTTTTTTTTTGTAAATACATACATATTATACATAGAAAACACCCAGACTCCGAAATAACAAATTGTAATGGTCAATTAGTTCAAAAAAAATGATAAATAGTACTAAAATAATACGATGACTAACGATACCTAATTTATCGATTAACTTTAAGATTAATCGATTTTTGATTAATTATTTTTAAATGGCAAGCCCGTGTCGCATTGTTGCTGGTTTTGGTAAACTTCACAATGTTCGCAATCCTTTAAGTACTTTTTTTTAAATATAATTATTCCCAGCTTTAAGTCTTAATTCGACAGTTTGAAAATTTCATAACAAATTTTATATAATTTTCTCATAATACGAATGTATGGCACATTGTTGGGCCTAATTTCGGCATTTCCCTTTTCATCTATTGAGCCTTGAGGCCAAAAATTGCTTTTGCATTTATTCCTCTCCAACATTCCTCTTTGGTTCGGACCGCGGTAGCGAGTTGATGTGTGTACATTATTTATCGTTTTAATAATAGAGCAAGATCCCAGAGGCTCCAGACCTACGTCATTTCTGCAAAGCTGAAATTTTCAGGATTATTAGTACAATGTCTTGTTATGATGTAAGCATACGTTACTTACCTACGTTAAAGTAGAAAAGCTAATATTTAAATATTTTTTAAGAATATTATTTAAAATTAAAATTCATTACTGCCAGACACTTTCCGTGGGCCATTACTTCTGCCAGACGTCTTGAAAGTTGTGAAAAAATTAAGTAAACTACGTTATAGTAGCAAACCTAAATTTTATATATATGTATATTATCTTAGGTACCAAATTTTTTTTTTTTTTTTTAATAGTGTATTGTCATCGGTCGTCCATAAATCTAGAAAGTTTGAACGAAATCTGGCCGTTTAAAGGGGGTCAAAATTGCATCCAAAGGAGTCGGTTACAAACATACAAACAAACAAAAATACAAATATTTTAAGGTGAGGGGATGATTGGCCCCTCAGATTGGTCTGGCCGCATACAAAGATTCTTAAAATAGTACCTAAGAAAATATATATAAAATTTACTTATAGGTGCACTTCTTATGGACTTCTATACTACTGGTAAACATTCACTAGAAGATCTATTGGAATATTACGGAATAATATGTTACAGGTCAGCAATTATTACTTTTTTGGAAAAAAATACAGTTATTCTAATTATTATTTAATAATATGCAAATGTATTGCTTTCATTGTCTTATATTCATTTTTCTATAACTTCAAAAGAAGTTTTTAAGGTCTTATGTAGGTCCCTTATGCACTTTTAGTACATACATACCAAAGTCTGAAGTGCTCCGGACAGCAGACATACTTGAATGCCCCAAGAATTCCTGTTAACGATGAATTGAACCCAAAGTTAATTCGTAAATACATCCATGCTACAAAAATCCCATTTTAATCAATGAATTGTTTTAATTTCAACTAGCTAACTTGATCTACATGTGTGTATATACATCTTTTAAAAATTTTTTTTTTCTGTTTTCGCATCATTTCTTATTGATGGTCGTCTCGCATAGGTCGATGCGTGATATTATAAAGCCTTTGCTAAATGCGCTATCATTACAATATTAGTTTAGGTATACAGGCATACTTCACTGATATGACTGCCATCCTGACATGACAGGTATACTTTAATCCTTTGATGTCACCTAAGAAATTAATTTTAATAAAATGCTGTACAAGGTAGTTTTTATCTACTGTAGCCAACGTTTGCACTGTAAACTCAAAAGCATCACCAATGCTTTCACAATATCACTTTACAAATATTTGAAATTCTCAGATTTCTCTCTTTCTATAAAATACCTCATGGATTAACAAAATATTTACAAAATATCTCAACTGATCAGAGTTTCCACTCAGAACGAGGTCATCTCCAGGTCTATGCGTGCTACGTCAAGATTTCAAGGCTTTCCTTTCTAGGGTCCGTCTGGTTCCCCTACTACGAGTACCTTTACAGTCAACGATTTAATTTATAACGGAATTAACGATTATATAGCTATATCGGTAGCGTAGTGTAAGTGAGTGTTGGGCTGAGGTCTTGGGTCGATTCTCAGATCGGATATCTACAAATGTTTGTTGCAGAGTTACAATAATTTTATGTATATTACGTGCATACAACACCAATTTAAGTCTCTATGTCATTGGTATGGAATAGATTTATGTCATTGATTTTTACGACTTATCTTGTATATTGTTGACCTTTAACATTTGTACAAAATCCAACAATAATTTCACAAGTATGTAAAAACAAGTGCAAACTTCATGGATGTCATGGTTCGCAACGCCGGGCACATGGTGCCCTGCGACCAGCCGCGAGCAGTCGAACAGTTGTTGTTGTTTTATTTATTGATTTATGTTTTACTTACATAAATGATATATATATTTTTTTCAATACTATTTATATCCCATTTTCCCTTATGTGAATACTAGCTGATGCCCGCGGCTCCGCTCGCGTCCTAGGGCTATGAAAAATAGCCCTACCCGATATGCACTCAAAGTTTCATAAAAATCGGTTAAGCCATTTCGGAGGAGTATTGGAACGAACATTGTGACACGAGAATTTTATATATAAGATTCACCCGTAGATCCGCCCGCGTGTGTCTCGATTATTGCAGTAAAAAGTAGCCTATGTGTTTTTCTGATATACAAGCCATATTACTGTAAAGATTCATCCAAATCCGTTCAGTAGTTTTTGCGTGATAGAGCAACTAACATACATAAATACATACTCACAAACTGTGGCGTTTATAATATTATTAGGATACTTAATCCACTTTTTAAATTAAATCAGGAGAAGCAAAGACTATTTAAAGTATTAATTATTTGATGAACATGAGATTTTATAAAAGATGATTAAGCTAAAAGCGTGATTTAAAAAATAAAATACTCAAGTCCGCGCGCTGCTCTGCCACTGCGGAGCCAATTATTACTAGACAAATCAAAGCATATAGACTCCGGTGACTTGGCCACATAAAAACAATGTGATCGAGGGGTGAAAAGAGCCTATCTGGGTCGTCCGATCGGACGACTTCCGGTATGGCGCCCTTGATATCGCTGGAGCGATACAGTAGAGGCGGACCTTGGGGAGCTTCAAGCCGACAACTGGCGACAAGCAGCCCAAGATCGAATGGAGTGGCATTCTCTTGTGTCGGAGACCAAGACTCTCGTTAAATCGCTCAGGCAACGGAGTAAGTAAAATACTCAATAACATAGCCAAGAAAATCATAAAGTGAAAGACGAAAAGACATTTTAAAAGGGCACAGCTAAGTCGTATGCTAAAATTTTAAATATTTATAAATATAGTGTGAATTCCTAATTTTATGCTAACATTAAATTGTTATTGATAAAATTGTAATGTCATTACTTGGTTAGAAATTTTTGAACGTAAAATAACGTTTCTGAGTGATAAAAAATATAAATTTTTGCATATATAAATGGTAGCATTGGGCATGTGAATTGGTGCAATGTTATTTACGATCATGCATATCCACCTTAGTCTAATGATAATATTCTGGTAAGTGTTTCGCTATTTCTTTACAAAACATAATGATCAATTTTATTTTTCATCATTATATTTTATAAAGAAATATAGTAACGTGACTATTTGGGGTTGTTTATGGTTTCATTTTAAATTTGTAAGCCTGCCACCGCGATGTAGTTAGAATCCTCAGGGTATACGAAGTTGAACACAACAAGTTAAGAAGTTCAAATCTGTCGGTCCTTTCGCAAGCAGAAAGATTCTGTACGCTTCACATTCATCTTAAGCTGATCCTGAAAATAAGGATACCAAAGCCGCATTAAAGCAACACTACACAGAAATCCTGCCTAAATTCAGTAACGAGATGGCGGATGGTATTGAGGAAGTTCTAAAACTTCTTTAGTCCGTCTAAGTCTACATCTACAAGCTGTTTTGATGAGTCATCACGAATCTTCTTTCGTAAAGATTTGAGGAATTTTAACCACCAAAGCAAGCTGTATAACTCCTAGAGAGTAGACTATAGAAGATCAATACCTTTTCCGTATTTCTAAATGTTTTGATGAGAAATTGGCACCGTAAAATAATATCGCTGTTGTACCTATGTACTAATATTTTAAATGTGCAACGTTTGTAAGTTTTTGAGGTTGTAGGGAATAATCTCTGGATTTACAGAACACATTATGAAAATTCTAATACCAAGATTGTCTGTAAGAGATTGCTTAAATAAAGCCTTATATAGATAACAACGCGAATGTTGTTTACCATAAAAAGGTATAGTAAGCCTACCACAATAGGTAACAAGCAATTATTACTTGCCTACCTTACCGAATTTTAAATCTATTGAACATATTTTAATTACGAAATATTTTTTTCTAATACTTATACATAATATTTTTTTAAGCACCAGCGGAATCTGCCATTTGTTGCCACAGTATTATGCACAAGAAATTCCTTTGATTCTAACTTCTTATATTGAAAGAGGAGAAACAGAAAAAGCTAAAAATCTCTCAATAGTTGACCCGAATCAGTTCGCCGGTATCAACAGTCATGCTGCGTTCTTCACTGTCAATAAAACAAACAAATGGCACTTGTTCTTCTGGTATTTTCCTGCGCAAGAGGTTAAAGTAACTCCGGAGACACCCCTAATTATTTGGTTACAAGGTGGCCCTGGATGCACTTCAATGTTTGGTTTGTTTAATGAAATAGGACCATTGCAAGTGAAAAATGGAACAGGTAGAAAATGTTTTAAACTTTCATGGTCAGTAACATTAAAACAGAAATGTGCGGGATTGCTACCATGTACCTTTTTGTTGGTGAGTATCCGATATTTCGGCACTGTTGCAAGCGCCATGATCACGGAGTAACTGAAGATCTTGCGGGTGGGATGTTATTGGCAGACATATCGGTCTACCCTCTTTCGCAGTCTTTTTCTACGATCGTCCCCGGTACCACTGGTCACTAACTCACTACTCACTCGTAACTGTTCTCGACACACAACATCGGATCGGATACTGTTAGTGTTGTGTGTCGAGAACAGTTACGAGTGAGTAGTGAGTTAGTGACCAGTGGTACCGGGGACGATCGTAGAAAAAGACTGCGAAAGAGGGTAGACCGATATGTCTGCCAATAACATCCCACCCGCAAGATCTTCAGTTACTCCGTGATCATGGCGCTTGCAACAGTGCCGAAATATCGGATACTCACCAACAAAAAGGTACATGGTAGCAATCCCGCACATTTCTGTTTTAAGGTAGAAAATGGTTTTCAGAAATGAATTACTTGTAAAACATTTAATTTTCTTGGAAAAAACATTCTAAAATGTAACTAAACTATATTAATCAAAATAAATGTAAACTTTAAAATCGTTTTTAGTGACACGAAAGCCTATTACGTGGGGGAGCAACTACTCGCTACTCTTCATTGATAACCCTGTCGGTACCGGATTTAGCTTCACCGAAACTGAGAAGTATGCGACTGATGAAGATATGGTTAGTATTTATGGTAAACCTAACTTTTTTTATAAGCATGTATTTATCGTTCACGTCATAAATACATGCTGTGTTAAACACGTCCATGTGGGGTAAACATTTCAATTTGTAATAGTTTTGGTGGTCTATAAAGACTAGTAAAATTATTGTAAACTGGTAAAGCTTATGATGGTTTTCCTTTTAAGTTCGTTTTAAATTCCACATTTTTTTACATCTCCAAACCGGTTGGCTCGAAAAAACTTTTTTCAGAATTTATTTGAGCGCCAGGTCGACTAAGTTATTAGGTATGTTTCTTCTTAATTGTACAGTATAAATACATGATGAAACTCTTAACATATATTTGAAGTATTATAAATAATTAGAATATACTATATATATATATATATATATATATATATATATATATATATATATATATATATATATATATATATATATAATATAGGCTCTGCAGCCAAAAAAGCAAAAAGGAACTCTTCATGTCTGTCCGTCTATCCATGTGTAGAAGGAACATGTGTATCTAGATATAATTTTAGGTGGGTGAAAGTCTCCTGAGCTGCCTGCAACAGTTTCTGCAAGTATTTCCAGAACTGAGACAGGCTCCTCTTTTCATTGCCGGAGAGTCGTACGCTGGGAAATATATTCCAGCATTTGGGCATTACATACATCACTACAAAAATGAATCCATGCCTATTAATCTTAAGGTAAGTTAATTTTATAACTTCGTAAGAATTTCTAACTCAGAAGGTACGTAAATTCTTAAGCTTTTTATATTTTAGGGTCTAGCGATCGGTGATGGATGGATAGATCCACCTACAATGCTGCATAATGCAGAGTGGGGCCTACAAGTGGGACTTCTTGACCCGGAGCAAGCACACATAATACACTCGATCGAAGAAGAGGCTCGACAATGTTGGAAAGACAACGACATGGATTGCTTTGAAGACGTTCGTGCATTTTTATTTAATTAAATTGTCATTAATTCTCATCATTAGGAACAAAGAATTACTCTGGATTTTAATTAGTTAAAAAAATGTATTTGCTATCGAAATTCAAAGACAAATCAATAACTTCAATACATTTATCGTTATTCCAAATATTTTTTATAATTGCAGCACATTATGGGTGTAAATATTTTCTTAAAGTTATTTGCTCCAGTCAATGTTTACAATTATTTGGATGATTCAAACCCTCCTGCCGACTATATAGAATTTTTGAATAAACCAGACATCCAAAATGCGCTGCATGTAAATAAGACGTACTTTACAGAATGTGATAACCGAGTTTCTGAACAATTAGCTGTCGATATAAATCAAAGAACTGTAAAGCCTTGGCTGGAAGAATTGTTGGAACATTACGGAGTTATGTGTTACAGGTAAAATTCAATCCTGAGTTTAATGTAGAAACTATTTGTAATATTATCATGAAATATCACAATAGAATAAAAACCAAGTAATTTTATGAGGGCAACAGTAGTAGAAACCTATGAAGTATGGGATATAGAGTAAAGAAAGACGGGTTACCTGATTTATAGTCTACTCCCTAGTAGACTCAAGTTTTTTTGAGAGTTTATTACATTATGTTCAGTAGTCTTTCAGCTGTCAAATGGAATTTATACATGAAGTAAATTCAAGTAATGTTTAGTAAAGTTTTGCAATTGGGACCAATAGAAAAATGACTTAAGTAAAGATATTAATGACACCCTTTGATATTTCTTAATGATAGCGGTCAACTTGACATGATAGTCGCGTACGCCCTCTCAGTTCACACGTACAGAAGTCTCGAGTGGTCTGGACAACAGAATTACTTGAAAGCTAAAAGGATACCTCTCTACGACGAAGACAACCCTAAACAGCTAAATTCGTAAGTGTTACGGCTTAAATATTTAAGTATGTCCAGTAAACTAATCGACAATAACTTTCGATTTGTATAGATAAGATCTTATCTTTACCTAGGCGATATTTTAGACTAGACATTATGAGACAAAGATTTGAATGTATTGAAACTCAATTTTATGTTTATCAGGTTCATCAAAGAAAGTGGCAACTTCTTGGATGTAATGGTTCGCAACGCTGGACACATGGTTCCTTACTACCAACCGCGAGCTGCAAAACAAATTATAGACATGTTTATACGAAAATTTAAATAAACCTTATTTTATAATGGTTTTGAAATTTTCAAATTACAGTATCCTTACAGGACAGTCTTACTTTTTTTCCTTTGATACTGAGGATATGAACATATAATAATATACTATAATAATATACGAATTGAAGGTATACTAATAAAATTAAAATGAAATAACAATTGTATGAAAATAATAACAATAAATAATAGTGAAATTTAGAATGAGATACGATCTTTGTCCTTGAAAATAACAGCTATTTAACTATTATTTAAATTGGCACTAAATCTAAAGCAGGCACCACACTTCGTTATGCGCTATTCGTTATGTGTCTAAGCCGTATTCGCCCGAATATTTGTTATGCGCGCAAATAACAAACATGCCACCACACTTCGAACTGGTATGCCAAATAAGGCAAATATGTGTGTTGTAGAGATGTGTCATTGTCATTTTTATGGTGAACGAAACGAAACCATACGAACGAACAAAACACATTATTTTAATTTTCTTTTTACTTTATTAAATTTAGAGAAACAATACATAAATGAAGTCTAATTATTTTGATCACATGATAGACTAGTTTAATCGTTTAATCAATTTATTGTATTTCAAAAACTATTTTATAGTCTATGGTTGTTAGTTATGCACAGGGCATTGTCACTTTTAATGGTCAACAAACGAACGAAACATATTATTTTAATTCCCTTTTTATTTTATTAAATTTTCAGAAACAATACATAAATGAAGTCTAATTATTTTGATCATATTATGATAGATTATTTTAATCGTTTAATTGATTTATATATTTCAAAAACTGTCTATGGTTGTTAGTTATGCACAGGGCACTTCACTGCCCGTCCGAAGTGTGGGCAGTCGATGCGTATATTCGCCTTATTCGTGTCCTTTGAAGTGTGTCAAAAAACCGACAAGTCGACGGATACGCGTATTCGCTAATAAAGCGTACGAATAAAGCGAATATTGGCGAATATACTCTCCACACTTCGCCGTATGCGCGCGAATAACCCGCATAACGAATAGCGCATAGCGAGGTGTGGTGCCTGCTTAAAGTCAATGGTGAATAACAGCAGTAATGGCATCCTGAGGATCGTTGCAGATAAATATGATTAGATTGTAATTAAAACCTTGTTATTGAAATCAGAGATAAATGTAGGTTTAGGAAAATTTAATGCTGACGCTATGGACTCGGTCTGAATAAATAAATCATAAATAAATTAATATTTCGGAGATCTTACACAAAACGTCATCTAGGCCCAAACTAAGCAGAGCTTGTATTATGGAAATGTAAGTACTAGACCACTGCCTTGTTGGTCTAGTGGTTAGCGTATGCGGCTGCTGATCAAGAGGTCTCGGGTTCGATTCCCGGGTCAGACCAAATATTTGTGTGAACCACAAATATTGGCTTCGAAGTCTGGGTGTTTTTCCATGTATAATATGTATGTATTTGCAAAAAAAAGTAAGTTTATGTATTTGTATCAGTTGTTTAGTACCCATAATACAAGCTCTGCTTACTTTGGGACTAGATGACGTTGTGTTGTTCAAAATATGTATTTGTTTATTTATATGTATACAAATACATAATTATATTTTTTTGTTAATTCATACATATTAAATATAGAAAACAGCCAAACTCCGAAGCTAATACTTGCGAATCATACAAGCATTTGGCCCGTCCTGAGAATTGAACCCGTTACCCCAAGCACAGTATTCGAATACGCTATTACTGTCCCACCGAGGCAGTAAATATATATTTATATATATGTACTAGCTGACCCAGCGAACTTCGTACCGCGCAACTTTAAAATTCCAGAACTTGATCGCAGCGCCACCTACCGGGTCCAATTGCGAATCTAAACCATTCCCAGATCCCCTTGAACACACACAAAAAATTTCATCAAAATCGGTCCAGTCGTTTGAGAGAAGTTCAGTGACATACACACTCACACAAGAATTATATATATAAAGATATATATATATATTATAATTAAATTAATTAAACAATCCTGTTAATAAATGAACAAGATAACCTAGTTATGATTAACGAATAGATAAAATGAGTTGAAATAAATTGACTCAAAATTGAGGCATGTTTACTAAACAGTTTTTTTAGTTATTTAATGTCGTATTATAGGTACCCCCTTTTTTTGTTTAATTTTACAGATCAGGGGTTATTCAGCCCACACTCGCTTAGCTAACGAAATTATGCAGAAATTAATGTTTTTTGACAAAACGCTACTTGTCAGGCTTCGAACAATTTTAAAAATTATGACAACTTATGACAACTAAAACTGACTTTATTATAAAAACTCTTTAAAACTTGGTTCTCGATGAGATCGCTAGATTAGTCACTCGATAATATTCTGATATTCATCGTAATTTAGCTAAAACTGAACTGCCAGTTGCCAACTGAACCTATCCTTTTGCACAATAAAAACTTACTTAAACAATAATATAAAGTAAAATAATAAAACACAATAATACATAACAATAAATTGTTGTATTCCACGTCACTTATTACACACATCGCCATTCGCGAAAAATACTAATATTTTAAAAAGTAGAAGCTATGAATAAATCGGACGAACTTACGCTTAAATTTCTGCATGACAGAGTTGGGAAAATGGAAAGTAACTGTTATAAACGATATCATAAATTAACCGAGCAGTCGATCAAAAACAACCCTAAATGCTTTTGGACCTATGTGAATAGTCGTTATAAATCTAATGCGATACCTAGTTTTATAAATTATAACGGGGAATCATTGTACTCTAGCGGGGTGATTTGTGAAGCTTTCTCTTCATAATTCTGTTATAATCCATGTCAATGTACTTAACATCCGTAATAAATTATTGCATTGTATAAATTTCAATGACTAAATGCACACACATAATACATTAAGTCAGTACATATTGTTATTAAAATTTTAACAAAAAGGAACCGACTTCAATGAAAAACTATTCCGAGTACCCAAATCTCGACATTGTGCCTATGATATTTGAGAAGTTCCCTCGATTTCCTTGGGATCCCATCATCAGATCCCGATATGGTGACGATGGGACCACCTGTAAGCTACGCCCATTCCAATGCAAAAAGAATTTTTGAAATCGGTTCATAAACGATGAAATTATCGCTGAACATACAAAAAAAAAAAAAAGATTCCGACGAATTGAGAACCTCCTCCTTTTTTTTGAAGTCGGTTAAAAATGAGTTGGAATTAGAATCTAGTGATGATCATTTGTTTCCCCTTGCCCTACATGAACGCTTAGGCTACACGCACTAATGAAGACCCCACACTTCCATTCTAGTTTTCTTAAGTCTGATAGAGCATGTTCTACGCAGTTACCTAACTCTCTCACAGAACTTCCCTTACATACCACGTCATCTGACATTTGCCAAATTATAATAAACCAACCTGATACTATTTAATGATTATATTTCGAGGTCAATGAATACTGGCAGGCAGGTTGATGTCATTTACACGGCTTTTGACCGTATCGATATTTTTTTTTTTCTTTAAAAAGACAACTCCCGCATTAGGAATATAAATTCCTGTGTCGCGGGGGACTTTACAAACATAAATGAAACGGACACAAAGGACACCCAGACTCAGAACAACAAATTGTGAATCACACAAAGTGTTGTCCTACGTGGGATTTGAACCCACGACACTTGGCGTAGTAGGAAGCGGCGTGGCGACCGCTTAAGCTATAGCTAAGCTAAGCTAGCAATTCATAAATTTATTATCTTTGGGATACGAGAAGACCTTCTGCGATGGTTCTCCTCGTATAACAGATCACAAGCTGTGGTATTGCATAACTATATATCTACTTGGGTTACTGTCACTACTACAGTCCGCTGCTATTCGTTATTTATCTGAATGTCATTAACTCGTGTGTGCGGTCTTCCTCACTTCTTTGCTTCGCGGACGACATGAAGATTTACACGACTATAATTATTGTCTCCCGCTGATGTGATTGATCTACAAACTGGCCTACATTGCCTAGACCGAATACTGTTACTTATACAGGCTAGATCCTAATCCGTCTAAATGTTCAGTGGTCTCATTTAGCAGAAAAAGTAATACAATGTCTAACAACTATGCTCTGAGTGGACAAATATTTTCCAAGTGCTTTTCTACACCTACATTAGAATCTACCTTGAGTATGCTCTGAAAATTTAAAACCAACGTTACCAAACATATATTGATCGCTTGGAGAACACACAAAAGCAATTTATGAAATACTTGCCGCTTAGTAAACGACCTAAAATAGCTGACTTTTTATTTATTTTGAAGCTTCTACGACATGAATTAGACTGCCCCGAGCTCCTATCTAAAATAAATTTCAACATACCATTTAAATCGACCTTTTAATTCACCTTATGCTGTACCTAAAGCTTCAACAAACTATAGACAAAATAGTTACATTGCGCGCTCATGTAAAAACTTTAATACACTTTGTAAACAGTACGACATCGAACCCTTTGTAATTAATGTGGCAACAGCTAGAAACAGATTAAGACAAGACTTTTTTAAGCAACGTTATCATTATTTTATTACTGGCTTTAAAATGTTTTGATATGTATTCTTCTATTATATCACTTGAAATTGTAAGTTGATGAGTACGTGCATATGTTATGATAGGATTGAAATTCAATATTATCTATTTTATTGTGCTCGACACACTCAAATTGTAATTTTAATCAATTTCTATAAGTGCAGACTTGTGATTGGCTTTCTAGAGACTGTTAAGACGATATATTAAGATGTAAATAGCTGTTAGTCTTCCATGTACTAAATAAATAAATAATATTACAACTTTAATTCAATATTTGAAAAAGATTGAAAAAATAATCTTAAATCAAAATTTAACATAGTAATTTCACAAAACATGATATTAGCCGTAAATTAATGTAAACGTACAATCAATGTGCACACAGCTTAATGTGTTAGCTTAACAGCATTGTGATGTTATCCCTTTGACCTATAGCCTATTTTGTTTCAAAAGGTATATATATACAGGTCAATAAGTAAAAATATTTGTAGCAAGCGCCATGATTTACCCAGCAGTTTTTGTTGTACTACTAAGAGTCGGTTCTATATGCAGTTTCATTTTATTCAGTAAGTAAACGAATTCCCTACTATTTCTCAATCACCAAAACTATTTACTAATGTATGAAGCTAAAAAATTAATCGATTCTTGTATAGCGGAATTCAAATACCACCAGTAAGATGGGATAGTAACGGGCAATACTTTGAAATGAATGAAATGTTTTCGTACCTTATAATTTAAATGAAGCTTTTATTTTGTAAAAGAAACAGCAAGAATTTATTTAAGGTCCTATAAATTGAGATTTTGAAGTGTTAGAATTTTATAGATGAGCTGTTTAACACTACAGTGCCATCTGCCGAAGATACACCGAACTACGGAGTAACGAACTAGACAGAGTAACTAACAATCTTATACTAACTATATCATGACATGCTGACTGAATAGTAATGCTGACTGAAACATTAATACCCGAAGTCATAGGATTAGTTCCCAAAGAGCCACAATGACTCTGTATAGTTTGTGAGATGTGTAAAATTTTTATAACTAGCGTTCTAGTTGAGTTAATCATTTATATATTTTGTTACTTCCATAAGATTCGGAATAAAATACGTGTAGTTTATTTACCGCATAGGTTTCTACAAAATCACGGGTGTTTTCGTTGCCCGAACGGCGACTGTACATACGTAGTTTGTCCTAATAAAAAATTGTGTAGTTTTAAGTATTCCTAATCGCTAGCTAGCCTAGCGCTAAATATATCTTGATGGGTTTTCAAATGGAATCAATCAATCGAAATTATGTCCCAAGATGCAGGAGGACCTGATGAGTGACACCGGCATCTCAGTCAAAGAGACCGTGTTCTCGGCTGCCAAAATATCATCAACAACCCATAAAGTCCCACTGCTGGGCTCTCCTGTTAGAAGAGGATTAAAGTCATACGTCACCACCCTGGCTATATTTTAGACGAAAGATGGGGACTGACAAGATAATGTTTTGGATGCTTGAAGGCCTCCAACTTCAAGCTTAACGACTGTTATTAAAATAAAAATTGGGACCGACTGCTTACAGTGACTTCCGAATCTCGGAAACGCTCATAATATCATGCCACAAACGGTCACACACACAATCGACATTATGACCGCACCATCATTGCTTAACCTCGGTGATTGTTTCAAATCACCTAAGATGACTTGGCTATAAGCGCTTCCAAAACCAAGGATTTAACGGCTACTGTTGCTTTTTGTTATAATCATCTAACAAAATGCAACAGTTGCTGTCAAAACGGCTATGAAAAAGAAAATATTTTCTATTTAAACCTCATTTATTCATCAAACTAGCATACAATTTTATTTAATAAATAATAACTTTACCATGTAATAAAACAGATTTAATATTTGTAATGGCAAACAAAATGTGTATTTTAACAGATTATGAAGAAAATGAATTGCTATGGCCTTTTGAATATCCTCTTAAAGCTGATTTATCTGATTCTGGAACAGAAGAAACTCATGCTGCCGAATGGTAAGATAATCTAGAACATCATTTGGGATAAAATTATATATTACAATCTCAAAGGTGTGAATTTTGTAACATTTAATTGAAAGATATTTTTTTTATTTCTAATATTTAATAAAACTGACCTCTTAAACTAGATTAAATCGATAGGTATATCTTTCGAATTCAACAAATACCTTGCAAATTAATCTTACTTGTAAATTAGTAATAGTATGTAAATAATAACTATTATAATACTATAGAACGTAAACTTAATAACTTGTACAACACAGCATTGCATACAAATGTTTTTGTTGAAAATTATCTCACATATTAATATTATTATAAATATTTTGTTTTAAAGGAAGAATAATACAGAAAGGGGCCCTTTGATTCTTACATCATTTATTGAAAGTGGAAATATAGAAAAAGCGAAAAATCTATCAGTAGTAGACCCAAGTCAATTCGCTGGCGTCAACAGTCATGCTGCATATTTCACTGTCAATAAGACAAACAAGTGGCACTTGTTCTTTTGGTATTTCCCTGTGCAAGGATTTCCACTAGAAAGTACACCATTGATTATTTGGCTGCAAGGTGGTCCTGGATGCTCTTCTTTAACAGGAGCATTTACTGAGATAGGTCCAATACAATTCAAGAATGGGAAAGGTATCTAAATCTAACGTTGAATTGTTTACTTGAAATTTTATTAAGACACTTTATTAATTTAATGTAAAAGGGGATATGATTATTCATAAACGACTTATAATATACCTATTTAACTGCAGACAGTGGTTCTATTTTATTTTTCAACTATAAATTTAAATATAAAATAGCACAAAACCATTACTTAAATTTACATCATGTTTTGAAAATAGAAGTAAATACTAATAACTTACGTATAATTTACAGTGGAACGAATGCCTATCACATGGGGAAGCAATTATTCCTTGTTGTTCATTGACAATCCTGTTGGTACTGGATTTAGTTTCACCGAAAACAAAGAAAACTATGCGACTGATGAAGACATGGTTAGAATAAAACTACAGTTCATTCGCATTAAGAAAATAATTATAGACGTCGACCAAACCGAGAAGTAGAGGTTACTAGATCAAATTCAAGCGTTTCTTGTCGAGTCGTCGTTCGTTTTTAATCATATTAACGTTTGTAGAATGTCAACTTGGCTGAGCCTACAGGGTTGAAGAAATCATAGTGTCGTAAGGAAGCAGTAAATCTGAACTGTTACTTTATCATAATTTATTTATATATTTACACATCATTCACATTTCATGCATTGCCGGACTCAATGCCTACCTTTGCCTTGACCTTTAAAGTGCTTAAGACAATCTTGATTTCGAGAGGAAGCTCATTATAAAAAACTACTGTACAACAAAGGATGAGCTAACAAACTCATAAGTATGAGACGGACAGCGAAGAAGAAGGTTATTAGAGAACCGTAGCTTCATCATCATTATCAACAGCTTTCAACAATTCACTGCCGGACATAGGCTTAATAGATTTGTCACTATTATCTTAATGCGAATATACTCCAATCCTTTTTAAATTTAATTAAATATTATATTGTAAGCATTAACTTAAAACGTTTCTTATTAAAGGTTGGTGAATGTCTTCTAAGCTTTCTCCAGCAGTTTTTGCAAGTTTTCACTGAATTAGAAAAAGCTCCTATATTTATTACTGGTGAATCGTATGCCGGTAAATATATCCCAGCATTTGGACATTATATACATCATCAGAACAGTAAAGAAACAACGCCAATAAATCTCAAGGTGTGTAATTACTCGATAAGCTAGTATATTCATAAGATAATGTGAATGACTCATGGATTATTAGATTCAAGAGCAACCTGACCAGGTGCGTATTTGTCGTCTCTAGCAAAAATAAGTGATTGTGGCGTTTCTAACCAAACTATGAGCTATTTACTGATATGCCCCGCCAGCCCTGAATTATGTACGCTTGATGATCTATATCAAGTTATGCGAAACGCAATCCCCACTGCGGGGCACTGGGCCAAAACCATTTAAGTATTCCTATTAAAACTCAAATTTCAGCCTATCGATTCAATTGTCTAGAAACTATCAGAAACAATACCAACCAATTTTTATACCCTCCAAATAAAGCTAATTTTTAAGCCTAACTGTTTTTTTAACTTTCTCTTCCTTTTAATTTGTGTTTAACGGTGTAGAAAATTAATTACAAACATTATTAAGTTTCCATATTCCAGGGCCTAGCAATTGGTGATGGATGGACAGATCCACCGACACTTCTCCATTATTCAGAGTGGGCACTACAAGTGGGACTGCTAGATCCTAAACAAGCAAAAGGGATACATCAAATAGAAGAAGATGCTAGAAAATGTTGGAATAAACACGACGATGTGTGTTTCTCCGAGGAAAGTATAGTTATATATTATAAATTGAATTTAATCTTTTTGCATATCGTAAAACTTAAGAGTCGTTTGTTTGGTGGAAAGCGCTGTGATGCCCCTGGGGAATAAAATTGTAATAGACAAAATATCATAACGACAAAAGGTCATAAGGTAACGGACCTATTATCATATGATATACCATTTGATTCAATATTTTTTCCATAAGAGGCTATAGAAAAAAGTTAATATAATGTATACTTTTGAAGTTATTACGAAAAATATATAATACTGATTTTATATTTAGGTGTACCAGTAACTGCATATAACCATTTTATTCTCGTAAAGTTGTAATATAATGAAAACCATAACCGTATATTACGATGTTTTTCTATAGTACTTTCATGAATGAAGTGTAATTGTAATAAACCAATACGATTTTGTTCTTGTATAAGTTACCACTGTCTTTTTTCGTATAGCTATATAACAACTTTGTTTTTGTATGAAAATTTAGGTAAAGCGTGTTATTTGAAAAGAGTAATCAATTTATTTACGTGAATAAAATGGTATGACGCCTTACCGATTTATCGAGACATATGTTCGTTCCGTAGTGAACGACTACGATGTTTTTATGGTTTAAATTTGTTACATGACTTACGGAGAAAAAAAAATTAAAACTGTTATAACTGGACGAGGTTACCAAAAAAAAAAAATTAAAAAAATCAGTAGGTGTATCTCGACCCACAGATGTCGAAAATACAAAAACATTAAAAAGGTGGTAATAGCACATTACCAGTTTAATGTCCGGGGACGTCAGGTATTCCTGGTTCGTGTTTATAAAATAATGAAAAATTCTGTAAAAATAGGGAATTATCTCTATCTATAAAATATTTTAATCGATTAAAGCTTTTTCAGGCACATGAGACGATTAACCAATAATCATTTTTCTTTACAGAATGGCAGACTTGCATACTTTTTATTAAAACAGTATGCTCCCGTTAACTCTAACAATTATTTATATGATGATAGATTGTCATTCGAACATATAAAGTTTCTAAACGAACCTGACATTCAAGATGTACTTCACGCGAAAAGGCTAAAATATGTATCCTGTTCTATGACACCCTATAGAAATTTAAAAAGCGATATGTATAAAAGCACTAAGTCCTGGTTAGAGGAATTGTTAGAACATTACGGAGTTATGTGCTACAGGTATTACTAAATTCGAATTCTATTTGCTTATCTTATCTAATCCAAATTTATAAAACGAAAACCAGCAACCTGAAACCGACGTTTACCGAAATCATTTTTTCATCTTTCTTTGAAAAAGTAATCCATTTATACGATAGAGTATGTTTACTGAATTGGTGTTATTAGAATATATTTTTTTAATAACAAGTCCAACCTTAGAAATATAAATTCTGTGTAGCAATAGATTTTACAAACATACATGAAACGAACACAAAGAAACACCAAGACTCAGAACAACCATTTGTGAATCCTACAAAGTGTTGTCCCACGTGGCATTATAGTCGTCACAAAATAAGAAGCCCGGTTTGACATTTGTCATCGTGGCGTAACTAATAAGATTAATTCGTGTTGTTGAGTGCAATTTTTCAATATCAAGTTAAACTTGATGGTTATTTATGATACGCGTTGTGATAGTGTATGGGTAACATAGTAATTAAATTATGAATTAGATTTTTCAATTTCTTACATGCGGCATGTCAAATGACAAATGTCAAAACGGGCTTCTTGTTTTGTGACGACTATAGTAGTAGAAAGCGGCATCTTTACCAGTTTTTTTTTTTTTTTTTTACGTGTGGAAATCCCCGCGGACCGTCACCCCGTCGGGGGTTACGGCGGGGTGGTGTGTCGGACTCGAACCGACTAAAACCACACGGTGTGACCCTCTCTGCGCCTTTGTATTGGAAGGAGTCCAGGGAGGGGATTTCCTTCTGGACTCACGACATCTTTACCAGTAGGCCAACCTCTATATTACTAAATTTTAAATTTCTGTTATATAGCGGTCAACTAGACATGATAGTCGCGTACGCGCTTTCAGTCCATACGTACCAAAGTCTCAAATGGTCTGGACAGCAAAGTTACTTGAATGCTACAAGAAAGCCCCTCTACGACGAGGCCGACCCCTACAAAGTTAATTCGTAAGTATCGCATTGTATAAAACAAAACATATACCTAAGTATTTTTTTCGTTAAAATTAGTATACGTAAGTGCAACTGGTAAACACCTGTTGCATTTACGCAGTTGCATTCAGGGTGTTAACAAGTCGAAGAATGAACATGTTAGTAATAACACGAGCTTGACCGGAACCTTACTACCTTCGCATAGATAGGCACCTAAAATGACAAAATGACAGGCCCAATGATACGGAAGCATCTCACTGTGCCGCAATAGTGCTGGACACCATGCTGCATTGCTTGCATTGGCAATGAAGATAGGATTCTGAGCAAGCAGCCTGATGCCTGATGGCAACCATGAGCAGAAGGCAGAATAAAGTAATTTTTCAAGCTTATATATGTTTTAAAAAATAGTTTTAAAAATCTAAACAAATACGCTTTTACACTAAAAAGTAGAAAATAATTTTGATGTAAAAAGCGTGGGGCGACGTTATTGAAATATTTTCAGAAAGCACCACACGCTTTGTTACAATAAAATTATTTTCTACTTTTTAGTTTAAAAGCGTGTTTGTTTAGTTTTTTAAAACTATATTTTTTATAAAAAAGAATAAAAAATTGTAATTTGTTTAAACATTTTTTTTTTGTTTTTTCAATTTGTGTATTGTCATCGGTTCTCGATAAATCTACAAAGTTTGAACGAAATCTGAAGGTTTAAAGTGGGTCAAAAACGCATCCAAAGGAGTCGGTTACAAATAAACAAACAGGTGAAGCTAATAAAAAGCGTGTAAAAAGTACTACGACTCTATAATACTTTATGAATTTCGTCTTGAGTGTTAGTAGTCGGCATTACAGATAGTGACTTTTACCACCTCCTTAATCTTACTCTGCGTATTCCAAACTCTACTCATTAAATGGGCAGCGTGAGAGCCGCCTAAGGGACATAAGCTAGGTAAGTCAACAGCACTGCAAATATAAATAAAATTGGAAATGGCCAGATGATCAGCATGGTAGAACAACACCTTCTTATTGTAGAGAGTCCTATAACCATCGCTAAACTACCAAGGGTTGTTAATGATGATGATCACTATCTAAATATTGATAGGTAACAATTTAAATGATAGAGTTTTTCTTTGCAGCTTCATCAAAGCCAGTGGCAACTTTATGGATGTCATGGTTCGTAATGCTGGACATATGGTGCCAGCAGACCAGCCACGAGCCGCCAAACAAATAATAGATATGTTTATACAAAAGTTTAAATAAATCAATGATTTATCCGGTCTTTTTGATTATGAGGATTGTTGTATTCATGTGAATGTTAAATATGTATTGTGCAAGTCACTAAAAACTATTTTTTTCGACCGTAACATACCCCTTTCGATTTTTCATTTCGTTCTGATCGATAAACTTTATCGTCTTGTTGCATAGATAGGCCTCTATGACAACCCGCAAGTAGGGTGGCACCTCATGATACTCAAGAGCCGCCCTAATTGCCAGCCAGGAGAGGGTGCCGAAAGCGTTGACGATATCAAGGACAACTGCCAATGCCACCCTCCCGAAGGCGCGAACATCCTTGGGATTAATTAGGTACAAGCAAAAATATGCACAGATTGTGTAGGCGATGTAATACATTGTCCAAGGCTCATGGAGTAGATACTTGTAAGCCCTTACAAAGATTTAAAAAAATCCTTGTTTTCAAATGCTTTTTGTTATCCTTAAATGTATGTGAATTCGTTCTTGATTTATTTTATATCCATATATGTCGGGACGGTATGCCCGGTAATGTTTTTAAAAACAGTGACGTCATTACTATTATTATTATTGGACTATTCCAATTTCAGAAATAACTTAAAATAAACTTTACTTCAACCAGAATTCACTTTTAATTAGTATTGATTACACGGCTTCAAACATTTCACAATAACTTATGATCCCTCCGCAGCAACGGGCGGCTTTTTATAGGCACTGTAGTGGGGCGGTCGACCGTTGCGAGTTGTTTACGTCAGCGAGAACACGTGCCGCGATGACGTAGTTCGTTGCATGTTGTGTTGCGCAGATACGACCATTCTGACCGGCAGTACGCGCTCTGCACTAGCCGCGTTGTTGATGTTTTACCGGTGAGTTTATCTATAAAACGTTAATGATTTTCTTTGATTTGGCATCTGTGTACCCGGTTAATTATATTGATGTCCACATTGTGGTAGGATATGAGGATAGCGTACTATGTGTTGTGATATACTCTGTGGTACTTTGTGTTGAGACGTACTCTGTGGTATTTTGTGTTGTGACGTACTCTGTGGTACTTTGTGTTGTGACGTACTCTGAGGTACTTTGTGTTGTGACGAACTCTGCGGTACTTTGGGTTGTGACGTTCTCTGTGGTACTTTGTGTTGTGTTGTGTTTGTCTTTATAACAAAACTGAATTTCCCTTGAGGAATCAATCCAATAAGAATCCCAGAAAAGTGCGTTAGAGACTTTCTACAAAATTTTCAAATCAGTTTGGTTATACGAGCCTTAAGGAGTTGCTTCTCTTAATAAGGTTAAGATAAAATATGTCATAGTATATTTAAAGTCGGCCCCAAAAATGACTTGTGAAAAAGCTTGAATAAAATCAGACCTTCACCACTATACTAACTCTATAATAAGAGCGCAATGCTACAACTGAAACCATAAGTAAATGTGTTGGTGCTTAAACTTTAGACTAGAAAAATCCTATCAAGTCTTGCTAATTTCAGATAACATTTCATTGGCAAAAATTTGATACATTAGATCTTTTAAAAAAATGCGAAGTT
The DNA here is from genome assembly GCA_932526445.1 of Phragmatobia fuliginosa. Classification (NCBI taxonomy): domain Eukaryota; kingdom Metazoa; phylum Arthropoda; class Insecta; order Lepidoptera; family Erebidae; genus Phragmatobia; species Phragmatobia fuliginosa. The sequence goes on along the minus strand of OW052074.1, from coordinate 12,968,029 downwards.
GCTAAAAAGAAGAATTTTCGTGTTATTCAACCTTAAAGTGCATTTTTTTGTAAAAACAGTGCGTCATTGTGTATGGGCAAAAAGATCCACCTAAAAGCAAAATCGTGTGTAGACTGGAAGAGCCCTCTCAACGATGACCGCTTGAATGGTGAAGGGTTGTTGTCCCACTAAGTTATCCGGCTTTTTAAAAAACAAACCCATGTTTGTACCACCACCTACCCATAAGTAAGATTATTTAAAACATTATTTGATAAACTATAATCTAAATCCAGAATCAGGTGATTGTTTAATCATTAATCAGAGATCGATCGCAAAGTTCGCTATTGACGGGTAAGTGACGGTGATCCACAACCGTTAACATTAATTTAGAAACTTTATTGTACTTTAATAAATTTCCACCCTGATTTATGAAAGTAAAATATTTTATATTAGTTTTGATTCCTGTTTAATTTTAACAAAAAGAAACCGACTTTAATGAAAAACTATTCCGAGTACCCAAATCGCGACAATTGTGCCTATGATATTTGAGGAGTTCCCTTGATTTCCTTGAGATCCCATCATCAGATCCCAATATGGTGACGATGGGACCACCTGTAAGCTACGCCCATTCCAATGCAAAAATAATTTTTGAAATCGGTTCATAATAGACGAAATTATCGCTGAACATACATAAAAAAAAAATGTGAGCCGTCACGGGACGCCTGGCAGATGTGAAACATCGCCATTATTTTGTAAAAGTAATATGCCGAAAAGAACATATTGTAATAGGAACTAAATATGTCATAATGATAAAATAAAATATTACGTAGTAGTGGTACGCAGTAGTGTGTACGGTGTGGCGACGCGTCGCCACACCGTACACACTACTGCATATAGACTGTATATATATACCATCGTATAGCGTGGCGACGCGTCGCCACGGCATGCGTCGCCACGCCAGAAATCTGTTTTACGTGCGGCTATAGATGTTTCACATCAAAAAAAAAAGGTTCCGACGAATTGAGAATCTCCTCCTTTTTTTTGAAGTCGGTTAAAAAGTAATTGTACAGTTAGACAATTGCGTGCTGCCGATGAATTATATCGGGCACATGAAACATTTAATGACATTGTAACATAATAAATGATTTGTGTTTTTATTTATTTGTAGTCAAACTCAGTACAGTGTTAGATTGGGTAATCGAAATGGAAAAAAATACTAAACACATTAATAGAATATTACTTGTGTGTTTATTTACTTCTGTGGTCACTGCAAATTTTTTTAATGGTACAAATTCAAATGAAATACTCAGTAACTGTGTTGAGGGTATTGTGCGAAAAGGGAACACTAACATTTCTCTATTGGAATTTACTCTTGTTAATGTAAAGGACGATTTGTTAATAACAACACTACATAAAATTGGAAGCCTACGGTTTATTTCAACATTTGATGATAACAGAATTTTTAACAGTGTTTATATCATTGAAAGCGAAAATCTCCAAGTTCTAAGCCATGAATTAAGTCAAGTTATTAATAATAGACAGTGGAATCCTAAAGCTAGATACCTTATTATACTCCACAATCTGAAAAACCATGATGTACTTAACATTACGAATTTATTTTTTGAGTATAATATGGATGACGTCTTTTTCATTTTCCACAAGAGGAGGAATTATGCTGTTTATAAATTAAATGTTACATCAAATAATAATTGTCGTAGATCCAATAGGTGGGCATTTGTGTCATTTTGCTCAAAAATCATGGCCATAAAAAGTTTACCGGTGGTAAGGAGACAGGAAAGTATTCGTAATTGTCAATTTAAATTTATCACTTACAACATGTGGCCCTTTATCAGTTTTGATAGTACAAACAGAGAAGGAATTGAACAACGTATTTTAAAAGAGTTTGAAAATTTTGAAAATGTCAGGATTGAACTTGAGACAGTAATAGATAAAACTAATGTAAATGGAGTTATAGAATCGAGTTCTATTGAAGATATGTTAAAAAGTGTACAGGATAACGAATTTGAAGGAGCAGTTGGAGGTTTTGTAACGACCACTAATACACAATTTTTGTCATATACATATCCATTTATAACCGACCATGCAATATATTTATTGGCCCGTGCTGATAATTTACACCCCTGGGAATTCATTATAAACTGTTCAGGTCTATCATTTGCAGTTTTAATAGTATTCATAATTTTGTGTGCAATAACCAATTTACTAAAAATGTTTCCTACTCAGGAAGGAGATGTTTCACGCGATATTTTACTTGTACTGGGATACATACTGAATAAGACTGGTGTAAAAAACATCCACCCAAACCTACCACAGAAGTTATTATTTTTTAATCTACTATGGTTTTCGCTAGTGTTGCCTTATGTTATCCATGGACAAATTTATAGCTCAATAACCAAACCCAACCGGGGCTATGAGCCAAAAGATGTTAACGAACTTAAAGATTATACGTTTATTATGTACTCAAAATTTGCATACAATACTCCTTGGGTAAAGCAATGTGACAGTATATTAAATTGTTTATTAGAAGTGACGAACGACAAGACGAAAAAACTTTACACGACGATTTCAAAAGCTTTTGTACTGGCTCATAGTTCAAAAATAATCGACGATCAATGCAATAAGAAAGTACACAAATTAGACAAAGTTACTATGGAATTTCGAACCATGTTTCTACGTCGCGGTTCGGTTTTGCTCGATCCTTTTAACAAGTTTATGTTAAGTATGGTGTCCGCGGGTATAACAAATAGATATATCAATGAAATTTTTTACTTAGAGAACTTGAAGTGTCAGTACCGTCAAAGCGCTACCATACCAATAAATATAAGTAATATGTACGTCCTCTACATAATGCTACTTGTGGGTTACGTGATTTCCTTAATTGTTTTTACTCTAGAGTTAATATTGGGAGCAAAAAAAATGTATTAAGTTCATACATTTCAAGATTATTTCAATAAAACGGTCTCGTCAAAGTTTTAATAGTTTGTTTCATTTTCTTTACATTAACGGCACTTTCAGTTTTTACCTGACTACGACAAAGCCATATCTCAACAACTACTAATTAGAACTGGAAATATGAGGTATCGTTAGAAGCGTCTTGATTGTCCGCTGATTATAGGCTATATGACGAGTCTATGAATACAAGGTGGAGCCCTCTAGTAGTCATAAAGTACTGTGTTAAAAAAAAAGATAATTAATAAAAAAATAAAATCGGACGTCTTACACACAACGTCATCTAATCCTAAACTAAGCAGAGCTTGTATTATGGGTACTAGACAACTGATATAAATACATAAACATACTTTTTTTGTAAATACATATATATTATATGTCGGGGCGTCAGGGGCCTCGTTATGGCCATACATCGTGGGCGCACCGCCCACGATGTATGACCAATATATCCAATCATTATTTACAGTAATGTAATTTATGGTACATAATCACGCGCCATCATATATTTTTTTATTACATACCTATAGAAATCGAACCCAAGACCTCTTGACCAGCAGCCGCATACGCTAACCACTAGACCAACAAGGCAGTCTATAAATGTGGCATGATTGGCTTCATTGGAAAGTACATTTCAACATGTACATTTTAAAAATATTAGTAATATTGGCATTGGCATGGCATGGCACTTTGTCCGTATTTCTTCAATAATTGTAATATTTCTACGACATTCTTTTCTGTCGGTGTACAATTTATTACGATCGGCTTAATTTGTTAATTAAAATATACTTTACAACTAAATTAGTTATATTACGCAAAAAAAATTTTTTTTTTTAAAGTAGTCAGCGTCGTTATTTGTCGTTTTGTACATTTGCATTGATCTTGTTATCTTAGAATGGAACATATTAAATAAAAATATGTTGTTTCGAAACGTTTACTAACATGGCTGTAAAAGATTTTTGCATAGTAATTTCGTGTTGACTTTACAAAAATTCTTTAATTGAAATTACCATGTTGTTTCACCCAGATGTAATTAAATATAGTCTTGCCATAAATGTTGATAAGGAATATTCTTTTTTTTTAATTGCATGTAACATTAATTACTGTAATGTGTCTTGGTTGATACAATCATATATTGATACAATAAACGTTGAAGCCAATTAGGGGTCATTCGTTTGTTATGTAAGATGATTTTTATTAGATTTGATCTTCTCACCACCCTCCCACCCAATTAATATTTTTATTATATAAAAATCTAAAGAAGAAAATAGGCCAAGTGTATAATAGATATTGTTAATTATTATTACAAAGTTTATGTGCGAATATTTCCAAGTCAGGGCATTTTACAAGTTAGGCCTCTATAACTCCTGAACTAATAAAGTTGTTTAAGCTGTTATAGTTTTCCTTTTATCTTCATCACATGGATGACTATTATGTTTTTTTTCACATATTTTGAGCGGGCTGCTTAGTTTTTAAGAACAGGGAGGACTCATTCATCAATCAACATCCCAATGATATAATAACAAAGTTGTTATGTGGTTAACTTGCGCCGATATTTTGATACCTTATTTACAAAAATATGGCTCAGTCCTACTGTAGTGGGATAATGTCTATATTGTAGTTTACTGATAAATTGTGAAGTTTCTTTAGAAACAAATTCTTTCGACAAATATCAAAAAGAATTTACAATTTTTTTCAGCGCACTGTTATCTATATTTTCGTTAAAGCTTTGAAAGTATATAATGTCTTTTAACAATTATAAGTCGTTTTTAATGCTGCCCATTCCGTAGAAACTTGAATATTTAAAATTTATATATCTTAACCTTGTAAATGCATATTTCTCTCACAGCCTCTCGTTCTTCTTTGTTAGTACGTATAAATCAATAAATTTACAAACAGTACAAGGGCCATGTCATCCATTTTGCTCAATATAGAGCAGCAGGTCTCTTAAATAAAATGCCTTTTTCAGGAACACCTATCAAGAAAATCATTGTGAGATGCAAAATTTCTCTGTAGTCATCTCAAGATTGATGTATACTGTTTTTTGGGAAAAAATCCCTATCTGTGGTGAGCTATTTTCTATGCATGTTTTATAAGTACATAAAATGTGACATAAACGCATAAAAACAACGACATAAAAAATTAGTGCAACCAAAATTTATGATTTCGTTGAAAGCTTTTTCTTAAAACTTTGACAGCTGGTAGCGAATTCTCAATCCTAATTATATTGAAATGACGAAAAGCCGCAGGGATACTTTAAAAATCGATAAATATAAGGACCACAAGTAAAATTTAGAGGTAAGTTTGTGATTTTTGAGGGATAAGCCCTTAAATAGTTGTTTCGATTGGAAAACTCTTTTCTTTTTTAGATTATTAGTTACTAGTCTACTAGTCCTACTCTTATAGGCTGCAAGTCCTTAGCCATCTTTTAAAATACATGGTATTGTTCTAGGAGCTATTTTCATATCCCGAGGTGAAATCTATTGCTTTATTCGAATGTCTTCAACTTATTTTCCTTACTGCTTCAATCACCTTTTATGTGTTGTTTTACAAGTAAATAAAGCTATGGCTAAATAAATGAGGTCTCGGAAATGATAAATGAACCTTCTTATCTAATCTAATGAAATTGTAGTAAACATTAAAAAAGCTTATATTAATGGTTTCTGTAAGGCTAATGTAATTTGCTTAGTATCCAGTTGAAAGTCTACGGTTTTTATCACTTCAGCATAAACATAGTCTTCTTGAATATCATCATTCAATTCGCTTTCTGAAATAAAATATACAGATATGTCAGTCTTCATTAAATCATTCATCTGGTTTATTGGTTTAACAACCGCAACGGCTTACGAAATGATAACTGAAACTTTCAAAGAAAAAACGCTTAGTGATTGCGTGGTAAAAATGATTGAAGATTTGAGTCTTAACAAGTCTATTTTAGATGTTAATCTTGTGAAAATAGGAGATGAAATTAAAGTTTCTGAAATGCATGAATTTAAAACCTTACGATTTATTACTGGAGAGTTTTCACTAAGAAGAAATTACGATATCATTATTATTAAAGCTGAAAGTTATAAGGATTTCATGGAAACTGTGAGCAAATTTGCTACAAATGTACTCTGGCATCCTCAAAGCCAATTTATAATGATACTAAAAAATTTAAAAGATCATGAGATATTGAATGTTACAAACCATTTTTTTCATCCTAACATGTATGACATTGTGTTTATCTGTTACAAAGACGAAAATTATTCAATTTTTAAATTTCATATAACATCCAACGGTTTTTGTGCTAGACCTGACAAATTGGTTTTGGCATCGACGTGCTCTAAATATCTTGGTACAAAGAATTTTACCGTTAAAAAAAGAAATATAAGCCTTCGTAACTGCCGTTTTAAATTTATCACCCGTGTATCATGGCCTTATTTTCATTTTAATTCTACCATAAAATTGGGAATGGACCAACGTATTTTAAAATCGTTTGAAAATTACGAAGGAATCCAGATTGAACAACATCCAACGTCTATAAAAACAGATAAATATGGACGGATTTTAGCAAATGTTGAAAAAATGTTGAAAAAAGTAGAGGAAAAAGAATTTGAAGGAGCGATTGGAGGACTTATGCTAACTTTAAAACGTACTGAAAGATTGTCGTTCACATATCCTGTAATCATAAACAGTAAAGTAACAGTATTGGCCACCGCAGATGATTTAGGGCCTTGGACAGGCGTTTTGAAACAAATGTCATTTGTTTTTCTGATGACAAGCATTGTATTAATAGTTTTTTGTGTTTCAGCCAGTGTGATTACCATTTTTCCATGCCAGCAAAGAGATATTACTCGCGATATTTTAGTTGTAGTCGGATACATCCTAAACAAAACTAATGTCGTAAATGTTCATCCAAAATTAGCGCAAAGACTTATATTTACATGTCTGCTTTGGTTATCCCTTTTGTTACCATACATGATTCAAGGCTATTTATACGGTTCCATAACTCACCCAATCCGGGGTTACGAGCCAAAAGAACATAGTGAAATTACTAGTTATACACCGTTAACATACGTAGGATTTTCTGGTGAATGGAGCGGTTTGAAGGGAATGGATTGTGGGACAAGTATGAACTGCTTATTAGAAGTCAAAAACAGCAAGACGAAGTCTTTATTCACTATTGTTTCACGCATATATTACTCTGCTTTCAGTTTAATTTTAAAAGATGATCAATGCAATTTAAAAGTATATCCTCTGAAAAAATCTTTTAACCAAGAATTCATATCGATATATTTATCTCGCGGTTCAATTCTAATTGATCGTTTTAATCAATTTGTAATACGTGTGGCCGCAGCTGGTTTCATAGATAAATATTTTCATGATATAGTTTACTTTGAGAAGATGCAGTGCAAATTTCATGACAAAAACCATATCATTTCATTAAAACTAGAAGACGTATACGGCTATTTTATTATTCTTGTTTTGGGTTATATGATATCTATATTTATTTTCATTGGCGAGTTAATATTTAGCTCGTATAATTCGCCTTAAAACTTATTTGTTATTCGAATGAAATATTTATTTCTTTATTTTTATTTATTATGTAAACACGATACCTAACCTAATATTAGTATTAGATATGCGCAATATGATGAAAAGAGCAAATTTTCAAAAGTATTATCTATTTAATTAAAACTCTGTGCACAAAGAAATGGCCAATGCAGAGAAAATACGAGCTACTTATTGGGCAAATATTAGATAAAAGAGGTATGGTATGTAAAAGAGGTAGGTTACAAGTAAACTCTTTGACCATGATTATATTAAAATACTTATATAGTAATACACACATATACATATATAGTGCATTTAATATATTATATATCTATAGGTACAAATTGAAATATGTATGTATAGATATAATATAAGATAATATAAAAGTGCGAGAAAGTGGATCAACTAAGGGCTTGTCCACATCTCCACGTCACGACGTCGTCAACGTGGAAAGGTGCGGTATCGTAGCACGGCGCGTTGCCGATGCCGCGAAATGTTAGTGCACGGTACGGCAACGTCGTCGTGGAACGGCCGTTCCACGGCGACGTTCCCGTACCGTGGCCCTAAGAGGTCGCCAGTCCTAGCACTTCATCCATTAAGACTATTTTTATACCCCCAAAATAAATTAATTAAACATCAATCTCGAATCATTTCTAAAATGTAATTACTATGTTTCCGTAGGCTATTGTAGCTGTAAAATAGAACTCCGAATATGTAATCAAAAACAGCAATATTTATTTATTTAATTTAATCAATCAATTTAATAAGCTGTGCCTACACGGAGGTGATAAAGATCAAAGCGCTTTTTGCTTTTAGCTGTATGCATTGTCAATTACATCAACATTAGGTATAATAAATTATAATGTGAGCTCTTTCAAAGTTTACACTAACAATAGATTAAAAGAGGCAATTAATTAAGTGAGGAGCATCATTATTTGTAATATTTAATCGTAGTAGAAAATTTATTTTATTTTGAATTCAATAAATTAATATAGCTTAATGTACACTAATTTTAGTATGACAAATTGTACCTATGCCTACTTACACATGTTAATGTCTTCTTGACATGGAAAAAAATGATTATAGGTTAACTAAACTATGTAACATGTACGTTGCCATTAATTAATACCTTTTTATACCGAATCTATCTTTTTAATCTCCATTTAATAATAATTTCAGTTAGGACTTCGGACTTTCTTGTATGAACCATGACTGAAAAACAATCAATACCTAATGAAGTGCGCACAGCCAAATGCCTTAGTTGATTGGAAAACAATGACCAAGGGCAATCAACTCAGGTGTGGTTAGACCGTTTGTGGCATGTTATGAGCGTTTCCGTGATTTGGAGGTCACGGTAGGCAGTTGGTCTCGGCTATTATCATAACTTAACAATCGTGAAGCTTAGTTGGAAGCCTTCGGGCGACCCAAAAACATCCAACGGATAGATTACGTAGCTACAACGTGTCTTGTCAGTCCCCAACCAGCACCCGCCAGCGATGGGACGTATGGCCGTAATCCTCTCCCGTGAGGAGTTTCGAGTCCCCGCAGAGGGACGATATGGGTTGTTGTTTATCAATGTAAAGTTAGCATATAGATGCATTACTCGGGATGTTTTTTTTAATAAATACATATAAAATATATGGTACTTACATCAAAAAGACATTTTTAATATTTTTGTATGTCTGTCTGTCCGTACGTCTGTCTGTTTGTTCCGGCTAATCTCTGAAAGGGCTGAACCGATTTTAAACAGATTTCACTGGTAGAGGGCTGATGACTTAACCAGTAACTTAGGATAATTAACTGAACATTTTATTAGACTAGCTTCGCTCCGCGGCATTACTCAGGATTGATAACAATAACCGCGAATAACACCGCGGAACTCGGCTAGTTTATTCATATAATAAAAGTAAGGTAGTGCTATATTTGTTTATTTCTGGTTCTCTTACAACTTAAATAAGTAATCTACATGTAAACTAAAATTTTAACCAAGTTTATGATTAAGACAAAACACACAAACTTTCACATTCAATTCGTAATATTATTTACGTTATAAAATTTGTTATAATGTATTATTTTTGATAAACATGTCAAGATGGATTACAAAATTGACCTTGAAAAAACTACTCCCTTGCAAGAAAATTCTGAGTGCAGTCCTTAAACAGTGTCAAATAAAAAGTAACATCAACATATAAAAAAGCTTTTCCATCTACCAAAAAATAGCAAAACTACTAACTTTTGCATGATTGCATAAAAAAAATTGAACTTTGATCTTCCTTAACAAAAACAGTGTTCCTTTTTACTGTGTGGCTACCTCGTAATTATGGTTTGACATCGTTCACAGCTGACATTATGTGATCTTGTTGTCAAGGAGTAAACATGTAGAAAAAATTACTATAAATACTGAAGCTAGAGCCATCTTTGGAATCCATTAGATATGGTTAATTAAATAAATGCCAACATATCCGACAGTGAGTGCATGTTGATTGAAGAGTGTTATTTTCATCGTTGACAATGAATGAGTTAAGAACATTGATCTATAATACACGTATATCTCAATCACTTAACTCCTTGACCGCACGATTGATCTGGTTTTATAAGTGGTCACTGCTTTCTACTTCACCAAGTGTCGTGTGTTCAAATCCAACATGGGAAAACACTATGTGTGATTTACAAACTTTGTTTCAAAATCTTAAGATAAGTTGATCGATTCCCAACTTTATGGTAGGATCAGAATGGGTGAAGGGCCACGACATACGTGTAATAAACTTCAAATGGCAATCACGTAAATTTTCAATTGTTTCTTGAATCAATAAATTCTTCGTTTTAAGATATTTCGAACACGTTCATAGTAAAACCAAATGGTCAGGTCTACTGCAAAAACTATAGGATGTTCTATTAAATTTATAAATTGAATAATCTCCGTGTTCGTAGCATATAAATATGATGACATACATATTATAATTCATAAAAAGTTTTGTAATATCTAGTAGATCACGTTCTTTCATTCTTTTTAGTATTATTATAAAACTTCGCTGAGGATTCCACAGTACATCTGTAGCAAACTTACTTACTCTTTCTATTATATCTTCGTAAATTTTGTTCGTAAATAAACAGCGTTATTATAATTTCTATTCCATATAAAATCACCAGTCACAAATCGCAGGCCTTGAATTTTGTACATTTCTGAAATGTTTATGTCATCATCTACGTTCATAATATTGACATCTAATTGAGCCTTGTTACAGCGCCAATCTTTAATAATTGCTGTAACACAATTACTAAGTGTTTCATCTGCAACGACTTCAATTATCTCTTCGTAAGCCATTGTGGCTGTGAAACGAAGAATCCACAATATGTTAAATATTATCATACTTATTTATTCATTTTTGTTTACTAAATAAAGAAAAGACTGTTACTACCAAAGTGATATTTTTTTAATTTTTACTGAATGCATGGTTAATGACATCCGCTTGTAAAACCTTTTACCATTATTACATTATACAAATCATTAATCATTTAATGGGCATTATTAAATAATCTACTTTAGCATTAAGTTCCTGTGTGTATGAATAATAATTATACTGTGATAAATTTAAAAATTATATATACATAGTCATTAACTATTATATTATCGATGTGTGTTTTACATGTATCACAAACAATGTGTGTGAGTGAGATATTTAATACCTAGAAACTTATGTGTAGGAAAGTGACAGTAAATTAGGTACCAAGAATAGTACATTGTTCACCGAGGGAGGAAAGGAACCGATTACTAGCGAGGGAGCAGTTTGGGGCCCGAAGGCGCAGCCTAGGGCCACAATACTCCCGAGGTAGGAATGGGACTTTCACCCGAGTGCTACACAGTGCTTTATACTACACCTGTGAGGAACATTTAAAGTATTTATAAAATAAAATCAAAACGTAAGACACCATGTAAAACACAATTTAGCTTAGAATTTGACATAATATTTATAAATATTTCGCGCTGCTTTTGTTTTTTTTTATTCTTCACATAAGGATATCAGTGGCACGGAAATTCCATATTTAAATTATATGAAAACTCCTTGACAGGCGCGCGCCATAGATAAGATAACACATGAGAAATGAAAATTCATACAACTTTCTCTCCCGCTAAAACACGTTAGAAATGGATTTTCATACATTTTTTCCTCCCGCTTATTTAGGTCAAGGAAAAGACTAACTTTCTCTTTTCATTTTCAGGGAATATTGACTACTGTTCCGATCAGGTGTAGTATAAAATATTTTAACTTTCACTCCTTGGAAATCGAATCGAAAAAGTGACATAGATATCGCATACCGAATTCTCAGATGAATAAAAAAGGTAGATAACGTACATAAAAAAAAGAAAAATGAATTCACTTTTTTACGTCGACAAAGTGCTACAATAAAAATATGAAAAATATTTTTATTTCGGGTACCTCCCCAACACGTAAAGTGGGGATATTTTTTTTTTCTCGCGGCTACCTCATCGTGTGGGATATCATTAGATGGGTCTTTTAAAAACAATGAAAGGTTTCTAAGACGTTTTTTGATTTAGGTATCCGTTTGTGAGAAATTCCACTTTGAAGGGCACTTTTTTGTAAAAACAGGATGTCCCCCCCCTCTTAAAGCTAAACGGCTGGCTCAAAAATCTTGAAAAATTCGTGGTGGTGGTCCATATAATGAACTTTAAAGGAAAACTATAACGGATTAGATGACTTTGTCAGTTCAAGAGTTATACTCGTAGAGGCTTAACTTGTAAAATGCGCTTACTTGGAAAACGTCATACAAAATTAACGCATTAATACGTAAACATAACAATTATCTATTAGGTACAATTTTAAATCCACGTACAATTATGGGTGTCTGAGAAACCCTTTCCTGTGCGTGGCCTGGCACGCACTTAACCGATTTTTAGGGTTCCGTAGCTAAATGGATTCTTATGGATTCGTCATGTCTGTTTGTCTGTCTGTCAGTCCGTGTGCCATAGCCACTTTTTTCCGAAACTATAAGAACTATACTTTTGAAACTTGGTAAGTAGATGTATTCTTTGAACCGCATTAATATTTTTACACAAAAATAGAAAAAAACAAGAAAATTTGGGGGTGATCTAGTAATGTTTTTTTAATGCGTCTTAAACTCTGAACCACATTATTTACCTTTCATTCAATCAGTACACTATTATTAAAACATCGATCAAAGTTACAACGAACTACAAGAACTTTATATGATGTTACTTGCTCTACGGAACTCTTTATGGCGTTCTACTCGCATTTGGCCGCTTTTCTTTTACCTTTGTCTGAATGCATGGTTAATGACATCCGCTTGTAAAACTTTTCACCATTATTACATTATACAAATCGTCAATCATTAAAGAGGCATTAATAATAGCATAAATAATCTACTATAGCATTAAGTTTCCTGTGTGTATGAACAATAATTATACTCTTATAAATTTTAAAATGATGTAATTATATTCATTCATTACATTAAGGATATGTGTTTTACATGTATCACAAACAATGTGAGTGAGATACTTAATACCTAGAAACCTATGTGTAAGAAAGAGACAGAAAATTAAGGACCAATAAAATATTTGAACTTTCACTCCAAAGAAATTTATTGGTATAGATATCACATACTGCATTAAATAACGATTTAGAATAGCATAACTCTTAAAAAATTAAATATATTATACTAAAAGAAAATCTGAGACTACTTCAACTTTTAATTTTTATATACACATCAGCTTATTTATTTTTTTAATATGATTTTTTACAAAGTTCTTTTTATTAAATTTAGAAACACGCTCGTCCAAATTAACATTTTACTATATTACTATACATTAACAAAAATAAATTTAAGTTAAGTAAAGGTTTATACGTTCATATTAATTTGCACAATATAATGAAAATTAAGAAAATATTACGTCATCGCTTTTGTAATTAGAAAAACATAATAAGTAAATAACATTTGTTTCTGACGTATTTTTAGTGAAAAAGTTTTTATTTTATATTTTTTTTGTATTAAACAACTGAACACCACCTTTTTCACCATCATTGGGCCGTTTGTTCACCGCCACCGTCATGGGGACGTCACCGAGATCGAAATTATTTCTGACTGAGATCACATTGACGTGACGGCAATCGTTTGTCCTCCTCGACGAGATCTTGGTGGTTCAATTTAATCAAGAACAAGATCACAAAAAATTACTAGACCTCATGAATTAAAAAATCTTATCATTACTGGACGTACTAGGATTTTCTTGATCCCAAAATTAACTCCACCATAAAAATAATGATAGAAATGATGTAGCCGACAAAAAGTATCATGTAGAGAATGTACATGTTACTTATAGTTATTGCCATGGTAGGATTTTGTCGATACTGACATTTTAAATTCTCTAAGTGTAACATGGACTTGTAGTATTTCCTTATTAAGCCTGCGGCTACCACACGAAACATAAACTTGTTAAAATGATCAACTAGACGTGAACCGCGACGAAAAAACATCGTCCGGTATTCAATAGAAGCATCGCCTAACTTGTATACTTCCTGATTACACTGATCATCAGTGACTTTAGAACTGTGTGCCAAGAGAAAAGCATTCGAAACAACTGTGTACAGTAATTTCGTTTTGTCGTTCTTCACTTCTAATAAACAATTTAATAATGTCTCACATCTCTTAACAAAAGGTAAGTCATGTGCAGAACCTGAAAACAGAACTAGCTTATATGCATTTAGTTCGTTAACCGTTTTTGGCTCGTAGCCGCGATATGGTTTTGTTACTGAGCTATAAATTTGTCCATTCATTATATAAGGTAACAATAATGCGAACCATAGCAGATTAACAAATAATAATTTCTGCGGTAAGTTTGGGTGAATGTTTTTAACACCAACCTTATTCAAGATATAACCAAGTACAAGTAGAATATCGCGGCTAACATCATTTCTCTGATTCGGAAAAATTTTCATTAGGTGAGTTAGTACACACAAAATTGTAAATACTATTATAACTGAAATTGACAAATGTGAATGGCTTGCGATAAATTCCCAAGGCTGTAACTTAAAAGCACGGGGCAATACATATATGGCATAGTCGGTTATAAATGGATATGCATATGATAATAACTCAGAACTATTGGTGGTAATAAAACCTCCAATTGTTCCTTCAAATTCGTTGTTCTGTACACTTTCTAGCATATTAAAAATAGAAACCGGCATAAGTACTCCACGTTCATCGGTTTTATTTATCACTGTATTCAGTTCAATCTTGACAGATTTATATTTTTCAAAATCTTTAACAACAAGTTGTTCGATTCCTTGTCTATTTGTATTATCAAAACTAGTAAAAGGCCACATGGTGTGAGAGATGAATTTAAATTTACAATTACGAATACTTTCCTGGCTTCTTACAACCGGTAAACTTTTTTTACTCAGATATTCAGAACAAGATGATAACAGTGCCCAGTTCTTGGATGTGTGACAGTGATCATTTGACGTAATATTTAATTTGTAAATGGTATAATCACTTCTTTTTGGTATAATGAAAAACACATCATCCATATTATGATCAAACAAAAAATTTATCAGATCCAGCAGAACACGTTTTTTTAAATATGGGAATATTACGATATATCTAGCTTTTGGGTTCCAATGTTCATCTCTGACAACTTCACTTAGTCCATTCCTGAGTTCTCGAAAATTTTTACTTTCAATAATATAGGCACTGTTAAAAATCCTGTGAGAAGAAAATGAAAATTTTCTTGAAATAAATCGTAGGCCTCCACTTTTATGTAATGACGATGTTATTAAATCATCCTCTACATTCACAAGAGTAAGATCTGAAAAAATCGTATCAGTACTGCCTTCCTTCATAATATCTACAACACAGTTACTTAGCGTTTCATCTGTAATAACATTGATAATATTTGCGTTGGCTACAGAAACGGATAAATATTGAAAGCAAAATATTGTTACAAGATCTATAATATTTATTTTTTTCATTTTAATAACATAACAAATGTATGTTAGACTACGTTTAGGAGGAAGTGAGGAAAACAGCCCATTGATCATAAAATTGTTACATTATAATGATTTCAATCACATACTTTTCATAATTTGTCGACGACACGCAACAGTCCCATCGCAACTATTTATTTATTTCATGTAATTTATAGTTTTTATAATGTTGTACATAATGTAATAAATGAGTTTGTTCCATATTGTAAACAGATAGGCATATATATCTAGTCTGGTTTAATAGATAACTTATAAAACTACAAAGAAAGAAAAATAAGCGTAGGCAATGTTAAAAAAAATCACAAGGGACACATCAAGAGGGGTGGACCGGGTTGTATCCCTAACTTATTTTTGGCGTCGTGTGCTAAAAACGTAATTGTCCCTCTTTGAACAGGATTTATATTAAATCCTTAAGTACCGGTATAATTTTGATATAAAATAATACAAAAAGTTGCTTATATATTTTATTACAGTATACATACCACTAAAACATATAGAAAATTACACATATAAATATTTATGGGGCAGATCGATTCACAAAAATTGAAAGTCAAATAACATGTGAATAAATTGTTTAGGATGTGAAAGAAAGCGAATATTACATTTTCTGTGAAAAATTACTTGTATCATTTTGCCCCACCAGTTGGGCACTTGGATACACCACGAGGGGTACTTTAATACAGAATTGAAATCGTACGTTCACTCGGTGAACACGAGACATATCTAAGCATAAATTAGTAGGTCAATATCATAGGCTACATAAAACGCATAATTCATTTATGGGTCTTTCCGTGCGATTTTTTAATAGGTTACCAGCTAGTGTTATGAGTCTATCAGTGGAAAAGTTTAAAAATGTAGTCAAAACTTATCTTATACGTAAAGGTTATTATACAGTTGACGAATTTTTAAATGATAAAGAAAAATGGATTTGACTACTTGCTCCTTATCATTTTATTCTACTCATGTGAATGTTGTTATCACATTGTTTAAGAGCATGATTTTACTTTTGTAAGTAAAGATTCTACGTGACGAATAGAGGCCATTCTTCTCTTTCTTTTGATCTTATAATTAATATTTTATATTTAATCTTTCGTTACCAGTAATTTGGCCAATATTTGAGCACATAGTTTTTACCTTTGTTGTAAGTAGATGCTCCTACTATGTTGTACCCACTGAGGCTGTTGTTGTTGTTTTTTTTTTTTTAAATTAGCTTATGTTCTAATTTTTAATCACGATAATTTGCATCAGTCCTCTAACATGGTGTATAGTATATTAGTGGCAGCACCTTACCTCCATATCAGGTTTATAAACATTAAAACTATGTAAACATTGGCGATTTGAAAGGAGTGACCGCGAGTTTTTATTGCCATGTTCTTTTCTCCGGCTCTACCTATTGTTTGCGAACATGGCATAAATGTACATGTAGAATCTTGACCTGTCACTAGAGATGTATTGCATCCTAAGTGAATAAAGAATTTTGAATTTGAATTTGAATTTGAATTATGCATTTTAGTTAAATTATACACACTTTCATGCTAAATGTAATTTTTATAATGGAGAGACCGTAATTAGTTTACAAAGTAGTTGTTATATAATCCCACTATCACGACAATAGTTGACAGCACACAAATGGCGTTAGAGAGATGAGATTTCGTACTAAAAACTTTTCAGACAGTTGTGTGATTAGTTTACTGTTTCAGCCTTAAATATCCTGGATTATTTCTATTGTTATCATAGGATTACAGTCGTGAAACTAAGAGAGAGTCCTTCAGGCAGCTTAAAAACATACAACGATATACAAACTGGAATCAAACCTGTTTTTACACAACAGTGTAAACTTCCGCTTGCATACATAGTTTTTTTTATATTTGTAAAAGTATACATTATTACAAATGTAAAAATAATATGCATTACGTTCATCAGGTTGATATTAAATTAGATGTAGTCAAGTCGATGTGGGAGTTAATACATTTTCGGAAATATCTCTATCAGCATTTGACTGGTTTCGTAGTTACCTGTATGGCCGCCAGCAGCGCTCTTGAATTGAGATTAACTATTCCTCTTAGTTTACTTAAGCTGTGGGCGTAAGTTGTGGGCGTACCTCAGAGCGGCGTGCTCTCCCCATTACTCTTCGCAGTTTTTATTTAACTCCATTTCAGATCGATTGGAAAGCGAAAGTTTAAAAGTTAGTGTAGTAGGGGCCACCATTCTCATTGTGAGTGCATATATGGCGATTTCCACATTCAGCAAAAGCAAAAAACATACAACAGCGTCATCTACCGTAGAAACACTCAGCCACGGAGTAATTAATTCTCGCGCCGATTAGCATATACACAACTGCCCAACATTAACCGGTGAGCCATAGCCTGGGAGGGACACCGTGGTGGCTTAGTGAGTTGTTTCTGCATCATTCTCTCGGCCGGGACAGATGCATAATGATTGAACTCTCTACCTACCTCTCTACTACCTATTAAGTTAGGTTAGGTTACTTTAAAGTTGCACACGCTGGCGGTCTGCCCCGCATGGGCGACGCAGCACCGGGCCCTCACTACAGTCATCGGAGGGGATCTCTCTCTACCGGCCGTCATAAGATCGATGGCCGGTAGCGACATTTGTTTTACCGCTGTCGCAAGCTTCTGCAAGGACGTAATCTCGCAGAACGAGGCGACGGAGAAGGCCCGGGAGGACGACCTCCACTCGGACCCGATCCTGCGCCTCATGCCGCCCTTAGTGCGGCCGCGGATGGGCGGGACGGGTTTCCAGTCCATCCGCAGTAGTGGCCAACCGCTAGGAGGTCGCGTCCGCGTGTGACCGGACGTCGCCCAATTAGAGAGTCAAAATTTGAGATGGTGCCCGCAACAGTGCGGGCAGGCACTGGGAGGAGACCAGAAAGAAATCCCTTCCCTGGACTCCTACCAAAATACAGGCGCAGAGGGGTCACACCGGGGTGACGGTCCGTAGGGATTTCCACACGTTAAAACAAAAAAAAAAGGTTAATTGACAGTCACATTATCCTTAAGTGATTTAAAATTTTATTTAACGTAAGAGTGTACATTAAGTGACCCAAAAGCTTAGACAGCTTAGTTGATTAAAATAACCCTTACTTTAATTGACCGTTTTACAATTAACTTCAATTATTACATGATCCATAACGTTAGTTCTTGCTGTTTTAATACAATTGCTCTTTTTCTTTCCTTATTCCTTAAGTTTGTTCATATCCTTATCCAGGAAAAGAACAAAGTTAAGGAAAACTATAAATTATTTTATTAAAATGAATTGTAACAAATGTTTAAAACTGTAACATGAACTCTTTAGTTGGGAAATCTTAACTAAAGTGAACTAAACACTTTTTCTTTGCTCCTAAAATCAATTCCATAATAAAAATTATTAAAGAGACCGTGTAACCTATGAGAAGCATTATATAGAGAACGTACATAGCACTTACACTTATTGGCGTTATGGGGCTTTGACGATAATGGCACTTTAAGTCTTCTAAGTGTGTAATTTCATCATAATATTTTTTTATGAAACCTGCAGATCCCATACGCAACATATACTTGTTAAAAGGATCAACTATACGTGAACCGCGTCGTAATACAATCGTTCGTAGTTCAGCAAAGGCGTCTCCCACCTTGTATAATTTCCTATTGCACTGATCGTCAGTTATTTGAGATCTATACGCCAAGAGAAAAGCATCTGAAGTTATTGTGTAAAGTGATTTTGTTTTATCATTCTTGATTTGTAATAAGCAACTTAATATACTGTCACAATTTTGAACGAAAGGAGATTTCTCTCCAAATTCTGAAAATAAAATAAATCTATATTCATTTAGTTCGGTCACTTCTTTTGGCTCGTAACCTCGGTGTGGTTTATTAACCAAGCTATAAATTTGTGCATGAATCACATAAGGCAACCATAACGATAAAAATAGCAAGTTAAAAAATAATAATCTCTGTGCTAGGTGTGGATGATTTTTTCTTATTCCGGACCCATTTAGGATATATCCTAGTACTAGTATAATATCACGTGTAACGTCTCTTTTTTGGGTTGGAAAAATTTTCAATAAACTCGTCAATGCACACAAAACTATAAATAGGATCAAAAATGCAATAAGTACATTTGAGCGGCTTATAACGAATTCCCAGATGCCTATATTGTTAGCATGAGCCAATACATATATTGCATGGTCAACTATAACTGGATACGTATAAGACAAACGTTCAAAATCTTTTTTGTACATAACATGACCTCCAACAGTTCCTTCAAATTCGTTATCCTGTACCTTGTTCAGCATATTATCAATATAACCCGGCATAATGACCCCATGTATATCAGTTTGTTTTATTACGGCATGTAGTTCAATCTTAACATTTTTATATTTTTCAAACTCTGTTATAATACGTTGTTCGATTCCTGCCATGCTTGTTTCATCAAAATTAACAAAAGGCCACATATTGTGAGTGATGAATTTAAATCGACAATTACAAATACTTTCGTGTTTTCTTAGAACTGGTAACCTTTTCTTAGTCAAATATTGAGAACAAGAAGATACAAATGACCATTTGTTGGATCTACGACAGTAAACATTTGATGTAACGTTTAATTTATGAACGACATAATTGTTCTCTTTGTCCGTAATAAGAAAAACATCGTCTATATTATTTTCAAAGAACCAATTTCCAAGGTGTAATACATTAGAATGATTCTTATTTTGAAGTATTATGATATATGTAGCCTTAGGATTCCACTCTCCGTGTTTAATAACTTGACTTAAGCCATCACTGAGTTCTTTGTAATTTTCGCTTTTAATGACATAGGCACTGTTATAAATTCGGTAAGAATCAAATGAAAAAGTTCTTGAAGTAAATATCAGACCTCCGACTTTATGTAAAGATGATATTATTAAATCATCATCTAAATTCACAAGAGTGAGATCCAATGGAGATTTATTAGTACTCTCGTCTTTCACAACATTCACAACACAATTGCTTAATGTTTCATCTGTAGTTCTATTGATGATATTTCGACCGGCCACAGAAACAGATATATCTAAAATAGAGAGAATTTCTAAAATATGTTTTATGTAGTTTTTCATTTTGATTGTTTTTTACCAAGTCTTTTCATTTGTGCAGTGTATTAATATTAACAACAAGTCAATATGAAACCTAATCATTAATCATGTTATGCCGTAATTACAATAGCTTAAATTATATTCTTTCTATAATACATCGGCGTCACGCGATTGCTTAATAGTAATGATTTCTTTCACAGAATACATGCATATCCATGCTTATATTATAAATTCGAAAGTAACTCTGTTTTTCTGTATGTCTGTCATACTCTAACGGCTAAACCGCTGCATCAATTTCAATGAAGTTTGTTATGAGACTTTGGATTCCATACGTTGAGTTCCTTAAGCCTCTAAAGTTGTGATGATGTCTTTATGGTAGTGCTCTATCATAGTGTTTTACCATAAAGAGTGTCCTGAAACGCTCTTGCTACCTTCTCAATTCCTCTACGGGACAACACGTGCCAGCTTTTGAAGTGACCACTTCAGCGTGGTATAAGTAAGCAGTAGAACTAAATGGTTCGGCTCTTCTTTCCTGTGCCAAACAATCAAATACTGGAACTAATTACCAGCTCACATGTTTCCTTCCCACTATGATTCGGAGTCCTTTAAGCAGGGCGTGAAAAAGCATCTCACTAGGCTGCCATAGTGTTTGTCGCCATTCTGAATTAGCTGCATTCGCAGAAAGTATTATTATATTACATAAAGTATACTCATAGTTTCTGACAGACAAAGTACAGACATTTTGGCAGGCTCTAAATAAAAATAATAATAAGTGAATTATAAGTCTTTTTTTATATTGTAAATAACATATGTGATAGTATGAAGTAGTTTAGCTTCATCAAATCTATTCTGTCAAGGGTGATGATCGTAGCATTGCTAGTGCCACTGACGTTGCGAGTACTCAGTCTTCTGTTTGCTGATACGCAATACCGCCTCCTCCAATGCTATTCCCCGCTGCAGGAATATTTGGGTCTACTCACTCGCAGATTCGTTTATAAGCATTATGCCATCAACATAGAGACTATTCCACGGCGGGACAAATATCTAGGCCCAGCCATTGCAAAGACACTACGATCGACGCCGTCTTCCCGCATCGTATAAACATGGAATGGATAAACTGGATAGAGCTCACGGGGGTGCTATGCAAAAAAAAATGCCAGTGCACATCAAAGGAGTAGTTATAAGACCACTGTTATGCCAGCCATGACAAACGGTTCCGAATGCTGGATCCTCTGAAAACCTACAGAGCATGACTGCGTGCCGCTGGTAGTCAGGTTGCATAACAGATCATAACAGGCATGTCAAAGTCATTCCAAAGAAGCTGGTAGAAAGTCTCAGATGGTACGATCTCGTAATGCGCCGGCTATCCAAATACATGACCCGGCAGGTACGGCAGGGTCTAGATATGTTTTCGCTGCCAAAAATACGAAGAAGACCCGGACTTTCATGGATTCCAGCTACAAATAAAGACACGCAAAGTGCTTCGTGGGACCGATTGTTTTGGAGAAGAATAACTAGGAGAACCGTCTCCATATAATGGAATTAAGACTAAGCTGAAATCAAATCAAATCAAACCATTTTATTTCAAGTAAACCATACAACGGCACTTTTGAAACGTCAAGTAGTCAGTCAGTAGTTAGTCGTTAAGCTAATCGTCTGTTCCAATTCGTAGATCCTATGGAGAAGAACAGACAAGAAACTCCATGGACACTCTTTTCCAACATTGTTTTTACAATTTTTGGTGACATTGTTTAAGGCATTTTATTAAATGTGAGCACAATGTAACGATGCTGAATTTTACACAGGTAGTGTCCAAAAATAATTAAACAATAATAGAAGTTGTGAGATGACCAGACCCGACTGGCGGCGCGGCGGCACCCGTATCACGAGCATAACCTATGCACCAGCCATCGTCCAGTTCAACCATATCGTAGGGAGCCAAACGACCCGCTACACACGCCACCGCCAGCAGGGCTTTTGAGCGAGCATGACATACTCACAACCGCCAGTCAACAAACAAACTTATGCTACTACTAGTGACTACAAAGTGCTCACATGAAAGAACGATTAATATGATCATATGAGCAATTATAGTATGATCTATATATATTAAAGAAAAAAATAACACCAAAAACTAAATTTTATTAGCAATTTTATTTTGCAACAACTTTCTTTTTATCAATATAAACATTATCTTTTATTCTATCAGCATCAGATGTTGAAGCATTGTTTTTATATGGCATATAATAATATATCACATTAATCCTTCTTTGAGGAATGGAAGGCAACATTCATATTTTGTACAGAAAATGCTATATTATCTTTAACATTATAACTGTTTTATATATAAAGTCAGCTCACTGTTTAAATGCGGATTTTTAGATTCTTTGCAAGTGTAATGACTTCATGAATGTACTAAACTTGACGCAAGTCGAATCACGCTTTCTTTTATTACAATAGTAATAATTTTCGGATTTTTCTAGTGGAAATCTCTTATATCTTTTAAACACAAATCCATTTCATGGTCGTATTTATATACAGCAGACTGTATTATAGTGTTATTAATAGCAAGAGTATTTTAACAGCATGGTTTTACATATCATAACTTTTTGATTAATAGGTAATAGCAAATACACAAAAGGATATTTAAATACATTTAACCCTTTGGAATTCTGAATCCTTTGCTTCTTTGTTATTTTTTTTTTTTCACAAAAGAAGCAATAAAAGTTCAGTTACCAGAAGGATCACATAAGTACCTACAAAAATTTACTAGAGATTTTTACTCGGGAGGACGTATCGAACTTTTCAAAATTATTTTACCATGTACACTTATTTAACCATACATTGAAAAATCATTCTAAAAATTATACAAGCAGACTTCATTTCTTTACTAATAAATCTTCAAGGAATTCTCTTTTTACATTTAGACAACTAGATTAATTAGCAGTTTTGTTTTTGATGAGTGTACCTACTTTCTGTTGTTTAGTTAAAGCTAACTTGGGCTAAAACAAAAAAATGACAATAAATTTGTTACAACGAACATTACTAAATTCATTGCTACAAATATCAGCTCTTGTGTATAGGTAACCACTTTGAAACAGCAAATCACTCGTAGTTAATAGTAGGTTACTAATAAAAAGAGCTTCAGGCATGCATAATCTAAACTCCCTTTTGCTGATTGACGTTGGTGGGAAATGAAATTATTTTACCGCACGTGCTCCGTTAAAAAACATGTAAAAAGTGTTAAACACTAAACGTAAAAAAGATTAAGTCAGTAAGTTAATTGCTCAAATAAACGTATAAAGAGACATGTCAAACTTGACTTGATTTACCTTGTTAATCTATAAAATTAAAAATTTATTCAAAATAATTTAGGAAAATATAAAATTAATATAATCTTGCACTACCATGTGACTTAATAAGATTACCTACGTCTGTTACTCCATGTAAATGACGTTAAAGGTGGCATGTCCGAGTTAACGTGGAATATTAGCCAAATTATGACACAGAGCTTTTATGTATAGATGTCCGCCTATACGGCAACAGAATCTTTATTATTCTGATTATTGTCGCCATATACGTTAATGATAAAAGAATAAAATTTATATTGGTATATGCGTCACAATATAAAGAGGTAAATCATGAAATAAAAAAAACGGTTTTCGACATAACTTTATATATCTCGACATTTTAACTTTATGCTTAATGTGCATGTAAATCTTCATAAAACCACTATTCGCTAGACTTTGTTGTAGAAATATAAACAAAAATATACATTATATTTTTGTAAAGATATAATAAGCGCATTATCATATACTTTTCATTCCTGGCAAACAAATTACACAGAATAGTGAAAGTGCTTTTAATTTAATAAAATTGAAACATATATACAGTAGTTACTTGAGTTGAAGAATTTGGATATTAACAAATTTAACACACTTTTCTTGCTCCGATAATCAACTCAAGCAAGAAAATAATTAAGGAAATCATGTAACCAATAAAAAGTATTACGTAGAAAACGAACAAACATTGCATACTAATTGGTATAGGTTTACTTTCATGGAATTGGCACTTTGAGTCCTCTGAGTACAAAATATCATCGGTATATTTTCTGATTAAGCCTGCGGATGCTATACGTAGAATAAACTTATTGAAATCATCCAGTATAATTGAACCGCGACGTAAAAAAACTGTTTTCAATTCTAAAAAAATATTGTCTAAATCGTACACCTTTTTATTGCAGTGATCATCAGTTACTTGTGAACCATATGCCATAAATAAAGTGTACGACATTATTGTAAAAAGTGATTTTGTTTCATCATTCTTGATCTTTAACAAACAATTTAATGTACTGTCACATGTATTCATAAGAAAAGGATTTTTGTAGGCGTATTCTGAGTGCAAAATAAAAGTATATTCTTGTAGTTCGTTAACATTTTTTGGCTGGAAGCCTTGCGTTGGCTTAGTCACTGAGCTATAAATGGATCCATGAATCGCATAGGGCAACAATAAGGCTAACAGTAGCAAGCTACTAAAAATAATTCTCTGTGAAAAGTTTGGACTTATATTACTAACACCGGTCTTATTTAATATACATCCCAGAACAAGGAGAATATCACGAGTAATGTCTCTTTGTTGTGTTGGAAAAATTTTTAGTAAGCTGACCAATACACAAAAAATTATAAATAGGATACAAAGTGCTGCAGATGAATAAGGACTGTAAATAACAAATTCCCAAGGTCTTAAATTCTCAGCACGAGCCAATATATATGTTGCGTGGTCTACCATAACTGGATACGTATAAGATATGCGGTTAATACTACTGTTCGATATGAAAAACCCACCAACTGCTCCTTCAAATTTGTTATCCTGTACCATTTTCAACATGTCCTCAATAAAACCGGGTATAATTATTCCATGTATATTAGTTTTCTTTACTACTGTCTGATATTCAATCTTGATATTTTTATATTCTTCAAAATCTCTTAAGATGCGTTGTTCCACTCCTTCTATTTCAGTATTATCGAAATTCATAAACGGCCAACTATTGTGGGTAATGAATTTAAATTGACAATTACGAATGCTTTCACTACTACTTGGAACCGGTAAATTTTTCTTAGTCCGATATTCAGAACAATATGATACAAAAAGCCAATTGTTCAATCTACGGCAATGATTATTTGATGTAACATTTAATTTGTAAATGGCGTAATCTATTCTTTTGGTTGTAATGAAATAAACTTTATCCATATTATTGTCAAGAAATAGATTTTTAAGGTCATTTAGACCACGATCCTCAATATCTTTAAGAATTATGAGATAACTAGCTTTAGGGTTCCATTGTCCATTTCTAATAAGATGATTTAATCCACTTATTAGTTCGTCCCAATTTTGGCTTTCAATGATATAACCACTATTAAGAATTCTATAGGTGTCAAACCAAAACGTTCTTGTAGTAAATCTTAGACCTTCAACTTTGTGCAATGATGATATTAGTAAATCATCTTTCATATTCACAAGAGTAAGATCCAAAAAGGACATATTAGTACTCTCTTCCTTCACGATATTTACAACGCAATTACTTAGTGTTTCATCTCTAATACCGTGTATATTATATGCGTTTGTCACATAAGCAAATAAATCTAAAATATAGAAAAAAATTATAGAATCTTGAAAATATTTTTTCATGTCGATGACTCACAAGGAGAGGTCTATATCCAGCAATGAACTTTTTAAAGCTGCTGAGGATTGATGATATAGATGATTTATTACTAAATAAATAAATCATCAATATCATTAGTGGCATATGTGGCGGTAAACTGAATTTAAAACCAAGTTATCTAACATGTAACGGTGTCATCAAACTAATTTCTATAATTTATGGACAACACGCAATTGTCAAATAGCAATTATTTCTTTCACAAAAAATAAATTAATTGGTTTAATATGTTACAATACTTTATGCTGTAAATCATAATATTAAAAAGCATAGTTCAATAAAATAAGTACAAAATTTTGATAGTTTCTCATTTTATAATCGTTACCGTTATAATGATAAAATTAAAAATATCAAGACTAAAGGTCTTACTAATAAACATTTATACATCTTGTATAACTGGTGTGACCTAAGATGGCACCTGACTCAAATGTCAATCGTTTAAAGTACTGAGTGCAAGAAAAATATAATTTATTCTAGTTTTTTTTAATTTCAACATTTATTTTGCTTCAATTAGTTTCTTATAACATACTACTTTATCTTAAGTGGTACTTTACTACCTGAGTTAAGAAAATACATATGCATACCAATAGGAAGCAGGCCTCATTCATTATTTACCCGAATGCATTCTTCGTGCAGTGATTTAAATAATATTAGGTAATACCTAATATCATATAAATGAAATTAGGAACTGAAATATGGTTATATATGGTTATAAAATACAATTTCAAATCGTCTGATAAGCCTTTTAATCGTAGTCTCTGAAAATCATATGTATATGGATATTCTTTACTTTAAACTATTGCGTCTCATAGTCGTCATGCTGTTTTTTTTCGTATGACCTTTTTTAAAACAATTGGGTTATCCAGACGAATCTAATGATATATTTGTCGCATCAGGGGTGGCCGAGATGCGAAACATCGGGTCTTCATCATGATCCGACATAGTTTTTGATAAATGTGGGCACTGACTTGGATACTCGAACGAAAGATAATTTAAATCACAATAACTTTATTTTACTAACGGTTTTTACAATATGGAAACAAACACGTGCGTTGGTACTGGGCGTATGCCAAGACTGTCCGAGGTAGAATGACCACCGCCATATCTTCCCGCCAGTCATCGCTGCATCCCCTCTACCGACGATCGTGTCCAAGCGGGAGGGCGCCACTTGCGTTTCCGTTGACGATTTATTAATTCACTGAAATAATTCTTAGATGGCGCTGTCCGTCGCACCATAGCATCAATCCACGACATTTCCGGTAACGATTTATTAGTTCACGATCAATCCACGACATATTTATAAAATAAATTCGTGGAGTGATTTATATGATACTAGTTGACCCAGCGAACTTCGTACCGCCCAACTTTAAAATTCCAGAACTTGATCGCAGCGCCACATATCGGGTCCAATTGCGAATCTAAACCACACACAAAAAATTTCATCATAATTGGTCCCGTCGTTTGAGAGAAGTTCAGTGACATACACACTCACACAAGAATTATATATATAAAGATTAGGTAATACCTAATAAACTAAAATTGTTATGGAAAGATTCTAGCAACGGTAATAGTGTTGCTAACGCTACTCGAAGGACGACAGAGGGGTATCACACGGGGGAACGGTACCATGTTTCGTTTTGAGCCAGGTGCCATCTTAGCTCGCACGAGTTATGTAGCAGCGTTAGACCGTAATCATTACTAATAAATAATAAAAAACGTAAAGGGATTTTTATCGTATACGCCCGATATAACAGTTGCTTAATGTGTATGCCATTTTATACAATCCTTCTTTGATTATAAACATGTCTAGATAGAGAGTTCGAGCGTCTAAACGTCCAAAAAAATAGTCTCTAATTATTAGAGACTAAGCTCGTCGCGGCCGATCAGTGGCGTTACTGTCATTGTTCGATAAACACGCATCGAGTGGCGTATAAAAATGACGTTTCGCATGATAATGGAATTACTTAGGACGAATGAAATCAACTAAAAAAAATTACCTGTCATCGATAAGTAAACTTTAAATAACTATATTGTAAAGTAGCAATTAAATTAACTAAGTGAAATTTTATCAAAAATTCGACCACCATTTTGACGGCATGTTTACAGTGTTGCCTGTTAATTTAATTTAAATTTCCCATGTGAGTGTTAGCCAATTTACAAAATGTTGAATCATGATCGAAAAAATATATTTCGAGAATTCAAGCCAATTCATTTTAACTATAGTGCTGGATAATACATAACATATATATTTTTAAATCTAAGGTGGTAGATATTGTTTATTTTATTTAAAATTTGATATGGGTGTCAATTTCGCTGCTCCATGGATGCTGATAATGAAAGTAGTATGTACGACGTAAACCTGAAGAGATTGTTTGTTTGTTTAAACGCGCTAATCTCCGAAATTTCTGAACTGATTCTGAAAATTCATTCACTAATCGGAAGCTACACCTTCTCTGAGTTCTTGACGAGAACGATATAAACAACAAGATTTACGAGAAATTGCGGGGAACATCTAGTTATAAATATAGTAATTAAATTAAATAAATGTTGTATATTAACTTAATTAAAGTCCTTTGTGAGTTGGCTTTCCTTCGGCCGCCTTTCAAAGAACCGGAACCTCAGAATTCTTTCTAAGGTACAGACTTTTTACCAAATTGTTGCTAAGTATTAAGAATAAATAAGCTATAATAGCAATTCCCTTTCTCACCAACATATATTTTACCTAGTAAATCAAAAGCAAAAACGCCTTCTAATATTGACTGACTTTAAATTTAATACAAATTATTTATAAATCTCAAAATCAATACTTAATAATACTTAATTATTTTCCCTCCTATTATGGGAAACATTCAAGGGCTGGTATCACTCAGAACGCTCCTACGTCATGCGCGCGCTTGTATCCTACGCTTACTTGTGTCTGTAAAACGCACACATGCCCTGCAAATCTGGCCTGTTGTTAGGGTTCCGTAGCCAAATGGCAAAAAACGGAACCCTTATAAATTCGTCAAGTCTGTCTGTCTGTCTGTCTGTCCGTCCGTATGTCACAGCCAATTATTTCCGAAACTATAAGAGCTATACTGTTGAAATTTAGTCAGTCGATGTATTCTGTGAACCGCATTAAGATTTTTATATAAAAATAGAAAAAAAAACAATACATTTTGGGGGTCCCCATACTTGTAACTGAAACTCAAAAATTTTTTTTTCATCAAACCTATAACCTCTATCTATGGATAGGTGTTCAAAAATGATGTTGAGGTTTCTAATATCATTTTTTTCTAAACTGAATAGTTTGCGCGAGAGACACTTCCAAAGTGGAAAAATGTGTGTCCCCCCCCCCTCTAACTTCTAAAATAAGAGAGTGATAAAACTAAAAAAAATATATGTTGTACATTACCATGGAAACTACCAACGAAAATTGGTTTGAACGAGATCTAGTGAGTAGTTTTTTTTAATACGTCATAAATCTTAACACGCAATTTACCTTTCATCCAATCAATACACTAGTATAAAAACATCGATGAAAGTTACAACGAACTACAAGAACTTTTATATGATGTTACGGAACCCTTCATGGGCGAGTCCGACTCGCACTTGGCTGCTTTTTTTTGTTGCGAATGCAGCGCAACACTCCAACTAGACATGTATCTAGTCAAAGCAATCCTTATTCAGTCGGTTGACCTTGTTTAGAGTGCATTTAACCTACAAATTTTAACTGATTGTCAGGTCTCATCTAGCTACGTGTTTTAATTTAATTAATATTATTTTTACGGGAATTAACGCGAACACTTATTTAGGGTATTACATACCTCTCATTTGCCTGACGTTTCGACCAGGTTGCACCGGCCGTGGTCACAGGCTGACTGGCTCATCGGCGCACGCCCTCCGTCGTCGAATCCGTGAAGTAGAAGGTTCTTCATCTACCCGCACATTTTCGATATTGTTGATGTTTTTGTGTCGCCATGTACCGTCACATACCACACTAACAGTGTCCCTATTCTGTAAGCAAACCGATGAGTCCCTATTCTGGTGTTTAACCGACTGCGCAGAAAAACGAGGTGGTGTGTTTTTCAACACTGGATTCCACGCTGTAGATAATTTAAAACCATCTTCCCGATTGAAAGTCTTATGCTTTTTAATCTCAATCGCTTCACGTACAACTTTTGAGTAAAAGTGACGTTGAGAGGACTTGCGTGCGGTGAAATTCAATCCAGTGGTTGATGCCGTCCTGAATTTTTGTTTTTTTGTTGAATGCCCGACCCGATTGATACCTAATAATAATAATATGAATCTTTTATAACTACCTATGTGTTTGAAAAAATATTTTTGTGATTCAGGGTCCGTCTTTTCATTCTAGTCATGCTTTCCATCAGGCAGAGCAGAATCACGCTGTTTTAATGGACTTTTTCTTGCTCTTTTAATGTGCTAGAAATTGTTTTCTAAGAATTAAAATTACTAAACGATATTCGCAAACTAAACGTAATGACAGTTTATGTCATAGACGTCAAGAGAGATAGTGAGCCTGTGATAAATGTCAAATTAGAATTAGATCACTATATTACTATACTCTATGATTTTACTCGAAGTATTAACGCAAGGAAACAGAAATGATCTCATAGTTATTTAAATGTCGATATTCTTATTAATATTTAGAACTGTAACTAGTGGTTTTGGTGTGAGTTATTGATGACTGGAAATAAAATGCAGCAGTCACCTTTTGAGAATATATTCAATTTGTTAGGTGGGATAACCGAAGGGAACGAAAAACCTATGAAACATGGGTTTTACAACGCTTTCGCATTATTTATTTTTGTAGTATGTTGCGTCGCAGTCTACGTCCTATTTCTAATCCTAGAGCCATTTTTTAAACCTTTGTTTTGGGCTCTACTTGTGGGTTCATTATTACATCCTTTTAAATACAAACTTTCTAAGAAACTCAAGTCGTGGTTCGAAGATCTTGAAAAGTCGAACACTTCTGTGATATATGGCTTGATGGTTATACCTGTCAACATTGTAAATTTGGCTTCAGACACAATTGGACACCAGTTCATAGAAAATTATAAGGTAATGTTTGTTTTATTTTTAATGACTAATTAAAAGGACATTAAACCATTTCTTTCAAACTCCAACTGTAGAATGCACACTGTACTATACAGCTTATATAAAACAATTCAGCTTCTTAGTTACAATCTTCCAATTGAAAGTTAAACAAAAAGTTATAGGCATAGTTCATGGTATGTTTATGATTAATTACATCATCATCATCATCAACAGCCACTGCTGGACATAGGCCTTTCCTTAGAAAGGAGGTATTGGCCTACTATACCACGCTAGCCAGACGGGTTGGTACAGGGTTGGTTTCAAATTTTATCTCTTTTACACATGTTACCTGTACTCATTTCTTCTGTAAAGTAATAAAAGAAATGTACTTATTATTCTAAATCTTAAAATTTTAAAAGTTCATTTTTATTACAAATACATGTCTGTTTATAAAATCTCTCAATTGTGGAACTCTAAATGCCAGGTCAGGCACTTGCCATTTTAAACTTATCTTGAAGATAACTACAGATTTCCATTTCAACAAGTCTCAGATAGAGATGAATCTATTGATTGATTATCAAATTCTTGTGTCAAACTGTCAGATGTTAAACTCATCTGAAACGGCTTGATCTATTCTCATAAAATTTTGTGTGTTTATTCAGTAGATCTGAGACTAGGACATAAAGGAGACGGACATTTGTATACCCCTAAGTAATAAATGATGAAACAGATGCAAGTAGAGCAACAGGCGTTAGTTAATAATAAATACATCATATCTCTGAAACTTGATCAGGAAGTGTGAAACTGGTCCAGAAAGATATATAGAAGAGACTATAGGTAGTATGCTAGATAGTTTAAAATTATCCAATAAAGAACTCAAATCTAAAATCACAGTTATAAATAAATTCATTTAGGACAAGTTTGAGATCTTTGCAAATAGGTCTAACTTAGATACTTCCTTATCATAATTGTTATTCTTTTTATAGGCACATAAACATAGTTATACATTTAAGATAATAATATTTTTAGATCCAGGCTTATAAATAAATATTTTGGACATCTTACATACAACATCATCTAGGCCCAAACTAAGCAGAGCTTGTATTACGGATACTAAACAACTGATACAAATGCATAAACATACTTTTTTTTGTAAATACATACATTTTATACATAGAAAACACCCAGACTTCGAAATGAATATTTTTGGATCACACAAATATTTGGTGCGACCAGGGAATAGAACCCGAGACCTGTTGATTAGCAGCTGTATACACTAAACACTAGACCAACAAGGCAGTCGTCTTATATCAGTTGTTGCAACTAGCTGCCGGTCTATATAATAATAATAATTTTATTTCTGTACGTATTTCAAATAATTTTTTTATGTATTTAATATATTTCAGACAGTGATTGGATTGCTGTCAGCAATATTTGTATTGCCTTGGTTGTACACCTCTGTGCCGAGAAGCCTTACTTGCCTCTTCTGGCAGCTTATCAGCTTCATCAGCTTTTCCACCACTTTGTTAATAAGTGTTTGCAGCAGCTACATTGTAAGTAAACATTTTGTGATATAGTTGGATATACACTAGTGAATTATGTTGTTAGTTTTTAAATTGAGCTAATCTTTTTCTAACTATGAACAACTTCTTAAGAAAGAAGCCTAAGATTCAGGAGTTAAGAATAAACACCACACAAAAACTGGGAAGGTATTACACTTATTGTCCTATGTGTTTAAAAGAGCAATATCTAATCTGATATCCTTAAACAAGCAATTTTTGTATTTATATGTATTAATGATCTCAGAAATAGGGTCTAACAACTTTGCTGAAATTTGGTTTTCTGTTATCAAAATGTAGATTAGTCTTATGATTGAGAAAATGTGATTTTTCGTTCGTTTTTCTTTATTACTGTTACAATTGCTTGCGACATACGAGTATATATCACACTGTCAGTAACACTTAGTCAGTGGTTAGTACTCCAACACAGCAACACTACAGCAACTTGAGAGAATAGGTGGTGTTGGTAAACAATAAACAAAATCCAACCAATACTCGGTCGCCAAGGTACTACATTTAAAAGAGTATTATGAAAAAGTACCTACCATAGCTTTTAGCAACTTACAAACTAGATCATGTAGACGGTGACATATGATGTTTAGAGAAATCTATAATTAGATTAAACAATTTAACCTTGTCTCTAAGTAGTGTAACCTAAATAATAATAGGCAAGACTGAGCTCATCAATTATGATGAAAATTGAATAACCTTCACCAATACTTTAGTAGTCATTTTACTACTTCTATGATTTAGTTTCTCATCACCATCATCATCAACAGCCTTTAGTAGTCCCTTGCAGTCCTTGTACTAACTGTCTTTCGCGACTTTACACTAAAAACATGAGTAAAAAAATGAAACCTCATTTTTAAGAAGAGTACAAGGCGTGGTATAGTAGACCAGAACCCTGGTCTACTATACCACGTCAGACAGGTTTGTATGTTTGTTTCAATTTTTTGTCTTCTCCTGCAGTCCTGATTAGTTATAGTCCTTAGTCGGGTCTTACGACACCCGCACGATAAACAGTGATGGTGACACTCCATCACCACATACACAGTCACAAACACATATAGTTTCTAGTCTTTTTATACTTATTTAAAATTAGCTATATTTTTTCAGACTTTAACAATAGTGTTAGCTTACCTCATCAGTTTATACATCCTATGGACACCAGAAAGAGCATGCATCTTCCGATTTACGTCGCAAATGCTTTGGCTGGTGATCTCAAGCTTTCTAGCCAGCCTCACAGGGTCTCTCCAAGTATATATTTTCGTTCTAATACAAGCAATCTGCGTGACTGGTTTTGCTTTAGAAGTATTGGATATACATAAGAAGCTTCTGGTGAAAGGTATGCGCGTTTCGACTTATTTTTAAATATACACTCAAGACAATCTTATCTTTCTTGATTATTTTTATTGTTTATTTTTTAAATTATAACAGCTATGACTATATGAATTTACGAAGTTTTTTTTAAGTTAGTTGTACTGAGAATTTCTTATTAGATCCTTTACGTAACGCGAAATGATGTAAGTAATATGTCATTGATAAAAGTTTCCAATGTGTTGTTATTTCAAATATATGTTAATATTTACAGACCCAGAAGCGTCAATAATAGAAGCACTACACAAAGCCATTAAAAACGAAGACATTGAAAAACCCACTGATGAGAAGCCACAAGAAGTAGTGCAAGCAGAAGTCAGTGACCAAGAGGCTTCACCAGAAAAAGATTCCCCATCTCCAGTCACTCCTGAATCAGTGCAAAAGAGAGGCAGCTGGACGAGCAATGAACCAATACAAAGCTCTCCAAGACATCCAAAAATGTTATTCAAGACTAGAACCCTATCTGCGTTGCCTCTACCCGCGAATAAGCAAAAAAGTGAAATTCGATTTATTCCTGCTTACAAACACAGATCCCTAGACGAAAATTACATAAAGAACAACTTCGACAACGAAGAGGAAACGGCCCTTTACTTCAAGTTTTTGTTCTTTGGATGTCTCTGCATGCTCGTGTGGAAACATATTTGGTTGCTACCAGTGACGCTGTTCTTCTTGGCTATTCATGCACTAAAACGTCTGTTGAACTATTTTGGCGTTTGGCTGTTCTTTGAAAATCATTTGAATAACTTGAACATGAAACTGAACAACTGGTGGGAGCTCAGGTATTGTAATTGTCAATTTTAAAGTTCGGAATTAATTTATCGGTCCAACATGACATTAAAATTATCTAACATCCATACTAATAATATAAATTCGAAAGTAGTTCTGTATGTTACGTTTGCACGGCAAAACTGTTTTACCCATTCAAATGAATTGAATCAAGCAAGCAAATAGGCTACTTTTTATTACGCTAGCCAACATAAATGCAAAGGCTGCCGATAGCAACAAAAAGTTGTAGTATGGCGACCACTGACAGGAAGTCGAAACGTAAGCCTCCTTCAAGGTGTTCCGACGACCTGGTGATGGTCGCGGGAAACCGTTATAGAAGATGATAATGATAAACCGACATACACGCAAGCATACTTACGGACAAAAGCTAGTAGTATTAAAACAGTAAACAGTGTAAATAATCAGTTTTTGTAATGAAATTAGATAAGAGTACATAAGAGATATAAGTTCTAATTTTTGTAGGTAATTTAATTTAATGTAAAAAATTAAACCTAGATATTTAAATGAAAATATACACAACTTGCAAGTTAAATTTTTATTGTGAAGTGTAGGCAAATGAGAAGATGGTTCGTCTCAAGTTACTACTATAGTCTATGGAGACCAGTCACCCTTTGATTTCTCATCACTAGAATTATGGGAAAGAGGCTAATAGTCTCCAGTAGGTCACTTATTTGTGAGGCTACTTGTAATATTTTTTTAACCTGCAGAGACTACTATACTTGATGGCAAACATGAGTAGAATCTAATAAACGTGGTCATTAGACTAATTGCGAATGCAGACAATGCATGGTGACCCAAACTATGGCGGCCTAGTGAGATGCTTCACCGTTATGTTATCGAGTCGTACTGAACATCTTCACCTCATTACAGAAAAACAGCTCTGATGCCGTCACACGTCCGCGGTATTGGCAAGATGCTGTCTATATGTAACGCAAGTATCCGCGATATGGCGTACAGTTCTGTGGATACGGTGTCCACTTGTATTGTGATCATTGGACTCATCCTATTCCTCATAGTTGCTATCGTTTTCATTTGTATACAGGTATGTGTTATTTTTCTTATATCGTTCTTCTTTATTAGGGACTCAAATATATACTTAATACATATATGAAAATTTCTATATATATATGTTAAGAATATCGATATTGACGTAGAGTAATATTTTAGTCTTGTCCACTATTCATCCCTCTGGCGTCGTAGAAGCCGACAAAGGGACAAACTTATACCAGTCCATCTGGACAGCGTGGTATAGTAGACCAAAACCTACTATCTAAGGAGTGGCCTATATCCAGCATTGAACTATTAAATAAAGTAAACGAAATAAATGTGTATTTTCTTGCAGATATATTCTGAAGGTATTGTGGTAGTACAATTAAGTGGCAGCTTGCTGAACAGCACTTACGTTCAAAACAGTGAGTTGCATGCATACCTGCCTGATGGGTGGGAGGAGAAACTGGATTCCCTCATCGACAACGCGTATACATACGGCAGGGAAGGAATCTCAACAACGGTAATTTGACAATAACTACATGTAACCTGAATTCAACTTAACTCTTTTCCAAATGACCATTAATGTTTGTATAATCTTCAAATATTTGTTTTGGTGTTTTCTTTGTCTAATATATATGTATTTAATATATTCTATCATGCAATCTAACTTTAATACAAGCTTTTCTTAGTTCGAAACTAGATGGCGTTGTGTCATCTTCAAAATATATGTTTTTTAACTGTTTTGGTATACATTTTGGATGTATAAACTAAGTATTATGATAATACTTACTAATAATAATTAATTTATTATTTTCTTTGCTTTCAATTGGACATTTTTAAGATTGAAGGACTAGTAAGTGAAACTTGTTTTCTATAATTTACCAATTTTAGTTCAACTGTATCAACAGAACACTATCTAACATAGATCTGGCCCTAGCCTAGTTGCAAACGGCATTTAACTGCCTCGTTGGTCTAGTGGTTAGCGTATGCGACTGCTGATCAAGAGGTCTCGGGTTCGATTACCGGGTCCAACCAAATGTTTGTGTGATCCACAAATATTTGTTTTGGAGTTTGGGTGTTTTCTATGTATAATATGTGTGTATGTATTTCCAAAAAAAGTATGTTTATGTATTTAAAACAGTTGTCTAGTTATCTATAATACAAGCTCTGCTTAGTTTGGGGACTAGATGGCGTTGTGTATAAAATGTCCGAAATATTTATTTATTATTTATCGTTTTATATTCTATATTCCATTCTATTTCTCTAGCTCTTGTTTGATTGGCTAATATTTTATTTTGATCACGTGACTGAGTGAAATTAGCCAATAAAACAAAATAATAGAGGAATAGAATGGAATATAGAATAGAAAACGATAAACTTGGCTAGGGACTGAACTCAAAAATAGGAACCCATCAGTGAAACAGTCTTTTAAAAATAAGCCCTCCTTTATGTAGAAGCCACAATAAACATATTCAATAACATATACTATTCTACTTCTATACTAATATTTGAAATTCTTAAGTAACTGTCCGTCTGTCTGTTACGCTTTCACGGCTGAAACACTGAATTCCAATGAAATTTGGGATATAGACAGTTTGAATATAACCCATGATAGAACAATGTTTTTGATTGGTTAGAAATAATGTGAATGACATGTGATATTAGAGGCAGTCAAAGATGTAATATTAATATGAATTTGTATAAAATTTTGTTTTAGTTTACTTTGATTATATGATACATTGTCATATCGTAGGTTAAAAGCATTCTTAAAGAAGGTGATCCGGAGAAAATAAATCGCGTGGAACAACAACTATTGGAGCTTTGGGATCGAGTCTACCAAAGCTGGGTATCGGGTCATTTCGCTACAACTGTTGGGCCACAAGTCGACGGTTCTGCCATACAAGACTCTTGGGACAACTTTGTCAACGATGTATCTAGTACTCCAGGTAAGATTGATAAACATTTCTTAGTTTCTTCCGTTTTTAAATAATAAAAAATAAATATTATCGTTCTAAAACTGCATAGCATACGGGGTTTATCAATGCGTCACTATTTCCATAATGCGAATGCACTATTATGAAAACATCTACGCCAGTCACTCATACAGTCATACAGTTTCTATATTACTTACTAATAATAATATTTATTTCTCACAGTAACCATACAAAGGTTTTATACATTTTGTTTTTGTTTTATAATGACAATGAATCTGATTATGGTGGGCTAATACCTGAACTAGGTAAAAAAACTTGTACCTCCAGTTATCAAAATTATATAGATATTATTAATATTAAATAGTTGCAATTTATTGTGGAGGGTTGTATGGTAAGGGTAATATGATTATATTTTTCATTTCGAATAATAATTATGATAGGTCTGAAAAAATACCAATCAAATTGAGAACCTCCTTTTTGAAGTCGGTTAAAACATTTCTAAAGATTTACACGACGGCCGTGGAGGGCATTTACAAATCTCAAAAATAATGTTTATAATATACCAACACAACTTTTGATAGCTTGTTGAGGAGTTTAGAATTTAAGTTATAAATATTTATTTTAAACCGACTTCAAAAAGGAGGAGGAGATTTCATAAAATAAATGTTCGGCTGAGAAGACAATTTCAGCTAGATTAATAATCATTTATTTATATTGTCAGGTGCGTTTGATTATTCCGGTATAGTGAACTGGGTACAAGCGAACCTGGGTACGTTGAGTGCGATAGCTACCAGTATATGGGCTCCACTGGCGAGCAACATGTCACTGTTAGCCGGCTCAGTGGGTGCACTCACCTCGCTACTATTGTGTGGTGGCAGTGCTCTTATCAATATCTTCATTAATTTGGTAATTATAATAGTTTATGTAATAATAATTAATACATAAATAATAATGTACTCGAGAATTGTAAATCAGATTTTTAAAAGAGTAACTTATGAAGTTTCTTGTCGTTTCTTCTAAATATGAATGACGTTTTGAACGTTTAGAAAGCGCCTAAGAAAAGGCAGACAATAACCGAAAACAATGTCATTGTGATCGCTCATTTTTGTCCTGGATACATTAACAAAACCATACCCAAAAAAACAATTGGAAAGCAGTCAAGATTATGAGGGAGATTGTTTTTTTTTTAACTACGCTTTTTGACTACGCTCCCACATGTAAAATTTAAAATTCAAGAGACACAAAAGTGCTATGAGACCTATCGAGACTGAATATTCATATAAAGATAAAAACCTAATTTTCGTACAGGCCTAGTGTGAGTTAAATCCAAATTTATTTGGTTTCGATACTGATAACACGCACTGTAGGTAATTTAAAATGTGATGGATAATTTTTTCCTTAATGTTCATTTTCATCATCAGCCTATCTCAGTCCACTGCTAGACATATGCCTCTCGCATTGCACACCAGTTTGATCGATTTTGGGCTTTTCGCATCCAGCTCCTTAATCTTGTTTTACCCAAAAATCCAATTAGATTTTCACACTGACATGTAATAATAATTCGCGAGTCAAAACATTATTGTTAATAGTTCACTAGTTGATCCATGGTCATGTTGCTTTATTCAATCAACACTCGCTGTAGACCAAACTCACACTAGTCCCTTTATGTACCGAGGCGATGATGGAAAACAGTACACTCTTGGACTCTGACTCCTTAAGCCTATATACTACTATATAATACTGAGAAGATTATAATGAGGCATTCGTTAAAGATCCAATGCTATTCCCAGGTGGTGTTCTTCACAACATTATTCTATTTGTTGGCGTCAAGTAACGCTCTGTACAAACCTGTCGAGGTGATCACACAGGCGCAACCAAATTTCGGACCCAGAGTTGGCATTGCCCTCTCTGTTGCTATCAATCAGGTAATTATAGCATATATAATAATTATTATAAATAGTTAGTGTATAATTATAACTAATTGGGATTTAACAATTTAGTAACGGCCTTTTTTAATACTTTATCTTGTTAAAACTGCAGATACTTATTCTATTTATTTTTTCATTATTTAATTGATTTAAAACTTTCACTGATACTCATTTTATGGTAAATTCAGACCGTTCCTTGATTAATACTTTCTTTTTTATTCGAAGAATTCTATAATCTAGCTCTAGTAGAAATTGGATAATTCGAGTAATTTTATTTATTTTATATTAAATTTAAAGAATATGTTCTAAGTTTTTATTTGGCTACTTTTTATTACATTGTTGGCATAGCCTTGAAGTTGAAAATAAAACAACAGTTCTTAAAGTTGACAAACGTTTATGAATAAATCTGGTAATCTGTGAGATATAGTGTCGAAAAACGCATGGACATGACGAAATACAAGAACTTCGTTTTTCTCATCCTAACCAGTCCAGAAAACTGTTAATATACCTACTTACCATTACGTTCTTAAGTGTGTACGTGTTTGGAGCAGATATAACAATACTGACCTCTGATAATATAATCTTAATGTGTTAGCGAAAGGTTTGAACACAGAAAATCAAAATATTGTTCTTCATGGTCTTGACTGCCTT
The DNA here is from genome assembly GCA_932526445.1 of Phragmatobia fuliginosa. NCBI lineage: Eukaryota > Metazoa > Arthropoda > Insecta > Lepidoptera > Erebidae > Phragmatobia > Phragmatobia fuliginosa. The sequence continues at coordinate 12,927,474 of OW052074.1, read as the reverse complement.
GTTGGTCTAGTGGTTAGCGTATGCGGTTGCTGATCAAGTGGTCTCGGGTTCGATTCCCGGGTCGGACTAAATATTTGTGTGATCCACAAATATTTGTTTCGGAGTCTAGGTGTTTTCTATGTATATTATGTATGTATTTACAAAAAAAAAAAGTATGTTTATGTATTTATATCAGTTGTTTAGTACCCATAATACAAGCTGTGCTTAGTTTGAGACTATATGACGTTGGGTCTAATTGTCCGAAATATTTATTTATTTATTTATTTTATTTATTACCAACGAAAAAAAAAATTATGCTGTAGTAAAACTTTGAACTAGACAAATGTATGTTTTACTAATAAACAGTTGCTATTGCTGGGATCAGCAGCACTTTTAGCTAAAATCTTAGTCAGTAGGATGCTTAGACTATTTTTAATCATAATTAGGTACAACCCGTAACCGTTAAAATTAGGTAACAACGTAACAAAAGAAGGGGGCCCATCTACTAGCGGTAGGTGGCCCGAGGTGCGTCGGGGTTTCAGGGACTTCCCTTTCGAGGGTATACCTGGTTCCCCGACTCATAGTACCCGAGACGGCATGCGGTTTTAGGCGATTCACACACTGCACCGCGCTCCGTCGCGTAGCGCGGAGTGGAAGATTTTAATATTGTATGCAAGTACATCGATTAATATAGAAAACATGCCAGGTCCAACACACTGAACACGCGCTACGACGCGTGAGCGCGTGCGGCTAGCAGATTCGGGAGTGTTCGCGTCGCCAGTGTGTGAATCGCCTTAGTCGGTTCGAGTCCGACATAGCCACCAACGTGTGGCATCCGTGGGGATTTCCACACTGAAAAAAAAAAGGTACAACCCGTAACATCCAACTGCTGGCAACTAGTCTCGTCTCAGGAGAAGATTAAGGCCATACATTGCTTTCCCTCGGTGATTGTTTCCAATCAGCTAAGGCCACGGCTAAGAGCTCTTCTGTTTTATAGTATATTCCTAAGTCTTTTGTCCTATTAAGTATTTTGACTGTAACATACACAACGTAACTTCGGCGAATTTATGCTCTAATTTAATAGGCATAAAGGTTATCTGCGTAAGCTCTAATTCGAAAAAATAAGCATGTACTAATGAACTGATAAATAAATTATTACTTTTTTTTGCATTACTAAATTATTCGTTGTATTAATAATATATTAGTTACATCACGTCGTTGTAGCTGATATGTACATTAATTATTCCAGGCTCGTTAGCAATTTACCTAAAAGGGGTCATCGTCAGTATAAGAGATAATGAGTTGTAAACTCGTATACACCTTCATTTTAGTTCACTAAAGTCACATAAAAGCTTGTGTCTACCTCCTAAGTTATTCAAGGTCATAAAAATCAATTTTACTCGATTTTCTCGGTTTCTGTAGCTCCAGTTATCCAGTAGTCCAGCTCCAATATTAACATTTTATCTAATCTAATGTTAACATAAATGAAATTGAAATATCAAATGACCAGCTTTTTAAAAAAATCATATGAAAGTATATACGGTCATCATCATCTTCCTAGCCTTATTCCCAATATTATTTGGGGTCGGCTACTAGTTCAACCAGTTTTACCTGAATATCAGTTTTTCCACTAAGCGACTGGCATGGGACTTCCGCAACCCAGAGGGAGAACTGAAATTCGTTGGTTGAACTAGTTGTCAGTCAATTTAGGGCTTTCGTTTGAAGGTAGCGTAACTGGTGGTGGTGACTTCCCAATAATGATTGCCATAGATGTTCATGACAACCGGGACCGACGGCTTTACGTACTTTCCAAGGCACGGGCGTGAATCCCCGTCAAACTTCCCAACTCCGGGCTACTATTAAGAATTTCTTTAGAAAAACCCATTAAACACTTTTTGGTCCGACCCGAGATTTGAACCCGAGACCTCTTGATTAGCACTCGGATACGCTATCCACCAGACCAACGAGGCAGTATATACGAAAGAGCAATTTTTAAACTGTTGTTTGTTTTGTTCAGAGGCTTTGCGGTTTACAACTATAACAACCACTTTTAATACCGCGGGTCTCAACTAATTATGAAATAAGAGTATAGCATTATCGACATATTTGGTCCTACAATGTTCTTAATATGCCCAACCATTTTTAAGATAGAGGAGATAGTCCGGAGCTCTCAGCCATACTGTAATATAAGGCCAATCGTGAATCTCAGTGAATAATACCTTTATGAGTTATTACAGTGATGTAATATTATTATTTATCAATCATTTATATTATTTACCAGTTTTGCGTAGTTTGGGATAAGACGGTGGATGAGATTCGAACCTAACCTCCAACTTCTGACTAGCATTCAGGGTCAGCAGACCAACAGAGCTGTTAATTTTTTTTTTTTTTTTTCGCAGGTGTTTAGGGCTTCATTCAAAATGGCACTCTTCTACGGTTTATGGACGTGGCTTGTACACAACTTGTTCGGCGCCAAAGTTGTTTATTTGCCATCAGGTAAGATACCATGCCCATGCTTTAAGAAAAATGTGTGTGTGTCAACCACGACGCTCGACTTGAGTTTACCTCACAAGTGCGCCAGAGGGTGATTTACTAAAATTGAAAGTTTGAAACTTCAAAATCTCCTATAGGTATATTTTTTAACTTTAATACTGGACTACTTTATTAAATTGATCTTAATTATTCAAATGATATACTGTGCACACTGTTTTTTAAAAAAACAATACGATTTCAACGGCCCTCTATTTGCAGTGTGCATTCAGTAAATAAAGCAGTATGATGAAATTCCAAAAAAAAAATATTAATAGAAAAAGTTTACAAAGCTACTACTCGACTACTTACATATAAACTTGATGAAATTTAATTATATTATTACAGATCTATTGACACCTCATTCAATTAAATCAGCTCAGTAGTTTAGACGCTGCGGTGGAACTTACAAACAAACATTCATACACCGCCAAAACTTTAGCTTTTGAAAGCCATAGTAGGGTTAAAAATTATTTCTTAGGAGTTGCTTACAAAGTTAAAATAATTCTAGCAAATCTAGCTCTAATTTTTGAAGCAAACATTTCTAGTTTGTACTCCCACCAATTAAGCTCTGAATTGATGAATAACTCAGGAATTCTTATAATATATGTACCTGTCAATTATGCAAATAATAGTGAACTTTGTTACTAATTAGAAACTGAACGACACATTACAACTAGCAGTATTCAATTATCTTAGCGCCAAGTACAAGAATAGCTATAGATACATTTAGGAATGTTTGATTAGCGCTACCTCAATAGACAATGACCCTTATCGATAATAAGTACACCGACAATTAATTAATAGTGATGTATCTACTGCCAGCTACTACTATTCAACTGCCTTGTTGGTCTAGTGGTTAGCGTATGCGGCTGCTGGTCAAGAGGTCTCGGGTTCGATTCCCGGGTCTGACCAAATATTTGTTTCGGAGTCTGGGTATTTTCTATGTATAATATGTATGTATTTACAAACAAAAAAGTATGTTTATGTATTTATATCAGTTGTTTAGTATCTATCATAATACAAGCTCTGCTTAGTGTGGGACTAGATGACGTTGTGCGTAAGATGTCCGCAATATTGTCGGCTTAATATAAGTTTGACTAATTAGTTGGGCTCCGCTCTGTGTATTTTGGTTCTCTCCATGCCAAATTTAATTATAATCAGTGCAGCAGCTTAGCAAGCGTAACAAACAGACATATAACTTTCGAATTTATAATATTCTTATACGTGTGTCTCTGACATTCGGCCAATAGTAAGTATAAATGTACATAGGTACATACATAGAATATTGCAGTGGACACGGTTGACAACTGTTTTATTTATTGTATTCAAAATTAGAACTTATTAGTACTTATTACAAAACAGCCTACTCAAAATTTACATAATAATAATTATGCAACAAAAGATTGATGTTATTGCTGCCACCGGGTATATTACCTGGGTATATTACCGGTTATTTTATGTGAAAGTGGGAGATGGGAGGGGAGTAAAATAGCAAGATGGCTGAGGTACGTCGGGGTCCCAGGGTTTTCCTTCCGAGGGTGCACCTGATTCCCCGGTTCTAGTGCCCGAGAAGGCGTGCGGTTTTGGTCGGTTCAAGTCCGACATAGGGATTTCTGCACGGAAAAAAAAAGGAAGTAAAATAGTGTCTTAGCAGTATGTTAACATTGTGACAAATAGAGATTTATTGCCTCTTCTACTGCATTCGAGAACAAGGCAACCTCTGAAACAACTGCAATCTAACGACTTTGTCATGGAAATTATTAGCTATTGTCTATAGCGCTCCTTGATAGAGATCTTCGTTACGCACTGAATGGTTATTAGTTAATTCTCTATGATAACGAACATTAGAACATAATCAATTGGATTATATAAGCTATGTCAATATCATTTGAAGTATACCTATAAAACAAGGCTACCTTGAACCGACAAAACTACCGGCCCTAGCACTTAACCTCCCCGTTTACTTACCCTTTTAGTCACTTGAAAATATGTAATTATACAGAAATATATCAAAAATATAGATAAAATGTCTAACAAATACCGTTATAATCATTTTCGCCGTTCTCAAAGTTCAAATATTATGATTATTACATACAGATATTAAAACTAACAACATACGACTTCTGGTGAGTCAGTCAACTTTTCGATAAAATTTGATAATATAATATTCATAAATTGTCTACGTCGCTTAGGAATTATCACGGGATGATGTTCACTCGACGCTGCTGTATTTTTATTACGAACGTGTATTGTGCAAATGAAAGCTGTGTTAAGATTACAGTAAAAAAAGTGTAAATCTCCAACGAATAATGCATTAATATGGGTCACGGTACTATTCTGTTGTTCACTGTACTTGTGCAATCTGCTATAAGTGTAAGAATCAATTTTACAAGTTGTCAGAGCCCTCAGTGGTCCTGTGTGAATAATTTGCCAAATGAAATTGTATATAATTGTCGCAGTCTCGGGAGTAATGTAAGTATTATTTGTTTTTGAGATATATTTCTATTTAGAATATATGTACTTGAATCGAAATCGATATGAATGATACTTTTATAAACATACTTAGGTTTGATACTGTGTATAAATATTTTATTTATCGCTTGAATACCTATTGAGTAAACTTAACTTACTCAACTCCCTAAAAAAAATTTATAGAAATGCTTAGCTGAGGTAAAACTTGGTCCGCGAGGGGGTGGCGTCCGCGTGTGACCAGACGTCGCCCAATTTGGAGAGGACCTAGAGACGGCGCCCGCAACAGTGCAGGCAGGCGCCGGGAGGGGTCCAGAAGGAAAACAGTTACCTGGATCCCTTCCAAAACACAGGCGCAGAGAGGTCACACCGTGTGGTTTTAGTCGGTTCGAGTCCGACACACCGCCCCGCCGAGAACCCCGGTGGGGTGACGGTCCGTGGGTAAAAGTGGGTCAAAACGAAAATATCACCAAGGGTTACCTAACTCTCTTTAAAAGACTCCTTAAATTTAGAGGACGTTGGTGAAAACGTCCAGCAGTCTCGTATAATAGATTTCATGCCAGACAGCTTGTATTTACTGTAAACTATTAGGTCAATGCAATTCCATCCTTGACGGAAGGAAGCGATAATGACGTAAAATAACAAATCAATATCACTGCTATCGTCGTAAAAAGGTTATGATTCTCAATAATTATGTAATAATTTATATTTCCCATTGTTTTAGGATTTCATTATACACCTGAAGGATTACTATACTGATCAAATAACGAGTGTGACAATACAAAACTGTAGAGATTTACGCGTCGTTCTCGATTGCCCTATACTGCAAAGACCGTCACAGCTGCTAGCATTTAAAATTAAGGACTGTGAGAAACTCGAGTTTGTGTCACTCTCAAGCCACTCTTTAATACAAACACCTTCCGAAGTGACCATAGAAAATGTAAAAGAAGTTGTTTCATTACCAAAAGGAATATTTAAATCTCCATCAAGTTCTACAGAACAAAAATGCCTCGGTGCGTCAACATTGAAACAAATTAATATCGTCAACACTAAAATAAACACAGTGAATACTAAAGCATTTTACAATATGACTGGTATAAAAAATATTAAGTTTGATAACGTTACAATAACGCATGTACGTAATCAAGCCATAGAAGCTATTTTAGGCTCCGATACTATGTTTACAATTACAAAAAGTAGAATAGATAATTTGGAATCGAAAGGAATTGTCGTACAAAGTAACAAAGTATTCATAACTGAAAACACGTTTAACGATGTAGGCACGGGTTGTATAAATATCACAGCAAATAGTATTGACATTGTTGGTAATAACTTTAAAGAAATAGCTCCGAATGGTCTCGCTCTCAAAGCTGTAAAGATTAATATAACTCAGAATAACATAACCAGACTCAAAACCAATGCTTTAAACAGCGTCAAATGTTTAAGGAAGCGAACAAATAAAAAGGAATTCTCATTCTCGAAAAATAAAATTGAAATTATAGAACCGCACTCTTTGACGTTTGATTACACCAGTTGCAGATTTGCAGGTGCTGTAATTAGCTTTACTGACAACAGAATGGATTGCGTTTGTCAAAACATTGCCTTTCTAAACACAGCAAAATCGAACACTGAACTACATAACATTATCCTCGATCCCTTGAACAATAACACTTGTTGGGCTGCGCCTTGTACGCTACCAGTAGATGTAGTAAAGATATTGATGGAGAGTGATATGTGCCAAATAACGCTCGACCCACAAGTCATGTGTTTGTTATACAACGACAAACATTCAAAAAATGAAGCCACGCCTGATGAAGAAGTCACAGAACCTACACCCACATTTTACTTAATACGACAGGCGAACTTTCCTAATGGTGATGCAAGCGCCGCTCTAACAGCCGTTGACAAAGACGATCTCATAAAAGACAGTCATTTGAACATGACCAACAGAACTGTCATCAAAGTTGTGTTTGATTCGTCGAAGGATTTCGTTGAGACGTTAAGAAGTACGAGTTCGTCACACAAAAGACCAGTTGAGGACAAGGCGGCTCCCAGAGAGGAATACATAAACCGATGCGTAGGTTCACAGTGTAGAACTAATTTTGCGTATGATAAACAAAAAGCTCTCGACTTCTACAAGTATGTGTACGCACAATTGAGACCGCCGAGACTGACTGATAGCATAAAGAAGAAAACTTGATTATTTTAACATTTATTAATAAACGTTATTTCATTACTTATCGTTTCATTCTGACCTGCACGAGTTTATAAGATTGTTACAATATATTAAATACGTATGCCTATACTTTTATTTGTGTTAGTATCTCATGTTTATACTTGAAGATAATGTGAGCCAAGTCAAGTACAAGATAGCTTGGATTGAAGTCAGTTTAAGCGAGCTCTATCTATAATTTTCTTTAAACAATTTCAATATTGTAGTTGAAGACCCTTTACTCCTAAAGATTTCAATTGAAAATGTAAGTTTGTAATATTATGAGACCACGATAATTGCGGTATTTTATGACCATATTCATGTTTTACATAACCGCTGCACCGATTTCAATTAAATTTGGCATGACCTGTTACGAGTTAACCAGTTAGTGGGCTTAAAGCGGTAATGTGCAGCGCGGACAAAAGCTTGTAAAATTTAAAATATATAAATATCCTGAGGTGGTTTGTGTACGCTCCAAAGTTCTGATTTTAAAAGTTTCAAATTTTGATATGTTACATATACAAACAACTTTTTAAATATTGTTTTGTTTTTTTTCAAGTCAGTCAGTGCATCACTATTTATAAATTCGGTCATGGTGAATATTCTACTGCTGAAAATGTACCAACAACGGACTGGTAGCCGCTGAAAGTCTTTTTAAAATTTTACAGAACAATAATTTCATTACAGTGCTTGCTGCAGTGCTAGGAGCAGCACCGTTCTTAGGTCCGTACCTAGCGGGATTACCGGCTGCATTAGACGTGTGGTTACAAGGCAGACCTATGGCAGCTCTTTTGTTACCTATTGTGCAGGCCGCACCTATAGCATTCCTTGACGCAGCTGTATACGCCGAAATTAAAGAGTAAGTGTATTTATATCGTTCTTACTGCCACAGTTGGTGTATGACTGTAACTCATATCTTTGACTCAGGAGAAACGCCTTCACTGAATACTCAATCTTGGCCGATATTCATTGAACATGGTATTTGTAACTTCGTGTGTCATCATAAAAAGCTCATGAAGATATAGACGAGACACTATTATAGTCATACTTTAAAGATTAATTTTGCGTTATGACTGTTGTGAATCTATAAACTTCCTCCTGCTTTAATCGATTAAAGCGAATTTAGTTTTAATAATGAAATTAAACTTGACTAGAAAGTTTTTTGTGGTGGGAAACGTGCATCTAAAAATGTCTAATAATAAATTTCATAAAACTGTTTCCAACTTTGATAATAAATATTCAACTAAATTGTTCGGATTACAGCGGCGGCCACCCTTACGTGACCGGCCTAGCTATTGCAGGCGGTATATTTTACCTGGGCCCTGAGGGTGCTATTTTGGGCCCTCTGCTACTTTGCTGCTTGATGGTAGTTTTGAACCTTTCGTCCACATTTCTACGTGATACACCGTCTGAAGAACGCGCAGCTTTGCATTCACGCGTCAGGTAAATCTATGGTTATTGTGGTTAGAGGAGCATACCATAGCTTAAAAAATTTGCTTTTCAAGTACTCATAGAATTAAATTGTATTACATAATAAAATATCTGTAGCAGGTCAATTATTTTTATTACTTCTGCCTTTCAATCCGTAACTTCACTGAATATAATTGAATTCTTGTAATTATAATAGTACAGAAGTGCTAAACATGGCGCAATTACAAAAACTGTACAATTACCAACGGTGATAATATTTCTGAAGGGAAAAAAACAGAAATATCAGGAATTAAAAAGAACGAATATTCACCCCACAATAATTTTTACAATAATATTAATTGAAAAGCAAATTTTTTGTACTGTGGTAAACAAAACAGATGTATGTACAAATTCCGTGTGTGTTTTGATTTTTTTGAATGAATACCTGCTCCTCTTTTGAAAATATTTTTTGATTGATTTTGTTTTGTGAGAAAGATCTTTATACCAACTACATATTGACGGGCTGTTGTTAAAATATACAGCAAAATTTCTATTACAATAAAAATAGCTGTTTTTTTTTCTTAAATTCACTAAATAATAAATTGAACAATAAATGTATTATTATACTGTTCAATTGTAAACAGTTTCAATTTTGTGTTGTACAATATTATTATCTTTAGTATTACATAATTATTTATCAATTAATTGTAAAAAAAAAAATTTTTTACTCAACTATTGTACTTTGTCTTATGCACAAATTACTTATTAAAAAGTAAGATTATTATGAATACTCTCTAGTACTATTTACTTATTACTGTTTGATGTTTTTTAACTTAGGTCAATATTGGGAATATTTTAAGATAAGGTGTGTATTTGTTTGACCTTAGCCTTGTATATGTTATATTATGCTCGTTTATAAACATAGAAAGCACAATAAATAGATATTGATTGATTTATGTCCGGTTTCTGAAGATCTATATAAAATTTTTAGCAAACATAGGTTCACTGTCTGGGAATACGAAATAAAGTTGCGTATAGTTTGAGAGTATAAAATTAAGTAAAATATTATTACTTTAATTTCTTCTTACTACTTATGAATATGTAAAAAAATTGTGTCCTTAATCTTATATATAAAATTCTCGTCTCACAATGTTAGTTACCATACTCCTCCGAAACGGCTGGGCCGATTCTGAATCGGCCAACATCTGTTTTTCATACCCCTAGGAGAATTTATATGTAAAAGTGTAAAATACGACACATTGGTGAAAACGGTTCTTATTCAATTATTGTAAGTTTGCTTTAAGTTTAATTATAGATATGATTAAGTCTTAAGTTAACCCAAGTTATCTTCTGTTGTGTTGTTTGAAAATGCAACTTCTCAAACAGCCAGAAAGTAACCTACGCCAAAATAAATTCTCGAGATAAAAGATCTCAGAAACTGGGCAATAACGCATCATTTAGTCACTGCTGTTATTACTTAAGAAATGCATTTAGGTGTAAAAAGTGTATACTTGAACACGTTTTATATGGTAAGTTGGTGCACTTCATATGCATGCTGCATGGTTGATGTAATATGCATGCGCTATCTATTTTAAATATATCACAAGAGCCAAGGTGACGGTGGCATACAGCTTAATTATTGCAAGAAAACTAAGTGATCACATAATTTAGACCTTCTTATATTGTACTGTGTACCTCGTATGACTATCAGTAAACAGTACAATTTTAAAACTAAATTACATTAAATATGACCTCGATTACGCATTTATCTTAAGATTTTTTTTAAATATGAAATTGGTTTATTGATGAGTGTGAAATAATTCATTTTATAATTGACATAAATAAAGAAACAGCCACCTAAGCTTTATAAATGAATCGCAGATACAGTCACACATTTGAAGCTTAGCTATATCTTGCACACGGAAAATGAAATATCACGGATATAGATATATGGTTTTGGAAAGCAAAGTTCCGTTTAGTTGTTAAACTGTCAGTAAGTTACACAGTAAAATTAAAAAAAAATACCACGTTTTGTCATCAGAAAGTACCTAAATTGTATTTATTGTTTAAATATGTATACATAACAATAAACTCAGGCCACTGCAAATAAACATATAATAATCATGCATATAAATATTTGCAGTAAATAGTAATTGAATGCTTTATGGCTGTACTATAATTTCAAACTTAATAAAAATTCTACTACTAGTTATTAAAAATATTTTTCATGACACCCTTATCTATACTTCTAATATTTCTATTACATTACTTATATCAATTGAAATCATTATATTTTATATATAACATACATACGTAATAATATTAGACTAACGTTTCTTTACAGGCTCGGTGCTTATCTCTGATCGGCTTGCATGGACCACTAACATTGTACCGAGATCATGTAATCTGTCAATTTATTGAAGCAATCATTGTCGAACTATCGAAAGTTCTGTCATTATGAAGTAACGCCATCCGCTTATACTTCGGAATAAATTAATTCACCTCGATTTTCTATCGAAAACATTCGCTTGAATATATATTTTTAAATAGGTAAGTAAATACAACTATCGATATTCACTGCTTAAACACTAATCTTTTGCTCAGTATGAAAAAAGGTTATCATTTGAACCCTAGCATACAACATATTCATAAGTATATTTTTATAACACTTAATGGTATGGGCCTGTCGACATGTCCACGTCACGACGTGGACATGTCGACAGTCCGGACGTGGAACGGCGCGTTGCCGTACCGTGCACTAGCACGTCGCGGCAACGCGCCGTGCTACGATACCGCACCGTTCCACGTTGACGACGTCGTGACGTGGACATGTGGACAGGCCCTATGTGAATATTTTTTATTTGTCTGTTATATATTCAGGAGAGGTGGGTCAAGTTTTAATTGTTATTTTAATTTTCAGTATTGTGAATTAATATATTTTGATGTATAATATTTTATAAACTGTTACTTAAAAAAAATACTTTATACCAGCATATTAATAAGTGAATGTGAAACACTAATCTACATGTTAATTAAAAATCTATTGACTTGATTAAAGCCAAAATATGTGTAAGACATTTTATATTGCATGTATATTTTTTTTATCCTAAATTTTATGTGAGAATAATTTTCTAAAGTATTTATTATATTTATAAGAAATCAATAAATAAACCAATGATTGTAGGCAAAAAACATTGCTACTGTCATAAATGTCCTATTTATATTATATACGATGCGAAGAATTAAAAACAAAATTTCTAGTGTAATTTTACTATTAATTTGCTTATATATTATAATATATATATTAAGAAAATCTACTAAATGTGATCCATAAGCTAGCAATTTCAGCACATGATAATTTTCTTGTACATTTTAAAAAGTGAGAAAATACTCTTTAATCACGCTATTGCAATGAATATTAGTAGTCAATAAGTATTATTTATAAAGTCCTCTAGCATATGTGCTACAATCCACAGATCAAAAGTTACTTCCAATTTATAACTCAATCTGTAAACACTACTTATTCCGCTAAATAAACAGCACGAAAATATTTACTCCAATCCTCACTTTATGTGAACTGATGGGCACTTAAAGTAAGTATTGGACTAAATATTTCTAAATTTCATGACAATTGTAGTCACTAAATATGAAGTGTTCTCATAAATTAATTTTTTATATTTTATTAAAATAATTTTAACACTGGTAACACTGCCGCCTTAATTCAATTGACATTACAAATATTTAGTATGGTTGTATATAATTATGTCTATTGTTATATATATGTCGCCATCAACATGTTTTATTAGCCGTTCAAATACTGTCTCATCAATTACTACACTACTCAGACTAAAATCAGGTTTTAGGTTATGTTAGGTCCGCATAGAAAACCCCAGCGGGGTGCAGCACCGAGGGGGTTTCCAGTGTTTTTAGTATATAAATAATATACATACACATCTGTACTAAAAAGCACTACGCAATCAATTCCTACCGGTACACAGGCTAAAATTTAGCTTTTAGGTTAGGTAGTATTTTTAATTTATATGAATGAATAGACGCCTCAGTGGAGGCTAGGCAGTTGATTGAACGGCTAATTAAACTAGTTGGCGGTGACGAATACACCTATGTCTATTGTATAGAATAGAAACTTAGTGGTGTTAATTCTGTTATGTAACCATAGAGATTTTTTACATTTCAAAAATAGAACGGGATTGTTTTAATGTCAAATGTAGATAAGTTGGTGCTCGTTTGAAACTAAATAATGTTATTTTATTATTGTATGAACTTTACAATACATAAATTAACAATTGGCATATAAACTCAATCAAATTAAACTAGCAAGATTGCCACCCATTGAAATGTTAAGTATTGGGTTGAGATTTTATTATATACGTTATTTATTTGTGTGTTGATGTGTTTAATTATAGAATAGGTAAAAAGATTTCCTAGAATTTGGATTGCGAACGATGGGTGTAGTGTAAAGGTTTTACTTAAAATTAACTATTAATTAACTATTATTTCCTATAAAAAGTTTTTATACTTTTGAATTTTAATGAGAATATCGAAAGAATGTCCATATTTAGACATTGAAAATTAGTTAACCCGATTTTTTTTACCTTTTCCGATTTATGTTACCTAGCAATGTAAGCTTTTTTATTTAATAACCACTGTAATCCATAAAGTGTTACTTTTTTTTTAAATGACAAATACGTACGTACAAAGAGAGAATGATTTTGTCTTTCAGTTTTGTGCAATAAATATAACATTTTATTATTTTTAGTTAGTAACAAATTTATTTTTATTACATATTTGTGTTGTCCCTATGATACTACAAAGAGAAATTGGAATCATGTATTTCTACTAATCATCATGTGATGATCCATCGATGTATAGACCCATTCGTCCATGTTGATCTCATTTTGGTCCAGTCATACAATGTGGGAGCCATGACACATTTTTAATTTAAGATAAACGGTTAAGTCGATCTTAATTCGGTGGAACACATGATCACAACTTCAATTTGTTAATAAAATAGCTTTTGAAATGAGTTTCATCACTGATAATATAAAGTACCGCCATATTTATAGCACAGTCATTAATAGGAGTCAAACGGTTTTCTTAAAATTTATGTATTATTCGAACGTTACTCTAGAACTAGGGGATGGCCTATGCCCAGCAGTGGACGTCTTTCAACAGACATTACATTAATTCTAAAGTTTATTTTTTTTTAAACATCATAGTATTGTGTGAATCACACAATACTGTGATGTTTTTAAAAGTAAATGGTGTGTAATCTGTGTGATACACTTATTACTAATTAAATAGTGGAAAAAAAAATAGCTTACCGTATTAAAAACAGTTATAGCAAGTTTTTGCAACCCTTGAATAAACAAAACTGCCATTAATTTTGAAATTTAAAATTAATTATTGCAATTCGTAAGGGTTCATAAAGTGGACTATGGCACCATTGGAAGTATTAAATTTTGAACTCAGAATTGCCGTAAACATTCTACATATACATTTTAAATAATGTTTATCAGAATAAGGCCAAATAGGATTTGAATATTATTAAGAACGTAGTTGAAGGCTTTGCTGTCTAAAGTGGTGAAACAAGCCAAAATTGTGATGATTACTTTAAGAAATGGTGCTTTTGATTGAACATGTTAGCGAGACGAGTCTCATTTACAATAATTTTTAGTGGCCTTAATAATAAAAGGTAAGGGCCTTTGTTTTATAACTTGTTAGTGTTTTGTGGAGCCAAATTATTGTAAAAACTATTTATATAAATTTTGTATCGTGTTTTATTTGCACCAACGTGTTTTTTTTTCTTGTATATCAATATATATTATTTCCTATTGCTATTGTACGCATGAAAACTAATAGATTCCAAACGATTATTTTTGTCGATATTGAAATGGTTGTTTAGGTTTAGAAATATCATCTAAGAATAAAATACATCAAGCCCTTACCAGTTAAAGAAGAATCGTCCAAAGATTTATTTAGAAACTCATTATTGTACTACAATGTAATGCAGGTACTTATAATTATTTTATAAATAGTGCACGCATATTGGCATTGTTAACTCAAATACAAATAAATTTGCTTTAAGAACCTGAGTTTCATTATTAAATTTCTATCTACCACTCTTTGCTTTGTCAGTTTCCAAATATCGGTATATTTACGAGTACGAGTTGCTGCAGAAACAGCAGCCCTGCATTTAATATATACTCATGTTTCTTTACTGTAAACGGGACTTACTCCCGAATACTCCCGATAAAATTAAAAAGGTTACTATACCTTCTACTTTCCGACGTTTCAAACAGGTTGCACCGCTCTCGATATTAAGTGTAGATGACAAATACAGACAGAAAATATACTAATCGATTGTTAAATGTGTTTTACCTAGCATAAATTAATCTTGATGTAAAAAAATATTTTACAGTACGTATTTTATACAAATACAAAAATTGAAGAAATTACAAGCATACGTTTGTAATTTCAAATTAAAAGCATTTCACTAAATGCATATAAAAGTATCTATTTATGGTACTTACATAAAATAAGCATTATTTATTTTTGTGTGTCTGTCTGTTCTGATTAATCTCTAAAACGGCTGGACCGGTATTGACAGGACTTACACTGACAGATAGCAGAGGACATAAGGTACTCCTTATGTCCTCTTTATACCGCGTATAACGCTAGGCTCAACTAGTTTTTAATAAAACAAGAATAACATAATAATTTCTTATATTTAAAACACTTATAGACTAGGTATAATTTACATTAAACTACTCAATGCATATAATATTGTATCTTAAGTGAATTACGCAATAATTGTGGTGCAACATAATGGTCGCAAATAAAGAAAACATTGAAGATTTCCTCGGTGACGATGATTCCATTGTCGTTGAAAGCGCCCTCTATATCTGTCTCCAACCACAAGAAAAGTACTACTGTGTCAACGTTGAATGTGAACGAATACTCTAGTTTACGATCCGATGTCCTAATGATAATATTTGACACATTGAACTGCAATAAAATAAATATGATAATGGTTAAATTAACTATGTCTGTAATGCAGACACCACACTTCGTTATGCGGGTTATTCGTGCGCATACGGCGAAGTGTGGAGAGTATATTCGCTTTATTCGTACGCATAGACACAGAAGCCGAATAGCGAATACGCGTATCCGTTGACTTGTCGGTTTTTTGACACACTTCAAAGGACACGAATAAGACGAATACACGCATCGACTGCCCACACTTCGGACGGGTAGTGAAGTGCCCTGTGCACAACTAACAACCATAGACTATAAAACAGATTTTGAAATAGGATAAATCGATTAAACTATTAAAATAATCTGTCATATGATCAAAATAATTAGACTTCATTTAAGTATTGTTTCTGTAAATTTAATAAAATAAAAAGGCAATTAAAATATTTTTGTTCGTTCGTATTTCTATATCTATGGTTCGTATGGTTTCGTTTCGTTGACCATAAAAATGACAACGACACATCTCTACAACACACATATTTGCCTTATTTGGTATATCAGTTCGAAGTGTGGATGGCATGTTTGTTGTTTGCGCGCATAACAAATATTTGGGTGAATACGGCGTAGACACATAACGAATAGCGCACAACGAAGTGTGGTGCCGCCATTACAATTTAACGGCTAAATTACTGCACCAATTTTAATTGACTGCCTTGTTGATCTAGTGCTAGGCTTATGCGGCTGCTGATCAAGAGGTCGCGGGTTCGATTTTGTATGATCCCCAAATATTTATTGCGGAGTCTGGGGGTTTTCTATGTAAGTATAATATTTAGGTATGTATATACAATAAATGGTAAATTTAGGTATGTTTATGTTTTTAACTCACTTGTTTAGTACCTAATAAACAAGCTCTGCTTAGTTTAGGACAAGATGACGTGTGTCTGATGTCCGAAAAAAGAAATTTTGTAATGAGATAACCAACTCAGAGCGGATCCCAACTAACTAGTCAAGCTTTTAAGCCGACCGTATTTTGTTGTGATAGCCTAACAAGACACATCTATCCTCATCAATTCACCGTCAATAATGTAATTGAGATCTTTGCCCGTTATTGGTTCTTATTACGTTTTCACATAATAGATTGTTCTATATTTTCTAAAACTCACCTGAATATTAGGCTCTTTTAAACCCACGATTGATTTCAAGGGCTTAGGAAATACATAGTTCGGTGGGGAATGTTTTACTCCCGGTGCTTTAAAAGAAAACTTCAAGAAAATATTTTCCAGCTTGTGGTGTTCCCAATAATCCGTCTTGATATCTAATAACTGTGATGACAGAGGTCCAATACTGGCCGGAAATTTCTTCGTGTAAGTTGGTATTAAAGTATTCCAATGGAATAGTTGAACTGTAATTTCCGAACCGTTTATTGGCACAAATCTATCGTTTATTAGATAAATGTCAATATCGCCAGCCAACCGCAGGCGCGGCGAAACGAGTACAGGGGCGAAAAATGATTTGGCAAAGTAATGAAGCATTTTCCATTTGCCTCCGTATTCTGGAAATAAAAATGATTTTTCATTTTGATAATAGGTAATTCAGCTGTATCAAATTAATTAGTGGAGATTAAAAAAACTATAACTGTCATCAAGTAGAGAGTAACACCCGGTTAACTTAGGAAGGAAGTCAGTGTGAATATTGGTAGACCGTGGCCAAGAATCCAACAAGGGCTTATGCTGTACCTATCCCTTTTAACTCTCCATCTCTAGTGTTAAGGATTGGAAGGTGTTATACGAGTATATTAACTGTTGCCAAAATTCGCTTTTATTGGGACGGAAGTTTTCTCCAGTTTACGTGCATCTTTTTATTCAAAATATTTTTTTATTTCAGTTTGTCTTCAACACCTTACCTATACTAGACCATGATGGCGCCTGCCATATGTCATTCAGTTGCCAATATAAAGCTCCCATTGTATACCAATCGGCTTGGCTCTGTCTGTAGAATTCAGTTTCAGCTTTTATTGACATTGCTTGTGAAATCTACAAAATGAAATTACACTTAAAGTAAGCGAATGAGAGCTCTTAATTTTAAGTAGTGGTATTATAAAGTGAATTTGTAGTAGGTACTCCTTTCAATACATTTAGGGGAGGGTCTGCGATAACCTCAATGTATAACATTGAGCACAATGCAATAAAACGCAATGTAAGCATTTTTTACTGTGGTTATCTGGGAAATGGAGCCGGAGGGCCCACAAATAATTGCGTTGCGTTTTTGTTTCCAAGCGTGGGTCATCATGCTACACTGCCTGTACTCACAATGACCGTGGTGACCCCTACTATTCGATCCTTTTTACATATATCAAATAGAAGTACCTGGCTATAAAACACGAACTTTTCGAAATAGTTTGCGTCCGTATTTTCTAATTTCAACCGGTCTTGCAGTTGATTTTTAATAAATGTATATCCATTGGGACTGTGTTGTCTATGAATTGAATATTCACTATTTAAACTAAAAGCTTCTGACTTATTAGTTGCAGTTCTCATTGTGGCAAGCGACGGCAACGATTGAAAACCATATTCAGATGCAAATCTAGTATTTGGATATATGTTCATATCCCAATTATCTGCCATATAATTGTAGTAATGTGTGTCACCGTAGTGAGCGTCATACGGATTTAATGCTACATAACCTTCCTGTTCTGACTCCAAACCATTTGATGGACTAGACACTAAATATCGTCTCCCAGGGTCAATATCTTCAACGATTGGTTTGATGGTGTCTACATACAATTTGATGTATTCTTGTTTGTATCGTTCGAAATCATATTGTGTGTGATACCAATTGCCTCTTAGAGCTACTTCGTTTTCATTGTTTCCGGCCCAAACAGCGATAGAGGGATGGTGTTGTAGGCGTAATACGTTTTGTTCTATTTCATCCTGCACCGAACTGTAATGTGAATGTATAGCATGAGTAAATTTACAATAACGATATTTTTTTTAAAAACACCCTTCTTTTTAAAAAAAACTCCCAACTCATCAAATTAAAAACATGCCCTTCTTCATACACCCTTTCGTCTCGTTTCACTTCACTCCGGGAGACGAAAATATTACATTTAAGAAATGGTACTAATTTACCTAATGAATTCACGGTCTACGGGATACATAGAGCAGGCAAACATAAAGTCTTGCCAGATCAATATACCATATTCGTCGCACTTGTCATAGAAGTAGTCGGACTCATAAACACCCCCACCCCATACGCGGAGCATGGCCATATGAACTTCACGAGCATCCCGCAATAACTTGTCCACTGGAAAATAGAATTTAATTTTATTACAATAAACTGTTCCATGTTATGTAAGAAGAATAAAATTAAAACATGGCAAATTCATATACTCAATATAGTATATATTAACTATTTGCTGAAATTAAAATAACAATGTCTTGAATGCTAATCAATGGCTCCGTGCAAATGATATATTGGCACAAATGATATATTGGCACTAGTATTCAAATGGAACATTTTAATTAAATTAATGTTACCATCTAGACAGGGGCGTCTTTACTTATACTCGTAGTGTAGGATGTGCATTGCACACGGGCGTAGTGATTACTGGCGTCGATGAGTTTATTAAAGGGCGCCAGAGAGTAATTATGGCAGACGGGTGCTTCACGGGATAGCCTATGCATCTAAAGATATCTTATATGCGATTGATTGACTGATAGTTGCGTTAAGAGTTTGAATCAGACTGCTAAGTTGACTGATGAGAGTTTAAATGTACTTATGAATGACTGAATTTACGTTAAAGAAAAAATATCAAGGCGCATATGTGCATAGCGCCATGATCATTATAATTCTAAGATGGTGCTTAACCACTTATGCAGGGTCATTTGTTGAAACAATTGTCAAGTGGTGAATTTAGAAGATATGTTAATACAAGCAGAATATTTTATCACAAAATTTTAAAACAAAAAATAACACGTAGACATACCAACGGCAGTTTGCTTTTCACCAAGTTCCGGGAGAACATTTGCTGGAATCCAGTTCGAACCTTTCATGAAGATGGGGTAACCGTTGACTTTAAAGTAAAATGTGAGACCAGAACCCGCAGTAGAATTACCTACAAAAAGAAGGCAAATATAATTTAACCACCCTCGCTACAAATACGCATTTGGACGTATGGTATTGTTAATTTTAGATATGGACCGAAATACTACCAGTCTGATTTAAACATTGGTATTTTACCTCGTTCATACCATGACACTAAGACACTGGAAAATAACCACTGGGATATGAATACATTAAAATAGTATTTTTGAGAAGTCGGTTGGTAGAGACACAGAATACATAATAGTACCAGTACAGAAGCTTCACTCCGAAAAGTAAATTAAAGAAATAGGGACCTTTGGTGTCATTACATTAAGTTCAATTCAGATTGCACAGTGCCGAAGCACCTACGATTATATTTACCTACAATTGCTATCTCTTTCTATCTTGTAACTCTTATCTGTTCTAACGATAATAGGGTCGTCTTCTTTTAAAAATAATCTAAACATAATTAATTTCTTTTTTCTATTACTTTAGTGAACAAATTACTTTTCAAATAAAACTAACGTTGTTAGTAGCATTTATAATTTATTCGCGAATACCTCCATACGTTTTCGATACTGTTGCGAGATGTGAGACAGCCTGATATTACATAAAGATGTTGACTAACGTCGTACTATAACTACTCTAGGTACTTTTTTCAATAAATTACGGTTTAAATAATCGGAACAACATACGTAGGACGCAAAAATAGTAGTTCAGGAGGCAATACCTAAAGACTTAATATTGGTTCAAACTATATTTTTAATTTTGTTATTTTATATATTGGTAGCAGGTCATAAAATTATAAAAATGTCCCTTCCACCTCGCACGCGCACACCACTTCTTGATCTTTTAAAACAATACATGTTCATTGCTCCTATACTATAAATATACAAAAAAATACTTCTTAAATATGCGTTAATAATAATAGAATATAAATATAAGCGGATTCGTTTTCATTATCGGTACTTTTTAATATATTCATAGACTAGCTGAGCCCCGCGGTGTTACCCGCGGTTATTGTTTTAACCACGGGCAACGCCGCGGGGCGAAGCTAGCTTAAAAAAAGTACCCTTAGTTACTCCTTATATCATCAGCTACCTGCCACTGAAAGTCCCGTCGAAATGGTGTAGCCGTTACAGAGAGTACCCGGAACAAACAGACGTACACAAAAATTGTAAAAAAATATATTTTGGCATAATAATATGTACCTTGTATACATTTAGTGAAAAGCGGTTATTTTAGTATTACAAATAGATACTCCAATTTTATTTATTTCTATAGATAATCTCTTGGTATGTCCATTTTAAGAAATGTCACTATAGCTATCAGACTAAAAATATCAATCGTTAACCTACTTGACCACGTTATCATAGGTACTTTTTTGTTTTGTTTTTGTTTTATTATAAATATAAATGGTGTATGTTACACGAGAGGGAGTGAGTGCAAATTCGTTCAAAAGTGTAGTCTTTCTCCACAGTACATAATAAAATACAAACTACCGTCATTACACTTGTTATGGTTTTAATACAACAAAATCACTTACCTTTCAATATCGTCAGGAATTTTAAAAAATGATAATTCTGATTCCTTGTTTTGCCTTTTATTCAAACATCCGTAAACAGAGCAATATCTTTTATATGGATTAGAATATCGAGGTTTGTGATAAGTTGCCATTGTGGGTATCGAAAGTATAAACAAAAATGTATATTATTTTGTAATGCGCGAGAGCGACGACGCGGCGACGCGTATCGCGCGTAAGTGACAACCCTGGCCTGCGCGGCAGGCAGGCGGCCGACTATACCTAAAGTGCGGAGTGACACCCCCCTGGTAGAGAGCCACGCTGATTTCAACACGAATGGGCCAGCTCAACCGTTGTAGTACTACCCTTACATAGAAGATCAACTAAAAATGCATTCGTGTTGTGTTATTTCGTTAGCGCGGTGAGACCGGAGGCCCAATGATGCAGAGCTATCTCACTAAGCCGCCACAGTGTCAGTGTAGGTCACCATTCTGCACTGTCTGTACTCACAATGACCGTGGTGACCTCTACTATACAATCCTACTTAATGCTTTCCATCAGACAGAGTAGAGTCACTTATAAGGCTATAAACAAAAAAAAATTAACGTACCTAGCTTAGACGAAGCTTTTTCTTCAATAACCTCAATGGTTCTGAAGCCTACCCTCACATTCGCATATGAAACTTCATTGTTGTTACTTTGCATGCTCAACTGCACCGTTAAGTCATATAATACTTGCTCCCCATAGCCGTTCGGCCACCACAGTCTTATTAAGTTCTGTAAATTTAGTAAACAAAATCTGAACGAAAATTAGATTAAGATTTAAGATGTTAGTGCATTACAAAAGGATAGTATTGGTATTATTTATTTACATATCGGTTAGATCTACTGATCTACTGAGTATTTGGACGTAAGAAATTTAATTCCATTCCATTCCAAGGTATTTGATTCCATGTTCACCTTTAAGAGTATATAAAGAGAACGATTGATTGGCAGAGTGAACGTTTTTTGAAGTGTCAGATTTTTATTTTCAATGCAACAAATATGATTGACTCTCCGCAAAAGATACCTTCATTTAAATGTAGTACCTACCTCGCTAACTGGCAGATCCATGTCTACTTCAGCAGTTCCATCGTCCCTTGTGAACGTATTAAACTCCAACCATCTTTTTAAGGTCTGTTTTCCTTCTAATTGCAAAGAAGTTACCAACGTTCCTTTGATTTCACTTGACTTTAAACGGGTCTCCAAATAAGCTTTTATTTTCAGGTTCCATGTAGATTCATATTTGTTAGTGTGTGTGGTGATTGCTCGTATTATTGCTGTATCATACATTTCTATATATACAGGTTTCCTGCAATAAATAAGTATGAAATTGCATCCATCTTAATAGATTTTGTCAACTAATTTCTGAAAATCTTAATTTTTAGGATTCAAGATACCTCGTGCTTTTATACACCCGCGAGAACCTAGAACAACTATTTGTGAATCACACTGCATCGTTAGTCTAGCAGTTAACCTATACGATTGCTGATCAAGAGGCCTCCGTTTCAATGCCCAAGTCGGGCAAATAGAGTTGTTGAGATTTTCTTACAAGAAATTCTTTACAAGAATTTTTGCAATATTGCTTTACACACCCGTGTCTCTCTCTCTGAACACATTAAAGCATTGGTCTCGGTTGTCATGAACTATTATAGCAGTCTTTATTGGGACGACTGCCCTCAAATATACTGACAACAAGTTCAATTATCGAAATCAGTTCACCCACAGAGTTATGGAGGTAAATTAATAGTTACTCTCTGGAATAACTAATATTCAGATAAGACCGGTTGATCTAGCGCTCGACCCCAAAAAATATTGAGAATTATAACGACCAGGAAGGTCTACATAGTATTGTACCATGTGTGTTTTGAACACACTACATACCGTTGTACGCTACGCCTCGGACTCGTTGAAAGCGGCGTGGTAACATAAACAAAACCACAGAAGCTTACCAGATCCCGATGGATGGAAAGGCCGGCCCCCAATCCCAGCTGAAAGAGGCCTGCATTTTCCTCAACTGGTTGATATGACATTCTCCGTTGTATTCGCCTGGTACACATGCTGGCGCTACAAACTGCTCCTCAGAACGAATTCGTGCTGCTTCCACCGGGGATATGATTGTAACTTTCAACGTGTTCTCTCCAATCTGTGAGTAGGTAAAGAGACAAAAGCGACTGGTGTGAAATATTCTATTTAATGTTGTATTTTAAGAACTAAGTTTTAATATTAAAGAACTAAGCAGAAGTAGAAATCAAATTAAACACGTTCAGAGTCCAACAAGGACATAAAAATGATCTAGTATAAGTTAAAAAATATGTAAAAAATTAATACAATCTGTTGTACATAATTATCCTGGCACGTTGTTGATCATGTCGAACTCCGAAACTACATAGAAAGAGAAAACGGTATAAACAAACAGTTGGGTTGTGTTGTTGGGTTTTTCTTTCAAGAAATTCTCAATAACAGCCTGACCCCGATTGCAATGAGCATCTATGGCAATCGTTATTGGGAAGTCAGTGCCCTCAAATATTCTGACGACTAGTTCAACTTTATAATTCAGAGCCTTGGATGTCGGTTGCCAGTCGTTCTGTGAAAAGAATTACTCGTATATCCAGATAAAACCGATTGAACTAGTAGCCAAACCAAAACATTTTTTAGAATAATACAGACTGGGAATTAGATGAAGAGCAAATTGTCACCTAATGGTAAGTTCTTATCTTTGACCAAAACTAATCTCTTCTCGATTTAAAAGAAGTGTTGGGATCTGGTTACTTCACGTCCTTGGTGGAAACAATAAAAACATTACCCTCCTTCAGCCGCAGTTGGGTAAAAACATTGTATAAAGACGTGCTGGCCCGAAATATGTTGAAGTATGACACTCACGTTTACGAGTAATATCTCTTAAAAAAAGTCTTAAGTGTAAATATCACAATGTTAACTAAGTATACCTGAATTACTGTCTTAATATCAAACACGTAACGCACGAACATGTTAGTGCCCGTTCCGACAGGTATCTCGTTCAGTTCTACGAACGCGATTGTATCAATTCCTTCGAAAACCAGTTGGCATACCCGCGTGTTTAGCTGTTCAGCTGAAACTGGAAACAGAAATGTTCAATAAAAAACTTTGAAAACTTAAAACAAACCCTTAAATACCCTGTTCGGTAAAGGTAATAGGCCAAACCCATCTTTCTCTTTATAGCAGTAGACTGTAAGGTATCGATGGAAAGCATTTAGTAATTTAAGTTTATGATATCTCCTACTATTTACTTATTTTGGGAGAACATATTGTCATCCATATCCATTAAATTGATAAGAACGAGTATCAGATTTAGTCGAATTTTATTGTAATGAAATTATTTACTAGCTTTCACCCGCTCTTAAAAAGTTGTCTTTTCTTAGGCTTTATATCTTTAACTATCTGTGTATCTAAGTTCATTTATATCTGTTAGGTAGTTATGGGAGAAAGCGCGACAGACAGTTACTTTCGCAATAATGTAATATTAGTAAATAAATAAAAAATACACATATTTTTTATTGAACAGAGGAACTTATTCATGAGCTCAGAACAAAACAATCATCTCATTATTCTTAAAAGTATTGCGTTATTTGGACACTATTCCTGCGTCATATATTTAATTACAGTAAAATACGGAAATGATACAGAGATGCTCGACCAGCACATTTCAGAAAAGACCGATTATCGAGCACGTAGGATTCCGGCTGTCATTTCCTTGTTGATATTATGACGTGTTTATTGTGCAACGTAACGATATATTTATAATATATAATGTAGCTATAAGATCATAACTAAGAGATTCCATGTACATACCTTAGCACGTAAGGTTAGAATAAGAGTACAGTAAATAATAATAAACATGGCTCCAAAAGAATACACGATCATTGTTATTCGATATCCACCTATAAGTTGCCATAAATGTGGACCCCAAGGACGTAACAAAAAAAAGAAGAAATAAGTTCGCTATAATTGGTGACCCCGACAATTGAACAAGAAGGATGAAGACACAAATCGCTATGAAAAATTGAACTATGAAGAAGCCGAAAATTGAAAAATGTAGAAGCAAGTAATCGTACCTTCTGAAGGAGATTATATAGTGAACTTGTATAGCAGTATTGCTTAAAGGACCAGCCACGTTTATGGTTCATGCAGTGAGGCTATCGTCGCTCTCCAAAACAACAATGATCAGCATTCAAGTCTCAGCCAGCCAGCAACCTCGGCCTCAACAGGGATACCACACCCAGGACGCGACCGCTCCAAACTGGTTACCCCTTCGGCCTCATCAGCGCCCCGACACAAAATGGACTTCACGCAGCACCACACACCGCTTGTAATTCCAACGCTCTGGAACCAGCGGACTTCAGCCCCGACTCAGTGGGGACTAGCGGCATACATAAATGTTCTCAAAATGAACTTCTGACGCCGTTTCACGAATAATACAAGTAATCTCTATGCCGTCAACGCTAGATTACGACGAGAATTGTCGTGTGCAGCAGAAATGTCAGAATTAAAGAAGTTGCCTGGAGAGGCGTTAGAGCAATATAGCGACAAGACGTATTACGATGATTTCATATCGCAGCTAAAGCATGATATCAGTCGAATACTGTCGTTACCGAGGCTCGCTCTCCAACAATCAGGTAAATCTATTTCTTTCGTTTATCCGCCGTCAAAGTGCTGTGGGCATGTATTCAAGTTGTCCTACATTCAGTATTACGATACTGAGAAGTACGTGTTAATTGACCGAGTAAGGTTGATGTAAGTCGCTAAGCGATATTATAATAAGGTTGCTGACTATGTTAATCTTGAAATATTATAATAAATATAGTATTGTATACTTTGTAAATTTTGCTGACACGTGAAGGTCGCAACTCTCGATCATATGTTTGT
Organism: Phragmatobia fuliginosa; assembly: GCA_932526445.1. Taxonomy (NCBI): domain Eukaryota; kingdom Metazoa; phylum Arthropoda; class Insecta; order Lepidoptera; family Erebidae; genus Phragmatobia; species Phragmatobia fuliginosa. Next base: position 12,901,331 of record OW052074.1, on the reverse strand, counting down.
TTTGTATTCATTTTAATGTTATGATTTTTATTGACCTAGATTATATTGATTACCTAGGAACTACTCCGCGATACTGACTTAATATGTAATGTTATAATTATTAGCGAAATAGGTTATGTTTATAATCGTCAACTGTTGATTTAAGATGAAGTTAGTCTGAATTTACTACCGTAAATTTTTTGGTGGGAAGTTATATTCCTGCGTCATATATTTAATTACAGTAAAATACGGAAATGATACAGAGATGCTCGACCAGCACATTTCAGAAAAGACCGATTATCGAGCACGTAGGATTCCGGCTGTCATTTCCTTGTTGATATTATGACGTGTTTATTGTGCAACGTAACGATATATTTATAATATATAATGTAGCTATAAGATCATAACTAAGAGATTCCATGTACATACCTTAGCACGTAAGGTTAGAATAAGAGTACAGTAAATAATAATAAACATGGCTCCAAAAGAATACACGATCATTGTTATTCGATATCCACCTATAAGTTGCCATAAATGTGGACCCCAAGGACGTAACAAAAAAAAGAAGAAATAAGTTCGCTATAGACACCCCTTGACAATCTCTAAACAGATATATTTTACCTAATTCTATCTCATGCATTGAAAGTAATTCATCGAGAGGTGTATTAGGTAAGCATGTAGAGTATTATCTGTTTAACCGTATGTTGAAATAAATGAAGTGGTTCGGACAAGGGCTGAATATGCTATTGACCTCAATGATTCTGTCGTAAGAAAGAAGATAAAGATAAGGTTTTATAAGAGAAGAAAAAAAGACAAACAATGTAATTTGTATATTGTGTAATAGACTATTGGATTTAAAACCACCTCAAAGAGAATGCACAATTTATTTGAATTAACATCTTTGATTTATTGGCATCGATAGGTGTATTTTTTTTCTTTTAAAGTCAACGCATGAGGAATATATTCTCAGGAATATATTCCTCATGCGGACACAAAGTACACTTAGCATCAGAATAACAATTTGTGGATCACACAAAGTGTTTCGGTGTTTTCCCATGTAGGATTTGAACCCACAACTCTTAGCGCAGTAGAGAGCGGCATGGCGACCGCTTAAACTACCAAGCCAACCGTGCTATCATCAATAAATATTTGGTATTCTTGTCTTTGGGAGTTTATGTCTAAGTTGCAATCGTTCATGTTGACACATTGCAATGTTCAACAATGCTAGGCACTCTATGATGGATAACCTTGCCTAACATATTGAGATTACTCCGTGCCTAGGTGAGCACGTTAAATATTCGGTACTAGTTTCCATATCAATACTATAACTCGAATAATTGGAGCCATACTCGAATAAAGTCTGACAACAGTTTTTCATCAGATTTTAGAGAGATCTCAAGACAGTAACTGCGAAGAAATTGTTGAAGTTCAGCTGTACTAGCCTCAAACCCAGGTCGGGTCTTAGATTAATGTGGATAAAAAAGAGGTCATTAAGGGTTTTCCACTCTTTGTTGCAAACCTGTTGTCCTCCTCAGTAAGTCACTGCTTGCAACTCCATTTGTAGCCATTATAAAATGCAGCCATTAAAAAAATTGCTCCATAACCTCATAACGAGACAACTCACCATTGAATTTGACAGTATAAGTCCACGTGTCGTAAGCCACCCACCGCGTGAGTATGTCATTACGATCCCACAGGATGTCGCCAATAATGTTCGCATTCTTCAAGTCGGCATACACTCCGCCCGGGACGGTCGCATGTCCCGTAATTGCTGTAGAAAAATAAATAACTTTGACTTAACACAAACGCAAGTGTATATAATACTGGTAATATAATAAGACGTAATACTTTTTATTCTAGATTTTGCTCCCACTAGCAATCTATCCTGAATAATGAAGAACTTTATAAACATACATCCTCCTAGCCATTATCCCAAGTTTATTTGGGGTCGGCTACTAGTTCAAATTTCAGTTTTTCCACGGAGCGACTGGCATCGGACCTCCGCAACCCTAAAGGGAGAACTGATATTCGAAGATTGAACTAGTTGTCAGTATATTTGAGGGCACTGACTTCCCAATAACGATTGCCATATATGTTCATGACAACCGGGACCAACGGCTTTACGTGCTCTCCGAGGCACGGGCGTGAATCACCGCCAAACTTCCAAACTCCGGGCAGCTATTAGGAATTTCCTAAGAAAATCCCAAAAACACTTTTTGGCCCGACCCGGGATTTGAACCCGAGACCTCTTGATTAGCAGTCGCGTATGCGTGGTCTAGTGGTTAGCGTATGCTAACCACTAGACCAACCAACCTAACTACATACATTAAATTAAAATTATTTTAAAATGTTCGAAAAAAAATTATGAACATTGAAACTTGCAAAATTTTTTTTCATTAAACCCATACGTTATGTATGAATGGATAGGTCTTCAAAAATGATATTGAGGTTTCCAAAGTGGTAAAATTTGTGTGTGTCCCACCCTGTAACTTCTAAAATAAGAGTGATAAAACTAAAAAAATATATATGATGTACATTACCATGCAAACTTCCAACGAAAATTTGTTTGAACGAAATCTAGTAAGTATTTTTTTTTAATACGTCATAATCATAAATCATAAACCGCAATTTACATTTCTTTCAATCAAAACACTATTATTAAAACATCGATGAAAGTTACAACGAACTAAAAAATCTTTTTTATGATGTTACTTGCTGCTACGGAACCCTTCATGGGCGAGTATGGGCGGTGGCGTTTGTAGCGGGTCGTTCGGTACCTACGATATGGTTGAACTGGACGATGGCTGGTGCATAGGTCATGCTCGTGATACGGGCGCCGCCAGTCGGGGCTGGTCATCTCACAACTTCTATTTATTGTTTAATTATTTTTGGATTTTTTTTGGTTTAATTATTACTACCTGTGTAAAATTCAGCATCGTTACATTGTACTCACATTTAATAAAATGCCTTAAACAATGTAACCAAAAATTGTAAAAACAATGTTGGAAAAGAGTGTCCATGAAGTTTCTTGTCTGTTCTTCTCCATAGGATCTACGAATTGGAACAGACAATTAGCTTCACGACTGACTACTGACTGACTACTTGACGTTTCAAAAGTGCCGTTGTATGGTTTTCTTGAAATAAAATGATTTTGATTTGATTTGATTTGAGTCCGACTCGCACTTGGCCACTTTTTTTGATATTAATAATGGCTGGTAAGTAGATATCTAAGGAACGATCGATAGTAAAAATATATTAGGTCTTTACCTATGAAATTGCCTTTCTATAGTACTGGTCATTTCAAATAAAAAAAAGCTTGTAATGGCTGTATTCTAAATTCTAATTAATTTTGTTTTTAAACCATGACATTCTATTTACAAACTCAGTCTTTTGGTTTTTGATTAGCGTTGTATTTTCATTACATTTGAACATTTTTCGTCAAAACAATTTTTATCCATTTGTGACAAATTGGCAAGGTAAAAAAACTTGATAGATGGGTGCCCCACGACCTTAACGATCGCCATCGCAACGTACGCGTCGAGACCTGCCTTGCGCTGCTCAACAGGCAAAGAATTCAAAGAAATGAAGGAATTTCGAAACGAATTGTTACGTGCGACGAAAAATGGATTCAGTTCGACAATCGAAAGCGCTCAGCAAGTTGGTTAGACCCTGGTTCAGCACCAAAGCAATGCCCTAAACCAAAAATGAGCCCTAAAAAAGGTGATGGTCACTGTTTGGTGGTCTAGTGCGGGTGTGATTCACCACAGCTTTTTACAAAACGGCATTAGCATTAATGCAGATGTGTACTGTGAAGAACTAGAGAGAATGATGGAGAAACTTGCACATCTGCAACCAGCTTTGGTCAATCGGTCGTCCCCACTGCTCCTTCACGACAACGCGCGACCCAGTCTCCAAGCTGCAAGAGCTGGGGTTGGAAGCTCCCCCTCATCCGCCATACTCACCAGACCTTGCCCCTACCGACGGTTACTTTTTCCAAAATTTAGACAACTTTCTAGTGGTTAAAAAATTCAATTCCCGAGAGGCAGTACAAAATGCCTTTGAAGAGTTTGTTGCTTCACGTGCAGCAGATTTTTACAAGAAAGGCATCAATAAACTGCCAATGCGTTGGCAAAGATGCGTTGATTGCATGGGTGATTACTTCGAATAACAGAATTATAAAAGTTTGAAAAAATAAGTACTTTCACTTATTGCATACAAAACGGCAATTTCATAGGTAAAGACCTAATAGTTTTAAACATGTGTATGTATTACACATACACATATTTGCATACCTCTATAGGTAACCTAGTTTTGGAAATAAACACGATGAACGTGTTGTTTTATTAGGTTGGGTAACGTGTGGTTTTATTAGGTAATGGTTTTTGTAGGTATTTATTTTAATGGTTTTGTGCCGATATCGGCAATATTACTACTTACATTTATGCTGTTATCCTGATAATGAATATTTATGTACAGTAAAGTAAGGCTAATAAATTGGAACATATATTTCTTGAAACAGATGTTTACAAAAACGAAAGTTACTGTATCAATATTTAGAATATTAGTTTTGGTAGTTTTCATATATGTCTTTAAGTAGCTACTATTACTGTACGTTTTCTGTGAATAGATCTATAGTTATATTGCTTTAAATGTAGGTATGGTTGCAAATATCACATTGTCATCAATGTGATATTTGCAACCATACCGGTTATATGGTATCTGAACTGACTGCTTTAATTTACTCAATTTTTATAACAGTTTCGAAAATAAACCTTAATGCGATACATGGAAAACCTAAATTGAAAGACAGTCTTGAGTATTCTTCAACATCACTTTTTCAATACCTAATAATAATGTGAAAATCTGTGTGTATGTGTATGTGTCTATCGCTTCTTTGGGGTTATTTGGAATCTGATGTTAAGGTTATTTAAGGCGAAGTCAACAGTAAGTTGATTAATAAAAAAAAGTATGGAAATGAATGGTTGGTTTACCGGCTATAAGACATTAGAGAAAATTACACTAAGATTATATTCTTTTCGGTCTAGTGATTGGCGCATGCGGCTGCTGGTCAAGAAGTCTCGGGTTCGATTCACGGGTCAGAACAAATATTTGTGTTATCCACAAATATTTGTTTCCGAGTCTGGTTGATTTTCTATGAACAATATGTAATATGTATGTATTTACATAAAACAAGTATGATTATGTATTTATGTAACTTGTTTAGCACCCATAATACAAATTCTGCTTAGTTTGGGACTAGATGACGTTGTGTCTAAGATGTTCGAAAATATTTCTATTTATTTATTTAATTTTTCAATGTGTCTGATCACAGTGAACACATCAAAATCGATTCTACAATTTGTTTCTTTGAGATAAAAATAAGTTGCTTTTTTTACATTTTCTTTTGTTTGGCCGAGAATGCTTTTGAATATTTTTTCAGAGATTTTCTTTGAGGCAAACGTGACTTAGGTCGCTCTGAATTAACGGGATATAATCCAGATTTACTGAACCCGGCAATGATGTTGCTGGAGCTCGAACCCTTTTCTGTTAACTTGTTATGTAATTTGCATAACAATTTGGAACAACATTGGAAATGAACTTTTATTCTGTGCTAGCACGTCATGCCATTTTTTTTTTAAACGTGCGTAAAATGCAACGTCTATCGGCTTAAAACACTTGGAATCAAACCAGCCACTTATTGACCTGTTGTACTTTGTACATAATTTAATAATAAATTTAGAAACAACTTACCCTTAACCCAGTTAAAATCATCAATTGGGGCTACCTGAAACGATGAATAAAAAAAGCGGCCAAGTGCGAGTCGGACTCGCCCATGAAGCGTTCCGTATCAGCAAGTAGCATCACATAAAAGTTTTTGTAGTTCGTTGTAACTTTGATCGATGTTTTTTATGTAATGTAATGAAATGAAAGATTGTAATGAAAGGTAAATTGCGTTTTACGATTTATGACGTATTAAAAAAAAAACACTTACCTACTAGATTTCGTTCAAACTAATTTTCGTTGGTAGTTTACATTGTAACGTACAACATATATTTTTTTTAGTTTTATCACTCTTATTTTAGAAGTTAAAGGGGGGGGGGACACACATTTTTCCACTTTGGAAGTGTCTCTCGCGCAAACTATTCAGTTTAAAAAAAAAATTACATTAGAAACCTCAACATCATCTTTGAACACCTATCCTATCCTATCCCACACGTATAGGTTTGATGAAAAAAAAATTTTTTAGTTTCAGTTCCAAGTATGGGGATGTATTGTTTTTTTTTTATTTTTATGTTAAAATCTTAATGCGGTTCACAGAATACATCGACTGACCAAATTTCAACAGTATAGCTGTTATAGTTTCGGAAAAAAATGGCTGTGACATACGGACGGACAGACAGACAGACAGACTTGACGAATCTATAAGGGTTCCGTTTTTTGCCATTTGGCTACGAAACCCTAAAAACCATACCAATGTTTGACAAGCTTTAAAGGGGCTATTTAAAACTAAGTTTCAATTAGCCCCAAAACCGAAACCAAAAAGCCTCATTTAGAAAAATCGAAGAACACGGCAGACAGAAAAGACATAGAAAAAAGTAAGTTGAATCCCTGTAATGTCAATGAAACACAGTATTTCGCAATATATTTTACTCTATACATACCTTTCTAGATTTAGAGTTTCAGAGGACAGTTTTTGAACCATGAAATACACCAAAATTTTAGCTAAAGCCGGTTCCAAAAATAACGGGTCAGTCACATAAACCCGAATATCTCCCGAACTACGTATGCCATCCTAATGAAACGAAGACTGTTCAATTGAGAATTTAATTATACAGATAAAAAATAAAATAAAACTTAGTTACACCCACAATATTAATCTTAAATTAAAAAAAAACTAAAGTAGTCATATTTTTCTTAAGATTACATTTTTTTATGATTGTTTTTTTGCTGTTTTTCATCACTTTCTTCATTTAATACTTTGTATTGCCTCCACGAGCTCTTCTGACAGCTTCCAGGCGATTAGGCATGCTGTACACCAAATTTCGGAGCCGGTGCTGAGGAATACCTTTCCATTCCTCCACCAGTGCTTGTATGAGCTCGGGAAGCGTGATTGGTGGGGGGTTTCGACCTTTCACGCATCTCTGAAGCTCGTCCCAGGCGTGCTCGATGGGGTTTAAGTCCGGGCTTCGCGCTGGCCACTGCATGAGTTCAATACCGACCTCTTCAAGGTAGTCATGTACAATTCTGGCGGTATGGGGACGCGCATTATCATGCATTAATATGCCATGCCGGTCCATCCTGGCCATGAAAGGACCTACATGTTCATTGAGGATCTCTTCCACGTACCTCTCTGCATTTAGAGTTCCATTTTGAATGAGCACCAGCTCGGTGCGGGCCTCAGCAGAAATCCCAGCCCAAACTTGTACGGAACCTCCACCGTACGCCACTTTTTCCTCCACACACGCTTGATGGAAGCGCTCCCCTGGTCTTCTGTACACCAACTGCCTACCATCATGCTTATAAAGCATGAATTTAGACTCGTCCGTGAACATTACCCTAGACCAATCGTCTAGTGTCCAGTTTAGGTGTTCGCGCACGTATCTCTGTCTTGCAATTCGATGTCCCCGTTCCAGTTTGGGGCCATTTGCGGGCCTCAATGGTTTCAAATTTGCTTCAGCAAGACGTCTTCTTACTGTTTGAGCGCTTAAATTGCCACCTCCAAAGCGAATAAAGTGAGTTTTTAGACCAACAGCAGTTTGAAAACGATTTCGGAGCATTGTAGCCACCAGTTGTCTGTCTTCCCTGGCCGTTGTGCATCTTGGTCTGCCATTTCCTGGTCTTCTAAGGTGTGATCCGGTCTCTTGGTACCGCTGGACTACCCGCTGAACAGTCGACAAAGATACACCAATGTTTCTGGCTGTTTCACGCTGGCTCCGCCCAAGTTCCAAAAAAGTTAGGATTCTGGTACATTCCTCTAGCGTGACTGCCATGCTTCACCTCACAGAATAATAATTATGCACGTGGAAGACGTTCACGATATTTTTTTTTGTGACAGAATAGAAATGGAAAGCATCCATAATGACATGAAACAAAAATTTTGTTTTTAAAAATAGTCATTTTTTTAAATTTTGTTTTTCTAATGAAGTTTTTTTCATCAACCAGTTTAAATAATATGCTATTAGAAGCGCAACTAAAAAGTCTTTATTCTGTTTTTTATTTCATTGATCTAGCTTTTACAGTTCTGGAGGTATTTCAATTTTTGTGACTGACCCGTTATTTTTGGAACCGAGTGTATTTTCAAATAACGCACTACTCAACGGACATCGATGCTGTCTGTGAAAATTCTAGTTTAACAATGATATTACATGTCGCTCTTATGCCAGGTTGTATAATAAATTTCCTACTCTAAGCAGCAGTAATAAAATACATGTGATCAAAACTTTTATTTCCGAAATTCCAAATTACCCCGTGATATCCAAATAACCCCAGTTTACGGCATTGTAAAGGTTTTACAAGGTTACTTGCATCTCTCAGAACTATTTGGGGTCGGTTACTAGTTCAACCGGTTTTAGTTTTTACACGGAGCGACTGGCATCGGACCTCCGCAACCCTGAGGGCGAACTATGGAACTAGTTGTCAGCATATTTTAGTACACTAACTTCTCAATAACGATTGCCATAGATATTCATGACTTGATTCGACCTGGTATTATAACCCGGGACCACTAGACCAACGAGGCTGTTAAATAACACCAACCAATTTTTAAATTTAAATATAAATTTGAATAAATATTACTTAGGTGCATTTTGTAATTACGCTATCGAGTTGAACTTTTTTATTTAAACTTCAGTGCTTTTATTTTTTCAGGGCATTGTCCGATAAACCCGTATCGTATACTCTATAGTAAACACTATTTTAAATAATAATACACAAACAAACAATACTTACAACCGTTGCTGTTTGAAAATGTCCACGCAACTTCGTTAGATGACAACTGAATATTTTCGGCATAAATCACCGATATTGCTACACAAAAATATATAAATGCCTGCATTTTTCAAAGTTTATTTATATTTTATTTATTCACCTCGTGTCACAACACATATGTTTTGTTCGAAACGTTAATCACTATCAACGGCGCGTCGCGCTGTTTACTCCATCGTAATGATGTCAGTAGGTATACAGTCCTCGTTATCGATAACAGAATAATATGAGTAAGTCAATTGACTCGATTTTAATAATCGCTTGGTAATACACACGCTAATAAATTATAATTAATTTCTAATATTCGTAACCACGTTGACGATATAATAGCGTAACAAACTAGACTATTTTCGCTGGTTGGTTATTCTCCACTAACACTTATAATGGGCTTGTTTGTTCAAATTGAAAACGCCTCAGGTCAAATGTCAGATAACATGAAATATTATATTATCAAGAGCATGCAAATGTGATGCAGAAGCGTTATTTATACAGTTCACAGTAAGCCACACACTAGACTGATAATACTTCACAAAAAAAATATGTGTAGTTTATGTACAGGTAAACTGAGACTGAATAAATCTCGTAATATTCGGGTAACGAAGCGGCTAAAAAAATGAGTCAGGAAAGTAAATACTAATTGTTGACCAAACAATAGGCTAAATTTAATTGAATTAAAACAAGCTGATGTCACATCACTAACAATTCGCCAATTATCCTCTATTAGGAGCTTCGTATGCTCCTATTGATCACTTGTTTGTGTGCAGTAGTATCAAGTTTCATCATTCTTCAAGTCGATTTGATATTCGCATTTCAAAAAACACACTTTACGAGTATCTAACATTAAAACGATGTGCTGTAAATAACTAAGGTTTGGTAAATAATGTAGTAATTTACAAATTAAAAGTGGTACTATTTAGTAACGGGGGGACGCAGCGGTGTTTAGGGGCGCCGAAACGCCTGACGCTGCACTTTAAAAAGTTCTCAATTCGACTGTATTTCTTTTTTAAGTTTTTTAGCTCAGAACTTTCGATTGAATGAACCAATTTTGATAATTCTTTTCTTATTGCTTCTGTAGCGCAGTGGTTTCTTATGCGACTGCTGTGTCTGAGGTCTCGAGTTCGAGTCCCGGGTCGGACCAACTATTTGTGAGTTACGCAAATATTTGTTCCGGAGTTTGGATGTTTTCTATGTAGAATAGACAAAACGTTCAAAGAGTTATATCATCGCCTCCTTTTTATTTCTTTATAGATGAATACGTATTTATTAATATTCACCATATGACCTAAGGGTTTACGTCTGCAAAGTGATCACTCCCTGGAGGGGACAATCTATTAATAAAGTTAATATTCATTAGATAGTAATTGCATAACCTGCATTCTGATTTGAATATTTTAGAGTTTTATGAAAGTACCAAATTAGATACTATTAACTATAATTTTATTTCAACTTACGTAATAGAGGTACGTCTACTGACATCAACCCAGCACTTTAAGAATAAAATAAAAAGTTCAACATAAAGAAAAAATAGGTTAGATGGGAAGGCAAGTTCAGGTAAGAAATATTGTTAATTAATTCTGAATGAAGGACTCCTTCGAACTGAGCAAAGTGTACCTATGTCTATCTATGTCTCTATCTGACCGTTACCTCTTCACGCTTAAACCGCTAAACCGATTTTGATGAAATTTGATATACAGACAGTTTCAGTTCCGGCAGTGATAAAATAGTTTTTATCGCAGAGATCGTCCTGGGATATAAAAATAAATAAAATTGAAGTGTCTGCACAGTATTTTACTCATGAGTAAAAAACTGTTTATATTTATTTATCCATTTTTATTATTTATTTATTGGACACGACTTTAAATCCACTTGCTATTACCTAAAGGTAAATACATTACTCTATTCTAGGTGTGGCCTGACCTGGCCTATTTTTATTATAAAATCTTTTTTTTTTTTGTAGTTCTCTCACCAATTTTTTATACTTGATCGAAAAAATGGAAAATATGCTACTGTTTATAGGATAGACTGCTGAGCTGAGCTGAGCGCAAAGCTGGTCTAAATAATTAATTTTATATCATCAGCTATCTGCTGGTGAAAGTTCTGTGAAAATCGTTTCAGCCTTTCAAAAGATACGCCGCAACGACGACAACAACGAAACAAACAGACAGACCAAAACTTTGAGTTTTGATTTTTTATTTATTAGGATGATGTACCGTATATTTAAATTGTAACAGACACTACAATTTTATTTGTTTGTATAGATTTGTACTTATACACTGCCTACGAAAATAAGAGACCAGTCTACTATTAAGATTCTTTGTACACCGATTATATGTTTTTATCACCAATTTACGGGTGTAGATATCATCACTACATAGTATAAAACAAAGTCGCTTTCTCTGTCCCTATGTACGCTTAAATCTTTAAAACTACGCAACGGATTTTGATGCCATTTTCTTTAATAGATAGAGTGATTCAAGAGGAAGGTTTTTATGTATAATACATGCATAATATAGTAGATAATAATTTTAGAGGTTTCTAATGTGTGTTTTTTTACGCTTACATTGCAAACGCCGGCTGTACCCTACGAGATAGATCAAAATAATGTACTACAGTATTGTACATCTTAAAAAGGTCTACAAAAAAGGCCGCGATGGTATGTGTCTATCTCTTAGGGATAACCCACAATAACCTTTTTTTTACGAGAAATAATGGCTTATTTACGAAGCGATTTTATGCAATACAGTATTAATCCTTAACTAATTAAGTACCTAATATACAGTGTGTATTTAATAAACATTAATATGGCCCTTTACAGTATGTAATTTAAATTAATACTTTTGAAGATATTACAGATTTAAAATGCAGGAACAAAGCCATTGAGGCGGTACCGGCCGGGGCCCGTGAGTTGACGATGCTGTCGATTTGGCACTATCAGTGAATAACTAAACACAATACTTTAATATGAATTAATATTCTAAGGCGGTACGAAGTTCGCCCGGTCAGCTAGTCGTATATAAAAGAATTTAGCTCTTAAAAATCTATCTAAAGGGGTGTTTTCACTTTGCTTTACTGTAAAATATCATTTTTTCTAGAGACAACTCCCGCATCAAAATATTCATTCTTTTCGCAGAAGACTTTACACACATACATGAAACTAAGAACTCACAGACTCAGCACAACAATTTGTGGATCACACAATGTGTTAAACGCCTGCCAAGGTGACTTTACTCTGTCTGATGGAAAGCATGAGCAGATTCCAAAACTGTTACGTCTTTATCTCATGTGAGGTAGGTATATGAGAGACTAGCTGTCGCTCACGGCTCCGCCCGTGTGTATGTCGGTTATCGCGGTAAAAAGTGGCCTATGTCCTTTCCCAAGTTCAGTTCTATCTTCATACCAAATTTCATCAAAATCGGTTTAGTGGTTTAGGCGTGAAAGCGTAACAGACAGACAGACAGAGTTACTTTCGCATTTATAATATTAGTAGGGATTTTAACATGTTCTTATAGTTATAGGTACCTATATCTTAATGTATTTTATATCAATATTATTCACAGGAGACATTGATTTGGTTTTCATCTGAAATGTATTCATACAGAGTAGAAAATGCGTATATAACTTGAAGAAACAGCTGAAAGTGAAACGGCTAAAAGGACTCAAATCTCTTCTGCAGAAAGATGAGAGCCAAGATCATTTTCGTCTGAAAGCTTATGTCACTCTCTCCTTGATCATTGTGATTTTGTTATAAAAAAAATTTTAGAGTTAAGAAGACTAGTATTAGAGCTAAATAAACAATAAGAGTTGCATGTATATTTTTATGTAAGAAAATTGGTTCAAAGATCCTGTTTTTTTTATCTTTCAGAGTGGTTCTACGTTGTTTAAAATAAGGTATTAGTAGAATTCAAGATTAATACGTTTTTGTTCAGGCGCCTTCCATTCTATTGGCTCTGCACAAATACTTCAACTGTAACGTTTAATGTATTGCACTGAATAATACTAATAATAATTGTCATTTTGAACAGATGTTCTAATACACGAAAAGTTCTTAATAGTCATAGTAAATACACGTATATTTCTCGAAACCTCATACCTACTACATACATACTCAAGTCTTCGAAAACTATGATTTTGCATAAAAACTTTATCCATTAATACGCTATACTATGTTATGCTTCTGACAGTTTATGAATCGTCAACTCTAACGTGACTGAAGAATCATATTGATTTATTACTTACTACTATAGTATAATATAATTATAACTATTTAAATGAATAACGTTATCTTATACGAAGAATATCGATTGATCGAGCAGAGTGAGGCCTATGTGAATAGAGCATGGAAGGGTACTTACTTACATAAGATTTGAGTCTGAGAGCCTGCATTTGAAAGAGTAACTACGTAAACATCTTTTGGCCTTAAATACTCAAACGCAACCAACAACAAAAGACCATAATAGTACACTCAATAAACACAACATTTTTCGTTCAACATCTATGCATAAGATATTCGTTTGAACGTAAAATGATTTTGTAGTTTAATAACTTATTAAAATAACAATCATCTTTATCAAAAAGTCATGTCAGCCCTAACTGGCCGGCTCGAAAGGCAAGACATCTCACTAGGCCGCATAGCGTGGGTCACTGCTGCATTGTCTGCACTTACAATGAGGATAGTGACCCCTACTCTTGGATTTTACTTATGCTTTCCATCATACAGAATCGAGTCATTTTGGTAGGCTTACATTTGAAAAAAATAACTAACTAATACACATGAATGAAAGATAGACTACGTGCTCATAAGTTCACTTATTAGTGATAGTGGGAATAAAACTAATGTTCCACTGTTATCTAGGCTTATATTAGTTGGTGAGTGAGACCGGAGGCCCAATCATTCTGCATCGCATGCATGCTGAATACAGCATGGTGACCCATATCATGGCGGCCTGGTCAGATCGTAATTTTATTGTGAGGGTAAGCATATTGCTTACGACGGTGACGACGATGGTGACCCCTTATTAAAAAACTTATTTTTTTTTATATTTAAGGCAAGAGGACTTGAGTATAAAAAAATATATATTTATGTATGTCATGATTGTTACAGGTGCACATTTACTGCTGTTCTTCCTGGCGTTTGTGTTCGGTTCTTTCTGCACATTCTGCTTTCATATGCTAATGTATCTCTTCGATGAAAAGTGTGTCTTGTTCCCAAAGCTGCTGTCTCTCACGTCCATGCGTCATAATGTCATTTACGAGTTCATGCCATCGAATAAAGACCTGTCTGACTGTGAGCTTGTTCTTTACATCTATAGAAAAAACAATTGAAAAATTGATTTCATTAAACACCGCGGAACTCTTCTAATCTAGAAGAAATGATTTCATTTCATTTTTTCTAGATTAGAAGAGTTCCGCTGTGGTACCCACGGTTAGTCTTGTAAATCGCGAGTAACGCCACAGAGCGAAGCTAGTCAAAAAAATTTGCATTACTCCTTGTGTCATTAGCTATCTACCACTAAAAGTCCCGTCATAATCGGTCTAGTCATTTCATTGATTAACTAGAACAAACATAGACAGACGAAACTATAAAAATTGCTTTTGTGTAAGTAAACTTTGATGTTAGTACTTTTTATATGCATTTAGTAAAAAAATGTTAGTTTGAAATTACAAACAGACACATCAATTTTATTTATTTATACAGATTATAATACCTACCTATGCAAATAAAATACGAATGCAATAAATGTTTAATATACATGTATTTAAAAAAAATAGTATAAAAAGAATTAATATCAGTAGTTTAGTACCCACGGCACAAGCTCTACTTAGTTTTGGGACTAAATGGCGTTGTGTCAGATGTCCGAAACATTTATTTTATATTGTTTTTCTTCTTTTATTTCTCAACAGTACCAGTAGATTTCGTGAGTGCGCAGTGGGTTGAGAAGAGTACCTGCGCACTGCCAACATATGTCCCACTCGTGTCGGGTATCTTTGGCCTGGTGTGGACTACGATGTTTCTCATGTTTTCTACGGGTACCAGAACGCTGACTGGGTATTACGCTTATCTACATATTTTTCATATAAAATCTACCAATATGACTGCTGTGCCTGATGGAAAGCAAGTCGAGTCCATGGGTCATCATCCTCATTGCGAAAGGCTATGGCGGCCTAGATACTAGGGTGTTACCAGCGGTTATTCTTGTGAATCATGAGTAACGCCGCGGACCGAGGCTAGTTTAATATAATTTGCCTTATTTATTCCTTATATCATCAGTTATCTGCCAGTGAAAGTGCCGTCAAAATCGATCCAGCCGTTCCAGAGATTAGCGGGAACAAACAGACATACAAAAATTTAAACAAGTGCGTTTTTTTGTACCTTACACCTGACCAGTTTTTTTACTAAATGCATATACATCTTTATATATATAATTATTGTGTGAGTGTGTATGTCACTGAACTTCTCTCAAACGACTGGACCGATTTTGATGAAATTTTTTGTGTGTGTTCAAGGGGATCTGGGAATGGTTTAGATTCGCAATTGGACCCGGTAGGTGG
Organism: Phragmatobia fuliginosa; assembly: GCA_932526445.1. Taxonomy (NCBI): domain Eukaryota; kingdom Metazoa; phylum Arthropoda; class Insecta; order Lepidoptera; family Erebidae; genus Phragmatobia; species Phragmatobia fuliginosa. The sequence continues at coordinate 12,885,818 of OW052074.1, read as the reverse complement.
CGCTGCGATCAAGTTCTAGAATTTTAAAGTTGGGCGGTACGAAGTTCGCTGGGTCAACTAGTTTAGTATAACACTGGTTTATTTATAATTTCATATGCATTTAGTAAAAAACTGGTCATTTGATGTTATAAATTTTATTTGCAAGTATAGATATAGATAAAATTACATTGGTTCAACAGTCGTGTAGGTATACTAACCGATAGAACAACGACCTACATTTACATATTTATGATGTACAGGTTACAGCGGCCTTGGCGTGTGCTAACGCCCGTGTTCGTCTTTTCATTAGCCATGAGCATATTATGTATCTACTCATCGGTGGTGACACACTCGGGGTTACAAGAACTTTGCGTCAAACTCGGCGAGATTACTGGCACTTCCACGTTAGTAATATAGTCATCATAAACATCAGCGTTTAACAGTCCACTGCTGAACATAGACTTGTGCTTAGAAAGGAGGGTTTGGCCACACTGGACAGACGGGTAGTCAAGTTTTCCTTCTCTTTGCAGTGCCGTTGACTTGCATAATCCTGTTCTTGGTTTATAGCTTGGGTTCAGCAGGGTGTTTTGAATAGTAGGTACTAATATTAGTACCTACTAGTTGTCAGCCAGATCTGACTCTACCCTGAAGAAATGCTTGACGAAGCGCCATGCAATCACTCTTGTAAGGAGTTTCCATATCTCGTCAGGCATCACTATGGGCCAATAGGCGGCAGCACTAGTTCTACCTCAGTGACCTCAGACACGTCGTTGTCGTCCACGTATTGCGCCTAGGGCATCGAAGCCATCTGACATCCTTGGATTTTTTGTATTATCATTTGACTCAGCTACTATTACATATACTGACTATTAATATATGACTAACTATTACATTAAACACATTAAATAGACTTAGGTAAATCCTGTAAATATTTCTTACAGATAAGCACATCATGCTCTACTTATATAAACATTTGAACACATGACATGACATAGAACTACTTCTCATCCAAAAAAAGATTTTCCTCTGAGGTGAGCAGGTCTAAAAAATAAAAAATAACGTTTCTGCACTCAGATGTACGTATGCGGTTAATGTGGTGACCTTGGTTTACGAACGGCGTATCCGCGGCGTGTACCAAGCGACGCGACTGACAATCGTCTCTGCGTGGCTCCACACTTCCTGTTGGATTTGCTCAACACTGCTCACACTTCTCCGAGTCATCCTGGCCGTCGACTTCCAGCTTGTTAAAGTTAAAGTTAGCCTTCGCGCCGACATTGATAAGTTAATGGTATTAACACTTTTCTTTTTACCAGGCCAAATGTCTGTATTACCAAATGTAACTGTTTAAAAAGACATTTATGCAAATTTTTGGCAGCAAAGTCGTTAATAATTACTGACCTACCGTATGACCAATTTTATGACTAGCCTCTGAGAACAGCTGTGCCTATCAAAAATAATACTGCAACACACAATACCTACAATTTCAAAAAGATTACAACAGTGCATTTGTATTTCGTAAAGTATCCGTAACTAGAATGTATGGTCTATCCGAAACAATCTACCACAATAGCAAACCACATGCCTCTACATTCCATCAAAACTGCAAATTGCTACTTGACGTTTCGTTCTTTGTATTAAAGTGACTCTTATAATTATATTTAAATATTATTTTTCAAAATATTATTTCTTTATGGCTTAATTTAAATCTTTGAAACCAATCTTAATAAACAAAATTGATACAATAGATATAATAATACCTGTTGTAAGAGTTGCAACACTACATTTCACCACACTAGGGTCTAACTATGTAGCCCTATTACCATAGTGCTGCGACCCATCAAATTCATTGGTATAAGGATAATCGAAATTATCAATATCAATCTTTTTTTAAATTCAGACGTTTTAGTGCTTAAAATTAAAAGTAGATATGCAAGGTAATTTAAATAAATCTTTAGAGGCAAAGTCTTTCGTATTCAAATCAAATATATAATAATAATTAAAATTGAAAACTAATATTTCAAAGGCATGTCATTACACTGTAATTGACCATACATACGTAAATACTATGGAACAACATCAATGTCTGTTAAAAATCGGATCCCGATCCTTATTCTTCTGTTAGAACTGTTTAAGCAGTACACCTTAGGCCATCTAATCTAAGGCAGGCACCACACTTCGCTATGCGCTATTCGTTATGCGGGTTATTCGCGCGCATACGGCGAAGTGTGGAGAGTATATTCGTTTCGTTTACCATAAAAATGACAATGACACATCTCTACAACACACATATTTGCCTTATTTGATGCTTATTTGGCATACCAGTTCGAAGTGTGGATGGCATGTTTGTTGTTTGCGCGCATTACTAATATTTGGGCGAATACAGCGTAGACACGTAGCGAATAGCGCATAACGAAGTGTGGTGCCTGCATACGATTAGATGGCCTATATTGGCCGTGATTCTGTTGTTAACATCACTATTCTAACCTAAACTAAAAATTTATTTTTTAATTATATACTTTAATGTCATGGTATACAGTAATTTTTCGATATCGCAAATCGCGCAAGTAGCGGTAAAATCAAATTAGACATATGGCACATTAAACCAATTAGATGTCATGTACCAAACCAAATTAATGTAGAAATTCTGTAATTTCTGTGGATTAATGTATCAATATCACAGTTATGTAAATTATCACGTCTTATGTGGTATACCTTTAGCGAAAATTGTTTTGTTAGTAAAGATTTATGTTAAAGGTTTTTACTAAGAAACAAGCGTGTGTCGCCGATTTACTTTTAGTTCTGAAGTAAACCTCCATGCGTGCGACATTGAAAAACGGACTATAAGTTAATGAGATGAAAGTATATAATCCAACAACAAATTTTAGTCGACTTAAATGTGATTACGTTAACAAGAGAATCACTACCACTGACTCACACTTTTCCAATTTCCCTTAGAGTGTAAATCAGGAAGGAGAATGATGATATATGCAAAAATACAAAAAACCTTCCATAGTGAGAAAAAAAAACCAGTATAAAAAAACATAATTTACAGCACATTATGATTCAAGCAACTCCTCTACATAATTATTTTATTTTATTTTCCCAGGAGCGAAATGAAACTCATCTACGAACTGTTTCACCGGATAACCCACGCATGAAAGACAGTTACGCAACGACAGTGGAATGTTTCGAAAACTTAGGTGATGATATAACTGTTGTTCTAAAAAATAACAGCGATTCAACAGCCTCAAAGGAGCCCCTTAATTCTGAACTGGCGTTAGTCCCTACAGAACGGCATAAATTGAACAGAATCAGGGCATATCAAAAGGTACCTCGAGATCAAAGATTCATTCCTCAACTATTATATGATATATTAGACAAAATATGTCCTCCTGACGTACATTCTCCTTCTTTATATTCCATTCATTGGGATGATGTTCCTGAATCTGGAGACATTTATAACATAACTAAACAAAGTGCATTAAAAATACACGAACGTAAAAATATACTAAATACAATTGAGGAAGGTGAAATCATAGCAAGACAAATAGTAAACGATTTACTTATTAAATTAGAGGATCAATTATTGGAATTGAAACATCCGAATGCAGGAGTACATTTGTTTAAAAGTGAGGAGTCTTTTATGACTTCGCCTAATTGGATAAACCTCGATTTAACCAAAGAAGAAATCGAGAGATCTGATGAAGAAAAAAAGAAAAAATCTAATTTAAAAAACGTCTCCTTACAAACGCAGGATGAAAAAAAGAAAAGTACTCCGAAAAGGGTACTAATATCTGAAACAACTAACGACGACATATCAGCAGATGTTATACAGGAACCAACCAACAATCAGGGAACAACAAACCTACCAGGGCCATCAAATGCCTCGGGACCGTCAAACAAAGAAGTTCCATCAAATCAACAAGGGTCTTCAAACGAAGAAGGACCATCAAATCAACAAGGGCCATCAAACGAATCAGGACCGTCAAACGAATCAGGACCATCAAACAAATCAGGACCATCCAACAAATCAGGACCGTCAAACGAACCATGGTCATCAAAAGAGAAAGAACCATCAAACGAATCAGGACCATCGAACGAACCAGGACCATCCAACGAATCAGGGCCGTCAAACGAATCAGGATCATCAAACCAACAAGGGTCTATAAGCCAACCACACTCGCCTAACGACCTAGGATCACAATCCAGCCAAACGGAAGTGGAGAAGGAAAAAAAAGTTAAGAAAAAGGAAAAACTAGATTAGGAAGGAAACAGAATGAGTCAATTCAAAAATATATTAGGATAATAAATTATGTTTCTCGTAAATAACATTAATTCTATATTAATTCTTAATTAATCATTCTTAATTAACATTAATTCCTTCATTTATAATGTTTTATTTATAAAAACCGCGAAATGTTTAGTATATTTAAACAGTTCAGGTAATGAATTAAATCAAAATTTCAGACTCGTAATTTGGGTACTAAAGAACTGAGATAGTAGATTCATATATGTATACTAGCTGATCCGGCGAACTTCGTACCGCCCGAATTTGAAATCCCATAGCTTGTTCGCAGCGCCACCTACCGGGTACTATAATTTGAGATTTAAACTATCCTATCTCTCAAGTTAGATCGAACTGCACATGGTGTGCGAATTTTATTATAATCGGTTAAGTGGTTTAGAAGTCCATTGAGGACAAACATTGTGACACGAGATTTATATATATTAAGATATATTTTATGTATACCTAGAATACACCCGAACTTCAAAGTAATGTTTGTGGATAATAATACCAAATGTTTATTGTTGGTTGTAACAAAAAACCCAAGCCTCCATAAATAACTAAATGGTATACATTAGACCATTGAGTGCTGAGTGAAATAAACTGATAAAGATTTCTTTAAAACAAACTTCAATTTGTCGTGCTCACAATAAACCGAACTGTTGAACAGTATAGACGAAGACGTGTTTCATTATCCTCTGCGCCAATAATCCCAACAGGTTATGGGCCCAGGCTACGTTAATAAAAAGTAGTACAGTATTCAAAGTGATTAAAGTTAACAAGAATATTTTTAAATATAAGTTTAAATTATATTCAAATTTAATTCATGAAAGAAGAGAAATATTTACATGAAGTCATGGTGGAGCGATATTGTATTTGAATTTTCGTATCAAATCAAAATTAGACGAGATGGATAAGGTGGCACAATTATTGTTAACGCTACCTACTTCCTACGATGGCGTTATAACAACTTTAGAAAAAGAGTGGAACATTTAACCGTGAAATAATACTGCATTCAAGAAAAGATGATTGAAGAATATAATGTAATATAAACCATATTCCAATCAATGATATGTTATCATTGATTCTAACACTTCAGTTCATAACATTTTAAAGTTGAATAAAAAGCAATGTGGTCGACGAAATCATATCAAGAAAGATTGTCATTCTTTCGAGAAAAACTGCCGAAATGGTTGTAAAAGCAGCAGCCAGAATTCCCTCGTAAATGATGTGCAGATTTCCAACAGTAACAAGGAGAGTTTCATTTATTTAAATTCAAAATGTGAGTTACATAATTAATTAATTAATGCAAATAATAATACAAATTATTTTCTTTTAGTTTCGAATGCAACGAATCATACTCAAATAAACAGGACGTATTTCATCATACATAATACGCTACAAAACCCAATAAAAATCGGAGTTGTGAAGAACAAGCATATCGCATTTGACAAAGGAAAATTTAATATCACTATTAATCTAAGATTTCAAGGTTACTATTTTAATATATCAATAAAAAAAAAAAACATTCAAGGAACAGGTATGTCAATTTTCTGTAATAAACTTGCAAGTTTACAAAAACAACAAATATTATAAGTCTGGTACCAGCACTAACAATATGTTGTAAAACCTTTATGTAAGTTGTTCTAATTATATATAATTTAATTATGACTAAATTACGCTTGTAATTCAACATGCACACCTAGAAGTTCTGGCATCAACGCATAAATGAATTTGAATTTACCTTAAAAGTTAAATAGTCATATTATCGATGATGTTATGCCTAATAACGATTATATCCTTTAGAAGGATCACTGTTCAAATATCAGAAGTGTTTACGTGTTTCAAACGTTACAATTCTAATTAAAGTTTAACCAAAATTATCGTACAATAATATTACTTGTATAACTTAAAAGTACGTATTTCCAAATATTTTGTGTTGATAAAGGAATTCATTTATAACAGTATCTTAAAACGCATAAATCGTACACTAACTGAAGTACCTTATAAATTAGTTTCAATTAGGTACAAAAGTTAAAAGTGCGAGAGAAAGCTGTATTCACAGCTAAATGTAGATCCAATATGTTCCCCATTAGATTTTTTTAATCACGCATTTAATTAATATTTAACGCCAGAAATATTTACTTAAAATAAAGCAAAATTAAATTTTATTTAAATTACTTTCAGTGCAGTAATAAGTCAAATATTTGTCGCCTATTTCATTAATTTCATGGAATTAATAGAGAAAGAGACCAACAAAAATGAGTAAGCCCAAAATAATCAATAATAAAATAATATGTATTAATAAATAGAAAAATACCACTAGGCACAAAAATTAGTGAGCCAGAAAATAATTCGGCAAAGCTAATATATATGCCAAATTTAGACAAAACAAATAGTGGAAATATTCTGACAAAGCAAATAAATGTCTAACTAAGATAAATAAAATAATTACTAAAAACTAATATAATTATTTGAAATCAAAACAGCAAGGTTGATCTATGTTAAATTAAGAAAAGTAAAGTAAATAATGAACCTGAAAATAATCTGGTATATCAAATTTTGAGCAAATAAAAAGAGAATTTGTATGTAAGACTGAATACAAAAATAGGCAAAAGTAGTCGATCTAATCGATATCGATTAAAACATTCTTTGTACACCAAATATAATATAATCACCAATTTTGTTTTTCTGCTAAAAACACAGCAGCAAATGACTCGGTGACAGCAAATTCGTGAAAAGGTGTAAGGAAATTTATGTATCCTAAAAATGTAGAATCTTTACTATCACTATAATTATATATATTTATTTCACCAAAAGTTTGAATTGCTAATTAAAAGACTAATTGCTAAGGCAAAGCGATATACAATCACTTCAAAGCAATCAAAGATGGTATTTTGGAGAAAGATCTAAGATATTGTTCAATATAAAAGGCAATGAATTTGATCATATCATACAATACAAAACACGTTTTGGTTGCTTGAGCCCTCATCAGGAAGAATTTTTTTGAAGTAATTTTGACTTTCGTTGTTGAGTGTGAGACCGGAGGCCCAATCATTCCGCGTCAAAAATTTTACTAAGTCGCCATGGTGTGGGTCACCATGCTGCATTGTATACACTCACAATGAGGATAGTGACCCCTACTCCTGGATTCTACTTATGCTTTCCATCAAGCAGAGTAAAGTCACTATGGTAGGCTCCAATATATAAAAGAAACGCTAGAATGCCATAGTATACAAGAAACTTATACACGGACGTAAAATACCGTATTTGTAATAATGCTATTTCAAATAAATTATATAAACAAAACCAAGTGTGTAATAAATTAAATAAAACGTTAGGTGGTCTCAAACAATCATTGTATTGTTAGTTTGAGTACTTCAATGTTGTTGTTAAAAGTTAAAGTATGGGTCTTTGAAAATTGAGAAGTGGATTCTTATAAATAAATATTAGACCAAAATTGTATAAGTGTGAAATTGCATATGTAAACAAACACTTCATGAATAATTGTAAATGATATTGCATTGTGACGATGTATTTATTTAAGCTAAAATATTTATGGTTTGATATTTCCGAATAAGATTTAGAGAATGCAAAATCTTTATGATTTGAAATAAATAAAAATAAATAATCCTTGGTATCTAAATTCAAGAGTCAAAAATGCAATTTCATTATATTTATATCAATCCATTTATTTACAACATGCTTTAATCCGTTTTTCGAAGAATTTCAAATGCAACTTATGAAAATGCAGCATAATGCCTGATATACTTGTACAATGATTTCTACACGAGATATCTGTGTATCTATCACTGTGTTTATGTAGATATCAGTCTGAAAATAACGAATAGTTATCGAAAGGTTTAAAACATCATTCTCAATCTATAGTCTTAAATCTATATTTAAGATTTATTAGTATTTAAGTTTAACCGGTTACGGTTATTATTTAGTTTAACGTATAAGTGTACTTTTAATAGACATTTAGTGATCGGTTACGCTAATTCTATTTATTCAAAGAATTTAATAATTGTACTAATAATGTTATTGTGTCCTCAAAGACGAGTGTAATATGGCATAATATGAGGCTGTAAGAAAAACAGTTAGTATGAAGTTGCTATTAAGTAGGATTTCAATTCAAATGAAGGGAAATAGTAAATATATTACTATTCCCAATACTGTCTAAAGCCATAAAAATCGAAACATGTCGATAGCAAATACACTCTTTAATGGAAGTAAATCGCTACTGAACTCATAAAGTTAGTTCAAACTTCTACAGGAAGTAAAGCGATACCTTTCCAAATTTGTAAGATTTAAGACACAAATTTATACTTCATTGATGTATTAGAGAATGATGCGAAGAATTTTTCGTAACGCTTGTATTAATAAATAAATACTTTAATTGAATTTTAATGTAGATATTATTTGAAAGTAAATGTGAAAAGGAATTAAATCGCTAATCACAATGTACAGTTAGTAACTAACTAATATTATGTTTACAAAAGCGATACCCTTAGAGGAGTTCCCACATGTAACAATCTAAATTTATAGGTACCATATTATGTAAAAATTAATGTTAAAACTAAAATGTTAAAGTGGCACCATCATTGTATATGCGAGAGATTGTCTTCGAGCTTTAAGGCCGCCACTGATACATACCTAGCATTAATTTCTTTTGTAATTAGCTGATGTTACTACAATAAATTCATTATTATTATTATTATAGATTATAAAGATAAGAGTATATTTCTATAGAAAATCGACTAATACTCATTAGTTGATTCTGATTAAAGTCAATCTTTAAAACCGAAAAATTTCGAGAAGTTATAATATTTAAGACTCAATCTGAAATCATACTCCATTGGATAATCTATTATAGTATATTATATAGTAGTATAAAGTTTATAAGTCGCTTATAAAATGTTAAAGTTACAATATATTTCCATATATTATGACATATGACATAATGTAACTGATGTATTGGCAAAAGCGACATCCTTATAATTATATTAGATTTAAGGCAACGTATGTGTTTACACTAATTTTAAAATACAGACAGATGTGTTGTTGGGGAGTTTGTTCCTCCGCTTCTTCTTCCCAACTAAAACACTAGGAAGTGGTGATGGGGGGCGTTTCTGGGGTCTGTCTTATTGTTTTATACGAATAATTAGTTTCAAAAACACTAGCACTCAACTTAATTTTAAATTACGAATTGTACACTTGCATTTTTTGAGGGGGACTGTTGGTTGTAACAAAAAACCCAAGCCTCCATAAATAACTAAATGGTATACATTAGACCATTGAGTGCTGAGTGAAATAAACTGATAAAGATTTCTTTAAAACAAACTTCAATTTGTCGTGCTCACAATAAACCGAACTGTTGAACAGTATAGACGAAGACGTGTTTCATTATCCTCTGCGCCAATAATCCCAACATTTATATTATCTACAAACCAAATATAAGGAAATCATACAAATCACGGAGCAAATACAACGAGAAGATGTCCTAATGGAATTTTTGTATTAAACAAAGCGTGACAATTTGCGGGGGTGAGGGGTGTCCTTCCACTTTTCTCTTTTCCATCTACTAAACAATAGCAGAAGTTCTTGCACTCTATCTTGATGTTGCTATGAAGTTTAGCTATCTGCCACTAGGTCTAGGATGTAAGGCACGTACTCAGAATTTTCTTTCCAGGGAGTAGTTTTTTCAAGGTAAATTTTGCGTAACATCTTAACATGTATAAAAAAAATTGGCCGAGTGCGTGTCAGGCCATGCATAAAAAACCATACGTGTGGGGTATTTATGGATAGGTCTTCAAAAATGATATTGAGGTTTCTAATATCATTTTTTTCTAAACTGAATAGTTTGCGCGAGAGACACTTTCAAAGTGGTAAACTGTCCCCCCCCCCTTTAACTTCTAAAATAAGAGAATGATAAAACTAAAAAAAAATTATGATGTACATTACCATATAAACTTCCAACGAAAATTGGTTTGAACGAGATCTAGTAAGTAGTTTTTTTTTAATACGTCATAAATCATAAGCCGCAATTTACATTTCTTTCAATCAAAACACTATTATAAAACATCGATGAAAGTTACAACGAACTACAAAAACTTTTATATGATGTTACTTGCTGCTACGGAACCCTTCATGGGCGAGTCCGAATCGCACTTGGCCGTTTTTTTCTCATTCGTAAATCTCCCCCGGTTGCCACCAGTTGATGGCTATATCGGTCGGAGCCGACTAAAACCGCACGCCGTCTCAGGTACTATAAGCCATAACCAACATGAGAAATTGAAAAAAGCTTTTGAATTTTAGCTCTCACTTGTACATATTTATATTCTCTGAATCGAACCTAATATTTTACTATAGCTGCGATAACTAATTAAAAATATGAACACCTCAGGACAACAGCAACAATAAAATAATAATAACAAAACAAAAATCAATGGAAAATCATAGTTTATTTACTTGTATAAATAGTATAGTATATCAATAAATTTTACTGCTTATGTAGGTAATTAAGCTCTATTCAATCCTTTAATCACCAAGGACGTTTATTCACGTCAAATAAAAATGTGCATATCGCAAACGTTGCAAAAATGACGTACTTGCGGGTCAAAAGATTAAATCTGGCGTTATTACAAAGCGCGCTAAGTATTATGAATGTCCTTCTTTCTAGCCTAGCCTTCTAGCCTTCTCAGTCTAATCCACACACCACCCTCTGCTGCATAAACTAACGATGAATTTTTTATCTTCATTGGTACGTGTGTTCTGTCGTCAATCAATAACTCGTATTTATGCAGCACTTTGATTAACGCCATCTTTGATTGGATATATCCCTGCCGTATTCCTGTAAAATGGAAGAAAGTATGATTAAGCTTTTTAAAATATTAATAATGAAAACAGGTAGTAGAGGCTCGTTAATATCAGCACGAATGGGCCGACTTGAGCGGGGCAGTACTACCCTCACACAGAAGACAAACTTAAAAATGACAGCATTCATGCACGGGATGCAGAAACCTCTCACTATAATATGTCGCCATGTTGTGGGTCACCATGCTGAATTGTCTGCACTCACAATGAGGATGGTAATCCCTTCGCTTGGATTCTACTCATGCTTTCCATCAAACAGAGTAAAATCACTTTGGTAGGCTTAAATATAAATATTTAAATGGAAGAACGAACGAGGAACAGAAAGAGAGTGCCTCGGAGAGCACGTTAAGTTGTTGGGTACCGGTTCTCATTAACATCTATATCTATAGCAAAGTATCGTAAGTATACTTCGTAAATATAGAATTTCGCAACATCGAAGATGAATTTACTTGTAAAATCACTAGCGCTATTCTTGAAGACGACAACGCGTCTCTATAACTGTCGAGTCATCGGCTTAATAATTTAAACAATATTGCGATACAATCAATTTAAAACCCATTGACCGCATACTCTACATGAATAAGAGCTTTTATGCAATAACTCTTTTAGGTGAAGGTCATTAGGTAACTGTTTGTTATGATCGTGTAAAAACCTTGGAATCTTTAGAAAATATTTTGTACCCAACATCAAAGGTAAACATCAACATCTAAAAAGTATGTGTGAAAATTATTACTGGACACTTACAGGCATAAGTGGAAATATTTTTAAGGAGTCACTAATAAACCCATTAATCCAAGGCATGAATGGAATGAACATATACTAAACGTCACATAAATAAAAAACAATAAAATTAAATTTGCACGATATCAATAACGGCTGCAGGTTGAAATGTATAGATAATGGCAAGGAATCCTTCCTGTGCGAGTCACTTGAACGATTTTTAGGATTCAGTAGTTCATGACTCGGAACCCTTATAGATTCACCATGTCCGTCCGTCCGTCCGTCCGTCCTTCCTCGACCTACCGCCGAAACGGTGCTAGAAAGATAAAACTTTGCATGAATATGTGTTGTATCTACCTGAACAAAGTGCTATTTTTATTTGGGGTACCTCCGCTACATGTAAAGTGAGGATGTTTTTTTTTCTCGCCTCTATACCAACATGTAGGGTTTACATAAATAGGTCTTTTAAAAACATTGTGAGATTGCGAAGATAATTTTTCGATTAAGGTATCCCTTTGGGAGTTATTCAACTTTAAAGCGCATTTTTTTTGCAAAAACAGGCCGTCCCTAAAAGCCTAACGGCTAGGTCAAAAAATCTGAAAAAAATCATGATAGTAGTCCATACATTAAACATTAATGGAAAACTATAGCGGTTTAACTTTTTTATTTTAGGAGTTATAGGGGCCTAACTTGTTAAATGCACTCACTTGGAAAAGTTTTGTCTATTGGAAACGATTTGAAATCTACCTACTATTATGGGTGACTACGGAACCCTATTATATGCGGGGTCTGACACACACTTGGCCAATTTTAGTTATTTCTTTCGACGCATATTTCGAAAGAGACCTTTCTGTCTTATCGTTTTAAGAACTGCGATGTTTGTTTTTTTCGAAAAATAAATTATAGTAAATATTACTCAACGAAGACCTTTCTTACAATTCTGAAGGTATCTATGTCGTATGCACTAAGTGCATAGCTGCATAATACGTGCGTAATATATACGATGTGAACTGCATGTTCACGAGATTATGTAATGTGTGTATAAAAATTACTTTGGACCTACAAAGACACTAGACCAACAAGGTAGTTTGCAATGTAAATTCACCACTATACCAAAAAACTGCCAGAAATTAGCATCGACAACTTTGAATAGACTCCTGAACCGCTTAAAAATCGAAAAGCCCCTAAAAAGAATACGAGCTATTAAAGACAGGAGGTAAACCCATATTGAGGTCAAATGTCCCCAAAATGTCTATGCCTGTGCTGTTTGAAAGTAAAACTACGTAGGTGTGGAATAGAGTTTGGACGTACTATCCTCGAAAAGGGTGACATAACTATGTTGGAGAACTATCGACCCATTTCCCTTTTAAGCCACGGTAATACAAAGGGGACATGGGCAGAGGAGTCTTTTTGGCAGATATAGCATTTGTTAGTTGAGCAGTCTAACGTAATTGAGTAAAGAAACTACCGAGTACCACCAAAGTAACGAATTTGTTTTCATATCTTATTCTTCTTCGGAAACCACAAGTCAAAAACAAATTCATCACGAACGCACTTTTTTTTTTTTTTTTTTTTTTTACGTGTGGAAATCCCCGCGGACCGTCACCCCGTCGGGGGTTACGGCGGGGTGGTGTGTCGGACTCGAACCGACTAAAACCACACGGTGTGACCCTCTCTGCGCCTTTGTATTGGAAGGAGTCCAGGGAGGGGATTTCCTTCTGGACTCCAACCGGCGCCTGCCCGCACTGTTGCGGGCACCTACTCCATTTTCGACTCTCTAATTGGGCAACGTCCGGTCACACGCGGACGCCGCCCCCTCGCGGTTGGCCTCTACTGCGGACGGACGGGAAACCCGTCCCGCCCATCCGCGGCCACTCTCAGGGCGGCATGAGACGCAGGTATGCGCGCCTCCGCCGCCCGGGGCGCCGGCGGCGGATTGGGTCCGATTGGATGGAATCCTCCCGGGCCTTCTCCGCCACCTCCTTCTGCAAGATTACATCCTCGCAGAAGGTTGCGACCGCGGTAAAACAACTGTCGCTGCCGGTCATCGATCTTATGACGGCCGGCAGCGAGAGATCCCCTCCGATGACTGCAGTGAGGACCCGGCGCTGCGCCATCACGAACGCACTGGCGTAACCATTTTGATAGGTAGGGAATTTGAAGAAAGTTCAATAAATAAATAACTAACCGGGAGTCGAACTCGAGACCCCAAACAAAATAGTCGCATACGCTACCTCTGCGCCACTGAGACAGTTAACAGGTAGGCAGTTGTAGGTTAATTCTACTTGTCTCTCTTGTTTTGAAAGAATATTAATAAAGAAACTGATGTTACAATACTATAAGCAGTAAATAATGTAATGAGTAACACGTAAGTTATGTAGGTGTTACTAAGGGCCTATGCACACTCCGCATCGATGCACACGATTTCAACACAACACAGATTTCAACTTTCCATCGCTGCATCAAAATCACCTAATCTGCATCACTACTGTATGACGGTATCGCTCTGAGTTGGATTACTGCACTTTGTTTATGCAACTAAGTAGCTGTAATAACGACTAAATATGCGAGGTATGATGAATAAGGGACAGGAATGATGATCTAATAAATTCAATGGAGGTGATAGGTGTGAACCCATAATTATTATAGTGCAATTCCATCCAAAATTAAATATAATGGAATCTAATTTTTGTCAATAGTAAATCAGCATTGGCCCTAACTATTATTAAGGACATCAGGTGTACCCTGAGATTGTTATCAGTCTTGCGTATCACGGGGGTTCTTTAAATTAGTAAGTAACTTAACAATTTTTAAACATCTCTTAAATACTGAAACTTTATCAAGTATATATCAAACATACATTTACTATTAACAAATTAAAAATTTAAAAAATGTTTATATGTTGTATCATCTAATATTCGCAATTGTGTCCTAGTAGTAGTTAAACACGTTCGAAAAACAAACTTTAAAGCAGTTGAATAATTTCGAAATTGTATTTACATAATCCGATTTCTTTGCATTATTTCTAAAGATATAGTAGAGTAGGTTAACACCATACAACATTGTTCATTAAAATATTATAATACTAGCTGCGCCCCGCGGTGCTACCCGCGTATTTTCGGGCAACTTTATTTATGGTATGCAAGTGTGTTGCCTAGCAACCTGTGAAGTCTTGACAGGAGATAAACAGTGATACATTTTGACATCTACGATTTATATATTTTTATAATCTATAAAATATATCTCGATTATTGCAGTAAAAAGTAGCCTATGTGTTATTCTGATATATAAGCTATATTACTGTAAAGTGTCATCCAAATCCGTTCAGTAGTTTTTGCGTGAAAGAGCAACAAACATACACACAGACACACATACACACATACACACATACTCACAAACTTTCACGTTTATAATATTAGTAGGATTAAATCATAATGTGTGTCCGTATGGTGACGGATTAAGAATACAAGTGTCACCACCCCTATTTATTTCATGAGTGTCGTAAGAGGCGACTAAAGGAACAAAATAAGCAGCTAACATCACTGCCAAGAGAAGGAAAACTTGAAACAAACCCTTTACCAACCCGTTTGGCCAGCGTGGTATAGTAGGCCAAAATCTCCTTTCAAAGGAGAGTCCTATGTCCAGCAGTGGACTGTTAAAGGCTGTTGATGATGATGATGATGAAATCATAATGAACCATATTATCCGAGTCTCCGACTTCTTGACTCCTACAGTACAGTACAGTATGCAAAAATTTTAAAACGGCAAAGTTAATAAAAATTCCTAAAATTTTCCACTTTTATAACTGTTTTGAACTAATTTTTATGTTACCTAAGCATTTCTTTGGGCCTTCGCCAAAAGGCATCCAATGACATTGATGCAAGCTAGCTTTGTTCTTAGGCGAGAATCTTTCCGGGTCAAATATCTCTGGATTTGGAAATATATCAGGATCCATTTGTATAGCTTGGATTGGTATGAACACCATTGTCCCTTTTTCTATGATCAAGTCACTGTTGGGCAGTTTGTAGTCTCTGTTACACCGTCGAAATAACGCACGCATAGATGGATGTATCCGCATTGTTTCTAGAATAAAAAAGAAAACTTTTACTTATTTCATTGTCAAAACTTCTGTAGTAAGTGACTCCCTATATATCATTTCTGCTACAGCATTTACTTACTGATTTTTTTTTTTTTTTTTTTTTTATATTTAAGCCTGCCAAAGTGACTCTACTCTGCCTGATGGAAAGCATGAGTAGAATCCAGGAGTAGGGGTCACCATGCTTATTGTGAGGGTAGGCAATGTAGCATGGTGACCCTTACCATGGCAGCCTGGTTAGATTATTCTGCATCATTCTCCCGGCCTTCGAAGGGCGGGAGAATGATGCAGAATGATTGGGCCTCCGGTCTCACACTCACCAACGAAATACGACAGCAGTAATGCTGTCATTATTAGGATGGTCTTCTGTGTGAGGGTAGTACTGGCCGGGTCGAGCCGGCCCATTCGTGCTGAAACCAGCGTGGCTCTACTACCTTCATTAAATAATTTTTCGTATCAAATTGTTTCATTAAATAATTTTTCGTATCAAAGGCAAAGAAATATACATTTTGTGAAACAGAATAATCTATCGTAAAAGTATTCCGTGTATTTTTTGCTCAGCCATAATAATAAGATTATCGAACAGCATTGAGAATTGCAAAAACATTTAGTACATTATGATGGTCGTATTTGCGACACTTTTTTTTCTTTAATTAAGATATCTCCCGCATTGCACTACTTTACAGAAAGTCATAAAACGGAGTCAGAAAAAATAAACTTACCGTCTAACACCATATTCAAATATACCATCTCGTTCTGAGCCTCATACGTGCACTCTCCCCCATACTTCTCCAGAACCCTTATTACCTCTTCTCTCGCTCTAGCTTGAATGTCAGGGTTCAGAGCTAATTGGTAAGCTGCGAACTGTCCCGTAGTTGCAGATGTCTCATATCCAGCAATCATGTACAACATAGTGTTGGCTCCTACGTCGCTCATGGAGAACGGAAAATCTGTTACACACTTCACGTTACCTGAAATTATAATTTTAGCATTTTCTGTCTATAGTATTTAATTCTCGTGACACGCAGTTACTCACGATGAATTCAGAAATGAGTATTGAGTATAAACTACATATTATTTTATTACATAAATAGACAATTTTTACGCTTTAAGTTTGTGTTTATCTGGCGTCTCTAAGAAAGAATAGCTAATATCACGCTTAGACCAATAGAACCTGCGCATGATTGAAAAGAGACGTAAACGAAGTTGCGTGAAACAGCTAGCTTTATTGAAAACGAGAACTTTTGCTAGTATTGAGGTTATGATATTTCAAGTTATTTTGTCATTACTACATAATGTAAAAACAGAAACCTATTCATTTTTAAGCAAGGACACACACAGGAGTGTCTAAGTAGATTTGATTTTGATTTATTTAGAAAAAGTCTAGAAGACTTACATTTTCAAATAATTATTCCATAACTTTTTTTTTAAAACCATTACCCAATATTACATTTTTTTATACTACATGATGGCTGACTATCATTTGATTTCGTTAATTCTTGTGTTTGTAGTTTTATACAAAGAGTTAGTGGCATAGTGATTAAAATAATTGAATTCAATTTTGAAGTCGACTCAAATACTTCGGATTTCCCTAAAATAAAGATTTCTTTGTACCATTACCGTTTTCGTCAATAACATGTCCATTTTTCAATTCGATGAGTGTTTGCAGAAAATCATTCCTCTTCAAAGAATGTTTCTGTCGAAATTCAACAGTACTTTTCACGATGCCGTAGAAAAAGTTTTCTATTTGTGCACTGATCCGTTTTATTTTCAATCTATCAAACGAGTCCGGAGCAAAGAAGGCAAATGCTCTAATGATTCGCCTAAAAATATACATAATATATTGTAACACTGTTACTCGTTATAAGCAATAAGTATATTGTGAATGTAACATATAACTGCCTTTGATTGGTCCGTAACATGCTTCAATCGAAATCTTTGAATATTCCATACACTTTTAGGGGTTTAGAAAAAATCGACTTCGAAGAAAAACTATACCGAGTACCCTAATCGCGACAGGTATGCCTATATGATATTTGGGGAGTTCCCTAGATTTCTCCAGGATCCTATCATCAGGTCCTGGTTTCCTTATCATGGGACCACATGTGAGGCACCAGCTTTCAAATGAAAAAATAATTACAAAATTCAGTTGACCCAATCGAGGATCAATGTTCTGAGGTAACAAATACAAAAAAAATATGGTCTAATTGAGAACTTTCTCCTTTTTGGAAGTCTGTTAAAAATGTACTAGTTCTGAGGAATTCATTGACTGACTAGGAATAACTTATTAAATAGGTATTGTTTTTACCCGATTATGACAAAACCAAAAGAGTAGTGGTTTTTGCGGTCCAAATAGACTGTTTACATATTATACGCGCCTAAATATTTTAATAATCATCATAACATAAAATAAATCATAAAGTTAATACAACATTGAAACTATTTAAATAATAACTATTAAAATAATTCAAGTTATATTAATACAGAAATAAAATAAAATTTAAAAATTAATGAAATATGACTATTATTATCACGCCATGCCATCGGAGACTACGGAACAGTGATTAACATCCATCAGTTCAAACTATCCGCTATCATTCCCGGTACATTATTAGTGCTGTCACGAACCCTGTTTGTCGCGTAAAACTTAAAACATTCTACATAAGACTGTGCGAATATTCCTGACTTACTACAGAATCGCGGCAGCCTCATATACACCCTAAGCGCAGTATTGGACTCAATCAATCTCAATTAATAGATTTGTAAAAAATCAGATTATGGTGCTTGAAACTTTTTCCTGTATTTAATCTAATCGCCGGTTTACAGTGGCCCAAGATTTTACTTAAAATTATCAAAAATATTCTTCTTTAAAAACTTTGAATAACATAACATACACTAACATTATAAGGACAAAGCATGTCTAGCAAATCTAATGAGTTATATTTTTAAAAATTTACTAGGGGCTGGAAGATCGACCTGAACCTAAAACTTTCTAGCTGTGATATCACATTCTAATGGAATCGAAAAGAAGTTAAATAAAAATGTAAAAGCATTTTTCACTTACCAATAAAAAGATTGATGGTCGAAATATTCATGTCCTCGTATATAGAATTCCGATTTGGGATTTGTAAACCCGTTACACTCCACACCAAACCCAACATTGCCAATTATTTCCATAGAATACTTAGAATAAAATTCCGAAAAGTTTATCTCTTTCTTGGGTTGCAATCCATCTATGTATGTCAATGCTTGTGTAGCGATGTTTTCGACAATAGGAAACATTGTTTTTAATTTACCTGGTGTGAAGATAGGGGTCATCTTCAATCGTAAACTCTTCCACCTCTTACCAGAAATGTTAAATAAATTTTCCGCCAAAGGGTCTCCAACTCCCCCGGCATATGTCCCACGCGAATGGAAATACTCAAAGTCTTTTATCAATATATGCTTGGCTATTTCCGGGTCGTGAACCGACAACACAGGTTGATGGAAAGAATACATACCAATATACGGCAAATGTTTGTATTGGAAGTAGTTATCAATGTATGGCTGAAAGAACTGTGTCTTGCATAAGATTACGTTCTTAATATTTCCAAAAATTAATTCTGGTTTGGGTCCAACAACTGCTCGTTTTTTTCAATAACTGAATTTGTGACGAAACCATAGAACAGTGTATATGAAAATTATAATAGTACATATTAACGTTTTAGGGCTTAAAATTTGGGTTATAAAAAACGACATTATGTTTAAGGATTTCGGTAAAGTTTAAACATATAAACACAGATGACACTATTTTTTCCCTTTTATTCAAGAATATAATCACTTTTAAAATATATTTTTAGCGGAATATATTATTTAAATCACTTTTCTCTACAGTTTAAAAACAAATGTGAGTCAGCTTACTTGCCGTACCGGTATAGCGACAGCGAAGGCTGCACTCACAAGACTAGAGTTATCTCGTCTTTTAATTTTAGGACGTTTAGGTTGACCCTCCTTAACTCAGTGGACTAGAATTCGGATTATATCGAATTATTTGAAATCAACTACTCTACTGCTGTGAAATTGGAATCACTTTTAACTATAAGATATTGACAGTAAAATAGAGGCTTATATTTTTTTATTTTGTATAAATATTAAAGATTATAAAAAATAAAGTTGTTTATCCTACTACGTTAACCTTAAAATTAAAGTGGAATAACTTGCAAAAGGATACCTAAATAACGTTTTGAAAAAACCTATTTAACGATACCCCACACAATGCACGAAGAAAACACGTAGCTACTAATCCTGAATCGCAATAGAGATTCTCGCGCCGATTAGCGTCTATGCAACATTTCAACATCCACCGTTGGGCAGTGGCCCGCCAGGTATTATCATATCGCCTGGTCGGAGGATCTTCCCTTTGTTTGTGAGGAATACGATACCCGTTCCTCCAGAAATGTAATCTATATACTATATATAATTAAAATTGAAGTGTTTGTTTGTAATTCAAATTACCAGTTTCATATGAAAGCGTATACGTTACTTACATAATAAAAACAATCTTTGACATTTTTGTCTGTCTGTTTGTTCGTTGCTAATCTGTGAAACAGCTAGACAGATTTTGACAGAACTTTCACTGGTAGGTAGCTGCTGACATAATGAGTAACTGAGGCTACTTATTTCACACTTCACCCCGCGCCGTTACAGTTGTTTAAGTACAACTACAGTTGACAACGCAGGCCTCAGCTATTTAATAAAATCAAATAATTAAAGAGATCAATGATCAAGTACTCAATGAATGGACTGGAAAACAATCCAAACACACTAACTCTGCACTTGATGAGTAACACTTCTACATTCAAAAGGCTAAAAAGAAAGTCCCCTAGAATATTATAGGGATTATTTAACCAAATGCATAAATTCAGAACCCTATGCTAAATGTACACAAAACAGATTGCATTAGAGACAAAAACCCATTGGGTTAAATTGTAGTGAGACGATCCACTGAATTGACCTTGTAATCGATTTCGTGTTCACTTTGTTAACCATTTGCTTAGTTGCATAATTATTTTTCCATTAAGTAACTCATTTACTAAGGAATGTCGTGGGCTTAAATTAAAAACATTTGTGTTCAGGAGAGGCAGTTATTAAATAAGTAAAGTAATATAAATATGCAAACGCGTTAACTTTATATATTAAGACAAAACAAATATTATAACAGGAATATCTGTGTTGAAATGAAATTCACTAGAAAACAATACATTTTTAGACCATTACCATCACTAGTAGATTTATGCAAATAAACAAAATTAAAGTAAACCTCTCAGTAATTTCAAATGAAGTTTTTGATTAATTGCATATAAATAAATAGATAAATAGTAAATAAAATAGTATATAGTGCGGTGACGGATTAAGAGTACAAGTGTCACCACCCCTATTCATTCTATGGGTGTCGTAGGAGGCGACTAAAGGAACAGAGTAAGCGGCTAACATCACTGCCAAGAGAGGGAAAACTTGAAACAAGCCCTTTACCGACCCGTCTGGCCAGCGTGGTATAGTAGGCCAAAGCCTCCTTTCAAAGGAGATGTCCTATGCCTATGTCCAGCAGTGGACTGTTGGAGGCTGTTGATGATGATGATGAAATAAATATAGTAAATACGGTACTTATATCAAAAAAGCAATTTTTTTTTTATTTATGATATTTTTTAAGACTAGTTTCGCTCCATGGTGTTACTCGCTATTTACAACAATAGGCGCGACGAGACTACAGGTAAACGATAACATATTTACTTATTCTTAAGGCGAGGTTTAATCGGGATTTGTCAAAAACGCACTATCTTTTAACGTCAAGTGTGAATTACAGCTTTAAGGTACTGAGATAAGAAAAATAACATGTATAGATAAAGATCTACACTAAAGCTCTACCGAATTTAATTTTAAGATTAACTTACTAAAATTACATAATAAATTATAACCTTTGCCTCTTTCTTTTACACTTAATCGTCGAAATACACCGTATTTTAAGCGATAACAGTACAATTTTTTTAAAGAATTAATTAAAAAATATGATAATTTAAAACGATCACTGGCTATTTTTTTATTTATATTAATATATTTGTCATAATAAATCGAAAAGCCCATTAATCAACAAACGTAAGCGCCTAAGAAAGACTCACGAGCAAAAACACAACAAACAGAGCGTATGATATTCAACCTTATTCGAGTCACTAGTAGACGTATAATTCGCTACGCTATTCGAATCAGTCTGCGAGCAACGCTCGAAGTGGGAAGTCGGTTCCGGACGCTCTGTGCCAAAATATTACTGACGCGCAAGTACATAGCGCTTGGCTCACATACTACTGTCTTCGCGTGGGTTTTCTCTCTCTGGGTTATTATTTTTTTACATTGTAAATTGTAATTTTTTTTTTATTTAATATAATTAGTAAGGTCCATAAGTCTAAACAGATATAGTGTTATTGCAAATTATAAACATGTATTAAGGGGTAATAAATGCAAAATCGGAAGAAATGGATGATTGAAAGTGAGAAACTAGCTATTGACACCTTGACACTATATGGTAACCAGGGTCTGATGCTGGAGCTGGAAGGTGGCCATAGGAACCCCATCGAGTTTGGGCTCATTTGATTCGTCTTGACGAGTACTTTGACACTATATGGTAATCAGGGTCTGATGATGGAGCTGAAAGATGCCATAGGAACCCCATCGAGTTTGGGCTCATTTGATTTGTCTTGACGAGTACTTTGACACTATATGGTAACCAGGGTCTGATGATGGAGCTGGAAGGTGGCCATAGGAACCCCATCGAGTTTGGGCTCATTTGATTCGTCTTGACGAGTACTTTGACACTATATGGTAACCAGGGTCTGATGATGGAGCTAGAAGGTGGCCATAGGAACCCCATCGAGTTTGGGCTCATTTGATTCGTCTTGACGAGTACTTTGACACTATATGGTAATCAGGGTCTGATGATGGAGCTGAAAGATGCCATATAAACCCCATCGAGTTTGGGCTCATTTGATTCGTCTTGACGAGTACTTTGACACTATATGGTAATCAGGGTCTGATGATGGAGCTGAAAGATGCCATAGGAACCCCATCGAGTTTGGGCTCATTTGATTCGTCTTGACGAGTACTTTGACACTATATGGTAATCAGGGTCTGATGATGGAGCTGAAAGATGCCATAGGAACCCCATCGAGTTTGGGCTCATTTGATTCGTCTTGACGAGTACTTTGACACTATATGGTAATCAGGGTCTGATGATGGGGCTGAAAGATGCCATAGGAACCCCATCGAGTTTGGGCTCATTTGATTTGTCTTGACGAGTACTTTGACACTATATGGTAACCAGGGTCTGATGATGGAGCTGGAAGGTGGCCATAGGAACCCCATCGAGTTTGGGCTCATTTGATTCGTCTTGACGAGTACTTTGACACTATATAGTAATCAGGGTCTGATGATGGAGCTGGAAGATGCCATAGGAACCCCATCGAGTTTGGGCTCATTTGATTCGTCTTGACGAGTACTTTAACAGTATATGGTAACCAGGGTCTGATGCTGGAGCTGGAAGGTGGCCATAGGAACCCCATCGAGTTTGGGCTCATTTGATTCGTCTTGACGAGTACTTTGACACTATATGGTAATCAGGGTCTGATGATGGAGCTGAAAGATGCCATAGGAACCCCATCGAGTTTGGGCTCATTTGATTTGTCTTGACGAGTACTTTGACACTATATGGTAACCAGGGTCTGATGATGGAGCTGGAAGGTGGCCATAGGAACCCCATCGAGTTTGGGCTCATTTGATTCGTCTTGACGAGTACTTTGACACTATATGGTAACCAGGGTCTGATGATGGAGCTAGAAGGTGGCCATAGGAACCCCATCGAGTTTGGGCTCATTTGATTCGTCTTGACGAGTACTTTGACACTATATGGTAATCAGGGTCTGATGATGGAGCTGAAAGATGCCATATAAACCCCATCGAGTTTGGGCTCATTTGATTCGTCTTGACGAGTACTTTGACACTATATGGTAATCAGGGTCTGATGATGGAGCTGAAAGATGCCATAGGAACCCCATCGAGTTTGGGCTCATTTGATTCGTCTTGACGAGTACTTTGACACTATATGGTAATCAGGGTCTGATGATGGAGCTGAAAGATGCCATAGGAACCCCATCGAGTTTGGGCTCATTTGATTCGTCTTGACGAGTACTTTGACACTATATGGTAATCAGGGTCTGATGATGGGGCTGAAAGATGCCATAGGAACCCCATCGAGTTTGGGCTCATTTGATTTGTCTTGACGAGTACTTTGACACTATATGGTAACCAGGGTCTGATGATGGAGCTGGAAGGTGGCCATAGGAACCCCATCGAGTTTGGGCTCATTTGATTCGTCTTGACGAGTACTTTGACACTATATGGTAATCAGGGTCTGATGATGGAGCTGGAAGATGCCATAGGAACCCCATCGAGTTTGGGCTCATTTGATTCGTCTTGACGAGTACTTTAACAGTATATGGTAACCAGGGTCTGATGATGGAGCTGGAAGGGGGCCATAGAAACCCCATCGAGATTGGGCTCATTTGATTCGTCTTGACGAGTACTTTGATACTATATGGTATGAATGTATTTCCAACAAAGCAAAATATTAAGTTACAAGTACTAGAGTAGAATTTAATTGTAGCGTGTTTAGACAAGTTGATATTATTAGAGTATGAGGTTTCGTCTGTATACCGACACATTTTAGCAAGCCGTGCGTGTAACTTCGTTCCATCCGGGTGTCACTTGACACCTCTCAAGTCTTTTTTTTATTTTCCTTTTTCATTCCATAGATATGCTCATATTACTATTTATTATGTTCTCTGTTTAGTTGTCATTGTCTTTCGGTTAAAAGGATAATTATATTGTTTGGCAATAATATTGTTAGAATGTATGTTAGTAAAAAGACAGTGTATATTGTTTTGTAAACTTGAATTAATATCAAAGAAAAAAAATACTATATAAATAAATAAAAAAAAAAATTGCATAAGTTGATAAAAAATGCTATGCAATAGCTGTGCCGCGGCTGTCCCCGAGTGCCACACGACTTTTTTTTATTTTTTTTTAATAGTAATATTATAAAAAATATTTTTTAAATAAATGATTGTTTTTTACACTGTATAGGATATATTTTATCCCAGCAAAGATTTATTAGTTTTTTTTATAATAGTTGAAATCTCGTTTATTCACTTCAAAATTTACTAATATTTGTAAATCCATTATATCTTATGTAAAAACCAAGAACTACGATATTTGATTGAATAAAGGGTCGATTGTGTTTACTTAGGTCAATCTCTAGCCTAGACCACCGCCCTCTTACGTCGGCTGCATGCCAACATTTTGTTCCTAAAAAAAGATTATTTGCGGAACCATCTGCGCTAAGTTTGGACTCGCCAAGATTATATCGGCCGTAGTTTAACATACAAGTCTCGATGACCCGCGGTCCGCGGTTACCGCTCTCGACAGCGGGCGGCGTCCCCCCGGTAGGCGGAGCTTACGTACCGCACCTCACCCCCTCTGATTGCCGAATGTCTGCTTATAACCTCGCCTTAAGATTATTACACCCAAATTAAGGTAAATTACACCCCCGACACAGAAAAAATAATTGTGTTCATCACACAAAGATTTGTCTTGGGCAGGATTCGATCACTAATCACTAAGCCAACATGTCCGTCATAAAACACTTCTAAATATGATAAGAGAGTTGATTATTATTACTTGTAACCATTTATCACTATTAATAAACTCCTAAGTAATATAAATATTTACTAGAAAATAACTGGTAGTCAGAGTTGGACCCTGGAGTCTATACGTTTTAAAAAATTCAATCCAAGAGTCTTTACAGCTTCTTATTTTTGGGATCAATAAGAACAACAAGAGTAAAAAGATAGTTTTTAATATGAAAGTACATTAAAATTATTTCAGTTTTTTTTTTACAACTCCCTTTTTTTTTTATTTTTACAACTCCCA
Source organism: Phragmatobia fuliginosa (assembly GCA_932526445.1). Lineage (NCBI taxonomy): Eukaryota > Metazoa > Arthropoda > Insecta > Lepidoptera > Erebidae > Phragmatobia > Phragmatobia fuliginosa. The sequence goes on along the minus strand of OW052074.1, from coordinate 12,859,848 downwards.
CATTAGGAATATAAATTCCTGTGTCGCGGGGGACTTTACAAACATACAAGAAACGAACACAAAGAACACCCTGACTCAGAACAACAAATTGTGAATCACACAAAGTGTTATCTTACGTGGGATTTTAACCCACGACACTTGGCGTAGTAGGAAGCGGCGTGGCGACCGCTTAAGCCACTAGGCCAACCGTGCAGTCAAGATATTGTTTACAATAAATACGTAGGCAGGCAATAAAATGACCCTAATCACGATATACTTCCATTGAACTGTCTGTATTGTCACTTTCTGCTCTAACTACTTCTCTTCGCAGCTGCACCAAATGTTGTAAAAAATCTTTAGGTCTTCGGATAACAGGATTCCCTCCATCAATTTTTACAGTATCTCTATAATTCGTCAAGTAATTTTCATATTTTTTTACTGATTGTTCGATATTGTTACATGAATCAAATAGATTTCTCTCAATATCCTGAATGTGACATATCTTATTAGTATTATACGACTTATTAGTAACATATGGTTTGCGACTGTTGCACTGCCTGACAAACATATCACCTGTTTCTTGGCTATCACTGGAACTTACACTTTCATTGACAAGTTCAGAGGACTTATAACTACGTAATGTTCTTTCTTTTTCATTATCAGTTTCTTCGAACCCAAGAAAATCTTTTAAGACTTTTGCTTTAGCTGTTTTATATTTAAGACTCTTATAAACCGGTATTTGCTTATTCTTAAACATGCTTAAAGTTTTAATCTCTTCACCTTTCTTCCATATAAAAGAGTCTGTTTCTCCTTTACTAGATACTGTTGAATCAGAATACGTACTCTCATTCTCATTTAATGAAGGTAAATTATTATTAGCAGCATTTGTCACATCTTTACCATCTTTATAAAAAAATAAGTCATCATATTTTTCAGTTTGAATCATAGGCTCAGCAGTAATAGCTGATGTCTGAGATGCACCGATATCTTTAAAAGTTACAAACCTCTTCGAATCTCTTTCTCTTAGGGGAGAGAGTACTATATTATAAGGATACATATTTTGATTGCGACCAAGTATTATATTTTTAATCTCAGTTTGATTGACTTTTCTCACAGCGTTGGGACTCACTCTTGGTAGAGATAAATCATCTATATCAGGAAAGTCTTCGTTTTGTTTATTTTCTAAAACAAAGGGCTTAGAGCTATCTTGTCTAGTTGAGTTAATACCATCGTCAGCGATGTTCACTGATGCAGCATTTATACGTTTTTCATCGTTTATCATATTTTGTTCATCAGTTGTACTATGGTTCGTTAATAAATCGGGAGTTGTTGCGATTATTGGTGTTTCATTTTTTGCATCGGATTTCTCTAAATTTTCATCAGAACTTTGCGACTCTGAATCAACAGGATAGGTATGAGAAATGTTTATACTTATGACTGGAGGCGCAGAATACTCTTCAGTCAAATTACGAGCTTCATGCTTGCAAACACATTTTGTAGAGTTATTTGTTCGCTTTCTTCTTCTAGGCGGTGGTATAATTTGTGTTTGCGTACATCTTTCAGATTTAGTCACAATCTCAGTCATCATGAAAGAGCTCTTAGAAATAATTGGTTTCATTCCAGTAGACCTATCACTATAGTTCAAAGAACTAGTTGGTCCAACTGCTATCTCTTTACAACGCGGTGTCATTGGCACTGTTTCTGTTGCTGCATCTCGATGAATAGTAAATGAACGGTTTCCATCTAGAATGTATGAGTATAAGTCGGTTTGAACATCATTCGCCTGATCTTTCATACGAGTTACCATTTTTTTAGTCTGTGTGTGTGCCGGTATGCCTATTCTTCTTCTATGTCTTATAGCTTTTTGGCTTAATTCCATTAATCTTTGGCGTGCATTGGTACAAATTTTAAGCTCACTCAGAGGCTCCACAATTTTTTTGTCAACAATGGACTCTGCTTTGGACACAGCATTCTCTTCTTTCTTTTTAAGCTTCGTGTATAATCTTTCAGTGACAGAGGCAACAATTTCTGCCCTTTGGTTGTCATGCAGAATGGTGACCGGGGGAACTTTCTGTTTTTCTGCTTTAGGCAAATGATCTATTTGTAATTCACTATGACTTGGTAAATTGTTTGTCAAGCTTTGATTTGAGTTTAGATCTGAAGTCTCATTAATGGCTAAAACTTCTTGAGATCTACACTGTCTTTTTCTATGTCTAAGAGGAGCAACCATTTTCAAATTGTCGCCACTTCTTGCTCTTTCTAATGTTGGCCCAAATAGTTTATCCATTTCTTTATTTATTTCGTTAGTAATGTTTACATTTTTGTCCATGGTATTTATTACATCTGAACTACCACTGGCAACTGACGATGCCGTTGATTCTGAGTTAGCGTCAGTTTTCGGACGCATTATATTCATAATATTGCCTATTTTTGCAACTTTAGTCACAACATTATCCTCGGAATTATTTTCACATAGTTTCCAATGTTGTTCATCAAATGCTATCTTTCCTGTTTCAGGGATCTGTAACAATATAATGATATAATTGAATGTGAGGTTCTTTAACTTTACATAATTGACCGCCAACTTGATCTAATGGTTAGCGTTTATACGGCTGCCGATCCAGAGGACTTAGGTTCAATTCTCAGTCCAAATGTAAACAATTAATCAAAGACAAAAGGTGGATAGTTGGGGTAGAAGAAATGTATGTAAGCTTTAATATTGTCATTAGGTTTTTTCTATGTATAATATTATGTATCTATGTATTTACAAAAAAAAAGTATGTTTATAAAAATGTATTTATATGAGTTGTCTAGTACCTATAGCACAAACTACTTAGTTTGGGATAAGATGACGTTGTTTGTCAGATGATGTATTTATAATTTTTGTATAGGCCAGACATATAAACTTAACATGAGAAGAAAAAACAAGCAACTGAACTTTATCAAATAAAAATAACGCCTTCTGTAAAACGTCATTTAATATGTATCCGTAGTGCATTACGTACTATTATATGGATTTTTTAATTTCTTTGTCTCAGGTATGGTGTTAACCAGTAAAACTAGTACGAAGAATAATATACATACGTATCGAATATGGTTCTTAGTGAGTTCAGATATTAATTGATTAAACTGCGCTTGTAGAGCCGCCCTTGTGGCTATATTGGAATTTGCGTTTGTGGTGCGTGGAGTCGGTAGCTGACGAGCTCTTGCAGCCCAGCGAAGAGTTGAAGCTGACTCACCGTAGCACGCAGCACTTGGTGACAGAGCTGTGTATTTGAATTTAATAAATACATCATCACCATAACAATTAAAGCCTGTTAAGGATGCATCGTCAACAGTCTTTACTAGTTCACTTCTGGAAAAAGGCATTTCGTAAGAAAATATGATTAATAAATTAGATAAATAACAAGGTAAATAGTGGAGTTAGAGAGAAGTAAAAGTTTTTTTTTTACATACATGCTGTGACGCAGGGGATTTTCCAAACATACATGAAACGGACACAAAGAACACCCAGACTCAGAACAACAATTTCTTAATCACACAAAGTGTTGTTCCATGTGGGATTTGAACCGACGACACTTGGCGAAGTAGAAAACGGCATGGCGACTACTAAAGCCACTAGGCCAAATTTGCAGTTAGTTTAGAGTGTAAATAAATTCCAATTAAATTTAATTTCACACATGGATTTAAAAAAAAACAACGTCGGCAATCGAATTGTAGATTTAACAATACATGTTAAAAAGACGAAACTTACTAATTTTTAAAATATTAGCTCTGAACTAAACACTCAGAGCATACATCTCATCTACTTACTGGCTATAATAAAAGTATTAGCCCCGCCCGTGAAGCAGTCTTTCAAAAGCCAAGTTAGAGCCGAATCACGATATGGAACGAACTTTCCTCGTCCAGCACCTCCGTTCACTGAAAGACAATCATATTTTATAAAAATAATATTAACTTCATACACCTCACTATAGCCGTTAGATACCAAATTATTCAGACTCTCTATTATAGCTACCAGACTAGGTGAGATTTTACACCTAGACACAGAATAAATGATCATGATTTTTACACAGTTAACTGTTGGAGTGAACCTTTGGCTTAGCAGTCGGGGTCACTAACCACTCAACAACAGGTCAGAGGAGAGAATTATAAAAATGATTTATTTCTTATCATCATTGATTTCATCGATTTTGGGTTTTATTTTTATATTTCATGGTTGTAATTACATGAGGATATCAGTGAGGGTTAAAAATTTAATTAGGATAGCTAACCAAATTATGTTAATTTAACGTTAAGGTCTATTTAAACTGTCAAAAATAGTGCGTCGTTGAACCGAAAATATATCAATTAATCGAATGATGTTCAAGTATCCGAAAAAAAATGTTTTATCACCCACGTCTTCGAATTATACTCTATAACTAGCTGATGCCCGCGGCTCCGCTCGCGTTTTAGAGGTATCAAAATAGATGTTGGCCGATTCTCAGACCTACTGAATATGCATATAAAGTTTCATAAAGATCGGTCAAGCCGTTTCGGAGGAGTATGGCAACGAAAACTGTGACACGAGAATTTTATATATTAGAAGATCCACCACTGACAGCAAGAAGTTTTGGACTACTAAACCACGCTGACCAGACGGGTTGGTACAGGGTTTGTTTCAAATTTTCCATAACCTTGTAGTGGTGTTTTATGCGTAACTTGCTCCCTTATTCGACTACGTGGATAATTTGATATTCATGTAAAACCGGTTTACATACAGACATATTACGCATTCGTGGACTCATAGGGTTCCTAAATAAACATAAATAGTATTTATATAACACGTAGGTACATAAAAGGCTATTTGTGTTTCTAAGCGATCAACGCATTTGTTGACATGCAAAAAGGTAATTAACACTGCACGGCTGTGTTATAATTATGTACCCTATTATAATTATGTGTTTGCTAAACTCCTATTAAGCAAATATGACTACGAAAGTTAATTTATTTACCATTAGTAACTTGCTTGTTAGATTGTTCCCTTAAATTCCAAACTACTACTATTACTTCCGTACTTTTACATATATCATTATGGAATGTTTAAATTTGTATTCAATATATTCAGAATGCAATTCTATAATAGTACATAAGTATATTTTAGTCTGAAGAAGTAAGTATATTTTAGTCAATGAGTCGGAGTTGGGCACATGAACATTGTAGTCGCTACTTGGCTTGAAGCAGCTTGATCCTCGCAATGATACTATTTATAATTAAAAAATGTTAAGATACTTACCAAGAGCAGATATAACGTTACTAAGTGCGACTAAAGATTTGTTTATATTAGCGCCTTCTTTTTGTCTTCCTCCGCCACAGCCCTCCCAGCTTGCTTTTTCACTAAATGAAGAAAAAATCTTATTTAAATAAGTTTGACTGACTAATATTATAATGACTCTCCACTCACTCTCTGTACCTTCTCAAAGACCTATCGACCTATACATATCAGAATATTGTACCCATAGGTTTTTTCTTTAAACCTGTCAATAAATATCTATATCAATATCGTAAAAAAATAATGTAGGAATATTATAACCATACCACTGGTTTTAAATCGGCCAAGTGCGTGCAGGCCGCGCATAAAATACGGACGGACGGACGAACGGACATGACGAATGTATGTTTTGTTTATGAATCGCTGAAAGTGTTGAAAGAACAAATTATTTTTTCGAATTTTCTTTGACATGACACATTTCAATGACACAGTGGTTGTTTATAAGGAGAGAGATAACGTAAAAAATGTTAAGAAAATAATAAATACATTTTTCTTTTCGCATATCTATTTCGCATTCGATTTTGTTGGTACCTTCAATAGCAGATAACTGATTATATAATATGTAGGCCTATTAATGTTTTGCAATATATTTGACGGCCACAAATCGCAACTTAGAATGAATTTGGTATTTCATCATACAACGCTGTTAAACCGTCATAAAACATACTGACCTTCGAACGGAAGTTACGATGAAAAATACCTAAGTCAGTGCTGCAAGGGTTAACCTCTCACCTGACCTTCACATCATTTACATCCAAACTAAACGATTTAAATGCTTGAAATTTTCGTACATAATTGTTAATATAATTTCAAACAAATATTATTTGCGAATATTTAGCGTTTTACGATGAGGTGTTAGAATTACTTAGAATAAAGGCCGCTGCATACGTGACGGGATTTAACACGGACTGGACGTGGACGTGGTTGCCTCGTTATAAACGGGAACGTGATGTAAATGCATACGCACCGTGACTGTGACTCGGATCTAACGTGTTAGTGTTGTGAACAAGGAAATATGTATTTTGATGTGAAACATCTATAGCCGCACGTAAAACAGATTTCTGGCCTGGCGACGTGTCGCCACGGCACGCTATACGATGGTATATATATACAGTCTATATGCAGTAGTGTGTACGGTGTGGCGACGCGTCGCCACACCGTACACACTACTGCATATAGACTACTATTTTAATAATTAGTCATATTTTATTTTATCATTATGACATATTTAGTTCCTATTACAATATGTTCTTTTCTGCATATTACTTTTACAAAATAATGGCGATGTTTCACATCTGCCAGGCGTCCCGTGACGGCTCACATTTTTTTTTCATTTCAAGAATTGGCTTTAATTGCTATTGACGTGCTAAACATCGTCGGCGACGATATTTAGCACGTCCCGTGCGTGTCACGTTCCCGCCCCGTCCGTGTCTCCGTGAAGTATGCATTTCCTTACACATTTTGTATGTAACGATGTTTGCAAAACTTCCCGTCTCGTTCCGTCCGTGTTAAATCCCGTCACGTATGCAGCGGCCTTAAATTAAATTATATATATTTAATAAATATATTATAAGTGGGTATATTTGTTATAGTTATTTATGTAGGTATATACTAAAACATCAAACGTCTACTTCCATCAAATTAATGCAAAATAAATAAGAAATATTAAATCTAAATAGATAATTAGTTTTTTTTTCGTTTCTTTACCTTACTTAACTTTTCATGACTTTTTGAGTGAACGTTACATATTTAAAACAATACGTAGATACAGAAGAAGAAGCACTCTTTAATTTATTCATTTCATGGAGAACTTGTATTTTAAAGAAACTACACCATTACGGCTGGTTGCGGTACGGTTGCGGTTGCTATAATATCTTTAGCAATCGTCAAAGTTAGTTTGGAACTCCATACCTATACTTCGACAACGGTCTATCTTCGGAATTTTGAAATCGGCCAATACCTGAATTGTGAACGTCTGATGACAGTCGCTACTCGTAGAAAATTGAAAAAAGTTACGAGAAACTAAATATAAATTAAGTAGGTATACTACCTTCCAGCAAGGTCAGCTAGATGCAGCGTGGCATGAGTGGTGGCTATTTCGAGAAGCGCGTGGGATCGTGATGAGGTGCTGTTGCGTTTAGTAGCTGCTGTTCGACGTCGTTTGACTCCTTCTGCCACCAAGGATAGCAGAGATTCTGCGTTGTGTACGGACACACGTCGAAGATCTGATGCGATAAAATAAATAATAATTGAATTTCGTGTAGTTTTCATAGGGATATAAAGATACTTTGTGAAAAATATAGAAAATCCAAATGATAATATTTTAGTTTATTTTTGTTTGTGGAAATCCCCTCGGACCGTCACCCCGCCGAGGCTTGCGGCGGGGTGGTGTGTCGGACTCGAACCGACTAAAACCACACGGTGTGACCTCTCTGCGCCTGTATTTAGGGAGGGATCCAGGGAAGGGATTTCCTTCTGGACCCCTCCCAGCGCCTGCCCGCACTGTTGCGGGCACCATCTCTAAATAAACTCTCTAATTGGGTGACGTCCGGTCACACACGGACGCCGCCCCCTCGCGGATGGCCACTACATCGGATGGACGGGAAACCCAAATTTAACCATGCCAACCCCTAAATTGTAGTTTTCCTTTAATTTTGAATTAAATTAAATTCCATAGCTTTTTACGACTTATTCTCCTATACAAAAATTTAAATCTTTTCTAAACTGGTTTCTTAAAATAAAAGACATCGTACAAGCCATTCAAATAATCATAAATATCTCTTTTACTTACTCTGCACGTAGGTCCCTCTCAGTGGGTGTTCACGCACGCGAAGGTCCTTCCATGCGTTGCCTTTGCGTCGTGGTAAGGAGTGGCAAGGAGGCAACGAAGCCTCCACACACAAGAGATCGTGAACACGCTCGTTGTATATCTCCAGGAAACTATCAACAAAACGATAATATGTACCAACCGACACATCTACTCGATATAAAGTTACTATAAACATACGAAAAGAGACGTTGTTTCAAATTATATTAAAGGTTTTTTTTTGTAATAACTCTTCATTATTATCATCGGCCCGTTTAACTATTGACATTTTACCAAGAACGAAATCTTTATGTTTTTACAGCCTCAATGCAAGATGTGTTAATTTTATAAACTCATAAAGTTATGTACACGATCCTAATCGTCTAGAACATGTTGATATAGACATGTTGTAAGAATGCCTGAAGAAAGCTAAGCTAACTATATTAATTTTGAAAATAATTTTACCAAAGGAAAGCTACGTCATTTGTTTAGGCTATGAAAAACATAATTACCACGTATCCGACATACACGCGAGCGGACCCGCGGACAAAAGCTAGTTTATTATTTTTCTGTTGTATTCTGTGTTATGATCTTTATTACTGTTGGCTCATAACAACAAACACATTATATTGTGTTGTGGTAACAAAGAGGGACCACAAACCTTGACCACATAACAAAGCGATTTCGTACTTATGTAAAAGTAAATATAATATACTATACTAGTTGAGTCCCGCGGTGCTGTCCGCGGTTTTTGTTGTCAATTTCAAGTAACACCACGGAGCGAAGCTAGTCTAAAAAATAGCCTCAGTTGCTCCTTATATCATCAGCTATCTGCCAGAAATGATTCCTTAAATCGGTCCGTTGCAGAGATTGGCCGATACAAACAGACAGACAGACAGATGGACAAAAAATTTTAAATTGCTTTTTAGGGTTCAGAAGTTTATGTCTCGGAACCCTAACTTTGAAGGAAAACTATAACGGATTAGATGACTTTGTTAGTTCTGGAGTTATAGAGGCTTAACTTATAAAATGCGCTCACTTGGAAAATGTCATACAAGATTAACGCATTAATACATAAACATAACAATTATTATTATATTGGATATGATTTTAAATCCACGTACTATATGACTGAGGAACCCTTTCCTGTGCGTGGCCTGACACACACTTGGCCGATTTTATTTAAAGTACCGTTTTGCAGTTTATTGTAGGTTTAGATAGAAGAGGTTATAGTGAGTCAACCTTAAAAGATAGACTTTTAAAGGGTTTAAAGACATTGCGTTTGTGAAGCTATGGAAAGAAATAATTTCCCCCCGTTTTTGTAATATTATGCATTACATATATTATCAGGCTAACCTTTCGCAATAAAACTTAAAAACATTATAAATCGGACCAGTCCATCTTAAAATTAACGCATTTAACCAAACAAGAAAACTGCACATAAATAACATTATTATCAAGGTGTTTATGTTGTAACAATTGTCACAGTTCAAAAGTGAAGAAAACTTGCGTGCTTTTGTTAACTGTGTTCAGTCACGATTTTACTAATTGCTTTCTAATAAATTATCCTACAATTTAAGCACAACATATTTTTGTGTTTGTATTAGTCATTTTAAATTGTAAAACATTAAAATTTATATATCTGAAATTTCTAGCTACAGTTATTAATGAATCTACATTCATCATATTTTTGGAAAACTATATTACGGTATTCTTCAAACACTACTTTTCGTTCGTTTACTTTAAGTTTAGTTATTTTAAGATATTTGGTGTCATGTTTTCGTAAAAATAGTTTCATTCTTTGGTAATGAATTATTAATAACTTAAAAAAAATATCACTGACCTTCAATGCAACTATGTCATGATGAATTATTATAAACATTGGACTCCATTCATTAGTTTTTATCCAAGGTATTTTGCCAGGACAAATAAAAATGTGAAACCGAAAGTATACCAACTAAAATTCAAATTATAATATTACAAATCAGATCATAAATCACGATAGCAGACAAAAGAATAGAAGCAATTTTTAAAACAACACTGCATAGATACTAGATTTACAAAAATTGTCTTATTAAACACATAAAGACCCTGCACTAAATAGGTACCTAGTAATCGGTAAGTTGAACTTACTGGAATGTATTCCAAAATCAGTCTTCTAACAATGTACAAACAAGTTATAAAGGCGGGTGATCGCGACACCTCTGGGCGGTACGCTCACGGTGGCTCTTGAAAGACTGAAGCCTTACTGAGCCTACTAATAGACACCCCGCACTACCCTGATGTACCCTGAACTGTATAATAGAATCATGAGTAAAAAGGCTTAAGTACTAAACCTAACGACAAATGAATATTGTAAAAGACATTCAATTTATTTAAAATGTAAAATTGAAATTGTTTTTTTTTCTAAAAGTGAAATACCTTCTTAATTTATTTGCATCATAAAATCGGGTATATTACTTGTTTATTGCGTCCCTTGAGAAGCTTATTTAATAGCTCCAAAGGGCTACTAAAGCTGAATACTGATCGAATATTAACACAAATGTCGTTTATTTATCGACTGGTCTATTAATATAAGTACCTAGTGGTACTTATAATAACAGGCCAGGATGACACGAAAAATTGAAATTGTACTATGATTTATTAGACTTGCCTTTCTCCTTAAATTACTAGTTTTATCACATCATTAACTGACCTATACAGCCCCGTCTGCGTCTGCTATTGCCCGTAGCGTGATGTTATACCGCTACCGTTATATATATTTTTGAGAAATTTTAATAGAGAACAATTCTGTCATTCATGATTTTTGCGAAACTTTAACCGTTTACGCACCGCACGCAGCGGAAGCTCTCAAGAGGAAAAAAAAACATTCAAAAGAAACATTCTTCATTAGTGCTCCGCTCCTATTGGTCATAGCGTGATGATATATAGCCTATAGCCTTCCTTGATAAACGGGTTATCTAACACTGAAAGAATTTTTCAAATCAGATCAGTAGTTCCTGAGATTAGCGCGTTCAACCAAAGAAACAAACAAACTCTTCAGCTTTATAATAGTATTAGTATATGTATATATCAACAGCTTTTTATAGTCCTCTCCAGGACGTTAGCCTCTCCTCCGATAAGAGTTTTTGGCTTACTATACGGCCAGACCGGACTTTTTGCACTGATGTTGTTTTGAGTAGCTTGTTTTCTGGGTCGCCTATTACGACACCCATGATGATCAATGCCACACGACATTACTACTTTAGATAATTTCACAGGTATAGCTTTCGAATTTTATTTAGAGCCTACCAAAGTGGCTCTATTTTGCCAGTTACTCATGAAACAGTTCAAGGAACTCCAAAGATTTCTACACTTTATATTATGTAAGCAGATTGTAATACTATTATTTTTAAACATATCTTGACCAATAGTCAGAGCCACCCATCTAACACCAAGTCTTCTTGTGTTGACTTGGATGATCAAGTGTACCTATTCGTTTAATAGGACAAAGGAAAAACGTTAACCGTAAGACAGCCATGATTTAAAAAAATAGGCCAAGTGCGTGTCAGGCCATGCATAGAATAGGATTCTGTAATTACCCATAATAACACACGGGTTCAAAATCGTTTTCAATAGATAATTTTTATGTTTACTTTTAATTTTGTTATATTTGTACACATTATTCCAAATAAGCGTATTTTACAAGTTAGGCGTCTATAACTCCTGAACTAACAAAGTTATGTAAGCCGTTATAGTTTTCCTTTAAAGTTCATCACATGAGAACTTTACCAGATTTTTCCAAGTGGCAGGCTCAAAAACTTTTTTTGGAAAAACAAGGCGTCCCCTTCCCTAAACACTAAAGAGTGTTTAGAGAGGGGGACGCCTTGTTTTTCCAAAAAAATGCCCTTTAAAGTTGAATTACTTCCAAACGGAAATCTAAATAAAAAAATCATCTTAGCAATCTCTCAAAGTTTTTCAAAGACCTATGTAACGATACCACATACAATGGGGTAGGCGGGAGAAAAAAGAAACATCCCCACTTTAGGTGCAGGGGAAGTACGCCATACAAAAATGTTTATCATGATTTTATTGTAGCACTTTGTCGACGTGATAATTACACATATCCATGCAAAGTTTCATCTTTCTAGCACTTACCGTTTGGACAGTAAAGGCGGAAGCCTATTTCGGCGTGTCGTTACGCGTCAGAAGCATATCGGTTTCATACATTTAGTATGGTTAGGTGGTTAGGGACACATTTGTATGTCATGTCGTATCGCGACGCGTTCTGTCGTGACTGCTCACCACCGGTTTGTACCAGAGCGGTTGTGGGGGTTATGATGCGACAGGACACAACACGCAAGTATGGTTCTAATAGGGCGCATAGTTCATGGCGCAAACAACTAGTGAACAACTGGTTTTTTTTGTACCAATGGGTTCGCCAAATTTAGTGTGTATTTTTTTGTCGCTTTTGATCAGCGAATGGGCTTTCCCTTCTCTCTCTTCTATTTTTTTACTCTCAAGAATTCTAATTGCTAACGTCTTCATCAGAATCAGTATCCAAATCAGAAGACCACATTACGTACGTTTAAACTCTGCAAAAGTTCAGTTAGGAGTAAACTAAATAACGCCAGAGCGCGCCACGACACAACTCTCTAATGTGCACACTCACCATCACGACAGAGAGCGTCACGACATGCCGCAACACGTTAGTATTTTTGCGCCTTAAGGCCATTGTTATAAAAAATGTGAATCTAGCCTCTGTTTGTCATTAGAAAATAATGTAAATACATGAACTAAATGGTATAAACTGCCTCGTTGGTCTAGTGGTTAGCGTATGCGACTGCTAATCAAGAGGTCTCGGGTTCAAATCCCGGGTCGGGCCAAAAAATGTTTTTGGGATTTTCCTAGGAAATTCCTAATAACTGCCCGGAGTTTGGAAGTTTGGCGGTGACTAACGCCCGTGCCTCGGAGAGCACGTAAAGCCGTTGGTCCCGGTTGTCATGAACATCTATGGCAATCGTTATTGGGAAGTCAGTGCCCTCAAATATACTGACAACTAGTTCAATCTTTGAATTTCAGTTATCCCTTAGGGTTGCGGAGGTCCGATGCCAGTCGCTCCGTGGAAAAACTGAAATTCAGGTAGATCCGGTTGAACTAGTAGCCGACCCCAAATAAAATTGGGAATAATGGCTAGGAGGATGATGACAGGAACTAAATGGTATGTCGGCAAAAAGTAGCTGCGGTAAAAAAAAGTAGTAAGTTGATTCTCAAGAATTAAAGTATCGCCATGCCGAAATTTACTGATATCGGTGCAGTGGTTTATCCATGAAAGCATAACGGACAGAGTTACTTCCGAATTCAAAATTTCTTTTTTTTTGGATGCCGACGAAGTAAAAGAGGAGTGTCAGAACCGTAGTTGGTGGTGATCAATTATCTAAGAAATAGACTCTGTCTACGTCTCTGGGAAAAAGACTTAACTTTATGTACGTATACCTACTATAATTATGTATAGTAGTGTTTACAAATAGATACTTTTCCAATCATTGTAGCATACCAATAAAAGTGATACATGTACGGAGATCACAGCAAAGATAAAACCGTGATCGTAGGGTGTTAAAGGCTCGCGTGACGTTCTAACCTTGACGTCATACAGTCTAGGAGGGTCTTTATTACCGTTCAAACTTAATCGAATACAACTGTCAATATATTACCCGAGTGTTGGAACAACAATAAAAAAGTTTTTACTAACAACTAATTCTGTAACAAATTTTATGCGTCGTTGGAACGATCAACTTGAAAATAATTTTGTTTTGTGCTGATTATTCAAACCAAGTTATCCTAGGTGATTAGAAAAAATCACCGAGGCAAGAAACGACTCCGCGATCAGTACCTGAATGGGTGACCTTTTGTGGCATGATATCATGAGCGTCTCCGTGATTCGGAGGTCACGTTAAGCTTTTAGTCCCTGGTGTAATGATAGGATCATAGTAACAGCATAGTTGAAGCACAGTTGAAGGCCTTCAGGCGACTTAAAAATATTCAACGGCAAGATTACATGGCCACGACGTGTCTTGCCTGTCCTCGACCCGCACTCCGTCAACGTGGGGCTTTAACCATCTTCTGAGAGGAGACCCGAGCCCAGCAGTGGGACGTTATGAGTTGCGTTGTGTTGATGATTATTAAAACAACATTTAAGTCAATACTTTTCGCGCATAGAACAACACGGTAGGGAGTAGCGATACACAGACATTCTCCTATGTCAAAGCGAAAGTCCACATGGGCATATTCATTACACTGTCAGGACACAAAATGTGTACATGTGTGAGCGAAACATTGAATTTTTGTTTTAGTTATTATGTGTGAGTTCACAGTCACAGGCGATTGTTTTTGAGTGTGATTTAAAATGGGTATGTGTGAAGATTCCCCCCCCCCCCCCCCCTGAAAATTACAGACTGTTTTGTAACAGAAAAAACCGCTATGGCTTTTCCTGTCTGGTCAGCGGGCCTGTGTTGTTCTATATTATTATTATTTTATTTAAAAAAGTTACGTATTTATGAATCCTACGAAACAGTAGCCAAAGGCATATTCAGCACTTTCTTATTGAAGATCTCACGCACGGCAGTCTAATATATCTACACTAAATTAGGCAGAGCCTGTACTATATACCTAACTTGTGTTTGCCATAGCACAGTCTCTGCTAACCAGAGATTGTGCTATGTATTAGTAACCTGACTGCTGATAAATATACTTGACTACATACTACATCATAGAAACTGGTGTTAACGGTTCACAGCGGACATAGGTCTCTCCTTAATAATGAGGTTTACCTTTTACATATTACATTTACATATTACACACATAATATATTATAGATAAAGTCTAGACTTGAGGGAGTTGTCTTAAAAAACACCATGGCCCGACCAGTTAATCGAACCCAGATTCTTGACAGATCTCTTGATTGGCATCGCTAACAGCTAGATTAATGAGCCAAGCCTTCCTAATCCATACTAATATAAAAAAATTAAAACTAACTCTGTCGGTCTGTCGGTCTATCTGTTACGCACTCATGACTAAAGCACTGCACCATCTGCATCTACATTGAGATATATTATATTTCAATGTGCATCAGCTATTTCAATGGAACTTGGCATAGAGATACTTTTTATTTTCAGAGAAGTACATGGACTACCGCGATAACTCACATACACGATGGCGGAGCCACGGACAAAAGCTACCACTGACTATAATATCAAATATTTTTAGAGCGCAAGACATATGAACTAAAAAGTGAGCAAAATTTTTAATCTCTACAATTATTTATCGTGAAAAAATTGGCAGCTATGAAATAATGACACGACAATGTTTCATTTTGACAACGTATCGCGTGACCTCACACCTATGGCTTCTACACACGGAATGCATAAATGATTCAAACAATTTACTTTCAAAACAAACTGTTTCTAGAAATTGATGTTGAGATTGTAATGGTGGTAATTCAGCGAATTGAAGCGAACAAAATCGATAACGTCGTGTTTCTTTACTTTTAATAAGTTTTTTAACCTGAAATGCACATTTATCGATCGTAGTGACTTTCACAACAGCATTTTATCTAGATCTTGATTGAGAATCACACGTTCTAATGATGTATAGGCCTACTAAAAAAAACCATAGTGGTCTAATCTGTTTTGCTTTGGTTTTTAAATGTTAGTTTCTTTTTTTTCTATTTCAACTGTAATTAGATTTAAATAAATAAATAAAGTAAATAAAAATAATATCATAACATCAACAGGCGCTAACAGTTCAAACCTGGACATAAGCCTCTCCTTAAATAAAAGGTGATTTTGGCCTACTATAACATGCGGGCCAGACAAGTTGGTACTTATTGGATTTATTTCAAATTAACCTTCTCTTTGCAGTATGTTGTCTTGCTTAGTTTGCTCATTGGTCATATCTTACGACACCCATAAATAAAATCAATAGACACTTCGTATTATTAGGGGTAATTCGTATTATTACAAACTACTAAAACAAATGACTATTACTTAATTTCCCTAATTCATCTGAATTAGCTTGTCACCTTTTTTTTTCCGTGCGGAAATCCCCCGGATACCACCAGTTGATGGTTATGTCGGACTCGAACCGACTAAAACCGCATGCCGCCTCGGTTACTATATGCCGAGGAACCAGGTGTACCCTCGAAAGGAAGTCCCTGGAACCCTGACGTACCTCGGGCCATCCACGGCTTGCAGATGACCCTCTCTTGTGTGGAAACCCCAAGTTCCAGAAGTCTAAAAGGAGGAGCGGGCGCTTCTTAGCACTCGCGCCGCCACCCTGGCCTGCTTCTGCTAGGGTAACAGGTGGCCTCACCTGCCACCCTCAGGCTTGCGCTTATAGAGGACGGAGATCGTTTGACGATCTCCGGCGCCTGAGTCGTCTGCGGTACCTGGCAATAAGCTTGTCACCTAGATGAGACGTAACGTAGAAAAGACTGTCAACAATAGGTAATGTTTAAAAATTTTATGCCTCTCCAGTAACTTTAAAAGACGTGTTTAATTTGTGTTTGGTCTAAGTATCTTCTAATGAAAATAAATTTCATTCTTCTGTATTAACATTTAGTAATGGTATCATGTACTGACCTGACTGTATATTCGGAGGTTTGACATTGTTGTTCATACAATGCTTTGCAAATCCTCGGTATCAATCCGGGCTGAGCATCAGTACCTAGCATTGTATGTGTTTTTCCTGTAGCACTTTGTCCGTAGGCTAGTACACATGCCGAACATCCCTGAGAGACACTGGATATCACGGATCGACCGATGCATTCAAAAACCTATCACAGAAAAAACACACTTGAAAAAATATGATACATGTAAATATTTAATTTTGTAAAGCAAACCATGATAATATAATTATTTATTTCAGAAAACCCCACTGATTCATCCTCCCGCAATATAAGGTAACTAATTTGGAATTTGGTTTTTAGAATTGGAGGCTTTTAAATAACTTACTTTCTCTTGTGAACCATTAGTTGATTGTGTGGCAGGGCAAGAACTATTGAAGGTATAGTCTGCATGGTATCGTCGAATGCGCTCGCGACTGTCTCCCGCACCTGAGAGACTTACCTACAGAGGATATAAATAGTTGTGACTTTTGGTAATTCTTTGGTAAACCCATTCCGTGGGAAAAGAGATATGCTAACTATTACAGAAATTAAAAATTCATTGCATTCAACATTCGTAACCCATAAATTGTTGATGATGCGTATTGAGTAAATATTGTGTCTGTATATGTAATATAGCAATAGTTTTATACTAAATGCATATGAAAGTATATAGGTAGGTTACTTACGTAAAAAATGTTTAAAAATTATTGTCTGTGTGTTTGTTTCGGGTTATATCTGAAACGCCTAGACTGATTTTGAGGTGACTTTCAATGGCAGAAAGCTGATGACCTAAGAAGTAACTTCGGCTAATTTTTTATACTAGCTTCGCTTCGCAATTCACAATAATAACCGCGGAACTTGGCTAGTTTATAAATCTGTATTGCATATTTACTATAAGAATATTTTAAATAAATCAAATGTTAGTACTCACTTTGATGTTCGTTATTGTAACCGTGTTATCGTCTAAAACTCCAACCACAGCCACCCGGTCCTTCTCAGATCTTAATTCTCTATAAATATAAATAAATGAATCTGTCTTATTTACTCCATACATTTTACACACGTAAAACACAAACACGAAACTTACTTTTCAGTAAACGGTCTAACTCTTATTGCTAATTTAACATTTGACATTTTTTCACACAGAAGTTAGTTACTTTTCAAAAAATTACATTACCTACATTTACGAAGGTAATTTAAAATACATGTTCTAAAGCAGAACAAAACATGAATATAAGGTGCAACAGGCACGAGAAGAAGATGTATAATGAATGTAGTCAAAACTCAAAAGTTCAACTCCCGTGTCGGCGGACGAAGCTATTTTGAGATCGAATCACCCTTCCTGTTACTCCTTAACACAAGGAAACATAATTTACAAAAAATAGATTCACTGTCATCCGACAGTTATGTTAACACCATATTAAGAAAAAAATATCTATTAGTATTCGGTCTTTTCTTTTAAAAATCTATACTAATACAAGCTTACGTCTGCGGCTCCATCCGCGTCTTTGACGGTTATTGCGGTAAAAAGTAGCCTATGCCCTTATAATAATATGCCCTTACTCAGAGTCTACTATCTATGTACAAATTTCATTCAACTCGGATCACTAGTTTAGGCGTGGAAGCGCGACTTTCGCATTTATAATATTAGTAAAGACTATAAAGCCTAAGGAAAAAGAAGAGCTGGTAGACGGAAAAGAAGATGGGCAGACGATATAACAAAGGAAGCAGAATGCCAATGGCCAAGATACCCAAGTAGAAAAAAACTGAAGGAGGCCTTTAGCCAAGGAGGGGTTCATATCTAAAAGTAACCAAATTGAAGACATCAATCAACGCTACTAACGTTCAGAGAAGAAATTAATCAATTACCTACTCTTAGTAATCCAATCAAGCTGTTTTAAGGATATGAAAAAATATAGGCGTTTTATTTATAAAGCTGAAGAGTTCGTTTATTCGGTCGAACGCGCCAATCTCAAACGATCCGATTCACAAAATTCTTTCAGCGTTACATAGTCCGGCTATCAATAAAGGCTATAACTAGTAAACGGTTATAGTTTCACAAAAGTAATATGTGAAAGAATTGTTCCTCTTTAAAAGAGTGAGAGCATATATTAGTGCAGTCATTGAAGCGAAAAATACGGTCTTACCTCCAAATTTTTTTACGGTGATCCGATTTGCCTTAAATTTTGGAATTAGGCTCATCTTACCCTTAACTTCAAAAGTGAAAATGATCTGAACTCCGCCTATTATTTTTAAGGGGTGTAAACAACCTACAACAACAACTCTAGAAAACATGTCTAATGTAAAGTACGGTGAAAAGGTGAAATTGTAAAGTATTTTCTAACATAATTACCGTACATAATTACCTCATATTAAAATCATTTTCAACCCCTTGAAAATCTTACAACCCTTGCAAATAACCCCTAAATTGAAAAAATCACAAAAAATACTTTGGTATGACATAAAAAGATGTAAGTATAGAGTAAGTAATATTTAATATTCTCTACAATAATCATCAAATTTTTAACCCCCTTTCAACCCTTGAAAACTACCCCTTGATATTTTTTTTTTTGATAAAATGAAAAGGATTTAAATATTGTTCCACACTCTCGAAAATGATTATCATATTCTGCAGCTTTTCTACCCTTAAAACTACCCCTAAATTAAAACAGTAAATATATATAATAAATAAATAAATAAATATTTTGGACATCTTACACACAACATCATCTAGTCCCAAAGTAAGCAGAGCTTGTGTTATGGGTACTAAACAACTGATATAAATACATAAACATACTTTTTTTTTTGTAAATACATACATATTATACATAGAAAAACACCCAGACTCCGAAACAAATATTTGTGGATCACACAAATATTTGGTCTGACCCGGGAATCGAACCCGAGACCTCTTGATCAGCAGCCGCATACGCTAACCACTAGACCAACAAGGCAGTCACAAAAGAACTCATTTACTCTAAATTAAATTATTTAAAAATAATTTAAATTGCCATTTATTGAATAAAATTTTTACAAATTATATAAAATTGTACTATTATTATTAAAATATAATATTATTATTCATGACTCAATGTCGGAGTCGCTGTCACATTCAACATCTTCGGGCTGAATTTTGGCAGTTATCTCCACTGCACGTTCCACAGATACTATTACAAAACAGACCAACTTTTCTGCATCCGCAAGACGCTCTACATCCTTTTTAGCAGTTGCAAAAAAACATTCCAAAATATATGAGCCATATTATGTATATATATACACATTACAATAGTTGTGAAATTTTCAGTTACTAAGTAGAAAAAAATTGATAAGTTATTGGACCTTCAATTTTCATGCTCACAATTTATAAAAAACCATTGTAAAGGTTATTAAGAGAGCTACAACATCCTTTATTGCAATATATTGTAAAAAAACTTTTGTGAGAAACGGTGAAGGGTTAAAGGGCTTAAGAGAGGCTGTGATTGCGCTGCCACGCGCTCTTTAAACAATCATATCTCCGTCAATTTTTGTGTGACAGAAAAAACAAAAAAACCAAATTGTTTGTTAGAAAAATACCAAAATTTTTAATCCTTGCATTTTTATACGTACCTACCTGTCTTCATTTTTGAGATATTATGAAAAAAAGTGGATTTTTTAAAAACTTGAAATTTTTTTTTTTTTTTTTCGTGAATTTTTTGAAAAATATGTGTTCTGAAGCAGCCAAACTGATACTATCTATCAAACTCTTCATAATAAAGTTAATTCTAGGCGGAATACGATTAATTTTAATTTTGGTGGAAATGGCACTTATGAAACCTGATTGATTTAAAAGAAAAAACATTAGATGCTCCCCTTATTTGCAATACAGCTCACCTATTTTACGTGCAAAAGACTTTTAATAGAGCTCATTTTAAAGCTTATTTCAAGTACTACAAAACCCTTTTGTATTAGAATGCATAAAATGCATCTGCTCGCCGCTAGATGGCATTGACCACATCGATTAAATTTCAGACAAAATAAAAAACGGCTTTGATCTTTAATATCTAGCTTAATATTGCACTTAGAATACTTTATTAAAAACCAAATTGTTCATTGTTTTACATGCTACAATTTTTTTAAATAAAATTTTCGATAAAACCTATATTTTTGGACATGTTAGCAAAAAACCGATGAAAAACGTGAAAAAATTGCGAATTTTCAATTGCCAATAACTTGAAAAGTATTGGATTTTTTAAAAAACTTTATAGATGATTTTTTGCTTCAAATTAGGCCTTCTATCGATATCCGAGGTTATTTTGAAAAAAAAAAGAAACACTCCCGAGAAGGGGTGGCAACCACCCCCAGGGTGATTGCGGAGTTCAAATCATTTTCACTTTTGAAGTTAAGGGTAAGATGAACCTAATTCCAAAATTGTGTGCAATTCGGTTCATAGTAAAAAAAATCGAAGCAATAATGCTTCAATGACTGCACTTTATGTCTATCTTTTAAGGTTGGCATACTTTAACCTTTTTAGGATAATCAATTTTTTTCGCGCTGTATAGCATCACGCACGGGCAATAGGAGACGCATACGAGGTTACATGTATTTGCATGTTATATTTTAATGTTTTATTGCAATTTTAATGTAGGCATACCTATATTTGTAACTAATCTAATTTGATTGGTAGCTGAACCCCGCGTATTATGTCGGTTAACATCTCTTAAGTAACCCCCTATATCATCAGCTGTCTACCAATGAAAGTAAGACAACTGCAACTTTCTCAAAAAATTGTAGATGTTTTATTTAATATTAGCTTTATTATTTATTTGTTTGTTAATTATAGTACTATATTTCGATTTGCAATATTTTTGTTTATCATTGTAACATAAAATCTTACGTTTTTCGAGTGATTAAAGTGTAAATTTGGATAAATAGCTCAATAATGATTAAAAAATTCGAATTCAAGTTTTTTCATTTTTTGCATTTTCTGAGAAGATTTACTATCTTTATATATACAATTCTTCTGTGAGTGCGTATGTCACTGAACTTCTCTCAAACGACTGGACCGATTTTGATGAAATTTTTTGTGTGTGTTCAAGGGGATCTGGGAATGGTTTAGATTCGCAATTGAACCCGGTAGGTGGCGCTGCGATCAAGTTCTGGAATTTTAAAGTTGGGCGGTACGAAGTTCGCTGGGTCAACTTGTTTATATATATATTTACACCATCGGAAAGTAGAGATTTCATCGAATAGAAAACACTTCATTTTTTTGAAAAAAGTTGCTATTTTGACGGGTGAATTGTCGATTGAAAATTAGGGTTTTTTTTCGGTATTATTATATCACAGTCAAAATGAGGTAAAAAAATAGATATTTCAAATCAAGAATATTACGGTGTATTCAGGACGTAAAAAGGTAAGTTTTCACTTAATTTCTTGAAAAAATAATTTTATAAGTAAAAGATAAAAATAAAAAAACCAAAAACTTGGTTTTTTGAATTTTTTACATAAAATTTGAGGTTATGTGAAAAAAGTGTGAATGCAAAAGTTGTAGACTTAGACTAAGAATGACCTCTACTAGACCGGTCATATGCGTGCACCCGTAAGGGATAGCAACAAAATACATTAAATATGAATGTTGCCAGGTTAAAACAATTCCCCTTTAATAAGGGAGAATCGTTATTCCGTTTACTGTTCCAAACGTTTTAAAAATCTGTCAAATATGGTTAGATTAGTATTGAAGGCCTTCAAAACGAAAGCTGAGGATGTAACTAGGATCAAGATTGATTACATTAAAAAAACATTTTTATAAGGTTATAGTATTTATTGGCCCTTAAATAAAATAAGTATGTTGAAGAAATTAGTTTGTTTTCTTGTCTCTAGTTATCAGCATATTTTTGTACTGTAATATATCCTTACGTTCAAATATTTTTACATATAGCTTTGCTATTGCCCAACCTTGTCGTCCAGTAGCCTTCAACCACATTTTACGCACATTTTCATCTTTTGGAAATCTGGAGGACAATAAAACACAAATCAAATTAAATTTCCTCACCATATGGGGTAATTTCAAAAGGCTGATGCGTTATCCCTAAAATGCTGGTAACCTTGCAAAATTACCTTAACACATTAATGGTCATTCAAACTTAATCTGTGACAACCTACGCAATTTGGTCGGATAATTACAAAATTTTCACACTTTAGAAACTAGTTTTTATCACTTATTTTCAATTATTTCTGCACATTAACAAACAAAAATTGATATAATTAATCGTAGTTAATATTAAAAACAACATTAGGCCTATAAAACGCTATTTTTGATACTTACGTGTGAAAGGTTATATTTTCATATTTGCGTTCACTACGGCTTTTGCGGCCGAAAACACAACACTGTACCATATTTATTAAAGTATCTGGGTTGAAAACAATTAGTTAAACTTAAAATCACACAGTAATTCACTCAAAAAGCCTTATTTTCACTCCTGATAAATTCCCGCTTTGTAATTTGTTTGACACAAATGTTTTGTGACAAACCTATACGGCGATAAGGACAAAAAATACGTATCTCTATTTTTCTTTAACACACTGGAAAATGGTATCGTTATCTCACTCTCTCGTGGTAACGCTTGTTGGCATGTCAGGTCTTGGTCATTCTTAGTCTAAGGTTGTAGATCCTTTTATTATATCTACAAGTTTGCCATTTGACTTTTTTCCATAGGACTTGTAGTTTCGCCGGAAATCGAGATAAGCCAATTTTTCCCTAAACCCCCCCTCTCCCCTTCCCGACCTCAGATCGCCCGTAATTTATTTTTCCTTTAATTTTTATAATATTCTCCTCCTGTTACAATGGGTTTCAACCTACTATAATTTATTTTGTTTTCAAACATTATTGGCACTGGTCTAAACCTTTTCTTAGGAGTTTTGAAAACAAACACGCAACACGAGAATTTTATATATTAAATAGCAACATTTGTGTCATCTGTTATTTGTCAGATTGATTTGATTAGCGTCTGTCATTGTGTCGTGTCACTTTATTTATAAATGTTGGATTAGGTTATAAAAAAACTATTTCATAGTATATTCCCGTCAAATAAAATCTAAGAATACATTTAATAAAGGTATAATTTCTCTAAAAATATTTAAAGCATATGTTTTATGTTCATATTTACATTTTCACGTAATTTACCGTTACTCATACAAATTTAATTTAACAGAATGATATTTTTATAGCAGATGCATAATTGTGATATTTAGCTTTCTAAATCGCGTAAATAGATTTGAAGGACTTAATTTGATAACATCATTGACATTAAATGTTTTTTTCTAGATAACGTTATTAATAGATACTGGCAGTCGCACTTGTGAAAGTGAAAACGGTAATAGAACTAGTTAAGAAGTTATTTTACCGGCGTATCTATTGTTAATAGACAATTGTCGTTGTTGAATCTTATAGAACGTACAAAGAATGACACTTCTTTGGTATAATTTGTTGAATCTATTTAAATACTTTAGTCTTCTTGAAATAGAAACATTCATTGTATGAAATATGAAACGTCGTAGATCCAATATACTCGTTCACTTAACAATAAACTCTTTCGTGACGGGTATTTATTGAATGTAAAATTTGGAGTAAACACATTGGGTCAACGTCACTTATCTGATCCACTCAGTCAACTTCATACACCAAAGATCTACGATAAAATCATTGAATGTTGTCCTGAGAATGTAAAAATAAGATTAACATCTATATTATTAACATAATAATAGCATTTGTCATGTTATTGATATTCTACATAGCATTACAAAGCTCATTCTTTGTTTGGTTGTTTAAGATGTTGGTACGGAGGTTCACTAGATCGCTATGGAATTCTGTGCGAGTGGAAAAAAGATTATTTGCAACCGATCCTGTTCTGCCAAAGGTTGAGAACACTGAATCTGTTGAACCTATACAGGTGTGTTTTATTTTTAAAAATGTTTATGATCACAAATAGATGGGTTTCAATCCCGAGCTGAAATTTATGTTTGTAAGATCTGCAAATATTTTAGTTTGGGTGTTTTCTATGTAATATGTATTTATTAACAAAAAGTATTAGTATTCTATTAATCAATCAAGCTCTGCATAGTTTGAAGCTAAATATCATTGACAGCTTATTGATGTGACTCATATTCTAAGATTTATATAATCTTTAAAATGACTATGTGTGCTACAGTAAATTTTCTATGAATGATAATCAATACTGTGTTTGTGATTTCAATTAATAATTAAATGTTTTTAGTTGGAAGCTCTAGACAAGGATATATGTCTGTTAGTGGACGAACAAGATAATTTCATTGGTACTGCAACAAAACGAGAATGTCATAAAGTTGGAGAAGATGGTAAAGTTTTATTACACCGTGCCTTCAGTGTGTTTCTCTTCAACAAAAGAGGGGACATGCTCTTGCAAAGGAGATCACCTCACAAAGTGAGTAAAACTGCATATTTTTGTAGTAAAATCATTCTTCCTCTTCTATAAATGTGTTATTGTGATAGATGAAAATTGACACCTGTATTGTTTGTGTGATCTGCAAACATGTTTTAAAAGTTTGGGTATTTATTATTTATAGATATATCTAGCTCAGCCGCAAACTTCGTACTGCATTCAATGTCACTCAATTGTTTTACCTTTCCGAGACCCCTCCACTGAAACTTTAACTTTATGGTATGGTATTAAAGTTCAAATTGACTTAAGTATTTTACGAATTTTTTGTATGGGAATATAGAAAAGTGTTGTTTTTATTTTTTTTTAATTTTTCTCTCCGTAAGAACCATCCTTGAACTTCAAGGAATATTACAAAAAAGAATTAGCTAAATCGATTCAGTTGTTCTAGAGGTTTGCCTTAGCAACACATTCAGCGATTAATTTTATATTAAAGATAATATTATATCATCATCAATCATCAACAGCCTTTAGCAGTCCACTGCTTGACATAGGCCTCTCCTTGAAAAGGAGGTATCGGCCTACTATACCACGCAGGCCAGACAAGTTGGTAGAGGGTTGGTTTCAAGTTTTCCTTCTTGCATTGATGTTGTCTTGCGTAGTTTATCCCTTAGTCGCCTTTTACGACACCCGCAGGATGAATGGGGTAACACGGACTAATATAATATGACTAATATAACTAATATAATATGTTTGGGTGTATTTACAAAAGAAATGAGAAGTATTATCATTGATAGTACTAGCTCTGCTTATTTTGAAACTAGATGGTGTTATGTGTCAATTGTTATTTATATCTATTCAGATGATAATTTGATGTTTAACTTTCAGGTAACTTATCCAGAATATTACACGAATGCCTGCTGCAGCCACCCTCTTTACATAGAAGATAAAGCAGAGGATGTAATTACAGCTGCACGTCGTAGGCTCAATCATGAGTTGGGCATACCTCTTGAATCGGTAATTTATTCTTACTAGCAAACCCATGCAACCCGCTCTGCATTTTTTATTTGAATTTTTATTTTTTAAATTTGAATCTTTATTCTCGTTCAATGTCTAAAGATCTAAAACCTCTTGAGCCTTAATTAGCTTTAGTATCGTTCAAGGCCTAAGGGTCTTTTTAGCCTTTCATAATTGCCAATTAATTGACTACATTGTTCGTCTAGTAGTTAGACTATGCGGCTGCTGATCAAGAGGTTTCGGATTCGATTCCCGTGGTGAATCAAATGTTTGTATGATCTGTAAATATGTCTTTTTGCTCTGCTCTGCTTAGTTTGGGACTAGATGACGTTGTGTGTTAGTTATCCGAAATATAAAAAAAAAAAACATTCTAGCCTTAAGAAGAAAAAGACTGAAAGCATAAAGTCCTTAGAAACACTAACATTAATTCCCAAAGTTAGTTAGCCTGTAATTCTGATATTTTGTAGATAATGTAACGTGTATATTAATACTCTAAGATACAGTATGACTTTAAATCATGTTGTCCAAATACAGATGGATCCAGAGCTCTTCACCTTCATGACACGCGTGCACTACCACGATCCTGGTGATGGCGTGTGGGGAGAACACGAGATCGATCACATACTGTTCTTCCAAAACGATGTCAAGGTTAAACCTAATTCTAACGAGATATCAGAGTATTGCTTCGTACCCAAGGCTGAGTTCAACTCGTAAGTAAATCTAAGAAATAATGAAAGGTGGAATAAAAGTCACAATATCTCCTAACAAAAATTCCAATAACAATTCTTATCTACTCTCGACATAACAACTGACTTAAAATATATGTAAATAAGTATCATGGACTAGCTACGCCCCGCAACATTACATGCTAGTTTTGAATTGCATATTATTCACTATTTCATTGGTTTCAATTTTGTTGTACAATATCTTCTTATATATAAAAATCTCGTGTCGCGGTGTTTGTAGTTAAACTCCTCCGAAACGGCTTGACCGATTCTCATGAAATTTTGTGTGCATATTGGGCAGGTCTAAAAATCGGACAATCTATTTTTCATAACCCTAGGACGCGAGGGGAGCCGCAGGCACAGCTAGTTTTTTCTTCAAAAGAAAAATAGGTCTAAGTTACTCTTTACAACATCAGGTATACCAGTGCAAGTCTTGTCAAAATCTATTAGTACGAACAAACAGACCGACAGACACTCAATTTTTATTTTCATAAGCTTCCATTCCATATGCATTTAGTGATAAGCTATAGATTTGAAATACAGATAAGTCACTTCAATTTTATTTATTTGTAGGTATATGACGATGAATCCTAAAATCGGTATTCTACTAGTTAGTAATACTGTACTATTAAAATATAGACCTTTTATGACATTTGTAAGATCGAGGGTAGAATTTTATTTCGAACTCTTGTTAATCATGATAGCCTATCCACACTCTTCAAGAGGCAACGCGATTGCGAGAGTGTGGATGGTGCACTCGTGCCCCCTCGTCTTCCCTCGCCTCGCTGTCATTCCGCTTCGTGTCGGTTTTTCGGGCACGAGTTAAAGGACGCGAGGCGATTAACGTAGCGGGCGACTGAATAACTCGAGTGTGAATCGCTAACACTCGTGCCCCCTTTCACTCGCCGAGACTCATGGCGAGGCGCCTCGAGGATGCGGTATAAGAATTGACTTTCTACTATCGTTACTAGTGTGCAACTAGACAGACTGGCCTTATATAAGCATAAAATAGTACTTCACTGTTGTTAAATTTAGATTTTGATATTCAAGTTAAAAACAAGTATAAAATTGTTTTTTTTTTAAATAAGCATATTCCTCTGTATCTTTACGAACATACATAAAATGTGAATTTTGAATCTAAACCACTCAGTGCAGTAGAAAGTGACGAGGTGACCACTTAAACCACTATACCTAGTGGCACTAGCAGCACTGCACAGATGGCATAGTGACTATGATTTCATAAAACATTTATAACTTATATAAACCTTCTTGTATCAATCTATCAATTACTGAAACCTCCATTAAAAACCGTTGAGTAGTTTAAAAGATCTAAGCGAACAGACAACGAAAGCGACTTCATTTATAACATGTAATAATGGGACAAAATTAAAAAACACCCTCTTTCCTAGGTTCATACCGACTTTGGAAGGCCCGTTAACACCTTGGTTCAACATGATACGTCGTCACAGACTCAAGCTATGGTGGGATAATCTGCATCGTTTAAAAGAACTCGCTGAACCAGACAAGATCCAGAAATTTTTAAATGAAAAGTAGTTATATATTATATGCCTGATCGTTCGTCATAATTACTTTTTAATATTTTGTTATGGGACATAGATATCCAGTCATATAAGGCCTCTATTAATCAACATTCAATTAGTTTCACATATATAATAAATTTATTAGAAGAATGCCACTAAATATGCGATCTTATAATCAGTGGTTTCAGAATCAGTTAAATATTGATGTTATTTTTTTTTTAAGCTTTATGTTCATTTAGTGGTAGCAATAAATACGCCTCAGCCTTATTAGTTACATTAAAATATATTTTATCTACATAAGTAATAAGTTTTTTATTTGTATATCCATAAAAATACTAACACGAAATACCTACAGCACAAACTAAAAATTAAAGTATACTTATTTCGCCATTCTATCCTCCTATATCCTATTCTCTTGTTTGATTGGATAATATTTTGTTTCGATCACGTGACTGATTACATTAGCCCATCAAACAAGAGAGAATAAAGGCAGAACAAAAAACGTTTTGCAACCTGACTAGGGGGGCGGATATTATTTCTGTGTTCAAGTACTAACGATCTTTATTCCAAAAATATATCAGTAGGGTCTTTTTTCTTTTCTTCTTAACAAAATTAAAATTATTCTTTAAAATCTAGTAAATGTAAACATAGATACGAAGTATGTACTCGTGTCAAGTTACGACGCACCCTTTGATTAAATACATGTCTAGATGGAGTGTAGCGCTGCATTCGCAATAAAAACAACAGGCCAGATTTGAAGGGCTTGTGTGTGTGTTACACACACATGCAAGCGTAGCCTACGGGCGCGTGCATGACGTGGAAGCGTTCTGAGTGATACCAGCCCTTGAATGTTTTCCATAAAAGGAGGGAAAATAATTGTGTATTGATTTTGAAAATTGTAATTTGTATTAAATTTAAAGTCAGTCAATATGTATTAGAGTTTTTGCTTTTGAGTTACTAGGTAAAATATATGTTGGTGAAAAAGGGGATTGCTATTAAAGCTTATCTATTCTACAACATAATTATATTTGATTTAATTACTATATTTTTAACTAGATGTTCCCCGCAATTTCTCAAAATCATGTTTTTATATCGTTCTCGTTAAGAACTCAGAGAAATGTAGCTTCCGATTAGTAAAAGAATTTTCAGAATCGGTTCAGAAATTCCGGAGATTAGCGCGTTCAAACAAATACTTTCATTATTAGTATACATGGAGCGGCAAAATCGACACGCATATCAGATTTTAAATAAAATAAACAATATCTACCACCTTAGATTTAAAAAATTATACTTTATATACATAATATACGATATGTATTATCCAGCACTATAGTTATGTTGAATTGGCTTGAATTCTCGAAATATACTTTTTCGATCATGATTGAACAATTTGTAAATTGGCTAACACTCACATGGGAAATTTAAATTCAATTAACAGGCTACCCTGTAAACATTCCGTCAAAATGGTGGTCGAACTTTTGATAAAATTTCACTGAGTTAATTTAATTGTTTCTTTACAATATTTATTTATTTATTTATTAATACATCATGCACATTGGTACATTGGCGGACTTAATGCCTAAGGCATTCTCTACCAGTCAACCATTGGGTGATGCAGAGAAAAATGGTAGTAGGTGCATTTTGGTGAAAATTAAAATTAATTTACTACCTATGTACAAACTGACACGACTGATACAAGTTTAAAAACATAATACATAACATAATATACAATACATATTAAATGAGTAATTTACAATACAATATAGTACATAGAATATCTATATATACTTACATATATATAAATATGTACATATATACATACACAAATAAATACAAAAAAGAGTTGACAATTAGGACTTTGGGTCCTAGGGTTGATTCTGCCAGCTGCTTCACTAGAAACTGCTTGACTTTTGTCTTGAACGAAGAAGCGTTAGTGGCCATCCTGATCTCGAGGGGAAGCTCATTCCAAAGAAGAACGGACTGTACAAAAAAGGATGATCCAACAAATTCAGTTGTGTGAGAAGGACAACGAAGGAGAAGGTTATTAGAGGAGCGAAGATTTCTATCATGAGCACTACACAGGAGTTGGAAGTAACACTTTAAATATGTTGGTGAAGATGGGTTATTAAGGATGGAGTATAGGACAGTTAGCGCGCGTAGTTTTCGGCGTGAACGAATGGGTAGCCAATTGAGTTGCGAACGGAAAGAGGAAACATGATCGTATTTGCGGAGATTATAAACGAATCGAATGCAGTTATTAAGAAGACGGTCTAATTTATCGAGAAGATCTGTATTCAGGTCGTAACAGCACACATCACCATAGTCGATTAGTGGGAAGATAAGGGTTTGCACAAGCATTGTCTTAGTTTTAACGGGTAGGAAATTTCTCAGGCGATTTAGAGCACGAAGAGTTCCAGTAACCCTCTGACACTGTTTCGAAACTTGTTCACGCCAGTTAAGTGTGCAGTCGAGATGCAAGCCTAGATCCTTCACCGATTCACAAACAGGTATGGTAGTCCCATTGAAGATGATAACTGGAAGATTCTCAGTGTCCACTCTGCTCATCAATCGGCTACTCCCGACCACGATGGCTTGACATTTTGTGGGGTTCACTGATAGCCCAAACTTTTGAGACCATGCATTAATTGTTTCAAGGTCATTATTGACCCTTTGTATTGCTGACGCAACGTCCTTCACTTTGCTCTTAGTATAGAGCTGTAGAACGTCTGCATACAGATGATACGCACACAGAAGTTCTAGGGTTAAAAGATTGATATACATAGAAAATAAAAGAGGGGAAAGAATACCGCCTTGAGGAACACCAGAGCCAAGATCACACCAGCTTGACGTAGATTCGTCGACATGTACAGACTGTTGGCGTCCCTGAAGATAAGATGAGAACCATTCCAGTGCTTCCGGCGACACCGCTAGATAGGAAAGGATTGATAATAGGATATGGTGGTTGACCGTGTGGAAGGCATTGGAGAAGTCTATCATTACCAAAACAGTAACCTCCGTCTCCTCCATACCTGCCCTGATATCACCGGTCACTTTAAGAAGAGCAGAAGTCGTACTGTATCCAGGTCTGAATCCGGACTGCAAAGGGCTCAATAAGTTGTTTTTATGAACGAATTCAGATAACTGTTTGTGCACACAGGATTCTAAGACCTTGGAAAGGAACGGGAGAATGGATATTGGTCTGTAGTGATTGGGGAGTATGGGATTTGCAATCTTAGGTAAGGGAATGACACAAGCTTTGCGCCAGAGTGATGGGAAAATTCCGGAATATAGTGAAAAGTTGTTAATATGAGTGATTATAGGTAAAATGTGGTCTAGGATTGTTACAATCATACGTCGGCTGATTTATATGATACAATATAGTCATTTAAAGTTTACTTACCGATGATAGGTAATTTTTTTTGTTGATTTCAATCGTCCTAAGTAATTCCTGCACACTTTTATCATGCAAAACGTAATTTTTATACGGCACTCGATACGTGTTTATCGTACAATGACAGTAACGCCACTGATCGGCCGCGACGAGCTTAGTCTCTAACAGTTAGTGACTATTTTTTTGGACGTTCAGACGCTCGGACTCTCTATCTAGACATGTTTATAATCAAAGGACGCACCACATTGCATTCAAGGACAATGACAATAGGGTGTCTATATTTTACGCCTTTAATTATGAATGCTGTATACCAAATTGAGAAAATCAATCAAATGTTCAAATAGCTCTAAGATTTTCCTGAAGATTTGTGTGAAGCTGTGTGTTGCGAAGCATTGTGCTTGAAATTGAAATAGCAGCAAAATGAAATCTTATGTCTCTCATCTTGAGACATACAAGGTACAGGTAATAAATCTCTAATGTCCTAATTAGAATTAGAAATTTCAACTTAAATACTCTCTCTGTTAATTTAAAAATTTTAATCGATAGTAGCTTCAAATTGACTACGAGTATAATAGTAACTCTGCACTTAAGACCTACTCATAAATAGGTTTCAACAACTCATCCGAGCTATTACCGTCGGAAGCTGATGAAGTGTATCTTTTATGTCCACGCCTGTATGAAACCGAGACCCATTGTAAAGTGCGTGCTTGATGGAATTTCTTCTTCGTAAACACTTTTTTTCTGAACGCATGCTTGGGTAGTTCTGTGTCAGATACTGACCGCAGTAAATAGGCCCGACATGTAATCCTATTGCCAATATGTAGGCCGCTTCTGTAGGCTGTGTGTAGGTATCTTACAGCAACAACTTGCATGATCTGTATAACGAGGACCACAAACATTAGAAGGTCTCATAAAATATGAACATACCATACCGACTATGGCGAAACCAAAATGAAGACTTATGTTTGTCAGTCTGTGTGTTTGTATATTCAACCTGAGGCTATAACTACTCGAGTCGTTTTTAATCATAATGAGCTGTCAATAGATATTTAAAATTAGCTCGTGTAAATCAAAGAGTATGTAACATGTAAATGTGCTGTATAAATTTCATTAAAGTCTACGTATGTAAGTAGTCGGGTTTTAGATTTTAATCTATTTTTAAGTTTAGATTACCGTTATGATATGAAACTTACTAAATATCTCTTAACACTCACATGATTAAATCTGTATTAATTAAAAATATGTAAATTAAAATACCATTGCTACTATTATTAAGGCCATAACCGCATTAAACCGCCATGAGACAGACATCATTTCACTAATCAGTTTCTCCTCGCAACCAGCATTCCATATAGTCAATTGTGTCTGAAAATTTATCATATCCAGAAATATTAAATCAGTAAAGTAACATGTGAAGGCCCGTCTGTATTCTCACATTACATCACTTTTTCGCAATAAAATGCAAAATCAGTTTCCCCTAAACATCAGTTTTTAAATAGCCAACGCCACATATACGCTAGAAAGATGATATCTATACTTTTTTGCTATCTACTTTATATTTAGGTATCTCACTTATTAAATAATCACTAGTGTACATACCGTGGGATCATATTTGTAAATTGTGCCCATTTGCGTAACACTGTGATGGATGCAAGGATAGAGTACATCCATGGAACAACAGCTATACGGCACGTTATCTGACACAAATTTATGATCTGAACTGAAAAACAATTGCAATATTACAAGTGTAAGTAAACGATGTATTTTAATCATCCATAAAGTAAGTATGATAACTCTGGTTTTATTGAGGGACGTTAAATAGGCTTATGCCCAAAAGTAAAACTGCCAATTTGTTAATGGTGATTATGATAAATTTGAAGCCCCCACTGAAGACGGTAGGTAATAACTAATAAGTAAAAAATTACAATTGTTAAAAAAACATATCAACGATCTCCAGTGGTGGTAGTTGTAGCGGTGGCCGTTGAGTGTATGTAAGCCCGATAAATATTATTTTTAATCATCTTATCAGTCGAAATCGTTGAACCTTCCGAATGGACGTCTCATTGCTGGACATGATACGCACCCACCAAGGTTCGCTTCAATATACATACGTAGGTACGGTTTCGTGTTTCCCGTAGCCAACGAGAGGTATTTTAAGTTCAATTCTAATAGTTCTGTTAAAAAAAAAGATTGGAAACAAAAGTAACTTTGGCTCTTTGACACTTTATGAAAGTAGGTAATGCTCTGTAAGGTGACATAATAATTTTGGGGAACTGTAAGGAGACCCCATAAATTTGGGGATCTAGACTCATCTCTGAGTCCGTCAAAGTTGCTGTCGTATTCCGGTGCTTATTTACCGCCAGATATAAATATTCTAAGACCTCTCCCTCACATTACTTACCCCTTATTGACTCACGTGTTCGTATTTACTTACAACGTTTTGTCGTCGATGCGTTCACCGTTAGCGTACCAGGGTATGTAGAACCATTCTTGAAAAGCAACGCGACCACAACAGTGGAATCTGGTTTGAAGTCTATCTATGGCCACCTTAGATGGTAAATGACTTGAATACCTGAGCATAGCTTTCGTGATGCCACCTTTTATTTTTGCTGTGGTAAAATTAAATGGCATTAAGGATATATTGGTAAATACATATTATATTCTTTCTAGTTACAGGCTCTAGAACCGTTACAGGATAAATGATTTACGCAATAGGTAATAGTTAAGGTAAACGGCTATCTACAGATTAGATTTACGAGAAGTCAGCCATTACTTTTATTTAGCCTCAATATTTTCTATCCTGTATAGGCTGTATATAATTCATTAGGTACATAAATAGGCTTAAAGGTCTACGACTTATTACAAGCAAAAAATCTTACGCTCTTTAAAATGACGTGTTTAGCAATTTTAAATGAGCTGTTGTTTGTATATTCCAAGAAGGACAGTTATAGTTTTTAAGTTGATTATAGATCTACCGATGTGAAAGCAACTATTCTTGAGGAAAATAGTTTTGACAGATTCCTTTCCTCCTAAGAATTTAAAACCATATAAGTCTCGTAAATCTAAGATTCTACTTCCTATACCTTCTGCAGTTCTGTAGGTTACTGGACTACCCCAACATTAAGTGCTTTCATTACAACTAAAGTCTATTATTGAATGAGTTCAAATATGCACCTCGTATTATAGTGGACTGAAGTCCTGAATAAAACATAATGGCCAGAAAGATTATAATAGTGATTATGAGAGCCCATACATAATAAAAAAGACCGTTCGTGACATCGTATTCTTTTTTAGGAAGACCAGCCTTGAAAAGCTGGTACAAACCGTATAGCTGAAAAGTAGAGAAATAATGTTTAATACAAATAAAATGTATTTACATCAGCTGTCTAGTACCCTTAACACAAGTTCTGCTTAGTTTGGAACTTGATGACGTTGTGTGTCAGATGTCCAAAATATTTATTTAATTATTTCTAGTTAGAATTCCATAAGTGAAAATAACTGATTTTAAAAGCAATAGGTACATGAAGTCAGCATTCGTACCTCTATAACAACTGCAATTACAGCGCCGCATGTAATAATAACAGGTATAGCATTTCCATCAGGCCAACATACTAGATCTAATAAAGTTCCTTCTTCGCTCCGTATTCCTTCTGAAGTATTTACAAGCCAAATTAAGTAGAATATTACCACAGGCATGCAAGCCATCATAAGCATCCTTATATTATTAAATGAGGCCCAGGTTAAATACATTTTTCCCAATGGAAAATTTCAATTTATTATCATATAGTAGCGTCTGTGATGAATCTATTTATATTTAGCATAAAAAACGGTGTGTTTATTCATTGAAAGAATATTGACACATTTGAATGACATTTTTTTTTACATCTTTATCAAAAATGTAAAAAAAAATCCCTCTTAGTGAGAAGCATAAAAGAACAAGTTATTTTCAGAAAGGAAATCGCGAAGCATTCACATTAAATTAAACTCTACCTGATTATTATAACATTTTAAAGAGCAGAAAGAGATAATTTGTTTTACGGTTTATTTCTGAACGTAAAATGCACTTTTGTCTTTTATTTTTCTGAATACATTCCATTGTGCCAGCTGTCATTCATTGATAAAATCAGGGTTCCCAACTGAGGGGTTTTCCCTCTAAATTTAGGGGAAAAAAAACTAGGATGGGGTTTTTTTAGGGGTGTCAAATTTGTAGGGGTTTCTTAGGGATTTTTATAACGTCAAATATATTTATTTTTATTTTAAAATAAGCAAAATAAAGGTATATAGGCCCTGGGATAATCCAGCGAATCATATTAATTTTTAACATACCGCCTTAGCGACATCTAGTGTGATTGATTGTTGCTAAGAGAGTAGAGTTAAATAAAACGCGACGGCATGTGGTCTAACACAATTATAAACATATTCTTAAGAATTCGTGGTTAAGGTTAAACTGCGCTTATATTTACTACAAATACGTTGATTGTTATTGTAATTAGCAATTTGTTTGTTCAAATCGTACGTTTATCAGCAAGTTATTCGCCTAAAGTTAAAGAACAAAAAAGTATTGTCAAAAATATACAAAGACAAACAATAATATTCTACTTAAACCATCCGCAAAAATGTAGAAATTATTTAATGTCAATATGTATGATTTTGAGGCCTTTGTCCAGCAGTGGACTGAGATAGGCTGATGATGATGATGATGATGTATGATTTTAAAAAGTCATAATCTGAAGACAATGATATGTTACAGGCTTTCGATAATACATGACTAAAGAATTTTGAAAAATTATGTTTGCTGAATAAAATTATTTATTGATTGTTTGCAATTTACTATATAGAGTGGCACGTTTAGTGGAATAAGTTATTGTTTGCAGTAGATTTAAGCGATAATAAAAGATAATTTGTCATCCGATATATGTATAATATTTTACATTATTTTTACAAGTGACAAGTAAAAAAGTAAACAACTGGTTTCATAGCAACGTACTTTTTTTCTTTTAACACTTTCCCTCACTTGTAGAAATACCTAGAATAGCTCTTAAATCTTGAAGCCTTGGCCTAGGCACTCCCTTAGTAAGAATGTCTGCTAGTTGATCTGTGGAACAGGTTTTTCTTACATCCACCAGACCTTCCTGTACACATTCACGAACGAAGAAATGCCTCACCCTTATGTGTTTAGTTCTTTTGTGGAACTCAGGGTTGTGTGCTAGTTTGATGGCTGCTTCATTGTCGACATAGAGTATGGGTACTACATCCATATTCATCAATTCGTTGAATATTCTCTGCAACCACACTAGTTCACGCGCACCTTCGCTTGCAGCTACGATCTCTGCTTCGGTCGTGGAAATAGCTACGGAAGCTTGTCTTTGACTTAGCCACGAAACCGCACCGCCAGAATATAGGCATACGACACCTGTTGTTGAACGTCCTGTTTGCTCATCACCAGCATGGTCAGCATCACTGTAGCCATTTATACAGGTTTGAGGATGGCTCGACTGATACTTGATGCCATAAGAAATTGTCCCTTTAAGGTACCGGAATATTCTCTTGACCTTAAGCCAGTCTGCCTCTGTTGGGTTTTCTAACTTCCTAGAAGCTACTCCAACGGCGTAAGCTATGTCAGGACGTGTACCTGTCATGAGGTACGCTAAAGCACCTACGGCCTCTCGATAAGGAAATTTCTTTTCAGGAACTCCGTCTACAACTTTCCCTGTTTCAGAAGTCTTATCAATTGGAGTGGTGACTGGGTTGCAATCTGCCATCCCAAAGCGGTCTAGAATCCGTTTGGTGTAGGACTCTTGGTTTATAAATATAGACCCATCCTTGTATTGCTGTAACTCCAGTCCCAAGTAATAGGATACTACTTTGCTTGTAATCTTTAGCGATTTGCCTAGTTCTTGCAAGAACTGGTCAGCTAAATTTTTATCTGTGGTGGCCACAAGCCCATCATCCACATATAGAGTTATAAGAATTTTCTTACTTCCCACTTGTTTGGTAAACAGGCAACAGTCAGCTGTGCACTGTACAAATCCTTTCTGCAGCAGTAAATCTTCGAAGCAGGTATTCCAACAACGAGGCGCTTGCTTGAGGCCGTACAGGCTTCGCTGGAGACGACAGACTTTCGACGTTCCATCACTAAATCCATCTGGCTGTTGCATATAGATTTCCTCTTGCAATTTACCATTTAGAAATGCAGTCGATACGTCAAATTGTGTCAAGTAAAGCTTTTCTTGAGCACTGACACTTAATAAAGCTCTTATTGTCGCCATCCGGGCAACCGGGCTAAAAGTCTGGTCATAATCTATACCTTTGCGCTGTTTAAAACCTTTTACCACAAGTCTAGCTTTATATTTTTCTATGGTACCATCTGGGTTGTACTTTATTCTAAAGACCCACTTGCATGGAAGCGCTTTTCTGCCCGATGGAAGCTCACACAGGTTCCAAACATTATTATCTTCTAGTGATTTCAGCTCACTTTGCATGGCTTTCTGCCACTGAACTCTATCAGGTCTGTTTATTGCTTCCTGATATGTCTCTGGTTCTGACTCTATATGACATATGTAGTCATTAAGCCTCACGGGACGAGACAAAGTAGACCTATCTCGAAGGTTGTACCTGTGTTCCGTCTCCGGTTGATTAACTATTGTTGGTTCTTCAACTTCAACATCTTCAGCATCAACGAAATTATCAATAAGCTCAAACTCTTCACGCTCAACGTTTGGTTCAGGCTCAATCTCGGAAGGTGCAAGACCAGGATTGATACGTTCAACGTCAATATCTTCTCCCTCTGGGCTTGTGCTTGTAGAGATTCTAAACTCTACGTCACTTTCAAACGTAACGTCTCTGGACCTCACTGTTTTTATTCCGTCCCAGATGCGATATCCGTCAATCTCATATCCAATTAGTAAACCTTTAATGGCCTTCTTACTCATTTTCTTACGGCACTGCTTTGGAATATGGGCGTAACAAATGCTTCCTATTATTCTTAGGTGCCATATTTTTGGCTTCTTGCCATGCCATAGCTCGTAAGGAACTTTCCCTTCCACTTTAGTGGGACCGGTTCTATTAAGCACATAAGCAGCTGTATTAATCAGTTCAGCCCATAGCTTTTGCGGTAACTCTCCT
Organism: Phragmatobia fuliginosa; assembly: GCA_932526445.1. NCBI lineage: Eukaryota > Metazoa > Arthropoda > Insecta > Lepidoptera > Erebidae > Phragmatobia > Phragmatobia fuliginosa. The sequence continues at coordinate 12,820,919 of OW052074.1, read as the reverse complement.
CTCGCGTACATCATACAGCGAGCAGCTTCTACAAGAGTCCGGTTCTCCCTTTCACTGCAGCCGTTTTGTTCAGGCGTGTAAGGCATTGTCAACCGCTGTTGAATTCCGTAACTCTGTAAAATCTTCCGAACAGCTTCATTATCGAACTCACCACCATTATCGGTCAGTAATGTTTTAATTGAATGTCCGGCATTTCTAGCTTCTTCAAGCATTTGCTTAAGTTTGTCTTTCACTTCGGACTTTTCCTTAATAAAATAAACAAATCGATAACTGGAATAGTCGTCTTTGAAGAGAACGAAATATTTACATTTGGATATGCTTTGAGTAGCAAAGGGACCGCAAACATCTGCATGCATTAATTCGCCAGCTTTAGTAGCTCTATCCCTTATTCCAAAAGGCTTTCTATGTGCCTTACCAAAAATGCAACCTTCACATTTTACTTTGTCCTGTTTTAGAGCAATGCCTAATTCGCGTTTCACCACGCGTATGACGTGACTCTTATCTTGGTGAGCAAAGCGTTCATGGTACAGTTGTAACATATTGTTACCAGTCAGAGCATTGACCTCAATAGCTGTATTATGTTTTGGAGGAACTGTAACAAAACACAGTTTATATAACCCCCCATATGGAAGTCTTTTGCCAACAACTTTAGTTGCTCCGTCGATATTCAACTTGCACTCTTTAGTTGTTGAAATAAAGATGCTATTTGGCATCCTATCTTGTGCTGCTAGTGTAGAAAAAAGATTTTTAGTGAGAGTTGGTACTAGCCACACGTCGTTGAGGGTAATATGTTCTTTATTTCCGTTTACTGTTGACTCTACCACAACGGTTCCCTTCCCTAAAGCAGGTATCGTGGTCCCGTCTGCCGTTGTTACGGTGTGGTCGTCTTCAAATTCTTTGAAGTTCGTGAACATTCGCCTCTTGACAGCTATATGTGTAGTCGCACCACTATCGACATACCAGTTGTCTAAATCTCGGGTTTCTCCCAGAGTGTACGCATCAATATACAGTGAAATCTGCTGTACATGTTTATTGGACTGCGAGCTGCTTGAACCTGGTGAGTTAGTGCTTGATGGCTTCGGTGGTCTTCCATCCTTTATCCATTTATAACACTTTCTAACTCTGTGTCCTTTAACGGAACAATATCCACAGGTGATATGCTCATCCTTCTTGATACGACGTTTGGCGGGCGTGGTCACTAGTGCTTCCTGCTGTGGTGAGCTCCCTTGACCGCCCAAATCTCTTTCGAAAGTGCACAGATGACTTGTCAAATTATCTATTGTCTTTTCGTTTTGTTTGAGCATTAGCCAGCTTGATTTGAAGTTGAAGTACCTTTCATCAAGTGTATCCAAGACTTTACAAATGAGAAACAGTTCTGGGAGCTTAGCTGTAGGATCCAGTTTATTAATCTCTACTTTCAAGTCAGTCCATACATTTTTCAGCTTAGACATGAGGGTGGGTATGTCATCCTCATTATTACGCTTCATTCCGAAAAACTCTAGACATAAACTATAAGCCTTGTCCTCACCCTGTCCATCAAATAGTCTGTGAAGCTCTTGCCAAACTTCGCGAGCAGTTCTATATCGCATGACTTTCTTCAAAGTGTCTTCGGTCATGTTGGTCGTCAATATCAGCAACGCGCAGCTCTCCGTCTTCTTATATTTCGCTAATGCAGCATTATACGCACTTACGGCGACGGCAGCAGCGGCGGCATCACCAGCTTCTGGAGCAAGAACTGGTTTTTGGAGCAGACCTTGCACTGCTTCGTAGGCTCCTTCCGTACCTTCGAGCATTATCGTGATCTTATACTTCCATGTACACCAATTTTCTTGACCAACTAATTTTCCGATATCAACTTTGGTAGAAAAATCCATCTTTACGGCATTTAAATAACTTCTGGGCCCATAACCTAATAGAGTGGCACGTTTAGTGGAATAAGTTATTGTTTGCAGTAGATTTAAGCGATAATAAAAGATAATTTGTCATCCGATATATGTATAATATTTTACATTATTTTTACAAGTGACAAGTAAAAAAGTAAACAACTGGTTTCATAGCAACGTACTTTTTTTCTTTTAACAGTTAAAGAACAAAAAAGTATTGTCAAAAATATACAAAGACAAACAATAATATTCTACTTAAACCATCCGCAAAAATGTAGAAATTATTTAATGTCAATATGTATGATTTTGAGGCCTTTGTCCAGCAGTGGACTGAGATAGGCTGATGATGATGATGTATGATTTTAAAAAGTCATAATCTGAAGACAATGATATGTTACAGGCTTTCGATAATACATGACTAAAGAATTTTGAAAAATTATGTTTGCTGAATAAAATTATTTATTGATTGTTTGCAATTTACTATTACTTTTAATGTTATTTATTTAAAAATATTTAATAATTTATTTTATAAATAAAAAATAGGGGGAATCCCTAAAACCCCAATCAAAAACCTTTTAGGTTTTAGGGAGATAAATTTTTGAGAGTTGGGAACACTGGATAAAATACCCATTCTGACCCATTGACATCTGACGTTCAAACTTCAAATTCAATAGTTTTATTTTTCTTCGTGCTTAATTAGCAGTTTTCATGCATTGCATTGATTAAAAATATGTGAGAAGTCGAAATCGAAGTTTAAAGTATTATTCAATGTTTTTTTTGTAATTATACAAAGACGCCGAAGTTACTATGAATGAACAAATCTTACGAAAACTATGGGTGATAAAATTTTGTATAAAAGTTGTCTATCCAAAGTACAACTGCTATACTTTTCTGGTTTTTCTCGCTATAAAATATAGAATTCAGTGCCAAAAGAGAAACTTAAACCGTCAGAATATGGATATCTTTGAAGTAAAAATGATCCCTCTGAATATAACAAAATTACTTGTAAAAGACGTATTAGAAGAAAATCTTCCTGTATACATAAATAAATGCATGATAATATCAAAAGAACAGTTTATACAACTAGCTAGTGAAAATTTATTTTATATAGATAATGGAGTACTTTGGCTGGTTATGAAATTAACATCGGAAGAAAAAAGAAAACATAATGAAAGAAGTAATAGCAAAAATGAAACGAAATTTGATTTTCACTTTATGACGTCAGAACTACACAAAAAGCTCTGGAATGACACAGCAAAAAGCCAAATTAATAATATAAGAATAGTACCAGTTGTTGGATCTAAACATGTTTCACAAAATATAGCATTTACAAATGAGAGTGAATATCATAACACAATGTCTTGTTTTGGTTTGAACATGGTCAATGATGTAACTATAAGTTTTCATCCAATGCCCAATATGGATAGTGTTCCAAAAATAGCATCTTTGGCAGAAGTTAGTCTAATCGTGAATGAGTATGATTTAGAGAATGATTTCATCAAAGAGGTTTTAAACAACCATTTTTACACACCAAAATTAATGACCATAAATGATATGTTCAGTATAGAACTTACTCCGGAAATAACTACAAAGTATCACTATAAATATTTAGACTTAGTGGAATCTGCGGGAAGACTATATTTTAAGTGTAACAAACTTACAAATGATGTTAACAATATAAATAACTCGACCAGAGACAATACAGTGCCTGCATTTTTTATTGTAAGAGGCGTAACTCAATTAACCTTAGGAGAAAACCTACACAGTGTAAAACCTAGAGATGAATATTTTAAGTTCCATCAAAATCAAAACTTCCAAACGCTACATCTATGTCCAGCAGGATTGCAACACAAGTTTAATCAAATGCAAGAAGCAATACAACCTTTCTTATCAGGAGATATGGGTAATGTTTAATTGAATTTTGTTTTGTGAAATTATAAATCCATCCTTCTTATATAAAAGTACAGCTTGAGGAATTAGAAAAAATAAACTAAGAATAGTGGTTTTAAATAACTACAGTAATCTTTAAAACAATCCTACTAAATTAAGACATTAGCCTTTTAAGTAAATTAAAACTAAAGAGTGCAGTTGTGATTGGTTTTTACCTTGTTTTATTGTTTTTCATCTAAAATAGCCAGTCAGCCAGCCTTAATCTTACACCCCCTAACACCTATATGTAAGGGATTAAAAGGAGTAACAACTCTGAACATTTATTTTTCTCAGTACCTATTGAAGATATGTTCATGAAATTGAACCTATATGACTATCAATAAATTAATTGTAATATGTATACTTATTTTTATATTTTTTTCAAAATTAGAAACTGTAAAAGCAAGAAGTATTTTGTTAGTTATTATAGTCACAAAATGGTTGAATTCGAGGAACAAAATCAATTACAAAGGTGTGCATGCAAATAGGTGTTATACATAATTTATTACCAAAAACTATTTAACACCTTAAATATATTCTTAAAACTTGAAATGTCAACAACATATGTATGATTATCATCATCAACAGCCTTTAACAGTCCACTGCTGGACATAGGCCTCTCCTTTGAAAGGAAGTTTTGGCCTACTATACCACGCTGGCCAGACGGGTTGGTAAAGGGTTTGTTTCAAGTTTTCCTTCTCTTGGCAGGATGTTAGCTGCTTATTTTGTTCCTTTAGTCGCCTCTTACGACATCCATGGAATGAATAGGGGTGGTGACACTTTGTATTCTTAATCCGTCACCACACGGACAATGTATGATTATAAATCAACAATAAACAATAGTGTTGCAGACTGTGTAGACTCAGATAGTACTTAATAAAACACAATCTTCTTTTGCCTAAATATCAAAGAAAAGGGTCAAACAAACTTACAAATCAAAATATTACATATGATTTTGATTTCATTTTTTTATAACTTTGCTTCAGATAAATTATCAGCATCAATGTCTAGTCCAATCATACCAATCTTTCTCCTGACTGGAATCACAGGATCTGGAAGACATTTGCTTGCTAAAATTCTAGCTAAATATAATGGTATGTAAATTTCTTGTAATTTAATCTTCAAAGCTGTGTTCTAATTTCAAATAATCCAATAATACATGTAATTAATTTGTTACTAGGACTGAACTGTCTTCCAACAGACTGCAATGCATTACAGAGTTCCACTGCAAAGCAAACAGAAAGTAAAATCAATGCAACAGTGCAGAAGGCTAAGGCCGCTGCACCTGCTCTGGTACTATTAGATAATTTTGAGGTGTGTATTTTTTCTTATTTTCATTTATGAGCCTGCTGAGCGTGAGTAGAATCCAAACACAACGAATGAATGCTGTCATTTTTTTATTTTCAATTTTATTTATTTATGGGTTATTCTACGTTAAGAGATCATCTGTATAAGGCAGGTTGGCCCCCTTATAAAATATTTATAATTTATTTATTTTCCTACATTATACTGTGTAAACAGGTATTTAGTATGCTGTAGATGTATGGCCAGTCAATGTATCTATTTTTACGAGTATTTTAAAGGATCAGGGAAGATAATTTAGACAGGGTAGAGACATGAAGGCCAGGGCAGGATACCTTACTTTACAGGGGCAAGATAAATTGAAAAAAAACCTTAATTTCGTAAGAATTAACTTTAATTATTCACTAATTATGATAGTTTATTTTATAACTAATATAGAAATGACTTGAATTTTCAAATTTTTATTACAAATTTTATTACAAACTTAATTCAAGTTTGTTTAGTTCAAGAATGAAAACTAGAAAACAAAAATACTTAATGTCTGCTTGCGAAAATCACAAAAGTAACACCTTTTTCTAAAATAAAATTAACTTACTACTACTTAACTTGAATATTGTCTTTAATAAAAAAAATAAGCAAAGCATGAGAATCAACGCCGTGATAAAAAGATTCAACTTATACAAGAACTTTTACTTATAAAAATAAACTAAATATGACAAATTGAGATCACGCTTTTTCAAAGACGTTAATACGTTAATAATCCTATGCCGTTAATTTTTTTAATTTGGAGCTGGTAAATTTTCAATAACCTGGTCCCATGTGACGAAAGAAATATCTTTGTTATCTTTGTTTTTTCCATGAAAAGCTTGCGTAAGTTTGTTTTACCAGCACACACTTACTGTTTGAATTTTCTTACGTGAAAATTTCAATCGTTTTTCTCAAAGTTATCTATTTTTTTCTTGTGTTTCTCTTTGCTTCTATTAAAGTTAATTTGGGTTTTCTTTTCAGAATAGGTTTTAATAGCTTTTCTTCTTCTGAAACTTGATATTTTAATACAGTTTTCCACTTATTTCGTAGATATCATTCTCTGAAACAGTCTTTTCTGTTTTCGTTAGGGGAACTTCGTTGTCCGAACTAGGCTATTTGCTTTTTATCTCCATATTTTTCTAGCTTTTCGTTTTTCTCTGGGTCTTATTTGGTCTCAATAGTTCCCTTCTCTTTTTTCTTTCATATTTTTTCTTGTCCTTTTCCTTCTTCTGAGAATACTTTTTGGGATCATTTTTATGCGTTGGTATCTCAATCGCTCTGCCTGACGCTTTTCAAGAAATTCTTCACAAGTTAGTTTTTTTTTTGAGAAGGCATTAACTAAAAATGAGAAGGCTTATTTAAACATTTTGAAAATACACATAAATAATTGCTAAATAGTATAAAATTAGCGTAAAACAAAATTTATATACTGAGAAAAATATATGACTACTAAGAAAGCAGCAATATCTCAGTTACTTATCTACCCTGGACGTAAAGTCTCTACCCTGGCATCTTATGAAGCAGGGGAAATACCGCAGGGAAGAGACATTTTCATGAAAAAACTGAGATTAATCAGGATAAACCATGTTGAAACAAAAAAACAAACTAACACCGTAAACTAAGCTTAAATTAAAGTAAATAAATATTACAAACAAACTTTTAATGTAAATAACAAGTCAATAAAACTTACCAGTGGAGATACTGAAATGACTGATACGTCCTAGTAAATCGAGTTTCGTGGTCGATGTGTCGGCCAATGAGAGCACGCAAGTGACGATCGCGACGTTTACTGCTAACTTCACTTTAAAACAAATGCTCTGCCTTTTGAAATTTGTAGCGCCAATGTATTTTGCCGGCATTTATAATGAACGAAAAATAGGCAGGGGAGGAGACTTAATAAATGAGGGACAAAAACTGATATTTTTTTTAAAATAGAAAGTTAAGGTAATTTCACATTTTTTTCAAATATTCTTAATTACCATTTATACTACTTTATGTAATAATATCGATTAGAGGATTAATGAATTAGTAATATGTTAAATTTTGAAGAGTTTGTTACAAAACAGTAAAGGGACAGGCCAGGGTAGATACTTTTTTCTAGGTAAATATGAAATAATGTAGATATTGTAATTTATTGGTTAAAAAGTATACTTTATTTATTATTAAATATGATTGATGTTTTCCGTAAATTTGCAAATTATGTATGATTTTTTCATGTAGCCGTCGATAGTACCTCTTAACGTAGAAATACCCTTATATAGATTGAAATATTGTTTGTTTACCGTCTATCGGTACTATCTGTCTGTCTCCTTCATGGTACACTCGGTGGTTAGTTAGAACCAACATTGATTCGATTGGTGTTTGATCCATATCAGAACAAGAGTCGCCACGAATAATGATTTGGCCGAATACCGAATATTCGGCAACACTATCAAACGACTGCGTCGTTGGTCTAGTGGTTAGCGTATGCGACTGCTAATCAAGAGGTCTCGGGTTCAAATCCCGGGTCGGGTCAAAAAGTGTTTTTGTGATTTTCTTAGGAAATTCGTAATAGCTGCCCGGAGTTTGAAAGTTTGTGATTCACGCCCGTGCCTCGGAGAGCACGTAAAGCCGTCGGTCCCGGTTATCATGAACATCTATGGCAATCGTTATTGGGAAGTCAGTGCCCTCAAATATACTGACTACTAGTTCAATCTTCGAATTTAAGTTCTCTCTTAGGGTTGCGGAGGTCCGATACCAGTCGCTCCGTGGAAAAACTGAAATTTAGGTAAAATCGGTTGAACTAGTAGCCGACCCCTAATAAACTTGGGAATAAGGCTAGGAAGATTTTATCAAACGACGTGCCGAATATTATTCAAATAGTTTAGTCAGTTTTCAAACAATATAATTTGTACCATCCTATTCAAAGTGTTTTTGTTTAAAAGACTTTGACCTATTGTTGTATAAATCTTTAATCCAGTTTTTATTTTATCTATAAGATTCTATGTTAAAAACGACATAGATAATATACTATCTCCATGAGTAGGATCTGTTACGCTGCCAACATACATATTTAGATAAGGTTATGCTTATGTGTACTTAAGAGGTTGTAGATTGATTGATTGAACTGTTTAGTTGCTTGATTCTCTTTAGTAAGTACTACGAAATATATATACTTTAAATATTTTATGAAATTCCGAAGTGAATGTCATTTAAAGGTTGCAAAAAACAACCAGACTCAAAACAACAATTTCTAATGGGATTTGAAACTACATCACTTGGAGCACTATTTGTTGATAGGTGTTTATGTGTGATTACTTAAATCATTGACATTAATAATAAATAAATATTTCGGACATCTTACACACAACGCCATCTAGTCCCAAACTAAGCAAAGCTTGTATAATGGGTACTAAACAACTGATATAAATACATAAACATACTTTTTTTTTTGGAAACACATACACATTAAACATAGAAAACACCCAGACTCCTGAACAAATATTTGCGGATCAGACAAACATATGGTCCGACCCGGGATCCCAACCCGAGACCTCTTGATCAGCAGCCGCATACGCTAACCGCTAGACCAACAAGGCAGTCAATTAATGTTTAGATACACTATCAAAATCCTGAAAGCCTGATAAGATAATAGGTATTATCCAATAACTGGCCACTGAGGTCTTTCACTCATAGAGCAAGAGCAACAAAAACATACTACAGCACCATCTACCGAAGACACACAGGACTCGTTTTGTGTTGGAGGGACATGATACCTATTCCTTTCGAGCCACTAATTTCGTTTCTACTGTTCCGATCCGTTCGTAGCGTTAATCCATTTTTTAAATGTATTATATATTTTTTTTAACTGCCTTGTTGGTATAGCGATTAGTGTATAGGGTTGCCGATCAAGAGGTCTCGGGTTCGATTCCCGGGTCGGACTAAATGTGTGTGTAAGATCTGCAAATATTTGTATCGGAGTTTGGGTGTTTCCTATGTAGGTATGTATTAAAAAAAACAGCACACATATAGTTATGTATTTATTATTAATATTACAGCTCGACACTACATCTAGACATATAAATGGTCTAAAGTCTATGATATGTTGTTTATATTAAGTAATATCAATTCCAGGTATTTGCCGTAGACCCCGAAAATAATGAAGACTGCAGAGTTTTAGAATATTTCATTAATACAATAACAGATCTTTATCAAAACTACACAAAGCACCCTATTATATTTATTGCTATCACAGAGAGACAAGACTTGAAGCCTAATATGCTTAGAATTTTCTTAGAAAAATTCAATATACCTAGAATGAATGCTCAACAGAGATATGAAATGCTTGTATGGTTCGCGACAGTCATGCAGTTGAATATAGATGGTGAAGATCTGTGTTCAAACGAGTTGACCAACAACAAAGAATTAGACCATCTCAGTAAACCAGCAAGAGAGGTGTTACAGAGAGTTGCCGCAAAAACGGAAACATTTTTGTATGGAGACTTGGATACTTTACTCCACTTTGCAATAAGAGAGTCTTACTTGAAACAACACAATAGTTACAATCAATTACCTCCTGACCCCGACTTGCACTTAGTACATGAGGAAGACTTCAATTCAGCTCTTGGTAAGTTTTATTATCAGTCCTATTTTGAACTAATTAGTTTTAACACTTGTTATGAAGATTAACGTTTAAAATACATAAAAGACGTTAAATGTTATTTATGGTATAATTAAAAAAAAACATATTTTTACATTTTTTATTATCTTTATAATGTATATTTAAAATAATGTTTGTTCAAAAAAAAATGTTAACACAAAATTGGCCGAATCGGCGCATCTGTCGTCGGGTAATCTTCATGGACGAGCCTTTTTTTTTTAACGTATTAATGCATCTCGTTGTTGTCACAGCAGAGTTGTCGAATGTATGACATTATGTATCATGACGAGAATATCACCGTGATTCTCGCCTGTAGGTAAGTGTAAGTAAAGGTGATAATTAGAAAAAATATGTAAGAAGCCGTCTAGGCTCCTTACATATTTTATCTACTTATATGTTATGAATTATTTATATAGAGAACTACTATGAACACTATTTTAAATTGATAAAGTGCCCTTTTCTACTTACAGAATCTATTAGAAGTCTACAGAGTCAACATTTGGATGCACCAAAGATACCAAAAGTATATTGGGAAGATATAGGCGGGTTGGACAAATTGAAGAAAGAATTATTGAAGACTATTGAGTTTCCTATCAAATATCCGCATTTGTTTAAAAATTCCAGTTTAAAAAGATCAGGTAAAAATATTTTTAAAATACATAAATTCTTTAATTCATATAAGTTTGAAGATTTGTGGTAATAGTTGACCGACATAGAAAAATTACCACTAATGCTATTTTGCGTCATCAACAGAAATCAAAAGTCGCTGGACAGTCGGTCCGATGTAGGGTTTTTTCTGTTTGTAGTAATGACTTCCACCCCCTAATAGGTGGTAACCCTGTTTTATTTGTTAACTGAATCTAATGCTTGAATTTGACACGGCGTACGTACGACTTTTGGCGGTTTCGAGTCCGACATAACCACCAGTGGGTAATTTCCGCACCGAAACGCACCTCACCATTGAAACTTTCTTCATTGAAAATATAATTAATCATGGTGAATACCATATTTCAGGTATTTTGCTGTATGGCCCACCTGGTTGTGGGAAGACGCTGGTGGCCAAAGCTATCAGCACAGAGTTAAATGTGAGCTTCCTTAGTGTTAAGGGTCCGGAGTTATTGAACATGTACATTGGACAGTCAGAAGAGAATGTGAGAAAAGGTTTGTAGATTGAGTAGTTTTTTTTTTAATATTTAAGCCTACATAAGTGACTCTAATCTGTCTGATGGAAAGCACTAGTATGATCTAAGAGTAAGGGTTATCATGATTATTGTGAGTGCTATGGAGGCCTAGTGCTCCTGCATTATAGGACCTCTGGTCATACACTATTTAGCGAAATGCGACATCACGAATGCTATCATTTTAGATTGATTTTCTATGAAAGGGTAGTCCGACCAGGTTGAGGCGGTCGCTTTGGTGCTGAATTAAGCGTGTTTCTACTACCCTGATGAGGTGGCTATTCAACAATTTAAATTATATTTACTATGGTACTGCACTAACATTTTAGATAACAGATAAGTTTATAAGATTAAAAAGGTACGAATTGAAAAATTAAAGTCCTAATAAGACTCAAGAATGGTCATACCGTGTCGATTAATTTTGATCTTGAAGTATTTTTAGAAGTTGTTTTTGAAAATATCGGATCTCCTTAAACAAAAGAACATATTTAAATAAGAAATTAAAAAGTAAACACAGACTACGTTAAATTTATATATAACATGTCTCTCACTGCCTTGTTGGTTTGACCAATCGAGAGGTCTCGAGTTCGATTCCCGTGTCTAGTCAAAAGTATTGTTTGGTTTTCCTTACAAGAAATTGTTAATAACCGGAGTTTGAAAATTTGGCCGTCGATCCCAGTTGTCATGAATATCTATTGCAATCGTTGTTAAGAAGTCAATGCCCTTAAATATGCTGATATCTGTTAAATATAATGAGTTTATTTGTGTCCGTTTCATGAATGTTGATCGTTTTTTGATAAAAAGAAACTACTTTTACAAACTTTCAATAAAATATGTAAAAACTTTGCTGAAAAATTTGTCCAATACACGAATAAATCATGCACATAACGATTTTCTTTGGTGTGTCAGTTTTCGAGTCAGCGCGTGCCTCGTCACCATGTATTGTGTTTCTGGATGAGCTGGATGCGTTAGCTCCTCGACGTGGAGCTGCTGGAGACTCGGGGGGTGCTAGCGACCGCGTCGTCAGCCAACTCCTCGCAGAACTCGACGGTGTTACACAGGAAGAAGGTATGGAAAGTGGTATCTGTTATAGTGCTAGTGAAAAATATACATTTAAAATAAACTAGATGCCGAAATTAATTTAAACAGACAATGACAAACGGAGGTACTTTCGAATTAATAATATTAGTGTTCATATTTGAATTAAAAATGTATTAATGTCAGTTGTCTATTACTTATAGTACAAGCTCTTGTGGCGACTAAAAACATACAACAGCGCCATCTAGCGAAGAAACATTGAATTAACATGAAACACGGAATGATCTATACGGATTAACTACTAATCCTGAATCGCGCAAGATAAATTCTTGCACCGATTAGCATATATACAACATCCCAACATCAACGGTTGGGCAGTAGCCCGCCATGCACGATCACCTCGCCTGGTCGGAGGATCCTCCCTTTGTGTTGAAGGAACAGGACACCCGTTCCTCTATACTCTGATCAGTATGCCTAATCGCGGTCTCCACTCTAGCACCTTTCGGCTCCAGCGTCCATCAGTCCATCTGGAGACATGTCCGGCCCACTTCCACTTCAATTGCGTTATTTTGTTATTATTATACTACTAAGAACATTGTTCAGTTTATTTATTTAGTACTTTAAATTTATTTTTAAACCATAAAAATAACAAATTTAATCACTGAAAATTTATTTTCTCGATGCAGAAACATCAAGCTTCGTCTTCATTATGGGAGCGACGAATCGGCCCGACCTCCTCGAACAATCGTTGTTACGTCCCGGACGACTGGACAAGCTGATATATGTGGGGCCCTATAATGGCCCACAAGAAAAGACTTGCGTGTTAAAAGCTTTGTGTAGAAAGTAAGTTAATATTTTACTTCCTTTTGACGACTGTTTTGAAAAGTGAACTCTGTATTTCTTGAACCTCATTAAATAACTATTTGAAAATTATCTTTTATATAAACTTCCTTAGTTAGTCTAACCGTTAGTGTATGCGACTGCGGATCAGGAAGAAAAACTATCTTTTGATTGGTTTTTACTACGAGAAACTTTTATTGGCTTAGGAAAGTTGCTGGTATTTCACGACCGTTTTCGTATCCATGTTAAGTCAGTCCCAGTTGTCCCGGTGGTCCCAATCGTTAAAACTACTTCAACATTTGATTTCAGTTCCCCTTTAGGGTTGGGAAGTTCTGATGCCAGTCGCTAAATGTAAAGAAGATGATCCAGTATATAGTGTCTAAGGTTTTCGACTCCGTCTGCTTAGAATAACTGCACAGTTGACCTAGTGGCATAAACGATCACCTCACTACTTCATTTCTAGGGTTGCGGGTTCGATTCCCACATTTTGTGGCACTTTGTGTGTTCTTAGTTAGATATCGTTCTGAGTATTCTTTGTTTTTTTCATTTATGTATGTTTATAAAGTCCCCCCACGATATAAGATGTACCACAGAGGCAGTTTTCTTTTCCTACTCCTAACATATTGTGTGTTGCATAGTAATTTGAAATTACATAAATAATAGCCTGTAATTATAAATGGTGTGTGCACAGTTACAAACTACGAGAGGAAGTGGATTTGGAGACGGTGGCGGTGGCTCTACCAGACAGTTGCACGGGCGCTGACCTGCTGCAGGTGGTGTCTACAGCACGATCTGCAGCTGTCCGGGCTCTCGTTTCCAAGTTACACGCTGGTAAGACTTTACCCAGTTATCCTGTAGTATATCCTTCTTTATTGCCAGCTCACAGACGCACGCGCCCACTCGCTATTGTCGTTAACAGTCGACTAAAACTGTCACGACCGCACGTGAGCTCGAGATGGCAAAATGCTTCCTACTCATTGATTCACAGATAATACAGTGACAAAATGGGTGCTGGACATTAAAAGATAACATTTGTAAAAGAAACCATAAACTACATATTGCTTGTTAATGAAAATGGACTTTTCTGCAATATTGCGATGACTAAAAAAATTAACTAGTGTTTGTTTAATAGTTTTGGTAAATCGACCATAACTCATTTAATTATTTTTTTAGGTTCTGCACTTCTCAATGCAAACTGTGTCCAAGCACTTGTCAGTTCTCAATTTTTTTCCGTTCTCAAGTTGACATGAATGTCTCTTAAGTTTTAGACAATAATAAGAAATAACTTTATTGAGCTAGTTGAATAGACAGTATCCTTCGTAGCCTGTAATATTTAATAAGGACTATTTTTTATATTTCCAGGTCTCGTGAAGGAGAGTGAACTTAGTACAGATTCAGTGGTACTAGGAAATTCCGAAATGTGGGAAGGAGTTGAATCATTCCGACCATCAGTGACAAGTGAAGAGTTACAGTACTATGAATCGTTACGGTCACAAATGTAGAACCAAGTGCATCTAGTATTACTAGGGTAAATAAATCGGTGGATGAATTTTGAAATGTAATTATAATGATATTTATTTTAAAGTTACACTTTAGAGGTTTGTGTCGATAGTGTAACTTTAACCAGGGCTACCAAATAAGTGTATTGCTAGATGTATAGATGTTCCTAAATAAAGACAATAAAGTAATCTCAGGTTGTTTCTATTTGTTAAATTATTATTTTTTTGTTGAAAGGTTACGTGTGTGTTTTTCTAAGTAGAAAAATATTGTAATAAATAAATGAATTTGAAGATAAATAAACAAATAAATGAATTTGAAATGTTGGTATGTAATATCAAATAGTTTTTTTACATATTGCTAATGAAAGTAAATATGTATATGTTACTAACACCAAAAGAGTAATTTAAAAAAAAAATGTTAGTCCGTTTGTTCTGAATCTCTGGAACGGCTACCCGATTTTGACGGGACTTTCACAGGTAGAAAGCTGGTGACATTTTTTTCTTAGACTAGCTTCGCTCCGCGGCGTTACTAGGGATGCAAGCTGTTAAAAAAATATCGATATATCGATATTTATCGGATTATGTAGATATCGATATATCGGGTTAGTCGGCCGATATGTCGATATTTCCTCTTTACCTCCTTATCGTTTATAGTTTTTGTGTATGATTGTGATTAGACAAATCAATTTTGGTCTATTTATTATAATGTACACGAACTCAAATTTAATTAGTGGGTACCGATGCAGCTGAAACATTAGCAAAAGCAAAATTTATTTATTTTATAACACGTCTACCTAAAAACAATCAGGTCGAATAGTGGGGCGCAGCTTCGTGGATAGCACTTTCTATAGCTTAGAGCACTTCTAAATATTAGTTTCAAGAAGTTTGTTTTAAGAATCGAATTCAAAAGTTAGAATAATTTTGTTTTCTTTATCAAAAGTAGCTCTATCTGTGATATAAAATGGACAAAAAATAACAATATTTCTCGGTTTCTCGATATATCGTTGCAACCCTAGGCGTAACCCGCGATTTACAACCATAACCGCGGGACACCGCTAGTTTACAATACAATAGAATAAATATAAATTAACTAACTGACCCACACAGCCCCGTCTGGGTCTATTGCCCGTAGCGTGATGTTTCTCGCCGAAGCAAATTTGTTTCACTTATATAGTAGTCATTCTAATGCAACCTTTGAAAATCATTGTGCAATTTTAGCCTAGAGGTTGTACTAATGATAACATTTTAGAGGAATTTCACAAATAATTCGAAAGCAGTAATCGCCATTTAAATGTGTGATTAAACCTCGATGCAAACAAAATATTGATTTGTTTACGTAAAATGATAATGAACAATTTTCAGGCACAATAATTTATGTCAAGTGATAGATGTTCACGGTACGGAGCGTACCACAAACTTAGTGCGCTCCTTAACATATTTGAT
This sequence comes from Phragmatobia fuliginosa, assembly GCA_932526445.1. Taxonomy (NCBI): domain Eukaryota; kingdom Metazoa; phylum Arthropoda; class Insecta; order Lepidoptera; family Erebidae; genus Phragmatobia; species Phragmatobia fuliginosa. The sequence continues at coordinate 12,805,141 of OW052074.1, read as the reverse complement.
CGTGTGGAGGACAGTGCATCGCACATTATTATTTTTATCTGTATGGTTGGTTCAATCGCTTGTACGCCGAATCCAATCGTGTGGATGCATCACCGATGTTCAAAATATAACAGCATTAATTTACAGTTGTTGGTACATGTTAGACAACCAATATGATTTTAAATATTTTCAACCTAGTAGAACTTTTAGCATTTTTTATATTGGCCATCAAATAATTTGCTATTTTATGTATTGTGCCTAAAATAGTATATCTCTCGTATCAGCTGGCCAGTGATATCAATGAAATTAAACTTTATAAACTCGATCGTCTGGTAAGGCCCATAAAGCACCTTGACGTCTGCGCAAGATTTACACGGGTAGGGTAGGTAGTTCGTAATCGAACCGAAAGTGGTCAGCCATCTATTTAGTAGTAAATATGCGTTTTCTGCGTAGTATAATAACTCAAAATCTCTTTTCAAATGAGAAATTTGTATTCAGTAATGAAATGATTTCAATTTTTGTTTTATTAAACCTAGTTATTAGCTTGAAAAAAGCAGTGCATATTTTTTATGATATAACCTAACGATAGATAGATAGAGCTGAACACCAATTGGTGTTCAGCCGCAGCGCTATCTTATTGATTGGCTGATGATTTTTAGTTTTTTGATTTGGCAGCACTGGCTTCTACAACTCTATTATTTATGATGAAAAAACGTCAGACTGACTGAACTGATTTGACTGCAACATAACATAGACAATTTCCCCTCGACCTTCTTTCCGGTTTCAAGATGGTGAGTGAATGTGCCGTGTTTTCTGACTTAAAATTTTCATTGAATTAATACGTAATTACTTTTAAATTTATTAATGTCTATTATATTTAAATAACTTAAGATAGTAACAAAAAGTAATATCGATCAGTTTAAATTCAGAAATAATTATTTTGAGAATATTTAACATGGAACCTCGTGGCGTTGGTTTGTTGTCTTCATTGTATTTGTGATTGCAGCCGCCCAAGAAGGATACCAAGGCTTCGGCCAAGCAGCCCCAGAAAACACAGAAGAAGAAGGAAGGATCTGGCGGCGGTAAAGCCAAGAAGAAGGTAAACAATTTGTTTCCATTCAAAGTGAGGTTATGTGTGCGTGTGACAGTTAGTAACGAGGAAAATAACGTTTTTATGTGTGATTCAATATCAGTTTTGTAAAATATGTGCTAGTAATAAAAAATAAATGTGAGAATATAATAAAGAGTATTAGTATTCTTAAATCAAACTAAAATGACAGCATTCGTGCTTTGTTGGTTAGAGCGGGAGGCCCAATGATGCAAAATAATTTCCATAGGCCTCCATCAAATCAGCATGTTACATTAAGCATTATTAGCGTGTCTGGTGGTGACTGTAACTCAGATTCTACCTTGCTTTGAATTAGGCAGGGTAGTCACCTAGAATCTACTTCATTAAAAAGACGTCGAGCATTCCGTGCCAGATGATTATTAATTTGAGACTTGAACTCTGTGAGAGTAAATACTGATATATTGAGGCTGATGGCACCGAGAAGGTTTTTTATAATTTAATTTTGACTTTTCCTTTTTATTGAAATATTACTTTTTCCACCTTGCAGAAGTGGTCAAAAGGAAAAGTTCGTGACAAGTTGAATAATGCAGTGTTGTTCGACAAGGCCACATATGAGAAACTATACAAAGAGGTACCACAGTACAAGTTAATCACACCTGCTGTAGTATCTGAAAGATTGAAGGTCCGTGGCTCACTTGCAAGACGAGCACTTGTCGAACTACGAGAAAAAGGTATGTTTTATCATTCTAAATGAAACTAACTAAATACTAAGGGTCCCTTTAAGAGCTGCCCTCTTCACACAATATTTGTCATTTTTATGTACTCTGAGAACAGAAGTTTCCAGGGAGTTACTAAGATTTTTCTATTATCCAAACTCCTTCCTAGATGTCAGTTACTGAATCAGACTTGTCAAAATGATAAAAAGGTTCAGATTTCTTTAATTGCTATCTTAACTAGGATTGGTCTGTGAATTAACATCTTAAATTGAAGTTGTTTTATGCCCACCAGTGTGGACAACTAAAGGTTCATGTGATGTTCAAACTGAAGTAGTTAATATTAATTATACTGAAAAAGTATTCATCTGTAATTCAATCAATGTTTTTTATAAATAATTGGTTTATAAAAGAAATCAAAATTGGTTGTGTTATTGGTTAAGCATCTAATTTGAATAGGGCTTTCTGAAGTTACTTTTATTAAAAAAAACTGCTTCCTGAATCAATGCCTCTAGTGGTCTGCTGTTAGATGTAGACTCCTTAGAAAGCAGGTTTAAAAATCCATAAATTGCAATGTGGCCAAGAATATACCTTCACCACATTGCTTTTGGATTCTTCTTGAATGTCACGCAATGTAAATTAGTTACCATATTAAATAACGCATCAGTAAAGAGCAAAGGCACTCGATTGAAAATGGAGAACTATTCACCGGTCACTGCTAATTAGATTTTTATTTTATTTATCAACATTCTTATACATTACATACTTACAAAGTACGGCCAATCAAATCAAGAAGGTTTAGCTAGGTGTGGGAAAATCATTCACATGATTTGTAAGTGTGCAAAATACTTCAATGCAGTATGAACAATATAAATATACACATACATAGTGAGGTTCCTTTCATATCTTCTGTTAAATACTTTTTATTTTATTCTTGAAACTTATCATTACTTGTCATAAAGAACATTATATTTACTCTTTCGGTAAACTGTTGCCCTTGATGAGCTAGAGTTAGAGTTATCTCGATAAACTTCGCTTGCTCTGCCACACTTTGGGTGGCCGCACCATGTTTAATGTAACTAGTGTATGTATTATAGTGTACACCTGAAGTGCAACATGGATTGGAGTAGTAATATATAAATATAGAATTATTGTGTATTATGAGCCTATATTATGCAACTAAAAGAAAGGATGTCTGCTATGACACGGGTGTGTGTGTAAATGAATGTTACAAAAACATAAATTATTTAGCATTTGACATGTTACAATTTTAAACATCTATCAAGTTATCATAATGATGTTAATTTTTCCTGGATTTACCATGACAGTAAAAACTGATATATTGAGTCTGAAATCTTTTTCGTTTTGTAAAAAAATAATTATGTAAATGTGCATTATTATCATAATTTCTCTTGTTGCAGGATTGATCAAACAGGTAGTCCAACATCATGGACAGGTGATCTACACGAGGGCCACTAAAGGCGATGACCCTGTCGCTTAAGTTAAGTCTAAAATAAAAAAAACATAAAAAATCTGTTTTTCATTTAGTTTCCTTGTCACATTAAATTAAGTAAATGTGGAACATACAAGACGTTTTTTACATTCACATTATTACATCAGCCAATAAATTTCATCGTACACCGACTTTGTGTTTCTCATCCAAGTCGGTGACAGCGAATCTGGCTGAAGGGAATTTGTCGCGCAGACGGTCTTTGAATTTAGCCGCATTCTCGTCGTTGATAGTTTCAACCACAGCGTTTGCCTGGAAATGAAATTATTTTAGTGGAGGATGGGCTGCTGATCTAGAGTAGTTATTCAATTCAAAAAATATGTAGCTCCTAATTAAATAAACACAGGTTAATATTTCGGACATGTTACACACAATAGTCCAGTCAACGAAAGCTTAACTTTGCCATTTTGGTTGAACACTTGCAACCAACGCCAAAATTTCGTAAGTCTTCATAGATTAATATACTAAAATTACAGGGTGCTGCATTACCGGCAAATATCACAAAATTGTAGAAAATTAAATTCCCGACAAAAAAGTGTAAACAGATTTTCACGTATCTCTCATAGTTTTTGCACAAAATGCATTTAAAGGTGCAAAATCGTAAAAATATTATTATAAATCTATTTTTATCATATTAAAGTGAAACTATATGTTTCATTTTTTCAAATACCTAATAATCTTAGCAAAAAAAAAAAAATTATATGTCTAGCTGACCCGGAAAACTTCGTACCGCCTTAGAATAATCATTAAAATATTGTGCTTAGTCTGTTATTAACTGATACTGATAAATTTACAGCAGTGCCACCTAACGGGCCCCGGCGGTACCGCCACAATAGCTTTGTTCCTGCATTTTCAATTTGTAATATCTTCAAAAATATTAATTTAAATTATATACTGTAAAGGGTCATATTAATCTATATTAGATGCACAAAGTATTTAAGGTACTTAATTCGATAAGGATTAATACTGTATTGCTTAAAATCGTTTCGTAAATAAGCCAATATTTCTCATAAAAAGAAAGAAAGTATTGTAGACCTTTTTAAGGTGTACTACTACTACCATCCAGACCGTATTGGGCCACGGCAACTTGGAACTGATCAGCGTGAGCTTCATTAATGTGCTCTCAGGTGGCTGATATATCCAATTTTCGCAGTGAATGTACGTCTACATTCACTGCAAGTCAGCACCCCCCCCCGATATAATTGTAATAAATGGCCGCCGCTGGTCGGGCTTTGAGCTCATCCCGTTTGGCATCAAGCTTATTTCTCCGCTGTCTCTCGACCTCAAACATCTTAGTGTGAACATTACGCCTCCAAAGTGGTCTATGCGCCGCAGCAACTTCCCACTGCGACGGGTCAAGGTGGCGGCGTTTCATGTGTCGCTTTAGCACATCCTTATACCGCAAAAATTTACCACCTTGCTTTCGTTTGCCATCTTGCAGCTCCGAGTAAAAGATGCGCTTAGTCACTCTTTCATTCATCAGGATCCATGCGACATGTCCACACCACCGTAACTGCCGTTGGATTAGATATGCCTATATTTCGCCGACATTTGCTCGTCGTAGAACTTCCGTGTTTCGTACACGGTCTGACCACTGAATGTTCATAATGTCGCGTAGGCATTTAAGATGGTATCTATCTAGAGTGTGGACATGTTTGCGGCAAAGGTACCACGTCTTGGAGCCGTACAACAGATTAGGCAGGACGATTGCCATATACACAGCTATTTTTGTGCAGAGTTTGATGTCATGTGAACGAAATAACCTGAAACGAAGTTTTCCAAAAGCTGCGGCGGCAGCTCCAATTCTACTGTTCACTTTGCTATCAAGTTGGCCGTTTGATGTCAAGGTGCTGCCCAGATATTTAAACTTATCTACCTGCCTATGTATTGCTCTATTTATTGGCGCACCAATCAGCGTATCTTGGACCATCACTTCGGTTTTTTGACACTGATTTTAAGACCAAATCTACAGCACCCATCAAGACTCGTCATAAGCCTCTGTAGACCCTGAGAGGAATTTGCCATTATACACGCCTAGATAAGTTAAACACACCACCGCCGTCGGTCCGGAAACGGATACGAATGCCATCAGACAAATCCTGTAAGGCCTGTACGCAACCCTGTTTTACACCGCAACTTACTGAAAAGAACTCGGAATCTTCGCCCTGCACACCGACACAACATCGCATGTCATCATGCAAGAGCCGGATCATTCTTAATTTTTTTTCCGTGCATCCCAGTTTCTTCAGGACCAGCCAAAGAGCGTCGCGAGGCACACTGTCGAAATCTTTTTCTAGGTTTTAAAGTATACAATACTGTACTACATTATTTTGATCTATCTCGTAGAGTACAACAAACGTTTGCAATGATAGCGTTAAAAATGGGTTTATTTACGACTACTCTCTTGCTCCCACTGATTCTATTTTTCTACGCATTGACGTGAAGAGAGCATGCGTGCGAGTGAGTCCACAATTATTTCAATGCGAGCGTAAGAGATAGAAATATAAGAGTGGATTAGGGAGAATAATACAAAAATGAGACCCTTGTGCTTAACGTAAATAGTCCCATTGAATATCTATAGGAAACAATCGAAAAAAAGGACCCATGTGCTCGAATAAGACCATACGTTTCCTAATAAGAGCGAAAAAGATAGAGATTTAGACAAAAATGAGACTCTTGCGCTCGCCGAAAAAGTACCATTGAGAACACACACATGCGCTTGTTTTTCTATCTCGCTGAGTGCAATGAGTAAGACTGCAGCAGAAAATGCTCAATTAACTGTTTGTCACTTACTGTCACTATACTCCAAACTGTCTTTTCAGGGATATTTCATTTTTGTGCGTTTAACTATCCAAAAAGTGATTTTTTACATAATTAAATTTGATTCACTTTAAAGGAAACAATCAATCCTTCATTTTTATGTTCTATTTGTATGAAGAAAACGCAAGATGCAATAATTGTTGTGAAAAGTATGCAATCCTCTCAGGATTGCATTCTTATTGTAGTGATAGGTATGGTAAGAGTGAGGACCTCAGTGAAACGGCTAAAAAAACAATCATCACTATGGCATGGCACAAATTTTACAGGACGAAATAAAGGAAACTCGTTACGAAACAAAAAGTTATCTACAACCGGACAAATTCCCTGATAACGTTGTATCAGAAGTACCTCCACTATTAACTTGCTTCATGTAATAATTATTATTCAATGATGAAAATATTGTGTCAGATGAATGTCCTATTATACCAAAAATAGATACTATTGCCTATAGTATTATTTCAGCACTTCATCCTAAATCCTTCATATCGTTTCTTCAACCAGATGTTGGAGCATACATTTATCCCAAAACAGGATCGATGTTAGTTTGTTAGTTATCAATCTAATAAGCAAACTGGGTGTTTGCACATCATAACACAATATTCAGCTTTATGAAGCTTCATCAATAATTTAACCTCAGAAGACTATAATTACTGATGCTTTCGTTCAATATGTCTCTGATTATACTGACCGTAATATAACCACCTTAAATGGTCAGGAGACTTTTCACTGTTTAGGACCCATAGCAGTGTACACACCAGCAAGTAGTGTTTGATATGAAGGAACTCCAATCAAATGTAAAAAGATTTGCAGCGCAATTAGCATCTACAACAGATATCACCGATGAGATTTATGATGAGAGAGGGCCTTCTGGATTTAAAAAAAAGTCTTGTACACATTCTAACAATATTATTGCCAAACAATATAATCATGCTTTTAACCGAAAGACAATGACAATTAAACAGAGAACATAATAGTATCTAAGGAATAAAAAAAGAATAAGAATCTAGAATGACTGTGTTGTCAAGGTAATGGATAACGGCCGGTTGCAGCAGCACGCATGTGCTTATCTGCCTATAGATCACGGAGCCGCCACATCCTTGTCGCACTGCAGTTACAATCATATTCTCTATCCTTTTTAGGGTGTTAGGTTTTTTCGTTACGGAATTTCTTGATTCGGTCGCCGCGCTCAAAGGCCGCGATAAAAGCTATGCAATAGCTTAAAAACATCACCTATGCAGATCCTAGTAAAATAAGTTTAGGCATTTCACCTCTTATATCACCATCGTATATAACATTTCTATCAGGGATATTAAATGCCTACCGTTCATTAGATGACCACACTCTCAAATGTGAAAATTTGCGCAGAATCCGATGGAATAAAAAAAGCATAAAATTAAAAATCAATTGTCCGAATTGTGACGTATTATGAATACAAAGTGTCACCACCCCTATTCATTTCATGGATGTCGTAAGAGGCAACTAAAGGAACAAAATAAGCAGCTAACATCACTGCCAAGAGAAGGAAAACTTGAAACAACCCCGTCTGGCCAGCGTGGAATAGTAGGCTACAACCTCCTTTCAAAGGAGAGGCCTACATCCAGCAGTAGACTGTTAAAGGCTGTTAATGGTGATGATGAAAATATCATTTAATAAAATTGAAATTTTTTTTTTTGTCAAGATTATTAGGTATATGAAAAAAATGTATAAATAAATAAATAATATGTCCGAAAAATATTAATTAAATCCCAAAGAAACACGTAGGATCACTTCAAAATGATAAAAATAGATTATTAATAATATTTTTAAGATTTTGCACCTTTAAATGCATTTTGTGCAAAAACTGTGAGAGATACGCTAAAATACGTTCAGAACTGTTTGTAGGGGATTTAATTTCCTACAATTTTGTAGTAGGACTTTTTTTTATTTTTCCAGCCAATCGCCAGATATAGACGAAAAAGTTGTTTTTGCACCCTTTTGCAATGTATTTGCACCCTTTGCCGGTAATGCAGCACCCTGCAATTTTAGTATATTAATCTACGAAGACTTACGGAAATTTTGGCGTTGGTTGCATGTGTTCAACCGAAATGGCAAAGTTAAGCTTTAATTGACTGGACTACAACAACATCACCGTTTATAGACCACGACGTTAATAGAAAAAAAAGTTGAATGACGCAAACAGATACCCAAATTAAAAAAATCGTTTTAGCAACCTCTCAATGTTTTTAAGAGACCTATCTAATGACACCCCACGGGATGGAGTAGACGCGAGAAAAAAATCACTCCCACTTTACGTGTGAGGTTAGAAATAAAACTCTTTTTAAAGATTGGTCGACGTGGTAGAACCACATATTCATGCACTTTTACCTTTCTAACACTAACGGTAAGTCGAGGACGGACGGTCATGACGAATCTATAAGCGCTGGTTCCCACTACGCCGGACCGGTAAATCTGCCGGAAACCGGACACCGGACAGAGTGTTCACATTACACCGGAGCCTCGGACAGTCAAGTACTCAGCTCAGTTAAATTTTGACCTATGCACACAATGGCCGACGAAATTGTTGTGTTGTGGTGGTATAGAAGGCAAAATAAAAGAAAACATTGGGTACATTCTATTTTCGAATGACAGCAAACACTTTTGACGATTTACTGAAGAAAATGCGAGCAAAATGATGTGAGGGGAGCGCGGGCGGGGCGAGGGGAGCACAGGTGCTGCGAGCGGGGGACAGATACCGGATCAAACTCGTTCACATTGCTCCGGTCCGGTATTTTTACCGGACGATCGTAGTGACAAAACGCCGGACCCGGCAAAAATGCCGGATCCGGGATAATGTGAACAGCTTCATATAACTTGTACAGCCACTAGCCCTTCCGGCAGTTTTACCGGACCGGCAAATCTACCGGTCCGGCGTAGTGGGAACCAGCGCTAAGGGTTCCGAGTCATGAACTACGGAACCCTAAAAAGTTGGTTAAAATGGGCATTACTTACCCAAGTTGTCGCAACGTCGCTATGCACCCACATCTGTTCTGTGACCAAGCTTTTGAGTACCGCACTTTCCTCGGCTATTATCTTTGCGAGTAGTTCTAATCCGCTCCTATTGTCGGGCAGGGCTACGGCGAACCTCATCAGTCGTCCACTAGCGCCCAAACCCCGTTGAATAGTCCGTGACAGGCGGCCAGAGTCAATGTTCCCGCCGCTCACGATGCACACCGCTCTATACATAAATTATTATTTTACTCATGAGCAAACCGATTACAAGGCTTACATATATTTCAATAGGAAAGTCATCTTTAATCTAAAAAAATTCTACCTAGTTTAAAGTAGTGGAATAAAAGTACTTTCAAGAATGAAGAAAGTAATTTCAAGAATGTATTTTAAATCCGTTAGTTCCACCAATTAATTGTCGACAGAATTTATACTCGATTGTCGTCGACAATTCTATACCTACAGTTTAACATTTGGGTAGCTATTGCAATTGTTTCCATGCAGAGCAGAACAAACTCAGAACTGACCGTTTTCCTCGGAGTTCAGGCACAAGTCCCTGCATCACCGCCGCGATGGCACAAACGCCAGCTCCATCTGCTACGAGCCTCTCACACTCCAACATAGATATCATAGCGCGAGAAATGTACATCTCATCTACTACTAGCTGCAAAGTAATGTTAGGAGATATGGCTTTTTAACCTTTTAACCTTTTAACTAAGCAATTATGTATACTCTAAGCTTTTTAACTCATAACCAAGGTTTTTTTTTTATTTGAAAGACTTTCAGTCAAGTATTTAAATCACAAGTTATGTATGGACAGACATCAGCCTGTGATAATCAGTGCAAGGTGCACCAATAGTCAGGTATTTCGAAGGTTTTACCTACTAACTATCGTGAAAGATAGTACCGTCAATAACTACAAGGTAATAAAGCACATTTGTCAGATACTTCTTTTATAGAAATATAGATGATAAGTTTAATATTATGGGGATCAATAAAAGTTTTCTGAGGGGCGTGCTGTGTTAGTTATTTGTTATATTATCTCACCATGCGGTCAAGCCTGCCTTTGATGGTAGCGAAAGCGTTTGGACCTGCGACCGCGGCGCTGAGTCCATCAGCAAGTGATGGGAACGTAGCAACATTGACAGGTCCCCCAGACTGCAGTGCTTTCATCATCTTTGGCGCTTTGGAGCACTCTGCACCCTGTGATTTAAAATTAGGTAAATAGGATTTTTATTTTTTAATAATGCTTACAGGAATAATTTACATTATTCGATAGCTTTTACCACAGCATACACACAGCATATGCAGATGGCATTTTTAGGGTTCCGGTGCCAAATGGCAAAAAACGGCACCCTTATAGATTCGTCAAGTCTGTCTGTCTGTCTGTCTGTCCGTCCGTATGTCACAGCCACTTTTTTCCGAAACTACAAGATCTATACTGTTGAAATTTGGTAAGTAGATGTAATCTGTGAACCGCATTAAGATTTTCACATAAACATGGACAAAAAACAATACATTTTGGGGGTCCCCATACTTGGAACTGAAACTCAAAAAAATTTTTTTCATCAAACTCATACGGGTGGGGTATCTATGGACAGGTGTTTAAAAATGATGTTGAGGTTTCTAACATCATTTTTTCCTAAACTTTATAGTTTGCGCGAGAGACACTTCCAAAGTGGAAAAATGTGTCCCCCCCCCTCTAACTTCTAAAGTAAGAGAGTGATAAAACCTAAAAAAATATATGTTGTACATTACCATGTAAACTACCAACGAAAATTGTTTTGAACTAGATCTAGTAAGTAGTTTTTTTTAATATGTCATAAAGCGTAAACAGCAATTTACCTTTCATTTAATCAACGAACTACAAGAATTTTTATTTAATGTTACTTGTTGATACGGAACCCTTCATGGGCGAGTCCGACTCGCACTTGGCCGATCTTTATTTTTCTGTCATCTATTACGAAAGTCCTTATGCAATAAAAAAAATACAACATATTGAGGTGTCCACTTAACATCCGCACACGCAACAAATTTTTCTTAGAACATTTTCACAGGATTTTTTAGTTCAAATTTGTTATGCACAAACGTCTTTAGGCTTAATTTGTTGTAATAACAAAAAAAAACTGATTTTCGAATAATTTATCGTGATTTGTGTACAGTTTTGTGTACGAAATTATGTAACTCTTAATAAAACTAAATTGGACCTATTGCGACACTAAGTTGACTTGGTGTGCCAATGGTGAAGGAAGTACAACAAAAATATAAAATTAACGTTCTGGTTTTTTACTGTAAACGGGACTTAGTCGCGATAAAATTAATAAAAAGTAGCCAAGTGCGAGTCGGACTCGCCCATGAAGGGTTCCGTAGCATCATATAAAGATTTTTGTACTTCGTTGTAACTTTCATCAATGTTTTAATAATAGTGTTTTGATTGAAAAAAATGTAAATTGCGGTTTATGATTTATGACGTATTAAAAAAAACTACTAACTAGATCTCGTTCAAACCAATTTTCGTTGGAAGTTTGCATGGTAATGTACATCATATATTTTTTTTAGATTTATCACTCTCTTATTTTAGAAGTTACAGGGGGGGGGGGGGGGACCAACATTTTACCACTTTGGAAGTGTCTCTCGCGCAAACTATTCAGTTTAGAAAAAAATGATATTAGAAACCTCAATATCATTTTTGAAGACCTATCCTTAGATGGTTTTGATGAAAAAAAATTTTTGAGTTTCAGTTCTAAGTATGGGGACCCCCAAAATTTATTGCTTTTTTTCTATTTTTGTGTAAAAATATTAAAGCGGTTCACAGAATATATCTACTGACCAAGTTTCAACAGTATAGCCCTTATAGTTTCGGAAAAAACTGGCTGTGACATACGGACGGACAGACAGACATATGGCGAATCTATAAGGGTTCCGTTTTTTGCCATTTGGCAACGGAACCCTAAAAAGGTTACGATACTTTTACTTTCCGACGTTTCGAACGGGATATACCGCTTGTGGTCACATGAGTATGTGTAAAAGTCGCGCAAGTCTAAATGTAGTTACCGTACTGGTTGCCATACCCTTTTTCCCTTATGTAATATTTAAGACATCTGACACCCAACGCCATCTAGTCCCAAACTAAGCAGAGCTCGTACTACGAGTACCTACTAGGCAACTGATATCAATACATGTACCTATATTATTTTTGTAAATACATAAATACAAATTATGCATAGAAAATATTGCCGTAATTAACTATTATAATAACCACTAAGGTGCATCTAAATGGAAATCTAGATGAAAAAACATTCAGTCAATATGAACAAAGGTCTTATTCAGATTGGTAGGTTGAAGTATGGTTTGAAACATCCGAGGTATAAAGACTGAACCCTGAAAAAAAGTTCATATTTTTTTAAATACCTAAATAAACTTACATAAACGAGACAGGAGCACTTCAATTTCTTGCAAGCGATGAGCACACCGGCCAGAAGAGCACCACTCGCTACAGGCACAATCACAGCGTCCGTCTCAGGCAACTGCGTTATAATTTCCACACCCACAGTTCCTAACCCCGCCATCACATAGGGGTCATCTGAACTGTTTCATGAAGGTGAGTAGCAAGTTTTAATTAGTTATATAATTTCTAGTCACATAACTTCTTAAGTACCTAATCTAGTAATATAAATATTTTATCAATCAAAAGTGTTGTTGTGGTACTTTAAAATTCAAAAGTTGTACACGTAGAGGCATTATAAAATACTGTTCATTACGACATATCACTAACTTTCAAATAGGGAGCAAACAGTTGACTTGCGAATTTCACACATAAACATAGTTTTTGTTAAATAGCGGTCTTAGGGCCACCGCAGACTAGCTACTTTTAGCATCGGCGATCGGCGATTTGGCGACTGCATCGATGCTGCATCGCGTTTTAGCGACTTCCTGCGTTCGATCGCGGTATCGGAAACGCGCGTTTTAGCGACTGCTCAGATGCCAAATCGATGCTACCGGCATCAGTCGCGAATTTCTGCGTTCGAATGCGGTATCGGAAACGCGCGTTTTAGCGACTGCTCAGATGCTGAATCGCGTCGGCTGTAGTGTTGTCCATTTGATTACTTATGTGTGTGATTTGCAATGATATTGCAGTATTCTGTAATCTGTGGTTTGGTTTACAAATAAAAAAAATATACACTTCTCTTTTATATCTATAGGAGGGACACGATTCGGTAGCAGAATAAAATAAAATATGCTATTATAGCAAGTCGTTCTTCCACTGATATACTCTTCCGTCGATGTGTATCTGTTCGTCGTAAACTAGCTTCCAGAAACGACAAAAGCTCTTGAAATGTAGTATATGTCATTCCAAAATGTACAAAAAAAAAACTTTATACTACACCTGATCGGAACAGTAGTCAATATTCCCTGAAAATGAAAAGAGAAAGTTAGTCTTTTCCTTGGCCTAAATAAGCGGGAGGAAAAAATGTATGAAAATCCATTTCTAACGTGTTTTAGCGGGAGAGAAAGTTGTATGAATTTTCATTTCTCATGTGTTATCTTATCTATGGCACACGCCTGCCCAAAGAGTTTTCATATAATTTAAATATGGAATCTCCGTGCCACTGACATCCTTTTGTGAAGACTAAAAAAAAAACAAAAGAAGCGCGAAATATTTATAAATATTATGTCAAATTCTAAGCTAAATTGTGTCTTACATAGTGTCTTACGTTTTGATTTTATTTTATAAATACTTTAAATGTTCCTTACAGGTGTAGTATAAAGCACTGTGTAGCACTCGGGTGAAAGTCCCATTCCTACCTCGGGAGTATTGTGGCCCTAGGCTGCGCCTTCGGGCCACAAACTGCTCCCTCGCTAGTAATCGGTTCCTTTCCTCCCTCGGTGAACAATGTACTATTTATCTCTTTGCAATATATGAAATAATGAATGATGCTCTCCAAACGTAAGGCGTGAACTGGTTATGTGATGTAACCAGTACCGTCGTTGGCGCGATTGATATTTTCGCTTTATCAATAAAGCAAGCAGCAGTGCAGCTTTATGATAATCCATGACAGAGGTGTAGTTTTGTCAAAATCTAGCACAACACTGACGAACGCCAAGTCGCTGCTACCGGCATCCGAATGTGTGCGGAGAGTAGCGTTCAGCTGCTGTGTCGCGCTTCTAAAAAGCGACTCGATCGCCGCGTTTGGAGTTTTTAAGTGTGCGGTGTGGAGCGTTCGGTCGCCGTATTTAGCTTCTAAAAAGCGACTAGTTGCCGATCACCGATGCTAAAAGTAGCTAGTCTGCGGTGGCCCTTATTAAATATAATTAAATAAATAAATATTTCGCACAACTTACAACATCATCTAGTCCCCAACTAAGCAGAGCTTGTATTATGGGTACTAAACAACTGATATAAATACATAAACATACTTTTTTGGAAAAAAAAATACATATTAAACATAGAAAACACCCAGACTCCGAAACAAATATTTGTGGATCACACAAATCTTTAGTCCGACCCGGGAATCGAACCCGAGACCTCTTGCGCAGCAGCCGCATACGCTAACCACTACACCAACAAGGCAGTCAATTATTTATAAGGTAGGTACAGATACTTTCTATTTCCCGATGTTTCAAATGGGTTAAATTTATCATGGTTTCAGACAGTGCTGCTGTGAGCTTAGCACTCTGTCGCGTTAATTTTTGGTACTGACGATAGGTACTCCTACACACTACACTTATAACATCTGCACACTTTGTTTCGTCGTGTTCGAACTTGCCGATGACAGGATTCCAAAATGATGATAGTCTATATCCATCTTCCCGATAAAAAAAAAATGTTTCTTGACTTTATGCAATATTCTAAAAATAAGATCTGTAGAGAGGAGCTGCGGTTAATGTAGCTTATCCAGTGGAAATCTTGATAGATTTCATTAAGTGCTATGCCATCCCCAACTAGTTAAATTGACGTATTGATACGCTTTTTTATCAGTTTAACCAATATGCGTTTCGAACAACTTTTTTTTTTTTTTGAAAAGACAACTCCCGCATTAGGAATATAAATTCCTGTGTCGCGGGGGACTTTACAAGCATACATGAAACGGACACAAAGAACACCCAGACTCAGAACAACAAATTGTGAATCACACAAAGTGTTGTCTTACGTGGGATTTGAACCCACGACACTTGGCGTAGTAGGAAGCGGCGTGTCGACCGCTTAAGCCACTAGGCCAACCGTACAGTCAAAACTGCATAACTAGTAGGTATAATATATCAGCTACTTACGTTATCAATACCTGATGACTATCCCGTAGGACTTTTTTCGCGTAGAAAATAGAATCCTGTAGAGTATCACCGACGAGCACCACGTCAGCACCGAGCTCTGAGCAGCGCTGAGCGTGTGACGGTGGAGTGATTTCGGGTAAAACAACCGTTACCTATAAATAATAGATGTTAAGCGTAAAGGCCAATGTTCCATCTCCCAAAACTATTAAAATCGGCCAAGTGCGTGTCAGGCCACGCATAGGAAAGGGTTCCTCAGTCACCCATAATGGTACGTGGATTAGAAATCGTATCCAATGGATAATTGTTATGTTTACGTATTAATGCGTTGATTTTGTATGACTTTTCCAAGTAAGCGCATTGTAAAAGTTAAGCCTCTATAACTCCTGAACTAACAAAGTCATCTAATTCGTTATAGTTTTCATTTAAAGTTCATTATATGGACCACTATCACAAATTTTTCGGCGGGCGGGACGGCCTGTTTTTACAAAAAAGTGGCCTTTAAAGTGGAATTTCTCGCAAACGGATACCTAAATCAAAAAATCGTCGTAACAAACCTGTAATGTTTTTAAAAGACCTATATAATGATACCCTACATGATAGGGTAGCCGTGAGTAAAAAAAACATCACCACTTTACGTGTAGGGGAGGTACCCTAAATAAAAATATATTTCATAATTTTATTGTAGCACTTTGTCGACGTAATTACAATACATATTCATGCAAAGTTTCATCTTTCTAGCACTTACTGTTTGGACGATAAGTCGAGGACGGACGGACGGACAGACGGACATGACATATCTATAAGGGTTCGAAGTCATAAACTTCGGAACCCTAAAAAGTTGTAGATCTTTTAATTACCTACAACTTTGCCATTTAACTTTTTTCCTTGTAGTTTTGCCGGAAATCGAGATAAACCGTTTTTTACCCTTTGTTGTATATGTATATTTAGCCATCCAATCTGACTCTACCCTGCCTGGTGGAAAGCATGAGCAGAATCCAAGAGTCGGGGCTACCACACTCGCTGCGAATGCGGACAATAATGTATGGCGGCCCACACTATGGCGGCTTAGTGAGATGCTTTTTCACGCCCCGGTTAAAGGACCCGAAAACCTCCCCCCCCCCCCTACCCCTACCCGACCTCAGATCGCCCGTAAATTATTTTTCCTTTCATTTTTATAATATTCTCCTCCTTTTCCAATAGGTTTCATCCTACTATAATTTTATTTGTTTTCAAAAATTATCTACTCTGGTCTACTGGTCTATATGTCATTTACAAACTATCATTATGGTTGCCATGCAAGTGTTATTCCTAGCAACCTGTGAAGTTTTGACAGGAGGTAAACAGTGATACATTTTGACATCTTCGATTTATGTATTTTTATAATCACCTAGCTTTGGTCTTTGTATCTCGATTATTGCAGTAAAAAGTAGTCTATGTCCTTTCCCAAGTTCAGTTCTATCATCATACCGAATTTCATCAAAATCGGTACAGTGGTTTAGGCGTGAAAGCGTAACAGACAGACAGACAGAGGTACTTTCGCATTTATAATATTAAGTAGGGATTAAAAAAAAAACTACTCACTAGATCTCGTTCAAACCAATTTTCGTTGGTAGTTTGCATGTTAATGTACAACATATATTTCTTTTAGTTTTATCACTCTCTTATTTTAGAAGTTAGAGGGGGGGGGACACACATTTTTCCACTTTGGAAGTGTCTCTCGCGCAAACTATTCAGTTTAGAAAAAAATGATATTAGAAACCTCAACATCATTTTTGAACACCTATCCATAGATACCCCACACGTTTAGGTTTGATGAAAAAAAAATTTTTGGGTTTCAGTTCCAAGTATGGAGACCCCCAAAATGTATTGTTTTTTTTCTTTTTTTATGTAAAAATCTTAATGCGGTTCACAGAATACATCGACTGACCAAATTTCAACAGTATAGCTCTTATAGTTTCGGAAATAATTGGCTGTGACATACGGACGGACAGACAGACAGACAGACAGACAGACAGACAGACAGACAGACAGACTTGACGAATCTATAAGGGTTCCGTTTTTTGCCATTTGGCTACGGAACCCTAAAAAGGTAAATGGGTGAAAGTATGTATAATGTGTGGTTCGATCTGTCTCTTGTCGCTGATCTGTGTAGGTAACAGACAAGTTACTAAAATGTGTATTGGATTAAAGAAAACCATATTAAAGGAATAAATCTTGAGTTAGAGATGAAAAGGCATTTTTTATACACTGACGACGCCACCCTACTACTCAACAATAGTTAAGGGTTCAGGGTACTTAAGACTGAACAGATTTTAAAAAGGGTACTAGATAAAACTACGTGAACCTGGTAACATAAATGCAGGAATTATATCTTACTTTTTTTTAAAGTAAGATCATATCTTAGCTGTTTTGAAATAGAAACTTAGAAAACGTTCATTTTCCTATGTTTTTATAATCAGCTATTTGGAAATTCATTTACACCAAGAGATAGGATAGCCCATGCCATGAGACCACTAAGAGCCAGGTTTGCAATTTCACGATAAAGTTCAAAATGTTTATCTAATACTTGTTAATTGTTGTTAATGAAATCTGTCAGACAAACTCAGAATCCTACGTCAAAAGACAGCATTCATGCAGTCGTGTTTCGTTGGCGAGTGCGAGACCGGAGCCCCAATGAGGCTGAAGCTTCTCACTAGACCGCCATAGTGTGGATCACTATGCTGCATAGTCCGCATTCACAATGAGGATGGTGGCCACTCTTGGATTCAACTCATGCTTTTCATCAAGCGGAGAAGAATCATTTGGAGCAAGGGACTAATCAGCAAGTGACGAAACTAATACTAAATAAAGCATTATCATATATTGGAACCAAAACTGCCACATACCGGTATTCCGAGACTAACGCCGTGGTATGCTGCTGCAAGTGCCATGTTCCCGTGCGATGGCACAATCACACCATGGCCCGCGATATCCTTACCATAACCAATTAAAGCATTACGAATTCCACGTTCAGCGCAACTACAAAAGCGTTAATTTCTATAAATACATATTTAAACAAATAAATGAAATTTAAGTGTTTGTATGTAATGCCATTTTGACTGTTTAACGAAACATTTTTAAGAAAAGTAAAATATATTTTAGCAACTACATAGGTACCTTCCAGTGTATTGTAAGTTTTCACACTTTAGATATACATTATAATCCATGAATTTAGTCATTTTAGCCTCCTGAAAAGAGTTCCATTATTAGTAGATTAAGTAGACAGTCAAATAACCTGTACCTAAGTATAACAACGCTGCTTCCAATATACTTTTAGTTAATTCACTTGAATAATTTGCATGATGTTAGATGGAATGATGATGAAATGGAACTATGACCATATAATTCTTAATAATATTATAAATGGGAAAGTAATTCTGTATGTCTGTCGTGCTTTCGCATTTAAACTACTACACCAATGAAATTTGGAACACAGATAGTCTAGAGGCCGAGAAGAAACAGGCTACTGTTTACCGCGCGATTACCAACATACACGTGGACGGAACGGTGGGCGAAAACTACTTAGTAGTTTATAAAGTAAGTAAAAATAAATAGTCAATGATGTCTAGATAATTATCTGAAAACGCCACAGAATTTTTGGAAACTTTAATAAATATTCAACATATTTAAAGAAAGTGTCATGATATCGGATTCGACTCACGCAAAGAGGAGTATGAATGATGCCATCTTCTATCGTTTGTGTAGCTCTTTTGATTTCATTGAATGTTAAAACGTGTGGATATTTTGATTGCGATTCTTCCTGCAGCAAAAAATTAATTTTAAATTTAAAAAAATAAGGATAACCAAATTTTTAGTTTAAATAGTTTAAGGGTTGTTTAGGATTCTACTAGTAGCGGGATCCTAGTAAGAGAGCTGATCGACATTTTGAGTGTTTAAGAATGCTTGAGACATTCTGAATATTTGTCAGCTCCTCTTCCATCGTATTCTAACATAGAAATGCAGACCTGACTGATGGCTAGCGGTCGTTTAACTACCCGTAATTTTTTGATCACTTTTCATTTAGAAGCTATCACCAAAATGACCTGTGTTTTATAGAATGTTTTATTTTTCTTATATAAACCATTGAAACTAGCATTTGAAGTTAACAATTTTGTTTACATCACATTTTATTAATTAATATTCAAGTAATCATGTGTGTTTGACTTTTAAGGAGACTTACCATTATGTATTACAATATTAATTTATCAATTACGGAAATTTGAAACTATATTTTTTCTATTTTTATATTAAGCTCGTTTACACAGGTTTTGACATTGAATTTTATTTGACATGTTGCGAGCTGAAATTACGCGCTTGACTTCAGCCACATTTTTGACTTAAAGTTTCTGTCAGCCAGTAGATTCATACTATAAATTACTGTAAACCTGAATTTTCTTTTTGTTCCTCAAGAAGATCTTAGTTTAACGCAACACCGCGTGTCGTTAGTGACCTATCTTGTGTACTTGCTGATAATGTAGATTTCTATTAGTGAAAGAATGTTTAAAATATGTTTAGTGGTTCAGGGTTCATAATACTTTCACACTTAGAATGGTATTTACCACGAACTACCATAAACTACAGATGAAAAACTGTTACACACAGGAAGGGGCTATCTCCAAGTCGTAGGTAGTCCAATATATGTCGGATCCCAGGGATTTTCTTTCTTTCGGCTTTTAGTATCCGAGACGAACGACGAAAACGAAAAAAAAAAAAAAAAAAAACGGGGTGTGTGCGGTTTTTAGTCGCTTCAAGTCCGACGTAGAAACTATAGGAACAAGGTATCCGGGAGAATTGTACAAAAAAAACGGGACTATAATTTCACGGCTTGGATTTACGTTTAAAGTCGGTAAAATGTTCAAGATTTGAAATTTCCTTTTTTAGGTTCCTTTTTTTCGTGCGGTAATCCCCTCAGATACCACCACTTAGTGGCCATGTGGGACTCGAACCAACCAAAACCGCACGCCGTCTGGGGAACTATAAGTAGAGGAACCAGGTATACCTTCGAAAGGAAGCCCCTGGGACCCCGACGTACTTCGGGCCACCTACGGCTTTTAGATGTCTCCGACCCCTATATTCCCTTTTGTTTTCCCCACAAGAGGGGCGGAACCTCTGCACTACATTTCATGTCGATCCTTGTTTAGGTACTGCTGTGTAACCTATTTTGAGATAATTAAAACAAGCGGGTACCTACGTTCATTAATATATATACTAATACTAATGTTAGCTTATAGAACTTCTAAATCCCTGACTAAATTTATTAGTGCAAAAGTAACAAGGAACAAGTTGAGTCATCAAAACCGAAACTGTAAGACATAGCTAAGAGGAGATTGATAAAAATCTACATTTAAACAACATTTTATTACTATGTCAATTGTTTATATTGTCACATAAGAGAATAAGATACAGATGCTGTCACAAAACTGCACGAAATTATAACATGATAAAATGTGAATTGGGATAGTCTTTGGTCAACTTCTTCTCCAATATTTTTGCATGGTTAAAGTCACAGGTTTCGAGCAGCATATTTACCTGAAAATCAATTCAAGAATTAGTCTCTTTTTAACAAATTATACCTAGAAATAAAAGTTGTGTTTAGAAAATAGTAAAAACATTAAAAAACCCAAAGAACACTCACGAATTTAGCAATTTATGAATCACATAGTGTTGTCCCTTGTGGGGATCGAACACACAGCCTAAGCGCCGAAGTGGCTGATGACGCATGTTCACGTTTAGTAAAACAAATATTGAGGAACAGGACAAGTGGCATCAATAAGACAGATATTAAAAAGACTGAGCTAAGGAATAGTCATGATAAAGACTAATAATAGTTGAATGATAAATGATGATAAATGATAAATGATATTTATTTCTGTAAGTAAATCTTTTCAGACATTTTTACAAGTCGGACTTATAGCTAGAAGGCGCCGGCATTTCCTACGACTCACTCTGGGAAGAAACGCCGAAACAAACCACAGAGGTGTCTGTTTGAACAATTGATCAGTCAATCAATCCATGCATTCATCATCAATTTCAATCAATCCATTCAGATATGTTATCAAATCATTATCCTCCGATTTTTTTCCAGAATTAAGTTGTAACAATAAATGCAGCCGTATCGTCTACAGCAATGCGGCTGGACTTATGTCGGCGGACATTGAAATTTTGTAGAAATATTACTGTCACAATTTTAAGGGCTCCTGCCCATGAAGATTGCCACAGATGATTTTAAGCCAACCGAGACAGACAATCTAACGCGCTCTCCAAAATGCGGGGGATGTCAGTGCGTTTTGAATGGTATTCATGGTGCAGTTGTAGATACTTAGACATAATCAAAAAACCTATTTATGATAGGGAAATCAGTCGATCTTTCAAATGCTCTTGACGCTCGTGTAAACAAAATTTCGAATCACGGACTCCTCTGTTAGTTTGAAGGGCTTACAGAAACACTAAAGATATCTCGGCGCATCCAGGCACGCTCCGGAACAAAGCTCTTGATTTCGGCCCCTTGTTCAGTAACTCGGCATAGCAGCTTGGCCATAGCACCCGGCACGTCGGGTATAGTAACGCTGAATTTCACAAGTCGACCCGCCGCAGCCATTCCGCGGTCGATCGCTCGAGAGACGCGGCTACTGTTGATGTTGCCTCCCGTTAGGATGCACACAACCCTGGCATCAGGGTTGCCACCTTTTGGAAAAAAAAAATCGGGACAATACTTATTATGTGGACAGTCGGTCAAATTTCAGTCTAATTCAGATCATGATAAAAAAGCAGTTTTTTGGAATTCAATGGCGACAATGTGCTGAAGTAATAAGGTCATGAAAAAAATTTTTTTTGGGGTTCCTCCCTACACGTAAAGTGGGGGTGATTTTTTTTATCGTTACGGTTATCATTAGATCGGTCATTTCTAAACATTAAGAAAGTTGCTCCGACAATTTTTTGATTTATCGAAATCAAAAAATTGTCGGAGCAACTTTGGATATCGATCCATTTGAGAGTTATTCAACTCTAAAGGATATTTTTATTTTATAAAACTCCTGCCAAGGTAACTTTACTGATGGAAAGCATAAGTACAATCCACAAGTGGGGTCGCCATACTCACTGCAAATGCAAGCAGTATGGCGAACCACATTATGGCGGCTTAGGGAGATGCTTTTTCACGCCTAGCTTAAAGGACCCGGGATCATAGTAGGAATGAAAAACATCAGCTGGCAATGAGTTCCAGTTTTTAACTGCTCGACACAAGAAGGAAGACCCGAGCCGCTTAGTTCTGGAGCGTATGTCTTCCACTCTGAAGGGGTGACTTCCCTGGCCAGATCGTGTTATTGTGTAGAGGAAGGGAGAGGGTGGGATGAGGTGGAGGAGCTCTTCAGAACACTCTCCATGGTAAAGGCGATAGAGAACTGCCATAGAGGCGACATCTCTTCGCAACTGCAAAGGTTCCAGGAACTCGGTGGCTTCGGGACTGTCTATGATGCGAACTGCTCGCCCCTGCAACCGATCGAGAGCGACAAAATGTCATTAATATGTAAAAGGAACAGCGTGGGCAACAAGACAGAGCCCTAGGGTACACGTTACCTGCTGGAAATCAGACGCCACCCGCGCCGTCACAAAGGACTCTAATGCGGCGTTGGCGCAGGAAGGCGGCAATCCAGCTGCACAATTTAGTGGGCAGGCCGTATGCCGGAAGCTTAGAGAGAAGCGAGCGATGCCAAACCCTATCAAAGGCCTTGGCCATGTCTAGACTGATGGACAGGTTCTCTCCA
Source organism: Phragmatobia fuliginosa (assembly GCA_932526445.1). NCBI lineage: Eukaryota > Metazoa > Arthropoda > Insecta > Lepidoptera > Erebidae > Phragmatobia > Phragmatobia fuliginosa. The sequence continues at coordinate 12,781,990 of OW052074.1, read as the reverse complement.
TACCTATCCAAAGCCTCACCCCACAGGTGCGTGAGGTACGTGAAAAGATCACCCGTGGATCGGTTCGGTCTCAAGCCATATTGCCGATCACTTAGCAGAGAGTGATCTTCCAGGTAATGAACCAATTGCTTGTTAATTATTCGTTCAAGCACCTTGCAGAGTATGGAGGTGACAGCTATAGGACGGTAGTTGGCGGGATCTGAGCGGTCAGCTTTTTTGGGGATAGGTTGAACATTCACCTCTCTCCAGGCCTCCGGGACAATTCCTTAGGAATATGACAGGCAATACAAGCGTGTCAGTACTAGAGACAACTCTGGTGTTCTGTTCTTTAGAACCACAGCTGGGATACCGTCAGGTCCACTGGCTTTCCGGACGACGAGTGACCGAAGCTCCGCGCGTACTGCACTACGGTGGACACCAGGCAGTGGTCGGAGGAGCATAGAGGGGCGAGAACCGACACACAGTACTGCGCTTGGTGGCTCGCCAGCAACAGGTCTAGCAAGGAGGGCGCTTGACTCGATGTGTCTGGTATCCTGGTGTGCTGGAGTACCAGTTGGGTGAGGTCATGTGTAAGAGCGAATGCGTGGGCAGTTCAGTCATCCGCCCTGACGAAAAGACACACTCCACTGAATACAACAAATAAAGATTTTGGTAAAAAGCTTCTCATTAGTTCCATTTGGCACCCAATAGCTGTTTCTCATGTCGCATGCAAGTAAAATTCTCCTGCGCATTATAAACGCCCGACTTTCATCTTTTGTCGATCACCAGATACCGAGTGAACAATCCGGTTTTGTAGCTGTAAAGGGTACTCGAGAGCAGATACTGAACGTTCGTGTTCTTATAGAGAAATGTCGCGAATTTAATAAACCTCTGGTCTTGTGCTTTATTGACTACGCAAAGGCGTTCGACTGTGTACAGTGGAGAACGATGTTTGATGTGCTTGTGGAGATGGGCGTGGCTCAACACCTGACTTTCCTGATACAGAATCTGTACCTTAATGGCTCAAGTTTCGTGAAATTGGAAAACCAGCATTCCAAAGTTTTTCACACAGAACGAGGCGTACGCCAAGGCTGCATTCTGTCACCTAAACTATTCAACCTGTACGGCGAATACATAATGAGAAAAGCACTGGACGGCTGGAACGGCGGTGTTGCAGTAGGTGGTCGCAGGGTCAGCAATCTAAGATTCGCAGACGATACAACAATAGTAGCGTCAAGTGAGATGGAAATGGCAACTCTTCTTAAGAAAATTGAAGCGGAGAGTGCCAAACTCGGTCTTAAGATCAACCATTCAAAAACTAAAATAATGGTGGTAGACCGAGCGCAACTACTTCCAGTCACCGATGCACTCAGCGGGTATGAAAAAGTCAGCCAGTTTGTGTATCTTGGGTCGTTGATAACGAGTGATGGTAGCTGCACTGATGAGATCCGTCGTAGGGCCGGTATGGCCAAGAGTGCTATGACCAATCTCGATAAAATTTGGAAGAACCGCGGAATTCGCCGTACAACTAAGGTGCGATTGGTTCGAGCTCTGGTGTTCTCCATATTTATGTACGGTGCCGAAACATGGAGCTTGAGAAGCCGCGATAGTAATAAGATCGATGCTTTCGAGATGTGGTGTTGGCGAAGGTTGCTACGTATCCCCTGGCCTGCGATGCGAACTAACTAGTCAATATTAAAAGAGCTCAACATCACGACGCGGCTGTCTTCACTTTGTCGGAAGCGAGCCCTAAGCTTCTTCGGGCATATTATGCGGTCCTCAAAGCACAGTCTGGAGAAGCAGATCATTGTTGGGCAAATGGACGGCAGGCGTGCTCGAGGCAGGGCACCTACACGTTGGAGTGATACTGTGAAGGAGGCGGTGGGCGGCGGCATGCACCGTGCGGTCCACTCTGCGTATAACCGCACGAAGTGGAAGCTTGTTACTTGTGGTCGCGATCCTCAGCATTGAGGGAACGACAAAGAAGAAGAAGCTGTTTCTTTTTATTTACACTGCACGAAAGGGGAAGGTGAATTAAAATTGAGAAATTGTTACATTTGTGAAAAATCGGGACAAAATCAATAGGCTGTCGGGACGCGGGACGATATCATCGAATTCGGGACTGTCCCGGGAAATTCGGGACGGGTGGCAACTCTGCCTGGCATAAACAACATGCTTCTTTAATATTACGTATGTTTAGGTATTCTGAATGTTACTCATTTAAGGTTTGTTGATGGGTAAAAGATATAAGAAGCTTTGAACTCGAATGGTTTATTCAGTCCTGGATTTATAAATAGGCCGTATAGGCAGCGTCCTAGGGGCGGCAGATTCCAGAGGAGGGTCACTCGATTTCAGAGGATAAAAGTCAAACACGTTCACTGGTTTTCTTAAGGTTTTTTATACTTTAAAAAAAATCTCTATGTTTCTCATTCCTATCGAAACGTCAGTGCAAAGTGTGCAGTGAAGCCTGGATCAAACTCACTACTCAGTCTCTCAACGTTATTGAGGAATCAATCTCTGTCTAATGTTTACCCTAACTTGGATATAGCTGTGATAAAAGTCAAACACGTTCACGGGTTTTCTTAAGGTTTTTTATACTTTAAAAAAATCCCTATGTTTCTCATTCCTATCGAAACGTCAATGCAAAGTGTGCAGTGAAGCCTGGATCAAACTCACTACTCAGTCTCTCAACGTTATTGAGGAATCAATCTCTGTCTAATGTTTACCCTAACTTGGATATAGCTCTCCGCATTGCACTTTCCATTCCGGCTACAATTTGTTCTGGGGAAAGGAGTTTATTCTGTTTAAAACGCGTGAAAAATATCAAAGGTCTTCATTGTCTCAAGAACAAAAGGAATTCTTTAACTCTACTCTACAATAAGCAGAGATAATGAATACCATAAATTATCATGATATTATAGATGATTTTGCTATTAAAATCGGCCAGGGGCGTGTCAGGCCACGCACAGAAAGGGTTCCTCAGTCATCCATAAAGGATTTAAAATCGTATCCAATAGATAATTGTTATGTTTACGTATTAATGCGTTAATTTTGTATGACGTTTTCTAAGTGAGCTCATTTTACAAGTTAAGCCTCTATAACTCCTGAACTAACAGAGTCATCTAATCGGTTATAGTTTTCCTTCAAAGTTCATTATATGGACCACCATCACGAATTTTCCCAGATTTCTTAAGCCAGCCGTTTAGCTTTAAGAGGGGGGGGGGGGGACGCCCTGTTTTTACAAAAAAAGTGCCCTTTAAATAGAATATCTCGCAAACGGATATCTAAATCAAAAAATTGTCTTAGAAACCCTATATTGTTTTTAAATCACCTATCTAATGATATCCCACACGAAGGGGTAGCCGCGAGAAAAAAATATCATCCCCACTTTACGTGTAGGGGAGGTACCCCAAATAAAAATATTTTTCGTAATTTCATTGTAGCACTTTGTCGACATAATAACAACACATATTCATGCAAAGTTTCATGTTTCTAGCATTTACCGTATGGACGGTTTGTCGAGGACGGACGGACAGACGGACATGACGAATCTATAGGTAAGGGTTCCGAATCATAAACTTCGGAACCGTAAAAAGTCCCGTAATAAATTGTATATCTTGTTTCTCTTTGCGCTCTTTCATAATGACAAATTCATTCGTTTATTTAACTTCAAAGCCTTCTTTACTACAAATGGAAAATTATTATTTTAGAAAGGTATGTAGGTACATGGGGCGGCGAAAATAAAGTGGCCTACACTCATGGAAAATATAAATCCGGCACTGCTTCAAAGCCTTCTTTACTACAAATGGAAAATTATTATTTTAGAAAGGTATGTAGGTACATGGGGCGGCGAAAATAAAGTGGCCTACACTCATGGAAAATATAAATCCGGCACTGGGTTTATTAGTGACTGACGCACGAATTATGAGGCAAGGACCAAATTCATATATACATGAAAAGTAGACATGCGTGTCTGAATTCCTAACTACGAGGTTATTACTCTTGCAAACCAAATAAACTTCTGGCAAAACTTCAGTTTATTTTAAAATTTGGTTTACTTAACTACATTTAACCAATACAATTTTAGATTTGCAATCATATCTAATCGTTTATACCTAGTTATCGTTGCCGACAAACCAGTTAGTTCGATTTTATTACATTTTGTGTCCCAATTTTACGATTCGTCATAAACCAGGCAACGGTTGAATGTTTCCCTAAAGCCTCTGAATAAGCTTAAATCTACGTCGTCTAATTTATGTATGTTTAAATCATAAATAAATTATATTTACGTTTTGCCCCGAAGTTCAGGCACTTTTCCAGCCATGATAGCAGCAACAGGACATGCAGCGGCACCCTCAACTATCATCTTTTCTCGCTCCAATATATTGATCATGGCTCTCGAAATCCACCCTTCTTCTACTGTAATCTAAAAAAAATAATGACACACAATGCAATTGGTGGATAAGGTGGCGGCGATGTCTAAAGGACCATTCATTTATTACATAAGACGATTATTACTAGTTTTTCACCCCCTCCCTCCCCTAAATAAGAAAAAAGAAGAGAAGGTCTCTCCCCCTGGTTATTATTTGTTACGTAAGAATCTAAAGGAAACAAATGGAAATACCTTTGGTCTTGATTTTTATATATATATTTTTTAGTAACGTTTCCAATTATATTGGATGCAATAATTTTAATCATTTGGATATAATCACTACTCTTAACTTTTTGCTGATCTTACGTAAAAATTATCAAGACTCACTTACACACCCCCTTGCATGAAAAAATAAGACATGGTCGACCGCCCTCCTACAGTAAATCTATTTAAAAAAAAAAATGCCACTTTTCTTTTTTTTTTTTTTATATATATATAGCCTACCAAAGTGACTCTACCCCGCCTGATGGAAAGCATGAGCAGAATCCAAGAGTGGGAGAAACCACACATCATTGCTGCGAATGCAGACAGTAAAGTATGGCGGCCCACACTATGGCGGCTTAGTGAGATGCTTTTTCACGCCCCGCTTAAAGGACCCGGGATCATAGTGGGAAGGAAAAACGTGAGCTGGTAGCGAGATCCAGCTTTTCATAATCGTTGAAAGTCGGAGGCCGCGCCGTCGCATAGGACTCTAATGCGGCGTTGATGTAGAAAAGCGGCTATCCAGCTGCAGAGTTTGGGAGGCAAGCCGAATGCGGGAAGCTTGGAGAGAAGCGAACGGTGCCAGACCCTGTCGAAGGCCTTGGCCATATCGAGGCTGATGGCCAGAGACTCCCCGTGCCTATCCATAGCCTCACCCCAGAGGTGTGTCATGCACGCTAGAAGATCACCTGTGGAACGGTTCGGTCTAAAGCCGTATTGACGATCATTTAACAAGGAGTGATCTTCTAGGTAACGAACTAATACTACTAATAATACTAGGTACTTTTCGTTGTAATTAAACTCCTTCTAAACGGCTGAACCGATATTGATGATTTGATGTTTTTTTTGTGTGTGTCATGTGTGTGTGTGTGTGTATCAAGTAGGTTTGAAAATGGTTTAGATTTGCAATTGCACCCGGTAGGTGGCACTGCGATCAAGTTCTGGGGTTTCAAAGTTGGGCGGTTCGACGTTCACTGGGTCATCTAGTACTTAATAAATGAATGAGCCGTTTAAATAGATAATTATCACACCATTCTGTCAATGTATCCTCTAATGATATTGAAAGCATTGTTGCTGACTATCATATTACTGAGGCTATCAGCAACGGTCGTATTAGGTTGTATCATGGTCGGTTTCTTCTCCTGCAAAGCTTTTGTCATTGCTGGGGCTGCAGCGCTTTCGACACCCTATGGAAAGGGAAAAAGTAATATAACAATAAGTAAGGAAATTATATGAATACTTAAAAATAATGGAAAATATGTTACAACATGTCTAATAAGTTTGGAAATGCGTTTTATTTATTGGACTAAGTATTAATTATTATGATGTATCAGAAGGAGAGAAGCAGATATTAATGAACTCGTAGTTATAGGGATGGCGTAGTTAGTGGTTTAAACGGTTACAACAAAACAAGCAAATTCTTATTCATACTTATCCATACAAATATTACAAATTCTAAAAACGGTTCCACCAATTTCAATAAATATTGTCATGGATATATGTATTTTTGAGGAAGGCTACTATTTACTACGATAACCGACATAAACACGGGCGGAGCCGATGGCAAAAGCTGTTAAATTTATAAATTCGGATAAAAATTGACTGTCTGTTACGCTTTCACGGCTAAGTCGCTGAACCGATTTGGATAAATTTCGGTATGGAGATAGATTGAATCTTGGGAAAGGACATAGGCTACTCTTCGTCCTTCTCCGATAACCAACAGTACCTGGGCGAGCTAGCTTTGCTCGGTTATCGTATTTATTTTTTAACAACGTGATCTATTGTCTCAAGTAGCTGTAGGGTTGCTGTGTTCGAGTACTAACCACTAACTAAACAAATGATACTGAAAGAAGTAATATAGATGTCGCAAGTAATGCTAAGAGTCATACAGAAAACTCACATTTTCGTGCGTGTGTTTCGCGTTTTCCTTAACATAACACTACACTAATTTAGATCGGGGTTTCAACACAAGAATTACTTTTAAAGATATAAGATACATTCGGGCGGAAATTGTATCTAATATGCTTAAACTCGGTCCTTTCGATTGCTAGTAGGTAGTAAACAACTTGAGAAATCATACGTAAATAAGGCACTTCGGTTTGAGGCTTTTGACGGCGAGCACAATACTTGCAACGAGACCTCCTGTGCCTACTGGACACAATATGGCGTCCATGGTTTCCATCTGCGTGAGCAACTCAAGGCCTAGGGTACCATAACCAGCTAATAAGTCCAAGCGGTCTGATCTGGATGAAAAAGAAAGGATTATTAATGTACGACATTTTATATTATACCTTTGTGAGAACAATAACGGTAGAAATATTATGACACAAACATGGACATGAATTAACAAACAACGCTGAAAGTAATTAAAATTATTTGAAGAATATTTAAATATAAAATATAAACTAAACAAATAGGTTAACAGTGTAATGGTTTTTTTTTCTGAAAATTCATGAATTTTTATATTAATAGATTCCTATAGTTCCGTGTCGTCTCGGTGCACAGTTTAAGGTTAAGCTCTCAGTCGTGGTTATGTACATCTATGGCAATCGTTACTGGGAAGACGGTACCAGAACTATCAATTTCAGTTCAACCTCAGGGTTGTGGACGTCTGATGCCAGTCGCTCAAAAAAACTGATATTCAGGTAAAACCGGGTAGACTAGTAGTCGATCCCAAATAATAATATAAAGGCTAGGAAGATGAAATAAAGCTATGTACTTATTACGTAATTAGCGTGTTGTGTAAATATATATAACCAATGCTACCATGTACCACTCATGAGATGATATTTGATTGAACGCCAAATATAATCTTAGTAATTATAATAATAGTAATAAATTGATTTATTCAGATTAGAGTCCATAGCTATAGTTTACATTATTTTACTAGCTGTAGTTTACTAATACTTTTTATATTAATAGTTTATTTTAGTAGCGTTCTGATAATACTTTTCATTATAGTCATGCACTCTTCTAAGCAAAGAGGCAGCACGCTTACATAAGATGCTTACGTACTCAGATTACAAAAGAAAGCGTTGATCGAAGCCATCAACTCTCGCTTTCATAATAATTGCAGAAACCCTACAATAGCAAGGCTACTTTAATAGGATTCTGAACACTTTGTTGTACTGAAAGCGCATAATACGTCAAGAGACCTTTGGGTACAGTTGACCCATAATAAAAGCTAATGTATATTAAAGAAATGCCTTACCCGTGTACATAATTTGATCCAATTTCAGATGAAAACGAAAGAGCATGTAAGTTAGCTTCGTTAAGATCATTACCATGCACTTTGACGATTGAAAAGTTTTCTCTGTACCTCTGCCTGTCAGCAATAGGGCAGTCTTTCGGTACAATCACGTTGATGGGTACGGATTGTTTATAGCCGTAGTATGATATAGCATAAAGAAAATTTCGGCTTCCCGATACTGTACAACCTTTACTTTTTTCAAAAGGGGGCATGGTAGACAGAACGTTGCAAGAGCCACGCGCTTTAAAACTGCAATAATTTAATAATGAAATATATTATCGCATAAACAAATACGCGAAAAATGATATTCAGAATCAGTTTAAAATGTACACGTCGTACCTTCCAGTATGTTGAAAATTCTCGCATTTCAGGAAAACATTACAGAAATCTTTTCCTATATATTTGGTTTCCTGGAGAGTAATATAAAATATTAAAGTAGGTAAGCATTTCAATGATTCCATAACACATTATTTGTTCGCTAGAAGCATAGTGTCAACTAGTAACTAAAAAGCGACTATAAGTGAGAAAACAAACAAGAAAAGTGTTCTATATCCATTTAATATGTCGCCAAAGAGGTAGTATTATGCGAAACTCGCTGTTTAAAGATCAAAGCTAAAACGATCTTAGTCTTGGTTGAGACTAAGATCGTTTTAGCCTTATGCATTACTAAGGATCGCTATAGAATGGAGAGCGATCGCGATGTGTTTTACTTCATCATCATCAGCCTATCTCAGTCCACTGCTGGACATAGGCCTCTCCCATTGCACACCACTTTGATCGATTTTGGGCTTCTCGCATCCAGCTCCTGCCAGTTTCAACAGAAATAATGTTGAATAAGCTAATGATCTAGTTTTTTGTCTTTAAAATTATTTATGACGGACACCAGGGGTTATACTTATTTCTTTTATGGATCACGACCGTTAGTGGCGTTCAGAAAAATATAAATAGGAGGACTGATACACGTTAGTCTTGCAGCAATCTACACACTAGGTACATCAAATTTTAGATCTCTTAATAAGATTAGATCTCTTAATAAAATTTATTTATTTAAAATATTAAACATCTCAATTTATACAAAAAGTTTTACAGCTTAAACTAGTTTTACTTAAAGTTGTATAGTGCATTATTAGTAAACTAGTGTCTACATGATCTGAGAATAGTACCCTGATCACCTGCCAGCACAACAAAACACAAGGTATACTTTAATAATCTTTTCAAAAATATATCTGTCACCATGCCCCAACTGTCTGCTATCCAAGAGGCCCAGAGCAATCTAGAAGAGAGCTTTTCTAATAGGATGGCTCAACTGGAGGCACAACTGCATTCGGGTAGTAACAGCAAGGATACAATTGCACGGGTGTCAGAGGAATTTAGAACCTTCCGTGAGCTGGTGTTCTCAATGTTGGGTCTTCTTCGGAAGCAAATTCAAGAGTGCACTAGGATGGTGGATGCAATGGAGACTCGGCATCGTCATAAATCACTCATCTTCTTGGGAGTGCCCGAGGCTGTCAAAGAGGACTGCAGTGCTACCCTGATCGATGTTATAAATGGGAAGATGAACCTTAAAGACATATCACCGCTTAATATCAGGCACTGTCATCGAATTGGAGTCCCCTCTAAGGAACATCCTCGCCCAATCCTGGTGAGATTCACTACGGTGGAGGCCAGGTCCACAGTCTGGAGGTCCAAGGCATCACTAAAGGGTTCTGGCTTCTCTATTAGAGAATTCCTAACCAAAACACGACAGACAGCTTTCGCTATGGCCCGGCAACATTTTGGCATGTTGGCCTGCTGGACGCAGAACGGGAATATTGTAATCAAAGCCTGCGACGACAGTCGATACAAAATAACAACCACTGAAGAGCTAAAACCACTGATGGCTAAATTCCCAAAAGCACCATCCACAAGCAGAAGCGACCCCGGTAATGCGAGCTCAGATAATAACGGCAGAGGCACGCGGAGACGCTAGTTTTGTGATCCCACTCTGTTTGCCACTTTGTTTTGTTTATATAACACTTTCTGGTTGGTTCTGTTGTGTACCTTCAACATTTATTTGATAATTATTGTAGTATGCATGTTTTTATTGTTTACAATTATTGTATTGTATTGTGACTCTGTGACTTGACACTGACACATAACAATAAAATGTACCTGTCAAATAGACGTAAGTCATATCAAGTACGTTCCGTTTCTTGCATAGTTACATAAGAACACAAAGCATGTACATTTGTTGTGGTCGTATTTCTTATAACTATCTTTTTTCTCCTTTTATCTTCCTCTAGTTAGATCACATACTATGTATAGTAGAAGGTACACTTTTTTACTTTTATTTTTTATTAGTCCTTTTTCGTTTATTACTTTAAGATTAAATTTCGCTTCTTGTTGTGTATCTGTCTTATGTGTGTAAGCTGGCGGGTGATGTAGTAATACGTAATCGTAGATTTTTATATATATACGTGTATATTACTATAAAATTTTATTATTATTTATTTATTTATTCGTATAATATTTATTACATTACATTCAACTTATATGTTTATTTTGTATACTTGGCTGCAATGATAATAGACGATAATGAGATATATTTTTCTGCCAACGACACCTCCGAAGACGAAAGCTACAGTTCGCTACCTGACACACTAGGTGATCAATTACGACAATCGTTTAACGACCAGTCTAACTCTCTATTAAATGTGTGTCACATTAACGCTCAGAGTGTCCCTAGTCACTTCAGTGAATTGACGGAAACTTTCACTAACAATAATGTGCATGCCATCCTGATTTCGGAAACTTGGCTTAAGCCGCACCTAGTTTCCACCTCTTATCCTCTTACTGGCTTCGTACTCATTCGTAACGATCGACTTGATACTAGAAGAGGTGGTGGGGTAGCCATTTACCTCCGTGGTGGTTTACCTTATAACATCCTCGCCACTTCCTCTTCTGATCCTACTAGTTCCGCTGAATACCTCTTTCTTGAAGTCTGTATCAAGGGGTCTAAAGTCTTACTAGGGGTAGTTTATTGTCCACCTGCTGTCAACTATTTCTCCAGTCTGGAAACAGTTCTGGAATCTTTAGGGTCGGAATACTCACACCACATCATAATGGGTGATTTTAACACCGACCTCTTAGCCCTTAATTCACCCCGCACTCGTAATCTCCTCCACATTATCCAATCCAATAGCCTCCATGTCCTCCCCCTCCAAGCTACTCACCACAATATCGAGTACCAGGATACCTGGCTTGACCTAATGATCACCTCTGCTCCAAATCTAATCTATTCCCATGGTCAACTCCCTGCTCCTGGATTTTCCCACCATGACTTGATTTTCCTTTCTTATATCCTAAAGCCTCCTAAACCCCCTCCTAAAGTACTGCATATTCGTGGTTTCAGAAAAATGAATGTGGAAAAACTGTGTGAGGATGCTTCTGCCTTAGACTGGACTAGCCTGACAGCATCTACAGACACGAATGATAAAGTCGGTATTTTTAATGACGCCGTTCTTAAGTTATATGATACCTACGCACCTATTAGGAAAGTTAAACTAAAGCGCGCCCCGGCTCCGTGGATGTCGGAAGAAATTAGAGTGGCCATGAGACGCAGGGATCTTTCGTACAATAGGTACAGAAGAATTCGCTGTGAAGAGAAATGGAACCTTTTCAAGGCTGCCAGGAATCGGTGTAATCAGCTGATACGTAATGCCAAACGCCGCCATATAATTCAAAATCTAGAAACGTCTTCAACTGCCAATATGTGGAAGTTCCTTGGAACATTAGGTATTGGCAAGCAACAACGCTCTGAGGTCAAGATGACAATGAGTTTAGATGATATCAATCGTCACTTTTCAACCACACCTCAGATGAATCATCAAACTAAGAGTCAAACCTTGACCTATATAGCCAGTCTAAACCACCCTAATATCGAATCCTTTGATTTTTCTCCGGTGTCTTCTGAGGAGATCAAAAAGATTATCCTGTCCATTCATTCCAACGCTGTGGGATGTGACGGCATTAGCCGTCGCATGATTGTTACCATCCTTGATCACATTCTACCAGCTATATCTCACATTATAAATTTCTCACTTGACTCTGGAACCTTTCCCTCCCTCTGGCGCAAGGCCTACATCATCCCTTTACCAAAAAAAAATACCCCGACACTCCCTGAACACTTTCGACCCATCTCTATACTTCCCTTTCTTTCTAAAGTGCTAGAGGCCTGTGTATTTAAGCAGCTCTCTCAGTTTATATATCAGAATAAGTCTCTTAGTCCTTTACAATCTGGGTTTAGACCCGGTCACAGCACTACCACTGCTCTCCTCAAAGTGACTAGCGATATTAGAGAGGGTATGGAGGACACCAAAGTCACTGTGCTGGCTTTAATTGATTTCTCGAATGCATTTAATACCGTTAGTCACGAGATCCTACTGGCCATCCTCTCCTATCTCATGGTCTCCTCGGAAGCTCTGGAATGGTTCTCCTCTTATCTTCAGGGACGTCAGCAGTGTGTACATATCGATGACGTGTCGTCTAGTTGGTTTGATCTTCACACTGGCGTCCCTCAAGGCGGCATATTATCTCCCTTATTATTTTCAATTTTCATTAATCTCATAACCTATAACCTTCGGTGTGCGTATCACCTGTACGCTGATGACTTACAAGTGTACACGCAGTCAACTGTTGAGGACATATCATATGCCATTGAGAAAATGAACAGAGACTTAGAATCTATAAGGGACTGGTCAACGAGGTTTGGATTATCTGTTAATCCTACAAAATGTCAAGTGATCGTCGTGGGGAGCAAACAAATGCTAAGTAGGTTGGATATGGCAGCCATGCCTCCAGTTGTCTACAACAACCAGACGATACCTCTGAGTTCAGTAGTCAAAAACTTGGGGCTATATATGGACTCTACACTTGATTGGCGGGCACAAGTGACACATGTCAGCCAGAAAGTTACTTCATGTCTTCGCGCTTTGTACCGTCTTAAAAATTTCCTTCCTGCTAAAACCAAGGCTACGCTTATGCAGTCCCTAATAATTCCCCTGATCGATTATGGTGATGTGTGTTATTTTGACCTGAATGCAGACCTCCTTAATAAACTAGATCGCCTTCTCAATAACTGCATTCGATTCGTTTTCAATCTTCGCAAGTATGACCATGTGTCTGCTTTACGTTCCCAGCTGCAATGGCTCCCAATTCGACAGCGCCGCAGTTTGCGTGCACTCACTTCTCTTTTTTCTTTCCTTAACTCCCCATCGTTACCTGAGTACCTCGTACCTCACTTTCGTCTCTTATGCTCAAACCATGACCGAAACCTTCGGTCAAGGAACAATATGCTTCTTCTTTGCCCCCCTCACACCTCTAATTTCATCAATTCTTCCTTCTTCGTGCAGTCAGTTCTTCTATGGAATGAGCTACCTACCGAAATCAGGATGTCCACAAACCGCCTCACATTCAAAATGAAAGTACGTGATCTACTCCGGAATAAATTGGCAGAACGGTCACAACGATAATACCCGACTGAGTATCTATATTTTATATATATTATTAAATTTATTTATATATGTATGTTTGTATTTAATTTTATTATATAAATATGTATGTGTGTGTATATATATTAACGTATGTTTATATTTGTGTGTATGTATATTAACGTATGTTTATATTTGTGTATATTACTCAGAAGTGTTAAATTTGAATTAATTAAAATTGTTTACCGTAAAGATAATACTTACGTTTACAACTACTTTTATATTCTAAGCCTGCACCTACCACATCATATTCCTACATCACCTGAAGGTTGACTGGCAGAGAATGCCTCATGGCATTAAGTCCGCCTTTGTGCTACATGTGCATTAAGTTTTAAATAAATAAATAAATAAATCAAATTGGCCGCAAAAAATTGTTGGATTAAATTTCAATTTGAGAGGCCTATGTCCAGCCGTGGATTGCGATAGGTTGGTAATGATGATGATGATTGTTTGTTATTATGCCTGTACTTACAATAACTGGCGTGTGGACAACATCATCTTTTATTCTGGTATGTGCGTCCTGAATGTCTTGTAACTTCAATGTGATTTTGCTTATATTGTCATGATTCGATTTCTTTCCACACGCCTGAATAAAGATAATTTAAATAGATTACTAAAACTGTGTACTATTAAATTATTTTTTATGTAATTTTACCTGCCAATATTACTACTCTGCATAATGGAAAGTGGTGATGGCCAACATCCTCACTGTGAGTGCACATAATGCAGTATGGTGACCCACACTATAGTCGTCACAAAATAAGAAGCCCGTTTTGACATTTGTCATTTGACATGCCGCATGTAAGAAATTGAAAAATCAAATTCATAATCCTATTTAATTACTATCTTACCCATACACTATCACAACGCGTATCATAAATAAGCATCAAGTTTAACTTGATATTGAAAAATTGCACTCAAAAACACGAATTAATCGTATTAGTTATGCCACGATGACAAATGTCAAACCGGGCTTCTTATTTTGTGACGACTATAATCGAATGGAGGTGTAGTGAGATGCCTCTGCTTCGTATGGCCTCCAGTCTCGCACTCACTAACAAAATACAACAACATGAATGCTGTCATTCAGAGGTTGGTCATCTATGCGAGGGTAGTACTGCCTCAGTCGAACCGGCCCATTTCTGTTGAAATCAGCGTGGCTCCACTACCTTGAATAATTATAACAACAGAAATCTCAGAAACAGAAATTTAATGGAGAAAATTTGATACCTCCAACATTTCATATTGTTTTTTCCACCTGTTTGATTCAGCAATCTCGATATCATAATTAACAGGATCATATGTTTTTTGTGCCATTTTTTTATGTAGGAATACACTCTTTTTATCTTACTTTATGAAACACACTGCAATCTAAGAATATTCTATAACAATTGGCATTTTTTTCAATTTTTTTAGATGGGAATTGATTTAAAATGTATTGTGAAAATGTAAAGCATGTGGATGGGATGGTTGTAATAAAGTTATTGACATCTTTAAATTTATGGTATATCCGATCATAAAGTAAGGAGATGAGAAAAGGCTAGGTTAAAAAATAAAGGAAGCGATGATTCCTATTGTGTTAAACAGACAGCCATAAAGCATTATACCGATGTAAGGGAAAACGATCCCGACAAGAAGATAAATTATCAATATAAAAAACAATTGGCCAAGTGCGTGTCAGGCCAAGCGTAGAATATATAGACTCTAACTCGATAGAAATCCTATCTGTATGTAGGAAAGCGGGATTTCTATGCAAATTTAATTGTATTATTTATGAAAATTATATTGAAAATTATATTTCTATGCAAATTTAATTGTATTATTTATGAAAATTGTATGACACAAACCAAAGTAAGTAACAATGCTTAAGCTAATGATCTTGTTTTTTTCGTCTAAATTATTAATAACGGACACCAGGGGTTAATACGTGAAACGATGTTTTAGGTCCCGGAAAAAACGTAATTTAATTACATTCCTGGTTTGTATAATAACTATTAAACTTACATTTGAAGGATATACTTTCACAATGAATCATAAAACAACTGCACTCTTATTGATGCAAGTCAGTGTGGTTGAATAAGTGAAGCAATAAACATTCCACTGTGCCTACAGCAAATATTTTTGCCTAAGACTATATTAGACAAGAAAATGCGCAAATATCTAAGGAGGACTGAGGTAGCTATTGATAACATTATTCTTTTCATATAATTGTACAAAAGTAGCTATTAGTGCTGATTTGAGTGGTTTATAAATATAAAAAGGTGAATTAATTTAAAAAAAATGTAAAGGTAATCTTCGTTACATAATTAAATGACATTGGGACTTAGTCGTAATGCAGCAAAGTAGGTTAAATCAATTTCATGTTATTTTAATATAGTGATTTAAATGAAAATGGCAAGCTAGTAAGTGTAATTTACTTTTAGTTTAATTAATTAAAGTATTTGACTAAAATTCGAAACTTACTAAGGATCTAAGTAATAAGTATGATGCCACAGTAAAATGAATATTTTATCCTAGAAGACGCTACACAAATGCTACCTACATAAAAATTTAAACGAGTTTTTTATACGCTTACTATCATCTTCCTAGCCTTTATTATTCCCAAGATTATTTGGGGTCGACTACTAGTTCAACCGGTTATACCGAATATCAGTTTTTCCAGGAAACGACTGGTATCGGACCTCCGCAACCCTGAGGGCGAACTGAATTCGAAGGTTGTCAGTATATATTTATTCACTGCCTTCCCAATAACGATTGGCATAGATGTTCATGACAACCAGGACCGACAGCTTAGCATGCTCTCCGCAAGGGCGTGAAACATCACGGACATACCGGAGTACGGCCGTGATGTTTCACGTTATTGCCTAAGTTATTGTTAGAAAAACCCAACAACAGCTCCACTTGGGATTCGAACCAGAGACCTCTTGAACAACAGTCGTATACGCTAACCGCTAGACAAACAAGGCAGTTTTAAACGCTTTATAAAGGCCGTTATATTGTGAGAGTGAAGTCTATTGACAATCTGCCGTTAAATTATAATATCTCTAGTGAAATTGTAATATCACGGCTTTTTATTTGAAATATAGGCATATATTATAAATATCAAACATAGATAAATATGATATTATAATAATATTAAGGCTTCTTAGAAATTCTTTTCTAAGCCTAAATATTTATAAATAATATTTATATTACCTACCTGCCCCGTTGGTCTCGTGGATAGCGTAAGCGACTACTAATCAAGAGTTCAAATCCTATTTTTTGTTGCGGGGAATGCTTTCGCACCATATCCCTCGTATGGGGTAAGCGAAGGGTGTGTGTGGGACTCCAAGAGCAACCAGTCTACTACACAACCACTAAACCCCTACCTACCACTAAACCTTAAAATAAAAAAAATAAAAAAGTCACCCGTGGAAGGAGGATAATAAGAAGCAGGATACCTACCGGCCTTAGAAGACCCCTTCGGCTGCACCGGGATGTCATCTGTCTCGGGTCGTTTGCAGCGGCCACATTTCTCCAAGAGGTGGCCGCAACGACCCTGGGCGACGATTGGGGAACTAGCGACTTCTGCCGCGTCCCCTTCGAGCGGGATCGGCCATTTCCCGATTGCGCTCTGCGGACTCCTTCTGGAGAATAACGTCCTCACAGAAGGATACCGCGGCTTCCCATCCCTCGTCACTCGCCCGCATTGCCGCGACCAATGCAGGCGGTGACAGGTTTCGTCCGATCCGTTCGACCAAGACGCGACGCTCAGACTCCCACACAGGGCAGTCTTCCAGCGTATGCTGGGCGGAGTCCAGTTCGATTCATACTCCTCACATTCTAAGTGTAAAAATAGCAATCACCAAGATGAATTAATCGTGTTGCGACAATTTTCAGTCATTTTTAACTAGATATATAGGTTATTGAAAACAGTCTGAATTTCGAAACGTGAAGACATAGAGTTTTCTTTTTCATGCGCAAGTAAAACTGACGACAACGTTTGTAACTTATTAGAATAAATAAATATACGTACACTACATACGTTTTGTTTTAGCATTTGTAGGTAGATATTTCATATTGATTTTTATAGAACAGCTAACAATAGGCTTAGACCTGTAGTAGCTGAACACGATTGAAAGAAGATGAAGTTTCGTGTGTCAGTTAGTTGTTTATAATTATGTATAGGTATAGATACATGAATTGGTTTTTGAATATCAAAACAAAATGCATAAGTAGAGAATTCGTAGGACTTCTTCACAACCGAACAACTTCCTACGT
This sequence comes from Phragmatobia fuliginosa, assembly GCA_932526445.1. Classification (NCBI taxonomy): domain Eukaryota; kingdom Metazoa; phylum Arthropoda; class Insecta; order Lepidoptera; family Erebidae; genus Phragmatobia; species Phragmatobia fuliginosa. The sequence continues at coordinate 12,764,340 of OW052074.1, read as the reverse complement.
TTATACGTTTATTACGTGGTAAATACAATTTTAATTATCATATGTGGTAGGTATTTTATGACATTTGAAATGAGTTAATCTCGTTTATCTTCACAATTTCGTATTGGTTAGGTATTATTGTTTCTTATCAGATTTGAGATCAAATGATTGATGATCTTGAGCATTTATGTGACTTATGTAGTATTAGTGTCACGGGGACTTTAGAAACATACATGAAACGGACTTATAGAACACCCAGACTCAGAACAACAATTTGTAGATCACACTAAGTGTTGTCGTCGCATGTGGGGTTTGAACCCCCAAACTCAGCTCAGTAGAAAACGGCTGGGCGACTACTTAAACATCTAAATCATCCTTATTTATCCTCCATCCATGTTTACTTATCATATTTTTATAACTTTTGCCAAAATATCTGATCAAAAATCCTTTTCAAAGTTATTATAATTGCCATAAAATACACTTTTTTAAACTTGCAATGCTTAGAAAATTTAACATTATATTTATAAATAAGTATTTAGCAGCAGAGCACATTTTATTGACAAAATCAAGAAAACCATAAACGATTTTTTTAAATTTTAATACATTTATGGTACTACGCCATCTTGTTATCGACAATAACAACTTATTTGTGATCAACAGGTGTTGCCTGCTGTTAATCGTATCGATTTTAGTACCGCCAATAAATAAATCTCCTACCTGGGAGATTCATTAGGAATTTTCGTCCACTCTGATCTTATGGAATTTTCGTGCTTCTGAACAATAATCTTAATTAAAATAATTTTAACAAAAAGGAACCGACTTCAATGAAAAACTATTAGTACCCAAATCGCGACAATTGTGCCTATGATATTTGAGGAGTTCCCTCGATTTCCTTGGGATCCCATCATCAGATTTCGATATGGTGACGATGGGACTACCTGTAAGCTATGCCCATTCCAATGCAAAAAGAAATTTTGAAATTGGTTCATAAACGACGAATTTATCGCTGAACATACATAAAAAATAAATAAAAAAAAACCGACGAATTGAGAACCTCAGATCCTTTTTTTTGAAGTCGGTTAAAAATTTGTACAAAATAAATGGTTTAAGTCTCCTGATCTGGTTTTCTACTTCAAGTGTGATCCCCAGAGGGATTCATAACACTACCAACCATAGATATAGAATACCTACCATATATTCCATATATATATATACCATAGTATTCTATATCTATGCTACCAACCATGCATTCGAAATAATTAGTATTTATCAGCCAAGTAAATACAAAAATTTTACAACACTCCAAATTCGATATATGCCTACAATTATTGTTGTTAATATAGGTAAAGAGCAAAGTAAAACTCTTTGATATTCCTTGAACTAAACAACTACATTGAATAGATTTATTTACCTACACATGTATTTTTAAAAACATGCAATATCTAGTCTTACAATTGACCATTAAATTGCATACTAAAACCAATGGAATTCCTCAATTTCTGCTCATAGTCAAATTAATGATCAATTAGCTTCTAGTTCAATTGATTTTACCTGAATACATACCCCTAGAGCAAAGGCACTATCCTCACTTCATGCAATGAAGCAAAATAACATAAAACATTGAAAAATTGTGTAGTGTATATCTCATTTTTTCCACCGCAGTGGCAAGTAATTTCACAAATACAGCTCCTGACTTGTCTTGACTACTTATAGTTAATTGGTTATGTATGTTTAAGAAAACACAGAGATTAAATTACATCAATTATTTAATTACAAAATCCTAAAGGCTCCTCTACTTGATGGGCCAGCATCTTGAGAGTGAAATGATGTTGGAATATCTTATGGTGCAGTGGGACAGCAATAGGTTGGCCACTATTTTGGTTGAGTGTGGAACTTATTTATTAATAAAATAAATTAAAACATATTTAATGTTAAATATTTTAAAAATAATAATTGACTCAAGTACTTAGTACCATTATCATCTTCATCTTCCTACTCTTTATTCCCAAGTTTATTTGGGGTCGGTTACATCTACCATGTTATTCTTTAATTTTTTTATAACTTTATAACTTGTGCACACACCAGTAGAGAAAGTGACAAAATCAGGGTGTAATATAGGATGTCTCTTTCTATTTTGATAACTCTTGTGCACATTAAGACAATAATGGTACACACTTCTCTTACAAAATCTAAATCACAACTAAATGTTGCTATTTGCAAACTTTGCACTCACTAGTAACTGGGCCATCACCTAGAGGGAACATAAAGTACATATTAATTAATTGCTAATGCATCGTTTTGAGCTTCTTGTGCTAACTGCACTTGCAGATTTAATAGTTTATTTTTCAATACTACAATACCCATGAGTACTATATTTTCTGGTTTGAGTGCTCCAGATGACTCAACATTGTAGAAGAATTTGTTGGGTTTTGCTTCCCAATTGAATTCCGCCTCATACTGATCCTCATCTAGTTCAGTATGTTCACTCTTAGGCCATTCATCAGGTTTGGGGAATAATGTATGCCTCATTATATTATCTGGATCATATTCAAATGAGACACCAGCAGTGGGATTCCATTTTGCATGTTCCTTGCCAAAACCTTTCTTTGCATATGCTCTTAGTTTCAGCTCCTGTCCCTTTCTAAGCTTAATAATTAAAATTTCGTCAGCTTCACCGTAATCTGCTTGGTCTTCGTCTCTATGACGCGACGTGACAGGCACCACTCTAGGGTCGCTAGACTTTAAATCAGCAGTTGTAACGTGTCGTGTCTGATCTCCGGTGCACTTTACGTCAAGCGTAAACTCTACACTGCACTCAGAACAGAAGTCGGCACACATGCAATCACGGGAATAACGGATCTTGTCAACTACATCATCAGATATAAGTGGAATGAGACCGATGCGGTGAGCTAAGAATTCGTCGCTAAGTACAGTTGAATTTGCTTCCAGTTGTACCCAGTCAATCGCCATTGTTGGCGTTTCTGCTATGAAAACGCGTCTCATGCTGTTGGCGACGCTTAGTTCGGTATCTTCGACAACGAATTTTACGTTGTCATCTGTTAGTTCCGTTATGTGTACGGAAGGTTGATTAGCATATGGCATGTTGGAAGTATTATTTTCACAATATAATACTATCACTCACTTTCCTAATAAGTTTTGTACATTCATACACAGAATCAACAATGTATTGTAAACTGTAAGTAAACTGCTTGACCATTAGTCAAGTTGTCACTGTCAACTGTCAATGTGATGTGAATGTCAGACAATAGTTTTGTCAGTGTGGCCATGCTATTTTGCAAGATTATCATGTTTTGTTTTATAAATCTACTAATCTTTTACTTTAAAATATAACAGAAAACAAAGAGCCTTTTTTTTCGGCTGATATGTTGTAGATACTTTCTTTTTAAACACTTTGAGGATAGATAAATTATAATCGATACACAATAAAAAACACCACTAAGCTGGCAGATTTCTTTGATAGAAAAAAATATATGAGAAACTACTTTAGGGAAAACCCATGATAATACATTTTTAGTAAAAAAAAGATTCACCGACACATTTGAGATTTTTCCAATTATTGTTAATAAAGCCATGTAGATCTGATACAGGAAACTTTGTTTTTTACATGTTTTGTTAAATAGGCGGAATAAAGTATAAATTGAACGCAATCCTCCATTACCTAGATGCGTTGAGATTTTTTTTTTAATATAAATCTGCGGGATTGCTACCATGTACCTTTTTGTTAGTGAGTGAGTATGAAGTATGTTAGTAGCAATCCCGCAGATTTATATTTAAATGTTAATGACCATGAAAGTTTAGAACAATAATGCGTTATGGATATGAAATTACTTTTAACTTAAATAAAATAAAAATATTTCGCACATCTGACACAAAACTCCATCTAGTCCCAAGCAGGTCCAACCCAGGATTTGAACCTGGGACCTCAAAAGCACGGCAGTCACATACACTATCACTGAGCCGCCGAGGCAGTCAACCTCCATTAGGAACTTTAGAAACTTCAAGCATGTCAACTTCAAGTCTCGCGTCATGGCGCCGTTGGAACTTTTAATGGATTGTTCCCAATTTTAGAGTCCACGCTTTTGCACGCTTTTAGGGTTGCGTAGTTCATGACTCGGAACCCTCATAGATTCGCCATGTCCGTCCGTCCGTCCGTCACTAAAAAGATGAAACCTTGCGTGGAAATGTGATTCTATCAAGTCTATGAAGTGCTATAATAAAATTATGAAAGATATTTTTGGGGTACCTCCCCTACACGTAAAGCGGGGATGTATTTTTTCTCGCGTCTATCCCATCGTGTGGGGTATCATGAGATCGGTCTTTTAAAAACGTTGAAAAGTTTCCAAGATTATTTTTTGATTTGGGTATCCGTTTGTGAGTTGTTCAACTTTTATAGGGCATTTTTTCTCAAAATAATAGATAATGGCTAGTTCGAAAAATCTGAAAAAAATTATTATGGTAGTCCATGTGACAAACTTTAAAGGAAAACTATTACTTTTTCAGTTAATTACCTAGTTATCGAGGCCTAACTTGTATTCGTAAAAATAATGAAATAATAGGTAAACATAACAATTAAGTATCTATTGGACTTGACGAAAGCCATTACGCTGACACGCACTTGGCCGTTATTAGGGTTCCGAATTTTATGACTCGGAATCCTTATAGATTCGTCATGTCCATCTGTCCGTCCGTCCGTCCGTCCGACCTCGACTTACCGTCCAAACGGTAACTGCTAGGAAGATGAAAATTTGCATGAATATGTGTTGTAGTTTTTATTTGGGGTACCTCCCCAGCACGTAAAGTGGGGATGATTTTTTTTCTCGCGTCTACCCCATTGTAATGGGTATCATTAGATAGGTCTTTTAAAAACATTAAAGGGTTTCTAAGATGATTTTTTGATTTAAGTATCCGTTTGCGAGAAATTCCACTATAAAGGACACTTTTTGGTAAAAACAGGGCGTCCCCCCCGCCACTAAAAGCTAAACGGCTGTCTCAAAAAATCTGGAAGAATTCGTGATTATGGTCCATATAATGAACTTTAAAAGAAAACTATAACGGATTAGATGACTTTGTTAGTTCAGGAGTTATAGAGGGTTAACTTGTAAAATTAATAAGTAAACATAACAATTATTTATTGGGTATGATTTTAAATCCACGTATCATTATAGGTGACTGAGGAACCCCTTCCTGTGCTTGGCCTGATACGCACTTGGCCGATTTTTTTATATACTAGAAACAATATGAATGCAGTTCATTGAGTTGCAGACTTGACGAAATCAAACTTGGCAATCAAATCATCAAATCAACCTTGTGGCAAGAAATCACCGACTGAACATTGAATTGGGCATTATCTAGCTACTGCTCGCAGCTACGGCGGAGCTCCGCACACGTGTTATTATAATGTATAACTTTGTCTTTTTCACGATCTTAAGCACGATTTTTGCGAAATTGAAATCTGGTGTTTATGACAAAAAGTTTATTTACTTTAGAGAAAAATGTAATTAAGGTAGGCTAGGTACGACAATTCTCTTTGTTGTATCAGTGTCGTAAATAACTATACCTTTAAACATAATTAATATGATTGTTTTAAAAATAACTTATTCCTTTTTCGGTATAGAAGAAAGAGTCACATTGTATTGAGACCTATGTATATGACGTAGCATTATTTACTGATGCTATTCAGATAGGGTAAACAGACGTAAAACTTGTTTTTTTTATTACGAATACTTATACTGCAATTATTAACATTATGATATAACGTCCTTGAGAACAGATTTGTAATAAAATGACGTTGTTCCTAATGTTATCAATAACTTAATTATATACATAACTCATAATTTATCATTCCCTGGTTAAACTTCAACGTAGTCACTTGATTCTGTTTTAATATCTAATTAAGACGTGCGCAGATAATATGGAGTGCTATAAGCTAGAGCCCACAGTGAGTACATACATAAGTCTTGGCTTATGCGAGTATTATCTAAAAGTTGAAAGACATATAGACAGGATATGATATTATCCATCACCTACATTCACCTTTAACCTTTGCTCTATTCTAATAGGGTATTAATAAGAGATAAAATTTCGATTGTTGCGAAGCAGTCATTACTCAGACGGTTCTCGGGGCTGATTGCGGTGCGCAGAGATCCACGTTAATTATGTTGTAGTTTTATTTCGGGTTATCAATAAACATGGTTTTACAGACGGTTGAGTACGACCCTATGTGTGATAAGGAGAACCCACAAAAAATATCGTTTGAAGATGTGTCGGCTGCTGCCTACCGAATACAAAGTGAGATTGTAAAAACGCCATGCGTGGTAAGTTTACTTTTTTAACTAATGTGAATTACCTTTATTTTCTTTAATGAGATATTTTTATTAAGAAAGAAATATAATTGATGATCAATAAGACATAAATAATGTAATATAGAGTAAACAATAACTACGGTTATTAATCATAGTATCATAGTATCATTATATTATAAACATACTTGAAACAATAAGTATACATTTTCTGAATAAGTTACCATAAACGCTTTGTAACATTTCGTAATTTAAACTTTTAGACTGTTTACATACATTAAATATACCTACATATCATTAATTATCACCATCAATCAACCCATCGCCGTCCAAGGCTGCTGTTGAACAAGGGTCTATGTAAATATATATATATATGGTCTAATGAAATGATAACAGCATCTTCCTAACTTTTATTATTGCCAAGATTATTTAGGGTCGGATACTAGTTCAATCGATTTTACCCCGGAGCCACTGTTTGTCAGTATATTTGTTGGCACTGGCTTTTCAATAACGATAGCCATAGATGTTAATGACAACCAGGACCGACAGCTTAACTTGCACTTCGAGGCACTGGCGAAACACCACCATTTTCCACACTCTGAAGTGTTATTAAAGATTTCTTGTAAACCAAATCCAACAACAGCACGACCGGGGATTCGAACCCGAGACTTCTTGATCAGCAGTCGCATACTCTAAACGCTTAGTTAGCGTTTAGCATCAGCGTCGACGAGGCAATCTAACTAAAGAAGTTGTATATATATTTGTTTTTGTTAGTGAAAAACTATTTCAAACATTTTTTAGCTACGGAACTGTAAAACATCAAGGGTCTTCATAACAACATTTTTATTTTTTAGAAATCTCACATGTCAGCTACATTTGGAATGAAGATTTATCTCAAAAACGATTTCCTACAACATACAGGAAGGTAAACAAAATTGTACTTATCTTCATAACCTTGTAATCTAGTAAATGAGGTAATATATACATATATATATACATGAAACAAAAACTTATCATAATTCAGAACCTTAATTGTTTCGTCATGTCCGTCCGACCTCGACTTACCACCTGATTTACAATGATTTACAAGTTGGGTCTCGCTAGCTCCTAAACTGACAAAGTTATCTAATCCGTTTTAGTTTTTCTTTATAGTTCAACACATGGACAACCATAATGAATTTTTTTTAGAGTTGTTTTAACAAAAAATGTGCTTTATAGTTGATAACTCGCAAACGGACACCTAAATCAAAAAATCGTCTTAGCAACCTCTTATCTCACGAAAAATAAAGAAAAACGAAAAAATAATGTTGACTTTCGGAACTTAAACTCCATTGTTAATACTTTTTTCTTTAATATTGAAATTAGGTAAACGCGCGGCAAGGGTAGCATCGTAACACTATCTCTTAATCGTCGGCTAACGATAAAAAACCCCCATTGTATATCTTAATTAATTTTTATCAACACTCCTTTTATGTTTAAACGTGGCCCATACCCGAACTACATCCGAAGTCATAAAGAATATTCTTTGATTAAGGAAAATATAATTTCTTCAGTTTTAAAGAACGTGGCGCACGAAACGCGTTGCTGTTACTTTCAAAAGAGAACAAAACGAAAGGTGTAATCTCTGCATCTCTTGGTAACCACTCTCAAGCTCTCAGTTACCACGCACAACTCTTAAAAATTCCTACAACTGTTGTGATGCCCAACGTGGCGCCCATCATGAAGATAGAAAAGTGTCGCTCCTACGGCGCCAACGTTATAGTGTTTGGCCATGACATGAAGGAGGCAAAACATCACGCAATGTCTCTTGGAAAGGAGCGAGGACTTACTTATATTAATGGGTAAGTACCTCAAAGGTTTGCCTTCACAATTACACTCGTCAGGTGAGTTTGAACTGAGTAGAGGACTGAGAACGGTAAATCTGTACATACTGTCAATTGAATGTCTGGCCTACCCTTTGCAATCATCGCGCAACTAACGCTTGCTCAGGGATCTGCTCTTGATACACACACAATTTTGCCTATTATTATTATAAACAGGTGTGTAAACGTTCACATTTGGGCAAAATACATGATCTGGTTTACCTGTACTATTCAAGTATTGTCGTGTTAAGTACAGTCAGCCGTGAATGGACCTTTAAGCTGGTAATGTTTCACATACATACATATATATTTGAAAGCAGCATGTATCGTCTTCGTTTATACAGCGGCTGGGGCCCAAAGCCTGCCTAAATGACTCTACCCTGCGTGTTAGAAAGCAAGCAAACGATGGCTAAAGTAGCATCGTAGAGTAGTCTTCACTATCCTCATTGTAAATTCATCACAATGCAGCGTAGTGACCCACACTATGACAGCCTAGTGCGTGCAGCATTGGGTCTCTGGTCTCGCACTCAACAACAAAATACGACAGCACGACTGCTGCCATTTTAGGAAGCAACTCATATAATATATTCAGTAGAATGATTTTGTGCTTACAGGTACGACCATCCACATATAATGGCAGGACAGGGTACAGTGGGATTGGAGATTATAGAACAGGTGCCTGACGTAGATGCAGTGTTGGTACCAGTTGGAGGCGGTGGGTTAATCGCTGGAGTTGCCACTGCCATCAAACATCTCAAGCCACACGTGCTTATTTACGTAAGTTGATATAAGTAGAAGAAAACTGCGTTTGTTTCGAGATAAAGTAAACGTTTTGAATTAAAAATATGTATTTACATGTCTATCACAAATAAGTATGTTCCCTTTAGGTTTTATTTTAACTTCTTATCCTTCTCGTAAAATCAATTAAAATTGATTTCGATTGCCGTTATTCCATCTCTGTCAAAAAAAGAAAAACAAATTCCTTTACATTGGTCGGTTTTCGTTAGTTTTAATTTGAATGTTTTTAGTTACTTACTGTATACAAGTACACCACCTAAGCTATTTTAAAAATAATATGCTATTCCATGAATTTTCATGTAAAAAAGATTCACACTCCTGTTTGGTGAAAGACTACAGCAATTCACGGATAAGAAAGGTTCACTGTAAGTTTGTCATAAAAGTATATATTATAACATAATGGACTGTTTCCCTTGTTTATTCATAATTTTGGTTTGATATGTATGAATAGGATCTCTTTGCAGTTTTATCAATTTCATAATTTGCTCCTTTAGTGAGCTCTTACGAAAGGTACTCATAGGACGAATAGTGATGTTAACACTACGTATTTTTAATCCTTCACACACGAATACACAGCTAAAACTGAACTTGTATTCTAAACGTTAACGCTTGTTAATTGATATATCAATCCTCGTTTGTCTAATGTTGAGGATTTATATCGCTCACACCGTGGTTCACTGTTATTTTTTCCGAAACATTATTAAAAACAATAAACATAGTTATACGCGCCGCTGCACGTAGGTTATCAAGGTTAGGTTTTATCTTGACTGATGGGCACTTGTTAAGATAGAAATAGATGTATCATAAAAACGTGTGAGCAATAATTGTGCAAACTTGAACACAAATTTGGGAGGACGCGTGAAATTAATTGCATATTACCCTTGTCTAGTAGTAAGAAGGTAGTAGAGCCATGCTAATTTTAGATCGAACAGGAAGGCTCGACTGGACCCATACTACCCTCACACAGAAGACCAATCGAAAATTCATGCTATCGTATTAAGTTGGTGAATGTTAGACCGGAGGACAACGATGCAGGAGCATTTTACTAGGCTGCCATAGTGTAGGTCACTATGCTTCATTGTCTGCACTTACAATGAGGATGCGGGAGGAATGCTTTACATTGCAGTTGCAGCCTGACTCTGCATTTTCTATTGTTTAATTTAAGGTGAAATGGTGTGAGAAATGATCCGGACCAATATAACCTCGTGTCCATCTCGATTAAAGTGTACCTACCTCACCTCAAAGGCTGGTAACGTGCTTTCCTCGGTAGCTTGCGTTCAAAGGTTCATAAAACCAATTTCTATCAAGTGACCCACAATTTAGTTTTAATTTGAACGAGTAAAATTATTATTTTTACACATGCCAATGTTAACAATATGACGTTTAATTAATAATTGTAGTTTGGGTTATACATCTAGTTATGGTTAGTTATCGGTTAAGTTGAGAAATGTCAATAATTGTGAAAGAGGACTACAACTCTCCCTCTCTCTCTCGTTTTGAAATCAAATTAATAATACTATAAATATAATATTTTATCAATATGTCAATCGTAATCAAAGGTCAATGACTTCTAATCAGAACCAACTTGTATGTATTAATTCACATACATTTAACGAGGCTAAAGGGTAGACCAACACTAATTAAGCTTAAACATACACAAGGCAGCCACGATATGTGCTCACTAGCAGTATAGCACTTTGTGTGTGTAATACACATACAAAGTGTTATCACAAGAAGCTCATTAACGTGATTATGGTGGTTTGAAGTATTTCATCATCTGGCCACGCTTGATACTATTTTACAGATCGAGGTCGATACAAATACGTCGCCAAATGATGTAAAGTTCGAAAGATTATTTTAGTAATGTTCTGTGATTAACTGCGGTTGATGTTCAAATGTATGTCACATTTGCATATCCGATCACCAGTGTTATTCCCTAAGAAAGCAAACTTGCATACAGCATTCACACAGCGACAAATAACCGAGCTTTACTTGACTGTATCTATAGCAATGCTGTACGCAAACTTTCCCTAGATTCTGCATTCTACAAACGTAAACGTTAATAGAAAACAGACAAATGTATGGCAATGAGATTTCACAAAGAAGGCGTTTAGCGATTTTAGAAAGGGAATAGATGCGAAACACTTGCTTGATTAAGTGGATTCTCGTCCACTTTCAAGTGAATCATCATCTCGTTCACTCCTAAACAATATGCCACCCCCAAGTATGGTTCTCTTTAAAATATTGTTGAATGAAAAACAGCACTTATCCTTAGGTAAAGTTTTTAAAGTGATTACCTAAATTTGTAAAAGGAACATTCATTTAAACAGTTTTCTAAGGCACTACATGTTTTAAGTATTCTTGTTTTATTGTGCAGGGTGTTGAGACAGAAAAGTGTCCAAGTATGAAACAGGCGATGAACAGCGAAGAACCTGTGTGTGTGCAGATCAGATCCACACTAGCCGATGGTCTAGCTGTACCCACAGTTGGCTACAACGCGTTTGTCACCGTCAAAAATTTTGTTGATAAATTGGTAAGAAAAAGTTAAAGAAAAGATTACAAGAAAAACGCCAGTTTTGAAAGGTAAAATGAAATCCTAAATGCGAAAGTTTATGTATACATAAACTTTCGCATTTAGGATTTCGAGAGAGAGTTTAAGTTTATGTAGATGAATGTGAATGATGTTTGTAACTCTATCACGCAAACACTGCTGAACGTATTCAGATTCAGATAAAACTTTACGTCAGAATAAAAAAAGCGGCCAAGTGCGAGTCGGACTCGCCCATGAAGGGTTCCGTACCAGCAAGTAACATCATATAAAAGATCTTGTAGTTCGTTGTAACTTTCATCGATGTTTTAATAATAGTGTTTTGATTGGATGAAAGGTAAATTGCGTGTTACGATTTATGACGTATTAAAAAAAAATTACTCACTAGATCTCGTTCAAACCAATTTTCGTTGGTAGTTTGCATGGTAATGTACAACATATATTTTTTTTAGTTTTATCACTCTCTTATTTTAGAAGTTAGAGGGGGGGGGACACACATTTTTCCACTTTGGAAGTGTCTCTCGCGCAAACTATTCAGTTTAGAAAAAAATGGTTTTAGAAACCTCAACATCATTTTTGAAGACCTATCTATAGATACCCCACACGTATAGGTTTGATGAAAAAAAAATTTTTGAGTTTCAGTTCCAAGTATGGGGACCCCCAAAATGTATTGTTTTTTTTCTATTTTTATGTAAAAATCTTAATGCGGTTCACAGAATACATCGACTGACCAAATTTCAATAGTGTAGCTCTTATAGTTTCGGAAATAATTGGCTGTGACATACGGACGGACAGACAGACAGACTTGACGAATCTATAAGGGTTCCGTTTTTTGCCATTTGGCTACGGAACCCTAAAAACACGCACACTCATAACAGAACAATAGAAATCAAGTTATCCTTAAAAATACCTTCTGAGAATTATCATGAAGTGCCTATACCGGTGGACGTTGGTTACACAACAATAATATACCATGGAATTGTTTAGGTATGGACAGAGGCTACTTTAGCGTGATAACCACCATACAACGGTCAATAATATATTTTTTATAATTATAGCTCCTAAAGCTAAAAGAAACTAGAAATCGCCAGCTTTTCAATTTGGATTATAATGTACCCATAGTGACTGTTAATTTCACAATTTCAATTTTTTAATATTTATATAAAATACAAAAAAAAAATACTTTTTTTTACAGATAACTGTGAACGAGGACTGGATAGCTCGCGCTATCCTGCGCTTGATTGAGCAGGAGAAGTATGTTGTGGAAGGCGGCGGAGCAGTGTGTGTTGCAGCCATCATGGCCGGGCTGGTCCCAGAACTTGAGGGCAAGAAGTTAGTTCTTACTATTTTCGTTTTATGATGACTGATGATCCTTGATAGTTTTCCACATGTGAGACAAGTTTGTTTTGATTTGACTTTCAGTACCTCAGTTAGCTACGGTTTTTTTTATATAGATTGAAATCCTACTAAAGTGACTCTACTCTAACTGAAGGGAAGCATGAGTAGAATCCAGGAGTAAAGGTAGGTCACCACCCTCATTGTGAGCACAGACAATGCAGAATGGTGACCCACACTGTGATGGCATAGTGAGATCATGTGAGATGCTTCTTTATCTTTGTGTCTCCAGTCTCACACTCAACAACGAAATGCGACAATACGAATGCTCTCATTTTTAGGTTAGTCTTCTGTATTCTAGCCCATTCGTGTTGAATTCAGTGTGTATCATCTCAAATTCCTTTCTTCTGTCTCTTTTTAAGAAAGTCTTTATAATACTCTTTATTTTTATAAACAGTATTTCGAGATAAATTATCATTTCGATTTAATTAAGTAGATTTTTAGGATATTTAGTTTCAACTAATTGAAATAGGATCCTCTTCATATCCAGGGATAACAAATCTAGACTAAGAACCACAATAAATCAACAATTTCATAAGTATGGCGTGTCCTTTAGGGTGGTGTGTATTCTGTCCGGTGGTAACATCGACACTACAATACTAGGCCGGTGTCTGGAACGAGGTCTCGCCGCTGAGCAGCGTCTCGTGAAGTTCAAGGTCACCGTTAGTGACCGGCCTGGAGGCATCGCGGAGTTGTGCAAACTTATCTCTTCCGCCGGTGTTTCGATCAAGGATATTATTCAAGAGCGCGCCTGGGTCCACGGTGATATCTTCAGTGTTCGAGTAAATACTAATTTAAGTAAAAATAAAGTAGTAAAGGCAGTCTTTGTCTAGAAAGCGAGTTTAAACAGGAATTAATTGGAGTAAACGGCTTTTGCCATAAAGAAGTTCGTCAACTTTTCAATCTGAGATGGAAGACTTCGTTGCAGCTATTTATATTATAATCATGACCTCATAGATCTCGTATACGGACGGTATCTGTTTCCAAATTAGATATAAAATGTGCTGTGGTAACCAGAGTTTTGATAAATCATCTTCCTAGCTATTATTCCCGAGTTTATTTGGGGTCGGCTACTAGTTCAACCGGTTTTACCTGAATTTCAGTTTTTCCACGGAGCGACTGGCATCGGACCTCCGCAATCCTAAGGGAGAACTGAAATTCGAAGATTGAACTAGGAAAAAAAAATGTTGAAAAATATGTTTTATAATAAAATTGTTTATAGTGGTACAATACTTAAAAAAGAGCTACTTATTTGATTTAATCGGTTTCAGATACTTTTACTGTACCTACCGACTTTCTAAAAGATTCCGAGGAATTCATAACCTCTTTCTGTTTTGGAACTCAGTTAAAACGAATAATAACTAATTAAGTAATTACTGTCTTGTGCTTTAGGTAAAGGTAGTATGTGAAACTCGTGGCCCTGAACATTTGGAAGACCTCCGTACTTTGATTGCCAGCGCATACCGCGAGTGGGACTTTGCTGGCGAATACGATGCATTCACCCGGAGGAATAGCACAGAGTCTATAGACGATGTTTCACATTAGCTGAGAAAAGAAAACTTTACACTCTAAGTGATATTTTTATTTAAAGAAACTTAAATATTATGATATGATTACTTAGTAATGTTATTGTTTTTATGATGTACTTGGAGACTATTTAAAGCGTAATCGATCGGTTGTCATATCAAACTTGGCACAATTCGTCTATCAACCCATACAGATATTTCATGTTTCACTGGTGAGTGGGCGACCGGAGACCTAATGATGCAGAATCGTCTTAATAGACCGCCATAGTGTGGGTCATTGCAAGACATGCAGCAGCCCTGAACTTGACGGTGAGTCGCAATAACTGCCACGACGATTCTGTCAAGAGTGTTCTACTAAGAAGAAGTGTGGGTCACCATACTGCATTGTCTGTAATCGCAATGACCACTACTCTTGACACCTTCTCATGCTTACCATCAGGCAGAATAGAATCACTTTGACAAGCTAATAAAAGAAGTAAAATGCTTATAAAAATTTGGGAAAAATTTAGTACATTTTTGTAATCACCCATATTCGTTTTCAAAATCGTTTTTCTAACATTCTGTATATATGTAGGTACTGATGAAAACTTAATTCATCAGTAATTGTGTGTCTAGGCTGATTTAAAACTTTTTCATTTTGTCAGTTTATGAAAGATTGCAGCTAACATCACTGCCAAGAGAAGGAAAACTTGAAACAAACCCTTTACCAACCCGTCTGGCCAGCGTGGTATAGTAGTCCAAAACCTCCTTTCAAAGGAGAGGCCTATGTCCAGCAGTGGACTGTTAAGGCTGTTGATGATGATGATGAAAGATTGTTGTAAGCATATATGATGTGTCATCATGGCCTATTTGAATAAAACAGAAGGTAGGAAACCTGTCTACATCACTAAAATTATTATTTTTTCAATTTATTTCAAATAAATGTAATGCATTCTGTGATAAATTTCAAAACGAGTTATTTGTGATTCGTGATTTTGTTTTTAAAAATAAACAAATTTCGGCAAAGTAATTTTATTTCCATAGGATTCTAGATCCCATAACCCCATGACTAGACTAATGTGACTTCTGATGTACAATGTGTTTAGTCACTAACTTTATATTATTAATACCTCTAATATCTAGTAGTTGCAATAACAAATAAATTTCATAAAAGCAGTAGTCTAGTAGTATATTAACCCTTATAGGAAAACTGTAGCGGATTTGTAAACTTTTTATTACAGAAGTAATAGGCGCCTAACTTGTAAAATGCACTCACTTCGTACAAAAATAAAGAAATATTAAGTAAACATCACAATTATTATCTATTAGATACGATTATAAAACCACCTACCATTGTGGGTGACTACGGAACCCTATTCAATGCGTGGCCTGACATGCACTTGACCAATATTTATTTATATGCCTTTGTGGATCTATAAATTATATATTTTAAGCAAAAAACTTTTCAAGGCTTGAATCAAAATATCTATATGCCAAATTTTATTGAATTCGCTGCAGACAAAGGGACAAAACAGAGTTATTTTGAAATTTATAATATAACTAGTTTTTACCTGGGACTCGTGTAAGTATCTCAGTTTTCGCGGTAACGAGTATGCCTATGTCATTTGTCATAAATCAAAGCATTTCCAAAATTTCATTGAAATCAGTGTAGCGGTTAAGTGTAATAGACAGATAAATACTATTACTATGGAAAAGACCCTCCCCTATCAATGACAACAAAGGCGATTCACACACTGGCGACGCGCCCATGCGTCCGTCGCGTAGCGCGGAGTGGCAGATTTTAATATTGTATGCAAGTACATGGATTAGGCGATTCACACACTGGCGACGCGCCCAGGTGCGTAGGCGCGGGGCAGCAGACCCCGCGCGCGGCCACGGAGGAGCAGATCTGCTTCTTCGATCAGATTTCACTTGCGCCTGACGGCTTTGTACGCGGCCCGCATTAAACTAAAGGTTACTTTCCATTTGGTCGTCGTCATCACTTGTACCGTAACTTGGCAAGACAAGAAGAACGCGTAAAACATTTACAGGGAATTTTTGATTCCAACCTCCTTTAAATAAATAGCACTTTGACTAATCTGGTTAGTTACAAAATTAAAAGAAAAAGAAAATAAAGACAAACAAATTTGTCAAGTGTGAATGTATAATTAATAAAAATAATATTTCCAGATCCTCCCCACAACAAAACAAACAAAAAAAATGATGAAAAAAATATGTAAACCTAATTTTCTAATGTAAGAAAATAGTAAAATCCTGTAAAAATGGCTAAGCCTGACGTAAGTATAAACAAGTAAGGTGCTTTCGATAGATTAGGATTTTGTCTCTCCTCTTGCCTTATACTACATTCGTCTTGAAAGTCGATTTCACAAAGATGAATGTTTCGCAACATCTGACACAACGCTATCTGGTCACACGCTAACTCACTGATGTAAATATATAAATATAAATATATATTTATAAATATATATTATATATAATTTATGTTGTCAACACATACATTTACATAGAAGACATAAATACGAGTGAAAAGCACCATCATCTTCTTAGCTTTTATTCCCAAGTTATTTCCCAAGTTTATTTAGGGTTGGCTACTGAAAAGTTTATTTGGATGAAAAGCACCTATAGTATCCTAGATAAATATTAAAATGTATCTACCTTTAACCTGTACCTTATATGGTAACTGTTTTCTGCTGCATAATACATGATACGTGGTTTTTAGGATCCATTATTTGATCCATTTTCTGACCCGGATAATCCACGCAAAATTGAATTTGAAGGAATATTAGCTGCAAGTAAGCGAATTGTGGGCCAAGTCGTACGAACAGGATGCACGGTATTTACTAATTGTATATTTATCAGATGTGAGACATATTTCAATATGGATTTACAATAAAACTGTTTGTTCTGTAGAAAGCTCAGTCATCGGCAATGCTGGAGATGGAGCTGTATATAAAACAGGAGTTTCTTCAATTTACTGGAAGGTTATTTTTTTATCTAATTTCCAATAACATTTGTATAGCCTACGTCACCCATTTATACATTATAAGGCTAACAAAGCCTTAAAATGTATACATGGGTGACGTAGGCTATACAAATGTTATTAAAAGTCTAAATGTACTTGTTTTCTTTTTCATAAATGTGACTTTATTTTGCCTGATGGAAAGCATGAGTAGAATCCAAGTGTATTTGTCACCATCCTCATTGTGAATGCAGCATGGTTACCCACACTATGGCAGCCTAGTGAGATGCTTTAGCAACATTGGGACTCTGAAATAAAATAGTCACAAAATTCACATAAAAAATTTGCTAACGTTAAGTAGACATTTACAAAAAAATATAAAGCGCATTAACAACTCTTAACATATGTACTTCCTGACATAAACGACCTAAAGTCTTAGTCTTTCTTGATCTCTGAACCAGAAAACACCACTTTATTAGTTCTTGAGCTACCTGTTAATTGTCTGCTCGAAGCTCTCCAAGGTCCACTGTATCGCTGCAGCAATATCTGGGACGATCAACAGGACACCAGAGGTTATGTGTCTTTACTTGTCCAATAATTCGCGTTCTTTATTACTCTCCATTTTCTATGATTACTTTACAAAGGGCCCAAAATCTCCGTAAAACCTGTATTTCTGTTATGAGGAGTTTATTTTCCTGGTTATGTGTCGTGTTCAAGCCTCACATCCGTTCATAAGTATTGTTCCACATAACCACCCGTAATTTAATCATCAGCTTTAAAGAGCGTGGCCTACGGAACACTCTTCTGCTGCTTAGTGATGAACAAAAAAAGTTGGGTGTGATCGCCGCTACTACGGGTAACCACGGCATTGCTGTTAGCTACCATGCGACACAAATGGGCATACCCAGTATAGTCGCCATACCTTTCTGTGCACCGGTAACAAAAGTGAAAAGGTGTGAGAAGTTTGGAGCTAAGATATTGATGTTCGGTACAAGCATTGATGAAGCCAAACACCATGCTTTAACCTTGGCTAAGGAAACAAAAATGTTGTACGTTAATGGGTGAGTTTATTTTATTTCTTTCATTTCTGAAATTGTTATCTAAGCTAGGGCTCCCTTCAAAATTATAAAAAATAAAAACTGAGATAAGATTTCGAAACAATATAACAAAACGGCGATATCTGATAGTTTGCAATTAATTGGATAAAAGCACTGTCATCAACAATCCATAGTCCCACTGCTAGGATCAGGTCTTCTCTCAGGAGAGGCTTAAGGTCATACGTCCCCACGCTGGCCGAGTGCAGCTTTGGGAACTGACAAGACAACGTTGTGGCTACGTAATCTTGCCGTCGGATGTTTTTAAGCCGCCCGAAGGCCTCCATTGAAGCTTCACGATAACAAACGGGTGGTCACGATATGCGTGACCTCCAAATCATGGCGACTTATGGTGTCATGCCACTAACGGTCACCCATCCAGGTACAGACCGCGCTGTCGAAACAAATGCAATGTAATTTAGTTGAATTAGTGTTCGTACTCATTTAATACTTAATATTTTGTACTTGCAGTTTCGACCACCCAAACATAATAGAGGGCCAAGGGACAGTAGGTATTGAAATAGTAGAACAGGTTCCCGATGTGGATGCGGTGATTGTTCCTTGCGGAGGTGGCAGCCTTTTGACTGGAATTGCTGTAGCTGTCAAACATCTCAAACCTGATACGGAAATATACGTAAGTCGTGATGCTGAAACCAACAGCCAAATTTTATGAAAACGGTTTATTACCTCATAACTTTGATTTAGAAAAAAACAGTAATGAAAATTATGTTGTCGTCAATTACTGAATGTAGTGTTACTGTCTGTAGAGTAAGCAGCCCCAATGCGGGTGTAACGGATAAATACTTGTAGTTTAGCACCACGTGTGAACGGCATATGATATTAAGGTGAATTTTCTTCAGAGCTATTCCACTTAGATTCTACGAACATGTCACATAGTAAAGCCGTGATGACCGAGTCATGTATTTAAGCAAAGATCAGAAAAACCTTTGGGACGTCGTTTTTTCTAAACCAAATAACAGTTTTTTGTACATACAAAATGATCAGTTCAAGCTCATGCTTGTCAGTATGCATAATGAACAACCGCACGACTGTGTAAACCGTCCCAACGAGCACTGCCGATGGATCGCGGTCAGCACCGGCGGCAGTGCAAGCGTTACATACCAACTCAACCTCATACGAGTATAATAACATAGTAAAACATTTTTTCAGGGAATTGAAACAGACAAAACTTGCAGTATGACAGAATCACTAAGGAAAAATGAAAGAATATTTTTTCCAATTGATTCGAGTATATCAGATGGTTTAGCTGTACCTAAAGTTGGAGTAAACACCTTTTACACTATAAGCAGGGGAGGACTGGTTGATAAAATGGTATCAATTTTTATATTTAAATGATCTATTAATCGTTACTAATAAAATAAAGCGGTTTTTTCTGTTAGTTGTCGTTAAACGCCCCAATGTATTTAATAACATCTAAACTAAAATTGGAAATTATGTATTTTAGTATTGAAAGTAATACTTATTTAAAATTCTTGTCTAAGTCTACTTAGAATCTAGTCTCAACAAAGTCCCCTGTCTTCAGCAGCAGACTGTCAGAGGCTGTGAATTATTTGAAGATGATAAAAATATGGGTATTTCCTAAAATAATATCGTTTATTCTGCAAATAAATTGTATACTTTTGAACATCAAACTTATTTAGTGCAAATGGGTAAAACTTTTATTAGACTAGCCTTGAGAAAAAAAGGACGAAACTAAGTGCAACTAAAAACAATCTAAGTGTAGTTAGTTCCAGATTCATAATTAACACTTTAATGGCCAGGTGGTTGTAAAAGAGGATTGGGTTGCTCGTGCCATTACGCAAGTAGCGGAACAAGAAAGGTTTGTGTGTGAAGGAGCTGGCTGCACCGCCATGGCGGGTATCATGGCTGGGCTTTTCCCTAATTTGAAAGGGAAGAAGTGAGTTATTGTTCACATAACTATGCGCTGATGACCCGATATTTTTATAAAATTGACCAGATAATATATCATTTTTGTTCAATAGGAACTGGGCTTTATGTTTTATACGTATCTTGTAGCTGTATGGTAGAAAGTTTTGAGTGGATATTTTACTATATACTACTGGGGTCACTGCTATTGATTCTGGTGTATAGAAGTTACAGTATTAGACTTGTACTAGGGTGCTTAAGAGGTAATTTTTTATAAGACTCGATGCTTGATTTCAGAGTTGTAATAGTGTGTACTGGAGGCAATATAGACACCACAACACTCACGCGCGCGCTTGAGCGAGGCATGGCTGCCGAGGGGCGCCTCATAAAGTTTAAGGTGACGGTGGTCGACCGGCCCGGGGGCATGGCGGACTTGTGCGGTCTACTCGCTAGTTTAGGTGTAACTATGCGTGATTGTGTGCCTGAGAGAGCTTGGGTCAAGGGAGACGTGTTTAGTTGTGATGTAAGTAGCAGTTGGCTAATGATTTTCCTAATAGTAAAGGGAACAATTTGTTTAGTAATTAATCTGGTGACAAATGGCAATGAATAGTATTAGGTATATAAGCATGACCCAATACGTCGAATGTAAAGTCAATACTCTGTAAATGAATTTAATAAAATAGGTATGAAATTGAATTTTTTTGTACAACGTATATAAAGTAAATAAGTAGTTTGAGAAATGTTAATATACATAATTAAATTCGGTTGCAGTTGAAAGTAATCGTTGAAACTAAAGGATGGCCACACGCCAAAGAAATGGTAGAAGCAGTGAAAAAGCACTTCAAAGAGTGCTACTTCCCTGAAATGAGTGAAAGATCTGAAACGTCTCCAGGCACTCGACGTGGACCTTGTCTAGCACCTAATCCTGTGTGTATGCAAAAATGAATAATCGTTGTCCAGAAAATGTTAGTACTTTTTTGTTTATGCATGAGCCTACCAAAATGATCCCACTCTGCCTAACGGACAGTACGAGTATTATGTAAAAGAATTGGTAACCATTTAATTGCGAATGCAGACAATGCAGTATACCTACACTATGGCCGGCTATTCTAAGCTATTCAAAAATATATCAATACTAATAACCGTTGAAGATAGTATTATTCGTATTTGTTTTTATGTTCTGTTATTACAGAATTTAATAACTTAACTATGTGGCTATGGGATTAGACTTGGCTGGTAATTGAATTAGGTGATTGTCGATTTTGTGATCCGGATTAAACAACCATGAACTCATATTTATTGTAGATATAAAATTTATTGCTATCTAATAACACTACAAAATAATATTCTTTCTTTATTAGATGAGAAGACATGGTGCTTTGCAGCGCTGTCTATATTGAACCAAATAATACAAGAAATGATTCCTGACCCTGTCCTATTGTGGAAAAATGAGTACTTGTAAAACAAAACAGTTCTTGACTCGAAATATCTCTTTTTTAGAAGTTTTTGTAAATTATTAAAAAATGGGAAAAGAAAATTCGTTGTTTTGTTATGTAATACCTGCCGTGCTGTATGGTTCTGAAAGTTTTCCCATTACGAAAGCTGATGAGAGACGCCTGAACGTTGCTGAAATGCGAATGCTAAGATGGATGTGTGGTGTAACTCGGATGGACAAGGTCTGAAATGAATACATACGAGCAAGTCTGAAAGTAGCGCCACTGGATGTAAAGTTAAGAAGTAATAGGTTATCTCGGTATGGACATGTTATGATGAGGAAAATACGGCGAGGAAAATGTTGGGGATGCGAATTGAAGGCAACATTGCAAGAGGAAGACCAAAAACTTTTTACTGCTAGAATGTCATTAGCATTTTAAGAAGATTGTCTGTACTTTAAATGAGACGATTATCCCGGAGTTAGTTTCTCAGGGCTAGTCCAGTTAGGAATGCCAAAAAAATAACTTGCAAATGTCTCGTTTTATTGGCTAATATTTTTTCGAATAGAGAATAAGGCTAGAAATCGTTTGTAACTTGGTTAGGGTGGGAGGGGGCGGTTTCGCATTGTATCTACCATTGTTTCCTTTGCTTTCACTAGTCAAAATCAGTATATCAGTCATACTGCACATGATAAATGATTTAAATTTTAATGAACCGTTTTCGCCCGCGGCTCCGCCCGCGTGTATCTCGATTATTGCAGTAACAAGTAGCCTATGTGTTATTCTGTTATATAAGCTGTTTTACTCTAAAGTTTCATCCAAATCCGGTTAGTAGGTTTTATGTGAAAGAGCAATAAACATACATACGTAAATACATACACAAAAACTTTCGCGTTTATAATATTAGTAGGATTTTGCATTGGATACTATGTATACTTACATAGGTATACCTAATTCCCAATCGATTTCAGCAGTGGCGATCGTTACTAATTTATCAAACAGAGGAACTAAAATGATTTTATTCCTATTCCCTCTATTTTTTCCCGAATCAAGTTACCCGATTTTGCCCGAACAATTGCTGAACATAAGATTCAGTAGGCTCTCAAAAATGACGGTCGATGTGGCCATAAAGTACTCGAGTGGCGACCGCGTACTAAACGTTGGTAAACACAACGGGTCGTTAGTATAGTATGCAAATTAATTGGCTTGGCATGTACCTACACTGCATTAGACCAGACCATTACAAATCTAGAATTTAACAATACCAATTTTACAATAACTTTTAGGGCTTGGGTGAGATGTAGTATGTAATTTTATGTAATTAGAAAAATTATAACTAAAACAACTCAACAAGTAATAATTAAAATTCTAACTTATTTTTTGTATGAACTTCTATAACTTATTTTAGACATATCTAATTATGACCTCTATCCACAAATTGATTCAAATTGTAACACTTAATGACAGTCTGAAAGTCAAGCATAGAAACTTGGACACTTATTTTTTCAAATTTTGTCAAAATTGAAAAAAACAACATGTAAAATTTTTCGTGTAATACTTCTGTACTAATAGCAGGCTCGGCAGTATTAGGTAGTGAAGGAAGAAATAAAATTCCAGGTAAAATAATGAAAGCCGAGGTAAGTGGTGATGAACAATTCTATAACGATAACCTATAATAGGTACATATAACATAGGTTTGTATATTTTATTAGGTTAACAGCTTACACCGTTACGTATGTAACGGGTAATACGGTGATCAAAGATGTTCGGCAAATATAGGGCTATGCATTGAAATGTCGGTCAAACGTTGCTCATCATGTAAATATTGTTACTGTAATGTACTGTACTGGAACGGTTGTGGTAATTGTAATAGAGTATAATAATAATATTCAACCAGTTTTAGTTATCGATACATAGATTTTCCATCAAGTACTTATAGCTCCTTTATAAGATATATATATTCATCATCCTCCTAGCCTTATTCGCAAGATTATTTGGGGTCGGCTACTAGTTCAACCAGTTTTACCTCAATTTCAGTTTTTCCACGGAGCGACTAGCATCGGACCTCCGCAACCCTAAGGGAGAACTGAAATTCGAAGATTGAACTAGTTGTCAGTATGTTTGAGGGCACTGACTTCCCATAACGATTGCCATAGGTGTTCATGACAACCGGGAACGACGGCTTTACGTGCTCTCCGAGGCACGGGCGTGAATCAACGCCAAACTTCCAAACTCCGGGCAGCTATTAGGAATTTCCTAAAAAAATCTCAAAAACACTTTTTGGCCCGACCCGGGTCAAAAAGTGTTAAAAATATATTTATATATCTATATATATTTTTAATATAGATAGATATATAAATATATATTTAAAGATTGTTCTATCTTTTACCGTAACTCGACAGCTCAAAATGATCTAATGCCTCCATGCGAAGCTCGAACCTGTAATTTATATTATGGGACTGGCTGCTACCCGTGGACCCGTGGACCGTGTTATAAGACTAAAATGTGCTGTAACGTATTCCGCGTCTCTCTGCACCTAATCCTCATGAATTAGGTTCCCCGTACTGTGTCTCTCTTAAAGTCTATGAAAAAAATATTCTTACATAAATTAGTAGAAATACGCTCTCAAACTGAATGGTTCGCTTCTATCGTGCTGCGCCGAGCAGTTAAAAAGTGGAACTCACTACGAGTGCACATATTTCCTTTCCCTTATTTTCCAGGGTCCTTGTAGCCGCCATATGCTTAATTGTCTGCATTTACAATGAGTATGATGGCTCCGATTCTTATATTCTACTTGTGCTTTCCATCAGGCAGAGTAGAGTCAGGCAGGCATTTAAATTAATCTTACTTCTAAAAAATTATAATACAAATTCATGTTACAGGATATAGACTTCGATGAAAATTGCGATCCATATAACCCTCGCAAATGTGAATATGAAAACATATTGGCGGCAAGTCGCCGAATTGTGGGCCAAATCGTACGATCGCCCCTCATGGTATCGGCAGCAGTATTAATTGTAGATTTCAAGTTTCAAATTTCTTATTTTATACTTTATGATGAATCTATTTTTTTTTCAGCAAGCTCAAATGTCAGAGAGCCTTGGACTGGATCTTTATTTAAAACAAGAAATTCTTCAATTTACTGGAGGGTTAATTTTATTTTTTTATTTTTATCACTTATCAAATTCATCATGATCATCAACAGCCTTCAACAGTCCACTGCTGGACATAGGCCTCTCCTTAGAAAGGAGGTTTTGGCCTACTATACCTGGCTGGCCAGACGGGTTGGTATAGGGTTGGTTTCAAGTTTTCGTTCTGTTTGCATTGATGTTGTCTTGCGTAGTTTATCCCTTAGTCGCCTTTTGAGTGGTGGCACACTGTATTCTTAATCCGTCACCACACGGGCTAATCAAATAGTAGTCGTAATCCTCCGGGCGTCATTTTAAAAATAATTTTGCCGTGCACTATTTATTTACGCATTTACCAAAATTTTGGGTACACCTGTCAGAATTTTCATCATAATCAGCTTTTACTGTTATTGGTGTACTTGACGTACTTTAGACTATAGACGTATAACCAAGTTTAGCAATAATCGCGTGTCGATGAATAAAAGTTAATCTAATTAAAATTAAACTCTGCGTACATGGTTTAATAACACAGAAACACTCTTAGAAAACCTAACCCCTCGTACAGTCACACTATAGTCATTGGTGATTTCAACACCTGCTTATTCAAAAATGACTCTCGTTCCGCCACCCATCGATCCGTTAATGAATATTGTAATCTTTTTTATTCGTACATTAAATCCTACACACGATCTGCAAAACCGATTTTTTTCTCTCCTAGACCTTATCCTTGTATCCTCTGTGGAGCATGTTCAATGAGCATCCAAATATGGCCAGTGCTCTGCAGACTCATTTTCCTATCACGATCTTCTCTTTCTTTCCTATCGCATTCGTACTCCTAAAGCCTAAAGCTAAAACCGTTTCAAATCGTAATTTCCGTAATTTAAATGTCGAAAACCTTTCGCTCGAAACTGCCTCGTTGGTCTAGTGGTTAGCGTATGCGACTGCTAATCAAGAGGTCTCGGGTTCAAATCCCGGGTCGGGCCAAAAAGTGTTTTTGGGATTTTCCTAGGAAATTCCTAATAACTGCCCGGAGTTTGGAAGTTTGGCGGTGATTCACGCCCGTGCCTCGGAGAGCACGTAAAGCCGTCGGTCCCGGTTGTCATGAACATCTATGGCAATCGTTATTGGGAAGTCAGTGCCCTCAAATATACTGACAACTAGTTCAATCTTCGAATTTCAGTTCTCCCTTAGGGTTGCGGAGGTCCGATGCCAGTCGCTCCGTGGAAAAACTGAAATTCAGGTAAATCCGGTTGAACTAGTAGCCGACCCCAAATAAAATTGGGAATAATGGCTAGGAGGATGAAATGTCGAAAACCTTTGCAGAGATGCTGAAAAATAGAATGGAGTCAATTAGGTTGACTTCTTCACTAGTACTTTGATTTGCTTATACGATACACATTTCATTTAGCTTTAACACACAAATGCGACATTTGCTTTTCCTTCATAAGAAGGTTTTGGTGGATAGTCTGTTTGGTTGGTAGTCACAATATCTCTTTAAGATTGTAAAATTCTTTCTCATGTGAGCTGTTGGATGGAAATCAGCTAAATAGTGTAATATTTAAAAAAGTTATCATATTCAGCGTGCAGTGTCGTTCCTACATAATTGTTTAAATCAAGTTTTTCTTTGAACTCATCAATTTTCAAATCATTGATATATTAATTGCATTTTTAGTTTCAAGGAGCGTGGAGTGCGCAATACTCTTTTGCTTCTAAATGACGAACAAAGGAAGTATGGCGTTGTTGCCGCCAGCTGGGGTAACCACGGTTGTGCCGTCAGCTACCACTCGACGCAGATGGGTATACCTAGTATTGTCGTGATGCCTCTATTAGCTGCAGTAACTAAGGTGAACAGTTGTGAAAAGTTGGGCGCTAAGCTAATTTTGTACGGTGACAACATTGCCGAAGCCAAACATCATGCTATGGCCATTGCAAAAGAAAAGAAAATGATGTACCTCAATGGGTTAGATATTATTGCACTTTGAACTAATTCAACTTTTATTTATATACTAGTTTTTGGAAGCGGTTCCGACAGTGTATATTTCGAATATCGCGGTATTCATTTTTCAGTTTAATATGTAGTAGAACATACATTAAATTTTCATATATATATTGTGAAGATACAGTCAGAATATTTATCTCTTTAAATTTGGAGCGGAGTGAAACTCGAGGGCCTAATTTATAAATGGCTCGTACGGCACGTTTTTGTAAAACAAATATGTCATTATTATCTGCACAGTTACCCCAGAGTAGGATACCATAAGTCATTATGCTATGAAAGTAACTGAAGTAAACTATTCTAGCTGTATCAACATCAGTTAAATTTCGAATCTTTTTTACAGCAAAAGCCGCTGTGCTTAGCCTACCGGATAATTTTTCTATTTGGGGACCCCATTGTAACTTCGCGTCAATAGTTATACCCAAAAATACAGTAGATTCCACAGGATCCAACTCTAGTCCATTCAATCGAACATTGGTTGTAACATGTCGAACGTTTGGTGTAGAGAATTTAATGAATTTAGTCTTCTTCTCATTAAGGAGAAGGTTATTTGTATTAAACCAATGTACCACTTTCGAGAGTGCACTGTTGACTTCATTAAAACTGTCAAGTTGGCGACTAACTTTAAAAATTAAGGATGTGTCATCCGCAAACAGTACAATCTCATGATTGTCACTTACGTAATAAGGTAGATCATTTATATATATGAGAAACAGAAATGGCCCTAGAATAGAACCCTGTGGGACGCCCATTGTTACCGGGGATCCTGAAGAAGTTTTGCCATTAATATTAACTTTTTGAACTCTTTTATTCAAATACGACGTTAGAATATTTAGAGCATTATTTCTTATTCCGTAGTGTTGTAACTTCCTGATGAGTGTAGGATGATGAACACAATCGAAAGCCTTAGACAAGTCACAGAAAATACCAAACGCATCCTGTGAATCCTCCCAGGCGCCATATATGTGTTTAAGCAATTCCACGCCCGCGTCTGTAGTTGAACGACCTTTGGTAAAACCAAATTGCTTTTGATGAAGCAAGTTGTGCTTAATAAAATGTTGTAACATTTGGTTTAAAAGCAATTTTTCAAAAATTTTACTCAATGTTAAAAGTATTGAGATAGGTCGGAAGTTAGATGGATCTGAACTGCTACCAGATTTGAACAATGGAATCACTTTACTTTGTTTCATCAGATCGGGAATCACACCAGATGCGATACAAGAATTGAAAACAGTTGCTAAATATGGGGATATCATATCAATTATTGCAGATATAGTATGTACTGAATGTCCCCATAAATCAGTTGTTTTCTTTACATTTATACTTTTGAAAGCCTTGATAACATCATTTACACTAACAACTGAAAATTCCAAACCTGCATCACACCGGTTTACACTATTTTCTAATAAAAAACAAGCAGAGACAGAGGATGACGAGAGAGTCTTGGTTGTTCTAATCGGAATGTTGGTAAAGAAATGTTCAAACTCAGTCGCAACCTCCACGTCCGCTTTAATATCTACATTATGAATTTTTAAATGGAAGTCATGATTTTGTACAATGGACCTTCCGGTTTCAGCGTTTATAATATCCCATGTGGTTTTTATTTTATTTCCAGAAGTTTTTATTTTGTTTTTTAAATATAGGGATTTGGCAACATAACAGGCGCGTTTAAACGTCTTTGAATAATTTTTGACATATTCTATAAAATCTAAGTTATGATTATATGTTTTTTCATAATACAACTCATATAGCCGTTGTCGACTTTTATAGATACCCACAGTAGCCCCGTCACTGAATACTACACGATCACTAATCGTTAATGTTTTTGATGTGAAAATTAATTTAAATTCATTATTAAGCATATTAAATAACAAAGCGAAAGCTTGATTCGGGTCACTGTCATAGGGCAATCTAAACAACTTATCCGCCATTTTATTCCTGAACAGGCTCATGCGGCTCTCCGTAATCGGAACGTAACTAATGCGCTTCCTTTGAACCTCTGGTTTTGTTCGCGTAAAGGTAACGAACTGCCCGCAATGATCCGAATCCAGCTCACTTACAATACACTTATTATTTGGTTTCACATTTGTAAAAATTTGATTTCCCACAATACAAAAATAGGCAAATAATCCATTCAAAATGGTGGATGTCTGAGAGTAAAAATATACTAGGTTTATCTCTTTTACAGTTTTGATCACCCGCACGTTTTAGAAGGCCAAGGTACAATTGGTATCGAAATATTTGAACAACTGCCTGAAGTAGATGCAGTACTTGTACCTTGCGGCGGTGGCAGTCTCTTAGCCGGTGTTGCCGTAGCTATTAAACATCTTAAACCCGACACTGAAGTTTATGTGAGTTTAGTACATTTAATTAATTTATTTCTTAATTGTCAGAACTTTACTACGGAAGCGCCTCATCATTTAGGAGTACATTTTAAAGCTGAAATCTCAAATCAAAATTTCTCAGTCCCAATTGAAGTTTCAGTTTTCGTCGCATTAAATTTAATTCGCCTAATAACAGGAGACCGAAAAATCTAAGGAGTTCTCCGCAACTAAAAAATAATTTGTAATTTCTATAATAAATTGTTCAAGTCTAGACTTATAGCTCATACAAGGTGGCTAAGTGGTCGATGTTCTTTATGTGTCTTAAATATTAATATTTAGTTTTTTTTACGTAATATGAGCCTGCCAGTGACTACTCTTACTGATGGAAAGCATGAGCAGAATCCAATAGCAGTGGTCACCAAACTCTGTGAATACAGGCAATGAAACAATGCTGCATGGTGACCCTTACTATGGCGGCCTAATGAGATGTTTCTGCATCATTGAGTCACCAGTTCACGAATTACAACAGTACAAAAACTGACATTTTATCTGTCATTCTTTGAGAGGGTATTGCCGCTCTGGTCAAGCCACCCTGGTCAATACTACCAATTATTATTATTTATTAGCATCATTTTATCATCCTATCCTGTCCCCAAGCCAAGTTTCTATTTGGAAACGTAAATATTATTAGAAAACTAACACATGTATGAAAATGACCTCATCTACATAAACGCAAATCACGTAGTCAATACAAAACATTAGCCAATAAAACAGGAGAATAGAAGCGTTAGCAATGAAAGTGAAATGTAGAATGAGAAAAAACGTACAACACTTGTATCTTGGCCAACGTGGGCTGTTTTATGTCGTGACAAGATTCTTTTACATTGTTTTGACTTGACATTTGTACATAACATATTTTTCAGGGAATCGAAACGGAAAAAACTTGTAGTATGACAGAATCGTTGAAAAAAAACGAAAGAATTTTTTTAAACATTGACTACAGTATTGCAGATGGATTAGCTGTAAATAAAGTTGGAGTGAATACCTTTCATACTATTAAAGGGCCACCTCCACTAGTGGATAAAATGGTAAACCGACGATATTGAATAACATACTACACTAGTTACAATTAAGCTGATTACTTTTTCATTGATCCAATGTAAATACCAGAAGAAATATTACTATCCCTAAGAAAATAAATTGAGAAATGTGGAGAACACTAGAGTAATAGTATCATACTTCACACATTTTACAGCAAGGCAGTCTAGATCCCAAACTAGTTAGACACTGTATTACAGTAACCAGACAGCTGATAAGCCCTACTAATATTACAAATGTACATGTAAGTTTGTTTGTTTCGCTTTCATGCGAAACCTACTTAACCGATCATCATGAAACTTTGTACACATATCCTTGGAGGTATTAGAAGTAACACAGGATCATGCTTGTTTTACAATTATTTGTGTTGGAAACCGTCGATCTAACATGTTTTCCAGCTAAGCAGTTGAGTCACTAACCACTACTTCAACAGGAGAGTCAAATTGAAGTCGGTCATATATTTTTCCTAAGTTAATAAAATTATTTCATACAGGTGGTCGTCAGTGAAGACTGGGTGGCACGTGCAGTGATGCACCTAGTTGAAGATGAAAAGTTCGTTGTCGAAGGAGCCGGAGCTACCGGAGTTGCAGCTCTCATGGCTGGCCTCCTTCCTAATTTGAAAGGCAAGAAGTGAGTAATCATTTAATTTAATAAAACACTGGCTTTTGTTCGTGACTCTTCCCGCATGTGTATTGGATAGGTAATTTTTAAAATGTAGCACAAACGCCATTTAACGAATGAACTTTAGTATTTTCCGTAGTTTTGAACGTACTAATAATTAGTTCACATCAAATAAACCGCTTAGAAATACATATTAT
The DNA here is from genome assembly GCA_932526445.1 of Phragmatobia fuliginosa. NCBI lineage: Eukaryota > Metazoa > Arthropoda > Insecta > Lepidoptera > Erebidae > Phragmatobia > Phragmatobia fuliginosa. The sequence goes on along the minus strand of OW052074.1, from coordinate 12,733,175 downwards.
TTTAATCTAACTTATATTTATATCGCTCAAATTATAAATAAATTGTTGGACATAGGCTTCTACTTAGAAAGGATGTTTGGCTCCATTTTACCACGTTGGCGTGACAGGTGGATAGTTTCTTGAAGTTTTCCCTTCTCTTCTGTCACTACACTGATGGTTTCTTTATGATCTATGTTGATGCTTTTTTCCAGAGTTGTGTGCGTGTGTTCTGGTGGTAATATAGACACTACCACAATGGGCCGCGCTTTAGAACGAGGCATGGCATCGGAGGGGCGGTTGGTTAAATTCAAGGTGACAGTGCGCGAACGACCCGCAGGCCTTGCTGAGCTATGTGGCTTACTTTCTAGCATGGGTGTTACAGTGCGTGATTGTTTACCTGAACGAGCTTGGATTAAGGGCGATGTATATAGTTGTGAAGTAAGTAGAATCAAAGAAAATTAACCATCTTAATTATGGACGGCTCTACCGAAGTGTGGTCTATTCCTAATGAAAGTTTGGTCTCAATACAGTTTCTATGAACTGTCAATTCCAAAACTGTTAAAATTTTCACAAATAAAATCACACCTGTTCCCCTAAAATGGTACATTGATAGTGTTTTAGTCAAACGTGAGCCTATAACTACTAATTAGGATTGGTCCTAAGTTAGTAATAGTCTAGGAAATGACGCAGAAGCAACTTAATTGGCCGTCACAGTGACACCAAACTGCATTGCTGCATTGCCTGCATTTGTGATGAGTTTACTAACTCTTGTATTTTACTCATGACTGCGATCAAGCAGGGCAGACTCACTTTGGCGTGCTTTTATATTAAAAAAGTATGGGGACCCCTAAACTGTATTGTTTTTTTCCTATTTTTATGTAAAAATCTTAATGCGGTTCACAGAATACATCGACTGACCAAATTTAAACAGTATAGCTCTTATAGTTTCGGAAATAATTGGCTGTGACATACGGACGGACAGACAGACAGACTTGACGAATCTATAAAGGTTCCGTTTTTTGCCATTCGGCTACGGAACCCTAAAAAGTGTTGTATAGCCCAGTTATCGAGGAAAGCTAAATATATCATCACGTTGCAACTGACGTGTGGTGTGTCCGTGTGGTGACGGATTAAGAATACCAAGTGTCACCACCCCTATTCATTCCATGGGTGTCGTAAGAGGCGACTAAAGGAACGAAATAAGCAGCTAACATCACTGCCAAGAGTAGGAAAACTTGAAACAAACCCTTTACCAACCCGTCTGGCCAGCAGTGGACTGTTAGAGGCTGTTGATGATGATGATGTTGCAACTGAAAGAAGAGAAATAGACATATAAAAAGTGTGCAAGTAAGGGAGCAAATAATTACTCTTGAGATCTTCCATTGCGTGCGATTAGTAAATCGGCTAAAGTTCTAGAAAATAATGAATGAAAAAAATATGGGGCTAAAGCGAGAAGATTCATATCTTTGACGCCCTAACACTCGGTTTCTTGGTTCCTGTACACAAATTCGGTGCTTTACTATTTATTTTAAATTGACAATTATTATTTTTAAATGTTAATAAAGTGTTATAAGATGATAATAAAGTTAGCAATAATAAAAAAACCTCTAAAAATAATTATTTTGATTTCAGTTTAAAATGACTGTAGAAACCAAAGGATGGGCACATGCAGAGGAAATAGAAGACACCGTCAAGAAACATTTCAAAATTTGCTTCTTCCCAGAACTCAAAGAGAAACCGAACAGTTTGCCAAACGCGCGGCGAGGACCTTGCCTCGCTGCAAATCCCGTCTGCATGCAAAAAGTTACCTAATATTATATTACAAATGAACCATAAACTTTAAATTAGTTATAAAAATGGAATTGTTTGGTACAAATCTTGTTAATATTACTAGTATATTAAGTTTCAATGTTAAGTCTACACACTGTCGGTGCAATAAGAGTTTATTATTTTGAATTATACATTTATTAAACTATACAACCTTATTCAGTCTTTTCTTAAAGTCTAGGTTAGACAAACAAGGGGTAGAATAACAAGATGAAAAGAAATGACAGAAGAGAGTGATTTTATTATAACTGTGTATTTTAGGTATTTTAACAAACTTCATGCCTTTTTTTTTTTTTTTAGTGTGTGAAAAATCATCATGGACCGTCACCCCACCGGGGGTTACGGCGGGGTGGTGTGTCGGACTTGAACCGACTAAAAAACACACAGTGTGCCCTCTCCGCGCTTCTCCGTTTAGGAGTAGGAGAAGTACAGGGTGGGATCTCCTTCTGAACTTCTCCAGCGCCTGCCCGCTCCTGATGCGGGCACCGTCTCTGTTTGACGACCCTCTCTTAGGCGGCGTCCGGCACACACCGACGCCGCCCCCTCGCGGCTGGCCACATAATGCGGGTGGAGGGAAAACCCGTCCCGTCCACCCGCGGCCACACTCAAGGCGGCATGAGGCGCAGATGTTCGCGCCTCCGCCGCCCGAGTCGCCGGCGGCGAATCTCGTCCGATTGGATGTCGTCCTCAGGGGCCTTCTCCGCCGCCTCCTTCTGCGTGATTACGTCCTCGCAGAAGGTTGCGACCGCGGTAAATGAGCTCTCGCTGCCTACCATGGAACGAACGACGGCCGGCAGCGAGAGATCCCCTCCGATGACTGCAGTGAGGACCCGGCGCTGCGTCTCCCATGCGGGGCAGACCGCCAGCGTGTGATGAGCCGAATCCTCACTGCAGTCGCAGTGGTGGCAGGCGGGACTCAATTCCCTCCTGGCGACCGAGTGCAGGTACTTTCCGAAGCAACCATGCCCGGAAAGAACCTGCGTCAGTCGGAAGGTAAGGGTCCCGTGCTGCCGCACTGCCCATTCGCCGATGACCGGCTGAAGCGCCTCTACGGTGGCGAAGCCAGCACGTGGAGTCTCCAGCCGGACCGACCAGCGATCCATCGTGGCTCGGTGAGCGGCTTCGCGCCACTCGCGCACGTCCTCGGGCGGAGGTCCAACTCCACCACTCTCCGCCCGGTAGTTAGCCACTCGCCGATAAACGTCGGCGAGCACTTCCGCCTCCAAATCCCACGGGGGTGTTCCGGCCAGGGCGCACGCCGCCTCCGTCGATACGGTGCGGTAACCCCGTATGGCTCTGACCGCCAGAGTTCTCTGCGGCCGCCTGAGGCGCGCCCTATTCTGCTCGGTCAGAGCCGCCGCCCACACCGGTGCACCATAGAGTGCCATAGACCGGACAACCCCCGTGTACAGCTGCCTCGTGGCGACACTGGCTCCTCCCAGATTGGGCAAAAGACGCCCAAGGAAGGAGGCAGTGCCGATCAGCTTCGGAGCAAGCTGTTGGAAGTGCTCGTCGAAGAGCCACCTACCGTCTAGGACCAGACCCAGATACTTTAAGTGGGCCCGGACCGGTACGAGGACCGAGTTGACCTCGATGGAGGCGCCGGCGGGTGGACCACGACGGGGCCCATGGAAAAGTAGGGCTTCCGTCTTTTCTAGGGCCACCCGCAAACCCAGCGCCTCAATGCGCCCGACCACCAGGGAGACTCCTGTGGTGGCCAGGCGTGCCGCCTCTTCGAAGGTCGCCCCCCGGGCTGTCGCCAAAGTGTCGTCGGCGTAGCAAATTACACCAACCCCGGGGGGGAGACGCCCTCGCAGGACCCAGTCGTATCCCATGTTCCACAGGAGTGGTCCGAGGACAGACCCCTGTGGAACACCGCACGACATGGCCCGAACAAACTTCATGCCTCGTACAACATCTGTGGAATAAATTGTCACCTGCGATGTTTTCAGAACTATACGACCTCCAAAATAAATGATCATTTAATAACATTTTGTTTACTGCTGGACATACGTTTGTATTTAGAAAAGAGGGCTAGTAGTTAGGAACCCTTAGGAAGCTTTAGTTGAAAGCACAGCTCGTGGTTTCCATTCCCAACCAGAACAAAGTTAGTGTGACCATCTCAAATCAGGACAACGGGTTTCACATGCAGTTGCAGGCGGCTGTCTTTGGGCGGACAGTTTCATTTGCGCTACGCGTGTTTGCTCGTTTCTTTCAGGAAGTAAACTCTATGGTATTAACAATAACAAGCCAAGCGCGAGTCGGACTCGATAGAAAGTTTCCGTGCCATTTTCTATTCATTTCATTTCTACCCGTTTCACTTATATAAATCGAGCAAAAAACGGCAAAAAATACTTTTTGTTGCATGGAAGCTTCACTTAAATATTGATTTACTCTGTTTTTATACTTTGAGCTATAGCGGCAACAGAAGTACATCATCTTTGTAAGTTTCAAGTGTTTAGCTATCACGGTTAATGAGATACAACCTGGTAACATATAGACGGACGCATAGACAGACGTTTATCAGGTCAGGTTGTGTTGTGTCCCGTTTTTATTCTTCGTGTATGGAACCCTAAAAAACGGCTTAGACCATCAATAAAAGCAACTATAAAATAACTTTGTGAACAAACAATTACAGCTAACTGGACCAGGAGCATTTACTTTAATAGCTTTATATTAGGTGCGATGTATGTCACACTCTTCGACCAGATGCAAGACCCACTTCGGCTTTCGACTAACGAATTCGAAATACCTTGTAAGTATTTCGGAACTAGACTAGAAGGGTCTCGCTAAACTAAATTAAAAATCATCTTCAAGCTGTTAATTTTATTACTCCCGTAACCAAAATGATAAAATACCAAAGATTACTTTAAACTTTCTTTAACCTGATACAAGACTAAATTTCATTTTATTTTAATTACAAAATGCAAATTTCGTATTGTTTCTTCGCTTCGTGTGTAGCCACCAATCAAATTTAAATAAAACTCTTTATAAAATTGACTATAGACAAATATACTACTAATCTTTTTACAGGACCACAAAAACAAAAGGCAAATTAAAAAGGAAAAAGTATTACAATGTCGGTTATGTTACTATAAACATCTTTATTTTTTGTATTAACACTCAAAATATCAATATGTGAAGTTTTCCGTTACAACTTTTCCACAACCAACAATCCAACCATCGCTAGATAATAGAGAAAACAGTTTATTTTGTTCACAATGGCCTCTACCGTAAGTAATCCAATGTTCCTAAGGACATGCATAAAGGACATTTTATTTACACATGTGAGGTCAGATGTAGGTACAACAAATAATACGGGCGTATCCAAGTAGGGGCAAAGTGTAAAGTCACTAGTTCATAAGTGACGAATTTCTAATTGAATACATTCTAATAAGTAAGTGTCACATTAGTTCTGGTGTATAAATAATATAAATTAGACTGCGAACAATTAAGATAGTTTCAAGTTATGGTTAATATTTAACTGTTATAATATTTAACTGGTAGCAAACTATGTAACGAGTGAGTACATCATTTGGCATTACGAAAAAGTTAACCTCAAACCAGAGTTGTGTTTACTATGTCCAGGTGAAGCCGAGGATTGAACTAAGTAGTGGTAATGGTGGAGGCGTATTTCCATCAGAGGACTACGATAAACTGATGATGATGAACCATAAAATGTACCTAAATGTTTTAAAATATTTTGCGGAAATAAATGACCACACACGTTTACTTATTTGTTAAAATTTAAACTAAAATATATGTGCCATAACATTTTTTTTAGTCACTAACTCAAAATTTATGCCATTACTTCTTCCTTCGAAGTATGATATAGTATTTTAGTTAGTGTTTTAGATCATTAGTATTATTTAATAGGTACCCTACAAGATGTTGATGAAAATGTTTCAGGATGCAGACTTTGATGAATTTTGTGATCCAGATAATCCACGCATGATACAATTTGATGGCATATTAGCAGCCCATCAACGTATAATGGGGCAAATTGTTTTAACGCCATGTAAGGTGAGAACAAATTCAGTATTTCATTTGCTATGTCACTACGTGCTTCTAATTCACAAGAGGAGAACGTTATGGTTCTAATTCACAAGAAGATCATCTACGAGCCATAGAATGCCCCGGATTTCTTTTCTAGGGTGCGCCTGATACTTCAACTAAGTATACCCGAGATAGCATACGGTTTTTAGTCGATAATTACTCCATCAGCCGTCCGATGGTCAATTTTAGAAGATTTCCCTCCAAAACAGAATTTGAGGTTAATGGAACAAAATATTTCGATTTTATTTTAAGAATTTTGTTAAAAAAATATATTCTTAGAAATTTTTTTTTTCTGCGAATATTGTCTACTAATGACTAAGAGAATAGTACATTTCCTTTTAGATTGTTTCCTAGACAGCAAAATCTTAACCTTTTAATAGGTCTGTTACATGAGGAACGACCACCAATAACTATAGACTTTATTGACTGCTACAGAATACTATATGTATAGACGTACTCAATTAAAGTTAACATATCCACTTAATTATAAAAAGATGTCCATAGAAGAATAGGGTTCCGTAGTCACCCATAATGATGGGTAGGTTTCAGACGCCCGCTTTACAAAAACAAATGCGCTATTATGTTGAATAATTTGCAAACGGAAAATGGTGTTAGCAACTTTACAATGTTTCTAAAAGACCTATCTAATGATACCACACACAAAAAAAAGTCATCCCTATTTAAGTTTAGGGGAGGTACCCCATATAAAAATATTTTTCGTAAATTTATTGCAGCACTTTGTCGACGTAATCACGATACATATTCATGCAAAGTTTCATCTTTCTAGCACCAACCGTTTGGGCGGTAAATCGAGGACAGACGGACGGACGGATATGACGAATCTATAAGGGAGTGAATTACGTAACCCTAAAAACTATCTTATTATCAGTATAACAATGCGTGTTTTACTGGCAAAGATATTTTTAGTTATGTTTGCTTAATGCTTATTGTTTACATAGCGAGCGTTAATGTCGGAAGATCTTGGAATGGAGATATATTTGAAACAGGAATTTCTCCAATACACTGGCAGGTTAGTATTTTTTACATAATCTAGTCTACTAATGCAAATAATTTTGTTATAATTCATCATCAGACCGTTGCTGTCCACTACTGGACACAAGCCTCAGCTAAAGCACACCTCAGAGCCCGGTCTGCTCCTTTTGTATCTTGTCGCCACCGACCCTCTTATGCAAGTCGTCCCGCCATCTGGACAGAGGTCGTCCAACACTACATTTATATCTATTCTGCGACATATGTGAACAGCCCATTGCCACTTCAATTCATTCAATTTCAATCATGCAAAAGTTTGGCAAAAGTTTAAACAGATTTTGACAGTTGTAGGTTTGTAACCCGTTGAAACAATAACATAATACTGTAGATATATATTTATAACTGTAACTCGTTACAGTGTATTGATTATAATTATATATATGTATTATTTTCTGCTATGTGTTGTTTACTGCCAATTTAGCTAAGAATTTGTCTTCTGCAATTTAATTTGAAAGAAACGCAAAATTGATACCGTTTTATCAGAGCAATCAATATCTCCCACATTAGTAATATAACCTGTAGCTATGTACTAACATAACCTGGCGAATCTTTGTGTGATTAGTTTCAAGGAGCGTGGACTTCGTAACACCCTTTTGCAGCTCGATGAATCCAAAAAGCAAAATGGTGTGATAGCTGCCAGCACGGGTAATCATGGATGTGCCGTCAGTTTTCACGCGACGCAAATGGGTATACCCAGTATTGTCGTCATGCCTGTATTCGCACCAGTAACTAAAGTAAATAGGTGTGAACAATTGGGTGCTAAATTAGTCATGCATGGTAAAAATATGGCAGACGCTAAACAGCACGCTATGGCCCTGGCAAAGGAGAAAAATATGCAATATATTAACGGGTTGGTTGATTTGCATATTATTTAATAACAAGTTGTAAATTAAGGCGTTAGTTTAACTTAAAAAATTCTAGCACCAAATAAAAGGAGCGTATTGCTCATTTTCAAATTCAACATATTTGTAGAAAGTTAGACCATCTTACCGTACGGTAAGATGGTCTAACTTTCTAACTTGGAGAGGCACTAAGCCTATGTGTGACCTACGAGAAAGGTTCTGAAATGCCTTTCAAGGTAGTAGAGTGACGCTGATTACAGTACGGATGAGCTAGTTTGACCGGGGTGGTCCTACTCTCGCGTAGAATACCAGTAGTCCAGGATCCCTGGCTCATTTTTGCACTTGATTACTATCAAGCTAATTTTCCGTAAGTAGCTTCGTTCCAATGAGACTAACAACTTTTTTCTGTGCGAAAATTCTCGATTGTGATAGGTAACACGGGTAGCAGGGATAAAATATATTGATTTGATCATTCTCAAAAATATAATATCTGTTTTTTTTTTTGTTAAATCTGATGATAGTTATCAAATTATTCTAAAAAATTATTATCCTTCAAAATGGTTTGATCAAAGAGTCCCCCTCCTTCCAATATGTATCTATGACGAGTTCACCAAAAATAATTGCTAATCAGCTGTTTTATTTTTACTTTAATTACTATTTAGATATTTTACTTTGACTACTATTTACTTTGACAGGCTCATATAAAAAATAACCATACTTAATAAACTTTTACATAACTCGCACACTTTACACACTCTTTAATACTTGCAGTTTCGATCACCCGCATGTTATAGAAGGCCAAGGTACAGTAGGTATTGAAATAGTAGAACAATTACCTGATGTACAAGCAGTGTTGATTCCTTGCGGGGGTGGCAGCCTTTTGACTGGTGTTGCTGTAGCTATTAAACATCTCAAACCTGACACTGAAATATATGTAAGATTCATACGTATTACTTATTCTATGTGACCTAATCATGAAACCATTAAATTGTTAATTATTATAATGCGTGAAAAGTTACAATATACCTTTTATATTGAGTCTTCGACCTCAAAACAGGAACATTTGTAACCCTGATCTGTTCTGACGTAGTCAGGTACATCTCCTTTTAAAAATAATTTAAATATTTAATAACTACTTTTTCTCTGATACTTTGAGCAAATTACTTCCCAAATAAATATAAGGTAGTTGTTAGTAGTCCTTTAATTGTAATAAATTCGCGCATATATACTCACTTTTACGATACCCCCACGGGAAGCGAACAACCGTTCCAGAGATTCCCCGGAACAAACAGTCATTAAGATAAAAATTATAAAATGTTATTACCATACCTTGAAATGCATTTAGTGAAAATAGTTTCGACAAAATTACTGAGAAACTAATATAGTGACCACTTTTTCCAGGGAGTCGAAACAGACAAAACATGCAGTATGACGGAATCTCTGAAGAAAAACGAAAGGATCTTTTTAAACATTGATTCGAGTATTGCAGATGGATTAGGTGTAAATAAAGTCGGAGTAAACACCTTCCATACACTCAATTCGGGGGGAATAGTGGATAAAATGGTATTAGATATATTTCTTATTAGTTCTCGGAATTAGATAATTAGTAGTTACGTAAACACTATTTTACGTTTCATTGTCATTATCAAAAAATCTTTGTAGTAAAATCACTTCATCTCAAGTTATACGAATTGTGTTTATTATAACGATTAATATATTATTCGATTTGAGATACGATCCTTACGGGTGGTGATTACACTGGTATGTTTTAATCGTATACCTCAAGAAGAAAGCAATAGGCGAATGAAAATCATTAGAAATGCCGATTCTCTTAAAAAATATGAATTCTAATGTGCATAGTTTTACAAGTACATGTTAAACGTGTTATAGTTTTACAAAGATTAAAAGAAACACACACGCACATAACAATTAAAACCCTACCCTACCGTGTTGCTCTGTGTGTAAATATTTAAGGGGTTAAAATATAAAATTGACGATTTGTATGTACTGAAAAATTTTAATTCTTTTTTTTTCATTTAATATTTATTTAATCAAAATAGCCATCCTTATTATCTATACATTACTACCATCTAATAGGAAGGTCATTTAAGCCTTTGCGATAGAACTCTAGTGATCTACATTCTACAAACTGTGTGAAAGTATTTTTAATAGAGTGGCACGTTTTTGGAAGAAGTTATTGTTTGCAATAGATTTAAGCGATAATAAAAGATAATTTGTAATCCGATATATGTATAATATTTTACATTATTTTTACAAGTGACAAGTAAAAAGTAAACAACTGGTTTCATAGCAACCTGCCTTATGTCATATAGAGTCCGAACCAGAGACATATCAGGAAGCAATAAACAGATCTGATAGAGTTCAGTGGCAGAAAGCCATGCAAAGTGAGCTGAAATCACTAGAAGATAATAATGTTTGGAACCTGTGTGAGCTTCCATCGGGCAGAAAAGCGCTTCCATGCAAGTGGGTCTTTAGAATAAAGTACAACCCAGATGGTACCATAGAAAAATATAAAGCCAGACTTGTGGTAAAAGGTTTTAAACAGCGCAAAGGTATTGATTATGACCAGACTTTTAGCCCGGTTGCCCGGATGGCGACAATAAGAGCTTTATTAAGTGTCAGTGCTCAAGAAAAGCTTTACTTGACACAATTTGACGTATCGACTGCATTTTTAAATGGTAAATTGCAAGAGGAAATCTATATGCAACAGCCAGATGGATTTAGTGATGGAACGTCGAAAGTCTGTCGTCTCCAGCGAAGCCTGTATGGCCTCAAGCAAGCGCCTCGTTGTTGGAATACCTGCTTCGAAGATTTACTGCTGCAAAAAGGATTTGTACAGTGCACAGCTGACTGTTGCCTGTTTACCAAACAAGTGGGAAATAAGAAAATTCTTATAACTCTATATGTGGATGATGGGCTTGTGGCCGCCACAGATAAAAATTTAGCTGACCAGTTCTTGCAAGAACTAGGCAAATCGCTAAAGATAACAAGCAAAGTAGTATCCTATTACTTGGGACTGGAGTTACAGCAATACAAGGATGGGTCTATATTTATAAACCAAGAGTCCTACACCAAACGGATTCTAGACCGCTTTGGGATGGCAGATTGCAACCCAGTCACCACTCCAATCGATAAGACTTCTGAAACAGGGAAAGTTGTAGACGGAGTTCCTGAAAAGAAATTTCCTTATCGAGAGGCCGTAGGTGCTTTAGCGTACCTCATGACAGGTACACGTCCTGACATAGCTTACGCCGTTGGAGTAGCTTCTAGGAAGTTAGAAAACCCAACAGAGGCAGACTGGCTCAAGGTCAAGAGAATATTCCGGTACCTTAAAGGGACAATTTCTTATGGCATCAAGTATCAGTCGAGCCATCCTCAAACCTGTATAAATGGTTACAGTGATGCTGACCATGCTGGTGATGAGCAAACAGGACGTTCAACAACAGGTGTCGTATGCCTATATGCTGGCGGTGCGGTTTCGTGGCTAAGTCAAAGACAAGCTTCCGTAGCTATTTCCACGACCGAAGCAGAGATCGTAGCTGCAAGCGAAGGTGCGCGTGAACTAGTGTGGTTGCAGAGAATATTCAACGAATTGATGAATATGGATGTAGTACCCATACTCCATGTCGACAATGAAGCAGCCATCAAACTAGCACACAACCCTGAGTTCCACAAAAGAACTAAACACATAAGGGTGAGGCATTTCTTCGTTCGTGAATGCGTACAGGAAGGTCTGGTTGATGTAAGAAAAACCTGTTCCACAGATCAACTAGCAGACATTCTTACTAAGGGAGTGCCTAGGCCAAGGCTTCAAGATTTAAGAGCTATTCTAGGTATTTCTACAAGTGAGGGAAAGTGTTAAAAGAAAAAAGGCAGGTTGCTATGAAACCAGTTGTTTACTTTTTACTTGTCACTTTCCCTCACTTGTAAAAATAATGTAAAATATTATACATATATCGGATTACAAATTATCTTTTATTATCGCTTAAATCTATTGCAAACAATAACTACTTCCAAAAACGTGCCACTCTATTAATTTTGTACTGCCTCCAGGGAAGAAAACTTTTATCACGTAGAAAATGATCCAAATCACGAAAAAAATGGTAGTCCGTTGGAGCAAGGTCTGGCCACTGCAAGTTTTGCTATCATTATTCGGAGTTCGGCACAGTAGGAATCTGCCGTTATTGCTTGACCAGATCGAATCGAATCGAAAGTTATAGTGAATAACACCATGCTGCGACCACCAAACAGTTACCATTACCTTTTATTGGTAAGCTTTGCTTTAGGACACTGTTGCGGCGTTAGACCTGGGATCAGCTAAATATTGCATTTTCGATTACGGTTATCGTAAGGAATCCACTTTTTATTACATGTCACAATTTGATCCAATACTTCTTCATTTCTGTATCGATTTAACAAAGCAACACTAGTTTCAACACGCGTTTCTTTCTGCATATCAGTCAAATCAACAAGCATCCATTTTTCATATTTTTTTATTTTATTGATTTGACGCAAATGAGTCAATATTGTTGGTGAGGTAACATTAAACCATTCCGCTAATTCCTGGGTAGGTTGTCTCGGATCCACCATCTCTTTCAATTCATGTTATTCAAATGTGTGGGCGATCTTTTACGTGGTTCGTTCTTCACATCAAAATGTCCATCACGAAAGCGTTTAAACCAAAATCGCACTGTGCGTTCATTAGCAGTCCCCTCTCCAAACGCAACATTGATATTGCCAGCTGTTTCTGCAGCGTTAGTTCCGCGTCGGAACAATAATCTCAAACCATGAAGGTTCTATGTCTATTCGAAGTACCTATTACAATACAACGGTAATTTTATACTTTAACCCCTATTATATCTAGATAGGTACTAGTATGAAGTAGTACATTAGTCTCCGTAGTGATATGATAATTAAACGGTGATTGATGTTGTGAAATAGATGAATTATCAGACGTTTATGAACAATGATGCATTTTATTCAGGTGGTCGTAAACGAAGATTGGGTCGCGCGTACCATAATGCATATTGTTGAAAAAGAAAAATATGTCGTGGAGGGAGCAGGAGCTACTGCCCTCGCCTGCCTTATGGCGGGACTTCTCCCCAATCTAAAAGGAAAAAAGTAAGTTTATCATCATCAACAGTCCACTGCTGGACATGGCCTCTTCTTAGGAAGAGAACTTTGACCTATTATATCACGCATCAAGCTTCCTATAACACGATTGGTGTGTAGCAATGTAACATCTATATGGCCTGTAGGTTTGCTATAGCTTGTTATAAGGTTTTTCAAGTTTTTATTCCGCTATTGTCCTTTGTAGTTATGTGGAAAATATTCTTGGTACATATATAAATAAATTAGCTAAGTGCGAATCATTTGGAGGAGTGCTAATATTAGTACTATTTACTCTGTCTACTTTTCTAGCCCACTTTCTTGATTATACTGACTGTTTTTTTTGCAGAGTTGTATGTATATGTACCGGTGGCAATATCGACAGCACGACTTTAGCACGTGCATTAGAGCGAGGAATGGCTGCAGAGGGCCGGCTTATCAAATTCAAGGTGATTGTGGTCGACCGGCCCGGTGGCATGGCTGACTTATGCACCTTGCTCGCCAATATTGGAGTTACAGTGCGTGATTGTATTCCTGAGAGAGCTTGGATTAAAGGAGACGTGTTTAGCTGTGAAGTAAGTAAAACTTTTTCATCTTTATGGTAGTAATACTCCTCTGAGCTACGGACGGATAAATAATCGGATTTTGTAAAATCGTAAACGTTCCTTGATGGAACTACAAATTCCTAAGCTATATTTTTTAGATAGATTTTAAATGCCGATCATTTCTGATATTCAGGTCAGATCAACAGAAAAGTCTTGGTCAGTTTATGATTTGAATCTTATATAAATGTAAGGCACGTTTATAATTACGACTATAGCTGTAGAACGGAAAATCAATTCTCGTTTTAAAATAAGCTCAAAATCAAAATTCAGCTCGGATCCATCGTCGATCTAACAAATGTCCCAATTACACTCTTATAGTAGATGTATGTACAAACAAATTGAACATATCAGTTCATATTAATAGATCTAGTTATGTCATAGTCACATTTCCACGTAACCACTCAAAAGTACCTACCAATAATATAATTAATATTTTTCAATGTATTTGGGTCTTAAAGAATGAATTGAAACTATTCAAAGCCATTTACAGGTTTTATTAGACTGAAACTAGACACCCATTGCAAAGAGCTTTTCAAAGGAAAAGTGACTTTTATATCACCAAGATATATTTCGATCGATCAAAAAATAATAACAATTTATAATTATTTTTAGTTAAAAGCGATTGTTGAGACTAAAGGGTGGGATCACGCTAGAGATATGATAATGGCAGTCAAGAAACACTTCAAGGAATGCTACTTCCCACCGATTTATGATCAACTACAAAATCCACCCGCCTCCCGGCGCGGTCCTTGCCTTGCACCTAATCCTCTGTGCATGCAAAAAATTGAACATTAAACTGTTTCCTCAATCTATAATAAATAAAAAAGTCAAGCGAAATGTAGAAATGGGTTCCCGTGTGTGTTGAAATTGTGAATCAGTTAAATCTTATCACGACCGAGACTATTCAGGAAAAACAATGAGGAATAAGTATTTAACATTAAATAATAAAACAATATGCGGGGACCCTTTGCTGTAAATCTGTTATAAATAATTGTGCATATTACAAATGTATTTCATACCACGTAACTTAATAGATTGTAAGCAAGCGTTTATTAATAAAGTATTCAGACCCATAGCTTAATTTGATTTGAATTTCAAATATTGATCCCACTTTGATACTAAACGTAAGTATGTTTAGACGAATTTATCGTACCTGCAATTTGATCAATCATATGGAATTAAAATAGCATCAACAGTTGTGTGTGAGCTGAGGGATCATAGTGATATTCCATTCAAAACAAAAAGTAGAATGTGGCTTAAAATAATTATAGGACAAATGTTGGAATGCGTAAAAAATATTTAAAAACTACAGCCCTATAAGTCTGATCCTTCAATCCTCACAAACCACATCGGCTAGATCTTGGAATCGGATGACTACGTTTCATTTGTGTGGTCACGCAATCTATATTTACAGGATTTATGAAATACTTTTAACTAAAGCTAAGAACTCACGACACGGTTTAGCTCTTGTAGAATGCAAATATATAGGTAAAAATCAAAGCACATTTTAAGACGCTTTTTACGCCCGTTGTGTGTGCGGTTGTATACGGCTCCCGTGAAGTATTTCTATGCACGTTTATCTACAAACATTACAAAATGTATTCAGTTTGTAATATTTGATAGACTGTAACTCAACTGATTGTTAACCACCTCTCTTGCAACCGATTGTCTTGCGATAATCGCCCACATAGTTTGCAAGTGATAACCGCAACCGCGACAGCAGGTACCTAACTGCACAAAACTCTTCAAAAACAAGTCTCATGAGTTTGGAATAAAGCAGCTGTTCCTCCACCGTGGCGGGCGCTGATTAAAACCGCATCGTGAGTTCGTAGCCTTCGTAGATTTTACCTGAATTTCAGTTTTTCCACGGAGAGAACTAAAATTCGAAGATTGAACTAGTTGTCAGTATATTTGAGGGCACTGACTTCCCAATAACGATTGCCATAGATATTCATGACAACCGGGACCGACAGCTTTACGTGCTCTGCGAGCCACGGGCGTGAATCACCGCCAAACTTCCAAACTCCGGGCTGCTATTAGGAATTTCCTAAGAAAAACCTAAAAACACTTTTTTGCCCGACCCGTGATTTGAACCCAGACCTCTTCATTAGCAGTCGCATACGCTAACCACTAAACTAACGAAGCAGGCCAACTAGATTTTGTGATATTCCTCTCGTTTAGCAGGATATATACCAGAGGTAGTGAAGATCGAGTGGCCAGTTGTAATAATCACAACTTCCAATTGCGTCGATATTTTTTCATTTTTTTTTACAAAATCTTTTAAGAATAATTTATTCTTTATGTAAAAAGACAAAGATTTTTTATTGGTTCGGTAATCTCGTCTACAGCCTTTAACAGTCCAACGGTACCGTCGGTGAAGTGTTTGTATCAAGTTTTTCTTCTCATTACAGTGATATTCACTGCATAATTTGTTCTCATAGTCGCCTCTTACAACACCTATGCGAGAAATAGGGTCGGTGACCATGGAGCAAAGACATAGAGGAGTGGGACAATAAGCAGATGTGCACTGTGAGTAAAGATGAGTCCTGACATCGTCGCAGACGCTACTTATAACTGTAGATTGTCAAAGTTATTCTTCTATAATGACATCGAAAGGTCGGAAATCTATATTTTCTCCATATAAAGAAATAAACTGTAAAGTGTTGTATTTTATCATGTACAAACTACATGATTTCCAGTGCCATGAATGGCATCACATATAAGTAATGATAACGAATAGAAATATCCACCGCCACAATACGAACTTTTACCTTACAAATGGTATTTGTGATGTAAACTTTTTAATCTCATATTAACAGATAAAAAATATTTTCTCCATATATGACATTTATTAATACAAAGAGACGCAATAGACATTGTCATCCTATAACTATACCACGACTTATAATTCGATTCCACATTTGACATTAGCTACTGTCATTTAGCAAAATAATGATACCAGATTTAATAGTGTAGTGATGAACACAAAAATTGATAAACAATCGCGATTTAGGTTTATGTAATCATAAATAATATTGGTGTGCCAATTAAAGACTAAATTATTGATTTTTATTTAAATAAATACATAATTATTCATAATAATTATTTATTAATTAGTAACCGCTGCTTTATTTTATAAAAAGTTTATATTTTTATTTTTTATATTAAAAACAAAACTTATAATAAAAGAGCCTAGATAGTTTTCTGTATTTGTTGCCAACCCGTGCGCGCTCGTGCAGCTATGGCCATTTTTTTAACTTGCCATTCGGCTTCATTCTCCCAGTCTGACTGCACGAATATCTTGTTTCATTGCGAATCGATATTTTGTTATTTTGTTGGGTTTTTGTTAAAGTTTTGTAACGTTGTTTGATGTTACGTTTATAGTTTTTTGTGAACTTTCAGTGAATCTATTTGTTTTGGTTTTCCATCAAAATGGATCCTCAGCCAAGTACATCACAAAAAGACGTGGATGTTTTCTTGTCCCCAAGAAAAAAGCGTCCACGAAAAGCTTTCGCTGTTACTGAAAAAGTAATGATCCGCAACGTCTACAAGTACGTGACAAATGAAACTTCTGCGCTATTGGAGGCCTTTGAAGTTGTGCAAGAAAATGAATGTATGAGCAAAGTTGCTGACATATTGGGAATAACCTCACGCTCTGTTTGTAACGTTTTGAAGGAAGGAAATAAAGGTGCGCCGCCAAATACTTCTAAAAAAAACTGGACTTACCATGATGAGATGAATGCAGTTTGTTTTCAGGAGTGGTTCGCTGGAGTCTTACCAAAATTAAGACCAAACTCTATTGTGGTGATGGATAATGCACCTTACCACTCCCGAAAATTGGAAACGGCACCAAAAATGAGCTGGAAAAAAGCTGCCATTCAAGACTAGCTTTTAAATAAAAATATTCATTACGAACCATATATGGTTAAAGCTACGCTTTTAGAACTGATTGCACATAACGAGTCTTTTAATAAGTACGCTGTAGACGAAATGGCAGCACAACATGGGATCACGGTTTTAAGACTGCCCCTTACCATTGCGAGCTGAACCCTATCGAATTGATATGGGCCCAGGTAAAGGGGCATGTGGCTCAAAATAAAAAAAACCTTGAAATTGACAGACGTGCACAATTTATTTGAGGAAGGCATTCAAAAAATTACGGCTACCGAATGGTCTAAATGCGTATCCCATTTTGTCAAAGAAGAGGAAAAAATGAGTAGGCTAGATATGTTCCTGCTCCTTCGTGATCACATTTATTTATTCATTTCACACACAATTATTAAAGAAAACTCTCAGATCCTTAACAAAATTAATCGTCATAACTAAATTAACCGTTCAGAAATATTTCATTTCCTGATATACTTAGTTTCTATTAAAGTAGTAGTTGTTTAGATATACTACTATAAACCAGAGGAATCGATACGGAAATATTCGATTTCCGTATCGAATAATTTCGCAACGTCACTATTTACTACTTGTCATAACGTTGCAACACTGCAATTGTCAAATCTGGAATCGAATTAAAAGTTAGAGTATATAACACAGTCTCCAAACAATATTTAAAATCCATGGCTTAAATATATCAATTAGGACTACTTCTGATCATAAAAATTTAATATAACTTTATTGTCAACATGCCAAAAAAACCCTATGCTCCACCAGCACAACCGGAATGTGGAAAAACATCCCTTGGTTTACCTCCATCAGTACTCGCAAGACGTCAGACCACTTATAAAGATTACACGGGGTATCCAGTAAGTCTTTACATGTTTAGCGATTGTAATCTTATGTCTAATACCTTTAAATGCTTAATATCATTGAGATACATCAATGGCTTAATATAATTACTTCACTACGAGTATTGATTAATAAACCAGAGGAAGAGTCTAGTATTCTCCTGATCAGTTTCGTTGCGGGTTCCAAGACTGTTTATTTTTTCACTGGAATGCCCGAGTGTCATTATTGTTGGTGTATTCGTGGGTCACTGTTGTTAATCCTCTTTGACGAGAGTTACAATAGTGGGTGTGTAGTGTGTGGGCGTAATGAGTACCAAAACATAACTAGGAACAGAGAACCTGGTAATGAGGAACTTGAGCATTATATTCAGATGTTTGACTTTTAGTAAATTTTGTATTTTATGAAATTACACATTTAGTCAGTAAGTTGATAGATGAAAGATAAATGTTGATTGATACATATATATGTCTGTAGAAAATATACACGAATATTAACTTTCGTAGGTAATTAAAATCTACATAGTACCTATGACTTTAACATCAAAATTTCTAAGTGAAGATTTAAATTGTAGAAGGTACGGTGGCAATGTCAAATTTTAAATCGTAAAATATCAGGAATGTGAGTGTGTTATCCTACGCCAAGTGAGATTACTTTTATTCTTTCAGCCCATAGTTCCCTGCACCGCCAAACTAGACTATGATCCCTGGTGTGATCCGAATCTACCAAAATCAATAATTTATAAGGATGTTGTGAAAGCTCATAGTATTATAAAGGAAACAATACCAAATACTCCACTTTTGGTAACTACTACCACTACATATTATAAAATACAATCATACGCCGCGTCTGTCTGTCTGTCTGTCTGTGCGCGATAAACTCAAAAACCACTCCACTGATTTAAATAAAATTTTGTTTTTACCGACATAGACGCGTATAACACAGCTATTATTATTATAAAATTATTGATTTATCTTTAGCTGGCCGGCTCTTACCGGAAAGTACTTATAGGTAGTTTTATACTTTTATTTAATAATAATAAAAACTTGTCATGAAGAAAACGGCACAGTAATGATTCTTCTCGGCCAGTTTCGTCTACTTTATCTTTGCATACTGTGTATCCTTGTGGTGCCCAATTAAGAACATCATTAAATGTGTCACTATCCATATTTATCCCTAGGTATCATAAATAAGTGTCCTTTAGTTGCCTCTTATGACACCTATCGAATTTATAGTTTGTCACCACACGGAGCGTGGTTGTGTTTATAATTGCAAATGAATAAATTTTCCGTACTGGTACTGTCAAGATCTTATGGATTTCCTCCCAAAAGTAATAAATCCTAGTTTTCAAAAGTGAGCTTATGAATATTATCTAGAACTATAATAGTAGGTATCTTACTTTCAGATGCCAAAAAGTAAAACTTTTTTCAACATGGAATTGTATTTAAAATTAGAGACTTTACACGAAAGTGGAAGGTAAGGTGTATTCAGCATTTTGAAACACAGTAAAATCATATCAATTTATTTACGTATTGACTTCGATTTATAAATTGTAGTTAGGACCTTTAACTAGAGACGATCGCAGTTGAAACAAACTTGTTCAAAGTAGGTATATGGTCGATTTTATTTCTTATCTATTCAATCTATATGTACGGTGAGGGCGTTGTTGACGATTTTAGTGTAAAACAATCGCAGTGTCGAACGACAACGATGTCTTTGTGACGATAGAGTAGACGTAAAAATAACCTTATACTGTGATCTCCTATGAACATAACTTATCAATCGGTTGGGTATCGGACAAAAGTTTTCCAAACTAATTTATAGCTTTCGCTTTCTATAGCTTAAAAAAGAAAAAAAAAGAAATTAGATCTGTTGTAGACGACCCAAACTGACATAATAGAACACCAATCTATTCGCTCTTAGGCCGCATGTCGCCTATTGTAGGCTTGAAGTTTTCCAAAATCCACCTCCATTGTAGCGATATCTGTTAAAAACACACAAACAAAATCTCACAAATGTTTTATATACATTTGTGAGATTTTGTTTGTGTGTTTTTAACATATGCTATACACAATAAGATATGATTAAGTTTGGTTTTCTTCTATACTTAATTTGTTTGACAGTTTTCACGAACGCAGCGCTATTTACGCTTTATACATGTTATCTGATGAAGAACGTGCCGGTGGTGTCTATACTGCGTCTACTGGAAATTGGGGAATGGTAATCTACAAAAATAATTAAAATTAAAGTGTCTTTTTGTAATATCAAGTGTGCAGTTTTTTAGGGTTCCGTAGTTCATGACTCGGAACACTTATAGATTCGCCGTGTCCGTCCGTCCTCGAGCGACCGCCCATACGGTTGGTGCTAGAAAGATGAAACTTTGCATGAATATGTGTTGTAATTACGTCGACAACGTGCTACAATAAAATTATGAAAAACATTTTTATTTGGGGTACCTCCCATACACTTAAAGTTGAGATGTACCCATGGGGGGATTTCTTGCGTCTACCCCATCGTGTGGGCTATCATTAGAGAGGTCTTTTGATGTGAGGTTGCTAAAATCATTTTTCTATTTAACTTTTAAGGAAAACTATAGCGGTTTTGATAACTTTTTATTTCAGGAGTTATAGGGCCTAACTTTTAAAATGCACTCACAAACTTCGTACAAAAATGAAGGAATAATACCTAAGTAAACATAACAATTATCTAATGGACAAGATTTTAAATCTACCTACCATTATGGGTGAATACGAAATCAACCAACCAAAAAAATTAGCCAAGTACGTGTCAGGCCACGCATAGAATAGTCTATACGTGGCCTGACACGTACTTGGCTAATTTTTTAAACTTTTCGCATCTCTTACATTTAAATCATCAATTTTCTAGAGGATATCAAAGCAGAAAATGCATGATTTCTCTTGGTACGTTTTGTCAGTATTAGTCAAATGATAGCTAAATATTGCTGGACTGATATCAAGACTCAAACTGTGTAGATTTTTGTACAAGTATACTATTATATTGTTTTGATGTCACTAACATTGCAGGCTTTGGCGCATGTTGGCAAGAAACAGGGAACTAAAGTAACTGTTGTCTTACCATTCAAAACAAGCGTTGACACATTGAGAAGATCACAAGAATATGGTGCGAAGGTAGTGATTTTTGGACAAAATCTGGAAGAAGCCAGGCTAGAAGCGTTTAATTTAATCAAGCAACATGGCGCTGGCACTTACATAAATGGGTAAACGTAAAAATATATCATGGAAATATGTAGGTATATATTATGAGAACTAGTGTTCCCAATGTAGAGTTTAAAATTTGATATAATTCAATTTCAATTTAAATATTTAAAAATATATTTATTAAATTCTGAAGTTATTAATAAAAGTTTTCTTAGCTTTTCTGAGTACATGTATTACTATATACCTACAGATACTATTATATATATTACCTTCTTGCTTCCATGCATTATTCATCAGTGTATTCAAGTTTAAGGTACCCCTCAAATATATTTATTAAGCATATTTTTAAGTTTATAAAATGTTTTCTTGAGATTCAGTATTTAAAGCTAATAGTGCACAAATAGTGCACTGGGAAATATACTGTTCCATCACAAAGTAAATGTTGATGTGTGTGTGTGTTTAATGATGATAATCACTGATATTTAATGTATAATGTTTTAGATATGACCATCCGCATGTGATTGCTGGCGCGGGCTCCATCGGTATTGAATTAATGGAGCAGTTGCCTAATATAGATGCGATACTCGTCCCCGTTGGCGGTGGTGGGTTACTGGCCGGCATAGCAACAGTTGTCAAAACTCTCAAGCCTGACACACTGATTTATGTAACTTTCTCTCCTTTCATTTAAATAATCAAAAATCGTTTATGTAGAGTAATTTAGTGCAAAACACTTAAAATTAGATTATATGGAAATTATACCAAACAACAAATGAATTTTACGGAATATTTTTTACTTTTTACATAAATATTGTAAATATTTTCTTTACTTTTTTTGTATTATAATTTTGAAATATAATAAATACTTAACCTAACAGTTACTTTAAATAGTACTAAAAATTTTGCAATGAAACATGTAAGCTTGAGAGTTCTCCAAAAGTCGCGAAATAATCTTGAAATAATCTATAAAATAACAAAGTCAATATATGATGGCATAACTTATGAATACGTATCAAATAGGCTGACAAATAAATTACCAAATAAAATAATAAACAAAATTTGCCAGAAAGAATTAATTATGTCATTGAACTGCAAACTTATCTTTATTAAACGTAGTTTATTTTATTTACATAAACGCATGCCCAGAATAATAAAAGGAATAATCAAATTAAATACAATTACATATGGATAAGAGTGGTTTGCAATGGAAGACTCCTATGTCCAGCAAAGAATGCGACAGGCTGATGATAATGATGACATATCGATTATAAAACTAACTAATTAATTTTAATAAGAAGAAAACTTCATTGATAATACACAAATATTGATATCTTACATAAAATTGAGGTTTTGATAAACTATTGCCCTTTAAGATACAAGTTACTTTTTATGATAACGTTTTTTATAGTAAATACATCCGATATTTTATTTTATATATTATGTTATCAGGGTGTGGAGTCATACGAAAGCTGTTGTTTTTTTAAAGCAATGGATAATGAGAATCCTTATACAACGGAATGTAATATTACAGCGCCACTTGCTGTGCCAACTGCTGGATACAATGCCTTTCATACAGCACGGTCCCTCATCGACAAAATGGTATGTTATTAAAACAAGAATCCATACTATCCTTACTAACATTATAAAGGCGAAAGTAACTCTGTCTGTCTGTCTGCCGCATTTTCGATCAATCGATTTCAATGAAATTTGGCACACAGACAGTCCAGAGCCTAAGAAATGACATTGGCTCCTTTTTGCCGCGATAACCGACATACCCGCAGGCGGATCCGGCGGAGCTAGTCTAATATACAAATTCTCGATTCGCGGTGTTTGTTACCAAACTCCTCCGAAACGGCTGCACAGATTCGTATGAAATTTTGAGTGTATATCGGGTCGGTCCTAGATATTCGCGCTGACGTATATTCTTGATACCCCGGAGCCGAGGGTATCAACTAGTAATATTATAAATTCGAAAGTAAAATGCAAGAGTCAATTTTAATTCTCCAACAAAATTAATCCACGATTTGGAGAAATTTATAAATAATTCTTACAAATTTTATTCTAATTACGAACCACTAAAATATTACTATAACCGGGAGTCACAATTTTTTTTTAAGTCTTTGAACTTATTGGATTTCCTCCTCTTGAATCACTTTATCTGTCCTATTAAAATCTGTTGAGTAGTTTAAAAGATCCAAAAGCTGACCCGGCGAACTTCGTACGGCCTTAGAATATTAATTCATAATAAAGTATTGTGTTTAGTTATTAACTGATAGTAACAAATTGACAGCAGCGTCAACTAACGGGCCCCGGCCGGACCGCCACAATCGCTCTGTTCCTGCATTTTAAATCTGTAATATCTTCAAAAGTATTAATTTAAATTACATACTGTAAAGGGCCATATTAATCTATGTATTTAAGGTATATGTATTTAAGTAAGTAATACACAATGTATTTAAGGTACTTAATTGGATAAGGATTAATACCATTATTTCTCGTAAAAAGGAAAAAAATGGTTATTGTGGGTTATCCCTAAGAGATAGACATATACCTTCGTGGACTTTTTTGTAGACCTTTTTAAGATGTACAATACTGTAGTACATTATTTTGATCTATCTCGTAGGGTACAGCGTTTGCAATTAAGCGTAAAAAAATGGGTTTATTTACGACATCACATTAGAAACCTCTAAAATTATCAATGTTTCTCTACTATATTAGTATGCATGTATTATACATAAAAAGCTTCGTCTTGAATCACTCTATCTATTAAAGAAAATGGCATCAAAATCCGTTGCGTAGTTTTAAAGATTTAAGCATACATAGAGACAGAGAAAGCGACATTGTTTTATACTATGTAATGAAGATTATGATTTTGTACCACAGTTTTGATATATTCTACACCCGCAAAAAGAAATACATAAGAAAACTACCATTTTGTTATTACTCATTTATATCACTTACAAAAATAGTTCGGTATAAATACAGGTATTAGTCGATCCTAGTTGGATAAACCAGGTGATTTTGCGAATGGCTGAAGAAGAACGATATATCGTAGAAGTTTCAGGTGCTGTTGCCATGGCAGCCCTATTTGCTGAACCATACATAGTGCCGGAACTTCGGGATAAAAGGTATATTTAAAAACTATTTGCTCATTCACCAAATATCAAAGTTTCCATTTCTTGTTATGCACTAAAACTATGTAAAGCATAAAGTTTAACATTGCAGAAGTATTAAAGTAAGTTTAGTTATTTTATTTAATACTTATGCTCACAGGGACTCCGCTTATGTTATTATTTCGTATACAGTAGAAATGCACCAGTTGCCAAAATTTCAACTTTTAGCATCTGCGTTGACGAATGAAATGAATCAGTCAGTTTTTAGTACAAATCATTCTATTTGCATAGATTCAGTGAGTGAGTGTACTCAAATATAAAAAATATTTGAAACACACTGACGATAATTCTTCATCTAATTATTCTACCTTACCTAATACTGACGGATTTATCAGACATCAGGAATCGCAGCAGAATATGAGCAATCATCTCAATCTCTTAGGAGAGGGATGAGGCCCTCCCCAACCCGCACGCTGGCCGAGTGCGATTTAGTGACTGGCAAGACACATTGTGGCGACGTTATCTTGTCATTGGAAGCGAACTGAGCTTCAATGACTGTTATCTTTTGACAATAGCCGAGAGCAACTGTTTAATGTACCGTGCGAATCAACGAAACGCTCATAACATATCTTGCCACAAACGGTCACCCATCTAGGTACTGACCGCGCAGTCGTTGCTTACCATCAGTGATTGTTTCTAATCACCTAAGGCAACTTGACTATCTGTAAAGATAGTATTTTTAATTTTAATTTTAAACTTTTTAATACATAATTATAAAATTATAATTAATTTCAGAGTGGTCTGCATCATTACCGGTGCCAATATTGCCTGCATCCCCTTGTCTCGGGCTCTAGAAAACGGCCTAGCTTCGGAAGGGCGATCTGTATCTATAAAAGTATTAATCTATCAATGATCACCTTTCATATATATTTTTAAGAGTACAGAGAATAAACGAGCAGATAGTTCACCTAATGGTATGTGACTACCGTCGCCTTTCGATACCTGTGTGACAACTTCCACTCCACATACAGCGCAAACAAAGATATAAGACAATACCATCTATCAAACACACGATAGTATGTAGTAACTATCTCACGAGTAAGCCAATAAATTCTGTATCGCGAAATGAAAATTCTCGAGCTGATTAACATACAACTTCCCAACATCAACCGTTGGTCTATGACCCTAGAGGCATGATCACCTCGTTCAGTCGGAGGATCCTTTGTATTGAAAGGACACAACACCCGTTGCTCTGCATCTACAACTCAAGAGTAACGGAGGGTGCTACCGCATTCTGGATCCATCCCTCTCCCTTTCGGAATTATAAAGATGAGAGGTTTAGACTCCGGTAACCTTATTCATGCGGTGAAAAGCAAGGAAGGAAGTTGCCTAACACCAGTTTTCTGTAAGAACGGGACATGTGGTGACGAAATATATGAAATATCAAACGTTCTTTGATAGTGTTTAAGATGGCAATACTTGTTAGCGCTGTTCTCTATGGTCTCTCAACATCCATGTGGTGACGCATTAAGAATACAACACCTATACCAGTGTGTGGTATAGGGTTTCAAACTTCCTTTCCAAGAAGAAGCCTATGTCCAGCAGTGTACCTACCATGTACAACTGTTGATGTTAATGAAGTTTTTCAGTAATGAGGGAAAAGTTATAAAAAAGAAGAAGAACAGTTCTCCGACTATGTGTATAAACTTGTAGTTAGATATAGTGGACCTAAGCATTTTCACTGATCACTCTAAAATATAATTATTGTTTCAGCTATCGCTTCCGTGTGGTAATACACAGGAATGTTTTAAAGTTTTGAAAATTATCTCCAACATAGGATGTAATATTATTCATTATGACTCAGATAACATATGGAGCACAGAAGATGATTTGTTAAAATCCTACGTAAGATATTTCTAACTGATACATCCTAAATATAAAATTCTCGTGTCACAATGTTCGTTCCCATACTCCTCCGAAACGGCTTCAATAATATAATATAATATAATAATAAAAGTTTATTTGAACCAAATAATTACAGAGTACACAGAAACAGATATGGTTGGTAATGGCCGCTATAGTTAAATAACTGGTTGCAGCCATTAACGCCCACCTCCGGAAAACAAAAAACAATATTAGTTCTGTAGTTACACAGAGTTCAAAACATATAAAAGCAAATGATATAAATAACATTTTTAACTAAGGTACAGGATTGTTTGTGTTTATGTAAATGTGCGTGTGTGTTGTGAGTATGTGTGTGTGTGAGTGTGTTTTGTGTGTTTATGTGTGTTGTGTATGTGTGTTGAGTGTGTGTTGTGTATGTGTGTTGTGTGTGTGTTTAAATGCTTACTCATTGAATTTGTGTTAAGAGACTTTCGGTCTCATTATAATTTAGGCCAAGTAACCACTGCGTTACTTTATATTTACATTCCTGTAATACAATAGGGTAAATATTTAGTATTTTATTTACTCTGTTATACAATATAGGGGACAGATAATAATAATGCCTTTTACATACTTCTATTCCACAAAACCTCACATCACATACTCTGTCTTTTCTTCTTTTGTTTGGATTTGGATTTGGTCTGAACTTTAATTCGGTGTGTTTCCGTAAGATTATATTTAAGCAGTACAATTTCCTGACCGTGAGCACATTTAATTCTCTATACAAGTCAACAGTAGGATAGCGGATAGGTTTGACCGATTCTTATGTAATTTTTTATGCGTATTCAGTAAGTCTGAGAATCGACTACTATCTATTTTTCATACCCCTAGGACGCGAGCGGAGCCGTGGTCATCAGCTAGTACCTATATATAATACCCTAACTCACACAGGTCACGAGTTAAGAAACTGTTCTACCACTCTGTATCTACCACTTTGTCCTTATTTTAAATCATGTAAAATTAAACAATAATAACTAACTTTTGCCTGCGGTTCCACCCGCTTATTCTGCTTGATCTCAGCCTATAGATGTTAACTTCGGGATATGAATCTCCCAGGGCCGTCTGTAACAACAGTAACTGTTCCTGTACTGCTCACCGAACATCACCAGGAAGTAGGGTCAAAATATAATATGCAGTTTTCGTGTTTGTCCAGATGACTGTCATGTGTTCAACTCGTGGTTTGCAACACTCGTGTACGTTAAAACGCGTCATGGAGAAGTTATTTCCGAACAGGTGTCAATTTGCCGATGTACCATTCTGTGGCACTTCCAAGTGCCCATGTTTCCCAAAGCTGTGGCCATTATAACACTGTACATGTTACTCTGACATGAAGTTATCATTGTAATTAAGATAATAATTATACCTAATTATCATTGTAAATTATTTACAAAAATAAAAAAAATTAAAAAGTAAATTTGTTGTTTTAAACTTTCATGGTCAGTAACATAAAAATAGAAATCTGCGGGATTACTACCAACCATGTACCTTTTTGTTAACGAGTATCCGATATTTCGGCACTGTAGTAAGCGCCATGATCACGGACTAAAAATATCGGATACTCGTTAACAAAAAGGTACATGGTTGCAATCCCGCAGATTTCTATTTTAAAGATTTTTTTTTATTTTTCTGTAAATCCAAATTAGTATGTTTGTTTCAATCTTAAAAGATCTTACAAAATCTACACAGTCAAAGGACAAATAATGGGGAAAATTAAGTTTATGTATATTTTATGGATGCGGGGTGCTCAAGACTGCTTGGAGAAGATCTTTGTTTAGCAGTGGACAGCGAAGAGTTGATACTATTATGGTAAAGAAAGCAAACGAGCAGGATGGTAATTAACTCCCGCCCTTGGTAACTTGCACCACAAGAGGCACAAATGTTTTACTAACTGTTGAATTCATCCTTCCAACAATCGAGAACTGCATCTCTTGATTAAGCGAGTCAGTATCTTCACTCACTTGCTAAAAGGCATCATCTTCAGATGCCGTTATTATTACTAAGATTATATTATTATGAAATTGTCATTTTTTGAATGTCTCAACTCTTTTAAAAAGCAAAGTATTAATTGCCTCATAAGCTGAAGAGGTGTGTTAATGTTAATTATTCTTAAATTTTAATCTATCATTTACATTATTTTCAACCGTTTAGTTTTGACTTTGACTTTTATTTTCTAAATTACCTGATTTCAAATATTTACATAAAATGTAACGTTAGAATTTAGTAAGATGTGAATGCTTATAGTGGATACTTCAATTCAGTTTGATCTAAATATTACATTAACAAGGGAACTATTAGGTCTATAAGTACATAAAATTATGTTTAGTCCTAACATAAATATGACTGTTTGTTCCAATAAATAAAAAAAATGTGGTCAGCTACTAGCCAACTGGTTATATTAGAATGTGGGTTCCTCCACAGAGCGACTGTCACCTGACCTAATCTTGAAAAGCAAAGGGAACTTCTACAAAGTTTGTCTCTGATATTAGAACATATGGGAACGGCTCCGTGGTACCACTTCGTTCAAACCGACTTGATTGTGGCGAACGATAACTGTTTTCCGAAGACTGGCTTCAGACGCATGCATTTATTGATAGGGTTTGTAGTGTTAGTGGTTTCTAATGAGAGGCCTATGTCCAGCAGAGAACTGTCACAGACTATTGAAGTGATTGAGGGTTAGTAGTTATTTGTTTGGATCATTTAATAGAATAAATAAATCATAGAATATACCACATAGAATATGTATTAAACAAAAGCTTGGTTATCATAGCCCAGTTTGTGATCAGCTAGTTACGTGTAAGTTGTAGTATGTTGTTATCTTTAGAATTTGTCAAGTTGGAAATCCTTCGTGATGCGAATTTAAAGTTTAAGAGAAGATAGCCTCTAATACTTTTTGTCGTACTATCCAAGAAAGAGTAAGAATTTTAAAATTATAGCTCACTTAAAATACTACATTTTTATTTGAAGAAAAAGAATACAGCCGATTGTTCTACTATTTAATGTCATGAAACCTCACGGTGACTTGATGTAACCTCTATGTTGGCATCATATTAATTAGACTGTGATAAATCTCAAAAAACCGTCAACATAATTGACGTTCAAACCAAACTTATAAAAAATTGCAAAAAAAGTTAAAAATTAAAATTAAAAAATCTCCATTTCTGTCGATATGTTACAAGCTAATGTAAGTATCAATTCAATGGGCTGCACAGAAAAATGCAATATTGTAATAAAAATAAATAATTACGCCTTCTATATCTTTGCTAATTTACTAATTCATAACACTGGTTCTCCTTGAATTTAAGTTGTAGGCTGTAACAGCAAATCTATCAATAGATATATTAACAACAGAAAATCTTACATCAACATACGATATTCTATTTTAGGAAGATGTCGATGAATATTGTAACCCTAAAAATCCCAGGATCCTCAATTACGCAGATGTAGTTCAAGCTGCTAAATTAATTAAATCACACATTAAAGCAACACCTTGCATGGTAAGCTTAACTTTATTATGTATCTATATAATTATCTATTAGTGGACACTTTATCCGTTTATAGAACCTTTTATTCAAATTTTACTTTTCTATTCTTATGAAGTCAAAATTGATAGAATCATACACCACATCATTAGCTTTTAATAGTCAACATAAGTCACATGTTAGATTTATTAATCTAACATGTGACTTATGTTGATGACTTATGAATATCAAGACCTAGACTTGATAATGTAGCTTGACATTGGTGAATTTTCAAATAGGTTTTGTGATTCGGGCGTAAACGCATAATTGAACGTGAATAAAGTCACATTCATAAATAATATTATGTAGGATAATACTTAAATGGGTCTGTTTTAAAAATAATACTAACAATATAATTTCTTTTGTTTCAAATATGATTGCAGCCAGCTCGTACACAAGAGGAATTCGGAATAAATATCTATTATAAACTAGAATTCTTGCATCGCAGTGGGTGGTAAGTTATAGCGTTTCCTCGTATTCCTTTTCTTTATTTAAGCCTGCCAAAGTGACTCTACTCTGCCTGATGGAAAGCATGAGTAGAATCTAAGAATAGTGGTCATTATCCTCATTGTGAATGCATACAATGCAGTATGGTGACCCACCATTATGGTGGCCTAGGGAGATTAGCATCATTTGGCCTCTGGTCTCGTACTCACTATGGATATACAACAGCACGATTGCTGTTATTTTAGGTTTGTTTTCTGTCTAGCGTTATACCACCATTTGTTGAGTAGGCTCGTTCGCTCTGAAATCAGCGTGACACTACTACCTTATTGCATTCCTTGAACAAAAATATAGCGATTGTTATTGAAATCTTGTATGTATGTGTAGAACGGACAAGAGACGCGCTCGGTGAGCTTAAACAATCTGAATAATAAAGACTTCGGGTATTCTAAGTACATTAAAATTTTCTTAATTAATTTTAGTTTTAAAGAAAGGGGAGCTCTGTATGCTCTCCTAAAAATACCAGTTAACAGGAGGAAATATGGAGTAATAATAGCAGCAACGGGTAATGAAGCTATCGGCTTATGTTACCATGCAAAAAAATTGAATATTGCTGCCACAGTAGTTGCTCCGGTCACCCTACCACTTTCCAAAGTACACAAAATAAATAGTTTGGGTGGAAATTTAATACTACATGGAAGCACTTTCGCAGAAGCTATAAAATATGCTCGTGCCTTGGCTAAGCAGAAAGGAATAATATATATCAATATGTAAGTTTTTCTATTATAACATTA
The DNA here is from genome assembly GCA_932526445.1 of Phragmatobia fuliginosa. Lineage (NCBI taxonomy): Eukaryota > Metazoa > Arthropoda > Insecta > Lepidoptera > Erebidae > Phragmatobia > Phragmatobia fuliginosa. Next base: position 12,701,963 of record OW052074.1, on the reverse strand, counting down.
GACATGACAATAATAAAAAATTGGTTAAGTGCGTGTCAGGCCACGCATAGGATAGGGTTCCGTACTCACCCATAATGGTAGGTAGATTTCAAATCGTTTCCAATATACAAGTTTTCCTTGAAAGTTCAATATATGGGCTACTATCATCAATTTTCCCAGACTTTTTGAGATAGCCGTTTAGCTTTTAGAGGGGGAGGGGACGCCCTGTTTTTAGATAAAAATGCGCTTTCAAGTTGAATAACTCATAAACGGATATCTAAATCGGAAAATAGTTTTAGGAACCTCACTATGCTTTAAAAAGACCTATGTAATGATACCGTCTAATGACAAGTCAATTTCGCACACAACGTTGAGTCTATCAGGAGAGAAGAATCCTTTTTACAGCTAATACCTAAAATGTTCTACAACATTCACACAGCACCATCTAGCCCCAATAAGCCCTTCAAGCCACTCACCATAACTTAGACTACCAGGACACCTGGCTAGATGTTATGCTCACCTCTGCCCCGCACCTTGTCCCTTCCCACGGACAACTCCTAGCCCCTGGTTTTTCCCATCACGATTTGATCTTCCTTTCTTACATCCTGAAACCTCCCAAACCTCCTCCTAAATTCCTTCATATTCGAAGTTTCCGCCAGTTGGATCTTGAAAGGTTACATGTTGATGCTGCTAAAATGGATTGGGTGGATATGGCAGCCGCTACTGACGTGGATAACAAGGTCCATATATTTAACGAAGCCATAATCAAATTATACGACAAACACGCTCCTATTAGGAGAGTAAAAGTAAAGCGTGCCCCGGCTCCGTGGATGTCAGAGGAGGTCCGGACTGCCATGCGACGAAGGGACCAGTCCTTTATTCGCTTCAAAAAAGACCGCTGCGAAGAAAAATGGAACATTTATAAAGCCGCCAGAAACCGATGCAATCAGGTGATACGCAACGTCAAACGCCGACATATACTTCAAAACATAGAGTCATCTTCTTCGTCCAATATCTGGAAGTTTCTTGCTACTCTAGGGATAGGTAGGCGACAACACCCAGAGTTCAATCATAAAATTGGTTTGAATGATATCAACCAACATTTCTCATCCACAGCTACGCTGGATCTTCAAACTAAGTTTCAAACACTAGATTACATATCTGGTCTCACCAGTCCCACGACTGACTCATTTGTATTTTCTCCAGTGTCTCCAGAGGATATCAGAAAGATCATAACATCTATCCGTTCCAATGCTACAGGATGTGACGGTATCAGTCGTCGCATGATTGTCAATATCCTAGACTGTATTCTCCCAGTAATTACTCACATAGTCAATTTCTCCCTAGATTCCGGTACTTTTCCCTCCTTGTGGCGCAAGGCTTACATTGTTCCCCTTCCAAAAAATAGTAATCCTTCACTCCCTGAACATTTCCGACCTATTTCCATACTTCCCTTCCTATCTAAAGTTCTCGAGACCTGTGTATATAAACAACTCTCGGAGTTTGTATACAGAAACCAACTTTTAAGCCCTCTGCAATCTGGCTTCAGGCCCGGTCACAGCACAGTTACCGCTCTCCTGAAAGTGATTGGCGATATAAGGAAGGGCATGGAAGACACCAAAGTCACTGTTTTAGTCTTAGTCGACTTCTCTAATGCCTTCAATACCGTCAATCACGAAATCCTGTTATCCATCCTTAAATATCTTATGGTTCCTTCTGAGACACTGGAATGGTTCGCCTCTTATCTTCGGGGACGACAGCAGTGCGTTCGTGTTGATGACTTATCATCAAGTTGGTGTGACCTCTGCACTGGCGTCCCACAAGGCGGAATTTTATCTCCTCTATTATTTTCAATATTTATCAACCTCATAACTCAACATCTTCAGTGTGCGTATCACTTGTATGCTGATGATCTGCAGCTGTATTCACAGACAAGAGTGGATGACGTAACGCAGGCCATTGACGAAGTCAACAAGGACCTTGAGCTCATAAAATCCTGGTCAATGAGATTTGGACTGTCAGTTAACCCAACTAAATGCCAGGCAGTCATAGTTGGCAGTAAACGTATAATAAGCAGATTAGATACCAGTTCCATCCCGTCGATTTATTTTAACGGTGTAGTCATTCCACTCAGCCCTGCAGTAAAAGACCTGGGCTTACTTATCGATTCAACCCTCGATTGGCGAGCTCAGATCACTAGCGTGAGTAAAAAAGTCACTGGAAACCTGCGAACGTTATACCGTCTCAAAAACTTCCTGCCTCCTAAAACTAAAATTACACTCATGCAGTCCTTAATAATTCCTATAATCGACTATGGTGATGTGTGTTACTTCGACCTGAATGCAGACCTCCTTAATAAACTTGACCGCCTTCTCAATAACTGCATTCGATTCATTTTCAATCTTCGAAAGTATGACCATGTGTCTGCTTTGCGTTCCCAGTTACAATGGTTACCTATTCGCCAACGGCGCAATCAGCGAGCGCTCACCGCTCTATTTTCATTTCTTAATTCACCATCCTTACCTACTTACCTTGCTCCGTACCTCCGTTACCTGTGCTCTAACCACGATAGAAATCTTCGATCAGTTAATAATCTGCTCCTCTCATGTCCCTCTCATAACTCTGATTTCGTGAACCGTTCGTTCTTTGTTCAGGCAGTACTACTCTGGAATGCGCTCCCGCTCGAAGTCAGGATGTCCACCAACAGATTTACGTTCAAAAGGAAAGTACACGATCTTTTTCTCAATGAACTGGCAGAACTATCTAAACCACAGTAAATAGTATTGCTAGCATCTATAGTGTATAAATATGATACATATGTGTATGTCTATCTGTATAATTTATATATATGTTTGTATTCCTATGTAAGTATTTGTATGTATGTATATATGTGTATGTATGTGGATTGGTGTATATATGTGTATGTGTATGTATGTATATATGTATGTGTTGTATAGATATGTTGTGAACTGTGAAAATTATTATTGAACACATCATATGTAACCTCTGTGCACCTACCTCATAAGATTTCTGCACCACCCGAAGGTTGACTGGAAGAGAATGCCTTGGGCATTAAGTCCGCCGATGTACAAATTTAGTGCATAAAGTTTATAAATAAATAAATAAATAAATAATCACTATGGCTAGGGCACTATGCAACTGATATCAATACATATATACTTTTAAAAATTCATACATTCATACTAATACTATAAAGTCTAAAGTAACTTCATATGTATGTCTGGTACGGTTTCATGGTTAAACGACGGAATTTTTGTATCGAATCCAAATATTTGTTGTGTAATTTGAAGGTAAGAGGTCACATATACATTTAGTCCCACCCCTGAAACGAACGTCACAGCAGAGTACATACATACCTCGACAGCTATTCTTTAATTCTGATATAAAAATACTTTTCATCGTTGGTTTGTTATTACAGACGTGATCACCCGCACGCACTCGCTGGTTTTGGCACCCTTGGCTTGGAAATCATGGAGCAAGCACCTTTTGCTGATGCCATTCTAGTGCCAATAGGCACAGGCGCTCTAGCTGCGGCTATTGCGACTGTTGTCAAACATAAAAAACCGTCTTGCCTTATTTATGTAAGTACCTAAACATTAATTCACCGTGCAAACTTAATATAGAACTTAACTATTTTCTATTTAATGAACTGTGCATTCTGTTCTCTTTCAACGCCAAATTTATCTTTTTAGTCCCTTACTTGTGTAACCAGAACTTGGTAGAAACTCGTAGAAACTCGTAGTCCGGATAATCTGTATAACCTCAGTTATACAGATTATCCGGACTACGAGCCGCGACCAACTATATTATACCTACAAGTAGAATTAATGCAAGCATGAACGTGTCGGAACTGACATCTCATGATGAAACTCTTTAGGCCCTGGAAACAGCTCTGGAAGCAGCTGGCTTACGTCAAATAACAATTACTAAATATTTTAAACTAAATTAAACATTACCAAATATATATTGTAAACAATTTATACGTACTTCATATTTTCTTTCATGATTATTAAAACATAGTTTATAGATAATACTAAAGGTCTTCCAAGAACCTTATTCAAAATATATAGGTATTTAAAAAGATGTTCTAATGTCCTATGTCCTGAACTATAAACGTCTAAGGGCCACAGCACACTGGGTACTTTTAGCATCAACGATCGGCGATTTTGCGACTGCATCGATGCTGCATCGCGTTTTAGCGACTTTCTGCGTTCAAACTCGGTATCGAAAACGCGCGTTTTAGCGACTGCTAAAGATACCTGGATCGCGTTGACTGTAGTCTTGTCGATAATTATCTGATTTGTAACTTTGATTACTTATGTTTGTGATTAGCAATGATATTGCAGTATTCTGTAATCTGTGGTTTTGTTTACAAATTAAAAAAAAATGAGTCAAGTCGTGTTCGCCAGACGCCATATCGATGCTACCGGCATCCGAATGTGTGCGGAGAGTAGCATTCAGCTGCCCTGTCGCGCTTCTAAAAAGCGACTGAATCTCCGCATTTGGCGTTTTTAAGTGTGCAGTGTGGAGCGTTCGGTCGCGTCTTAATTAGCTTCTAAAAAGCGACTAGTCCGATCGTCGATGCTAAAAGTAGCTAGTGTGCTGTGGCCCTAATATACGATTAAAAGTTTCTTGTAATAATCTTCATTTCTAATAAGTCAAAATGGCATACTTTATTGCGCTTGCGTAAATGTCACCAAACTATGTCCTTTTTCGCTTGCGTGCATTGTGAATGATTTTCTGCCTTTGGTTTTCTATAACGACTTTTGGCTTTTCTTACGGACTCCTACCTTTACCCAAGTTAAACGATTACCCAAGCTTGTACATGTGTTATCACGGAGAACCTTATCTCTTAAGAACAACGGTGTAGTAACTGTAGCTTATATGTGTCCATGATGCAAAGGCATTCTGTGGAATCCGAGGAGATCCTCACTTTACTTCAGCAATGGGTTTGTTCGATTGTTGTATCGAATGTTCTGTTACGAATGTTTTCATGCCTGTTAACCCTATTCTTACAACTGTGCATTGTAATCTGAAACACTTACTAATCTATTGTCATTCAATAAATAGAAGACAACTCATATATTATTTACTGTTCTTAGCCATCATTCAATTACTATGACTTACTATTCCTTATTTTTTATTCAAAACAACGAAACAACGCTGTACTTTAAATAAAATACATCAATAAAAGCATACCTGAGTTATTTTTTGAGGTTATAAAAGCCATTTTAAAAAAAGTATGAATGTGGCAGACCAATCAATCTCAGATTTCTAGTTAAACGCTCATTTATCTAATGCAGAAACAGGTAGTACGATTTTTGACTGTCCACTTCCAGGCCTGAAGGCAGTATGGAGAGTGGGTATTGTTCTTTTCATTGATAAGTATTTGTTGTTTCTAATAAACATATAACATTAGGTACCTAATACATATGCACAAAACCTACTTTTCTTTATACATTCGATTATCCGGATTTTCGAGTACATATCCGGACGCCGAACGATAACGGTTAATCGAGTATCTACTGTACAGTGTACGTATCACACATGTTGGTGGTTGAATATTTTGGAGTATTTTAACGGTTCTTCTCTGTAGAAATTACATTTTAAAAACCGACAATTTTGGTTCCGAAATTGAGCGAGTCTTTTATTTAATGTTTTGAAAGTGTCTGGAAAGGCCTACATGAAATAAAAGCTTTTTGATTTAATCCATAAAATAAATAATAATAAAGTCATATCCTGTGAATGAATAAGTGAAATACTATAATCACGCAGGGTGTTGAATCTGAGAACCTGGGTTTAATGACAAAATCAATGGAGAAGGGTGAGCCAGTGTCTAATCCCTCAACGGCGATTGGTAGTCTCGCTGGCAATGCATTAAGTATCAATGTCATCGGTGTCAACGCGTTTGCAACTGCCAATTCTTTGCTGGATAGAGTGGTACTTGTCTCTTTTTATTTTGACTGTTTATTAACGGACTGCCCATGACCGTCATAGTTAGCGCTTTTTGAGGAAGTTTTAGTTACATTTCCAAGGTAGTAGAGCCACGCTGATTTCAGCACGAATGGGCCGGCTCGACCCGGCCAGTACTACCCTCACACAGAAGACCATCCTAATAATGACAGCATTCTTGCTGTCGTATTTCGTTGGTGAGTGTGAGACCGGAGGCCCAATCATTCTGCATCATTCTCCCGCCGTTCAAAGGCCGGGAGAATGATGCAGAATAATCTAACCAGGCTGCCATGGTAAGGGTCACCATGCTACATTGCCTACCCTCACAATGAGCATGGTGACCCCTACTCCTGGATTCTACTCATGCTTTCCATCAGGCAGAGTGAAGTCACTTTGGCAGGCTTAAATATAAAAAAAAAATAAAAAAAAAGTTCTGCAGTGGCCGACGATGTACTAATGGAGTATTTAACATTAAATTTCTTGATAACAAAGATATTACATTATATAGAATAGTAACTCTTGTTAATGTTTTATTTGCGGTCTACATAAACTGAAAATTCGTTAAAAAGCCTTATATTTTTGATAGAAAATAAGTAAATGAACAAATTTTATGTTAATTTTATGTTCCAAGCTACTGGTAAAAGAGGACTCCTTCTTATTTGCTTGTAATTTTAGAATTTAAACAGGATAAGCAGTTTAAGTGTTATGAAAGATTGATTGTGAAATGATTAATTGTTACTGTAATTGTTATAGTTGCTGGTAAAAGAGGACTGGATAGCTCGTGCTATGTTGCATTTAGCAGAAAGAGAGAAATTCATAGTGGAAGGCACTGCGGCCTGCACATTGGCCGCTATTTTAGGATTTCTTGTCCCTGAACTTAAAAAGAAAAAGTGAGTACCTACTTACTTCATTCATTCCTTCATTCATTCATTCATTAAAAGAAGTTTAATGATGTTAGTACATCATCAAACTTCTTGTATTCTTCATAAGTCATAAGTTTTGTGTTCAAAATAAATAAACATTACATAATTACTTATATACCTGTATAAAAGGAAAACACTGATAATGCCAAAAGATTTTCCAAATACATTTTTCTTTTCGAACCGGATTTTACGTTCCGGACACTGGAGCCAGGAATATTTAATGCTTTTTTTTAAAAACACTCGAACGAGTAGCCTATGGCACTCTGAAATATAAAGAAAAGTTCTCAACCCTTGGAATCCCAAAACATTGGTGAAAAAAAGAAAGTTATTTTAAAGTATTTCTTTTTATATTTCAGTGTTATTTGTCTCCTCACAGGAGGTAATATTGACAGTTTAATGCTTAATCGCACCCTACAGAGAGGTCTAACTGCTGAAGGACGTCTGGTTAAATTTAAGGTAACTTGTTTAGATTTTTGTGAGGCGACGGGTTAAGAATACGGAGTGTCACCGCCACTAGTAGTTAACAAGACAACTGCACCACAAAGAGAGGGAAAACTTGAAAAAATCGTGTACCAACCCTGGATAGTGCAGTATGGACAGTCAAAAAACATTATTTCTAAGATATTGATGATGATTTAGATCGACTTTAGTGAGTCCAATACCCTAATATTTAAAATAATTATTTTATACAACATGGAAAAATAAAATTTAATACCTGTTTTACAAAATTTATCAACAGGTTGGTGTGTATAACAAGCCAAAGGCTGCCTCAGATTTAATGAAATTATTGGCAACTAGAGGTTTCAATGTTATAACGCACTTTATAGACAACTATTGGACAGAGGGCGACACTTGTCGAGCTGAGGTACCTACTTTTTTGGATTTTCATCCTAAGCATGCTCTGCCTTTATAAGATATCATAAGTCATTAAAAGCATTTGCTAAGAAATTCAGATAAATCCCTACTAATATTATAAATGCGAAAGTAACTCTGTCTGTCTGTTACGCTTTCACGCCTAAACCACTGAACCGATTTTGATGAAATTTGGTATGAAGATAGAACTGAACTTGGGATAGGACATTACTACTTTTACTACTACTTTTTACTACTTTTTATTGCGATAACCGACATACACGCGAGCGGAGCCGCGGGCGAAAGCTAGTAGTACATATTCCTAGTTAATATGTGAGTATTTAATATTATACAACCTCACAAAATATTGGTTTGGTGTTAAGAAAATATTGGTAAACAAAATATTCTGAGACTTTTACTTTAACCTATGCTATTAAAAAAAATGGCCATGTGCGTATCACGCCACGCGTAGGGTTCCATAGGCATCCATAATGGTAGATAGATTTAAAATCGTGTCCAATAGACAATTTTATTGTTATGGTTACTTATTATATCTTTATTTTAATTCGAGGACGGACATGACGAATCTATAAGGGTTCCGAGTCATGAACTACGGAACCCTAAAAATAAAATAACCTATTATGATTTTTATTTACTTACCCTAATTGAATTTAGTAAAAAGAAGCCTAAACATTATTGATAGAACTTACAATAAATGAAGAATTTTGAAAATACATCATACTATAAAATACAAATATAATTCAACTAGCTTTCGCCCGCGGCTCCGCCCGCGTGTATGTATACCAACGTTATCGCGGTTAAAAGTAGCCTATGTCCTTTCCCAAGTTCAGTTCTATCTTCATACCAAATTTCATCAAAATCGGTTCAGTGGTTTAGGCGTGAAAGCGTAACAGACAGACAGACAGACAGGTTTACTTTCGCATTTATAATATTAGTAGGGATAAAGCTTGGAAATAAAATATTAGGAATTTATTTTATTTTCCAGATAACAATAGTAGTTGAATCAAAAAATTTGGAACATTCGTTTGACTTAAAACGAGTTATTGAAAGAGAATATCCTGACACTGCAGTATTCGAAAATGACATGTTAAGCAACAAAAGGTGTTACGGCAGCATATGTAAAGATCCTCAAAGCAAAAAAAGTAAAGTAAATGTGAAGTAATGTTTGCTCGTTAGCATGCTGAAACAACTGCAACTATGTAGACAATAATATATGTACCTATGTTAGTGCAAAGTAAACGCAATGATGTGTTAGCAACATTATCGAGTTACTTAAGCTCAGAAATTATGTACCATAAATTTACAGGTAATAGTCTAATTAATTTCCTTTCGTTTTTAAATTAAAATGTTGTGTTGTTCTTTATTCGAACCATTTGTCACATCATTAGTTATTCTTTGTCTCTTACTTAAAAAGAAGTCAATTAGCTTCTTATATTAAGTTTAAAAATAATAAATGTCAATAACATAATGTCTTTTTAAACACAAGAAACTATCCTAATAAAAATTAGAAATATATTTATAAATACTCTTCCACAATTACATTGCAAAATTGTCACGTATTTATTAAACGTTAATTTTTAACTGTATTCGTAGCTGTCTAAATAGCTGTCAACTTATTATAGCATTTTATGAGACCTAATTTGTAGAAAGAATAAATAAGTAAAAATTGCATGATTGTTTTATTTATCGATCCTAGCCCTACAAAACGTAAACAATGTCTACACCACCTTATTCCTCATTTCCGGCCCATTCACGACCTTACCGCTGTGAGCGGCAGCTAAAGCGAAACGCCGAGCGGTAATATCAAAAGTATAAAAATGTATGAGGCACGCCACGAGTCGCCGCTCATAGCGAAAAAGCTAGCGGTTTTTGCCGAGCGAATTGCTACAGCGGCGAGCGGTATGGAGAGCGGCAGAAACAAAGGCACAAGTTAGCATGTGCGACGCCACGAAACAGAGCGGCGTGGACAGCGGTGCAGGAGTGACAGACTCAGCGGCGTTAAATAAAAACAAAAAATTTTAGACGATTTTATGGCGGTAATGGATACCGAGGCTTTTATAACAGAAATTTTAAATAGACCGCCTATATGGATGTCAAAATATCCCCAACATAAATATAAAGGTTGTGGGAAGAAATTAAACATTGTTTTCCGGAATATAATGGTACTTAGGTTTAATTTAAATTGATAACACAAAAACATAGAACCTAGGTACCTACCAAACGAAGCTACTGATATGTTGACAAAACTACTGGTATGTTTACGTAATGTAGGTGGATAGTTGACAAGTTTTAAAAGTTAATTTTTTTCTCTGTCAGTAGGTATAACTCGTGCGACCTAACATGGCACCTGACTCAAATGTCAGTCGTTTAAAGTACTGAGTGCAAGAAAAATATACTTTATTCTAGTTTTATTAAATTTCAACATTTATTTTGCTTCAAGTAGTTTCTCATAACAGACTACTTTATCTTAAGTGGTACTTTACTACCTGAGTTAAGAAAATACATATGCATACCAATAGGAAGCAGGCCTCATTCATTATTTACCCGAATGCATTCTTCGTGCAGTGATTTAAATAATATTAGGTAATACCTAATATCATTTTAAATGAAATTAGGAACTGAAAAATGGTTACAAAATACAATTTTAAATCGTCATGATAATCGCCTTTTAATCGTTTTTTTCTTTTTTTAAAATTTTATTTTAAGCTATTGCGTCTCATAGTCGTCATGCTTGTGTGACCTTCCTTAAAACAATTGGGTTATCCAGATGAATCTAATGATATATTAATAATATAAATTCGTGGAGTGATTTATATGACATTAGGTAATACCTAATAGACTATAATTATTATGTTAAGATTCGTGCAACGGTAATAGTGATGCTAACGCTACTCGCAAGATGACAGAGGGGTATCACGCGGGGGAACGGTATCATGTTTCGTTTTGAGCCAGGTGCCATCTTAGCTCGCACGAGTTATACCTAATTAGCAAAACAGTTTACATATCAGTAGTTTTGTCTGTAGATATAACTACACACGAAACTACTAGTATGTCTTATACGCAATGTAAGTAGTTGATAGATAGATAGATAGTTGATAAGAAACAAAATGTTGTTTCTAAACAGGGGATAATTTTTATAACGCCATGATTTTTAACACATTTCGACTACCTAAATACGTCCACCGTCGCCGCTGCAACTAACCGCTACTAGGGTTCGTGGCGTGCAAAACGCACCGCTCACCGACGCCGCTCCGCTTTTCGCTAAGACCAAAACTCGTGGCCAGGCCGTTCATCTTCCTATGCATTACTAGCGCAGCGAATGATGTTGGGTGTTTCTCTGTCCGATAAATTCCGTAAATTTTGGCCACGCTGACTTCAGTACAAAAGGGCCGGCTCGATCGGTGCGGTACTAGTTACTACCCTCACACAAAAGATCAACCTTTCAGCATTCGTTCCGTCTTATTTCATTTGTGAAAATGAGACCGGAGGCCCAATGATGCAGAAACATCTGAGTCGCCATTGTGTCACCACCGTCACCATCATCACATGTCTGTATTTACAATGGTAGTAACCCTCTTTTATTCTACTTATGCTTTCCATCAGGTAGGGTAGGGTACTTTGGTAGACTTAATTTAAAAAGTCACCCCTTTGAGACGTTCACATAGCCCTTACACGTGCCGTCTGCACAACACTTTCAGGGATATACATAGGCATAAGGCATTCGAATTAATAGGGATTGACGTAAAAAAGAATATTATACTCACAGCGAGTATAACATTAATAATAAAAAAATAAAGTAATCATTAATAATGTCAAAATTATCTTCATAATACAATATTCTTTTAGTAAGCCGCGACACAAAATGTAAGGAGTGTTATAAGTTTGACCTGTGAATCTGTGTTGGCGTGTGTTAAATCTGTGAATTGCTGTCGAATCGTAGCTTCCAAACGGATGATTTTGATTTTCTGTTTAGTCAAAAATAGACTTGATGTGTTCAAGTGTGTTAAAATTTAAAAAATCGAGAATTATTTCGGTAATCTGAGACTAATTATGACTATTATTAATTTATTACTTATATACCTATTTCTACCCGTGCGAAGAAGGGCCGAGCCGCTATTATGTTACATAAACGTACAACCTCCATAGATGCAGTAGTGACATGTAGAGAAAAGATAAAACTTCAACAAACCTGTCACTTTACATCAACCTGCACGTGCAATAGCACCTTACTTAATTTATAAATACATAATATCCAAATAACTACATTACTTACAAAATGTCCCGAAAGAACGTAAGTAACTTCTGTTTTATCATATCATATTCATGTAAATAAACGCATACCTAAAATAAGAGTAGTGGGGCGGTACTGCCCTCTCACAGAAGACCAACCTAAATTGAGAGCATTCGTGCTGTCGTATTTCGTTAGTGAGTGCGAGACCGGATGTCCAACGATGCAGAAACATCTGAATACGCGTCCATAGTGTGGGACACCATGCTGCATTGTTGCATCTTCTGCATTCGCAATCAATACAGTGACCAGTACCAGTGAGATACGCTCATGTTTTCCATCAAATATTAAAAAAAAACATAATTTTTGAAGAAAATAGATAATGCATACTTAGCTTTTCATATTTTCTCATATTTAGTTTTGTCTATAACTGTTTTTAGACTTTCGCTACTTTTACACATACTCATTTTTCTACGTTCCAAGTTTTGTCTACTTTTAGGAAGATTTTGATGAATTTTCTGATCCCTACAATCCCAGAATCCTTAATTTCGATGATGTCGTTCAAGCCGCAAATTCAATAAAACCTTATATTATACAAACACCTTGCATGGTAAGCAACATGATGATAAATAATTAAATAAATGTATTTGTTATACTAATCAATACCAATATTTAATTTTACATGAACATTTCATTTTTTTGTTTGAAAAAGATTGCAAAAACGGGGATTTTTTTTTCTCTTGAGAGCTTTCATTGCGTGCCCTGCATAGCGATCAAAGACAACAAAATAATCTATGAAAGTTTTTTTACCCTTTTAAAAGATATAGGAAAATCAGCGACGCGACATCTTTTAAGGTTGGCTCGCTTTAACCTTTTTATGGCAAATATGTTCTCGCTACGGGCAACAGAAGATGCAGAGGAGGTTGCGTGGGTCAGCTAGTAGATTTAAATGTGACGTATTATTTGACGGCCTCGGTGGCGCAGTATGAGAGTATGCGAATGCCATGCTTGAGGTCTCGGGTTCTATTTCTGGGTCGGACTAAATGTTTGTGTAATCCGCAAACATTTGGTTCAGAGTTTGGGTGTTTTCTATGTATAATATGTATGTATTTACAAAAATAAAGTATGTTTATGTATTTATATCCGTTGTACCCTTAAGACAAGCTCTGCTTAGTTTGGGACTAGATGGCGTTGCGTGTAAGATATTCGAAATATTAATTTATTTAACAATCTTTATTTCAGGCAGCACACACTCAAAGAGAACTTGGAATTTACATTCATTATAAGCTAGATTTCTTACAACACAGCGGATGGTGAGTTTTATTAGAATATCTTGTGAAAAATAATGTTAATTTGTCTCTTGTATTGATTTGTCTCTCTTGTATTAAAGTTTGGCCGGTACCAATCTAAACTAACAACATTCGTGACGACGTCTTTCATTCGTGAGTGCAAAACCGGAACGCCGCCATAGTGTGGATCACCATTTATTTATTTATTTTCCATCGGGCAGAGTAATTTGGCAGGCTCATAAATAAATAAAGGTGGTCCAGATGTTCACCTGTAAACACCTACGGGTATATATTTGGTTCAGATTCTTGATTGAAAATTTAACACTAAATACTGATCCAAAATAATAAAAATAATTCCGTTAGCAAACGAGACTCTATAACAAAGAGTTTGTAATTTATTAGTACATGTTACAGAAATATTCTAATAACTTATTGATGACTATACTAAGGTAGTTGCAATGCTAGAGTACTTTGCATTTTACATTTTCCTTTTAGTTTTAAAGAAAGAGGGGCTTTATATGCTCTTCAAAAACTGCCAGCAGACAAAAAAAAAATTGGAGTGGTTATAGCGGCAACAGGTAACGAAGCAGTTGGTTTATGCTACCACACAAAGAAGATGAATGTTCCTACCACCGTAGTAGTACCAATCACATTACCACTTTCGAAAATACATAGGATTAATACTTTGGGTGGAAAAACTGTTTTACATGGAACCACTTTTGCTGAAGCTCTGAAACAAGCCCGTGTCTTGGCAAGGGAAAGAGGACTGACGTATATTAATGTGTAGGTTTTGATTTTGTGTTAGAATTATGAAATTACACTTATTGATCTAAGCCCTATATTAATTTACTATAAAATACTTGCAGACGAGATCATCCGAATGCCCTTGCGGGTTTCGGCACTGTGGCTTTGGAAATCTTAGAGCAAGCACCATTTGCAGATGCTGTTCTCGTACCCATAGGTACAGGTGCCCTGGCTGCAGCCGTGGCCACGGTCATCAAACAAAAAAAGCCGTCATGCCTTGTTTACGTAAGTTTTTTCAGTTAAGTTCGCATCTTTGTTTTGTTCGATAAAATATCACAAGAAAATAGATATTTATTTCTTACACGAAAAGATTTGGTAATAGATGAATCGACTCGAATTTGCTTTTGATTGACTATGGTTGGTGTGCCTGATGTCATAGGTTTCATAAATTTTGTCAATTACAGGGTGTCGAGTCTGAAAACATTGGTTTGCTGACCAAGTCATTGGATAACGGAGAGCCAATATGTAGTCCACAAACGGCGGTAGGTAGCCTCGCGGGTAACGCACTGAGTGTCAATGTTATCGGTGTCAATGCATTTGCTAGTGCGAGGCCATTACTAGATAAAGTGGTAGGTACTTTGTTGTTTTATACAGCTCATTTAATTTCAGTTTTTTTTATTGCTCTTTAACGCCAAGTTAACCTTTACCAAACTTTCTAAAAGATAGCCAAAAAAGTATCGATTTCTGTGCATACCTGCGCCCTTGGTCAAGATACAAGTGTTTCACGTTTTTTCTTTCTGCAATCGTTAAGTCTCTTTACTTTTTCTTATTGATAGGATTAAGCGTTGATATGCCACCATTTCAATACATTTGTTATTTTTCGACCAACGTTTATGTTCGTAGCATGTAAACTTGGCCAAGCGGAGCTTAATTAAATAAAGAACCAATAAGTACGTTAAGGTTAATAATTGTACTCATTTAAATTATTTATTATAAAAATTTGTGATTTTATTTCCAACTACTTCTTATTTTCTTGTTTCTTAGAATTTAAACAGGATAAGCAGTTTAACTGTTATGATTGATTGATTGTGATATGATTAATGGTTACCGTAATTGTTATAGTTGCTGGTAAAAGAGGACTGGATAGCTCGTGCAATGTTACATTTAGCAGAAAGAGAGAAATTCATAGTGGAAGGCACGGCAGCCTGTACATTGGCCGCTGTTTTAGGAGGTCTTGTGCCTGAATTCAAGCAAAAGAAGTAAGTCGTAGTAAATTTTAACTTGCTTCTTTCTTTAAGCTATGAGGGTCCAGCTTATGGTGATATCGGTATAAAAATGAGGCTGAACAAAATATGTAACTGTAACTAAATCTTAGGAATTTGGCTTGGAAGTGAGTTAGTTAAAACTTTCAGTGCATAAGTTTAACCAACGTAAATTAAAGAAATTAATCCGGATAGAACAGATCTCATGGGCATTGTTTGTATGTATTTTATATATTTTTCTATAGATCCATAGGAAAACGAAACTTAAAATACTAATATTAGAGTAATATATCGTAACTGTAGTAACCATTCTTAATCTATGTATTTACAGCCCACGTTAATAATTTGTGTTGTTTTTATTACAGTGTCATCTGCATCCTCACAGGAGGAAACATTGACAGTTTGATGTTAAATCGCAGTTTGCAGAGAGGTTTGGCTGCAGAAGGGCGCCTGGTGAAATTTCGAGTAATTGTTTTTTGGATTTACCTTAATTTCACCAGTCGTCACACTTAGCATGTTCAGAGCTACTCGTTGAAATTCACACATACATGAAATTCCTACAAATCGCTTCAAAGATACTTTTAGTTCATTTCTATTTATTTATCATATTTATTTTATGCTACATTCTGCCTGCGGCTCCGTGTATAGGTACGTGTGTTATCGAGGTAATGCTTTACACTGATGTAACTCTTTTATATGTCTACTGACTGAATTAAAACACAAAATGTTAAGTTAAACCACTTTGAGATTAGCGAGCACAAACACGCAGACAAGCAAACAAAAAATTCTAACAATCGTTTTGAAATCTAATAATTCAATAATGGCCCACTTCATTAGTTTTTTTTTTTCAATAACTTAATAAACAGAGATCGGACCTCATACAATTTTCAGTATAATAATACTATGTATATATTACAGTTAAATTAATTGATAATTAAATCACAGTAAACAATGCAGTTTTAATTGACCAACTCATTCTTTATCGCTATTATGTGTGCATTGCAATTTAAATTACTAACCTTGGCCATTGGCATTGCGTCACCAAATTGCGTCAAGTTTGGATACGTAGGTAGACGAAACGTATTAATTTTACAATTACTTGTTTCATAGAGAAATAAACTAACCTATGTATCCTAAATAGGAGTACTATGCCCATTTAGACTAACTATTCTTAAACTGTCTCCTTATTAGGAGCCCCCCAAGTAGCTTCTAAATTTCAATAAACATCTAAGCACTTTTGCGTTCCTAAAGAGTGGTAAAAACAAAAATTTCACTAAGGGCTACCTAAGTTTAAGGGAATTGGTGAAAATGGTCAATAACCAAAACTACGTTCGTGACATTCAATCATTAGAATGGTTATTTTTTTATCTCTCAACCTTGTTCGCCTTGGCTTTATTTCATCTTGATAATGCTCACAAGAAATCATTCTCTATTTTAAAATGAGTTAGGACAATAGATATTATGTTATGAAAACATTTTACAGTATTCATACAACGAAGTAGGTCGGTATTGAGTATTTCAGCTTCAGTTTCAAAGCAATTATGCAAATAGGTATGCATTTATTTAACTAGCGAAAAACTGGAAAAATACTGCCTCGATGGCGTAGTGATAGCGCATGCGTGCGACGCTTGAGTTCTCGGGTTCGATTCCCGGGTCGAACCAAATGTTTTTGTGATCCGCAAATATTTGTTTCGGAGTTTGAATGTTTTCTTTGTAGGTATATAATGTGTATGTATTTACATAAAAAAGTATATTTATGTATTTATATCAGTTGTCTAGTATCCATAATACAAGCTCTGCTTAGTTTGGGACTATATGGCGTTGTGTAAGTTGTCCGAAATATTTATATATACATATATTTATTCATTAATCTCCACCCCGCACTAGGCCAGCGTGGGGACGTATGGCCTTATCCCTTTCCTGAGTTAAGGCCTGACCCCATCTGTGGGACATTATAGGTTATTAATAACAAAACAAAGTGGATCTGAATGCAAGTCCTAATTACGGCCTCTATTTATTAGGATTGCTTGGTTCAGAGCTAAGGATTGGCCTAAAAAGGATATCTTTCTCGTCTTAGAAGCTTAAAAAAGGAGACTTAAATAATTTTATTTTCTTTAAAAACCGATTTTACGTCACATTATACATTTATATCATCATCATCATCATCATCATCATCAACAGCCTTTAACAGTCCACTGCTGGACATAGGCCTCTCCTTAGAAAGGAGGTATTGGCCTACTATACCACGCTGGCCAGACGGGTTGGTATAGGGTTTGTTTCAAGTTTTCCTTCTCTTTGCATTATATTACATTTATATAAAGTATTATAAATTTCAAAACACATTTAAAAAACATAAGAAGGTAGCTAATTAGGTACTTATACAGATAAACTCATAAATATTTCTTTGAATGAAATAATCAGCTTGTTGTATTTTTTATCAATAGGTCGGCATCTATAATCGGCAAGGCGCTAAAGCAGACTTAATGAATTTAATAGCTAAAGGGGGCTATAATGTGATTACTCACTTTATAGACAACTTTTGGACAGAGGGCGACACCTATCGTGCTGAGGTATCTGCTGCTCAATTGAAAACATAATACAATCTTATCAACTAAGAGTTGAACTGTGTAGTAAGATCGAGAACCTTAGTTATACCTACCACATATTACAAACTTCTTTATAAGCATGACTTAGTTTCATTATTGGTAACTGGGCTTTTACATAAAATAGCAAAAGCAACGACTAAATTGGGACATATTATTGTTGGTAAAAAGGTCCATATGACTGGCCTTTTTAGTTGACTGACTGGTTTATTCTTCTTTCGTACATCTTCGTTTCGTATTTAGTCGACTAAAGAAGCACCCAGCATCACACATTACATCGCACATTGAGCGAATTTAAACTATTTAGTCCAGAAGGAGATCTGACCCTGGTCTTCTCCTCCTCCTAAACGGAGAAGCGCGGAGCGCACACTGTGTGGTTTTTAGTCGGTTCAAGTCCAACACACCACCCCGCCGTAACCCCCGGTGGGGTGACGGTCCATGATGATTTTCCACACATAAAAAAAAAAAAAAGTGGCTTAAGCGGTCCCAACGCCGCTTTCTGCTGTGTTAAGTGTTGTGAGTTTCTATCCTTAACGAGATAACATTTTGTGTGATCGTCAAATTGTTATTCTAACTCATACTGTTCTTTGTGTTCGTTTCTTGTATGTTTTTAAAGTCCCCCGCTACACAGTAAGTAATAGTCTCGACTATGTATCTCATTTTGATTAGAAAACATTGACTAATCGTCTGAGGTTTTAGGTACCTAAATGTTTTTATATTTTTTCTTGCAGATGAAAATCGTAGTAGAGTCAAAAAATTTGCAGCATTCATTGGAGTTAAAAAGAATAATTGAAAGAGCGTACCCTCAATCAGCCGTCTTCGAAAGTGAACCATTCAACGATAAGCGAACGTGTCCATGTTACGTCAAGAAAAGTAAATAATATGTAAATACATAGTTATCTGGATATTATGAGAAAAATAAGACAAACAGTAAAGTTTACCATCATAAATACTGAACAACCGCACCTAGAAAATTAAAATGTAGAACAACTAGAGAATATGCCAATGTGCCAGAAGTGAGATATATTAATTTTAATAGTGTTTAGTTTTAAATCGCACCAGAGAGATTGTACAACTTAATTTCAGCAAATATTTAAAGAAATCCCATTGATGGATTTCGAACTGTGCCTAATAGCAAAGTAGCTAACTGGTATGAATTAGTCTACCTATAATATGATATTTTTTTTTACTTTCGAAGTAAATCTGCAACTCATTGTAAGAATATTCAAAGTTTATATAAGTATTATAAGCAATTAAACATCAAGTCATTAGAGGTCAAAATAAACTGCAAATATTATTATTATTAAAATTAAAACAAACTTTGTTGCTGCATCCTGTAAAAGGTACCTGCAGAAAACTAAGAATCGGAAAATAACGTAAAATGAGATTTTTTGTTTAATGTAGGTATATTTTATGAAATTATGCGATGAGATTATGCGAATCGAATCGATTAAAGAATCATAGATGTTTTTTTTAGTAAATAATGTTCTAAGTGGTTCTCATAGGGTTTGCCGTAATGTCTTTACAGTGCAATAGAGCGCCAGCTGAAAGCTTGCCAAACAAACTTTATGCAATTGAGAATGAATGAGAACTTGGTTCTATTTGATCTAGGAATAACATATCGCTACCACACACATTTCAAATTATTCAAAACGATCAAACTGTCTACTGCCTTAATTATGAAGCTCAATGGCTTTTATTACTTCCACATATATGTTTTTGAGCACTATGTTACAAAACAAAATAACATTTTAACTTAGAGATATGTACTAAATAAAAAAATCGAACAACAACCATTATTGAAGTTTCTTTTTTTCCTACTACCCTACTATCTATAATTTCAGATTGACTTGACTAATTAAATGCTCACTTAATTGTGAAGTAGATGTACATGCATTATCACAGATACGTTCATGGTATCATGCCAATGGTCCCTATCTTGGCTATCTTGGTACTATCTGCGCCTTCTTTGATTGGTTCTAATCAACTAGTCCACCTAGAGCAACTTGCGCTTGGCTATAATAATAATAATAATAAAATCAGTTATTCAGACCACTGTCAATTTTTATTTAGTTACAATAAACTTAATTTTATGATTAGTAGAAAAATAACAATCAGAATAAAATTGAAGTTAATAGTCATAGTTATTATTCATTCATTAGTACTAAAGTACTAAGAAAAACAATTTACGTCTTCTTTACAAGACTTAAATTATAATATAAAAAATAATAAATTATTTCATACGTCATTTTCACGAATCTTTTACCATTTATGCAGCGCACGCAATGGAAGCTCATATAACAAATATTTTTCCCCCGTTTTTGAAACATTGTTCATTGATACTCTGCTCCTATTGATTTTAGTGATGATAAAGGTATCTTTCCTTCCTTGATAAAGGGCTATCTAACACTGATAGAGTTTTTCAAATGGCACCAGTAATTTCTAAGGTTAGTGCGTTCAAAAAAACAAACTCTTCAGCTTTATAGTATGTATTAGTATGAATTAGACCTATTCATAGTGTTCTTAGTTTCGTCTTCAACAGCCTTAACGCCTTTAGTACACCTACGCGTTCTTATGCGGCAGCGAATCACTGCGAAACTACTGCGGTAGCGAAATATCTGCGGAACGTTAGTACATAGCAGTTTTTTCGCAAAGAAATGTCATTGTAATTTACGTGGACAGCGGACTTTCCTCCATGCCACCTCTTTTTTGTAAGCATTTTTATAATCTGCGTGACCAACTGCATATAAATCGGGATAATTTCGAATTGAATTCAAAAATATTTCAATATTTTCGGCTTCCATGGTACTAAAATCTGTCCTCAACGACAGAACGCATGCGAACACCTTGCGATGCGAAGCACCACTAGCGAAACGTCTGCGTCTGTGTAACGACGATATCGCAGTTCCTTGCGAAACAATACCGACAAGGACGCAACTATTTCATGTAGCCTAGTGCTAGAGTCAGGGCCGTCTTAACCTATTCGGGAGGCCCTGGGCACACAAGAATTAAGGGGCCCTTTTGGAAAGTAAGAAAGGGAATTATACTAACATGTTTATACCGTGATCATTTATTATGGGTAGATTGTATACATTATGCGCTCATAGCTAAGTTACCCTACCATAGGTAAGCAACGCCAGTGCGGTTAGCACCTGGGTTGGTGACCGTTAGTGGCATGTTACCATGAGCCTCTCCGTGATTCGAAGGTCACGTTAATCGGTCGGTTCCGTTTGTTACCATAGGATAACAGTCGTAAAGCTTAGTTGTAGATCTCAACTAAAAAAATCATCTTACCAACCTCTTAATATTTTTCAAAGAACTATTTAATGATACCCCACACGATGGGGTTGAAGGTAGGAAAAAAAAGGATTCCCACTTTACGAGTAGGGGAGGTACTCCAAATAAAAATATTTTTCTGCGTGACTTTGTCGGCGTGATAGAAACACATATTCATGCAAAGTTTCATCTTTCTAGCACTAAACGTTTGGTCGGTAGGTCGAGGACGGACGGACGTCATGACGAATCTATAAGGGTTCCGAAACATGAACTAAGGAACCCTAAAAAAGAAGAAGAACAAACGCGTTGCTCAGATGGTCAAATATTACCACACTAAAATTTAAGTATAATCTTGTTTTTATTAAGAAATTTTCATATTCTACTCTATTGACAATTCGATCTACATATAATATTAATTAATACACCATGCAATTTTAATCTGGCATCATTAAAATATAAAGAGAAGGAAAACTTGAAACCAACCCTATACCCACCCGGCCAACTAGGCCAAAACCTCCTTTCTAAGGAGAGGCCTACGTCCAGCAGTGGACTGTTAAAGGCTGTTGATGATGATGAAAATATAATATTAGATATAAAATAAAAGAAAAGAAGAATAAGAATAATATACAATATAAGAATGACATGAGCATCTGCTGAATTGTGATTTGTGCCACATACCTAATATTTTACATAAATTTGTCACTAAACTTATAATATCGAAAATTACGTAATCAACAATCACGTCCACCCAAACCAAAAAAAAACCCAAAAAACCCAAACCCATATACTGAATTTTCAAGGAAAACTAAAGCGGTTTTGATAACGTTTTTATTTCAGGAGTTATAGGGACCTAACTGTGAAATAGGCTTTAATTATGGCGTTAGGCAAATTTTTGAATCAATGTAACTTATGGTTTCGTTACAACAGGTCATTTAAATTTATTCCTAGCTATACTAACTCTATGCGAGCACCATCTAGTGAGAATACCTTGAGAGTACTTGTAAGTCTTGAATTCATCTAGTCATAAGTATTTTTCGTCTATTCCTCATTTATATTTTTGTTTCTTTCTTGAACGAATTTTAATTTATTTTCGATTATTTTCAATCTTCATTTATTGTCTAACCTAAGTTAATTTTTCTTTCTTATTTATATCATGCTTATAAAATGTATATATGCTTGTAAGTAAATGTGTTTTTGAGAAATTGTCGGTTCTTTGGGGGCCCCCCATAAGACGGAGGTCCTGGGCACAGGCCCCGTGTGCCCTTATGGTAAAGACGGAGTAGGCTAGAGTGAGACGTAGCGTATGCGAAATTCTGCTATACCTACTACTGACAGTTTTTTCGTTGTTTCGCTGCCGCATACGAACGCGTAGGTGTACTAACGGCCTAAACCGCGTAAACAGTCCACTTTTCGTGACGCCACAATTCTGCCGATGACGTCATTTACTCCTCATCAAATATAGTGTAAACAAAAAAAGTCTAAGATTCGAGTCACTTTCGTATTATCTTCTTTAACTACACTTAAAAACCTAAAATAAATTAGTATAAAAAGGATATGTTTTTACATGACTGCTTCAGAAGGAGGGTAACGTTTTTCGAGTGTGTATGTATGTTAATACTTTTAATTTGGCTTCATTCAAACTTGCATGTACCTATGTCATGATAATCAAACAATGTAATTTTTGTTGAAAATTTCTATACCTACAATAAAATCGAAATAATATATAGAATATATTTTTAAGTTTTGTCTGTTTGGTTGTTTCTGCGAGTCTCTGCAACGGCTAGACCGATTTTGACGGAACTTCCAATTGCCTCTAGTTAATAATCTAAGGAGTAAGTTTGGCTACTTTTATTTCGGAGTCACTTTCCGCGGTTTTATAAAGGTACAAAAAAAATCGCGAGTAACATTGCGAGGCGCAGCGAGTATATAATCAAATCCATGCAGACAAGGAATGCATTTCCAAAAGAAATTCAGTCACTTCTGGACACAGGCCTCTCCAATCGTAGGCCACTTATATCAATCCTTGGTTTTTCACACCCAGCTCCTGCCAACGGTCTGGAAAAAAAATCATCACTCCACCTGGACTGATGATTTTGTGCAAGACAATTGTGGACTTCCTACACTACTCTTATGCCTCATTTTTTTAATTAAATTTTTAATATGGTTTTAGGCCATAAAATAAAAAAATTCAGAGTCAAACAAAATAAAGGAACTATAATAAACTTTAATAAAACTGAATCACATACAAAAACATGCAATGTGCCGAGTTGTTAAGCTCTTTATTCACAATCTTTCACAATTTATTTTAAACAAATAAAGTAACAATATTTTTTTCTGCATGCAATTGATGCCTGTAATAACAATAAAACAAATTCCTGTTTTTTTTGGATTTAGCTAGCAAAATTCTTATCCATAAAGGTTGCCATTTTTATATCCCTTTTGCTCAATCCATTGCAATCATGAGAAGATAATGTGACCTGAAAAAAAAACTTACATTAATTAATTCAACCCACAATATAAAATAACAGAATACCCACAAATTACAATATTTCTGGAACTTGCTCCCAGAAATCTATAATAATAATATTAATTTGTAAGTAACTCTGTCTGTTTCATTTCAATGAAATCTGGCAAAGAGCAACCCTGTCCTTCCTCAAAGTTCTCAAACTCCTCAAAAACTCAAAACTCAAAAAGTATCAACTACTTTGGGTTTTGAGGAAGAACAGGGAACTCTTAGCTGTGAATAACTAGATAAGCTATTGTAACAAATTATAAGAAATAAATGAATAAAATAATTAAAAATAAACTTTCAGAATGTCTAAATAAAAAGGTTTTAAGACCATAAGTAAGATTAACTGGTTGAAGGACATATAGATAAATGTTGTGCAATTAAATTACTTCAACAAATTTGAATAATTACAGAAGTTGTTATGCATATTTACAACTGCATAAGATTAAGGTAAATGGATATTATTTTCTGTTCTGTATTAATATTATAAATAAAAATCCTAAGTGAGGATAAGTTTCACATTAAACCTTATTTATAATTATTAAAATATATTTATAATTTAAATAGTATGGTTTCTGGTCCGAGTACATACCTGTAATTTATTATAAACATTGAACCATTCTGGATGATGGTCCATTTTCTCAGCAAGTAGAGCTACTCTTGTCATAAATCCAAAAGCATGATTAAAATCCTTGAATTTGAACTCTTTCTCAATAGCATCCCGGTTGTCTTGTATTTTCCACCCAGACTGCAGCAGTGGCTGAAGAAGGGTATCGCGATCTTCTTTATTTAATTTGTCTGCCTATAAAATAAGTACCAACTTAAAATTAAACAGATAAGGAAACTTAATACTAGCTTATGTTTAACACAAAACAAACCATTTTCCTTGTTTTGGGCGAGGTCGATTGTACACTTGCGTATCGAACAGCGGTACGACTGGCATTGAACGCACTGAGCGCAGGCTTCGCTCGGCCAGCTGACCCTGCGGGGTGAAAGTGTATCGATACATTCGCCACCGCACAAATTCCTTCGGCAATTCGCTTTATTAACATTGGTACAAGTTCGAATGATGCAGTACTTTCTTGAATATTATTAGGTAAATAACTTATTATCCCTACTCCTACTTAAATATTTCTCATATTTAACTGAAAGTCTTTTAAACTAAATCAAAACATTGATTCAACTTCAGTTTTGAAAAATCTGTTTTCTGTCATCTTATGTCATATTGACATTTGTCAACAGGTGGTCCAATGTCAAATCTTTTTTTTTATTATTTTAACTGATATTCTAGCATTTCTCTTCTTTGATGAGATAGCATTCAGCCAATTGGCCCGCATGATATCAGATATTTCTGCCAACCAATGTCAAGTATTTAGAATTTTAGAGTTGAATACTTTCATCATTATTCGGTCATTCTTTCATCAACAGTAAATAGTCGTAAAGAAATTAATGATAAAAAATGTTTTACCATTCTGGTATTTTCAA
The DNA here is from genome assembly GCA_932526445.1 of Phragmatobia fuliginosa. Taxonomy (NCBI): domain Eukaryota; kingdom Metazoa; phylum Arthropoda; class Insecta; order Lepidoptera; family Erebidae; genus Phragmatobia; species Phragmatobia fuliginosa. The sequence continues at coordinate 12,676,819 of OW052074.1, read as the reverse complement.
TAAGTTTTTTTTTTGTTTATCTCGCATTTTGTTTCACGTTTGTTTAGTTCAAGTTTGTTTTACCGTATAAGAGCTACCTATCTATTTCCTGTAGGTACCTACAGGAAATAGATAGGTACTGTAATTATTCTAAGATAGGGGTACTCAAAGTTAGATACTCTTCTTTTCTCACATATTAAGTGACAATTCATTTTTGGGGTACCGTAGCCAAATGGCAAAAAACGGAACCCATAAAGATTCGTCATGTCTGTTTGTCTGTTCGTCCGTATGTCACAGCCACTGTTGAAACTTGTTAAGTAGATGTATTCTGTGAACCGCATTAAAATTTTCACACAAAAATAGAAAAAAAAAAACAATACATTTTTGGGGGTGGATGGAACTGACGGACTACATGGAACTGAAACTCGAAAAAAAATTTCATCAAACCCATACGTGTGGATAGGTCTTCAAAAATGATATTAAGGTTTCTAACATCATTTTTTTAACAAGAAGGCAGTCTAACTGTAATATGATGTTACTTGCTGCTACGGAACCCTTCATGAGCGAGTCCGACTCGCATTTGGCTGCTTTTTTACAATATTTACATCTAAGCTTAAAAAATTAGTCCGCATTGTCGCTTACTGGTAATGTCCCCAAAAGACTGGCAGCATGGCCACATTGAATGGCAATGTAGGTATTTGGAGGTTTTTGGTAATTTTAATATTTTTTTTCTGTATTTAATGAGGTTATAATCATGATGTTCTCTGAAAAGCTGATTCCAAAAAATTAGAACAACACTCAACAGTCATCTTTTGTTCAAGGCGTAGGGAGCTTGCGTAAGTAGGTTTACAAAACGTATTTTATTTTCAATGTAAGCAAAACAAAATATGCCTATACATCATAATATAGGTATCTCGTTAAATTTACGTAATTCAAAAAAAATTGATTTACATAACTTAAACTTGCAGTTTTTTTTTGAAATGGTAACAAATTTGTGACCAGGGCCTGCACCTGCACATATTAGTCTAATTCATAAATGAATGATGTATGAGATGAGATGTAGGTAGGTATCTCAAAAATCAACCTACGACCTACCATCCACTGCTGGGTTATGCATTATAATATTATTAGGATGTTACCAAACCTTTCCTGCTCGAGATCGAGATCCTCTCTGTCATTGGCCAGGCGGAACTGTTGCTCAACAGAGGCGATACCGGTCATTTCGCAGACACGATTTCTTTCTTTTCCCAGCGCGTCTCTTCCCTTCCACCTTGCCCATAATTATTAATTGAAGCAGCAAATATCTTTCGTGCCTGAGCACATGACCGAGGCATGCAATTTTGAGCTTTTGGTTGTTTAGTATCTATTTTCTAGGCATATGGACGCGCTGGAGTACAATCTCGTTCCTTTTACGTCCAACTGATGCGAAGCATGAGACGTTAACACCACATCTCAAAAGCCTCTAAGCGTCTGATCGTGTCGTCTTTTAAGGTCCATGCCTCGCAGCCGTACATGACAATGGGCCAGATATAGCACAGAAGCATATTCAGTTGACGACAACATAGAACTTTTCTCATTTTGTTAAAAGAGGCTCGGGCAAGTTCTATCCGGGTTTTAATTTCTTGGTCGGAATCCCATGCTTCATTTACCCAAGCAACGAGATATTCAAATTATTGTACTCGTTCTAGTTGCTTTTCCTCTATAGTTATGTTAGGATTTATCTGCACTTCTAAAGACCACCAACAGTTTTGTCTTACTAATGTTTATCGACAAAACAGGTTTTTGACTGCTCTCGTTGAGCCTATTTACAATTTCTTGTAAGTCGCGTTCGGAAGATGCGATGAGGTCAGTATCGTCTGCGTATCGCAAATTATTAACTTTATTTCCGTTGATTTTTACTCCAGCTTCAAGTTCTTCAAGAGCTTCATCAGACAACATAGCTTCTGAGTAAATGTTGAAAAGCAACGGAGACAAGACGCATCCCTGGCGAACTCCGCGACAGATTTGTACTTCATCGGTGTCTTCATTATCCACCCTTATCGTAGCCACTTGTTTTTCGTAAAGATTACGGATAACTCTTACATCTTTATCATCAAGACCAATATCCATTAAAAGGCCCATGAGTTGCTGGTGTTTATCTCAATCGAATGCTTCTTCGAAATCAATAAAGCAAGTACTTCGGTTTGCATATCTCTGCATTTTTGCACGAGAACGTTGAAGGCGGTTAGAGCTTCTCGAGTACCGACCCCGGATCGGAATCAGAACTAGCTGTCTCCCAGTTGCTCGTCACATTTTAGTCTAATTCTGTTCTGAATTGTTTAAGAACACTTTTAGGATATGGCTGATTAGACTTATCTGTCATCTGGATGGATGCTGGTTTCGTAGATGTTGTTGAAGAATTGAGTCAGCAAATCCAGTTGGTCTTCTTCCTATAATTTAAGGATCTCGATGGGCATGTTATCTGGTCCCGGTGTTTTCCCGAATTTAGCTGTTCTTAAGGCGCGTAATACTTCAGAGTGGTCGATTTAATTTTATTAATTCTATCAATACCTGACTTACAAAATATGAAAATATTTTTATAATACCTCAAGAAAATATTTTAGTCATGTAATAAATTTCCCTATATGGGTTGAAAGGATGTTGGAATAGTCATAGAAGCTAGTGTCGTCAACTGACCGGGCCCCACTTATTTTGGTTACAAGTATCAATCGAATATACTCAGTAGTATATATATATATAACTCGTGCGAGCTAATATGTCACCTGACTCAAATGACAGTCGCATAAAGTACCGAGTGCAAAAAAAATATATTTTATTCTGCTTCTTTTAAATTTCATCATTAATTATTTTGCTTTAAGTAGTTTCTCATAATATACCAACCACCAACCTTGAAGAGTATGGGACCATACGAGACGCTGCCAAGAGGGGCCGGCCCCGGATCGCCCGTTTTGCCGAGAATATCGCCGCTGTTGCCGAGAATGTCGAGCTGTTGCCAGAAGAAGACTTCCCCAAAGACATTTTAGAACTCTGAAAGGAACTCAAGGTCAAACAAAAAGAAGAACAAGAAAAAGGAAATACTGCCACAAACATCACAGAAACAATAACATTAAAACGCCCATCTCCGAATTCACCAGATAAACACATCAACCTAAGAAAAAGCAATTAAAAGCTACAACAAAATCTAAAAACTATAGCAAGAAAACTAACAACATCCCTAACCTGGTTGGTTTCCTTGGAGATTACAACCACTACCCTCCAACTTTAACAGAAAAAACCAGGAAAGAAAGTAGCTTCAAAATAAAGAAAAAGATTTGGAGGAGGCCTCTGATAGGAAGGATATGGAAAGATAAGAATCAATATTAATCAACAACAAATAACTTAATATATGTTTGAAATCATTGTAAATAAATAAATATATGTTTTATTTAAGCAGTACATTCGATCTGTAGCAACACAGTATCCATAAGTTGTGTAGTTTGAAAAATTAGGTGGCTGGGCCAGTCTGACATTCTCAGACCGGCCCCTAAGATGCACCTGTAACTTTTTACCAAAAAGGTACATAGGAAACGTAGACAGTATGTATGTTTGTATCAAAGAGTACATTCGATTGATACAAGTCCTGTGACCAAATTAAGTGGGTAGCCAGTCTGACGAACACAGGGGCATTTTATTCTTCTTATAATATAGAAATAAGATTAAGAACCAATTAAAAATCCAATCTACAACATAGTAATTTATTTTGAAATGCTAATGGGTTGGATACCATTACTTGTTATAACAAACTCAGTCAAAATATTAGGTAAATCAGGAGCAAAAACTACTAATAGTTCTCTAACATGACAATTGTGATGATCTTTTTCATCAAGAACCCTCATAGTTTTTTTTATCATTAACCTAGTTGAAATCATATTTGACCATGCTAAACCTAAAGATGGTAACAAAGTGTTAGATTCATCAAAAGATGCTGTAACTTGGTTTATGCAGAGTATAGCCAAGTTATGTTTTTGAGCAATTTCTGTTAATAATATGGCTATTTCTCTCAACTCCTCTGCTCTTTTTATGTAGTTAGTTGACTCACACCTGAATGGTGCAGCTATTGAGTCTATAATTACAATTGACAATTTATGTTTAATTAATAGTTGTGGTAAGCGGACACCAATACACGATAAAAGGTCACTACTTTCACTTAAATGTTCAACAAACACATTCATTCCGTAGTCTATGCTACTATCAAATGTAGGTTGAGCTCTCTTTAGTTCTTCAAACCTTTTAACTGGGAATAAATCTTCTGTACATATGTATAGGCAACCTTTTCTCCAATTGTTAAGAGCTACTTGTAAAGATATTTGTGTCTTGCCACATCCACTTTCACCATAAATTTCTGTTATTGTACCTCTCCGGAAACCACCTTTTAGTACATCATCGATAACATTTAATCCTGTGCTAACATGTGTATTCCCACAACTATTTTCACTTTTTAAAATACTTCCAGTAACAAAATTAGGGCATACAGATTCAGAAATAATATTTTTAACAAACACGATATCATTAATACTTAGGTTTGTATACTTTTTTATGTCCCAAACAGAGAGTGTAACTACTTGTTTTGTCGTACATATTCCACCTCTGTCTAACATTTCGTAAATATTAGGAGGTAAAACTTCTTTCAAAGTCATACTGCTCATTTAGGAAAAAAGGAAAGGAATGTTTTTGACGAATGTTTCGTATGTGCGCGATGAAAGACAGACTGACTGACAGTTTGACGATGACAGTATATAGTATATACATTAGAATCTATGGATGACAGTATGACAGTATTGACAGTTGACAAATGGCGAGTGTTTTTTTTTTTTGAGACCATCCGTTTATTGTTTATTTTAGGAGGGCCAATGATAGCCTCGAAAAGTTAATGGTGACTGGCAAGATCGAAGGGAGGAGACCCAGAGGCCGCTGCCCGTTGCGCTGGACAGACCAAGTTGGCTCCTTTCTCGGATGTACGATCCATGCTGCTCTGCATGCTGCCCGGAACCGACACAAATGGCGAACCGCCATTCACAAAACTTTAACAAGTGGGGGTCACGACCCTCAGAACTGAGGTGTACGACGCAAGGAGGAGGAGGAGGTTTATATCTCAGATTCATTAGATACAATTGTTGAAAAGTTAGCAGCCGGGGGTTACAAAGACCCCCGGGTCCGCCAAGTCAGGCGGCTCGTTCATGAAAAATTTTAAAAAAACTTACCAAATCTGGTAAACTATACACTAACACTAATATATATATATATACTAAATGTAAATAATATTTACAATGTAATACAAAACTGATCCTTTTATAACAAAAAATCAAAATTAAACATTTTATCCAGAAAAAATGCACCGGTACGCTTGAAGTTTCCTGCCTTTTTTCGAGTGATTTTTAAAGATTTTGAAAGTTGACGTTTAGTTAGAAGCTTGGGTGTATGGTTGGGTGTCCATGTCCATGAAGTCATGATGAGAAAAATCGATATTCCAAACGAATGCACAATCATCAATATGTATCATCATCATCAGCCTATCGCAGACCACTGCTGGACATAGGCCTCTCCCATTGCACACCACTCTGATCAATTTTGGGTTTCTCGCATTCAGCTCCTACTAGCCATCCTGCGCAAGTCGTCACTCTACCTCGCCTAAGGGCGTCCTACACTACGTTTGCCGAGACGCGGTCTCCACTCCAGTACTCTTCTACCCCAACGGTCATCAGTTCTGTGGCTAATATGGCCAGCCCACTGCCACTTCAGCTTGCTAATCCGGTGGGCTATGTCGATGACTTTATTTCTCTGACGGATCACCTTATTCCTGATACTATCCATCAGAGAAACGCCGAGCATAGCCCTTTCCATAGCACGCTGAGCAACTTTGAGCTTACAATAAACATGAATGAAGCACTGTTATTACCGTTAATCGTTTTCAAATTGGAAAAATATAGTTGTTTTATCATCAAGATCAAGATGTTTTGATCAATTACGATCCACAAAATGGTATTGAGCTTAAAAAAGCGCATCCCTACTCTAACTCGGATTTTCAAAACAATGTTGGCCGACAACATTGGGTCAAATTAGTCAAATGAGTTGAGTTATAGTTCTAGTTGATGCTTCATTTGTCCAATCGTTTATTGTCTTTTTGCCTATAAATTACCGGTATTTTTTTCGTAATAATATACTACAATAATGTCGTACTTTATAGACGGGCACGGCTAAATGGCTTGTGCATAGCTAAAAACAACAAACTATAAAACAGTTCTTGAAATACGATAAATCAATTAAACAATTAAAATAATCTATCACATTATTATGATCAAAATAATTTGCCTAGGTGTAAGTATTGTTTCTGTAAATTTAATTAAATAAAAAGGAAATTAATATAGTATGACTTCAAGATTGATTATTGGCAATGAATTAAGTCGAAATTTTGGAATTTAAGTTCAAACTTAGAATAAAGAACAATAACTCTGTGAATTAATTAATTTATTTTTGGACCACTGACTTAAAATGTAACTATGCAGTTAGTAAAATTTAACTTTGAAACGCTTAGTTAATAACGTTTAAATCCAGAGTTATGAGAAAATACATTTGAAAAATCACTTAATACTTACTAAACCGATCTTCAAGTGACTGTGTGAGGAAGATTTCTTTGTTCTGGACCAATTATATATCTTAATAGTGCACATTTTATTTATTCACAATACTAACTTAAAGAATATCGATTTAGTTTGATTTCAAATCGAATTGGTGACGTATGAGGGCGTCACTAATTAGGGCATATTACACAGTCAATATTATCACGCGATACTGGTTTTATCACGATAATACTGATGCAGTATTGATGGTATCACAGTATCATGATAATATCGCAAGTTATCTTGAAATCCACGATTCCAAGGGGGCGTGGCGTCAATATTGACAGTGTTGCCAACCCTACAGACCACAATAAAATTTAATTGTTTCGAGCTCAATGTGACCATCTCAAAAAATCTCAATAAAAGAAAACATTGCAGAAAGCGTTGGGTGAAAGATTGGGTTTTAAAACGAAACCAATATAGTCATTTTAACATCACACAAGAAATGCTCTTGGGTGATGATTTGAATGATTACGCAAATTATTTTAGAATGAGTGAAGACTCCTTAAAACCAAGTATAAAAACTTCTCAAGCTTTTATACTTGGTTTCACCTTACGTTACTTAACAAGATACACATATGAGACAAGATAATTTAGTGATAGTAATAAATAGAATACATTGTAGGGAGGGCATTAAAAATTAGAACAATTGTAAAATTACCAAAGTTTTAATCTAATGAAATGTCAAAATCAAAAGTCTTAAGGTTGCAATTATTATAGTGCCTGCATGTTAGATAGTATTACTAGCTGCTATTTCATTTTCAATTGGTAAGTCTTCATGATTTTACGTTTCATCTTTACTCTTGTTGAAATTGTACATATTTTTATTGAGATTTTTTGAGATGGTCACATTGAACTCGAAACAATTAAATTTTATTGTGGTCTGTAGGGTTGGCAACACTGTCAATATTGACGCCACGCCCCCTTGGTATCGTGGATTTCAAAATTTCCGGATATCTTGCGATATTATCATGATATTATACAATTTATATATATATATATATATATATATACGCTGATTTTATAGGCGTTTTGAAAATGAAACATCCTAATTTGGAATCTTCTATAGTACCAATAAAAATTGATAAATCAATTGTAATGTTGACTAAAAAAAAGTTTCAGTTTTAATATACATTTTTACTCGATCGACTTGGAAAGTAGTAATTCACTGATTATTCATTCATTATCATAAATGAGTGAAACACGTTCGTACGTGTTTTACGAATAAATAATTATGAATAATGATTTTGAAACCGTATATATATATATATATATATATATATATATATATATATACGGTTACGTACGTTACGTATATATATATATATATATATATATATTATTTTGATTTTTCCTGAAAACAAAAGACGGGCTCACAAAAATAATAAACGTAGTTCGAAAGGGCTAATTAAGCTCTATCAATATGTATATTTTTTTACATCGAAATCTTAATTTTGCAGGCCGGTAGCTAAAACTGACTTTCTCCTTTTATCCATAATTTTAGTAACACAACCAGATTCCAGTAAAGTCAACGTAACACTGAAGTGGTAATATTGATGATAATATTGATAGTGTAATAGCCCACTTCAGTATTTGCGATCTTGTGATAATTAAATATCGTGATTCCAGTATCACGATAATATTGACTGTGTTATATGCCCCATTTCGAAATTTGTTGAACTGTCAAATAGATAATTAGTGTTTTACGTACTCTTTGTAGATTAGATAATAAAGGAATGGGCAGAGTATAGTACGTAGTGTTACATATTCTCTGTATAGTAATTTTATCAGACTTGACATAAAGATACGGGTGTAATGGCTTGTAATACATGTGCGAAAGGATTTTCACTTCTCCGTAAAGAGGTATAGAGAAGGATTCAAGTTATCAAAGTCGACATTAAATTCAAATGTTTGTCACACTGTTTACATTTTTATTTTTGCAGAAAGGCTGCCCCAGCTGTGGTTTTAGTTACTGTTCCAAATGTTTAGATAACAAGATATTTCTACCTAAAATTAATGACACTGCAAAGGTGATATAAAAGCTGAACATTAATAATAGTCCAACACTCAAAAAAGTTTCATCTTTAAACTTAAAAGTAAATATGACTATTTTACAGGTTTGTAGTAAGTGTAAAAAGTTAGCTGAAAAGCCTGATAGCAACACAACTGCCGTGCAACCACCAGATTCGTACTACAGGTAGATACTATCTTGGTACATAATGTTATTAGTATGGAAAATTATATCAATGTTATTGTTAGATTCTAGCTACCTTTAGGTGTAACTACACGATTGTTTCACCCTATTAAAGTAGTGTTGTTATTGTAGGAGACTTGGAATAATGAATGATGAACAAAAAGGTAACAAAACTGTTAACCCTGATATGGACACTACAGATCAACTGATCACAAGCAGACTTCAAAAACTTAAGGATTCCAAGACTAACACCAGTGTAACTACAACTGATGAAGAAATTAAAAATCGTCTTCAGAATATTAAAGGTGAAATGCCGTCAACATCAGATGTAGAGATACAAGCACGTTTAGCCAAATTAAGAGGTGTACCTATTGAAACTTTATCTAGTAAAGTAAGAATAATAATTATTTGTTTTTATAAAATGTAACAATTTTATTGCTGTACTAGCTTTTGCTTGCAGCTCCATTCAATCAAAGTATTTCCATGCCAAATTTCATTGTAAGCATTGTTTTTTTTTTTTTTTTTTATAAGACAACTCCCGCATTAGGAATATAAATTCCTGTGTCGCGGGGGACTTTACAAACAAACAAGAAACGGACACAAAGAACACCCTGACTTAGAACAACAAATTGTGAATTACACAAAGTGTTATCCTATGTGGGATTTGAACCCACGACACTTGGCGTAGTAGGAAGCGGCGTGGCGACCGCTTAAGCCACTAGGCCAACCGTGCAGTCAATGTACAAGTGCTTTGTCCTAAAAGTGTAACAGACAGACATCAAATTATAATATTAATGTGGATAAAAAAGTTCATTGGTTCTGTACACTCATAAAAACAAGTTCTGCACTAATTGAGCTCAAATTTTGACACAATATAAAAATCAATGAACAACACTTAACGTCACACTGCTCCTCCTCGGTGTCCTCTCAGGAGAGGGTTGGCTATGTTTTTAAGCTGCCCTAAGGCCTCCAACTAAGCTTAAGAACTGTTATCTTATGATATATTTTTTGGAGTTTGGGTATTTTCTATGTATAATACCTATGTATGGTTTTACAAAAAAAATTATGTATATGTATTTATATCAGTTGTCTAGTACCCATAATACAAGCTCCGCTTAGTTTGGACTTGTTGTTGTGCATAAGATGTCTGAAATATTTTTTTAAATTAATTAATTACTTAAAATTAAATTAATTAAAATTGTTTTGTAAAATTAACCTGAGGAATATATTTTAGCCGGTATTACTACCTCCAGATACAAGGACTGAACAAGAACAAGCAAATGATTTATTAAAACAGTATATGGAACAGACAAACATTGAATCTAAGTACAAAGATGAATTTGATGATATGATTAAAGAGATGGAATCAAGAATGAACAAACTTAAGGGTGCAAACTCATCTAGTTCTAAGGAACATGATTTAGCAAAGTCTACAGAGGATGCAGAATCAGAGACTGAAGAGGAATCAGTTAGAAAAATTGTGGAAAAGGTATTTATCTTTCTTTTCTTTTTAAATTTCTTTTTATACAGACTGGTAATGGTGCTAATTCTGTTGTTTGAAAACTCTGTAACTAAACATTACAAAAATTAGTGTTGTCCTGTCAAAAAAACAAAGTTGACTAAATTTAGATAAGTCACATTAAATGAAAATGAATGTTATCTTAATACCTACATAAATAAAAATACCATTGTGAAAACTACTTCACTGGAATAAGAGAATAGGAGATAGTTCTAGAGAAATTTTATTTAAGTGACACAACAGAATTGGCACCAATGACTTGTATACTGTCTAAGTTTAATTGTTATTGAATGGATCCTAACAAACAACTGCAAAGAAACTACTAAAGTTATACTGTCCATTCAACCACAGTGAAAATTGGTAAGGCTTTCTTTTTTCAGTGAAGCTATGTTTTTTTTTAAAAGACAACTCCCGCATTAGGAATATAAATTCCTGTGTCGCGGGGACTTTACAAACATACATGAAACGGACACAGAACACCCAGACTCAGAACAACAAATTGTGAATCACACAAAGTGTTATCCTACGTGGGATTTGAACCCACGACACTTGGCGCAGTAGAAAGCGGTGTGGCGACCGCTTAAGCCACTAGACCAATCGTGCTTAAGATATTGTAATTTTAGTTAAGGTTTGAATTTTCGAATATCTTACATTTACCCATATGGACCTTTTGCAGCACATTTCACTGAATCCACTATCTGCTGAGTAAAAAAATAACCCTATGAAAATATTTCATTTTTACAGTTAAAAGCAGAAGCAGCTTTAGATGACGACGATATTCCTCACTCTACCGATGATGAACTACCATTTTGTGAGATATGCAATGAAGACGCTAGAATGAGGTGTTTGGGCTGCAAATATTTATTCTGTCGAAGATGCTTTGCTGAGCATAAAGACGATGATGATGGTTGTAATAGGTACGAACCTTATGAAGCTCCGAAAAAAACATAAAATCAGTAGCATTTTGTGACAGTCCATACAGTATTTTGTCACTATAAATGTTATAGGTATTTTTATCCCATCAAAACAATCAAAATTTGTTTCGTGCTACAAAAAACTTTGGAACTTTATACAAAACGATTTAAATATAAATTCAAGTTTTTGCTACAACTTTATGGGATAAAGTTTAAATTGCACTTTCACAAACAGTGAGCGGCAGCTTTTCAGTCCGTCGTTAGATGATGTAGGTAGAATTAAAAAATTCATATAATTATACCAACTGATGCTCGGGGCTCTGCTCGCGTCCTAGGAGTATGAAAACTAGATGTTGATCGATTCTCACACCTTCCCGAAATACACATAAAATTTCATACAAATCGGTCCAGCTGTTTCGGAGGAGATTGGTAACAAACACCGCATCACGAGAATTTATATATAAGAAATATAAACACGTCTATTGTAAAAATCTTGCGGTCCGCCGCAATATAAACAAAACAATGTTGTGTGCCAATGCGGCTGACGTTACACGTTGTGGAGAATTGCAACGTTTTAAGGTTTCCATAATGCTATAATGTATAAACAGCATAAGATCATGAATCATGTCAATATAGAGACTATAAATAAAATCAGGAAATTATTGTTGCACCACTATAAAATTTACTATTCGAGAGTATTGTATTACATAAGCAACTTTCGAGAATTACTTTAACGATGGAGATATAAGTCATTTAAATATAAGTATAAATTTTGATATTTTATAAAATAATTTCAAATTTATATTAAATACTCTGCTTTTATATATTAATATGCTGCCTAAGAAGTAATTGAAATCTTTCGAATTATACTGCAGATAAAGGAGGAATATTTCGTCATATTGTTTTATCACTCTATAGATAAGGTTTTTAATGTTACTAAATAGCCATGTTCAAGAACTTTTTGAGAATAATTAATAAAATAAAAAAACTAAATACAAACATTTAATTATATTTATTCCTACACAATGGTGCATATATTGGCAATTGGCTCAATTTATTGTCTCTCAATCAAAAAATACCATTCTATATAAAAGATAACATTTTGTAAATATTTGAAAGATAACTGTGGACAATAAAATATGGCATAACAAGCTTCACTTGTTATCCATTTTTAAAAAAATGTTAGTAGTATGTATGAATAACAAGCATTTTTTTTCCAAAAATTCAATACCTAATATTCGAACACAATCAGACGCGAAGTCACGCTATGTTGCTACATCGACAAAATTATATTACTTATTGCATATATGTCTAGTATAATTCATAATAAAATAACTATGTTGTTTACTTCGAACGTTTTAATTTATTAGCGCCAAACTCTTCTAGGACTTCAGGAATACATTGAACAAGATCATTTGCAGTTTGCTTGTACTCACTTTCAATCCACATTTCCTTGAGCCGACCAATTATAGGTCCATACAGTTTGCCTGGTGGTACACCAGCCGATTTCAGTACTTTGCCAGAAACTGGAAATCTGGGCACTTCCCAATTATCAAAATCCTCAATTAGTTTTTCATCACCTCTATACTTCAAGACCTCTTTAACGTATGCAATCACATCTTTTTGTTTGAACTTAGTATTACTGAGGACTAATTTTTCATAAGGGCTGAAAAGAAATGTTCCAGTTGAAAAAAGATTATGGGAGTCGAAAATCATGTTATAAACCTAATGATGCATATGCATTTCAATAGGTCACAATAGTGTGGGTCAGAATACTGCATTGCAATGGGTATGGTAAGCACTACTCTTAGATTCTACTATGCTTTCTATCAATCATCAGAGTAGACTCAGTTTGGCAGGCTCTGGTCATAAAAAACATTCAAGTATGCATGCTCCGACTATATCACTCTTGAAGCATGTATGCTTTTTTTTTTATTAAATGAAGTAGTTATGGATTTTCTTGCCAGTTAGTAATGTAACATAGTAGCCTAGGTATAATTTTCATGTGTAAGCTATACTTATTGCTGTAAATTTCATATTACTCCATTCATTATTAAAAAGTATAATTATATGTATTTATATCAATTGTCTAGAGTCTAGACAATTGATAGTCTAGACTAGACCCATATTATAAGCTCTGCTTAGTTTGGGGCAATGGTGTTGTGTGTCAGATGTCAGAGATATTTATTTATTTATGTTTATTCACTTGTTTTTGTGTATGTGTGGCAAACATCCCTATATCCTCACAACCTCGCATTTATAATATTATTAGTATTATTTAGTTACACTTACAGTAATGGTCTTGCAGCTACCTTATCTCCTCTATGTTCTACTAGAAAGTAAGCCATGTCCCTTTCATAGCCTGAGAACTTGAGTCTGTTGAATAATACTGTCACATCATCAGAGTCATGTAGTAATGCAGCTAGATAACTTATTGCATGTAGACTTAGATGTTCAGTTCTTTTCAGGAGTTTATCCAACTCATCAATATTTGGTGATGATGGTAAGCCTGTTTTTTAATAGAATCTTAGATCAAACGAAGTTTTTTTTATGTGTTATCAGATCAAAAAATAAATGGATATAATATAGTATTAAATTGTAGGATAAACAATCGTAACTTTTGTGAATGGTTTGCTTACACCTTGAGAAGTTTTCAATACATAACCATTTTCATATATCTACTTCTATAAAACATAAACCTAACTAGTTAATTCTATGACACATGTTAAATATTTAACAATTTAGTTATCAATTCATCTGAGAGATATCTTATTCATACACTTGCTATATTATTTATATTTACATATTTACCTATATATCTTCCTACTCCAACCTTCAACATGGTCTTCAACAAACTCCCTCCAAACTTTCCTGGAAGGATCTTTTGAAGTTCAATCCAAATTCTTTCCCCTGATATATTTTGCAGACCCTCAACATTCTCACTCAAAACTTTGAGAGTCTCTTCTTCATGTTTATCAGGCTCTTCTGCTATTCTTCCGTAAAATCGAAAATACCTCATAATTCTCAGATAATCTTCCTTAATTCTGACATTTGGATCGCCCACGAAGGCTATTCTTCGCTTTTGTAAATCTTCATATCCAAAAAAGTAATCATATACAGACCCATCAAAACCTGAAAAAGCTTTTGATTTAGATAATGAAACTATGGAAACGCAAGCATAATGATTTCAATTTGGTCAAAATTTCATTCTGATCTTCTCATAATCATCAACAGACTTTACAGTCCACTGCTGGTCTCCCTTTAGATAGGAGGTTTAGGTCTACTATACCCGCATTCGATTTCTGCAGGATTTTGATCTTACAGGTCTACTATACCACCCAGACAGGTTGATATAAAGTTTGCTTAAGTCTTCTTTCTCTTTACAGTGATATTGTTAAGCATAGTTTACTTCCTTAATCACCCCTTAAGAGAGCCACTTGTTGATGTATTAATAAAGTTACACCCTAACATCATCAGCTGCTGATGTCTAATATCATTGGTGCAGCGATCCCAGCCAGCCCAGAGATTAGCAGGAACAGACAAAAAATTCAAGAATAGTTTTTTTTTGTATGTACAGTATATGCATTAAGTGAAAATCTGATAATTTGAAATTACAAACAGACACTTCAATTTTACATGTAGTTCTGTAGCTCAGATCAATAATAAAAGTAGATAACGCACTTTGTTATTACTGAAGCCACAAAACTCCGCTACTTATCAAAACTAAATACACATCCTGAAACACCCAAATGCATGAAACTACGCTTCTTTTCGTCAGTATTGTATGAGAGGTCATGCAGTTAGTTAGTTAATTAAATGGTGTAAAAAGTAAAAAAAAGAATGAAAAATCTGAAGGAAAAACGTTTCACACATTAGGACACAATATTTGTTTATGATATTAAAACACAATTTTGAGGTAATTTGACACAAATATGCTAAATTCAAATTTAAAATGTACTAAAAATGTGGGTAATTTGTAGGCAAATTCATAGCTTAAAAATTAAGTAGACATCCATAATCCATATTGTTTTATTTAATGTATCACATAATTTTATAGTATTTCTTCTTTCACTTGGGAAAGGCCTATATCTTGTAGTAACCTGCAACAGGCTGAAAATAATGTTGTCACTTTCGTTATAATCCATTATTTCAATTAAAACCATTCGTACAGTACATATTATAATGGGTTATCATCTGTTTACCTAAATATACATATGTATGTATGTGTCCTACACAGGGGCGTCTTTACCAATAGTGTAGGGTGTGCAATGCACACGGGCGCAGCACTGTTAGGGGCGCGCCGCAGCCTGTGAATTCCACCCCACGTAAATAGAGGTTCATACGTGGGGTGTACTTTAAGGTCTAGGGCTCCGATATACCATAATTTAAAAAGAAAGATTTGAAAGGTAGATATTTCAGTAGGTCAAAAATGTAACAAAGGGTGATCATTCAAAACAAATAAAGGGCGTTAGAATACTGATTGCACACAGGCGATAAAGTACAGATTGCACACGGGTGCAATATAGACTAGAGACGCCCTGGTCCTACATTTATCTTATTGTAATTAATAATAAAAACAGATTTTTATCTAATTTTCAGGAACTTTTTTGGAAAGCTGCAACACTAATGAATCACACATGCATAAAAAAGTGGCTTTATTTTATTAAACCAAGAAATGTGTCTGTCTACCTTTTTATTTGATCCGAGTTCTGTAATAGAAATGTCTTTAAATAAGAACAAAGCAGCATTATTATTCAACTCACCTAAAAACATAGAGTTAATAGTAAGGTCTCTTCTATTAGCATCTAATTTCCAATCAGTGGTAAATTCTACTTCTGCATGGCGTCCATCAGTAACTATATCTATTCTTAGTGTAGTCACCTCAAAGTTTTCTTTATCATTGATCCTAGCAGTAATAGTGCCATGTTTCTCTCCATTAGCATTAATCATTCTGACATTTTCAGCCGTAAACATTTCCTTCATTTGAGGTGGAGTTGCTGTGGATGCAAAGTCAAGATCTTTTGGATTTTGTCCCATTAATAGATCCCTGGAGCAAAAGACTTCCATGTTATATTATTTAACTTAAAAACTTACAATAATTACACATAGAGACCTAGTCCGCGCGCCCAATTAAGAAGCACTTTAATTGGAGCCAGAAATGGCTCCAAACACCGGGCCGCTCCTTAGTGTTCAATGTCAAAGCACGCCGAATGTGTGCCGCGAATAAAATATTATTATGACGATTTGTGCAGTTAAATTGTGTCACAACACATTTGAAAAACAAAAGAAGGGTATTATCATAACTTTTCACAAGTAGGCCGCTGCATACGTGACGGGATTTAACACGGACGGAACGGGACGGTAAGTTTTGCAAACACCGTTACATACAAAATGTATAAGGAAATGCATACTTCACGGAGACACGGACGTGGCACGCACGGGACGAGCTAAATATCGTCGGTGACGATATTTAGTATGTCAATAGCAATTAAAGCCAATTCTTGAAATGAAAAATACATCTTTTCTTGTTTACAACTAACACGTTAGATCCGAGTCAGAGTCACGGTGCGTATGCATTTAAATCACGTTCCCGTTTATAACGAGGCAACCACGTCCACGCCCTAAAGGCCGCTGCATACGTGACGGGATTTAACACGGACGGAACGGGACAGGAAGTTTTGCAAACATCGTTACACACAAAATGTATACGGAAATGCATACTTCACGGAGACACAGGACGTGCTAAATATCGTCGCCGACGATGTTTAGCACGTCAATAGCAATTAAAGCCAATTCTTGAAATGAAAAATACATCTTTCCTTGTTCACAACACTAACACGTTAGATCCGAGTCACAGTCTCGGTGCATATGCATTTACATCACGTTCCCGTTTATAATGAGGCAACCACATCCACGTCCCATCCGTGTTAAATCCCTTCATGTATGCAGCGGCTTTTAGCTTTCAATATATTGTAGTTATTAGGTCAAAATAGAAATGTTTTGTTTCAATGCTCAGTGTTGCCTGAATGTGAAAATATATTCCCATTTTAACTGACTTTATTGCTCAGACTAATTAATTTGAAAACAGTTGCTACTGATTTTTACACAAATATGTGATACATTTTTTAATGTAGGAGTTTTTATGATTTAGCAATATTATATACCTGAAATTGTGTTATTTGAAAGTTGAAAAGTATAAACGAATTTATGTTCACACTTGATAAAATGACAACCGATAGAAGTATTACATGTTGTTGTTTACAGGATTCCTATAGACCCTGTTATTACCGACTGACAAGTGGGTGAAAAAGTATAAGGCTTAGTCGTGGAGAAGAATATTCATCCACAGACACAGATTATCTATTTGAAGATTTGAATTTGTTATAGTATAATAGCAAATCACTGACAACATTACTCTAGTGTATGTGTGCGTGTCACCAAGCTTTAGCACACGTAATCATCATGCCTGTGTGAATCGGTTTAGTGCTTCACTTTTGATACAGCGCTTGTATGTAGACTATTTTTCTATCTGCAATTATTCTAAGCTTAAAAAAAGCAGTCATTTTGGTAGTAGTATTTTAGATACCTGACTGCTCCACCAGCTATTCTTATTTCATATTGATATTTATCAAACAATGCCTTCAGCTGTAATACTTCCGGAGTAAATATGTTTTTAAACTCGTCCGATTCCAGCTTCAGAACAACGGGATTCTCTCTACTTTTTAAACTCATATCCATTGATGTCCGTGTTTTCTTTCGCACTAGATTGGCACTATTGCTATAACCCTGAAAATCATGCAAAATGATCAATTATTACAACTATATGTTATTACAAAATAAGACATAAAAGTTTGATTTTATTATTCAAGCTGCTAACCAAAAAAAATCTGTTTTCTCAATGACGGTATATAAAAACCTGAATCGAATATAATAGATAATGAGTAAAGTTGTCAAATTACCCTATTTAAGAATTGTAAGCTCTTTATTATTTTTATAGACGTAGTAAACATAATTTTTACATCGATGAAATTGTTCTAGCATTGATCTGAACTATTTTTGTGATGACAACTGTCAGACGTCAGTGCCACAAAAGCTGTCAGATTTGACATTGATGGATCTGTGCGGAAAAAATATAGTACCATACCAAGTTCATTATAACAAAATGACTAGTTGAAAACTAATTTTCTTTGCCGTAAGGCAAACGAGCAGAACATAAGCAATATTGCACTTAAGTTCTGACTATTTGTATAGAAAATGTAAATATTTTACAGTTTCTTTCAAAATAAAATAGTTCCGTCTTTGGAGACAAAAAAATACCCCATCCCATACACATTACAACCAAAAGGAACTTTTATTTTAATTGATTCTAGTCCTTTTCTCTATAGTTAAGACAGTAGACAGTAATCTAATCTTTAAGAGACGGCTAGGCCAGTTTAGTTTTTGGTCAGCAGATTAGTGTAGGTATTGTTTCTGTTGACCATTAGCAATTAGCACGTGACAATGGACCCTTTATTAAATAATTCACTGGCCTTAGACTGATTTGGCCCTATTTCATTTGTTGACAAATAAAATCAAAGCATTTTTATTTCAAATAAACAAATACAACGGCACTTTTGAAACGTCAAATAGTCGTGAAGATCATTGTCTTATCCAATTCCTAGATCCTATGGAGAAGAACGGACAAGAAACGCCATGGACACTCTTTTCCAACATAGTTTTTACAATTCTTGGTTACATTGTTTTAGGCATGTTATTATGAAAACAGATAAATGGGAGGACGATGTAAAAATCGTTACATTAACGATGATGATATTTACAAAGGTAGTGCCCAAAAGTAATTAAACAATAATACTGGCGGCGCCCCTATTACGATCATGACCTATGCACCAGCCGTCGTCTAGTTCAACCATATTGTAAGGATCCGAACGACCCTCTACACACGCCACCGCCAGCAGGACTTTTGAGCGAGCATAACATACTTACAACCGCCAGTCAACAAACTTATGCCATTAGGGACTACTAAGTGCTTACATGTACAATTAAAAATGTTCGCAATTATACAAAATTCTACAAGAAACGGATCACAAACCACCCCAACCCCTTGGCCGATCTACTGATGAATGAAACCCAGACAAAACGTAGCCTGAAGCGCAAAACGCCACAGGACATGACATACCCCAATCAACTTACTATTCAATGTTCCAGCAAGGTAACAGACGTAGTACCTAACAAAAGGAATCAAAAAAAATCTTTAACATGCCTAATCAGGGAGACGCTCATGGTATCATGCCACTTACGGTCACCCATTCAGGTACTGACCATGCCGTGTGTTGCTTGCCTTCGGTGACTGTTTTTAATCACCTAGGATGACTTAGCTGTCAGCGCCTCTTTAAAAATAAGCAGCTATAATGATTCTACTCAGCCTGATAAAATGTATGAGCAGAACCCATGAATGGTGTTCACCGTCACTTATAGCGAATGTTGACAATACAGCATGGTGACAAACACTATGGCAGCCTTGTGATGCGTATAATTGGCTCGCATATTAGTGATAAACAACTTTTGTCCGGTGTTCAGCAATGGTAAACAGATATTTCTGTGTATAGGTAGTTGATTATGGAATAGAGTAAATAATATAGAAGTTAATAGAGTCACGCTGATTTCAGCACGAACGGCTCGGCTCGACCGTGGCGGTACTACCCTCGCACAGAAAACCAACCTAAAGTGACAGCAATAAACTCGTGGAGTCATTGTGAGACTAAAGGTGGCGTGGATAATAGCGTCGGTTAGCGGTTAAGGAGACTCGTAGAATCGGTAGTGCTGCTGGCCGCCTAAAAATATTAACTAGGTTTATGTCAGGTGCATCTGTATCACTGAGGCGTCATACCTCAAACTAGTAGTATTAAAATTCACTGAAAACTTGTAAATAATAGACATATAAGTTTGTCATTCTTTATTAATTAAAATACAGTTCGATAATCGTAAATGTTGAAGGTGACTCATGGCAAATTGAAATCTAGTGTCATTTGCCACCCATTAAACTATTCATCCCACTAGACCCTTGCTGCAGTTGTCTCATCATGTTATGCAGTCCTGACATACCACCCATTTGTTGTAGAATACGAGGATCCATCATCTTAGCCATCTGTTGGTTGAGCTTGACCATTTGAGTTTGATTGACATTCTTTGCCATATCACCTCCTTTGAACAGCCCTTTGATTCCTCCCATCTTTTTCACAACTGCTGCAAACTTGGTGTACTGAGCAATCAAATCCTTTACATCTCTTTCTGTGACGCCCGCACCTTGAGCTACTCGCGTAATTCTGGTAGGCTGTTTCGAAAATAGTTTAGCGCCATCACGATGGTCCAGCTCCCCTTCATTCATGGAGTCCATTATAGTCATAAGCCGTTTCAGTTTTGCCATTGATTCTTGTTCACCTCCTTTTGACATAAGATCTTGAGAGAAACCTGGTATCATACCCTGTAAATATTCAAAAACATATATAGTGCCACAGAAAAGTGTGATAAGATAAGATAAGATAAGATAAGATTTATTCGCTCAAACATGTGTGTACATACAATAAATTATAGCATGCAAGTTACAAAAGGTTCAACATAGTTCAATACATGTTTGCCATATACAATGACTTGCGAATATCAATGTTTTATAATAAATTATTAAATTCTAATATGTTCCCATCACTGAAATATCAATTATTTTAATGTCAAATGTTTTCATTACATATAAATATGAATAATTCATGAACAAAAAATATAAAATCAAATAAAATTGTATACAATGTCAAAGTCAATTATGTTAATATCTAATTATTTATCTACTTATTTATGTCAAAACAAATTTATCATTTAAAAAGTCATTCACATTATAATAGGCTTTTGCAACAAGAATTGATTTTAATTTTTGCTTAAAGGCTTGGTTACTTAAATTTTTCAAACTGTTAGGTAATTTATTAAAAATAATTGGAGCCATGCAAATAACACTTCTGCGCATAAATGAAGTCCTAGACTTATGCAGACAGAGTTTATCTTTATTGCGCCTATTTCGAGGAATAGTATCTGCCATACGTGGAAATAGGCTTGGATTCATTTTGACAAATGATGCCGTTTCTAATATATAGACAGACGGTAGTGTTAAGATCTTAAAACGTATAAAATATGGCTTACAAGAGTCTCTGATGTCAAGTCTAAACATTGACCGCAAACACCGTTTTTGGGCTTTGAATGCGATTTCCTTGTTAGTTGAATTGCCCCAAAAAATTACCCCATATCTCAAAATAGATTCCGTTAATCCGTGATACGCTGTTAGCAATGCATCTATGTCAAGTGTCAATGAAAGCGTATATAAAGCAAATGCACTACTAGTTATTCTTTTACAAATAGTTTCAATATGAATCTTCCAATTTAAGTTACAGTCAATCGTTAAACCTAGAAACTTAGTAGTCTTAACAATGTCAATAGTATTATTATTATATTTAATGTCAAAATTAGGAAATGTCAATGCGCGTTGGCCAAAATGTATAATTACTGTGCTTAAATGTTAGGATAATAGACCAGGGTAAAAGCCTCTTAAAATAACAAAAAGTGAACATAAATTATAGTAGTATGAAACCCATTGTAAAAGGAGGAGAATAGTACAAAAATTAAAGAAAAAATAAATTACGGGCGATCTGAGGTCGGGAAGGGGGAGAGGGGGATTTTTTAAGGGAAAAAATGGCTTATCTCAATTTCCTGCAAAACTACAAGTTCTATGGAAAAAAGGTTAAAGTGCAAAGTTGTAGGTAATAAAAAGATCTACGTCTTTTGCATTTACACTTTTTTCACATAACCTCAAATTTTATGTGAAAAATGCAAAAAACCAAGTTTTTGGTTTTTTATTTTTATCTTTTACAAATAAAATTATTTTTTAACGAAATTTTGTGAAAACTTAGCTTTTCATGTCTTGAATATACCGTAATTTATTTGATTTCAAATATCTATTTTTTCACCTTATTTTGACTGAATACCGAAAAAAAACCCTAATTTTCAATCGAAAATTCGTCCGTCAAAATATCAACGTTTTTCACAAAAATTGGGTGTTTTCTATTCGATGAAATCTCTAGTTTCCGATGGTATAAAAATATATATTTATTACCATAGTAAATCTTCTCAGAAAATGCAAAAAATGAAAAAACTCGAATTTGATTTTTTTTAATCGTTATTGAGATATTTATTGATAAACAAAAATATTGCAAATTGAAATATACTACTATAATTAACAAACAAATAAATAATAAAGTTAATATTAAATAAAACATCTACAATATTTTGAGAAAGTTGCAGTATCTTCTTTAAAGTATATGCGTATATGCCTATTTATTAATATTTTAAGATAATCTAATACCTGAGTGACCTATAAAATTTTTTTGGCTATTAAAACGCCCTCTCCCCCTTCCCGACCTCAGATCGCCCGTAATTTATTTTTCCTTTAATTTTTGTACTATTCTCCTCCTTTTACAATGGGTTGCATCCTACTATAATTTATTTTGTTTTCAAACATTAAAAGCACTGGTCTATAATGGTGTATCTAACAATTTATTTAATATAAAAAATTCTTTGGATACCATTTTTTATTAAATGCATACATATTTTTAAACAATGATTTTTAATGAATGATGATTTTCTATAGATCAATTCAAAGTTGTGGGTTTTTATGCAGATGCTTTTGAAAGAATCTGAATATTCATCCAACATGTTTCTACTTGAACCATGTTGTAAATGAAAATCTGTATAATTTTATTTTTAATTTTCAAAATATTACTCTAACCAAACAATTTAGTTTCCCTATAGTTCTTAGCTTTTTCTAGTATTTCCCGATTTTACATGATTTAATGAAAGTACAATTAAATGTGTTAATATTAAAAGTTAACAATTAAAAAAAGAGACAATGTGTCGAGAGACAAATTATGTATTAACTTGTCATTGTAAGGACTTACCATGATTTGTGAAAAAGGTCCCATTTTCATGATATTTTGAAATTGTTCATACATAGCCCTAAGTGTAAATTGTCCATGCTTGAGTTTTTCCAAAAGCTCATCATTATCATCAAGTTTGAGCTCATTAACTTTATCTAAAAGACCTTCAATATCTCCCATTCCCAGAAGCTTATTAATAAATGGTTTAGTTTTAAATGGTTCCAAGTCATCAATGTGTTCTCCTGTACCTATGAAGATGATAGGACTTTGTGTGGCAGCAACACTAAAAGCAGAATACTTCTTAACTTAGGTTTATAGCACAATAAACATGAATCCAATTGATTTGATACATGAAATAAAGTACTTACGCTGACAGTGCACCACCACCCTTGGCATGACCATCCAATTTTGTAATAATGACAGATCCAATGTCTACCTTTTCTTTGAATGCTCTAGCTTGGGCTTCACAAGCTTGACCAATTGTTGCATCCATGACGAAAATAATATTGTCAGGTTTCTGTAAAACACAAATTTTGATACAATATTGACATCAAATACTAGTTTGTGTCAACATTTTGACAATGGCGAATTATATATTTTTCAGGACCTAGTATTACAATTACACGGTTTAAGGAGACCACACTGACTGATGGCCTTGAAGTCATACTCTAGGCTCCTTTGCATGTATAAGCAGCACTAAGTCTGATAATGGTAAAGCATATCTTTTACAGTAAAAGTGTAAGACGCGGTTGAGGAAAGCAGCACAAGTGTCTTAAACTTAAATTATAGCCTATCAAGTAACAGATTAATAATTCATATGTGATTTTATTAAGTAATTATTATAGATATACTTTTTTTATAGAAACTCAATGCACCGTCAACTATTACTGTCTCTGAAACATTGTGATCTAAGGTAGCCTGGAAGAAATTACCCTTCTCAATAATGCCACATTTTGTACACTACTTTTTATGTACTCTTTTGTATCAGTAATATGGTGTGCAAATAGTTTTCAATCTATACTCACAATAGCATTAGCAACGGCCAACATCTCCTCAAACAGTGATTCCTCTTGTTTATGACGACCACTGGTATCTACTATAATCATTTCAAAGCCTTCCTTCTTGAACATTTCCACACCTGTTGTTGCTATCACCACCGGGTCTACTTCTGTGTAACTACAAGAAAATGTTTCTATTATGAAATTATATTAATTCATATTACATTCACTAGGTGCTTTTTAAGATTTTAAAATTTAATATTGTCACCAATAAAATATTTACAGCACATGACACCCAGCAACCTGTATATTTTAGATAAAATGATTTTTGTTTTTTAATTTTTAGTTGTTACAACACTGTGTTCAAAAAACTTTCGCCCGCAGCTCCACCCGCCTGTATTTCGGTTATCGCAGTAAAAAGTAGTCTGTGTTTTAGGTTCTACACTATCTGTGTACCAAATTTCATTTAAATGAGTTCCGTAGTTTTGGCATAAAATCTCGACAGACAGAGTTGCTTTCGCATTTATAATATTTGGAAGGAATTCAAGTGTACATTTTTAAGCTTCATATTTGTGCAATTGCAAGTTAATAAACATATTTTCTTTTTGTTAAGAACAAACATACAAACCTTCCATAAAATGGTATTCTGGCTTTTGTACAATTCTGTTTGACCTGATCATATGCACCAGCACGAAATGTGTCAGCACACACTAAACATGATTTCCAGTTCTTCCTCAAGTAATGGTATGCAAGTTTTGTACATGTTGTGGTTTTACCTGAACCCTGGAGACCTACAAACATGATCACATTTGGCTTGCCCTTTATAGGCTGGTATGGTTTCACTGCAGGATCCACAAGCTGAAATTATTGGTATATTAATTATTTAACAGTTTATAAGATGTAACATCAAAACTGGGTGTGTATATGTATTGCTAAAGTAATTTAATTCAACTAGTATCAAACATGGCAATCAATGGATTGTTTTACTTCTATTTCACTCAGTGAGATTTCAAGGGTAAACATTTTTATTCATATGAATCTGTGACTAAATATAAAAAAAAACAGAAATCCCCCTTTTAAAATAGTCCACTCATTCGACTTCTAAGCTGTTTTAAATAAGCCTAAAGTAAAAACATTCAATAAGATCATATAAAATCGACATTTATAATTTACCTTTACAAGTTCTTTGAATACAGCTGACTGTATCATTCGACGCTTGTTAAGCCCACCAGCCATCTCATCAAAGTCAATAACTGCCCTGACATTCTCTCGTAGATTCTTAACTAAACGAATGTTAACATCGGCTTCTAATAGAGCAGCACATATTTGCTTTAGCATAGAATTGAGTACCTGTTAATTAAAGTGTTTCGTAATAACAAGGCTCTGAAAATAAACATACATACAATCTAATATTTCTATAAATTTTATTGTTTCTTACTTCTTCATTGATGATGGTTGCCCTGCTTAAAGACTGCAGGGCAGTGGTGATTTTACGACCTAAATCTGCTAAAACCATCTTGAAAGATATTAAATATTTTTAAGTTTAATTATTAATTTGGCATCAGCTGTTGAATATAAGAATATGTTATTTTCGAAAACAGGTACTGATAGTTAAACACTTTTGGGACATTTTAATTCGCTATTTTATAAAACAGTCACTGAATCTATTAAACTAAAGGCTAATAATAATATTCACAACACTGTTTAATGTATTTTCTAAATAGGTCTATTCGACAAATGTGTTGAATTGACATCAGGCGTACACGACGAACAGACACGTCAAAATATTTTTTAATCTTGCTCTACGTTTAGTTACTATATTTATATTTTAGTCGAAAGAAGTATTTAACTTATTTTCATAAAGAATAATAAGCCTGATAATTATTTGATGAATTTAATAATAAAATATAGGTAATGTGTTCTACATAAAATTAAGACTTGTCTTGTAAAGGGTGGCCGACCTGGTCGGTATAGTCGATTAAAAATCTAGTCAGTCAGGTAGTCGATTATTTCATAGAATTTTTGAATTTAATAAGTCTGTGCATTAGTGTGCATAATAGTGTTCTGTGGCCGAAAATCCGCTTTGTAATCACTCATCTTCATAAAATAAAGCAAGCACTAAAAGCGATTGAGACAAGTTTTATTTTAATTGGATAAGAAATAAAGAATGGTAAGTGACTTTAAAATGTCTACATTAATATACAAAGGTTTCTACAATACTATCATTTACAATTATTGAGTAAAAACTATTTCTTACAAAGGGTCAAAACCAATCTGGAGGTGGAAGCGGTGGTGACAAAAAAGATGACAAGGATAAAAAGAAGAAGTATGAACCACCAATTCCAACTAGAGTGGGTAAGAAGAAGCGTAAGGCAAAGGGCCCTGATGCTGCTCTCAAATTACCCCAAGTGACACCACACACAAGATGTAGGCTCAAGCTACTAAAACTGGAAAGAATCAAGGATTATCTACTTATGGAAGAAGAATTCATTCGTAATCAAGAAAGACTAAAGCCACAGGAAGAGAAAATTGAAGAGGAAAGATCGAAGGTAAGTTACGGAATATATTAATTGTAGTCTCTTAGGTCTGAATGCATGATACGAAATAATAATAAATTATTATAATCTTGTTGTATAAAACTATCATGTGGTAACTAGCAGATTTATACTATTCATTGTCACTGTGTCACAATGAAGTAGCACAAAACTGCAGGGTAAAATATAAAGGAAAGTGTTTTTAACCTCATATCTTTGCATCCCTTTTTTAAAATTTTATTGTTTCTAAAATGTATTCAATGCCTCAGTTGCTATTGCTATTTGGATTTCATCAAGAGCATAACTTTTAAAGAATGTATTCAACAGGCTGTAGGTAATTTATTATTTGTAAATGGTTTTTGATTAGACATCTTTTTGTAATGTTAAATCCTGATTCTATACTTTTTTTTGACCTGGTTTTCACCCATTTTTATTTATATACATATCAGGCATTAATAGACTTAATATTTGATTTTGAGGTCACATCATTGGAAGTATTGTTTATTTTTAACTTATTAGCAGAGACAACACTGCCTGTTATTGCATATAATTAATCATTTTTCTAGTCTCTACAAGTATTTAAACTCTTAATATCTATCACAGCCTGCTCTCTAGATACCTTAATGTTCTGGCAAAATTATTCTTTAATCGCATTACTGATGAATTTTTAATATGGCAGTAAAGTTAGTAGGACAGAATTAAACTGAAGTTGTCAAAATTACTTTAATTTTGATAATTAATATTTATTAACCTTAAGTAGTAGGCCAAACCTTCTTTCTAAAGAGAGACCTATTTCCAGAGTTTAGGCATGAAACAAAATATATTAAAACAACTGAGATTTTAGGTTGATGACCTGCGAGGTACCCCAATGTCAGTGGGTAATTTGGAAGAGATCATTGATGACAACCATGCTATAGTGTCTACATCCGTGGGCAGTGAGCACTATGTTAGCATTTTGTCTTTTGTGGACAAGGACCAGCTTGAGCCAGGTTGCTCCGTGTTGCTGAATCACAAGGTATTTTCTTTTTAATTAGTATTATTTTTAAAAAAACCTTAGTTTATTTAAATATCATTACTTTTTAAGGGAAGCTCCAAGTTCTAATATTGTTACACACATTTTTGGTAATTTGTTTTTACTGTAATTGTCAAAAGTATTTTCTTAATTTTAAGTGAGAAAATATTAGGCAGCTTGATCTACTGGATTCATCTATAAAATCTTGTGCATAAATTTCAAAAGCTCCAATTTCTGACCCAAAAGAGTGGATTTTAATCTCAATTTTTTTTAAATATATTATTATTTTTTACTAGGTCCATGCTGTAGTAGGTGTCCTAGGAGATGATACAGATCCAATGGTATCTGTTATGAAGTTGGAAAAAGCTCCACAGGAAACTTATGCTGACATAGGAGGTCTTGACACTCAGATCCAAGAGATTAAGGTAAGAAACACATCACTTAATTTTATTCCTTTCACCTACTAAAAATACTATTGGAAGTAAGTAATAAAAAAATGTATGGTGACTGAATAGACTGTAATGTGGAGGATCTCATTTGTTGATGAAGATAAAAGACTGTCACAATAAATTGTCGAATAGTAGATTGATTGAATTTGGTTCAGTATTGGTTTGAATAATAACAGAAAAATACTTACATGAAATTAATTACTTTGTATCCCTTTTTTTAGGAATCCGTCGAACTTCCCCTTACTCATCCAGAGTATTATGAGGAGATGGGTATCAAACCTCCAAAAGGTGTGATCTTATATGGCCCACCAGGTACAGGCAAGACTCTATTAGCCAAGGCTGTGGCTAATCAGACCTCTGCAACGTTTTTGAGAGTTGTTGGATCTGAGCTAATTCAAAAGTATTTGGTAAGTTTTTATACCAATATTTTGTTTAAACTTTTGCAACTAAATTGGCTGAAGAACAAAACAGGAATGAAATTTGTTATTGAAGGAATGAATAGCTGTTTCAATTTTTGTGATTTAAGATGCAAGTAAATTAATACAATATTTTGACCTTTTTTTTTCTTAGGGTGATGGTCCTAAACTTGTACGCGAGCTGTTCAGAGTTGCTGAGGAACATGCACCTTCTATAGTATTTATTGATGAGATTGATGCTGTGGGCACTAAACGGTAAATGTCAAGACAATCTTTTGTAGGATATGTTGAATATATTATTATAAATAATTAATGTAATTAATTAAATTTTACAGATATGATTCAAACTCTGGTGGTGAAAGAGAAATTCAAAGAACTATGTTGGAACTTCTTAATCAGCTAGATGGTTTTGATTCACGAGGTGATGTGAAGGTCAGTTACAAATATACTTTTGGAATTTTCATCTCAGACAAATTAGTAGGTATATACTTATTCCGTAAACTAAAAAACTATGTATGTTTTTTTTTGCATGAATATTTAGATAGATCATATTTCATTCTCTATATGTATTTACATTTATTTCTTAATTTTATTGTCTGTTTTATAATTCCTGCTCAAAGAGTAGTGTAGTGCACCTTTTCATTCATTTCTACATCACCCAGCAGTACACTGGTAGGGAATAAATAAATAAACATTTTGGACATCTAACACACAACGCCTACTAGTCCCTAACTAAGCAGTGATTGTATTATAGGTACTAGACAACTGAAATAAATTCATAAACATTTTTTTTTATACATAGAAAACACTGGAACTCCAAAATAAATATTTGCAAATCAATCGAAGAGCACGTAAAGCCGTCGGTCCCGATTGTCATGAACATCTATGGCAATCGTTATTGGGAAGTCACTGCCCTCAAATTTACTGACAACTAGTTCAACCTTCGAATTTCAGTTCTCCCTTATGGTTGGAGGTCCGATGCTAGTCGCTCCCTGTAAAAACTGATATTCAGGTAAAACCGGTTGAACTAGTAGCCGACACCAAATAATATTGGGAATAAGAGTAGGAAGAAGAACCAAACATTTAGTCTGACCCAAGAATCGGACCCTAGACCTCAAGTACAGTAGTCACACCACTGATGCAGTCCTGTGGCATTAAGTCCGCCATTGTATTTTCTGTGCACAAGGTTTCTAAGTTGTTCGTAAATAAATAAAACACTAGTAAACTAATTAAATTTTCAAATACAGGTAATCATGGCAACAAATCGTATAGAAACGTTAGATCCAGCCCTCATTCGTCCAGGACGTATAGATAGGAAGATTGAGTTTCCTTTGCCTGATGAGAAGACAAAAAGGAGAATTTTTACAATTCACACATCAAGAATGACGCTTGCAGATGATGTCAACTTGTCAGAACTTATTATGTCAAAGGATGATCTGTCTGGTGCTGATATAAAGGTACACATTTTGCTATGATCTGGATAAGTTAATACCTATATATTTTTTAAAAGGATGATTACAAGTTACAGTACCTACCTACCTTTATTTACATAATCTTATTTGTTCCGCAGGCTATTTGTACGGAAGCAGGTTTAATGGCTTTGAGAGAACGCCGAATGAAAGTCACTAATGAGGATTTCAAGAAGTCCAAGGAAAGTGTTTTATATCGAAAGAAAGAAGGCACTCCTGAAGGTCTTTATTTATAAACAGTTTTCCATAGTTGTTTATTTACACAATATCTCTATAATTTTTCGCTATTAATAAATGTTGCGTAATGAATTCGGTTCTTTAATTTCCTCAATATTGTCTTGTTAGTAGTAGAAGTAGTAGAAGTAGTAGTTAGAAGTTAGTAGTAGTAATCTTCGAAAAGATTTGGTTTAGGGATGTAAAGGAGGTCAGAGTCTGAATTTTAAAATTTGATGTAACAGGATTCGAATCTTATTTTTAAAAGTAAGTTAATTTTGTATCAGAAGTAAACCCAGAAAATAAAATTTGAAAAAAACAGTGAAGTGAAGTGTAATTTAAATCAGTCGGAATTTAGTATTGGAATCGAAGTTTAATATGCATAACATCAGAATAAAAAAATAGAATAGAATCCATTTTTTAAGGTTAGTTAAATAACCCTAAAATTAGACTGCTAATCCAGACAAAAGGTAAACAATTTGATCACAGGTGTTGTATTAGTTAATTATACAACATAATTGCATGATCCTTGTCGAAGAATCCAGCTAGGGTCTCTTAACTTTTTTAGGTCTATGGTTCAAGTAGTAGTCCGTGTCGCCTGCAACTACCAGCAGGACAATGAGTTGAGCCTAGCGATGGGCGTTAAAGTAACGAACTAGTTAAATCAACCGTTTACGTAGAATCAACTGTTTCAACTGTTAACTGTTCTATGATTAACTAGTTGACAGTTGAATTCGTAGGTTTCGTAGAGTCGTAGACAGCCGTTGATTTCAACTGACGCGTTGAATCAGTTGAAAAAACTAACTAGTCCGTAGTAGCGATGTAGTAGAATCGTAGAATCAACGCTTCAGTCCGCATACACTGAGCCGCTGATAAATCGGATGAACAATTAATCTATTTTAATCTCTATTTCAATAGGAATAGCGTTGATATTTGAATAAATTTTTATTAAGCGGCATATGCCTTTTAACTTATTGTTTTAGAAGAAGATATCAATACATTAATTTAAAGTATGTGAAAGAAATAGCACTCTGGGTGGACTTCGTGAGCCATGTGTGTGGGCTATTGAGTTCGAATGAACTCGTAAAATGAGTTATGTTAAATTTATATTTTGTTTCGACTTTCGCATTAGACAAATAAATATAATTGGACAGAATGTTTGTAATTTTCAAATTAACAGTATTTCAGTAAATGTCTATAAATATTTTTTAAATTGATATCTGTCTGTTTCTTTTTTTCACTAAACTTATAAGATCGAAAATCACGTAATCAATCACGTCCCCCCCTCTAAAAGCCAAACGGCATACTCAAAAAAGATGAGAAAAATTCAAGATAGTAGTCCATATACTGAATTTTCAAGGAAAAATATAGCGGTTATGATAACTTTTTTATTTCAGGAGTTATAGGGGCCTAACTGTAAAATAGGCTTATTTGGATAATGTCGTATGAAAATAGTCAACTAATAAGTACTTAAACATGTAAAAATTTTAAAATAAGAATATTTTTAATTTGAAGCCTCTAAAGATGATCAAATAAATAAATAAAAAAGTCACAATGACAATCGATAGATGTCGTTATGCAAATTTTTTTAATCAATGCAACTTATGATTTCGTTACGACTATATGCGAACGCCATCTAGTGAGAATACCTTGAAAGTACGTGTACTTGAATTCATTGCCGTCTGCGTACAATCAACGCTTCAACTTAGACTTGTGTAACTCAGGAGTGATTCGTTCCACTGAACTGCTCATTTGCAGTGAACGAATTGAACTCGTTCAACTCTGTGGAGTATTTCAACTCACCAACTCATTAACTCATCGCTCCCGCTCTGATTCAATACGAATTTACGAAACCGAGTTCTTGTGATTTCTTTGTTGTTGCATTCACGCACACTGCCTACTGTATAGCGCTTTCTTTTTCTATATATGTTCGTCATTTTATAAACAAATATTTTAGTCTTTATTTGTTGTACGAGAGCGTTTATTTTAGAATAGCAATCCTTATTTTTATTCAATATTGCAATTTTGTTGCCGTTAAGTAGTTTGTTTGTGAACTGAACTTCAAAAGGATTCCGAAACTAAACTTACGCATTATAGTAGTATTGTTTTTTACTAACAGGTAATTACGTCAATCGTAATTAGTATTTGAAATTATTATACGTTGTAAGTATAAGTTTGAAATAGTATAGGTAGATATTGTCACATTTAAAGTGAAATCTGTAAGATATTATTTATATTTGTCACTTTAATTGTCGACTGACAAAACATCCAACAACAAGACTAAGTAGACACCACATGAGGCTTAGGACTCTAAGCCTGAAGAAAGTATGAAGGGAAATTGAAATATCCAAATCAATAAACTATAAACATTTACTCTCGTTCACAGTTCATGAACAATGCAACTCACTTAGCTAAATCACTCACTGAGTCATAGAGTTAAATGAGTTGCTGCAACTCACAGAATCACAGAGCGAAATGAACTGCTGAGTGATTTAGATGAACTAGTTCATTTTACTGAACGAGATTTGGTGAGTTGAATCTTTAATGTGAACTGTGTTGCCCAAGTCTACTTCAACTGTTCATCATTCTTTGATCGACTAGTTGAATTCGTAGACGGCCAAACATAGAATGTAGGGGTTTACATAAAAGTTCAACTCTTCAACAACGCTTTTAAATTGCCGTATGATAACCTCGTCGCAATGACTTAGTAGTCAATCTATATAAACCTTTATCTCTTTTGTCACAACGTTGAAATTTAAATGCATCATTAAGCAACGTGCACAAACTTATTACTATCGTAGAAGAAGATGACGATATTGTATTACTTTAAAAAGTGTGAAAGAGATAGCTCGCCGACCACCGGCGTTGAACGCGCTGGGTGGTCTTTTTATTATTATTATTATTTCTTTAGATGTGATTTTTTTATAATTTGAATTGAATTTATGACAGTCTGTAATTACTAGTCTCTAACTTAACATGATCGATATTATAATTATTTCAACAACTTCAAAAGGTGTATTAATCTTTTAGGTAAATAAAAGATACATTTAATAATAAACAGAATTAATATGTTACACCTTGAATTCTAAATTCACGCTCATAAATATGTGGATTGAGCAGGCATTGAACCCGCAAACAGTCAAAAACTCGATTAATGGATGCCAATTAAGTCGTCAACTCATCCAACGAAACGCATCAAGATGTACTAAATACTGTTAACGGCTTCGACTTAAAACGTTTCAACGTCGAGTAGTTCAAGACGACTATTAGTTATAAAAGTAACTAGTTGAAAAATTTAACTAGTTAAGGGACTAGTTGATTGTCGACTTTCAACGGTTTCGTTTCGTTATCCATAAATACGTCAACGACACATCTCTAGTTGAGCCCAGATGGGTCTGTTAGTAGGTGGCGTGGGGTGGTGTAGGTGGGGTGGCGTAACTAACGGGGAAGGCCCCACGGGGTGACCGACCTGTCAGTTTTATCGAGACGCGCGAGTTTTATCCAGTATGGGTTTAGCGAGGTCGAGCTTCTAGGGGTGTAGACCCTAAGGAGCGCCCGTCAGTGAATTCTAGTTGAGATGGTCTGGAAGGGGTTACCACGGAGATGAGGTCTCGTGGCAAACCGTACTTATCCTGCCGTCGCCGATGGTAGGTCGCGTGGCGGGCTTGCCATCCATCTGCACGTACGAAGAGGTTGCTGCTCAGGCGTCCCACAAACACATCCAGGTTCTCCACGCAGATCCTTGGAGGTCGTCCTGTTCCACACAAAGCGAGGGTGCGTAGTGAGACCGACTGCTTTGCACGCAGCCGTCGGCGGTTCGTTCGTCTCTGAAACGAGTGCGGACCAGACCGGGGCAGGTGGGCGTTTTTCAAAATTTTGCTCCGTTACGTACAGGATGTCCATTTATTTTCATAACAAAATTTTAAATAAACGATGAAATGTAGACATTGACAATGAACTAAGGTTTAAGAAAAACCATAATCAAACAATGTTAAATGAGTATAATTTCTATTTAATGTATTATTATAGTGAGGGTTGCCAATACAGGGGCTTGTACGTTACATTTTCATTCAAAGTAAATAATAACTCAATCATATCAAAGTTAATCAGCTTTATTTATAATTAATCAACAACATAAAAATCTTCTAAAATTTAATACCACTTTGTGATATCTTGCCTCTTAGTGCTGTTTAAAATATAAAATATGTCTTGTACGTAACTAAATGGCACTCTGGACTATCAAACTTTGTGAATAAATAACTATTCTGAAAGACTAACATTATAGGTAAGTTTTTTTAAATACAAAAAATGACAAAAAGACATTTAATATATATTAACAAAAACATAACTCCCAAAGGTTTTTTCATAAAAAAATAAAAACTATAACAGCCAAAACAGGACAGTTACGTATGTGGACAACAGTCGTTACGTTTAGGAACTCTAAAGCTATGTTTACAACGAGCACAATTTCTAGTCATTTTAGAAACAATACAATATTATTCAACATTTCAAAAACGTCGTGATGTGACATATTATTTAAGTCACGTCACTTACTGTACTTATTTCTATAAAATTAGTCAATTTCACAGACTGTTTTGATTTGAGCATTTTAAAAATATATTTTACAAAAAACTGGGATTCAAGTCTATCTCAATTTCATTTTCACATTAAGTAGGTAACAATACTTCTTAACTTACAAAAAAATCCAACAGATACAAAAAAATGACAAATAAGTAGTAACAAAAATAAAATAGGGAACCAATAAGTAGGTAATTCTGCGTGATTGTTTGGTCTTCTTTTAGAGTAACTTTTTCATTTTCCAATAGCTCAATCATCTTTTTGTGTTTAGTCTCTAGGCGAAATCTATTTTTACTTAAACTACTAATAACTTTCTTTAACCTTTCACAAGTTTTTAATGTCCTTTGATATCTTTTATAATTTCGGTAATTCAATCTCTGCTTTTCTTCAATTTTGTATTATCTTGCATCTCTGGCACTGTCACTGGAACAGCTGGCTTAGTATTATTTACT
This sequence comes from Phragmatobia fuliginosa, assembly GCA_932526445.1. Classification (NCBI taxonomy): domain Eukaryota; kingdom Metazoa; phylum Arthropoda; class Insecta; order Lepidoptera; family Erebidae; genus Phragmatobia; species Phragmatobia fuliginosa. Next base: position 12,641,464 of record OW052074.1, on the reverse strand, counting down.
TTTTTATTTTCCCTTTTATTCCTTTTTTGTTATCTCCAAATTTTCCGTCTTTTTTCCTTTTCTTCCTTATTTAGTTCACTTACCTTGAGTTTATGTTCTTCAGTCTTTCGACTTCTTTCTTTTTATATTTGTTGTATTTTTCTTCATTTTCTTTGTTTTTGTCCATATCGCCGTTGTTTTTGTCTCTCTCGGCACCAGTCAACGGCATAATTTACCTGAGGATGTGAGGAATGTTAGGGTTCACCCTCTTTATCGCTAGTCTAAATAGGATATTTATAACATAATAAGGAAACCTGCTCACCATGAGGTGACTAGATCCTATAAAGGTAATGAGTTTACCTCTCTGGGTGGATTATATTTTTAATTTATATTAAATTGCACAAGACAGTATGAACGCATCTTTACGAGTCCAGTACGTAACGTTTTTAGTCCACCTAATACATCACGTCACGTCCTGGACGTTACGTATAACGCGGACTTGTCATCATATGTTTTTTTGGTATAAAAAAAGTTGATTATAGTAGTTTACTAGTACACATTCATTATCTACAACATATTTACTTATAATTTAACACGAGTAGTATATAAAATTTGTGGGTCTTACCTTTCAAAATCAATGTTCGTACCGGACAAACAAAACAGACCCGTCACGCACGTCACGGACCGCAAGTGTTTACGATTGAATTTCTTCAGTTTTAATTCAAAGGAAAAGAACGAAGAAATGATAAAAACATCGTTAATATGGCATTGCATAAAAATAGTTAGAGCCAAAGACAATATTATTGTTATTCTTTATAAAATCATACCGTTACGTACAGGACTGTCCGCTGTGGCCAGTTTTTTAAATCCGATAATGTCAGTATTTATATTAGAAAAATATACTACAACCTTATTATATTTTATTTAAAAACAAATAAAATGAGTTATTTCATTCGAGTAATACTAAAGATATCCAAATATAGCTTATATATTCTCCAAAATACGTAATCAAAATCCAGGATATGATGAAGGACACATAAAAAAGTAGGATAATATTTGGTATTTTAATAAATATTAAAATATGTTTTCCGTTTAAGTCTTAAGTTTATCTTTTTTTTTACAGTAAGTTAAACATTTTACCCTAACGTAAAATAATTTGATACCCACTTCCTACATTTTTGTCTTTTAATCAATGGTCAAACTCGTAGGACACGGCAAAATAGTCCTGAGCAAAATTTTGAAAACCGCCCAGGTACCTTAAGATAATCAAAAATAATCGAGATACTCAATGAAGCAACAGTAAACATGTCTGGTCCATGCGACCTCCCTCCATACTAACAGAGGTTAGACGAAAGAGAGATTTGTTAACGTATGCGACTGCTGGTCAAGAGGTCTCGAGTTCCATCCCGGATCGGGCCAAAAGTGTTGTTGGGTTGTTCTTACTGGAAATTCATAATAATAGCCCGGCGTATGGAAGCTTAGAGGTGATTCAGGCCCGTGCTTCGGAGAGTACGTTAAGCCGTCGGTCTTGGTAATCATGAACATTTATAGCAAATCATTATTGAAAAGTCTGTGCCCTCAAATATATTGACAACTAGTTTAATTTCAGTTCTCCCTTAGGGTTGCGTAGGTCCGATGCCAATCATCTTGGTATTAATAGCTAGGAAGATGATGATGATGAATAAAATTGTTAGCAAGCCATAAACCTACTTTGGTGGTTTTGTCTTAAAACTTAGTCAAGTTAGTTAAATAAATATTGACACTTAAAAGCATTTTATAGTACGAGTTATTAAAAAAACATTTTTAATCACACCTATTAAAGCAAAATGTTGAATGTTAAATACTAAATATATTTTTATAATTTATTATTTCAACCATTTGAACCATTGAGCTATCGGTCAATACTTTCTAGACTTATAGGCGTTGCCCGTTCCCTCATAATTATTTGGTAAACGCAGCTGCAATTTCTAAACTATTTAAAGAACTTCAATCTATTCTTTTTAGCTTAAAAAATTTTGCATATAAGTTTTTTTTAAATATTATATTATAGCTCACTATTCTGATTAGGAATTTTTTCAACTAATTTTTGAACTTAAAAAAAATGGTACTGCGACTGGCAGCCCTATTAGAATTATCTGTGGACAGACAGAATAGACGGAAAAACATCCCATAGGTAGGTACTAAAAAAAGTATACGACGCATACAACGGATAAGTTAAACTTTTGTTGTTCGTTTTATTCATATGTAGGCCACCTACAATAAACTAATAAAAGTGATAAACAAAATGCCTGTGATCAGAACAAATTATGAATGAGTAATACCGGTAGACATACAGAGGAGGTGACAGAGCACACAGCACTCATGGACGGCCACATAGCAGAAGCCCATCCTGACAGGAAGGCAGCGTTAGCCAGGAAACGAAAGAGTAAACCCGAAACTCAACGCTCATATGGCGTAAGTATAAGAATCACCTTTACACATACGTGCATACGTATGTATATGTAGTATTGTGATGACACTAAGTCTGTACTTAAAAGCTATGACTAAACCTCATTCTCACGCCCACTATTTAATCTGTTAGGGGAATTATTATACCTTTTTTCCGCTACTGTTACTGGTTATAATGTTTAAAATATCAGTTTATAAAAAGTTTTTAGTTTGTTTAATAGAACAGTCCTTTCAATATTATACTTCATAGAAGTTACTGTTTACTTTTTGATTTCAACTGCATATAAATGCTGCAATGTACAATACCAATTTTTTTGGGATGCTTTCTGTTTTTGGCATTTTGACAATTGTTACACTAGGCATTCAAGATTTACCATTACTTTGATATGGTACATATTTATAGTTACTCTTATTTTGCTTTTGATATTATTTGATTGCCTTTAAAAGTCCACTACTTTAAATGATAGATTTGAATGCCTGTAAATTATATAGTTTATAACCAAAAAGTTATTTATTTATTATAAGTTTAATTAGTATTACACTGCATATGCACATTAAACTGCAGTCTATTGAGCTAGTTTTTGACTAGCGTCACTGACACAGGTTATGGTTTTCTGTGGTTTAATATTTATTTTCGGTATAAAAAATCTACTTCCTGTCAGTTTTCTTAGAACTAAGGATTGTTATTTATGGGCATTCTCTACCAGCCAAATTTGGGTGTAGAAATCTAGGAAGGTATTATATACTTTCTATTTGTAGGCATGAGCGTAGCTAGAGAATTTTTATTAGGGGGGAATGAGTTATGTGACACCCCTTGCCCTTACCTGTCTACACTCATGTTGGTAGGATTAAAGTATGTAAGCAACTATGGTGTGCATACTGTGATAAAACATGTTTAAAGTAAAAAAAAAAAGTTTATTAGATGAAGATTACCCTATTCTACTTGACAGGAGCCGAGTATCTATATATATAAATTGATTTGTTTAGGCTGACGAATTCATCAACAGAGTTTTAATTGTTAGTGATACAAGCCAGGTATAAATAAAATATAGTGAGGTAGCTCCGTTAACTGTGAAGCCCAAAGAAGTGTGTCTGCGGTTTTATGTGAGTTCGCACACATCTGGGTCGGCTCCCCGGCTAACTAAGTAATCTATGTAGTTGGTTCCTCAGCATCAGCCTCCCCCCTCCTCCATATCCCTTGTTTTTCTCTCCCAGACATTGCCACATCTATCCTTAAATATATTATATATATCCATCTTCTTCTTCGTCGTCCTCTACTCTGTTATCTATATGGTAAATAAAATGTTGAAGGAAAACATTTAAATAAGCAATTTAAAGTTTTTTCAACTGAAGATCTATTAAGCAGTATTGTTTATTTTTAAAAGTAATCAGAGTCAAGAGAGTAGATAGATTAGATAGTATGTTATCTTTGTGTAAGTCATTCAAAACATGGGTTAAGTGTATGTATTATAGGCATAGATAATGGATGTGTCTTTTGTATTTAACCTCTGCCTTCATTGATATAATGCTTTTTGCTTTTTTTTTTGGGGCGGTGTGTCGGACTCGAACCGACTAAAACCACATGGTATGATCTGTCTGTGCCTGTTTTGGGAGGAGTCAAGGGAAGAGATTTCCTTCTGGACGCTTCCCGGCGCCTGCCCGCACTGTTGCGGGCACCATCTCTGATAATGCTTTTTGCTAGACTAAGCTTCATTTATAGTATACCTTGACTACCTTGCTGGTGAAGTGGTAGCATATGCCACTACTGTGTTGAAGTCTCGGGTTCTATGTTCTATTATTTACAATTTTTTTCAGAGTTAGGATAATATATGAAATATGGCATTTAATTATAAAGGTATATAAGTATTTTATCAGTCAATCTTGTTTGAATAGAATAAGCTTTCCTTAGTTTGAAATAGTTTTTTCGTCATGCTGACCTGACTACACTGAAGTTGATCTCCAGATGTATATCAATCGAATGTAGGGGAAGGTGGGGACCCTTCGTACGGTTTTTACATTTTATTTTTTATTATTTATATTTTTTCATGAATCAATCACCTGACAGCTTAAATTTATAGTCTAACTATCTGAGATTCATATAAATAAATTACAGATGATTTCATCTGATGTTTTAACTATAATTATGATTTATAGAAAATCTGGAATTTGTACGAATCTGCCCCAACAACGGGGCACCTATGTACAGTGTTAGGGGTACCTTCGTACGCTGTGGGGTAGTTCATACGTGCGATTAAACAACACATATAAATCAAAATTATTTTATTAGCAATGAAATTAAACACAAAAATAAAGTTCATGAGATCTTGGAGCCAAGACTTTAGGAGTAGCTTGAACGGTAGATACACCTGATTCGTCGAAATTAAAGATTCTGTCAGCAGTTAATCGATGTCGCTCTAACACTGTCTTCAAGTTGGTATAAATCTCGGTAACCGAAGTTTTGTTAAACGCAAAAGATCTGGCAGCGCTTGTGTTTTCGGGTTTGCGTAAACTAAGTTCCGGGTTTCTTCTGCGAAAACCATCCATCCATTCTTTCCCAGTCATCTTATCTTCTTCCCACTTTGCTGGATATTTCAAACTCAAAGATTTGGCATACTCATATGCTAACTTTCTTACTTGAATTGTCGTATAACAAGCTCATAATGCATCTAACAACATTTGATGATATATTGAATTAGCAGTTTTTCTTCTTTCATGGAAAAAACTTGGAAACTTGTATATTTAGAGTCAAATGTACGGTTGCTTGACCCTTCGCATCATTGCTATTCTTGTATTTTTTTACACAGCTTTCTAATGTTGACAATTTCAAATTGTACTTGCAGCAGCTTTTCTATATGACAATACTCTTTGCTTAACATCCTGTATTGCTGACTGCATCCATTTTTCATCCACAGCTTGTCTACTTGTCTTTATTGGTTTATAAGTCCGCACCATGTTTCTGTGAAAAAATAATAAGAAATAGTTATCAAAATATATATACATACAAGACAAAATTATGCAAAAATTAGCAATCAGCACACTAACACACTAAATCCTACCTACCTACCAGTTGGGGCACATTCGTACGCGTTCAAATGTGCCCCATCTAGTTCTGTACGAAAGTACCCCACTAACTGAATAATAACAAAATATAACCTCTTTTAATAATAATAGGAAAACGTCATAAATTAAGTATTGAAAACGTATCTTAAGTATATTTTGCTACTTACTAATAGAATACTCTACACGAAAACTTATTTTATCTACGGTAACAATAGACAAAAACATTGATAAAAAAATTACTTACCTAGCGCGAAAACACGTTCGTGTCTGTCACTTCACTCTCACCGGTGCGAATGGCGCGATACTACGTTGACATAAAGTTGGTACCTCGACTCACGCACACATACAAAAGCAAGACCGTACGTTGTTTCGTTCAAGTTTTATTTTAACTGTATGAATGTGCCCCGCGTACGAAGGGTCCCCACCTTCCCCTACTCCTTGAAAATACCACAAAAATCTCTTTGGTAAAAAGGTACAGGAACTTTTTAGGGATATGGCTGAAAATGTCATTCTGGCATGCCCTCCTAAAATAATATGGACATTTTTGCGTATGCGGCTGCTGATCAAGAGGTCTCGGGTTCGATTCCCGGGTCAGACCAAATATTTGTGTGATCCACAAGTATTTGTTTTGGAGTCTGGGTGTGTTCTATGTATAATGTGTATGTATTTACAAAAAAAGTTGTTTAGTACCCATAATACAAGCTCTGCTTAGTTTGGGACTAGATGATGTTGTGTGTAAAATGTCCTAAATATTTATTTATTTATTATTATTGTGTTGCCACAGATTTAATGTTATCCTTAAATTAAGCTTAAGTACTGCTTTATTTATTTAAAACCTCATATTAAAGAGATATCAATGGCATCTAGGGGCCAGCAAATGAAAAGCACATGCCTGACAATTAAATGTTATTTTTGTTTACAAATAATAAATAGTGATACACAAGGATCTTAATAAAAAATCGGCCAAGTGCGTGTTAGGCTACGCACAGGAAAGGGTTCCTCAGTCACCCATAATGGTAAATGGATTTAAAATCGTATCCAATAGATAATTGTTATGTTTACGTATTAATGCGTTAATTTTGTATGATGTTTTCCAAGGAACGCATTTTCTAAAACTCTTGAAGTAACAAAGTCATCTAATCCGTTATAGTTTTCCTTTAAAGTTCATTATATGGACCACCATCACGAATTTTTCCAGATTTTTTTGAGCCAGTCGTTTAGCTTTTAGAGGGTACGCCCTGTTTTTACAAAAAAGTGCCCTTTAAAGTGAAATTTCCCGTAAACGGATACCTAAATCAAAAAATCGTCTTAGAAACCCTTTATTTTTTTTAAAACACCTATCTAATGATACTCCACACGATGGGGTAGCCGCTTGAAAAGAAAACATCCCCACTTTACGTGTAGGAGAGTTACCCCAAATAAAAATATTTTTCATAATTTTATTGTACCACTTTGTCGACGTAATTACAACACATATTTCTGCAAAATTTCATCTTTCTAGCACTCACCGTTTAGACGGTAAGTCGAGGACGGACGGACGGACGGATATGACGAATCTTTATGGGTTATATAAAAAATTTAATAGTTACGTAGGTAGTTTTGTTTCATTTGATATCACACATCCGCAAGTAACTCGAAACTAATGATCACTCTGCCATACGATAATTTTATCCAACGATCACACGATTACATCGCAAACGAAGTAAGTACGTATGTTTGTATCAAGGAGTTAATTCGATTGATACAAATCTCGTTATCAAATTCAGTGGGGCTGGGTCGGCCTGCCGAACACCAAACTAGTTGGTGTCGTGTGTCATATATGAAAAAAAAAGTTTATTCTAACTACACTAAGTATTTCCATATACCACAGTTTTATAGCTGAGATTTTATGATGATTTTATGATTTTTAGAGTGTCGAGCAGTCTGAAGGTAGTGGATCTGTGGTGGTTCACAGGCCTACACCTCCTGTGCCACCACCAGCACCACCATCAGAACCACAGATTGAAGAGATGGAGTTGAAATATGGAGCCCGTCATGTTATCAAGCTGTTTGTGCCTGTCACCTTATGTATGATAGTGGTTGTTGCTACAATGTCATCAATAACATTCTATTCAACCAAAGGTGTTTATTTGTGAGTATTATTCAATCAGCCGATACATAGTCACTATCTAAACTGCTACTATTAACTTCAAAGACAAATGCTATCCATTTTTAAATTAAATAATACCCATCTTGATTAATGTATTATTCAAAAAAAGTAAAACCTAAAACCAAAATACGACAAAGAACGACGCTAAAGATGTGAAATAAGATTTTCAGTGTCATATCAATGTCATTTAATACGATGCTATAGTACATGACGAGACGGTGATGCCCGGTGATGTTTTTAAGAACTGTGACGTCACTACTATTATTATTATTGGAGTATTTCATTTTCAGAAATAACTTAAAATAAACTTTACTTCAACCGGAATTCACTTTTAATTAGTATTGATTACAAAGCTTCGAATATTTCACAATAAGTTAGATGTTTGCTGTCCGAGCGCAGCCAAACGAATCTTCTCTCCGCTGTAGCGGGCGGCTTTTTATAGGCATTGTAGTGGGGCGGTCGATCGTTGCGAGTTGTTTACGTCACTAAGAACACGTGCAGCGATGACTTATTTCTTTGAATGTTGTGTTGCGCCGATACGACCATTCTGACCGGCAGTGCGCGCTCTGCACTAGCCGTGTTGTTGATGTTTTTCCGATGAGTTTATCTGTAAAACGTAAATATTTTTCTTTGAATTGGCATCTGTGTACCTTTAATTATATTGACGTCTACACTGTGGTAGGATATGAGCATAGCGTACTATGTGTTGTGACGTACTCTGTGGTACTATGTGTTGTGACGTACTCTGTGGTACTATGTGTGGTGGCGTACACTGTGGTACTATGTGTGGTGACGTACTCTGTGGTACTATGTGTTGGCGTACACTGTGGTACTATGTGTGTTGGCGTACTCTGTGGTACTATGTCGTTGCGTACTCTGTGGTACTATGTCGTGGCGTACTCTGTGGTACTATGTCGTAGCGTACTCTGTGGTACTATGTCGTAGCGTACTCTGTGGTACTATGTCGTAGCGTACTCTGTGGTACTATGTCGTAGCGTACTCTGTGGTACTATGTCGTAGCGTACTCTGTGGTACTATGTCGTAGCGTACTCTGTGGTACTATGTCGTAGCGTACTCTGTGGTACTATGTCGTAGCGTACTCTGTGGTACTATGTCGTAGCGTACTCTGTGGTACTATGTCGTAGCGTACTCTGTGGTACTATGTCGTAGCGTACTCTGTGGTACTATGTCGTGGCGTACTCTGTGGTACTATATCGTGGCGTACTCTGTGGTACTATGTCGTAGCGTACTCTGTGGTACTATGTCGTTGCGTACTCTGTGGTACTATGTCGTTGCGTACTCTGTGGTACTATGTCGTGGCGTACACTGTGGTATAAGTCATGTCGTACACTGTGGTATAAGTCATGTCGTACACTGTGGTATAAGTCATGTCGTACACTGTGGTATAAGTCATGTCGTACACTGTGGTATAAGTCATGTCGTACACTGTGGTACTGTGTTGCGTAGAATAGGATTGTAAAACATAACCTGAGTTCCTTTGTTTTTTTTTTTTTTTTCTTTCTTTCTTTCTTTCTTTGTTCTGTTGCATTGGCTTGTGAAGTGGATGGTGTAGGCTCATTAACCGATACTGGAGTGTAGTCTTCTAACGCCGATACGGTCGGTTCCTGTAGCTTTGCACTTCCTTTAAGCAAGCCGACAACCGGTGCATTCAGGTCGCGATTCCCTTGTATAATCAGGTTGTTGAGCGGAAGTAGCAGGACACACGCCTCTGTGTGCTACTCTGAAACAACATTTAACAAACAGCATCACATAGCTCTGTCTCTCGTGTCATTGCACCAGTAAATAAAGAGAACTTCAAAACAAAACTCTTAACATCAAGATTTTAGTATCAAATTTAAAATGATAATAGCTGTGATCACGACAACCCGCATCATCCGTGATGTGTGATCACCACCCAGATAGAGGCACCCTAGTTAGCCCATCATTTTCACGCATTAATTGCGTAGACCCAAACGATTTCAAACTATGAATGTGTGACACTGAAACACTTTCTCATAACAGCAAAGCTGTTAAAACAGAAGCCCATACTCTCGTATGTACTCTCAAAGGCCTAAACACATCTTCTCTCGAAGTGGGCTGAGCACGCATCCAGCGTTCATTTGCTAGACGGCGAAGAGAACAAAGGCTATACTTCCCTCAGATAGTGAGTATCCAGCAGGTTGCGCCTCGCACATACGGCGAACAGGCCGTAGGTCATATGTCGCGTAGACGGTGTGCAGACCACAGGTCCACACCTCACCAGGCGGCGAGTAGACCGCAGATCACAGTACGCGCTCAACTCGCGTAGACAGCGAGAAGACTGAAGTTCGCCGTTGAGATAAGCACTAGGCTGCTTACGATCACCGTCATTACTTGAGAAGATATTGTAGTACGCAAGTGTGTGTGCAAACACTCGAGCATTCAGTGTAGTGCCAATTACAACTCACAAGCCTTTCAGTAACCTCACTTCATTACCGTATTGATACTGGTGAACTGGATTACACCTCCTTTACATTGAACTCTGTGTTGTTCCCATATAAGCACGGATGCATCTTCTATCGTTTGGAATGTTTACTAGCTGAAAAGAAAGCGTTATACCCACGAACTCACCGAAACATAGTGAAGTACCCACATTTTTTTTTAATTTAAGTATCACACGTTTAATAACATTTCTGGAAACAAAAACGATTGAAATTCGTTTGAAATTGTTACTCAAAACCCGATATAGGTTGCATGTCACTTAATTTACGATTTCTATGTTCCGACGTTGTCAATTAACTTTCCATTTTATTTTTCTTGTTGTTGTCGGTAGTTATTTATTACAAAAACTTTAACTATCGATTTGAATGAAGAAACACAACGAACACTGAATTTAGATAGCGAACAGTCTAGAACACATGGTAATCCCACTTCTGATGACGAGACGGTGATGCCCGGTGATGTTTTTAAGAACTGTGACGTCACTACTATTATTATTATTGGAGTATTTCATTTTCAGAAATAACTTAAAATAAACTTTACTTCAACCGGAATTCACTTTTAATTAGTATTGATTACAAAGCTTCGAATATTTCACAATAAGTTAGATGTTTGCTGTCCGAGCGCAGCCAAACGAATCTTCTCTCCGCTGTAGCGGGCGGCTTTTTATAGGCATTGTAGTGGGGCGGTCGATCGTTGCGAGTTGTTTACGTCACTAAGAACACGTGCAGCGATGACTTATTTCTTTGAATGTTGTGTTGCGCCGATATACACAATTATTATCAGGGTACAGAGATACACATATTCAAGTTGGAAAAGCCGTAGTCACACGTTACATAGAATCATACCAAACACTTTGCGTTTTTTTTAAATGTTTTAAAAATAATATTAATTAATTTGCAATGTATATTCTAATTAACAAACTAAACCGAGTAATAAATCGTCTGTCTAAGAAATTAAGAGGACCTGGAAATATAACTTTTTCCGCTTTCACCGCGTGGAATTGCTAGTGGCTTATGTTATTAATATATCAGTCTCTTTCTATACATCACTTGTAGCAAGTCACAAGCAAATGCTTAAGGGATATTTGATTAGTAGCGAATTCCTTTCTAATTATACCAGACACGGTATGCTTAACTTAATCTTAGTTTGTCCATAAGAGGGACCACATCGGATATGTGACACAACACACATAGGCTACAATTAGCGTACAATTAATACGCTTCTAACGGTACCTCTTTGGTCTTGAGAAATAGTGTGAAAGGTATGAGGGAACAGACAATCATACCATATATAAATAAGTAGTTAAGGAGCTATGAGGTACAAATGAACAGACAAACATAGCTTACTTTCTACCCAACTGTTGGCACTAGCATTTGGCTTTGCCGTAGTCGGGTAAAAATAACTAGAGCCTGGTGTTTGGTTACCCTCGAGAATCAAAGTATCTCGATACCAAATTTAAATGAAATTGATGAACCGTTTTAACCGGACACTTACTTTCGAATTTATAATGCAAGGATTTTTTTTTAAATAGGTAGTTTTAATGATTAGTTAACCAACATTATAGTACAGGATCCCTGGTTCACTTTTACTCTTGATTACTAACAAGCTAATTTTCCGTGAGTAGCTTCGTTCCGATGAGACGCCCAACTTTTACTGTGCGAGAATTCTCGATTGAGGTAGGTAACAGGGGTAGCAGGGATGAAATATGTTGATTTGATGATCCTCAAAAAATTATTACTAACAGGGTTTTCTTCGGTTAAATCTGATGATAGTTGTCTAAATTATTCAAAAAAATATTTGTCCTACAAATTATATGGTTTGATCAAAGAGTACCCCTTCTTCCAACATGTATCGATAACGAGGTCACCAAAAATGATTACTAGCCAGCTGTTTTTTTTTCTGTTACTTAGTTGATATTTATATAATTCAACGATTTCATTGTCCTACAAATTGCGTGGTAGGTTATCCCGGTCCTACGCTCAGAAAATGTTAATACCACAAGATTTTTTTTCTCATTACTAACTGTAGGACAAGAATATTATATGATAGGTTAGTGTGTTCTCTACCCAAATGAAACAATGTCCTACAAAAAAATAGGTATGTATCACTAGTCCGACAAGAATTGTCATTCTTTCGTTTTCCCGTTTGTAACGTAAGATACTGTGAAAACAAATTTTTTTTAAATATTAATAACTTATTCTTTTAGTTAGATGGGTCAATAATTGTGTATATACATAAAAAAAAAAATCTTCATCAGATTCATCTGAAATCTTTGCTATTATCGCTGTTATCTTCATCCATTTCGTTGTCCTCATTAGTGTAATAACATGAAAAAATTAAGTAAATTATATAATAACTAGCTGACCCAGCGAACTTCGTACCGCCTTCGAATATTAATTCTTATTAAAGTATTGTGTTTAATTATTATCTGATAGTGACAAATCGACAGCAGCGCCAACTAACGGGCCCCGGCCGGTATCGCCATAATCGCTTTGTTCCTGCATTTTAAAACTGTAGTATCTTCAAAAGTATTAATTTAATTTACATACTGTGAAGGGCCATATTAAACTATATTAAATACACAATGTATTTAAGGTACTTAATTGGATAAGGATTAATACTGTATTGCTTAAAATCGCTTCGTAAATAAGCCATTGTTTCTCGTATAAAGAAACAATAAAAAAATGGCTATTGTGAGTTATCCCTAAGAGATAGACATATACCATAGCGGACTTTTTTGTAGACCTTTTTAAGGTGTACAATACTGTAGTACATTGTTTTGATCTATCTCGTAGGGTACAGCCAGCGTCTGCAATGTAAGCGTAAAAAAATGGATTTATTTACGACATGTTTATTACGCATGTATTATACATAAAAACCTTCCTCTTTAATCACTCTATCTATTAAAAAACCGCATCAAAATCCGCTGCGTAGTTTAAAAGATTTAAGCATACATTGGGACAGAGAAAGCGACTTTGTTTTATACTATGTAGTGATGATGAATCAATAGATAACAATAGTAATAATAGAGTACCTTGTATGTCAGAAGATAATTCTTCAAAAGATGGACTTTGGGGACCATCAAACCAATAATATTGATATTTGCCATCAATTATTGTCCATCCAAAATTTTCTTTTGATATGTTGCAACAATTCTTGATTTGTTGGTGGCAAACTGGAAGGATCATATCCTACGATTTTTTGTCTAAAAATTTCTTCATTTTCATTTTTTGATTTATATCCCTTTTCAAACAACTCATACCGTCCTTTATTGAAATATTTTTTTATTTACTTACTTACTTCACTTACTACTACTTACTTAGTTTACTTTTAGACTTACAACTAGTGGGGTTCAGATAGTTAATTAATATAAAATGTTAACGTGTGAAGTAACGTCATTGCAAAAAATTATCATTCATACGTTCACGAAATTTCACGCTCATTGTTAAATTGTCAATTACTAAACAATCATAATTGGGTTTGAAAGACTAATTAATCCAATATTAATCCTTACTATGTTAACATATTTCAAAACTGGACAAAGCAATTTACTTCATACATTACAAATTCTCCCATTAATTTGGGAAATAAAAAAGTTGTTTTTATGGTAACACTGTATGTGTATTGCACTTGTTATTTTTTAAATTTGATTTTAGCGTTATTTCTCTTAATATCAACGCATAAACAATATCTTTACTTGTGAAAAGTAGTAGTACTTCTGCTTGATTTACAATACTTTTATCACTTTGATTCGCATAATTTATCTACACATTTGGTCATTTTATTTTCATCTCATCACTAAAATGACTTTTTCCTTGAATTAGAGCAAATCCTAATAGCGGTTTGACGTTCTTGGTACGCAATTACACATCTACTATATTATATATCAATGAGCATAATACAGTAAATAAATTGCTTTTTAATTTCCTTAATTTAAAATAGGTATTCTATTGGAGGACCGGGAAAACGTATGACGCAATTTTTAGAACAATGTAATTGTTGAATTATACAAATATAACTAAGTAAAAAAAATTGTAATCATTTTTGGTGAGCTCGTTATCGATACATTTTGGGGGACTCTTTGATCAAACCATATAATTTGTAGGACAATTTTCTTTTCGAATAATTGAGATAATTATCGTCATATTTAACCGAAGAAAAACCTGTTAGTAATAATTTTTTGAGAATCATCAAATCAACATATTTTATCCCTGCTACCGCTGTTACCTACCACAATCGAGAATTATCGTACAGGAAAAGTTGGGCGTCTCATAGAAACGAAGCTATTCACGAAGATTTGGCTTGATAGTAATTATTTTTGTATCTAGGATTTTTGCCCTACTTTGGAGCGTAGGACCGGGATAACCTACCACGCAATTTGTAGGACAATGAAATCGTTAAATTATATAAATATCAACTAAGTAACAGAAAAAAAAACAGCTGGCTAGTAATCATTTTTGGTGACCTCGTTATCGATACATGTTGGAAGAAGGGGTACTCTTTGATCAAACCATATAATTTGTAGGACAAATATTTTTTTGAATAATTAAGACAACTATCATCAGATTTAACCGAAGAAAACCCTGTTAGTAATAATTTTTTGAGAATCATCAAATCAACATATTTTATCCCTGCTATCGCTGTTACCTACCACAACCAAGAATTTTCGCACAGTAAAAGTTGGGCGTCTCATCGGAACGAAGCTACTCACGGAAAATTAGCTTGATAGTAATCAATTTTAAAAATGAACCAGGGATCCTGGACTATTATGCCTCTAACTCAAAAATAACTCTATTCCGTATAAGTCACAAGTTAACGGTAGTGTACTAAAGGAATAAAATAATTACAATATTCAATAATAAAGTAAAAAAATATATGTGTGAAACTTACTAGATTATTTACAATTTTCTTGCAGAGCTTACACACCTTTTCACGAAGAAAGTCCGTATGCCGTAACTAAAGTGTGGAATGCAATAGCCAATTCATTGATTCTCCTCAGTGTGATAGCTCTGATGACAGTGTTATTGATAGTTCTCTACAAGAAGAGATGTTACAAAATCATACACGGCTGGTTAATACTCTCTTCACTCATGCTGCTGTTTTTGTTCTCGTATTTGTATGTAGAGTAAGTATACATTTAATTTTCATTAAAATACTAGTTGTGCCATGTAGTGCTTTATCCGCGGTTGGTGTTACACTTTACTCATTACGGGATACAAAAAAATAGTCGGTGCCATTACAGACTATTATCCATACGTCCCCACGCTGGCCCAGTGCGGGTTGGTGACTGGCAAAACATGTTGTGATTATGTAAACTTGCTGTTGGATGTTTTTAAGTCGCCCGAATTCCTCCAACTAAGCTTCACGACTGCGATCTTATGATAAATACCGGAATATTAACGTGATCTCCGAA
Organism: Phragmatobia fuliginosa; assembly: GCA_932526445.1. Classification (NCBI taxonomy): domain Eukaryota; kingdom Metazoa; phylum Arthropoda; class Insecta; order Lepidoptera; family Erebidae; genus Phragmatobia; species Phragmatobia fuliginosa. The sequence continues at coordinate 12,625,934 of OW052074.1, read as the reverse complement.
TCACGGAAACGCTCATAACATATGATGCCATGCACAAACGTTCATCCATCTAGGTACTGACCGCGCCGTCGTTGATTACCCTCAGTCATTGTTTTCAATCATCAAAGGCCACTTAGCTATAGATACGGTATTGTCATCTTGTTAAGACTGCAGAACCCCAAAAGACGTGATGGAATATAAAATAAATAATTATTTTGTATTGCAGGGAAGCCTTACGAGCTTATAATATACCCATGGATTACATAACGTTATTGTTTGTTATGTGGAACTTTGGTGTAGTGGGCATGATTGTGATTCATTGGAAAGGCCCGTTACGATTGCAACAAGCGTACCTTATATTTATAGCAGCGTTGATGGCGCTCGTATTTATTAAGTACCTTCCTGAATGGACCACCTGGGTCGTTCTTGCTGTAATATCAATATGGGGTTAGTATTTTACTAGATTATTTACACGAAGCTGTTGTTTAGAGAGTTACGGTTTTATGAGAAATTGCAAACTTGTTCTTTCAGACTTGGTAGCAGTATTAACACCTAAGGGTCCACTTCGAATATTGGTAGAAACTGCACAAGAACGTAATGAGCCAATATTTCCTGCCTTAATATATTCATGTAAGTCCTGTTCAATGTTTATTAATTTATATAATTATATACTAAAGTACAGAATGGCTATTCAAGTTTCGGTATAATCTATAGAAATAAATACATTTCAAGTATCTGTTTGTAATATCAAAGGAACAGATTTCTATTAATGAAATTATGAAATAATATTACACTACTCGCATCAAAAAAAAATTGTCTTTCCCTTTGGAACAGCTAGACCAATTTAGACGGGACTTTCACTGACAATTAGCTGATAACATAGGGAGTAACTTAGCAATTTTTTTAGACCAGCTTCATTTCGCGGCGTTGTTCGCAATTTACAACTATAGCTGCGGGTAACAACGTGGGACTTGCTAGTACAATATTATAACGAAACAGTCAACGTTGAATGTTTAATACATCAATATTTATTAATATTACTGACTCTTTTATGATCGAAAAGTAATTTGAATTGCTTTTAAACAGATCTTTATTGCAAGTTTTGAACTTGACAATTTTACATAGTATAAAATGAAATCACTTGCACTGTTTGTTCGCTTAGGTCTTTTAAACTACTCAACGGATGTTAATGCAGTATACAGAGTGATTGAAGAGGAAAGTTTATCTAATACCTTTAAAAGAGCAATTTTTGTATATAAAGAATTTGGAAATTGTTAGAGGTGTTTCCGTTTCATTAACATATATATATAAAATGCACTAATGATTTCCGTGAAATTTAATATTTAGGTTTTTTGGAGGTAAAAGTCGATCTAGATTAGTCTTATGTTTGGGTAAAAACGCAAGTTTTCACGTTTTCATGCGCTTCTCTTTTCATCAATACTCTTAGCATTGCTTGCGACATCCATACTACTTTTTCGGTCACACTTGGTTGGTACTCCAACACAGCAACACTACGAGAACTTCAAAGATTTCCTTATCGCTTTGTTGGTCGCTAGTCAACAACCCTAATATCGCCAGAACAGATAAGAGTTACACTATAGAAAGAAACGCAATTGTAGGTAAATAATTAATTATAATCGTAGGTGATTCGGCGCTATGCGATCTGAATTGAGCTTAAATATTATGACACCAAGGGTCTCTATTTCTTTAAATTACATTTCGGAGTTAGTCTTCTGTAGTATCACTAATATGTATTCTGTGACGAGAGTTCAGTTTAGTTTGTTCCTATAAACTTCTTTACGACTTTCACGGGTGTCACGTAACTCGGGTTTAGTTGCCGGTTTGTGCACGATATCAGAAAGAAAGGAAGAATATATACTAAGACACGAGGATTTACAAGAAGTTTATTGTTTTCACAATCAGTATACAATTAGATCAGTCCAAGGGATAGTTCGCGAGCACGTTAGGGCGTGGGTTCTAGAGAGTTCGGTCGGTGATGCCTCCCAGAAAGAGGAGACACTTATCTTATCTAGTAGCGGAGTGCAGCAGAAAGGGCCGGGCTTAAGGTGCGCGCTGTTTTTATAGCCGCGCGCAGAGTAGCGGGGAGACGCTCGCCTGGTAGCGGGGAACGAGGCAGTGTAGCCACGTTACACGGGATAAAACGGGAACCTCCGTATCCTTCATTCGTCGCTACACAGATGTATTTATTAAGTTTTAATCAAACAGTACGTTGATGAAACTTTTGTTACCTACCTTGTTGTTACAGCGACTGTGATGTACTGCCTAGCGGCGACGACTGTACCGGGAGGTAGCGGGGAGAGCGAGCAACGGCCCCGGGAGCTACGCCCTCTCAACCCACACGGTACTTGCTAACATCTTATTAACATCTGAGTTCTATCTATGACTATGTCTTGCATCGCTTTTTTATTATGATATATAACACCTGTAGTTGAAAAAACTAATAAATTCTCGAAGATTTATATTATTTGCCTTTCTTGAATTTAATAAAATATTTGTCGAGACTGACGAAGTCGGAACTAATCATTGCTTACCTGTTTACCACCCTCTATTATTAGAAGAGATTATCTTGAACACTAAACAAAGATGATCGAGTTACCTTTTAAACATAAAAAATCAAACATAAAAAAATGTACAAAGTTTTAGCTTCACGTATTAATATATAGATAGTACTATAATAATAATAAATATTATGGACATCTTACACACAACGTCATCTAGGCAGGGCTTGTATTATTATTATTTATTATCAGACCTCCTGATCAGCAGCCACATACACTAACCACTAGATGACTAGACCAACAAGGCAGTCAAGAGTACTGTCGTAGCACTGTCCATAGAGTAGTAGTAATACTAATAGTGATGTTTCAGGTGGTCCAGGAGGCGGGGACCGGGCGAGCGCGGGCGGGTCGGCGGCGGGTTTCGACGCGGCGTGGCAGGCGCGCGCGGCCGAGCAGCGCACCCTGCGCGTGGACAGCACGCAGCCGCCGCACTACACCACGCGCCTCGACCGACCCCCGCCACCCGCGCCGCCCGCGCAACCGCCCAGCCTCGACGACGAGGAGAGTGAGTCTCCACCATTTATTTTTAATTTTTTTTTATATAACGCCTGCCAAGGTGACTTTACTATGCCTGATGGAAAGCATGAGCAAAATTCACAAGTGGGGGTCGCCATACTCACTGCAAATGCAAGCAGTATGGCGAACCACATTTATATTAAAATAAAACATTACACCTTAAGCGATAGAAGGGTATTTTAGGTAGATAATAGTAGGTTATTTTACGAGCATAGTTAGTTTTGACCTAATGTATTTCTTTCTTTGTTTTACAGAGGGCGTAAAACTTGGTTTAGGTGACTTCATATTCTATAGCGTGCTGGTCGGTAAAGCCAGCTCATATGGAGACTGGAACACGACATTGGCGTGTTTTGTAGCAATATTAATTGTAAGTATTATTTCTATACAGTCTGTCTTGAGTCAATCACATTTTTAATATTTTAGTTTTAAAATATATATTTTTTGTAACGGCCTATCAAAGTGACTTTACTCTGCCTGATGGAAAGCATTAGCAGTATTCAAGATTGGTGTTCACCACCCTCATTGTGAGTATACACAATGCTGCATGGTGACTCACACTATAGCGGCCTAATCTGATGCTCCTGCAGTATTGGGCCTCCGGTCTCGCACTCACCAACGAATATGTAGTTGGCAGTAGCACAACAGCGCGTGCTGTTATGCTAAGACTGCTAAATAATCTAATTTTAATTTTTGTTTTTAGTTTTCATTCATGTTTCATATAAAATAACTATATATTATGTATTAATAAATAAATTGACATATAATTTAACATTATTGTAAATCTGTAAATACAATAAAAAAGTGTATGTATTTAAAAAATAAGGAAAACTTGAAACAAACCCTTTACCAACCCGTCTGGCCAGCGTGGTATAGTAGGCCAAAACCTCCTTTCAAAGGAGAGGCCTATGTCCAGCAGTAGACTGTTAAAGGCTGTTGATGATGATTTACAAAATAATCAATATGTACAATTATTATATTAGCTTAGTCAGCTTGCATAGTACAACCTCTGCTTGGTTTGAAACTAGGCGGTTTTGTATTATACGAAATATTTATCCTTAATTACTAACTTTTGGCTGCGGCTACACGCGCGTGTATGTCCTTTATTGTGATAAAAGTAGCCTATGTTCTTCTCCAAGATCCAATCTATCTCTGTACCTACAGCGGTTTATCTGTGAAAGCGTAACAAATAGAGTTACTTTCGAATTTATTTTATTAGTATGGATTAAATTAGGTGTCGGTATATCGTTATATCAGGCATATATGGTTTGTTGCAGGGTCTGTGCCTGACGTTGCTGTTACTGGCGATCCTGAAGAAAGCACTGCCAGCGCTACCGATCTCCATAACGTTCGGTTTGATATTCTACTTCGCCACGCGATGGGCCGTGAAACCCTTCGCAGACGCTCTGGCCGCTGAACAAGTGTTTATTTAGCCACCGCTCTCGCCTTACTCACTTAGCTAGATGAACATTATCACTCGCATTCACAAATGTTAGTATTCTTCATTTTGAATGTTTATGCTTTCAGTCACCCCTTTTACCAAAACCACTGATGATAAAAATAAATATTATAACATTTGTGAATGGGTGTAAATATCTGAAAAATAAGGGAGTATATGCAGATATTGTTGATTAATTAAAATAATAAATAAGTACTAATTTATTTTGATGTATTTCTAATTAAATCTGTTTTAATTAATTTGAACGGACTCAGTACGGTACAGAAACGCAACTTAGCATAAAATAAGCGATTCGTTCGCTATAGACAGATTAAATAATTTATAATTGTAATTTCCTTCTGTTCCGAAAAGTTTGATCAACATAACAAGTTTATAAAGAGATAACTATGATAAGAAAGAAACAAATTTTGACCTCCATAACTTATTATTGGCTTAAGTGCGAACGTAAGTAAGAACACTAATGAAAACCTGTAAAAACGATAACATATATAAACTATGAATATATAATTTTGGTATTAATAAACTAATTATATCTACTTTTAAACTAGGTCTTACGAGCATTTTGCTTTGGTGCGAGTTATCAGCTACATCTTCGAATATGTCCCTAAACAGATGTACAGTAAATCTAAACATGTAACGATTTACCTTATTATATAAATTAAATATTTGTACGAAGTTGCAGTAGGGCTCAGTTGCCAATTTGAATAGTTTGAGCCTTCAAGGTCGGAAGGGTATATAAACATTTGCCTACGGTCGTGTTTGTTTGGTGAACCTGTACATATGGGGTAATTCCGGCGAACATTAAAGTAATGTAGATACTAGGTGATAGAACCAAAAGTGAATTGAATATTTATGCAATAAATTGAATTAGACACCAATAGTTATATTTTCAATGTACATAGTGTAATATTTACTGAAAAGAAAAAGTATTACATATAGGGTTATACATAAGTCGTTATATTTCTTCTACGTAAATTCATACTCGTATCTTTAACATTACCCTAAAATCACCTACGCGTTTTAGAAGACTAGGCAAAACATTTTTCTTTATTTATATTTAGCTAGATATTTAATTGCTAATAAGTTAGCTGTGGCCGACTAATTCTAACATTCCATATAAGTTAGTGTTCATTCCAGTTAAGCATCTTCAACTCATTTAACAGTATTGTGCTCTCTTGCATCAGTTTGTATAACACCTTTTATGTGTGACTTTGTTCAACGATTTGTATTTAATCACATTAATTATTATTTTCCTTGACAAAAATTAAAAAGGATAAAACTTCATCTCATTTGTATTATTAACACTGAAATTCCCGCTCCTAGACGTCTTTATATAAAAACGACTTGTTTGAATGCTCAGTCGAGGAACACTCGAGTCATTTACCGGAACATAAACAGGAAAATAAGAGATATACACACTACTGTAGATTTCATAATGAAACAGTGGATAATTTAATTTAGTTATGCAGCTAGATCCTATTTTTGTATGAGTCAAGATGTTGTTATAATTGACTCCCGAGTCATTAGCTCCTAAAGAGATCTATGGGAAACTCACTCTAGTGCACATGTAGAGGTACAGTCTGTGAACTACGAAACCTATAATCTTAAAAAATGATTCATTAAATTTGTTTCTGTGGGCACACAACATACACTTAGTAAGATGTAGTATCAGTTGTGTACACAGTCGTAGTGACCTGGTCAAGTTACAAACCCTAAGTGCTGGTTCACGTTGAATGTGCGGGCGCCTTAGCGGGTGGAGCGGGAGCTCGTGTTCACATTGGCCGCCAGGCGTTTGCGCGACTGTGACGTCATGTCAGGGGTTTGAAATAGCTAAACGACAAAAGGTACGCGTCCATTGGCCCGCACGCACACACGGCACGCAACGGATATTATTTTGCTTTGTATGATTTTACATAGAGCTGCGTCCACTATCCGCGCCGCCCGCACCGAACGCCGGCATTTATGAGCAAAAAATACGTTGCGTGCCCGTGACGTCACACAAATCACAAATCGCCCACTGCCGCACGTCCTGTTTTTCTTATATAAAACGACAAAAAAATGATTTGGATGACGCACTTTTGATTATATTAGTAGAAAGATATGAATAATTATACAATTTAAAACATACACATACATACATTAATATAATGTCCAAAGAAGAGACAATATTTGGGAGGAGATAGGATGAATGATACTCTCAAACGTATTTTAAGTTCTTCTTCATCTTCCAACAAGCCACTAATAACAATGATATCTTCATCAATCTCCATGACCGAATACGTCAACTCACGACAAGAAAACACTCGAAACTAAATAATAAATCCGGATACAGTAGACGCATGCCATCGGCAAATCCGTTTAATCCGTTGCGTGCAGTGCGTGCGTGCGGGCGGGACGCGCACCTAAAGTCAGTACCTACTAACTCGAAGACTTGGCTGATGTTGAAGTCTTAGGCTAAGTACACACGAAGCGTTTTTCTCCCGTGCCCGCTGCGGTTGCGAGCCCGCAGCTTCCGTAGAATGCAGATTCATATGAAAAAAAAACAAAGCACAACTCACGACGCGTTCTACGCCCGAGGCGTGCGCGGATGTTTGCGGCTCCCGCTGCACCGGCGGGCAACCTGTAGATAGAACCGCGCGGGTCGCGGTTGCCCGCGCCCTCGGCGGGTTGCGCCCGCGCGCTCTTCGTTCGCTTGGTGGGCGACCGCATCGTGCGTGACATGTTTGTATACGATTTTTATCTTGAATTAGTGGATGCACCCAAAACCTTCTGGTCTTTCTTTTTTTAATTCTTCTGTGAAGTAAATATAATGCAACAGCTCGTATCTGGTGTGTGTCCATGGCGGTCTGAACCTCAACTGAACATTACCGCATCTTGCAACCGCCTGTCTTGTGATCATTGTCCGCAAACGTGGCGGGCGAAAATCGCAACTGCGACGGCCGCGTAACCGCGCAAATAACCGGTTTCGTGAGTATAGAAAAAAAGCCGCAGTTCCACCACCGCAGCGGGCATGGGAGAAAAACGCTTCGTGTGTACATAGCCTCAAGGTGCAGACACATTATCGGACGCGGCTGACGGATGCGGCTGACACAGAGCTGTGCACACTATCTGACGTTAGTCGCGGACGTGACCTTTGACTGACCTTAAGCGTTCGGACGACCGAAAGAAATCTGGGTGTTGACCAGTGTTGCCAGATGTACGATTTAAATCGTATCCATAAAAATGAAATAATAGCTAGTAATATTATCTAACATGCAGGCACTGGAATAATTGCAACTTAGAGATTTTTGATTTCACATTTAATTGGATTAAAACTGATAATTACAGGATTTTTCTTGTTTTTAATGCCCTCCCTACAATGTATTCTATTCATTACTATCATTAAATCATACAAAATATAATACAAAGATAAAAATGTAGATTTACTGCTTTTAAATTTAAAGTTTTCTAGAGTTTTTTTGAAGCCTATCTACAGTTTTGATCCATGCTGGGGTTGGCAACCCTTCGCGTCCGCAAGCAACGTTCGAAAAGACTGTGCACATTATCAGTCGCGTTGTTAGCCGCGTCCGAGAATGTGTCTTCACCTTTACCGTCCAAACGGTAAGTGCTAGAAAGATGAAACTTTGCATGAATATATGTTGTAATTACGTCGACAAAGTGCTACAATAAAATTATGAAAAGTATTTTTATTTGGGGTACCTTCCCTACACGTAAAGTGGGATTGATTTTTTTCTCACGGCTACCCCATCGTGTGAGGTATCATTAGATAGGTCTTTTAAAAACAATAAAGGCTTTCTAAGACGATTTTTTGATTTAGGTATCCGTTTGCGAGATATTAAACTTTAAATGGCACTTTTTTGTAAAAACGTCCCCCCCCCCCCCAAAGCTAAACAGCGGGTTCAAAAATTTTGGCCACGGCTACACGCTAACTACACAGGAAGTATTACAGTGCGCAAAGGTCCACTTTGTTCCCGCACTAGTCACTCGTGTATTTCGATAGGACGGTTATCTGACCAAGGAGAGATCAGCCCCCCCCCCCCCTTAACGAAGTTGTAAGCCTGTTTTGTTTTCTATTCTTTTGTTTCTATCGCTTTACGTTGTATGCTAAAAAAGTATTGGTTGTCTAACCGGCTATCAAAGAACTGAGATTATTTAAAGTACATGAAAAGAAAAGCATACTTTTATAATATTTTATTTAATATATAATTGTACATATGTATTAAAATATACTCTATTGCTTATAAGTCAAATATTGCTCAATTAAAATTTGTATAATGACGTTTAACAACGATTGTGTACTTTAAGTAAAACATTTTAACACAAATCCAAAATCTTATATTTAATAATGATATCCAAGAGCTGACTAAACAAATTGCGATTATTCCACTCATATTAAATGTCTCTTTGAGTAACAAAATAATTAAATGGATGAACATTCATTGTCATTATAATATTGCACTAAATGATTGGTAACTTGAATACTTATAAATGATGCAACATGTCACAAAGCAGTTAGGTACATTTTTACAATAGACATATCTTTCAAACATAAGAATAATTATTTTAGGATATAATATTATATTGTAGTATAAGTCCTGAAAACATATTTATAAATTGGTCCTTTAATTTAAGAGCTTATTGGGACTAAAAAATACTAAAAATGAACATTTTAATAGGAATGTGGAAGCCTAATATTATAATTTGTCCTATAAATTAGAAAATAAATAAATTGAGCGAACAAATCAATGAAGTGTAATGTTGTTTGACATGATTAATAAATTATTAAATATTAATAGAATATCTTTAGTGTAATTATCCTAAACAATCCTCAAAGTTAAGGAAAGAATTGTATGCGGTGTATACATACTAAACTAAGTAACAACGGAATGATTGAGGAGGCTTAAAATTATTTTAATGAACCTGTTTATCAGCAGCACATACACATAAATTCACCAACGCGGAAGCTCGCTTTACCCTTTCCGAAACTATTCAGACATTCTCGAAAAACATGTCCTTCATATCCTTCAAAAATATAATAGGTCCAGCTATCCATAGCGGTCCATAGAATTTTAATTTAAAAAAAGTACCACAACCAATTTTCCTCTCCTCTTCAAATTAAATTTTGTTCATTTTTCAGAGATCACAACTCCATCATACCAATAACTCACAATTAAAGTACCCCCCCCACACGTTTTACTTAAAGATTGTTAGGTACAGGGATCTCTGCTTTCACTCCACCTTTCTTGATTACTTTTAAAGTTTCGCTAGCTGGTTTCGCGGTGTCTGAGGAAATTTCCTCTTTTATGGGAATTTGATCCTTAACTTTATCCTGAGAAGGCTTTGGAGCTGCTGCTTTTTTAGGTTGTTCGGGATGTTTAGAAGTTGGTTTTGGTGGTGAAGGCGTTGATTTTTCTGCAGGTTTTGTTGGTGGTGGTGTTGATTTAATTACCGGTTTGGGAGTTGTAGTGGAAGCTTGTGGCTGAGCTGTGGTTTTTGGTACTGCAGCTTTTACCGGCGGTGCGGTTGTTTTTGGTAGTTCTTGTTTATCATTTACAGTCTGAGTGGGTTTATTTTGCTGGGGAGACTCCTTTCCTACATTTGCGTCTTTAGGAGATTTTTTCTTCTCTTCTACTTTAGGTTTTGTTTCAACTTTAGGCTTAGTCTCAATGTTGGGTTTCTGCTCTGCTTTGTGTTTATCTGCAACCTTTGACTTCTCTTCTATCTTGGGTTTTTGTTCTACCTTAGGTTCTTGGGCAACTTTCGGTTTTTGTTCCACCTTGGGTTCTTGGACAACTTTGGGTTTTTGTTCTACCTTGGGTTCTTGGGCAACTTTGGGTTTTGGTACCTCCTTTGATTTTACTTCTTCTGCCTTCGGTTTTGGTTTGTCTTCTACTTTTGGTTTAGCCTGTTGAGGCTTTGTCTCTATTTTGAGTGATTCACTTTTTTTTACAGATTCAAACGCTTTTTTCAATAATGGTGGTACAGGGACCGAACCAATAAAGTCTTGAACGTGAGGGCTACCCAAGTATAACTTGTCATTGTATACAATACCATCACTTATATGTCCATTGGATTTATCGTTGTTGAAATAAGCAGCAACTATATTTCCATTCCAATCAACTTGTAACAATCCAGAAGACGGTGGTAACATTGGCAATACACTTTGACAGTGACCAATCTGTAAAAAAAAAAAAATAGTACACATAAGAAATAAATATAATCCCGTACTTGCAGTACCGCTCCGTACGTACAGAGATTTCTAATAGTAATAAATAAATAGAATTCAGATGCATTAATTAAAGTTATACTAACATAGTATACGATTTGTTGAAAGATTAAGTGTGGGTATATGCTGTTGACATATTCGAAAGGAATTTCAATGAGGCGTTGTAGGCGCACTAAGAACTTCCTTGCAAGTGGTGTGGTCGCCATTGAACGCTGGAGCAGAGGATGTTCGTCATCGACTACCGAGAATAAACCGACAAGGACACCAGACCCGTCCGGTAACGCACGCACATTGTCGGGAATACCTGTGTAAAATAGAAAAAAGCGAAATGAATATTACGTGTCATTTACACCTTTATTATGAACACAATACACGTTGAATAACTACCAAGATACAGCTGTGTAAATAATATAAGTTTATAGCATTCTAAAGAAGTTTTATGCCACTTGCGAGTTTAGTACTGACATACGACATTGTTACTGCAGTAATGTATTGCACAATATTTATTTTACTAGTGGTAATAGCAGTTAGATGTTTTACACAAAATATATATGAGAGTGACGTGAATTTTAGAGTCGATCCTGGCTCTAAGACGTGTATCTTTCAAAAAGGAAAAGCAGGACAAACGTTGGAAGTATACTATCAAGTTCTGGATGGTCAACATGGAGAATTGGATATTTCATTCGATATTATTGATCCGAATGCCAAAATACTTGTATCAGATTATAAAAAATCCCAAAATTCTATAATAATGGACTTGGAAATTGGAGGAGATTATGCATTTTGTTTGGACAATACATACAGTGTAATTAATTCTAAACTCGTGTTCGTGTACATTCTTATAGAGGATAAAAAAGAAACTCAGAAAGAAGATGAAGTAGAAGTGGCCGTCGTGGGAGCCGACGGTGAAGAGAAAACCGAAGAAGAAATCCTTGAGTGGGCTGGAACTGATGAAAATGGTGAAACGTATTACTTAGAAGTGGCATTCATTGCAGATTCACTGTCGCAAACACTAAAACAGGTGTTAAAAGCACGACGGCTATTAGACATTTACAGTGCTACTAAATCGCGGGACAGCTATTTGGCGTTCGAAGATACTTTCATTGTAGATTTGTGGTCAGGACTTCAAATAACCTTAATGTTAGTAGTCGGGACGATACAAGTTTTTGTAATTAAGAACTTATTCAAATGTAATGGCTATAAATCTATATATTAAATTATGTCTCACAGTAATTCATATTAATCTATCCATATTACAAAATTATAACTGATTGTTGTTTGTCTGTTTACTTCGATCAAAATTACTACTACGTCTAACTTAAGTGACATATTAATACACTACTTTTATACAGAGTAATTATCTGTACACTCACAGCCCATAAGTATTTAGGCAAAAAGTTGATAAACTGATTTAGCAAATATTATTTCATAATACTCTTAATATATTGATATATTATCAATATCTCCTATTTTACCTGTCTAGTATACTTAGAGGAATACATCAAATACATCTGCTTATTTAAATGCTATTTGAGTTTTCATCAGGCTGGCCCGGCCCCATGGAATTTGGTCACAAGATTTGCATCTGTTGAATGTACTCCTTGATACAAATACAAGTACATACTAACTTTAATTTCAAAACTTCTCCTCCTCTCTCCAGTAAAAAAGTTAAGACACAATGGGTTACTGACGTTTTCAGCCCGCTCATTTAAAACATCGTGAACTACAAAACATATGGCAATTGTGTTGCTACCGACCGAATGTACTTACTCCTTAAATTACTCATAATGTCCTAATTAATTCCTTTATTAAAAAAAAAACAATATCATTGAATAACGACTTTATAGGGCCAGGCTGAAATTACTTCGTTGCCTCTAAACATTAAAACTACGACATCTATAGAATTATAATGTGTGTAGGTACATATATTCTACCAGGCGTTGAGAACATACATACTTTCGTATTTCACTAAACACCCTGATTAAAAAGATACTAACACATTTCAGTTATTTCGCCACGGCCCCTATAAAGCTCTTTTTAATATCATTTTTCAAGGAAGAAAAGTTACAATAGAACAGTATTTTTATGGTTTACACGTGAAGTAAGGTTATAATAATTATAACCTAATATATAGGTATAATAATGATTACAACCTAACTTCTGGTACACATGTAAAGTTAGGTTATGATAGCTGTGAATGTAATGGTGAGGGGGAGTGGTGGAGGTACACGACAGATACAGTGATATTGTAATTTTTTACACTATGCTCCATGTTTTTTATCCCGTGTAAAAGAACTTAGTTATTAACCTAACCTTTTCAATATTATTACCCCTGTGACTTGTTAGGAAAACTGATTTTACCCCGCCGCTGGCCCATTAATTTTGTCAATTCAAGCATATACTATGTACAAACATCTTTGTTAATCATAAATTGCACAACAGCCTTACTTACAACTTTAACATATTTTTATATTTAACATTGGATTAAAAGTAGTCAGTTAGGTACATTGATTAGTAGTGTAAGTACTCCTAACAAAAAAAAATAGGTAATTTTAGCTAGGTGTGCAGCTCAGTGTGAAGGTTGGAATTACTTTGTATTCAAAAGTTTTATAATGTAAGGTTTATTTTTACGAGTACTTAAAGCACATCTCAAGTCACGTTCGATAATGAAATGTTACTTTCAGTGATAAATATTTAGAGCGTAACTTGTTTTACAAGTACTTGAAACCTATAAAGAACACCGATCATCGATAGTGCCCCGTCTGTACAAACCCAATCAACTGGGACTAGTTTTCACAAGCGGAACAGATATTTTTCTTTCATCTGTAGACTCAATTAATTGCTTCGGAAATATTTCACTTTCTTTAATTTCTTAAATCACGGTTTCAAAAATATCGTTAGGTACCTACTTCTGTCTGAAGTAGGTACATATGTGAACTGTGGTATTGAAGAGCGAAATTTGTTAATTCTGCCCCATGTTGTTCGATAATAACGAACAATACAACATTACATAAACAAAATTTGATAGATCCTCTCAAATAAGTAAGCGGTTTTTAGTATTTAATAAACGGATAAGAAAGTAAGAAATTGAAGCTTGAAGACACGATTTTTGCATACACAAAAAAATTTCGAAATAATTTTTTATTTGTTCGGTTTCATGTTCTCTGAAATAAGCACTTTATGACATGTAACGCACAGGCTTTTATATTTCTATCCACAATATTTCCGAAAACCGCAAGCAAAATGGCGAACCACACGAATAATATAAGGACGTGTAGTATTTAATTAGTTATTTAATTAATTAATTTTACTGGGCTGTGCTTGGGTGACTGTTTTGTCATTATTATCTTTGTTAAACTTTGTTTTACGTATTTAATAAAAGGTTCTCTGTCACCCCCGTGAAACAGCTGAACTACCCCCGCGGGGGTAATCAACCCCAGATTAGGAACCCATGACTTAATACTTGTTAAAAAATATAAACATTTAAAGGGGGACAGGCAATATGTAATAACAGAAAAGGGCCCCTAACAAGTGCCTCCACCTTTATTACAAAAGAGTAAAGTACGTATGCAGTATTTAAGTACCTACCTACATATCAAAGCGTACATTCGATTGATGACCGTGAAACTATGTGACCCAATTCCGTGGGGTGAGTCAGCCTAGTAATTGGATTCGAAATAGATTTGTTGGCAAGTCTTTATATTTACCTGGCAATCCATCAACAAACACTTCTGTTTGTCCTTTTTTTGGCCCTGAAACGTAATGTTTCGATAGCTTGAAGCGACAGGACTCTGCAATCACCAAGAATTCGTTGTTGGGCGATAAAACCAGTCCATTAGGGAACCATAAATTATCAAGAAGCACTTTACTTTCGTTTTTAGCAGCATTGTAGTGAAACACTCTATAAAAACGCAAAATAATTATTTTATCATTAATATTGTCAAAACCAACAATAACAGAAATAAAAAATAGAAATGTAGAGTTCTTAGCAAGCCATTTAAAAAAATTAAAATAAATAAATTATCAACAAAAGTAGTAAGTATTGAAGAAAAGGTATATTTTAAACCACATAAGCATACATCAATAAATTGATGTATGCATAAGTGGTTTAAAATATACCTTTTAATTAATTATTAGCATACTGTGCCTTGACCCAGTCCTGACCTGTTCTCTATATAGGTACCTACTTTGTTAGCAGAATAAAATAATCCATTTTAACATTATGTACCGTGATTAGTTGCGAGACCTAGACCTTGTAGACATATAGCCATATATAGGCAAGCATAATTGAGTTTTTGGTTTAATTTTTTTTATTTTAAAAACTAGACTGTTTAGAGCACCTTTTGAGAAAGATATTGTAGGATACATTGAATACAGCATTATTTTCTCTCTTTGGTAATATTGTACTGTAAGGCTACTTGTTATCTGTTGTGTAGCAATTGTCCTATAATAATGATATCAGTTTTGCTGCATATGTACTTGTAAACATTTCTTTATCAACACTTATTTGTGTTCTTATTAACAGTCAGTGTTTGCATTCAAATTTTATTAAAAAAATGAGTCTATGCTGACTCATTTTTAATTGTACTGTCATAGTGTAACATAAATGGACAAGTTATAAACTACATACTAATTATTACATTAATAATAGAACTAATTATTACATACCTTCCTGATGGATCAGCGCTTGTACTCATTCCTAAATCTTTCAAGCTGAAGTCACTGCTAGAATCTGTCCAGTAAATATCTCCATTTTTAGCCAATGCAACTGAATTAAACAGTTTGGGCAAACGCTTTTCAATTTCAACCCTAGGTGAAACTAATAATTGCTTTTTATCAGTCTTCAGGTCTACCTTCCAGATGCCATGGTAGGCATCTGCCACAACAAGGGTATTGCTTTTATCATCTATTTGGAAACCTAGAGGTCTTCCACAAATATCCTCCTGTACTAGTCCAGCTGTAAAAAGATTACTGATTACTGTAGATGTTTTATTGACACTTGTCATTAAATAAATGTTACACAGAAATGTGGAAGCAATGGTCCAACTTTGATTGATCGAAATGTGAGTAAAAATGAATATAAGAATGCTTAAATCAACACTGGTTTTCACTGATACTATAGTCGAGCTGACCATTAAGTGCTGAACCATGTTTCCTCCATAACTAATATTAACGCGATTTACCTAATCCTAATATTTTAAATTGCGAATGTGGGCTGTTGTGATGAGCGGTAAGACCCGTATGGAGGATTGGCTCGAAAGGAATCACATGACGCTCTTATAGTGCTGACACAGGTGAACACTGGAGAAGAATTATCAGTGTCTGATCTAAATGTCCGGCGTGGGACGAGCCGAGGCGTTACGATGGCTGCGTGAGGGTTCCCTAGCTCCGTATCATGGCTGTAGTCATGTTAGGAACTGAAACGCACAGAAGAAGATGGCGGACCGTGAATAGGAGAGGTTCAGAAATCTCCCAGTTCCCATGTGCCACATGTATCCTCATCTAAATTCTTAAGCCATACAAGATTATACTCAAATTACGCTACTAACGCTTTTTTAATGGCTAGTTTTTGTGTTGTTCATAATTTATTTTGCTGGATTTTCATGTCTCTGTTTCCCTATGTGGCTTTCAGTGTAAACTGACATCGGCTAATGTTTTTCTGTTTTACCAGCAGTATGTAATGTATTGCATTTTCTAACACAAATTGAGAACCGTAACTTTAAAAAAAATCCACAAAGATAAGACCTGTATATTCCACTGTGTCTGTATATTCATGCATTCATGTTGTCATGGTTTCTCTATAGACTTAGACCATGTTGCTATTTCATCTCAGTGTTTCCTATGTGTAATACTTAGGTATTTACAAAAAAGTATGAAAGTAATATAAAAGTCAATCTTGCTTTCATAGTACTGCTTAGTTTAAAACTAGATGGCATAATGCCATGATAGGGGAATAGTGTCAGATTAGTAAAATATTAATTATTATTTAATTATAATACTGTAATCTTCTGTTTATTTAAAAATTAATTTACTCAACTAAGACTATACTATCTTATCAAGGTTAAAGTACATTGTTTTATTTTTGATTAATAGCTCCTATCAATGCACTCACCATTAACTGCACTCTTGGATTATGATCATATAAAAATTCCGTTACTTATGTTGTTAATGTGATTCAAATTTAATGAATATCTGATAATAATTTGTTCTAGAATTGAGAGTTACTTGTATATAATTAGAAATATTTACCATACAATAATAAGAACTGTGTAAAGTGCATTTATGGCTATGAATGTAGTAAGCAGTAATCTGACTAGTTATAAAGGAAAATAAATAAACTTATTGCACTGTGCCCAAAAGCTAAGATGATGATGATGTATTAGTAATAATATTTGAAACATCTGAGACAAATTGCCAACTAGTTTCAAACCAAGCAGAGATGATATGTTAATCAGATGTGTGGTTAACATCTCTTACCCCTCTGATCCTGAAAATGATTCTCGTAATGTATATTTTGCAATTTCAATTATAATTATGCTTTTTTTATGTACGTATGTTAGTCCTACGATAATGGTAAATTAATTCACTTACTGCAAGGTAGTCCCACTTTGGTGACAAAAGTGATATGACCACCTGGTGAAACCTTGACAATTTCTCCTGTTGATAGACTGGTGTACAGCTCACCATTGTACACTTGGAATGCTTCAGGTCCAACCAGCTTGCCCTTGTATTTTTGTTCCACATTGTTCAGGGCATCATTCGGTGCTAAAGGTCCAACTCTTGGCTGTGCTGGTGTTAGCCTAAAATAAAAATAAACATAGATGTAATGTTTAAAAAATATTACAATGAATGAAAATCATATGCACTACCTAATTTCAATGGTATCTTAATTAAAAAAAAAGTTCTAGTACTTACTCAATGCTTGTGAACTTGGTGTATGGGGGTAAATTAGGTATAAAAACAATTAAGGCAGCAAATATTGCTAAATACAAAGATAACTTTATAGTAAGTTTTACTATTCTTTTTAAAAAATTAAAAATGAACCCCATCTTGAAAACTGTATTACCTGTAACATTAAAAATATTAAATTAAATAGCTGATTTTAGTATAACAAATCAAAAAGTATTGATAAGAACTGATAAAACTTATCAAACAAGTATAATCTTATTTTAAGATTTTTAAATAATCAACTGTACATTAAGATAAAAAAAAGATCGCATCTTTACCGCTTCACTAAAAAAAAGCCGCCAACGAGTACGTGAACGTGGCTGATGACTTTATGAAAAAAAATTAAAAGAACACTTTCACTAAGGCGGCACACGAGTAAAATAAATTAAAACGCTACACTTGTCTTACAGAAATAGAGTAGCTACAGTGACAAACACTACGTTCACAAAAGCTTAGCGTCTTCTTTCAAACAAAAATAAACAAAAGGTTTAATCTGTTAATGCTATCATAGTTACCTATAACCAATCAAATGCCTGTGATGACCTCAAAAACACGATTCAAATACCATTTCCTGCATAAGACAAAATTCTTCTTTTCTTAAGATCAAACAAATATGTACCTTCCACACACAGCCAATGAAGAGACAGCGTTTTGATTTTTGACAAATAATATTGTCAAACAGTCTGAACTTGTATGGTAGACTTGTGTAGTACACTTACACTACTTACTTTACTTATTATATTAAGTACTATATGGAACTAGTTTAGTTAGCTCGTACTAGAACGAACTATTCCTTACTTAAAGCTTATAGTACATCGTTCATTTAGTACACTGTCGCTTCATAAAGTTGTGAACGAAACGAAGCGTATCTTCAGCTGATGCCGGCTCGATTTGTTCGTCGCTGCCTCACTCGACACAATCGAGCGAGCGAGATGTGTATATGGGAATTTAGTATAGGAAAAAGCAATGACGGAATCACAGAACTCTAGCCTTTATTTTCATTGAGTTAGTTATTACTTTTCTTTGGCTATTATTTACAAAATTTTAAACATATTGAAAGTTTTTGCCGTTGATCATTTCAACACATAAGTCTAGTTCTCTAGTTCATATAGAATCTATTTTTAAATGCGTAAATATTTTGATTTTTAAATTAGCCATTCTAACTATCCACTTTAATATTTTTCAATACGGATATTATGTGATATTAAATTGATATTATAATGACAGTGCTAAGCCTGTAAAGTATAAAGGAAAATCAAAAAATAATTCACTGCACAAATTACGTGTAATTCAAATAAAAATCAATGTACTCAATCAACTACGGTATACGGTGATAAAATGTACGATACTACGTACGTATACTACACTACGTACTGACGCCATGTCTGAACTATTCCTTGCTCCGAATCAACAACTGTACTAAATGTACTAAAGGAACTTTAGTACAGATAGTACTGAACTAGTTCATTTGGGTGACTGAACTAGATTTTAATATAGATTATAATACTGAACTAGATCGGATCGCACCCTTTAATTTATTATCTTTTTGGGAAGTATAATGTACAACGTCGTTCCAGGTCAAAATTTTGCGGGGCGCCCTTGTCACAGCTCCACCCGAACGGTTAAGCCGCGTTTTCTCAATACTATTTTTTGACACATATCTACAACACACATATTTGCCTTATTTGATGCTTATTTGACATACCAGTTCGAAGTGTGGATGGCATGTTTGTTGTTTGCGCGCATAACTAATATTTGGGCGAATACGGCGCAGACACATAACGAATAGCGCATAACGAAGTGTGGTGCCTGCATTAGGTTTTTAGAACTATATGAAGCGGAGGAAGTGTTGTGGAATGTGCGATTAACCTTTTGAACGCCAGACCACAAATTTAGCGCAAATACCTACGAAAAAAATAAGCATTCCAAAACTTTATCGATAACATGAATTGTATTTTTATTTTCGTCTACAATTTCAAAATATATGTTATACACTGAATTTATTTCAACATTACACTTCTTCCTACTCTAGTAATAGTTATACACTATTTACAGAGTTGTTTAATACCGTAATAACAGAATTGAGACGACAATATAATTAAATATAATAACTATATACCTACGTCATTTTTATGAATATTGCGCTTCTCAAATAAGGATGTAGCAACGTACTATCTCGCTTATCGAGTATAATATTAACTAATAATTATTCAAATAGGTTAAGTATTTAATCAACTATATAAAAATTTACTAAATGTAAAACAGTATGTACGTTTATAGCCTTTAAATACTAGCTTCTATAGACCTGGCATAAAAAGTAACAAGTAGAATTTTGAAAAAAAAGCTAACCAACTTGTGATGGACATTCTAAAACTTTTATTTATTTCATTTAAACCTCAGTAGTGTACGAAGCATTTTTTAGAGCACTGCTTATATTTTGTATCAATAACCGAACATATATACGTACATATATATCGAACGTGTAACAAAATTATTGCTTGTTATGTTCACTCGGGGGCAGCATTGCTTAATGGTAGGACGGAAGTAAAAAAATTATCATAATTGACGTACAGTCAATCTGGGTAACTTTGACAGATAATTGCGATATTTTACACAATATTATGAAATTCAAGCATACAACACGACTGTATTTTGCTTTGTTAGTGCTCTCATAACACTTTTCACCCGTAAAAATTAATTAAATTCTCTAAAAAAATATCAGTCCTTAGGAAAACCTGAGTTTCTAGTCTGTCAAAGTTACCGTCATTACATTTTTTTTTTATTATTAAGTATATTTTGTATTAATCTGGGTAACATTGGTTTATGTTTTTCTTCTAAATGGGTTTAACCGACGTAATAAAACTATTAATTTCCAGTTTTGTCTTATATTTTATAAAATAATCAATAATCAGTCCTCGACATTTGGCATTGTTATACATATTTTTAATTAGTATCGAAAAACCTTTAAAAACACGTTTAAGGCAACATTTTTTGTGTAACTAAATAGAAAAGAAGCTAAAATAATTAGAAAAAAATAATAATTTATGAACACTTGGCCATGAAATGTTTATTCACCCCACTCCATATAGAGCAAATCGTCGTCAATTATGTAGGTCAAATTATGTAAAAAAATACTTCAAAACACTGTCAAAGTTAGCCTGTATAAAAATTAGTAGTGATAGTAATTAGATAAAGAGACGTAATTATAGGCAAATGGGCGGTTTTCAAAATTTTGCTCAGAACTATTTTCCGTGTCCTACGAGTTTGACCATTGATTAAAAGGCAAAAATGTAGGAAGTGGGTATCAAATTATTTTACGTTAGGGTAAAATGTTTAACTTACTGTAAAAAAAAAGATAAACTTAAGACTTAAACGGAAAACATATTTTAATATTTATTAAAATACCAAATATTATCCTACTTTTTTATGTGTCCTTCATCATATCCTGGATTTTGATTACGTATTTTGGAGAATATATAAGCTATATTTGGATATCTTTAGTATTACTCGAATGAAATAACTCATTTTATTTATTTTTAAATAAAATATAATAAGGTTGTAGTATATTTTTCTAATATAAATACTGACATTATCGGATTTAAAAAACTGGCCACAGCGGACAGTCCTGTACGTAACGGTGTGATTTTATAAAGAATAACAATAATATTGTCTTTGGCTCTAAATATTTATAAGCTATGCCATATTAACGATGTTTTTATCATTCCTTCGTTCTTTTCCTTTGAATTAAAACTGAAGAAATTCAATCGTCAACACTTGCGGTCCGTGACGTGCGTGACGGGTCTGTTTTGTTTGTCCGGTACGAACATTGATTTTGAAAGGTAAGACCCACAAATTTTATATACTACTCGTGTTAAATTATAAGTAAATATGTTGTAGATAATGAATGTGTACTAGTAAACTACTATAATCAACTTTTTTTATACCAAAAAAACATATGATGACAAGTCCGCGTTATACGTAACGTCCAGAACGTGACGTGATGTATTATGTGGACTAAAAACGTTACGTACTGGACTCGTAAAGATGCGTTCATACTGTCTTGTGCAATTTAATATAAATTAAAAATATAATCCACCCAGAGAGGTAAACTCATTACCTTTATAGGATCTAGTCACCTCATGGTGAGCAGGTTTCCTTATTATGTTATAAATATCTTATTTAGACTAGCGATAAAGAGGGTGAACCCTAACATTCCTCACATCCTCGGCACTTCCTTACAAATTAATTTATTCCTACTCAGGTAAATTATGCCGTTGACTGGTGCCGAGAGAGACAAAAACAACGGCGATATGTACAAAAACAAAGAAAATGAAGAAAAATACAACAAATATAAAAAGAAAGAAGTCGAAAGACTGAAGAACATAAACTCAAGGCAAGTGAACTAAATAAGGAAGAAAAGGAAAAAAGACGGAAAATTTGGAGATAACAAAAAAGGAATAAAAGGGAAAATAAAAAAGTAAATAATACTAAGCCAGCTGTTCCAGTGACAGTGCCAGAGATGCAAGATAATACAAAATTGAAGAAAAAACAGAGATTGAATTACCGAAATTATAAAAGATATCAAAGGACATTAAAAACTTGTGAAAGGTTAAAAAAAGTTATTAGTAGTTTAAGTAAAAATAGATTTCGCCTAGAGACTAAACACAAAAAGATGATTGAGCTATTGGAAAATGAAAAAGTTACTCTAAAAGAAGACCAAACAATCACGCAGAATTACCTACTTATTGGTTCCCTATTTTATTTTTGTTACTACTTATTTGACATTTTTTTGTATCTGTTGGATTTTTTTGTAAGTTAAGAAGTATTGTTACCTACTTAATGTGAAAATGAAACTGAGATAGACTTGAATCCCCTAAGTTTTTTGTAAAATATATTTTTAAAATGCTCAAATCAAAACAGTCTGTGATATTGACTAATTTTATAGAAATAAGTACAGTAAATGATGTGACTTAAATAATATGTCACATCACGACGTTTTTGAAATGTTGAATAATATTGTATTGTTTCTAAAATGACTAGAAATTGTGCTCGTTGTAAACATAGCTTTAGAGTTCCTAAACGTAACGACTGTTGTCCACATACGTAACTGTCCTGTTTTGGCTGTTATAGTTTTTATTTTTTTATGAAAAAACCTTTGGGAGTTATGTTTTTGTTAATATATATTAAATGTCTTTTTGTTATTTTTTGTATTTAAAAAAACTTACCTATAATGTTAGTCTTTCAAAATAGTTATTTATTCACAAAGTTTGATAGTCCAGAGTGCCATTTAGTTACGTACAAGACATATTTTATATTTTAAACAGCACTAAGAGGCAAGATATCACAAAGTGGTATTAAATTTTAGAAGATTTTTATGTTGTTGATTAATTATAAATAAAGCTGATTAACTTTGATATGATTGAGTTATTATTTACTTTGAATGAAAATGTAACGAACAAGACGCCTGTATTGGCAACTCTCACTATAATAATACATTAAATAGAAATTATACTCATTTAACATTGTTTGATTATGGTTTTTCTTAAGCCTTAGTTCATTGTCAATGTCTACATTTCATCGTTTATTTAAAATTTTGTTATGAAAATAAATGGACATCCTGTACGTAACGGAGCAAAATTTTGAAAAACGCCCAAATGCTATATTAAAATACGATAATTCCATTACAAATGATTCTACAAAATCTCTCACAAAATATTCCAAAAGTTTTACACTGTTTGAATAGCATAAACTCTGGCGCAAATTTCAGAAATAAGTTTTGACATTACCCCTGTATGAAAGCCTATTTATTTTTAAGGTGCGCTTACGGAGTTAGTTTAAAAATGTAAAACTGTAAGAAGTATTTGTAAATTGTATTGGTATCATATGAAAAATAAATCGAAACTAGTTCATGGTCACACTGTCAATGTTACCCGAATGAATCAAAGTTAGCCAGATTGTACGTAGTCAAGTGTTGAGGATATGTTGACCAAGTCCAATGTTCATTTTCTCAATGGCATAAGACATATCATATGCCAAACCAAATGCTAAGTAGGTCGGATATGGCAGTCATTACTACAGTTGTCTACAACAACCAGAAGATAGCTCTGAGTGCAGTAGTTAATAACTTGCGGCTATATATGGACTCTACACTTGATTGGCGAGCACAAGTGACACATGTCAGCCAGAAAGTTACTTCGTGTCTTCGCGCTTTATACCGTCTTAACAACTTCCTTCCCGCTAAAACCAAGGCTACGCTTATGCAGTCCCTAATAAATCCCCTGATCGATTATGGTGATGTGTTATTTTGACCTGCCTACCTCCATAATAAACCCCTTCTCAATAACTGCATTCAATTCGTTTTGGTTTCAATTCTCAAATATGTGTCTGCTTTACGTTCCCAGCTGCAATGATTCCCAATTCGACAGCGCCGCAGTTTGCGTGCACTCACTTCTCTTTTTTCTTTCCTCTTCTCCCCATCGTTACCTGAGTACCTCGTACCTCACTTTTGTCTCTTATTCTCAAACCATGACCGAAACCTTCGGTCAAGGAACAATATGCTTCTCCTTTACCCCCCTCGCACCTCTAATTTCCCTTCCCTTCCTTAGTCGTGCAGTCAGAATGCGCTACCTACTGAAATCAGGATGTCCACAAACCGCCTTATATTAAAAATGAAAGTACGTGATTTACTCCGGAATGAATTGGCAGAACGATCACAACGATAATACCCGACTGAGTATTTATATACGTAATATATATAATTACATTTATTTATATATGTATGTCTATGTATGCCTGTGTATATGTGGATTTATGTGTGTATGTATATATACGTATGTTTATATACATGTCTGGTATCTTCATCCACTGTTATAGACCCTAATGTAATAATAACAGTAAATTTGTGTATATTACTTACAACTATTAAATTTGAATAAATGAAAATGGTTTACAATAAAGGTGATACCCACATTTACAACTACCTTGTCAGGTTTTATATCCTAAGCCTGCACCTACCACATCATATTCCTACATCACCTGAAAGTTGACTGGCAGAGAATGCCACATGGCATTAAGTCCGCCTTTGTGCTACATGCACATTGAGTTTAAAATAAAATAAAATAAATGTGCTCCGAAGCTCGGGCTGCTAAATCAAGCACCACGTATATCACTGACCTCTAGGTCAGTGATGTACATTCAATAGCTCCTCGTAGACAAATAGTTTGTCTAGCAGAACATGAGCATTGATCAATAGGTCTGTTAGTGCCACGGATAGGGCGCCGCCGGAAAACGGCGCGCAGGAGCTTCGCCCGACTCCTGTGTCAAGTGGAAGAGGGCTACCGGGTCCAGGGCGGGTTAAAGAAGTTACGCCCAACATTTGTAACACGTAAGCTCCGCTTTGCCACCTGGAACATTGGCACCTTAACCGGTCGTGCGAGGGAGTTAGCCGATTTACTCTCCAGGCGGAGGGTAGCCGTAGCGTTCCTGCAAGAGACTCGGTGGAAGGGCAGTAGATCCCGGTTCATTGGGAATGGCTACCAACTGATATACACAAAGGCACCTGTGGCTTCAGACTGGCATTTTAGAGTTGATGTAGCGACCGTCTTATGGTCGTAAGGGTGCTTATCGATGGAATATTACCCATCTGATAAGAGCTTACGCGCCACAGGCAGGTTGTAGCGAAACCGTAAAGATGTCGTTCTGGAGCCAACTCAGGGAGGTTCTTCGCGGCATTCCTTTGTAGCAGGGAATCGTTCCGGGTGGTGATCTAAATGGGCATGTGGGTGAGGGTTGTGTGGAGTTTAAGCGTGTTCATGGTGGTTTCGGTTATGGCATTCGCAACAAAGAGGGTGAAGACATTTTACGAACATGTGCGGCTACCGATCTTGCCTTGGAGACACGTTCTTAAAAAGAAACCGGAACACCTTATCACCTACAAAAGTGGGAGGCACTCAAATCGATTTTCTCCGAGAAGACACACTATTAGCAAAGTGGCCAACTGCAAAGTCATACCCGGAGAGAGTCTCACTGCACAACACCGTTTCCTTGTCGTGGACCTCTGTGTGAAGCCCAAAGACAAACATGTAGAACGCTGCCAACGCCGGATCGGGTGGTGGCGGTTTGATGAAGTCACGTCTCAAAAGTTCGCCTCGCCCTTCATTGAAAGGTGCGCTGGAGCTGAGAGCAAATTGGTTCAAGACAGTTGGGACAAGATTCAGGCAGCTATTCTTGATTCGGCGACAGCGGTACTGGTCGTGTCTAAGGACGGACGCAAATGTAACAGGGATACTTTTTTTTCGTAACGTCGGTCCTAAGTGAAAAAATGTATGCAAACGACACAAAAATATTCATTGAAATAAATATATGAAAAAAGCGGTCAAGTGCGAGTCGGACTCGCCCATGAAGGGTTCTGTACCAGCAAGTAACATCATGTAAAAGTTCTTGTAGTTTGTTATAACTTTCATCGATGTTTTTATACTAGTGTTTTGATTGGATGAAAGGTATATTGCGTGTTACGATTTATGACGTATTAAAAAAAACCTACTAACTAGATCTCGTTCAAACCAATTTTCGTTGGTAGTTTACATGGTAATGTACAACATATATTTTTTTTAGTTTTATCACTCTCTTATTTTAGAAGTTAGAGGGGGGGGGACACACATTTTTCCACTTTGGAAGTGTCTCTCGCGCAAACTATTCAGTTTAGAAAAAAATGATATTAGAAACCTCAACATCATTTTTGAAGACCTATCCATAGATACCCCACCCCACCCCACACGTCTAGGTTTGATAAAAAATAAATTTTGAGTTTCAGTTCCAAGTATGGGGACCCCCAAAATGTATCGTTTTTTTTCTATTTTTATGTAAAAATCTTAATGCGGTTCACAGAATACATCGACTGACCAAATGTCAACAGTATAGCTCTTATAGTTTGGGAAATAATTGGCTGTGACATACGGACGGACAGACAGACAGACAGACAGACTTGACGAATCTATGGGTTCCGTTTTTTGCCATTTGGCTACGGAACCCTAAAAATGACACGCGTGCACTTGCACGCAAAACATGTACGCTAGTTTTATTTTAAAAAAGGATTCCCCTTCCCATAGACTGTAATGTAGCCCATGTTGCAATCTATGGGACGGGGAGTACCGTCTGCTACACAGATATTGTAATTAAATAGACCCATTGCTTCATGTGATGCCGCTTCAAATGCTATATACAGAGCAAAGAATTATTATAATATGAAATGAATATACAAACTGTGGTATGTTCAGAAAAGTTTTGAGTCCTATCCCTTGATTTTTTTTATCTCAAACTACAAATAATTCAATTATAAAAAATATCTTAGTTTTTGATATTTTTAAGGTAGGGCATTCTGATTTCAAGGTAGGGCATTGCCCTGCAATGCCCTCCCCTAGCTACGGCCATGCCGCCGATGCATATATTTGTAATTATAGTAACAAAATAAACTTAAGAGTCCTCTCTCTTCTTTACAAAATAATTGTCTACCTTAATTATCATTTCACGAGCACGGCTGTTAACTACTTTCTTACTCATTTTAACAGAATAAGTATATTAACTAAACTTAACAACAAAAATAAAACAGGCTAACGAAATTTTAATATAAACTTACGATATCAACTAACGTGCCCTACATCACTATTGGTCACATAGTTGTGACTCTGGCGTGTGAGGACATTCTTTTTTAAGAGTTTATTTCTTTCTTTTTAGAGTAAAATTTCTTAATATCATAAAGCAATTTAAATATTTTTATGGAAATAGATAACAGTTAGAGCTTCTTCATAAGGTACTTATATAAATTTAAAGGCATAAAAGTAATGTTTAAATGCTTTATTTCGTATTTCGGTGCACCGCTTTTTTGTCACATATTTGTGACGGTGTGCAGGGACAGTTTTCGCTTGTCACATATATGTGACCCTGGCGGTCAAAAGGTTAGGACTATAAAAATAAAGATGCTCGAAATGCAGCAATACTACGCCTTATTCATAACCTGAACCTTGGACTTTTGTCTCAAGATATAACACCAAAATAAATTACATTCGCAGTACATACTCTCAGGCAAAATAAAAAATAAACAATCTAGAGGGACTGGATCTGTTGTTGATAACATTTATGTGCCCTCATTAGCATGGTTCGAAATTGTAGACAGATTTTTATCTGATGTAATCGCTATGAGCATATTTGCTACAATTTCTAAACCAGATCAGTCGACGACATCTTGATTGTGCAAGGAGACAAATAACCACAATAAGAGTGCACTGCTATCGTGTGTAAACCACTATCCGAGTACACTCGTATGAAGCCGACTCGTACGAGTGTACTCGGTCCGAGTCAACTCTTATTGTGAAAACGCGGCTATAGTGAACGAGTAAGCACAAGCAGACAGGTACCTAAGTGTAAAAAAGTTACTAAATCGTTTTCTTTCCTTTTAAATGTTGTCAAGTTGCTGGAGTCGAAAGGTGCTAGAGTGCAGACCGTGATTAGGCAAACTTAGTGTAGGGCGCCCTGTGGCACGATGGACTGACGATTTAAGGAAGGTGGCTGGCGGCGGATGGATGCGGATTGCCCAAGACCGGAATGGTTGGCGTTCCTTGGAGGAGACCTTCGTCCAGCAGTGGACGGCGATAGGTTGACACTAGTTGTCAAGTTCTAACTAAGTCATATTAAATTATTACATTAATTATTTAAAGTATTATCGAAGAGATCGATTGTGAAAAATTCTAATTAATAAATAGGACGAAAAGATGCGAATTAGTTGCTCTTCCTGTATTATAAATCATCATCATCATCATCAACAGCCTTTAACAGTCCACTGCTGGACATAGGCCTCTCCTTAGAAAGGAGGTTTTGGTCTGATATACGACGCTGGCCAGACGGGTTGGTATAGGGTTGGTTTCAAGTTCCAACCGCGAGGGGGCGACGTCCGCGTGTGACCGGACGTTGCCTAATTAGAGAGTAAAGTTTGAGATGGTGCCCGCAACAGTGCGGGCAGGCGCCGGTTGGAGTCCAGAAGGACATCCCCTCCCTGGACTCCTTCCAATACAAAGGCGCAGAGAGGGTCACACCGTGTGGTTTTAATCGGTTCGAGTCCGACACACCACCCTCCCCTTCACCCCCGACGGGGTGACGGTCCGCGGGGATTTCCACACGTAAAAAAAAAAAAAAAAAAAAAAAAAAAAAAAAAAAAAAAAAGGGTTGGTTTCAAGTTTTCCTTCTTTGCATTGATGTTGTCTTGCGTAGTTTATAGCTTAGTCACCTACTACGACACCCGCGGGTTGATTAGGAGTGGTGACACTCTGTATTATGAATCCGTCACCACACGGATGAAATCTTTTAAATAGTGCTTTCGAAAAGTAATTAAGATCTCAATCAAAGAATATCTAATATTATTAAATATCCATTCTTAAAATATGAAATTTTTATCTGATATGCCTATATTTTAATATATGTTACAAATTACTCAAAGAAAACATTTCCACTACACCCAAATTAAATGAATTTCAACAATATCTTAAAAGTGATTTCTGAATGCACCTATATATTTTCAACAATCAACAAATTTCTTATCCTAGCTAGCCATAATTAGCATTTTTTAGGGTTCTGTAGTTCAGGACTCGGAACCCTTACCTATAGGTTCTTCATGTCCGTCCGTCCGTCCTCGACATAGAGTATAGTAATATAGGTGGTCCTCGACTTATCGTATAAAGAGTTAGTGCAAGAAAGATGAAACTACATTAAAGTTGGAACCCTATGCAATATTTTAGTGTGGCCAGGTTAGGTTACATGCCAATAGGTGTAGTAACTTACAAGAGTTGGTAATAAAATGGTAACACTGACATTACCATAAACTCGGCCGTCACTGACGTCGTACTATTTCTTTTCCTTCTTTTAATCTGTGTTGCCGCCGCGTCGGACGTGCTCCTCACTGCTGTGCAGCGCTCATTAAGTAATTTCACCATGGGTCACGCTAATATTTGGTATTCTCACCCTCGTAGATACGGCCAGGGCTCCCGCTCATGGTAAGATTTACTTCCAACTGCCTAATCACCTGTATTGAATTACACGCTATGTGGTTAGAACACGTGCTTAAATTGTTCGTTTGCATTTTTCAGCCGCGCCTGCTCTAACAGACATGGTCTTATCCGTAAATATGGATTAAACATTTGCAGACAGTGCTTCAGGGAATATGCCCATGACATTGGATTCAAAAAGGTATGTTTGTTTTTTACAGTACATTGAGTTCCACCGATTTCGAATTTTGCAATTGATTTGACAACCAACGAATTTCATTATGATGTTAACTATAATAATTAATTACTTAAAAACAGTTAACCTTCATGAAAGTGTAAACAGATAGAGAAGTAAATAGTTTTTTTTAAACTAACACATTTCTGGTATAATTTAATTAAAATACTGCATTGTTGTACATTTGCAAAACTTGAACAAATAAACTATATCACAGAATATGAAATTAGACCTTCATGCTTAAGGTGTATTAGTCTATAGTAATGTAAATAAATCTGAATATGTTTTGAATGGTCTATATGCCATACATTGAATTGCCATAGAACTGCTGATTTGAAGATTCTATTGGTGTTGGCTAGCCTATTTATTGACGAAGGGTTAAGGGTTATATGATAATGATGCTAATTTGTTTTGTTGTATCTAATATTTTAGATACAACAAAACAAATTAGCAAAAAAAGATAATTTTAGAGATATTTCTCTAAAATTATCTTTTTTTTTTATTTTAGTGAAGTGAATTTCAAAATTATTATTTCATGTATTTAGATCTATCAATTCCATTTAGCATGTTGGTTGACAGGACAAATCTTATGTTATAGTGGCTATTAATTTCACTTTTCAAATGACATAATTATCACAATTGGACGTAGTTACACGAAAAGGATCCAATCCACACAAAGTCATTTTCGAGATATTGACATTTGAAGTTTAAAACATATTTGTTCATAGGTGTTCATTATAAAATAGATTGTGAGTATGATGTTATCTTAGAACATTATTATTATTTTTATTGTATATTTACTATCATACAGAATATTGTGTGATCGTTTTACTGATTTAGTTTTTAATTCTGGGTAAGAACCACGACGGTTGGATCGATATAAGTGAAAACAAATATACATGTGCCTATAGATGTGCGTTGGTTCCGATGTTAATAATCAATAAAAAACAGCTGTTTTTACGTGTTTTTTTTTTACTGACCGATAATATCGATATGTAGCATCAGTTTGGTGCACTTAACTAATTTTTTACAGTATTGTGGTTTGGATCCTTTTCGTGTAACTACGTCTAATTATCAGGCCATATTGCAAATATCAGCCGGGCATCAATGGAAATACTGTGAATATTCTTTATGATAAACTTTTAATTACATTTTAGACTATAGCAA
The DNA here is from genome assembly GCA_932526445.1 of Phragmatobia fuliginosa. Lineage (NCBI taxonomy): Eukaryota > Metazoa > Arthropoda > Insecta > Lepidoptera > Erebidae > Phragmatobia > Phragmatobia fuliginosa. Next base: position 12,594,796 of record OW052074.1, on the reverse strand, counting down.
TTATTACATTTTAACCTAGAGGAATCGGTGGTCTATTGGAGCTAGGTCTTATGCATAATTAAAATATACAATCTTTAGGAATGTCTTTCTTAAAAAAAATATAGGGTAATTATATTATCATTACTCACTGTGAAAGATAATAACCTAAAAAAACTTCTAGAAGAAATGTCATTACTAAGGTTTACTATTAGAACAGTAGCAAATAGTATTTTTTTAAGATACTAGCTAACATGAACAATCTTGTCACAAACAAATTTCTCCTTCTTCCTGTAGTGATGTTACTGAGCATAAATAAATTATTTGACTACAAAAAAAAATGTGAGCCGTCACGGGACGCCTGGCAGATGTGAAACATCGGCATTATTTTGTAAAAGTAATATGCAGAAAAGAACATATTGTAATAGGAACTAAATATGTCATAATGATAAAATAAAATATTACTAATTATTAAAATAGTACAGTACACACTACTGCATATAGACTGTATATATATACCATCGTATAGCGTGTCGTATAGCGACGCGTCGCCAGGCGTCGCCAGACCAGAAATCTGTTTTATGTGCAGCTATAGATGTTTCACATCAAAAAGGTTATAGTATGTATATAGAACCAACCTAAATACCTAATGTTTTGTCTATCTCTTAAGGTGGAGACTCTATAAACTGTTAGAGGTCTACAGCTGTTATATTATTTTTGTAAAACTTTAACCTCCAGCTGTGAAAATTGCAATCACACAATGGGAGCTCTCCAAAGGATTAATTTTCCCATGTTTTCTTTGATGCTCTGCTCCTTCTAGTCATGGCGTGATGATAAATAAACTATTGCTTTTCTCACTAACTGGGCTATCTAACATTAAAATAATTTTGAAAGCCTGTAGTGTAGTTCCTGAGATGAACACTTTTAACAGACAAACTCATCAGCTTTATAATTATAGTATTGATGGATAACTGCCTATAGTCATCACAAAATAAGAAGCCCGGTTTGACATTTGTCATCGTGGCGTAACTAATATGATTAATTCGTGTTTTTGAGTGTAATTTTTCAATATCAAGTTAAACTTGATGCTTATTTATGATACGCGTTGTGATAGTGTATGGGTAGCATAGTAATTAAATAGGATTATGAATTTGATTTCTCAATTTCTTACATGCGGCATGTCAAATGACAAACATCAAAACGGGCTTATTTTGTGACGACTATAATGAGTATAATGACATATCAGTTTATACTTGGTGGAGTGTATTAAGTGCTATGGTGGGTGTTGTTTGTTCCAACCGCTCAAGATTAAGTGATAGTGTATAAACTATCACTGAGGACTTGCCTATTTTCTAGATAAAAAGTAACTATAAAATACTAATGCGTTTTGTTTTAATAAACAATGTTGTGGTTTCTGTGACAACAATTCTGTAATTGCAACCAGTTTGATAACTTAAAATGCTCACTTAGTTGCCACTTACCCTAGTTACCATGTGGTTGGGTTCATGACTGCCCAAGAAATTAACAAATTTAAGTTTGGAACACAGACTGTGATAGCTGTTATATATTTTTCTTTTTAACCGACTTCAAAAAAAGGAGGAGGTTTTCAATTCGTCGGAATATTTTTTATTTTTTTTTATGTATGTTCAGCGATAATTTCATCATTTATGAACCGATTTCAAAAATTCTTTTTGCATTGGAATGGGCGTAGCTTACAGGTGGTCCCATCGTCACCATATCGGGATCTGGTGATGAGATCCCAAGGAAATCGAGGGAACTCCTCAAATATCATAGGCACAATGTTGCAATTTGGGTACTCGGAATAGTTTTTCATTGAAGTCGGTTCCATAATGTTAAAATTATTACACTTGAAAAAACTTGTTTTTATATAATATGTACAAATACTAACATATTTTTTTCTTTTGTTTCAGCTGGACTAAAATGTTTAGTCAATAAACTTACATTTAAGTTAACATGTTGTTTTATTCAATGAACCTGTACTAATTACCTTAGATTTACCTTTTTTCCTTCTATATGGTTGTGTGTGTCATCCTATGATGAAGTATACAGTGCCACTGTCCCTTGTCATCACAAGAGTTAAGAATAAATAGACAGGACAACATCACTTCAAAGAAAATGAAGAAAAATGACACTGCTGTGTTCACTTTGCAGTGCTTTTATTTTGTAGTATAGTTTGGTTCATTAGTCTGTTTTTTAATACGCCCATGGGATGCATAGTGGTGATGTCACCCAGTATTTGAAATTTGTCACCACATGGATGTATTTATATGTGGATAAATATTCTGAAATCATATAAAAAAATATTTTGCTTACATATGTATTTTAGGACTCATTCAAAATTGCGCGGGTTTGCCAGTATTAAAAAACGAATTAATTTAAAAATCTTTATTTTACAAAACTGTACAAAAGTATAAAAATCTAGGAAACTTCATTATTAATTTAATGTTTATATATATACAGCACCTATAAATTATGAATTAGCTTGCGCTTGTCTGAAATTGACCAGCGTAGATCCTACTCTCTGTAACAAAATGTTGAAATTAGCGTTTGTTTAAATCAAAAATGATACCTAGGTAATCTAATTAAATTTTAGAAGAAAATTGAAGAATTTTCTTCTAAAATTTAATTAGATTAGAAGAGCAGGAAAATGCCTTACATAAATAGTATTGGTGAGTAGGTGCTTGGCTGTTGTAACTTACTCTAGAGTAAAAGGAAAATACATAGCCTAAGCCCAAAAGCTGTCAATGTATGTTTCTTCTAATTCAGTAAAAAATAAAATACTTTCCAAAACATGTATGAAAAAGTATGTCTGAAAAGTAGATGCAATTTTTAGTGTGTAATGGAATAGGTTTATCTTTTAAAACTCACTTGATGGAATGTGACGAAGAAACGAAATGTTTGATCAAGATAATTCATTACAATGAAACGATACAGACCCTTTACGCTTCTAGTAAATGTATTTTCTTCAAGCTGTCCCTGCTAATATTTATTAGAAATACGAGAATATATGACTTCACTTATATTTGAAGTACATAATCGTTCCTCGTTCTCTCAGCCAAGAAATAAAAAAAAAAGCTTATAATGTCAGTTTTTATTCCTCCCGTATGTCCTATTTGTGACTTGTGCTATTTATTCTCTTTTAACAACAGTTTAAAGGTCGTTAGACTTGGTAGGTCTAGTTCATAATTCTGGATAATTTACCTGACCGACACCAGCAAGAAGCGCAAGGAGACTGCGCTGTGGGGGTCTACAGTGTTTCTTGCCACCTTCAGCACAACAGAGGTTAGGGAAGCAGTCGACACTTGAGCTGCACTTTTGAGGAAATAGGTCGTATTCAGGAGGTGATGTGCACTGTAGATACTGCTCTAACATCCGCACCGCTGAAATTGTGCAATAAATATTAAAAAGATAGGTGCTTGATGGAACCACGATAAGTTTCAGTGACGGAATGGAACATCGGTCGTAGGACTCAAAGGTCTTATAGTAGGTAATAGGTAAACTTACGCGCTTCGATCCTATTGGCAACTGGTACTAGATCTAGTCTTGCATGCGCTGTGCGGCAGTACGACCGAGTTCCATCAGGACAGCATATTCGTGGCCAGCAATCTGCGTCAGTCTTGCAAGTCTGGACTTCGAATAGTAGTTCGCCGAGTGGGGTTGCCGGGCATTCTCGGGGAATAACACCTAATAAAGCTATAAGCAAAAGCAAGTAGGTACATAAGTGTCATCTATATTTTCATGGACTTGGAATACTTATCCAAGTCCATGAAAATATATTCCAATTTAAACTTAGATTTTAAAGAACTGAAACTGTCCGTCTTTATATATTGACTAGTTGACCCAGCGAACTTCGTACCGCCCAACTTTAAAATTCCAGAACTTGATCGCAGCGCCACCTACCGGGTGCAATTGCGAATCTAAACCATTCCCAGATCCCCTTGAACACACACAAAAAATTTCATCAAAATCGGTCCAGTCGATTGAGAGAAGTTCAGTGACATACACACTCACAAAAGAATTATATATATAAAGATAAGTACGGACTAACGTACGCAAACGCTACAAGATACTTCTTGCTCTATTCTTTACACAACCCTTTCGTCCATCAGGCTTCCTCACATTTTTCAGAAATGTTTCAGTGAAAACCCCTTGAACAATTGTAAGTCCAAAAATAAAAACAGGAAAGTTGCAAATTGACTTTTTAACTTTTGTGAATTTTTAACCGACTTCAAAAAAGGAGGAGGTTCTTGTTTCGACTGTATTTTTTTTATGTTTGTTACTTCAAAACTGTCGATTGGGTGAACCAATTTTAATAATTCTTGTTTTGTTTGAAAGCAGGTGCCTCCCATGATAGGATCCTGAAGAAATCGTGGGAACTCCTCAAATGTTCAAGGTAATACCAGCAATAGTTTTTATTTGAAGTCGCTTTTGTTTATTCGTCATTGTTGGCAACACTAAAATTAAAAGAAAAGAAAATCCCTTAAAAACAAACCCTAAATATTTAAATCTTAATATGACACGTGATTTTAAGGAGTACGATGAATAAAAAATAATTGTAACAAATTAAGCAATTTATTTAACTTAATGGATTGAACTGCGTCCAAACAGAACAGTGTACTGTGCCGAAAGAGCAAGTAAGGGAGAGCGTTAAAAGTGTTTAAACATGTGATAGTACATGCTGAACCGGACGGAGTACTACCATGGACTTACAGAAAGCCAGTGTTACGCAATTGCAAAGCGACTGCACGTGGTGATTTAATAGCCACGCCGTTTCCTACTACGCTGAGTGTAGCAGGTTGAAACTCCAGTCAACATTTTGTGCGATCCACCCAGGTTTTCTTTGGATCCGTCTGTTAATATGAGAGGATTTATCCCTAATGCGGCAGTTGCCTTAAAAAGAAGGTCTTTCGTATCTTTTCTCACAGATGTCCACGGTACTGTAGTCGTTTACCATCAGGTGACCGGTGTGTTCGTTTGCCCCCTAAACAGTAAAAAGAAGTCATAACATTACGTAAGGATAACGCTGTACAAAACATACGTTGATGTGGTATCGGAGGTGAGGTCGGCCGCGGTGCTGGAACTCCTTTCACACATCGTCCCTCACAGCAAACTTGATCGGGCCCGCCGGTGGCGCGACATTGTGAATTTTTCTGGCACAGGATCGGAAACAGGATCACCGGGGCTTGACCAGGCTTCGGACACACGAACTTCTGCGTCTTGCCTGCGCTCGAGTAATCCACGTTATACTCGTAAAATGTATCAGAGTTGCGTGTTCGTGAATAATTTATGTCAGCGGTAATGGAATTACCTACGAACAATACGAGTCTGGTCTATTATTAACAGAGGTCTAATGGAAGCTTACTAAATTAAGCTGACATATAATGGCGATAAATGAATAGATAGAAAACTCTTTATTTGCACACGCTATTACTACTACTACTATTATTATATACAGAGATACTTATAGAGAACATATTTAGTCAGATATGTAGCGACAAAGGGCGACCATGTTGCCAAAAGCAATCTCTTCCAGGTAACCTACTAAGGTTGCATAAAATTACAATTATAACATACATACATACAATTATAATATAAAATGTTATGGAGAAATAGTAGAAGTTACTACTTTTGGGCGATTAACTCACCTTCGCGCACCGCCGCGGAGGGCGGTGGCGGTGAAGCGGGTTTCGTAGCGGAGCCCGGCGCGGCAAGGAGGTTTATGGTTCGAGCATATTATGTCGGGGCGGAGCGGGCCGCAGCGCAGCGCATAATGCTAACTTAGCACATTAGTGACGGGCCGGGTCGCAGTGCATTGACGGATTTTGAGTACAATGTACCGCATGCGCAACTGTTGTTTTTTTAGTGCAACTGTACGTTATGGATAGCAAATCATACAGTTCTTTGTATCCTTGAACTAAATTAATCAAAACTTCTTCATTCATTTTAGTGACAACAACAGAAACACGCAAATTCCAAAAAACGCAAATTTCGTAAAATAAACACGTACGCGCATGCACACCAATCCGCTTGCTATAGCACACTGTTGACGGGGCGTGGCGGGCCGCATCGCACTGACGCAAATCCGCGTCGCAATAATGCGAGCCGCTGCGGCCCGGCATAGTGTGCGATAATTCTTACAATTTGTATTGAAGCGATTTGAGCGGATTTTTGCGCTCCGCCCCGACACGCTGCGGCCCGGCATAATGCGCTCGAACCTTTACGCGACTGTACGGACCGATGGATTTAACGCGGCACCGCTACGAAATCCGCCTTACCGCCACCACCCACCGCGGCGGTTCGCGGTACCGTGTGTTAATCACCTAATATACCTACTAATGTTAAATATCCAGTTAAACATGACTAAGTAGTTTGAATTGCAGAGGGGATTCTTTTGTTTATTGCAATTTAACGCAACACTGCTATTTACTAAAAATATTTTATACTTTATTTTGCTAATCTGTTATAATAATACAAAAACAAATTAGTAATGCAAAAACTGGTACTCTAGCGACTTATGTGTGCGTAGGTACTGTTGTATAATGTACCCACATTTATATGGACTGCCTTGTTGGTCTAGTGGTATGCGTATGCGGCTGCTGATCATGAGGTCTCGGGTTCGATTCCCGGGTCGGACCAAATGTTTGTACGATCTGCAAATATTTGTTTCGGAGTTTGGGTGTTTTCTATGTATAATATGTATGTATTTACAAAAAAAAAGTATATTTATGTATTAATATCAATTGTCTAGTATAGTACCCATAGCACAAGCTCTGCTTAATTTGGGACTAGATGATTTTGTGTGTAATTCGTCCGAAAAAAAATAAAAAAAAATATGTGGCTGTGTCCACTACTTGTAATAACAGATTAAACCGGTGTGCTAATAGTAGTCCCTTGTTTCACTAACCTCCTATAACGTAGGTTATATAACAGGTACATACGTACGTAGGTATGTTTTTAGGGTTCCGTAGCCAAATGGCAAAAAACGGAACCCTTATAGATTCGTCAAGTCTGTCTGTCTGTCTGTCTGTCCGTCCGTATGTCACAGCCAATTATTTCCGAAACTATAAGAGCTATACTGTTGAAATTTGGTCAGTCGATGTATTCTGTGAACCGCATTAAGATTTTTACAGAAAAATAGTAAAAAGACAATACATTTTGGGGGTCCCCATACTTGGAACTGAAACTCAAATTTTTTTTTTTCATCAAACCTATACATGTGGGGTATCTATGGATTGTCTTCAAAAATGATGTTGAGGTTTCTAATATCATTTTTTTCTAAACTGAATAGTTTGCGCGAGAGACACTTCCAAAGTGGAAAAATATGTGTCCCCCCCCCTCTAACTTCTAAAATAAGAGAGAGATAAAACTAAAAAAAATATATGTTGTACATTACCATGTAAACTACCAACGAAAATTGGTTTGAACGAGATCTAGTGAGTAGTTTTTTTTTAATACGTCATAAATCGTAACACGCAATATACCTTATCCAATCAATACACTAGTATAAAAACATCGATGAAAGTTACAAGGAACTACAAGAACTTTTATATTATGTTACTTGCTGGTACGGAACCCTTCATGGGCGAGTCCGACTCGCACTTGGCCGCTTTTTTTAGTAGACAGGAAGACTTCCACTCTGTTTGTTGGTGTAATAACGTATATGTTGTAAACTGATAATTTGTACTTTCATTTGATGTTACTAATACCTAACAGATCCCATTACTTACTGCAAAACTTTTTAGGTATTAGCGTTTGTTGTCTCTAGTATAACATCAGCATCTATGTAAGCGAGTATTCTAAGACAATTATTAGTCAATATTATTAATAAAAGAGTAATCAGAAAGCAGTTATGTATTAATTCTTTTAAATATCTACTTCGACACGGTTTTAACGCAGGCAATAACTATGTATTTAAACATTTCTAAATTGTAAGTAGGTACCTTAGTCGTCTGTTAACATTATAACTACAAAAGTAACTGAACTGAAAAATACAGATTTGATTATAATTGTGAGTTAACATGGACGAAGTAATTTTGTAATTGTCAGTTTTATATTATCTTTACTTACGTAACTAAAAAGGTATTATTTCATAGATCTAACTATTAATCGGTAGGCTTTATTGTGCAAGACTATCGACAGACCATGTACTATATTTTCAAGAACACAACCTTGGATATTTTTTCATTTTTAATTATAATTCGGTGAAAATCTAGGTAATTCAATTTTCGACATTTTGCTTGAGTAAACTTTTCAATAAAGAGAATTGACTTGAAATATTAAGTGTATCGGCACAGTATACTGACGCTTGAAGGGACCCGTTAGGCTCGAAAAGTGACAGTTTGTGTGAAGGATTTGATGAATGTAAAAGAGGCAAATAAGGTTCGTATAAAATTTAAGGAACCCGCTGGGCTTAGCTGGTGTTTAAGAATATATAGGCAGGTATATGTATATCCAATAATTATATTGTGTAATGGAATTTGAATCGGAAAACCAAAGCGTGGTCTTTCAAAGGTACCCTGACGACACGACGCACAGTCGCATATGAAGTGAAAAGAAAAGTTTAGACCGGGAAAGAGATCTTGTGCGAAACTCAAGACCGAACACGCTGGAGGATTACTGTGGACGCCTTCTGTCTCATATTGGAAACAAGCTTAATGTACCTATGTGTATGAAAAGTGTAGATATTTTGTAATTTTGCGAAACAAGTTATTACTTACTTGTTTTCACAGGTGCATTGGGTGGTGTTGTTGGTTGCTGTATAGGTAGTAGCTGCAGGAACGGACGAGGAGCTTCAGTCGTAGTTGTAGGCCGAGGCGTTGTGGTTGTGGTCGTCGTCGTGGTCGAGCTGGTGGTACTTGGAGTTGTTGTAGTTGTTGTTGTAGAAGTCGTAGTGGTGGTGGTGGTGGTGCTGGTGGAAGTGGATGTAGTGGTGCTTGGACTACTGCTACTCGTCGCGACTACACTACTCGTGCTCTGGTTCGGTCTACAATAAAACCACCACGTTCAACCACTCTAAATGATCAAGCATGATTTTTCAGCGTATGATTTAATGGGTAGCAACAATAATGTGGAAATACTGCCGATAAGAAACTAGAAGTATGAGTACTACAAATACGTATTTTATGTTTATGTAGGACCTACGAAAATAGTAGAAGATACGTGAAGGACATGGAATATAATCCTATTTACGTTGCTTTTAGGTAAAACTGATAGAAAATTACAAATAGTTTAGACGTGTAGCGCTAACTGCTATGAGTTGTGTATGTCTGGACAAAGACCAAAGACCCATGTCCATTCAAGAAGACTTTTGGCTGCTTCCAGTTTAAGTTGAAATGGTTTGATAGTAACTTACTTTTAAAAATATTTGAAAAAGTGTTGTAGTGAAATAATAATAAAGCAGTGGCAGAACAAAATGCCAAGAGAAGGAAAACTTGAAACAAACCCTTACCAACCCAAAGTAGGCCAAAACCTCCTTTCAAAGGAGAGGCTTATGTACAGCAGTGGACTGTTAAAGGCTGTTGATGATGATGATGATTATGAGGTGGTCTTTCCATCCGCTATCTCTTTTCACGTCACTGTGGCCCTAGTGAGAGAGATTGTAGAGTTCTGACTCCATGCAGGAGCCAGGAGTGTGTGTATATGTTCTGTTAGAAATAGCAAGGACAGTGAAATACAACGCTTTAAGTTTCTTGTAACAAATTATACTTAAAATATTGTGAGTACACTCAACTGATCACTTATGTACATACAATGACTGTTACTAAATGCCAATTAGACTGAATTCTGTTAGAATATCGCGTACCTGTCCCCATTAAAAAAAAAAAACAACTCGCACTTTACAACATTTGTTGAAAACACAGAGTGCTGTCTCATGTGGGGCCTGATCCCTCAGTGCAGTAGAAAACCACATCCACTAAGCTATCCGTATAAAGTCAGTACTTGCGTCAACTAACATTTAAGTAAGCGTTCGTTCTTTCCATTGTTCTAGGTATGCAAATAACCTAGTTAGCTGTTAGGACTACAGCGGATGACGTTATCTCACACTAGAAAAATATTGATCTTCCGCTCATGGAAGACATATGCCTGTATGTAAATGAGTCATACTTACATTGCAATTTTTCGTCACTCAAGTCATAAGTCTAGTCTATAAGTTCAGTACCCACTATACGAGATGTAACTGTTTCACGGTTAAGCGTAAACCACTTATACAGCTCTTATCGTAATTAAGATAAAAGCGTATTATGTAAAGAATTCAGCCCCATGAATATGGCACTTGCACTATGAAGTAGTGAAATAGTTGGTGTAAATAAAAAGGCTCCTTTTTATGGTGAAATGCTAAAAAATAATGTAAGATTCTGACAATGACTAAATAAAGCTTTTTTAATTAAAGTTTCATATTATATAAGTATAAATTGTGCAGTAGGTTACACTCTTTGTGTGCGTAGACATATATGTAGATAAAAATATCTAGAATGTCTATTTTCTGTGTATAGCCTTGAGTTCAAGTTTAAAGGGCAGGTAATAAAGTTTGAAAGTAAACGACAATACTAAACCGGTTACTTAATTGATGACCTACATTATTGAAAATACTAACTTGACTGGGTAGCCGGTAGGTAAGATTAGTTTGAGTAGTTTAGAACTTTATAGGATAACGATATTATCAGAAAGAAAAACCATTCTTCTATTTGCATTTCTTATATTGACAAAAATCGAAATAAATAAAAAACCCTATCAAACCAATTTTGAATTGAAATGAAAATATGAATATATGTATAGAGTATGTATGTATATTTATAAGTATGTATGTATATGAATATACGTATAGAGATTTTTTGTTCAGTAGCACAAAAATGCCAAAAAGATCCCCTAGTGGATCAATTTGGAATCAAAAATCCAAATAAATCCCCCGGTTTTTATAAACATAATGCCCACTTGGAATCCCTACAAGAATCCAAGTGGACATTATATTTATAAAAACTTCCAAATAATTCCCCTGGGAGATCAAAATGGAATTGTAATCCAAAAAGATCCCCAGAGGATTAGTGTGGACAACTTTCAAATTTCAAACACATTTCACATGTGAACATTCGTGGAGTAAGATAAAATACCTACCTACTTAACTGATGATTATGTTTTTTTATTGTTGAATCGTATTCAAAAATCTCCCGTCAAAATATCTGTGTACAGAAACTTTTCTTTTAATAAACTTGTAAAAAAACTGCCTGCATTTAGAATTCACGAACATATTTGGAAGAACTACAATTTTGAATTTTATGGTGCGAGATGTCTTAGATGGTTTAGTCACAATCAATCTATGGTCAATAGCGAGTCGTGTAACGTAAATAATTTCTTCCAAGTAATGATTTATAGAAAGTAATGTAACCCAGTGCGTATCAAAGCACGCGCAGTATGGGATTTTGTAGTTTTATTCAATCCGTTGTAAATAAGCATGAACTTAATCTGAATATTTTTAATGAGTATCCAAGCTAAAATCGCTAGCGATTCTTCAAAGACGGAATCTAAAAGCGGTCATTTTCTCGCATTATCTTTTTTCCCGTGAATCTGCAACTATTACTAAAATTACATAATGGATGCTCTAGATACTTAACGAACTATGGGAACTACGGTAAGATTAGCCTTCGTGCAGCATAAACACATAATGTGCAGCCAAGCAAGAGATAGTTGTGCACTCTGCAATATCTTTAGTCCAGTCAAATAAGGCAAATAAAGGGTTCAACCTTGGAATAAGAGATAATAAGCTGAAAACTCGTATGCACCTTTATTTTGATGTTCAAAAAGTTCTCTAAACCTCATAAAATCTCGTGTCTGCATCGAGGGAGACATTGAGGATCGAATCAGGAGCATCTCTTAAAGCGGAATCTAAATAAGATAAATTTTATTTACTGATAAAATAAAATAACAATAATAAAAATTTTTATAGAACATTTTATCAAAAAATAAATTTTAGTATGGTAGTAGTTTAGTATAAACTATTATTCACTGAGATTCACGGTCGTCTGTTTATATATATATATATATATATATATAATAAGTTTGGTTGACCGCTGTGGACTCTCCGCACTTTATCTCAAAATCGGCTAAGTGCGTGTCGAGCCACGCATAGAATTTTTTTCCTAGTGGATTTAAAATCGTATCCAATAGAATTGTTATGTTTACTTATTAATGCGTTAATTTTGCACAAGCACATATTCATGCAAAGTTTCATCTTTCTAGCACTAACCGTTTCGAAGGTAGATGACGAAACTATAAGGGTTCCGAGTCATGAACTTCGGAAACCTAAAAGAGTTGGGTGAACACAAAAATGTTTGTCGCAAACGTTATGCTCTAAAATTCTGTAATACATGATAATGTAATACTAATTTGTTGGTCTAGTGGTTACCGTATGCGGCCGTTTGAATGGACTACTTAGACTATTAGGTATACAAAGTTAAGGAGGATACTTGAAAATATAATATTTATTGTACCAAAATATTGTTTGGGATCGAATACACAGTATGACTGTTTAAACCACTACGCCATCTTTGCTACTAACAAATTATTTAAGAAAGGGCACAATTAATGCGGTGCAAAGCATATATGAGAAAGCGGGTGTAAGTCAAATGAATGATTAGTAACCATAATGAACGTGTGCAATTAAAATCTTGAAACTTCTGAAAACACTTACCGCTGGAGAGCTGCGGCAGCTCGGACACCCTTAGTACAATAACCTTTACAACAAAGGTGTTGGTTGCCCATGACCTGACATTCGGAGTTTTTTCTGCATGGCAGGGGGAAAAGGTCCAGCCAGCCACTACTTGTGCGGACTGCCGGACAAACAAGCGATTGCCCCGCCACTGTAGACAAAAAAAAATGCTTATAATCATTTATCTGTACTAATGATAAAAAGGTAAAGTTTATAAGGTTGAAGGGATACTCTCCGGATCTACATCAATAGAAAGTCACATTATTTTCTCAGTATCATAGGCTACATATTTCATTCTCGGGGTCGCGGAGGTCCAATGGTAGTCGCTCCGTGGAAAAACTGATATTCAGGTAAAACTGGTTGAACTATTAACTAACCCATAATGATCTTGGGAATATTAAAGGCTAGGAAGATGATGAAGTAGGCACCGGTCAGCTAGTTGTTAGTAAAGACGGAAAGAAGAACCAATAGGTGGCAATTTTCTCACCAATCATATTAACACAACTTTAACCATTTTCACTCTTTGGTAAGCATACGGAGACGAGTGTCGTAAAAAGCTGACTAAATTATGCTGGCTGCTGATATAGCAAGCCTCAGTTCAAACTATGTAGTACTGACTGTATTTAACACGCGAATATCGGACACGTTTTTTTTTGTGACTAGGTTTTGTTTTTCCTTGTGGTGACTGATTAAAAATACAGAGTGTCAACGTCCCTATTCACTTAGGCGACTAGGAGAACAAATTATTGAGGACAATATCACTGAAAACATAAGGAAATTTTGATACAAGCCCTATCTCAAAACAAAGATTTTCTAAGGAGAGGTCTTTATCCAGCAGCGGACTATTAAATGCTGTTTATGATGATGATGATTATGAGGTGGTCTTTCCATCCACTATCTCTTTTCACGTCACTGCGGCCCTTGTGAGAGAGATTGTAGAGTTCTGACTCCATGCAGGAGCCAGGAGTGTGTGTATATGTTCTGTTAGAAATAGCAAGAACAGTGAAATACAAAGCTTTAAGTTTCTTGTAACAAATTATACTTAAAATATTGTGAGTACACTCAACTGATCACTTATGTAAATACAATGACTGTTAACAAACCCACTTAATATTTTAAAGGAGGTTTTCATAAATATTCCCTAATTATCCATAATTCAGATACCAAAAAATATTTAATGTACGTTCGATTTAATAATCCACGCATCTTCTGTGTTTCTTTTGAAGTTTACTCAGTTTTTGTTGGCCTAAGCGTGATGTTATATTATCAGCCAACAAAACCAGTAAGTAAAAAAGCGTGAAAATCGGTTGGATAGTTTCGGAATTCATCGTCAGCAATAACGTGATACGATAATTATTTAAGTACCTACCTAAAATCTCCTAAAATAGATTATTTTTCTGATGGCAACTGTTTATGACATAACAGCAAGCTGTCAAGTACTATTTGATTTTCACGATAACGGATTTCGTACTGTACTTCCAGATTGTCATGAAGCTATTATATTAAATTTTTTAGCTAAGTCGACTTTATTGATGTTAAATCAGCGGGAATCTTCTGAGTAGGAAAACTTTAAAACATTTAGCTATGGTTATAACGAAGGACGTAACTCTTCCTTCCGAATCGGATCTTACTGTGGAAGAAATAAATGTTTCACACGCGACGCTCATTACTGCTGGCCCTTACCTTGGTAAGCTTTGTGAAAATGTCAACAACGAATTTATGTTATGTCGTCAAGAACTAAAAGATCCTCGGGCCTGTGTAGCAGTTGGCAAACAAGTCACCTCTTGCGCTATGGACGTACTAAGAAAAATTAAAAGAGAATGTCTAGAAGAGTTCAAACAATACGCTAACTGCGTTGACAAAAGCTCTACTAATATGGCATTCAGACACTGCCGTAGAACGCAGAATATATTTGACACTTGCATGAAAGATAAGTTGGAAGTATGTAGGCCTGATTTTGGATATTTTTGTCGAGGGCGAGTCCACAAAACGTTACGTCCAGAGCCACCAAAGGAACCGTGCCCCTGCGAACCTGTCGTGCCTGATCCTGTACCTTCTTTGCCAGATGATGCTCCGCGATGTCCGCCACGATTTGGAGGTAGAAATTACCACGTAACTGAATGATGAAATATAATTACTGAAGATTTTATTAGTATGGGGGTCTTTGGTAGATTTGCTCTATTTTGTAAACTGATTTATTTTGTTAAATTATGAATTAACTACCTTTTACAATACTTTTATATTTAAATAAAAGTATTGTGACTTAAAACAATTTCATTAATTAGGATTGAAACACCTGACGAATTTATTACCGTTTAAACGTCATTTTTATACCAGCATATCAGTTGTCTATTACCTGCTAGCTCTGCTTAGTTTGGGTCTAAATGGCGTCCTGTGTAAGTTGTCCGAAATTTTATTTATTTATTTATCTACATTTCTCATACGAAATAATAATCACAGCAAAATAAGCACTAAAGAGTCTATAGATAAGGCGTGTTACGGGTTGTTTACGCTTACTATATGCATAATTCATTGTCTAATTCTTCATATGAATAAATAAGGTAGATAGCGCACTTATAACATGAAAGTGAAGTCGCTTTTCTTTCTTCTTTTTCATCTACTAATACTGACTGCCCATTTTTAGGATCCCGTAGTTCTTGACTCGGAACCTTTATAGATTTGTCATGCCCGTCCGTCCTCGACCTACCGCCCAAAGGGTTGGTGCTAGAAATATGAAACTGCATGAATAAGTGTTGTAATTAGTACGTGGACAGAGTGCTACAATAAAATTATGAAAAATATTTTCTTTGGGGTACCTCCCCTACATATATGGGCATTTAATGAACTTTCGTGGAGGTTTTGATATTTTTTTATTTTAGGGGTTATAGGGGCTAACTTATAAAATACACTCACTTGGAAAACTTCGTACAAAAATAAAGAAATATTAAGTTAACATAACAATTCTCTATTGGACATATGATATGTGAGCAGAAAAATATAAGAAAGGTATTTGAAGATTATTTATTAGTAAAAATGATATTGTTCGTATTCGACTTAGTCTTATAGTGGATATCCATCCTTCTCTTATTAAAATAGTCGTCAGCAACCTAAAAAGATGATTTTTATTTCATAATTGTTTAACCACTGAACATCCCTAGAGTGAGTATATTTTTTATGGAGGTTATAAAGTCTTTATCTTATAAACACTGTAAAATGTCGAGATTAAAAAATTACATAAAACTCATGTTTTACTCTCTACTTCATTATTGGCTATGAGTTTGACTGAAAAATTACTTATTTTTAGGCTATTAGACATACGATCTCCTACAAATACTCTCCCAATTCGTCAAAGTCATATTGCCATTATCCGTGTCAAATAAAAAATAAAATTGTGTTTTGTTATCTTATTATAAACATAGGTTTGTGTGTGTGTACTTACGTGTGAAAAGTAATTGCTTCTAAGGTAAGTAGTAGACTAAGTAAGACTATTTGTTCACTTTTGTGTTATTTTTACACCATATAACTACGCAAACGGTATTTTTTTAGCAAAGTTACTGATCGACACTTGTATGATAGGTACTGAGGAAGAAGCGTAGTTTTGATACATGTGTGTGCGTGAGCGCGCGTGTTTACTTCAACGAGCTTAGTTTTGTGGCTTCACTGCTAACAACGGCCGTGCGTTATCTACCTTTTTTATTCATCTGAGTCTTATTGAGTTAACTAACAACACCTACTAAATTTTGAAATATATTTGAGTACTTAGTCCAAAGTCTACAGATGCATGGAATTCGATTATTTCCAGTTATTATTATATTTTTTGCGTAATCACTATTCCAACTATTGTATCTAATCTGTCATTGTATCTATACCTATTAATTGTCAAAGTACTTGGGTGCATATTCCGGGTGTTAGTCTTCACCTAATCTATCTCTGTGCTTTTTATCTAAATTCGTTATTGCCGTTTTAAAACATCGAACAAACTTAGAGTCCGTAGAGTAGGCACTAACAGCTAGTTACGAAACTAATATTTGAATGCAATCCTTAAACAATTCACAAGATACTAATTACAATTACCTAAGATCGATTTTTATTACTCTTTACTCAGACCAGAGAATTGGTTGAGAGTTCTGAGACTTTGCTAATCAATGTTATGACATTTTGGGGTATTAATCATTCTATATTCAAAATACCAACAGGGACTGCATTAATCGTTTTACGCAAATTTATTTAAGTTGCAATTTGAACCACTCGATGATGACTAGAAATGGATGAGGAAAACACGTATTGTTTTCCTCTTTAAAAAACATTTTTTGTTTGTTTTATCCTACTATTTCTTACCTGTTTTCGTTATGGGTAATCGGTTACTGCGCTAATCAAATATCCTTTCTGTATCAGCTGCTTCTCAGTTATTTGAAAAAATCAATTGCAATTTGATAAGTGAATGTAAGCAACCGTGTCAAAGTTGCCTACGCGAGCGCACGTCGACGGCTTTAGGTCCGGCACAGCTGCTGCACCGTCGAAGGTCAACGAAAATGCACCGCTAAGTGGGTTAAACACCTCCGTTTGAAACTATGTGGTAATACTTGCAACTGGTTATTGATAACGAAAATATTAATTATTATCACTGATATTATATTGATATATAAATATTATCCCTTCGAACCTATATTGTGTCCACCCACTGTTAAAATTACTTAAGGAGTGTGTTAGGTAACCTTTAGTGATACTTTAGGTTTTTACAACCTATAGGGCTGGGCTATACTTTAGAGCTGAGATTTCTTTTAAAATTTAGGGGCCACCTACGCCAGGGGGCTTCTAATAAGAAGACGGTTTAACACCTTCACAGTCCCCATACAATATTACAAAACTATTACATAAGTCCAAACAGTTAGTGACCATGAATTGTTTTGATTTTTATTGATTGTATTGATTGAGATCCTAAAACTTAAAATCCCTAACTGGTACGTCCGCGAAAACAAAATCTGAACAAGTTACTCAATAGGTGTAAGCCCAATGTGAGCTCACGGACTTGGAGCCATACACATGACGTGAGCCAACAGTGGGCTCATAGGACTGTAAACGTGTTAAGTATAGTTGGTGAAAACAGGCATTAGTATCTCACTAAAAACAGACAATTGTCAATTAGTCGTAATGTCTTAATGTAAAAATATCTTAGGATTAAGACAGGATCGCCAACATTCGGGCAGCCAGTTTAGTAAAAATAGTGATTCAATCCCTCTCGGAACGAGCTCGTGGTGAGACAAGTTATATGTTAAAAATATTGTTGGTGTTTATTGTTTATTTAATTATTGTTATTTTGCTTTGTTTATTATTGTTTTTTCCTTAAAAAAATACTCATTTCCATAAACATATATATAAATTTAAAAAAACACTAGTCTCTGTATAACAGAATGTTACTGTGTAAACTGTGTAATGAGATCGCTTGGAGTGATTTTTAGGAAAATTATTATTATTTACGTGACTAATTTAAATCTACATTTTACAATAATTCGAATTATGTATAACAAAATAAATACAAAGTAATTTTTTGTGGTTTACTGAAACTTTTAAAACTATATTGTTTATTAAATATTTAACCCAACTATCAAAAAGTTACGCACCCCTGTTCCTAATAACTTCCATTGGTTTTGTTTACATTTAGTATGACTTCTCGTTGGCCGTACTTTAGACACTACTAAGGGCCACAGCACACTAGCTACTTTTAGCATCGGCGATCGGCAACTAGTCGCTTTTTAGAAGCTGAATACACTCTACACCGCACACTTAAAAACGCCAAACGCGGAGATTGAGTCGCTTTTTAAAAGCGCGATACAGCAGCTGAACGCTACTCTCCGCACACATTTGGATGCCGGTAGCATCGATTTGGCATATGAGCAGTCGCTAAAACGCGCGTTTCCGATACCGCGATCGAAGGCAGGAAGTCGCTAAAGCGCGATGTAGCATCGACGCAGTCGCGAAATCGCTGATCGCCGATGCTAAAAGTAGCTAGTTTGCTGTGGCCCTAAACTAAGCTTGACGTTTCGAGGGAAGTTGACAGTAATATGATGCAGTGTACTACATCATTTCGGCAAGCGGTTTCGTACTTAAATTCGGGCAATTTATGTTGTTGAAAATATCTGACTGATGTCGAAAATCAGGTATCTTTAGTAACTTAGTAAGACCACTGGCATAGTTACGTGATGTTATCTCAGATGTAAGGATTAATGTAAAAAGTTTGTACGACATATTTATTGCAGTTAAGTAACTAAATACTCGTATGCATATTTTGTTTGTGAAAAAAAATAGTAAATTACGTAAATACAAATTGGATAAATAGTTTTTTTTTTAATTTGGAGCCAATTTTCACGAAACCTTGAATTACTACTAAGTAGGTATTTTATAATAGAATTAAATTTCAGATTTCACGGTCTATTATTTATTAGTGTGATAGTGATAATAATTTGTAAAAAAAATACTTATAAACCGAGATTTGCACTACTTTGCAGAAATTCTTTTATGAGAATTCGAAAGCACATAAATTCAATGTCACGAAGAATTATGTAGGTATATAATTAATCTCTAAATGCGTCTGGACGATGAATTCTTAACGCATTTTTACTTCTCCAACTATTGCACACCGAAATTACAGTGTTGTCTGTAATTACTACACCATAGATTACTAAGATAGATGGTCCGATTCTGACAATGGGGTGGTGACCCCATTGCTAACACCGATGGTCTGAGGGCACTTGGGGGTTTCCACACGTTAAAAAAATTGGCCACGTGGGTGTCAGGCCACGCATAGAATAGGGTTCCGTAGTCACACATGATGGTAGGTAGATTTAAAATCGTGTCCAATAGTCAATTGTTATGGTAACTTATTATTTCTTTATTTTTGTACGAAGTTTTCCAAGTGGGTGCATTTTACAAGTTAGTTCCCTTTATCTTCTAAAATAAAATATTTATTAAAACCGCTATAGTTTTCCTTGAAAATTCAATAAATGGGCTACTATCATGGTTTTTTTTAGAATTTTCAGCCAGCCTGTTTTGAGAAAAATGCGCTTTCAAGTTGAATAACTCATAAACGGATACCTGAATTGAAAAATGGTTTTAAAAATCTCACAATGGTCTTAAAAGGCCTATCTAATTTTGGAGAGGTACAACAAATAAAATTATTTTTCATAATTTTCTGGTAGCACTTTGTCCACGTAATTACAACACATATTCATGAAAAGTTTCATCTTTCTAGTACCAATCATTACGGCGGTAGGTCGAGGACGGACGGACGGACGGACATAGCGAATCTATAAAGGGTTCCGAGTCAAGAACTACGGGATCGTAGAAATGGGAAGTCAGTATAATAAGTAGATAATCGAATTTATTTATTTAAAACTGGCTATAATCGACATCGATCGTTTGTTTACGACATTCATGAGATATGATTAACAAAACAGTCCTCAATTAAGATTCGATTCGGAGAGTCTTGAATCTCATTCTACATTCACTAACGCCTCTATTCTCTTGAATTATAAACTAAAATTTGATACATTTTTTATGTATTAGCTGCCAATTTGACTAAACTCTGCTGGATGGAAAGGCTAAGTAGAATCGAACGTGGACAATGCAGTATGTTGACACACACCATGACGCTTTTACACACCTAGTGAGATGCTTGGTTTAGAAGAAAGAAACACGTGCGTCAGCAATGAATTTCTTTGCTATGATCACTTGACTTAACGATAAGTGGAATGATTCTCATGCATTTGTTAGTTTTCTATTATCGATACCGTTTGTAGAATGTCAACTTGGTTAGGGTGACGGATGCGAAAATAGATGGAAACAATATCTTCAATTTTTGTATGCGATTTCAAAAGAACTTTATTTGTGAACTTTTTGAGCTTATAAAGCGTACATGTTTATACATAGATAGAAACAGATCAGATACCTAAAGAAAATCCATAGACACAAAATAATTAAACTAATTTCTAAGACATAGTATAATTACTCTCTGACCTAAGAACTCTTTATCATATATTATATGTGTAGTCTAACAACGGTGTAATTGCAGTTGCAGGTATGTTAGATATACGCCTATGCGTATGCCTGTCAGCTATGATTGTCAGATTCTTATCTACATACTTACTAGAGTTCTCACAGCTACTATGAAACAATGGCGCTTAAACGCATTCAGTAATTAAAAAAATCGGCCAAGTGCGTGTCAGGCCACGCACAGTAAAGGGTTCCTCAGTCACCCATAATGGTGCCTGGATTAGAAATCTATCCAATGGATAATTGTTAAGTTTACGTATTAATGCGTTGATTTTGTATGACGTTTTCCAAGTAAGCGCATTGTAAAAGTTAAGCCTCTTTAACTCCTGAACTAACAAAGTCATCGAATCCGTTATAGTTTTCCTTCAAAGTTCATTATATGGACCACTATCAGGATTTTTTCCAGATTTTTTGAGCCAGTCGGTTAGCTTTTAGAGGGGGGGGGGACGCCCTGTTTTTACAAAAAAGTGGCCTTTAAAGTTGAATTTCTCGCAAACGGATGCGTTAATCAAAAAATCGTCTTAGAAACCCTTTATTGTTTTTAAAATACCTATCTAATGATACCCCACATGATGGGGTAGCCTCGAGAAAAAAAAAACTTCCCCACTTTACGTGTAGGGGAGGTACCCCAAATAAAAATATTTTTCCTAATTTTATTGCAGCACTTTGTCGACGTAAATACAATACACATTCATGCAAAGTTTCATCTTTCTAGCATTTACCGTTTGGACGGTAAGTCGAGGACGGACGGACGGACAGACGGACATGACGAATCTATAAGGGTTCGAAGTCATAAACTTCGGAACCCTAAAAATCTGTTCTTAATCCTCTATTATTTTAATTACTGCACGGATGATGTAGCGGTTTAAACGATGCAGTCAAGTCTTTTTCAAAATCTTCATAAATTGCACCTTGTCCCTTAAACTATATTTAATTATGGCGTATTCTAAGAAATATTTATCTTATTTAATTTTTAAAATTTTATTAAATAACATTTAGGGTGTCAATTCGCTACGGTCACTGTGAAAGGAGAGGTCAAGAATAAAAAGTCCAAGGTTCCCCAGCGACCTGCTAAATAAAAGTTTACGAAATCACTAATTAAAAGCGTAACCCCGTTTAGTACTTTAGATAATAAATTATAAGGGCAAATTCGAGACTATTAGAGTTTTCCAGTATTAATTACATTATCCATATCTAACAGCTTTTTACTAAATGCTTATGAAAGTGTATACGGTAGGTTCGTATGTTTTTATTGGTTTTTATATATGTATATGTTCGTATGTATCAATCAAACTCATCTGTCTGTCTGTATCTCTGAAATTCCCGTTTATATTTTTCATAATTTTATTAAAGCGCTTTGTCGACGTGATAGAAATCATAGAAACATATCCATGCAAAGTTTCATACATCTAGCACTACCGTTTGGACGGTAAGACGAGGACGGACGGACGGCCATGGCTTTAGTGATTATTATAAGGGTTCCGAGTCATAAACTACGGAACCATAAAAATCAACCGTTCATTTCGTTAAATGGACAGTGTTAAATGAAAAATGAGTTTTCAAATATCAAAGATTTCATAATTTTTCATAAAGTTTAGTAGGTATTAACTAATGCTAAACATAAATAAAATCCATGCGTTTGCAAATATTCGCAATATCTTCTTGGAAAGGAATGATCTGTCGTAATTTATAGACATCTACGACAATAATTGAACAACATTTCTGTTTACAAATCGTAGCCTTGACTCATTCATTACGCTGAGTTCAATTACCATTTCATTCTAATGAAAGGAACATTAGTTATACTAATGAA
Source organism: Phragmatobia fuliginosa (assembly GCA_932526445.1). NCBI lineage: Eukaryota > Metazoa > Arthropoda > Insecta > Lepidoptera > Erebidae > Phragmatobia > Phragmatobia fuliginosa. The sequence continues at coordinate 12,572,234 of OW052074.1, read as the reverse complement.
GAGAATATCATAAAACAAAGTCTTCTGCCCCGTGCACGTCAAGCCACCCATTGGATAGGGTTCCGTAGTCATCCATATTAGCACTTGTATGTAAAATCATGTTTAATAGAATTGTTAAGTTTACATAATATTTCATTATTTTTATACGAAGTTTTCCACGTAAGCACATTTAAGTTGGACCTCTATAACTCCTGAACTAATAAAATTATCTATGCCGTTATAGTTTTTCTTCAAAGTTCAGCATATGTACTACCATCATTTTTTGAGATTTTTGGAGCCAGCCGTTTAGCTTTTAGGGGGGACGCTGTTTAAACAAAAAAAAGACCTCTGAAGTAGAATGACTCGTAAATGGAAACCCTAATCAAAAAATTGTCTTGGAAACCACTCCATGTTTTTAAAAGACCTATCTAGTTTTTAGACCTACATATTTAGTTTTTGTAACAAATAACTCCCATATTTATGGACACACGATGGGGAAAATAAAAACATTCCCACTTTACGTGTAGGGGAGCTGCCCCAAACGAAACAATTCTTCGTGATTTTATTCTAGTACTTTGTCGACGTGCTAAAAACACATATCCATGGAAAGTTTCATCCTTCTAGCACTTATCGTTTGGGCGGTAAGCTGAGGACGGATATGACGAATCTATAACAGCGTTTGTCCACCGCCGCCGTCTCCGGGCCGTCACCGAAAAATAAATAAATATATTTCGGCCCGCGTGACGGCGATCGTTTGTCCACCGCGCCGATATATCGTTGGCTCAGTTCTATAGCTTTGTGGTGCGTGGTAGTAGCGCTTTCCTTTTTAGTCTATATACCTAAAACAAACTAGGAGGAATGCTAGTTTCAACCGGCGACAATGGCTTCTTCTGCTTTTGTACGTTCGAAGGCGTAGGCGATGCAAACAATTTTGGATTCATCCTCTAATACGTGAACGATACATCACAGGAGCCATTTTTTTTACAAATTTTATGTTCGACTAAACAAAAACCGGTGCGACGGTAGTGTGTGGACACAGTTTGTTATTGCACTTATTGCCCAAGAACAAACGTGTTTTGTATTGCCGGCGAATCGGCCCATCATAAAACCTTCCTGAGTTCTAGCGGTCACGCCGATCTACTCGCAATATCGGCGGCCGGGATGATGGCCCTCGGGTGACGGGCGTGCGGTGGACACATGGCCATATAAATGTATGTATCGCTAAATCGGCGCCGTCATCTTGTTCTCGGTGACGGCGGCGGTGGACAAACGGCCTAAGGGTTCCGATTAATGAACTTCGGAAAACTAAAAAGTTTAAGGGTTTTTTTGTGAAGTTGTAATGGATAAAGATCAGTAAAAAAGACCAGTAGAAAATTAGGTAGGTACCTACATTATTTGGGAGTGATGGTGTGTTATTCTTTGTAGATATGTCTAGGGTCTTGATTTCTTGAAACTATATATTTTATATTCAAAGCCATACATACGGTATTCCCATTAACTTTAAAAGTTAAGCTTATATAATTTAAATAAAAATAAATAAAAATATAATTAGTATTAATGTCAAGTTGGGTAACTTTGAATTTTCGTGTAACTTTGAATAAAACCTGTTCGAAGATTTATATATTTTTTTTTAAACACTTTTTTCTCTAATTAGTTGAATAATTCTATGAAACGGACCGTTGAGATGTTCAAAATATCAAATGTGTCTTAAGATTCACAGTTGTCAATAAGTTTTCAAAACTTTAGCGCCTTTTCTGCTCGAGGTGATCAACAAGAAAAAAGTGTTTGCGGTAGAAATCTGAATTAAATATAGAAAAGGTATGTAAAACACTGTTTATTTTGTTTCTAGAGGTGATACATTTATTCAACTTGCCTTTTTTCTAATAATTTCGTGATTTTACACTGTCTATTTGCCCAAAATTGATTGTCTATCAGATCATTGTAAATTTATATGAAATTGGTGTAACTTTGAACGATTCAATGTTACCCAATGGTAAGTTTTATTTTATGGGTAACTCTAGTCTTGAGGGGAAAAAATGCTTAAATGTGACAACCTCATTGTGTTCGTATGTTTGATCCCAAATTCTACACACTTAATGCAGCCACTAGATGTAGGGTATTTTTCTTCTGTCAAGAACAATTGGAGGAAAGTACTAGACAACTACCGTCAAACAAGTAGAGGCAAGCAAGCAGCAGGTCATGGCACTACCTAAATCTTTGTTTGCCTAGCTTTTGCGAAAGGCACTAGAAATGGGAGAGTTCACTCGTGTGGAGAACATAAAACATTAAGGCAGGATTTCGAAGCTGTGGCTTGTTCCCATTTTATCAAAGGAAACCGCACTAAATGAATTGCTTATAAACACTTCGGAAGTTGGAGTACGAGAATCTACGGTGCGTTGTAAAGAAGGAGAACATATTATTTCTACTAAAAGAACATCAATTATCAAGAAGGGATGGAAAGTTTTTCATAGATGATGATATTTTGTTCATGGAATGGGGTGAATGATTTTTTCAATTACATATTGCTCACCTGTAACCTTTGATCTCATCAGTTTTTATTGATCTCATTTGATAGATAAATAAGTGAATAATTTTATGTAGCTCTTTGATTCGTAATAAATATATCATATATTATTAAAAAAAACATGTGTTTCTGTTAAACTGTTTCCACCTATTCAGAGTAAATATTTAGAGAATGGCATCCCCAGTGAAGGGTTATTCGATGTCTTTGACACTCACTTTATTTCGACACATCTATATATATTTTATTCTAAATAAAAGTTTAATGTTATCCAAATCAAATAATTAGTGAATTATGGAGGATTTTCATTTTCCCAGATAACTCAATTCAAAGTTACCCGAAAGTCGTTGTAACTTTGAATGGCCACTTAAACATCAATTTCTAAACGTTTTCTGTATTAATACATCATATTGGATGGATAATTCAAAATATGGGTATGAAAGAACACTCACCATACTGAATAAAATAGTACAACCAATACATATTTTTTTCAGTGTACTTAAAAATTTGCGAAAAGTGTTTAAAGTTACCCAATTTGACTGTACCTACTTGTTAAATTAATATTCCTTTAAAAACTTAATAAAATCATCTAGCTTTGCTACTTTACTAAGCAGAGCTTGTAGGTACGGTACAATGACACCAAGATTGATTGTATAATTATATACCCTTATAAGTGAATACATCATACTCATAATAATGTATAACACTAAATCATAACTACGTCTCCTTATGTCAATTGGATTGACATCCATTGGAGTAACAGGGGTGGTGACATTCCGTATTCTTCAACACATGTTGAGAATGTTGATGACAACAAAGAGTAACTTACATAATTTCTATCCTGTTCATCTCCTTAAGAATGACATTTTGGAACTAAGCAACTAGAGCAATTAACTAAAAGACCTACTTGAAATAAAAGATAATAGTAATAGTGTGGATAGATATCTGACTCATGACATGTCATACTTGGTTGGTGTAGTGGATTAAGTTGCCACTTGATCTCTTTCCAACATGGTGGGTGTTGCTTGTTCCAACCCCACAAGATAGGTATTAACTATTATATTAAGTATATTATATTAACAAAATAATTGATTTGGCGGGAAAATATAATCTCACTGTCTCCTCGCTAAGTTATAATTAGACACTGTTTCATAAAAAGCAATTTAAACCAGTAAGTTGCAAGGAATTTCAATAAGAAGGTTATGTAATGGATACCGGTTGTTACGTGACGTACATGCACGGTGACTTGTTACTCTGGCGATCGCAGATCACTACAGAACAGATCATCCAAGAGAGGAAAGGTATCTATCTACGCAAAGACATAAATCAAATTAAAGTGTCTGTTTTTAATTTAAAATTAATAGTTTTACACTACAAATACATATGAAAGTACATAGATCTTTAATTCGAAAGGGAATCAAGAAAAATAATTGATTCCCTTGAGAGGGTCGAAGTATGCGTTTTTTGCTGAAAGAGCTATACGGCCGTATCTTTATTGCCGACCTTGTCGTGGGGTAGCCTTGCTGGTGGAGTTGGACCTCCGCCCGAGGACGTGCGCGAGTGGCGCGAAGCCGCTCACCGAGCCACGATGGATCGCTGGTCGGTCCGGCTGGAGACTCCACGTGCTGGCTTCGCCACCGTAGAGGCGCTTCAGCCGGTCATCGGCGAATGGGCAGTGCGGCAGCACGGGACCCTTACCTTCCGACTGACGCAGGTTCTTTCCGGGCATGGTTGCTTCGGAAAGTACCTGCACTCGGTCGCCAGGAGGGAATTGAGTCCCGCCTGCCACCACTGCGACTGCAGTGAGGATTCGGCTCATCACACGCTGGCGGTCTGCCCCGCATGGGAGACACAGCGCCGGGTCCTCACTGCAGTCATCGGAGGGGATCTCTCACTGCCGGCCGTCGTTCGTTCCATGGTCGGCAGCGAGAGCGCATTCACCGCGGTCGCAACCTTCTGCGAGGACGTAATCACGCAGAAGGAGGCGGCGGAGAAGGCCCGTGAGGACGACATCCAATCGGACCAGATTCGCCGCCGGCGACTCGGGCGGCGGAGGCGCGAACATCTGCGCCTCATGCCGCCTTGAGTGTGGCCGCGGGTGGACGGGACGGGTTTTCCCTCCACCCGCACTATGTGGCCAGCCGCGAGGGGGCGGCGTCGGTGTGTGCCGGACGCCGCCTAAGAGAGGGTCGTCGTACAGAGACGGTGCCCGCATCAGGAGCGGGCAGGCGCTGGAGAAGTTCAGAAGGAGATCCCACCCTGGACTTCTCCTACTCCTAAACGGAGAAGCGCGGAGAGGGCACACTGTGTGTTTTTTAGTCGGTTCAAGTCCGACACACCACCCCGCCGTAACCCCCGGTGGGGTGACGGTCCATGATGATTTTTCACACACTAAAAAAAAAAAAAAAAAAAAAAAAAGGGGTAGCCTTGCTGCTACCGAACGACGACCTTGATGTGTTTGAACTTGATAAATGAAAATCCTTGATGATTAACATTGTATTTAATTGTGACACGACTTGCTTCGTGTCTGACTTCTTGTTAAGTGATTACAAATTTGTATGAATGTATAAAATAAACTAAAGCGCTGACGCGGGATAACATGTACGGTAATTGGACCGTACATATTCCCGGGCCAGAGAAGAGATGCTGGGCAGCCTAACAAAAATATAATATAAATTAAACTAAAATTATACATAGCTATCAAACAAATCATTAAATTTTCGCAAAACGGGACTTGTTGACTTGTTTTGTAATCTTGCCGTGTGTGCGCTTGGTTTTGGTGTGACGCCGTCGCTAGTTCGCCGCTCATGCCGCGCTGCCTCCGCCGCCACGGCTTCCACCGCTGCCTCCGCCGCTGCTGCCGCCGTAGCCGCCGGACTTGGTGTATCTTGACGCTTCCTCGTACAGCATAATGTATGTGGAATACGCCGAATCAAAATCGCTATACCAATCACTAGTATTATTCCAAGTATGAGGTATATCATTGTATAGTGGTGTATATCATGAAACGTTACAGTCTCTGGCAAGGTTTCTGAGTTTTTCAAATCTTGTATTTTGTTTTGAATTTCGTCGGTTGCTTCTTTAAACTTTAAATGTGATTGGTTTGAGATTTTAAAAATGGGTATACTGATGTTGATGATATGATTTATTGGCGCCATGGTAGGAGTGTATATGTCTGGTGAAATTCGCACCTCGCTTGTATGAGGTTGGTGAGGATATATTGTAAACTCTTCCGTCTTGATTAAACAACCGTGACCTACACTCAATAGTCCGGCACCCGTCAGCTGATGCGCGGTAATTTGATCGAGGCACATTGTTCGTACATTGCACTGTATAATAACATTAACTTGCTTATATATTTTCGCCTCTTCGTTAGTAGTATAAATGCATTTTTCTTGTACTACATTTTCAGAAGACTCTAGAAATGTGGGCCCCTGCCACCATAGTGGGTGATGTCTCAGTTGACTTACTGTCAAGCCGCGGCTGGCACAATCTGCAGGGTTCTGTGAGGATTTGACATATCGCCAGCAGTCAGCTGGCATGATTTCGATAACTTGCCGTACTCTATTGGACACAAATGGCTTCCAGCGGTCGGGGTTTCCTTGTAGCCACCCGAGCACCGCCATGGAATCAGTCCAACCATAAACCTTTACGTCTATGTCTGGCGATAGGGCTTGCTTGATTTTTTTCATAACTTTGGAAAGCAGTACAGCTCCACTTAACTCCAGTCGCGGTAGAGAGACTTCTTTATTGCGGGGGACGAGTCTTGATTTTCCCACAATTAGTTTTATTTCTGATTGATCTGATTTAATTAACTTGCTATAAACAACGCAAGCAAATGCCATTTGTGACGCGTCACAGAACCCGTGTAATTCGAGCTTTGACGTCACTTCGCAACCTAGCCATCGTGGTATTTCGATATTATTTATTTCAATAATATCGCTCTTTATTGTCTGCCATTCTTGAGATATGTTCTTGGGAAGTTCGTCATCCCAGGCTATGCTTGATTGCCACACTTGTTGAAATAACAATTTCATTTTGGTAGATAGCGGAGTTAGCCATCCGAGCGGGTCAAACAGTTGAGAAATAGCGGAGAGAAGAGATCTTTTCGTGGTTTGTATGTCCTTGTTGACTTTACACTGAAAAACGAAAACATCCCTTTCAGGGTTCCAATGTAAACCGAGAGTTTTTGTAGATTCAGTTTGCTTGAAATTATAGTTGCATTGCTCCTGTTTACTTGTATTTTCTAATAACTCTTGATAGTTTGACCTCCACTTTCTTAAATTAAAGCCCCCGGCTTTCATAAGATTTATAAGATCTTCTTTTATTTTCTGAGCAGACTTTATTGATGGTAGGGTTAGAATTAAGTCGTCCATATAAAAATTGTTTTCCAAAATGCGAGCGGCCTCGGGATAATTTTCTTTTTCATCACTTGCTAATTGACGGAGCGTCATCATGGCGAGATAGGGAGCGGCCTTGGTGCCGTAGGTCACAGTAGTAAGTTGGTAATGCTGTAACGGATCTCGTGGACTGTCCCGCCATATTATTCTTTGAAGAGGCTGATCGTCTTCGTGTAACCAAATGGCGCGAAACATCTTTTCACAATCAGCTGTGAATGCCACCTTGAATTGCCTCCACCCTAATATCAGTGTGAAAATATCCTTTTGTAAATTCGGCCCCGTAAACATGCAATCGTTGAGACTTAGCCCGCTGGATGTTTTATCTGACGCATTAAATACTACTCGTAGTTTTGTAGTACTCGAGTCGTTACGTAACACATAGTGATGTGGCAAGTAACAGTCGTGCTCGCGTGTGATATTTTCGCAGGTAATAAGTTTCATGTGTCGTAGTTCTTGGTATTCATGTATAAACGACTTGTATGTATTTTTTAACTCGTTATTTCTATTCAATTTTTTCTCCATTTGATGAAATTGGGCGATAGCCTTGTACTTAGATCGGCCCAATTGATCTACGTTAGACTTAAGGGGTAGTCTAACTATATATTTGCCTTCCTTTGACCTTGTAGTCGTAGATTTATATAAATCAATACATCGAATTTCTTCTGTTGAATATGACTGATGTTCTGGTACGTCTTCTATTTCCCAAAATTTTTGTATGTCTTGAATATTATTGAGGACTACGTGGCACTGGAGGGATTGCACCTTGCCACACAGAATCCATCCGAGCCGTGTTTGCTGGGCCGTTGGTGACATGTTACCAATTTTATATATCCCGTTCATAATTATATCTGAATAGATATCGGCGCCAAATAAAATGTCAATGGGCTTGCTCACATTGAAAGTAGAATCTGCCAGTTTTATTTTTTGTAATAATTCCCACGTTGGAGTTAGGAATGAAACATTAGGTAAGTTTCTTGTTAAACCCTTCATAATGTAAACATGGGTAGTAAAAGAGTAATCTTCGCTCATCGAGTTGCAGTTTATCTCCATCATTCCCCTACAGATATTGTCCTTGGGGCCAACACCGGTTATGATGCCTTTACATTTTCGACGAGGTAAACCTAGAAGCTGGGCTGCTCGTGCTGTGATAAGAGATACCTGCGAGCCTTGATCTATGAGGGCGCGCATGGTTAGATACTCTTCATCTGCTCTCTGTACCTTTATCAAGGCTGTTGCCAAGAGAATTTCCGGGACATCACATTGCGGGACCACGTGCGAGTTATTGCTGACTTGATTAACTTGTTGATTCGATACTAGGTTGTTTGCGACATACTTTGACGTCATGTCGGCATGTGTCTGGTTGCCTTTCGAAAATGCCGAGTGCAGCAAAGTGTTATGATATCCGTTGCACTCGCGGCATCGTTTATTTGAATTACAAGTTTTTCCATTATGATTATGAAGGCAATTATAGCAATATTTTAGTTTCGCAATTATTTGTCTTTTCTGTGAAGGCGACATTTCTACGAATTTTTTGCAGAAATAAATGCCATGTTCACCAGTGTTACAAATGGGGCATGACATGTTATTTTTTATATTTGATTTTGAAGTGGTTTGATTGCTTGAAAAGTTCTTGTACTGAAATGACTTATTTTGTTTATCTGATGAGGAGCAGATTGATTTTTGTTGGTAATTTTCTTGCTTTCGACGTGCTGATTCTATTGTAGTAAACTTATTTTCTATTTGTAGGTGTTGAACTAAGCGCTCAGCTTCTCCCCTAAGCTTGCTCTTAAGAAATTGCATTCTTTGCGCGTTTGATAAACCTGGATTGTTGTGTATAGCCTCACTAAATAGGTCTTTGAATGACACCCATGGCTGGTAGTTGCCATTGAAGGTAGTATGTATTTTTTGGCATCTAGGTAACTTTGCCTTGTCTGCTGGTAGTAATTACCTAAAACATATTCATGCTCCGTAGGTAAGCGCTCCGAAAGCTTTGAATAGTTGCTCCTGTATTCCTGCCAATATTTTTCGAGAGCTTCGAGACGTCTCTTTATTTGTTCTGGGGCCCTACGAGATGGACCGTCCTTTTTAAAGTTGATCAGAATTTTCTTGATTTCTTCCGATAACAGAGATTGCTGATAAAGTAAATGTTCTACTTCCATGTTGATGTAGCTTAATATAAACTTGAAATTTGAGCTTGATAATAACTTGTTAAAACTCAAACGTTTACCTTGATAAATCTTGCTTGATATTCGTATGTTTTTGAGCTTGATAATAACTTGCTAAAACTTAAAAGTTTACCTTGATAAATCTTGCTTGATATTCGTATGTTTTTGAGCTTGATAATAACTTGTTAAAACTCAAAAGTTTACCTTGATAAATCTTGCTTGATATTCGTATGTTTTTTGTGTGCACACTTGAAGATTATGTGAACTTGTTTTCACAACAAAAATTCCACGCAGTGAACTTGCTATATTTCTTGCTGGCTGCTAAATAGCTTAGTAACTAATGATCTCCCACGTGATATGTGCGACTTCTCAATTCAACCGGTGAGACCCGCTTCTGGGAGGCCGGCTAAACCGATTCGCTATCACGTGAAATCACAAAAAGATACTAAACCGTACTCGAAGGACCAAAATGTCGTGGGGTAGCCTTGCTGCTACCGAACGACGACCTTGATGTGTTTGAACTTGATAAATGAAAATCCTTGATGATTAACATTGTATTTAATTGTGACACGACTTGCTTCGTGTCTGACTTCTTGTTAAGTGATTACAAATTTGTATGAATGTATAAAATAAACTAAAGCGCTGACGCGGGATAACATGTACGGTAATTGGACCGTACAGACCTATTTTCCATAAACTTAAATGTTTAATTATTTTTTTAAATTTTTGTATGTCTGTCTGTCTACCTGTTTTTTTCCATCTAATTTCGCGAACGGCTGGAACGATTGGACTTTAATTGGCAGATAGTTGATGTTATAAGGAGTACCTAATTAAGTTACTTTTTTACTAGCTTCGCTAGCTTGTAATAGTACTACATCAGTAACACTGCGGGGCTCAGCTGAAAATAAATATTTTGGTAAGTGTTTACCTCTATGCACATACGATGACCTATTGCCGATTTAAAAAGTATCTAATAATTTCATAAGAATGTAGGTCTCAGTTAGCTTGATATATCATTAATGTTTGTTATTATGAGTAAAAAATAAAAGCAAAACTGCCGTTACATTTCCCCGTCTTATATGCTGCGATAGCCTTGAGCGATAATGCGTAAGTCTTAAATTATTATGTAACAATTTATACGTAATTTTATTGCACAAACCGGATCGAGCTTAATAATTTATGTTTTCCTTAGAAACATAATGAAGGAAGACAAGAACATCAAATACAAATAAATAAAATTTAAGTGTCTGTTCAATTTTCAAATGAACAACTTAAAAAATGCATAACAATAAGGTATGTTATGCATTTTTTAAGTTGTTCATTTAAAAAAAAAAAATTAAGCCTACCAAAGTGACTCCTCTGCCTCATGGAAAGCATGAGCGAATCCAGGAGTAGGGGCCACCGACGACGTGCCTGAGGTCACTCGGGCAGAACTAGCGCTGGCGGTGAAACGGTTGAAAGCCAAAAACACCGCCCCAGGACCCGATGGCAATCCAGGACGAGCGTGGGTCCTGGCTCTAGATGACGAGGCGCCGGCTCTCGAGCCCCGACTGAGAGGGCTTTTCAGCGCATGCTTCGAGCAGGGCCAGTTTCCGAAATTGTGGAAGACGGGGAAACTGGTTCTCATCCGAAAGGAGGGGCGCCCGGCGGATTCACCATCTGCCTACCGGCCTATAGTGTTGCTTGACGAGGTGTGCAAACTCTTTGAAAGAGTGATTGCACATCGCCTCGTCAAGCACCTCTACAGGGTGGGTCCGGATCTGGCGGAGAACCAATATGGCTTCCGCCAGGGGCGCTCCACCGTGGATGCGATCATGCGCGTGAAGGCCCTGGCGGAGGAAGCAGTTTCCCGGGGAGAAGTGGTGTTGGCGGTGTCTTTGGACATCGCCAACGCGTTCAACACTTTACCCTGGGGTTGCATCAGGGAGGCACTGAAATATCACCGAGTGCCTCTCTACCTCCGCCGCATAGTTGGGGCGTATCTCTCGGAGAGAGCCGTCATCTACCCAAGTAGGACCGGTCTCGGTCGGCGTGAAATGTCGTGCGGTGTTCCGCAGGGGTCAGTCTTAGGGCCGCTCCTGTGGAACATTGGTTACGACTGGGTGCTTCGCGGTGAATTCTTAGACGGTGTCACCGTCACCTGTTATGCGGATGACACGCTTGTAACGGCGTGTGGTAGAACGCACCGCGAGGCAACCCTGAGGGCCACGGCCGGGGTTGCCCAAGTCGTTGAGCGAATCCGGCGGCTGGGTCTTGAGGTGGCATTGCACAAATCCGAGGCCTTATTCTTCCACGGGCCTCGGAATAAGCCACCTGATGGACTCAGCCTCATAGTGGGAGGCATTCGCATCGGCATCGAGCCCTCTATGCGATATTTAGGGCTCGTACTCGATGGCCGATGGGACTTCGGATTTCACTTCCGAAGTCTGGTCCCAAAGTTGGTGGGCGCAGCGCGAGCATTAGCACGGTTGTTGCCCAACATGAGGGGGCCCGATGACTCCTGCAGGAGACTCTACGCGGGAGTTGTGCGGTCCATGGCCCTTTATGGGGCCCCAGTATGGGCGGAGGTCCTGAAGGCCAGTAATGTCGCGCTATTGCGACGACCGCAGCGAGTACTGGCCGTCAGGATCATAAGGGGGTACCGCACGGTCTCCTTTGAAGCGGCGAGTCTCTTGGCCGGAACTCCACCATGGGACCTGGAGGCGAGAGCCCTTGCAGCACTTTACCAGTGGCGCAAGGAGGCGCGGGAGCTGGGACAGAGTCCTGAGATTCGAGAAATCGAAGCGCAGAAATCCCAGCTCCGCCAGGCCCTTGTGGAGGAGTGGAGGGAACGACTTGGGCAACCGAGCGCTGGGCACGCCGTCATTGCGGCGGTAAGACCCGTTATGGAGGATTGGCTCGAGAGGCGTCACGGGAGCCTCTCATATCGGCTGACGCAGGTGATCACTGGAAAAGGATGTTTCGGTGATCACTTGTGTCTGATTCGTAAGGAGCCAACGCCTGGGTGCCACCACTGCGATGGCCAGACTGCGGACACGGCGCTCCACACGTTGGCAGAATGTCCGGCGTGGGGGGAGCCGAGGCGTGATCTCGTGGCCGCCATCGGAGTGGGGATCCTCTCGCTCAGTAACATGGTTGCGGCCATGTTACGGAGCGAGAAAGCGTGGAACTCCGCCGTCTCTTTCTGCGAGCAAGTTATGCTTGCGAAGGAGATGGCGGAGCGGGACCGGGAGAGGTTTAGAACTCTTCCGGCCCGCCAGGCCCGGGAGCGGGCCAGGTAGGCGACTCAGGCGCCGGAGATCGCAAGATCTCCGTCCTCCATAAGCGCAGGCCTGGGGGTGACAGGTGAGGCCATCTGTCACCCTAGCAGAAGCAGGCCGGGGTGGCAACGCGAGCGCTACAACACGCGCACGCTTCGTATTTGGCGGAAGGGGAGCATCGGAGTTCTCACACGGTAGGGGGCCGCCTGCAAGCCACAGATGGCCCGAGGTGCGTCGGGGTTCCAGGGACTTCCTTTCGAGGGTATACCTGGTTCCTCGACTCATAGTACCCGAGACGGCGTGCGGTTTTAGTCGGTTCGAGTCCGACATAGTCACCAACTGGTGGCATCCGTGGGGATTTCCGCACGAAAAAAAAAAAAAAAAAAAAAAAAAGGAGTAGGGGCCACCTGTCTGTTGGTCTCTTTGTTGCGGCTAATCTTTGGAATGGCTGGACCGATTTTAACAGGATTTTTCACTGACATAGGTAATGGAGTAAGGTCGGCTACTTTTTAGACTAACTTCTAGCTAGCAACTAGTGTTATTCGCAGTTTTTGTTGTAAATCGGGAGTAACGCAAAGCGAAGCTCGTCTAAAACAAAATCTGTCAGCTATCTGTCGATAAAGTCGCAACAAAATCGATCCAGCTGTTCCAGAGATTAGCCTGAACAAACAGACAGACAGAGAGACAAAATTTTTTTTTTCGATGTAACTACCGTATACACTTTCATATGCATTTAGTAGAAAACTCTTTATTTGATATTACAGACACTTCAATTTTATTTATTTGCTTAGACAAAAGAACCTTACTACAAAACAAACCCTACATAAGTTATGGATCGACACGCGCTTGACCTATTTTTACCCGACTGCGTCATAAGGAGGGCAATGTTTAAAAAAATAAGCTATGAAATTATTAGTATGGATGGAAACACAACAAACAAACCATACCTATTATCGAATAGAGTTTTTCCTGAGCAAAGTATTACTTCACTAAGTATTTTAACAACCAGCGACAATAACGATAAACTCATTGAAACTGTGGAGAACGGCGAACATTATGTCAGTTTAAATTGATTTAATGTGTATTTGCACTATGAAAAGAAATGTTACTTAAAAATTAGTAACTTTATTCGTTGACTGTATGCCGTAAGCACAGATTACTCAATATACCAACCTAACGTTACTTTGTATGTAGGTGCCGTAATATTCTTTTTGTTACTAAACAATTTGTGCAAAATTGAAATACGTTAAGTAACTATTATATTGTTATTTGTTATTATTTTTAAATGTTATTCTTACTTGTATAACATATTCATATTATTTTGACGGTTTAAATTGAACCAGGAAGTTTTCCAGCGGAAAACCGATAGATTTTTTTAAAAGTTCTGTGGCACCAATCTTGAGAGGCACTAGCGAGAAGATGAAGATGCAATAAGTCAGTCATAGGATATTTACTTCTGCCGGATCTCTTCGAAGACTTTACTTTACTTTCGAAGTAACTTTAAATACGAATGCAACTAGGGCTGTGCATGCCCAAGCACTTCTCCTCCCAATTCTCGAATATGCCGTTGTCAGCTACCTGAATCTCACTGAAGCACGACTCGACTCGTTATGCTTGTGACAAAATCTCTGTATACGACACGTACCTATTTGGTTTACGAAAATACGAATAGGTATTTGATTTCCGTCACATGTTGAAGTGGCTTCCAATTTGCTCCCGCCGCAATACTCATACCCTTATTTTTCTTTACAACACTTTGTTCATTTTCGGAACCACTTTTGACCTCAAAGAACGATTCAAGTTCCCTGATAATACACATGAAAAATGTCTGCGGTCATCCCAAGATTTACAACTGGAGATGCCTCTGCATTCCACAAAATTTTATGACTAGTTATTCACTAATCACTATTGAAGCTGTGCGCTTGTTGAATGCACTGCCGCTTATCATCAGGCAAGCGCAAACATTAAACAGATTCAAGAAAATGGTACCGGATTATTATGCATCCTAAACGCGTCCGTCACGCTTCGGGTGTAACGATAATGTTATTATTTTCCAAATGTGATTAATTATGTAGTTATTGACGTTATATAATACATAATAATATATTATAGTTATTGTCCGATGCCAGAAGCTCCGTGGAAAAAGTGATTTTCAGGTAAAACCGGTTGAAGGCAGGCAGAAGAGTGATAGTTGTATTAAATATATAAGTATTATAGTTTTATGATTTGTGATACCGTTCAACATAAAACTGCTCTCTCGGACGTCAACATCTCTTTCTTGCACCATATCTATCCTAATTGAGTTGTTAATCGTTATACGAAACTCTGTGGGTCGTGAGTCGTGACCCATTTGTCTCGGTTTTGAGCAGTATACCATATCTATACAATAAGCTTAACCCAATATTAAATATTTTCTCAAAAACGACATATGAGGCACATAATCTAAAATATTTGGCCAGTGCTTGTCAGGCCACGCATAGAATAGGGTTTCGTAGTCACCCATAATGACAGGCAAGTTTAGAATCGTGGCCATAGATAATTGTTACGTTTACTTATTATTTCTTGAATTTTGTACGAAGTTTTCCAAGTGAGTGTATTATACAAGTTAGTAACATGACACTTACAGTATAAATATTAATAATATTTATTACCTTAAATAATATGATAGGTACTTAAAAATCCAAAGGTAAAAAAATCGGCCAAGTACGTGTCAAGCCACGCACAGTAAAGGGTTCCTCAGTCACCCATTTTTTTTTCAGATTTTTTGAGCCAGCCGTTTAGCTTTTAGAGGGGGGGGGGAGCCTGTTTTTACAAAAAAGTGCCTTTTAAAGTGAAATATCTCGCAAACGGATACCTAAATCAAAAAATCGTATTACAAACCCTTTTTTGATTTTAAAGGACCTATCTAATGATACCTCACACGATGGGGTAGCCGCGAGAAAAAAATATCATCCCACTTTACGTGTACGAGGTAACCCATATAAAAATATTTTTCATAATTATATTATAGCACTTTGTCGACGTAATTACAATACATATTCATGCAAAGTTTCATCTTTCTAGCACTTACCGTTTAGACGGTAAGTCGAGGACGGACGGACGGACATGACGAATCTATAAGGGTTCCGAGTCATAAACTTCGGAACCCTAAAAAAGAACTGAAGATGTATACTCGCACATTGTGGTTGCATTCACAGAACAAAACTAAAACTATTAAAACTAAGACAATTTCACGTTTTTATATTATATAGATGAAATATCCGAACGAAACCTTATTTCTACGGATAGGCCTATGTCCAGCAGTGGACTGTTGAAGGCTGTTGATGATGATGATGATGATGATAGATGGAATATTCTTTTAAGGTACATATACAGGGTGAATTTTTGAGACGGGACAGTAAGGGTAGGTACCTTAACCGTTATAGTTACAGGAAAACGCTTTTAGGTGACTATCCATAATTTTTTAAGATATTCTGAACTGCATTTACAGATTTTGGAAAAAATGTACAGCCAGCGAGAAAATGGTCATTTTAAACAAAAACTTTTTTTGATGCCAATCGATCCTGTTTCTTATAAGGATCAAAAGTCTCTACAAGACCGACTGAGGTTTGAGTACTAGAAATGTCAGAAATCGCAAAAAACTTTTCCCATACATTTGTACGGAAATAAATAGTTTTAATATGTATTTTATCTTTTTTTCTTCTTTAAGCGTATTTGGTAAATAATAGGAACATGGAATTTGCATTGGTGTGGTACACGAATAAGTTTCAACTGCGAGAAGTATCGAGTGGTGATGGTGGAATTTTATGAAGGTACTCTTAATTCTGCCGTGTATATCGACGTCAGAGTTAGAGAATCTCCAAAACCAGTTGGATGAATGACTCCTGTCAGACTTGCGAAAAGTTTATTTTCAGCAAGATGGCGCTCCGCCACACAACAGCTGCGTATTCCAGTTTGAATAGGCAGTTGGGGTCACAGTGGATAGGTACACATGTTCCAACCAAGTGGCAACCTCGTAGCCCCGATCTAACGCTTCTCGATATTTTTCTGTAGGGCTACCTAAAAAAGAAGTCTCCAAAATAAAAATACAACAGTATTCAGGCGCTGAAAGATGCATTAACAAGGATTTTAAATGATATCTATTATTGAAGAAAATTATCGGCTGCTACTAGCTCAGTACAAAAATGAGTGATCTTATGTATTCGTGAATACGGTGGTCGTTTTGAGCAATTTATGTCGTAGATCATCTAAATGTAAGCTATGTACAAATACAATTCCGTACAAATGTATGGGAAAAGTTTTTTGCGATTTCTGACATTTCTAGTACTCAAACCTCAGTCGGTCCACTAGAGACTTTTGATCCTTATAAGAAACAGGATCGATTGGCATCAAAAAAAGTTTTTGTTTAAAATGACCATTTTCTTGCTGGCTGTACATTTTTTCCAAAATCTGTAAATGCAGTTCAGAATATCTTAAAAAATTATGGATAGTCACCTAAAAGCGTTTTCCTGTAACTATAACGGTTAAGGTACCTACCCTTACTGTCCCGTCTCAAAAATTCACCCTGTATAAGCCTGTCAAAGTAACTCTCTCCGGTACATAGTATGAGTTGAATCTAACCGTAGTGGTACTATACTCATTACGAATGATGCAGACAGTGTAGATTGTTCATTATTATGCAGTATTATTGTATCACAAGAAAAAATAATGAAAAACTATTCAGACAAGCTTCATTCGAAAGTGAACGAAATAAATGTGCTGAGCCAAGTGACAGTTACAACAAGCTTAGATTTAACAACTTTTAGTTTTATTTTTAGCACAATTATTGTACCAACATAGAACGATTTATACAGTTTATGAAGGACTAGCTTTCGCCCGCGGCTCCGCCCGCGTGTATGTCGGTTATCGCGGTAAAAAGTAGCCTATGTCCTTTCTCAGGTTCTAAACTATTTGTGTACCAAAATTCATCAAAATCGGTTAAGCGGTTTAGGCGTGAAAACGTAACAGACAGACGGACAGAGTTACTTTCGCATTTATAATATTAGTAGGGAAGTAGAGATTACGACAGGATGACGTCAGTCATAGCATACTTTGTCCCAGTAAAAATGTTATGTGTAGGCTGATCTTATTTCAACAGTCAATGAAGTCTATCAGGGAGCTACTCTTGAAGATACGACAATACTCTAGGAATTAGTCTTTTACAGAACACTGTGTCGAACACTATATAACATTCTGCATAAGCCCTCGGTAAAGTGATGGACCGTGATTATCTTACTAATATTATGAACGTGAAAGTTTATGAGTATGTATGTATGTTTGTTACATCTATGTCAATCGTTATTGGGAAGTCAGCGCCCTCAAATTTACTGACAACTAGTTCAACCTTCGAATATTAGTTCTCCCTTAGGGTTGTGGAGGTCTGATGCCGTTCGATCCGTGGAAAAACTGATATTCAGGTAAAACCGGTTGAACTAGTACCCAAAATAATATTGGGAATAGGGCTAGGAAGAATATGTATGTATTTTTGTTGCTCTTTCACGCAAAAACTACTGAATGGATTTGATGAAGATAATGGTAAAAATATACCTTTGATAAATAAAAGAGATGATATTTAAAATTAAACCAATTTAAAAGTGAAACGTATTAGTTCGTTACTATGAAGTAGAGAATCCTTTAGCGGATACAACAAAAATCTGTATCCGTTAATTATGTGAAAGGCTGTTCTGAAGGACTTTTTTTATCCTCGTATAAAATCAAACAAGTACAAGTTTAGATCTAGATATAAGTAGCTATTTTCAGGAAGATATTCTTTTATAATATAGTTATTTAATACTATCAAATCATTCAAACATAACGACAATAGTCGTGAACGAATGACGCTGTTGTTAGGGAAAACTACGCCAATTGATGTTGATATGATATACTAGCTTTTGCCCACAGCTCCACCCGTGTGTATGCCGGTTTTCGTGATAATTCGTAGCCAATGCAATGTCTTATGAATCCAAGTATCTCCATGGCAAATTTCATTCAAATCCGTGCAGCCGTTTAGCCGTAAAAGTGTAACAAAGAGACCTAATTACTTTCGCAACTATATTAACATTTAACATTGGTAATGCATTGACTACCCCTCCGTACACCTCTCTCTCTATCTCTCATAGTAGGCGCTTCAGTTCAATCATATCGTGATAATTTTTAAACTATTCGTCCAAATTACTTAGTACATTCATTAAATAGTGACAAATGTATCAATTTTGATAAGAGTTCTATAAATATTCTAAAATGTGCATTGATAAAAAATATTCAATTTAATTGTATTTTTGGTCACAGTGACTTCCACATAAAAGGTAGATATATGCGGTCGCGGACTTTTATTTAGAACTATTTAAGACGAACAATTCGACGGTAATATATTTGTGTAACTCCAACGGTTTGGGAAACGCACGCCAAGATAGCTCTTAAGCAGGCGCCACACTTCGCTATGCGCTATTCGTTATGCGGGTTATTCGCGCGCATACGGCGAAGTGTGGAGAGTATATTCGCCAATATTCGCTTTATTCGTACGCTTTATTAGCGAATATGCGTATCCGTCGACTTGTCGGTTTTTTGACACACTTCAAAGGACACGAATAAGGCGAATACACGCATCGACTGCCCACACTTCGGACGGGTAGTGAAGTGCCCTGTGCATAACTAACAACCATAGACTATAGACAGTTTTGAAATAGATAAATCAATTAAACGATTAAAATAATCTATCATATGATCAAAATAATTAGACTTCATTTAAGTATTGTTTCTGTAAATTTAATAAAATAAAAAGGGAATTAAAATAATATGTTTCGTTCGTTCGTTGACCATTAAAAATGACAATGCCTTGTGCTAACTAACAACCATAGACTATAAAACAGTTTTTGAAATACGATAAATCGATTATACGATTAAATTAGTCTATCATGTGATCAAAATAATTAGACTTCATTTAAGTATTGTTTCTCTAAATTTAATAAAATAAAAAGAAAATTAAAATAATGTGTTTCGTTCGTTCGTTTGGTTTCGCTTCGTTCACCATAAAAATGACAATGACACATCTCTACAACACACATATTTGCCTTATTTGGCATAGGTACCAGTTCGAAGTGTGGTGGCATGTTTGTTGTTTGCGCGCATAACAAATATTCGGGCGAATACGGCGTAGACACATAACGAATCGCGCATAACGAAGTGTGGTGCCTGCTTTAGAGGGCTGATTTTTTTTTACTTACTTGACAGTTACCGTTATATTATGACCAAATTATAAAGAAATCTCTATATAAATTTTAACTTATTATGTTATTCAGATGTCTAAGATATAGTACTGCAATTTGTCACGAATGCGTTCAGTAGTTTTGTCGTGAAAGAGTAATAAACACACAGACACAAACCTTCGCATTTATAAAATTAGTAGGATAGGATTAGAAGGATTTACCCATCCGTCTACTGTGAAATTTTTATTTAATAGTTCTTATACCTATGTGGATATTGTTTTTTTGGTTTTTGAAAGACGACGCTCCCCATTTTATCTCATTCACATTTTTATCCAGTTCAAAAAGTTTTATTTTATCATTAATTTCATTACGACAACGACTTGAAGACTAGAAGTAGTTATTTAGCGTTTTAACGCTAAATAACTACTTGACATTGGCAGAAATAACTGATATTATTCGGCTGATTGCCATCTCATCAAAAGAAGATGTCCTATATTAATAGAAAAGTATATTTTAAGGTATTTTCTCGCATGGAATAATAATAATTCAGCAAATAAAATGGTAGATACTAACTAGTAGATAGGACGAAATAGGTTCTCTAGTATAAGAGAGCACATACGTAAAACAACAAGAAGAACAAGGTTATGAAATTTCACAAATATCGTACATGAGTAAAGTGTTTTTTATTCAAGTTTGATTATTATGTTTATTTAATAGAGTAGTAATTACTTGGTAAAGATTATACAACATAATAAATATATTAAAATCTAGCAGAGTTACCCGCGATTACTGTTGTACTTTTGCAAGAACCGCGAATAAGACTGCAAAGCTTGGACTAAAATGTAGTCAAAGTGACTTCTTAGGTCAATAACTATCTGCATCTCAAAATTGGTCCATCAGATTATACGGAACAAAAAGACATACAAAAATGTTAAAAGTTGATTTTTTATCTAGTTACCGTAGGTATATACTTTCATGTGCATTTATTTCCTAGGTACTTCAAACGTTATCTCATGAATTGCGAACTACAAGACGGCGTTATGAATAAGTATTTAATAATAATATTTCGTTATTTTAAAGTTTAGGAATAAAGCAAGTAATTCGAAAATGCCAAGTATATTAATAAATTAAGAAGCTTGTCCTGAATTACTGCTATCCGAATGCAAAGCTTCGGATAGGTACTAGTAATTCATTAATAATTATTAGAAACAGCAAACAGCATTCTGCCGAAGCGAAATCGTTATTACCTACCTACTCAAATTAAAGTTTCAAGCATTAATTATTAGAAATCACTGTTTTGTAGTGTTTCTATGTACAACGCAACTACTTATATTATAAATACCTACAGAAACCAATAAATTAATAAAAATGTCATAGAATATTATTTATGCAGCAGCCACAATATTGTTGGAGATTTTTTTCAACTATACCTATGTTGTTCTGTAATTATTATTATCAATGTGATGTACCTAAGTGGTTTAGGTTAGGTGAGCGGAGCAAAGGCATTCTAAAAAAATTGCCCAAGTTACTCCTTAGGACATCAGTTTTCTGCCAGTGAAAGCCCATTCAAAATCGGTCCTGCCGTTCCAGAAAGTAACGTTATTTATTTTCATATGCATTTAATAAAAAATCAGAATGACATACAGACACCTTAATTTTATTTATTTGATTTATAGATTACGTGACTGTTTGAATGTCTCAATATCATTCGCGGTATTAATTATTTTACTTTTAATTATAATTGTTATGTAGTAATATTGGTTCGACATGTAGCCAAATAAATTACTTTCATATGTTTTAATTTTAGAACTATTTAAAGACAATTTCAGCAAATATTATCGATGCAAAGTATAACACAGTAAATACAAGTGAGAAAATTGATAAATTTAATAAGGTAAACGCACTTTACTACGGTATTACGAAAGTGGCTATGCAGTTGAAATACTTATCTATTGTAATATGATTAAGTCCATGCTTATAGGAGTTTACTATAAAACTAGAGTTGGTACGTTATGTAAAGTTTACCAACTTTAGGCGCCTAATCTAAGTTGTCTTTATTTACATAATCATCATCACTGACATCCTTTATGAGTCCACTGCTTTTCCTTAGAAAAGATTTTTTGTCTAATTGTACTAGCCACAAGGATTTTTGTAGGGTTTAGGTATTTCAAGTTTTCCTTCTCTTTACAGAGTAATTATTCTGCGTAGTTTGCACCCTTGTCGGCTCTGACGTTATCCACGGGACGAGTAGAGTTGTGATATCTTGTATTCTTAAATCGTCACCAAACGGACAATTTATTTGACATAGTCATAAAGAAAGTAGATGTCATAATTATAAAATGAGAACATAATAGAATTAATAAACCGGTGAAGACTGCAAAATTATGTGGATACATTTATATAAACGATACAAGGAACTAAACGGCACATTGTAGATGGTAATAACAGTTACTATAACTAAATAACGATTTCCGTACAATAGACGAGAAGTTTTAAATACTTCTTATGAAATAGGCAATGCTTTTAATAAAAGCGAAAGTATATTGTATGCAATACCATGAGGAAATAAAAGTTTATTCATTAAAAAAAAAATAATTAAATGAAAATATTACAAACCTGTATTTAAATATCCAATTGTAAACACTACTAATAACGGCAAAACTGTTTGTAAATGCATTTTGTATTTTTTATTCATTCATGCACATTTATTTACTTTAATGACTGCGTGTGAACACGTTTAATAGTATACAGTCACGATACTATGAACAGCTGTTTAGCACGAGTGGTAAGATGCTTGCCCGTTGCAGTTGGCGGTAAGGTGGCCACTGATGCTGGCGAACGGCGCTAGCTACTCGTCATGTTGCATAAGTACCGGCCACAGTTGATACAGATTATCATTTGGGGGACACCCGTACCTACTTTCGCTACTTACCTACATTTTATTTTGTTGGTGTAGATATGATTTGATAGAGCCGGTCTCCTTGTCATATCTAGGGGACCGAAACTGATTAACTTATTTTAAAATGAATTGTGTAATATGTATTTGCTCTCTTTTGTACACTTTCGTCGTAAAGACGAAAAACATTAAAGTTATCGTGTGATAAAGGATCTATGTAATCGCTTATAACTGTGCTTATACGCTGCAGTATTACATTATGAAATTAGACTAAAACAAAATAAGATAGGTATGTGGTGACATTTGAACAAATTTAATAGTCAATGCAATAGTGATCAAATGAATTATGGGGTATAGTAGGTATAGGCTAACTACACCATCCGGTCATATGTTTGGTTTTACGAACTAAAATGGGGTTGTTGCCTAACGGTTAAAGCTTAAGGTTAACGTTGCAATCGAGTGGTTGCAAAAAAATACGTCGTTACGTAACACGAGTTCAGAGAAACAAGAGATCTTAATGTTCAGAGGTCTCTCAACTAATAATTTATAACGTTCAGGTTGGACTGACGATATCTGCTCAAATAGGTAAATTTATTAAAACTTATTAAAACATTTTATTCAAATGTCTTATTTTCTATCTATGTGCGTAAAACTTTTTTATCTGACAAGTGGTCCAGCTTAACCTCAGCTAAGTTAAACGTACCTAAGTTCATAATTTTTAATACGGGGAACGCTTTTCGCACCATATCCTCCATGGGAAGATGAAGGGCGTGTCTGGGAGGCCCGGTCACATCTAAGATTCGCAGACGATGTAGTTTTGATATTGGAAAAACCTAATGAAATTCACTACATGATAGAGTCACTTAGCCTCGAAAGTGCAATAGTCGGGCTACAGAATAACTGGGAGAAAACTAAGATAATGACCAACCGTGAACAAACACAAATTACCATTCAGTCAGAACCTGTGTGTTATGTTGAAGACTTGAAGACTATATTGGGTATACCTGGGTGACCTTATCTCATTTAAATCCTGCACAGATAAGGAAATAGACCGGAGAGCAAATAAATACCTGGAATAAGTACTGATCTTTAAGAGAGATATTTAAAGGTAACATTCCCATAAACTTGAAGACCAAAGCAATGAACATTTGTCTGACTCCGATTTTAACTTATGCATGTCAAACCTGGCCTCTCAAGCATTCGAACCTGAGCAGGATAAGAACTTGCCAAAGCGGGATAATCTGGAGCTACGTGGGTATTAAAGTCAAAGATAGAGTAAGAAATTCACTAATTAGGAAAAGAACAAAAGCGCGAGATGTTGTTAAACAGGTTCTGACACTCAATTGGAAATGGTCCGGCCATATTCAAAGAGTGACCGAAGGAAGATGGTCGCTGACAGTTACAAATTGGTATCCACGAGAAAAGAAAAGAAGGAAGGGCAGACCATTCAAAAGATGGAGTGACGATATCAGGCCGATTGAAACCGCAGGCCACCTGTGGTCCAGGCTGGCAAAGAATAGAACTACTTGGCAATGTTTGGAGGAGGCTTATACCGCAAAAGGCGGTCCTTACATGTAGTACTTAGATAAAAAAATATAGTAACTATAAATAAATAAAAAAAAATGACAGATATGATAAAATACAATATTAAGATGAGTAAAGAAAAAAGTTATAAGGAAATTTAAGCTAATAAATAAATTTCAGCACTGAGACAACGTCGTCGTTTCCTTCACACACTCGGATAATATTCAGTTCTTCTTACCATTTCATATTCTTCAATATTACATTTTCCTATTATCAGAGATATTTGCAAGTCACTGCAATGCTTCCAAAGTTCACTATCGCTAATTTCCTTTAGTCTTTCCATATTATACATGCAACCAAATATGCTCTCTTGATGTTTAAGAGCCTCAATAGGTTTGTCCAACGTTAACTTTCTTGTTCAATTTGTAACTGGGCCAAGACGTCAATAATGGAACAATTTAAATTTAAACCATTTTCTAAATTAATCCATTTCAGCATACAATCGTTGTACTGTCGACTAGATTCATGAGACTAGGTAATCACCCAAGTGTTTCCAATCACACACTCCGTCACTTGATCCAGTCTTTGTATTTTTGATATTACCCCGAATAGTCGACACGGAAAGCAGTAAACGGCATCCTTTGTTTGTGAATAAATCATCCAGCGCCTGTCCAGCTTTTCACCGTTAACCCTTTGTAGCCCAAGATCATAAAATTTTACATAACTTTGGAATATGATAGGATTAAACAAATAAAAAAACACGTATTTCTCAAAAAAATTAAAATATTTATTATTTTTGATTTATTTGACAATTTAGGGAGTGTAACATTACTGTAACATTGAGTTAAACTACAAGAAATGGAAGTATGGAAGGATCTAAATCAAAAGCGTAACACTACTCCGCATTTTTCACAATTATTTTGTGATACACCAGTACATTTGGAAAACTTGCACTAAACCTTTTTCTATCCAAATCGGCCGGTAGCCAATTTGATCCTGCCTATCTGCCAATGGGGGGACATGTTGAGTTGGGCCCATTTGTGTTTTTTGTCTTGAATTTCATTTTCAATTGACCTTCGGTTATTGATATTAGGTTTCAAGCCTAGCTTGCATAAAGTTACACCGATCTCAAGTCGAAAATCTGCTAAGACAATTGTCTGTCACTGCAGTTTTTTGCCTGCCTTACTCCTTGATATAACAGCCAAGAATTTTCCATAGGTCTAATAACTGATAAAACATCCGAACCTGATAGCTTTTACTTTGTATCAAAATTTTATACGTTCCCATAATACTGTCAATCAATTCTACGTCAGCCATAATATGCCGATTATATTTTCCCACGTTATGGGACCGATCAATCTTCTTAATGGCTTTTTCGTAATGTCTGACTTGAGCCTTCGGCAAATCACCAGCAAAAGATGACACCAGAGTTACAACTTTGTTTTCTTCCAACATTACGTTTCATCAATCACATCCACCCATAGTCCATATTCGCCACATATTCAACGGAAATTCCGCGTACTCTTTTCATTACTTCCTTGTTAGCGGGTAGTTTGCAATCTGGAATGCGATTGCGTGGTACTGTCCCAAGACTCAATATACCCCCTTTAGCTAAGTACTCCAGTAATGCCAAGGAAGTTATGAAATTATCAAAAAAATGCTGATAATTCTGATGTCTTGGTATGGGGCGTGCCTGTCTTGGTATGACTACTATGTTTGAAGATGTTGAAGATGTTTGAATCTGGTTCAGCGTGGAGTTCAAGTTTTTCTTTTTCCATTGTATTTTCCGCTTTTTTCACTTTTGTGGATGCTTTATTTGAATGGCTCACTGCGTTCACATTCTTCAATAATTGCCTCCATATCAACTGAGGTATCTTCTTTACATACAGATAAAAGTTCTAAAGTTTCTAATAATTGCTGAAATTCTGGATCAATAACGCTCATCATCATCATCGTCGTCCTCTAATCCGTCTTCGCAATCATACAGCAGTAACTTTGAAACCATTCTGAAATAATATGAGATAATTTTACATCAATATCCACATACTTTAGTTATAATTATTATTTCCGTCATCACTCAATGTAACAGAAATGTTACAAACATATAAAGATAAATTTTTCCCATAAAAAAGCAAAAATATTCTTTGGTAACAATATTTAAAGAAATTAATTCACTTACCTATAGGTTTCGACGAAAGCAAAACAATTTTATACACTTTTATTATATTTTTATAAAATTCAAACTTTCAATGAGTTTCAAATTGTCACTTTCATCAACACATGAAATTCGAACTCGCTAAAATCGTCTATTTTTGCCATCTATGATTTGTATTTGATACTAAAATATTCGGTGTAGTATGTTACAATGCTGTGACATTGATTTGAATAAACTAAAATGTTTAGTATATATTTTAGCGGCATTATTTAGGTTTGTTACAGAAATGTCACACGAGTCTACAAAGGGTTAACTTAATATAATGATATTGTGGCGGCTTCCACATACAGCGCAAGCGAAAAAACATACAACGGTGCCATCTACTGAACAAACACTGAACTAAGAAAGAAACACGGAATGAACTATACGGAGTAAATACTAATCCTGAATCGCGATAAAGCATATTTACAACATCCCAACATCAACCGCTGGGCAGTAGCCCGACAGGCATGATCACCTCGTCTGGTCAGAGAATCCTCCCTTTGTGTTGGAGGGATACGACACCCGTTCCTCCACAATATTCACTGAATCCCCCCCCGTCCATTATCATTTAAGGGAAATAAATTAACTTTAACCCGAACTGGACCTTTTAATTACCAAATATTTCAATTACCAAAAAAACAAAAACTTGGTTTTTTGGTAATTGTTGTAAATTGTTTTTTGGTAAACCTACAACTTTGCCATTAAACTTTTTTCCATAGGACTTGTAGTTTTGCCGGAAATCGAGATAGCCATTTTTTTCTCCATCCCCCCCCCATTCCCCTTCCCGACCTCAGATCGCGCGTAATTTATTTTTCCTTTATTTTTTGTACTATTATCCTCCTTTTACATGGGTTTCATCCTACTATAATTTATGTTCACTTTTTGTTATTTTAAGAGTTAAAAGCACTGGTCTATTAATATTGAAGGGAAAGATATAATCCCTGGTTTTCTTTTTAAAAATTACGACTGACGTCAATGGGTTATATTACACAGTCAATAATATTACGCAATACTCGTTTTATCAGGATAATACTTTGATGCCTTGTTGGTCTAGTGCCAGCCAGTGTAGCCAGTGGTTAGCGTATGCGGCTGATGATCAAGAGGTCTCGGGTTCGATTCACGGGTCAGATCAAATATTTGTGTGATCCACAAATATTTGTTTCGGAGTCTGGGTGTTTACTATGTATAATATGCATGTATTTACAAAAATAAAAGTATGTTTACGTATTTATATCAGTTGTTTAATACCCATTATACAAGCTCTGCTTAGTTTGGGACTAGATGATGTTGTGGGTAAGATGTCCGAAATATTTATTTATATAGGTATTATATTATTTATTACTAATGCAGTACTGATGGTATCGCAGTATCATGATGTTAATATCGCAAGTTATCCGGATATTTTGAAATCAACGATACCAAAGTAACCAAAGGGCCGTGGCTTCAATATCATTGACAGCGTTGCCAACCCTACAGACCACAATAAAAATTTATTTTTTCGAGTTCAATGTGACCTTTTCTCAAAAATTTCTAAAAAAATCTCAATAAACATATGTACAATTTCAACAAAAGTAAAAATGAAGCGGAAAAGACTTACAAATTGAAAATGAAATAGCTAGTTATACTATCTAACATGCAGGCACTATAATAATTGCAACTTTGAGACTTTTGATGTTGACATTTCATTAGAATAAAACTTTGATAATTACACAATTTTTCTCATTTTTAATACCCTCCCTACAATGCATTCTATTTATTACTGTCACTAAATTATCTTGTCTCATATGTGTATCTTGTTTAGTAACATAAGGTGAAACCAAGTCTAAAAGCTTCTCAAACAAGTCTTCACTCATTCTAAAATAATTTGCGTAATCATTCATATCATCACCCAAGAGCAGTTCTTGTGTGATGTTCAAATGAGTGTATTGGTTTCGTTTTAAAACCCAATCTTTCACCGAACGCTTTCAGCAACGTTTTCTTTTCAACGCAAATAAGCGTACAATAGCTAAAACTAACTTTCTCCTAATATCCATAATTTTAGTAACACAACCAGATTCCAGTAACGTCAACGTAACACTGAAGTGGTAATATTGATGATAATATTGGTAGTGTAACATAGCCAACTTCAGTATTTGCGATCTTATGATAATATCGTGATTCCAGTATCACGATATTATTGACTATGTAAAATACCCCATTGACACTCGCCACCCCGCGTGGAAAGTGGCACTACACATTCGCATAGATATTTGGTACTCATTTCGTCTCCGATTGGTTTAATGCTCCAAAATTAAATTACTGGTTGGGCGTTTTTCTAAATTTTGCTCAGGACTATTTTGCTATGTCCTACGAGTTTGACCATTGATTAAAAGGCAAAAATGTAGAAAGTGAGTATCAAATTATTTTATGTTATGGTAAAATGTTTAACTTACTGTAAAAAAAAATATAAACATAAGACTTAAGCGGAAAACATATTTTAATATTTAATAAAATACCAAATATTATCCTACTTTTTTATGTGTCCTTCATAATATCCTGGATTTTGATTACGTATTTAGGAGAATATATAAGCTATATTTAGATATCTTTAGTATTACTCGAATGAAATAACTCATTTTATTTGTTTTTAAATAAAATATAATAAGGTTGTAGTATATTTTTCTAATATAAATACTGAAATTATCGGATTTAAAAACTGGCCACAGCGGACAGTCCTGTACGTAACGGTATGATTTTATAAAGAATAAGGGGTCATCCATAAATTACGTCACACGAATTTCATGATTTTTTTGCCCCTCCCCCCCTTCTTGTCACAGCTGGTCACATTTGTGAGACTCCCCCCTCCCTAGTGTGACGTCACATAATTTGCAAATTTACATTTAGAAATCGTTGAATAAAAACAGGTTCCAAAATTAGTTCTTTTTCCATTTAAGTTATTTTTTAATAAAATTAATATTAAATCAAACAATTAACACAACAAAAATTGATTAATTACATAAATTAAAGAAAATAATAAAACAAAAAAATTTTAAAGAGCGTGTCAGTTTGCGCATAAAATTGGGTTTTGTGGTCACCCATAATGATAGGTAGATTTAAAATCGTATCCAATAGATAATTGTTATGTATACTTATTATTTCTTAATTTCTGTACGAAATTTTCTAAGTTAGCGCATTTTACAAGTTAGACCTGTACAGCTCCTAAAATGAAAAAGTCATCAAAACCGCAATAGTTGTGCTTTAAGTCTTAATATCTACTATCATGAATTTTGTCAGATTTTTTGAGCCATCTGTTTAGCTTTTAGAGGGAGGGGGATGCCCTGTTTTTACAAAAAAATGCGTTTTAAAGTTGAATAACTCACAAACGGATGCCTAAATCGATAAAACGTTTTACCAACCTCGCAATGTTTTTAAAAGACCTATCTAATGATATCCCCACAGTGATGTTTTCTTTTTCTAGACGCTACTCATAAGTAGCCTCTAGAAAAAGAAAACATCACCATTTTACGAATAGGGGAGGTGCCCCAAATAAAAATATTTTTTATATTTTTATTATAGCACTTTTTCGACGTAATTACAACACATATTCAAGCAAAGTTTCATCTTTCTAGCACCAACCGTTTGGGCGGTAGGTCTAGGACGGACGGAAGGATATGACGAATGTATAAGAATCCTAGTCAAGAACTAGGGAACCCTAAAAACGATTGACTATGTATATTAAAGAAATTAACAAAATAAAATAACGAAGTCAAGATTTATTGTAATTTACTATCCAGTTCACAACGTGACTCAGATATTAGTGGGTATAGGTTGCCCGGGAGTCCCACACACACCCTTCATTGTCCCCAAGAAGGGTATGGTGCGAAAAGCATTCCCCGCGTGAAAAAAAAGTATAAATATATATATAATATACTCTAGAAAAGTAAATGTATTGACCCTATCTACTTCAAATCAATTTCAAATTTGTCACAAATATTTAAATATTTGTTCGACTATATAATATTAGAATATACTTTATTGTACACCAAATACAGTTTTTGCAGTTGAAAGTTTCTGTAAGATATGTACAATCGGCGGCCTTATTGCTAAAAGCAATCTTTTCCAGGTAACCTTTGGATGGACTATTTGACAGAAGAAAAAGGTGATTTCATCACAAAATAGTAGAACTAAGAACGACGTTGTTTCATCCGCGAAAGACAGTGGCCAAATGAAACAGAAACAAAGAAAACAAATCACCGCTAGGCGCAATCAAAGGGCGCCTAGGCGGTCGGCGCGTAATACTAGTAGAGCTAAGTGGTCACCAAAACAATTGATATCTCATATTTACACAGAAATAGTTGTATATGTTTTTGAGGTTTTCGTAAAGTAATAGTTTAAAGTTCGTGTTTTAAGACTTAGATTACAATAGATTTTGAAATGTGACGTCACATAATTTAGGACCCCTCCCACCCCCTTGTCACACAATGTCACACTTCGTCGACCCCCTCCCTCCCCCTTAAGGTGTGACGTAATTTATGGATGGCCCCTAACATTAACATTGTCTTTGGCTCTAACTATTTTCAAGCAATGCCATATTGACAATGTTTTTATCATTCATTCATTCTTTTCCTTTGAATTAAAACTGAAGAAATTCAATCGTCAACACTTGCGGTCCATGACGTACGTAACGGGTCTGTTTGTTTGTCCGGTACGAACATTGATTTTGAAAGGTAAGACCATAGAGAATATAACCATATAACCATGGATATTATAGTCTTTGGGTAAGACCCACAAATTTTATATACTACTCGTGTTAAATTATAAGTAAATATGTTGTAGATAATGAATGTGTACTAGTAAACTACTATAATCAACTTTTTTTATACCAAAGAAACATGTGATGATAAGTCCGCGTTATACGTAACGTCCAGACGTGACGTGATTTAGTATGAAAATAAATGGACATCCTGTACGTAACGGAGCAAAATTTTGAAAAAAGGCCGGTTATATTTTTTGCATGCATAATGTGAGAGTAGTTAAATTTTGACTATAGCAACACTTCTTCAAATTTGACAGTCTATTACTTTGACATTAATTTGTTTTTGTTGGTGTCAGTTGGTGACACACTGTGTTAAGCACGTGTTTCTTCTATACGAACAGTTCTCAGAAGTATAATTCTTTTTATCTGAAACCTGAATTTTTTAAGCTAAAAATGCCTGAGTTTGATGACAAGCCTCGCGTTTTTCTAGAAGAATTTCGTCTGAAGGTGTGCTTTTTGTTGTTACTATATAAGTGTTTCTCTACTCAGTAGCGTACATGTTGTTTTAATATGACCACCGCATAAATATCACAAATTTTAGAACCTAACATCTATGATATCCAAATTATTGTTGTCTCAGTTGTTTTTTTTTTTAGAATGCTTCAAGGGACTACGGTATGGCCGATGAGAAGTGGAGTTTCAAAAAATTCACAAAGAAGTGCCGGATTGTTATTGTCCGAATGGATAACTTTGAAATGGAGTTTGATATAATTGGTATACAGCCGGCCTTCGCAAATGCGTTTCGTAGATTGATGTTGAGCGAAGTACCGAGTATGGCAATTGAAAAAGTCATGGTTCGTAATAATACCTCAATAATGCAAGACGAAGTACTAGCGCATAGATTGGGGTTGATTCCATTGAAAGCTGATCCTAGATTATTTGAATATCGCCCTGAAAGTAAGTGATCCAGTGAGTTATGCCGATACAAATATATGTGTCTGTCTGTTCTGGCTAATCTCTTGAAGGCATTTTTACTTCTAACATGTTTAAAGCAAGCCAGTACCAGTAACACATGATAGGGTGTGTCATGAAAATTATTTATCATGCCTGTACATAATATTTCAGAGATCACTATTGCTCATGGTATTTATATGCAGAAACTCAAGTTTAGTCAGGTGTATTTGGGGTTGGGATACAATTGCCATTTCTGAAAATATGAAAATTTGGATCTGGAGTAGACAGTATTTACCATAGCAATACTATTTTAGTTTAAATATACATAATGATGATTAGAAATTATTATTTAATCTAAACACTTGATGTATTTAAACCTTTCAGATGCCACAGAAGGAACTGAGTTTGATACACTAGAATTTTCTCTTAAAGTAAAATGTATGACGAATAAATCTCAACCTAAGGACTCCTACAGAACTGAAGATTTATATGTAAACTCAAGCAGTAAGTACTTAATTTTTAAATTAATACCACTAGAAATGCTTTTATGCTGCACTAGGTTTTTAACAGACAGTATAGTTTTCTAAATTTGAGGATTGTTACCATGAGCATCTCAGCAATTCAATTATTTATCTATTATATTATTATCAGAGATCAGAATTGGGTGTGTGAAAATACCTAGTTTGCAGTAAGTTTGCAATAATAATATGGAGCTGTTACAACCACTGTTCTTGCAATTGAAATAAATGTTTTTAATTAATTTTTTTATGCAGTGCAGGTTTAATAATATAAAAAAAAGCCGACTTCAAAACTATGTAAAGACGCGAAAATGTTCATTTTCCTTGCATCAACCTGTAGCAAAACTTTTTAACTTAAGATACAGATCAAAAAAAGAAATTAAAACCGCATTAGCATTTTGCACATATATAAAATTCTATGTTTGACCGACAAAGAACAATTGGGACTAAAAGACCGAATTTTGACCGGAAAAGTACAAAACAAAAATTTATTTGGAACTGTATTAGCAGAAAATTTATTTAGAACTGTATTAGCAGCTTGTAAATGTTTATAGTTCGGTGTTTCAGAGGTAAGGAACATGTAAAAAAAAAACAAAACTAAACCGGTAAAATTCAAAGCCGGTTTAACTTAAGTGGTTGTAACAGCTCCATATTATGTCCCGCTGCAAACTTTAGGTATTTTCACACACCCAATTCCGATCTCTGATTATTATATATATTTTATTGTATACTAGTGATGTGCCGGATCTTTAAAAGTGTATATCTGCGGATACATATCTGAAAACAGATAATTGGTGTCATTATCTGTGGATACGGATCTTAACTTTCATAAGCAGTCGCTATCGGTGGGGGACCTTGATACATGTTTCGACTTGTAAAACACCTTCCTTGTAAACTGGCAAACTAGCTTTCTTGCACCAAGCGCTGCATGCAAGATCTTCTGAATAGTTGTCACTGAGATGCCTAATAGAGCCTCTATCTCTCGATACGTCAGATGACTATCTTCGAGAATTAGGGGCTTAATCACTGAACAGAAACTGAAGCCGTGTGAGGCCTCTTCTAAAGTTGTTTAAAATTATTGCACGAACATTTTCCTTATAAAGATTCATTTTCGTACGTAACCTGATAGATTCCAATCGACGCTGTGACGGCTGTGACTAAACAGTAGCATTAATCCTAATACTTTCACTTGTTTTGAGATTCAAAATTTAAACTCATTCGTATATGTATAGAACAGTCCCAAATTCAAAATTGCCGGGAAATATGGAAACGACAAACTTTAAAGGCATGCCTAGTAGATAGGTTGATTTCTACATACATTTTTTTGTGGTAATCCACCAGTTGGTGGTTTTGTCGATCTCGTGTCTACTAAAGGTTCGAGCACATTATGCCGGGCCGCAGCGTGTCGGGGCGGGCCGCAGCGCAGCGCAAAATGCTAACTTAGCACATTGTGACGGGCCGGGTCGCAGCGCATTGACGGATTTTGAGTAGAGTGTACCGCATGCGCAACTGTTGTGTATTTAGTGCAACTGTACCTTATGGATAGCTCTGACGAAGAACTTTCTTTTTTTTGCCTGCTGTTAGAAGAAGAAGAAGAAGTTAGAAGAAAAAGTATCAAAAAACGCAAATTTCGTAAAATAAACACGTACGCGCATGCACACCAATCCGCTTGCTATAGCACACTGTGACGGGGCGCAGCGGGGGCGGGGCGGGTCGCATCGCACGGACGCAAATCCGCGTCGCAATAATGCGAGCCGCTGCGGCCCGACACAGTGTGCGATACTTCATACAATTTGTATTGAAGCGATTTGAGCGGATTTTTGCGCTCCGCCCCGGCACGCTGCGGCCCGGCATAATGTGCTCGAACCTTAAAACCGCACGCCGTCTGGAGTACTATGAGTAGTAATGGCTCGAGAGCAGAAACAAATACAGGCAAAAAGGCAAAAACCTAGCACAATGGGCATAAATGAGTTTACGCCCGAATAAATGATCATCGGGCAAAAAAACGTAACACTGTTTTCTTAAAAAAAAGTTGAATATTATCTGAATCAAATCATAATGATAGTGAGTATTTTTGAAAGTAATAATTTATTTAAAAATACCTAATTATTTTTATATTGTTACTAGTTGACCCAGCGAACTTCGTACCGCCGCCGCCCAACTTTAAAATTCCAGAACTTGATCGCAGCGTCACCTACCGGGTCCAATTGCGAATCTAAACCATTCCCAGATCCCCTTGAACACGCACAAAAAATTTCATCAAAATCGGTCCAGTCTTTTGAGAGAAGTTCAGTGACATACACACTCACACAAGAATTATATATATAAAGATAAACACAGTCTTGTTGAATCAGAATTCGTATATAGTTTTTTTGTGTTCGAAGTTTCGATGAAGTCGAATTGTCGATTATTCTTTGCTACTCACACAAATGTAGCTAATTAATCGTCACCGGCTTTAACAGACCACTGCTAGACATGTCTCTCTTTAGCAATGAAATTTTACTATATTAATAATATATATTATATATATAATAATAATTAAATAGCCACTGATATTTTAAAAAATGACAATTAAAGTTTTTGCCCAGATAAAAGACATTTATTGGGCGTAAACGGGCATTTATTGGGCATTTATTCAATATGCTCAAAGTGCCTGGGCATAAACCCATCTCTAACTATGAGCCGAGGAACCAGGTATACCCTCGATAGGAAGCCTCTGGAACCCCGACGAACCTCGATGGCTTCCTTCTGTGTGGGAACCCCGATATTCCCTTTTGTTCGCTCCAAAAGGGGGCGCGCACGCTCCGTAGCGCTCAAGCCGCCACCCGGGCCTGCTTCTGCCAGAAGAGTTCTAAACCTCTCCCGGTCCCGCGCCGCACTCTCCTTTGCATGCATAACTTGCTCGCAGAAAGAGATGGCGGAGTTCCATGAGCTCTCGCTCCATATCATGGCCGCAACCATGTTACCAAGCTAAAAAATCCTCACTCCGGTGACCGCCAAAAGAACACGCCTCGGCTCCCCCTACGTTACATAGACGAACACGCCTCGGCTCCCCCTACGTTACATAGATGAACACGCCTCGGCTCCCCCTACGTTACATAGACACTCTAACATTACTACATGTACCATATTTTCTGCAGTGTATTAATTAATTTTAATACTTTAAAAAATATAACAATGTAAAACATAATCTTTTTTTATTTATTTAATGAATAAAATTTATTTTCTAGTCTATTCTTCTCACATAAAATGGGAACCGATTCGGAATCAAGCCTCTGTTCATAAGGAAGCAGATATTGGTCCAGTGCAAGGTGACATACTCATTTCAAAAATGAGGCCTGGCCATGAATTTGATCTACAACTTGTGGCTGTCAAAGGCATTGGAAAAGACCATGCTAAGTTTTCACCAGTTGGTACGTGCAAAAACTTTGAAATCATTATAGCAAACTGCTTGTGTAATATTTTTCTGATACAATACAAACACCATGACAATAAATTTACAAAATGGTCTAAAGTGCTTGATTCAAATCAGAGTAGTTCAAAGTAGTTGTGGAACTATTACGTACTTCCATCATCTGTGAATTTCCAATAAGTAGAGGATTATTATAAAGTAATTCATATTTTTTATATTACAGCCACTGCTTCATATCGTCTATTACCTGAGATAACATTGACGCGTGAAGTCCGCGGCAGTGAAGCGTCACTGCTTCAGAGTTGCTTCGCACCCCGTGTTATTGGCTTAGATTCCGAAGGAAGGGCGTATGTCCGAAATGCCAGATACGACACTTGCAGCCGAAATGTATTCAAATATGATGAAATAAAAGACGCAGTAATATTAAGCCGCATAAGGGATCATTTTATATGTATGTTCCATTTTTATTTAAAAAAAAATTCAATAATGAAATATGGTATTAATTTTGATATTTTGTTTACAGTTAATGTGGAATCTGTTGGAGCAATGCCACCAAATGTTATATTTGTTGAAGCTGTTAAAATACTAAGAGACAAATGCAAATCATTCTTAGAAGAACTAAATCAATTTACGTAGTCATACAATATTATATATAAATACATAGTGATACAGTACTTGTTTTACTTCATTCCCCATGAAGCAGACCTTAGACAAATTTAGAAGAACATTTACTTATTGAAAAAGTGAGAAAAGTTGATGATACAAAAGATGATAAAAAAAGATTAAATTCAACATTTAAACTACAATTACATTGGTAATATTTCTAACGGACTACCGAGCGCTTCGCCTGTTGCACATAATAGTAATAAGCCAAACTCTTTTGCACTAATAACACCTCATAAACCATACATAGGGTTATGTGAAGACCATAACACGTATTTTTATATTGATACTCTATATTCTATGTTACACATAGCAATTGTAAGTAAGCTCGTTATTTGTAAGCTTAAAGGCGTTTTCAGTGTAGCAACCAGCCCAGCTTGTGAAATTACGGCCTTCGCAAACTGGGTGACTTGTCACCGATAGACGTGGATTCGTTGTTTAACACTAGCGTAGTGTAACACTACACGCACGCTAGACGACACGCAACAGAAACAAAGACGCCGCGTCTTGTCACCGGTTGTTTCTTCGGGCGTCTCTGACGCCTAGTGTGCGGAGCTTAGAGAAAATTATATGATACCTATTTGTCCGCTGCAGCCTGTCGTCGAGTCAAGTCGTCGTCGTCGTCGCTTGTCGCCTAGTGTAAGATCATAAAATTTGCTCTAAGCTCCGCACACTAGGCGTCAGAGACGCCGTCGAGCTGTCGCTGTTGCGTGTCGTCTAGTGTGCGCGTAGTGTTACACTACGCTAGTGATAAACAACGACGCCACGTCTCACGGTAACAAGTCGCCCAATTTGCGATGGCCGTTCATAAGTTGGGCTGGTTGCTACATTGGAAACGCCTAGACGCGACGACAGGCTGCGGCCGACAAATATCATATAATTTGCTCTAAGCTCCGCACACTAGGCGTCAGAGACGCCTGAAGAAACAAAGACGCCACGTCTCACGGTGACAAGTCACCCAGTTTGCGATGGCCGTTAAAGTCGCAACATGGCCGGTTTTTCCAACGAACTATTAAGACGATCTTATAAAATTAGTTTTTAAAAATGAAATTGGATTGGACTAGAAAATAAACTATATTAATTAATTTAAAATAAAACAAATCGTTTTAAAACTGAACCGGCGTGGAAGAGAGATAGGATAGAACTGAGGATGTAAGGTGACGGGGTGTGTGGGAGAGACCAACGAAAAGCTGACAATGCGAAAATGGAGATGGGTAGACACAATAGCATATAAATAATAAATAAATAATATATAAAAAATACTATCAAAACAATTTAAAAATGAAGCAAAGTGAAAGTGCTATGTTTGTATAAATAAAATAAGACTTGACTTAAAGGTCTTAGTTACCAGGTCATTAAATTCCAAAAAAAAAAAAAAAATCTGACAGAAGTTGTTATTGTTAGTTACCTGCTCAAAATCACTATTTATAATCGTGTGTAGATATTTAGTACACATAAACATTTGTAGAATTTAAATACTTTTAACGCAGTTATAGAAATTTAAATTATTAATTCTTTTTATACTAAAATTTTTAATGGTTACACAATGGGAAGTTTAGATAGAGCTGTTTTAACTGGTTTTATTTGTCGATTGTGTTCAGAAATGCACCGTGTTGTGCTTCATATTTACAGTGAAGAAGGAATACGCCTAAGTATATCGGAGAAAATAAGCAGATATCTGTCAATAAATGTATGTTTTATGCTATAATACAATATTCGCTGTTCAAATTCAATAAAAAAACCTGGTCATTACGTTATAAAGAAATTACGTTTTGTGGTTGTTACATATACTTTGTAACTTTATACATGAGCCTTGCATTGGTGATTGGTGATGGATTGAAAACTTTTTTACATATGGTCATAGTCATCATCTTCCTCGTCATTAATACCAATATTATTTGGGTTTGGCTACCAGAATGACTATTCTTACATTATATAATTAGCAATATATAAACACACCCCATGTTTAAAGTCATAAAAAAGAACTTATTGATGTTTTTACATTTACAGGTTTCACGATCAGATCCACTGCCAAAAACGATTTGTAGAGTCTGCTTAGACAGGTTAGAGAGTCAACATAAGTTAGTAATGGTTATGGAGCAAGCTGCAAATATATTAAAACGGCAGCGAACAATGCAAGCTTCAGTTCAAACAAGTGATACTCCTGATAATGAAAACGCTGATACAGATGACACATCTGGACCACCAACACTGTAATATTCAAGACCTAGAACTAAGTAAGAAATGTTTTTTGTATATATTTGTTTAGGTACTTTGTAAATAAAGTTGTTAGTAATATTAAGTAAGACCATAATAATCATGTTTATAATTTATTTGAACTTGTTTAATACATTATTACTAACATGTCTGATACTTATTTCTGACTAGAAACTTTACTGTACCATTACTAAAATTTGTGGTTTTAGATGTTATTAGAATATAATCAATTTTTCTGTAGTTTTCTGCTCTCCTTCTCCATATAAACTTTAACTGCAGGTACCAAATTTCATACTCGTACTCACATAATTTTCTTAAAAAGAGGTAGAAAGGTTTTGCTTTATAGATGAGTGTAAGAATATCAATATCTAGGATAACATACATTCCATTTCTTCTTCATTCTGTGTTTGTTTAATGTTGATAGAAGTCAACCTCACTTCTCATACACATTGAAAAAAAAAACAGTTAAATCAAATTGACATGAACATTATAATTTTCAGATATACCTGTGATGTAAAGACTACATAATACAAAAGTAATGCATTGAAAGTATACCCAAATTGAAAAATAAGGATTTGTATTTAACTTTATTCACAAGATAAAACACCAACATGCAATGGTTCTGTTGTTTACCTTTAAGCATGAACGTTAAAAAAAAACATTAAGAATAAGGGGGTTCACTTGATGCAGTATTGCCACTTAAGCATTGGCATCTTTCATGCAGGATTTCTTAAAATGTTATCAAGTTATATATTAGTATGTAGCACTATTATATACTAGGCACCGTTTAATTTAACAGCATTACTACTTTTTTCATTTTGTTAAAATGTGAATAAATTTTAGAAGTTTCTTACATTGATTTATTGTAATTGCTGTCTTACATATCTTTTATGTGACTTAGTAAATATAAAATGATATGTTACTGTATCTGGTTATTATCATCAAAAACACATAACTTACCTCTTCTAGGCTCAGGTCTCCTCCGAGGAGAGGTTCATTATAAAATGAGATATAGTTTCAATATGCTAGAACACACTTGTATAACACTATATGAAATCACAGCATTATTCCATCTTGAAAATCTTTTAATGTTGAATCATCATAAATCCTAGCACTAAGAGTGAATTAAGGTCTTCATCAAGGAGCACCAACTGGCTCTGGCTAGAGCAGTTATTATCAATCCCCTGCTCAATTCTCATAGACAGCCTTAAATTCAATTATCCAAATAATTTGTTACTTGTAGTGTTGTCTGTGTATACTATGTATGTCTTATTAAATTAATTTTATTGTTAAAGTGATGGAATCTGCATGCTATTGCAATGTTTGTATTGAATAAACAGTATGCAATAAACTGAAGTTCTCATAGATTAGGTACTTTTATTTTAAAATTAAAATTAACCACATATACAATTTAGTAATTAAGAATATTCTGTGTTATAATTTAAGTTTATAGCCATAACATAGGTACCCCAACTGCTGCACTCATATATAATATACTGATTAGTATTATCATCCAAACGTGAAATAATTATGCTATTGTGGGTACCTCATTAAGAATATTGTTTTCAACATATAATTTTAATGAAACTGACTTCGTGGGGCTTAGCTAATTAATGGAGCATGTATACTGCTATGTAAATTTAATTAAATATGTAATTTATTGTAATAAAATGAAATGTTTATTCATAAAATAATATTTATTTTTCAACATTTAAAGATTTTAGCAAACCAGACATTAATCACACATATGTATATGCTAGGCATACATATATGCAGCCTCATTGGGCTTTAGGGGGGACAATTGTGTCTCCAATGCTTCTGCCCTTCTATATATGTATGTATGCACAGACATATATAGAAGGGCAGACCTTAAGGATTAAGGAATTTTGTGTGCCGATTGACACTGGTGCTAACCGGGGCATTGTTACTTTAGTGAGTACCTGAATTGATATATTTCCAACTACTACTCAGTTTTATTATAATTTATTTCGTCCAAGACAGATTTTTTTTTGGAACTTACCAAGTGTCATTACTGATTCGGTGTGCTGATAACTACTGTTGATCCTGGTATACAAGAGTTACAGTTTGTCGTGTCAAGCACCTACATATTTATTTCTATAATAAATGAAATAAGTGTACATGGTAGTGACATCAAAAAATCTACTCTTAAATTTTTTGGCTGTCTGTCCGTCTGTTTGTTTCGTCTAATCTCTAGAAAGGCTAGTCCTACTTTAACGCGACTTTACCTGGCAGAAAACTGATGACATAAGGAGTAACTTAAGCATTTTTTTAGGCTAGCTTCATTTACTTTTTTATTTGGTAAAACTCTGTTTTGCAAGATCAGATAATAAGACTATTAAGTTATACAACATAATCCGATTGTCTTTATTGTAAATATCAAAGTTACAACTATTATTGCACATTCCCACTGGACAGTAGTTTCTCAATCCGATTTGCATTTTTATATATCAATATTTTAAGATCATTGATTTTGCCATGTTTTTCCTCGATGTCAATATCCAACTGTTTTAATTTTGTGTGAAAAGGCATCAGGGAATCTTCGTTTAAGCTGAAAATAATGTATAAAAATGTAATATTCGTTATCTGCCGTTTGCTGAGGTAAGCAATTTCTTACTATTGTAATAACTACCTATACCATGAAGTGATTTATTCATAAGTGTTTTTCCAAAGTTACTTTACCTGATGGAAAGCATAAGTAGAAGCCAAAAGTAGGATACTTAGGTCACCATACTCATTGCGAATGCAGACAACTCAACATAATGAACCCACACTATGGCGGTCCAGTCCCGCCCGCTTATATGATCCGGGTTTCTTAAAAGTAACTAATTTACCTATCGTGTTACCCGTTTTATTGTAAATTACGTAGACTAGCATATTACTAAGTTTTAAAATATACCCTTTGATCATGGGCGTACCCAGCATCTGGCCTAGGGGGGGGCAAGTAATTTTTTTTAGGTCGGATCGTCCGCGGCTGTTTTGTCATACACACTACTCAAACACACCTACATGAAACATTAGGTATATGTAGTGTGCCTTGTAAAAGACCCTACCACGGCGTCCAATGCTACGACCAAAAGTTGCACGCGAAAGATGGTACACGCGACATTGTTACTGGGCCAGCCTATGTGGTCCCAGGCAAAAGGAGTGCAGCCTAAGGGCTACAAGAGGGGCGACGTGACTGCTGTCGGCTGTTCCTAAACTACTTGGTAGCGGTCAACGCCGAACACTAGCAACCAGTCGGCCCGACCCGCAGACGCCGATGTTCAGGAGCAGGGGCCTTCTCCTAGTTTGGAAAGTGGCCAAGAGAAGAAATCTCCATAAAAATCATAGGCGCAAACGTGGCCTAGGCCACATGCAAAGAGCTACCTCTCCACGTGGCCTTCTATTACGCAGAGGGCAGATGCGAGAGTTGCGTCGGAAGACGACACTTTATGGGGGCGACGGGGTTGCCGTCGAAGATTCACTGGGTGATGATGAAGATTATGGAGCCACTGATGGTGATCACTGCCGGACTACGGCAACCGATCGGCCCAACCCGTATACGCTGAGCAATCTCGAATGGGGAGGAGGGTGGAGAACACCGCGTAGAAGAAAAGCTGTTTAAAAAATTACCCCTAACCCAAGCTGAGGGAGCCCGGCGAAGGCTGGGGGGATATACCAGCCGCTAGTGCAACACAACGTTAGCTCACGTATAAGAGCAAAACCATTATGGAAGTGACTCAAGAGAATATATTACCCCAGGAGGGTACCGGCCGCGCGGCAGGCGTAGAATCCCTCGGCACTCCAGCGTCAGCCTCAGTGGCTGACACTGGAGTGTTCTGCCCACCGTATTCTGGAGTCCGGGCACATCAACCAGGGCGCACAAGCCCAGTTTTGTGCGTCCCAGGACGCTGAGCCCGGCGTCTTCTCGCGCCCAATCAAGGGAGCGCTTAAGAGGAAAAGGTATGGAATCCCTTAATCAAGGTCCAGGGTTGCAGGAAGGAGATTCAGAAGAGAGCGATGCTTGGCTCTCTCCTTAGTTTCCTCGTGGTCACCACAAACCCGTAAGCCAAAACCGAAGGGCACGGTCAGATAACAAAAAAAAAACGACCCAAGAAACTTGCACTGCAAAAGGGCACAACAAGGGGTGGAAAGAGCGGTGAAAGTGGAACAGGGCCGAGACGTAGCGTGATGACGCACCGGTCCATTTTGGTTGCGGCGGAGCTGAGGAGCCAACCCGTCGCCGATATCGACTCTAGTATCCAGGAGTCCCTTTCAGCGATCGAGAAGGCCTTCCAAGGGACGGGCCGGAGTGGTGGAAGTCTATAAAAGAGCCGATGAGTCGGCACTGACAGACGCAGTGGCGAGGCTACGGAAAGAGAACAAGGCGCTACGGTCTGAAATTGCCTCCCTCCGAGAGGAGGTGGAAAAGCTACGCCGCGGGGACCCAAAACCCCATCAAAAATACCCAGGCGAGCTCCAACACTGCCCGAGGTAAGACCAGCAAAGCAGCATTCTCAAAAAAGAGCAGCTTA
This sequence comes from Phragmatobia fuliginosa, assembly GCA_932526445.1. Classification (NCBI taxonomy): domain Eukaryota; kingdom Metazoa; phylum Arthropoda; class Insecta; order Lepidoptera; family Erebidae; genus Phragmatobia; species Phragmatobia fuliginosa. Next base: position 12,529,014 of record OW052074.1, on the reverse strand, counting down.
CCTGACCGAGGCCAATTCGCGGCCATGCTAGACCGTGTTCTTGCTGAGGTCCGAAAAAAAATGATAGGAGGTCAGTGCCCAGGTACGAAGAACTTGCTGCTCCAGTGGGCTTAAGTCTGGGGACGGAAGTGGCCACTAGCGTGAAGTCGCCCAAAACCAAAAAGAAGAGTAGGAGGAAGAAGGGTCAGTGGGCTACACTGATGTCTCAAGCGCTAGTATCGCTATCCCCTGTGCAGAAGAGGCAACAGCTGACAGCGGCCCCATTATCGAGCGAGACGTGGGTCCCTTGGTCGAAAGGCCAAGGCCAGGTAAATAGTAGAGACGGTCCAGTCATGGGCGACGGGCTGCTGCTCACCGCCACCGACTATTAAAAGGGTTATGCCGCGACTTCCAACAACAGCGGCTGTCACAGTCTCCGTACCTCCTGGCTCGGAGACGACAATAGCCAAGCTGATGGAGAACGCGAGGGCCAACATCAGATTTGGTGATCTTGGCATCACAGGTGGTCTCTGCACCAAGCGAACTATGACCGGCGCCCTGATCCCCGGGAAGGAAAGCGCCCCTTCAGCAGACAAACTGGCAGCACGCCTGCAAGATGTTCTGTCTGTCACGGATGCTATTATTGCGTGTCCGTGTAGGGCAGGAGACATACGGGAGATGGACCTGGAGGAGTCAATCACCCAAGCTGAAGTCACCAGGGCTGTAGCAGCGGCGGGGGAATGTGCAATCTCTGATGTTAAAGCCGGAGAGATGCGTGCCTCCCCGTCACGACTGGGCACGGCCTGAGTTCTCTGTCCACTTGCCTCTGTTCGCAAAATAGTGAACGCTAAACGGTTACAGGTGGGATGGGTTTTGTCCGGAACAGAGGCACTGCTAGCCCGTTACAGTGTGCTACCGGTGCCTTGAAATGGGACACGTGAGAGCTAAGTGTCCCAACGAGACAGACCGGGGTGCGAGATGTTACGTGTGCGGTGACACAAGTTATGTGACACGAACATGCACCGCGGAAACGCCGAAATGCTCAGTCTGATCGGACCTTGGCCGTCCCGCGAATCATCGGATAGGGAGCAAGAAGTGCTCCCCGCCGAAAAAAAAGAAAAGGAGGCCGCAGACGGCAACCGCCCCAGCCCGTGCTGACACTAGTCAAAACTCATCGGCTACAGCATGGACACAGCCGGAAATCAGTCAATGGAAGCTTAAAAATTCGCGTCCATCCATAAATTCTTACAGGGCAACATGAACCACGGCCGCGCAGCACAAGACCTGCTTATGCAGACGATCGCTGAGCAGTCGGTTGCCTTAGCGGTGGTGGCGGAGCCATATTACGTCTAGAATCATACCAGGTGGTTTAGTTCGGATGATGGAACTGCCGTTTAAGAGCGTTCTAACGCTCGGCTAAGTTCGGTATTCTTCGTCCGCCATCGTCGCGCGCGGTTTTTTGGCGATTGCACCGTGCATTTTGATAGTTTCTACTGCGCGGATTATTTAAAAGTTAGAGCATAAGGCCCCGTTTACACTTTGATTAGTAATTAGGCGAGTTTATACATGTTTTGCGAGATTTCCAGGGGGGGGCAGCTGCCCCTCCCTGCCCCCCCTGGTTACGCCCATGCCTTTGATTATAAACATGTCTAGAGTTCGAGCGTCTAAACGTCCAAAAAAATAGTCTTAACTGTTAGAGACTAAGCTCGTCGCGGCCGGTCAGTGGCGTTACTGTCATTGTACGATAAACACGTATTGAGTGGCGTATAAAAATGACGTTTTGCAAGATAAAAGTGTACAGGAATTACTTAGGACGATTGAAATCATCTAAAAAAATTACCTATCATCGGTAAGTAAACTTTAAATATGTAACTATATTGTAAAGAAACAATTAAATTTTATCAAAAGTTCGACCACCATTTTGACGGCATGTTAAGGGGATCGTTTCCATAATTGCTCGAAAAAGCACTTACGAATATGACAAGAGAAACAAATTAATTCATTATTTGACAGTAAAAAAAATATCTCAGTTCCTTAACTAATCAATCTATAGAGAGACCGAGTAAAATTACTAATACGATTATTATTTTTCGAGAAAAAAATCATCAACAGTGACCAAAATCACCGAAATCGACCTTTTCTGATTGGAATGTATCTAGTATTATGTTGCTTTATTTGAAATAAATATTATATTAGTTGCAAGAAAAAAGTACAAAAAAGAGATTAACCATTTAAGGTTTCTATTAATTCTCACCAGAAAGTCATAATTTAAACTTAAACATCATTATTTTTTAGCGGCAAAAGTTCCATACATTTTAGTATGGAGAAATAATTTGCAATAAAATAGAGTTCACGCGATCCAAAAATTCAGTGTTCTCCGAATATTCAAGGCGAGCGCACGCTCGTTTTTAGCTCCACACGCACTGTCACGCACACAGAGATTTGATTGTTTACATACGACGACGTGACTGTGTGTAACTTTTGATAATATTTGGTAGGTCTGAGAATAGACACACCAATCTTTATATTTTATATTAGTATTAACCAACTTCAAAAAAGGAGTATTATTTATGTTTAACTAAATGAATTTTTTTTATTGTACATTCATTGATTACTCTGTCAATTGTCGACCGATTTTTAAAATTCTTTTTATATGACTGCCTCGGTGGCGCTGTGGTAGCGTATGCGATTGAGGTCTCGGGTTCGATTCACGGGTCGGACCAAATGTTTATGAGATCCACAATTTTTTTTTTTTTTTAGGTGTTGGGTGTTTTCAATGTTAGTTTATAGGGAAACCCTAAAATTTTATAAGCACGTTATAATACGCCCCTATAAATAGTTATTATTATTTTTTTTATTTTGTAAGCCTATTCCAGACGCAATATCTGGTAGCCATCATTTCATGATGATGAGCTGATGGTGGAAGATATAACTTTTTAACGGTTAGGAGTTTTAAAATTATTATTGACTTTTATTACTTTTTGACTTTTATTGTTTATTGACTGCCTAGGTGGCAGTTAGTGGTAGCGCATGCGACTACTTTGCTTGAGTGAGGTTTCGGGTTCGATTCCCGTGTAGGACCAAATATTTGTGTGATCCGCAAATATTTATTTCGGGGTCTGGGTGTATTCTATATATATAGTGTATTGTAAAAGTATGTTTATGTATTTATATCAGTTGTCTAAATTCTATAATATAAGCGCTGCTTAGTTTGGGACTGGATGATGTCGTGTGTAAGATGTTCGAAATAGTTGTTTATTTAATATTGTAATATATCATACTGCCTTGTTGGTCTTGTGGTCAGCGTATGCAACTGCTAACCAAGAGGGCTAGGGTTCGATTCCCGAGTCGGACCAAATTTTTGTATGATCTGCAAATATTTGTTTCGGAGTTTGGGTGTTTTCTATGTATAATATGTATGTATTTATAAAAAAAAAAGTATTTTTATGTATTATAAACTGCGAAATAAATATTTGCGGATCACATGAATATTTGGTAGAAGATATTCTGTGTCATTCGTCTGAAATATTTATTTATTGTTATTGATAATAAACTAGCTTTTCGCCCGCGGCTTCGCCCGCGTGGAATTCGTTTATATCGCGCGACACGGCAAGGGTAGATTAAACAATCTTACCTGTTTTTATGTTTGATAATAAGGAACTTCGACACAAACTTTCGTCCCCTATTTCAACCCCTTCTACCTTTATTTTCGCAATAAAAAGTAGCCTATGTCCTTTCCCAAGTTCAGTTCTATCTTCATACCAAATTTCATCAAAATCGGTTTAGTGGTTTAGGCGTGAAAGCGTAACAGACAGACAGACAGAGTTACTTTTGCATTTATAATATTAATATTAATTTGACTGCCTCGTTGGTCTAGTGGTTAGCGTATGCGGCTGCTGATCAAGAGGTCTCGGGTTCGATTCCCGGGTCGGACCAAATATTATTTGTGTGATTCACAAATATTTGTTTCGGAGTCTGGGTGTTTTCTATGTATAATATGTATGTATTTACAAAAAAAAAAGTATGTTTATGTATTTATATCAGTTGTCTAGTACCCATAACACAAGCTCTGCTTAGCTTGGGACTAGATGATGTTGTGTGTCAGATGTCCAAAAATATTTATTTATTTTATTTATTAGTAGGGATATGTGTGTTACCTTTAGTCGTATCTTTCAAGATGTTCAGCTGATGATGGAAAGTAATACTACTCAATGGTTTGGTGTTGGAGGATTATTATTTCACTTTTATACGTATGTATAAACCGCTAGTCGTATTTATGTTTTACTAGCTTTTGCCCGTGGCTCCGCCCGCGAGTGTGTCGATTTTCGCGGTAAAAAGTAGCCATGTCCTTTCTCGAGGTTCCATATATCTCTATACTAAAATCGATCAAAATTGGTTCAGCGGTTTAGGCGTGAAAAGGTAACAGACAGACAGACAGACAGAGTTACATTGCATTAAATATATATAAAAAAAACACAGTCCTCTGCCTCTTCAACCTGTCTATTAAACTCAAAACATAACGTAACTTAAAAACTACTGCACCGATTTTCATGATGTTTTCAGCAATGGATAGATTGATTTTAAAGGAAGGTATAATTTGTCAAATTTTAAATGTTTTTTAAATATCTATAAGACCGCGTATCGTTAAACACACATTAATGACATAATAAAATCTTACACTGAGAGTCACTAGTGTAAGATTACGGCCAATTACGGGTGCGACCTGGATGAACGCTCTGACGTATTATAAAATATTTATTTAAATAATATTGTGTAATAAACAATTTTATTCTACATGAAATGCTTAAAATGTCTACAGTATTTATTAAGATAAGGATTAATATTACATTGTTCCAAATTACTTTGAAATTATAATTTACAAATAAAGAAATATTAAAAAAATATAATTAAAAAAGTATTACTGTAGGTTATTCCTAATTTATGTAACTCGTAAAATTTTGTCAATATTAGCTTTATTTATGTGTTCCTTTAAAATAATAAAATAACATTAATAAATCTTCCTTAAAAGGTAACCATAATTATGATGAAAACCGTATTTAAATACCTTGCGTATTTAAAAGGATCTGAGTTGACAGACAATGCACGCGAGCGAATTTATTTTATACTGTGTAAAATTATTTTATAATCTTTGCCCATTCGATTGGTATACAGAAAGTATTATGACTTTCTGTACGGAATGAATCCTACGGGCTTTACGTTATGGCAAGATACATTGCGTGCGTTGTAAGACATTAAAATACGTTCTACAAAGGCGAACAGTTGATGGATATTTAACATAAGCAAAAAACCGAAAGTCGGTGATTACTTGCTACGGTATGTAAGCGACAGTGCGCGATGCGTCTGTGTGCATGTAAAATATATATGTGGGTGTTCAATCACAAATTCTCACGGTCGGTGTCCCGGGCCTTAACTTACAGGGTTACTTGTTAATTGAATTTCCCATGTGAGTGTTAGCCAATTTACAAAATGTTGAATCATGGTCAAAAAAGTATATTTCGGGAATTCAAGTCAATTCAATTTTACTAGTGCTGAATAATACATATTATATATGTATATCTTATTATATATAAATCTCGTGTCACAATGTTTGTCCTCAATGGACTTCTAAACCACTTAACCGATTATAATAAAATTCGCACACCATGTGCAGTTCGATCTAACTTGAGAGATAGGATAGTTTAAATCTCAAATTATAGTACCCGGTAGGTGGCGCTGCGAACAAGCTATGGGATTTCAAATTCGGGCGGTACGAAGTTCGCCGGATCAGCTAGTATTATATATTTTTAAATCTAAGGTGGTAGATATTGTTTATTTTATTTAAAATCTGATATGGGTGTCAATTTCGCCGCTCCATGGATGCTGATAATAGTATGTACGACGTAAAGCTGAAGAGATTGTTTGTTTGTTTAAACGTGCTAATCTCCGGAATTTCTGAACCGATTCTGGAAATTCTTTCACTAATCGAAAGCTACACATTCTCTGAGTTCTTAACGACAACGATATAAAAACAAGATTTAAAAGAAATTGCGGAGAACATCTAGTTTTAAATATGTTAATTAAATATATGTTGTACATTAACTAAATTAAAGGCCTCTGTGACTTGGCTTTCCTTCGTTAAATTAAATATATGTTTTATATTAACTAAATTAAAGGACTCTGTGAGTTGGCTTTCCTTCGTCCACCTTTCAAATTACCGGAACCTTAGACTTCTTTCTAAGGTACAGGATATATTTTTACCAAATTGTTGTTAAGTATTAAGAATAAATAAGCTTTAATAGCAATTCCCTTTTTCACCAACATACATATATTTTACCTAGTTAATCAAAAGTTTTTTAGTAGTTACTGACTTTAAATTTACTACAAATTACTTATAAATCTCAAAATCAATACATAATTATTTTCCCTCCTTTTATGGGAAACATTCACGAGCTGGTATCACTCAGAACGCTCCCACGTCATGCGCGCGCTTGTAGGCTACGCTTGCATGTGTGTGTAACACGCACACACGCCCTTCAAATCTGGCCTGTTGTAGGCTTGGGCAACACAGTTCACATTAAAGATTCAACTCACCAAATCTCGTTCAGTAAAATGAACTAGTTCATCTAAATCACTCTGCAGTTCATTTCGCTCTGTGACTCTGTGAGTTGCAGCAACTCATTTAACTCTATGACTCAGTGAGTTGAATTGATTTAGCTAAGTGACTCAGTGAGTTGCATTGTTCACGAACTGTGAACGAGAGTAAATGTTTATAGTTTATTGATTTAGATATTTCGATTTCCCTTCATACTTTCTTCAGGCTTAGGACTGACAATTAAAGTGACAATATCCACCTATACTATTTCAAACTTATACTTACAACGTATAATAATTTCAAATACTAATTACGATTGACGTAATTACCTGTTAGTAAAAAACAATACTACTATAATGCGTAAGTTTAGTTTCGGAATCCTTTTGAAGTCCAGTTCACAAACAAACTACATACGGCAACAAAATTGCAATATTGAATAAAAATAAGGATTGCTATTCTAAAATAAACGCTCTCGTACAACAAATAAAGACTAAGATATTTGTTTATAAAATGACGAACATATATAGAAAAAGAAAGCGCTATACAGTAGGCAGTGTGCGTGAATGCAACAACAAAGAAATCACAAGAACTCGGTTTCGTAAATTCGTATTGAATCAGAGCGGGAGCGATGAGCCGGTGAACTGTTGAGTTGAAATACTCCACAGAGTTGAACTAGTTCAATTCGTTCACTGCAAATGAGCAGTTCAGTGGAACGAATCACTCCTGAGTTACACAAGTCTAGCCTGTTGTTTTTGTTGCGAAATGCGAATGAAGCACAACACTCCATCTAGACATGTATATAATCAAAGAATATACCATCCGGACTAAATTATGTTTAATCGGTATATTTACTGAATGTAGGTATCTCCTAGAACTTACGTCTTTTGTTTAAGCATCTCCTTGTTAACCTCTTCGTAAATATTTGACCATTGTTGTAGTTCTTGGCGCATGACTTCTACATCTTCTTGAATATGGTCTAAGAGTTTTCCAAGAGGGTTTGCTACTCGTGACAGAGCTTGTATATTAAACCTGAGTTGTTCTACGTCTTGGTTCATAGCCTCCCTGGCTCTTTGTGCTCCGAATTGCCATTCCTCAAATAAAATACATTATTTAAAACAGGTTAGATAGTTATTTACATTATGGTTTATAAGACTTTGCATTACTTATATTCCAACATAGGTAACAGAAATGCTATTCATTCTATTTCAGCGTGACAAAGTTTAAATGCAATTTTACGTGCATCGTTTTAGCTCATGTCGCAAAATAAACCATGGGATGGGATAATTCAGGTAATTGACATGATCATTTCTCATTCGTATACATACAAAAGCATAGGACTTTTTTAATCTTGTCTTTCTTTTTTGTGTCAAAGCATAAGGTTTAAAGACTACCCACTAATATAGTTTAATCTTGAATAAATAAATCTTTCGGACAACTGACACACAACATCATCCAGTCCCAAACTAAGCAGAGCCTGTAGTACGGTTACTAGACAACTGATATAAATACATACATAATTTTAAGTTAAGATGTGAGTAAACACAATATAGTATTGGTGTTTACTCACTTATATCTTAACTGGGAAGAAAGTATTCTAAATCCTTAAAAGATCTCTTACTATGACATCGTTCAACGTAGGTATATACATATTTATCTTTGACTACCGTACCCGAATCGCGACAGGTGTGCCATATGATATTTGAGGAGTTCCCTCGATTTTTCTAGGATCCTATTAATAGCAGATTCTGGTTTCCTTATCATGGGACCACATGGGTGAATGCCACGCAGGACTTTTTATGACCGAATTTTTAAATAATAGGGGTTTGAAGTATGAAATTATTGTAATAGGTACTTCAAATTGACATAGAACCTTCATGGTTTGAGATTTTCGAGTAAAACTTCTTTCAAATCCTACCTATGATGGTCTTCTCTTAAAAAATGTGCAACATTCGATTTTCGACTTTCAGTTGTTTTTTTATTCAGCATCCAAAAATTTGAGTGATTTTTGACAGCAGCGACGGCGGGTTAGGGCGGAGGGGCTACGAAGCGCAATGCGGCCAATGGGAATTAAATTCAGTACCATGGCGTCGTTTAGTGATAAACAACGTGCGTTCTATGTACGCGAGTACTACCGCAACAATGATTCTTTTACTCTAGCGCAACGAAAATTCTGCGCTCATTAGGTACAACATACGGCGTAAAAATGAAGCTCGTTCGATTCACTTGATTAGAAAATGGGTACATAAGTTCGATGAGACAGGTACAACAATAAATAAACCACGATCCGGCCTTACCATTTCACTAGACTTACTATTTCAGTCATTTAGTAGATCACTAGACTTACTATTTCAGTTTTTCCTGAAACTTGAGACAATTCTTTTTGAGAATCCAAAATCTGTTGAACCAGGTGTCCGTGTTCACTAGACGATAGTTTTAAGTCTTGCTGATCTTGTACTGCCGCAGTACTTCCATCACCCTGTTCCATAATTACTAAGCTTGTATCTTCCTCCTGAAACAAAAGACAATGCAAAACAAATTATTGGTTGGATGTAATAAGCCAGTGCTATAATAAATAAAGAATAGGCAACTTACTTCTTCATTATGCGTGTTCTCTGCTATAATATTCACTTTTCCTATCAATAAATTATCGGTATCTTTAATGACGTTATCAGCCCTCTCTCTCATCCGAGGGGCTCCAGGTCTTGAGGATGACGGTCTTACACTATGAGGTCTTACACTTTGTGGTCGAGGGAATTTAAATTCACTCTCAACCGTAAATGGTGTTTTAATCGCATTTAACGAATCCTCCTTTTCTAAATCTATCGTCTTAGTTTCGTTTTCCTTAACAACAAAGTCATTAGTGACTTTTGTTTTATTAGAAATATTGAATTCCAATTCCACGCTCTTCGTAGGCCTGTTATCAGTGGGAACATGTAATTCGTTATGGTGAATATCATTAGACTCTATTTCATTTGTATCATTATGAATTTCAAAGGATTTAGTTTCAGCTGCCGTCTTGTTTTGTGTTTCTAGTAAGTCATCAGATGACCCTGTGGAATTCAAGTCGTTCTCATTTATTGTATAGGAAGAATTAAGATTATCTTGTTCTTCTTTTTTATCTGCCGGAGAATCTTCATAATTTTCACTCAATTTCTCGTCTAACGGATCATCTTTTTCAAAAGTTAAGTCCGATTCATGACTCTGATTTTTCATTAAAACATTTTGAACTTTCTCTCGATCAAGACTGATAGAGCTTTTCTCTTTTTCAACAGCATTAATTTTAGAACTTTTATTGCGAGCCACGTTGTCTTCTTTGTGAATTTCTTTATTATCTTTTGCGTCCTTTTTAGTAACCATTTTTGATTGTTGTGTTCTCTGAGATTCACCTCTAACTGAACCATTTTCTTTCCGTTTGGACTTAACATCATTTAATTTTTCTTTGTCTTGTTTGTTTGTTGTGCGTGACACATCATTCTTTTGATTTAACTTTTCATTAACTTTAGATGTGGACTTCTTTGAATCAGTAGTTCTTTTAATAGATTTATTGACTTCCTTAGTTTTTACGTCAGGTTCTTGAGCCGATTTTAAGCTATCTTTGTATTGCCTCACAGCTTTATCTGAAGATAATTTATTATCCAATGCCAGTGCTAGACATTGTAGTAACTCGTTTGTTTTTTCGGGCTCCTGACCTGCTACGATTTTTGAAGATTTTACAGATAGTGATTTTCCTGTAGTAGTACCTGCAAAACATGATTTTGATATGTTTAATTTTTACATTGTTATTTATATGATTTATATTATTAATGTAATACGATAGAGCAAGTTTTATCATTCATATTTTTTTTACCTTCGTCTGCTCTTTATCAAATGTCATTATTTTCTGAACGTTGTTAGGTAGGTACCTAATACTCTGGGCGGGCTGTACAGTAAAATGTTTTGATTTGAATTGTATCTTTTAATTTTCTAAATAGAGGGGGCTCTCTTCATCAAGTCAGTGTCTCTAATAAATCTCTTTGAATTAACTCCAACAAAGAGGAATGAGCTTCTCAAATATATTGGTACATAATTATAATAACATATTGTAAAAATATATAACTCCGTGTGCATTAATTAAATAAATTATATCATGTTAAATGTCAATTTAACACATTAAGAGATCTACCTTTTCTTCACAGTATTTTGTAATAAATGTAATACCTACCAGCTTTTGCCCGGGGCTCCGCCCACGTGTATGTCGGTTATCGTGGTAATTCGTAGCCAATGCAATGTTTTAAAATCAAAGTACCTATGTCCATGGCAAATTTCATTAAAATCGGTGCAGCCGCAGCGGTAATGTAAAAAGAGACCTAATTACTTTCGCATCTATATTATCATTTAACATTGCCAATGGATTGACTACCCCTCCGTCCCCCGGCCCCCGCACCCCCCCCTCTCTCTCTCTCATAGTAGGCGCATAATGATGCTTTATTCAAATCAGTCATATCATTAGTCCAGTCATTATAGTAAGTTCACCTCGGAATTCGAGATACCCAGCTGTAATTCTGTAAATACTTGTATATTGACACCCTAAAAGTTGTCTCAAAACCTACTTATGGTAGGGTGTACGCAACTATTAAATTTCAAGGTCAAAAGTCACAAATTTTTTTTTTAAATATCTTATTTCCTATGGGTTTTTTGCTATTTGTAATCATCAATGTCAATATTGTAAAATACAAAATTCTCTACAAATTTTGTTTAAAATTTTTATATACGGTGAACCGTTTTGGAGATGTAGGGCGGAAAGCGCGCGGTCACAGCATCACTTCAGGTCAACCGGTGCCTCCGGTCGAAAACGCGCTATATATAGTTGATGAACTATCGATAAATCAATGATTATAGATATTTGTCAATTTTTGTTAACTATTAGATTATATTTTATCATTTTTCTCCTAACCTATCCACTTTTTATTCAGTATTAATTTATTTAACAACACTTACCTGCCCATGTAATTGCAGAATTGTTAATGAAAATATAGGAATTATATTTGAATTTTAACCTAATTAATATTAACAACAATAATAACAATAAAAATAAAATACAATAAGAAAAAATAATAATAAAATTACATGATGAAATAAAAACAAATAAATTATGAATTATTATTTTTATTAAAAAATATTATTCAATACATTTATTTATATTAAAAGTAAAAAAATGGAATATTGGCTACAAAAACTACAATTTATAATTTTATTCATTTTCTTCCTCTTCATCGTCATCTTTCGGCTGCTGGTAAATTTCAAACTTGTCTTCATTATCGTCTTCAACGACATTTGTCTCAAGTTCTTCCATGATTTCGGGGTCAAAGGTTCCATCTTCCTTAACGTCGCTCTGATATGGTAGAGCATTGAGACAAGCTTGCCCATTACATTGGCCACAAGCTAAAGAGCATTGCAAGCCCTCTTTCCTGCAACCACAACCACTCTTGCAGTTGCAGAAAATTGTATTTAGCAAATCTTCTGGAGCATGTGGTAAAATTGTAATGATAGGCTCCAGAAAATCGTTTCGCATTGCCCAACCCCATAGTTGGGGTTCCAAATCATGTCCTAACCAAGTTTGAACTTGATAATATACAGGTTTGAAATGTTGATGAGCAGCTGCACTTGTTGGTGGAATATTTGACCATATATTTGAATATTTACTTGTTGACCTGAAGTGATGCTGTGACCGCGTGCTCTCCGCCCTCTATCTCGAAAACGGTTCACCGTATAAAAAAAATTTAAACAAAATTTGTAGAGAATTTTGTATTCTACAATATTGATAATGAATACAAATAGCAAAAAACCCATAGGAAATGAGATATTTACAAAAAAGCGCAAAAAACCGATTTTTGTGACTTTTGACCTTTAAATTAATATATATAATAATAATAATTACAGATTTACAGCTAGGTATCTCGAATTCCGAGATTCTTACCTAATTTAAGCTTAAATGACTGGACTACATGATAATTTTTAAACTATTCGTCCAAATTACTTGGTGTAAAAGACAAAGTTTATCTATTTATTGACAACATCTATAGATGGACAATTACATTCACCTGCACTGGGATCATGCTGTCAGGATATTGTGTAATATGTGTATAGACCTATAAAACTAATGGTACTTCCACTTACTTATAACAAATATAACTTTGTTAAGAAATGATATTTTACTGTCTCGATCTTTAACATTATCCGAAATAAGCTCCTGTTCATCAAATAATTTATCAAAAAATCCTGTTGTCTTCAAGACCTGAAAATAGATAAAAAATCTTTGAAACTTGTTAAAAAAACAACATTTCGCGCATTAGGAATTCGTCCTGTGTCGCAGGGGAACACATATAAATATTCATGAAACAGGCATAAAGACCACCTCCACCAGTGGTCAACGGAACAGATAATTTACATAATTATAGATGTAGGGTAGGCGCTTCTCTCCGCTTTAACTGGGAAACAAACAACATATGGTCCATATGCTCTGCTGATTGAGCTATTATTTCCGATTTTATTAATTGCACTAAATAAATCATTATTTAGTGCAAATAATTTGCATCTTCATTCGTCCTTGAGGGGCTTTGTGTCCTACTCCTCAAATAACATTAATAATAACTAACTTTTGGCCGCGGCTCCGCCCACGCAAATATCGGTAATCGCAACAATAAGTAGCCAGTCTTTCTCCAAGGTGTATATACCAAAATTCATTCAGATTGGTTCAGCGGGATAGCCGTGAAAACGTATCAGACAGATTTACTTTCGACCGGCAGACAGTTACTTTCTAACGTACATTATCTCATCATCCTATACATTATCAGTATAGGTATACTGAACTCCACATATAATTTATATCCCGAAAGTTATCGCAATAAATATGAAAGTCAGTACTCACTGTAGTTACAACATCGTGTAAAAACCTAAAAGGGGGCTTTCTAAGTAATTTCTCGCTCAATGGTGGGCGCTTTACATATTTTCCAAGGGCGATTTGAGTTGACTTTATTACTTCTGGCTCTACTTCCTTTTCCATTGTACATGCTTTTCAACGTCCTAAATTCTATCTATACTAAACTACGCATTAGAATAATTATTATGTATTTGATTAATAAGTTCAATAAATTAACACGATGACGATGATTCACGTATTTATTTTAGTTTACATATATTCGTATCCATAGCAACCGGTAAAAATAATGATGCATAGAGACTGTAAAAAAACTACGTTTTAATAATATGCAGCGATAGGCACATACTAGGCTCTGAGATGTCACATGTTAATTTATCCAGGCCTGTTAATTCAAAACACAGTATTTTATCGGTTTGTTGTAAGAAACGTAGGTAACATATTTTTTTTATAAAAATGGTCTATATTTGCAAGAGTACCTAATAAAGTCTTGTTAGGACCACTCGAATTTCGAAAATTTTAGCTCTAGCATAGTAATGAGTTTTTTCAAACAAATGTTTAAGAGCAATGCAATTTTTCTAAATTATCAACAAGCAACATGGAAAATTTATGAAATTTTATTGTAATGAAAGATGTTTACTTAAATTAAATTAATTTTAAAATCCCGCCGTACTTTTAAGACTGTGCTGCCAGCGTAAATAAAATGTAGTTTTAACTTTTAACTACGAATCTCTAAACTGATTACAATAAAAATATGAGCACTATACTGATTAAATCTGTGTTTGGAATGGGAATGTCAAAAACTATTTCCTTATTCTTTTTAATTTCAATATAGCACTGAAGTACTGAACTTTAGACTAATGGTGGAAACACATTATCGGACGCGGCTGACCACTGATGTAGTGTGCACAGTCTCGTCAGTAGTGGGTATGTCCCGGCCTGCAAAAATGAAAATTTCGATATAAAAAAAAAATATATTGATAAATATTAATTAGCCTTTTCGGACTACGATAATTAATTTAAGAGCCCCTCTTTCGTTTTCCCAGGAAAAAACAAAATATCATTTTTATTTTTTCACCTTTTCAAATACCAGTATCTCTTTCAAATATGGTTATTTTTTATTCTATCAAGCGTAAAAAAATTGCCCTTGAGCTGATTTAAATTGCCCTCGTGTCAATTATTATAAATATTTAATAATAATCCTATAAAATGTAAAAAAACCCTAATGGGATTTAGAAGACAATTATTTGCGTTAGAAAAACGGCAACACTGCTCTAGTCTAAGGGCAATATCAAAATAAAAAGTTATTTTCTCATTGTAAGTCATAATAAAAAATGAAGCTGATGATTAAAGTAATAATTCAATGTAAGTAGTTTTAGTAGAACTAGATTTTTATTATCATTTGGTATATTGTGGGGATAATGTTGAGGTAAACGTGAGTTGACAATGCAAATTAAAACATTGTTTATTTTTAAGTCGAACATATAATCTCAATTTTAAGTTGTATCTCAGTATTTATTTTGAATATGAAGTTTAATAATTTTCTTGAATTGAATTTGTTATACCTACTTATATAAAATTAAATCCTATTTATATATTTCTTTTATAATCTAAGGTGAAATCTCCTTAACTGACCTAATAATTCCAATATTTCAAGAAATAGTGAATTTTAAATAGATAATAAAAATCTAGTAATAATAACAATACTTAATGTAAAATGCATTGAAATATAACTTTAATCATCAGCTTTTTTGTTTTTGTTATAAATTTATGCTGCCCTTAGTCTAGAGCAGTGTTGCCGTTTTTTTACCGCGCATGCGCAATGCGCGAATTTACGTTTTTTTTATTTTTTAAAGAATTATTACTAAATATTTATAATTGACACGAGGGCAATTCCAATCAGCTCAAGGGCAATTTTTATTTTGTAGAATAAAAAATAACCCTATTTGAAAGAGATACGAGTATTACATTTAAAAAGGTGAAAAAATAAAAATAATATTTTGTTTTTTCCTGGGCAAACGAAAGAGGGGAACATAAATTAATCAACGTAGTTCGAAAGGGCTAATTAAGATCTATAATTTTTTTTTTTTTTTCATCGAAATTTTCATTTTTGCAGGCCTGGACATACCCGGTAGAATACCAAGACCTGATAGATCACGGCTGTCAGCCGCGTCCGGGAATGTGTTACCAGCTTAAAAAGAAACATACATACATACAGATATTCTCGTTCTCAACACAAAGCTAAACGAGTGAATGACAATTAGACAATTACTTTTTGTACTTTTGAGACATTTTTACAGGAAGATTTTTAGATTTTATTCGAAGCTGTAATAACAGCTCACATATTTTTGTAGAGTTGATAGATATAAAGACCTCAAATTTTTTCAAATGATTATAGTAAACCCCTGTCACAACACTGATTGTGTTGCTTGCGTAGACGTGGCGTATTAGTTTGACAAAGTTTTTTTTAACAAATTAGTAAGCGCCTGAGTGAAAGGAATATCAAAATTGGTAAATGTGAACTCATTGCATTTGTATAAGTTGTAAACAATCTAAACAAATAATGTAATGTCCTAGAGAATTTAGTTTCATTGTTAGAACAATATGCCTCCAAAAAGTAAGAGAAAGGGAAGGCCGCCAGGGTCTAAAAATAAGAAGCCCTCTGTAAAAGAGCTGGCAAAAAAATTGGATAAAATAAAACGGAATAATATTGAGGAATCGGTTAAAACACCTACTGATTTTCAGTGTACTGTATGTAACAAGTATTTCCCATCCAAGAAAATACTACTGAAACACAAGGCGTTAGAAGTATCTAAAGTAATTTACACGAAGGTAAGTTATGGCGCCTATACTTCACTGTCCTACGCGTATTTAGTGTAACGTAGCTATCCGTAAGCGCTTCTTTTCAACATTGCTCTGAAAATTTAGAATTTTATCAATATAATTGTTGCAGGTACCAATTAATATTAACATAACATGTTGGTTTGTTTGTTTATATCATTTCAGTCCCCATTCAGTTGTAAAGAGTGTCGCAAGAAATTCAGATTTGAAAAAAGCTACCAGAAGCATCTAAAAGATGAACATTCCAAATTACCAAACAGCGTTTCCTGTGACAAATGCCATGTACGCTGTCCTGATAAGGATAGTTTAGAGGAACACAAACAAAAAGTTCACGAAAGGAACATGTTTTCATGTCCACATTGCAAAAAGGAGTTTGTAAGGTCATCCCATGTTTTAAGACACTTAGCGCAAAGTGGATGTGGTGGAAAATATCCTGCTTATTATGCTTGTGAAGTAAGATATAAACCAATCCATACATTAGAATATGAAACATAATATTTTATGACTGAAATACTACTCTTTTTTTTTTATAAGTGAACTTAGGAAACTGACTACTCTACTTGATAGAAATGAGTAGAAATCAAGAGTGGTGGTAACCATCCTCATTGTGAGTATGTATAGTGCAGCAGGGTCACCCACACCATGCTATATTACATGAGATGCTTCTACATAAAATTATACATAAAAATAGTACATTATACAAAGCATATAAAATTGGTGTAGTGACAACTAGAGAATATGGAGTGTCACCAAACTTATTCATCCTGTGGGACCATGGGTAAGAGATAGAGGGTAAGAGCCAACTAAGGGAGCTTATTACACAGAAAAAGAGTACTGCAAAGTGAAGATAAATATCTTAAATGTCCGATGTGGGTCGTGTTATAGGTCAAAACCTAAGGAAATGCCAAGTCCATAGGAGAAAAAATTATTCATTCTCAAATTTTCATGATGTTCAAATATATACTTTCCATTTAATAAGCTATACTTAGCATCTGGTTTCAAACAGTCTGGTCGACTGCCTTGTTGGTCTAGTCGTTAGCGTATGCGGCTGCCGATCAAGAGGTCTGAGGTTCGATTCCTGGGTCGGAACAAACATTTGTATGAACTGCAAATATTTATTTTGGAGTTTGAGTGTTTTCTATCTATAATTAATATGTATGTATTTACAAAAAAAAAAATGTTTATGTATTTATATCTGTTGTCCAGTACCCATAATACTCTGCTTTGTTTGGTACTAGATGGTGTGTAAGATGTCCAAAAAAATATATAAGTTTTTAACATGACTTTTTTAGGAAAAGAAAGGGTAGAAGTTGCAAGATGTAACTAAATACAGACTAGTAAAAGTACATGAAGACCAATTTATGATCTTGGATGTAAATAAGTAACACTTTATATTGACTTCATAATGATTTTAAATGTTATGTCTATTGTTTTCAGGTATGTGATGCAACCTTTTCAAGAAAAGATAATTTAACAGTACATATTCGTTTGCAACATATTTTCAGAAAAGATCATGTTTGCAAATACTGTAAATTCAGTACCAAAAACTTCTCAAAACTAGTGAACCATTGGCATAAACATCATTCAGGTAGTTAATAAAATCCATACTACTAATACCTTCAATTTGAAAGTAACTTTGCACTCTGTCTGTTATGCTTTCACAGCCAAACTGCTGAACCAATTTGGATGAGTTTTGGAATAGAGATATTAAATCTATCTTGAAGAATGATATAAGGCAAGTTTTTGTTGCAAAAACATTTAGTCGGGGAGAGTCGCTGCCAAAAGCTGGTAAACAAAGTGAACAACAATCCTTACTATGCAAATGCAAAAGTAACTCTGTCCATATGTCCAGTTTTCACGGCAAAACTACTGAACTGATTTAATTATTTTTGGTACACATAGTTTAAGAGCCTTAGAATGGACATAGGCTTTTTTTACTAGATAACTGACGCATATTAAACTGAGGTCTTTTAATTTATAGAAACACCTGATCAATATCAATGTGCCGAATGTTCAAAATGGATCAGTTCTCGTGCGGCTATGATGAAGCACCTGGAAATACATGGTGAAAAGAAATATTCCTGTGACATGGTAAGAATTTAGTTTTTTATAACTTTAATTTAATACAACCATACACAAAACAAAAAGAAAATACTTGAAACAAACCATTGTGATCAATGGTTTGTTGGACCCATCTTATCAGTGTAGAATAGTGCGCCAAAACCTCTTTTCTAAAGAGAGGGCTATGTCCAGCAAACTGTTATAGGCTATTGGTGATGATGACATCAACATTTTTGTGATAGTTACCCCATCTATGTTTTTAATAAACCAAAACTAATTAGGTAATTTTGTTCCTTTATGTCTATACTCAGGAATTTAGAGGTAAGCCATTTGTATTCAAATTTAGATTGTTTTGTTACTTTTTACTTACAGGAATTAATTCATCAAATCTTTTTGAACTTTATTCTAGAATTGTATATATTCCAACTAATAGTGATCTTTATAAATAAAACATATTTTTTTAAGTTTTTTTAGGTTTTTAAGTTCAGATGTATCATAGTATACTTAGCCAACTCCAACCTAGTTTAGGAAAAAAATTCAGAGAATGGTTCAGAATTAATAATGTATTCTATTAATTTTGTATCATTCTCTAAACTTTTTAATTACACATTACAATATTGCAATTACATTATTGATTCAAAATCAATTGATATAAGATATTTTCTTGAATGAATAGAAAATGTATATTCTTTTATCAGATACAGTATTTTCCTAGTATCTATATTTTTAATCTTATTTGAACTTCAAATCCGTACAATTACAACAATTTCCTACAGTAATTGCTGTTGCTTTGAAAATAGTAACCGATATAATTACTTATACATAGGATAGATAAGGTATGGTGGATAAGAATTAAATCCTCTTATGATGGTCAATTACCAATATAAGATTATTTAACTACTTTTGACTTCTAGTTCTTGATAATAGTAGAGCTAATGGTATGTTTCAGTGTGGATACAGCACGTACACGGTAGAGGTGATGCGCCGGCACATTCTCACGCACGTAGAGGACAAGCCGCACAAGTGTAATTTGTGCAACCGTTCCTACATACAGCGTGTTCAGTTGCAACGACATTTGGAGAAACATATGGTCAACATATGCTCTGAGTGTGGTCAAACATTCTCCTCCAGAGCCAAGTATGTTATGTTTATAAATATTTTTTACTACCAAAAATAAAAAAATTAAGACAATATAGAAAAGAGGTAAACTAAGCAAATGAAGTGTGTGTTTGAGATAGGCGCTCGCGTACGTTTGTGTGTGTGAATTAGTGGTTACTGTGTGCGTGCGTGTGCGTTTCACTGTATGGATTCAGATTTAGCATAATTAATATATCCCAGAAATTTGCAATCAGGTTATTTGTTTCTACTTAATTTTTGTTTAATAGATTCCTGTCAGAGTGCCTCTACGGTGGCTGTTGGAAAGCATGAGTAGAATTCAAGGGTGGGGTCACCACACTCCTTATTTACTCAGTATAAAAAACTACTATTAAAAAGTTTTTTTTCGAGGAACTTGTTTTACAAACTTCTAAATAACTGTTTGTGAGCTGTGATTGTGTTCGGCTTCTCTCGGGTTATTATACAGTCCAGTCTTTATCCCGTACATCAGGGATTTAACATAACAGTATTTTACAAAAAAATAATAGCCGTGATATTCGGCATACTCACGGGCAAAAACTAGCTATAGATAAATGTATAACAATGAAAAATTTATTACAGAATGTTGGTACACTTAAGAGAGCATATGGGATTGGAAAAATTACGCTGCCCACTTGAATCATGTCCATATTCCACGAAAGATTTTATTAGTGAAGCGAGTTTGAACTGCCACCTAAACATACATTTAGACAACAAGCGTAAGTACAATTTTACTTAATGTAACTGTCCTCAAAGGCTAATGGCACGATTTTGGATAGACACGGTTCTGATTCTAGATGAAGTAACAGTAGTTTCGGGACCTCTCTTGTCTCAGATGCAAAGTAGCATACCGTGTGATTTTAGTCGGTCTGATTCCGACGCACCATTCTATCACAAGCACCGATTGGGTAACGGCCGAAGAGTCCTGTTTTTTGACCATATTTCTTAGTGAGAATGTGTTGTAATCTCTTACTCGGAAATTACTTCTTATAACATCAGCTATCTACTAAGTCCCATGAAAACGATCCAGCTGTTGCAGAGATTAGCCTCAACAAACAGACAGTCAGACAAAAATTTCTTATTTGATGTGGGTAGCTTAAATATTTCCATATTTATATATGCACTCACAACACTACGGCTATGCGTAGTTAACAATTTATGCATGTGTAATGTGGTTACAGCTCACAGCTGCGACGTGTGCGACAAGAAGTTCCACTCAGAGATAAACCTAAAGCGGCACCTGGAGACGCACACGCTGGACCGTCCGCGGCGCTGCATGTACTGCGTGTCGGCGCGCGCCTACGTGCGCGGCGAGCAGCTCATCCGCCACGTGCGCAAGACGCACCCCGACGCCTTCCGGGCGCACTTGCTGCACGTGCGGAACGTGCTCGTACGTACACGCTACACCAACACTCACTTTACACGTGCGCAAGACGCGTCCAGACGCCGATTAAAAGTCATTACGAGATTTAGAACTGTATTAAGTGGCAGTAAGCGTTCTACTATGACAAAGCCGCCACACCGACGTGCTTTATTAGCAGTGCTATTCTCTAAGGAAAACGCAGTGAATTTCGTTCATTTGGCGACTTTGTAACTACCTGGATGTATTTTAGTAACTTTTTTCTTTTACAGGGCGCATCTAACACTACAGAGAGAGTGAAAAAATCAGAAATAGAGTCGGTTCTCAATTTGTTAGATGCAGAGGCTGATCGTATTCTCCAAGGGTACAGCGGGTCGGGGGTGCTCTACGGCGGTATGCAGGAAGATGTAACCGTTCCCAATGAACACTCAACAGAAAAAGTAATTGTCTTGCAATTTCTTATTAAAATCCATACTAATATTACGAGTATAAAGCTAAAGAGTCTGTTTATTTGAACACGCTATTCTCTGGAAGTATTGGTCCGGTTTGAAAAGTATTAGTGTTAGATAGCGCAGTTATCGAAGAAGGCTATGGTCTACATTTCATCACGCTACGAGCAGAGCGGTGACCGTCGGTAGGAGTCGAAGTTGAGCGGAGTATCAATGAAAAATGTTTCAAAAACATGGGTAAATTATTTCATAAAACGCGGTTTAGACTTTTTTTTTTAAATATAAATCTGCGGGATTGCTACCATGTACCTTTTTGTTTGTGAGTATCCGATATGAGTTACTCCGTGATCATGGCGCTTTTAACAGCGCCGAAATATCGGATACTCACAAACAAAAAGGTACATGGTAGCAATCCCGTAGATTTATATTTTTTTTTGTTATTTTTAAGTCTATCTAAGTACTCTCTACTTCAGGGATCACCATCCTCATTGTGAGTGCATACAATGCAGCATGGTGACCCACACCATGAGATGTTTCTGCACTGATGCAGAATGATTGGGCTTCCAGTCTCACACTCACCAACGAAAGAGGTTGTTACGTTGGTCTTCTGTGTGAGAGTAGTACTGCCCTGGTTGAGGAGGCCCATTCGTGCTGAAATGAGCGTGACTCTACAACCTATAATATAATATACTAGCTGACCCCGCGAACTTCGTACCGCCGAACAGTCGATTCAACGTCACTCAATTGTTTTGTATTCTCGGGATTTTTTTAATTTTTTTTTCCCCAAGAACCGTCCTCCTACTTCAAAGAATGTTATAAAAAAAGAATTGGCGAAATCGGTCTAGCCGTTCACGCGTGATGACGTGACCCAGGAAAATAGGGATTCATTTTTATATATATAGATAAGGGTAAAGTATACCATTAAGGATTTTTTTCTTTCAGAAACCGAACAATCCTCTAATGTCGGAAGAAGATTTGGCTGATAATTTAAGTAAACTTATTACACAACTCATTGATCAGGAGACCCTCAGTCTGTTTGGCTGGCCGGATGAGGCTGTAGATGTGGTAATTATTATTTTTTTCACACAGAAAAAAAAACAAACAGTATCAAATTATTTTAACTATGATTCTATAAACACTTGCCTCTTTCTATTATTACTTTCAAAATTATTTGGGTCGAGATACTAACTACACCGGTTTTACCAGAATGTCAGGCTGCCTTGTTGATCTAGCGGGTAGCGTATATGACTGCTAATTCAAGGATCATGGGTTCTAATTCCGTATCGGGCTGTTGCTTTTTCTTACAAAAAATTCTTAATAGGATCCCGGAAAATGGAAAATGGTGAGTGTCGAACATCTGTGGCAATCCGGAAAGCAGTGCCTTCAATACTGATATAAAACCGGTTGAACTAGTAACCAACCCCAAATATAAAACTTGGGAGTAATAAAGGCTAGAATATTAATGTCCTAAGAATATAAGTTGTCAGCTAAGATTACTTTCAATATAGATAATGAATGATTGAATAAAATTATTAATACTATTATTTTAAACAGGTATTAGAGAAAGTAATAGAGCAATGCGGGGCTCGTCCAGCGGATCGTGAGAAGTGGACCAGAGTGCAGCGCCTGCGGGAAAACACAAAGCATTTGTTCTTATATGTCATTGAAGATAAGAACATCGCTCGGATGCTCGATACACACACGATCGATCAAATCATTACACACATACTAAAACAAGTCTCTGAAGACGATTCCATACAAACTAAACAATAATCTATGTTTTTTAAATTGTTTGTTGCTGAATCAGTTGTAACAAAGAAAATATACACGAAGGAGGTACCTTTTTCAAGTCTGGTTAAGAATAATTATCTTATTATCAATCTATTCATAAGTACGAGAAAGTTTATTTGTTTTAGTTTTAAGATAAAGTTTTGATATTTAAGAAAATTTATGTCGGCCAATGAGCAATACTAAATATATTGACGTAGGAAAACGTATTTGCTGTAAGCCTCAAAAAATCGAAAATACTTTTTTTTCATCATTTTATTTAGAAAAAACACTGCATTGATTGTTCCAAGTCTCATTATTCTAACGTTAACAAAAAAACTTACGCTATAAGGTTTTTGAACAATAATAGTGTCTTTTTGGTATAACTCTGTCAAAACACAGTATTTTTGATGCATATGTTGATTACGCCATTGTGCTAGGCGCGGTAAAATCTGCTCGAACAGGCAGATCTGCTCCACCGTCGCCGGGCGCGTGGCCAGTGTGTGAAGTCCCTTACTTTAAAAAAATCATTTAGTTTTACATTAACAGCAATTAAAACTTTTAAACATAACAGAAACATCTAGTTGCAGAGAAAATTCCTCATGGATACAGCATTCTATCGGTCTGTGAAATAAAACTTGATTGCTGTAAGTCAACCACTGCTTTTATTTGACTTAGAATTATATCTTCATACGTAACATGTAACACAACATATAAAAAAGCGGCCAAGTGCGAGTCGGACTCGCCCATGAAGGGTTCCGTATCAGCAAGTAACATCATATAAAAGTTCTTGTAATTCGTTGTAACTTTCATCGATGTTTTCATACTAGTGTATTGATTTGATGAAAGGTATATTGCTTGTTACGATTTATAATGTATGAAAAAAAAAAACTACTCATTAGATCTCGTTCAAACCAATTTTCTTTGGTAGTTTGCATAGTAATGTACAACATATATGTTTTTTAGTTTTATCACTCTCTTATTTAAAAGTTAGAGACACACATTTTTCCACTTTGGAAGTGTCTCTCGCGCAAACTATTCAGTTTAGAAAAAAATGATATTAGAAACCTCAACATCATTTTTGAATACCTATCCATAGATACCTCACACGTATAGGTTTGATGAAAAAAAAATTTTTGAATTTCAGTTCCAAGTATGGGGACCTCCAAAATGTATTGTTTTTTTTCATTCACAGAATACATCGACTGACCAAATTTGAATAGTATAGCTCTTATAGTTTCGGAAATAATTGGCTGTGACATACGGACGGACAGACAGACAGACTTGACGAATCTATAAGGGTTCCGATTTTTGTCATTTGGCTACGGAACCCTAAAAATACGTTTTTAAAAACATGTTTTTACGAGTTAACATTTTTTTATATAGTTCTTTCTATAGTTAGTGAGTAAAAATTTTTTTCCAAATTCTGATTTTTTTTGTCTCCTGAACATTTTATGTTTTGCGGCTTACAGCAAATACGTTTTTCACCGTCGATATGTAATTAAACAATAAATAGAATAATACGCGATACTTCCAGAAAGATGTAAATTACTATCTGTGATTGCGGATATATAATAAACTTTAAATATTCACATGTACCATGTGACCACTCTTTTTGTGGTATTTTTATGAGACTCCAGAAAAATAACTTTTCAGTGAAGAAGTTTATAGACTAATTTCCAGCTAACGGAACTGATCTCCGAATCGGTATGGATTATTCAATCTTTAAGGATTGTGAATTCTGTAGGTACACAGTGTTTTAGACTTTCAAACCTTGGCGTGGGGATCTGCCTGTAGCCGAAAGAATCTTACGATGTAAATGTATGACTCCGCACAGCTTTCGTGTGTTTGATGTGTATGCAAGCCATTTGTTTGAAATCATGTCATAGAGAACTCTTTACACGATAAGTAATCAACTTTATTTAGTACCTACATCAAAAGGAATAAGCAATTATAGTCATAAAATTAATCATTTAAAGTGCAATCGATTTTACTGCGTCTAAATCATGTTCTTGAAAAACTCATTAGGCATTGTTTGCTTGGAGTACGGATTCTAAAATCAGATTTTATTGTAACAAAAAAAATGTACAGTATAATGAAATAATATATTTTTATAAAGCTTTGGCATTAATAGCAATACTTGTGGGTACATAGGAGGGGTCTCTTATTATTTCTGGGGGGACTCACACTTGTGAGTTGTGTCTATGGAGGCAGTAGTTGCTTGCGAGGCAGGTAGATTGAGCGTCTAAAATATATCATAAAAAATATTTTAATATAGTATAATACATAGTTGAATAAACAGGAACAAATAAGAAGTAGAGATGCACTCTGATGCGGCTGTTAAAATTTTATATTGGATTAAATTACGTATAAGTTTTATGGGCTGCGCAAATGCGGGACAGATTTTGTCTGCCATTGTTCCTCATCTGCGCAGGCCTTAAGACAAACGAAATAGATGTAAGTTCAAATGGTAAGTTAGACCCAGAATACGGTCATAATATTATTGTTCTACCTTTTAATAACTTAATGTTATAGAATAAAAAGGATTACTATCGTTAGATGCGCCCGGCTAATCAAACATAATATTATTTAGTTTTTTTTTAATCTCTCGAAATTTATTTATTACAATAACATCTTAAATACCAAATATAGTATAATTTTAGTATGTAATAGTTTCGTTTAATCATTATCATTAAAATAAATACACTTATACCAGTGGGGGCGTCTAACATGTGGTATCTTCATAGAATATGTTCGCATATTATTTTGTATGTAATTAGTGTGCTATGTATTGGGGCCTTAATGTTGACAGTGTAAATACACTGACTGAATTCGAAATTTACAAAAAATAGTATATATCATTATATTGACTGTTAATTGATCAATGTTGTTCCTCATTAGATGATATATCGTTATATTTACTTAAAATCTATGTATAAGTGGTAAGACTAAATAGTAAGAACCATTTTCTTTGTTTTTCAACTGTTTCTTTGTTTTTTAGTTTATTATCTTACAATGAGTTTTAGTGGTATCATCTTTATATCACACTTGTTTTTTTTTTTCAAATCATGTAAAAATATGTTTCGAGTTCATAATTATGTTGACCTTAGTATGGAAAGACCATACGGTCACATTGTATACTATACTAGCTAGAATCCACGGTGTTACCCGCAGTTACGTGTTGTAAATAAAGAAGCTAGTCTAAAAAAATGTTTGCCAAGTTACGCTTTATATCATCAGCTTACTGCTTTGACTGCACGGTTAGCACAGTTTTTTAAGCCGTCGCCAGCTTTCTACTGCGCCAAGTGTCGTGAGTTCAAATCCCTCGTGAGACAATACTTTGTGTGTTCCACAAATTGTTGTCCTGAGTCTGGATGGTCTTTGTGTCCGTTTCATGTGTTTGTAAAATATTGTCTAATGCGGGCGTTGTCTTTTTAAATAAGATAAGCTTTCTGCCAGTGAAAGTCCCGTCAAAATTGGCTCACCTGTTCCAAAGATTAGCCCAAACAAACAGACATATATACATACATTTGAAAAATTGCTTTTGTTTGCTTTGATATGCATTTAGTAAAAAAATGATATTACAAACAGACGCTCCAATTTTATTTATTTGTATAGATTGATGAAGTAAAACGTAACATTAGACTTACTACGACTACTAATGGTCTAAAACTAACCACATAGGCAAATGAAACGATGAACTCATTATTTTCAAAAATATATGCATTATATATACAAAATAAAAATACTTTTTGCTATATTTCTTAAATCATAAAAGTATGTGTGGAAAGGAAAAAAAAATTAACTGTAGGGTGTACCACAAAAATTTGCCTGGGTAGTTAAATTTTACAGGTCAACTGCACAGGTATTACATTTACCTGTTCAGTTTAATTGTACAGGTCGAAATGGGCCTGTGTAGCGGTCTTTGTAAAAAAACTGATTTCAGAACGAATTGGCCAGCTCGGTCGGGGCAGTACTCTCACTCAGAAGACCGACCTGAAACAACCGCATTCGTGTTGTCTTTCGCTGGTGAGTGAGAGACTGGAGACCAAATCAATCTACATCATTCGTGGATTATGGTGCAGAAACATCTCACTAAGCCACCAAGGTATGGGTCACCATACTGCATTGTATCACATTGAGTATTCTGGCGCCTACTTCTGGATTCTACTATGCTTTTCATGAGGCAGAGTAGAGTCACTTTCGTAGGCTTAAATATAGAAATAAAACCATTAACATCACATCAACCTCTGCTGCTGGGGTCACTGCTTTAACTGATTGTTTGTACATGTTTACCGCTATATGTATCATGTTTACAGCTCAAACTTACCTGACGTTTGTACCCAATTGCAGGTATACCTATCATTTTAAATACACCTTACCGTGTATAGCTTCATACAATAATTTCTCATTAGCTAATGCTTTTATTTTTACCTGTTGACTGCGTTCAATATCTACACATTTTCTATACTTTTAAACTTAAGTAATACTTTCTCACTGTATAGATATTTAAATGTTTTCAAATATGTGCCTTGGAAAATGTAAGTACTTTAGGGTTATGGTAAAATAATGGTTATTAAATCTTTTCTTATGTTTCTTTGAAGTTTTAGTGATACATTTTTGATTTCTATTATACAGGGTGTAACCAGACGACTTCCGAAAACGAAAAATGCAGCTTCAGCACCCTAAAACGTATTAAAAAAAACTGTTGTCCTTAACAAAAATTGTAGGTGGAAAAACAATCTGTCAAGATTTTTATTCATTTCAGAAGAGAGCATCGCGTAGTCACGTAAATGCCTATTTATAACTATATAATATAACTACCTACGCGTCAAAGTTGTTAGTGGGCTAACGAAAATAGGCAGTGACTTGCGGTAGCCTCGACGAACCAGAAATGGCTTCTCGGGCATAGTACAGCTGAGCTCGTCTGGATGTAGACCAATGAACGCGATCCAAGAATGTAGGGTCTTCGGCACTTCGAAATTAAAGTTCTTTAACACACGCCTCCGAAGGTACCTATCGAAACGTCTTTTTCGGCTAATATGAAAGGGACTCGTACGCGCACCAAAGGCGTCGCTGTCGCGTGTATACTCCGACTTTAGATAATTAATAAAATGATGGAAGTTTCAAAGTTCTAGGGCTGAATATCACACGTAGGGTTTCCTATTCAAATTTCGCGTTTTGTATTAGAAATTTTATTCGATCAGCACGAAATCAATGTTAGGTTTTTTCCGTTCCGGCAAAAATAAGAACATGTGCGCCTAGTTGCAATTGTGTGTTTTTTTAGGAGTCAAACGAGGTGACTTATCGCCTGATGGTAAGCGATTACCGCCGCCCATGGACTACCATAATACTAGAGGCGTCACAAGTGCGTTGTGGCGAATGGGGGGAGGGTTTGAGGTTTGGGCTTTCGGTATCCTCACTCACTCGATGAAACACAGCGCCAGTACCGTTTCACACCGGTTTCTTGTGAGGCCGTGGTATCACTACGGTCGAGCCGGTCCATTCATGCCGAAGTGTGGCTTTCCCATGGTATGTAAGAAGACCATTCAGATTGCCGAATCTGTATTGATAACCTATTCAGTATCAAAAAAAATATGTATAGTACTAATATTGACGTTATCAACCCTAGTCCGATTTGAAAACTTATTTCAGTGTTAGCCCATTCATCGAGAAAGGCTATAAACTGCATAATATCGCACAACGACTACGACGGCGGAGGATTAATGAAAAATGTTTTAAAAACGGATGGAAACGGAAACGAATTATTTCTTTTGAGAGTTTCCATTGAGTGAGCTGTAGTGTACTAGTGTTCGACTAAAGGTGGATTTCTGCCGCAGCTATAACCTTCAGTTGAAAATTCATTCATTTCTGCACGGACTGCACGGTTGGTCTTGTGGTTTAAGCGGTCTGCGCCAAGTGTCGTGGGTTCAAATTCCACGTGGGATAACACTGTGTGATTCACATTGTAGTTCTGAGTCTGGGTGGTTGTCCGTTTCATGATTGCCTTGATGGTGTTGTGGTTAGCGTATGCGACTGCTCATCAAGAGGTCTCGAGTTCGATTCCCGAGTCGGACCAAATGTTTGCATGATCTGTAAATATTTGTTTCGGAGTTTAGGTGTTTTCTATGTATAATAAGTATGTATTTACCAAAAAAAGTATGTATATCTACTTATATCAGTTGTTTAGTAAACTTAATACGAGCTCTGCTTATTTTGGGACTATAGTCGGATTTTTAATTAGACGATATCCACTGACGTTTACTGTGTTGTCAGTTTTTGATGAAATAAAAATAGTATTCTGACAAAGTGAATGATTGAAAAAACTCCTGAATGAATAAAATTAATAAAAAATAATAAAATTAAAATTAATTAATAAAATTAAAAAACAATCTTAAACACAAGTACACAATTAATTCTGTGCCATTACAACCAGTGGACTCTCAAAGAGACCTCGGAGTTATCATAACACAAACTGAAGTGGGATGAGCAAATTACAATGATAACAAAGAAGGCAAACTCAGTATTGTATATAATTAGAAAGGCATTCTATGTTATCAATAAAGAATTATTTCTCAGCATCTATTTAACGTACATTAGACCCTTGCTGGAATTCGCCTTTCAAATATGGAATCCATTTTTAAAAAAAGATATTGTTATGTCGGAAAGAGTACAACAAAGGGTAACTAAAATGGTCTTCTCTCTGAAAAACATGTCCTATGAAGAACGTCTGCTATAACTCAGTCTAGCATCACTAGAACCTCTATTCTAAAAACATAAACATTTCTGATCAGAAACAACAAAAAATACTTTTTTATTTATAATAATTTATTATAAAAATAGTATTTTTTGTTATTTATGAACTCTTTTGTATTTTCTATCAATACAAACTTATATGTCATGTTTTCATTGACATACATCAAAGCCGGAATTTTCCAATGAAAGAAAAAATGTGGTATGGGGAAGGGGCCCGCCTTCGTAAGACTTTGGTTAAAACCGCATACCTAAACATTTCTTTTGGAGGAACGGGGGTGAAGCACCATGGAGCCGTCAAAGACCCATGTTGCCACTTTGCCTCAACAGGAATTAACCCAACCTGTTGAGGGATGTCAATCTGGGCTCCGACCAGCTGACTTAATGCAAGGAGGACAAGAGGGTGCCAACCTCCTTGTTGGTATGTGAGTGGCAAATTATGAAGCTGTGCATAGCGCCTCAGCCATCAGATACGTAACAGAATATCCTTGGTATCCGATGACAGTAACTCTACATAAAATATTGGTTTGAGGTAAAGAGATCATTAGAAATTCGGCGCTTCCAATAGGCATTCTATCCGGACAGACTGGTGAATCTAGAAATAAATTTTAGAGATATGACCGGGAACACCATGTTAGAAAGTCAGGCCGCAAATAGCACATGACAGATCTATTTAACAGGGCAATTGTGTCGTCTGACCCCTACATTTCTGATGTAAGAGTGAAGAAGAGGCTACAAAAATTAGACCGTAAGCCACTACCAGTGAGGGCTTTAGAACTGATCCAACATATCAAATACCAACATCAGATTTAAATGAACCAGATGATGTAAATGATCTCTTTGAAGATTGTGAGGATTTAATTTTTACATCCGACTTTCACAATTTATGCTTTTTAAAAATTTGTATAAATAGGCAAAATTTTCTGTCTGTCTGTCACTGAATTCGATTCGTTTATTTTTAACACAAGTGCAAGAAAGTACAACAAACAAACAAACCAAAACAATAGTGCAAATCTATTGATGTTCAGTAATTTAAAGACTAGAGTGAAATTTATTGACATGTATACTGCCAATACCCTTCCTGTTTACTTTGCCTTTGCCCACAGACGAGTAATATCTCTATTATCAACCCTAAAACCAAAGAAAAAAGTACAAAAATCGAGAAGCTTGTAACTTAAAGATCCTGGATGATTAGGATTTGTTTTTTTTGCATTACTGGTACTATTGCAGGCTAGTTATTTATCAAGGTTTTGAATCCAACTAAGACAAGATATAGCTGTAAAAAATTAGATCCTGAAATAACATTTTTTGTATTTCTCTCCGGTATTTTTCATGTTATGGTTTATATTTTTGTGTTATTTGTGTATGTTAAAGCCGCAAAGAAGGACATTAGTAGATTTACAGAAACTCATATGGGATTTAAGATTTTAATAAAAAAAGTTTTTTTAAATATTTACAAAAAAAAATCTTTTGATCAAAGCACATTTGAACATCAGGAATTTTCGTCTTTCTTTTTAAATTAATTTATCTATTTAATAAAAATATAATAAGAGGATGGTTGTTTTTTGGGTCAAAAAACATAATGCGCGGCGTTGAGCCGTCAAAAAACTGATTGTTGTTACATACTACTAGTATCTTATATCAGAGCACTTTTATACAATTTCATTCTTAAATAGATATAATATCCTTTTATAGTTTGAAATGATTAACTATTCACACTCATTGTTCATTCATCTGATTGAATGAGAACTGAACGCATCACTATTACTTTCAATATGGCAGCATTATTTTATTAAGTGACATTAGCTACTGTCAGGTAGCTTCGTCTAATTAAAAATCCGACTATAGGTGATGTTGTGTGTCAGATGTCTGAAATATTTATTTATTTATTAGGTATGTTGGTGAATTCAATCGGGACATAGGAATTTATATTCCTAATGCGAGAGTTGTCTTTAAGAAAAAACAAAAAAATGGTTTAAAGATTAGCAAAACATTCTAGAACTTCAGTAAAACAAAGACTGAACAAAATAGGTATTTATATACATGCCAAAACTTTTCTCGTTACCTACTGCTAGAATGTGTCTCGCCAAGTCCCCGTCGTATGGTATCCGGCAGAGTAGAATAGCAGTACCCGGGTTCGGTCCAAAGCTATGGGTGTGCCACTTATATATATGAGGCACATCTGATCCTTCCGTAGACCAGATAATGGGCAGAAACGTTTTCGTATGCTACAAAATTTCGCTTGCTCAGAGCTGAAAAAAAGATAGCGGTTGTAGCACGGTGATCCACGGGGTGTTATGAATGATTGGAATCATAATGGCGGCTCCACATTAGTGCCGAGAATTCACGCGCGAATTCTCGCCGTGAATTCGCGGCGCAAGTTGTGGCCTCCACATTCACGGGATGTTCTCACAGTCGTTCGTGAAACCCGCTGCGAAATGGACGCAGAAGCTGCTGCTGCAATAACTTTGTTTGCTGTGGCAACATAACATATATGTAGACGTCCAAAACAAGAACACAAAATACTAAAATCATACATACAAAATAACAGACCCTTTTACGATATAAACGATAACTGGACAGCAAAGTCTTTTTTCTTCTTTAATTCTTTGGGCCGGGAATGTGGGTATATCCGCGTGAACACCGCGCGAAGAGGGCGCGAACTCTTTGTCGCGGGACAAAATACCGACTGATCGGGAAACAGGCGTGAACGCGCGTGAACCACGCGAAAACCATCCACATTCACGTTCACGCCTATTCACGGAACTTCACGGCACCCAAAGAGTATGTAACATGACGGCACCAATGTGGAGCCGCGACAACGTCTTACACCTGCGCTCAGATCTCCTCTCAGGAGAGAGTTAGGCCATTCGTCCCCCCACACTGGTCGATGGCGTGTTGACGACTATCAAGACAACATTGTAGCTATGTAATCTTGCCGTTGGGTTGGAGTTTAAGCTGGATTGGTTTTTAAGCTTCCGAAGGCCTTCAAAAAAGCTTCACACGACTGATACGTAGTAGATTTTAGAAATGTTACTAAAGTTAGAGCCAATTTCTATTAATATAGCAACACTATTCATATTTCATTGAAAATTAAATGAAAGGTTTGCTTGCGCACTTCACTTGACTTCACATTCACACTTCACTTTGCGTCTGCGCTGAAGGTGATAGGACAGAAAGAAATGTGTATATAAACTGTGTCGAAAACTTTTTACTACTTTACTAAGTAATCACGACGTATTTAGGTGTACTTTATTAAAATATGTCTAGTAGCGTCCCTGTTATTGTAAGGTTATTAGCGTCGTCGGTGTCCGTAGCTCACAGAGCTGGAAAAATAGTGCGAGATGTAATGAGTAAAGGAGAATTGGGAATAATAGAAAAGGTTGCATATTATTAGTATAAGACAAAAAAAACAGTATCGAAATATGATCCATTTTCATTCAATGTTTGTGTAAATACTCATTTTCCATATTTAAATTGTTATTATCTTTTATTTTTTGTTATAATTATCTTCCATTAGAATACTTCCATATTTTTATTTTCCATATTAAATAAATGTTTTCAAATCAATTTATTTTAGTAGTATTTTTAGTGACTTATACTGTGGGTAGTAAAAATGTTATAAGTACAGATTGATTTTAGGGTAAAGATGACTACCAAACAGAAGCTGACAGATCTGCTCAGCGTTGTATCATTGCATCATTGGCAGCCCAGTACCCTAAAATTTCTATTATTGGTGAAGAGGATTCTTCTGAGAATGAAGTAAGTTCACACAATTGTTAAACTTTTTAAGTGTTATGCTAATTTATATTACCTGACTAATTGTAATCTCAGGGTCTGGGTTACAATAGTGGAGTTAATTCTATATGTTTATTATATATTACTTAGGAAAACTTTTATTTCAACTGCAGGGTGAAATAGCTAGTGATTGGCTAGTTTCTGAGCCTGACAAAGAACTGCTGTCTTTAGAATGCCCAGTTAATCTGCGGAGTATTAAAGAGGAGGATATAGTAGTGTGGGTTGACCCACTGGATGGTACTTCAGAATATACACAAGGTAACTAACTGTTTGAACTTGATCTGTTTCTTCAAAACAGCCAACACCCTCATATAGAAACATGCATTAATGTTTTTAAAAAACTTTGTTCTAAACTTCTACATATGAAAATTAATTTTAGGTGCCCTTATGTTGAAGAGAGATCCATGGGTTCGGTGGAAAATGTATTTAACACATCCACTTATTAGTATGAAGTGGTATTTAAGTTTACTCCAATCAAATTATGGTAAATTAGTCAAATCAAGATGTGCATAGCTGTTTTTGTTTTTGACATTGACATTGTAGTTGGTTCAGGTAGTCTGATTATTAGTTATGATGTGTTGTAGAAACAGTGCAATTACTTGTTTGATTACTTGTTTTTTAAAATTAATATGTTCAGTTCACTTTTCACAGATTTATAATTTCACAATTGCATGTGGCATGGGGTGTTGGACTCATCATTCATCATCATCATTTTCTAAGATTAACAACTGAAATTGTTGTAGGGTTCCTTGAGCATGTGACAGTTTTGATTGGAATATCAGTGAACGACAAACCAGTGGCTGGTGTGATTCATCAGCCCTACTATAAAACTATGGTAGGATCTGAAAAGATTATAGGAAGAACCATTTGGGGTTTACAAGAGGCAGGTGTAGGTGGTTTTACACCTACCCCACCCCCTGACTCTTTGGTTATTACCACTACTAGAAGCCATTCAAATCCTATTGTTGAAAAAGCATTGCAAGTTATGAATGCATCACAAATTCTCAGAGTTGGAGGTGCTGGTTATAAGGTATACTTTTTTTGTTAAAATATATTTTTCATAACTGTTGTGTAGAGACTGCCTAATGATGTAATACACATTGCTCTTCATAAATAAAATTTAACTACCCTACCATAAAATCATATAAAGCTTTTCTAAAGCTAGTTGATCCAATATCCTAATCAGAATATTTAAGCACTGTAACCATTCAAATGACAATCTGTTTTTAGAAGTTATATCTAAAATTAGAGATTAAAATTTTTCTTCTTTATAGGTTCTACTGCTTTTAGAAGGTAAGGCCTCTGTATATGTATTTGCAAGTCCTGGCTGCAAGAAATGGGATACTTGTGCACCAGAAGCAGTGTTGTCGGCAGCAGGTGGCAAATTAACAGATATTTGTGGTAACTTTTATAAGTATGGCTCATCAGTAACACATCCCAATAAGACTGGTGTATTGGCAGCTGTAAATGATGAATTGCACAGTTACGCTCTTAACAAAATACCACAAGAGCTAAAAGATACACTTAGTAATAAATAAGTATATATTTAGTTAAAGCAACTAAATTATAAATAAAACTATTATTTACCCTTGTTATTATATTTGTAACAAAAAAAATCAACAATGATTGCAATAATCAAAAAACAAAATTGTTATTATTTGGTCAGCTGTTTTATAATTGTTAAAACCTAAGATTAAAGTTTACTTTTATACTTTTGTAACATTGTTCTTAATTCTCTTCTTAAAATTTTACCAGAAGCATTTTTAGGAATTTCTTTAATAAACACCACACCACCACGGAGTCTTTTAGCTGGAGAAACCTGCCAACAAGAGACTGTTTTATTAGTATTTCTGCTCTCGATACATAAATGGGATATCCATTTATATATGGAGAGCAGGAATCGTAAATGTAGTATTTCGAAAACTTCACAAAAAGGCTTTTGATAGTTTTGATCACAAAAAACAAACTAATATCTTTCGAATTTCATTTCTTTATTAATATATGAGTTATGAAATGGTTTTTATGATATAACTACTAAATCCATAAAATTGATACAATCTCTGTCATGTCATTTTAGATCTTGCGAGTTGTATTATA
This sequence comes from Phragmatobia fuliginosa, assembly GCA_932526445.1. Taxonomy (NCBI): domain Eukaryota; kingdom Metazoa; phylum Arthropoda; class Insecta; order Lepidoptera; family Erebidae; genus Phragmatobia; species Phragmatobia fuliginosa. The sequence continues at coordinate 12,493,267 of OW052074.1, read as the reverse complement.
TTACATTTAAGAAAAAAAATGATATTTAAAAAAAGAAAATATAGGTGATGCCAAAGAAAATCACTTTTTCAAAGTTCGTTCATCTGTTTTAAAGCAGTCTGTCACAGATAGACCTACTTTTAAGACTGCAACATATTCTAATTTTACTGCACAAGTAATTTACTTGACTGTAATTAACACCATAACTGCTAATTTTAACAATGTTTATCCCCAGAAGACCATATTTTATAAGACAAATGTTTGAAAAATGGGGGTAGGTATACGGTGACATTACCTTTGAGGCGACAAATTCAACTAGATCTTTCTCTGTAACCTTTGACCCTGGCTGAGTAACAACGAAAGCCATGGGTAGTTCTCCTGCTTCTTCATTAGGGAGTCCAATTACACCTGCATCAGCAACTTCCTTGTGTTGCAACAGTAGCGCTTCTAACTCCGCCGGTGCCACCTTCAGACAGTGACAGATAAAATAGTACATTGTTCACCGAGGGAGGAAAGGGACCGATTACTAGCGAGGGAGCAGTTTGTGGCCCGAAGGCGCAGCCTAGGGCCACAATACTGCCGAGGTAGGAATGGGACTTTCACCCGAGTGCTACACAGTGCTTTATACTACACCTGTGAGGAACATTTAAAGTATTTTTAAAATAAAATCATAACGTAAGACACAATTCAGCTTAGAATTTGACAAATATTTCGCTCTTCTTTTGTTTTTTTTATTCTTCACAAAAGCATGTCAGTGTCACGGAGATTCCATATTTAAATTATATGAAAACTCTTTGGGCAGGCGCGCGCTATAGATAAGATAACAGATAACACATTAGAAATGAAAATTCATACAACTTTCTCTCACGCTAAAACACGTTAGAAATGGATTTTCATACATTTTATCCTCCCGCTTATTCAGGTCAAGGAAAAAACTAACGTTCTCTTCATTTTCAGGGAATATTGACTACTGTTCCGATCAGGTGTAGTATAAAAAGCTTTTTACACAATCTAATGTGAATACGTATTGGAAATTAAACCAATAAGTATTCACGAGTGTCTTTAGTGTATGATTAAGTTATTTGTATATAGTCGTAGCTTGCATATGTTTCTAAGGTCTATCTGATTTACACACCTTTATGAATAAAAATAAATATTTTGGACATCTTACACACAACATCATCTAGTCCCAAAGTAAGCAGAGCTTGTGTTATGGGTACTAAACAACTGATATAAATACATAAACATACTTTTTTTTGTAAATACATACATATTATACATAGAAAAACATCCAGACTCCGAAACAAATATTTGTGGATCACACAAATATTTGGTCTGACCCGGGAATCGAACCCGAGACCTCTTAATCAGCAGCCGCATACGCTAACCACTAGACCAACAAAATAGTCAAAAGAAAGCGTAAAATATATAAATATATTATTATTTTCATAGACAAGGCTAAATATATTTATCTTAGTTCTATACAGGCACTCACTCAGACCGTATCAAGTGAGAAATTAATCCCTTTGTATATTACATGTTTATATCATGATAAAAATGATTGCAGATAAGTTAGCTGTGTAGAAACTAGCCGGTCGTGAGCCGCTCTCAAGGTTACAAATCAATCTTAAACGTTAAATTACACCAAGCGAAAAAAAACCATATTAATAGAAAACCTTGAAAATATTTTTTGTGAATAGTGATTGTTGTGAGAAATCCATTCACTAAGGAAATAAAAAGCCATTCACTTATTACCTGGAAACCTTTGTACTTAATGAGTTCCTTTAGTCGGTCGACGATGTAGAAGTAGCCTTCTTCGTCGTAGTACCCAATGTCACCGGTCCTGACGTACCCTTCGCTATCAAACAACGCGTCACTAGACGCTTGGTCACCCATGTAGCCCTTCATACGTAGCGGCGACTTTATCCACAATTCGCCTTCCTGCTTTGGACCTAGTTTTTTTCCATTCTCTATATCTAATACCTGAAAAGATACTTTTATTTTATAACCCTTCAGTTGATTTTTATATCGCAAATACCTACATAATTCTGAGTGAAGTGTGCTCGTAAGTACCTACTCGTACTCTATAATTCGAGGTCGTTTGATCACGCCATCCAAACGATTATATTGACCCCATAATTCTTAGCGCTTAGAACGTTTTATTTCCAATGTTTTGCTCGTTTACCATGATAATTTAAATAAGCAAAACATTTTAATTGCAATAGGTAATTAGGTAATGTGAAGGTGGCCATGATTTGTTGGATTATGAGATATTGTGGGGGAGGGGATCGAGACATTAACAGTTTTAGGAAGAATGGTGCAGAATGATTGGGGCCTCCGGTCTTACACATACCAACGAAATACGACAGCACGCTGTCAAAAAAATAGCTTAAGGTACTTCTTATCAAAATCAGTCCAGCCTTTGCAGAGATTAGCCGGAACAGACGAACAGACAAAAATTTCGCAAATTGATTTTTGATGTAAGTTCCATATATGCTTTTAAATTTTTTTACGGTTTTTCAATTGATTACTATCACATTTACGAAATTTTTGGCTGCCAATGAAATTCCCGTTAAAGTCGGTCCAGCAGTTCAAAAACATAAGACGAATCAAATGGTTATTTTTTTTAACTTCACATATCTTTATAATTTATTTTAAATTTATTAAAAATTAATAATCTTTATATTTAAAGTTTTATTGTTTAAGTATTCCATTTTTCACTCAAGAATGGTTTGAGTGATTCTATGGTATTTTTTAGGTTTTGTATTTATTTTCATTATTTTAGAATTATAACAAAGGCGACTTATTTTTTATGGATTAAATTCCTTAATGATAGCAATTACCCGTTTTACTATCACAGCCTATAATCAACATGTCTAACATGTCCCACTGCTAGGCTCGGGTCGCCTCTCAGGGGATTGTTAAGTTCATACGTCCCCATGCTGGCCGAGTGCGGGTTGGGGACTGGCAACACAACTTTCTGGTTATGTAATCTTGCCGTTAGATGTTTTTAAGCCGTCCGAAGGCCTCCAACTATGCCTCACGTAGTATCTGTGGTAACCACCACAACACACAACAGCGCCATCTATCAAAGAAACACTGAACCACGGAGATAATAATCCTGATTCGCGATATATAAAATTTTCATGCCGATTAGCATATACCCGACATCAACAGTCGCCAACCAACATGGCCCGCCAGGTACGATCACCGCGCCCGGTCGGAGGATCCTCCCTTTGTGATGGAGAGACACGAAACCCGTTCCTCCACAGTACCATGCTACTAACCGTCACCCATTCAGGTTCTGACCGCGACGTCGGTGCCTACCTTCGGTGATTGTTTCTAATCACGTAGGGCAACTTGGCTGTGAGCGCTTCCTTTCATTTACATTTAACAAAAACTTATGATTGATATTGCAAACAATTTCATATACACCATTATTATAGTTGTGTATTGTTTTTTGTAATTTACTATGTCCTTGAATGAAATATTACCTTGACTCTCATACCAGGAGCAGGTGTCCCACAGGAACCCACTTTGTCACCACTTGTCAAGTCTACTAGACAGGCCATAGTTACTTCTGTTAAGCCGTAGCCTTGCTTTATAAAATCTATGCCGGTCCTGAAAATAAAAAAATATTTAATGCCGTGTATTCATCATCTTCATCAACAGCCTTTAACAGTCCACTGCTGGACATAGGTCTCTCCTTTGAAAGGAGGTTTTGGCCTACTATACCACGCTGGCCAGACAGGTTGGTATAGGGTTTGTTTCAAGTTTTCCTTCTCTTGGCTGTGATGTAAGCTGCTTATTTTGTTCCTTTAGTCGCCTTTTACGACACCCATGGAATGAATAGGGGTGGTGATACTTTGTATTCTTAATCCGACACCACATGGACATGTATAAATTAAGATATTCTTTTTGACTACAAATCGGTCAATGGATGCCTACAAAGTCTTCTTTTATGATATAGCTGAGTCCTTCGGTTTCCCCCGCGGATATTAAGGTGAATCGCGAGTAACGCCGCGGAGCGAAGTTTATCTAAAAAAATTGCCTTATTAGCTCCTTAGGTCATCAGTCTTCTACCGGTAAAAGTCCTGTCAAAACTGGTACCGCCGTTCCACATATTATCCGGAACAAACAGACAGACCGACAAAAAATTGCTGTGAGTAGTGAGTACCGTGTAATCCGTGTTTATACTCACAATTTTTGTAATTTGTTTGTGATAAAGTAATAATTTATTTCTTCTTCTCGATGTTTTTCAAATTTTCGTAAAACTATACCTTTGAGATACTGCAGTTTGAATTTCTTTGGATAATGGTGCAGCTCCACACCAGACCTCCACCAGGGATGATAAGTCATATTTGAGGACAAGAGGGTGTTTTGCCAGGAACACTGCCAGAGGGGGAACTATTGTAGTCATGTTTATCTGAAAACGTAAGATAAGGCCATTGTAATACTTGAAATTTTCCAGAAAAAAATTATTTATAATTAAGATAAATTTATGCTCATAAAACATGACTAGTTTCTGTTTCTTGTTGTATAACAAGAGAAAATTTATTTTGAATAAATGACTACATTTTCGTATTTCGGTAATAAAAGAAGATTTGGGTATTTGGGCGATAGGACAATGGGTAAATGAGCAATAGCGAAATGGGTAAATAGGCAATAGTGAAATGGGTAAATGGGCAATGGCGAAATGGGCAATAGCGAAATAGGTAAATGGGCGATAGTGAAACGGGTAATTGCTATCATTGGGTATTATAATCAATAAAAAATAAAACACCTTTGTTATAATTCTAAAATAATGAACATAAATACAAAAACTAAAATATCATAGTATCACTCAAGAATGGCTTGAGTGATACTATGATATTTTAGTTTTTAGTTAATGGAATACTTAAACAATAAAACTTTAAATATAAAGATTATAAATTGAAATTTCTACATAAAAATGATGATTGTGTATTTACATGATTCAACTTTGATGCATAATCACTCAACTGAGCATAATGATATAATTTAGAATGCGGGATATATAGAGAAGAATACATAGTCCCACAAATAAATCATTATAAAGTTCCAAATTTAAAACTAGCTGCAAGCAACTACAGCAACAGTTAGTTATTTCATCTTCAATTAATATGCAGCATAGCAATGCTGCCAGTCTTTTGGGAATGCTACCACTAAGAGCTGATGAGGAGGAACTTTTTGATTTATGTAAATATTCTATATTAATCACTGTAATCAATTTTTATGCTTCATAATCAAGAGCACATATTCAGCAAACTTACTTTATATTTTTGTATGGTCTCCAAGTACTGTTCGTGATCAAATCGTATCAGAAACACTATCTTCATATTCATGGCCATCACAGCAAGTGTGGTGATGAAACCATAAGCATGAAACCATGGTATTAATGACAAGCCAGTGACAATTCCATTGTTTTTCTTTAGTTGTACATAATTGAAGTAATATCTGAAAATAATTACTTTTAATATAATTATACAAATACATTACCCATATTAAATAAAAATATAATCTTGAATATTTTTAATAACAATGTGAAATTGAGACATAGCAGATATCTTCTAAATATAAAAAATATGTTATTTAAGATTTAAAAAAATGTGGATTGCATATTTCTGACATTATAATATATTAAGCCTATGTCCAACAGTGGACTGCAATAGGCTAATGATGATGATGATGATAATGAATATATAAAAAAAAATCAATCAGACTATAAAACAATAATAGAAATTAATATTTTTTCTATTATAATCCTTGACTATGACGTCGATAACTTTATAAAAGTTTTTTTTATACAAACTCATTAGTTCATTACAGATATTAGGATAAGATAAGATAATATTTACTTGCATAAACATGTGCGTACATATAGTTCAAGGCATGTAGGATGTAACATAGGTATTAATACCTCATATGTGCTGATAGAGTGAGGAAGTTTACATGAGTCAACATCACGCCTTTTGGTAATCCAGTAGTGCCTGAGGAGCACATCACAGCTACCGTATCTTCTAACCCGTTGACGTCAACAAGAGTGAAGTCATCCACATTGACATGGTTCTTAGTAAGATCATCATACATGATACAATTAGGCACTACATCAAATTCACCAAACACAATTAACTTGCAGTCTAGAGACAGTTCAGCGCAACAGTCGTGAATGTTCTGTGATGTTATAGGAGAAGTGAAGATATATTTAGGCTTTGTAATTTTCAGTATATGTGAAATCTCACCTGAAAAAAAAGGAGCTAAATTAATGCCATATTTAAGACATCTGCCACACTACCTCATTCAGACCCAAGCTAAGAATAGCTAGTATTATGGGTAGGGCTAGGAATAGGTAGTTTAATTTTATGTACTTGCAGAAATAAAGTCAACGTAAGCAGAACATGGATAAACCATAACATAAAATTTGCAATACTGATTATTCCAAAATGTTCTTCAATAAAGATTAGATCACGTCGAAGGTTAGGATTTTGCAATACTTCTTTCGCTTTCTTTATAGATTGTACTTCTTCATCATGAAATAAAGAAAGAATATGTGATATTTCATTAAAATATTTTTTATAGTAAAAAGCAGCTTCTAGCCATGTACCCCACCGAGTTATAACTGGTTCTGGAGGCAAGGGCATATAGTTTTTACAATCTCTGAAAATAGTAAGTTCCCCGGGATTTCACAGGCATATCCATACTATTGATGTCACAAAATCGCAAGTACATAAAATTAAACTATCTATTCCGAGCCCTAATTATGGGTATTAGACATCTGATAAAATAGATATATACTTTTTCGAGTACATCCACTTTCATAACTGATTTATAGTAACCAGCTATGAACATGGATAATTTTTCTTGTTTAGTAAATAATTAGGAAACTGCAATATTATTTCTTCTTATGCAACTATAAGCAGATACCTAAGTGGAGTTAGTTGATTTTATTCTTAACAAGTTACCAAAAATAATTGCATTTCTATTATGTAACAATCCTCAGCTGCACATGGCCTCTCCTTAGTAAGGAGGTTTTAATTTATCGTAAAGTGTAATCTAGGTGGCGCTTTCAAATACATATTTATTCTCATCTCAATCATTAGATCACTATTTCTCTAAAAATTAAATCATCTAAATTTGTTTTCCTAACCTTTTAAGGAAAATAACTAAATATATGTAATTAATTTTCCTAGTTATTTTATAAACTCAATTATATGCAGGGGGTAGTAATATTAAGGGGGTAATCTGTGTAAACATTTTTTGCTTACTGTGAATTTGTCCAAAATGCAATGCATCTGTTAGGGATGCATTCATGAATAAAGTGAGCTATTACTGTAAGTTACAAATAAATTATATAAATACAATTACCAGGTGAGTATGTAATGTTGAGAGTAGACAATATTCCACCAGAATATATAACAGCAAGAGCAGCTGCCAAAAACTCAAACCTGTTCTCACTGCTCAATCCCACGACATCACCTTTTCTTAAGCCTAGCTTTTGTAAACTGTCAGCAACATTGACACTGTCTTGGAGTATTTGTCTGTAGGTAATAGACTCATCTGTTTCGGCATTTACCTAAAATAAATAAAGAAAATCCTTAGGGAGTAATAAATATATACATATGCCTGCCATAATGACTATACTCTGCCCAATTAAGAGCATGATTAGAAGTAGTAGTGGTCACCATATTAATTACAAAGTGCAGCATGGTAATCCACACTATGGCAGCCTATCGAAAAGCTTCCACATCATTGCACCACAATCTGAACTACCGTCTGAACAGCATGAGAACTCAGGCATTTAACATATTAGATATTTAAATCTAATAAAATATGACTTTATTGATTTAACTAGCAATGGAGACTTAGAAATGGTTGTGGACCACTATACCATGCTAGTCAGAGGGGTTGGTATAGGGTTTATTTGAAGTTTTCCTTCTTTGACCCAGAATTATCATTTATTTCCATTAAAATGGTCGGAAACTCTACTGTTGCTGCTTCTTAAATGAAGTTACAATTAAATATATACTTTATTAATTTTTAAGATCAGAAGAATATAAGGTGTACCTACTATTTTGTTATATTTTATGTATCATTACGACAGTATATAATATGTTCATAAATAATAGTCAAAAATAAAATACAATGGAAGCTAACAAAATACTGTAATCAGTAACTTACTAGAGCTATTTGATTGCCACCATTTTTGAGCTGATCAAATAGAAATTGACCAAAAGATAAATGCGCTGGAATGCCTTGCTCCTCAGGTCCTGACACCACATTATTATGCACTGTAACTGGCATTTTGCAGGACTAAATTTTGACGAAGAAGGTTATTCTTTCTAATGGTAGATTTATATTTAAATGTACGTTAAGTAAGTACTTATCTTTGTACCCGGGCTAATCTATCGGATGATTTGATTATAATAGATAATGCCTAATTAAGCATATTCATACAAATACATATTCATACCAGCTTATCTACTAAAATTGATAAAATAATACGAATTACGAATTATTATGACATTTATAGTGTTGGACGTAGGGATGGCGATCTGAGATCGATTAATCAAAGAATCAATTTTTCGGATCTTTAAATTGATTTATTAAATCGATATTTAGTGAAGGATCGAAACAGTAAATCGATATTTTACCCTTGGGAATCGACATTTGATATTTACTGCTTTTGTAAAAAAAAACATTGATTACAATTAGCTGAATGCACTCATAATAAACGTTTTTGAGAGATCCAGGCTGTAATAAAAGCCATAGGTTTAATTACTCAAAAACTCTGAGATGGCTGTGTATGGAGCTTTCATTGCTTCTCTTTAGTAAAAAAAAGTTACGTGTGTTTGACTTTGTTGATTATGATTAAAGAATAGGCTGGATGGTGCAACACCATGAGAGGGCGCGCGTGGCACGTGCCACGTCGGCCGTTGGACGGGCGCCATGACACTATGGGGCTAACGCATGCGCAATGAGCACATTTATATATTAAAATTTATAAAGGTCCTGTAAATGCTGGAAGCTACTGAATTTGTGATAGATAGATTTTTCATAAAATGAATTTATATTTACATTGTAAAAAATATCAATTTTTTTGAAATTTATCTTCAAGACCTCGATTTTTTATGGATCTATTCTTCAGGTTACGATTCGAATCACTTCAATTTTGAAAAACGATTTCGTTTTTTTTTAAAAGAATCGACATCCCTAGTTGGACGTATCTTAGACAAAGAATAACTATAGACTTGACATTAGCGTACACCCGTAAGGGATAGAAACAAAGTACATTAAATATTAATGTTGCCAGGTTAAAACAATTCTCCCTTTAATAAGGGAGAATTGTTACTCTGTTTACTGTTCCAAACATTTAACAAATCTTTCAAATATGGTTAGATTAGAATAGTAGGCAAATAAAACGAAAGCTGAGGATGTAATCGGAATCGGCATTGATTGATTTAATTGTAAAAAAAACTATTTGTATAAGCTTGTGGTATTTATTGGCCCTTAAAAAAAATAAGATTGTTTTAGAAATTAGTTTTTTTCTCTTTAGCTATCAGCATATTTTTTGTGCTGTAATGTATTCTTAAGTTTAAATATTTTTACACATAGCTTTGCTATTGCCTAATCTTGTCGTCCAGTAACCTTCAACCACATTTTACGCACCATTTCATCATTAGCAAATCTGGAGAACAATAAAACACAATCAAATTAAATTTCTTCGCCATTTGGGGTAATTTAAAAAGGCTGATACGTTATTCCTAAAATGCTGTTAACTTTGCAAAATTACCATTACACATTAATGGTCGTTCAAACTATAGCTGTGACAACCTACGCTATTTAGTCGGCTAATTAGAAATTTTCACACTTTGGAAACTAGTTTTTATCACTTAATTTCAATTATTTCTGCACATTAACCAACAAAAATTGATGTAATTATTCGTTGTTAATATTATAAAGAATATTATGACGATAATACGCTATTTTTTTACTTAGATATATGTGAAAGGTTATATTTTCATATTTACGTTCACTGCGGCTTGAGTTTTACCATAGTTTTTAAAGTATCTGGGTTAAAAACAATTAAATATACTTGAAATCACACAGTAATTCCGTCAAAAAACATAATTCCTGCTCTGAACATTGTTTGGCACATATGTTATGTGAGTACCTGAGTAACGTAGGTAAGCACTAAGAGAGGCTTTTGGAAAATTACACTCCTAAGGAGGTGAAAAAAGCAATTAAAGTTATACATCAGAATAACATTAGGTGAAGTCGCGGGCAAAAGCTAATTAATGAGAAAATGCCTGGTTTTAACCGGGTTCGTAGAATATAGTCATCACATTTGTGGCGAAAAAATGTTTAAAACATTAGGTACGGTTTTAAAAGTTATAGTATAGTATAGTATAATTTAAAAGTTATCTTGTTAGTTGGTGATTTTCCATTGTTTTTTTACGTTACACTAATCTAATTCGTTTTCTTAGATGTAAAGCATTTAATTGTAAATGAATAAATAAAATTGTTGTATTACACACTAATAGAAAGGTAACAAAATAAAATGATAATTTCTTTAATTTATATAAGGTTTTGGTGATTATAAATAGTATTCAACTGCAAAAATAATACAATAAACGAAAGATGATACAAATCATACACACTATTCATCTTTGAGAGTTTTTAGGGTTCCGTAGCCAAATTATTATATTATAATATAATCTATAGTAGTATTTATTACGTACAGATTTATTTAGTTATTTAAATATTTGAATATAAATTATTATGATTTAGGCAATCGGTGAATGATATTTTTAAAAAGTGAATTTTTGCATGTGTTATTTAAGACGTGACTTTTTAATATCTTTTTAAAATTTTCCATTTTTTTTTTACTTCTTTATTCACACTAGGTAGCTCATTATAGATTTTGGCACCTTTGTACATAATACACCTCTTGCCATAATTAGTTCTTGATTTTAATAGAAATATGTAATAAAACTCAGACTTTAGAGGAATTGTAAGATTTAATTGTTAAGAACGCTATCAACACAAATAAAAGTCTAACTCAGTCGCGTGCTCTCGACTCGCTTCAAGAATATCGCCGCCATTATGTTTTTCTTTGTATCAACTGTCATCTACATAGTGTAATTACTAAGTCTCAATCTTTACAGTAAATTGTCACAAAATTACTCTTAATAATAAATAAAATTACAAATAATAATAAACAACCACAATATTACTTATTTGTTTAGCTGCTATTTTTTTATATATTCCAAATTGCCATGACAAGCACAATAATATGTCGATTGGATTAACCAGAATATCGACTTTCAGAACTCCAAAACATCATGCAATTACAATTACTTAAGATTTTAGACGAATGAATTAAAGGTATTTTAACATATGTAATTCCTACTTCTGAGACCGATTCTATGCACTTCTTTCTGTATAGTAAATTTTATTTGAGAATGTATATTATAATTTAGTAATTTTCTTACAAGTAAACAGTTATAATATTTGTATGTCTGTACGATAGTTGTGATTTTAGTTTCTGTGTAAATTCTATGAGATGGCGTGAGAAAATCATAATGAACTAATTTCTTTATTAATTTATTTTGTGCTATTTGTAACGTTGCTAAACTTCCCCAGAAGGATTTCGTGGCTGATTGTGTCAAACGCCTTCTTCAAGTCAATAAAAACACCCAGCGCAATTTGTTTGTTGTCGATATTAGTGTAAATTTTTGTTATAAGATCTATGGATGCCGATAACGTATTAGACTTCGCTATAAAACCGTACTGCTTGGTATAAACAATATTATGTTGGTTTAAGTATATTTCTAGGCGGCTATACGAAACTCTTTCAAAAACCTTTGACACGACTGGAAGAACCGAAATTGGCCGGTAGTTGCTAGGGTCACTCCTCTTGCCAGATTTGTGAATTGGTGTTACTTTTGCAATTTTGAGGCTCTCAGGGAATATTCCCCGATCAAGACGTTAATGGGCGTTTTTCAAAATTTTTCTCCGTTACGTACAGGATGTCCATTTATTTTCATAACAAAATTTTAAATAAACGATGAAATGTAGACATTGACAATGAACTAAGGTTTAAGAAAAACCATAATCAAACAATATTAAATGAGTATAATTTCTATTTAATGTATTATTATAGTGAGGGTTGCCAATACAGGGGTCTTGTACGTTACATTTTCATTCAAAGTAAATAATAACTCAATCATATCAAAGTTAATCAGCTTTATTTATAATTAATCAACAACATAAAAATCTTCTAAAATTTAATACCACTTTGTGATTATCTTGCCTCTTAGTGCTGTTTAAAATATAAAATATGTCTTGTACGTAACTAAATGGCACTCTGGACTATCAAACTTTGTGAATAAATAACTATTCTGAAAGACCTAACATTATAGGTAAGTTTTTTTAAATACAAAAAATAACAAAAAGACATATAATATATATTAACAAAAACATAACTCCCAAAGGTTTTTTCATAAAAAAATAAAAACTATAACAGCCAAAACAGGACAGTTACGTATGTGGACAACAGTCGTTACGTTTAGGAACTCTAAAGCTATGTTTACAATGAGCACAATTTGTAGTCATTTTAGAAACAATACAATATTATTCAACATTTCAAAAACGTCGTGATGTGACATATTATTTAAGTCACATCACTTACTGTACTTATTTCTATAAAATTGGTCACATATATCATATCATATCACAGACTGTTTTGATTTGAGCATTTTAAAAATATATTTTACAAAAAACTTAGGGGATTCAAGTCTATTTCAGTTTCATTTTCACATTAAGTAGGTAACAATACTTCTTTACTTACAAAAAAATCCAACAGATACAAAAAAATGTCAAATAAGTAGTAACAAAAATAAAATAGGGAACCAATAAGTAGGTAATTCTGCGTGATTGTTTGGTCTTCTTTTAGAGTAACTTTTTCATTTTCCAATAGCTCAATTATCTTTTTGTGTTTAGTCTCTAGGCGAAATCTATTTTTACTTAAACTACTAATAACTTTCTTTAACCTTTCACAAGTTTTTAATGTCCTTTGATATCTTTTATAATTTCGGTAATTCAATCTCTGTTTTTCTTCAATTTTGTATTATCTTGCATCTCTGGCACTTTCACTGGAACAGCTGGCTTAGTATTATTTACTTTTTTATTTTCCCTTTTAATCCTTTTTTGTTATCTTCAAATTTTCCGTCTTTTTTCCTTTTCTTCCTTATTTAGTTCACTTACCTTGAGTTTATGTTCTTCAGTCTTTCGACTTCTTTCTTTTGTTGTATTTTTCTTCATTTTCTTTGTTTTTGTCCATATCGCCGTTGTTTTTGTCTCTCTCGGCACCAGTCAACGGCATAATTTACCTGAGTAGGAATAAATTAATTTGTAAGGAAGTGCCGAGGATGTGAGGAATGTTAGGGTTCACCCTCTTTATCGCTAGTCTAAATAGGATATTTATAACATAATAAGGAAACCTGCTCACCATGAGGTGACTAGATCCTATAAAGGTAATGAGTTTACCTCTCTGGGTGGATTATATTTTTAATTTATATTAAATTGCACAAGACAGTATGAACGCATCTTTACGAGTCCAGTACGTAACGTTTTTAGTCCACATAGTACATCACGTCACGTCCTGGACGTTACGTATAACGCGGATTTGTCATCATATATTTTTTTGGTATAAAAAAAGTTGATTATAGTAGTTTACTAGTACACATTCATTATCTACAACATATTTACTTATAATTTAACACGAGTAGTATATAAAATTTGTGGGTCTTACCTTTCAAAATCAATGTTCGTACCGGACAAACAAAACAGACCCGTCACGCACGTCACGGACCGCAAGTGTTGACGATTGAATTTCTTCAGTTTTAATTCGAAGGAAAAGAACTAATGAATGATAAAAACATTGTCAATATGGCATTGCTTAAAAATAGTTAGAGCCAAATACAATGTTATTGTTATTCTTTATAAAATCATACCGTTACGTAACCGGACTGTCCGCTGTGGCCAGTTTTTTAAATCCGATAATTTCAGTATTTAAATTAGAAAAATATACTACAACCTTATTATATTTTATTTAAAAACAAATAAAATGAGTTATTTCATTCGAGTAATACTATAGATATCCAAATATAGCTTATATATTCTCCAAAATACGTAATCAAAATCCAGGATATGATGAAGGACACATAAAAAAGTAGGATAATATTTGGTATTTTATTAAATATTAAAATATGTTTTCCGCTTATGTCTTATGTTTATCTTTTTTTCACAGTAAGTTAAACATTTTACCCTAACATAAAATAATTTGATACTCACTTCCTACATTTTTGCCTTTTAATCAATGGTCAAACTCGTAGGACATAGCAAAATAGTCCTGAGCAAAATTTTGAAAAACGCCCTAATACAGCTTGTAAGTTGTTCAATTATTAGAGGAGACACACATTTGAGAGATTTGGTACTCATACCATCTAATCCTGTGCTGGTATTACTATCCAGACTACGGATTATCTTAGCAACTTCAGTTGTATTAGTATGTTTGAATTGTGTTATTTTATGATTTTTATTGATTCCCACAGAACCGGTGTAAATTGTTCGGTTGTGATATCATTTTGGAATCTTATTTGCTAGGGTTGAAGAGAGATATTTATATGTATAAGAGAGAGAACTTTGATCTTCCTGACTACGATTATCGCCCCCGCAGTGAAATCAGACAGCGTACACAGGCCCGTTCTGAAACATTGGGTAATTACATTTCTACGATGCAGGCCCTGTTCTGTAGACTCTCGTGCACGATGCCTAGTGAAGAACAACTGGACATTCTGATGCACAATAAAAGGCCTGATTACATGAAGGAATTGGCCCTTCATGACGTAAGGTCCATTTTCGATCTGAAGCGATTGGGGAGGCGCAGGGCCGTAGCTATAGTAGAATTCGAGGTAGGGCAGCATTGGTTACAGGTAGGGCGGAAGTAAAAAAAATATCATAATTGATGCAGTCAAGTGTTGAGGATATGTTCTCAATGGCATATGATATGTCATATAGTAGAACATAGAATAGAATAGAATAGAATAGAATAGAATAGAATAGAATAGAATAGAATAGAATAAAGGTTTATTGGTTTCAGTATTACAGATTTGTAAAACAAATACACAAAAACTATAATACCGAAAGCAAAAGGTCCAAGCGTCAGCTAATGCTTGGATTTCACATGGATTACCAAGCGCTGGTTTTCAGCTTAAACCTTTGACTCCCATTTACAAATGTAACTTATTTTAAAATATTATAATATACAATTACATACTTCATGATCACACATTACAAAAGGTATTAATAAAATGATAATGAGAGAAGTTACGCCCAACACCTGTAACACGTTAGCTCAGCTTTGCCACCTGGAACATTGGCACCTTAACCGGTCGTGCGAGGGAGTTAGCCGATGTACTCTCCAGGCGGAGGGTAGCCGTAGCATTCTCGCAGGAGAGTCAGTGGAAGGGCAGTAGATCCCGGTTCATTGGGAATGGCTACCAACTGATATACACAGGGGCACCTGGTGGAGAGAACGGAGTGGCCGTGGTGTTTGCCGGGTGGCTTCAGACTGGTATTTTAGAGGTGAAGCGCTGTAGCTACCGTCTTATGGCCGTACGGGTCCTTGTCGATGGAATTATTACCCATCTGATAAGTGCTTACGCACCACAGACAGGTTGTAGCGAAACCGAAAAGATGTTCTGGAGCCAACTCAGGGAGGTTCTTCGCGGCATTCCTTTGTAGCAGGGAATCGTTCTAGGTGGTGATCTAAATGGGCATGTGGGTGAGGGTTGTGATGAGTTTAAGCGTGTTCATGGTGGTTTCGGTTATGGCACTCGCAACAAAGAGGGTGAAGACATTTTACGAACATGTGCGGCTACCGATCTTGCCTTGGGGACACGTTATTCGAAAAGAAACCGGAACACCTTATTACCTACAAAAGTGGGAGGCACGCTACTCAGACCGATTTCCTGCTCACGAGAAGACACACTAATAGCAAAGTGGCCAACTGCAAAGTCATACCCGGAGAGAGTCTCACTGCACAATACCGTATCCTTGTCATGGACCTCTGTGTGAAGCCCAAAGACAAACATGTAGAGCGCTGCCAGTGCATTGGTGGCGGCTTGATGAAGTCACGTGTCAAAAGTTCGCCTCGAACTTCAGTGACAAGTGCGCTGGAGCTGAGAGCAAATTGGTTCAAGACAGTTGGGACAAGATTCAGGCAGCTATTCTTGATTCGGCAACAGCGGTGCTGGGCGTGTCTAAGGACGGACGCAAATGTGACAGGAATACTTGGTGGTGGAACGACACAGGCCAGAGGGAGACTAAGGTCAAGAAAACCCTCTTTAAAAAGTGCTAAGCATCCAGATCTTCCGAAGATTACAATGCGTACAGAGCTACAACGCGTGCCACGAAGAGAGCTGTAGCCAGAGCCAGACGTGACCACTTACAACTGGTATATGATAAGTTGGAATCATCTGAGGTACAAAAACTCATTTATAAGTTGGCGCGTTCCAGGATCAAAGCGGCACAGGATATTTCCAAGTGTCGCTGTGTCAAAGATCCTGAGGGCAACCTGTTACACGAAGAGCTTGCGGTGAAGGAAAGATGGCGCTCTTACTTCCGCGAGCTGTTCAACAAGCAGCATAAAGTGGTGCAGCCACCGGATCTCCCTCCAAATAAGGGGCTAGTGCCACCGCTAACGCCTGCAGAAGTCCAGGCTGCTCTTCGCTGCATGACGAGTTGTGAAGCTGTCGGAGCCGATGGAGTGCCCATCGAGGCCTGGAAGGCGCTGGGTATCCATGATGTTAGCATCCTAACCAATATCTTTAACCGTGCACTCCTCAACGGCGAAATACCAAGGCAATGGAGCCTGAGTATCATCACTCCAGTCTTCACAGGCAAGGGATCTGTGCATCAGTGTGGCAACTACCGCGGTATAAAGGTGATGTCTCACACCATGAAGCTCCTTGAGAGGATAATTGACTCCCCGATCCGACAGGAATGTACACTCTCTGGGTGTCAATATGGGTTTCGAGAGTGAGAGTGAGGTAATAAATAATTGTTGGGTGGAGTGATACGAGTAAATAGATAAGACCAAAAATACCATTTAGATCATTGTTTTTACAAACTTATTATAATAATTAACATAATAATAAAAATATTTATATATTTAAAACAGCTGAATTCTATGATCCGCTATGTTATTAAAAGGTGTGAGTCGGACTCACCCATGAAGGGGTCCGTAGCAACAAGTAAACATGTTATAAAAGTTCTTGTAGTTCGATCTAACTTTGATCGCCGTTTTAAATAGTGTACTGATTGAATGAAAGGTAAATTGTAGTTTACGATTTATGACGTATTAAAAAAACTACTTACTAGATTTCGTTCAAACCAATTTTCGGTAAAAGTTTACATGGACAATATATTTTTTTTTAGTGTTATCATTCTCTTATTTTAGAAGTTACAGGGGGAGGGGACACATTTACTTCTTTGGAAGTGCTACTCGCGCAAACTATTCAGTTTCGAAAAAAACATTACAAACCTCAATATCATTTCGGAAATAAAATATTACTCTTTATAGTTAAGAAGTATAATTAAACAATCATTTCTGAAGACCTATCCATAGATACCCAACACGTATGAGTTTGATGATAAAAACTTTTTTTAAGATTCAGTTTTAAGGAACCCCCAAAATTTATTGTTTTTTTTTTCTATTATTGTGTGAAAATCTTAATGCGTTTCACGAAATACATCACTTACCAAGTTTCAACAGTATAGTTCATATAGTTTCGGAAAAAAGTGGCTGTGAAATACGGACGGACACACAGACAGACATACATAACGAATCTATAAGGGTTCCGTTTTTTGCTATTTTGCCACGGAACCCTAAAAATGCGAATAACTTCGTTCAGATCAATTGTTTTTGTTCTTTTTTTTTGGTAACGTCGTACCAAAGTGAAAAAATATATGCAAACGACACAAAAATATAGGTAAATAAATGTATGAAAAATGACACGCGTGCACGCGTTTTATTTTAAAAGAGGATTCCCCCTTCCATAGATTGTCATGTAGCTCATATTGCAATCTATGGGACAGGGAATATTATCTGCATCACAGATATTATAATTAAATAGACCCATCGCTTCATGTGATGCCGCTTCAAATGCCATACACATAGCAAAGAATTATTATAATATGAAATGAATATACAAACTGTGGTATGTTCAGAAAAGTATGAGACCTATCCCTACATTTTCTTTATCTCAAACTACAAATAATTCAATTTTAAAAAAATATCTTAGTTTTTGGTATTTTTAAGGTATTCTGATTTCAAGGTAGGGCATTGCCCCACAATGCCCCCCCTAGCTACGGCCCTGGGGAGGCGCCTAGAACTTGCTCGTGCTAGGGCTGAGGCATTTCACGAACCAGCATTGGAAAAATTTAGTACCTATCATTTCGGATTTTCACCCAGCGAAAAATAAACCCCTACAAAAAACCGCTCAACAGGTATCTGCTGTGTCCCGTCCGTCCAGCTCGGGCGAACTCAAGTGCTTTCGCTGCGGTGAAGGTCGCCACTATACCAACAGCTGTACGCAGTCGAGAGAGGTGGTGTGTCCGTTATGGACGAAAAGGTGTCAGAGCACCGGATTGTTCCCAATGTAATGGCAAGCCAAAAAACGGGTAAGTCAGGGCCTTGTTAAGAGCTTACCAGTCGGTTCAGAGCGTACTTCTCTGTCTGGTGTCTACTCTGATAGGGTCCTGTTTAATAAACGGGATAATGATATTAGACCGTATTTAGTAGTCAAGATCCTGAACTTAAATGTTCTAGGTTTACTTGATTTGGGTGCAGCCTGCTCTGTGTTGGGTAAGGGTGCGCACCACATCTTTTTTGAATTAGGGTTTGAGCTTGAAAGCATCAGCCCTAACTATAGTTTAACTACAGCAGACGGCTCATATCTGCCTTGTCTGGGCTGTATCTCTCTTCCTATTGAATATAACTCTGCTGTCAGAGTTATTGAGTTTTATGTTGTTCCAGAAATTACTACTGCCATGATATTTGGTATAGACTTCTGGCAACAGTTTCATTTAGGGAATAGATTGATCTCTCAAACTATCAATCTCTCCCACTTTAATGAGTGTAATTTATTTATTTATTTATTAACTTTATGCACAAATACATGCATCGGCGGACTTAATGCCTAAGGCATTCTCTGCCAGTCAACCGATTGGGCGATGCAGAGAAAAGATGTGGTAGGTGCACATAGGGGGAATCGATAAATTATTGTGATTTTAAAAGTAATACCATAGGTAATATAATACATAACATAATAAGTAATATACTTACACAAACACACATATATAGGTCTATATTCATACCCATACATACATATACATTTATATTTATTAATAATTCAAAAAATAATCTTGACAAACTAGGACCCCGTCGAATATACCAATTCACCCAATAAAAGTTCCTTTATCTGCCTTTTAAAAGCGTCTCGATTTCTAGCCATTCTGACCTCGACGGGAAGCGCATTCCACAAGTGAATAGATTGGACAAGAAACGAAGAACCCACGAAAGCAGTAGTGTGTGAAGGGCAAAGTAGGAGGAGATTATTAGCCGAGCGAAGATTTCGGTTGTGATTACTGCACAACAGTTGTAAATGTGTTTTCAAATAAGTAGGAGGGGAAGGGGAATTGAGGATAGTATACAGGAAAGTGAGTGCGCGCATTTTTCTGCGTTGACGAATCGGCAACCAACCTAATTGGGAACGAAAGCTGGAAACGTGGTCATACTTACGAAGATTAAAAATGAATCGAATGCAGTTATTGAGAAGACGATCTAACTTGTTGAGAAGATCTGCATTCAGGTCATAATAGCACACGTCACCATAGTCGATTAAAGGGAAGATAAGAGATTGCACAAGCATTGTCTTAGTTTTCATGGGAAGAAAGTTTTTTAAGCGATATAGTGCTCTGAGGATGCCGGTGACTCTCTGGCATACATATGTGACTTGGTCACGCCAGCTCATAGTACAGTCGATTTCCAAGCCTAAGTCCTTCACTTTTCGACTGACCGGTATAGTGGTGCCATTCAAAATTATTTGAGGGAGCATTTCTAAATTGACCCTGTCCATTGAACGTCGACTGCCAATTACTATAGCCTGGCACTTAGTCGGGTTAATCGCCAATCCGAACCGCGCAGACCAGCTCTCGATAGTCCTAAGATCAGTGTTGATGTTACTAATAGCCGTCGTTATATCATCCACCCTGGCCCGAGAATACAGTTGTAGGTCGTCAGCATACAGGTGATACGCACTGCGAAGTTCGGGACATAGGAGATTAATAAACATTGAGAAAAGCAAAGGAGAAAGTATACCGCCTTGAGGGACACCAGAGTCAACATCACACCATCCTGATGAGAGTTCGTCAACGCGGACGGACTGTTGGCGTCCCTGAAGATAAGCTGAGAACCATTCCAGCGCCTCAGGCGAGATCTTGAGGTAGGAGAGGATGGCCAAAAGAATATCGTGACTGACGGTATTAAAGGCGTTCGAAAAGTCAACCAGAACCAAAACTGTCACCTTTGTTTCCTCCAAGGCTTCTCTAATATCGCCAGTCACTTTGAGGAGAGCAGTGTTAGTACTATGGCCGGGCCTGAAACCCGATTGAAATGGGCTTAGAAAATTATTTTTGTGGATGTAATCAGACAGCTGTTTATGTACGCAGGATTCAAGGATTTTGAAGAGGAAGGGAAGAATAGATATGGGCCTGAAGTGATTAGGAAGTGTGGGATTTGCGATTTTGGGTAAAGGAATTATGTAAGCTTTACGCCATAGTGAGGGAAAGGTACCGGAGTATAAGGAGTAATTAATGATGTGTGTGATTACAGGTAAAAGTTCTTCGAGAATGGTTATGATCATACGCCTGCTGATCTGATCACAACCCACAGCGTTGGATTTGATGGAGAGGATAGTCTTTTTGATCTAACCCTGCGCGACTGGAACAAATTGAAAAGACTTATTATTGGGTGAATTTAGGTTCGCCAAGTAACTGACCGTAAGATTTCTGGTTTGGTGATCCAAATGGGAGGATGTGGATGTGTAATCCTGTAGAGTCACTGGCTCACAACCGTTGTCTGGAGGATTACAACAATTTGACCGCTGATCAGAAGCGGATTATAAATAGCATTATTGATAAGTTCGATACGATCAATACTGACAGGGTAGGTTTAGGCCGTACATCACTTGTGCACCATGTCATTGATACAGGCGACAGCAAACCAATCAAGCAACGGTACTATCCGCTCTCTCCCCTTAAACAAAAAGCCTTGGAAGAGGAACTGGACCGGATGTTGGAGATGGGAGTAGTGACCCCTTCTCAGTCTGCGTGGAACTCGCCAGTGGTGATGGTGGAGAAAGCGAATGGTGACCTAAGATTGATTCTCGTAAACTTAACTCTGTGTCTAAGAGTGATGCGTATCCTTTACCTTACATAAATTAAATCTTAGACCATCTCAATAATGCTAAATATTTATCTTCTATCGATTTAAGTGCTGATTATTTGCAAATTCCTTTTGACTCGCCGCAATCCGCCGAGAAGACTGCTTTTACCGTCCCTAGAAGGGGTCTATTTCAGTTCAATGTTATGTGTTTCGGTCTCATCGGAGCCTCTGTTTCGATGCAGCGCCTCATGGACCTTCTATTTGGTCCCGAATTTGACAATAAAGTCTTCGCATTTCAAGACGACATCATCGCAGTGTCCAGCAGCTTTGAGGATCATCTGGATCTCTAACATAGAGTCCATCAGCGCCTTAAGGATGCGGGCCTCACGATCAACATTAAAAAATCACACTTCTGTCGTAGCGAACTGAAATACCTCGGGTACTATGTTGACAAGCATGGCCTACGGACTGACCCAGGTAAAGTTGAAGTTATTCTCAACTATCCTACACCTTCCAATGCTAAGGAGGTGAAGCGATTCCTGGGCATGGCTGAGTGGTATCGACGTATCGTCAACAATTTTTCTAAAATTAGTAAATGTTTGTGCAAATTAACTTCTAAAAATGTTTCGTTTGAGTGGACGCGTGAAGCTGAAGAGTCTTTCAACCTTTTGAAGGCCGCTTTGGTCACCGCTCCTATTTTGAAAATGCCTGACTACTCTTTACCTTTTAGAATTCTCAGTGATGCGTCATCCTTCTCTGTGGCTGCTGTCCTCACGCAGACACATGAGGGAGTGGAGCACCCTGTCGCGTATTGCAGTCGTTCTCTCAACAAAAGCGAGGTCAACTACAGTACCACTGAACGTGAACTACTGGCGGTGATCTTTGTTTGACCAAATTTTTAGGTTTTGTTTAAATGCCCATAATTTTCGAACTGCTTGGGAAAGATTTTTTTTTGATTTTTCTCATGATGGTTACAATCAATCTTGTCACCCCGTTTCGGCTTGACGTTGACCAAATTTTTAGGTTTTGTTTATATGCCCATAATTTTCAAACTGCTTGGGAAAGATTTTTTTTTGATTTTTCTCATGCTGGTTACAATCAATCTTGTCACCCCGTTTCGGCTTGACGTTGACTTCTGGGACAACCTGTATATCTCATCTAATATTTCTCTATTTATCCAATCTTGACGAGGGGATTTTGTGCTTTAAATTTAATAGTTTTGCTTTCATTAATATCTGATGGTATTCTTTGTTCAAGTAGAGAATAACAACAGCTGTTATTTTTACTCTTGTCTTTTGCCATAATATTGTAAAGTTTATTATAATTAATTGCTTCATACTTTGCTTTCTTAATAAACTGAGGTTGGTGTTTTCTGATTTCAAAATATATTTGTTTATGGTCAGACATAGGTGTTTCTATAAAAGCAAGATGATCTTACAACCGTTCTCATGTAGAATATCTTTGTATTCAGAAACCGCGGGGTCAGCACTCGATAGGTTAAGGTTGAAATCTCCGAAAACTATTAATCTTTTAGATCTTTGCAAATATTGACTGTAGCATTGAAGAAAACTTTTGATGTTAGTAGAATCTGGCTTCCTATAAACAGCACCAATGTCCAAAGAATAACTTTTGGTGCGTATCCAGAGATAGTGACTACCACTTGTGCTATGTTCTTCAACTTCATAAGGGTCTAAACTTTTCAGGGCAAATATAGAAACTCCTCCTCCCCTAGTATTACATCTATAACTATAATAGTGCTTTTAACCTGCAATTTCAATTCTTTTTGCTTCATCTTCGTTTTTAATCCAGGTCTCCGTAAGAATGATGAAGTACAGGGTGTTTGAAAACGATTTAACTATGCATTTTAGTTCATCTAGCTTTTGCGGTTTCACTATACTACGAACGTTGGCATACAAAAATCGAATTGCCTTTCTGCTACTCGGGAGAATTATCGTGGGCAGTAACAGTTTCATAAGCTATGTAGTCGTTCTGAGCACTATCATTACCCGCAACAACACTTAGTTTTTTGGATGTTTACTATCTCCAATAATTTTTGGTACGCCATTAATGTATTTGGTTTTTAAAAATTGTCTTACCACTTTCTATTTGCCGCTTAAGTTGAATCACTTGTTCATTAAAATATTTCTGTTGTTGCCTTATCTGATCCGAATAAATCCTGATATTTGTGTTAGAGGTTTCTTTTTAGTTGCGCAGTATATTCTTGGCCGTTTCTATTGAGTTGAAACAAACTTTTATGGGTCGTTTTTAGCTTTGTTCTATTTACCTAATCTGATTATATTTTCGGGTTCCGGATAGTTATTTTTTATTGTTTTTAGTAATTAATGACTACCAGCTTGTCTGCGGTGACACTTTTTTCTTTATTTATCGAGACTGGTTCTGGTATACCAAATATAACAATATTCTTGCTTCTTATCTTACGTTGTTTTATTTCGGTGATTATATTTTCAGAAATATTAATATCGTTACCTGGTTGTAACCCTGCTGACGCTAGCTTCTCGACTTTTAACTGCATGTTGTCGATAGATTTTTGCAGAGCATTTTCTTTGTTTTGAAGCGTTTTTATATCCGGTTTTATAATTGTTCGTTTGTAATGGAATAAATAGTAAATTTAATTTTACTCAGTTGTTCTTTTATGGAAGTCACGTCAGCTGATATTTTTTCCATGAATTGTTTTTGGTTGGAGTCCACAGATTTCATGAGAATTAACATTTAGATCATTTCCTTGCGCATCTCAACAATCTCATTACTGACGTCGTCAGATCGTTTGCGCTTATTTCGCATGGCAACATTACGTTTCTCAGAAAATTCAGGTGAATCTACATTTGTTAAATTTGTTAGCGAGCCACTTCTTATTCACTTCTAGTAAAGAGTATGTAACACCTTCTAGTGGGTGAGCGCAAGACGCTCGTAGTTCAATGTTAGGTTCAACTCACGTCTTGTATATCAGCGGTAGGGTATTGTTGCTCTCTCTTTCCAGCAAGACAGAGAAACCGGCTACCTTTGCGGTGTTCAGTTGAGTAAAGTTGATTAATACACACACTAAACACTCAAATTTAAAACTTATCTTTAACGCTTACGCGCAATTATAACTTGTTTTGTCTTTTAATGTATATTTAAAATAGAACAACAGTTAGTGGCACGTCTGCACTGTACCGCAGCGAATCTTATATTTTCTATGAAAACTATTACAATGTTTTGTCTACACAACTGTCTATGATTGTTTATGTTACTAATAAATTGATAGTTATCTTAAACCATTTATCAGTACGGTGAGGTGTTGATTGTTAATTTATATTTGTCTACTTAATAGGTATTGTCATAGTCTTTAAACCACTTTCGTAAACATCAGAGGTGGAGAAAGAATTTAATACCTATAAAAAATAGAAGTTTATATTTATTATTTTTTGTGAAAAGAGTGATATTATAATGATTTCAAACAAGGTGGTTAGAAGTGAGCCAGCGCTGCTTGTGCCTGGACATTTGTCTTATGCACAGTTTGTCATAGACAAATTAAGGGAAAATTGTGAAATTGAAGATATCGTTTCTGTGGTAAGTTTAAAACAATACTTTCGAGCCACACCGCTGCCTTTCCTTGGAAAGGAGATTTTGCCTTAATAAGTGTTTGCTGGTATTTGTTAGACTTCATAATATTTATTTATTAATTACATTCCCATAGATACTCCCATAATTTCAATTGTAACAAACAAAAATATAACGTTTTATGTTCTATTCTTATGTAATATAATATGAATTTTCAAGCTGGCTGTCATTATTCAACAATTATCTACAGATAACTAGAGATTATTTTATGTAGATAATTGTTGTTTAGATCGAAACTAAGTTGCGTGTAATTGGAGAGGCCTATGTCCAGCTGTGGACTGCGATAGGCTGATGATGACGAACTAGAGATTATCTAGATTATTACATGCGTAGTTCAGTTTCTTACTTTATTTTATGTTTTAAAGTACATTTGTCGTTATAATAGCAAGAAATGTTACTAAATTTTATGTGTATTTCATGTATTTGGTATGGTGATACTTTGATACTGAAGGAAGCAAATAGGCTACACTAAAGTGTAGACGTGATAAGGGCCACTTTTAGCATCGGAGATCGGCGATTTTGCGACTGCAATGATGCCTGGATCGCGTCGGCTGTAGTGTTGTCTATAATTTTCCGATTTGATTACTTATGTCTGTGATTTGCAATGATATTGCAATATTCTGTAATCTGTGGTTTTGTTTACAAATAAAAAAAATGATGAGAATCAAGTCGTGTTATGCAGACGCCAAATCGATGCTACCGGGCGGCATCCGAATGTGTGTGGAGAGTAGCGTTCAGCTGCTGTGTCGCGCTTCTAAAAGGCGACTCAATCACAATTTGGCGTTTATAAGTGTGCGGTGTGGAGCGTTCGGTCGCCGTATTTAGCTTCTAAAAAGCGACTAGTAGCCGATCGTCGATGCTAAACGTAGCTAGTGTGCTTTGGCCCTAACCGACAAACACGCGGGGGGAACCCCGGATAATAGCTATTTTTTTTATAACTTTCAAATAGGATACATTAGGTGACATAAAAATAAGTGGTCGAGGCCTATTCGCACCCCCGTCGATAGCTGCATCAGCCAGAGACGACGGGGAGATCGAGGGAATCAGAAGTTAAATAAAAACATAGGTTAATTTCATTTAATAAGTCGATAAACCCCCTTAATTAGCATACACTATTACTAACATACTTTTTACATTCAGTGGGGCAAATTGAATAATATATGTTATGGAAATATTGATTTAAGAATTTGTACAATGGAGTTGTTTCATCATCACCATCAACAGCCTTTAACAGTCCACTTCTGGACATAGGCCTCTCCTTTGAAAGGAGGTTTGGCCTACTATATCACGCTGGCCAGACGGGTTGGTTGGAGTTGTTTAGATAATATTATTATAGGCAGGGCTTTTTTTGTGGGGGCTCGCTAGGGGAAAATGTCAAAAAATGCAATAGCATTTTTTGTTAGATTGTCTAAATGTTCCTTTTTTTAGGGTTCCGTAGCCGAATGGCAAAAAACGGAACCCTTATAGATTCGTCAAGTCTGTCTGTCTGTCTGTCTGTCCGTCCGTATGTCACAGTCAATTATTTCCGAAACTATAAGAGCTATACCGTTGAAATTTGGTCAGTCGATGTATTCTGTGAACCGCATTAAGATTTTTACATAAAAATAGTAAAAAAAACAATACATTTTGGGGGTCCCCATACTTGGAACTGAAATTCAAAAATTTTATTTGCATCAAACCTATACGTGTAGGGTATCTATGGATAGGTGTTCAAAAATGATGTTGAGGTTTCTAATATCATTTTTTTCTAAACTTAATAGTTTGCGCGAGAGACACTTCCAAAGTGGAAAAATGTGTGTCGCCCCCCCCCTCTAACTTCTAAAATAAGGGAGTAATAAAACTAAAAAAAAATTATGTTGTACATTACCATGCAAACTGCCAACGAAAATTGGTTTGAACGAGATCTAGTGAGTAGTTTTTTTTTAAAACGTCATAAATCGTAACTCGCAATTTACCTTTCATCTAATCAATACACTAGTATAAAAACATCGATGAAAGTTACAACGAACTACAAGAACTTTTATATGATGTTACTTGCTGCTACGGAAACCCTTCATGGGCGAGTCCGACTCGCACTTGGCCGCTTTTTTAGATATAATAATATCTAAAAAAAAGAACACTTACATACGAGTATTTTATTTTAAATTGAATTACAAATAATATATCATCAGTTCAGCACTAATTGATGATAATCAAACTTCCATACTAATAATAGGTATTATTGAATTTATTGAAATTTAGCATGCTGATATTTTTATTTTTGAGAAAGGACATATAATACTTTTTAACGTGATAACTGACATACACGCAAGCCGAGCAGAGCCACGAGCAAGAGCTAGTGTTTAAAACGACTTCAAGAAAAGAGCATATTTAAGCACGCTCGATTTGGGTGTAAGCTGGATGTGATAAGATAATAATAATAATAATAATAATAATAATAATAAGCCCCCTAAATCCCAACCATACGTCCGAGTCGAACAACTGATTCACGTGGGGGGCGGACACGCGATATCTAAATTACTGGCGCGGCAAACATGGCACTGGTAACCCATTCAATATGGAGACCCGTTCTAAAAAGAAACTGAGAGGACCGCTTCCCGGGGGTGATCGCCGGGGCACACCTGGAGCTGACGCTGGGTGTTTCAGCATGCGAACCGTCAGTGGTGAGGAGTTGAGCAGGCGGACTCCCACCGGATCTTCCGAATATACTACAGCCGACCTATATGACGAAATTGACAGACTTACAGACAGGACAATTAGCCCCGTAGAACCATTTAGCCCAAGTACAATTTCTTATACACCATCAACTGCAACATCTCCTTCAGTCCATAGTAATAAAGATGAACAAGATAATATTAGATTAATAACCCTAGCTGAGGATGTTTCGCAAGAGGCACTGGCCACTCAATCTGCGACCACCAAAGCTGGCAAACCAAGAGTGCGTATGCAATGGAGTGAAGAGATAAATACCTTTATCATGCGCACATATTTATATATTACCAAACTTGATACTGATAGGACTATGTACTGTAAAAAACTACACGAACAATTTACTCTAAAATTCCCACATTTAAAAGTATCGGCACAAAGAGTAGCAGACCAAAGAAGAGTCATTGTTAGAAATAAACTGTTACCAGTTGAAGTTATAAACATTATGAAGCAAGAAATAGCAGATCAACTTAGCAGAGAAGAACTAGGAAATACATTACCACAAACATTGATTATATCAACACCAATCACACAACCGATGGCAAATATTTCATCATCAATCATTCCTCAGATTCAAATATCACCTGATATCACATCAAATACACAACAAACTTCATTAACACAATCACACGCTTCTACTCAGACTACCACTCTACCTAATATCGACTCTATTACGCAAATATTAGAACAAGCAGAAGTATCCCAATTGCCACAAGCGGATTTGCCGACACAGGATTTAATAAAGCAGTTAGAAACCGCTCTAATACTTTATACAGGTACAGATCCAACAGCACGCCCTAAGCTACCGAAACTAAGAGAAAATAAAAATCTTTACGGATATGTAGAGATTTTCAACAAGCAAATACTTAGCAATTTTTTCACTTCCATATCTGACTTAAATACATTACACACTCTCATATACTGTAGCGCACTTGTTATTTGTCAGAACCTAGGTTATAAAATCTTAGCTCATACTAGCATTCAATCTAAGACACATAAACTACAAAAACCCCCATGGCAAATAAGAATTGAAACTGACATAAGAAATTTAAGAGCTGATATAGGTAGATTAACACAATATATGAATAATAATAGGACTAAAAAAGTAGTAGCAGCAGTTGAGGCGATTTTCAGAAAAACAAAGGTACATACAATTCACGAACGAAACAATACTAGACCAGAAGAGTATTTGGACACACTAAAACAAAAATTAACGCTAAAATCACAACGTTTATCAAGATACTTAAAAGCAAAACAAAGAAAAGAAGACAATAAGTTATTTACCACTAATGAAAAAAGTTTCTACAGATCACTTAACAGCCAAAATACAAATCAAAATACAGGTTACGATATGCCTCAATCTAACGAACTTAAAAGCTACTGGAGCGACTTATGGAGAAAACAAAGGGATCACAATGATAGCTCAAAATGGATAGCCGAAGAAGAACATAAAATGGCAAATATAGATATGATGGAATTAAATGATATTAATCTGGAAGACATAGAGATAGCCACAAAGAAAATGAGAAGTTGGAAAGCAGCCGGTACGGATAATATACATAATTTCTGGTACAAAAAGTTCTTTAGTCTCCATCAGCAGTTAGCAAATAATATAAATGAAATTATAAAAGGTGAACAAGAATTACCTAAATTTATAACAACAGGTATAACTTACATGTTACCCAAAAACAACAACACAAGCGATCCCTCACAGTACCGACCCATCACATGTCTACCCACAATCTACAAACTCATGACATCAATAATCACACAGAAAATTAGTAAGCATTTAGAAAACTACAACATATTATCCGAAGAGCAAAAAGGGTGTAGACAGAACCATAAAGGATGTAAAGAACAACTGGTTATAGACTCTACAGTTTTAAAGCACTCAAATAAACACAAAAGGAACCTACATATAGCTTATATTGACTATAAAAAAGCCTTTGACAGTGTTCCTCATTCCTGGTTAGTCCGTGTCCTTCAAATTTATAAAATTAGTCCTGTTCTTATCAACTTCCTGAAAAATGCCATGTCGGACTGGCGTACAACATTACACGTATTTAATGGAAAAGAATCAATTATCACGGATGAGATCTCTATCGAAAATGGCATTTTCCAGGGAGACTCACTCAGTCCTTTATGGTTCTGTCTTGCTTTAAATCCTCTATCCACTCTCCTCAACACCACTACCACTAACGGATACAAACTACAAGATAACACATCTATTACACATCTAATGTACATGGACGATATAAAGCTGTTTGCTAGGACTAGCAAGTGCCTTGACCAGTTATTGAAAATAACAACTCAATTTAGCCAAGATATAAATATGTCATTTGGACTTGATAAATGTCGAACTTTACATATACATAACGGAAAAGTTTCAAATCATACCAACAAAACACTTGAACCTAATCTATTTTTACATATGGAACCAACAGACACTTACAAATATCTAGGAATCGAACAATCTCAAAACATTGATCATATCGTAATTAAGAAGCAGCTCTCATCCGAATATAGTAGGAGATTAAATTTAATATCTAAAAAACAACTTCACTCTAAAAATCTATTTAAAGCCATTATTACATTCGCCATACCCATTTTGACATATTCATTTGGAATAATTAAATGGACACGTACTGACATAAACAAGTTAGAAATTAAAACTAGAACAATACTAACGAAACACAACTATTTACATCCAAAATCGGCAATAGAACGAATCGCACTTAAAAGAGAAAAGGGGGGAAGAGGACTTATAGATCTGACAGCATTATGGGAAGGACAATTAAAAAATCTAAAAGATTTCTTCTATAGTAAAGCCACAACAAGCAATATACATTCAGCCATTATTAAAATAGATTCTAACTTAACTCCTCTAAACTTATGCAATAGTGACATAATTTACAAAAATTCAGAAACCCTAAGACAAGAAAAAATAAATAGATGGCGGTCGAAAGAACTGCATGGCAGACATTTACATGACCTTGAACAACCACACATAGATTTAGATGCTTCGAATAAGTGGCTGCAGTTAGGTTCCCTTTTCCCTGAAACTGAAGGATTTATGATTGCAATACAAGACCAGGTTATTAACACTAGAAATTACAGTAAATTTATTTTGAAAGACCCTAATATCCAAAATGATAAATGTAGAAAATGTCACCGATCCGCAGAAACTATACAACACATCACAAGTGCATGTCCAACTCTAGCCCAAAATGACTATACCCACAGACACAATCAAGTCGCTCATATTGTCCACCAGAAATTAGCCATAAAACATAATTTGATTCCATCTAAAATAGTACCATACTACCAATATTCTCCAAAACCGGTGTTGGAAAACCAAAGTCATAAGATATACTTCGATAGAGCTATATTAACCGATAAAACCATCCACAATAACAGACCTGACATAACTCTTATAGATAAATATAAGAAACACACATATTTAATTGATATTGCAGTCCCTAACACACACAATTTACAAAAAACAATAACTGAAAAGATACATAAGTATACAGAACTAAAAGAAGAAATAAGTAGAATTTGGAAAATGACCAAAGTGTACATTGTGCCTGTGGTACTCTCCAGCACCGGAATTATACCAAAACATCTCCTTCACTTCCTACGACAGATCGAACTTCCCACTAACACATACATTACCATGCAAAAAGCTGCCATATTAAATACGTGCCGCATTGTTCGAAAGTTCATACAGGAAGACACAATATCACAGATTACAGCCTCAGTCCAAAGCCAACAAAATGAACTCCACTTGGTCTAGGCCCGTGGTTTTCATTATACCGAAATTTTAATTTCGAGTTAAAGTAATGCACAAATAATAATAATAATAACAAAAAAATGAACTCCACTTGGTCTAGGCCCGTGGTTTTCATTATACCGAAATTTTAATTTCGAGTTAAAGTAATGCACAAATAATAATAATAATAACTTTATTGTCATAATAAATACATACAAATCAAGTGCAAGCCCTGATTCCCAAACTAGCGTGAGCTGTATGTCGGAGATCAGTTCCTTCCCAAAATCAATTAAACTATCTTTTATAATAAACAATAATAAAAAGTAGGACATACAAACAACATTAAGACTTGTGTGTGTGTGTGTGTGTATGTGTGTGACTGTGGTGTGTATGTATGTATATGTGTGGTGTGTATGTGGGCGTGTGTGTGTTTGTGTGTGTAAGTGTGAATACATGCGTACATTAAAACTTCCTCTAACATTTGGTATTTGAACTACGTCGGTACCAACAGTAAACCTTCCACATCATCGTAGTCATAACTCTTGAGCCATGTTTTAATAGTTTTTTTCATTTGGTAATTGGATAAATTTCTTGTCTTGTACTTGTGGTCTAGTTTATTATATAATCTAGGTGCAATGCTACCATATCGTTGCTGAGCAAATTTGCTTCTCACTCTTGGGATTGGACACTTCTCTTTTCTTTTACCTGTAGGTTGCAGAAAGGGTACAGTATACTTGTGGTATCTACGAATGCACTGATAGACAAACATCTTTCGAACAGTTAAAACTTCAGCTTTTTCATACACTTGTTGAGTGGGGTGATAGAATGGTAAGTAAAGGAGTACTTTAAGTACAGCTCGCTGAGCTCTTTCCACCTCAATCATGTGTGACTTTGCTGCTGAGATGATGATGATGATGATGATGATGAATCGTGATCGGGCGAGGCGAAGGGACGTTGAGAGGGCGATATAGGATGGTAAAGATAGAAAGAGAGAGAGAGAGAGAGAGAGAGAGAGAGAGAGAGTTACTGTACGAGCAAGAAGGAGCAGCATGCGCACATTTTCTTTCTCACTCCCTCCATAGCCAGTACCTTTCGATCCTTTTTCGATCTAATGCAGGCACCACACCACGCATAGGCGCGGGTCAGCAGATCTGCCTCTCCGAGCAGATTTTACCGCGCCTCCGCGCCTGACGGCTTTGTACATGGCCCGCACCAAACTAAAGGTTACTTTTCATTTGGTCGTCTGTATTCTTTGCATTTCATATCCCAAATTGCTGGGCATTGTTCAATTTCGTATATAAATGTGTTTATTGCTGCGGCCCGCCCGCCTACGCGCGCGGCGGCAGAATCTGCTAGCGGCACGCGCTCTCGCGCCGTGGCGCGTGTTCGGTGTGTTGGACCTGGCGTGTTTTCTATAGTAATCGATGTACTTGCATACAATATTAAAATCTGCCACTTCGCGCTACGCGACGGAGCGCGGTGCAGTGTGTGAATCGCCTTACGGCCCATTCACGACCTTTCCGCTGTGAGCGGCAGCTAAGAGCGAAACGCCGAGCGGTAATATCAAAAGTATAAAAATGTACGAGGCACGCCACGAGTCGCCGCTCATAGCGAAAAAGCTAGCGGTTTTTGCCGAGCGAATTTCTACAGCGGCGAGCGGCGTGGAGAGCGGCAGGAACAGAGGCACAAGTTAGTATGTGCGACGCCACGAAACAGAGCGGCGTGGACAGCGGTGCAGGAGTGACGGACTCAGCGGCGTTAAATAAAAACAAAAAAATTTAGACGATTTTATGGCGGTAATGGATACCGAGGCTTTTATAACAGAAATTTTAAATAGACCGCCTCTATGGATGTCAAAATATCCCCAACATAAATATAAAAAGGTTGTGGGAAGAAATTAAACAATGTTTTCCGGAATATAATGGTACTTAGGTTTAATTTAAATTGATAACACAAAAACATAGAACCTAGGTACCTACCAAACGAAGCTACTGATATGTTGACAAAACTACTGGTATGTTTACGTAATGTAGGTGGATAGTTGACAAGTTTTAAAAGTTAATTTTTTTCTCTGTCAGTAGGTACCTAATTAGCAAAACAGTTTACATATCAGTAGTTTTGTCTGTAGATATAACTACACACGAAACTACTAGTATGTCTTATACGCAATGTAAGTAGTTGACAAGTTTTTAAAGTTTTTTCTCTCTGTAAGTACCTACTTAGCAAAATACTTGGAAACATCAGTTACTTCTTATAGGTAGGACCTTCGTATAGGTCACTAAATCCACCATCTAAATACCGATCTTTATTTAGTTCGTACACTCATTTTATCATATTAAAAAAAAAAAGTTGTTTCTAAACAGACAGGGGATAATTTTTATAACGCCATGATTTTTAATACGTTTCGACTACCTAAATACGTCCACCGTCGCCGCTGCAACTAACCGCTACTAGGGTTCGTGGCGTGCAAAACGCACCGCTCACCGACGCCGCTCCGCTTTTCGCTAAGACCAAAACTCGTGGCCAGGCCGTTAGCGTTAATGTTAATGGCGAACTACGCTTTAGTTTACGCATTAAAAATGTGCGTTGGCTACATTAAGGTTACACTGCCGTTAAGACGTAATTCCTCGTGAATTAACGCGTTAACACACAACACTCACAATGGAGCCTAAAGCAGCTACACTAGTTGCGATACTGAGCGTCGTAGATTATTTTATGTAATTTAAAAAGGGAGAAAAAACAAAAAAGACAGTGGATGATTCATATATATCGTCGGCGATTTTCCTAAAATGCAGCTTGGATTCCAAAGACACGGCTCTAATTGCAATATTTGTAAAAACTAACGCCTTTTCGTTCAACCACTCCATTGTTGTTCTCGAACCTAAATGCAGTTTCCGACTGAAACAAAGTGCACTCGTCCTTGCTATGCGCGCGCGTCCGATAGAATGAGACGGCGTTAATGTAGCCAACATCAAATATCGCGCCAAACTAAGCGCTAAAATCCTTCGATATGTCCAAAAAACCGACACTCGAGCTATCGCTTAACGTTTAACGGCATTAATGATGCCATTTGCTTTTAACGCATTAAAACGATGGCCACATCTACGTAGGGCCTATATTAGCGCGCTAATTAACGCGTTAAGACGCAGGTGGAGCAGTAGCCAGTAGCATTATAGAGACACGATGTAGGCATATCATCTGTATGACGTGTGTAACTACTTCAGTCGTGTGGTGGTGGTACATATTTGCCTTCGATAATCGTCATCTCATGAAGACGATACGATGATGGAAAACACAACTCCTTAACTGTTAGGTGTTGAGGATAATTATTTTGTAGTCTATGCTCAGTTTTGATACGTGCTTCAAATCAGTTCAAGTGCTACAGTTATTTGCATCAGCAGGAGTAACATTTGCTTGGCACCGATTTTAAACAGAGTTTAGGTAAATTAAATTACTCACTACGTAGTGTGAAACAAAGTCGCTTTCTCTGTCCCTATGTATGATTAAATCTTTAAAACTACGCAACGGATTTTGATGCCATTTTCTTTAAAAGATAGAGTGAATCAAGAGAAAGGCTTTTATGTATAATACATGCATAACATTAAAGTAGAGAATCACTACGTAGTATAAAACAAAGTCGCTTTCTCTGTCCCTATGTATGCTTAAATCTTTAAAACTACGCAACGGATTTTGATGCCATTTTCTTTAAAAGATAGAGTGAATCAAGAGGAAGGCTTTTATGTATAATACATGCATAATATTAAAGTAGAGAAACATTGATAATTTTAGAGGTTTCTAATGTGATGTCGTAAAAAACCCATTTTTTTACGCTTATATTGCAAACGTTGGCTGTACCCTACGAGATAGATCAAAATAATGTACTACAGTATTGTACATCTTAAAAAGGTCTACAAAAAAGTCTACGATGGTATATTTCCATCTCTTAGGGATAACCCACAATAACCATATTTTTTTACGAGAAATAATAGCCTATTTGCGAAGCGATTTTAAGCAATACAGTATTAATCCTTATCCAATTAAGTACCTTAAATACATTGTGTATTTAATATAGATTAATATGACCCTTTACAGTATGTAATTTAAATAAATACTTTTGAAGATATTACAGATTTAAAATGCAGGAACAAAGCGATTGTGGCGGTACCGGCCGGGACCCGTTAGTTGATGCTGCTGTCGATCTGTCACTATCAGTCAATGATATTATAAGATTATTTATTATATATTATAACATTGCTATCAGTTAATAACTAAACACAATACTTTATTATGAATTAATATTCTAAGGCGGTACGAAGTTCGCCGGGTCAGCTAGTAGATAAATACGTGCATAGGTACGCTTTAAAGTTTTCGTTGATGTTTTTTGGAGTCAATTTGGTATTTTAAAATAATTTATTTCATATTAAAATCTCACTCTACTCTAAATCCAGAAGATTTTTTGAAGTTTCTTGATAAATTACTTTTTTTGTCTCATTCTCTCTACACATAGAGTAAATATACCTAAATAACTGCAGGGTTTTAATTATACTTTTGTCATCATTCAAACTAAAAAAAAAATGATCAGGTAAATAACATTTGCGAGCGTTTATTCAGATTACTTTTTAGAGCCAACTAAGAATATGATACTAATTTGATGAGTGTGATGCGATGCAAAGTGAGCGTCTGTTACTGTTATTACATTATTACACAATACTATACTAGCGACAAGGTGGACGAGGTCGGTGCACGAGGCACCTTGGTAGATCACGTCGGTCGCCTCTCCGTTCCTCTTCGCACTTTGTTTGTTTCATTCGGCTTTGATTGTATAGTTTACTTGTTTACTAGAGCGAAAAGGAAGGAAAATGTAGGTAATTGCGTTCTTGTCAGGCCAATATTCTTTAGTAAAGAACTTTAAAACACCACACACATGTGACGTTTGCCTTCGTCATATCTTTTTTACACATAAACAAGATCACTATTCAAATTTGATATGTCTTTGCAGATAATATTAGTACCGAATGTACTATTACGTAATCAGGACGTTAACTTGTCTGACCTATATTAAAACACTATACCTACCGTTAGTATTTTATTATCTTTGATGGTTTATAATACTTAAGTGTAAATTCATATACTGCTACGAAGTGTACAGTACATAGTTGTTGTCAGTTACAAATTACAGTGTCAGTGTTAGCTTATAAATTTATACTAAAATGATCATAAATAATGTGGTTTCACATGGTCCCTCGTTATTCGTACCTGGTCACTTATCTTTTGCTCAATATATTGTGGACAAACTTCAACAAAATGATGATTCCGTCGTCTTGGTAAGATAATAAGTTAAATGTATTTCTATTGATATCCTTTTAGTTTATTCTTACCATAATTATCCTATAAATAAGCGGCCGATTGTTTTATAGTGAATTAGTTAAAATAAATATTACCTATATAACTTATTAGTTTACATAGTTTAGTAACATAACAAACGCAAATTTCTTATTGCAAATAAAGAGAGACAGTTCGTTTTTAAAAACATTACTAGCTTTAGCTGCTTTGTAAGAATTTTATAATTAGGTACAAGAGGCACAATATTCATAACTAACCTAAGAGTTAGACGCACTTTGACCACAGATTACCAATAAGTTACGTTGCCTTGACAAAGTCTTTTAAAATATTTTCATTTAATACGTGTAAAATGCAGTACATTTTGCAATAATTATTTTCACCAATAATGAAATTTAAGCCACATCTAGAGAACTATCTTAGAAAGAAAAAAAGTTAAATATCTAAAATCTCTAAACCGTAACCAATCAGAGAGAGATATGGCAACACTATTTTGTTAAGATAAGCTTTATTTTTAACCGACTTCAAAAAAGAAAGAGGTTTTCAATTCGACGGTTTTTTGTTTGATACCACATAACTTCTTACTAGGTGGACCGAGTGTACCAATCACGTCGTTTTCACTACTGTGACAAGGACGCGAAACCAGAACGGGTTTTGTACCCGTACACATACCGTACGCATACCGTATACATAGGAACACCGTAAAAAATGACACAACCCCATCGAGTTTAAGCTCGTTTCATTTCTCTTAACGAGTACTTTAATCCTAAATGCTAATCAAGTTGTGATGCTGAAGCTGTAAGGTGGTCATAGGCTAGTATTGGCTTGTTTTATTAGTCTTTATGAGTATTTTAATCCTGTAAATATTGTAAAACAAAAAATGCACTATCAAATTTTAAAAAATAATTACATATTTTTTCGTCTATAAAATCAATGTTATTTTTGGAGTCGGGGTCAAGTATAAGACAAGAAAATACGACAAATTACAAAGAAATACTAATATGATAATACCTGAATTAATTATTACAACTTTTATAATATTCGTTAATTAAAGTTAATTTATTTACAGCATTAAGTTCATCTTTCTATTAACTGTTTGGACAGTAAGTCGAGGACGGACGGAAGGAAATGACGAAACTATAAGGGTTCCAAGTTATGACTTACAGAACCCTAAAAAGAGAAAAAAGAGATGTTATTAAAAGTTTCTTAAACAGGCAGGCTGGGTTTAAATTTTTCCAGGCAATCCCTGATAGTGGTGTGCTTTGCACAAAATTGCTTAAAATTTTCTACAAAAATACTTTTCGTAGATCAATGGCGACACCGGACACAAAATCACGATTAAACAAATATTGCAAGAGACTGTCAATGTGGCTACGGGGCTCCAAAAGATGGGGGTGAAGCGAGGCGACGTAATAGGTGTGTGCAGTGAGAACAGAGATGAATACATTCCAGCTGTGCTCGCTGTAATTTGCTGTGGAGCCACTCTGACCACTCTAAATGTACTCTATACAAAAGGTTAGTAAGCTATTTTTGTCATTGGAAATCTTCCCGAGTGAGGTCATGGTGAATAACTTGTTTTTAGTATTCTTAATATATTTCTCCATTTGCCAAATCTCTGACTTATTAAAAAAAATACTATGGAGCTTTATAAAATTGTACTAGTACATGCCCATATTTTGATAAAATGCCTTTTTTAACAGAAGTTGACAGAGATAAGAAGTCTTAACTTAATTTCTATATTTATTTTACTGAGTATACTCGTAGTGTAAACTTAGAATTTTTAGATACCATCTGTTTTAGATGTTTTATAAATGAAATGAATTTGTCCAAAGTATGTAAAACCAATTGTCAGTGTTTAATATTTTTCTTTTAGAGGAAATGACGCATGTGCTTAATATATCAAAACCGAAGATGATATTGGCCTCTGAAATTGGATTAAAAAAAAATCTCGCTGCCATGAAATCTATATCCAGCACTGAAAAAATTATACAGTTCAATGGACCATTAGTAGACCAAACTGTAATCGACTTCAAACGGGTTGGTGTGCAAACAGACCCGCAACAGTTCGAGCCCGCTGAAGTTCAAGGTTGGACAGATACGGTGTTAATACTCTACTCTTCAGGAACGACGGGCTTGCCAAAAGGAGTTATGCTCACACATCTCAACGCACTTTATTCTGCGGCCAGTTTTGTGTAAATATTTAAAAATAATTTATAATACCTCTTAAACCCTGAAACACGGTCTCATAAGACTATTTAAAAATCTCGTTCAGAAAATTTCCTAACGTCTTATAAATTGAAAAGACTGCAACTCTCTCTTAGTTCCAAAAATCAAAATCAATCCAATTACTTCAAAATATACGTACATTAAAATCTGAAACAGAAGTTCAGCAGGAAAATAGAGTATAATTGGTCCCCGGACTATTAATTGGTACCTGAGAGGGCGTGCTGTATTTAGTTGGTTCGATTCCGACAGAACCACAATGATGGTATCCCAGGGGATTTCCGTACAGGAAAAAAGGACGACAACTCACTTCGATATAAAGTATAATTAGTTGATCGTAAAAAATATAAATATTTAATAGTTCGGTTTATGTTATTCTACCGTGATTATGTTTTAATAACGTGTTTTTATAAATTTTAATAATTCGGCAAGTTTTAAATATTCAATAATTTGAAATCAATATCTGTGTTACTAAAAATGTGTCACTTGTTCATACTCGTAAATGTTAAAGTCAAGAATTCCTGGACCTCTTGAAGCCCATTCTTTATCTGCACGTTATGTTTTAAATAAAAATAATGGATTCTCAAATTAGTTTTAGACGCCACTGGAAACCTGCTTATTAAATGAACTGGAAATCAGTTTTAGTAAAATAACTAGGTCTCTACTATGATGTAACACTAAGAAATTAAATTATTATAAGTCAATAATGAAAAGGTCATTTTATAATTATAAATATCGTACACACATATCCATGTTGTAACGATTTCTAAAGAAAGTTGATTTCTAAATGTGGGAGGGGCATGACAGAAGCAAACTTTAGAATTTACTGTAACTATTGTACTATAGAGGAAAGATTTATTTGTACCGATAGGTAACCTATTTTCTTTAGAGCGTACTATGCACTATAGAAATAGTAAAATTTTGACATCAATATAATTTATTATGCATGTGTATATTTATAACTACTCAACTCGGAATTTTTTACAGGAATGACAATTCACCAAGTGACCAAACATTATTAACAATAGTACCATGGTATCACGCATTTGGTTTGCTATCAACTATAAACTACGTACTAGTGAGAAAACAACTGGTATATTTGGCTGGATTTAACCCTCTGAAGTATTTGAGTACCATACAGGAATACAAGGTAAGGATTACGTATGATCCATCCAATTTTGATCCTCATATCTCTTTCTAAATTCAGAAGTATCCATACTTCCATACTGATATTATAAATGCCACCGCTCAAATTGAATTAATACACTTAAGTGATATCACCTAGGTGAAATGCTTCCAATGTGAAATAAGGAAACACAAAAGTCTACTTTTTCACCCGAGTGCAAAAAGTGGATAAAGCTTCATTCCTCCTTGCTAATATTTCTTTTATTTTGTTTGGGCACAGTTAAATTTATTGGCAATAATTACACATTTAAAGGAAGACTGTAATTGACAACATATTTTTTAATAATCTAGACAGTTTTTTTTGAACCATCATCATCATCACTATTCGGGCCAGTCGTTTGTTCAATGCGACTTTTTCGTGCATGGATATATCAGTTCAGGGAAACCATGACTGACTCCTTTTTGCCTCTAACAACCAAAAGTGATAACTTCTGTGGTTTAGTGATAACTATTTTATAATAATTATGTTTATATTGATTGTGTCCGTCGGTCCCGGTTGTCATGAACATCTATGGCAATCGTTATTGGGAAGTCAGTGCCCTCAAATATACTGACAACTAGTTCAATCTTCGAATTTCAGTTCTCCCTTAGGGTTGCGGAGGTCCGATGCCAGTCGCTCCGTGGAAAAACTGAAATTCAGGTAAAACCGGTTGAACTAGTAGCCGACCCCAAATAAACTTGGGAATAATGGCTAGGAGGATGATTGATTGTGTCTGTGTTATTGTGTGAATGTATGTATATGTACCTACTGACTCTCTTTACATTGACCTACTTTTTCTATCAGTGAAAACTTTTAACTGGCCCTCTTTTTTCGTATTAAGTACTGCAATAATCTAGCTGTAAGGTTTCCTTCAATCGTAAAATAAAATAAGGTTAAAAAAGTGGTATAGTACGCACGAGTACCTATGTGTCCTACCTTTATGTTAGGGACTCAGAATTGCTGGTTGTAGTTCGGGCAAATAGTTTTTATTCCTGAAAGAAAATAATGTTTCTTAAAATTACGTAAACCATTTAAGTGCCTGAAACTTTTCGTAGTTATTATATACATTCCACTTGGTAAAATAAGGTTTCATTGGACTTTAACCTTTCCATTCGAGGAAATAGGCTTGGTATACTGGATTCCTTAACTACAAAAAAATAATTCGAATTTTAGGTAAATATTTTGGCTGCAGTGCCTCCGATTGTCGTCTTTCTAGGCAAAGCCCCAGTTGTGGAGAAGTATGATTTATCCTCCG
This sequence comes from Phragmatobia fuliginosa, assembly GCA_932526445.1. Taxonomy (NCBI): domain Eukaryota; kingdom Metazoa; phylum Arthropoda; class Insecta; order Lepidoptera; family Erebidae; genus Phragmatobia; species Phragmatobia fuliginosa. The sequence continues at coordinate 12,451,674 of OW052074.1, read as the reverse complement.
TTTTAGTTGTATGGTGTGGCGCAGCTCCTCTTAGTGCTGAAACTATCAATCATGCTATGAAACGGTAAGTATACATGAAATATACATATATAGATAGACATACAGTGTGCACACAAATTTGACATTTTCTACAACAGCTGAACTCCAACTTCTAAGTCTGTAATTGATTCAATTGGTGTTACGCTGTAATAAAATATTCATTTTCGAATTCTTCTGCTTTCGAGCGTGAAATAATAGTTTTATTATAATGAACTTATCACATATATTAAAATTGTTTTATCATTAGTTTATTCCATATTGAAAATAGCCCTAATTATTCCATTACATTATTTTTTATAAAAGTATGTTGCAAGTACACTTGAATTATAAGTGGATCATATTTTTTAAAGTCAAATCAAAATTTTAATTACAATGTTTAATTGATATTATTATTCATGTCAAAACAATGATTTAACTTAAAGTCCAATTTAGTTTTTAAAAAATATACTTTTTTTATCTCTTTGCATGTTTAGAAAAATTGGCATAGTGCGTGTCAAGGATAAAATAGGGATCCGTAGTCACCCATAATGGTAGGTAGATTACAAATCGTGTCCAATAGACAATTATTATATTAACTTATTATATCTTTATTTTTGGACGAAGTGTTCCAAGTGAGTGCATTTTACAAGTTAGGCACTTATAACTCCTAGACTAAAAAAGTTATCAAAACCGCTATAGTTTTCCTTGAATGTTTTTAACGGTTTGGGCTACTATCATGATTTTTTTTCAGAATTTTTGAGACAGACCTTTAGCTTTCAGAGTGGGGCACGCCCTGTTTCTAGAAAAAAAAATCGCTTTCAAGTTGCATAACTCATAAACGGATACCTAAATCGAAAAATAGTTTTAGAAACCTCACAATATTTTTACAAGCCCTATTTAATGATACCCTCGATTTTTTTCTTGCGTCTATCCCATCATGTATATGGGATAGACCGAGAAAAAAAAAACATCCACACTTATCATGTAGGGGAGGTACCCCAAATAAAAATATATTTTTCATAATTATATTTTAGCACTTTTTCCATGTAATTACAACACATATTCATCCACAGTTTCATCTCTCTAGGACCAACCGTTTGGGCGGTAGGTCGAGGACGGACGGACGGACATGGTGAATCTGTAAGGGTTCCGAGTCATGAACTACGACACCCTGAAAAATGTAATCGTTCCTCGAAGTCAATGATTGAACCGTTATTTACCTTCATACATTATTTTTTGTAAAATTTTAACCAGTTACGCAGTGGTAGCGAGATGATATGTAGCCTGCAGCTTCGATAAACAGGCTATTTTACTGAAAGAGTTTTTCATAATTCCCGATATTAACGAGATCATTCAAACAATCAAATAAACTCTTCAGCTTTATTATGATTAGTATAGATTAAAAAGCGATTCATTTGTACTTTACGTGGCTTATTAAGTTTACTTATCTTTATTTTCTTATGTTGTGCGGCTAATTATAAAATAAGTCTATATTAACAAGTTTTAACCTAAAAATCTCAAATTAGTTATAAATTAATTGCAGCCTGCCAAATTGTGTTGGCATATTCCAAGCATATGGCATGACGGAGACTTCCCTAGTCGCTACGAGAGACTCAATGGAAGAAAAAGTAAAGCGAAAACCAGGAAGTGGTGGTTATCCTCTAGCTGGAGTTAAAGCTAAGGTAAGTGATGATCACAGACATAGCCTTTAGCAGCCATACCTTCTGAAGAAGAAGGTTTTGTTTGGCTTAGCTCTTTGGCCAGACACGGTTCTGGTTTGGTCTGCACGGTTGGCCTACTAGTTTAAGTTTAAGATTTCTACTGCGCCAAGTGTTGTGGGTTCAAGCCCCACTTAGGATAACACTTTGTGTGATCTACAAATTGTTATTCTGAGTCTGGGTTTGTATCCGTGTCATGTATGTTTTTAAAGTCTTCTGCAACACAGGATTAATATTCCTAAAGCGGGAGTTGTCTTTAAAAAAAAAACAAAAAAAAGCTTTAGCCTACTGCCATCCGCTGATGAACGAAAGCGTTTCCCAAAAAGCGCCAACCATCCCAATCTGGGGCAGTTCGCATCTATCCGCTGCCAGCCATTTTCTTCAACTCGTCGGTCCATCGTGTGGCACGGCATGTCATGATCACAATCACATAATTGCAGAAATTGGACACTCACTGATAGGTATATGGGCGCCTCAATGACCGCCAAACAGACTGCTTGGAAATCCTGGCACTGATCTATTTGCTCTTACCTAATTCTTACTTCGTTATTTATCCTTGCTAATATTATAAATGCGAAAGTAGCTGACTGTCTGTATGGCTTTCACGGCAAAACTACTTAATCCGATTTAAATGAAATTCATCCCGCGAATGTCGTAAAAGGAGACTAAGGGATAAACTACGCAAGACAACATAAATGCAAAGAGAAGGAAAACTTGAAATCAACCCTTTTTTTTTTTTTTTTTTTTTTTTTTAGTGTGTGAAAAATCATCATGGACCGTCACCCCACCGAGGGTTACGGCGGGGTGGTGTGTCGGACTTGAACCGACTAAAAAACACACAGTGTGCCCTCTCCGCGCTTCTCCGTTTAGGAGTAGGAGAAGTCCAGGGTGGGATCTCCTTCTGAACTTCTCCAGCGCCTGCCCGCTCCTGATGCGGGCACCGTCTCTGTACGACCTCTCTTAGGCGGCGTCCGGCACACACCGACGCCGCCCCCTCGCGGCTGGCCACATAGTGCGGGTGGAGGGAAAACCCGTCCCGTCCACCCGCGGCCACACTCAAGGCGGCATGAGGCGCAGATGTTCGCGCCTCCGCCGCCCGAGTCGCCGGCGGCGAATCTGGTCCGATTGGATGTCGTCCTCACGGGCCTTCTCCGCCGCCTCCTTCTGCGTGATTACGTCCTCGCAGAAGGTTGCGACCGCGGTGAATGCGCTCTCGCTGCCGACCATGGAACGAACGACGGCCGGCAGTGAGAGATCCCCTCCGATGACTGCAGTGAGGACCCGGCGCTGCGTCTCCCATGCGGGGCAGACCGCCAGCGTGTGATGAGCCGAATCCTCACTGCAGTCGCAGTGGTGGCAGGCGGGACTCAATTCCCTCCTGGCGACCGAGTGCAGGTACTTTCCGAAGCAACCATGCCCGGAAAGAACCTGCGTCAGTCGGAAGGTAAGGGTCCCGTGCTGCCGCACTGCCCATTCGCCGATGACCGGCTGAAGCGCCTCTACGGTGGCGAAGCCAGCACGTGGAGTCTCCAGCCGGACCGACCAGCGATCCATCGTGGCTCGGTGAGCGGCTTCGCGCCACTCGCGCACGTCCTCGGGCGGAGGTCCAACTCCACCACTCTCCGCCCGGTAGTTAGCCACTCGCCGATAAACGTCGGCGAGCACTTCCGCCTCCAAATCCCACGGGGGTGTTCCGGCCAGGGCGCACGCCGCCTCCGTCGATACGGTGCGGTAGCCCCGTATGGCTCTGACCGCCAGAGTTCTCTGAGGCCGCCTGAGGCGCGCCCTATTCTGCTCGGTCAGAGCCGCCGCCCACACCGGTGCACCATAGAGTGCCATAGACCGGACAACCCCCGTGTACAGCTGCCTCGTGGCGACACTGGCTCCTCCCAGATTGGGCAAAAGACGCCCAAGGAAGGAGGCAGTGCCGATCAGCTTCGGAGCAAGCTGTTGGAAGTGCTCGTCGAAACTTGAAATCAACCCTATACCAACCCGTCTGGCCAGCCAGGTATAGTAGGCCAAAACCTCCTTTCTAAGGAGAGGCCTATGTCCAGCAGTGGACTATTAAAGGCTGGTGATGATGATGAAATGAAATTTGATTTTGTCTAGACACTGAGAAAGCACATAGGCTACTTTTTACCGCGATAACCGATATATACGCGGGCGAAGCCGCGGGTGAGAGCGTGTGTGAGTGAGTATTTTATAAGTGTGGAAGTCTTTCGTTATGTTTACTTACACATTATCATCATCATCATCATCATCGCCAGCCTTTAACAGTCCACTGCTGGACATAGGCCTCTCCTTTGAAAGGAGGTTTTGGCCTACTATATATATATTTACTTACACATATCAATAAATAATTAATAATTGCAGGTCGTAGACTTGGAAACCCGCAAGCGTTTAGGGCCGAATGAAAACGGTGAGATCTGCCTAAAGGGGCCAATTATAATGAAAGGTTACTCGGGTGACGAAGCCGCCACTCGCGCTATGTTCGACGAAGAAGGTTACATGAAGACCGGAGATATAGGTTTCTACGACAAAGACGGATGTTTCTTCATAGTCGATAGACTAAAAGAATTGATTAAATATAAGGGTTACCAGGTAAGGAGGTTTTATTACGTTTTATTTTACCTTATTTGAGTAATGTTAATTGAGTAATGTCAATAAGAGTGTGTAGTAAGTACAGTGAAATTATTCTCGAGAAATTTTTGCATATGTAGTGGTGTATATATTACACAGATCTTAGAGCGCGTTTCCACTATATCGTTCTGGCTTATACAAAAATGTTTCGATATCCTAACATTACTATTTAATTTTATACTTATCCCTAGCAACACTCTGATTTTTGTTTTCAATAAAAACAAGTTGTCATTTAAAAAAAAAAAGGTTTTGACTTTATAAAAAAAAAGGTGCGTGTGCGATTCACACACGATAGAAGTGAAACTTCAAAGAATAGAAACCGATATATAATTATTTTTTTTCCTTTCATCTAGGTTTTTTAAACTCCGGGGAGTCTACAGGGGGGTCAAAATTTTTGTAATTTTAGGCCTAGGACGCACCGTTTTTGAGATATTTCAATCTAAAGTAAAAAATCGTCACTTGATAGTGGAAAGTGGAAACACGCACAAAACCAGAATAAACCAGTTTACGCTGTCCGCAGGTGCCACGTGACCATACACTACTACAAACGCAAAAATTTCTCCAAGCTAATTTACCTGTACGTAAGCTATAATAATTTGACTGCCTCGGTCACGCAATGATAGCGTATGTCACTGCTGTGCTTGAGTTCTCGAATTCGATTCCCGCCCGGGTTCCACCATCTGCAAATATTTGTTTCAATGTTGGGCGTTTCAGCGTTTCTATGTATTGATATATAACATTTCTATGTATGCATAAGGTGACATTAGATATCATATTATTAAAACGTTATCTAGTTGAGGAATGTGTAAATGATAAGTCTGGTGGACTTTCCCCCGATACTTGAATCCTATTACTTATTATATCACTTAATCTATATAAAACTTAATAGTAATAGATATTGAGATATCGGTATCCACGTCTTTAGTTATGTATCTATCTATATTATAGTATATCTATACAATCTATCCAAATAAATAAAAGTGTCTGCTTGTAAAATCAAACGAACAGTTTTTTTTACTAAATGCATATGAAAAAATGTAGGGCACTTAATAAATAAATATGTCGGACATTTTACACACAACGTCATTTAGTCCCAAGTAAGCAGAGCTTATATTATGGGTACTAAACAACTGATATAAATACATAAAAATACATTTTTTTTATTAATACATACATATTATACATAGGAAACACTTTGCGACATAGGAAAGACTCCTAATCAAATATTTATTTTGTGGATCACACAAATATTTGGTCCGACCCGAGAATCGAACCGAGACCTCTCGATCAGCAGCTGCATATACCGCAGCTAACTACTAGACCAACAAGGCAATCATCAGAAAATATCAGAAGATTGTCACTGGCAGAAAGCTGATGATCTATGGAGCAACTTGGGCTACTTTTTTTTTTTTATAGACCAGCTTCGCAAACTGATTCCAGGCTCCAAAGCACAAGCTTTGGAAAAGGAACCAGGAAGCACCCTAGGATGATGATGATGATAAAGGAGCAAGTTACTGCTTTTTTATAGAGCGTTAAAGACTACGAGTATTATAGATTTTTAGACTAACTTCACGCGACCGACAGACTGCAGCGTTACTCGAGGTTGTTTACCCGAGATAAAATATGCAATATAAATAATGCAATTTTTTTCCTTGTATCAATATTTATAGCAAGACTAGGTATACGCGTAAACGATATTACATATCACCGGAGTCAATAATGTCAACTTGACCTTAAAAAATTCCATCTATTTTATTCAATGAGTATACCAGGTTTCGAGAATATTTTTTTTATACTATCCCCCGCAAAACAATTTACTTATACGGACTTCGGCTATAAAAAATGTCATAATCATGCTAAAAGATTATAAGTGTTTTTATTTAATCCGCTATATTATTATAGGATATCATTTGATATAGGAATTTACGATATGTTCAAAGTTCATACTTGATAGTTTAAAAGGTTGTTATTGGTACCTAGTTACCTAGTTTACTACTATAATTATTTAATAATAATTATTGAGCTGAGCTGAGCTCCGAGGTTGTTGTTGTCAAAGTTACTCCTTATATTGTCAGCTATCTGTCAGTTAAAGTTGCCTCTAAATCGGTCCAGCCATTCAAAAAGATTAGTCGGAACACATAAACAGATAACAGGCAGAAAAAAAATTGGAATTGTTTTTTTTATGTAAGTTATGTACATACTTACATATGTACTTAGTGAGAAATGTTGATTTGATGTTACATACCTACAGACACTTCACTTTTATTTATTTCTGAGACCGAAAGACACTACAAGTTTATCTCTCTCACTCAAAACCAATAGATTTGCCACGTTTATGCAACATTTCTCATTGATGCTCGGTTCCTATTCGTGGTAGCGTGATGATGTTTGTATGTTGACCCTTTTCCCATAAGTTGAAAATACTTTTCAATTTAAACATGTAAGTAGATCTTGAGTATGAGTATTTATACATATTTCATATTTATACGTAGGTACTTCATTGGAATGCGCTCCCGCTTGAAATCAGGATGTCCACTTACGGTTTTACATTTTAAAAGAAGGTACATGATCTCCTTCTTAACGAAATGGCAGATCTATCAAATCCATAGCTGGAACACAATATCAAGTTGTCATAGTCTACGAATATTTTCTTATTATGTGTGTATGTATGTATGTGTATCTATGTAGTTATGTTTGCACATGTGAATATGTATTTGTATATGTGCACCTCTCTACAAGATTTCTTCATCACCCTAATATGCATCACGCTCATAGCTATGAGCTTAGCTATGAGCGGCGTGCCGTGCGTGGCGTACCTCGTACATTTTCATTCTTTTGATATTACCGCTCGGCGTTTCGCTCTTAGCTACCGCTCACAGCGGTAAAGTCGTAAACGGGCCGTAAGGTTGACTGGTAGAGAATGCCTCTGGCATTAAGTCCGCCGTTGTACAAAATGCATAAAGAAAGAAATAAATAAATTAGTATTAATATTAAACTTTCGTATAATAATTCCAACTCATTTTTTTCATTAAACCCATACGCGTTTAATGAAAAAAAAATAATAATTTTGGATGGATATGGATAGGTCTGCAAAAATGATATTGAGGTTTCTATTATCATTTTTTTCTAAACTGAATAGTTTGCGCGAGAGGCACTTCCAATGTGGTAAAATCTGTCCCCCCCTGTAACTTCTAAAATAAGAGAATTTAAAAAACCAAAAAAATATATGCTATACATTATACAATGCTTAACTTCCACCGAAAATTGGTTTGAACGAGATCTAGTTAGCAGTTTTTTTTAATACGTCATAAATCGTAAACCGCATCCTTTCATTCAATCAATACACTATTTATAAAACAAAGTTACAACGAACTACAAGAACTTTTATATGATGTTATTTTTATGTTATTGATTTTATGTTATTGATACTCGCACTTGGCCGCTTTTTTTAACTGTTGTTTGATTTTGTTTTCTCATTTCTATAAAAGTTTTGATGCAACTGAGTTTTTACAATTTGTATAGTTTTTCTTAGAAAGCTTTGAAAGGTGGCAGCGAATTTAGGGTTTACAAACCCTAATAATAATTAGAAAATATCTAATTTTAAAACAACACATTTAAATGGTGTTCTTTTATGACTACTAATATGTATTCTATACTTAAAAGCTTCGGTACTTCACAGTATGTTTTGATATAATTTACAAGAAGTACAATTACCTTTTATTAAGGTTAGTTTTCAAACATTTCTATCCACTCTGGTCCTCAATAGACTTACAAACAAGAATTTAATACAACCAGATTACATCATCTATTATATCCATCAGCCTTGGTTTTTTACTATGCGATTATTGTAAAGGGATCTATAGAGTCCGTTCAAATCTTTCTTACATTTTTTATTTTCTTCCTTTGCCCGATAGAGTACTTTCATTTTACCCATGGACTTCTTTTCAAGATGTATTTAATGGAAAACACAGAATTCGTTACGCAGCAGCATGTCATTTCATTTTTATTTCACCAGGTGGCTCCGGCCGTTGTCGAAAGCGTAGTGCTTCAGCACAGTGGAGTGGCAGAATGTGGTGTGGTAGGCGCGCCTGATGAGGCCGCCGGTGAACTTCCCGTTGCCTTCGTTGTCAAAAAACCTGGATCCAACGTCACCGCTAAGGAGTTAATTGATTTCACGGATGCTCGGGTATGTACAGCTGTCTATTGATAGCCTCTAAATCAATCCGCAAACCAAACTACTGTCACGTTAAAAGTGATTATTTTTTGATTGATTTGTATCCAAACATAAATTTATTGGCAACTCAACCGATAACAGTTGGTTCGTTATAAATTTATGTTAGCATTTTATCAATATTTATTACGCACTAGCTGAGACCCGCGGTGTTACCTGCGGTTATTGTTGTAACCGTGAGTAACGCCGCGGAGGACAGACAGACGGACAGACAAACAGATAAAAATTTAAAAAATTGCTCTTCTGATGTAAGTACCTTGTAAACTTTTTTGCATTTAGTGAAAAACTGTTATTTTAATATAACATACAGACACCTTTATATTATTTATTTGTACAAATAAGTTCGTTGGCTTGTGTTAGATGAAATCATAGCATTTGAAAGGTTTACCGTTTATATACATTCTATCTTTTGAACGAACATTATTGATGTAGCTCAATATAAAGTACCTACAAGTATTCACTATTGAGCCAACGTTCCCTTACACGTTACTTCGGTTTTGCAAGAGTTATTTACGACTTCAACTTATAAACATATACTGCATATACCACTCGTCGAATACTCATAAGATTAGTAGTAGGGGCTATAATAACTATTTTTAAAGTTGCTACTGATATGGTCGGCAACAGTTGGATTTCATTTAGTATAAACAAGACTTTTGGCAAAGTCATATCGTGATGGATTACAAAAATGAAGTCTCACCCCTATGCAAACCGTGGGTTTCGTAAGAGCCGACTAGTACAGCGTAGGCAATGTCCAGCAGTGGAGTATTAAATACTGCTGATGATAATGAAACAAGACTTTAATTCAATTTATATTATTTATGCAGTGCTACAAAGTCAAAGTAAGTTGAATACTGATCGCATGCGAATATGAGATATACTACTCAACCTGTCATCACACACAACACTGACGACTACTCTTATATTTTGTTTTTTTTTTTCAGTTATCATCAAGTTCCCGCCTGCATGGAGGTGTTATATTTGTGGACGAAATACCAAAGAATCCATCAGGGAAGATTCTACGAAGAGCACTGAAACAAAAACTTTTACAAAAGACCAAGAGTCATTTGTAATTTATAGTACAATAGTTGCGCCCCGCGGTGTTACCCGCGTATCATTATGGTTGCTATCCAAGTGTGTTATCCATGGCAACCTGTGAAGTTTTGACAGGAGATAAACAGTGATACATTTTGACATCTACGATTAATGTTTTTTTATAATCACCTAGCTTTCGCTAGTTTATCTCGATTATTGTAGTAAAAACTAGCCTATGTTATTTTGATATATAAGCTATATTACTGTAAAGTTTCCTGCAAATCCGTTCAGTAGTTTTTGCGTGAAAGAGCAACAAACATACACATATACTCACAAACTTTCGCGTTTATAATATTAGTTGGATAATAATGTTACATACATTACTATTAAATAACAATACAATTAACAATATATATATTAATTATTGTTCTTGTTTGTTAATATTTATGGCAATGGAAAATATAAAAGGTCTGTAAAACTTATAAAGCTAGTTTTATTTGGAAATAAATAACTCCTTTAATATGTACTATAAATAAATATTTATTTGGAAATCCTACAATGAAGATACTAGGTATATGGACTTTTAACCTATTCTTTTGATAACATTGTGTCGATCCATAATTTATAGAACTAAAATCGGGCAAGTGCGTGTCAGGCCACGCATACAATAGGGTTCCTTATTCAACCATAATGACACGTAAATTTAAAATTGTGTATCTCATATTTTTATACGAAATTTTCCAAATAAGCGTATTCCAATAAATCGTCTTAGCAACCTCTTAATGTTTTTGAAAGACCTTTCTAACGATATCCCACACGATCCTAGATGCGAGAAGAAAAACGTTCCCCACTTTACGTGCAGGGGAGATACCCCAAATAAAAATATTATTCATGATTTTATTGTTGCACTTTGTCCACAGGATATCAAATCAAATCAAATCAAAACAAATCAAACCATTTTATTTCAAATAAACCATACAACGGCACTTTTGAAACGTCAAGTAGTCAGTCAGTAGTCAGTCGTGAAGCTAATTGTCTGTTCCGATTCGTAGATCCTATGGAGAAGAACAGACAAGAAACTCCATGGATAGAAACACATATGCATGCAAAGTTTCATCTTTCTAGCACTAACCATTTATATGGTGAATTGAGGACGGACGGACGGACGGACTTGACAAAACAATAAGAGTTCCGAGTCATGAACTACGGTACGGAACCCTAATAATGAGTGTTGCTTGCAGCTCTTCTCGATTTCGATATTATGGTCGATATATTGGTTTGCGGACGCGCACAGTTTGAATACTAGGTCTAAAGTTATTTTGAAACTTGTTATACCGAGACATGTACTTGTTGGATGAACTTTCCACATCTGAAATCTACTTTCAGTGTGGCGCACACATACTTATTATCATTTTATTACTACCTTTTGTAATGTATGATCATGAAAGAATTTTATATTATAATATTTTAAAATAAGTTATATTTGTAAACGGGAGTCAGAGGTTCAAGCTGAAAACCAGCGCTTGGTAATTCATGTGAAATCCAAGCATTAGCTGACGCTTGGACCTTTTGCTTTCGGTACTATAGTTTTTTTTACAAATCTGTAACACTGAAACCAATAAATTTTTATTCTATTCTATTTCTCCCCAGCTTAACATATTTTAGTAAATTCGCTATCACTGCGTGCTCTACACACAACCCAAACTTAGTAATCGCTAGTAGAAGAAGGTGTTGGTTTATTGACATGAATTCCGTTTTCAAACTAACTTACTTAGGAAGGGACTAGGAACCTAAGCCAGCAATACTGAATTCTGTTACGGGAGAGACTGTTATTCTGTATACTTTGTATGAAAAACAATATTAAATCTGTATGGATGCTTACAATTACCAAGTTCTCTGTAAACACTTTGCATAGATTACATAGACCAGGATGCTAGATACTCTATTCAATTACCTGCATTATAAACTGTATGGCAAGTCCCTTGAGGACGGTTCGTTGTCCATTACGAGAATGATTGATTGTCGTACATGGAACTTTGTAGGCGACTACGTAATATAATATATATGCATATACCATCGTGTCGCGATCCAATTATGTCTAATGGATCAACTCCCAGTGCTCCTGCTTGTTCGAAAACGACAATTTACTATAATAAGCAGGTATAATAGCTGGAATTTCAATTTTCATGCTAAAATGAAAGTCGTAATTGCCTTACACAAGCAATTAAATCTTTATTTCTATTCCTTCATGATAAATCACTTAAAAAATGACACGGATTTGCTATTCTTTATAGGGACCTCTATATGTATGGAATATTGGCAGCTCTAGATAATTCCGACATTTTCCAATTCATCCCTGTAGTAGAGCCGCGCTGACTCAGGCACCTTGCGAGACTGGCGGCCCAACAGCACGAAGAACCGTTTTAACTCTACAGGAACTGTAATTAGAAACCATTTGTCACCATACGTATTCGCCAGACCTTGCTCCAACGGACTACATTTTTTTTCGTGATTTGGTCAATTTTCTACGTGATAAAAAGTTTTTTTCCCAGGAGGCAGTACAAAATGCTTTCACACAGTTTGTAGAATCTAAATTACTAGAGTTCAAAGGCATAAATGACCTTCCTATGAGATGGCAGCAATGTATAAATAATAATGGTAGATATTTTGATTAAATAAATGTTAAATGTAAAAAAAACGAATATCAATTTTTCAGTACAAATCGGCAATTTCATACTTTAACCTATAACCTATATTAACAACTAGATGAGTCTAGCATTGTTACCGGCGTTTATTGTTCTTTATCGCGAGTAGCGCTGCGGAGCGAAGCTAGTCTAACAAAACCTATTTTTTTTTGTCATCAGCTTTCTGCTGGTGCAAGTCTCGTTAAACTAGGTAAAGCCATTCCAGAGATTAGCCGGAACAAACAGACAGACAGTCAGACAGATAAGCATTTTGAAAATGCTTTTTTAATGTAAGTATTGTACCTTTATATTTTGATATCCATTTATCATTATATCGTTCATTTGATACGTATACATGAAAAAACTAAGGAACAACTCAACCGGTTTCGACTAGTGTTTCACTGTAAGATAGCTGAAGATCTAAAGAGTAACTTGTACACCGACACGCGAGTATGTATTAAAATTTTTGATTGGACAAATAAATAAAACTCGAGTGACTGTATGTTATTACAGGCACTCGAGACACTCCATCATAACACCGGATCTAATACAGCACGAGAAATCGTTTTAACTGTACAGGAACTGCAATTCGATATCCTACGTATTCACCAGACCTTGCTCTTTTTCGTGATTTGGACAATTTGTTATGCGATAAAAAGTTTTTCTTCCCAGGAGGCAGTACTTTCACACAGCTTGTAGAATCTAGATCACTACAGTTCTATCGGAAAGGCATAAATGATCTTCCTATTAGATGGCAGCAATGTATAGATAACAACAGTAGATATTTTGATTAAATAAATATGTTAAATAAAAAAAAACCTAATTTCAATTTTTCAGTACAAATCGGCAATTTTATACTTTAACTCCTATTATTTTCGTTAGGGCACAAGAAAGGTTCTTATATTCGTAGAGAGAAAAAATATAAAAATTGTGACTAAAATAGTAAAAACACTTTTCTTTCCCATTCAAACCATAAATTAAAATATCTGTCGGCTTTTGACGGTACTTTGGTAATGAATGAGATGATATAATGAGTAGTAGTTGTTGTAAAGGTAAAACCGCGGGGCGCAGCTAGTTATATATAAGGTTTTGATGGATTTAGAAATGTAATATAAATTTGCTATGTCTGTTGATTAAATAGAATACTATGCAGCTTGTCAGCATTAAACAAATTGTATTTCTATTCGTCATATTTTAGGAATGATGCCAATGACGACCACCTGATCCGCGAGTTATAATATTCTCATTTATTGATTTTGGCGCTGTATCAAGATATCTAAAAGGAAATTTAAAAATATGACCTAGATCATATAAATGATTGAAACTGAGATACATCATCATACATTATTTATCTAACCAAACAAGACCGATGGTTGCCGCTGTTTAGCGAAGGCCTTCTTTCAGCACCGGACGGCAATAGGCTGAGTAGTAGTAGTAGCAATATTTTTAATTATGTTCGGGTGTCAAAAAACGTAAATGAAAGCTTTTAATGTATTTTTCCGTACACCACTGAAATGCTGAACGAAAGCCTCCCCCTAAGGGTGCCAACCAAAGAGTGTTTAAGTAAATATTGTAAAACTGCCTCGTATGCGCAGTGATAGTGTTTGCGACTGCCGCGCTCAAGATCTCGGGTGCAAATCCTGGGTCAGATCAAATGTTTGCAAGATCTATGGATATTTGTTTTTGAGTTTGAATGTTTTTAGGGTTCCGGTGCCAAATGGCAAAAAACGGAACCCTTATAGATTCGTCATGTCTGTCTGTCTGTCTGTCTGTCCGTCCGTATGCCACGGCCACATTTTTCCGAAACTACAAGAGCTATACTGTTGAAATTTGGTAAGTAGATGTAATCTGTGAACCGCATTAAGAATTTCACATAAACATGGACAAAAAACAATACATTTTGGGGGTCCCCATACTTGGAACTGAAACTCAAAAAATTTTTTTTTCATCAAACTCATACGTGTGGGTTATCTATGGATAGCTGTTCAAAAATGATGTTGAGGTTTCTAATATCATTTTTTTCTAAACTGAATAGTTTGCGCGAGAAAATGTGTCCCCCCCCCCCCTCTAACTTCTAAAATAAGAGAGTGATAAAACTAAAAAAAATATATGTTGTACAATTACCATGTAAAAAACTACCAACGAAAATTGGTTTGAACGAGATCTAGTAAGTAGTTTTTTTAATATGTCATACAGCGTAAACAGCAATTTACCTTTCATTTAATCAACGAACTACAAGAACTTTTATATAACGTTACTTGTTGATACGGAACCCTTCATGGGCGAGTCCGACTCGCACTTGGCCGATTTTTTATCTATAATATCTATGTTTTTATAAAGAAAAGTATATAAATATTCTATCAGTCAAACTAGCTTTTATAGTACAAGCTCTGATTAGCTGGGTTAACTAGATGAAGTTTGTGTTACATGTCTGAAATATTTATTTATTTATTGTTTTCTAAAACTCAACACTACGCAACGGAGACTACATACTACCTGATCTCTCTCTCTTTCGGGTTGTGTCGAATAGCATTCATATAGCATTGTGAGAATGACAGAACAGAGAATGCACCCGTTAATTCGCGCACTATACTATCACCTACATAGTTGGTCTCCGGTGAAGTTGGCTAAGAGGAGTAAAGTACACAGTTGAAAATCGGCTAAGTGCGTGTCAGGCCACGCACAGGAAAGGGTCCCTCAGTCATCCATAATGGTACGTGGATTTAAAATCGTATCCAATAGATAATAGTTATGTTTATGTATTAATCCGTTAATTTTGTATGACGTTTTACAAGTAAGCGCATTTTACAAGTTAAGCCTCTAGAACTCCTGAACTAACCATGTCAACTAATCCGTTATAGTTTTCCTTTAAAGTTCAATATATGGACCACCATCACGAATTATTCCAGTTTTTTTTGTGCCAGCCGTTTAGCATTTAGAGGGGTGCTTTTTGCATAGATTTTAATAACGGCGACCACGCTTTGTTACATTAAAATTATTTTCTACTTTTTAGTTTAAAAGCGTGTTTGTTTAGTTTTTAAAACTATTATTTTTATTTAGTAGGTTTTCAAAAAGTGGCAATCAAAATTTTTTATAAGATGTCAAGGTAGTGGTTGCACCTACTGTATGCATACTTATTAAGTGAGTGGCAGGAACTCCTCCGATTAATAGATATGGTAGGTAGGCAGTATGTGCGAGGACTACTTGACTATTTTTGTACCTATACATTTCCGGATTTTGAGTCCGCTGACTTAACCAAAACTGAGGTCGTTTTTAGAGTTCCGAAGTTTATGACTCCGTCCGTCTGTCCGTCCGTTCTTCCGTCCGTCTGTCCGTCCGTCCTAGACTTAACGTCCAAACGGGAAGTGCTAGAAAGATGAAACTTTGCATGAATATGTGTTGTAATTACGTCGACAAAGTGCTACAATAAAATTATGAAAAATATTTTTATTTGGGGTACCTCCCCTACACGTAAAGTGGGGATGGTTATTTTTCTCGCGGCTTCCCCGTCGTGTGGGGTATCATTAGATAGGTCTTTTAAAAACAATAAAGGGTTTCTAAGACGAGTTTTTTTATTGATATATATATATATATATATATAATGTTATGATATAATGTTAAGATCTTGCAAGTTAAGAATCGGAAGGAAAAAACCGGGGGTGGTGAGCGATCCTTGGGGGCTTTCGTTCAGCTGTCTACTAATTAGTTTGAATAGCTTTACTGTTTTTTTGCCAATAAATAGATTTAGTACAGTCATTGAAAGGTTTGTTTAGTTAACATTGCAGTATTAGAGTCATGTATGAATATACCCGACAAGTGTTGGACTATTCAATCCTTAAAAAAGTGGCCAAGTGCGAGTCGAACTCGCCCATGAAGGGTTCCGTACTTCCGTATCAGCAAGTAACATCATATAAAAGTTCTTGTAGTTCGTTGTAACTTTCATCGATGTTTTTATACTAGTGTATTGATTGAATAAAAGGTAAATTGCGTGTTACGATTTATGACGTATTAAAAAAAAACTACTCACTAGATTTCGTTCAAACCAATTTTCGTTGGTAGTTTCATGGTAATGTACAACATATATTTTTTTTAGTTTTATCACTCTCTTAATTTAGAAGTTAGAGGGGGGGAGACCAACATTTTTCCACTTTGGAAGTGTCTCTTGCGCAAACTATTCAGTTCAGAAAAAAATGATATTAGAAACCTCAACATCATTTTTGAACACCTATCCATAGATACCGCACACGTATAGGTTTGATGAAAAAAAAAATTTTGAGTTTCAGTTCCAAGTATGGGGACCCCCAAAATGTATTGTTTTTTTTCTATTTTTATGTGAAAATCTTAATGCGGTTCACAGAATACATCGACTGACCAAATTTCAAAAGTATAGCTCTTATAGTTTCGGAAATAATTGGCTGTGACATACGGACGGACAGACAGACAGACAGACTTGACGAATCTATAAGGGTTCCGATTTTTGCCATTTGGCTACGGAACCCTAAAAAGAATATCGGTTAATTTCTGAAATACTTTAATCTATTTTCTTTTTCTTTCTAAACCTTTCTACGGATAAATTATTAGCATTCCTAACTTTACATCCCTGTTATATCTCATGTGTCTTAAGCTACAAAAAGATACAAAGGAATCTCTTCATATATATGTATATAGGTATATTAGGTTGTTGCTATTAATATACATAAACAAATTATAGTTATTTTCTTTTCATAAGATATAAGATAGATGAAGTGCGGGCTTGCTATTCTATTAGCACATTGCTTACATGATTGCAAATAGACTAGTCTGTTGTATTATGACTCGTTGTTCTTGAATTATAGTGGAAACACATGCCGAACATACATAGATCAGTATAATTATGGTTCATTTTAGGGGTCCGTAGTTCATGATTTTTTATTTAGGGTCCCTAAATAAAGTCCCCTACACGTAAAGTGGGGCTGTTTTTTTTCTCGCGTCTATCCCATCGTATAGGGTATCACTAGAAAGGTCTTTTAAAAATATTAAGAGGTTTCTTACACCATTTTTTATTTAGACATTCTTTTGCGAGTTATCTGACTGTAACGCGCACTTTATTGTGGAAACAGAGACCCCCCCCCCCCCTCTAAAGGCTAAACGGCTGACACGAATATCTGAAGAAAAGCATGATTGTAGTCCACATTTTGTTAGATTTTGTTAGATTACTTTATTAGTTCACGAGTTATAGATAGATTATAAAATGCGCAATCTTGGAAATCTTCGTACAAAAATAACGAAATAATAAGTAAACATAACAATTATGTATTGTACACAATTTTGAGTCCACCTGCCAGTAATGATGACTGCGGAACATTTATTATTTATTTATTATTATTATTCTATGAATGGTGTGACACGCACTTGGGCATTTTTTATACTAATGTGACAATGTGAACTATCTCTATGATCCACTGCCACTTTGATCTAATTTAGTATCTCTCCTCTTTGGTTAAGAATTCCAAATTCAAATTTATAAATTCATTTAGCTGGTACATTTGAGTTTTGAAAACAGACAATCATTTGGTTTTTTTTTGCCGTCGCTTATTACCGCACAATGGAAAACATGAAGCATGAGTATATATACCGTGGCACCAGTGCTGCAGAAACAGCTCGAAGAATTAATGACGTGTACGGCGCTGGTGTCTCAAAAGAAAGCACGGTATGTTTTTGGTTTCAACGTTTTCGTTCTGGAAATGTCGACCTTCAGAACCAACCCCGTGGACGCCGAAGACCAAAGTGGAAAATGAAACAACAACAAAGCACTTCAGAGATAGCTGCAGGCTTCGGGGTAAGCGTCAAAACTGTATTAATCCAATTGAAGTAAATCGCAAAAGTAAAAAAACTTGAACGATGGAACGATACCTCATGAATTGAGTGAATCGAACTTGCAAACACGCGTCGACTGCTGTGGTACTTTGCTCAACTGACACAAAAATGAAGGGATTTTAAATCGAATCATTACTTGTGATGAAAAGTAGATACTGTACGATAATCGGAAGCGCTCGTCGTAATGGCGGAACCTTGGAGACCGCGCCAAATCTTGCCCTAAAAGAAAATTGACTCAGAAAAAATTACTTGTGAGTGTTTGGTGGGCTAGCGCCGGTGTCGTTCACTACAGCTTTCTAAAATCTGGCCAAACGGCAGATATCTATTGGCAGCAACTGCAAACCATGAAGGAAGAACTACCTGCTAAACAACCGAGAGTGGTCAATCGCTCTAGGTCACTGCTGCTTCACGACAACGCAAGACCACAAGGAAACCACAACCAACCACTATGTTAGATGAGCTACAATTGGAATATCTGCGACAACCACCGTACTCCCCGGACCTTGCTCCAACAATTTACCATTTTTTCCGGAATTTGGACAATTTCTTACAAAGAAAAAAAATCAATTCCGATGCGGCAGCCAAAACCGCTTTTATTGAGTTTATTGATTCTTGCCCCGATGGTTTCTTTTAGTAAAGGGATCAATGAGATGGCTTCCTATGAGATGGCAAAAGTGCATAGATAACAACGGTGCATACTTTGATTAATAAATATACAAAAAAATATGACTTTATATTCCTCCCGTACAAAACAACAATATCATAAGTATGGATCTAATAGATATGTTTAAATGTATATATTTTTGTCTGAATATTAAGCTTTTAATAGTCCACTGCTGAATATAGATATCTATTTAGAAAGAAGTTAGTCTGTATAATAGCTTTAAGCACCCATATCGGAACCAACCTTGATGAACGTTAGAGTGTCCTAGGTGACGGTGTGTAGCAGGTATGCGACGAATACGATGCGATACGACGCCGTGAACTAGATCAAAAATGAATAGTAATTACCAGTATCGTCAACGAAGGGTCATGGAGTCATGGCGAAGCATTGTATCAAGTTAAGGTTGTGTCAAGTCGCTTACGTATAAGTGGAACTACGTATAAGGATACTACGTATAGTATAAATTACGTTTAAGGACGGACGCTACGCACACTGCCAATGGGAAGAACGGCTGAGCTTGTGTCCTAACTCCTACATCCAACGCAAGAGTTAAGACACAATCTTTGCCGTATAGGTCTAGTAACGCGTATTTGTACAGTCCGTGACCAGACGCGACACCATGATTTGTGCAAAAGCGTCGATATTCACAAACGTGTTTTGAAAATATGATATTTAAAATTGAAATTCAGACTTAATGAGGTTGGAGGTTTGGAGGTTAACATCATCGATCATACACGATTTCAATGAGAAGATTACAAGAAGCATACGTTCAGACAGTGGACAAGAAAATGCTGCAAAGAAAGAAAGGTACTCTAATTACCACATTATCTTTCAAAGCATTCATTGTATTATAATATTTATATATTAATTACATTCAATAATAATACTCATATATATGATAATATTCATATATATAATAATAATATCTAATTATATATACTCGTATACAAGAATACTCGTAAAAAGAGAGTGTTTTGAAGAGCTCTTCCAACTGATCCCTTCTCCCTTCCTTTACAGGACAATACGTGCTGGACTTAGAAGTCACGCACGCACGCACGAAGAAATACGCACCAGAACGAAACGGTTCGGCTCTTCTTTCTTATGTCGAGCAGCAAGACTGGAACTCATTACCAGCTCTCATGTTTCCTTTCCACTATGATCCCGGGTCATTTAAATGGGGCGTAAAGCATCTCACTAAGCCGCCATAGTGATGGCCGCCATACATTATTGTCTGCATTCGCATCAAGTGTGGTGGCCCCCACTCTTGGATTCTGCTCGTGCTGTCCATTAGGCAAGGTACAGTCACTTTGGTAGGCTAAATATAGAAAAAAAAGAATAGTACTTGTTGCAAGACTTCAATCATAGATTGTCAGAAATTTATTAGTCATAAATGAAGATTCATGAAGAAAATTAACGAACATCATGGGGATGGCAAATATTTTAATAATTTAGCTAAGCTATCCGCAAAACGGACCAACCAAGGTAACCAACCAAGCAACCCTGTTGCATTTTCCAATTCTATTGGAAGACGAATATTTTTTTATAGTTTTAGCATTCAGTGCTCCGACATAATCGTTTCGATTCGGCTCTACATACTCTACATACTCTCATACATACATGTAGGTTTGGTAATTTAAGGATCAAGGAACATGGGTTAGATACATAACATGTATGATCCCTAAAGTATATGTATACACTCTCCCTTTTCTAAAATTATATAGAATAATAGAGATAACGCTAAAGAGCTCAACGACATGCTTAGTCAATTACTGTTTAATTACTTAAATACATATGAACCTTTCTTATACGCAAAAGATACAGTTTTATATCGTCGTACAATTAAATATGAAAAGTTACTGGACTTGCCATCTACACGGTAATTTTTGTTAACAACGGAAAACATGACTACACATGTAGAGTATCTTTTCAAAAGTTTATAATATGATTATACTAGTTAGTGGTCACTGGTTTTGGTGACGTCTGTGTTATAGTTCATTGGTTTGACGGTTGGCGAATAACGCGGGAGTGAGCGCGCCGGACTCTCAGGGATACGAGGCCGTCCGTCCGGTCGTCCGCCGCACTCACTCGACCGACCGCGGCTGATACACGTGCCCAGTGCCAGAGACTTATATGTTTAATTTTTTAAACGAAAGTTTGAAATAAAACATGTAGCGGTATCATTATGTCGGTGTGTGGTCAAAGCGGTCACACGGAAGAGGATAGCGCGTCGGAGGAAGTCAGCGCTGCATTCCGGGAAAAGACATCTGATATTTACAATCAGAAGCCCGCTAGTAAAGTTGTACGGGTGCTGACTGTGCTAGCATACCTGCTGTCTGTGTCTTTGGCTGCGATCCTACTATCCGTGTACTACATCTGCGTGTGGAAGTCGCCTGAACTACCACTTAGTGAGCCTATTGAGCTCAATGCTCGCCGCGGAAATCGTAGCGACTACGAGCCTGACTATGCTGGCAAGTCATTTTTCTTCAGTGGTAAGTTTATTTTATTTTATTATTCTTAATATTTACGAATTCGGTACTTTGTATCACTTGGCTATTTCTTGGTCAAGACCAGGATTTGGGAGGTTTCTATTATTTCATGTTATTAATGGTCACGGGTTATTTCAAACTTAAGGGTAACCATACAAAATTATAGAATTATATTCTTTTAATCAGCTGGTTACATAACTATAAATATCGGAGTTGCGGCATTCTTTAGGGGTGGCTATCATAAAGCGGTTTTCGTTAATTACTTAATTGGGTGAATTCACTATCATTACTTAATTGTTCGGATAGTCAGGTGTTGCACAGGTCCACGTATAAGATAAACTGCTATGTTTTCATTTGACTTATTTGTATTTCCTCATGTAAAACTTAGTGCAAAACAGTTTGACAAAATTTTAATTAAATGTCAAAAATAAATCTGCATCTTGAAATCAATTAATATGCTACTATTTTGAAAGTACTACTTTCATGAAGTAAAGAAATACTTAGATATCATCTACTTCTTCCTGACCTTATTTCCAATATTATTTGGGGTCGGCTACTAGTTCAACCGGTTTTACCTGAATATTAGTTTTTCCACGTAGCGACTGGCATCGGACCTTCGCAACCCTAAAGGAGAACTGAAATTCGAAGGTTATTATGTAATCTCATATACTTAGTGAATAACTAGAGAAACTTGTATACCTAGTATTTATTTGTTGTACTGTATGGTGACCACAAAGAAGTTTCATTTTCTCCAAACACGGTTGAACAGTTTCATCCGAGTAAGTTATCCAAATGTTCGAACTATCTGTATTGATCGCGTCTGGAGTTCTGCTAAAAATAAATAACAAAAGTGATGACGAAATTCAATGGTCATGTAATGTAATTTTTACTCGTTTAGGTTATAAAGCAAAGATGTTATCAATTCAATTTATTTACTAATATTACTGAATATCTCAATATCAAACAAAACACTTCGAATCGACTGTATTATTGACCCGTTTTTCTGTATTGAAATTCAGTAATATATTATGTCCTTATAGTCTTTTTCCAAATCGTAAAAGTGTAGGTACTTTTAGAAGGGAAAAGTCAGGGCCAGACCAATAAAAAAACAAAACAATGAAACCTATGTGTTATTTTGATACACGTAGGAATAATTGACACAACATCTCAATATACATATAATGTTATCCTAACAATGGCATAAATGATACTCTATTCTATGTACGCCACATAAGATCACATATTCCACTATCAACTTTTGACCCTCGTAAGGTGGCACGAGCCCTTTACCGCCTACACGTGAAGACTTTGAATTGCTACTGAGAAAATCCAATAACAAAGTGCCGGTTCGAGTAATTGAATTCAAGAAATCGCCTTTACCAACCAAACTGCCATCTAATGCTACGTGAACTACTACGTTAGAATTATCTTTAAACGTTTACTATAAAAAGTCCTGTATTATACCTTCATCACATCATATCAACAGCTTTTAAAAATCCACAACTGAATTTATACCTCCCCTTAGAAAGGAGGCTCTATATCACGCTACCAAGATGGGTTAGCATTTTTCATTTATCAGTTTTCCTTTTTTGACTGCCTTGTTGGTCTAGTGGTTAGCGTATTCGGCTGTTAATCAAGAAGTCTCGGGTTCGATTCCCGGGTCGGGCCAAATTTATTTTGTGATTTGTGTCTGGGTGTTTTCTACGTATAATATGTAAGTATTTACAAAAAAAAGTATGTTTGTGTATTTATATCAGTTGTCTAGTACCCATAATACAAGCATTTCTTAGTTTGGGACTGTAAAATGTCTGAAATATTTTTTGCAGTGCTATTGTGTAGCATAGTTTGCTTCTTTAGTCGCTCTTTTACGGCGCCCACAGGATGAAGGAGTAGTGACATTCCGTATTCTTAACCTATCACCACCCGAAATATACCTTCAATTGTTTATTATACATTGGAAATATCGTGACGACAAACATAATACAATATCCATATACTAGGTTTAACACGAAGGGTTTCCTGTAATCCAATTAGCTTAACCCAATTGTGTCCAAAATTGAACATCAATTACTTCATTCACTTGAGTTTTGGGTTGGCTTTCGCTGTATTTAGTACGCCGTTACATAAATAAGCTGTTTACTTTCATTAGTATTTGCAAATTAAGACATTTACATTCATATACAATTACAATTATTTTGAGCCAATTATGGTCAACGCTTGGCTAGTTTTGTCACAATCTATAACTATAAACATTGATTAGCCAGCATAAAAAGACAATAATAGTAATGAATCCAGTTACCGAGTTGTAAGATTTAATTTTAACGAAAGTAGATATATAGTAGAGGAGGACAATAGAAGAAAATAGAAGGTAGCCACCAATGATGTTATAGTAACTTTAATCATCATTGGTAGACACCATTCAGAATAACTAATTAAGCATAAGCAATTTTCCTGTACTTCCCATATACGTTCAACAAGATAATAATGTCTTACACTAGTAAAAATTACAGAATTTAGGAATCGAAACAATACAAGTTACCTAAAAATTTAAAGTTAGTTACCCTACAGTAGACCATATTAACTTTTTAAGGGGTTTAGCATGTTACAATTAGGTACTGTTGGTCACCAAGTGCTCGAAATTCGAACATAATTATTAGTATTACGGTATTTACTATGGTATTTACTTGTGTGTGTCAAATACATGATAGTGTGTGGTTTGTTTTATTATTTACCTAATACGTTTTTAGGGTTCCGTAGCCAAATGGTTAAAAACGGAACCCTTATAGATTCGTCAAGTCTGCCTGTCTGTCTGTCTGTCTGTCTGTCCGTCTGTCCGTCCGTATGTCACAGCCAATTATTTCCGAAACTATAAGAGCTATACTGTTGAAATTTAGTCAGTCGATGTATTCTGTGAACCGCATTAAGATTTTTACATAAAAATAGAAAAAAAACAATACATTTTGGGGGTCCCCATACTACGAACTGAAACTCAAAATTTTGTTTTTTATCAAACCTAAACGTGTGGGGTTATCTATGGATAGGTGTTCAAAAATGATGTTGAGGTTTCTAATATAATTTTTTTCTAAACTGAATAGTTTGCGCGAGAGATACTTCCAAAGTGGAAAAAAGTGTGTCCCCCCCCCCCCTCTAACTTCTAAAATAAGAGTGATAAAACTAAAAAAAAAATATGGTGTACATTACCATGCAAATGCAAACTACCAACGAAAATTAGTTTGAACGAAATCTAGTGAGCGGTTTTTTTTTAATACGTCATAAATCGTAACACGCAATTTACTTTTCATCCAATCAATACACTAGTATAAAAACATCGATGAAAGTTACAACGAACTACAAGAACTTTTATATGATGTTACTTGCTGATACGGAACCCTTCACGGGCGATTCCGACTCGCACTTGTCCGCTCTTTATTAATAAATAGATTATAAGTACCCTACTCGTATTGTCAAAAATAACCTCTTACAGTCATGGACCAAGAGCCCAGAGCCGCCAGACCTACGTCATTAGTGCAAAGCTGAAATTTTCAGGATTATTAGTACAATGTCTTTTTAAGATGTATGTGTACCCATTAGCTTGAAAGCGGGGCCGTTTCTGAGATAGCGCGAAGTACAGATGGATAAAAATCTTACTTAACTACGTTAAAGGTACAAAGCTAGTATTTACATATTTTTTCAAGAATATTATATAAAATTAAAATTCATTACTGCCAGACACTTTCCGTGGGCCATTACTTCTGCCAGACGTCTTGAAAGTTGTGAAAAAATTAGGTAAACTACGTTATAGTAGCAAACCTAAATTTTATACCATTATCTAAGGTACTATTTTAAGACCCTTTGTATGCGGCCGAAGGGCCTATCACCCCCCCAGACATATATTTGTAGTAATTAGGAAGCTGAGGTATATCATCTTTGGTATTATTTCAAGAATATAATTGTAAAATATTAAATGGTTTTTACATGCTTTTTGGATTGGTCATACAAAGGGTCTTAAAATAGTACCTTAGATAATATGTACAAAATTTAGGTTTTGCTACTATAACGTAGTTTACCTAATTTTTTCACAACTTTCAAGACGTCTGGCAGAAGTAAAGCAGTGCGCTGACGGGTGACTTTTGTCGCTGCGACAAAAAAGTTTTTGTCATGTCGCGTCGCGTCTCAAAATCTGAGTGCGCACACGGGGAATGACAGTCACGAAACATTTTTGTAAATCCATGGTTCATTTAACGATATGCATTTGGAGGAGACAGTCATTATTTGCGAATTCATACGGCGTAAAAGTTTTCGAATGAGTGTAGAAAGTTTTAATGAATTACTGCATATTTTCAAAGTATTCACCACATAGTTTAGTACACTTTTCCCTTCGCTCAAACCACTAATTATAACATTTATTCCACTTTAAAGATGGGGTGTTAAAAATGTTTTGAGATTCAAAATTTAAACACATTCGAATATAGAACTGTTCCAAATTCAAAACTGCCGTTAAATATGGAAACGACAGAACTTAAAAGGCATGCCTAGTATTTATCATATGTCAGAATATTCTTTTAATCTTTTCTCGTAAAGTGCTGGTCTTCTTTCCACTTCTTCTATATACTATATATATTTGCTTATCGCCAGCGGGCATCAAAAGTAAGCGGAGAGCGGGGCACGGAAAATGGCGTTAGGTTAAACTATTTTGTAGGGATTTTTGATTCGATTCGAATCAGTACATGAAGAATCGATTATTGAAAAAAACTATTTCTTAAGGATCGATTCTATATCTTTTCTGTATTTACAATATAAATATAAATCCATTTTATGAAAAACAAAAACATTCATTAAACAATCTGTGGGATCTCTTATCAGTAAAATCATCGATTTTTTTGGTTCAAGGAATTCGATTATAAGAATTATTTTTATTACCTATCAAATTAATACATTCAGCTAATTGTAACTATTGTAAATATTTTTTTATACCAACACAAAAAATCGACAGTCGATTTTCAAGGGTAAAAATCGATTCAGTACAAAATTAAATTTTTTGGGCCGAAACATTGAATCTTCGATCATTGTGTCATTCTCAAAATTAAATAACATCTGGTAATCTTTCAACCAGTGTTAAATTAAACAAATTATATCATATTTCATTTTCTCTAAAACAATTCAAGCTCTAGTAATTTCGAAGAAAACCTTGAATATTTTATTAGGACAACTTCAAGGCATACTGCTTAGACCCTTTATGATAATGTGGTGATTGAACGCTAGGAGACACTTCTGTTTTGATTACAATGCTATTTCAAACAGAATCCCCTGTTGTCTGAAAATGTAAATAAAAAGTTAGTCCTTTCCGCTTTCCGCTTTTGGCTTAGGGCACGGGCAGAAACTGTTTCGTCACTCGTGCGCGCGCTTGTATCTAAATCTAGCGGCGCGGTGACAGTTTTGTCGCAGGCTTGTTCGCAGGCCCAAAACTGTTTTGTCATCCGATTGTCACGTCGCAACGTGCGCGCACCTCCATATAATTCTACAGACCTAATGAAAGTGACAAAACAGTCACAGCGACAAAAGTTTCCCGTGCGCGCAGGGCCTAATGGCCCACGGAAAGTGTCTGGCAGTAATGAATTTTAATTTTAAATAATATTCTTGAAAAAATATGTAAATACTAGCTTTGCACCTTTAACGTAGGTAAGTAATATTTTTATCTATCTGTACTTCGCGCTATCTCAGAAACGGCCCCGCTTTCAAGCTAATGGGTACACATACATCTTAACAAGACATTGTACTAATAATCCTGAAAATTTCAGCTTTGCACTAATGACGTAGGTCTGGCGGCTCTGGGCTCTTGCTCTCCTTACATCATCAACAAAAAACCGATAAAATCTTTCAAGATTAGCAGGAACAAACTGACAGTCAGACCAACAAAATTAATATATAAAATATTGATTATTTTATGTAAATACGAATACATTAATAAAAATCGGGCAAGTTTGTGCGTGTCAGGCCATACAAAGAATAGGATTCCTTATTCATATGCAATGTCAAGTAGAATTAAAATCGTGTCCAATAGATAATTATTATGGTTATTATTTCTTCACTTGTGACGTGTTTAAAGAAATACATCTCCACTTTACGTGTAGGGGAGGTACCCCAAATAAA
This sequence comes from Phragmatobia fuliginosa, assembly GCA_932526445.1. Taxonomy (NCBI): domain Eukaryota; kingdom Metazoa; phylum Arthropoda; class Insecta; order Lepidoptera; family Erebidae; genus Phragmatobia; species Phragmatobia fuliginosa. The sequence goes on along the minus strand of OW052074.1, from coordinate 12,424,192 downwards.
AATATTTTTCATTATAGCACTTTGTCGACGTAATTACAACACATATTCGTGCAGTTTCTAGCACCAACCGTTTGCGCTGGTTCCCACTACGCCGGACCGTCAAATCTGCCGGAAACCGGACACCGTACAGAGTGTTCACATTACACCGGAACCTCGGACAGTCAAGTACTCAGTTCAGTTAAATTTTGACCTGTGCACACAATGGACGACGAAGTTGTTGTGTTGTGGTGATAAGTTAATAGAAGGCAAAATAAAAGAAAACATTGGGTACATTCTATTTTCGAATGACACCAACCAGTTTTGACGATTTACTGAAGAAAATGCGAGCCAAATGATGTGCGTGGAGCGCGGGCGGGGCGAGGGGAGCACAGGTGCTGCGGTCAGCAGGGGACAGACACCGGCACAAACTCGTTCACATTACTCCGGTCCGGTGTTTTTACCGGACGATCGTAGTGACAAAACGCACGATAAAAATGCCGGACTCGGCAAAAATGCCGGACCCGGGATAATGTGAACAGCTTCATATAACTTGTACAGCCACTAGCCCTTCCGGCAGTTTTACCGGCCCGGCAAATGTGCCGGTCCGGCGTAGTGGGAACCAGCGCTTTGGTGGTCGAGGTCGGGGATGGACGGACGGACTTGACGATTCTATAAGAGTTCCCAGTCATGAATTATGGAACCCTAAAAAAAGGAATTTAAAAATAAAACAGAATTAATTTAACAAGACTGTCATTTATTTTTTCATTCTTAAATTCTTTAGGAAATTTGGTGGTCGCTATCATATTGCATTTAACTGTACTCTGTCCATTCCTTTCTTATCTTTTTGACAGTTCAATAAATTTCGAAATTAGTGACGCCTTCACACGTCATCGATTCGATTTGAAATCAAAATCAATCTATATAATATTCTTTAAGTCAGTATTGTAAATATATAAAATGTGCCGGAACAAAGAAAACTTCCTGACACAGTCACTTGAAGATCGGTTTAGTAAGTATTATGTGATTTTTCAAATGTATTTTCTCAGAACTCTGGATTTAAACGTTATTAACCACGCGTTTTAAAGTTAAATTTTACTAACGCGTGCGTAGTTACATCAAGTCAGTGGTACAAAAATAAATTAATTAATGCACAGAGTTATTGTTCTTTATTCTAAGTTTGAACTTAAATTCCAAATTTTCGACTTAATTCCTTGCAAATAATCAATCTTGAAGTCATACTATTTTAATTTCCTTTTTATTGTATTAGATTTACAGAAACAATACTTACATGAAGTCAAATTATTTTGATCATAATATGATATTATAAGCCACAACGGCGGTAGTTGTCATTTTTGTGGCGCCATCACTTCACTGCGCTTGGTTATAAATAGGAGTGATCTGTTGTATCGGTACGCATTTCTGACGAATGCGTCGCGGAGTGTGGATCATTGTCTTTGGACAATTAGTACTACTCTGTTAACAGATGTGGAAAGCTGTCTTTGACAAGTTAGTACTATCTGAATTGCGGTGGGTGCGAGGAAAACTGTCTAACAGCTAGTACAGCCCTATGTGACCGCCCTTGCTGTCTATCTAACTGTAATTTGTTTAGATTCGATACTTAATTAACGGTTGTTTGTGTCTAATTGCATTTCTAAGATTATTTTGTAATTAATGAAATAAATTGTTTAGAATTAAAGTAAATTGTTTAGAATTATAATTATTTTTATTATTTTTCACTTCTGGATTCTAACATCAGAAGTTGGATCGATCTACGTTCACAAATTATTAATTTTCAATATTTGGGAAACGATCAACTACCTACATTTAGTTAGATATTTTCATTTAATTTGCCTATACTTCATTATCTAGGTGTATCTTACGATAGAGAGCATTGACAAATGCACAATAGATCGCGCTGTCATATAGAACCAAAGTGAATATACGCAGTGATTCGCCGCAGAGGTCCCGGGAACGATAAACGCGATCGTTCGTTAAAAAAAAGGCATTGCACACTATTAGTGCTCATTTGAACGCTATCGAAATTCAGTGTTCGTTGTGATTTTTAATAAGGGAATCCGACTTTTGTGATATTCTTATCCGCTCTAAATCAAAGTCAAAAATCAAAACTAAATCAGTCAAAAATCAAAACAAAGTCAAAACATAGCAAATATAAAAATCGTAAAGGAAGTGACGACTTCTATATTTGGTTTTTAGTGTCAATTACAAACGGTTTTAAAACGATTATTTTAATAAAATAATGAGGGTATTTGTACCACATGTGTGTTCGTGTGTATAACGCTTTCTTTCCAGTTAGTAAACATTGTGCTAAGCGATGGAAACTGCATCCGTGCCAATGTACAAGGTGTACAATGTGGTCCACCAGTGCCGACACGGTAATGAGAGAAGGTTAGAAGGTTCAGTTAAGAAAAACTTGTGAGTTGTGCTTGACGCTGTACTGGTAAGATCAAATCATATTACATGTTGAGTTGTGATTTATTTTCACATAATTTTGATATGTAGTGTACAAAAGTGAATTGTGTGCGCAATTTAAAATGATGAAAAAATGGACTGTTTGGCGCGTATACGAAAATGCCTTAGGGCTGATGCAAAGCTGTGGCTTAACAAAAGGGCTTAAGTAGTTGGTTTAGTTTTAACAATGACCTCATCTCATACCTTTTGTTATTGCGAATATTTGGTACTAGCTATTGCCCGCGTGTATGTTTCTATCTTTATACCAAATGTCATCAAAATCGGTTCAGTGGTTTTGGCGTGAAAGCGTAACAGACGGTTACTTTCGCATTTATTGCGAATATTTGGTATAACGTAAATAGTGAATAGCGCTCAAACGAATGTTTGTAACTACCCCACCTGTGCATAATCAAGTAGGCGTTCTTTGCTATGGTTACGAACTATTTTTAACGAAGGAATGATGAATAATAGCAGTTGTAGTTGCTGCCTAATGCAACCCGAACTTATTACTTAAAGGTCAAGTAACTTTTATCCATTTACTTAAAATGTTACACTGACACAGCAAGTGTGACGGGACATAATACCCACACACGTTGTGATTAATCTGTTTAACTTTTATTTATGGAAACGAAAAATAGGTACTTGTCAGATTATAACAATTTACAGTGTGTACACCAAGTTACTAGATGTTTCTCCGTAAATTTAAAAATTGAAATGACCATTATTAAACAACTAGCTTTAGCCAGCGGCTCCGCCCGCGTGTATGATGTCCTTTCTCAGGTTCTAAACTATTTGAGTTCCAAAATTCATCAAAACCGGTTTAGCGGTTTAGGCGTAAAAACGTAACAGACAGACAGACAGTTACTTTCGCACTTAATAGTAATAATAGTAGGGATGATCAAAAAAAAAAAAATGACAACAAGAAATAGTTGATGATCAATTACATTTCTAATTTTTATTTTGATAATTCGATGAATGGGCTATTCTTTTATATTGGTGGTTGGTGAGAGCAAATAAATCGGGAGTATATAAACGTGTGATGATACCCTCACTAGTGTCAGGTATTAAATGAACTATGTTATGTTGTTTGTGTAACAATAATGATTAATGGTCAGGTTAGACCGAGCTAAAATGAGGTTTAAGCACTAGTCATTGTGAGAGTACCAATTAGTGTTCCGGAAAGATAATCCTCATGCCTGACTGGCTATTTCAGGTGTTAAATTTTAAGATCATACACAAAATCATTGTAGCAAACTTGATCGTAAAGGTCTGACATTCATATAGGATCAAGATTAATAACATGCTCATAAGCACGTTACGAGCCAGCTCAGGTTATTGTGATCTTTCTTCCTGACAGAGGTACTTATTGAAACGTCAGTACCAGTGATGGTTTCGACTGCTTTGTTGGGTCGACAGTTAGTGTATGAGACTACTGTTCAATATAGGTTCGATTTCTGGGTTGAACAAACAATAACTAATAATACTGTGTACTTCTAATTATAGATATGCTTGTTACGGCCCGAAGTTTAAAAGTTGTGGTCAACGCTCCGTGACTCCAATGAGTACAAAGAGTCGACGGTCCTACGCCTGATCTCTTTCAGGTCATGTTGGGTGGCCGTCTCATCGAACCAAAGGCGTACACCTGTGTTAGACAAGTACTTGCGTGCTGTAGTGTCTACTGTGTTTTTGGTTGGTCACCATTGGGACTGGCCGCCGTAGCAGAAAGGTAAAAAGGTTAAAATGGTAAGGTTTAACTACAGACTCGAGACGATCGACTATAAGCAGACGGTGGCTTATTACAGTAAGTGATTGAACGACACCTGTCGGACAAGCCCTGGTTCATAAAATGACTTTGAGGGCAATTAGTCTGAACTCGAATTCACTGCGTGGGCATACTTGGACATGTTTCGGGTTTGCTTGACGACAATCGTCAAGCTGCAGACATAACCAAAACTGGTGACCCGGTATCATATCCTAAGAGCTTTGCGATTATTGGGAACATCCTTAACCGAGTACCGTGAGATTTCTGTAACATTTTCTGACATCCTCCGGGTCTTGCGTCCTGAGAGATATGCGAAAGTTAGTAACATTCTTGACGATATTACTGCGTACATACTGAGGGCACTGTTATTTTTAAATATCCTAAAAGCTTTGCTTGCTAGTATCGCCTTCTAAAAGCTCTGATTATTCATGACGATAATGAAGCATATTGGTGACGTTAAAGTAATACCGTATTCAAAACTAATGCAATTTTTCATGCTTTCCTTAGATGATAACGATGCATTGAGAGCCTCGTCACTGTGCAAGGTGCAGTCTACGCGAGCCGAGCCCGGGCTGTGATCTGGTGTCTGCTGCTGCCTGGTGAGGCGCAGACTTGCGGCCTGCTCGCTGTATCGCGAGGTGCGGACTTGCGTCCTGCATGCCGCTCAGTGATAAGCGGACCTGCGGTCTGTTCTCCGTGTGCCCGAGATGCAACCTTCCGCCTGTTCACCGTGTGTACGAGACGCAATCTTCGGCCTGATCCCCGTGTGCGTGAGGTGTGGTGCAATGTATGGCGGATGGTGGAGAGCATGAGGTGTGTATATTGGAATGGACCCATGGACAGGGTAACCAGCCCCAAACTCGTGGTCTTCCTGAGATAATTTTAAGACCCATGGACAGGGTAACCAGCCCCAAACTCGTGGTCTTGTTGAGAGAGGTAAGACCCATGGACAGGGTAACCAGCCCCAAACTCGTGGTCTTGTTGAGAGAGGTAAGACCCATGGACAGGGTAACCAGCCCCAAACTCGTGGTCTTGATGAGAGGTTTAAGACCCATGGACAGGGTAACCAGCCCCAAACTCGTGGTCTTGTTGAGAGGTAAGACCCATGGACAGGGTAACCAGCCCCAAACTCGTGGTCTTGAGAGGTTTAAGGCCCATGGACAGGGTAACCAGCCCCAAACTCGTGGTCTTGTTGAGAGAGGTTTAAGGCCCATGGACAGGGTAACCAGCCCCAAACTCGTGGTCTTGATGAGAGAGGTTTAAGGCCCATGGACAGGGTAACCAGCCCCAAACTCGTGGTCTTGATGAGAGAGGTTTAAGGCCCATGGACAGGGTAACCAGCCCCAAACTCGTGGTCTTGATGAGAGAGGTTTAAGACCCATGGACAGGGTAACCAGCCCCAAACTCGTGGTCTTGTTAATTTTAAGTTTAAATGTTTAAGACACACACTTATGATAACTGTTCTTATGATATTATGGTTCTTATGGTAACGGTAGACCTTCATGCTGAAGTCTACTCTTGTGTTAGTACTAAGTTTCTAGTTTTATTTTAAATGTATCTAACAGTGACTGTTTGTTTCTAATCTGGCGCGGATTATAAATAATCTTTCACTCTTTTCCTTGGAGGTTCGAACCTTTCTTATTCGTGTTAACTGTTATTATCTTGTAAAACTATTCGTTAACTCTAACTGTTTACGCTAAATTTGATAACTGTTTTTAGTCCAACTGACCTGACCTGTTTAACTGACCAATTGGACGATGATGTACTTACAGAGGCGTCCAATAAACTTTTATTTTTGTACATGTTCCAGTAACCGCGAATGAGAACAATGAAGAAGTGTGGTCATCCGGACCTGCCGAGGACGTCAGGGTGTCAGGAGAGGCCGTATAAGCCACAACGGCGGTAGTTGTCATTTTTGTGGCGCCATCACTTCACTGCGCTTGGTTATAAATAGGAGTGATCTGTTGTATCGGTACGCATTTCTGACGAATGCGTCGCGGAGTGTGGATCATTGTCTTTGGACAATTAGTACTACTCTGTTAACAGATGTGGAAAGCTGTCTTTGACAAGTTAGTACTATCTGAATTGCGGTGGGTGCGAGGAAAACTGTCTAACAGCTAGTACAGCCCTATGTGACCGCCCTTGCTGTCTATCTAACTGTAATTTGTTTAGATTCGATACTTAATTAACGGTTGTTTGTGTCTAATTGCATTTCTAAGATTATTTTGTAATTAATGAAATAAATTGTTTAGAATTAAAGTAAATTGTTTAGAATTATAATTATTTTTATTATTTTTCACTTCTGGATTCTAACAATATATTATTTTAATCGTATAATCAATTTATCGTATTTCAATAAATGTTTTATGGTTTGTTGTTTTTAGCTATGCACATGCCACTTCCCTACCCGTCTTTAAAGTATGACATTACTGTAGTACATTATTACGAAAAAAATACCGGTAATTTATACGCGTGACCTGTCAAAAAGACAATAAACGAATGGACAAAGTATAGTAAAAAATTTAATATAGCCATTGATGTAAGATGTAATATATCAATGTATATAGCTCAAAGTTTTTTAATAGCTTTCGGTGTGCAAATTAAGTCATTTTTTTTTAAATTGTGATACACGATAAAATCAAGCTGTACTACTTAGAACTATAAAGAACACTTGAACACTTCCAACCGAAAGTTAAGTAAAGTCCACGCGTCGGTAAGAATGGTAGTTTATTTTTGCTGTAAATCAACATTTTGCCTCTGATTTGGAAAAAGTTCACCCTCGTGTATATCTGTTATCGCGTTAAAAAGTAAACGATCACCAAATTTTATGTAAATTGATTCAGTAGTTTTGGCGTGAAAGCCGGACAGACAGACTAGTTAGGATGCCTCCCGTTACATTATTCCGGATTTATTGATACCTCAATTATTAAAATCAATATAATAGTTAAAGCGCTACACTTAAACATGCAAACATACATCTGTGTATCTGACAAAACTATTAATCTTCCTTTTGGTTTCAGCGTAGTCGGCTGGAAACTAAACGACAGTAATGCATTTGTACGTCAAGACTTGCTTGCTCATGAATATCTAAATAAAGTACAGGTTTTAGCACACGATAGCTTAATAAAGGTTTTGTATACAACAACAGACAGTTATTATATGGAAAACCTGCAATTATGTATCTTCAATGCCTGTTTTTACCACCTATACTTAAGCCACCTCCTTGCTAGGAGCTACCTAATGTAGCCTTTAACTTTGACATCTGAGCACTTAGGAATCCCTTATAGATTTGTGAAGACGAAAATATCACTAAGAGCTCCCTAACTACCTCTAAATGATACCTTAAATTTAGGGACGCTGGTGATAACGACCATAAGTTTTCTTCCATAACTATTTTTAGTTTTTACTTTTTAACCATTTTTAGGGTTCCGAAGTTTATGACTCGAAACCCTTACAGATTCGTCATGTCCGTCCGTCCGTCCTCGACTTTCCGTCGGTACGTGCTAGAAAGATGAAACTTAACGTGAATATGTGTTGTAATTACGTCGACAAAGTGCTACAATAGAATTTTGAAAAATATTTTTATTTGGGGTACCTACACTACATGAACCTAAGTGAAACCTAACTACAACCGGTTAACTTAAATAATCAATAGTATTGAACTTTAGCATATTGTAATTAACTAGATAGATTTTTCACAGGACCTTTTGTCTTGAGTAAAAAAGTTTTGATATCATAACTTCGATTTGATGGTATTCTTAAATTTCCTTAATGGCAAATTCCTAATATCGATAGGGAGTTTATTGTAAAAGCGTATACATTGTCCCATGAACGAGTTGCCTACTCTGTGGAGACGAGTGACGTGAACACAAAGATTATGTTTATTTCTGGTACTTACCGAATGAACATCACTAAGTTTAGGAAACTTCGCAAAAATTTCTTTGAACATACATTAAATTTTCGTATATATATAGTGAAGATACAGTCAGAAAATATATCTCTTTAAATTTGGAGCGGAGAGAAACTCGTGGGCCTAATATATATATGGCTCGTACGGCACGTTTTTGTAAAACAAATATGTCATTAATATCTGCACAGTTACCCCAGAGTAGGATACCGTAAGTCATTATGCTATGAAAGTAACTGAAGTAAACTATTCTAGCTGTATCAACATCAGTTAAATGTCGAATCTTTTTTACAGCAAAAGCCGCTGTGCTTAGCCTACCGGATAATTTTTCTATTTGGGGACCCATTGTAACTTCGCGTCAAGTTATACCTAAAAATACAGTAGATTCCACAGGATCCAACTCCAGTCCATTCAATCGAACATTGGTTGTAACATGTCGAACGTTTGGTGTAGAGAATTTAATGAATTTAGTCTTCTTCTCATTAAGGAGAAGGTTATTTGTATTAAACCAATGTACCACTTTCGAGAGTGCACTGTTGACTTCATTAAAACTGTCAAGCTGGCGCCTAACTTTAAAAATTAAGGATGTGTCATCCGCGAACAGTACAATCTCATGATTGTCACTTATATATTATGGTAGATCATTTATATATATAAGAAACAGAAATGGCCCTAGAATAGAACCCTGTGGGACGCCCATATACATATAAATGTCCTACTTATTCAAGTATATTCAATTAGATTATATATTTATTTCATTTTTAGTTAGTTGGTATGTGGCATTAATAAAAATTATTCAAATGTTGCGGTTATGTTTTTGAAGTTGCCCTTCACAATAATGTCACAACTTTGGTATATTTTCCAGGTTTTAATTATAACTAACTTTACAAGAATTCATGTTGTAATAATTCTCATTTGTCAGAATCCAATGGTAGATATCCACGTAGTACACATTGAAGTATTGTCTTCTTATTTTCTATCTTCTTTTCTAAATAAAGTAAACCAAATAATGGGTTCTGCTTCTTCCAATAAATTTTAACGATAATCTTACGGGTTACAAATTCGATACCAAACTTCCCTAACTCGTAAAGTAGGAAGCCTTAGTAGGTAGTTTATTGTTGTTTTATCGTCTTGGCAACGAACTGAGCAAGCCAAAGAAATATTTTGATTATCCCTAAGTGAAGTCTTGAAACAGAAAATGGCTACCTACTTTACATATATAAATAAATAATAATAAATAAATATTTGGACAACTTACACACAACATCATCTAGTCCCAAAGTAAGCAGAGCTTGTGTTATGGGAACTAAACAACTGATATAAATACATAAAAGAAAATAAAACTAGTTCTGTAAGTTTATTATACACATCATGAAGACAGAAAAAAACCTTTTAGAAAAACTTCTTCCAACGTTTCGGGCCATTTTGTTAACCCCTTCAAAAAATAAAAAATTTTCATGTTAGAAAACAAGAAGTCGCTTAGAGCCAGATTGTCGTCCGTCCTTTCTTGACCTACCGCCCAAACGGTTGGTGCTAGAAAGATGACATGTAATTACGGAGACAAAGTGCTACAATAAAATAATGAAAAATATTTTATTTGAGGCACCTCTCCTACATGTAAAGTGGGGATGATTTTTTCTATCGTATGGGGTATCATTAGATAGGTCTTTTCGCATTTTTTTCGAAACATAGGGTGCCTCTTCCCCCCCCCCTCCCTCTAAAAACTAAACGGTTGACTCAAAAAACCTAAAAAAAGTCATTATAGTAGCCCATATATTATTGAATTTTCAAGGGAAACTATAGCGGTTTTGATCACTTTTTTATTTTAGGAGTTATAGGGACTTTAACTTGTAAAATGCACTCACTTGGCAAACTTCGTACAAAAATAAATAAATGATAGGTTAACATAACAATTCTCTATTGGACAGGATTTTAAATCTACCTTCCACTATGGGTTACTACGGAACCCTATTTTATGCGTGGCCTGAGACGCACTTAACCAATTTTTGTGAATTTCCCTTGTTCTAGATATGTTATAAAATTAGGTATATTTTAATACAAATAATATGTAAGAAATATTTACCATTTTAGTCCCCAACCCGCACTCGCCCATCGTGTGGACATAATGACCTCAACCCTGAGAGGAGACCCAGCCCAGCAGTAGGGCGGTATGAGTTGTTGATGATATAACATTTATATTCGTTCATTTTGATAACTATTACTCACGAATATTTTAACCGCTCAATCCATTCGCCATTATGATTCTTTGATTCTTGTTTTAGGTAATGGGCAACTTTTTACCGCGATCACCAACATACACGCGGGTACAGCCGCGCGCAATAACTAGTAAAATATAAATATTTTCTCGCATCAGTTAGTTGCTCAGTCTCAGTCAGTTAGTTACGCTCTTAGAATATATATTTTTTTTTATACAAAAATAATTTATTAAATGTACAAATGACGTAGGTTCTCAAGCAACTGTCAAAAAGTAGATAAATAATCGAATGTAAAGGGTATATACTTGGAAATCTGAAGTCGTTAGAGGGTAAAGTATAAGTGAAATAACAAGCACAATTACCTTGCGAATGAGTGAGTTTGACCAACATTATACATATAAAATATCAATGTTTTTTTCGTAATTGTTTATTGTTTATTTATCTCCACAAATTACATATTGTTTACAAGTTTGAAAGTTTTTTTTTCGTAATTTGTGGAAGATCTAAGAGTCTAAAACTAAGCCGAGGCCTGTACCATAGATAGCTGTAATGTATAAGACATAGATTATTACACGCATGTAATTTTACAAAGTCCTAACCTTGTAAGAAGCACGTTTAGTACCAACAAATCGATTTGAAGCAAATATCGAGTAACGCCTAGATCTTCAGCTTCCTTCATTTTTTTTCCGAAGGTTGTTTTGGGTCGGCCACTAGTTTTAACGAAATTTCTGCATTACGGCGAAGTAATTTGAACTTGTTGGCAGTATATTTGATGGCACAGACTTCCAAATAACCATTGCCATGGATGTTCATGACAATCGAGACCGATGGCTTAACGTGCTTTCCGAGTTACAGGCGTAGAACACTACCAATCTTTCATCTCTCAGGTGGTTATTGAGAATTTCTGCTTAATACAGAAAAAAATTATAAGACTTTTTTTGGACCGAGGATCTTGAATGGCAGTCGCAAACATCAACCTTTAGACTAGACCTACGAGGCAGTAAATTGGGTAAAGCTTAAATCAAATACTGAAACATACATACATACACCTACTCCATATGTAACATCTGGAAGGAATTTCTCGGAAAAGTCTATAAACACGACGGTTTGGAAATAGTTGAGTTTATTTACATTAAAGAATATCAACTAATAAAGCGAGTTTACATTCTAGATGATGGTTAAGAATGTTGTATGTTAAGCATCAGATAAACAAAAATAGTGTTGATTAGATTATTTTAAATGCCTGCGGTATTTTCATTGAACATCGTTTTTTTGGTCATAATGATGAATCCAATGAATAGTTTTCAGCTATACTATATTATGCTCAAAACTTGCTGTAAATGTGGCGAATCTATTACAAATTGTATATTATGTAACATCCAATGAACAGCTTTTTACGCAATATATATGAAAGTATATACGGTACTGACACCACAATTTCCAAAAAAAATTGTATGTTTGTTCCGTATTATCTCTGATCTATGTATTACGTTTGAACAATATAGTACTCACGAGCGTCTTACCTTGTTTCGAAGTCATCAATGTAAACTATTTTCAAAACTCATTAACTACTTATCCACAGATGAAGTAGCGGCATGAATTCTCCGTGTGTCACTTAATTAATGTAAACGAGAAAAATCAATCTCAACAAACAGATACAATCTGTACTTAATTCGGAACGTAGTTTTCGATTACGAGGTTTTCCAGCAAATGAAATCGCTGAACTTGATCCGATTTATTATTATTATCAATTAACACTAATCAGTGTGAAACCTTTCATTGCGATACAGTCCTTGATGGTTACTAAGTAGTACAGCTTGTCTTCACAAATTAGCACGTTCCAGTACATTATCTTGTTTATAGATTTCTTCATAACTCCATATGCATCATCACATTTCCGTGATTAGTAATGATGCATATAATTTATTTTACATTAAAATCGGCCACTCAAAGCTTAATTGACATTGCAGTTTAAAACAAAATAGTTTAAATTACGTAATTGGACGGGGTCCGCTACGAGAAGGGCTACGACATGCACTACGCGGACTACGCTTCCTGCTACACAATACGTTGCATGGGTAAACAAAGCTTGCAAAATTTGCTCCATAGGTTTTACGAGTACGATCTACGAGAAGTATTTATTTTAAGTTTTAAACATTGTGGAAACTTAGAAAAATCCTCTTGGAATAAAAACTCCTAGAATAGAAACTCCTAGAAAAATTAAACACCACTAACATTCATAATACATTCTACACAAACAGCGTACAGGCCTTTTAGATAGTAAATGTATAAATTATTCATATTAATTTAAACACATATTCACCCATTGAAATAAGTATCTTACTAGGCCTACATTTTACATACATACATCTTTGCGATAGGGCCATAACCTAAATGGGTCAGGACGGCGAAGAACATCACAGGGAGGTCACGTGTGGAAACTCCCAGGGCCGTCCCCTGTGGACCTCTTAGGACCTCTTCTGTAGAACCTCGCGTATGACGTAGTCCTGAGGACCAGCTTTCCCCCTGGAGTGAGCGTCGTCTGTTGCGCGGACGACACTTTAGTACTAGCTAGGGGGAATGGCTTCCAAGAAGTTCTCTTCAGTGTCCTGGTTGCACCTCATAAGACGAAAGCCCTGTGGTTCAACAGGAAAAGCGGAGTTGCCATTCCTACTCGCTCGCTTATTCGAGTTGGAGGAACGGAGGTTGAGGTTGATCGATACATAAGGTGGCGGCGGAGGCGCGAACATCTGCGCCTCATGCCGCCTTGAGTGTGGCCGCGGGTGGCAGGACGGGTTTCCCCTCCACCCGCATTATTTGACCAGCCGCGAGGGGTCAGCGTCCGTGTGTGCCGGACGCCGCCTAAGAGAGGGTCGTCGAACAGAGATGGTGCCCGCATCAGGAGCGGGTAGGCGCTGGAGGAGTCCAGAAGGAGATCCCACCCTGGACTCCTCCTCCTCGTAAAAGAAAAAGCGCAGAGAGGGCACACCAGAGTGGTTTTTAGTCGGTTCGAGTCCGACACACCACCCCGCCGTAACCCCCGGTGGGGTGACGGTCCATGATGATTTTCCTTACGAAAAAAAAAAACAAAAAAAAATAGTCGATACATAAGGTACCTCGGCCTCAACCTGGACACCCTGATCCCTCGGATTCGGGGGGTGGCGGGCTCCCTACAGAGGCTATTGCCTAACTTTGGGTTCCGCGAGAGGAAGTTCGCTGCCTCTTCTGTGCGGTCATACGATTCATGGCCCTCTATGGATCGCCGATATGGGCCAAGTGCCTATCGGCCTCCTCCCGCACCTGAGATAAACTCAACAAAGCGCAGCGGGTAGGGGCCATTCGGATCGTACCAGGATACCGCACCATATCGTCTGAGGCGGCGACAGTCCTGGCACGTTTCCCGCCCTTTAATATCTTGGTGGATATGGACGCGATGGTCTATGATCAGGCTCGCGTTATCCGCCGGGGTGAGAGCGGGGAATACCAGGACGAACTCGAAATGCGGCGGAACGCTTACCGACCGGCACTGGCACAAAAAAAGGCCTACATTTTACACCAGCTGTATAAAAAACCGTCAACGAGCCGTTCTATTTATTTGTTACTTAAATTTACAATACTTATTTTTGTTAGTAGTACAATAATTTTTTACAGATATTATTACTCGTCAGATTGTAGAGCTAGAAGTTTATACTCTTATAGTGCACTAATCAGGTCAATAGATATGTTCACTTCTTACGTGAGTAAATAAAAATACTAAAAGGATCATTATGAATAATGCAGATATTTGGATATTAAATTGATCATCGAAATGCCGTCGGGCGCCGTGTAAACACAATTAACGAACGGAACAAAAATAACTGACAGCCCTAAATAGTGCTTTGTACACTATACTGTTGTTATATTGTTTAGACAAAAGGGAAGTTTGTTAATGTTTTATGTTAGTTATTTATCGATCATAATAACTCTATAAATTACATAAACGGCTCTTGTCGTACAGTCGCTCGAAGATCTACCTTAGAGAGGAAATCAGCCAAACAATTGCATACTTTGTATATGTGACAAGATCCACAACGAGAATTAATTGTTTAAGTATTGTGTGTATATTAGATGTACCAACTGATACCTTCACCATTAAATTCATCCAAGCGCGGATCCAGGGGGGTGGTCATGGGGGTCATGACCCCCCCCTGGGCGCGGTCCGGGATTTAGGTGTAAAACTAATTAAAATTGTTAAACATAATTTTAGATTTATTGTCACAATATAATTTAAACATTGACACTGTGAAATAACTAGCAACCTTAAACATTAATACTTTGTAGATACTACTTCAGTTTCTGTCATTGTAAATGAATATCGGCTGAAGATGGTGAAATGGCAGCGTTGCTAGTCCATACCACAGTCGATTCCTAATCTTATTTTAAATTGCGATATTGGGCTGTATCTTTTTTGTTTTTTTACGCGCGGAAAGCTTTTTGCACCATATCCTTCGTGGGGTAAAAGAAGGGCGTGTGTAGGACTCCCGGGGGAACCGGTCTACCCACTAAACCCCACGGCGGCCTACCTCGGCAGCTGGGAGGAACTCTAGGAGCGCATCAGCGGCGTTTGGAGTTAACACCGACCTACCTTAGACGACATCCTCCGGCCGCACCAGGGGTGTCACTTGTCTCGGGTCGTTTGCAGCGGTCACATCTCCCCAATATGTGGCTGCAGCGACCCTTAAGAGACGATTGGGGGGCTAGCGACCTCTACCGCGTCCCCTTCACCGCCTTCTTCGAGCAGGATCGGCCCTTTTCCGATCCCTCTCAACGGACTCATTCTGGAGCATAACTTCCTCACTCTTCCCACACTTCCCTTTCCTCGTCACTCGATTGATCATTGCGGCGATCAATGCTGACGGTGATATGTTTCGTCCGATCTGTCTCCTACTCGACGCTCTGCAGAACGGCAGAACGACTCCAACAGCGCGTTAGCAAGCACAGCTCTGTGTTACGAGACGTGCCTGCCAAGTACGCAGAGCTTGCCTATACGCGTTCCGCAGTAGCATTCCGGGCTCGTGGTCCAACACTGACTCTTCGCCTTTCCGACCGACAGAACGAATTTGGTCGTAGAATATCGTGTCCATGTCGGCCAGAATGTCGAAGGGTGGAGATCGTGCCAGGACCGTCGCCGCCTCGTATAAAATCGTAGCCTCATACGACCCGTATGGTATTATGGCTCTAATACAGCAAAAAATCCTACACTCGGTTCCAAAAATAACGGGTCAGTCACATAAACCCGAACGGGTCAGTCACATAAACCCGAATATCTCCCGAACTACGTATGCCATCCTAATGAAACGAAGACTGTTCAATTGAGAATTTAATTATACAGATAAAAAATAAAATAAAACTTAGTTACACCCACAATATTAATCTTAAATTAAAAAAAAACTAAAGTAGTCATATTTTTCTTAAGATTACATTTTTTTTATGATTGTTTTTTTGCTGTTTTTCATCACTTTCTTCATTTAATACTTTGTATTGCCTCCACGTGATGAAGCCTCCAGTGATGAAAAACAGCAAAAAAACAATCATAAAAAAAATGTAATCTTAAGAAAAATATGACTACTTTAGTTTTTTTTTAATTTAAGATTAATATTGTGGGTGTAACTAAGTTTTATTTTATTTTTTATCTGTATAATTAAATTCTCAATTGAACAGTCTTCGTTTCATTAGGATGGCATACGTAGTTCGGGAGATATTCGGGTTTATGTGACTGACCCGTTATTTTTGGAACCGGCTATATATTAGGCCTTAACATCCTGTCAGATAATTCAAACAGTATCTCTCTGGCAATGTTTAGCATGACTGTAGAGTCCAATACGATAGCGATAGTATCGTGTATTATGGCCACATTACCTGTTACTGCTGATCATGAGGTCAAGTCTTGGGATTTCCAAGACGGGCCAAAAGTGTTATTGGGTTTTCTCACATCAATTTCTTAATAATAACCCGAGTATGGAAGTTTGGCGATGATCCACGCCCATAGGTCGGAGTGCACGTTAAGCCATCGGTCCCGGTTGTCATGAACATCTATGGTTATCTTATTGGGAAGTCAGTGGCCTCAAATGTACTGTAACCTTCGAATTTCTGTTCTCCCTCGGGTATGCGGAGGTCCGATGCCAGTCACTTCGTGGAAAAACTGGATTCAGGTAAACTAGTTGAACTAGTAGACCCCAAATGATGACTGGCTACTTGTTAGTATTAGTTAGTAGCAACAGCGGAAAGATCTTTTTCTACGTTACGCTAAGAGCTTCAATGTTTGAAGAACGTCTAATGTCTAACAAAACCGAACCGAATTTATATATATTTGTTACCTGTCTATGAAAACTATATATTTTTGCAATCCTTGCAATTTTAACAATGTTTAATGTAAAGTTCTTAGCCAGAGACAAAACAGTAATCGTTCGGAGATTTGTTTGTTGTTGCCAACGTCTGCAGGCCCGATGTCTCCCTGCAGTCGCAGTGGTGGCAGGCGGGACTCGATAGTAGCTCGTAGGAGAGGTAGATGGTGATGATGGTGATGATGGTGGTAGATGGACTCGACTAGCGAACAAGTGCAGGTACTTTCCGAAGCAACTGTGCCCGGAAAGCACCTGCGTCAGTCGGAAGGAAAGTGTCTCATGCTGCGGCCCTGCCCACTCGGCGATGACCGGCTGGAGAGCCTCCACGGCAGCGAAGCCAACGCGTGGAGTCTCCAGCCGGAACGACTATCTGACCATGGTGGCTAGGCGAGCGGCTTCACGCCACTCGCGTATGTCCTCGGGCGGTGGGTGAAAACCGCTCTCCGCCCGGAAGTCAGCCACTCGCCGAGCACTTTCGCCTCCAAATCCTACGGGGGTGTTCCGGCCAAGTCGCATGCCGCCTCTGTGGACACCGTGCGGTATCCACGTATGGCTCTGACCGCCAATATCCTATGGGGGCGCCAGAGGCGCGCCCTATTCTGGGCGGTCAGAGCCGCCACCCACACCGGTGCACCGTACTGTGCCATTGACCGGACAACCCCCGTGTACAGCTGTCTTGTGGGAACACTGGCCCCGCCCAAATGGGCAATAGTAACCCTAGGGCGAAGTGCTTGTCGAAGAGCCACCTACCGTCTAGGGCCAGCCCAGAAACCTCATCTGGGCCCTGACCGGTACGAGGACCGAGTTAACCTCGATGCAGGCGCCGACGGGTGAACCACGACGGAGACCATGAAACAAAAGGGGCCCCGTCTTATCCAGGGCCACCCGTAAACCCAGCGCCTCAATGCGCCCGACCTGCAGAGAGATCCCTGTGGTGGCCAGGCGGGCCGCCTTCTGGAAGTTAGCCCCCCGGCCGTGACCAAAGTGTCATCGGCTTAACAAATTACGCCCAGCCCAGGGAGAGACGCCCTCGTAGGGCCCAGTCGTATCCCATGTTCCACAGGAGTGGTCCTAGCACAGACCCCTGCAGAACACCGCACGACATGGCTCTGTGTCTCAAGGCACCATCTCGGTCCTCGAACATGACGGTGCACTCCTCTAAATAGTCTGCCACAAGCCGCCTCATGTACTCTGGCACTCCGTGATAGCGGAACGCTTCCCTAATGCAGGTGAATAGCTGACTATTGAAGGCGTTGGCGATGTCCAAGGACACCGCCAACACCACTCCGCTGCAGGTCACTGCAACCCTCTCTGAAACCGAATTGGGCTTACAACAGGTCGGGGCCCATCTCGTAAAGTGCCGAACGATGCGGGCAGTGAGAAACGTCTCAAACAGCTTACCCGCCTCGTCCAGCAACACGATGGGCCTATAGGCTGCAAGGTTGGCAACCCTAACTTAATCACAG
Source organism: Phragmatobia fuliginosa (assembly GCA_932526445.1). Taxonomy (NCBI): domain Eukaryota; kingdom Metazoa; phylum Arthropoda; class Insecta; order Lepidoptera; family Erebidae; genus Phragmatobia; species Phragmatobia fuliginosa. The sequence continues at coordinate 12,406,010 of OW052074.1, read as the reverse complement.
CTATGTGACCCCTCCCTGGCGCCAAAGCTGGATCCGCCCTTGAATTCATCATCACAAGTATATATAATAAATTATGTATTACACTAGTAAAGATATAAGATATTTTGGTGATATTGTGTGTGATACGAGACGTTAATATGATAAGCTTTTTATTAATTTTAACCTTTTATACGGTTATACATTTGTCTTAAAGTTGTATAATAAAAGTTGTTAATGAAAAGTATTGATGGGGAAAAAGGTTTTAACTCTTTTACGTCTAAAACAGAAACAGGAAATCAATTAAGTCCGTGGTGTACTCATTTGATTTCTTGATGAAACATGTTTATTTATAAACAGGTAAAACCTAGTTAATACATAGAAAAATATGTATTCTGATATGTATGTAAAGTATCATCACCTAACATCATATCACATCACATCAACAATCTTTAACAGTCCACTGTAAGACATAGGCCTCTCCATAGAAAGGTGGTTTTGGCTTAGAACCACGCTGGCAGGATTTGATATTTTACACATAGTCATTCCGCCTTCATCAAGAGATGTTTAATCTTCCTGTTACATACATACAGTACATTACAGCTTTTAACAGTTATTTCTGATGCTTAGACTTCTTTTCAAGATCATATTCATATACATAGATCGTAGGATCGATGTTCATATAGTTAAAATAGTAATCAATCTTTTAATTCAAAATCCAAATTATCTTTTAGTGGTGGCTATTTAGATTAACTTTATTTTCTCTCAAACAATTATCTAACATTTGTACGTACAGAAAAATACTGGCACCTAAATCATTCGGTAAACATCCACTTGAATGAATCATAAAACTTCGAAATGAAACATCTTGAGGAAACTCATCAATACTCTTCAGATCGAAATAAGTTTATCTCAAACGGCATTCACTGCCTGGAATGTTGCCTGGGATTGATAAGAACGTGCAGAAAATGTAAGTAGATACAGAAGGTACATAATTTAAGATTAATTACAGAATTAAGATAGCTATATTTACTGTAAGCAAAAAAAAACAGAGGCATTGAAATAACATGAAAAGAATCTGATAACCGTTTTCATTGCTAAAATGTTTGCTACAATTTTATTACATGTTAGCTATTTTGATGATTTTGTATAATGGCATTCTCATGGTTTGCTGATCAAACACGTGGGTATTTCAAATTTAATAATGTACTCGTATAATTTTTTAAACGCGCTTATCTCATAAAGTACAGGGCCTATCTGAAAGTGTTAGATAGCTTAATTATTTTTGAAGATTACGAGATGAAAAGGCGCGGAGCAATATTTTTTGGAAAAATGGATATAATACTGCGTAAACGGTTATAGATTTACAAAAACAGTGTATGAGGGAAGTTTTTCGTGCTGTCGCTGACTTGTTTTTAGATCGTTTCTCCATCTCTTAGGGTTTGCTTAAGAAAACGTTTATAATGGCAAACAAATTTTTTATTCGCTAGTTATTCGTAACTGCACGTCAGAGCTAGTAAAAGAAGATTTAAAACTAAAACACATACTGCAGACAAATATTTTATTGTATAAGCAGTGCGGCTTTGAAAAAAACCAAGGCTTACAAAATATTATCAGAATATCTAGTTGATGTTATTAACTCTATGTCAATTATTTATTACTTATTACTTTGGCTGTGACTGTGACATATACATACATCAAATATATATGTAGGTACATAACTACACATGCATATATTTTGTCATTAGCTAAATTTATTAAATGGAAACACAAATAATGAACAGAAGTAACTGTTGTCTTCAGATCATTAACTTTGACATTTAGGTTCATTGAAAATGTACGAGAACATTCAGTTTTTAACACATCAGTGCAAAAATTGAGAGAAGTGTTGCATATTATCGATCTCAGGCGAGGAAAGGGCGGGCGATGGATGGGCGGCGGCGCGCGACGCGCGTGCTCGTTAAGCTGGCCGGCACAAGCGGAGCCGTCGCCGCGCTGCCGCCCGCCGCCCCAGCTGGCGCCCTTCGTGACACTTCACTCGCTGTCACAAAAACTTGTTACCGATGGCCTAAATAACCTTCGTTAGATGGTCGTTATACCCACTACGATTGGAAAGAAATAACGAGGTGCAAAACTTGTAGCGACCCGTACGGCTCAGCGCATCGCGTGTGTACTAACAATACAAATTTGTGCTCAACAATTAAAGTGACAGCAAGTTTTCAACAAGTTGTGATCATTTTTGTTCAATTTTAAAACTTTTATAAAGATGTACCTAATGCTAGTTATTTGAAAACAATGAATGTTCAGGAATTGTTCTATGACAGACGAATCGCGATCGTATGGCTACGTCAGAGGAACTGGAATAGATCCACGTACGCCGAGCGAGAAATTAAAGTATAAACAAATGTATTCCGAAGCGAGCGCCATAATAATGTAACAGCAGTCGGCATCAGGAGGTGTCAAGGGGTAGACACGGGCGGCGTGACCCGGCACGGTACGGGCCGCGGCGCATCACCAGAACTGGGCCATATCAATAAACGTGTCCCACTTACCTGGATTTGTGGCAGAGACGGCGCGCGGTGCATTGTGTCGGAGGTCGTTGAGGGTGATGTCAGGCAAGTCGTTCACATCGGGCAGCGTTCGCTCCTGCGGCGGCTCCGTGCGGCTGGGCACGGTGGCAGGCCATGAGGTGGTCCTGGATGCTCTATACGAGCGCAAGCGTGACAAAAAGACCGTGCGTGTGCTCACCGTCATCGTGTACGTTTTCTGCGTGTCACTAGCCGCGATCATGCTGTCGCTCTACTACGTATTCTTCTGGGAGCCCAAGGATGCGCAGTACGCGCAACGCAAGGTGTTTCACAAAGTAGACCAGCAAACCAGCACCACACCACTGCCCACATGCTTTAAGCCCCTCACCGGTACGTCACACAACCGCCACGCTTTCCTCTTGCCACTCTAACACTCTTGATAAACTGGTCTCGTACACTTGATAACAATTACGGACAGTTTAAACCCACTTCACTTGAGTGTTTGTATATCCTGCTTTATAGCATAACAGAAAATGACAAAACTCTTAATTTAAAATAAGTTAACACGAATTAACAATAGCATTATGGATCAGTTTTCTTTAAAGTAGAATACTACGTTCAACATCATGTCCAACAAATATGTATCAACTAACACATATAAGTACACAGCTATACTTAACCATGACATATGCTTTCTCAGTTTACTAACATAACTATTTTTGTTATTAATTGGATATAAAGTTACTATTGAACTGTTTTGACTGCTGTTCATTTTTTTATCACGAAAATTCTTGAGAATGTAAATAAAGTTTAACTCATAATGAAAGGAACAGTAGAGAAGTTTAATAATTTTAATGCCTAAGAGACCAAATTTAAATAATCAATTCTAATAATCAATCACAGATACTTTCAGACAAGGCTCGAAGGCTACTGTTTTATCTTGGCGTAGTCCGAAAACATAATTGAGTTTATGACTTGTAAAATTTAGACAACGGTAACGTTTTCGTAAACAACAATTTTGGGGTTCCCTTCCCTAATTCATGACTTGGAACTCTTATAGCTTGTGTTGTTTGTGTTTTATCTCGTCGACAAAGTGCTAAAATTAAACCACCAAAAATATTTTAGCTTGGAGTACCTCCCCTACACGTAAAGTGGGGATGTTTCTTTCGCGTCTAGCCCATTGTGCCAAGTGCCAATCGTTCTATTGTCACCCATAATGGCAAATAGATTTAAAATAATGTTCAATGGAAAATTATTATGTTTACTTATTATTTAGTTATTTTTATACGAAGACTTCCAAGTGAAGACATTTTACAAGTTAGGTTTCTATTTCTTTGAACTAACAAAGTTATCTAAACCGTTACAATTTTTCTTTAAAGTTTCTTATTAGCTTTAAAATGTAAAGTTAATTTATATCAGATTTTTCGAGTTAGTCGTTTAGCTTTTAGAGGATCTCCCCCTGGTCAGGATCGGGACGCCCTGTTTTAACAAATAAATGCACTTTAAAGTTGAATAACTCGCTAACGATCTCGATACCTAATAACGGATACAAAATCGTCTTAGCAACCTCTCCATGTTTTTAAAAGACCTATATAATGATACCACACACAATAGGGTAGACGGAGAAAAAAAGATCATCCCCACTTCATGTGTAGGGGAGGTAAATCAGATAAAATTATTTTTCCTGGTTTTATTTTAGCATACTGTTGCCGTGATAAAAAAAAATTCATTCATGCAAAGTTTCATCTTTCTATAACCGTTTATACCATAAGTCGAGGACGGACGGACAGACGGACATGACAAAACTATAAGTCATGAACTACGGAATCCTAATGATGACACACATTATAGATAATGTTTATAAGTTGTTAATTGATTAAATTTTTCAATATTTTATATATATTATACATACCTATTGTGTTGTAGGATATTAATATGAAATGAATATGATATACACATAACTAGATAAATTAATGCAGATATCCATATTCAAGAACTTTTAAAATGCAAGAAAACCAGAACTTACATACTTTTATGGTTCATACGAAATTTCAACTTTTCACTAGTACATAAATGACATGGCAGCCTCGTCAATGTTTCTGTTAGTATAAAAGCTCACAAGCGATGGGTTTAATTTAAATCAAAAACATTAAGACAGTTCTAACCCCATTAGTCTCTAATGTAAAATTGAATACTTCTACATAGGATATTTCCACATCCTGCTATCTTCTCCTTAAAGTGTCTATGGAAACACTTAAACAATTTTAGCTCTGTGTTCTGTCACCATTTCTGCTGTGACATTCATACGAGAATATAATCAAATGACTGAAGTAGCAGTCTCTTTTAGATAGGGCAATATTTCATAGTCTGTGTGAGTGTAGTCACTAACAATTGAATATGGTATATTTAGTTAGATTCTTCATCTTTAGCAAAGATTTTGTAGAACAAAATACACGGTCAAATGCTGTATTTAGATTTATTGCGTCGGCCACGAAGCACTTTATCGTTACAAAATTTGTTCTTCATTTTCTCTACGATATTAATTGCGAATATTGTACGGAGTATCAGAGTGTAAATGAACTTTTGCAGTTCTGAAACCAAAACCATCTTAAGCTTTCACATTCTACGTACCATAATGAAGATACCTACTTAAAATGAATATCTACAAATGTAAAACAGATCACTTTTTTATAATGAAGACTACAAAAGTGACTGTACTCTGCTTGAGCAGAATCCAGGAGTAGGGGCCACCATCCTCACTGTGAGTGTATACAATAGCGGTTTAGTGAGATGTTTCGGCATCATTCTCCCGGCTTGCGAAGGCTGGACGAATGATGCAGAATTATTGGGTCTCCAGTTTGGCAGAATTATTGGAACACGAATGATTTTCGTGCTGAAATAAGCAATGCTTTACTACTTTTCTTTAAATTATTTTATTAATTATCTTTTATGTCTTCACTGGGCTAGTATCTGCACCTTATGAAACATCCTTGTGTAACAGTAGTAGTGAAGTCTACTGTTGGCCCATTTTTGTATAAATATAGTGTAAATAAAAGTTGATAAGAAAATTTCAAACAATATCAGAGTAGAGTAGAATTAGCAGAGTCACAGAGCTACAGTCACGACTTACTGTCCGAGCCATAATAAGTCGTGAATCGTGTACAGTCAGCGTCATAATGATATTGGCGTTCAAAGTGGTCAAAATGATGTGAAAAACACTAATTCAATTTTATGTTGGCACGCAAGGTGCTCAAATTGTTGTACGCATTCAAAGTGGTCAAAAGATCTTAGCAATCAGTTGTCAATAATATGTTATCTGACAGAGTGTTCATATTGATGTTATCAAATAGGTTGTTCATTGGTATCTAAGCGTGCAAACTAGTCAAAAAGATCTTAGCATTAAAGAGAAACCAACTTTATCGCCCACAGATAGAGTATACTTTGCAGTTTCACTACATAGTATAAGACAAAGTCGCTTCCGCTCTCTGTCTGTCCCTATAAATACTTAGATCTTTGAAACTATGCAACGGATTTTAATTCCGTTTTCTTTAATAGATAGAGTGATTCAAGAGGAAGGTTTTTATGTATAATTCATGCATAATATTATAGAGGAGAAACATTGATAATTTTAGAGGTTTCTAATGTGATATCGTAAATAAACCCATTTTTTACGCTTACATTGTAAACGCTGGCTGTACCCTATGAGATAGATCAAAATAATGTACTACATTATTGTATACCTTGAAAAGTCTAACGTAAATCCTATCCTATAACGTATATCCTAACGTAAATGCGATTTGGGAATCGTTACGGGATAATATGCTAGCTGTAACAAATGATAACAATAACTCATCTTCTTATTATAGTGATTAGCATAGAACCTTAGTCATCTTCTGAGAATTCGGACTCTGAACAATCAACTAAGAAAAGTAACAATGTGGACAGTATATAGGAAGAACCAAACACAGACATTAGTCTTTCAGGAGAAACATTTCGCAGTGTATCAATAAGAGAGTTAAAAAATACAGAGTACTAAGCCCGCAAAAGATGTTAGAGGAAGAAAGAGGTTTAGTTATAGTAATGTGTGTGTTGAAATCGGTACAAATCCATGTGTAGTCCAGCCAATATAACATATAAGGAGGCCTTAAATGGGTTAGAATCAAGAGAATGGTGTAAAGCTTTACAGGAGGAATTAAAATCATTTGAAGAAAACGAAGCTTGGAAAGTAGTGGACAAGCCAAAACAAACAACAAAGGTAAAGTGTAAGTGTTCAAGAAAAAAGTGGACAGTTGTGATAATGTGCGATATTATGGTCAGTTAGTCGCCAAGGGTTTTACACAAAGACTAGGCACAGACTATACAGAAACATTCTCACCAGTGGACCGTCACTACAATAAGACTATTGCTTGTATTGAGTGTTAAATATAATCTAGAAATAACTCACCTTGATGTAACCACAGCTTTTTTGAATGGGCATTTGAAGATGTGTGTATGAGTTTACTATACAATTTGAAATGTCATAAAAAGAAAGTATTAAAATTAAAAAAATCGGCCAAGTGCGTGTCAGTCAGAAACTATTTCAACTTTAGAGGAATTGCACTTAGAAAACATTCGACAACCTCCGTATTCGCCAGACCTTGCTTCAACGGACTACCATTTTTTTTCGTAATTTGGACAATTTTCTACGTGATAAAAAGTTTTCTTCCCAGGAGGCAGTACAAAATGATTTCACACAGTTTGTAGAATCTAGATCACTAGAGTTCTATCGCAAAGACATAAATGACCTTCCTATTAGATGGCAGCAATGTATATATAATAATGGTAGATATTTTGATTAAATATATATGTTAAATGAAAAAATCCCCCACGCACATAAAAGGGTTCCTCAGTCACCCATAATGAAACGTGGATTTAAAATCGTATCCAATAGATAACTGCTATTTTTACGTATTAATGTGTTAATTTATGACGTTTTCCAATGAAGCGCCTTTTACAACTTAAGCCTCTATAACTCCTAAACTAACAAAGTCATCTAATCTGCTACAGTTTTCCTTTAAAGTTCACTGTATAGACCACTAATTTTTCCAGATTTTTTGCGCCGTTTAGCTATTACAGGGGTGGGGGGGACGCCCTGTTTTTACAAAAAATTGCCCTTTAAAGTGGAGTTTCTCGTTAACGGACACCTAAATCAAAAAATCGTCTTAGAAACCCTTAATTGCTTTTAAAAGACCTATCTAATGATACCCCACACGATGGGGTAGCCACGAGAAAAAAAATCATCCCCACTTTACGTGCAGGGGAGGTACCCCAAGTAAAAAATATTTTTCATAATTTTATTGTAGCACTTTTTTGTCGTAATTACAACACATATTCATACAAAGTTTCATCTTTCTAGCACTTACCATTTGGACGGTAAGTTGAGGACAGACGGACCTGGGTTCCGAGTCATAAACTTCGGACCCCTAAAAGGCAATTTATGAATTGTAAGAATCAGTTAGGGCATGGTATAAGCGTGTGGATGATTTTTTACAAACCTTGGGGTATAGGAAGTCAATGAATGAACCTTGTTTAAAAACATATTGATAATGTCAGGATGATATATAGCCGTGTATGTGGACAATTTTATTTATTTTTTGTAATTGTAAACTGAATTCCATAAGACTAAGTTAAAATCTAAATTTAAATTAAAAGCCTTGGGAAATGTTAGACAATGCTTAGGAATGAGAGTCAGATGAAACAATAATGAGATTTTTGTAGATCAGGAAAAATTTGTAGATCATTTATTAGATAGGATTATCATGAAAAATTGTAACCCAGTCAGTACACCAATGGAAGTAAATTTGAAGCTAGAGAAGGGAGACACTCATTGTACTCAGTATCCTTACCAGCAATTAATAGGAACTTTAGTTTATTTATCTATGTTAACCCGCCCAGATATATTTTATGCTGTTTGTTACACTAGAGCCAGTTTAATAATAATTATAATGAAACACATTGGAAACATGTAAAACATATTATAAGATACTTGAAAAAAATCAAGCATTTTGGTTTTTTGGTTTATGGGTTATGTCATTGCTGAATGGGCATCATATTGTGTGGACAGTAAGTCTTGTACTGGATACATATAGATGTATGGTAGTGCCATGTCTTTTAAGTAAAAAACAACCAACATTAGCTTAATCTAGCACATAAGCTGAATATATGACTATAATATTTGTAAGGCAAGTAAATAAGGCATTTACTTGAGAACCTTATTGTTGGAATTAGAGTGCAGAAATGAGGCAAAATATGTGTTTGTATAATCCACAAATAAATTATTAAAAAATTATATTAAAATTGTCTAAATCATTACTGTAGGTTATTTGTAGTTTGTTTATGTTACTCGTAAAATTTTGTCAGTATTGGCTATAGTATAAAAATATTATGTTTTTAAGAAACATTGCATTAAAATAATCCTACTTATATTAAACGTGAAAGTTTGTGAGTATGTATGTATGTATGTATCTGTGTATGTTTTTTGCTCTTTCACGCAAAAACTACTGAACAGATTTGGATGAAACTTTACAGTTTTATAGCTTATATATCAGAATAACAACAAGCTACTTTTTTCTGCAATAATTCAGATAAACGGACGATTGTAAAAATAGGCGAAGCTAGATGATTGTAAAAATACATTAAATCGTAGATGTCAAAATGTATCACTGTTTATTTCCTGTCAAATTTTCACAGGTCGCTAGGCATAACACATTTGCATAGCAACCATAATGACACGCGGGTAACACCGCGGGGCGCATTTAGTACAATAATATAATCACATTATTAAATCTTCCCTAAAAGATAACTTTAATTATGATGAAAACCGCGTTTAAATTCCTTGCGTAATTTAAATGATCAGAGCGGACAGACAATGCGAGCGACTTTATAATGACCTGCGTAAAAATTTTATAATATTTGACCATTCGATTATAATAGGTACTTTCTGTGCCCGGCGTGTAGCTTGAATGAATCCTACGAGCTAATCGATATGACAAGATACATTGCGTACATTGTAGGACATTAAAATACCTTCTACAAAGCCGAACAGTTGATGATTATGTAACTTATACAAAAAATCAAAAACGCAACCACATCAACTCATTTGCTGAAGTTCCTATGGCCACCTTCCAGCTCCAATCTTCAGACCCTGGTTATCATATAGTGTCAAAGTACTCGTAAAGAGGAATAAAATGAGCCCAATTTCGATTGGGTTGCGTCTAATTACGGAGTTCCTATGGCCACCTTTCAGCTCCATCTTCAAACCCTGGTTACCATATTAGAGTGCCAAAGTACTCGTCAAGAAGACGACTCAAATGAGAATTTTAACTCGAAAATAAATAATCGTATCATTAATTCTACTTTTCATCAAAGAAATTTCAATTGGTTTTATCTCATTTAAATACCTACATCCATACTCCTTTTCTCAGTATAATATTGTAGATTACCTATGATTCAATAGAATATTGGACTATGTTTTTTAATAACATTCGAAACAAAAGACATGTCAATTACGTCATGTAAGAAATGAAAGAGAAAGGTATTGAAGACAAAAAAGGACAAACATTTAAAAGTAATAAGAATCTGCAAAGTATACTCTATCTGTGGGCGATAAGGTTGGTTTCTGTTTATTGCCAAGATATTTTTGACTAGTTTGCATGCTTAGAAACCAATGAACAACCTATTTGATAACATCAATATGAACACTCTGTTAGCTAACATATTATTGACAACTGCTTGCTAAGATCTTTTGACCACTTTGAATGCGTACAACAATTTGAGCACCTTGCGAGCCAACATCAAATTGAATTAATGTTTTTCACATCATTTTGACCACTTTGAACGCCAATATCATTATGACGCTGACTGTACCTACCTAAATGTTGTCAGGCTGTCAATTGACTCCATGAATTGGCGCGTTTTATTCTTGCTGTATACATCTACACAAATAAATATAATTGAAGTGTCTGTATGGGATATCAAATTAACAGTTTTTTACTAAATGCCAATAAAAGTAAAAAAGTACCTACATCAAAAAGAAACAAATTTTTAAATTTTGTGTTCGTTAGCGGTAATCTTTGGAACGGCTGGACCAATTTTGACAGAATTTTCACTGTCAGAAAGCCGATGACACAAGGAGTATAATAGTCAAAAATTTTATAGACTAGCTTCGCTCCGCGGCGATACACGCGAGAAACACCACGGCGATACACGCCAGAAACACCACGGCTAGTAAATACTATAAATAATTATATAACAATATTAAATAACTTTATGTGGTCATTTAATCTAAGAGGAAAGTTCTGAACTTCTAACAGGTTAAGGAACAGAGAGGGTGTCAAAAAAATTAATCACTACAGTACCTATTCACTTCTAGTCTCGCACCTGTTAGATGGTTAACAAAAACCGCGGGTAACACCACAGGATGAGTCCTGTGGTGTTACCCGCGGTTGTTGTTGTAAAACGCGAGTAACGAACGAGTCAGGGTTGTTTAAGAAAATAGTCTAAGTTACACCTAGTGTCATCAGCTATCTGTCAGTCAAATTTACGTTAAAATCGTTAGAGCCATTCCAGAGGTTGGCCGAAACAAACAGACAGACAGACTGATAAACAATTTTAAAAATTGCATTGTCGATGCAAGTACCGTATACATGCTTTCATTTGCAACGAGTAAAAAGCTGTTCATTTGATATTACAAACAGACACTTCAATTATATTTGTTTGTAAAGATGTAGGTAGTCACACGTTGTCTATTTAGAGATTTAAAACTTTGTATGTATAGGGTTCTTAAAAACTTGAGTTTACTTTTTCTTTTTATGAATTTTGGCTGCCAAAGTGTTTTATAATGCCTGATGGAAAGCATGAGCTGAGCGTAAACTAGAAATAGTGGTCACGGTGTTGTATGGCGGCCTGTTGAGTTGCTTCTGCACCATTGGGATTTATGAATATATCTCAATGATGCAGAAGGTATATTATAGGTACATTGTCATTACTATACCTACAGTAGGTACCATACAAGTAATACATACTTCCATACTGGTAAATAAGTTCCAAAATAAACTTTATATGTGTATCTGTTACGGCTAAATCATTAAACTGATTTGAATGAGTTTCGAAATAGAGACAGATTTGACCTTGATTTGGCATTCTGTGCCTTGGAGAAGGACATAGGCTACTTTTTGTGGTGATAACAAATAGACATGCAGGCGCAGACGCAGACAAAAATAAATGTTTAAAATGAATTCTACATACTACACTTTGTTTTATAACAAGCCAAAGAAGTAGTTGTGGTCAGTTTCAATTTTGTATATAATATATTATAAATATTCATTTTCAAGGAAGCATGTTAACAGCTAAAGTCGTAAATTTTACGAGATTTTAAATAGGTAGTAAATAACTAAGTATATTTATAGCTTCTAAAGCATCACCAGAGCCGTTCGAAACACATCGTTAACTGTAATTTAATAAGTTTAGCATAAATAGCCTCCATAATGTAAAATTTATTGCGGATGCTGTGAATGAGACAATAGTTTTATTTAATACACTTTTTACTTAAAGAGATATGAATAATGTAATATAGATACTTAAGTATAGTAAGTTCTCAATCAAAGAAAGAAACAGCAAGAATACATTTTCTGTTTAATTTAACAGCGTTCTTTCATGCCTTACTCAGATGCTAAAAATATTTGTCTGTAACAGTATACGAGTATTGTACACGTATACAAACAGAAGAAGTTACGAGCTTCTTGCTCTCAAGTTCATCTGTAATGTAAATATATATTAGTAGCTTTTGCCCACGGCTCCGTACGCGCGTATACTACTTATTGCGGTAAAGAGATGCTTAAGTCTTTTCTTAAGATTCAAAGCATCTACTTGCGGAATTTCATTGAACTCTATGATCTGATAATTTTATTTTAACTTACGTCTTATTGAGAATCATACAGAATGCATCAAATGTGACTATGATGGACCAACTTTAAAAGCGCTTTTTTTAAACTGACTTGAAACACAGCGAAATTAATTTAAAAGAACTGGAAGGGTTAAACATACCATACAATAAGTTTACTTCTCTCAGTTCTCTCCTTAGCAAAACGGCAGACAAAATGAAATACCTAATTCTTGTATTAGTGTATATACTTAAAGATAATAAATAAATACGCCCTTCTCAAACTATACAGGACTACGGTCAAATTTTTTTGGGTTCTAAGAGTTCTGTGCTTTCTAAAACTACTAGCACTAAATCTCCATGTCTATATAAATGTTATAAATAGGCTCCGAAACTACTAAACCAATTTGAAAAATTCTTTCACCTTTTGAATCTTACATTATCCCTGATGAACATAGGCTATAGAATATTTTCAAAGAAGTTAGTGTGGGTTATTATCCTACTACCTTAGATCACTAACCACTAGTTGACAAAGCGGTCCAACACTTTTTTTTTAAAAGACAACTCCCACATGTGGAATATACATGTGGAATATACGTGTGGAATATAATGTAGAATATACATGTGGAATATATCGCAGGGGACTCCACAAACATAAGTAAAACGGATACTAAGAACACTAAGACTCAGAACAACCAACGACTTGTATATCGTACAAAGTGTATGTGTAGTCCTGTGTTACTCACATTTCTTGGCCCAGTAGAAAGCGGCTTGGCGATCACTTAAACCACTAACCACTTTTTTTTTCTTCTATTTCAGACACAATTGTAAATTGTTTATGAATTAAATAAATAAAAATAAAAAAGCCCCACTAGGCCAACCGTGCACTCCCTCAACCAATTAAAATGATTTAGGCATGCTATAAGTACACAACAAACCAGTTTTGTGAAGATTTTCATAAGGTTCGTCTAAGTACTTTTAAAAAAGACTTAAAATAACCACACCAATTTTTAACACTCATTATAAGGTCTGTATAAAGGTGTTTTAAACTTCTGCAAATAAATTATTAATTAGCATCATAATTGACATGAATGTTTAGGATTATTTTGTGATTTTTTTCCTCAAAATCATGATTAACAAGAGGATTGTATGAATAAATTGATTTGTGTAGGTACGTAACGAGCATCTCAAGACGTCGGATGCGGCCGTCAATGTTTGAGTATTCATGCAAGCGCCTCCAGCAGTTATTCTAAATTTAGATGTTGCCTGTTAGTAGTCACAATAATCCCGCACTCGGTTATTCACTGATCATGTTTATAACATATAAATCACATACGGTTTCAACTGAATTGCTCAGAATAGCGCACTGCGCAACATCCATTCAATAAGCGTAAGTACTGATTGTATGTAGACACTTCAGCGTAGCGATTTCCAAAGAGTATCTACGGCTCTACACATTGCTAGAGTTTTTAAGGAGTAGAAGGATTTTAGTAATTTGGCTAGTTGATTTATTTATAAAGACAGATATGTGTGAATTTTCTTAACTTTTTAAACTGCAACTGTACAGCATTAGTATATGTAAATATTAGGATTGCTTGTTTCTGTTTTTCTATCCTGGAATGTAAAATAATTTCTATATTGTAATTTTGAGACGCAGCTACCCAAATTATATAACGTAATACTGAGCATTTTAATTTGTAGATATTGATTCTAACTGAGACTTTCAAAAAGCGGTCAACTGCGAGTCGGACTCGCCCATGAAGGTTTCCGTAGCAGCAAGTGAAATCATATAAAAGTTCTTGTAGTTCGTTGTAACTTTGATCGATGTTTTAATAATAGTGTATTGACTGAATGAAAGGGAAATGGCGATTTACGATTTATGACGTATTAAAAAAAACTACTTACTAGATCTCGTTCAACACAATTTTCGGTGGAAGTGTGCATGGTAATGTACATCATATATTTTTTTTTAGTTTTATTATTCTCTTATTTTAGAAGTTACAGGGGGGGGGACACATTTTACCCTATTGGAAGTATGGGGGAAAATTGTTACCCCGAATTTTTTTTTTTTTTTTTTTACTAATGTTGTGTGAAAATATTAAGAGGGGGTATTGCCGATCTTAGATTTGATTTTTACACTCGAAAATAAGCCACAAATGATGAAACAAAACATGCCCGTTACCTCGGGTCAGGTGCGATAGAAAGTGAGCGTTCTGCACGGAATAAAAATTAGAGTAAGAGCCCAGACCGATCAGACATAACTTATTTTCACATGGATGAAACCTTAACTACTCAGTAGCGTCTAGTGTACTTTTAAATACCTGCGTGTTTGTGGAACTAGATCTGTGACACCTGGGCAGATATCAGGTGAGAAAGGTAACTAAAAATAAGAGTTATCTAACTTAAATTAGTATGGCGGATCTTTATATATATTTTGTAGAATATTATTCTAAACTAGTTTCATAAAGTGTCAGACACTTTTCATGGACCAGAGCTTGTGTCAGACGCTTTAAAGATCGACAAAAAATTAATGAACTTTACTTATTTTTACATGTCTGATTTTTTAATATGTTATTAAAGTAACTATTACAAAGTTACATTTCATCAGTCAGACAAATTCGAGTGACCAAACATCCCTTAAACACAAAAATTATTCAGCCGGGAGTGCGATCATCATGCTATTTCAGAGCGAGTGAGACGTCCACAGCAACTTGGATCCCGTTTTTAGGGTTCCATAGCCAAATGGCAAAAAACGGAACCCTTATAGATTCGTCATGTCTGTCTGTCTGTCTGTCTGTCCGTCCGTATGTCACAGCCACTTTTTTCGGAAACCATAAGAGCTATACTTTTGAAACTTGGTAAGTAGATGTAATCTGTGAACCGCATTAAGATTTTTACATAAAAATAAAAAAAAAAAACAATATCTACATTTTGGGGGTCCCCATACTTGGAACTGAAACTCAAAAAAAATTTTTCATCGAACCCATCGAGTAAAAAAATTAAATGTAATGAAAATACTTACTAATTTCAATCTAAGATTTTCGCATTCTTGTTTCAATAACATGGGCTTCAACATTAAGTTGTTAATTATTAAATATTAAAGTGAATTCATTTATTGCATGTATTTGTGATAGGTAAATATATGAGGATCCATTTTATTTTATAAGGAAATATCTTTATTTTATTGTAAAAAAGATACCAGTTAGAAAAAGATATAAACAAAATATTACCACTACCACAAAAATATCACTATGATTAATTACAGCAAATATCTCCTAATCATCGCAATCATCGACGCAGTCATTAGAATAAATAAATTAATTAATTTAAAAAAAATGCAGTAAATTGCAGTTTACGATTTATGACGTATTAAAAAAAACTACTTACTAGATCTCGTTCAAACCAATTTTCGTTGGTAGTTTGCATGGTAATGTACAACATACATTTTTTTTTAGTTTTATCACTCCCTTATTTTAGAAGTTAGAGGGGGGGGGGGGGGGCACACATTTTTCCACTTTGGATGTGTCTCTCGCGCAAACTATTCAATTTAGAAAAAAATGATATAAGAAACCTCAACATCAGTTTTGAATACCTATCCATAGATACTCCACACGTATAGGTTCGATAAAAAAAATTTTTTTGAGTTTAAGTTCCAAGTATGGGGACCCCCAAAATGTTTTGTTTTTTTTTTATTTTTATGTAAAAATCTTAATGCGGTTCACAGATTACATCTACTTACCAAGTTTCAAAAGTATAGCTCTTATGGTTTCCGAAAAAAGTGGCTGTGACATACGGACGGACAGACAGACAGACATGACGAATCTATAAGGGTTCCGTTTTTTGCCATTTGGCTATGGAACCCTAAAAACGGGATCCAAGTTGCTGTGGACGTCTCACTCGCTCTGAAATAGCATGATGATCGCACTCCCGGCTGAATAATTTTTGTGTTTAAGGGATGTTTGGTCACTCGAATTTGTCTGACTGATGAAATGTAACTTTGTAATAGTTACTTTAAAAACATATTAAAAAATCAGACGTGTAAAAATAAGTAAAGTTCATTAATTTTTTGTCGATCTTTAAAGCGTCTGACACAAGCTCTGGTCCATGAAAAGTGTCTGACACTTTATGAATCTAGTTTAGAATAATATTCTACAAAATATATATAAAGATCAGCCATACTAATTTAAGTTAGATAACTCTTATTTTTAGTTACCTTTCTCACCTGATATCTGCCCAGGTGTCACAGATCTAGTTTCACAAACACGCAGGTATCTAAAAGTACACTAGACGCTACTGAGTAGTTAAGGTTTCATCCATGTGAAAATAAGTTGTCTGATCGCTCTGGGCTCTTGGACCAAATGTAGTAAGCGCAGAATTAATTTTATTGTAATTACTCCTAAATTGTACATATTTTTTTAAATAACTAATAGAGTCCCTTGGTAATATATTTTTATACAATGTTTTAAAATATTGACTCAGTAATATACATATTTATGATAATAAATTGATTTTAGTGGAAAATTAGACGTAACTTTGTGATTATTTTCTATCGATAAAATATTACAACTTTATGTTTTCACTCCGACCAGCCCCTTTCAAATATAATGTAATATATATAATGATCTGTTTTTATATATTTATATATATATATATATATATATATATATATATATAAACAGATCATTTATAGCTTATTTTCGAGTGTAAAAATCAAATCTAAGATAGGCAATTTGTCTTTATACCCCCTCTTAATGCTGTCAGCCAACTGTTTTTAGATTTTCGCGAAGTAAGTAGAAAGTAGAAGTTTACGATCAACTTTTTAATTTTGGCGCGAATAAGTTCCGTTTACAGTAAAAAAACATGAATACTCAGCCAAAGTATTAAAAAAGTCCATAATCTTTGCCATTCTATCTTTTGTTTTGATCAGACAATATTAATATAAACCAGTTGAGCTGATTTTTTTTTCTACATTCTACAATTAGTTTTTTTGTAATTTATGTATTTCAGTTAAAATATTATTACTGCTTTTTTTTAAGATTTGCAAAACTTTCAAATTTTTGGTATTTATGAACCTTGTTTGTACTATTAGAAATTATGAAGAACCATTTACAAATATAAAAGGTCGAGGTAACTAAAATAATTTTATTTTTATATTTTAAAGTGATAGCTAAAAACACAACACATAAATATTTTACCATGACTGTTAAGTAGTCGATTTAGTAGTACAAGGTTTCATCAGGTCAAATATTGGCATGTTATATTATTGGCATGATATAAAACAAACAGTCATACCGACTGATGGTGGTAGGTACTTACAAACAGTACGGAGGAAATCTTGACCTACATCTCTTTAATAAACGTACATTAATCATTACCTTTGTGTAGATGGAAGTAGGGTACAAAACTGCGACATCAATTATGATAAAGAATGAGGTTGTGAACTGAAAGGCATCGACTAATTAAAAGCAAAAAAAAAGAAAAGAAAAAGCACCCTACAAAGCAAATTTAGGTCCTCAATAAATCTAGTTTATTTCAATTAGATATTTCGTTAAGTATAACCTAAATTGGTAAAAAAAGGTTCAGAGTCAATAGTTAAGATGTTTAACATCTACATTTTTAACATTAAACAGTGCTTGCATAAAAAATAGTAATATTATTATCCTCTACAATTCCATTTGGCCAATTATTTAGGGAATATGTCTCAAGATAATGTGACTTTCAGTAAAATAACAGCTACACGTGACAGTATTTTTTTGTATAATTTTGTAAAAGGGTTGAAACAGAAACACTCAGTGCCAGTTAATATTAAATTAACGCTCTACTTACACTATAGGAAGGAGTTCGCTCTTTTCTTGAATGTCGTATTGATCTGAAAATACGCCAAAAATAATTTGTTCCACAGAATAGTTGAAGGAAAATAGTGTTGGAAAGCACACAATAGTGGCAGAGTTTTTTTCCATTGCTTCTCCATAGGAACGACATTATGAAACCGAGCAACTAGTTAGTATAGTAAGATTTAGAAAATGCCTAAAAAAGCCGTTATCTAAGTAATAGAAACGAAAATTTTATTGTATGAAACGTTGACGAGAAGTTGTGTGTTTGCTAAAGATTTATTATATTACCCATAGGTACATTTAAATGCAATGCTCGTTTAATTAGAGATTCATTCTTATTATATGATTTTCCCTTACATATCTTTGTAAATATTACAGTGCACTTATTCACCGGTTTTTTTTTAAAGCTTACAGTTTACGTTTTGTGCTCTTAATGTTGTCTTACTCCAAGTATTTGCTTAGTACGTTTATGTCGGTATTTACATAAATACATACCAATGTACAGTTTCTCACCGTATTGTCTGAATTTCCATATATATAAAAATACCATTTTGTTTTTGAATAAAAGAGTACTATTACTTGTTCATTTTTACAGTACTCTGCAGTAAAATTGGATAGAGAAATACTCATTCTACACTTTGTATAGATGAAAAATAGATTTAATGTTCACTACTATTAAATTTTTAATTACCTACTTAGCCACTTATTAAAATAATGAACAGTCGAATTTCAAAGCAATGTACCTATGTATATATATGTAAAGTAGTATATATGTAAAGTTCCAAAAAAATAAATAATCAATTTTCATTTTCCAGGAGGAGGCGATACCACAGTGAACAGCAGCATAATCTCTCCACTGGAAAACATCACTAGTGATTTTCAACAAGCCAACGAATCTGAATCCACCACAGAAGCAGTAGAAGACACCCAATTACTTGAAAACACGCCGCAAACAATCCGCAACAACATTTCTGACGACATTGGCTCCTTCAATAATACAGACAGCATCACATGACGAATGCACTCGAATAAATAACGAACGTGACTAAATAAACATGAATGCTTTGCAGCTTCTGTTAGCTTACATATTAACAACGCAGTTGTAGTTTTGGCGTAGACTTAATTATAACTAAATGGAGAATCTTCATCTTCACCTTAATTTATTATTTTGTTCAACAACTTCGGTTCGTTGTTACCACGCGGATGAACCTAGTAGGTGAATAATTTTGGAGGTTTGTTTGTTTTTTATACAAGTAAGTTAACAAGCAAGCACAAAGTCTCGGCTCATGTGTGAATCTCTTGCTTTTGGGACTCACCAAAAAATCTTTACTTTTCCCTATCTCAAAACAAGCCTATGAACATGTGTTGTACGAACCGCGGTCAAAAAGTAATTTGAGCCTGATACCTCTCTTTATACTTAAGTATTATCTGAGCAATAGTGCATTCATCAACAACCCTTAACGTCGCACTGCTGGGCTCGAGTTTCCTCCCAGGAGAGGGTTTGTTGTGATGTGTGCGAAAAGACAAGTCAAAATCAACTTTACAAAGACAGAAATAATTTTAAAAGACAGAGAAACGTTGATAAAACTTAAGTCTTGGCTTGTTCAGATAAATATACCCATATAGGTACCTAGCCTAGCCCATTGTTTTTTTACTTAACTAGACATACATTAAAAAGAAGTTTCAAAACTTTTGAAGTCATTTAGTTTAAATGGCGTTATTTGTGTAGGTCCCTACCTACTTAATGTTAAAAATGTTGTACTTGTAAAATAAAATGTCACGTAATATTTTGTACAACACGACGTACTTTATCAGTCTTGTATATAAGCATACAAACTTTAGCAGATTAAATAAGTAGAATGAATGTTATTTGAACGTGACAGACCGTAAGTAATACACTCTTTTATTTTTTAATATCTTAACATCTAATTACTCTATAAATGCTCTATCTATAGGTACATAATAGTTACAAACAGTATTGATTTCACTAAAGATATTTTATGTTCAAATGCCTTTATGTTTATATTATCTAAGACTAGCTGAGTACCACGGTGTTACCCTCGGTTACTGTTGTAAGTCACGAGTAACGCTACGGAGTGAAGCTAGTCTAAAAAATATTTGCATAAGTTACTCCGTACTCGTTGTGTCATCAGCAACCCACCAGTGAAAACCCAGTCCGAATCGGTCCAGCCATTCCAGAGTTTAGCAGGAACTAACAGACAGACAGACGACAATTTTTAAAATTGTTTTTTTGGTGTTAGTACCGTAGTCTTTAATATGCATTTAGTAAAAACCGTTAATTTAACATTGCACACAGTTAAATCGGAATAATAGGTATGTATTTTACTAACTACAGAAATGAGAAAAGTAAATTTAATAAAAAAAATTTTTTTACTAACTTTTAGTTATTCCTACTTAATCTTCGCCTACGATCCTCTCTGCCTACGAACACAAAAAAAAGCAAATACTTTCATGGTAAAAACTTTTTTCAAATAACAGTCACAATATTATGATGTTTCGAGCTAAATGGCAAACAATGATTCGGAGCCCATTTATAATTATATAATTGCTTGTACTAACATTACCGCTCTATATTTTAATGTAAGTAGCTCTATCAAATTTTGGAGCCAATGACATCAGAAGGCTGAATGGCAACACCAAATTATTACATTTATGTATAGATCAAAACTATTGTATACATTCTACATGGTATGGTACCGCAAACAACTTAAAACAAGGCTTAAAATGTATTTTGCTCATCAACGCATCATTTATGCTTTTAAAAATACCCTTGTATTTTTTATAAATGAGATTTACACTGATATTAACTTTTTTCTGGCCTTACAGGAAAAAAGTTAATATCAGTGTAAATCTCATTTATTTTCTTTTTACAAGGCAACTCAGCAACGACAGTAAACTCGCCATTTTGTATGCGACTCTCCAAAGGAATATAAAATATATAAATAGTTAAAAAGCCTTACTTGATACAAGTAAGGCCATTTGGGTTGTGTAACACAAAAGTTTTCAATTCGAATGATTAATATAAGGTCCTGAGATAATCGCGTCCAAGCGAGCAAACTTATAGATTTGTAATATTTATTTAGAAATTTGTAAAATTTATTTTAAAAATGTGAGCAGGCCTAAACATAAAACTTACACTATTCCTATAATAATGTATTCTGAGCTAATAGTACAAAAAACAGTTATGAGAAGTCGAAGTAGCTGTCTGTTTTCTTAGTTCTTTCATTTTATTGCTTGAACATACAAGGCAGAAGAAAATCAATACCTATGTAACAAAAACTATTTCGTTTCATATTTCATTGTATATTAAAAACCTCGCAAATAATTTAAAAGTAAATATAGATTTAGAGAAATATTCATTTTCCATTTTTTATCATGTTCCAAACGGTAACTATATAATTTGATACAAAAATATTAATTAATTACTTTAATTTATTAATTATCAGTTATTCAAAAAAATCACATAACCGTAACTACAATGTATTTGTAAAAACAAAACTTGGCACTAAATCTTATCGATCGAATCATTATTTATGTAATTAATAGAATCATAGAAAAACAATACATTAATACGTCTAACACTTCTTTTAAAGTTTTATTTACAATATTTATTATTAATTACTGTTGAAATATTTTACTGTATTGTCTGTTAGTGCATAGTCATAGTTTATTACAGATTCATTATATTTCATATTTATTACAGAAGTCAGGTGACTTGGTACCTACATAGTAAATACTAGCCTATATAAACCAGAACTTTAACACAATTCTTTCTCACACTGTAAAGCTACACAATTCTTTCTCAACTGTAAAGCTACTGTGAAAGGCTAACTATTTTATGTAGGTTAAGTAATTTAGTTAGGGGAATATTTAATAAATTATTTATGTAATGTGTTAGTCAATATATTATTATTGGTGTGATTTAGAGGAACGCCTAACTTAAATATTTAGGTATTTAGTTTCGTACTTATTTAAATAGAATAAATATACTGACGACAATCGTTGTTTTATTTATGTTGTGTTAAGTGTAATGTTTATTTCGAAAGACGATAGGACGTCTGGCGACAGAAACCTGCTGCAATAAGGGATAGGATGGTGATGTGATCACATTGGTTTCCAACCTCCCTAGAGTTGAAGATATGTTAAAATCGCAAAAACTTATAAACCATACTTTACCTTCTTTAGAGTTCAGCTGTTAGTAAATAGCTCACAAAAAGAGTTTCTATGTTATTGCATGTATTGCTAATATTGCCCACGTCCAACCCGCGTGGTATAGTAGGCCAAAACACCTGTGTAGAGGCCTATTATCATTTATTTTTCAAACCGAAATCCATATTTATTGTTAGTTATAAGTCCTTATCCTAATGTTAGATAAGGTGGTACAAAACACAAATAAAAATACATAATATGTCTAGTAGAGGACTGGTAAAGGACGATGAACGTGGTTACCCCTTTCTGGTATTGTAATATGTATCCATACTATATAATAAATTCGAAAGTAACTCACCCACTGAACCAATATTTATTTTTTTATAAAATAGAGGGCAAACGAGCAGACGGATCACTTGATGGTACGTGATTACCGCCGTCCATGGACACCCGAAACACCAGAGGCGTCGCAGGTGCGTTGCCGGCCTTTAAGAAGGGAGTACGCTCTTTTTTCGAAGGTTTGAAGGTCGTATCGGTCCGGTAACACCGCAGAACAATTTAGATGTGCAAGGCAAGAAATTTCGGGAAAAACGCACTATTGTGGACTGCCAACCATCTAAGTGATGGGGATGGAAATGCCGTCACGTGGGACGATGACGGAAAGAAGCGGCAGGGATTAATTTGGATTCATTTCAATATAGAGATAGATTGGACCTGGGAAGACATATTTTTGTCACGATAACAGATATATACGCGGGAGAATGCTAGTTGTAAATAAAGAGAACAAAGTGACTTTAAATAATTTATTTATAAAGCGAGTATCAATGGTCTCCAGTGACGTACATGTGCACGGCCTTGTCGGAGTGCAGGAGGCGTGCGAGGCGGTTGACCCCGAGGACGGCGGCTGTCCGAGGCGCGTCGTACTGACAAAGCAACACCGTCACCGACATGTTGCACTCACTACCGCCGTATTTGTTCTGGTTGTACTCCTACAACATTGACACTTGAATTCAGATGTGTACAATAAAATAATAGAGATCTATCCTACTAATATTATAAACGCGAAAGTTTGTGAGTATATATGTTTGTTGCTCTTTCACGCAAAAACTACTGAACGGATTACGATGAAACTTTACAGTAATTTAGCTTATATATCAGAATAAAACAGGCTACTTTTTACTGCAATAATCGAGATAAACGGGCGAAAGCTAGGTGATTATAAAAATACATTAAATCGTAGATGTCAAAATGTATCACTGTTTATCACCTGTCAAAACTTCACAGGTTGCTATGCTTAACACACTTGCATAGCCACCATAATGATACGCGGGTAAATATATAAATATCTAGGTTGGTCTGTAAATATGCAGGTAGTGTAGTCACGCTGGTTTCAGCACGAATAAGCCGGCTCTACCGGGGTAGTACTACCCTCACACAGAAGACGTTTTGTCGTATTTCGTTGGTGAGTGTGAGACCGGAGGCCCAATGATGCAGAAGCATCTCACTAGGCCGCCATAGTATCTAGTATAATTAACTATATGTACAATGAGGATAGTAACCCCTACTCCTGGATTTGATTCATGCTTTCCATCAGGCAGAGTAGAGCCACTTTGTCACTTTGTCTAAATACAAAAACATATATTTTTATACTTGACACAAAACCCATCGAGTCCAAAACTAAACAGAGCTTGTACTGTTGGTGTTAGACAAGAAATTTAACCTTATTTTGTAAATACATATATATATTTTACATACTATAGAAAACATCCTCGCCAATCGAACCCGAGACTTCAAGCATAGCAAACGCTACCAGAGGCAGTCAATGGTCTAGACATGTTTAAACTTCAGAAAACACGAATTTCCACCAATTTTGTAAAGACGACGACCGATCAAGTGATCTCGGGTTCGATTCCCGAGTCACACAAAAGTGTGTGACAAAAGAGTGTTACTGATTTTTCTAATTATCAAAAGCTGAAACAGTTCGCTGTTTGAAAGATGAGGTTTTAACCCCCTTCATCGGAGAACACAGTATTAATTAATAAAAAATATTAAAAACCTGCATTAAATTACACATTTCTGAGAAGAAATGAGGATATGTGGGCGGCTGGTAGAAAATTATATGACGTATGCCCTTTATTCTAAATCTCCTAAAGAAATGCACTCTCTCCGAATACAGCATAAAGTGGGCTTCTGTGTGAAAGAACATATCTCTTGCTCGCGCTATTTTGGCATCCTGTAATAAGATATCAGAAATCAGAATTTTAGATTTGAAGGGATTACTTGCCTACGGTGTACATTGATGCTCAGCATTTTTTACTCGGTTCGAGTTTAACGTAAGGAGGGATTTCCGCACAGACAATGGATTCTAGTCATTTGCAAACTAACATAATAAGTTTGTGACAAGAAGGAATAACTGATACCAGCCATAGATATTTGGATATTTTAAAGCGGTTAGTGCAAATTAAGTGTAATTAGCTTTGCCGCATATATATATCACATATATCACATTACATTTGTTCTGGTTCTACAATAAAAATTTTACTTTCGAAATTTTAAAGAGCGATGATAATAAGGTCACCCAAATATTCAATTGAAACCTACCTTTGAATACTCGCATATCTGCACAAAGCCGATGTCTTCTTTCTTAAAATAATTTCTCAATCTAACATAATCGAAGTAGCTGGGCACATAGATGAGAGTGTGGCTCATTAGTGTATCTCGATGTTTTGGCAGTATCTCTTTTATGAAGTACTGGAATCTCGCATCCACTGATTCCAATGGATTGGCTGCTGTGAACCTGTTCAAATAACTTTTAAACTTTCGCATTCCATGATAATTAATATTATTTTTACGGGAATTAACGCGATCACTTATTTAGGGTATTACATACCTCTGATTTGCCTGACGTTTCGACCAGGTTGCACCGACCGACCAGTAAAAATAGTATTAACTGTTCAAATAAAGCTAATTGTGTAATTTCAAAAAAAAAAACAACATCACTACAGAAATCAAATCTAATTTCTTTTATTCTTACAAAGAGACTGAGTACCTAGTCAACCCGAATATTTCAATATACATATATTTAAGACTTAGGGGTCTTAAAAATATATACACTAGGAATATTCGTCTGGTCATGTTTTTCTATTAACTTAATACCTAAAATCTGTTTACAAATTTGAACTTAGGGATAGTCTGCACAAAGCTCTCGTGGCTTGTGTCGCGCCAATCAAGACAAGGTTTTCCATTAATCATTAGTGCTTATTCTATCGTTAGTAATAGAGGTTAGTTTATTGTTAGTGAAATTACTAAAAATAAACTTTAGGCGTTTGGATCAACGTAAATAGACTCAAAGAACACTCAAACACCGAGTAACAATTTGATGATCACAGAAAGTGTTGTTCCATGTGAGATTTAAACCCACTATACTTATTTATTTATTCGCATTTATGTTATCGTTAAAAATAGCTGATTTTATAATGAAGTGGTTGGCCTAAAGTAGTTATTTGAGGGCGAAAATGATTATTACATAGTTTTGACTGCTTCTTCAGTTTTATGATGTAAAATAATGAGAAAAATGGAGAAGTATGTGGTTGTAAAATGTGTAAAGAGTATTATTTAAATTTGTAAATCTTATAGAATTTTACAGCACTTATTATATATTTTTTAATATTAAATTAAAATACCTGTGAAATATCTGTGGTACTTGCACTAACACCTGCTGTATAGTGCCAATGTCTAGAAGATTTTCCACAATTACTTTGCCAGCATAGTTGTGACATTTTTTATTAATGAGCGACTTAACCTCTGGTAGTGCTACAGATGATAAAATTATAGATTGTCTGGAAAAAAATACATTAACAATATTATAGAAATACAATCTTGGGTTTTTTTCACTTGTTGAAAATCTAAAGTTATAATAAATAACTAGTTATCGAAGTAAAAATTAGCCTATGTCCTTTCTCAAGAACCAAAGTATCACCATGCCAATTTTCATTGTATTTGGTGCAGTGGTTTAGCCATGAAAGCGTAACAGACAGACCGAGTTACTTTCCAATTAATACATACTACCAAGTTTAACCGAAATTTCGCCCGCGTTTATGTCGGTTATTGCGATACAAAATAGCCTATGTTCTTTCTTAGGCTCTGTCTAGTTTCTAGTTTCATTCTAATGGCTTTAGTGGTTTTGGTGTGAAACCGTGTCAGTCAGACAGATAGACAGACAGGCAGAGTTACTTTCGCATTTATAATATTAGCAATGATTAATAAGTAATTTCAATAACACAAACCCATAACATCTCACTTCTGGGCTCGGGTCTACTCTCGGGAGGGGTTACTTTCAATAATCAAAAATAAATATCAATAAATTCTTAACTAGGCAACTTAACTGGGGTGTTTGAATAATTACACTAACCTGTAATATTTAGCCCAACCATTAACAGCCCAGGACCTTACTCTAGAGAAATCAGTGCCATGAATCTTCTTGGGCTGCAAGTGGAAATGATCCAAGACGTGCAATAAATGGTCCCAGTTTTGCATGAGGAAAACATCGGTTTGATCCAGCACAAGTATTTCTATGGATGCTAAGAAGTCATAGTCGCGGTCCTCTTCACCTTCGGCCCCGACTATCATTCTCAGTCCTAATGGTGATGTTATTATGATGTCTGAGGAGTAGAAGTCTGTGTAGAGCTATAACAAAGAAATGCATTGAAAATACAAAGCCAATATCTTAAAAGATTCTTATTGATTCTAATCATTACTAGTCACCTGCCCCTCTAGATTCTAGCCCAGTTGCAAATTTAATGTTTTTAATGTTTTAATGAAATCTATATTCTATTGTTTGATTGGCTTATTTCACTCAGTCATGTGACCAAAATAGAATATTAGCCAATCAAATAAAAAAAGTATGTATGTATTTAGACCAGTTGTCTAGTACTATAATGCTTCTTAGTCAAGGACTAGATGGCGTTGTGTGTATGGTCTGAAATATTTATTTATTAATGACGATGTACAAATGGCGGCCTTATCGCTAAAAAATAATTTCTTACAGGTAGTCATTGGATTTAAATTTGGACTGTAGAAAAACGAATTTCATTAATGTATGGTGAGCACCTCACTTTCATTAACATTCATTAAAAGTTCATTTTTAGACATAGAAAAAAAAATCCTTAGAAACGATAGGTATAAACCATAATTACAATACGTAATTATGGTTTATACCATCTGGTCACCACCCTGACCAAATGAATTGATTACCTCTTGGCAATGTACTTGTCCTCGCAAAGTATGCTCACTTAGTCAGCTCTTACAACACGCACTAGATAAATAGGGATGCTAACAATGCAAAGTGAAATACTTAACATTACAAATCTTAATTCATTTATTTTTTATTTTGTACCTTGAGTGTTTTCTTTGTGACTGACATTCCCAGTCTAAATGTGTCCTCAGTGTTACCACTGAACATAAGTTCATAGTCTTCAGGCTTCGGATTTTTCTTTGGCATGATGAGTTCACCACCAGTGAAATCCTCTTCAAATCTCTTTTTATTTACAACTTCACCTGCTCCTTTTGGCACTAAAATGTCAATCAGAGTTTTGACAATCCTGTAAGCTGAATCTTTGAAAGGCACCATTATTAAAACCTGTAAATAGATTGAAGAAGTATCAATAAGATAGTTAAGCTTACACGGAAATTATACAGGCAACAAAAAATTTCACTTGGGGGTCATCTTCTTGAATGAGGGAATTGTGACATATCCATGCTTCCATCATTGGGTAATCTCCAGAAACGAGAGATTATTTCATCAGAGCATCATGGCAATTCTCAATGAAATTGTCAAGTGTGATTTCATCGTCACGATTCTATCGCCCATGGAGACAAGTCGAGAGTAAAAGAGAAGCCTACAAGTAATTGCAGTGATATTGACAAAGGTTGTGTTGTTTGGCTACATATCTAGCTGAGTCCTGCGGTGGTACTCACTGTTATTGTTGTAAATTGCGAGATCCACCGCGGAGCAAAGTTAGTCTATAAAATAAGCCAAGTTACTACTTAAGTAAAGTCCCGTCATAATTGGTAAAGCCACTATTATTCAGCACAGACAGACAAAATTTTTGTTTATGCATATAGTATAAAGCTCTTCATTTGATTTTACAGACATTGCAAATATTTGTATAGATATATAGATTTTTTATTTTATTGTTTTTTTTTTTATAACTGCCTCGTTGGTCTAGTGGTTAGCGTATGCGACTGCTAATCAAGAGGTCTCGGGTTCAAATCCCGGGTCGGGCCAAAAAGTGTTTTTGGGATTTTCTTAGGAAATTCCTAATAGCAGCCCGGAGTTTGGAAGTTTGGCGGTGATTCACGCCCGTGCCTCGGAGAGCACGTAAAGCCGTCGGTCCCGGTTGTCATGAACATCTATGGCAATCGTTATTGGGAAGTCAGTGCCCTCAAATATACTGACAACTAGTTCAATCTTCGAATTTCAGTTCTCCCTTAGGGTTGCGGAGGTCCGATGCCAGTCGCTCCGTGGAAAAACTGAAATTCAGGTAAAACCGGTTGAACTAGTAGCCGACCCCAAATAAACTTGGGAATAAAGGCTCAGAGATATAGATTTTACATACAATTATACTACAGACAACTTAGGTCTTATGAGCTTTACATCTAAACATTAACAATGATACATCACATACCTTGGGCCTTACTAATCCTTGATCTCGATAATCATCAGTCAAATCATTCTTCTTTGATAATTTAGCATTGTGATGTATAATTTTTGTCCTTGTTTTTAACATATGGTTTACTATGTGGAGACAATATGTATATCTAATTTCATCTGCATTTGTAAATGTTCTCTCGGGATAGTACAAATCTTGATAATTATTCATAATTGAGAATAGTTCTTTTTGAAGAGGTGTCAATATTTCTGTTAATTCTAAATCTCTTTTAATTAAATTGGTTTTATTTGCCGATACTATATTACCTCTGATTTGAGATTTAATATGCAGTTTCTGAAAGTCTACTTCGCTAACTAACGTAGGCGGCATTCCAATTGTTGCATATGTTTTATCCTCTAATAATGATATTTTTGGCTTGACTGTTCTTGACAGTGTTTCTATTGGTTTGGGGATTACTATTGATAGATTTTTTAAAGTAGGCCATTCTTTGTTGGTAGTTTCTACTGTACGTGAAGTATTGGTCAGCGATACAAGTAACTCATCTCCAAGATCATAGAGCAAATGCTTATTGAAAGGATCATCTGCATCATCTTCAACTGTTTCTTCTTCAATTGGTATTAATACCTGCAATTTCAAATTATTATATTATTATTAACTTACGAATTCAAAAAGCTAACAATAGTTTTACTACATGAAGTATAAAAACCATAGATACCTAAATAGCAATATATACATATGCACATGGTGTTTTTGTGCTATATTTCTGGCATAACTTCAACATATATAAAACTGATCTGATACTGAACGACTGATTAACAATGCACAGTCAAAACTACTGGGCTACTGATATTTGGCATTTGTTTTAGAAAGAATTTTGATAAATTTTAATCCTAAGGTCAATCAAAGTTATAATTCAGATTAACACTTAAGCAAAGCTTATATGTGTATTATAACTATGGGCTGTGTTGTCATCTAAAAAACATTTTGCACATAAAAATGAAAGGTTTTAGACTGAATTAACTGTTGCTCATACCTCAATGTCATTGTCACTACTTTCTCTACTAGTATCTGAAGATTCTTCATCACCATCATCATTTTTACTTGATTTAGCTTCTTCCATGTCCTCATCACTGCTTTCATCTTCACTCTCAGTCGCCACCCCCTTCTTAGTTTGAGTAAAACAAGAGACTAACTGTTCATAGGCAGTTTTTTCTTCCTCTTCTTCACTTTCTACATAAGTATTTTGCTGTAATAATTTCTGTTCCATTATTTTTTTCTTCTCTAGCTCTTCTGAAATCCTCTGTGCATTCTTATATCTATTAAAAATCGACTTTTTATTCACAATCTTCTCTTCTGTAGCTTTTCCTTTCTTTTTTGTTTTAAGTTTGTTTACACCTTTCTTCTTTTTAAAGAATTTTTTACCTTTACTCATTTTTCTAATTGTCTAAGACAATTATGATACTTATAATTATAATTAATTTACTGCAGAAATATTGTATAGTATTTTAGTCCTAGGAGTAAGATTTTAATGACACTCAGAAGTGCTCAGAAGTATCTAAACATGTTTGTTATCAATGTTATCATGAGCAATCAATGAGCAATAACACAAGCAATAACAAATACATGCCCATTTTCTAACCTAAAAGAAAAATTAGGGTTGGACGTAACCGGCGTAACACAGTATTAGTTTGTCAATCGATAACCCGGTAGTTTATAAATCTGTTTGGTACTAAAAAAAAACTAAAAATCATAAAATTAAGAATACATTCTGATCGGAGACAACGTTTAACCAATGCAAAATTTGTTGAAGAATAAATAAATTAAATAACTTTTTATTCCTTGAGAAAATCTCTACGGGTACCAACAGTAGGTAGGCACACATACTATGTCGGACACGAACTGACTAAAACCGTAAGCCGTCTTGGGTACTATGAGACTAGAAACCAGGTTTATCCTCGAAAGGAAGTCCCTGTGGAATGGAACCCGAAGTACCTCGGTCCTGTAGATGGCCCCTTTCTATGTGGGAAAACTACTCTAAAATTACACGGCGCGCACTTTGTAGCAATGGCGCCTCCACCCTGACCTGCTTAGTTCTGCACCCCCAGGTTGGTGATTATGGAGGGCGGAGATCGTTCCCGGGCCTGACGGATCAAGAGAAGTTCACAGAACCTCTCCCCGTCTCACTTTACCATCATGTCTCCTTCGCAAGCAAAACTTGCTCACAGAAAGAGACGGCGGAATTGCATACATTCTCGCTCCGTATCATGGCCACAATCATGTAATGGAGCAAGGGACTCCCCACCCCGATGGCCGAATAACACGAGATCGTGTCTCGGCTCCTGCATTGCCCGATGTTCTACCAGCGTGTGAAGTGCGATGTCCAACGTCGGGCCACCGTAACAGTGGCACTAGGACCAGCCAAGCCCCTAGCCAAGTAGCAAACACCTTTCACTCTGCAATCGCTGACGTCTCTATTCTCTTGTTTGATTGACTAATATTTTGTTTTGATAACGTGACTGAGTGACATTGTACAAAGACGGAACCTTTTGATCGATTTTGTATTATGTATAATCTCTTGATGTTCGTATAAGGAGGACAGCTCAAGGAATCGGAACAGCACTATGAAATATTCCAATGTTGCTATAGTAATTATAGCCAATTTATTTTTTACATTCGAGTAAAACGATCTACCACAAGACTTCCATGCATAAAAATCCATCTATTATTCAATTTTATTATTACCATAGCATCCTAATATTAATCTATAGTCGTCACAAAATAAGAAGCCCATTTTGACATTTGTCATTTGATATGCCGCATGGGCCGCATGTGAGAAATTAAAAAATCAAATTCATAATCCTATATAATTACTATGTCACCCATACACTATCACAACGCGTATCATAAATAAACATCAAGTTTAACTTGATATTGAAAAATTGCACTCAAAAACACGAATTAATCTTATTAGTTACGCCACGATGACAAATGTCAAACCGGGCTTCCTATTTTGTGACGACTACAATTGTTAATTATTGACATAACAATGTCAACGGCGATTAAATGAATTCTAAAACTTTTTAGGGAATTCAATAACTGAATTGTTGAAACTGCCAAGAGTTATACATTTTTACATTTAATAAAAGTTTTAAGGTTTATAGTTTATACTTAGTTACTTTTTTTTGCACTTCGTCAAAGTTGGCAATACTAAATTCATTTCGATAATCGATGGCCCAATTCTATTTGTTTTGACTTTTGTATTTGTAATTCTGTAAACATACTCGGATGGTTGCCATTTCATCAAAAGAAGAAAAGAGAGTGCATCTTGATGCGCATTAATAGTTTTGCATTTAGATCGATGAAACTTAGTGAATTATAATAGCTTCACTCTTTTACTTATCATGTCAGGTGAAAATTCACCAGTTCTATCTAGAAAAACATGGGCTCGTACTATAGAACCAATTACAAAAGTAATTAAACTTTTTTGTTTGACGTTTTAAAATATTTAACTTAAAATTAAAGCCCCTGTTTTACATTTCAGATTGGATATATGGACGGTGCATCTGACGGTCAAGCTTCAGTTTATCAAAAAAGTTTTGATGTAGGTTATGAGCAAGGATTTAATTTAGGGTTAAAGTTAGGTTTTATAGAAGCTACAGTATGGTAATTATATAAAACAATTAAATATGTATTGTAATTACAAACCAAAACTCCTATCAATACTTTTGGTTATATTTTCAGCAATAAAAAAAAAGAAACTATGACTAACTCTCTAACGGATCGGAGAAAAATAAATTGCCAAATTTGTTTAAATGAAGTGAAAAGTCAAGAAAATATTGGTAATTTATATAATGTTCAAGAGGAGAAAAACTTAGAATTGCTAAGGAATCAGCAAGCATTGGTTGATTCCATGTCTCAAAATTGAATGGAATCAGCTTCTGAATGTGATTAATTATTTTAACTTGATTGTCATAGGATATAGGGTATTCACTGGAATGTACTGTGATTTAATAAAAATATCTTACAAAACATAATACCTATAATCAATGAAACTAATGTTTAATTATAAATAAAAAATACACATTATTTATTATAACCTAGGTTTCTTTTCTGGGGGTGGTTTCATGTTTTCTTGTTTGATTTCAGTTTTAATTTCTACATGTCCTTGAAGACCTCCATTGGTCATATCTGAGGTAGGAGGGTCCACAGGTTCTTGTTTTATAGTAATATTATTTACATTGGACTCAGTTTTCTCACCATTCTTATCGGTTGCATTTTCAGTCTTCACAGTTACACCATTGGTCTGTAGTAACAAAAGTTCTATGAATTAAAAATATAAAATTAAGATTTATATATATAAAGATTTAAATTATGAAATAAGATTTATATATATAAGATATAAAAAGAAGATACTCAAACTAATGCCCGTTTCCATTAACTATCCTTAATCTACAAATATTTCAGACATTTAAATTATTATTTCAGTAATTTTTTACACACAACGCCATCTAGTCCCCCAAAATAAGCAGAGCTTATATTAGGGGTACTAGACAACTGATATAAATACATAAACATACTTTTTTCTTTGTAAATACATACATAATATACATAGGAAACACCCAAACTTTTAAATAAATATTTTTATGGATCACACAAACATTTGCTCCAACCTGGGAATCGAACCTGAGACCTCTTGATCAGCAGTTGCATATGCTAACCACTAGACCAACAAGGCAATCTTATATCTGTGTCCTTACTAGGAACCCCCTAACATTCGTAAATTTTATGAGGAATCTAAGCACTTAGGTGTCCCCTAAAGATAAGTCAAAACGAAAAGGGGAAGCTAATTCTCTCCAAGTTGTCCCTTAAATTTAGAAAATGTTGGTGAAATTAACCATAAAACATGCAAATTCTGTCCTATTGATGTAATCCTTATTTATTACCACTGCAATGTTTAATTGTTTGCCTATCAATGCTGTGTTTTTAGGTATACATTTAAGAACTTAAAAAAAATTATATTCAAGACATTTCTTAAACTGTATTTGGTTTTCAATTTCAATAGCTTACTAGAATTCTCTCTTGACTGACTATGACTTGTATATCAAGCTCTTCATTATGTTAAATAATAGCTCATAACACCCTCTTGAATTAACTCACTTGATTGGTAGCTTGTGTGATAGGCAAAGGAAATTGCCTGACCAATTCAGCCAACAACATATCAACTCTCTGCCTCTGGAAGAGTGTTGAGGGTTCCTCTTTAGGGGTACTGCTGACATCCTTAGTTGAAGATTGACCAGTACTGTATGGACTCAATCCTGAAAGTTAGGTATGTTAATTAACAAAATATGTACTAAATTTCCATTCTATTGAAAACCAACATTGGAATAACAATGACATATTTAGGAATAGGGATATTGCATTGGGGAGAGATTGATCAACATGCATACATACCTGGTTTAGTTGCTTTAAAATCCCACCAGTATCCTTTACTGGGATGATATCGTGAATAAGACATAGTTTCTTCAAATGAACATTGTAAATGATGAACTGCAGAAAGCTGAAAAAGAAAACAAAGAATGAATGCCAGGATTGCTAACATGGTCTAGACAAATTCAGCTTCTGTATGGAATTTTATCACTTACCAATCTTGAATTAAGAACACTAGCTAGATCAGGTGCCTGATATACAATACCAGCAATGATATAGTAATCGGCAAGTGGTGTGGCTTGTGTTGGACTATGTCTGAGTTGTTTACGAATCACATACAAGATAGGATCTTGAACATGCAATAAAATATATTCTAGGCCAGTCATATTCCTGCAAACAATCATTGTTGTAGTTATAATTGACACAATTAGTTTATAGGCAATCAAATTCAGTTCTCAAATACTTATTTTCTAAGTTATAGTAAAAATTTGAATAAATAGGCACTTACTGAAGCTGATCCATACTAAGACGCTGCATTTTAACTATTTCGTTGTTGCAAGTGCGATCAAAAAATGGATTAGAACGTTCAGAAAAATAATCCATAATATTAGAAGGACTTAGTAAAGGAATCCAAGCTGAATCGTGCCAGGAAAGTCCTAATGGATTTTCTGCTGCCAATGGTAAATTACCAATTCGTCCAGGCATCATCTTAACCAATGATATGATGAAACAAGTAGGCAGACCGAAAGCTTTGAAGAAGGCTGAGAAATGCTACACCATAGAGTGCTAAAAATATAGTATAACAAACAAATTTGGAAACCAAACAAACAATAATACAGTAGCGATTAAAAGTTGAAATGCTTGCTGACAATCAATTAGCGGAACAACAACAATGTAGCAACTAGCAAGAGTTGCCGTTGCTGCATTTCATTTCATTAAATCAGTAGGTATCAGTAAATCACTAATGTCAATTGTCATTGTCATTATATAGTTTTTTTTTTTTTTTTTTGGAATTTAATGACCTGGTAACTAAGACCTTTAAGTCACCGGGTATGTCCCGGCCTGCAAAAATGAAAATTTCGATATAGAAAAAATATAGTGAATTTTTAGATAAATAATAAAAATCTAGTAATAATAACTAGGGCTCGGAATAGGTAGTTTAATTTTATGTACTTGAAGAAATAAAGTCAACGTAAGCATAACATGGATAAACCATAACATTAAATTTGCAATACTGATTATTCCAAAATGTTCTTCAATAAAGGTTAGATCACGTCGAAGGTTAGGATTTTGCAATACTTCTTTCGCTTTCTTTATAGATTGTACTTCTTCATCATGAAATAAAGAAAGAAAATGTGATATTTCATTAAAATATTTTTTATAGTAAAAAGCAGCTTCTAGCCATGTACCCCACCGAGTTATAACTGGCTCTGGATTCAAGGGCATATAGTTTTTACAATCTCTGAAAATAGTAAGTTCCCCGGGATTTCACAGGCATATCCATACTATTGATGTCACAAAATCGCAAGTACATAAAATTAAACTACCTATTCCGACCCCTAATAATAACACTACTTACATTTGACATTGAAATATAACTTTAATCATCAGCTTCATATAACTGTATATTTTGATATTTTGTTGTTATGCTGCCCAACCACTAGAGCAGTGTTGACGTTTTTCTAACGCGCATGCGCAATGCGCATATAAATCCCATTACGGTTTTTTTGTTTTTTAAGGATTATTATTAAACATTTATAATAATTGACTCGAGGTCAATTTAAATCAGCTCAGGGGCAATTTTTCTACGCTTGGTAAACTAAAAAATAACCATATTTGAAAGAGATACGAGTATTTGAAAAATTGAAAAAATTCAAATGATATTTTGTTTTTTCCTGGGAAAACGAAAGAGGGGCTCTTAAAATAATGAACGTAGTGCGAAAGGGCTAATTAAGATCTATCAAATATATTTTTTCTATATCGAAATTTTCATTTTTGCAGGCCGGGACACACCCGGTCTTTAAGTCCAGTATATAGAATGACATATTGACATTAACGTAAATTGTTGCCGTATTTAAAATTGGATTAACCATTACCGTGTCAAACTTTCCTGTTGGGTAAAAGAGTTAGGTTCACTTAAGAAATATACACTGATTTTCTCACCAGTTAGCAAAGTGTAGCTCTTAATCGTCTCGCAATCATTATAGTGTATTTTCTTTCTGTTTTTTACCAATAACGACAGTAACGTAAAACTTTTATAAATTTTGTAGAAATTTTATACCTCTACTGTTTAATTGACCCTTCTTAAAAATTTAAAAAATACGCCTTTTTTTAACTAATAAGAACAATCTACAATACATTTTTGTAGATTTCATTATTGACCATCAAATTATGATAAGAATTCCTTGAAGTCGGTTGGCCACCTATTTAAAGCACATGGCTTGTAATAAATTTGATGATGTTAATATCAATGTTATATCATTAATATCACAACGAATCAATCGTTTATTTGTGGAAACTTATGTAGTTTAAGGTCTTAGGCATACGTTATAGGTACACTATGTTCTACTACGTAATGTGGTGTACAGATATTTTTACATATAAATAATTTAATTACAAAAAATATCCTCACTTTTACATGTGATGTTAGAAATTAAAGTAATACAAATAATAAAAGAAAAATATATGAAACATAAAAAATACAAATAGTTCATTACGGTTGTTGGAATAACTTTAGTTAAAATGTCAATAGGTATAACATAGGTTCTACAACTTTTGAATTATGTATATGTATACATATACTTATTTAAAAAGTTGTAGGCAATAAAAATTCATTTACATAGTTACAACAGATGTCTATTATGAATGTGGATAATTTATTTTTAAAATTATGAATATTGCTACACTCTTTTAAACTAATGGGAATCTTAATGTAAATCTCTGTGGTCATAACAAATACGCTTTTCTTAAAAAGGGTAGACCTGTATTGGGTGAAAAGATTATTAAAATGAGTTCTATTTTGCGATTTAAGCTCTAGTGTAAAAAGTGATAGATGATGCCTATTAAACAAAGCTATTTAAAAATGTATAAATATGGCACCGTAGGCGTGAGTATTTTTTATTTTTTTAAATAGTCTGCAACTCTCAGTGCACATAGCTCGCTGACACCTTTTTTACCGTTTTCACCCAAAACATGATTGCATAGCAGTGCATATGTATTGCTTCTAGACTCAGTCTAGAAACAACATTACTGTGGTAAGCCACCAGTAAAGTGTTGAGATTGACCTTTTGCATTATTATATAATATATAAACTGTACGATGAGCAGAGTTGCCACCCGTCCCGAATTTTCCAGGACAGTCTCGATTTCGATGATATTGTCCCGCGTCCCGGCGGTCTATTAATTTTGTCCCGATTTTTAATGAATCAATCGCTCAATTTGAATTGACGTGTCCGTGTGTACTATCTTCTCACGCGCGCCGCACGCAGACACACTGCGTTTATCTTCTCCCTCGTCCGCGCAGCGTACATAAAGAGAAACAGCTATTGGGTGCCAAATCAAACGAATGAAACTTTATTTCCAAAATCTTAATTTGTCATATTCAGCCACAGGTTGTAATAAAAATGAGTTAAAGTATTTAAAACTGCAAAGACACTAGTTAAATACATTATTTGGTCTTGTATCTCGTGCTTTGAGCATGCCTCCTTCAAATGCTTATTTTAAGCGTGTATTTTCACTAATAATGATGAAGTGGTATAATATCAGATATGGTTACCTACTTGGTAGATTCATACGCTTGTTAAGGTGACTCTACTATGCCTGATGGAAAGCATGAGTAGAATCCAAAAGTGGAAGTCGTACTACTTACTGCAAAATGACAATTAATAATTCTATTTTCGAAAGTATTCTTTTAAATGTCTATTGAAAGGCGATAAGTTTCTTGTTACTATTTTTCATGTCAGAACGTAAGAAATGTTGAAAGGATAAATATGTCCTGAATTGTTATTTATATAAAAGTATTGAGCAACAATCCTGCAAATACAAGCAGTATGCCTGACGAAAAGCATGAGTAAAAAACAAAAGTGTGGGTCGTCATACTCACTGCAAATACAAGCAGTATGGCGACCCACATTTTGCTTTTTCACGCCCCGATTAAAGGATCATAGTAGGAAGGAAAAACATGAGCTGGTAGCGAGTACCAGTTTTTAACTGCTCCGCACAAGTAGGAAGATCCGGAACGCTTAGTTCTGGTGCGTATTTCTTCCACTCTAAAGTGGTAGCTTCGGAGGCCAGCACGTTTTGTTCTGTAGAGCAAGGAAGAAGGTGGTATGATGGTTTATTTTAAAATAGTTTTATTTATGAGTTGGAAGAGATCTTCAGAACACTCCCCATGGTAAAAGCAATAGAGAACTGCCCTAAATGCCACATCACGTCGCAACTGCAAAGGATCGAGGAACTCGGTTGCGGACTGCTCACCTCTGCCACCGATCGAGAGCGTCAAGTAAAGATGAGAACAGTACTCCACGCAGGAGCGGACCTGGGTCTTATAGAGAAAATATAGATGCTCCGGCAAGAAGAACCGTCTCACTTTGTTTTGTACGCCTAGCTTCCGCGAGATTACACTCAGAATTTGGTAGAGTTCAACGACAGGCTCTACAAGCGCGTTAGTACAGGAGACAATGCAGGTGCACAATTCTTAAGAATCGTCCGCGGACATAACTCTGGCGGATACGTAAATACCGTAAACACGCTTCGGTCGTCGTTTCGGTTGTTAACCGCAAAAAGGTCGACAAGAAGTTTCTCTTTCTCCTGCGGCTGATGGATATGTGATCCGTCTGGATATTTCAGCAGTGGTAGTGCGGGCTAGCAGTAGTTGGACTGCATGGAAGGAAAATAATTCCACATTTCATCCCAGTCTACTGAGGAGTAGTGCCAGAGTTGTCGTCTTGCCGCCGCAGGTCGTGGGAAGACAACAAGAGGTACCACAGTGGATACCAGGCAGTGGTCCAGGAGAGGCGAGGACCGACACACATGAACTATCATGAATTTTTTCAAGATTTTTCGAGTCAGCCGTTTGCCATTTAGAGGGGGGGGGGGGGTCTGTTTTAACAAAAACAACGCCTTTTAAAGTTGAATAACTTGCAAACATATGCAGAAATCAAAAATTTGTCTGAGTAACCTGTTAATGTTTAGAAATCATCTACCAAATGATAGACCATATAGAACCATAAAAAAATCGCCTCACTTTAATCACTCAATAACTCACCATATTGTACGTAAACTGGATAAAAAGAAGAAAGTACATAAAATAGTTCTGGGCCTAGCCAAAGATTTTGGATATCTGCTATAATCAGCACAAATTATTCTCAAACTATCTGACTGAGAGATACCAATGAGTAAGGGCTCGCGAAGTTACTAGCAGAGACCTGCCAATTGTTAATGGGATGCCACAGGGCAGTGTGCTTGGTCCAACACTATTTCTGTATTACCCTATATTACTTACATAAATGACTTTTGTGATTAGCAACTTATAAATGGCAAGATTGTTAGTTTCGCTGATGATACTGCTTTGCTTTCACACAGATGGGCTTTGATCAGTGTCCTCGTGGCTTAGGAGTAATGGGTTGACGCTTAATGTGGATAAAAGTATAAAACCAAATATATCCACTTTACAAAAAAAAACTCCCCATTCAACATTATACAGGATCACTGTATTTTGGCCTACGGTTGCATTGACTGCCAGTCTTGTGTCTGTAACCACCTCCAAAGTACTACATTCATTAAATATCTCGGCATTATAATTGACAACAATCTAAATTTTAACTACCAAATAGACATCCTATCATCTAGAACGCGAAAACTAATTTTTATCTTCAAAAAATTAAGCAACATAGCTTACAAAAAGATCATTATAATGGTTTATACAACACATAATAATACTAAACAAACATACAAAACTAACCTTATTAAAGTAGAAAGAGCGCAAAGGTCGGTGCTTAAGATGAGACATTCCTTGCCATTCTTGTACCCGACTACTTATCTCTATCAGCTTTCATAGCCCTTATCGTCTGACAATTATATATCCTGCACACTGTTTCAATACAACATTCTCTGGCAGATTTTTCGGTTTTCTGGGAAGATACCTGGATCATAAAGCAAATCAGAAATTAAATATCTAGGTACGCCTCTTCAAAGTTCCACTGCAAGCGTACTGTACGTAGTGTTACATACTCTTTGGTGTACTGTTTCAAATTGGCACAAAACTCTGAACTATGAGGAGACAGAGGACCTATTAAATGTACCATCACAGACGCTTGGACCCATGCCAAACTACTGTGATCCCATGATCACAGTAGCTTGGTATTCATTTCCTGCTGGTAGATCCGTTTGTATATAAATATTTTTCATCGTAGTGTTAGCTAAATACTCACACTGATTATGATTTCTTACGGTGGTTACGGCTCCGAAGACAG
Source organism: Phragmatobia fuliginosa (assembly GCA_932526445.1). Lineage (NCBI taxonomy): Eukaryota > Metazoa > Arthropoda > Insecta > Lepidoptera > Erebidae > Phragmatobia > Phragmatobia fuliginosa. The sequence continues at coordinate 12,365,013 of OW052074.1, read as the reverse complement.
GAACCTCCTCACTATACATCCCGTGTCAAGGAGGACTGCTTTCTGCATCAGACTCTTGATCAAGCCGTCTAACGTGAGCCTCTTAAGGCGTTGGTCGTGGTCGAGGTTCTTGGCTATCAAACCATGAGCAGAACGATTTTAATCGACGATTATTATTACCTGGTATGAAGACTTTCTCACCTTCCCTTCCCTTTTTCTTGTCTTTCTTGACAGATTTGCTGTTGTCATTGTCACTCACTTGTCATTGTGTTTTACTGAAACTAATACCTGGTGCTGCTGTTATTGTTTATTTAAAATAAGGAAAATCCTGTCATACACTAACCGTTTAGACAAAATAAACCTCAAGGGGTTTTACTTATGACTAGCGGTAATCCCAATACCATCACGCTAAAACTTTGTGAATTTATGGAAAATGTTGTTTGGTCGTGAAACATTTTGCTGACCAGTCACCTAACATTGACTCGGAGTACAGCAGGTATGAAACAATCGATATAATGAACGGCTCTAGTAGCATTGAAGTTCATAATCCTGATGTTAAAGCTACTGAAAATTGTATCACACAAAATGCATCAGCATCAACGAAGATCGACAACAATAAACCTGCGAGTTCTAATGCACGCGAAGGACCAGATGAAGTACCTGATCTTAAAGGAAAAGTTGAGTCACGACTACTGTCTATGTGGAATAACGTGAAGTTTGGTTGGACAGTGAAATTAAAAACTACATTTTCAAAGGAATCACCAGTGTGGCTACTTGGCCGATGTTATCATAGAAAATTAAGCCCAACAGGTTCACTAGAATCCTCAACTGAAATTGCCACTGAAGCTACTGCTCAGCAGCCTATTGAACAGATATATGGAGAAGGCATTGAAGGATTTAAATCTGACTTTATCAGTAGAATATGGATGACTTATAGACGAGAATTTCCAACAATGTTAGGCTCATCTTTCACCACAGACTGTGGGTGGGGCTGCATGCTACGTAGTGGACAGATGTTGCTTGCACAAGCCTTAGTATGTCATTTCCTTGGACGTTCATGGAGATGGGTACCTGAAAAAGCTATCCAAAATGCTAGAGAATTTCAAGAGGACTGCTTGCATCGTATGATTATTAAATGGTTTGGTGACAAGTCTTCAGTTAATAGCCCTTTATCCATTCATCAAATGGTAAGCTTGGGTGAAGCTTTAGGAAAAAAACCAGGAGATTGGTATGGTCCTGCATCGGTAGCTCACTGCTTAAAAGCAGTCATGACTGCTGCTTCTAAAGAAAATTATGAGTTTGATAATTTAGAAGTATATGTTGCTCAAGATTCCACTGTTTATGTTGAAGATGTGTATTCAGTTTGTAGGTTACCAAACGGTGGATGGAAGTCCCTTATAATTTTAGTTCCTGTTAAATTAGGAACTGACAAGTTTAATCCAATTTATGGTCCTTGTCTAACTTCCCTATTGACATTAGACTTTTGTATAGGAATCATTGGCGGGAGGCCTAAACATTCACTGTACTTTGTGGGTTACCAAGACGATAGACTGATTCATTTAGATCCTCATTACTGTCAAGAAATGGTTGATGTCTGGCAGCCAAACTTTTCAATGCAATCATTTCATTGCCGGTCACCTAGAAAAATGCCTCTTAGTAAAATGGACCCTTCATGTTGCATAGGTTTCTATTTACCCACCCAGCATGATTTTGAGACATTTATAAATATAATTACAACATTCTTGGTCCCACAAGGTGTATCAGTAAACTTTGAGTACCCTATATTTAGCATAAATAGTGGATCATCTAATAATGTAATGAACTTTCCTAATATTAGGTATTCTATTTATGAAACAGAGCAAAACTGGGTAACCCCAAATATTCAAGATAGTGACACAGATATTGAATCAGAAGAATTTGTGCTGGTTTAAAATGAAACTAAAGTAGTTGAACTTTACCAAAAATAAGTAGCTTATTTATTTAGTGCTTAATATTTATCATGATTGATGAAATTGTTACTGTTCTATCTGTATATAAAAGTATGGTTACCAATGTATAAATGTCATGTTTGTTGCAGATACAATTAAGGTTCAATGAGAGATATCTTGTAATAGTTACAATTTTATTACATCAAAACGACGAAATAAATTATTAGCATATTAAAAAAGCAAATATGTATTTAATTTTTATGTATAAAATACATGTAATATTTTATATCATACCAAATACCTAGATGGGTATTTCTAACTTTAACAATTTCCATTTCAGTATTTCCAAGCTACTCAGATACAGTTTTCAAATATTTTAATTTATAATAAGTACACATACACAGCTTGCAGGACATGTGGTTTATGATAGCATATTATTTACATGATAATAAAAATTTGCATTACTCATCACAAACAGTAACTGGAAACTAACCTTGTGCACATATGAATTCGAAAGATAATTTGTACTCCACTTCCATTTAATTCATTCAACTAATCAAGACAACATTGAGAATAAATAAATAATTATTGAAAAGTAGGCTCATAGATTTTTTATTAACTTTACAGCTTTTCCACAAAAATTAATATTAATTTTTATCCTTAACTGGAGGTGGATGTCGAATAAAGTAATGTAGTGCATTATAAGCAAGATGGGGTGCCACATTGTATAGAGGATGTATTCTATTAAGTTCATTGCTGGGACGTCCTACAACATAAGCATCCCCAGCGCAAGTACCATGCTGAGCGACTGACAATCCACTCAGTGCGTAACATGTATGATATATATCTCTATGTCTGAAACAGGCAGAAAAATAACATACAATTAATAGGGATAGGAATATTGAAAACAGTCATTAATTGAAACTGACCAGAGATATAAAAGTACACCAGCACTGGATTGTAATGATAATTAAATTTATAATTGAAACCCTGTTCTATGCCAAGTTTTAAATTAGCCAATCAAACAGTTATATTATTTTTACAACACAATATTATTTTTTACATCCACACTTTAATATTATAAATTCGAAAGCAAGTTTGTATCTCTGTTCTGTTTTTAAAGCTAAACCAGAGACGTGAAATTTAAATTAAATTACTTTCTACTTCAATTAAATACTTTGCTTCCTGAAGAAGGAAACAGGCTACTCTTTACTACAATAATTGTAAAAATGTTTCATGTATTTACTAATGACCAGAAAACAGTGGACTTTTTTAATGGAATAGCTCCCATACTTACACTTATTTCAGTTCAAAATTGAAATCGACTAGAATACATTGGAAGGAAAAATGCTTGAATATATTTATTGTTGATACTTACTTTCCAGGCTTATCAATAAATCCACCACCAGGTATTGCTTGACAGCAAATAATTACATATTCTTGTAAAGCACCTTGATCAAATAATACTGTCTCAATTAGCTCTTTATTCTCTTTCTCTAAAAAATAAAACAATCACATGTTTAATATACTGCATCTCTGTAAATCAGACAAGGTATTATGTAGCATTTATTGATAAAGTCTTAGATATATATATAGTTTAATATTGAGTTTGACCCAGGATTTGAACCCACCCAACATCTCAAGCAAAGCAGATGCATACACTACCACTGCAAGACTGAGACAGGCAGAGTTATCTGTCGTAAAATCATTGAACTGATAAAGGTTGCTGATCTAATATATAAAATTCTCGTGTCACAGTTTTCATTGCCATACTCCTCCGAAACAGCTTGACCGATCCTTATGAAAATTTTTGTATGGATATCAGGTAGGTCTGAGAATCGGCCAATATCTATTTTTTAAACCCCTGGGACCCGAGCGGAGCCACGGGCATCAGCTAGTATATTTATCTCACATAATTTGGCCGTTCAACTTGTGAAACTAAAATCTGTGCCTTATATCACTCAACTAGTTTAGAATAATCTATCAGATCCTTCATCTGTTGTTATCTAGCAATGAATTGAAGGAAATAGGACTCTTTAGAGAAGTAGGGCAAATAAAAGTTTATATTTCAAATGATCTGATTTGGTCATCACTATCAACAACTGACTGTACAACAATATACTGGGGTATTCTATCACCTGCACTTATAGATGGAGACTTTAAGATTGAATGCTGGAGATAAAAATAAAGAAAATTTATAATCTTTACCTTGTGATAGTATGGCACTAATTATTGGGAATGCAGCTCCTTGCCAGAAAGAATAACATCCATCAACTAATTTATTAGTTCTACCTTGAAATCCACCCTCTAATCGCATCTGACGGTTGACACACCATCTCAACAACCCATCAATATCACATAAATGGGTCTTATTTAAAAGTGCTAATGATGCAATGCCACAAAAAGCATATCCTCCATGAGCTTCCATGCCAGGACACCCAGCAAATCCTCCTTCATATGTTTGACAGCCTACTATCCACTCAGCTGTTTTATCAAATAATGCATCTGTATATGTGTTTGTCATTTTGGCTACACTAATTGCGCAGTAGGCACCCCTAATGTCGTGTTCCCCACCCTTGTGAAGGGCAAATGAACCATCTACATCTCTTACAGTCCACAAGAATTTCTGCAAACTGCTTCTGTCTAATGAGTTATAAGCTTCCTCTGTACCAATAATGCTTAAGGCATTAACAGCTGCGTAAGTAGTTCCAAGGTGAGGATATTGGTATGGGCCACCACCAAATCCACCATCTTCATGTTGGCATAAAGACAAAAACTTTACAATATCAGACAATGTTTCAGCATCAGGCATATCATTAAGAAGCCATAATGAATGCAAGATCCAATAGACTATCCAAGTTCTGCTGGCATCCAGGGCTTCATAACTGTTTGGCAAAGTTCTAAGACAATCTTTTAGCAATTGAATATGAACTTTTTTTCTGACAACTGGAAACTCTGGTTCAATCGAAGCAGATTTTTCAAATTGCTTATATATTTTTAGAATCATTGCCTCAACATCAACCTGCAATAAAAGAAATTCAGATTTCTTTAGTTTGCAGCTATTCCAGTGTTCCCATGTAATGAATTAAATAAACAAAAATAACATTACTGATAAAAACAATAACAATTAGTTTACCTGCTCAGCAGATGTATCGGTTATTACATTTTCGGAATTATAAACTTCAGAACTTATATCTTGAAAACATCTTATCCTGTTCTCCATGTTAATTTGTCTCTTTATAAAATTTAGATACAATGTTTATCTAATACACTCTAATACTAAATGTGTTAAGAAGAACACCTGTTACAAACACTTGTAACCTGTAGATAATCTATAAAAAGATTACTCTTCAACAGCTATTAAATTCGCTAGTGCCAAGAATGTGCAACATAATTTAATAAGACAATACATAAGGTTAAATTTAGATTAGATACAAGAGTGCCATTACTTGTTTATTGTGATCTATGACAATATGTGTACACTGTACACATTACCACAGGTATAAAATAAGTAACCCTAATACATAATAACCTCAACAGTCAATCTACAAACTACAAACAATTGAAACTTTGATACTGAATTATTGAACTCCTTACTCTTCTTTCTCTTCTTCTCACTCATTATCAAAGCAATGTTGTAGACAAAGAGTATGTTGTAGCACGTTATAGACGAAAAAAGTTTCGATAAATTGTAGCATCGAATAAATTTCCCATCGATACCGATACTTTTATTCTCGAAACTGTTGAATGAGTAATCTCAGTCTGTTAAGCAACCTATTTGTATTGTGTTACTGGTAGGTTTAATTTATAAAGTTTAGATTATTTTTTAAGAATGAGTTTTGAATTTTTTATTTGAAAATTGTGTTGTGATAATTATTCATTCCGACATTCTTCCAGAACTATTAGCATGTATGTCATAATACTTTAATAAAATCATTGTTTTTTTTATAATGCAATGTACATATTCTAAAATATATTCTAAAATGTGAAAAACAATTTATCAGTTTATTTAATTTCCGAAGTGACCTTATGGTTTTTTTGAAATGATTCTTTAGCCACATCCACCGTTCAAGAGAAACTATGTGTTCGATGCTTTTACTCGGTGAGTACTTTTCGACAACTATCGTTTCGACGTACTATCGAATAAATATTTGTAATTATTCACATAGAACCTTGCCCTTGTAGCTCATATTGCATTTCTCATGGCAATGCTATACTGCGGTTCAATATTTGAGACTTATGAAGAATGCAGTAAGTCAGTAAGTAGTAAGAGTCGATTTTGACAGTACTTGGTCAAGAATAAAGGCGCATTTTCACTAGGCTACATGTCGCAGATACTTGTCGCTCGATATTCACGATTTCAAGTAGTTGTTTCTGCAAAAGTTGTGGGACACCGACAATGTCCCGCCGAACTCGTTCACATTGGCCAGTCGTGATCAGTATGTCACCCGAAGAAGTAGTGTTGTTCGGTGCAACTTACATAATTATTCGGAAGACATATTAGCAACACGTAGAACAAAGAGGTGGTGGGTCCGGGAATGTTTGCTCCAAAGAGAAAGTTCCTTCAAGTTTAATAAGCAGTTTTCGAATGCGCGATAGATCTTTCTAAAATGTTACTATAATGTCTAGAACCCATTTCGAGATACTTTTAAATATGGTTGGGCCGGCCGCAGTCTAGCAAGATACAAAGTTTCGGAAATCTATCGATCCTCACATCAGACTTGCTATAACATTGACATACTTGGCAACTGGAGATAGTTATGGTTCATTGTTCTATACTTTTAGTGTCAAACCAGTTTATTTGATAAAGTAGTGTCAACCTATAACCGTCCACTGCTGGACGAAGGTCTCCCCAGAGGAAGGCCAACCATCCCGGTCTTGGGCCGTCGGCATCCATCCGCCGCCAGCTACCTTCCTCAAATCGTCGGTCCATCGTGCTGCAGGACGTCCTACACTACGTTTGCCTAATCGCGGTCTCCACTGTATCACCTTTCGGCTCCAGCGTCCATCTGTCCGTCTGGAGACATGTCCGGCCCACTTCCACTTCAGCGTACTGACTTTTCATGGGATGTCGGTAACTCTAGTTCTCTGTCGAATAATCTCGTTACATATTCTATTGGACAGAGAGACACCCAGCATCGCACGCTCTATAGCACGCTGAGCTACTTTATATTTATGAACCAGTTTGATAGTGAGTGTCCACGTCTCAGCTCCGTATGTAATTACGGGTAGGACGCACTGGTTGTAGACTTTGGTCTTAAGTGATTGAGGTACTGGTGAGAGTGATTCAAAAATATGACGTAGCTTTCCGTATGCCGCCCAGCCCAGACGTTTCCTTCTGACGGCTTCCAGATCGAAGTTGTGTCGGCCGAGTTGGATTTTTTGGCCAAGGTAGGTGTATTTTTGCACAACAAAGCAGCGCCATTACGGGACTCGGTGATACATGCCTGTTATGCATGACTTTAGTTTTTCTATGTTCATCGTCAGTCCCACTCGTTTTGAAGAATTATTTATTTTATTTATTTATATACTTTATGCACAAATACATGCATCGGCGGACTTAATGCCTTAGGCATTTTCTGCCACTCGACCGATTGGGCGATGCAGAGAAAAAATGAGGTAGGTGCGTATAGGGTGAATGGATAGATTAAAGTAGAAAAAGTCATAGGTAATATACATACATATCATATGGTAAGTAATATACCTACATAAACATACATATATACGTTTATATTTATATACATACATACACGTACATATATTTATTAACGTAGAATCCGATAAGAATCTGTGATAAACTAAGACCCCGTCGAATCCGCTAATTCGCCTAATAAATAAATTATCTAGACTGTTGAGCATTTCTTCCTGATCCTGTAGACACTCCACCAAAATGAATGACTATATCGTCTGCGAACCGCAAGTGTGAGAGGTTTTGGCCATTTATATTAATTCCCCGTCCATCCCAATCGAGCATTTTGAAGACGTCTTCCAATGCATTGGTAAACAGTTTCGCAGATATGACGTCTCCTTGTCTTACCCCCCAATGCAATTGAATTGGTCTTGTGCTCTTTCTTGTACACGGATGGTCATCGTTGCGGCTTCGTAAAGACCTCTCATTACCTGGATATATCGGTAGTCCACCATGCACCTCTGCATGGATTCCAGGACAGCCCAGGTCTCGATGGTGTCGAAAGCTCTTTCGTACTCCACATACGCTAGGCAGATAGGCTGATTGTACTCTTCTGTCTTCTCAATTATTTGCCTAATAGTGTGTATGTGGTCCACGGTACTGAAGCCTTTTCGAAACCCTGTCTGTTCGAAATTCGAACCCGTAGAGGTTCGAATTTCTCTAACACACTGGAAAATGGTATCGTTATCTCACTTGCTGTTGTTGTTGTTGTTGGCGTGTCAAGTCTATAATATTTTTTTGTCTAAGGTGAAATGTGTTTAGTGTTCTTTATGTAGACCGGCACCTTTACCCCCCCCCACCCCAGCCTGTGAATTTGAGATATTTAATAAAAGAAAAACACCAATCGACGTATCTTAAATAGCACTTTCCAAAATTATTTGTTATTGAAATAGCACCCTCTTAGTTTACGAGTAAAAAATTAATAAAGTTACAACATGCTACACCGTCTATATCACTTGAAATACTTCAAATTTCGTACTTTTTGCAGAGTGAAATAATTGCACCCTACTCGAAACTAATTGCACCATCATTAGAATTTCATAAAAAGCAATAGTTATTGCAACAATTAAATAAAACGTTATCAGTCAATTGCCGAAGGCGCGTGGGACGTTTGCGGATGCGCAGGCCATACATCTAGGGTTTTTATTTTCGAAGGTTCGAAGCAAGTTCCCCACCCCTAACCTTATCTACGCTTTCTTTTCTGCTGTGACTGTTGTTGCTCCAAAAAAACAATTTGTTTAGGTAGCTAAAAAGTCTCCTTGCATCTTGTACAGAGACGCAGATAAGAGTAAAAAATGTACTGCTACGTTTACCTCTTAGGCCCGTATTACACTGTAAAATATTTTATAAAATATATTTTATAAAAGTTATTTGACAAAGATCTTTGATAGTTTAATAGGCCATATTTTATAAAATTTTTCTTTTATAAAATTTAATTTATCAAAGTTAACAGGTTGGCATTACATTTTAAAAAAGAATTTTGAAGAAGTTAACTACTAAATGGTGCTACCACCTTACAAAAAATAAAACTAAATTGTGCAATAATATGGTAGAATTAGGTAAGCTTAATTCTACCTAATTCTACCATATTATTTCACAATTTAGGATTATTTTATGTAAGGTGGCAACACCATTTAGTGGTTAATTCAAACTTAATTAAATATTTCAAACAACTTACACACAACGTACTCTAGTCTCAAACTAAGCAGAGCTTGTATTGCGGGTACTAAACAACTGATGTAAATACATATACATACTTTTTTTTGTAAATATATATGTACATAATACATGGATATACATATGTATAGGAAATATATATGTACTTAATATAATACATGAATAAAGCATTATAAAAATAATGTTGCTTATTGTGTATTGATTGTTTATAATTTATTATTTGTTTAATGATATTTTATTATTTATTAATTCCGGATCGACAGTTTCAATGACGTTTAATACTCAAGTGTAATAACCGAACTAAACCAATATTTGATCAACAATGACATTTTACGTGTATATTTTACGTAGTGTAAACTCTAGCCACACATTTTTTATAAAAGAACCATTCGTCAAATATTTTATCGTATATTTTATAAAATATCTTTATAAAATATTTTACAGTGTAATACGGGCCTTAGTGAAAGTTTTTTTTATAGAATAATATTGAAAATAATTGTTTGCTTACTTATTCTTCATTCATTGGCTTACTTACACTGTCGTGTAAATTAATAAAGTAAAAAGTCGTGTAAAATCTTAAATACATAATGAATTTAGAATGTTCGTTAAATTAGAACAAAATAAATTTCTTTAGAATAAATATAGGCTTTCAATTTTCATAATAAATCATTTTAAATGTAATTCTTACTTGCCTAGTAGATGACGGTAGTTTTTGCACTAGTACGACTCTAGATGTATAGCCTGCGCATGCGCAAACGTACCACGCGCCTTCGGCAATTGACTGATAACGTTTTATTTAATTGTTGCAATAACTATTGAATTTTATGAAATTCTAATGATGGTGCAATTAGTTTGGAGTAGGGTGCAATTATTTTACTCTGCAAAAAGTACGAAATTTGAAGTATTTCAAGTGATATAGACGGTGTAGCATGTAGTAACTTTAGTAATTTTTTACTCGTAAACTAAGAGGGTGCTATTTTAATAACAAATAATTTTGAAAAGTGCTATTTAAGATACGTCGATTGGTATTTTTTTTTATTACATATCTCAAATTCACAGGCTGGGGTGGGGGGGGGTTTGACTGATTACGTTTTATTTGTTTGTTGCAATAACTATTGCTTTTTATGAAATTCTAATGATGGTGCAATTAGTTTCGAGTAGGGTGCAATTATTTCACTCTGCAAAAAGTACGAAATTTGAAGTATTTCAAGTGATATAGACGGTGTAGCATGTTGTAACTTTATTAATTTTTTACTCGTAAACTAAGAGGGTGCTATTTCAATAACAAATAATTTTGGAAAGTGCTATTTAAGATACGTCGATTGGTGTTTTTCTTTTATTAAATATCTCAAATTCACAGGCTGGGGTGGGGGGGGGTGGCACCTTTATTGATTGATAATGACAGATGACATTGATTTGATAAATGTCAAATATGTCAAACTTTATTGATTTTCTTGTGATTTGTTTCCTACTTCAGTGGATTTGTTTGTGCTGTTCAGATTTCAGAATTCAGTGTTTATGCACTTATGATTTAAAACTATTGATGTAATTTGGAGCAATTTTAAGAGCTCTATTCTATAGATACTACAAAAGAGTTTTATTGGGAGTGGGACTGTCTTGATAAGGATACTCGGAAATAGCTTTCAGTACATAGTAAAATAAAAATACGAGTATTATTTTCGCAGTTACATTACTCGAGCTAAAGTGTTTAATTTGATTTGACACATTTTATGGTCTAGTTATAAATAAAAATGAGTGAAATACAAAACATAATGAAGACAGAAGAATATAACGCTATTGTAGAAGACTTTAATAAGCTTCCCTCGTTTAGCCGTAAATGTGAAAATGAGTTAAAGAAGAAATATGCACAGTTAGTTTAAGTAGTTGTTTGTTTAATCATATTATATTCGAAAATAAAACGAATTAGCTTTCATATATATATATATTATTCCAATTTCAGCTTGTCACCGTATACACTAGGCAGTATTATATCATTACTTGTGCAAAGGTCTATGAAACATAATTACAGAAAATCTCCATTAATATCAAGCAAATATCACGAATTCTATGAAGGTCTCATGAAAGACAAGAAGAATGATAATGTTATTATACAGTAAGTCAAAATACTATTGTTATCTTTAGTAACATAACAACTAAATTGTCTGTTTGCTTATTTCATATTTGCTTAGATAGATTTCGTATTTGATTAGACTTCTCAATAGTTATTATGGTATTTCTGTCATCATCATAGTTTCTCTTTCCGTTGTATCTCTTTTCATTGAATTGAAAAACCTGAAAATGACAGCATTTGTGTTGCCACTTTAGGATCCTACTCCTGCTTTTCCATCAGGCAGAGTATAGTATTTTGGTAGGCTTAAATAAAAAATATAAAGCTTTAAAAAGTTGCAGGAAAGGGACAAAAACAATACCTAGTTACTACATATAAGAAAAGTGACTGGTTTGCGGGAAGTAAATTATTTATTTTCATAGTCAGATATTAGTGTTTATTGTTATGGGCAATTTTTTTTATGTTTGTTTCTATAAAACTGCTTACTTTTTACTACTTACCTCAAAATAAAGCCTGCATGAAATGTCCTGAGAGAACTTGCAAACATTTTTAAAACAGATGTGGATTACAATTAGTGAATCACATAAAGTGATCAGTTATTTAAGTATGAACTGCCTTGTTGGTCTAGCTCTAGTGGATAACGTATGTGACTGTTACTGATCTCAGGTTCGAAACCCTGTTCGGGCCAAAAAGTGTTTTTGAGTTTTTCTTAGGAAATTTCTAATAGCAGGAATTTGGAAGTTTGGTGGTGATTCACGCCTGTGCCTCGTAGAACACGTAATACTGTCGGTCCCAGCTGTTATGAAAATTTATGGCAATCGTTATTGGGAAGTCAGTGCCCTCAAACTGATATTCATGTAAAACCAGTTGAACTAGTAGCCAACCCCAAATAATATTGGAAATAAGGCTAGGAAGAAGAAGCTATTTAAGTATGTAACCTATATGCGCTTACCTTACTAGATTACTATGCTACCCTAAGGTTGACTGGTAGGTAATGCCAGGGCATTTCATACATCAGTAGACTGAAAACCCAGGGGTTTTCAGTCTACTGATGTATGAAAAAACTATAAATAAATAAAAATGTTATTTTCAGATTATCTGACTGTCAAGGAATTAGTCCAGCTTTATTCGCAAGATCTTTACTACAAAGTGTATACTCTGATTCAGCAGTAGCTAAGAAATACATCAAAGACACAACATTAATTGAAGACAAAGACTTGGCATACCAAGTGTATATGGTAAGTATAGTATAGTAGGTCAAAACCTCATTTGAAAAGAGAGGCTTACGTCGTTGATGATGGCTTACTCCTAATAGTTGCATTGACATTGTGAATTTGTATGTAAACCCTTCAGAATGTACAAACTAAAAAACAAGTTTAAAAAACCACATTTAAAATGGCTTTTACATTACCTTAATCTTATGTAATTTATTTTCATTTTAATCCTTATTAATTTTTCAGGGTATAATGAATGATAATCAGTATGGCCCCTATGCAGATATAATTAAGCAGTAAGTTCTTACCTCATAACTAACATTTCAGGTTTATATCTTAAGGTACCTTATAATATGAACCTGAGGACCAATTATGCAGGAGCATCTCACCAAGTCACCATACTGCATTGTCTGCATGCATTAAAATAAGCAAACTCTTCCAGGCAACCTATTTGATTAAACCTTATTTATTTCAGATCCATAGGGCTGGAATATGAGTTACGGTTAGAGAGAGAGCTCCGTTTAATGAACATTACATTTTCAGATGAGAATGTTCTCAGATCACGAGGATATGATAAAACACCTGACTTTAAGTTAGATGTACCCATTGCAGTAGATGGGTTTATAGTTAATTGGGTCGAAAGTAAAGCTCTCTTTGGAGATGATGAAAATCACTCTGGATATTTAAAAGAACAACTGTTATGCTATTGGAACAGATTTGGGCCTGGCCTGGTCATCTACTGGTTTGGGTATTTGGAAACTTTAAATTCTACTCCAGAAGTGAATACCATGTTTATATTAAGAACTAGTTTCCCAGATAAAACAAGTATAACTCAATACAAAATGGATGTATAGACATAGCTAAAATATATATTAAAATGAAATAACTTTATTACACACATAATTGGAAAGGCGCATGTCCAGCAGTGGACTGCTATAGGATGATGATGATGACACACCCACAACCCACTATAGAATATCTTATTTCCCAATGAATAAACAATCATTTTAGTGCCATCTTTCTTTCAAATAATACAGACACATTTTCAAGTATCAATATAACTGAATAAATATTGCCATTATAACTGTTTATTTGAAGTTCCTTTGTTTTATTTTTACCTTTTCTTCCATATATATGCATTAAACGCAAAAAAATAACTTAATTCCTCAGTCATATAAATAAATAAACGACTCAAAATCGTGAGCAATAGATAACTGTTGTTTACTTATTATTTCTTTATATTTGTACGAAGTTTTCAAAGTGAGTACGTTTTAGAAGTTAGACCCCTATAACTCCTAAATAAAAAAATATATCTTGGATTCCTTTAAAGTTTAAATTACGGACTATCACATTTTTTTTCAAATTTTTTTTTTAGAGGGATGCGCCCTGTTTTTGGAAAAAAATGCTCTAGTTTGATATCTCGCAAACGGATACCTGCATCGAAAAATCGTCTTAGCAGTCTCTGTTTTTAAAATACCTAGCTAATGATAGCCCACATTATGGGATGCATGCGAGAACATAAAATCATTCTCACTTTACCTGTAGGAGAGGTAACCACATTTTGTGAGCAGGCCACCATCCTGCCTCCCGCTGCAGCAACTTAGTTTGCTGCCCGAGGTCCCCTTTCTCTGGCAGCTTGCAGCCCCGTCGACGGTTCGTGTCGCCGCCTGCGTTCTCTACGCTCGAGATCGGCCCTCTCCCGATCCCGTTCAGCGGTCTCTTTCTGGAGCATTACAGCTTCAAAGAAAGAGACCACTGCGCCCCAGCCCTCCTTACCCGCCAGCATGGCAGCAATTATTGCTAGCGGGGACAGGTTTGGCCGACTAGGACTTCGCGTCCAGATGCACACGGGGAAGTCTTCCAGCGTATGCTGGGCGGAGTCCCTTTCGGCTGCGCAATGGCGCAATGGTGGCATTGTGTCGTCTCCTCGCGTCCGATCCTATTCAGATACTGATCGAAACAACCGTGCCCGGCAGTGTCTCCATATACACGGTAATTACCGTAGATGCACCGTAATCTGGTCTCTATCTACCGTCAAGGTAATAGTGTATTACCGTGTCAAATATCACCGTATTACCATTAGAAATAACGTTGTTGTAAATATTTTATCATTTACTGTGCAAAGCGAATCTCAGTCTATCAATTTAACTAATTTTGTAATAGCAACACTGCAAAATCCCAAGGGGAATCCCCAATATCTAGAAGTTTATCTCCACTACACAATCTATTCTCGTCCTTATTTCTATATAAGAAAGAAAGAAATTTGCGAGCGCATTTTCAGCCAAGTCAATGAAATCAAAACGAAAAAAGAAACTAACTTCATACAATTTGTATTGAAGCGATTTGAGCGGATTTTTGCGCTCCGCCCTGACACGCTGCGGCCCGGCATAATGTGCTCGAACCTTAAAGAGTGTGCGCGCGCGTTTTTCGACTTGTTTTGCATTTGGTGTGGTTTGTTTTACCAATGACGCGTCATCGCTTCACTTGGACTGTCTCGACTAACCTAATCCTATATTTAAACGATACTTTCCTTCTAAACTGTTCCGTCCTACTATTCTGCCCCCGTGTGAAATAGTTTGACCGGAACTAACAGACAGTTCTACTTTTGTATTTTTAGTAGGTACCATAAATATATACTTTCATACGTACCTACCTATTTGGTTGAAAACTTAAAATTTGAAAAAAGAACAAACATATTACTTTCGTACGTACTATCCCAATCATCATACCAATTTCCATAACTCTGTATGAATGTTACAGTAACTCCCAACCAAGTGACCATTCAAAAATATATTACTAGCCTTTATTAAATTCCATCCAGCACTAAAATATTTTATTTTATTTTTGATTCTTGAATACTAATTGATTTAATTAGATGAGACACTAGAATGATCAGTTTCTTCATGTACCTATGCAATCTTGTCAGTAACGTTCGCAAGAATTCGTAGCACGTGAGGACCCGCCGAGTGCGATGCGACCCGCCCCGCCCCGCTGCGCCCCGTCACAGTGTGCTATAGCAAGCGGATTGGTGTGCATGCGCGTACGTGTTTATTTTACGAAATTTGCGTTTTTTGATACTTTTTCTTCTAACTTCTTCTTCTTCTTCTAACAGCAGGCAAAAAAAAGAAAGTTCTTTGTCAGAGCTATCCATAAGGTACAGTTGCACTAAATACACAACAGTTGCGCATGCGGTACACTCTACTCAAAATCCGTCAATGCGCTGCGACCCGGCCCGTCACAATGTGCTAAGTTAGCATTTTGCGCTGCGCTGCGGCCCGCCCCGACACGCTGCGGCCCGGCATAATGTGCTCGAACCTTTAGACTGCACTATCCTTGCGTTCACACGAGTCCAACCACAAGACAGACGAGCGATAAATGTGGTGGCGGAAAGAAATGGTCCTAAAAAAAAATTACCAGTGGGCTATTAACTGTTCTGTCTTCGTTACTGTAAAGACACTAAAGACAAGACAGTACTGTTCTGTGTCTGTGCGTTCAAACAGTAACAGCACTGTTCTGTGTCTGTGCGTTCAAACAGTAACAGCAGTGTGCTGAGCTACCCCACCCCAGCCTGCAAATTTATGATATTCGCAATAAAAAAAATACTAATCGACAGATTTTAAATAGCTCAATTCAACTACGTAGCCCTTTCAAATTGCTCACCTTTAATTATTTAATTAAAAACAAATAAAGTCCTTGAAAAAAAATTAATTTATCTGTATATTCAAACTCCTATATCTTGTGATGTATACAATATTTCAAATTGCTCAAAGTTCTAAAATACTGCTCAAGTTGCATTTGTAATTGCTCAAGTAGAGTTCTCACCAGCTCCACTTTCCTTAATTATTAAATAAATATAAATAGTTTGAATAAATTTTTAACCAAACAATAACCTACCCTACCCCAGAATGCAATGAAAAAAATACTAATCGATAGATTTTCAATAGCTCAATTTAACTACGTACCCCTTTCAAATTGCTCACGTTTAATTATTTAATTAAAAATAAATAAAGTCCTTGAAAAAAAAAATTTATCTGTATATTCAAACTCCTATATCTTGTGATGTATACTATATTTCAAATTGCTCTAAGTTCTAAAATGCTGCTCAAGTTGCATTTGTAATTGCTCAAGTAGAGTTCTCACCAGCTCCACTTTCCTTAATTATTAAATAAATATAAATAGTTTGAATAAATTTTTAACCAAACAATAACCTACCCTACCCCAGAATGCAATGAAAAAAATACTAATCGATAGATTTTCAATAGCTCAATTTAACTACGTACCCCTTTCAAATTGCTCACGTTTAATTATTTAATTAAAAATAAATAAAGTCCTTGAAAAAAATTTAATTTATCTGTATATTCAAACTCCTATATCTTGTGATGTATCTATATTTCAAATTGCTCTAAGTTCTAAAATGCTGCTCAAGTTGCATTTGTAATTGCTCAAGTAGAGTTCTCACCAGCTCCATTTTAAAAAAGAATTACGCCACCTGTTACTTGAAAAATGTTATTACTCAGTCAAGGACTTTTTAGAGGAGAGATCTGATTGTTATGTTTAGCTGTTATGTAATTATAAGTGACTGATAATGAGATAATGTATAATGTATTGTATAGTTTTTAATTTGATTTTGACATTTCCATCTTATTTAATTGTAATATTTAATTAACTTAATTTTAATTTGTAAATATTGTATGCCCAAATGGCAGGACATAGCTGAACTCCATATTTTGTAATCATCTTATGTACCTATGATCCACAATAAAATAATTTGAATTTGAATTTGAATTCCATTTTCCTTAATTATTAAATAAATATAAATAGTTTGAATAAATTTTTAACCAAACAATAACCTACCCTACCCCAGAATGCAATGAAAAAAATACTAATCGATAGATTTTCAATAGCTCAATTTAACTACGTACCCCTTTCAAATTGCTCACCTTTAATTATTTAATTAAAAATAAATAAAGTCCTTGAAAAAAAATTAATTTATCTGTTTATTCAAACTCCTATATCTTGTGATGTATACTATATTTCAAATTGCTCTAAGTTCTAAAATGCTGCTCAAGTTGCATTTGTAATTGCTCAAGTAGAGTTTTCACCAGTTCCACTTCCTTAATTATTAAATAAATATAAATATTTTGAATAAATTTTTAACCAAACTATAACCTACCCTACCCCAGAATGCAATGAAAAAAATACTAATCGATAGATTTTCAATAGCTCAGTTTAACTACGTACCCCTTTCAAATTGCTCACCTTTAATTATTTAATTAAAAATAAATAAAGTCCTTGAAAAAAATTAATTTATCTGTATATTCAAACTCCTATATCTTGTGATGTATACTATATTTCAAATTGCTCTAAGTTCTAAAATGCTGCTCAAGTTGCATTTGTAATTGCTCAAGTAGAGTTCTCACCAGCTCCACTTTCCTTAATTATTAAATAAATATAAATAGTTTGAATAAATTTAACGAATAGATAAGTTAATGCTGCGCATGCGCGCAAAAAGTAACGCGAGTCGCAAGGCAAAAAAAATCAAGTGTTTCATAACCTCATCATAGTGAAATGAAACTGTAATACTCCAAGCACAACATCATCTATTATCAGGTATTTTTATTATTTATTGACCTATTCATTATGTTCAATTTATACAAAAATCAAATCATGACTAAAAGGTAAATTTATTTTGTAACTTTATGTCTGTTTATAAAGTATTTTCTACATATTCTTCTTTGCTCCAAAACAAAATAAGTAGTAGTATACATGCTCATTATGTTTGCTATCTCCAAGAAGAAGTAATCAAGATACCTGTTTACTTCTTCTTGGAGATTCTTATAATTATTTAACCAAACTATAACCTACCGTACCCCAGAAAGCAATGAAAAAAATACTAATCGATAGATTTTTAATAGCTCAATTTAACTACGTAGCCCTTTCAAATTGCTCACCTTTAATTATTTAATTAAAAATCAATAAAGTCCTTGAAAAAAAAAAAATATCCGTATATTCAAAATTCTATATCTTTTGATATATACAATATTTTAAATTGCTAAAAGTTCTAAAATACTGCTCAAGTTGCATTTGTAATTGCTCAAGTAGAGTTCTCACCAGCTCCACTTTCCTTAATTATTAAATAAATATAAATAATTTGAATAAATTTTTAACCAAACAATAACCTACCCAACCCCAGAATGCAATGAAAAAAATACTTATCGATAGATTTTCAATAGCTCAATTTAACTACGTACCCCTTTCAAATTGCTCACCTTTAATTATTTAATTAAAAATAAATAAAGTCCTTGAAAAAAAAAATTTATCTGTATATTCAAACTCCTATATCTTGTGATGTATACAATATTTCAAATTGCTCAAAGTTCTAAAATACTGCTCAAGTTGCATTTGTAATTGCTCAACTAGAGTTCTCACCAGCTCCACTTTCCTTATTTATTAAATAAATATAAATAGTTTGAATAAATTTAACGTATAGATAAGTGAATGCTGCGCATGCGCGCAAAAAGTAACGCGAGTCGCAAGGCAAAAAAAATCAAGTGTTTCATAACCTCATCATAGTGAAATGAAACTGTAATACTCCAAGCACAACATTATCTATTATCAGGTATTTTTATTATTTATTGACCTTTACATTATTTTCAATTTATACAAAAATCAAATAATGACTTAAAGGTAACTTTATTTTGTAACTTTATGTCTGTTTACAAAGTATTTTCTATGTATTCTTCTTTGCTCCAAAACAAAATAAGTAGTAGTATACATGCTCATTATGTTTGCTGGATATTTTTCAATTTTTGACTAAAACTTAAAATTGCTAGAATAAATATAGCCCAAAATCGATCAAAGTGGTGTGCAATGGGGGAGGCAATTTAAAAGGAGTACCGTGTACGTAGTTAAATTGAGCTATTGAAAATCTATCGATAAGTATTTTTTTCATTGCATTCTGGGGTAGGGTAGGTTATTGTTTGGTTAAAAATTTATTCAAACTATTTATATTTATTTAATAATTAAGGAAAGTGGAGCTGGTGAGAACTCTACTTGAGCAATTACAAATGCAACTTGAGCAGTATTTTAGAACTTTGAGCAATTTAAAATATTGTATATATCAAAAGATATAGAAATTTGAATATACAGATAATTTTTTTTTTTTTCAAGGACTTTATTTATTTTTAATTAAATAATTAAAGGTGAACAATTTGAAAGGGGTACGTAGTTAAATTGAGCTATTGAAAATCTATCGATTAGTATTTTTTTCATTGCATTCTGGGGTAGGGTAGGTTATTGTTTGGTTAAAAATTTATTCAAACTATTTATATTTATTTAATAATTAAGAAAAGTGGAGCTGGTGAGAACTCTACTTGAGCAATTACAAATGCAACTTGAGCAGCATTTTAGAACTTAGAGCAATTTGAAATATAGTATACATCACAAGATATAGGAGTTTGAATATACAGATAAATTAATTTTTTTTCAAGGACTTTATTTATTTTTAATTAAATAATTAAACGTGAGCAATTTGAAAGGGGTACGTAGTTAAATTGAGCTATTGAAAATCTATCGATTAGTATTCTTTTCATTGCATTCTGGGGTAGGGTAGGTTATTGTTTGGTTAAAAATTTATTCAAACTTTTTAAATTTATTTAATAATTAAGGAAAGTGGAGCTGGTGAGAACTCTACTTGAGCAATTACAAATGCAACTTGAGCAGCATTTTAGAACTTAGAGCAATTGGAAATATAGTATATGTGCGGTATGCTAAATTAAAGATAAATGTGCTAGGAAGAAATAACTGTATTGAATAGAAACATGAAACTTAACAGATTTACTATGAAAATGCTATGTATCGATGCGCGGCGAATATGGTGCGATAGGTCGCCCCTGTATGATATTGCAACGACTACTATTTTGTTAAGTGTTCAATAATTTTATATTTCAAATGAGGTTCGCTGCGCGTCGATGTCAGCGTAAAACAATAACAAGTGAAATGTACGGGTTTGCTCGTACAGTATACATCACAAGATATAGGAGTTTGAATATACAGATAAATAAATTTTTTTTCAAGGACTTTATTTATTATTAATTAAATAATTAAACGTGAGCAATTTGAAAGGGGTACGTAGTTAAATTGAGCTATTGAAAATCTATCGATTAGTATTTTTTTCATTGCATTCTGGGGTAGGGTAGGTTATTGTTTGGTTAAAAATTTATTCAAACTATTTATATTTATTTAATAATTAAGGAAAGTGGAGCTGGTGAGAACTCTACTTGAGCAATTACAAATGCAACTTGAGCAGTATTTTAGAACTTTGAGCAATTTGAAATATTGTATACATCACAAGATATAGGAGTTTGAATATACAGATAAATTAAATTTATTTCAAGGACTTTATTTGTTTTTAATTAAATAATTAAAGGTGAGCAATTTAAAAGGGCTACGTAGTTGAATTGAGCTATTTAAAATCTGTCGATTAGTATTTTTTTTATTGCGAATATCATAAATTTGCAGGCTGGGGTGGGGTAGCTAGTGTGCTGTCCACTGTTCTGCCCCGTGTGAAATACGCAGGACGGCTGATCTATTTTTACGATACTTTTGCCGGCTTCCCCCCGTGGCGTTGTTGTGAACCCAACGTTGATGTAGTACAACAATACTATACAACAATAACCACGGGAAATACGGCGGGGCTCAGCTAGTATTTATTTAAATCTCTCAGCACAATATAATGTCAAGTCGTGAGGTCATACCGACTTCTATCTGTAGTAGAAATATATTAAAATACTCAAAAAAATTCACTTATGTTGGTTTGAAGAAAAGATTAAAACACAAAATTTAAAATAGATGACTATTTATGCTCTCTTAGATTGTTATTTAGTATATTGTAGTACATTGACATCAAAGTCAACATCAAATTAATCGGGAAAACATAAGCTGTGATTTCTTGCTTGTCATAATATTTTATCTATGTCCTACCTCTACCTACCTACTCTATGATCTGCATCTGAATCAGGGGGAGTCAGCTCTTGAATAGACGAATGCCAGCACTGGCACGATTTGTAGGAAAGAGATAGGGCTCTACAAAAAAGTGAGAAGGGAATATTACCTCTTCATCTCTGTTACCATTTTAGTCAAACTACCAAATAGAAATATTTTATTTATGGATCAAAGATGATGAAAATCGTTATGAACTAAATATATGGATATTTTATGATTTAGGTATTTTTTTCTTTTCGTACTCTAGCTGTAAATATAAATAATTGATAATTTAACCCTATATTTCAGTTGCAAATACTATTATTAAATATAATTAATATTATAAATTAGAATTTACTTTTATATGTTGGCAACAGCCAATGAAAAATGGCCGGTCTCTGTCAATTTCTGTTATCGTTGGTCTCTGTTGTTGGTTAGCCGGCTTACAAGATCGTTTGTAGTTGTTTTAGTGGTGAATTGAAGTGAATTGTGTGTTTTAAAAATGGTTGGTAAAGGGAATGTGACGTGCGCTAAGTGCGGTGTATCTTCGAAGGAAGATCCTTCTTTGACCTTTCATAGGTTTCCGCTGCCTAACCCCCACAACTCTTTAAAGTAAGTAAATTTTAGTCAAATTTTAAGTGCTAAATCGTAACTTGTATATCTCAAATAACATGCTGTTGACATAGATACCCTTGTAAATAATTAAATAAACTTGAAATTAATTGTTTCTTCTCAGGGCAAAAGTTTGGGCAAAGTTTTGCTTTCCCAATCAAGATTCGACTTTCCATCAATTGTGCAGTTTGTACAAACAACATAAAATGCTATGTGGTAAACATTTTGATGACACAGCATTTACCAGAAGTGATAGAAAAAGATTAAACAAATTTGCCATTCCTATTGGAGCTCATAATATATTGGCAGAGTTACGAGATGAGTTGATGCCTAATTCGTCTGCAGAGACACCTGAAACACAAGTGAGTATTTGACACTATGTCTCTTAACATATTTGACTCTCTAATTCAAAACTTGATTGAAAAATCAGGTGGTGGTGGTATGTTTGTTGGTTATGTTTTCCCTTCTCACATCCTTGGAATTCCTTGTGAAAGAAGCAATGTTTCAACAATCTCTAAATTCAAATTTACTTTTAAAATAACGAAATATCTACATAGCTTGAATTCAGTTAATTTCAATATTTATGGCATTCATCTCTAGGACACAATAGTTTCCAGTTTAATAATAATTATGTTTTGTGCATTTCTATGTAAAGCTTGTACCGGTTGGCATGATTAGGATATATATCAGAATATTAACATTACAAAAAACAAATTTGTTTCAGATGGACTCAGTTGTTGTTGCTGGTACATCTCAGGGAACAATGTCTTCAGCCCCCTTCAATGAAGACAAGCCTCCAAGCCCAAAATTGACAAAGGTAAGTACATCTTTTATATTCCAAAGCCACATGGTCTCTAAATGTTTTATTTTAAAGAAGAATTTGAGAAAGAAGGTAGACTGTTTATGTATCAGGGAGGAAAATATCAGATAACACAATGCAACAAAGTTTCTTTACAAGACGCCTGAATATACTTTCCCGAAGGATTTTGGTGTGCTGAATCCAATTACAGTCACAGAATCACTATCACGTCAGGTTTATGAGATATTCTAAATTAAAGGTGCAAAAAATGCAGGTTTCCCTATATTTGAGGTTGTGTGATCCTTCAAGTTTTAGTATACCTTGAAAATTACACAGGGCATCTTAATGTGCAAGTTTTGAACGTTCAAATGGAGTCGAGTATATTTATGTTGCCTATCTTTTGTTCCTTAAAGATACAATTGGTATTCAATCAATAGTATACCAGTATAGTTCCATTAAAAAACAAACATTAAAATTTCAATTGACATAAAAAAAAAAGTACAATATTTACATGCCAAACAATGTATGATTTCAGATGGACCTAGATGTTCCTGCTAGCTCAAGCCAAACAAGTCTGTGTCAGAAAATTACCAAGGTAATTTTAATAACATTTCTTTGATAAGTCACAATTGTTGCTATAAATAAGTTGAAATCCACTTTTCTTTACTTATGACTTTACTTTTCACTAGGAGAATTCATTAATCACACACACAGTTTCTTGCCTGTTCTTCTCTAGTGAGAACTGCTCTCCTAACTGGTGGTAGTTAATATTGACGGACTCTGAATAATGTGTAATATTTTATAGGTTTGAATAAATTATTTCATTTCACAATGTTATTTTTACAGGAATCTCATGAAAACAAGGGTTTGATGCAAGCAATGGGTGTACAAACTGTTGGAGAATTAACACCCCGAAAGCAGAAATTATATAAAAAATGTAGAGATAATTTGACCGAAATCTTGCGGCTGAGGAGAAAGTTTAAAGTCGTGAAAAAACGTGACAGGGACATCATAAATTGTCTGCAATCTCATAGTGCAGTAAACAATATAATTAAAAGTAAACTGAGTAGCTCTTTTTACTTGTTACTGCAAAGCCAACTCCAAAATAGTTCAAGAAAACTAGCTGGACGGAGGTGGACACTGGATGACAAAGTATTGGCTTTGAGCATATATAAAAAATCCAGCTCATGTTATAGGCTACTCAGAAGGCTATTTTATTTGCCCAGCCCTAGTTCATTAAAAATATTATTGAATAAAATACCATTTAAATGTGGGATAAATGAGCAAATTTTACAAACTGTCAAAGAAATAACGGAAAAACGAACAATTGATGATAATTTGTGCATATTGGCTTTTGATGAAATGTCCATCAGAAAAAATCTTAATTACAACAATAAACTTGACCAAATTGATGGTTACCAGGATCATGGTAGCCAAGGACGAACAAATGATATAGCATGCAAAGCTTTAACTTTTATGGCTATGGGTATAAGAAAAAATTGGAAACAACCAATAGCATTTTATTTCTCTGGAGCTAATGTGACAGCAGACAGGCTTGCTGTCCTTATCAAAGAGGTGACTTTATTTTTCGTTTTATGCTTTCCATATATATTTTATAGTATGGAGTACAAAAAAAAAAAAAAAAAAAAAAAAAGCTATCATCGAAGAGTAGCACTGTGCCCAACGCTAGTACTTAATTGATATAATTCTGAATTTCAGGTCCTGACTGCTTGTTTTGTTGGTGGACTAAAAGTAATGGGCACTGTATGCGATTGCGATGGTGTCAATTTACGCGCCCTCAATTTATTGGGGTCATCAACAAGTCAAGCCTATTTTGAACACGAAGGATATGAAATTGTAACAATACTGGACCCCCCCCCATCTGTTAAAATGTTTCAGAAACAATTTCATGAAACACAATATCCAATTTACACTAGAAATACAAATAGATGGGCAAAAAAGAACAGGTTAGTTATCATATTTATCTATAAATTATTATACATCATTACAAAGTATCAGTGATGCCACATAAAAATAGCACACTAAAATAATTATTGATGGGGAAAGTATATGTATATTGTCTCATAAACAATGAATGAATCATTGGGGGCAAATTATACATTTAATCTAAAACTAATTTAATTATTATTCCTAAGCTTCAATAAAACTTAGCATAACACCTTTTTTTTAAACCAGTATTAATTTTAATTTTCTTATGTTCCTATGAGTTATGATTAATAAAATCCAATCTAAACATATATCTATTTTGTATGTATTAATTTAAATAAATTATATTACAGGTGTAGCAAAATGGGCTCACATACAACAGTTATACGAGTTGGAAAATACAAATCCAAACTTTGTGTTCGCTCCAGCTTTAACCCAACAACACCTACAACCGAATGGCAAACAAAAAATGAAAGTTAGATTGGCTGCTCAAGTTTTAAGTCATTCGGTTGCAGCAGGATTATATGCCAAAGTAGCCCTAAGTAAGTTTTAAGACACTTGTTTTACTTTGATTTATTTTTTCATTTCATCAAGCATCTTGTGTTCCACTTCTCTATTTTGAAAAGGAACTATATTATATAAAAAATCTGTCTCCAAAATGTTACTGTCTCTGTTACAAATTATTACTGTGTTATTACAAATCTTCCTAATCATGGAGCTTTGAGTAAAAAAAACAGTAAACGGTTCTATATTGTTACAATATCACTACATAGTATAAAACAATGACATGATGCTATGTATGTATGTAGTTCAACTCTCCCTAAGTCAGTTTTATTACAACATTTTTGTCTGCTATGAATATCTATGCATTGAGTCTGCAAGCTCTGAATTGAGTCTTCAATTCAGAGCTTTAAAGAAATATATCTGAAAACGTTTTTTTTTTCCAGATGAATTACCGCAAGAGGCGATAGCTACAGCAGCAATAGTATCCAAAATGGACAGACTATTTGATGCCATGAATGGAGACACTCCAGATAGAAAAAAGAGGGAAGCCCTTACTAACAAATATGTCCCCAACTAGCCCTCATTTACAATTTTTCAAAGAAATGAAGTCTTTTATTGAAAACATTAAGTTTGTGGGGGTCAGAAGCAAACCCCCTTCACAAGAGGGCTGGTTGAGGACAATTACTGCAATTGAAAAATTGTTTCTTAATTTAAAAAAGATAGACATAAACACTGTGTCATTACGGAGGCTCAATCAAGATCCTCTCGAAAATTGTTTTGGGTGCATAAGGTCAAATTGCGGTTCGAACCCTAACCCCACTACTGTACAATTTGTTGCAGCATTAAAAACCAGTCTAATAACAAATTTAATTAATAATAATAAAAACAGAAACTGTTTAGACGACGACAACGACTTGCTTAATAATTTTAAAGTATTCCTTAACAAAGGTACAGATGTCAAAGTACCATCAGTCAAAAAAGATGATGGCAACTCTTCTACAACTTCACTCAAAGTAGTGGAATGTGTAGAAGAGTTGGACATACCTCAGTGTTCTGGAGAAATTCAAGCATGTGCTTATGTAAGTGGTTACATATTAAAAAATATGGAAAAAAATTGCCAAATATGTAAAAGTATATTTCTTGTAGACCAGAATACTGAGGTATGTCATTTGTTCACTTCATTCAAAGAGTATGAGGAAGAAAAGGCAAGTCTCAATTATGTCCAGCCCAGTTTCTGCAAGCTGGTTGAAAATGCTGCAACAGTTATAAATGACTACTTGAAAAAAGAATCGCGCACGAATAATATAAAACATAATTTAGGAAAATTATGTGAAAATTTAAATTATGAGTGTCTGATGGGATGTGAAACTCACCGTGATATTAATAAATTTAAAGTAATACAAAGCACAATTGCCATTTGCATAAAACGATTCTGTATTTTAAAAAATCGAGAATTTGTTGAGGAAGCCTCCAAACAATCATTCGCCAAAAAAATTAAAATATTAAAAAACGCTTAAAATGTGGTTTTATTTGCACCTTGAATTCCAAATAAAAATAAGAAACTGCAATGTTATAATAAGTTTTGTTTATTATCTGTGGTGATTATAAAAAATAAAATACATGATAACTCCAAAAACAATACTTTTAACTATGTGCATTCCAAGTTTAAAAATGTGCTCAAATATTATATGACTATAAATTTTGGAGTTGCATTATAATAGCAAGTACCACGGTCAAGTAATCGGTCGCGGTAAGAATGCAGTAAAATCAAAATTAAGTCATTAAAATATTAATGACTGAATTTTGATTTTTAACTTTTTATGTGTATTTTTTAAATTAATTAAACATAATCTTATCTAAAATACACTTAAAAAGTTAAAAATCAAAATTAAGTCATTAATATTTTAATGACTTAATTTTGATTTTACCGCATTCATAACCCGAACTATATATATTATACCTACCTATATATATGTATAGAATCACAAATTTTGAACTTCCCGCGCTACTCATTAGTTCATCATGGCATACAATAAAGCGCTAGTGTGCAACCGTGTAAGCAAGTTGAATGTATGAAGCTGTTATTCTTCTCGTAGAGTATTAGTGTTCTGTGATCTGAATTCTGATCTGACGTGATGTATTATCCTTGAAAATCTACTCTTCTGATATTTGGTCTGCACAATATTTAATTCCTATAAACAATGGTAGTGGGGGCATTTCCTATTGCAAAATTAGGTGCTTTATTAATAAGACAGGTCAGCAAACCCATCGCTAATGCTGCCAAAGAAAGAGCAAAAAGTCATCCCTTTTTTAGAACCTACGTTTGTATGCCTCCAGCTCAGTGTGAGTAATAATTCTATTACATAAATGAAATTGAACTATATAACTAATTATATTTTGAGCAATTAATTATTCATTGAAAAGTTAATCGTGTATACTATAAAATATTTTAATAAATGTACTTCTTTTCAGTTTATAATTGGTGCGAAGTCAAGGCTAAAATGTGGATTTTAAACTTGGGGAAACCTGTAAATATTCCAGTTCTGAGTCAAGAAATGGCTATCGAACTTGGTGCAAACTTACTGGGGGAAACATTGATTTTTACTGTAGCTGCTACTATATTGTTGTTTGAGTATAACAGGTAATTTGCTTACTAAGTCATGTAATATCTTTAGTAATTTTCCATCTTTCTAATTGTATATTTTACAAATAATTAAGAAACCAATTACAGGCATTATCAGTTGTATACATCTGCCTGCTTGATACCAAAATTATAATAAACTAATATATTTTTAGGCAAGCTAAAAAAGAAAATGCAAAAGAATCCAAGAGAGAAGACGAAATGAAACATATTATAACAACCATCACTGATCTTTACTTCACTGTTCAACAACAACAAACACAGTTGAGGGAAATGGAAAGAATTATTCATTCAATAAGTAAGTTCAACTATTGAGAGTCTCACGTTTTATTAAATTTCTTGTAATCATTTATGAATATTCAATTTTAGGTGGCCAGAAACCAACTGTACCTGCTCCCACTATTAAGGAGCCATCTTTGCCAAAACCAACACCACCACCACCTCCTAAACCCCCTACTATCTGTGATCCCAAGATATCAGATATATCCCATGACAGACATGACAGTATTATTGTTACCTCTACTCCATATCCAAATAATGGGGTCATCTTACAATCTCTCAACTATATACAAATGGATGCATTTAGTTCGCTATTTCCTCATAATGACAATGGGAATCAAAGTAAGGAAAAAGAAATATCCGAAGAAAAGCAACAAACACCCAAGCGGGAGTCTGCTATTTTATCTTCAGCACTGGTCAACATAGAAAATAACTTCAGAAGTTTATTTTGAAATCTGTGATAACTGTATATATTGTTTACTTTTTTGAAGTGAAATGTAATTTTGAATAATCTCTTTATAACTATCAACTGTATTGCTTGAAACCATACAGTATATGTACATACAGTTATGGCAATTATTTTTACAGCTTTATATTCATTGGACACAAAGAGATGTTAATTTTGTAAAATAGTTTCATCTAACAGGGTTAAGTTTTGAATGGTGTCGAAAATAATGGTGTACCTTTAGTATGTCTCTAAACACATCATTGCTTGCAAGCCAAGCATTTAACTTTCGAGCATCATAACAACAATTGGCTTAGTATGATAAAGTATTCCAGGACTTAAATAATTTTAAGTCATGTTTGCTGTGGTTTTTGTTAATCTAAATCATGTTTATATTGTTTTTTTTTTTTAGAAAAGCTTAGTAGAATTAAGAGTTGCCACTGTTAAAAAATATACTTTCGAAAATAAGTCAACAGAGTATTATTTTAAGTATTTTATTCAAGCCATTCGGTCATGTATGTACACTCTTGCGGTGTTATCAGCCCTGTGGTAGAACATTTGTGTAGGAGTGGGCAGACTCCACATGGCACTTGAACTAGTCCTGGTGCTGGTATGAGAGGTTCTATGGACCTATATACTTTGCTGCCATCTGGGTACACACTACTTTCAGCTTTGCCATCATAAACTAAAGTATTTAATATTGTGATTACATCTTCAACATCCAGTTGTACCTGGAAATAACATTTAAACCTTTCTATAATGGTTTATAAGCACAGAATAATTTAAATCATGCACTAGCAAGCATGAATGCTTTTATATAAATTGACTGTAGATATTGGTAATATAAAACTTAGTAAGTGGATGGGTTTTACTAAATAGATGTAAATCAATTTGTTATAAGATAACAAAAGACATTGCACTCATTTTGCACATATGTATATCTAGGTTATTTCTTGCTGTTATTAATCTTTAGTTATGAACGTGTAAAGTAGTGTAGGCTAATGGTGATAAAGTGAATATACTAGCAGGCCTTTAGATTTAATATAATAAAGAAATTATAAAAATTCAAAGACCTACCTTACTTATTCCTAGATCTGTAATGTATTTCTGGACTTCGGCCGCTGTAGCATAAGATTGTGTTCTGCCGATAATTGGCCCTCGTGGGTTATTTTTAATTTTATCTGATCGTTGGTTTAAAAACCTTAAGCATTGCACATTTAATATATCTACAAACTCAGATTCAAAATCTTGGTCTTGATACCATGCGCCTCCAGAGATAGATCTGTCTGGTTCTAGATTGTACAGCATGTATACCTTTTTCTTGGAAGCCTGTAAACATAATATATTTAAAAGCTTGTAAAGAAAGAAATTCACTCAGTACTTTGACACCAAAAATTTTAGCAATTAATCAATTCAATAAATATAATATTTATGAACATCTATGGCAATCATTATTGGGAAGTCAGTGACCTCAAATTTACTGACAACTAGTTCAACCTTCGTTTTTCAGTTCTGCCGTAAGGTTATATTATTATGCAATTCGCACTGTGAAAATCTGATGTGTGTTTTGTAAGAGCTGTTTAATGAAATCAAGTAAACTTTAAAATATACTAACATTAACACATTTCACAGCTTTGATAAGTTTCTTGCTCTCAAGATTTTTTAAAACTTTTGTTAGCTGTGTGTTAGCCAAATTTGACCGTATTCTGATTTCGCGAATCCATATGCCTTTATTGCCAGCCTCTTCTATTAGATTAAATACAACTTTTTCTTCATTATCTGCACCCTTGACTGCATGTTTGTTAACTTGTGTTTTTAACCTAAAATAAAAAGATATATTTTTGAGATACTGCAGTGTGTTACTTGCAAAGCTAGTCTTAAAAAAAGTATCCAAAGTTACAGTTTAAAATTAGTCAAGAGATCAAAATGCAGGCATAGTTTTTTTTAGTTATTCTTTGATAGAATAACTTTTAAATGTATTTGGTAAAAAGCAGTTTATTTTTAAAATTATAAACACATTTCATTTCTAATTATTGGTTTAGATCTATTATCAATACATATTAAATTTACATGTAATTCTACTCTTCACACAATACTTCACACAAAACCTCCTTTCTAAGAAGAGGCCTATGTCCAGCAGTGGACTGTTAAAGGCTGTTGATGATTGATGATGATGACACAATACGATACAATATACACCACAAACTATCAAATCAGATTCAATCAAACAAAAGTTTCATGTGTGGTGTTTTTAATCATCAATAACCCATAAAGTCCCACACCAGCCAAGTGCAGGTTGGGGACTGGCAAATCATGTTGTGGCTATGGTATTTTCTCATTATTAAATGTTTTCAAGCTGCCAGAAGGCCTACAACTAAGTTGCACGAACCTTGACCAACTGATTAACATAATCATGGAAACTGAGTGTTTTTGTAATTCACACATATCATGCCTCAAACAGTTACCCATTTAGGTACTGATGTTGTTGCTTACTGTCGGTGATTGTTTCCACTCACTTAAGGCCACTTGGCTATGATAATAAGTGAACTTTTAGAGTTAACCTATATTATATGATATGAATCATACAAAACAGAAATTAAAAAAATACCTGTATAATAAAGTCCCATTCTGATTATATAAATCAAAATACTCTTGTTGTAATAGTTCGTTAATTGCTGTAACTAGCTCAGCAGACGAAATGTCCGGTATAGCCGCTGTGATATCTTTATGAGATATTCCTTTCGGATTTTTTTTGGCCACATTTAAAATTTTTTCTTTAAGTTGATCTTCTTGTTTGGCACTCATCTTCGTTGATTTCAATACTGAAAATTTATCAAAAACAGACTTATTACATCACATAGTAGTAAAACTGTTTAAGTGACTATTTTTGTGTTTAAACAAACATTTACTGCTTGTAAATTTGCATCGCTATGAACAACATTTCTTCTAGTGCAAATCAAATAACATTTTGAGCAAGTTTCCCTTAGCAATAAAGCTTATTCCTAGGTTAGGTAAAGTCTATGTACTTACACTATTAATTTGTGAGTGTATTATAGGCGTACGTTGATTCGACGACGAATTTTATTATAAGTTTCTAACAACTTCTGAAAACAGCGAACAATCCAACCACAACCAGCTGAGTGCTGCGTGAGACGTGTGTGAGTGACTTTGTTGTTAGTGTTGTTACTGATGTCAATTTGACACTCAATGTCACGTTTTTTTGCGATTCTTAAGATCTGGTAACAAGTCTTTCTGGTAATATGTCTTTTTCTTTCCAAGTCATGTTTATTGGATAACTGATGGAATTCAAGTAGTTTATTTCAGTATCAACTGTACGTTAGTAATTGTTTTATTTATTTTTGGAGAAAGAAGCTCATCATAAAAACCAATTAATGATGTCTAAGTTCTGTGTATTGTGTGTGTAGCACAGATTTTTGATTGCCCGAGATATCGAACTTTATTCCAGGGTTGGGTTGGCAGCCTTGGATGTATTTTTGACATACTGTCACTGAAGTAGGCAAAGGTGAAAGGTCTAGATATATAGTATATAGATGCATTGCATACTGTCCTTTCATAATCTATGGTATTTAAATTTTTATGTTTGTTGTTGGTTTTGAAGTTTTGACAGTGTTTCCACTTTTAGGGAATTCTCCCTTTTCTAGGGACAAGTAACTGATATTTTGGATGGTTAAAGACAATTTGAAAAATACAGGGATTTAGGGAATTTCAGGGTAAAATCAAAGCCTATGCTGCTAGCCTTGTAGTAAAGTAAATTATAGACTATACCACAGCTTTTTTCTTTGGGAATCCCCAGAATCCTAATAAATGCTATTCGTCAATTTGTGTATGTTTGACGTTATTGCTGTATTGCGGAGTGGTAGTGGCACTAGTGGAATGGATAATGGAAGAAAATAATAATCAAGCATCATCTTCCACGAAAAGAATATAAAACCAATGCGTCAACTTCCAAAAATTCTAATCCTGTAGATGTATGATCTTCTGTGGGCATTTTGTTATTATATATATCTACACTAAATAATATGCTGAGGTTTATTTTCTGTATTATATTTATGTTCCCTAAAAAAAGGATTTATGAAAGTAGTTTAGGGAATTTTAGGGATAAATTCAAAAGAAACTAGGGTAAAATGGAAAACGGAAGTGGAAACACTGAGTTTTGAGTGTTTTGACTTTGCGGCTTATAGTAAAAGAAAACAATAAAAACTTTGTGCTGCAATAATGAGAAAATCATATATTAAAGTAACTATTTTGTTAATATTAAGTAGTGTAACAATTGTATACTTGTATTCTAAAGGTGGTCCTATTACCAAGTATGGCCAAAATAAGCTGTCGAAGGAATTGAGGTAAGCTCATAAGATTTTGTTATGTTTTTGTGAACTTCATGAAAATGTTATATTTTGATATATAAAACTAACAGGTTTCTTAACAGGGTTTTTAGTGAGAAGAAGAAAGAAGTGGAGAAAATTATTTTATCGTTTGTAGTTTGTGATTCGAGATTCAATGAGTCTCTAAATGTTGTGAAGTCAGCTCTACTGTTTAGCCGAGCTCCAATACATTTTATAATATTTGCTGACGATAGTTTAAGACCACGATTCAATGAAACTTTAACAAGAATGAGACAATTAACTAATAACCAACTAGATTTTGAATTACACAAAGTCAGCTTTCCAGAAGAACATGCAGCGGATTGGATGAATTTATTTAGCAAGTGTGCAGCTCAGAGATTGTTCATTCCAGTAAGATTTCATTTTTTTATATTTTTTAAACCTTCAAGAAAAGTCTGTTCTTCTGCTTCAAAGACCTGTAACTTGTGAGCTGTATTCACTTTCATTTAAAAACTAAGCCTACTAAGATCTTAAAATCTCACAATAGATGGAACACAAATTTTAACAAGGGATTCTATCATCAAATCACACCACTGAGTTCCATCAGCTGCTTTTTGGATCCAGTATTTGCTCAGAAGTTGTTCCTTAGTGCTAAATTAAACTCACTAATTTCTTTTAATTTTTCAGAAACTACTACCTCACATTGATGCAATGATATATGTAGACACAGATACATTGTTTCTGGGTCCTGTGGAAAAGTTGTGGAGTTATTTCTCCCAGTTTAATATTTCGCAAATATCTGCAATGGCATTAGAAGATGATAATCCCAATGTATCTTGGTATCCCAGATTTGCGAAACATCCATTTTATGGAAAATATGGTTAGTCAGTTAAGATTATCTAACAAACTGTGTCAAAAATAAATAATATAATACCCAGGTGACTGAGTTTTGCTTGGTTAATATTATTTATTTTTAACAACGCCATCATAATAATTTAGTAGTCATTAATTTGCTGATCAAAGGTACATAATGGTGTCACATTTATTTATATGTTCATGTCCTCTTTGGTCTACCTTATCGGCATGCAAATTTCCTTTTTTTTTTAATAATCACATAATTTTAATCACTTATTATTATAATAAACATTCCAAAAAAGCAATTAAATAATGTCAATATAAACTATCAATGTCAACTTAAAAATAGCAAAAATTTCAATAATAAATATTTAGATGTCAAAATGTCACAATAACGAATACAAAACAAGTAAATTAATTAATAATAAAATATATAATTTCAACTAATTCCTATTTTTCTCCATCTATTCTCTCAAGTAGCCATAGTGTTGCTCTGTTGGAGTACCAACTATCAACCAACTAAGTGTTACTGAAAGACTTGTGAATGCTAAGAGTTATGATAAATACGAAAGAAAAACGCATGAAAACTCGAAAACTGACGTTTTCCCAAACATGGGACCAATTTAGATCCAATTATCACCCCTAAACCTTCAAATCACGAATTCAATATTTCAGACATCTAACACAACGCCATCTAGTCCCAAACTAAGCAGAGCTTGTGTTATGGGTACTAGACAACTAATATAAATACATAAACATATTTTTCTTTTTGTAAATACATACATATAATACATAGAAAACATCCAGACACACAAATATTTGGTCCGACCCGGGAATCGAACTCGAGACCTCTTGATCAGCAGCGGCATACGCTAACCACTAGACCAACAAGGCAGTCAAAAAGAAATAAGAAAAAATATATTATATATAAATAATTAATTTACAACAATAAATAACCGTGGGACTCAGATAGTGCTAACTTCATCCATACCCATTATCCATCTCTGATATGAGTCAACTATGATAATCTTATAAAAATATTTATATGTCTTTAAAATAATATATTTATCTTAACTATACAAATAAATAAAATTAAAGTGTCTAACTATAACTTCAAATTTAGCTTTAATATGAACTTGAATAAAATTTGTGTTAAATTCATTTGAAATATGTTTCAGGCTTAAATTCTGGTGTGATGTTGATGAACCTAACGAGAATGCGAACATTTGGCTGGGTGGACTATGTTACTCCTATAATGTTAAAATGGAAATTGTACATTCCTTGGGGTGATCAGGTACTAAATAACTTTATAACAACCATAACTACTCATACACACACACGGCTGTCTGGGCTGGGCCCTAACTAGGCTTTGGACTA
This sequence comes from Phragmatobia fuliginosa, assembly GCA_932526445.1. NCBI lineage: Eukaryota > Metazoa > Arthropoda > Insecta > Lepidoptera > Erebidae > Phragmatobia > Phragmatobia fuliginosa. The sequence continues at coordinate 12,329,674 of OW052074.1, read as the reverse complement.
ACCAAACTATAGTCGTCACAAAATAAGAAGCCCGTTTTGACATTTGTCTATGTTACCCATACACTATCACAACACGTATCATAAATAAGCATCAAGTTTAACTTTAGATTGAAAAAAATACACTCAAAAACATGAATTAATCGTATTAGTTACGCCACGATGACAAATTTCAAACCGGGCTTCTTATTTTGTGACGATTATACTGGTAAACATATTGATATAATTCGAAAACATACATAGCTATTAATAATAGATAAACTAGCTGTCCAATGCAACAAACCAACAAAAATATGCTCAGCTTCTATTTGGTCTAAGTGTGATGTTAGCTATGCTATCTTAGGCATGCCAGCAGAACATACCTGCATTAAAATAAATATCAAATAGAGCCAATTAATTAAAAAAGTTATAGAATGTGTTGAAATAATAAGAAGGATGTCTATAAATATGTGCTCCATACTTCTTACTAATCTTTTTCCCAATATTACTTAGGATTGGCTTACTAGTTCAAACGGGTTTACGTCCGCAACCCTAAGGAGAACTGAAATTCGAAGGTTGCACTAGTTGTCAGTATATTTGAGGGCACTGACTTCCCAATAGCGATTGCTATAGATGTTCAAGACAACCGGGACCGACGGCTTAACGTGCTCTCCGAGGCACGGGCTTGTTTCACCGCTAAATATATACTCCATACCAATGTTATAAATTTGAAAGTAACTAAAAAAGTACAATTTCAAGGCTAAGCCACTTCATGATGCCAATGACTTGGCTGGTAGTGAGTTCCAGTTTTTAACTGCTCGGCACAAGGAGGAAGACCCAGAACTTATGGCTACCCGTATAGTGTGCGACGAGTTCTTGGCCAATCCGTGCAATGCGCTGGGCATCCGCTCTTTTGTAAGCCCTCTTGCATTCCCTTGTGGCTTTGTTATACCCTGCTTTTAGGCGATCGATGTCTGGGTCACAACGAGCGCGGGCCCTGACCCATACACGGTAGCTCCCGCGGTAGACCCCGCTTGTTTGCAACAGCATGGGAGCACTCGCGATTGAAACAGCGACGGGTCTTCGCGCTAGCGATATCACTGTGGGGAATGTAATATTCCATACCAACAGTGTTTTCGCCAGCCATCGCAGATGCACTTTGTGACAGATCCCTATCTTTAAAGATGAACGCAAAGTATTCCCACATTCCATCCCAGTCTGCTGACGAGTAGTCAGTCGTCGCTTGGCATAGATTGATTATTCTTAACTGCCTCGTTGGTCTAGTGGTTATCGTATGCGACTGCTAATTGCGGGCCAAAAAGTGTTTTTTGTTTTTTTCCCAGTCGTACCCTATGTTCCCCAGGAGTGGTCTGAAGACAGACCCCTGTGGAACACCGCATTACATGGCTCTGCGTCTCAAGACACCATCTCGGTCCTCGTACATGACGATACGCTCCTCTAGATAGTCTGCCCCAGCCGCCTCCGGTACTCAGGCGCTCCGTATTAGTGGAGCGCTTCCCTGATGCAGCTGAATGGCAGACTATTGAAGGTGTTGGATGTCCACTTCGGTCACGCCCTAAAGCGCAACACGCCTTCGATCTTCGAACGTCCCTCTCGAAATCCGAATTGGGCGCCCGACAGATCGGGGCCCACCTTGCACAGAAGTTTACCCGCCTCCTCCAGCAATACGACGTCAGGATGGCGTCCAACACCTCCGTGAGCCGGTCCAACATGTGTGAATCCGTAGAACAGCCGCCCCCACCTCAGATTCCCTGACTGGCGGGACATCAGCATTGCTGCCCCCGTCGTCTCCGGCTGATGCAGCCATCGACGCGGATCAAATTTACTGACAACTAGTTCAACCTTCGAATTTCAGTTCTCCCTTATGGTTGCGGAGGTCCGATGCCAGTCGCTTCGTGGAAAAACTAATATTCAGGTTAAACCGGTTGAACTAGTAGCCGACCCAAAATAATATTAGAATTCTCCATAAGGAAAGAAATTGGGTACTTTTTATCTTGATAATAATAATCTACTTGAAAGTTAGTATGAATCATAAAAAAACATGGAAATAAACACTTCCTCTTTTTTCATGGTCTCTCAAAAGATATATTGTTAATTAAAATGTATTAGAGGAATCTCTCAAAATGGGAACTGCTATTCTATACTATGTTTTATCAGATTCTTCTATCATGTAATTATTTTTATTTAAAATATTAAGAGAATATCAATTTGATTATAATAAAATTAATAAATTTATTTAAAAAAACAATTGTTAAATTACATGAGAAAAATTCACACAGTAAAAACTGACTAAAATATATCCACAAACACTACATAATTTTTTGGCACAGGCAATTTAATAGAATATTATGTGGTTAGGTATCATAAAAAGACAATTGCTGACAATACTTATGCAACAAAGAACCAATCCACACACCTGTTAAATCGAGATAATTAGCGTTTACTTTATAAGAGGGATGTTAATTACTGTGTCATGTGTGTATATGTCTGCCATTGAGCCAAATAAATTTTGTTTAACTGAAATAAAAAAAAACCTTAAAGGTTACCACGATGCGTGAGAAAAAACTACATCCAAATTGGTTCAGACGAAAATTCAAAAAAATGTTTTTCTTTAAGTTAAAATACAGTTCCTTTCATTGTTTATACTATTCTATGTACTTTGTGCATAATGTACTTCTGGACTTTATCGCCTATATATCAATAGTACATGGTTGCTGCGAAGCATACTCCCTAGCAGAGCCACTTAAAACATGTTTTAAACCAAATGAAAATATGTTTTTTTAAAGGAATCTGTTGTACTGTTTATTGCGTATGTGTTGTTAAATATCGTTAAAAAGATGTCGATTGGATAATTTTCATATATTATACATAATCATCAATAGTCTTAAATATTCCACTGCGACATATATTCGAAACGAGGTTTGGTTTTGGCCTATAATACCACGATGGCCAGATGGGTTGCAATTGGTTTTGTTATAATTATCCTGATTACTCCCACGTTCCTGAACCCCCCATCTCTCTGATACCTTCTATCTCAGAGGTAAAGTGGCACACCATTATGGTTTTAATCAATCATTTGATTTACATGTGTATATTATTTTTATGCGTTTTCAGGATATAATCAACATAATATTTCACTATCACGAGCGCGCAGTATTTGTGCTTTCGTGTCGATATAACTACCGCTCGGACCAGTGCATGTACGGGGACGCGTGCAACGACGCTACTTCGCGCGGCATTTTCTTGCTACACGGCAGTCGCAAGGCATTTCATAACGATAAACAACCAGCTTTCCAGGTATGTGGTTCCTAAGTGTGATAACAGATTAAGAATATGGAGAGTCATAACCCCCTATTCATCCAGTGGGTGACATAAGACCTGACTAAGGAAGCAAAATGAGCAGGAGGATATGACTGCAAAGAGAAGGAAACCTTAAACCATATCCCAACCCGTCTACTCAGCTTGGTATAATAGGCCAAACCCTCGTTTCGGAGAAGAGTTCTATGTTCAGCAGTTGTCTAAAACTTGTTGTTGTTGATGATACTTATCTCCATAGTCTTCAGTACAGTTCTTTTTGTAGACAGAATCCCCAGGTACCAATCACAGTCATTGGTTTAAATAAATATTACGAACATCAACATGTTAGCGGGATCAATATTGAACTTTATTTCTTGGTGCCAGCCAGTGTCTCTGTGTATCTGTTAAAAAATCAGCTCTTACCTTATAATTTGATATTAAAAGAAATCGTTTTGTTTCAGGCAATTTACCGCGCGGTCGAAGAGTATGAGGTTGGTACAGACCCTTCTAAGACTTTACTACACAGTATGGGCAAATACTTCGACGAGGCGGCCCCGTCTAATTGTGGCAATTTAAGAGATGCCTTTTTGAGAGTGCCTGTTGAAACGTTTAGTAATTTGTATCCGATACCAGATAGATAGCAAGTTATTGTATATGGCGTTTTGTCACCATTTATATTTTAAAAGGTTATATGTACTTCTTATTGAATAAGATTATTATATTACCACTTTGCAAGCGGGTCACAAAGGGATAAAACATTTGATTACTTAGGTACTTTTAAACTTTAAAGGCTTTGTTTATAGTTTATGAACAAATCTTAGCTTTCATGTTATCGGTCTCGGGTTTTAGCACATAATTATATAAGATAAAATTATAATGATAGAAATAATAAATTTGTATCAAACAATAATTAATTTGTTATGTCTGATAGTTCTTAAAGCTTGAAACTATCTAGGTTATAGAATACGCGTAGCTATGGCTGCTAGTAGTACAAATAACAGTAAGATTATAGGTCCAAGGTTGTAGGTTGTAGAGGTCGGCTTGACCGGGGCGCTACTATTGTGTCACAGAACGCCAAACTAAAATGACAGCATGATGTAGAAGCATCTCAAGAGGCCGCCATTCACCTTGCTACATTGTTTACATTCACAATAAGTATAGTGACAACTGCTCTTAGATTCTACTTATGTTTTCCATCAGGCAGAGTCAGTTTCAGCCATCCATTATCCATCTGCCGTATGTGTATTAAGAGAAATTTTGTGCAAACATTATTGGCATACAGAAAAACCATATAATGTGACGAATATTAATGCACAACAACAACTGAGAAGGATATTGACTCTTAATAACTAAAGCTTTCAGAGTTTGCCAATTGTTGTGATGTTATGATGTTTGATCTCTACGTGTGCTTATAATTTTTACTGACTACGGCTGAGCCAAAGGAGGGTTATCATAACCCTCCTTTATCTTTGCCATAGTTGCATGTGTGTGGATTGGTTCCTTGTTGCATAAGTAGGACCAATTGTAATACGAGTCCCGATGCAAAATAGTTCGTCTTGTATAGAAAGTAGTGCAAAGCGTAAAATATAGAAACCACAGTTTGAGGAACATTTTAAAGTATATTTTAACATAACTGAAATTCTTCAATGACTTACATATCATAATTAATTCAAAAATATTGGAACAAACAAAAGTATTCGTCTACCCTTATAGTTATCACTCACACAAAATAGTTCGTCTACCACTTAGTTGCGTCGCCTTTGCTCTAAATGCGAAGAGGCATGGTTGCTACACACTCTTCAGACGTTATTGACTCCCAGACAGCTAAGAGTTTAGCCTTTAAGTCGCTCTTCTATCTTGATGGATTTTTACGTAGAACTTTTTTCATTTTCCACCATAGGGTTTCGATCGGCGGCAAGTCCGGGCTGTTAGATGGCCATTCGATTGTAGGGGATGCTTTTCGCATTTAGCCACGTCTTTGTTGTCCTTGCAGTATCGCAGGAAGCACCATCCTGATAAAAAATGAAGGAATCTTGATGATTGAATGACGGAATAGAGGGCAGTAAATTCTCTTCCAAAAGGTTTTGAAACCTCGCAGCATTGATAGAACCATCTACAAACTGTATACCACCAACACTTTGTGCAGACATGCAGCCCCATATCATAAGAAACGCAGGAAACTTCACTTTGCGTTTGAGACAATCAGTATGAAATGCCGCATTTTTGTTTCGAATCACGTTTTTCCTTGCATCGACGACTTTCACTTCAAATTTGGACTCGTCACTCCAAATGATCCTACTCCACTAATCGGAAGTCCAATTTAAATGATCAAGAGCAAACTTCAACCTCTTTTTAGGGTTCCGTAGTTCATAACTCGGAATCCTTATAGAATTCGTCATGTCCGTTTGTCCGTCAGTCGGTCCTCGACCTACCGCCCAAACGGTTGGTGCTAGAAATCTTTCTAGCACCAAACGAACCATTTGGAATTTAAAACAGGATATCTATAAATTTAAAAGCTAAAATAGTTTATTGATTCATAATTACAAAAGGGCATGAGTAACGTGACATGCGATAGTAGAACAGCTTAATATTCTATATGAAGTTAGAAAAAATCTCGCAGAGAAAATTTCACACTAGACGAACCATTTTGCATCGGGGATATATTATCTCTAATAGTAAACACAAAATACCACATGTATCAAAGAGTATACCTATAGCTTCATAAGTGAAATATGTTCCGATTTTATGTTAATTTTAAGAAATACTTTATATTTTGTTGATTATGTACTTATTGCGTAGATTAAGATTTTGATACTATATAATTTTTCATATTGTATGACATTTTGAATGGCAAGCGTTAAAGTACAAAAAAGCTTTTAATATAATTTCAGTTTTTTTGAAAATCAATATTTATTTTGCGCTAAGTAGTTTCTCACAACATACTACTTTCCCTTTTGCGTTACTTTATTGTCTCAGATAAGAAAGTATATTTGTATTATATATATGTAGAAAGTAAAAGTAGTGCATATTAATAAGAAGAAGACCTCATTCATGTATGTGTAATTTTCTTTATTACGCTCAACGAATTTTTTTGATTAATTTATTGTTAGATTCGTCTGGGTAAAACAAGTGTTCGTAGTTATTTGACATGTAAATAAACCAACATAACTACTGGTAAAGTAAGCAATTTTTAAAAACTTCTGTATGGGTATCAAATTAAAAAGAAAAAAATTAATTTGGACAAAAATCCTTTTTAATTCGATTTCTTTTTGATATTTTTTTTCTAATTTTTTACACCGATATAAATTAGAAGAATATATCAGTTTTAAACTGTAACTCTTATATCAACCTCTTATAAATTTAAATATTAAGTTTCATACCAAAACAAACATAGTTATCTACCAAAATTAAATTTTTTAACTTAAACTTTTCTATTAGTGTCTAAAAAAATAAATATAAAAAAAAACAGTTATTGGGTCCGTGCATTTAAAAATACTGACAACTAGTTCTACCTTCGAATTTTATTTCAGTTCTTCCGGTTCGCGAAGGCCCGATGTCAGTCGCTCCGTGGAAAAACCGATATTCACGTAAAACCGGTTGAACTAGTAGCGAAAACAGGCTAGAAAGAAGAAGAAGTAGAAATAGGAAAGCTTAGATGGACACAAAAGAAATATGTAGTATATACTTCTATAACAGACTTAATTGATAACAATAATAAATAGCCAAATCAATTAGTCTATTAACACAGTGATGCTAACGCTACTCGCACGACGATAGCGGGGCCCCGGAACGGCATCAGGTTTCTTTTCGAGCCAGGTGCCAACTTATAGAGCACGAGTTGTAGATAGCTATTAAATAGTTTTAGTACCTAACAGATTCATTAAAATAGCGTCCATTAAAATCTCAGTAGGCATAATACTTACTAGATTTAATATCGAAAAGTGGGGGCTCGAATAATGACATCAATTTTTCATACAATAATAAAAGTTGGTGTATTATTCGACTACATGTAATCGATGATTATATGTTTAAGTGAGAATCTCAAGCCGCGATAAAATTAAGGAATTAATAAGGTCCGTTGTTCTTCTCAAGAAATGTTATAAATATTTTGGTGGCCGAAAAATATATTGTGGTTTATGAAATGAATGTAAATATTTCATACATGTATTATTTTTAGTGGGTCTCTGTATACGGAAACAGGTGATCATATGTGATTTACTTTTATATTTATAGATAATGATATGTTATTTATACTAAATAATATGTAAAAAACAAGTATTAAATCTGTCTTATGTAAATTATAAAGATAATTATTTTTAATTTTATTTTGTTTATTATTTTTCGCTCATGGTTCTTAAGTTATTATTTTTTTAAATAATGTCTTAATTGTTATTTTTTTTATGCTAATCAAATGTATACTAATATTAAAATCTGGAGTGTTTGTTTATTTTATGAAACGAAAGTATGAATATAGTTTAACAGTCAGAACCGAAATGATTTTGACTTTCAAAATAGTCAAAATAATTTGAAAAACATTATTTTAATTTTATGTTGTCCGCCAAGGAACTCAAATTGTTGTACACATTCAGTGGTTAAAAGATCTTAGGGCCACCGCACACTAGCTACTTTTAGCATCGGCGATCGGTGATTTGGCGACTGCATCGATGCTGCATCGCGCTTTAGCGACTTCCTGCGTTCGAACGCGGTATCGGAAACGCGCGTTTTAGCGACTGCTCAGATGCCAAATCGATGCTACCGGCATCCGAATGTGTGCGGAGAGTAGCGTTCAGCTGCTGTGTCGCGCTTCTAAAAAGCGACTCAATCTCCGCGTTTGGCGTTTTTAAGTGTGCGCTGTAGAGCATTCGGTCGCCGTATTTAGCTTCTAAAAGTAGCTGGTGTGCTGTGGCCCTTAACTATCAGTTGTCAATAATATGTTAGCTGACTGAGTATTCATATTAAATATTATGAATTAGGTGGTTCAATAGTATCTAAAGTATCTAAGCATTGATACAAGTCAAAAATGTATTTACAGTAAAAAAAAAACAACGGTAATGCCCTGTACTAGAGTATACTTTATTGACATACAGACTGACTACTTTATTGACTAGAGTATACATGACGTACGTAACTGACATGTATTTAGTTTCAAACGGTGTTTGTAGGAAATAAATTTATTATACTTTGTCCATTCGTTTATTGTCTTTTTGTCAGGTCACGCCTATAAATTACCGGTATTTTTTTCGTAATAATGTAATACAGTCGTACTTAATAGACGGGTAGGGAAGTGGCTTGTGCATAGCTAAAAACGACAAACTATAAAACAGTTCTTGAAATACGATAAAAATCGATTAAACGATTAAAATAATCTGTAGGTATGATAAATGTAGGCAAAGTTAAATAATATTTATATAAATAAATATGTATAGGTACTACTGAGTTGAATCAAATGTTGTGGGAAATATTTTAGTTTTTATTTCTACAAATCTTTTACTGATTTTAAAAACATACAGCCTGAACCAAGGCAAACTCCATAACTCTTTGACAATGTTATAAAAGACAAATTATTAAAAAAATTATACTTAGTTGAAAACAGAACAACAAAGTAAAAATAGTACTCCATTCAGAATTACAAAGGAACATAAAAATACAAAAGTACTGGGTATACCTAAATATTGACTGCACGGTTGGCCTAGTGGTTTAAGCGGTCGCCACGCTGCTCTCTACTGCGCCAAGTGTCGTGGGTTCGAATCCCATGCGGGATAACACCTTGTGTGATTCACAAATTGTTGTTCTGAGTCTGGGTGTTCTTTGTGTCCGTTTCATGTATGTTTGTAAAGTTCCCCGCGACACAGGAATTAATATTCCTAATGCGGGAGTTGTCTTTTTAAATAAAATTAAAATTAAATTAAATTAATATATAATATAATATTGTACGGGTGTAGGATATAACTAAAAAATGATGTAAAATAAAAGGCTGTGTAAAAATATATTGTTTATTTACGTAGGTAGTTTAATATAACAAAACTGTTTGTCTTCGAGTCACGTCAAACACTCACTCACACAGGAACTTAGCCTAGTAGTACATATATATATATACATATGTATAATTACTAGCCGATACCCGCAACTCCGCGCCGCGCTCGTGTCTTGGAGATATAAAAAAATTATGTTTGCCTATTCTCAGACCTAAACGATATGCACACAATATTTCATACAAATCGGACCAACCGTTTATGAGAAGTTCGGTAACAATCACCGAGACACGAGAATTTTATGTATAAAATTATAGAAAACTCATAACAAAACGTCTGTGATGCACCTCACAATTTATTATACTGTGTGACCAGCGAAAGTTTTTTTTAAATAATCACTACCTTCAACATTAATAACAACTTAAAGAGTGCACGCTTATAGTTAGGTAAGAAAATATATTATTCACTTTGATATTGAACGTATTTTCTACATATTTTTGTACAAATGCATTTTCTAATTCGGCCAACGTTAGAGCTGTGACATAAAATACATTTTATAAAGCCAATTATAATTTAGGCATTGTGCCTGCAACTCCATGTTTTTTTAATGAGATACAGAGAAGAGACGTATCTTAAAAATTTGGGAGTGTAAACATTTATTATCGAAATAATAATAAAATTAAACGAGTTTTTGCAAATAGAATTATTCAAATTCAAATACCCCGAATGCTAAAATATACTCTTACATAAAAATATTCAGTTTGTTGATATTTGAGATTGATAACAATTACGCGATCTTGGCGTCGACTTCGAAGCAGGTGACGTCATGTCTATTGTCCAGCAATTCCCAATGCACTTTTACTTTTATGGATGGATAGAAGGATAGTATAGGGAAGGAATCTTTATAGATGTATTGAGTTCCAGCTTTAAGTGGGCAGCCCGCAAGCGCACCGTCTTCGGTGTAGATCTTGTCACATATGGACTTACCGTCCACTCCCACGAACGGCAAGACGACATCTAACACCTTCGCAGTCACGTGGTTCTTGATAGACTCTATATCTTTTTCTGGAAACATATTAAAACAAACATTATTAGATTTGTACTAAATTTGTACGAAGCTATGGCACAACTACCGCTCTAATGGGATGCTTTAAAATTTTATTCATTTGGATGTGGAAACGTTCCACATCTTAATTAACTTGCTTTATATAAATCCTAAACACCTTATCGATAGACTATTTCAGCATAGCCCTTTGTTTAGCTGTTAGTCGTATAACTCGTGCGACCTAAGATGGCACCTGACTCAAATGTCAGTTGTTTGAAGTACTGAGTGCACGAAAAATATAATTTATTCTAGTTTTTATAAATTTCAACAATTATTTTGCTTCAAGTAGTTTCTCATAACATACTACTTTATCTTAAGTGGTACTTTACTACCTGAGTTAAGAAAATACATATGCATACCAATAGGAAGCAGGTCTCATTCATTATTTACCCGAATGCATTCTTCGTGCAGTGATTTAAACAATATTAGGTAATACCTAATATAATTTTAAATGAAATTAGAGACTGAAATATGGTTATAAAATACAATTTTAAATCGTCATGATAAGCCTTTTAATCTAAGTCTCTAAATATCATGTGTATATGGATATTCTTTATTTTAAACTATTGCGTCTTATAGTCGTCATGCTGTTTTTTTTCCTTTCTTAAAACAATTGTGTTATCCAGACGAATCTAATGATATAATAATAAAATAAATTCGTGGAGTGATTTATATGATATTAGGTAATACCTAATAAACTAAAATTATTATGGAAAGATTCGTGCAACGGTAATAGTGATGCTAACGCTCCTCGCAAGATGACAGAGGGGTATTACGCGGGGGAACGGTATCATGTTTCGTTTTGAGCCAGGTGCCATCTTAGCTCGCACGAGTTATACCTACCTATTATATTTATATGTGTCAAAACTATCATAAGCTTCGGATCTATCCGCATTTCCCTAGTAATTACTTAGTTATCTATACTAATATTATAAAGAGGCAAATTTTGCGAAGTTGTGGGGGTAATCTTTAGGTTTACTAAAACAATTTTCAAAATTATTTTACCAATATAAAGTGTTTGTCAGAGTCAATTAATGACACGACTTAAAATGATAATGTTATTATAAAGTTAAAATACAAAAATGTCCCACAAACAGTGCTGGATTTACACATTTGCCGCCCCAAAGCTACAAAAATTTTGCCGCCCCTACTGACTTCAAAAATTAGATACACTGTTCTCAATAAAGTTAATTCCCTTTTTTAGGAAATAACTTGTTACTAGATTCTTTTTACACCTTTTTTTTTATTTTTAAGCTAAGAAAAGCAAAGCTTTGTTTTACTGCACTAATTATAAGGTGTAGTGAGCTAAGGAAGATAGGTAGGTAAGATCCGATACTGCTAACGACTTAGACAGCTCCTGGAGCTACCTGCAGTTACCAATGTCAAGTTATAGTCTTAAAACTGCTAAATCAAAATATTGCACATTCGATAAACGTTATTAACCGATTTTTCTTGCACTCAATTTAACCCAAATTTTAAAAACAATATTGATTTGAAATTAATGATAATAAATAAATATTTAGAACATCTTACACACTACGCCATCTAGACACAAACTAAGCAGAACTTGTATTATGGTACTAGACAACTGATAAAAATACATAAACTTTTTTTTGTAAACACATACATATTATATAGAAAATAAAAATTAAGTACTTTACTATCAATATCTCTATTTGACTAAACGGTTGGCCTAGAGGTTTAAGTGGTCCGAGTGGGCAGGGCGGCAGCACGGGACCCTTTTCTCCGACTGACGCAGGTTCTTTCCGGGCATGGTTCCTTCGGGAAGTACCTGCACTCGGTCGCTTGGGGGGAATGAAGTCCCGCCTGTCACCATTAAGACTGCAGTGAGGACTTGGCTCATCATACGCTGGCAGTCTGCCCCGCATGGGTGACGCAGCACCGCGCCCTCGCTGCAGTCATCGGAGTGGATCTCTCGCTACCGGCCGTAGTACGCTCCATGGCCGGTAGCGAAAGCTGTTTCACCGCGGTCGTGACCTTCCGCGAAGACGTCATCTTGCAGAAGGAGGCGGCGGAGAAGGCTCGGCAGGAAGACCTCCACTCGGACCAGATCCGCCGCCGGCGGAGACACGCAAATCTGCGCCTCTTGCCGCCTTGAGTATGGCCGTGGGAGGATGGGACGGATTTTCCACTCCATCCGCATTAGTTGGCCATCTGTGAGGGGGCGGCGTCTGCGTGTGCCTGATGTCGCCTAAGAGAGGGTCTGCAAGAGACGAAGCCCGCAACAGGAGCGGGCAGGTGCTGGGAGGAGTCCAGTAGGAGACCTCACCCTAGACTCCTCCTCCTCCTAAAAAAGAAGCGCAAATTCGTGTGGTTTTTAGTCGGTTCGAGTTCGACACACCGCCCCGCCACATAGAAAACCCCAGCGGGGTGATGGTCCGTGGGGATTTCCCCAAGAAAAAAAACGCTCTCTGCTTGCACCGTCCGGCACCTATGCGAGGTGGGCCCTGATCTGTCAGACGCCCAATTCGGATTCCACGGTCGATGCCATATTGCGCCTAAGGGCCGTGACCGAAGAGGCAGTTAGCAGTGGCGGCGTGTTTGTGGCGGTGTCTATGGACATCGCCAACGCATTTAATAGTCTGCCATTTAGCTGCATCAGGGAAGCACTCCTCTATCATGGAGTGCCAGCGGACCTGAGGCGGTTAGTGGCAGACTATTTAGAAGAGTGTACCGTCATATACGAGGACGGAGACGTGTTTTGTGACGTCGGGCCTAGTCGTGTTTCGCAGGGGTCTGTCCTCGGAACACTTTTGTGAAACATGGGATACGACTGGACCCTTCGAGGGCGTCTCCCCCCGGGTTGGGCGTAATCTGTTACGCCGATGACGCTCTGGCTACAGCCAGGGGGTGAACTTCCAGAAGGCAGCGCGCCTGGCCACCACAGGAGTCTCCCTGGTGATTGGGCGCATTGAGGCGTTGGGCTTACTGGTGGCCCTGGATAAGACGGAGTCCTTTTTGTTGAATGGGCCCGTCGTGGGCCACTCACTGGCGCTTCCATCGTGTTCAACTCGGTCCTCATACTGGTCCGGGCCCAGATGAAGTATCTAGGCCTGTTCTTTGACGGTAGGTGGCTCTTCGATGAACACTTCCGACAGGTTGCTCCGAAGCTGGTTGACACTGCCTCTACTCTTGGACGACTTTTGCGCAATTCAGTATCGCGACGAGACAACGGGAGTTGTCCGGTCTATGGCACTGTACGATGCACCGGTGTGGGCGGCGGCTCTGACTGCCCAAAACAGGGCACACCTCTGGTGACCCCAAAGGATTTTGGCGGTTATAGTCATACAAGGTTACCGCACCGTGTCGACCGAGGCAGCGTGCACCTTGGCCGGCACACCAGCCGCGCAGCTTCGGGTCTCACTGCAGTCATCGGAGGAGATCTCTTGCTACGGCCGTCATCCGCTTCAGTGGCTAGCCGCGAGGAGGCGACGTCCGCGTGGGCCGTGCGTCGCCATAGAGAGTTAAGCAATTTACGGCGCCCGCTTCACTGAGAGGAGGCACTGGGAGGGGTTCAGATAACATAATAACAGGTTCCCTGGACCCCTCCTATTCAGGCGCAGAGTGGCACACCGTGTGGTTTTAGTCGGTTCGATGCAGACATACTGGCCCGCAAGCTCTGGTAAGGTGACGGCCCGAGGGAGTTTCCACACGTCCAAAAAAAAGTATTTTAAGTGGTCGCCATGCTGCTTTCTACTGATCCAAGTATCATGGGTTCAAATCCTACGTGGAAAAACACTTTGTGCGATTCACAAGTTTTTCTGTACCTACCATATTTTTTTTGGGCCAATCTGCCGCCCCCCTAATTTTGCCGCCCCAAGCTTCAGCTTTTTCAGCTTCTATGGTAAATCCGGCCCTGCCCACAAATAATGATTTAATTTGGCAACTTACACTATAGCGCAATTGGCAGACTTTGAATTAGTTGCAGTTTTGTAAAATACATAGGTAATTGTTGGCGTAAGGTGGAACAATCGTAAATTATTTAATTTTTATTTCACTTACACTTCCTGCCAAAAATAACTTGCACAAGGTGAACTAAATGCCACGAATGTTATGTATATGTACTTGTATGTATGCCTACCGGCTTAGAGCATGCGCCAGCCAACACGTGAAGAGTGCTATTTCCTCTTCACGATTTGCTATCACATCACATTTTTTAGCGTACGCCAATAAAAACTGTTTGTAATATAATACTAAAGGAAATCTAGAAATTTAAAAAAGTCGTGTGGTGACGGATTAAGAATACAAAGTGTCACCACCCCTATTCATTCCATGGGTGTCGTAAGAGGCGACTAAAGGAACAAAATAAGCAGCTAACATCCTGCCAAGAGAAGGAAAACTTGAAACAAACCCTTTACCAACCCGTCTGGCCAGCGTGGTATAGTAGGCCAAAACTTCCTTTCAAAGGAGAGGCCTATGTCCAGCAGTGGACTGTTAAAGGCTGTTGATGATGAAGTACCTCCCCTACACGTAAAGTGGGGATGATTTTTATTTCTTGCGGCTACCCCATCGTGTGGCGTATCATTAGATAGGTCTTTTAAAAACAATATAGGATTTCTAAGACGATTTTTTTATTTAGGTATCTCTTTGCGATATATTCCGCTTTAAAGGTCACTTTTTTGTAAAAACAGGGCGGGCGTCCCTCCCTGTCTAAAAGCTAAACGTCTGGCTCAAAAAACCTGAAAAAAATTGTGATGGTGGTCCATATAATGAAGTTTGAAGGAAAACTATAACGGATTAGATTACTTTGTTACTTCAGGAGTTATAGATATATAGCTTAACTTGTAAAATGCGCTTCCTAGGAAAACGTCATACAAAATTATCGCATTTATACGTAGCAATACAAATTATCTATTAGATACGATTTTAAATCCACGTACCATTATGGGTGACTGAGGAACCCTTTCATGTGCGTAGCCTGACACGCACTTGGCCGATTTTTTTGTAGTAAATAAAATTGTTCTTGCTGTTATAACATCACGCTTCGAGACACAGACGGAATTGCGTGTGTCAGCTAGTGGTTATTAAAGAAGCAATGATGTGATTATTGGAAAAGCTCGGATCCAATAATGTTAAACTTAAGTATAAGCATTAAGAAGCTTTTGGACGTGATAGTACTTGAACCAAGAAGCCAATTGACCACTAGCGATAACTTATGCAAATTTTATGTAACAGGGCAACTTATGTACCTATCTTATCTATATGTATCTTCCTCAATTACCTGCCTATTGTGTTTAAGTTTTATTTCCTTGAGCGTGTTATTCACCACACTATAGGGAGGAAGAGTTTTATGTTTAATTTTTTCTTTAATGTTTCTAAATGTGTTGTTTGTCAACCATTAAGCATCACTCAAGTATACTCAGATATGTACTCAACACGCATACTTTGTTTATATTTATGTTACTACAAATTGTTTGGCTTGACCCAACGTGATCTCTGCGCTACAAAACCGGCTTCCGCAAGATCACTGTTAAGTACGTATGAGTTTTATAAACACTTGTAATTAGGAGTACTTTGAGCATCGTTTTATGTTCGTCATAAATTCGTGTTATGTTAAAAATAATAGTTGTGTAAACTATAAACCTTAAGGATATAGCTTTTTCAAGATTGCGAGTAATTTCCATTTATTAACAGAGATATTTGCTTAACGCAAATGACTCGGCTTATGAAATGCCATGCCGTGCCATGAAAAAACATCTATCTAATTATTATCGCTGCAGATCGTTTTCTGAAATATTTTCCGTATTACTTCTATTAACCTCTGAATTTCTAATCTCAAACGTGTAATCTGTCTTACTTGTGACATGATGGAAAAGAATGGATCTTCTAGTCGCAGTGTTCATATCTCACCTGGTTTGAAGGAGATATTTATATGTTGATCGGTGCCTTTTTTCAGCTTACATGGTATTTTATTGCATGGTATGAGTTGCACGTTCTGACTCAGATCGGGAAAGTTTTTTCCTGAAAACAAAAACAACAATAATAAATATTTCGGATATCTGACACATAAGATCATCTAGTCCCAAACTAAGCAGAGCTTGTACTATGGGTACTATATAATAATACTATATATATAATAACACTATACAACTAATATTAATACACATATACCTTTTTTTGTAAATACACACATATTATACATAGAAAACACCCAAACTCCGAAACAAATGTTTGCAGATCGTTCAAACATTTGGTCCGACCCGAGAATCGAACCCGTGACCTTCTTGATCAGCAGCTGCATACGCTAACCGCTAGATCAACAAGACAGACCAACAATACCTACCTTTATAAAAAGTATAAAGTTAAGATTAGTAGATAACTTTAGATAAGGTTTTTGTTGTAGGTAAGTGTAGGTATACATTACGAATTAAAATGTTGCAATTAATTCAAAATATTAGGGGTTAAAGTATGTAATTGCCGAATTGTACTGAAAAATTGAAATTCTTTTTTTTTCATTGGACATTTATTTAATAACGATTATTAACTATACATTGTTGCCATCTAATCCTCATTTCCTGTCCTTCTCAGTGGTCATTTATGCCTTTGCGATAGAATTCTAGTGATCTAGATTCTTTAAACTGTGTGAAAGCATTTTGAACTGCCTCCTGGCAGAAAAACTTTTTATCACGTAGAAATTGTCCAAATCACGAAGAAAATGATAGTCCGTTGAAGCAAGGTGTGAAGAATACGGATGGTGACGAATGGTTTCTAATGTTATAGTGAATAGCACCATACTGAGACCACCAAACAGTTACCATTAGGTATACTAACTTTTAAACTCGCGTTCCATGATAATTAATATTATTTTTGCAGTGGCCGTGGTCACAGGCTAACTGTGACCACGGCCAGTGCAACCTGGTCGAAACGTCAGGCAAATCAGAGGTATGTAATAAGTGATCGCGTTAATTCCCGTAAAAATAATATTAATTACCATCAGGTATACCTTTTTATTGGTAAGCTTTGCTTTAGGACACTGTTGCGGCGTTTGACCTGGGGTCAGCTATTGCATTTTTAGGGTTCTGTTGCCAAATGGCACCCTTATAGATTCGTCATGTCTGTCTGTCTGATTGTCCGTCCGTATGTCACAGCCACGTTTTTCCGAAACTATAAAAGCTATACTGTTGAAACTTGGTCAGTAGATGTATTCTGTAGACTGCATTAATATTTTTACACAAAAATAGAAAAAAAGCAATGAATTTTGGGGGTCCCCATACTTAGAACTGAAACTCAAAGTTTTTTTTTTCATCAAAATCATACGTGTGGAGTATCTATGGATAGGTCTTCAAAAGTTATATTGAGGTTTCTAATATAATTTTTTTCTAAACTGAATAGTTTGCGCGAGAGACACTTCCAAAGTGGTAAAATGTGTCCCCCCCCCCTGTAACTTCTTAAATATTAAAATGATAAAACTAAAATAAACATATGATGTACATTACCATACAAACTTCCAACGAAAATTAGTTTAAACGAGATCTAGTAAGTAGTTTTTTTTAATACGTCATAAATCATAAACCGCAATTTACAAATCTTTCAATCAAAACACTATTAATAAAACATTGAACACAACAAAACACAACGAACTACAAAAACTTTTATATGATGTTACTTGCTGCTCCGGAACCCTTCATGGACGAGTACGACTCGCACTTGGCCGCTTTTTTCGCTTACGGTTATCGTAAAAAATCCATTTCTCATCACATGTTACACTTCGATCCAATATTCCTTCATTTCTGTATCAATTCAACTAGGCAACAAAGGTTTCAATACGCGTTACTTTCTGCAGATCAGTCAAATCATGAAGAACCCTTTTTTCATATTTTTTATTTTATTGATTTGACGCAAATTGTTGATAAGGTAATGATAAAGGCCGCCTGGGTAGTTTGGCTCGAATCGGCTTCCACCATCTCTTTAAATTCATTGTTATTCACATGTGTGAGCGGTCTTCCACGTGGTTTGTTCTTCAAATCAAAATTTTCACCACGTAAGCGATTAAGCCAAAATCGCACAGTGCGTTCGTTAGCAGTTCCCTTTCCAAACGCAACATTGTTATTGCGAGCTGTATCTACAGCGTTAGTACCGCGTCGGAACTCGTATTCAAAAATCACTCGACTTTCCGAAGTATCCATCTTCCATGTCTAAGCTGGATAAAAAAAACTGAAAGTCGAATGTTGCACATTTTTTAAGGAAAACCTTCATAGGTACATTTCGAAAAAAGTTTCACTCAATAAACTCAAATCATGAAGGTTCTACGTCAATTCGAAGTACCTATTACAATAAAACGGTAATTTCATACTTTAACCCCTATTACATAAATATACATTGCGAACATCTTTCATTGTTTGTATAAAGACATATTACTGCCGCATTACTAAGTTTACTCGTACGTATTAAATTAAGCAAGAAATCGTAAACGTCTGTCCTTGTGCATTTTTTAACAGAAATGAAATTGCCTAGCTTCGCACTGGAGTTTTTGAAATTCTCAAAATACCTCTATAATACTCTATAATACCTAGATATGCACATATTACATTATACACATATATAGATTCCTCTTGAATCGCTTTACCTTTCGCTGAAAAGTGCATTAACCCGTTGAGTAGCATAAAAGACAGAGAACAGACAGCAGAGAAACTTCATTTTATACTATAGAAAGATGATTGAAATAGGTTGAAAGTTCAGTGGATTCTATAATGCAATGCGCCCACAAGGCCTCATGCAGGCACGGAAGTGTCAACGTTTGATCAAGGTCTAGGCAAGGGTCCGAACCTCATTGCGAATTTGCGAAATATACAAGCATATAGGTACATATTTAATAAAAATCTTAAGTTGGTTTGTGTACATATCAAAAGCTGAAAAAGTTCTGCATCAATTGATTTAAAACTTTAAAACGATATTTTTGATATTCTCTCTGTCCGAGCAACATCCTCACTTCTCATTAGTGCAATTTAAATGTACTGTATCAGACTGGAGCGTGGGAGTGTACAGCTTGTTTATTGTAAAAAATGAAAAATGAAAATTATTATGTAAAGATTTTCGATTTCATGGAGGCTTAATGATGCAGTAGCATTCCAATAGACCTCCATAATGTAGGTCACTATACTGCACTGTCTGCATTCGCAATGAGTATTGTGACCACTACTCTGGAATCAATGCTTTGCTTCCATCAAGCAGAGTGGAGTCACTTTGCACACTTTGCTCACTTTGCAAGTTTACACATAAAAAGACAAACAAACATTTCCCCACTAATATCTGGCTGTGTTGACTCTCGTCAATAATATAAATAAAAAATAAACTATAGGGCTTGTTAACACTACTGTTTGCAAACATGGTCGCTGTCATAGTTGAGCGGATCTCTTTACGTAAACGTAAAATTTGTTTTATTTATTTTATAAAATTTGTGAGAGTGCAAAAAATCGAATTCAGTAAAGTTCGACAGCAATACAAAGTTTTAATGTTACGCCACGAATTTCTGTTAAATGTTACGTGATTGAGTCAATTGACCCCAGTAAGAGACTTTGAGCAACTTATCTACCTTTTAGGGTTTCGTAGTTCATGACTCGGAATCGGAACCCTTATAGTTTAGTCATGTCCGTCCGCCCTCGACTTACCTCCCAAACGATTAGTGCTAGAAAGATGAAGTTTTGCATGCATATATTTGTTTTATCACGAAAAATATTAATTTGGAGTACCTCCCCTACACGTAAAGTGGAGATGTTTCTTTTCTCGCGTCTACCCCATGGTGGGGCGTAACATTAGATTGGTCATTTTAAAACATTGAGAGGTTGCTTAGACTTAGTAGGTCCGTCCGTCCTCGACCAACCGCCTAACGTGGTCAAAGTGCTACATTCTAGTAGTCCATATATTAAACTTTCAACAAAACTATTGCAGTTTTGATAACTTTTTTATTTTAGGAGTTGTGGGGGGGCCTAACTTGTAAAATGCACTCACTTGGAAAACTTCGTAAAAAAAATAACAAATAATAAGTTAACATAACAATTGTCTATTGGACACGATTCTTCCTACCATTATGGGTGACTACGGAACCCTAGTATTCTATGCGTGGCCTGACACCCACTTAGCCAATTTTTTATTTAACCTTAAGCATTTTTTGTTAAAAGAAAGCCCCTCCCCCTCTTAAAGCTAGCCCGGAAAATTTGAAAATATTCGTGATGATAGTCCGATAGTACCGTCGTATTTCGGTAATGAATGTGAGACCGGAGGCCTAATCATTCTGCACCATTCTCCCAATCTCCGAAGGCCGAGAGAATAATTCAGAAACATCTCACTAAGCCGCCATGGTGAAGACTCACACTAAGGATGATAACCCCTGCCCCTGGATCCTGCTCATGCTTTCCATCAGACAGAGTAGAGTCACTTTGGTAGGCCTAAATAAATATAAATCATTATATCCGTAATAGTTTAAGGTTAAAGGTGCTTAAACTGTCTCTCTGCCTGATTCTGGAGGATCCGTTTGTTAGCCCTCCATATCATAAAAAGAAGGAAGGTTCGTCACAAGATACGTGTTTTACATTTGAAACTATCAAACCGGTTCTAAAATGACACTTCGTATAATATTCTTGCTAACCTTAGTAAAGACTAGGACACAAATGGAATAAAACTACTTTTATGATTTTATTGACTAAGCCTAACGACATATAAATAATCCTAAAGTGAATATATGTTACTTATTTTAAACAATTATAACAAAATATAGGAACATTAACGAGGTCACGATGCCTTTGTCTTTACTTTCTTCTTTGTCCAGTTCGATTTTTATTTATTTTTTAGTGTTAGTTAACCCAATTATCAAGGAAGGCTATCAGTTACGGTATACGGTTATCGGTATGAGAAATGTTACAAAAACGGGAGAAATTTATTCCTACAATGTGCGGATGAATTGTTCCGACGACTTGTGGTAAAGGAATTTGTATCCGCTGTGATAAACAGCCGGCTACGGGCAATATGAGACGCAAACGGAGCTGCATGGGTCAGTTAGGTAGGATAAATATAAAAATGTGTAGGCTTTCAAACTCCAGAAGTCGAGAAGTCTTGTACCGATCGACTTCAAATTTTGATACGGAGTGCATTTCAAATATTTTTTTAAAACTCTATCACATCTATTTTATTTCGTAACGTATTAATATAATCAATGAAAAATATAATAATAAAAACTATATTTATAAAGTTTATCTCTGACCATTGAAATTGATGCGATAGACAAGAAGCGAACAGATGTTCATATGACAGTAGGGACCAATGGCTTATCGTGATCTCCGAAGCACGGAGGGGTCTAATTATTTCAAGAATGTCCCACTTATAATTTGACCTTGCTTAACTTTTTAATGCGATACCATGCACTTGGTTACCTACCACTGTTACTACATTACAGCTGTTGCATTTTTTATTACATAAGTATATTTTCATCACCTGTCTATCATATCTTGATATTTTAAGAATTATTAAGTTTTTTTATTACCGTATTTCATTTTATGGGCCATTGAACAATATGTAAAACGGCATATGTGTGCATAATCTATAAATCTGCTAAAGGTACTACTATATGTAAATATATTTTATTGCTATAGCTCATAAGTCAATTGTATATACATATAAGAAATCTGTCAAGGATTTAAGTCGCAGTCTTTGACTAACATTTTTTATTACCTAGTTAACTACCTAACCTAGACAACTAGTTAGTTATTTATTTTTATTGCTTTATAAGAAGTAGGAATAAAATTTCCATACATGTACTATTGTATATAGACAGTTTGTAGTAAAATAGGTTAATACTACATCGCTACGAACTTGTTTGGGTTCTTAGAGGTTTTTTTTTATTTGTCGTGCGGGACTTGTGGTTAGTAGTTACAAGACGATCATACTTATGTAAAACTAGCTGAGTCCCGCGGTGTTACCCGTCATTACTGTTATAAATCACGGGTAACGCCACGGTGCTAAGCTAATCAAAAAATGTAAATCAACAATCCGTTATGTCCTACTGCTGGGCTCGGGTGTCCTCTCAAGATAGGGTTAGGTTATACGGTCATACGTCCCCACACTGACCGAGAGCTTGTTGGAGACTAGCAAGACATGTCGTGGTTCCGTATTCTTGCCGTTGGATGTTAAAGCCGCCCGATGGCCTCCAACAAATTTCACGACTGTTATCTTAGAATAACTACCACGACCGACTGCTTAACGTGACCTCTGAATCATAAGAACGCTCATAACCTATTATGCCACAAATGGTCACCCATCTAGGTAGGTACTGGCCGCGCCTTCGTTACTTACCCTCGGTGATTGTTTCCAATCACCTAAATATAATTATAATAATATATATATATATATATATATATATATATATATATATATATATATATATATATATATATATATATATAATATATATATATATTTAATTGATTTAGGTATCCATTTGCGTTTTTTTTTTCAACTGTAAAGAGCAATTTTTCCTCTAAACGGCTCTAACTAAACGGCTGGCTCGAAAAATCTGGGAAATAGCTTTATTAGTTCATAGAGGCCTAACTTGTACCTAATAATACGCCTGACTGACCTAACGAAATAATAATAATTATCTATTGGAAAATTATGGTTGCTATGCAAGTTTGTTGCACATAGCAACATGTGAAGTTTTGACAGGAGATAAACAGTGATACATTTTGACATCTACGATTTAATATATTTTTTTTAATCACCTAGTTTTCGCCCGTATATCTCGATTATTGCAGTAAAAAGTAGCCTATGTGTTATTCTGTTATATAAGCTATATTAGTGTAAAGTGTCATCCAAATCCGTTCAGTAGTTTTTGCGTGAAAGGGGAACAAACATACACACATACTCACAAACTTTCGCGTTTATAATATTAGTAGGACGTGGCCTGACACATACTTGTTATTTATTTGTATTAATTATAATTGTCGTAGTAGTTTTATTAAAAACTTATAACACAATGACAATTTGTTGAACACATTGGACAATGTGTTTAATAAACTTTCTGCTATGGTTTGATTAGACCTCCAAACTTCAAATATTAGACCTTTCTTTAACCTTTAATAATATGTACATATGCACTTTGTTTTATAAAATGAAATCTTTGAAGGGCATTTCTTGTACGTAACGCTACACGTTACGTGGTTTTATTACATAATTAAACGTCTAACCACAAAAAGCACAATGCAAGAAGTGAATTTCTTGCCTGAGAAATATTAATATCAATTACGATCGAAAGTAGTAGGACTTAATATCCTTTTGCACTTTTAAGAACCTTTAACATATCTTTAAGAAAAATCATGTGTCCTTTTAAGCATTCATATTTTAAAAATTCACCATATTTTTTATTCGAAAGCCTGCCAAAGTGACTGTACTATTCTGCCTAATGGAAAGCTTCTGTAGAATCCAGGAGTGGGACCACCACACTCTCTGCGCATGCAGGCAGTGTGGCGATGCGAACACGTGAGATGGCAGGGAGTTCCAGTTTTTAACTACTCGGCAAAGGCAAGAAGAGCTGAACCATTTAGTTCTAGTGTGTATTCTACCACTCTAAAGCGGTGTCTACCAAGGCCAGCACGTGTTGTCCTAGAGAGGAAAGGAGACGGTGGAATCAGTTAGAAGAGCTTTTCAGAACTCTCCCCGTGATAAAGACGATAAAGGACTACTATAGAGGCGATATCTTTTTACAACTGCAAAGGATCGAGGAACTCGGTGGCTTCCTTACTTACTTTTAAAATCTCCTAAATCTCCTCCCAAAATTCTACATGTACGTAGTTACAGACAAATGAACATCAGTAAACTATGTGCTGATGCTTCCGCAATAGACTGCTCAAACTTGAGAGCAGCTACAGACATAAATGACAAATTTAAAATCTTTAATAATACAATTGTTAGCTTATTTGATATCCATGTACCCGTGAGGAGCAGGAGAGCGTTCAAGTTCGTGTGATCTTCCGCCTGGCGTCTCTCAATATTCATTAATCTCGCAACACAACATATTTAGTGTTCGAATCACCTATGCGCTGACGATTAACAAATTTACACTCAGTCAAAAGTTGAAGATATTTCATACGCAATAGATAAAGTCAACAAAGACTTCGACTTCATAAAAAACATGTCGACGAGATTTGGGTTGGCAGTAAATCCAACCATATGCCAAGTTATATTTATAATATAAATGTTATGTTCTAACCACGATCGAGACCTTCGGTCAACAAATAATTTGCTTCTTCTATGTCCCCCTAATACCTCCAGCGAAAACACCCGTCTCACCCTAGTTTAGTAAGCCTAGCTTCCTCAAAAGCGCCTTTGTGACTGTCAATGAATTCCCATCGGCTAAGATCCCGGCAATATCCATACATATAACTTTATATCACAGTTTGTGGAGCGGCCTGTCTTATTTATTGTTGTTTCAGCCGTGAATAGATAATTTAATAGATGGTAATGGCATAAAGCTCACAGATGTTGCCGATGATAACAGAAGGACAATTTCTGATGACGCTGAGTTGTATCAATAAATAGATATGGTAAATAAACTTTAAAGTCTTGGACCTCGCACTATAGTTATACAACTTTCTTCGACTTTGTGCAAAATCAACAAGCTTTTGAAAGTTCGGAAAATAAGTAAGTTTTTCACCAAACGTTATCGAGGACCTGATAATTATTTATGTAAAATTCGTAAATGTTTTATTACTACTGTGTGCTGTGTTCTTAAACGAGTAATAAATAACTGACAAAACCTTTGATTGCTATTATTTTTAACAGTCATTGTTTACTTTTACTATCTTGAAACTTTTTCCTTAAAAATATATTCAGAAAATCATATTTTTTATATAAATTCAGTAAATATGAATCATTTAACCTATGTAATATAAGCAAGCGTATGTTTTTGTTAACAAAGCACAGAAAAACATGCGTCCATAAACGCGTTTGTATGCATAACAACAAATCACGGACATTCGTGACCAGACTGTTAGTATGTAAGTAGTTTGAAATAATATGATACGAATGCAAATAATTTATAAGTAAAACTAAAATGGGAGGTCAGTCCATATATAGACTATTGCATAAATATTTATTATTGCTCTTTAATAAATAAATATATATAGTTAACATAAAAATAATCCAAGTACGTGATGGGTTAAGCGCAAAAAGTCTTTTTTTTTTAAATTGTTATTACTTATGGCTCTCCAACAAAGACCCCATGAATTATATCTATTATTCATGAACTGAGGTATGTTTATTATATAATTGCGTATATCTATTCATTTAAAATAATCCAAGTACGTGATGGGTTAACCGCAAAATTCAATCTTATTAAACGAGTGAACTTTGAAGAAAAGTCTTTTTTTTTAATTGTTATTATTTATGGCTCTCCAACAAAGACCCCATGAATTATATCCATTATTCATGAACTGAGGTATGTTTATTATATAATTGCATATAAAAAACGTTTTCATGAAGTTAGACCAAAAACGATCACATTTATGATATTTTTATGGCATATGTAGACGAACGTACGGTCAAGTGGAAAGGGATGGTAAGTGACTACTGTTATTTACATCTGTAACTAGTGTGTGACCCTCAGGCTTCCGTTTCATTAACCTCGCTTACCTGACCAAAAGTAAATAAGAAATTGCTTAACAAAGGTTTCTTGTGAGGTCGTACTATCATTCCGGTCGAGTGAGTCAATATGTACCGAAGCATGACTCTCCCACGATAAGCGTAGCGGAACAGACAGACGGATCATCATCGTCATCTTCAACAGCTTTTAACAGTCTACTGTTGGATATAGGCCTCTCCTTATAAAAAAGGTTTCGACCTTAGGTTTCCTTTCCTTTTGCAGTGATGTTATCCTACGTAGATTGCTCCCCTACAATACATATGGTTCCCATGATATAAATAAGGGTCTTTATCTGTCACACATGCACAAGGAACTAACAGAATCGGTATAATATAACACTCGGTGCAGTAGGAAATGACCGCTGACCGCTAATACCACCGCGTCACTTAACACTGTTTTGTTATTAAATACTTACTTTATTCTCACTGCCTTTATTCCCAAGTTTATTAGGGGTCGGCTACTAGTTCAACCGGTTTTACCTGAATTTCATTTTTTCCCCGGAGCGACTGGCATCGGACCCCCGCAACCCTAAGGGAGAACTGAAATTCGAAGATTGAACCAGTTGTCAGTATATTTGAGGGCACTGACTTCCCAATAACGATTGCTATAGATGTTCATGACAACCGGGACCGACGGCTTTACGTGCTCTGCGAGGCACGGGTGTGAATCACCGCCAAACATCCAAACTCTGGGCTGCTATTAGGGATTTCCTAAGAAAAACCCAAAAACACTTGGCCCGACCAAAAATAATATTAATCAAATGTACGTATGTTATTATACGATAGATACTCTAGGTATAATTATATCGCCACAGTAATTAATGAAATTTTGCCAGACATTGAGCAAAAACTTGTTTTTTTCATGTTTTGACTACACGATTTTTCGGAAATAAAAAATATGGCTATGACTCATTGTATCACTGAATAAACGAGTATGTGGAAAAACCTTGTATTAAACTAAACACATTGACATTATTTATTATATTTAAAAATTAACTTTATTCTGTATTAAATCGTTTTCACGTGAAACTGGCATGATGATGATAAAGTTTGACCAATTTTTAATCTTCAAACGGTAGTGTTTAATAACCCCGGTTGGTATCGAAGTCAATTTTTAAATAATTTAAATCTACTACTATTACTCTTCTACTATTACTGTAAACTTCCGATAACTGTCACTGTCAAAGAGGGCAAATTACAAACCCTATGCCAATGCTCTTGGCCAACATGGTATAGAAGGCCAAAACTTCTTTTCTATGGAGTGCCCTGTGTCCAGCAGTGGAATACTAAAAGCTATTGACTTGATGATGTGACGAGATGATTTGTATTTCCTCAAACAGTTAGTTCTTTACCAATAAACTAGATGCTCTTTCAATATTTACATTAATTATGTCGTTAATTTAATAAATGACATCGTTTCTCGTAATAATATTATGAATGGGTACGTGTGAACTTTCACTTTTTACGTTTACCAGAAAGTGTCAAGGGTACGGTTTTTAAATTTTGTACCTAAATACTTATCTTTTATGAGTGTAAATATAACATTTGTGATCAAATAACACAGTATAAAGTGTTGTGATATTTAAATTTAAACATTTTCCCTGTTAAATCTCAAATTAGTTATGTGCGTAATCGGTTTAATGAATTGTTCGCGGCTAATTCTACTTCTTATTAACGATACTAATATTATAATTTTTTTTTTTTTTTTTTAACATCATCTAGTCCCAAAGTAAGCAGAGCTTGTGTTATGGGTACTAAACAAGTGATATAAATACATAAACATACTTTTTTTTTTGTAAATACACACATATTATACATAGAAAAACACCCAGACTCCGAAACAAATATTTGTGGATCACACAAATATTTGGTCTGACCCGGGAATCGAACCCGAGACCTCTTGATCAGCAGCCGCATACGCTAACCACTAGACCAACAAGGCAGTCATTCAATAGTCATTCACTAGACCAACAAATCAATTTAAGAGGTAGGCTGCCTATAAAGCAATAGTTTTTTACTGACTACTAAATGTGAGTATAGTATTATACGTAAGAATAAAGATATGGCCCTGATTTCTTACTAACATCACCAAATTTAAGTTGAATAAAATTTTTAGTTGGATGATATATACTTTAACTTCATTGGTTTACAGTCCATTTTTCAATTTTCAGTCCACAGTATAGTAACAAATTTTTAGTCTAGTTTAGTGATGTTAATAACAGAATCACGCCTAATATCTAGGCACGTCCTACACACTTCATCCAGGTTATTTCTATAAACTTATTTTGCCTCTATTTTTACGCTACGCCCAACGATTTTATTTTTTTGTCTTAACAATGCGTTAGATTGATGAGGGCTAAATTATTTTATAGCTTTTAGTAGGTACATTATTTTCAATAAAACAGTTTTTTTTTATTTGATACATATTTTATTTCTACAGAATTCTACTTCCTTGTTCTGTGATTTTTTTGAGTTTCTTATAGGCAATCTATAAATAGATAAATGCAATGAATTAGCATAATATATTAACATATAATACACGCACACGAAGGCGCTAAAATTAACACTTTAGTACTAACATAAATAATCCTCGACTGCCTCGTTGGTCTAGTGGTTAGCGTATGCGGCTGCTGATCAAGAGGTCTCGGGTTCGATTCCCGGGTCGGACCAAATATTATTTGTGTGATTCAAAAATATTTGTTTCGGAGTCTGGGTGTTTTCTATGTATAGTATGTATGTATTTAAAAAAAAAAAGTATGTTTATGTATTTATATTAGTTGTCTAGTACCCATAACACAAGCTCTGCTTAGCTTGGGACTAGATGATGTTGTGTGTCAGATGTCCAAAATATTTATATTTATATTTATTTATTTATCCTAAAAAACAAGGCAAAATTACGCAATACTGAATCAAAAAATATATTACATCGCAAAATTATTCTTACACGTCAGCTAATAGTTTTTCGTTTGAATAGCAATAAAAACTTTATCTAGTTTAAATTCTACCTACATATCGCAATACTATACCACTAAATACAAAAGACATATCAAGAATACTGAACATAAAACTATTATTAGACGTTTGGATATGGTACATTCTTGGTTAACTACATGGTACGATCCGTACGATAAGCCACTATATGCCATTCTAGATTTTAATGTTATTTTGTTAGATATGAGTGAAATATTAACGAGGGATGAGATTGATTGTTTACGTCTACATTTCTGTAACTCATCCTTTGTTATCATTGATATAAATGTTAAAACTATCCGTTCCTTTTAGTTTCAGGCTTTGAATATGCTGTAAAGCAATAAAAATGATAAATGTGTTTTTTTAAATTTAAATTTAATTATACATATTTTTCGAATGTTTCTTCAAATTTCACGTCTTCCAAATTTCAAAAATTCAAATTTGGCGCAAATATACAACTATGTTATATAGTTGTATAATTGTGCCATTTTTACTTCAGTACAATTTGGTTGAAAAAAAAAACCTGAACCTAGGCGATAAAAGTTTTCTCTCTGTTACAAAACTGATGAAATATATTCTTATTGTTAAACACTATAAAACTGCGAACTTATTAATTGCGAGTATTACATAATTGCAACATTTCTAATTACCTAATTTAATCAAAGAATTAGCTCAGGTCTGAAACACATTGTCAATATCATATTGTTTAATACACCGGTGTAAAACCTCAATCGAACATAAGTTCCTCAGTTTATGTGCTGAGATTGTATTCAGCGACTATGGTAACCTCAATAAATCACGCTGCGCATAACGTCGCAGGTAAACGATTTAAGAATTTGGTTATATATTTAGAACAGAATTGTAGAATTACCTACAGATGAAAATGAAATTTTATCACTATTTTTATTCATCTCCTCGTCAATGTTAATCGTTTTCCTCCCGAGTGCCTTTCAAACACACAGGTCCGGTCCAGAGGTCCAGAATAGACCAGTTATGTACTGACACGGGTATGAACAGCGTTAAACAAACTCACAATATTATTCTTTTAGATTTAGTAATTATTTGTAAACGAAACGTACAGATAAGAGTAATGCCCGATTTCCCTAACTACAAATAAACCGTCTACTTACTAGAAGCTCTCTAACTTAGGTAGCCACTAAATATTTAAAGAAATTTAAGTACCTACTTGGATATTGGTACATCTAAAGGTTGGTGAAAACTAAAATATGACTTAGGATATCTAACTCTCTCTAAGTGTCTCTTTAAATCTAGTGGACGTTGTTCAAAACAGCTATTATTGCACCGACTAAGCTGTTGATGGAAAAGTTTGAGGTCATACTTCTTTAAAGTATGTTATTAAATCATGCAATACTCAAAGAAGTCGTGTGAAACCAGTTATTTAATTATATAAACATACACATGCCGTAATTACATCGTCTCTCATCTATTGTGTTCTAGGGATCCTGAGGTAGCTGCGTCGTAAAAAAACATTTATCTAGAATGGGCACTTAAGACTAGTATTACCAATAATATTGTAAAGTTTGAGACATCCTATTTTTTAAAAGACGATATTTTTGATTAACAGCCTTCAATAGTGCCCTGGACAGGTGCAGAAAGACTAAATCTCTACTTAAGATCTCAGTTCTAGTCTCTTACATATAGTAAGAATATCTTTCTAGCTTAAGCTTAAGCATAAGGAGAAGCTTCTCTTAGAGGTCTAATCTTTCTGCAGCTGTCCAGGTTACTACTGAAGGCTCTTATTGATGACTGCCTCATCTTATTTTGAATTATATCTAATTAAAATATAGAAGTAGTTAGAAAAGTTATCTAAAAATATATTAGAGGGCAGCTAATTTCCGGTCCTTCTGTCGTGTAACCTTTATAAATCACGATCATAATGAAATTTTGCATACGTTGCCTAGGATTGTAAATTATCAGGAATATAGACTTTTTATCACGAAAGTAAGCGTTCTTTTTCTGAAGCTTAGAACATTATAAATATTATGAGTATATTTTATTTGTGACGCTTACACTATTTATAAACATGATGTTAAAGGCAAGTAAATGAAGAAAAAAATAGTGTCCTGAGTAATATCTAAAAATTTATGATGCGAGGACTTTGTACAAAATATAAATTATATAGACCCAGAATATAAACGTTAAATACATTATAGTGTGGGTTAAGCTGTTAAAACAATATTCGTGGTGCCTGTTGACTGATTGAGCAAGCTGGTGGGTATCTTCAATTAAATGTATTGTATACACACATTAAAAAAATATGAAATATTTTTAATTTTCATATTTTAAATTTTAATTTATCGCTAAGACAACACACTAACATCGTAAATAAGTTTTTGATATAGCCAGTTTAGTATTATTGAAATATCATTACATATACATATATTATGTTCTAGTTGACAGACTCATAGATTCAATAATCTGGACAGTCGTTGTGATCTTAAATGCCTCTCTCTAATTTCTCAACTCCAATCTGTTAATTGCAAGTATTTCTCCAGATATTACAAATGAAATAGAAAATATGTGTTCTATGTTTGTGGTATTGTCAAGTAGACATTGTAATTAGTACAGTTTAGTAATGTCACAAAATGGGGAAAGTAAATTAGAATACCATATCACAACACTGTTCGTTATAAAGTGTTTTTTTTCCTATTAAACTGACTCTACCTGCCTGATAGAAAGCATTAGTAAAATCCAAGAGTGGGTGCTACTACACTTGCTGTGAATGCAGACAATAAAGTATGGGGGCCCACACTATGGCGTCCTAGTGAGATGCTTTTTCGCGCCCCGTTTAAAGGACCTGGGATCATAGATGGAAGGAAGCACTGCTCGAAACAGGAAGGTACGAAGCAAGCACTGTTAGCAAAATGTTTCAAAAACAATAAATACTAATATAATATAAACATTGTTATTTTTTGAACAGAACCAAACTCTTTGTTAGAAATAGGAAATTATTGGTCACCCTACCCTAGTCAAGAGACGTTACGCGGCAGAAATCGGTGTCTATGTCGACCTAGATCTTATTTCTCAACAAATTATAGTAAACGTGTTTATGTTATTTAATATCGTTAGAATGGTAAAGAAAGGACAAAGTAAAGTTTTTATTTCCTAGTGTATGTTAGGCAAGTATTTTTTCTTTACGATCTGCTGTAAATTCCTATTCAATTACAATTTATTGATAGTAAGTACAACTTCTTCAACCGTCACTTATTGGATTTAATAGACCTCATCCGTTTACGTGTAGCATGGAAACACTGTAATGTACGTATTAAAGTAAATACTTGTTTTCTGTGAACGTAAAACGAGACGAAAGCAGGTCGTGTTCTAACGGACTATGATTTCTTAAAAGCGAGTCTCACCTGCACATTGCTGCACGTCAGTGGCGGTGGCGACAGCGACCACAGCGAAACACACGACTACACTGAACGAGACCATTGTTGCTTCTGATTACGTTACGACTCGGACAACTGAGACTTCGAATACACTGCACAGGCAGCGGGCAGATTAAGTATTGGCTTCCTTTGTATTGACACGAGGTATAATGTACAATAAGCTAGCTTTGTTTGTGCTTGCACATATATATACACATATATGGTCGCGTGCTCAGATTCAGATTCATCGCCGCTCTGTCCGTGATTCTGCGGCAGACATTTATTTTTAAGACGATGCGCTGATAATGTAAATTATTCATTTTAACATGTTTTGGTAAAATCTGTCTGATGGACATTACGTGGAAATTTTGGTTTGTTTATATTATAATAAATGCCGCTGGTTACATGGTCGACTACTAAATGTTCGAAGAACTTGTTGTTGTTGTGCTTAGCAAAGCACAACAATAAAACAAGTTTGAACAGCAGTTCAGATTGGTTTTTATGAACTTGCATTGGTCCTAAGAGATCCCTAACATGAACTGAGATGAAACCAAATGACATCGTTTATTTAGTTTATTATTAAAAAGAAGAACATTAAAGGCTACAGAAATAAGCTCTGTAGTAGGAGCATAATGTGCTCAAATTTCAGGATTGTCTTTCTGCACCTAATTTTACAACAATTTTTCTTTGCTTAAGCAAGAAAAACTATTGTCAGATCAAGGAATTAGCTTATGCATATGTTATTTTTTTATTGTGATAGGTGAGTAATAAAAATTCGAAATAGAATTTAATTGACTTATAAGGAAAATATTTAAATTATACCCGATTGATATTTTTTGAGGTAGTAGAGCCACGCTGATTTCAGCACGAATGGGCCGGCTCGACCCGGCCAGTACTACCCTCACACAGAACACCATCCTAATAATGACAGCATTCTTGCTGTCGTATTTCGTTGGTGAGTGTGAGACCGGAGGCCCAATCATTCTGCATCATTCTCCCGCCCTTCGAAGGCCGGGAGAATGATGCAGAATAATCTAACCAGGCTGCCATGGTAGGGGTCACCATGCTACATTGCCTACCCTCACAATAAGCATGGTGACCCCTACTCCTGGATTCTACTCATGCTTTCCATCAGGCAGAGTAGAGTCACTTTGGCAGGCTTGAATATAAAAAAAAAAAAAAAAAAAAAATCGAGTTAGCAACACTATGATTCAAGGTAGAGACAGGAACAAATTTTAAATAACATCACACGTCGTGTCGGTGTTGTGTTTTTTTTTCTCTGTGTTCACATTATACTCCTCAGACAAGGGTTAGATCACAGTATGTGGTTAGATCGAAGTGCCTATGTCTTTGTGTTTTTGTTTCTTTAGTAAAATACCATACGTTAAGTTTTTTTTTAATCATAACATCAACCTTTTCTGACTGGCGCATCGCAATCTCAAAAGTATTTTTATCCAGCAAGACAATCTTTTACGTGACGTTAACTACCCATAAACTATTTTTGTTTTTTAATTAAAAAATGTGTATGCTGTATGAAGATATAGGAATCCACTAAACTAATGAAAGTCGACGGCAATAAACGAAAATGTATCTCGATCTCGATCTCGAAAATTTAACAAAATGACTGGTATAATTTTGATCAGAATAAAACCGCGATGAATATCATTGCGTGAGGTTTAGTTAGAGAGATCTAGAGTTATATAGAGAGATAATTAGAGAGATATTAGAGATATCTTTCAAATTTAAATTTTCTATTTTGATTAATATACTAGTTATTAATTTTTAAAATGGTTTGGTTTTTGGCTCCAGTTTATAGTTGGATGTTTCGAAACACGGCATTTCCGCTTTCTGCCGTCAGCTTAATGAACCCCTACAGTTCTATAAAACAATTTTCATACAATCTTCATTTAACCTCCTAGTAGTATCCTCCTTTTGTGAAATGACATGACATTGGCATCCGTTCCTCCACACTCTGCCATATGTGAGAGGAATCAAAGGTATAGCCATTCCATTCTTATCCTATTTCGTCAGGTAACCATATTTTTTCTTTCTTTGGCAATGTTTTGAAAACGTTTATGTTTTGTCGGAACTCGAAGTGATGTGATAATAGGAAATCTAATTTATTAAACCACAAAACATACTACAGTAAAACCTGGTTAAGTGAGCCATTAAAAGACCTGCAATATTGTTTCACTTATAGAGGTTTTCCACTTACCCAGTGTCTCAGATATCCAGGTAAAAATAAATATCTGTCTCATTTACAGGCGGTGGCTTGACCCATGTCAAACAATGTTCAAGTTCAGGAATTCTGATAAAGGTACACGTTTTAGTTTTCCGTCCTTCAGAACGTTGTGATTTAATTTTATGTTTATCCTAAATTATTCTACAAAGAGTAGATTTTGGCACATTAAATTCGACACAAACTTCATCGCGTGTTTTCCCACTTTTATAAACGGATATTAACTTCATTTAAAGATTTTAGATTTCGTTTTTACATTTTTCAAATAAAAATCCGTATGATAGTAAAGCGAAACTAAAACTGGAGGTCGTCGAGGCTCAAAATTACTTACGCAGTTAAGTGCGGAATTTGCGGGTAGAATAAGAATAAGTAAGAAAGCAAACAAAACGATATTATCTCAGTTACAGAGGTTTATGCATATAAAATTCACTCGATGTCTCAGTTATAGAGGTAACTATGATGACAAATCGAAAAAAAGAATCCCAGATTAGAGGTTTACTTTGCCCCACTAACAGAGGTAATTCAGTGCCAAAGTGTTGGTCCCTCAAAATGAGTACCAGCTATGGAGGTTTTTCAATTAACCAGGTTTCACTGTATATAAAAACAACCATATTGTATATTTAGGCTAAAAATACACATTACATTATCTAAAATATATTAATATTATTATTTAATTTCTTAGATCTTTAATCAAAAAATCTTTTTTTTTATTAATTAATTACTTAGATACTTTTGGATTAATTGGGTATTAATTTTAAAATTAAACTGGTATTGCAGTTCACATTAGTCTGGTCGAAAAAATCCGTGAATATGTATTAGTCAATACTTGAATTATTACCGGTTTCTAAAACATAATATATCTAGGTTACGATGGGGTTTTCGACCTCTATAGAAGTTGCATCTCGTTTGAGTCAGTGAGTTCGTCTCGTTATGAGACTGCCAGGAATGATTAGGTTGTGTTTCCTGAAGCTTCAAAAGATTCTTAATATTTCCAGTCCTGCCTGTCCTGGGACATATAAAAATATTTTCGAATTAGGAACCACAACTCCTATAGATTAGCGATTGTAAAGTAAAAATATTTGGGGTCTTGTAAAAATATGATAATGAAAGAAGAGTCTCGTTGTACAAGTCACTCACGGAGTACTATTACAACTCCGGTTCCGTAATATATGATATCTAGCTTTACGATGAGAAATGAAACCAAATACCATAGCCTGTCTGACATGCCAAAGGACTTGCCGTTAAAGAGTACCGGGTACCGGCTATGAGACTGGTTTAAACCAACGTTATATGAACATACAATTTTATATATCTAAGAAGGTACAAAGATTAAAGGCGCGAACACTGCTAGTAGGTGCTCGTAGTACAAAATAATCGTTTATAGTCATGGTAAACCGCATATCCTATTGAATAAAATTACATAGTTACACACTAATACTCATTGCGGAATGCGGTGACAGGTATACATTAAACAATGGGTACAACTCTTAATTACCAGTAGTGTTTAGTAGTAGTGTATTAGTTTAAAAGAAAGTTTTTGAAGACAAAGTCATTTTACAACAGTAGGTACCCAAACTGATAACGATGCATTGATTATAATCCTACAAACAAACATTAGGCAATGCTCAGTGGCAAGGAATAAATGTATCGATCGCCCTTCCGTTCGCAAAATATAAGATCCGAATAAATAAAATTAGGTTTTATGCAGATTATTCAAAGGTAATTTATAAGATCAGGTTTGTCAATGATGTCAAAGAGACGTCATCCGCGTATCTTTCATTTTGAAATAACACTATTAATATGAGTTCTCACGAAATCGACCAATTTCAATCGAGGAACAAACATGGATTTTTCGAGACGACTTTAAATTCAAATGCAGATCTATAAATAAATCGAAATTTGAATTTAAAGTCGTTTAAATATGTAAATATGATGGAAAAAATTTTGATAATAGAATAGTAAATAATTATAACCACATAAAATTGTTAGAACTGAAAGCAACACAATTTATTTATTAGTTGGAGTTAGTGTAATATTGTTCTTTTTTCTGAATATACGAGATGTGTCCGCAGCAGCACGTAATACTTAATAACTTTCTCAAAGAAACATGTTTCCAGATGAACTTGAAAATTTGACTTTAGATTTAACTGCTCAGAGGATTGGTAGTTATTTTATAAGTAGAATTTTAAAATTCATTTAGAATAATCTTTTAGTTGGGAAAATAGCTCGGAACAATGCTGGAGATAAACCTTGTATGACGGTGACAAAGTGATTCTACTCTGCCTGATGTAAAGCATGAGTTAAAAGAATCTAAGAGCAGTGACCACCATACTCATTGTGGTTGCACACTGTATTGTCAAGTAGTTGCTTATGCTTGCTAATATTTACAACGCATATTTAACAGCTGTTTAAAAAAATATTGTAAATAGTTTATGGTGTCAATCATATGATAATCTATTTCAGAAAAAAAAATATGTTGCGAAGAAAAATGTTAGACTAGAAATATTACTCTGAAATTAATCATGTTGGCTCTTGCATGTACTCGCAGCATGAGGTTTTTTTCAGTAATTTATATTTATAAGTAAAATAATAAAAGAACAATAGCTAAATATAATTTTATTTAACAAAAAATTTCTTTGACAACAGAAAATCAGTCTTCTCAGTTTTCACTTCACAGCTTTCCACTGTTGACCATCAAATTCTTCAAATATGCATTTTATAAGTGCTAATAATTGGTCGTAAATGGTTACAAAATAGGTTTAATAAGAAATGCAATAATGTCGATGTCCGGGTCAATTAAATTTTAATTAATAATAATTTGGAAACAAGACAAGAACAAATTCTTTTAACCGAGTCTTATAATTGGATAATAATTTAATAGCACTTAAATTCCTAATTACTTGTTGCCGTTTTGTATACTATATACTTAGAATAAACTAACTTCTGCCCACGGCTACGCCCGCATATGTTTCGTCTATCGTGATGTAAAGTAACCTATGACCTTCTCCAATCTATATTTACTCTGAAATTCATCTAAATCTGTTCTGTGCTGTAGTCGTGAAAGCATAACAGACTGAGTTACTGTCGAATTTATAAAATTAGTATGGACGTAACCAACACCATTAATTAATTCTTTACCACTTACTACTTTATAGGTACCTCTACCTACAACATTATTGGAACCGTCTATTTACGTGCATTTATATTAATAGAGTCAAGAAATGACCACAGGTGTTACATAAATTAGGCAGTTTTACCACAGAATACATAATATTACCAGTACAGAACACTCACTCCGAAAAGTAAATTAAAGTTATAGATACCCTCGGTGTCAAAAGATTAAGTTCAATTCAGATCGCACGGCGCCGAATCACTACGATTATATTTACCTACAATTGCGTCTCTTTCTATCGTGTAACTCTTAACTGTTCTGACGATGTCTGTTCGACCAGCGTGTCTGACCCGGCAGGCAGCCGGCCGACTATACCTAAACTGCGGAGTGACACCCCCCTGGTTTTACTTTTATAAAAATCTTGTACACCATGTACTTTATAAAATAGTACATTAAAATACACATCCTGCTAATATTAAAAATGCGAATGTTTGTCTTTGTATGTATATATGGATGTTGGTAACTGTTTCACACCGAAACTACTAAATTAGTATTCATCAGAATAATACTGTACGGTGCAACCGTACTCTACAATTACTGCGCTCTCATCATATTTGTATTATTACATTACTACCATTTTTATTGTAAATCAGTGCACAACTCGCGTTCATACGACGTACATGTCACTCACCTAATGAAGCAATTATCAATAAATATCAGTTAAATATATCAGTGTCTATCAATTATCAATTTAGCAATCATTCCCAAGCTGTACAGTTAGCAGACTGTACATCTTTTATGGTCCTTCGAGTGTAACCGTAACACGGGACTACAGCGCGAGTGTTCTATCAAGATACATCGAGCTCCCGATTGCGGAATATCAGCACACCTGTGGACACTACCAGCGTCACATCTCGCTAGGAGCAGCCCCAGGAGTAAGCACAGCAGCATACATACAGTGTGTTTGCAGTTCAGCATTTTCAAGTAAGATCATTCCATTTAATCTTTAAGTCTTAATTCATCATGGAAGACATTCACATAAATCAGGCCGAACTTTTCGGCGCTATGACAAAGCTATTCACAAACATCAAGAAGGATAGTGCTAGTCGTAAGACTGATGATTATTTTAAACGGCGTTTAGAACTATTAGCCACATACTGGGCCGATTATCAGCACAACCATGATCGGCTTTGTACGGAGGAAAGCAGGTCTCACCCGTATTTTTTAGAGAACCAGTATGAACAGGCAGAACGATTGTACAAGTCTATTAAAACATTACTTAGACAGCAGCAAGCATCACTGGAGGTGAAGCCTTCTGATATCTCAGATCAAGAGGAAGTCTCTCAGCAGAGAGAGATATACGGCGTTTCAGCAGAGAGAGAGGATGATCCATCATCAATACAAGCATCTCCAGTTCGCTCCTCTAGAGGAACGTCTAGCAAGTCGGACGATATGTATAGAAAACAAAGCAGCAATATCAAAGCATTTAAAAGAACCGTAGCTAATTTGAAA
Organism: Phragmatobia fuliginosa; assembly: GCA_932526445.1. Taxonomy (NCBI): domain Eukaryota; kingdom Metazoa; phylum Arthropoda; class Insecta; order Lepidoptera; family Erebidae; genus Phragmatobia; species Phragmatobia fuliginosa. The sequence goes on along the minus strand of OW052074.1, from coordinate 12,290,433 downwards.
TTGGACGAAATCGAGGAGAAATGGGATTTGGAAGACGCCCTGAAAGAATTACAATTAAGATGGTCTGTAATCGACAAACTTCACTGGGAATTGGACGGAGAGTTAGGAGTATTGGACGAACAGTATGAGCAAACATATTCTAATCAGGAAAATGTATACAACAAGCTGAGAAAGGCTATCAATAGCAAGTTAGGGTCTGTTGTTCACAAGATAAAATCAACCCCGAAAATGGAGATACCTATGTTCAGCGGATCTTATCAGCAGTGGACTACATTTAAGGATTTATTCCTTGAAACAATCCACAACAATAATTCACTCTCAAAGGCACAGAAAATGCAACACCTCAAAAACAAATTGAATGGAGAACCTGAGAGACTTATTCAACACCTTAAAATATCATCAGACAACTATATTCCTAGTTGGGATATCCTGAATCACCGCTACAATAATGTTAAATTGATTTGTAGGGCTCATTTGGACTCATTATTCAGCATTCCGGCAGCACAACATGCTAATGTCAATCATATCAAACGTCTGCATGACACAACGATTGAGACATTAGAAGCCATCAAGAACATGGGGGTGGACGTAAGCTCTTGGGACCTTATTCTTGAATATCTTTTAACTCCAAAATTAGATGTAGTCACTTATGATGACTACAGTTCATCATTAAAGGATTCCAGAAGTATACCAAAAATTCAGCACTTTTTGACATTCTTAGAAGAGAAATTCACGAATATGGAGTCGTCACGCAGAAAGCTAGACAATCATTTATATAGATCAATCAATCCCAGCAGCTACAAGCAATCATCATATCAATCTAAGCATTTATATCAATCATTTTCAACACGTGGAGAGGTTATTTCACAACCAACAGGCAACAAAATTGCCGATTCAAGCAGAAATTATAAGTGTCCAATTTGCAAGACAAATGACCACGGCTTGTTTCAGTGTAAACAATTTCTGGAAATGACGCCGCAAATAAAACATAAAACCATAGCAAAATACAATGTGTGTCAAAACTGTCTTTATTCGCATAACGGCAACGCTTGTATTTCAAACAAACGATGCCGCGAATGTAACAGAAATCATAATACATTACTTCATGCAGCATTTACACAATCGAGTTACAACTATTCCACTGCAAACTCATCAAAGGCAACGGATAACTCGATACGCGCTTTGAAATCCGAAGCACCGCAGCTATCGCGCGGCAATTCACACGTATCACTGAAAAATAATATGCCAGATGTACTTTTACCGACGGCAATAATCAAAGTACAATCAAACGATGGGTCTTTTCATATTTTACGTGCACTTTTAGATCAGGGATCCCAAACTTCCCTTATAAGTGAAAGGGCAGCTCAGCTTCTGGGTTTATCTCGCAAAAGATGCCCAGGGGTTATTTGGGGGGTTGGCGAAAAGGAAACCAACTGCAAGGGATTTATGACAATCAACTGTGCGTCTACATCCGGTAACTTTGAGTTTGAGGTCGACGTTTATATCATGAACAAATTAGTAAAGAATCTACCCAATCACACATTCCAAAAACCTACGTGGTCATACTTAGATAATATCACACTAGCAGATCCTGATTTTAACGTCAGTCGTTCAATCGATTTACTTCTTGGTAGCAGCATATACTCGAAATTATTATTAGAAGGAATCTGTAGAGATTCTGAGTACAGTGCATCAGCACAGAATACCCGCTTAGGCTGGATATTGAGTGGAGATATCATACAATCATTGCACTGTAACGTCGTTATACATAACCTGGATGAAATCCAGAAATTCTGGGAAATAGAGGACATCACTGAGGAAACGTCTCTATCATCAGGAGATCAACAGACTGTAGATTTTTATCAGAAAACTACAACTCGGCGAGAGGATGGTCGTTATCAAGTCAGATTGCCTCTTAAGCCAAACTTTAAAAATATGTTAGGATCTTCTAAACCCAAAGCAATAGCATTATTTAAATCATTAGAACGAAGATTTAAGCAGAACCCCAGCATTCAACATGAGTATCAGAAATTCATGACTGAATATTCAGAACTGGGTCACATGAAATTAGCAAGTAACAGCTTAAAACCTGAGTGTTTTCTTACCCATCATTGCGTACAGCGCCCCGACGCAACCACGACTAAATTTAGAGTAGTGTTTAATGCGTCCGCTACAACATCAACAGGCAACAGCCTAAATGACATTATGGAAGCTGGACCTAATCTGCAGCAGGACCTCCAGTCCTTAATTCTCAAATGGAGGCAGTACAAGTATGCTTATACTGCTGACATTGAAAAAATGTTCCGACAAATTTGGATACATGAAGACGATCAGCGTTATCAGAAAATCATATGGCGCAGCTCATCATCAAGTCCTATTCAGGAGTACCAGTTAACCACTGTTACATACGGTACCAGAGCCGCACCCTTCCTGTCTATGATGACATTGAAACAGCTGGCACGAGATGAAAAAGACAACTACGCGTACAGCTCAGCAACAAAGGTCCTTGAAAACTCGTTCTATGTCGACGACTTATTACACGGATCTCATTCACTCGAATCAGCAAAGTTACTCACCTCAGATCTTATCAAACTATTAAAATCGGGAGGTTTCAATCTCAGAAAATGGAAATCAAATGTCCCTGAGTTATTGGACCACACTCAAACCGATGACAACATTCAAGATAACTTTAATTTTAAGCAATCAGAACAAACAAAAACATTAGGCCTTATCTGGAATCCGAAAAATGATACATTCCGGTACGAACTGAAATTCGAGTCAACGCCTAATCCTATCACAAAGAGAACGTTATTATCAGACATCTCGAAATTATTTGACCCCTTGGGATGGCTCTCACCATTGTCAACTAAACTAAAAATCATTTTTCAAAAAGTATGGTTGTGTAATATCAAATGGGACGAGCCTCTACCGGAAGATATTTTATCAGATTGGCTAAATATCAAAAATAATTCAGTCCGCGTGAATCATTTACAAGTACCACGTTGGATAGGCACAACAAATAAGCGTAACAGTATAGAATTACACGGGTTCTGTGATGCATCGCAGAAAGCATACGCATGTGTAATATACTGCCGGATCACAGGAGATGAACAATCACCACCCGTGCTATTAGTCGCGAAAACAAGACTTGTACCCATCAGCAAATCAGTTTCATTACCGAGACTAGAACTATCAGGTGCACTTCTACTGTCAAAACTCATGTCTAAAGTTCAACAATGTTTGTCAAACTACAATTTGAACATATACGGTTGGGTTGACTCAATGATAGTATTGGGTTGGCTAAACGGGGATCCAGCACGATGGAAGTCGTTTGTAGCTAACCGTGTAAATCAGATAACTAAAATCATGCCCAATAATTGCTGGCGTTACGTTAAATCATCTGAAAACCCAGCTGACTGTGCTAGCCGAGGCTTGGATGCAGGTCAGCTCGAGGGTCACACTCTGTGGTGGAAGGGTCCTCTGTGGCTTTCAACATATGACCCCCTAGAGGACCAGAAATCAATTATTTTTACAACAAACGAAGAACTGAAAAATAATTTACAAGTAAACGTAACCCAACAACAATACAATAGCAGTGTATTAGATTACATAATATCAAAGTACAGTTCATTCTCTAAGCTTGTAAATGTTTATGCAATGCTTTTGAGATACATTACACGATTACGACTAAAACAAAGGGTACAGAGCAGACATCTTACTCTACAAGAAATACAAAATGCAACCTTGAAGTTAATTAAACATGTACAACAATTTGATTTTTCAGACGAAATAAATAACTTACAGCAAGGCAAGCCTGTTTCTAATAAGAGCAAAATATTGAATTTGAATCCGTTTTGTGACAAAAACGGCATCCTTCGCGTCGGTGGGAGGCTCAAGCACGCCAACATCGACCCCCGAATGAAACATCCAATCATTTTATCAAAAAATAGTCGTTTAACCGATCTTATAATAACTCAATCACATATTTTTACGTTTCATGGTGGTCCTCAGCTAACTTCGGCATTTATACGCCAAAAGTATTGGATTGTTGGCGGAATCAGAGCCGTTAAATTCCAGTTGCGTCGTTGCGTCAAGTGTCGTCGTCACAATCCTATCAATCAGCACCAAATAATGGGAGATTTACCACCAGAACGAACAAACCCCTCACGCCCGTTCCAAAACGTTGGTGTAGACTATACAGGTCATATTTATATCAAGGCCAACAAAGGTCGCGGAATAAAAACTCTTAAAGGTTATGTGGCTGTATTCATTTGCATGGCAACTAAAGCAGTTCACTTGGAGCTAGTGTCAGATTTAACAGCATCAGCATTTCTGGCAGCTCTCCGTAGAATGATAGCCCGCCGAGGTTTACCAAGCAATTTATATAGTGACCAAGGAACTAATTTCATTGGAGCAAACAAGATCATACAACAAGAGTATAAGGATATCCTTAGCACATTTAATCAAGATTTCCAGGCAGAGATAACAAAGCTGGGGATTGAATGGCACTTTAACGCACCTTCATGGCCGTCAGCAGGAGGGCTATGGGAAGCAGCTGTTAAAAGCCTCAAATATCACCTAAAACGAGTAGTCGGTGAGCAGCGGTTAACATTCGAAGAATTTAGCACAATTCTTTATCAGCTGGAAGCTTGTCTAAATTCCAGACCTCTATGTCCACTAACCGAGGATTCAGCAGATCTAAATTACCTTACACCCGCTCACTTTTTATCATGTGGGCCAACTTTGACACTCTTTGAGACGGAAAGGGACTTACGTACCCGCTGGAATTTATCACAAAGAATTTATCAGGATATATGGAAGCGCTGGCGTAGTGAATACTTGACCCAATTAAACACAAGAAGTAAATGGAGACGCCCCCAGCAAAATATCAGGATTGGAGACTTGGTGTTGATACACGATGCCAATTTACCTCCTGGAAGATGGGCAATGGGAAGGGTGATACAAACACACCCCGGAAGTGACGGATATATCAGAGTAGTCACGCTTCAAACAAAAAACGGAGTAATGCAACGACCAATCGTCAAGCTTACACCGTTATTAGATTGTTCAGAACAGAACAAAGAACAACCACCATCACCAGATCTACCAGATCACACAGCATCAACACAACCCTCACATACCAGAACTCGGAACAAGACGAGTTATACGTTTACATCTATAATAACACTACTTTTTATTGCATTATCTTTAATATGCAACGTACAAGCTGCTTACAACATAACTCAAATAAAAGGCAATCAGGCAATTTATTTTAATAAGATATCGGAGATGAGCTTAGTACAAGATCAGTGGAAAATAATCGTTTATTACGATATGAAACCATATTGGCATGGGTTTAACATATTTAGCATTAACATGAATCACCTTCAACAACTATGTACACAAACAGAGAGGAGATCCTATTGTGACGTAATCATGTTGCAGTTACGTCACGGATTCACAGAACTAGAATACTATGACCGCATGTTACTTAGTCAGCAATTTGAGGCGCGTACGCGCACGAGACGAGGTCTTATCAACGGTGTAGGATACATTGCAAATGCGGTCACTGCACTCTACCAATCATATGTGGAGATCATGTTACAACTGAACATATGACGGGCGTCAATACAATAGCAATAGGGAACAACTGCGTCATCAAGGCTGAGACCTTTACAATTATGTCACATAAGCATCAAACAAATCACATGCAAGAGACACCCGATATTGTAGCCGTAGACGTTGCGCCCATAAACCACCTTATCAACTTATCAGTACCCGTAAATGACATTGAAAACAGTGAAGAGAATTATCAGCAATTTTATATTAACAGATAATTCAGCTGAAAGCAGCCTCCAACAAGGAACTCGATATCGACCAGGATGTATCATACCACGATGTCCATCACTACGTCGCCATCTACTGTGTGGGGGCGGCAGGGTTAGCCCTCGCTGCCTATGTGTACGTGCGTTCGCGCCGGCACCGCACCATTCAGCTAGAGCGTTCACCTGCAGAACCTAACGTACACTACCGTGCCAGCATTAGTGAGCTAAGTGCAAGCGCTTTTCCAAATCAAAGTGTTCAGTGCGCGAGTGACGTAATTCGTAGTGATCAGTGTGTGAAAGAAACAAAAAAAATAAGTGTTTCCGTAACCGATAGAGCTACTTCACCTATCATTAGAAAATGTAGTTTTAAGCCATCATCTAACAACTTAGAGATATAAGTAAAATTGTATTATCACCTTGTACCATCAGGTCATACTAACACCATCATTTCACAGCATCAATCATCTCGCAATTCGCGCCCGGGAGCATGTACGGTGCAACCGTACTCTACAATTACTGCGCTCTCATCATATTTGTATTATTACATTACTACCATTTTTATTGTAAATCAGTGCACAACTCGCGTTCATACGACGTACATGTCACTCACCTAATGAAGCAATTATCAATAAATATCAGTTAAATATATCAGTGTCTATCAATTATCAATTTAGCAATCATTCCCAAGCTGTACAGTTAGCAGACTGTACAAATACATAGACTACTTTTTCCGCGCTACCCGAAAAAACCCGATAACATAATACGTTTATATTATTTTTATGCCTAGTTATTAAGGCCAGTAGATGTGTGAGTGAATAATAATAGAAAATGTGTATGTATTTAAACATGTATTTGTTTTCATTAAGTGTTGTCTTGCACACCAACAGTTATTATGTTGAGTGTTGGTTGCTGGACTGGACTGGGTTGATAGAGTTGCGCACTCTATCATCACGGGCCTATTATGAAATTGTAGTTGATAATGTGGGTACTTATTCGGATATAGATTTGAGTTTACGCACGTATTGGGTAGTAGGTTAATTACGAAAAAAGCCGCACTTGACAATAACCACACTTGAAAATGTGAAAATGACTTTAGGCATATATTAAAACAAAAGCTATGCAGATAATTCATCATTTAAAAACGTCAGTCGTAAAGTTTGATTGTTTAAGCTCTGCTCTCAGCCCCATTGGTATTATTCCGAGGCGACGAAGAAGTTTTTGTAGGGGACTTTGTGTTTGCACAAGAACCGAGTAACATAGTACTAGCCTCCCTTCTTCATTTCGGATTTGCCATCTTAGAAAACCACGTTGATTCTGTAAAGATACAAAAATAAGTTCGTCAATTCAAACGGCAGTAACGTCAAGTAAAAGATATCGAATTGGCACTCTGCCGAATTTGTTGAACGAAGTTTTTATCGAAATAGGTATGAATTAAAAAATATGTACGGGGTGGCCCAGAAAGACCGAAGTGGTGTGAATTCCTTATAACTTTTTTATTATAATTTTTTTTTTCTTTTCTTTTCAGTATTTTGTAAAGAAGACTTGGATAATTTATAATGGAGCAATACACAATTGAACAACGTGCCCAAATTGTTGAAATTTACTTTTCAAATCAACGGTCCATTGTGTTGACTCAGCGTGCATACCGTCGTCAATTTAATGTGCGGGTTGCACCCTCTCAGTCAACAATAAACCGTCTGGTTGCAAATTTTCGAGAACAAGGAGCAGTAAGGAACCTTCCTGGTCCCGGCAGACACCGAACTGTCCACACGGCTGACAATATTCAAGTGGTACAGGAGAGTATTCGGGAGGATCCAGAAACATCAACCAGGAGACGTTCGTCACAACTGGGCCTCTCAAGAACGTCGCTGCAGCGAATTTTGCACACCATAGGATTGTTTCCATACAAAATTCAACTTGTCCAAGAATTGAAACCAACAGATTACCAGCAACGACTTGACTATGCAATTTATTTCCAGCAAAAAGCACAAGAGAATCCAAATTTTATTCATAACTTAATAATGAGTGACGAAGCCCATTTTCAATTAAATGGGTTCGTTAACAAGCAAAACTGTAGGATATGGGCTACGGAAAACCCGAGAGTACTTCATCAACGACAATTGCACCCAGTTAAGTGTACCGTTTGGTGCGGTGTTTCTTCAGAAAGGATCATTGGCCCATTTTTTTTTGAAAATGAACAAGGTGTCGCCATTTCCGTCAATGGTGATCGATATCGGGCCATGTTGCAAAATTTTGTAAGGCCAGCCGTGGAAAACCATCCGCAAATATGGTTCCAACAGGATGGAGCCACAGCGCACACTGCGAGGGCCACAATGACTCTTTTACGCGACATCTTTGGTGAAAGAATAATTTCTCGTAACAGCAATTTTAATTGGCCTCCGCGTTCCCCGGATTTAACCGCTCCAGACTGTTTTCTTTGGGGCTATTTAAAAGGAAAAGTTTATGTTAATAAGCCTAGGACTATTGAGGAGTTAAAAACCAATATTCGAGAAGAAATTAACAACATACCACCGGAAGTTTTGCGAAAGGTCATGGAAAATGAGTTGGAAAGAGCACATTTGTGCGAAGCAGAATATGGCCACCACTTGCGGGATATCATTTTTAATAACTAATCCAAAAATATTCCCCATAAATTTAATGTATTTAAAAAAAATAAAAAAAAAAAAATATCTCTTAAATAAAAAGTTATAAGCAATTCACACCACTTCGGTCTTTCTGGGCCACCCTGTAATACATATTTACATATATGTATATGTTTTAGTAGACGATGTAGTAGACTATAGTGATTGACAGTGATTTAAGTTCAATTATATACTTTTGATACATCTGAGTCTGATTAAAAGTTTAGCTGAAAATCTAACTTTGATATTTGTGTTTGAAGTAACTATTTACATGTGATGAACTGGTGACACCTTCGGTATGTTAAAAGTAATTGAAAACCTGATATTGATCTTGTCTCCCTGGTCTTGAGTTAGAAATTAATATATAAAGATATTTCAAGGAAAAGGAGAACTGAGCAAGCATAAAAATTAGATGTTGCGTTCTCCTCGTCTAGTGTTAACAGGAATTACACAATATTAAACGTTATAAATATATTCTTATCAGATTTTCAGGTGCTTAAGCTACTAGTTAGCAATAACAATACCGATTAAAATCGGGTTTTTTTAAGTCCAAGCGATAAGCCGCTTTCGTTTATGACGTGAATAGCAATATGTCAAACGAGCAAACTCACGCTAGTCTTAATTAACGCTGTATTACATTTATCACTATAAATTAATCATTCAATCTTTGACATTGACATTCGTATCTTGATAACGACTATTGGTGTTTACGTAGCACATAATAAACAATATCATCCGCATACTAGTTATCCTTGTCGAGAAGTTGTTAATCAGACAGACAGAAAAATCCTAACAAGTTTGAATGGATGTTTGTTACTCTTTCACACAAAAACAGTTGGATTGAGCTGGATGAAACTTGAAATAGAGATAGTTAACTACAATAGTATGTGATCTAATTTTTATTTACTTAGTTATTAATGAATTATTTTTAAAAGTAATAATATCACTATTATATAAATCGTAAGGGTATGTGTTCTTATAAATGAATATATCGGACGGATGACACACAACATCATCTAGTCTCAGAGCTTGTATTATGAATACTAGACAACTGATATAAAAACTACTAACAGGTTATCAGATCAGACTTAAAATTATTATATGTATGGGAATATCGTGTTATTTTTAAAACATGTTTTTGTCGTGGGATAGTTATAGAGCCCACAGGAATTCATTCGTAATGTTTTCCGAGTGAGTAAACTTGAAGTAGGTAGCTTGTTAGTAAATTTGTCAAGAGAATATCTTCTATTTAACATTCAATCCACCCGAAAGAACATTATTGTTTGATCAACCACTTTTGCATAATTCGAAAACCTAGTATTTTTTATATTCTGTTGAATATTTGATGTTTATTTTACCTCGAGTTGTTTATACAGTAAGGTGATAGGATCATTGGCCTTAATAACGAGGTCTTATACTTTTATAAATAAACAAATATCAAGACGTTTGGCAGTCAGTATGTATATACTTTTTATAACCGTGACTTTGAAGGTTCAAGTGCGAGACAAACTGCAAACTACACACAATTGTAGTAGGCATTGCAGTTGCAGTCGACCACATTGTTTTTTGACTGCGATCGCGGCAGTTTCTATTTCGAAAATAAGTGTCATATAAAGGAGTCAATAATTGATTACTGTGGCTTTTCTTAGAATATGAACATGATATAACGAGTTACATATGCATGCTCAAAGTTTACAACTAATATTTTATTCAAAACGCGATCCAAACAAGGAACTGGTGCTGTGTGGATTAAAAACCGACACAGAGGAAAACTATAAAAAATACTAGCGTGTATGAGCCATCATAAAATTCATAAGAAGTATTAAACAACGACTACTTATACTTTATAACGAATTTTGTCTCGTTGCATTGCTGTTGTGAATGTCAAGTTTATTTTAAAATTAAAGTCTGTGACCCGTTTCAGATTATAATTAATTCCACGAATGGCTTCGTGAGTCAACCCACGGAACGAAGCTCTGTGCTATGGTTATATCGGTAATAATACACACCACAAGAACAAGAACACTCTGAAGCTAACTAGCTAGCAGCTGCTAGTGCCTGCTAGCGTTGTGGAATATCTGTACATTGGGCTACATACATATATACAACGCTTTTATGATCTACAAATTTATCTTCTGAGTATTTTTTTTTATTTAAGGGGACTTAAGTGACTCTACTGTGTCTGATAGAAAGCATAAGTAAAATCCAAGAGGTCATCATCTTCATTGTGACTTTATAAAATGTAACATGATGACCCACACGGCCACACTATAGATGGCCTAGTGAAATACTTCTGCGTCATTGAGCCTCCGGTCTAGCACACGCCGTGGTGTCATCTCAGGTTGGTCTTCTATGTGAGGGTAGTGCCCGCCTCGGTCGAGCCGCCCCATTCATGCCGAAATTAGCGAGTCTCTACTACCATTAAAATAGGTGACCACGATCACAACGCCATCTAGTTCCAAACTAAGCAGAATTTGTACACATTGTACAAATGGGTAGGCGTAAATATAGTTTTTTTTTGTAAATACACATCTATTACACATAGAAAACACCCAAACTACGATACAAATATTTGCTACATTTGGTCCGACGAGAATTGAACCCGAGACCTCAGGGACAGCAGTCGCATTAATTAGACTTAATTAATCATCCATAAAACCAGGTAGGGTACCTGGTTTTATGGATGATTAATTAAGTCACAGACATAAGAAGATACTTAGATGACTATTAATATAATATAATTTTTATTACCAATTGTACTCTGGTCGGCACTGACATAATGCTGGTAAAGGATGTGAATGCGCCCATTTCCACTGGACAATCGTCGATTTCACAGCGTTCTGTGAAAAACACAATATTAAACGTTAAATACAATAAACGTTTATTACTTTGACTTGAAATATGTGTTAACATCTTTATGATTTATTTATTTGTACACAATGGAAATCACGAAATATTACATTTAATATTTATTCATTTCATATAAATTCTATAATTTCATCAGGGTTCCAAGGATTTCTTTTTTGTACCTGGCAACTAATTAGCACTTGAGACGGTATGCGATTTTTGGTTGGGTCGAGTCCGGCTTAACCACCAGTAGGTGAATTACGGGGAGATTTCCACACGCGTAGGTGAGATTTACACACACAAAAATGGGTTTACTAATATGCTGCTTATATTAATATATAAGCAGCAAACAGTAAACCCATTTATATTTTGTTTTGTTAAGACATATATATATATATATATCTCCTATTAAAACAAAATATTAATTTATTGATTTATTTCAAAATAATGTCGCAATTGTGCAGTTGTGCACATGAAATATCTGAACATTGATATTACTATGATGAAAACTTAATGTTAAAGAAAATATGATCATCAACTTTTTTTTAGCTTTTAACAGCCCTCTTCTGGACATAGGTATTTCCTTAAAAATGAGGTTTTGGCCTACTCAACCGCTCTGGCTAGACGGGCTGGCATTTTATGTTCCAAATCCGTTAACATGCGGAAATGGATAAAAGGAAAAGGAAATTATTTTTAATATACTACACTGTAGCTGCGATTGGTACTCAATTTATTTGTATTCAATGCAAATCTGTCTAAACAAAGTATTTGATTGCAAAAACAATGATAAAAACTACGAAAAGGTCATAGCAGTCATTTATAAGACTACGAGGAGTTTTTTCTGATTCTCATATACCTAATATTGACTTTACACATATTGCTGCGCAAAATGAAAGTCAACAATATTTTTTTAATGTAATACCATATTTGATAACGGTAATAATCCCGGATTCTCCCTTCCCAAAGTGGTACACCATTTGGTTTTAGGATGTCCAATTCCGACATACCCTGCCGCGAACCCCCGTTAGATGACGGGCATGGTCAAAACAAAATAGAGGCGTTAGCGATAGTAGAAAGAGATTCTTGCATTTTGCTGTCGTATTTCGTTGATGAGTGCGAGAACGGAGGCCTGGAGGCCGAAGGCGGAACTATGTAGAAGCATCTCAATAAGTTGCCATAGTGTGGGTAATCACGCTCAGTGTAGATGACCACTACTTTTCAATTATATTCATACTTTCCATCGGGTTGAGTACTTTTGCAAGCTCTTGAATAAAAAAGGGGCCAAGTGCAAGTCAGACTCGCCCATGAAGGGTTCCGTATCAGCAAGTAACATTGTATCAGCAAGTAACACGTATCAACAAAAGTTCTTGTAGTTCGTTGTAACTACAAGAACTGTGTTTTGATTGATTATAAGGTAAATTGCGGTTTACGATTTATGACGTATTACAAAAAAACTACTTACTATACTTTGTCCATTCGTTTATTGTCTTTTTGACAGGTCACGCCTATAAATTACCATTATTTTTTTTCGTAATAATGTACTACAGTAATGTCGTACTTTATAGACGGTTAGGGAAGTGGGCAGTGTGCATAGCTAAAAACAACATTTAAAACAGTTCTTGAAATACGATAAATCGATTAAACGATTAAAATAATATATCATATTATTATGATCAAAATAATTTGACTTCATGTAAGTATTGTTTCTGTAAATTTAATAAAATAAAAAGGAAATTAAAATAGTATGACTTCAAGATTAATTATTTGCAAGGAATCAAGTCGAAATTTTGGAATTTAAGTGCAAACTTAGAATAGAGAACAATAACTCTGTACATTAATTAATTTATTTTTAGACCACTGACTTAAAATGTAACTATGCACGTGTTAGTAAAATTTAGCTTTGAAATTCGTGGTTAATAACGTTTAAATCCAGAGTTATGAGAAAATACATTTGAAAAATCACATAATACTTACTAAACCGACCTTCAAGTGACTGTGTTAGGAAGTTTTATTTGTTCTGGGCCAATTATATATCGTAATAGTGCACATTTTATTTATTTAATACCGACATAAAGAATATTATATCGATCGATTTTAATTTCAAATCGAATGCGTGACGTGTGAGGGCGTCACTAATTTCGAAATTTGTTGAACTGTCAAAAAGAGGTAAAGAGAGAAAGATAATAAAGGAATGGACAGAGTATAGATCTCGTTCAAACCAATTTTCGTTGGTAGTTTGAATGCTAATGTACAAAATATTTTTTTTTAGTTTTATCACTCTCTTATTTTAGAAGTTACAGGGGGGGGGACACATTTTTCCACTTTGGAAGTGTCTCTCGCGCAAACTATTCAGTTTAGAAAAAAATATCATTAGAAACCTCAATATCATTTTTGAACACCACACCAAAATTATTATTTTTGAGTTTCAGTTCCAAGAATGGGGACCCCTAAAATGTATTGTTTTTTTTCTATTTTTATGTGAAAATATTAATGCGGTTCACAGATTACATCTACTTGCCAAGTTTCAAAAGTATAGTTCTAATGGTTTCGGAAAAAAGGTGGCTGTGACATACGGACGGACAGACAGACAGACAGACATGACGAATCTATAAGGGTTCCGTTTTTTGCTATTTGGCTACGGAAACCTAAAGAGTGGCTGTGACATACGGACGGACAGACAGACAGACATGACGAATCTATAAGGGTTCCGTTTTTTGCCATTTGGCTACGGAACCCTAAAAAGACCCTTGTTTCTGCTAACAATTTAGATACATTTCGCTTACTAACGTTCATACTTTATCAACTTTTTAGAAAAAAATATGTTACCTAACATCTAGGGTCCCAATTTAAACCTGGTGATAAAGGAGAAACCCGATTCTGGGCCTAAGCGTTACACGAATGGGATATGTACCAAAAAATTCGTCTATTTTGCTTGATTAACCTATCGAAATCTTAGCTTCATTTGCAATGGCCAAGTGTAGAAAATAAGAAGATATAATAAGAATTCTATTGTTTTAAACAATCTTTGTAAACCTTTGCAACACTTATTTCAATATACGCAACTAGCTCCACAAACGTAGCATTCCTAAAATAGGATCGATTTAGTGGAAATCGATACTTTATAAATAAATAACACTTCTTTGTTTTAGTATAAATGATTGTTTTAATAGGTATTTTAATCAATGTAAATAGAGTCTGGCCAGCGAATCGTGACACAACTATACTTACAATGGCGGCAATTCAAAATATCTACAACTGGCAGCATTAAATATAGCATGAAAGGGTAGTTTTGCATTTTTATATTAAGCCATAGAAAAACACAAATGTATCAAATCGTGTTTTTCATGTTAAAGAAAACTATAGCGGTTTTGATAACTTTTTTATTTTAGAAGTTATAAAAGCCTAACTTGTGAAATAAGCTGACTTAGAAAACTTCGTACAAAAATAAAGAAATAATAAGCAAATACAGCAATGTATAATATGTATGTATTTACAAAAAAAAGTATGTTTATGTATTTATATCAGTTGTCTAGTTTGGGGACTAGATGGCGTTGTGTGTAAAATGTCCGAAATATTTATCATTTATTATTATTATTAATTATCTATTGGGCACGATTTAATTATGGGTGAGTACATAACCCTATTTTATGCGTGGCCTGACACACACTTGGCCAATTTTTCATTAAAATAACTCAAAAAATAAACATAACCTAAAATGTAAACATTGTCTGATTTTACCGATTTGGCCATTGCTGGGAGACCTGAAAATTAGGCTCGTGAAATCGTCATAGATATTGTAATTTATGACCAAATTCTAGCACTGTAACGCCAGGGCCAAGTTTGTATGGATTTCGGGTTTCTCCTTTCACCTCATCACCATTATTTATCTAGCCTTTGCGAATCACTTTGAATCATTGTACCTAAATGGTTTTGACGCTTTGACTCTGACCCTGCATCGGAATGTAACAATTTTTAAATGAGATCAAAGAAGTAGAAGTGGGAGGAAGATTAAAACGGGAAATGCAAATAGGATCGTATTCATCTGCCCTAGTGGTAGGAGAAACCACAAGGGCAGAAGAATCCCCTGGCATACCTAACATAATCAGATTCATCATCATCATGATCAACAGCCTTTAACAGTCCACTGCTGGACAACATTATCAGATTAACATTCAACATTAGACTTTGGTGACTTACTTACCTGGAGTGACATTGGTAGGAAGGTATAAGTGGTTTATGTCTAACACCACGTTTTGATCCAGGTTACGTGATGTGAAAACTGTAACAAATAAACGTTTTATTCTAAATATAATTCATATAAGTATGTAAAGTTTCCGTTTTACTTTTTTAGGGTTCCGAAGTTTATCACTCGGAACCCTTATAGATTCGTCATGTCCGTCTGTCCGTCCGTCCGTCCGTCCGTCCGTCCGTCCGTCCGTCCTCGACTTAGCGTCCAAACGGTAAGTGGTAGAAAGATGAAACTTTGCACGAATATGTATTGTTATTACGCCGACAAAGTGATATAATAAAATTTTGAAAAATATTTTTATTTGGGGTACCTCCCCTACACGTAAAGTGGGGATGTAAATTTTTTCTCGCGGCTACCCCATCGTGTGGAGTATCATTGGATAGGTATTTAAAAAACAATACAGGGTTTCTAAGACGATTTTTTGATTCAGGTATCCGTTTGCGAGAAATTCCACTTTAAAGGGCACTTTTTTGTAAAAACAGGGCGTCCCCCCCTCTCTAAAAGCTAAACGGCTGGATCAAAAAATCTGGAAAAATTCGTGATGGTGGTCCACATAATGAACTTTGAAGGAAAACTATAACGGATTAGATGACTTTATTAATTCAGGAGTTATGGATACTTAACTTGTAAAATGCGCTCACTTGGAAAACGTCATACAAAATTAACACATTAATACGTGAACATAATAGAGCAAGATCCCAGAGCCGCCAGACCTACGTCATTTGTGCAAAGCTGAAATTTTCAGGATTATTAGTACAATGTCTTGTTAAGATGTATGCGTACCCATTAGCTTGAAAGCGGGGCCGTTTGTGAGATAGCGCGAAGTACAGATGGTAAAAAACTTTACTTACCTACGTTAAAGGTGCAAAGCTAGTATTTACATATTTTTTTAAGAATATTATTTAAAATTAAAATTCATTACTGCCAGACACTTTCAGTGGGCCATTACTTCTGCCAGACGTCTTGAAAGTTGTGAAAAAATTAGAAACTACGTTATAGTAGCAAACCTAAATTTTATAACTATATTATATAACTATATTTTATATAACTACTAGCTGATGCCCGCGGGTCCGCTCGCGTCCTAGTGGTATGAAAAATAGATGTTGGCCGATTCTCAGACCTACCCGATATGCTTACAAAATTTCATACAAATCGGTCCAGCCGTTTCGGAGGAGTATGAGAACGAACATTGTGACACGAGAATTTTATATATATTACTATATTTTATAACTAAAAAATTTATACATATTATCTAAGGTAGGTATTATTTTAAGACCCTTTGTATACGGCCAGACCAGTCCGAAGGGCCAATCATCCCCCCAGATACCTTTAAATATTTGTAGTAGTTGTAGTAGTAGTAGTAGTAGTAGCATACAACTTAACAAGACCTTGTACTAATAATCGTGAAAATTTCATCTTTGCACAAATGACGTAGGTCTGGCGGCTCTGGGATCTTGGAGTATAATAATTATCTATTGGATACGATTTTAAATCCACGTGACTGAGGAACCCTTTACTGTGCGTGGCCTGACATGCACTTGGCAGATTTTTTTAACATTAGATAGCTTAGCTTTTAATCTTGACACTGGATTAAATTTGAATTATAATTTGATAATTTCATAATTCAATGTTATATATGTTAATTTGTTAATATATAATAGTTATCAACTAGATACTCAAGTTTTCTTTTGATTTATAACATCTTTCAAACCCCAGGAATTCTCAAATTAAACTATTAACTAAAAATTTACTTAAAAAAAATATTTCTGTACTAATAGAGTTAAATTTGATAAGATAATTCTATAAGTCCGTATTTGAAATATCTGCAATGTTGACTCAGACACTTTTCAAGATATGTATTCGTAATTTAATTATAATTTATTTGTCAGCGGATATCACTAATATCAATCTTTGTACTTCTACTTACTTAGGAATATGATAAACATGAAATGTTTTTCGAAGAATTGTAGTAATGACGCGTACGATACTATTTGTCTTCGAGAACATTTTTGAATCGACTTCAGTATTACTTACTTACATAAATGACGATTTACGTACTATGACGATACAAAAATATAGATTGGACGAAAATAGTCTTATGTATGTAGTAACTTTTTATCATACATTGTTCAAAAATTTTTGGTCTTGCACTTCTTCTACGTGTAATCTTTAAGTTTTACGAATATTTAATTTTCTACAGATTTATTAATTTAAAGTTAATAAATAGATATGTGAAGACTGAAAAACGAAATACAAATGAATAGATTAAACAGACCAAACTTCAGGACGTTCTTAACAAATCAAAATTATCTTGAAATCAGGTTCGAGGTGCCAAGAGAATTCCCTTATGGGATAAAAAAGTAATGTCAAAATTAAAGTCCTTCTGTGTTTGAGAATACTTACATAAACCGGTTGTAAACTGCAAATTCACCCTTACGTTTTCTCCTACCGTAACATAGCATGGTGGTCTCATGGTACATCCCTCGATGTACACTGCTCTCAGTAAGTACGTGGAACCTGTCATAATAAAAACAAATAATAATAATAATATATCTATTACACTATTCACGTAGGCATATATAGCAGCACAGGTAGGGTAGATTCGTTTTAGTAATCGTTTGCTTCAGAATAATTTACACGCTACTAATATAATTTGTTTTGACTGCCTTGCTGGCGTAGTAGTATCTTATGCGTAATTGATTCCCGAGTAGGACTAAATGTTTGTATGATCTGCAAATAGGTATTTACTTTGGTAGAAAAAGTAAATATTATATACTAGCTGAGTGTTACCCCGATGTTATCAGTTATTTTTGTAAATCGCGATAAACGATGCGGAGCGAAGCATTTTGGATGTCAACACTTATATACTTTCTTATGCATTTAGTTAAAAACTGGACATTTGATATTACATATAGACACTCCAATTTTATTTATTTGTATATTTATATTTGAGCCTGCCAAAGTGACTCTACTCTTTCTCTCATGGAAAGCATGAGTAGAATCCAAGAGTAGTAGTCACCATTATCATTGTGAATGTAGACAATGCAACATGGTGAGTTGTGACCCACACTACGGAGGCTTAGTGAGATGTTTCTGCATCATTGAGCCACCGGTCTCGCACTCACTCTGACAGAGTATTGTCATTTCACGGAGGGTCGTCTATGCGAGGGCAGACTGCCCCGGTCGAGTTTGTCCGTTCGTGCTGAAATCAGTGTGGCTCTACTACTATTTACATATCAAGACCAACTAACTTAAGCCATACTGACTGTAAAAAGACAGATGACTTTATTTGTCAGATGTCCAATTCTGTCCTCGTAAAGCTGTTATTTTTAACCGACTTCAAAAAAAAGAAGGAGGTTCTCAATTCGTCGGAATCTTTTTTTTTTATGTATGTTCAGCGATAATTTCATCGTTTTTGAACCGATTTCAAAAATTATTTTTGCATTGGAATGGGCGTAGCTTACAGGTGGTCCCATCGTCACCATATCGAGATCTGATGATGGGATCCCAAGGAAATCGAGGGAACTCCTCAAATGTAGGCACCATTGTCGCGATTTGGGTACTCGGGATAGTTTTTCATTGAAGTCGGTTCCTTTTTGTTAAAAATATCATTTAAATAATACAAAATTTGTATAGGTACATGTTAATCCTGCACACCAGCCGATTTTGAATGCCGCTGACCGATTGAGTAATCTTTAAGCAGATCTAGAATATCAATAACTTAGTTTCTTTATTTATTTGCCGTATATTTTTTACATTGAACTGTTTTGCATGTCGATGCAATAAGGTGTTTTATAAACAATAACACTATGGTTTTTTAATCGACTTAAGAAAGGAAGGAAGATGAGGAATTCCATTGATATTCTAATCTGGTGTGGCCTTGAGGACACCGTAGTATAGATGTACTTAAACTTATCTTATTTATAGTGAAATGCACCTATCTTATTTATATTAATTATGCACCGAATAAGGATACAAGGGATTACCCATAATAAATCATGAAAGTACACAGATAAACGTATTATATATTGTAATTTATTGATGTACGTTAATAATTACGATTAATATTTTGGATTGGATGCTAAAATCTTAGCCTGAATTGGCGTGAGGAATTCGAGTAGGTTGAATAACTTTTGAGGTACAATTTTAATTCCTGAATCTTAAGAAATGATAAAAGAAATAGTGAAAAGAACTTAGAAATATTAAGTTGATTCTAATTTCAAGTATAAAATATAATTTGATATAATGTAACTTCAACTTGTGAATAATGGCACAGGGCCATTTTTCACCACAATTCTGCTAATGTCATGTATTAGAAAGACAAACTGTACAAATTACATTTTTCGAGTACCTTAGGATCTCTGTCTCCGGCGTAGGAGCAAGCATTAAGTAGTGTTTTTTCACTCAAATCAAAATTAACCCAACGCGGTGACTCCTGATCTAAGGCTAGCCATACACGGTAGAGTGTACTTAACAGGTTTACCTGCACAGTTATAACTAGTGTGAAATTTATTTCATTGTAAGTCACTAAGTATACAATTCTAAAATCTAACATAATTTGATTACTTACTATCTAAACGTATTGACTAATTAGTCTTACTAACCCAGTTTGTGTGTTAAGTGTGTTTTAGTACGAGAAAATAGAGGTTGAAAAATCATTTCAGTTCATATTTATAAATAAATCGCAATAAGTCATTATATGTAGATAACTACTTTGTTTATATGATAGCATCTGATAAATGTCTATTTTTAAACGACTTTAAGAAATAATCAATTTTATATGTAAATTTAAGTAACACTAAGTAGGTAATATCATAGGTTACAGTTTGCAATTACTGTGATGTTGTCTTGTGTAGTTTAGTCACTTAAGCAGTTTTTACGACACCCATCACCCATATGATAAATATGAGTGGTGACACTTCGTATACTGCAACTTTTGATATCAAAAACTATACTTTCATCGTAATGCAATACGTAATCGTAATAAATGTTTACAAAAACCCTAAATTGAAATTGATATTGATTAAAAACGCATTTCAACTCTTTATGTTAAATATCTATTATTAAGGAGGAGGTTTTCAATTCTTCGAAATCTTTTTTTTATGTATGTTCAACGATAATTTCGTCGTTTATGAACCGATATCAAAATTTTTTGCATTGGAATGAGCGTAGCTTACAGGTGGTCCCTTCGTCACCATATCGGGATCTGATGATGTGATCCCAAGGAAATCGAGGGAACTCCTCAAATATCATAGGCACAATTGTCGCGATTTGGGTACTCGGAAAAGTTTTTCTTTAAAGTCGGTTTCTTTTTGTTAAAATTATTTGATATAAGACTTGGTGCACGTTCGTAATAAACATACTGTCGGTTTGCCTTACTAATTGTAAATTGTGAAGAAATTAAACGAACACTAATTGTTATCAGATCTATCTGTCCATTAACACAGAACATAAAAACATCGAGAGAATACAGAATTTAAATTTCATGCATTTGCCGTGAGTTAAAACGACCTCACGGTACTTACGAACTTTGCAGTGGAATGCCACAACAGCCAAGACAAAAATTCTGCACTTGACAAAAACAAAACAAAATAAGTGTATTCGAAAATATTACCTGCCCTATTGGTTTTTGTTTTTACAACGCTTTTAGCACTAAAAATACTTGATATTTTACTAAATTGCAAGCCTAGTGCGACTGCAGTAACAGATAAGTGAAATTCAAATACGATCTATATTCTGCAGATTAATCAAATTCTAGGTTACACAGATAAGGAAAAAAGACTGGATCTTGTCTAATCAAGTGATCAAATAGTTATAATAACCAGTAGTGAACAGTCTACAAAAATAATTATCACAATTAACACTGTTAAATTAGTAGATAAGCATATTATTTGTTTCCGATGGGACCTAATTATTTTCAGTCATAGTTAACGTATGCGGCTGCTGATCAAGAGGTCTCGGGTTCGATTCCCGGGTCAGACCAAATATTTGTGTGATTCACAAATATTTGTTTCGGAGTCTGGATGTTTTTCCATGTATTATATGTATGTATTTACAAAAAATAAAGTATGTTTATGTATTTATATCAGTTGTTTGGTACCCATAACACAAGCTCTGCTTATTTTGGGACTTGATGACGTTGTGTGTAAGATGACATAATTATTTATTTATTATTATTTTATTATTAGTGAAGAGGAGAAATTCACTGCTGGACATAGGTCCCTACTAAAAAAGGTGGTCCAACCCAGGCCCGCGGATCGGAGGGGAGTAGCTATAACGGATTAATCCGATACAGTCGTTTTCTGCGGGAGGAATCTTCACACATGTTCATTTTAGACTCACATACAAAAAATTAAAAAACGGCCAAGTGCGAGTCGGACTCGCCCATGAAGGGTTCCGTATCAGCAAGTAACATGATATAAAAGTTCTTGTAGTTCGTTGTAACTTTCATCGATGTTTTTAGACTGGATGAAACGTAAATTGCGTGTTACGATTTATGACGTATTAAAAAAAAACTACTCACTAGATCTTGTTCAAACCAATTTTCGTTGGTAGTTTGCATGATAATGTATAACATATTTTTTTTTTAGTTTTATATAAATTTATTTAGAGGGGGGGGGGACACACATTTTTCCACTTTGGAAGTGTCTCTCGCGCAAACTACTCACTTTAGAAAAAAATGATATTAGAAACCTCAACATCATTTTTGAACACCTATCGATAGATGGGGTATCTATCGATAGGTGTTCACACGTATAGGTTTGATGAAAAAAAAATTTTTGAGTTTCAGTTCCAAGTATGGGGACCCCCAAAATATATTGTTTTTTTCTATTTTTATGTAAAAATCTTAATGCGGTAAATCATTTATTTTAAGTTTTCCTTTTCCTTGCAGTGAATGTTGTGATGTTGTCATGCATCGTTTTTCATTCATTAGTCGGCTTTTACGACACCTACAGATTGTTTTTTTTTATTAAGGGCCAAAGATGTCTACGACAATGAGGTTTACATGAATTTCTTTTGAGTTCCTATTACATATTATTTCTATGCGGAAATAAAGCAATATCTAAAAAAAACAAGCGGTAGTTAATGGTTTACTGTGGAATAAGCTGATAAGTTTATTGTATGATATCTGATAGTAGATTTACCAATAACAAACAAACTACCTCTAGGTATATGCCTCATTACAACAGTTATATAGGAATGTTTAGAAAACAGGGTTATTCGGAGTCTTGAAACTTAAATTTAATAATTGTTACATAAGAATTTGATTAACTAGGTACCTACTGGCAAGTCTTCTCGATATATGTATATCCTATTTAAATATTATTTTAAGTCTTGGTACCTGGCATAGAGCAACACCAGTACTGTAGATGTCTGTAGCTCTATCGTACGTGGATAATTTACAGGTTGGACCAAAAGTTCGTTTACATTTCAAATGATGATTTAAAAGAAATTAGTTATGTGAGATAAAATCTGTTTGTTCATTATTAAAGTACACAAATGGGAATTTTTTTGTTTAAAATTAAATCATCCATATGAGATCCTTGACTATTTTGACACTGCTGCAATCTGGAGCGAAAATTTTTAATGACGGCTACGTGTTTTCGTGAAATGTTTGCATTTCCTTTCGAAGATTGTTGTAGTTGTTGAAAACGTTGTTTTTCAGGTATCCCCAAAGAAAGAAGTCCTTTGGAGATAAGTCCGGGCCACGAGATGACCAATTAATGGCACCTCATTTGGATATCACTTTTTGTCCAAAAATCTCGCGAACAACACTTAATGAGTTGTCGGAAGTGTGGCATGTTGCCCTATCTGGCTAAAACCATGATCGTAGATTAAACCACCGAAATCCTGAAGCGCCGGTGAAAAAAGGTTCTGTAGCAAGGCAATGTATTCACTGTTACAGAATTTCCTCGGCGACCTTAAAACATGGACTAATAATGCCTCTTGCTGACAAAGCTGCCCATACACACATCTTTGATACTTCAATTTAGGATTAGTGTGACTTCAATACCTGCAATTTTGCCTATTCACAAGGCCCATTCAGATGGCAGTGGGCTATTGTCTGAGAAAAAATGTCGATAAAGCTAATAACTATTCAGTAATCTGTGGTAGTGGGCTTGGAGAGTAGAGCTGCTGACTAAGCAAGATGGCAGCCAAAGCAGCACTTAGATGCATATCTCATATATAACAGTACCTACTTATTAATTATTCTACGCATAGTTTCTGATCTAATATATACTTCAAAGTTTGAATTATTCACGGTTTTAAATCATAACTAATAAGACGTAAATAAACTGAGGTGTCATATGTAAATATGATAAAGAATTTTCCATTCTCAATATTATAGATTCGTAACGATTGCCATGAAGGCTAAACCGGTACTCTGATTTTAAAGAAATTTGGAATGGAAATATGTACTTTGATTCCGTACGATAACAATTTTTCCGTTGCTGGTTGCTGGAAGAAACTGCTTTTAGCGATAGAACAGAAAATTGCACCATAAACAATTTTTTGTATCCTAATATACAGTTCTGACTTCCTAAGACGAAACTTGCTGGTAGTTCCTAGGCTTGATTACTGGCGTATTCAGTTAGAGTCAGCCACTTAAGTAAACTATGTTTAGATAATTTGCTAACTGTAATTGTGGAGTAGCGGTGTTACCCGTTGTTATTGTTGTATAACTAGTACCAATTAAAAGTAAAATAAATTAATCCTTATATCATCAGTTACAGTTACTGCCTGTAAAATTCCCGTCTAAAGTTAGCCGTTTCATAGAATCACCTGAAGTAACAGACAGAAAAAAATTTGAAATGCTGTTTTTTATGTACCGTTTAAACTCTCATACTCATTTGAAATTTAGTAAACAACTGTTTATAATTTTCAACTACAAAGAGAAAATTCGATTTTGTTTATTTGTATAAAGAATATTTACAATATTTACATAAATCGCCAAAAAAATCCTCCGAATTATCGTTTACTGGTAGCGTTCCCAAAAGAATGGCAGAATTGGCACGTTGAATAGAAATAATTATTCACTGTGCTAGAAAAAGGCCAGCCTTTTGGTCACGAGAAGCGTCAATCACGCTTGCTTAGCTAGTTGTTTAAACATAGCAAGAGCATTTGTACCCCATGAACCTAATTAGTACAGCTGGAAGGCCAGTGGTAACAAGAGCACGACGAATAATGTCGTTAATATTGGCATGTCAAGATATGCGGCCAGTGAGTCTGCTATAAGAAAAGCTATCAGTCTACCCGTGACCACGAGCGGTATAACCCGTTCGAAACGTCGGAAAATAGAAGGTATCGTAACCTTTATAATATTATCGCGAATAAGTCCCGTTTACAGTAAAAACATGAGTAAGCTATGATGTCTTCTCCACAACTGTAATTGTCATGATCTTTTCAATAAGATGTTGGTAAGAATTATATCTGCAATAGGTACCTATTCCAGAACTATCACTACGAAATGCATGACATTCAACTGCATGTCCCAGGTATGGCGATTTTTTGTTGGAAATTTGTTTTTTAATTAATTAATCTTTTTATAAAAAAAAGTGTATTGGTAAAAGAAAGATCTCACATTTTAAAGGACTAGACAATAAATACAATTGTAACAGTAATACCCATATATCAACATAAAAAATCTAATGAAATGCATAGAAAGTGGCTTTAGTGACTAATCTCGTTGAAAAGCTATATCTAATCCTTTTTAGCTTATTCCTAAATACGTGATATCAATATTGATGACGGTGTTGCAATAATTATTATTTACAAGGAATGTAGATTATAATTTATATTCCTTGTGGTGTAATTTTTTTTATGTAATAGCTGCTAAAGTTACTCTACCTACTCTGCCTTATGGAAAGCATCTGGCTAGACTCCAATACTTTACAAACATGCTTTGTCTTTTTAAACATGGATAATGCAGCATGATCATATTTGTACTAATTATATTAGTACAACTTTTAATATACTACCTACTTACTACCTATACTACTTTTACTACTTACCAACTATAAGTCATCTGTCAGAGTTATTGTATTAATAACTCTTCAAATTTACTCACAAGCGACTCCAGATAGTTTAACACAAGCAGTAAACGTTATAAATCAAGACCTAATGCAAATATGCAACTGGAGTAGGGAATATGGACTGAATATAAACCCAACTAAACCGCAAGTCATTACAGTAGGTAGTTGACTGCCTTGACTGCCTCTTGTTCTAGCCGTCTTAGGTTCCATTCCCGGATCGGGCCGAAAATTTGTTGGATTTGTGGCGTCGCGGCTAGTCATTGTAACGGATGAAGGGGGAATACATGTTTCGACCGTGTTAAAATAGGTGTCGCTACAGGCCCTGGAGGGTATTACGACAGGTAACGAAAGATCTCTCCCGATAACTGCAGTGAGGATTCGAGACTGCAGACCAGGCTTGAAAAACCGTCAGCTTATGCTGAGCGGTGCCATAATTGCAGTCGTAGTCCTGGCAGACGTTATTCAATTAATTCCTAGTAACCGAGTGCAAATAACCTCGAAGCAACAGTGCCCAGTAGGTATAGACCTACGTCAGTTGGAAGAAAAGAGTCCCGTGCTGCCGCTCACTGGATGATGACCGGTTGAAGAGCAGCCACGGTGGCAAAGCTAGCACATCGGATCTCAAGCCGGGATGACCAACGAGCCATCGTGGCTCGCCGAGCAGCTTTTAGAAAAGGATTAGAGCTCCCAAAATAGACTCACAACTAGTTCAATCGTCGAATTCAGTTTGGCATCGGGGTTGGGGAAGTCCAATGCCAGTTACTCCGTAGAGAATCTGATATTCAGGTAAATTCGGTAGAACTAGTTATCAAGACTACAAATCGTTTAGATTATGAACACAACACAAGAGCGGTTTTAAAGTAATAATAAGCAGCAAAAACAGTTGGGAATTATTTCACCCTGTTGGGACTCATACCATAAAAACTAGGTATAGGCTGCCAACCCATGTTTAACTTTTCTACGTTTAAAGCTGTCTATTTCAGATAAATTTTAGGAGTTAAGCCAAATTGAGGTATACTTTTATTCCCATAAAATATTAACACTCCTAAAGAAATCAAATAAAACCAATGTTTTGTCTACTGCTGCTTACAGAGTCAGGGTTTCATCGCCCTTGGCACAGAGCGGAAGATATATATGTTTGAATATTTTTTATAAACAACCATATTTTCATTTTTCTGCAAGCATCGTGGTTTACTAACGAAAATAATCATAAATATAAGAACAGATTCAAATATCATAATAAAATAATTTCGTCTAGGATATTTATTCAAAGACTTCACAAATACTTTAAATTTAATTAATTATATACTACAGTATTTAATTAAGTATAACACTTACCACAGTCTTGAAATAAGACCGACGACGCGGATGCCGTTAAAAAAACGGCTTGCAACAAAACACACATCAAAAACATTTCGATTATTTATATGTAATGGGCGTCCAATTGGTGTAATTCTCGGTGATTTAGGGACAGAATGATGGTTTTACTACTAATGTGTATTATTATATATATACGTATCGGCACATGATTTTTATCGAATCTGATAATGTTGACACACGGTGGCAGGAATATAGCTGCACTAAACAAAGAAGATTATTAATTTTATGCTATTATCATTTAAGAATATTGCTTAATATTCAAATCCAACAATCACTATATACGTATATCTTTACTTAGTATAAAATGATGTCGATTTTCATTCTTGTAAGCTTAGATCTTCCAAAGTACACCACAGATTTTAAAGCGGTTTTCACCATCCTTTAATTTAGTTCTAGCAAGTATACACGGTTAGTTTTTATATCTATATCACGTCCATTATTGCAAATATTAAAACACCTCTTCATTAAATTAGGTTCAGTAGTTTACGTGTTATGTTGGAATATACATACAAACATGATTTTTTACAATTTAATGTTTTAGTTTCTAGCCCGTTCATGAAATTCTTCGTTGCATGTTTATTACTTTCTTTCGGAATACCCTATTTTAAACGAAGCTGTCGACAGCAAAACCAACTGTCCCCCGGTGGACCCCACAACGATTTAATCAAAGCAAAATAAGAGATCTGAGACCCTACGCCAGCTGTAATCAACGCACATGCCTAAACACTCAAAGAAATATTACTTCATTAAAAATCTTCTGGGCACTTCAGTTCACGCACAAATAACAACATACATTTATCATGTCAGTCTACTCGCTTTTACAACAATAAGATTATTAATTATTTAGACCTTAATAAACATACCAGATCACATCAAACGATAGCGACAGACTGCGTGGATGGCAAAGTGGTTTAACTGGTCATCTCGCCGATTTTTACTGCGCTAAATGTTGTGGGTTGAAACCCCATATGGGGCCATAAATGGAACCATATTTTTCTTTACTAGGCCGCCATAGTTTGGGTCAAGATGCTTCATTGTTGCTTTGTCTGCATTCGCATAGTGACCACTACTCCTAGATTCAGCTAACGCTTTCTATGAGGCAGAGTAGAGTTATTTTGACAGATCATGTATAAAAATGAATTAACACAGAGATTTCGAGAGATGTATTTAAAAAGAAAAGTTGTCTTTCCTGCTGGACATAGGCCTCCCCCTAGATAAGCCACAACAACCGGTCTTTTGTTGTTCTCGGATGCAGGCCAATATTTAACCTTCTTAAGACTGTGAGGTTTTTGACTAAGACTGAATGCCACAACGAAAAGAGTATGGTTGATCAAAATTTTATGTGTTAGTTATGACGGTATGCCATTATTATTGCATATCTAAAGTCTTTATAGTATAGGTTGATCTCTGTTATAGTTGACACGCAAAGAATGCAAATATAGGTGATATAAAATGAAATCTTCTGTTCAAAGTTACTTC
Organism: Phragmatobia fuliginosa; assembly: GCA_932526445.1. Taxonomy (NCBI): domain Eukaryota; kingdom Metazoa; phylum Arthropoda; class Insecta; order Lepidoptera; family Erebidae; genus Phragmatobia; species Phragmatobia fuliginosa. The sequence continues at coordinate 12,261,977 of OW052074.1, read as the reverse complement.
GTCGGTTACGTAGCCATCCATCAAGTGAATAAGCTATATTATAGGGACTGCAAATTGTAATATCTAAAGGTTTATTTAAGAACTAAATCAAAATTCTTCACAAAAAGGTACCTAAAATGCGAAAAGAACATCAAAACCACATAGATGAGCATTTTTTTGGGTACGAGGGGACAAAAGAGGACTCGAATCACGGCATAGTGATTTCCGATCTTTAAATATTCTCTCTAACGCTTCCATAAAGATCTAAAAGGTATTTATTAGGTATATATGTATATTAAATATTCTTAATGCACTCGAATGTCCAATACGCGGTTATCTTAACTACGATTGGTTTAATCCACTTTTCATCGGGAATTTTACGTTGACCTAAATCTCTTATCTTCTGTATGGTGCATGTGTTTCCCCTGGGCTATCTGTCCTTGGACACTATACCTTATCTTAAGTATTAGGGTCTCCAAAAATTCCAAAAAATACCTTGGTTGTGTGATAGACGTCGTACAAAATATAAGTACGCGTTATTTCGATAATAATTACCGAATATTAGTTATTAATAATTACGATTACAATTATTTTAAATTAAGTCCTGAGCATCGGTAGTAAGAATTAAAAAGAAAGAGACTACAACATTGCTATTGCGTCTTTTTATTTTCGAAGGTCGTCGCTAAAATTAATGTCGATTTTATAAAATGAACGTTGCTCGTGTGGTTAAATTACTATTATTGTTTTTCAGTGTTCTCCGTTACATTTTAAACACTTTTCATTTGTTCAAACGATTTTTGATACCACGAGGACCATTGGTCTGAGCGTATCTTTTTTACGAACTGGTTAAAAGCAATCACTACCTCTTCTGGTCCTGTAAATGTCAAACCTTTCATTAAAACTTTGATTTTCTCATTAAAATAAATTGCATGTAGCGTCTCTTTGGGTTGGCTCACGAGTTTTATGTTCTCTGAAGCCAAAATTGACTTTGTTTATTCCCGGTGTGCGCAAAAGCATTGTCATAGTGCAACAGGATGCGACTTCCAGATCATCATCAGTCTATCGCAGTTTAATGCTGGCCATAGGCCTCTCCAAGCTTATCCGTCTTACTCAAATCATCACTCCGCCTGACCTGTGGAGGCTGTGGACGTTCTACATTATGATTGTCAAGCCGCGGTATCCACTCAAGAATCCGTTTACTACAACGGTTTTCAGTTATGCGGCTAATATTTCCAGCTCACTGCCACTACAGGTTGCTAATCATGTGGAATTTTTGGATAACCTCGGATTTTTGCCAAATTACCTCGGTCTAATAGCTTAGCCCTCTCCATAGCATCCTGAGCGATAATCCATTTTTGTTTGCAAGTAATCCACCTGCAACAAAGTTCCCTAATTTTTAAATCTTGAAATAAAACTTTCTGAATTTGCTGCTGCTCATACAAATCCCGAAATATCTTTGAATCTCTCATAAAAAGAAATGCAAATTTTCTTCAAATAAGTCATCTGTCAGTAATCACATTTTCGTCGGTAAACGTAGTTGAGGGTCGACCTGTCGACCTTCACGAATTTCATCATTAGAAGAGAAACAGTGCTAAAACCAGCAGAGCAGAACTTTTAAAATCGTTAAAAATCATCGCTCTAAACTCTTTTCGTGTTAATTCCATTAATGGGATGGACAACTGAAAATTTGTTTTTGTAAATATATAGATATTATATTAGATATTAAGTTTTATTCACCACTGTAAAAGGAATTCAGAATACTGTTATAAAAGCACCAACTATAGACGGACAACGTGATAACGAGAGTCTCCCCCAAGGAGTGAAGCTATAGTCATTAACAATTTATTGTTCACCAGCCTGCGCCACCCGGTTATAGTCGAGGTTCAAAGACGACCGCGGTTGTGAAAAAAATGGAATTATTGTACCTTTACAACAACAACCGGGAACACCGCAAAGCGAAGTTAGTGACCTAAGTTACTCCTTATAGCAACAGGTATGTGTCTATGAAAGTCCCTTCAAAATCGGTCCAACCATTTCAGACCCATTGGCCGGTACAAACAGACAGTCGTATACAAATCCTGATACACAATGTCGAAAATACCTATCTTTCACATAAATTAATAAGGTTATCTACATAATATAATAGTAAGTGGAACTTGATACTCAACCCCATGGAAAGCATGAGTAGAATCCAAGAATAGTGGCCTCTTCTCTAGTAGTCTAGTCGACAAGTTCAAAATGGTACAAAATAGAGATACTGCTCTTAAAATTATGTGCGATAGCTCATTGGATCCGGAATGACGCCTAAAAAAATGTGCCAAAAGCGTGTATTATCACATAAGAAATTGCAAAAGTTGTAAACAATAAAAAATAAAAAAAAGGGCATTTCGTTTTTTTGCCAATATTTCATAAACTATTAATCTATAAGGAATTTCAAAAAAAGATTCTGAAAGAAGCGGAAAGGTATTGAATATTTGTTTTTAAATTTGAAAAATAATATGGTGTGATCTGAACACTATAAATAATTTATTTCCGTTGGAAATTTTACATAAACAAGTTATACAATTGTTTAATAACAAAATTTTCTCGTACTAATGTCTTAATTATTGTAAGTGAAAAAAAATGTTAAACTAATAAAAAAAACTGCTTGAGCTTTTCTTACATTATTACTTTATCAAGATCGCACCATAAACGTTAAAAAAATATTTGTAATTTGTTTATAGCATTTTTTTTACTATACTACATTACTTGGATTTTTTAGTTTTTGTTCAAGTTAAAAAAATATTATAAGCAAAGTATAAATATTTTTTAACTTTTATGGCGCGATCTTGTTGTATGTATGTAAGAAAGGCTCTACGAAGCTTCAATCAATGAAAGTACTATTTGTGATCGAAGCTACGAAGTGAACATTTTTTACGACAATTATTTAAACATTTTTTTTTCACTTACAATTAAATGTCAGTTTCTTAAATAATTTTATTATTATTTATCGCTGTAAGGCGTCCGCACTGTATAATTCTTAAGAGATAAAGCTATGAAATTCTGTATTTTTTAAATTCCTTTGAATTTTTACAACATTTAATTAAGCATTTATGAATGATCTGTTTAATTTCTTAACTAGGAGTTTTTGAGTAATTCAGTATGATCGCTTTAAACATTCCGTCTAAAAACTCCAATCCAATGCGCCATGTCTGAATGACTTTATGTCTATTGTGGTCAGTGATGTCATATCTACCAACTTTTTGGTAGATCTACCAATTTTCACTTCTACCTATCTACCACTCTAGACCTAAAAACTACCTATTTTTTGGATTAGTTTGACAAATCACCACTTTGAATTATTTTTATATCGACAAGCTACGTTGCGATGTGTTGCGAGAGCCATGCGACGATGCATCAAGCATACATAGAGTCCAGGCTATAAACCACAAAAAAAACCACCCGGTTGGTTTGTTGCGGAATCAATGGTGAATATTTGCTCCTGTTTTGTGTTGTTTATACATAACACTATAATGATGACCATTGATCGGCAGTCGCGTACGCCTACTATAAGGGCAATGAGGCAGTATATATGTCTTAAATAAATTATATATATTTAATATAGAACACCTTTTTTCTTACATTACCGAAAAGTGATTTTTAATAAATAACATATTTTCTTAGCCTTGGAAAAATTGTTTTAAAACTTATGACCAAACCTATCTCTATATATTTCTTTTCTTACTAAGAATACAGAACGTGTTTGAAAAAATATCAGTCGAAAAACCAACATCAACGGCCAAGTGCTTGTCAAGCTACGTATTGAATAGAGTTCCGTAGTCAGCTATACTGGTAGGTAGATTTAACATCGTGTCCAATACATAATTGTTATATTTACTTATTATTTCCGTTCCGGTTCCGACTCATGAACTACGGAACCCTAAAAATATTCTAAATTGAGGTTGGTAGATCTACCAATTTCGCATTTTACATCTACCAACTTCTACCAACATTTGGCACATAATCTACCAATTTTCTGAAATTCGGGTTGGCATTTGGCAACACTGATTGTGGTAAATATAAATAAAAAATGATAACTGTCAAAACCAGCTGATTTGTTTTGTTTGTAATTACTGCTGGTTATTTGTTAAACTTCGAGAATTCAGATATCTTTCAGAGTAACGTTACACCTGTTTTCTTCATCCTCTAAAAATATGTTTATAAATATATTTTGCAACAGTTTAAAACTTAACACAACAAAGACTCATTTTAAAGTTTCTTCGAGGTTATGCCATAAAACTAGTATGAAACAAGCTAAAGAGAAACCACCTCCAAAACTTGCTGCAGATGTCGTCAAATATTTAGAAAGTTCACCTGACTACGCGAATATAAAAGATAAAGTTCCACGATCACTTTTAAGAAAGTATAAAACACCTGAAAGTATGTACCTAATAAACAGGGAAACAGCCAAACACATAGCTAATACTATTAAAGACAATCTTAATGTTGGCTCGCCTATAATAGAGGTCAATCCAGGATTTGGATTTTTAACTGAAGAATTACTGGAATGCCAAAGTAATCCTATTTTTATGTATGAAATATCCAACCAATTTTCGACTCACTTAGCTGTAAGTACGAACAATAAATTAGTTATGTTATTATTATGAGTTACAAGGGGCCTACACCCACATAGGGGTCCAAATAAAGAAAGTAGTTACCACTAAAATTAACATACCTATTAAGACTTTTATTTCTTCTGTTATTTATATAAGGCATTTTATATTTGATTAACATTGATATGAACATTATGAAAATATAATTGTACTGTCTATAATTCCACAGAAATTGCACGAAAAATATCCGGGACGAACTACATTGAAAATAGATGATTTCTTTGGAATGTGGAAATTAGCATTCAAAGATAAATTTGATGGAGGAAGTAGAGTCAAAGGTTTGCTTGGTAATCTTTCTACTGAAGACAAAGGTGAGCTTATAATAATCTTCTAAAATTCTCATGTCACAATTTTAGTTACCACACTCCTCTGAAACGGCTGGACCGATTTATATGAAATATCGTGTATATCGGCTATTTTTTTTGTTGACGATGTTGGAAATCCCTTCGGGTCTCCGGTTCTTCAGTGATTCATAAGCCAGGAGTATGTGGTGTTTCCACTAAAACCCACCTGATCGCTGGTCTCATGCACCCTACTCTGCATAAGCATTCTTGCTGTCGTATTTCGTTGGTGAGTGTGAGATCGGAGGTCCAACCATTCTGCATCATTCTCCCGGTCTCCGGTGCCGGTAGAATGATGTAGAAACATCTGACCACGCCGCCATGACGCTCCAAAGAGGGCCACGGACCGTAGCACCGCACCGTTAAGGCGGCGAACTTTCTCTGAAGGACCCCTAAATTAGTTAATAGTCTCTGTAGGGAGCCCGTCACCTCCGGACTCGGGAATCATCCACTCAAAATGCTCCTCGAAGCTCCAGCGGCTGTCCAGGGTTAGGCGGAGTTACTTGATATAGCGGCGGAGGTACTTGATATAGCGGCCGAGATACTTGATTTAGCGGCCGACCTCGACCTCCGTTCCTCCCACGCTGATAAGTAAGCGAGTAGGAACGGAACGAAAGAAGTAAGAAAGATTAGGAGGGAGAAATAATGGAAAACTGCACAATCTCAATGTGGTGGCGGAAATTTCACTGTTTAGAATATTGTATTTAATGACCAGTATAAACTGAATTTTTATGATGTGTATAATTTAAACAGGACATGAAACAGCATCTTACTTGGTAGCCATATTGTGGGTTACCATGCTGCATTTGTAATAAATATAGTGATCCTCACATGTTTTTAATTCTTTTTTTTTATTATTAATATTTTCTTGTTTACAGATAGAGATGTAAAAATTATTGGTTCTATGCCAGGATTGTCATTTGTTCGGCATTTAATTAATAATATAATATACCATGCCACAACAAATCAGCTTGGAAAACCTGATCTTTTCATTACCATGCCGGGCCAACATTATGAAGTAAAAAAACTTTTTATACTACTAAGATATTTAATTTTTTTTTTTTTTTGAAATTGAACTCATCAATGCTTTAGTTTCTTACAGATAATGAAGTACAGCTAAGCAAACAGAAAACTATACCAGCATTATTTCAGATGCTCTTTGATTTCAAAGTTTTGACAAGTGTTCCAAAAGTTCACTTCCTGCCATGGACATATCAATCTGACAGGAAGAAGGTGACTTTGGTAGGTCTCATTATTTACTTGATTGTAGCGGGGTTTTTGATTTATGAAATATGTACCTTCTGGCTATTTATTTGTAATAATTCCGTTTTAGATGGACGAGCACAGGTTGTATCTAGTAAATATAACACAGAAGAAAAGGTTACCATGCCCATCTGAATGTCTTCCATTATTATGGTATTTCTTCAAGCCACATATGTTCTCAAAATCTACTAGAGTTATACCTATGTTAGAGTAAGTTTATTTTTATATCTAACAACAATATTGATGTGATTGTTTATTGTAATAACTGTCGGCTATTGTTGAAATAATAATTAACAATATCCTTTAAGATTTTTTATGGTCAGGTGGTAGAAAATTCCTTCGGATTTCCGGCTTCCTGCGAGCATAAGGGCCATGGGTATGAGATGTTTCCACTTTAAACCAGATCGACAGCCTTTCTAAAGCGACTTCCTCTGGGAAGGGCTAGGAGTAGGTGGTCCAGGTCTCCCCCGAAACGCCGCCGCATTTGCCCTGGTCTTTGTCTAAGCAGCTGCGAGACTTCTCCAGCTAGACAGACCTATATCTGCGCAGCGGCCCAATCGTATCTTGTTGCGATCTGGCCCTTTCCCTGGGTCCCGTTCAGCGAACTCTTTTTCTAGCATTGCGACCACACAAAAATAAACTTAACAGATTTACTTAGCGCAGTAATTATTGTTGGCGAGGAAAGATCTCGTTTGATTCAATCGACCTCACAGGGCAGTCCTACAATAGCTTTGTGAATGATGTGCTCAGTTTAACTTGGCAATCAATGATATTGATAGACAATCGAAATACAAAACACAATTTTGACGTAAATGCATTTTGTTTTTAGGCAATGGATACCTGGTTGTGGCGTGTGGTTAATAACAGGTCAGGATCCACCTGACACAAACAAGGAGCTAGCACCAGGAGATGATGACGCCAAACTGCCTCATATGACAATATTCACTGAATTTGGAGACCTGAATCTTAAACAGAAAATAACTATTTTTAAAAAGTAAGTTATGTATTTAGGGATTACGAATGTTTCGTAATTTAATCCTTACTAATATTAATCTAGTAGTATCTCTTATCTATCTGTCACGCCTTCACGGCTAACCGCGGCACCGAATTCAATGAAATTTGACATTAAGATACTTGAGGAAGAACTTAAGCTACTCTTTGCCACGTTCTTAGACATACACGTGGGTAGAGCCGTGGGCAAAAGCTAGTTATATACAGGGTGGCAAATATCCGTGTAAATTTGAATCTGTAGCCGCGACGAGCAGCGAAGGTGGGATGGGCGGAGGGGCTACGAAGCGCAAAAGCGGCCAATGGGAATTCAGTACCATGGCGTCGTTTAGTGATAAACAACGAGCGTTCTGGGTACGCGATTACTACCGCCACAACGATTATTTTACTCTAGCGCAAAGAAAATTTTGCGCTCATTACAAAATAAGGTGTAAAAATGACGCTCCATTGATTCAATTGATTAGAAAATGGGTACATTAGTTCGAGGAGACAGGGTCAACAATGATTCAACCACGATCCGGCCGACCTAGAACATCAAGAGATCTTGAAAACGTCGAGCGTGTAAGAGTGTCTATTCGTGAAAATCCTGGACTCTACTTGAAAGCGGTCTAACACGTATTCTTTACAATGATTTACATTTATATCCGTACAAAATTAAATGGTACAGGAATTAAAGCCTCAAGATTGCTCTCACAGTCTCCAATTTGCAAACGAAATGTTAGAGAGGTTCACCAGCTTTACCAACATTTTAATAGGCAAAATTGCAGGTATTTTAGTGACACTAATCTTATTTGAGGCATCAAAAACCTCTGCATTCACTCCAGGTATCAGTATACCGTATATAGGCAGCTTTGTCAGCAAGAGGCATTATGGGTCCAAACTTTTTTGAAGTGGTACAGTGCCTTGCTACAGAACCATTTTTCACCAGCGCTACAAGATTTCGATGGTTTTCATCAACAATCGTGGTTTCAGCAAGATAAGGCAGCATGCCACACTTACGATGACTCATTAAGTGCGGTTCGAGTAATTTTTGGACAAAAGGTGACATCGAAAAGAGGTGTCATTAACTGGCCACCTCTTGGCTCGGACTTATCCCCACTTCCTGGACTTCTTTGCTTTGGGGGATACCTTAAAAGCAAAGTTTTCAACAGCGATCCAAAGTGAAAAATATTCGAGAGGAAATGAATCCCCATTTGTGTAATTTAATAATGAAGTTTTTATCTCATATAACTAATTTCATTGAAATCATAATTTGAAATGTAAAAGAACTTTTGATCCACTGTGTATAAATGTTTAACTGCCTTTATAAATGACTAGCTTTCGCCCGCGTGTTTGTCGGTTATCGCGGTAAAAAGTAGTTTATGTCCTTTCCCCAGTTCAGTTCTATCTTCATACCAAATTTCATAAAATCGGTTCAGTGATTTAGGCGTGAAAGCGTAACAGACAGATAGACAGATTTACTTTCGCATTTATAAAATTAAGTAGGGATTTACTTCCTGCAAGTGCACCTATCTCAAATTATTCTGCATCGCCCATTCGGTGGGCTGGTAGATAATTGTTTAGGCATTAAATCCGCCGTTGCAGGTGTTTGTGGATGGGGTTAAAAGCATTAGGTGTCAATTTAGAACCAATACCTACTTAAACTTCCTTCCTAACTCAAGAGGTAAGAAGTGACAACATTTCGTGGGAGTGAGTAACGAAACCAAACTATCAGTGCAAGGCATCTCCTAAATTCTCTGTAGAAGTCTTCAGTAGCAGTAGAGTCACGCTGAGTTCAGCACGAATAGACCGGCTCGACCCGAGCGATACTATACTTGCACAGAAGACCAACCTCAAGTTACATTATAAATATCTTAATTGATAACATGCATAATTTGTTGAATATCGGCGTACGCGCGCGGGGAATCAAGGCAAACTGTGCATAGTTTGGTTGCAGCTTGAGCATAATTATTACTTAATAGATTCTTCTTCATTAATGTACACCAATTTTACACTCAGGACATCAAGATCAGCTTAAATGGTACCTATTAACAGCACTCTGAAGCCTAATTCTCGTAATAAACTGTATTAAAATGCAGTTCTGGTTTACTCATAATCTTATTTATGTAAAATACATTTAAATTCTACTAACACAACGCGTTTTCTTTTCAGATTCATATCTTGGCCAGAGTTTGAACAATGTCAGTTTAGAGTAACAATGGAAAATAATCTACCAAAGTTCATTACTCAGTACGAAGACGAGGAAAAGGAGACGATAGGCACACATATTGAAGAAATAGAACAATCAGATACAGAAAATGATACGTTATAATAATAAAACTACATTTTAGAAGGATATAAGTCTCATTATTTACACTTCATTAAATAATCTATGATAGCTAAAACCAATAACTGTATAAATAAGAATGCTGATAAACATTTTGATACTAGTCTTCAAAGTAAGGCTGGGTGCAAATTATATGTCCAGAAACTAAACTGCTGATAAATAAAATACTAACCTACGCTTTTAATTTCACTTTTAAATACTGACAAAAATATACTTTTAACAATAGTTATCGATTAGAAATAGATAGTTTCTTGTTGTAGAGTATTCGACTATATTACGTGAAATGTATTTAGTGCCTCACTCGATTTACAACCTAAAATACATACCAGTTAGGTATTTATTTTTTATTATATTAAATATGTGATTCAATCAATAATATTTGACATTTAATTGGAACTTCGATACATTTACATTCTCAATAAATTTACAATTTCTACATAATTCACATTATATACAAATACATTATACCAATTATTTTATAAAATATATTGCTTTTACAGAATTTATTTATGAAATAAATTAATATTTCATGTTGGTAACCCAAGAAAACCACAAAAATATGTAATACCACAGACTAAAAAAATATAAGGACGGGTTTTGATCTTAACACCACTTTGATGTAAACCAATCTTTCAATAGGTTATATTCATCGTTTTTTCATGCATTAGCCCTTCTCAAAGTGTGGCAGTGAGCAATCAGCGACGAGCACGGTTCAATTCTATACTACAACTAAGGTGCAAATATTAATCCTGACCTTAAATGTCAACCTTACTACAATATTATTTAAAAATATTACAAATTATACTTAATCCACCACCCTATTTACAAAGTATAATATTATTTAATACTTATTTATATTAAGTACAGTTTAATAAATTATGAGAACATTAAAAGGTGATTGTGTTGTTATAAATTTTGGAAATGTTTATCATTGTATGACATGTGAGGGTTAGATTTGGGTGTTATGTAATTTAATGTGGGAATGTCTATAGGCGGTTGGTTACCTTTCTTCCCATATTTATGTACAGACTTCTGTATATTTGAATTAGTATGTACGTTTAGACTTATCGTATTCAAGCCATTAACGGGCTTAACACTCGGACTCGATATAAAGTCAGTCCACTCGTCATCGTCGACGAACACGTAGGGTTTCTTAGGCTGAGCTTGTTGTTGTTTAGGCTTACTTGAGACAAATTCGCCCCAAACATCATCGTCAGCTCCTTGATTAGATGTAGTACTTTTAGCAGTATGAATAGGTGATGCTGCTTTATTAAGACCACTTACACTCAAGTCACTTTTCAACGAATGTAAAGTTTCAACAGGATTAAATCGCGACAAGTCCTGTAAGTCCATACCGGGACTAGGCCAATTAATTTGTGAATAACTTTCTAAAGATAAAGGCTGTAAAATTTGAGTTGACTTTTGTTGGCTTTGTAAATTTATTGGGCTAAAACTTGCTGGAGTGGGCTGTAAGAGATTAGTTGCCATCTGACTACTTAATGATAGTGAACTCCTATTACTTTGCTCTGTTTTATTGGGAACAATACTTATATTTTGAGTTAAAGTTTCGTTAGGTTTGGATATACTTCCAAATGATATGGTTTCAGATCTCAGACTGTCAATTTTTGGTGATGCGTTATTCAGTGAAAATTCAGTGATGTGACTTGTTGGTAGTTGGTTGGTGGGATTCTCTGAAAAGTTTCCTTTAAAAACATTGCTTGTGGTTTTTGAAGGTTGTGCTGATTGAAAAGTGGCAAAGTCGTCATCTAAAGCGTTGGTATCAGGGTTTGCAAATTCGGTAATTACATCAGTTTTCTCTGTATAATCACTGAAACTATCTAATTTGATGGTGTTAATCTGCTCTAATCGAGGCTCCAAAGAGTGCATTGAAAGACTATCTTGTTTTTCGGTAGTGGATTGTGATGATGATACAAAATCAGAAAAATCGTCAAATACTTCTTTGACTTCGCCAGGATCAGGCCAGTTTAGTGTAGGCATTGTAGATTCCACCTTGATGGGTTGTAATAATTCTGTCTGATATGCCATATTTGGTTTAGGCAAAGCGTCGACTAGCTTCGCAGTTTTAAAGTTATTTTCTTGAGGTAAGACTTGTTCACTTATATCAGAACTGCCTTTGAAATTTTGGAAATCCCAGTAATCGTTGTCATCTACGTTATTTTCCAACTTAGTATTTATTGTATGTTTTTCAGTTTTGACGTCTGGTGCGATCTGAGGTAAAAGAACGGTTGGAGTACTATCGTAATGTATTGTTTTAGACCTAGGCACTTCCGAGTCGGTAGGAGTAAAAATGTGTGTATCTGGCAGGTTTATTTGTCGTAGCGGTTGAATTCCTATTGTATTGGAGTATATCTTATCTGCTTTTGTAGCTGCTGAAGATTCAAACACGTCTAGGTCTGCAGGGCTCGATGTTATGGTGCCAGTATCATTTTCTGTGTTACAAGCTGAAATAACAAAATTAAAGTTCAATTAGTACACATTTTAGATTCTGAGTACAATACGATTAGTCCTGGCTAAGTCCCATCTTCAATAACAAGTGCTCACTATAGTATATTGGCATTGTGTGCAAAGTGATGTATGTATATGCACATTATAAGATTACTGCTATTTAAAATATGTATCACAATTTAAAAAAACATATATTATTTCATTTCAAATCGTTACATGCTTAGAAGTTTGAAATTGTCTATATACAGCTTGATGTATAACCTATACCTATAAATTAATTAAAAAAGTGATGAATTAAAAACTAGTAATAATACAACAATTAAAGTCAGTTATGTAACTTTCTTTCATGGATCTCATTGAAAATTAATCTTTCGTTGAATGTTCTTTTTATAAATTTATAGATCAACACAATATTAACGCAAACAAATAGGCTTCTTTATTGAAAATAAAATGCATACTTAATAATGAAATAAATAATACGATATTGCAAATAGTTTAAGGTCGTTATCTACCAGTGTTGATTTACAACCGCACGGGTCTTAGTAGTTTAGCCTTGTAAAAAATACGGCAAACAGACTCAGGGTCATACTTTTTAATCATTAAACAATAGAAAAAAATATAAAAGACTACTATTAAGTATTTGAAATATTGTTACTTTCAAGTTTATACTTAAATTAACACGGAACCGTTGCCTAAAATTAATATAATAATCAAAACAATCTCAAGTGCTTTTTTATGACATAGGGGCTAACTTCAGTAGGAAATTGACAACCGCAGCACAGGGATGCCTATAAAACAGAATTCACAAGTACGTTTTGTGAAATGCATAGCCATTGAGCTGTGTACTGTTTGTGCATTTAACAGCCGGCTAATTATTTTCAATTTTGTACAAACTAGGCACTCAATAGCAAACTATTTATTTGACTTTATACACATCTTTGAACATTCGCTTTGCTTGTATATAAATATTATGAATTATGAATTTCTTGATAGAGTATACATCGAAAGGTTAAAGACTTCCCTTTAAGGGTTCCGTACCCAAAGAGAATTATTAAGACTCCGTTGTTCATTCATCATTTTGCATGTCACCAGGCTGTTTCTCATGAACCTTATTAGATTGACTGTCGAAATTTTTATAGATGTATTTTTGTATATATATTAACATCAAATACTAAAAATAGAATATATATTTAAGAGAGCTCTTTGCTTGATATTCATAACAGCAACAGGTAGACGCTTGAAATCTATAAATAATAGTACGGAACCCTTCGCGCGCGCGCGAGTCCGACTCCCACTTGGCCGATTGATTGGTATTTCTCATATTGTAATTAGATACACACTCCAAATTTAAATAATAAAAGATAACTTACCATGTGAGAGTAATTCAGAAATCTTGAGGGTGGAGTGGTTATGAGCCATTTGGTCTAAGGTGGCCATGAGGTGTTCAAGGTCAAGGAGAAGGGCTTCGGCATAGGTGACTATAGGATAAGGATGAAGCAGATATTTTACAGGTGGATGTTAGTTATCCAAGTGCAAGACATGCAAAAAAATGGTACCATGGTGAGTAGAGTATTTATAAAGCTTGATTACATATCGTTAGTCGCAATTGCTTAGTAAACAATTATTTGTACCACGAGCTTCAGACTACACAGTGCACATCTTGCGTGCTTCTTTTGGTCGAGTAGCATTATGTGCCAATTAATCTCACCGAGATTAATTGTATTGATTTGTTGACAATATTTAATTAATTCATTATTTCAAACTCACATTCTTGTCCTTCAGTTGTAAAGGAGTCATTCCAAGTTGTAGGCTTGTTAACTTGTTGTTTTTCAGGAACTATTTCGGTTTGTGGGACAGTTGAAGATGAATCAGAAGCTTGTTTCTGTGGTTGAAGAGGTGCATTGCTCAGGTTTGCTGCATATTTAGGCATGTTGCTACTCCATTTCGGACCAAACAACTGGAAAGTGCAAATAGAGAAAGGTTACCAAAGACTATTAATATAATAATATTATGTCTGCTACACACAGTGCCGGCGGCCATGCTGGCGGCAATATTCATGCCGTTGGACTTCCGCACAAACGGGATACCGGCGGCAGTTCGTTCTACACGACTGTCACAACCGGAATATTGCTGGGCGGCTTTGCGCGGCATAAAGCCGGCGGCACTGTGTGTATGAGCCATTAAAGAGAAGGAGGGAGAGAAGAAGTTTTATAAAAGTATACCTAATGTATTAAGTTATAACCGTATATGTGTATGAATGATACCAAGCAATATCGTCTACTTCACAAGTTGACTCATAGAAAATTCCCTGGGCACAAAAGTGCATCCATACTAATGGTAGGTATAAGTTCGAAAGTAACTTTGTCTGTCTTATACACTTTCACGACTTAACCACAGCATCAAATTTGGCATGGATATACTTTAATTTTTGAGGCAGTTAAGTTACTTTTTACACGGATAACAAAGACCTAGCGAATCTGTAGCCAATAACTAGTAAAGTTTAAAAAAAAACGAACTACATAATATAATATTATGTAGTTCGTTTTTTTTTTAACTATATATTTATATAACGATAATTAGGACTAACACCAAGTTCGAATTTTCTATGGCTAGATTGGTGTACACATATATATTGGCTTTGCTGTATGGTTGTGTTGATACAGATGTTACTTGTTCAATGCAAAATATTTAATGAAAAAGAGTAAAAAATGAAAATAAATTAATTAAAGAAGGTAAGTACCTAAGGATGATCAATGTAATGGAAATAAGCAATCTGCAGAAATAATATATGTCTATTGTTTTCCTGTTTTTAGGCTTCCTTGACTTTTACATATACTCATGTTTTTTTACTGTATACGGGACTTATTCGCGATAAAATTACCGCTCGTATCACGGTTAGACTGGTAGGAGTGGTATAACCCGTTCGAAACGTCAGAAAGTAGAAGGTATCGTAACCTTTTTAATTTTATCACGAGTCCGTATACAGTATAAAAAAATTTTTTTCTTGTTTGTTCAGAACATCTGTGATCCTAATAAAAGTAGGGAATGCAAACTCGCAAGATTAGGGCGATCAAGCGATATCCCGCGAGTTTATGAATACTGCGAGATTCCGCCAATTTCGAGATCTCGCGATATTGGCAGTTTAATGTGTTTTTCTGCAAAGAATCACAATCCTACTAATATTATAAACGCGAAAGTATGTATGTATGTATTTTTATTGCTTTTCACGCAAAAACTACTGAATGGATTTTGATCAAACTTCATAATAATATGGCTTACATAGCGGAATAACACATAGGCTACTATTTACCGAGATGACAGACCTACGCGAGGGCGGAGCCGTAGGCAAAAGCTAGTATTTGAATAAATTGAGATATTATTATCAATGAAATAAAACTATATCTACTCAGTAGATCCATTAGACTTTTCGTGAGTGCTTTTGTGTCGTGTATAAAGGTCTTAATCTTTATCTTGCTTAATGTTGTTTGCTATTATAGATATAATTAATAAAATATACCGCTTCGAATAAGACGTTTTTATGCTCGAGCTCGAGTGTAATCTCGTTAAAATCGCGAGATCTCGCACATTTTTCGTCCGAGATCAATCTCCCAAAAAAGGCCGAGATCTCGCGAGAAGAGTATAGTGTTTGAAGGTATCCATGATATATTTGAGAGCAAATTATGCCTATATCATGAAAATATTATCACTCATTTAAACTTTTGAAAATTAGTCAAATAAATTATTTAGAAATAAAGGAGCATACAAACTAACTTTTTTTGTCATTCAGAATAACTTATTGCATATAATGTGTATAATCCATCAATGATTATCTGAGTAATTACAATTAAAAATAATTTTATGTATATTTGTTATTATAGGTACATTTGTAATAGAGTTGTTAGTGATTGCATCACCTGTGTGAATGCAAAACTCTGTACATAAGTGAATGTACAGCCTACTTACTGCATAATCTACTCAAAGCAGGTAGAACTGTTTTTTTTCTCTGTTATGAACTGCCATCAGCCCTAACTGGACTATTATTATCAATTCTGTTGAGTGACTGATTAGCGTTTGTGGTGCAGAGGTCAGCACTGCTACCTTGTGAGACTACATGCCTCCATTTTAGTTTGTTGATGTTATTCTGCAGCCAAAGTGGCTAGTCGTTCAGTCTAACGTTCTTAGGGTTCCATAGTTCATGAAACCCTTATAGATTTGTCAGGTCCGTCCGTCCTCGACCTACCGTCCAAACAGTTGGTGCAAGGAATATAAAACTTTGCATGAATATGTGTTGTAATTACGTTGACAAAGTGTTACAACAAAATTATCTATATCTATACTAATATTATAAAGAAGTAAAGTTTGTGTGTTTGTTAAATTGTAAGGGGTAATCTCGGGATCTACTGAACCGATTTTAAAAATTCTTTCAACAATAGAAAGCCACATTATTGCTGAGTGTCATAGGTTATATAAAAAACCGAAAAATAAAAAGGCTTTTACGTGGTAGTCCGTTTTGCAAAGTGAATCGGAGAAAAAACGGTCGAATGAAAGCGTTTCTTACGAACGCTGCAATAACTATGAAAGATATTTTTTTGAGTTCTAGAGAAAAGATGTGGAGCTTGAAAATGCCTACAAAAAAATCAACGACAGCATATGTTTAACTTTTATATTTAAGTTATGCCCAACGAAGTGGGCACGGGTCAGCTAGTGAAAAATATTTTTATTTGGGGTACCTCCTTTACGTGTAAAATGGATTAGTTTATTTTCTCGCCGTTAGCGCATCGTGTGGGGTATCATTAGACAGGCCCTTTAAAAACATTGTGAGGTTTCCAACACAATTTTTTGATTTAAGTATCCCTTTGCTAGTTATTCAACTTTAAAGCCCATTTTCTTGTAAAAACAGGGTGCCCCCCCACCCCTCTAAAAGCTTAACTACTGGCTCAAAAATCATTTATTTCAACTTTAAAGGAAATTATAGCAGTTTTGATAACTTTTTATTTAATGAGTTACAGGGGCCTAACTTGTAAAATGCACTTACCTGGGACACTTTGTACAAAAGTCAAGAAATAATAAGTAAACATAACAATAATCTGTTGAACAAGATTTTAAAACTACCTATGATTGTGTATAAATAATATTAATAACTTCACACTACAGTCTAGGCACCATACTAAACAGTCAGTGAGTACTATGATGACCTAACTGCTGATAAACATGGTTATATGTCTGAATACATAAATAAATTACAACCAGAAACACCACAAATGATTGGATGTTTTCCTGTATATTCCCTATTCCCCTTTGTTACCCTGGTGATACAGTTGAAAATATTTTTGTCAACTGGACCACAGTCAACACAATTTGGACGGGTTAGACAACCAGATTGAACATTTATTATCCACTAAACCAGTCAGGGGTACACGAAAAAACATAGGCAAACGATTAAACACTTCACATAATAATGTTTGTCTAGGGTGGGAATCCAAACCTTCCTTAGTGATAAGAGTCACTAACTGCTAGAACAACAGCTCCATGTTTTATAAGATAGCTATATAACATCACGCTTACATCAATAGGAGCCAATCTTGATTATAAGCATTCACAGATGGATTGAGTGGTCGACCCCTATTTTTAGATACCATCATCTTCAAATAATAATCAAATACATACAGGTGCAATACTTACAATGTTTCTGGAATCAATACATAATGCTTTTAAAAGTGTTTTCTGTCCCAATGAGTTGTTCCAATGTACAATATATGGTTGTCTTTCATCTGTTTCCATTAAATGCCCCCATGTTTCACTTAATAAGGATTCCAGTTTCCCTTCAAATTCACTTTCAGGTTCTGTTATTTCTTCTAAAAATACAGAACTCAGTACACTTGTGATGCTTTCCATTATTTGGTGTTCATTTTCAGTTGATTGTAAGTTTAGTACTGATAGTTCATGTTGACATTGAGAAGGATCTTCCACACCTATTTCATTAGCTTCAGGTTTTGTTGCAGATGATTTAAAATCATCAAAATCTCCAAAATCATCATCCTCTATCTGATTCTCTGTTTCTTTAACTTCACTTGCTTGAGCTTCATTTACTTGAGCTATATTATTTGACACAGATTCACTGTTTAACTTTGCATTATCTTCTTTACTAAATTTATCCTCAAAGTTGACTGCAAAATTTCCAAATTCAAATTCATTGGAATCATCATTTACCCAAGGATTTTCACTTTTTTCTACAACACTAGTAACATTACTTTTTGAGTTCACAGATTGAAAGTCATCAAAATCACCAAAATCACTGAAATCATCATCATTAATAATATTATCATCAGCTTTTGTTTTAGAAAAGTTACTACACTCATTAAATGCTTTTACGTCAGCATCAGATGCTGTCTCAATTTCTTCAAGTTTCTGAGTCTTCTCTGAATCTTTTTCTGAACTTATAACATTCTCTTGTAAATTATTATCAGTATTACTATTCAGTTCTTTAAAAGGATCTGTCGTATCTATGGAATTGTCATCAAAAGCTGACAAACTAACATTATCACATATTGGACTGTCATTATTAGAACTACTTGGAATGTCAAAGTTTTTCACAATAACTATATTTGATTCACTAGTATTAACCTGTATACTGTTACTTTCAATAATACTTTCAATTTCTTCATCCACTTTTAAGTTTAAATCTTCAATATTCATATCATCATCACATTTTAATTTATTTTCATTGATGTCACTAGACTCAAACACATTATTTACAACCTTGATAGGTTCACTTTTTTTTTCATTTTCATATGTTAGAATCACTTCTTTCTGAGTCTCATTATTGTCAATTTTGGTTATCTCATGGATATCAAGTGGTTTGTTATCAGGTGTTGGTTGAAAAGTATTGTATGAAGAAAAGTTTCCATAATTATAAACATGGTTTTCATCATCGTCATCATCTTCTTGTGATACTGTAAAAAAAACATTAATGTATAGGTAACTTAGAAATGTTTTCTACTTTTAAAATATAAATTACAATCAGTCTGTACATTGTTTGTCCAAGACAAGAATTTTTATTTAAAAACAATAGGTGTGACTAAGTAATGGCTGTATTATTATAATTTAATAGTTGATTCAGTGGTTGAGAAGT
Source organism: Phragmatobia fuliginosa (assembly GCA_932526445.1). Taxonomy (NCBI): domain Eukaryota; kingdom Metazoa; phylum Arthropoda; class Insecta; order Lepidoptera; family Erebidae; genus Phragmatobia; species Phragmatobia fuliginosa. Next base: position 12,242,810 of record OW052074.1, on the reverse strand, counting down.
AAATTCTTAATTATTAGATATGTTTCTTAATACTATTGGTTTATCAAATTAAAACTTATTTTATTGTAGACCTAAGTAGAAGTTACAGTAGGGTAGGTTGATCCTTATCACCTGTTAGTTTTTTAATATTATCTATCAACACCTTTGCTAGAATTGTCCTGACAACTGATAATATAAACATTTGCTGTACTTACAGCTATATGACAAATCAAAGTCTCCAGGATCTTTATCGTCTTCACACTGGTCGGGTGGTGGAGGAGTACTACAAACGAGTGGTGGTATAGACATTCTCGTAAAGAAAGATTGAACAAGGTTTCACTTTAACACTTTTAATTACATTAGTGAAGTAATATTGCACCAGTTTTTCACTCTAAAAACAATTATTTTTACATAATATGATGAAGTAGTATATTATGAATATGGAATTAGGACAGCTGTTTAGTAATTGACAAAAATTTGCTACGATGAAATGCAACTGATTACAGAAAGCTGACATCTGTCTGTCATTATCCACCATTTTCATATTCAGTTCAAAAATAAATTTTACTGATATTCTGTTAGATATTGACGATGACAACAAAAATTTGCTGGACAATAAAATATTCTTAACTCTGGGGTTAAGAATACTTTATTGTCAAGCAAATTTTTTTGTGGATACGTGAAAGCAACATCCGTACAGAATTACTTTGCATTTAATAATAAATAAGCCTAAAGTTTGATACTTTAATTAAAAAGATCTTTCATTTTGAAACTTTTGCACAATCTCAATATTTTAGAAATGCATTTGTATTCAAATAAACATTATTTAAAAGGAGAACTTGCTGTAACGGCGGTTGATTTTATGTGATTAGCACTTAATCAAGTGTAGACTGTAGCCTATGTTTTTTTTATTCCACATCAGACTTAGTAGATGTATTTCACAAAGTTTGGTACTTCGTGAAATACATTTAATTTCATAAAATAATAATTTTCTTAAACTATTACAAATTATATATTTTTTAACCCTGCAATAGTTTCTTAATTCTAGCTTTTTATTTAAATGGAATGTAGAATGTCGACCATAAAAAATAAAAGCCGGTGGTGGTTTACTTCATTTTGTTTTTGGATTAGTTGACTTAATCTGTGGTCGGCGCCCGGTTTGTTCGTCCGTTTTAACTTCCGAAAAAGAAAAGTTGGAAGCAAATTAAATTTTACGTTTTAACTCTATTCTCTGAAATAGTGACGTATTTAATTTGGGTGTTAATTCGTGAAATACAGAAGTAGAACCATTTAAACACTTCGTAGCTCAGCATTAGTACAGGTAAATAACTTTTATCTAAGCTTTGATTTCAAGGTAATTATTTCTGATGATAACATTGATTGCGACCGAAATCGCTAGAAACTACGGATATCTGGGAAAGGCTGGTGATTCTTTGGTATATCCTTTATCATGTATCATTACTTTCGAGCGAAAGGACTGTCAATAACCTTTGACATGTGTCATTGCTTACGTGTCAGCCCGTACCTTCATTTTGTGAAATTATTTCTGAGTTTTTTTTGTATTAACCCATTGTTATTAATCGACCGGCATTTGCCTAACTATACTGTCCATAAGCTACGGCAGGTATGGTATAATAATTATTTCCAAATTGCAAATAACCGGTAATAGTTAATGAGCGGCTTGTGTTTAAGTTTAATGCAAGAAATTAACATAAATAATCTCTAAGTATATAATAGTAATTATATTTTCTAGTTAGAAAATCCAATAAGAATCTTATTGAGCTTTATGAATGCTTTTTTTTTGCAAGCATTAGACGTGTGCTGCAGATCCAATGGAGCTGCAAGCATTGTTAGTGCTGTGTGGGGTAGGAGTGGCTGGCCTAGCCATGTTGCTGCTCATGGGGTTGTTTTCTGCTTCTGGAACTAGTTACGAAGAAGCTATAGCCCAGCAACGAAGAGCTACTACCGAACTCCTTGCATTGGCTGAAAGTAAAAATAAACCCAAAAAGAAAGAAAGGAAGGCAAACAAGAGGGTAAGTGTTAATTTTTTTAGAGGTCAAATCTGCTATTACTTGTTTATGTGAGTATTATTGATAGATTCTAATTATGCTCTAAAACCTATAAGAAACTACCCATTGCAATAAGCAGAAGTTAAACAAACAATTTCTGACTTTAATTTAACAATATGAATATTTGGAAACCCAATCCAGCCAGCACTATATACTTTTTATTCTATATACTTAATTTAATTTTTTTTTCAAGACCTCTAAAAATAAAAATTTACACCTGAAGAGAAAAGTTTTCATATTTACTGTAATTCATTAGAACACCTATTTTCAAACCTAAAAAACCTATAACAGATGTATACATGATGTTAAACAAAATAAATGAATTTCTTAAAATAATTTGGCAAAAAAAATTTAGGTTCATATATCTGTATAAAATCAATTGTATTTTAGTTAGCTAAGAAAGAGAAAACCAAGGACAGTACATCAGCGATGACAGGAAGCGAGTTGGAGAGTGAGGCACCTGCTGAAAGTAGTGTTGAAGACGACTCTGTGCCAGCTGTCAAAGGACATGTTGAGTTTAGCAATTCCATAATTGTTGATGTACCCAGGGACAACCCACCGAATGTTAAGGTAAGATTTTAACAATTATTATCAAATTATTATATAATACATACTTCATTAATTTTACTTCAATTTGAGATCTGTGGTTAAAATTCACTGTGTACTTACATGCGAATTGGACATTTTTGTAGTGATGTAATAAAAAAACAAATCTGTGGAACAAATTAGTAAACATGTTCTAGATCAATTCTAAAAGAAATATATTTCTACAAATTTAATAATTACTTATTTTTGACCATTAAAGTCAAAAATAACTGCTGTAAGTTTTAAACTGAAAATAACACAGAAATATTGTTCAGAGTTAAAAATGTTTAGGGGGTTATACTTTTTTATAAAGAAACTTATGTATGCTGTAGGATACTTCAGTTATTTAATTATACAATTTTAATATGTTCTTTCCACTTTTTACCAAGGGTTGTGGGTTTAAACTTTTAACTCCACGTGTAGGGTAACTTTGTGTCATCCACAAATTGTTGTTCTGAGTCTGATTGTTGTTTAAACAAAAATGGTAAAATGATAAGTCTGACTTTCTTCTATGAGTGTTGTGCTAACACTGGACTGACCTGTACTATCTTTCTTAAAGGATCAGTAATATAACATGGTGATATTGTCAAAATATTGATGTCAATAATATAAATCAATTCCTTATAAATACAATTAAACACTAAACAACCACAAAGAGATAAAAAAATTGTAGTGGAACTAAACACTTTACAGTCACATCTTTAAAACGGTACCTGTTTGTAGTTTTTCTATATAATTATTGACATTAAATAAGGAAGGTTATGGGATTGTTCTTCTACACATTATTTTTACCTTTCAAAACTTCATGACTAAAAAGTTTCAATGAATTTAAATTCATTGTAGTCTTAAAATACATAATTCCTCACCAAATATAATAAATCAAAGTCGAAAGTACCTCTGTCTGTAGTGTCTGTCGTCAGGCTAAAACTACTGAACTGTTTGAAATGAAATTTAGTACACTAGTCTAGACTGTCTAGGTAGTAAGGACATAAGCTACTTTTAATACAATAACCAACATACACACAGGCGGAGCTGCAGGTGAATGCTAGTATTCTATAAAACAAAAAAAAACCTGATAACCTCCTTTTTTGAAGTCGGTTGAAAAAAGAAAACTGCACCTGTAGAACTACTAACTGGAATCAAAATTGTACCTTTTCATACTTCTTGGGCTTTTAAAAAAAAATCTATGAAAAGTTATTGATCATTTGTTCTTTTGCATGAAAGAAGGGTGATTGGGTAAAAGTACTATTTCTTTCACAAAATGAATATGTATGAGCAAGGCAGTGCATATTTTTAATTGTAATTTGTAATCATCTTGGTATATTCTATCACTATGGAAAATTGTTTCGTAGCCCCATGCAATTGAAAAATAGGGTATTTTACATTCTGTAAGAAAAATACAATAATGAATTTAAATGATATTATATATAATAATGAAATTAATGATATATTTTGAAAAAAGTGAACGAAAAGTTCAATGTAAATTTTATAATTCAATTTTAAAAATCGTCTTTTATTAATCTGTTTTTGTAATTTCTAAAACCCTATCCGCCATATTAGATTCCGACGTGACGTCACTCCGATAGTACACAACCTAGATTTTTGTCGTGCTCTGTAGACTTGGGCAACACAGTTCACATTAAAGATTCAACTCACCAAATCTCGTTCAGTAAAATGAACTAGTTCATCTAAATCACTCAGCAGTTCATTTCGCTCTGTGATTCTGTGAGTTGCAGCAACTCATTTAACTCTATGACTCAGTGAGTGATTTAGTTAAGTGACTCAGTGAGTTGCATTGTTCATGAACTGTGAACGAGAGTAAATGTTTAGAGTTTATTGATTTGGATATTTCAATTTCCCTTCATACTTTCTTCAGGCTTAGAGTCCTAAGCCTCATGTGGTGTCTACTTAGTCTTGTTGTTGGATGTTTTGTCAGTCGACAATTAAAGTGACAAATATAAATAATATCTTACAGATTTCACTTTAAATGTGACAATATCTACCTATACTATTTCAAACTTATACTTACAACGTATAATAATTTCAAATACTTATTACGATTGACGTAATTACCTGTTAGTAAAAAACAATATTACTATAATGCGTAAGTTTAGTTTCGGAATCCTTTTGAAGTTCAGTTCACAAACAAACTACTTAACGGCAACAAAATTGCAATATTGAATAAAAATAAGGATTGCTATTCTAAAATAAACGCTCTCGTACAACAAATAAAGACTAAAATATTTGTTTATAAAATGACGAACATATATAGAAAAAGAAAGCGCTATACAGTAGGCAGTGTGCGTGAATGCAACAACAAAGAAATCACAAGAACTCGGTTTCGTAAATTCGTATTGAATCAGAGCGGGAGCGATGAGTTGGTGAGTTGAAATACTCCACAGAGTTGAACGAGTTCAATTCGTTCACTGCAAATGAGCAGTTCAGTGGAACGAATCACTCCTGAGTTACACAAGTCTAGTGCTCTGTGTTATTTTGAAATTTAACAAGGTATTATGACGTTTGTGGACTTTAATCCTTTAATTTATTAAAATCGTATCATGGAAGACGATTTTGTGAAAGCAGAAAGTACAAATCTACCAATGTTAAATACATTGATGGTGGCGTTTTTTTTGCATTCAATCCTGATTTGAGAAATATTAAAACAGTGATGTAAGTTACTATTGTGTAAAGTTTTGTATAATATTCCATATTATTTTCGAGCCAAAATATGGAATATAATATTTATGAATTTTTCCACTTACTACATAAGTACTATAATGTATAAATACATTTCAAAATATGACATTTGTTTTGTAATATTAACATGAAGTTTATTAATTTAATAGTTAAGTAATGTGGACAATGGTCCACTTAAAGGACTAAGTGCGGAAACCATCCACATAACATAGAACAATGTGGACAATGATTTTGGGGCGCTTCTTGCCAGTTTCAACAAATTGTTTCTCTTTTTAATATCACTTGGCACTTGAATCCACAATTTTTGCGGTGTTTTTCCACTTGTATTATTGCATTCAGGCGCAAAACACATTCGCAGTCGCATTGTTGACTAACGAAGTGACGTCACGAGCAGAAACAGCATGGTGGCTAGCGTTTCCGCGAAAGAACTCAAAATCATAAATAAAAAGTAGTTTTAAGGCATTTTTGGGTTTAATAAAATTGAAAAAAAAAATCTACTGGTTAATTACGATTTCAGGATTAATTTAAAACAGTTTAAAAAAAAGGTGAAATACGCTATTATCATAACTTAGGTATTCATAATAACGATTTCAAGAATATTGCTGCATGTGTCATAAAGGGTGACTACAACCTTTAATAATATTACCATCACATTATCAAGCAATTTGTTTGATAACTAAATTTATTTTAAGATATGCATTACATAGTTTTAAGAAATGGTAAACAAACAGTAAACCTTAGATATGAAAATAAGAGCAACTTTACTTAACTCTACAATTTTGGGTACTTTTTAACTTCACTGAATGTTATGTATGAATGTCAACTGTATGTAAAATAATACTTGGTTATATGGGTTTCTATAATGTTCTACTAAATGCTGGTCCGAACTAAAAGCTGTTCTTTAGAATAACACTACTGTAGGGTACTTTTTTTCGGGGTTTTGATAGCTTGTACTACACGTCGACGATGTCTGTACAGATTCGCAAACGTGGCAAGGATCCTAAAGTAAAGCCGATATTGATAAACAAAGAGGATCCAAGTTGCGTTAGCGATCCGTCCGCGGTGCCGGAGACCACAGCTACCATTGCCGCCAACAACTTTGAGGAAATGCACCCCAAAGACGAGTTTGAATTGTTGCATTCAACACTCATGGCGGAAAAAGTGAGTTTCTACCACTAACGCACCTAACTACATATGTACATGTGTCAATAGAGTTGTTTGTTTATGTTTATAAACTTTGTTGTACTGTCTGTAATAGCCTCAGTGATCGAAATCATTTCATAAGTAATTAATTGTTGCTAAGAATTTGTATTTGTCAAGGCTAATCCGTTTTTGTTTTTTTTTGGAATATAAGTTTAATTTTTAATTATTTTGATGACTGTAATTTTGATCTTGCTCCTCACACATTTTTTTAAATTTAAGTTTCTTAAAATAAAATCTGAGAGAAAATCAGAGCCCAGTAGTAGGGCGATAAGGTTTGTTGACGATGAAATAATCTTAACCCCTTTCGCGTTCTAAAGTTATTTTTGGGTGTTGTTAAATAATCTAATACCTACTTAGCTACACATACATATTAGGTATATATGCCATCCACTAAACTTTAATCTCGCATTTAGATTATTTCGAAATTCATCATCACAATCATCATTATTGTTTTATTGATGATAGTGATATGAGTTCGACATAAGTTGAATTTATAATTGAGCGATTGTGACTTTGGTCTTGCTCTCAGTTATCACGCGAAAAGTATTTTTTTTATGAGTTTCTTAAATAAAATCCTAACCCGTTATAATATATTTCTTTGTCGTTGTTAAAGATTATAATATGTCGCATTCATTTCTATAGAATCTAGATAAACATCTTACAACTGTTGATATCCACTAAACTTTAATATCGCATTAGATTATATCGAAACTCATCATCATCACTAGCATCACCATCATCAATAAAGCCTGTCACTTAAAGCTTTAGTGTCACTATTATTTCATTTCGTGACCGTACTTTATTGAATGCGCAACACACATAGATGCATGCGTGTGTGACGGCATGTGTAAGCATGATTACTTTGTAACAAGACTGTTCGTAAACACATAAAGTTGATAAATTCATGTTATAATTTAAATGCAACTGTTGATATTATTTGTTATGTAATTGTCGTTAGGTGCCAGAAAAATCTGAAGAACTTGTAGAGAAGAAAGAGAAATTGGCCAAGCCAGTTAAGAGCGGTAAGTCTGCAGCAAAACCTGCGCCTGTTGTTGAAGTGCCTAAAGAAGAGGTGACTCGCGAACGACATAACAGCGGTGATGCTCCTAAAGAACAGCGCAAAGGTAAGTCTCACATTGGCGCAGGGATAGCGAATTCAATGTAACTACTGTGATGAGTTCTCGAGTTCGATTCCCGGGTCAGAACAAATGTTTTTATGATCTGCAAATATTTGTTTCGGAATTTGGGTGTTCACTATGTATTATTTACAAAAAAAAGGGTTGAAAAGATTCTATCAATCAATCTTTCTTTCATAGTACAAGCTTAGTTAACTAGATGATGTTGTGTGTGAGATGTCCGAGATAATAATTATTAGTTTACTATTTGATATGACCGTAGCCTAGCATCACATAAAGTTTACGTTAGATTTAAATGATACAATTTTACGCTCAAGTATTCGTCCTAACTCATGAACTCTCAGTTAGAAAGAATATGTATTGTACGTGTTATTTTCTAAATTAGTAATGACATAAATGCATTCCATTTATAAATACCCTCATTACGCAACATTATTAAGCTATTGTTATTCAAATATAGGTAAGAAGACTGAAAAGAAGATAACGGTCGAAGAGGCAGTGGAAGTGTTGCGCGAGGAAGTGGTGCCGCCTTTGAATATCCCTCAGCCGAGCGAGCTGACCACAGAGAAGTTGTTGAAGCAAGCGCTGGCGGCCGCGCCACCTCCGCCTCAACCAGCCACCGCACACTCACCACCCGGTGGCAAGAACAAGAAAAAGAAGGCAGAACCTAATGTTCTCTCACTTATGGGTAATTATAGTCATACAATCCAAAATAAGCATAATATTTGCCCATTTTACTAAATCTTCTTCTTCTTATCGTATCAATGGCAACACTTTACGGTTTTGGCCTAGTGCTCGGCGACGCGGATTGCGTTTGGCCTTGTGTTGATCCATTGTGGTGAGAGGATTATCAAATTTTTACTAAATGTAAAAATTTGATAATACGTTTTTATACCTTTTTATAGGAAATAATGTTTAACAATTTCACATCTAGGGGGTAAAATAAAAATAAAACTACACAATGAAAATTAAAAATAATCAAGCAGGTTTGCCTAGTGGCTTAAGCGGTCGCCACGCCGCTTCCTACTACGCCAAGTGTCGTGGGTTCAAATCCCACGTAGGATAACACTTTCTGTGATTCACAATTTGTTGTTCTGAGTCAGGGTGTTCTTTGTGTCCGTTTCTTGTATGTTTGTAAAGTCCCCCGCGACACAGGAATTGATATTCCTAATACGGGAGTTGTCTTTTTTAAAAGAAAGAAAGGTGGAGCCGCGAACAATGCCTATAGTCGGATTTTTAATTAGACGATATCCACTGACGTTTACTGTGTTGTCAGTTTTTGATGAAATAAAAATAGTGTTGTGACAAAGTGAACGATTGAAAAAACTCCTGAATGAATAAAATTAATAAAAATTAATAAAATTAAAATTAATTAATAAAATTAAAAAACAATCCTAAACGCAAGTACACAATTAATTCTGTGCCATTACAACCAGTGGACTCTCAAAGAGACCTCGGAGTTATCATAACACATAAACTGAAGTGGGATGAGCATATTACAATGATAACAAAGAAGGCAAACTCAGTATTGTATATTATTAGAAAGGCATTCTATGTTATCAATAAAGAATTATTTCTCAGCATCTATATAACGTACATTAGACCCTTGCTGGAATTCGCCTATCAAAAATGGAATCCATATTTAAAAAAAGATATTGTAATGTTGGAAAGAGTACAACAAAGGGTAACTAAAATGGTCTTCTCTTTGAAAAACATGTCCTATGAAGAACGTCTGCTATAACTCAGTCTACCAACACTAGAACCTCTATTCTAAAAACATAAACATTTCTGATCAGAAACAACAAAAAATACGTTTTTATTTATAATTATTTATTATAAAATAGTATTTTTTGTTGTTTATGAACTCTTTTGTATTTTCTATCAATACAAACTTATATGTCATGTTTTCATTGACATACATAAAAGCCGGAATTTTCCAATGAAAGAAAAAATGTGGTATGGGGAAGGGGCCCGCCCTCGTAAGACTTTGGTTAAAACCGCATACCTAAACATTTATTTTGGAGGAACGGGGGCGAAGCACCATGGAGCCGTCAAAGACCCATGTTGCCACTTTGCCTCAACAGGAATTAACCCAACCTGTTGATAAATGTCAATCTGGGCTCCAACCCGCTGACTTAATGCAAGGAGGACAAGAGGGTGCCAACCTCCTTGTTGGTATGTGAGTGGCAAATTATGATGCTGTGCATAGCGCCACAGCCATCAGATACGTAACAGAATATCCTTGGTATCCGATGACAGTAACTCTACATAAAATATTGGTTTGAGGTAAAGAGATCATAAGAAATTCGGCGCTTCCAATAGGCATGCTATCCGGACAGACTAGTGAATCTAGAAATAAAGTTTAGAGATATGACCGGGAACACCATGTTAGAAAGTCAGGCCGCGAATAACACATGACAGATCTATTTAACAGGGCAATTGTTCCGTCTGACCCCTACATTTCTGATGTAAGAGTGAAGAAGAGGCTACAAAAATTAGACCGTAAGCCACTACCAGTGAGGGTTTTAGAACTGATCCAACCATATCAAATACCAACATCAGATTTAAATGAACCAGATGATGTAAATGATCTCTTTGAAGATTGTGAGGATTTAATTTTTACATCCGACTTTCACAATTTATTCTTTTTAAAAATTTGTATAAATAGGCAAAAATTTTTGTCTGTCTGTCACTGAATTCGATTCGTTTATTTTTAACACAAGTGCAAGAAAGTACAACAAACAAACAAACAAACCAAAACAATACAGCAAATCTATTGATGTTTAGTAATTTAAACACTAGAGTGAAATTTATTGACATGTATACAATACCCTTCCTGTTTACTTTGCCTTTGCCCACAGACGAGTAATATCTCTATTATCAACCCTAAAACCAAAGAAAAAAGTACAAAAATCGAGAAGCTTGTAACTTAAAGATCCTGGATGATTAGGATTTGTTTTTTTTTTGCATTACTGGTACTATTGCAGGCTAGTTATTTAGCAGGGTTTTAAATCCAACTAAGACAAGATATAGCTGTAAAAAATTAGATCCTCAAATAACATTGTTTGTATTTCTCTCCGGTATTTTTCATGTTATGGTTTATATTTTTGTGTTATTTGTGTATGTTAAAGCCGCAAAGAAGGACATTAGTAGATTTACAGAAACTCATATGGGATTAAGATTTTAATAAAAAATTTTTTTTTTAATATTTACAAAAAAAAATCTTTTGATCAAAGCACATTTGAACATCAGGAATTCTCGTCTTTCTTTTTAAATTAATTTATCTATTTAATAAAAATATAATAAGAGGATGCTTGTTTTTTGGGTCAAAAAACATAATGCGCGGCGTTGAGCCGTCAAAAAACTGATTGTTGTTACATACTACTAGTATCTTATATCAGAGCACTTTTATACAATTTCATTCTTAAATAGATATAATATTCTTTTATACACACATCAAAAGTGTCTAGGGATCAAGCATTTTTATGCGGATTTCTTGAGATTGAGATGTGGCTTTGTAATAAATTTATGATTTTATAAATTTATATGGATCCTTTTTGGTGCATTTCATAATTTGAATCAGGAACTGTCAATCAAATTCGAGTAAAAGATGAAAATCAGCTGCCAATATTTTCCCTATAAAAACATACAACGCATTGAAGAAATTATTAGTGCTACTGTTTCCCTACTACTGATTAAAACCAACGTTATTATGGAGCGGCGACGTCATTTAAGCAGGGAAGAAATGCTCAGAGCCGTGGGAATGATAGAAGCTGGTTCCCGGCAACGTACTGTGGCTTTAGCTCTGAATACAAGTCAGAGTGTTATCAGTCGACTTTGGACACGTTACCGAAGCACTGGTACCGTGGCTGAGCGCCATGGAGGACGGTATCGCTGCACCACACGGAGACAAGACCGATACATTCAAATCTTAACTCGAAGAGCTCCAACAATAACCGCCATGATGTTAGCCGTGAGGCTTCATCACTCTTCAGGGAACTTAATTAGCGACCAAACAGTCAGAAACCGCTTGCATGAAGTGAACCTTCATTCCCGAAGACCGCTACGGGTACCACCTATAGCAATGCACAATCGTAGGATTCGATATCAATGGGCTCTTGAACACAGAAATTGGGCAGAAGAACAATGGCGTTTCGTGTGCTTTTCTGATGAGTCTCGTTTTGGTATGAGACCGGATACAAGACGTATACGACACTGGAGAACCCCTGGACGCCAACAGCGATTAAAATCCTGCCAGGAAGTCCATCCTTATAGTGGTGGAACCATCATGGTATGGGCGGGTATTTGGATCGGCGGAAGAACTGAGTTGATTTGGATCAGAGGCAACCTCAACGCTCAAATTTATGCTGAGACGATTGTATCAGACGTCATCGTTCCTCTACAAGTGCAAATCGGTCCCTTATTTCAGTTAATGCATGATAATGCACGACCGCACACCGCAAGAGTTGTAAGACAGACTCTCGCCGCAGCTAACATCAATGTCCTGCCCTGGCCTGCTCAGTCGCCAGACTTGAACCCGATTGAGCATGCATGGGATATGCTACAGAGAAGAGCTCTGCCGAATATGGAGGGTATCCAGTCGCAAGAAGACCTTTTTTTGTTGTTGCAACGAACATGGGCGGCCATTCCACAGCGTGATTTGGATGAACTCATTTTGAGTATGCCAAACCGATGTTCTTGTGTTGTTAGCGTTCGCGGTAGAAACACGGATTATTAATTGTTTAAGTTACCTAATAAAATTTTAAAGAAAACTGTTATTTCAGTCTTTTTTTCGAACTTTAATGTTAGTGGTTCAAATGTCAAAAATCCCTTTATTAGGAAAATGGCAAATTTCTTTACTAATGCAAAGGTGACTTGGTTTATCGTTACTGTGACAAACGAAAACACTTTATTTGATGAATCCTTAAAGAAATTTTTAATTAATATCAATCAGGAGAAAAGTTATTGCAAAAATATATGTTGATCCCTAGACACTTTTGATGTGTGTAGTTTGAAATGATTAACTATTCACACTCATTGTTCATTCATCTGATTGAATGAGAACTGAACGCATCACTATTACTTTAAATATGGCAGCATTATTTTACTAAGTGACATTAGCTACTGTCAGGTAGCTTCGTCTAATTAAAAATCCGACTATAGTTACATTTTTACTCATACTTTTGTAAAGAAAGGAATTATTTATTTGTATGTACGATTAGCTTATACATTTATTATACATTTATAAGACTTATTAATAAAATAATTATAATAATGAAATGTTTGCAACTACAGCAGGTGATAGCAGTGGTGTGAATGTGGCAGAGCTAGTGCGAGTTGTTCGAGAGGCCGCGCTCAGCCGTAATGAGATACAGATCCTTACTGATGCACTTCTCAACAAACACCATGATCCATTGCCAGAGCATTCTGAATGGTCTGAGGTAAGGTTTTGTTTTTTTATTTTTATGTAAGCCTACCAAAGTGACACTACTCTGCCTGATGGAAAGCATGAGTAGAATCTAGGAGTAGGGGCCACTATCCTCATTGTGAGTGTAGGCAATGCAGCATGGTGACCCATACCATGGCGGCCTAGTGAGAAAATTCTGCATCATTCTCCCGGCCTCCTAAGGCCGGTTGAATGATGCAGAATTATCTGGCCTCCGGTCTCACACTCACCTACGAAATACGACAGCAAGAATACTGTCGTTATTAGGATGGTCTTCTGTGTGAGGGTACTGCCACGGTCGAGCCGGCTCATTCGTGCTGAAATGAGTGTTGCCCTGCTATCTATATCATCATGCCTACTGACTGCCTTGTTGGTATAGTGGTTAGTGTATGCGGCTGCTGATCAAGAGGTCTCGGGTTCGATTCCCGGGTCAGAGCAAATATTTGTGTGATCCACAAATATTTGTTTCGGAGTTTGGGTGTTTTTCTATGTATAATATGTATGTATTTACAAAAAAAAAAGTATGTTTATGTATTTATATTAGTTGTTTAGTACCCATAATACAAGCTCTGCTTAGTTTGGGACTAGATGACGTTGTGTGTAAGATGTTCGAAAAAATACTCTTCAGCTAGGAAGAGGTGGGTTTTGAATAAATATTCGACAGGACCAGGACCTGTGTGTCACCTCTTCTTCAGTTAAAGTAGCCTACGGGAGCAAAGTACACAGGACTATAGAATTTTTGCAGTGGTATGCAAACTTGAAACCAACCCTTATGTTACACGTGGAAACCTCATTTCCGGCCGACCACGGGGTTTACGGCGTGTCGATGTCGAACGGAATAAAACCACTTTATGTGCGCTTTGCGCCTGAGATAGGAGGGATCTGTACATTAACACACTATAGTGCTATAGTATATAGTAACCTCTTTTTAGGGTTCTGTAGCCAAATGGCAAAAAACGGAACCCTTATAGATTCGTCAAGTCTGTCTGTCTGTCTGTCCGTCCGTATGTCACAGCCAATTATTTCCGAAACTATAAGAGCTCTTGAAATTTGGTCAGTCGATGTATTCTGTGAACCGCATTAAGATTTTTACATAAAAATAGAAAAAAACAATAAATTTTGGGGGTCCCCATACTTGGATGTGAAAATCAAAAATTTTTTTTTCATCAAACCTATACGTGTGGGGTATCAATGGATAGGTGTTCAAAAATGATGTTGAGGTTTCTGATATAATTTTTTTCTAAACTGAATAGTTTGCGCGAGAGACACTTCCAAAGTGGAAAATGTGTGTCCCCCCCCCTCTAACTTCTAAAATAAGAGAGTGATAAAAAAAATATATGTTGTACATTACCATGTAAACTACCAACGAAAATTGGTTTGAACGAGATCTAGTGAGTAGTTTTTTTTTAATACGTCATAAATCGTTTACCTTTCATCCAATCAACACTAGTATAAAAACATCGATGAAAGTTACAACGAAATACAAGAACTTTTATATGATGTTACTTGCTGATACGGAACCCTTCATGGGCGAGTCCGACTCGCACTTGGCCGCTTTTTTAAGGAGAGGCCATGTAAAGTAATGCAGAAATAAAAACGACAGTGAAACGGGCTTTTTTATGATACTTTACCTAACATTCAATGGAGTAAAGAGTAGAGAGTAGATCCGTATCGAATCGTCCGTTTTGTTATTATCAACTAACTACTATGTACATAATCTGTTCAACCACAAAAGACGCTCGTTTCGAACTATGTACTGTAAAATATAATATTTTATATTATGTAGTTTGAAACGAACATCTTTTGTTCTGTGTTAGGTATACAAATCAATTTGAATAGAAATGGGGTTGAAGTAGGTATTTGCTCTACAACACATAATGTTTGCACTCTAACCATCTGTATCAACATTAAACGTAAATTCATGTTTACACCTATGTGGTATTACACAATACATTATGCTTAAAAATATTCGTAAATGGAAAGTACTTTAACTTTTTACTTCTTTTAGTTATCGCCTGCCAATGTGCCTACTCTGCCTGATAGAAAGCCTGAGTTACTATGTCACTAATCAGTTGACTAATATAAAATGTATTTTTGGTATTAAATCTACCGATAAAATTATTCTTAGCATGATGTGAACCGAGTTGTGCAGAAAATAGCTAAGGAAATGGCTTTTTTCTGCATAACACCCATCCATGTGGTTACTACCATGTACCTTAATATCGCGTTACGACCAAAAGGAACGGAGTAGCAACGGAAAGTGTTGCATAAACGAAAGAAAATAGTTCCTTTATAAGCTTCCGTTGTGTGCGCTGCTCATACTCGTATGCCTATAATCAGTTAAAGTTTCGCAAGAATAATGTATGACAGGATTGTACCCCTTTAAACGTTCCAAAAAGGTCCGCGACAGCATGAGTCTATCTTTTAAGGTTAGCTCACTGTAACCTTTTTTAATGTAAAAAAAAATAGTTCACGCGGTATAACATGAAGCTTCGGACAAGATGAGATGCAGAGGTGGCTTGGGACAGCTAGTTTGTTTATAGCCTAAAATACTATGCAAACCTTTTATTCCTCAATAAGTTACCAAAAGTTTTAATTTATCACTATCATTTGTATAATTATATAATTTGTACAATTCTTACGAGATGTCAAAGATCATAATGTAAATGTAGATAAATAAAATATTTGGTAAATAAAACTGTAGTGCGAATAAATGTGGACGTTACAGTACCTATTCATTTAGGCGTATCCCATCCCTGGTGTAAGTTCTTTAGTCTTGAATATCTTTCAATTCTACAAACAACTACGATATATTACATTGTTTGATACTGATATTCCACTATCACTAATCATATAAATTTACAACATCAATCTTCTAGTTAATGTAAAATAAATGTAAATATCAAGTACAAATGATTATTTTACTATCAAAGACTATAATTAGAATCTCTTCACGATTTTATATCTTTGTTACTTGAAATATAGATTAGAATAGGTTCTATACATTTATGTAAAAGTAGATGTGTGAGGATCAAATCAACAGGATCTACACTCGTGCTGCGATGGATCTCGTCTACATTATACCAGCTGACCCACAACACACAATTCCGTCTGCGTTTTCTATTACCCCTAGCGTAAAACGGGCTATTGCCAGCAAACCTAACACATACACACATGTACATACATACGCCTATTGCCGTGAGGGGGAGGCATAGACAATTGATCTTCACTTACTACGGTCCTAACTGTACTATAGTACGAACTGAAATATGATTTATCCAAGAAAGGAATTTATTAAGATCAGAATTCGTTAGATGAAAATGTGTTAAGTCGTTCAAGTTTATCTAATTTTCCGCCAGTCATTAAGTTATTAACTTCCCACATAAGTTACCTATAAGAAAAGTATCATAAAGAAAGTACACATCCAAAACAAGACTCATAATAAATAAATATTTCGAACATCTGATATTATTAAATATGTTTTTTTTTGCAAATACAAGTTATACGTGTAACACACCTAAACATATGAACCCGAGACCTCAAGCACAGCAATCGCATACACTACAACCTTCCACTTGTCAATTTTCTAAATTTTATTTATAACAGGGTCCCAACGATCCTATGCAAAAGCTGAAGAAGCAGCTTGCTGATAAGGAGAAAGCTTTGGCTGATGAAGTAGAAGCATCCCAAGCTCTACATGCCAAGCTCAAGGAACTCAGGTAAGCGTTACATACACACACAAGTGTTTACAAAGGATCTGACTCTGTTCCACAAAACACTAGACATAAATATGATAGACAGACATTTAAATTTGACTATGAAATTAAATAAATATAATATTAAATCATTAAATTACTTACGTACGTCTAAATACTGATAAAGTTTAAACGTTATTGTGCAGGACGCAACTGAATGCTGAGCGTACGCGTGCAAGCAACGCTGCAAATGCAGCACGTGTTAGCGAGCAGGCTGTCAGCGCATCACGTGCTGACATCAACACACTTCAGTCGCGCCTGCAGAGACTCGCCGAAGATAACAAGCAGCTCGCTCAGGACAAACTTGTGGTAAATGACTCTAATAGCAATAATATATAAAATAGTTTCGTTTCTGACTGACTAACAGACAACGCACAGCCGTAACTGGAAATTTTCAACCTTAAGGAGATGAAAAAGGCAATCAAAGTTATAATCAGAATAGCCTCTAACTACTTCATTTATGTATGTATATGGAAAAAAAAACCATAGCCCAGCATTATTTATACTCGAAATCCTTGGCTTTGTAATAGTAAATGGATAAAAGTAAAGCGAGTATCCGCCACCATACTGGTGGTATTATCCACATGGTTGGCAACCATCTGGATAATACCATCAACTCAGAAAGAGTCGCATTCCGGATATTGACCTGATATCCGGCAACCGGTAGATGGTATATAGTAACACCGGTTGAAAAAAATTCATTTCTAATTAATTGAAAACATACATTGTGTTTAAGGTATTAAGGGTTACTTTCATTTGACGTGATTTTATTAAAACGACGTGTAGTTCTTACGCAGGTTTATTTGATACTAAACTCACTCAATCCTTCGATACAATTACTGGACTGTAAATGCTTATATATACATAGAATATTACCATACCACACAATACTTAAATCCATTTGGACATTCCGCCCGCCAAAGAACATAGTTCTTTAACGATATTTTTAACAACAATACTTAACTTATAGATTTACTGATACATAAACTTAACGCGTAATAAACAAAAAAAACTCAAGTCTTATTACAATAACATTAGAATAATAGCCTTTGCAGTTCGCCCTAGCTTGCAAGATGACATTCTATACCTACTTTCTTATAAAATAGATTAACTTACAAAAGTAAAAAAATAAAACAATAAAGAATATTATTTAGTTATCAAACAAACCTTACTCACTGGACGCTTCAATACTCCGGTTTTACACTTTACAGATACTACTCTAGTTACATTATCTGGTCCAGGATATTTGTTGATAATCTTACCAAGTAACCATTTAGCTGGTGGTAAATTATCCTCCTTTATAACAACAATATCACCTATTGCTAACTCATCACGTTTAGTGTTCCATTTATATCGTTGATTTAAATTAACTAGATATTCCTTATACCACCTATGCCAAAAATCTGTAACAATTTTTTGCGTCAATCGCCATCTATCCAAACCAACTACATTACAATTAGTATAATCCTTATCTGCAATATTTAACAATGGTTCACCTACCAAAAAGTGACCTGGTGTCAAGGGTAGAGGGTCATTTGGATCGTCGCTCAACAAAGAAATAGGTCTAGAATTTAAACACGCCTCCACTTGTGCTAGAACAGTGGCCATTTCTTCATAGGTAAGTGTACTATTTCCCACTACTTTTTTTAAATGAGTCTTAGTGCTGCGCACCGATGACTCCCATAAACCGCCAAAGTTAGGTGAGTGGGGAGGTATATAGTGCCAGGTGGTTCTTTCTAAAGAAAGTAACTCTGCTATTTCTCCCGGAAGAGAAGACCGGGCACTATGAAACATTTCTCGCATTTGTCTATCGGCGCCTACAAAATTGGTGCCATTGTCACTATATAAATCCTGACAGTGACCTCTACGAGCTGTGAATCGCCTAAAGGCGGCTATAAAACCATGGGCAGTCATATCGGTCACTGCCTCTAAATGGACTGCTCGTGTCACCATGCATACGAAGATGCAAATATAACTTTTATATGACTTAGCTCCTCGACCGGGTGAGAATCTTATAAAGACAGGGCCACAGTAGTCCACGCCAGTAGACTTGAATGGTTTACTAGGCTTTACCCTTGCCTCTGGAAGCAGACCCATAATAGGCGTAGTCTTTTTTGTGGAATATCTTAAACAAATAGTGCATTCTCTAAAATACTTTTTAACACGTTCTTTGGCACGTAAGATCCAGTATTTTGATCTTAGAAAGTTTAACATAGCCTGTGGACCTCCGTGCAATGTTTTTTCATGAGCATATGCAATTAAAACCTTAGTAAAATGATGTTTACCAGGTAAAATTATCGGATGTCTTGTATCATAACATGCGTCCGACTGTGCTATACGTCCACTGACTCTTAGTATCCCCTTTTGATCCAAAAAAGGACAAAGAGATCGTAATTTATTCATTTTAGGCACACATCCTCTAATCTTTAACTGTTTTATTTCGAATGAAAACTCGCGCTCTTGTACTTGTTTAATGCATGATAACAATGTTTCATTCATTTCTCTTGGTGTAATAAATTTAGGTAATTTAGGTCTATTATCCTTTTTTAATTTAAAATTCAAAATTCGTTTACAATATGATACAATTTTTAATAGTTTATTTAATGATGAATATTTTAACCAAAAAATATCCTCCTCGACATCAGATACAACAATTAAAGATTGGATTCGTTCCTCTTCCTGTGTGTCTTGAATTAGTATCTCATCTATAGGTATTGTAGTTTCTGACAACCACTTCGGTCCTCTCCACCACAATGCATGCTCACTTAACTCTTTGGGCTGCAGACCACGTGAAGCACAGTCCGCAGGGTTTGTCTCCGATGAGACATGACTCCATTGGTTATAGTCCATAATATTTAATATAGTGGATACTCTGTTACTAACGAATGTTACCCATCGACTTGAGCCTCCCTTAAGCCATGCTAATACTATAGTGGAGTCAGTCCATCCATAGAGATGTTCCTTGAGTATCTCTAAAACTTGTGATACCTCACTAATAAGCTTGGCAGCTAAGGTAGCACCACACAATTCGAGTCGGGGAATGGAAATCTCCTTTACGATTGGGGCAACTCGAGTTTTTGCGGTCAGTAAATGTACATACACTCTATTAGAACTATCAATTACTCGCATATAAACTGCTACCGCAAAAGCTGATTTTGAAGAATCTGAAAATACGTGTAACTCTCTCTTGCAATCTCGTGTATAATTTATCCATCTAGGTATTTTAACATTTTGTAGATCTATTAGTTCATGTTTATATTTTAGCCACTCACAAAGTAATTCATCCGTCAAACACTCATCCCACTCAAGACCTGACTTCCATAATTTCTGAATTAAAATCTTGGCACTAACTACCACCGGGGCGATCCATCCCAAAGGGTCATATAATTTGGCGACTTCAGATAATACTTGTCGTTTAGTAACTAAATCCTTAGGTCCAGGTAAGTTTAACACATATTCAAAATTATCATTCTTTCTATTCCAACTCAATCCTAACACTTTTATTGAATCGTTTAGTTTAATAGGTTGTTTTTCACTCAACTCAGTCTTCCCAATCTGGTCTAAAAACTCCTTGTTGTTACTATTCCATTTCTGTAACTCAAAACCACCACCTCTCATTAACTCATTCATCTCTTCATAAATTTGTATTGCTTCATAAACCGTGTCTGCTCCGGTCATCAGATCATCCATATAATAGCATTGTTTTGTTATCCTTGCCGCTATAGGATGCTTCTTTTCTTCTAACTCTGCTAGTCTATGCAATACCTTGACAGCAAGATATGGCGCGCACGCTGTACCGAACGTTAAACGTAATAATTTGTAACGTTGTATAGGCTCCGATGGATTAAACCTCCAGACAATTCTCTGAAACTCGGTATCCCCATCTGTTACTCTCACCATTCGATACATCTTGACAATATCAGCTACGATACAGATTTTATGATGACGCCATCTCAACAGTATGTGCCTCAAATCTTGTTGTAACTTTGGTCCAACAAGTAGCTCATCGTTTAGTGACACATTATTGTTACCTTTGCTCGAAGCATCAAACACAACTCTCACTTTTGATGTGTCTTTATCTTCCCTCACCACAGCATGGTGAGGAAGATAGACAGCCTTAGGGTTCTGTAACTCACTCTCAGAAACCACTCTCATATGATTCATACTTAAGTACTCACTCATAACGTTATTATATTCTTTTCTCAATTTTAAATCTTTCGATAGCTTTCTCTCCAAATATTCTAACCT
The DNA here is from genome assembly GCA_932526445.1 of Phragmatobia fuliginosa. Classification (NCBI taxonomy): domain Eukaryota; kingdom Metazoa; phylum Arthropoda; class Insecta; order Lepidoptera; family Erebidae; genus Phragmatobia; species Phragmatobia fuliginosa. The sequence continues at coordinate 12,221,692 of OW052074.1, read as the reverse complement.
CTTTATTGCTATCTTTTCTGTATTACCGTATTGGCATTGAGGATCATTCGTTGTAAAAGGTAGTTTAACTATAAATCTACCTTCATCATCTCTCACTGTAGTCAAATTAAACAAATCCTCACATACTTTCTCGCTAACGGTACTTCTTTATTAATTATTCTTTATTAAGTTAGGCTCATCTTCTATCTCCCAAAACCTTTTTAGTAACTCATCTTCTTTTATCTGTATGTGCATACTAATGAGATTATTCTTTACTAACCCTCCAGGTCCCTTTGACATTCTTCCAGACAAAATCCATCCAAACAACGTATTTTGGGCTACTACATTACAATCAGGATGCTTCATGACACCATCAAGTAATATTTCACTATAAACTTCTGCACCTAGTAAAATATCAATCTTACCTGGTACATTGTATGTCGGATCTGCTAAAGGAAGATTGTACATTTCCACCCATTTGGGAGTGCTCAAATTGGTTGAAGGAAGTAGTGACGTTAAAGAATGCAACACATAAACGTTAACAAAGATATAACTAGTGGGATTGTGACGTGATTCTAAGCGAAGTGAAACCGTATGTTTTATTTTCATACGACCATCTCCTAACCCTGACACCCAGCCACTTACTGGTTTACGTACAAGACCTAATAATTGAACAGTAGATTCAGATACAAAAGATGCCTGTGACCCTTGATCAATTAAAGCACGGATAATATAATTAAAACCATTAGAACGGAATACCTTTACTTTAGCCGTCGCAAGTAGCACGCTGTTGGGTTGTAGCTCCTCTCTTGAAAATGTAGCAGTAATGTTTGTATTACCTCGCGATGTACTCGCTCTCTCTTGTTGTGGTTCACTCGATGACACTGAAGTTGCCTGCTCCTGGCTACTAGTTGGCTCCTGGCCATCTCTTTCGAAATGTAACAGTGTGTGATGTCTCCTTCCACATTTTTTGCAACTAAATGATTGACGACACTTAACGACCGCATGAGTTGGTGCTAGGCAATTGAAGCATAACTTATTTATTTGCACGAACTCCTGTCTTTCTCTGGGTGTTAAAAGGCTAAAACTCTTGCACTGGTTGAGATAATGCATTTCGTGGCACATCGGACACTCTTGTTTAGCCTTTGACTTGTTCTCCCTTTCTTTCTCTACTGATGCATGAAAATATTTTGATTTAGCTGCAGGCTTAGCTTGTTGAGTGTCGCGTTTGCCATTCGTATCTATCATCTCTAAAGTTCGGAACCTACACTCTAAATAATTTGTTAACTGTGACCAAGTAGGCAATTCCTCACAGCTCGTATTTAAATGTTGCTCCCATTGTCTTATGGATTCCGTGTCTAATTTAGAAACAACTAAGTAAACGACAATTGCGTCCCAAGTCTCAGTCTTAATGCCCAAATTCTCTAGAGATTTAAGGCAGGTGGATGTTGTATCCAATAAAATCCTAATAGCATTGGCTGACTCATGTTGAATTTTCTTCGTGGCAAATAAGGATCGCATTATAGCATTACAGTTATACCGCTTGTTATTGTAACGCCGAATTAACTGCTTCCATGCTTCCTCATAATTGGCATCGGTTGTTGAAAAATTACTAAGCAGATTTAACGCTTCTCCAATCAAATTACATTTGAGATAATGCAGTTTTTGTACCGATGAAATACTCTTATTATTATGTATTAATGTAATAAACATATCGTAAAAGGTTTGCCAATCTTCGTACTTACCCCCAAACGTAGGTAATTGTATGCGGGGTAGTTTAATATCACTGTAATTCTTGTCTGCTGTAATGGTAACTGCTGGGTTAGGTAACTCAGTAACTGGCGGTGGAAACTGTTGTAAAGCTTCTAGTAAATTCGATTTATATTGCATATATGACTTCTCAAAAATCTCATATTTTCCCTCTGTAAAATATGCTTCCTTTTTACCTTTCGCCATAACAACAATCTCTTTGTGTCCATCTCTAAAATCTTTAAATAATTGTTCTAATACCTCTAATCTCGTTTCTATATACTGACGTTTAATTCTTTCTTTTGGAGTTTTCTTAAAATTTCTCTCAGCTTTTATTAAATTGTTGAACAATTCATCTTGCAACGAAAAAAGAGCCTCCATTTTGGTAACAAAATAAACTTACGTAGTTATCTCAGCAAATGATACTCCGATCGGTCACTTGTCTTAGATAATAAGTTGTATAATAACAGTTTGTTAACTTTTATTTGTTTAAACACTCACTCAATGTACTGTTATTATAATTTGCACTCAAAATCACATATATCTAGTAAACAAGTATCCGTTCATAATAATTTAAGTTTCACAATAATAACGCGTTTTTTAAAATCGTCTTATAACTTGCACATATCACATTAGGTAAACAGTCACCGAACAACACTCCTCGGTTATAATATAAATTCTTTTGTTCTCGCGTGTCGGCCGGGCTCGATATTTTTTAATACAATCCGGTTCGATTATGGACCATTGTTTAAGGTATTAAGGGTTACTTTCATTTGACGTGATTTTATTAAAACGACGTGTAGTTCTTACGCAGGTTTATTTGATACTAAACTCACTCAATCCTTCGATACAATTACTGGACTGTAAATGCTTATATATACATAGAATATTACCATACCACACAATACTTAAATCCATTTGGACACATTGTTAAACACTTTTAGTTGTGATTTTGAAAAAATCTCTTGTACATTTAATATTCCATAAGTTAGGTTTTTATCATAATATCAATCTTTCGAATATAGGCAAAAGGTAGTAATAGTAATGTGTGTAGTTTTATAGAGCTATATAAATCTGTTGAGTATTTAGTGTTTTTTTGCCCCCATATAGTTGCAATCGAAATTGGGTGCCGATGGGGAGGCGCAGGCACAAATGGAAATGCATATTCAAAGATTGTCCGAGGTAAGACATTTACTTATATTTTGCCAATAGGATTAATATACTTTTTGTTGATCATATTACGGTTATTTTTCTGTGTGTGCTAAACGGCTTGAAGCACTAACAAAAAATAATAAAATATTACGTATATTACTTTTCAGATATAATTTTAGTTTACAATTTGAAAATACATTTGACGTAGTTTTAAAATTCATTTTTAACTTGCATTTGTATAAGTCAAAAACATGAAAATGTTGTTAAACGTATAGGGTCATTTCCCTCGGCTTAAGAATGTAGTGGTAGCGTATATTGAAGTGGTCGGTGTATGGTGTATGTGTGTAGGCGGAAGGCGCGCTGCTGGCCCAGCTGGGCGCGCTGCAAGGCGAGCTGGCGGCGCACGCGCACGAGGCGGCGCAGCTGCGCCTGGAGGCGGGCGCGGCCCGGGAGGGCGCGTGCCTGGCGCAGCAGCACGCCGCCGACCTGGCGCAGCAGCTCGCCGACGCCAACCGTGCGCTCGCCGACCTGGCGCACGCCGAACAGCGGGCCGCCGCCGACCTGCGCCAGGCCAACGAACGCCTCGCAGGTACAGCGCTCACCTACCCACCGAAACCTCACACACTAACATTTCATCAGGGAGAATCCAGATCATTCCACACATCAATACTTTCAATTTGGTTACGATAATAATAATAAATATTTCGGACATCTTACACTACACACAACGCCATCTAGTCCCAGACTAATACCCATACCCATAAAACTAGCAGAGCTTGTATTATGGGTACTAGACAACTGATATAAATACATAAACATAGTTTTTTTTGTAAATACTTACGTTTTATACATAGAAAACACCCAGACTTTGAAACAAATATTTGCGGATCACACAAACATTGGGTCCGACCCGGGAATCGAACCCGAGACCTCTTGACCATTGAACAAAGCAGTAGGTAAATAGGTTTTTCATTCAGTAAACAGTGAACTGCCAAGAGATAAAAGATTTATCTTACGGCTACTACATTTTGCTCACCTCCTGTGCGTTTCACACATCCTTGTCTGGATAATATGTGCTGCTCAACTTTTATCCTTTAGACCTTCTTCTTCCTTCAGATAAATATTAGACTTTCTCTAATCGTAACTTCGCTTGAACTATATCATTACATATTATGCTTTTATAATTTTATTTAACCTGTATACAAGTTTCGTCGCCCAGTATATAGGGTACGTCTATACATTCGTGTTCTTAAGTATGACTATTATAGTTGGCTATGTTGAATTTGGAACGTATATTCTAATATTAGTCTTTCTTATTCGTTACTATTATAGCCACTGCTGAACTTCAAAACGAAGTCCAGAGATTGGCGAGTCGCGCTCAGACTGCTGAAAGTAACCTGGAGAAGCTGCAAGAAGAATCGGAGCAGCAAAAGCAACAGGTCAGTTGATGAGAATTTTTTTTTTTAAGTAATTTATAATTCAATTAAAAAAAAACAAAAAACAAACAAACCTACTATTCTTTAACATTATATTTTTAATATTGTTTCTCTAGTTGGCGAGCGAGCTGGCTCAACTGAGTGAGCAGTTGGCCGCACGTGAAACTGAATTGGCAGAACTCAAACAATTGAAAGCGGTACCTGCTCAAAATGGTCTCCCTGCCAATGATGAACTTAAGGTAAGTCGATGAAAGTATAGAGTAGTATACAAAAAAAACTTTATACCTCTGTTCTGTTTTATTACCTATTTCATTTGAGTTTAATGCCAATTCAAGTATAAGTACTTTTTGATAAATTCATTGTACGACATGACATGACACTACAGAATTTGGTTCACCAATCCAATATAACCACAAACTAAGTTATAGTCAATAAAAAAATATAAAGACAAATTGAAAACATGTATGTATGTTTAAATATGGATACCGTATTATCATCGCTCGCACTTTTCGTAATTTGAATGCAGTTGATAGGTATTAAGTGAATTACTTTGCTTGCGTCGAATCGCCGTCGGTAAGTTCAAACTAAACAATAAGATCTCTACTGTCGTGGTTTGTCACGAGTGCCTACTTTCAGACAATGAGTACATTAAATAAAATTAATAAATAAATATTTCCGACATCTTCCACACAGCCATCTAGTCCCAAACTAAACAGAGCTTGTACGATGGATACTAGAAGAACTAATATAAAACATAACATTTTTCGTAAATACATACATATATTATTATACATAGAAAACACCCAAAACTACATTGCGTTTTGCATTGCATTGAAACAAACATTTGTTCCGACCCACGAATCGAACCCGAAACCTCTTGATCAGCACCTGCATACGCTAACCACTAGACCAACAAGGCAGTCTAAACTGAATTATCATACTTATCCCTACTAATATTATAAATGTGAAAGTAACTCTGTCTGTCTGTTCCGCTTTCACGCTTAAACCACTGAACCGATTCTTATGAAATTTGGTATGAAAATAGAACTTAACTTGGGAAAGGACATAGGCTACTTTTTACCGCGATAGCCGACATACACGCGGGCGGAGCCGCGGGCGAAAGCTAGTAATAAAAAAAAAAAGATTACAACGAATTGAGAACCTCCTCCTTTTTTGATGACGGTTAAAAAAGAAATACCCCTACCCATATTTTTGTAACGAGCATCGTCAGTTCTATACGCTACACACTGTAAATGTAATGATTAATAAGTATAATGAGTAAAATGTAATTGGTGTGGTGTCAGGCTGCGGAGCTGGCCAAGGTGGAGAGCGTGGTGGAGGCGCTGCGGGGCGAGCTGGGAGTGGCTCACGCGGGAGCGAGGGACCTGCGCGACCAGGTGGAGCGGCTGCAGGACCAGCTCGCGCGCTACCAGGACAAGAACAATGTGAGCCAACCCCCATTACCTCCTTTCCTTTAATATTCACTATTTAAAAGAAGATCAAGAGAAACAACAGTACCGCTCAACTGTAGTTGGTTATCATCATGTGGCTTATCTGTTTATACCCTTAAACTATAGAAGAAGAAGCATTGAAATTCTTGTCATCTCATTTGCTTTATATTAGGAAGTCACCAATAGTGAATTACATATCTGCAAAAAAAAATGCAGAAAATTAAGAATCAAAAGAATAATAGATTTACTCACAATTGAGTAAATCTATTATTCCTTTGATTCTTATTTTTCTTATTGACACTACAGACATTGATCTGTTTATTGAAACGACTCAAATCATCTTATCATTAAATAGCCTTGCAATTATGAAAACATTCCAACAGTGATAAATTTAGATTGGATATAATATTGATTTACATTATAGAACTAGTTATATTTGGAAATAAAGTCATAAGCTATTAAGTGTGCATAAATTGTTAGTTGTGAAAATGCACAGTTTTAATCTAGTAGTTACTCTCTAAGTGACCCTATTCATTATGATTATGACGATCGCATGACCTTTTAATACCTACTCTGTACTATTAAATTTAATTTCTACCAACTAATCAATTCTTACTCGAAGCTATATGTTTTGGAACTGTTGACCTTACGCATTTAACTTTACTCGTCCCGCATAGGAGTTGCGAACTAAAAACTGGAAAGTAATGGAGGCGTTACAATCCGCCGAAAAGGCCCTTCAGACGAAAACGGCAAGAGCGTTGCCGGCCCAAGAGTCCCAAGACTCTTTGCGCGTAAGTGCCTGCTTTATCCTTTGAACACAAACAATATGTACTGCAACTTGTACATATGTACATCTTTGGCCGGCTTCGCTTTGTTGTTTATATATTGCTAACATATTTATGCATGTCGTATAACTAGAATTATATGGTATGATGTTTAACGGTGTGAATGGTGATAACAAGAATCCTTATTGGTTAATTTTAATACAGGAATTGTAATATTTTAATTTTAAGTTAACCACCAACAAATTTAATCATTACCATCTCAGTCGTAATAAGATTAATTTAATGAAGATACAGATTTTTTTAAACTTACAAACATCCGAAAAGTCTCTATCATTCGTCTATTCACCCTGATTAACTCTTCTATAGACCAGAGTAATTAACAACACCCTGTATGGTAATCACATTATTAAACATTTTGTGGTAATAATAATTCGTTTCGATAAATATTTAAAAACTGAGAAGTCAACGTAACCCAAGATGTTACCATCAAACATGTTGGTATTCTAGAACTTAACAAAACAAAACTGTTACCATAAATGTATTTATCGATGTTTATGTGATTGGTTTGTATCATAGTGTCGATGTGGTATCGTGAGTGTACACCATTGTCGTAAGACGTCAATAATAAATAGATTTCATTTGCATTTAGGAGGCGATAGCAAAGGCACAAGAAGCTCAGTACAACGAAGTAGCGCAAATCTTGCGGGTTGCGTTCCCTGCCGTCGCACCGAACACGTCCGCAGATCGCAAATGGATCCAGACCTTCGCAGACAAACTCAAGGAAGAATTGGAGAAGGCAAAAACTGTGAAAGTTGCATCCGCTCCATTGACTGTCCCTGCACCTAAGCCTGACAACTCTGAAACAGAAGAAAGGCTTAAAGATTTGCAGCTTCAGAATGAACAGTCACAGAGTCTCGTCGAAAAGTACAAGAAGATTATCATTGATACAGTAAGTTGTTTTCTTGTACCTAACACTGCTTGTATTTGTTCAAGTGGATTCGAGAATGGTTTAGATTCGCAATTGAACCCGGCAGGTGGCGCTGCGATCAACTTCTGGGAAATTTATTTTTGTGTATTTTTTTAGAACATAGTCTAACAAATCGGCGGTACGAAGTTCATCAGGACACCTAGTATTTGATAAATGAATGTTTAACAGTAATGAAAATACTTGAAATTAAATAAGACGTGAAAATGGCTTGTTTATTTTAAATTGATTTGCATAACAGGAAGGAGTACTCAGCCACCTACAACAAAACGTAACGTTAGAAGAACAGAAGTGGGCACAACAGCTCGCCGACAAACAACGCGAGTTGGATGAGCTCAGGCAACACACAGTTCTGCAGGTGAGATCACATTCATAAGTAAACAAGATAGTAATGTTTCTCAATACTCATTTTGAAATGTAGTCAGTGGTAAATTTAACTTTTGACTTTTTGAAATATCTGTACGCTGGAAGCACCAGAATAATTTGTATGAAATATAGTGTAACACCTGTATTTTACAATATTCTTACAAATGAAATAATAAAAAATAAATAAAACAATAAGTTCACACTTTATCAAAACTTAGATGCATAAATATAATATTGTATTAAATTTAAATGTTTTATTCAACAATGTTAAGTATATTGAATGGCATATATAATGCTGGTATAAATATCAGACATCAAATGTTGGTAATGTGATCCCGCTCAGTTTCTGGAGTTCACGGGTGCTAGTAAGTATCGTCAATGCCATCAAGCAACCTATATCCTCATCTGCCCCATAAATAATAAATAAAAAACCCGACATGTAAATTTTAATATGTTTTATGTAGGAACCTCTGGCGTTTGCATATGCCTGCATTGAAAAATCATTGCCTACGATCGTAGAGGAGGTATACATTACACTGATATTGTGTTCGCACTTGTGTGCTTATGTGTTCTTATGTTGAGTAAGCGTTTTTATCTTATTAGAGACCATTTTTACAACAGAAGATTTTAGACTTATTAAGTAAATGGGTGAACTGGTATATCCCCGATATCTGGACTATACATACGAGTAAATGTGGATGCAGATCCCTTTTGATCTAATTCATTAATAGCTGAACTTATGGTATATTAGCCCGCGACTATTTCGGTTATCGCCCATATCCTTTCTTAGGACCAAACTATCATTGTACCCAATTTCATTTAAATCGATTCAGTAGTATTTGCGTAAAAGCGCGGCAGACAAACAGACGGAGTTATTTCCGCATTTATAATATTAGTAAGGAGTTGACTAGAGCACGATTTATCTTAATGTTCCATAATGGGGTTTAACGACTGGCGGGCGACAATTAAATTTTTCATTCAGTTCATCATAAAAATGTTAGCTAACAACAGTTTTAGGATCGTTTTTTGTGTACATATTTTCTATCGGTTTTTGGAACAAATATGTCGTGTCTTAGAATTTAATCTTCATTTCTCCTATCATGATGTCAAAATGTTAATGCGTCTTATGGTGAAGGTATCTAATATTTCTTAATCGATGTCAATTTTAAAACATTATAATTTTATTGTGTTGCATGCAGATGCAAAGCAAAATAGATGCCCTACAAGCTGAACTACACCAAGTAAAAGGATCTAATCACAATCATACATTCGCCGATGCAGAACGAATGGCTGAGGTATGTTATGCGCAACTCATAATAATTTAACATTGTACTATTTTATTTACTTTACAAAGCTGTTAAAAATATAAACAACTAGCTACGCCCCCCGGTGTTACCAGCGTATTTTCGGGATAAAAAGTAGCTTACATATGTAATTATCCTCTCATTTTTAAATTTATAGCCATCATGGTTGCTATGCAAGTTTGTTATGCATAGCAACCTGTGAAATTTTTACAGTGATACATTTTGACATTACGATTTATGTATTTTTATAATCACCTAGCTTTCGCCCGTGTATCTCGATTATTGCAGTAAAAAGTAGCTTTGTGTTATTCTGATATATAATTATATTACTTTTTCATCCAAATCATAAAGAAGAATAAAGAGAGAGCAACAAACATACATACACCCATATATACAAACTTTCACGTTTATAATATTAGTAGGTTAAATAATTAAATGTCTTTTAGTAAAAGTGACTAAGTCAAAATTTTCTCTATTCCAGGAAAGACTTATGGGGGCTAATATCTCCGACAAACACAATGTAGATGTGTGCAATGGCCCTCTACAGGTAAAATTTCGCTTTCTATATATTTTTATACATGGTCTAGCTGGGCCAATACAATGGCGTAGGGTAACACACTAGATAAGTTGTAAAAAAAAAGTTGTCTTAGCTACTCCTTGTACCATCAGCTATTTGCCAGTAGACAGAAAAAGTACTGACTGCCTCGTTGGTCTAGTGGTTAGCGTATGCGACTGCTGATCAAGAGGTCTTGGGTTCGATTCCCAAGTCAGACCAAATGTTTGTGTGATCTGCAAATATTTGTTTCGGAGTTTGGGTGTTTTCTATGTATAATATGTATATATTTACAAAAAAAGTATGTTTATGTATTTATATCAGTTGTCTAGTACCCTTATTACAAGCTCTGCTTAGTTTGGGGACTAGATGGCGTAGTATGTAAGATGTTTGAAATATTTAATCGGTCCAGCCATTCTAGAAATTAGCCTTACAGATAACAAAATTAAAATTTGTTTTTTTTCTGTTAGTTCCATATGTAGCCAAAAACTGTTTTAAAATCACCGACGAAGTTTATTTATTTGTGTAAAAGTGTTATATCGTTATTCATCCTCCTAGCCATTATTCCCAAGTTTATTTAGGATCGGCTACTAGTTCAACCGGTTTTACCTGAATTTCAGTTTTTCCACGGAGCGACTGGCATCGGACCTCCGCAACCCTAAGGGAGAACTGAAATTCGAAGATTGAACTAGTTGTCAGTATATTTGAGGGCACTGACTTCCCACTAACGATTGCCATATATGTTCATGACAACCGGGACCGACGGCTTTACGTGCTCTCCGAGGGACGGGCGTGAATCACCGCCAAACTTACAAACTCCGGGCAGCTATTAGGAATTTCCTAAGAAAATCCCAAAACACACTTTTTGGCCCGACCCGTTAAATCGTTATTTTTTAATTTAATTATGTTACAGATGGGATTTGAAGAAAAATAACAAGAGGCAAGCTTTTGCGACGAAGTAACGAGGTGTCATTCCTGTCGAGTGCGTGGCGACGCGCACAGGTAACACTAGCGGGGCTCTGCGCCTCAACAATGTTGCCTCATCGATATTGTTCATTATATTAATAACAGGCTCGCAAACTAACATTGCAAACCAATACAGTTTTAGTGTTTAAAAATTTACAAAACTGTCATGTAAAAAAATAATTTAAAAGACTATAACGATTACATGAAGTGTAAATCTTTTGCAAATAGGTGTACAATTACGACTAAAATATCAATTTTTATTAACATTAATGGCAACTATTTTAATGTTTAGCTAAAAATGACAAACTATTTACAGGTGGCCAATAACACAACTGAGTGATAGCTTTATATGTGATGAAATTATTTTAAATCGTGTTTTATACTGATCGTTGCAAAGCCGCGGTTTGAATGTACAACAGTACTCGTGTAAATACATATAACATTATACAATAGTGAACGTTTTGCGAGACCTAGATTCCTAATGACTTGTATTAGTGATTCTTTGGGACTGTGTAGGCGATACGATAATCTTAAAATTAGTGTAACTGCTTGAATTTATTTGTATCGAGTTCAGATGTCGATACGATTTATCTGCCTGATCAAAGGATATTATAGAATTATAAATTTATTTAAATATTAAATTAAACCAGCGCTTAGTAAAATTGATAATCATGAAATTTGTTGGTTGATTTATCTTCTAATATTAAAAACTAATGTTACTGAATCTTCTTTCTTCTTCTAGAAATCTTAATTTATGTTAGTGGAATTTGACGTGCAATTTAATATCGACAAAATTCTCAATCTGATTCATAGACTATTTTTAATTTACCGAATTATCCATTTTCTATTATTAATAATTATAAGGAATGTTATTTACTCTTTAGAATTATATTATTATTTATAAATCTTTTTTTTATCTAGTGCATAATCATTTTGTCAGTGCCTTAGGGTAAGATTTGAATTTGAAATGCTGACTGTTTTATTTTTAGTAATAAAATAAATCAAATGCTTGTTAACGATAAGATCTATAGTTTGAAGTTATTTTTATCAATTCAATAGTGTATGACGAGTGTAGTGCATCACTGTGTCAAATGTTCTGATATACATATAGAAGTAGATATAATATAAAATCTAATTGTATAATACGTAAGCCACTTTGTATGATAATAGAAAGACATCAAATAAAATATTTCCTAATTATAACTTAGTTTGATTCTTTTCTTTTGTAATTTAGCTGCCAAATTACTACTCAGTCTGATAGAAGGCAAACGCTGGCGGACCTACCTCAGGGCTCTGTGTAGTCGCCCACGCTATTTATTCTGTATTATGACATTAGATCATGGAAATAAAAATAAAAATTAAATATAAATGAAATAAAAACAATCCAAACATTTACAGACTAATCCAATTCGATATTATAGTTATTATACCATAAAAACTAATTACATCTAATCGCCTCTATGGCAGTCTTCTATCGCCTTTACCATGTGGAGTGTTTTGTTGAGCTTTTTCAAATGGTCCTACATTCTCCCTTTCTCTACAACACGTACTTGGGGTCTCAGTTTTAGAGTACAATAAATACGAACTAGAACTAAACTGTTCGGATCTTATCCCGTTGTCGACGTAATAGATACACATATTCATGCAGTTTCATCTTAGCACTAACTGTTTGGACGGTAGGTCGAAGTCGGATTTACGGACGGACATGATGAAACTGTAAGGGTTCCGAGTCATGAACTACGGAACCCTAAACAAATGAGCCGAACCAGGAGTGTAGTTTACCATCCTCACTGCAATTTACCATGTACCACGATGACACACACGGCGGCCTACTGAGCCCTACTGCGATACTTTATACCTTTAAGAACATCTCACCTTAACACTATTTTTATCTTTGAATTTACCTTATTTTTGCAAGATGGGTTTTAGTTCTACAATAGAAGTTTCAATTTTCAGTGTTCTTATATTAATTTTTTCCTTACTAGTTGCTTCTCTGAACTTAAAATCTTCATCATAAACAACTTTTCTTTGAAAAGTCTACGAGGGGTGATCATTAAGTAATGATTATCGAGTATTTCTAGAACGCACAAAAACCCAAATTATTTTTTTTCTGCTTGCTTATATATCCACTACTTCAGCTTCAAAAAAATGTATAAATAGGACACCATTACCGGGAGATACATTCATTTGAATACGAACTGTCGAAGAGAAAACATCAAAATGGAGAAAAATGAAATAAGAGCTGTCATCAAGTACCTCTGCCTGAAAAAAATGTCTACCAAAGACACACAGCGACTTAGAGGAAACATTGGGGGAGTCTGCTCCTCCATATTCCACAGTCGCACGCTGGGCAAAGGAATTTAAGCTGGGCAGAACCTCCACTGAAGATGAACATCGCGAGAGACGCCCTTCCACGTCCCTTACTGGAGAAAACGTCAAAAAAGTGGAAGATATCGTGTTGGCCGATCGAAGGGTGACCGTAAGGCAGCGTTCAAAAAATCATTGTCAACAAAATGCATATGAAAAAGGTCGCTGCGCGTTGGGTGCCGAGAATGTTAACCGACGAGCATAGAAAGAAACGAGTCGACATTTCGAGGGTGAATCTTCAAAAGTTCCAGGCCGATAAAGAAATTTTTTGTCGCGTTTTGTGACCATGGACGAGACCTCGATCCACCACTTTGATCCCGAAACCAAACAACAATCAATGACTTGGAAACGAGCTTCCTCACCAACGCCGAAGAAATTCAGTGTCAAGTTCAGCGGGAAAGGTTATGGCGTCCGTTTTTTGGGATGCAGAAGGAATTATTATGGTGGAATATTTGGAAAAGGGGGGCCACTATAACAGGCTCTTACTACGCAGGCCAAATAAGAAGATTGCGAGAAGCTATTAAGCGCGCTGGAGTGCTGTTTCACCAAGACGACGCCCCGGCTCACAAAGCCGCAGTTGCGATGGCTGCCATTGAAGAAACGGGGTTCGAACTGCTCGAACACCCTCCCTATTCGCCAGATCTAGCTCCCAGTGACTTCTACCTCTTTCCTCGGATCAAAGAACACCTCCGGGGCAACAAATTTGCGGACGATAGTGAAGTGATGGCCGCAGTAGAGGCATTTTGGGAGGGTCAAGACAAAGAATTTTTTTCTATGGGAATCATGGGCTTAGAAAAAAGTTACACTAAATGTATTAACTTGCAAGGAGACTATGTTGAAAAATAAAATACTTTTTTTATACTAATAGTTCTGTTTCATATTGATTATCATTACTTATTGATCACCCCTCGTACTATATACATATTCCTCCAGTTTCCTCTTAATTCACTCCTTTTATTGGTGAAAACCACATTATAATCCGTTGCGTACTTTAAAAGATATTTTAATGTTATCTTTGAAGCATTTCATACTTTCAAAAGATGATTTACTCTATGGTGATTTTTCCTTTAGTTGTTTTATGTTTAGTCTGTGCCACAGACTCTGTCACTATTGGTCACTATGGATTAGATTTGACATTTTATTAGTCAACAAGTCAACAAAAATCCAAAACCAACCTAGAAATAGTAAGCCTAACCCAGTTTTTCTAATAATAATGGCTGAAATCATTGCAAAGAATATTGATAATGCTTGTGAAACAGCAGAAGAATTTACAAAAATATTTTACAAGCAAGTTGACAACAACAGACACCTGACTTCCAAACTTTACCTCGATACGGGTCTCTTGGTGTGGAATGGCAATGGAATCAACGGCAGCGACAAGATTCAGAAGTTTTTAATGGATTTACCTGCCAGTAATCATGTATTAAAAACATTGGACGCACAACCTATATCGGAGAATTTAGTATCGAACAAATTGTCTTATCTCATTCAAGCATGTGGGGATGTGAGCTACCAGAATGACGATACGAAAAAACCCTTTCAACAAACCTTTGTGATCGTAGCTGTCGACGGTAAATGGAAGATTGCATCAGATTGTTTTAGATTACAAGTTCCATATAGTTAACCTTTAACTTTATAAGAGTACTGTAACTGTAATATTGTGTAATTTATATTTAATTAAAAATGTGATACGTTTTTGTAAAGATTTTTTCATTTATTTTGAGCTTGATAATAAGACATCATGATAATTAATATGATGTTATTCGTAATAATAGTATCCAGAATTATCTTGTGTATTTAGCTACCTATGTTACCAGTTCAGGACCTATTTATTTACTTAAATTTCATGAGTGTCTGGAGTCTGGATCATTTCATTATACACCAACAACTATATTAATAAATCAATGAGTTTAATTCTCTTTAAATTTTTTTTTTTTTTAACATTGACATAAAAGAGAAAAAAGTTGATGCTATTTACACACTGATGTATGTACATAATAAAAATAATAATGTTTTTTTGTATATTTCATACTCATAATGACATACTTGAAATATTCACATTACATTATTCTACTCCAGTGATTAGTTTTATATGAACTGTATTAAGTGTAACAATGCACACAGTATATATCTATTTTTCATAGATTAAACACTGTCAATATGACTAATAGAGAGCATGAGCTTAATGCAAGATTGGCAGCCACTGTCTCTACTGAAAGTTGACATTGAATCACGGTGGCTCACTAGGCCAACATAATGCAATGTCGACTATTAACATAGGTAGATATACTAGTTTGCGATTTGGCACAGGAAGAAAGAACCATTTGGAAGAGCTTGTGAGAACACTTCCCATGATAAGTTGTATAACGGTTGCTAACCGTGATAATTAAAATGTAAAAGGGAAGTTCTTGTAGATAAATAATTTTAACAAAAAAAGACTACTTCAAAGAAAAACTATGCCCCATACGCAAATCGCGACAGTGCCTATGAGATTTGAGGAGTTCCCTCGATTTCCTTGGGATCCCATCACAAGATCACGACATGGTGACAATTGGACCACCTGCGAGCTGTGCCAAATCCAATGCAAAACGATTTTTTGAAATCGATTCATGAACGACGAAATTATCGCTGAACTTACATTAAAATGACATTAGTCCGTGTGGTGACGGATTAAGAACACAGTGTCACCACCTCTATTCATCCCGCGCGGGTGTCGTAAAAGGCGACTAAGGGATAAACTACGCAAGACAACATCTATGCAGAGAGAAATAAAACTTGAAACCAACCCGTCTGGCCAGCGTGGTATAGTAGGCCAAAACCTCCTTTCTAAGGAGAGGCCAATGTCCAGCAGTGGACTGTTAAAGATACTGTTGAGAGATACAATAGCGGTTATTTTTGTACCCTAACAACATCACGTGGGGAGAAACCAGTCTAAACATTGCATTAGTTACTAAAAATATGTATGTGGCTTCACTGTGTTCTATAGAGCTTTTTAAGTACTAGTGTAGTACTCCGAGAATTATTTCGTAGGTACTTGTTCCGTTTGCCGCCTACGTTCAAAACGACAATACGCTGCTTTCTACTGCGAAAAGTGTTGTTTGTGGATTCAAATCTCTCATGTGACTGCACGTTGTGTATTCCACTAATTGTTATTCTGAGTCTGGGCGTTCTTTGTGTCCGTTTCATATATGTTTATAAAGTCTGTCTCGATTTAGGATGTATATTCCTATTACGGGAGTTATTTAAAAAATCGGCCAAGTGCGTGTGAGGCCACGCACAGGAAGGGTACCTCAGTCACCTATATTGGCACGTGGCACGTGGATTTAAAATCGTATCCAATAGATGATAATTAGATGATGGACGTAAGGCCTTAACCCTCTTTGAGAGGAGACCCGAGCCCAGCAGTGGGACGTCATGGGTTGTTGATGAGATAATGGTTAGCTGGTAGAGAATGCCATATGGCATTAAGTCCACCTCATGCAAATGTATTGCATGAAGTGTTATTAAATAAATAATTGTTATATTTACTTAATAAAATCCTTTAATTTTGTGACGTTTTCCAAGGAAGCGCATTTTACAAGTTAAGTTAAGTTATAGAGTATAACTAGTGAACTAAAAAAGTCATCTAATCCATTAAAGTTTCCCTTTAAAGTTCATTTTATGGACCACCATAAATTTTTCGAGATTTGTTTAGCTTTAAGAGGGGGGGGGGGGAGGGGGACGCCCTGTTTTTACAAAAAACAGGGCGTCGAGAAAAACAAATCATCCCCACTTTAAGTGTTTAAAATAAAAATGTTTTTCTTATTTTTATCGTAGCACTTTGTCGACGTAATAACAACACATATTCATGCAAAGTTTCATCTTTCTAGCACTTACCATTTGGACGGTAAGTCGAGGATGGACGGACGGACATGACGAATCTATAAGGGTTCCAAGTCATAAACTTCGGAACCCTAAAAAAGACACAGGCATTCCACAAGAACGCATTAAAAAAATGGGCCAGCTTTAGGTGTTTATGTACTCATGAACGACATCTGAGATCTCAGCTACAATCTGACGGCAAACTACCGTAGCATTGGGCGTTTGGTCAGCTCAAGTAGCAAACTCTTCCCTGAGTCCCTTGCTTCTATTAAACAATATTTTATTTACATTCTCTCTGACAGATGGTACGTACATTATAAGAAGAGAAGAGAAAAAGGCATTTAGGTGCAATTGCTACTTGTTGTGTATCTCCCTACAACAAATAGGTACATAATATCAAATTATGTACTAAAGCGAGTGTCGCCTCCCATCTCATCTATTCTATGCCTAACCTCGGGGTCACAAGCGGTTTGCAGGTAGCACTTTAAGTTTTGCTAAACAAATACATGTATCTAATGACTTAATGACGTAATTGTCTAGTTTACTGAGCGATATGTAAAGTACCTATGTGTTGCTCTTATCTTTAGAAAACCGGACAAGTACACTTTTTGAAAGGTAATAAAATAAATAGGTATTTATTTAAGTAAATAAAATTAAGGCAATAATACAAAATATCATTATTATGAAATGTCCCAATTAGGCACACCAGAAACATACGTACATAAAAATTACTCTAGGTATATTTACACATCATATAAAGGTTTTGAATTTCAAATCGGGTTACAAACCATTTTGTGTACATTTCACCGTACAAACAATAAATATTTACTTTTGAATGACCTGCGTCTCGCCATTTAATATCTCACACTCTTGAGTATGCACCTAAAAAGCTATTACAGTTTGGACAATAATGATGAGCCTTTTTACATGTATTTACAATGTAAGGGATGATTCCGACACAGCAGAGCATACACCATCTGAAAAATAAATTAAACAATTGAAATTCCATTTCTACACCTCATTATCTGGAAGGTGGTGAACATAAGCGTAATGGGAGTGATGTTTATACTGTCTACGTCGTCAGCACTCTCTGGTACAAAAATAATAAAATGTTTTTATTTATATACTTACACAGTGAATCCACAAATAAAACCAGCAAACAAGTGTGTTTTCCGAGAATTCAAATATTGAACGTTAGTTAGAACTCTTTTTTCACAATTAGGACAGGTGTAAAATGTAGGTAAGCTCTTCAATGGGGGCTGCACTATAACTTGTTGACGATTAGTTGGCTGGTCAGTCACAGGTATTTCGGTACTGTACGGCGGTGGAGGCTCTCTGTAAACCACAGAAGTTTCTGAGAACACTTCTAGCCTGGCTGGTTCACTTTGAGAAGGATTTACACTGTTACTCATGTCCATGGTAAAGAATGAAAACTTTTATAGAAAATATATTATTTGTAGTGAGCGAATAACATAATGATTATGAATAAAATCTATAAGATTTCGCTTTATCTCTCAATGCGATTACAGCTATCTTATCATAGTTGAGTAGATAGGTAAAAACATTCAGCTGTGTATTGTTTTTTTTCCTGAACGTTTTAAATGTGTATAGAAAACATTGTATAAAAACTCAACAACAAAAATCTATTTTATGATTTAATTTCTCTATTCAATGTTTTCTTGTAGGTACATAGTTAAGTATAAGAATCTTATCTACATGTAGGTATAGTAAAGTCCACCAGAATCTAATGACATAAAAAGTTATTTTCATATGGCAATAAGTATATATAGGTACTAGCTTTTGCCACGGCTAGGCGGCTCCGTACCCATGGTCGTCGATTATCACGGTAAAAAGTAGCTTAAATATATTATGTTCTTTTTAAACGGTCGTGCCCTGGACATATTTAAATATTACAAACATACCT
Organism: Phragmatobia fuliginosa; assembly: GCA_932526445.1. Lineage (NCBI taxonomy): Eukaryota > Metazoa > Arthropoda > Insecta > Lepidoptera > Erebidae > Phragmatobia > Phragmatobia fuliginosa. The sequence goes on along the minus strand of OW052074.1, from coordinate 12,202,814 downwards.
ACATAAATATGTTGGACATTTTACGCACAATGCTATATATAGTCCCAAACTAAGCAGAGCTTATAACATAGATAATGTCTAATACCCATAGTATTAGACAACTAATATACTAAGTACTTAGGCCTCCTTTTTTTTTTGTAAATACCATACATTTTATTCATAGAAAACACCCAAACTCCGAAACAAATATTTGCGCATCACACAAACATTTGTTCCGACCCGGGAATCGAACCCTAGACTTGAAGCACAGCAGTCGCACAGCAGTCGCATAGTAGTGCTACTGCGCCCCGTGGCTAACTGACAGTTTGTCACCATCCATATTCATTTGGTGGATGTGTGCTAAAAACGCTGCAAACAGAAAGAAAACTTGAAACAAACCCTTTAGGAATACTACTGGAGAGCGTGCTGTAGTGGGCAAAACTTTTCCTATGCAGTTATGTCCAGGAGTGATTCAGAAAAAGATTTTTTTATCCGTGAGTCATTTGATTGCGATCACCGATCCGAAAATGTGTTGTAATTGTACAGTTTTGACATCATGCTTTAGAACATGTTGACATCTTACTTAGCGGGAAAATACAAAAAATAACTTGATTTATATATACGACAAACTTTGGTTTTTTTCTCATTACAGAAATGTTGTTTGCCTATATGTACAGTCCATCATCAGACCCTGGTTACCATATAGTGTCAAAGTACTCGTCAAGACGAATCACATGAGCCCAAACTCGATGGGGTTCCTATGGCCACCTTTCAGCTCCAGCATCAGACCCTGGTTATCATATAGTTTCAAAGTACTCGTCAAGACGAATCAAATGTGCCCAAACTCGATGGGGTTCTTAAGATGAATCTAGAATGACTGTGTTGTCAAGGCAACGGATAACAGCCAGTGTCGGCAATACCCATGCGCACAGAGCCGCGGCATCCTTGTCGCCCTGCAGTGACAATCATATCTCTATCCATTTTTAAGGTGTTAGGTTTTTTCGTTACGAAATTTCTTGATTCGGTCGCCGCGCTCAAAGCCCGCGATAAAAGCTATGCAATAGCTTAAAAAAAATCGGACATCTTACACACAACGCCATCTAGTCCCAAATCCTACTTGTGCATTTTACTCATGCTTTACATCAGGCATAGTAAAGTCACCTTGGCAGGCGCTATATAAAAAAAAACTCAGCAGAGCTTGTATTATGGTTACCTACTAGACATCTGATATAAACACATAAACATACTTTTTTTTGTAAATACATACATAATAAACATAGAAAGCACCCAAATCCGATACAAATATTTGCATACAAACATTTGGTTCCACTCGAGAATCGAACCCGAGACCTCTTGATAAGCGGCCGCATACGCTACGACTAAGGCTATTCACACACTGCACCGCGCTACGACGCGTAGCGCGGAGCGGCAGATTTTAATATTGTGTGCAAGTACATCGATTCGTATAGAAAACACGCCAGGTCCAACACACCGAACACGCGCCTAGGCGCGTGAGCGCGTGCGGCTAGCAGATTCGGGATTGGCTGCAATGGCTGCCCCGCGCCCACGCGCATGTTCGCGTCGCCAGTGTGTGAAGTCCCTTACGTGACGTGTATCGTGCGTAAGCGACAGCCCACTGGCATGCCTGCCCGGGCAGGCACGCGGGCCGACTATACCTAAACTGCGGAGTGACACCTCCCGATATTGCTCAGTACATGAGATACATGTCTTTCAATACAAATAAAACAGCATTACTCTTTTGATGATTTTTTATTTTGTGAATAAAATAATACATTTTACAGAAATCATTAAATTATTCGACTTTACAGCTTGATAACATAAGAGTATTTATTGCTACGTAATTTCTTGATTGCTTACTTTGTTTTAGGTTTTAACAATAACAAAGATACAACTGCACTCAAAAATACAAATGATTTCAAACATATATATAACTTAATATTAAATGGACTAAAAATGTATAATAGTTGTTTAAGTTACTTTTTAAAACCAAACACTATAGAATATATTACAATTAGGTACTGTGTTGAAAATTATAATACCATATTCTTCATATAAATTTACTATTTTATGGATTTTGGGGCTTATAAATACGGTTTAGATTAAAATTGCTATGCATAACTGTAGTTGTAAAAATACCACAATTAAATTTTTTCACAGCTATTTCAATAAACCATATTCATTCAGTCTAATTTCAGTCACAATGTTAACATTGCTGTCATGTCTGACAGTATTAGCTGGTTAATAATTTTCCAACATGTAATTGAAAAATTAAAACAAACAAGGTATAATTCCAAATCCTCACATCTACACTCTAAAGGCAGACAACTGAATTAATATATCAAAGAACATTCATATGGATGGAATGCTTTACATATTTGTATTTAAAAAAAAATACTTTTATTTATAATAAATTACTTGTATGAATATAGATGCTATAATATCATGAAACTATGTAGAGAGAGCACTTTTTAAATAAAATATTCGAATTCTTAAATATTCACGCAAGTTTATAATACACCATTGAGTATGGCTATTATCTTAAATTTTTAAAAGGCAAATTTGGTGCTTCAATGTCAAATTTCGCAAAAAAACCACTTCTTACAACTTTACAATTTAAATTAGCTTAACAAATTGACCACTGATTTATAATATAGTAAAAACTTGCACACTAATGACCCCTTTATGTATAGGTTTTTAGAAGAGGTCTTTGTTTTGTTTCTTGTTTATTCAACAACATATAATATCTCATATCTACCCAATATTGTGTTAAAAACAATATGAGCAGAAATCCTTGCTTTTATGTATTATCTATAACAATATAACTTAAGCAATCATAAGAAGCCTCTATTACATTTTGTGTAATGGCACCAAATTGTATGAAAATTTATTCATATGCATTTTACAAATTTCTAAAGCTTTTATTTATTGGGGCCACAGTTATTTATCCATATTGATTAAAATTTGCTCCGTTTACCAATATAAGTATTGCAATTAGGACAATAGTGTTCAGCATCCTTGAATGTGTCGAAGCAATAAGGCACCAGACCCAGACAGCATAAAGAGCACACCCTGAAATTAGATAAACAATCTTGTTATGTGTTGTATAACAGTACATATTTATTAATGTATCATTATGTAAAAAAAAATCCATCCCCAAGTCTATATGTCTGTTCATGATAAACTCAAATATCACAGCATTGATTTAAATGAAATTTTGTACCCAGGTAGTCTAAAGGCTGAAAAAGGACATAGGCGCGGGCAGAGCCACTGGCGAAAGTTATTATATTTATAAAATAACACATATTCTCACACATCTCATGCATGGCTGTCCGATCCCAAACTAAACAAAGCTTTTACTATGGTAACCAGACTGCTAATATACAAATATAATTCTAAATGTACACAGTATGGATGTTTTTATTTTAGCCCAGAATGTGGCCACTTTAATAGCGTTATTATTGGCAGCCATTAGGTCTTCCTCCGTGCAGGTGTCTGGGCACGTAGGGAAGGAACAAACAGCTAAGATCATAATAATGATAATTGATATTAAATTTATTTGTCAGTGCAAATGTTACACATTTTACATATTTAGTAGAAGCATATAGCTGTATGCAACTGCCATTCTTTGGTATACTGTGACATATTTTGTAAATAAAAATAAATACACAAATGTTATATGTAAAATTCTCGTGTTGCAGTGTTTGTTACCAAACTCCTCCAAAATTGCTGGACCAATTTATATGAAATGTAGTATGTAGATCGGGTAGGTCTGAGAATCAGCCAACATCTATTTTCTTATGCCTAGGACATGATGAATGATGTAGCATAGCTGGCATCAGTTACTTAATAATTTAAAATCTCACCAGTATTAATCTTTCAGGTTTTCTAAAATTACCAGAAAATTGCACAAGTTACAGTCATTAGCCCACTTTTCTCTATTTATATAGTAATAACAATCAAGTATTTTTTCAATCTAAGTATAATTTTAATGTACTACTCAAGCAGTGGTATCAAAATTGTTTCAGTATAAAACATTCAAGTTATATCCACTATTGCAATATTTAAAAAAGAAAATTTTACACTGAAGTTATACACTGTGGTTTACATTTAAAATTGTAATGCTGTGATATGTGCATTCACATGATGAGTTTATAGAGTGAACTATTGTTTATTATATTGAGTTTGACCACACTCAGATTGTAATTCTTATGTATCTCTATAGGTGCAGACTTGTAACTAGCTTTCTATTGACTATTTAAGACAATGTAATGATAAATACTTACATAGTAGTAACACAGACAGATGCAGCCAGTAAATGAGTATGCCATGATGTCGTATAAGTCACTCTCGTTGTTACAACTTTATTACAATTGAAACATGTTATCGTTGTAGGTTCCGTACCTACGGCAGGTGGTAATATTATGCCAACGGGTACTCCAGGTGGCGGCGGCGGCATATCTCCTGCATAAGGCTGTGTAGTTGTTACAGTGATTGTAGGATGCGGATACACTCCTGGAGCCGTGAATTGTTTCGCTTGCGGGTAAGGCCCAGTGACTGGTACATGAGGTTCTCCTCCAGGTGCGACAAATCCATATTGTGGATTACCGACCACAGCTGAGTACGGTGGAGGAAGATCTTCAACAGGCGCTGACGCCCCAGCGCCTTGGCCTTGGATGTTTGCCATTGCGTGTCGTTTCCGTGTCTACTAACAGAGGCTATATTGATTCAATATGCAAAAATATGAACACTCACAATTATACTTTTGTACTAAAATTTCTAGGTAATTTGTAAGAAATGGCACAACAAATTCATCGAGAGTGACACGAACAGATAAAACATATTATGACGTCACGTGTCAATGTCAGACAGTGTTGCCAACCCGAATTTTAGAAAATCAGTAGATTATGTGCCAAATGTTGGTAGAAGTTGGTAGATGTAAAATGCAAAATTGGTAGATCTACCACTTCAATTTAAAAGATTTTTAGGGTTCCGTAGTTCATGACTCGGAACCCTTATAGATTCGTCATGTCAGTCTGTCAGTTCATCCATCCATCCGTCCTTGGCCTACCTACCGCCCTAATTATTTTCGATTATTTTCAATCTTCATTCATTTTCTAACCTAATTTAATTTTTCTTTCTTATTAAATTACAGTAGTAGCTTGTGTATACTACGAATATATATATATACTTACATATGTTATCTATACTCCGCATTATTTTAGGTTAGGTCTATCTGGAGTAGTTTAGTGAGTACTAAGTTATAGGTTAGTGGTAAATTAATACTTCCTGTCATTAGATAGATCTTTAGACACATTGCGAGGTTGGTAAAGTAATTTTTCGATTTAGGTATCCGTGTGCGAGTTATTAAACTTTAAAGTCTATCCGTGGCTTGACACGCACTTGGCCGATTTTTTGATTATTTATCACTGATGTTTTAAACAATCATATCCATTGAACGTAAAAACAATGACTGTTGTTGTCCAAAAGCTTCGTTTTAGTTAGTTTTTAGTACTTTTTAGAAGGTCACGCTTCAGTTGATGTTGGTTTTTCGGCTGATATTTTTTCAAACACGTTTTGTATTCTTGTTAAGAAAAGAAATATATAGAGATTGGTGTGGTCATAAGTTTTAAAACTATTTTTTCAAGGCAAAGAAAGTATGTTATTTATTTAAAATCATTTTTCGGTGATGTAAGAAGAAAAGATGTTCTATATTAATGATATATAATTTATTTAAGACATATATACTGCTTCATCGCTCTAATGGTAAGCGTACGCGACTGCCGATCAAGGGGCCTCGGTTTCAGAATCCCGGGTCGGGCCATTATAGTGGTATGTGTAAACAACACAAAACAGGAGCAAAGATTCACCATTGATTCCGCAACAAACCAATCGAGAATGGGCCACAGAACAGAATAATAATGTCAAAGGGCGCGAAATGGCACGAACGGCGAACTGTTGCTAACGTTTTTTTGTGGTTTATAGCCTGGACTTTATGTATGCTTGATGCATCGTCGCATAGCTCACGCAAAACATCGCGACGTCGCTTGTCGATATAAAAATAATTCAAAGTTGTGATATGTCAAAATAATTCAAAAAGTAGGTAGTTTTTAGGTCTAGGGTGGTAGATAGGTAGACTGAAGTGAAAATTGGTAGATCTACCAAAAAGTTGGTAGATATGGCATCACTGATGTCAGATCAAGTCAGATGTAATGGAAAACAAAGCACTTCAGTGTTTTCGGTTCGTCGAACGTACTTACGCATTTTTTATCATCAATAGAATCATGTTTTGGGCCCTAGACTAAACTATTCAGTTAAAAATAAATATCTATTAATGTAACTGATACTTTACATAATTCTGAAAGATTATTATTCTCGTTTCATCTAAAAACAATACTTGACTGATTAAAAAGTAATCTGAAATTCCATAACTTCAAAAAGATAAATACCTATACAAAAGGATGATATATTATTATATTGATTTAATAAAGGAAACAAAAAAAGTCAAAACATACCTACCAGAACAAAATAATGCCAATTGCCAGACATGAGGATGAGCCAGATAATATGAAAACTTTTGGTGTGAATTAATTTATATTCGTTGTTTTATATTCAGTACTTTAATTGTCTTTATTCTCAGCCTGACTAATAGTATGAGTAGATTTTTTTCGAGGCACTGCTTAGAGAATCCGGGATTAAGATGGGAGATTAACATATAAGCTGGTAGTGATTTCCTGCTTCTGACTGCTCATCACAGGAAGGGAGAGCCGAACCGTTTAGATCTTGTGCGTATTTCTGCTACTCTGCAACGGTGTCTTACAAGGCCAGCACGTGTTGTCTGATAGGTTTTCAGAACACTCACCATGGGAAAGGCGATAGAGGACTGCTGGAAGAGGCGATATTTCTTCGCAACTGCAGAGATATCGCGACTTTCAATGTCATTACAAATATACAATTTACCACATCACACCTTCCCCCTTCGAGCATTTTTTGCTTTTATTACACCAGCACCTACTCGCAATTTTCTCGTGTAGTTCTTATCTAAAAAAAAATAAAGTGTGCAATAGACTGCATTAGGCTTGTCTTTCTATTACGGACGGACGTAAGTCAAATGTAAGTATAGTCGACTAAATGTATACGTTTAATACACTTCTGCCTACCCCTTCTGAATGTGTCTAAATATTAATGTTGTGGTCATAAATACAAATGTAAGTACATAATAAGTTTGTTATTATAGGTACTCGTATCTGTATTAAAGTTATACAAAAATTTCATTAAAGTTCATGACTTAGATCGTCATCAACTTGATGGAAAGTTAAAGAAAGCTTTATTTTGTGACGCGAAAAAATCTTTTTCAAAAATAGTTTTGGGAGTTCGGAATGTATGACGTGTATGACGTGTTTCGCCTAAAACCACCTCTGATGCGTGTCATAAACCTCATTCTGGGGGGATTTAATTCAGGCCTAGGTTCCGGATACCGCACATAGTAGGTAATACTTGCATATTCTAAGCGGCTAATAATCAAAATAACAAAGTACCTATCAATAATATTCATATAAAGGAACTCCTTGAACAGAGAAGATACGAATTAAGGCTTTATCTACATGCTAAGGCACTCTCTGTGTGATCAGTCTGAATACCTACATTTACTTATTTAGTTGACCATATCACCTAGTGTACATTCTAGGCGCGTTTCTAACAATTCACCTTCTGAAGTCAATTTAAGATGTTATCAATTTATGTTTAGGAATTGAAAGTAGGTAATGAATTCTGATGAAAAAGATAAGAAATTTACAAATAACTTATAAAAGTTCAACTCTCAACTGTCACACTGTATTATTTTTTGTACATAATAAAAAAATATTGTTCATGCTGTGATTTCTTTCAATGTGTTTTCTATACCAGTGTCTACGCTTCATAATACCCACATATGCGCAGACGACCGCGGGGAAAGCAGGAGCGCGCGGGGAACAAGTCAGCTGACGGATAAGCGCCCGCGCCCCACCGCCGACACTATATATATGTTAACGCGAAATGTAAAACGGCACTCAATTTCGAAAATTTGTAACAATTAAGTTATTACATTCATGTTAAAAACGGCAAGTTATTTTATTTAAAACAAAGTCTTATCCTGGACATATTGGCGACCGTGAAAAAATAAGTAATTTGTAATCTTCGACGTCGAGTACCATCGGAAAACCGCTACTCGAATTCAAATTTGCAACGGACGAGCGGAAGATTTGGACGATTTTGGATTGCTGCGTATGCTGTTGCCTGGCCCTCTGCACCCTCTGATAGCTGTGAAGACCCTGGTTGTGAAGCCTGTGAAGCTGATCCTGCGAGTCCCGAGGGAAGTAGCCTGGTTAAATCCTTTTCGCAAAATTTTCGCTTACCCTATTCTATCTGTATATTCACTTTGCAGCTCCGAAAGTGTTGAGATTTTAGTGCTACCTATAGTTACGCCTAGCATCTCAATAATACCTCGGCTATGGCTATAGCATTGTGGATGAACGCTGCACTGCTCAGTTGTGCATGCGTAAATTTAGGTATAGATAGATAGCAAGTTGCATGATTATCAGTTTTTCTTAACATTTTGTGCTTTAATTATAGTACAAATACATGAAATGAGTAGCCTGCTATAGTTCTACGTCAATCGCTTTGTAACAAAGGCGTAAAGTGAGTTTCATAGAAACAAAAGTTAATTGGAACACTCGTGCATATTATTTACAAGAATAGTCATCTTTACTTCGCATTTACGTTTAGACTAGTTAAAATAACAGATTTTAAGTTGAATTTTCATATTTAAGTTTTAATTCAAAATTGCCGTTAGGTATTTCTCTTCCACCTCCGAACAACAAAAAAAAAAAAAAATTTTTTGCTTAACGTTATCATTAACGGTGATTTCAGATTATTTGTGACCGTTGTAACGTCGTAAGATTGACGTTGAATCTGATTCCGACGCTGCCAGTGCGCTCAGGTTGGCGGGCGCGGGATTTGGCTATTTCTGCTGGACAGACGGCGGCGGCGTACACCTCGGTAACAAAGGTTACGTTCACGGTAATTGACCTATTTCTTAGTATTTCTATTCAATTCATTGCCTATATCGTAGTTCTCGCGCTCGGTTTGTATTTACATATTTTGTGCCATAGAATTAAAAGACTTATAAACAGCGCAGCATTATAAAGGGCAGCTTGACTAGATTTAAAGATTATATAAGTGTTTTGAATCAGGTAGGAGCAGAGAAAATAACTAGCTTGCAACTGAAAGATTTGTCAATGCGGGTGGATAAATTTCAAGAATTATTGTCAGAATTTAATTAATTGCAATCAGACATTGAAGTTCTTGCTTCTAACGAGGAGGAACAATTAACGGAGAGAGATAATGTAGAAACGCAGTTCTTTTCTTTTCTTTCGATGGCTCAAGAATTAATTGAGGGTAGTAACGTGGATAAAAAATCGATTTGTAATGAAAGTTTGTCAGGTCAATGTACACATTTCATGAATTCTATAAAATTGCCGACTATAGATTTGCCTAAGTTTGATGGCAGCTACTTAAAATGGCTCGAGTACAGGGATACTTTTGAATCTCTCGTGAATAATAATGAGGGTATACCGCTTATCAATAAATTTCATTATTTGAGGTCTAGTTTAGAAGGTGGAGCCGCGATCGTGATACGATCGATTGAGTTTACCGCTGACAATTACAAAAATGCGTGGCAATGTATAAGTGATCGATACAATAATAAAAATATTTTAACCATTAATCACCTTAAGTCGTTGTTGAGTATTGACCACATGACAAAAGAATCGTTTATGGCATTGCGTTTTTTAATGGATCATATATCAAAAAACTTGAGATCTTTGCACACACTAGGTCTTCCTACTAAGCACTGGGACGTTTTGTTAATTTATATTGTCTCAGTCCCAGCTTGATTCTACTACGAGTCGAAAGTGGGAGGAGTGTAAAAATAATTTAAATGATTTTCCTACGCTAAATGAATTTATTTTAATTCCTTCGCAGCCGCGCAGATATGTTAGAAACGGCACATTATAACAGGTCCGATAAACAAGAAAACGTTAGGCCGCCATTTCACAATAATAATAAGCCGGTGCGATCTTTCTTTACTGCATCTGATAACAGCAATATGCGTAATCATTCATGTTTAATTTGCAATCAGGGTCATTTAGTGTATGAATGCTCGAAATTTAAAAATATGACGTACGATGATAGGGTTAATGAAGTGTCTAGGTTGAAATTATGTACTAGATGTTTACGTAATGGGCACAACCGCTATCAATGTCGTTTAAAAGGGGCTTGTCAAGTCGCCCTCCCCACCGAAAAATATCGTAATGGCAATTTCTAAATTTTACAGGAAAAATCAAAAACTGTTTTTGAGTATTATCTCAGCAAGGGAGCATCGTAAGGTAACCATTTATGTGTCAAAACAAAGCTAATTTAATTACTTTGTATTTTCTTTCGGTTTTTTTTTGTAATAGTTTTCAAAATAAAGTTAAAGGTCGAAAATAATATTACCGAAATTGCAGCTCAAAAGTATATTGTGTAATGCATCATTGCCATATTGTTCGCGTTTAAATCCAACAATTTTAGTCAGTATTAGTACATTACAGTAATATTCGATAAAATGTGCTGTTAAAAATGTCAACTGTAATATGATATTACAAAATTATTTGCGTGAAATCAAAGTGATAATTTAAAAACTTTATAAAGTTTATCTATATGATACCGTTAACAGCACTATACGAATTTTCTCAATTATCTATCATGTATTGTAAGAAATCATTACCAAATTGCGTAAATAAAAATAAAACCTTAAAAGAATTGTTTTACACCTTACATGAAACATAATTATGTATTTCTTCCACGAAAAATATGGTAATAGTCACTTAACGAAAAAATTAACTATTACATAATCAGTATTAACTTGTTTTGGTATTATTCGTGTAAAAGGATATTTTAGATTTTAAACGAGTAATATTGTTATGTTCATCACGGGGTCATTGAAATTAGTGTACTTTTCTAAATATCCATATAAAAAGTACAATTTTTTTTTATAAGGTGTAATTAGTGTTCTAAATACCGAATATGCAATAAAACGTAAACTATCGTAATAGCACATTAACATATTATTCGCTGGGGAGGGCGAAGTGTGTAAGGGTAAACATAATACGCTGTTGCATAAATACGATGCTCGCGCGGAGACGGAACCCGTGTCCAGCGCGCTTAGTAGATCCTGCGAGTTATCTATCGTCTCGCCGAGTGGGTCCAGCGCGCGCGCGCCCGCTCCGATCGCGTTATCAGCTGTTACGATGACTCATACGTTATTGTGCACCGCACAGGTAGAAATTATTAATGAAGTTAATAATAAAAATTGTTTTGCCCGCGCTCTGTTAGATACAGGTAGTCAGTCGTCGTTCCTTACGAAATTCATGCAAAATCAATTAAAATGCAATATGAAGCCAAGTAACACTTTGAATGTTTGTGGTTTAAACAACATTATGACAAATATTTCCGGAAGTTGTGACGTAACAATTAAATCATGTTCAACTCCGTTTAAAACGAATATTTCGTGTTTATAAGTGCCTACTATCACGGGTACTTTGCCAAGCGTTGAAATAGACGCTGCCCAGTTAGATATTCCGGCCGGGGTCAAACTGGCGGATCCTATTTTTTTAAGCCTGCCTCCATGGACATTCTGTTAGGCGCGGATGTATTTTGGAGTATTATAGGTACTAATCAAATTAAGTTAGGGCCTAATATGTCTATATTGCAGGAGTCTCAGCTCGGGTGGTTGATCGCCGAAGGTCTATTGTTATTTCAACCAAGTCTCAAGTTTAGACGACTCTCTAAAGAAATTTTAGGAGATTGAAGGACTGCCTTCGGAAACTAAAACTTATAGTTGATCGCCAGCCCAGTGGCTATTAGTCAGGTTAAATCGAAGGTCTATTGTTATTTCAGCCTCAAGTTTAGACGACTCTCTAAATAAATTTTGGGAGATTGAAGAACTGCCTTCGGAAACTAAAACTTATAGTTGATCGCCCGCCCAGTGGCTATTAGTCAGGTTAAATCGAAGGTCTATTGTTATTTCAACCAAGTCTCAAGTTTAGACGACTCTCTAAAGAAATTTTAGGAGATTGAAGAACTGCCTTCGGAAACTAAAACTTATAGTATAGAGGATCAATTTTGTGAGAACCATTTTGTAGAAACCACCAGCCGGTTACCGGACGGCAGGTTTAGTGTTTAGATGCCTCTAAAGAAACCCGAAACAAAACTCGGGGATTCATTTTATTTATATAGGTACTAATCAAATTAAGTTAGGGCCTAATATGCCTATATTGCAGGAGTCTCAGCTCGGGTGGTTGATCGCCGAAGGTCTATTGTTATTTCAACCAAGTCTCAAGTTTAGACGACTCTCTAAATAAATTTTGGGAGATTGAAGAACTGCCTTCGGAAACTAAAACTTATAGTATAGAGGATCAATTTTGTGAGAACCATTTTGTAGAAACCACCAGCCGGTTACCGGACGGCAGGTTTAGTGTTCAGATGCCTCTAAAGAAACCCGAAACAAAACTCGGGGATTCATTTTATTTAGCCAAGAGACGTTTTTTTTAATTTTAGAAAACAAATTAAATAAAAATCCTGATTAAAAAAAGGTCGTACAGTAAATTTATAGAAGAATATAGGGACTAGGGTCATCTAAGTGAAGTAGACCGCCCAGATTTGGTAATAACCTACCTCATTATCATCAGGCTTTGTTAGGAGCGCGCCTATGTAAGAAAGTGATCGAGTCACTACAGTTTAAATTCAATAATAAAATAATATGGTGTGACTCAACTGTAGTACTAGGCTGGTTAAAGACAGATTTCAGAAACCTTAAAATGTTTGTATGTAATAGGGTTAACAAGAAAAAATTACTGGTGATTTCAATTTAGACATGTACCTACAAAAATGAACCCAGCTGACTTGGCGTCTCGGGGGGTTGAACCTCAAGATATTTCGTCTTCTTGCCTGTGGTGGGAAGGCCCTTCTTTCCTCAAGAAGGATCAGACCGAGTGGCCTCAGCATTCATGTGCATCAGAACAATTACCAGAGATGAAGGTACACTCGTTAGTGACTGCCTCTAATTTCAATGATAACGACCAATTCATTAATTACGATTGATATTCAAACTTCGTTAGGTTAAATATAATTTTCGCGTATGTATTACGATTTGTAAATAACTGCAACAAACGTAAACAAAAACTCACGGGTCCGCTAGATGTAGGGGAGTTGAACGATGCATTGTCATTACTGATTAGGTATAGTCAGTTAGAATCGTTTCCCGTAGAAGTTAAATTATGGCAACAAGAAAAAACATTGCCTAAGAAAAGCAAGTTATTACAATTAACTCCGTTTAGCGCGCCGCATAGTTATGCATTGCGTAACATGTGTTCGTCACCGCGCTGTTACTATGCAACCTATTATGGGACATTTACCTGAAGTTAGGACAAATGCTAATTTCGCTTTCGACTCGTGTGGAGTTGATTTTGCCGGACCATTTTTGATTTGTAGCCGTAAGGGTCGCGGTAATCGTATAAGTAAATGTTATCTATGTTTATTTGTTTGCCTGAGCACTAAGGCAGTGCATTTAGAATTAGTGAGTGATCTAAGTACTCAAGCCTTATATTATGCCTACGACGATTTATAGCACGCAGGGGTAAACCTCATGAAATCTATTGCGATAAGGTCAAAATTTCGTAGGCACTAGCAATGAATTGGGTAGGGTACTGAAGTCAAGCCGTCAGTCCATCTACGACATGGCTGGTAGCGAGGGTATCAGATTTGTATTCAGTCCAGCTTATAGTCCAAATTTTGGAGGTAATTTTGAAGCGGGAATGAAATCTGCCAAGTTCCATTTAAAACGCGTAGTGGGTAGCGCTGCCTTGACGTTTGAGGAGCTAGCGACGTTGTTTATACAGATAGAAGCCATCCTAAACTAACGTCCGCTGACCCCTCTCTCGTTCAATTACACTGATCCTTCTCCTCTGACTCCAGGCCACTTTTTGATTGGGAGACCGCTAACGTCGATTCCGACACTACCTGTGACCACAACTAGACCCAACAGATACGAGCTGATCGAAAAAATACGCCAGCACTTTTGGGAGAGATGGAGGCGAGAGTACATAGCCGAGCTACAGCAGCGCACCAAGTTCGAGTCTTCAATGGCGCCTGGGACGAGTATGCCGTCTATGCCCAGGAGCAGACGGTGTCTGGAGAGTTGCGGACGTCACCACATCAAAGGGCATCATTCGCCGAGCCGTAAATAAGATGTGCCTTCTCCCAACAGCTGAATCCTTTGCTGATGACACAGAGAGAGAAGCCGCGTCCAAGCCCTCAACTCCTTGAAAGCTGCGGCTTTCAACGTGCCGGAGGATGTCTACGCTTCATAATACCCACATATGCGCAGACGACCGCGGGGAAAGCAGGAGCGCGCGGGGAACAAGTCAGCTGACGGATAAGCGCCCGCGCCCCACCGCCGACACTATATATATGTTAACGCGAAATGTAAAACGGCACTCAATTTCGAAAATTTGTAACAATTAAGTTATTACATTCATGTTTAAAACGGCAAGTTATTTTATTTAAAACAAAGTCTTATCCTGGACAACCAGTATTATAATATATATAGGGGTAGATCAGGTCAGGTTATAATTTTTTACTGAAGGTATATCGGAAGAAATGATTGGGGGTCAATTTAAGACGATAAGAGGAAACATTCTAACAAACATTGTTCAGAATTCGATCGTAATTAACCTGGGTCTAACCTTTTAGGCATTTTGTGGGGTTTATATTCAAACCAAACCCATAAGACCAATCACTCATGCATGTCTGGTGTCCAGAATAGTGCAGATCGTTGTTTATCATACCAATAGTCTCAGATAATTCAGTAGCAAAGTTGTAAGTCATTGGCACAAAGTTTTTAGTCACAAAATTAAGAGCGATAAGCTTGTGCCTAAATTCCATTAAGATCGTAGTAAAATCGTCAACCCTGGAAATAAATTGCAGTTCTAAATTCTTTAGGACTAAAACAAAATTTAACACAGCGTTTTAAGACAATCAAAATGTAATTACACAATACTAAGGTTAGAAGGGGCACATGCTCTGTGGTATTTCTTTTCCAGAGGATTTTCATGGGATACATTTCATAATAGTACATTTCATGTTATTATTTAGTATAGATTATTTTCTGTTTATTAATGTTTACTTAATAATATATGCATCAGCAATACGCAGTAATGTTTTATTCTCTTTTTAGAGAATGCTCGAAGTCAACAAAGTCCCAGTTCAATAAAAAAATGCGGATAAGTTAATAAGGTACGTTTGCGGTGTGGTGGTGGACATTGTTGGGTAACAATTCTCAGGCCGGTTACGGAGACGTTGGTGCCGCCAGTAACTTCGACGTAACGTCGTGATTCGTGCGCGTACATTCACCCAAATTGAAGTTTTACGAAAACTGTATTAGTAGTGACACAGTAACCATTGTAGAAATTTTAAATTTGTTTATGTTACACTTACTAAATTGAACAAAATTGATCAAGTGCCGTGTTTTTTAGCAACTGTTTGAACAAAAAGTTAATCAAATGCATATCTAGGGTATGTATCAATTGATATAAAAATTGTTCCTTTCATTTTTCCTTTAATTTAATTTATATTCTGGAGCAGTGATGTGTTTTCCCGTATTTCTTAACCACAGGTTGTAAGGCCTTATCAGCTTTAATCCTAAAGGAAGCAAAGGGAGTTACTCCCTTGAGAAGATGAATGAAACCTTAAATTATAGAAAATACCTGAACATCATTTAAACTAAAATTATATACTTAGTTGAACATCAGTCAACCCTTCGATTTTAGTTCGCCCCCAGGGTTGTGGAGGTCCCATGCTAGTCGCTCTGTTTATAAATGATATCGAGGTAAAACCGGTTGAACTAGAAACTGCCCCCAAATATGTATTCTAGGGAATATTAAAGGACAGGAAAAAAAAGAAAACTTGAACATCATTTAACTCTTTTTTATTAGTTTTACCGGTATCTTCGTTTATAACCGAATTTGTGACTTGTTTTTTTAAAAATATGTATATTTATTATTAACTACCCAAAATAATGAGAAGGCTCGGCTGTTTCACGAATAGCTAATTCGATTCTTTTTGACCCTGACCTTTTTGAATTGTTGCGTATACTGTCCAAGTCATCAGTACTTCCAAAACTTACATTTCTTAGCAACCTTTCCCTTTCAATTTTATTTTATTTTATTTATTTATTATTATTATTATGAATTTGCTACCTTTTCATCTACAATTACGACTACGATATTAGTGTTTTATAGCATACTGGTTCCCAACATACAGCTCACGCTAGTTTGGGAATCAGGGCTTATATCCATTTTGTAAAACTTGACTTTATGCAATAAAGAGATATTATTATTATTCTCTTTATTCAAGTCAATAAACATATTAATTACATTTTTAAATATATAAATATAAAAAATACATTTAAAAATATAAAAAATAGTAGACCACCGACTTCGAGTACAGGGACCAAGAAACCGGTGGTTAGGGCTCCAAAGACAGGAACCTCCTCACTATACGTGCCGTGTCAAGGAGGACCGCCTTCTGCATCAGACCCTTAATCCAGCCGTCCAACGTGAGCCTCTTAAGGTGTTGGTCTATTAAAATGTTACTGCTTGTACAAGGACTCTGCAATAATAGAATTTCCGTTTGCATTGTCCTGACATAATGGCAGAAAAATTGAAAAAAAATTGGTTGTAATAATGGAAATATCATTATTACAACCAATTTTTTTCATACAAAATATGTTACTGCTTGCACAAGGACTCTGCAATAATAGAATTTCCGTTTGCATTGTCCTGACATAATGGCAGAAAAATACAATTGACATATACGAATCCGCAAAATTTAAACAACTTTTGCTAATTTGTGTGATTTTTATAACTCCCACACAATAATATTCTAATAAAGGCGGTGAGGTCGTACTTAATTTGATTTATAACTGTATGCATACATGATCATGAGCAAAATATGGCTCTTAGTATGAGTAGACTTATTATGCAACGCGGATACCCCCAATATTATGCGTTCGCGTGGTAAAATTTATATAAACATAATGTTTTGTGTTTCTTTTTTTTTTCTTTTTTTTTTTTTTATATTTAAGCCTGCCAAAGTGACTCTACTCTGCCTGATGGAAAGCATGAGTAGAATCCAGGAGTAGGGGTCACCATGCTTATTGTGAGGGTAGGCAATGTAGCATGGTGACCCTCACCATGGCAGCACACATTCTGATACACATTGGTACATTTTTTTCATAAATTACTTTATTAATACGATTTACGGTTAAAAATGTACTGACCATTGTAAGCTAAAACTTATTCTATGTTACTTTGTGGTTTGGTGATCAGCTGCGTTCGTTTAGATCTTTTAAGCTATATAACGAATTTTAATGCAAAATTCAACAATGGATTTGTAGAGTCATTTAAGAGGAAGGTTTATATGTGTACCTAATACACGCAAATTAAAGTAGAGAATCCGAGAATTTCAAAGATTTTCGTGCGGACAGGGTGGCTAATGTGAGACGTACATATACAAATAAATGCAATGTCTGTTGTTTATAATCGTGGATTTTAAAACCAAACAGAACTTTATCCGGTAAAGCCAGCTTTTTGTTGTTAGTTTGATTTCTAATAACTAGTTATGTTCCTATATTGTGTAGAGAACACATTTCTTCTTAGTAGATTAATTTTATCTATAATAAAAAAAATGATTAAAAGAAACCACAAAAAATATGAGGCTTCGTTAAAATTAGCAGAATGACAAATAAATCGTTGTTGTTTTTAAATATATGTACATAATATGTCAACTGTAGTACAACTGGTAGCTTAGGGTCAGATCATACTATTATGAAACAACTGATTTAGGTATTATATTTGCTAACCGTCTCATTGCAATCTATCCGGAATTTTATGCAGTATTGATCATGACTTCATCGTCCGTTATAATCGTCACTAATGTGACTCATTCACATTTAGCAATATTTCTTTCTTTTTTTTATTAATGAGGTACATTTTTATCACAACAAGCCTACGTAATTGTCAAAGCGGTCATCTTGCTGTTTCCTACTAGTGCACTGGGTGTGACTTCGATCCATACATTGGACAACACTTTGAGTGATTCGGTTGGTTTGAGCCTGGGTGGATTTTTGTGTCCGTTTCATGTAATTGAAAAGCCACGCGTACTATACTGCCGGAGTCTTCAATACTTTTATTGATCGAAGGCGGAAGTTTTCTTTTTTTTTAAATTAAATACCACCTAACTAAATAACCAAGACTAAACCTAATACATTTATAAATGTAGTTCATTTTAATGTGTTCATTGTACTGCGGTGCGGTTTACATGACCTTTCTTCGTTGACTGTACATAAGGAAATCGTGTCAGGATATTCAATTAGAATTTAATACAATTTAAAATAATAAAGAGGGTGAATATTGTTGTTATAAATGTTTCCTAGAAATGACATATAGAGCAAACGATTTCCTCAAGATTGCTAAATTGAATAATTAAAATTCTTACTACTAACTGTTAATTACACGTGCATATACAGTTGAAATGAAATATTGTATGGGCAAAAAACAGCAATAAGTTACAAATATTAAAATGAAATCTTTCCTTAGAAAGGCGATTTGTGCCTACTTGATTTTGAAAAGTATTGATAAATTCTTAAAAGTGTTACCACGAAAAATAACTTTAAGGTACCATTTGGTTTTTGATCTATAACTGTAAATTTTGAAAACAAATAAATTGAAATATGAATCTAATTTCCCCAATTCTGACTAAATGTAATCCTACCTACTATGTAATCATATATAAATCATAAACTGCCTCGTTGGTCTAGTGGTTATCGTATGCGACTGCTGATCAAGAGGTCTCGGGTTCGATTCCCGGGTCGGACCAAATGTTTGTGTGATCCGCAAATATTTGTTTAGGAGTTTGGGTGTTTTCCATGTATATTAAGTATGTATTTACAAAAAAAAAGTATGTTTATGTATTCATTTCAGTTGTCTAGTTACCCATATTACATGCTCTGCTTAGTTTGGGTACCTACTAGATGGCGTTGTGTGTAAAATGTCCTAAATATTTATATATATATATTTAGATAATTACTAAATGAAATAGAACCTACGCTCTTAAAAATATCTATGGCTGTATATAGGTCAATCAATAACTATTAATCTATACAAATTTATACAAATAAATAAAATTGAAGGGTCTGTATTTAATATCAAATTAACAGTTTTTTACTAAATGTACATGAAACTAAATCAGTTACTTACACCAAAATATGCAATTTTTTAAACTGTTGTCTGTCATCTGTTTGTTCCGAGTAATCTCAGAAAAGGCTGGACTGACAGAAAGATGATGACATTTATAGATTAGCTTCGCAATTAGATACATATTTACAGATTACACAAACATTTGCTTATATCCATTTTGTAAAACTTGATTTTATGCAATAAAGAGATATTATATTATTATTATTATTTGGTGTCACCAGGGAATTTATTATTATTGTAAAGTTTATAGTTGAAAATGGCTTTGCAATTAATTCAGCAAATTTTTTGCAGTGTCAGAAAAAAATATGCTAAAATTGTGATAAACCACTTGGAAATAAACAGTATACGTCAGATGGATTTCATAACTCACTTTGGGGGCTATATTTCTGCTATTCAAAGATACATTTAGAAAAAAAGAGAATCTTAAATCAGGTTGGCATAGATGGAACATTTTAATCGTTTTAAGAGCGAATTAGAAGATGCGTATTCATCAATCATCAATCATCAACAGCCTTTAACAGTCCACTGCTGGACATAGGCCTCTCATTTGAAAGGAGGTTTTCGCCTACTATACCACGCTGGCCAGACGGGTTGGTAAAGGGTTTGTTTCAAGTTTTCCTTCTCTTGGCAGTGATGTTAGGTGCTTATCTTATTATGTTCCTTTAGTCGCCTCTTACGACAACCATGAAATGAATAGGGGTGGTGACACTTTGTATTCTTAATCCGTCACAACACTGACTTCTTAACCCGTCACCACACGGACTTCTTAATCCGTCACCACACGGACTATTAAATATATATTGATGCGTATTACTTGACATATAATTATATTTTAGTAATAAACTATTAGGGATTAAAGTATGAAATTGCCGATTTGTACTGAAAAAAGAAATTTGTGTTTTTTTCATTTAACGTATTTATTTAATCAAAATATCTACCAGTATTATCTATACATTACTGCCATCTAATAGGAAGGTTATTTATGCCTCTGCGATAGAACACTAGTGGTCTAGATTCTAAAAACTATATGAAAGCATTTTGTACTGCCTCCTGGGAAGAAAACTTTTTATATCGTAGAAAATTGTCCAAAACACGAAAAAAATGGTGGTCCGTTATAGCGAAGTCTGGCTAATACTGAGGGTGACGAATGGTTTCTAATTGCAGTTCCTGTAGAGTTAAAACGGTTTCTCGTGCTACATGAGGTCTCGCGTTATCATGGAGAGTGGTGAAGATCGATTCATGAGTCGGGGCTTTTTCACTGCAAGTTTTAGCATCATTGTTCGGAGTTCGGCACAGTAGACATCTGAGAAAGTTATGGTAAATAACATCATGCTGAGACCACCAAACAGTTGCCACTATCTTTTTATTGGTAAGATTTGCCTTAGGACACTGATGCGGCGTTTGACCATGGGTCAATTATATTGCATTTTTCACTTACGGTTATCGTAAAGAATCCACTTTTCATAACATGTCACCATTCGATCCAATATTCCTTCATTTCTGTATAGACAAGGCAACACCAGTTTCAACACTCGTTTCTTTCTGCAGATCAGTCAAATCATGAGGCACCCATTTTTCAAATTTTTTTATTTTATTGATTTGACGCAAATAAGTCAATATTGTTGGTAGGGTAACGTTAAACCATGACGCTAAGTCCTGGGTTTTTCGCTAAGATCGGCTTCCACCATCTCTTCCAATATCATTGTTATTCACATGTTTGGGCAGTCTTCCACGTGGTTTGGTCGTCAAATCAAAATTTCCATCACGAAAGCGTTTAAACCAAAATCGCATGATGCGTTTATTAGCAGTCCCCTCTCCAAATGCAAAATTGATATTGCCATCTGTTTCTGCAGCGTTAGTTCGCTTTATAGTTACGATTTGTAAAAAGGTTCACTAAAAATCTCAAACCATGAAGGTTCTATGTCAATTCGATGTACCTACTACAATAAAACGGTAATTTCATACTTTAACCCCTATTATATTATTAAGGTTTGAAAGTTAATCATTATTTTGACAGTACTTATTATATTAAGTTCCATCTGAAATCTACTAACGTCAGTAAGTATTTATTTATGCAAACTCCACTGTAATTTGTAAATTTTCTTACATTGTTTCCACTGATAGAAATTTGCATACATACGCCTATTTCCCAGTGGGGTAGGCAGAGACAATTGATCTCCACTTACTACTGTCCTGATAAACTTCTTTTGCTTCGTCCAAATTCATTAAGAGTTGCATGCATGTTCATCGGTTCCTGTGGTGTTCTTCACACGGTCCTTTAACGGAAACTTCACCATTTTGGTCTATAATTGTTCGATGTCCTCTTCCGATACTTCCACACACATTCGCTCCATATATTCCTTTCGTGAGTCTTCTATCATCCTGCCTCTGTAAGTGGCCAATATATATTTTTAAACAGTATACTTATAAGTTATACAATAGTGCAGAATAAAGACATAGGAAGTATTGTAGATAATAGGTATACGAAGTTAGTAAGTAGTGATGTTACGTGATGATTACTGAGTTGCCGTCTTTGTTATTTAATAAGTACCTCGCTACTTTGTCTAGTTGATTGTCTGACTAAACTCATAGAACTGTTGACATGAGTTGTAACAACTTTTTTTTTGTTAGTATGAATAATTCGTATTAGTATCATAATACGATGACGTATTTGGGTAAGCGCCATCTTTATCAGGTTAGCGGTAGCTCTTACACTCCTTCTTCCTTGGTCTTAGATAAACTTTCAACCTCGAGTCGTCAGATGGCGTCATTTCTCCTAAATGTAGCACGGATGAGATTGATACTCTGTGGTAAATTGTGTTCTATGTTATCTTTGGTCACAAGTCTATTATTTGTCTATGGGAATCAGGTGATATTTTTTGGTTAACGAGTGGAGGGTAAGAGTTTTATTCCAGTGGGACCTTGAGATATAATATATATAAAGCGGGCCCTAATTCCCCGGAAAAAGCACTCTTAGTTCTACTGCGGTCCTAGGCGAAACTCTGCTCGTTGTAATATTGGTTCGTGAAGAATTCCTGGTGTTTAACCCGCTCTGCAAAGTGGTGAGAAACCTGCTTTCTTTATTTAACTATATTTCCTTGTACCAGTCTGTTTGTGTGATTATGTACTTAGGATTGTGTCTCATATTTTTTCCTAGGGTTCCAAGGATTGATTCCAAGGGTTGATTCCAAGGATTGATTCCAAGGATTGATTTCAAGTTTTGGTTTGAGATCTACCTCAACCAACGTTGGTCTACCTTCGGCTGTACCTTGGGTGCAATAGGAGAATCCCATTAGCTGTGTGTGGGCAATCAAGCGAGCAGAGGTGCCCAGTGTAAAGGAGAGCCTCCTCTTGTACGACAAATCCCCAAGGACATAAGATGACGGACCTCAGGGACCACATCGGGGCTCCCGTATTAACTTCACTGACGTCTGCTCTTCCCGGTCGAGCCCCCAGAGATCCAGGGAAGCCTAAGTTATAGACTATTTGTATAGCAACCCTCTTATTTAGGATTAGATTTATATTTAGATATAAGAATCTTAGTACTATAATGTTGAACAACCCACCTTTGTAACTTTGTGTATTATCTCTAGTGTGTAAGAGGTGGATCTATTTGTGCTTCATGTGTGTAATGAATAAATGTGTGTGAGACTGAACCCATGTTTTCTTGGGGAATACCTGGCTACCCAAATCGACATATGCACACATATGAACTCTGTCTGTTATTCTCTCAGCTTATAGATACTACTTGTGAACAGGCGCCCTGGGATATTTCACATAGCTCTACTGACTGCGCACCGGTGAGTGACGCCCCCTGGTAGGGCTAGGGCCTTCTACTAACCCCCCTTTACCGGGGCTAGGGGTTACAAATTGGCGCGCCAACGTTTGGCTTAGAAACCGAACCCTTCTTTGTGTGTGTGCTGTGTCTGGGTGGTTTGGTTGTTTTTCAAGGTAACATCCGTCCGATACGCCCCAGGACGTTAATTGGTTTTGCGAGTGCAGTGCGCATGTAATTAATCTCTGTTTGCATTTTTTCAGCGCATCATACCACCTTTTATGCGGCGTGCAAACCCAAAATTCTAAATTTTTGAAAATTTACACTGCACAAACATTTGGTAAGTTTGGATCATCATAATTTGGAATTCTATGTTTTATGTTTCTGTGTTTTGTCCTTTTTTGTCTTGTTCGGTCTCACACATTTATATTTTTACCCCTTTTGTCTGTTGAAGAAAAGTCACTTTGTGAGGGTGTCTTTTTTTCAACAATATATTATACTACCTACTTACAAAATAAGTAAGGAATTTATATTTTAGAACTTTGTATCAAGTCAATACTTGACTATAAACTTAATATGTTTATTTAAACAAAAGGATTTGTTCTCCTTTTGTATTGATAAATAATAATATAAATCTATTAAGGTAATTTAAATTCAATTTAGAAATACCCTTCTTGTGTTAGGGTAAAGAAAACTTTTTACAACTTGAAACTTGTGTTGTGTTATTGTTTTAAAGAAGCCATAATATATGGTTATTAACTTGTATTAACCAATAACTGTGATTAAGTGTGTTCTTCAAACGCGTTAAATCACCAATTAGTGTTTTTTATTGTAACTGCTTTCAGTTGAACAGCTGGGAGGTAACATACTTAGTTTTTTTTTAAATTTATCTAAAATTTGAATTTGTGTAATTGTTGTTACCCTACAATTTAAATCTTTTTTGTTTTAAATACTTTTACTCACAACTTATTTGTGGTAATCTCACTACATCTGACTTTGTTGTATTAAAAAAAAGAATTTGTAGTTACCTCACAAATTCAAACTTTTTTGGTTTTAAATAATTTTACTTTTAAATAATTTTACTTTTATCTTATGAACTTTGTTCGTTTTAAATCATTTTAACTTACAACTTAATTTATTGTTGTTGTTGATTAGTTAACTCAGTTAACTTAACAAAACTTTGTATTTAGATGCAACAGTCTAAGCTATTCTTTTGTAATTAATATTTTTTCTCTCTAGTATATTGAAAAAACTTAGTGCTGTTCCCTATCATAGTTGACATTAGATTGTAATAGTGAATTACCATATACTTTGAAAAATATACTTTATAGTGTTAACAGTTATATACTGTAGATACTCACTTTAACCCTACTTTAAATTGCTAATAGTGAGTTACTTTATGTACTACATATTAATACTGACTTGAACTATAACCATATACTGTAATTAGGGAATTGATAAACCTCTCTTTTGGCGCTGGGATTGACCTGGTGCATTATCTTAGTTTGTCTCAGAGCTATAACTTTTAAATCTTAACTTGGTATCTTAACTTTGAACATTACTTTAATCTTATAACTTGGAACTTTGGCTTTGAACTCTGAACTTGGATTTGATGATGAGATAAACTTGTTATTGAAGTGTCAACTATGTAACTTGTAATTTGAATCTTTAACTGTGAACTTATAACTGTGAATTTATAACTTTAACTGAGAACTTAGAACTGTGAATTTATATAACTTTAACTGTGAACTTTGAACTTGATTTTTTTTGTACAATATCATGGCTCAGTTAGCTAGGTGTACAAATTATTTAGAAAGGAATAAACTTATTAATGCTTTGTCTGCCATGGGGTTTTCAGTTGGCGCTGATGACACGGTGGCAAGTCTTGGGGATAAGCTGCAAACTGCATTGTCTTCTCCGGCGTGGCAGCATTGGTGCCAGCGCCTCTCTGTCCCTGCTTCTGCTGACATGAAGCTGTTTCTGACTTTATGGTTTGAATGAACTGTATATAGTTCGGTATTCAGGTGATCCTTTTGAATTTACTTTTTTTGTGAAATTCTACCTTAGTTTTTTTGTTAGAATCTAGTCACTCTAGGTTGTCAATGTATGCTTAGGTGTCTTCTGCGATATGTCTGTTGCTAGTTCGTGGTTTCGATTACCCCGAACTGGTAGGTGTCCGTGACCAGTATGGAGCATCTCTGTCTGTGTCTATGTCTGCGGTCAGCGGTCACCTATTCTCTCTAAAGATGTATCGGTTAGGGAACCAATACCAGCCCATGGTGACGGTCCTCACTACACCTCGCCTGAGCTGGTAGGGGGTCCATTGGACTCGTCTCAACGAGGCCACTACTTATTAAAGAAAAAACTTTATTTCTCTGTACTTAACTGGTTAGGTTTACTTTGAGTTTACTGAACTGTCTGTGTCCTTATGCTGTACACTAGGGAACTTATACTTAGTCAACTTGAGTATAGACGCCTATTGTCTGGTGACTAGTTCTTATGTTATTTCCTCTCACACTTCTGCTGGTGGTGGGTATCAATTGGTGTGTCTGCAGTAATGGTTGGATATTTTGTGGTTGGTGACTGTGTGTGTCTTTGGCGAATTAAAACAAGCCTACACGCTGTTGTGTCAGGTCCCTTGTCACCTGACACAGCTGTTGATGATGATGTTATGGAGCTTTGTCTGTTGATGTGGCAGGACCATGCTAGTCCTGCACACAACTTTTATCTGCAAGTTGCAGTTATTCTTTTATGTGGAGTAATGCCCTACTTGGCTTACACACATCCTTCTCTGCATGTTGCACTTCTCTTCACTTTGTATAGGGGTATGACTGGCCTAAGGCTCTAGTCTACCCGTCTGATATAGTCTAGTTACAGCGGGTCGTGACTGTAACAAGTTCGCCAAAGACAATACGCACTCATCGCCCGAGATATCTTGCCTGCTGGTAGATTGCATCAATTTGATGCCTCACCACTAACTCCTGTCTATATGTTTAGGTCAGGCCTTCTTTTTTTGAACAGTTTTTAAAAACTTAGATGTTATTTTGTTCAAACTCTTGCTGTGAATTGTCTTAGTTTTGGCTTTAGAGATTACTTAGTGTCACTTAATTCTTTTAAACTTTTAATAGAAATTAAATTTGGATTTCATTGGGACTTTGAAATAGATTCTGTCTTACTGGGTGTTACTAACTTAGCTTCACTGTTTAGTAATTTTAGATTTTTTTGTTCTTTTGTTTTATAGGCAATCTTTTAATTTCCTTCGCACCCTGCTCAGGAAATTTCACGGGGGAGGGGGTATTGTAACAACTTTTTTTTTGTTAGTATGAATAATTCGTATTAGTATCATAATACGATGACGTATTTGGGTAAGCGCCATCTTTATCAGGTTAGCGGTAGCTCTTACACTCCTTCTTCCTTGGTCTTAGATAAACTTTCAACCTCGAGTCGTCAGATGGCGTCATTTCTCCTAAATGTAGCACGGATGAGATTGATACTCTGTGGTAAATTGTGTTCTATGTTATCTTTGGTCACAAGTCTATTATTTGTCTATGGGAATCAGGTGATATTTTTTGGTTAACGAGTGGAGGGTAAGAGTTTTATTCCAGTGGGACCTTGAGATATAATATATATAAAGCGGGCCCTAATTCCCCGGAAAAAGCACTCTTAGTTCTACTGCGGTCCTAGGCGAAACTCTGCTCGTTGTAATATTGGTTCGTGAAGAATTCCTGGTGTTTAACCCGCTCTGCAAAGTGGTGAGAAACCTGCTTTCTTTATTTAACTATATTTCCTTGTACCAGTCTGTTTGTGTGATTATGTACTTAGGATTGTGTCTCATATTTTTTCCTAGGGTTCCAAGGATTGATTCCAAGGGTTGATTCCAAGGATTGATTCCAAGGATTGATTTCAAGTTTTGGTTTGAGATCTACCTCAACCAACGTTGGTCTACCTTCGGCTGTACCTTGGGTGCAATAGGAGAATCCCATTAGCTGTGTGTGGGCAATCAAGCGAGCAGAGGTGCCCAGTGTAAAGGAGAGCCTCCTCTTGTACGACAAATCCCCAAGGACATAAGATGACGGACCTCAGGGACCACATCGGGGCTCCCGTATTAACTTCACTGACGTCTGCTCTTCCCGGTCGAGCCCCCAGAGATCCAGGGAAGCCTAAGTTATAGACTATTTGTATAGCAACCCTCTTATTTAGGATTAGATTTATATTTAGATATAAGAATCTTAGTACTATAATGTTGAACAACCCACCTTTGTAACTTTGTGTATTATCTCTAGTGTGTAAGAGGTGGATCTATTTGTGCTTCATGTGTGTAATGAATAAATGTGTGTGAGACTGAACCCATGTTTTCTTGGGGAATACCTGGCTACCCAAATCGACATATGCACACATATGAACTCTGTCTGTTATTCTCTCAGCTTATAGATACTACTTGTGAACAGGCGCCCTGGGATATTTCACATAGCTCTACTGACTGCGCACCGGTGAGTGACGCCCCCTGGTAGGGCTAGGGCCTTCTACTAACCCCCCTTTACCGGGGCTAGGGGTTACAGAGTAGAAACGGTAGATAAATCCAGTTTTTATCGAGCGGAACTTAGTCCTCTTAAAAATAATTATGTCATTATTGTCTGTATTATGTACTCAAAGTTTTATATTTAATAAAATTGTCCGCGTGGTCATGGGTTTAGAGGCGACTAAGAGAGTTAACTTGTTAAAGAAAACTTGTAACAAAACTTACATGAACCCGTCTGGCCAGCTTATTAAACCAAAACCACATTTGACTGCCTCGGTGGCTTAGTGGTAGTGTGACTGCTGTGCTTGACTACCTACAGCAAAAGTATTTTAATGTATTTATGTCAGTTGTGTAGTCTAGTTTGGGACTAGATGGGTTTGTGTGTAAGATTTCCGAAATATTTGTTTAATATTTTATCTTTAAATGGAGGCATATGTTTGATTGATTGATCTAAATGAGTACAATGACGAACTTACAGTACTAATTCTACCTTCAGGCTGCATATACATTTGTGAAATAAAATAAAGTACGAACCGCGTGTTTGATATGTGATAAAGTCCACCTAGTTTGATTCGTTCTTAAAATTGGTAATTTAATGTTGTTAAATCGATAATGTTCTACTTTCTAAATCTGGACTGTTTCCAGCTTCGTAATATTACCGCTTCCTACTACAGGGATGTTATTACTTGTTATGTAAGACAGACCGAAGTTTCTGTTCACTGCGGTTCGTTGCATAATATCTATCTGTTCCGGGCTTTTGATCTGAAACATTAGACTTCAAAAACGGTAATTTTGTTTACTTTCACAGTTCCTTTTATTTATGTTTGAAAGTTTTGTGTCATCGATGTTATATTACACTTAGGTCGGACAAGTTTCCTCTACATAAATGTTATGAAGCAAGTTTTCAAAACACATTCTTGCATGAGAACTAGCTATCGGTGTGTAATTTTTAAAACTATAAACAATTAAATAAGTTATAAAGGTCAATAATTTTGTATGTAATGTCTAGAGTGAAATACTGTACGAGTCATAATATTATTTAGGCTGAGATTGATTGCAAGATATGTTGCATACTGCGGGCAGAACACGATACCTACCTAATCTGTTACGTGAAGGGAGGCCAGTCTCTGGTGTAGATGTCTTTTGGCTGATAAATTGATTAAAATTCTTTATTTATGAACGACTAACTACGGTATTTGATATTTTACAAATTATGTATTACACAATTATTATGCATTAAAAGATAAAGCATTGAAAGTAGACTATGAGAACATATACCTAAAAATATTTATTTAAAAGTTTTGCTTGATACTTATCTTTAATAAATCTCGAAGTAAATTCTTGGTAATAACATAATCAAATATACTTGGAACAACTTGGTAAGAAGAAGTTTGTAAATCAATATAACATAACATGTTTATATACTGTGTTTATATGGTCGACTCTAGGTCAAGGTCATTGGATAGCGTATGCAACCGATAATCAAGAGGGTCTCGGGTTCAAATCCCGGGCTGAGCCAAAAAGTGTTTTTGGTTTTTTTATACGAGTCATAAGATTAAAGTGAATGCAGAATATGAGATAGGAGAATATCTTTTGTTTACACGGTTTTCTTCGCAAAATTGAAAATAAATGAAATACAAAAGAGTGCATTAAAAGACTGTGAGTTACAAAATGTAGATAGAATAACTTTTGGAAAGGATTATTTATTTTTGTACGCACTGATCCATGGCTGCTCATGGGTACTGGTTAGTAGGTATAATTAATTTTGTGTAATTGTCACAAAGGTATGGATATTAATTCACAAATATGTCATTTCCCGGTCAGGACAGATGTTTGTAAATGTCGTTGTTTATTCCAGAAAAAAATGTTTTAATCATTTCATAGTTTTAAATAAGGAATTCAGTTTCACTTTATAAGAAGTGACGAGAACGAGATGAGTTAACTAAGGACACTTTGTGGTTTCGATTTTAGTATTAGGTTTGTTACATACAAAAACAATTCAAGGAATAATTTCATTCATTCAAGGAAATAAACTCGATTTTCTTGTGTAAAAACAATAGTAACGACCTTAATTTGTACATTTTTATTTTGTTCTCCAATTCAAAGATTTCAAGCTTAGGATCTTGAATATTAAGAGTGGACAACCAAAATGATTTATGTTATTTTTTCTATCAGAACTACAGTCGAAATAATTTAACTATAGCTTATTCACAAAAAAACCCAATGTGATTTTCTGCACCCAACGTCCCAAACCAGTCAAGTCAAAAAGCGGAAACTTGTTCCGAAAATCACAAACTACTTACTTACTTTGGTAAACGAACAAGAAGTTATATATAATTGTTTGTGTTGAATAAAGGCAGCCTTTCAGCCCTTCGAAGGCCAGGAGAATGATGCAGAATAATCAAACCAGGCTGCCATGGTAAGGGTCACCATGCTACATTGTCTACCCTCACAATAAGCATGGTGACCCCTACTCCTGGATTCTACTCATGCTTTCCATCAGGCAGAGTAGAGTCACTTTGGCAGGCTTAAATATATAAAAAAAAAAAAAAAAAAAAAATTCCCTCCAGAGTTAGTGAAACAAATAGATTCAAAATACCAATTTAAAAATCAACTCAGGAAACATTATCTACTTTATAGTTTGTCAGACTTTAAAGAGGTAAGTATGTAAATTACGTATTACAGATTTTGAATTAAAAAAGAATCTAGGTGAGTTGGTTTTTTTCAAATGGATGTTGTTAAATATTTGCTGTAGATATCATTTTCATCATTTAAAGAGCAATGTTAGAATTCATTTTATCATCTTTGTGTATCATGAAACCGGTATTCGAGAGTGCCTTTTTTGCAAAACAACAATGAAACCAAATGTGTACATACCTACTATATATACTCGAAGGTATCACCGCTTGCAACCACGATTTCATTGTGTCAAGTTAACATACATACACAGAAAAATAAGTAACTAGTTTAATAACCTTTTAATTTAATAAGATCTGTTCTAGCTGGAAATCATAAACACGACTGTTTATTTACTTTATAAATTATGTGTATAATGTTGTGTTATGTAAGTTTTACGTCATTCGAGATATTGATATTATCAAGTAATTAAATAGAGGTAGGCCAAGTAAAAGTAGTTATATAGTAAGTAATCGACAGCTTGGTGTTCATAGAACTTTTTCTTACAATAGTTAAGACGCAATAGCTTATCTTGGAACAGTACATCAAAATATTTGCTATGACGTCATTGAGGCCGTAAACAATATGTGAAGCTAATGGACCCGACTTAGGGTTATCGGTTGATCAATAATCAATAATGTTGCAATTAATTTAATCAACGGGTTATGTCACTATTGAAACAATATGGATATTAGATGTTAAATCAAAACCACGAATAAGCTAGATACAGCTTACAGCAATGGCCGAAAGACGTTTCCCAAGTCGAGTTACAACAGTAGGTTTCTCTAATTTCAAAACATAGATTTCGGAACTCTAGTCGTAGGAAGTGATTATAGAAATAATTACTACACAGGAGGGTGTGAGATTTGTTAAGATAGAAATTTGGAAATAGTAAATTCAAATCTGACCAGGAGGTTTTTTTTAATACAACTTATAGCCAAGTGAATATAGAAG
Organism: Phragmatobia fuliginosa; assembly: GCA_932526445.1. NCBI lineage: Eukaryota > Metazoa > Arthropoda > Insecta > Lepidoptera > Erebidae > Phragmatobia > Phragmatobia fuliginosa. The sequence continues at coordinate 12,171,499 of OW052074.1, read as the reverse complement.
CCCTTATAGCCAAGTGGCCATAACGTCCTACTGTGTCGCGGGTCACCGCGGGTGTCTTTACAAGCATTCATGAAACGGGTACGAAGAACACCCAATCTCGGAACCAATATCTATAGCCAATATAGATCACATGAAGTGTTGTTCTCTTGTTTGATCCCTTACCACCTTGTCGACCGTTTAAACCACTAGGTCAGAAGCTGTTTACATTACCTGATTAAAACATACTTATCTTAAAACCGAAGAAACATAGTGCTTAAAATATGGGTGTTTTTTTAACACGTATGTCATTATATCATCATCCACAGCCTATCGCAGTCCACAGCTGGACATAGGCCTCTCCCATTGCACACCATTCTGATCGATTTTTTCATATATTCTTTACATAGTAGGTATAAATGAAGTTGATCTTATAAATTACTCAAAGGATTTTAATGTTATTCTCAACAATAGATAGAGTGATTCAAGAAGATGGTTAATATGTGTAATATGTGCTTGTATATTATAGTAGCGGAAATCCGAGAATTTCAATAAACAAGCCGGGTCGGGTCGCTAGTTACATTGCATACTCGTAATTTATTACGACACGAATGACGGCTGTATCAGAAAATAAAACATAGGTAATTAGTACTTAATTAAAATATTCAAGTTTTCCATTCAAGATTAAAAACCAATTTAAATATCTGAATTACATATTTAGAATTACTCATATCATCATCATCCTTTTAAAGTTCACAGCTGGACGTAGGCCTCTCCTTAGAAAGTAGATTGTCTTAGTTAAGGTTGGTTCTTTCAATGACTCATAATGTTTGTCAACCCTAATTTCTTACGGCTAAATATGGGTTCGTAGGTAGAGTAAGTAAAAGTGCAAGTTGAATAATATCAAGAACGACGCCCGCAAAGCACGCTCAAAAATACACACAGTAGATAAGTTATACATTAAAAAAATTGCCTCTCACGAAACGGATACGATAGGGTTCTGTAGTCCTATAAGGCACGTGGATTTAAAACCGTATCTAATAGATAACTAATATATTTCAACTTAGGTCTTTATAACTCCTGAAATAGCACAGTTATGATAATTTCAGGTTTTCTTTCAAATCAAATATCTCAATCTATTACTGTTTATAATGGTGAAGATGAGGATGACGGTCTTTTTATCATCACTTGTGGTTCCTAAATATAATTTAGGTTTTCGACGATAAACTCGGTAACTATTTTTATGTTGGGCAGGGTTCATTGGTCTGATGGTTTAGTAGTTAATGACCCTGAAAGTTTCACTATCGATTTGCGTAGCTGTGCAGTTTCAGGTTTAAGTGTGTCTGTGAAACCAGACTTGTAATTATGAAAATTATCTTTGAAAAAATATGTAGTATCTTTTATATAGATACATTAAGGGATATTGTGTCATTTTTAAATTACAAACAGACGCTTCGATTTTATTTGTTATATATATATGTACAGATTTCATTAACGAATTGAGTCTGTATTAACTACAACTAAAAACATATAATAATACGTATATTTATATTTCATCAGTCTACTGTTGGGCATAGGCTTCTCCAATTACCCTCTTCATTTGTCTTAATGTTCGCTTTTCTTTTCTTTCAGTTGTGGATCAAACTAGTTAAGAGATACGACGTAGAAAAAACAATGTCTCCGTAGTGGAGTAATCAGACGTTACTCGCAGTTATCTGGACAACACAAATAAGTTATTTGAAAAAAAAGTCCAGAAGATGAGTGTGCGTTGGTGGCGCGCCGTGTTGCTGTGCGGTTGCGTGCTAGTGTTGCGGAGTGACGCGCTGCCTCCCGCAACCCTTGGCGATGTTGTTGCCAACGCCGCAACGAGCCTCAACTCCATGAAGGTAATTAAATAACTCCGACATGACTTACATTATCTGTTGGATAAAATGATTGTAATTGATGATAGTAATGTTCTGGCTAAAAGTTAAAAACTGATTTGATTTGCTAAATGAAAATGGAGATAGTAGCTTTAAGCGTTTTTGATGAGTTTTAACAGTGTTGGTAGTTTTGCAAAAATTTCAATGACGATTTGCGGCCTCTAATTGTTATCAAGGGTTGCAAATCCTCATTCCTTTACCCAGTAAGTCAACATAACATTAACATATTCTTCAAGTTGGTAAAGTTAATTTCAAGCGAAAAAAAGATGCATTAAGTCACTTATGAAGTCCACGTCCATCCAAAATTACAGGCAATTACGTACAAGGCAATGTCAACGGATCTTAGAAAAGGGCTTGCATGTTTTTCGTCACTTTAACCTTGCTCTGATTTAGGAAAAACTGCCATTTGAATAGACTAAGCACGTGAAGTTGCAACAAGCGCCGTCGTCATTGTGCTGTTGCCCTGGGAATGTCTGTATCAGTAATAATAGACTTCCATTTAGCAATGAGAACTGAGCCGCATTTATACGATCTAAATTATGCACTTCACATATTTGGATAACATTGAGTTAGATTAGAAAGTGTTACCACGTGAAGAGGGTCAAACGGTTAGTTAATACAAATAAAACTGTTTTGTTTTTGATCGTAATCAAGGAACGTTGTACATTTTGACTGCCTCGGTGGCGCAGTGGTAGCGAATGCGACTGCTGTGCTTGGTCTATCTGTGGGTGCTTGGTCTATCTTTGACTGCACGGTTGGCCTAGTGGCTTAAGCGGTTGCCACACCGTTTCCTACTGCGCCAAGTGTCGTGGGTTCAAATCCCACGTAGGATAACACTTTGTGTGATTCACAATTTGTTGTTCTGAGTCTGGGTGTTCTTTCATGTCTGTCTGTCCGTTTCATGTATGTTTGTAAAGTCCCCCGCGACACAAGAAATTATATTCCTAATGCGGGAGTTGTCTTTTTTTAAAGAAAAAAAGAAGAAGGATAAAGAATTATAAAACAAAATGGTTAGATAAGTTAGATTTTAGTTCGGTTCTTAGCTGGCAAAGCCTTAACATTAGTATTACTTTAAAGATTTACAGTTTATCTCCAATTATATCTGCCAGTTTCTGTCTATTATATAACTTTACTTGAAGCTGATTATTAAGTCAAATAAACGTACTCGTACTTCGGCTTATTGTTAACTAATATGACACATTTCATTATGGATTGCAGCTGTTTTGGGTTAATCTCTTTGCTCATGTATTTATGTTACACTGCGATTGAAGTTTCAATATAAATTTATTCCTCCTTTGATCCAATTCAGATCATGCATTAGATGTAAAATGATTGCTTATGTTGAAAAAAAACTCTACACGTAGGAAGATAAATATTTCTTAATCTAAGAAAGATATGAGTGATCGTCGAATGCGTAGTTACAGAGTTGCAATATTTTGACGAAATGTACCTATTTTATGCAGTTATTGATATCGATATGGCCAGTTACATGCTGCGAATGTTTAATTAAACATTTCAAGGTTTGCATCACTAATCTGGGTGCAGAATATAAGATCGGCTCAAATATAAAGTAATAATAATGTATGATATATGTACATATTATTTTAAATACTCGTGTAGATTTAGGCACTCTCTAAGAAGCTAAGGTGTTCTAAAATAGTTTGTACTGGCAGTATCTACTATGATCAAAAATATAAAAAATAAATAAATTTATATTTTATCAAAGTTTATCTTGTTACCTTCATTAAATACGTGTACATAATTGTCGTGCTAGTAGCCTTTAGGTATTAAACAGAATTCTATTCGTAAACGTTAGGCGGGACCGGGAACGGTTTAGGACTCCCGATCACTACGCTGATTTTTATAATAACAAATGAACATCGGGGAACTCCCGAGGTACCTACATCGGGGTTCTTTCCTTTTCTAGGGTGCACTTGTTTCCCCGGTTTCTTGGTTCGATTTTTGGTCGTTTCATGGTCAACATAACTACCAGCTGGTGATATCCACGGGAATTTCCGCATAAAAATAAAAAGGCCTTGAAAAAAACAGACCTAAAAAAGAAACGTTTTTCACCCAGACTCGGAACAATAATTTCTGGAACACATGAAGCGTTGACCCATGTAGGGTTTAAACCCACAATACGCAGATGTAGGGTTTAAATTATTTAAACCCACACTCAGCACAATTGAAAGTAGCGATTCCCGCGATTTTTTTTCAATCTTTCATTACAAAATAAAGTCTAATATTTACTTTTGATAATTTGAGACTTTCGAATACTAGAAGGTTATAAAAAGGTGAAGGGGCGGAAACTCTTAATTGAGTACTCCTTTGGTTTTGCGTCTATAGCCACAGACAATAAGCATTGCTGCAATTGTAATCATAATTGTGCACAAGTCGGTAACTGTTCTACACTAAGGAGAACTTCTTTGTTTTTGCACTTGCTAATTTTAGATAAATATATAAACGTAGTGATTTATTTTTATTATAAATACAGACATTTTAAATAAATAAGTGATATGTCAATTTTCAATGACATACTTTTCGATTTTCATAAATGCAAAATCGTGCATTGGTTAAATATAAACATTTTGAAGTTTTTTTTATTTTTTGGTTACAAAGTACTCAAAACATGGCGTGCATTGAATGCTATTAATCACTTTCATTCAACGAATCAGAGTCATGGGATTGTAACAGTAACTTTATGTATTACTTTAGTCTCGCGGTGTTACCCGCGGGTATTGTTATAAATCGCGAGTAACGCCGCGTAGCGAAGCTAGTCTTAAAAAAATTAGCCTAAGTTACTCCTTGTGTCATCAGCCTTGCATTTCATTGGTATTTTCAGAGTTATTGGAAGTGCTATCTCTACAAGTACAGAATAAGATTTTGCGTAAATTAAGCCTTAGTAAACAGCCTACTGAACATTGTGATACAATTTTTAATCAATTACAATTCACAATAAGATAGAGGCCGCGACTTTACCCCATCCCTTATAATAGTAACCTAACTAATTGAGACTCGCTCTGTTACTCGCGACTGCCATTGAAAGTCCCGTCAAAACCGTCAAAGTTGTTCCAAAGATTACCCGGAACAAACAGACAGACAATTTTTTTAGCTAATGTTAAGATTATTGTTAAAAGAAAAAAGGTAGGTTGCTATGAAACCAGTTGTTTACTTTTTACTTGTCACTTGTAAAAATAATGTAAAATATTATACATATATCGGATTACAAATTATCTTTTATTATCGCTTAAATCTATTGCAAACAATAACTTCTTCCACTAAACGTGCTACTCTATGTTGAACGTATCAATCCTGGTCTTGCACCTTCCGAGATTGAGCCTGAACCAAACGTTGAGCGTGAAGAGTTTGAGCTTATTGATAATTTCGTTGATGCTGAAGATGTTGAAGTTGAAGAACCAACAATAGTTAATCAACCGGAGACGGAACACAGGTACAACCTTCGAGATAGGTCTACTTTGTCTCGTCCCGTGAGGCTTAATGACTACATATGTCATATAGAGTCAGAACCAGAGACATATCAGGAAGCAATAAACAGACCTGATAGTTCAGTGGCAGAAAGCCATGCAAAGTGAGCTGAAATCACTAGAAGATAATAATGTTTGGAACCTGTGTGAGCTTCCATCGGGCGGAAAAGCGCTTCCATGCAAGTGGGTCTTTAGAATAAAGTACAACCCAGATGGATGTAAGAAAAACCTGTTCCACAGATCAACTAGCAGACATTCTTACTAAGGGAGTGCCTAGGCCAAGGCTTCAAGATTTAAGAGCTATTCTAGGTATTTCTACAAGTGAGGGAAAGTGTTAAAAGAAAAAAGGTAGGTTGCTATGAAACCAGTTGTTTACTTTTTACTTGTCACTTGTAAAAATAATGTAAAATATTATACATATATCGGATTACAAATTATCTTTTATTATCGCTTAAATCTATAGCAAACAATAACTTCTTCCACTAAACGTGCTACTCTATTAATTATGTTGTGTAACTTCTGACAGTCCGAACTCTCTGAACCCTGACCGAATTATTGATGGGCTTATTATACTAAAGTCGTCAATCTTTGCGGTCTTAACTTGTAAAGTATTAAGTAATTATGCTAAAGTCGTCAATCTTTGCGGTCTTAACTTGGAAAGTATTAAGTAACTGTCTTGTAATGAGTAGTGATATAGAATACCACATGTCTCGCGCAATTTAGTCTGCATCTCCTGTAATAAATTGTTTCTTTTCATGTTTTTTTAATATTTTAAAATTTCCCTTGACTTCTATAAGAATTTCAAGACCTAAATAAGGCCAAGGCCAAATCGATCTAGCCATTCCCGAGTTTTAGTAAGTCTAACAAACAAATATTTCATTATACCACATTTGATGGCACTGAAAACCGAGTTTACAATTATGTATAGGAACTGACGTATGGCCTGAACCCTCTCTTGAGAGGAGACCTGAGCCCAGCAGTGGGACGTTATGGGTTGTTGATGATAGGAACTGGCGTGAACATGTAATAGATGTTAATTCCTATAAATATACATAAGACTGCCAAAATAAACTGATCAACTGTAACTGCGTCTCGACAAACGTACTTGTAGGACGTCCACACCTAGCCGGTGGAGTGCATTGCTAGCAGGAATTATATTTCAGAAGCCGAGGATCGAACCAAGTGCCTTGAAATTAGTGAAACCTATATCCAGAAGTGGAGTGCGATAGGCTGATAGTAATGATAGTGTTATATAATGAAACACAACAGCCGAGTGCTTAAACTCTTAAGTTCCTATCCAGATAGCATGGCTTTTATCTCCAATAGTGGATGCGCTTAAAATAACGTTGCAGTTAAAAATGTTTTAATGATTTTCAATGCAAAAAAAAACTTTATACATCAGAAGATCAATCTAAATTTGACAGCAATTGTGCTGTCGTATTTCGTTTTCCGTAATTGATGCAGTTGCATATGACTATAACATGCTGCATTCTCTACATTCACAATGAGGATGGTGACCGCTTCTCGTACTCCTGGATTCTACTCATGCTCAGAGTCACTTTGGCATGCCTTTAAAAAACAGAAAACAATAAAACCATTGTCATATAGATATACTGATATTGTGGAGTAATATTTAAATTCATGGCAAGAATACCGTATTGTTAGTGTCGTCATAATGGGAAAATCACCTACACCATAATAGGTTTATTACTTTACTCGTATAACCTGACTGAAAAGACTTAATGTTAAGTAAAAGATAGCAATCCTTCTGAAATTGGCCAGTTGATATCACTGACCTAGTGATCTGTGAATCACATGAAACTTCTACTGTCTCAGTTCAGAAGGTTGGCGCTTATAAAATTGATCGGCCCTAGAAAATACCAGCTAAACATTTCGTATAGACAAATAGATTTGGAAAATAGAGATGAGATGGATGATATTAACAATCCAATGTAAAATGTAACAAGTACAGTTAGAATATAAAACTTGTGCTTACGATGGATGTGGCTTTGACTTCGATTGTGGTTTTTTGATGAAGAGATGATGATTTTAAATCTAAATAAATGATATGAATTTAAAGTTAAAATAAAATTTAGTAATATTTAAATTTTATGCTAAACTAACTCTTTTTTAACGTTTATATATGTTTGTTTATTGTTGTTTTATGCTTATACAATAAATATAATTCTATCGTAGCTCGTTCTAAATCATAAAAATAATAAATTGAAAAACTTCAGAATCCGATTTTGTATTCGTTAACAAAACGTTTCTTTTTTATGTAAAAATTCCAAAATTACTCTACCCTGTCTGATAGAAAGCATGAGTACATCCCAAGAGTGATGGTCACCATCCTCATTGCCAATGTGTCTTTACTATATAGACCCATGTTTGATGTTTACGGTTAGTATCTAATGCTTCAAGTTAGATCATAAAAGAAATAGTTTATACAGCATTTGTCTTATAACACGATTTACTTAGATGTTATAATTATACTAGACTTATTATACACAGTTAATAAAATTTAACTGATTATTACGATTTCGGTTGGTAAGGTAAGGTAACTTATACCACTGCACGATGCGTGTCGTCTTATGTAATGTATTATTACACCATTAAACCTTATGCGTATTTATAACTTTATAACTTTAAAGGTCTCTGCCAGATCTCAGTTGTATCCGTTATTGCATAAAATGTTTTAGGTACTTGCCTTTATTAAATAAGCTATAGACTACAATTACAACATACACACGCCCATTTTCAGAACTCATGGTAATAAATCTTGTCTGAGGCATATTTTTTGTCAAATGATTTTAAATCACGTAACAATAAGTTCAACCATAAATACTGTGACAAAGTACAATGATTTACTTTTAAAAATTCTGAGGTCTCCCGTGTTGCAAAATGTCTGCATTTTGAATAGTTTATATCTTCCTCCTAGCCTTATTCCCAAGTTTAATTGGGGTCGGCTAACGCATAATTTCCTATTTTTTTAATAGTTCTATGTTCTATGTTATGTGGGTGGTTTCCGCACTTAGTCCTTTAAGTGGACCATTGTACGTGTTTTTTAATAGTTTAAATGACCTTTATATAAATATTTAGAAATTTTCGTAATGTATTTTCATTTCGTTGTTTTTAATTTTATATTTTGTTTAACTATGGAAAAAAATACTGTTGTGCTAATTACTCACTTTTAACCAGAATTCTAGAATAATAATATGTTAAAATCATAATTATGAATATGTAATGTTTTTTTATATTCAAAATAGGTGTGTTATATGTCTTTTATGCAGAGAGGTTTTACCGTATAAATCAATAGAAGATTACATTATAATTCATCAATAACATAAAGCCGATCGAGAGTTTGAAAAATATATTGTCTCCTAACCTATTTCCTGTAATTCTAACGTAGTAATTCAATTAATTCAGTAAATACTTTTTTAAATAAGTAAAGTATTTGAATAAGAAAATAAGTTATATATTTTTACGATTATAGAACTACTACCTATACTGTTTAATAAGAAAAATCATTTTTTTTATCTAATATATTTTTTACGGCAACAGCAATAATTTAATATAATAATATTATTATTTAGAAATGTTAGTATTTCCACAACTAATAAATATTTTTCATTTTAAAAAGTATTCAATCATTCCGTAAAAGTTAGTATAATGGTGAAATTTGGTGCTTCAGCAACATGTGTGATAAATTGTAAAATATTTGACATTCATACGTTATGTTAAATTATAAATGTGTACGATGACCGTTAGATTTGCAATATGCCTTCTCAAGGACTGTCAATATTCAATTTTATACAAATAAATGTTTGACAATCCTTACTAGTACTATGTTATAAATGTTGTCTTTCTGTCTGTCCGGCTTTCACCCACTAAAGTAATGAACCGATTTAAATGAAAGTTGGTACATAAATAGTAAATTGTCTAGAAAAGACATGGACAAGAAAGAGCCTGAGAAAGGACATGGTTACTTTTTAGTGCGTTAACCGAATGACACGAGGACGGAGTCGCGGGTGAAAACAAGTCTAGTGATTAGCGTATGCGGCTGCTCATCTAGGGTTCGATTCCCGGATCGGACCAAATATTATATTTGTGTGATTTGTTTCGGAGTCTGGGTGTTTTCGATGTATAATATGTATGCATTTACAAAAAAAGTATGTTTAAGTATCAGTTGTCTTGTACCCATTATACAAGCTCTGCTTAGCTTGGGACTAGATGATGTTGTGTGTCTAATGTCCGAAATATTTATTTATTTATTAAACTTGCAATTTAACCTTACATAATTGTGCACGTAACAACATAACAATAACTGATCGCTAAAATAAATTCTTGATTATTTACTAGTTTTATTGATAAATTTAGTATTATTTGTGTATATTTTTTATTGTGATGTGTTGTGTGTTGTTTTTTCTTCAGTATAAGTTCCAAGTAATACCATTGCCATGCCATGCCATATCCAAGCCTTGGAGGTTTCATAACTGTTCTGTTATTAGATACAATGATAATTCCTAATTCCAACGTGTAGAAATATCTGTAAAGATTTACTTGCAAAATAAAATCATTTATCATTTCGCTTTTTGGTTCTCTTTACAATGAGTTTAATTTTTTTTAGGTGACAGGTGCTTGGAGGCGGTTGTCCAGTACAGTCAGCGAGTCAGTTGGTCTGAAGCACGCCCTGCGGCGTCTTCAGGCAGTGCCAGCAAGAGCTGCACGTCTCGTACATGCATTGGTAGATCGTATACGAGTTGGAGGAGGACCAATAGTCTTCACACAATTAGGAGCACTGCGAGGTCGGAAACTCGTAACCAGAACCACCGCACAAACACCTTACTACGGCTTTAAGGGTATTAGGTAAGATCCCGCTTTTTTACCTTCTGTTACTTGTGTGTTCTCTCTTAGAAAAAGCATTACGTATAGGAAAGTTCTAATTACTATGATTATAATATGTATAATATCTAGAATTTGGCTACCACAAGCGCAATCAGTTGTCTCAACGAGCGCCCTGTATTGCTAAGTTATCTCTATTGTTTTGATTACGTGATTAAGCGTTAAGGTTTTTATATTTATATATTTATATTTATTTATTTAATCACTTTGTTTTACAATTTTCTCTTATTTCCTATTACAGATTAAATTTAACAGGACCAGACAATTCTTTTGGTAATAAGAGGTTGTCGATGACGACCGTACTAATATACATTGTGTTACAGTCGTCAGCGCCTTCCACTCTAGACAATGGTTACCTTATTATAACTGTCCAGTAATATATATTAATTTTCGAATTCTTAATTTTGAATTTATTAATATAAAAAATTACAAGCAATAACATAAATTATATAAATTAACAAAAAGTATTTTTTTTTTATTGTGTGTGTGCGTGTGCGTGTGTGTGTGTGTGTGTGTGTGTGTGTGTGTGTGTGTGTGAGAGTGTACATGTGTGTGTGTGTGTGTGTGTGGTTACGTTTAGTTAACTACATGTTTGATGATTTATTAAATTCTCCAAGGTTGCGTAGTTCATTCCTTTGAGCCAGCTAGTAATATTTGATTTAAGTTTATGTGACGTTAATGGGTAAATGCTATTAACTATTGGCAGCATTATAAAGAATATTGCTAAGTGTATAGTATTGGCGTCGCGCAAGAGATGTCTTATAGGCGGGTACTTGGCAAATTTTGTTTTTATTGCGCTTCAAAATAGGCTTGAAATAAGTGAACCTATGCTTACGATGTATTAGCGCCCTCACAAAAAGTTGTCTTACCGAGAGAACCTGGCAGTCAGTATAAAGTTGGTCAGTGCTGTATCTTCTTGGCTTACCAATTTATTCCTATACGTTACTTACCAATTTTTACCTATAGTTTATTCCTATACGTTGGGTATGTGTCTAAAGACGTTTACATTTGTAGAAAGTGAACTTGCCTAAGGGTTCTGGTGTGTCTTCCAAATTCATCTCACTTCGTAATTTTTAAATGTCACGGTATGCGTCTTTATCTACAGATCGTGTCAGATTGCGACTGAATGTCGGGTTTATTGACTTTTGTAACAATAACTCTCTCTAAGCATTAAGTCTCGACCGAAGAACCTTGAAACTGTTTCTTGATGAAATGCGCTTTGCTTTTTTTTACTTATTTTTATTATTATTCCGTTTTTAGTTTTACTTGTGACTGTAAAAAGAGGACAAAGATTAATGTCCGACTTTGGCTAATGTTATATGACAAGATTGACATTAAGTAATTACAGGACTTTAATATGCCAATTTTACATTGGTCACAAGACTTTGGAGCTTAGCAACAGTGGATAAAATAAAAATTAAATGATTAAAAGCAACGTTTTTTTGTTAAAATTGTATTCGGTTCTATTGCTACTTGAGGTTAATTGATTTAAAAGCATTGTACATAATTTGTTATTAATTAGATAAGAGTTTGTACAACATCGCTTAAATGAGTTGTAGAGATTATTATATATATAAATCGTTTTTGTTATCCGTGAAAATGAATGGTCGCCGTTGTAATTGGTAACTACGATTAAGTAAAGGTAAAACATTTTAAGTAATGTTCAAGGGCGTAGACAGACTAGAGTTCTATACACGGCTTCATACAAGTAGATTTGTATCATATTCGTATTTCGGTAATTGTATTGTATGTTTTACTGTTTCCGCAATCAAAGGATGGCTACACGCCTCGCGGTTATGCGCTTAGTAATTTTACTTTTAAATTTACTTAATGGGATTTCTTAACCTCCGTAAGGAACCCTTTTCATCATAACATATTTAGCGTAAAACAAAAATATATGTAATCAAAAAAGGTATTTTGTTACAGATATGCACAACCACCCAGTGGGTCACTGCGGTTTCGTCCACCAGCACCTCTGGAGCCCTGGACTGGTGTACGAGATGCGTTAGAAGAGGGCGCTGTGTGTCCACATCGTTTCATGTTATTCGACACATACAAAGGAGATGAGGATTGTTTGTTCCTAAATGTTTACACACCGGCGCTGCCGGATAAAACATCTGGGTAATAATATAATAGCATTAGCCTTTTATTTGGATGTCACAGAATATTGTGTCTTTTTATTTTATTTGTAAACGTGTCCATGCGTATGAGTATACATAGAAGAGCCACAGTGTGGGTCACCATGCTGCATTGTCTGTATTGGCAATATGTATCACCATACGTCTTGGATTCTGCTCATGCTTTCCACCAGTGTCGCTTTGGCAGGTTCATAAATTTATTTAAAAAAAAACAGTATACTGAATATACTTGACAATATATTGAGAGGAGTAAAGAATGCGAGGTGTTAGTTTGACCACGAAATTCTTACTACTGACCCGGCAAACTTCCTTCGGCCTAATAGTCAATGAATAAATTGATATAGGTTTAATAAAATTAATACTTTATTATGTTATTTTTAGAAGAATAAACATAACAGAAATTTAAAAAGAAGTTTTTTAATGACGTGTTGGCAAAACATTTAATTTGGCTTCCTTAGCCAAAAATTAAATGAAATTTTTAGTGATGAATCTTACATATTACAAAAACACAAAAATCACAAAATTGGTCTAGTCGTTGCTGATGTGTAAATAGTATAACTAACACGGTATTGTGTGATTTATATAGATGTCTCGTGTTTTTCATGTAGGTAATTAAAGACCGTGAGATGAAATATGTCAGAAAATGAAGTATTAAAGTAGTTTTCTGCTTCTTCAGATATAATCCTAAATTAGCAGTGATGGTGTGGATCCATGGAGGAGCTTTCGCGATGGGCTCCGGCAACGCTTTCCTGTACGGACCCGACCATCTGGTCGCGGCGGGCGTAGTGCTTGTCACACTTAACTACAGGCTTGGAGCTCTCGGGTTCCTGAGCCTGGAAAATGATGAAGTTCCTGGAAATATGGGTCTCAAGGTAAGACTTATCTTAAGTGTAATATTTACATATTATATGAAATAAAGATATATATAAGGAGAAGATAGAATATTTGATAAGGAGAAGGAACTACACTAAACTCTGAAACTTTTTGGATTGTGGTAAAAGTGTCTCAATTAGTTTTGTCTTAACGTTCTTGATCCGGTTCTGTTGTACATCTTTCCCTCGACGTGTAGAATAATCGACCCATCGGATTATGAGAATGAGGGAACCGAAATGCACCCACTTTTTAACCAAGCTATCTCTTGCGTAGTTAACTAGTCTCCGAGTCTTCGTTGAGAGGGACCGCTGTGACCTCAACATAATATTTCAGTACCTACATCTTCATATCCATCACAGATAAAACTTTTCCGAATAACATAAAACTTTTTTGCTTTTCTTTTATGTGTATAAAAGTAAGGCTTAGATATTTTTCCAGTGTTTTTATTTAACACACAACTTCAAAGTTGGTTTAGTAATATTTTGCGTAAGTATTGTACGCAGTTAGTAAATTGGTAATTGTGCATTGTATTGATACATATATTTACATTTTTTATTGTAATAATTGTCTTACAACAACGTTGTTATTATGGTTACTTTGTGTAGGGACTTCAAACTCGCTGCTCGTAAACTTGAAATGTATCTAGGTATAGATACATATTATGTACATTTCAAGTTTACCAGGAAGAGACCAGGACTGACGATTTACGTGCTCTCTAAGTTGAGATCACAAATTTTAAACTGCAGGCTGTTTTTATAGTCAGAAAAACTCAATAAGACGTTTTTGACTAGACACTGGTATCGAACTCTAGTTCTCTGGATTCGCATAGGGTTCTAGAATGAAATTTTATAATATATGTAAAAAGAAGGTATAGATAGAGGAAATATAGCGTGTTGGCATGGGACATAACATTATTTGGCAATATTCGGTCATGGCTTACAATTCCGGTCAAGAGCGTATTTCGCGTAAGATTTAATAACGAAAATGTAGTGTAACATAATATAGTACTTTACTATTTTACGGTACATGCCACTTGTTGATTACAGTCTATATCTAATATTCATGTGTATATATAGTGGTGTAATGTTATCTGAGTTAATTAGTTTATGATTTTATAATATCACAATTAAAAGAATAAAACAATGACTTATTACTTAACCTTGGACTGCACGATTGGCCTAGTGGTTTGAGTTGTCGGCATGACTTGGTATAATATGAAGCGTGAGTCGGCACGCTTCATATTATACCAAGTGTTTGCGTTCGGTGTCACACTTTGTGTGATCCACAAATTTGTTGCTTTAAGTCCGTATTTGTTTCCGTTTCATATATATGTTTGTAAAACCCCTCGCGACACAGGGTGTACATTCCTAATGGACTATTTGTCTTTTTAAGAAACAAAAGAAAGAAAGAACCATTTCTAAATAATTCTTCTCGTACATTTGTGGACAGAACTATAATTCAAAATCGATGGTTGCAAGATTTAGTACAAAGACTAAAGAGAAAAATAGCGGTAAATGGACTTATGCCGGATGTACGTATGTAAATGAACTCCGGATATCAGTCATTACTTCTATGAAATAATTATTGCAGAAACAAGTTATGTATTTTATTGATAATTACGAATTGTCAATTAAAACAATATCATGATTATCAACAGCAACCCATAAAGTCCCGCTGTAAGTTAAATGCAAAATAGGATCTATTTGTGCAGAAAGCTAACATGCCTTTGCAGATAGAAATCATTTTCTTCAACTCGAAGTAGCGACATTGCTGTTTTCTGTATAACTCGATCCATTAAATACAAGAATGTCATTATTCTAATCAGAAATACCAGTGCAAAACATTTTTTGCATTTACCATCATAAAATTATATCTCAAATGTTCTTCGATACAGGATCAGGTGATGGCATTGAAATGGGTTCGTGACAACATTGAAGCATTCGGTGGTGATCCAAACAAAGTCACTATCTTCGGTGAGTCCGCTGGAGCGGCCTCCGTCCACCTTCACATGCTTTCACCAGCCTCCCAGGTCAGGTTTACTTATCCAATACTGTCACTTAACATTTAGTCAGAATGTTGTTTTACAGTTCAACGTTCTTAGCCATAAGTATAGAGTATTTTTTTTTATATAGAACCTGCCCAAGAGAATTTATTTCGCCAGATGGTAACTATGAACAGAATCCAATAGTGGGGGCCACCACACTTGTTGCGAATGCAGACAATGAAATATAGCGACCCATACTATGGTGGCCTAGAGAGATGCTTTTTACGTTTCATTTATAGGACTTGGGATCATAGTGGAAGGAAAAGGATCACATACTGAAAGACAGAGCGTCTGGTAGGCCTTCTACAAGGTGGTCCGACGACTTGGTGGAGATCGTTGGATGCGGGCACCGCAGGATCGACTTTTGTGGGAAGCCTTAGGGCAGGTCTATCTTAGCAGTAACGACATATAAGGTCAACCGCTTACTTGTACGTCAATGAAATAAAATGAAACATGCATACAATATTAATTTTACTAAATGTCAAAACGGTGTCTGTAGGTTTAAGTTGCAAAATCTACGTATGAAACTTTATATATATATGTATATATATTGTTTCGATATGCAATCAAAAAATATTATATAATGTCAGCATTGCATAAAAGTCAATGACTCGTTCAAATTCTTGTTTGAGAAATTGACTAACGTAACCTATTAGTATGGGTACAATAAGGCCCCGAATCCATGTTTATTAAAAAGTTGCCAATATACTTAAATTCATATTTTCTTTTTACGTAATGAATGCCGTACATAGTTATTGGGTCTGCCTCGATGAACACAAAAATTACCCACATCAGCCAAACAAAGTAGTTTAGGACGTCCACAGGTAAAGCAGAGTGCCGATTTGTGTAAGATGGTTCGTAGGAGCTAGATGTAAGAAGCCGAAGTTATTATCTAAGGGCAAAAACACATCGAAGCGATGCGGCGACGAAACGCCGAAATCGTTGGTAAGCAAACCTAACAATGCCTCCCTAGCAGAGCTGATATTCTACAAACGTCAATGATGAGAAAAACTAACAAATGTATGAGAATAACGTCACTCAACACTCTCTTTCCGAGTCACGAGGTCCAAATACACACGAGGTACAAGAGAATAGAGGCAGATTCGACACGACACAACAACGTCGCGTCGCTACAAGGGAAAAAATTCTGCCTAAACTCTGCCCGGAACGTAGATTTACTGGGGTGCCCAATTTATAGACGACCGACGACGACGAGCAGTTGATGGCCCCAAATCCGTGACATGATTATAAGGCCATGACTTCCTGCGAAGCATTATTATAACGAAGCATTATAAAGATTAGATATTTGTACATAAATACGCAATACCATTAGCGTAACCCACTCTAATGTATAAAGTCGCTTGACATTATAGAATTTGTTGATTTGCAATATTTTTAAAAACTCTAATTTATTACACTTTAAAAAAACTTTATTACACTCATTTTACATAGATGGACTTGTGTATACATTTTTCTTGCAATATGCGTGACCAAGCAAAATATTATTAAAGAGGAAATAAATTATTGGATAGAAGATAGTTATGTCATATCTTAGAGAGTTAATAAAGGGTCTATAAACGATCATCATCATCATCATTATCATCAGCCTATTGCAGTCCACTACACTTATAAAACATCATTTTCGTCATGTCCAGCATTGGACTACCAAGGATGATGATGACTGATGTAATGCCATTACCACGAACAGTCTTAAAACTATTTATTACAATACATAATTTGTTAAACTTGTTTATGTATTCTAGGGCTTGTTCCACGCAGCGATCGCCCAAAGCGGAGTTGCGATTGCTCCTTGGGCGTTGGCGCATGAACCACTTGCAAGGGCATTTGAACTCGGCAAGGAGCTTGGCATCGATACCAACAGTACAGCTGAACTATTAGGCATGAATCTACTTAATTATTGACATTTTCAAATGCTAACTTTTAGGTAACATGGTTTAAATTTGATTAAGAGGTTGAATAGAGAAAGTGTTAACAAATTTAATCCATTTAACAATCCACTGAAATTAAAATTCATGTTTCAAAAATATGAAATGAATTTAGTTCGACATATTTAGGTTTTTAATAGATTCGTAATAATGGCCAGTTCAAAAACAATCTACTCTAAGTCATCTAAGTAATATGATTTAACAACAGAACCTAAATTTACATGATTCTGTAATGTTTCATATTGTTTACATTAATTAATACAGACCAAAATTTGTATATTTTTCACATTGCCGGTGGACCAGCAGGTACAGGCCTAGGAGTTGTATAGAATACCTAGGTAAAGTATGTAATGGACAATAATAATCATGACATTTCATACAATGCCTGGACGCCGCATGCATAGAATATCTGAAATAAACAGATTGCCGTTAATATATATAGCCGGTTCCAAAAATAACGGGTCAGTCACATAAACCAATAACGGGTCAGTCACATAAACCCGAATATCTCCCGAACTACGTATGCCATCCTAATGAAACGAAGACTGTTCAATTGAGAATTTAATTATACAGATAAAAAATAAAATAAAACTTAGTTACACCCACAATATTAATCTTAAATTAAAAAAAAACTAAAGTAGTCATATTTTTCTTAAGATTACATTTTTTTTATGATTGTTTTTTTGCTGTTTTTCATCACTTTCTTCATTTAATACTTTGTATTGCCTCCACGTGATGAAGCCTCCAGTGATGAAAAACAGCAAAAAAACAATCATAAAAAAAATGTAATCTTAAGAAAAATATGACTACTTTAGTTTTTTTTTAATTTAAGATTAATATTGTGGGTGTAACTAAGTTTTATTTTATTTTTTATCTGTATAATTAAATTCTCAATTGAACAGTCTTCGTTTCATTAGGATGGCATACGTAGTTCGGGAGATATTCGGGTTTATGTGACTGACCCGTTATTTTTGGAACCGAGTGTATTTTTAAAGAATATGCAGTTTATGTAAATTTCAAAGAGTATTGTTGAACCGCATAAAAAATATATTAGATCGTCATTGATAGATTTATCGTAGGTAACGAAAATTTTAGATTAGTTGTGATGAAATTTCTTTTCATTACAGGATACCTGCGGGCTACGCCTAGTGAACTCTTAGTAAAGGCGGGTGCACGTCTAGTGGGTGCGAAGGGCAAGTCAATGGATCTACAGAGCACTGTGGCTCTACCATTCTTGCCAGTGTTGGAGCCTCCAGGCCCAGGTGCCTTCCTTACACAGTCCCCCAATGAGAGCCTCACCAGCGCCGATGTACCGTTCCTCACAGGGTACAATGCACAGGAAGGACTCATTTTGTTTCGACGTAAGAAGCTATACTTTTTTTTTTCTGCTCTTATTTTATTACTATATACTTTTTTGAGCGTGTTAAAGTTTTGAATACTGTTTTGAATTAAGTCGTATAAATCTCTCTTCTTACGAATCGCGAGTGTTTAAACATTGAACTAATATTACTACGTAATCTTTCTTTGAAATTTATTTTGTAACTAGCTGACCCCGCAAACTTCGTACCGCATGACAGCCGATTTTTTTATTTTTT
The DNA here is from genome assembly GCA_932526445.1 of Phragmatobia fuliginosa. Taxonomy (NCBI): domain Eukaryota; kingdom Metazoa; phylum Arthropoda; class Insecta; order Lepidoptera; family Erebidae; genus Phragmatobia; species Phragmatobia fuliginosa. The sequence goes on along the minus strand of OW052074.1, from coordinate 12,152,618 downwards.
TCTCTCCTTAAGAACCATCTTTGTACTTCAAGGAATATTATGAAAAAAGAATTAGCGAAATCGGTCCAGCCGTTCACGCGTGATGGCACTAAGGGAAATAGGGATTCATTTTTAGGGTTCCGAAGTTTATGACTTATAGATTCGTAATGTCCGTCTGTCCGTCCGTCCGTCCGTCCTCGACTTACCGTACAAACGGTAGGTGCTGGAAAGATGAATTTTTGCGTGAATATGTGCTGTAATTACGTCGACAAAGTGCTACAATAAAATTATGAAAAATATTTTTATTTTGAGTACCTCCCCTACACGTAAAGTGGGGATGATAATTTTTTCTCGCGGCCACCCTATTATGTGGGGTATCATTAGATAGGTCTTTTAAAAAAATAAAGGGTTTCCAAGACGATTTTTTGATTTAGGTATCCGTTTACGATAAATTCGACTTTAAAGGGCACTTTTTTGTAAAAACAGGGCGTCCACCCCCCCTCTTAAAGCTAAACGGCTATCTCAAAAAATCTGGAAAAATTCGTGATAATGGTCCTTATAATGAACTTTAAAGGAAAAATATTAAGGGACTAGATGACTTTGTTAGTTCAGGAGTTATAGAGGCTTAACTTGTACAATGCGCTTACTTGGAAAACGTCATACAAAATTAACGCATTAATACGTAAACATAACAATTATTTATTGGATACGATTTTAAATCCACGTATCATTATAGGTGAGTGAGGAACCCTTTCATGTGCGTGGCCTGTCACGCACTTGGCCGATTTTTATATATATGTATATAGATTATTACTTCATAAAAGTTCAGTTTCGCAAAAAATATTCAATACGTTGTCTTATTATATTTTTCCTTTTACTTACTACTTATGCATACTATAACAAAAGTTAGAAGCACTATATAAGCAGCAGTTTGGCCTGAATCATTGAGTTCAGACAACATTATAGCAACATTATTTAACGAAATACTGGAGAAATAAAACATTCGACTAAAGGATGTAGGTATTTCTAGAAAGGAAGGAATTGTTTTGTATTGAAAAAAAAAAATAGACAATATTAATGCTTACTAATATTATATATAAATGCGAAATAAAAATAATGTTAAAAGGAAACTATCGCTAGCAGTGGAATCTTTACTGTATCTATTTGATCTGTCCTGAAGTTAACTGGAAAGATATTGTTATCAAAATAGTTTAAGAAAATAATTAATCTATTTAATCAAGCAAGTAGGTATAACATCGATAATAAGTTATTACTAATAACTAACATTCTATTGTTTGTGATGTCATGCTTAGCTTATAAATAACATTATTAACACAAAAATTTATGTATCATATTAGAAACGTCAAATTTATACATAAACTGATACATAATACTCCGAGAGCTGGTGGATAGTTTTAAGGAAGTTCTTTTTTAAGGATCTGTGAAAAGGAAGGTCGAGGTTTGTTTAAAGGATATCGATCTTCTGCCAACTTCTGACCTTTTTAAGGTATTATTCCCTAAAAATGTTCCCAAGCCATTTTTATTTATTAAACAACTTTATGCACAAAAACTTTATGCACAAAATGTACAATGGCGGACTTAAACTCATAAGCATTCTCTACCAGCGTACCATCGGGTGTGGTGGAAAGGAAGTCTTATTTAAAGACCAGTCGAGAACAATTATAATATTTACGGTATTGTTTAAGAATCTTCTCTAAGTCGTTCCAGCTCTCGGAATACAAGTTATTATTTCGTAGCTAATGTCAATGCGACACATCATATCTAAATCTAAGACCTGAAATTACGGTTTTATATGCGACCACGACGTAATTCAAATCAAGATATGATAAAATATTACTTGACATTGCATTTCCCATGATCTCAACTCTCATTTCACGTAAAGATAAATAAGCCTAGCGGTACTTATAGATTAAGATAGTGAGATTTCGAGTTTATCAATATTTACGCATTTAAGTAATCAAATTGTTTGAATAAGTCAAAAACGTGAACTGTGTATACATATTACGTCTACTTGCTTGCTTATTTAATGACTCAAACTAGGCCTATCTATATACCACGGCTATGTGTATATGGCCTTAAGGATCCTTACAGGAGTTTAACTAATAAAAAAATGCATTGCAATATGACTTAATGACACTATGTGTAAGATTTCCGAAATATTTTACAAATGAAACCACAGATAAATTTACATAGTTTAACAGTAGATTGTTTTTAAAGTATTGCCAAACATAGATTGTCGTGGTCGGAACATTGCCTGTGTACCCAGTTTGTGTTTAATGTACATTAACTAATACTCAACATTGGTAAAATTTCGTTGCAGATCAATCGCAACACCGAACGCGGTCAGCATGTCTCTCGAGTAAATGTGAAACGAATTCACACTTAAGCCCTCTGCCACTTATGTTATTTCACGGATGAACACTTTCTATTGTAACAAGATCGATATGTTTCTTCTCACGTATTGTTATGTCACGTCCAAAGCCAACATTGGCTCAGTTTCACAGTTTTCGACATAGTTTTCGTAATAAACCATTTCGTATGTTGTTTCTTTAGAAAAATGTTATAGATGTGCAGAATGTTTTCGTTTCTACTATCTAACGTGTAATACGACGTCTCATTGTCACTGGAAAAATGCCTCGTACTGCTTAAAATGAAATAAGTAAGATGCAATGCAATTTTTTATTAGTAAACTGAAAACAGAACACTGCCTTTAAAGACACAGGGACATAACAAACGAAGTTCAAGTAGAAGAGCTCAATATTACGCAAGGATTTTTTCAAAGCATCATACTTTTTTATTGTAATACTCATTGATAATACATCAATTTTGATAAATGAATAATTATTAGAAAGGCATTCCAGATACTTTCTTGAGTTTGATCCTCAGCAGTTACATACGTCATGTGTTTGATTAAGTTCTGTTCTACTGCCGCCAGGTTATACAAAAATCTCTCTTTCTCTTTTACCATTTAGAAATTGAACTCGAAAAATCTTGTAATAACCTCGAGCAATGAAGGACGTCTAGACAAAAAGTAGAGCACGCTGATAAAAGCACATAATCGCGTCCGCATAATTAATTAAGATGTCATTATTATATAACTTCTGGCGGTAGTAATGTTACGTCAGTGTAGAACAAGCGAGTAAGTAATGGCCGCGGGTGAATGCAGTACTCGTTAGTTGTAACTATTTACATAATAGAATAACTCACGCGGCTTATTCAACTTGAGTACATACGTTTTACTTTCTAGAAGGTTCCCTCGAGATACAAAACAACATTAAAGTATCTTATGACGCACTTTATTACTTAAATGTAGTTATAAATTATGATTTCGGTGGCAGTTATTTAAATTCAATAAACTATAAATTCATGAATTATGAAGCTGTTGACCTACTGGTTTAGTTTAGTGATCTTGTTTGCTAAATCAGAGGTATTGGGTTCGATTCCCACCAGCGATCAATAATTATATCCGTGCGAAGCCGGCACGGTAGCTAGTGCAATCCTACTAATATTATAATGATGGATGGATGGATGGATTTTGATGAAACTTCACAACAATATAGCTTAACATATAGGAATACTACTATATACCTATTTACCGTCATCACGGAAATACACGCGGGCGGAGCCGCGGGGCAAAAGCTAGTAATGTGATAATAACTATAATTCGTTTATCTGGGGGAACGTATCAGGAATGAGGTGATCCGTCAGAGCATACGACATAGCCACCGGATTATCAAGCAGAAGTGGCAGTGAGCTGGCCATATTAGCCGCAGAACTGATGACCGTTGGTTTAGAAAAGTTCTGGATTGTAGACCGCAACTCGTCAAAAACGTAGTGTAGGACGCCCACAGGAGCTGGATGCGAGAAGCCCAAAGTTTTCCTTTTCTAATGTACTCCCATAGAAATCATCTATTTTTATTCTGTTTTAAAATAAAATTTTATAATCAAATTCGTCTCCACAATCTGTCTCTTAGGAAGTACCTTACATTAGATTTCAGTCATAAATACCAGCCAGATCGTTAGCGAAATTGTAAACAAACCTTACTAGAACATTAAGTACAATATATTTTTAACAATGTTATATTGTTCGCAGGTTTGCAACGTTACCCAAAGTTGTTAAGTGATTTAGAGGAGGAGTTCAAACGCGTGGTGCCGCCAGAACTTCAAAGTACCAACGAGACTATCACCGACAAGATTGCTGAGTCCATCAGAGAATTTTACTTTCAAGAACGACCGGTCGATATCAGAAATGTTGACAATCTAATAGATGTAAGATTTATAAATTCATTTTGCACTAGGTTTGGTGTAGCTTCTAGGTGGTTTCATTGTGATCATGTCGGGATCTGATGATAGAATTCCGAGGAATTCAATAGCAACCTTAAAATTTTACAGACGCGAACTATATATTTTTTTTTTTCAAGAATCACTAGATGGCGCTGTCTAGTAAACATCTAATTGAAACAGTTCCGTGTTAATTTTATTAAATAAATATACTATGTGTAGCAGTATTATCTATATATGTGCTCAGTGTGTGTAATATAATCAGTATAAGGTGTGACAGTGTTTTCTAAATCATCAGACGCAAGAAACTCGAATTACACCAAAACAAACCAAGCTGACTTGTTTTTTTCCTAAAAATTAAATGTGTACAATCATTATGAAAACTAATCACATTAGTGTTATAAATAATGCAAAAGTAGCAGTTTAAACATCATAAGTTACACAAAAGTGAATTAAAAGTGCCAAAAGAATTACCAATAAAAGAACGGAATGTGGAAAAAAATTCCTAACTAGTGAGTCATACTCAACGACTTGCTTGTTTTTAAATAGCCTAAACCCGGATACTCAGAACAACTGGCGATAGCACATAAAGAGATCGAAAACCTCCTTAGCGAGAATTGTAAATTGCAATCTGACCTTGAAAGGTACATAAAACTAGTGGGCACATATAAACAAATGTCTCGTACAGATAGTTTTCACACCACACCTGTGGCGGGTCGTAGCAAAAAACGCAAGAGGTTCTCCCTTACACCTCTGAAATTGCACACGCCAACACAAAATTCAAACAAAGATAACCAGAATGATAAGTGTATTCCGCATGATTTTCAAATGAGTCTGAGTCCTGAATGTAGTGCAGAGATTAGAACAGATCCCTCAAATAACCGTGGAGAGCAAGAGGAAGCACCTATAGAATGTGTACTGGACCCACCAAGCGACTGCAGTTTACTTAATGGTCAAAAATTATCATTATCGCCCCGTGACCCTGATAAAGATCAAGAAATTAAACTTAAGACACAAACTAGCAATAAAAGATCCTCTAGCTATACGGAGTCCACACAACCAAAGAACAGAGTAATAGTAATTGCTGATGATCAGGGACGACTCATTCAACGTACCCTACAACGTCTAATAGGTGAGCGTTACCTTGTGACCTGCTACTGGAAATCAGGAGCTACACTACAGGACGTATTGAAATCCGAACGCTCAGAAATAGGCCAGTTGACTGATAGAGATTATGTCATCGTATTGGGTGGTACTAATGATAGGTCTCCGTGTATTCTTAGTATTTGTATCAGTAATTTTTTGAGTTCTTCAAGAAATACTAATGTTTTGTTTTGCGAAGTTCCCTATAACAAATACTTAAGAGAGAAAAAACTAAATTATGAAATAAAATTATTATGTTCTAAGTTCAATAATGTAACATATATAGACATGGGTTTCAGTGCCGCAGTACCACGTCGTTATAACTTTGCTAGACATATTTGTCAAATATTACTAAAAGAGATGCTGTGTATTAGTTATCATATCAGGTTCAGAGATTATATCGCAATCCCTAGATCGAATAAGCCTATGTTAGTGGAAAGAGCTACTCAAACAATAGACTTACAGTCGTTAGAATTAAATAATTCTTGCTGTGATAAGAATCAAAAAAACTGTTTTTCTATTGAGACAGATGCTGGCAAAATGTTTTTTCGGCAATAGGCATACTATCAATATCATCCACCAAAATATAAACGGGCTTTTGAGTAAGTTGGATTTACTAAAAACAAACCTTAGTGTGCTATCCGATGAGGGCGTTCGTATTGATATTATATGCATAACGGAACACAACATGATCCAACCGGATATATCTTTACTAAATTTACCCTCGTTTACAGTCGCCTCAACATGTGTAAGAAAGAATAGACACGGTGGTTCTTGCATACTTCTACGTCATAATTTAAAATTTAAAATATTGGAATCGATCAAAAAATTTCATGTGCAAAATATATTAGAGTGCAGCGGTATTGAACTTATTAATCATAATATATATTTAATATGTATATACAGACCACCTAATAAAACTTTAGAGGAGGTAGATACTTTTTTTATAAATTTCAATAGTCTCTTACAACAATTTTGCCTTAAAAGGAAAAAAGTCATAATTTGTGGTGACTTTAACATTGACATTTTAAAAAGAAATGGCACTGCACTTAGATATAAATATCTGTTAGCACAATATAATCTACATTGTGTTATAGAATCTCCGACACGATTAATTTCTGGGACGTGTATAGATCATATTATCATAAACAACATTAAAGGCTGTAAAAGCAATATCTATGACTTGGCTCTGTCCGATCATACTGCACAGTTGTTGGAATGTCCAGTTAGGGCCAATTACGATATAGAATATTGGATGGTAGAAAAGAGGGACTATTGCTATGATAATTTAAATAGATTTAAAGGGTATCTCAGTTGCTTGTCGTTCGCTGAGGTGTACGATTGCAGTGATGCTGAAACAGCTTTTAATGAATTTTATGATTTATTTATTCTTCTTTACAAACTGTGCTTTCCTATAGTAAGATTTAAGAAACATTTTCGGAAAAAACAAAACTGGATCAGTAAAGGCATTAAACTCTGTTCCAAAAACAAACGTTCATTGCTGTGGCAGTATAGAAAAACAAGAAATAAATCAGATAAATTGACGTTTAAATCCTATTCGGCAAAGTTAAATAAGATAATTAATTTGACCAAGAAAGCACAGAATGATTACTACATTACCAATAGTAAAAACAAATCAAAGGCCACCTGGAACATCATTAACAATGCAAAGATGGAGCCTCCGAAAGATTATATAACTCGGTTAAAAATTAATGGTAACATAATCACTGAGCCATCGGAAATAGCCCAACATTTTAACAACTTTTTTATTAATCAAATTAAATTGTTGACAATAGGTAATAACATGACATCAATTAATAATGTGACATATAATGATACATTGACATTCTGTAATAACTTTAATTCAATATTTATTCATCCTACAACAGCTATTGACATTCACAAAATAATAATTAGTCTTAAGAATACGTCTAGCACCGGTTACGATGACATTGCAACTAAAGTAGTAAAACATGTGAGTAAAGTCATATCACCGGTACTATCTCACGTATTTAATTTATGTATACTACAAGGCATATTCCCTTCAAAACTGAAAACTACTATTATTAAGCCCTTGTTTAAAAAACAGGATCGAGAAGATATGTCATGCTACAGGCCAATAGCTTTGATACCAGTGTTTTCTAAAGTACTAGAAAAAATAATTAACCAGGCTCTGTATAACTATCTAGAAAAATATAACCTAATTACTAAAGCACAAACAGGTTTTAGGAAAAATATGACTATAAACCAAGCAGTTTACGGATTTATTAAGGATATTATGGTTAACTTAGACAATAACACACCAGTTTGTGCACTTTTTATGGACTTAAGTAAAGCTTTTGACTGTGTAGATTTTAAAATACTGAAAACAAAACTTTATGCTACTGGTGTTAGAGGAAATGTGCTTGACATAATAATGTCATTTTTAAGTAATAGAAGACAAGCAACTCTTGTACATAGGATATGCGATATGGAAAGGAAAGAACAAATATTCATGTCAGACTTTAAACAAGTTGAATTTGGGGTTCCTCAGGGTAGTGTACTGGGTCCTTTGTTGTTTTTACTGTACATTAACGACTTTCCAAACGCAGTTTCAGCACCGATGATTCTGTTTGCGGATGATAGTACTGTGATATTTTCTAGCAAAGATCATAACGAACTAAATGTCTCAATGAACGATGCCCTCTCTAAGTTGGTTGATTGGCTGAGATCAAATAATCTGGCAATAAACCTCAGTAAGACTAGTTTTATGGTATTTCGAAATAGGGTTAGACCTCAAATTGACGTAAAAATCAAATATGAGGGTACAGAAATAGAAGAAGTCAATACTGTGAAGTTTCTAGGATTAACAATGGATAGTAGTTTGAACTGGAAATACCATATAGAAAAGGTATGCATGACACTCAATAAAGATTCATACGCATTGTATATGTTGGCAAAATCAGTTAGTGTCCCTACTGTTTTAACTGCTTATCATGCTTACGCAGAGTCTATAATACGTTATGGTATCATATTTTGGGGAAACTCCACGGACTGGGATATGATATTCAAAGCTCAAAAGCAATGTATCAGATCCATATGTAAAATTGGGAACAGAGACAGCTGTAGGGAACATTTTGTTAATTTAAAGATATTAACTGTACCAAGCATGTATATCTTTGAAGTTGCCATTTTTGTAAAGAAAAATACACAATTATTTGAGCATCTACAGAGTACTCGGCATAAACATAAAATAAAAATCATGTACAATACCACTGCCCTTATGAACAAAAGTGTTCTCTGCATGACCTCAACAATTTATAATAAGCTGCCAGCTGATTTATGTAACACTCAAAATTTATATGAATTTAAAGGTAAATTAAAAACCATTTTGTTGCAAAAGGCATATTATAGTGTTAAGGAATATCTAGAAGATAAATGTGTTGACACGATCTAATTGACGTTCTTATATTGGTTTTTTGACTCATTGATTTTTGTCTTTTCTTTTAACTTTTGTCATGATTTGTTGAGGTTGACTTTGAATGTAATTTATTATTTATTTTTTTCTTGTGTGACCATTTAATTGTGACCAATATAATTTAAGAAATATTTGCATGCCTAGAGGTAGAATGTGGCTGTTCCGTTATTATATTGTAACATCTGATTGTAAGACCCATATTCGCAAATAAATATTGATTGATTGATTGATTGATTGATTTAAACTATTCGAATATTTGCTTCTGATAATCGTCATCTTATGATGATGAGCCGATGCTGGAGGATGCATCTCCTTACAGTGTACAATAATCAGTCAGTCGGTCCTACAGTAGGAGTAACATTTGATAGTGGTCGTGTCCTCAGGATGCAAATAGTTCAACTTACTACTTACATACGGTTATTTGCACTAAAAATGATTTTTTTTTCTCAACTACTAATAGTTCATACTTTAAACAACAACAAGGTTTAAAGAATGAAATTGCGGATTTGTACTGAAGAATAATTGAAATTCGTTTTTTTTTCATTTTTCGTTTCACGGAGGGTGACAAATGGTTTCTAATTGCAGTTCCTGTATAGATAAAACAGTTTCTCGTGCTGTATGAGGTCTCGCGTTATCATGGAGCAATAATGGTGACGGATTAAGAATACAAAGTGTCACCACCCACACCTTCATTCCATGGGTGCCGTAAGAGGCGACTAAAGGAACAAAATAAGCAGCTAACATCACTGCCAAGAGAAGGAAAACTTGAAACAAACCCTTTACCAACCCGTCTGGCCAGCGTGGTATAGTAGGCCAAAACCTCATTTCAAAGGAGAGGCCTATGTCCAGCAGTGGACTGTTAAAGGCTGTTGATGATGATGTTGATGAATAATGGTGAGGATCGATTCATGTGTTGGGGCTGTTTCACTGCAAGTTTTGCTATCATTGTTCGGAGTTCGGCACAGTAGACATCTGCCGTTATTGCTTGACTAGATCGGAAAGTTAAAGTAAATAACACCATGCTGAGACCACCAATCAGTTACCACTACCTTTTTATTGGTATGCTTTTTATTGGACACTGCTGCGGCGTTTGACCTGGAGTCAGCCAACGCATTTTTCACTTACGGTTATCGTAAATAATCCACTTTTTATCACATGTCACAATTCGATCCGAATATACCTTCATTTCTGTATCGATTCTACGAGGCAACACAAGTTTCAACACCCGTTTCTTTCTGGAGATCAGTCAAATCATGAAGCACCCATTTTTCATATTTTTTATTTTATTGATTTGACGCAAATGAAAATTGGAAGGTAACGTTAAGCCATGCCGCCATTCCTGGATGACTTGTCCCGGATCGGCTTCCACCATCTCTTTCAATTTATTGTTATTCACATGTGTGGGCGGTCTTCCACGTGGTTCGTTCTTGAAATCAAAATTTCCATCACGAAAGCGTTTTAACCAAAATCGCACGGTGCGTTCATTAGCAGTCACCTCTCCAAACACAACATTGATGAAAGTCGATAATCGAATGTAGGTATGATTTGAAAAAAATTCACTCAAAAATCTCAAACCTTTAAGGTTCTATGTCAATTCGAAGGACATATTACAATAAAACGGTAATTTCATACTTTATCACCTATTATTTATAAACAATGTAGAATGCATATAATCTCATCATAACTTATGGTGTGCATAATTTAAGGTCTTAAGCGGGCTTATCAAATTAAATTTTCATTCCGAGGTTTATTTAATCTATAAAAAACATGTCGACATACGTTCATTTTTAATTCACCCTCATAACTAACTTATAATTGCAATTATACTTTACATTTGTTAGACTGCTTGTTGTTAATTTATTAAACTGCTTATGGTTAATTTTGCGTCTGCAGAGATAAAAAAAATTAAACAAATAAAAAATACCTAGTTTAGGTAAAAGCTATTATTTTCCTAATCGAAAACATTAAGAAATTGTAAAGAGATTATACATCAAAGGACGAAAGTAAAGTGTTTTTCTTTTGGTTTTTTCGTGAACACTACTGAATGTTGTTTTAGACGGAAAATATTTCAGAAGGTAGTTCCTTGCATTATCGCTAGGCCCATAATATTTTGCAAACATGGATCAACATAAATTGTCAATCAGATAAAATAAAAGAGACTGATTTTTATGAACGATAAAAATGGTATTTATATATTATAATGGGTTTAATTTGAGTCAGAAATCAAATAGTAACTAACCTGAGATTTTTTATAGTTATTTACAGATGTTATGTTCCTGCGTCCAGCTCTAGAAACAGTTCGTCAACAAGCACAAAGTAATCGCACTAGCCCTACCTATTTGTACCGATTCGCCTTCGACGGAGCCTTGGGGCTGTTTAAACGCATGCTAGGAATCACACACCCTGGCGCCTGTCATGGTGACGAGATGGGATACCTGTTCTACTTCTCTAGACTGAACTACAGATTAGACGATGATTCAACTGAGTTAGCAGTTTCACGACAAATGGTTCAAATGTGGACAAACTTTGCTAAAACAGGGTAAGCATTAATTTTGTTCTTACATCAAATGTAATTTTCCAATTCAACTTCTTCTAATGTTCGATTTACATTCAAAATGAATAATGGAGAGTTAGGTAAACAGACAGTTGAGTATTAAATGGTAAGAGTGTCCACACATAGACGTATGAGTGAGTCATAAATTGCTGATCTGAGAAGATAACGTGTCGCGTCGTTTGTTAAAATATTGTTGATCATTTATATTTTTAATAAAAAATAGACCTTGCATTACGCAATACCAATTTACGAGACATAATATCAGTACCTTCACAAGACTACGAAAATTAAATATTAATAGACATGAATACAGAAAATAGAGACCTCTTCCTTCGCTTCGGACTAACTGATATTCTATAGCCTTACAAATTTTATTAACAGCTGCATCTATATGCAGTTTATACTTTGTAAAACGATTAGTAGTCGTATAACACTCAAACGGTATTAACAGTCAAGCTTACTTTATACTACTTATTTGTTTTCTTTTTATTTATTCATTTATCTTTTAGAGGAATCACAATTAACATTAAAAAAGTTGTAATCAGATGGATAACAGTGAACCAATTTTAAGTTCTAACTTGTAGCAATATATTGAACACAAATAAATGAGCAATAGCATCAACAATTTTGTATTACAACCTTAACTAACACTTTTCAAACTTTGAGACACAATGGATCTATAATAAATTGTATTTTGTATATCAACCATATGGCGTTACATGTAAACGTAACAAAAGGCCAACTTCTTATTGTGTTGATTCATCTCTGTTTTTCCACTTTTTGTCATGATCATTATTTTACATAATGGAGAGTTATCGGAATTCACGGTACGACTTACGTAACTGATAATAAATCGAGTCATCAAGTCACATCATCACATCACATCAACAAACTTTATAGTTCACTGCTGGATAGAGACCACTTTAAAAATAAGGTTTAGGTCTATACTACAGATTTATATTACAGGTTTGTATCAACTTTTCCTTTTAGATAGTTTTACATAGTTTACTCCTTACTCCATTAGTCACCTCTTACGACACCGTTTAATATGAATAGGGAACACGGAGAAGATTTTTGTTCCTTAATTACATCAAGTATTATCTACTATCTACGGCTAGAGTCATGCTGCGTCATACAGCGACTTACTTAAATATCAAATTGTTAGGTACAAGGTTCAAGTATTATATAGTTTTAATCTACAAAGATTATTTTATAGTTATGCCATTATACTAAACATATATTGCATTAAACAGAAAATTATTTTTTTATCTTAAATGTAGGATACCAACTTTTGTATCGATCAATCGTTATTAGAATTGTGTTTTTTGTACCAAAAGTACGACACTACATTATTATTTTCAAAGTAACTTTAAATTGGGATTAGATTTATCCCAATCCCATTAAATCCCGAGTCGAATCTAATACATACTAATATAATTCAAGATTAAGGCCACTGATCTGTATTTAAATTAACCAATGAAATGATAAGATGATATTGAGGAAAGTGTTTTATTAAAATTTCCGTAGACTGCAATACTGTAATTCATATTCGTTGGATTTGAGGTCTTAAAATTGGAGTTGACCTCGTTGTAAAGGTGGCATCTGGACGTTAATATCGATACTCTTTCATTAACAGTCGATATGGCAGATATCATTATCATCATCAGCCGTTAGCCAAAGTCATAAAAAACTAAATTTTTAATAACTTAAATGTATTTTTCAGGAATCCCACACCTCCCGTTGACTATGTGTCTGTAGTAGACTTCACATGGCCACAAGTGAACGACACAGAAGAAATAAGTTATTTAGACATCACTGGCAACTTCACTGTCAGAACGGACCCTGAGCCGAAGAGAATCAAGTACTGGGATTGGTTGTATGAAAACTATGGAAATAAACCGCTCAACACAACAAATACACAGACACTAACCAGTGACAATGTATAGTTTTGTGATTATTTTACAATTTGTGAAGTGATTGTGGTGTTCAAACATTATGTAATGTAACCGTTGATGTGACTAAATACTGTCTTACTGAATAAATCTAAACTATAAAGCTGCCAAACAACTAGCGAGGAAGTATGCATAAAAATAATTTTCATTTATTTTAACCATAAAAGAAATTGCGGTTTTGGTCCCACACAGTTATTATGTAGTAAAAGTAAATTATGTCCTTCTTCATGATCCAATCTATCTCTGTTCTGAAAGTCATTCAAACCAGTTCTGCTGTTTAGCCGTAAAAGCGTAACTAACATACAGAGTTACTTTCAAATTTATAACTTTAGTACAGAACTTAAGGTAAAAAAAAACCGCTGTACATTGGAGTAATCCAGTGTTAATCAATTATTTATGTTAATATGTAGCATATTTAATTCTTATTTTATTGATTATTTCTCTTAATATTTATTTGTGCGCTATCACTGAATAATTTTGAACTGGGGTCATACAGAAATTAAAAACCTATGAAGATATCGACCGTGTTCATTATCATTCGTACGTATTAGCTTATTAATTTTATGCGGTAGTTGTTTGGCAGCCTTAGAATATGAACACATAACTCCAAGAGTACCAGTGATCTCAAATATTGAAACAAAGTGAACAGAAGGTAATATTTTTACTTAATGTACTGAGAACTAGCTTTCCAGATTAAGGTCCTTACCAGACGATCGCGTATGGTCCGGAGCGCACCATCGTAAAGTGGGGTGCGGTCAGCGCAACAAACGATCAGGCAACGTACCGCACTGTCATGTCTATACACTTTAAAATTTAATTTTATCTATATCACTGGCAAGCTTTATATTATCTGGAAACATTAATTGTAAAAACAAAATATTTGTTGAACTTATTTCAGGTGCTTGACTATGCAAATGATTTGATATTTACACTTGGTGACGCCATCTATGTTGGTAATGGAGGTACTAATTACAATGCTACTAAGTTGAAAATCTGTAAAATCACATGGGTTGTCTAGTATACCAACCATTGTAAATTAATACTGTTATATTATTTTAACGGTTCGGTGATACGTCCACACGTGTGTTGACTGCCTTGCACACGATCGAATATGATACGGTGTGCACCAAGTTGCGTGGTACGCTGAGTATCATTTTCGAACGTGTATTACGGCAATAAGGTTGAATTATTTTTCTCGCAGAAGCTATTTCCAATTCTGTTCAAAGAATTGGAAAATGAGTTGCTTTACTCAGTTGTATTATGTACTGCGATGTAAATATTATATTAACTGAATCTACTTCAACTGTTTATATGTAGTTAGGTTTGTAGTATTTTATACTAATTAATGTCAAGTAAGCTAATTAATGTCAAGTAAGCTAATCGTTTAGAAATAAATGTTGTAAGGTGTAAAATAAACATTGTTTTTATTACTATTTTTTACACTTTTTTACCCATTTGCTTTCTTCACCCATCGAAAATCGTATATGATTTTAAATTCCTGCCTTCAGCTTATCGGTACTTGTTCTGTCGTAATTCGTTGATGAATGCAAGACCGGATTCACAATGATGCAGAATTATCTCACTAAGCTGCCATCGTGAAGATCACATATACCGTGCAACATTGTCTGCATTTACAATTAAGAATGATGGGGACAAACGAGTAGACTGGTAACCTGATGGTAGTAAGTGACCACGACACATAGACATCTGCAACCCAAGAGTCACAACTTGTACGTTGCGGATCTTTAGAATTAATCTCACACATGGCCATCTGATTCCAAACTAGGCGAAACAACTAGACCGTTGATATACATAGTTATATATTTTTAAATTATATATAAAAGTAATAATATAAAAATATTATAGATAAAAATGAATTATACCTAGATACTACAAATACTCGTGAACATCACAATTTATCCTCCTCCAGAATTTAGTCTCGGTGGGAATCAAACCCACCCCCACTTAGTCAATATCACTTACTACTAAACCAATAGGCTCGTGATATTGCTATTCACTTCTTTCTTCCTATAGAGACAGTTGGAAAGGAAAGACTTTTGGGCCCCAGTAACCTCCTGGATTCGTGACAGGAATTATGGCAGTATCTCCTTGTCAGTATGCACTATAGGTCTAGTAATTGTAAGTAAGAAAAATACTCAGAGCGTCATAAAGAGTTACATAAACATTTACGTCAGATGTGGGAAACTCGGCATACTGATTACTCAGACCCTTATTCATCACATGTTTGTTTTTACCCTGACAACGGGCTAAACCACACAAATGTATCTTGATATATAATGCAAGTAAGATGCAAGAGAAATCAGTTTTAGTTCATTAACCGTTTATATACAGCTTATGCCGTTATTTGAGAGAAAACTATTTTAATAAAGTTGAATTTACGATCTGAATTCAAAGTGCCTAACGTAAATAATAATTCCTTGAAAATATTTTCAACTAGGTTTTCATTCACTAGGTATATACATATGTATAACTTATGAAATATTCGAACGAGTTTGCTAGAACAAGCAAAATGTCCAGAACGACCCAGGTAAGAAAATGAAAACTTCTGTGAATGAATGAAGAATTGAATTTTTAAGTAGTCCAGTACAATGGAAAAAGCTTCCTATCGAACCAATTTTTAAGTACAATGGCACTGGTGTAAAATGGTTTTATATGTTTACAGTAATAATATAAATAAAGTGTATAATAGCATTATGGAGCTAGTGGGCA
Source organism: Phragmatobia fuliginosa (assembly GCA_932526445.1). Taxonomy (NCBI): domain Eukaryota; kingdom Metazoa; phylum Arthropoda; class Insecta; order Lepidoptera; family Erebidae; genus Phragmatobia; species Phragmatobia fuliginosa. The sequence continues at coordinate 12,136,501 of OW052074.1, read as the reverse complement.
ATACACCGCTTGTTAAATTGAACACTATACCACAGCAACATGACCTTGCCTGCGAAATCTGTAAGTATATTAACGTCTAAGTCCTACAATTGGGCTACTCATGATCTCTTACTATTTTTTATAGAACCACATTTAAACAAACTTAATTTTTACTTACATGGGCAAATTAAGTATCCATCCTAACATTATAACATCGGAAGTAACTCTGTCTGTTTGTTACGATTTCACGGCTGCACCAACTTCCATTCAATTTGATATGGGAACAATTTGATTCTACATTCGACAAATAAAAGTTACTCTTTAGCGTGATAACCGACATACACGTGGGTGATAAAAGATAGTGCAAGAAATACTGGGTATACGCATTATACGCATTAATTCAAATTTCGAGAATTTCTAACTTACCACTTCCTTGCTTCCGTCCTTTTTCCTGTACTTTAAGTGGTAACTATTTACTTTGTTAGAAGGTATGAATATTTGCATAAAATTATGGTGACGTTCGTAAACCTTGCTTGCAGATGCAAAATGTGAGTTTATGAATCCAGGGGGTTCTATAAAAGACCGAATTGGATTAGCAATGGTCGAAGATGCTAAAAATTTGGGTATTTTAAAGGATACAACTAGATTCGTTGAACCTACTTCCGGTAACACTGGTATTGGTATTGCAATGAATGCGACACTATTAGGTAAGCGAAATTGAAATTTGAAATTTTGTTTTTTTTTTTATTTATTTAATTTATCTACCAAAATTCTTATACATTACTTTCAATGTACAGCCAACCAATGAAAACCTCTTAGAGTTTATCTGGCTATTGGCGAGCCGTTTACATGCTTTGTAAGTGTGCACAATACATGAATACAAAGACAACACATACACATTGGTATTAAACACTTTTTGAATTTATGTAGGAATTAAATATTTGTAGCTTTTTCAAGTGATTTGTTTAAGAAGTATGATATTAGGTAAGCTGCAACTCTTGGAATGGTCTTCTTGTTATTGAAATATTCGACTATTTAACTTTTAAAAATAATTTTGGTCCAAATCTCGCAAAATCATTTAAATTGCTAATAATTTATTAAATGTTTATGATACACTGTATAATGTTAACATTTCACTACAGATATAATTTGATATTCCAGGTAAAAAATGCACTATTTTGACGGGTGAGAAAAATTCATCCGAAAAGGTATGTACAATGCGTTTGCTGGGCGCAGATGTGATCTCAATAAATGGCGATGAAATAGAAGCTGCAAAACAAATGCAACGGGAAAATCCAGACACAGTAGTAATGTTGAACCAAGTAAATATTTGCACAATACTTTAATGCACTATACAACTATAGCTAATCCTTGTAATATACCTCATATAATATCTATACCATTCGAAGGTTTACTGGTTCCTTCTTTATCTCCTGCTTGTAAGAGTACTGTAAAGAGGAAGAAAACTTAATACAAATGATGTATTAGTAAGTAATATAGTAGGTCAAAAACTTTCTAAGGCACGTCATATGTCCAGGAGTAAATTATGAAAAGCCTTCCATGATGTGGTGTGTGACAATTCTATTTGAAATTATTTTCAGTTTGAAAACATGGTTAATCCAATGAGCCACTACGAGACAACGGGCACGGAAATATTGTGTGCTTTGGATAAGGTGGATATGATAGTCTTGGGAGCAGGTACTGGTGGTACTTTGAGTGGAGTTGGTCTGAGACTAAAGCAGCAATTTCCAGGCTGTATAATAGTTGCTGCTGAACCGGATGGCTCCACATTGTTTAACCCTTGTGTTGACGAACACCCTTTTTTGGTGAGGAATTGTTATATTTTGATTTAAAACTGGCAAAAGAGCCTTTAAATTTTAATCATCTTTTCTTTGACTGAGGTCCACTTATGGTTTTTTTGTAACCTCAGCATCTTGTAAAGTATGTAAGTACAGATAACGTATATACATGTAAGTGCGTACGTATATACAAGTAAGTACTATTTACAACAGGTAGAAGGAGTTGGAGGAACTTGGGCGCCGAAGGTGTTGGACAGGTCTCTCGTTGACCATGTCGAGGTGGTTACTGATCAAGAATCGTTTTCAATGGCAAGAGAATTGGCAAGAAGAGAAGCATTATTGTGCGGTGATTTAACTATAAGTTTTTTCTATTAATATAGTAAAATTAATTTTGGTTAATTTTTACTGTTACTCCCTAACAGTCATATATTTTAGAAATAACATTGTTTGCCATAAAACCTCAGCACATCTGAGAATATACGACAAATGTAGTGTATGGCGCCCTTCGGCCGGCGCATGGCTGTGTGGTGCAAGACTGGGATAGTTGAAACTCCTAGCCCTATATACAATGAGGAGTCGACGGTGATAGATTGATGATAACGATGATTACAACTGAGGGCTTTCATAAACTATAAATTGTTATACTGTTTTTGAACTTCTGCAATATATTTAACATAATTTTATATGTTAAAAAAACTTACAAATTTAACATATTTTATGTGTGATAGGTGGCAGCAGTGGTACAGCGATGTGCGCAGCAATAAAAGCTGCTAAAACACTAAATCTTGGAAAAGGAAAACGAATAGTTGTAATACTAGCCGATGGAATTCGTAACTACATGACTAAATTCGTTACAGATCAGTGGATGGAAGCGCATCTGTTTAAGGAACCACCTGCACACACCATGAAGTAAATTGATCATAATTTCTTTGGAAATTGCTGTTTATTTCATACAATGATTAACTAACAATACTGAAAATGTTCTACGTATGTTTTAGATGGTGGAACGAACCAATCACTGAATTAAAATTAACTCATAAATATCCATTGCTTAAGAAAAATGTCACTTGTGAATTAGCTCTCAACGCTATGGAAAATTCACATATCGCCATAATTGTTGATGAAAAGGGGTCTGTCTACATTTTTAGTTTTGTAAAATAAGCCTTATCTTACTTTATTACTTTTTCAAATTTTTCAAAGTTAAGTCTTGATCAAAAAATAATATTTAAAGCTTCGTTTTTTAGGGTTCCGAAGTATTTCACTCGGAACCCTTATAGATTCGTCATGTCCGTCTGTCCTCGACTTACCGTCCAAACGGTTAGTGCTAGAAAGATGAAACTTTGCATGAATATTTGTTGTAATTACGTCGACAAAGTGCTACAATAAAATTATGAAAAATATTTTTATTTATGGTACCTCCCCTTTTTTTTTTTTTTTTTTTTTTTTTTTTTTTTTTTTTTTTTTTTTTTTTCGTGCGGAAATCCCCACGAATGCCACCAGTTGGTGACTATGTCGGACTCGAACCGACTAAAACCGCACGCCGTCTCGGGTACTATGAGTCGAGGAACCAGGTATACCCTCGAAAGGAAGTCCCTGGAACCCCGACGCACCTCGGGCCATCTGTGGCTTGCAGGCGGCCCCCTACCGTGTGAGAACTCCGATGCTCCCCTTCCGCCAAATACGAAGCGTGCGCGTGTTGTAGCGCTCGCGTTGCCACCCCGGCCTGTCACCCCCAGGCCTGCGCTTATGGAGGACGGAGATCTTGCGATCTCCGGCGCCTGAGTCGCCTGCGGTACCTGGCCCGCTCCCGGGCCTGGCGGGCCGGAAGAGTTCTAAACCTCTCCCGGTCCCGCTCCGCCATCTCCTTCGCAAGCATAACTTGCTCGCAGAAAGAGACGGCGGAGTTCCACGCTCTCTCGCTCCGTAACATGGCCGCAACCATGTTACTGAGCGAGAGGATCCCCACTCCGATGGCGGCCACGAGATTACGCCTCGGCTCCCCCCACGCCGGACATTCTGCCAACGTGTGGAGCGCCGTGTCCGCAGTCTGGCCATCGCAGTGGTGGCACCCAGGCGTTGGCTCCTTACGAATCAGACACAAGTGATCACCGAAACATCCTTTTCCAGTGATCACCTGCGTCAGCCGATATGAGAGGCTCCCGTGACGCCTCTCGAGCCAATCCTCCATAACGGGTCTTACCGCCGCAATGACGGCGTGCCCAGCGCTCGGTTGCCCAAGTCGTTCCCTCCACTCCTCCACAAGGGCCTGGCGGAGCTGGGATTTCTGCGCTTCAATTTCTCGAATCTCAGGACTCTGTCCCAGCTCCCGCGCCTCCTTGCGCCACCGGTAAAGTGCTGCAAGGGCTCTCGCCTCCAGGTCCCATGGTGGAGTTCCGGCCAAGAGACTCGCCGCTTCAAAGGAGACCGTGCGGTACCCCCTTATGATCCTGACGGCCAGTACTCGCTGCGGTCGTCGCAATAGCGCGACATTACTGGCCTTCAGGACCTCCGCCCATACTGGGGCCCCATAAAGGGCCATGGACCGCACAACTCCCGCGTAGAGTCTCCTGCAGGAGTCATCGGGCCCCCTCATGTATGGTACCTCCCCTACACGTAAAGTGAGGATGTAAATTTTTTCTCGCTGCTCCCCCATCACGTGGGGCATCATTAGATAGGTCTTTTAAAATCAATTAGTACTTCTAAGACGATTTTTTGATTTAGGTATTCGTTTGCGAGAAATTCCACTCCACGAAAAAAACAGGGCGTCCCCCCCCTCTAAATGCTAAACGGCCGACTCAAAAAATCTGGAAAAATTCGTGATGGTGGTCCATATAAGGAACTTTGAAGAAAAAATATAACGGATTAGGTGACTTTATTAATTCAGGAGTTATGGAGACTTAACTTGTGAAATGCGCTTGTTAGGGTTATGTTATTGTAACTAAATATTATATATAAATATTGATTTATGCTTGTTAATTGTTTACTTTAAATATTTTCAGAAGATATTGTTTGATGACGGTAGTTGATTAAAATACAAACTTGTATGTTATATTCGCTTGCCGTTGCCTATAACACTGTTAGTCATGTTAATGTAATCATTACTACTTTTAACTATATATTTTATAAAAATATTGATATTTGTTTGTATTAATAAATTACTTTAAATACTTTCTGAAGATAGTATAGTTTGATGACGGTAGTCATACAATATTGAAGTTGCTTGTCCTCGCCTATAAAAACGAGTGTTCCGACTGGATTAAAAGACTTGTTGTCGAGAGGTGGACCAGTACGGAGCTCTCTACTATTCAACCAGTAACTGAGGACATTATATAGATTTAAAAGCTAAGTATATTCATATTCACTTTTATGTATTTCTTTTTACTAAAATGTTCTCTAAGTTTTGTAATAATTTATGTTTGATTTATGGATATGTGTATAATGTGAAATATGTATGTAAATATGTTGGAAAAGAGTGTCCATGGAGTTTCTTGTCTGTTCTTCTCCATAGGATCTACACCTTGGAACAGACGAATAGAATCACGACTACTGACTAACTGACTGACTACTGGACATTGAAATAAAAAGAAAGTTTAATATGATTTGATTTGGTTTGATTTGATATACTCAAATTCCTTCATTCTAAATATTCTAATATTTTAATAGATGAAACCTAAGATCTCTATAATAATTAATCTCATCTTTTCTCTAATCTAACATCAGAAGTGGGATCGGAACCCATGTGCTTTGTTTTTGTTTATGTACTTTGTCACAAAACTTTTCAGATGCATCCTGCTATGTTGGAGGGCCTTCTGGGGGCAATCCGTGGTGCTGTGGCTGCTGGCCGAGGTGATATAGTTTATTGGTGATCAGCCATGATTATTATTACGTTGTTGTTATTGTTGATATTTTGTGCAATTATTTAATTGACGTTCAAGTACTTCGAGAGCGAAGTACAGGTCAGTCTGGCCGTGATAGGTTATGCGGAAAAGTTCTTTTTATTTATTGCAATAGCTAACTTGTTTTGTTTATTGGACACGGATGAAAAACATCCCTATAATAATTATAACCTTCTATGCACAACATTCAACACTTTCGCATCAAAATATTATCAATATTATTGCAAACTACCCATCCACTGTTCTTTCATTGTTATCTTAAATCTTTATTTACAAAAATCACGAGACTTATTTACTAATTATACCATAGTAAAACTAAATACGTAATTTAACTAAAGATATTTACTAGTTTCATGGTAAAGTACAAATGTTAAAAATACTTCACAATTGATAAACTGATTTACGTCATATTCCATAACAAAAAAAAACCAATAGATCGTTACACTAAGGACACTTGTAACTCGCATTGCCCTAAAGATTAGATCCTAAAAATGTTGTTACTGTGGGATAATCTTCTCACTAATTGTAAAAAAAAAAAAAAAAAACTTATTACAAAAATATTTTACCTTAACCAAACGACATTGACAATATTTTACAAAAGTACCTACTATCTTTCTAAATATTATATAAAATCAACTCGGTTTTTCTTGACGCATAATTCGTACAATACCGTCATTTTGTGTTGTGATCTTTGTTGAATGACTGAAATCTAACCGTAATCGTACAAGAAATTCAAAAAACAGTAAACCAACAAATGATTCTTAATCAATAAAGCGACAACCTTGCAGCTCACAAAATTTTGTACTTACTATAAAAAAAAAGCCGGGCATATAGATTCATTAAACCCCAAACATGATTCTCCTATTTCTAAAAATCAAGTCAGTTTTTTTTTAGTCAAACGAAATTAGTCACAAATTGGACACCTATGTCCTGGTTATGATACAGGTTCAAATTGCAGTATAAACGAAGCATCGGTAGCTTACAAAGTATATGCCAAAATCGTAATTACAGTTAAATTCGAAGAATTAGAACTAAATATTTTTTAACTAATTTAGTCCAGATGTTACTATATGTAGCGAGTTGTCAGAATGGCCAAACGTTTTATGAAAATGCAACTGTCTCTGAATATTACAATACAAAAATCAACCGGTTTTGCGCCAACAACATTTTTAATTATTTGCAACGGAAATACACCTCCAATACAGGCTCGGCTAGATCAAATACAAAAATATATTATTTTTTACATCCCGTGTTGCCCACGATCATATTGAATGATCTAGACAACAGCATCGACCTAGACCCAATTCCTTTAGGGCCTCTGTGGACCACGGCCTTTCAGTACCGCCCTGATAGTGCCCAGACCACAGCATCGACCTAGACCCAATTCCTTTAGGGCCTCTGTGGACCACGGCCTTTCAGTACCGCCCTGATAGTGCCCAGACCACAGCATCGACCTAGACCCAATTCCTTTAGGGCCTCTGTGGACCACGGCCTTTCAGTACCGCCCTGATAGTGCCCAGACCACAGCATCGACCTAGACCCAATTCCTTTAGGGCCTCTGTGGACCACGGCCTTTCAGTACCGCCCTGATAGTGCCCAGACCACAGCATCGACCTAGACCCAATTCCTTTAGGGCCTCTGTGGACCACGGCCTTTCAGTACCGCCCTGATAGTGCCCAGACCACAGCATCGACCTAGACCCAATTCCATCATCCCTTTCCTACGATAACATAAATAATACAGTTACATATAGTAACTGTATTAAAATAAAATCATAGTTAGCAATAAAAATAATAATGAAATAAAAGACATTTTGCAAACATTAACTTATCCAAACAACTTTCTAAACATTATATAAAATTAACTCGGTCTTTCTTGACGCACAATTTGTACCATACCGTCATTTTTGTGTTGTGATCTTTGAAAATCTGAAAATCAAGTCAATTTTTTTTTTTTTCAGTCAAACGAAATTAGTTTTGACACCTGTATTATAAACGATGTCCTGGTGACGATACAGGTTCAAATTGTAGTATGGTCAAAGCATCGGTTGCTTACAAGTATATGCAAAAATCGTAATTACAGTTAAAATTAAAAGAATTGGAACTGAATATTTTTGTCTTGGCAAATTTAGTCAAGATTTTACTATTAGTCCAGTCAATAAAAGCTTAACTTTGCCATTTTGGTTGAACACCTGCAACCAACGCCAAAATTTCCGTATGTCTTCGTAGATTAATATACTAAAATTGCAGGGTGCTGCAATACCGGCAAATGGTACAAATACATTGCAAAAGGGTGCAAAAACAACATTTTCGTCTATATCTCGCGATTGGCTGGAAAAATAAAAAAAGATCCTACTACAAAATTGTAGGAAATTAAATCCCCTACAACAACTTGGAAACGTATTTTCGCGTATCTCTCATAGTTTTTGCACAAAATGCATTTAAAGGTGCAAAATGAAAAAAATGTTACTATTAATCTTTTTTTTTCATATTGAAGTGATACTACATGTTTCATTTTGATTCAAATGATATGTTTCGGACATTTTTTTTTTGTTTATTTACACCTTTTTTCAATTACCTAATAATCTTGGCAAAAAAAAATTTAAATTTTATTATATGACTAGCTGACCCGGCAAACTTCGTACCACCTCAGAATAATCATTAAAATATTATGCTTAGTTATTAACTGATACTGATAAATTGACAGCAGTGCCACCTAAGGGGCCCCGGCCGGTACTGCCATAATCGCTTTGTTCCTGCATTTTAAATCTGTAATATCTTCAAAAATATTAATTTAAATTACATACTGTAAAGGGTCATTGTAATCTATATTAGATGCACAAAGTATTTAAGGTACTTAATTGGATAAGGATTAATACAGTATTGCTTATAATCGTTTCGTAAATAATCCATTATTTCTAGTAAAAAGAAAGAAAGTATTGTAGAACTTCTTAAAGTGTACAATAATGCACTACATTATTTTGATCTATCTCGTAGGGTATAGCCAGCGTTTGCAATGTCAGCGTAAAAAAATGGGTTTATTTACGACATCACATTAAAAACCTCTAAAATTATCAATGTTTCTCTACTTTTATGCATCATCATCATCATCATCAACAGCCTTTAACAGTCCACTGCTGGACATAGGCCTCTCCTTATGCATGACTTTTATGCATGCATTATACATATAAACCTTCCTCTTGATTCATTCTATCTAGTAAAGAAAACGGCGTCAAAGTCCGTTGCGTAGTTTTAAAGATCGAAGCATTTATACGGACAGACAGAGAGTGGAAGCGACTTTGGCTTATACTATGTAGTGATAATTTAATTTTAGTTTATTTTTTATTGCATTGGATTCAGAGCAAAATTGCATTTGAAACGTATATTTACAGAATATATTACCTCTCCATTTACCTGAGCTATTATAAATTTAATTTCAGGGGGACGTTTATAATAATATATCACTGGCGGAGAAAGAGCGTGGTATATTTTATATTATTCTTTCTACTACTATTCTACTCTTTTGCTCCCACTGATTCCAATTTTCTATAGTAAGAGTCTTCAATATAAGAGTGAATAGGTAGAATAAGACAAATATGAGACCCTTGCGCTCGACGTAAATAGTCCCATTCAAGATCTATAGGATAGGATCGAAAAATACCCATGTGCTCGAATAAGACCATACGTTTCCTAACAAGAGCGAAAGAGATAGAGATTCAGACAAAAATGAGAACCTTGCGCTCGACGAAAATAGTACCATTAAGAACACACACATGCGCTTGTTTTTCTATCTCGCTGACTGCAATGAGTAAGACTACAGCAGAAAATGCTGAACTAACTGTTTGTCACTTACTGTCACTATACTCCAAACTGTCGTTTCAGGGATATTCCGTTTTTGTGCGTCTGTCCAAAAGTGATTTTTTACAAAATAAACTTGATTCACTGTTTTTTTATATATACCGCCTAATAACCCTTACCACGCAAGGAGTTTGGCTATTTTATACGCTGACCCTCCAGCACTCTTAAAACTGCATTAACGACCAAGTTGACACAAGGTACAGATTGGGTAGATGAACTACCAATGGTCATGTTAGGATTACGAGCAGCTTGTAGGACAGATACAGGAATTAGTGCAGCGAAAATGATTTATGGTCAGACAATTAGATTACCTTCAGAATTTTTTCAAACAGAACCAAGTTCAAGAAAGAGTATTCATGATTTTATGCAGAACTTGCGCGATACTATTCATAAATTAAGCCCTCAGGCACGAGAGAAAGGCAATTCAAAGAAAATACTTGTAAGTAAAGATTTAAAGTCGTGTTCACATGTTTTTATTAGAAGAGATATGTTAAAAAAATCGTTAAGCCCAACCTATGATGGCCCCTACCATGTGTTAAACAGAAATGATAAGATATTTAAGGTTGACTTAGGAAATAGAATAGTAGACATATCCATTGATAGGTTAAAACCCGCTTATATTATTAATCATAATGAAAGTCCTAGTTCATTTAGTACATCTACAGTAAGAAATGATAGTAGTAATTCGAGCAAGATCGAGAATCGAGTGACTCGCACCACGCGTAGTGGGCGCGTTATAAAATTACCAGTACGATTTGCTGATGTATAACAGTGTTTAAAGTAGATCAATACTTAATAAGCATTATTTTGTTACATATTTAATTACAAGTAAAAATGTATTCAAATCGCCTTGAAATATTGTAATGAATACTAGTCTAGTACTTTATCTTTGTATATTTTTATATCTGAATAAAACAGTTTCTTATATTACAAAAATGGGAAAGTCATACAGTAAACAGGAGGAAGTTATTATTGCTCAAACTGGAGCTAATCAGGCAGGATATTCCTCACTGGAGGCACATATGAGTTCAATGGGAGTACTTACAGTAGTGATAACTGTGCTAATTACAGCCGTTATTATTATCTGGATTTTTGCAACATGTTGGAATAGAATCAGTCTGGTTTAAAAAAGAAATGGTGAATTCTGTTAATCAAGCTCAAGGTCAAGTATAAGATTGTACCTAAAAGGTAATTTATTATTTTACCGTGTAATATGTAAACATTTTTTTTTTAACCATGTTATTTTTTTGTTTTTTTTTGTTAAAAAGTAAATCTGTAAAATTGGCTATTTTTATAGACACTCTCTCTCGGCGTTGGTTAAGGGAATGCTGCCGGGCACACAGTGCTGTTAATTAAATATTGCAGAGCATGTTCCTTAATCAACTACCCTTTGGCATTGAGTTAGTTATGTTTTTTTTATAAAAAATAATGTTAAAATGTGATTGAAACCATAATGTAACTTTGTATTCAAACCATGATTTATTTGAGTAATTACATAAGCTTATAAACAATGTAACACCTGCGACATGCACATAAGCATCAGGTTACGCGCGTGGGCGCTTATTCTACGAATTGTATTATTATAAACAAGGCTTATATAGAGTCAGCGCTTTCCTGTGTGCCTTGCGCGCACTAAGTTAGAAGTTTAAAATTTTATTGTAATGAAATTATAATAGATAATAATATTTTTTTTGTAAGAGAGGGATGACTGTGGGGTCGCGATGATGCAATACATTGAAGTAGTAAATGCATGGTCAGCTAATGTAACACATCGCACCTCGGGCTCGACAGGGCTCCGCTGGAGACTTCAGTCAGTCCGCATCGTCCGTTGCGACTAGTCAGTCAATCCGCTCAACTGATATCTTGTACAATTATTGAAGTCGCGAAATATATTCGGTTTACATAAAACTCAGTTTCATTTATTATATTAGCAATAATATACCAACCAGATATATATATATATATATTGCTAAAGTATAGAATAGAAAAGAACAGAAGAATACAGAAGAGAACATAAGAATACAGAACAGAAGAGAACAGAAGAATACAGAACAGAAGAATACAGACCAGAAGAAAACAAAAGAAAACAGAAGAATGCAGGAGAGAACAGAAGAGAACAGTAGAATAGAATAGTATAGAATGGAAAAGAACGGAACAGAAGAGAACAGAATAGAATTGAATAGAAAAGAACAAAACAGAAGCGAACAGAAGAATATAGAACAGAGGAATACAGAACAGAAGAGAACAGTAGAATATAATAGTATAGAATACAGAACAGAAGAGACCCAGCAGAATACAGAACAGAAGAATACAGAAGAGAACAGAAGAATACAGAACAGAAGAATACAGAACAGAAGAATACAGACCAGAAGAAAACAAAAGAAAACAGAAGAATGCAGGAGAGAACAGAAGAGAACAGTAGAATAGAATAGTATAGAATAGAAAAGAACAGAACAGAAGAGAACAGAAGAATACAGAACAGGAGAGAACAGAAGAATACAGAACAGAAGAGAACAGAAGAATACAGAACAGAAGAGAACAGAAGAATACACAGAAGACAACAGTAGAATAGAATAGTATAAAATAGAAAAGAACAGAACAGAAGAGAACAGAAGAATACAGAACAGAAGAGAACAGAAGAATACAGAACAGAAGAATACAAAACAGAAGAGAACAGAAGAACACAAAACAGAAGAGAATAGAAGAGAACAGAAGAATACAAAACAGAAGAGAATAGAAGAGAACAGAAGAATACAAAACAGAAGAGAATAGAAGAATACAGAACAGAAGAGAACAGAAGAATACAGAAGAGAACAGAAGAATACAGAACAGAAGAATACAGACCAGAAGAAAACAAAAGAAAACAGAAGAATGCAGGAGAGAACAGAAGAGAACAGTAGAATAGAATAGTATAGAATAGAAAAGAACAGAACAGAAGAGAACAGAAGAATACTGAACAGAAGAGAACAAAAGAATACAGAACAGAAGAGAACAGAAGAGAACAGAAGAGAACAGAAGAATACAGAACAGAAGAGAACAGAAGAATACACAGAAGACAACAGTAGAATAGAATAGTATAAAATAGAAAAGAACAGAACAGAAGAGAACAGAAGAATACATAATAGAACAGAAGAATACAGAACAGAAGAGAACAGAAGAATACAGAACAGAAGAGACCAGAAGAGAACAGAAGAACACAAAACAGAAGAGAATAGAAGAATACAGAACAGAAGAGAACAGAAGAATACAGAACCGAAGAATACAGAACAGAAGAAAACAAAAGAAAACAAAAGAAAACAGAAGAAAGCAGGAGAGAACAGAAGAGAACAGTAGAATAGAATAGTATAGAATAGAAAAGAACAGAACAGAAGAGAACAGAAGAATACAGAACAGAAGAGAACTGAAGAATACAGAACAGAAGAGAACAGAAGAATACAGAACAGAAGAGAAGAGAACAGAAGAATACAGAACAGAAGAATACAGACCAGAAGAAAACAAAAGAAAACAGAAGAATGCAGGAGAGAACAGAAGAGAACAGTAGAATAGAATAGTATAGAATAGAAAAGAACAGAACAGAAGAGAACAGAAGAATACATAATAGAACAGAAGAATACAGAACAGAAGAATACAGAACAGAAGAGAACAGAAGTATACAGAACAGAAGAATACAAAACAGAAGAGAACAGAAGAACACAAAACAGAAGAGAATAGAAGAGAACAGAAGAATACAAAACAGAAGAGAATAGAAGAATACAGAACAGAAGAGAACAGAAGAATACAAAACAGAAGAGAACAGAAGAACACAAAACAGAAGAGAATAGAAGAATACAAAACAGAAGAGAACAGAAGAATACAGAACAGAAGAGAACAGAAGAATACACAGAAGACAACAGTAGAATAGAATAGTATAAAATAGAAAAGAACAGAACAGAAGAGAACAGAAGAATACATAATAGAACAGAAGAATACAGAACAGAAGAATACAGAACAGAAGAGAACAGAAGAATACAGAACAGAAGAATACAAAACAGAAGAGAACAGAAGAACACAAAACAGAAGAGAATAGAAGAGAACAGAAGAATACAAAACAGAAGAGAATAGAAGAATACAGAACAGAAGAGAACAGAAGAATACAGAACCGAAGAATACAGAACGGAAGAAAACAAAAGAAAACAGAAGAAAGCAGGAGAGAACAGAAGAGAACACTAGAATAGAATAGTATAGAATAGAAAAGAACAGAACAGAAGAGAACAGAAGAATACAGAACAGAAGAGAACTGAAGAATACAGAACAGAAGAGAACAGAAGAATACAGAACAGAAGAGAAGAGAACAGAAGAATACAAAACAGAAGAGAACAGAAGAACACAAAACAGAAGAGAATAGAAGAGAACAGAAGAATACAAAACAGAAGAGAATAGAAGAATACAGAACAGAAGAGAACAGAAGAATACAGAACCGAAGAATACAGAACGGAAGAAAACAAAAGAAAACAGAAGAAAGCAGGAGAGAACAGAAGAGAACACTAGAATAGAATAGTATAGAATAGAAAAGAACAGAACAGAAGAGAACAGAAGAATACAGAACAGAAGAGAACTGAAGAATACAGAACAGAAGAGAACAGAAGAATACAGAACAGAAGAGAAGAGAACAGAAGAATACAGAACAGAAGAGAACAGTAGAATAGAATAGTATAGAATGGAAAATCGTATTGGACTCTACAGTCATGCTAAACATTGCCACAGAGATGCTGTTTGAATCATCTGACAGGATGTTAAGGCCTAATATAGGATTTTTTTTTGCTGTATTAGAGCCATAATACCATACGGGTCGTACGAGGCTACCGCACGATTTTGTACGAGGCGGCGACGGTCCTGGCACGATCTCCACCCTTCGACATTCTGGCCGACATGGACACGATATTCTACGACCAAATTCGTTGGACGAAGGCGAAGAGTCAGTGTTGGACCACGAGCCCGGAATGCTACTGCGGAACGCGTATAGGCAAGCTCTGCGGGCTTGGCAGGCACGGCTCGTAACTCAGAGCTGTGCTTGCTGACGCGGAGTTGGAGTCCTTCTGCCGTTCTGCAGAGCGTCGAGTAGGAGACAGATCGGACGAAACATATAACAATGCTGGCGATAGACGAGGAATGGGAAGTATGGGAAGAGTGATGATTATGCTCCAGAATGAGACCGCTGAGAGGGATTGGGAAAGGGCCGATCCTGCTCGAAGGAGGCGGTGAAGGGGACGCGGTAGAGGTTGCTAGTCCCCCAATCGTCACTTAAGGGTCGCTGCAGCTACATATTGGGGAGATGTGACAGCTGCAAACGACCCGAGACAAGTGTCACCCCTGGTGCGGCCGGAGGGTGTCGTCTAAGGTAGGTCGGTGTTGCGGATCTTACTACGTAGAGCGGTGAGAGGCGCGACAGCATCCTGCCCCGGGGGTGAGACAAGTCACTCCGGGATGTACCTCAGTCGAAATGTCCGGCAGGAGGACTCCAAAAGCAGCTGATGCGTTCCTAGAGTTCC
Source organism: Phragmatobia fuliginosa (assembly GCA_932526445.1). NCBI lineage: Eukaryota > Metazoa > Arthropoda > Insecta > Lepidoptera > Erebidae > Phragmatobia > Phragmatobia fuliginosa. The sequence goes on along the minus strand of OW052074.1, from coordinate 12,121,442 downwards.
TCCGAGCTGCCGAGTTAGGCCGCCGTGGGGTTTAGTGGGTAGACCGGTTCCCCCGGGAGTCCTACATACAAGCGCGGATCCAGGGGGGTGGTCATGGGGGTCATGACCCCCCCCTGGGCGCGGTCCGGGATTTAGGTGTAAAACTAATTAAAATTGTTAAACATAATTTTAGATTTATTGTCACAATATAATTTAAACATTGACACTGTGAAATAACTAGCAACCTTAAACATTAATACTTTGTAGATACTACTTCAGTTTCTGTCATTGTAAATGAATATCGGCTGAAGATGGTGAAATGGCAGCGTTGCTAGTCCATACCACAGTCGATTCCTAATCTTATTTTAAATTGCGATATTGGGCTGTATCTTTTTTGTTTTTTTACGCGCGGAAAGCTTTTTGCACCATATCCTTCGTGGGGTAAAAGAAGGGCGTGTGTAGGACTCCCGGGGGAACCGGTCTACCCACTAAACCCCACGGCGGCCTACCTCGGCAGCTGGGAGGAACTCTAGGAGCGCATCAGCGGCGTTTGGAGTTAACACCGACCTACCTTAGACGACATCCTCCGGCCGCACCAGGGGTGTCACTTGTCTCGGGTCGTTTGCAGCGGTCACATCTCCCCAATATGTGGCTGCAGCGACCCTTAAGAGACGATTGGGGGGCTAGCGACCTCTACCGCGTCCCCTTCACCGCCTTCTTCGAGCAGGATCGGCCCTTTTCCGATCCCTCTCAACGGACTCATTCTGGAGCATAACTTCCTCACTCTTCCCACACTTCCCTTTCCTCGTCACTCGATTGATCATTGCGGCGATCAATGCTGACGGTGATATGTTTCGTCCGATCTGTCTCCTACTCGACGCTCTGCAGAACGGCAGAACGACTCCAACAGCGCGTTAGCAAGCACAGCTCTGTGTTACGAGACGTGCCTGCCAAGTACGCAGAGCTTGCCTATACGCGTTCCGCAGTAGCATTCCGGGCTCGTGGTCCAACACTGACTCTTCGCCTTTCCGACCGACAGAACGAATTTGGTCGTAGAATATCGTGTCCATGTCGGCCAGAATGTCGAAGGGTGGAGATCGTGCCAGGACCGTCGCCGCCTCGTATAAAATCGTAGCCTCATACGACCCGTATGGTATTATGGCTCTAATACAGCAAAAAATCCTACACTCGGTTCCAAAAATAACGGGTCAGTCACATAAACCCGAACGGGTCAGTCACATAAACCCGAATATCTCCCGAACTACGTATGCCATCCTAATGAAACGAAGACTGTTCAATTGAGAATTTAATTATACAGATAAAAAATAAAATAAAACTTAGTTACACCCACAATATTAATCTTAAATTAAAAAAAAACTAAAGTAGTCATATTTTTCTTAAGATTACATTTTTTTTATGATTGTTTTTTTGCTGTTTTTCATCACTTTCTTCATTTAATACTTTGTATTGCCTCCACGTGATGAAGCCTCCAGTGATGAAAAACAGCAAAAAAACAATCATAAAAAAAATGTAATCTTAAGAAAAATATGACTACTTTAGTTTTTTTTTAATTTAAGATTAATATTGTGGGTGTAACTAAGTTTTATTTTATTTTTTATCTGTATAATTAAATTCTCAATTGAACAGTCTTCGTTTCATTAGGATGGCATACGTAGTTCGGGAGATATTCGGGTTTATGTGACTGACCCGTTATTTTTGGAACCGGCTATATATTAGGCCTTAACATCCTGTCAGATAATTCAAACAGTATCTCTCTGGCAATGTTTAGCATGACTGTAGAGTCCAATACGATAGCGATAGTATCGTGTATTATGGCCACATTACCTGTTACTGCTGATCATGAGGTCAAGTCTTGGGATTTCCAAGACGGGCCAAAAGTGTTATTGGGTTTTCTCACATCAATTTCTTAATAATAACCCGAGTATGGAAGTTTGGCGATGATCCACGCCCATAGGTCGGAGTGCACGTTAAGCCATCGGTCCCGGTTGTCATGAACATCTATGGTTATCTTATTGGGAAGTCAGTGGCCTCAAATGTACTGTAACCTTCGAATTTCTGTTCTCCCTCGGGTATGCGGAGGTCCGATGCCAGTCACTTCGTGGAAAAACTGGATTCAGGTAAACTAGTTGAACTAGTAGACCCCAAATGATGACTGGCTACTTGTTAGTATTAGTTAGTAGCAACAGCGGAAAGATCTTTTTCTACGTTACGCTAAGAGCTTCAATGTTTGAAGAACGTCTAATGTCTAACAAAACCGAACCGAATTTATATATATTTGTTACCTGTCTATGAAAACTATATATTTTTGCAATCCTTGCAATTTTAACAATGTTTAATGTAAAGTTCTTAGCCAGAGACAAAACAGTAATCGTTCGGAGATTTGTTTGTTGTTGCCAACGTCTGCAGGCCCGATGTCTCCCTGCAGTCGCAGTGGTGGCAGGCGGGACTCGATAGTAGCTCGTAGGAGAGGTAGATGGTGATGATGGTGATGATGGTGGTAGATGGACTCGACTAGCGAACAAGTGCAGGTACTTTCCGAAGCAACTGTGCCCGGAAAGCACCTGCGTCAGTCGGAAGGAAAGTGTCTCATGCTGCGGCCCTGCCCACTCGGCGATGACCGGCTGGAGAGCCTCCACGGCAGCGAAGCCAACGCGTGGAGTCTCCAGCCGGAACGACTATCTGACCATGGTGGCTAGGCGAGCGGCTTCACGCCACTCGCGTATGTCCTCGGGCGGTGGGTGAAAACCGCTCTCCGCCCGGAAGTCAGCCACTCGCCGAGCACTTTCGCCTCCAAATCCTACGGGGGTGTTCCGGCCAAGTCGCATGCCGCCTCTGTGGACACCGTGCGGTATCCACGTATGGCTCTGACCGCCAATATCCTATGGGGGCGCCAGAGGCGCGCCCTATTCTGGGCGGTCAGAGCCGCCACCCACACCGGTGCACCGTACTGTGCCATTGACCGGACAACCCCCGTGTACAGCTGTCTTGTGGGAACACTGGCCCCGCCCAAATGGGCAATAGTAACCCTAGGGCGAAGTGCTTGTCGAAGAGCCACCTACCGTCTAGGGCCAGCCCAGAAACCTCATCTGGGCCCTGACCGGTACGAGGACCGAGTTAACCTCGATGCAGGCGCCGACGGGTGAACCACGACGGAGACCATGAAACAAAAGGGGCCCCGTCTTATCCAGGGCCACCCGTAAACCCAGCGCCTCAATGCGCCCGACCTGCAGAGAGATCCCTGTGGTGGCCAGGCGGGCCGCCTTCTGGAAGTTAGCCCCCCGGCCGTGACCAAAGTGTCATCGGCTTAACAAATTACGCCCAGCCCAGGGAGAGACGCCCTCGTAGGGCCCAGTCGTATCCCATGTTCCACAGGAGTGGTCCTAGCACAGACCCCTGCAGAACACCGCACGACATGGCTCTGTGTCTCAAGGCACCATCTCGGTCCTCGAACATGACGGTGCACTCCTCTAAATAGTCTGCCACAAGCCGCCTCATGTACTCTGGCACTCCGTGATAGCGGAACGCTTCCCTAATGCAGGTGAATAGCTGACTATTGAAGGCGTTGGCGATGTCCAAGGACACCGCCAACACCACTCCGCTGCAGGTCACTGCAACCCTCTCTGAAACCGAATTGGGCTTACAACAGGTCGGGGCCCATCTCGTAAAGTGCCGAACGATGCGGGCAGTGAGAAACGTCTCAAACAGCTTACCCGCCTCGTCCAGCAACACGATGGGCCTATAGGCTGCAAGGTTGGCAACCCTAACTTAATCACAGCTATGTGACCCCTCCCTGGCGCCAAAGCTGGATCCGCCCTTGCCTACATACGCCCTTCTTTTACCCCACGAAGGGTATGGTGCAAAAAGCTTTCCGCGCGTAAAAAAACAAAACAGATACAGCTCAATATCGCAATTTAAAATTAGATTAGAAATCGACTGTGGTATGGACTAACACCGCTGCCACTTCACCATCCACAGCCGATATTCATTTACAATGACAGAAACTGGAGTAGTATCTACAAAGTAACAATGTATAACGTTGCTAGTTGTTTCACAGTGTTAATGTTTAAATTATATTGTGATAAAAAATCTAAAATTATGTTTAATATTTTTAATTAGTTTTACAACTAAATCCCGGACCGTGCCCAGGGGGGGGTCATGACCCCCATGACCACCCCCCTGGATCCGCGCTTGTGCCTTACAGCCCTTGGGTACTAATCTACTATTAATTTTATTATTGATATACCCGCATCGAGTTAGATAATGTTATTTTGTTATATATTGTTCTCATGTAAGTGACGATTGTCTTAATGAGAAATAAAGATCTTTAAACCGAACTACAAGAACTTTTATATGATGTTGCTTGCTGATACGCAACCCTTAATGGGCGAGTCCGACTCGCACTTGGCCGCTTTTTTTTTAATAGATTCCATCTAAGTTTTATACTCTCTGATTTTGAATGGGTGATTCCATAAGTAGGGGTCACTATCCTCATTGTGAGAGTAGCAATGCAGCATGGCGGCTTGCTCAGAAGTTTCTGAGTCATTCTTACGGGCTCCCGAAGACGGGAGAATTATGCAGAATGATTGGGCCTCCGGTCTACACTCACCTACGAAAAACGACAGAACGAATGCTGTCATTATTGGGATGGTCTTCTGTGTGAGGGTAGTACTGGCCCGCTTGAGCCAGTCCATTCGTGCTGAAATCAGCGTAGCTTTACTACCTCTCAATCCCTCCTCTTATTTCGTAATTTCTAAATTGAACCATTTACTAACCAGAGAAAAGAATATAACATAAAAGCGGCCAAGTGGGAGTCGAACTCGCCCATGAAGGGTTCCGTATCAGCAAGTAACATCATATAAAAGTTCTTGTAGTTCGTTGTAACTTTCATCGATGCTTTTATACTAGTGTATTGATTGGATGAAAGGTAAATTGCGTGTTACGATTTATGACGTATTAAAAAAAACTACTCACTAGATCTCGTTCAAACCAATTTTCGTTGGTAGTTTGCATGGTAATGTACAACATATATTTTTATTAGTTTTATGACTCTTATTTTAGAAGTTAGAGGGGGGGGGGGACACATTTTTCCACTTTGGAAGTGTCTCTCGCGCAAACTATTAAGTTTAAAAAAAATGATATTAGAAACCTCAACATCATTTTTGAACACCTATCCATAGATACCCCACACGTATAGGTTTGATGAAAAAAAAAAATTTGAGTTTCAGTTCCAAGTATGGGGACCCCCAAAATGTATTGTTTTTTTTCTATTTTTATGTAAAAACCTTAATGCGGTTCACAGAATACATCGATTGACCAAATTTCAACAGTATAGCTCTTATAGTTTCGGAAATAATTGGCTGTGACATACGGACGGACAGACAGACAGACAGACTTGACGAATCTATAAGGGTTCCGTTTTTTGCCATTTGGCTACGGAACCCTAATAAACGCAAAGTGTGGGTCACCATGTTGCTTGATGATCTCAACTTTTAAATTTTACTCATGGTTTCCATTAGGCAGACTGGAATCACTTTGGTAGGCTTAAAAATATATATAAAAAAAGCACAACATATTAAAAAATTACACAATGTATCTCAATCTCGTATCACCAATGAATAAAATAGTTACGTTACCTAAGATACTACTGAGAGACTTTTTACTTACGTAGTACGTACTTTGACTAGAAAACACTGTGAAACCTGTTTTTATAATACCCTAGCTTTTACCTGCGGTTCCACCCGCGTGTATTTCAGTTATGTAATTTTTTTTATTTTTCGTATTTTTTTTTATAAAACGTATTATATGTTACTTCTAATACCACCAAGAATATTCGTACAAAAAAATACAAAGATTCCTGATGATCGCTTGAGTAGTTTTCGCGTGAAAGCGTAACAAACAAACTTACATTCACATTTATAATATTAGTAGGGATTAGCTTTTGCCCGCAGTTCCACCCGGGTGTACGTCATTTCTCAAAAATTAAAGAACCTCTATGAAATAATTGATTAAAATACGAGTAGAGATTTAGCCGTAAAAGCGTAACTAACAGACAGACCGAGCTAATTTCAAATCTATATACGAGTAGAATATAAAATATGGATTTATTCCTCCTCTCCCTAGTCTTTATTCCCAAGATTGTTTGGGGTCGACTACGAATTCAACCGGTTTTACTTGAATATCAGTTTTTCCACGGAGCGACTGGCATCGCACCACCGCAGCCCTGGGGAAGAGCTGAAATTCGATGGTTGAACTAGTTGTCAGTATATTTGAGGGCACTGACTTCCCAATAACTTTTGCCATAGGTGTTCATGACAACCGGTACCGACGGCGTAACGTGCTCTCCGAGATACGGGCGTAAATCATCGCCAAACTTCCATACTCTGGACTGATATTAAGGACTTCCTATAAGAAAATCCCAACAATACTTGATCAGCATTCGTATACGCTAACCAATAAGACAACAATAAAAACTATGGATTTATACTATTAAAAATTTATAGCATTTAAATATACATAATCAAGGAAATATGAATACTTATAACAATGAAAATTGAAAATTGATAACACTCAATCGAGAATATGCAATTTATTTTATTAAATGACGCATCTATAAAATATAAAACAATTCATAGAAAAATAAAGTAACAGTATCTTAATATCGGCCAAAGTAGCACTATCTTACTTGTTTTGTCCTTGCTGATTAAATTTTCCAATATGAGCAACTTGGTAAATGTAACAAGAAGAGATAATTCAAATACTATGAAATTGCGGTAAGTCATTGTCTATAATCACCCTGTTAAGCGTCAACTCAAGACTACTAGAGATTTCCAAGATATTTCTGATAGCTGTGTCTTATAGAAGAAGTCTTATTAGTCCATTGAAAAGTTATATTTGGGGTTGCGTTTTTTAGAGAACTTGTACCTACCGTGATACATTTAAAACCAAAACTTTTAAATGTATCACGGTAGGTAAATATCTGATATAGAATAGAATCGACTGCAAAAGGAAAATGGTCGAGAGAGGAAGTGTGTGCTGTACATATGTAAGAGTTGAATATTATTACTGTAACGAAGATATTTGTCGTGTTCGGGATATATACTGCTATTCTATAGAAGACATATGAAACAATAAAATTAATCCTGATTCAAAGTGAATTTCTTTTTGTTTCATTTTATAAAATAATCTACTGTTAAGCTCTCTCATCTCCCTTGCAAAACCTGGTAGGATGACTGCTTAAGGGGCTTCCCGTAAGCCATAAAAAAGGGGGATTCTAATGCTACTGCCCGCTACCCTAGCTTATGTAAGCCCCGCTTTTTTCTAGATGTTAGGTACACGTAATGATACAGCTGCTTAAGGCCTAAAGATAGGGCAGAGAATGATATAGTTCCTGGAACTTGCTTACATGCCTGTTGTACATCCTAGCAATAAATTCCCTTATGTTTGAACAAGGTCTCTCAGACTAAAAGTGTGTAGGCAATAGGTTATCTTTAAAAAATATTTAAAGATAACCTGGCTTTATTAAAAATTAAAAAATATTTAATAAAAACTAGTTCATTCACAGTCATTTTTACAGCCACAACCAAAACGTACATTACAGCATTTTGGACTACGTGGGAAATACACCTCTTGTAAAATTATACAAAATACCAAAAAAACATGGAATCAAATGTGATATTTGTAAGTTCAATTTCAAAATATAGCTTGTTTTAAAAAGTTGGTTTTTGAAGTAGATTTCTCTAAAAATTGTACTCTATTTATATCTTTTGTATATTTTTACCAGTTGGATTGCCAACTGTTTGCAGACCTTTATAAAACCATATTTTAATAGTAGATAACTTTAATAATGAATAAGAACTATTGAACATAAATATACACTAGTATAATCATTACAACCAAGCCCAAAATATGTTCATTTATATACTCTTACAACAATTTGTTTAATTACACTGAATCTTATTTCTAGTACGCATTCCAAATTATTGAAGAAATAAAATATTTAACAATATTGTTTATTGAAATACTTATAAAGTTGCTGTATATTTTTATTCTAGTTGTAAAATGTGAATATTTGAATCCTGCTGGCTCAATTAAAGATAGGATCGGTGTGGCTATGATGCAAGATGTGAAGAGCGCGGGGCTCATAAAAGAGAACACTGAATTTGTCGAAGAAACATCAGGGAATACTGGCATTGCAATCGCTTTTAATGCTGCACTTTTAGGTAGTATTTTTTATTTAAAACGGAAACGGATACTAGCAAATCCCCAGACTCAGAACAACAATTTGTGGGAATCACACAAAGTGTGGTGTGGTTCCATGTGAGAGTTGAACTTAAAAAACTAATAAAAAGCGACGTAAGCGGCGTGGCGACTACTTAAACCCCTAGACCACCCTAGCAGTATATTTCTGTATATATAATAAATAATAATTATAAATAAATATTTCGAACACCATATACACAACGCCATCTAGTCCCTAACTAAGACGATTCACACACTGGCGACGCGAACACTCGCGTAGGCGCGGGGCAGCCATTGCAGCCAATCCCGAATCTGCTAGCCGCACGCGCTCACGCGTCGAAGCGCGTTTTCAGTGTGTTGGACCTGGCGTGTTTTCTATACTAATCGATGTACTTGCATACAATATTAAAATCTGCCACTCCACGCTAGGCGACGGAGCGCGGTGCAGTGTGTGAATCGCATAAGCAGAGCTTGTATTATGGGTACTAGACAACTCATAAAAATACATAAACATACTTTTTTTCTAAATACATACTTAATATACATAGAAAGCACCCAAACTCCGAAACAAATATTTATCACACAAACATTTGACAAAGGGTCTAAAAAATAGTTAAGGCCCTATTGTCAAACCTACTGAATAAACACGAAAGTTCATAAGGTCATGTATCAGGTTATTACTATTTTTCAGGAAAAAAATGTACAATAGTCATGGACGAGAAAAATTCGACGGAAAAGGTGAACACCATGCGGCTAATGGGTGCCGAGGTACTGAAGCTGAAAGGAGGCGAAATGGCAGTGGCTCGACAAATCAAAGACCAAAATCCTAATAATGTACTCATTTTGGATCAGGTATTCATTTTCGGTCGGATTAAAAAAAAAAAAAGAATTATTTTTTAGAAGAAAATCTGCCTAGTGTAAAGGGGACTCGCGCACAAATCTTTTTGTACTATTATTTATACATTTCAAGTATCTAACATTTGCCTTTATAGATATCGAACAAAAACGAGCAAAAAGACGTTTGTAGTAGTAGTAGTATGGAAACCCCCTTGAAGATTTGTTACAATCTGTTTTTTTAGTATTTGTTCGTAGATGTGTTGAGAATAAACAAAACTGTTTTAAAGTATTGTCTTAGTATTAAGAGAACATGTCAGTTATCCACATGTCACATCTCTGAGATGAAGCTGAACGATTGTGGAGTAAAGAGCGCAGTTAGAAAGCAGGGCCTTTTTGTTTTTATTATTGTATCTTTTATTCCTTGGGGTTATAGGTCCATTGAAAACCACCTCGACGACCAACCTCAGGCATTCTATTCTAGAAGGACTCAGACTATTGATTGGTTCCAATTCCTATGGAGAAGAACCCGCAAGAAACTCTACAAGTTCCATTATAATATACATATATATATGTAAAATATCAAATTAGTAACAAATTTTCACAACAAAAATACTTATTTCTCGTAAATGTTCGACAGTGGATTTTTCGTTTAACTGTTCTATCAACATAGTTGTTTCATTTTTGTTGTAGAGGAACGGGTATCGTATTTTTCCAACACAAAGGGTTCGTCCCTTGCGTCCCAGGCTAGATGACCGTACCTGGCCTGCCACGGTTCAACAGTTGATTTTGGGATGTTGTATTTAAGCTAATCGACGAGAGAATTTCTCTATTGCGATTCGGAATTAGTAGTTCATTCCGTGTTTGTTAGTGGTTCAGTGTTCTTCTGGTAGATGACGTCATTGTACGGTTTCCGCTTGCGCTGTATGTGGAAGTCGCCACAGTGTAATTGTCTTAAAATCAAATAACATTAAATTTTTATTTCAGTTTATCAACCATAATAATCCAAGGATCCATTATGAGACTACTGCAGTGGAGATAGTGTCTGCTATGGATAAAGTGGATATGGCCGTTATGGGAGCCGGTACAGGGGGAACTATAAGTGGTATCGGAATAAAATTAAAAGAAACATATCCTGATTGTCTAGTAGTTGCGGGAGAGCCTGAAGGCTCGATAATGTTCAACAAATTTGGCAAAGGACATCCATTTCTGGTGCGTATTGTAATTTTACTGATTTTCCACGAAGCATAAAATTATATGGTATATTTTCCGCGTAGTGATGGATTCGGAATACGGACGGTCACCACACCTATTCACTCTGTTTCATTGCTGACGTCGTAAGTGACGACTAAGGGATAAACTACGCAGAACAACATCACTGCAAAGAGAAGTAAAACTTGAAACAAAGCTCACACCAACGCGTCTGGCCCACGTTGATAGTAGGCTAAAACCCTCTTTCTAAGGAGAGGTCTATGTTAAGCAGTGCACTGTTAAATGCTAACAAATTCAAATGAAATAATTTCAGGTGGAAGGAATAGGAGGACATAATTCAGGCAACATGATGGTACTAGACAGATCCGTGGTCGATTACTTCGAAGAAGTATCTGATCAAGAAGCGTTTCTGATGGCAAGAGAATTGGCGAAAGAAGAAGGACTCCTTTGTGGTACAATATCATAATGTAACTTAATTAATTGAATTACGCATTTAAAACAAGTTCATACTTTTTTACGTCCATTTATTAACAGCACAGAATCATTTTTGGTCTACCTTACAATCTGTAGTTCAAGAGAACTAAGTTCGCCCTATGAGTGTCAGAAGTAAGTGAATTTCCTTAATTGGGAGATGGGAAATTTAGGTCTTCTGTAACTTTACAAAATCGTTTTTTTTTTGAGGTCATTATATCAGTCCGGTAACAATACTAGTATGAATCGATGCACAGCTCTTCCATCAGAAAAGCTCTTCCTTCTTTTTGCAGGAACTGGTTTTTAGAATTTGCCAAAGTTGCTGATAAAATCACGTCACCAACTTTATGCTACGTATATGCATACGAAAGTATATACAGTACTCAATTCAAAAAAGCAATTTTCAACATTTTTGTCAGTCTGTCTGTCCGTCCATCTGTCTGTCTGTCTATTTATTCCAGGTAATCTCTGGAACGGCTGGACAGATTTTGACGTGACTTTAACTAGTAGTTAGCTGATGATATAATGAGTAACTAAGGCTATGTTTTTTAGACTAACATAACTTATCACAATAACCACGGGTAACACCGCGGGACTCAGCTAGTACAAAGTAAGTTACATACATTATCTAAGTTATGAATTACTATACTATTATATTTACAGGTGGAAGTAGCGGGTGTGCAGTAGCAGCAGCTATAAAAGCTGCCAGAAGATTTAATTTCGGTGCAGGCAAGAATATTGTTGTTGTTTTACCGGATGGGATTCGTAACTATATGACAAAATTCGTCTCCGATCAATGGATGGAGGCCCGGCTTTTTATGGATCCCCCTGAACGCACTATGAGGTAATGTTCTTGTATAATATAGGTGTGAATATTTTGTCCATCAATTTACTTGATTTTTTGGAAGCATGATTTTATTCCAAAATATTTTTTCTGAAAAAAAAAGAAAAGCACCTATATTTTTTCAATCAGACCAGTCACTACATATTTTTTTTAAATATGAAATTTTCTTATCTAAAAGATAAAAAATGATTTAATCACTCTTTTTCCTAAACTATGGAGAGTTTCAGACTTTTAGAACCATTAGAGAGATTATTATTTACTAGTGTACTACTATATTCTTATACTTGATGCTAAGTTCGATCAGATTCACGACACAACATCCAGTTTCATTCAGTTCAGTAAATAATTCTAATAGCAACTGCTTGAGGAAGCAATAACATTAACAATATTGAAATAAATAGACTAGGCTAATTTTAACATTTTATGTATTAGAATAATTTACAAGTATGTATTTTCAAATTGTTGTTACAGTACCAACAGTTATCAAAATCTCTTTCCACCATATGAGTATTTATTTAGCCATTTATTTTTTTAGATGGTGGAAACAACCAATTACTAATTTGACTTTGAGCCACAAGTACCCAAAGTTGCATAAAAATGTAACTTGTGCGGAAGCGTTGGGAGCAATGACAGATGCAGACATCGCCGTAATCATTAACGACAAAAAGTAAATACATTTACATTAAAAATTTTTTTTTTTGCATACAACCTATAATATTACTGCATGCATATAGTACCTACATTATGCGAAGGAGGAAATAGTAGTTAAGTGTATCAAAGTACAGTCCGATCGTAGGTAGATGGGAACTCAGAATTACATTCGACGTTTAATTGTTATCATATTGACGTAATATGGACAGTTTATTCATTTGTTTTAGATAAAAAATATACATACATATCATACATTTTGGAACTTGTCATCAATTTTTTCATACGAGTACATCAAGTGAATATTAGTTGATAATATTAGTTGAAAGTAACTAATCTAAATATGTTTTAATGTTTTTATTAACTTGTAACCAGAATTTTTCCTAATTATCATCATACAACGTCCTCAAAGTTTGAATAATGAGATGACAACTAATACAACTGTAATACAATTGTTAATAATTACCATGATCTTTTCAGACGATTTGTGGGTGCTATTACTAAAGATAGTCTTCGTAATTTTGCAACCAATCCATTGAAATTACCGAGTTCCATATCTGATGAATTTAACTTTGAGGATCCTGTGACAAAACACCTTGCTAAAGATTGTTACACGTTAGCTGAGAACGGGAAAAAAGGCATGCCGACGATTGGTCTATTGTCCCGTATACTAGACATCACTCCTTTTGTGGTTATCGGAGAAGAAGGACATGATAAAATTACTGGTTTGTATATTATTGCATTTTATTTCATAAAATTGAAAACTGTCGTAAGTAGCCATGTTAAACCTCGAATATGCTCTTATTGCGCTTCAGTAACTTAGTGTTATCGTATCCGATTGTTATACTTGAGGTCTCAGGTGCATGATCTGCAAATATTTGTTGTATGTATGAATTTATAAAAAAGTTTACATGTATTTATATCAGTTGCCTAGTAGAAAACTCAATAAAATCTTTTGAAGTAATGTAATCGTAAGGCTTCTCACGAAATATGTTAAAAAACAAGGTAAGATTATGTAATAATGGTTTTATAACCAAGAAATTATATTCCTTTGTGTGGACATTCATATTTAGTTTTCATTTTACATCCATGGTTTTTACCCGTAAGAATAATATAGATTGGCAAAGTTGTGGCTACACTCTTCCACAAAGCCATTAACCAAAAGTCAAGTCAAGTCAATAATATAGCGGAAGACGTTATAATATTTTCACAACTTGTGTCAATATAGCAACCCTGACAGCGTCACAGCTGTCACGTGCAAAGAGCATGTAACACTACGTTTAGTCACGTGTGTCACAAAACGTGCTCAACTAATAATTACTTGTTTAATAATTTACTTGTTTCAGACTCAGATTACTTCATTCCAAAAGGTGTGGTCACCGGTACTGACGTTCTTCAATACATTTATGAACACCGTAAATACTGAAATTCAATGATGTCACTTGGCGATACTTTATTACAGCATATAAATAAAAGGGAACTCTGTCAGATCACACTGGGTGTGTGATCTGATTTAGGTTTATTTTGATTAAGCCGATCAGGGGAGATAATTATGCAAAACTGGGGCACTACAAAACGAAGGAAATCTTGAAACACACCCTATAGATATCAATGCTTTTGTAATGCATGGTGAAATCCTACTTTATAGAAGAGCAATTTGTTCAGCACAGTACTACTAAAGGACGATGATGAACTATAATTTAAAAATTTGTTTAAAGAACTTATAAATAATCGTTTCTTATATAACCTGACAGGGTTTTCGATAAAAAAAAAATATATTATGTAGAATCATAAGAGGCAAACTAGTAAATAAAGGCTTGATCACTTATAACTTTTATAAAAAATTGCACCAAGGGAAAAATATTTAATGGGATATAATAAACTGGCAATGAAGTAAATATGAAGGACTTTTTTTCTATTGATACCATGTTAAATACTTTTCGAGGATGCATTCTGAATAAACTTGACTTCTTTATAAACAATGCCCTGATTATATATATGTCGGGATACAACACAAAGAATACACAGACTTAGAATAACACTTTGTGAATAACACAAAGTGCTGTTGAGTTCCACAACTCACAGCTCAGTAGATAACGGAGACGTAACTGCTGCGTCATCCATGAAGTCAAGCTATTTTATACTTAGCTCATTAATTTCATGAAAAAATATTCATTCACATTTTTACAATTAAGTATAGGTTAAGTAAAAATATAACTGGAAAAGGAAGCCTCTTCTCCAAGTCTTCTCCAGCCTTCTACTGACTCATGGTAGCGGCAAAAAGTAAGTATAGGAATATCCTAACAGACGACGGTGAGGTAGACATATAGTATATACCTAAAACAAATTGCATTTTTATTAGGTATATACTTTTCAAAACGCAATTGCTTTTATATAAATGTTATACAGAGATATTAATATAATTTCAGGTTTTGAACAATGCGAGACGCCCAAAATCGATCAGAGTGGTGTGCAATGGGAGAGGCCTATGTCCAGCAGTGGACTGCGATAGGCTGAGGATGATGAACAATAAAAAAAATGACGAATAGAAGATTTTTGATCTTCATAAAATTAATAAGTTTGTTTGAATCCTTTTTTATAACATTTATTATTTGATAAAGTTAACAATTTGACGGCTCAAAATAATTCCATTTAATTACCCACCCACATCCTACATGGCCAATCATAAGATAATAATCATGTGTTTAGTAATAACAAAAACAATAGAAAGTAATCATTTTAATTTTTAGATAGCTGTTACCGTGTTTTATTTTATCAATGTCTTAGGCGCAAAGAGGGTTGGCTGACTGATAACAAAACTCCATTTGTAGTAGTAGTATTTGATCACAGTAGAATAAATATCAGACTTTCAAGTAAGGAATACAATCTCGAGACGAAATTGCTAAGTTAAGATCTCGAGGAATCAGAAATTAGATTTCAGCGAGATCTCGAATTAAATTTCTATAGAAACATTGTGAAACTTTAGTATTGATAGAAAGGATGATTACTTTCAAGAGCTACTTATAGTTAGATAATATTCTCAATGCTGTTCTGATTTAAATTTATCAATAATAAAAATATAGTTTTGAAGTAGGCAGATAGGTGTAAGGTAAGGTAATTGTGGCAGATCGAAATTATAATAGATATATTCAAGAGCACGGTTTATTTAAGAATGCATCTTGTGACAGCCGTCATTTCTTTTTCCTCTTCTACTTTCAGCCCAAATGTCATGCTGTAAGCCTAATGCAGATACAGGGCCGCGCCGACCCCCAACAGCGACGGTGTGCGAAACCTATGAAGCGCTTCTTTTTTTCACGCATCTTCATGTTTCAACTTATTTTTTATTATTTGTTAATTTTAACCGAAATAAGTGATAAATAATAAATAAGTTGTATAAGTTCAAATTAATTTTGGTCTAGTTTTCCTATTAGAAAAGAGGTTAATCCAGCGCCAGTTGTATCGATAATTGGACAAAAGCTAGGAAATGCTCTCTTATTTCCAACTTTCTAGTTTCTGTGTTAAAATTGACAAATCTTATTATAATACTAATTTGCTCTACTGAAACTTCAGGAGTACAATCTAGTATTTAAAAAAAAAAATTTATTAATTTGACATAAATTTAAAATAAAATGTTGAATTTGGTTACCGAGTATTTCAATTATTTCATTTTGGATCTTATCTCCAAGATAAGTCGGCACATTTTTGAAATCTGCATCATTCGTTACTCGTTATGTTCACGTCATTGAAAGATCGAATTTTCCTAACATTTCGATAAATTTTATTAATTAATTAGAATTGTTACGGTTTTGTTACGGTCGTTTAATTTTTGGCTTTCGCTACGAAAAGCCATATTTTATGTACTTAGAAATTAGACCACATAAATTATTATTTTGATTACATCGTACCAGCGCGGCTTTTCAACCTCTTAAAGTTTTTGTTTAATTCTATAAGTAGTGTTTTTATTTTTAAGAGCGTGACACGAACCTGTAATTTTTTTATAATTATTGAAATGAGCAGAACTTTTCTCATGTCTGCTGCAATATAAAGCTTGACAATAACTAATTTACTCGCAGATTTTATTTTTATGTTTTGATTCAATTGCTTGAAACACAATCAATAAACGGCATTTTGGACACTGAAAACAGCAGCCACTCACTGTGATACTTTTCACCGTTTCTTAAATGCCTTTCATAATAATTCTAGTAATATTTTCGCCCCGAAGAGTTACGCGGAAAATCATATTGTTTAATTTGTTTAATCGGATTTTCTATTAAATACTGGATCAAAGTAGCATTTAAAACTTCTAGTCAGAGTCCAGAGTCATCTTTGGAAAAGTTGGTATTTGGTTGGTATCGACGGCTTCATCTTAAATTAAAGACAGACAAACAAAGACATAACATTGCTCTCATGAGTACCTATCTACCTGTCTGAATAAACTGATTTACTGATTTATCCGGTTACCAATAGCTCCGTGATCCTTAACGTGGACCTTAATTAATCATGTTCCTTTGGAAATTAAGAAACTAAGAACTATTTGAGCATTATTGGTTTCCTAGCTTAAAATTCTAATTTTTCTAATTCTATAAAAATGTATACATGTGATACTCTTAGCGGAAACATGGATAAAATCAGACGAACAAGCTCAACTGTTTCAAATAAAAGACTACGTTCACTATTATAACCTTAGATCTGGTGTCGTCGGTGGTGAGGGGTCCAGAAGGAAAACAGTTACCTGGATCCCTTCCAAGTACAGGCGCAGAGAGGTCACACCGTGTGGTTTTAGTCGGTTCGAGTCCGACACACTGCCCTGCCGAGAGCCCCGGTGGGGTGACGGTCCGTGGGGATTTCCACACGTTAAAAAATAAAATAAAAAAATGGTGTCGTCGATGGTGGCGTATCCATATATGTCCACAATAATTTAAAACACGACTTGATAACATCTATCTTTTCCGGTGGAAACAACTTTTTATGTGTGCATTTGCACAAGTATGCACTAAATGTTGCAGTTCTTTATAAGCCTGGACACTCAAAATTGAATGAATTTCTAAATACATATGAGGAACAACTTTTAAGTAAAACAAAAACGTTAATTTTTGGAGACACAAATATAGACTTACTTGGTAATGACAGTGTAACTAGGCGATACAATGCAATATTGACGGAGTCCGGCTATAAACTTATTAACAAGAGAAATCCAGAATACTGCACCCGTGAAACTGGGTCAACAAAAACGATAATAGACCATGTTACAACCAACATGAAACAAAATAGCTTCCACATTGCTATATTTGAGTCATCGCTGTCAGATCACAAGAATATCTATCTAGAACTCAAACGAGTGACTCCGGCACAGAAGCAAAAAGTACAGTATGAGGCTACCGATTATTTAAAGCTCTATAAAATCGTGGAATCAACACAGTTTGGTGTTGATACGAACAGTTACGAGTACAATGCATTATACGAGTTCATAAAGAAGGCCATAACTGAAGCTAATAAAAAAATATAAAATACAAAATATTGAACGAACCCCAAAAGGAATGGATAAACCAACAAATCATTTTAGGGATAAGCGAAAAGAATGCGCTGTGGACTAAATTAAAACAAGACCCTAACAACTGTGCTCTGCAGGTGCATATAATAAAAAAATTGAAACTTGATAATGGCACAATGGCTACTAATCCTACAGACGTATGTGAAATTTTTAATAGGTTTTTTGTCGACATAGGAACACAATTAACAGACACGATTCCCTCCACTAACTGCAATACTGACCTGTATATTCTACCTAGACTTAACCAAAACTTGACACAATGTAAACTATCCTATTTCTATCCATGTACTAGTAAAGAGGTGTCTTGTATTATTGATGAATTAGATCCCAATACAAGTACCGGAATTGATGGTGTTAGCACGAAGGCGTTGAAATGTATAAAACATCTTGTCATTCAACATCTAACAGACTGTTTAAACCAACTTTTGAGCAACGGGATATTTCCAGACAACATAAAGATCGCTAGAGTCACTCCTATCTATAAGTCTGGTGTTAGGTCTGACCCGGGAAATTACAGACCGGTTTCGGTGCTGCCAGTACTCTCCAAGGTACTAGAGAAAATTATATTTAA
The DNA here is from genome assembly GCA_932526445.1 of Phragmatobia fuliginosa. NCBI lineage: Eukaryota > Metazoa > Arthropoda > Insecta > Lepidoptera > Erebidae > Phragmatobia > Phragmatobia fuliginosa. The sequence continues at coordinate 12,103,073 of OW052074.1, read as the reverse complement.
AAGGCTAGACGAGTATTTAAACAAAATCAAATTTATATATAATCAACAATACGGGTTTCGCCCTCAATCGAACACGCTCAGTGATGCAATTGATTTAATTACCAATATTAAAACAAAAATTGATGGGAAACAGTTGGCACTGGGGGTGTTCATTGATTTAAAAAAGCTTTTGATACCATTAGCCATTCCCTGCTACATAAGAAACTGTTGAGTATTGGTGTTACCGGAGCCGCCTACAATATGCTTAAGTCTTATTTAAGTGATCGATATCAGGTGGTTAAAGTGGGAGAACACCAAAGTAGTCGCAAATCGTTAGCTTGCGGAGTACCTCAGGGCTCTGTCCTGGGACCTTTATTGTTCCTAGTGTACATTAACAATATACACCAAGCAGGCCTACACGGACATTTAACCCTATATGCAGACATGCTTATTTTATTTTAGGATCAATTTTACGGAAATCATTGAACTTGCTCAAACTGACCTCGACATACTTCAAAAATGGTTTCAGTACAATCTCCTCACTATTAATACTTTTAAAACATCATACATAATATTTAAAACCAAAAATAAAAAACTGTCCGATTGTCCTCAACAATGAATGGCGAGGTATTGCGACTTAATAACCAAGAAAAATACCTTGGACTCATTCTGGACAGCAACTTAACATGGAACGCCCACATACAACACATCACAAACAAACTTTCCTCACTAGTAGGCTCATTACACAAAATAGTTGGATGTATACCGAAAAAAGTTCGGCCTCTAATATACAATGCCCTTGTTAAACCTCATTTGTTATACCTCATAGAATTATGGGGGAATGCATCTGAAACAAACTTAAGGCCAATTCAAACCATACAGAATAAAATAATCAAAATATTACATAATTATGACTTCCGAACACATACTAAAACTATTTACAGAGAGACTAAACTACTAAACATAAAACAACTTTATATGTACAACACATGTATCTTAATCTATAAAATAAATCATAAACTCATACACTCACAAATCAGTTTCACAATGAAAGGTAAAGCCTACAAATATGCTACACGTCGCGCTAATCACTTAGTATTGCATAACATAAGAACTAACTACGGTAAACGCAACATAACGTTTAGGGGAGCACAGATTTACAACAAACTTCCAGCTGATGTAAAGGATGCGAGTTCTCTGAAAATATTTAAAAATAAATTATTTAGTCACATATATAATAATGAAACACTTTGAGCAAAATCTTTTAACTTGGACCACCGCATATCACAGGAATGCAGAGAGCTCGCACCCTAAGTAATTTTACATCTCTCATGTTCGGTAAGTAGGTTCTTATTACCTCCAAATGGGGCTTGTAAGTGACTTATTAGCGCTCTAGGGTAATAATGTAGCTAGAAAAGCCCTAGGGCGGTAAGTAATTAAAAAAAAAACGCTTCTTCCTTACAAAAAGTTCGCGTACATCTAACCATCATACTGGCAAAGACATCATGCATTCAGCCCATGACCAAAGAGGTCGCTTTGCTATTCAGCCTTGTCTTCGTGTGAGTATATTAGTCATCAATTTTAAATATCGAACGGCGAAGCTCAATTCCATTCTTGAAAAAAACAATTAAAAAGTTCTTTACTTGTTTCTTTTTAATGAAAAGAGGCGGGAATAGAAAACTTTTAATTTAAATATTGTTTTTTTTTTGAGATTTTTTTATAATTACGTGCTAATTAGGAAAAAACATGAATTCTTCAAGTAATGAAGATATAAGCTGCACTCCCAATTCAATGAAAATGGAAGCTGAAACAGCAATTATCAATGTTTTATTTTTATAATGCCGGATTTTTTCTACTTACCTCACAATCGAGATGTAAAGCAGAATAGTTACCTCGGGTGTAAGCACCAATTGCACCCTCGAACTATCTCGGGCTGCAATTGATTACAGCCCTTGGGTACTAATCTACTATTACATCTCTCATGTTCGGTAAGTAGGTTCATAATACCTCCAAATGGGGCTTGTAAGTGACTTATTAGCGCTCTAGGGTAATAATGTAGCTAGAAAAGCCCTAGAGGCGGTAACATGAGTTCTTAAAGTGATGAAGATTTAAGCTGCACTCCCGATTCTATGAAAATGGAAGCTGAAGCAGCTGTATTATTTTTAAAATGCCGGTTTTTTTCTACTTACCTCACAATCGAGATGTAATAGTAGATTAGTACCCAAGGGCTGTAATCAATTGCAGCCCGAGATAGTTCGAGGGTGCAATTGGTGCTTACACCCGAGGTAACTATTCTGCTTTACATCTCGATTGTGAGGTAAGTAGAAAAAATCCGGCATTATAAAAATAAAACATTGATAATTGCTGTTTCAGCTTCCATTTTCATTGAATTGGGAGTGCAGCTTATATCTTCATTACTTGAAGAATTCATGTTTTTTCCTAATTAGCACGTAATTATAAAAAAATCCCAAAAAAAAAACAATATTTAAATTAAAAGTTTTCTATTCCCGCCTCTTTTCATTAAAAAGAAACAAGTAAAGAACTTTTTAATTGTTTTTTTCAAGAATGAAATTGAGCTTCGCCGTTCGATATTTAAAATTGATGACTAATATACTCACACGAAGACAAGGCTGAATAGCAAAGCGACCTCTTTGGTCATTGGGCTGAATGCATGATGTCTTTGCCAGTATGATGGTTAGATGTACGCGTAAAGCAGAATAGTTACCTCGGGTGTAATCACCAATTGCACCCTCGAACTATAAATATCTCGGGCTGCAATTGATGCCTTACAGCCCTTGGGTACTAATCTACTATTAATTTTATTATTGATATACCCGCATCCAGAGATCGTAGATCGTTAGATGGGCCGCTCCATATTAAAAGGCACCCAACTTAAATCATTACTCAAAGAGGTGCACGCACTACTTTTGTCTTAGTACCCGACAATTGCAGGTTGTGAGTGGACGCGGACTTAAAAAAATATTTTAAGTTTTTTCGTGTTTAAACATTTTAGTATGCCTTCGTGTTCATTTTGGAAGTGTAAAAACACAAGCCGAAACACAAATAAAGATAAAGGTGTTACTTTTCATGCGTAAGTATTTTTGTAAACAATTTAATTTGATTTATTTAAAACACACGTCTGGAGCGGTTTAGCGGGACGAAGGAGAGGCGTGAGGGGTGGAGAAGCGGCCGGCTGGCAAAGATTATATACTAAACAGAACAGTTAAAGTTCTGAAGGTAACGATCTCTATATGGCACTGTTTCTTTTTATGAAACTGGAATATAATACTATAATACTTTGATATCTACTTTAAAATAGCAATGAGGTAATAACTTTCATTATGATTGACTTTTGTTCCTATTTTCTTCAATCTTAAGTTCAAATGTATATCAAATGTATCATAAATTTTTAAACAATGCAGGGATTATCTTTTATAGAATTCTTATATACAAAACGCCAAAAATTTTATAAATTGATGCTTTTTCACCGACTTTGATTTAATTAAGGTGATTAGCTGTGCATAATAACTTCTCACAGATTCTTTTGTTTACATTATATTATTATTTAACACATTCTAAATAAATGATTTTATTTCATTACTAAACTTCATCTTTTTATTATTTTCTATCATTCTTCCTAACCTGATTCCTTACAGTACTCATCTTCCGAGCCTTTATTCCCAAGTTTATTTGGGGTCGGCTACTAGTTCAACCGGTTTTACCTGAATTTCAGTTTTTCCACGGAGCGACTGGCATCGGACCTCCGCAACCCTAAGGGAGAACTGAAATTCGAAGATTGAACTAGTTGTCAGTATATTTGAGGGCACTGACTTCCCAATAACGATTGCCATAGATATTCATGACAACCGGGACCGACGGCTTTACGTGCTCTCCGAGGCACGGGCGTGAATCACCGCCAAACTTCCAAACTCCGGGCTGCTATTAGGAATTTCCTAAGAAAATCCCAAAAACACTTTTTGGCCCGACCCGGGATTTGAACCCGAGACCTCTTGATTAGCAGTCGCATACGCTAACCACTAGACCAACGAGGCAGTTGATTCCTTACAGTACTGTGTAGGTATAATACTTTAGTAATCAGAAGATTAACACTTTTTTATTTATTCTATGACGAGTGATGACGTACGAAACCTACGGAACTATGACCATTCCGCGACGCATGAGGGCTTATCTAACGATCTACGATCTATGCCCGCATCGAGTTAGATAATGTTATTTTGTTATTTTATGTTCTCATGTAAGTGACGATTGTCTTAATGAGAAATAAAGATCTTTAAACCGAACTACAAGAACTTTTATATGATGTTGCTTGCTGATACGGAACCCATAATGGGCGAGTCCGACTCGCACTTGGCCGCTTTTTTTTAATAGTTTCCATGTAAGTTTTACACTCTCTGATTTTTAATGGGTGACTACGGAACCCTATTCTATGCGTGACCTGACACGCACTTGGCCCATTTTATATACATATTTAAGCCTACCAAAGTGACTTTACTCTGCCTGATGGAAAGCATAAGTAGATTCTATAAGTAGGGGTCACTATCCTCATTGTGAGAGTAGCAATGCAGCATGGTGACCCATACCATGGCGGCTTGCTCAGAAGTTTCTGAGTCATTCTTACGGGCTCCCGAAGACGGGAGAATTATGCAGAATGATTGGGCCTCCGGTCTACACTCACCTACGAAAAACGACAGAACGAATGCTGTCATTATTGGGATGGTCTTCTGTGTGAGGGTAGTACTGCCCCGCTTGAGCCAGTCCATTCGTGCTGAAATCAGCGTAGCTCTACTACCTCTCAATCCCTCCTCTTATTTCGTAATTTCTAAATTGAACCATTTACTAACCAGAGAAAAGAATATAATATAAAAGCGGCCAAGTGGGAGTCGAACTCGCCCATGAAGGGTTCTGTATCAGCAAGTAACATCATATAAAAGTTCTTGTAGTTCGTTGTAACTTTCATCGATGCTTTTATACTAGTGTATTGATTGGATGAAAGGTAAATTGCGTGTTACGATTTATGACGTATTAAAAAAAAACTACTTACTAGATCTCGTTCAAACCAATTTTCGTTGGTAGTTTGCATGGTAATGTACAAAATATATTTTTATTAGTTTTATGACTCTTATTTTAGAAGTTAGAGGGGGGGGGGGGACATTTTTCCACTTTGGAAGTGTCTCTCGCGCAAACTATTAAGTTTTAAAAAAATATATATTAGAAACCTCAACATCATTTTTGAACACCTATCCATAGATAGGAACACGTACAGGTTTGATGAAAAAAAAAATTTTGAGTTTCAGTTCCAAGTATGGGGACCCCCAAAATGTATTGTTTTTTTTCTATTTTTATGTAAAAATCTTAATGCGGTTCACAGAATACATCGATTAACCAAATTTCAACAGTATAGCTCTTATAGTTTCGGAAATAATTGGCTGTGACATACGGACGGACAGACAGACAGACAGACTTGACGAATCTATAAGGGTTCCGTTTTTTGCCATTTGGCTACGGAACCCTAATAAACGCAAAGTGTGGGTCACCATGTTGCTTGATGATCTCAACTTTTAAATTTTACTCATGGTTTCCATTAGGCAGACTGGAATCACTTTGGTAGGCTTAAAAATATATATAAAAATCGGCCAAGTGCGTGTCAGGCCACGCACAGGAAAGGGTTCCTCAGTCACCTATAATGGTATGTGGATTTAAAATCGTATCCAATAGATAATTGTTATGTTTACGTATTAATACGTTAATTTTGTATGACGTTTTCCAAGTGAGCGCATTTTACCATATAAGCCTTTATAACTCCTGAACTAAGAAAGTCATCTAATCGGTTATAGTTTTCCTTCAAAGTTCATTAAATGGTACAGCATCACGATTTTTTTCAAATTTTTTGAGCCAGCCGTTTAGCTTTTAGAGGGGGGGGGGACGCCCTGTTTTTACAAAAAAGTGCCCTTTAAAGTGAAATATCTCGCAAACGGATACCTAAATCAAAAAATCGTCTAGGAAACCCTTTATTGTTTTTAAAAGACCTATCTAATGATACCCCACACGATGGGGTAGCCTCGAGAAAAAAAAATCATCCCCACTTTACGTGTAGGGGAGGTACCCCAAATAAAATTATATTTCATAATTTTATTGTAGCACTTTGTCGACCTAATAACAACACGTATTCATGCAAACTTTCATCTTTCTAGCACTTACCGTTTGGACGGTAAGTCGAGGACGGACGGACGGACGGACGGACGGACGGACAGACGGACATGACGAATTTATAAGGGTTCCGAGTTATGAACTTCGGAACCCTAAAAAAGCACAACATATTAAAAAATTACACAATGTATCTCAATCTCGTATCACCAATGAATAAAATAGTTATTTAATAACAGTTACTTATGGTACTACTGAGAGACTTTTTACTTACGTAGTACGTAGTACTAGAAAACAATGTCATTAAACCTCTTTTTATGATACCCTAGCTTTTACCTGCGGTTCCGCCCGCGTGTATTTCGGTTATGTAATTTTTTTTATTTTTCGTATTTTTTTTTATAAAACGTATTATATGTTACTTCTAATACCACCAAGAATATTCGTACAAAAAATACAAAGTTTCATGATGATCGGTTGAGTAGTTTTCGCGTGAAAGCGTAACAAACAAACTTACATTCACATTTATAATATTAGTAGGGATTAGCTTTTGCCCGCAGTTCCACCCGGGTGTACGTCATTTCTCAAAAATTAAAGAACCTCTATGAAATAATTGATTAAAATACGAGTAGAGATTTAACCGTAAAAGCGTAACTAACAGACAGACCGAGTTAATTTCAAATCTTTATACGAGTGGAATATAAAATATGGATTTATTTTTCTTCTCCCTAGTCTTTATTCCTAAGATTATTTGGGGTCGACTACGAATTGAACCAGTTTTACCTGAATATCAGTTTTTCCACGGAGCGACTGGCATTGCACCACCGCAACCCTGGGGAAGAGCTAAAATTCGATGATTGAACTAGTTGTCAGTATATTTGAGAGCACTGACTTCCCAATAACTTTAGCCATAGGTGTTCATGACAACCAGTACCGACGGCGTAACGTGCTCTCTGAGACACGGGCGTAAATCACCGCCAAACTTCTATATTCTGGACTGTTATTAAGAATTTCCTATAAGAAAATCCCAACAACACTTTTGGTCAAGACGGGATTTGAAAACGAGACCTCTAGATCTGCAACAATAAAAAGTATGGATTTATACTATTAAAAATTTATAGTATTTAAATAGGTATACTTAATCAAGGAAATATTAACATTTATCACAATGAAAATTGAAAATTGATATCACTCAATCGAGAATTTGCAATTTATTTTATTAAATTACGCATCTATAAAGTATAAAAGAATTCATAGAAAAATAAAGTAACAGTCTCTTAATATCGGCCAAAGTAGCACTATCTTACTTGTTTTGTCCTTGGTGATTAAATTTTCCAATATGAGCAACTTGGTAAATGTAACAAGAAGAGATAATTTAAATACTATGAAATTGCGGTAAGTCATTGTCTATAATCACCCTGTTAAGAGTCACCCAAAGACCACTAGATATTTCCAAGATATTTCTGATAGCTGTGTCTTATAGAAGAAGACGAAAAATTCTATAAGACACAGTTGTCAGAGAAGTAATTTTTTAAATATTTTCTTTATTCTGATATAGAATAGAATCGACTGCAAAAGAAAAATGGTCGAGAGCGGAAGTGTGTGCTGTACATATGTCAGAGTTGAATATTATTACTGTAACGAAGATATCTGTCGTGGTTGGGGTATATACTGCTATGCTATAGTAGACACACGAAACAATTAGGGTCTATTTAAGATAATTCTGATTCAAAGTGGATTTCTGTTTGTTTCATTTTATAAAATAATCGTGTCCATTAAAAGGCCGCAGGAAAGGACTACTGTTAAACTCTCTCATCCCCTTGCAAAACCTTGTAGAATAACAGCTTAAAGGTCTTCCAGCCGCAAAAAAGAGGGATTCTGATGCTACTGCCCGTTACCCTAGCTTAAGTAAGACCCGCTTTTTTCTAGATGTTAGGTAAACGTAATGATACAGCTGCTTAAGGCTTAAAGATACGGCAGAGCATTATATAGTTCTCGGGAACTTGCTTCCTAGTGTACATCCCAGTAATAAATTCCCTTATGTTTGAACAACGTCTCTCAGACTAAAAGTGTGTAGGCAAGAGGTTATCTTTAAAAAAATAATTTATAAAAACTATTTCATTCACAATCATTTTTTACAGCCACAACCAAAACGTGCATAACAGCATTTTGGACTACGTGGGAAATACACCTCTTGTAAAATTATACAAACTACCAAAAAAACATGGAATCGAATGTGATATTTGTAAGTTCAATTTCAAAATATAGTTGGCTTTGATTAAAAACATGTCTAGATAGAGAGTTCGAGCGTCTAAACGTCCAAAAAAATAGTATTTAACTGTAAGAGACTAAGCTCGTCGCGGCCGATCAGTGGCGTTACTGTCATTGTACGGTAAACACGTATTGAGTGACGTATAAAAATGACGTTTTGCATGATAAAAGTGTGCAGGAATTACTTTGGACGATTGAAATCAAGTAAAAAAATTAGTTATCATCGGTAAGTAAACTTTAAATAACTATATTGTAAAGAAATAATTAAATTAACTCAGTGAAATTTTATCAAAGTTCGACCACCATTTTGACGGCATTTTTACAGGGTTGCCTGTTAATTGAATTTAAATTTCCCATGTGAGTGTTAGCCAATTTACAAAATGTTGAATCATAACTATAGTGCTGGTTAATACATATTATATATGTATATATCATATATTTTTAAATCTAAGGTGGTAGATATTGTTAATCTGATATGGGTGTCAATTTTGCCGCTCCATGGATGCTATTAATGAAAGTAGTATGTACGACGTAAAGCTGAAGAGATTGTTTGTTTGTTTAAACGCATTAATCTCCAGAATTTCTGAACCGATTCTGAAAATTCTTTCACTAATCGGAAGCTATACCTTCTTTGAGTTTTTAACGAGAACGATATAAAAAACAAGATTTACGAGAAATTGCGAGGAACATCTAGTTAAAAATATAGTAATTAAATTAAATATAACTATGTTGTATATTAACTTAATTAAAGGCCTCTGTGAGTTGGCTTTCCTTCGTCCGCCTTTCAAAGTACCGGAACCTTAGACTACTTTCTAGGGCACAGGGTATATTTCTACCAAATTGTTGCTAAGTATTAAGAATAAATAAGCTTTAATAGCAATTCCCTTTTTCACCAACATATATTTTACCTAGTAACTCAAAAGCAAAAACTCTAATACATATTGACTGACTTTAAATTTAATACAAATTACTTATAAATCTCAAAATCAATACACAATTATTTTCCCTCCTTTTATGGAAAACATTCAAGGGCTGGTATCACTCAGAACGCTGCCACGTCATGCGCGCGCCCGTAGACTACGCTTGCATGTGTGTGTAACATGCACACAAGCCCTGCAAATCTGGCCTGTTGTTTTTATTGCAAATGCAGCGCAACACTCCATCTAGACATGTATATAATCAAAGATAGTTGGTTTTAAAAAGTTGGTTTTTGAAGTAGATTTCTCTAAAAATTGTACTTTATTTATAGCTCTTGTATATTTTTACTAGTTGGATTGCCAACTGTTTGCAGACCTTTATAAAACCATATTTTAATAGTAGATAATTTTAATAATGAAAAATAATTATGAAACATAAATAAATACTCTTTTAATCATTACACCAAAAAAAAATAGGTTCATAAATATGCTCTAACAACAATTTGTTCAATTACACTGAGTCTCATTTCTAGTACGCATTACAATTAATTGAAGAAATAAAATATTTAACAATATTGTTTATTGAAATACTTATAACGTTGCTGTATATTTTTATTCTAGTTGTGAAATGTGAATATATGAATCCTGCTGGCTCAATTAAAGATAGGATCGGTGTGGCGATGATGCAAGATGTGAAGAGCGCGGGGCTCATTAAAGAGAACACTGAATTTGTCGAAGAAACATCAGGGAATACTGGCATTGCAATCGCTTTTAATGCTGCACTTTTAGGTAGTACTTTTTTATTTAAAACGGAAACGGATACTAGCAAATCCCCAGACTCAGAACAACAATTTGTGGGAATCACACAAAGTGTGGTGTGGTTCCATGTGAGAGTTGAACTTAAAAAAAAAGCGGCCAAGTGCGAGTCGGACTCGCCCATGAAGGGTTCCGTACCAGCAAGTAACATCATATAAAATTTCTTATAGTTCGTTGTAACTTTCATCGATGTTTTATATACCTTTCATCCAATCAATACACTAGTATATTAGTGTATTGATTGGATGAAAGGTATATTGCGTGTTACGATTTATGACGTATTAAAAAAAAAACTACTCACTAGATCTCGTTCAAACCAATTTTCGTTGGTAGTTTACATGGTAATGTACAACATATATTTTTTTTTGTTTTATCACTCTCTTATTTTAGAAGTTAGAGGGGGGGGGACACACATTCTTCCACTTTGGAAGAATCTCTCGCGCAAACTATTCAGTTTGGAAAAAAAATATATAAGAAACCTCAACATCATTTTTGTAGACCTATCCATAGATACCCCACACGTATAGGTTTGATGAAAAAAAAAATTTGAGTTTCAGTTCCAAGTAAGTTTTTTTTCTATTTTTATGTAAAAATCCTAATGCGGTTCACAGAATACATCGACTGACCAAATTTCAACAGTATAGCTCTAATACTTTCGGAAATAATTGGCTGTGACATACGGACGGACAGACAGACAGACAGACTTGACGAATCTATAAGGGTTCCGTTTTTTGCCATTTGGCTACGGAACCCTAAAAAGTAATAAAAAGCGACGAAATCGGCGTGGCGACCACTTAAACCCCTAACCACCCTAGCAGTATATTTCTCAAATCAAATCAAATCAAACCATTTTTATTTCAAATAAACAATACAACGGCACTTTTGAAAGGTCAAGTAGTCAGTCAGTAGTCAGTCGTGAAGCTAATTGTCTGTTCCAATCCGTAGATCCTATGGAGGGAGAAGAACAGACAAGAAACTCCATGGACACTCTTCTTCTTCTGTATATTTAATAAATAATTATTATAAATAAATATTTCGAACACCTTATACACAACGCCATATAGCCCCAAACTAAGCAGCGCTTGTATTATGGGTACTAGACAACTGATAAAAATACATCAACATACTTTTTTTTGTAAATACATACTTATTATACATAGAAAGCACCCAAACTACGACACAAATATTTGCGGATCACATAAACATTTCAACACCCGTTAATCGAACCCGAGAACTCTTGATCAGCATCCGCATTCGCCAACTACTGCGTCATCGAGGCAGATAAATATGTATATATATATATGTATTATACTAGCTGAAGCTTACGACTCCACTCGCGTGCTAGACCCCTAGGTCTAAAAAATAGTTAACGTCCTATTGTCAAACCTACTGAATAAACACACGAAAGTTCATAAGTTCATGTATCAGGTTAGATCAGGTTATTACTATTTTTCAGGAAAAAAATGTACAATAGTCATGGACGAGAAAAATTCGACGGAAAAGGTGAACACCATGCGGCTAATGGGCGCCGAGGTATTGGAGCTGAAAGGAGGCGAAATGGCAGTGGCTCGACAAATCAAAGACCAAAATCCTAATAATGTACTCATGTTGGATCAGGTATTCATTTTCAGTCGGATTTAATTTGTTAGACTTATTTTTTAGAAGAAAATCTGCCTAGTGTAAAGCGGACTTGCGCACAAACCTTTTTGTACCATTATTTATACATTTCAAGCATCTAACATTTGCCTTTATAGATATCGAACAAAAACGAGCAAAAAGACGTTTGTAGTAGTAGTAGTATGGAAACCCCCTTGAAGATTTATTACAAACAGTTTTTTTAGTAGTAGTTTCGTAGATGTGTTGAGAATAAACAAAATTGTTTTAAAATATTGTCTCTGAGATGAAGCTGAAAGATTGTGGAGTAAAGAGCGCAGTTAGAATGCAGGGCCTTTTTGTTTTTATTATTGTATCTTTTATTCCTTGGGGATCCAGGTCCATTGAAAACCATCTTGACGACCAACCTCAGGCATTCTGTTCTAGAAGGACTCAGACTATTGATTGAAGCCAACTAATTCCTATGGAGAGGAACCCGCAAGAAACTCTACAACTTCTAAAAAAAAAAAATTAATAATTTTCGTGTCCATTATAATATATATGTAAATTATCAAATTAGTACCAAATTTTCACAACAAAAATACTTGTCGTAAATGTTCGACAGTGGATTTTTCGTTTAACTGTTTTATCAACATAGTTGTTTCGTTTTTGTTGTAGAGGAAAAGTTATCGCATTCTTCCAACACAAAGGGACGATCCTCCGACCAGGCGAGATGACCGTACCTGGCCTGCCACGGTTCAAGATTTAATGTTGGGATGTTGCATATATGCTAATCGACGAGAGAATTTCTCTATTGCGATTCGGGATTAGTAGTTCATTCCGTGTTTGTCAGTGGTTCAGTGTTCTTCTGGTAGATGATGCCAATGTACGGTTTCCGCTTTAGCTGTATGTGGAAGTGCCACAGTGTAATTGTCTTAAAATCAAATAACAATAAAATTTTATTTCAGGGTATCAACCATAATAATCCAAGGATCCATTATGAGACTACTGCAGTAGAGATAGTGTCTGCTATGGATAAAGTGGATATGGCTGTTATGGGAGCCGGTACAGGTGGAACTATAAGTGGTATAGGAATAAAATTAAAAGAAACATATCCTGATTGTCTAGTAGTTGCGGGAGAGCCTGAAGGCTCGATAATGTTCAACAAATTTGGCAAAGGACATCCATTTCTGGTGCGTATTGTAATTTTACTGATTTTTCACGGAGCATAAAATTATATGGTATTGTAATCAAAAACCAAGTTATTGATTTAAAATAAAAACAATGTAATCTTACACAGAATATGAAACTATATGAGTTTATTTAGCTCTAAACATAATCACAAATATAAAAGCTAGTTTAACAACAATACATTACGTAATACATTACACAGAGAGTACACAGAGTACACAGAGAGTACCTAACCGCGCACCACGAGGTCCCGAGCCAAAAGAGAGCAAGCTTCACGATGCTGCTTAATTTATAGTCTCGTTCGAATGACGTCACACAACGTGAACATAGGTGTACCTATGTTCTGTAGAACATCGGCGGACGTCACTCGATCTTGTTATTGCTTACAGTATATTTTCTGTCTGGTGATGGATTTAGAATAAAATCGGTCACCACAACTATTCGCCTTGTATTATGGTTGTCATAAGAGACGACTAAGTGATAAACTACGCAGAACAACATCACTGCAAAGAGAAGTGAAACTTGAAACAATGCTCACACTAACGCGTCTAGGCTAAAACCCTCTTTCCAAATGAAGGCATATATAAAGCAGTGAACTGTTAAATGCTAACAAATTCAAATGAAATAATTTCAGGTGGAAGGAATAGGAGGACATAATTCAGGCAACATGATGGTACTAGACAGATCCGTGGTCGATTACTTCGAAGAAGTATCTGATCAAGAAGCGTTTCTGATGGCAAGAGAACTGGCGAAAGAAGAAGGACTCCTTTGTGGTACAATATCATAATATAACTTAGTCAATTGAATTACGCATTTAAAACAAGTTCATACTTTTTTACGTCCAAGCACAGAATCATTTTTGGTCTACCTTACAATCTGTAGTTCAAGAGAACTAAGTTCGCTCTATGAGTGTCAGAAGTAAGTGAATTTCCTTAATTGGGAGATGGGAAATTTAGGTCTTCAGTAACTTTACAAAATCGTTTTTTTTTTTGAGGTCATTATATCAGTCCGCGTCCGGTAACAATACTAGTATGAATCGATGCGCAGCTCTTCCATCAATATTTTTGCAGGAACTTGTTTTTAGAAATGGCCAAAGTTGCTGATAAAATCAGGTCACCAAATTTATGCTACGTATATGCATACGAAAGTATATACGGTAAACACTTCAAAAAAGCAATTTTCAACATTTTTGTCAGTCTGTCTGTCTGTTTATTTATTCCGGGTAATCAATGGAACGACTGGATCGATTTTGACGGGACTTTATCTAGTAGTTAGCTGATGATATAATGAGTAACTTAGGCTATGTTTTTTAGATAACATAACTTGTTACTCGTCATGTTTACAAAATAAGTTACATACACCATCTAAGTTAAGAATTTACTATACTATTATATTTACAGGTGGAAGTAGCGGGTGTGCAGTAGCAGCAGCTATAAAAGCTGCCAGAAGATTTAATTTCGGTGCAGGCAAGAATATTGTTGTTGTTTTACCGGATGGGATTCGTAACTATATGACTAAATTCGTCTCCGATCAATGGATGGAGGCCCGGCTTTTTATGGATCCCCCTGAACGCACTATGAGGTAATGTTTTCGTATAATATAGGGGTGAATATTTTGTCCATCAATTTACTTGATTTTTTGGAAGCATGATTTTATTCCAAAATATTTTTTCTGAAAAAAAAAGAAAAGCACCTATATTTTTTCATTCAGACCAGAGATAAGTTACGAGATCCGGCAGGAGGCTTTTTAAAAAGTAAAACGCAGGACTACTGTCCGCTGAGACGTTTAGAATAGAACTGACTTTATTTCTTAAAGTATAACAATGGTTAAAATAATCTTATCGCTAATGGGTGTAATGTGATGCTGTCGGTGCGTTGGGTTATGCCAACGTAACTCCTCTCCCCTTGACTGCGAAGCACGCCGAAGATGACTGCTGCGGTTGTGAGGATTCTTGCAACTGGAGCGGTTTGACTTCCGGCGTTGCTGGTCTCTTCCTCTGGTGCTGGCGACATTTACAGCGGATGCCGCCCACGATGATTGATGATAGTAATGCATATAGGCATAATGATAGTAATGCATATAGGCATACCGTTGGCCAACTGGGTTTTATTGTGAGAGTTGCTTCTTGTTTTAGGATGGCAATCCATGAGTTTTCTCGAATTTGATTAATTATATCGTTGTTATAGTCGGCCGTAGCATACGTGCAGTTTTGCGGTTCCTTGTGTTGTAGCAATTGTACTATGCAATCTTGACTGTTCCCCAACTGGTGCCACTCGACGTGTCGACAAATAACATTGTCTTTGGTGATGGTAGCGCATGGCTCGTGCGGATATGCGAACTCGTTGCTGCCCAAGATGAGGTAGGGATTCTTGGGTATGAGGATAGCATTGTTTTTATTCGGGATTGGATAGAGATGGAGTAAGTTGTAAGGGTATTTGGTTACAAGAGGGATTTCTAGCACAAAGTTAATTGATTCGATTGTACTGTAAGCTTTAACTACAATTTACTTCTCCAATAAATGTATGTTTTTAATTGTTGGTGCGAATGGTAAATGCATATTATTTGCTACTATATCCTTTTGCATGCCTTTTAGTTCGACAATAAGGTGGTTAGCATCTACTATGCTTGGATGTAGCCGACCTAAGTGACTAAAGGTTATCGCATTTTCCAAAGTAACTAAACCATTAATTAAACCTCTCTTAATCCTAGGGATAAATGTTCTGCCTACACTAATTTCCTTAGATCCTAAGTAAACTAACTTGCTCTCTATCTTATCTATGAGGTATTCTAACTGATCTCTAATAAATAAATCGTGTTTATAGCTAGACACGTTATTCTGAGTTAGCCTAAAAGTATAATAATTTCTGCTTACTTCTATGTTTATATCTCGTATTTTACTAACATTATAAACTACAACTAAATTAAACGTATCTGTTTTGTTGTGGTTATTTATGGGTTCGATAACGGTGACTGCTCCGACGACCCAGAGGACTGCGCCGAAGGCGAGTGTGTTCCTGTAACATTGCCAGGCCGTCTTAACATTCTGAAATGGACTCTAATTGTCTTAGCGTTGACGTGTTTACCTACAATCTCTGCGATCTGCTCAGGGTGTATTCTAACTATGGTATATGGACCTATGTATCTAGGCTCCAGTTTATTACTGCGAGCGCTCTTCGCAACCTGTTTGTAAACCTTGTCTCCAACTTTAAAGTTAGGCGAATCCGCGTTTCTATTATTCTTTTCTATCACTGTTTGCTTGTGTTCGTTTGAGGTGCCGGGCTGTGGTTCAGCCGGTAAGTTATTCTGAGCTTCACTATCTAAGATCATGACTATTACTTCGTCTTCGCGTAATGGTTCTAATTTTACTTCATTATTATAAAATATTTGTACACGTGATAACGCGTCGGCGTTCGTATTTGTCTTTCCTTTCTTATAAACTATATCGTAGTCGTATTCAGCTAACTTTAAACGCCATCTTGTTAATTTAGAGTTGGGATCTTTTAGTGTCATTATCCAAGTGAGTGGGCGATGATCGGTATATATACTAAATTTCTTACCATATAAGTAGGGGCGAAAATACTTAATTGCCCATACTATTCCTAATAATTCCTTTTCAATTGTGGAATATTTTTGTTCGGTTACTGAAGCGTTCGGGAAGCGTACGCCACAGGTTTATCTGAGCCTACCTTGCCTTGTGACAATACAGCACCGAGGGCTACGTCAGATGCGTCTGTTGTAAGGATAAACGGTTTTTCGAAATCGGGGTATTGCAATATGGCTGCGTTAGTGAGTACTTCTTTACATTTTTCGAAAGATTGTACAAACTCCGGGGTTGCTTCTACTTTTGCATTTTTCTTTAAACATGAAGTGAGGGGTTTAGTGAGTTTTGCGAAGTCTTGTATAAACTTTCTATAATAACCTACAAGGCCTAGGAAAGACTTAATTTCTTTTTGTGTTTTAGGCAGTGGGAATCGTTGAACGGCTACTATTTTATCAGCGTTAGGCATAAGGCCTTTATCTGTGAGCGTATGACCTAAAAACTTAACTTGCTTCTGTAAAAATTCGGATTTATTTAGTTGAATTTTGAGCCTGTGTAATCTAAATCTGTCAAATACTTGTTTACACTATTCCACATGCTCTTGTAGTGATGTCGAGTAAATTATGGCGTCATCGAGGTATGTCAGTACATTATCTAAGCCTCTTAAAACTACATCCATTAACCTTTGAAAAGTACTTGGGGCGTTCTTGAGACCGAAAGGCATTCGAAGAAATTCATAATGACCTCGATCAGTGCTAAAAGCTGTCTTCTCAATGTCGTCTGGATCCATTTCAACTTGATGGTATCCAGAAGCCAGATCTAGGGTTGTAAAGTATTGAGCACGACCTAATCTATCTAATATGTCGTTAATATTTGGCAATGGGTATTTGTCTTCAATGGTTTTCTCGTTGAGTCGCCTATAATCTATTACTAACCTCCACTTCTGTTGTCCAGATGCATCTATCTTCTTGGGTACAATATGTACAGGGCACGACCATGGTGATCTGCTTTCCCTAATAATGTTTTGACGTAATAATTCGTCAATCTGTTTCTGTATTTCCTGTTTTTGTTTAGGGGCTTGCCTATAATTACGAACGAATATGGGTGTATCGTCGGTGATTCTAAGCTTATGTTTAACTTGATGGGTAAAGGTGAGAGGTATACTTTCGCTATAAAATATATCACGGTAATTGTAACATAATCGTTCTATTTCGCGTCGTTCTTCGGAATTCATATGCTCGGTTCTAAGTCTATTTAGGTTATTTTTTAATATCTGATCTAAATTTCTATCTAATGTTTGCGTATCTGACGAGTAAACTCGTGAAATTGAATGTTCATTCTCGGAGAATGGCGTTAACTTTATTTTATAATTATTTAATAAACTAATTTTAATTTCCGATTCGTTAATAACGGACGTTGTTATAATACCGGATTTAACTGACACTAATGCAGAAGGAAACACCAGACCGTTGTCGGTTGTGTGTTCTAACAATTCATAATCGCCGTCGCGATAGTTACACATGAGATGAATTAACTGTTCACACCGTGGTTGAATAAACAAATAAGATCTCATATCGCCTCTTATCGGGATCGTTGCGACATCGGTTCTCAGTACCATATTTTTCATATCAATCTTACAGCCTAATGTGGATAGTAAGTCGACTCCTATAAGTCCAATAAAATCTGGGTCAAAGTTAAACAATAAAAACTTATGTGTATAATTACAGTTAAACAAAGGCGGGAGTGGAACATAAACAACGGTGTCGTGTTTGGATACGCTGTGAGCGGTTCTTATGTAGTGTACTTCACGTTCGACTCGGGCGCTGGGATGAATTATTGCGTCCGGCGAGATAAGCGACTGCGAAGCTCCAGTGTCAATTAAAAAACGACCACCTAGCTCTTTAATGTATATGTATGGTAAACGTTTGTTATTCTGAAAGTTTAAAAATACTATATTTCCGTTTTTAAACTGGTAAAAATGTTGATTGTTCTCTAGTTCTTCTACGTTATTATTTTCTGACTCTAGTTCTAGGCAATCTTCTTGGAAATTGTTTATATCCGACTGAAAGTTAATGGGCGCATAGGGCGCGGGTTTAAAGAGTCTATTGTTATTCGAAGTACCAGGTTGCGGTGTTGGTTTATAATTAAGATTCTGTTGTCTATTAATTATAGGGTTTTGTGCCACTTGTGGATTATATCCTGTAGATCTATTAGGATGAATTAAGGGTCGTTGGAACCTATAATTATTGTTGTTTGGTGCTAAACTGGGTCTGCTAATATTTGTTTTTAATCTGAACTCAGATGCACTTTTATTTTTTAGTTTGAGCTCCTCTTGCCTAGCAAGGACTATCGTGTGCTCTAGAGATTCTGGGTTCTGAACGCGAACACAGAGAGCTAAAATTGAGTCTAACTGGTCTAGAAAAACGTTCGTAGCCATCTTCTCGTAGTAAGCTTTCTTTGTTTGATCGAGATTTATTAACGTATAAGTTAACTCTCTAATTTTATCTGCGAATGATTCTACGTCTAAACTGGCTTTACGAAGGTGCATGAGCTCCTGAACTACTTGCACTTCATCCCTAAATTCACCAAACCTCCGGGTAAGTATAGCTTTAATGTCTTCCCAGGTATTAAATTCAGTGCATTCTGCTAGTGCCTCAACAGCTTTACCTCTCAACTTATTTCGAATCAGACATGCAAAACTAGGATGCTGCCTATTTTCTATTAAGTCTAACACACTTTCTACGCTCTTTATATAAAATGCTAACGTCTTCTTATTGCCGTCGTATGTGGGCAAGAAAGAGGATAAAGTTTTATAATCTATCTCCCGTGCTCCACATTCTTCTACTTTTGGTTCTTGGGGCATTTTACCCGCCGAAACAATATTAAAAACACACAAAATAAAACACAAAAGTGTTCACAAAAATAAAACACTAGTATACAGTACAATTAAATCAAAACAACGTACTAAAACACAATTAGGTGATTTTGTACAGGATTCTCGAGAGCAAACAGAGTTTTATGCTTACCCCACGAGCATGCCGATGTTAGGCTGAGTGCTATCTTCACGCCTCGTCTGGTCTTCTCTTCTCTTCGCTACCGGAATCTCGGGAGAACAGGATTGCTGAATCGCGTCGCGGATGTTGCGTTTTTAGAGGATTTTACTCGTTTATACGCGCACCGTTAAATCAGACGCGATCCTACCACGACTGCGCCAGATAAGTTACGAGATCCGGCAGGAGGCTTTTTAAAAAGTAAAACGCAGGACTACTGTCCGCTGAGACGTTTAGAATAGAACTGACTTTATTTCTTAAAGTATAACAATGGTTAAAATAATCTTATCGCTAATGGGTGTAATGTGATGCTGTCGGTGCGTTGGGTTATGCCAACGTAACTCCAGTCACTACATTTTTTTTTAAATATGAAATTTTCTTATCTAAAAGATAAAAAATGATTTAATCACTCTTTTTCCTAAACTATGGAGAGTTTCAGACTTTTAGAACCATTAGAGAGATTATTATTTACTAGTGTACTACTATATTCTTATACTTGATGCTAAGTTCGATCAGTTTCACGACACAACATCCAGTTTCATTCAGTTTAATTAAATAATTCTAATACCAACTGCTTGAGGAAGCAATAACATAAACAATTTGGAATTAAATAGACTAGACTAATTGTAGCATTTTATGTATTAGAATAATTTATAAGTATTTTCAAATTGTTCTTACTGTTTCAACAGTTCTCAAAATCTCTTTCAACCATACAAGTATTTATTTTGCAATTTCATTTTTTCAGATGGTGGAAACAACCAATTACTAATTTGACTTTGAGCCACAAGTACCCAAAGTTGCATAAAAATGTAACTTGTGCGGAAGCGTTGGGAGCAATGACAGATGCAGACATCGCCGTAATCATTGACGACAAAAAGTAAATACATTTTCTTTAAAAAATTATTTGTTGCATACAACCTATAATATTACTGCATTAATATAGTGCATAATGCGAAGGAGGAAATAGTAGTTAAGTGCATCAAAGTACAGTCCGATCGTAGGTAGATGGGAACTCAGAATTACATTCGACGTTTAATTGTCATCATATTGACGTAATGTGGACTGTTTATTCATTTGTTATAAATAAAAAATATACATACATATCATACATTTTGGAACTTGTCATCAATTTTTCATACGAGTACATCAAGTGAATACTAGTTGATAATATTAGTTGAAAGTAACTAATATAAATATGTTTTTAATAACTTGTAACCAGAATTTTTCCTAATTATCATCATACAACGTCCTCAAAGTTTGAATAATGAGATGACAACTAATATTACTCTGTAATACAATAATTGTATTACAGAGTAATATTAGTAATATTAATCAATAAAAAACAGCTGTTTTTACGTGTTTTTTTTACTGACCGATAATATCGATATGTAGCATCAGTTTGGTGCACTTATTAACTAATTTTTTACAGTATTGTGGTTTGGATCCTTTTCGTGTAACTACGTCCAATTGTTAATAATTACCATGATCTTTTTAGACGATTTGTGGGTGCCATTACTAAAGATAGTCTTCGTAATTTTGCAACCAATCCATTGAAATTACCGAGTTCCATAACTGATGAATTTAACTTTGAGGATCCTGTGACAAAACACCTTGCTAAAGATTGTTACACGTTAGCTGAGAACGGGAAAAAAGGCATGCCGACGATTGGTCTATTGTCCCGTATACTAGACATCACTCCTTTTGTGGTTATCGGAGAAGAAGGGCACGATAAAATTAATGGTTTGTATATAACTGCATTGTATTTCATAAAATAGAAAACTTTCGTAAATAGTCATGTTAAACCTCGAATTTGCTCTTATACCGCTTCAGTAACTTAGTGTTATCGTGTCCGATTGTTATACTTGAGGTCTTCAGGTGCATGATCTGCAAATATTTGTTGTATGTATGAATTTATAAAAAAGTTTACATGTATTTATATCAGTTGCCTAGTAGGAAATTCAATAAAATTAGCGTTACGTAATCTTTTGAAGTAATGTAATCGTACGGCTACTCACGAAATATGTTAGAAAACAAGGTGGGATTATGTAATAATGGTTTTATAACCAAGAAATTATATTCCTTTGTGTGGACATTCATATTTAGTTTTCATTTTACACGGTTGCGGTTCTTATCCGTAAGAATAATATAGCTTATGAGGTTATAATATTTTCACAACTTGTGTCAATATAGCAACCCTGACAGCGTCACAGATGTCACGTGTGTCACAAAACGTGCTCAACTAATAACAATTTACTTGTTTCAGACTCAGATTACTTCATTCCAAAAGGTGTGGTCACCGGTACTGACGTTCTTCAATACATTTATGAACACCGTAAATATTGATTGTTCAATGAAATTCAATGGTGTCACTTGGCGATACTTTATTACAGCATAGAAATATAAGGAAACTCTGTCTGATCACACACCCAATTTAGGTTTATTTTGATTGAGCCGATCAAGGAAGTTATTTATGCAAAACTGGGGCACTGCAAAATGAAGGAAATCTTGAAACAAACCCTATAGATATCAACACTTTTGTTCAGCATGGTGAAATCCTACTTTTAAGAAGAACCCTTTGTTCAGCACAGCACTTACCAAAGGATAATTATGTAGTATAATTTAAAATTTTGTTTAAAGAACTTATAAGTACTCGTTTCTTAAATAACCTGACAGAGTTTTCGAAAAAAAATATAATATTATGTAGAATCATAAGAGGCAAACTGGTAAATAAAGGCTTGATCACTTAATACTATTATAAAAAATTTGCACAAAGGGAAAAATATTTAATGGGATACAATAAACCGGCAATGAAGTAAATATGAAAGACTTTTTTTTCTATTGATACAATGTTAAATACTTTTCGAGTCTGCATTCTGAATAAACTTGACTTCTTTTTAAACAATTTTTTTTTTTTTTTTGACATCTGACACACAACATCATCTAGTCCCAAGCTAAGCAGAGCTTGTGTTATGGGTACTAGACAACTGATATAAATACATAAACATACTTTTTTTTTTTGTAAATACATACATATTATACGTAGAAAACACCCAGACTCCGAAACAAATATTTGTGAATCACACAAATAATATTTGGTCCGACCCGGGAATCGAACCCGAATTCTCTGATTATGGTATATATGTCGGGATACAACACAAAGAATACACAGACTTAGAACAACACTTTGTGAATAACACAAAGTGCTGTTGAATTCTACAACTCACAGCTCAGTGGATAACGGAGACGTAACTGCTGCGTCATCCATGAAGTCAAACTATTTTATACTTAGCTCATTAATTTCATGAAAAAAATATTCATTCATATTTTATACAATTAATATAGGTAAAGTAAAAATATAACTGGCAATGGAAGCCTCATCTCCAAGTCTTCTCCAGCCTTCTACTTACTCATGGTGGCGACAAAAAGTAAGTATAGAAATATCCTAACAGACAACGGTGAGGTAGACATATATTAATTGCAATAACAGAAATTACTTAAGGAAATACCAAAGATTGGTAAAAAATCTCGTCTATTTATTTCTAACTGAAGTGTCGCATTTCTCTTTGCTTTGTATAAAAATGAACTTTGTTTTTGGGTTGCTTAGATGGTCTAGCGATGGGTTAGTGGACTGTCGATCATTAGGTTTCAGGTCCGATTCATGGATACACGACCCAACGACAAAAGTGGTCTTAGGATTTTGTTGCATGACATTCTTTATAACAACCTGGAGTATGAAAATTCGGTGGTGTTTCACGCCCGGGCCTCGGATAATACATAGCGAGACGTCTCGCCGGTCCCAGTTATTAACATCTATGGCAATTGTTATTGGCAAGTATGTATCCTCAAATATACTGATGACTATAGCTCCACCTTCAAATTTAGTACGTCCTCAGGGTTGAGGAGTTTCGATGCCAGTTGCATAGTGGAAAAACTGACATTCAGGTAAAAACTGGTTGAAGTAGAAGCCTACCATAAATAATAAGATGATGAATAAAGTTTGTTTTTGCGAAATTATCTAACGTCAATTAAATTTTATAAGCATCTATTAGTCTAAATATCTTCAAACGGTATCAGGCGTAACATTTACGAGTACCTACCAATGTTATTGTCTGTAATAGATTAGATATCTCTTTGTAAAGTACTCATACGCATATTAACAGTTCTTACGAGGAAAAACATAATTACTAATTATATTGATAATGTATCGACGAGGGGTCCGAGCCATTTAGATTTTACTATTAAAAACTTTGTTAGGAATAAATAGAAATCATTATTTTGTATTTTGGCTAAAGACGTATGACTGCCTTGTTGGTCTAGTGGTTGGCGTATGCGGCTGATGATCAAGAGGTCTCGGTTTCGATTCCCAGGTCGGACCACAGATTTTTGTGTTATCCACAAATATTTGTTTCGGAGTCTGGGTGTTTTCCTATGTATAATATGTATGTATTTATTTATGTATTTATTGTCCAAATTTTTTTTTTTTTTATTTAATTACAAAAAAAGTATGTTTATGTATTTATATCAGTTGTTTAGTACCCATAATACAAGCTCTGCTTGGTTTGGGACTAGATGACGTTGTGTGTAATTGTCCGAATTATTTATTATCTATACTAATATTATAAAGAAGTAAAGTTTGTGTGTTTGTTAAATTGTAAGGGGTAATCTCGGGATCTATTGAACCGATTTTAAAAATTCTTTCACCAATAGAAAGCCACATTATTGCTGAGTGTCATAGGTTATATAAAAAACCGAAAAATAAAAAGGCTTTTACGTGGTGATCCGTTTTGCAAAGTGAATCGGAGAAAAAACGGTCGAATGAAAGCGTTTCTTACGAACGCTGCCTTAACTATGATAGATATATTTTTGAGTTCTAGAGACAAGATGTGGAGCTTGAAAATGCCTACAAAAAAGTCAACGACAGCATATGTATAACTTTTATATTTAAGTTATGCCCAACGAAGTGGGCACGGGTCAGCTAGTTTATTATTATATTTGTCTGTGTTTGCAATGAGAAAATGAATACGATCAATTATTAGTCTTGAATCTGTATGTAACTTTCTTTTGTAATATTTGTGTGTTTATAAATCATATCTCATCATATTTCTCAGTATATATATTTATTAGGCCTTTCCATCTTTACAGATGATTTAGACAGCGCCTCTTCGACACTTCTTGAAGTGACTGTAAAGCCCAATACGGGAGCGACAAAGGCGTCCACACGCTTGACACCTAAACAGAGGACCGTCCGAGGCTCGAGCAAGCGAGACCCCCTCGTCTCCCCGCTGTCTCTTCTCACGCTTGTCCGCCAGAGTCCGGAACCAACTCCTGTCGTGCGTTTTGCAGCCTTCATACAATGTGCTCCCCCATCCACTGCGGTCATCGGCCAGTCCCTCCCACTCCCCGGGGCTGATCCCAAGCGTGCATATCCCGCTTTGCGCAGTCCTTAAAGCGCAACATGGGCCTGCCTATCCTTCTTTTAGCAAAAGCAACTTCACTTTTATTGGTTAAAATCTGAATTGGTTAAAATCTGAATTGGTTAAAATCTGAATTTGTTAAAATCTGAATTTGTTAAAATCTGAATTGGTTAAAATCTGAAAAAAAATCTCAGTAGGTACATCGTTTCTCAACAAGTGTATGAGATCGAACAGCCCTGTGTGAGGTAAAGTATTTAACACACGAACAGCTTCTCTCTTAGTTCACTCCCAACATGGACTGCAGATATGATCTAACACAAACACCTAAAACAAATTGCATTTCTATTAGTTACATACTTTTCAAAAACGCAAAGCTTTTATATAAATGTTATACAGAGATAATAATATAATTTCAGGTTTTGAATAATGCGAGACGCCCAAAATCGATCAGAGTGGTGTGCAATGGGAGAGGCCTATGTCCAGCAGTGGACTGCGATAGGCTGAGGATGATGAACAATAAAACAAACTGACGAATAGAAGATTATTGATCTTCATAAAATTAATAAGTTTGTTTGAATCCCATTTCATAACATTTATTATTTAATAAAGTTAACAATTTGATGGCTTAAAATAATTCCATTTAATTACCCACCTACATACATCCTACATGGCTAAGATAATAATCATGTGTTTATTATTAGTAATAACAAAAACAATAGAAAGTAATCATTTTAATTTTTAGATAACTGTTACCGTGTTTTATTTTATCAATGTCTTAGGCGCAAAGGGGGTTGGCTGACTGATAACAAAACTCCGTTTGCAGTAGTAGTATTTGATCACAGTAGAATAAATATCAGACTTTCTTGAGATCTCGAGGAATCAGAAATTAGATTTCAGAGAGATCTCGAAATCTATACATATATGTTTTTACTATCGTGAAACATTGTGAAACTTTAGTATTGATAGAAAGGATGATTACTTTCAAGAGTTACATATGGTTAGTTAATATTCTCAATGCTGTTCTGATTTAAATTTATCAATAATAAAAATATAGTTTTGAAGAAGGCAGATAGGTGTAAGGTAATTGTGGCAGGTCGAAATTATAATAGATATATTCAAGAGCACGGTTTATTTAAGAATGCATCTTGAGACAGCCGTCATTTCTTTTTCCTCTTCTACTTTCAGCTCAAATGTCATGCTGTAAGCCTAATGCAGATACACTAGGCATAGCCGGATCAGTCCCGGACCCGCACTCGGCCAGTGTGGGGACATAAGTGCCCAGCAGTGGAACGTTATGGGTTGTTGTTGGGGATACCCATAAAAATGGAGCATACAGTTCGTAGTCAGAAAAAAATAACCGTATTCCGACTAAGTACGAAGTCAAAAAAAACTCAAATTTGTTATTTGAGAGAGCCTGCATTGCTACACTTATCAGCTATCGTTCAGTGCATAAGATAACACGTCTGCCGATATAATTATTTAAAAAAAAGTAATAATTTACATTATGTAAATATTGTCGTCAATATCATAAATTATATATTTCATAATGCCTATTATTAGTATTAATGTTCCTGTAGGCAATCAGATAGCAATCGTTACAAATTATCAAATGACACAATCATTATAATTAACTTCTCATACGACATTATATCACGAGGTATCTTCTTGTTACGTATCATTTACTTTCGAATTTTATTTGATACACCAAGCAAAAAGGACTTATATACTTATAATATGTGATACTTCTGCATCATTAGGATATGGAACTAATATATTTATATTATATATTTAAAGATTGCAAAAGATTTAATGATGGAACTACTGGGAATAAAGCTAGACTATTAAATGGTACTGATATAGAGACACATAGCTTATACTTTGTGTAGGAACTGGTCTTATGTTCCTGCTGAACACAAGGGTCAAAAGTTAATTTCTATGGAGAGAATTAGGTATATCTAGGATTAGACTTGAGTGGAATACTAGAAGCTGTAAATGTTGATTTGTGCAATTTAGGATAAGTAGTAACTCTATACTTTGGTGTCTCGATGTAAACGATGATTCAAAAATTGTGTGTAAGCCCCTTTTGGTGATATATTCGTATATTTTACTGTGTTGTTGGTAGTTTTAGGAATCCACTTGTCTTAGTGTGATAGATTGTACTAAGACCCAAGGTAACTATACATGTTGAACCAAAATCATTTTATCAAAAGCTTATATAGTAGATTATATATTAATCAATGAAATATTACTTAAAATTAAATAAAAATTAAAATGAACACGACAGTGTATAATAAGAAACGGGTGATGTCACTAAGGAAAACCGACAAAGCATCAATAGTCTTATTACAACGAGAATACGATACAAATGTTTGCATTTGTCACCTTTGAATGTTAAAAACCGGTACGGGTAATGATTGACTGAAGTTATTATACCGATCACGGATAAACTACTAGGAATACTGATTAAGATGCAATTGCCATTGATCATTAATCGAGACAATACTTACGTAAATGTTATATATTATAAATTACGGTATCACTTCGGAAAATTATTTGATATTATATGAAATTTTTGGACGTATGCATTGGACGATTCACACACTGCATCGTAGCGCGGGTGGGTGTGTTACAACACGATACACATGCTTGAAAGAATATACCTACATATGTAATTGAATATGTTTATGAAATCCTATTAGTGTAAGACGTAAATTTGACTATATCTTTGAGGATAAAGAAGGGATTGGTTCTTAGGGTTTCAAAAATTGTATATCTTTATAAATTGAGATAAAGAGTTTTCACATTGGTTTCTAAATGATTGTTAAAATGTCTGAAAAAACAGAATTTTATTTTTTTTAATGTAAATATTTTAAAAATAATTTCATTATAAAAATCGACCCAAACCGCAGCTGAGGAACTAAATTGTCTACCGAATAATGATAATTATTGTGATCTGAAAATTGTCAAATTAAAAAAAAATGTAATTAAGTGTAATACATGTGTGACACAATATATTTGCTGAGTTGTACCAAACGTCAGTTGTCACTAAATTAACATTTTTTTCTAAAACTTTTAAAGTAATTTTCAATGCCTCTATGGTTGTGGGAAATGCAAATTTGTGTTTTTTTTTTTCATTAAAACGCGTAGTGCAATACACAGAACAAAGCAATGATGCAAATCACCAGTCTCGCAACCCCGTACGTAGTTAGACTACTTTTTGTAAAACAATTTCGCCCCGCGGCGTTACCCGTATGTACAGAATAACGGCGGGTAGCACCGCTGGACTTAGCTAGTACTAAATAATTTCAGGTACAACCTTACATCCAACGTCATAATTGATAACTGCACGGGAATAAATTCCTACCCACAATTAGATAATACAAGCAATTCATCATGATATTCGTGTCTCGCAGATAACGAGCGTAAGTACAGTTGCAACCGACGTAAAAATTCACTTGGAATGGAATAGACCGTAATTAAATCAATAACAGCTAAAATAGAGTCTGACATTTTTTACGGGGGAAAAAGTTTTGCACAGATTTTAGTCTGACATACAAAAACAATCGTCTGTCACTACTAACTCGCACTTAATAATTAAAACAGATCATTCAAAATTTCACACACACATAAACACACAATATAATATATGTACCTTTTTGGGGTTATGCTATGAATAAGGGGAACGCTTGCGTATGGCTACTATGTACCGTGTTGCTGTAAGCCTAAAATGATGCAGGGCATTACATGTTCAATATACTATCGTGTGGCTTGGCGACGCATCGCCACGGCATAGGAAGGCATAGGGATCGCTCCAATACGATCCCGGGATCCCGGTACCAATCCCGGGATTGTACGAAAATTTGAAATAGTTTATTATTAGGGGTTAAAGTATGAAATTACCGAACCTTCATGGTTAGAGATTTTTGAGTGAAACTTTTTTTCGAATCGTACTTTAAAAAAAGTGCTATTTTCGATTGAATACTTCAAGAAAGATGAATACTTCTAAAATTCGAGTGATTTTCGAATACGAGTTCTGACGTTGCGTTTGGAAAAGGGACTGCTAATGAACGCACCGTGTGATTTTTGTTTAAACACTTTCGTGATGGAAGTTTTGATTTAAAAAAACGAACCACGTGGAAGACTGACCACACATGTGAATAACAATGAATTGATAGAGACGATGGAAACCAAACTACCCAGGAATTAGCGGCATGGTCTAACGTTACCTTACCATTAATATTGATTTATTTCCGTCAAATCAATAGAATAAAAAATATGAAAAATGGGTGCCTCATGATTTGACTGATCTGCAGAAAAAACGCGTATTGAAACTAGTGTTGCCTTGTTGAATCGATACAGAAATGAAATTGGATCGAATTGTAACATGTGATGAAAAGTGGATTCTTTACGATAACCGTAAGCGAAAAATGCAATGGCTG
Organism: Phragmatobia fuliginosa; assembly: GCA_932526445.1. NCBI lineage: Eukaryota > Metazoa > Arthropoda > Insecta > Lepidoptera > Erebidae > Phragmatobia > Phragmatobia fuliginosa. The sequence continues at coordinate 12,073,703 of OW052074.1, read as the reverse complement.
ACCCCAGGTGAAATGCCGCAACAGTGTCCGAAAGCAACGCTTACCAATAAAAACAGTTGGTCTCAGCATGTCAGTCTCACTATAACTTTCTCCGATCTGGTCAAATAAAAACGACAGATTTTTAGTGTGCCGAACTCCGAACAATGATAGCAAAACTTGCAGTGAAAAGCCCCGACTCATGAATTGATCTTCACCATTGCTTCATGATAACGCGAGACCTCATACAGCACAATGAAAGACCGTTTTTAACTCTACAGGAATTGTAATTAGAAACCATTCGTCACTCTCCTTATTTGCCGGGCCTTGCTCCAACGGACTACCATTTTTTTTATGACTTGTACTATTTTCTACGTGATAAAAAGTTTTCTTCCCAGGAGGCAGTATAAAATGCTTTCACACAGTTTGTAGAATCTAGATCACTACAATTCTATCGCAAAGGCATAAATGACCTTTCTATTTGATGGCAGCAATGGATAAATAATAATGGTAGATATTTTACTTAATAAAATATGTTAATTGAAAAAAAAAACGAATTTGAATTTTTCAGTATAAATCGGCAATTTCATACTTTAACCCCTGATATTATACAGAATTGAATTAAGAAAATTACAAAACTAACCTTACTAAATAACAAAAGGAAAAAATACAAACAAATATGAATTATAACAAAACGAACAAAACAGTTAACAAATTTTGAAACTAGTATTTTATTGTCTTTTTTTTCAATAATAATTAGTATTCTAATTATAATTTAATTACGTACAAAATTTACAAATTAACAGCAACGTAACTAGCTCCACAAACGTAGCATTCCTAAAATAGGATCTATTTAGTGGAAATCGATACTGTTATAAATAAATAATACTTCTTTGTTTTATTATAAATGATTGTATTATTAGGTATTATAATCAATGTAAATAGAGTCTGGCCAACGAATCGTCTCACAACTACTTACAATGGCGGCAATTCAAAATATCTACAACTGGCAGCATTAAATATAGCATGAAAGGGTAGTTTTGCATTTTTACATTAATGTGACTATGCCATAGAAAAACACAAATGTATCAAATCGTGTTTTTCATATTATAGAAAACTATAGCGGTATTTATAACTTTTTTATTTTAGAAGTTATAAAGGCCTAACTTGTGAAATAAGCTGACTTAGAAAACTTCGTACAAAAATAAAGAAATAATAAGCAAATACAACAATGCATAATATGTATGTATTTACAAAAAAAAAGTATGTTTATGTATTTATATCAGTTGTCTAGTTTGGGGACTAGATGGCGTTGTGTGTAAAATGTCCGAAATATTTATTATTTATTATTATTATTAATTATCTATTGGGCACGATTTAATTATGGGTGAGTACATAACCCTATTTTATGCGTGGCCTGACACACACTTGGCCAATTTTTCATTAAAATAACTCAAACAATAAACATAAAATAAAATGTAAACATTGTCTGATTTTACCGATTTGGCCATTGCTGGGAGACCTGAAAATTAGGCTCGTGAAATCTTCATAGGTATTGTAATTTATGACCAAATTCTAGCACTGTAACGCCAGGCCCAAGTTTGTATGGATTTCGGGTTTCTCCTTTACAAATTATCATTTAAATGTTCCCAAATCATATCTTAAAGCTAAAGAATAAGCGTCGGACGTTGCGAGTTATAGAGGTATATGTATCTTTTGTTAAGTTTACTACTATTGTCAAAAATTTCAAAGCCTAATTTATTTCAAAGCGTGAATTTATTTATATGAGATTAACTTTGTCGACTTTAGAAAGATTTGAGTGGAACGAAATAGGTTTTATTAGCCTGGGTTTTTTTTGCAATCCCGGGAAATTTCGGGATTGTTTGTCAATCCTTGGATTGTAATCCTGGATAAAAATCGGTCCGGGATCCCGGGATCCCGGTATTCAATCTCTATACCCCAGTCCCTGAAATGAAAATAGGAATAAATAATCCTCGTTTTCACTGGTAGTAGCGTGATGTAAACAGCCTATAGCTTTCATGGAAAAATGTGGCTATCCAACAATAAAAGAATTTGTTAATTCGGACCAGTCGATTCTAATATTAGCGTGTTGAACCGTACAAAACCCTATAGCTTTATAATTTGGTAAGTTTTATTTCATGTCAGTAAATGTTTGAATACACTTCGAAATTGACAGTTTTACAGTCTGGTCATGACAATTAGTTTCTAACAGCAATTTATCATTTCATATTAAGTAGCTACAAGACGCACAGATTTTGTTTTATATCTAAAAGTGTCACATGCAAACGAACTGAAAATTCATTAACCTTGTATTAACACGAGTAAGACGTAATAAATTCGAACTATATCAGATAAAATAATCAATCTGTTTGTTGATTAAACGATAACCTATTTATTTCTTCCGTTAGGTCTGTTTATTTATTCGTTAATATTGCTGGTACGGTACACATGATTCTATACATGTAATATAACTAGTTTTAGTAGTAGTGTATGACAGTCATTGTACTTAATGACAACCTATGTACTTTCTTCAACATCAAGGTATCTTAATGCCAAATTTAGTTAAAATTGGTTCAGCATACCGACGAAGTTAATTTCGAATTTATAAAATCAGTAAGGGCTATAAGTATCTTGTATCGTACAATGGTCCAATAGCTAGGACTAACTGCGAAAACCGTCCAGGAAAACTAACTAACTAAGTATCTAAAGCCGGTTCCAAAAATAACGGGTCAGTCACATAAACCAATAACGGGTCAGTCACATAAACCCGAATATCTCCCGAACTACGTATGCCATCCTAATGAAACGAAGACTGTTCAATTGAGAATTTAATTATACAGATAAAAAATAAAATAAAACTTAGTTACACCCACAATATTAATCTTAAATTAAAAAAAAACTAAAGTAGTCATATTTTTCTTAAGATTACATTTTTTTTATGATTGTTTTTTTGCTGTTTTTCATCACTTTCTTCATTTAATACTTTGTATTGCCTCCACGTGATGAAGCCTCCAGTGATGAAAAACAGCAAAAAAACAATCATAAAAAAAATGTAATCTTAAGAAAAATATGACTACTTTAGTTTTTTTTTAATTTAAGATTAATATTGTGGGTGTAACTAAGTTTTATTTTATTTTTTATCTGTATAATTAAATTCTCAATTGAACAGTCTTCGTTTCATTAGGATGGCATACGTAGTTCGGGAGATATTCGGGTTTATGTGACTGACCCGTTATTTTTGGAACCGAGTGTAGTTTGTTAAATTTATAGAATAGAGATTCTTTATTAAAATATGCTTTGACCCTGATTAATACTAGACTACTTTGGATTAATAATAGTGTGCATGCAGATGAGACATACATAATGCAATAAAGCATATAAGATTTGCATAATTACCAATAAGACTACCTATATTAAATAACAACAATATGCATTTTTTATTACAATCATCATATTATTACCATTGAATGGTATCATAGACGGAAGATTGGTTTTTCTACCACTCCTACGCCATTGAAGTATTGATGCGGATTGCTAAGAATGCATCCAAGTTTTATCGATATATGGTTTAAATACATAAAAGAAAAACTTAAAGCCAAATATGAAAAAAAAAACTACGCTGATAAAGTATGAGCCAAATTTTGAGGACATGGGATAAAAAAACATTACTGAAGAAACAAGATAATTGATAGATAGACTCTACCAAGATGCCTTCGTAATCGGTAATCAACTCGTCTTAAGAGCCTTAATTATCTTTTAAATGTTTAGTAATTTAATAAATACTTTGCAGGAACCACTTTCGTGTGCAGTGTGTTTTTGATTTGCACACTGCAAAGATGCACTCCACAAAAAACTTTTATTACAAAATCTAGTCTCATAATAATGATGTTTATAAAATGTTTATCAATCCATTTCAATTACATTTAAGTTTCTGTCAGTATAAAATACTATAGGTATAGTAGGAGGATGTTACGTAATTTTTATTTTTTGCAGTGATTTTGTTTTGCATAGTATGGTCGCATAGTTTGACTCTTACCACACCCAAACGGGATGAAAAAGAGTAGTGACATTTCTTCTTAATCCGTCATCGCACAGACAGTATATTTATCATCATCATCAACAAGGGCGGTTCGGGAGTCATAGGGGTCATGACCCCCCTGGGCTGGGTCCAGGATCCAGGCGGAAAACTAGTTTTTAAAATAATCAATAATACAAAAATAATAATAGACTGTTATTGCGTGTGTAGTAAAAACATAATATTAAACATGTTTTGTTACAATTTATTCAAGACTAGTAAACAATTAGCATTAACACCTTATACATTGTTACTATAGGCCGACCGTTTATCTGAGTCCTCGCCTGTATGACGACAAAGGGGACTGAGACAGGTGCGGGCGGCGGGAGCGGTTCGTGAGATATATCGCATCGCAATATCGGCTGTGCATGTCGAAATGGCAGTGGTAGTACATAACGCAGTCGATTTCTGGTCTAATTTTAATTGCGATATTGAGGTGTATAAGAATTAAAGGATATATGAGAGATATAGGAATTTTTTGCAGTATTATGGCTCTGTAACATCCTTTCAGTGAATTAAACAGCATCTCTGTGGCAATGTTTAGCATGACTGTAGAGTCCAGTACGAGGCATTTAATATGGCTACACTGCCAGTTACTGCTGATAATGACGTCTCGGGTTCAAATCTCGGGTCGGGCCAAACGACTTGTTGGGTTTTCCTTACAGGAAATTCCCGAGTATGGGAGTTTGGTGGTTTGGTTTGTTTGTTAGATTTCCGTGAAAATACTGTACTTTTGCGTACTATATATTTTTTTAATAATGCATAGTACTATGACCCGAAATATAGTACTATACTATCTATTACAGTAGGGTTGGCAACCCTAAATTGTCAACAACTATATAATCCCCCACCATCTGGGGCCCAAACCGGATCCGCCCTTGATCATCAACGGCTTTAAGCACAGCTGGTCAAAGGCCTGTTCTTAAAAGTGGGGTTATAAGGTAGGTATAGATACACATACGTAGTTGTGCTTATCAGCTTGTGAAGATCCTGATAATGAGATCTCAGCATTCAATTATGATTTACACGTGTGTGTATTACTAACTAACCGCTAATAGCTTCATTCGCTTCCTAGGCGGTTTACCACATTAACATTCAACACACCTTTAACCTTGCGAAGGGTTTCTTGTGTCAAATATTTTATTTAGAATTTTATCTCATAAAAAAGAAGGATCGCTAAGCCTTAAATACTAACATTATAAATGCAAAAATAACTTTGTTTGTCTTCCTTGCTTTCACGACAAAACAACTGAATCGATTTAAATAGAATTTGGAACACAGGTAGTCTAGAGCCTGTAAAGAACATATTATTATCGATATAACCGACATACACGAGGGACTAGACGGAGACGTGGACGAAAGCTAGTTTAATATTAAAGCAGCTGATCTTAAAATCACGCTTTTGACAATATAAACAATAAAATAAACGACTAACCGTTACATGCAATCAGTTAAGACCAACAGTTAGAACATACTACAAACAACTAACTACAACACAAATTTTTAATGGGACTTTTAATAAAAAGTGTTTTTTGCAATATTGTGCGTCGTGCTAATGAAAGGTTCATAGCTACACACACTATTATACACATAAACGTCTAACTATGAGGTACTGCCCAAAAATCTGAAAGCAATTAATGAAAAAATATTCTGCGTTAGATCAAAGGCAACACATACACATTAAGTAACTGTTCTTTACCTACAATACAGTATTTATTGTCTTCGTAAAGGTAGAAAAAGTAGTACAATTTATAAATCAACATTTTTTCTATGATATCATATTGTAAACAATATTCATTAATAAACTCTTACATAATAATATTGCCATACTTAGTACGGACCTGTTCTAAATTCCGTTCTTCATAAAGATACATTTTCTACCTATGTAATGCCTCCCTGTTAAATTTCAATTATCCACTGCAAAATGGGTTCTTTCAGTTTAGTGTTAAGTCAGAATGGCTACACGTGCGTGTTTGGTGTAACATATTTATGGATTTCTTCTTTAATGTAAGTAGAACCATGAAAATATTGATAAAAATCACCACCACAGTACTTATAAAAAGTATGGGCACTGAAATCAATACAGGAGGAAATCGGTTCACAACTTATCCGGATGTTAGTGGTCTCTTTACTTGCAACTTACAGTTAACACTAGATTTAAAGCTAATAAATGATTCCTAAACCACACCAGAATATTAAAAAACTTAAATCTAAACAGACGGTGATAAACAAAGTACAGTACCTACTGATAATATTATAAATTATATATCCCTCACCATGTTATCTCACTTTTATGACTGCAGAAAAATGTAATTATAAAAAGAAACTCCTCTTAAAGATAAATAGTACGTCATAACCTGTCATAACTCTACAACTTTCACACCATACTTTCATATAACGATCTGACACTCGTCCCACCCCACCTCATAAACATTATCTAATAGTCCATTACTGAACATATGCCTCCCCTTCGAAAGAAGGTTTTAGCCTGGCTTGGATTGGTAAAAGGTTTGTTTCAAGTTTTCCTTTTCTTTAAAGTGCTGTTGTCCTGCGTAGTTAACATATTTAGTCGATTCTTACGACACCTCCGGGATGGTAAGGAAACACTCCGTATTTTTAATCCGCTACAACGGATGTAAAAAGTTGTAAATGCAACGCTTGTATTGGTGACTTTTGGGTCGGGAAATGTTTAAACATTTCTCTCTAAGAAAATCATGTGATGCAATCATTCGACCTCCTTACAGTTTGAAAAGCCAATAACCGACAAGAGTGTACTAAATACTTATAGTATTGGCACATTTACAATGGTAATGTTCTTCAATACGTACGTGCGATTTGAACTAAGTATTCAGTTAGAAAGTTAACAGTTCAAGTAAATAAATAAATCAGAGTTAATAATTGCAGTACAGTGGCTACATAAGCTATATCTCCGTGATAAGACATAGGTATACTATCGGTATTTTGATTTGTGATAACAAATACATTATCGATTATATATAAATAGGTATAAATGTATCACCATATAAGTTAAAGTTTATAAACTGTATCATATCCTTGCAGCTAACCAGTCTTAAGGAGTTGCAACTTGAAACTCGTCGCTGTTGAGTGATTAAATCGGATTAAACAATGAGCAACGATAAACAGTAAGTACAAATATAATTTAAAAGTTCGTTATTATAAAAAATATAAATTCAAGTGGGAAAAAAATTCCAATAGGTTTTAACGTTACAAGAATACCGAAAAAGAGTTTCTTTTGATTCCAAAAATAACCGTATCTTAAAGAGATTAATACTTAAATATTCTTTATTTTTTAAAGGATTTTACATTATTTTTTGATTTTGAGTTGGTACTTTATAACATTTTTATCTTTTTTTTTTTCTTTTTTTTTTTTTATTATATATATTTTTATATATATTTTTTTTATTATCATTGTTACTTTGCTTTATTATATAAATATTTTAACAATAACATACATACCATGCAATCAATGAATTTAATGCCTTCATATTATTAATAAAATATTATTTTACGTAAATAATCCCCCGTTTGGTAAACAACTACTGCCGGATTTGATCAGCAATACTAACCCGAGCACATGAACGTATAAAGCCAGAGCACCATTAAAATAAAATTAAAGGATTTTTTCTCAAACAACATTAACATTTTTAGATGGCATTGACAATATAGAAAAGCATATATCTAGCTCTCATTTATTTATAATACGTGAAATACGTCAACAAATTAACTAGTTGGACGTATATTATTATGTAAACATTGTTAGGTTTGCGATACCGACCGACTACCTGTGTAAAACACCACAAACCATAGAGGTTTCTCGTTTAGGTTAGGTTTCTAAAGAATATATTTTTTTACTTATATTTTATATGATAAATAAATAAATTACGAATATTTTCCAAAGTTATTATATAAATCAAAATTAAAGAATACCATACTTAACAATAGGTAAGCTTTATTAATTTTATCTTATCTTATATTATTATATTTTATATTATCTGCCTTTGCTAAGATTCTGGAATCTTTGATTTGCCCGTATATAAAGTCTCATTTGAAGCTCTACGTACTGACTCTCAGCATGGATTCGTGAGTTCTAGATCTACTTGCACCAACTTGGTTACGTTCACTGAGACACTAACTTGCGCCATTGATTCCGGGAAACAAATCGACGTGATATACACTGACTTTAGTAGAGCATTTGATCGCGTCCCTCATTATATACTTTTACATAAATTGACCGCTTACGGAATCACTGGCTCCCTTTTCAACTGGATAAAGTAATACCTTGAAGGTCGTTCTTTCTTTGTTGCCATCAACGGGTATCGTTCTGATTCCCGTGTGGTCACCTTGGGCGTACCGCAGGGATCACATGTTGGTCCAGTGTTATTTAACTTCTTTATTAATGATCTTCCCAGTAGGATAAAATTCTCTGAGTGTTTTATGTATGCCGACGATTTGAAGTTTTGCAGAGTGATTGAATCTGATCAAGATATTGAGATGCTACAGGGAGATATTGACCTTTTGGTGCAGTGGTGTGGTGATAATGATATGGATCTAAATATAAACAAGTGTTGTCACGTCAAATTTACTAGGAAAACAAAATTAAAACCATCCATTTATTATATTTTTCGCACTCCGATACAGGAAGTGGAACAGATAAGGGACCTGGGAGTTTTATTCTATAAACAGTTAACTTTTGCCCCTCACATCGAAAACGTGATTAAAAAAGCTTCAAGAATGCTTGGGTTTATTATCAGAAATGTAACTCATTTCCGTAACAGTAAGACTAAAATTTTACTTTATAATTGTTTGGTCCGCAGCTCACTCGAATATTGTAGCATTGTATGGAGACCGCACTATGCCAGTCACGCGCTGAGACTGGAAAGGGTTCAGAAGCGATTTCTGTGGCATCTGGCAAATTCTGCCGGGATGGCCAAAAAGAAAACATCGTACAAGGACAGACTTTCACATTTCAATATGCTCTCGTTACAAAAGAGGAGAGATTTACTTGATTCTGTTTTTATTTTTAAAGTTCTCAGAAACAAAATCGACTGTCCCCAATTCTTGAGCCGGATAAACATACGCGTACCCACAAAATATCCAAGAGCCCCTGTTACTCCTTTACATCCTCCTCTACGCAGAACGGTCTTGGGTGCCAGTTCTCCCATTTCCCGTCTCTCCAAACTGTTAAACAGCTGCAGTGATCTCGTTGATGTGCACTCCGACTCACTTGGTAGGTTCAGAAGAGTTCTGTACGGGGGGTAAGAGCGCGTATTTGAGCCAGCGTTCGGTTGTGACTTTGCGTCCTCAAGTTTGATCTTCAATGTATTTTTTTTATGTTGAAATCTATTTGTGATGTTTAATTTATTATAAAATTTATGAAATTATGTTATCAAACAAAGGGTGTTTGATGTGCTTGCCTGTAAGAAATTGTTACATTAGGCTATAAGTTCATTGAATGTATTTATTATACTCTGTCCATTCCTATAATATCTTTTTGACAGTTCAACAAATTTCGAAATTAGTGACGCCCTCACACGTCACCAATTCGATTTGAAATCAAAATCAATCGATATAAATTTCTATATGTCAGTATTGTAAATAAATAAAATGTGCACTATTATGATATATAATTGGTCCAGAACAAAGAAAACTTCCTAACACAGACACTTGAAAGTATTATGTGATTTTTCAAATGTATTTTCTCATAACTCTGGATTTAAACGATATTAACCACACGTTTCAAAGTTAAATTTTACTAACACGTGCATAGTTACATTTTAAATCAGTGGTCCAAAAATAAATTAATTAATGCACAGAGTTATTGTTCTTTATTCTAAGTTTGAACTTAAATTCCAAAATTTCGACAACATTTCCTTGCAAATAATCAATCTTGAAGTCATACTATTTTAATTTCCTTTCTATTTTATTAAATTTACAGAAACAATACTTACATGAAGTCAAATTATTTTGATCATAATAATATGATAGATTATTTTAATCGTTTAATCGATTTATCGTATTTCAAGAACTGTTTTATATGTTGTTTTTACCCTTAGACTAAGAATGACCTTTACCTATGCACACTGCCCACTTCCCTACCCGTCTATAAAGTACGACATTACTGTAGTACATTATTACGAAAAAAAATACCGGGAATTTGTAGACGTGACCTGTCAAAAAGACAATAAACGAATGGACAAAGTATAGTATCAGTGTATTCAATTGTTGGTGAGCCAAATTATAAAAAATAAAAAATAAAATAAAATTTGAAAAGTATTTTGATGATTTAAGGTTTAATAACTACATTCTTAATCTATACAAATAAATAAAATTTAAGTTCATGTTCATATTTGCAAACTAACAGCTTTTTACTAAATATGATAGTAAACACGTTACTTACAACAAAAATCTATTTTAAAATTTTTATCTGTCTGTTTGTCGGACTGTCTGTTTCTTCCGACATATCTCTAAAACAGTTGGATCAATTTTGACGGAACTTTCACTGGCAGATAGCTGTTGTTTTATGGAGTAACTAAGGATACTTTTTTAGCCCCGCGCCGATATCCACTATTTACAACATCATACGCGGGTAACACCGCGGGACTCAGCTAGTTATAAATATAAGTATATAATCTAAAGTAATCAATATAATAATAATTATAAATATAGGGAGTATAAGACGGGAATCGATTGTTAGTTCAATTTTAATTACAATTCATAATTTTGAATTTGAGATCGATTTCCTTGACTTGAATTTTATATTCATCATCAGCCTATCGCAGTCCACTACTGGACATAGGCCTCTCCAATTGCACGCTACTTAGTTCGATCCTCGGCGACTCGCATCCAGCTCCTGCCAGCCGTCTTGCGCAAATCATCACTCCACCTGGCCTGTGGACGTCCTACACTACGTAGGAAATTAAATTAGTATTAAATTAATTTAATTCAATGTAGCTTTTTTTAATATTCATACTTTCTCTTCCAAGCCTTTATCAATACTAAAAGGCTTTGGCGGTAATAACTAGTTCTTTTCATATTTAAACTAGGTCCTTTCTGTTTATAAACTTTAACCCAAATTAAAAATTCCTTATCTCATGAAAAAAAAGTTCGGAATTCAATTTGTGGCACTAGTTATTTAAAGTTTATATTGCTGCACGAATACTTCTTCAGGCTGTTGTAGTCCAGTGTTGAACTAAGGCTTTCTAAAGTGCACGACCTTCCCTGTGGCCCTGCGTAGAATAGAATAGAATAGAATAGAATAGAATAAACTTTATTGTACACTAGTTAATACATGAAACATAAAATAACACTATAATAAGCAGATTGACCATGTACAAATGGCGGCCTTATCGCTAAAAAAGCAATTTCTTCCAGGCAACCTTAGGATGGAGAAAAATTACCTTGAAAAATAAACGAGTTTCAGTTTCAACTTTCCTGCGCAGTCCAGGAAAGTATACTTCAATGTACCTAAACTTGTATAACTGAATTTCTTTATATTCTCCTGAAGACGTGCGTAATGTACGATAATAATAATTATCTACATTTGATATAAGAACCTTAGACCCTACAACCTTCCAATATTTTAAATGCGGCCAAGTGGCCTAGATTAGCTCAGTCGATGACATTGTAACGTTTTTATATTATGTGTCAATCGATTTACGGTCATTTCTAATAACCAGATAGATATTATGTACACAATCTATCAACATCTTACATATTATTAACCAACAATGAGGCTGCACACACACACTATCATTGTAGCAGTAGACTATTCTATTTATATTCTCGTAGTTAGTAGATATTTTAGGAATCGGTCAATGTTTTTTTTTAATATTGTAGCCCATTTTATCATTAGATTGTTTAGTATTTTAACTGCGGAACATTGGCCAACAATACTGCGCTCGCCAAACGGTGTGGTCTATCCTTCTCATAAATGTGTCTTGAGTAGTCTCCTTCGTTCGTCGGTTCTTATGACACCCATGGGATAAATATTTATGGTGACACTCCGTGTTCTTAATCCATCATTTCACGGATATAAAAGCCCCTACTATAATCTACTTATTTATGAATCTAAATTACACTTTTCCATAGAAAAACCATTCGGTACCTTAACACGTTTATCTAAACTTAAAAATGATATTTTATAAATTTAAGAGTCCTCCAAGACCATAGGAGTATTATACGTAAGAGACTTACATATAATGATTGCGAAGAATATTAAGAACGTTTTTGTCGTTATTTAAACAAATATTAAATAAAGATCTACTATGAACCACCAATGTTTCTGATGTCTACTTTAATATCAAACATAATTATATATACTAATAATATATAATTATTTACCTACCTATTTAACGTTAATATGACCGATCATGTCGAAAAGATCCGAATATTGTTTCCCAAATTACTTTTTCCATAAATTTTATTTCATTATATTGTAGTAGGTACTTTTAAATATTTCTAATAAAGAATATAAGTCTATCTTTCATCATATTGTGTCGGAATTAGGATGTGAACGGAAAAGGTATTCGTAGCGTAACTTCAAAGAATACCTAACTAGGTTATTACATGTACATTAATTAATAATATAAATGTATTACGCAAAAACACATAAACAGCATACAAATTATATAGATACAATTGTGTCTCCAAAATATATTAATGAAAGTTATAAAGAGCTGTTGGAATTTCGATTTAGTTAGAAAGTGAAATCTGTACTAAGTTGAAGCTTAAATTGATTTCATGTTATCTTATCAATTAAAAGATTGCTGGTGGGGACTTTATCAGAGCACATGACAGTTATTGATAGTATTTGTTGGTCATGCACTTAATTAGTGTCTCAAGCAACTAATGGATTTATTTTATTTCGATTTAATATAAATATATTTTATGTTTGTTACATTTTGAATGATTTTGTTGACTAAAACATTTTTCAAGGAGATGAATTTGCATTTTCTTAGTTTTAGTTTTTCTTTTAAAGTCAGTTATATTTTACTTGCAATTTTCTTGTTTTTATAGCTTGATTCAATCATGGATATTCGAAAACATAGAAAGAGTCATAGAGCTCACACATATAGAAGCTAGCGTGTTAACTTATAGTATTTCTATTAAGCTTAATAACAAATATTTTAATTATATGTGATAACTAGTAAACAAGTTAAATGGAGAAAGAGTCGTATCCAGCCCTTGAGCCCGTGTGCAATCATTACTTTAACGGCCTTTAGTAAGCGCGCAGATTCAATAAAAAAGTCCTGACAATTAGTTGTCCTTACTCGTACTTTCGGTATGAAGAAAGAAATAATACAACCGTAACTCAACATGCATAGTTGCGGGTAATGGGAGTCACCTGACCCGCACCTACACAAATTAGAAAAAAAATAAAAAGAAAAAAATCTATTACACACTGATATTATATGAACTGCATATCACAATTTGGAACGTCTAACTAACAAGTACGTGTAAAAGTCTGAATCACCTACTGCAAGATATTCGGCACTTACCTTCTATTTTTAGGGGACAAGTGACGCTGTTTACGCGTCGCTCTAGTGTAGTGTTTCGTGGATATAAGGGTGACTCCCATTGACCGCTGACTCCCATTACCCTACTCTCCCCTACTGCCCCGGTCGAGCCGAAATCGTGCTGAAATCAGCGTTGCTCTGCTACCTAGAGCCACTAGCTCAGGAAAGACGCTACTATAAATCATGATAATCAGGCCGTTGCAGCCCACTGATTGACATGGGTCTCTCTACAAAGTTGCCGCAGAGCCCTGTATTACTATTTGTTGGAGCAATCTAGATTACTATAACTTATTATTTTTTATTTTTGTTCAGGAAACCTAAAGTATATGAAAATATACTAGAATGTATTGGCAATACTCCAATGGTGAGACTGAATCGAATACCCAAGGATTATGGACTGGAGTGCGAAATGTGTAAGTATCTAAACTTGATGTTATATACGAATTATGGTTTTATTCGGTACTCAAAATAACAGTTTCAGTTATAAATTTTCATAATTATAAGACACATACTCGTATACAACTTTCCTTTAATGAAATATGTTATGTCCTTCGTCTTCATTAAAATACTTAATTGAATTCTTAATTGAAATTGAATCAGCAACAAATGGGACCTAAAACTGGTATCACGATAAAATATGTAACCAAAGTAATCTACGACATAACAACCTCTGACGTACAAGAAATGTAGGAGTCTATGGTTTTTATGCCGTTAAAAACTAGATAGCAGGCCCATACTTGCCTGCTACATATATCGTGCAAGGCTCAAGAACTGCTAAGAGTTGAAAAAAGCTGTCTCCAGAGTGAGAGGAACTGTCCACACAAATGCTTAGCTGTACTGAGTCCAAACAAGTTAAACTACAAGCAATAACTAATAAGAAGAGACTCACCATGCAATACACTTTAGCTGGGAACACAAACTGGGGACGGATGCAGACAATGTCGGTGTGGAGGTTATCAAGTACATAATATAAATACGAAACGTGTCAGCAACGTTACAGCTTTAAGTGTGACTTGGAGAGACACATTCGTCTGTACTCTGATGTGTGGAAGAAAGATCGCTCATATGAGAACATTCATGTGAGAAAAATACATAACAGCCCGGAGTATGGAAGTTTTATCGGTGATTCCCACCCGTGCCTCAGAGAGCATGTTAAACCGTTGGTCTCGGTTATAATGAATATCTATAGCAATCGTTATTGGAAAGTCAGTGCCCTCTGCCCTCAGATATAGTTTAGTTCTCCCTTAGTGTTGCAGAGGTCTGATTCACTCCGCAGAAAAACTTATAATCAGGTAAAATCGGTTGAACTAGTAGCCGAACCCAAATAATCTTGGGAATAAAGAAGAATTAGAAGATACACTGAACTAAAAAATTGACCGATAACGATTATATCGTAGCTCCAGCAATAAAATTGCTGCAACTGCAATTTATGGTTATCTATCTCGTACAAAGGTCACGTAAATAACCCTGAAATGCGTATTTTTTAATAATGTATAAAAAACACTAACGTTATCTAATAGACCTAACAACATATACTACATATTCTAAATAACCAACAGAATTAGTAAAATATCTTAAATTACCATATTACTTTCATATTTTATATAAATCATAGATCACAAAAAAAAATCCTTTTTAGTCACTAGTTTCAAGGCTCTTATTTTCCTACTACTACCTTGTCAAGGTAAAATTTAGATAAAAGATTATATTAATATTGTTATCAATATATTCGAAGGCTTAATATATTGGTAGGTGGTCTGTAACAATACTTATAAATACATTGAACCTATGTCGTCTACTAATCGTGATTAAAATCTATGTGTCAATTATATTTACCTACCACAAGTGTGAGCCGTGATATGCGGTTTAATTCCATTAGTATCTACAACGTCTAATACTCATGATAAGTATCTATTTATATATCTATATCAAGAGTATTTTAGTACCACCAAGTTAGAATACAATGAATACATATGTATACAGATAGTTGTACTTAATTTTACACAAACATTTTGATTATGTACGTTCCCTAATTTCTACAAGTAAGATCGTACCATATTCCTGTAAAGAACGCTTTCTATAAAAAGAGCGATTTGCTGTAACAATACAGAATTTTATTTCAGATGCGAAATGCGAGTTCTTAAACCCTGGAGGATCGATAAAAGATCGTATTTCATACACCATGGTGCAAGATGGAGAGAGAAGAGGTCTCATTAATTCTAAGAGTAGACTAATAGAGCCAACCTCTGGAAACACCGGCATTGGTGTATCATTAACGTGTGCAGTACGAGGTAATTCTATGAGTCTTATATCTCTTAATATTATTTTAAAAAACATGAAAAATATCTTGAATATCATATAATCATAATGAAACATTTTTTTTCACAAATTGCTAGTAGAAACATATAGCGCAAAATTAGTCATGGTAGGCTTTTAAGTATTTCAATAAATACGCTCTTTAGATTGTATCTCATTGAAACATCAATCAAACATCTGATGATTATACCATTTGAAGTTAAGTCGTTGATTATAGTTTACAAAATTTATTGTTCTATTTTAAGGCCGCAGTTGTTTAAATTGATCCATTGAAGAAATATTTCAATTCCGTATCGTAGCTTATTTTTACCACACAATGTCGTCTTCAGGCGATATGGAATTGCTCCACTTAATATTTTCTTTGGATTTTCATATTGACTGACTGGCTATTCGCATATTTTTCAGGTTACGACTGTACCATAGTAACGCCTGATAAGAATTCTGATGAAAAAATGAGTACAATGGGTCTACTGGGGTCCGATATTGTACAGACCCCGGCTATGGCTCATTATGATGACCCCGAAAATTTCGTAGCAGTCACCAACAGGCTGTTACAGCACTATCCTAATGGAGTTTCAATGGATCAGGTAAATATTTGTGAAGGTCTTTGTTTGTTTATAAGTTTTTTTTAAAAAAAAAAGACATTCGCATCCGCATCCGCATTAGGAATATAAATTCCTGTGTCGCGGGGGACTTTACAAACATACAAGAAACGGACATAAAGAAAAGTGTTCGCAAGAAGTATTAAATTAGCGTTATATTTCTACACATTTACATCAGCCGTATTATAACCGTATTATAACCCAAACACGACAATATTTAAATAACCATTCTATTGTTATATTGTTATATAAATCCTTGTAACCTGACATTTTGATCATCGATAACAAGAATTATTTACAAAACTAATATTCGCTTTCATTCGTATAACTAATTTTACCCAATATGACAGGAGTAAATTCCGACTGGGGTGCTATGAGCCGAGGATCCAGGTATACCCTCGAAAGGAAGCACCTGGAACCCTGATGTACCTCGGGCCACGTACGGCTTGTATATGACCCCCTTCTGTGTGGGAACCCCGATATTCCCTTTTATTCTCCCCAATGGGGGGGCACGCACGCTTTGTAGCGCTCACGCTGCCATCATGACTACTTCTGGTACGGCCTCACCTGTCTCCCACAGGCATGCGCTTATGAGTCGCCAGCGAGTTGTATTTTCCCCTAATAATAACTTTCAATTTCTAATCCGACAAAATATACGAAAGCAGATAAAGATTGTCCTGAAATGAAGCTGAAAGAGTAGAGCTGAAAAGCGACTTCCACATACAGCGCAAACAAAATGTACAACAGCGCCATTTACCGAAAAAACACTGAACCACGGAGTAACTAATCCTGAATAGCGATATAGAAATTCATGTGTCGATTAGCATATACGCAACCACCCAACATCAATCGTTGGGCAGTGGCCCGTCGAGCATGATCACCTCACCTGGTCGGAAGATCCTCCCTTTGTGTTGGAGGGACACGTCACCCGTCCCTTCACAGACTTATTAATCAAAATATAGTTAGTGATATAAATCTAATAAATTAGCATTCAGTTCCTCATAGTATTTCTTATATCTTCATTCATATTCATTCATAGTTTCATTTAGGTATAACATCTATCGGTACATCATCCATCATAAATATTCATAATAGTAGTTATTGAACTATAAAGTTTACGTAGGAGCAAATGCAGTTATCCAGAAAGATCATAAAGAAATATTTTAATATATATAAACGCTAACAAAAAATGATTAGTTTATTTTAACAAAAATTTTAATAATCATAATAAAAATAGTTTGAAACTTACATTTCATATTTTCCCTTCCTTTTTAGGGTTCCGTAGCCAAATGGCAAAAAACGGAACCCTTATAGATTCGTCAAGTCTGTCTGTCTGTCTGTCTGTCCGTCCGTATGTCACAGCCAATTATTTCCGAAACTATACGAGCTATACTGTTGAAATTTGGTTAGTCGATGTATTCTGTGAACCGCATTAAGATTTTTACAAAAATTTAGAAAAAAAACAATACATTTTGGGGGTCCCCATACTTAGAACTGAAACTCAATAAAAAAATTTTCATCAAACCTATACGTATGGGGTATCTATGGATAGGTGTTCAAAAATGATGTTGAGGTTTCTAGTATCATTTTTTTCTAAACTGAATAGTTTGCGCGAGAGACACTTCCAAAGTGGAAAAATGTGTGTCCCCCCCCCTCTAACTTCTAAAATAAGAGAGTGATAAAACTAGAAAAAATATATGTCATACATTATCATGTAAACTACCAACGAAAATTGGTTTGAACAAGATCTAGTGAGTAGTTTTTTTTTAATACGTCATAAATCGTTACACGCAATTTACCTTTCATCCAGTCAATACACTAGTATAAAACATCGATTAAAGTTACAACGAACTACAAGAACTTTTATATGATGTTACTTGCTGATACGGAACCCTTCATGGGCGAGTCCGACTCGCACTTGGCTGCTTTTTTTATCAGTTGTTGTAAACGACAGACAGAATTTCACTTACACATATGAGCAATGAGCATACTGATTTTATATAGAGGTAAATTTTGTGAGGTTGTAGAGGGTAATCTACTGAACCTATTTTGAAAATTCTTATTGTCCGACATGTAAGCGGGCGGGATATTTACTTAGAAACTTAGAATATCCTTAAGTGTTGCTCAATGATTTATAATATCATTGGTGTCGCTACATTAATATGCTTCTGTTTTGAAGCCACAAATAAATGTCTGAATAACAATGACTTTCTGTGCAGCCGTGGTAACACTTTGGTCGAGCCTGCCTCCTCCAAGATGAGATTAAAAATTAAATAAGTATTTGAAATATATCAAATAAAATGTTTAAAACATTTAACTTTTTATTAATCACCAACCCATAATGTCCCACTGCTGGAGGGTTAAGGCCCCACCCTGGCCGAGTGTGGGTTGGGGACGCGCAAGACACGTAGTGGCAACGTAATCATACCGTTGGATGTTTTTAAGCCACCCGAAGGCCTCCAACTAAGCTTCACGACTGCTACCTTATGATAACAACCGGGACCGACTGCTTAACGTGACCTGTCGTTAGGTTTAGGTTAGGTACTGACCGCGCCGTCGTTGCATAACCTCAGTTGCAACTCAGTTATGAGCGCTACATTACTTATAATGTTTGACTACTTTTTAATATTTTAGTACAAAAACGAGGTGAATCCACGCACACACTACGAGGCGACTGCTGAAGAGATAATAGAGGCTGTTGGGACTGTAGATATGTTTGTAATGGGCGCTGGCACTGGAGGTACAGTCACTGGTGTAGCCAGGCGACTAAAAGAACACAACCCAAATTGCGTGATAGTTACTGTCGATCCAAAAGGTTCTATTATATTCGGTGAAGGGAAACCTGTTCTGTTTTTCGTAAGTCAACCCTATTTACTGATAATGTAAATAATATTTGTTTTTGGAAACATGAAACGCACACAGTCAGACCAGCTGTCAACTAACTTTTAACATGTAAATGAGCAGAATGTAAATATTTGTTATATTGATTTTCTTTTAAATTGCTATACCGTTGTCTCAGTTTTCCGTAGGTATAAGATCTTTTAAATATCATGCCTTTTGGCTCTAAACAAGTAATTGATGTCAACCCTGTTACATCCTTATTTAGTTAATTACTTTCAAACAAATTTACATCTAGTCTGCCAAAATCCAAGCGCGAAAAAGCATGCATCTTCTTTCATCTTTTGTATAAGGTACAATACGATAGAAATTTAATACAAAACCATGTTTGTACTACTAATAATTAAAAAAAAAATGTTTGTAATACAAAAACATTGTTGTTTGCCTTCCGTAACGTGTGAAGTGCTACAAAAGGCTTACACTATGCTATTATAAAACATCTAGGTAACACATAATAATGGTAATTGACTAATATGCAAAACATCTTATGACTATGTCCTTGCACGTATCACCAAGAAACACGTGATATTAATACATATAATAGGGAACTGCGTAGATTAACGTTGACATGGTTTGATATGGACATATTATTACAAGTGGCTCCGACCGCGTTTAAGTCAGTTTCCTATTATATATGTCCATTCCCAATAACCAAAATAACCTCATGCCTAATTCTATTAAAATCGAATCAGCGGTTTTCCATGCAAATACACGTTTACAATGTTATTTAGGATCGCTTAACATGAATTTCAGGTTGAAGGTATTGGAGGAGACTTCGTACCAGATGTTTTAGATAAATCAGTCATAGATAAAGTCGTTGCTCCAAATGATTACCAGGCTTTCAAAATGTCAAGGGAGATCATCAGAAAAGAAGGCCTATTATGCGGTAAAATTATTGGATTTATTGGATTTATTTACATAATGAAAAACCGTAAAGTTTAAAATGTGTTAAGGATTGTGTACTTTTTTATATATTTAAGCCTACCGAAGTGACAACTCTACCTGATGGAAAGCATGAGTAGTATCAAGGAGTAGGGGTCACCATCCTCATGAGGGTAAGCAATGCAGCGTGGTGACCTATACCATGGCAACCTGTTCAGATGTTTCTGCTTCATACTCCCGGCCTCGAAGCTGGAAAAATGATGCAGAAAGATTGGGCCTCGGTTCTCACACTCACTAACGAAATACGACATCAAGAATGCTGTCCTTATTAGGATGGTCTTCTGTATGAGAGTAGTACTGTCCCAGTCGAGCCGGTTCGTGCTGAAATCAGCGTGGCTCTACTTTCTTTAAAAATAACCATCCCTTGTCGTTAGACCTTTTTGACCTTGAAAAAGTAGCTCAATTAACACATTTTAAACTGTATGTCTGTATTAATAAATTCAAATCAATTTTGACCTCTCTTATGTTCATTTGATACTGAACTGGCCTTTGCCTGTCGTTCGTTTGATATTATAACAATTACTTTTCTAAATTTCATTTGTGTTATGCCTCGTCAAAGTGGTCAAAGCCACCTAGGGGAGCAAAATACGCAGGTCAACAGCATTGCAAACAGATGAGAAAAAGGAAGTTTGAAACATACCCTAAACCAGTCTAATACCTACAACAGTTTGTTCAATATATTTTTGTTAATACAGTAGGCTAAACCTCCTTTCCAAAAAGACCCGTATTTAATGTCAGTTGATGAGGACTAGTATTTGTCCTGAATATTTCGCAATTAAAATATTGATCACAATAATTTTATTTATTTATATTTTATATGAGCCTACCAAAGTAACACTTTTCTGTCTGATGGAAACCATGAACAGAATTCAAGGGTAATGGTCACCATATATATTGCGAATCCAGACAATGTACCAATGCAGCATCGTGACACTTACTATAACGGCTTGTTGACATGCTTCTGCACCACTGGGCCTCCGGCCTAATCATATCTTAGCCTTCATATTGTAAGATATTCATTATATAATTAGTAACTTCAATGGTGTTTGGCAGGTGGGAGCAGCGGAGCTATAACATACTCTGCGATACAGGCCGCTAAGGAGTTGAACCTTGGACCGGGTAAAAAAGTCGTTCTTGTCCTACCCGATGGTATCCGCAACTACATGACAAAGTTCGTTTCCGATCAATGGATGGAAGCGCATCTGTTTAAGAAACCACCAAACCGAGAATTCAAGTACGTATTTATTGAAATATAAGGTCAGGCACATTAAATGCATATAAGCACTAATTTTGGCCTCAGCACCACCCGCGTTTTGTCAGTTAACGCAGTAAAAATTACCTAAAGTCTTCCTCTGGTTGAATTTTCTCTTATAAAAATGTAGTAAAAGATACAGTAAATGAAAAGGATATGTTCGAAATTTATAAAAAAATATATTAATAATTTAATGATTTAAACTTCCCTCGGCAGATTATTAGTTTTCGTTACCTTAAAATATACATTGGTATTGAAACAAACAGCAACATCAGAAAAATCTGTTCCAAAACTCTTTGAACATATCCATATGAACTCGTATTTCAACTGTCACTGTATAGTTGTATGCAAAATTTAAGATGCTGATGTGACATTATCTACCATTTCAGGTGGTTCAATAGACCTATATCGGATCTGAAAATGAACCTCTCGGTACCTGCCGTGAAAGACGACAAGTCTTGCATGGACGCATTGCTAGCTATGGACCACGGTAGCAACGTTGCTTTCATCGTAAACGATGATGGGTATGTAATCTACAGTAGGAATTACGTAACTACGATACTGTACGTGATACTAAACAAATAACAATGTAAACATTATATCCACGATTTTTTGCAATGTCTCAACGACTGCCATTATCTTTTGTGTAATATTTATTTCATGCATGCGTTTTCAGATACCTGCAAGGTGTTGTAACCAAAGACAGTTTAAGATCTGAAGCAACGAACCCCAAATCAGGTGGAAGACTAGACTTTAACAATAAAGTGATTAAACATGTTATGAAGAAATATTATAAAATCGCAAATAACGACTTGTCTACTGTCGGCCTTGCGTCTAGAATATTAGATATAGCGCCTTTTGTAGTAGTCGTAGAAGAACATCTAAATGGCAACAATAATGTAACAGGTAGGTAATCTGACAGGATCTTATATACACACACATATCCCCATCCCCATTCACAAATGTCATTTAACTTTAAAGCAACGTTGTCCTCAGAACCATATATTAGTTAAGTTTAAGTTACAATTAATTATTTTTTACATTATTTTGCAGGTGCTACACCAATAGGTATTATAACACCAGAGATTGTCATGGAATATATTATGAACAACCAATAATCATTAAACTTTAGTAATTAATAATGAAGAAACTCGATTACCGAGCACAAAAATAATTACTTTAATTTGTATTATTAGAAATAAGTATTTTTATGTAATGTTATGTATCATATTATTAAAAACTGAGAGATAATTATAGATTGTTTTCCTTTACTTTTTTAGCTGTCTGAAATCGATATTCCCGAATACTATTTACTTGATCTATTTTAATTTCTCTACAAGATTCAATTTTCTCTACCAGAAAGATCATTTTTATTTTCTCGTATTATTACGCTTCTGGAGCCCTTTCCTAAGTACTACCTATAGACTTCTCGTCAGTATAGAAAACTAGAGATGAAAACGACGCGTGTAAATATTTTATAAATTCGCTTAATTCAGCTATCCGTATGAGCTGTACCTGTGTAATACCGTCTCGATTGAGAATCCTCAAACCTTGGATTACCCCTGGACTGCTAAGGTGCATGAGATACCGAGACCATATGTAGAAAAAGCTTAAACAAAAGACGAGATACTAAGAAAAAATGAAAAAAAAAAAAAAAAAAAAATGTAAAAAGACAATATGAGGGAGACTTACTGAAGAAATCAAATAGCAATTCTAAAAAACTTTGGAATGCCATTAAAAGCATTGCATACACTTCTAAAGACACCAATATTGCTAAACCAGTCATTGTCCTATCACCTCGGTCAACATGGTTAATTAATATTTTGCTAATGTAGGTATACAATTGGCAGAAAGTATAATAAATCCAAGTGATATATACACCACTCGTGAGTGCAGTGCGAATTCCCCCACTACCAACTCATTTGTTTTTCTGGAAACTGATGAGGCTGAGGTAGAACAGGTTATTATGGGTTTGAGATCGGACTGCGTGGTTGGTGCTGATGAGTTTCCATCTAATATTTTAAAACAATTTATATCTACGCTAGTACGACCTTTGACTTTCATCTTGAATCTATGTATAAACACAGGTGTATTTCCTGACCTATTAAAAAAAGCTCTTGTTCGTCCTATATTTAAGTCGGGTGACAGGAATGATGTACAGAACTACAGACCGATATCTGTGCTGCTAGCCTTATCTAAAGTATTGGAACGTATTATGAACAATAGGCTTAAGAACTACCTCGAGTCAAATAGTCTCATATCGGACAGTCAGTATGGTTTTCGTAATGCCAGATCTACTGATGACGCAGTTCACGATCTCACGAATGAAATAGCTATAGCACTAGATAAAAGAGAAAAACCTCTAGCAATTTTTCTTTTGTCGAAGGCGTTCGACACTGTTTCACTACCTACCTAGACTGTGCATGAAACTTGAAAACATAAGTGTTATTAGAAGGAACCAATTGAAACTGTTTCAGAGTTTGTTAAGCAATCGAACACAATGTACTAAAGTGGGTATTCACAAAAGTGAAGAACTTTTGTTAGAGTATGGTGTAACGCAGGGTAGTGTTTTGGGACCTACGTTGTTCTTGGTGTATGTGAATGATTTGTGTGACTTAAATTTGGAAAACGGAAAAATTGTATCTTTTGCAAGACGATACCGCATTAATCTTTAAAACTCAGTCTTGGAGTGAAACTTTCCATGCGGCCCAACTAGGATTCAATAAGATTACTCAATGGCTATCACGGAATAAACTTACTTTAAATACCGACAAAACTTTTCTTATGACCTTTAAAATCAAGAGCTCTCCATTGAATACACAATCGTTTAACATTACCGTGCACAGGGATGACAAGTGTACTGGTGATTGCAACTGCCCTAATTTTATTCAAACATCCACAACTCGCTACTTGGGTATCATAGTTGATGACAAATTCTCATTCCAACCTCATGTCAATAAATTGTGTGGTCGAGTGCGCAAATTGATTTACATATTTAAACACTTGAGATGCTGCCGACCCCACTGTACTTAAAATGGTTTACCTTGCACTGTGCCAATCTATAATAGGATATTGTATTTCGAGTTGGGGTGGCGCAGCAAAGAATCATATGCTAATTCTTGAGCGTGCTCCTCTGAGCATGCTCAAGAATTAGCATATGATTCTTTATGAGAATTAGCAGCTCTCTAGCTGTTCTGAAGGTCTGCACATTCCAACCCTATCAATTCCCTACCAGAAGCCTGTACGAATATTGTAAAGTCCTAACGGTGCGGCAAATTTTCGTACTCCAAATACTGTTGAGACAACATACACATTCTATAACAGAAACAATCACAGACTCGACACAGACACGTTCCAAACGTGGATTCAGGATACCACAAACCACATTCACTAAAACATCCTTTGGTCAAAAATTATATTTCTTTCTTGGACGTTATTTAAATAATAAATTAAATAAGATGCTCCACTTTCACGATAAAACCAAATATGAATTTAATAAAATAATAACATCCTATCTTCTAAGCATATCTTATGAAGAGACGGAAGCTCTTCTACATCCCCTTCAATAAGATTGTGAATATGACATCTACCCCACACACATACACTCACAAACTCATACACACACAAGTATACATAGTAACCGAAATGTATTCAAACATAAACACACTAAGTACATTTACTTACACAAACACAATTATTATATACACACACACATATATAATGTAAACTCTAAATTATAGACAAGGCTTAATTGATAAATAAATTAAGTGTAGGAACGTCAACTACTATGTGAAAACGGTATATCCTGTGAAATTGGAAGGAAACTGGCTTATAACACAGGTTTACCTTTTATAAGCACCAGTTGAAAATTGTATAGATTGTTAACCTAAATGTAGCCCGATCAATATTGTCACTATCATATTTTAACTGTCCGTGTGGTGACGGATTAAGAAGACAAAGTGTCACCACCCCTATTCATTCCATGGGTGTCGTAAGAGGCGACTAAAGGAACAAAATAAGCAGCTAACATCACTGCCAAGAGAAGGAAAACTTGAAACAAACCCTTTACTAACCCGTCTGGCCAGCGTGGTATAGTAGGCCAAACCCTCCTTTCTAAGGAGAGGCCTATGTCCAGCAGTGGACTGTTAAAGGCTGTTGATGACGATGATGATATTTTAACTTTGTGATTGCTTTTTAATTAACTATTATTATTATAGAGAACTTGCATTCCTTGGTGGAGTCATTTCATTCATTTCGAATAGAATTCAACGTTAATCAAGATCTAGGCAAACTTAGCTTAAACCAGAAGTTGACTTTATAGAATCTTAATGTGCTGTTCAGTGCTGGATTTACACATTTGCCCCTCCAAAGCTATAAAAATTTTTTGCAAATTAGTGTAAAAACAGTGTATCTAATTTTAGAAAATTAGATACACTGTTCACGATAAATTTAATTCCTTTTATTTCGTTAATAATCTAGTTTCTAGACTATTTTTACAACTTTTTGGGTATATTTTGATGCTAAGAAAAGCAAAGCTTTGTACTGCACTACTTATAAGTTGTCGTGGGCTACGGAAGATAGGTAGGTAAGGTCCGATACTGCTAACCATGCACCTATCAACGTCAATAGTTGGCAGTACTTGGTCGGCCGTGGGGTGGTGCGGAGGAGGTTCGCAAGCAGGTGAATTCAAGTACTGCCAACCGACACAACTTGGACAGCGGCAAAACTTAGTCTTAAAACTGCTAAATCAAAATAATGCACAGTCGATAAACGTTTTTAATGGATTTTTATTGCACTCAATTCAAACCAAATAAAAAAATAATATCAAGTGCTTGTCAGGCAACGCATAGAATAGGGTTCCGTAGTCACCCACAATGGTAGGTAGATTTAAAATCGTGTCCAACAGACAATTGATAAGCGAACTTATTATTTCTTTATTTTTGTACAAAGATTTCAATGTGAGTGCATTTTACAAGTTATGCCTCTATAACTCCTAAAATAAAAAAAAAAGCTGTCAAAACCACTATAGTTATCCTTGAAAGTTCAATATATGGGCTATTATCTTGAATTATTTCAGATTTTTTGAGCCAGCCGCTTAGCTTTTAGAGGAGGGGGGAAGAAGTCCTGTTTTTAGAAAAAAAAATGCGCTTTCAAGTTGAATAACTCATAAACAGATACCAAAATCGAAATATGGTTTTAGAAACCTCACGATGTTTTTAAAAAACCTGTCTAATGATAGTCGACACGATGGGGTAAACGCGAGAAATTCATCCCCACTTTACATGTAGGGGAGGTACCCCAAATAGAAATATTTTTCATAATTTTATTGAAGCACTTTGTTCACGTAATTACAACATAATATATTGATGTAATATTTAGATTGCCTTGTTGGTCTAGTGGTTAGCATGTGCGGCTGCTAATCAAGAGGTCTTGGGTTCGATTCCTGGGTCGGTCCAAATTTTTGTGTGATCCGCAAATATTTGTTTCGGAGTCTGAGTGAAACGAATGAAAAAATTACGCGATAAGGCATTTTTCGTCTCATTTGAAAGGGGGCAAATTCGGCCAAAAAAAAATTAGTGCCCTTGCTTTTGTATGAGTTGCTTTATAAGATGCTAATAAAATTACTTCTTCTTCTTTTGGTGAAATGGCAACCAGTTGAATATCAGCTATTTCTGCCAATGACAAGTAGTTATAGTCTTCAATTATAAAGTCTTCTAGTCTTCAAGTAATCGTCGTAATGAATATAATGATATCAAACATGTGGATGAGATGAAATGGGAACCGTCTTCCGAAAAAACAAAAAACTATCTCCATTAAAATTACGACATCAGCAGACAGCGCTAACTGTCAAAAGTCTATTTGAAGTTCATAAAAAGGATTTTTTCTTTATTTGTAAAGTAAAAATTGTAAAATTCTATATTACACTCATAGATATGCATTGAAATTACTCAAAATATGACCATGTAAGCTTGTGGAATTCTATTCTACTTAATCGACATTAATTTGAGCGTCAATTTGCAAGTCAAGTTTTATTTAAAAAAGTGATTTAATCTATTTTACATGATAAAATAATATGTTATCAAACAATAAGTTATAAATGTGCATTATTATGAATATTCAATATCGAACATTCCCTAAACCTATTTCTGAGACGCTACACACGGATTTGTCCCATAGTGTGCCTGCAACACCATAAAGTGTTTGGAACGCTTACAAAACAATGCGTTAATCAGATTTATGTGAAAACCGTACTATAAATGTTAAACGAAAATATATATTTGAAATGTTTTTTTAAAAGATCTTTTATTTAAAATCTATCTTTCTAAGGTAAGAAAAAAAATCAATCGGTTAACCTGCTTCAAATAGAATTACCGAGTTCCACACTTCAAGAGAGAGGCAGATAAGCTAGAAACAATTATCGGACGCGGTTGACAGCCGCGACTGCGAACGCGTTCCAATGTCTTTCCCACAAAGAACTGTAGACGAAGAAACATGTCGAGTAGTGAAAGTAAGAATTTTCTTGAATTATTGGCGGCTGCTTTATATTGTCCACCGAGAAAGAAATTAAAAAGAAGCATTTGTTTCCATGAAATAAACAAAGAAAGAACAGAGTTTGGTGAATCCCACACTTTGTATCCACATTTAATTAGAGATGAACGTCGCTATAAACTTTATTTGAGAATGAACGATCAATTTAATTTTCTGCTCAATCTAATCGAAAATGACATTGAAAAAGAATTATCACAGTTTCGTACTCCTATATCAGTGTCTTGTTTTTTGGAAGCAAAACTATAATCTTCTAATGAGTGTGAGTTGTCGTAACGCGCCGAGAGCGCGCGACTGCCACGCCACGCCTCCAAGCAGCAGATATGGTGTATTATCTATGCCAAGCAGCAATTACCGTCACTCATATCTCATTTACTATTCATGTTGTGTACTACTGTACTAGCTCTGTGCTCTGTGCTTTGCAGTATACGTAGTGTTACATACTCTTTTTGTTCAGTGGTATGTCAACTAAACGTAGTCTTAAATACTCTTTGTGTCAACTGTCAATGTCAAGTAAATCTTATCAATTTAATTAATTTGTCACAGGCAACCGAGTTGGTCGCACAGAACGTTGGTCGTTTGTGATAGTGATAAATAATAGTAATAGTAATAAGTCTTAAATATTGTGGTGCGAGTGTAGTATGTATATATGTAAGCTGATATTATAGTAAATCCAGTTTTCACCTGTGGGAATATCACAACAATACAAGTGATTAAAAGTTTATCAAAGTTCTTTTATACCACGGTCCTCGTGTATACTCAAATACAAGAAGTACTCTTAAATAGATTTCACATAAAACTCGAATCAAATTATAAAAAAAAAGTATAAAATGTCGAATAATGTGGAAACTGGTAATACCATGGAAAGTGCGGCGCGGAAATTTTTTAACCTCAAGGAAATGCCGCACATTGTAAAAACCCTGTAAGTATAAAAAAATATTACTTAGTAAACTTGTTCTAATTGTAAAATGCAGCACAAATTATAAAATATTATTATTTTTAGGGATAGAAATCAGAAAGTATATCAGGATGTATTGAGTGTTATAGGGAACACACCGTTGGTGAAACTCACAAATATCCCTAAAGATGAAGGACTTAAATGTGAAATGTGTAAGTAGTTCCATATAATTCTGATAAAATCTATTTATTTAAACTTTTTTTCGGAGATCTTATTATCTTGGTTAATTATATGTTGTTTCGGTTAAAGTTTCGAAATACGTCACCTGATTCTGGGGTTGTGAGTGATTGGGGGGGAGGGGGGGGAGGTGTCGGAACCCCCCCTCACCATTTTTACCTGCCGGAAATACTTGGTTCCCTTAGAAAAAATTAAAAACAGAAATGGTAAAAATTTCGAAATACGTCGCCATTTTAAGGGGTTGTGAGTTTTTGGGGGGATGGGGGAGGGGTCTGAACCCTCTGAACCCTGCCTCACCATTTTTACCCGCCGAAAATACTTGATTCCCTTTGGAAAAATCAAAAACAGAAATTTGTACAAACATTATTTATACCACTTTATATGCATGTTTTATTGCTTTATGCATTATAGTCTACGGAGCCCCGCTACGCGGGGCTCCTATTTCTGGGTGGTTTAAAAAAAAATAACCATGATGGGTAAGGCGGCAGCTTCGCTGCGCTACGCTCCCGCCTTACCCATCTAATCTAACCCAATGAAGTCGGATTGTGCCAATATAATTACCTTTACTAATTAATTACAGTAAAGCAATCCAAACAGAATCCAAGAACGTAGCCAAGTCGTAGAAAAAACACAAATCGATACGGAAGAACACATTCACTTAAACTCGAAAGCAAAGGAATGACACATAAATTTGAAATTTGCTGTCAATTAGTGTCAAAATGTTGCGTTTCGTCTCACGTTTTTCATATAAAAACTAAAAATTACATTTTAAAAACTGTACTAAAGCATAAAAATACGTTCCGTTTTGCATAATTGCAATTGTATTTAAGAATTTTTGAATTTTTTTTAAAAATATTTAGACGCAACTCCGGCAGCCAAAATTACTTGGGGGGGATTAAGACTAACTCCCTTAAGCCCCCTACACCACCAAAACCCTCAGATTCAGGTGACATATTTCGAAACCCAACCCGTTGTTTCTTCTATTATTTCTAGTCTCTTTTTTGGTATAAGCCTCCTCCACATTTTCCTTTACTTAGTTTCTACAGTTAGAAACAACTTTTTACCTGCTACTTCTTTAATATTGTCTGCCATAAATAAATATAAGTAATTGATTACCATGAAATTTTATTGATTTTATTTGAAATTCTTATTTATAAAAGAGTTCATTAATGAAGCAGTTTTAATAGCATATAAATTATTACTAACCTTGAGTATGATACAACATAAAATATGCATACTATTTGCAAACTACATCACTTTAAATAAAATATAAAGTAAAGTAAGTATGTGCTGATATTTTATTTATTGGCAGATGCAAAATGTGAGTTCCTAAATCCCGGAGGCTCCGTAAAAGATCGTATTGCCTATCGAATGGTATTGAATGCTGAACAGAATGGTATACTGAAACCTGGCAAGTCAGTAATTGTAGAGCCTACGTCTGGTAACACTGGCATTGGGTTGGCCCTTGCTGCGGCTGTCAAAGGTAACAAAATCCAAATCTAATTAGAACCTGTTCCTCACTTTAAAATCTGTTGTTAGATATATATAAGTTTTTAAATATATTCCAAACCTCTTTAATGAAATTATTTTTGTAATTTCATTTTACTACTTTATTTACAAAGTACAAGTTTATGAGACATTTAACTAATTTAAAACAACAGTTTATTCATTTCTCTCAACATTACTAAGAACAAAATCATGAAATAAATCTAGAAATATGCTTTAATTATTTAGAACCTTATACCAAGACTCCATACTGATTACCATTTTTAAATCATCAATAGGCTACAGGTGCATAATAGTTTTACCAGAAAAAATGTCAGATGAGAAAGTGAATACTCTGGTGGCATTGGGTGCTGAAATTGTCCGTACCCCAACTGAAGCCGCATGGGATGATCCGGAAAGTAATATCATGGTGGCACGGAGACTTGCTAAAGAAATCCCTAATGCTGTTCTTTTAGATCAGGTAACTCTTTTCAGTCAATCTCTTTTTTTATTAAATTATATATTGGCATCATATGGATATGTTTTACTTAATTTAAAAGAGGTCCTTTAGAGTCAAACTTTTCTTTTCTAAAACATCATTTGTGTACAAAAAGATTAAAGTAGTTTGTATCAACTCAAATCTTGAGACTGTTCTTCAAACCTCAAATTTCAACAATATATTCTTCATTCCTTTATTCTCAAATTTTGACACTATAATACAAACTACTTCAAAAACCATTTATATCTTTTTTTCATGTTATTTTATTCATCATTTGGAATTGAGTGCTGCTCCTTTGTAATAACAATTTATTTTATTGCAGTATAATAATCCTTGCAACCCCTTGGCTCATTACGATGGCACGGCAGAAGAGATCCTATGGTCTATGGATGACAAAGTCGACATGGTTGTTATCGGTGCGGGTACATGTGGTACTATATCTGGTGTAGCACATAAGATCAAGGAGCGTTGTCCTACTTGCCAGATTGTTGGTGTTGACCCATATGGATCTATCCTAGCACAACCAGAAGAGTTGAATGCATCGGATGTCCAAGTATATGAGGTAAGAAATAAGTTGTTTGTCATTTGTGGTGTGTGTTCATATTATGATTGAATATGTTGTTACCAAAATCAGACCCTGTCAAGCATAAAAGGTGGTCCAACTAAAAATTTGCTGAAAATCGAGTTAAATATTAAACTGTTCAGTGAGTGAACAACCAAACATGAACTCCAAGGCACTGTGGAGAAACGGGAATTGTGTTCCTCCAACACAAAGAACAACTTGCTGTTCAGTAAATTTTTCATTTGTTTTACACAGTTAGGTTAGATTGCTTAAGTTACGTTTTAAGAATTTTCCCCCTTTAGTCGCCTCTTACATAATAAGGATACGACGGCCGTACGATGGATAAGGGTACTCTTAATCCGCATGCATCGATTTCTGACGAAAAGAAAGAACAATGTGAAGCCACTACTATCTATTAGTGTTTATCCTACCTGCAATCTTAGCAAGAATTATATACTCATTCCATTTTCTCTTTCTTAAATTTGTTTAACATAACAGGCTATTGTGAGCTTACCTTAAAAGATAGACATCTGATGTCGCGGACTTTTTAGAACTTTTCAACAATCTACAATCTTTCATATGTTATTTTCACAAATTAATGTTACCTGCTCCTATTGATCTTTGGCGTGATGATTAGGTATATTTATTTATATAAATAAATATACCTAAGCTTCGTCGAAAAATGGACTATCTAGCAGTGAAATAATTTTTCAAATCAGAGCAGTAAGTACTTCCTAAGATTAGCGAGTATAAACAAACAAACAAATTCTTCAGCTCTTTAATGAATACTCAATTTTGTTAAATCAAAAAGGTTACATAGTCTAGCAATAAACAATATTATTCTTAAAAATAAATATTTGTGGTATCACGGTTATCTATATAGCATTGAGATTTATAATTGTATATAATTAGATAATAAATTGTTTGGTTCCACTTGGCTGCATTCGCTTCTAACATAAGCATGGTTACCGATAATGGTTCTGGATAATAATATTTTCATCAGCAGAGTATGATGCATGGTTACATCATCTCTTCCAATGTACTTGTTTAATCTATTATTTTGTAAGTTACTAGCTCGCCCATGCAGCTTCGACTGCGTCTTCTATTGCCCATACTCAGAGGAATGAAAAAGGTAGATAACGCACGGCCTTTGTTACCATTGAAGCCACAAAACTCAGCTCGTTCAAGTAAACACACGCGCTCACTCACACACATGTATCAAAACTACGCTTCTTTTCCTCAGTATCATACGAGTGGTTGTTCAGTAAATTTGCTAAAAATATAACATAACGAAAAGTATTTTTTTAGGCAAACTCATAGCCAATAATGAAGTAGAGTAAAACATGAGTACAGTAGAAACTCGATTAACCGGATTAATTATTGTCGTTTGACATTCCGATAATCGAAAATCCGGATAATTGAATGTATCAAGAAAATTGGGTTCTGTGCATTAGAAACCTAATGTTATGTGTTTATTAAAAACAACAAATACAACAAATATCTATTTTTATAAAAAATTTAAATTTAGGAAAATGTATATTTCTATGTTTCCATAACTATAAAATATTAAGAGACACTTTATTCAACATACAACGTATGCACTTATTTACATACTAAAATACTGCAGCCTTAATCACGAAATAGAATTCGTCAACTGCAGGAAACTCACAGTATCACTCGTCGCTTGTTTTTCAAACCACATGGAGAGATAAGATTCGTGGTCAACGAATGAAGTCCGGATAATCGAGTTTCTACTGTATTATTTCATTTTTCTATTTATTTATTCACGTCATTTTATAGTGTTTATAAGATTCAAGACTTTATAATTAAAAATAAACTCACTCTCAGGATTTTCAGTGGTTATACAATAATTAAATAAAAAGCATCTGTACATTATTGGGAATAGGGGAGGTACCCCCAATAAAAATAATTTTCATATATTTATTATAGCACTTTTTCGACGTATTTACAACACATATTCAAGCAAAGTTTTATCTTTCTAGCACCAACCGTTTGGGCGGTAGGTCTAGGACGGACGGAAGGATATGACGAATGTATAAGAATCCGAGTCAAGAACAACGGAACCCTAAAAACGATTGACTATGTTGGTTAAAGAAATTAACAAAGTAAAAAAACGAAGCCAAGTTTTATTGTTCCAGTTCTCAACGTGACTCAGAGATTACTGGGTATAGGTTGCCCGGGAGTCCTACACACACCCTTCATTGTCCCCAAGAAGGGGATGGTGCGAAAAACATTCCCCGCGTGAAAAATAAATATGTATATAATATACTCTAGAAAAGTAAATGTATTGGCCCTATCTTCTTCAAATCAATTTCAAATTTGTTACAAATATTTAATTATTTGTTCGCCTATATTAGATTATAATATCCTTATTGTACACCAAATACAGTTTCTGCAGTTGAAAGTTTCTGTAAAATATGTACAATGGGCGGCCTTATTGCTAAAAGCAATCTCTTCCAGGCAACCTTTGGATGAACTATTGGACAGAAGAAAAAGGTGATTTAATCACAAAATAGTAGGACTAAGAACGACGTTGTTTCATCCGCGAAAGACAGTGGTCAAATGAAATAGAAACAAAGAAATCAAATCACCGTTAGGCGCAATCAAAGAGCGAGCGAGTGGTCACCAAAACAATTAGTGTCTTATATTTACACAGATATAGTTGTATGTGTTTTTGAGGTTTTGAGGAGGAAGTAATAAAACTGCCTCGTTGGTCTAGTGGTTAGCGTATGCGACTGCTAATCAAGAGGTCTCGGGTTCAAATCCCGGGTCGGGCCAAAAAGTGTTCTTGGGATTTCCTAATTTGGAAGTTTGGCGGTGATTTACGCCCGTGCCTCGGAGAGCACGTAAAGCCGTCGGTCCCGGTTGTCATGAACATCTATGGCAATCGTTATTGGGAAGTCAGTGCCCTCAAATATACTGACAACTAGTTCAATCTTCGAGTTTCAGTTCTCCCTTAGGGTTGCGGAGGTCCCGATGCCAGTCGCTCCGTGGAAAAACTGAAATTCAGGTAAATCCGGTTGAACTAGTAGCCGACCCCAAATAAACTTGGGAATATAGGCTCGGAAGATGAGGAGGAAGTAATAGTTTAAAGTTCGTGTTTTAAGACTTAGATTACAATAGATTTTGAAATGTGACGTCACATAATTTAGGACCCCTCCCACCCCTTGTAACACAATGTCACACTTCGTTGACCCCCTTCCTCCCCCTTAAGGTGTGACGTAATTTATGGATGGCCCCTTAAGTATACATATATTTAAGTACATACAATATATACATATAAAGTATTTCAATAATATATGTACTATTGTTGGTTTTTGGTTGCTGACGAATATTTTAGTTTTTAATAAGAGAAGAATGGGTAGCTGCTATAAGACTGAGTCGAAAACGGCCAATGCCTATCACTTTTTACTAATAAATAATCTTCAAATACCTTTCTATATTTTTAATTTAATTTAACATTAATTTATAAGAAACAAACGTATTCATTTTCGCATATTTATTAAATTTATTTATATCACATGTTTTTGTGCAACTTCCAGGGACATTTTTTTTAAAGTGGTAAAACTTCAGTAACACACTTAAAAAAGTGACTTCACTTCATGTTCTAAGTGCGTTATCTATGTTTTTATTCAAATGAGTGCCCGTAGCGTAAAGGTTATTGTGAGCTAACCTTAAAGAGAGAATATAATTTATGCTGTCGCAGACTATCTAACACTGAATGAGTTTTTCAAATGGAACCAGAAGTTCCTAAGATTAGCTCGTTCAAACAGACCACCAAACTCTTCAGCTTTATAATATTAGTGTAGTATAATGTTTTCATGTGTTCTGTTTCGTAATTTTGTATGTATGTTGTTGATATTGACAGTGGGTTTGTAAAATTATATTCTACGTAGATACCTACCTAGAGACACGAGACCTATTACCCAGATGGTGTCGAAAATAGTGACATTTTAAATTTAATTCTGTGCAAAAACGTTACGCCCTCACTTAAATTTTGTTAAATGTAACCAAACAATTGAACGAGAAATAAGTACCAATTAACCCATTTTAGGAGAACGGATAAATTTATTTTAAGAAAGAATTCAAGTTTTTTCTGCTAGAAATATACACGCGTTCTTAATAATGAAGTATTCTATCATTTGAAGCTTTAGTGTGTACATACAGACTCAAAGAACCCCCGACTCGAAAAAGAAATTATTGCAAACAGTCGTAAGAAAAAAATGTGCAGTAGCTCTTTTTTCGAGCTTATATGAATTCCATTGGTATTTCTGTTTTATTTAAGATATGCCTATATTCTAATATTTTATGATAAGATAACATGTGATTAAATATTTTAATTAAAGTAACACGTAGATATTACATGTGTATTTCTTTAATCAAACCATGGTAAAAATGTAGCACATCCCATATTAATTTACCATTTACAATCTTTTAAGGGTTTATCGACTTTTACTAGTCGCTGATAACATAATAAATAATATGGTGGCTTCAAATAACTGTTTAAAAACAACTTCCACATAAGGATGTACCGGGGCAGTTCTTTCCTCGTACAGAAGACCGACATACAATGACAGCATTCGTGGTATCCTTTTTCGTTAAAGAGTGCTGGACCGAACTCCTACTGGTCATCACAATAGGCGGACATAGTGTGCATTCACAATGAGTATGGTAACCATAACTCTCAGATTTTACTCATAATTTCCAGCAGGTAGACTTGAGTCACTTTGGCAGATCCATATTTAAAGAAAACCTACTGAAACTGTGTTCTTAAATATGAGATTATACAGATACAAAGCCATGAAGATTACTAAAAATTTTAAACTCTTCGTCTTGAAAAAGTCTTCAAAAAAAACATTTCTTTTTGTACCCACGATTTCCTCTTAAGTGAATTATTTTTTTGTGCTACAATGCTTCAATCCCGCTCTTTAAACTAACTTTAACATTAGTAAAAAAATACAATTTCAATAAAGTACACACAACACTTAATAAAGTAGCAATGGTCAAATTAAAACTCTTGAAATGTCATTAACTTTTGCCATTGGCTTTGAAAGGTTGAAGGCATCGGCTACGACTTTCTTCCCGGTGCACTTGACAGAACTGTCATTGACAAATGGGTGAAGACTGAGGATAAAACGTCGTTGGAAATGGCAAGAAGGCTCATCAAAGACGAAGGACTACTTTGCGGTACTATACTCATATTTACTTTCATACTAATTCTGTTTAAAGTGATATTGGGTACATTATGTGTCCTTTAACAGGCTAAAACTGAAATTAAGAATTTTGGTAATACCGTTCTAGTTGCAATTTAGAAACGTGTGATGCGACCTGCCAAGTCTATGTCAAGCACTATGCTTATAAGAGCTAAAATACTAATTGTAATGGTACTTCTTTGTTTGAAACATGGTATGCTAACTGTAACACCTTGTCACTAATTTATTTTACTTATTTTGGGAATAGATGATGTTGTGTAACATGTCCAAAATATTTATTTAATCTATGCTATAATAAAATAACGTTAAGTTTCTTATATTTAATACCTTCTTTCAATCAATAAGATAAACAAAAGTGCAGAAAAAAAAACTAAACTTTTTATCTTTATTCAAGAATTTTTAAATTTGGTTTAGGTGGAAGCAGTGGTTCAGCGATGTGGGGTGCCGTACAAGCAGCCAGATCATTAAAGGAAGGCCAAAAATGTGTGGTGTTGCTACCTGACAACATACGTAATTACATGACGAAATTCATTTCCGACCAATGGTTGGAAGCCCGCGACTTTAAACCACTTGTCAAAAAGGAAAATCTTCCGTAAGTCATTTATTGTTAGATCTTCTGGTATGTTGTTATTCTGTATAGTGCCGAATAGAATTACTGAATTTTACTTGCACCGAATTGTCCTAGGTGATTAGAAACAATAACCAAGAGTAAGCAACGACGGCACAGTCAGTACCTGGATGGGTGACCTTTTGTGGCTCTACCATGAGCGTCTTTATTGTTGTGTATGTGTTATAGTCTTCTTCTTTGCCTTATTCCCAATATTATTTGGGGTCGGCTACTAGTTCAACCGGTTTTACCTGAATATCAGTTTTTCCTCGGAGCGACTGGCATCGCACCTCCGCAACCCTAAGTGAGAACTGAAATTCAAAGGTTGAACTAGTTGTAAGTAAATTTGATGGCAATGACTTCCTAATAAACTATGTGTTATAGTGAAACATAATAAAAGGCGTGAAGCATAGGTGGAGGTCTTTGGGCGGCTTAAAAACATCCAACGGTAAGATTGATTACATTACGTGGTCACAACGTTGTCTTGCCTATTCTCGGCCAATGAGATCCGAGCCCAGCTGTGGGACGCTATGGGTTGTTGATGACTTGCACTAATTTATTCACCTGATAACATTTCAAGTGATCGTCGATGGACACAATGTGATAACTTTGGGAAGTTGCATAATTACATTGCCTATTGTTGTGAACAAAATATTATGTATACGACGCGATACAGAAGATTTTTTTACTCTCAAAGTGAATAGTTAAAATACCTAGTCTATTTCGAGATTTTGTTCAAGCCTTTCTTTAAGAAATAATAGTTATTATTCCGTCTTATCAAGATCCTTTTTAGGGTTCCGTAGCCAAATGGCAAAAAACGGAACCCTTATAGATTCGTCAAGTCTGTCTGTCTGTCTGTCTGTCTGTCCGTCCGTATTGTATGACGCATTATTCATACCAGCGTCACGTGTAATATAATGATACTATGTAGAAAAATTACATCGTATATGCGTATAAATGATTATATTTTCTGACTATTATGCTTAACTGATTTCTTGAATGTAGAGATTATAGGGAATGTTCCATGAATTAACCTGACAAACAGTCAGAAAATTTAGAAGTGATTTTTTATTTAAAAAAACGTTCTATCAAATGAAATGTCCCAGTTTGTAATTGGTAACACTTAAAGACAGTCCTGGATTTGTCAATAGACGGGCGGCAAATTTCAGAGGACGTCCACTATATTTTAGAGGATAAAAGTCAAACAAGTTTACTGGGTTTCATATTATGTTTATAAACTTTATTTGAGTTTGACGATTATGTTGCTTTACGGCTTCCGTGGTCCCGGTTTTTAAGTATAAAAACACCTATGACAGGAGACTCCATGTTCAACAAAAACAGGAACACAAGGTTAACAATTAAAATAAGACAAGCATTAATTACAAATTTCAACATCATCTTATTGTAATAGGTAGGTAGATAGATCACTCTTTATTTGCACACCATAATAATCAAATATCTAGAGTACAAAAGGCGGCCTTATGGCCAAAAGCACGTGATAAACCATTCCTATAATGTTTCAATCATATTTTTTTAATTATTTCTGTGAATATTTAAGACCTTGTTTGCACTCGTTCAGTACAAATGACCTGCCTTTTAGCAACATTAGGTTTACAACTGTTATCCTTTACAACGTCGGCAGTAGTCCAAACTATTTCAGAATAATACAGTAAAAGTCTATGCGTTTGGAGTATTACTTTCACAACATAAAGCTTTCTCGCTGAACGAACCCCAGCCTTATAGTAGAGTGCAGCAGTTTGATGTCTGTGCGCCAAATTATACAAAACTTTTATCAATGAGCGTTGCGTTCTCTAGGGATGGGTTGGACTAGGTAAAACAGATACTGCGGAGGCGCGAACATCTGCGCCTCATGCCGCCTTGAGTGTGGCCGCGGGTGGACGGGACGGGTTTTCCCTCCACCCGCCCTATGTGGCCAGCCGCGAGGAGGCGGCGTCGGTGTGTGCCGGACGCCGCCTAAGAGAGGGTCGTCGTACAGAGACGGTGCCCGCATCAGGAGCGGGCAGGCGCTGGAGAAGTTCAGAAGGAGATCCCACCCTGGACTTCTCCTACTCCTAAACGGAGAAGCGCGGACAGGGCACACTGTGTGGTTTTTAGTCGGTTCAAGTCCGACACACCACCCCGCCGTAACCCCCGGTGGGGTGACGGTCCATGATGATTTTCCACACATAAAAAAAAAAAAAAAAAAAGGTAAAACAGATACTGCGGAGGCGCGAACATCTGCGCCTCATGCCGCCTTGAGTGTGGCCGCGGGTGGACGGGACGGGTTTTCCCTCCACCCGCCCTATGTGGCCAGCCGCGAGGAGGCGGCGTCGGTGTGTGCCGGACGCCGCCTAAGAGAGGGTCGTCGTACAGAGACGGTGCCCGCATCAGGAGCGGGCAGGCGCTGGAGAAGTTCAGAAGGAGATCTCACCCTGGACTTCTCCTCCTCCTAAACGGAGAAGCGCGGAGAGGGCACACTGTGTGGTTTTTAGTCGGTTCAAGTCCGACACACCACCCCGCCGTAACCCCCGGTGGGGTGACGGTCCATGATGATTTCCCACACATAAAAAAAAAAAAAAAAAAGGTAAAACAGATACTAGGTGCACCTAGTCCTATTCCTTTAAAATACTTGATGCAAATACCTGTTCCACCTAGTCCACCTAATATCAGTTGGTAAGCGTATTGCCGGTGATTGAGTGAGTATTGGCACTAGGTGGACTTCGTGAATATGATACAATTGGATACAATATAATATTTAGATAGTACGTAGGACTAGGTATCTTAGAACTTTATGGATGAAATCATTAGGTATTTAATGTACTTAATAATTTATGTTATGTTTACGTTTTTTTTACTAATTAATAAAATAAAAAAATAATTTGATTTTGCCCACTTGTTCGATATTTGGTGCGTTTTGGAAAAAAAGATTTTGGGCACAGTTTCGATAGCAAAGTCATCTAAAAGTATTTATTTCGTGATTATTTTTTGTTTTGTATGTGAATTATGTTTAGTTGAACAGAATAATGTACGGGTTTGATAAAATAAATACTATTAAAATCTCAGGGACATGAAATCTTTCCTTCAACTTACAAATTATAAAAAAATATTGTGTGTAGGTTAGGTTACACAAAAAATGGTAAGCAGGCGTATTTAAAAGATTTCAATTCAAGTATGACTATTTACAAAATCAACTAAGTAAAAATACGATGTTTGTTAGCATTGTGTTATGAATGAGCAAGATAGCAATACACGTTTTTAAGTACGAGTAAGTGAAACGGACCGTCCCGCGAATGTTGTATAGCGAGATTATACGTACGGAATACTGTGTGGTATGTTTGTGTGTGTGTGTGGTACTTTACTCTGATACTTCATGGACTTCATGGACCAGTCTCTTAAGACTTTATGGACTAAGTGCCGCCTAGTACCGGAAAATACGTGATCCTCGCACCTGTTCCAGTATATACGTTTCAAGTCTAGCGTTCTCACTAACTCAATGAATCTTGTTTTAGCAGCACGTCACTAAGCCGGAGTACAGTATGCTATTACAGTTTCATATATATTCTATATTATATAATATATATTCTATCCAATACAAACTTAGACGGCTTAGATTACTTTGTAAGTTCAGGACTTTTCGAAGTTTTCCAAATGAGCAAATTTTACAAGTTAGGTCAACTTGTAAAATTTGCTCATTTGGAAAACTTCGAACAAAAATAACGAAATAGTAAGTAAAGATAACAATTATTATCTATTGGAAATGATTTGTAATACATGACCTAACACGCCCTTGACCGATTTTTTTATATCCTTGTCGTAAGACCACAACCTAACCTTTTAAATTATTAAAGTTAACCTTCCTCATGAGATAAATATTCAAGTTCGCCAAATTATAATATTATGTTAGTAATAAACATCTTTAGTTGTTTCGATTTAAATTTATCGATGTCAGTGTGTTATCGCGTTAATAACTTGTTTGCTCATAAATTGCTGATAACGATAATATACTACGCTCATAAACTTTATAATCATATTTTAAGAAAATATTGAAAAAAATTAAGACTAAACCCACTTTTATGTAGGTACCTCACTTACTTTTACCTCACATTGTCCATCCATCTATTCTACTTTGCGAACAATAGTGAATCTTAAAAGGGGTCAAATGCCGTTTCACACGTACACTCTATATGTGGTATGTAAAGCAGTTAGCTTTTGTAATATATCTTGTGACTAGGGGACTTAACAGACATACATCAAACGGACACAAAGGTCACCTAGACTTAGAAATACAATTTGTGGATTACATAATTCTGTACCGTAGGGGATTTACTTATTGAAATAACACTCAGTGCAGTAGAAAAATGGGTGACCGTATAGACTGGACCGTATCCTGGCATAATAAGATATTTTTTTGATGTAGATCTATCATTATCAACCCTTTATTATAGTCCTCTATTAGTAGTGGGCTGGACATATAAACCGCAGAACTGAAAAACGTTGGTTTAAACCAGATCTAGAGAGGAGACCGCTTCAAAAGTAGTGTAGGACACCCACCTGGGGCTAGGGAGGGCTAGGTGCTGTGACGATTTTATTTTGTACGTGCCTGCCAAAGTGACTGCACTCGGCCTGATGGAAAGCATGAGTAGAATCCAAGAGTCACCACACTCATTGCAAATGCAGACCATGCAGTATAGTGACCCACACTATTGCGGCCTGTTGAGATGCTTCTGCAGCATCGGGCCTTCGGTATCTCACCCCCAACGAAACATGACACCACAAATTCTTTCACTTTAGGTTGGTCTCCTGTGTGAGGGTAGTACCACGCCAGACGAACCGGCCCGTTCTTGCTGAAATCAGGATACCTCTACTATCTTGTAAATTGGAAGTGATTTGCTCAAGATGACTGTTGAAGTATGGTGCTTTTTTATTGTATAGCGAACTTATAGGTGGAATCGAATGACAAAGACATTGTTTAAGAACATGATTTTACTTTTGTAAGTAAAGATTCTACGTGACTAATAAAGGCCATTCTTCTCTTTCTTTTGATCTTA
The DNA here is from genome assembly GCA_932526445.1 of Phragmatobia fuliginosa. Classification (NCBI taxonomy): domain Eukaryota; kingdom Metazoa; phylum Arthropoda; class Insecta; order Lepidoptera; family Erebidae; genus Phragmatobia; species Phragmatobia fuliginosa. The sequence continues at coordinate 12,030,969 of OW052074.1, read as the reverse complement.
TAATTAATATTTTATATTTAATCTTTCGTTACCAGTAATTTGGCCAATATTTGAGCACATATAGTTTTTACCTTTGTTGTAAGTAGATGCTCCTACTATGTTGTACCCACTGAGGCTGTTGTTTTTTTTTTTTTAAATTAGCATAAGTTCTAATTTTTAATCACTATAATTTGCATCAGTCCTCTAACATGGTGTATAGTATATTAGTGGCAGCACCTTACCCCCATATCAGGTTTATAAACATTAAAACTATGTAAACATTGGCGATTTGAAAGGAGTGGCCGCGAGTTTTTATTGCCATGTTCTTTTCTCCGGCTCTACCTATTGTTTGCGAACATGGCATAAATGTACATGTAGAATCTTGACCTGTCACAAGAGATGTATTGCATCCTAAGTGAATAAAGAATTTTGAATTTGAATTAGTGTAATCTTTTGCGGTCATGTTTATTATTTAAGCACTGATTTTCTACTCTATATTACTCACTAAGGTACATATTAGTTATGCCTTGTATGCTCTACAGCTACATTATATATTCTAAAACCTATCGCTATACTGCACATAAACACGTTCTCAACGAGGAAATGATTGTCCGAATTCCTATGTGCTCGTTAATAAGCACATATCTGAATGTGCTGGTCAAGCATATCTCTAAATAATTTCATCAATTATTTTTAACAATATATAAAGCAGGAATAATTGCTTAGTTAATTTGTATCCCAATCCTTTCAAGACTAGTAGTATTGGATATCACTACCGTGTATATTAATATAATTACCATAAACAGTTGCAGAAAGTAGTACCTTGAGCAAAAACAAAGTTTCTTAGTAACCCAATGTTGACGATATTTAGAATCGCATTATCTTTATTTGCACACCATATTACAGAGTAACAATAGAGCACATAAAATATCAGGCATGTTGTGTACAACGGGTGGCCTTATTGCCAAAGACTTAAAAGTATGTGTAGAAGTCGCGAAAGTCTGAAAACAGTTAAATATTCACTATTTACAGTTGGTGGGAAAATCCAGTGACTATCGACGCGGTACAACCTGTCAAGAATGTCTCACAAAGCAGCAGCTTAACAGACGCACTTGCCATTTTAAAAGAAAAACGATCACCTCTACTAACAGTTGTCAATGATAAAGGGTAAGAGAATCTGACTATTTACTACTAAAATGACGCCATTTCTTTCATCTCTCTAAGTGATGGAGTACCTACTCCTTCAATTCCGCGGCAACCATTCTCAATGGAGACTCAACTTCGTAGGAGACGTTATGGTGCACAAGTGTTTGCTCAAACACAGTTGCACTCTTTGTTCCCTAACACTCTTATGCGATAGGGTTAGGTTATTCAACCCGACCGATGAAAATGAAGACCAATTGAAAATCACACATATTTTTAGTACCTACAATGTTAAAATTTGGCCTGGCATGGGCGAATCAAGGTCACACTCCATGCTGTTTTTCGGTTTAAAAATCACACTTTTGACGAAAAAATAAACATACTTGTTGTTCGTTCGATAGCTTGTTGCGTTGGGTGCGTAGGTGAAATAGACGTAAGACTTTATATCGTGAACTCTTTTAATTAATTTAAAATACATAAGTACAATGCAAACATGTTTCAAGTGCGGTTGTTAAAAAGCAAGTCAAAAAACGGCGGTACATAACATCAATTTATAATGGTCACTCAGTCCAAACGTCTCTCATTGGCGGAACACATATCACGTCATTTACACGTGAGTTGATTGGTGCGTAGACATGCCCCCGGCCTTGGAAGAAGCAGCTTCCAACGGGAACAATGGACAGAGTTTTGAGAATGCTCGCTTCACAATGCCCTTCTCTGTGCGTACATCTGCCACCCTCGAAACACCGTCTTTGCCTGGATAAGTCGTCACAACGCGTCCAAGTTGCCACTTTAGCGGTGGCGTGCAATCCTCTTTGATGATGACCAGTGTGTCTTGCTGTAAGTCCCGGCCTTTGTGATTCCATTTACTTCGAATTTGCATTTCTGATATAAATTCTGTGCTCCACCTATTCCAAAAGTGTTGCCGAATCTGTTCAACTCGTTGATAGCGAGGAAGTCTGCGCATGTCATCTTCAGCTATATTTGAGTGAGCACATAATGGAGAAGTAATCGGACGGCCTATGAGGAAGTGAGCAGGACTTAAAGGAAGGAGATCATTTGGATCATTGGACATGGGTGTTAAGGGACGAGAGTTAAGTATACCTTCAACTTGTGTGAGTACTGTATTGAACTCTTCGTAGGTCAGATGTGCATTACCTATAACCCTCATGAGGCAGTGCTTAGAAGATTTAACGCCAGCCTCCCATAAACCACCAAAATGAGGGGCATACGGCGGAATGAATTTAAACTGAATATCTTCACTATTAGCGTATTCTACGATATCTAAAGAACATGATTTCAAGAAAGTTGCAAAATCATTCTTTAAGCCTACAAAATTCTTTCCGTTGTCGGAAAATATCTGTTGTGGTTTTCCACGACGTGATATGAAACGCTTAAGTGCTAATAAATAAGCTTTGGAAGTTAAATCGGACACCAATTCCAAATGTACAGCGCGTGTAGCAAAACATATAAATAAACAAATATAGGCCTTAACCGTCTTAGCCCCCCTACCTCTACGGCTCATTATGTACACGGGGCCGGCGTAGTCGACGCCACAGTTATAGAACGGAAAATTAGCAGTGATTCTTTCCACGGGTAAGTTACCCATGAGTGGGGTAAATATTTTACCCTTAAAGCGAGTACAAGTAACGCATTCATGAACTGGTTTTCGTGCTAGATTTCTACCTCTAAGTGGCCACCATGTTTCTCTTAAATTAAAAAGAAGTGTCTGGGGTCCCACATGTAACATTTTTTTATGATGAAAGCGAAATAATAAAGTAGTAAACCAATGTTTACTGGAGAGTAATATAGGATGTTTTTTGTCAAATGTAAAACACTCAGAGTTACATATGCGGCCACCTACACGAATGATGTCATTTTCGTCAATGAATAAATTAAGTTTTGACAAATATGTTTTGTTGTTTAAGCAGCCCTTATCACTTAATATTTTATGTTCATTCGGAAATGATTCTAATTGACTGAATTTGACTAAAACTAACTGTGATTGTCTCAGTTCCTCCACAGTGAGAATTCCACTACGCCTGTTAGTTTTGTTGCACGTATTATAAATAAAACGTAGTAGGTATGCGCATGCACGTATCATACGGTGGAATTGAGAAAATCTATGAAAAGGAAATAGCGCGTTATCTGAAGAATTATTATTATTACACATGAAAGTATGTATTTTTACTGGTTTTAATTCGGGTAACTCGTCATGTTGGAGATTCGGTTCCGACGTCACGTAAGCGTTACTGTTAAACTCGATATCGCGAAGAAAAAGTGGTCCCTGCCACCACGCATCACAGGAGATTAAGTTATCTAAGCTGACACCCCGCGAAATTAAGTCAGCCGGATTGTCTTTACCCTTGACATGACGCCATGGTAAACCTTGAGTTAATTCCTGTATTTCGACGACACGATTTTGAACAAAAGTTTGCAATAAACTAGGTGCCATTCGCAACCATCCTAAGACAATAGTCGAGTCCGTCCAAAAGGTTACCGATTTAAATTTACAACGCAGCGACTCATGAACCTTGTAAAATAGTTTAGCGCCTAATAATGCACCACACAGCTCCAATCGGGGTATGCTTACAGGTTTAAGTGGCGCCACCTTGCCCTTCGAACATAGCAACCTAACCGATATAGTTCCATTATCACTCACCGTACGTATATAAACACAACTGCCATACGCTGTCTGCGAGGCGTCAGTAAATATATGCATTTCTAAATACATAGGGTTATTAGGTATAACGTGTCGTTGCACACGCAAAGTATATAGAAACACTAAGTCATTAACGAACTTACGCCAAATTTTAATAACCTCTTGTGATACTTCATCATCCCATCCTAATTTTAACAACCATAACTTTTGTAAAATAATTTTAATAATCATTATGAAGGGACTCAGTAATCCTAATGGGTCATATATTTGTGAAACCGACGACAATATAAGTCGTTTAGTGATTATTTGGTCACTGTTCGTAACTAATTGAGTGGTGAAATATAATTCATCTGTTGAATTGTACCAATTTAAACCTAACGTTTTGCTATGAGTACATTCAGCAAGTGACAATGATTTTGAAATATCTAGTGAAGTTTGTGATGTATCGCATTTAAAGTTGAATGTCCATTTTCGTAATGGAAAGCACCCGCCCTGCAGGACGTTGGAGACCCTAGTACATAATTGCAATAAATCGTTTTTGTTGTCCCGACCCGCTATATAATCATCGACATACATATCCTCACATATAGATCGGCTGACCTCAATATCATCACACTCATCGGCGAGTTGTCGAATACACCTAACTGCTAAGAATGGTGCTGACGCTGTTCCGTAGGTGACGGTATTAAGTTGATACACACCGAGCGGTTGAGAAGGATCCTCGCGCCAAAGTATTAATTGTAGATCTCGCAGGTCAGGGCTGATTAGGGCTTGTCGATACATTTTTTCGACATCACCACATGCTATATACCTATACTGCCTGAAGCGTAAGAGTATAGAAAATAGATCCCCTTGTATGGGCGGCCCGACAAGCTGGATGTCGTTACACGACTTACCAGTCGTTGTGGCGGCACTTGCATCAAAAACCACACGCAGTTTTGTGGTTGTACTGTGCTCGCGGTACACACCATGATGCGGCATAAAATAATGAGGATTTGAGTGTGTGTGCACTCGAGACATGTGGCCTAAGGCACAATATTCGCGCATAAATTCGCAATAAAGCTGTTTGTATATAGGGTCGCGTTGTAATCGTTTTTCTAATGCGTAAAAACGACGTTCAGCCTGTTCGCGACTGGTCCCTAAAACTCGAGGAGATTCTTTAAAAGGTATACCTACAATAAACCGTCCGTTAGAATCGCGCTTTGTATTTTCTAAGAAATGTTTTTCGCAGGCCTTCTCCTCTTCCGTGCGTGAGTCATACGTTTTAGGAATCTCTTCGAGTTCCCAAAACTGACGTAGTTGTGCATCTATGGACTGAGTAAAATTGCAGTGGATAATGCTGCTATCCTTACGCGCCTCATGGTGGATAGGTCCCGAAATTATCCATCCCAACTTCGTATCCAATAAGAAAGGTCCATTGCGTAAACGCACTTTGTCTTTTTTGAGTAAATCCCAAAATATGTCCGCGCCTATTAATATATCTATGGGTTGCGTTTCATAATATGAAGGATCCGCCAGCTGACATTCATTCGGAATCACAAATTGATCGCGATTTAATGGCATAGTCGGTAGTTCAGACGTAATATTCGGTAAAACGATACACTTAATGCGCTTAGTATAATTGTTGAATCGCGACCGAATAGTTACATCGCAATTGTTTGTTGACTGTATCACAGAACTACCAACGCCTCGTATTTCGTGAGTGGACTGTTCTAATGGAAGTTGTAGTTTTTTACATAACGAATTCGTAATCAAACAGCGTTGACTACCGTTATCGAGGAGCGCACGTGCTACGTGAAATCCCTTAAACCGGTCCGCTATCTCAACTAACGCCGTAGACAACAAAATAGAATGCGAGAATGTACTGCGCTTAGATGTTTGAATGTTATTGACAACAGACAAATCTATAGGTACGTTTGTATACTCGGCGCTAACGACTGCCTGTGGCGAGTGCATCTTTGCTCTCAAACCGGTTTCTCGGTTGCTCGCATTTATGATAAGGCCCGTAATACTTTCATTAGTTGTGTTATTGTTCGTGTGTAGTAAAGAGTTGTGTTTTTTGTCACACAATCTGCAAGTACCGAACCTACACTCCTTTGGCGTATGACCCGATCGTAAACAATTTTCGCATAACTTGTTATTGTGTACGAACTCGAGTTTTTTATTAGTTGACGCGTTTAAAAATTGTTCACATGAATAAAGCGAATGATTAGACTTGCACATTAAACACTGTCTGTTTCGTGATGAGTGCCGATCAAACTTATTAGTTGAAATGTTGCAGTGTATCTTTTTATTGTGTTTATAACTGTGTAATGCCGACCCGTTGTGATTTGAACTTAATGTGTCCAACATATCCGCTCGCGATTTTATAAAATCAAGCAAATCATCCAGTTTAGCCTTGTTATTCAAATCGTTAGTATTTTTAAATTTTATATTTTTGTGCTGTTCCCATTCTCGCTCTGTAATCTCGTCTAGTTTAGTGACAATAATAAAATTAATGAGGGTGTCCCACGACTCCGTTGGTTCTCCTAGTAATTTTAAGGCACGTAAATTTTTCAAAATAGAATCGATTAATTTTCGTAATAAGATAGGAGATTCTTTTGTTACCTTTTGAATATTGAATAATGCTTTAACGTGGTTGTGTATTAATAAATCATTATTGTTATATCTGTTCTGCAGCAATTCTAACGCAATGTTATAATTGTTTGAGGAGAATTCTAGTTGTTCTATCACTAAGGCGGCACTTCCTTTTAATGATGATTTAAGATAATGAAATTTTTGTATATTTGAGAGATGCTGAGATTCATGAATGAGTGACATGTAGGTATCTCGGTATTCAAGCCAGTGTTCACATGAGCCGTCAAATGTAGGGAGCGTAATTGTTGGTAATTTTACTGAGTCGATTCTAGAACTATGACTACTAGAACTTTCGCCAACCTCCGAATCATTTATTAAACACTCCGCCTGAGCTACTATACTGTAATATGTGCTTTCAAATTGATCGCGTTGATCTAATTGCTCCTCAAGATCATTTTTAGAAACTAATTCCTCTATTTTTGTTTGAAGGTCGTTAAACTCCTGAAAAATGCTACCAGCAGTTTTAATGCGTAATTTTAAATCAACCTTCTCAACGGGAGACAATACACTAGCACTTTTTAAACTACATATATAATTATTAATTCTAGTTAATCTACCCTTTGTTATACCGCGTTTTCGAACAAGATTATTATACATGTCTTCGTCGCCTGGAGCGTTTAATTTGACCGGCGATCTGGCCCTACTCGTATCAGTTGACTCCAATGTGGTCATGTTGTACTAATAAAGCGAGTTCACTCACGTTTATGATGTCTTACACTGGACACACTGATAGGCACTGCACACCTAACTTGTAATGAAATATTGGTTAGACACACACAGAATTGGAAGGCATACAGCTATGATTAGGGAAGGAAAGTAAGATGGATGGCCATACCGTATGATGATGATGATGCGCAATGATATGATGTAAGCCACCTCTTCAAGTTCCAGCTAATCAAGCGTTGGGTAAAGCGAATGTATGCTGCCAGCTGCTTAAGCGCCAAGTTAGTCCACGTTAATAAGTCCACAGGTCGGCAGCCCACTTGCGTTGGTATGTCCGGCTTGCAAAAGGACCATATGTTCGTTCGATAGCTTGTTGCGTTGGGTGCGTAGGTGAAATAGACGTAAGACTTTATATCGTGAACTCTTTTAATTAATTTAAAATACATAAGTACAATGCAAACATGTTTCAAGTGCGGTTGTTAAAAAGCAAGTCAAAAAAGGGCGGTACATAACATCAATTTATAATGGTCACTCAGTCCAAACGTCTCTCATTGGCGGAACACATATCACGTCATTTACACGTGAGTTGATTGGTGCGTAGACACTTGTTATCTTATACTACACTCCCGACAGTGCTGTTTTTACACATTTGCCGCCCCAAAGCTACAAAATTTCTGCCGCCCCTACTGCCTTCTAAAATTAGATACACTGTTCATAATAAAGTTAATTCCCTTTTTAGGAAATAATCTAGTTACTAGATTCTTTTTACAACCTTTTTTATCGTCGGCACAGGATTTATATTCCTAATTCGAGAGTGGTCTTTAAAAAAACGTTACTTTTTTTCTGTACCAAATTTATTTTGGGCCAATCGGCCGCCCACTTAATTTTGCCGCCCCAAGCTTCAGCTTTTTCAGCTTCTATGGTAAATCCGGCCCTGACTCCCGTCCCACTTCTGATACTTCTGATATTTTTGCCGAACCTTCACCTCCTTTCGAGCCTCACATAATTAATGGGCGGCCCCTTGGTTATTGCATTTCAACCGAAAGATCTGTTGAAACTATTGGCTATCTTGGTGGATCTAAAAAGGAACTTTTTAATTTTGCTAGTACACATAATTCCTTTTTAAACACTGTCTATGGCTAAGTCACAGTAAAAAGAATTTTTACAACAAAATCTGGCATATAAAAGAATAAATATAGTTGACATTTGGTGACAGCAAAAGGCAAAACATGTCGTAATTTTAGAGCCAACTGTAAATTATATAAGTAAAACTAATGATTATTCTTTTTATGTTATTAATAGCATACGTATACATAGTCACAGTTTTCGTTAATGAAGCTGGAACAAGACTCGAGGAACGCCCTTCTGAATATAGTACTTTCAAGAGCATTGCGTCTATGAATTAGATATGTATTGAACTAGTAAACCATGATTGTGCGTTCACCAATTCGAAAAAAACATACATAAACCATAACCACAGATAATTGCCGAATCTGGAATGGAGTTCTTTACAAGTAAATGAGCATTGTTGTACATTAGCTGGCCCGGGCAATCACGCTTGCGAACTACTACTTCTTGAGATATGCGCGTTCAACGAAACAAACACAATCTTTAGCTTTTTTATTAGCTGAACCCCGCGGTTGTTGTGCCGTTACAATAACAGTGGCTTATGCCACGGGGCAATGCTAGTCAAAAAATGTATCGTAAGTTACTTTATGTATCGAGTCATTCTAAGTCACGTAAATACATCTATTTTTAATTCAAAAGTTGTTAATTTGAAATTAAAATGAGACACTTAATTTATTTATTTGTAGAATTTATTCGTAGCACATTACAGTCGCGGGCATTTGTGGCGCTTTGGAGCGCTGTCCTCAATCTTGACGAAATGCATAAACAATATTACTACAAGAAATTACATCACAATTTTGCGAGTATTATATTATTTGTGTATTATATTTTGTCTACAACTAGATTATAATTTCTTACTGTTTGAAAAGGCTGACCAAGGAGGATGAAGAATAAAGCCTCGTAGATGACCTTTAGTAATGTGGCGCCATAAATACTTGCTAAAGATATCACAATCTCTTGCAGATCTGTAGTCGGCGTGTTCACCGCAGATAACGTAAGAAGACGACTAGTAAACCTCTCTGGATCTTCCTCCGACGGACTCGACAAGTATATAGTGAAGAAATATTACAAAGTGGACCTCACAAACAAACCTACTTTGGGACTACTTTCACGGATGCTTGATATTGCCCCTCATGTGATCGTAGTCGAGTCAGGTAAACTGCTTACTTCTATTTAAAATTTCTTTCATTCAATTTAATCAACAATATAGGTTATAGCTTCATAAGTTTACGTAACATTTTAGTGCTTCTCTTTATGCAAGTATACCTGTGTTGAGTAGCTCGCATTCGCATTCAGTATGGTGACTCTTGGATTCTACTCATGCTTACCATCAAGTTAATCTTCATCAAAGCGTTTGATGAGACAACATTCTATGAGTTACATTTTGATGTTGTTGTTTTTATGTATGTCATGTAAACATACTATTATAATTTTCAATGTATTTAGAAATCTATAATGATAACTCCAATTAGAAACAGAAAGTGAACTAAAAACATAAATGAAACGGACACAAAGAACACCCAAACTCAGAATAACATTTTGTTGATCACACATAGTGTAGTTTCGTTTGCACCCACAACACTCGGCGCAGTGATAGCGTCGTGATAACCGCTCAAACCACTAGGCCAACGTTACAATCGTTAATTTTTCATTTTATGTTTCAGACAAATCAACAAACATCCAGCGCCCGATCGGATTTGTGACATCTGAAGATTTACTGTCACACATTACAAAAAACCATATGAACGGCAATTAGTTTATTTTACCAAAAAGGCCTAACTGCTAATTTTTACAATTTTATTATAATCACTTTTTATATTTGAAATGGTGCTAAGAAATTTTAAAAAATGTCCTTTTCTCCATAATATAATGAAATAAATGTTATTATCTTATGAAAATGGACTAAATAGTGATAGAGATAGTGCACCGAATGAAAATTGCTAAATTAAATAACACTGGTATTTCAACAGTATACTTTAATATACAACCAAAACGATATGGATGGCTATAGTCAGCCATTTTGGTTGGATAACTGTTTGTAGACAACAAATTCTATTGAAAATATGTGAATAGATGGATTACAAGTGAAAGAAATAGCATTTAATTCAAACATGCTACTACCTAAACCGTAGTTAAATAAGTTGATATTGTGTATAATCTAAAGACATACAATTCGAAACTGAAATTTTACTGCAACAAAATGATGTTATAAAAATAAATTTCTAGAAAAACTGAATAAACAATCTTATCGAAGTGCCTATTATTTTTTGTTTATTTTCTCCTATTACTTCAACTCACCTTCACAGTCTTACAATGATCAGCTGTAGCTATGTTAGTCGAGATGTGGACATTAGGGAATGGAATCTCGATCCGACTCATTTTTCGAGATCAATATCGAAGCATAAAATGACGATATCTCGGCCGACTCCTAATTTAGGGAGTTATTTTGGAAATTGTAATTTTTGCTCTCACTATCATTATCTTTGTTAAAATAGGTGGTTTCTTCATAAGAGATTTTACGACTCTGAATTTTGTGTTTATTAACAACATAGGTAAGCAAAGAATTATAACAATTCAAACCTTTTTTGAATATATATATATCTTACTCTCATCATGATCACAACTGAGCAATTTTAGTCATGTTTCAGTCATATTTTTATCATATTTTAGTCATGTTTCAGTTATCCAATTAACAATACTTTTCGAATTACACGAGATCTCGCCGAGATCGAATTTCTGATACCTCGAGATCTCGACTAGCAATCTCGTCCCATTTCCAAAGTGGGCACTTGTCAATACATTGATAAACAAGTATCTCGGCGTGCCGTATCAACATACCCAGTATATTACCAATATTACCATGTATAAACTTGTATTTTGGCGTCCTAAAACTGGGGTGGTCGCAAGTTTTCAAGTCAGAAGTCAAAAGTCGCAAAAATCGTGTTTTTATATTTTTTGAAAATATCTCGTTTTCTATGGGTTATGCGCTATTTGTATTTTAATCAATATTGTAAAGAATTATTATTATTATTATTTATCTTGAACAGTTTCGAAATAGAGTGTTGACTCTATTTCGAAAACTGTGGTAGTCTCGAATTCGACCAAAAACTCGTAATATTATATTTATTTTAGGTCATTCATAATTTATTGCTAAGTATGTAATTATCATTTTTATTAAATTTTAGTTTTTTTATATTAGAGGGGGCAAACGAGCAGACGGATCACTTGATGGTAAGTGATAGCCGTCGCCCATGGACACCCGAAACACCAGAGGAAAGTCACAGGTGCGTTGCCGGCCTTTAAGATGGGAGTACGCTCTTTATAAGGTTCCGTAGTCAAATGGCAAAAAACGGAACCCTTATAGATTCGTCATATCTGTCTGTCCGTCCGAATGTCACAGTCACTTTTTTCCGAAACTATAATAACTATACTGTTGAGACTTGGTCAGTAACTGTATTCTGTAAACCGCATTAATATTTTTACACAAAAATAGATAAACAATAAATTTTAGGGGTATACCTACTTACTGAACTGAAACTCAAAAATGTTTTTTTTCATTAAACCCATACGTGTGGGGTGGGGTATCTATGGATAGGTCTTCAAAAATTAAATTGAGGTTTCTAATATCGTTTTTTTTTTCTCTATAGTTTGCAATTTATTATTCCATTACCATGCAAACTTCCACCCAAAATTGGTTTGAACGAGATCTAGATAGCAGTTTTTTTTTAATACGTCATAAAACAAACCGCAATTTCCCTTTCATTCAATCGATACACAATTATATTATATTATATATGAATATATAAAAAAGCGGCCAAGTGCAAGTCGGACTCGCCCATGAAGGGTTCCGTATCAGCAAGTAACATCATATAAAAGTTCTTGTAGTTCGTTGTAACTTTGATCAATGTTTTTAAAATAGTGTATTGATTGAATGAAAGGTAAACTGCGGTTTACGATTTATGATGTATTACAAAAAAAAACTACTTACTAGATCTCGGTCAAACCAATTTTCGTTGGTAGTTTGCATGGTAATGTACAACATATATTTTTTTTTTGGTTTTATCACTCTCTTATTTTAGAAGTTAGAGGGGAGGGGGGGACATTTTTCCACTTTGGAAGTGTCTCTCGCGCAAACTATTGAGTTTAGAAAAAAATGATATTAGAAACCTCAACATCATTTTTGAATACCTATCCATAGATACCTCACATGTATGGGTACGATGAAAAAAAATTTTTTGAGTTTCAGTTCCAAGTATGGGGACCCCTAAAATGTATTGTATTTTTTCTATTTTTATGTGAAAATCTTAATGCGGTTCACAGATTACATCTACTTATCAAGTTTCAACAGTACAGCTCTTAAGGATTTGGAGAAAAGTGGCTGTGACATACGGACGGACAGACAGACAGACAGAAAGACATGACGAATCTATAAGGGTTCCGTTTTTTGCCATTTGGCTACGGAACCCTAAAAACTGTTCCGTTACTAACTGACTGACGCTGACGAAACTTGAGACTGAGAGAGAATTTTGGAAAATTCCACCCATAATAGAGTGAAAAAGACAATCAAAGTTATAAATCACAATAATATGTGGGGGAAGACGCGGCCAAATCTAGATACTTACATAATCCAAGTTCGACTGAACTAGAACAAAATAAAACAATATAAAAGTGAGATATTTGAACATAGCAGAGCGTATTGTATTCAAAAGATTATTACTTACAATGTATAATGTTAAATAAAATCAGTAACTAATTTACTGTTCATATTTTTACGCTCTGTCGCTCTTCAATTGTCATTTTAGTTAATGATAAATACAAAACCTTGTACAAAAGCATTCATTTTAAATCATCAATTTAATATAATCAAAATAAATATAATGTATATTTAAATAGCTTTAGTCATCAAATTGAAATCGGTATGGGTTTTTAAAATGTTTGATGATTGTTACTTTTATGCATTGATCGTAGATCGATGTTTTTATGCACAATATCTAGCTATGTTAGTGATCATTAGAATGACACTCACGTCTGACTGTGCTGATACCAGTTGTCACTTTTTTCCGAAACTATAATAACTATACTGTTGAGACTTGGTCAGTAACTGTATTCTGTAAACCGCATTAATATTTTTACACAAAAATAGATAAACAATAAATTTTAGGGGTATACCTACTTACTGAACTGAAACTCAAAAATGTTTTTTTTCATTAAACCCATACGTGTGGGGTGGGGTATCTATGGATAGGTCTTCAAAAATTAAATTGAGGTTTCTAATATCGTTTTTTTTTTCTCTATAGTTTGCAATTTATTATTCCATTACCATGCAAACTTCCACCCAAAATTGGTTTGAACGAGATCTAGTTAGCAGTTTTTTTTTAATACGTCATAAAACAAACCGCAATTTCCCTTTCATTCAATCGATACACAATTATTAAAACATCGATGAAAGTTACAACGAACTACAGGAACTTTTATATGATGTTACTTGCTGCTACGGAACCCTTCATGGGCGAGGCCGACTCGCACTATCAGTCCGGAAACACCGCATGTGACAGTTCATTCCACAATTTAGAAGCGAGTGCGAGGCAGGAAATTTCGGGAAAGAGATTTTTTTGTTACTTAACTGTTTTTAATTGTGTCAATTTATTTCATAACACTTATTATACCTGGCCATGTAATTTAGAAATTGTTGAGGAAAATATAATAAAGAAGAGTTGAATCGATTTTTGTGACCTTTTGACCCCTGACTTTTAAACTTGCGACAATCGAAATATATGTGAATTTTGAGAATAATTATGTCGATTATCTGAGATATTTGACTAATTTTGCCTAAGATGACTGGACTAAAAGTCGAATTTAAATAATTTAAAAACTAATCATCTCTCAACAATCAATTACATGTAATGATATGGACTAGAATATAGGTAAAGTGATTTATTTGGATAAGAAATAATGTCAAGGGGTTAAAATTTATCCTTAGTTTGTTCAGACATACTCACGTACATACTGAATAGTTTACCATGATGAGAGATGAGTAGGTAGTTATTGTAACTATAACAGCTAGACACACGGTATTACAGACTTTTGATAGATATTGATGTTGTCTAAAAATGTGTTTGGGAATTTGGGATTTTATTGGGAATTTTTTTAACACATTGGGTTATATTATCGAAGTTTTCTTATGGATCCCAAATTATTATTCCTAATTAACATCCCTAATTAAAATAAGTATAGATGAAATTACTTTTGGACATCATTTGGGATATAGTATAGTGAGCCAAAACTTTTCTAAAGAGAGGCATACGTCCAGCCACTGCTGGTGATAATCTTTTGGGATAAATTTATTCTATTGATTGTAGTAGTACTTACTTCACTACACTTATTAAATAACATTCATTCCACAGTCCTATAAAGTAGGTAAAGCATGGGGACTCCCAATTTTTTCTATACTTAGAATATGCCAGAGGACTGTTTGTACTTAAAAAGAAGAAAAAAAGCAATTTAATATAGTCACTACATTTAATACAGTTGAGACACAAGATGATTCTACAATTCACTACTAAAATCATTTTCACAGTAACACATCTACATATTTTTTTTATTTTTTTTCTTATATTTAGCCTACCAAAGTGACTCTACCCTGCCTATAGAAAGCATGAGCAGAATCCAAGACTGGGGGACACCACACATCATTGCCTAAATAATATACATATTTCTCCTGTAACATTGTTGCTCACAATAAACTGCTGGACTATCTATTTTCATTTTTATGTTTTTCTTTTAATTGTGCTTTGAGTGTGTGCCTAAGACAGGATTGTTAACATCATCATGAAACAAACAGGAGCCGAACATGATTGAAGAGCAAATGCTCTTGATGATGAAAATGAGCAAATGATGTTGTGTCAGCTAGTATATGTATAAATGTCAAGTGTTTTAAATAATTTATATTTATCGAAAAAATAGACTATGGGGATGGTGATGACTTTATAGCATTCTCCGCAAGTATAGCACCAGGTGCTATATGATCCTAATACAGTTGTATTAACTCCTGTCTTTGCTTATGAGACCAGGCCTGAAGTCTAATTTCCTCCAGGTTTATCTGAGAATGACGCAAGACCCAGAGGGTAGAAATCATTATCATAAACCCTTGGCCTTTTACTTCTATGATGAATCAAATCTCTTTCTTTACATTCATTTCCCTTCTCTCTCTTCTGTGGTTGTTGAGGGACTTCTTGGTCTGATGTCTCACTATCCTCATCACTTTCATGACCCTCTTTCAGTATTCTTCTAAATTTAATTCGCTTTTCACGTAAATAAGCAGCACTTAGAGTGAGAAAGGCAGCAGGGTGTGTTGGAGGCAACCAACAAATTAAATTATTATGAATATTCCAATAGTAATGTAGCCTAAACCCTTCATCATATGCTTCTTTCCATCCAGGAGGTAGGGGCCATATTTCTAAGGCCTTCTTTTTGAGCTCTAAGTAAACTTCATCGGGCACTTCACCACTTTTCCTTTTTTTTTCACAAAACTCATGATATAAGCTGCTTTTATTGGGGCACCCCCTATGCCCTTTAATAGGATCCACATTTACCGCTTCATAGCCTTTCCAAGAATGCTCGTTTTTGGCGGGTTCTTCCGGTTTGCTATCATAGTCTTCAGCAATAATTTCTTCATTAGTCTGAACCGTAGGAGTTTCGTTACCGGCTTCAGACTCGTGTTGTGCCTTTAAAATTACCCTCTTTGCTAAGCCTGCAGGTAAACCTGGTGGCAAAGACATTATTATTATGATTTCAAATATTATTATGGAGAACTAAACATATACTTTGTAGTTAGTCCATTCGTTTATTTTCTTTTTGACAGGTCACGCCTATAAATTAGGTACAATTTTATTGACGGAATATGTAATGCAGGGGGGCGACACTGTCGTGCTTGATGTAGGTCTCCACTTCTGCTTAGACAGTACCGCGATCTCGTATAAGATCCGCTCAAACTTACAAGCAACTAGTGTCTAAAAATATCATAGATGGCGCTTAGGTCAATATCAATAAACTTGCAATATAATTTTAATTTCAAAAAGACTTGCTTCATAAATCGTTAAAAACATTACTCTTTAAATATATGTAACACATTTATTTCAACACGTTTAATTAATTTCGACAATATTTTAAATTTCTTGGTTTCTATCTACTTTCGGCGTATATGCGTATTTGTAGTTTTTTTTTCTATTTTGTGTGATTATCAGTGATTATTGTGGTGTAAAGCTTTTGATAAAGCTTCAGAAAGAAGAAACAGTAATAGAAATCTTTGTAGATTACCCTTTTAAATGTGAAACGCTTAAAGAAAAATTAAAAACATAGTTCACAGATGTGACAATAAACATAAACATTGACCAAGTCAATAAATCGGATTTTATCAGGGAAGCTTTCCTACGATGGTGAGGATGAAATGAAGATATGTGCTCAAAATTATTATAAAAAGCATTATTATATAAAACATACAAGTGAATAAATGACTTTAATATTTACATTATAATTTTATTTTGTTTGTATTATAAAATTTTCGGTTTTGCAAACATTCAGGTTATTTTTCCACATGCAATTTCATTTTACTTATTTCATTGTCATCAAGAATCAAGCGCTAACTACTGCACAAACAAATACAAAATGTTTGCAAAACTGCTTTTTTATAATGCATGTACTAAATTACCTACTTCCTACTACTACATTTAAACCCTATAGCTATACCTATAATAAATAAATAGGTATATATACATATAGCTATTGCCGTTAGTTCGGCGGATATGAAACCAGGTGGCGACACTTCATATATAGGTGTCAAAATTTCTTGTGAGTGGGCTCTCTATTCCACCTATATTACTATACTCTATGATGTAATGTATTAGGTACTACTAGTACTACCTACAGAACAGAGAGCAGAGTGCCAGAGTACAAGAACCAGTGTTTCCACTTTCGTTTTCCATTTTACCCTAGATTCTTTTGAAAATATCCCTAAAATTCCATAAAATACTTCCATAAATCCTTTATATAAGGAACATAAATATAATACAGAAAATAAACCTCAGCATATTATATAATGTAGGCATATTTAATAACCAAATGCCCACAGAAGATCATACATCTACAGTACAGGATTAGAAATTTTGGAAGTTGTGGCGTTGCTTTTATATTCTTTTCGTCGAAGATGATGCTTGATTATTGTGTCCTTCCATTTAATATCGTAATAACTTGAACATAAAAAATTGATGCCACTATACGATACGATACTACTCCGCAATACAGAAATAACGTTAAACATATCAAATCAAGAACCTACACATTACAATACGATCAAGTTCTGGTGACATCAACGAAAATAGGTAAATGAATTTTTTTTGACGAATAGCATTTATTAGGATCCTGGGGAATCCCCAAGAAAAAAGCTGTGGTATAGTCTATCATTTACTTTACTACAGGGCTACCAGTATAGGCTTTGATTTTACCACCAAATTTCCTAAATTCCTGTATTTTTCAAAGTGTCTTTAACCATCCAAAATATCAGCTATTTGTCCCTAAAATCAATCACAGTAAAGTCGTACTATAAACTATAGATGCCACTTGCCAGATGCCAGACGGGTACTGAAGTGCTCTGTGCATAACAAACACAGACTATAAAACAGTTCTTGAAATCCGATAAAATGATTAAAATAATCTATCATGTGATAAAAATAATTAGACTTCACGTAAGTACTGTTTCTGTAAATTTAATAAAATTAAAAAGAAGGATAGGGATGTAAGGAGGCAAACCATCATCTTCTGCCCTCAAGCCAACCTCACCTGCACGCGGTACGTCCTGCTGATCAACGAACGAGGCTCTGGCGACCGACTGATGGCGGTATAACCATCCAAATACGTGCAGCTAAATACCAAAGACCGGTGATGGGCAGCAGCATCACCGGTAAAATAAGCTGTACCCTGCGATCGCCAACCCGCCTGCCCAGCGTGGCGATTATGGGTATATCCTCCCATGCAGATGCAACTAAGGCCACGGCCCCCAGTTCCCGGTAGCCCCACTATTCCTGGTTATGGTGGCGACCACGGTAACGGTGGGGCAGGGGGTGCTAAGAATCTCCGGGTTACGGGAGGCCACCACAACCGACTGACCCTGGCTACTTACAACGGACGCACGCTACGGCTAGACTCGCATCTGGCACAACTAGAGGTAGAACTTGGGAAAATTAGGTGGCACATCCTCGGGTTATGTGAAGTCCGAAGAGAGGGGGAGGACACTATAACCCTCGAGTCAGGCCATCTAATGTACTTCCGAGAGGGAGACCAACAATCCCAAGGTGGCGTGGGGTTTCTGGTAAACAAGTCAATATCCAACAACGTTGTAGAAATTTCCAGTGTGTCGAACAGGGTAGCGTACCTCATCATCAAGCTCACTGAGAGGTATAGCCTCAAAGTTGTGCAAGTGTACGCACCGACCTCGGCGCACACGGATGACGAGATGGAGGAAATGTTTGACGACATATCGAGGGCCCTGCACTTTACCACTAAGACCCACTACAACGTTGTTATGGGTGACTTCAACGCTAAAGTGGGAGTACAGATTTGCAGCGAATCAGTAGTAGGATCCCATGGACTTGGAGTCAGAAATCATAGGGGGCAAATGCTCGTTAACTTCCTCGAACGCGAGGGGCTCTTCTTGATGAATTCGTTTTTCAAGAAACAGCCCCAACGGAGGTGGACGTGGCAAAGCCCCGACGCTATGACTAAAAATGAGATTGACTTCATCATGACGAACAAGAGGCACATATTCAGAGACGTCTCAGTGCTAAATAGGTTTAATACCGGAAGCGATCACCGACTTGTCCGAGGCTCTCTGAATATCGACTTTAAGGCTGAACGTGCCCGCTTGATGAAGGCCAGGCTCCGACCTACTCTGCTCCAGACCATGGTAGGATCTGAAACGTTCCAGTTAAATTTGGAAAACCGATTCGCTGCCGTGGAAACCACAACAGACGTAAACCAGAACCTCAAAAATGTGGTCGCAATCCTCAGGGAAGAAGGCGCGAGATTCTGCGAATTACAACGTAAAGGCAAGAAGTCGAAACTTTCGGAGGAGACTCTAAGGTTGATGAGGGAACGGCGTGAAAACCCACCCGTCACTTCGTCGGCAAAGAGGAGGCTGAACAGAGTAATTAGTAAACTCGTACGACACGACCTCCGGTGCTTCAATACTCTCTCCATTAAGAGAGCAATTGAGCAGAATCGGGGGTCAAAAGTGTTCGTACAACCTCTGGGAAGAAGCCAACTGACGAAGTTGACCACAACAAGTGGAGAAGTTGTTGCCTCAAAACCGGTGGTCCTTTCGGAAGTGGAAAACTTTTATAGCCGGTTATACGCTTCGCATGCTTCGCGACCTGATCCCGAAAATGAGGACACCAGAGCTGCATTAAGGCGCCACTATACCGAAGACCTGCCGGAAGTCAGCACTGATGAAATCGAGATGGCTCTTAAACAGCTTAAAAATGGAAAAGCCCCTGGAGAGGATGGTATTACATCAGAGCTCTTAAAAGCTGGAGGTAAACCCGTACTGAGGGAGCTCCAAAAGCTCTTCAACACTGCCCTCTTTGAAGGGAGAACTCCGGAGATGTGGAGTAGAAGTTTGGTCGTGCTGTTCTTCAAAAAAGGTGATAAGACCTTGCTGAAGAACTATCGACCCATTTCCCTTCTAAGCCACATTTACAAGCTGTTTTCAAGAGTCATCACGAACCGTCTTGCGCGAAGACTCGACGAATTTCAACCACCGGAGCAGGCCGGATTTCGGAGCGGATATGGCACCGTAGACCACATCCACACAGTGCGGCAGATTATACAGAAGACCGAAGAGTATAATCAGCCGCTGTGTCTAGCATTCGTGGACTACGAGAAGGCCTTTGACTCGGTTGAGATCTGGTCTGTTCTGGAGTCCCTGCAACGTTGCCAGGTAGATTGGCGATACATCCAAGTGATGAGATGTCTCTACGATAACGCCACCATGTCCGTCCAAGTACAGAACCAGCAAACAAAGCCCATACCATTGCATCGAGGAGTGAGACAAGGGGATATTATTTCCCCGAAATTGTTCACTAATGCAATGGAGGATATGTTTAAGACGCTGAACTGGAAAGGACGTGGCATTAACATCAATGGTGAATACATCTCTCACTTGCGATTTGCGGACGACATCGTCATAATGGCAGAGACACTGCAGGACCTGCAACAGATGGTGAACGACCTAGCTGATTCTTCTATGCGCATCGGCCTACGGATGAACTTGGATAAAACCAAGGTCATGTTCAATCAACATGTACTACCGGAACCGATTGCAATACACGGTACCGCTCTCGAGGTTGTTCAAAAATATGTCTACCTTGGGCAGACATTGCAGTTGGGTAGGAATAACCTCGAGGACGAGGTGAATAGAAGAATTCAGCTGGGTTGGGCGGCGTTTGGAAAGTTACGTCGAGTCTTCTCATCGTCGATCCCACAGTGCCTAAAAACGAAAGTTTTTAACCAGTGCGTCCTACCTGTCATGACATACGGAGCCGAAACGTGGACACTTACGGTGCGGTTGGTCCACAAGCTCAAAGTTGCTCAGCGTGCAATGGAAAGGGCTATGCTCGGCGTTTCTCTGAGGGATCGTATCAGGAATGAAGTTATCCGTCAGAGAACTAAAGTCATCGACATAGCCCACCGGATTAGCAAGCTGAAGTGGCAGTGGGCTGGCCATATTAGCCGCAGAACTGATGACCGTTGGGGTAGAAGAGTTCTGGAGTGGAGACCGCGTCTCGGCAAACGTAGTGTAGGACGCCCACAGGCCAGGTGGAGTGATGATTTGCGCAAGATGGCTGGCAGGAGCTGGATGCGAGAAGCACAAAATCGATCAAAGTGGTGTGCAATGGGAGAGGCCTATGTCCAGCAGTGGACTGAGATAGGCTGATGATGATGATGATGAAAAAGAAACAAAAAATCTCCCCATCATCGCTTACTGGTAGCGTTCCCAAAAGACATACTACTTGAGTAGTTAGTTTGTTAAATAATATACAAAACAGTTTACAAAAGAAACATGTGTAGAGGAACGGGTGTCATGTTCCTCCAACAAAAATCAAGGATCCCTCTGGGTTGGAGGGACACGACCATGGGCGTACCCAGCATCTGGCCTAGGTGGAGGCAAGTCAATTTTGTTTTGGTCGGATCGTCCGCGACTGTTTTCCCATACACACTACATAAACCACACATCACACCGTCATACCACCACATGAAACATTAGGTACCTATATGTAGTGTAGTGTGTAGAGCAAACAGCCGCAAATGATCCTGCTATAAAGGTAGTTAAATAAATGAAAGTAAGTTTGACTATGCATGCATTTTCATATTATTTAAAACGATTCTGCTTTAAAAGTAATTTTCGTGGATCGTCTGCAAAACGTTTTGTAACATCTTCCGTGAAAGAATCGCCCACACTATTTATAATATGTACACTGAGACAACAAAGTCCATTTAATCTGTCTTCAATCATTGTTGATCTCAGTCACGTTTGTACGCGTCTGAGTGTACTGAATGATCTTTCAATTGTAGTCGTGGAATTAAAGTACCAACCAACCAACCGCTCGCATCGGCCGACAGCATTCCAGACGGGTGGGCCCTGTCGCGATGGATGTGCTCGCGACCAAAGCCGTTGACATCAACCAACCATTGGTCGGGTCAACCGATTTCTACACCATCTATTTTAATATTAACCCGACCAAGGACAGGATGGTTGGCGGTTGGTTCCGACCGTGTAGAAGGCCTTTAAGGCCGTTTTCACTTTCGGATAAAAACATTCTGCTTATTGGATTATTTCCGTTATCTCCAAATCTTCGAAGTTCTCCTGCTTATTAGCCCAAAAAGTGCGCCATAGTTAATTAAGCTTCAGATGTGATCCCTTCTAATTCATAAAATTTGGTTATTTCGTCCATACATTTTTTAAATGTTGGAGATGTAATTTTTATTTTGAGCAGAGTGTAACAATGGAAGAATAAACGTTGGTGAATGTTCTTTACCGAATCTCGCCTCTAATGAGGATGATAATGAAATTTTGCGTCTTATTTCCGCCGAAACTTGTATGTATTGTACAGGGATCTCAAATTGTCAGGCCGTTCACTAAATATAAAAATATAGACAATTATTGTAAAGCACATGTAGATAGTCAATGGCAGAGGAATCAAATGCAGCTGCCAATTGTTTTGGCAACTCAAAAACAAATGTACAGGTTGCTTTGCAAACAGGCCACGCAAAACTTATTGAAGAGAACAGAAATACGTTACGACCCTTTTTTTTGCGGTACTTACGATTTGCCATTTGTAAGGAAGAAAACAATGAAGGCGTTTTTCGAGATTTGTTGAAGCTGAAAATTGATTCTGGTGATGAAATTTTGCGAAAACAGAAAAAGGCCATAAAAAGCAGCCAAGTGCGAGTCGGACTCACCCATGAAGGGTTCCGTATCAGCAAGTAACATCATATGGAAGTTCTTGTAGTTCGTTGTAACTTTCATCGATGTTTTTATACTAGTGTATTGATTGAATGAAAGGTAAATTGCGTGTTACGATTTATGACGTTTTAAAAAAAAAACTACTCACTAGATCTCGTTCAAACCAATTTTTGTTGGTAGTTTGCATGGTAATATACAACATATATTTTTTTTTAGTTTTATCACTCTCTTATTTTAGAAGTTAGAGGAGGGGGACACACATTTTTCCACTTTGGAAGTGTCTCTCGCGCAAACTATTCAGTTTAGAAAAAAATGATATTAGAAACCTCAATATCATTTTTGGACACCTATCCATAGATACCCCACACGTATAGGTTTGATGAAAAAAAAAATTTGAGTTTCAGTTCCAAGTATGGGGACCCCCAAAATGTATTGTTTTTTTTCTATTTTTATGTAAAAATCTTAATGCGGTTCACAGAATACATCGACTGACCAAATTTCAACAGTATAGCTCTTATAGTTTCGGAAATAATTGGCTGTGACATACGGACGGACAGACAGACAGACAGACAGACAGACTTGACGAATCTATAAGGGTTCCGTTTTTTTGCCATTTGGTTACGGAACCCTAAAAATGCTCGAAATTTTCATTTTTGCAGGCCGGGACATACCCGGTCATTTATTCGGGTGTAAACTTATTTATGCCCAATCTGGCCAGTTTATGCCTTTTCCGTCCGTATTTGTTTTGGCCCTCGACCCATCACTAGGTCTATGCTTTAATCAAAATTAATGTCAGTGAACTGTCAAAATTACCATCCGTATTTCGAATTCGTTTCGCTACCGCTGGAATCTGGAGTCCTGGAGTCCTGGAGCTGGATTCTAGACTTGATCATATATATATGTTAAAGCAACTTGATGTTGGTCGGTTAGGTATATACTTTTGTTTACTTTTTATTACAGTTTTAGACAAATTACGATTAAAGACACACGATTAGAATCTTAGGTTCTACTAATTTCAAAGATACATATTTACAAAATGTCGAGTTCAGAAAGTGATACGGAATTAACGGAAATTTTCAACGTGTTGTCGGGCTGGACTTCCGACTCGGAAGTCACTTCCGACTCCGAGCTTGAATCCGACGAAGAAGTACCTCGTAGAAACTACAAAGAAAGAGTGAACTATTTTAATACATTAGATGCATACGAGTTCCAGCTGCGATTTCGACTTAATAAGCCGGCTGTAGAACAATTACTAACGGAAATTCATCCCCATTTGCGAGTAACAGGAGCCAGGTAAGTACCTTCTGTCATCTGCTGGCTGATGTATTAAAATGATCATTTTGTTATTGATGCCATTTATTTTTACGTACTTATTTCTTTCAGGAATCATGGAATATCTCCATTGCATCAAGTGCTACTGACACTAAGGTTTTATGCTTTGGGGACCATGTTGCAGTCAGTTGCAAATTTCACTGGTGTTAGCAAATCATCAGCCAGTCGCATTGTGCACGACGTCAGCTTTGCAATAGCTCACCTATATAACAAATATATTAAAATTAGAAGTGACACAGATGAGGCATTTTACCAAATAGCTGGTTTTCCACATGTTTTAGGTGCAATTGATGGGACACATATTAGAATTCAATCTCCCAGTAAGTAGTTTTGGTATTTGTTACATTCTAAAATATGTCTTTACATTCTATCCTTTGATTATAAAAATGTTTAGATAGAGAGTTTGAGCGTCTAAACGTCCAAAAAAAATAGTCTCTAACTGTTAGAGACTAAGCTCGTCGCGGCCGATCAGTGGCGTCACTATCATTGTACGATAAACACGAATCGAGTGGCTTATAAAAATTACGTTTTGCATGATAAAAGTGTGCAGGAGTTACTTAGGACGATTGAAATCAACTAAAAAAATTACCTATCATCGGTGAGTAAACTTTAAATAACTATATTGTAAAGAAACAATTAAATTAACTTAGTGAAATTTTATCAAAAGTTCGACCACCATTTTGACGGAATGTTTACAGGGTAGCCTGGTAATTGAATTTAAATTTCCCATGTGAGTGTTAGCCAATTTACAAAATGTTTAATCATGATCTAAAAAGTATATTTCGAGAATTCAAGCCAATTCAATTTAACTATAGTGCTGGATAATACATTATCATATATTATGTATATGTAATATATTTTTGTGATAGTAGATAATGTTTATTTTATTTAAAATCTGATATGCGTGTCGATTTTGCCGCTCCATGGATGCTGATAATGGAAGTAGTATGTAGGACGTTAAACTGAAGAGATTGTTTGTTTGTTTAAACTCACTAATCTCTGGAATTTCTGAACCGATTCTGAAAATTCTTTCACTAATCGGAAGCTACACCTTCTCTGAGTTCTTAACGAGAATGATATAAAAACAAGATTTACGAGAAATTGCGGGGAACATCTAGTTAAAAATATAGTAATTAAATTAAATATAACTATGTTGTATATTAACTTAATTAAAGGCCTCTGTGAGTTGGCTTTCCTTCATCCGCCTTTCAAAGTACCGGAACCTCAGACTACTTTCTAAGGCACAGGGTATATTTTTACCAAATTGTTGTTAAGTATTAAGAATAAATAAGATTTAATAGCAATTCCCTTTTTCACCAACATATATTTTACTTAGTAACTCAAAAGCAAAAACGAATACATATTGACTGACTTTAAATTTAATACAAATTACTTATAAATCTCAAAATCAATACACAATTATTTTCCCTCCTTTTATGGAAAACATTCAAGGGCTGGTATCACTCAGAATGCTACCACGTAGAATGCGCACGCCCGTAGGCTACGCTTGCATGTGTGTGTAACACGCACACAAGCCCTGCTAATCTGGCCTGTTGTTTTTATTGCAAATGCAGGGCAACACTCCACCTAGGCATGTATATAATCAAAGATTCTATCTATGTAAATGCATTGGTAGACAAATATAGGATTAACATGACATTACAGATTCTAACTAAAGTTTACAGTATATAACATTTACACAGGTGTGCTATAACTATCTATATTTCCTTGTTAAAAATGCTCACTACAATCTTTATTCAATTACGTTATAGAACATTATTTTTATTATAATATTAACTTCACAAATCCCTAACTACTGCCTTTCTACTGTTTAGATTCTCAGATAGGAGAGGAATTCAGAAACCGAAAAGGGTACTTCTCTATCAATGTTCAAGCAGTTTGTGATGCTAATTTACTATTGATGAACGTAGTGGCTCGTTGGCCAGGTTCTTCTCATGATGCAACAATCTTCAATAATTCAGAACTACGAGGTAATGCAGCAACTTAATAACAATACATCACATTCAGTAGCTTAATAACAATACATCACATTAATCAATAACATTGTATTAATATTATGTTGTTATATTCAGCTCAGTGTGAAAGTGGTATATTTGGGAATAAGTGGTTACTTGGAGATGGTGCATACCCATTGAAGCCGTACCTTTTGACACCTCTACTTAACCCAGAAAGTAGAGGAGAAGTACTTTATAATGAAGCTCAAATCAGAACTAGAAACTGCATTGAAAGGTAACTATTTAAAAGTTCTTTAATACGGCAACAGGCGTTTACTATGACAGCCCAACTTCTTACCTGTGGTACTGCCAAAGGGATTATTTTTGTTTGTAGCAATACTATTCTGTCTGGTAGTCCTACCGGTGATTATAAATTGGTTCTATTTATCAATTTAAAATAGTAATATTACTAACATAATGAGGTATGCTTATGCTAAAAAGTTTGAGGTCATTAAACTAAATAACAAACATCACAAATTTTCTTTCATTTGATTAAAAACTAATTTAACTAACCTATGATAATATATGGAAAAAGGATCTATGTTACTGGAGTTTTTTACCATGGGTAAAAAGTGGAAAGTCCATGAATTGTTCTTGTTCTAGGTGTTTTGGAGTTTGGAAGAGGAGATTTCCAGTCATTTCACTAACTTTGCGGTTAAGCCTGTTAAATGCACATGCAGTTATAATTGCAACCGCTGTACTGCACAATATATGCCAGATACACAGCATAGGTGATGTTCCTCCTGAGGTGGAGATACCACTGGAGGACATTACAGAATTGCAGGCGAATGCTGAGCTACCTACCAACAACCCTGAAGACATACTCAACACAGAACGAGCCACTTTGATTGCTAACTATTTTAATAAGTATGTCATCATTATTATTATTATATTATTAATGTTAAAAACCTATAGGATTACTTTGGTATTAGAAAGTATTAATTAATTTCTTTATTTTCAGCCTGGAATGACACAATGGCGGCATAATGATCAGTATATTAGGTATTTAAGAGTTATTTAAGGATAGAGTTGTAACATATTAAAAACAATTAGTTTTGTTTATTAAATTTTTTTTTTTTTTTCTCTCCCGTTAACCTGCAATCAGCTTGAGCTATAAGCAGGTGAGTTATATGAATATTGTCTTTGAGTGCTTCTTTCAGTAAAGAAGTCTAATCATCCTTAGACCACTGTTTAAACAATATGTTTATAAGGCTAGTATGTCCTTTCGCTTCAGCCTTTTGCTATAGCTACATGTTGTCAGCTGGGCAGCTAGTGAATTGGGATGCTTTTCAAGTCTCCCTTTATATGTCTCTGTACATTTCCCAATTTCCTCCTGTACAGTACTCATCTCAAGATGTTGGTGAATTTCTTTATTGGTAATGAACCATGGGGCATTACATAGGTTTCTGAGTATCATATTTTGTACTCGTTGTAGTATGATGATGTTGGAGTTGCTAGCGCTGCCCCATAGTTGCAAGCCATACATCCACACAGGCTTAAGTACACACTTGTAGATTAGCAGTTTGTTGTCTACAGAGAGCTTGCTGTTTCTGCCCAGTAACCACGACAGACTGTGATAACGGAGCTTGAGTTCCTGTCTCTTGGTCGCAATGTGTGGTCTCCATGTTAATCGTCGATCAAGATGCAATCCGAGGTACCGTACTGTATCTTGGTGTGGGAGTATAGTATCTCCCAGCTGCACAGCAGGACAGTTCCCTTTACGCAGCGTGAAGGTAACATGAATGGATTTAGATGTATTGGCCTTAATCCTATTCCTTTTTAAATAAGCCATTCAATAACCAATTCCTCATAATTTTTCAAGTAGGACCTACCCACTTAAAAAAAAAAAAAAAAATTACAGGCAGCTAAGTTATAGATATTTTGATAAACCTTTTGTTATAAATTTGCATCAACCTCATAACTTATCATTTTTGCTTAAATTTGTTTTCCTTTTCCTTTCTTTCATCCACCCATTCTCACTTTATACCTATATGCTATAACTCTTCTTCTTACCACCAACTTTCTAAACCTTCTAGTAACCATCGTACTGACACCATGCCAATCCAGACCCGTAAAGCTTCTGCCCAAGAAATGGCGCATAAATTGAATATGACCCTCAAGGAGCTAAAAGCGACCAACCTCCAGTGTCAACAACTATTACAAGAGAGGGAAGAGAGTGAAGAGGAGGTGAAGTCTATCATCAATAAAAACTCCACCCTGAAAAGGGATCTTGCAGACCTGCACAAGCAATACTTGGAAGTTATTGATGAACGGGATAAGCTCCAGGCGGTGACCGATGGTTTCTCTAATTGTAGTAACATTTATGAGGAGGCGTTAAGTAGAATAAGGGATTTAGAGGATGAACTAAACCAAGCTTATGAAGTAATTTCACAATTTAGGAAAGAAAAAGAGCGTACCCAGGAAATTTCAACCGATCATTTATATAATGAATTAGTTAATGTTGATTGTGACCCCCATTTAGGTAATTCTCTTGTAACAATTGACTTAACAGAACAGGATTCTTTAATTAAACCTTGTTACTATAAGATAAACTCACACAACAAAATAAAGAAATATATTAAGCTAAATAGATTAATTAAGAAATGCAACAAGTTAAAGAAGCAGCACAACAACTTTTCTAAACTCAATCAACTGAGAAAAGAACGTGTTGCATTGGTAAGTCAATTAAATAATTGTATAGTAAAGTTGGAGGATAGCAAAACCATTTATGAGATAGACACTCAAAGATTGCAAAATGAAATTAAAGATCTAGAGGACTCTTTTAGTGCTTTATACAATAAGTATGTATGTTCAAAAAAACAAATAGATGAACACATCCTTGCTGCAAGTAAGTTAGTAGAACTGTGTAATTATAATGCGGACAGGGTGGACTCGCTGACACTGAGCAGTAATCAATGTACATGCATCAGGGACTCAAGCCATATTGATCTCCCTGAGAATGTTGAGGGCCCTACCAGGTTAGGAAATATGCAGGCTTGTGTCTCGGTACCTACCACAAAACAAACAAAGGTACATGACTTAGCAGTTCAATCTATTACTAGTCCCAGTCATAGTAGTCCATTAGACAGCTATCGCTCCATAATGTTCTCAGATAGCATTGGCAAAGGTTTTGGGCAATTGTTGAGTAACAATCTGGGTCACTCTGTAGAAAATTATTGCATGCCCGGGGCAACATATAAACAAATAATGGATAAAATAACAACATATACTTTCGATAAATACACAAACTTAACTGTATTTTTAGGTAATAGTTTAAATATTAGGAAAAGAGATGTCACGGACAGTGTTGTTAAATTACTGGAATTAAATGTTCAGAAAATTATATTATGTGCATTCCCATATTATGACAATATGTCGCAAAGACAAAGTAGGTACATTCATCTGCTGAATAATCACCTACAATTCTTAGTGAGTCACCATAATGACAAACTACAATTCTTTGATACTAACAATTTTGTTAAGAAATTAAGTTTAACTGGGGATGCTGTGTATTTACCTCACAAAGTTAGAACCCAAATAGCTTCACTATTGGTTTATTGTATTAACTCTGTCATACATGGTGTGACAGAGTTACCTTTAACACATACTACCTTTAGTAATAGTACTAATATTAAGGTTATTTGCCGATCAGACTGTAGCACTTCAGCTGCTTATAGTAATAGTAGTACGAAGGAGGTTGCTCAGACTGTGAGTACAAGGGTAGAAGGGGGGTGCTCACTGACTGGTCACCCACTGGATCAACATTTAAACTAGTCATTCAGACAACAGGGGATGCTGTTAGAAATGTCATAGGAACCAAAACAAAGGTGTCTCCTAGCATTCAATTACCAAATAGTCATAAAGGGTCTAAGCATTATACCTTACAGTTGTTACACCAAAATATTCAGGGTTTTTCTTCAAAATTACTAGAGATGGAATTGTTTTTAGAGAAAATGAAATATGATGTAATATGTTTAAGTGAACACTGGTTGAAAGATTACCAGATGTTAATTAATTTTGAGAATTACAATGTGGCTAGTTGTTTCAACCGTAAATATATGTTACATGGAGGTACACTAATATTGATCAGGAATGGTTTACGATATAAACAACGCAAAGATATAGAAAAGCTATCGGTTGAACACAGTGTTGAACTGTCCTGTGTTGAGCTAGATAGGCATGTAATAGTGTGCGTATATAGACCCCCAAACTATCAAAATTATTCAACTTTTGAGGGTGTTATGGAAGATGTTATGACTAAAACCAGTTGTAGTAACAAATCGTTAGTAGTGTGTGGCGATTTTAATGTTGATATTCTCGAAAATAACTCCAACACGAGTAGGCTACTAAGCCTTTTTAAATCATTTAATCTGACTAATGTCTTTTTCGAGCCGACTCGGGTAACTCTGAATTCTGCAACGTGCATCGATAATGTATTTAGCGGTTGTGAACATGTAGATAAGGATATTATAAACTGTCTGCCATCCGACCACAGCGGACAAATTGTCACCTTTAGGTCCAACACTTCAATACTAAAGGTACCAATTATGTATAGAGAAATATCACCTAAAAACTCAATTAGATTTAATAATATTATTAAAAATAAGTTAAATATTCTTGGGCTTAACATGCATGACGCGAATGCTTTATATAAAGATTTCTTTTCTATAGTGCACACTGAATTCAATAGTATCTTTCAAGTAAAAGTTAAAAATATTAACGCCAAGTTTTCATTTAGCGACTGGGCGACAAATGGTATTAGGAGAAGTAGAGAAACACTATACGAATTATATAGTCTAAAACCCTGCATAAACACTGAAAGTTTTAATCAGTATGTATCTAGGTATTCAAAAACTTTTAAAAATGCTTGTAAGAAAGCTAAAGGATTATAACTACTTGGAAAATAATTAATAGTGAAACTGGTAGGAAGAAACCATTAGGTAATAGTTACAGATTAGAAACATCACGTGGTATAATAAAGACTGATAGTGAGGTGGCACAGCAGTTCGTTGATTTCTTTACTGATATCCCTGTTAGGACAACAGAAGCTCTGAATTCCTCACCGGTTCTCTCTTTGGCCTTGCTCCGAAAACAAGTCGCTGCCTATCCAGTGTCTTTTAATTTTAATTACATAAACTCATCTACCGTTATAAAGGCTTTTAATGAAATTAAGGTCAAACCGACCGAGGATATTTGGGGTATGTCAGTGCAAACTTGTAAGCCCATTATTGAAACAGTTGCCCCCTACTTAGCTTCAATTTTTAACTCCTGTGTAGATCAAGGAGTGTTTCCGGATTTAATGAAACAAAGCAAAGTAATACCTTTATTTAAATCCGGAGACCCTACAGATACAAATAATTATAGACCTGTTTCAATCTTGCCAGTCTTTAGCAAGGTATTTGAAAAGATCATGCTCAATCAGATGCTTCGCTACTTTAACAAAAATAACATCCTTCACGATCAACAGTACGGTTTCACCAAAGGACGTTGTACAACCGACGCCGGTGTCACCTTGTTAAAGCACATCTTTGATGCATGGGAAGCGTCACAGGATGCTATCGGGGTTTTCTGTGATCTCTCGAAGGCATTTGATTGCGTAAGTCATGAAACATTATTATTAAAGCTTAATCACTACGGACTAGATAAACGAGCACTTAGCTTGATTGAGTCGTATCTCAATGATAGGCAGCAGAAAGTACAGGTAAATGGCGTAAATTCTCTGGGCTCAAGGGTCAGAATGGGAGTACCGCAGGGTTCAATATTAGGCCCATTTTTGTTTCTGGTGTATGTTAATGATCTCCCACACATATTGCAAGATCAACCGAACATTGTATTATTTGCAGATGATACTTCATTGATCTTTAAAGTTGATAGGCGGGCTGAAAATTTTGTTGATATAAATAATACTATTAATAACGTACATCATTGGTTCACTACTAATAACTTATTGCTAAATGGAAAGAAAACCAAATGCATTAGATTTTCTTTGCCAAATGTTAAAAGCAGTAATTGTGACATTTTAGTTAACAAAGAGAAGCTAGAATTGGTAGACGAAACTGTTTTCTTGGGAATCACGCTAGACGCAAAATTACAATGGGGTCCGCATGTAAAATCACTTGCTGGGCGGCTTAGCTCAGCGGCATATGCTGTTAGAAAAGTTCGGCAACTAACGGATGTGGAAACCGCACGATTAGTTTATTTTAGTTACTTTCATAGCATCATGTCATACGGCATCTTGCTTTGGGGACGTGCGGCAGAAATAGAGTCAATTTTTATTCTGCAAAAAAGAGCCATTAGAGCTATATATAGTCTCCGCAGTCGCGATTCTGTTAGGGGCCTTTTTAAGGAGATCAATATCATGACAGTTCCTTGTCAGTACATCTATGAAAACATAATGTATGTTCGAAAAAATTTACATCTCTTCAATCAAAGATGTGATAGACATGGGTATAATACTAGGAATAAAGATAAATTAATTCAACCACGTTTTAGACTCTCAAAAGTGCATACATCTTTTATGGGGTACTGTGTTAAATTTTATAATAAAATACCTCAAAACATACTAGATTTAACAGAGAAACGTTTTAAAAATGTTGTAAAACGCACACTATGTAAGCAAGCATATTACAAATTAGAGGATTACATTGCCGACAAGAATGCTTGGCTTAATGCTGGTCCTGCTCCACAGCCACATGATTAATTCTCAAATTATTTAGAAGTTAGTTTGTATTTTTGACATATGTTAATTTTATCATAATAATTGACATTCATATATTGCAATTTTTTTTTTTTTTTTTGACATTGGATATCCATATTTCCGACATGGATTATTGATATTTTAATTGTATCTTGTTTGACATTAAATTATTATTATTATTTTTTGTAATATCATTATTGCATAATAAATTACTTTTTATTGACATGATCCAAATATTTATCGCATTCTTAGAGAGTAGCATAATTATAAATGGTTTTTATTATTGTATAACTGCGAACATTTTGAATTGTACATGTGAGCACTTTGTAGTCACTGGTAGCATAAGTTTGTTGACTGGCGGTTGTGAGTATGTCATGCTCGCTCAAAAGTCCTGCTGGCGGTGGCGTGTGTAGCGGGTCGTTCGGCTCCCTACGATATGGTTGAACTGGACGATGGCTGGTGCATGGGTCATGCTCGTGATACGGGCGCCGCCAGTCGGGGCTGGTCATCTCACAACTTCTATTTATTGTTTAATTGTTTTTGGACACTACATGTGTAAATATCAGCATCGTTACATTGTCCTCACATTTAATAAAATGCCTTAAACAATGTAACCAAAAATTGTAAAAACAATGTTGGAAAAGAGTGTCCATGGAGTTTCTTGTCTGTTCTTCTCCATAGGATCTACGAATTGGAACAGACGATTAGCTTCACGACTGACTACTGACTGACTACTTGACGTTTCAAAAGTGCCGTTGTATGGTTTATTTGAAATAAAATGGTTTTGATTTGATTTGATTTGATCCTCCATTTGTCGAGCCACTTAGTGACGTTGTTTAGAGACTTTTGTAGTTTTTGTGTTGCTACGTCAGGGTTCTTGTCACTGGCTAAAATAGCGGTGTCGTCCGCGAATGTGGCCGTAGTGGCATCCTTTTCTTCCGGTAGGTCCGCTGTGTATAGGATATAAAGTACCGGTCCCAAGACCGATCCTTGGGGTACACCTGCTTGTACTTGACAAAAGTTCGAGGTGGACCCAGCTTCTTTTACTTGGAAGAGTCTATCCGACAAATAGGACTCGAACAACAGGTAGTAGCTATGCGGCAAGTTATTCTTGATCTTACAAAGGAGGCCCTTGTGCCAGACTTTATCGAAGGCTTGTTGTACGTCCAAGAAAACTGAAGAACAATACTCTTTTTCCTCCAGTGTCTTTCGTATTTTATCCACAACTCTTTTTTTTTTTTTTTTTTTTTTTTTTTTTTTTATTTTATTACGGAATTTTTATACATAGAGTACATGCCAATTCCATAGTATCTAACGAATATAATGTACAAATTAAATATACCTAAATGTTAATCAACAAAAATCCATTAACAGGGACTGAAGGCCTTAAACATCTGCTTAGAAGCTTCCGATAGAGGTGTTGAAAGCAGTCCATGAAACGTACCCATATTTATACTGTATAGGCTTAAAGTCCTCATCAAGGTCTCCCGTGCCGTTTGATATCGAACACATTCCATTAACAAATGGTGTACATCCTCTACCTTTCCACAAACCGTACAGTTTGGAGAATCTGTTACGCGCATTAAAAACAAAAACTTGTTTAATGGAATGTGTCCAGACCTCAAACGTAATGCAACAACAGTTAATTTTCTATTTAACCCCCCATCCAAGAGCCACGGAGTACGAAGGGGCTCACTCTGTATGGTCTTGTACCAAATACCCTTCTCTAAGGATCTCTTATCAAAATATTCCTTCCATTCTTGAAAGAGATAATTTTTATATTTAGGTAATAATTCTGTATGATATGGTAATTCATCCACCACCCTTCCATTTACAGCTGCTTGGCACGCAAGTTTGTCAGCCTCTTCGTTCCCTTTTAGGCCTATATGTGCTGGAACCCATTGCAGTTTCAGTTTAATGCCTTTTTTGTTCATACCATGTATTTCCAATAGAATATCATAAGCTATCGGTACACCTCTGCCACCAGAGGCGCATCGAGCTATATGATGTAAAGCGCTTTTGCTATCTGTACAGATAAGAATATTATTATTTTGAATGGATCGAGCATACACAAGGGCTTCAAAAATTGCAATGAGTTCCATAGACATAATCGAAAGGTTATGTATGCATTTAAATCGGTTAACAACAGAATTGTCTGTCACAATATTAGGGTCATAAAAGGCAGCACCGCGACCACTAGAGCTTTTACAACCATCGGTGAATATGGCATACCATCCTTCATATTTTAAATTTAACTCAGAAGTAACATTATATTTTAAAATATTTTTATCATAAGTCTTTTTAGGAAACTCTAAACTATTTAAGCGAAATTCTATTACATTATTTATATTAATGTAAGTAACCCAAATTTCAAACCGAAACATGTTTAATGGTGCTGATGACGATATTATTTCATTTTTCATTATATCATGGATTTGGACAAGCAAAGGCTTTTTCTTCTTATGCCAATACGAATGCTTACAAAAAGTGCTAAGATCTATAAGTAGGGTAACTATTGTATCATTCGCTTGGGACAGCACTTTCAAATAAAATTTACAAGCTAAATATTTTCTACGAAGTTGCAGTGGAGGCACGCACAGCTCTGAGCCCATCACATGTATAGGTGTGCTTCTTATAAAACTACCTATAATCCGTAATGCCTGGTTTTGAACTTTGTCTAATTTATTCGTATGAATTTCAGCACTATTGTCATATAAAAAGGAGCAGTAATCAATTTTACTTCTAATTAAAAATAAATAAATCTTACGTAAATGTTTTGGATGTACTCCCCATGTTGATCCCGCCAGAGCTTTAAGAAGATTAAGGTGTTTTTGTGTTTTTTGATAACATTCATTGATCTGTCTCCCCCATCTTAGGGAATGGTCGAGCCAAATTCCTAAATATTTATATTCTTCTACAAATTCTAAAGTAGTGTCATTAATTTTTATCTGTAAGTTGTGTTTCCTTCGTCCCCTGTTAAATAAACATAATTTAGTTTTACTTTGTGACAAAGATAAACCTAATCTACCTAACAGAATAATTATCGCATTCAATGCATTTTGTATGTTATTAACACTCGTTACCAAATTTCTCTCACCACTATATATAACAAAATCGTCAGCATACTGTCCTATAAACACGTTCTGTACATTTCGACATATTTGTCTGGTGGCTATATTAAAAAGTAAAGGAGACATAGGATCACCTTGCGCAAGGCCTTTGCGAGTATATCGCGTAATAATATTATTCTTGATTACATCATCCCTCATTGTTAAATGTCTTTCTGACAAGAAATTCCATATATATGTGCATAGTCTCTTACCCACTCCAATTTCATCAAGCTCTCTCACTAATTCATCAATTAAAATATTATTATAAGCGTTCTCAATATCTAAGAAACATGCAAGTGTTGGTACATTATTCGAAAATCCTATTTGTATTTGGGTAACTAGACGCACCAAGTTTTCGTAGCACGATTGACTCTTCCTAAAACCGGTTGTATAAGGGGATATTAATTGGTTATGTTCTGTGTACCACTCCAGACGTTTCGTTATCATCGCATGTAGAATTTTGCATACGCATGACATTAAAGAAATGGGACGTAACTTCAGACTATTGTTATTAACATTGGTTTCCCTTTTAGGTATTGGGACAATGAGAATTTGACGCCATTGGTTAGGTATTTCTCCAGTTGTGAAAATTAAATTATATATGTTTAATAAATGAAGCTTGGCACATGTGGGTAAATAATAGAGCATTGAGTATGATATAGAATCATCGCCTGGAGCTGTATCCTTCTTTTTCAAGCAATTCTGTAATTCTTGGAAAGTGAAATCACGTTCGAGAAGATCATTGGTAGAATACATAATCGGCAAGTTCGAAATCACATAATCGGGAGCTAGACTCAATAAAAGTTCTCTCTTTTTATCATCACTTGTGAACGCTTTAGGAGTCCTTCGTCCTTTTAACCATCCTAGCTGTTTCCACATTTCCGTTATTTGGGTTGTTTCATCAATATCGTCACAATACTTTTGCCACTTCTGTCGCCTGGCTCGATTAATGGCTACTTTAGCTTCAGAACTATTTTTTTCTAGGACGTTTAAATTCGTTGGTGTTGGGTTTTTTCGGAACTGACTTAAAGCTAGTCGACGTTGAGCAATTAATTTAGAAAGGAATGGATTCCAATAAGGCTGAGGTCTGAAGTTACTACTAGGGTTATTGAATTCTTTACTTACTGGAATATATAAGTCTGCTGCATCATTTAATTGGCTAATGAAATGATTATATTCTAATTGAATACTAGCTTGTTTTAAATTAGTGAAATAGTAATATTTTTGTAAGTGTTTAGTGTACTTCTCCCAATCAGCTAAGTTAAATTTGCGTTTTTTATGTACCTTAATAGTGTCTCTAAAGTTAAATTTTGTTTTAATAACTAAATGATCGCTGCCTAGATTATCATTCGTAACTTGCCAATCAAAACACAAAGCTAAGTCGCTAGAGATGAATGTTATATCTGGAGATGTTTTATGTATGACGTTATTAACTATTTTAATTCTTGTTGATTGACTATTGTTTAACGAGATAAAATGTTCCAATGCTGCATCATATACTTGTCCCCCTCTGATGTCATTTTTACTCGACCAATTTGTGTGATGTGCATTAAAATCTCCAGCAATTAGGCAATTGCGGCTAAATTTTGAAAAAAGGTTGTCCCAATCAGATTGAACGGTGTGAATAGATGGTGGACAATAAACTAGGACTAGATGCTTAAGTTGTACACAGTTTAATAGATTGATGGCCACCACTTCAATTCCACGATTGACTGAGTTGAAGCTACATTGTTCGACTTTAATGGAGTTGTGTACTAAAATCAGCACTCCTCCGTATCCGTCTTCTCGGTCTTTACGATATAACTGGTAACCACTTACGTTTAAGTCAGATTCTGGTTCCAACCATGTCTCGCATATGAGAGCTATGTGGATTTTATTATGTGACAGTAACAGTTTTAGTTCAGTTAGTTTAGGTCTCAAGCTCTGCGCGTTCCACTGCATTATATTTACAGAAAAATTCTTTTGTACATTAGCCATTTGTAAATAGTGACATTAACTTTGTAAATACATCTTGTTTTTGAGCTAAATCTATTATAAATTTGACACACTCTTTTACTATATAACTTAATAATAATTTCATTTTATCTATAAAACACTTATTATCTACGAAAAATTCTTTTATTTTGCCAATAAGTACCTTGAAACTGAAATGCTCCGGTTTTTTTTTATAGCCAGTATTATCTTCAACATAAGATTCTGTATTAAGCGAGCTTTCTGTCTCCTTTGCCTGGTTCGTTTTGGTTTTTTTCTTCTGTTTCTTTCCTTTACCTCGTAATTGGGAGCGATCGTTTTGGTTTTTGTCGTCATCAGAAGACTCAATGTCCTGCTCTTCCATGTCCGATAATAATGTTCCATATGAATTGTTAGCAACCACATCCCTATAAGATCTCGATCTATCATTTTTATTTGTAAGGATTACTGAGACAGAGTCCATATTGTTCTCTATATTTTGGCTGTTGTTTGTTGTTGATTTTTTGC
Organism: Phragmatobia fuliginosa; assembly: GCA_932526445.1. NCBI lineage: Eukaryota > Metazoa > Arthropoda > Insecta > Lepidoptera > Erebidae > Phragmatobia > Phragmatobia fuliginosa. The sequence goes on along the minus strand of OW052074.1, from coordinate 11,992,610 downwards.
TATCCAACCATTGCATTAGGGCTGTTCGATAGGTGCAGTTCTTGCTAGACATTATTTTTCTTATTTCTTTTTCTTTCATAAATATAGGACATGACTTGTCTAGGGCCATATGAGATCCTTTACAATTTGTACATGTGTAGTTCGTAATATCACAATTTTCATGAGGGCCACTACATTTTGGGCATATCTTCTTTTTGTTGGGGCAAAATCTAAGAAAGTGGCCATATCTCCAACACCCAGAACATTGTGAAACGGGGAAGGTATATGGTTCCACTTTAAATCTACACCCATATGCAGATACATATGGTGGTAAAGTGGAGCTCTTAAAACAAATTCGTATGGTACCACTGTCTACCCATTGACTTTTATCATCCAATCGCTTTAGTCTTTTCACCGATAAAATTTCGTATTCACATTGTAAACTAGCGCATATTTCTTCGTCTTGAATATCCAAATCTGTATCTCGCAGAACCCCATAGGACAAATTTATTTCATCTGTCATTTGGCATCTGTACCCCAAGGAATTAATTTTTTCACAACAAATGAGTTTCTTTGCACTTTCTCTGTTTTCAAAATGTATAAGTGCTTTATATGGGCCCTTATATTGAATTTTTGAGATGTTCTGTACGTTTTCGGTTTTAAGAAGTTTCGCCATACTAAATTGTTTTGGTAAAATCTCTTTTGACGTTATCATAACAATAGAAACCTCTTGTTCTGGTTTATTTTGACATGTATTGTCTGATGCCTGCCTTTTACCTTTTCTAACTGTAATAAAGCCCCCATCTTCCTCTATTATTTCTTCACTATCTTCTCTTACTCTTTTTTCCACACTTCTTTGATTAGTATTTGAACAACACGCACCTTCCTTGTGTACTTCTACACTTACTTGATTCTCGCATATAATATTCTCCTCAACCAACATATCACTCTCACTGATATCACTCGAGCCCATATTGACTCCAACAACACTTAACGAAAGTCACCATAACAAAAAAAAAAAAAAATGCGGGTAGTTGTAAAAGTTACGTACGAACGCAGACTTCGGCACCGGAGCGTGTGTATGCTACCGCGTCTCGCGCGCAACGATCCACAACTCTGTGGACTTGTTCAACAGTTGAGTGCTGTGATCTAAAACCAAACTGGTGATTTGGAATTATGTTATTATTTTCCAGTTCGGGTATTACTCTGTGTAGGAGAAGTTTCTCAAAGACCTTGGATAATATTGGGAGTAAGCTTATAGGCCTATAGGAAGTTACTTCGTTGGCTGGCTTTCCCATTTTGTGAACCATTAGGATCTGTGAAACCTTCCAGAGTGTGGGGAAGCACTGAACTCTTAATATGCCATTAAAGAGTGTTGTTAGAAATAATATGGCTTTTCTTGGTAATTTAACGAGTACTTCCTTTGTAATAAGGTCAAACCCAGGTGCTTTCTTATCTTTAAGCTGCCTGATTACTTTCCAGACCTGACGTATATTAAATGGATTTGGGGGTGGTGATAATTGCAAGTCCTGACTGATAACAAGATCTATTTCTTTTTCCCATTCCAAGTCTTTGGCCTCGTTAGGACAAAATACATTCGACAGGTAGTTGGCAAATGTGTCGGCCTTATCTTGGGAGGTGCGCGCCCAACCACTATTGGATTTCAAAGGAGGATTGGCTATTTGGGGTCTGTCATTTGCAGCTGTGGCAGAGAGTGACTGGAGTTGTGATTCAAGAGTGTTATTATGCCAGTAAGATAGTATTTCCTTTAAATCTCGGGCTGCCTCGTCAAATCTTGCTCTGTCAACACTTAGTCTGGAATCCTGCCAGATTCTTCTGAGTCTCCGTTTTTCGAGTACCGCTCTTTTGACTTCCACAGGGTAATTATTCTGTGGAATTCCAGTGTTCAGAGCAGGGGTACTGAGCCAGCAAGCTTTCTGAATTAAGGTCGTAATATATCTAGTAGCAGATTCAATATCCTCACGTGTTTTTAATGCTACTTTCAGTTGTATTCTATCTTCAAGGAATTCCCGAAATGACACCCAGTCAGTGTACCTGTTGCATAGCCTTTCTGCAACTGTAGGTTCTACAAGCATTGTACTGACAGTTAGCAGAACAGGACTGTGGTCAGATGAGCCATCAAAACAGGATTCGATTTTCATGTAGTGCTTACAGAATCCCTTCATAATAAAGAAGTCCAAGAGATCAGGAATTTTCTTTGGATCAGCTGGCCAGTAAGTTGGTTCACAAGAGGAAATGGTAGTCATATGATTTTTATCCACACTACATTTTAGTTGCCTTCCTCTAGTGGTAGTCAGTCTACTACCCCAGTGCTCATTCTTGGCGTTCCAGTCCCCTCCTGCTATAAAGCGATGTCCCAGGGTACTGAGGAAGTCGGAAAACATTGCTTCCGTAATTTTATGTCTTGGTGGACAGTATACTGCAGATACGTTAAAATACCCAGTCTTGTCCTCCACAGAAATGGTGGTAGCTTGAAGATGGGCAGTGGCATAGTGTGGCATTGGGTGATGCTTGATTGTCTTTCTTATAATCACCGCTGTTCCAGCGTGACCTGTTCCATCAGGGTGATTAGTGTGATAGCAGACATAATTTGAGAATCTCACCAGCGATGTTGTTGTGCAGTGAGCCTCAGATACAAGTATAATGTCCAATTTGTGGTGATCCATAAGTAGCTCCACTTCTTGCTTGTTGGGTGATAGTCCATTTATGTTCCATGTCCCTATTCTTAATGCAGTCATTTTGTTAGCTTGTCTACAAGTTTAGCTATGAGACTCATAAGAGTGCTCATTTGTTGTAGGATTATATCAAATTTAGTAGTTTGCATTATGAGTATGTCTTCAAGTGTTTTACTTAAGCCATCTGTGTTATTAATATTCGAGGTGCAGTCGTTTTGTGCATGTTGTTTTACTATTTCAGCATAAAGTGGTTTTTGAATTTGCTGTACTGGCTCTATATTTTGAGTATATCTGATTTTCTTTTGAGACGTGTTGACTGTTGTGCTACTTCTAATGTTAAGTGGGGCTGGGGCTTTAGAAATTTTTCTCGAGAGTATTTCTTTATACACCTCACATCCCTTATAGTTGGCAGGGTGAGGGCCATTGCATAGTGCGCACAGGGCAGGAGTATTGCGGTCACGTTTTGGACAATCAGATGTTTTATGTGATTGCCCACATTTCACACATCTGTAGGGGCGCATACAGTAGTTCTTGGTGTGACCATATTGTTGGCATCGCTGGCACTGTACTATTGATTTCCGCTTTTTTGGTTCTTCTATTTTCACGGATTGGTGATAAATGTATTTAAGTTCCTTTACTGTGTTGTTATTTGGCCCAGGAAGCAAATTTACAAAAAAGGTTGAAGTTGGTTTCTTTTCAGGACCATACTTCACGTTGATTATTTCACCGGCTATGGAATTTCCGGTGCTTTCAATAGCTGCTGTTATTTCAGATATTGGTGTGGAATGGTGTAAATTCTTGATAACAAGTCTGTAGTTTCTTTGATCTTTACGGTTAAAAGTATGACCAATGAGCCCTTTTTCTCGAACTAAAGTTATGAAGTTTTTGTACACTTCAATTTCCGTACAACTAATTCGCATCTGGTTTCTGTTGACTATCTTGTAAGAGAAATCATCCTTTTTTGCTACCGATTCAAGAAGGTCAGTAAGTTTTCCCACATTTTCCACACCATACAGCACTATAGGCGGGGGTTTATTCACCTTTTTTGCAGTTGGATCATCTTTTTCAAGATTATCAACCACAAGTCCACTGTATCTATTTGATGTTATGACTGCTTCTGGAGATGAAATTTGTGCTATTTTTCTCTTTTTATTGCCTCGGTTAGATGTGGGTATTCTTTGCCACTCTGGTGGGCTTTGTGTGGTCGAGTATGTTGCAGTATCTTGTTCGTTTTTTTCATTTTGTTTCGGCCTGTCTCCTTGTGAGACACTTCGTGAACGTGGCATAAACAGACTGGGGTGGAACGCCTGTTGGATTAACTTTTTTGGTTTTGGGAGTCTCCTGTCATCTTCTTCAGTATCACTCAGTAGGATTGTGCCCCCCCCAGAATACGTGGGGCAGCCTGAGTTAGACTCAGGAAGGGATTCTCCAGCAATGCTGGTACCCTCCTGGGGTAGATTCTTTTTCAATACTACTTCTGTCATTTTATTTACTTCTTCTACAATATCCAGACATTTTTGGGGATATTTAGCCCCAAGGCTCGCTGCAGCCTCTTCTATTCAGTTGCCTGATAGGTGTATGGTTATACCGCCATTGCTCGGTCGCCATTGCCTCGTTTGTTATCTAGCAGGGAGCACCACAGAAGCCACTTGGCCTCTGCCACCATCCGGTGCGTGCAGGTGAGGTTGACATTTGGGCCGGAAAGGCTGATGGTACCGTTCTCCCCTTACCCCCCTTGTTTATTAAATGAACACATGTACCACCTTAACCTACAAATTATACTAGTGCTACCAGGCCGATCCATTAAACATTGTCAAAATTATTTAAAATTACTTTTTCTAACTCCTCAATGTAATTTATGTATAAAATTTATTTATAGGTATATATATAATTTTTTTGAACTTTACACCCATCTACTGCACAATAATTACGTGGTTTCGGCATTACGAAGCTTAAGCGCAGGACACGAGCTCAGGCGGGCGTTTGACGGCCTCTCTGTCGGTTGTATCGTCGACGATACGCCGAACGGTAGGTATATTGCGCGTGGCGTTGAGCGAGTGAGAGGCCTGCCTCGACAATGCGTGTAGCACGAGAGGAAGAAACTGCAGCAAGAAATGCAGCTCAACAAATTAGAACAGCAGAAATTCGTAGACAAGAATCTCAAGAACAGCGTGATAAACGCCTGCTACAAAATGTATTGAGGAAAAGAACTGCGCGACAACAGAATATAGCCAGATTTAGAGAACTCGAAAGAACGAGGCAACATACCAGTCGCGCATTAACACGTGCATCATTCTTTCGCCTTGCGTTCGAGTATGAACCAGACATTAATTACAAACAAATTTTACAATTGGTGCGATGTATAAAATATGCCAATATTGTCCCCCCCCCCCTCTAAAAGCTAAACGGCTGGCTCAAAAAATCTGAAAAAAAATCGTGATGGTGGTCCATCTAATGAACTTTGAAGGAAAACTATAACAGATTACATGATTTTGTTAGTTCAGGAGTTAGAGGCTTAACTGGTAAAATTCGCTCACTTGGAAAACGTCATACAAAATTAACGTATTAATACGTAAACATAACAATTATCTATTAGATGCTATTTTAAATCCACGTAGGTACCATTATGGGTGACTGAGGAACCCTTTCCTGTGCGTGGCCTGACACGCACTTGGCCGATTCTTTACCAAGTTGCTGTGAAACATTAAGAATAAATAATCTTTAATAGCAATACCTATTGCACTATAATTTTACCAAAAAGGAACCGACTTCCATGAAAAACTATTCCGAGTACCCGGTGCCTATGATATTTGAGGAGTTCCCTCGATTTCCTTGGGATCCATTCATCAGATCTCGATATGGTGACGACGGAACCACCTTTAACCTTTTGACCGCCAGGGTCATATATATATGACAAGCGAAAACTGTCCCTGTACGCCAACGTCACAAATATGTGACAAAAAAGCGGTGCACCGAAATACGAAATAAAGCCTTTAAACATTACTTTTATGCCTTTAAATTTATATACGTACCTTAAGAAGAAGCTGTTATCTATTTCCATAAAAATATTTAAATTGCTTTATGATATTATGAAATTTTACTCTAAAAAGAAAGAAATAAACTCTTAAAAAAGAATGTCCTCACACGCCAGAGTCACAAATATGTGACCACTAGTGATGTAGGGCACGTTAGATGATATCGTAAGTTTATATTAAAATTTCTTTAGCCTGTTTTATTTTTGTTGTTAAGTTTTGTTATTATACTTATTATGAAAATGAGTAAGAAAGTAATTAACAGCCGTGCTCGTGAAATGATAATTAAAGTAGACAATTATTTTGTAAAGAAGAAAGAGAACTCCTAGTTATTGATACAAAATATAAGCAGTGCCCTAAAAAATGCTTCGTCCACTACTGAGGTTTAAATGAAATAAATAAAAGTTTTACAATGTCCATCACAAGTTGCTTAGCTTTTTTTTCAAAATTCTACTTGTTACTTTTTATGCCAGGATTATAGAAGCTAGTATTTAAAGGCTATAAACGTACATACTGTTTTACATTTTGTAAATTTTTATATAGTTGGGCGTTTTTCAAATTTTGCTCCGTTACGTACAGGATGTCCATTTATTTTCATACTAAATCACGTCACGTCCTGGACGTTACGTATAACGCGGACTTGTCATCACATGTTTCTTTGGGATAAAAAAAGTTGATTATAGTAGTTTACTAGTACACATTCATTATCTACAACATATTTACTTATAATTTAACACGAGTAGTATATAAAATTTGTGGGTCTTACCTTTCAAAATCAATGTTCGTACCGGACAAACAAACAGACCCGTTACGTACATCACGGACCGCAAGTGTTGACTATTGAATTTCTTCAGTTTTAATTCAAAGGAAAAGAACGAATGAATGATAAAAACATTGTCAATATGGCATTGCTTAAAAATAGTTAAAGCCAAAGACAATGTTATTGTTATTCTTTATAAAATCACACCGCTACGTACAGGACTGTCCGCTGTGGTCAGTTTTTAAAATCCGATAATTTCAGTATTTAAATTAGAAAAATATACTACAACCTTATTACATTTTATTTAAAACCAAATAAAATGAGTTATTTAATTCGAGTAATACTAAAGATATCTAAATATAGCTTATATATTCTCCAAAATATATAATCAAAATCCAGGATATGATGAAGGACACATAAAAAGTAGGATAATATTTGGTATTTTATTAAATATTAAAATATGTTTTCCGCTTAAGTCTTATGTTTATCTTTTTTGTACAGTAAGTTAAACATTTTACCCTAACATAAAATAATTTGATACTCACTTCCTACATTTTTGCCTTTTAATCAATGGTCAAACTCGTAGGACATAGCAAAATAGTCCTGAGCAAAATTTTGAAAAACGCCCAGTTATATACTTAACCTATTTGAATCGTGTATTTTTTTTAAATATCTCCTTCAACGGAATTATAGAAAATTTAAATCTAATTTATAATACGTGTTTTATTTATTATTAGAAAATATTGTACTCGATAAGCGAGATATTACGTTGCTACATCCCTATTTGAGAAGCGCAATATTCAAAAAAATGACGTACCGCCCACGCCAGGGTCACAATATGAAGACAACAGATCAAGAATAGTGTCGTACCTTTAGTTATTATATTTAATTAAATTGTCGTCTCATATCTGTTATTACGGTATTAAACAACTCTGTAAATAGTGTATAACTATTACTAGAGTGGGAAGAAGTGTAATGTTGAAATAAATTCAATGTTATAAGGACATATATTTTGAAATTGCAGACGAAAATAAAAATACAATTCATGTTATCGATAAAGTTTTGGAATCCTTATTTTTTTCGTAGGTATTTCCGCTAAATTTGTGGTCTGGCGTTGAGGGCAAGTTGACCAGTTTTTGCTCTGGCGTTCAAAAGGATAAGCTACGTCAATCCAAAGCAAAAAGATTGTTTGAAATCGGTTCATAAACGACGAAATTATCGCTGAACATACATAAAAAAAAATGATTCCGACGAAATGAGAACCTCCTCCTTTTTTTTGAAGTCGGTTAAAAAATTATTTTACAATAAAATAAAGATTCTTCCGTATAAAATTAAAATGCTCCTCATATAGTCACTATCCCAAACATGCAATAAATGAATTCACTTTAATAGTTATTAATTAACAACTTAATATAAAAGCTCATCTTATTGGAATAAGGATGCGAAAATCTTGGATTGAAATGAGTAATATTTCCAATATATTTATTTTTTTATTCAGCATGCGTATAGTGCTCTCGCGCTCGCACTCTCGACTGAATAATTTTTGTGTTTAGGGGATGTTTGGTCACTGGAATTTGTCTGACTGATGAAATTTAACTTTGTAATAGTTACTTCATTAACATATTTTAAAATCAGACATGTAAAAATAAGTAAAGTTCATTAATTTTTTGTCGATCTTTAAAGCGTCTGACACAAGCTCTGGTCCATGAAAAGTATCTGACACTTTATGAAACTAGTTTAGAATAATATTCTACAAAATATAAATAAAGATCAGCCATACTAATTTAAGTTAGATAACTCTTATTTTTAGTTACCTTTATCACCTGGTATCTGCCCAGGTGTCACAGGGCTAGCTCCACAAGCACGCAGGTATTAAAAGTACACTAGACGCTACTGAGTAGTTAAAGTTTCATCCATGTGAAAATAAGTTATGTCTGATCGCTCTGGGCTCTTACTCTATTATTTTTGTGTATCGGTTGCCAGTTGCCACGTTCGACGCGGCGGGAGGTATAAAAAGGCATGGGGGTCTGATCTGGTCAAGGCTGTTGATGCGAATAGACGTTCAGACTGTTCGACCTTATTGACAGACATTAATTGTTATTTACAAACCGTGCTTATCAGCGCGACTTTTAGTCTTTGAATAGTTTATTTTAGGATTTGTTTTGTTGTTATTTTATGAAATAGGTATTAGAAGTTTTGGTAGTGTTTAAATATATTATTAGTTTCCATTTGTATTTCTTTATAAGTGAAGTAGTAGTAGATACGCATATTAGTTATTTTGGTAGTGTTTAATTATATTAATAGTTTATTTTAGTAATTATAATATAATTACTATATATAATTATTATAGCGACAAAACTAAGGTATTGCGCGAGTGTAATTTAATCATATGGGATGAATGTACGATGGCCCATCGAAAAGGAGTAGAAGCGGTAGACAGAACTTTAAGGGATATAGAAAAGCTCATAATTGTGGCGTGATATACAATCGGTGCATTTGACTATAAACATGCGAGTGAGAACTGGAGATAACCCGGATGATAGTCAATTTTCTGATACTTTATTAAAGATTGGTGAAGGTACCTATCCACAACTACACCAAAGAAAACTTATTCTGACGCCTGAATTATGTTGTATAGCGCAATCTTAACCACATCTTATATCGTCGGTTTACGGTGACGTAACAAATATATTAAATAGGGACAATTATTGGCTACGTGAAAGATCTATTTTAACTCCTCGCAATGTCCAGGCATCTGAGATTAATAACAAAATACTGTCGAATATACAGGGGGAAAGCAAAGTTTATAGATCATTAAATAGAATGGTCTATGATCAAGAAGCCACTAATTACCCGATAGAATTTTTAAATTCTTTAAATGTGCCCGGACTTCCTTCTCATGAAATTTATTTAAAAATTGGCATTCCGATTATTCTGCTCCGAAATTTAAGACCACAATAACTTTTCAATGGAACACGACTAAAAGTAACCCAGTCGCAACAAAATATAATCGAGGCTCAAATTTTAACAGGTTGTGGTGCAGGAGAGACCGTCTTTATTCCCAGAATACCCTTAATACCAAATAATTTTCCATTCCAATTTGAAAGGACGCAATTCCCAGTATCGGTGTGTTATGCAATGACAATTAATAAGGCTCAAGGGCAGGTATACGTTGCTCTTTCCCGTGTCGTTCCCGTACGTGCCGGACGGGTCAACTTTCAATGTAGATTACCCGGAAGCTTTGCGCTGAAGTATTTTCGTTCTTAATGTACTTAAGCCTCATGTGAACGTGATATAAACAATATAACCCACACATTAACCTAAGAACACACAAGGAGTTACACGCTGACGGAGTCGAATATCTATACTTTTCTGCCGGAAGTCACTATTCCACGCGGACGAAGTCGCGGGCAAAAGCTAGTTTAAAAATAAAACTGGAGTGCTCAATTGAAAAATTCATATTCTTGTACAAAAAGCGTGGGTTGCTTGATTTTCATTGCTGTAAATATTTTAACGATAGTTTAGTATACCTGTAGGCTGTAGTAATTATAATAAGCACCCCACGCATTTTGTACAACAATATGAATTTTTCAATTGAGTACTCCAGTTTTATTTTCAATTTAGCTAATTCGATTGTACAGGAAGGGTTTTAGTTTTGAATTAGTTGCGATTAGAGAAATAAAATATGCAAGAGGCGGATCCAGGGGGGTGGTCATTGGGGTCATGACTAGAGATGGGTTTCTGCCCGGGCGGATTGGGCACATTGAATAAGCGCCCGATAAATGCCCGTAAATGCCGAATAAATGCCCTTTACCTGGGCAAAAACTTCAATTTACATTTTATTAATTTAAATTGTGTGTAAATATATGTGTATGCAGCAAGGACTAATTAACAAAAAAATATGATATATTCCTGGATATAAATATGTTACTATTTTAGTTTTTTCTTTAAATCTATGGTCATGGGCGTATAAAAAAAACCAAACTGAGTATTATAATGATAGCAGTTCTTTATATGTTGTACTTAGTTAGTAATCTGTGACATAAACACAGTATTTTTGTTTCGATAACAATAGTCGATAGTATAAGTATATACCTATTACATGTAAAACTGACATAATAGACCAGGGTAGAAGCGTCTTAAAATAATAAAAAGTGAACATAAATTGTAGTAGGATGAAAGTGATAAAACCCATTGGAAAAGGAGGTAAATATTATAAAAATGGAAGGAAAAATAATTAACGGGCGATCTGAGGTCGGGAAGGGGTAGGGGGGAGGTGTTCAGGGTAAAAACGGTTTATGTCGATTTCCGGCTAAAGTACAAATCCTATGAAAAAAAAATTAAAGGCAAAGTTGTAGGTAATAAAAAGATCTACAACTTTTGTATTTGCACTTTTTTCACATAACCTCAAATTTTATGTGAAATATTCAAAAACCTAGCAGATTCTTCTATGCGCATCGGCCTACGGATGAACTTGGATAAAACCAAGGTCATGTTCAATCAACATGTACAACCGGAACCGATTGCAATACACGGTACCGCTCTCGAGGTTGTTCAAAAATATGTCTAACTTGGGCAGACATTGCAGTTGGGTAGGAATAACCTCGAGGACGAGGTGAATAGAAGAATTCAGCTGGGTTGGGCGGCATTTGGAAAGTTACGTCGAGTCTTCTCATCGTCGATCCCACAGTGCCTAAAAACGAAAGTTTTTAACCAGTGCGTCCTACCTGTCATGACGTACAAGCTCAAAGTTGCTCAGCGTGCAATGGAAAGGGCTATGTTTGGCGTTTCTCTGAGGGATCGTATCAGGAATGAAGTTATCCGTCAGAGAACTAAAGTCATCGACATAGCCCACCGGATTAGCAAGCTGAAGTGGCAGTGGTCTGGCCATATTAGCCGCAGAACTGATGACCGTTGGGGTAGAAGAGTTCTGGAGTGGAGACCGCGTCTCGGCAAACGTAGTGTAGGACGCCCACAGGCCAGGTGGAGTGATGATTTGCGCAAGATGGCTGGCAGGAGCTGGATGCGAGAAGCACAAAATTGATCAAAGTGGTGTGCAATGGGAGAGGCCTATGTCCAGCAGTGGACTGAGATAGGCTGATGATGATGATGAAGCGTCTTAAAATAATAAAAAGTGAACATAAATTGTAGTAGGATGAAAGTGATGAAACCCATTGGAAAAGGAGGTGAATATTATAAAAATGGAAGGAAAAATAATTTACGGGCGATCTGAGGTCGGGAAGGGGTAGGGGTTTTCAGGGTAAAAACGGTTTATGTCGATTTCTACTATGAAACTACAAATCCTATGAAAAAAAAATTAAAGGCAAAGTTGTAGGTAATAAAAAGATCTACAACTTTTGTATTTTCACTTTTTTCACATAACCCCAAATTTTATCTGAAATATTCAAAAAACCAAATTTTTGGTTTTTTCTTTTTATCTTTTACAAATAAAATTATTTTTTCAAGAAATTTTGTGAAAACTTACCTTTCTATGTCTTGAATACACCGTAATTTATTTGATTTGAAATATCTATTTTTTCACCTCATTTTGACTTAATACCGAAAAAAAAACTTGGTTTAGGAAAGACCTGTGCCGAGCGGTTAAAAACTGGAACTCGCTACCATCCCACGTCTTTCCTTCCCATTATGAACCCGGGTCCTTTAAGAGGGGTGTGAAAAAGCATCTCACAAAGCCGCTATAGTTTGGGTCAGCGTCGCCATACTTCCTCCATCGCAGGCAGTGTGGTGGCCCCCTCTCATGCTTATCATCAGGCAGAGTGGAGTCACAATGGTAGGCATCAAATAAAAAATGTTGTAAATAAAGACTTGATCTTGCTCAACCTACCATTATTCAACTTGAACGAGTCGGATTCAGAATTTGATGATTTTTCGATGATGTTGATGATGATAAGAGTCAAATTAATACGTCTCATGATGCTCAACCATCAAAATCAACCAGTCGAACCGAATTTTTTGATGTAACGTCTAACATCGACTTAAATGACGATGATAATGAAATTAAAGATTTATTATTATTCTCTTTATTGACACTCGACATACTGTTGAGGACTAATGGTAGTCTCCAAAAATGCCTGTTTCATAAAGCGCATGACTCTCGGTCGCGTATTACCAGATTCATAGGCAATTAATTTGGCGATGAGTGTCCTGGACTCAGCAATACGTTTTATTCTACACTGCCAAGCTGCCACTTATTATTATTATTATTGTTCTCTTTATTAAAATCAATATACTTATTCATTTCATTTTTAAATATATAAATCTAAAAAATACATTTAAAAATATAAAAAATAACATCGAATGAAAAAATTAAAAATGTTATTATTATTATACATATTTAAAAGAGTTATATTTGTTAATTTTTTACGAATTTTCGACAAAAATAATGAAACGAACTGTGATTATTTGTGATTTTAATTACAAAAATGTATAATTAATAATTAATTATAAGTTTTAATTTACAACATACTGACTTTCATTTAAATTTAGAAAAAATAGATTAAGAAAACATTTGTTTTTCACAAAACAAAGGTATTCGTTTTTTCTGCCCAGTGCTCGGGCATTTATTCGGGCGTAAACTTATTTATGCCCAATCTGCCTAGTTTATGCCTTTCCGCCCGTATTTGTTTTCGCCCTCGACCCATCACTAGTCATGACCCCCCCCCCCTCCCTGGGCGCGGTCTAGGATTTAGGTTGAAAACTAATTAAAAAATATTAGTCAAAGATATATTTGTTACCTGTTATGTTTGTATATATATAAAAGTCCATTTTATATTTTTTCGATAATATATAGCACGCCGACCCGAAATATAGTACAATACTATCTATTTAATAAGGTTAGGCAACCCTAACTGAATCACTGACCCCCTCCCCCTGGCGCCAAATAGTGTGACATACTCTTTGGATCCGCCCTTGAAAATATGGCGGTACGATACGAAGTTCGCTGGGTCAGCTAGTTGTCTATAAAAACGTAGTACACCACTTTGCTCTATTTTCAAAGCTTTCGCAGCGTATGCAAAATAGTGATTTTATTGGGTATTTTTTAACACATAGGGTTATATTATCGAAGTTTTCATACGGATCCCTAACTTTTTTGAAAACATTCCATAGCCCTGATGAACATCAGGGATAATGTACGATTCTAATAGTGAAAGAATCTACAAATCGGTCCTATAGTTTCAGAGCCTATTCATTTCAAACAAACAATCAAATCTTTCTTCTTTACAATATTAGTATAGATGAAATTACTTTTGGACATCATTTGGGATATAGTCCATCCACTGCTGGTGATAATTTTTTGGGATAAATTTATCCTATGGAATGCATTATGTAGTACTTACTTCACTGTACTGATTGTCAGTCCTTAGTCCTTTAACCTAGATAAAGGCCAGGAGACTCCAATTTTTTCTATGCTTAGGATTTATATGAAAATGCCAGATGATTTACAAGTCCATACAGACCGTATAAAATTAGAAAAAAGAAATAAAGCAGATTTAATACAGTAATTAAATTTAATACAGTTGAGACATGAGATGATTCTACAATTCACTACTAAACTCATACTTTTACAGTTACACATCAAGAATAGAATAGAATAAACTTAACTTGTATCTACTTTATTGTACACCATTTAGTATAGTTTACATACAGGAATAAATCAGTATCATAACCATGTACAATTGGTGGCCTTATCACTACAAAGCAATTTCTTCCAGGCAACAATAGGATGAAAAAAAGTGTTTGAAAAAAAAATCGTAATCATGGTTTGTGTAGTTCTACTCATATTGAATAAGTTATAATAGTAATTCACTTTTGTGTGAAATACGAACATACATACAATAATTACTTAAGGAACATTTATTTGTGCACCCGAAGTACCTACAGGCAGTGTTGGTACAAGTTATTTAAATGATTAAAAAAAGAAAATTTAATAACAAAAGCAATATTTAGACACTGATAAATATATGAAAATAATATATATAGATCCCTAATATATATTATAAATGCGAAAGTAACTTTGTCTGTCTGTTCGCTTTCACGCCTAAACCACTGAACAGGTTTTGATGAAGTTTGGTTTGAAGATAGAACTGAACTTGGGAAAGGACATACACTACTTTTTATCGCGAAAATAAGGGTAGAAAGTGTTGAAATAGGGGACGAAAGTTTGTATGGAAGTTTCTTATTGTCAAACTAAAATCATATAAGATTGTTCAATCTACTCCTTACCATGTCGTGCGATATAACCGAATTACTCGCAGGCGGAAAGCTAGTATATACATACACACACATAGATATATACACATATACATACTAATAGATATAATATATATATATATATATATATATAAAACATAAAAATGTTTTAGGTACATAATAACCAAGATGATAGGTAAAATGCTTTGACGATTTTATTAAATACTGTCAAAGATTTGGCACATCTTACAGCCATTGGCAAAGCATCTACATATTATACATAATTCTCATGTTACATTGTTGCTCACAATAAACTGCTAGACTGTTGTCTTTCTTTTAATTGTGCTTTGAGTGTGTGCCTAAGACAGGATTGTTGACATCATCATTAAACAAATAGGAGCCGAACATGATTGAAGAGCAAATGCAGTTGATGTTGTGAGTGTCAGTTAGTGTATGTGTAAATGTCAAGTGTTTTAAATTATTTATATTTGTCACAAAAACAGACTATGGGGATGGTGATGACTGTTTAGCATTTGCGGCAAGTATGGCACCAGGGGCAGGATAAGGCCGCATTTGGTATAATGATCCTGATGCAGTTGTATCAACTCCTGTCTTAGCATGTGAGTCCAGGCCTGAAGTCCAATTACCTCTAGGTATATCAGAGTATGACGCAGGATCCATGGGGTCTAAATCATTATCTTTAATCCTTGGCCTTTTACTTCTATGATGCACTGAATCCTTTTCTTTTTCTTTCCGTTCATGTCTCTTCTCTTTCTGTGGTTGTTGAGGGACTTCTTGGTCTGATGTCTCACTATCCTCATCACTTTCATCACCCTCTTTCAGTAATCGCTCTTCACGTAAATGAGCAGCACTTTCAGTATGAATGGCAGCAGGGTGTGCTGGCGGCAACCAACTAACTAAATTATTATGAACATTCCAAAAGTAATGTTGCCCATACCCTTCATCATACACTTCTTCCCAACCAGGAGGCAGGGGCCATATTTCTAATGCCTTTTTTTTGAGCTCTAAGTAAACTTCATCGGGCACTGCTTTACCACTTTTCCATTTTTTTACACAAAACTTAGAACACTCATGATATATATTGCTTTTGTTGGGGCACCCCTTATGCCCTTTAATAGGATCCACATTTACCCCTTCAATGCCTTCCCAAAAATGCTCTTTTTTAGCGCGTTCATCCGGTTTGCTATCATAGTCTTCAGCAATAATTTCTTCATTAGTCTGAACCGTAGGAGTTTCATTACCGACTTCAGACTCGTGCTGTGCCTTTATTATTCCTCTCTTTGCTAACCTTGCAGCTAAAGCAGGCGGCAAAGGCATTATTACTATGATTTTAAATATTCTTCTGTTAGAGAATAAACTTATTTTGCTTATTTGCTTTGCAAATGTCACCACAGAACACTAATACTCACTCACCTCAACTGTCATCGACTATTAGTGATGGGCGTTAAAGTAACGAACTAGTTAAATCAACCGTAGAATCAACTGCTTCAACTGTTAACGGTTCTATGATTAACTAGTTGACAGTTGAATTCGTAGGTTTCGTAGAGTCGTCTAGACAGCCGTTGATTTCAACTGACGAGTTGAATCAGTTGAAAAAACTAACTAGTCCGTAGTAGAATCGTAGAATCAACGCTTCAGTCCGCATACACTTAGCCGCTGATAAATCGGATGAACAGTTAGTCTATTTTAATCTCTATTTCAATAGGAATAGCGTTGATATTTGAATCAATTTTTATTAAGCGGCATATTATGCTTTTTAACTTATTGTTGTTTTAGAAGAAGATATCAATACATTAATTTAAAGTATGTGAAAGAAAGCACTCTGGGTGGACTTCGTGAGCCATGTGTGTGGTCTATTGAGTTCGAATGAACTCGTAAAATGAGTTATGATAAATTTATATTTTGTTTCGACTTTCGTATTAGACAAATAAATGAAATTGGACAGAATGTTTGTAATTTCAAAACAGTATTTCAGTAAATGTCTATATATATTTTTTAAGCTGATATCTGTTTCTTTTTTTCACTAAACTTCCCCCACAATTGTCAATTGAACACGATTTTATTTTAATTTGAAGCCTCTAGAGATGATCAAATAAATAAAAAAAAAAATTAAAGTCACAATGACAATTGATAGATAGCGATAAGCAAATTTTTTGAATCAATGCAACTTATGATTTCGTTACACTGAAGTAGGAAACCTATGGAAATGGCATGTCAACAAAAAATTCGTGCCACTGTGACGTCATCTGCGCGCTAAACATGGCGGTTTTAGTGTCGCCCAGAAGATTTTACCTTTATTAGGTTTTATCGATAAACGTTATTGGCTCATTTTATTTTAAAAATTATTGAGTATTATTTGTAGAAATTGTACTTTAATAGGAAGTAAGTATATTGTTATGTGCAAAGAAACTTTGATTTAGATGTGTGAAATCTAAAATAAGTTCGTGCTTTAATTTTACCAAGTAAGCGATATGACGATTGACGATGAACTGCACGGTTGGCCTAGTGGCTTAAGCGGTCGCCACGCCGCTACCTACTGCGCCAAGTGTCGTGGGTTCAAATCCCACGTAGGAATAACACTTTGTGTGATTCACAATTTGTTGTTCTGAGTCTGGGTGTTCTTTGTGGTCGTTTCATGTATGTTTGTCAAGTCCCCGCAACACAGGAACTTATATTCCTAATGCGGGAGTTCTTTTAAAAAAAAATAACAGTTTATACACTAATTTTGTAAAGTTGTCGTTTGACAACTCAGTGACCGCAAAACATAAGCATATGGCGTAATACAGTGCTATCTGCCCATGCTAAATTTATCGTCGTTTCATATGTTGCCGTCACACCTGCTTAACTGCCGGAAAGGGATGGAAGCTTTATGTCGGCGATAAAACGTTAGTATGCTAGCTATGCTGTTTTGGATATCAAAATAAGAGTACCTACGTGTTTTTCTTAGACTACTTACCTCTCTATTACAATCTATTTTAATTGTGTTGCTGACTCCGAAGTCCGTAACATACTCAAGACAGGTGCGCCGCACCATAAATGAGAATGATTAAAATGTTAAACTTATGAAGGGACCGTATGATTAAAAAAAACAAAACACTTTCAGATCATTCATTTTAATTACAAACGTCATTCCTTATGACTTCCGCTCTAAAATCTGTCGAGATACTCCTTCTCACCGTGTATGTATACGATAATTAAGTACTAGCAACAGCATGAGGAGCAGTATGTGTACTGGTATTGGCAACTTTTAGAGGGACATGTAAATAAAAGTGTGGTGTAAGATAATGGTTTACATTTATGGTTTTAGATAACAAATATAAATTTTATAAGCATTTCTTGAACGGTGAATGTGGCTAAAGGAATCATTTTGAAACCAAAAGGTCACTTAGGGAAAAGAAAACTATTTCATTGACTTGAACATTTTTAGAATTTATTTTCCCATACAGAGAATTATAAAAATACAATGATTACATCAAATTACTATAACATGTTTATGCTTCTAGAACTTTCCACGGAATCAATTTATAGAACACAATTTCAATACAAAATTAAAACTGTAATTTATATTTTAAAAACAATTCAAATGCTTCATAAAGCAAACTGACCAGTTATACATAAAAAGAGATTGTATACCTGAAATTACTGTCCAACAGCATTTACCAAGGTAGAGGTGTCAGGACGGCCAAAACAGACATTGTTTCCAACTAATTTTCTTTTAATATGCCAGTTTTATGTTGGCATGTTGCTGCAAAATATTGAAATATTAGTTTAGAATTATTGTGTCCACAGTATTTTTTTCATAAAGTTTACTTAAATGATGACATTATCAGTCAAATTGGGAAAATACGTTTCTTGGTTGTAATCGCAGCCACAAAACACATAAGTTTTTCTAAAATATAGAATGATAATGACATATATCACAACTAGACGTAACTAGCATATCAGTAATAATGTAGCAGCAACAAGTTTATTAAAGGCTAAAAGTAAAGGTACAAATTTTAATTATACGAGCAGTATCCATGAGGGTGAGAGGCATGACAAGAAATATTAAGGCCATCGACTGCGAAGACTGAACAGGAATTATATAATAAGCCCTCAGTCCAATGACTATCCTGCTATCATTGTCCCACCATAAAAAACTTGTATATTAATTTTGATCCTTTTATAGCACGTTTTATTGTAAAATAATATATGTATGAGCTTTATGTTTGTATGCTTGTATGCTTTAAGTTTTGTCGTTTAAAAAAAGATCACATCTAGAACCTTATAGTACCTACTGACAGAGTAATCGACGCTGTGACTAAACAAAATCATTAATCCTAATACTTTAAATTGTTTTGAGATTCAAAATTTAAACACATTCGAATATAATACAATATGGAAAAGACAAAACTTAAGGCATTAAAATGCAAAATTTGTATATGATAAAAAAAGGTATATCAATACTAACTATAAAAGTTTATACAGTATTAACTTACTCTTACAAATTTTAAAGGCATGGCATCATCTCGTAGTCTAGTCACATCTAGAGTTCTGTTAAAACATTTATCATCAAAATGTAGCGAGCAAATATAAATGTCTTTAATATTTGGCTTTATATTTTCCATTCCAATGGCTTGCAACCACTTTTTCTTCTTATGCTCATTTCTTGGGATCCTATAAAATAATGTTTTAATTATTATTTTAGAATGTTTTAAACAGGGTAGATTAAAACGGGATAAAATAAGAAATTTTATATTAGATCATATTACATCGATATCAAAGTCGATAAATAATGTACAACCCCAGCTAATAAATTAACATTATTTAAGCGTAAAAATAAAGTTAAATAAAGTCAAATCTATTCATAACCTATAACTGCAGATAAGAACCTTGCTAATTATAATGTAAATCTGCCTTTACTTTCCCGGCAACATTAACAATAACCAAGATTTTTAATGTTATTTATAGCTTACCTGTGTATGGTTAAAGGTGGCTGATTTGGTGTTCTTCTTATGCCGCACCCTATTACACTACACACTGGCATATTTGCGACGTAATTCTTTACATTTGGCTTCAATTATTTCAAATCACAAGCAAAATTTTGAAAAATAATTAGTTATTTTGATTTATACCACGACTTTTTGACAAGACAAGTACCGGCTGAACTCACTGACAATGACAATTTTCGCTCAAAACATGGTGGATTTTCGGCAGCATTAGGTATTTACGTATATTCGTGTGTCATTTTTATTCATTTTATGTACACACTGAAATACTGTCATATTGTTTTCCTGCGAGTTAGAGTCATGAGTAAGAACGAGATAGATATATGTTTATGCGTGTGCCGTCAAAATGGCCGCTATTTGTATAAGCAATTGTACGTATAGAACAATATGCCTTGTCCCTATTATAAAGGTCTATGTTTCGTTACGACTATATGCGAACGCCATCTAGTGAGAATATCTTGAAAGTACCTGTGAAGAGTCTTGAATTCATTGCCGTCTGCGTACAATCAACTGAAGCGTTCATCATTCTTTGACGGCCAAACGGAGAATGTAGGGGTTTACATAAAAGTTTAACTCTTCAACAACGCTTTTTAATTGCCGTATAATAACCTCGTTGCAATGACTTAGTAGTCTATCTATATAAACCTTTATCTCTATTGTCACAACGTTGAAATTTAAATGCATCATTAAGCAACGTGCACAAACTTATTACTATCGTAGAAGAAGATGACGATATATTACTTTAGAAAGTGTGAAAGAGATAGCTCGCCGACAAAAACTTCAAATTGTGTATTAATCTTTTAGGGAAATAAAAGCTACATTTAATAATAAACAGAATTAATATGTTAAACCTTGAATTCTAAATTCACGCTCATAAATATGTGGATTGAACAGGCATTGAACCCGCAAACAGTCAAAAACTCGATGAGTGACGGCCAATTAAGTCGTCAACTCGTTCAACGAAACGCATTAAGATGTACTAAATACTGTTCGGCTTCGACTTAAAACGTTTCAACGTCGAGTAGTTCAAGACGACTATTAGTTAAAAAAGTAACTAGTTGAAAAATTTGACTAGTTAAGGGACTAGTTGATTGTCGACTTTCAACGGTTTCGTTTCGTTATCCATAAATACGTCAACGACACATCTCTATTGACTATAGGAACTAGACACGTACTTAACACAAACAAAAACATCGATAAATCAAACCGTATTACTATCGACACCTATAGATACTCCTCCTTGGAAATATTGGTAATTATTATTAAGCTGAGTCCCTTGGTGCACGGTTTAGTGATGTAAATTGCGACTAATTCCGCGGAACGATGCTAGTCTTAAAAATAGCTTACGATGTGTCACTATCTATCTGCTAGTCAAAATCTGTCGTTGTTCTAGAACAAAATATTTAAAACATTGGTTTTTAGATGAGTAACTTAATTTTCTTTCACATGAATTTACTAAATACTGTTAATTTGATACTTATTTGTATGGATATAGATAGATTATCTATGTATTAATGCTTATTACTGACGACACAATTTTAAATACAGGTCCCTCTAAAAGTTGCCAATACCAGTACACATTCTGCTCCTCATGCTGTTGCTGGTACTTAAATTATCGTATACATGGTGAGAATAAGTATGTCAACAGATTTTAGAGCGGAAGTCATAACTAATAACGTTTGTAATTAAATAAATGTTCTGAAGGTGTTTTGTTTTTTTTTTTTATCACTCTGTCCCTTGAACCGATTGATGTGATATTATAGTTTGGCAAACGAAAGCTGTCCAAGAAAAAGGCGGGAATTTTAAAATATCAAGAGGTTCTTCTGCTTCTTCAAATGGCAAACTGTGCCGATGTCGACAATTCTGCCAATGTCAAGTGCGTTGGGAGTACGTGAGATTAATTATAAAGAAATGATATCAAGAGCTGTTAACCCTGGCTTTATAACTCGTGCGACCTAAGATGGCACCTGACTCAAATGTCAGTCGTTTAAAGTACTGAGTGCAAGAAAAATATAATTTATTCTAGTTTTTTTAAATTTCAACATTTATTTTGCTTCAATTAGTTTCTCATAGTCATAACATACTACTTTATCTTAAGTGGTACTTTACTACCTGAGTTAAGAAAATACTTATGCATACCAATAGGAAGCAGGCCTCATTCATTATTTACCCGAATGCATTCTTCGTGCAATGATTTAAGTAATATTAGGTAATACCTAATATCATTTTAAATGAAATTAGGAACTGAAATATGGTTATAAAATACAATTTAAAATCGTCATGATAAGCCTTTTAATCGTAGTCTCTGAAAATCATATTCTTTATTTTAAACTATTGCGTCTCATAGTCGTCATGCTGGTTTTTTTTCGGGTGACGAGTAGAGAGACGAGTATCAGACATGATACTAGATCGAAGGATGTGTTGTCACACAGACAACACATCCTTCGATCAGTCGAGGTCATCGGATGATTCCCAATGGTCTAACTAATATCTAGTCAACGGGTTTTTTTTTTCCGTTGTTTAGATCAGCTCGTAATTTAATAAAGTACTGTTAAATACAAAAATACGAACATATATATAACTTTTATATAAGTTTTGTTTGAGACAATGTGAAGTTTGTTGATACTGATTGAAACCCTTTGCAAGTTGTTTACATCAAAATAAGTTTGTAAATTTTTGAAGCAAATTAAACCTCATTAATTAATTAACGTGCTTTTTATTTACTCCTTATAAGATTAACAGTGTATGACAATAATATATAGGTACATTCAGTTAACTATTATGAATGATTCCAAAGCAAAAAATACACCAGTACATTCTTGAACTCTGAAAAGAAAATTTTGGTTATTAAAATTTAATTACAAATATTTACGATTAACACTATTAAGCCTTATAGCTTTAATTAGCTCTCTGTTATAGTGACTTATTAGACATTATTATAGCATTATTTACAAGTCCATCGAATTTACTTTATCATAGAACAAAATACTACAAGATATAGCTTAAAACAAAGACACACATTAAAAATAAAATAGTAACTAGATACATTAAAATCAATTTTAAATTATGGTCAAAACATTACAATCTACGAACGACCTTGGGTATGAACGTATATATACTACTTTGTCTATTTTTCATACATATATAAATATATATGCTATTATCTACAAGTACTATACATTTCTATGTTAAGTTATATATCCAGTATGTATAGTTACGAGTAATTTCGCAAATTTCTTTTTCTACGTGGTAAGACAAGCGGCGGCGAATTACCAACTAGCAGTACATGCGATGGCCTTGATATTACGGAAATAATTATCACCTGATAATAGATGTCTTCACTCACCACTGACGACTGAAGTGTCACTGCGCGACACCCTAGTTGGCAGTACAGCGTCATGAAACTCCCCTGAATGCGTTAACTTTGAATTCGTCAAATCCTCAGTGGATACAAACGGTGTTACAACATCATTTTCATCAGAATTCAGTTTTGTTAAATTCATTTCTCTTTGCGTTAAAATAGTTTCTGGGTGTAGAGTTTTATCTTCACTATTAACTATAGTCTCATTTGTCTCCAAATCGTTGGCTGTTGAAGCATTTTCCATTGGTATGTTTTTATTATTTTCTTTATTAATATCATTTAACACATGAGAAGTTATGCCCTGACCACTCGCTGGTAACTCTTTTATGGAATCTAAATCCTCACTTAATTTTCCACTATTATTACTAGGTGGTGAAATAGATTGTATAGCGTCTTCGCGTTTTAACTTTCTTCTTTCACTCTTGTCGTAACCTAAAGGGTGCAGATTTATGGAAGACGGGGGGCTATCTAAAGATAACTCCATTGACGTAATTAAACTTTCATCTCTACTTAAATAGTCTTGTCCTTCAGGTACAATGTGGATGTTTAGAACGTTTTTGTTCTTACTTTGATCGCTCACAGTTTCTATTGAGGTGTAGGAGGGGTCATTTGAGTTACTAGCAGCTACAGATGCAGAAGAAATAGTTTTATTTGAGTTCAATTTATTTCTTACTAAGAAGCCTCTAACATGAGCTTGAATTGTAGTAGCTGCGCTAGACAATGTAGAAGAATCATCAGTTGACAACGAAAGTGACTTTTCTTCATTAACTGTTTGCAAAACGGTATCCATTCTAGTAATACCATGTGGCCTTCTATCTGTACTTAGTGAATTTGTTATTGCAAAATTACATTCTTCCTGGAAGAAAAATTACTAGTTTGTTACATAGTATACTTTAGACCTAAATTAACTAAATAAATATAGATTTTATGAAAATATTTTACCTTATTTTTACTATCTTCATCCATAAAATTACCTTCATCATTAGGCGTGTCCTCGAAAGTGGAACCTCTACTTTTAAACAAAAAGTTTCTGAACACTTTTTGAATAGTTATAGCAGCAGTTTCTAAGTCCATGTTTGTTCCTTGATTCTCATTCTGATTATTTTCATCAATTTTCTTCGATGTTTTGTCTTGATTAGTGTCGTCTGTTTGTGATTCATCAGTTACTTTTTTAGTGAATTCTAAGGCATCTTCATCACAATATTCAGTATGATCACAAACACTTACTGTCGAAATTTGCTCTAAGTTGGAGTTTTTCTTATTATCTTCAATTTCATTCACATTTTCAAGCGATGTAACTGTCTTAAATTGTAAAACACCGCTACCTAGGAGTACATCACTAATTTCATCTGTATCTTTGCCTGAGTTTTCAGTAACCAGTGTTTGAATATCACGGTCAACGCCTTTTTCCGGAAAATTCATTCCAAGGTTATTCATTTTCTCTACAGTATCATTTGTTTCAAAATTCTCAATTTGCTTAAACTGGTCAAGGACTTGTTCACCATTCTCAATATTATTTAACTCCTTGACATTATATTTCCCTCTGCTGTGTTTTTCAATCAACTCTTGTGAGATTTCAGAGTTCTTTTCTACAAGAGGATTCTCGATATTATCGACTTGTATATCGTCATGGTGATTTGATCTCAAAACATTATTGGACTGCTGTACATCGTCAATAGGAGTGGATAGTTGAACATCTTCAGCATGTTGATCTTGTTTCACATCATCATCAGTATGGTGGGGACTAATAGAATCAGTTACATTTACCAAAACAGTTAACGTCTCTGGTGGTGGTTGTTGCACGTCGTTAATATTATCTTTTTCATTATCATTAGAATTATCTACATTTACTTGTTCGTCTTTAAAAGATTCTAATACATTTGCCTTAGTTTCTTTAGGTTTATCGACAGCCTCTGTTGGGTCTACCAAATCTGTGATATTTTCAACTTTATCGTTATCCACAACACGATCATTCAAACTTCTCTTAGATTCGTGTTCTGCAGATTCGACTTTCTGAAGATAAATATCGGAGTGTTTCTCATTTTTAGTTAGATTATTATCCTGCTTTTTATTTATTTCGTTAGTAGTAGCATTCAAAAATTTAGAGGTCTCATCGATATTATTCTTGATCAAGTCCTTATTAACAATTTCATAATCGGGTTTCGTATTTGAAGAGGTATTGGTAACAATGGTACTTACATTTTGATGATTAGATTCTGTTTCAATGGCACTCTGCAATTGTTCAGAAATTTGTGGATTTACAGTTTCGGCTTCCTGTAAATTCACTAAATTTTGTTTATTGTCAACCACATCTTCCTTTGGTTGAGAAACAGTAGATCTAGAGTTTTGTGAAATCTCCATTTCGCCGGAATCTTTTAGAATCTGGTCCTGATGTATTGGAGTGTTGACAATATTTTGTGCAACTTTATTTTCATTTTCTTTATCATTAACAATACTAGAATCCTTTGGTACCTCTACTATCATATCTGTTTTAATAACATTTACATTATTATTTTGTTGCTGCACGGCGAGATTTTCATCGTATTCTTGTCTACGTTTTTCGGCCCTTCGTCTTACCTTTGCTTGTGCTCTCGCAAATTTTTCTTCTAATGATAATGCTTTCTCATTAGCTGTAAGATTATAAGGCAATATAGTTTGTTAATTAGCCTAGAAATTGATGAGTATTTATCTGATTTTTGGACATGTGAATTAACACAGTACAACTGCAACATGACAATATATTGAAATATGTTATCACTAAATTATCAGCAATAATTACTATGTACACGGTCTATATGCCCTGGGAATAACTTTTCTGAACATCTTGGAAAATTACTTTTTACAAACCATTAATGTTATCTACTTAATAAAAGATGTTATTCAACTTACAAGGTCCATCCCTCTTATCCAGTAACTGTTGCATATGGCCAGCACAGAATCCATAAATGTCGCTCGGATTGTGTTTAAGTACCTCTTTTGTTAATCCTTCCATTAACTCCACTAAACCTGGAGGCATTTTTGGTGGGGAAGGTCGGTAATAGGTTCGTGAACCTGTGAGTCTCATTATGATCTGTTTAGAACTACAAATTCCCTTTTAGATCAATGTCCCCGCTGGTGTCGCGAAGAGAACTGAAATATTTGAAAGCTGTTCCCTTTGTCTGATTGGTATGTTTGTACTCCGGTAGTCATAGAGATATGCTAACTTGAACTTGGGTTTCGTGTATTGATCTAACGATGTGAGGTCAATGTACACATTTCATGTTCAATGACCACCAGTAAAGGTCAACCTAACCTTATCAACGATGTTCAGGTCTTGTTCTACCTATGTAAAGGTTATTTAGTGGTTTTCTTATACTAATTTGTGAAGACACATTTTAGTATAGTTCGGGCCTCACTCAGAAATGAAAAACCGGGTAATGTGAAAATTTCTTGTGTATTTCCAATGTAGTTTGCGCAAGTGAGTAATCACTAGGGGAACGTTACCTTCAGAGGTCAGTAGGTGAGGACGGCGCTTGCTACTAACCGCCGCGGGGCGCCTACGCTTACATTTATGTTTACTTAAAGAATTCAATTCATGTGAGTCAACTTTTTATTTCCATACTGTGTTCTATAATAGTAATTTATATAAGATCATATATAATTTTTGCAATGTTAATACATTTTACATAACAAACATCTCCATAGTGTACATACATACACACGCAGTAAGTCGCGGCGCGTATCGGTATATACAGAGGCGCGGCTGCGGCTGCCCGCAGCGACGACACTCTACAGTGATGATAGAAAAAATTAATTGCTACAATAATATCATACAAATTAATGACTATTCCCTTACAAATTATTATATCTACTTTTAGCATTGTTCTACTCCAATATAATCCAAATGAACCTTTGTAGTTTTACCGAGCTGTATGCATGATACATGAATAGTCTCCAGTTCGCTCAGACTGATTTTGCCCAATTAAAGTGTTTCACTCCCGCAGCTATGTATAGAAATCACACTGCTATAAATTTATAATAAATAAATGCCTATTTACACTATGTAACTATACAAAATGATAGTACGACAAAATTACATTATTGAATCGAGCATCTAATTGAAATGAAAATTTCATACAACGATCTACGGGCGCCGGCCGACGCGGCGAAGTCGCGCCGACCTGCTTCACTAAACAAATTACTTTTTTAATTTTTCTTATTCATTTTGTACAATCATATTCAGCCAAAGCTGGGTGCCCGATTAATACATTTATCGGTGATCCGAAATGCGTTACAATCGATCATGCATCAATAATACATACAACTTTAACTTATTTAAACAATTTAACAATATTAAAAATCCTAAAGTAAACTAGAGACCTATGTAAACGTATATAAAATAGTAATAATCATTATGACAGTATCGCGTAGGGGGTGCGGACATATTAACATTTAGCACTATTAGTAATTTGTAGTGACACCAAACGCGGGCCGGGTCGAGAGCGAACCGAATTCACGAGACACGGCGCAACGCTATATCCGGACGACTGACCGTCGGAGGTATTAAAAATTAATAACGTCATTAACAAAAATGTAATCGAATAGAAAATATCAATACATAGCTGAAAACAAATTCAATCGCATTTATTCTAGGTCGTGGATGGAGGTCGTCGAGAGCGGCATCACTTGGCGAGCGGCGCGCCGACGGCCTGTCGCTTGTGGCTGATCTCCAGCTCGCCCAGCCGCTTCCACAGCTCGTCGCGCTCCTTCTCGCGCTTCTTCTCTCTGCAACCAACAAGCACACACACTTCGTCACACACCGCACACACCACACACCGCACACACCTCACATCCGACCTGATGAACTACTGTACTCACTTTTGCCTTTCCGCCTTATAGCTAGCAGTGAGCTCGTCGAACAGCTTGGAATTCATCTCCATGAATGTCTTAAGCACGTTGTAGACGAGTGCTACTATAGTTTGATTCCAGTGCTCCTTGCTGATTCGATACAATGCAGGGAACATTATAGGCATTATCACGTGATTATTTTCTTCCATCAGTGACATTATATATTCGTTGTTCCAAAAGTAAAGAGCTCTTTCAGCCACCTACAAATTTAATTTTGGTTAAATGTTTGCAATTTTATTTAAAAAAAATACGGGTGTGGTTAATGTAAACTAAATGTAAGTACATTTTAACATGTATATTATAGTGGAGAACGTTGTAAAATAAAATATTAGTAAACCACAAAGGGACGTATTTTTTTTGTACATCTTAGCTTGCACAATCTTTCACATACATACATATAAACCTATTGCTGAAACTGCATTTAAAACCGTTGAGTAATTTAAAAGATCCAAGCAAATAATGGAAGCGACTTAATTTTTTACAACTTAAAGAAATATTCTAAAAATCAAGATGTTTGAAACGGTCTTATTAATGTAATGGTTCGTCTCTCATTCAGAAATGTAATCGTGTAAAGCACATAAACAAATGTAGTGCTTATGTGTGCACTATGTAAAATCTTGGTACTTTATAATATTATTTATTATGCTCTCGAATTTATAATTGTATTTTAATTCCAATAACTAAATTTTGTTTTCGAAGAAAACTGTAAAAAATAAATGTTTTTTTTTTAATAAATATTGCTGTTAGCATTTTACTATTATATAACAAACTTAAAAAAAATAATATTCAGTACTAGAAATATAAATATAAAATCAAACATCTCAAAAAACTGCTAATAGACACACAAGTAACGAAATACTCGTTAGCTTAAATTATATAAAACTTACTTGAAAATGTGGACTGGATACACATTTAGCTATTTGCCTGAATAACGGTTCCTGTATTTTGACAAATTGAGCTGGTTCGATTACGTCCAATATCTCCTCAATTTCGCCCAAAAACATAACCTTTAAAAGACAAAACCTCGTAATTATAGTTGCATCTAACAAATATACATAATAATCATAATTTTGTTTGAATTAAATAATACATAACGAACCTCTTTTTGCGAACATGTTTTCGGCCAAAATTTGAGTAGGCCCCGAACAACATGTTCTGTGAGGGTGGCATCCTTTTCAAGGAACTGAACTACGCAGTAAGCAAGCTGCGCGTGGTATAGCGACAAGCACTTCACCTTATGCAGCGGTAGTAGCACCTTCACCAGAAATTGTTTGTGCTCACTTTTTAGTGGAAGTGCAAACCCGTTGATTATACTGAAACATTAATTAATTTAATTCAATGCATATTTAGCAACGGTCATCTACGAAACAAACAATTACAGAGATTGCTTGCTAACCTGCCCAATATTTCCAGCAGTTCGCCAACACCGTTAAAATGCTCTGTTTCATAAACAAATCGTAGAAATATGTTATTAATCTGCTTTCGTATAAAAGCTCGTAGTCCCAAGAACTTGCCGTAGATGCGATGAAGCACCGTTTTTAAGAAGTCACGTTCTCGCGGGTCCTCGGAATCGAACAAATCTAAAAGCTTGAAATCAAATGATAACATTTTATTTAGCATTTAGTCAAATAATAAGTTATGAAATGAATTTTATATGTGTATGTATCATCATCTTTGTTTCTTAGAAGTCTTTTAGCAACTAGAGACTACTCGGGAGTTGTGCGGTGCATGGCCCTTTATGATTGCTCTACTGAGACGACCGCAACGACTGCTGGTCATCAAAGTTATAAGAGGGTACCGCACAATCTCCTTCGTGGCGGCGATCTAGTAGCCGGGACTCCACCGCCGCACCTGGAGGCGAGAGTCCTTGCAAGCTCTCTATCTGTGGCGCAAGGGAACGCAGGAGTTTGGTCGACTACCTGAACCACGAGAAATCGAGGATCAGAAATCCCAGATTAGCCGAGACCTTGTCGAGGAACGGAAAGAACGACTTGGGCAACCAAGCGCCGTTAATGATGCGGTACATAGATATTGCTCTATTATACTATCTCGACAGAAAATAATTGCATTTTATTAAACGTTTTTTTAGAATTGTTATTATTCTGCATCATTGATGCAGAAGCATCTCACTAGGTCACCATTGTGTAGGGCACCATGCTGTACAGGGTGCACTCTCAATGAGGATAGTAACCACCACTCTTGGATTCTACTCATGATTTCTATCAGACAGAACAGAGTCACTTTGGCAGGCATACAGCATAGGCAGCATATATAAACAAATCTGCAATATATTATCTTCTTTACAAACTCGTTACATATCTCTTGAAATTTTTGGGTACTCACACAAAGTGCACAAATTTACGATTATCAGTAATTGACACCACGATTATTATTTCATATGAGCTCGCCAGGCATAGCTAGAATTTTGTTGCCTGACAATGGATGGATGACAGTCATGTAAAGGTAAAATAATATTTGTCGTCGTTATCGAATAGAAGAGATTATTTTTTCTCGTGTTAGTCCTAGTCCATAACCGATTAAGATATAATCAATAACGAGGAATGAACTGAATATATGTAGCCATATGACGAATATGGGACGAAGGCTCCAGAAAAAGTAAATAGTGTTTGGAACAATGAAAAACGCAAAAAAATATGAGAAATATATCGCTCATAAACCTGGCTACTTTAAGACACACAAACCTAATAAAAATAGGGAAACAAACCGTATTTAAACACAATTTTAGTCCAATTCGAATTTCAATTTTTTGTAGCATTCCAACCTAATCCTTCCATTTGATAGATCACTTATGTCGAGACCTTATTAAACAAATAAGTAGACAAAATCTATAAGAATTGGAGTATATTCATATTAGCGTCCTCGGGATATGACAAATAGATGTTGGCCGATTCTCAGAACCACACGATATGCACACAAAATTTCATACATCCGTTTCGGAAGAGTATGGTTACTAACATTGTGACAAAAGAATTTTATATACATATAAGAAGTAACTTAATAAAAGGTTTTTAAAACATATTTCATTTACAAATATGGTAAGCAGATACATTTGAAAAGGGCCATGCCCATTAGATTTTATAAATTATTTTTTATTGTTATAGTAATAGAGTTGTATTTGTTATCAAATTCCATTTATCTATTATTATAAACGTGTTTCTAGATAGTATATAAATATATATATTTCATATTCATCATTATAGATATATTTCAATGACTATATCTAAACTACAGAAAACTTCTATTTAAGCATAACTACTGATTAGGTTTGTGTTGCATGTATAATATCCAGAACAGGTGGTCATTAAGACTTGTGCCCTACCTACAAATGAACCACTAAAACCGTGGCTATTTCCACGACGAGAGTAACATTACACAAAACGAAACCTGATGCCGTTACCCCTCGTGTCACCTCTCTGTCGTATTGCGAGTAACGTTAGCATCACTATTACCGGTGCACGAATCTTTCTTTAATAATTATAGTTTATTACGTACTATATATCTTTTAAATAAATGCATGAATTTATTTCATTAATATATCATTTGATTCGTCTGGGTAACCCAATTGTTTTAAGAAAGGTGACTAGAAAAAAAACCAGTGTGACGGCTGTAAGACGCGTTAGTTTAAAATAAAAAAATATATGCACATGATATTTTGAGACTACAATTAAAAATGAATGACGATCTAAAATGGTATTTTATAACCATATTTCGGTACCAAGATCATTTCAAATGATATTAGGTATTACTTAATATCATTTAAATCACTGCACGAAGAATGCATTCAGGTAAATAATGATCATTGCCCCATGGCCTGCTTCCTATTGGTATACATGTGTATTTTCTTAACTCAGGTAGTAAAGTATCACTTAAGATAAAGTAGTATGTTATGAGAAACTACTTAGTGCAAAATAAATTTTGAAATTTAAAAAAA
Source organism: Phragmatobia fuliginosa (assembly GCA_932526445.1). Taxonomy (NCBI): domain Eukaryota; kingdom Metazoa; phylum Arthropoda; class Insecta; order Lepidoptera; family Erebidae; genus Phragmatobia; species Phragmatobia fuliginosa. Next base: position 11,960,723 of record OW052074.1, on the reverse strand, counting down.
CTAGCATAAAATGTAATTATTTTTTGCACTTTAACCAACTGTCATGTGAGTCAGGTGCCATCTTACTGGCACAGGTTAAATAGTCCTAGCGAAAAAAGAATTAGAAGAAATATGATTGTGCAATATTTACCTGCAGTACAAATTTTTGATCAATGACCTTTTTGCCAATAGTAGGCTGAAAATCAGTAGACTCGAGGAAGCGCAGGAAGAATTCGTAGACTAGCTGAAGATGCGGCCACGAAGCCTCGAGGGTCGGGTCGTCTTCTTCAGGATCAAAATCAGGATTTTCACTTGGCGGTAGAGTGCGGAATAAGTTGGCAGATATCTAAGAAATAATAAGAATATTATGAATTGCGTTCTATTCAAATCATTGTAGACTATATTCTAATATCAGTTAACTAATTAAGATTTATGGCTATGCTCGGAGTTTCTCTAAGAGATCGTGTTAGAAACGAGGTAATCCGGCAGAGAACTAAAGTTATCGACATAGCCCACAGGATTAGCAAGCTGAAGTGGCAATGGGCTGGCCATATTAGCCGCAGGACCGACAACCGTTGGGGTAAACGTGTTCTTGAGTGGAGACCGCGTCTCGGCAAACGTAGTGTAGGACGTCCACAGGCCAGGTGGAGTTATGATTTGCGCAAGACGGCTGGCAGGAGCTGGATGCGAGTAGCCGAGGATCGAACTAAGTGGCGTGCAATTGGAGAGGCCTATGTCCAGCAGTGGACTGCGATAGGCTGATGATGAATTAAGATTTTATGAATTACTCATGTTACGAAACAATGTTGAACTACAATGCCAGATATTTTCAACAGTCACACAACACATACAAGTAGTTAACGTGATTGCTTCTTTTAATGACTGTGAAAGCTAATTGCCAAATAAAAAGCTTAGGGTGTCATCTTTGAAAAACGATGTGAATGAAACAGAATGTGAATGAATGGACATCATAGGACACCCTAGCACACCAAGGGGCCGCCTTTTTAGTGATGCTAGGACTTTGACCTTCAGACGACCGAATATGGTGCGCTATCTGTTACAAATGTACTGGTAGTGAGTCCTAAAAAGTTTGACAGACAGACTTCCAACAGAACTTCTATGTCGTCTAGTAGGTCGTAGGCAGGTCGGTTGTGCATGCAGAACTGATAGGAGTTGTAGATATAAAGCCGAGCTCAACCTTGGTTTAGAAAATAGAAACCCTATAAACTAAAAGTACACCAACTACCTACCTTCTCCTATACAATATTACTTATTATTCAATAATTTTAACTGCTATTATAGAAAACCACATACTATTCATTCATTGATCAGACTTAGTTTATGTAATTAGCACTTCCAAACAAACAGCATGATTTATATAACTACATAGTGTATGTTAGATCTATGTGAATATATAATATATAACTTAAAAATCTAGTAGTGTAGTGTAAAGTAGCTGACCCATTTTGGCATCAAGTTCTATGTACTATTCCAACTGGTTAACGCCTACAATTACTAAAAAGGTTGTTGCCTTTGCCCTGTCCGCCGTTAAGTTTAAGTATACCTACTATTTTTAATATTATTTCAACCAACTTATTTTTTTATTATAATAAGACTTACAAAGTAAAATCACAGAATACATAATAGTACTAGTACAAAAGACTCACTCCAAAAAGGAATTTAAAGAAATAGGGACCCCTTGATGTCATATAATTAAGTTCAAATCAGATAGCACAGTGCCTAATCACCTACGATTATATTTACTTAAAATTGCGACTCTTTCTATCGTGTAACTCATCTGTTCTGATAACATTAGGGTTGTCTCCTCTATAAAAATATTAAAATCTACTTTTTCTGTAGTTTTTACTTTAGTGAACAAATTACTTTCCAAATAAATATAAGGTCGTTTATAGTAGTACTATAATTATAATACAATCGCGCATACCTACTTACGTTTTCGAAACCCCCACGGCAAGTGAGACAGGATTGATTTTACTCTGTTAAAAATTCCGTCCCAAATATATAATTGTATCACGCCGCCTTACTATATTTACTGTATGTACTGCTTCTACCTACAAACGATTAGTTCCGCCCTAACACCTAAAACCTTTTATTCAGACATCCGTAACAGGACAATATCTTTTACATGGATTAGAAGATCCAGGTTTGTGATTAGAAGCCATTGTGGGTATCGAAAAGTATAACAAAAATCTTAATAATGCGCGAGTGCGACGCGGCGATGAACGAGACGCGTATCGTACGTAAGCGACAGCCCGACCGGCATGGGCACGCGGCCGACTATACCTAAACTGCGGAATGACACCCCCTGGTAAAAGCATAAGCGTATTTAAGACACGTTTGTAAGATGTGGATAATTATGTTACTTGTGACTGCTATGTACAACTGTTTATCACTTATCAATCATCATCATCTTCCTAGCTTTTCTTATTCCGAAAATTATTTTATTTATTTATTTCGGATCACCAACAAATGATACACACATCAAATATGAATATAAAGAAAACAAAATACATGCCCTGTGCTCATTCAGTTATAGGTAATCACAGCTAACAATTTATTTGAGGTCTTTTGTAGGTCAACCGCTTTTACCTGAATATCAGTTTGCGCAAGGAGCGACTGGAGCATAGAACCGTCGCAACCCTGAGGATCAATTAAATTGGAAGGTAGAACCACACAGTAATCTTGAGAGCTAACCAATAACAATTGACATAGATGTTCATGAAAACCAGAACCGACGGCTTAACGTTCTCTCCAAGTGAAGGCCGTAAAACCGCGGCTGTTAACAACAGAATCCCAATAACACTTTTGGCCCGACCCACGGATCGAAACCAGGACCTCCCGATTAGCAGTCGCATTCGCTAACCGCTTAATCAACTGATGGATTTCTTTACCCGACTGGGGATAACCAACAAAGTCTGTCGGGCTTGCGTTTACATTATTTTTTTACTTTTTAGTTTAATTTCATTTTGAGTCATCTCTTTATATTTAAAAAAAGTATTATTTTTTTATTAGGGGTGGCCCTTGATTGCATGCTTTTAAAAAATTGTAAACGTACTTAGAGAGAAAAACTACAATTGATGAGTAGATAGATCATACTATGAGTAAAGATTAATATTTCTTACAACTCAGTGCTATTTGATAGACATTGGTCAGCTACAAATAATTGAAACTACTTTCCTGGTTCTCCATTATTATCCTTATAATGAATAATTATTGTGACTATTTGTTGAAAAGCCTCTTGCAAATTCCGATATGTAGGAAATGTTTCGATGACCTGCATAAATCCATACTAGTATGTAGTTTGTTACCTTTCACAGTTAAAATGCTGAATTGATTTCAATGAAATTTGGCATGGAGACACTATGATCCTTGAGGAAGGATTTAGGTTACTATTTAATACGATAACCGACGTGCACGCGAGCATCACGCAAAATCTAGTTAGTCTTTAAAAAAAATATGGTAAATAATTACTATTAGATACCACTTGTGTTAAAAATAGAATGGAATATGTTTCTTTGTTATATCGAAGTTTATCACTTAGTAATAGAATTGAAACCTAATTTATTGACATGAATGAAGTAATAATAAACTCCAGGTTGGGTACTGTGCTACATTACTATCTTGTAATTTCAAGGTCAGATGTAGTCAAGTTTAGCCTCTCAGTTACTTTTATAAAAGTGTTTAAGTCATTTGCATAGGTTGAACCATACAACTTTTGCAATACTATTGATGATAATCTGACATTTTTCTGCTTAAGAAAATATGCTATTTTTAGCACTCAGATGAAAATTAACACCTCAGAATAGGAACATTGTTAGTGTCTTATTGCAAGCAGCTCAATTTAAAGTACAATGATTGTCTCATGTCATTTTCAAAAAAGTACATACATTGGAACATAGAACCTCCTCGTTTTTGAAGTTGGTTAAAAAGGTTTTCTCTTCATGCATGATTAAACGATGATACTGTGTCACATATTATTTTAGTATTAGTAAAAACGAAATCCTACAGAATATAAATATTGTTGTAGATAAACAAATAGCATAGACAATGTGCAAATTGAGTGTTACAAATTCGTTGCAGTATAGTGCGAATTACAGATCATCATCATCATCATCATTAGCCTATCTCAGTCCACTGCTGGACATTGGCCTCTCCCATTGCACACCACTTTGATCGATTTTGGGCTTCTCGCATCCAGCTCCTGCCAGCCATCTTGCGCAATACAGATATTTATCTATATTTATATATTTTATGAACTCATTCAAACTGAGACAGTAAAATCACAATGTTTTTTTTTTAAAATTGGTCCACAGACACTATTTTGATTATTATTATTTTTACAAGCATAGGAAGTGGGGAACAACACCGGTGTCCAGTGCTGTACACCTTAGTTGTAGTTAGCACAAAGCTAGATGATTTTCTTGTTCTTTTTTAGACAATGGCAATCTCTTTCAGTACAATAAGTCACTTAGTTGACCAGATTCTAGTCTATTTGATTTTTCATTATCTGAGAGGCCTTCTATAGTGGCATAGTTCTTATCTCTCTATGAGAATTAGGCTTGTTAGCTCAGTGGTGAGAACGCCTATTTGGGGGTTTAGCATAATAATAACATCATTTGATAAAAAAAAACTAAGTTCTGCATGCATATAAGTCAGTAATTGTGTTAAACAGTAGTACCCTATGTGATATCCTGATGTACATATAAACTAAGTAACTGTAAAGATTCAAAAGTTTATTCGTAGTTTTCATGAAAGAGTAACAAGCATCTATTGATCCTCACAAACTTACACTTATAATATTAGTAGGAAGAACAAAAAGTCTTCAGTAGTCAGTTAGTGAGATGATACTTTAAGTAATATTTTAATCAAAACAGTAGGAAAGTAAACAGTCAAAACTGTTGGTGGAATTTGGATGAAACAACAAATAATTTGATACATAGTTAATTAAACTAAAGGATTAATTATATCTGTTGATTGATTGTGTTAACTCTCATTCCAATAGACAAATTAAACACTATGATAAATACAGACGGTAAAAAACTTCTAAATGCCCTGATGAATACCCTAATTGTTGTACATTTTATCAATTTATACATTTTGCTTTTGTGTATTTCATGTCAGTAATATGTGTTTCTGTATATTTGTATTTTTTCTCTAGATTAACTTCTACAGATTAACATTTTTATAGTTACAAGATATTAATATATAACACAAGTTATAAGTTATACATTTTGCTCTTGTGGACAGACGGTTAACAATATTTTTCTTTTTAATTTTAAATGAGCCTGAACAAAAAACCTTTTAATGACTATTTAAAGAGGATTCACTTTTATCAAGGTTATTATTTGCTATAATGGAATTGTTTATAGTATAAATAGTTCCTCTTTTTAAGGAAGATGTTATGCTACATAATACTGCTAAGTGCTATAGATATTTTCATTAACAACTTCAGAGCTAAGTACTAATATTGGTGGTCCCTATTAATCATATCTGATCAACCTTTTTAAACAAACAGAACCATGATGAAAACTTGTATAGTATGTCATACTTTACTAAATATCAGTTACTTAAACCGTTTTTGCAATCAAACTAATTCATATTTTTATCATTCAACAAATTTTATGTAAAGAAGTGAATACTACATATTTATTATATGTTAAAAGAAACCATGAAAATACAGCTACTTTTAAATAATATTTTTTTGTAATTAGTAGGAAATTCATACCATCTTAATAATCTCTGGATACACAGGCTCAGTAAGCACTCCACGACCTCCGGTGATATATTCAACAAGCTCATTGAGAGTGGCACGCTTTATCTCTTTTCCCTTCAAATCAGCAACGGGATCCATGAAGTCAAACGCTACGCAGCACTGTCGCAACTTGCGAATAAAAAGCTCTTCCTGTTCACTACTGGGAACATCTGGAAAAAGTTAATTTTATTTCAAACCAAAACATACTTTAATTCATTTGAAAAATAGTACAAATCAGTTGGATCAGAATCAGATTGGTAATCCATTCTCTTCCAATAATCATATAGATACTTTACTGATAAATTTATATAGGTTTGTGAAGGTAGGCAATTATTCACTATCATGACCAACTTTATTAGGCTTTGAGCACACATAATATGTATATACTTACACCTGTACTGAATGGACAGTAAACATTAGATAATAGGTAAGTTTCACACATTTATGGACAGTTTATGAATGCAAAAGGCATGTAATATTTTTATATCTAAGCATTAAAGGAATGTATTCTAATCAAATTATAATTAATTTCTGATAGGCTTAAGCTACAGCCTGTTCAGTTATATCCTCTAAGTCACAAATTCCTAATTATTATAAAATCTCCTTTTTCTACTTGCAATTAAGTCTCTATACATATAATTAGAAATAAAACAGGTAAACAGTATATTTGTGAATAACTAATATAATTATGAATATGATGTCACATTCCTTTACAATATTTTTGTACTGTAGTACCAATTACAGAATAACATAGCCAAGTTAATAATCTACTAACAATCTCTTACAAAATTTCAAGTATTCTTTAATTATATATGCATTTTACAAAGCATTAAAATGATAATATAATAAGAATTTCATTTGATAGAGTACTAGTATTAATCTATATACATAGTTAATGATTTCATGATATTACTTATAAATTGTTTACGTAGGTGTTGCCCAATCTAGAAGATCTAAGTCAGGTAAACAGTCAATAGACTGATAATTTATATGGCTTTGTGGACCAAGTACACTTACACCAAATTTACATATAGTACATACATGGTGTACATAAATAGTCATATCCTTTAACTAATTATAACATATTTTCAAAGTTTACTACTTTGTTGTTACGATTTTTTTCTAGAAATATTCTATAATAATGTTTAGAACAAAATGTAAACAATTTTTCGTTCATAACCTATTTATAAAATTTTACTGAGTCTGAGCAAATGTTCATTGAACTTAAAAGTTTAATAAAATATGTACTAACAATGCTATTCGATATTTTTCAGATCTATGACACATTGAAATAGGAAGAGATATAATAATTTAAGGATAAAATTAGATGGACCCACCTTTAAGCAAGGGCAGTGCCTGCAGTTCAACATCTTGCGTATTGCGGTATCGAGAAGAACCCTGAGATTTCTTCGTCTTTTTCTTCAGCGACCGCTTAGCGAAGGGGTCAATTCTGTCCACAAAAGTTCCCGAAGACATTTTGGCAATATAAAAGTGTCCCAAATGACGATAGGTAGACGGCGATCAATGCGAAAACTGTTTTGTTTCAAGCAGAGTCATGATCTGGCCCAGTCCACGAGTTGAACGCGCACTATCCGTAAGATGCACAATATTAGAGCCTAAACAAACATTCCTTCGTCACACATGACGGTAATGGAGTGGTCACACTCAGGCCATTCTTTATACACTTCAAGATTCCACAACAGTTACGTAATTTAAAACCGTCTCTATCACTAAAATGACACAAATACAGAAAAGAATAATTCGGTTCACAAATTTAGATTTATTTTCTGAGGCGTGTCACGAATAGCAGAAGGCAGAAGTCGCATATACATACAAGCCTCGTGTAATATCAGCCGGTCAGTCAATGACAATTTATTTTTTAACAATAATCGCGACAGATTTCTAATGATTTGAGTTTATTAACACGTAAAACAGAGTTTTAAAACGGTTGTCGTCTGTCCTAGACGTAATCGGAAACTATAGCGGTGATGACACGGAGCAAAATTTAACACCAAAAATCTATCACCGTATTCTCGCCATCGCTCACCATTCGTTTCGACTCTAAAACTGGACGCATTATAATGCTATACACAAAATTATTTTTGGTTATTGCACTTTCACAAGACCAATCAAAAGTATATGCGACTTTTATCACTACGTGAAACGATCAATTTACAAAATTTGTAACTAAAAGATTAACATCACTGGTTTGCTGCGAAAACGCTACACTCATACAAAAGTACCTACATCTGAAAATAGATGGAGATAGAAATGTTCATTTAGCCAATCACAACCCTTTTATTTTTTTTATGTCGTCATATTCTATAAATAACAAAAACTAACTTTAAAATAAAGAATCTTAAATAAAAAATATAGTTTATCAAACATTAGAGGTACATAAATGTAATGAAATATAATATGAAAGAAAAAGTTCGTACGTGTTCCGTTTGTATAACGCAGCCATAGCACAGATTATATATAATTATAATTTAAGGTAAATAAAAATAGATCATATAGTTTCAGAGACCAAGAAAATCACTAGCTTTAATGGTTTTGTCATATTTTTTCATTTTCAATTGAATTCATTTACTTATTTGGAAAGAATATTGTAAAAATATTAGTAATTAGATAGTATCGTGTGTTTTAGTTTTTTTAATCGTGAAAACTAATCTTAACTTACTCTGAAGCTCGAAATAAGCCAATAATAATTTCTGATCTAATATCCTTTTAAGAAACATTGATATTCATATTAGAAATATTATTTGAAAACTTACAACTAAAATAGCCTTACAAAACAACAGAGTATTTAATGTTACCATTTCAAATATTTGGATAAACCAAGGCATATTATGGGCTATGACAACGATCTTTATCTATTTTCTTTATGGTTATATTATTCAGCTTAGGAAAGTAGCTTTCTAAAGATTTTCCGCGATTATTAGATGCCGTTTGTATATTCTGGTTCAATTGAATATTGGTTTATGTACTGTAAATATTTTGTGACTACGTGTATTGTGAAGTGCATATAATAGCATATTCCCTTTGAGTCGATGGAGAACGGTAATTAATTTAGAAAGCAACATGGAAGCGCTGACAGTTCCGCCATGAATGCAAAATAAATAGAAATTGTGAAGGTTTGAAACTTTTATATTTATTTATTGTTTTTGGTACAGTGCTTTATTATTCTACCCCATATGAATGACAAACTGTGATGCAACTCCATATTTCTACTGCAGCCCATAATCTTGTGATTACATATACATACAGGTAGAAAGAAAGTCTCCCGCATTTCTCACTAGCTCTTGAATATACCGTAAATAGCAAACTCTCAAGTCTTTCGTTTATCATTAATATGATACCATTTGACTAAACCAATCTAAATGAACTATATTGGTTTTAAGAAATTCTTGTTAGGGTGCTGTAGATATTGATTTTCGTGTCAAATATTTTCGTATAAAATTTCAGAAGCTGGACGTCAGTTGGCCTGTTAGAAGCTTCACAATGTTGAGAGGTGGCCGTGGAGGCCGTCACAGTCCAGAACTGTACCCCCACACATTGAAGTGCTCCAACGCTAGTGACACCAGTTCTGCATACAGTGGCAGTGACACAATGACGTCGGTACATAGCTCTCTGGACATGGATATGGAGGTTGATTTATCTGGTCTCCTTGAGTCTATTGTAGACTCAGATGAGGAAGAAGATTTAGAAGAAAGTATGGACAGCCTCACAGTCCGTGATGCTGTTCGTGAATGTCTTGAAAAAGACCCAAGTGAGAGAACAGATGATGATATTGAAATATTGTTGGAATTTACTCAACATTTGAAAGCATTTACTAATATGACCTTGACAGTGCGTAGAGCATTATGTGCAGTAATGGTATTTGCAGTTGTAGAAAAAGCTGGCACTGTGGTTATGAACGATGGAGAAGAGCATGACTCTTGGTCTGTTCTTATTAATGGGAATGTAAGTATTGAACATCAAAATAGTGAAGTGGAACATCTCAATGTCGGTGATAGTTTTGGAATGGCTGAAGCTACACTTGAAAAATTATATCATAGAGGTGTAATGACAACAAAATGTGATGACTGCCAGTTTGTGTGTATAACACAAACTGACTATTACAGAATACTACATCAAGGAGAGGAAAATATTAGAAGGCATGAAAATGAAAATGGTGTTGTTGTGCTAGTTACTGAATATAGAGGTACTGCCAGTGAATCAGGGCGCCAGCAAGGACATGTTGTTATCAGAGGCACTCCTGAACAGTTAATGTTGCAACTTGTAGAAGACAATACCCGTGATTCAACATATGTGGAAGACTTCCTGTTGACCCACAGAACTTTTATTGAAAGCCCATTGGTTGTTGCAAAACAACTACTTGCCTGGTTCTCTGAACCTTCAGTTCGTGATAAAGTCACCAGAGTGGTGTTGCTCTGGGTGAACAACCATTTCACTGATTTTGAAACAGATTCTAATATGATGGAATTTCTTGAGAACTTTGAATTAGCTCTAGATTGTGAAAAGATGGAAAGTCAATTGAGGCTGCTAAATATAGCTTGTTCTGCCAAAGCACGAACAAGAAGTGTAACTTTATCTCGCCCAACAAGGGATGAACCTTTAAATTTCACAATAATAGGTGGATATGAGAGGGGATATGGAATATTTATATTTAAAGTTGAAAAACATTCAAAAGCAGAAGATGTGGGACTTAAGAGGGGTGATCAGGTTTTAGAAGTTAATGGCCAGTCTTTCCAGCATGTAAGTCATGCAAAGGCAATGGAAATAATCACAGGATCAACACACCTAAGCATCACAGTTAAAAGCAATTTGTTAACTTTTAAACAGATGTTATTAATGCCAGAAAATTCACCTAGGCAGAGAAGCATAAATTGGCAAGCAGATCCTAGAGCTAGGCTTTCGACCGCAGAATTGAAGCTTAGTGATGATCCTATAACTTTGACCCCAGTCTTTCCATCGCCTACCAAGAAACCACAGTTAATTAAAAAAGAGCCACAAAAGGGATTTATGACCCTTGGACCCAAGAGAAAGTTAATAAAAGGTTTAATTAAAATGAATTTACTACCTAAAAATATAATTACTGATGGTTTACCAACTGATGACAGTATTCTTTCAAACTCAGAGTATTTAAATAAAGCTAATGCCAGTACTTCATTTTATAATTCACATAGTAATCCAGACTTGATATCAATTTGTTATGATGACTATCAATCTTCTGACTATCCTGAACATGTACTCAAAGTATATAAATCTGATCAGACTTGCAAATATTTATTAGTTCATAAAGAAACAACAGCAAGAGAAGTAGTAATGCTCACTTTACAGGAGTTTGGCATTACTGATCCCAGTTCAAACTTCTCACTATGTGAAGTATCTGTTGCCCAGGGTGGCATCATTAAACAGCATCGCTTACCAGACCAGTTACAAAACCTAGCTGAGCGAATTGGACTCAGTTCCAGATATTATCTTAAGACTAACGGTATTACTGAAACTCTAGTACCTGATGAGATGGCGCCTGAACTTCTTAGAGAAAGTGTTGTTCATTTCCTGCAGCTAAATGCAGTTGAGGTTGCAGTGCAACTTACTTTGCAAGATTTTTGTATTTTCCGACAAATAGAAAGTACTGAGTATGTTGATGACTTGTTTGAACTAAAAAGCAGATATGGCATTCCAATGCTGTCACAATTTGCTGAACTTGTTAATAAAGAAATGTTTTGGGTTGTCACAGAAGTAGTGCATGAACAAAATCCTGTGCGGCGCTCTAAAATTATAAAACAGTTTATCAAAGTAGCAAGGCATTGCAAAGAGTGTAAGAATTTTAACTCCATGTTTGCTATTATTTCGGGGCTGGGGCATGGCGCTGTCTCGCGGCTGAGAATGACTTGGGAAAAATTACCTACAAAATATTTAAAACTTTTTACTGATTTACAAATGCTGATGGATCCCTCTAGAAATATGTCAAAATATAGACAGCTTGTCGCTACAGAACAAGGAAGATCTCCAGTGATACCTTTTTACCCAGTAGTTAAAAAAGATCTAACATTTATACATCTGGGCAATGACACTAAAGTGGAAGGAATGGTCAACTTTGAGAAATTAAGAATGATTGCAAAAGAAGTTAGAACTCTAACAAACATGTGCAGTGCTCCCTATGATCTCTTAACACTGCTTGAGTTAGGTAAACAACCTCCTTCAAATGCTATGGTGGCTTTGAATCAACTAACAACAGGAGTGCAACAAGGTCAAGTGACTGTAAAGAGAAGAAAAAAGTCATCTAATGTCCCCAACCCTAAAAAGATGTTTGAAGAAGCACAAATGGTTAGAAGGGTAAAAGCTTATTTGAATAGAATGCATGTTGAAACTAATGAAGAACGCCTTCATTCTTTATCGCTTGAGTGTGAAGGGGCTGGGCCTGCTCCTGCCATTCCTCGTCGTCGGCACCCGTCTCCGTCACTGTCAACTACGAGTAGTGCCTCCTCAGCCAGTGAGAGTAAAAAGAGCTTTGCAGGTAATAAATTTGGCACTGCCTCTCCACAAGCAGTGAGAAAATTATTAGCTCTATCTGAACCTGCTAAAACAAGACCTCATCAGCCTAGACCCCCACCACCTGGACCATCGCCGTGTTCACATCGCCGTGACGGTCCAGGTCAAGGTATATGTTGTCCTCGGACGGCGCACGAGAGATCACATTCGGATACACCAACTCCACTACCAGTAGACCTATCGGCTGAAAGCAGTAGTGTAACATCATTAGTAAACTTGCCACTTAGAAAAACAGGCTCAGCCACATCTAGTGACAGTGGGCATGGTTCCTGCACCACAGCTAGTTGCGTACGTCCCGTACCTCCACCGCGCATGCCACAAGCTCAATATACACTGGCTGCACTGAGACTGGAGCGACTTAGTCGAGCGCATTCACACGAAGGTGTTACCCGGCCCTATGACTACTACCATGATACGCCCGATGACGATGATGACGATCAACAAGTATCAGCTGTTTAAAATTTTTAATACTCTAAATCAATGTCTATTTATATAGTTCTCTAATTTGTAATCTCACATGATACCTAGAAAGCACGAGTTATGTGAAGTTGTCTTAATATATTATTGAAATCATGTATGTTCCCCTTATAACTAAGTCTAAAGACTGTTTAATTATGTTAAGAAAATGTGCTAGTGTTATGTAAAATTCCATATTGTAAGCTCCTAACTATTAATTATAATAATTTGACCCACCATTTTCCAGTTTTACCTAGCGATGTTTGATGTATACCAATCATAGGTGACTTATTTTTTAACAATGTTGGTATATCTACATTCCGTTATTTGTATATTATAATAGTTTTCATTATTTATAATTGTGAAACTTAGACCAAATAATAATTAATGTACCTTTTAACATTATATTTGAAAATAATTTTGTTATAGTATGTATTTTGTGGTAGCTTTGAGGACCAATTATGGGTTTCAATGTAAATTCTCATGGTCGTATCAAATTCTGTTAATATCATTATTTTTAATTATTATAATGTAAATAATAAAAATATATTAATTAAACGTCAAATTTATTTCATATTTACATGTTTTACAGTCATTGACGGCGAATAAACAACCTTACTCAAATTGTGCAAGGTAGTCGAGTTCCAAAGGATGTAAATTAGGACCCGGAATAACTAAGCTGTGGAGAGGAGGTCCGAGATCAAAGTTTTGCATTGCATCGAGTGTCATAACGGCTATTCGCTGATCCGTGGCACCGACTCTAGATAGCCCCACCGCCTTACTGTTTTTACTTATTACACCTGCAACAAAAACCGTTAGTAACATTAATTCAATTAAATAATCTTGCCATGTTACGGAGGACTAATTTCTCATAATGACGAGATCTAATTAAAAGCAATATTAAATGTCTCCTGTGTTTACTTTGTGTATGGATACAGTTTCTAAACTTTGTAGTTATAAATAGCGTGCATATAATAGAATAAATTATTTAAAAGAAATGATGAGATGAAAGTAATAGATTTTTGAATAGAATTAATCACATTTTAAAAAGTTAAGAGAGAAAAGTTGTCAGCAAAGTGCGAAATATAAAAAGAAAGTACGGGGGTTAAATAAAACGTATCTAAATAACGTATAAATCAAAAATTTATAACAATCCAACGTTAAATATATGCAACAATAAACATTTATAATTTTACGGAACTATGCAACAGCTGTTGCAAACTTGGTTAAAAAAAATTGTAAAGGCCGAGGGCCTTGATTTAATTGCCTGCATTGACCTAGATAAAAAAAATGTTTTAAAAATATAAATTTACTGAAGGTCGAAATCAAAAACGTTCAGTTTTACCTCCATTATAAGAATTAACTATAGTTGTTCGCTAATTCATGAAATTGCCTTGCCATCCGCAAGAAGGATGGAGTGTTATGAGTTAAATATGTTTATTTTTCTTTTATGTTTACATTTTCTGAGTGTGACTAATAAAGTTATTAATTTCTTTCATGTCTCTGTCTGCATATAAACGGACGGCTGCTGAGGCTTGCTGATAGCCACCTCAAGAGTTGGAACCCAGATGTTCTCTTTCTGCACCAAGAAAGATGCGGTGCGGATTGGCAGCGCAACGCGCAAAGTAACCCCTACTTTGCGCGTTGCGCTGCCAATCCGCATCTGCCAGGGTAGCAGATGGCGTCTCCTCTCCCTCTCAGACTTACACATGTAGGGGAGACGCTTCTAAGAACTCATCAGCAGTACCTGGCCCGTTTCTGAGCCTGGTGAACCGGTTGAGTTCTAAACCTCCCGATCCTGTATCCTGCCATCTCTTATGCAGGCATAACTCGCTCACAGAAGAAGACGGCGGAAAGCAAGAGCTCTTGCTTCGTACCATGGCCGCAATCATTTTAACGAGCGTATAAAAGTGGTGGAAAGCTTTATCTCAGGTTTTCAGAAGACCTCTGGCATTTTAAGTGTCTGTCATGAAGTAATTTAAAGCATTATTTGAGATCAATAGAGGGGTTGATGGATTAAACATGATGTTAAACAGAAGGGTAAGGATATGAGTATTCTGACGGTATCGGATTGATAGCCACTTGAGCTTCTGTTGTCCAAAAAAGTGAATTGGAATTTCGAAAAACCCTCGCGTTTTTTTTTTTACGCGGGTATTGCTTTTCGCACCATACCCTTCGTGGGGTAAACGAAGGGCGTGTGTGGGACTCCCGGGCAACCGGTCTACACACTAAACCCCGCGGCGGATCAGCAGTTTCTGGTGCCCCCCCCCCCCCCCCTGCCGTACCCCAACGTTTGAGGTACATCCCGGGGTGACTCGTTTCACCCCCGGGGCAGGACGTAGTTACGCCTTTCACCGCTCTGTAAAGTAAGAGGCGGAACATCGACCCGCCTTAAACGAAACACCCCCGGCCGCACTGGGGAAGTCACCTATCTCGAGTCGTTTGCAGCGGTCACATTTCCCCAGGATGTGAACGCAGCGACCCTTAGGCGACGATTGGGGAGCTAGCGGCCTTAACCGCGTCCCCTTCACCGTCTCCTTCCAGCCGATCAGCCCTTTCCCGATCCCACTCTGCGGACTCCTGCAGCATAACATTCTCACAGAAGGAGACCGTTGCTTCCCAACCCTCGCCACTCGCCAGCATCGCCGCGATCAATGCTGGCGGTGACAGATGTCGTCCCGTGCCTGCCAATCCCGCAGAGCTTGAGCATGTGCGTTCCACCACTTTAAACCCTACCTAATATTATCTCATTACATGAAGCATACATTCGTCGAAAACTGAGTAGGTATTATCAATACGCAGTGCTGGATTTACACATTTGCCGCCCCAAAGCTTTAAAATTTTTGCCGCCCCTACTGACTCCTAAAATTAGATACACTTTTCACAATTAAGTTAATTCCTTTCTTTAGGAAATAATTTAGTTACTAGATTATTTTTATAACTTTTGTTTTTTTAAGCTAAGCAAAGCTTGTTTTTTACTGCACTACTTATAAGGTTTGGTAAGCTAAAGAAGATAAGTAAGAAAGGCCCGACACTGCTAACCATGCATCTTCTTTTTTTCGCGGGGAAGGCTTTTCGCACCATACCCTCCGTGGGGGAGACGGAGTCCGTGTATGGGACTTTCGGCGAACCGGTCAACCTACTAAACCCCACGGCGGCCTACCTCGGCATTCAGGAGGAGCTCCAGGAACGCATCAGCGACTTCTGGAGTCCCCACTGCCTTACCCCATGACTGGGGTACATCTCGGGGTAATCAATAAATTACCCTAGGGGCGGGAAGATATCACGCTTCTCACCGTTTTAGACAGTAAAAGGCGGAACACCAACCTACCCCAGACGAAACCCTTCAGCCGCACCGGGGTGTCGTCTGCTCGAGTCGCTTGCAGTGGTCACATTTTCCCAAGATGGAGCCACAACGAACCTTAGGCAACGTTTGGGGACTAGCTGCCTCTACCGCATTCCCTTCGCAGCCTCCTTCGAGCGGGATCGGCCCGCTCTGCCGACTCCTTCTGGAGCATTACGCTCTCACAGAAGGGAACTGCGGCGTCCCACCCTTCATCACTGGCCAGCATTGCCGCGATCAATGCTGGCGGTGACAGGGTTCTACCGATCTGCCCGACCAGGTCTCGACGCTTGACCTCCCACGCAGGGCAGTCCTCTTGCGTATGCTGGGCGGAGTCCCCGTCAGACCCGTAGTGATGGCATTTTGCCGTAACCATGTCTGGTGAGTATCTGAGTCAATCGGTAGTTGACACAGTCGGTCCTTTCTATTCAAGCTTTGATGCTTGGCAGAACGGCTCCAACAGCGCGTTGGCTGGCACAGCCCTGTGTTTCGAGCTTTGCCCTCCAAGTGCGTGTGTGCGTTATGCCGTAGTATTTTAGGCTCATGATCTTATGGTAGCCCCGTACGATCCGAATGGCCATCAGCCGCTGCAGACTCCTAAGTTGAGCCTTACAGCGGGAGGAATCCGCCAGGTCCTTAGATAAGACGTGTGCCCCATAGAGAACCATGGATCGCACGACGCCCATGTAGAGGCAGCGAACTTCTTCACTTGGTCCCCGAGATGGGCAGCAGACGATGGTATGCTCCTGCTACCCCTCGAACCCGGGGGACTAATAACCCGAAATGCTCTTCAAAGCTCCACCGTCCCGTCCCGGACTTCAGTGTCACCCACTCGGAAGTCCATGGAAACAAATCGCCTCAGTTTTCTGAGGCACCACCCTTAGGCCCAGCTCTTGAATCTTTTCCACAACACAAGCCTCTCCCTGCTCGGCAAGCAGAAGCACTTCCTCGAAGCGTGACCCTCTGGCCAGTATTAGGCTACCGTCCGCATAGCAGACGACACTTAGGCATGAGGGCAGACTGGTGCAAAGGACCGCATCGTATGCGAGGTTCCATAATGATGGGCCCAATACAGAGCCCTGAGGAACCCTGCAACACACTTCCCATCGATTCTCCACCCCGTTGCGACTCACAAACTTCACCGTCCTGTCGCGCAGATAGGCCTCTATGATCTAACCATGCACCTGTCAACGTCAATATATACAAGAGTTGGCAGTATTTGGTCGGCAGCGGTGTGGTATCGACAAGACCTGTCTAGGTCGTGTTGGTTATCTGGGCCTGATCCTTGACGGTAGGTGGCTCTTCGACGAGCACTTCCGACAGCTTGCTCCGAAGCTGGTCGACACTGCCTCCGCACTTGAATGAATTTTGCCCAATTTGGGTGGAGCTAATGTCGCGACGAGACAACTGTACACGGGAGTTGTCTGGTCTATGGCATTGTACGATGCACCGGTGTGGGCGGCGGCTCTGACCGCTCAAAATATGGCACGCCTCTGGTGACCCCAGAGGATATTGGTGGTTTGAGCCCTATACGGTTACCGCGGTCGCAACCTTCTGCGATCTATGCCATGGTCATGCTACCCTAAGTGTGACCGTAAATGAACGGAAAATTTTCTCCTCCATCCGCTTCAGTTGCTTTCAGGCATCAGTGGAGGCGACGTCCACGTATGCCGTACGTCGCCATGGAGAGATAAGCAATTGATGGCACCCGATTCAGTGAGAGGAACCACTGGGAGAGTAGAGAGCAGGTTCCTTGGACCTCTACTATTTCAGACAGGTGCAGAGTGGCACACCGACATACAGCCTCGTTGCAAACTCCGGTAGCGTGGCGGCCCGAGGGGGTTTCCACACATAAAAAAAAAGGTGTTTTAAGTGGTCGCCACGCTGCATTCTACTGCGCCAAGTGTCGTGGGTTCCTGCGTGTGAAAGCACTTTGTGCAATTCACAAATTGTTGTCCTAAGTCTAGGTGTTCTCTGTGTTAGTTTTATGTATGTTTGTAGAGCCCACCGCGACACAGGATTCATACTCCTAATGCCTAAAAAAAGGTTTATTTCTGTACCAGTTTAGTTTTTGGCCCATTTTGCCGCCCCTCTAATTCTGCCGCCCCAAGCTTCAGCTTTTTCAGCTTTTATGGTAAATCCGGCCCTGTCAATACGATTGTTGGTTTTATTATCTTCCTAGCCTTAAATATTCTCACGATTGTTTGGTTTAGGCTGGGCCCCATCTGTTGGTCGCTCAATTCGGATTTCGAGAGGGGAGTTTCTAGCTTTCCATTCCTCGCAACTCGCCAGCATTGCCGCGATCAATGCTGAAAATGATAATGGAAAAAAATTTGTTCGGTCTGTCCGACCAGGATTTGACGCTCGGACTCCCACGCAGGGCAGTCTTTCAGCGTATGCTGGGCGGAGTCCCGGTCGGACCAATTCTGTTCAGATACTCAACGAAACAACCGTGTCTGGCGAGTATCTGAGTCAATCGGTAAGTGAAACAGTCGGTCCTCTCTATCCAAGCTTCGAAGCTTGGCAGAACGGCTCCGACAGCGCGCTGGCTAGCACAGCCCTGGATTTCGAGCCGTACCTGCAAACCTCACAGAGCTTGAGCATGAAAACCTGGGGAAAACTATTATGTAACGAATGAACTTTCATTTTTATATTTCACATGATCCAGCGCCAATTTATGAGGCGCACCGCAATTCTACTTTTTTGCGAGACGTCTGAATAAATGCTGACATTGCCGTATTTTAAAATCCTACTTTCTTCTATTTCTAGACGTGTTAAAGTTTTAAGTAATATTTTTCGAATTTTATATTTTAGTGTACTATTAGTTTTAACAAACAGATTTTAACTGCGTTTCCAAAAAATCGAATCGAATTACGAATTAACCATACCGGAGGGGGTATGGTTAATTCGTAATTCGAATTAAGGGTAGTGGAAAACGTGATCATATAGTCTTGGCAGTGTAAGTATGTTTGTATATTAACCGTAGCGCTTAAACTACTAATCCATTTTTAGGGTTCCGTAGCCAAATGGCAAAAAACGGAACCCTTATAGATTCGTCAAGTCTGTCTGTCTGTCTGTCTGTCTGTCCGTCCGTATGTCACATCCAATTATTTTCGAAACTATAACAGCTATATTGTTGAAATTTGGTCAGTCGATGTATTCTGTGAACCGCATTAGGATTTTTACATAAAAATAGAAAAAAAACAACACATTTTGGGGGTCCCCATACTTGGAACTGAAACTCAAAATTTTTTTTTTCATCAAACCTATACGTGTGGGGTATCTATGGATAGGTGTTTAAAAATGATGTTGAGGTTTCTAATATCATTTTTTTCTAAACTGAATAGTTTGCGCGAGAGACACTTCCAAAGTGGAAAAATGTGTCCCCCCCCTCTAACTTTTAAAATAAGAGTGATAAAACTAAAAAAAATATATGTTGTACATTACCATGCAAACTACCAACGAAAATTGGTTTGAACGAGATCTAGTGAGTAGTTTTTTTTTTAATACGTCATAAATCGTTAATTGCATTTTACCTTTAATTCAATCAATACACTATTATAAATACATCGATCGAAGTTACAACGAACTACAAGAACTTTTATATGATGTTACTTGCTGATACGGAACCCTTCATGGGCGAGTCCGACTCGCACTTGGCCGCTTTTTTTATTAAATAATGTGTCAATAAATTCCTGAAAATGGTCTCGTGCCATACATGATATGAATTTTAAACAACATTTTTATCGGTTAAATTTTTTTTTTTTGTGTCACCGACGATGTGTCGACTATCGCCATAAGCTAAGGCAAAAATTCAAGATTCAAAAAGTGTTATATTTTTAAATCGGCAATTTGCTACAATTGGTAAGAAATGTCCAGCAGTAGACTGCAACGGGCTGTTAATGATGATAAGTCCCCGTCACATACGTCAAGTCCGTCACTCTCTCATTCATTTATTGTTATTTTTTTCTATTTTGGCTAGGGAGGAACCTAAGGCAAAACCATCGACTACGGTCACAAAAAAAATTTCTTGTTTCATTCATAGTTTTTTTAAACTTAAGCTTACCAAAGTGACTTTACTCAGCGTGATGGAAAGCATGAGTAGAATCCAGGAGTAGATGTCACCATTGTGAATGTGAGGGTAGGCAATGCAGCATGGTGACCCATACCATAGTTCCCGGAGGGCCAGGAGAATGATGCAGATTTACTTACTGGGTCTCTGGTCTCACCAACGAAATACGACAGTAAGAATGCTGTCATTATTAGGATGGTATTCTGTGTGAGGGTAGTACTGCCCCGGTCTAGCCGGCTCATTCATGCTGACATCAGCGTGGAACCTTTAGTCTTATTTAAGGCTTCTTTCTATAAATTAACAAAAGAAACAAAATAGTTTTTTACCTGTATCGTTCCTTTTCTCAATGATTTGTACTAATTGGTATGCTGCTTCTTTGATAGACATGAACTTTGGATCCATGTATTGGCGAACCTTTTTCGTTAACGATTCTTCGGTGGGTTCTTTCACTTTTATATCTAGAAGAGATAAGAAACAATAAAGAAATCAATAAGTATGATAAATGGTATGTCTGCCCAATATTTACCAACATTTGCATAATTTAATTTGCCTTAATTCCGCAGATTGTTTTTGTTATCTATTTATTTGAAATTCTCGTGTTAGTTGCGATACTCTTCCGAAACGACTAGATCAATTTTAATAAAATTTTGTGTGTTTAAATTGTGTTTGTATTATCTTTTATAAGATGAAACGGAAGCGGGCGGAGCCGCGGCCGTCAGATAGTTATATCATAAAATAAAGTAGCTTCCGCTTTGATTCAATTCGATATTCTAAAGTACTCAACGGATTTTAATTCAGTTTTTGGCTAAGAGATCGATTCAAGAGGAAGGCTTATGTTTTATGTTTAAGTATGTGTTATACATGCATTTTATACTTTAGGACATCCGAGAATTTCAAAAACTTCCGGACGAAGTCGAGCCGAGTCTTTATAAATAAAATAATAAAATCTTTATTTAAACTAGAAGAACAAGACAGTAACAATATATGCGAAAATGCTGCATTAGTTAAAAACTGTGTCGCAGCCATTTTCGCTGGTGTTATATATAGTAGCTGACCCCAAATAATCTTGGGAATAATAAAGGCTAGAAAGAAATAAAGTAATGTATCTAATCACGATGTCGGTGCGATGTGGGATAAAGAACACGGAGTGTCCCCATCGCTATTCATGATGATGAACTCTGGTTGAACTGAACGGATGGTGTGTGAACTTAGTGCATGAACTGGTAAGAGGTGATTTAGAGAGCAAACTACGTAGGAAAATATTACTGCAAGGAGGAGAAAAACTTGAAACAAACCCTAACCAGCACATCTTTTTTTTTTCTGCCTCATATAATATAATGCCTAATATTTAAGCCTGCCAAAGTAACTCTACTCTGCCTGATGGAAAGCATGAGTAGAATCCAGGAGTAGGGGTCACCATGCTTATTGTGAGGGTAGGCAATGTAGCATGGTGACCCCTACCATGGCAGCCTGGTTAGATTATTCTGCATCATTCTCTAGGCCTTCGAAGGGCGGGAGAATGATGCAGAATGATTGGCCCTCCGGTCTCACACTCACCAACGAAATACGACAGCAAGAATGCTGTCATTATTAGGATGGTCTTCTGTGTGAGGGTAGTACTGGCCGGGTCGAGCCGGCCCATTCGTGCTGAAATCAGCGTGGCTCTACTACCTACGATTCTACCATCTAACGGTAAAACAGCGTGGTATAGTACATTAACCAAATCCTACTTTCTAAGAAGCGGCTTAATAGCAGCAAATAAAACGAATACGACTAACACTTGGAGCTTCTGGAAACAATCACCGAGGGTATGCAACGACGGCGCGGTCGGTAACTAGATGAATGACCGTCTGTGACATGGTACGTTATGAGCCTTTCCTGAGGTCACGTTAAGTAGTTAGTCAGGGTTGTTATTATAAGATAACAGTCGTGAAGCTTAGTTGGAAGTATTCGGGCGGTTTAAAAACATCCAACTTACAAGATTACGTAGCCTCAATGTGTCTTGCCAGTCCCCAATCCGCACTCGGCCAGCATGGGGACGTATGGCCTTAACCCTCGCGAGAAGAGACCTTAGCCCAGCCGTGGGATATTATGGATTGTTGATGAATGACCAATAAGTTTACCGGTAATTTTTTTTACCACTTCTATTCGATAAATAAAATTAACCAAAACGGTTAAAAATACCGTTTATATTGAAAATTATATACATGCAAGTTTCAACAGTATTTCTCAATTCATAATAAATATATAATTATACTAGCTGATGCCCGCGGCTCCGCTCGCGTTTTAGAAGTGTGAAAAATAGATGTTGGCCGATTCTCAGACCTACTGAATATGCATATAAAGTTTCATAAAGATCGGTCAAGCCGTTTCGGTGGAGTATGGCAACGAAAACTGTGACACGAGAATTTTATATATTAGATAAATAATAAAAAATATATAAATAATAAATAAAGGCGAAAATAAGATTTATTTTTATTTTCGCCTTGCAGATGTTTTCAACTTATCATGTTAATATTGAATTTTGATGATTTGATTGTATGCTCTATGGCCCTCAATATAAAGCACAATATTTAACTTGGTGTTTTTTACAGTTAATGATATTTTTATTTGTTATAATATTTAAATCAAACGATATTTTTAAATAGATAATAGATGACGTGATTGGTTGAATTTTAGGGTTCCGTAGCCAAAAGGAAAAAACGGAACCCTTATAGATTCGTCAAGTCTGTCTGTCTGTCCGTCCGTATGTCACAGCCAATTATTTCCGAAACTATAAGAGCTATACTGTTGAAATTTATTCAGTCGATGTATTCTGTGAACCGCATTAAGATTTTTACATAAAAATAGAAAAAAAACAATACATTTTGTAGGTCCCCATACTTGGAACTGAAACTCAAAAATTTTTTTTCATCAAACCTATACGTGGGGGTATCTATGGATAAGTGTTCAAAAATTATGTTGAGGTTTCTAATATCATTTTATTCTAAACCAAATTGCGCGAGAGACACTTCCAAAGTGGAAAAATGTGTCCCCCCCCCCTCTGTAACTTCTAAATTAAGAGAGTGATAAAACTAAAAAAAATATATGATGTACATTACCATGCAAACTACCAACGAAAATTGGTTAAAACGAGATCTAGTGAGTAGTTTTTTTTTAATACGTCATAAATCGTAACACGCAATTTACCTTTCATCCAATCAATACACTAGTATTAAAACATCGATGAAAGTTACAACGAACTACAAGAACTTTTATATGATGTTACTTGCTGATACGGAACCCTTCATGGGCGAGTCCGACTCGCACTTGGCCGCTTTTTATTTTTCTATACATTAAAATTTAGGAGTCATTTTCACAAAAAGTGTACATTCATCTTTTGGGGGTGTCCCACAACTTTCGTTTAATATTTAGCGAATATTTTCTACATTTTAGAAAAACAACACTAAAAATAAAGTTATGTACACTATTATGTTAGTTCTTACCAACATTATATATTATTGCTACATTAAAACACAGTCATTTTACCGTAATTTTCAAAAATAACTAGTCAAAGGTACCTGTTTTAGCGCTGCCCACTGCCAATTACAGTAAAATAACTTATTTTTTATATATTTTGTTACTTATCTGTACTAATTTGATAAGTTTTTCGGGAAGAATAGTTGTTTACGTTTTGTTTCATAAATGTAGAAACAGTGTAACATGATAAAAAAATTCCCTTCCGAAACCCCCTTTTTTACGCAAGATCGCAATTAAAACTACCACTTACGCATATTTTATGTCGATTGCCAATATTTATAAAGCCCTCAATGGCTGCACCTAAATGATTTGTCTATTTTGACGGCGATCAGCGGATGATAACGCACGCACTTTTGTAACGGTCCCTTTTGATCTTCCACAACCGCAACCAATTTCGAAGTTAGTACTACAATTTTATTTCTTGCAAATTATTTTGATATCTTTATAAACTTTCAGTGAATCCAATTTGATAAGAAACATGCTGGTCGGATGTTTTCGTTAAAAACAAGTTCAAAGGTAGAGTTCCGAAACATCCATTCCGTAACCAAAACGCAGGTAACGTAGAATGGGAACTAAAAAGTTTCGGAATCGAATTCTTAGGAAGATGGTACATTATATTACTAATTTTAATAATTTGATTTCATTTTCTTGACAATGTGCAATTATAGCTTTGTAATAGATAATAATAATGTGTTCATGTTTTCTTTTAATACCAAGTAATGTTAAATTGTCGTGTCTTATTTTATTTCTATGACTGAAAGTTTATAGTAGCGGAATGGAAGAATTTTTGTAGCCCAAGGGCATTAAATTACCTATATTTCATTAAATAATACAGAATAAGAGGTTTTGTTATTATTTTCATATACTAAAAAGAATACTGCTCCTGAATATAACGAAAAAAACTAAATAAAACAAAAAAAAAAATTCGACACTGAAAAAAGTGTACACTTTTTGTGAAAATGACCCTTAGTCGTGTATATTAGTTTGGATACAAAATATGATCATCTGTTTACAAGATAATAAAAATAATAAACTAACTAAAAGTAGGTATACAAGATTACATATTATTAAATATGTTCATAATTATGTCATTAAAAAGTAACCTCTTTCATTGCTTGGGCTCTAGACTATCTGGGTTACAGATTTCATTTAAATCGGTTTAGTAGTAGGTTCTGCCGTGAACGTCGGACAGACAGACACATTCGTATTTATAATATTAATAAGGATCAGTAGTTGTGCATGTGCATATGATGCAGCTTTTAATGTCTAATGCCCATTTTCCCCAACTAAACTTAAGCTGTCTCCTTACTAGGAACCCTCTAAAATAGGTAGCCCCTAAAGTTTAAAAGGAAACTTTAATATCTAAGCACAGAAACTATCTGAAAGCGAAAATGTGACTAAAGCTTACCTTACTCTGTCTTAGTAGCCCTTTAAATAATGATATTTTCCAGCTACATACTTTCATTTCATCATACAAACATTTGGTTGCATATGCTACCACTGAAACCATCAATACATATCTGGGTGTATTTCGTTTAAATTTAGGAGATTTAGGAGGACAGAGTCGCAATAAATACTTTGATATATTTAATAAGTACCACTTACCCAATAAGCATAGTGTATGAAGATTTCTTGAATAATTTCCAACAATTTTTTCAAAGAAGCTGTCTGGTTTCCATGTGTCGGTCCAATAGGGTATAGATATGGTCTCCCCAAAGTTGTACAGTTGTAAACCACAACAACTTACTGCATTCATTATTGAAGCATTGTGAATAATCTGGAATCATATTTGCAAGTAAAAGTTAACTATCAGCCTGACTTATTTCTGTGCCAGATTGTCCTAATCGGTGGCGCAGTCGTCGTGAATGTGACTGCTGTGCTTGAGGTTTTGGGTTTGATTCCCAGATCAAAGCAAATGTTTGTATGATCTGCAAATATTTGTTTTGTAGTTCGGATAATAATAATAACTTTATTGTCGCAATGAAAACATACAAATCAAGTGCAAGCCCTGATTCCCAAACTAGCGTGAGCTGTATGTCGGGAATCAGTTCCATCCCAAAATCAATTATACAAGAACTTTTATAATAAACAATAATAAAAAAGTATGACACAAAGAAGAACCGTTGAGACTTATTTACATAATATTATATATCATATTAATTGGGTGTGTCAATTAATATGATAGATATTGTATTGTGTGTGGGCTCTGTATAAAAATTTGTTTGGAGGCCTTTATGAAGGGCTAAGATTTCTCACAAAAGAAAAAAAATGTTTGCAAAAAATTAAAAGCAATATTTATTCATCATTTATCTGTCACTTTGTCTTAAATTTTTACAATAATAACAATTCAAATTAAATACACTCGGTTCCAAAAATAACGGGTCAGTCACATAAACCCGAATATCTCCCGAACTACGTATGCCATCCTAATGAAACGAAGACTGTTCAATTGAGAATTTAATTATACAGATAAAAAATAAAATAAAACTTAGTTACACCCACAATATTAATCTTAAATTAAAAAAAAACTAAAGTAGTCATATTTTTCTTAAGATTACATTTTTTTTATGATTGTTTTTTTGCTGTTTTTCATCACTGGAGGCTTCATCACGTGGAGGCAATACAAAGTATTAAATGAAGAAAGTGATGAAAAACAGCAAAAAAACGATCATAAAAAAAATGTAATCTTAAGAAAAATATGACTACTTTAGTTTTTCTCTAATTTAAGATTAATATTGTGGGTGTAACTAAGTTTTATTTTATTTTTTATCTGTATAATTAAATTCTCAATTGAACAGTCTTCGTTTCATTAGGATGGCATACGTAGTTCGGGAGATATTCGGGTTTATGTGACTGACCCGTTATTGGTTTATGTGACTGACCCGTTATTTTTGGAACCGGCTATATACAATCTTCTTGACTTTTTTTCGGCTAAGTGTATAATTATTTACTTTTGAACGCATGCTTTATGCAGGAAAATAAATTATTTTTTGACTTTTGTCATTTCTAAAATAAAAAAAAATATGGGAAGTTTTTATTAACTTTTGGTATAATTGATACGACAGATACAGCGGTAGCTACGCCCCTGGTGTGTGTGTCTGTGTGGATGTTTTCTATATATAATATACACACATATTTACAAAAAGTATGTGTATTTGTAGTATCTGTTCTGACTAAACTGATATAAATACACATACTTGTGTAGAAAGTAGATAAGACATATACTATAATACAATACTAATAAAACAAATTTAATTCTATTATTTACATTTGGATCAACAAAGGAGTTATTATTAATGTTAGCTACCAATCATAATATCCAATATTTGGTAACACATTAAACTATACGGCTGTCCCATTTCAAAACCTAGTAAGGGCTTAAAACTAAATTTTAGTTTAACAGTTTAAGTCAGCCTATGAAAAGTATTAATGTGAAGTAAAAAAATGCTATTGATTGTATAAAATACCAAATAATAAACACATAACACTACCCATATTGTATTAAAATATTACTAGGTTTTAAAGTGGTTGCAACGCAGTTAATGGTGCACTTACTAAGTATGGAAGGTTAAATATATCTGATTATTTGTGAGTTTTCACTGCTGATGTTTTTCTATTAGGTAAAGACTTAATAGGTTAGCAAGTTTTTGCAATAAAACAGTTTTTGAGATAAGAATTGGGTTTAGAAATGGGTCAGCCGTATACCTGATGTGTGTAATATAATATATTCAGTATACATCAATCGGTCATATTTAAGACCCATTACCATTTGGTGATGTGTTAAGAATATGAGTGTCACCACATCTATTTATCTCATGGGTGACATAAGAGTTAACTAAGGGAGCAAACTCAGCAGGATAACATCATTGCATCGTCATCATCATCATCAACAGCCTTTAACAGTCCACTGTTGGACATAGGCCTCCCCTTACAAAGGAGGTATTGGCCTACTATACCACGCTGGCGAGACAGGTTGGTATAGGGTTGGTTTCAAGTTTTCCTTCTCTCCTTACATCCATTCTAAGGAGAGTGCTCTGTTCAGCAGCAGACTGAGAATAGCTGTTAATGTGAGATGATTTAAACATAAGTTAAATTTCCATACAATATAATATTCTACAAACTCACAATGCCATTTAGTGCAAAACTAAGCAGATATTGTTATTAATGAAATATTAACATAGATGGATCACCTGGGTTTGAACACCAAATTGTTTTGCTCTTAGTAACATGTCTGTATGAGTAGTGGCACCAAGGGGGTCACCGACAACTAATAAGGCAATTTCTTTATCTTTAGCTTCCATTAGTACTTCGTCTATTGCACTTTCACATAACTCACGGTCCGCTAGCACCAATGGTCTGCCATAATATTCTTCCTGGAAGCAGTATGTTTAAAACTGACATGGTTTATTTTAAAACATTAGCAAAAAAAGGACTTTATTATCATTTCGAAGTTCGTCACCCTAAATTTTTAATTTTTTTGTAATTTTATAATATTTTTTTATATTTATAATGATTTCTTTTATCAAGAAGAGCTGACAAGACGTTTAGATAACTTAGGTCTAAGTTAGAGTTATATGAAAAGATTATTACCAGTATTTCCTTTCCGACAGTAAGTATAGAAGTATAACCCTCTAATAAAACTTTATCACATTTTCGAACAACTTCTAATCCTTTAACAGTAATGTCTTTAGCATCGCCTAACCCTAAACCTATTAAATAGAACATTTTTTTGTAAATTACTAGGAAAATGCAACAATTAATTAATATAGCCTCCAGAGAATATGTGTGGCACTGCAATTGTTACTATAATGAATAAAACACCTAAGGATATGTATCCACACAACAAGAAACTTATATTTTGCAATTTGCAATTTGAAAACTTTTTACAACATGCCATGCATAACTTTTGACGTTAATGACTTACCAATTGACAACTACATAAACTATAACAGAGCAGCTGCAATGTTTGAGCTAACAAAACGTAATTAGGTACTAATTATACAGCAAATTGTTAATACATATAATGTTTTTTTTTTTAATGTCCGGGCTTTGGTCCGGACCCCGTTTTCTCCCCCAACATAATCGGGGACCTTTGGTAAACAAATGGTTTTATACTCTTCTATTTTTGATAATTAATTTTAAAACTTTTAAGGTTACTCTGGAGAAATACTGGCTATAACGCGTTACATCTTGTTATATATAATTGCGGTTTTTATCTTAATTTTTAGCACTTTCTGTACTATAATTCTTCTATGGGATGTGCGGGATCTCATTCACACATCAATGTATATTAACAATTTGTTATTATTTAGGAAACTATCCTAAGAATATTGCTGTCCTAAATTTTCTGTTTACCTTTCTTTTTATTTTTGTAATTTTTATATTTTAACGTGATAACGTAAGGAGTTGCACACCTCCGTAGCCACTAGAGTCTGGCCACGCTAGCTATGCAGTGGAATAAATGGGCAGCCCTAAAAAGTACTTTATATGGTATACTTTTTCTTATTGTCACTTTTGTTGTACGTGAGCTGTCAGATTGCTTAAGCTGTTTGTTGTTTTTCATATATTAGATAGAAAAATAGTTAAACGGTAAACCTATTAAAAGTGGAGTGCGGAAGTTATTAAATAATATGATAAGTAAATTCCAAAATGTGAAGGTACAGCATGATGTCGTCTTTAGCCAAAAACGACAATGTTTACAAGATATCGAAATTTAACGTGTAAGTAAATCGACTGATTTTGATACTTCGTCGTTTTATTTTTGCATTAGATGTATCTCAGAACATTTTTTCGAATACTCATAACCTGTTCATGATGCTGACAAGAAGTTCGTGTCAAATTAACGTCCAATTTCAATAATATATCTATCTTTAGATTTGCTTCCTGCAGATAGGATTTAGGTCTTATGCCACTGTTACATAAGTTAATTCTTAAGAAGTATTTATTTTTGGACATTCCAGATAGTATAAGTGATGAATTAAAACCTCATCTTCAAGTTGCCCTACAGAAGCTGAAGGCTCTTGAAGAATTTACCATCAATAGTGAGAACCAGTATATAAAAAATATCGTTTCAATAACTGATAAGAATCTGTTTTACGTATTTATTTTCTAAAAATTTCGTAAGAATAAATAAGTAGGTAAAACATACATTCAATACATATTGCATTGAATACAAGTTCAAATTAAAGTTTATAAAGAATTTATATTTATTTATACAGGAGTCAGCGAACAAACTTTAGGAGTGATTAAAATGAGAGCCAAAATAATCAAGGAATCTGGAAGACTCTTCGCAAAAAACGTGCAGTACGGGCAACGCAAGTTAATATTGTAAATTTTGACCAATGCGCCATACGAAATACAATAAATCAGTATTATTTGACCCGAAAGGAAGTGCCTACTCTGCGTAAATTACTGCATACTTGAATTGAGGCAATCAATTGATTTTACTGGCTGCAGAGAATCCTTATGCAAAATATTATTAAACATGGTGTACTGGCTGCACCTTGACGGTGCAGACAGTACAGCAACGTGAGGGGGTTCGGAGAAGTAGGGTTGTGTACTTACGGGTTGGTGGCTGGTTTGAGCTGATTGCAGGATCTGCCTTGGGTCGCCGGCCTCGTGACACTAATGCACTTAGACGGATATTGTTCACACTGTAATTGTTCTTTGTTTACGCGGCGAGGTGGATTTTGGGGTTGATTAGGGGCTCACTCGCGGTTATATTTTGGGCAGAATATTATTTAAAGGGGTTTTTTGAAGCGCGCAGCGCTCGCGCCGCCGGTCACACACGTTGTTCGATCATAATTTTTACACACACACGTCAAACGTCAGTCCTGTCAGTTTGACGTTCGTTCAGAAGCGTTCCAAAACGTCCGCGAATGCTTTCGCGGAAACATCCTGGGGGGCCGGGACAGATTCATCATCCCGAGCTGAGTCCAGTGGGAGCCTGGCGATCTTGCTCGCAGGTCTCCGCAGATGTCCTGTAGTCGTATCCAGGTCCACCAACTCGAGGAGCAGGAGATGGGGAGAGCCGTTTGGATCGGGTTTGGAGGGATGTAGGTAGGGGTTGGTCCATTGAGTCCAACAGAGCTGATAGGGAGCTTTCACGAGTTGAAAGCGTCTATGGGGAGACAAATCTGTCCTGTAGGGGCTCTTCGGGAGAGAGCAGTAAGAGGCCGACCATGAAGGGTTCAAATCTGAAGGTTCAGAGAACATGGGGGTGTGGAAGTGTGTGCTGAATGTGTGTGCTGAGTGTGTGAAGAAAAAATATAAGAAATGTCGGGGGCGACGAAAATGCCCATGGCCGTAGCTCATGGGCTAAGAGTTGTCATTGGGGATGACGACGACCTCCCCGAGACTCCCGGCCAGGCGAGTAGGGGGTCTCACCTGTGCGACGTGGGCGGAGAGGCGCTGAGACCTATTAGGGGGGCCGGGTCCTTGTGGAGGGGGGCGCGGTCCTCGTAGAGGGGGGCGCGGTCCTCGTGGAGGGGGGCGCGCCTGAGCGGCGTGAGCCGAAGTGTGCTGAGTTCTAATAGAGGGGCGACAACTTCGTGGAAGGGGGCGCGGTCCTCGTGGAGGGAGGCGCGCTTGAGCGGCGTGAGCCGAGGTGTGCTGAGTTCTATTAGGGGAGCGCTGTCTTCGTGGAGAGGGGTTCGCCTGAGCGGCGTGGGCGGAGGTGTGCTGACGTCTATTAGCGGGGCGCGGTCTGGGCCGCTCCCGAAGAAGGGGTGGAAGGCGACGAGCGGCGTGGGTGAAGGTGTGCTGAAGCTTATCAGGGCGGCGCGCCTGTGCGGCGTGAGCGGGGACGTGCTGAGATTTAATACGGGAGTGCGCCTGTACGGCGTGAGCGGAGACGTGCTGAGGCCCATTAGGGGGTTGAGAGGCCGACTGCATTGCCGGAGGCACCTCATCCTGGCGGTGCGGAGCTACAGGGGTAACTGCTCCGGGAGACGTGGGCAGTGGCGTAGAAGTGTATGTTGGGCGGATGCGCTGAGCGGGGGCAGCCTGTTGGGACTGCGAGAGCTGAGGAGGCGCTGGTGGTGACCTTTCGTCCTCCACCAGCGGGCTGAATTCTGGGCGAGTGGTCTGAGCGGGGGCAGCCTTTTGGGAATGAGAGAGCTGAAGAGGTGCTGCCCTTTGGGACTGAGAGAGCCGAGGAGGCGCTGGTGGTGACCTTTCATCCTCCACCAGCGAGCTAAACTTGGGCAACTCAATCTTGGGTAAGAACGTTGCTGGTACCCAAGACTTGGCTGGGGGTTGTGCTGACAAAGGAGCTGAGGACTGGGCTGATGCAGAAGGCATAGCCCGTAGTTGATAGTGGATGACTCGGACACGTATGTAGTCTTCGTTGGCCTCATCGTGATTCTCTGTGTAATACTGTTCCTGCTCACTGGTGAGGTCAGCCGAGTCGAGGATCTCACAGAAGACAGCGTCCAGCCTTTGCTTATAATCATCAAGTTCGATGAAACGACCATAAAACACATCTGGTGTGGACTTGGGTTTGGAGCCGACAAGGTCTTCTGCCATCTCGAGCAAGGCAGTTATCGCCTTTGAGGCCTCCTGGTAGAGGATGACCTGTTCGGTGGTGGGCATATTTAAAGGAAGTGCTGATTAAAGTTAATGAGAAAAAAAATTAAATAAAAAGAATTATTGTGTGTGACTAGAAATAAGTATCAACCTGTATGTCGACACACCCTGTATGAGTATTATGTAATGAGTTGAGAGAGAAAAGAATTAATAACTGTACATTTATAATAAAATTTAAACCAAACTACAAGTTGGAATATGTGCCTTATTTATTTAAATTGGGCTTTAGTAACTGAACCCTAAGAGAAGTTGTGAAAGTTACTTTATGTTTACCAAGAAACTCAGTTAATATTACAACAATTGTTTGTATTAATTAAATTGTATTAATTATTGTATATAAATGTGAACATATGATGCAATAACCCAAATGGTTTCAACTTCTTATATATTTACCCGTTGGAGGGTTTTCTATGAATCTTATTTCAAATAAAATATATTTTAAATGTCAACAAAACACTATTGTTGTATTTATGTTGCATTTGATGGGCCGAATTGAAAGTGAACAAAGAAACACAATTTATAAAGTTGACCGAAGTCGGTTATACATATTCCACTGTTATAACCTAAATTTTGTGAATTATGAGCAGAAATTATGTATTAATGTAATGGGGAACCTTTAGTTATATACTTTAACAAGTTTATGATGACTTGGGCCGACTTGGACAATTAATTCAAAATTTATATTATATATTTTTAGTTACCTATAGGGTAGATTCGTATAAGTAATTTTATGTGAATAAAACCTTGTTTGAAGGTTCAAGTATATAAAATGGGCTGAAAGTAATGCTTATTATAAACAGATGAACTAATATTAACCTCTGATATGGGTTTCTTAACTGTTATAATAAATAGATTCCAAAGGTTATGACAATTTTTAAATGTGGGTGAGTTGAAATTGTTATAAAAATTATTATAAAAATGTGAAATTTGTTTAGAAATATGGACAATAGGTACCTTTAGAGCTGATATATGGTATGTTGCATGTATATAACAATACCAGAAGGAGATATAATAAGATATAATTGAGCCGAGTCAAAATAAAATGAATTATTACAATTTCGAAGGTATGTGAAAGGTGTGTAAATATACTAAAATGTACTATTTAAGGGCTTAGGAGCTGAGAAGAGCTGAAAGCGGACTGTATGAGGGGGGGGAGGGCTGGTTCAAATCCGGCTCGAAGGACCAAAATGTACTGGCTGCACCTTGACGGTGCAGACAGTACAGCAACGTGAGGGGGTTCGGAGAAGTAGGGTTGTGTACTTACGGGTTGGTGGCTGGTTTGAGCTGATTGCAGGATCTGCCTTGGGTCGCCGGCCTCGTGACACTAATGCACTTAGACGGATATTGTTCACACTGTAATTGTTCTTTGTTTACGCGGCGAGGTGGATTTTGGGGTTGATTAGGGGCTCACTCGCGGTTATATTTTGGGCAGAATATTATTGTAAGGGGTTTTTTGAAGCGCGCAGCGCTCGCGCCGCCGGTCACACACGTTGTTCGATCATAATTTTTACACACACACGTCAAACGTCAGTCCTGTCAGTTTGACGTTCGTTCAGAAGCGTTCCAAAACGTCCGCGAATGCTTTCGCGGAAACACATGGGTTTTGAGTTTAAAGAAAATCCTGAGGAATGGACAGTCCTTATGGAAAAACGCGATGTGGTGGCACGGAGGCATAGACACATATAAAAATTTTGTTATTTTTTTTTTTTGGACATCTGACACACAACGTCATCTAGTCCCAAGAAAGCAGAGCTTGTGTTATGGGTACTAGATAACTGATATAAATACATAAACATACTTTTTTTGTAAATACATACATATTATACATAGAAAACACCCAGACTCCGATTTATTAAGAAACGAGCCTGTAAAAACCATTGTAAATCTTGATGAAACCTAAAAATAAATTGTTTGTCATTCAAAAATCTATCGTCATTTTTATACTGTCCTTGAGTAGTTTCGTAGGTCTCCTTATAGTAAAGGCTGAGGTATTATTAATGTGTAGATAATCAATAGCCTCAGTAGATTTTTAAAAGTAAGGATCTAGAATTATTATAACCTATATCGTACCTACTTATGCTCTACCTCAAAAACTGTATCAAATCCACAATACATTGTGCTGAAGTCATGACTATTCTTTACTAAGAAAAAATCTGAGTATAAATAAAATAACATGTCTTAAATGAAAAAAAACAACTTGTATCAAATTAGTTTTTCGTAGTATAGACGGTGCTACCATCTATAGATTTTCAAATTCCATAATTTTCTTACTTCTGCAGAGTTAGCGGGGCCAGACTATAACTAAAGAGAAAAGAAAATATACTTAATTCTATAACAATCTTATTTTGTTTAAGGGCCAATAAATATTATAAGCTTATAAAAATTGATTTTTTTTACAATTAAATCGATCCCGATTTCGATTACATCCTCAGCTTTCGTTTTATGGGCCTTCTATACTAACCATATTTGACAGATTTGTTAAATGTTTGGAACAGTAAACAGAATAATAATTTTCCCTTATTAAAGGTAGAATTGTTTTAACCTGGCAACATTAATATTTGATTTACTTTCTATCCCATAGGGTGCCCGCACACACACAATAATATTGTCACAATAATATTGTGACAATAATAATGTGACACACGGCCCCGCACACTATACGCAATATTATTGGCAATATTCCGATTTCCGCCTCAGTCGCTCTGCAGCTAGATTCGCGAGCGCACGTTTGACAATGGATACAAAGAAAAAAGTCGTTGCATTGAGTATTGCATTAACTTTACTAACTAAAAAAGGCAATCAAAAAAGAAACGATGGATTAAAGACTGGATGAGGAAAAAAGATGAGTTAAATCACTTTAATTTAATAATGACTGCACGGTTGGCCTAGTGGCTTAAGCGGTCGCCACACCGCTTCCTACTGCGCCAAGTGTCGTGGGTTCAAGGGTTCAAATCCCACGTAGGATATCACTTTGTGTGATTCACAATTTGTTGTTCTGAGTCTGGGTGTTATTTTTTTTTTTTTTTTTTTTTTTTGGGTCGATCTGCGATCAGTAGTGATACTATAAGCAGGTGAGTTGTATGTGTAATTGACAGGATGAGCGTGACTCCAGCGAGCCATCTACTCCATTTACTTCCAAATAGTCCACTCAAGTTGGCGATGGCGAACTATGTAATGTCTTTCCTTTTCAGCCTCTTTGCGTAGCTTCTAGTCTTTAGCGCTGCCGCCAAGTTGTTAGGGTGCTTTACCAGTCTATCTTGGTATCTTTTTGTAATGTTTTGGATTTCCTCCATGACAGTAGACATCATTAGCTCCTTATGGATTTCCGAGTTTGTGACGAGAAAAGGAGCGCCACTGATTGAGCGCAAGATAGTATTCTGAATCCGCTGTATCATAATTATGCTTGAGTTGCACGCGCTACCCCAGAGTTGAATTCCATAAAGCCACACTGGCTTCAGAATGACTTTATATATCAAAAGTTTGTTATCAGTACTCAATTTACTGTTTCGTCCCATGATCCAGTGTAGGTTCTTATATCGTAAATTGAGTTCCTGCCTTTTGGTTGTAATATGTTTTTTCCACGTTAAACGGCGGTCCAGGTGTAGTCCAAGGTATCTTACGTGGTCTTTATGAGGAAGCGTGGCATTCCCAAGTCTTACAGGCGGGCAATCACCCTTCCGCAGCGTAAATGTGACCTGTACGGATTTGCTTGCACTTGCTATTATCCGCCATTTTTGCAGCCAAGCGGTTATTTTATCAAGGCCCTCTTGCAGTATGCGCGATGCTATTTTAGGGTCTGAGTGACTTGCCAGTATCGCAGTGTCATCGGCAAATGTTGCTGTTGTAACCTCGTCAATGTGAGGAATGTCCGCAGTGTACACTGTGTATAAGATGGGTCCCAGAACTGACCCTTGTGGGACTCCAGCAGTTATTCCACAGAATTCGGACGTTGCATCACCTTCTTTAACCTGGAATAATCTTTCACTCAGGTAAGATTTTAGTAAAGAGTAGTACTGGTGCGGAAGATTGGATTTTATCTTATACAGCAGGCCCGGATGCCACACTTTATCGAACGCCTGCTGGATATCTAGGAACGCCGATGAGCAGTACAATTTCTCCTCTAGACTTCTCCTTATAGTTTCGTATACTCTATGGACTTGTTCGGTGGTAGAATGTTGCTGTCTGAAGCCAAACTGATGGTCCGGGATGACTTTTTCTTTATCCAAGATAGGTAGCATTCTGTTCAAGAGTAACTTTTCGAACACCTTTGAGAGTATTGGGAGTAGGCTAATAGGTCTATATGAGGATACTGCGTTGGGTGATTTGCCTGGTTTGTGTATCATTATAATTTTTGATACTCTCCATACTAGTGGGAAGTACTGGACTCTCATAATACCGTTGTAGAGTGATGTCAAGAATACAATAGCTTTTCTGGGCAGCTGTTTCAGTATTTCCTTAGTAAGAAGGTCGTACCCTGGGGCTTTTTTATCTTGCAGTTTGTTGATCACTCTCCATACTTCTCGTACGGTAATAGGACGAGGAGGTGGGGACATTTGGAAGTCCTGCGCGAGTACACTGCTAACATACTGATCATTCTGCAGGTCCACAGCTGGATTTGGAGTAAAGACATCTTCAAGGTGTGAAGCAAATGCATTAGCCTTTTCCTGGGATGTTCGCGCCCATCCCCCTAGGGTTTTCACTGGGTGCCTATGAATTTGCGGTCTATTGTAGTTCTTGGTAAATTTCCACAATGAATAGTTTGTCGATGTATTTGCTGTTAATGATTCCAGCTGGTCCTCTAATGTTTTGTTATTCCACTGATTGAGAACCTCTTTTAGATTCCTGGAGGCTCTATTGAACAAAGTTTTGTCTGTGGCTAGTCTGCTTTGATGCCAAATTCTCCGCAGTCTTCTTTTATAGAGTAGAGCCTCCTTGATTTGCTTTGGATAATTTGTGTAGCTATGTTTCGGTTTTTGGAAAGGCGTATTCATCCAACATGCTTCCTGGACTAGAGTTGTAATATATTTTGTAGCCTCCTCTATATCATTTTGTGTTTTTAGTGGGACGTTTAACTGTATTTTGCCCTCGATGTCCTCTCTGAGAGAATCCCAATCAGTGTCTTTGGTAGTAAGCGTTTCCACAGTTTCTGATTCTATTAACTTGGCGCTTATTGTTAATATAACCGGAGTGTGGTCTGAGGAGCTATCATAGCATGATTCAGATTTAAGATAGTATCTTGGCAATCCTTTTATTATAAAAAAGTCAATAACATCTGGCATTTTTGTAGTGTCTCTTGGCCAGGACGTGGGCTCACAGGTGGAAGATACCCAAAGCTTATTTTTGTCTATGCTGGTTTTCAGTTGTCTGCCTCGAGTATTTGTTAGTCTGGAACCCCAGGAGACATTTTTCGCGTTCCAGTCACCACCCGCTACAAATCGATTTCCCAGTTGATTAAAATATCGCGTGAACATGTCCTCGTGTATTTTATGTTTTGGGGGACAATATATTGCCGAGAAATTAATGTAGCCTGCACTATCTTGCACTGCGATTGTCGTAGCCTGAAGGTGTTCAGTTCTATATTCTGGCATTAAGTGGTGTTTTATGTTTTTCTTGACTATTACCGCTGTTCCAGCATGTCCAGTACCATCTGGGTGGTTTGTCATGTAGCATTCATATTCCCTAAATTTAATATTTATTTTGCTGGTGCCATGTGCCTCAGCAACTAAAAGAATGTCAATTTTATGTTGATTCATTAGAAGTTCGACTTCTAGTTTGTTGGGTGCAAGTCCGTTTAGGTTCCAAGTGGCTATTATAAGAGTATTCATTTTGTTAGCCGATCAACGAGCTTTGTCATGAGTACCATTAGAGTACTCATCTGTTGTAAGATTATGTCAAACTTTTCAGCCTGTCTTGCAAGCATTTCTTCCAAAGTCAATTTACGTGGTTGCAAGTAGTCGTTATCAGGTTCTGGAGGTTTAATGTTTTCTATACAGGCTCTAGCATATGACCTGGAGTTGTTGCTAGCCACATTCATTGCTACACCATTCATGGTTTTTGCTTTTGTTGTAGGTGCACATTTATCATTCGCAGGTGGTTGATTTATTTCTAAGGGCTTACCTTTACTTTTTCTCTCGATAATCTCTTTATAGACTTCACAGCCTTTATAATTTGCCGGGTGCGGTCCATTGCATAGAGCACAAGTTGCAGGTGAATTTCTGTCCTTTTTAGGACACTCTGACGTCTTGTGCGACTGTCCACATTTAACACACCTAAATGGCCTCATACAATAATTCTTTGTGTGCCCATATTGTTGACACCTTTGGCACTGTACTACAGTTTTCCTTTTTCTTGGATCTTCTATGACCACAGTTTGATGGTATATGACTTTTATATCTTTTACTGCCTTATTATTGGGGCCTGGTTGAAGATTTGCAAAGAACGTGTTGGTAGGGTTCTTGTTAGGTCCGAACTTTGCATTTATTATCTCTCCTGTAATCGAGTTGCCTGTTTCTTCAATGGCTTCCTTGATAGCATCGAAAGGTGTTGTATGGTGCAAGTTACGAATCACGATTCGGTAATTTCTGTTATCTTTTCGATTAAAAGTGTGTCCAATCAGACCATTTTCCCGTATAACAGATATAATCATTTTGTATATGTCGACATTATGTGTGAGTATTCTAAGTTGATTTCTGTTTATGATTTTGTAAGTAAACTGAGATTTTTCTGTTACGGATTCCAATAGCTCAGTGAGTTTGTTGACATCCTCAACACCATATAAAATGATTGGTGGAGGCTTGCTTGGCTTCTTTAATTTAGGTTCATCTGATTGTTCATCTGTTAGGTCAACCGTTAATCCACAAAAGCTGTTGTGTGTGGCAATTTTATCTGGTGAAGGTGTGTCAGAGACCTTTTTTCTTTTTGGATTTCTAATTGTAGGCACTTTTTGCCACGCAGGGGGCTAGATATTGTTTTTTTGCGTTCCTATCTCCTGAGCTAAGCTGGGTTGGAGAACATGTTCCTTATCAGTGATTTTCTCATTCATCACTGTTTTTGCGCTATCAGTTAGGGTCTCACTGGTCACCCCACTGCTGTTTGCAGGAACATTTCCTACGGATGCAGATCTTGATCTGGTAAGGAAAAGGCTTGGGTGGAAAGCCTGCTGTACGAGTCTCTTGCTTGCTGGAGGTGATCTTTGCAGACCTCTTCTCGCAAATGGATCCTCAACTTCTCTTCCTTCTTCTCTCTCAACTTCTTTAGATGAGCGGACTTTGCCCCCCCCAGATACGATGGGGCTGCCCGAGTTACACTCGGGGAGGGATTCTCCGGTTGTTCCGGTACCCTCCTGGGGTAGTTTTGTTTTGAACTCCGCTTTCATGGTGGTTGTCAACTTCTACTATACCAGACATTTTAGAGGTTATTTAGACCCCAAGGCTCGCTGTAGCCTCTTCCAGCTAGTTCCCTACCTGGGGGTATGGTTATACCGCCATTGCTCGGTCGCCATTGCCTCGTCTGTTATCTAGCAGGGAGCACCACGGTAGCCACTTGGCCGCCGTCACCATCCGGTGCGTGCAGGTGAGGTTGACAATAAGGCCGGACAAGATGTTAGGTCCGTTCTCCCCTTACCCCCCAAATGGGTGTTATTTGTGTCCGTTTCATGTATGTTTGTAAAGCCCCCCGCGACACAGGAATTTAT
The DNA here is from genome assembly GCA_932526445.1 of Phragmatobia fuliginosa. Classification (NCBI taxonomy): domain Eukaryota; kingdom Metazoa; phylum Arthropoda; class Insecta; order Lepidoptera; family Erebidae; genus Phragmatobia; species Phragmatobia fuliginosa. The sequence goes on along the minus strand of OW052074.1, from coordinate 11,920,741 downwards.
ATTCCTAATGCGGGAGTTGTCTTTAAAAAAAAAAAAAAATGAACTACGAGTTACAGAAGTAAACGATTTTAAAAATTACATATGAATGAGAGATAGCAGCTTCCAAAAACTATTATCTTTAGTTTCACCTTACTTGAAGAAAAAAATACACACATGCGAAAATCGCTAACGCCTGAGGAGAAGTTAGCAGTTACTTTACGCTTTTTAGCGACTGGCAGAAGTTTTGAAGATTTGAAATATTCCACTTTAATATCCCCAAGAGCTATAAGCGAAGCAGTTCTGGACACTTGTAACACGTTAATTTACGTCTTGCAAGATTGTATAAAAGGAAGTAGTAATCCTACTATTATTATTAACGTGAAAGTTTGTGACTATGTATGTTTGTTCTTCATTCACGCAAAAACTACTGAACGGATTTGGATGATACTTTACAGTAATATAGCTTATATGTATGGCTAATTTTTACTGCAATAATCGAGACGAAAGCTATTTGATTATAAAAATACATAATAGACCAAAGAAGAAGCCTATTAAAATATTAAAAAAGGAACATACATTATAGTAGGATGAAAACCATTGTAAAAGGAGGAGAAATATTTCAAAAATTAAAGGAAAAATAAATTACGGGCGATCTTAGGTCAGTTTTTTATGTAAGATGCTAGCGTCACCTATTTTATTAGTCCGTACACTAAGTCAGCTTCAGTAAACCTAGGAAAAGGCAACGACTCTGCAATGTTTTCATTATTATCGACTTTACCTAGAAAGCTTCTATGTTTGCCGCAAAGTACCGTTTCGGTAGAACGCTTGTTTTCGAGCATTAATGTTATAACATCGAAACTGAGAAATAAACTTTTTACGACCACAATAGAGGAAACCTTGCACACAAAGTCAGTAATTAAAAATTGTTTTAATACGAGTTCAATGTGACAAATGACCATTTCAAAAAAAATTGATAAAATTATGTACGATTTCAACAAAAATTAAGATGAAATGGAAAATCATGAAGACTTACAAATTGAAAATTAAATAATAGCTAGTAATACTATCTAACATGCAGGCACTGGAATAATTGCAACTTTGAGACTTTTGATTTTACATATAAGTAGATTAAAACTTTCTTGTTTTTAATGCCCTGCCTACAATGTATTCTATTTATTACTTTCATTATACAAAATATAATATAAATTTAAAGATGTTGATTTACTGTTTTTTGATATTTACAGTTTTCTACAGTTTTTTTGGAGCATATCTACAGTTTTGCTCTATGGTGGGGTTGGCAACCCTGTAATATTATTGCCAATTTGATACCCCTGCCTCGCCCCGACATTGTCGTGTTAATCAGATTTTCCAGTTACTCCACAATAATATTGTACAAGGTTCTTGCCGCGTCGTTCGTTTGGTTAGCACGTGCGTCTAGAATTCTAACAAACCTTTTGTGATTTTGCGACTATTGGGTCTTCTCTGTGGCAGTGGCTTTCAGATCATGGCCTTAGTCTTTCTGCACAGAAAAGTGCTGTCGTTATTTTTACCAGAAAGAAGACACTGCCACAGATTGATGTCCACGTACAGCTGCAGGAAATTCCTTTATTAAACAAATTTAAGTTTCTAGAAGTATATCTTGACTCTAAATTGTCTGGCGTTCACCACATTAACCATTTGGCTGCGAAATGTGAACGTGTTATCCCAATCTTAAAGGCCCTAGCTGGGGTCTGGTGGGGAGCACCACCACCCATACACCATGAAACTTGTATACAATGCCTTGGTACGCAGTTTATTGGACTATGGGCTATTCTTACTGATTCCATGCAACAATAGCGCATTGGCAATTCTGGACAGAGTCCAATCTAGGTGCCTTCGCATTGTTACTGGTTGCATGAAGTCCTCCCCAATAAATGCCTTACAGGTGGAATGTGCAGACCCACCTTTATCGATAAGAAGACAATCTCTCGCTTCACGTTTTATAATAAAATCTGTTTGTAAATCTTCTCATCCTCTTCTCCCAAAAATTCTAGAGTTAGACTCCATTTGTTCTACCTCAAATTATTGGACTCATAAGGAAATTCCATTGATTCTACAATCCTTCCGCTACTACTCTCCCTTTTTTAACTCTGCCGTGTCATTTGACAAGCTGCCCCTGTTTTGTTTTGACTATAGTGTCCTTTGTTTTAAACCGGATGTTCTTCTTGATGTTGGAATCCCTAAGAAATCCGCCTCTTCTGTTCCCACCTTTAATACACATTTAGCTGAACACTGGGCTGGGTTTGAGAAGTTCTTTACTGATGCCTCCAAACTGAATAGTGACAGCTACACTGGAGCTGCAGTATACTTCCAAAACTCTAGAATTATCTTACAGTATAAGTGTCCAAGAGAGGCTTCCGTTTTTACAGGCGAGTGTGTTGCTATTTTAGAGGCATGCCTGTATATCGACTCTCACAACATCCAAAAGGCAGTCATATTCACTGACTCTCTCAGCTGCCTTAAAGCCCTGCTGCAAAATCCCTTTCGTGACAGACTTCACAGTCCTCTGATCCTGGAAATAAAAAAAAGTCTTTTGAATTGCTCCATCAACTCGAAAATTGTTCAACTGGTATGGGTTCCCAGCCATAGTGGCATTATGGGCAATGAGTGTGCAGACTCACTGGCCAAAAGTGCTGCTATTTCTGCAATGTCGGACCAGAAACACCTTACACACCAGTATTACGACCTGTTAAGTCTGCCTCAGAGAGAATTGTTTACATCCTGGCAGGTAGAGTGGAACAACTCCTCACAGCATAAAGGGCGACACTACTATGCAATTCAACCTAGCATCACTCCAAAACCCTGGTTCTTTAAATTTAAGAAGGTAAGTAAATCTGTCATCTCCACCATTTGTAGACTCCGCATAGGTCACTGCAGCTCACCTGTGTTCTTAAACAAGATTCGGGTACGGGATAGTTCCTTATGCGAATGCGGCTTAGACGAAGGTAATCTTGATCACATTTTCTTCAGCTGTCCTAAGAATATCCCATCTCTAGATCTTTATTCTCACCTTACCAAATTAAAAATACCCATTCCTATTAATTTCACATCTCTCCTAACATTTTCATCCTCCCACCTTTTCCAAGCCTTGATGATGTTCATCCGCTCCAATGGCATCAAACTTTGACCTTCATTTCTAAGAATATTGAATGTTTTTTTTTTTTTTTTTGTGATTGTTTACATAATAGTTACCTATTTATTTAGTTAAGACATATTTTATTTATTTGTACTTGTCTGTTTGTTTCAGTGTTATAGTCTGGCCACGCTAACTCTGCAGAAGTAAGAAAATTATAGAATTTGAAAATCTGTAGATGGTAACACCGTCTATACTACGAAAAACTAATTTGATACTAGTTGATTTATTTTTATTTTAGCCAAGTTATTTTGTTTATTGTTGTCTGATGTAGGGCATAAGTAGGTAGGGCATTGTACCTATACAGTACAGGTTGTAATAATTCTGATTCCTATCTTTTAAAAATCTACTGAGGCTATGGTTTATCTACACATTAATATTAATTTAGCCTTTACTTTAAGATCTATGAAACAACTCAAGGACAGTATAAAAATAACGATAGATTATAGAATGATAAACATAATTTATTGTTGAGTTTCATCAAGATATACATTAGATTTTCTTGTTTCTACAGGCTCGTTTCTAAACAAAATTGTATTATGAATCTATGGCTCCATGTTGCCACATCTTGTTTTTCCTTATGGACTGTCCGTTCGTCAATAATATAAGTCACTTTCTTTCGGGTCAAATAATACTGATATATTGTATTTCGTTTGGCGCATTGGTCAAAAATTGACAATATTAACTTTCGTTGCCCGTGCCGCACGCTTTTTGCCAGGAACCCTCCAGATCCCTTGATTATTTTGGCCCTTATTTTTGATCACACCTAAAGTTCGTTCGCTGAATCCTGTAGAAATAAATATAAATCATTTTTAAACTTTAATTTGAACTTGTATTCAATGCAATATGTATTGGATACACGTTGTACCTATTTTAATAATCTAACGAAAATTTTAGAAAATAAATACGTAAGTAACAGGTTCTCACTATTGATGGTAAATTCTTCAAGAGCCTTCAGCTTCCGTAGGGCAACTTGAATATGAGGTTTCAATTCATGGTTAAAGTTTCGAAATACGTCACCTGATTCTGGGGTTGTGAGTGGTTGGGGGGGAGGGGGGGGAAGTGTCGGAAACCCCCCTCACCATTTTTACCTGCCGGAAATACTTGGTTCCCTTAGAAAAAATTAAAAACAGAAATGGTAAAAATTTCGAAATACGTCGCCATTTTAAGGGGTTGTGAGTTTTTGGGGGGATGGGGGAGGGGTCTGAACCCTCTGAACCCTGCCTCACCATTTTTACCCGCCGAAAATACTTGATTCCCTTTGGAAAAATCAAAAACAGAAATTTGTACAAACATTATTTATACCACTTTATATACATGTTTTATTGCTTTATGCATTATTGTCGACGGAGCCCCGCTACGCGGGGCTCCTATTTCTGGGTGTTTTAAAAAAAAATAACCACGATGGGTAAGGTGGCAGCTTCGCTGCGCTACGCTCCCGCCTTACCCATCTAACCTAACCCAATGAAGTCGGATTGTGCCAATATAATTAACTTGATTAATTACAGTAAAGCAATCCAAACAGAATCCAAGAACGTAGCCAAGTCGTAGAAAAAACACAAATCGATACGGAAGAACACATTCACTTAAACTCGAAAGCAAAGGAATGACACATAAATTTGAAATTTATGTGTCATTCCTTTGCTTTGCTTGAGTTGTTCATATAAAAACTTGAGTTTTTCATATAAAAACTAAAAATTACATTTTAAAAACTGTACTAAGGCATAAAAATACGTTCCGTTTTGCATAATTGCAATTGTATTTAAGAATTTTTGAATTTTTTAAAAAATATTTAGACGCAACTCCGGCAGCCAAAATTACTTGGGGGGGATTAAGACTAACTCCCTTAAGCCCCCTACACCACCAAAACCCTCAGATTCAGGTGACGTATTTCGAAACCCAACCCTAATAGTTGCTTATGACCTAAATCCTATCTACAGGAAGCAAATCTATAGATAGTTGTGTTATTTAAATTGGACGTTAATATGACACGAGCTTCTTGTCAGCATCATGAACAGGCTATGAGTATTCGAAAAAATGTTCTTAGATACATCTAATGGTAAAATAAAACGGCGAAGTATCAAAATCAGTAGATTTACTTACACGTCAACTCTTCGATATCTTGTAAACATTGTCGTTTTTGGCTAAGAACGACATCATGCTGTGCCTTCACATCTTGGAATTTACTTATCATGTTATATAATAACTTATGCACTCCACTTTTTATAGGTTTAACTATTTTTCTTTAAAATATATGAAAAACAACAAGCAGCATACACAATGTGACAGCTCACGTACCACAAAAGTGACATCGGAAAAAGTATACCATATAAAAAACTTTTTGGGGTTGCCCATTTATTCCACTGCAGAGTTAGCGTGGCCAGACTCTACTAACTACTAACCTCAACAAAAAGCCCCACACTCAGTCCACTACTAATGTTGTCAATTTACTTTTTTCTGAATTAAAACCCACGTATTTCCATCGCACTTGACATTGGCAGAATTGTCGACATCGGCACAGTTTGCCATTTATGAAGAAGAAGAAGAAGAATATTGTACAATACCGCAGTATAGCCCGCACACACACAATATTATTGGCAATACGTACTTTATTGCCAATATTATTGTGTGTGTGGGCACCCTTACGGGTGTACACGTACGTTAATGTCAAGTCTAGTCTATAGTTATTCTTTGTCTAAGTTAAGATTCCATTCCCCAGCCCACAAGTCACAATGTCATGTCACATTTTGAAGTTTCGGCAAAGGCAAAATGTTTGTCATTTCGTAAAAAACAAGAGGAAAACATGATATCCCAGTGAGAAAAATCTTTTATAATTTACCTACCATGATATCAAGGAAAGGTCAAAAAGCCGTTAATGAAGGCGTAGTTGGAAAATACATAAAAAAAGATACTCCACCAGATTTGCCGAGTGAGTTAGGTGTACATCACCTACCTAATATGTGTTTATTTGTTTGTTATTTGTATTATATATGAGTTTATGCTTCATAAGAATTTATGGGTGATGTCATCAATATTTTTTTTATAAAACAATGCTTAATTTTAAGTTATAAATGTGTGGACAACGGGACATAACAAAAGACCTCGTAGTCAACCTTTTGGTGCAAACGATGCTGTCACTCAGAGCCATGAGAATAAATTTGGGAAAGCACAGACTATGAGCGGTCATGCAGGAAAATATACACCCAGTGAGTCAGTACCAAATTTAGCACACAGGTATGTACATAAAATTTTGAGTTATCAGTAGTTGACATTTTGCATTAATGCATAATAATATTCAGTGGTTTGTATTTTGTAGGTTTGCGAGTTTGTCTACTAATGATACAGGAAGTACAACCAACACATATAATTCTCAATATTTGATAGATCCTATTGTGGTAAATAATTATTTTCAAGTAAATATAATGTCATAGCTTATTAGGATTATTACAAACTGATAATATATTATTTCCATTAGGCTTCACATACAACTCTTAATGAAATTGATGACTCATTCAGTAGACAGACTAGCTACAGATATTATAATCAACAGCAGGAAGACCCAATATATCAGAATCAACAACAGGTGGGTTTGCTTACACTCCTTCTAGTACCATTCACTAAACATTGCAGAATAAAAAGATTTGTGAGTGGTATAATATTCATGACTGGTATGTTTAATTGTTAGCATGTATAACATGGTAAGCATATTAATTGCTGTCTATAATGTTAGATGAACTTGTACACTAGGATGTGTGGTGTTCTGCTGATCTGCAAACACAGGTATCTTTATACATGTCATGAATAGAATGTATTGGAAGAACCATTTTTTGTGAAGACATTCTACTTTTCTTTTTGGAACTAAGTGACTCTACTCTGCCTGATAAAACTCTTATGTAGAATCCAGGAGTAGGGGCCACCATCATCATTTAAGGTGTCTTCTGTGCGTGGGTAGAACTGCCCATCGAGCCATCCCATTCATGCAGAATTTGTGCAGAGGGCTTTCTACAAACCAGATATAATTCTTTTAAGAGATAATTTATTTTATTTTTTATTATTAATTTACAGTCTGATTTCGAATTATTACATTTCATATTTAAATTCTAATTGGAACAACTGGATTATTCCACTTGTTTAATTAGAAAATATTATGAGATATAGAGAATTTTTTAAGCAGGCACCATAAAGCAATAATATAACTATTTCAAGTAGTTTTAGATTGGATTTACCACAAAAAATGCTTGTGCTTTGCATTCAAAATGGTATGTTCTTCTATATTTATTTGAATAACAAAACAAAATAATCTTACACTTTCATCGTAGATTGATTAGCATACTAGTTACTAGCTTTTGTTCTTGGCTCCACCCCCATGTAGGTTGGGTATCACACATAAAATTAATGTGGCTTTCTTTAGGTAAAATATTTTTTATAATCGATTCGGTAGATTCACAGATTACCCTTACAACATCGAAAACATTATCAGATCTAAAATACATACCAATGGTTTAGTTATAAGACCTGGATGACCTGCACATTGATGTCATCCGGAACCAAGACCTCCAGATTTATAAATTGGCATTGAACTCCCTAGGAAGTGTCGTATTCCTTGTGATTCTTTTTCTGATAAAACTAACAAGGCATCTAGATGAGGATCATATCATTCCCGATCATCAATTTGGGTTTTGCAGGGACCACTCCACTCTGGAACAGGTTCACAGGGCTTATGATTTAATACGAAATTGCCTAGAAAGGAAGGGATACTGCTCAGCGGCCTTTCTGGATTTTCAGCAGGCTTTTGACTGCGTCCGGCATAAGGGTTTGCTGTGCAAAATTGAACAGATACTCCCACAAAAAGATTTTACCAAGTAGTTGGGCAATCCCAGATCTTCCTTTCACCACCTACACCTTCTACACCTGCTGCGCTGAAGTACATTAAGGATCGGTCCTTGGTCCAGTGTTATACAACACCTGAAGATCGACTGGCAGAGAATGCGTCAGAGCAGTCAGAGCAGAGTATTAAGTCCGCCTTTGTACAACATGTGCAATAAGTTTAAAATAAATAAATATTTACCTATGACCTCCCCCAGGTTCCTAAAGTACCAGTTACAACCTGTGCTGAATACACTGCGTTCCTCACATCTAGATACGAACAAGATGGATCCAGTAGGACATTACAGACGCAACTTAACATGACCAAAAAACAACAACAAACAACAGTCACAACAAAAAAAACGATGCCTCTTGGTCAACCTAGGCCAAGATCCCTTCCGCCGGCTCCACGTGCTGGCTTCGCCGCCGTGGTGGCTCTCCAGCCGGTCATCGCCGAGTGCGTAGGGTGGCAGCACGTGACCCTTTCCGCCCTGAATGTGGCCGCGGGTGGATGGGATAGGTTTTCCCGTCCATCCGCTGTAGTGACCAGCCGCGAGGGGGCGGCGTCCGCGTGTGCTAGACGTCGGCCAATTTAAGAATTTAACTGGAGATGGCGCCCGCGTAGTGCGGGCAGGCGCCGGGAGGGGTCCAAGAGAAATTCATGAGTAACATGAGAACTGTTACTGAAGAAGCTCAAAGATATTCTGGAAAGTACTTAGAACGACTGGAAGGGCATCCAAACCCCAAACAAAAATGCTTTTGCTCAAACAAATAGATTGAAAAGAGCCACTGTGCTACTCCGGTAAAGGAAGTTTGGAGCAGTGGCCCAAACTACCCAAAACATTCTCTCTTTTCAGCTCATCTGCTTATAGTTTCTTGGGCTGATCGCAGATTAAAAAAAATATATAATTATCCTACTAATATTATAAAAAGCGGAAGTTTGTGAGTAATGTATGTATGTTTGTTGCTTTTTCACGCGAAATCTACTAAATGGATTTTGGTGAAACTGAAACAACAAAAACAAACTTGAAACATTATTGAAGCTTACATATCGGTAGAACACATATTATGCTACTATTTACCGGCATGACGGACCTACACGCGGGCGGAGCCGCTGTCAAAAGCTATTTACTTATAAATCTTAGATATTTACCATTAATACACTATTATTATTATTATAAGGTTCAACAACAAAAACAACAGCAATATGGATCAAGAGAGTCTAGTATACCAAGGTTGTCTTCCAACATGAGTTTGACGCCAAGAATTCATCCTCCATCCCCACATTCAATACAGCTACATAACTGCAATGATTGTATGTATAAAATAATATGTATAATGCGATTGAGTGTATTCTCAGCTTAACTTGCTATAGTCACTGTCAGCCTTAATTTTATTATAAAATTAAATATATAATTTAACAATAAATAACACGGAACTGTTACTGAAAGTTAAATAATGTTTATGAATAAGTCCGCAAGTTAGGCTAGATTGTAAAAATATGTAATATTTAGTTTTTTATGATAGTAGAGGCAAACAAGCAGATTGGTCTTCTAATGGAAAGTGACTGCCGCTGCCCATGAACGCTTGCAACTCAGAAATCACAAAAAAATGTTTGGTAAAATAAAGTTTTTGTGGTATAGCGGGTCTTATACGTCTACCCTTGACCACGAGCTGTATAACCCGTTCAAAATCCGATCAGGAAAACATCCCCTTCGGGATATAGAGGGCATTGTAACCTTTTAAATAATTTTATTGTGAACTAGCTGAGTCCCGCGGTTATTGTTGTAAATCGCGTGTAGCGAAACTAGCCCAAAAATATTTGCAGTTACTTCTTGTGTCATCTGCCAGTGAAAGTCCCGTCCAAATCAGTCCAGCCGTTCCAGAGATTACAATTTTTAGAAACAGACAGACAGACAAAAAAATTAATAATTATACCGTGTACTTTCATACGCATTTAGTAAAAAACTGTTCATTTGATATTACACACAGACACTTCAATTATTTATTTGTAGCTAGGTATAGATAAGTCCCGCTATGCAACAAAAACTTGATGAACGCTACATTTACATTGATTTTGTCTTGCGTAATTTATCCCTTTATCCGTGTGGTGACGGATTAAGAATACAGACAGTCACCATCCCTATTCATCCCGCGGGTGTCGTAAAAGGCGACTAGGGATAAATTACGCAAGACAAAATCAATGCAAAGAGAAGGAAAACTTGAAACCAACCCTATACCAAGCCAGCGTGGTATAGTAGGCCTAAACCTCCTTTCTAAGGAGAGACCTATGTCCAGCAGTGGACTGTTGAAGGCTGTTGATGATGATGATGATGAATTTATCCCTTAAGGCCGCTGCATACGTAACGAGATATTACCTCGGACGGGACGGGGACGTCGGTTGCCTCGTTATAAACGGGGATTTTAAATAAAATCTATCCAAGAAAATTATCGGCTGCTACTAGCTCAGTACAAAAATGAGTGAACTTATCTATTCGTAAAAACGGCGGTCATTTTATGCAATTTATTTCGTAGATCATCTAAATGTTAGTTATGTTTGTCTCTGTCTAAAATACATATTAAAATGATTTATTTCCGTACAAATGTATGGGAAAAGTTTTATGCTTTTTCTGACATTTCTAGCACTCAAATCTCAGTCGGTCCAGTAGAGACTTTTGATCCTTTTAAGAAACAGGATCGATTGGCATCAAAAAAAGTTTTTGTTTTAAATGACCATTTTCTTGTTGTCTGTACATTTTTTCCAAATTCTGTAAATGCAGTTCAGAAAATTATGGATAGTCTCCTAAAAGCGTTTTCCTGTAACTATAACGGTTAAGGTACCTGCCCTTACTGTCCCGTCTCAAAAATTCACCCTGTATAAAGCTGGATGTGACCGTACACACCGTGCAGTCGGTGTCTCCGTGAAGTATGCATTTCCTTATACATTTTGTATGAAATGATGTTTGCAAAAGTTCGCGTCCCGTCCTGTCCGTATAAAAACCAGTCAAGTATGCAGCGGCCTTTAGTCGCCTTTTACGACACCCGCGGGATGAATAGGGCTGGTGACACACGGATTGCTTAGATAATAGGTACCTATATCTAAATTAAACAATTCTTGATTCTAAGATTAGAAGACATTTGGGTCGACCTCTTCTCCTTTAACACATCACGAAAATAATGGACGTCCCCCATGCTAATCTCGAGATAAGCTTAATCTCCAGATTAGCATAAGTGTCGTTTAAAACAACATCAATAGGTGTAGTTTTATTTAGAAAGATTTTATAAGATACGATTTTAGATTTTAGAATTTATAAAAGATAAAGTGTATGTATGTAAAAATACAACATAGGTTAATATTCTATTTACTTTTTTATTTATTATTTTCTTAAACTTTTATTTTACATTCATTTTAAGCCTATGCCCCAGCAAGCCAATCTTCACCAATATACTCTAATTATGTAAATACATCAGGCCTTTCTTACAATAAGGCTCATGGCAGTAAAATGATTACAAGTGGTCAAGGTTAGTATAAACTTTTAGAATTCTATGTAAATATTATTATTGATATTTTAATTTTTACAAAATATAATTTACTACTATTTAAAGGTCTGGTAGGCAAAACTGCAAAGACAGTTTATTAATATTAAAAGTCGTGGCACACTGTCACGCAAGACCGTGACGGCGCTCTCAAATTTTGGTTACCGCTAGCCGCCAGTGTGTTAACTACGTTTCCTGCAAGCTAAAAGTTCGGTGTATTGCACGGTCAGGGGATTAGGAGGCGATGCTCGACGATGTGACATGTGTGACGTTGTCTCACTCGCTGATGCTGCCGAGCCTCCAGCACCCACGCCTAAAGAGCTCAGACTGCATGCTCACATCTACGTAACAACTAGAATTTGTTATGTCGCTGTAAGCGCACTGACAATCGGCCATTGGCTTTTTTATTCACATTATGAAATACAACTCACGATATAGCGCTGTTAGCGTGACATGACCTTTATTCTACAAAATAATATTTTTTTCATCAATTTTACTTATGTTGCATTTCTGTTGTATTAGAATTTTCAGCTTCTGATGAAAGTGAACTTCCACTACCTCCGGGTTGGTCAGCTGATAGGACTTTACGAGGTCGAAGGTACTACATGGATCATAACACACAGACCACTCATTGGACTCACCCACTTGAAAGTGTACCACAACCTTGGCAGAGGGTTTCCACTCCACATCATGGAGTTTATTACTTTAAGTGAGCAATACTTTATTATATTTAAACATTTATTTATTTAACGGCCCCCAGTTCCCGGTAGCCCCACTATTCCTGGTTATGATGGCGACCACGGTAACGGTGGGGCAGGGGGTGCTAAGAATCTCCGGGTTACGGGAGGCCACCACAACCGACTGACCCTGGCTACTTACAACGGACGCACGCTACGGCTAGACTCGCATCTGGCACAACTAGAAGTAGAACTTGGGAAAATTAGGTGGCACATCCTCGGGTTATGTGAAGTCCGAAGAGAGGGGGAGGACACTATAACCCTCGAGTCAGGCCATCTAATGTACTTCCGAGAGGGAGACCAACAATCCCAAGGTGGCGTGGGGTTTCTGGTAAACAAGTCAATATCCAACAACGTTGTAGAAATTTCCAGTGTGTCGAACAGGGTAGCGTACCTCATCATCAAGCTCACTGAGAGGTATAGCCTCAAAGTTGTGCAAGTGTACGCACCGACCTCGGCGCACACGGATGACGAGATGGAGGAAATGTTCGACGACATATCGAGGGCCCTCCACTTTACCACTAAGACCCACTACAACGTTGTTATGGGTGACTTCAACGCTAAAGTGGGAGTACAGATTTGCAGCGAATCAGTGGTAGGATCCCATGGACTTGGAGTCAGGAATCATAGGGGGCAAATGCTCTTTAACTTCCTCGAACGCGAGGGGCTCTTCTTGATGAATTCGTTTTTCAAGAAACAGCCCCAACGGAGGTGGACGTGGCAAAGCCCGGACGCTATGACTAAAAATGAGATTGACTTCATCATGACGAACAAGAGGCACATATTCAGAGACTAAAGTGTCTCAGTGCTAAATAGGTTTAATGCCGGAAGCGATCACCGACTTGTTCGAGGCTCTCTGAATATCGACTTTAAGGTTGAACGTGCCCGCTTGATGAAGGCCAGGCTCCGACCTACTCTGCTCCAGACCATGGTAGGATCTGAAACGTTCCAGTTAAATTTGGAAAACCGATTCGCTGCCGTCGAAACCACAACAGACGTAAACCAGAACCTCAAAAATGTGGTCGCAATCCTCAGGGAAGAAGGCGCGAGATTCTGCGAATTACAAAGTAAAGGCAAGAAGTTGAAACTTTCGGAGGAGACTCTAAGGTTGATAAGGGAACGGCGTGAAAACCTACCCGTCACTTCGTCGGCAAAGAGGAGGCTGAACAGAGCAATTAGTAAACTCGTACGACACGACCTCCGATGCTTCAATACTCTCTGCATTAAGAGAGCAATCGAGCAGAATCGGGGGTCAAAAGTATTCGTACAACCTCTGGGAAGAAGCCAACTGACGAAGTTGACCACAACAAGTGGAGAAGTTGTTGCCTCAAAACCGGTGGTCCTTTCGGAAGTGAAAAACTTCTATAGCCGGTTATACGCTTCGCATGCTTCGCGACCTGATCCCGAAAATGAGGACACCAGAGCTGCATTAAGGCGCCACTATACCGAAGACCTGCCGGAAGTCAGCACTGATGAAATCGAGATGGCTCTTAAACAGCTTAAAAATGGAAAAGCCCCTGGAGAGGATGGTATTACATCAGAGCTCTTAAAAGCTGGAGGTAAACCCGTACTGAGGGAGCTCCAAAAGCTCTTCAACACTGCCCTCTTTGAAGGGAGAACTCCGGAGATGTGGAGAAGAAGTTTGGTCGTGCTGTTCTGCAAAAAAGGTGATAAGACCTTGCTGAAGAACTATCGCCCCATTTCCCTTCTAAGCCACATTTACAAGCTGTTTTCAAGAGTCATCACGAACCGTCTTGCGCGAAGACTCGACGAATTTCAACCACCGGAGCAGGCCGGATTTCGGAGCGGATATGGCACCATAGACCACATCCACACAGTGCGGCAGATTATACAGAAGACCGAAGAGTATAATCAGCCACTGTGTCTAGCATTCGTGGACTATGAGAAGGCCTTTGACTCGGTTGAGATCTGGTCTGTTCTGCAGTCCCTGCAACGTTGCCAGGTAGATTGGCGATACATCCAAGTGATGAGATGTCTCTACGATAACGCCACCATGTCCGTCCAAGTACAGAACCAGCAAACAAAGCCCATACCATTGCATCGAGGAGTGAGACAAGGGGACATTATTTCCCCGAAATTGTTCACTAATGCAATGGAGGATATGTTTAAGACGCTGAACTGGAAAGGACGTGGCATTAACATCAATGGCGAATACATCTCTCACTTGCGATTTGCGGACGACATCGGCATAATGGCAGAGACACTGCAGGACCTGCAACAGATGGTGAACGACCTAGCTGATTCTTCTATGCGCATCGGCCTACGGATGAACTTGGATAAAACCAAGGTCATGTTCAATCAACATGTACTACCGGAACCGATTGCAATACACGGTACCGCTCTCGAGGTTGTTCAAAAATATGTCTACCTTGGGCATTGCAGTTGGGTAGGAATAACCTCGAGGACGAGGTGAATAGAAGAATTCAGCTGGGTTGGACGGCGTTTGGAAAGTTACGTCGAGTCTTCTCATCGTCGATCCCACAGTGCCTAAAAACGAAAGTTTTTAACCAGTGCGTCCTACCTGTCATGACATACGGAGCCGAAACGTGGACACTTACGGTGCGGTTGGTCCACAAGCTCAAAGTTGCTCAGCGTGCAATGGAAAGGGCTATGCTCGGCGTTTCTCTGAGGGATCGTATCAGGAATGAAGTTATCCGTCAGAGAACTAAAGTCATCGACATAGCCCACCGGATTAGCAAGCTGAAGTGGCAGTGGGCTGGCCATATTAGCCGCAGAACTGATGACCGTTGGGGTAGAAGAGTTCTGGAGTGGAGACCGCGTCTCGGCAAACGTAGTGTAGGCCTATGTCCAGCAGTGGACTGAGATAGGCTGATGATGATGATTTATTTATTTTATTTAGGAACCTGACAAAGTGATGGAAAGCATGAATAGTATCCATGAGTAGTGATCACCATACTCATTTTGAATGCAGAAAATTTACATCACTTTATGAGCAAAAAATGATATGGTTTAGTCCGAGTGACTAAACCTTGCTGCTGTTGCTAATTAAATTTAATTAATGAATGCTGAAACTTTAATAAGTGCTTGAACAAACACTTGTAATTATATTTTATTTCTGTTACAGTGAAATAACTCATCAAACGACTTACGCTCATCCATGTTTGGTGGGTGGTTGTTATTTAGTTAGCCCCTATGTTCCCACACTTGTTCCGCCGTATCTAATGGAGGAGATACCTCATTGGTTAATTATTTATTCAAAAGGTAAGAAAATACTTAAAGCTTAATATTAAAAAATACCCCTGCAGATTATTAAGAATTCCAATTCGAAATCTAATTTCGAAAACTAATTTTTTACCATGATTAAATTTTTCAAGTGTTCTAATTCTCTCTTATTATTTACTTTTAATAAAAAAGACATTTATCAAAATAAATAACTAAATATATATTTTTTTGTAGCATAATTGGTATTGCGATGTGAACAATGATTGATATATTTTTGCTTCTAGCGGATCAGGAGCTTGATCATAAGCTCCGTTGGAATATGTTTAGGCCGAGTGAGTTGGACTGCTACTCGGACATGCTGACTAGATTGTACAAACAAGAGCTGCAACTTGTTGTTATGAAATATGAAAGATACAGGCTAGTATTTAAAGATGACAACTATTGTTACTATTTTTAAACACTAATAATTATTTAAATAATTCTATCAATTTTTTGTTGGAAGTTAAATATTTGTTGAGTTATAATAATTATAACTCAACAAATATTAAACTTCTTTGCATTTAGAAAGGTGAGGATAATTATTATCCTCACCTTTCTAAAGGCAAACAAGTATTTCCCAAAATTGATTTGGCTAAAAAATATTGTACATGATAAAACTACTTTTATGCAAAATTAATGTTATCAGAACTGAGCATCAACTTGTTTTATATTAGTTTGATGTTATTTACATTTTAGATAAACTAATATTAAGCTGATATTTAATTGATTTCAAACACTAAATAATAATATATAATTATGCAATGATAAATCAACATCTTCTTGCAGATCTGCTTTACTCCAGGAAATGGAACGTAGACGACATGCTGCGATTACATATCATACACATTCAAACTGTTGATATTGTGATAATTTGCCTTTTGTACTGTGATCTTACAAAAATAATAGTTATTTAATAACTTGACTAAGAATTGTTAAGATATTTAAGTATATTATATTCCATAAGTTTTTATATTCCTAAGTTTATAATTGAAATGACAAAAGATATTTTATATAATTTTGAATCTAGTGCCTTAAATTGAAAATAAAGGTATAAGTTATTAGCATAGTTTTTTATTAACAACAAACCAACTAAAGTCTCAGCCATTGTTCAACTACAGAATATTCTTTTCTATTAATATTTATCATCATCTTGTAATATTTCATTATCTGTTCTGGTTTTAGCTTCACCCTTTTCAACCTGACCATCAATAATATCATATTCATCGACTTTTTTAAGGCCTGATATTCTATACACTTTAGCATTTCTTATTCCCAAAGTATTGGCCCATGCTTGACCTGTAAAAAAAATACAAAATTCAGATGGTAATGTGAACTTGGATACCTGTATCAATAATTTTATTTTCTATGAAACTCACCTGGAGGAGTTGAATACTCTTCTTCAGATTTAATACCATAATAATGAGCCCAATCAGTTTTACCCTTAAAAGCACTATATATAACAAAACCAAATGCATTCCATGCTAATAATCCGTACACTATACTCAGCCGACGCTTCCAGAGTACTGCCGTATCTTCTGGAATAGGTCTTGTCCGTTTGCGGACAAACCTATGCCACCACTTGTGAATCATTCTTTATAAAGTTATGTTGTTTAATATTATTTTCTTCTCATTAAATAAGGTTAGAATATGAGTTCGGCCTATAGGACTGTCATTATATATTGTCAGTGGTTAACGCATTTTAAAATGAAGGTGCTACTAGCACCACTTAAGTGTGTAATATATTTGATACTAAAAATATCCTGATAAACAAATTCATACAATATACTATAGTAGTTACTACAATAAAAGTTGTTGAAGACTTGAAGTCACTTCTAACAATAGAAAGAAGTAATTTATTAGAACGAAGAACCAAATTCTCAACACAGAAGACACAGATAACTATATTTTTTTATTCTCAAGAAAAGTTGTCAGTCAAAATCAAAATACCACTGACAAGTGACAACTGACAGCTCCATTAAATTAATTTCATCTAGTAGCGTGCAACACTAATCTTAGTCGATATGTTGCTACGAATCTATACATATAATAAATCTGTAGAAAAGTCATTTTTGTACATTGAAGAAATTGAAACAAAAAATAGCCAGCGTGTGAAAAGATAAGTAACAGAACCCATTTCCATCATTTTTGAAATTTTTGTCTGTTTGTCTGTTTGTCTGTTTGTCTGTTTGTTTGTGCGCACATCACGTAAAATCTACGAATTCAATGCTGACAATGTTTATATACAAAAATTATACGCAACTTGAGGTTTAACTTAGTTTTTGTTTCATCGAAATCGGTTCACTCTATCAAAAGATATGATTAATTTAGTGAGTTCAAGAAGTAAAATATTACGTTACGCAATTAAGTATAGTACTTGCAACGACATCTTAAGACTAAAAATAGAACTAATGTTGATAGTTGAAATCTAAATCCGATAGATGGCGTTGTGCAAATGACGTCATTTTCTGAATCGCGGTGTTAAGATTTTCCGCGCGAGGATGACGTCCACCGTGTTTACTAGGCAAATTGGGTTTCGTTAGGTGTCTTAAAAGTTCTTGCGTGTGTCGTAAAAGTTCTTTGGTTGCTTGGTTTATCGATTTTCTAAATTGGTCGAAAAAAAAGTATTTGCTTATCTTATTGGTTTCGTTTGGTCAACTTTGGTCATTGGTTTGAAGTACGAAGTTAAGATTGTATTTGATTTACTTCGTAGTTTGAATCCAATAGTGCCAATCGTTATACAGTAAGTTAGTGTTGCCAATTCGTTGAGTCACGACCACGAACAGACGATACGTTGTCACACTAGACTGTTCGACGCACCGTTCTTTTAAGTTTGTAGGCTATTCAGTCATAAGTGTTGTTAGTTTTGTTTATTGCTTTAATTTTCCTTGAAAATGCCTCAAAGAAAAAAAACTAACCTTTCGCTGCGTAGCCGAAATGCGAAAAGGATGAGACTTTGTAGGTCTCAGGAATCGGAAGAAGATCGTGAAGCACGGTTATCTGCTAACCGAGAGCACATCGCTCTTTCACGTGAATCGGAAACGTTCACCGAAAGGGAGTCACGTTTAAGTTCACAAAGAACACGGACCGCGACTTTGCGGTCTCAAGAGAGTATCCAGGAACGCGAAGACCGGCTGTCTGCTGATCGGGAGCGCCACTCTCTCTCACGTGAGTCAGAGACATTCACAGAAAGGGAGTCGCGCTTAAGTTCGCAAAGAACTCGGACCGCGACTTTGCGTTCTCAAGAGAATATCCAGGAACGCGAAGTTCGGCTGTCTGCTGATCGGGAGCGCCACTCTCTCTCACGTGAGTCAGAGACATTCACAGAAAGGGAGTCGCGCTTAAGTTCGCAAAGAACTCGGACCGCGACTTTGCGTTCTCAAGAGAATATCCAGGAACGCGAAGTTCGGCTGTCTGCTGATCGGGAGCGCCAGTCTCTCTCACGCGAGTCAGAGACTTTCACAGAAAGGGAGTCGCGCTTAAGTTCGCAAAGAACTCGGACCGCGACTTTGCGTTCTCAAGAGAGTATCGAGGAACGCCAAGCACGTCTGTCATCTGACCGAGAGCGACACGCTCTCTCGCGCGAGTCTGAATCTCTCTCCCAAAGAGAAGAACGATTAGAAATAGCTAGACATAACTATGTAGGTGTACAAAGAAACAATGAAAGTTATCTTGCATCTGAAAGGGAAAGAATAGATGAACTAAGACGAGCAGAAACAGCAGAACAACGTCAATCTCGCCTAGAAATAGAACGAGCTCGATACCATATGAATAGAGAAACAAATAGCGGAGCTGATGAGTCCATGGAAAATGACGATGCAAATATTTTATTACCTTGGGACAATAGGGAAAAATCAGGGTTCACATATTCGTCTAGAATTAATTATGCTGGCTTTACTTTCGTGGGTGACATGAGAGAAATTTGTAATTTTTGTCATGCTTTGAAATGGAGGAAAGAGACAGATGGAATGTGCTGCTCAAATGGAAAAATTGTTCTTCCAAATTTCCAAGATCCACCACACTTACTTATAAGTCTCCTGAATGGCGATCATCCCCAGTCGAACCGTTTTTTGGATAATATTCGTTTATATAACAGTGCTTTCCAAATGACTTCCTTTGGGGCAAAACAAATAACGGAAGGACCGTTCATGCCAACCTTCAAAGTACAAGGTCAAGTTTATCACCTTATTGGATCTTTGCTGCCAGAAAATGAACCCAAATTTCTCCAAATTTATTTTGTATCCGATTACACGCAACAGCTCAATGTTAGAAATCACAATTTTCCCCAGCTCAATGCTGAGCTTTTGGGTCAACTTCAAGAATTGCTGCATCGCGTTAACCAGTACGTTCGTGAATTCAAAGCTGCATTGGAGTCAATTCCACAAGGCAGCAATGATTTCAAAATTGTTATAAGTGCCGATAGACGTCCTGTGGGTGAACACCGTGGAAGACACAATGCACCCGTCGCAGATGAAGTTGCAGTTGTTTTAGTCGACCAGGAGTGTGAGAGACGTGATATCGTGTTGCGTACACGCGACGATCGCCTTCAACGCATTTTGGAAACCCACCGAGCTTACGACGCCCTGCAATATCCACTAATCTATTGTCATGGTGAAGATGGGTACAATTTTGGGCTGTACCAAGTGAACCCTACTACGAGAGTCACTAATTATCAAAAAAAAATATCTGCTCAACAATACTATTCCTACCTTTTACAAATAAGGCAAAACAGTTTCGTATATTTGCAACGATTTCGTGGTTTGTTCAGCCAATTTATTGTGGACATGTACGCAAAAATAGAAACTGAACGTTTAGTGTATATTCGCACTAACCAGCGACGGTTACGCGCTGAAGAATACGTGCACTTGCGGGACGCCATGCAATCAGATAATAACGTCGAAAACTTGGGTCGATTGGTTATTTTGCCATCCAGTTTCACAGGCGGTCCGCGGTATATGCACGAACGAACGCAAGATGCTTTTTGTTACGTCCGTAAATACGGCCGGCCGGACCTTTTTATAACATTTACAACAAATCCAAAGTGGACGGAGATTTGCCAGGCACTTCTCACAGGACAGGCGTCATACGACAGACATGACATTATTGCTAGGATTTTTCATTTAAAACTCAAAGTCTTGATTAATCTACTTACAAAGGAGAAAGTTTTCGGTTCAACTCTTTGTTTTATGTATAGCGTCGAGTGGCAAAAGCGTGGTTTACCCCACGCGCACATTCTTCTGTGGCTGGAAGAAAAAATTCGTCCCGATGCTATAGACAGTGTCATAAGTGCAGAATTTCCGGACTATAATGCAGATCCGATTTTGCATGACATAGTAAAAACACATATGGTTCACGGGCCATGTGGCCTCTTAAACAGGGAATCACCGTGCATGAAAGATGGTCAATGCTCAAAAAAATACCCCAGAGCACTGAAAGAACTAACTATGGCTGGGGAAAATGGGTATCCGCAATACCGGCGAAGATCACCGTCACAAGGTGGTTTCACAGCTACTGTCAGATTCCGTGGACAAGAAATAATTCTAAATAATAGTTGGGTGGTACCGTATTCTCCAGTTTTGTCAAACGCTTTTCAAGCACACATTAATGTTGAAATTTGTAATAGCGTCGAATCTATAAAATATATATGTAAATATGTTAATAAAGGTAGTGATCAAGCCATGATAGCACTAAGAAATAACAACCAATTTGATGAAGTGACAAGGTATCAATCTGGCCGATACATAAGCTCTTCGGAGGCAGTTTGGCGCATTTTGAGTTTCCCTATTCATGAAAGGTATCCGCCAGTCATCCATCTTGACGTGCACCTGGAAGGCGGGCAGCGAGTTTACTTTCAGCCAGAAAATGTGGCAGAAAGAATGAACAACCCAAGACAAACCACCTTGCTCGCATTCTTTCGCCTTTGCGAAAGAGACAATTTCGCTAAGTCTCTGTTGTACAATGAAGTGCCACATTATTATACTTATAACAAGCAGCAAGGTGTTTTTAATCGCAGGAGACGTGGAACTGCTGTAGAAGGCGAGTCCGGCATTTTTAAAGAACACGTGATTGGAAGAGTATACACGGTGCACCCAAATAATGCAGAGTGTTATTATTTACGCCTTCTTCTTCACACAGTGCGAGGACCTACTTCTTTTGCTGAGCTCCGCAAAGTGGACGATATAGAATATCCCACATTTCAAGCTGCTTGCCGCGCACGGCATTTATTAGATGGCGATCAGCATTGGGATGATGCTTTAGCCGAAGCATGCGTCAGTGATAGTCCACATCGTTTGCGCCATTTATTTGCCATTTTGTTGACATTTTGTGGCCTATCGGACGCTGGGCAGTTGTGGCAAAAATATAAAGACGCGTTTGCCGAAGATTTTTTGAGACAGCAAAATATAAATAGTGAAACTTCTGACCAAGTACGTGAAAGCTGCCATAATAGGGCTTTGCTGGCTATACAAGATATAGTTACAAGTATAGGAGGGAACCCCCTCAGTCAATACGGCTTGCCGACACCGACAGTTGGTGGGGAACGAATTAATAGGGAGTATACATCTGAAATAAATTACAACCCCGAAGAGTTAGCAGAAATATTGCGAAATGGCTGTTCAAATTTGACGTCAGAACAACGTCAAATCTTTGATAGAGTATGCTGTAGTGTAGAACATTCATTAGGAGAAATGCTGTTTTTAGATGCACCTGGTGGAACAGGTAAAACTTTCCTCACTAAAGTTATCTTGGCTCAAATAAGGAGCCAAAACAAAATTGCCCTTGCCGTCGCTTCCTCAGGAATAGCTGCCACTTTATTACCAGGAGGAAAAACTGCACATACAACATTTAAAATACCAATCGACTTGGACCGCACAGAAAACCCTGTTTGCAACGTGTCTCGCAATAGTGATAAAGCAAGGGTTTTACGCGATTGCGCCCTTATCGTTTGGGACGAGTGTACGATGGCAAATCGTAAAGCTGTGGAAGCTGTAGATAGAACGTTGCGAGATATAAGACAAAATGACCGACCGATGGGAGGCTTAACGGTGCTATTCTGTGGAGACTTCAGGCAGACACTCCCTATAATACCCAGAGGAACGAGGGCCGATGAAATAGGTGCCTGTTTAAAGAGCTCTATTTTATGGCGTAGTGTCATATTAACTAATTTGAGCTTTAATATGCGAGCATATTTGGGAGGTGACGCAAACGCGCAGGTTTTCTCAAATTTACTACTTCAAATTGGTAACGGCACATACCCGACTCAAGAAGGAGGTAAAGTAACTTTAGTCGAAAGCCTGTGTTCTTCTGTTGCCTCACAGCAGGAACTCATTTCCTCTGTATACGGAGATCCATCAGAGATCTCGAACCATGACGCTGCTTGGCTATGCCAACGAGCTATTTTGGCACCTCGCAACGACCAAGCAGCAGCAATAAATTCTCAAATATTGGTACATGTTTCTGGAGAAAGTAGGGAATATTTATCTATTAACACGGTTTTAGAAGAAGGAGATGCCACCCACTATCCAGTAGAGTTTTTAGACTCTCTAAATACACCAGGTCTTCCAGCACACAAAATTTATTTAAAAGTCGGAGTACCAATCATTCTACTCAGAAATTTAAGCCCACCAAAACTATGCAATGGAACTCGGTTGAGAGTAACAAATCTCCAACGAAATGTCATCGAAGCCGAAATCTTAACAGGTTGCGGCTCCGGTGATGTTGTTTTCATTCCCAGGATACCCATTATCCCCAATAATTTTCCGTTTACTTTCAAACGTGTGCAATTTCCTGTAAGCCTCTGTTACGCTATGACTATTAATAAAGCCCAAGGCCAGACGTTATCCGTTGCGGGTGTAGACCTTACTTTTGATTGTTTTTCACACGGCCAACTCTATGTTTCTCTATCACGTGTTAGCAACCCAAACAACCTTTTTGTATATGCTCCGGGTAATTCCACCGCTAACATAGTATATAGAGAAGCATTAACGTAATCAACTATACCAAAGTCAGGACTCTTATCTAAATCATCAAAAAGGTGATATACTCTTATCTAAACGACGTTGTTTTGCTCTCGACAACCACGCGAACGAAGTCGCGGGCACAGCTAGTAAATAATAAGTCAGGAAGTCTAACTGCGCTCTAAAAATGACCCAACAAAAGTCGTGTCCAAGTAGGCGGGGCTTAAAAGTCGTGTCCACCGCGTCATTAGTCAGATATTGTTCTTACAAGCGATCATACGTCATATTTCGATTTATTATTGTGTTGTCCATTATTTATGCCAGTAAAGTGGTGCGGGAGCCATACAAGGCTAAAATGTCCAGGGATCACTTTTCACTAGTAAGTAGTAGCATAAATAAAATTATATTTAATGATTTGCAAATATGTTATCAAACCGAGATGGTTATCACTATGCAACATGAAGTCAGTAAATTTTTGATTGTATTTTTTTTTCTTTGAGAATAAAATCATCACTGACTATATCGATGGTGTTGTAGAGGAACCAAGAAAAAAAAATTGATAGTAATCTTGTTTCAGACGAAGTCAATATTTTTAAAGAAATAGGATTACGCGTTACGCCAATAAATATACCATCATCAGATATTAAATTTGCTTTGAATACACCTAGAACACACACGCTAAAACATAAACTACGAAAAAAATCGTTCTAAAAATACTTGTTCTAAAAACATGCGATTAAACAGTCATGTTCAACGATATGTAACAGCTACCCAGGGCCGTAGCTAGAGTCAAATTTGAGGTAGGGCAGCATTGGTTACAGGTAGGGCGGAAGTAAAAAATTTTTTATAATTGACGTAGTCAAGTGTTGAGGATATGTTGACCAAGTCCAATGTTCATTTTCTCAATGGCATATGACATATCATATGCCAAAGAGAAAACAAATGCTAAGTAGGTCGGATATGGCAGTCATTCCTCCAGTTGTCTACAACAACCAGAAGATAGCTCTGAGTGCAGTAGTAAATAACTTGCTGCTATATATGGACTCTACGCTTGATCGGCGTGCACAAGTGACACATGTCAGCCAGAAAGTTACTTCGTGTCTTCGCGCTTTATACCGTCTTAAAAACTTCCTTCCCGCTAAAACCAAGGCTACGCTTATGCAGTCCCTAATAAATCCCCTGATCGATTATGGTGATGTGTGTTATTTTGACCTGTCGACCTCCATAATAAACCCCTTCTCAATAACTGCATTCAATTCGTTTTCGTTTCAATTCTCAAATATGACCATGTGTCTGCTTTACGTTCCCAGCGGCAATGGCTCCCAATTCGATAGCGCCGCAGTTTGCGTGCACTCACTTCTCGGTTTTCTTTCCTCTACTCCCCATCGTTACTTGAGTACCTCGTACCTCACTTTCGTCTCTTATGCTCAAACCATGACCGAAACCTTCGGTCAAGGAACAATATGCTTCTCCTTTACCCCCCTCACACCTCTAATTTTATCAATTCTTCCTTCTTCGTGCAGTCAGAATGCGCTACCTACTGAAATCAGGATGTCCACAAACCGCCTCACATTCAAAATGAAAGTACCTACGTGTTTTACTCCGGAATGAATTGGCAGAACGATCACAACGATAATACCCGACTGAGTATTTATATACGTAATATATATAATTACATTTATTTATACATGTATGTCTATGTATGCCTGTGTATATGTGGATTTATGTGTGTATGTATATGTGTGTGTGTATGTATATATATACATATGTATGTTTATATACCTGTCTGGTATCTTCATCCATTGTTATAAACCCTAATATTTAACAGTAAATTTGTGTGTATTACTTACAACTATTAAATTTGAATAAATTAAAATGGTTTACAATAAAGGTGATACTTACGTTTACAACTACCTTGTCAGGTTTTATATCCTAAGCCTGCACCTACCACATCATATTCCTACATCACCTGAAAGTTGACTGGCAGAGAATGCCACATGGCAGTAAGTCCGCCTTTGTGCTACATGCGCATTAAGTTTAAAATAAAATTGTTTTAGAGATTATCCGGAATAAACAGGCAGACGAAATGCATTCTTGGTGTGTGTCGTTTAAACTATTATATGCATTTCATAAAAAACTGGTTATTTGATATAAAATAAATGTGCTCCGAAGCTCGGGCTCCTAAATCAAGCACCACCTATATCACTGACCTCTAGGTCAGTGATGTACATTCAATAGCTCTTCGTAGACAAATAATTTCTCTAGTAGAACATGAGCATAGATCAACAGATGTGTTAGTGCCACGGATAGGGCGCCGCCGCAAAACAGCGCGCAGGAGCTTCGCCCGACTCTTGTGGCAAGTGGAAGAGGGCTACCGGGTCCAGGGCGGGTTAAATAAGTTACGACCAACACTCGTAACACGTAAGCTCCGCTTTGCCACCTGGAACATTGGCAACTTAACCGGTCATGCGAGGGAGTTAGCCGATGTACTCTCCAGGCGGAGGGTAGCCGTAGCGTTACTGCAGGAGACTCGGTGGAAAGGCAGTAGATCCCGGTTCATTGGGAATGGCTACCAACTGATATACACAGGGGCACCTGGTGGAGAGAACGGAGTGGCCGTGGTGCTTGCCGGGTGGCTTCAGACTGGCATTTTAGAGGTGATGTAGCGACCGTCTTATGCTCGTAAGGGTGCTTATCGATGGAATTATTACCCATCTGATAAGTGCTTACGCGCCACAGATAGGTTGTAGCGAAACCGAAAAGATGTCGTTCTGGAGCCAACTCGGGGAGGTTCTTCGCGGCGTTCCTTTGTAGCAAGGAATCGTTCCGGGTGGTGATCTAAATGGGCATGTGGGTGAGGGTTGTGAGGAGTTTAAGCGTGTTCATGGTGGTTTCGGTTATGTGGGCTTTGGGGACACGTTCTTCAAAAAGAAACCGGAACACCTTTTCACCTATAAAAGTGGGAAGCAAGCTACTGTACATCGCGTCGCCAGTGTGTGAATCGCCAAAGGCTAAGTACACACGAAGCGTTTTTCTCCCGTGCCCGCTGCGGTTGCGGGCCCGCAGCTTCCGTAGAATGCAGATTTATATTAAAAAAAACAAAACACAACTCACGACGCGTTTTACGCCCGCGGCGTGCGCGGTTGTTTGCGGCTCCCGCTGCACCGGCGGGCAACCTGTAGAACCGCGCGGGTCGCGGTCGCCCGCGCCCTCGGCGGGTTGCGCCCGCGCGCTCTTCGTTCGCTTCGCGGGCGACCGCATCGTGACATGTTTGTATACCTCGGCCGACGTATCTTGGCGAGGCCTTTAATTCTTCTGTGAAGTAAATATAATGCAACAGCTCGTTTCTGGTGTGTGTCCATGGCGGTCTGAACCTCAGCGGAACATTACCGCATCTGGCAACCGCCTGTCTTACGATCATTGCCCGCAAACATGACGGGCGAAGATCGCAACCGCGACGGCCGCGTAACCGCGCAAATAACCGGTTTCGTTAGTATAGAAAAAAAACCGCAGTTCCACCACCGCAGCGGGCACGGGAGAAAAACGCTTCGTGTGTACTTAGCCTAAGTGAGCAACGTACACGCAAGTCGCTTTAAGTCAGAAAATCGCCACGTAAGATTGTTAATACATTTTGTTTATTTTATAATTGTCAGAAGTCAGTCAAATTGTAAAATTTAAAGCAAAATGGATACTGTAAAATCTCAGTTGGAGATGTTAAGTGAAGATAGTCAGGGAAATGTAAAACTCATTTCATGGCGATTTAAATTAAACCTAGCACATAAGTATAAAGACCTGTACAACATTGTGTCAGGTAGAAAAGTCACGTCGTGAAAAACAATGACATTCGTCGAGCAATCAGGACAAGTCACAGCTCGCATTTACAAATATGGGAAGAAAGGTCACGTGATTAAGGAGTGCAGAGGAAAAGCATGTCAGAAATATCTCGACTACTGTAAGAAGAAATACTCATGCAACAACTGTAAGCAAAAGATACTGTCCCGAGAAAAAGGAAATAAGTCAGCAAACGGAAAAGCAGTCAAAAAGGCATTTTTGACAACAGCATTCTCGACAGTGGACAACGACATCTCCAAGGACAGGGCAACTTCATGGTATCAAGACTCTGGAGCCAGCCAACACGTGACATCTCATCGAGAATGGTTTGTACAGCTTGCCGAGCTGGACGAGCTCATTCCAATTATGATTGGAAACGCAACCAGGCTAGATGGCGTTGCAGTCGGGAACATCGAGATGGAGGCTTTTGATGGTCAAAAGTGGTATCCAGTGGTACATGAAGATGTGATCTATGTACCAAATCCCAACTTTAACCTTTTCTCAGTAAGTCAGATGTTGGTTAAGGGACATGTACAAAGGGGGAATGTTAAAGAGTCAACATTTTACAGTCTGGACCCCAGGGAAATTATGGAAATAGCAAAGCGCAAAGGAAACCTCTACAAAATGATGCTCAGGAGCGAAGCAGAAACAAGTTTGATGGCCCAGTCGATTAAAGTATGGCACAAGAGACTCGTCCATCAAAACGTGAAGTATGTGAGGGACATACTGAAGAGAAAATGGATCAATTATATTGATGACTGGAATCATCATCAACATCGATCTTCACATCCGAACAATCCCAAGACAGCCCAGCAGCCATTATATCTTCTTCATGTAGATACTAGCGTTATGAACATCCCCTCCCTAACAGGAAACAAATATTGGCTCATGTTCAAGGACGACTTTACTCACTACCGAAGCTGTTATTTTCTGAAGACGAAAAGTGAAGCCCCTAAGAAGATTGAAAGCTACCTGAGACTTGTGGAAAATCAACTAGGGAGGAGAGTGAAGAGTCTGAGATCTGATAACGGCACAGAACTGAAGAATGCAAAAACGAAAGAGCTGATGGACAAGTTACGAATCTTTCACACCTTTACGAATGTACATACGCCAGAACAAAATGGAAGGGTTGAAAGAGAGATGAGAAATTGTTGAAGCAGCCAGGGCAATGATACAAGCAGATAGTTTGGACGAGAGACTATGGGAAGAGGCAATAAACCACGCGATATACACGATCAACCAGACAGAAACCAGCAACGTACCAGGAAAAAGTAACAAGAGGATTCAGCCCAGTAGCCCGCCATGCATCGATTTGACTACTTTTGAGCCACGTAGCGTCAGAGAAAATAAAGTTGGTATCGTTCGATGTGAAAGCGGCATTCTTGTATGGAAACCTAGATCAAGTCATCTATATGAACCAGCCTGAAGGGTTCGACGATGGATCAGGGAAAGTTTGCAAGTTTGATAAGTGTCTTTATGGGCTCAAGCAAGCTCCAAGGATGTGGCACGAGAGAGTCAACACACACTTTGAAAAGAAGATAGGCCTGATCAACACAGATGACGACCCGTGTTTCTACTACAACAAGGACAAGAGCATTATGTTCTCACTCTTAGTGGATTATGGATTAATAGCTGGGAAAGGCGGAAAGGAAATATACAGACTCTTGGTCGAGATAAGCAAAGAATTTCAGATTACATTCAGCAAGAAACCACAGGACAAGTTAACGTACTTGGGCATGGAAATCAAGATCGACAAAGATGGCATCTTCATGAACGAGCCTCGTTAGACGGAGAAGATCTTGAGAAAGATGAAACTCGAACAATGCAAACCCTGCATCAACACCCATTGAGCAAGGAATGATCACCAAGATGACAGACTCAAGAATGACGAGGCACTTCCGGCGGACAACAACTATCGCGAAGCGATAGGGAGTTTATTGTACTTAGCTACAATCACTCGGCCAGACATTAGCTTTGACGTGAACTATCTTAGTCAATTCTGCAACCAGCCCATGAAAAGTCATCAGGCGATGGTTAAACGTGCGTTCCAGTACTTGAGACTTGAGAGGGAAAGCGACAGCAGGAATCTACTTCGGAAGAGGCAAAGAACTCGTGGCATTTACCGGTTCAGACTTTAGAGGAGACTCTGTGACAGGACAGTCGACGAGTGGAGTGTTGGTGATGAGAGGAGGACCCGTGATCTGGTACTCACAGAAGCAGCGTCTGGTCAGCTGTTTCCTATTGCCTAAACTTGTGACTATCTTTCTGCTAAGATGCTCGGTTTTGGCTGTGAGTGACGTTCTATCATGTCGGTCAATTGCTTGAAAGGTTTAGTACTGGGTTTTTCGGGTGTACACAAATTCACTAATAGGTCGTAACATTCTGCTCCAATTACCGTTATTAGCGTAGAAACTTGTAAGTTTGCTTCGATCTTATTCACTATGAAATATTGTTCCAAGCGTTCTACGTACAACTTCCAATTGTCTTTGTGCATATCAAACTCCGAAATCTTGCCTATAGACATGTTTCTGCCCACTTATACACACTCGACACTCGTAAGTCCGAAAATCCTCCTCGTCGCCACTAGAAGGTCCTGTAATTCGCCTAATACGGGAGAGATAAAGGAAACACGTCCTACACAATCGGCCATTTATTCTCAACCAAATATGATAGTACGAATGCTGTCATTTTTGTCTACTTAATTGTCAGATACCTAGATTACAATATAAAACATACTTTTTTGTAAATTAGGTCCGACCCCTTGACCGACGTTATCGAACTCAAGACCTCTTGATCAGCAGTCGCATATCACCTACCACTGCCCCACCGCCAAATTGGACGGTATTCTTTCTAGCACATTATTGGCTTACTCCGCTCGATTTGTCAACAACAACCAAACCATGCAGCTTATGATGGCTGGTGCCGAAAAATTCACTGAAGACTATATGGAACCTATGTTGCGCCCAATACCAAATTTCCGTTTGTTTAGACATCGCCTAAATAAAGGATATTCGCGCCTATGTAAAAGAGTTCGGTAAGATTCAGATGCCTCCATTTCTTAAGAAACTGTCTCCAGACCCCTATTGCTTAAGATACAGTTTAGCTATCAGTGTGGTTTTAAGTTTGCCAGATTCCGTCATACAGCAAGGTACATCGAAAGTTCAATGGGGACGTCATAAGACAGTCTTTTACTTTTTTCCCCATGGCCTTTGTCTATAGATATTTTTCGGAGGAGGATGAATGGTTTTTTAATAATACCTAATTATCGGTAGGTTTCTAGCAGTAAAAAAATACATACATATCTAGCACGTCATTTGTAAATTTGAATTTTCTGTTTAGTAAGATTTTATTTTGTAAAATGTTGTGCAGTTTTAAAAACCATAAAACCGTTTACCAAATGTAAGTTTTAACGATTTCCTTTGATGCTATATTTTGAAATTATTATAAATATTTATGGGCATTTTAAATCCTTGTAAAAAAGCATTATGGTACTTTAATGAATAGGTACATTTCTAATATGTTACTAATCGTTTTATGATGAATTCAAGGGGATAAAATACAAGGCGATAATAATATGAACTGGGGATACTGAGTTGATTAACTCGAATCGCATAATATGTCATGTCCAGTTAATATTGTTGTTTAGCCATTGCGATATGCACTAAGTTATTGGCCTAAAACGATTCCTTATGTATTTCTACTTAAAATATTCATGCTCTCGCTTTTCGTAACAAGCTCTGGCCCTGGTCTTTAATTAAAAACTTCTTTGTTTAGAGACTACATTACTAATTTGTTTACTTTGTAGGGACTCCTTTTCCCTACAATGATTTTCGTGTCAAGGGTTTCTCTAAAAGTTAATCGGTTGCGGCTAATTCTTTACTTTCTAAATAAACTCCGAATATCAGTGATAAGTTTAAGCTGTTTTAGTTAAATTTAATGTCTGTTTTAGTAACTTTTGTAAGAAGGTAAGACAAGCATCCAATTAAACTTGTAATAGGTACCTAGGTATGGCATAATTTATATAAAGTACAGTAATCAATATCACAAGAAAAGGATAGACATGAATTAAGAATACAGAATTAAGTTATAATCAGTTCCATTTGTAAGATTCCTAGCTTTTGCCCGAAGCTTATCTTACAGATATTAATACTAATACTATTAATATTAGTACTAATAGTACCATTGGTGAAAGAATTTCTTCAACTATAATGGTTTTGGTAGTTTAAGCTCGAAAGTTGTTTTAAGTCACTCAGTGACCAGTGAGTGGCCTTAGGTGATTGGAAACAATTACCGAGGGGAAGCAACGACGTCACAGTCAGTACCTAGATGGGTGACCATTTTCGGCATGATCGTTTTCCTGATTCGGAGGTTAGGCAGTCGGTTCTGGTTGTCAACTCATCATATTGGTGGCCTTTGGGCGGCTTAAAAACTTAAATCGGCCAGATTACGTAGCCACGACGGGTCTTGCCAGTTCTCAACACGCACTCAGCCAGCGTGGGGAAGTATGGCCTGACCCTCTCCTGAGAGGATACATTATGGGTTGTTGATGAGATTTTATCTGTCTAGCTTGTTACACTTTCGAGGTTCATAACTCACATTCGCATTAATAATATTGCGTTAGTATTTATTGGCAACCATAGATTACTTGGTTTCAACCTGAGTATTCCATAACGTCTTTAACTTACGTTGTCTTATCGATGCTTGATGCTTTTATTATAAATATGTATACAATTAATACTAGCTGATCCCTACGGTTCACTTCGCGTCCATTTTATCCTTTAATAACTATTCTCAGATAGAATAGAAGAATAAAGACTAAAATTTAATAAAAACGATCAAGCCGTTTCCGAGGAATATGGCAACTAACATGGTGACACAAGAATTTTATTCAAATAGAAGATTAGATATTGAATTGTCATAGACATGACGCATGCGAAACTTAATCAGATGGTTGATCGTAAAGCAAGGTCGAAGGTCAACTAGCTTATACTATTCGTATTTTAGGAGACTCTTTTGCTGACGTTAACGTGTGCAACTTGGCGCCTGGTACGGATATTGGCGTTCATACTTTGAACACTTGATAATTTCTAGGAGGTTTTTAGTTAGTTTTGAGTTTTTTCTTTGTAGGATATATGAATGTTAAACGTCGAGACAGGTAACAAACTTTCAGGAGTCTGCAAGGAACGAACATTGTGACACGAGAATTTTTATACATAAGATTTTAAGGGGTCCGAACACCATTACGATCTTGCCTAGGTCGATGTCAGGGAACCCGTATAAGACGCAACTTGTTATTATAGTTGGATCACCTGCGCTGATTGAGCGGTTTTAAAATATACATAGTGTTTCGAATACAGCTAGAATCTTATGTTGCTTTGCGTTTGGATAGACGAGACGACAACAGGAGGCCTTAGATTAAACTCATTTTGTTTGAGTGTATATCAATAAAATGTATTATTTAGCATTTAATAAAGTGTACTACATTTGTGTAGATTCAGATAAAGTTGAACTAGTAGAACGGGGTACAGTTCTTGTCATGATAGATCAATCTTGGTACATCCTACTTAAACCACTTAAGTTTCAATTCTGAAGCTGAATACTTGATAATAATACAACAACAAAGTTATAGTTGACGTACTCTGTACGCTGTTCGTCTCCATGTTTTTAACTGGTAACGAAACCTTTTAGAAGGTCGACACGGCATTGCTTTGTTTACATCAATACCATACGAAACATTTTGTGGTTACTGTACATGAACTGACGCCATATGGGGAAATCAAGTAAAAAGTAATGTTAATCCCACGATAAAAATATAGAATAAATAAACATGTTTAACTAATCATGTACGTTTTGTTTACGTTCCAGACTTAAATCGGATCGAATCAATGCTTTGCGGAAACAATATGATTCGTTTCTTGAAGAAGACAAGAAGCGAAAGGAACGCAATGAATACATTTTGGGAAAGCTCGACAACATTGTATATTCAAATGCTTTAGTTCCTGCTCGTACGAAGGTGAGAATATCGCGTATATATCATAATCCTACTTATACCTATTATAAATGCGAAAGTTTGTAAGGATGTGCTTGTGTGTTTGTTAATCTTTCACGCAAAAACTACTGAACGGATTTTCATGACACTGCAGTAATATAGCTAAAATTAAAATTAATAGAGATTTTTTATAATTTGTTCATAATATTACGGTAACTGTTAAGTAAGTCGGAAAAAAATCAGCCCTCTGAGAGCTATCTTGGCGTGCGCTGCCCAAACCGTTAGATATAGTTACCTACTTATAGATAATTACTGTAGAATTTTACGTCATAAATAGTTCTAAATAAAAGTCCGCGACAGGATATATCTACCTTGGAAGTCACTATGACCAAAATAGTGAACCATAAATACAATTAAATTGGATATTTTTTATCAATGTACATTTTGGAATATTTATTATTTATCGAACTCTTATCAAAACTGATACATTTGAATGAACTGAACAAAAATAACTATTGAATCTAGACAAACTTTGTCTTTTACACTAAGTAATTTGGACGAATAGTTTAAAAATTATAACGTTATGACTGAACTGAATGAAGCATCATTAAGCGCCTGCCTGTGCGGGGGGCGCGGGGATGGAGGGGTAGTCAATGCATTGCCAATGTTAAATGTTAATATAGATGCGAAAGTAATTATTTAGGTCTCTTTGTTTCACTTTTACGGATAAACGGCAAGAGACACTTTGATTAGACATTGCATAGACTACGAGTTACCACGATAATCGACATAAACGCGGGCGGAGCCGCGGG
The DNA here is from genome assembly GCA_932526445.1 of Phragmatobia fuliginosa. Lineage (NCBI taxonomy): Eukaryota > Metazoa > Arthropoda > Insecta > Lepidoptera > Erebidae > Phragmatobia > Phragmatobia fuliginosa. The sequence continues at coordinate 11,886,623 of OW052074.1, read as the reverse complement.
CAAAAACTAGTATATCTATATTTATAAAAGTCGTGTTAGTAGGTACCCCTGCATATACAGGATCTGTCGTAATTAGTTGATAATTCGTTAACCGGAGGTAGTCCGGATGTCTAACTCAAAGAAAATCTACTTGGTATGTCAGGGTTGCCAACACTGCGAAAGTTATCAATATTTTTGTTTTTTCTAAACTCTACTTTCGTGACTATTAATCGCGCCATAATTTTTACAAATAGTCCAAATCAGTAGTTGTCTGGTCCAAATCACAAAGCAAAACATAGTCCAATGTCAAAAAGTTGTAGGTACTCGTTGAAAATACACAATAAACAAGAGCGCATGTGACGTTTAAAATCACACTGAGGAAGGTCTGATGCAGGCACCACACTTCGTTATGCGCTATTCGTTACGTGTCTACGCCGTATTCGCCCAAATATTAGTTATGCGCGCACACAACAAACATGCCATCCACACTTCGAACTGGTATGCCAAATAAGCATCAAATACGGCAAATATGTGTGTTGTAGAGATGTGTCATTGTCTTTTTAATGGTGAACGAAACGAATATACTCTCCACACTTCGCCGTATGCGCGCGAATAACCCGCATAACGAATAGCGCATAACGAAGTGTGGTGCCTGCATGAGATAGAGCAAAATGCGACTCGTATTAAACAAAGGGTGCAACCGTCTTTTTCACAATTGGTGAGAGTGAAAGGGATGGAGCCCTTAGTTAGATTAATAATGGTCATCAATGATTCTTTGCGCACGCTGGCCGACCGTGTAGGTACTGCTCTCTTTGCTTTTTTTTAAATAGTAGAATTAATTCCGAGTAAAATACAAAAAATAGGTACACTAAAATATCATAATATGTAAAAATCGTGGCCAAATTACTAGTCACGATAGATTTTAGAAAAAACATTGACAACTTACGCAGTGTGGGCAACCCTGACATATAAAGTAGATTTTCTCTAAGATACACACACATGACACATCCGGACTACCCCCGGTGAACGAATTATTTACTGATTACGACGGACCCTGTATTTAACTTAAGAACGGCTGAACTGATTTGGCTGGAAATCGGTGGGGAGGTAGCTTAGAACCAGGAGACGGACATAGGATACTATTTTTATTTTTTTAATTTATTTATGCTTAACTTTTTTACGAGTATTTTTATTTTACCTTGTTTCTGCTGCACATAAATGATCTTTTAACACCGGATATTATTAGCTACGCCGATGACAGCACCGTAATTGAGAGGTACACGACCAACTCACGAGCTAGTCCAGAGGAAATACGGTCCTTGAGAGAGTCCATGATTGAACGGGTGAACATGACATTGCAGTGGGTGTCCGATTGGGGTGACGCCAATCTTGTCCAGTTCAACCCTTCCAAAACACAGGCGTGTCTTTTCTCCGCGAAAAAGAGTAGCTTTGATTTAACACCCACTTTCGAAAGTGTATCCTTACCGATTACTAACCATCTAGGGCTTCTAGGTATTACCATCACCTCTAACCTCAACTTTGGCAAACAAATTGAGTCTATGGCACAAACAGCGTCCAAGAAATTATCGATTCTGTCAAAGGTTCGGCGGTACTTCAGCTCTGAACAGCTGCTTAATCTTTACACTGCCCAAGTTCGATCCTGCATGGAGTACTGCAGTCACCTCTTGGACGGTGCAGCCAAATATCATCTGGAAGCTTTGGACTCGGTTGACCGAAGAGCCCGTAGGTTAATTAATAACGAAAAGCTTTCAAATAGCAGACTACACACCCTTGAGCATCGTCGTCGAGTTGCCAGCTTATCGGTTTTTTATAGGATGCACTTTGGAGAGTGCTCGAAAGCTCTTTTTGAACTGATTGAACCATCTCCATTCCTTTATCGGACTACTAGGCGCAGGCAAAAGTTTCATCCATACGTTGTTGGCATACCCAAAAGACGAACTAAACGGTTTGACAGCTCGTTTTTGGTGAGAGTCGCCAAAATTTGGAACGACCTGCCTGGGTCTATTTTTCCTGATGAGTTGAACTCTGGAGCCTTTAAGAGTAGAGTGAACAGGTTTCTTTTGGATGGCCGTGTACCATCTTCGTCTTCATCTACACTTTCCATCAGGTGAGATGGAAGACAAACGCCTATTCCATTACAACAATAAAAAAAAAAAAAAAAAAGTATATGTTCAGGGGTCGAAGACCATTTGCGGTATTTCTTCTAGCGCCTGTTTTATAACGAAAAATGTGGTCTATCACAAGGTGCTTCACTGAAGAGTGCAACTCATGCACCAAAATACATGGCCAATAAACAATCATTAAATAACTTTTTTTTTTTTATTATACTTACTATCCTAATAAAAAATGGAACTTAATAAAATCCAAAATCTGCTCATTTATTAGTCAATACTTTGTTCTTTGCGAACTTTGTTCCGCCTTAGAGTCCTAAGTCGGAACAAAGTTTGCCGGGTCAGGTCGTTTATTACATTTATGGAGACAAACACCGTAGCTATTTAGGTATATCTAAATAAATGTTAATTAAAAAATAAAACTTACGAAAATCTTCTTTCTGTAACAACAATCACTCGGCCGCCTCCCATTTACGAAAGTATTATATGTGACAGGTGTACCGACTTTAGAAAGTTAACGGGTACCTTAAACAACCGATTCTGCCACTATAAAATTGAATATTGTCTGTACAAGTTTTGTAAATCTAATGTACCTAGTCTCCCGTAAGGATCAAGTATCCCCAGTTTCCCCTACGATCTTACTACAATTTTTGATCTTTTATTATTTCAGGTCAACTCTATCGTAAGCAGGCCTTCAACAATATATCACGTACCTTACCAAGTGCAAGTACCTTCTGTTCATGGCGTTCAATCTATAGACGTGAAAGATATTCCAGTACAAAACATTAATGAAACATTAATTCAGGAAGTCAGTAAAAAGTATATACTTATACCAAAACTGACTACACCATTCTTAAGTAGTCACTTACAGCCCGCACAACCTATTTGCAATGATGGTATTATTGAAGATGGGAAACAAGCCATAAGTACTTCAAAAACAAGTAACACCCAACAACCATATTCAAACACTAACACAGATTGGAAAAGTAAATATGAAATTTTGAATATACTGAAAAAAGAAGAGAAAGAAAATAAATCCCTAGAGTTTGTTCCTGAAAATGCACCGGAAACTCTTTTACTTAATACTAAGGAAAAGGTTTTAGCTAATGGTGATAAAATCATGACTCAGGATGTGAATTATAATACAAATTACAATGATCTAAACGACTTACCTGAAAAAGATAACTCTAACGAAAAATTCAATTATGAACTTAGAAATGATCAAGACATCCCTAAAGGTCTAACTACTAAACCAGACTCAATGTTACATGTTACTGGAGACAATTTTGTTGACACAGTCGCTAATATTGGTAAAGAGTTAAAAAAAACAAGACTGGATGATAGTAAACATATTGAATCCAGTGTCACTAATCCATTAGCCGAAGAAACTATTTATGTAGACAACACAGATGACTATAATTACATCGAACCTACCGACCATACATTGGTAAGCGAGCAAATTAATTATGTTGAACATCTGTCAACAGCAGACGCCAATTTAGATCAAGTAGAATATAATTATTCAGAAACTGGCCAACCAACATCAGCAGGCGACCTAACACAGTATGAAGAACATTTGGAACCAGTTCATAATATATATTTAAATCCCGAAGAAAATCTAGGTGAACCAGAAATCAATACTTTTGAGCAACGACATGAATCAGGAAATACAAAAACAGAATTATACCTTGAAGAACAGAACGCTGAATCTGTACAAGTAATCAGTACTAATAATTTAATGGAAGAAATATGTCATAATCCATCTGTGACTGATAGTGAATATAAAGATAATGTTGATTATGAACCAGTTCATAATAACCATACTTCTCATAATGATTTTAAACTGAAAGGTTCTCAAGATTCAACCACCGAACAAATGGGAACTGTCAATCCATCAGATACAACAGTGGAGCAACATACTCCTTCGGAAATGGTACCTGAAGTTAAAGATAACGAAGAAGCAATCGATATAAAAGGTATCCAAGATTTTAATGCTGAACAAAGCGAATTGTTTCATTCTGATCATCCAGTGGAAGGTTATGAATATCAGCAAGGTGATGCCAATATAAATTACCAAGAATATGAAAAAGGGGAAACCTACCAAGAAAACGAAAACTATCCCCAAAACGAGAACTATCCACATAGCACAAATTATTATAACGGGCCCTTACAACGGGATGTGTATCCTGTCGACATTGAAGAAGATGAAGAACATTTAAAGTTAAGGTATGACCAAAGTTATCCTCAGCAATATATAGACCCATATGAGAGTGCGTACAATAAAAATCAGGCAGAATATCAGGAGGCTGTGGCTGATTATCATCCCGTAAATACCGATTATATTGAAGCGATATATGATCAGAAATCTTGTGAAAATCCAGAACAAATTGAAGCTACTATGAATAATGAGGATAAATTTGAAGAACCAGCGCATGAAGCGTTATCCCAGGCAGAAGAAAATAAAACACCAGATACTAAATAAACTTCTGTGTTGGGTTTCCGAAAAATGTGTTAGGAAGTTGGAATAACATCATAAATAGTCAGATAATTGAGTAAAAGCAAAAAAATATTTACTTTAAAAAATAGACTCATAAGAAAAGCACCCCTTCGGTCTATTTTTACCAAATTCGAGCAATATAAAAATGCTTCCTTATGTGAAATTTGGCGTCCATATCAACGTTTTAATTTATTTTTTAAATTGGCAATGAACATCAAAAGTAAATGATGTAGACAAAGTGAGGTGGGATGATTACACCACCAAGTTACTGATTAATCTTCTTCTTTCTAGCCCAATATTATTTGGGGTCGACTACTAGAATTTAAATAATTTTAATAATCGAAAATCATTTATTCCCAATTATTATAAATTACTACTATAAATCTGTTAATTTGTTTTGAAGATATATCGCGTAGCATAGAGGACTTTAAAATACTGTCAAATTGAATTATTTTCAATAGACAAAAATAAGAAAAAGTTTTAACCGATTTAATAAATTAGTAAATAACTAAGCAACATGCTGAACTAGTTATGTAGGTATATTATAAATACGGTAATATCGATTTCTAAGCATGTTTAGTTTCAATTGACTGCTTCTCTACGTACACTAAAACGAACTTTTTTATCGAGTAAAACTTTACATAATTTGTCTGCTTGAATTAAATTCGGTAATTTGCATGTCTAACTACGCGCACTGTGAACTTGAGGTGTTAAAAACTCTTAGACACATTCATTTCTTAAGCAAAAAGAAAATAAATGAATGGACAATGTAAAATATTAGATACACATCACAAATATTGATTTAGTTTCTCAATAAATATCATGAACAATTATTGCTTTAGGGACAGAATAATGTAGTTATTAATTACTAAACTACTAATAATACTAATAACTAATAAAACTACTAATAACTAATAAAAATACTAAACTTGGTAAAATATTAAATTCTAGTATTTAGGGCACTCTTTTGCTTGGATATTTAAATAAGTTTAATAAAACGATGTCATTGTGAAGACTTTTTTTATTTAATTTCTTTTTCAATATTCAAGTCTACTTAAAGTATATATTACTAGGTCTGTTTTTATTATACTTATTGGGGAAGAGGCATACTTTCTAAAACTGCTGCCTGTTCTGGGATGAGAGCTTCTTTCGGTTTCTTCCAATGAAACTCTTCCCAAGGCAGCCTGTCTAAGCCTGTAGCCCAGTGGTGAATTCTGCATCTTACATTAACCTTTTCCTTTTTGTTAATCTGCAAAGATATAATACATGTAGCAACATAAATATCTACAGTATATTACATAAGAGTTTTAACAGTATATGCAGTTTAATTAGAAAAAAATGAGGTGAGGGTCTCGTGTCTCCCTTGATGCCCCCTCTCCCTAAGGAAGTCATCAGGATTTTTTAAAGTCTTGGCCCCCCTGCGCTGGAGAGACGACAGAACTTACTGTTAAAATAATATTTTGATTACTTGTATTAACCCGCTCTAGATCATGTTTCCTTTAAGGTTTTAATGTAACGCTTGACATGTTGGGGATAATCGGGCGGCATCAAGCGGTAGGTCGCTGGGATAAATTAGATAAATCTCTGATATTTAAGGCACTACAGCTCTAACTAAACAGACTTGCGGTCGAAGAGGTGTCACTGGTTTCACTGGTTCATTCCTGAATCAAGCCAACCATTCGATAATCTATCTATATTCACCCTTGTCTGTATTCGCATTAAGTTCATTTTTCCATATCATCCTTACTAATGTTATAAACGCGAAAGTTTGTGAGTATGTATGTATGTTTGTTACTCATTCACGCAAAAACTACTGAACGGATTTGGATGAAACTTTACAGTAAAATTTAGCTTACATTTCAGAATAACACATAGGCTACTTTTTACAGCAATAATCGAGATACAGATACATAATACAGATAATCGGGCGGAGCTGCGGGCGAAAGCAAGTTATTCATAATTAGATCTAAAATCGAAAGGCTGAACTTCTTTTCTGGAATCTTCGTTCATAATAATATAACAATTTAGTAGTGGATGAAATAGTTGATTTTAGTATACATGCTTCTTACACGTTTTGCATAAAAGAGGGTCTCCACTGCCTGGGATAACTCGGTAGTAATTTGATTGGGCATTTAGTACCTAATCTGATGCGATGCCTCAAATTAAGACAGTTCTGAGATCAAAAATTCATTACAATTGAAACTTTTAGCACAAAGATTGGCCTTACTAATCATTCTTTGTGTTTATCCCATAATCTTACCCATCATAAAAAAAACAAAGAATATTATTTAGAAATGCAAGAGAAACTTTAACACCGACAAACTTTCGTGCGCAGCTGCGCTCGTGTATATCGGTCAGCGCGGTTAGATGTTTAAGCGTGAAAAATGCACATTTGCTTGGTTAGTCATCATCATCAACAGCCTTTAACAGTCCACTGCTGGACACTGCTTGGTTAGGATTATGACTAAGTATATATACTCTATACAATTAAATTAAATTGAAGTGTCTATTTGTAATATCAACAAAACAGATTTTTACTAAATGGACATGATAGTTTATATGATATGAACATCAAAAAAGCTTTTTTTTGTCTGTCTGTCTGTTTCTTCTGGGCAATCTCTGAAACCGCTGGACCGATTCTGATGGGACTTTCACTGGCAGATTGTTGATTTTTAGACTAATTACGCTTTGTGGCTTTACTTGCGATTCACAACAATAACCGCAGGCAGCACCATGGTACTCGGCTAGTAATTTATTAAAATGCTTACTGTAACAGTAACATAAAACTCCTTGTCTTGCAATGATAGATCTGGTCCTTTTATCTCAACTGGAGGCATTGCAATGGCATATTCAGGTACAATAAAACCTGATTTACGAAATGAAGTACTGATATGCCACGGTTCTAAAGTCCAAGGTTCTAGTTTGTTCATGGTTATTTGTAGAAGTGTTCTTGATAAACAACCTATTGTCTGAAAAATAAAAAGTGAATTACTACATACAGTTCTAGATAAATAGTCTTATTAATATCCTTCTCAATCGTTTCGCTCGGGTCGGGGCGTCGGGTAGAGCGGTCGTGGTCACATTGAAGTATCCACGTCGGTGGCAGAGGCGGATACAGCTCACCTTACGATTTTACGCCTGGCACGCGATTTGGTTCTTTCCAACTTTCCCTGCACTACCAGCCGCTCTATGGAGTCGCCATCTCGTCTGGAGACATGCTCAAAGAATTTCAGAATGCGCGATTTTACTACGGCTGTCAGACGCTGCATCATGCCGAGCTCCCGGAGTATGGACACGTTGATGCGTAATTCCGTTCATGATATCCCGAGCATCTTCCTGTAGCACCACATCTCCAGAGCATCTATATTCCGCTTTTCGGATTCTCGTACGGTCCACGTCTCCGCCGCGAAAAGAAAAATGGGAAATACTAACGTCCGTACAAGCCTGGTTTTTTTGGCTTTGGTAATGTGGCGAGTTTTCCACACTTTTCGTAGCTTCTCCACCGCGGTTCTGGTTATGGCCATACGTCGCTTTACTTCGTCTACGCAACCGCCGTTGTTTGAGATCAAGGCCCCAAGGTACACGTAGGTCTGAACCACGTCGCCAATCTGTGTCAATTCCGGGAAATTGTCGTATACGCGGTCCATAATCATAATCTTGGTCTTTGTCCGATTTATTTTTAGTCCAAACGTTAGGCTTACGCGTTCCATTTTAAGAAGCAACTCTTTCATCAGACCAGTAATACTTGCAATTAGGGTGGTTTCATCTGCGTAACGCAAGTTTGCAATTTTATATCCACCAATAATAACTCCATCAGTCCAGTCTTCCAGTGATTCGCATTACAAGCTCGTTGTAGACATTAAGTAGCAAAGGTGACATTATGCATCCCTGTCGCACACCCGCACTCGGATGGAAACTATCCGACGTGAGGTCATCTGTCTGCACTGAAGCTGTACCCTCTTCCTATAGTTTCCTCAGCAGATGCACGAGGTGTTGTGGTGTGCCCATGTAAAGTAACGTTTTCCAGAACGTTGGCCATTTCACTGAGTCAAACGCTTTAGAGAAATCAACAAAGCATATGTAGGTCAGCTTGTTGACCTCTCGAGCCTTTTCAATAATTTGATGTGAGATGAGGATTTGTTCACGGGTTCCTTTCCCTTTCATGAATCCGGTCTGTTCCTGCACAATTTCTCTAGACAGATAAGCTTTCAGCTGCTCATTCAGTATGTTATTATGAGTAACTCTAAACTTTTTTTTTTAATAATAATAGTTTATTCATGAAAGATTACAAAAAACTTAAATTAAAAAGAAAAGTCTGAAAATAAGTATACATCAAAAACTTGGTGTAGAGATAATCATTAGTCAGAGGTATTATTTAGTTGCAATCTGTATAAATTGTATGTATCTCTGCCTCTTAAAGGAAAACCCGTATCACAAGAGACTGTTAGTTTAGACAGTATATCTACAATAAGCAGGATTTTTGAGGCAAGTATAGCAAAACCTGGGAAAGTCTTACTGTCTCATTGTACCTTATAGGCAGAAAGTGTACCTTTAGACCAGTGCCGATAATGTTTGAAAACAAAATAAATTATAGTAGGATGAAACCCATTGTAAAAGGAGGAGAATAGTACAAAAATTAAAGGAAAAATAAATTATGGGCGATCTGAGGTCGGGAAGGGGGAGAGGGGGGGATTTTAAGGAAAAAAAATAGCTTATCTCGATTTCCGGAAAAACTACAAGTCCTATGGAAAAAAGTTAAATTAATGGCAAAGTTGTAGGTAATAAAAAGATCTACATCTTTTGCATTCACACTTTTTTCACATAACCTCAAATTTTATGTGAAAAATTCAAAAAACCAAGATTTTGGTTTTTTATTTTTATCTTTTACAAATAAATTTATTTTTTAACTAAATTTTTTGAAATTTTACCTTTTCATGTCCTGAATACACCGTAATTTATTTGATTTGAAATAGTACATTGTTCACCGAGGGAGGAAAGGAACCGATTACTAGCGAGGGAGCAGTTTGTGGCCCGAAGGCGCAGCCTAGGGCCACAATACTCCCGAGGTAGGAATGGGACTTTCACCCGAGTGCTACACAGTGCTTTATACTACACCTGTGAGGAACATTTAAAGTATTTATAAAATAAAATCAAAACGTAAGACACCATGTAAGACACAATTTAGCTTAGAATTTGACATAATGTTTATAAATATTTCGCGCTTCTTTTGTTTTTTTTTTATTCTTCACAAAAGGATGTCAGTGGCACGGAGATTCCATATTTAAATTATATGAAAACTCTTTGGGCAGGTGCGCGCCATAGATCAGATAACACGTGAGAAATGAAAATTCATACAACTTTCCAGTGCTGGATTTACACATTTGCCGCCCCAAAGCTTTAAAATGTTTGCCGCCCCTACCGACTCCTAAAATTAGATACACTGTTTAGGTACAATACAGTTAATTTCTTTCTTTAGGAAATAATCTAGTTACCAGATTACTTTTCCAACTTTTTTAAAAGTAAAGCAAAGCTTGGTTTTTACTACACTACTTATAAAGTTTGGTAGGCTAAGGAAGATATGTAAGTAAGGCCCGATACTGTTAACTATGCACCTTTTTTTTTGTTTTCGCGGGGAATACTTGGCGTAGGGCGTGTGTGGGACTCCTGGTGAACCGGTCTACCCACTAAACCACGCGGCGGCCTACATCGGCAGTCGAGAGGAGCTCCAGGAACGCATCAGCGACTTCTGGAGTCCCCCCCGCCTTACCACATGACTAGGGTACATCTCAGGGTAATCAATAAATTAGCCTTGGTACAGGACGATATCGTGCCTCTCTCTGTTTTACACAATAAAAAGTGGGACACCGACCCGCCCCAAACGACACCAGCCGCACCAGGGTATAGCCTGCTCGGGTCGCTTGTATTGGTCACATTTCCCCAAAATGTGGCCGCAACGACTCTTAGGCAACGAATCTTAGGCAAAGATTGGGACTAGCTGCCTCTACAGCGTCCCCTTCGCCGCCTCCTTCGAGTAGGATCGGCCCTTTCCCGATCCCGCTCTGCGGACTCCTTCTGGAGCATTACGTTCTCACAGAAGGAGACCAGGTCTCTACGCTCGGACTCTCACACAGGGCAGTCTTGCAGCGTGTGCTGGGCGGAGTCCCGGTCGGACCCGCAGTGGTGGCATTGTGCCGTAACCTCACGTCCGTTTCTATTCAGATACTCACCGAAACAACCATGTGCGGTGAGTATCTGAGTCAATCGGTAGGTGACACAGTCGGTCCTCTCTATCCAAGCTTCGATGCTTGGCAGAACGGCTCCAACAGAGCCTTGGCTGGCACAGCCCTGTGTTTCGAGCCGTGCCCTCCAAGCCCTCAAGGCTTGCGTGTGTGCGTTCTGCCGTAGCATTTCAGGCTCATGATCCGGTGCTGTCCCTTCGCTATTCCGACCGAAGGAACGAATGTGGTCGTAGACCATCCTATCCATATCGGCCAGAATGTCGTAGGGTGGAGATTGAGCTGGGATCGTCACTGTCTCATACCAGATCGTACGGTAGCCCCGTACGATCCGAGTGGCCATCAGCCGCTGCAGACTCCTAAGTTGAGCCTTACAGCGGGAGGAACCTTCTCTTGGTCCCCCGAGATTAGGCAGCAGACGATGTAATGCCCCTGCTACCCCTCGAACCCAGGGGACTAATCGCCCGAAATGCTCTTCGAAGCTCCACCGACTGTCCAGGATGAGGCCTAGTGACTTCATGTTCTAGCCCACCCGGACTTCAGTGTCACCCACTTGGAGGCGCGAGCTGGATAGTTTCTGCCGCTTACGTAGGCTATGGAACCAAATCGCGACCACGACCCTTAGGCCCAGCTTACGAATCTTTTCCACAACACAAGCCACTCCCTGCTCTGCGAGCAGAAGCACTTCCTCGAAGCGTGACCCTCTGGCCAGTATTAGGATATCGTCCGCATAGCAGACGACCGCATCGTATGCGAGGTTCAATAATAATTGGCCCAATACAGAGTCCTGAGGAACCCCGCAACACACTTTCATTCGATTCTCCACCCCATTCCGAACCACAAACTTGACCGTCCTGTCGCGCAGATAGGCCTCTATGATATAACCATGCACCTGTCAACGTCAATATATTCAAGAGTTGGCAGTACTTGGTCGGCGACGGCGGGTTGTGGAGGAGATACGCGAGCGAGTGAATAAAATTCAACTTCTGCCAACCGGCACGACCTAGACAGCTCCAGGTACACAGTTACCAAAAAATATTGCACATTCGATAAACGTCATTAACTGATTTTAATTTAACTCAATTTAACACAAATTTTATAATCAATTTTGAATTGAAGTTCATAATAATAAATAAATATTTCGGACTTCTTACACACAACGCCATCCAGTCCTAAACTAAGCAGAATTTGTCGGTCGTCTATAGGTCGGTCCGCCTCAGGGAAGTGTTGGACGCTAGCATGCCCTCCGGACGCTTCCCTGACAGCTGGAAGAGCGAAAATTTGGTCAAACTCCAGAAGACAAGACGGTCTGCCGATTCAGTCACGGCCGGTCCATCGTGTTGCTGGACGAGTTGGGTAAGCTGTTTGAGAGGGTGCTCGCTGCCCGCATCGTCCGGTACCTATGCGAGGTAGGCCCCGATCTGTCGGACAACCAATTTGAATTTTGGTAAAGGCGTTCGACGGTCGATGCCATATTGTGCCTGAGAGCCGTGACCGAAGAGGCAGTAAGTAGTGGCGGCGTGCTGTTGGCGGTGTCCGGGGACATCGCTAATCCATTCGATAGTCTGCCATTTAGCTGCAACAGGGAAACACTCCTCTATCACGGAGTGCCCGAGTACCTGGGGCGACTATTTGCAGACTATTAAGACAAGCTGGTTGCACGGTTTTTTTTTGACTGCACGGTTGGCCTAGTGGTTTAAGCGGTCGCCACGCCGCTCTCTACTGCGCCAGGTGTCGCGGGTTCGAATCCCACGTGGGATAACACTTTGTGTGATTCACAAATTGTTGTTCTGAGTCTGGGTGTTCTTTGTGTCCGTTTCATGTGTGTTTGTAAAGTCCCCCGCGACACAGGAATTCATATTCCTAATGCGGGAGTTGTCTTTTTAAAAAGAATCAAAGAGCGTACCGTCATGTACAAGTGCCAAGATGGTGTTTTGAGACATCGGGCCTAGTCGTGTTTCACAGGAGTTAATCCTCGGAAAACTCCTGTGGAACATGGTATACGACTGGGCCCTTCGAGGGCGTCTCCCCCCGGGCTGGACGCAATCTGTTACGACGATAACACTCTGGGTACAGCCACAAGAGTAGTCTCTCTTGTGGTTGGGCGCATTGAGGCGTTGGACTTGCTGGTGGCCCTGAATAAGACGAAGGCCCTTTTGTTCCATGGGCCCCGTCGTAGGGTACTTCCCGATGCCTCCATCGTGGTCAAATCGGTAATTGTAGTGGTCCGGGCCCAGATGAATTATCTGGGCCTGATCCTTAACGGTAAGTAGCTCTTCGACGAGCACTTCCGACAGCTTTCTTCAAAGCTAGTCGACACTGCCACCGCACTTAGACGACTTTTGCCCAATTCGGATGGAGCCAATGTCGCGACGTCACAACTGTACACGGGAGTTGTCTGGTCTATGGCACTGTACCGTGCACCGGTGTGGGCATCCGCGTGTTCCGTACGTCGTCATGAAGAGATAAGCAATTCAGTCCCCGCTTCAGTGAGAGGAGGCACTGGGAGGGGTTCAGAGGGCGTAATAACGTAATAACCTTGGACCTCTGCTATTTCAGGTGCAGAGTGGCACACCATGTAGTTTTAGTCGATTCGATGCCGACATAAAGCCCCGTTACAAACACCGGTAGGGTGACGGCCTGAGGGGGTTTCCACACGTCAAAAAAGAAAGTGTTTAAATGGTCGCCACGCGCGTTCTACTGTGTTGTGGGTTCCTACATGGGAAAACACTTTCTGCGATTCACAAATTGTTTTCCTAAGTCTGGGTGTTCTCTGTTTTCATTTTATGTATGTTTGTAAAGCCCCCTGCGACATGGGATTTATACTCCGAGTATGTATTTTAAAAAAATATTAACATTTGTGTGTCCGCAACCCTACTTTTTTCTGTACCATATTTTTTATAGGGCCATTTTGCCGCCCCCCTAATTCTGCCGCCCCAAGCTTCAGCTTTTTCAGCTTCTATGGTAAATCCGGCCCTGCAACTTTCTCTCCCGCTAAAACACGTTAGAAATGGATTTTCATACATTTTTTCCTCCCGCTTATTTAGGTCTAGGAAAAGAGTAACTTTCTCTTTTCATTTTCAGGGAATAATGAATACTGTTCCGATCAGGTGTAGTATAATATCTATTTTTTCACCTCATTTTGACTGAATACCGAAAAAAAACCCTAATTTTCAATCGAAAATTCATCTGTCAAAATATCAACTTTTAAATAAAAAAATAGGGTGTTTTCTATTCAATGAAATCTCTACTTTCCCATGGTGTAAATATATATATATATATATATATATATATATATATATATATATATATATATATATATATATATATATATATATATATATATATAAAGTAAATCTTCTCAGAAAATGAAAAAAAATTAAAAAACTCGAATTCGATTGTTTTTAATCGTTATTGAGATACTAACTTTCAAACTTTCGCGTTCCATGAAAATTAATATTATTTTTATGGGAATTAACGCGATCACTTATTTAGGGTATTACATACCTCTGATTTGAAATCGAGATAAGCCATTTTTTTCCCTTAAACCCCCCCTCTCCCTCTTCCCGACCTCAGATCGCCTGTAATTTATTTTTCCTTTAATTTTTGTACTAATCTCCTCCTTTTTTCTTTTTTATGTTCACTTTTTGTTATTTTAAGAGACCAGGGTAGAACCCTGGTCTACTTAGGGACAGATTCCAGTTTGTAATATCAAATGAACAGTTATTTTACTGACTGCCTACAAAAGTGTATACAGTGCTTAAATAAAAAAAACTATTTTCAAAAGTTTTGTCTGTCCGTCTGTTTGATTATACTAATCTCTGGAATGGCTGAACTTGATCTAACGGGACTTTCCCTGGTAGATAGCTGATGACATAAGTAGTAACTTAGGATAACTTTTTTTAGACTAGCTTAAAAACTGATTTTTAGTTATAACCATTAGAGCTGGTAACTAAGTAATCTTAGCAATAATAGAAGTAGGAATGGAAAAGGCAAAGGCAGGCAAACCCCCCTTCCTTAATAACTATTGATCTGACTGAAGATTCCTTACTGAAACAGAATTATTCAGTTAGCAATAAGAAAATAAAAAAGTATGCGAAACTGAATAGATTAATTAAAAAATGTTATCAATTTAGGAAACAACACAAACACTTTTCCAAATATATTCCACTGAGGAAAGAGCGTGTTAAATTAGTTAATAAGTTAAATAATTACCAAATAAAGTTAGAAGACAGTATAAAAATATATGAAATTGATACTCAGTATTTGCAGTCTGAAATACAGGTACTTCAGGACTCACTACGTTCCCTTTCTAGTAGGTATGAAATTTCTCAGAACGAAATTAAAGAACATATTTTTGCAGCAAAGGAGTTGGTAATGTGTCAATGTTTTTGTCAGACAGTTACCAACCATGATACTGTCCAGCCTGAGGTAATGGAGTACCCATCCCAGGTTGAGAATTTGTCTCAGGACAGTATACTGAACCAGGAATCAACTAATATGACACAAGATTCACACATGGTACAGCCTGAGTTATATGATAGTCTGCCTGAGATTGATAATTTTGTCTCACCTAATAGTCATGATTGTAATCATTCAGTTATGTTCTCTGACAGTATAGGTAGGGGGCTAGGTAAATTAATTAGTAATAACCTGAGTTATTGTACCCAAAACAATTGTATGCCCGGGTCAACCTACAAACAGATTATGGCATCAGTAACAAAAAGTGTTTGTGATCCTAGTACCACCATTAGTATATGTATTGGCAATAGTTCTAACATTAAAAAGGAAGACATCACTGACTGTGTTTCAGAGTTGTTGAAGTTGAATTGTAAGAAAATCATATTGTGTGCTTTTCCATATTTTGAAAATTTAAGTAATAGTAAAAACAATTACATTCACATGTTAAATAACCATTTACATTTTTTAGTAGGTCACTATAGTGATAAACTTATATATCTTGATATCAACACTTTTGTTGATAAACTTAGATCGACTCGGGGTAAAGTGCATCTACCTATTAGTTGTAGACACAAAATAGCTAGGCTATTAGCTTTTAATATTCACACAGACATAAGTAGTATGTCTAAGTTTAGTTATATTATTAACACGGCGACTATTACTAATAATAGTAATGTACAGGTGACTTTAAATGAATATAGCATTAGTGCTATAAATGTTTACAAACATTGTACTGAGGAGAATCCATGTGTCACCGTGGAAAATCCTCAATTAGGGTCTATTAGTAATAGGGTCTTTTTGTCTGAGGATGGCACGGGAGTCTCCGGCCTCACTCCAAATATTAATATTAATTTAAACTAGAAAGTGAGACAATGGAAGGTACCATTAACAATATTGTTAATCCTACCAACATTAAGGTACCTTCTTGCACTCAATTAGTTAGCAAAAAGGGGCCTCATCAGAACACCTTAAAATTATTCCACCAAAATATCCAAGGCATTTCTTCCAAATTATTAGAAATTGAATTGTTTTTAGAAAATAGTAAGTTTGACATTATTTGTTTTACTGAGCATTGGCTACAGGATTACCAAATGCTTATTAACTTTGAGATCTATATGGTGGGTAGCTGCTTTAACCGTAAAACTATGCTTCGTGGAGGTTCCCTAATTTTAATAAAAAATAGTTTTAAATTTAAGCAACGTGATGACATAGTGGATCTTTCGGTTGAACATTGTGTCGAACTGTCCTGTGTTGAGCTAGATAAGCATGTAATTGTGTGCGTGTACAGACCCCCAAACTATCAAAACTTTACCTTATTTGAATCGATAATGGAAGATGTCCTGGCAAAACTTGCAGCCAGTAATAAATATACAATTATTTGTGGTGATTTTAATATCAATATTTTAGAAGAAAATTCAAATAGTAGTCGGTTAATAAATCTTTTTAAGTCATTTGACTTGACCAACACTTTTATAGAACCTACTAGAGTCACTCCATCTTCTGCTACTTGTATAGATAATGTTTTCTGCAATTGTAATTACTTAGATAAAGCCATAGTAAATTGTCTACCGTCTGACCATAGTGGACAAACAGTAACTTTTAGGTGTAACACGCCATTGCAAAAAGTTCAGATTAAATTTAGACCTATAACTTCCAGCAAATTAGATAGATATAATAATTCCCTACAAAACAAATTAAGTGTTATGAGCCTTGACGATATTAATATAAATCAATTGTATGAGCGTTTCTTTTCAATAGTTCACACGGAATTCAACAAAACTTTTGAAAAGAAGACAAAAAGTATTTGCCCTAAATTTATATTTAGTGATTGGGCAACTAAAGGTATCAGAATAAGTAGGGAAAGACTATTTGAGCTTTATGGCCTTAAGCCTTTTATAAACTCTGAAACTTTTAACAAGTATGTTGCTAAGTATTCAAAAACTTTTAGAAATACATGCAAGGTTGCTAAAGCCCTGCACATTAGCAACAAGATCAAATCGGCAGAAAATAAAATAAAGACAGTTTGGAAAGTCATAAATAACGAGACTAACAGGAAGAAAATACGTAACACTAGCTACACATTAGATACAGCATGTGGTCCTAAAAGCTCAAATCAGGAAGTAGCTGAAGAATTTGTAAATTTCTTTACCAATATACCATCAAAAACTACTGAGGCTCTTAATTCCTCACCTGATGTCTCAATTGAATTATTAAAGGCGAATGTGTCTAGCTGCCTGGCTGAATTTAAATTTAAACATATTAACCCTATGATAGTTATTAAGGCTTTCCGGCAAATAAAAATCAAACTGACCGAAGATCTATGGGGAATGTCTATCAAAGTTTGTACATCCATACTTGAGACTATAGCCCCATACTTAGCTTTAATTTTTAATTTATGTGTTGACCAAGGAGTTTTCCCTGATTTAATGAAATTCAGTAAAGTAATACCTCTTTTCAAATCCGGGGACAGTAAAGATACTAATAATTATAGACCTGTATCCGTGTTACCAGTTTTTAGCAAAGTTTTTGAAAAGGTAATGCTTGATCAAATGCTCGATCATTTTAACACCAATAGAATCATACATGATCAACAGTATGGTTTCACCAAGGGACGTTGTACAACTGACGCCGGTGTAACCTTATTAAAGCATATATTTACTGCGTGGGAAGAGTCCCAAGACGCCATAGGAATTTTTTGTGACCTCTCCAAAGCATTTGATTGCGTAAATCACGACACATTACTTTTGAAACTTGAGCATTACGGACTAGGAAAACTTGCACTGAATTTGGTTAAATCTTATTTGAGTGATAGACAACAATATGTGCAAATAAATGGTGTTAATTCACAGGGTTTAAAAGTAAAAATGGGGGTTCCTCAAGGCTCAATATTGGGTCCCTTCCTCTTTCTAGTATATATAAATGATCTACCATATTTATTAAAAAATCAACCTCAAAATATGGTGCTATTTGCTGATGACACTTCCTTAATTTTTAAGATAAATAGACGGGCCCAAAATCTAGATGACGTGAATAATGCCCTAGTTCAAGTCCAGAATTGGTTCACAGCAAACAATTTGGTATTAAATGAAAAAAAAACCAAATGCATAAGATTTGCTTTACCGAATGTTAAGAGTAGTGATTGTGATATAATATTGAATAAAGAGAAACTTGAATTCGTAGATAAAACTGTTTTCTTGGGGATTACGCTTGATGCAGGGCTACAATGGGGTTCTCATTTAACATCTCTTGCGGGGCGGCTAAGTTCAGCAGCATATGCTATTAGAAAAATCCGTCAATTTACTGATGCAGATACCGCTAGACTGGTCTATTTCAGCTACTTTCATAGTATAATGTCTTACGGCATCTTGTTATGGGGACGGGCTGCAGATATTGAGTCTATATTTATTCTGCAAAAAAGAGCCATCAGAGCCATATATAATCTTCGTAGGCGCGATTCTCTAAGGGAACTGTTTAAAAATATTGGCATCATGACGGTACATAGTCAATACATCTACGAAAACATAATGTACGTCAGGAAAAATCTTCATCTTTTTGGCAAAAGAGGTGACAAACATAATTACAGTACTAGAAATAGGGACCAACTAGTTCAGCCAGGCTTTAGACTCGCTAAAGTAGACTCTTCTTTTATGGGGTACTGTTTGAGATGCTATAATAAAATTCCACAAAGTATTCTTGAACTGAATGAGACAAAATTTAAAACATGCATTAAACGCACACTATGTAAGCAAGCATATTACAAGTTGAGCGATTATATCGCTGATAAAAATGCTTGGCTCAATGCTGGTCCTGCTTCACAAGGACAGGGGCGCATAAATTGATAGCATTAAATGGTATTGTTGGAGCTGCTGAAGATTGTACAACTTTCTTTGCATTGTATAGATTCAATCTCTTTAGTATTATATAATCGCATGGCCCATATTGTGTGAGTACTATGTACTAGGAAGCTATTCAAGCTATCATTCACTGAAAACCTACGTCTTTTCTTGACTTGAATCTGCCCTGGCGGTTGAGAGTATGTCATGCTCACTCAAATGTCACGCTGATGGTGGCGCGTGTGTCGGATCATTTAATTCCCTTCAAAATGGTTGAGTTGAATGGTGCGGATCCATGCGTCATGTTCGTGAACGGGCGCTGTCAGTTGTGACTGGTCATCTCTTAGTTGCCACGGCTTATTTGAATTAATTATTTTAATTTTCAATTGTATTTTTGTTGTACTATGGACACTTTTAACGTGCACGTCTTGCTACATCGTTCTCACATAATGTACCATCTCAACATGAATGATGTAACCAAGATTTTGTAAAAAACATTTTGATTTAAAAGAGTGTCCATGGAGTTTCTTGCCCGTTCTTCTCCATAGAGATCTACGCTAGGGAATGGGCAACTACAGTACTTTCACAGTTTTTATGTCTTGTGACTGGGACTGTAGCTACATTTTTGTTTCGACAATTCAAAAGTGCCTGTAACTGGCCTACTTGAAATAAATGCTTTGATTTTGATTTTTGATTTTTGATTTTGATTGCATGAATTTAACTGATTGTTGTTACATAAACTTACTCTCTGCACATATGGTGAGCTATATATCTCTTCAGTTTTTGATTTGCTTTCATCTACTTTGTACATTTCCAGGTTCTTAGTGCTTGCATAGACTGCCAATCCAGGCAAAAGAAAATCTCTGTAAGCTTTATTTGGATGCAGATTTAAACTATCACCTTTATTGCCAACACCTGTAATTAATATATAGAATGAAATAAAGAGACACATGATAATTATCTCACATCATAATAAACTATTTGCACAAATAAAAAATTAAGTGTCTGTTTGATTTTGTTGATAACTAGCTTTCCGCCCGCGGCTTCGCCCGCGTGGAATTCGTTTATATCGCGCGACACGGTAAGGGTAGATTAAACAATACTATTTTCGCGATAAAAAGTATCCTATGTCCTTTCCCAAGTTCAGTTCTATCTTCATACCAAATTTCATCAAAATCGGTTCAGTGGTTTAGGCCTGAAAGCGTAACAGATAGACAGAGTTACTTTCGCATTTATAATATTAGTAGGGATTTCAAATTAACAGCTATTACATAAGTAAAATGCATATGAAAGTAATCAAACACATTGATGATGTCATCTGCAGAGCATAATAATCGTCATAAGCCTACTACCCATATATGTTCTGCTTAGTTTAGGAGTATTGATTTATATAATACTGATTTATATTATTATTTAGTTATTGTGGAAAGCCTTGGAGTGGCCTGTGTTCAGCCGTGGACCTCCTTCGGTTGAGATGATAATGCCTATATAAAAATCATTTCGTTTTGATTACTCACCATCTACAAATTGATTTAAGATAATTTTAATATCAGGTTTTTTACAAATATTAGTGTCTTCTACAAGATCATAAACAAAATGTCTGCCTCTCATTTTAGCAGGTTTACCACCCTTCTTATGCAGAGGAGGAGGTGTTTTTCGTTTTAAAACAAATGTAGTCTGTAAATAAAAATACATGTGAGTTCATTTATGCTCTTTCTCATATAATATAGTTAAAACAAGTACTTAAGCAATAGGAATTTTTCATTAGATATTAAATTTAATGCAATTATTTACCCTCATTTGTTGATAGAATAATTGAGGCCCAGGAGGTAAAGAGTTACATAAAAATGCACGTACTCCTAACATAACGAAGATCTACTTGGAAGAAGCCGAATCGGAGATATCAAACGAATAAAATGGTTCCTTTTGAGTTTTCTAATGTAAAGAAAATGCCTTTCACATCTGTGCGTTCATTTGGCTTCTAAATATAATTATTCATTCAATAAATCAATGAAAAATAGCCTAGGTACTTTTGTTTTTTATTTTAGGTTAGAGTACATTATTTGACACTTGACAGATTCTATTTTCATGTTTTGAGTTGGGGCCTAAAGCAGAGTCCGAGTCTACTCGGATTTAGACTTGTGTAACCACAGAGCAATACTACTAGAGAAATCACTCTTATGGAGCTGTCAAATAATTGTTAGGGTCCCGCTCACCCGCTGCATAACTTTGGCGCTAGCGTCGGGCTATTTGATTGGTCTAAATTTTATGTCAAAATTTATATGTTTCTAACTTAGACTAAGAATGACCTAGACCGGTCATATGCGTGCACCCGTAAGGGATAGCAACAAAGTACATTAAATATTAATGTTGCCAGGTTAAAACAATTCCCCCTTAATAAGGGAGAATCGTTATTCCGTTTACTGTTCCAAACGTTTTAAAAATCTGTCAAATATGGTTAGATTAAAATAGAAGGCCTTCAAAACGAAAGCTGAGGATGTAACCGGGATCAAGATTGATTACATTAAAAAAAACATATTTTAGAAGGTTATAGTATTTATTGGCCCTTAAATAAAATAAGAATGTTGAAGAAATTAGTTTAGTTTTCTTGTCTCTAGTTATCAGCATATTTTTGTACTGTAATATATCCTTACGTTCAAATATCTTTATATATATAATTCTTCTGTGAGTGTGTATGTCACTGAACTTCTCTCAAACGACTGGACCGATTTTGATGAAATTTTGTGTGTGTGTTCAAGGGGATCTGGAAATGGTTTAGATTCACAATTGGACCCGGTAGGTGGCGCTGCGATCAAGTTCTGGAATTGTAAAGTTGGGCGGTACGAAGTTCGCTGGGTCAACTAGTTTTTACATATAGCTTTGCTATTGCCCAACCTTGTCGTCCAGTAGCCTTCAACCACATTTTACGCACATTTTCATCTTTTGGAAATCTGGAGGACAATAAAACACAAATCAAATCAAATCAAATTAAATTTCCTCACCATATGGGGTAATTTCAAAAGGCTGATGCGTTATCCCTAAAATGCTGGTAACCTTGCAAAATTACCTTAACACATTAATGGTCATTCAAACTTTAGCTTTGACAACCTACGCAATTTGGTCGGATAATTACAAAATTTTCACATTTTAGAAACTAGTTTTTATCACTTATTTTCAATTATTTCTGCACATTAACAAACAAAAATTGATGTAATTAATCGTAGCTAATATTAAAAACAATATTAGGCCGATAAAACGCTAATTTTTTATACTTACGTGTGAAAGGTTATATTTTCATATTTCCATTCACTACGGCTTTTGCAGCCGAAAACGCAACACTGTACCATATTTGTTAAAGTATCTGGGTTGAAAACAATTAGTTAAACTAAAAATCACACAGTAATTCACTCAAAAAGCCTTATTTTCACTCCTGATAAATTACCGCTTTGAAATTTGTTTGACACAAATGTTTTGTGACAAACCTATACGGCGATAAGGATAAAAAATACGTATCTCTATTTTTCTCTAACACACTGGAAAATGGTATCGTTATCTCACTCTCTCGTGGTAACGCTTGTTGGCATGTCAGGTCTTGGTCATTCTTAGTCTAAGGTTTCTAACCTCCATTAAATAAATGTAGTGAATTGTAGTCACAGAGCAACGCTTTGTGTGTGTAACTCAGGAGTGATTCGTTCCACTGAACTGCTCATTTGCAGTGAACGAATTGAACTCGTTCAACTCTGTGGAGTATTTCAACTCACCAACTCACCAACTCATCGCTCCCGCTCTGATTCAATACGAATTTACGAAACCGAGTTCTTGTGATTTCTTTGTTGTTGCATTCACGCACACTGCCTACTGTATAGCGCTTTCTTTTTCTATATATATTCGTCATTTTATAAACAAATATTTTAGTCTTTATTTGTTGTACGAGAGCGTTTATTTTAGAATAGCAATCCTTATTTTTATTCAATATTGCAATTTTGTTGCCGTTATGTAGTTTGTTTGTGAACTGAACTTCAAAAGGATTCCGAAACTAAACTTACGCATTATAGTAGTATTGTTTTTTACTAACAGGTAATTATGTCAATCGTAATTAGTATTTGAAATTATTATACGTTGTAAGTATAAGTTTGAAATGGTATAGGTAGATATTGTCACATTTAAAGTGAAATCTGTAAGATATTATTTATATTTGTCACTTTAATTGTCAGTCCTAAGCCTGAAGAAAGTATGAAGGAAAATTGAAATATCCAAATCAATAAACTATAAACATTTACTCTCGTTCACAGTTCATGAACAATGCAACTCACTGAGTCACTTAGCTAAATCACTCACTGAGTCATAGAACTAAATGAGTTGCTGCAACTCACAGGGTGCCCGCACACACACAATAATATTGGCAATAAAGTACGTATTGCCGATAATATTGCGTGTGTGCGGGCTGTATTGTACAATATTATTGTGGATTAAAGTGTGCGGGGCCGTGTGTCACAATATTATTGTACAATATTATTGTGTGTGTGCGGGCACCCACAGAGTCACAGAGCGAAATGAACTGCTGAGTGATTTAGATGAACTAGTACATTTTACTGAAGGAGATTTGGTGAGTTGAATCTTTAATGTGAACTGTGTTGCCCAAGTCTACTCGGATTAGACGCCGGCGTCCGAGTACGCTCGGATTAGGTGTCTACATAATACGAGTACCGTCCGAGTAGACATCCGAGTGCACTTGGTCCGAGCCAACTCTTATTGTGAAAACGTGGCTTTAAGTAAGGTACCCAAAAAACCGAATTTCTTTTATATAAACCGATTTTAAAAATATCCGGAAAGTAAAAATATTTTTGAATTATAAAATAAAAGTATTTTTAAGTTTTTCATAATTGAATTTAAGGGGCCGGTGAAGGGTGAATTGTCTGAAGTGCCTTGCAGTGACTGTGCCGGCTGGTGAACGTCGCTGGGCCGCAGCGAGGATCTCCGGAGAAACACGAGCCCGAGGATCGCTCGGGTGACGGTAACACCACTACAAAATTTTGAAATTTTAACAAGCAAATTTTAAACAGGCATTTTTTTGCAGCTGTAACTACCAACTTTTTGGAGTGGGAGGAATGATCCTTCCTAATAGAACTTAGTACATGTACTACATAAGTCTAATTTGTTTACGTCTGAAATTTTTTTTTTCATGTCTACAAAATGCCTAAGAGGTTACACGATAGGGTAAAAACACGGATATGTTTTTACCTTATCTTGTAACCTCTTGAGATTTTTGTAAAATAATTTAAATTTCCACACCTATGTTGTATTGTAAACGGTAACTATAACTAATAAATAATATACAATACCATGTGCGATCGAGATAGTTGCGGAGCTACCCTACCCCAGCCTGCAAATTTATGATATTCGCAATAAAAAAAATACTAATCGACAGATTTTAAATAGCTCAATTCAACTACGTAGCCCTTTCAAATTGCTCACCTTTAATTATTTAATTAAAAACAAATAAAGTCCTTGAAAAAGATTTAATTTATCTGTATATTCAAACTCCTATATCTTGTGATGTATACAATATTTCAAATTGCTCAAAGTTCTAAAATACTGCTCAAGTTGCATTTGTAATTGCTCAAGTAGAGTTCTCACCAGCTCCACTTTCCTTAATTATTAAATAAATATAAATAGTTTGAATAAATTTTTAACCAAACAATAACCTACCCTACCCCAGAATGCAATGAAAAAAATACTAATCGATAGATTTTCAATAGCTCAATTTAACTACGTACCCCTTTCAAATTGCTCACCTTTAATTATTTAATTAAAAATAAATAAAGTCCTTGAAAAAAAATTAATTTATCTGTATATTCAAACCATTATATCTTGTGATGTATACTATATTTCCAATTGCTCTAAGTTCTAAAATGCTGCTCAAGTTGCATTTGTAATTGCTCAAGTAGAGTTCTCACCAGCTCCACTTTCCTTAATTATTAAATAAATATAAATAGTTTGAATAAATTTTTAAAAATTAATTTTTAATCAAAATTTTTAATTTGTATAAATTGAACATAATGAATAGGTCAATAAATAATAAAAATACCTGATAATAGATGATGTTGTGCTTGGAGTATTACAGTTTCATTTCACTATGATGAGGTTATGAAACACTTGATTTTTTTGCCTTGCGACTCGCGCTACTTTTTGCGCGCATGCGCAGCATTCACTTATCTGTACGTTAAATTTATTCAAACTATTTATATTCATTTAATAATTAAGGAAAGTGGAGCTGGTGAGAACTCTACTTGAGCAATTACAAATGCAACTTGAGCAGTATTTTAGAACTTTGAGCAATTTGAAATATTGTATACATCACAAGATATAGGAGTTTGAATATTCAGATAAATTATTATTTTTTCAAGGACTTTATTTATTTTTAATTAAATAATTAAAGGTGAGCAATTTGAAAGGGGTACGTAGTTAAATTGAGCTATTTAAAATCTATCGATTAGTATTTTTTTCATTGCATTCTGGGGTAGGGTAGGTTATTGTTTGGTTAAAAATTTATTCAAACTATTTATATTTATTTAATAATTAAGGAAAGTGGAGCTGGTGAGAACTCTACTTGAGCAATTACAAATGCAACTTGAGCAGCATTTTAGAACTTAGAGCAATTTGAAATATAGTATACATCACAAGATATAGGAGTTTGAATACACGGATAAATTATTATTTTTTCAAGGACTTTATTTATTTTTAATTAAATAATTAAAGGTGAGCAATTTGAAAGGGGTACGTAGTTAAATTGAGCTATTGAAAATCTATCGATTAGTATTTTTTTCATTGCATTCTGGGGTAGGGTAGGTTATTGTTTGGTTAAAAATTTATTCAAACTATTTATATTTATTTAATAATTAAGGAAAGTGGAGCTGGTGAGAACTCTACTTGAGCAATTACAAATGCAACTTGAGCAGCATTTTAGAACTTAAAGCAATTTGAAATATAGTATACATCACAAGATATAGGAGTTTGAATATACAGATAAATTAATTTTTTTTCAAGGACTTTATTTATTTTTAATTAAATAATTAAAGGTGAGCAATTTGAAAGGGGTACGTAGTTAAATTGAGCTATTGAAAATCTATCGATTAGTATTTTTTTCATTGCATTTTGGGGTAGGGTAGGTTATTGTTTGGTTAAAAATTTATTCAAACTATTTATATTTATTTAATAATTAAGGAAAGTGGAGCTGGTGAGAACTCTACTTGAGCAATTGGGCGGTTTTCAAAATTTTGCTCAGGGCTATTTTGCCGTGTCCTACGAGTTTGACCATTGATTAAAAGGCAAA
Source organism: Phragmatobia fuliginosa (assembly GCA_932526445.1). Classification (NCBI taxonomy): domain Eukaryota; kingdom Metazoa; phylum Arthropoda; class Insecta; order Lepidoptera; family Erebidae; genus Phragmatobia; species Phragmatobia fuliginosa. The sequence continues at coordinate 11,860,152 of OW052074.1, read as the reverse complement.
AATGTAGGAAGTGAGTATCAAATTATTTTACGTTAGGGTAAAATGTTTAACTTACTGTAAAAAAAAAGATAAACATAAGACTTAAACGGAAAACATATTTTAATATTTAATAAAATACCAAATATTATCCTACTTTTTTATGTGTCCTTCATCATATCCTGGATTTTGATTACGTATTTTGGAGAATTTATAAGCTATATTTGGATATCTTTAGTATTACTCGAATGAAATAACTCATTTTATTTGTTTTTAAATAAAATATAATAAGGTTGTAGTATATTTTTCTAATATAAATACTGAAATTATTGGATTTAAAAAACTGGCCACAGCGGACAGTCCTGTACGTAACGGTATGATTTTATAAAGAATAACAATAATATTGTCTTTGACTCTTAACTATTTTTAAGCAATGCCATATTGACGATGTTTTTATCATTCCTTCGTTCTTTTCCTTTGAATTAAAACTGAAGAAATTCAATCGTCAACACTTGCGGTCCGTGACGTGCGTGACGGGTCTGTTTTGTTTGTCCGGTACGAACATTGATTTTGAAAGGTAAGATCCACAAATTTTATATACTACTCGTGTTTAATTATAAGTAAATATGTTGTAGATAATGAATGTTTACTAGTAAACTACTATAATCAACTTTTTTTATACCAAAAAAACATATGATGACAAGTCCGCGTAATACGTAACGTCCAGGACGTGACGTGATGTATTATGTGGACTAAAAACGTGACGTACTGGACTCGTAAAGATGCGTTCATACTGTCTTGTGCAATTTAATATAAATTAAAAATATAATCCACCCAGAGAGGTAAACTCATTACCTTTATAGGATCTAGTCACCTCATGGTGAGCAGGTTTCCTTATTATGTTATAAATATCCTATTTAGACTAGCGATAAAGAGGGTGAACCCTAACATTCCTCACATCCTCGGCACTTCCTTACAAATTAATTTATTCCTACTCAGGTAAATTATGCCGTTGACTGGTGCCGAGAGAGACAAAAACAACGGCGATATGGACAAAAACAAAGAAAATGAAGAAAAATACAACAAATATAAAAAGAAAGAAGTCGAAAGACTGAAGAACATAAACTCAAGGTAAGTGAACTAAATAAGGAAGAAAAGGAAAAAAGACGGAAAATTTGGAGATAACAAAAAAGTAATAAAAGGGAAAATAAAAAAGTAAATAATACTAAGCCAGCTGTTCCAGTGACAGTGCCAGAGATGCAAGATAATACAAAATTGAAGAAAACAGAGATTGAATTACCGAAATTATAAAAGATATCAAAGGACATTAAAAACTTGTGAAAGTGAAAGAAAACTTGGAAAATGAAAAAGTTACTCTAAAAGAAGACCAAACAATCACGCAGAATTACCTACTTATTGGTTCCCTATTTTATTTTTGTTACTACTTATTTGACATTTTTTTGTATCTGTTGGATTTTTTTGTAAGTTAAGAAGTATTGTTACCTACTTAATGTGAAAATGAAACTGAGATAGACTTGAATCCCCTAAGTTTTTTGTAAAATATATTTTTAAAATGCTCAAATCAAAACAGTCTGTGATATTGACTAATTTTATAGAAATAAGTACAGTAAGTGATGTGACTTAAATAATATGTCACATCACGACGCTTTTGAAATGTTGAATAATATTGTATTTTTTCTAAAATGACTAGAAATTGTGCTCGTTGTAAACATAGCTTTAGAGTTCCTAAACGTAACGACTGTTGTCCACATACGTAACTGTCCTGTTTTGGCTGTTATAGTTTTTATTTTTTTATGAAAAAACCTTTGGGAGTTATGTTTTTGTTAATATATATTAAATGTCTTTTTGTTATTTTTTGTATTTAAAAAAACTTACCTATAATGTTAGTCTTTCAGAATAGTTATTTATTCACAAAGTTTGATAGTCCAGAGTGCCATTTAGTTACGTACAAGACATATTTTATATTTTAAACAGCACTAAGAGGCAAGATATCACAAAGTGGTATTAAATTTTAGAAGATTTTTATGTTGTTGATTAATCTATATCTATACATATAATAAATCTGTAGAAAAGTCATTTTTGTACATTGAAGAAATTGAAACAAAAAATAGCCAGCGTGTGAAAAGATAAGTAACAGAACCCATTTCCATCATTTTTGAAATTTTTGTCTGTTTGTCTGTTTGTCTGTTTGTCTGTTTGTTTGTGCGCACATCACGTAAAATCTACGAATTCAATGCTGACAATGTTTATATACAAAAATTATACGCAACTTGAGGTTTAACTTAGTTTTTGTTTCATCGAAATCGGTTCACTCTATCAAAAGATATGATTAATTTAGTGAGTTCAAGAAGTAAAATATTACGTTACGCAATTAAGTATAGTACTTGCAACGACATCTTAAGACTAAAAATAGAACTAATGTTGATAGTTGAAATCTAAATCCGATAGATGGCGTTGTGCAAATGACGTCATTTTCTGAATCGCGGTGTTAAGATTTTCCGCGCGAGGATGACGTCCACCGTGTTTACTAGGCAAATTGGGTTTCGTTAGGTGTCTTAAAAGTTCTTGCGTGTGTCGTAAAAGTTCTTTGGTTGCTTGGTTTATCGATTTTCTAAATTGGTCGAAAAAAAAGTATTTGCTTATCTTATTGGTTTCGTTTGGTCAACTTTGGTCATTGGTTTGAAGTACGAAGTTAAGATTGTATTTGATTTACTTCGTAGTTTGAATCCAATAGTGCCAATCGTTATACAGTAAGTTAGTGTTGCCAATTCGTTGAGTCACGACCACGAACAGACGATACGTTGTCACACTAGACTGTTCGACGCACCGTTCTTTTAAGTTTGTAGGCTATTCAGTCATAAGTGTTGTTAGTTTTGTTTATTGCTTTAATTTTCCTTGAAAATGCCTCAAAGAAAAAAAACTAACCTTTCGCTGCGTAGCCGAAATGCGAAAAGGATGAGACTTTGTAGGTCTCAGGAATCGGAAGAAGATCGTGAAGCACGGTTATCTGCTAACCGAGAGCACATCGCTCTTTCACGTGAATCGGAAACGTTCACCGAAAGGGAGTCACGTTTAAGTTCACAAAGAACACGGACCGCGACTTTGCGGTCTCAAGAGAGTATCCAGGAACGCGAAGACCGGCTGTCTGCTGATCGGGAGCGCCACTCTCTCTCACGTGAGTCAGAGACATTCACAGAAAGGGAGTCGCGCTTAAGTTCGCAAAGAACTCGGACCGCGACTTTGCGTTCTCAAGAGAATATCCAGGAACGCGAAGTTCGGCTGTCTGCTGATCGGGAGCGCCACTCTCTCTCACGTGAGTCAGAGACATTCACAGAAAGGGAGTCGCGCTTAAGTTCGCAAAGAACTCGGACCGCGACTTTGCGTTCTCAAGAGAATATCCAGGAACGCGAAGTTCGGCTGTCTGCTGATCGGGAGCGCCAGTCTCTCTCACGCGAGTCAGAGACTTTCACAGAATGGGAGTCGCGCTTAAGTTCGCAAAGAACTCGGACCGCGACTTTGCGTTCTCAAGAGAGTATCGAGGAACGCCAAGCACGTCTGTCATCTGACCGAGAGCGACACGCTCTCTCGCGCGAGTCTGAATCTCTCTCCCAAAGAGAAGAACGATTAGAAATAGCTAGACATAACTATGTAGGTGTACAAAGAAACAATGAAAGTTATCTTGCATCTGAAAGGGAAAGAATAGATGAACTAAGACGAGCAGAAACAGCAGAACAACGTCAATCTCGCCTAGAAATAGAACGAGCTCGATACCATATGAATAGAGAAACAAATAGCGGAGCTGATGAGTCCATGGAAAATGACGATGCAAATATTTTATTACCTTGGGACAATAGGGAAAAATCAGGGTTCACATATTCGTCTAGAATTAATTATGCTGGCTTTACTTTCGTGGGTGACATGAGAGAAATTTGTAATTTTTGTCATGCTTTGAAATGGAGGAAAGAGACAGATGGAATGTGCTGCTCAAATGGAAAAATTGTTCTTCCAAATTTCCAAGATCCACCACACTTACTTATAAGTCTCCTGAATGGCGATCATCCCCAGTCGAACCGTTTTTTGGATAATATTCGTTTATATAACAGTGCTTTCCAAATGACTTCCTTTGGGGCAAAACAAATAACGGAAGGACCGTTCATGCCAACCTTCAAAGTACAAGGTCAAGTTTATCACCTTATTGGATCTTTGCTGCCAGAAAATGAACCCAAATTTCTCCAAATTTATTTTGTATCCGATTACACGCAACAGCTCAATGTTAGAAATCACAATTTTCCCCAGCTCAATGCTGAGCTTTTGGGTCAACTTCAAGAATTGCTGCATCGCGTTAACCAGTACGTTCGTGAATTCAAAGCTGCATTGGAGTCAATTCCACAAGGCAGCAATGATTTCAAAATTGTTATAAGTGCCGATAGACGTCCTGTGGGTGAACACCGTGGAAGACACAATGCACCCGTCGCAGATGAAGTTGCAGTTGTTTTAGTCGACCAGGAGTGTGAGAGACGTGATATCGTGTTGCGTACACGCGACGATCGCCTTCAACGCATTTTGGAAACCCACCGAGCTTACGACGCCCTGCAATATCCACTAATCTATTGTCATGGTGAAGATGGGTACAATTTTGGGCTGTACCAAGTGAACCCTACTACGAGAGTCACTAATTATCAAAAAAAAATATCTGCTCAACAATACTATTCCTACCTTTTACAAATAAGGCAAAACAGTTTCGTATATTTGCAACGATTTCGTGGTTTGTTCAGCCAATTTATTGTGGACATGTACGCAAAAATAGAAACTGAACGTTTAGTGTATATTCGCACTAACCAGCGACGGTTACGCGCTGAAGAATACGTGCACTTGCGGGACGCCATGCAATCAGATAATAACGTCGAAAACTTGGGTCGATTGGTTATTTTGCCATCCAGTTTCACAGGCGGTCCGCGGTATATGCACGAACGAACGCAAGATGCTTTTTGTTACGTCCGTAAATACGGCCGGCCGGACCTTTTTATAACATTTACAACAAATCCAAAGTGGACGGAGATTTGCCAGGCACTTCTCACAGGACAGGCGTCATACGACAGACATGACATTATTGCTAGGATTTTTCATTTAAAACTCAAAGTCTTGATTAATCTACTTACAAAGGAGAAAGTTTTCGGTTCAACTCTTTGTTTTATGTATAGCGTCGAGTGGCAAAAGCGTGGTTTACCCCACGCGCACATTCTTCTGTGGCTGGAAGAAAAAATTCGTCCCGATGCTATAGACAGTGTCATAAGTGCAGAATTTCCGGACTATAATGCAGATCCGATTTTGCATGACATAGTAAAAACACATATGGTTCACGGGCCATGTGGCCTCTTAAACAGGGAATCACCGTGCATGAAAGATGGTCAATGCTCAAAAAAATACCCCAGAGCACTGAAAGAACTAACTATGGCTGGGGAAAATGGGTATCCGCAATACCGGCGAAGATCACCGTCACAAGGTGGTTTCACAGCTACTGTCAGATTCCGTGGACAAGAAATAATTCTAAATAATAGTTGGGTGGTACCGTATTCTCCAGTTTTGTCAAACGCTTTTCAAGCACACATTAATGTTGAAATTTGTAATAGCGTCGAATCTATAAAATATATATGTAAATATGTTAATAAAGGTAGTGATCAAGCCATGATAGCACTAAGAAATAACAACCAATTTGATGAAGTGACAAGGTATCAATCTGGCCGATACATAAGCTCTTCGGAGGCAGTTTGGCGCATTTTGAGTTTCCCTATTCATGAAAGGTATCCGCCAGTCATCCATCTTGACGTGCACCTGGAAGGCGGGCAGCGAGTTTACTTTCAGCCAGAAAATGTGGCAGAAAGAATGAACAACCCAAGACAAACCACCTTGCTCGCATTCTTTCGCCTTTGCGAAAGAGACAATTTCGCTAAGTCTCTGTTGTACAATGAAGTGCCACATTATTATACTTATAACAAGCAGCAAGGTGTTTTTAATCGCAGGAGACGTGGAACTGCTGTAGAAGGCGAGTCCGGCATTTTTAAAGAACACGTGATTGGAAGAGTATACACGGTGCACCCAAATAATGCAGAGTGTTATTATTTACGCCTTCTTCTTCACACAGTGCGAGGACCTACTTCTTTTGCTGAGCTCCGCAAAGTGGACGATATAGAATATCCCACATTTCAAGCTGCTTGCCGCGCACGGCATTTATTAGATGGCGATCAGCATTGGGATGATGCTTTAGCCGAAGCATGCGTCAGTGATAGTCCACATCGTTTGCGCCATTTATTTGCCATTTTGTTGACATTTTGTGGCCTATCGGACGCTGGGCAGTTGTGGCAAAAATATAAAGACGCGTTTGCCGAAGATTTTTTGAGACAGCAAAATATAAATAGTGAAACTTCTGACCAAGTACGTGAAAGCTGCCATAATAGGGCTTTGCTGGCTATACAAGATATAGTTACAAGTATAGGAGGGAACCCCCTCAGTCAATACGGCTTGCCGACACCGACAGTTGGTGGGGAACGAATTAATAGGGAGTATACATCTGAAATAAATTACAACCCCGAAGAGTTAGCAGAAATATTGCGAAATGGCTGTTCAAATTTGACGTCAGAACAACGTCAAATCTTTGATAGAGTATGCTGTAGTGTAGAACATTCATTAGGAGAAATGCTGTTTTTAGATGCACCTGGTGGAACAGGTAAAACTTTCCTCACTAAAGTTATCTTGGCTCAAATAAGGAGCCAAAACAAAATTGCCCTTGCCGTCGCTTCCTCAGGAATAGCTGCCACTTTATTACCAGGAGGAAAAACTGCACATACAACATTTAAAATACCAATCGACTTGGACCGCACAGAAAACCCTGTTTGCAACGTGTCTCGCAATAGTGATAAAGCAAGGGTTTTACGCGATTGCGCCCTTATCGTTTGGGACGAGTGTACGATGGCAAATCGTAAAGCTGTGGAAGCTGTAGATAGAACGTTGCGAGATATAAGACAAAATGACCGACCGATGGGAGGCTTAACGGTGCTATTCTGTGGAGACTTCAGGCAGACACTCCCTATAATACCCAGAGGAACGAGGGCCGATGAAATAGGTGCCTGTTTAAAGAGCTCTATTTTATGGCGTAGTGTCATATTAACTAATTTGAGCTTTAATATGCGAGCATATTTGGGAGGTGACGCAAACGCGCAGGTTTTCTCAAATTTACTACTTCAAATTGGTAACGGCACATACCCGACTCAAGAAGGAGGTAAAGTAACTTTAGTCGAAAGCCTGTGTTCTTCTGTTGCCTCACAGCAGGAACTCATTTCCTCTGTATACGGAGATCCATCAGAGATCTCGAACCATGACGCTGCTTGGCTATGCCAACGAGCTATTTTGGCACCTCGCAACGACCAAGCAGCAGCAATAAATTCTCAAATATTGGTACATGTTTCTGGAGAAAGTAGGGAATATTTATCTATTAACACGGTTTTAGAAGAAGGAGATGCCACCCACTATCCAGTAGAGTTTTTAGACTCTCTAAATACACCAGGTCTTCCAGCACACAAAATTTATTTAAAAGTCGGAGTACCAATCATTCTACTCAGAAATTTAAGCCCACCAAAACTATGCAATGGAACTCGGTTGAGAGTAACAAATCTCCAACGAAATGTCATCGAAGCCGAAATCTTAACAGGTTGCGGCTCCGGTGATGTTGTTTTCATTCCCAGGATACCCATTATCCCCAATAATTTTCCGTTTACTTTCAAACGTGTGCAATTTCCTGTAAGCCTCTGTTACGCTATGACTATTAATAAAGCCCAAGGCCAGACGTTATCCGTTGCGGGTGTCTAAGGTATACAAAGTTTACCCTGCCACTCGATAGATGGCGTTGCCCTATATTTCTGCATCTCGCAAGCTTTTGTTACCGCTGTCGATATATATGTACTGTGTGAGATTAATTATTTTTGTCGGCATTCTGGAGTTGTTATGTTATTCGTTGAGTGAATACAAGTTCAACTATATCTCGTTGTTTCATTAACAAAGCGCCCGTATTCCGATTAAATATTGTTCATGGTCCTTCGAGCCGGATACTGGAATACCTAAAGCGCTTTTTTGGTAGCTCTTCGGTGGTGATACGGTATATCACCCGCCTTGTTAGGACTGGTTCGTGGATTGCGGATCAGAGGATAATTGCCTACAGCGGGCACAAGAAAAGTGTCGAGCGCTGGAGGAGCAATTAAGTGGTGCCAATTCTTGATTCAACATTCAAGAGGCGCCACCGGGAACAGGCAGAAGAAGCGATACCGAACGGAGCTTAAAGTGTGGACAAGAGGTCAAAAGGGTCGCCAACGACGACAACAAAAGCTTCCAGAACTGACCACAAGAGGGCGACACTGGTACAACACTTCAACTTGGATTATAAAGTGAAATTGGTTTGTTGTGGTGTGAACACGGACAACTGTGAGTACATTTTTAATTTTATTTATAAGAAGATAAACATAGTGCAGTTGTGTATTTTCAACCTTAGAGACTCTAGTGACTTAGAATAATTTGTAGGAACATTTGAGATAGATTTAGCTTTTATAATTTATTTGGTTTTGGGACTTGTGTTAATTTTAAGTCAAAAGTGGTTGAGACGGGAAACCTATACCCGATTTTAGTTCTAATTTTATTCAAATTAGTTTAAAACACATAAAAAAAATTTTGTTCATTTGAGACTTATAATAATTTTATCTTGTATTTCAAATACACTCTTGTACTGGTGTAATTTATAAGTTCTCTAAATTGTTGTTACTTTTTATCATTATACCCTACATATTTGTGGGTTGTAAAAAATAAATAAATTACATTAAGATCGTATTAAATTAAGTTGGTAATTTCTTGCAATACTTTTACGAATATGGAGTCGTTTGATAGTCTACAGGATGACCTTAGGGATAAAATGCTTAAGGCAGTTACCAATTTTAAAAAGTCCCCTAAGGACAGACGAACCATAGCGTATGTAGAAACAAGACTAGAAAATTTTGAAAAACACTGGTCAATGTTTTATAATAACCACAGTAATGTGATAGGGCAATTTAAAAGGTCAGAATTTTATAGCTCGAATTATCATAAAAATGGTGTATATGATGTTGTTGAAGAACTATACATAGATCATAAAACGGAACTGAAAGAAATCCTTATAGAACTCAGAACTACTTCTACCGCGTCACAAATAGAATCTGACGGTCAAAATAAAAACTTAAAAAACAGAGTTAAGTTACCAGAAATTAAGATTCCGATATTTTCTGGTAGATACTCGGAATGGCAAACATTTAGAGATTTATTTTTAGGGTTGGTACACAACAATAAAAATTTAGATGATTCACAAAAATTTTATTATTTGAAAGGGCATCTAACGGGTGAAGCAGAGCAATTGCTTCGTAACATAAAGGTCACGTGTAATAATTATGACATGGCGTGGTTAAAATTAGATAGTACTTACAATAATAAAAAGTTTTTAGCTAAAGGTATACTTAAAAGGTTACTCACTCAGAAGTCATTATTAAATGAATCAGCTTTGGGAATAAAATATTTATTAAATAATACAACTGACTGTTTAGAGTCTATAAAAAATTTAGGGGTCGATATTTCCTCGTGGGATATAATAATAATATATATAATTAGTGAAAAATTAGACAATGAAACCAGAAAGGCGTGGGAATTAAAAATTTCTGAGGACTCTAATGAGGAACTACCCACCTTTTTAGAATTCTCGCGTTTCCTTACCGGTCGGTTTAGAGGATTAGAAGGTATGGAAACAAATTCCAAGGTTCCCAAGAATGCTCACAGAGGTATGCAATCATTTCTTTCTATTAAAGACAAGGGTTCGAAAGATATAAGCTGCGCATTTTGTTCATCGAGTCATAAAATAGGTAATTGTCAGGAATTTATTAAAGAGTCTGTAGGAAACCGGCGTCGGTTTGTTCAGGATAATAACTTATGTTTCATCTGTCTTAACGGTAACCATTCTGCCAGGATCTGTAGAATTCCACTACGGTGTCAAACGTGTAAACGGCGTCATAATTCATTATTACACCAGGACATTGATAATACTGAGCCGCTGTTTGAGAATGTTAGAGATTCTCGTGCGGGTGCTTCATCTGCGAATAGCATGAACACAAATACCAAGGAAGTTAGCGCGCAAGGTTCTGACAATAGCAAGACAATGGTGTCCTGCCTTTCGACCGGGAATAGCAAAACAGTTTTGTTAACTACGGCTTTGGTGAAAGCTGAGTCGAAGGATGGGACATACAGGGTGATTAGAGCTTTGCTAGATCAGGGGTCCCAGGGATCTTTTATTACGGAATCTATGGTCCAATATTTAGGCTTAAATAGGATTGCCACACGGAACACAGTTGTAGGCGTCGGCGGAGACAAAAGTGTCATATCGAAACACACCGTCACGGTTAAGATAAGGTCTAAGAAATCTCCGGACCTTTTCCTAAACGTTAATGCCTATGTGTTGAAGTCGGTGACTGCCCTTCTCCCAGTTACGAAAGTAACAAGAGTAGAATGGGTAGATCTGACAGAAAATGACTTAGCGGATCCGGAATACTACAGGCCTAACAAAATTGATATTTTGTTGGGCGCTGAGGTTTACAGTCAGGTCATTCAATCGGGCATCAAACGTAATTTGAATGGTACCTTGCTAGCACAAGATACGACACTTGGGTGGATAGTGTCAGGCATATCAGACGTAGACAATACTTCTCATATATCTTCACACATTACTGTTATGCATGCTAGTGTCGAGACGGACGATTTATTAAAACGCTTTTGGGAACTGGAGAATGAACCATCTGAAATTAGTAGAGTGCTTACAGATGAGGAAGTGAAATGTGAGGAGTTATTCGCTGCAACGACAACACGAAATGAGAGCGGTCGGTACGTAGTACGCTTACCGTTTCGCGATACTGGTTTGATGCGTCAGCTCGGTGAGTCGAAAGCTATAGCTGAAAAACGATTTAAAGCTTTAGAGACGAGATTGAGTAAAGATATTGCATTAAAAGAAAATTATAAGAACGTTATCAGTGAATATTTAGAACTAGGTCACATGGAGAAAATAACAGATATCCAAACTAAAAGTCAAAAACCCATATACTTGCCTCACCATGCTGTCGTTAGGGACGACAAGATTACAACTAAAGTGCGAGTTGTTTTCGATGCCTCCTGCAAGGGTTCCAATGGAGTTTCCTTAAATGATATGTTGTTGGTCGGCCCTACTTTACAGGCAGATCTTCGTCATATCATAATGCGCTGGAGACTAAATCCCATATGTCTTATCGCTGATATCATCAAAATGTACAGGCAAGTATTGGTCGATCGTAGGGATACCATATTTCAACGTATTTTATGGAGAGATAGATCAGACCAAGACTTAGAGGAATACGAATTGGTCACGGTAACCTTTGGGACAGCTTCAGCCCCCTTTCTGGCGGTTCGTGCACTTCATCAAGTAGCTTACGATGAGTGTCAGAATGACTCTAAAGTAGCGTCTATCATACTTAATGAGTTCTACATGGATGACTTAATGTCCGGGGCTGAAGATGTTAATCAGGCGTACCAGATTTACGAAAAAATAAATACAGTCCTATTGAAGGGGGGGTTTCAATTACAAAAGTGGAACAGCAACAGTAAAGAATTGATGACTAAAATCGAAGAACGCGAAAAGGTTAAAGATGAAAAAATAAAAATAAAAAATGACAATGTTACAAAAATACTTGGACTTACCTGGGATTCTCGAGCTGATGTCTTCAGGTACTCCGTAGAACTGACGTGTCCTGCCACACCTATAACTAAACGGAAAATCGTGTCTGATATTTCAAGATTGTTTGATCCTTTGGGATGGCTGGCACCTAGCATCATAATAGCAAAGGTAATGATACAAAAACTATGGTTAGTCGGTATTGGTTGGGACGACGAAGTGCCACCACATATTCTAAAAGAATGGACTGCGTATCGGATTAACTTACCTTCCTTGGTAAATATTAAAATTCCCAGATGGTACCACACATATTCTAGTGATATGAATAGACAGCTACATGGCTTTTCAGATGCCTCGAAGGTGGCGTATGCTGCTGTGGTATACCTACGAGTAGTCGATAAGGAAGGCAACGTACATGTGTCCCTTGTCGCAGCAAAAACAAAAGTAGCACCCGTTAAGCAGGTTTCAATACCCAGACTAGAGTTGTGTGGGGCTGTTTTACTGGCCAAACTGATGGTGGAAGTAGCAAGAGTCTTGAACGTGGATGATTTACGGGCTTGGACGGACTCTGAGGTTGTTTTGGCTTGGCTTAATTGTCACCCGAATCATTGGAAAACTTTTGTTGCTAACCGTGTATCAAAAATACTCACTACTCTGGATGGCCAACATTGGTCCCACGTCTCGTCAAAGCAAAATCCCGCAGATTGTGCTTCTCGTGGGATAGCTCCAAGTGAACTTCACAACTTGTCACTTTGGTTTGAGGGACCCCAGTTCTTGCGTGAATCAATAATTCATTATAAAAAGCCGAAACATTTAAGTACTAATTTAGAAGAAGTGAAGGTTCATACACACATTCTTGATGATTCCCTTTGGTGTAGATATTCCTCCCTTCAAAAATTAGTTAGAGTTGTGGCGTACTGTAGACGGTTCCTAAAATATAAAAGAACTAGAAACAGTAGAACAATACAGGGCGATCATTCTTTAACAAAGGCGGAAATTGATGAGGCAATGAAGGTCTGTGTGAAGAGGTGTCAAAGGGAATGTTTTCTGGAGGAAATTCAGGAATTGGAGTCTTCTGGTTCGAAGTTAAACATGGGAGGTAAATTTAAGTCTTTAAATTTATTCTTGGACTCGGAAGGGATCGTTAGAGTGGGAGGTCGGTTGGAGATGTCGCAATTGGAGTATGATCGCAAGCACCCAATTCTTATACCTAAAGATTCTTACTTCACCAAATTGTTAATAGCAGACGCGCATTTAAAGACGATGCATGGAGGACCCCAGGCTATGATAGCCTATTTGAGATCTGGGTACTGGGTTGTGGGAGTTAAAGTGCTCGTGAAAGCTTGTTACAGAAACTGTGTGATTTGTATTAGATATTCAAGTAAAACCAGGAACCAATTAATGGGCCAACTACCCTCGGCGCGAGTCACGCCTGATAAGGTATTTTTAAATACTGGGGTTGACTACGCGGGTCCTATTAACATCAGGGTATCACCGGGTCGTGGCAATAAATCTTACAAAGGCTATATCGCATTATTTGTGTGTATGTGTACAAGGGCTATCCACCTAGAGGCCGTCAGTGATATGACATCGAAGGGATTTTTGGCCGCATTTAAAAGGTTTGTAGCCAGAAGGGGTCGCTGTGCTCGGTTGTATAGTGATAATGGTAGCAATTTTGTGGGAGCTGCGCGTGAGTTGGCCGAGTTATTTGACGAGGAGAAGTCAGGGTTTGTACCGGAGATATCGGAGAGTCTTGCGAACAATGGGACTCAGTGGACTTTCATTACTCCACATGCACCAAATCAAGGTGGTCTATGGGAGGCGGGCATAAAGTCTACCAAGTACCATCTCAAACGAGTAGTCGGTAATTCAACCTTGACTTTTGAAGAGCTAACGACAGTCTTAGCTCAAATCGAGGCGTGTCTAAATTCGAGACCGCTGTCTTTTACTGAGGATCAGAAAGAGCTAGAAGTACTAACTCCTGGTCACTTTCTGGTTGGAGAGCCGCTAGTCCTAGTGCCTGATACTAATTTTGAAAATTCCAATGTTTCTAATCTCAGGCGTTGGCAATTAACGCAAAAAATGACACAAGACTTTTGGCGTCTCTGGTCAAGGGATTATTTGAATCAATTTCTTCAGAGGCATAAATGGACTTACAAAATACCAGAACCAGTCATTGGTGACGTGGTATTGGTTAAGGAAGACGACTTACCCCCTGGCAGATGGTTGCTGGGACGCATAGAACATAAACATCCTGGTCCTGATGGTATCACACGCGTTGTTACACTTCGCACCAAAAATTCTTTTATAAAAAGACCCGTCTCTAAGGTGTGTGTCCTTCCAGTATGTAATTAAGATTGGTATACAATAGTTAGTTAATAGTTTACATGTAGTTCTTTTACACGGTATTATGGGTTTTATAGTTTAATTTCAATCAGTTTCGCTTTAAAATAATAATTGTTTGTATGTTAAGTGAATTAGGGTTAAGTAGTAGCAATACTAAGATAATGGTTCGTGCAACGTCATAGATATTTTAATATATATGTTAAACTTATTTAACAAAAGTTACATACACCAATTCTCAGAGTGATAAATGCATAAGTTTGTTATTATATGATATTATATTGTGATTTATGGAACCCACTAAGGACGGATACAAATTTTCTGTCGAACCTCTTGCATGGTGGGCGGTTAGCATTCCTTGTTTTTGAAGGACATTCTGCAATATGTCCTTGGTGGGCGGTATGTCTAAGGTATACAAAGTTTACCCTGCCACTCGATAGATGGCGTTGCCCTATATTTCTGCATCTCGCAAGCTTTTGTTACCGCTGTCGATATATATGTACTGTGTGAGATTAATTATTTTTGTCGGCATTCTGGAGTTGTTATGTTATTCGTTGAGTGAATACAAGTTCAACTATATCTCGTTGTTTCATTAACAAAGCGCCCGTATTCCGATTAAATATTGTTCAGCGGGTGTAGACCTTACTTTTGATTGTTTTTCACACGGCCAACTCTATGTTTCTCTATCACGTGTTAGCAACCCAAACAACCTTTTTGTATATGCTCCGGGTAATTCCACCGCTAACATAGTATATAGAGAAGCATTAACGTAATCAACTATACCAAAGTCAGGACTCTTATCTAAATCATCAAAAAGGTGATATACTCTTATCTAAACGACGTTGTTTTGCTCTCGACAACCACGCGAACGAAGTCGCGGGCACAGCTAGTTATAAATAAAGCTGATTAACTTTGATATGATTGAGTTATTATTTACTTTGAATGAAAATGTAACGTACAAGACTCCTGTATTGGCAATCCTCACTATAATAATACATTAAATAGAAATTATACTTGCCGGCGTATCGATTATTTTAGCTGGCAACACTGTTAAGTGTCTGAAGGTAAGACACTGACGCAACACCGGGCACTGGCGCGTGCGACCGGTGACCGCAGGGATGGGAATCATTGTCACTTTAAAATAATAATAACGCGATTGAATGATTGATTTTAGTCGATTACTTTCATGTCATAAGTCATAGACAAGGATCACAGGTGACAATGATTTTATCCCTTCCCTAGATGATTATTGTTCGTTCATTCGTTCGTGAGTTCCTTTAAAGAGGGAACGTCGTCGTTGACGAGCAGAGTTGTCGCGGATCGTCTCGTGTGAGCACCACGTGTTCGGTGGAGTGTCTTATTTAAAATTATTAATCATGGGCTGCTATTCAATGTCCTAAATGTATTTCGTGATCGAGTGCTACAATAAAGTGAATGTACGAGAACATTCTCCTCACCCGCTAAACTCACGTCTACCCTCAATTAGAAATATGAGGCCTACTAACGTTCCCAGTGGATCCAAGATTTAACATCAGAAGTGGGATACGCAGGGTAACCACCTGAGGAGAATAGTGTAAAGTGAACAGCAGTGAGCAGCCCGGACAATCAAACTGTTTAGAAAACATGGTGATGAAAATCTCAATTACTGGCGACCGCTAATCCGCAACAATCGGAATTTAACATTACCGTAAGGCTGATTTGTTTTGACCAAGATGATATGTCAGCGTTTCGGCACACAAGGGCACAGCATCTTGCCCATGATTTTCTCTATCGAGTGTCGCGAACAGCGAGAGGGTTCTGAAGAGCCGTCTAAATGAGACTTCGGACAGATCTCAGCTACGTATGCGGACAGGCTGGATATGTCGCGTCGGTTTGTAAAGAGCGCAAGGGTTCGGAGCTATAACAATGAAGGAGGTGCACATCTGTAAACATGAATCGACGAGGAGCAAAAGCAACGCAGAATCGGGTGAGATCGTTTCTTTTTATTTTCTCGTTGATAGTGGGCATGCTTGTTCATTATTATTTTACAGTGTCGTAGTATCGGAGGTAGTTAAAAAAAAAAAAAAAAAGAAAAAAAAAAAGGAACCGTAAGATGTTTCTCGCAAATAGAAAATCGCGTTCGCATATAACATATCACGATTACGTTACTATTTTACGTTGTGCCGAATGGAACGATAAACGGTAAAGTAATTCTATAGGCAGTGATTTTTTAAAAACGAGTACGTCAGTGTGCAAATTAACCGTATTGCTTTTTTTTTACAAAAGGAAGTGAGTTTTAGCGAAAAGCATACCCAAATTAAGCTAAGCTCTTGAGGATATAGATACTGACATAAACTGTGTGGACAAAATCAAATCAAAAATCTTTTTGATCTTAATTTAGTTACGAAAATATTCTGAATTCTTTATCGATGGTATACCAGGGCATCGCGTCTTTACAGGAGATTTACGGGTAGACCCTATTGATCAATATAAGAATGTTCAAAGACGAAAAAGTTTCAGCCCTCCTAGAAGCGTAAGTTATTTACGGTAGTTCCTCACCCTCACAAGATGGTCAATATGGGTATCTAACTAAGCCCTTTGATCTTAGAAATTCGGCTGCAGCCAATCAAAGGTGTATCAACAAGGCTTAGTAATAAACTTGGAATTAGCGTTGCGCTGGGTTACCTTGATTATGGACTTGGTTTCTCTGATAAACTTTCCCATTGTCTAGAACGTTGCTTTAACCCTGAGAGCATTGTCAGACGCAGTTTTCCTTTTTTTATAGAAATGTAAATTCATGAGAACAGGAGTACATTTTGTGGGTCATGTAGTTAGAGCAGGAGAAGTGGTCGATTCTCCTACCCCGAAGGTTGCTACTCAGAATAGACAGTTCTTGGGCCTTGCCTCCTACTTCAGAAACTTTATACCCAAATAATACTCGTATGGTAGGCCCACTTTATTCACTGAAGGGGACAATAAGGTGGACGGACCTACATGACAATATTTAAAGGAAAACTGTTCAAATACTTAGCTCAGGAGTCTGTACTAACAATATTAGATCGTGAGGCGGCAGCTATTGAGTTTCACACTGATGCCAGTTCTAACGGTTATGGGGCCATAATCATTCAAAGAAAGAATGGTTTGCTACATGTTGTCATATCTTAGTGTCATATTTTAGTTGACGAACGACTGACGCAGAATCGCGATTTCATTCGTAGGAACTAGAAACTATGATAGTCGCCTGAGTAGTCGAGATCTTTAAACAGTGTTTGTATGGGCAGCATACACCATTAGTAGTGGGTATTTCTACAGGATTTAATATTGTGCATAAGGTGCCAACAAGTAATATGCTGATTTCTTGTCTAGACATCCAATCCCAAAAACAGTTTGTGATGAGTCTAATGCCAGTACATTATCAGATGAAACTGTAAACGTAATATTAGAATATTGTAGAGGACCGGGTGTCGTGTTCCTCCGACACAGAGGGGGGATCCTCCGACCAGGCGAGGTGGTCGTGCCTGCTGGGCCGCTTCCCAATGGTTGATGTTGGGATGTCGTGTGTGTGTGCTAATCAGCTCGAGAGTTTCTCATCGCGATTCAGGATTGGTAGTTGCTCCGTGTAGTTCACACCGTGTGTTCTTCGTGGTTCAGTGTTTCTTCGCGAGATGGCGCTGAGTGTTAACTTTATCAAGGGTAGTTAGCGGTAGAACAAAATCGTGATATCAAAATTCGTGACCTCATTAACAAAAATAAGAACAAAGAAACCTCAGACTACTCGCACCATGATGTGCGTAAGGGTAACCAGTTTCCGGTTACCAATAGCTCCGTGATTCTTAACGTGGACCTTAATTAATCATGTTCCTTCGGAAATTAAGAAACTAAGAACTATTTGAGCATTATTGGTTTCCAGAGATGATAAAGTAGGTACGTAAGTTTATTGATTCTTGTATAGTATGCAACGCTTCGAAAGACTGCTCCGGGTCCCAACAAGTTTCGTCAGCAGCCCGTGGTTTCCGCTGCTGGGCTCGGGTCTCCTCTTGGTGGGGATTGACGCCGTGCTTCACCGCGCTGGTTGTGGACTTGCGGGACGCATTGTGGCTGCGTGGTCTTGCCGTTGGATGTTGTTTTCCTGGAGGGCCTCCAGCTGGGCTGTGCGGATGCTGCCTTGTGGCAGCAGCCGAGGCTGGCTGCTTGGCGTGGCCTTTGGGTTGCGCGGGCGCTCGTGGCGTGTCGTGCCACGGGTGGTCGCCCGTCCGGTTCTGGCCGCGCCGTCGTTGCTTGCCCTTGGTGGTTGTTTCCGATCGCCTGGGGCCTTTAGGCTTGGCAAGTTGGCCTTCATCAATGCCTAAGGACACGGGTCCTGACATGCGATTCACATAGATATTGCGGGGGGATTAGGTGGTAAAGACGATGAGAGGGAGTGCGTGTCTTTCATTACTCAGCATCTTTCGATGCTCCTACCTTAATTCAACCCCTTAAGAGGGCTGTTTGCCTATTTGGTGCACCGAAGCGTGTAAAAGCAGACTAACGTAGGTGTTATATAGGTGCAAACTTCAAACGGTGTTGATGTGGGCATAGTGTACAGCTTCACCTTATTGGTACTGGTTCTGGTAGGGCTAACGCTAAGCGTATAATGCGTACTCTAAAATGTCTGCTTACAATAGTAGAGAACAAACCAAACAAAACTTCTGTAAGTTCAGCTTGCCTTTAATACCACTAGATCCAGAGTAACAGGCTACTCCCCTGCGGAATTAATGCTTTACAAACGAGCAATGTAAAATATCAAAAGACTATACGTCAGAGGTAGAACGCTTCATCCGAAGTAGAGCAATAGTGAGTCCATTCAGTGCTGGCAATTCCGTCTTTATCAAGGATAGCGAGTGTAACCAAATCAAACTACAGTGAAAGTTGAAAGGTAAGGTATTTTTATTGTCAAGGTACCACATCATTATAGAGACGAGCTGAGAGACGTTGGTGGGTCTAACCTAACCTGTAAGTATGCTCATGAAATTCGAAATCTATAGTCATGACAATGGGCATAATATCCTATGAGGAAAGTGATGCAGCATCGACATCAGCTAGTCCACATACTTTAGCCTCTGCCTCCGAACATGACGAGTACTAAAGGTGAGTTTATAACGTTTGTGCACTCTTCTTCTTTCTCAGCATATTTGCATCCACTGTTGGATATATGCTTCCTACATGGTTTTCCATACGCTTCTGGATGCGGTGTGTCTAGTCTTTCTTTATATCTTCCGACCACCTGGCAGCTGGTCTACCAACACTTCGACTTCCTGTTCAGGGTCGCCAGAATAGTTATATGACTTCATCTATCGTAGTTTCTTCGGAAAACGTGTCCGGCCAATTGTTATTTCAGTTGCGCAATTCATTTGTGTATATTCTGTTCTTTTATCGAGAACCGATCACGAGAACGTACGTAGAGTATCGATC
The DNA here is from genome assembly GCA_932526445.1 of Phragmatobia fuliginosa. Lineage (NCBI taxonomy): Eukaryota > Metazoa > Arthropoda > Insecta > Lepidoptera > Erebidae > Phragmatobia > Phragmatobia fuliginosa. The sequence goes on along the minus strand of OW052074.1, from coordinate 11,840,624 downwards.
CAGAGCGTGCGTACGTACGTAACGTAGCGAGCGTACACTGGATGGGTACTCGGTTGGCACGTGTCTGAAAAAGGGGGCTGGTCTGGAAAACGGATCGATGCCTCTGATCAGACTACGCGGTATGTAGCCTTATTGATGGGTAGTTAATAGGCGCGTATCTGAAAAATGGGGCTGGTCTGTAAACCGGATCGATGCACCTGATCAGACTTCGCGATTTATAGTAGGGTTGATGGGTAGTTGGTAGTCGCGTATCTGAAAAATGGAGCTGGTCTGTAAACCGGATCGATGCACCTGATCAGACTACGCGATGAGACTGGTGGAAGAGACGCTGATGGTTGTCCGGTCCGAGGCACCATGTGAGTTGGTGATCGGTCGAAGGGACGCCTGAGGTCAGTTGTCTGCCCAGTGTGTGTGTGTGTGTGTGATTGGTGGAAGGGGCGCTGACGGGTTGTCAGGTCCGATACACCATGCGAGTTGGTGGATGGTCGAAGGGACGCCTGAGGTCAGGTGTCCGCCCAGTGTGTTTAATTCAAATGCGAGGGGTAAAGATCGAGATCTTTTTAAACAGGTGTCATGAATTGGTAGCGAGTCAGTGATGGACGAGCGATTTTTTTCTCTCTGATTGACGAGGAGTACGAGAGCTGTAGAGGTGAGTGATCGCACAGGGACGTGCGATTGTCAGTATGGCCGTGCCGGCGTATCGATTATTTTAGCTGGCAACACTGTTAAGTGTCTGAAGGTAAGACACTGACGCAACACCGGGCACTGGCGCGTGCGACCGGTGACCGCAGGGATGGGAATCATTGTCACTTTAAAATAATAATAACGCGATTGAATGATTGATTTTAGTCGATTACTTTCATGTCATAAGTCATAGACAAGGATCACAGGTGACAATGATTTTATCCCTTCCCTAGATGATTATTGTTCGTTCATTCGTTCGTGAGTTCCTTTAAAGAGGGAACGTCGTCGTTGACGAGCAGAGTTGTCGCGGATCGTCTCGTGTGAGCACCACGTGTTCGGTGGAGTGTCTTATTTAAAATTATTAATCATGGGCTGCTATTCAATGTCCTAAATGTATTTCGTGATCGAGTGCTACAATAAAGTGAATGTACGAGAACATTCTCCTCACCCGCTAAACTCACGTCTACCCTCAATTAGAAATATGAGGCCTACTAACGTTCCCAGTGGATCCAAGATTTAACATACTCATATAACATTGTTTGATTATGGTTTTTCTTAAACCTTAGTTCATTGTAAATGTCTACATTTCATCGTTTATTTAAAATTTTGTTATGAAAATAAATGGACATCCTGTACGTAACGGAGCAAAATTTTGAAAAACGCCCAATTACAAATGCAACTTGAGCAGTATTTTAGAACTTTGAGCAATTTGAAATATTGTATACATCACAAGATATAGGAGTTTGAATATACAGATAAATTAAAATTTTTTCAAGGACTTTATTTGTTTTTAATTAAATAATTAAAGGTGAGCAATTTGAAAGGGCTACGTAGTTGAATTGAGCTATTTAAAATCTGTCGATTAGTATTTTTTTTATTGCGAATATCATAAATTTGCAGGCTGGGGTGGGGTAGCTTAGTTGCGGCTGTTCGGTGTAGGGTCACAGAAGCGGCAAGTGTTACACAAGCCGAATGACAAGTGGAACTAAAATCTTGTCCAATAGATAATTGTTACGTTTCCTTATTATTTCGTTATTTTTGTGCGAAGTTTTCGAAGTAAGCGTATTTCACAAGTTAGACCTCATTAACTCCGAAACTAGCAAAGCTATCAAACCCGTTTAGCTTTTAGAGGGCGGACGCCCTGTTTTTACAAAAAATGTCCTTTAAAATTAAATAACTACCAAAATAAAAAATGTTTGTAAAAAAACATCTCAATATTTGTAAAAGATCTATAGATCTAACGATAACCCACACAAAGAGAAGACGCGAGAAAAAAAAATTATCCTCACTATACGAGGGGAGGTACCACAAATAAAAATATTTTCAAGATTTGATGAAACACCTATTCATGCCAAGTTTCATAATTCTAGCACTAACCATTTAGATGTTAAGTTGAGGATGGACGCACGGACGGCTGGGTTGGGCGGCGTTAAGAAAGTTACGTCGAGTCTTCTCATCGTCGATCCCACAGTGCCTAAAAACGAAAGTTTTTAACCAGTGCGTCCTACCTGTCATGACATACGGAGCCGAAACGTGGACACTTACGGTGCGATTGGTCCACAAGCTCAAAGTTGCTCAGCGTGCAATGGAAAGGGCTATGCTCGGCGTTTCTCTGAGGGATCGTATCAGGAATGAAGTTATCCGTCAGAGAACTAAAGTCATCGACATAGCCCACCGGATTAGCAAGCTGAAGTGGCAATGGGCTGACCATATTAGCCGCAGAACTGATGACCGTTGGGGTAGAAGAGTTATGGAGTGGAGACCGCGTCTCGGCAAACGTAGTGTAGGCCAGGTGGAGTGATTATTTGTGCAAGATGGCTGGCAGGAGCTGGATGCGAGAAGCCCAAAATCGATCAAAGTGGTGTGCAATGGGAGAGGCCTATGTCCAGCAGTGGACTGATATAGGCTGATGATGATGATGATGCACGGACATGACGAATCTATAAGGGTTCCGAGACATGAACTACGGAAGTCTAATAAGGGTTCGGAGTCATGAACTACGAAAACGTCGGAAACCTCAAAAAGAAGATTCCAACATTAGTTATTAAAACAAACTAAAAGATTTTATCTGTATCATCTCTCTAACTATACACAAATCAGCGAAATGATAACGAATAGACAATGTTTTATTCAATCAAAGTAATTAAATTCGAAAGAATGTACTTTCAGAAGTTAGGTTTTATCGTTTAAAAGGCTGGCATTTCTTTTTAGTTGTTTAACAAAGAGTATGTGTAATGTAACTACGTATATTGTTAGAACCAAAAAGAAATAACAACCGTTGTTAATTAAATTTCAATCATAGAGTAAAATATCTGTGGTTGTCGTCGTTCGTTACCGGTTTGGTTCTGATTCTGAATCTGTATTTTAGATCTTCGTGATCAATGTGTGACTCTGGATTGGGTTATTTTTCTTTCACAGTAAAATAAACTAAAACTAGAGTAATCATAAATAAACTTGCGATAAGTGCTAACCTAACAGTGTGCGTTCTTTAGCTTGGTTTACTGATTATCTCTAAACGATTTCGTTTTTGTTTTAAAGTGTTAAAAATAGAATTTGTTTATACTAATATTAAAATGGATGATGAAGCCAGCTCTGATACGCAGGTGAGTGAAAAAATTCACTTCATTTCTATGAGGTTACAAAACAACTCTTTAAAATAACAACTGTTTAACGTGCAAATGAAATAAAAAAAGTCATTCTTTTGTAGAAATGTCTCTCTGACGGACCCATGGATACTGACGAAGGACCATTGATAAACGAGAACTCGAACGGGTTATCACATTTGCTGACGGAGGGCGAGTTCAATAGTGTAGATGCAGCGGTTGATGAGTCGTCGACTTCAAATCAAGGTTTCCTCAATGCGGTGGAGCTGTCAGCGGGTAGCGTTGGCGATTACCTGGACAACAATACAGATGGGTTTAACAATGACCCTTTCGATGTGGGCGATAATGCAGTCACATTCCCCAGTGACTCGCTCAATAACGTGCTCACCGACGGCGACTCCCTACTTAGTCATGATGCAGTATATAAGGCCACCTCTGATACTGATGGTGATGTTACAGAGAGTCTGAAGGCGACGGTGGATACTGACTTTGACATGAGTGAAATGTCTGATCCTGGTTATTTAATTTCAACTGATGATTTGATTCAAAAAATTGATGACAACACTACAGATGCTTGTGATGAGAAGGAGGATGCCAAAATAGAACAAATTAATGATAAAGAGACTGCTTCTTTTGAGAATTGTGAGGAGTTAAGTAAAGATGATAAAAAGGTGAGTTTGCCATTGTAAATTTGTAGTGTAAGCCTAGTGGCTATTGAATACTGTTTGTATCATATCACAAGTTACCTCTCTCTTATTTTGAACCTTTAGTTAAAAATTAGTACCCTGATTGGGAACACCAAGTAAATCATGAAACAGTAGTATTGTTAGTCTAATCAGATTGTTGCTCATCTTAGTTCATTGGTGTGAAAAATAACTTTTATATTAATTAAATTTAAATTTTCAACATATTACTAAAATTGGCATTCTGCTCATGGTGCTTTTTTATTTTGCCTGCTAATAAACCTATCAATGTTGCAAGGATATTTTACAATTCTGGTGTAACTATTTGTAGTGATATAATTCAAAAGCGTTATATCTTTTTTGATGTGTTATATAGATATATTCTTTGTCTGTTGCCCCACCCCCTGTCTGCAGTTCATTACTGCTGTAATCAAAGTCCTTCCTCAAGAATCAAAGCATCTCCATTACAGATTTCATTGAAATTGATGTAAGGATTTAGATGTGAAAACATAACATACAGACAAACAGAATTAATTTCATATTCTTATATTAGTAGGTATAGAACTGATTGTTACAAAATTCACTTTGACTAGGTATGTTGTTTTTGCAAAAGTTTGATTTCAATCTTCATCAATCTTGATCAAGATTATAATCTTCCATCTAGAAAAAAGTCCAAAACTTTTTATAGAATTTAGCAATTTTCTACCTCTATTTCTAACTTTATATTAAGTTTTGTTTTGATAATATAGGTTATTTTTTATTATTTAACAATTGCCAAGGTGACTATACTCTGTCTGATGGAAAGCATGAGTAGGATTAAAAAGTGGGGGTCACCTTACTCTGCAAGTAACTCCCACACTATCTCATTCTAGTGAGATGATCTAAATGGTAGTAATAATATTAAATGTGTCTGCATGCATATATTATTTACAGTACAATTATTTTACTGTAATATTGGGGCTAAGTTTTTAATATCAGTATATTTCTATGTTTAATATTTGTTTAATTTTATTTTAAAACAAAGGAATCTCCCTGTTAATAATATTCCAAGAATTTCTTTAATATCAATCTCTTATAAAGCTTTGCAACAAAATTTTAAATTTACTAATAGATACACTATTACAGAAAGCAGAGTATACTTTTAGACAGAATAATAGTTATATTCTTCCTATACAATTGGTAGGAAACATATTGTAACAATTTTTCATAGTTTTATAGTACAGTTCTTCAAACTTCCTAGATTGTTTTATCTTCAAGAACATTCGACCTAAAATTAAATTTAAAAGCTGACAACGTTTCTGAAACTGCGTCTTTGGTCTAGTGGTTAGCATATGCAACTGCTAATCAAGAGGTCTCGTGTTCAAATCCCGGGTCGGGCCAAAAAGTGTTTTTGGGATTTTCTTAGGAAATTCCTAGCAGCCCGGAGTTTGGAAGTTTGGCGGTGATTCACCCTCAGTCCCGGTTGTCATGAACATCTGGCAATCGTTATTGGGTAGTCAGTGCCCTCAAATATACTGACAACTAGTTCAGTCTTCGAATTTCAGTTCTCCCTTACGGTTGCGGAGGTCCGATGCCGGTTGCTCTGAGGAAAAACTGAAATTCAGGTAAAACCAGTTGAACTAGTAGCCAACCCCAAATAAACTTGGGAATAAAGGCTAGGAAAATGAAACAACGTTTCTGAAAAATAATGATGATTATTATTATTCAGAAAATTAAAAATAAAACAATTATTAGAAATTTTATTTCAATGAATTATCACAGACAGGCCTATTGTTGACACTAAGCCTGATATTGTGATGATGGATCGATTAGAGTGCAATGATTGTCGATATCGCTGTTCTTCATGACGAGAATATATTTGAATTTATCTCACGAGATTGTCGACATTGTTCCGAGGGTTGTTTCTGCTCATGGTTTGATAGCCAAGAGCCTCGAGCCTTGTCTTTGTAAAGAGTGAAAATATTCTTGACTGCCTCTCTCTCATTCCGATTTCCAGTGGGATCAAATGTTTGTGGAATTAGCCAATATTTGTTTTAGAGTTTGGGTGTATTCTATACCAAAAAGAAACTATGTTTATGTATTTCATATCAGTTGTCTATAGTAGTACCCATAATACAAACTCTGTTAAGTTTAGGACTAGTTGATGTTGTGTGTAAGATGTCCAAAATATTTCTTATCGAAAAATACAACAAAATCTTCTTTAGATGCTGATTAAAAATGTGTAAATGGTTAAAATTTGTAATTTCAATGTATTTAAATTCAAATCCTAAAAAAAAAACTCAAAAACTAAATACAATATTGTGGATATAATTGTAAAATTATGTAATTCAATAATTTATTTTACAACACATTGTTTACTATTATACATAACATTTTTGTTTAAACTCGATTATAATTTTAAACCAATCATTTTAACGTAACTTTGCAATAAAATAAAGATCATGTCACATGTCACCTGATCATGATCTGAACATTGAATCTAAACCAACTAAATATTGAATTGAAATTGAAATATTTGTTTGCATGTATTTTTTTTTTGCATGTGCTTATGTGTGTATCATGTATAATAGTCTAAAACTTTATATTTAACAGCTTGAAGTTTCTGAAGAAGAGGTATCTGAACACAACAAGAAAGAAGATGAACTCAAACACAAAATGCATGTATGTTTATTTATTATTAATCATTTATTATTTATTTGGTAATAAAGAGATAGTAATTATGTTTTTTTTTATTTCAGGCTGATAAAGCTATCATAGAAATACCTGATGAAAATTCTGTAAATGAATGTGAAAGCAAAATTATACAAGAATCTAATGAAAATGTGACTCCAAAAGGTGATGAAAAAATTGACGATACTGAAACAAGTAAACCAGAAGTTGATGAAGTTAACAGTCTCAAAATTGAGGAAAATAATACAAACAAAAATAGTGACAGCAGCACAGAGACAACTGATGAAAAACATTCTGCACATGAAAAGAAAGATGATGCTACACCAACTAAGAAAGTCAACAAGGTTTGTATGATATTGGAATAATGAAATAGTTATGATTATAGTTATCATTTGCAAAGTCATTTAAACCATGGCATTTATTGAAGGTGGGAGGAGCTGAGGAAACTGAAGTGGTTTCAGAAGATGAACTGCCTGAGGTACAGAAACCAAGTGTAAAGGATGCTGAAAATGTATCTGATGATGAACTCCCTGGCCCCAAACCTGCTGAATTGCCAGCTGATACTGAGGTAACAATTTAAAACACTGTGTTATCAACAACCCATAATGCCTACTACTGTTGGGCTCGGGTCTCCTTCAAGGAGAGGGTAAAGGTCATAAGTCCCCACACTGTCCGAGTTAAATGTCAGCAAAATTAATTAAAAACATTTAACATTAAGGGTAATACTCACCTTAGCTCCTTCACTTTCTTAGTTAAACATGTATTGTGTCCTTTTTCATTTTTTTCCATTTTTCTGGCGTCTAGCTGGCCAGTTATAAATAAACAAGTCGAAGTTCTATGCAGTTTTACGGAGATCTCAAATAAATGATCTGAAAACGAGAGACTTTTATAAGTCTCTCGTTTTCAGATCATTTCAGGTCAGGTCTCTAGATCTAGAGACCTGGCGTCGATGACGTCACGTCGCGTCGGCGCTCTGACATGGTGCGCAGAACAAGTATCCTTTAGTAGGATATTATTATAAACAATAAGATTTCCAACATATGATTGGCTCGATGCCAGTCATTGTCTCATTATCGCTATCGCTGATCTCACTGTCCGAACTCTCTTCGCCTAGGGATTTAAATATTTCACGAACATTTTCTTCTTCAAGGTGGTCTTTCTCCCTATACTCCTGTTGTAATCTTTCAACTTGATTTACTTATTTTTTCCAGTCGGAAGGTGTGATGGAGTTAATTGCATTTCTTCTTAATTTTTCTATGTCTTTTTCTGACTGGCAAATATTTTTGTCTGCCACCCTTTGCTTCACTAGATTCCAGATATATTCAATCGGATTTAAGTCACAGTGATTGGGTGGCAGACGTAATATTTCCTAACCATTCTCTGTCATTAATTCGTCGACGTAAGTCCATGACACACAATTTCGAGTGAAGCTAAGCCTGGCAACTCGATGTCCACGGAGTAATTTAGGGCCGCGTGCCGGGCGATGACTGTGTATATTAGCAGCGAGAAGGCTCCTCCTGACCGTCCATAGACTAATTTGCACATTTCTTACTTCTTCGAGTCTTTTCTTGAGGTCCACTTATGAAGATTTGCTATTTCTCAACGCTTAACTAACTAGAAAACGATCATCCCGTGGATCGGTACATGTCTTTCTGCCAGGCCTTCTCCTGACGGAATCGGTCTCTTGATAGCGCTGCCAGGTGCTTTGAACTGTCGACCGACTCACATTTAGCCTCTGAGCCACGAAGCAATGGCTGCAACCTTCTTCAAGCAGCGCAATAATTTTGCTCGGTTTTATCACTTTATCTACCGTTTTCGAGATTGCTAAACAGCAATAACAATACTTTTAAATGTCAAGGACTTCAGGTAATTTAATAAAAATTGACAAAAGTTAATTAGAGTCGATATTAACTATAGGGAATTCGAGCCACAAAATGTAGTTATAAGTTGTTTTCTTTGAAAACCAGGCTCAGTCAAAAATTTGAATTTGGAAGGTACTCTTATAAACATAATGGCACTTTTATAACTGACCAGTAACATGTTCAAATGATTAAAACCTTTTTGGTATTTTTTTTTTCAGCCAGGAAGAAAATCGAAACCACCCGTTTTTTTTGCAAATGAGTGTATATTCATTGTTATTTTTTTAGGTTGTATCTGAGGATGAACTGCCTGCATCTAAAAAAGATACTAAAGAGTCTCGTAAACGCAAAACTGAAAGTGAACGTGATGGCTACGATCCAGGCTCACCCACTTCTGAAAACGAATCATCAAGCAAGAAACAAGCTATTGTTAAAGTATGTACCTTTTCATTTCACTGTTTAATTTAAATATACTACCTCATATTCATACAACATTGTAATGTAACATTGTGTTTATGAATAAGAGAGATAGTTTTATGTGTACAAATGTAAAACCAAGTATGGCTTTACATTTTATTATGGATTTCTTTGATACAGGCAAATTTTACGCATATTCAGGATACATCTATTCAATATTATTATTATTTTAATTACAACAGACAAGTTTGTAATTTTCTCATAAATCTAAATAAGACATAATATAATAGTAGTAAGATGTCTAGGGATCATGACATGTTCAAAAACATATTTTAGTACATGTTAAAGGTAAATTGTATTTTACAAATGTACATTAAATTATTATTAACATTATTATATAGTAGGACTTTGAATAAGTTCAGAAAATGATAAAGAAGAAAAACATTTAATTCAAATTATTGCCCATCACTAGCGACCACTTTCCCCCCATCTTTTCTTGTTCAACCCACGGATATTTCGTTGTGATCTCACGCTCTTCTACGCTTTGAATTATCTTAGTGTATCCACTTTTCATCGCCAGTCACGATGCGATGAAAGAAACCTTTTCTTTTCTGCCGTTAAAGCAGTAGTTCACATGTGCCCAGGTACCCAATGTTCTTGCTTCTGGATCACTACTAAAATTTTTAAACGTTTTGAAACAGTTGACTCCTCTACTTGTAATGTTTTTCCGAGGTCTGCCAGCTTTTGACATCGGTCTTGTTCGATTATCACCATAAGTCTCAACAAGAATACCAACGCGGCTTTAGTCGCTGGTTGTACACGAAATTAGAAATAGCAATACAAGGGTTCACAAGGAGATTATTAATTTTACAACAGTTTACAATTAGATAGATTAGTTAGATTGTAGTATAGGCTAGTTCGCGAGCACGTCAGGGTGTGGTCCTTGAGAGTTCAGTTCGGTGATGTGTTCAAATAAAAGGCAATAGGTACTTACCTGTGTAGCGGAGCTGCAAAGAGAGGGTGGTCTTGAGCAGCCCCGCGCAGAGTAGCGGGGACGGACGGGGACTCTCGCCTGGTAGCGGGGAACGAGGCAGTGTGGCAACGTTACGGTCCTTCAGCAGCAGATTTCTTTTGTATAAAGTAGTGCAATAAAGTTCCCCGCAAATACACCTTATTTGGTACAAAAGTAAACATTTTCAGAACTAAGGAAAAATTACGTTGTTCACAATATAGTGATACCATTATATACTGAAATTTAGGGTTAGATATATTACTGCCTTGCATGTACCATTCCAAATTCCACGAACGGGGTACTACAACTGCCATCTTTGTAGAAACAGCGGGAACTTATACAAGGTCCTATTACCTATCGCAGTAAACTGTTGAACATAAGCCTCTCCAATGGCACAAAACTTGTTCGATTCTCGGCTTAATAATAATGTATACTTTTTAATTAATATTCTAGAACGGTGAAAGCAAACCAGTACCATTAGAAAAAAGGACTTCAATTGATGAAAAACCTAAGAAGAAAATCCTTCCTGAATTAGACAAGTACTGGAAAGTGGTCAATGATGATCCAACTGACTTCACGGGTTGGACATATTTGTTGCAATATGTTGACCAAGAGGTAAGAATTCGTTTTTAGAGTACATATATGACGGTATAACTTATGCTTGGATAAACTATACTTTTTATACATTCATCAAATTTTACTAAAGTTTTGTGTAAAACTGATTGCGACTAAAAAGATCATAGCATCAGCGACGTAACATCCTGCTAATTGAGCTTTGCCAATCATTCAACTTAATATTATTATATTAAAATAATACGAAACTTGTGAAAGCATAAGTTACTCCTCTTGTTGAACAAGTTCTTGTCGAGCAAAAGTCACAATTTATTTAGATGAAGTATGTTTATACCTTATAAAATAAATTGGAATTGTTGAAAAAAAATATGAAGCCAATCTTTAATACTACTAATATATCCGCCATATTTAATACGTGATGAAGATTAACGCTAATCTTATTGCTTTATGAAGCGATAAGAACTGAATACAAATGTCGAGTGGCAAGGGCCAACTGATTAATTAGGTGTAGGAATACAATACAAATGTTGTCCTATGTGTAGTGTGATAACGGCATGTTTGTAAACACGACAGAGCGACGTGGAGGCTGCGCGCGAAGCTTACGACGCGTTCCTCTCCCACTACCCGTATTGTTACGGCTACTGGAGGAAATATGCCGATTATGAAAAACGCAAAGGAAGTAAAAAGAAGTGCCTCGAGGTGAGTGCCGGACCCTCTTTACTCTTGTGTATTATTTATTGCCTTTTTAAATAATTTGGTAAGTTGTTACGACTTAAAACGATTGTGATTAGTTATATTATTTGTACCTTAACACTTTGATCTGTTTTAGTCATAACTGGTATTTTGCAATTATTTTTTTTCCCAACAGTGCAACGAGGCCAACGATGTTCGTAAGCCAAAGTCGCCCGTTCACACCGGAGAGTTCTGTTACCGTCACATAGATCTCGTTCTAGTGATTAATAATGATTTGTGGTTTATATTTTATAATATTATATTGCATACATTTATTATACTTTGTACACGCATGATGTATTGTAATACCTTTTGATGTATTATTATTTAAATAAGTAGTTAAGGAGTGGTGGATATAATTAAGATTATTAACCATAACCATGATAGCATGGAAGCGCAGCCAGCCTTCATTTTTAGCCATTGAATGGCGGTTGTAGAAGAACCAGCGTGCCGCCGCCAGCTGCCACAGCGCCGAGTGCGAACAGGTGTAATATGCCCGACACACATTTTATTAATTACACTTAATTGTTATATGAGACATTATATGCTATTCAATATTCCCTTGCTTCATAGTGTTGTCGTGAACGCGGCGCACTTCGACACTCACGGAACACGTTTAATGCCATTTCATGTTTCAGGTTTTGGAAAGGGGTCTTAAAGCTATCCCGTTATCTGTCGATTTATGGATACATTATCTGAATCATATAAAGACGACTAGAACCGATGACCACACCCACATTAGAGCTCAGTATGAGAGAGCAATCGGTAAGATTTGAGTTATTTTACTTAATATTTGCACATGTCACGCATGGCCTTAGTTATTAGCAAGCACGTCTGGCTTACTCTTTGTTTGCCATTTCTGTATGGTTGCGACAATGTTTTCGAGACTTGTGAAGTTTATTTACTTTATTACGCCGTGTATGTCGGTTATTGAAGTAAAAAGGAGTATCTGTGTACCAAATTTAATTTAAATTCGGCGAAAGCCGGACAGAAAGTCAGACAGCAAGACTTTCGAATTTATAATATTAGTAAGGATTTTAACTCTATGCCATTCAGCTGCGTGTTAATCTAATTTATACTTTTCTTTTGAAAAAATCTCACAAGTAACCTATATTCTGATTTAGTTTAACTAATATGGAGATGGGCTTGACCTTTGAATTATTTCTACAATTTACTATATTTTTCTGTATACTTACTTTCGATCATATATATCATAACTTTGCCCCTATCATTGAACTGCTAACATTACTCATAGTAATGAACAGGTATTTTAAGACAAATCGTACCGTGGTTTTTCTCCCTTTACTATAGCAGAAAAATTAATTCACGGTACGATTGTCGATAAAAAAACATAATTGATAACCATAATCAAGTTTTTTAACAGATAATGTTTTGCATTAGGTAGGTATGTAAATTATGCAACTTTCTCTTACAAGCCCTTAACGCGCGAGGGGAACACGCGCCTAATATTTGAGGATTGTTTAGTCTACAGAATATGGTCTTGTCTATTAATGAGGTGGCTTATTGATCGCACGCACGTTCCCCATACCTCTGTTTACTGCCCTTGTTTGACTCGCTTTCTTTTGCGTATCTATGGTATATTTGATCGAAAATGCTAATGCTATAAAGATATATTGTGTTCACATATCACATAAAACATAGATCGTCAACCTTAATTGATGATATCACTGAATAAAGCGAGAATCTTTACGACATAGTTGGATCTTTGAATATATTTTAAATATTCAATCTTGTACATATTTAATGTTAATATTTTACACATGAGTGAATTTATTTGTATGGTGTCGGTGAGAGCGCCGGCATAGCGCGATCCAGTGACGACGACACGCTTAGCGCGTTCACAAAAGTGACGACACTAAGGACATCATAAAAATTTGGACCGCAGTGAAAGTGTTAAGTATTATGGGAGCACAATATTATTATTTATAATATTTTAGTGGGAAGTATGGATATAATATGTTTTTATCATTAAATTTACGTGATATATTTTAAAAAAAAATGTGATTATTTGCAGAGGCGTGTGGTCTAGAATTTCGTTCTGATCGTCTATGGGAATCTTACATCAAATGGGAGGCCGAGAACGGTTCTGCTCTGAATGTTACTAATATTTATGACAGACTGTTGGCTACACCAACACTCGGATACACATCGCACTTTGACAAGTTTGTATCTTTAGTATTTAATTTGGAACTTGTTTTTGGCGTATAGAAATGTTTTGTGAAATTAAAATTAATAAACGATTAATCATACAGAACAGATTTCAATGTCGTCTATTTAAAACCTTATACCATCTCTATGTCACATAGTTGATGTGTCCTTACTTTAATGAAATACAATGATTTTACATAAATACATAAATAATATGTAATACTGTGACAATCAGTCTACTTACTAGACTAGAAATCAGGTTGAATTCAATCGAACACACATTAAACCGGCGTTTCGAGATTAAGATTGGATTATATCGTGTCACGCATGTAATATCTCATTTAATGTTATGTATCTCAAATCCAGATGAAAAAACTGTAGCTGACCGTCATTTAATATAAATAGAAAACAGAGTGACACCTTTGTTCGTTCGTCAACATTACAAGCAGTTTTGAAACATCTAATTAGGCAAAGAAACAGTCTATCCGAACTATAATTTGAGGGGATAGGAAAGGTATGGAGCATATATATGAGATGTGGGCAATGTTGCAGTTTCCAAGAGCACGTGATGTCGGAGCCGGTGACGGGCGTGGTGTCTCGCGCCGAGCTGGTGCGGCTGCGGGGCGAGGTGAGGGAAGCCACGGGGCAGCAGCCTCAGCTCGACCTGCCGCCCGGGGAGGACGAGCCCGTCGACCATGTGGTATGTATCTCTCATCATCATCTTCAACAGCTGCCAACACTCCACTGCTGGACATAGGCCTCTCCTTACAAAAAAGGTTTTGACCTACTATACCACGCTGGCCAGACGGGATGGTATAGTGTTGGTTTCAAGTTTTCCTTCTCTTTGCATCGATGTTGTCTTGAGCAGTGTTGGGCAAAATTTAATTGCAAGGAAACAATTAACAATTAACAATTGATTAATTGTTAATTGTAAAATATCAACTAACAATTAATTAATTGTTAATTGTTAGTTTTGCAATTAACAATTAATCAATTGTTAGTTGTTAGTTTTGCAATTAACAATTAATCAATTGTTAATTGTTTCTGCAATTAAACTTTAATTAAATTTAAATAAAGTAAATAGAAGAAGTAGAAGATGGAGGAGTGGCACAGGGTAGGGCTCTCACTTGACTGATAACCTTGCAGTCAGCAGGACTGACTGAACTGAACTGACAGGACTGACTGAACTGAACTGACAGGAATGACTGACTGAACTGAACTGACAGGAATGACTGACTGAACTGAACTGATAGTACTGACTGACATGGACTGACAGGAGTGACTGAACTGATAGTACTGACTGACATGGACTGACAGGAGTGACTGAACTGACAGGACTGACTAAACTGAACTGACAGGACTGACTGACATGAACTGTCAGTACTGACTAAACATACTGAACTGACTGAACTGACTGACATAAACTGACAGGACTGACTGACATGAACTGACAGGACTGACTAAACATACTGAACTGACAGGACTGACTAAACAAACTGAACTGACAGGACTCACTGAACTGAACTGACAGGACTGACTGACATGAACTGACAGGACTGACTGACATGAACTGACAGGACTGACTGACATGAACTGACAGGGCTGACTAAACATACTGAACTGACAGGAGACACAAAATACACAGAAACAAACAGAAAGTTTTGCGGGGTTATAAGTAAGTTAACAAGAAAAATCATTTATGTTGTGTGCACCTACACAAGTACAGTGCAGAAAAACATGATTATTAATTGTTAGTTTTAATTGTTTGTTGCAACAATTAAAAATATTAGTTGCATTATTTTAATTGCAATTGATTTAATCACAATTAATTTCATTGCAAAATTAATTGCAATTGATTTAATTGCAATTGAAATCAATTGTGATTAAATCAATTGCAATATATTTTGCAATTAAATTAATTGTGATTAAATCAATTGCAATTAATTTTTCAATCAATTACTATGATGATTAAAATATTAATTGATTAATGCCCAACACTGGTCTTGAGTAGTTAATCCCTTAGTCGCCTTTTACGACACCCACGGAATGAATAGGAGTGGTGACACCCTGTATTTTTAATCCGTCACCACACGCACTCAAACACGCTCAAAACCCTGGTCACACACACGCACCCGAACATCACTTTAACTCCGTAAAAACACATGTTTTTATTCATTTGTACAACCAACAAGAACATACCTTAATAGCTAAAATACATAAAGTCACAGTTTTGTTATATTCAACTGTATAGTTATTACACTATCGGTCTGTGAACCCGTACTAAAAGGAAATAAAATATGTATAGTAGCACTCTGCTGAATATATGCTTCTTCATAAAAAAGCACACCCAACTTAATAAAACGTTTAGAAATTGTATGTACAAGTTGTCCCAAAAATAACCTCGCTTTAGAATACAAATAGCACAAAACAAAGTTAACTAAATGATAAATAATGATGTCTCTCTCTGTACAGGCGTCCGAAGAAGAAGCCCAGGCCATCAAGGAACGTATCATCGCCACACGTCGTAAGGTCCATAAGACGACAGGCGAGCAGGTGGCGGCCCGGTGGACCTTTGAAGAAGGAGTAAGTTATAATTGGCTTTAGAATTTTCTACTTGAAAGCAACGAAATATTAAACACAACCTTTCCCCCTCGTGTATGTTGGTTATCACAGTAAAAGATGTAGCAATCGCCCTTTCTCAGGCTCTACACTATCTGTGTAACAAATTTCATTTAAATCGATTAAGTAGTTTTTGGGTGAAAGCGGGACAAACAGTAACTTTCGTATTTATACTATTATTAAGGATAGTTTGTTTTTCAGTTCTGTTACCTATTTTTGTATTAGACCTTCTCTAGATGTGGACAGCCATAGATAGACAAATCGCCTGTAGAAAGACAAAGGAGAAACCCGAAATCCATACAAACTTGGGCCTGGCGTTACAGTGCTAGAATTTGGGCATAAATTAAAATACCTATGAAGTTTTCACGAGCCCAATTTTCAGGTCTCCGAGCAATGGCCAAATTGGTAAAATAAGCCAATGTTTAAGTTTATTGTTTGAGTTATTTTAATAAAAATTGGAAAAGTGCGGCCAAGTCAGGCCACGCATAAAATAGTGTTATGTACTCACCCATAATTAAATCGTGCCCAATAGATAATTGTTATATTTGCTAATTATTTCTTTAAATTTGTACGAAATGTTCTAAGTCTGCGTATTTCACTGTCAGTTTTCTATAACATGGAAAACCCGATTTGATACATTTGTGTTTTTCTATGGCATTCACCTTAATATAAAAATGCAAAACTACCCTTTCATGCTATATTTAATGCTGCCAGTTGTAGATATTTTGAATTGCCGCCATT
This sequence comes from Phragmatobia fuliginosa, assembly GCA_932526445.1. NCBI lineage: Eukaryota > Metazoa > Arthropoda > Insecta > Lepidoptera > Erebidae > Phragmatobia > Phragmatobia fuliginosa. The sequence goes on along the minus strand of OW052074.1, from coordinate 11,823,862 downwards.
GTAAGTAGTTGTGTCACGATTCGCTGGCCAGACTCTATTTACATTGATTAAAATACCTATTAAAACAATATTTTATACTAAAACTAAGGAGTATTATTTATTTATAACAGTATCGATTTCCACTAAATCAATCTTATTTTAGGAATGCTACTAGCTCCACAAACGTGTGGAGCTAGTTACGTATATTGAAATAAGTATTGCAGAGGTTTACAAAGATTGTTTAAAACAATAGAATTCTACTTATTTTCAACACTTGGCCATTGCAAATGAAGCTAAGATTTCGATAGGTTAATCAAGCAAAATACACGAATTTTTTGGTACATATCCCATTCGTGTAACGCTTAGGCCCAGAATCGGGTTTCTCCTTTATGCTGTAATACTTTTTGGTTTAATGCTTAAATCAAATGTAAGAAAAATAATTGTAACTATTTGACAGATTAAACGTCCATACTTCCATGTGAAACCTCTGGAGCGATGTCAGCTGAAGAACTGGAAGTCTTACCTCGACTGGGAGAAACAGCATGGGACATTAAAACGCGCTCTCGTTCTACACGAGAGATGTCTCATCGCGTGTGCGCTTTACGAAGAGTTCTGGATGAGGGTACGTGCAGCAGAAACCTTAAATGCATTAATCTACTAAAACACATCTGTATTGTCACACACAATAAATGTCTGGTGAAATCTGATAAGTGTGGTACGCAAATTTCGGGAGGGTCTTTTCTAGTTCATTAAATTATAAAATCATTGAGTAGCCTTCTTGGAAACTCATGAAAAAAGCTGACAAGTGCGAGTCGGACTCGCCCATGAAGGGTTCCGCAGCAGCAAGTAACATCATATAAAAGTTCTTGTAGTTCGTTGTAACTTTGATCGATGTTTTATAATAGTCTTGATTGAATGAAAGGTAAATTGCGGTTTACGATTTATGACGTATTAAAAAAAACTACTTACTAGATCTCCTTCGAACCAATTTTCGTTGATAGTTTGCATGGTAATGTACAACTTTTTTTTTTTAGTTTTATCACTTATTTTAGAAGTTACGGGGGGGGGGGACATTTTTCCATTTTGGAAGTGTCTCTCGCGCAAACTTTAGAAAAAAATTATATTAGAAACCTCAATTCAGTTTAGAAAAGAATGATATTAGAAACCTCAACATCATTTTTGAAGACCTATCCATAGATATCCTATCCTATCCATACACGTATGGGTTTGATGAAAAAAATTTTTTTGAGTTTCAGTTCCATGTATGGGGCCCCAAAACGTGTTGTTTTTTTTCTATTTTTATGTGAAAATCTTAATGCGGTTTACAGATTACATCTACTTACCAAGTTTCAACAGTATAGTTCTTGTGGTTTCGGAAAAAAGTGGCTGTGACATACGGACGGACAGACAGACAGACATGACGAATCTATAAGGGTTCCGTTTTTTGCCATTTGGCTACGGAACCCTAAAAATAACAACACATATTACACACCTTTCGCCCGCATGTATGTATGTCGTCGCGGTAAAAAGTAGCCTATGTACTTTCTCAAACTCTAGACTATGTGGGCCAGAAGTATTCAGTACAGAGTTACATTCGCATTTACAATAATAGGAAGAATAAAATGTTCAAACTTTTTTGTATGATGGCAACCTCACTCGAGTTAACTTTAAACGTGATAGATGAAACAGGGTGCATTTGGTTTATTATAATATATATTTGAAATAAAACTTCTGCACTAACAATGTATCTCTTACAAACAATTATGAAACAGACACAAAGAACACTCAGACTCGGAACCAATTTGTGTTTCACACAAAGTGTTGTCTCCTTAGACAAAGAATGACTATAGACCGGACATATGCGTGCACCCGTAAGGGATAGCAACAATGTACACCACATATTAATGTTGCCAGGTTAAAACAATTCCCCTTTAATAAGGGAGAATCGTTATTCCGTTTACTGTTCCAAACGTTTTACAAATCTGTCAAATATGGTTAGATTAGAATAGTAGACCCTCAAAACGAAAACTGAGGATGTAACCGGGATCGAGATTGATTACATTAAAAAAATAAATTTTTAGAAGGTTATAGTATACTTTGTATACTTACATACCATTGGCCCTTAAATAAAACAAGTATGTTAAAGAAATTAGTTTATTTTCTTCTCTTTAGTATCAGCATATTTTTGTACTGTAATGTATCCTTACGTCCAAATATTTTTAAATATAGCTTTGCTATTCCCACACCTTGTCGTCCAGTAGCCTTCAACCACATTTTACGCACATTTTCATCCTTTGGAAATCTGGAGAACAATAAAACACAAATCAAATCAAATTAAATTTCCTCACCATATGGGGTACTTTCGGCGTTGCAAAATTACCTTAACACATTAATGGGCAATCAAACTATAGCTGTGACAACCTACACAATTTGGTCGGATAATTACAAAATTTTTACACTTTAGAAACTAGTTTTTATCACTTATTTTCAATTATTTCTGCACATTAACAAACAAAAATCGTAGTTAATATTAAAAACAATATTATGCTGACAAAACGCTATTTTTTATACTTACGTGTGAAAGGTTATATTTACGTTCACTGCGGCTTTTGCAGCCGACAACACAACACTGTACCATAGTTTGTAAAGTATCTGGGTTACAAACAATTAGATACACTTGAAACCACACAGTAATTCCGTCAAAAAGCCTTATTTTCACTCCTGATATAATTCCCGCTTTGAACATTGTTTGACACATAATAATTATGTTAAGTGAAAAACCTATACGGCGATAAGGATAAAAAATACGTATCTCTATTTTTCTCTAACACACTGGAAAATGGTATCGTTATCTCACTCGCTCGTGGTAACGCTTGTTGGCGTGTCAAGTCTTGGTATTCTTAGTCTAAGGTTGTCTCATGTAGTTATCTAATCCGCAACACTCAAACACTACTCAATCCGTTTTAAAGTAAACAAGGTTACATTAATCATTCCTACCATATCTACAGCTGATCAAGTTCTTGGAGGAGCGTATAGAGACTAACCCGGAGTTAGTAGCGGTTGAGCGTGAGGTATTAGAACGCGCTTGCACCGTTCATCATTTGGACAAACCTGAGCTGCATCTGCACTGGGCACACTTTGAAGAGGCATATGGCAGCGCTGCTAAGGCGGCAGAAATATTGGACAGGATAGAGAAAACTTGCCCATGTCTAGTTCAAATCCAGTACAGGTGAGAAATAAAACACGCCGGCCGCCAGCATTAACTTAAGTTTAACACAAAACTAATATTCTAGATGTAAAATGATCAATGAAGTTATTAACACACAGTGTGCTTTATGGAAAACTATTCACAGTGCGTAAGGATAATAGTGGATTGACATGTTTACTGACGAATTGAGCTCTGGTAGCCCTACTTAACTGCAGCATCGCGATGCTAACTACGTTAGTTGCGCTGACTATTCCCTTAATTTATACACGTTTACACAAACATAAACTTGAAATATTATTGATTTTATCTCTGTTCTCAGCATTTTTAACATGCCTGAATCTCTAATACAGTACCTATTTTAATAATTACCAAAAGCCTCTATCAATTTCATAGCAACGAATTCTATGTGAAGTTTGTTTTTATTCTTTCTTTTTATGTATATTTATGTCAGACGGTTATTTCTTAAATATAAATTAATATCTTCTCCATCAGACGTGTAAACCTTGAGAGGCGTCGTGGCGACTACGAAAAATGTTCTCAGTTATATGAGGGTTACATAAATTCAGCTAAGAACAAAGCGATAGCTTCCGCGCTAGCCATCAAGTACGCACGTTTCGTGTTCCACGTTCGACAAGATCCTGCCGCGGCAAGGAAAATTCTCGATGAAGCAATCACCAAGGATCCGCTTAACCACCGACTACATATGCAGAGACTGGATTTGGCGATACATACACCTGATACACCCTATGAAGTTCTGGACGGTAAGAGATAAATAGACATGTATTAAAAATTTGTCACAGCTTGATAGAATTATGTTGATGTACATGACTTGAATTTTGATCATGCTCTCCATCAGGCAGGGTAGATTAATTTTGGTAAGCTAAATATATATAAAAAAAGAAATGTATATTGCTAAACATATACATTTGTAATTAAACTAAATAGTTATTAAATAACCAAACAAGTTATTTAATAATAAAATGTTTATAGGTAGTAACCAAAATCAAATCAACAACCGATAATGTCCCACTTGGCGCTACTGGCTTGGGTCTTTTCTCACGAGAGGGTTAAGGATGGCCTCAACTTTCTCGTGAGAGAAGCCTCAAAACACACTCAGCCAGAACGCATGGTTGGATTCCAGTTCCCAAAACACACTCGGCCACCTACCGTGGGAATGCCCACGGTAGGTGGCCGAGTGTGTTTTGGGAACTGGTAGATAGAAATAGCCAAATAATAAGTGTACACTGTTGTCTAGTTGGCAAAAGTTTTTCATTTATAATATTGTAACGTACTTAGATTATTAAAAATAATCATTCATTCCTTCATTGATACTGCCTCGTTAAAATTCCGGGTCGTTAAAATTTGTTTGTATATAATGATCTACAAAAGTTTGTGTATAATATATACGTACATATTTTCATAAAAAATGTATATAAGTATTTTATTAGTGAATATAGCTTGCATATTCAAGCTCAGCTTAGTTGACGTAACACGTGTGTGTGTGGTGCGCAGAGCTGGTGTCGTCGTACGAGAAGCAGGAGAGCGCGGAGCTGGAGACGATGGCGGCGCTGGCGTGGCGCCGGCGCGAGCTCGCCGAGGAGCGCGGCGGCGCGCACCACGCCCGCGCCGCACACGCGCACGCGCGCGCGCTCACCAAGCACCTGCGCAAGCGACAGCGCAAGGACAAGCACGACGCGCCGCCCGCCGCACAGTACGTACTCTACTCCTCTACTCCTGTTACCTCATTCTTTCCACGTTTAGATCGCTCAGTCATCACGCTGTGATCGATACGAGCCGAGTATCGATTATAAATCTATCAGAACGGGGGAACAGAGCTCTTTTGAGAGCTTCTTACTTTGCGTGCGGTGCGTAAGCGGTAGGAGATTCGTCAATATAAAGTATGAAAGAATTGCTCACTACAGAATAGTTTTCGCGGTATATTATCACGCCACGAGCAATAGAAGACGCGGTACAATATAACAGTAGTGATCACATCCTTATTTCGAATACCGACGATGCATAAAGCGCCTGTAAATCTCGAAGAAAAATAACTATACCTTGTCCATTCGTTTAATATCTTTTTGACAGGTCACGCCTATAAATTACCGGTATTTTTTTTCGTAATAATGTACTACAGTAATGTCGTACTTTATAGACGGGTAGGGAAGTGGGCAGTGTGCATAGCTAAAAACAACATATAAAACAGTTCTTGAAATACGATAAATCGATTAAACGATTAAAATAATCTATCATATTATTATGATCAAAATAATTTGACTTCATGTAAGTGTTGTTTCTGTAAATGTATTAAAATAAAAGGAAATTAAAATAGTATGACTTCAAGATTGGTTATTTGCAAGGAATTAAGTCGAAATTTTGGAATTTAACTTTAAACTTAGAATAAAGAGCAATAACTCTGTGCATTAATTAATTTATTATTGGACCACTGACTTAAATTTAAACTATGCACGTGTTAGTAAAATTTAACTTTGAAACGCGTGGTTAATAACGTTTAAATCCAGAGTTATGAGAAAGTATATTTGAAAAATCACATAATACTTACTAAACCGACCTTCAAGTGACTGTGTTTGGAAGTTTTCTTTGTTCTGGGTCAATTACATATCATAATAGTGCACGTTTTATTAGTGACTTAAAGAAATTTATATCGATTGATTTTTATTTCAAATCGAATTGGTGACGTGTGAGGGCGTCACTAATTTCGAAATTTGTTGAACTGTCAAAAAGATAATAAAGGAATGGACAGAGTATAATAACCGACTAGCGTAGTAGATTATTTGTTAGTTGGGCGTTACAATTATGATGTAACCTCATTTTAGGTTTAAAATTCTTGTAAATACTTAATGAGCTTTGGTTTCATTATAATGTTCAAACGAAACCAATATTCACTTTCTACTGCATTTAATTTAATTTAAATAGTAGATAGGTAGTGTATCAAATTATTATTTATTAATTTTAATGATTGTTCTATTTGTAATAATGTTATACATTCATGAATATGGTCTGCAGAAACGAAACGTCAAAGTGACATACGAGTGACGTTTGCGTAAAAGATTAAAACTTGACAAGTGAGGACGTAACCCGGCGCGCGTACTTTTGTAAAATGTTAAAAAATACATTCTACTCAGACTAAACGAAGTGAAATAACCCATTACTGGCCGTGCCACGTATCATATGCGTCACCCAAGGGCGCATATAATACATTTTGATTTCAAAATTATAATACGGTTAATTTCTAATTACCACATAAAAACTAGGGGTAGATACAAAACGTATAAACTTACATAAAACACCATAGAACAAAGAACCAAAACAAAAAAAAAAGTAAAAAAATAAAGAACTATATCATGCGTTCTGAACAAGAATTTGGTAGTTTTCGGGATAATATTAACATGTATTTTATTTTGTTTTAATTATATAGATGTGTACAGTATCAAAAGCTGAATACCACATTTTTTTTATCTTGACATCAAAATCTAGTCGTGTATATACACTCACAGGCACAATTAACCGCCCACCTTGTATTTCTTTCAGTTTACAGTAGTCGGCAAATTTTGACCACATTTGATGGAAGTTATGTTAAAAGCAGCCATTATGGATAAATAAAATCACAAAAGTCTTATAAAAAAAACAGATAGAAAAATATATGCCAAAAGTCTATTTTGCAAAAAAATGTACGAAATTATGATGACTTTAATTTTGAAATAAATCGTCCGCTTTCTTTTTAATTTAATTTTTAATAATGAGTGTTACTACCTCGGGCCCTAATGACTTCTTGAAGTCGGTTTGGCAATCCATCTACGAGGTCTTGAATATCCGATTGAGGGATATTGCGCCATTCCTCTATCGCAGCCGTCTTGAGCTCTTGTAAGGTCGTAGGGGCTGATATTCTTGCTCGAATACGTCTCTTCAGGTTGTCCCAAATGTGCTTAATTGGGTTAAGATCGGGGCTCCGTGACGCCCATGGCAAAACTTGAATCCCGACCTCATCGAGGTATTGAGTGATCTTGCGGTATGGCATCGAGCATTGTCGTGCATTAATTTAAAGTTTTCTCCAATAAATGGTGCGAAAGGTATGACGTGGTCTTGTAAGACGTATCTTTGAGCGGTCAGACTGCCTCTATCAAACAGCACTAGATCGGTACGAGCCTCGTAAGAGATACCTCCCCAAACCATTATGGATCCTCCCTGATAACCCACGGTTTCGATTATTGCACATGGAGCAAACCGTTCACCTCTTAAGGCTATTCTGCTCTCATCTGAGAACAGAACGTTCTTCCATTCTTCCGTAGTCCAGTCAGCATATTCTCGTGCAAAGGTGCTCTCTACGATGCTGTGCAAGCAGTTGTGGACCGCGAGCTGGACGAAAAGCTCTCAGATTCCTTTCAGCCAGTCTTCTTCTTACCGTACGTTCACTTACAGTGACGAGCCGAAGTGCACCGATGTCGGCCTTGACCTGGCCTTCTCGTGTATGTACCAGTCTCCCGAAAGCGTCTGATAGCATCCCGTACCGTAGTTCGAGGTACACCAAGCTTACGAGCGATGCGACGTCGGCTATACCCAGCGTCAGCTAAAGTCACTGCCCTAGCAGAACCAGTTGCTCGAGTGGCATTTTTTTCAGTCACAAACAATAATCGTACACTAAAAACTCCAATTAAACAATATTCGCCCACGATAGCAGACAAGAACAAGAAATGTAATCAATGTAACGTTACTGCAACAATGTCAAACAAAGACTAAATTCCAAAAACGCTTCGGTGATACAAGTTTAAGGGTCGAAATGAGGGTTAATAAGTGTTCAGTTTATTGCTATAGTACCCACTTAACAAAAAACAAATCGGTAGATAAGCCACATACATTTTTTTTCGTAGTTTATGTTTTAGCATGTGTGTTCTAGGTGTATTCAAAGCAAATTTAATATCTGATGATGGTATATTTATTGGCGTAACGCATAATTCTCTTTCTTAAAAAGTATTGACTTCATCTGAAACAAGATTGCTATCAATTTTTTTTGCTTGGTTCCTCTGCAACACCATCGATATAGTCAGTGAGGATTTTATTCTCCAAGAAGAAAAAAATTAAATCAAAAATTTACTGACTTCATGTTGCATAGTGTTATCCATCTCGGTTTGGTAAAATATTTGCAAATCATTAAATATAATTATAATTATGCTACTACTTACTAGTGAAAAGTGATCCCTGGACATTTTAGCCTTGTATGGCTCCTGCACCACTTCACTGGAATGATTATTGACAACACAGTAATAAATCGAAATGTGAAGTGTGATCGCTGGCAAGAACAATGTCCGACTAATGACGCGGTGGACACGACTTTTAAGCCCCGCCTACTTGTACCCGACTTTTGTTGGGTCATTTTTAGAGCGTAGTTAGACTTCCTGACTTATTATTTATTCGTAGGGTCAAGTAGATTTTGAAATAGAAATGAACAATCTTGATTAAGTAAAGTGGCGTGATACGTAAATAAGTAGTTTCATATACGACTTAATGTCGAGTAACAATAAAAATATTATAAAAGACAAGTTATTTAAATGTATCTGGCTATCTTTAAAAACCCTAGTTTACTGCTATAAAGAACCAACCCACAAAACTGTAATTTTGCAATAAGGAACCAGCAGGTTTTTGATTTAAATTTAAAACTAAATCAAGGAAAAATCAAAATAATATTTTTGTTCTATATTGCCATCAATGTTACACATATTATTGTAAAGTTTTATATCCTAATTAACTTAAGAATTTTTTTCTTCACACTTCTGAAACAAAAATCTAATTATCTCGAAAGTTACTTTTTTGAGGGTTGGTTCTAGTTTGCATAACTATGTCCAAGTGTATGTAGGTAAATGTGAAATTATTATAAAAATATCAAATTTGTGTAGAAATATGGACAATAGATACCTTTTGAGCTGAGGAATGGTATGTTGCATGTATTTAACTACACCAGAGAAAGATACAATCAGATATATTGAGCGGAGTGAAAATAAATGTTTTATTATAATATGGGCAGGTAAGTGTGTGTTGTGTAAGTATTAATCAAGGGGCTGGATGCTGAGAGCTGAAATAGTGGACTGTATGAGAAGAGGCACCGATTCCAAACACGAAGGGATCAAACGTGTTATGATTCGGCTCGATGGAACAAAATGTATTATATGCGTCGCCCACGGGCGCGTTTAGTCTGAGGAGAATGTATTTTTTATCACTTTACAAAAGCAAGCGCGCGCCGGGTTACGTCCTCTGTTGTCAAGTGTTAGTCTCTTACGCAAACGTCACTCGTATGTCACTTTGACGTTTCGTTTCTGCAGACGTCTCGCTAGTGGTGAGAACATCTTTTGTTTTAAGGGCTAACAAAAATAATTTTCATCAAGCTCCCCGCCCAACACACACTTCCACGTCACTGTCCAGGTCTCCCGTAGCAGTTACCCCTGTAGCCCCTAGGCAGCGCCCCTTCCCAACGTCGACCAAGTACTGCCCATATTGCAAAAGCCGGGATCACAAATTAATCGAGTGTCCCCACTTCTATAACCAATCGGTTCACGTTCGTTGGGACTTCATCGAAGCCCGCGAACGCTGCTATCGCTGTATGGGTCCGCACTATGAGACCGAGTGCAAAAGCACCAAAGCATGTCGGCACTGTGGTAATCCAAATCACCACACAGCTCTCCACCGCCATGAACATCCCAGACAGCGCCCCCCTAATAGGCCTCAGCACATCTCCGCCCACGCTGCACGGGTGACCCCTCCTCCACGAACCAGCTCTCCACCCGGTTCTCGGTCGCCTGGCCGTGAATATCGAAGAAGTCGTCGTCATCCACAATGACTATCCAACCTTCGTCGGCCCAACATTACTCATTCAGCACACACTTCCACACCCAACCGCTTTAACAAGCTGCCCCCGCTCAGCCCTCTAGCCCGCGTCAGCTCGCTTACTAAACATTCCGCCCACACTCTCAGTCCATGCGCTCCGGCCATTGTCATTAGCCTAATCCTCAGCTCCTTCGTCGGCCCAACATTTCTCTAAATTCTTATATTATTTCTTATGTTTTTTCTTTACTCATTCAGCCCATGCGCTCCGGCCATGGTCATCAGCCCAATCCTCAGTTTCTTCGTCGGCCCAACATTTCTTATAATTCTTATATTTTTTCTTAACTCATTCAGCACACACTTCCACGCCCAACACACATTCAGCACATACTCCACAATTGAAGTTCAGCACTTCCTTAACACGAATAGCGATGCAATTGCCCACAAACTTACTTGCCAGCACATGTTTGGCGCATTACATGAAATTAATGTTAAGTCAACAAAGCAGCTGCTGTACCGCGTAATTGGTGAGCAGCGCTTCACCTTTAAATAATTCTCAACCCTCTTAGCTATAGAATTTAGGCTGTACTTAATTCTCGGCCCATCAGCCCAATGTCCTCCGACCCTTTAGATTTTGAACCCATGACGTCCGGCCACTTTCTCATCGGTCGGCCTCTCACTGCTCTCCCCGAAGAGCCCCTACAGGACAGACCATTGTCTTCCCTTAGACGCTTTCAGCTCATAAAAGCTCTCTCTCCAACCGATCCAAATGGCTCTCCCCATCTTCTACTCCTCGAGTTGGTGAATTAGTCCTAATCAAGAAGGACAACCTACCACCCCTTCAGTGGAGACTTGGAAGAATAATCCGAACTATACCAGGGAAGGATGGGAGTGGTTCGAGTGGTGGACCTGGATACGGCCATCTGCGGAGACCTGTGTTCAAGATCGCAAGGCTCCCATTGGACTCAGCTCAAAATGATGGATCTGTCCCGCCACGCTAGTGGCGGCAGAAACGAAACGTCAAAGTGACATACGAGTGACGTTTGCGTAAGAGACTAAAACTTGACAAGTGAGCATGTAACCCGGCGCGAGTGCTTTTGTAAAGTGATAAAGAATACATTCTGCTGAGACTAAACGAAGTGAAATAACCCATTACTGGCCGTGCCACTAACAATCAGTGCGATACTACCACGGGGCCGACCACCCGAGGAGGATTCCTGCCCTCAGCTCATACCCGTCACCAATCCGTAAGTAATACCCCTCAGCTCATACAATTCTCACCCTCCCAAAACCTCCCCACTGCAGTATTATATGCGTCACCCAAGGGCGCATATATTACACCATTTCATAATTAAAACTGATATGTATTACATAATATAATTTACTGATCGTTTCGTGTTATCCGATTCGGTACACTCTTGTAAGGGTCGTTTTATCTGTATTTTCGTGTATATTTATTCATACTCATGTTTATACTGTAAACGGGACTTATTCGCGATAATATTATAAAGGTTACGATACCTTCTATTTTCCGAGTGTTACGAACGGGTTATACCGGTCGTGGTCACGTGTAGACTGGTATCGTAGAAAATAGAAGGTATCGTAACCTTTATAATATTATCGCGAATATAACTCGTGCGACCTAAGATGGCACCTGACTCAAATGTCAGTCGTTTAAAGTACTGAGTGCAAGAAAAATATAATTTATTCTAGTTTTTTTAAATTTCAACATTTATTTTGCTGCAATTACTTTCTCATAACATACTACTGTATCTTATGTAGTACTTTACTACCTGAGTTAAGAAAATACATATGCATACCAATAGGAAGCAGACCTCATTCATTATTTATCCGAATGCATTCTTCGTGCAGTGATTTAAATAATATTAGGTAATATCTAATATCATTTTAAATGAAAATAGGAACTGAAATATGGTTATAAAATACAATTTTAAATCGTCATGATAAGCCTTATAATCTTAGTCTTTAAATATCAATGTATATGGATATTCTTTATTTTAAACTATTGCGTCTCATAGTCATCATGCTGGTTTTTTTTTCGTGTGACCTTTCTTAAAACAATTGGGTTGTAGAGACGAATCTAATGATATGTTAATAAAATAAATTCGTTGAGTGATTTATATGACATTAGGATTACCTAATGAGAAAAAGGTATTAACCTAATAAACTAAAATTATGGAAAGATTCGTGCAACGGTAATAGTGATGCTAACGCTACTCGCAAGACGACAGAGGGGTATCACGCGGGGGAACGGTATCATGTTTCGTTTTGAGCCAAGTGCCATCTTAGCTCGCACGAGTTATAATTCCCGTTTACAGTAAAAACATGAGTATGTGGAAAAGTCGCGAAAGTGTAAAAACAGTTATATTTATTCAATTCTCACAGTTAAAGGTGTAGAGCCACTTGCTCTCAGCACGAATGGGCCGGTTCGGCCGTACTACCCTCATACAAAAGACAACCTAAAAATGACAACATTCTCATGCTTTCCATCAGGTGTATTAGAGTCACTTTAGTAGGCCTAAATATATCATCATCTTCCGCCTGCCCTTAAACTAATTTTATTTGGAGATTGGGGATTATACTGCGCCGAGTATGTTTTATCCTTCCATTCTACTCTATCCCTCGTCATTTCATATATATATAAAAAACAAGCATTTAATAGTAATTATTTTCTTTCTTTAGAATATCAGCCGACAACAAGAAAAAGGAATGCGTTCCATCTGCAGCGTGCAATGTCACAACTGCCAGCGGTGGGAACTATTATCAAACACCGGCAGCCACGACGGGTTCATACGATCAATCGTACACCCAACCTTACCAGCCCACTTGGGGCTATCAGCAGCCACCGGGACCCTACCAACATCACCCACATCCCTGGCCTCAATACCCTAATTACTACTAGCATTCGATGCCCGATTACCGACCGTCGGAAAAAATTGTGGACAAAGCAGCAACCCTAATTCTATAGAAGTAGCTGAAAATGATAATCAATGATTGTAATTAAATTTGAACACTTCGTTCCTTTCGCATGTCAGTTTTGATAAGGCTGCTACTGGTGATTACGGTATTTGAAAATAAATGCTTTATGTTGATACATTTCTTATGCAGGTACCGGCATCTATGCATTCGATAATTAGGGTTTTAATGATTCAATTGTTTCAATTTACAATAAAATGTTTATTGACTTAAACATAGTAAAACTGTGAGGAGACATTACATATATTTTAAGGAATAAATAATATTATCTTCATATTAACACCATGTTTTATTTCAATCCGTCAGTCTTTGACATGCTTTTCACTTTCTAACTTTAATATGAACTGTTAAAAACCTGGTTCTGTATAATTACAACACAAAATCAAGAGTTCCTAGGTCATCTGATGATTTACTACACATCACCACACATTGAAATCAATTATCAAGGTAACTTCATTTAATTACTTACAAAGAGAATATTATTTGAATAACACTTAGTTTGACTATGAGGCTCAAATACAATATAGTACAAATAATATAAAAATTATCAAAATAATTTGATTTCACTCTATTTACAAAGAAAACAATGTGATAATAGATAAAATGGAGGTGACGTAAATGCTATCTGAGATCATCACTACCCACCCCCGCCTTATATTTATAGACATCGAATTTGCACAACTATAGAATTGCGAAGTTACAAACTATGAATGTTGTTTATTCTAAAACGAACAAACTCCGCTAAACGACTGCCTTTGGGCTTTCTTCATCATGAGCACGCAGCTTTTGCAGCCTTCACAGCTGTGGAACACAATATATATTGTTATGATCGTGGTTCATTTTTATTCTTTTTTTGTTCTCGCTACTTAGATATTAGCTAAAACCACAGAATAAATAATAATAGTACCAGTACAGAGGACTCGCTTCGAAAAGTAAATTGAAGAAATAGGGACCCTTGGTGTCATTGCATTAAGTTCAATTCAGATTGCACAGCGCCGAAGCACCTACGATTATATTTACCTACAATTGCGTGTCTTTATATCATGTAACTTATCTGTTCTGACGTAATCATGTGTCTTCTTTTAAAAATAATTTTATTTCAGGTATATTAACTACTTTTTCTCTAGCACTTTAGTGAAAAAATAAATTTAGGTACTTTTGTCAACAAATGACGTTTTAAATATCACATCGAAATATCTGTTCGCGTCGTATGTATTTCGTGCGACACGAACAGATTAGTTCCTACCTAACAGCTAAAATGTTTTACTCAGACATCCGTAAACAGAACTATAGCTTTTACATGAATTAGAAGATCGAGGTTATCATTATAAGCCATTGTGGGTATCGAAAAGTATTAAAAAAATCAATAAGCGCGAGAGCGAAAAATTGAATATCTTTATGAGATCTATGTGATAACGATTGAAGATTATGGATTATAACCATTCATATCATAACACGGAATAAGCGAGCAAACTATTACAACAAGATCACATGTAAAGCAAACCCGTCTGGTTAGGGTAGCCAACAAAATCATTTTACTATGAAGAGGTTTATGTTCAAAAGTTGTAATCTTTGGTTTTTTAACGGACAATGGTCAAGAATATCTTAATCTACCTTCTCTCTCCTTCCGTCGCAGTTTCTTACGTCGTCGATCGATTGCTGCAAGTTCTGCCTTTACCGAATGGTACGCTTTGCGTAAATCTGCCAGACGTGAAGTCAAAACGTTAATGCGTGTCTGACAATCCCACGTCGGATCTGTGTGAAAATAAAGTGGTTTTAGTACTTAGATGTAATATATTTTTGTCATGGTGGTTCAAATGCATAAAACTCATAAATTATGCTTGCCCTCATGATCTTTAACAGAGCTACACATGCAGGCGCTGCATATAAAGAGAGAAAGAAAAATATATGTTCCATCCGTCGTGGTGAGAGCATTTATCATCTAGAATCTGTATTACTGAGTGCTAGTGAGTGTTTAGGGTACGTCGAATTTCACTGTAAACGACTGCAGAACTCTCACAATGGATGTAGTCACCTTCATATAAGGCGATTGCGTAATCGTTTGACAAAGTAGGATAGTCTGGCGTGACTGCATCATGCTGGAAACTTGCCGACTCGCCGTGGTTGAAAATAAAGGGTAAGTACAGTAAAAGGTGTTAAAAATATAATGAAAGTTACCTAGATCCACGTAAAAGTTGTACTTGAGTGTGGGTTGGTGCGAGTGGTGCACGTGCTGACCGGAGCCGTCCGTGTCGCGGCGCGAGCGTCGCGTGCGGCCGCGCCCGGGGCCTGCGCACGAACTCTCCGACGCCTTGCGGGAACGACCGCCGCCTGCCGAGTCACATACACTACTACTATCCATCTAAAACTAGTCAAAACCAACACTCCAGACTGGTGATAAACATTTATTTCTAAAATATATATTCATACTAATTTTATAAATTTCAAAGTAACTGTGTCAGTTACGCTTGTACAGCTTAATTTTATTACTTACGGAGATACTTTTACTCTTGTTTAAGGGCTACTCTTTACCGCAATAACCGACCTACACGCGGGCAGAAGTAAGTAGCAGTACATATATAGCAGACAGAACCCACGACGTGTGGGTTTAGCCGTAAGACCACACCACAAGACCAATCTGGACGTCAAATATAAAACATATTTGAAGCTCACTGCCAGTTTAACGTCATATTTTGCAAGTTTAACATCATATAAGTTTACTTACCGTGAGCTTTATCGACGTCGTGGGCCGCTGCGTCGTTAGCTTGACCCTCGTCTTCGTCTTCTTTCCGTTCCGACGGACTGTCTCTTTCCGATATTCGTCGCTCCCTGGGGGTAATTAATTATTTTATCGTTAGCATAAAGAAGAATATTGACATATTTTTTAAACCAGGAAAAATGAAAATGTTCGGTAAAGAATATAAGGGGGTACGAGGCGACTAAAAGGGAAGGAAAACTCGAAAAAAGCCATCTGGCCAACGTGGTATAGTAGGCCAAAACCTCAACAGTGGAGTGTTAAGTGATGTATGTGTGATATGAGTATTAATTTTGCAGCAGTGGCGTCGCTTACCTGTGCGGAGACATGTCCAGGCTGCTATCGGGCGTGGTGGGCGGCGTGTTGTCGAGCATGTTGCGCGGCCGGCCCCAGGGTTCCCGCGCGCCCGCGCCGGCCCCCCCGCCCGGGGCCCCGCCCACCGCCTCGCCCGCGCCGGGCCCCACGCCGCCTCCCGCCCGGGACCCGCCTTCACCGCGTCGATCATCTGAAATGTTCCTTCGTTACTGACCCTTCGTTACCTACTACTCCGTTACATTTTACTTTACGGTAACCAATAAGTAATGTCTCACTAAAAGTGACTTCTATGTAAATTAAATAAAGACTAAGCCTTCAAACATAAATAAATACAAAGATGGCAAAGCGTGTAGAATCAACAGATGTTGAGAGTATATATTATTATAGTAAAATCATAATAATTCTCAACGTAGGATTTTACTTTTACTACACTTATTAAACTCCAAGTACATATGTAAACTAAATAAATTAACGTAAAAACTGATTATAAAAATATGTAAATACATTCTATGCACCTATAATGCGTATAATACTGTAGTAGTGGAGAACTAACCACTAGGTCGTGTGTAGCAGGTATTAAATCAAAGGTTCAACTCACGGTTAATCTGTATTTTTTTGTCCAACACACACGACTTAACAATTGAAGGTGCGGAAGATGAAATATAAATAAGCACAAGCACAGTAAACAGTTTTAGGCAGGAAGATTGATAGTCAGAAAATAGAATATAAAATAAAGTATATAGGCGGTATAGAAGCACTAGCACAAGCATATAGAAATTAGGTAAACAAGCGTCCGTATGGCGTCAATAACTAATTACGACTGGCGCACGCGCACGCCCTGAGGTCGTGCGAAGCGCGCTCAGTTACTGTTATGTACAGAACACATAGTGTACACCAGCTGTCGATAATCGACATCGACACAAGACTATGATTTAACATTTAATATTTTGGATTATAAAAGTGTATAGATATATGTAAGTGTAAATAGATAAATAGTTATAAGGTTTAGATTTAAGTTAATTTTAAGACTATTGCATAATAATATAGTGAACTAAAGTGAGTGTGAGTTATATGTGTAGTAGGTAGCCTACAATACCTTTGGAGTGCGTGTGATGGTGCGGCGGTGCGGAGGCGAAGGGCATGTGCAGGCGCTGGCGGGGCGGCGCGGGTTCCGCGTCGGGAGCGGGCGAGCCGGGGATGGTCTCCTCGCACAGCAGCAGCGAGATGTTGCTGTCGTCCTCGCCCGGGCCCGACACGCCCGTCACACCCGACACGCCCGTCACACCCGACACGCACGCGCCCATACCGGACACGCTGGCAACGCGCCCGCTACCCGCCACTACGACGCTGGCGCCTGTGCACACATCGCATAGGTTAGATAATACGATAGACGTATTATAAAATATGTAACATAATATTTGTTTATTTAAATATGTAAATCATGATTCCAAAATGTGGCTATACATACTTACCACTCTCTAGTAATAGTAAGAAGCCTATTAAAAACATGTAACATTAATTGTGTTAAAAAGTGGTTAAAATTCAATAAAATAAAACGAATATTGTTTATTGAAGAGATTGATGAATCTTGTCACGAATCATGTCCAGGCTGCATTTCCCTGGAATTTACATAATGCGGATGACATCGTTCTGGTTGCTAGAAATACAAAAAAAAAATACAAGCTACGCTCTGCTTTTGCGTGAACTCATTGCAAAACGCCGGACTCGGGGTTAGTGGAACGAAGACTGAACACCTTAGCTGTCGTTCCGGTGGTAATAAATCTAACTCGGGTGACAGAGTACACTACCCTGACAGTTACTGGTTCAAACTATTACAGTAACCCAATTTAAATACCTCGGCTTCGTAATTTCTGAAAACGGAAATAGATGCAGACGTGGTACATAGAGTAAAGGTTGCCTGACTAAAATGGTGAAGATACTATTATGCGATACTCGAATACCAATACGCAGAAAATTAAAAGAATGCCACGTTTAAAAAACTGATCACCAATAAGACCCTGTCCATCGGACCCGGAGCCTAGATATTCGTGGCTATACTCCACTATAAGGCGGCTAACTTAAATCATACATTTGTCACACTAATGAGAGCAGGAGCTAGTAAGGCTAATACAGTTGTATTAGCCTTAAATTTTTTTTAAGATACGTACTATGCTTCCTCTCGTTCTTGCAAGCGTCTTCAAGCATGAGGAGGGATTCGGCCCCGCTCCACTCGCCCAATGATTTGCCGGCATGCAGGGCCCGTGTCGCAGCACTAGCTACGACTGCCGCTGCGGGAACCGTTTCAGAACTGCCTCCGGAGCCCCATTCCTCAACCGACAGCTTATCTATAATTAACCTGAAATAATGTTTAATTTTAGTTTTAAAGTAAACCGGTATTTTTATGACGGGAATACATTAGGTACAACTGCATTTTGCACCTCACAGTTTATACTTAGTAACGAATAACGTGCATCGACAACAACCTATAACAGTTCATTATTCGTCATAGGCATCCGTAGAAAGGAGGTATTGGCCTACTATACAAGCCTGGCTAAGGGTATGAGGTATAGGTATATTGTTTTAAGTTTTCTTTCTCTTAGCAATGTCTTGTATATTGTGCTTCCTAAGTCACCTCTTACAACATCTATTGGATGAGTACAGATGGCGAGACCTTAGTACTGTTATTAAGTTACTTACCTCCTGTCAGAATCATCGGAGTCGCTGGATTCGCTTCTGTCTTCCGTGGGAAAAGGTGGCAGCGAAATACTGGCTGCAGCCGCCGCCGCCGACTGATTTATTTGACTTGAAAGTTTTTGTATCGTGTCACTAAGCACTTTGTTATTCTTGCCGGGTACACTAAGTGGGTGATCCGCCACACTCTTCCTACGCTCCAAAATGTTTAAGGGGCTTTGTAACCTCGGTGCTATAGGATCATCACACCTAGGTTTTTTAATATCCAATGTATCGCGTTTCAAATCCACAAAATTATGTGGTTCACCAAATATAGACTCCGTTGTATTTTCTACAGACCTTTTAATGGGTTCTAGCTTAACAAATGGTTTCGGTAGCTCCGGTTTAGCTTGAATTGGCTTTGGTTCAGGAGATATCGCGGTTAATTTGATGTCCGATCGACTCGATTTAATCAAGTCCGATTTAGGAGTTTCTGGTCGGTCTTGCGATGGTGGAGGAGACATAGATAATCTTTTAGCACTACTAATGGCTTTTAAAAGCTTTTCTGCTATTTTAGGACCTTCTGACTGCAGCAAAAAACCAGGTGGAGGTTCTGGAAGGACATCGATTCTAGCTGGACTATCCGGTTCTGACTTATCCTCTTCAGTGTCAATAACAGGACTGGAAGGCGGTTGTAGCATCGACGAAGAGGGCTCCAATACCGGTACATTGTCAAATTTCTTCTCAATGCTAATTTCGAGTGATTTTTCTTTGGGCTCCGAAACAGGTGGAATAACTGATGGAAGTTTTTCTGGATCATCTTTTTTAATATCTTTTTTGAGCTCTTCTGCAGATAGCTCCAAAACATGTGGTTTGGAATGCTCTACGGGTTTTGCTTTCGGCACATCTAACATTTTGGTTTTAGGAAGTTCCAGAACTTTTGTTTTAGGGAGTTCTAGAACTTTAGTCTTAGGAACATCTACTATTTTTGGGACATCTGGTTTTGGTTTATGGATATCTGGTTTTGGCTTAGGGATATCTGGTTTTGATTTAGGGGTATCTGGTTTCGATTTAGGGATATCTGGTTTTAATTTAGGGACTTCTGGTTTTGTTTTAATGACATCTGGTTTTGATTTAGGAACATCTAGTTTGGATTTGGGGACATCAGGTTTTGATTTGAGGGCATCTGGTTTTGATTTAGGGACATCTGGTTTTGATTTAGGGATATCTGGTTTTGATTTAGGGAGATCTGGTTTTGATTTGAGGACTTCTGATTTTGATTTGGGGACATCTGGTTTTGATTTAAGGAGTTCGGGGATTTTATTTTTGGGCTCGTCTTTATTTTTTAGTTCGTTTATTGGCGGGGAATTTGGATTAGGAGTTGGAGTAGGAGTGCGTACAGGACCAAATATGGTTGCAACAGAAGTATTAGTACTAGGTGTAGCTGTACAAGTATTTGCTGAAATACTTGTGACTATACTTATTTTAGGAAGTTGGATTTCAGATTGCTTTTGTAGTGGAGGCGTCTTTGGTAGTTCAGGGGTCTTTTCTCTAGATGTTTCCTTTGTTTTAACTATTTTTTCTTCTGCAGATGGTAATTCTGTTTCCGAATCCATTGGTTCCTCCTTCAAAACAGGATCTGGTGTTTCTGATTCTTGTACAACTGATAATAATGGAGTAGAATCCCTGTCTACTTCTTTTTTAATGGTTATACCTTCAGGCTCATCATCTGATGATTGTTCGTCATCTGCAGGAGAGTCTGGTGAATCATCAATAAGTTCTCTTAATTTGGAGACTTTACTTTTTTTGGAATAGGTTTCTTGGTTTTTAGCTGGAGTGAATCCCTCGAATGTTGGCCCAGAACTACCATCGCCAGGGAATGAATCATCATCTAACGAAAAGAGCCCATCCTTAGAATCTTCTGGGCTATTACGGCCTACTTCTCTAGAGCTGCCGAAATCCCGGAAAGGTGACAACGAAGGCGACCTTAACGGAGGGCGTACTCGCATTGGATCTTCTGATATTTCTTCGCTCAAAGATTTAGATAGCGTCGATGTGTATTTGCTAGGGG
Organism: Phragmatobia fuliginosa; assembly: GCA_932526445.1. Classification (NCBI taxonomy): domain Eukaryota; kingdom Metazoa; phylum Arthropoda; class Insecta; order Lepidoptera; family Erebidae; genus Phragmatobia; species Phragmatobia fuliginosa. Next base: position 11,803,033 of record OW052074.1, on the reverse strand, counting down.
AGATGTCATCGAAGATGCGGTGAGTGCGCTTTTTCTTTTCGTCATGCAATTCCAGTTCGAATGGTTCTGGTTCTTTGAACTCATAGACATCCTCTGGTTGTTTCTCTGGTTGTGATGGTTCAGAAGGAGCTGGGTTTGAGTGGGAAGCTGCAAGTGTCGATTCCTCTGTTCCTTCAGATTTAGCTGTTTCATCGGTTTCCTGTTTTACCGTTTGTAATCCTTTCAATTCTGACCTAATTTCGTTAAGATCGAAATCACGTCCAGTGACATTCGGACGGGCTTTTTTAGGCGGTGAAACTGTAGTAGAAATCGTTCTCACAGGCCTCTTGCGTTGTTTACTGGAACAGCTGCTGTCGCTTAACTTAAGGTCTTTAGACCTTGATGGAGCTGAAAACACATTCATTTGTATTAATCAAAATTCAAGATTTATGGTCGTTTTCACCAACATCCCCTAAATTTAACAAGCCACAAAGACAGGTAACTCTTAGTGATATTTTGGTTTCCACTAACCTTAAGGGGACGTGTAAATGTTTGGATTGTTCTTAAAGGAGAATGGCAGATCATGTACCGCTGACAATATATGTAATTCATAAATTTGGTTATGATATTCATAGCGTTTATATTTTGAGAAGTATGCTAAAAGAGCTTTAATACTGCTCAAAGAGTTTTTACAAATGCATTAATGAAACGCAAACATACGTTGTTTAATCATGATATGCTTATTTTCTTCAATTTGGAAACTAGATGGCGTTCTGTCATATTGCCAAAAAATATTTAATATTATTTTAAAATATATGTAAATTAATTTAATTATAATTACGTAATTTACAATTTACCTTAACTCATTTTTGGCCTATGTATTTAATTGTAACCTAACATTAAAATAACTTTCTAACGTAAGCTTCTAAAAATTTAGGAATTTAAAATGTTACTGTCGGTAAAAAAGTTACAAAAGGTACAAAAGTTTTATATAAACCTGCCATTGTCCTTTATGGGCCGACTTACGTTAGGGGTATCCAGGTAAGGAGACGATTTAAGTATCGTTGGTAAAAATGGGCATTATTATTACTAAACACTAAATATAGGTATTTACTTTTTGAACTGGGTTTTTCATCTGACTTTTTAGGAGGTCTCTTGACATCGACATCGCTTTCAGAGTCGCTGTCTGAATCTGATCGTGCTGACGATTCTGTAAAATAATTGCGTAAACATTAGTGCACATGCACTCATTGTAGATTAAACTTGTAAAAATCTAAATAAATACCTTCAGTCCTTTTTGTTCTTACACGTCTAATCATACTTGTATTCTGAAATGAAAAAAAATAATAAATTTAAGTATACTTCAAAAAAATTGATCAAATTTATCTTGAGCGGTAAAAACATATACAACTCGTACAAGTTTAGATTACACCTGGCTCGGATTTTTTTTGGTCTATCTAAGTTCGCCCATTTATTAGGTTATTAATAAATCTCATTATGAATTTTATTGCAATGGCGATTTAATATACCTAAAACTGATAATTTAATATACAAAAAAAAACTCTTTATTAATTTTTATTAAGTTATTAAGCTTTACTACTAAGTTACTTTTGTCTTTATGATTTTCATATTAAAGTATTTTCAGTAGTAGCAGCAGCCCCAACAAAATCGAAAAAAATTGAGTCTTAGAGGTTTGAGTGTAGCAGTAAATTATTGCATTCTAAGGCCAAATTTGTTACAATTAGCAAAATTTATGCGTGTAGTAGGTAAAAAGTTATTCGGCAAAAACAGAATTTGCTGGAGTAACTTTTCAATTGTTACCCCAGCAGTTTAAAAAAAATTATCTTCAGACCCAAATCAAGCTTTTGTTACGTATTAAATGTTAGCAATCGGCAAAAGGTGTGTTGTGGTTAGTTATTGAAAATTGTACTAGTGGTAATGTTTTGGACTTGCCTACAAATTGAAAATGACTGAACGCGGAAGTTTAAATTAATTACCTTATTCATTATATTTTATCCATTCGTTCAGTGTCTTTTTGACAGGTCACGCCTATAAATTACCGGTATTTTATTTCGTAATAATGTAATACAATAATGTCGTTCTTTATAGACGGGTAGGGCATAGCTAAAAATAACATATAAAACAGTTCTTGAAATACGATAAATCGATGAAACGATTAAAATAATCTATCATATTATTATGATCGAAATAATTTGACTTCATGTAAGTATTGTTTATGTTAATTTAATAAAAAAAAGGAAATTAAAATAGTATGACTTCAAGATAAATTATTTGCAAAGAATTAAGTCGAAATTTTGGAATTTAAGTTCAAACTTAGAATAAAGTACAATAACTCTGTGCATTAAATACTTTATTTTGGACCACTGACTTAAAATGTAACTATGTCGTGTTAGTAAAATTTAACTTTGAAACGCGTGGTTAATAACGTTTAAATCCAGAGTTATGAGAAAATACATTTGAAAAAGCACATAATACTTACTAAACCGACCTTCAAGTGACTGTGTTTGGAAGTATTCTTTGTTCTGGACCAATTATATATCATAATAGTGCATATTTTATTTATTTACAATACTGACTTAAAGAATATTATATCGATTGATTTTGATTTCAAATCGAATCGGTGACGTGTGAGGGCGTCACTAATTTCGAAATTTGTTGAACTGTCAAAAAGATAATAAAGGAATCGACAGAGTATAGTTTTTAATTTGTTAGATGAACACCGATGTAATTAAATGGTTTTGAAAATCAGTCAAAATGGGTTTGCTAGTAAACTTGTATACTTACAATCAAATAAAAAGCTGTTACACCAATGATGGTTGCCACTTACAAAAAAGAGAGTTGTTGCGATAAATTGCGATAGTCTAAAACTGCTGCTTGCATGACGTTATGCATTTATAACGTAAATGACTTTAAATATTTTTAGACTAGCTGTCCCACGGTGAAAGTTAATCAAAGAATTTGCCCAAGTTACTCCTTACGTCATTAGCTGTCTGAAGCGAATGTTCCGACAAAATCGGTCCAGCCGTACCTGAGGTTATTCGGAACAAACAGATAACGTAAGTATCGTATATACTTTGATATGCATTCAGTAAAAAAACTGTTCATTAGACATTACAAAAAGACACTGCAATTTATTTTTTATAGTTAGCATTGAGTACGATAATTATACTAAAGCTAGGACAAAAAAGGAGGACGATGCGTTATTAACGCTTGAGGTAAATAAAATGGATTTTAAAAAACCACACTAATAAAAGACCGTTACAAACAAACATACAGTTAATGCTAATAAAAGTGCTTGAAAAATAAATAATACGTGATTTTTGGAAAAATAAGAACTTCGCAAATTTATCTATATCTATCTATTTAAAAATAAATAACATTGAAGTGTCTGTTCGTTACTTTCAAAAATATATAGATACGGTACAAACGCCAAAAAATGTATATTTCTTTACTAGTCAATTTTGACAAGACTTTTCACCGACAGATGATAGCTTATGATTTAAGGACTAACTTAGCTGTTGTTAGACTAGCTTCACAACTCGGCATTATCTGAGGTTGTTACTGTATATTTAAAACAAAACCGCGTATCACGCACCGTGTTCATATAAATCTCGTGTCACGTTGTTACTCAGGATGATCTAACGGATTTACACGTGTTATTTTAAAAATTAGTGTTTTACTGGCTTTATTTAACTATTGTAGGCATACAAAAGTTAATATTACGTGAACTAATTTGGGGTAAGTATGAATGAAAGGATATAATTAAATATTGAAATGTTTAGAACCATTGAAATAATTTGTTCACATTACCTATAGAAGTACCACGGCGATAAATGGAACTAATATGCAGTTCAGTCGCGTTTCTTTCGTTACTGATGCGATTTCTAATCACTTGCCTTCCATTTAGGAAACTTAAGTTTTAAAAAACTGTATCGTGAGCACGAATAATATTGGACTCATAAACGGAGTACTACTACAGACAACCGCGTAAAGCACTGACGCTATGAGTCGGGACCTCGCTATTTATGTCAACTAATCGAATGAACTGAACGTTTGAAATCGTGATGATTATGTGAATGAATGAATGAACTTTTAGGTATGTAGTTTAAAATTAAATAAAACGAAAGTGTCTGTTTGTTATGTCAAATGAGCTTTTTACTGAATGAATATAAAAGTATACACAATACATAAATCAAAAACCTATTTTTAAAACTCTAGAACGACGAACCGATTTTGACAGAACTTTCACTGTTAGATAGCTGATGATATAAGTAGTAACTTAACTATTTTTTACACTAGCCCCCTAGTACATTTATCGTGAATATTTCAATGTTTGGACCCATAAAAATAATTTGTTCACTTTACCTACTGCCTCGCGAAAGAAATACCACGGCGATAAATGGAATTAATGTGACAGGTCGGCCATGTTCGTTTAGTTCCCGTTGACGTCCTTAGTCACTTGCCTATTTATTTAACCTTTTATTTTGGCTTTTAATTTAATTATGTTAGTTATGGCAACTTATTGAGTGAACCAAACGTTTGAAATCATGATGAATGAATGAATGAACTATTGATTCTTTTGGTATCTATACTAATAAATAAAATTGAAGTGTCTGTTTAATATTTTAAATCAATAGCTTTTAACTAAATGCATATCATTATAACAGATATCCTCTTTTTTTAAAATATGTTTTGCTGGCATGCCTATAACAGGATAGTTAACATTGCGCAATAAGTATTATTGAAAGCAGACGCGGACAAAGATACGTGAGTCGTCTTTTAAATTAAATAAGAAAATGTTTGAAACGTTTTAAATATTTTTTTCCTTTACCTACCGCCTCACGAAAGATTTAACACGGCGATAAATGGAACTAATGTCACAGGCCATGTTTGTGTTGTTGCCGTTGTGATTTTTAATCACTTGCATTTTATTAATTATATCGTATGTTGTAAAAAATACTGTACCTCGAACACGAAATAATTCTTGGAAATTCATAAACAAAGTATTACGATAGGTGTCCTAGCGAAGTACTAACGTTAAGAATCGAGACCACGATACGTTACGTTAGTTATGTCAAGTTATTGAATGAACTGAACGTTTGAAATCGTGATGAATGAGTATATAAACTATTGAACTTTTTGGTATACCAATGAATAAAATTGAAGTTTATATGTAATTTCAAAATAACTTTACATAAAAGTATATTAAATACGGTACTTGCTTAAAAAACAACTTTTTAAATTGCTGTCTGTCTGTCTGTTTGTTCCAGGTAATCTCTAGAATGGCTGGACTAATTTAGACGGGAATTTCACTAGCAGAAAGTTGATGTCTTGGGGTTAATTTTTTAGGTTAGTGTAGTATATCCTTCTATATTGTCGGCTCACAGTCGCATGCCTCCACTCGCTATCGTTGCTAACAATCGACTGAACAGTGAAATGTGTCATTCGCACGTACTCTCGAGATGACACAATGTTTCGTTCTCATTCATTCATAGTAAACGAGTGAATAAATAACTTAGTAACACCTCACTCATTCACCGGGAACGAGTGAATGAATAACTCAATGACACCTCATTCATTCTCAGTGAACAATTGAATGAATAACTCACTGACACATACACTACAGTTAAGCATAATATTTTTTTTGACTTACGGCAGACTCAGCTGTTAAAACAATAAGAACGACATTTGTATACTACCTGGAATCCACCCGTTAACTAGGGGTTTTTGGGAAATCCAATAATAAAGTCTGGCAACATAACGTCGCATGACTGCCAGCTATGTTGCCAGCCTTTCTACGGGAGTCCTTTCGTGAGATGGGCTCCAATTACTAATTCTAATTGATCACACATATAACAATACCATAACAATCTGTCTTGTTTGTATGTATGCGAACGTACCTTTTTATTTCGTTGTTCATGTTGTGTGACGTTAAGCGCAATTCTCTGCGGTTTGATCCACTCATCGTACCGCGTGTTCCATCCTGTATAGTGCACCCGCAGCATGCCTTCTGATGACACCTCTATAACCTTAGCTTCGTATGTTACCTAATAACAGATTTCGACATTTCACTAATGTAACATCAAACTTTTCGCTTTATTTCCAAAATTATCTCTTTTAAAACAAGTTAATTTCTAAAATCAATATAGAACCCAAGCTCGTACATTCTATGTATATTTATTAGCATGATTTCTTTTTATTTATATACTAGTAGTTCCCAACAGTTTCGCATAAATTTTTAGTCAAAGCTCTGTTCATTGCCTGTTTGTTTCATATAAAGTGCAGGAGAAAGGTGTGATCTTTGACTTGTAAATTAGCCTAGCCGTTATAGAGTAATAAATGCGTAGCTAACCCACCCCAATCATCTCAATATGCAGTTTTACCTTCGACTCCGACTGAGTGGGCCCATAATACACCTTCAATTTGTCACCAACTTGAGCTTTTACGTTAGAAACGCCTGATCTTGTGGATTCATTTGCTGAAGGTCTGAAAAGAAGTATGTTAGGTACATTGTTATCAAAAAGGAAATAAAATCTAGAAACATTTCAAAAGGAATTGCAAAGGTACACACCATATACATAAGTTTTCTATTAGTTCAAAGGCAGACGGGTCAGCAGTGATGTCCCGGATTATTGAAAGCCTATGTATATCCATGGATATAAATATAAGTCTAAAGTTAAGCATATAGGGCTAAACATTATTTTTTATCTAAGCAAATCTCAAAAGGACAGCATTGAGCACGAAATATTGCCAGTTATGCTGACACAGAACGAGACCTCTTTTACATTACTTGTCACAGAGACATCCACATACCACCTTACTACTGTTATATTAATATGTTAATAAAACTGACTCAATCAAAATGAATTTCTGCAATTCACTCTTCATAGCACATATCGGTCTGCATGTTATGTCTTACACTGAAAAATATACTTACTCAGTACTCTTTCTCTTACGAGGTCGCTTGCTGCTATTAGAAGCTATAGTATTACCGCTGCTTGCAGAATTAGCGCTCTGACTGCGTCGACTCTGCATCTTTTTTATTGGCCCACATCTGTCAATCATTCAAATTAATTTGTTACCCTCAGATAATAAGAACATTAATCCTGTAGAAAGCATCAACTTCTTACATTCAATTAATCTCCGCTGTAAGTGTTAGTAGTAGTCATATAATCAAATATCTACCTAAAATACAAACCGATTAATTTGTAATGAGTGAAAAGAATAGCCAAAAATATAGTTAGTAAAAAGTTCCTATTCATTTATTGGTTAATGATTTAGTTTCTTTTAATTATTCATAAACTTAATTGAATTACCACGAGGTGTCGTAACTAAGAGAGCAGACTAAGCAGGACATCATTGTGAAGAGAAGGGAAACTTGAAACAAAACCCCATATCAACCCATCTAGACAGCAAAGTACCTATAGTAGGCCAAACATTCTTCGTACAGAGAGAGCTATGTCCAGTCAGTGGATTATACTTTTAGGGAATATATCTTATATATAAAATTCTCGTGTCACAATGTTCGTTCCCATACTCCTGTGAAACGGCTGGACCGATTTGTCTAAAATTTTGTGTGCATGTTGCATGTCTGAGAATCGGCTAATATCTTTTTTTCAGCCGCGGGCATCAGCTAGTAAGTACATATATTTATGAGTGTTATATAAGATAATAATGTCAAATAGCTCACCTGGAAGCTCGACCCGAACTATCGCTATCAGTTGAAACATGCGGACGTCGAGATGCTCGTGAGGTGCTGGTACTTGCACTATCCCCTGCTAAATAACAAACTATAAATAAATACGCACTATATACTAAAATATTCACAGTCCAGAAAGTAGCCACTGAGCTATCTCATGGTTTAATCAACATTAAGAACATCAACTCTATTAATAATATTTCAAACAAAATATTAAGTTTTATCGAAGAGATCACTAATAATAATCTCGTTATAATCATGTATTCTCGTAATAATACAGTATTATGAACAAAAGTTTAATCACTATTCTTAGTAATAATTTACTACAAAAATATAATTGTAATTTTTTTCTAAATGAAGCTTAGATATTAATCCCTAATATCTAGTTTCAGTTACCTTTCGAAGATAAAGATCGTCTTTTAGGAGTTCTCTTTTCATGGTCTGTCTTGACTGGAGTTATTGTTCTTCCTTTGGACTGTGAGCGCGGCTTAATTACTGCCTTTTCTTCACTAGTACGGCTCGAGGTAGAGCTCTTATCCCTCTCTTTGTCCTTTTCTTTCTTCTCATCCTTCTCCTTTTCTTTGTCTTTTTCCTTTTCTTTTTCTTTTACTTTCACTTTCTCCTCTTCTTTATCTTTTTCTTTGTCTTTTTCATTCTCTTTTTCCACCCTGTTTAAATAGCAAAACAAAAAATATGTTTACCCATTAATACTCGTCTTACTTGTGGTTTTAAATTTAGTGGGTTTTGCTATTGACTGTCTATAATTTTGGTTACTCTCAATCGAATCCAACTGGACTAAGCAGCACTCGAGAAACTACGTGGCATTGTCTAGTCACAAATATTGTAGTCTCAAAACAAAAATGTTTGACAAGTGTTTCTTCCCAGTGACAGGGTCGTTCACATTGGACCTTTAAAGAAGTCACTTCACTCAAAATCATTTCGAGACCATGTGAGAGAGTGGAGAACCATTCTTTGGGGTTCTCTGCGTGATCTAATCAGAAATGAGGTGATCCGCAGATGAATCAAGGTCACTAGCATTGCTCAGAGGATTCAAATAATATTAATCAACTAGAAAAGTAAGAGTTAAGAGTACATGTACAAGACACAAAATTATATAATAACAAGAGAGGAAATATTCAATAAAATTAAGTAATTAAGGATGTAGAAACTATATCTGGAAAACTGTCTGGCCAGTGTAGTGTAGTAGGAAAAACTTTGTTAAAGAAGAGGTCTGTGAGGGAGGTCGTATGTATATATAGCATTGGACTATCTAAGTCTGTTTATGACGTTGATGCTTTAGTGAATTCCTTTTATAGTTATGATGATAGTAAAAACATCTTACTTAGGAGCGACAGTAGCTAAAAGCGGTTGATTGTCAGCACTATCTTCGCCATCACTGACACGTGGCTTCTCCTTCGGTTTTTCTGACTTCTCTTGTTTTTCTTCCTTCTCACTTTTCTCGCTTTTGTCAGTTTCGCTCTTATCAGAAGAATCTTTATCTTTTCCGCGTTGCTTTAATTTATAAGAAATATTAAGATCTTAATAATAAAATTGTACTTGTATTTAAAAATTATAGTTTTGAAAAAAATATATGGTTAAAAATTTAAATGTATATTTATACAATTTATACACATTAGAATAGAATGTATATTCAAAGTAACACTGTGTGGCAATCAAACAAACCTTGCTGGACTGTTAGCTGACACTAATCTTTTATTTTTATTGAAAGACTTAGTCGCTGTGTCGACAATTTACTTATAAGTGATGATTTTAATATATGAAAAAAAATGTGATAGCAGACTATTTTTTTCGAATTATATAGTTACAATAGTATATTCCAGAAAAAGTTCCGTCAAAATCTTCTGCTACTGAAAGTTCCGTCAAAATCTTCTGCTACTAAAAGTTCCGTCAAAATCAGAAAGACAAACATTGTAAAAGATTTTTTTTAAGAAGGTTAATGCTGTAATATTCATTGCATGCATTATGTCAACTTCATTTATATTACAAGTAGACACTGATTTTATTTACTTGTATAGTGGCTTACACTATTTTCAAATGGAGTTGCATTATTCTGAGTATATAGGTATAGGACATCAGAGTGATGTGTAGTTTGGACTACCTGTGTAGGAGTGCCAGTCGGCGTGGAGCAGGCGGAGGGCGAGGCGGAGGAGGAGGTGGGGGGGTGCCGGTCGCGGTCGCGGATGAGCGAGCGGCCCGCCGGCGGGGTGCGCGCGCCGCGCGGGTGGGCCACCAGCGTCACGCCCAGTTTGCGGTAGAAGTCCTCGTAGCTGTGCAGGAACCTGACAAACACACACATCATATTTATCTTTATTTTCAATATATCCTACCAACTACTATGTCAGATCATAGGTACCTAGTCACATTACTCTTGTCAAATAGAAAAAAAAAGTGGTAGTTCGTTGTAACTTTCATCGATGTTTTATTAACAGTGTTTTGATTGAAAGAAATGTAAATTGCGGTTTATGATTTATGACGTATTAAAAAAAACTACTTACTAGATCTCGTTCAAACTAATTTTCGTTTGAAGTTTGCATGGTAATGTACATGATATATATTTTTTTAGTATTATTATTCTCTTATTTTAGAAGTTACAGGGGGGGGGGACACATTTTACCACTTTGGAAGTGGCTCTCGTGCAAACTATTCAGTTTAGAAAAAAATGAATGAAATACCTATCCACACGTATGATTTTGATGAAAAAAAATTTTTCGAGTTTCAGTTTTAAGTATGGGGACCCCCAAAATTTACTGCTTTTTTGTATAAAAATATTAATGCGGTTCACAGAATACATCTACTGACCAAGTTTCAACAGTATAGCTCTTATAGTTTCGGAAAAAAGTGGTTGTGACATACGGACGGACAGACAGACAGATATGACGAAACTATAGGGGTTCCGTTTTTTGCCATTTGGCAACGGAACCCTAAAAATGGACTCGTATCTAGGTGTTATATTCTATTAGCTTTCGCCCGCGGCTCCGCCTGCGTGTATCTCGATTATTGCAGTAAAAAGAAGTGTATGTGTTATTCTGATATGTAAGCTACATTACTGTAAAGTTTCATCGAAATCCGTTCAGTAGTACTTGTGTGAAAGAGCAACAAACATACATAAATACTCACAAACTTCGCGTTTATAATATTAGTAGGATTACAATCACTGCATTGCAATCCTAGTCAGGTCAGTTTAAGGATGGATGACCCTTCTCAACACATTAAGACCCCATATCAAAATGAACATGTTAAACTGTTGATACCAGTCCGCATAAAGACACCTGTGGCAGTTGTTTCAGACAGAAGTCTGATAAATTGTCTTTGTCTGGAATTCAATATCTTCTAGAACTTGGACGACGGAGGTCTATGTATATTATAGAAATAGGACTCACTTTTTGTAAGCTTGTTTGCAGAGATTAGTGATACTTGTAGTGACTGGGTGGAAGCCCATCTTGTCTGCAATAGTTTTCCATTGATTTTGATTAGTCACTCTGTTGTAGCCGCCCAACTTTTCTACAACCTAATGATAATTATAAAATAAATGGATTATTTATCATATCTCTGTTTACTTGTTCATGCATTTTTTTATTTATACTTAGTCAACCAACGCACACATAAAACACCTCATCAATCTTTTTGACATATTATTGAGCAATACCTAAGGTTTGAAAGTGAAACAAATAAACAAACTTCAAATTTGATGTTTCTTTCAAGTTGTTATTCACACCTATAACTTGTTAGATATTATGTTCAACCTAACCTTTCTACTGCTAACATCAACCATCCAAGTCTTGCGGTAGTAGGCATCCATCCATATAGCTGCACCTTATGATGCATTAAGTTTAGTTAAATTTTGCTACTTACTTTAAACAGCCTATACAAGTCAATATCTTTGTTTGCAATAGTGGGGTTTCTGTTGAGCGGTGTTCCCCTCTCGTCCATAAACTTGTAGAGCTGTGCGACAAAGTGGTCTTTCTCCTCACGCGGTTCATCATCTGAACTCTGAAAAAAATAGAACTCTTAGTTGGAGCCTTAAAAATTCCAACAACAGTCTAGTCCAGTTTCTATAAAAATATTAAAATTCGATATCACCTATTAGTTGGGTTATGGAGGACTAGTGACAGTCACTTTTTAAAAAGAAACTAGTAGTAAAGCCGTATAAACGTTCAAATATAATTGGGACAAAGGGCTCAGATAAAGAAAAATGACTTTTGGAAAATATTTTTTAAATTTCTTTTGTGTAAATTGTCAGAACTATTTTTTAAAATAAGCGTTCTTTACATACATCATCTGAAGTATTTCTGGGTTCGTTGAAAAGCGTGTCTCTGTCCCAGTGCGGCGGCAAAACTCCATTGTTCAGATATTGCAATGCGGCTTCCACACCAGCCCATTCTAGGGGTGCACTCCCTTTACGAAATTCACGGGCTTCTTTCTTAGGTACAGTGTAGCTGACAAAAACAAAACAGTGATATTAAGTTAGTTTTATAACACGAAATAGCTTATTTATATATTTATTAGTAGAAGCTGTCTTGGTCGATGTCTATCGTATGTCATTGGTGACTGAGTTGGAGGCCCAATGTTACAAAAACATCTCAATAGTCCACCATAGTGTGGGTATAAATGTAGACATTAGATAGCCACTACATTGCCTTGTCAGTCCCCAACCCACACTCAGCCAGTGAGAGATCCAACACCTAGACTCAGAACAACAATTTACTTGTGCACTCAAAATATATATGAAATGAAATAAGTTAAAAATATCACTTACTATCTGCCATCCTTGAAGGACCTTACAAGGTAGTCTTCTTTGACCTTAATCTGAGCGGTGGGAGCTACAACGAGTGCTGGGAAGGCGGGCTGGTGCGGGCGGCGGCGCTCGGCCCCGCCCCCCGCCTCCACCAGCACCACGCGTCCCACGTGAGGCTCCACGTCTGCCTTCACCCGCCGACCGCTACCAGAACCCTCGCTTTCTTCTGATCTGTATCAAAATCAAAACTTGTATGGTGTAATTGTAAATAATTAACTGGGTCTTATTGCTAAATGGTAACTAAGTAGCAAATTTAACCAATCCTAGTCAGGTCAATCTTTGGATGGGTAATCATGCTTAACATGTAAAGTCATCAGTCTTGGTTACCATACGAACATCTTTGGCAATCATTAGGAGTAGTTGGAACCTTAACAAAACAGTCTTATAGCAATCTTATAAGAGAACTTTGACATCGCCTAGTACTTCTGGAGTGATTCTGGAGCTCTTATGGTAGTCGTATTTTAACAGTAGTATAGTTACGCTGATTTCAGCTTGAATGGGCCGGCGGCTCAACCAGGGTAGTACTACCCTCTGTCGTATTTAGTTGGTGAGTGTGAGTGAGAACTATTGCTATAGGTGACCAGGACTGAGGTCTTAACGTGTTCATGAGACACGATCGTGAAACACCGCCATTATCCATACTCCAGGTTGCTATTAGGAATTTCTTGTCATAAAAACCCAACAACAGCCTGTCCTGGGAATCGAATCCGAGACTTCTTGATCAGCAGTCGCATACGCTAACTGACCAATGAGGCAGTAACTCAAACCTAGTATGGGTAACAGACTCATGTGTAAGTACTGAAATGTTCTGTATAGGATAACTAGGAACATGACATGTGAATATAAAACTCACTGCGCTCTCCCTCTCCTACCCCTACGGCCTGCTATCACAGGGGTAGAAAAGTGTTCTGGATGTGTCAGAGGTAACTGGTCGAGAGTCTCACTTTCGTTAAAGTGTCGTCCACTCTTCAGACACAACGCTGAACGTCGCAATGTCGTTATATCGCCGTCGTCAAATACTGCAAATATTAAATATATTATATATGTTCAGCTATGTCGAATATTAAACTTTAAAGGTTTCAAAGTATTGGGAATACTTGTTATCTTTATTCCTCTAATAGTTTCACTATTAGTATATTATGAGTGAATTACTGTCTACTACTACTGCACTATGCTCTGTCGTATTAGACGTTCACCAGATCGTAAGAACAACTTATACTCCATTTTGGGATGAGTTTAATTAATAAAAACTAAATGATTAACTTTTATTTGAATAAAATATAATACCTGTAAAATTAGAACCGGTCCATCACTTTCTGATAAAGTATTCTGAACTTATCCATACAAATAAAGATTTTTGATTCACATGTCATTACATCTAAATATCAGCAACTTTTGTCTGTTAAATATTGTTTTAGATAACAATCTGAATATAGTAGGAATTGGTGAAACTGACCTTTAATATTTTTATGAAATTACAAATTATTTGTGAATTAAATAAGACATACCAACAGTGTACTGGCTACAATCTTGTATCTTAGAGATAACAGCTTCCATAGCATCCTTTTTAGGATCCTGTTTCACTTCTACTGTGCTCCCTACTCTGAGATTGCCTTTAATCACATCGTCATTAACAGTGATAGTTCCACCACCAGCCTTTAAAGTCACCTGCAGGGTAAAATTATTAACTTGAGCAAATTATTATTAGATTATTAACTTGAAAAAATTATTAGCTTGAACAAATGTAACATTTAGTATACTTAATTTTAAGTTTTATAAACTGGATCTATTAATTGCTAGAGTGAACTGTTTGAAGCCATCTCTTTTTGTGATCCCTGAAAATAGGCTTAAACCAGTTGCTCAGTAATGAAAATAACAGGATAATTTTTATTATATTGTAAGTGGGTAAAGTTGATCTGAATAGAGACTATATTATTAAGAGCAGATCTACTCCAAGGCTCTCTATGTATATCACAAGTCACCATTGGAGATGAATTTCTCACATACCAAAGGTTATTAAGGTAGCTTATTATTGCAATCCATACATTACTAATTTAAGGGTACTTTAATTTAAATACTATCCTTGTAATGCATTATTATTAAATACTATTTATATTATTATACTTAATTTAATAAAATACAATTAAATTCTCTCTATTTTTAAAGGCTCAAACAGCTTACAAAGTTACACAGTGTACATAGTTTAGGAAATTTTCCAAGAGCAATTTTAAGGCTAACTCAAGCTCAAATTAAGTCACAAATATTTTTATATTATTATGTTTACTTATATATACTATGTGTAATCATATATTAAAATATACTTGTTTTGAAAATTAAGATTGATATTTTTATTATACCTCTTTTTATAGGCTCACCTGCAATCATTAGACTTAAATATAAAAATTTATACAGACCACTACAGGACATAGGCCACTCCTAAGAAAGGAGGTTTAGCCTGTTATACCATGATTGCAACCTCTGTTCTAAGACCTACGTCCAACAGCAGACAGATTAGTATAAAATATAGCTTTACTATAAGATAGCCAAATACATTATATTAAAAATTCTTTCAAATCTTTAGCAGCTACAATAAATTGATATATAAAATGTAATAAAATAATGCTTAAATATGTTAATGTACTTACTTTGCATTTAATATTCCTCACAACTTTCTTAATCTTGGCCTCACAGAAAGCACCTTTATATTTAGCACTTACATCAGTACCAACAGGCAAGAATGGTGGATCGTCTCCCTGCTGTAAAATGGCCAATAAAATTGTAAATAATATACAGGTTTGTTTCTTTTAATCTCATTAAATGCAAATAGGTGCAACTTACCATTTTCCAAAACAGTTTAAGGTGATATCTGTCAATCCTAAAAATAAAAAAGATAATAAGTCGTTAAGAAAATTATTGTCACAGAAAATGTCTTGTTTTAAAAGCTTTCTGAGCAAGTAATGAGACACATATTAATTTACTTATCATATGATACATAAGTAAAATCTAAGATACTATTCTCTATTGACTGGTTTGGGAGTAGATGGCGTTGTGTGTCAGATGTCTGACAGTTTTAATAGTTATTAGAAGTTGAATCTGAATTAAAAAAAGAGACATTTAATGGCAACTTATGACCAATTTTGGTATTCAGTGTATATTGTAAGGATGTTTTTGTTAACTGAGTATTGATAACTAGTTAAAGGAATTAAAGATTCCTATTAGGATGCCTTTATTAACTTAAGATTGAAAATTAGATAAAGAAATTAAAGATTCCTTTTTGTTGTTTACAGACACCCTTCCATTCAATGTCACCCTGTTTGTTTTAACAGATAAAAAACCAATCATCATTACATAATAAATCAATAATTTAACTGGAAAAATGAGGGCGCAATCATATTATGGTACAATATTGATCTTATTAGGATAAAATTGCACTATGTAGAACAGTATGAACTATTTCCATACGAGCATATTAGAATGGTAGCGTTGCTCTAAGACGTAATATGTTGTGAAGTGTAAGTCAAAGTAAAATACATAGGAAAAACTGATTTGTATTGTATTTTGATAAGATTATAGCCGAGACAGAACAAAATACTGACAACAAGTAATAACAACAAGCGTTGTTTAAAAAAGAAAGTGGATTGCGCGGCAAACGTAAAAGCTGGGACAATCATTTTGGTTTAACAATTATGCCAATATTTACCTTTAGAATGATAGTATTTTAACACCACATTGACATGTCACATAGGAAAAAATGTTGAGAATCAAAAGAAATACACTTAAATTCCGACAACCATTTTTCGTTCTTGTCCGTGTCTTACTGATCCGTTGACATTAGGCATTTAATGTGTTGCCAGGTACTTAACTTACAAAAATAAACAGAACATAGATTTTATGTATTAGGGTGCCCGCACACACACAATAATATTGGCAATAAAGTACGTATTGCCGATAATATTGCGTGTAAGTGCGGGCTGTATTGTACAATATTATTGTGGATTATAGTGTGCGGGGCCGTGTGTCACAATATTATTGTACAATATTATTGTGTGTGTGCGGGCACCCTTAGGTACACACTTTTTTCTATCTGGCGGGGTAGAAAATTCATTCGGATCCATAGCTCCTCAAAACTCTGGAGCCAGGAGTATGTGGTGTTTCCACTAAAGCAACTCCGACGGCCGTCCCAGTCGTCCCATGCTCTCAATAGGACCTGAAACATGTTATTTCACCCCTCCCCCCCTAGGATCGACGCTGTACCTACCCAGACTCCAGACTCGGTCCTATCAATTTTCTTTTTATATCTATGCCTACGGATGAACTTGGACAAAACCAAGGTCATGTTCAACGAACATGTACTACCGGAACCGGTTGCGATACACGGTACCGTTCTCGAAGTTGTTCAAAAATATGTGTACCTCGGGCAGACTTTGCAGTTGGGTAGAAACAACTTCGAGGACGAGGTGAACAGGAGAATTCAGCTGGGTTGGGCGGCGTTTGGGAAGCTTCGTCGGGTCTTCTCATCATCGATCCCACGGTGCCTAAAGACGAAAGTCTTCAACCAGTGCGTCCTACCCGTCATGACATACGGAGCCGAAACGTGGACACTCACGGCACGGCTGGTCCACAAATTCAAAGTCACGCAGCGTGCTATGGAGAGGGCTATGCTCGGAGTTTCTCTCAGAGATCGTGTTAGAAACGAGGTAATCCGGCAGAGAACTAAAGTGATCGACATAGCCCACAGGATTAGCAAGCTGAAGTGGCAATGGGCTGGCCATATTAGCCGCAGGACCGACAACCGTTGGGGTAAACGTGTTCTTGAGTGGAGACCGCGTCTCGGCAAACGTAGTGTAGGACGTCCACAGGCCAGGTGGAGTGATGATTTGCGCAAGACGGCTGGCAGGAGCTGGATGCGAGTCGCCGAGGATCGAACTGAGTGGCGTGCAATTGGAGAGGCCTATGTCCAGCAGTGGACTGCGATAGGCTGATGATGATCTATGCCTACTAAAGTGACTCTACTCTGTCTGATGGAAAGCATGAGTAGGTTTCACCAACCGCATTGTGAGGGTAAGCTATGCATTATGGTGACCCATACGATGGCAGCATGATGCAGAATGTTTGGGCCTCTGGTCTCACACTCGCCAACAAAATACGACAGGAAGAGCCTGAGCCCTGTCATTATTAGGATGGTCTTAAGTGTGAGGGTAGTACTGCCCCGGTCGAGCCGACCCATTCGTAATGAAATCAGCATAGCTCTACTACCTACCAAAGTTAATTGCCAGCAACTTGCAGCCGCATCGACACCCAGTATTACCGCTAACGGTCATCTATGAAATGATATCAAAAGACTGGCGTCAGGACAGTCATCGCTTCAGACGAGATGGTGGGGTATCCTCGCACGATCATAATGACCACTCCCTGCTGCACTTCATTGAGATTTACTCGGCAGTGAGAGGAGGCCGATAAGTGCTTTACCCAAATCAGCGCTTCACAGAACAACTGGGACCGTAGCACCGTATCATAAAGACGAAAAACTTCTTCTCGCGAACCCCCTAAACAACGACTCTTTCAAAGAGTTTCACCACCTTGTTCATCAGACATATCGGTTGGAACACTCGAAACGCAACAACAAATGCTTCAACCTATGTCCTAGAATCACTCATACTCAGCCCGGGATTCCTTAAGGGCCCAGAGTGGTGTTACTGGCTGCTAAACAAGTTGTTTCATGGCTTGGTGTATCGCGTCCTCGTTATATCAAAGTCATCTGAGGATTTGAGGGACTTCTCTGATCCCTGGGGAGAACGGTGACTATTATTCTTTCCATAAACTCGAAGTCCAAGCCCGGGTGTGTGGCGGCCATTTCGAAGAAGATTATATAGAATTTACACCCTTAGTGTTGGAAGTTCAAAAATCACCTATTCAGTACATCTATTTGCGATCTGATTCTGATTATCTGTGGCATCAGGAGTGACACAAATGAAGAGTGAACACGTCAAACAAAACTAGGTTTTGTGTTCTAAGGAGATACGAAATGATGTTTTGAAAATGTATTTACTGACATATTCGCGATTTTGGTGTGCCTAGAAATTCCTCAGAACATTTCATATGAAAATTTTAGTGCATCGGTGAACTGCAATTAAAACAAAATGAAGGCTTTACTAGCAACTGTGATCAGTCTTGCACTTACGACTGTAGTTATCGGCAATGCATATTATCAGAAGAAACAGTTTTATCCTTCAATAGTTTACCTAACAAATTCAAATCCCAGCATGGCTGTAAGTATACTATGTTCCTTAGCCTTTTTGGAACTTCCATAATGAGGTACCGAAATTCCGCCATTTAAACATAAATTTCACAATAATACTTACCTTTCTTGAGATAACGCATAATAACAATATGTTTTAAACTTTGCCCGCTAAATATCGTCAGCATTTCTTATTAGAATTTTATTTTCAGGTGATGTATTTGCAAGCTTTTATATTGGTTTTATTAGTGGGTAAACTGTTGAGGAAGATATTCTTTGGCCAATTGCGTCCAGCCGAGTTTGAGGTAAATTAATAAAACAATCAGGTGTTAAAATATATTGCACCTAAAATAAATTATCTTAAAATTGATTTTTTAAATTTTTAGCATTTGATTGAACGGTCATGGTATGCTATAACAGAGACGTGTTTGGCATTTACTGTCTTCAGAGATGACTTCAACCCGAAATTTATTGCTTTGTTTACTCTATTGCTGTTCCTTAAAGCATTCCATTGGCTTGCTGAAGATAGAGTTGACTATGTAAGTACCTATAAATAAGTTTATTTGTATTGTGCTAATTCTTTTTTAGATTAGATTATATATAGAATTAATTATTTAAAAGGAATGTGTTGTTATGCCAACTATCAATTTATTTAGTAGTACCTGTCATAATTACTTATTGATCTATACAAGTAAAATTGAAGCATCTCCAATTTAACAACTTTTTGCAAAATGCATGCGATAGTGTAAAATTATTATAAGGTATATACAACAAATTTTTAAAATATTTTTTTTGTTCTGGCTAAATACAATAGCTGGAGCAATTTTGGCAGTACTTACTCTGCCAGACAGCTGATGTCGTAACTTTAAGGCTACATTTATTTTAGACCAGCTTTGCTTTGCAGTCTTCAAACAAGCCAAAGTAACAACGAGGTGCCACTAGTTATGTATTACTAATGGTTTGCATATACATGATATTTTATCGAACAATTTAAATATTTCGGACATCTTACACACAACGTCATCTTGTCCCAAACTAAGCAGAGCTTGTATTATGGGTACTAAACAACTGATATACATACATAAACATACTTTTATTTTTGTAAAAACATACTTAATATACACATAGAAAACACCCAGACTCTGAAGCAAATATTTTTGGATCACACAAATATTTGGTCCAACCTGGGAATCAAACCTGAGATCTCTTGATCAACAGCCGTTTACGCAAACCACTAGACCAACAAGGCAGTCGTATTGTTGCATTAATTTGAATAAAATTGGCATGGAGATACTTTGGTTCTTGACGAAGGACATGGGCTACTTTTCACTGCAAAAACCAACATACATGGGGTCAGGAAGACAAAGCTAAATAATTCATATAACTAGTGCGACCTAAGATGGCACCTGACTCAAATGTCAGTCGTTTAAAGTACTGAGTGCAATAAAAATAAAATTTATTTTAGTTTTTTTTAAATTTCAACATTAATTTTTCTTCAAGTAGTTTCTCATAACATACTACTTTATCTTAAGTGGTATTTTACTACCTGAGTTAAAAAAATACATATGCATACCGATAGGAAGCAAGCCTCATTCATTATTTATCCGAATGCATTCTTCGTGCAGCAATTTAAATAATATATGGTAATACCTAACATAATTATTGTAAATGAAATTGGGAACTAAAATATTGTTATAAAATAAAATTTTAAATCGCCATGATAAGCCTTTTAATCGTAGTCTCTAAATATCATATGTATCTGGATATTCTTTATTTTAAACTATTGCGTCTCATAGTCGTCATGCTGTTTTTTTTTTCGTGTGCCCTTTCTAAAAACAATTGGGTTATCCAGACGAATCTAATTATATACAGTACTCAGCAATACCCCGGACTTTCGCGGTAGGTGGGACCAAGCGATAGCCGTGTTAGTCGAATAGTCGCGTAAGTCGGGGTTCCATTTCCATATAAATACGTATAAAGTTTGTGAAATCGGAATCAGATTTCTCCAAAATTTGTAACCCCTTTTCAATTGTACTGAGTCCTTCTGTTAGTTTGAAATAGCCATTTGATTTTCTGATCCAACTGGGTCTAACGAATCAGGTTGTTTAATATCTTCACCATGCTTACGTATTTTTCCATAAGCTCATCAATATTAGCTCTTGATTGAGTGAATCCAGAAAATTTAATTGTTTGGCAATATCGACTACGTCTTCAATTATACCATCAATTTGTTCAGGATTTGAGGCTGATTCTTCTTGAGTTTCTATGGTAAAAAATGGACACAGATTTTTCCAGACGCCGTTCAAAGTTTTTTGTGAAATCTCATTCTAAGATTGTCAAATAATTCTTAAAGCATATAAAACATTGAATTGCTTCCAAAAGTCTTTGGCAGAAAGCTCGTTATTTAGTCTCATAGCTTCATTAAGATGTGCAAATGATCGCCTTGTGTAGTAAGCTTTAAATGTTATAATGATTTTAATGGCAAAAATACAACTTTCACCCGTGGATCGAAATTAATTAAAGACAGAGTGAAGTGGGCAAATGAAAAACCGCGTATCTACGAATTCGCGTGAAACGGGGTAGTGTAAGTCGAGGTATGACTGTATTAATAAAATTAATTCGTGGAGTGATTTATATGACATTAGGTAATCATCACTACATAGTATAAAACAAAGTCGCTTTCTCTGTCCCTTTGTATGCCTAAAACTTTAAAACTACGCAACGGATTTTGATGCCCTTTTCTTTAATAGATAGAGTGATTCAAGAGGAAGGTTTTTATGTACAATAGGTACATGCATAATATAGTAGATAATAATTTTAGAGGTTTCTAATGTGATGTTTTTTACGCTTACATTGCAAACGCTGGCTGTACCCTATGAGTTAGATCAAAATAATGTACTATAGTATTGCACATCTAAAAAGGTCTACAAAAAAGTCCGCCACGGTATATATCTATCTCTTATGGATAACCCACAATAACGATTTTTTTATTTTTTCTATTTACGAGAAATAATGGCTTATATACGAAGCGATTTTAAGCAATACAGTATTAATCTTTATCTAATTAAGTACCTTAAATACATTGTGTATTAATTATAGATTAATATGGCCCTTTACAGTATGTAATTTAAATTAATACTCTTGAAGATATTACAGATTTAAATGGCAGGAACAAAGCGATTTTGGCGGTACCTACCGGGGCCCGTTAGTTGCCGCTGCTGTCGATTTGTCACTATCAGTTATTAACTATAACTAAACACAATACTTTATTATGCATTAATATTCTAAGGCGGTACGAAGTTCGCCGGGTCAGCTAGTACCTAATAAACTAAAATTAATATGGAAAGATTCGTGCAACGGTAATAGTCATGCTAACGCTACTCGCAAGATGAGGGGTATCACGCGGGGGAACGGCATCATGTTTCGTTTTGAGCCAGGTGCCATCTTAGCTCGCACGAGTTATATGTAATTAGGTCTCTTCCTGACATGGGAACTAGTAATAATTGCAACATGGTCAAGAATGACAGTGATAATGTATGTAAATTAATACATTTATGCACTTTTCAACCAAATTATTGTTTTTAATTAATTGCAAGGACATTAAGAAGGAATTACAGATGTACCTTACATAACTGTTACTTTGCTACAAATATGAAAAAATAACTATGGCCTGTGGCTTCAGTCACATCATCATCGTATGTGCTGTTGCATTTAGCAGTTCACTGCTGGGTGTAGTATACCTCTCCTAAAGTGGTCATTTCATATAATGTAATTGTAACTTTTAAAATAGTTAACTTCCGTACCACTATTCCGGTCATCCCTTACTCAAAACATTTTGGATGATGTATGAAATCTGAAATCTTCCCTTAGAGTGTTCAAATTTAAAGCCCCAGCCATTGTTAGCCCCAGTAACTTAACCTTTGCTCTGATCTGGCAGCTCATGTCTAGCATTTAAATGTATAGATTAACATAAATATGGTGAAAGAATTATACTTAGATAAACTTTTGACTTTATATTATCATATTGTTTTTGTTGTACAGCAGTCCTTTGCGATAAAGTTGTTTAAAGGGTGATACGTTTTATTCGCCGCCATTTTCAACGCGTTAAATTACTCGTGTTTACTTGTGTTTGGACTACCCGCATTTAGTCACAATTTTTAGGGTTCCGTAGCCAAATGGCAAAAATCGGAACCCTTATAGATTCGTCAAGTCTGTCTGTCTGTCTGTCTGTCTGTCTGTCTGTCTGTCTGTCTGTCTGTCTGTCTGTCTGTCTGTCCGTCCGTATGTCACAGCCAATTATTTCTGAAACTATAAGAGCTATACTTTTGAAATTTGGTCAGTCGATGTATTCTGTGAACCGCATTAAGATTTTCATATAAAAATAGAAAAAAAACAATACATTTTGGGGGTCCCAATACTTGGAACTGAAACTCAAAATTTTTTTTTTCATCAAACCTATACGTGTGCGGTATCTATGGATAGGTGTTCAAAAATGATGTTGAGGTTTCTAATATCATTTTTTTCTGAACTGAATAGTTTGCGCAAGAGACACTTCCAAAGTGGAAAAATGTTGGTCCCCCCCCCCTCTAACTTCTAAATTAAGAGAGTGATAAAACTAAAAAAAATATATGTTGTACATTACCATGCAAACTACCAACGAAAATTGGTTTGAACGATATCTAGTGAGTAGTTTTTTTTTAATACGTCATAAATCGTAACACGCAATTTACCTTTTATTCAATCAATACACTAGTATAAAAACATCGATGAAAGTTACAACGAACTACAAGAACTTTTATATGATGTTACTTGCTGATACGGAACCCTTCATGGGCGAGTCCGACTCGCACTTGGCCACTTTTTTGTAGTGTTGTTACTTCTAGATAAACTACTGCTCCAATTGGAAATTCTAACAATCTTGGATAGAAAATTTATCAATAAAGGCTACATAGCATTAAGTGACAAATAGCAATGAAATATCAATAAAAAAATCTAAAAATAGGGAAAAGGATTTCTTCTGAGAGAAATGGCAGCTTCCATTGCGTGCGCTTCTTAAATGTTAAACATCTTCTAAAAATAATGAATTATAGAATTGTTTAAAGAAACTTCTTGCCATGGTTTAGCATTACGCTACAGGCAATAGAAGACACAGACAATGGATCAGCTAGTATTATTATAAAATATGTAATAATACTTTAAAGAATCATTAAGATTGATGAAAATGAGTTAAAATTTATTTGATGTCATTTACATGAAACTCATGTGAATTAGTTGTTTATTGCTTACTTAAACTTTTAGTTACTTTATACTTTAATTTATGTTGTTCATGTTGACTAATAGTTATGATGATTCAAAATGAAATTACAGCCTAGCATACAGCCGTAAGCATACAATTTTCTAAAATTTTCATTCAGCAAATATTAGATTTGATGCATAATCCCTACTAATATTTTTAATGCGAATGTTACTCAGTCTGTCGCGCTTTCACTCCAAAACTATGAACTGATTTAAATGAAGATAGGTATACAGATAGTGACTGCCTCGTTGGTCTAGTGGATGTCGTATGCGACTGCTAATCAAGAGGTCTCGGGTTCAAATAGCGGGTCAGGCCAAAAAGTTTTTTTGGGTTTTTCTTAGGAAATTCCTTATAGCAGCCCGAAGTTTGGAAGTTTGGCTGTGATTCACGCCCGTGCCTCGGAGAGCATGTCAAGCCGTCGGTCCCGGTTGTCATGAATAACGATTTATTGGGAAGTCGGTGCCCTCGAATTTACTGACAACTAGTTCGACTTCCGAATTTCAGTTGTCCCTTAGGGTTGCGGAGGTCCGATGCCAGTCGCTCCGTGGAAAAACTGATATTCAGGTAAAACCGGTTGAACTAGTAGCCGACCCCAAATAATATAATAATATAATGGGAATAAAAGCTAGGAAGAAGAAGAGGTATACACATAGTCTAGAGCCTGAGAAAGGACAGAGATTACTTTTTATCGTGATAATCGACATACACGCGGGTAGCCGCGGCCGCGCGGTCAAAAGCTAGTTATTAAGTTATAAATTATGTCATGATGCTTTCAGATGGAGAGAAGCCCAGTCATAGGTTGGCTATTTCATGTCAGAATATTGACATTGTTATTGCTACTGGCCAATTGTGACTTTTATTTCATCCACCATGCTTACCAGTTCACTGCTTCAAAGGGGCCCTCAGTGCAACTTGTCTTTGGATTTGAATACAGCATACTGATTATAATGATTGTTAATATATTAATCAAGGTATTTATGATTTATTAATCATTTATTTCATCCTAGAATGTGTGAAATTATCTTGTATAAATCTTTTTTTATTGACTGGAGGCCTACAGGAACAATAGATAAAATTAAAAACTATTTTAGGTAGTTGAGGGTAGCCTAAAATGTTTTTTTTCTAATTCCAAAATAGTTTTTGTTCCTGCAACTTTTTATTAATTATATTAAATGAGATAAATTCTATAGGTAAAATTCAGTTCTCAAAATTTCTAAGATAGTAAAATTTGTATGTATTTCTTTTAGTATGTTCTTCATGCGATCGACTCGCGCTGGGAAGCCCCATGGGAAAGCAAAGCGGCAGTTCTGTTGTACACAGAACTGGCAATTAACTTCTTAAAAGTGCTGCTGTATATTGGATTCGTAGCAGTTATGGTCAGAATCTATACATTGCCACTGTTTGCATTCCGACCCATGTATGAAACCATGAGGTGAGTTTTTAAGGCTATGTATTTCAGCTAAGTGCATGTACACATGTCGATTAAAGAATTCATCAATTTATCGTGTGATGTCATGAAATGATACATTTAGTTTTTTTTTATATAAGCCTACTAAAGTGACTACTCTGCCTGATGGAGAGCATGAGTTGATTCCAGGAGTAGGGGTCATCATTCTCATTGTGAGGGTAGGCAATGCAGCATGGTGACCCAAACCATGTCGGCCTGGTCAGTTATTTC
The DNA here is from genome assembly GCA_932526445.1 of Phragmatobia fuliginosa. Taxonomy (NCBI): domain Eukaryota; kingdom Metazoa; phylum Arthropoda; class Insecta; order Lepidoptera; family Erebidae; genus Phragmatobia; species Phragmatobia fuliginosa. Next base: position 11,777,306 of record OW052074.1, on the reverse strand, counting down.
ATGATTCATTCTCACCATCATTCTCTTATTTTCGTGTGAAAAAAAGAATTCGTGCGCAAAAAGTAATAATATGCAGAATGATTGGGCCTCCGGTCTCACACTCACCAACGACAGCAGGAATGCTGTCATTATTAGGATGGTCTTCTGTGTGAAGGTAGTACTGACCCGGGCGAGCCGGCTCATTCGTGCTGAAATCAGCGTGGTCCTATTACCTATTAAAACATTATACAATCAAGGCCGTACTAGTGTGTTTTTAGTTTTTATGATTAAAACTTAGCAGAAGAGAAAATTAATTTCTATTATTTTTACTATAAAGGTAGTTACAATAGGGTAAGAACAAAGTTTATCCTATTTTGTAGTAAGTTATATCATCATCAGCCTATTGCAGTCCGCTGTTGGCCATTGGCCTCTCCCATTGCACGCCACTGATCGATTTTGGGCTTCTCGCATCCAGCTCCTGCCAGCCACATTACGCAAGTCGTTCCTAGAAAAGCACATCGTATCTAGCAAAACTCTAATTATGTATGCCACAATCTTTGTTAGGTTTTAGCTTAAGCCTATATGAACACAGTTATTAGTGACCACCACACCTATCTACGTCATTAGTTCTATTTAGGGAGATATATGTATTAAATGAACTAAGATCTTTCGACGTCACATGGACGTGATTAGAGAATCAAAAAAACAAGTAATCGTCGTTGGGGGAAGAGGGGCAATGCAAGTACCCACGGACTATATCTATTTTCTGATCTTTCTAGTCATCGTGTAGACATTGAAAATATTGATGATCGTTATATTTTTAGTAAAATATGAACTTAACCTAATAAAAAATGGAAAATAAACATTTGTTTTTCATACGATAATTAATTGATGTTGATAACCAATTACCGACTGAAAATCGTGTAAAGCCAGCGTGTAAAACAATAATTTCCCATTTTATAATATTTTTAACACTTATCTAGATAAATAAATATTTCGGACAACTACATTATTTACAAACAAGTTTGTTGCTTTTTTGTAGGAGTTTCAAGAAGGCGTACAACGATGTAGTGTTATCTCGTCGGGCGATTCGCAACATGAACACGTTGTACCCTGACGCAACACCGGCCGAACTCGCCGCCGCTGACAACGAGTGTATCATCTGTCGTGAGGAAATGCATACTGGTCAGTAGATCTTACAATATCCTTAGTAAACACGCCTGACTGACATAGACCTCTCTTTACAAATAAAATGTATCCCTCTTATACCTAGTCGATAATGAAATGTTGCCCTATTATTCCAAGTTGATCAGACGCTGTAGGTTTCAAATCTTCCTTTTCTTGTAATATTATTATCCTGCAGATTTTTTTTTACTTTATGGGGTCGTATAGGTACCTACGGGTTCAAAAGGATTGTTTAAGCTTAATCATAATTATTCATTTGCAAGAATGCATGTGTATAGAGGTGATTTAAGATCAAAACATGTGCATTAACATCCCATCTGTATAAACGATATGCTGTATGCAAATCCGCATATTGTGTTTTTGTGTATATTTGTAAAGTTCCTCGTGTCACCATGCTGATTTTAAAGAATAGAAATAAAAAAGTACGTATTAATAAACTAACAATTTTACACGTCATACCAAACATGGATGTTTGATAAAGTACAAGGTCATTGTATCGTAGGAACATGTGTTTGGTTCGCTAAAGAACCAACTATAGAATTTATGTGTTGGAGACCGTCTTCAATAATATACCACGTGTGTTCATCGTATTGGCGTGCTTGGACAAATGTTTGATACAAATGTTTTCGAACGTGTATGTATGTTTGATACATGAATATTTAAATAACTTTTGTAAATGTCTTGAGATAGAACTCATACAATACTTGTACGTTATGTTCCATCCATATGAAAGAAGCGTAACTACAATTTGTGGCTAGTCTACCATAGAGAAACACTTAAGGGACTATAGTCATACGCAGACGTTCCGACGTTACAGAATTCATAGTAAAAAAACGAACGTGTATAACTCGTGCGAGCTAAGATGGCACCTGGCTTAAAATGAAACCTGACACCGTTCCCCCGCGTAACGCCCCTCTATCGTCATGAGAGTAGCGTTAGCATCACTATTACCGTCGCACGAATTTTTGCATAATAATTATAGTTTATTAGGTATTAACTTAGTTGATTTAAATCACTGCACGAATTTATTTAATTAATATTTTATTAGATTCGCCGGGGTAACCCAATTGTTTTAAAAAAGGTGACTCGGTGAAAAAATCCATCATGACGACTGTGAGACGCAATAGTTTCAAATAAAAATAAATACATATGATATTGTGAGACTACAATTAAAAGGTTTATCATAACGATTGAAAACGGTATTTTATAACCATATTTGCTACCTAATATCATATAAAATGATATTAGATATTACCTAATATCATTGAAATCACTGCACGAGGAATGCATTCGGGTAAATAATTAATGGAGCCTGCTTCCTATTGGTATGCAAGTGTTCTTAACTCAGGTCGTAAAGTAACACTTAAGATAAAGTAGTATGAAAGAAAAATTAGCGCAAAATAAATGTTCTAATTTAAAAAAGCTAATATACTTTATTTATTTTTTATTTTTTTATGCACTTCGTACTTTATACAACTGTCATTTGAGTCAGGTGCCATCTTAGCTCGCACAAGTTATATGTGTGACAAACTGATGACCATATTACATATTATCTATTAGTTTTTCAAAATAATTTTATTATTTTAATTCTGCAGGAGCGAAAAAGCTGCCGTGCAACCACATATTCCATGCGGCTTGCCTACGACTATGGTTCCAACGACAGCAAACGTGTCCCACGTGTCGGTTGAACGTGCTGCGAGCTCCTGTGCCGGACAGCGCGGCCGGGGCAGGCCCAGCGCCCCCGGGCCGCGCCCCGAACGCGCCGCCAGCCCCCCACGCCGCGCCGCAGCCCCCGCCCACGGGCCCCCCGCAGCCTCCGCCCTTCCCGAACATGCCGCCACCACCACGTAAACAGCTTGATTCATTTGATTTATTAATTGATATGCTTGGCTCCCTTAGTCGCCTTTCACGACACCCATGAGATAAATAGGAACATAAGAATAGGATGTATAAGAATATGTGCAACGTAAATATAAGAATATTGAACATAATAATATAATTGATTATTGTGTTTTTATAGCGATGATGGCGTGGGGAATACCACCACCACCTCCACCGCGCCCCGCCAATCTCGCCAACTTGACGACTGCTGAACTACAACGCATGGAGGGAAATGAACGTAGAAATATTGAAGCTCGCCTTCAGGTATCTATTATATTGTTAACCACCTCTCGTTGGCAGTTAGAGTTTTAGCGACTGCCGATCAAGAGTTCTTGAATTCGATTCTTGTTTCGTGAATGACTGTTATTGTAATTATAGAAACTATTAATAACAGTCCGACATTTGGAAGTCTTAATTCTCGGGCCTCGGAGAGCACCGTCGGTACTGCGATCTTTCCCTGGTCGTGTCGGAAAGTCGTCCCATCGAATTATGAGAATGCATCGGATTATAGGATACTTGTGCACTGTAGCATCTCCTGCACAGTTTGCTGGTTTCTATTAAGACGCCCTGGCCTCGATAGACTTGGAGTACATCATTTATTATTATCATTACACAAAAAAACAAACATTCATACATGAAAAGTAAACTATGCACTTTACGCAAACCAGTTGAAATTTAACAAAGAATACAGTGAAAATTGGTTTCGTTACAAGTCACCACAACGCATATATATTTTTTTTCAAATAAACAAACATATTTATTAGGGTTCCGTATTTATAATAATAATCATAATAAAAAAAAGGAAATATCGGAGTTCCCACAGAGAAGGGGGGTCATCTATAAGCCGTAGATGGCCAGAGGTACGTCGGGGTTCCAGGGACTTCCTTTCGAGGGTATACCTGGTTCCTCGACTCATAGTACAAGAGACGGCGTGCGGTTTTAGTCGGTTCGAGTCCGACATAGCCACCAACTGGTGGTATCCGTGGGGATTTCCGCACACATGACTCGGAACACTTATAGATTCGTCATGTCCGTGCGTCTGCCTTCGACCTACCGCTCAAACGGTTGGTCCCAGAGAGATGAAACTTTGCATGAATATGTGTTTTAATTACGTCGACAAAGTGCGACAATAAAATTATGAAAAATATTTTTATTCTCGGTACCGGTACGTAAAATGGGGATGATTTTTTATAGGGCCTTACTTGTGATGTGACCTGACACGCACTTTGCCAATTTTTTATTTTTACTATTTTTACTAATAGCCTCACAATTAGGTATGATTTTTTATTTGAATTCTCTATTACGTACCTTTAAAAAAATTAAATTAACTCTAGAAGGTTGTATTTTTGTGATTTTTCTGAAGAGTATGAGTTTGTTTTACAGTTGCTGCGAGAAATCCAAGCGATGCTGGATGCGTCTGTGCTTCTGATGCAGCAGTACTCGACGGTGGTCGCCAACTTACCGCAAAACAGCACCAGCGTCTCTACTCAGACAGAAACGTATGTTATTTGAAACACACCATTTATTAAATTTATGTACCAGTGCATAAAATCATGGAATATAGATCAGGAGCAACACTTGCTTTTTTTTTTAAATTCGAAACGATTGATTAATTTTTCAACTTTGGATCTTAGAACTTTTAAAAAAAGGTATTTCTTCGCAAAAGTATTAAACACCCTACAGTGACTGTAATGTAATATTGTATTGTAAAGAATAATGCCCGCTAGACACGACCGATCTATGCAGGTACATGTAGAAATATACATCCAGTATCGAAGGGAACTTTAAAAACGTACATGAAACAGATACAAAGAACACCCAAACTCAGAACAACAATTTGTAGATTACACAAAGTGTTGTCCCATGTGGGATTTGAAACCACAACACTTGGTGCAGCTGAAAGCGGTAAGGCGACACCGATTTATCTGTACGATTTGAGGATGCAACAGTTTTTCAAAATGTGTATAGCGGGCATTAGTCTTTACAATTTTACTACGCTAATATGTTTTGTGGATAAACAACGTCTGTCCGGTTATATCACAGCTGTATTATATTTACTGCACGGATAGTGTAATGATTACTCGTCGTTTTCTACTACACTTAAAGTGGGTTCAACCCCTGACATTACTGTGTAATCAACAAATTATTGTTCCAGGTCTGGGTGTTCTTTTTACCCGTTCCATGTGTATAAAGTTTGCATGTAACATTATTGCGGGAGTTGTCAAAAAGAAAAAAGAACTCTATACACATGGTTTCTTTTTGACATCTGAACTGAATCCTCATCAAACTTGTAAATCCTCTGTAATAAGTGTATTTTCAGTACGTAATATTTGTTTTTGCAGTCAAGTAGAAGAGACTCGAACAGAACCTGAGGAGCTTGTCGCCAAGTCTGAACCAGATATTGTGCCAACCACATCGGGTTATAAATCACCTTCACCGATACCATCGACCAGCCACACTTCGCCGTCTCCATCGACTAGCAAGACTTCGCCGTCCGTCTTAGACGGAACCAGCTCCCAGATGCCACAGATGGATACACCTACTTCTATAGACTCTAATAGGTGACTTGTTGTAACATATTTGCTACTAGACGAGTCCCGCAGTGTTACTCACGAGTAATGTCGCGGAACGAAGCTAGTCTATTTCTTGTTTGACTAAGATGCTTGTTAAATCTTCAGATATCCGCCAGTAAGAATTCCTTCAAAATCCGGTTTTGTAATAAGAGCCCGGGTGATATATATATAGACGAAATGTGTTCATCAAAAGTTTTTACGCAGTCGCCTTATAATTTATCTTGTGCTAATGTTAGTGTTATGGATGTCATTTAACTCTAACATGTATGCCGCACTCAGTCCACACAGTAAAGTAGTCTTTTTAAATTGTTATCTAAACCCCTGCTAAATTGATATAATTTTTTATTTAACTTGAACATTTTACTTTTAAGTGTGATAAGTGAAATAGATTTGTTATTATTGTAGTGTCTATTTATGTTTGTGTCAGTTTTTTTTTACAAGAGAATGTAATATTAAAATACAGAAGATTCGAGAGGTCTCGGGTTCAATTCCCAAGTACAGTCAAGTATTTTTGGGTTTTTCTTAGAAGAAATTCTTAATAACAGACTATGGAAGTTTGGCGTTGTGTAACGCCCGTGCCTCGGAGAGCACGTTTAACCCGTCGTTCCCTGTTGTCATGAAAATATATGACAGTAACATATATTGGGAAGTCAATGCCAAATATACTGGCAACTGGTTTAACTCTCAAATTCAATTCCCCCTTAAATTTGCGAAGATCCGATGCCATTGGCTCGGAAAAACTGATACTTCAGTCAAAAGTTGAACTAGAAGCCAACCCCAATATACTTGGGAATAATAAAGACTAGGAAGATAAAGGTGATGATTTATTGCTATAATATTTTGTTGCAGAGACAAGACTGATGCCGATGCCGATGAGTTAAGAAGACGTCGGCTTCAAAAATTCGCGGTGGACAAATGAGCTTGTTGTATAATTTTTGTTTCGATTTCCTAATGTTCTATTATTTAATGTACAAAGTGTTTCGGTATGTGTAAGCATTATCTATTCTTATCTGAAATAAATGTATTTATGTTCTTGTAAATATAATGGGATATACACATGAATACATACAACATACTTTTGCTTTCTAAAACATTCCGTAATTTAAACGGTGAACTAGAGTCCCTAAAACATAGCTTGGTCTTTGTGACAGCTGTCATTAGTGTCATTTTAGAACTTACAAAGTACATTTTAGATGTGAATTTCTTTATTAATAATGTACTAGCTTTTGCCCGCGGCTCCGCCCGCGTGTATGTCGGTTATCGCAATAAAATGTAGCCTATGTCCTTTCCCAAGGTTCCGTCTATATCTATGCCAAAATTCATCAAAATCAGTTCAGCGATTTAGGCTTGAAAACGTAACAGACAGACAGAGTTACTTTCGCATTTATAATATTATAATATTAGTAGGGATTGTACTATTTTTAATAAAACTGGCACGTAAATATTGAAAACATGGGTGTCATAAAATCGCTTAAAACTTCGTCGTTTTTGTAGCTATCTGCCACAAAGATCAACTTATATTTTAAGGACTGTAGTGAAGTGTTAAATCGTATCTATGAAAAAAAATCTTAGCTAACAAACCCGATAGATGTTAACTGGAGGTAGTACTTTGTGTTTGATGTTATAATTGATTACTTCGATGAAACAAACATGTATACTGTACTAGATGAAAAATAACAGTAATATTTAGGTAAAAAAATACAAAATATTTTTTTATTACATCCATCCAGCAACCCCTTTGTATTGCCACATATCATGCCCAACGTTTATCTAGAACCATTAAACTAGATCCAGCCATATGGAAGGAGTTCAAAAACATGTATAGAAGAAACCATATATATCCATAATGAGTAAAATGCAGATTGATTTCATTGTACATTTTTAAGAAAATAATCTCAAGAAATTATGATTAACATTCCCGGACGGCAGAATATATAAACATACACACATAGAGTCACGCTTATTTCCCAGAGGGGTAGGCAGAGACAATTGATCTGCGCTTACTGCGATCCTGGCACACCTCTTTTGCTTCGTCCACATTTATCATTTGCTGCACGCAAGCTCGTTCCTGGTACTTTTCACACGGCTCAACTTCCGACACTTCAGAACACATTTGCTCAACTCCGACACTTCAACACACATTTGCTCTATAAATTCCTTTCGTGAGTCTTAATACTCATCCTCTTAAAGTGGCCAAACCATAGAAGCATGCTCTTTACAATCCTTATCACTATATTTTTTTTCAATACGCAACATTCTCTCTTATTACTGTATTCCTCTGTATTAACCTAACACATACTTCTTAGGGAACGTATCTCTACAGTATTAATTCTACTTTCTGCCATCAGCTAGATTCGCTATCATACAAAAGGGTTTGGACCTGCACACCGTGGTGCAGAGCTCAACGACACGTTTTTACACATTTTCCACTTTTCTTTTCCTTTTATATACATATTATAGGTATATCATTTTCATGTACTTCATTCCTTGTAAACATAGAACCTACATATACAGTATACAACAGTAGAAAAGTGAGGGAGTATGTACTCCCTCACTTTTTCTAATCTCTTATCTTCAATCATAATATTCAAATCAGTCATGATTTTTTAATGCTTGTGTTTAAAAATACGCCATGAGGTATGGCTTATTACTTATTTTAAAGGACTTACAAAGTACATGAAATGAAGTTACTTTGCGAATGTTGTATTGCTATGACATTATTTTGTTCTATTTTTGGATGATGATGAGACGTATGAAATAAGTGAGATAAAACTGCAAAAATAATACAGTTGTTCGAAGTTAAAATAAGGAACAACTAGAGCCAGTAGCAGAACGGCTAATGAAGTCAGCCAAGTCGCGTATTTCTAAGTGATGTACCGAAATTGTTGTTAGTTTTAAGTATTTAGTGCTATTTCGATATTAATGATCTTTTGTAGCGCTGAATAGGTACGTTCCGATATACGTCATATGGCAGTTGAATTTTATATTTGTGTAAGGATTGCAGGTACCTATAAGGTATATGTTAAACCAACACATAGTTACATAAACTTTGATTATAGATCTCGTTAGTAACGGGGCCTCTAGTTTTCTTACCTTGTGTAATTAATGTACGCGTAAGTGTTTTATTGTGTAAGAAAAAAATGTGCGCTAACTGTATTCTTGTTTAACTTTGAAACACGTGGTTTCATAGGATTAATAAATGGCCAAGGGCATTTGCCCTTTATAAAAAAGTTTCTATATTATTTATTTTTGTTAGTATATTAAAACAATTATTTAGAAGTTGAAAATAAAGGTAAGCTAATTCATTATGTAAACATTTCCAATCTTGGAATTTGATTGGTTTTAATGCGCAATTTTTTTAGTAAAAACGAATTTGTGTAGGGACTTGGTTTTGGTTCGCAAACTTTTAAGTAAAAACGAATTTGTGTAGGGACTTGGTTTTGATGCGCAAACTTTTGAGTAAAAACTAATTTGTGTAGGGACTTGGTTTTGGTGCGCAAACTTTTAAGTAAAAACGAATTTGTGTAGGGACTTGGTTTTGATGCGCAAACTTTTAAGTAAAAACGAATTTGTGTAGGGACTTGGTTTTGATGCGCAAACTTTTAAGTAAAAACGAATTTGTGTAGAGACTTGGTTTTGATGCGCAAACTTTTAAGTAAAAACGAATTTGTGTAGGGACTTGGTTTTGATGCGCAAACTTTTGAGTAAAAACGAATTTGTGTAGGGACTTGGTTTTGATGCGCAAACTTTAGAGTAAAAACGAATTTGTGTGGGACATTTCTTAAAGAAAGTAGCTTTGAAGAACGATTTCTGCCTTCTCTAAATCATTATCACTGCACTAATGATGTAATCTTAGCCGATTTCGGCGGCCAGTCAACGGAGTTCAGCCAATTTACATGGGAGATATTATAGTGCACAAATGTGTGCGTAAAAGCAGGTGCATTCTGTGTCCTCACTGTCACAATTAGGCACAGGACCAAAGATTTTACGTGATCTCCGACGCTTGGGGGTTGAGACCCCCAACTTCCAAATTTTAGGCTATTAATAAACTCAATGAAACTTTTTGACCCAACCCGGTAATCAAACCTGAGACCTCTTGACCACTGCACTAATGCCTAAATGGCAGTTTATTTAAATGAACTGGTTGTCAGACACGCCTCACCTTGTTAGTAAGGCCCGTGGGCTGTTACTATTGTGTCTTGGGCGTAACAGATAACGCCGAGACTGGAGACAAAATCGAAGGGCCCAGTCGTAGCCCCTGTTCCACAAGAGTAGTCCGAGAACAGACCCCTGCAGAATACCGCACGAAATGAGTCATCGCCTTAAAATGTATATGGCGTACGATCATCTAAATAGTCTGCCACTAGTCGCTTCAGATAACTTCAAGGCCGTGATAATGAAGTGCTTCCCTGATGTAGCTGAAGGGCAACTATTGAATGCGTTGGCGATTTCCAACGACACTACCAACAGCACGCGCTATAGATAGAGTAGATCCAGAGCAACCAACTGCAAACTCACAAACTGCCTCTTCTCTTCACAATATTAGTATAGACTAGGTGAGTCGATGGTGTTACCCGCAGTTGTTGATATAAATTGCGAATAACACCGCGGAGTGAAGCTAGTCTATAAAAAGAAATCCTTAGCTCATCAACTTTCTGTCTTTTTATGGGTTGTATCTCAACTTCAATTACACTGGCATTAGAATTTATTTTAAGATGTTTATTTACTATTTCTAAATGACAAATTTTATTGTGATAATCATTTTCTTACAAACAACATTGATTCACTACAAGTTTCAAGGAACTATACTTGCAGTCCCGAGCACTGCTTAGAAGTACTATAGGACTCATCAATATCTGTAACTATACTACATTTAAACATTCGTAGCGTAAACCGAAATTTTGATGGTTTACTGGTCCTACTTGATAGAATTAAGATTAGCTGTGACGTGATCATTTTGTCGGAGTGTTGGTTGAGGAGTGCTACAAATGTACCTCAAGTAACCGGATATAACGCGTACTCCACAAAGCAAAATTGTAACCAAAACGAGGGGGTGGTAATGTACATAAAAAGGTCTCTTGATTTCTCATGCTATGAACCTTCTTTTATTGATGGGAATTGTCTGGTTTGCAGGATCGGTTTGGATCTTGTTATATTAGGAATTTATAGATCTCCCTCGTATACAAACATTAATAATTTTGTCACCAGTTTAGATAGCGTTCTCTGTACTCTAAAGTCTTCTAGGTCTATCTGTGTTATGGGGGATCTAAATATCGACATATCGCTAAATATTTCTACTAGTAACACAGCTCAATATTTAGACTTCAATAAAACCAGGCAAAAGACCGTAATAAGCCAATGCTTATTACGGTCTTTTGCCTGGCCACTAATTTCCGACGAGATTAAACGCTTGCTTGGATCACGTTATTCTTAAAACCAACTTACAGTCCACTACCATAGTATTTGAAACTCATGTAACTGATCACAAGCCACTCCTACTGAGCCTTAATACTAAAAAAATCGTAACAACTTCCAAGCCACATACAAAAAAATCAACTACGAGTTGGCCAAAAACAAAATCGAAAGTTCTGATTTATCACTTAAATTCCTCATGAAAAATGCTGACGAGGCTGCTGAATTTCTCGTTAGTACTCTTTCTGGCATCATTGAAGTACAATTCTTGTAAATATCCCCAGTAAAAGACGAACATCCAAACCGTGGATAACACCTGGATTGCTCAAATGCATCCGTACACGTGATAAAATGCACGTTAATCAGAGAAATAATCCACAGAATGCTACACTAAAACTGATGTACAGTCGCTATCGCAATTTCTGCAACAATCTGCTTAAAAACTAAAACAAGAATATGAACGAAACGAATTTCAAACAGCACATAAAAATATAAAAGCTACCTGGAACTGTATAAAAAAAGTTACAAATGTCTCACGAGTGCCTTCACACCAAATGAACTTTTGAACATAGATCAACATTGACCCTAAAAGATCGGAGAAAGCTATAAATAAATTCTTTGCGAATGTTAGTAAAAGCTTTGCCTTGAATCTCAATGCAAATGGAATAGGATTTCCTTTGTCAGGTGATAGATCAGTGTTCCCAGGTTCCCAAAGCCTTCATTCAATGGCATTGCTGAATGTCATCGTCATCGAACAATCGTCAGCGCCTTCCACTCAATCCAGTAAGAGCAGTATCTTTATGATCTGATTTACAGTGCAAAATTCAATCTTAGAAATATTGAAATTATAGGGGAAAGTGGTCACCCTTCGTACACTTTTTACATTTTAATTTTTATTTTTTTTATTATGTGAATATTTATTATCGTGTTTACATCTAAGCTTAGTAAATATATCGTAGTTTGTTACAAAAAAGCCTAAAGAATTTATTTCTAAAGCTTAAAGAGTTATAGCAGTTTTTCTAGGATATGAAATTTGTACGAACGCACCCCACGTGTGGGGTACTTTCATACTGTGGGTGGGGTACTTTCATACAACATGGGGTAGATTCATACAGGATAATTAAAAAGTCAATTAAAGTCGTATTCATTTATTAATTCACAAAATACATATATATTTATCTTAAACCAAATTTAATAATATTGAACTTCACTCATAATAAACTTGAAATCAGTCTTAGAGAGATCTTTGTAAGGATAACAACTTGAAGTACGCACATAATTAAACATTTGGTTATGGAATATTAAAATTACGTAAATTTATTGCAAAAGTAAAAGTCTTGATAATCTCGTTATACCATGTGGCCGTGGTTGAGGATCTGGGAGGATCTTAATTACATCACTGATATACAATGTATGAATATCTTCCAGACTAGTAAATTTGGATTGAAAAGTACGCGAGGGTCCAGTTTTGTTAATTTCATTTCTAAATTTTTTCACTCGGCATCCTAAGGTTGATGTTTTGATGTTGTATTTCAATGCGGCTTGTCTATAGGACAAAGGTCTTTCACTACTTCCCCAACTGCTGAATTTATGGACGCTTCATCTGGGTTCGCGTTCTCTTTTTTACGTAGTTTCGCACCATGACTCTACAACCAAATATTTTAATGTATTAGATATAATATTCCTAATAAATAAAAGCAAAGCGATATATGTATATTTAATATTTTCTTATATTTTAGTATTTTAAAACTGTATTTAGAAAGTAATATATTTAACTAACCGTATCCGTAAATGGCGCTGCTATCAAAGTTGTGCAAAAATACATCTGCCTTGGCCAAATCATCCAATCACAACTTCGATCTGGAAGCCGACAGAAGGATACGTCTGGGCTGGGCGGCATACGGGAAGCTACATCATATTTTTGAGTCACCAATACCTCAATCACTGACCAAAGTCTACAACCAGTGCGTCCTACCCGTAATGACATACGGAGCCAAGACGCGGACACTCACTATCGGACTGGTCCATAAATTAAAAGTAGCTCAGCGTGCGATGGAGCGTGCGAAGCAGGCTATCTCTCTGTCTGTTAAAATATGTAACGTGATTATTCGACGGAGAACTAGAGTTACCGACATCGCATGGAAAATCAGCACGCTGAAGTGGAAGTGGGCCGGACATGTATCCAGACGGACTGATAGATGCTGGAGCCGAAAGGTGCTAGAGTGGAGACCGCGATTAGGCAATCGTAGTGTAGGACGCCCTGCGGCACGATAGACCGACGATTTGAGGAAGGTGGCTGGCGGCGGACTGCCCAAGACCGGGATGGTTGGCGTTCCTTGGGGGAGACCTTCCTTCAGCAGTGGACGGCGATAGGTTGACACTATATTTAACTAAAGAAAATACGAATTCCACATTCTAGCTGAATTTTACTTAAATATATTCTAAGGGGGAGCATTCGTACGCGTACGAATGTGCCACACATAGTACTGTCCGAACCTACCCCAAGTCGTGCACAACAAAAAAATACAACTTTATAATAATTAGAATTTAGCTGGAGAAATATTCGTGATTAAAACCCAGAATAAATGATGTTAACATGAATACATCATCACTATTTTGTCGAAAGCTTAAATATTCTAGTTACAATACGATTCTAAACATACCCAAAAAAAATACTTCAGACGCGCAAAAACACGTTAAGACTTGACTGCGCTCACTGAATGGCGCGACTGGCGTGACATTTGCCATACAACTTGGCGGTTGGTATGTCTACGCACACAAGAAAACTCGTGTTCGTATGACTTTTCGTTTTTTTGTTATGTTTACTGTACGAATGTGCCTCGCGTACGAAGGGTGACCACTTTCCCCTACATCTAATACATATGGAAGATAATTAATTTATAATAAGACGAATCAATATTAAAAATTAGGATCAAATACTATGGTAAAAAATCAAAATGTATTTAACACAGATCCATCTAACGCAATTCACAGAATAATGTAGGTATATCTCATACTAACTATAAAACATATTACACACATTAACAGTCATTTGACATTATATCAAAGCATTATAAAATGAGATTAAAACAGCTGTCTATTTACCGCAAGTAATAATAATTATGTTATGTTATGTGTGTGTGTGTGTGTGTGTAAGTGTGCGTGTGTGTGTGTGTGTTTGCGTGTGTGGGAGTGTGTGTTTGCGTGTGTGGGTGTGTGTGTGTTTGTTAGAGTCTTTCATTAAATACAAGTTCTTCGGTTTTTTCATAACTATACGTTTTGAGCCAGCGTAGGATGACCTCCTTTAATTTATTTATTGATAATGGATATATATTCTTCTCGGCATTTGCAGCATTGTACAAGACGTTACCTAGAACGTAATATTGCCGCCGCGCTAGTGCTGTTCTATGTGGCGTTACGGAGTTAATTCTAGTTCTATTACGCTTCGATATAGGCTTGAAATGAGTGTTCTTGTGTCTGCGAACTAGTGCGCACCTAATAAAGAGTTGCCTGTGAGCACCGAACACTCGCCATAAAGGAGGTCAGTGCTATATCTCCTTGGTCTGCCCAACATAATCTTCAGTATACCCCTCTGAGCTCTCTCCAACGGCAATAGTGTCGTGGTCTCTGCACCACCCCAAGTGACAATACAATACTGTAGGATGCTCTGGACCAGGGCATAATATAGGTACACACAACAGAGTATCAAAGTCCGCTGAACGCCTAAGTTTTCTGAAAACCGGAATAAGTCTTCTAACACGGGCCGTTAGGTTGCCTATATGTGCCGTCCAATTCAAGTGTTTGTCTATGACAAGACCCAGATATTTCACTGTATCCACTCGTGTTAACTCCGGACAGATGCATTCAGTCCGCCGAAGACAAGTGTGTGCCTTAATGCCAAAGTGAGAAGGAGGTTGTGTATTTATTCGGTGAGAGAAAGTGATAAAACTTGTTTTCCTTAAGTTGATTGTGAGAAGGTTTCTTTCAAGCCAGGCCATAACTTCCTCAAGAGCATTTTCTGCACATCGTTGAGTCTCCTCCCACGTACCTCCGCGCGCTAGCAAAGCTGTATCATCAGCATAAGATATTATAGTGCAGTTCGGTATAGTTTTAGTGCATAAACTATTAACATAAATGAGGAAAAGCGTGGGTGAGAGGACACTTCCCTGTGGCAAACCAAAAGTAAGCGGTAATTGGTCGCTCGTATGTGCACCTACTTTAACACATTGGGTGCGGTTAGTGAGATATGAGCAAAAGATATCGAGCGCAACCCCACGCACTCCCATAAATTCCATTTTACGTAGTAATATAGGTACCGAGACAGTGTCGAATGCCTTGGACAGATCTAGGAATATACCCAGAACTTTAGATTCACTGTCCAAATCTCTTGCAACCCTCTCTGTCAGATATAGGGTTGCATCCTCCGTTGATTTACCTCTGATGAAGCCAAATTGGTTTGGGGCAATGATATTATTATGTATTAGGAATTTCGTGAGCCTTATATTCAAAAGTTTCTCAAGTATTTTAGTTAGACCTGTTAATACGGATATTGGTCTGTAGTTATCGACACTGTCCCGTTCACCATTTTTGTGGATGGGGAGCACCATTGCTCGCTTCAAGGCATCCGGAAAAACACCAGTTCGGAGACACAGGTTAAGGGCAAATGTTAAAGGCTTTATCAAGTTATGTCTTGAATCCCTAATCACTTTGGCTGGGACATTATCTACGCCCGGAGCGGTGTCAGTTTTTAAACCTAATATGATTGTCTCGATTTCATTGCAGTCCGTTTCAAATAGGGCCAAGGAGTCTTTGATTTTATGAAACTCATTATGCAGTTCCTTAGGTGTATCGGCCCTCTCGTTAGCTACGCGTCTGGCTAGTATAGCGTTTGCCAACGAGGGGCCCACGTTTGCAAAATAGCTATTTATAGTATTGAGCGATTCACGTGGATCCTGTTTCATAGACAGCAATGAATCAGACAACGGCGGGGTTTGTCTTAGATTAACGATTTTATTAATTGTGTTCCAAGTACCTTTAGGATTTTTTTTGTGTTTATTGAATTCGTTTTTTTCGTACTCTATTTTTAATTTATGTAATAGGTTATTGCAATAGTTGCGATATCTTGTGTAAGTAACGTGGAGTATTGCGTTACCGGGATCATTTCTGACTTTTCTATGTAGTCTATCCCTATGTCTGATACACCTTAACAGTCCGGGTGTCACCCACGGTTTTATTGTGCGTTTACGACTCGGAATGTTTATCTTTTTAGAATGAGTAGTGATTGCTTCGGAAATAGTGTTTCTATTTAATATAGCGGATATGGCAATATTCGCGTCTGTGGCAGTATAAACTGCACTAAAATCCGTGTCAGCTAGCTCTCGTGTTATTAATGGATAATCCATTTTCCAGTAAGTTTTTTGAGGAATACTTTTTTTTATTTTCAAATCTAAGCCAAATATAATCGGGTTATGATCGGTTATAAGAGAATCGAGAATACATGTTAAAGCATATCTCTCTGATCTCAGCATTACATGGTCAATGCAACTATCGTTACGAGTGGGGATTTGATGGGCTGGTAAAAAACCATGAAATGCCATTAAATCTAAATATTTAATACTGTTGCCCTCCCTATTGTTTAGAGATATATTTATATTAACATCATCCATTAAAGCTACCGACTTAACCGAATTTAAAGATATGAGGCTATGATCCAGGCTGTCACAAAATTTATCTATATTTTTGTACGACGGTGAGCGATAGATGGCCACGACCGCATATTCGTTATCAGGGTCTCGCATGATAATGCAGTTGGAGTCCTGAATGTGAGGGATTTCTATATTGTGTTTCACGTCCGATCTGATATACAGCAACACACCGTCGTTTTGACTAGAGTAGTCAGAAGAATACGACGTATAGCAGCATATATAAACGAACTCTGTAACCTGAGAACCCTAAAATGCAGTGTTTACGCGTATGCGGACGACACTGCTCTATTAATAAATGGTGTCACCTGGATGGAAGTGAAACGAAATGCTGAGATGGCCATGAGTTCGGTAATGGCCTGGCTGTATAACAATAAGCTAACATTAAATACCGAAAAGACGCTCTTGGTACCATTCGGGATGAAAGTAAATCTCCTACCATCAGTTGATGATTTTACGATTAGAGCCCACTCCTGTCCATCCCCCACAGTCGAATGTTCATGTGTTCTTTTAAAAAGACAAAGTAACGTCAAATATCTTGGAGTCATAATTAATGAAACTTTAAACTGGGGCTCGCACTTGACTAACGTAACTTCTCGTGTACGAAAATTAATTTACAATTTCAAAAAAACTCAGAAATAGTGCAGATTCTGCTACATTAAAACTAGTTTACCTTGCCTTGTGCCAGTCTATTATCACTTACTGTATTTGTGTATGGGGTGGATGTCCAAAAACTTTACTGATAAAGACAGAAATAGCGCAAAGGATGGTTCTCAAAATTATGATCTCAGTGCCTATTATATACCCAACCCACAAACTGTATGCTGACACTAATGTACTCTCCGTGAGAAAGCTCTTTATACTCCATACCATATTAAGGAAGCACACATCTGATAATCAAAGCACCAGCTTTATCGCAAGCAAATGCAAAACTACAAAATTATTCAAAACTATAAGACATAAAACCACATTGGCAATAAGGCATTATCAGATATTAGGCACACAATTATACAATATTTGTAACAAAAATCATAATATTTACATGCAAACAAAACAGAAATGTAAAATCATTGTAACCAAATGGTTTATGGGCCTAAGCTATGTTGAGACTGAGCATACGCTTAGGAGTTAGTAATACACACACACACACACATACGAGCACACGTTATCATACACACACAAATACCTTTTAATTCTTATGCTACTGCTCCACCTGCGTCTTAACGCGTCAATTAGCGCACTAAAATAGGCGCTACGCAGATGTGGCCATCTTTTTAATGCGTTAATAGCTAATGGCATTAGTAATGCCGTTAAACGTTAAGCGATAACTCGAGTGTCGGTTTTTTGGACACATCAAAGGGTTTTAGCGCGTAGCTTAGCACGCTAATTTATGTTGGCTACGTTAACGCCGTCTCATTCTGTCGGACGCGAGCGCATAGCACGGACGAGTGCACTTTGTTTTAGGCGGGAACTGCATTTAGGCACAGAACCAGTGTTTCCACTTTCGTTTTCCATTTTTCCCTAGTTTCTTTTGAATTTATCCCTAAAATTCCCTAAACTACTTTCCATAAATCCCTTATTTAGGGAACATAAATATAATACAGAAAATAAACCTCAGCATATTATTGAATATAGGTATATATAATAACTAAATGCCCACAGAAGATCATACATCTATAGGATTAGAATTTTTTATTTCATTGGAAGTTGACACATTGCTTTCACATTATTTTTGTCGAAGATGATGCTTAATTATTATTTCCTTCCATATAATATCGTGATAACTTGAACTTGAAAAATTGATGCCACTAGTGCCACCACTACTCCGCAATACAGAAATAACGTCAAATATATCAAATCAAGAACCTACACATTACAATACGACCAAATTCATGTGACATCACCGAAAATAGTTAAATAATTTTATTTTGACGAATAGCATTTATTAGGATTCTGGGGAATCCCCAAGCAAAAAACTGTGGTATAGTCTATCATTTACTTTACTACAGGACTACTAGTATAGGCTTTGATTTTACCCCGAAATTCCCTAAATCCCTCTATTTTTCAAATTGTCTTTAACCATCCAAAATATCAGCTATTTGTCCCTAAAGTAGGGAGAATTCCCTAAAAGTGGAAACACTGCACAGAACAACAATGGAGTGGTCGAACGAAAAGGCGTTAGAGTTTTTAGAGCTATTACAATTAGAGCCGTGTCTTTGGAATCCAAAACTGCAATCCCATAAAAATCGTTTAGCAGCTAGTGATGCTTGGCAACGCATTATACAGTCTTTGTCGTTTCCTGTGACACAGGAAGAACTAAAAAAAAAAGATTCACTAATGGGGTATTAACGTATCCATTTAAATAAATACAAAAAATCTGTAAAATCAGGAGCAGGTCGAAATGAAATCTATACAACGAATTGTTTGCATTCCACCATCTTCTTTTTTTTCGTTCTTTCTCTCTTTTTAAATTGCATAAATGCATAAAATAATTTATAGCGCTCATTGTCGTAACTAGTGTAGCTGCTTCAAGCTCCATCGTGAGTGTTGTGTGTTAACGCGTTAAGTCACGAGGAATTAGGTCCTAACGGCATTACAACCTTAGTGTAGCCAACCCGCATTTTAACGCATTTACTAACGCGTAGTTCGCCATTAACATTAGCATTAACGCTAACGCAGGTGGAGCAGTAGCATTATACAAATCTCTAACCTTAGAGCATGGATTTTTTTGTTTTCACTACGTATTATTTTATTTTATTTTAAGATCCTTTAGCTTTTATCTTTTTTTTTTTCACTTTTGTGAAATATTTGGAGGGAATCAATCAACTTGGCTTCCATATTACAAGTTTTACTTAGGTTTGGAAGCCAAGAGACAGTTTCACTATGTAATCTTGTTGTGACAATAAAACATTTTTGATTTTGATTTGAGAGAAATCCCGTTAAAATCAGGTTCAGCCGTTCTAGTGATTACCCGGAACAAAGAGACACCGACAAACAGATACCTTAAATGCATTAATATGCATTTGATATTACATACAGACACTCCAATTTTATTTATTTGTATAGATTGAGAAAAGAAAACACTATTACTCAATGATTATAATTTAATTAACTAAACCAATACTAGAAACGCGATCACTAACAGTTGTATAAAGCATTAATATATCCATATACTTTGTTGTTATAATTGTCTAACGTCGGCATACCACCAAAGTAACAACTAGATTCATATAACTGTAGATTGTTTTTGCTGTACCATACATTCTTGGTGCCTTCCGTACCGTCTACGTTTAGTGTGTTTAGCTCTAGGACTCCAAAGTGATACTTCTGACCATCTGTTTGTATGCAGTTAATATATATAGGTTCTGGTAGGTCCTTCAAATTCTCCTGTAACAGATACACATTTGTAAAAATGGCTTTCAGGCATCATTATTAGGCTAACAAAACTGCCATATAACAGTATTTTATTATAAACAACAAACACTACCAAAACTTTAACAAATAACTTGTATCATCACGAGCACGTTCCGAAAGGGAATGAATCACTATTATTAGAGACATTACGATAAATACAAAAGATGAAAAGAGATAGATAATAGATTGTCAACTCCACACTCGCTTTTAAGGTAAATTAACTTTCGTATTGCTTCTCATTGACCGTACGTACTTTATGTACTTGATGATGTGTGTAATGAGTACAAAACTAAAAATATAAGCTTACCCCATGCAGCTGCTTGGCATAAGCACTGGCCACTGTGAATGCATGTGTCAGGGATCTGCCAAGGATTTGTTGTTCAGTCACTGGAGTTTCATAGATGTTGTTAACTTCAGTATGATTATAGTGCAGCCAAGTTGTATGTGGATGTCTCACATTCACAGTAGGGCGGAAGGCTGAAAAATACATTAATTTATTAAGTTCACAAAACTTAATAAATACATCATCAGTGTTGAACTCAGACCAAGGGCTCATTTTAATATGTAAGAACAGGCCTAGTACATAATTTTTATACTAATTTCAGTGTTTTATATCTGTGGCAGAATGATGATTAATAAGTTATCATCAACCATGAATTTAATTACTTCAAAAGTAAACTTGACAACCAATAACGATGAAACTATTTTCACTAAAAGAGAAGCTTTTTATAAAGTCATCATCAAGTTCAACTGCAAATGCGAAGATCCTATCTTGCATGTGACAGAAGAAAACTAGGTGGCACCTGTCTCAAGATGCTTTGCTGCAGTCACATCCCAAAAGTTGTGGCCACAATTGCCCACATACTTCATACCTAGGATGGAAGTACTTACAGTAGAAAATACTCACGGTATTTGCTGGAGTCACTATAGAAGTGCTCTTTTGGTAATGTGATAGTGTGTTTAATAGGATACAAATCTGGAATGTCAGTAAAAGGTACATCCTTTTCAATATCATGTGTTACAGGCTTGTTGCTGGTCACTAGTATGTTGGAAATATCTTGGAACTGTATGAGGTCATCTTCTTTATTAAATACCAAGTTGCAATCAGCATCGTTTACTACATATCTGGATTGTGTCACTTCAGTGTCGCTGCTTTTCTCAATGAGCTGCAGTAACTTACTTGTGAGAATTTCACTGTTCAACAAAAAAGTATAATTCTTATCCATAATTATATTTAGCTATTTGAAACATTCACATAGTGTGTTAGTTTTTTTTTATTCTTATATAATAATTTTTATTTAAAGAATGTCTATCTTTACATAAAAATTTAAAAAGAAGTTTAAAAAGAAGTTCTTAAAGGAATACCTTTTTAGATTGTATCAGA
The DNA here is from genome assembly GCA_932526445.1 of Phragmatobia fuliginosa. Classification (NCBI taxonomy): domain Eukaryota; kingdom Metazoa; phylum Arthropoda; class Insecta; order Lepidoptera; family Erebidae; genus Phragmatobia; species Phragmatobia fuliginosa. The sequence continues at coordinate 11,755,776 of OW052074.1, read as the reverse complement.
ATAATAGGAATTCTAATACATATTTAGATTGTATATTACACTTATACCTTAATTAAACTTTTAGTATTTTAAAACCTATATCATCGTAGCCTATATAGTTCAATGCTAGACAAAGAGATTTTTTAGAAAAGTGATTTTCTTCTACAATATCATGAAAATTGAACTATTTTTAGTTTTTCCATTGTATTTAACTGTAAACTTACTCAAAAGTTAACATTATGAGTATATTATTTAGATATCAACATAACTATGCATTTCATCAAGGACAAACACAAAATGTTCAGGAGAGACAAAAAACGTTTCTGAATTTAAATACAAAAATACATCATAGAAACATGATTTTAAAAACATATTTTTATTTTTTCTTGAGTTACATGTAAAGATATAATTCTTAGTCAATTAAAAGCCGTGGTTGGTCATCAAGTTTTATTTCACAAACCGATAGAATTCTGTAACCATGAAGAATTGTCTATGGCAACTTTTTTTTATGTATATATTGTAGAGTCACTTTGGTAGGCTTCCAAAGTGACTCTACTCTACCTGATGGAAAGCATGAGTAGAATACAGAAGTAGGGGTCACCATGATCATTGTGAGGGTAGGCAATGTAGCATGGTAACCCATGCCATGGCAGCCTAGTTAGATAATTCGGAGGCCGGGAGAATGATGCAGAATGATTGGGCCTACGGTCTCACACTCAACAATGATATACAACAGCAATAATGCTGAAATCAGCATGACCCACTCGTGCTGAAATCAGAGTGGCTCTACTACCTACCAACTAGATTTTTCTATTATGTTTATAAGATAATTGCTGATAATGTCATACTAGTAAAACTAAATAAATACTAACTAAATAATAGAATAGCCTATGGCCTAAGCAACAAATGCATCAAAAATACGGTTTGAAACTTACACCAAAAAAGACACTAATATTGTTAAATGACCTTATAGCATGTTTTTTTTTTTAACATTAGAATTATGAGACCAATCGATGCAATATTTTTTTCTAAATAAAATTATGATATATGTAGAGTTGAGGACTATGATCAGGAATGCAAATGAAAAAACACTTCAAACTAAATTGGAATCACTTACAGCAACTAGCTCTACCAACTACTCACTATGGAGGATGGCTAAGGCGTATGACAGACCCCAGGAAGCTAAACCACCGATAAAAATGGGAAATACATGGGCTAGAACTGACAAACAGAAGGCGGACTTGTTTGCTGAGCATTTAGCTGAAGTATTTACGCCAAACAATGTTGCAAGCAATAACACCGAATTGCTTCAACAAGACACAGATCTTCAATCAAATGCACCTATAAAACTGGTAACCCCTCAAGAAGTGTGGAGATTAATTAAAACACTTGACAGTAAAAAGGCGCCTGGTTTTGATCTCATCACAAAGGAAGTTCTTCAACAGTTGCCAAGAAAAGCCATTGTGCTCCTAACTATGTTGTTCAATGCCATGCTGAGGGTGCAGTGCTTTCCAACCATTTGGAAGGTTTCCCAGATCATAATGATCTATAAGTTTGGTAAGCCTCCAAACGACCGATCATCTTATAGACCTATAAGTCTGTTGCCCGTGATGTCCAAAATGTTTGAAAGAGTTTTACTAAGTAGAATAACACCAACCCTACAAGAACACAAAATTATTCCTGATCACCAGTTTGGCTTCAGGGCGCAACACGCTACTATAGAACAAGCCCATAGAGTCTACACCGCTATAAGGAAGACCTTGGAAAACAAAGAATATTGCTCATCTGCGTTTCTGGACATCCAGCAGGCCTTTGATAAGGTATGGCACGAGGGCTTGCTTTACAAAATTAAGCAGACCCTCCCACATAGTTTTTATCTGATCCTAAAATCCTACCTAAAGGACAGAATATTCTGTGTGAAGGAGGCGGGCGAGATTTCCAGCTTCTACAGTATCAACGCCGGAGTCCCTCAGGGATCGGTGCTTGGACCAACTCTGTACACATTGTATACAGCCGACTTACCAACTCCACCTGGTGTCACTATAGCCACATTCGCAGACGATACAGCTGTACTTGCGAGTGACAAGGATCCAAAGCGAGCGTCAGACATGCTTCAGAATGCTCTTGATGAAGTCCACAAGTGGTTACAGAACTGGAGGATAAAAGCAAGTGCCTCTAAATCAGTCCAAATAACATTTACTCTTCGCCAGGGCAATTGTCCCCAAGTAAAGCTCGGAGAAAGTATCTTGCCGCAACGTGAGTGTGTGAAATACCTGGGGTTCCACTTGGACCGCCGCTTGACGTGGAAGAACCACATCAAAGCAAAAAGAGATGAGGTATCCATTCGGCACAGAAACCTCTACTGGATGCTGGGACGCAACTCCAAACTATCACTGGATAACAAGCTCCTGATATATAAAACAATAATTAAGCCAACCTGGATGTACGGCATTCAGTTGTGGGGCTCCGCAAAGGACTCCAATATTGATGTCATACAGAGAGCTCAGAATAAGATCCTAAGGTCAATAGCAAATGTACCGTGGTTTGTTACCAATGCTGAATTACACCAACAGCTGTCGGTGAAAACAGTGAGAGAGGAAATACGATATGCCTCCGAGAACTATATGAACAGATTAAAACACCACCCAAATGAATTGGCACGCCAGCTGACTACAAAAAGTTACAACAACAGGCTCAAAAGATTTGATATCTTAGAACTACAAAACCGTCAGTAGCTTCAAGCTACCATTCATGAGTAGTTGTTCTCGCTGGGGGGCACGCTCTACACGTTATATTTAACCATCACATCTGCTCATAGTCCTGGGACTGATTGCCGATATTACTATAACACAAAAAAAAAAAAAAAAAAAAAAAAAAAAAAAAAAAAAAAAAAAAAAAAAAATGTATTTTAGATTTTTTGAGACATACAACAAGTATGTTTTCCTACGTTGATATAGGAATTAATTATCTAAATTGTTTAAACACAAAAGTATAGTAGGAAATAGAAAATTTGTTTAATGTTAAAATTGAAAATCATACTTTTTCCTCCTGTCAGAAATGCCAAGTATTCGTGGAAAATTATACGCAGGTCTTGCTGGATCTTTGATTTTTGGTAACTTTTTTTGTTCAGGATCAAACACATTTGCAGAAAGTATTGCTTTTTTTATATTCTCGTGAATGGCAGCAGGTGCGGGCACTTCTGCAAGCTCTTCTATTTTTGGAGGCAATCTGTTATCTGCTATTATAGTTTTTGTAAGAACTTGAGCTTGCGAGATACCTTCGAGGAGAACATTAGTGTTCTTTAATGTGTAACATGGTCGTTGTTTATAATCTGGATGGTTTTCATCTAATGGTATTGACGGTTCATAAGGTCCAACAATTTCGACTCTGTAAATTTAATAAATATTTTCTTTACAATTATTTTTTAATTAATCTAATTATGCACTTTGGCATATTTATATACAGTCTTACTTTTCTTGTTCTGGCTTCTCCTTTATAAATTCTAGAGCATCTTCAACTTGAATCCCTTGAGCTTTTAATTTTTCCTCTAGGCCTGTATCAATAGGTACACGTCTGCCTTGAATTAACCAATGCTTCTTAAACATAAAACCGATATGCTGTCGGTTTAAAACTTGTGTTAAGCGCATTTTGGCGTGTTTGTTTTAAATTTATCAGAAATCTGTAATATAACCTCGATCTTCCTAGTTCCTATCACAACATTTTGACAGCTGGCGTTTGACCAATTTGACAGTTTTAGTGTTGCTGACTCAAAATATCCGAATCGCTAAGTTCAAGACCCAAAGTAGGATCCAAAAGTTGTTAGTACACTCAGTAAATCGTTTTTATTCTTACAACCTGTTTTTGTATCTAAGATCTGAGCAAAAATCGATCTTTTCATCAAATGGCATTGTGTGTCAGACATCTGATACACAATGCCATTTAGTTTCAGACTAAGCAGAGCTTGTACTTGAATGCTAAAAGAACTGATAGAACTTATTTTATTCATTTTATTTGTTATTGTTAAAAAAAACTTACAAGTTTTTTGTAAGTTTTTAGTAAGTTTTTTGTAAGGAACGCTATACTAAAGACGTATCTATTTTGTGGAGCTACAGCTCCACAAAATAGATACGTCTTTAGTATAGCGTTCCACTGCTGGGCTCGGGTCTCCTCTTAGAAGAGGGTTTAAAATATTTTTCATAATATTTTCGGACGTCTAACGCACAACACCATCAGCCTTCATCGTAATATTTATATATTGAAAAAAAATATTTATATAGAAAATATGCAATTCCTTTATCAAGTAAGTGTCGTGCGTTCTGCAGCCCTCATCCAAAGTGATCCTCCATCCATTGCGGTCATCGGCCAGTCCCTCCCACTCCCCGGGGCTGATACCGAAAGCATGCATATCACGCTTTGTGCAGTCCTTAAAGCGCAACATGGGCCTGCCCATCCCTCTCTTGGCAAAAGCAACTTCACTCAACAAAACAATATTGGGACAGCCGGAAATTGAACCCGAAACCTCAGTCATTTAAGTATACACAATTTTGAAAGTCTTGACCCATATTCGGAAGTATTCCGTGAGTGATGTATCACCTGTTCCGGTCCCGAGCAGTGTACAGGGCAGCACACATCGTACTTCTAAGCGTAGAGCTGATTTAGTCTACCCAGCGTAAGAAGCTACGGCCTCTGCGTATTATATTTATTCGTTTTCATGTACTTATGAACATTGGCGGATTTAATACCGTAAGTATTCTTTACCAGCCACTCTTTTGCGGGGGTAGAAAAAAATGTAGCAAGTTAGGTGATTTGAGGATAAAGTTTAGAAAACTTGCAAGATGCAAAATTGACATATGCTGAGATTAAACTAATATAACTAACACACATAGATTTCTGTTGTAAGAGTAGACAGGAAACACAATAAGGCACAGAGCCCACTAGAGCTCAGCGCCTTTTAATATATGTTCGCGGTCAAAATGAAATAAGAGACCTTACGTTTAATTATGCAAAAGCATCTCAGTAGACCGCCATAGTGTGGGTCACTATACTGTATTGTTACATTCACAATGAGGATGGTGAAATCAAGTAGACTTGAGTCACCTGGGCAGGCTAAAATGTAGAATTTTAGCTATCGCTCGTGGCTCTGCCCACGTATATGTCGCGGTTAAAAGCCCAAAGTGTACCAAATTTTATATAAATTGGTTCAGTAGTTTTAGCATGAAAGCCGGATAGACATACAGAGTCACTTTCGCATTTATAATACACCAAGTACGACTAATAAGGAAGTAAGGATTTCACCATATCATAAGAACTTTAGCTATTGCCTGTGCATTATTACGTAACCAAATTCTTCTTTATTTACTAATTTCAGTTCTGATTATGCTTATCTTGTTCCCTTTAACAAGAAACTGGTTATATTTAATACCCTCTACAGTAAAAACGTTAAATTTTTACCAAAACACTGACGAACACAATTTTTATTTGAGAAAAAAAAACAGTATATTGAAAGGTTTGAGTTGAGGATAGGAATAACCAAGGTAAATAGTAACAGAAAAACAATTTGTAATTTCGTAAATATATATATTTAAATTTATATCTTCCATCAATACATACAACGACACTTATACATTCAAAAATTTGGCCGTAACTACAAATAGGTCTCACTTTGTAATGGCGTCGCTTACATGTAAAAGTTTGTAAAGATTAATCTATAATATTACAGGGGCGAAATTTAAAATAATCCGCGTTAGTGTTTACTACAGTCAAGGAGCTTATATACTCACATAGCAGAGTCAGACCTATTAATTTTATATCACGGGGAAGACTTTTTTTTTTTCACAAAGGACATTTAAATATCGAGCGAAACAGCACCGTCTTGAGTACCAAGATTAAAAAACTCACATCCTACCCTAAAACTGAATTGCACGAAACGAAATAACGTATCATATTGATGGAGGAAAGACATTTTACAAAATAAAACTTATCGACATATCTTCGGTGTACGCTAGGAGCTATAAAAATTGAAAATAATACAACTAATTTAATTTCATAACTAGTAAGACATTACAATCCCTTACCACGAGATCAGCTACAAGTTAACGACGCCCGGCGTTGCGTTCGCATTTCAAATTGCATAAAATATTTCATTTTTACGTACGTACGTTGGAGTTTCTGTATGTCTAGTTTGATGGACGAATTGCAATGCATTGAAATATTCGGGACAACAAAGGTCTATAAGAAAAGTTAAATATCATAAGAAAATTACATCGAAACTGGAGACGTGAGAAGTCCCTTTGGTTATTTGTCATATCCTTACCAATTGGTGGGAATTTAGATTTAATAATCTTTGGACTAAAATCTCTGAATAAAAAGTCATTTTATGTCCGTCCTCATTCTGACTAACCATTAATTTACTCGCATATTGTAACAATTTGCGAATTAAACATACAACACTTAATATCTACTATAATATAATACCTAATTATTTTATAAAGTAACAAAATTAACTTATATTTACAGTTATCATTAAAGTTATAGTAAAATTTTACTATATTAGCACTAAATTATGATTATCTCGCTGATATCTGTTCATTTGTGATTAATGAATAAAGTTAAATTGACTTGAAATATTTATAGTGAAAGCTATCACAAGGTAGACATTGTTGAAGTAGTGCTCCATAATACTGCACCGAGTACATTTAGCCGGCAAAGAAAGGCGCTGAACACATCACCTACAAATAATTTGAGCACAAAACTTTCGTTTAGGAAAATAACGAAAATTGAAATACACTGTTTTGTAATTCATTTATTCAAAGGTGTTCTTATTGTATGTGTTCAGGAGCTTTAGACGCTTAGAGCAAGAGAACCAAAAATGTTACAACGCGTTTCAATAAGGCACCATTGGTTGAATGGATATTTAATACGAATGTAAAACTCAGTGTGAACATATACATGTGTTCTCGATAGTGAGCCTTGATTAGTTGGTAAGTAATATTCCACTGGTGGCTTTATGAGATCAAATCCATTTTAATATTATGAAATTCTTAAATTGTATATAAAATCATGATGTTAGTTATCTTCGATACACACAGGTCAGGGCTAGAATTAAAAGATGCTGATATTCCTTGTATGTACATAAGATACTTAGATTTTTATTAAAGAGTTGTGTAGTTATCTTGTTTGTGAGCTGGGGATTGCGAAGGGGAATCGTGAAGTCGCAAGGCGCGAGCGGCGCTTGTGCAAGTGCTCAGTCCTCATCCTTCTTCTCCATTTTCGGTTCATACATTGCGTGGAGTTGCTCTGGTGATATTCTGGAAATGATACACATCAATTAATAAAATATTTTTTATACTTAGTCGTAACTAAGTCTACTACTTATCGTATGGTTTTCATAAAAATGACGATCGATTGAAATTATCTGCACTTTTTTGTGGTCTTATTAAAGGACATTAAAGCAAATTACACGTATGTAAGTAAAATACATAAAACTTAAGAGAATTAGGTAATAGAAAGACATTAATATGGTTATTAATCGTATTTATTTCTTAAATGTAGAACGATATTACAAGCAAAATACAACATAAAACAATTTTAACAGTATACGATTTGCAACTTTTTCCGTAACTTAAAGCTAAGAAATAAAATGTGTCATATCAGAAAGATACATTTTGATTTCCTGTATCTACAATTAGAATATAATTCGTAATATTTATTCCTGACATCCTAATAATTAGAACGGAGTCAAGTTTAATTTATAACAGTGGTAACAAGTTAGAACTCAAACCTAACTCGAGTTTAACTCGAAAAAGTTTCAGTTCTTTTCAAATTCTCCTTTTCATAAAAGGCAAACTTTAAAAATAAGAGACAAAGTTGACCTAGCAACTGTATATTTTGAAGGTGATAAGTAACAGATATTTTCCTTTAATGCTATTGAAACAAGAGTAGAAAAGTTATAGCTACCTTATTTAAATTTAGTTAATGATTGTAACAGAAGTTTAGACTTAAGAAAAGATAATGAATATTGTTTTTACATGAAAATAAATCAAATGTCTTTTATTTTTAAGCCAATTTTCACAAACTAAGAGGTAATTTAAAAACGGCATTTCATAGACTTATTCAATTAATATTATTTACTAATGGAATATTTAAAGATCGGTGCATGGATAGTTACCCTAGGAGGCTCTGCAGGTCGCAAACGAAGCGGTAGACGTAACGCTTGCCAGCGGTCTTGTGGATGATGTTTTTGTCGTAATAGTAGCGCAGACCTCGGGACAGCTTCTCATAATTCATCTTCGGTTTATTCTTCCGAATGCCCCAACGTCTAGCAACCTGTAGATAAACATAGTCCCTTAGTATTTTAAGTCTGATTGCTATTTTTCAGGTTACGAATAGATGTGTGACGAAATATTTCGAAATTAGATCCATTTCAACCACAATGATTGTGTTTTTCTGCAATTTCCAACAACAATTCAATATTTTTTTGTGATTTGCAATAACTTATGTATGGTTTTAATGAAGTACAAAAAGTTTTTACATGTTTGTTAATAGATCTTATTACGTGTCCTAATGAAGATTTATTTGGTATTCAATCTCGTTTATCGGTAGCTTGATCTGATAGTAAAATTATACAAATAATATTATAGTTTTGTCTATTTACTAAGAATTTAGTTTTATGGGTCTACATAATATGTTCTATTGGTAGATATGTATATTTTATAGCCACAGTACGTACCTAAGTATCGGTAAAAAAAGTTTTTAAGTACAGAACTAAGATATTACATGTACCCCGCGAAATTACACGCGATTTTCGACATATTTACCTTCCTCGTCCCATGAGAATTATTTGAGATAAAAAGAAGTCTATAGGAAATTTATATTCCAGGCTATAATCTATCTCTGGGTTAAATTTAATTGAGATTCATTGTGCTGTTTTTAGAAAACAAACATTCAAACATCCATACAAACTTAAGACTTTTTGTTGGTAAGATTTTATTAAATACCTCATCGGGATCAGTTAGCTTGAACTCCCAGCCATCGCCGGTCCACGAGATGAAACCCTGGCAGCTTTTGTCGGTAAGTAGCTCCAGCAAGAACTGCCACAGTTGGATTGGACCTGAGCCTGAAAATGTAGCAAACAGTTGCTTTACGATTTACGACTTATTGTTTATACTACATGACGGGTTATTGTAGCTCGATTTCGTTCGAAAGTATCGAACATAACTTTATTTCTTCACGTGCCTAATAAATATAAAGTTCCTTAGAGATTTACGTAAACAAAACATGGTATGCCTCAGATAACACATTAATTAGGTTACAATACTGGTTGTAGGTTGTAGTCTATCACAGATTAAATAGAATTACCAAAGACTGTCTCTAGTGATAGCTTCGAGAAGTTTACTAGTGTTAGGCTTTGTGACTTCAATGATGTTAGGTATACTTAAGTAGGTAATTTAATATCTATATTCTTGTAAGGGTCTTAATAACTTCTTTTAAAGTACATACCGGTGAAGCAAGGGCCGGAGGCGGGGTAGGGGAGTTTGTCTTGCGGTATGAGTGCATGCTGCTCGGCGGGCCATTCGGTCCATTCTGTGCCGCACGCACTGCCATAGTCCTGCACGTAGCTCTCTCCGTAACCTTCGCCGCCGTAGCGACCGCCACCGCCTAGCCACAACAAATATATTATAAGTATACCTAATTACTTTACAAAAACAGGTACTATTTATAAAGTAAAAATAATATAATGTAAATTTTCTATACAGGTAAAATATAAATCTTCGAAAAGTAATGCAAGCAATCGCTTAATCTTTAAGGCAATAACTTGCATTGACAAAGCCAAGCCAATAACTAGTAATAGTGACTAGAAGTAAATAATTATGCATAGTTTACATTGCTTCGAAAGCCGTAACTCTTATTTGGTATACTAAAATCCTCTGATCTGTATTAAATCAAATTATAATTTCCAAAAATAAATTTGGTACAACACTAATTAGACTAAGTATGCTACTGTAGAGATGTTAAAATGTGTCAGAAACGTGATCCGGCCTGAATTAATAACCACATGAAAGGCTCAATTCTGTTAACGAGTGTGGCTGAAACCGTACACTGCGGTTAATTAAAGATCTACTGAGGGCCTAGTGTGAGTTTTAACGTGCTCTCAATTGCAAGTTCGTTCAACATTTCGATTGGCCCACACTGAAATCTTCCCCAATCGCAATGCAGAATGCGCTCGCAGCAAAGAGCTAGTTAATGTGAAACAGAATTACTGGGATGGAAAACATTGTTAATGTCTGTAATTAAATGAGCTTTGGAGATCTGCTATACATCATTTATATTTTGGTGGTATGACATCAACAGTCTTAGTACAGCCTTAACAAGTGTTTAGTTGAGTGTTTTGTGTTAATGAAGACTCCTTGAAAGGTGTTTAAAAGCAATAGATTAACGCTACCAATTATGTCGAACTATGTCTATGAATTAATTTGCTAGCTGATGGTAGAAACAACTGTGAAGCTTGTATGACCCTAAAGTCACTTTAACCTTCACTCTTTATACCGCGTCGTTTTCACACTATTCGAGGTGTTTATCGTTATGTATAATAACATAATAAAAGTACGATGGGGTTCCAATGGATAAATTGAAATCTAGAGTAGAGACTGCAGTAGACTTATCATCTATATAACTTTGTCCTTTATATAATTTACTAGCTGATGCCCGCGGCTCCGCTCGCGTTTTAGAGGTATGAAAAATAGATGTTGGCCGATTCTCAGACCTACCCGATATGGAGACAAAATTTCATCAAAATCGGTCAAGCCGTTTCGGAGGAGTATGGCAACGAAAACTGTGACACGAGAATTTTATATATAAGATGAAACTATACGGACCTACTGGTGACAATGAGTGCTAAACCACTCATTGTCACCAGTAGGGAGTGGTCGTGAGTTTGATTACCATGTAGAACAAATATTTATGTTATATTCACATTATATTGGGTGTATTTTGCCTTTAGTTTTTATGTATTCAGAAATATATTCATTCTGCATTCTGGTTACAACAGTACAGGTTTTGTTAGAGGTCAGAATGCCGTCTATGAGATGAACCAGTGATTCATTATTCTGAACTATTGTTGTACAGAAAGATACTTATTGAAGCAATAACAGGAATCAGATATGACACAATATTAAAATGGCGAAATATTCGAAATTTTCTACAGTAAAATAAAATTTCTGAAAAGATTATATTTATGGGGTAATTGGACTTACCTCTGGGATAAGGCTTGGTATAGGCATGTGGTTGATACTTGGGCTCGTGCGAAAGTAGCGGCTGCGTGTGTGCGTGGGCGTGATGGTAGTAGTCGTCGAGGTAGGGTTGCGTGGCGGGCGCCGGCGCAGGTGGTGCGGATGGGTACTCCGGGGGGTAGTACTCGTCTAGGGGTGAAGCCGCTGCGGGCGCTGTGCCCCCGCTCGCCTCGCTGTAACCGTAGGCATTCGTCTCGCGAGGACCGCCTGTCGTGTAGCCGCCTGTAACAAGCAAAAAAGACTTCAGCGGTTTGTAACTATACATTTATATTTATTTTATATATTTAATAACACACAGTGTTACAAGTGAATGAAATGAGCAATGCTCATTAATCAGTGTGGTGGTAAAAGGCATTCACTTGCTTTAAAACCTAAGTTTGACACATTGAACCACGACGTAATTTTTTTCTCAAATCAACTTTTGGACTATGATTTAAATTTAAATTATAACTTATCAAAGTACCCACTATGCCTGATATTAGATTTCCTTTAATATTGTCAATAGTTAAGTTTTTTTTTTTTGTTACAAATAACACTCATAGTTAATTGACCCCTAATAAGTACCTACCTATAACATTCCTCAATCAAAAGGATGCCGAAACATTAGAGCCAGGGTTCATCAATCAACGTTAGTGTGGAATTCGTATCCCACATCGATATTTTATCTCAACCAGACAAATTTACATTAAAAAAATCAGTACATGCAGTATGTCGAGGCGTGTTGGCGCGAGTACCGAAGCGCGACGGTCGCGGTTCACGGCGCGCCCTTTGTTCTGCGCGTGCGCTGTCGGACCCACACACCTCAACCCCCCCTCCCCCTCACCACACTGGTTTCGCCTCACCCTCGCACCCAGAGTCATGAAACTGTATCGATAGTGCACTTGGTTTGAGGTTTGATACAATTTGCAAGTGTATCAAAGTTGGAAATTTAAATTACAACTGGAAAAATATTGAAGTTAACATGGCCTGACCTGGAGTCTTGAATATATTTATATATTGGTAGGTATTTAATAAATTTAGTACCCATACCAGGCAATTCCCGACGTGACTCACATTTATTTAGCATGTACTAAGCTCATGATAGCATGAGCAATAAAATTAGCTTCCGACGTAGGGTTTGTCGTAGGCAACACTAATCTTAGACAATTTTTCAATCTTGTTTAGTTCTCTTTGAATACAGACAATGCAGTATGGTGACCCACACCATACCTCAGCCTATTGGGATGTTTCTGCGTCATTGGTCCTCTTATCTTTACCGTTTTCCTTATTTCCTCCTCATTCTCACACGATTAGTAATAGACGAGTATGTTGAGGAAACGACGAAAAAATATCTATTAGGTATTATATTTATTACATGCGGTTTTACAAATAGGAGTTGCAATTCCTGATATCTGTATCTACATAATTCTGTATATGTATATATAAATACGTGAAGTAAGCAGACGGAGGGGACTGAAATTTAGCACAGAGTTTATGTGGAGGAAGAGTGCAAAAGCTAAAAGAAAAGAAAAATATTATGGTCGAATTTCGATCACTGTTCCACTACTAGTGTAACAGTAACCCTAACAAACGGTGAACTCCTCTTTCACCGTTCGATAAGTTGAGTGTTTATTTGACGAGGTTTAATGTAAAAATGTAGGTAGTCAATGTTGGTGAAAACTGTCAAACTTCCCTTTTCGATTTAATCGCTCGCTTTGACCTTTAACGTCAATTCGAATGTTAGTAATTTTCCTGGCAAAAGTCAACAACACGCGTTCACGCAGCGCTGCGGTGTGATTGAACAATTTAACAATAGAGCATCGTGCACATACAATGTACCTACATATAACTGTGTGTATGTATGTTCGCAGAGGTCAGTAGTCGGTTATTGTCTGATTTTTGACCGCTCATGTGATACTCCATCTCTCTGCGCAGTGACTAAGTAGGTTCGATGTTGACAAGTGAAATATGCTTTTAATTTTTCAATTCAGTTGGGGCAATACGTGAAAACTTGACAAGGCATTTCCTATGATTTTTATTATTAAATTGAATAAATCTCAGTTCATGGAATCATTTCTGTGACAACTTTATCCCTAACATTCATATTCTTTTATAACATTTGAGTTTTGCAAATTCAAGATTTTTAACAATCAAAGTAGGTATACTAGAAGGTCGATTAAAGTTAAAATAATAAAAGTAAGTAATAATAATAATGAAAGTATTCTTTTTTGTCTTATAAAGAAGATTTGAAGGTATTAAAATAAAAAAATGTGTTAATTAAGTTAGTAAGTTACTATAAGTCGTGCGGTCTCTATACAAATAAATAAAATTGAAGTGTAGGTAAGTAACATCAAATTAAAAGTTTTGTACTAAATGCATTTCAAAATATATTTTTTAATTTGGTCTATCTGTCCGTTTGTCAGTTTGTTTCGGATAATCTCTTTAACGGATGGACCAATATAGACGGGAATTTCACTGGCAGAAACCTGATGACACATAGAGTACCTTAGGCTATTTTTTAGAATAGCTTCGCTCTGCGGCGTCTCTCGCGACTTTCAATAGATAATAAAACCGCGCGAGTCAGCTAGTTCAAGCTAAATTCAAAATTATTACAATTTATTAGATCTAAGCTCGTTATACCTTAGCACTAAGTTTAATGTCTCATTAATGATACGAACCCGTCTCCGATGTCAAACAAGTATATTTACTGTTATACCAAGCAAGTAAAATAAAAAGTTGCGACTATTTTAAAGATTTTTAGTTTATTCAGAGGTAAAAATTTATTATTCCTTTTTTTTATTTAAATTTCAATATTCGAATAGGTGACCATTTACGTGTCTGGGGTAACGAAGTTTGTTGGAGTTTTAAAATAAATTGAGATTGTTGCATATTTATAATCTGTCTTTTCTAAAACTAAGATTCTGAAACACTAAACTATAATCTGATATCAGTAACTTCCTAATATGTACATGGGACCATTGTGCTAAATATGGACACAGTTTTATTTCAAATATTGTTAATGTTACGAAGCTGATAATGATTACTGGGAATTATTCGTATCGAGGAAATGTCGCAATATTAATAATATAATTTTGTTGTATAAAACGACGTAGGTTCGTTAGCTCTGTATTTTTTTTATCTTAGATATGTTATACAGCGTAGGTCGCGTCATTAACTGCCAGACTGAAATATATAGCTACAGCAAATTATAACATAACTAATTTGTAGGAAGTATTGTTGAATTTTATAGGTGAGATGTGAGTTATGATGAGATTTCATTAGTATTTTATAAAAGGAACAATGTTCTTTGTTCAAAAGGAGTTCCGAAAAAGTAGGTAGACATAGGTATTTTAGTTATCTCTGGATAGGTAGAGAGATACACGAAATAAATATTATACGAAGTACTTAACAACACAACCTTGTAATTTTATTGTAAATTATTTTATGAATGTTCGACTTATTTGGAGTACTTAGCTTAAATTATATCGATGTTTTAAAGTCTCTAGTTGCAGTTGAAAAAAGAAATCTCTGTCTGTGCTAAAAAACATCTCTATTATTTTTTATTTAAATTGTTGATGGCATTATTTTCGTAAAGAATGTCATTCGGACAAAAATGTCGTTGTTTGTTTCGCCCTATTTTACCGACATCCAATTATTCCTCGCTTCGTTGGAAATGTCAAACTACTTTTTTAAAAGTACAAACGAAGCATCCGATGAACAAACGCGAGAACAAATCACTCAAGTGTCGTATTAACAAATACAAGTATTTTAATGAAGGTATTGTAATGAGCGACAAATCCCTTGACATTGGGGGAAAGACGATAAATTGTGACCGAAATACTGAATTGCGGGGTATCGGAGGCCACCTTCTGATCTTTGCTAAGTTAAGTTTGACGTTTACGTAATTTAAGCAGGAATGTTCTTTTTTTATGGGATGTTTGACATTATTGAGTTGTCTGTGGTAGTATTTTTAATGTACCTACCCATTGTTTATAATGTGGGAACAACAGACAAGCTTTATTTTTTATTTTTGAATGAAAAATGTGCAAGTCCTCTGGGGTTATATTAAAACAAACTATTGTAGAACAATGGGTGACTTGTTTTTAAATATCATTGATATTAAATTCATCAAGTTTGATTGAGATGTTTTTTTTTAATTTTAAATTAGGTACTTAATGATAGTTACTTTAACCAATTCTCTTTATTTTACGCAAGTAGGTAGGTACATAATAAAACAAATAACTCTAGTATTTATTAACTGCGTATACGACTCAAACCGCGGGCATTGCTTAGTAGTGGTCGATGTTAGCATACCTATTAAGTTTTTACCATCATATCAATATCAATTACTGTCAAGAAAATTTTGTAGCCGACTACTGATTAATAGCTAGCGCTCTTTTTATGTTCTTACTTATTGGTTGTTTTGGTGGTGAATATTCTGTAGGTATTATACCTATTTACCTATCATATTAATAATCGCTACTGCAGGTTTTAATATCAGCGGTTTTATGGACGATTTCCGTTCTAACATCCTTTTTTTTACAGTCAACATGACAGACACTATTAACAAACAAATCGAATAACTCACTAGTTAAGTTGTTAAAGATCTTTAACTATTCTGAAGTAGCTTTTTTCAATGGTTCGCTCATATTTAGGTATATATTTTTGATGGACTGAAGTCCCATCTAGGTTAGGTATCTATCTATCTTGTGCTTTAAATGAACCCTCCTTGGTGCCTAGGAACCTTCTAATTTTTTATCATTCTGTTTGCAAAGCACATTGACAATCATAATAAAGCCATTACACATTCGCATTGATAATACCTAAGTAATAGTTGTCATCATTACAAACGATCTCCTAGATACTTTATTTAGTACCTATTTAGGTATGCACGCTATTAATAGGAAGTATATAAAATATTAAGTGTTGAACAAAAGTCGTCAGTAGTGTAGTGTCGCAGTCGCAGCATCACATCTCACGAGACGTGCGTCGTGGGGCGTGCGCGAGGCGGAGCGGGGCGGGGCAACCAATCGCGCGAAGCCACGCCTCGCGCTCTCGGGTCGAAAGGTCGCACTCGCACTCACACAAAACCACACTGAGCACGCACTTGATTCACTTATATCTACAGAAAATAGACTATGTGATCATTTATGTAAAGTCTTACTGAATAGGTATGAAAAGCGACGAAAGTTGGTAGCCTTGAAGAATAGAATCTTCGCCTTATCTTACTTTAATAAGTTTTGTGTAGAATATTCAACATTATTTAAAATCAAATCAAATATTTTGAAACTAGGTACAAAAATTAAAGGGTAGCCATTTTGTAAAAGTTTGTAATCTGTTATAATTATCTATAATTATGTTATCGTTACAACAGTTTCTCGTCAATTTCAATTTTTAAATTAAGGATGATGTAAACGAGTTTTATTTATTTAATTTGTTGCACCTATATTAAATCACGGACTCTAAATTACCTACATCAGGAGATTAAAAATAAAAAAAAAACCATTGCTGCTGAGACTACTGTTACATTTATTATATTTTTTTTATTATCTACATTCATATAATGCCATCTAAATATAACAAAGAAAATTCCATTATCTCACATTTTAAATAATTACATAGTTTTCTATTTACGCATTAAAGCATTTTTCTTAATGGCCAAACAAATAAGGACTTTTTTTACACTTTAGCATTACAATGCTATTTAAACAAAGAATAGGTATGGGTACGTAGATATGATATACTTATAAGAGTTTTATAGCATGGTTTTATTACAAATCGTAATTTATTTTATTGCAACGTAAAGAGACCTTAGCAAGCACACTTATAAGCCACTGCAATGATGAGAATCATCATTAAAAGATTATGACTAATATTAAGGCTCGCCCTACTCGAGTTCTCGACCCAATCTATCTAATCTCTTGATGTAGGGCGCAGTAAACAGAAAGTGAATAAATTATGGACATCCTACCAGGTCATGTCTAGTAAGAATAGTTGTTTTCATATGTCGAGTTTGTGGAAACGCTATTTATGTGAAAGGATGTAAATTAATGAATAAAGTTTAAAAAAAATATTTAAGAAAATTATTGTATTTTAACGCTGATAAAGAAAGATAATTAAAAGTATGGCCTAATTTCCTGACATATTCCTCACTGGTAGTTTCATTCGTTACTGTTAAAAAGGATTATAATTGTATAAAATATCGACTCGACATTCTAACTTAAATCGTTGTTTCGTATTCTAACAGTCAGGCAAATGTAATGAAAGTACCATTTATTGTATTTATTTTTGTAAGTATTCTAGTCAGTCACCGGAATTTCCTAAGACTCAAAAAAGTGGAAAAATGTATCTTTTTAACTCCGTGAACTTGGATTAATTAATAGCATCTAACATATTAGAGATAACATGGCAGAACAATGTTTTGATAAATTATTTTACAAAGTCAACACAGTGTTTCACAATACTTCATTCAAAACACATAGGTACATTTAATAAAAGTTATCAAACTTGTAGTCAAATAACCAGATAGTCACATAACTTATCTTCTCCGAACTGCGATCCATTCAATTGTCTTTAGAAAATTTTATTATGTGTGCTATTCAAGAAATATTCAAATAAAAACTTATGATAATCTAGATTAGCACCAACTTGTTACTAGAGATCGCATGGCGGTTAAAATTAGACTGTTTTGATTTTCTACTTACAATGTCCGGTCTGTTATTCAATTGACTTTTGTACCATGACAGGTCAACATACCAGGACACTAATCTGTAATAATTTTGTGTACGCGTTTCCTATATTAAAATTTTATTTGATTAACCCCGGCATAATTTTTTTAAATAGTTAGAAATAGATTTTTAAGAAAAAAGAATTCGGCTCACAAAGAAATACTTATTACAACTATATTTTTTTTTATAATGTAAAATATACTAACTACATACGTAATGAATACTCGTAAAATAATAAGTATGTTATTAGATTTAATCAGACGAAAGTCCATTGCAACTTAATCGAAATTGTTTCAGCTAAAACCTGCTCATACAGTAGTGTCGTGCAAGAATCAGTAACCTTAGACCTTGCGGCAGCTGTGGCACGGGGTGTCGCACTTTTTTATTTATATTATCTTCAACGAAATTCTACACCCGCGAAAAGTTCAAGCCGTTACTTTTTTTGTCTTGCTAGCACGCGCTTAGCTCGCCATATGGTGGCTCGCGAACATACGACCAATAAGTGGTTTGGTTACAATTTTTCATAACAGCTCATTCTTCGTAGTCGATTAACCGATACAACACGTCTTTGTCCGAATTACAGCCACACACTTAGAAATGAGTAAAATAGTGTTTTTCTTGCCAGTAGTAAATTCAAATATCGAACAGGCTAACAGATAAATCATTTACTATAGTTACTTTTAGTCGACTATGTAACTGTGGCGCGAAAATGATCTACATTTGAGTATACATATTTCTTAATCGTACGAAGAAACGCTCATATCGCGCCAATTCCCATTTGGGAACGGAAGTCGAAATATGAATTTTTAAAATTAGAAGCAATGCGGTGCGCAGGTGAGCGCTGTGTGACAGGCGACGACACACCACGAGCTCGTCCGAGGACTGGTGTTTTGACATAAATAATTTGGGCTCCATTAATCAAGAATTTTAACGTAATTGATTAACGCTAACTTCTATATGTTTATAATAATTAAGTAATTATGTTTAACAATTATCATGAATCGCTGTATAAGATCATTTGTTTTCTTTTCCATAAATACCTTACGCTTTCTTTATTGTAAAGCTTAAGTTAAATAACTATTTTATATGTTGTTAATATGTATTAATTTTATATGAACACTACATTTATGTTTATTAACAAATTTTACAATGATATATTATTCTCAGAATCTATGAGTTAGTAAGCAGTAGTAAACTATTAAGACAGGTGCAGATTTGAAACTGAAAATTGTCAGTTTAGAAAAATTATGAATACACAAAATAATAGCTCGAAAACTACATTATTCTCGGATAAGAGGAAATGGTTGTCAGCAGAGGTGTTTATATCAAATTCAAAATTGGAACATCTTTCGACAGGAAACGTTAAATATATTAAAGTCGCAGTGTGAGAGCAATGACGTCGCACGCAATGCTCATTGTGTTTCATAATTATTCGATATTATCTAACATTTTATTTATTTTCTTCCGTGGTGAAGTTCTGTTAACTTTGTCACAACATGAACTTTATTTTCAAGGTATCTTTTTAGTTTGAAATATGCACCTACTAAAATAAAAAAGAAACTGTACGTATACTAAACAATTCTAACTACCTCAATAATACATTATAAGGTACGGTTCTCATGATAGGTAAAAGAGTAAATATCGTTAGTACGCAGAAAAACTAAAAGTCGGTATAAAAGTATATGACCTCAACTTGCGTTTAAAAATAAAGAGTCGCAATCGTTTTCCCGCGAGAGACCGTCGGAAAATTGACTAACACCAGATCCACCGATATTTATTACCAATAAAATAGCTTATAGCACACCCGATAATAATTACAAACACTTTTTTACTCCAGTATTTGTGTATCGAATTTAAACAAAAAATGTCGGAGTTTAGTTTTTAATAAAAATAATTTTGAGCTTACAATAATATCCGGTCGAATATTATTATGTTGGTATTAATTTATAATGGCAGTGGTGCTGTCGCGGCAGATGTTAGTCGAGATTCTAATTCAATTTTTACAAGTCCTTCAACGTCTTTGGTGGATCAAGGTGATTTTAAATTTTAACATTTGTTTGCAGAAGATGGGTACAAAAATAAATAATGATTAACTAATACATAGATACTCATGTTAATTGGGTCTAAATGCAGTGAACAAGATCTGGGAATCTGATAGTGGTTCAAAAAAAAACTCAAATCGTTCACCTATTACATTGTCTAGACTTAGTAAAATGTAGAGCGAAGTAATGGCAGAGAACGCCTAAACTATCACTAAAAGTTTTACATATAACTAACTACTTTAGAATTTCTTACCTTACGATATTTCTACAGATACATTCTTAACATTTGTATGTACATTAATTACTTTTACAAGAACAATAAAAAAATTAGAAAAACAAAACATAGTTATATTATCTTATTGACCTAGGTACCTTTGTGTGCGTTTAGTATGTCATAGACTCATAGTGTATAATAAAAATGGCAAATCGTGTGCATTATGCCGCGTCTATGGCGTTAGTTGTCGGTATGCGCGGCAGGTGCGTCGCCACCTGCGCACGCGCCGACAGTCGTTACAAAAACCGTGTGCGAGGGGGGGTTGCACCACGCTGTAAACACTCACCGTCATACTTGGGACATAACTGACATAAGGGAAGCCATTAAAACTGCATCGATGTATTAATAATACATGTTCAAAAGCCGATTTATTTAAGCCGAGAAATTTAAAGGAAATAAATATCAAATAACGTTTGTAAGAAATTCGGTGGCAAGTGGCAAGGCTTCCTTTTTTATTTCTTTTTAATCAAAATTATTGAAATTCGTTTATTATAACGTCTAGAGGTAGTATTGGAAGGCGTTAAATTTATAAGTTAAATAATTGGATAATATTTGCCTAAAATTATTGTATTATTGAGTGTAGGGAAATGCTAGGTATTAATATTAAAGCACAGTATATTGATATTCTAGTGCGTGTCTATGTTACAACATATTAATAAAACGTCTGTCCACAGTATTGTAACTTCATCAAGTTTCTTAGATTTAAATTAATTAATTCATCCATTGTAAAAGAAAGCTATAAGCAAGTAAATCACATGTGGGTATTGTATTGTGTGATAGACATAAAGCTGCAGGCAGGATGTAGCGGCGCTACAGACGACGGAAGTGGCGGCGCGAGCGCATCAATGACGGGCTACGTGACCTGCTGTAAGTGACGTCACACCCATTCAGTTTTACTTCTTAAATAACGTGTTAAATTTGGATGACTAATATATTAGTACAATTGTGTAATCGAGTTGAGTAACAAGATAGTGCGAAACCGATAAAAATAACCGCAACTAAAACTCGTCTCTGCAACCAGATGTGCCTTTAAAGTTTAAAATTGGAACAACAATCATTCCAATTGATTACGTGTAAAGAAGCAACATTTCTTGAGATCGTATTGTATATCTTATGCTTAGTTTAAATAGCAACCCTATGGATAAAAACGTCATTAGGAAACGGATGCAGCTCATGTCGTTATTGGATATCCTTGTTTTGTTTGATACGCAAACATCCCTATCCTGAATATCAAATCGATTTATGTCTACTGTAGAGAGTTTGACCAAAGGAAGTGTACTCAAGTCTACTTAGTACTGTCTGCTTATTATATATTTATTAATTGAAAACTTTAATGAAATTGTCGGAAGGATTGAAAACGTTACAAAAGATTGAGGATTACGGCCGGTAGCTGCCGGAAATAACCGTATTAATTTATGAATGAATCGAACTATGTACGTGATGTCGTTGATGAGCCTATGACGTCATACGTACGCCGCCATGGCGCACCATAATACAGTATTTAGTTCTCGAAATATAGGATTAAAAAAAATTATACCCTACAAAATGTCACCTGTTTATAAATTTAAAATTTAGAATAAATTTTCATATGACTTTTCAATATTACTAATGAAGTGGATCGACTGGTTGTTTTTTGTAACAATCGACTAATAAATAAGAAGGTATTTGTTGGTGATAAGCTTTGGTACAATGCACATGTCTCAGGTCATGGGGCAACAGCTGCTGTTAGACAGGTGTTTCTAATGTGCCTCCTTGTTAGAGGTGTCCTTAGGTCCTCATTTTACTGCATTTAGTACTTACTTATTGTGTGAGATGTGTCAGTTTATTATCATATTATTACATACAAATGAAGGATTGATATAAAATGTATAATGGTATCTAGGTTTTTCATTTTTCTATTTATTATTTTATTGCTTCACAATGTATGCGATTTTTATTACATATTTGTTGGTCTAGTGGTTAGCGTTTGCGGCTGCTGATCAAGAGGTCTCGGGTTCGATTCCCGGGTCTGACTTAATATTTGTGTAATCCACAAATATTTGTTTCGGAGTCTGGGTGTTTTCTATGTATAATATGTATGTATTTACAAAAAAAGTATGTTTATGTATTTATATCAGTTTTCTAGTACCCATGATATAAGCCCTGCTTAGTTTGGGACTAGATGATGTTGCGTGTGAGATGTCCAAAATATTTATTTATTATTAATATTTATTATTTTACAAGTTATTAACTTCAATCCATTAGACTGAGTAACTTAAGTGTAAAATAAATACCTAATACATGGCGAGGCTCAGTGGCAACTTCAGTATCAATGAGGTAAATGTTCTAAAAATCCATTTTCTACATGTTTTGTTGGGACATTTGGGGTATCTACCAATTACCTATTAGTAGTTGAAATATCTAGATTTATACGTAACTAACAAGTTTATTCAACATTTTTTTATAAATGCCAATGGTAAAATGATTTTAGCGTCATGTTTTACAGCCCTATAGCCTTCCTCAATAGACTAATACTAAAATAATGAGCAGAATAGGTTCCGCTATTCACACGTGATGCCGTGACCAAAGAAAAGAGGGTCCTATAATTACTAGATGAATTAAAAAAAATCTATAGCCGATATACCGACGTTTCTTTTGTACTTATTCGTAAGAACTCGATCAAGCCTTCAATAATATTACTTACTCTTAAAATCGAATACATGCTCAGCAGTACCTAGAGACCATTTTAAATTAAGTATCAGTATTTTAAGAGACAATTTAAAAAAAACTGTATTTGAGATCTGAAATTCGTTACTATGTATAATATCAGAATAGTTGTCACGACATAGTCAGATTCGCTGTGAGCTGTAAAAGGAAGGAAGCGATTACTGAAAGGTGATCGACCTGCACCGTTACCTCTAGCCTCCGAATGGTCAACGTTTATGATCGTGTCGCTTGTGCCAGCAATACACCGATTAAATCTGAAGCTGTCCTATGAATATTCAAGATATAAAACTACGTGTTGTGTTTGAGAACAAGTACGACTTAATTTACGGGGTAATGAGGTATTATTGTTAGCATAATGTCATTAATGTTATTTATGTATCGACGAACGATGTTTATGGAAATCTCAGAAGTTAAGATTGATTTCAAGGACGTGGTTCTAAAGAGACCGGATTTTAAGATTTAGGTTGAAGGTTAACTATTATTGAGTTTATAAACTACAAGATAATTTATGCCTTTATAATGATGTGTTCCTATTTTATAGAATTAAGGGCAAGGCGTATTTTACTTACTTTATAACAGTTCTATAACCATCACACTTGTTGTATAAAAACGTTAGGCTCACTGATTGTCTATCTCTCTATAAGTCACCCAAAAAAACATGTCAGCTAAAAACAAGTGTTTTATTTGGCCTCAAGTCGCCATAAATAAAAAACTGTGAACTAA
Source organism: Phragmatobia fuliginosa (assembly GCA_932526445.1). Lineage (NCBI taxonomy): Eukaryota > Metazoa > Arthropoda > Insecta > Lepidoptera > Erebidae > Phragmatobia > Phragmatobia fuliginosa. The sequence continues at coordinate 11,732,057 of OW052074.1, read as the reverse complement.
CCGCAACTTATTTTAAGACAAAATAAATAATTTTGTCATACCTATGCATTATTTCAATTTGATATTTTAGAGTAGGTACGTAGTTTTACTCCAGCTCAAAAAATTACTATTGTCAGTGATCCTTGACAGGTAGTGATAATTAAACGATTATTTCAAGTTTCTTAATGGCGAATTAAGTTCATTTAACGTCGGTTTAGCGAGCAAATGACAGACCAATAAATTAAGATTTAATTATAATGTTTTTCAACTTTAATAGACATGTGATCTCTTGTAAATTAATTTTTATGTTATCAATAGAAATAATTATAAACTTGATTTTCTTGTGAGTGTTTGCTTAAGAACAAGGGCGTTCGAAATGTAAAAAAAACTGTGGCGGCCATTACGGCGGAGCTGTTAAAATCTTTATATACCTATATAAATCTTCTGTTCATGTGTTTGGAATTAAACGGCTAGACCGATTTTGATGAAATTTTTTGCGTGTTTTCAAGTGGGTTCGAGAATGGCATAGATTCGCAATTGGACTCGGTAGGTGGCGCTGCGATCAAGTTTTAGGATATCAAAATTGGGCGGTACATAGTTCGCCGGGTCAGCTAGTTGACGTATAATGTATACTTAATTAATAATATGAAAATATTTTTATCTGAAGAATCCTATCTGGGGATACTCATAATTTTATTCTATTTAATATAAATATTTAGTCTAATGTTGTTCTGGCTAAACTCCAAATATTTCAAAAACGTACTTTTAAAATTTAGTCAGGACCTACTTGGTACATAACTATTCACTTTTTCCTTCATGAACCTTAAACACTGACCATGGTGCATCAAAAATTAAAATTACAAAAGAACTGGGTACTTTAAAATCAACCTTTATTAATTCTCGTCCAAAATATTTCAATGCTGTTTTAAGATTACTATCTTTGATTTTAATTCCCATTGCGTAATTATAAATATCAAAATTTAGATTTTTGGTCATGTAAGTCCCTACTTTTGGGGACACCGTTGCGGATTTATGGACAATATAAATGCCTTCCAACTTTTACTTGACTAGAAAATCAGATAGCACTTGTCGTATTGGTAAATATCTAAAATACAACTAGTATTATACACTCAAATAATTGACTATTGCTAATGAATTGTTTCCTTAAAAACTTTTAAGGCATTTATATTCATACCTTTCTACTTACTTAGTAGCATTTTTCAGTGAAACATACGTCAAGATAACACCTCAGTTCATTGAGATGTGTGTGATTCATAAGTGATTCATTTAGATAAACAATATCCAACACCTTACGATAGCAGGTGATTTAAACCCAAAAGATATCCACAATCCTCTAGCGAAAGATTATAAAGTTATCTCATGTTAATAAGTAGATAGTGTCGAGAAGCTGATCAGGGCTGTTAGCAGGGTTTTCACGTAGTTTATGTATGCAAATGTAAGCTATGTGACAATACTGCAAAGCTTTTTATGCGCGTCACGCGGCGGAAGCGCGGACGGGCGAGGTGCGCGGGCGCAACCCCGCGCCTGCCGCCGGATCCAACATGGCGTCGGCGAAAGTGCTTCCGCTCTCTACTTGAGAGTTCTCAATGAAGCGCTGCTTATTTATAACGTAAATGTGTTTATGATTTAAATAAATGTAGAGCTTTTATAAAGATACGATTTGTCAGCGTTCATTTACCTTGTCCGCTTCCTGTGTTCAATGAATTAAACTGTTTTATTGAACGAGAAATAAAAATTTGAATTTAACATTTGTTTTATTACTCATTTGCCATATAATATTTTTATAGCATGACAGTATTATTGTAATGTATTGCATTGGGATCATATTTATGATGCGATGCTGTCACTGTGCTGATTTACTTAAAAAATATGCAGACGAAGGCAACATCGGAAAGAAAAAATACATTGGAATATTCTATAGATCGTTTCAGTAGATCCAGATATATAGAGACCCTACAACGTCACAAACTGATAACCTCATAAAATTTACTTCTTAAAAGTGCATAAATAATTACAATTACTACTGTGCATAATTACAATTTACTGTGAAGTATAAGAACCTATGACTAATTAAATATCAAAAAACATTTTTCATAATATTTATTCAAAAATATATCTTTAGTAATGAATGAATGAATGTGTTTAGTTTACTTGTTTTTTGAAGAGTTCTATATACATTTAACTATTTGTATTCTTATTAGCCACATTGTTTTTCATATCCATTAATATTTAATGAAGAAAAGCATTCATTTGCCTCTTTGCTTAACATAAATCTTATCATTATATAATTTTTAACCTTAGAAACGATTTTCTCTTTTAAAATATTACGAAGCAATGTAAATTTTACTTCCAGTCCATTGCAAAAAATATATTTATGAAGATAGAAAATAGGTATAATGCAATCAAATTGAAACAGATTTTAATTATTATTTGATCAAATGAGTAATATTTAAATATTATACACAAACCTGTTGGTAATATGAAGGAAGGGTCACACATAGCATCCAGCGCTGGATCATACGCAAGTCTGTTCTGTTCACCATAATGCAATTTGTTTGTATTAGGCACTGTTTGTTCATAACTCAACCTAGCAACACTAGCCAATGCTTGTTCATAGTTCAACCTATTATTGTCCCTTTGCTGTTCCGTCTGGCTCTCTGGGTACGGTTTCACTTTAGCACTATAGTCTGTGAAGTTGAGTTTTGTGAGTGTGGACATCGGGATGTCGATAGGCACCGCGCACGGGGGCACGGCGGCTTCGCACGGCGCCTCCACCAGAAGCATGGCGGCCCCAGCACCTGCCCCCGACTACTTCCTCAACGGCCAACAACACATAACACCGAAGCACTGATTCTATTATTTTTTCCAACTATATTTACTATACATCAACTTTTTAATAAAAAATATCTGCTCAGATAACTTGCAGTCAATATATTTATCTATCTATTTATTAAATAGCACAATTTATATCGTTACTTTATTCTCACTAAGTTGTATGACTGATCGCGATTAAAATGACGAGTACGAGCTTTCGATCGCAGGGAGAGAGAGCTGTAGCACCGTATGGCGTCGCGCCTAATCTCCGACTGAGAGCTTTCGGGCGGATCGACGATCGAGAGGGCGGCCGTGGAAAATGTTGTCCGAACGATGCCGAGGATAGCCGAACGCACCCGAGCGGCTACGAACGAACACGACCTGTCGTGTCACCTGCTACACGACCAACTGTTGCGCGACCGTTGATTTTTTGCCAACCCTCCTGATGACTATCGGGAAAATTAGCACAACCTTACATCGTGTAGACACAATAAACAATATAAATCAGTTACTATATCATGTGCAACTACTTTTTTTAAACCTAGTAATGAGTATTTTACGTTGCCACTAATTGCTTGTATTAGCGGTTTCCGTGTGGAAAATGTAACTTCACAAATGCAAGCCATATTAAATACTATTAAAGTACCGTTACTGTCTGTATCATATTAAAATGGTGTACTACCTATTTACTTACCTAATACGTTTTGCTCGTATGTTAGTGATACGTATTTGACCATATATGTTCGTTTTGTCACATTGTGTAATATTTTAGTTTTTTTTTTGTGTTCATTTATGTTCACTGTTATGTCTTATATGTAAATTAGTATCCATATCCATTTTTATCTTTAATTTACCGGTACTAAAAGCATTGTTTTTTTTAATTATAAGTGCATTATAAACTTTAGAATTTTTGTAAAAATAATTAAGAAGTAATAGGGGTCACTGGAACATGGTGAAGTATACTCGTAATATTAGGTTAGGTCTAAATAAATCACACTATAAATCCTATATTTATGTACTTACTTATATTCACATCACCTTATAATAAATATTTCGTTTTGTTACGTATTTGTTTTCCTGTTGGTTATCATTCAAGGAAAATGCTATCGGGAGTAAATGCGGCGCGAAATCCAGTCGTAAATATAGAACATAGACAAAAGTCTGTAAAAATAAAAACCTACTTCATGAAATTGCTGTACTATAGGTACTTTAAATTTCAACAATGATTAGATGCCATTTATAATATTTTTTACTTGATTTGTGTGTTACAAGTATAAGTTGTTTCTAGACGTGTTAAAAATTCATGAAAGATTCTGAACCAACAATGTTTCATCTTCGTAATTACATATCTTTAGTGATTGGTTAGTTTTGTAATGATCCTTTTTAATTTTAAATGATAAAAAAAATCAATGATAATTTAATAATTGTATTCACAGCTCCGACCATTCAAGAAGATGGTATTTGAATGTGTCATTCAATAGAATCAATATTCAACTATTGATTTCTGTCCGACATCCGATACTCAGTTGTTCGGTTTAATATGTGGTAGCGTTAACTAAACATCTCAAACATTACAGAACTTGCTTATTATTTTTCTAAAAAAAGCAAGATGTAAATATAATTATGCTCTTTAGATGAAACCAATTGTATTAACAAAGACACTACAGGAAGCTTTCTGTCAAAGTCAACTTACGAAAGAAATTTGCGATGACTGGAATGTATTGGGTCTGTACATTTTTTCTAATTCATAGAAGAATAGAATAGAGTGTCCTTTAGATTCGATTATAAAACAAATTAAAACTAAATCGAAATGAAATTCTAGAAATAACAACACTCTACTGCCGTTGTACAGCTGTTCAACTCGTATAGATCATTTCGAACCTGAGAAAAAAACAGTTGGATTGTTTCACAAAGGCGTGTGTAGGTAAGTAACGTCGCGTATCATAATTACGTTATAATAATGACCATGACGGCCGACCTTGGAGTTGATTCCCATTGTTTGGTACTACACCAACTACATACTTGAATTTTAAATGTACCCATTCGCTTTAATGTAAAGATACCGAATAGCGAATACAGTTGTTCTTTTTACGTAATTGTTCATATTGACGCTTTGGTTTTGATTACGTGATGGGAGATTGTAAATGTATATAAGTTTTAAAAAAAGTGTACCGTCTGTCCTTGAAAATTTAACGGCGGAGTTTTTTATGATTCAATTTTAAGGAAACTGAAAGTCGCTGGTTCTGTTCGCAAGTATTGTCTTTTTTTTTAATTTCGTAGGCAAAGTCATCAACAAGTCATCGCACATAAAATTGAGGACATCTTTTTTGATGAAAACATATGAAATATGAAAAAATCGGGAATGGAAACAGATATTTGAGTGGGCGGTGCAAATAATATATTACTATAGAGATACTCCAGGATGTTGACAAAAGTTTCGCTTAACTAAAGACAGATGCGTTTAGCATTGCGATAAGATAGAACTCGATGCGATGGGAGGGCACGAGCTAGTGGGCTGTGCCGAACTGGGTCAAGTTACAGGGGTGGGTACTGCGACACAAAGGTAGTGAGGGGAGAGGATCGTTTCGGGCATAATAGCCACCTGAGCACGTGTGCCACCGGATACACCACGCCATTGTCTACCGGAGGAAGCGATTTCGACGTCGTCGGAAGATACGACGCCGATTTTTTGTTAGTATGCTATAACTCAGGCACAACTATAATGACTAGTGCGTGATAAGGGAGAAAAGTAACTATTAATAAACATAAAGTGGTATCGTCTAATTTGAGACGGCTAGACCACACATACTAAGATATTAAATATTTAGTACCTACGTTAATTTTTTTATTGCCAATTTAATATAGTTTGCAGAATAATGGAAAAAATAATAAAGGTAACACATTTCGCCTTTGTGATTTATTCTACATATAAATGTACTATGTAAAGTAGATTTCGTGAAATTTGATTTGAAGATAAAAACATATGTTTTATGCATATTTTCACATTGATTTTTTTTTCTTTTTTCTTTTATCTTTCTGAATAGGTACATAGACGTACTGGATAGTATAAAATTATACTAATTTTATCATGTACGACAACAAACGTAACATGTGGGTTACGAGTTATAAACTAGGAGTGTAAGTCGATGGGGCACACAAGAAACGTAATTAGCCGAGACGAGAGTACAGCGCGACGCGCACCTTTCCACGCGGAAATGGCGCGGGAAATGAGTTTTCAATATTTGAATAAATGCGCCGAGGAAATAAACATTGTGGTGAATATTGTCTGCGATTGTGGAACAATCTCCCGTCATGTAACAGTAGTGTACGAGGAAATGGAATCGCTGTTATGGACGTGTGATGTGTGCAAAAACCCATACGTAGTTGTTTCGAGGGTATTCGTGGCGACAGGAAAATGATAACGATAGTGATTGCCATAAACAATATTAGACAATGTTTTAAAAAGAACTTATAAAACTTAAAACTTATACAGCTTAAAATATAGTTAATGGTTTATTTCGAGGAAATATTTGATATAAAGGCGATCTCTGTCTTTTAAAAATAAAATAATATAGCAACCGTTAATTTCTATAATTCTCTTGGACGCCTTTAATTCTATAAATCATTGTCTGATAAGTAGTAGTCACCATAAGGAGGCGGCATTTAAAAAGGTACAAATTACGTATGGCATTCGCGTAATATCGATAGCAAAAACCCGAGCAAATATCGAAACACGTCGGTGAGAGACAATCGATATTCACAAAGTAAACTCCCCATACGCAGCGTTGCGTTAAAATTTAAAAATAAAATTTACCAAGGAATTCCCTGCTTTGAATTACATTAAGTGTAAACAATAAAGCGTTAGTGAGCGTATCGACTGCGGCAGGCGACGGAAGTCAAGATAAACAATCTTTTTTAGATAAAAACTCTGAAAACAGTCCATAAATCTGTACCACGGTTCGACAACACTTCATCCAGAACTGTCAAAGCAAAAATGGCGACGAGCTATACCGCCTTCTACGGTTGCATGTAATTATAGCATTGACAATACAAAGCATTTTTTTAAGCAACGTTCCTAACCTTTGCACTAATTAAAAAGCGCATCGCATCCGGTTCTGTCGATTATACGAAGAGATTGAATCCTAATTTAAATTTCAATTTATGTTCTATATTAGCCCCGGCTAGGGTTTAAAATTTTTACTTCCGGTGAATTAAGGATACTATACATTATTCTGTGACATTCATTAACTATAATTTGTTTTATATTTCGAAGACCGGCTATAACATTAAAAAGCAAACTTTTATGAGATTTTGTCGGACGACTATTATTTGTTAAGCGTAGCTCGCTGTAGTTTTTGTCAACGATGTATGGTGCGACGTTAGACGATGTTACTCAGTGGGTTGTGTTTTAAATTGGAGCGAGTCCGGGACGTCACTTCCGGTACCAATAATTTATTTCTCTCGGCCTCCGTCATGTGTCGCGATGGCGCGTGATTCGACATTTATCCACGTTTATATTTGGAACGATTTCTGAGAACATTATGATTGTGACATATTCTTGATCCAGACGCGACCTCGCTTCGTTACTCTTCACATGTTTAGATGCACACATATTTTACGCAAAATAGCAAATCTGTTTAACATATATTATTCTATTTAATCTTTGACAAACAGCTGTAGTACGTAATGAGTTGTTAAATGTACCTAACATTGCAGTCTAAAGATGAGATTGATACCTATATCCTGTCAAAATGTAAGTGACATTTGCTCACTTTGTTTCTAGATATGTTATGATATCTTTGGTGCATGAATAGTGGTGTAGCTAATCTACTACTAGTATTATGTATTTATATTACGATAGTATTATGTTTATCACGGTATGTTATCATTATACAAACAAATTCAAACAATTTGACATGATATGTATTATTTGACAAGCCTAAATAAATATCGCAAAAAAAAATGTTATCGCGGGTTTAAATATCGAACAAAAAGTGGTAAGTCAATGAGCGATGCGTGGAACGTTGTTGTGACAGCAGTGGCGGTATCTCAGGGGCAGTGTTGCGAAGGACAACGGCGCCCACGCTGTCCGGCCTCCGTCCCTCCCTTCCGCGGTGCACCCCCCTTGTTCACCCTCCTGTTCACCCTGGTTATACTGATAACGTATTGGGGACACAATACATGCTATTCATTTAAAACACTCATACGTTAAAGATGGTGAACTTTGAGCATATTATTTAATAAGTATACATACATGTACAGTATAGGTACATATTTAGTCTGCATATTTCTGATTGTTTAGACTAAATATATTTAATGTCGAGACAAATTCCCACTGAAGATAACTATATATATATATATATATAATACGATAAATTGATAAGAAATTCGATATGTCAAGAGTGAACTGAAGTACAGTACGAGTATAAAGAGCTGCGAGTACATAAGCACGGGCTTCGTTCGATCTCCAAGTATTTATTTTTCACTTTAATTTTTCAATTTTAAATATAATTTAACAATTTACAAAGCGTTTTTGATAAGAGGTATAACGCCCTCTAAAATGCAGTTGATGTTTATTACAAGGACTATTTTACACCGACACTGAGTACAAAATAGTAAGAAAATATTAACTTTAATGACAGTTAGTAATCCGACTACATTCTGATGTAAAAGCATCAAAATTGTTGGAGTCAAAAACTTTATCATAAAAATACTTTGGTGTAGGTTAGTGTCAAGAAAAATACTAACTTATGTGAATTACTGGTGACCGGTACAAAGCAAGTCTTAAACTTAACGAGATTCAGGAGATAATTAAAATACGCACCACCTAATAACGGATAATGAAGACTCAGCAAATATTTGTTTTTGCGGGGGATTCCTACGATGAGCGTACCATTCGCGCAAATAAGGCAATTAATTGAATTCGACATTTCAAAGGTACCGCCGCGGGCTTTGTCGGCGCCTCGAAACTTTCAAACTGTAACCCTACACTTGTATTGAATAATCGGCTTGTCTACAATCCTATGGGAACCCTATGAATTTGCGAATTACTTCACTAGTTCCCATACCGGCAGACACCAAATACAAAGGAACAGTCTAAAACACCTGCGAAACTGATAAAACGTTCTCCATTATTATGTTTCGCGTAAAAACTTACCTTCTTATACCGCGTTTTAGAAATTACTTAAAAGGTTCAGACGGTGAGCAGCAAAACATGATTGAATGAAGTGATAAAACTACAATAAGACACTTGAGAGTGTATAAAGTCATGTATAAGAAAAAAACACAACCAATCTGGTACCCAAAGACATTAAATCCTAACATAAGTTATTTTCTTTTTTATTGGTTACACTTCACATTTCAACTACCCAATCTATAAAGCTTGGTTTCCGTACTCGTCAAGATACAGTAAAACAGAACAGAAAAAAGGTCAAAAAGAACTGTTGCCGAGGAGCACCTTAATTGATTGTCAATACATTTACGAAAGCAAAACCGTATAGAAAAACTAGCATTATACAATATTATGTCTGTAACGGTAATGTACTCGTAGGTTACATATAACTACTACACAGGAATGAGTTCAGATTACTAATGCTCTGAAAAGGGTGGCTGCAATCACGTATCTTTAATAATTATCTACTTATATGATCAGATTTATTAGATACCTAAAAAAAAAGTTATGCACGGTGTTTTTTTTCTAATCAACCATACACGCGAAGGCGCAGACCACGTTTGATATACTAAACGGGTACATGTGCAAACTTTTAAACCAGGCAATAATATGTTTGTGTGGAAAATTCCTTTGACATTATTTAAGTACACCCACACACGAATGCATAGGCATTTATGTTATCATAAACATAAAACCGTTTACTGAACATTAAATAAATTAAGAAAAGCACCTACTTATCTCATATTATATATCATCAAACTATAAAGAGATGTTTCTATAGAGTAGATAATAATTGCTTTGGATCGAAAGGTTTTTATTAAAATCTGAAACTTTTATTATGCCATGAATTTTATCAATGGTGTACGTCGTTCAAAATTAAAATAGCTGTAAAACGAACGATAAGGACAGCTTTTGAATATTAAAACCGTTTGTGACTGGAGTGACCCTTGCTCTTTATATGAGGACAATAACATTGACAAGCAAATCAGATTTAAAATACAAATCAAGGCCACGTGGGATAGGTGAAGAAAAAGAGTTGATTGAAAGGGCACTTTGTAAGAACCCTTATTAAGGGCTTATTGGAGGACAAGGGCCCCTTAGGGCCGCGGCCGCGGTGCGAGTCTGCAAGCACCCTATCAAAAGAAACAACCCCTTGCTCTTTTCGTGTGCCAGCCCTTAAGTACTGCTTTTTTATTAACTTCTTACCTGTCTGCACTTGAAAGGGTACTAAAGGGATTACGAGTTTTTTGCGATGTTATACTCAATGAATAACATTATCTCGAAAATATTTTAAAAGTTAATTTGATGTTTGGGATATTCGATTGGCTAAGATTTGCTAATAGTACATTGATTATGATAGTGAACTTACAACAAATCAGCAAAAACAAATATCTTTGTTTGTTACCACCTTACTTTCTTGAAGAAATATTTTTAGCTTTTTAAATGCATAACCTTAAGTAGGTACTTCTGAATAGACCTTGTTCTAAAGTGTATTTTGATGGCGCTTGTTTCCATTTTTTTATCCCCCAATATTCGTTAAATGATTTTCGTAGCTCGAAATTTGAAAAGGTTGCGCACGTGCGCAGGAGTGTGTATCGGGTTGCACCGGAAGCTTGCTAGTGAATCACAATGGCGACCGGATGTGGCTGCTCGAAACGACACGTATCTCTTTATTGATATCTTAGAAAACTCAATATTTTTCTTGTCGATACTTCAGAACTATTGGCAGTTGTGAAGTATAATGTAAATTATATTGATTTCATCCATTATAACTGGACTCTATTCAGACGTTTTTATATTCTAACAGGATTTAATTTGGTGGTGGTGTGTCATTAATTATAAAGTACATGCAGGTGTGGCTTCATTTAAGTTCAGTTTAAACAATATTTAGTATCTAACACCAAATAAAATCATTTCATTTATAAACTGCATTTATGCGTCAGTGCAACAGTTTGGCAGTGGAAGCATAATGGACAAACAACTACTTAATTAATTAAAAATCTTATAATATTAGCATAAATTGGCGACGCGTCTCAATTTGTATGATAAAACATTATTGCATGGATATAACTATACTCATAGAGGCGCGAAATGTGTTTTTCTATTACATTTATTTTCACTTTATTAAGTACTTTTCAAGTTTATCTAGATTTACCTCATTAATTAACTCTCGTCAATGTACAAATATTGAGCCTTTTCTTCATATTTGCACAGTAATTACTGAGGAATGTTTGTAAACGGATTTATGGGACTTATTCAAATTAGAATCTAGTCTCACCTCAATAGGAGATCATTGCTAGAACATTTGTTTGGAAATCGTAATTAAACATCGTAAATACCAGATTTTATTCTTTAATAGCAACTAACTGCGGTGAGACTTTAACTCCGTGTTTAACAATATATTATGCTATTATGAGTTATACCAATTAATGATTGTGATGGTCTTATTTATAAATTACTATTTGCAATATGCTTGCATTTTTATACTTAAGTAAACCGGTGAGTTTGTAAAGCAATAAGAGTTTGTTTGTAAAGCAATTTAAAACAAAAATTCAGACTCCTAAATCCAAACCCAAAGACGAGTTTTTAGTTAGATTGCAATTTTTGATAAGTATGCAATTTGTGTGTCAACAAGACAAGATATAAATTAGTCAACTTTACAAACCTTCTAGGTTTGTAAAGTTGACTAATTTATATCTTTCTGACTTTATTCATCATCATCACCAGCTTATCGCAGTCCACTGCTGGACATAAGACTCTCCAATTTCTCGACACTTGGTTCGATCCTGACTTTATTGAATATAGTAAATTTTAAATCTATGAAGCTTACAATTTTTGTCGACAGTTTGAAGTCTATAGAAACATAATCGGTGCATTGTACTAGTAATGTTTTCTTGTAGAGAAGGTTATGTCATGTTGATTGGTAGTACACTATCTCATAAAGTGAAATGTGTCAGCGTTTTAAGCTGGATATTCATTACAAGTTTTTCTCGTAAATCTAGTTGTGAAAGGGGAACACGTACCTAGATGGAAAGAGTAATTTTTGCATTTTTACTATCGACAGGGAAAACAATTTCAAAATATAAATAATACAGCCTAGAATATAAGAGATAGTACCAAGCAAACGTAGTAAGACGACCTCTAACAAACCCTTTAGAATTAAAGTATGACATTACGTTATGTTAATGCTTGTTCAATAAAAAGTAAATGGCCATAACTGTTGTGTAGGGTAAGGATATCAGGTTGTTTAGGGCGGGGCCTGGCCGGTTGATAAATCAAAGCGGGTCGCAACGTTGAAAGTCGGGCGTCGCCACGTCCACTGCACCGCATTAACTGCCCGTATCACTTTATGGAAATAAATTATTATGATTGGCTGCCACGTAATACACTCGATATATTGCACTGGCAACCCATAAATGTACGCTAATAAGGATGACTGTACCCAATGTAGTTTATAGCCGAGCTCACAACTCGAACGATGCGTTTTATTTACGAAAAATACTTTTTGATTTCTCCTTAGAATCGGATAGCATAAACTTTAATTTATATTTCACATATTTAATGAAAGCTGCTTGTTGAGACGTTGCAGAAATTTAATGCCGCAATAATTAATATATATTTCTCTTATTAATAGCTAAGTGGTCAAATGAAGTATGTCTATGCTTAAATACCTGTAAATAGGTTTTAAGTCGAAACAGATTGAGAACAGGGTTTAAAAAAAATATGTTATTGCTTCGACTCAAAAAATGTGGCAACATTGTTCCGAGGCGTATGTCCGGCGATTAGTCGGCGAGTGCGCAATGCGTGGATGTGCCGGCGGGCGATCGCTAGTCCTTGCGACAGCGCGGATGCCACGAAATTGCACCAACGCAGCATTAACCATATACCACACGCTTTATTAATACGAGTGCAGTTGCAAAATATTGAATATATACGATGTGTTTTTGTGCGTTAACCTTCAGCTTCGTCGGCCCAGTTGCATTAGTTTGCAACGCTCGAGTTGCTGCGAGGACGCGAGAAATTCAACCGAGTACAAACACGCGACGAGCCAAAAATGCACCCCCCGCCACGATACCGCTGCACTTGTTGCTACAGAATGCATATACCTTATAGTGCACTTCTTTATAACAAATCTTACTTTTACTTAACCAACACCATGTTTGCTTAGAAAAATTTGTGCATAAAGAGAACCGCTATTTATTTGTATAAGTACATACATAAAATATATACACTGACGATAATATTAAATAATAAATAAATAAATAATAATAAAGAAACAAATAGATCTCACCAATGTGGTTAAAGTGGGCCAAAGCTTTCTAAGGAGAGAGATGATGATCATGAAGGTGTATTAAAATTTGTTTTCCAATCAAAAATGCTAAGTCGCGTCCAAAAGAATTATTGCTACAGTAAAATTGTAGTTGTGATATTAAAAGATGAACTCACCCCGCCACACCATAACAGGGTCCAACTCAGTGGAGTCCCTTGAACGGGAGCTCGGGTGTAAGAACATTACTTAACCAGAGTCCAGCTCCCCCATGTTCGCTCACTCACTCCATGCACACCACACTTATCTATCGGGAGATATCGCTCCAACCCGATGAAGAATATTCTATAATCCTACCAAAAATTAAAAAACTAATTACGGAGAGAAAAAAGAGCTAGATATAAATAAAAATGAAATATTAAAAGAAGATTTACGATAGGTGTTGACAATGAGAGATCACGACACAGAACTTTTGGATAATTGACTCCTTCGTCGAAGAAAAATGCGAGTGATGAGCAACGGCGGTTCGAAGACTGGCCGCGAGGCCGCGCACCTAGCGCGCACAGCGATCGACATGGATGGTAGGGGCGGTGGATTGAACAATCTACTCTTAAACTATAATGAACTATAGCTTTGAGTATAATTACTGACCAGCACTGTTATCTACTAATTTTTATGTTCAAAGACTACTAGTACTTCATCTAACTGTATACTTAAAGTAAAATACATTCCTTTAACTTAATTTTTTATTTACATAATTTACCAAATTTTCTGAATAAGGTATTATAATTTACCATTTCTCCTTACTTTCATAATTTAAATTTTCTGTCTTCAATACAAACAATAATATTAAAAAATGAATTGCTGTTATATTATTATGATTGCATTGAATTAACGTTGGAATATTCTAAATGCCAAAACAGTAAGTTTCTACATTGAGAGAAACCCTGCAATTTATGATTGTGTATTATAAAGATATTTATCCTTGGCTTCAGAAATTCGTCAGTACGGTAATGTTTGAAGATGTCACGTTTGGTATAATGGCACAAGGTACAAGACGTTTGCAGACCTCGCGCGGCTGAAAGAGAGCGGAAAAACAGCGTCAAGGTCGCACAAGTTGCGCCATCACACACGCGCACCCGACTGGAAACGCCAATGTGGGCAGGCACTTACACGTTACTGTACTACCGAGTTTTTATATACATTTCAGTTTACTATTTTTGTATTAATTAAAGAGGTCGTACCGAACTAGGTGAACGGTCGGTGTCACTCCGTTATTGTGATAGTGAAAATACTCACTTAGCTATGATAATAAGATGTTATCGTTTTCGTTATCGGTTATATATATATATATATATATATATATCTGTATATATAAAATATCTATTTAAAAACCAAAAAAACACATGAAAGAATACGTACTAAGTGTAATTGGTTACATGACGCAAGTACCTTTATTACAGTACTGTAAAATGTGTTTGTTAACCAATTAAACTTTATTTAAATATCAATAAAAATAAATAATAATTTATATTATCAGTTCATAAGTTATTGCTGATAAAAGTTAATGATAGACTGTAAGTTATTTGTCACTTAATAATAATGTTTAAATATACCTTTTTTTAAACATTTAGATCACTCAATTTAGCCTTTTTGCTTAAACATGACGTCTAATACAGAGTAATTTATTTAACTTAAAAAATATTATATTTATACCTCCGTTAATTAGTTGGTACAGAATACTGTGAAGTTCCGTAGTTTTTTTTTATGTTTTTTTAACAATTTGCTACAATTATAATTTACGGACTGGTTATTTTAACCCTTTATGTTTTTATCACATTATTATATAAGATACAAAACTTTTTAGTGAAAGCCTGCGGTCATACAATGTAAGATTCAGTCCTTAGCTTTAAAGCATTAAACCACAATGGCTAGAAAATTATGCCATTTTAAATTAGGGTTTTAATTTTATATCACTCAGTAAGAAATGACAGGCAATTAATTTAGGAGAATATGTATATTACTGTCAAAAACATATGTATCCAGTTGTCTTTAGAGCTAGACTTGTCATCAGCTAACCACATAAGCTATATATTCCTCGCAATTGGCTGTATAAATAGGTTGTAGCTGTCTCAGCGGTGGTGTGAGGAGACCACCGGCGTGAACGCAATCGCTGAGGACATCATGTCTCTTTAGCTAATTTATTATTTCAGTAGCTGAGCGTGGCCGCAGTCAAAACATCCCGCAGTGATGATTTACAACGCAATAAACACTGTTTTATATCTAATGGAAATGAGCTTTTATCCATGATATTACGCAGTTACCCCTCGATTGTAAAATTTGATTAATTATTAACCGGCTGATGTGAATACGCCTATTTCACTAGACCAGTTACATAATTCAATGTAATATATGTTACTGCTGTGAGATTTATGTGCTGATTAACAAGTCTCTGTGGAATGGTGGAATTACAATGAGTTCGACATTCATCGTTTTCTTGGGTCAATACAAATTACATAACAGATCAAGTCTCGTTGCACCGTGCTAATTTTTTAATAATAATAGAATAATATTTTTTTATAATTCATGTATCTCAGACTCACAGATCACAGACTCAAAATTGTTATATATTGGAAACTAGCTTTCGCCCGCGGCTCCGCCCGCGTGTATGTCAGTTATCGCGATAAACAGTAGCCTATGTCCTTTATTAAGTTCAGTTCTATCTTCATACCAAATTTCATCGAAATCAGTTCAGTGGTTTAGTCGTGAAAGCGTAATAGACAGACTGTCCCTTAGTCGCTTTTACGACACCCGTGGGATGAATAGGGGTGGTGACACTCTGTATTCTTAATCCGTCACCATTTTCTACCACCAATTTTACCGTCCGTCACCAAAATTTGTTTAATTAGAAATAATGAAAAATTCAAATATGTAATTTTAAATAATTAAAAATTAAACATTAAAAACAAAATTAAAAAAAAAAATATACTTATTTTTACCCGACTACGGCGAAGTCGAAAGAGTAATGTATGTTTGGGTTTAAGTTACTGAGGTTTTAACCAGAGAGATATTAATAGATTTGTAATGTCCTGATTTAGAAAATTTGTATAGCCTGGCTTAAAAAATACGTAGTCGGGTAATATTTTCTTCTATTGAAACATTTTCTTCTGGAGGACGAAATGCCACCTGGCTTACCACTTAGCTTTAGATATTTTACTTAGTTTGTTTGTCACTATTGTCTCTGTTGGTTTTTTTGTTGATACTGACTGCTAAACTCTGGTTCAGTAGTCAGGATGAGAGGTTGTACGTTCGATTCTCACCCAGAACAATTGTTGTGCAATGAGCACATTATTGCCTGATGATGATGAGCACGATCGCTTGTTCTTTGTGTTCCATGTTATGGGAAAAATCAAATATGGAACATTCTGTGATCTACAAATTGTTGTTCAGAGTCTAGGTGTTCTTTGTATTCGTTGCTTGTATATTTATAAAGTCCTCCGCAACACAGGTATATTCTTAATACGGATATTTTAAATTTTAACCTAGATAATTAACCTTAACTCTTATTAATCCAAAAAGGTAGCATTAACTGTACACAGTTATGTTAAGATAACGGGATCATAGTACAGTTTATGACATCGCCAATAAACATTGGCCGGGGTTCGAAGCCAGTGGCTCATAATTGCCGGGTTATCGTTAATGGTATAATGAGACTCCATTCACCGCTGCGCTATCTTTACGACTTTCAGATACTTATAGTTTGTCAAGCCTTTAAAAATATTTATACTTTCGACTTTACGATTACGCGACTATCAGATACTTATAGTTTGTGATATTTTTCACACGTATCGTATAGAATAGAATTTTCAAAAAAAGAAAGATTTTTAGACCGTTTTTTTTTTTAATCTAAAACAATATTTTATTTATAAAACTTGTGGAACAAAGCAAAAAATAGTGTAGAAATTGAAATAAAAAAAAACACCTCGATCACATGTCACTAATTGTAATTAAATTAAAAAAAAAAACTATAGATTTTGGGCTACTTACTACTATGAAAGTAATAAACAGGAATAGGGTTAAGTTTTCTAGTACTATGTGCAAGCATGGGAACGTACATGAAATTTTACTGCGTCTAAACAACCTTCGTTTACTGCCTCAGAAATATTATTTAAAATCAAATAAATTCATTAGAATCTAGAGTCTCCTTTTACCGCTACACTGCGTAGACGCTTACCGTAGATGTCTCGTAGAGCTGCTACGGTTATTAGGAGATAAATAATTTAATTTTTAATTGGAAAAAAATTGTGTATCGAAAATATAGAGGATTAGTTACGTATATGATATATATTGAGTAAATAAATTGAGCTATCGTAAGTATGGGCTACAACATACGGTTGAACTTATTATATTGAAAATTTTAAACCCAAATAAATACGTTAGTTATACTTGTTAACCGACTTCAAGAAATGAAGGTTTTACTTAATTTGAAATTGCAATCTTCCAGTTTGTTTAGACTAAAATTTAAAGACATTTTACCTGAGGAGGAAATTCGAGAGCTAAAGAAAATATCACGATATAGGCACGTCGATTGGGTTATACCTCTTTTAAAATTACAATGTATAGATAAATTATACGAAATCCAGTTCATGACAGAATATAATTAACAATTGGTGCACTTACCTTACTAGATTCTTCTATTTTAGTACCCCAAAGGTTGGTTGGTACAGAATGCCCATGCCAATAAGGTCCACCGACGTAGATAAGTTCATAAAGATGTAAATAAGTAAATTCTCTATGGTATCAGAAACGGTGTACTTACCGGTATTGTTGTTGTTGTTGTAGTGATGCGCAGGCGGCGGTATGTTGTACTCGGGCAGGCAAACATTGCTCTCGTACATGTTGGGCGGTACGTTGGCCAATAGAGAACGTTCCTTCTCTACATCTGAGAACAAAAATTTTCTTAGTATTTTTTCTTTTTTATATACTCCATGGCTTTGCCTCGATTGTATATAGATTATAGCGCTAAAACTTAGTCTATGCCTTTCTTAGGAATCAAAATATCTCCACGCCAAATATTCTTTAATTGGTTCAACGCTACAGATAACAAATATATAGACGAAGTTCTTAGTTCATGTTTAATATTAGCAAGAATTATGTGGTTTTCGATACCTATGAATAGTACAGAATTGTCTGAGTAAAATCTGTAGTGTACAAGCACACTGCGCTGTCTACAGAAGATACACAGTCCAGTTGAGATCTGTCTTTTGAATATTCTGGTGTGATTCTAAATGTTGTAGGGTCAATACTTGACTTTTTCGTGGTTTAGATTTAAGAGCATATAGAATACCATGATGTCAAGATAGATTTGACTATTAATGTTAAATTGTAAAGAAAAACCATAGTTACTTTCATTATGTCAGTAACGCAAATCGATGTTTTGTCATGTTCTTTGATTGATAAGTGCGATTTTACTTACCTTTCTGTAATATCTCGAGATGTTCCCAGAGTATATCGCCCATGAAGGCTGGTGCTCTTGCGACGAACTCCTCGCGGCCCATGGCGCAAATGTCTTTGCCCTGCGTGCGCGCAAACTGCTGAAGCGCCACGCCCTCCAGCGAAAATTCGCGAGCAGCCCAACGGAGCCACGCAGCTACTGCTACTTCGGTCCATTGGCGAGGATCTATGGACATAATAGTTTTGTTAATTTGTATGTAATCTCAAGCTAGTACACGCTGTTTTCAGTATGAACGGCCCGGTTCAAGAAGGGCAGTACTGCTCTCTCACAGAATAGGATATAATAAACTTTATTGTACAACAGTTAATACAGTTTACATACAAGAATCCATCCTTATACTGTCCATGTACACTTGACCATTCAATCCACTATCATGTACATGTACAGGAGACCATTCCTGCTGTATGTATTGTATGCATTGTCTGCTTTCACAATGGCGACTACGGCTATAGCCCTACTTTTGAATTCTACTCATGCTTTCTATCAGGCAGAGTAGAGTCAATTTGGAAGGCTTTAATATTAAAAATACCAATCCCAAAATTTGGTATGATACACCTACTTATGTTTATAACCTTATTGCAAATTGCTTGAGCTCACTTTTTTACTTTTTGTTTATTTAATTATAGTGAAGTTTAAGTATTGGAGGTTAATAATGACTAATACGTGTAGTATATATATGAGTGAATAACAAAAGAAGAATATAGTACAGTAGAATAAAAATAGAAGTCTTTATCATACGTTCAAAAATGGTTCTAAATATCAAAATTGTAATTAAAGTCATTCAATTTCAGATGCAGAAATGTCGATAAGGGAAGCACGAATCATGAAATCGGTGTGCCAGCGTCGTTCCTTATCAAACGGTCGTAAAGTGCACAATTGTGGCCGGATGGCTAGGGCTGCAACATCAATTAGCGGGCAGCGAACCGCCCGCGTTGGGCAATAGCGGAACTTGCACCATGCGCCGGAAGTGAACGACCTTGACGCCCCGATGTATGCGCCAAAGTAAGCGCTTGTCTTCAAAACAATGATAGAAGGATTTCTAATGCGATGCTACATAATGTACTTTATTGGAACCGAGGTGAATCTGCCACTCCTACTCGAACATTTTGTTCGTTTTTTATTTACATTGTAACAAAACGTACCGATAATTTCAGTAATCATAAACATTGCAAAGTTGGGTAAGATACAATGTATTTTACTTTAAAAAATGATAGATATTAAACATATAATCACTAATCTTTTTTTCTACTAGATAGTGACTCTTACTGCTAGGTATATTTTTCTGGATTCGATTTCGATCAAGGTAAAATAATATAGTAAATCCCTACTAATATTATGGTTAATGTAAGTTTGTTTGTTACGCTTTCACGCGAAAACTACTCAGTCGATCATCATGAAACTTTGTACACATATTCTTGGATGTATTACAAGTAGCATAGGATACTTTGTATGAATTTTTTTTTACGAAAAATAAAAAAAATACATAACCGAGATACACACGGGCGGAGCCGCGGCCGAAAGCTAGTAAAAATTATAGTTGTTAAGATCCGCGTTGTGTGTATGTGTTTGTAGAACCGACAGCTGGACTAGTAAGCCTAAGCCACGGCAGCCAGCAAAGAATTTCTAATCACAACTGTCAAGTCAGCAATCAGAAAAAGTCAATCAATACAAATGGGTTATGTGTGGCGATGTTACAAATTGCTTTTACACTCAGCACTGCAGTTTCTCCTGTTGGCGCCGGAGAGCTGTCTAATAACAAGAAAGTGGTTTAATTACAGCTTTTAGGATTTATGCACATTGCAGACGGCAACAAGTTGTGCTTAAACTGCTTAGTACTGACAACCCTCACTTAAAATCTGCGTATAAAAAATATAAGTACGAAAAAAAACAGCAGTATGTCAAAACTAAATTTTATTTCGTTTTAAACTACGGTAGATTCTGATTTAAATGCTATTAAGCAATATTCAAGACTTTCAGTAGTCCATGTGTGTGTGAAATGTTATTCCAGAATCTACTTATGCAATAAGGAACCAACCAGCACACATGCCAAAGTCGAGATAAGAACCCATATTTAAAGACACAATGATTATTATCTCGATTTGGCATGTGCGTTGTTGCTTGTTGCATAATTAGTTGCAGTTATTCCACAGCTCATATATTTGTTCGCAAACTATCAGTATCCTATGAGGAGATTCAAGTTGCAGGCGTCAAGTGACTCCTGATGTTCCGTAGTGTATATATAGCTTTAGTCCTTGACCTCGATAGGTCTATAGTCGGCGTTAAGCATTAGATGTGCTTGTATGTGGCCTGTACAGTGTAGGCATAAAGCTGGAACACGATAACGTGCCACACCAACATGATGACTTCAAAGGAAAGTAGCGACACTGAACATCCATTCCACTGTAAAAATATGATTTAATATACATGTTGTTCCGCTACAGCTATATGTTTTAATGTTACGATGTGTTAAGAGAGTGCCTGCTTAAGCAACGAAGTTTTGTAGCTACTGTAATTGTTGATTTAGTGGTCGAGGAATAACATTTGATGTAGGAGAGGATCAGAAGGCGGCTTGTTCGGTGTTGTCTTGTTTTGAATTATCTTCAATGTTATAGCAAAAAAAAATGTGTTTATATTTATGATACAAATATAAGAATGATATATTTACATATATTCCACAGTTATATTACAGAGATATCAAAAACTGTTCCTTGTTTAAAATCCTTACTTTTATTACATGACGAGCTAAACCGCTGTGTGGGATATTTACAACAATAACCGCTAGCGAAGCTAGTCTATAAAAAGTAACATAAGTTACTTTTTACATTATCAGCTACATGCCAGTGAAAGCAAAGACAAAATCGGTCTTATCGTTAAATAAACACAGAAATACAGTTTTTTTTTGATGTACAGTACTTTCATAAACATTATTTAAAAAAATAACTGCTAATTTTAAATTACAAATAGATACTTCTATTTTATTTATTTATACACAGTATAAATGAATAGATATTTGTACCTATAGATGTGTAGATTTTTCAGTTCTCCCTTAGGGTTGCGGAGGTCCGATGTAAGTCGCTCCGTGAAAAAACTGATATTCAGGTAAAGCCGGCTACTAGAGCTACCCCAAATAATATTAGGAATCTTCTTTATCCTCCTAGCCATAAGAAGATGAAGATGTGTAGATAGATAAGGTGTTGGTGAGGGTGGGCTAATTTGATATATTTTCATGAAATAAATTCATAGTTTTTCTTCTAGTTAAATTATTTTTTAAGTAGTTGTGTATAATAGTTGTTTGTGTGTTTTGTGTGTGTGTGTTCAATAGTTTTTTTCTATATTTAGGGCTACTAAAGTGACTTTCATGCTCATGCTTTCCATCAGGTCGAGACCTGATGGAAAGCATGAGCAGAATTCAGGAGTAGGGGTCACCATCCTCATTGTGAATGAGACGATGCAGCATGGTGATCCAAACTATGGCTGCTTAGTGGGATGCAACTGCATTATTGGGCCTCCGGTCTTACATTCACCAAAGAAATACGACAGCACGAATGCTGTTATTTGTCGGATAGGGTTATATATATAATAATAAACTTACAACTAATTTCATTTCATATCTTATTTAACAACAAGCTGCTATTCATTACTGTTTGCAGCATTTATGTAGTATTCGGTTCTACAATAGTTCGCAGAAAACCTTGTTTCAATTTAAAATTCCATCAAAGATAATATTTGAAAATATTGACTCATGATGTTGTGCAGAAACAACATTTTGTTTCAAAAACTTCTCGATCATGATGTTGAGCAGTGTATTAAGAAAAGTGAAAAACTAATAATTACTATCCTTAAAATATTAATGAAAATATGTATTTTAATAAAAAACTCAAAAGATTTTTTCCTTCACAGTCGTCATCACAGCATGGTGACCCACACTATGACGGCTTAGTGAGATGTTTTCGCATCATTAGGGCACTCACCAACATACAAAATAGTAGATATATATATTTAAAAACTCTTTGTTATAGAAAAACATAAAATCACTAATTGTTGTATGCCAAATTTTAGTTTAATAACTAAAACTTCATATCTAACAAACACATTTATATTAGGTTGTTAACATTCCATTGCTAAATAAACTACAAGTGTAGAAGCAATAATAACATGCTTCAGTGTCACTGAAGTTAAAATACTTCGCGACATTTAGTATGTTTTCCATCTAATTAATATGCGTGTATGTAAAGGCACACTTCTTTATCAGTCCATTCTACTTTGTTTTTGAATAGGTTAATTAAAACCGTGGAAAGCGTTACGACAAAACCGGTTTCTTATCACTGGCATTCTTTTTGCATTCAACTGCATAAAATTGTGTTTTGAATTCACATTTTTTGCGCAACTAAATTGAGATGAATGTAATACATACTCTATAATGTTATGTGATGAACAATATTGTGATAATATGAACCTCGAGCGTGTTTTTCCTACATTACTTTATACTTTTACACTGTGCTTTGGATTTATAAATAAAAGTACTGTTTAGACTAACTGGCCATTATAATCATCAACAGTTTTTAATAGTTCACTGCTAGACATAAGTTTCTCCTGCGAAAGGAGGTTTTGGCATAATAATAAGTAACGGCCATAAGTTTAGCTTACAACATTTTGCTATGTATAGCCTTCAAGGATCTTTAATTAAGAAATTCTTAACACACGAATGCATGCTGCTAGTTAATATACGAGCATATAAATATGGATATATATTTTTCTATTTCCAGTTCTACATTTTGGCCAGTAACGTTGATATATGGCCAGTAACTTTATTGTATTTGAATGGTAACGTGTCAACTCAGCAAAAACTAAGAGGTAACAGTTTTTTTCTTTATCAAATTTAGTTTTATTACACAATTTATGACGTTGAATAATTAAAAGGAATCAAGTCGATTGATAACACACACATTTATTGACGTACACAAACTTGAGTTGCCCGATAACGTTCAACTGTTTACGACAAAGAGTTATGGCGGCCTTCGGTCATTATCTTACCTTAAATTCATGTTCATTTAAAAGGGTACTTTTAACATAATAAACTGTTCAACTTATTCCCATATAAATAAATGAAATTTAGGCCGCTCAACAATATGCAAATTTTATATACATTTTTAGATGTATACTTGACTTTTTGTACTAAAATTAAACTTCAGTCTTGTCTTTGAACATAAAATGTTAATTTCGATTTACAGTGGAATAAATTAATTGATATCTGATGTATTTAAAAATTAAGGTCTTCGAACACTTCTAAGGACTTCTAAGTTTAAAGTAACCATTTCTGGTTAGATTTATAAAAATAATTATTAACTATAACTCTGTTCGGGTGATAATAATAATTGTTGTTTCTCTTATTTTCTTACCTTAGATAAAAAGGGTGGATAAAACTTATTTCACTTGTAAGGGAGAGTACTTATTTCTTAATTCTCTGTTAAAAGAATATTGACATTCTAAAGTTATACGAAAAGAAACCACAAGGACTGAACATTTTCACAATTTATTCGTAAAAAGAGTAAACTTGACTTTGTTTTCTAATTTACATTTAATTAATATATATATATAATAAATACATATATATAGAGATATATATATGTATAAATTTTATAATAATATTTGTATTGGATATGGATTTAGCAAGTATTATTCACGTCCTGTGCATGATTTCGTGTTAGATGCGCGCGGGCACACCGGAAGCGCGAATAGACGCGCCGCAGACGCACGCACTTCCGTCGCTGTAGGGCATCGAACCCGCCACCTGTCAGTACTATTATCCTAGGAAAAATATCGACAGATTTCTGTCTCGTACATTTACAAATTAGCATTGCTTTTTAGTATAGTATTTAGGTCACATGTTTATTTTAAAATTTTTTTTTTTCAATATTGTCATATAAATCATAACAAAAGAAATCTACTAGTATTTACGTTGCTTTGTATTATATATATTTGTTTTTCGTCACATTTTTCTGTTGATTATATATTTTTACTGAAGGTTCTGTCGTTTTGTGTTTTTGTCGTCGCGAAAGCTTACGCCTGTTTTAGAAAATTGGTCGTTAAAAACATAACAAAGCGTTTCAATCGAAGACCAATTTCTGAAATTTTATTTTTGAAATGCAAAGATGTAACTTAGCCATAAATATACTTAAGTATACACAACCGCTCAAACAACTAGTAGTAAAGAGAGATCTGACTAGTGTTGTCTTTTCATTACTTTGGGCTGGTTATTGTTGTACATGTACACGAGTAATGCTGCGGAGCCAAGCGAGACTAAAAAAAGGTATTCCTCCTGCGAAAGTCTCGATAAAATTGGTCTAGCTGTTCCAGACGTTAGCCGGAACAAAAAGGCAGATAGACCAAAATTTAAAATTGTTTTTTGCTGCAAGTACCGTTTATACTTTCATATGCATTTAGTAAAAAACTATTCATTAGATATTTCAGACACTAAAATTTAATTTATTTGTATGTATACTATAATATATAGATAATAATTAGAGTATCAAGATAGCTTTCCCGCATAACCTCTAAGTGATGAAGTTATTGAATGTAAGGTTGCCAGTTGCAGCCAACAAACGAGTGTGACGCCCGCGCCTGCAACTCGGCGACGCGTCTGTCGCATTATCATATGCAAATTACACCTTGTATTTATACGGCTTGTGAGCAGAACGCTAACAGTTTTTGCTTGTAACCACTATACACTTAAATACACTGAACGAAGGAAAAAACAAGATTCCTTTATCATAGCTGACGCACTAACGACTTCACTTCAGTAACTTAAACAAAAACTTTTGGGATTAGTTTGTCACCTGTATATAACAGGCCACGAGTTGGTGACTTTCGAATGGAATTTTCACGAATGTACCACTGGTGAATACCTAAATAACGTATTTTTTATTAGCTTGCTTAAGGCAGTTGTATATATAAATTGTCAGAACGCATCGAGAAAAATATAGCATAAAATTTTCTCATCTCTCAGATCTCGAGCGACTGAAGTCTAAAATTAATATTTATGCGGTTTTATTGCCTTTTCTTCCTGATCATAAAGTACTGATCTCAAATCAACCATCGGCGTTTACATTACTGTGAAATAAACCAGCCCCCGAATGTTTTCTTAATTCAACGATGGATAAAAGTCCTGATGTTAATGTGTGAAGTTATCTATGCATTTTGTGAGCATTAAATGGTAGCATAAATGTGTTTTATAGCTGAACCTCCATTACTACTTTATTTCATTACCTTTAAACAGTGTTAATTATATACTTAAACATAATATGCTTATTACATTTTTTAACTAAATAGTAATTTGGATTAAAGATAATTACTTAGTTTAATTATTACTGTTCTACTATAGACTAAATCTACTATAGACTCTTATATGTCGAATAAGCTTAGTACCGTAGTTACGTATTTAAAAAGAACTTACCTTTAGGTATGCCGAGGCGCAGTTGCTCCTTCTCCCAAGAGGCGAAGGTAGCCTTCAGCGCCTCGGCCATCTTCTTATTAGTGCCCGGGGTGAGCGGCGGCACCTGCGACGGAATGTCTGCAACAAAAAAACCTCAGTCTTAATACTCTTTCATTTTTCCTACATTTAATGTAATATTAACTGCATATCATGAATACAAAGAGATTCTTATCTCAGGAACAGTTTAGCAAATTCATATTTAAGTACTAAGTAGACAGTGCTTACTAGAACAAACTCCAATAAAAATAATTAATGTAGAAGTGCTTACGGGTACTCGTCCATCAAGATCATTATCCAACGGATTAATTACTCTATCTACGGCATTTAACCGAGCATCGAAGAACAAATTAATAGCCAACTTTTTGAAACTTGATGGTTTCGAATAAAATAAATCAGAGATAAACAAGCAAGATTGAATTTGGTTTGAAATTATCTGTGTGTGAGTGTAGTGTGGTAGTGCATGTTTGTTGGCTTCATTCATAAGTGCGCCTGGTTTGTGTCGCGTGTGTGTGTGTGCTGTGATGCGCGAGTAGTTGTGTGCGTACACAGCGCGCGCACCTGCCGACCAGTTCTGAGATGCGGAGATTTGTGCACCTCTCCCACGGTCGCTGCCCGCTCGGCCTCTGATCTGCTCTAGCTGAACCCCTTTCTGATATCATTTAAATTTTTCTCTGTGTTCGTCGTTTTAGTTTCAATTAACGCCAAAGAATTTTGTATTCCGATCACAATTAAGTAAAATATAGCGACGCTTTGAGGTGTTGCATGGAGCTTTCGAGTTGTATCAACACGGTATCTTTTTTAATAGATTCAGACGTCGGTGTTAGAAAGATTGGTATACAGAATTAACATATACAGGTATTCTAATTAGTGTACCCATTATAATGGTAATAGTTATTATCGATTCTATTTAAAGTGTGTTACAATGGCGAAGAGGCAGTCCTATTGCAGCTGGCGATAAAATAAGAAGAAAACTTAGTCATGTGCAAGGTGGTCAGAGTCCTGCGAGTTGCGAATCACGCTGGCATTAATTGTTGGACTCTGGCGCACTGTGATTTACTCTCACTATATATCTCGAGCAGCTGCACTTGACTCACGATTATTGTACATACAACACTTTTTATATACACTGGAATGAGAAAGGATTGAGATGTCCGGTACTATTTTCTTTCGTTAGCACCTCGTTAAGGCTTCAATGAGTTAGTCTTGATTGTGTAGAAGAAGTTAATAATAATTAACGGAGTGTACTTCAATTTATTACTGGCAGTTTAAGTTTTGCAATGACATTTACCTAGTTATCAAATTTATTTCTCAATTATTTTTTATTTGTTTTTTTTTTTGAAATGAACAACACGTATTACGAGTCCCAGCTTAATTCAGTGTTGGTAGTTGTGTTTAATAAAACTTTAATGCAAAATAAAAAAAGAGTTGACACAGCTCTCAATAAAAGCAATCCTTCATACTATCAAAGCCATCTCGGAAAACCTCAGCTTTGTTTTGCTCAAGTAAATTTTTTCATAAAATGTAATTATATGTGTTAAAAATTAGAATATAAAGAGCAAAATAATTTTGAATTAATTAAAGATGATATTTCACATCAAACAGGTTCATAAAAAATAAATAATATAACAGCTTATGTTCTTTAAAATAATTTTAAAAGTAATAGAGATGCCGTGTCACCAAAAACTTTTAAATAGAAATATATGTACCGCTTTCGTGGTCGTTAACGATCGAGTGCTAGTACCAAGGTTATTTTTTTAAAAGATGAAACGAACGAATAGTTTTTAACTGTTATAAAATTTGCAAAGCGTGTTTTCAGATCTGTTCGAGATTCCAATGAAATAATACGTCAGAAATTCCTGACAAATTTCATGTTCAAAATAAACACTATTTCTTGCGATATGTGTGTACTTGCATTAGTTTACTGTCAACATTTGAGTATAAAATTATCGCAATTACTCCGTTTATTTCGTAATGAATGAACATAATTGCAATTATCAGGGAAGGATAATGTCAACTTAATAGTGGTACAAATTACAGTCGTGCTTGACATTAAGTCCTGGAGTGGTATTTTTCGGTTGCACAAAAACTACGATACCAAGACTACCGTTTCCGCGATTAAGATAATTAATCTGAAGTGATTTCAGTTTAATTATCGCGTTGTTTCCGATGAAATTCATCCGTTTGACGGTTCTGTCACTAGTATGGTGATTAAAAGCTTGCACCTGTTTACATCACCACTTACTTTAATTACAGTATTGCAAAATTCCATTTTTGCAAAAACAGTTTATAGAAGAAATTTCAGCAATACATTTATAAGTCAGAAACGTAAATACTTGGCATATGAGATTGTCACTCGTGTGCCAAGTAGTTATGAAATATGGTTAAATTGATTTTATCTATTTTTATGTTAGTAAACTGACAGGCCCATTTTCATTAAACCGTTAGAAAGTTTTATAATTTGTTTTAATTTAGTCAAATTTCGTGTATTTGTTATGCTAATGATCTCAACTGATCTCGTTTCAAACTGAGTTATTTGAAACATGACCTAAATTTGGACAACACAATCTATAACAACTTTTAAAGCCACAGATTCCAGATCTAAATCTTTACAGTTTTGTATGAAATTGATGTATATGTAAACATTTATTAATATATAGTGGTGACAATCATGGTAATATTTCGCAACTTAAAACTAACTTCAACGTATTTAATTTGAAAGGAATTTATCAAGTCATCGAGGTCTTCAGCAGAGGTTGAACATGTACAGAATGTAGTGTTGTTGTGTACTCTTGGCAAGTGGAGAGAATTGTGAATAGCGTAGATAACTGCACAAAGGACCGGAGATGCGGCGGCTGGCTCCGCCGTGGTCAAACAACGAGGACTTAACCTTCCTACATTTGGCGATTATTAGCCCACTCTATTTGGTGATTTGACATTTGTTTTTAAATTAAGAAGCCATTTAGAATACGGAGGTTAAAATGATTTATTTGTCTATGGTATATTTTAAATATTTGAAAAAAGAATGGGAGAACGAAAATAATATATAGGTATATATACGGCTGAAATATTATGTAAACCTTTAAATCTTTTATAAAAAACAACGTGATTTACATGCCTTGATCACACCATCATTTTAAAATGAATTGTTAACTAGTAATATGTTAACATTGTTCTAAATGTGATCTAATTAACAATACTCTCACATATACAGTACACCCATACAATTACGAATAATAATGAAAAAGTAGGTTTTGTGTGCTTTGAACAAATTTCACGATATGTAAATTGTGAGCTCGGTAGTTTCACAACAGGTGGTGGACAAGGGTTGTTCGAAGGGGAACGTTGAACAACGGACACTTGTTGCGTCAAGCTATTTAGAACGATCGTAGATAAACAAATGTAA
Organism: Phragmatobia fuliginosa; assembly: GCA_932526445.1. NCBI lineage: Eukaryota > Metazoa > Arthropoda > Insecta > Lepidoptera > Erebidae > Phragmatobia > Phragmatobia fuliginosa. The sequence goes on along the minus strand of OW052074.1, from coordinate 11,702,394 downwards.
TAGCTTCATCATGTTTCGCGTTACACTTATCGTTACAATTATAAATGTTAATATTTCTTATGCCTACGTGACTTTAGTTCAATTCTTTCTTTCTTTTCTTCAATTCTTTAATTTAGCTAGCTGAGTTCCGAAGTGTTATTGTTGTAAATTCTGAGTAACGCCGCGGAGTCAAGTTAGTATAAAAAAGTAGATGACGTTACTCCTTATATGATCAGTTTTCTGCCAGTGAAAGTTACGTTAAAAACGGTGTAGTCGTTCCAGAAATTACTCTGAACAAACAGACAGAGAGACATACAAATTTTTTTAAATTGCCTTGTCGGCCTAAGTACCGCATTTACTTTGAATTGTATTTGAAATTACATACAGACATCTCAATTTTATTTATTTGTATAGATTTGTTAGAACTCGTTTAACTAGCTTACTTTAAATTTTATTATTAATTTCTTGCTAAAATACCTTAATCTTAAATCATGACGAAATTTTACACACACTTTGTCTGGGAACAAATAGGTTAATCATAGGACAATTTTCTTAAAGAATATTGTTGGTGGAAGATATAGTGAAAATATTTATGCACACAGCAGACGTTCGTTTATTCGTCTTGTCGTCATTTACACTTTCAAGCCTATATATCAAATAAGTGTTATTAAACCTTTAGGTATTAGTAAACATCACCATCATCATTAAGTTTAAAATCATACATAATATCATCGCCATACTTCCTGGATCGCGGGAAGTGTGGTGGCCCCCACTCTTGGATTCCATTCATGCTTACCATCAGGCAGAGTGGAGTCACATTGGTAGGCATCAAATATATTAAAAAAAAAAACATATCAAGAATTCGCTCGAAACAAATGAAACGAGAAACCCAAAATCAGAGTGACGTGCAATTGCAATGGGAGAGGCATATGTTAAGCAGTGGACTGTAAAAGCCTGAAAATGATGCTGAAGCGATAGCAATTTTTGCGTAATACTGTTAAACTTTATAAAATAAATTCGTTAAAGTTTTAATCCACAATCCGGACTCAGCAAGCGTGGAGATGTATGGCCTTAACCATAATATCCTGAGAGGAGACTCCAGCCTAGCACTGGGACATTATGTTACGGGTTGTTGTTCATGGTTTTAATAGAGAGCTTCATACTTTTTGAAATGACGTTATGTATTTGTATGTATGCGTGTATTTATATCTATAAGTAAGGATTTCGATTATATCGGTAAGTATTTTCCTCTGTACGAGTTTCAGGGACGGGATAAAATAATGATTAAGATTTTCTTTGAAGTATACTTTTTGATGTTATGTCTGGCCTACAGCAGCTATAGTTATATTTTCCTCAATGCATGCGGAAAAAGATCGATACAAATGCTTAACGCTGTAGATAGTAAGTCTAACTTCACACACTACAATAGCTACCCAGAACAAAAGCTCGAACCATTTTTACTGAACCTATTGTTCACCATTTGAACTTGGAACGTCGCGTGACGTAAACGGCGCGTGCGCTGGTTTGCATTCAAATCGCCTTCTTTTGTTCATAATTATACTAAACGTTATTGCTAACGTTGTTTCTGCAGTAAATATATTATTAAGACTTACATTTGCTATGTAACTGTAGCAAATCATTAGTGAAGACATATTTTGGAGTTTGTATCAATTTACATAAATTAATATTTGGAAGCTATTTGGGTGACATTCGTGTATTTTAAAAGCATACATGATAAGATGACAACCGGTTGTATGGCTTATAAAAAACCAATAATTATCGGATTATTTATCGCTAACGTGAGTTTCAATATAATTTTACTAAATATTTTGAAATATTGACCATTTGCTTACCGATATCACCCCTGTACTCGTTGAAGCGTGGAGGAGGGTTATGCCATAACGTGGTAAAATGCTATTGTTCAAACGGTTTCCTGTTCACTCACGCAGAAAATGAACGTTTTGCGTATGAGTGCTTGTCATACATTAATATTCGTTACATCCTACCGCTTCTCAATTTCTTACAATGTTACCACTAACATGCTAAGACAATACATATAATTTTTCTACGTTACAGGCATTCCTACTATCATATCGGAGGAGCTCATCATTTTAAAGTCTCGAGGCAGAGAATCTAACAATGGTCTCTTATCTTTCAGTGATCTCCGGTTGATCACGAACGTAGGCGATGGACCTTTGCTCAATGACAGAGGCGGTGCGGTGAAGCGACGGCAGCGCGCGCGCATCATCTCATTGAGCGCGCACCGGATGGGCCAATCAGCAGCGTGAATGGACGCCCCCGCGCATGCGTCGATGCTGCTCTCCGCGTTATTAGCTCCCGTACTAGATGCCACTGTTTCTTTGTTGTGCCCGTAAATTGTTATGACTTTTTATGACCGAAAGAATGTGTTGAATTGTAAATCCCTTGTTTGCCTCATTGATAGCTGCATTGTTCGTCGCATGAGAACCCTTCGAGTCCTAAGCTACTGCATTTCGACCGGTTACATAGTTCAGCTTGTTAGCTCCGAGGTGACATGTCCGGTGGTCGGGCACGCGGTACACGGACACACAACGATATAGCATGTCTCGTTCTACTCAATGTTTGAACGGAAACATGCTTATATCACTTCAGTGTACAGCTTTCAATTACATAAATGTACTATAAATTCAATTAGCAGTTACATTTTATGTATTTGGTTCTTACACAATTAATTGATATAATGTAACACCTAAGTAGCGTTGTTTTAGCATCTGACTACAATAAAAAAAAGAAGGAAGTGCAATCTACCTCATTGAATTCAACTTGTGATATTCCGAATTAAGTATTCATGACTATAAATAAGTTTAATAGATTTTTTTGTTTATTCTATTTCAGAGGGATATAAGAGGCGTTCAATGCATTCAATTTGGTTTTAGGTACACTTTATATCCATCTAATCCGTTTACGTGATCTTACTTTTAGCTATAACAACTCGGTTTGGGGGCGATTAACGAGTGACTAGTTTGTATACAAACATTGTTTTCAGTTCTCAGGTTATGAGCACGCATTCAGCAAGGTCTTTACTTTCAAGATCAGCAGAGCATGCGCGAGGAGCAAGTCATAATTACGGTAATGGTCATTGCACAACGGTGCTCAGACATACTGCTACCATCAGGCACGACATGTTTCAAAATAGATATTTAATAAATTGTACATACTATAACATAAATAGATAATTCTTTCTTATGTTTATTCACTTATTTTCGCGTCTTACTGTGAACAACAGTCATGTAATCGATAATCAAGTTAGTGCACTCTATTACCCAAACAGAATAGTAATTTAACTATTGAAAATTTACGAAATTGTTTATACCTCATTTAAAAGTAGGTATCGTATTAGTAATTATTTATTACCCATTTCTTACTTTACCATTTAGTCCACGAATTTAGTTTTTATAATTTACGAATTTACGTTTTTTGTAAATTCGTACTTACGAATGTTGAGTACAGGCATTTCATAAAATCTTTGCTGTATTCAGAACAGATTTCAAGGAATTTCAACACATCGAAGCATAAACTAGTCGATATTCTGTAAACTTATGCTATTCGTAGATACTAATTTAGAAAATGAACGTTTTCATATTTTTCCATCGGTCACGGAGTGTTCACATTCGGGACAAGTGCACACGAAACCGAGAGCGGTGCGAAGTTGCGTCATAGTACGGCGCGCATCGCGACCGTCATACATCGCCATTTGTTTATATTAGTTCCCATAAAAACGAAACCTCTTTCACAACAAAATATTGTCTTTTAATGACACACAGGTGTCATCAATAGACATTAACAGTCCACTGCTAAATAAATAAATACTAATTACATAGATCCTATATCATTTGTCGTAAATACAGAAGTTTTTTCCTGTCTTAACGTTTCGGAATATCTTCAACAATATGTAAACAATTATTAGATTTTAAGTATGAAGTGATAAGATCTATTCCATAAAATATAGGTATTGCGACAGATTGCAACGTGATAGCTATGGAAATCTTTTGTCAACCTTAATTGGCTTGGATAGGTTATAATTGTCAGTAGAACTATTTAAATTTGCCATCAATAGATATAATATACACAATTTAGTATTTTAACGATGTGGTATGCATATATTCAACATACCTTTTGGCTTATTGAAAGCTTTCATCATGACTTTGATTCCCATGCCTGCGATGTCCGCCGACGCCTCGATGTTTGTCTGCTGCGGGCTCTCAAACTCCGTACAACCCGCCAGGAGGCTGATTCAATGTCCTTTTTACACTTATCTTATTTACAGAGTTCTTTAAACACTACTTACTTAAATTTTAATAAGATCAATAAATATCACACTGTTTTTATAAGTCTGTTATCAAATTAGTCTATACACTCTTCACTATTTTTCATTTTGATGATATGTATTTGTCACGTAACGGTGGAAACGTTCATTCTTCTTTTATCAATGTTCATTTTTTTCCAATATCGTAACAGCACCTGTTAGAAATATATAATGCAATGCCTTTCTAATCCTGCGTAACAGGATGAATACCAAGCTGTGACATTTATAATTGACCTAAAAAATTAATGTCCACTAGTTTAACTGAGAGAGATGAAATAATAATAATAAATAATAAAATGTTTCGGACATCTGATACACAACGCCATCTAGTCCCAAACTAAGCAGAGCTTGTATTATGGGTACTAGACAACTGACATAAATACATAAACATTATATTTTGTAAATACATACATATTATACATAGAAAACACCCTGACACCAATTTAATCCAACCCGGGATTTGAACCCGAGACCTCTTAATCAGCAGCCGCATACGCTACTACTAGACCAACAAGGCAGTCTTGCGAATGAAGTCAAAATATTGCCCATATAAATATAAATTCTCTTAGCGTTTGTACTTTGTTTAAAACGTTGGCCCAACTTTGTTTTACCGATATTACACAAATTGTGGTGAACATTCCCACAGGTGCGCGGAACGATCCGATGCAGGCACTTCCGGCCCGGTATTCCACTTACCCCGAGTGTTCCCACCCTCGCGCTTCCCGCACCTACCACCCGCTCAAATTTACCCTGCGAACGTCGGGGTAGTTCTCACGCAAATCGCCCGCCCGAGACTGACAACTTTGCTCAATATTGTGGCTATTTTGTCGCACTTGACATCACAGGACATAATTTTGCTGTAATTTATTCGGTCATAAATGTCGACCAATGTTTAATCAGCTTAAATAGATTTTTCGAAAGATTTAAATTTGTAATATTGTTATGATTTAATGTAAATTTACTGTATTTATGTACATGTTTGTAAAATACACGTACAATTTTCGGTTGTGTTGGTACCGACAAATCCTTCATTTACGGTATGCAAATTGTTTATAATATATTTACATAATTATATTGAATTAACATTTTAGTCTAATTATTTTCATCATTGTATAAATATGTCAGTATAAATTGGTTTGATAAAGTAGAATATATATTATTATTAGGCACCCACAATTATCATAAAACTTAACAACTTGAAACGTTGTCTCCAAATCTTTGTGTTTGTCAAATGTTTTAAACTTGGTCATCAGTTTTTTTACTTTTGTTTATTGTTTACGTAAATGGGTCTTCGCGTATAACTGTATAACTGGAACTCGTACATTTGTTAAAATAATTTATTTCGCATACAACATTGAGATATAGAATTTGTAGTTTCGTATCTGTGTTTGATTTGTTCATTGTAATTTATTTCATGTTGATACTTTTAAAAGTAAAATATGAACATTAATGTTTAACCTGTTGAACATGAGGCGAACATTCGGTAGTAATAATGAACCATAATTGGCCATGCTTATTTCGTTGTGCGTGACCGCTATGTGGGTTCAATTACAATAATGTTTACTATGAGTGTTCTAACGGAAAAAAAAAACAGAACATTTTTAAGCAGCACTTTTCTTGCTGTAATTTTATACTTGTTTGAATATAAATTTATTTACAATTGATAGTTAATTTCCATGCGCCCATATTGATTATAATTTGATCAGGATACTGCTAGATAAACTACAGCATTGTATTCAGTTCCCCTGTATATAAATTTAAGCAGCGTAAAAAGTTATACTAATAAAGCGACACAAATTGATGAACTTGCCACTAGAACCCCATTGAAAGAGCAAGGGTTAAGTACCAGTAAACATCTTCATTTCGCTTTATTAAATATGTTCTGTGAAAAAGGGGTCGATATGGTTATTAAAAAACTGTTGGGCTCATAGTGATTAATGTTAATCATGTAATAATACGCTTTTCGATGAAACACCGGTTCACACGGTCATAGAGCATGTTTATTTTAAGAATTTTTAGACGAGTTTATCTTTGGTACTAATTTATTTTTTATCTGCAGATTATGTAGATAAGACAATGCTGATTAACAATTTGTATAAGCGTTTATGTTTCGCGAAAAAATTCACACGCATGATATGTATATCTACTTTGGTGGTAGTTTTGTATTAAATTCAATTCTGCAGCATCCATAGAAAACACTGTTACATTTAAACTGTAGTTATTTGTTCAACGAATCAAGCTCAAATTATAGAATTTAGGAAACGGGGATTGCTCGTGACGGGGGCAACGAATTTGTTCTAATAAAAATCACATTTAGAAACATAACTGTCATATAGTGGCGTGGAGTTTATTGAATAAATAGTAATATGCAATGTAATACACATACTCCCAACTATGATTAAAATGAAAAGTTCAGAGTGATGTTGTAGTAGCCGGTAACAATGTGTGAATCTGACTTTGTGATTAATCCTATTGGACTAATCTTAACGAACTTGAAATTTAATTTTAAACTTTTGTGATATCTTTTTCATCATAAATATAAGAATAAGTATACTACCTTTGCGGTTTAGTCTGCCTAGCCTTGTAATTCAATCAGTCAAATGGTATTATTCATCTATTAACTGATACACTGTTCATTAATTCCAATAGGCCGTTAAAATGAGAGTCATATTGATGTTGGAACGTTCCTTTGTATCATAAGTAGTCACATTCAATAAGTCTTGTTGCTCAGCCACCATTGGAGGACAATAGCTGAATGGTTATTCAGACTCAGTCGCTTTCAACAAGGCGTAAAGAAAAAAAAACTTAAATATTTGGCGTCTTAAGCTCACAAAACTTTTAAAATGTTAACTTAATAATACCCAAATTTTTAATCTTAAATACATAAGTGGTCTGCATAATAATTAATAGTCTATTAGCTATTAAAAAAATTATCACATTTTAAAAACTTGCACTCTTGAGAGTATTAATTGGATAGATTTATTCATCATGGATTATTTGGATGTCTTTATTTTCTATTTTTATTAATTTATTTTAGTATAAATTATTTTATTCAATTAATAAAACAATTTTCAACTAAAATCGAAACTGCCAAAATTTTTCTTCAATTTAATTAGTAAACGAAAGACAAAGTTTAAGATTATGATACGAGTATCGGTTACAATGGAATAATTGTGAGTCTGTGTGGTTAATAAGGCAATGTAGTGCAGCACAGATTGGTCGCTCGGGTCTCGGGTCAACTAACTCGATTGTCGCGCCCAATTTGTCACCCCACACGCCTCAATGACACCGACCGCATTACATTTGTCTCTTATTTGTTCCTAGATTATATTTTGATCACGATCGTAGGTACAAGGTTTGATTTGGTTTATTATTGTCACGCAACTTAGCTTAGTATTTTAAAATACAACATTGAGAGAATTCAATTCGTGTAGCAACGAGCAAAACAGAAAGTTACCAGCCCTGCTCATCACATGGGTATCGTAAGAGACGACTAAGAGAAAATCAACGCAGGAAATTTATATCTTCAAGGTGGAGGGAAACTTGAAACAAACTACTACTACTGGACTGCTAAAATCTATTAATGATGTGATGAATAGAGAGTTTTTGTATTATAACGAAATAAATTTATGAAAAAAAAACAATATTTGATAGAGCATTCGTGACCTAACCCACAAAAGTGTTAATTTACAAAGCAAAAGTATGTCGGACGACACTAATTGATGGCTCGGGAGTCTACTGAGTTCATACAGCAAATATGTATTAAGTGTTAGGTGTCAAGTCTATTGTAGTGCGCAACGAGTCAACCGACGCGGGTCAAACGGCTGCATCTTCGACCCCATCTTAATTGGAAAGTGGACACCCGCATATTTGAGATAGAGACACACTAATTCGATTGTAGATTTTAATATTTCTAAATTAAGTGGATTTACGATAGCACCCATGCCTCATACATATTATCTTATGGTAATTTTATGTAATAAAACTAATGTTATGAAAGTATGTTGTTTTGTTCATTAGACAACATTGTCCGTTATATTTTTAGGATGGAAACGATGCAAAGGTATTCGTTTATTCGGCCAGTGAAAACATTGTAATGCATACAAGAAGCGGTTTGTTCCCGCATATCAATGCATGTTTTGATTTGTGCCAAAGTATTCGCGAGATTTTGCACGGTTTTGCACGGATCGCGCGCGCATCAACAAACACGGTGACAATGGATGCTTCGACGAATCGAGTGACGCGGGACGCACGATTCAAATGTGGAACAATGCGAGCTTGTATAACAAGAGCTAACAATTCGGCGGCTTGTTTATGTGAACAATAGCAATAGATTGTGCAGTTTGTTGCGTGTAAGCAACTGAGCTTTCATACAATGTTTGTTACTTTAGTTAAGGATTTAACAACGCCTTATACATGAACGCGATGAAGGCAAACAGATCGATAAATAGTAATATACTGAATTTTTACTAACTCCTCAAATAGATGCAATTTTTCGTTTATAACGTCATTCATGCCATGATTTGTTTGGTTCTAAAATGAACTTAACATGAAGTATGTTAAGCTGATTTTAGGACTATTTTAAATTTTTAGAAATCAGTTAATTCTAAAATTATTTATGAATTTGAAATAAATTAATAACGTACATATTTTTACTCAGGTAGTATATAGTTTAAAAACATCCATCATGTATATTAATGTTAGCTTTTCCATATTCAGTTTTTTAGCTTCTAACACTGCAATCGGGCCACTGTTAGAAAAAAATCTGTTCTTATTAGAAGCCCTTTTTTCCAAAATAATTTGAATTTAAGTTCACCACGATTCGGTTGCAGACTAAACTCATAGACACAAACTTAAATCATAGACAGACCTAACAAAACTCATAATGAGACAAACTAAACTCATATATAATTATTTTTGTGAGTAAATCAGTAGGAGTACGCTCGAGAGATCTATTAGCGTGGACAGCGCACGGAGCGGTGTCGAGGCTGGGTCACGCGGGTCCACAAGTGATTTGACCTCCGACCATTTAATTAAAATGATATTACGACTCTACGCTCACTCGCTCACTACTGTCTCATATTGTTTTCGTTGTATTTGTTTTGACTTCATCGAACTAGTCATGAAAACTTTAATCTGTATGTTGTATTGGAAAAACTTGCTAATTACTTTTTGTTCAAAACCTTTTTAAGGAAATATCTATGTCAAGGAGTGAACTATACGTTCACTTGTTAAGGACATTTTGGATTTTGATTAATTTTATATCATTTTTATCTTGGCTTTAAAATTTGATTGACAAAGTTTTTATTATCATTTACCATTCTTTCTTTAAAACGAATTTATGTCACAAGATGTGTTTCATAAGAATGTGATATGTTACTAGTTTAAAAAACGAATGTGGCAATAAGTAGCTGGCTTGTAAGTATGTTAGTGTCTATCATAAGAGTAGTTACATACTGATACACAGTGCTTACATAGGTGATTAATATTGCCTAACCCAGTGAAAAAACATTGAGCGACATCACCTTAAATGGTTGGACCGAGAAAAATCAGTGCATAGTTCCCAACATAGATATATAAACCACGACGGGATATGTTTTGCTGTTTTAGAAATCTCCATACTAATTAAGGTAAATTTTACTGCAGCATACTGTTGATGTATTTTGTAATGCAAAATTATTTATTCATTACGACACGGCTTGACAGTTTTGTATGCAAAAATGTTTAGAATGTTTGTTTTTAGTGTAAGACAACAGTGTCTCCTCGGCTTAGAATTATCGGATATGAATCTAATTTTAGACCAGAATGCAATTCATGTCATAAGATGAACCGCAATTTGGGTAAGATTCAGGTTGGTAGGAATGTTGGAGACAGAACAAGTGAGTATCGAGGCGTGTGCACGCGAGGCGTGGGGCGGGCGCTTAGACTATTGGCGAACACCTCCCTCCAACGCCTACGCGCGTGCGCGGACCACCTCCCGCGTGAAAAATCTTCGCGAGGAAAATTCACCGAGTCCCAATTCAATCTTTAATGTTTGTTTACAACCGTGGGCGGCCTACTAGCTGTTCGGAAACTGTTCAAAATGGCGACTGCGGTTTTTCTCAACACATTTCGCCACAGTTTTTTCTGTTTGAAACAACTTTTTGATGTTTTTGTTTTAAGATAAAGGAACGTAAAAATGCAGGCGTAACTGACCGTGTAAACTATACATGTTGTTGAAAACGAATGTCTGAGTATATCATGGTAAATTTCGTTTAATTAACACAACAGACGACTTCGACACAATTAACTTTTAGGTACGTAATAAAAATTCAAATGAAGAGCGCAAACTGTTGCTTTAAGAAAATAAATATAAAGGCGTTCATTAGACATTCAAATGAATTGCATTTTCAGTACTTTTGTATGTTAATTCATTTGGTGTAAGGTTAAGTTCAGTGTCGCTGCCATCATTTTATGTGACATTGTGCATTCGAAAAAATTTGTGCACATCATAGAAACGTTTGGTCCGACTCGGGAATCGAACCCGAGACCTCAACCTCACCAGTCGCATGCGTCGCATTTCTGGGTTATTTCAATGTAAGTTTCAAACGGTACCTGCTTACGTTTTAGAAAGGTATTTTATGGATCGTTTACCTCTTTTATATTAGTGTCGTCAATCAATAAAACAAGTCATACTAAATACAGCCATTATCTTTTACAAGCAATTGTAATAAAGAGTCATTGCACATAGGTATACTAGACTTCTATGACATGGCTACCAAGCTACTAAAGGTTCCTGTTCATTTTTATAGAGTATAAAAGAGAGATAAAAATAAACTTGTATTAATGTTGATCATACCGGTATGCAGCTTATGAAGTCTGAGTTAGGATTGACCTGGAGACATCAGGGTACTAATCGTTAGTATGGGAATAGCCGTCTGATTAACTTGTGGATATTCGAGACAAAGTCCTTCTTTTTATTCCCGTGCGGGAATCCCCCCGGATACCACTAGTTGATGGCTATGTCGGACTCGAACCGTCTAAAACCGCACGCCGTCTCGGGTACTGTAAGCCGAGGAACCAGGAGTACCCTCCCTGAAACCCCGACGTACCTCGGACCATTTACGGCTTGTGTTTGGCCCTCTCCTATAGGGGAACCCCCTTGTTCCATTACTGACCACAAAAGAGTCGCGGGCGCTTCATACCACTACGCCGCCGCGCCGCCACCCTTAATAAAATCCCCGAAATATAAGTGACAGGGCTCATAGTAAGAAGACGGTTGGTGGAAACGTCATATGAACGTTAAAACAATACACAAACATATGAATTTAAACTGGTAGTTAAAATCTTTAAGTAATATACTCTAGTCTAGTTAAAACATTAAAGCTTAAGTGATACTACACATTTTTATTTAAGTATTTAGCTTTATTAGTGCTGATGTTACGATCGCCATAAACTATACTGTCACCAAAAGGAAGGAATACGGAAGAATTAATGTTAAGATTGTTAAACTAATCCGTCCAGTTTTTCATTTCATCACTCAGAAAATGAGGTCGGCGCGAAACATCGCCTCAAACATTAGTGGACTATTAACATCGTGTTAACTTTCTGTTAAAAATATCAATCCTCATAAAAACACAAATTTATTGTAAATATTGTAAATTTAACTAATTGACTGCCCACATATTTAGATAAGTTATATACGACTTTCAGACTTACATTTCTCGTATATGTTGACACGAATGGATTATGAGATCAATAATTTGCAATATGAATAAATGATTAGCCGGTGAAGTGTGAGTCGGATTCGCACACCGAGGTTCCGTACAAGGGTGAGGGTTCTGTTTTTAGTACAGATTACAGAACCCGAAAATAATGTAGATACTAATTTCCTGTAATTATATATTAATATTACTTAAACCTACAAATAATGTGAAACTCGTCCTTGAGTATTTTGATTTCTTACAATGAAAGTTTAAAATAAATATTTTAATTTAAAAACAAAGGAGTACTCATAAATAATATTAAGCCAACATATACACATTACATATGCGTTACAAATTCATTACCAGATCTCTTTTAGGCATTTACAAAAAAAAAGTACGTTCATGTATATTTTTTCATTGTATAAACTATGTATATTTTTGTGTAATGAACGTATTATGTGATAAAATACAGATACGCAAATTAAAAAGTTGACGATAGTACATTTTGGTACGATTTGCTCATTTTGTTTTTGGAACGTCGAGAGGGGGACCATTTGAATTTGAATGTAAGCGTTCAGTTTAACGCTCTTTTGTGACTCAGAGGCGGCACGGTTCGCTGACTGCGAAAATTTGAGGCTCGTACATATAACGCGCTTAGCGGACAAGCCGACGCGAAATATTTCTTTCTTTATTTATATTTAAATAGACGTGGTCAAGGCCTCAAGCCTTTCATTGAAATAAATAAATGGGCATCAATAATAAACCTAATGAATAACAGATGTTCTGAAGTACAGAAAATAAGTTTGGTTTTCGTTTAAATGTCAAAACGTCACTTATAGTTACTTTAACGATTATTTATAATCTGTATAGGTTGTAGGTATACTTTTACAAAATTAACAATTTTCTGCAAACTGGTATTTATATTTATAGCACACGTATTTGTACAGCAACGTATATAATTATATATTACTATGTTCTAGGCTTAACTTCATATACTTGTTCTACGCAAACAAAGAAACGGCGCGTGCGCATGGCTGGTCGACTACGAAAATGTTTACTTTCAGTAACGAATCGTGCTTCTCTGAAACTAACCTAAAATTAACCTATAATAATATAATACGCAAATGCAAACTAAACGATATATGTAATATGAATTGTGCAACAAATTGGCAACTCGCTACTAGACTAGAATCGGTTCAAAATTCATTGATAATTACCTAGAATCAAGTTAATCACATTCAATCAAAGAAAATGAACTGCGACAATAGTAGATTAAAGAAATTTCAAACAAAATCATAACTTTTAAACATTCATAATGATTGCGTAATTATGTTCTTAATTGATTAAATAAGTCCAGAGTAGAGCTTTTTAAATTTGAAAGCGGAATGAAAATAGTATTATAAACAAGAGGATGGAGTATTAAAGCCATTATATCAAATGCTCAAAAGAGTATTAAAAATTGAAGCGAGGGATTGTAGGACGGCTACAGAGTAAACACCTGTATCCGTTTCTGAGTGCGAAATGTGTTCTCCCTTATTTACGAACACTTGCGCAATGCCTACTACTGAACTTACTCTTTTGATTTTTTGTATAATAATTCGAATAAAACGTAAAATCGAATCGTACGTACTCTATGAAATATACAATAATCGGTAAGTACTTGTTTGTTTGTTATTTTGTAAATAGTCATAAGTTTGTATAACTTTCGTAACTCGCTTGTCTTTGTATCTTAAAATGAATAGGATAACCATAAGACTAGTTAAAAAACAAAGCCTAATTACAAGTGAACCAAGGTTATTTGGGAAAAGAATACGAACATTAGTTTTTTTATGTTCAAATTGGTGAGCTGTACAAATACAATGTTTTACCTTTCATTTGTTACTATCAATAGAAACTCTGAAACTAAACAACGACGTTAACAAAATCGCTGGAGCGTTGAATTTTAGCTAATCCATGTATGAATCATTAGGCATTTACGATGCAAACCGAATTTAGTGGCTGGGTACGTAAATGAAAACACAAATAATTACTTAAAGGTACTCCAAATAGGTTCTGACGATGGTGTTATCTGCTCGCTATTGTTTAACACGCTTTTTTCATTCCCACGGTCGTCGGGCAGGCGGCTGATAACGCGCGGTACCTGCCCCGTGGCGGCATCATGGCAGAGAAAACACCTCATGGAATTCACACTATGCATCTACCTTTGAGAGAAAAACGCTTAAATCAGCAACTCCAATCACTAAAGGAATTGTGAAGAACGCATTAATGGGCCACTTAATTACCGGTACTTAGAGATCACTGTAGAAAGCCCCCTACAACAATCATGTTAAGAGTGATTGGTATTCTCGGTTACAGTTCATATTTCTAATCTGGTTGAGAGTTTATAAAATTAGCTACTAGATAATTATGTATAAAGAAAATGTAGGTACTAAAGAAAACAGAAAGTACTTGTACAAGGGAAATATCAAAACGACACATGACTACAGGTACATAACGAACACTGTATTTACTGCACAAATATATTACATAATGAATCATAAACAATTGAGATAAAACAGTAACTAGGTACGTAATATATAACAATGTGACTTTTCATGTGAAACTTTTAACACTAAAACATTCCATGAAGTTCATTATCGCGGTTATTTTGAGTACGCGCTCAATTGATATTGAACAATATAAACCATATTCATGCAGTAAATTGTGAACTTTAAGAATAAATACTATAAATATACAGCTTTGTATTCATCTCATGAGGACAGAAATCGCATTGTTGAATTTAAATATTTAAATGGAACGGCATCAAACAAAGACAGGGCCGGGAGTCAAGTGCAAAATTCACTTCGACCCACGCCCGTTGTAAGCACAGATAATATGTACTAGGTATATGAGCCGAATCCATTATCCAATGACGTACACCAATTACCCATTTAATGCAATTTGGGCCATTGTAAAGATGTCCAGGCCGGCTTCTCGTACATTCCCGGCGTCACTCACTCAAAAGCACCAATTAAAGAAATCACTAGTGAGCAAACACTGTGTGAACATAGTTCGATCGCGAGCGTTCGTGTTCCGAACCGGTCATGTCAAAATTGGAGTTGTATCCAGAGTCTGAGTAGCAAGGTGTGAGGGCGCGCGCGTGCGTCGCTGTGGCCGGCGCGCGACTACTCGCTGCTGAATGGGCGCTCGGCGGAGGGGCGAAGCTCACTACGTCTCACTCCCAGTGAGCTTACGAAAATCTCCAATTGTGACTGTCCTCTTATTAAACGAGCTAATTTAGCAAAACAACGACACACTTCTCTTTCCGAAATACATCACTCCGGCGCCTAGGGGCTCTAGACACTAACAATCTTGCAGGATCACACTCCACTTGAGAGAACGTGAAAGAGTACGAAGTTTTTTTTTAAGAACTTCCAATCGAAGCTCCGGTACATCGTCAAGCATCCGGTGCCACCTGCTCGCACTCGAAAGGAGACTGCGCGTTAGAAGGAGATGAAGTGAACGATCAGAACGCGGACCGGATGGCGGACTCAGTTATGAATGAATCCGCTGTCTCGCTCGGTCCGAGGCGTTTACGTAATGCAGTCTCTCTCGAACACAGGTTGTCGCCGTAGAGGAAGTGAAAGGGTCGGGGGGGGCGTAGTAAATATTGCGCTCCGTGTATCCGCAGGGAGTATTTTCTAAAGAGCCTCGGTTTTGTTACGCCGTAAAGTATAATCCACCAATTTCATTCATAGATTTTGCACTGTCTTGTTACTAGAAGCGATGTATTCCAGTTTCAAATGTTTGTGATACATTTTGTTGTGTTAACATCTTTCGGTAATAATTTATATGTAAGTATGATAATAATATAGGTTTTTAGCTACCAATGTCGGGTTATGTGGTTATTTGCTAACAAAAACATAAAATCCTGTCATTAACCATAAATTATGCAATATTATTCTGTGGCAGGTATCAGGTAAGCAGGAAACAGTACAAATTGGCAGTAACAGAGTAGCTCAATTGATTCTGTGACTATGACAAATGAATGAAACTAAGACAGGATGTTGTGCAGTAGTCCTGCTATATTGCTTAATGAAGAATGATAGACACTTCTAAATGCATAAGAACCTCTGTCAAGTAATGAAGCTAAGAATTGAGATATTAAATCTAAATGATCAGATAGAGGGTGTCCAAGAAAGGTGAGACAGAACATTGACGAACATGACCTATGTCTTTCAATTCGATTTGACAACTCGTTGTAGACACACTTCTGAACGAATATATTGTAATGGTTGTATAAGTATTTGTTTGTAGGTGCGTCAGGCCGGGCCGGGCCTTGTCCCTCTTTGTTCGCGGTATTGTTATCTGTTGGGCGCGGCTGTCAATGTTTGGCCATCGACGAAGCGACGTCGCCACGTGGACCAGACCCTTTGCTAATAACAAATATTTTGACATTAGCATAACTATAAGTCTGATTATCTCGTAAAAGGGAATTTTAGGGATTAGTGTTTTCATATACGTCTCTTAACATTCAAGGCTCTTGTTAAATATAAGATTAAATATGTTGCAATTTAATTATATGACAAACTGCTATTACCTACCTATGATAGTCTTTTACGATAAAAATAATATCTCTTAGTCTTAGATTGCGATACAAATGGACGTTTCCTTTCCTATGCACATTAGATTTTAAGATAGTGATCTCTCAATTAAGCCTGTTTATTAAATATTCTGCGCAATTAAGAAAATTGTGATTTGAATAGTTAGTATTTATTAACCAGATATTATCTCTAAAATATTAAGTTTATTAAGTACTAGAAAATATAACTCTTCGTAAAAAACAATCTATTTATTCTTAATATTTTATTTATTACAAAATGAAACATGTTTTCAACTATTTACCTAAAACATAAGACTAAAATGACTTTCTCTTAAACAAACAAAGGATGTGGTATTGTTTTCGGCTATGTTTGAGTGGCGTGGCCTCACCATGGCGTCGTTTACTACACAGTCTTCCAAACTCAGCAGCTTCGTCATCCTACGAACTATTGTAGTCTTAACAATATATACTCGTAGGCATTTACAAAGTTCACAAAGTACTGTGCAGTTCTAGGAAAGATTCAGTCATGTGTGGTGAGCGAGGCACAAATACTGAACCTACGTATTGTGAAAATGTTTATTAACAATCAAACCTTCCGCTAACATATTTGCATAATGTAATCATGTGAATGGTTATATTTAATAATGTAACTTTAACATAAATAAAGGGTAAATCAGATTAGTATAGTAGGTTCAAGTGCATCTTGCCACAAATCAGTGGGATCCCGTCGAAGCATGTAACCTCTGAGCGCCAGGTGCTATGCGGGAAGTGGTCCCTCGTCTCTCCTGCCCCGCGCCTCACCTCCTCGAGCTCCTCCACACGCCCACACAGATAACAGTAGAGGAAGTGCACACACACATACGTACGTACGCTAATACATCTTATGCCGTGACGTAAAGATCAAATGTGGATGTGTGTTTCTGTAATTTATTAATGGCTTGCATTTGCGTATGCGCTGCTCGTTGTGCATGAAAAATGGCGGATATAAATATGAATCGAGTGGACGCTAATTCAAAAGTACAGTCATTTGAGGAGCATGTCTTGACGCCTGAAAAGAGCCGCCTTAACAGCGTTCGACAACTTAACTTTTGAGCGTTATTTATAGCTGACAAATGTACATTAATTTTTGCTTTAAGGGGACGTACATACATATGTTTTAAGCTGCCATTAAGAAACTGAGGTTATTGCTAAGATATTGTTGTGATTTCATTTAGGTTTAGGTCATCAACTAGCTATAGGTAGATTTTTTGATGATTTCGTAACAGGACACTTTCAATTACTTGGCCTTAGTTTAACAAAGAACAAACTTACATTCTCCTACTATGCAGAAGTTTGCAGTCGTGACTTGTATTATGCCAGTTCCGAGCAGGGTGGTCTTAGTAGACCTTCACATTAGTTGTATAAGTTGACTTTTGAGCTACACAGAATTATTGTAATTCTATTTAATTTGGTTTAGTTTTAAAGTAAATAAAAACAAGAGAAGAAACAGTTTTGTATTGTCAATTGGGTTCAAAGTGTTTTAAGGACAATGATTTATGAATCTGCAGTAGCATAAAAACACTATTAGCATTGTCCTATTATACATAAGTACCAAACGTTAATACCTATATATCTTTAAAAATAAATTGATCGATTTGGCTAATTTTGGTCTTGAATTATTTTGCGGAAGTCCAGAGAAGGTTTAAAATGTGAATATATAAAAATGAATAGCATTTTTTTAATAATTATGGATTCCTTTTGTTTGTTTTAAGTTTATTTTATACAAAAGTTTAGGTCTTCTATTTATCGATTGAGGCAGTACGAAGTCTGCCGGGTCCGCTAGTCAGTCATAATATTCACGCGAGCAAATCCGGGGCAATAGCCAGTATAATATGCATATTGAATACTCACATAAGTGACTCTATCGACGTTTCACTTCTTTACTACACTTCTGAGATTCAACTACTCTTCAACAACAACCTTCAGTAGGGTTTTTTACTGTTTGTGGTTCATGCGTAAAGTACTTTAGGACAACTCCTAGTACCTGTACTTTCATTTCTAATACATTTGTTATCTATCTCATAGATAAGATATTAACTTAAACTTAGTCATTACTGGAATGCTTTTAAAGTTCTTAAGTTAAGCAACAAAGTATTGTACACGATCACCATTCACAATAGAAATTATCAACAGGTAGCTAAGACCTATACAATGTGTCCTTCCGGCATCCGATGTTACCCTATTTCAAACAAAATTATACCTTGTTGCTACAATCTTAAAGTAACTTTTCAAACGAACCACTTAGTCAAATACTTGTTCACTCAAAATGTTTAAGTTACAAATGTTTCAAAGAATTTTGGCACTTATAACAGTTGTGAGAAGGTTTGTTTTTCACTGTCGATGACTAGACTAAGATTCGAGACTTACTATATTGCGGGGTTACAAACCACCCGTTGTAAGGTGATACCGTGGGGAAGTGAGCACCATTTCGGGAAAAGGCTAACAAAATGAACGTACATATTAACATAACTTATGAATTAAAATATATCGTATCTAAAGGGACACTTGTAAGAACACTAAATGTGTGTGTATATGTTTTTTATATCTTATAAACTAAGGTAATAAAAGAGTATACTCTTATATTTCTTTTACTTACTACGGACTGCACGGTTGGCCTAGTGGTTTAAGTGGTCGCCACGCCATATTGTGTCAAGTGTCGTGGGTTCAAATCCTACGTGGGACAACACTTTGTGTAATTTATAAACTGTTGTTCTGAATCTGGGTGTTCTTTGTGTCCGTTTCATGTATGTTTGTAAAAGCCCACGCAATACAGGATTACATTCCTAATGCGTGAGTTGTCTTTAAAAAAGTTATTACCTAACTCCTTTAAGCTTGCAATTCATAGGAGCTAAATTAGTTTGAGTATCTTTTGTGGGTTTAGAGGTTATACCCCAGTAAAAAAAGTTACATCAATGGGAAGATAGTACAACCCATCTTAATCCCGCATTTGCGTGCTGTTCAAATTAGTTCATCACTTCTTTACAATGGATGAGTGTTTCAAGCTACCTGTATTTAATCCCAAATGTTTAATAAGCTGTAAAAACATACACAAATTTTGCATTTCTAATACTGGTGGGAATACAAATCATTATAAAAATTAACATGTTAAAACACGATTATTGTATGAGTGTGTCGCGTTTATGTCTTTTCAATGACATTTCCGGTGTCATGCATTGACGCGTCTGTAATAGGTCGTAGACGTCTGACATAACATTTAAAGAATCATGTTAACGGTGTACCACCATTTATGTTATATTGACACCATACTTTGGTTGTCTAGAAGTTGGTGCTGACCTATGATGGACACTTTATGAATTAAAATAATAATTATCATAATCAATAGTTCGTAATATATTGCTGGATGTAAGACTCTTTGTAGAAAGGAGATTTTGGGCTTTTATAATACGCTATCTAGAATTACTTGGTCTGGATGGTAAACAATAATAATAATAGCTGCATGGATCTCACACACGAATGTCTATATAGGTGTGTAATACATTTAAAAAAATATGTGCCTAAATTTTTTTTTATAAAGTATATGTCTTAATAACAACGAGCTAATGAACACGATTTCTAGTTAGGCACGTCTAAAATGTCCCTTACCAAACAAGTAAAGCCATTCAAGGCAATCAATTTTTATATTAAACCGTAAAAAATATTAAAAACATCACCAAAAATCAATAATTTTCTCTAGACGTGTTTATGTAAAGTTATCAAATCATTAAACGGAATCCTAATTGATTCCCGTCGATGCCACTGTTTATCGACCAAAAACTAACTGCTAACTACGGAGATAACATCTTTTTTATCTTTAAAAAGAAATTTTATCGTAAAACTCAAATGAGGCAATATGTTTTACCGAGAGATATCACGTTACATTACCTCTCGGGGCTTCCGTTTACAGAAACAACGATTGAGTAATTAATATTGATCAATAAATTCTCATAGTAATATCCATCGGATATATTTACACTTATATTTAATTTGTAAGATGCTTAAATTACAAAATAATTACAAACTTTTAGATGTTATTACGATAAAAAATTGTTGTGAATCCGAATTTACATAAAGCACTTCTAAAAAAATCATTTATAAAAACCCAAGTTCCAACAACAACAAAAAACTATAACCATAACTCATGTGTGAATAATGTTCATACGTCGATATAATATGTAGGTACTTTCGTAGTTGTGTTATGAGAAAACTATACTAGACACCGTATCTACTACATAAATCGTCCTATATTAATTAAATATAATGGTTCACTGATACGTTTCTGTTCCCAACAGGCCACTGATCGAGAACAGGTTCTCGCTCATTTAATTTATATTGCCCAAATTAAATTAACATGAAATCTAAACATTATCTATGGAATATTAACTAAATCTGTTTCGTGTTATCTAACATTAGTTAACGTTATCTTTAATAACGTTTAGGTAAAACAAAACGCACATCGGTAGGCCATATTATCCGTCCCACGAGAACTCATCTCCAGATAAATAAACGAACGCACAATCCGAGTTATCTTTGCTTGTCAATAATACCAAGTTCTCACAAATAAAGAGCCGCTCGTAACGTACAAAGCGAACTCATTGTGCGATTACTCAGAGACGCGATCTAGACTTGAAATAAAAATAATCACAAACAGTAAAATGTCGAACGGAACCATAAAAAGTTGAGTAAAAGGCGTCGAAAGAAGGCAGCGAATTTTGAAGCAAACCAGTTTAATGAGGGTCGAATTTAAATACGAAAATAAAGCGGTTCCCACGGAGTCGCTCGCGGGAACGGAAGCCTCACGATGTCGCGGCGACATGGCGCGACTGTTCATATCGCGCGATCATCGCTCGACGCCGACGCCTTTCGCGGCGAGCTTCTCCGACGACCGCAAGCTCCATTCACAACTTTATCTAAACTTGCCGATACATCGAGTCGGAGGTCGATTATAATTGACCTTAGATATGCGATCACACAACTCCCGTGAAATTGATTCGATTAATAATCGTATCTCACTACGTTTTTGTCGATATGATTCGTTACGGTGGGCAGTAATTTATACCATATATAACGGTGCTCTGCAATCGGTAGCATTTTAGACCATGCTATTAATTATCGTTATTCATTAAAGTGTAAGAACTCACTAAAAAATAATATTATGTAATAATAATCCATCACAATTATGTGTGTATCAGAAATATTACTTGAACCAACATCAACTGACTTTCAAAACTTTTTTTAGAGATGTTTTATTTAATCCTCGCATCTTGGCTTATGGAATTAGGTAGTTCATTAGGTAAACAACATTCTTAACAGTTTTGTTTATCGTCTCCGAATCTCCATATTAAATTTTTGATGACAAATTGCTCAGAGTAGTGTGTTTTACTGATGTAACCTAATCGATTACCATGGTACACTATTTTTTCTTGTTTGTTTAGTTTATTTCGTTAGCATTGACCCGTTCATGGAAATGTCGCGAAAGAAAATTTATTTTTCGAAATGTACAATGTGTAAACACGTCTCGAGGTCCGATCGGTGTGTTTGAACTTACTTTCGATAATGTCAACACGCCTCAGTCAACGGAACTTGCTTCAACGTCTGTGTACCTTTTAAAATCTGTTTTTAAACCTCTTTCTACATAGGTAAAGGACAATAGAAATCGCAAGCATTTACATACAACAATTTGAAGGTCTGTATGTCAAAGCTTAAACCCCAAAAATATTGAGTTTGAGATCCGAAGGAAAAAATTAAAAGAAAGAAATCATATCAATCAACATACATAAATGTCTTAATATGTATCTAAAACTAACAAAAAAAAGAAAAGACTTTGATAGAAGACGTCGGACATTGTAGAAGTACAGATGTGAGTTTCTGAGACTGCTTAAAACTGCCCTCCCCGGCAATGTGTCA
The DNA here is from genome assembly GCA_932526445.1 of Phragmatobia fuliginosa. Classification (NCBI taxonomy): domain Eukaryota; kingdom Metazoa; phylum Arthropoda; class Insecta; order Lepidoptera; family Erebidae; genus Phragmatobia; species Phragmatobia fuliginosa. Next base: position 11,679,860 of record OW052074.1, on the reverse strand, counting down.
CCCTAAAAGATATAAATTAAAATGTACAGCACCTATTCTTATATCTTTTTTATGTTTGTTTGTTAAAACTATGAAGAAAATTGGAATATTAATGACAATCTGATTATCCTGTTGACATTATATTAACATTAGTTTATTATTGTTGCAATATATGTATACCAACATAACCTGACTCTCTTTTTTTTTTCTGTGCGGAAATCCCTTCGGATACCACCCTACGTAGGCTACGTAGGTAGGTAGGTAGACTGACTCCCCTAGGTACGTTTGTTTGTTTTCTGTATTTTTATACAATTATTTAGTATATTTGAATTCCGCCAAGTGGCCTCCAAAATTTCTGCTTGTTCATGTTAATGGAACAATAGGAGAAAAACCACAGTTATCATGTAATAGAAGTTGGACTACGCTCCACCACCTATTGTTATATGATTAAAGTTCTAATAACTCTAGTAGTTTCGCCATTTGAACTGTCCGTTGTAATAGAAGTACGGAACTCTACACCTCGCGTGACCTGACACGCACTTGGCCTGCTTTTTTCTTTTCAATTCAACTCACCTTTAGAATGTGCTTTTAGTCTTACTAAACTGCAATTATTATTTAATGTTCATGTAATTACCGACTCGTGAAGAGAATAAAACTGGTGTTAATACATGCTAATGCTAATGACTAGTTACGTTCTAGTCTCTCAATGCAATTATCATTAATGTGTATGTATCAGATGTAGAACATCTGCCATGATATAGTAGTATCGAGTCCATTTAGAGTGATGTATGACTGTTTGAGCAAACATGTTGCAACTTAAACATCTCGGCTCATTGAGCACGGAGCGCGCTTGTGAATGATATGTTCAATGACTAAAACTGGGCGAGGTTGTGTGTCTTCAAATCAATGAATGAACGTGACGTAGCCAAACGTATTTATGTAACATACATTATGTAACATTTTTGTATATAAATTGCTGTATATGTTTACTTTATGTTAATGTACAGGAGTCTTTCTTAACGCTGCGTCGGTTACGTGAATTATAGAAGAGTATTGTATATGTTGTTTATCGTCTTTACTTTCCTTGGTTTGTTCAAGGATTTTACATAAATCTAGGTCCAGAGCTACCTCAGGAGCTACCTCTCCCGTATAATTCCCTCTACCTTATTATTATATAATTTAAGTTGCCCATCAATTTTCTATATCAGAAACTGCTGATCAATAAAGTTTATTCCTAATTTGTTTCTACTCGTATATTTGTATTATTTAACAATTTTTAACTGGATAAACCTAATTGGTTCTGTGGTAGTGATATAAAAAAATTGAATCTAAAACATTTTGTCTGCTTCACTTAACAGATCAATCACGAATGGAAATGTACTCATTGACAACAGATACTGAATATTATTAGAAATAACTTAAGAGTTTATTTTTGGAAAACAATTGGCATTCTGCGTTTAAAAAATAGAAATATCTACTTAGGCGCAGTATAAATGTAACAAGCGTAGCTAGTTTAGAAAAAAAATAGTTCAAGATTATTGAATGAACCAGAATTATCTTAATCCTTATAGTAATTTACCTCTTCCGTGAGTCACACATGAGATGTAGCTCATTGCATAACACCACCACGTTCGTTGGATGAGATGTACATTTGTGTTTACTTGTCCACAGTGTTTGCTGTGATAACAAGTCGGAATCGTTCGAAAGAACCACAAAAACCTTGTGACTCACTGCAATAGTCTGCAGCAATCCTACAATGAGTCCCACGTGGGAAGTTTTTGTCGCTATTATTTACAATTATTGTACAATGTTATCGGGTTTGGAATTCTAGTTATTTATTGCTTTTATCACTGGTAGAGATGAGATACTACAGCAAGGGTAGATTAAGAGTATCTTATCAATAGCGCATCATGTACATTATTTTGTAATTATTATTATGTTATTACCACAAGACCCAAAATAAGCAGCGCTTATTATAGATTTTAGAAATAGCTTAGACTGGCTTTTAGAATGTAGATAGAAATATAGACATATTTATATTTTTCGACATTCTGAATCTATTGTATATTAAATATAGAGATTAAAGTATATCTTTGTGTGTGTGACCAGGTAGGGTCTAATTATAGAAAGCGTTATACACCGCAATTTAAGCTCTTGTATGTATTAGTTACTCAGTGGTTTACGTATAAACCTTACAGGCTTTACTTATTACACTATTGTTAACAGTCTTCATCCTAGCCTTATTTCCAATATTATTTGGGGTAGGCTACTAGTTAACAGTATGTTATAAAATTATCTATTTGAAATAAATTGAACTATTAACTGAATAAATTAAAACAAATTCAGACCAAGAAATAAAAGTGTATTTAAGTTCGTTAGTTAACTTTTAGCGCAAAAATAACTTCATAAATAAAGATGAAAATGTCATGGATATCTTGCTAGAGCAGTTATAACCATAATGATGTACGATTGCACTTTCCACGTCACCGGTTGGATAAACAACTTCTAAGCATATAGATAATATACGTTATACGAACACCTAAGTCCACCTGCGATACGATTATATTCTCATTAATGAACAATAAACATAATATATCATTCGATTGGAATCCGTTATTATAGGTTATAGCATAAATCATTAACACGACGTATTTATTTAACATTGTTGCAAGTTATTGTATGTTATAATAGGTCAGGGATATGACAGTACCCTTGACGTATTTACATGTTAAACCACTTAATTCAATTCGCAAGTGGCTTAAATGTAATTATAATTTTATAGCAAAACTAGCTGTTGCCTGCGGCTCCACTCGCGTCCTAGGGGTCTGGAAAATAGATGTTGACTGATTATCAGACCTACCCGATATGCACATTTCCCACAAATCGGTCTAGCCGTTTCGGAGGAGTTTGGTAACAAACACAGCGACACGACAATTTTATATATTAGAAGATTTGGCGCATGGAGGAAATGGCAAGGCTTCGCCAGCTTGGAGTTGGGTTTCCGTATAATCGTAGGGTATCTACAGAAATTATTGTACATGTTGTAATTTTTTACAATCTGTATGATAAATCTCTTGCAGTAGGAATATTCCTGTGTTACGGGGGGCTTTACAGATATACAAAAAAAGGTACTCAGACAAAAAAGCTTGTAGATCTCACAAAGTGTTGCCTTATGTTGGGTTCCAACCTACAATACTCAGTGACAGTGATTGCTCAAATCGCTAAGCCATTCGCTAAACAAATTCGATGATAGTAATGTCTTTGTTTACAAAAGTTTTTGTAGGATATAGATTATAGGAGAGATCACTAACGACGTGTGGGAAGACAGTATAACAACCTTATTATATTCGCAGATCAATGGAGGATTTAGACTGCTTACTACTAGTTTGTTGACTTGTTATTCAGAATGGCCAAATCCATTAAATTTAAAGGACATACAATTGGTACATTATAGATTTTCAAAGTTAAATTTAGCAAAAAAATTAAAGAAGCTTTTTTGGTGGTGAAGGAACTGTATATACTACGTGTTTATGTATCAGTTTGTACAAATATTACCAATTAACTCTTCTTAATTGAAAAGTTTTCTGTACAATATTACAGAATTAATTGATGACAGCTTTTTACCAAAGGTAAATAAGTTAGCAACATCAACATCATCTTTTCGCTTCTTAAAGAATATAGCTTTATATATTAAAGCTCATAGAAAAAAGCTAAACTACTTTATGATAATATTAGATCGTTAAAATCATTATCGAATGTAAATCAAAGCGCGACAGAAAAGGGTTTCGATACAATCAACAAACGCGTATTATATTCTTTTAAAATCGATTTTCTTATGAAGATCGTAATCAATTTCCATGGTTATTATAGCTGATGACATTTTTATGTGGCATTGGACGACATCTATGTCAATATCAAGATCGCTTACCGTAGTCCCAGTCGATTAGAAAATCGATTTGTTTTACATTTTAATCAGTGATTAACTTCCTACGTCTTGTAAACGTCAAACTAAACGTTACTGGCTGTAAAATTGAAGTCGAAATGTATTCTGTACTTAACACTGTTAACCTTGAGCGGAGTTATTTGATTTTTTTAAATTTGAACTGCGGTCCCGGTAGTCGAATTTCTCAATAGCTCTTAATTTAGAGTACGTAATATACTTGCGGTTAAGTATTTATCGAGATGTGAAGATAGACCGTCGGGTGGACGGAGGCATTTGAGATAGCGAGATAGAGGGGCTTGATAGCATCGCTACTGTCAGCTCCGGTGCACTGCCTTGCATAGAATTGATTACCAATTAGTGCAGCATCAGCCTTCACTGGAGCATTTATCTGTGACACCAGTTGTAAAATGCTTCGATCTATGATTATTTTACGCCGCTAATGAAGTCTATCTCAAAGCTATGGGTGATTATATATTGAGACAGGCGTTATACAACATGTTTAAATAAGGTAGCACCTATAAGATGCTCGTATAATGTTTTGGGCATAAATTAAGCTCGACTGTTCTTTTTATCGTCCTGAGTTACAAAAATGTTTTTTTCTTACTCGTTAAACTTAGAACGGATTATTTTAACTTTTATTATTATTTCAACAGAACTTTGAACAGAGAATTGAATTGGTGAGTCGGTTGTACGTAGTTAGTACTCGAACTGATTATAATTGACTATTAAAAGGCGATTGCTAATTGATTGAGTTTCAATCCGCAACCTTTGTCCTAAGATCAATCTGACCGAAAAATCAATTTCTCAAAAAGCTTTCTCTCTCTCTTAGCGGGGTTTCTTAATAATTAAGTTACTAGCTCTTAATAGTCTCATAATTCGGGGGATAAAACTGGATTAAAATGGTAATAAGGTAAATTTGTAGTTTTTGTTTTACGATCCCATAAATCATATGTCCATAAAAATTATAACATCTCCAGCAGAAATTTACATAATAAAATAAATGGCTAATATATTTTGTGTGATAGAATTTTGCGTGGGAACCAACCTGTTCACAGTTAATTAGTCAAAAATCGAGCAACAATTCTGACAAATAGTTTATTATAAAATTCATATCGCATGTGTAGTAAGTTTAAACTGGAGTTACTCAAATTTTTACTGCATTTTTTTTTGGTTTAGCGATATTTATGTTTTAAAAATGTTTTACTAAAATTCAAATAAACTTATATTTTACAAAACGGTAGATAGCAAGGTAAGAAAGCTCAAAAGACAGAATCTTTTCGACGCTTTATGCATCATGATGCATAAACAGTGACGTTTTAGCTCGTGTGAGTATATCATATAGATCTTAATATGTGCTAATGTAATAGAGGATATAGATATTAGGTATTAAAAACATGATAAAACTATAATGTTCGACTTTCATCAACATCTACATATAATATTTTATTTTGCCGTAAAGAGAACACCGATAGAGATATGAATGCCATTGGAACAAATCACAGGGAACAGACAGGTTGATGCCCTCATAGAATTATAATTATGTTTTCGAGTAGCTACAGATTTAAAAAGGCATAATAATCGAAGCGATGTGATTTCTAGCTACTATCTGATGCGTGATCTGTGTGAGTTCTGGACCCGTAGTGATTAACATACTCTTTCCATTAAATTTGATCGTTATTCTTTTCTAATCGCGGTCGGAGTGAGGTCGGAATCGCGGTCGACCGGTCTTTGGTGTTGCAACATTTTATATCTTGTCATGTCGACCGTTCTAAGCGCCATCGTGAGAACATATACACTCAATATTTTATTATTTTGTTCAATTGATTGTTTGAGTGTTAACGAACATGAAAATACTCGAGTGTATTTGTAATCGGTATTAAGGGATCATCTATGATGTATGTCTATCAATATATCTTGCAACTTTACCTTTCAGATATTAAATTGAAATATTGAAGCTGGCTATGGTTTCAATATTTCAGTTTAGATGAGTTTAGTCACGTTCGTTGGTCATTTGGCGTAATTTTGTTTGATACTGAGTGAGTTTCAGTGGATGGTTCTGGTTTTTCAGTTCGAAGAAATGGCCAAAATGTTTCAGCTTGAGTAGATGGTAACTGTTACGCTTTCTACATAATTATTCTCTATCCTATTACCAGCTAAGGTTGGCAATAAGTGAAACCTTAATTTAGTACGTCCAAAAATACATCTGCGTGAGTGAGTATTTAATAAAGAACTTCAAACTCTATTTTATTTAATTCACGGACTAGACATGAAGATGTCACAGTGCTCTGACGGACTCCCAGCACAAAAACATAAGTAAAAACGCTCATTTGTGATCTACATAAATAGGTGTGGTTGCGGTACTGAATAAATTAGATCGATTAACCGAGTTTTATCTTATATCGCGCGAGAAAAGATTCTGAACTAAATCGAATCGTGAAAGTTTAAATAAGAACTTTGTTGTCGCGAATATGTATGTGGTCAAGCTCAGAAAATCGATTATGTTCAATACAATCTCGTTATCAAGTGTTCAAAATCAGTTAGCAAGTAAAAAATTGCTTTACAGATTTTAAGGAGGTAATGCGGAGTAAATTGCGCAATTTAGTAAAAGTTATATGTGCAATTAGACGGCAGCGAAAAAACCGCAGACGTGAACACACGTCCGCGCCGGCCCAACAGCGGCACGGTGCACAACCGCGGCACGGCTGCCATACCAATAAAATCCCGAGTAATTCCACCGATGCCCATCTATCGGGCGGCACAGCACCCGACACAGATCAACACACCAATATACTTTTTTCAAAACTTTAATGAGTTTGTTACTTGAAAACGAAAAAGTAGCAGCTTCATCCAACTTATCACAACAGAAATGAATTAAACATCTCTTATTTACCGCGACGCCTATAACCAAAATAGCTGAGTTCAGTTATAAATCAGAAATGCATCAACAATTGTGACCGCCTCAACGATGTAAACGACATCAAATAAGTTTAGATGAAATTAACGATTAACAATAAATATCTTCTATTTTTGTAGATACGCTTTTATAGACAGATATTTTTGAGTTTTTAAAAACATCGTAGGTACTTATAATTGTTAGCCGGACGGCAGGAAATGTCCGGTAAAAAAACCTGACAGTCAGCATCTCCATAAGACACGGGAATCTTGCCTTCCGCTAATTATTTACGATATATTGCGTAACGGTGAAACGCCGGGAAGGAGACTGGAAAAAACGTGCTCAACAGGATGCGAGCCACCGTTGAGTCGAGACCCCATTAATCTATATTTAACCGTAACACGTTGTGATAAAGTCCACAACGCTGCGACGATTAGAATAACCTGGTCACTTTTAGAATATCTTTATTCATATTTCGAACGATTTCGATAAAGCAGAAATGGGCCCGATCGATTATCAGCCGTGTCCAAAACTGGACCCTACGAGTAACTGAATATGGTCTGGTTTTATGGTGTATGTTCACAGAGCACCGGTCTGTTTACGCTGCCGTCGTAATTAAAAATACCATAGCAGGAACCAGGAAGAGTGTCGTACTATCTCAACAGTTAGCCGGAAATCGCTAGATCTGTGAGTTCATTCATAAATGAGAGGCCGGTCGCGACAATGTTGTATGACAGGTTGGTGCACCGAGCTATACTGACTTTTATTTATACCGACTATAGACATACATTCCCGGAGCACTAGGCTGTAGATAATTAAACATGAATGAAACGCACCATAATTGAGTAGAAATGTGAACAAACATTATGTCAACTAGCCCACGTACTGTTTTAGTTTCCATAGGTTTGTTTGAACATGTACCTACGTTGGGTACTAACCGTAAAATAAATGTTTCATTGATATCTTATGCTACACGTATCTAAGGGAAGTAGAAACAAGTTTGTCAAGTAACCAAAATTAATTACAGTATCTGTAACCACAGAACCGCAATTTCATTCATTAATAAGTGGAACGGATATAAGTTCCGAATAAGTTACAATTACACGACGTGCTACTTTGACTCACGAAAATAGTCAGATATTATTTGAGTCCTGGTAAGTCTTACAAAATACCTAAGTTAGTTTTACAAATAACCACACAGTATCAACTCTAGGAACATCGCTTTGGGCGGTAGGATCGCCGATTGTCACGTTTACTCGTATATGTTAACTCTTGTTTTCTTTATATTTATGTATGTACAATGAAGATCAAATACAATACATATGTGGTGCCTTAATTATTAACTCTAATAAATCTGGGTAGTGCGTGTGTATCTTAGAGCCTATATATACTTACACACGTAAACGTTCAAAAACACACATAAAAATTCTGAAGAAATTATTTAAAAACTCATGCTCTAGCTACTTAAATTTCAAGATGATTTTTTAATTCAGTTACTATATAGGTAGTAATTTTTCGTATAATTTATTGTAGCAGGTCACTTTGCATATATTATGTAATCCGAATGTATGTCAAATAATCATAAATGTTCGTGTTTGTTACACAAAGAGATGACGTGTAACAATTAAGGTTCGTGTACGCTCGAGACGTAGGGGCGTCTCCAGGCCAAAGGGCGAGGCTCTGATTGCTGTAATCGAGTTAAGGCGAGTGGACAACAAAACAAAAAGAGTGAGGCAATTAGCAAGCGTGGGCGCGCTTCCGCCACCGACAGGGACCTCTAATGCACTTACCGAGATCGTTCTACAACAAAAAGTTAATTATAAACTATGATGATACTATACGAACGTTTTCGTTTAAGACTTATGGATGTTTCTTAATAAAGTTGTTTTAAATGCGTTGGTTACACTGGAAGTGCTTTTAAAGGTGATGTTCGAACATGTAAACATATTCGTTTAAGATAAAAGTTTTAAGTGATTTTTGTCAACAAAAAAGTTTCAAACAATTTTCAAGTTCCAAAAACACTACTTAAAAATCCAGATCCATACAATTTTCCATGTTTATTATTAAACCAAACAAAAACCAAATATTATGTTATTATGATATAAGTAATATATTATCATGCGGTTTAAAATAATTGAATTTCAAATTCTCCGACCTCGGAAGTAAGATTTCCAATATATTTTTGATAAATGAGAAAAGTATTGTGCTGGGTTAAAATAGTGTAAAGTAACATATAATACATGTTGTTTTAACACTGTGAATTAACAGAGATGACATTCCAATATTGTAAATAAAAACATCGACACTGAAGTCACTTATATACGGGCTATAAAAATTGTATCTTGTTGGCTATTTTTCTTGACCAATATAGCTCAGTATATTTGCAACTTTAAGGAAACGGGATCAATTGCAATATAGCCGGCTAGACATTAAATACTTGTAACTATATTGAAATATATTGACAATGTCAGCAATTGTTGCACTGTGTTGAGATATATAATCAGTTTAATCAGCAACTTGGCGGCTATAATATTGCAGCAAGATATTGTCAAAAAAAAAATAGCCCGTTTACGAGCACCTTAAGAATGGCCTAAAGTCGTATAGCCGCAAAACGCAGACTTGAAGTTTATTTTTAGTGTTTTGTGCAGAAAAGGTAAGACGTACCCTATTACTAAGACTCTGCTGTCAGTCCGTCTGATCGTCTGTCACCAGATTGTATCCCATGAACCACCACAGTGAGATTGTTGAAATTTTCACAGATGTTGTATTTCTATTGCTGCTATAATAACAAGTACTAAAAACAGAATAATAAAAATATTTGAAGGAGACTCCCACTTAACAAACGTGATTTGTTTACTGATTTTTTATCAATATTAATAACGATAACATTGATTTCTATTAATTGTTGGAACCCCTTCTACGCGAATTCGATTTGCGATTTAAAAATAATTATTAGCCGAGTTTTATAGAAGAATATTACTTAGTTTAGGTTTCAAACTATATACTAAGTGTTTTACGAGAAATCGTCTATACTTATGTTTAATACATTCTCATAAAATGCATCACGAAAGGTGATTTAACATTTTCTTATGTAAATGTTTTCTTAACAGTTGACCCGGCAAAGGTGATTATTAGAAATCTATCTAGTGACCTATCGCAGGGTCCTGGATTTATAAACAGATAACTGATGATAGCGTAGAACTTAAGATTTCCCTTAACATTTTAAGTTTATTCGTGAAAATGTAAGAGACAAAATCTATATTTTGTTCTTAATACCTAGCGCTGTTTTATTGAACGTTAGTCACTCGTTTTGAAGCGATGTACCATTTAAAAGCATTTAGTGAAGGACATGTAAAAAAGAAGCCCACAAGTGCACATTAGAGTGGACGTGGGCGCGTAAGGAAGTGAGACTGGGATGATGAGGAGCCACCGCACACTGCAAATAATCATCACTATTTGTATTATGTAACCTCTGTGCATCTTTCAAGGTTTCTACACTGTGGAAAGGTTGACTGGTACAGGACACACAATATCACCCGTCTCCAACTAAGCAGTACTATAGGTACTAGACATTTGTTAAAAATACATGTATACTTTTTTCGTAGATATAATGTAAGAAGGTACAATGTTCTAGAATTTAATACAATGTAGAAAAAGAAATCCACTTCTCCTTTTCCTTTCCCCTTTTTCTTTCATTTGCGGGCGCCATTTTTGAAATTTATATAGCATAAGTCACTATCACAATTTTAATAATTCAACGACACCTTACATTACAAAATCCCTCCACCCGTTTGGACTGCATGGCGTTCCAAAGTAATGAACATACATACATGCGCTCGAAAAAGATTTCCTTGAGGGTAAATGAATGAAATGAAATGTGTCTATGGATCTCTAATTTGACTGCTACGGATAGCGTAATGGCATAAGCTGTCATTGCATTGACAATACTTTGTATGGTTAACAAATTGTTCTTCCGAGTCTGGGTGTTCTTTATGTCTGTTTCGTGTTTTGGACTCAAAACCAGTTGATGATGCTTCTGAAAATAACAATCAAGCAAATCAGATGGAGATCAACACCCTCACGTCAACTGTTTCACACAAATAATAAGTCTTTGTAAGATTCGAACCTTGAACTTGACCTAATTAAACTCGGCCGCGTGAGGCGGCTGTAATTTCAATCACAATATACGACTAACTTGAAATAGCTCTTTCTCAAGTTCAAGAAGAGCGTTTTAAATTTCTGCTTTATAGTGATAAAAAGGTTACCGAAGCTGTATCGTATCATATGTACCGTATCTGATTATGAAAATACATTTACAAACGACGATCGTGAATTGAAGTTTATGAAACACCTAAATATATACAGACGTTAGCAAAATGTAGGTCAAGAAAAATATTATTTTCTCTAATTACATCGATAACTATTACATATTCGCAGGACGCTGTCAGTGTTATCCCCGCGACAGGAAGTTGTCCGCCGGACGCGCATATCTATCTAGCTACCTTATCTATCTCATTCTCTTTATAGATTTGTCATACACATCTATCTCACTCTTTCGTGAATAGTTTCATCCTCTTCCAACATACGTAAATTAGATATCAGTCTCCTGCTTGCTCCAGTACCATTCCATTCACGCGTCGTGTAATGAGGCGGTCAAATTTTACTTTGTATGTTGTCCGTTACAATATTGCGGCGTCATTCAGCCGGCAACGCCAGTGAACATGTCGAATGGCCACTCTCCAACCGGCTACTGTTTAATGATACGTTATTACAAAAACTATCTAAAGAAGTGCTGCATGTTTTATATAAAATTTCAACAGCGTTGTCTAATTTTTATTTATTCGTTCCGTTCTGTATGTACCTGTACTAATAAAAAAACTGGTACAGCTCGTGTAACGGCAATGGACCAGAAGCTACGACATGATACAAGAGTGGCTAGAAATCATCTCCACGTCCGGTCATTCCGCCAGTTGCTGCGTTTTAATTATTAATGAAACCGGCCGCCGCGGGAAAGCCGCACTACGCCCGGTCCGCTTCCGCTCGCAACGTTGCGCTTCATTCATAAAACCAAATAGCTCTCTTTAAATGTCTTATCTTACGTGGGTATTCATTCAATTGTAGACTCTAACACCTCGACTAAAAGTTCATATTCGATTCTCGCGACGAGAATAAACGCCGTTTATGCATTTCACAGTTTGCGAACAGAAATAGCTATAGTAAAAAGTCGTAACTCAGAGTGAACGCATACGAAAGTGGTTTATCCATCGACAGCAGAAAGTTGTTTTCCGTCCGAGGAAATGGTACCAATTAGGACTTATAAGGTGTTAAGGTTCTCGGTTGATTTACTCGCTTGTCGTGAATGGGATGCGTTCTGTGGTCGGTGAAGTGCGAAGATCTAGTAATCGGTGAATGGAGTCACCGGTGTCCCCTGGCCGGACGCTTCTTGACCATATAGACACTTAGCAACCACCGGAAAAACGCTATGGAATGACATTTCTTACAGCATTCAGACTACTATCTAATGATTACGTTTTACATTAAGGAAACTTGGAGGTAATGGAAACTCTGGAGATTGCGTAGCGTTCAGCCTTTTTAGTGGTACAAGCCTACATAAGCAATGCGATAACATAATTAAGGAAAGAGAAATCTACATCCTGCATAATCGTGCAATGATACTTACGTCTTAGTACGTATGTATTAGACTGTGAGAATTATTTTACATAAGAGCACAAATATGGACTTCATTGATAAATTACTTGCCTAATTTTTAACGAATCCGCTAATTAATATGCAGAATAAAAATATCGGCTCCAGCTTCCGATTTCAAATCTAGGATATTTAGTAACCAGAGGAAGTCTAGTAGACGAGGGCCGTTAAATTTGTTGTTCGCTGTTTCGAAACCAGCTCATTGACTATATTTGAAAGTCAAAAGTGTATTATTATATTGATGGTGATTGTTCAAACGGTCTATGTTATGTAAGACGTAGCTGTAGGCACTTACAGAGTAAGCAAAGTTCCTATCGAGAAGGGGTTTCGTTACTACCTGTTTAATTTAAACATGGATGGTTCTTCAACTGTTGAGTAGTTTAACGGCGACATATAAATGTGAAGAATGTATTGTGTCAGTTGATAATTTCATCAGTATAAAATTATACTCAACGAAGAACTGAATCTATCTCGAAGCTGTAAAGTATAGTAGTTATGATGGAGATGACAGATAGAAGATCTTGTTACCGTGTACCATTCTCGTGATACGCTTGATACAAACTTAAATGTCCAAAGCGTAGTTAAGCAGAGACTAGAACCTGGCACCAATAAATGATGCCGGCGTGTTGTCTACATCGCACAAATGATATAAATAAACCTAGCTTGCTCATGTATAATAGAAAGTTCTGCTAATATTATATTTAGCTTTAGCAACAAGCTGCGCTTTAACTACTAAACAGGCCACGTGAATCAGTTATAAGGATAAGCATTAGGTTACTAATAACTGAGTAAAACAAAATTCGACTTAGTAATTGGTCCAGTCATTCATTCCCAAGGTATTGATTGCAATTCACTGGTGAGACGAGAGCTATTTACATACAAGAAAACGAAAGGCGTAGCGTGTGTGAGGTCATTTAAAATACACTGAAAAAAATCTTTTGAACTACCTTTTTGACGGTTTAATGCAAATTGACAAAGGACGAATACCCGATTATCTAGTTTCAATATTAGAGTTAGGTAAGCTAAAATCAATACGTATCTAAAATACTACTAATAAAATATATCAAACTAATATATAAATTAGTTTTATCATAGACGATACTTTGTGTCTTGTTTATTCAGTATCAAACGAATACGATTACAAGTGTAATGAATATGCGATTTAATTAATGCATGCACTCGTATAGTATTACAGACAATTTGTCCGCATCGGACGGTCATCGCAATATTTCTCGGAAATAATCGATGAGTTCCAATTCAAATTTTCGAGTATTTCGCAGGAACAAAAAGGTTTCGGTGCCACATAGTCTGCAGCCACAAAAGAGCGTCTTTTTTTACAAATTTCGGGTACCTTAGAAATGCAACCTGTGGATTAGCTTTACAAATTCGGACTTTATTTCGATGCGATTAAGTCGGAATTGTGTGAGAGGTATTATTTTCGCTATAATGAGCAACGTTTTTGCGTTACCTGGCATACAATATGGCAGCAATGTTCACCGGATATAGTAGTTTGGTTTATGAATGAATGGTGCGGAATAAAAAATCTTAGGATGATGCACGAGCGATTTGTCGCCGTCATCCGATACGGTGCGCGGACGCCGACTTGACGGTGATTATGAGATCACGTTACGCGGAAGATGTTGTTAGGAAGCTCCATATAATTGTACTATTTTGCCCTTCATTACACATTACACGACAGTGCTGAGAAAAAACACCCGTTTTACGAATGGGTAACAGTGTAATGAGTAGGTATGAGTTTGTGAAGAAACTCTACTGAAGATACGATCCTTCGCCTATGAAATATTTAGTTAAGTATATCGAACCCATGTGTTTACTTTTTTTATATTTTATTGTATTGAATGTGTGTATGTATATGTAGTTTTGTATGTATCTGTAATATAAAATACATTTTAAGAGGTTAGTCCTTTATTTACTTAGCTGTTATGAATAATGTTCTTTTTGCATCATATTTCTAGAACACCTAAAGGTTGACTGGCAGAGAATGCCTCGTGGCATTAAATAAATAAATACATAATTATTCGTTATTGCATCTGTTATTAGGTAAATAGTTTGAATGAAGTCATCTTGAATTTCTTCAACTTGGTAGATGATACTTGTCGCCACAGTGTCTCGTTGTTCTAACTTTTTTTGAAGTACAATTCACACCAATAAGAATATATCACTATCTATCTACACAAATAAATAATATTGAAGTATCTATTTGTAACTTCAAATAAAGAGTTTTTCACTAAATATCTACAACAGTATACATATACAGCAATTACAAAAAAAGTTGCTTGTTGTTGTTTTTAAAGGTGAGAGTTACACAGATTTAAAAAAGTACAATTCTTGATTTTTGATAGATGGAATTATTTTCGAACAACGCGACGCTCGGACCTTCAATTCATAAGCTTTAAAATAACATTAAGAAAATATAGGCAGTGCAGCCAGAATAATTCATCTCTGCATGTAAATATCTCATTAGCCGTTGATGCACGTACATGCAATGTTCGAACACCTGTCAATTCCAACGTTTTAAATTCAAATTTTGTTACTTAAGTTACTTATAACCAACGCTTAATAAATGTCATCGTCTCGTGTTAATATGTAAGCATGGGTTTATTTATATTTTATTTGACACTTCGGTCAACCACATAAGATATTAACAGGTCTTCACGAACGTTTTTCTGAGTCTGTTTGAATTTTGAAGTGTTGTTCAAATAATAATTCAAACAAATGATGACATAATTTCTGAAATAATTTACATAAATGTTAACAAATTAAAAGCTTAATTTGTATAGTTCATAAAAATCATTTTTCTGAACCTTTTAAAGTTTTCAGCTTAACTTTTAAATTATTTGTGTTACATACTACCAATGCAATATGTTTAACAAACCATGTTTCTGTTTCTGCACTCGTATGCTATGCGAATCGTGAATCTTTAATATTGTAGTGTCAGTTAAAAATATTTAAATTGTTAAGTGACTTTGTTACGAACCCAACAGATATAAGAGATTTGTTTTTGTTATGTGTTTAATTACATAGAATATAATATAAATGATGTTGTTTGTGCCACTTCAGATTCTTGCTGTCGCTAACAAAATGCCTGTCGTATCATTACAATATCTCATTTGGTGACTTTAACAAATCAACACATTATGCTCTCAAAATATTATGTGTGCGATGTCAGCGCGGCGCAAGCGCACCGTTGGCGATGTTCTCCATTTTCAAGAAATGATCAATCATAAAGCGCGAGGTGATTTTTCACGAGCGCCTTCGACGCGTTTTGTTTTCCCAAAACATAAAATGAAGCTCAACCACATTTTAAATATAGATTGAAAATGTCGAAAATAACTAGTATGTTGAAATAACATATCTCTCACCTGGTTGGGAATTCAACGTCTCCGCTGTTTACGAAATCATACGGACAATTTCATCGAAGAAAAATATAATTTTAGTTTTGTTTCTAATTAATTTAGAACGATGCAAAATACTCCATCATTAGAAAGCTTTACCTGGCCACACAAAAGGAGTTTAAACATACTTTTTATTCTTTGTATCCTCGAGCACAGAGTTAAAAAAAAGTATTTATATATCAAAATTTTTAGATTTATTTACAGCCAAATTTATATTACGTGATACAAATATTAGGATATTGTAGTTTCCTGTGGATAAAATCAATAATTTAAGAGAATTCGGAAATTGATAGCCATTAAAGAGATTAAATATGAGATTAGTTACTATTTTCCGGTTTATTACTTTTAATTATCAAAGTATTAAAACTAAATTTTGACAAAACTACTTTTAAGTACCGTTTTGACGCTTAATAAAAAGTAACTGACTGGCTTTAAAAGACAAAATATAGATGTTATAAAATATAATAATGCATGTATATAGTCGACATTTTAATACGTACAGAAAATTCTTTGTGATGGAGCAAGGTGAAATTTATTTTAAAGATAAGATTAAAATGCACATAAATAAACTTTTAACAATATGTGCTACCAGTTCATCTGTTGCAAGATGGCTGTCAGGAGTAGATGCCAGAAGCCGAAGATCGAAGCAAGTGGTATGCACTAAGCACTGGGTCTGTGATAGGCTGATAAAGTGATTCTGAATTTAAAATTTACCCGAAAAACGATGACGAAATTAAGCTGCCAGCATAAAATAGTGATTAAAAACTATTAAAATAGGAGTACCAGTATGAGTACTATTATGTATTCTGTGGTACCAGGTAGACAATCTCTAGTAATAAAAATAAATCTACAGACAAGTGTCCGTTCAGTAGTCTTCAATTCGAGTACACAATAGCAATGTAACGATTCTTCATGTGATCCAATCAAATTTCAATTATTAATCGAATTGGAATAACTTCACTAACATTTTGACTATAACTAGCCTAGTGCTAGTATGTTTAAATTATTGTTGCTTGTAAGTTTGATACACTTCAACGTATTTAAATGTCAATGTTTACCAGCTTCAATATAGCTGCACTTATTTGCGGCCAGCATTGTATTTTTTATGAACACCCTCAGTCATTTCGACTATTGTCCTAGTTTAAACAGTAAAATTTACGGAATTGTGTATAAGTGAGTGATGGAATAAAATCACAGTCAACTGTGATTAATTATACTATTTTTTCGTACATAATTCAGAATTACATTATAATTAACGGAGTATTTATTTTATTATTATGTACGTATGTTAGGTATTAGCATACGAGTATAAAAACATAGACTGACTATTATATATACAAAATAAGTTTGCATGCAGGTTATTGACAACTCGTGAATTAATAGCAGCCCTAACCTGCGCATGAAAAAGTAACGTGATTAATCACAGTTCACTATGATTTTATTCAATCATTATTTATGTAATAAGGCCACAGCTTCTTAGCGCCAGCTCTAACTCTGCTTGGTTCGTCAATGGAGCGGAAATCTTCACCAGCGCGGCTATTAGACTTGCCAGTGAATGAACTTATGACCGGTTTGGCCGTTCTAATACGATTCCAGTTCATAACTAGCGCGTCACTAGATTGGATTATCCAAAACCATTTTGTATGGTTGTAAATATGTGTAGTTTTATTGTAGTAAGTGTAGTTTTAAATGTTATACATATACCTTTGTGTCCTCACATCCGTCGTTTGATTTATTTATTGGTACATACCTGAAATAAGAAAAAGTATATTAGATTTATTTATGGGAATTTATTGTATAGCTTTATAAAATATTTATACACTACACTATAGTGTTACAACAATAAGGTTGGTTTTTCTTTCTTTTCATCAAAATATATTGATCTTTTATGTTTAATAGTTTTAATACTATTAACAAGTTTATTGACAAAGATAGCACGATTATACCTCAAAGAATGCTGATTGTGAACATACTACTAAAGTTTATTTTCACATAATTTATCTGATGTAGGCATACTTTGCTTACAGTGCAACGAGCTTAGTAATGTAACGGACTATTTGGTGTTTGAACCGTTGGCAAACTTTTCGAAGACTACGGATAGATATTGGCACATAAGATAAATGAAGAAAAAAACAGATATATTTTATTTGAATGGAGATTATGCCTTTTATATTTAATACTTAACAAAAGAACACAGTTATTATTCAAAATAAGAACATGTTTATTATATGCAATAAAAACGTTATACACTATGTAAAAAGGTAACATATGTAGGATTATCAAAAGACGAACAAAGCAGAAGTCATTGTCGATTTCACCCCATCATTTACTGTTACCAAGGGTGCAGATAATGAAGTAACTGTCTATCTAACGGAGGAAGAGGCGTGGTCACCAGTCAAGTTCCAATGGGATCTTCAGCGTCAGTTGGTGAAATTTGATACAGTTTCTTTATAAGCGTCTCTTTTATCTACTTTATACCTATGTATTATTAAAAACGAGTCTTATTTCTATTGTACGTTGTTTTATAATAACTTTCAAGTATTGTTCGATTTATAAAAGTTTAATGAATTTAAATGAAACGTAATTTTTCGATTTTCACACGATCTATTTCGAGGAGGAAAATATTTTTAATTTTGTGCGTTACACCACCAGGATCCAAGGTAGTAGAGCCACGCTGATTTAAGCACGAACTGAACTACATAACCGGTACTACACTCTCACAAAACCCAAAATAAAATTACAGTATTTGTGCTGTCTGCTCTCGTTGGTGAGGTGGTCCGTATTCTTGCTGTCTTCTCTAGTTGGTGAGGTGGCCTCTCATTCTGCATCATTCCCTCGGCCTACGGAGGCTGGGAGAATTATGCAGAAACATCTGACCAGGCAGCCATGGTATGGGTCACCATGTTGCATTGCCTACCCTCACAATGAGGATGGTGACCTCTACTCCTGGATTCTACTCATGCTTTCCATCAGGCACAGAAGGGTCACTTTGGTAGGTTAAAATATATAGAAAAACTAGCTGATGCCCGCGGCTCCGCTCGCGTTTTAGAAGTATGAAAATAGATGTTGGCCGATTCTCAGACCTTCCCGATATGCATACAAAATTTCATTCAAATCGGTCCAGCCGTTTCGGAGGAGTATGGCAACGAAAACTGTGACACGAGAATTTTATATATTAAACTAGCTGATGCCCGCGGCTCCGCTCGCGTTTTAGAGGTGTGAAAAATAGATGTTGGCCGATTCTCAGACCTACTGAATATGCTTATAAAGTTTCATAAAGATCGGTCAAGCCGTTTCGGAGGACTATGGCAACGAAAACTGTGACACGAGAATTTTATATATTAGAAGAAGAAGATGTTTTTCACCAGGTTACAGTATATTCACTTTAGAAGGCCCAATAATTGTAAAAAAACTACAGAATAAAAATAAAAAATTGAAACATTACTTGTGTGTGTACAATGTGCCTAAACTGCGTTTGAAAAATAAGGGGAAATATACCATAAAAATATGGGGAAGTTCTTGTCTATTTATAGTGACAGATCTAGTTCCCTAATAGTCTTCTACTGTAACATTACCTATTACTGTAACATTAAATCTGTGTTTCTATCTTTGTACTTGTACAAGATAAAGACAAAGAAACCAAGTGATCATCCGGATAATTAATGTCTACGAGTAATTTAATTCATTGCCTCGTTGGTCTGGTGGTTAGCGTACGCGACTGCTTATCAAGAGGTCTCGAGTTCGATTCCCGGATCGGACCAAATGTTTATGTGATCCGCAAATATTTGTTTCAGAGTTTGGGTGTTTTCTTTGTATAATATGTATGTATTTACAAAGAAAAAGTATGTTTATGAATTTATATCAGTTGTCTAGTTACCTATAATACAAGCTCTGCTTAGTTTGGGGACTAGATGGCGTTGAGTGTAAAATGTCTGAAACATTTATTTACTATTACTATTTATTTAATTAACAATCAGTATGGTGTACCTATATATACTACTATGTTTAATATAACCAAATCACAGCAACATAAACCCCATTAAACTATGTGTCCTACCAGTTTCTTTTACAATATTGACACATTAAATTAGAAAGCTATTAATAAACAATAGCTATAATATAAAGAGAAATTAACATAGTAATGTTTGTGTTTATTTGGCCGCTACTGGCGTCGCGCGCTGCTCTCGCGTTAGGTTTCCAAACCAATAGAAACAAGTTAAGCATGTATATTTTATACGCGCTCTTCCGGCTATCAATTTCAACACCAATATTACTAACCATTTCTCACGCCAATTTGCTATTGGTTGACACGTTGACAACCACTGCAACAATGTTCACACAACATAAAAATTAAACTATTTCCTAATTAAAACTATTAAAAAGTAAAGTCGGACGGCGATAGCGTCGCCCACTTCCGCATTTAGTTATTTGTGGCGGTTAACCCTTCACCGGCTATTAAGGGACTGTCGGGGTTAAATGAGACATTTTTCAAAGCGGCCCCGACCGCTGACGGGCTTAATGAGATGTCGCCACGGGTTATTTTCAGTCGTACACCGGTACAAACTAGAAAAAGGAACACGAAAATCTTAGAGATAATGAACCTTTCGGATTCGTAATTGAAAACAAAAAGTTGCTTTTGAAGCTCGCGTGTGTATGTGCGTGAGTGCCTCTATGCGTTGAACAAAATCGGAGCACAACAAGCTCGTGTGTGTATGTATGTGTGTATGTTTCTTGAATGATTGGTAAGTGGAGCGTAGATATTACTCGGATGATCGCTTCACAAGTCCACGTGTATAGTTTCATGTTAGGCTCCATTGATTGCCCGATGACGGTGTCTAACAGTCTGTGACGATTGCTACTGCAATACAGGATTATTTATTGCACAATATTTAAGACATCGATTGATACAATGAATTTATTATCCGTGAGGTTTCCAAACGTGCATATTTTTTTTGTATGTAGGTAGTTTATGTACATTTCACATAGATACTGACCCGTTTATTGGTAATCCACGAAGTATAAGTCAATTATCGAATTCTTTTCAAATATTTTAAGAATGTTAATTGTAAATATTTTAAATTAACACAACTAAATAAGGCAAATGATAGAAAATAGATATACATATAGGGACTTTATGAACGCTTAAAACTTTCGTTAAAAATTTTAACAACATTTTATAACTTTATTAGAAAACTAGAGAAATGACCATTTTATTTAGGTTTCATCTATCTATGCTATAATATATTTTTACTACTTTATTGGAATTTAGGGATTCTAATTAAGCGGTTTGAAGCATACGTTTTCACATTTTTTAAACATCAGTTACGACCGATCGACGTATTGATCACAAACATAAAACCATAGACATAAAAAGAAATGAGTCACTTAATCCAAATTTATTTTAGTACTAGTTTTAAATTAAAAATGTGCTGTCTCACATAAAATCTGTAAAGAAAAACATTGAATATTATCTTCCAATTATCAGAGCCGTGTATAGGGGCTTCGTTAATATAAAACAGTATGAAATATTAGTACAATCAGGTATAGCTACTACTGCAAGATATTATCTGTGGTGATGAGTAGCGCTCTTACGAACGCGGGAAAACAGCTGGATATGAACGAAGCTAATTAAGTACAATATTATTAAACAATCCATTAACGATTGCACAACCAAACGTTCGGAACAAATGTTAGATATAATTGTTATTTTAGTATCAGAGCGACTACCGGTTTAACTCCATGTACTATGAACATGGAAGATAGAAGATTATAGTGACTTACGAGTATAATACTGCAGATTTAAAATTGAGAGCATTTTTTTTTAAATAACGGTACTAAGCTGTACATCGGACGTAATTGTTTTGCGCAAACAATATTGAATGATATTAGAAACGTGTAAGCAAAAAATTTAAATTAAAAAGAGTATTTAAATACAACTGGCCTTGCATGACGTACTGAATAACTCGCGAATGCTGTCGGAGTTAGCGTTATTTATACAAAGTGTCTGATTGTTATTTCAAATTAACAGCTTTACACTAAATGCATATATAAATCATGCAGTTTCAAAACTTTTTTTTTTAATGTTTATTCTGTCTGTTTGGAACTGTTATCTCTGGAACAAATGGACAGATTTACACGAGACTTTCACTGACATATAGCTAATGATATAAGGAGTAATTTTGGTTACTTTTATTTCAGACTAGCTCCGCCCTGCAGTGTTACCCTACGGTTATTGTTCTAAAGGTAGAACAACAACCGTAGGACGCAGTTAGTTATAGTATACAACTAAAGTGGAACACGTAAGGACTTTATATGATATCTTATTATTATTATTAAATATTCATGTAAATATCGTTTTTCTTTCTATAAAATAAATGGACAGGAAACAGGAAACTGTCACTGAGGTACTAATTTAGTCGGCCTCGTGGTAAGTTTCAGCTTATCTCCGGCCCAAGAACTTGTTTTGCACGCCGTGGGAAACACACTTACACGCGCAATAATCCACCTTGTTTTATTGATAGGGCTGTGCTACCGAGCAATCAGGTAACCCACCGAGAACTTAATATACCGATTGAGCCTTTCACATTTTAATTATAATCATTTATCTTCACTTTCAATGCGGCTAATTCATTCCCTGTTTTTATTTACAATCGATTGAAGTACCTATATCTAAACAGCTTTATCAAATTCAATCTATTCGTTAGTAAATTAGTAGTGATTCCCGATGTCGATAAAATATTATCTTTAGTTGGTAGCCCTGTCGGTAATCGCCGGTGGCAGCATCCCATTCATTGAGGTTGTATGTGTGAGTTTAACATAGCTATGTGTGGGTGAGTGGCCGTTCGTACGCATATGCGCCGAGCTACCGTTACCGTATGGACTACGGATAACTATCTACACCAAATTGTCTGTATGTCGGCCGGTATGGACAAATGATGACCTCTTTTATGTACTCTCTTTGTAACACGATTGTAATCAAAGAGATTATTAATAACGTTGCGATCTTAATAAAAACTGTACAGTAATGAATGGCAGGTAAAAAAGATTACACGTAAAATAAAGTAAGTATTTTGTTGTATATATTTTCATCTCAACGAATGAGGTAGGTAATAAAGAAATATAAGAAATACAAATAAATTGAATTGAAGTGTCTGTTTGTAATTACAAATTTACCTTAACAGCTTTTCATTAAATGCAGATGAAAATATACACGGTTCTTACATCAAAAATCACTTTTTAAAGTCTTGTCCATCGGTCTGTCTATTCCGACTAATGTATAAATCAATAAATAAATATTTCGGACATCTTACACAAAACGCCATCTAGTCCCAAACTAAGCAGAGCTTGTATTATGACAAGTGATGTAAATACATAAACATACCTTTTTTTTGTAAATACATACATATTATACATAGAAAACACCCAAACTCCGAAACAAATATATGCGGATCACACAAACCATTTGTCCGATCCGGGAATCGACCCGAGACCTCTTGATCAGCAGTCGCATACGCCTACCACTGCGTCATCGAGGCAGTCATCTATGCAACCGCCAGACCAATTTTGACCTGATTTTCGTTGAGATGGTTGATTTTGTAATGAATAACCTAGGCTAAGTTCACCTTAAAACATTATCCGCCATTGTTACAAAAGTACAACAATAGTAGCGAGTAACACCGCGGGGCTCAGCTAGTGAGAAAAATAAAAGTAAAGTAGGTATAAAGGACATAAGTTTGAGTGAAAACATTTGTTTTAATGCATCTTCATGTTATTGAAGTGAAACGCAAATAAATTTTAAAAGCATTACAAACTCCTGCCGTGATAAATTACGTCCTCCCGTGCGCTGTGGTCGCATCACTTACCCCTTTAAACGAAGCACTTTAATCACTTTGCTTTCAAAAACATCTCTTTCGTACTTCTTTATTTATTTTTTGAATGGTTTATTATTCGCTTACAAATTTTTGTAGTTACAAGCTTAATGGAAAGGTAGTCTACACATTTGAACTACTTTTCAAGTAGAAAACCATGCTTTACCGGTTCTGGATTTTTATAAAAACAATAGGGACACTGTAATAGTAACGTAATAAGTAAAGTGCATAGGTAGGTAGGATGTTACTTGCAATACAGAAAACAATACTCTAGAAATAACTTTAACAAGTTATAGGAAAGTCAGTATGGTATTATAGACAACATTTTCATTAATAGGAGCTACTTACAGGCTTGCCAGGTGTTCGGTATTCTACCGAACCGTTCGGTATTTAAGCACTGTGTTCGGTGTTCGGTATAACAAAAATACCGAAGTATGGGCGGTTCGGTATTTCTTTTAATGATGAAGACGACATTGATAAAGACGATTTGTACCAAGAGATTCGCGTTCTCCAAAAAACTTTGGAAGCAATAAAAAACCTAGCTTCTTCATCCAACAGTCCTAAGTTTTTGTGGAAGACATTTCTAAAGGCTGAAGTTAGAAGTATGCCCTAACTTGAAAATGATAATTAAAACGGTAATGTCAGTACCATATAGTAATGCGTATGTGGAAAGAGTATTTAGCTATATGAACCATTTGTGGACGGACAGCCGTATTATAGTAAAGGTAAAGGCTGAATTATGTATACGATAATTTCAGTCTGACATGTCGCGAAATGCACGAAGCAGTTAAAGCAAATCAGACATTGCTGGAAGCGTGCATTAGTGAGAAAAAAGATAATTTTTATAAGTTAGGTTAGACAAATACAATTGTACAAGTAGATATAAGTACTATCTAAATCAATATTAAAAAATAAATGTTTAAAACTTTTTTTGTTACTCCTCACTGTTCGGTATTTGTTCGATAAAGACCTGGCAACCCCGGCTACTTATGTAACAAGGAACCAATCCATCCACACGCCGAATCGAAATAATTATCTTTGCCTTCTTATAGATCCTTATTTCGATGTGTGAGATATTAAATCTTTATTGTACGATACAACACATAAAATGAGATATTTGGATAATAAAATTCCAAAATTCAAAAAACTTTTGTACCTTACTAAATTCACGTAAAAGGTTTTAAAGACGCTATTTACAAAAATGAACATGATGGATACATAATAGTTTTTGTACTTACATTTAAAGAACATATGCGCTAAAACCAACCAACAGTTTTTAAAAAGGATCTAACACATAATATGACTTTAAGAAGACTGCATTATTTATATCGTATAATATAATGAAACATATTTAATTAAGTTACTGTATTACAAGCAAATAAGATGCTCACGTGACTACCAACATCAAAAATTATATAAACACAAGATCTGCTATATCTCGGAATATGAGAAATGCGAGACACAAGCAATTTTCTTATAGTATCGTTATTAATTTAAATTGAACCTTGTAAGTAGATAATGCGGCTTCAGCCGAGTAGTGCGGTATAAGTTCGTTTGCTTTCAATCTAAACAATCCAATAAACCTCTACGGCTGTACAAGCCAAAGTTATTGGGTACTATTCTGTTATCTCTCGAACTAGATACAAGATTCAATCTAAATGTCGAAACGAAACGAACGAACGAAATAGTACAAACAATTAAATTTAATATTATTGTAAGGCTATCGACTTAAAATGACATTATTTGAGTCATCAAGTTTAAATTACATATTTATAGTTTAAGAATTCATGGATTTAAAACATGATAAAACGTAGATATTAGAAAGTACATCGACATCCACTACATTAGGACTTATTCTTTTTTTATAAAGTGGATCGAAATGTATTCCATAAAAAATGGAATTTTTAAAGTTGGGATTTTCAATTTTACAGTGGCAATATAAATGATAAAATGACGTTTAACATGTTTTTTTTCGATGATAGGAATCAGTAAGGCAGAATTCATAATCTTTTCTATGCTAGTTGTTAAAAAGAGATATAATATGAGTATTGCCATATAGCATGAGAATAAACGCCACACGGTGAGTTTGCGAGCGGTCAACGGCTCCTTATTAATATGTTATAAGCCGTGCAACAAGTTTTAACAAGCGAATTATTGAATGCATTACACAATAGAATTAAACAAGCTTTTGATTTTGAGGCTGTAAGAAAATGTCACTTTATTTTTTTCTGGATGCAAATTATAACCTATGAAAACTTTGATGATCGTTTTTTGTTTTTTCGGAAGACGGTCCCCATTTCATCTCATCCACATTTTTTTATCATTAAATTCATTACGACGAAGACTTATAATTGAAGACTTTAACTACTTGACATTGGCAGAAATAGAAGAAGAAGAAAACTTTGATGTTTTAAGTTACCAACAAGATTAATAATTTATATATTTTTAATAAACTAAGCAAGACAACATCAATGCAAAGAGAAGGAAAACTTGAAATCAACCCTATACCAATCCGTCTAGCCAGCGTGGTGTAGTAGGCCAAAACCTCCTTCTAAGGAGAGGCCTATGGCCAGCAGTGGACTGTAGAAGGCTGTTGATGATGATGTTAATGAAAATGATAGAAGAGATTTTTAAGACCTGATTAGTTTATTTCGTTACATTTTTTTAAATAGCTGTATTTTTTTTATTTCATTTGAATATGACATTTAATTATTACATGCACGTGAACAGTGTATCTATTACCTATATACGTATTTACTCAATTATCGATACATCGACCGACAAAATCTAAATATTAAATATCACTTGAAATGAGTCATGTCACAAACCTGTCTTACTAATGCTAGGCTAATTTACATACTAATTATATTATAGATATTTTCCAAATACACAAAACATGAACACTTGGTTTAGTTTAAATTTGAGTTTTTTTAAGAAGTAAAATACATTTAATTAAAGGAAATGATCAGAATATATTTTTATTGCGTGTTTGCGAATTCACGTGTTTTAACTTTGACAATATAAATATATATTCAAACACAAAAAAAGTATCTAGTGATTAATTTTTTCAGCAAATTATTTTGTTCTTAAATGAGTTTAATTTAAATCCAATAAAAAATATAAGAAACTTTTTATTACACATAAAAAGGCATTTCAAGAGTTATAAAGAAATTCTACTTACTGTATTACCGTAGCTAATTGGTAAAGGTAAGAGGTAAAAGAGGTACGCTAAAGCGTTTCTCAACGGCAGTTAACAAATCGATTCTCGCGATTTAATTGCTAGCCATCAATTAATAGTTATACGTATTAAGTTTGTGTTGCCAGTAGCCGAACTAATCTCAATACCATTTTTGGAGATATGTAAACGTGCCTCTTATTGACCGTGAAGATTTTAGTACCTAAACTTTTTTTTGGATCCGTTGCAATTTTATTCCTCATTAGTTTGGTACATATGTACACTCAATGCTGTAATTTGATTGGTTCTTTTAAGAGGATGTTAAAGAGACGGACTTAACTGATTCTCAAGTAGTCTCAAGTTTTTATTGTCAGTTAATATTAATAAATAGTTTTATTAATGGACGGGGTTAACATGATATTTAAATTGAGTTTACTAGAATTCTAGACTAATCTATGTGATTATGTTTCTATAGAAATTAAACTAGTAATTAATCACGTGATTCTTTTTTTAGCATTTTTAAGCCTTTCCTTCCCCTTGTTGATGACTGGTGAGTTTTAGGACTAACCCCCCTCTACCCAAAACCACATGTATTTTTTAGTATCTACAAAGAATCTTATAATCTTGCCTTGCAACGGCGAGTCAATGTCACACTAAACACTAAACACGAGCATATATTAATACATGTGATATCTTATACACCCCGTCCCCTTGTGATATTTCGTGTTTTTTTTCAAAATAGAGCCCTACCCCATCTTTCGAGCCTCACGTGATTTATGGACGGCCCCTAATTAAAAAAAAACATTCTACTTTCAGTAATAATAACACTCACAATAGATGCTTTAAATAACCAAAATTATTCTTTAAATTGTCATTGCGCAATGTCCACGGTTAGAGCTTTTCTAAGTTTAGCTTAATGAATTGAATTAATCTTCGCTAATGTCTATAAATTGAACAAGCTTGACTATAAGACTGCAACGTTGTTTACTGTAATAAAATGTATTAACTCAAGTGAAATCGGGTACTTCAACTAGTGCTTAAATCTCGACTAGATCATTGATCTCTATTGATCGAGAGATCGAACGCCGGCAGTGGGAGGAGGCCTGGCTCGAAACACCTGCCGCCCAAGTACTATAGACCAGTGTATATCACACCAACTAATAAAGAACACAACTACGATACGAGTACGATTTAATATAAACTTTATTTTAATCCACACAAAGTTTAAAATAAACAAATAGAATGAATTAAAAGCCTTTCCGATTTTGTAGATCGAACTGTAGCCAACCTAGTCAGGGCACAAATCTTGTTGAGATAATCTCTAACTACTTTTACTATAGGCAATGAGTTACTGCTGCCGAGTTTAATAGAACCTTCACAATGCTATGTTATTTTATAGCGATTGAAATCCTGGGCACGGCAGCTTTCCACTTACGGAACTTAGCAACTACCTAACTAAGAACTAAGTAAGAACAGGACGTTCTAGTTATTTCATTTTCAATTTATTATCATACTAGCTGAGTCCCGCGGTTTTATCTGTGGTTATTGTTGTAAATCGCTGGTAAAGCCGCGGAGCCAAGCTAGTCTAAAACAAATATGCCTAAGTTACTTCTTGTGGGATCAGTCATCTGCCAGTGAAAGTCCCGTCAAAATCTATCCGTTCCAGTGATTACACGGAACTAACAGACAGACACAATAAAAAAAAAAACATTTTGAATGTCAGTAGTGAATATACTTTTATATGCATTTAGTAAGAGACTGTTCATTTCGATATGACATACCTACAGACACTCCCATTTTATTTATTTGTATAGCTATTTATATTTATTTGTTCTCTTTATGTGAAAAGTTAAAAAATATTTATACTTTGCTTATAATATTTTTTTTAACTTATACAAAAACTGAAAAATCCAAGTAATGTAGTAAAGTAAAAAAAATATTATAAACAAAATATAAATATTACACAATAATACAACTTCTAAAGTGCGATCTTGTTAAATTGAATTTTTTTTACCACCATTATTAAAACATTTTTTTTCACTTACAATTAAGACGGTAGTTCGAGAAAATTTTGTTAGTTTACATTTGTTTAACTTGTTAAAAAATTAACTTTAAGTATAATTTCCGACGGGAATAAATTATTTATAACGTTCAGAATACACCATATTTTTTTTAAACTAAAAAAAAAATTCAATACCTTAAATAAATTAATTAATGTGACGTACTCGGTTTTGACGCCACGCGTGCAACCTAAAAATGTCGCGCGCAGACCTATTTTTAGCGTTAAATTAAAATTATAAATAATGGAGATAGAGTCCCGGGAGTTCAGAGTTTTTTATTGAAAATTACCTCCTCTTTCAGATTTTTTTTTTAAATTTCTTAAATATTAAAAGTTTATGAAATAGTGGCAAAAAACGAAATGCCATTTTTTTGTCACCTTTAATTGTTTATAACTTTTGCAATTTTCTATGTGCTAAAAGGTACACGCTTTCGGCACATTTGTCTAGGCGTCATTCCGGATCCAATGAGATATCGCACATAATTTTAAGAGTAGTATCTCTATTTTGTACCATTTTCAACTTTTCGACTAGGCTATATGGTGACTCACACTAGGACGGCTTATTGAAATGCCTCTGCATCATATTGCCTCTAGTCGGTCTCTCACGCACCAACGAAACACGACAACCTTGAGTTTGTTTGTTTTTCAATATTAAAATAAGTATATAGTTTTAATTGTAAATATATGTGGCTTACAGATTTGTGTTCTGCATTAAAATTACAGGTAAACATACATGTTATTTTTTCTAAATTACCTAATACATAGTTATAATATGTAACTATAGGCCGGAAGTCTAGATTTTTTGCGGTTTATATAGAGATATAATTAAAACATTTAACGAGAAAGTAATTATGCCTATTTCAATAAGGCATTTTGCAAAAACTTTTCTTTCTATTTTTTTAACGGATTAGAATGGACTTCCTGTTAATTATTTCATAAATAACTCATTACGTATCAGCTTTTATTAAATCTATTACACTTTTGCATTTTATAAGTGTTCCTGCTGTCTATAAAGGATATATACTTTCTATAGATAGTATTAATTACGCGGTAATAATGAAATATTACAAAATTGTTTTAGTCAAAGTCTAAAACATAGTACGCAACTTGTGTCAGAAATTGAGACTAAGCCTTTAGGAGTAATCGAATGGAGAAGGGATTGAAAAAATTAAGTTCAAGTGGTTTTTTTTACTGTGCCAAAAGATTTATAATGCAAAAATCATTGTAAATAAATTTATTAGATTTGTCAGTCAGTAATCTTTCCGTCAAATTCGATTAGGGAAAATGAACATTACCTTTAATTAGAGTTTTGTCCCTTTTGATTCGTGTACCCCAGAGAAAATGCATAAGCATTTCTATTAATGAGATGCTGACCTAACTATGGTGGCCTACTATAGGCCCATAATTGAGGTCAGCATACTGCATTGTCTACGTTAGCAATGAGTATGGTGAATAATTTTTTTAGATTCTACTTATGCTTTACACCAGGTATAGAAAAGTAATTTTGGTAGACTCATACAGTCATACATCAAAAAAATGTAAAAATAAAAACTCAACTACGACAAAAAGTATGAAATAAGATTTTCAGGACACTGGATTAAACAACGATACTGAAGAAGCAAGATAATTGATAAAATTATCAGTGTACAGAGATACACATATTCCAGTTTGAAAAGCCGTAGTCACGTGTTGCTAAAGTGTTATGGTACATTTTTATGTAACGTGTGACTACGGCTTTGGCTCTGTCATAGTCGTGTAAATGAGGCATGAAATATGTAGTTACATATAAGTAAGATTTTATGTAAATAATAAGAAAATAAATGCTTAAAGGCCGACCGCAAGCTAATTACAGATAAATATTATTAGCTCTCTTAAGTGTTATAAACTTAATATTCATTGCTTAAAATGAGGTGTGCCGTTCAATGCTTACATGAGTCATGCACACAATAACGAGACAGGAAGATCTAGATCAGTTTAAGATCATCGGAGATGTTAAAACTGCATGTACAGTTTCAATGGTTTTAAAGGAATCCAATTTTCTTTTTTTTTTAATGAATAATATTGTCTTTAAACAGAATATTAAATACCTACATATCTCACTAGGCAAGTGAACGACGAAATCGTTAGGCACATAGAAATTTTGCACATAGACTTCCTAAAATACTAAAAAAATACAAAACTAAAATTTGCTTTTGTACCTGCATGGTTCGAAATTGTGGTTCAACCTATAATAATAATACAAATATCTTATCTAGAGTATTTTATGGGGGTGAATTTCACGATCTTTAGACAGATGGGACAATTTTTTTTTGTTTCCTTTCTCTTATCGCCACTCGGATGTATCATAAAACATAAAGAAAGGGGAAGCTTTCCTATTCGACAGGCTATGAAGTACTTTAAGTAATCATCCTATTAATATATCGTAATGTTTAGAAAAAAACTTAATAAAATTTGTCGGGCATCAGTTCGTAGAGCGATCGTGTCGATGGGAAATCAGATAAAAAGATAATGACCTCTAAGGCCACCACTTAAACCACGCCACTGAATGCTACCACAGGCAATTAACGTATCCCACTCTATCGTATTTGATTGGGCCTAAAGGATTTATTTTATTGGCTCTTGTTTACATTTGTTTATACGTACGAAATAAGATAAACATATTCAGAATCGTTGGACAACAACGTGATGTCAAAATTAAATTCGACTGCCGCGGTGGGTTAGTGGTGTCAATGCTATGCTTGAGATTTCAGGTTCGATTCCTGGGTAGGACCAAATTTTTGTATGATCTGCAAATATTTGTTTCGGAGTTTGCGAGTTTTATACGTATAATTTGTAGTATGTATATATTATTTATATTGTTAAATACCCCCTTTTCTCAAACAATCATAAATGAAAAAAAAAAATTACTAGCGCAACGAGGTTAGGTGATGTAATTTCAACCTTTTCATATGTGTATGTGTGTGTGTTCTTATCCGCTATGAAGTTGCGCAAAAATTGTCTTTTATTTCTTTAGTTTCTTGGAACATTAGTACACGTATCGGAGGCTGATTAGTCGAGCTCGAACCCCGGACCTCTCATTCCTCGAACGTGTCTGTGAAACGCGTGCGCCACGTTTGAAGTTCACCGACAAACGCGGCCGCACTCTTATCTCGCGGGAGACCGATTTTTGTTCTAACAAAGTGACAATAATGGTCTTTGTGGTTGTTAAATATGGATTTTTGTGTACTTCCTGAAATGTACCAAAAAGAGATCGTGACTCGTCACTAGGGTATATTACTCAGTTTAACATATAAAAAGATTTTATTACAGAGGATCAAATACTAAAGATATTCCATATTGCCATTATCTTCTTTCACGGTTAAACCGCTGAACTGAGTTAATGAATAGATGTATTTTGATTCCGAGATAGATTGGGCGTCTTCTATCTCTCTATTTATTATTTTTCTCTCATTATGACAATTGTGGCCACATTAATGAGTGTTTCTATTAAGAGTTCATCTGAAATTCATATAACAGGAATGTCAAAAATAATGAGATGTTATTTTACCCTTCATTGTAAATAAACCTACTGTGCCTTTGAAATCAATTCAAACTTCCATATAATTCTATTGAAATATGTGAAAAACAATGCAGTGCAAATTGATTTAACTAAAATATTTGCGCAACTAAACAGAAGCGGTCATGATAATTACACACGAATTATGAACTTGACACTAAACTGCACTAAACGTATTGAACAAATGCATGAACGTAACGTAAATGTTTTCTCTTCAAATTTAAATATCACATTTGTACGTGCGTTTCAATGGAAAAAAATACAAGTTTACATTTACATACAAGTGGGATATGGTTTGTGTTGACAGGGAAGTAATATTTTGACAGTAGCGGCAAGATGGCCGACGAGCGCTTGTTATTTAATTAGAGCCGCATTAATTTCGTAACAGCTACTTCCGTTGCAGGGGAGCTTCTAGACAACTTTGTGTACGTGTAAAGAGTGATTTTTTAAACAAGTGGAGACACTTCAATCAAATGACGTATTTATTAATGTATTTGTCATGTAAATGTCAGTTTAGTTATTATCCTAGAACTACAATATACATAGCTAAACTTAGGAAATGACTATTCTTTTTCGACAGAAAAAACTCGGATTAAAGAAAAACTATGTACCTATTACATAGATTAAAAGTATTTTATAGGTTAACTGTTATCTTCCCTTAAGAATCAAAGTATCTCTATACCAAATATCATTGGATTCGGTGCAGCGGTTTAGTCGAGAAAGCGTAGCAGACAGACAGACATACAAAGTTACTATGGAATTTACAACATTAGTATGGAAATTCTAATCGGTCAGTTCTTCTATAAAATATTACTAAGTATGGTCGTATTATTCTATTTCTTACCCTAAAACTAATTTGCCCTTTTAATTTGAGTGTTGAAACCCCTCCATCAACAAATTTAGCTCTAAACGAGTCATTACAACTTTACCACGCATTCAACTTTATATATAAACTTGAAGACGTCTGATCAACATTCGTGTCACATCGATCAAGTCACGTCAATGTTTAATGATAGAAAATTATTATGCACTAAAACTGTGTTTATGTCTCATTATTTAATAGGCGACATAAAACACGACTACCGCTATAACTTTAATTATTACATCCACGTCACTGATATAACCACTAATATATTGGTTACAACAAAAGTCAAAAGGAACGAAGAATTGTTCTTTTCAATTTGTTCAGATCGTTTGATTAATGCCTTGGAAAATAAACAATATGTTATGGGAAAATTGTTAAACAACTTTTGACGCAGGTTCTATCTACGAGTATGTGTTACTACGAGAATAATTGAATTATGAACTCTTGAACGTTTAATATGCCTGAATTACTACTAACGAGGTGTTTTGTGTACTAGGTTTTTTATATCTGTCTTAATGACTTAACATTTGTAGAAAACAGGTAGACAATATGTTTCAGTAACATTACATCATAATATTTAACTAGGAGTTAATGGCAGGAACTGAGACACAGGCTTTCAACTAATTTAAAAAAAGAATAAAGTTCTGAATTCGGCTGTTTTTTTTATGGTACCTCAAAAGTTTACTTATGTAAAATGTAAATCTGGATTTTCTTTTTGCAAGGCTATTCATTCCGTTTGATCGCATTTAAATATCAAGGAAAAAATCTACTCGTAAGTTTAGTCACAGTCAATAGAAACTTACAAATTGTAAGTAATAAATGTATAACTTCTAAATATTGAATCGAACCAAAATAAAATCTAAACAAAAAAGTTTGTAAGGTCACGCTGAAGGATCCTTATTCCTTTCAAAATCCAGATGTTATTAGTGGGTCGATGCTAGTACGGTTAGCAAGGTCAGATGGTGAAGCAACTCGTCCCTTTCCGCTCCAAAAACCGCGCAAGTTATGCAAACCACCTCGCACTGCACGTTTATACATATATTTCTTTGTAATACATACTCGCGTATATATTTCAAATGTAGACATTTAAATCACAGTACTAAGTAAATGAATTAATGATTATCGTCATATATTATCATTAGAAGATAAACCTGTATCAGAGAACTTCATTGAAAGGAAATGGCTATATTTTATTGCTGTACGGTTTCCGGATGATCTTTATTTTTTGTTTGGTGTAACTGATTAATTAATATTAATGGTTGTGAAGATAATGTTAATCATGAGCAAATTTAAGGAAGGTGCAAAAAAGGTGTGTACCTGTTTAGGCAACACCTAAACATATAGGCAATCTTCTTTATCACGTTAGATGATTCTTTTTATTAATGTCGAGTAGAGTTCCTGTTCTAAAACATATATTTTTTATTATGTGGTTTTTGTTCTATTATTTTTTTTCATTCGACAAGCTGCCAAAGTGACTACTCTGTGGACTGTCTACTGGAAAATATGGGTAGAATCTAACAGTGGGAGCCACCATACTTATGGCGATCCCAGATGAAAAGTTTTTTCACGGCCAGCTTAAAGGGATCAAGACCATAATGGAAGGTAAACAGGTGCACTGACTGTGTGTTTCAGTTTTTAACAGATTGTTTTTTGGCACGTTTGGTAAATCATATAAGTATTTACCACATTCTATTTCATTCCAAAACAGTCAGAATTCTTTGTTTAAATCCTTTATTGCTAACATTGCGTAGCAGTAGTATCTATTATTAGCTGATAGAGAACTTCTAAGAGTACTCTTTCCTTCGGTAGTAGGGTTAAATGTGTTTCATGGCAAATAGAAGGGTGAAATAATAGGGTAGCTGAAAGTTCATCGCTCATAAGGTCGGGTAGTTCTATGATTACTTGGTACGATAAAAATAAAATCATTAAAACTATATGGAAAAGCTCTTCCTAAATCGCGACACTTGACTCCAACAGCTTGATTGATATACTATAAGAAGCTTAAGTTTCTATCACATTATTAGTTTATGAACTTCTTATGATATTATTGGTTTCTTGGAATAGCTTCTCATAAATATAGATTTCTCTTATAACTAAATAATCTGTTTAGATAGTTTTTTTGTACTTTCAACAGATTATGGGACTTAAAAATGGAACTTAAAAATATGGGCATATATTCGAAAGACTACAAAATTTTAACCTTTCATCCTAAGAGCAAAGTTTTTATACTTTACATAGCATATCAGCTATTAAGTATTACTGTTGCTAATCAGAACAACGGACAGCACTGCACAGAGAAGGAAAACTTGACACAAATGCTTTACCAACCTTTTTCAAAGTAGTAGAGCCACACTGATTTCAACACGAACGGGCTCGCTCGACCAGGCCCGTACTGTCTCACAGAAGATCAACCTAAAATTATCTCTCATCAACATTCTTTAACAGTCCACTGCCGGACATAGGCTTCTCCTTGAAAATGAGGTATTGGCCTACTATACCACGCTGGCCAGACGGGTTGGTATAGGGTTGATAAATAAATAAATAAAAGTTTTCCTTCTCTTTGCATTGATGTTGTCTTGCGTCTCTATTGTCTCGTTGGGATCGAATGCGAGACCGGAGACGCCTTAATACAGAAACATTTCAATAGGCGCTATAGTGTGGGTATCCATTAGGCAGAGTAGAGTCACTTAGGCAGACTCATAAATATAAATAATTATAATCAGTGTCGTATGCTAAAACCTTATTTCTAAGAAAAGGCCTAAGTTTTTTAAAGACAACAGGCAATCGACTAAATGTGTTGCCTGATGGAAAACTAAAGACCTTGATGATGATGATCTACTATTATTTCTCAACTAATGTCTTAATATACGTAATTGGCCAAAGATAAACTGAATTGTTTGCAGTAATTTTGTAGGTCGTTACTGTGTTTGGTACGTGTAACAAAAGACATTTTGTATTATTGTGCGTTGCAATACGTTTATAATTTTGCGCTTCGTCAATTTTTGCACATAGTTGCGCAAACAGAGATTATTTATCATATGCAAATGATTTACATGTACTCGGCGGAAACTGGCTGACACCAAGTACATAGCGTACTCGGTTCTGCCTGCGTGGTTGTCGGTAATCGTGGTAAAGAGTAGTTTTAGTTTATGTCCATTTTCAAGAGTCAAAGTATCTATATGCCTAATTTAATTAAAATCTTTGTCCCAGTTTACCCGCCTATTCCAAGTCTACGGTCTACGGTCGGTCAACTGGTCATAGGCTCTCCAATTGCATACCGTTTAGTTCGATAATGATTTCTTACTTAGGTTTACTAGGAGTGTACACAAATTCCTATGGTACCCCATACTTACAAGACCTTTTAAATGTTCAGAAGTTATAGGATGTTAAATAAAACATCATTATCACAGCCTTTAACAGTCCACGCGAATAGGCCTCTCCTTTACCAAGATAATTTATAAGAAAATAACTAGATATATAGCTTAAATATGTATATTTCTGACCAGTCGAGGCGAAATCGTACTTAGCCTCACTTATTGTACGCTTATTTTCTTTTAGTAATTATTATTTATTTATCGCAGTTTACTGAAGTTATATGTGATCCATTTTTTAAATCAAAGAAATTAGATTTAGTGCAGTGAAGTACTGTTGACGTACGTTGTTTTTTCGCTTCCTATGATGCTAATAAATACTCAAAAAAATGGTTTTTAAGCGTACTTTAATTATGTTCAGACAGAATTGTGTCAATCACTCATTGTTAATATAGAAATACATGTCAAATTAATAAATGAAAGTATAAAAAACCATAACAAGAACAGCAGACTGCACGTTGTATGGTACATAATTAATTTCACCATATTTCATTAGGACAGGCGGATTGAAAAAATCATAAGCTATAAAAAATTACAAGTGAACCGGAAATGCAGATCGTAGACGAAGCGCGCGCGGGCCGGACGTGGGCCCGCGCAACTAGGTCAGTTTATTTCTGTTTTGGCGGGAACCTGGCCGGAAGGGACGCCATTGTGGATGCGCCGGGAAGCCCGGAAAACATAGTCGCCGGATTTCTAGATACTGATATTTCACACGTAGACTGTTATATTACAATCCAAGTATTGTTTTAATCTATTGTTACATCACGTCTCAAATTTTCCTTTTTTCTAAAGAAGTAATAGTAGCTAAACGATTTACTAAGCTAATTTTATTCTGATTCTCAGATCTATTTCCACGTAAATGTTACATCGTGACTAATGGGTTCCTGTAACTACGCCTAAATATATGTAACTAATGTAACTACTATGTGTTGTTGCATACTACAAACGATTCTAAGAATTTTATCTGCTAAAAATGGTCAACTTTGAAAAAAGATGTGTTTTGTTCCATGGTACGAGATGGTTTCTAAAGTTTCTCACCTCAAACATAAAGATAGCAGCACTCGTTAATAAAAAGTATTGAATGTAGTTGTACCTACATCTTCGCATTTTCATTTTGCTTCGCTGGGAGAAATGTGTAGAGTTCAATGAACCTGCCAAACTACTACTCTGCATTTACAAGCATTAGTAGAATCTGGGTTTGTTTGTTGACTGGCGGTTGTGGTTGTGAGTATGTCATGCTCGCTCAAAAGTCCTGCTGGCGGTGGCGTGTGTGGCGGGTCGTTCGGCTCCCTAAGATATGGTTGAACTGGACGATGGCTGGTGCATAGGTCATGCATACACTACCTGTGCAAATATCAGCATCGTTACATTGTCCTCACATTTAATAAAAAGCCTTAAACAAGGTAACCAAAAATTGTAAATACAATGTTGGAAAAGAGTGTCCATGGAGTTTCTTGTCTGTTCTCCATAGGATCTACGATTTGGAACAGACAATTAGCTTCACGACTGACTACTGACTGACTACTTGACGTTTCAAAAGTGCCAATTTTGATTCAAGTTTGATTTGATTTAGAGTAGGGGTCACCATACTCATTGGGAATGCAGGGAATGGGCTTTGGAGACTCATCGTGTGTCGGCTTATTGAGATGCTTCTGCATCATCGGGCCTCCGCTCTAGTACTTACAGACGAAACACGTCAGCAGTTCATCTTCTGCGAAAGGGTAACAACGCCCCGGTCGAACCGGTTCATTCGTGCTGAGGCTGCACAGACTGATTTTAGGGACTAGTTAGGAATAGAAGACTGGAAGTCTACATTAGCACAAATATAAGGCAAAATACGTGACATTAAATCTTCAATAATCTTACATTGTAAAGGCTGTTAAATAATAATTTTTAGGTTTTTCAAAAAACGTTGTGTTTTTTTTTAGATTGAGTATATAACGAATTTGTTAGAAAAATTGTGATGTTGGCTCTTTTCCTTTATGAATAATAGTCGTATTACTTACCAGTTTTTTTATTTCATATAAAATTCTTAGACTAAAATTAGTTAAATATATAGATAAAGTTGTTTGGTACTTATTTGAAAACAGATGTTAATAAATTATGGAACCCTACACTGCACGCGACACGAAACGCACTTGGACGGTTGTTTTTTTTTTAATATAGCCATAGAATGGAATCAAACGATTCGTGAAGTTAGTTTTCGTGTGAATTCATAAGTATGGGGGTCATATTCACCCAGCATGACCCCGATGCGGGCGTTTGCAATAACATTCCTCGCAAAGACTCCTAAGGACTCTCAATTAAAATTAATTAAAGACAATTTAGCAATCCCTGAAAATAAATGACCGCTTGACAATGAATGAGATTTATAAATTGCCGGAGTTTTACGATTCTGGATGTCGGGCAGCAAGAGCTTCTTACTTTAATTGTTCAACTGTACTAACCACTACTACTGGCGTATGATGATTTTAAATAGTATTTTATTATAATGTACACATTCGTTACGTGGTACGGTACGGTTTTAATTAGCATATCAAATAATTTTCTAAATGTCCTTTACATTAAACATAGTAAAAATACGATGACATTAAAGTTACTATCCATTTTTTTTATTTCAACGAATTTTAAATGGTTTTGCTATAACAAAAATTTAAAAATACTTTGAAATTCGTACCCTGCCATTTCTTTCACTCTCAATTTTGATTAAATACTTAAAGGCCACTTAATTATAATACTTTTCAGCATCATGCTGTCAGCTGTTACAATCTCTCTTTATCAAAATGAGATGTAACCAAAAAATATGTTTTAATATTGTCTATAGCAGGGCGTGAAAAACCATCACACTAGGACGCCATAGCGTGTCACCATAATGCATTGTCCACGTTCGCATTGCAGATGATGATCACCACTCTCATTTCAGAGTAAAGAGCTTATACTTTAAGAAAAAAAATTAAGCCATTTGTAATAGATAAAACGGTATAATATTTGTATATAACGTCATAAATGTCACAGCATTCACTACTGCAATAAATATAATATGACTTAAATTATAAGTTTAAAAGTCGCAGTAAATTTATAGGTTATTTGAATATCACTGTTGAAATTTTTATGATAAAATATTAAAAGCGTTACGATAGGGATCTGCGACTAGCAGGTTTGTGTCATGTTCCCACATTATCGGCTCCTTGCAATATAACGAGTTTGTAACTATTATATCTTATAACATACAATAGTGCTCGTTGAACTTGTAATTGTAATTATATGCACTAATGAAATTATGTTACATTCGGGTACAGTAGTTAGCATTAGAACTTATATGGGTCATAGACAGCTAACTCTTTTAGTGGATGATTGACTATTATTTTCTTTACCCTGCTCCGAAGTTAATACATGTATGCATCCTTGATAAAAAATCGGCCAAGTGCGAGTCGGACTCGCCCATGAAGGGTTCCGTATCAACAAGTAACATTATATAAAAGTTATTGTAGTTCGTTGATTAAATGAAAGGTAAATTGCTGTTTACGCTTTATGACATATTAAAAAAAAACTACTTACTAGATCTCGTTCAAAAAAATTTTCGTTGGTAGTTTACATGGTAATGTACAACATATATTTTTTTTAGTTTTATCACTCTCTTATTTTAGAAGTTAGAGGGGGGGGGGGGACACACATTTTTCCACTTTGGAAGTGTCTCTCGCGCAAACTATTCAGTTTAGAAAAAAATGATTTTAGAAACCTCAACATCATTTTTGAACACCTATCCATAGATACCCCACACGGATAGGTTTGATGAAAAAAAAATTTTTGAGTTTCAGTTCCATGTATGGGGGCCCCTAAAATGTATTGTTTTTTTTCTATTTTTATGTAAAAATCTTAATGCGGTTCACAGAATACATCGACTGACAAAATTTCAACAGTATAGCTCTTATAGTTTCGGAAATAATTGGCTGTGACATACAGACGGACAGACAGACAGACAGACAGACAGACAGACTTGACGAATCTATAAGGGTTCCGTTTTTTGCCGTTTGGCACCGGAACCCTAAAAAGACCGCTCTTTCTGTGAACTGTTTTTCAGATCAGTTAGAAAATATATGAGTTTAAATTCTTGAGACATCTGAGGCATAGTTAAACAGACTTGATGTTGATGCAGTCAGTGCAGCCTATGCCTAATGCTTGATTTGACCTGAAGTAATTGATGTCGGGAAATGAACGGTGAAGAATGTACCTATGTGAAAACGACATTCCTAGTTTTGTTAGTAAGTCTCGCATGCGTATTGACGACGGACATAGTAATTACAACATTAGAACAGGTAGCAGTTTTGAATGTTGATAACATTAATTTTTGGATGTTGTAATAACAACCATTCCCGGATTCCTCCTAACTCAGGCGCGAAGTGGCACACAGTGTGGTTTTAGTCAGTCCGATTTCGGCACAACACCCTACCAGAACCTGTTGGGGTGACGGCCCGAGGGGGGATCTCTATACGATAAAATAAAATAGCAGTATGAGTACAACTTAATGTAACTTGCTCGAAACATTAGAAGTATACAGTCATACCATAACATTTGCAGAAGTGTTCATAATA
The DNA here is from genome assembly GCA_932526445.1 of Phragmatobia fuliginosa. NCBI lineage: Eukaryota > Metazoa > Arthropoda > Insecta > Lepidoptera > Erebidae > Phragmatobia > Phragmatobia fuliginosa. Next base: position 11,638,437 of record OW052074.1, on the reverse strand, counting down.
TGAATGTGTTAACGTCAGAACAAAAAAAATCTCGCTAATCGTTTTCGAAACAGAGAAAAGAATTTGCGAAATGTTTATTGCACATTATGATGGAATATTTACTAATAGCCGTCACAATGCTATACGAATCATAATATTAGTGAACGGTGATGGCGAAGCTGAGGTTCCCCGAAGCTGGCTCGAAGGAAACATTTCAACATCGAGTACATGCGTCACTCAATGTGAACACAAATTACGCACGCGACTGTTTCTGGTGACGGTTCTGTATACAACGATATCTGTTAAAATCTGTCAGTTTCCTCTATTGTTTACTGCAAACAATATTAAACAATAAAATTGATACTAATATCCTGCCGCATCTCCATAGTTTTTCATACTTACTGTCGGAGAAAAGACTGTTAAATATTTTTTTGTTGTGACGATTTTTTTGGTAATACCTAAATCAAAAAACTGTATTAGCAAATTAATAAGGTTACTAAGAAGATTTTTTGATTTAGGTATCCGTTTGCGAGTTAATCAACTTTAAAGAGTATTTTTTTGTTAAAACCAGGCTTCCCCCCTCATCTATAAGCTAAACTATTGACTCGAAAGATCATGATGGTAGTTCATGTGATGAAATTTAAAGGAAATCTAACTAAAAATAACGATATAACAATAAAACATAACAATTTTTATTGGACATTGAATTCGACGTGCCATTATGGGTGAATACGGAATGCCATACTATACATGGCCTGACATGCACTTGGTCGATCTTTTTTAAAGTAAACCTGCTTAAAGATACATTTTAGTTATAAATTACTCCTGTAGGAGGCGGGCAACCTTATGCAGTAATACATAATTAAGAGCTTTAAAAAGAACTTAGCGGACAAAGCATTCAACTGATAATGTGCACGCGATCTTTGTGTTGAGTTTATCATCATTGAGGGCGTCCGTAATATGTCTGCTACTGGTTCGGTTTGATTATTTTTTTTGAATATAAGTTGTATCTTACTGATATTCTTGTTAATTAAAAGTACTTTAGTCTATCGATGTCACCATCATCTGATCTACTTAATTTAATAATCCAGTGCTGAATATAAGATCTTCTTGCAAATGAGGTTTTGGACTACTATACTACTATACGGTTTATTTCAAGTTTTCCTTGTCTTTGCAAAGCTGTTGTCCTGTCTGACTACAGGTGGTATACGTATTCTTGATCCGTTACTTAACGAATAGCTCATAGATTTTATTTGATAAAAGGATTTAATAATCTGAGGTACTTAAGTAAAGTATCCTAAGTATGCCTCGTTGGTCTAGTGGTTAGCGTATGGGACTGCTAATCAAGAGGTCTCGGGTTCAAATCCCGGGTCGGGCCAAAAAGTGTTTTTGGGATTTTCTTTGGAAATTCCTAATAGCAGCCCGGAGTTGGAAGTTTGGCGGTGATTCACGCCCGTGCCTCGGAGAGCACGTAAAGCCGTCAGTCCCGGTTGTCATGAACATCTATGGCAATCGTTATTGGGAAGTCCGTGCCTTCAAATATACTGACATCTAGTTCAATCTTCGAATTTCAGTTCTTCCTTAGGGTTGCGGAGGTCCGATGCCAGTCGCTCCGTGGAAAAACTGATATTCAGGTAAAACCGGTTGAACTAGTAGCCGACCCCAAATAAACTTGGGAATAAAGGCTCGGAAGATGACTTATGTAAAGTATCTAACTAAATTATTTTGTTTAACTTTATTAAAACTTTAACTACAAAAAAAATTAACAGAATTAATCATTAAAATAATTTAAGTGTAGTCTTTTTATTGTGGTTAAGGTATATGTACTTAAACCAGAGAAGACTATCAGCATTGTCACGCTGAATTGAAGGGCCATATAAATAATATAATGGCACCTAAAGATGATTGGTTCCTATATTTTTAGTGTTTGAACTATTGCCTCGTGAACCACATAATCGCTACCGACATTGGTGTATTCCTCTTTCTTATTTAATTGCAAGAAATTCGATTAAGAAGATGTGATTACGAAAGAATCAACTTTCTTTCTTTACCACACTATTGGTATGCTTTACTTCTGTATTCAGAAGTAAGAGATCAGGATGTCAAATGCCAATTATCATTTGATATTAATTTATATTAATCCCTGCTGATAATGCTGAATGAAGCCTAAGGCTTCATGTATTCGTAATTACGAATACAAAATTTCTAATGTTTAAAAATGACGTAATAAGTGCATTTGAAAGATTGTATTATATTTCTACTTACATCGCGTTTCTGCACTTTAAATAAAACTATACAAAGTAAGACCATAAAGCTGGTATTCAGTATTACACTAATTAATGTTTAAGAACTTTTCTATTTCTAGCAGTAAGGAAGCAAGTACCTACATACATTGTGAGTACAAGTTGCATAGTGATAAGATGTAGCTGCCTGGTATCTTTGAAACAAAGTATAAAATAATACAACTATGACACTAGATTGTTAACTAAATTGAGACTAACATCAAATATTTTCTAAAATATAAATTAAAATGATTAGTCCTACAATATTGATGTTCTCCTCGCTATTTTCGACCATGGCGGCCAGTCTTTAGTGCACAAGTGTCTGTACAAACACAGGTGCACTCTCTGGTCTCTTACTCACATAACCAGAAACAGATTGGATGGCTATCCGACACGACCGGGGAGAGATCAGGCACAGAACCAACGGCTTTACGTGCTCTTCGAGGTACGGGGATTAAGGCAAACTCAAGACCGTTTTTAAATATTTCTTAAAGCAGAAAGTAAAAAAAAATTTTTTAGGCCCGATTACTAATGAAGCAGTTAGTAACACACAATTACTCAGGCTAAAAGCGAATCAAATAAAGACACTGATGTGTGTGGACTATCCACGTATGTTTCTACTTATTTCAGAATATTAAAGACGGTGTTTCAGATAACTCCTTACTGGATAATTAAAAACAGCAGCCAAGTGCGAGTCGGACTCGCCCATGAAGGGTTCCGTACCAGCAAGTAACATAATATAAAAGTTGTTGTAGTTCGTTGTAACTTTCATCGATGTTTTTATACTAGTGTATTGATTGGATGAAAGGTATATTGCGTGTTACGATTTATGACGTATTAAAAAAAAACTACTCACTAGATCTCGTTCAAACCAATTTTCGTTGGTAGTTTACATGGTAATATACAACATATATTTTTTTTAGTTTTATCACTCTCTTATTTTAGAAGTCAGAGGGGGGGGGACACACATTTTTCCACTTTGGAAGTGTCTCTCGCGCAAACTATTCAGTTTAGAAAAAAATGATATTAGAAACCTCAACATCATTTTTGAAGACCTATCCATAGATACCCCACTCGTATAGGTTTGATGAAAAAAAATTTTTTGAGTTTCAGTTCTAAGTATGGGGACCCCCAAAATGTATTGTTTTTTTTCTATTTTTATGTAAAAATGTTAATGCGGTTCACAGAATACATCGACTGACCAAATTTCAAAAGTATAGCTCTTATAGTTTCGGAAATAATTGGCTGTGACATACGGACGGACAGACAGACAGACAGACTTGACGAATCTATAAGGGTTCCGTTTTTTGCCATTTGGCTACGGAACCCTAAAAACGGTTTTAAATTTTTCTGCAAACGGACTTTTGATCCGTGAAAATGAGTAAGAGAAAGCTGAAATGATCGGAACGGAATAGATTTCGTTGTCACAAGGGACAATTGCTTGAAAACGTGTCGAATCCTGAATGCGTTATTGTCTTATCTTTTGCTTGTTTCTGCAACACGGTATTTCCTGTCTTTGTTTCATAATTTAACTCTTTTGCACTTAAATGTTGTACAGTTAAATAGATCTCTTTGCGATATGTACTCGTAAATAATTTAGAAAAATAAAAGCTTTCGATATTATTATTTCAAATTACGGTTTCTAGAAAAGAAACACAATTTAAACACAGTTTTTTATGCAAAATAAATATACCTACTCAGGTACTTTTCTTGTTAAAAAAGGCAAGCAAGGATATCGAACTGTCGACTTGGTAGAGTTGAATGTGCCTCAGTCACTCATCGAATACCTATATAGGTAAATAGTTATACTATGTTTTAAGTAAACAAGACAATAAATATCCAACCTTAAATTAATTTTATATTACTTTTCCGAATTGTATTTGGACCGATGAAGTCAAATCTGTTATCAAAATGCTAGGTAGCGATTTCAGCATCCTCATTTACAAGAGAACTCGTGGACGTCCAACGCCGAAATATAAATTAGCAAGAACAGGATTCGAATAAAGGATAAAGAATCTGTAGTAATTCGGTTCTCTACGTTTGATACTCACCGGAACGAAACATTACGTGTGCATGTAACGTAACGAACGTAATGTTGTTACCTACTTCAATTTGACACTCTAGTCTCTATTATGTTATTCTTCATAAAACAATTAACTATGCAACGGAAGGAATCATACAACAAATAAAGAGCTATTTCATAAATCAATTTCAGTTAAAAACGTACCTAAAAGAACAATTATTACAATAACGGTGCATGTCGGAGTAAAAGTAATTGGTGTAACTCACGTTCCCCTGTTACTAATACGGTGAGTTCTGCTCGGCGTTTAGCAGTTTCCTCATTAACAATAAATTAATCATGCTAGGATTACGCCCCATTCACGCTTCGGGCTCTTTGACGCCTCAAACTACACGGAATCCACCATAGAATTATCGGTAATAATATTTATAAACATAAATTGATATCATAATGTGATTTTACAATTTATTGTGAGTTCGGTTATAATTTCGCTTCGTGAATTAAAAATGATTAATTAGAAATGCATTATTAATTATTTAATTTAAATTTTATTAAAGGAATGGTGTAAAGTTTTTATGTAGACAGTTTTGTAAAGGGTTCCAGTAACCGCAGTGGCCTACAGTTACATGAAAAGTTGCTTGGAAGCTAATTTTACAAGAAGAATTTAATTATGATTCTACAGTTTTAAGGCCTTATTTATGTACTACATACTATCGGTGTGAATAAATGATTTAACTTGAATTGTAAAAAGGTCACTTGCCCCTGCAATTTGCTGACAGAATTTGCAGCGAAGTGAGCGTGTAAGTGTTATACGAAGACCATAAGAAAATCTATATAATCGTTTCGCCTAGAGTGTAAAAGGCAGAGGCAGTTTACAGCGAACCCAAAAGCAAATGACCTACCGGCGAGAAAGAGGTGAACTTTATTAAGTGACATCAAAGTGAAAAGCTCCCTTGTGGCCCCTCTAGAAGCAGGAATTTAATTTTTGTTCCACTTTCATTGAATATCGCCCTCGGCTCGGTCACTCAGTAACTCACTTACTGTTAATTACGTAAGGTTTTTCAAACTTGCTCAAACAACAGTTCCGGGCTATAGAAGCTTTTAAAATTAATTGTTCGTTTATTGGCTTTTACGCAAAAACAGAGTATTTCATAGAATTTTGTATTGGTATACACTTCTTAATAAAATATAGAACGGTAAGTTTTTAGCAATATAATAATACGAGTAAAGATCTAAAGGCAAAAACATATACATAGTTACTTACAACAAATATACTTTTTGTATGATAAACCTACTCGTAAAGTAGAAAACTGTACTTTGTTCTACGATCAGGATCAAATACACATATTCAAGTCTGTAAAGCCGTAGTTACACATTACGTAGAATCGTACCACAACACTTCAAAAACGCATGACTACGGTTATATACATTAAATTATACAAATAATATAGACCTACATAACCAAAAAGAAGTCAGCACGTCTGGTCATAAACCTTTGTCCATGCCACATTCACGAGCGAGTCTTATCTACTGATAATTTGAAAAACTAACAAATCAAAGTAAAAAACATAAAAAAAATAGAATAAACGTTTCTTTGAAATAGTGCAAAATGTCTCAACACGTCAAACAATATCGCATCTTTGAACACCTCTGTGGCGCCGCCCGCACGGGGTACACTGGCAGTGCAAACATTACATTTGCAAGGATATTAAATTTGTGTCTATTGGCATTAGTCTGTCTGTTTCTCTGCTTAATAAATGTATGTGTATTTACAAAATAAATAAAAGTATAGCTGTGTTTGCTTAGCCTTTCCAGTACTCTTTTCTTAAGAGTACTGGAAAGGCTGAAAGTATGAATAAGTTACCATCATTAACACCAGTATTTAATATACATATCTGTGTACCTCCTTTCTAAGGAGAGGCCTATGTCCAGCAGTGGATTGTTAAAGGCTGTTGATGATGATGATGATGATGATCTGTGTAATTATGAATTAAGAATACGGAGCGACATAAGTTCACCACTGTTATTCACCCCATGGGTGTCGTTCAGAGGCGACTAAAAGAGCCAACTACGCAAGACAACATCACTGCAAAAAAAGGATAACTTGAAACAAACCCAATACTGACCCGTCTGGCCAGCGTGGTATAGTGGGCCAAAACCGCCTTCCTAAGGAGAGGTTTTATGTCCAGCAGTGGACTGTTAAAGGATGTTGATGATGACCTCTCTACGTCTCTCTTTAAGAGAGAGAGAGAGATTATGCTCTACTGAGCACAACCGGGTTGGCTTAAAGTAATGACTTTTTGTGCAGGTTGTTCAGTTGTCCTACGTATTTTGGTCCCTGCGTCGGTCTCCTTACGATACCCACCGGGTGGTAACACAGAATTCCTGGTTAGGTTAGGTGATTTTGTGTGGTGACGGGTTCGTCACCACATAAAAGAAATGAATAAATGATTAAAAAGTTTTCATACTCTTTTTCCATCCTAAGGTTGCTTGGAAGACATTGCTTTTTAATTGCGATAAGGCAGATATTGTACATGGTTATTATATTGATGTGTTCCTGTATGTAAACTATATTAACTGATGTACAATAAGGTTTATTCTATTCTATTCTAAAAAGTCACTTTGAAACGCTTATCAAATTTTAGCTTTCTTTGTAATCTTCATCGTCTTTTTCCCTTCTAAATCCATTTTATAGGCGTCTAAAACCTATTTCCAAAACAGTACTGCTTATACAATAAGACAATTAAAATAACCTACCCACCTATAATAAGAATTAACGAATATTATTATTGAATACGTAAACATTAATAATTTATTTCAGTACATGTTCAAAATGAGTGTTTATCGTCGATTAAGATTGTAACTAGACTTGATATTGCGAACATGTCTCTTAATTTTTACGCGTTGTATTTTTTTAGGTTTGCTTCAAAGAAATTGTAAAAAGGTGTCAATGTTACTCTCATTTCCTGTCTGTCAATGAGTTGAGCCAATTTTTTTTTTAAAGATCGCGTCAATAATCATTTAACATGATCATTTTTATATTATAATGTAGGAAGTAATGATCCTCTTCCTTCCTCCTGATTAAAATTAGCGATAAACTTTTTTAAGTACCTCTTTAATTTAACGAGTGCGAGTAGATGAATGAATGGAAAGGAAGGGCAATAAATATATCGTTGTGTGCTTTACGATAAATTTTGATCCGAATAAAAATCCTAGAGATTTTATATAAAAGCGGAACTTTCTCAATAACGGACTGTATCGGGTTGGGACGTGCATGTGTGTGTATTAAATATTTATAGTAAAACATGTTGAGGTGTGTGGCGGTGTGCGTGTTCAGGATCAGTGGCCGGCGCGCGCGCACCTGCCGCGCGGTTCCCACGCCTCACCGCCCGCGCCTCACCCCCGCGCTCTCCGTGACGTCACATCCACATAAACAACGGTCCGCGAAGCGAAGCTTGTTTTGTTTTTTGACGGTCGCGTATACGAATATTGAGGAACAAAATTAATTTAAATATCAGATTAATTAATTGATAAAAGATTCAAATTCTATATAATAAATAGACACTACAATGAAATAATTAAATACATTGACCAAGATAAATTTATTATAAAAAATATGCTCAAAGTTGTCGGTGGAATTAAAATATGTATGGCTTCTATACCCATCCTCCCCCTTCCCCTTACAATACCGGACTTAGTGCCGTAGACATTATCAGTTTTTAATCAGCTAAAATCAACTCGGGATAGGTCTCAAGCCCTGTTACAGCTAACACTAGAAATAAGGTTACCAACTGTCATTGTAATTTGAAATTTTTAGTTAAACAGGCTACCTACCTACTTACGTATACAATACTTGGAGTCAATAGTCACCTAAATTGTCGAATGCTACTTACCTATCTGCTTTGATTATAAACAGGTCTAGATAGAGAGTTCGAGCGTCTAAACGTCCAAAAAAATAGTATTTAACTGTAAGAGACTAAGCTCGTCGCGGCCGATCAGTGGCGTTACTGTCATTGTACGGTAAATACGTATTGAGTGGCGTATAAAAATGACGTTTTGCATGATAAAAGTGTGCAGGAATTACGTTGGACGATTGAAATCAACTAAAAAAAATAATTATCATCGGAAAGTAAACTTTAAATAACTATATTGTAAAGAAACAATTAAATTATCTCAGTGAAATTTTATCAAAAATTCGACCACCATTTTGACGGAATGTTTACAGGGTAGCCTGGTAATAGAATTTAAATTTCCCATGTGAATGTTAGCCAATTTACAAAATGTTCAATCATGATCGAAAAAGTATATTTCGAGAATTCAAGCCATTTCAATTTAACTATAGTGCTGGATAATACATATCATATATTATGTATATATAATATATTTTTGTGGTGGTATATATTGTTTAATTGATTTAAAATCTGATTTGCGTGTCGATTTCGCCGCTCCATGGATGCTGATAATGGAAGTAGTATGTACGACGTTAAGCTAAAGAGATTGTTTGTTTTTTTAAACGCGCTAATCTCCGGAATTTCTGAACCCATTCTGAAAATTCTTTCACTAATCGGAAGCTACAACTTCTCTGAGTTCTTAACGAGAACGATATAAAAACAAGATTTGCGGGGAACATCTAGTTAAGAATATAGTAATTAAATTAAATATAACTATGTTGTATATTAACTTTATTATAGGCCTCTGTGAGTTGGCTTTCCTTCGTCCGCCTTTCAAAGTACCGGAACCTCAGACTACTTTCTAAGGCACAGGGTATATTTTTACCAAATTGTTGTTAAGTATTAAGAATAAATAAGCTTTAATAGCAATTCCCTTTTTCACCAACATATATTTTACCCAGTAACTCAAAAGCAAAAACTCTAATACATATTGACTGACTTTAAATTTAATACAAATTACCTACTTATAAATCTCAAAATCAATACACGATTATTTTCCCTCCTTTTATGGAAAACATTCAAGGGCTGGTATCACTCAGAACGCTCCGACGTCATGCGCGCGCCCGTAGGCTACGCTTGCATGTGTGTGTAACATGCACACAAGCCCTGCAAATCTGGCCTGTTGTTTTTATTGCGAATGCAGCGCAACACTCCATCTAGACATGTATATAATCAAAGCCTATCTGTTTACCCTAGCTTTAAGGACGAGACAAGATAATTATCTCAATTTTGCATGTCTTTGTTGTTGTAGGTCCATATAATGTTTATATTTTTACATAAAGTATGTATATTGAAACTAATTGAATTTTTTTTTTATTTAGTTCAAATTACTCTTGAGTTTTGCTCAAGCTTTAAAAAACTGTATCGACTTAAATGAAAAACTTAAACTATTTATTAAAAAAAAACTCGGTCAAGTGCGTCCAGGTCTCGCATAGAATAGGGTAGCTCAGTCACCCATAATAGTACGTGGATTTAAAAACGTATCCAAGAGATAATTGTTATGTTTACTTAATAATGCATTAATATGAAGTTTTCTAAGTAAGCGCATTTTACAAGTTGAGCCTAGGGTTGCCACCCGTACTTTATAATAAAGTATTGTACGTTATTTCAGGTAAATGTACTCTATACTTTATGATTTATTTTGCAAGATTTGATTTCTTTAGGATTATGAAAATTTTTGCTGTCGTATATGTCGCCACTCTCACCACCGCCAGATCATCTAGACACTCGTTTTTAAGAATTTCTTAACCCAACCTCAAATACTAACAATATAAGTGTCATTGTCACACATTTAGAAAATTGTTTTATTAAACCGACTTTATAACGAGACGAGACGAACGAAACAAAGCGTCTCTGAATTTGATAAAAAATGAGTTACATTACGTTTATTTTAATATAGATTGATTGATAGAAAACTCTTTATTTTTACACAGTGTTACAGATTCACAATACAGAACAGAAATGCCTTACATTTAATGTACAAAGGGCGGCCTTATTGCTAAATGCAATCTCTTCCAGGCAACCTTAGATTGTAAAGATGTTGTGAAATTGTTTAGTAGAGATACTTATTTGTTACAAGCTGCAAAAAGCTTTAATAAATGTTTTTAAATATAATAATAATCAATAAAAAAAATGTGATTTATTTTGATACTATGTACTTTTTTTTTCTTACCTATAATAACAATATACTTTAACTGCAGAAAAAAAAGGTGGCAACCCTAGTTGAGCCTTTATAACTCCTGACCTAAAGAAGTCATCTAATCCAATACAGTTTTCGTTTAAAGTTCCTTAAATGGACTACCATCATGAATTTTTCCAGATTTTTTGAAACAGCCGTTTGTTTAGCTTTTAGAGGTGGGGGACGCCCTATTTTTACAAAAAATTACCTTTAAAGTGAAATAACTCGCAAATGGATACCTAAATCAGAAAATCGTCTTAGAAACCTCTAAATGTTTTAGAAAGACTTATCTAATCATACCCCACACGATGGATAGCTGCAAGAAAAAAAAAACAACCCCACTTTACGTGTAGGGGAGGTACCCCAATTTAAAATATTTTACATTATTTTATGGTATTACTTTGTCCACGTAATAAAAACACATACCTATCTACATATGCAGTTTCATCTTTCTAGCACTAACCGTTTCGACGGTAAGCCGAGGACGGACGGACGGACATGACGAAAATATAAGGGTTCCGAGTCATGAACTTCGGAACCCTATAAAAATCTGTCTAACTTAATTGGTAAGGTTGAAAAATATCTACTAAAACAAAAAAAAACTAATAATAGGTATTAAAATTGTTAAAGCAAATAGCGCCCTCTATCCACAATTGGAACTACTACAGCGTGACGTGGTCGTACGCCATCTAGCGGATTTTTTAAACACTAAATGTCAAGTCGTGGTACAACTGGTTTTAGAATATAAATACAGATGGCGCTGCATGAGTCTACACAACAAACGCGTTAAAATTGTGTCGTAAAGCTTAGGAGAGATAGACAATGTTTACAAGTTTCTAAACTATTTTTGTGGAGTCTTATAATATTATATGCTTACGTTTGTTTACTATTTATCTCTTGTACAAATCTAAGTCTAAATAGAGTGTTAGAAATTAGTATCCCCAGTGTGGGTCCCTAAATTTTATTAAAACTCCATTCTCTCATACATATGTAGGTATAATTTTAAAATTTAAATACTGCTCTCGTTAATTTAGATTTTAAAATGATATCATGCAAAAGGTAACTAAGATTTTGATTTGTTTTTCTCTTGGTAGGTACCTATTTTATTTTTTTACGTGTACTTGAAATATCGAATTATGGTGAAAATACATAGTTAATTGATTTTGTTAGGCAACAAACCTCAAAGGTACCACAATAACTAGATTTAGTAATAAAATTAAATGCTAACTTACTTTGACCTTAAAATTGCCTTTAATCAGATATCATTATTCATATTCAACTGAACTGTAAATCCAGAGCCAAGCAGATTTTAAGGGGATCGTTTCCATAACTGCTCGAAAAAGCACTTACGGTTATGACAAGAGAAACAAATTCATTCATTATTTGACAGTAAAAAAAAATATTTCAGGTCCTTAATAAAGCAATCTGTAGAGAAACCGAGTAAAATTACTAATACGATTATTTATTTTCGAGAAAAAAATCATCAACAGTGACTAAAATCACCGAAATCGACCTTTTCTGTTTGGAATCAATCTAGTATTATGTTGCTTTATTTGAAATAAATATTTTATTAGTTGCAAGAAAAAAGTACAAAAAAGAGATTACCCATTTAAGGTTTCTATTAATTCTCACCAGAAAGTCATAATTTAATCTTAAACATCATTAATTTTTAGCGGCAAAAGTTCCATACATTTTAGTATGGAGAAATAATTTGCAATAAAACAGAGTTCACGCGATCCAAAAATTCAGTGTTCTCCGAATATTCAAGGCGAGCGCACGCTCGTTTTTAGCTCCACACGCACTGTCACGCACACAGAGATTTGATTGTTTACATACGACGACGTGACTGTGTGTAACTTTTGATAATATTTGGTAGGTCTGAGAATAGACACACCAATCTTTATATTTTAAATTATTATTAACCAACTTCAAAAAAGGAGCATTATTTATGTTTAACTAAATGATTTTTTTTATTGTACATTCATTGATTACTCTGTCAATTGTGGACCGATTTTTAAAATTCATTTTATATGACTGCCTCGGTGGCGCTGTGGTAGCATATGCGATTGAGGCCTCGGGTTCGATTCACGGGTCGCACCAAATGTTTATGAGATCCACAAAATTTTTTTTTTAGGTGTTGGCTGTTTTCAGTGTTAGTTCATAGGGAAACCCTAAAATTTTATAAGCACGTTATAAATAGTTATTATATATTTTTTTATTTTGTAATGCTATTCCAGACGCAATATCTGAGCTGGTAGCCATCATCTCATAATGATGAGGGCAGTAGTAGCGCATGCGACTACTTTGCTTGAGTAAGGATTCAGGTTCGATTCCCGTGTAGGACCAAATATTTGTGTGATCCGCAAATATTTATTTCGGGGTCTGGGTGTATTCCATAGGTAAGCAACAAAAAAGTATGTTTATGTATTTATATCAGTTGTCGAATCAATAATATAAGCTCTGCTTAGTTTGGGACTGGATGATGTCGTGTGTAAGATGTTCGAAATAGTTGTTTATTTATTATTGTAATATATCATACTGCCTTGTTGGTCTTGTGGTCAGCGTATGCAACTGCTAACCAAGAGGTCTAGGGTTCGATTCCCGGGTCGGACCAAATGTTTGCATGATCTGCAAATATTTGTTTCGGAGTTTGGGTGTTTTCTATGTATATGTATGTATTTATAACAAAAAAGTATGTTTATGTATTATAAACTGCGAAATAAATATTTGCGGATCACACGAATATTTGGTAGATGATATTCTGTGTCATTCGTCTGAAATATTTATTTATTGTTATTTATTATAAACTAGCTTTCTGCCCGCGGCTTCGCCCGCGTGGAATTCGTTGATATCACACGACATGGTAAGGGTAGATTAAACAATCTTACCTGATTTTATGTTTGATAATAAGGAACTTCGACACAAACTTTCGTCCCCTATCTCAAACCCTTCTACCTTTATTTTCGCGATAAAAAGTTTTTTTCAAAATCGGTTCAGTGGTTTAGGCGTGAAAGCGTAACAGACAGACAGACAGAGTTACTTTCGTATATGTGTGTTACCTTTAGTCGTATCTTTCAAGATGTTCAGCTGATGATGGAAAGTAATACTACTCAATGGTTTGGTCTTGGATGATTAGTATTTCACTTTTATACGTATGTATAAACCGCTAGTCGTATTTATGTTTTACTAGCTTTTGCCCATGGCTCCGCCCGCGAGTGTGTCGATTTTCGTGGTAAAAAGTAGCCATGTCCTTTCTCGGGGTCCCATATATCTCTCTACTGAAATTGATAAAAATCGGTTCAGCGTTTTAGGCGTGAAAAGGTAACAGACACACAGACAGACAGAGTTACTTTCACATTTATTTTAGTAACATTATTGCGTAAATAAGCCGTTTGCATTAAATATATTAAGAAAAAAACACAGTTCTCTGCCTCTTCAACCTGTCTATTAAACTCAAAACATAACGTAACTTAAAAACTACTGCACCGATTTTCATGATGTTTGCAGCAATGGATAGATTGGTTTTAAAGGAGGGTATAATTTGTCAAATTTTAAATGTTTTTTAAATGCCTATAAGACCACGTATCGTTAATCACACATTATTGACATAATAAAATCTTACACTGAGAGTCACTAGTGTAAGATTACGGCCAATTACGGATGCGATATGGATGAACGCTCTGACGTATTATAAAATATTTATTTAAATAATATTGTGTAATAAACAATTTTATTCTCCATATTTCATGTAGAATAAAATTGTTTTAAATGTCTACAGTATTTATTATGATAAGGATTAATATTACATTGTTCCAAATTACTTTGAAATTATTATTCACAAATAAAATAATAAAGAAATATTAAAAAAGTATAATTAAAAAAGTATTACTGTAGGTTATTCCTAATTTAGGTAACTCGTAAACTTTTGTCAATATTGGCTTTATTTATGTGTTCCTTTAAAATAATAAAATAACATTAATAAATCTTCTTTAAAAGGTAACCTTAATTATGATGAAAACCGTATTTAAATACCTTGCGTATTTAAAACGATCTGAGTTGACAGACAATGCACGCGAGCGAATTTATTTTATACTGTGTAAAATTATTTTATAATCTTTGACCATTCGATTGGTATACAGAAAGTATTATGACTTTCTGTACTGAATGAATCCTACGGGCTTTACGTTATGGCAAGATACATTGCGTGCGTTGTAAGACATTAAAATACGTTCTACAAAGGCGAACAGTTGATGGATATTTAACATAAGCAAAAAACCGAAAGTCGGTGATTGCTTGCTACGGTATGTATGCGACAGTGCGCGATGCGTCTGTGTGCATGTAAAATATGTATGTGGGTGTTCAATCACAAATTCTCACGCTCGGTGTCGCGGGCCTTAACAATGAAGTGTATTGCTATTAGGTATCTTTTACGTCATCTCATCCAGTGGGCCTAGCCAAGTTTTATACGATTTCGTTTTGCAAATCGTTGACGCCTCTATTATCTCTATAAACTGTATTTATTTTCAATATTAAACCTTAAAATAAGTACTTTTATCTTTGGCAATTTGTGATTTAGAGTAACAGTTAGGTAGGTAGGGACGTCGGTGATCATTTGTGGCAAATTGGCAAGGTTTCAAATGCGTTAGCTATATCGTAACGAGTCGGCAATGGATTTATTGCTATTGTAAATCATATGCTAAGGCACAAACTTTGGAAGACTGTCGAAATATATTACACAGTACTTTAATACGCAAAAGGAGATATAAGATAAGTCATTATGCCCGTATGGGTAACTGTATAAACTGTGTTGGTGTTTGTTTCAATAAACTATATTTGAATATGATAATATGAATAAATAACTTGCACTATAAATTTAACACCGTCGCTCGTATTGAGAATATTAAGAGGAACAGGAATAGACTGTATTCATCTCAGAGGTGACGCAAGAGATCAGTAAGGGAGCAACTACGCAGTATAACATCACTACAAAGAGAAGGAAAACTGAATCAAACCTTATATCAAGCCGACAGTCCAGTTTCGTATATTGGGCTAACCCGCCTTTCTAAGAACTAAGAACCTATGTCCATCAGTAAACTGTTCCCAAACGTGTCATACATTGAAGACTATAGCTAGCTTGAGTTACATGCATTAAACTCTGATCTCAACTTTTCCTACGTATCATTTTTAAAATGCCCTATTGTTTGCTATATAGGCTTGCAATTGTTACAAGAGTGGTAAAATGTAGGTATTACACAAGACCTTAAAACACTTACGTATGTAAGTTAGTACGTAGGCAAACGGCATTACTGTCCTTTTAAAATAGTTATTCCACGTAATTTCACTTCACCTTCGCTATTTTATACTTTTTTTATTCTTCAAAAGATATATCTGTTTTTCTCTAATACAAAATAGATCTAATCTGACTGGTGATACTTCCAGAGATTATCGTGTTTATGAATAGGCAAAACTATCAGGTTTTTATTCATTTATATTATAAATTACTTTAGATAATCTGTCCAACCTTACCAAATTTTTTAATGTATTTTACTACTTCTGAGCACATGCTTTTGAGGGTTCCGTAGTTCATGTCTCGGAAACCTTTTACATTCGTCATGTCCGTCCGTCCGTCCTCGACTTACCGTCAAAACGGTTAGTGCTGGAAAGATGAAACTTTGCAAAGACATGTGTTTTTATCACGTCGCCAAAGTGCTATAATAAAATCATGAAAAGAATTTTTATTAGGGGTACCTCCCCTACACGTAATTTTTTTTTTCTCACTTCTACCCGATTGTGTGGTATCGTTAGATAGGTCTTTTAAAAACATTGAGAGGTTGCTAAGATGTTTTTTTTTAAATTTATGCATCCATTTGTTAGTTTAAGAGTTAAAGAGGCCTGTGAAACACGCTTACTTGGAAAACCTCGTACAAAAACAATAAAATAATAATTAAACATAACAATTATGTATCTATTGAACATCACTTGTATATGACTACGGAACCCTAATCTATGCGAGGCCTGCCTGATTTTTTAATTGTTTGGTATACCTTAATCTTTCACCTTAGATTGAAGATAAATGTGACGTAATACGTATTACTACATCCGGAGTACAAATTAAGAGGTCTTATCGCCGGCGACAGTTTTCGGAAGATAGACATGTTTTCCTCATATGTGACGTAATGTTAATGAAAATATCAGTAAATTTTGGTCAATTAAAATGCAACAAATGCAATCAAAAATAGTTTTAAATCATTCGTTTCTTTCTTTTTCACTGAATGAAAATAATAAATTAAATGAAAATATTTTTTATTCTTATACACTTCAAAAATATTTAATTTTGCTGTGCTGTCTAGTGCAGGGGACGCAGGGGTAGAATTTTAGAAAAAAAAATACTTTTCTTTATAAATATCGATGGTTATGAAATAAATCGCTCTGTAGTCTATTGAGAATAGATTCGCATAGATAGATTAGTGTGTATTTAAAGGATATGGTAACATATAAACATAAGCAATTCCAGAACTTTAATAAAAACCTGAGGGTTCAAAGATGAACAATATGTCATATTACTTATTGTTTTCACATTGTGAATAAAGGTTAGGTCATAGTCTCTCGTCTATAAAGTATTTTGAGTTTCCGTATAACCGCTGTAACATTTTTAATACAAGTAGGTCTATACTTTATCCAGTATTTTTACCTTGTCAGAAATGCAAAGAATTTATACAATATGACATCGAAATCCTTGATCTAAAATTTAATTAAATAATATGCCGTAATCTATTAAGCACCATGTGTCAGTAAATTTTAATTTCATTCACGAAGACTCGATATCTTGAGTTGAAAAACCTTAAATGAAAAGGTTACTTTATTGTTATTATTTAGCTGTATAAAATATGATTTTATGTGTACGTATAGGCGTCGGGGGAATAGATTAGTATGCAAAGTACACGGTAGCTATGGAGTACCGAGGTGATGAACATCCCATTTAGATGCGTGAATGCATACGCCGACGTGCCGCGCATGTCCCGATGACTTTTTAAACATAATAAAGATAACATAAATTAATAAAAACGTCCCTTTACCTGGTGTTAGCAGTATCCTGCGCTGTTGCCACATGACAAAAATTATATTCACAACACATAACCGTTTTTCAATTCTTAACCGAGCAACCACAAACTTATGAATGAACTTATCTTTTCTACGTTTCTGCGAAAATGCAAAGATAAGGGTATCATCATAGTGGCTTGTGCCGGAAATTGACAAAATCACCAAAATCGTCACACAATTGTAACTACTGGAATAATCTAATCAGGTTACTGATTGTTTAATAATAGTCATAGACTCATAAGATCACTGACCTTGGTGGGATACTCAGTGACTAAGAGGAAAACTTGCATTGTCAAGAATCTAGAATTCAGAAAAGTGTCAGGCGAAGTGATATCCGAGTTAGAGTTAGAGTTACTTTTATCTTGGGTAAAAAAAATACTAGTGGGATTGAGACACCCCATACCGTTGATCTTCAACATGCAATATAGGCACCAAGGGTTTCATCTAGAGATAAAACAGGGCCAAAACTAATATGTAACAATTTAAATTCAGGCTACCGATTTCATTCTAATCGTCTATGAACCCAATCTTTCCTTATCCACTCAAGGATTACTTAGTATGTATGTCAATGTATAAATACTGAGTACAATCGCTATATGTGTATCCATTTCATTCATTGAAATGTATCAATCAATGGTGTTTAAAGCTACTGTAAATTGCTAATTTAGATCGGTCTACATTCTTTCGTGTCGTGCCCAGTTTTCAGACGTGTTCAATATTCTTTTGCTTATTTCTTGAAGCAATCCAATTGATGAAAAGTTAAAGTAAAGTAATTTAAAATAAACAATATGATTTACACACACGTCTACAGATGAAAGTGTAGAAGTAGAAGTGGCTATATGAGTGTTCGGCCAAAGGGACCAACATGTCCGCCGAGTAGTCGGCACGCAGTACTAGGCGCACAGATCTCTTGAAGAGCTTTCGCTTGCCCCGTCCATTCACTCGGCTTTATGAATGAATCTGTGCTGTGTATGTGTGTGTACTTCAATCATACGTTGTATTTGTCTGTGTGTTTACACGTGTTTATTTGAAGTAACGTGGTAGGCATTCATGAGAATTTTCTTGTGTCAACAACGACTGGCATCGACAGAAATAGATGTAGCTTTGTGCTATCGCAAAGTTGCGAACTAGCAGCTACAGTATGGTAAGTTTTGAATTATTTCACGGTTATTAGCATACTCTGTGAAATACTGCAAGTTATATCGTACTTGAAGAAGTCTTTGTGGATCAATGGACTACGTTTATAATAATAATAAGATGTGAGTGTAGGTTAAGCGAAATTCTGAAATCAGTTGTAATGTCATGTTTTTATGTTAGTTTTTAAGGAGAAATTGAGTCATCAATTCTCACTTTATACTGGTTGTAATTGTTTCAATGCTCTATTTCAAACTAAAGAACAGTTAAAAGTGTATTCATATAAAGAGTTTCGCAATCGTGTTTAAGTAATAGAGACGTAAAACCGCCAACACTTAGGTTTTATTGAGTAAATTCCAGTGGCCATATATGGTCTTTGTTACCAGTTCTATTTCAACGAACGGCATATTCAAGAATAAACGTAAAGCTCGACAAGGATACGCGAATGGTTTCCATAATATTTTAAGATTACGTTTGTCGTGAAAGTCTCGTCAAAATAGGTCCAGCCGTTTTAAAGATTAGCCGGAACAAACACACAGACAGACAGGTAAAAAAACAGATTTTGTGGTGTAAAAGACGTATAACTTATACAACTTTCATATGCATTTCATGTGTACAGATTACAGCTTGATCAACAGGAAGCTACCTCACTTTCAAACAGGTGCTAAAAGGTGTGTCAAATTTTTGCACTACTTGTGTGTGTGAAAGCATAGCTATTCTGGCGTAGCAAGTTTTTTTTTACGATCATAGAGACGGACGCATTCATTTTAGAAAAAAATGTCGTAACAGTGGGTAAATTTATACGTGAACGTTGTATATTATACATATATATATACGTTATTATAACTTGAACTTATATTATGTGAATATAGTCTCATATTTCTAGGTAGACAGAATTTAAGCATTTGTATTCCGTATCTTCGGGGACAAATAACAAGTATCAAACACAAAATAAAAAGTATGAAAGGTTGTGTGATAAAAATTACTACATATCAGCGATAATTTTTGTATGTTATTTACATACGAGTATATCTACTTTTTTTATTTTAAAAGACAACTCTCATAGTTTTATATATTAAGTTGTGTCGCGGAGACTTTATAACCATACATGAAACGGACACAAAGAACACCTAGACTCCAAACAACAATTTGCAGATCACACAAATTGTTGTCCTATATGGGGTTAAACACAAAACACTTGGCGCAGTAAAAGACGGCGTAGTGACTGTTTTAACCATTAGGCCAAGCGTGGAGTCAAAGTGTTGCGTAAGTCGTAACTCTCCTAGGCGTAGGCGTCCTATAGTATTCTTATTATGTAGAATATATATATTTATTACAAAAAATATTTAAAAGCAGAACGAATAATATGCATTTCACCTTAAAATGTATCCAGAATCAAAATCTATCACAGCCGCATTGACAGCAATAATTTCACACACATGGTGTCACATTAAAAACATGACCAGATTATCTACAAATATTAGATACATTAAGCACCTCAATCCATTAAGCATTAGAGAAAATTACTTGTTATTTTTGGTACATACATGACACTAGTCCTAATAAATATAAAAAAGATAATTAACACCGACATTAATAGTAACAGTGGCTAACAAACTGGTTACAATAGTCGTCTGTGTATTTGTAACATTATTTAGTTTCAACATACATTTTCCCATAACGAATAACCTGATAAATCAAAATAATATGATCTTGTCACCATTGATTATGGTTTGCCATGTGACACGCTAGTGGTACAGGCTGTAGAGTATTAAAATCCACATGTGTTCACTACTTGCCTCAAAAAAAAACAGCTGCAAGGCAAAATAGACATTAAACGAGAAAACACAGAGATTATATTCATATTTTTAATAAAAACCAGGTGACATTCGAAACTTGGTTTCCACTTGATCGAGCATAAAAAACCGCTTAGCACGCCCATAATATTGTGTTACATTATAATGCCGATTTTTTTATTAATATGCACATATTTTTTCAAAGTCATATGAGTATATTTATCAGTATTCAGTTCTTTTAAAAAGGTGTTCATTCTGTAATAATTGGTGTCCCGTTAGGTGTTGAAACCATGGAAAAAAAAACAGGTTGAAGTACCTGTCAAACGATGGCGCCAGGCTCATAATGTTTGCAAGTGACGTTATGAAAAAAAATAACAAAGCGATATAATATTTATTGTAATTATCTCAATTTTTAGAGTTGTACGATTAGATTCATGAAAATACCTCTCCTAGTAACTGATTCGTACCAGTAGATACTAGATACTACTAGCCGACCCCAAATAATTTTAGGAATAATAATTTGGTAGAAGAAGGCGCAGCAGCTGAAAGCAGCCAGGCAAGTTATCTAGGCTTACTACGAGTAACAAGCCTAGACAATTCTCATCACAATGATTCGAACAGCAGCAAGAATCAGCCGCATTTCTTCTTCAAATCGAAGTACCTCCATGAACGAGCTCTTTACATTGGTAGAGTTGAAGTGAACTTAGGTGAAAAAACCTAAATTTATTTTCCAGGTTTTAACAATATTATTTTAGAATTATAACGAATGATAACATAACAACATGTACTCCAATTGCGCCCTCACATTTCGATATTATTATTTTAAAGTTTGGAATAGAAAATAAAAAATACACAACGCATTAATGGTACATGGTAATCTTTAACTAAAACGTAATGAGTGATCAACAATGTTAGCTCAACCTAAAACTTAGTCTCATGTTTGTAAACTAACTGTTAAAATTGTTTTCCAAGTAACCGTTTGTAACTTTAGTAGTTATGCGACTAAAGTATTATACACGGAGTGCGAGTCACGGTTTTGGCAACATCCTGTGTATGGATCAACATTCGTGGGAAGTGGACACTCCAACATCCTCCGAAGTGGACAGCTTGCGGCCGCAACGGCTTTTCACATATTTAACGCATTTTTATGGATTTATTTCAAATATGTTTACTGTTTATGTTTTAGGAGAATTTGAAGCAACATCGGTGTATCAACATAATCAATGTATAATATCCATCAACGAATAACAGACTCGATATAAGTGTTTGTTGTGATCCGCAAGCTCCGCGACGAAAGCGATGTTTAGTGTTCAGTTAGAAATTGCCAAGATTGTACTGTTTAAACGTCTCCCAAAAAAATGGATGTTCTCATTATGCCAAATTACTTTGGGTCCATCAATATTATTAACAAGAATTCATTACCAGTACCATTACATTTAATATATTTCTTTGGTTAGATGGGTGTATTCACCATCTATTTATTTTTCTAATTCTAATAGTAGCTCAACAAAACAAATGATAAATGATAAATGATATTTATTTCTGTAAGTAAATCTTTTCAGACATTTTTACAAGTCGGACTTATAGCTAGAAGGCGCCGGCATTTCCTACGACTCACTCTGGGAAGAAACGCCGAAACAAACCACAGAGGTGTCTTTTTTTCTTTTTTTTTTTTTAAGTCCGTGTACAATATTAAAGAGAACTATGTGAGTGCAGTATAGGGTCTGGGTTGGGCTTTTGAAGAAAGAACCATAGTTTTGAGTCGACCTGTCCATACAGACGGCACACGGGCCCCAGCCATCGTGTAGCCTAACCGATGTAGTCAGGATCCACAACCCGGAACACGACCCTGCCGCCAGCAGGACACTTGAGTAGGCCGTGGAAACACTCAAAACCACCAGAAAATTACTAAAATATAAACTAACATTACAAGCCTACACTATACTCACATTTACAAACTTACACAAAAATAAAAACAAAAAAAAATAAAAAATACTATACAATTCAATTTCAACGAAAAACTAAACAAGTTAGAATAAATGAAATACAAATTAGAACAAAATTTAAATGTTCATCACTTGTAGGAGCGAGCAGCATCACTCCCAAGCAAATTTATCATTTAAAAAATCAGTAACTGTGTAGTAAGCTTTATCACACAGTTTCCGTTTAACCAAGGACTTAAATTTGTTAATACTTAATTCTTGAAATTTGCTTGGAATCTTATTGTAGAATCTCACACCCTGACATCGAAAAGACTTGCTTACTTTTTGTAGTCTAGTCGTTGGCAACACGAGTTTATCTTTATTTCTAGTGTTTATATTATGAATGTCGCTAAACTTTGTGAATGAATGTATATTTTTCTTAACATACACTAGATTTTCATATACATATTGAGATGCGACTGTCATAATACCAATTTCTTTAAACTTATCCCTCAGTGACTGCCTATAACTGAGATTATAAATTGCGCGAATAGCTCTCTTTTGCAACACAAAGATACTTTGAATGTCAGCAGCATTTCCCCACAACAAAATACCGTATGACATTACACTATGAAAATAGCTAAAATACACCAGTCTTGCGGTGTCTACATCAGTTATTTGGCGAATTTTATAAACCGCGTATGCTGCAGAACTGAGTCTATTCGACAAGCCATCAATGTGTGGGCCCCACTGCAATTTAGAATCTAGAGTTATACCCAAAAACTTAGTGGTGTCCACAAGATCCAACTCCTTTCCATTTATCAGAACATTAGTTTTTACCTGCTTAACATTAGGTGTAAAAAATCGAATACATTTAGTTTTTTTCTCGTTTAAGAGCAAGTTATTAACGTTGAACCAGTTCACGACCTTGGAGAGAGTGTTATTCACATCGTCAGTAACTAATTGCTGTCGTTTTAGTCTAAATAAAAGTGAGGTGTCATCCGCAAATAGCACTATCTCCTGATTATCTTTTATCAGATTAGGTAGGTCATTTATATAAACGAGAAACAAAAATGGGCCGAGAATTGAGCCCTGCGGAACCCCCATAGTGACCAGAGACCCGAGGGACCTCTGTCCATTAACTTCCACTCTTTGGGTCCTATTACCCAAATAAGAGATAAGAAGATCCAAAGCAGTATTCCTTATTCCATAGTGATGCAATTTCCTGATCAATGTTTCATGAGATACGCAATCGAATGCCTTGGATAAGTCACAAAAAACACCCAGCGCATCCTGTTTATCCTCCCAGGCACTAAATATATTTTCCAATAGTTCAACACCAGCGTCACTTGTCGAGCGTCCTCTTCTGAAGCCAAACTGTTTCTTGTGTAGAATTTTGTTTGCGCTAAAGTGAGTTTGTAACTGATCCAGTATAATTTTTTCAAAAATTTTACTGAAAGTAGGTAACACCGAAATGGGTCTATAATTTGTAGGATCGGACGTGCTACCCGCCTTGAACAAAGGAATGATCTTACTGTGTTTCATTAAGTCAGGAAATACACCACACTCAATGCACTTATTGAAAATTAAGGCCAAATCTGATGCAACTACGTTAATAATTGATTTGGTTATTTGTACAGAATTACCCCAAAGGTCAGAGGTTCTCTTTACACTAAGAGCACTGAACGTTTTAACAATATCTCTATCGGTGATACAACTAAATCTAAACTCAGTATTACAAATGTTAATATTTTCTTTCAATAATGATTCTGCAATAGTGGGGGACGAATTCAATGGCTCTGTGGTCGAAACTGGAATGTCTGTGAAAATTTTTTCAAAAGCTGTGGCAACGTCTAAATCGGAATTTATTTCTTTATTATCAATTAGAAGACTGTAATTATTACCTTTGTTCTTTACTTTTCCAGTTTCGGCATTAATTATTTCCCATGTCATTCTAATTTTATTTGAACTATTACTTATTTTAGATTTTAAGTAATTAACCTTTGCGAGATGACATATTTTTTTAAATAAATTGGAATATTGTTTAACATATTCTCGAAATTCTACACTAGTGTTATAATTTCGTTCTTCATAAAGCTCATAAAGCCGTGTTCTACTTTTAAATATTCCAACCGTGGCCCATTCACTGAAGGTTGTAGTACCCCTAACTGATAACTTCTTAGGAGTAAAAGTTGACTCAAATTCTGAACAATACATGTTAAAAAAAGCATTATATAATTGATTAGGATCATCATTATAACCCAAGCTCGGCAGTTTACTAAGCAGTTTATTTTTAAAAATTTCCATACGAGTTACAGTTTTAGGTACCACAGTAATATCTCGTGTTACCACTATTTTATTTTTTATATCAAACGCACACATCTGTCCACAGTGATCAGAATGTAGTTTATTTATTATTCCTTTAGTGTGTGGCAATAGGTCAGTAAATATATTATCTAAACACCTGGCTGTGGTGGCAGTGATCCTGGTAGGCTCCAGAAAGATGTTATCAAGGTTGTATCAACAATCTTGAATAACGTAACCCAACAACATTCCCCATAGGTATACTTTATATCCTTATTTATAAATTTTGTGCATTTTGGTATAAAAGAGTTGCAAAAAGTCATAGAGGTCCAGTCCATACTAAGAAATTTAGTAAATTCTAAAGTAGTAACTGTCTATCTATATGTTTTACTTTCGTGGCTAAGCCACTGCTGATTCCAATGTAATTTGACATGAAGATCCTTTGATTTTTGAGGAAGGACACAGGCTACTATTTATCACAAAAACTGAAATATACGCGAGCGGAACCGCGAGCAAAAGCTGATATTTACATACAATGCAGTTATTTTGTGAAATCCTAGAACATAAACAATATTATTGCGATATTATCAATTGTTTAGTTCTGTGTTATATAATTATTTGTAAACATATAAAAAGCACATTATATTATAATAATGCAGATGGTATTTATTGCTCATATCTATAGTCGGGCGTTGATAGTGCCGAACAAATTGCTACCATTGTTCCCTTTAGCGAGAACTGATAACAGCCGCGGACAATTTGTAATCTCATCATTAACATTATTCTCGATGTTTTCACAGCATCAAGCTATTTATATCAGTTTGGTTGGAAATAAATGTAACATTTCTATCAACACCTTATTTTGTTCCACGTTTTACAAAAAAATAGTTTAGTTTATTTTTTAGGTGTCACTAATTGCTTGGTTAACATATATAAGTATTGGAGTAATATAAAGTATTGTAGTCAACTTTTTTCATAACTAGGTAGTATTTGTTTATTTCAGACAAACAACTCGCATTTTCACACAGTGTAATCAAGCTTTTTTGACATGTCTCTTTCAAAGATTTTTAATTTAAGAAGATCGTGTCCCAGTCTCCGCTCCGGTTAAGCAAAAGACTTAGAGAAAGAGCTTTGAATAATAATTTAGTACGTATGAGTCTGATACGTGTTTAAAAAAACGTATTAAGTACATTTATCGCAAGCAAAATACATATATATTACTAATGTAACTCATTCAAAGTAAGATAAATAGTTAAAGAGATTAGTAAAAATATGTAAATAAGGAAGTTTAATCGTAACGCTTGCATCGAGGGTGGTAAAATATTAATATGATCGGCTAATAAGTTGCAGCTTTGTAATTACCACGCGCAGACGCCGCGACGAGGTCAATTCATTCGGAACCGCTCAGGTTGCATTTCATATCAACGTTAACTCATGGTTCGACAATTTGTTTATTATACAATGAAGGAAAATCCGGCACAAAGTTTATCAATTAGACATATTAATGAAATGTTGCGGTTTATACTTCCGACCAGCCGTTTATACTAATATTGTTTCGGCGGGTATTATTCCTATTTACCCAATATTTATGTATATCACGTTTTTGAAATATAAATATGTCGTTCCCACGTAAAAGACAGACGAACGAAGAAAACAATGGGCCCGTATATTGGCCCACCCTGAAGAGACACGGCTCCGCTACTCCTTGAAAGGGTCGATGCACTTGCGCACATAAATTAGTAGCAAATATTATGATACGAACAGGACTCTAATTGACGGTTAGTTGGCGTTCATTACACATCTAAGATTACAGATCCTGGCATCCATACAACCGCTTAGACCTTTAAAATATACTAGCTTTTGCCGCGGCTCAGTATGTCCTTCCTCAATTATTAAAGTATCTCACCATGCTAAATTTTAATGAAACCTGTGCAGTGTCTTAGCCGTGAAGGCGTAACAGACAGTCAAAGCTACTTTCGAATTTATAATGTAATGTATGAATAAAAATATGTTTTTCTAAAAGCAGAGTGTATTCAACAGAACATGCAACGAGGTTACAGTTGTAATAAGGATGCGCATATTATTCTATTCGAGCTTCATCTCGTAACGATCTCTAGTTAGTCTGCAGGTACCCTACTCCCTAGGCATGCTATATCAACCATAATACTACTATAGTTTTATATTTGCCTGTCTTTCATAGTTATGAGAATATTTTGTTCTTGAAATTGTTGTAAAAGCGTATGGCGCAAAGTCCATTTGCTCAGCAGTGGACTGCGATAGGCTGATGATAATGATGAATAGCGGAAAAAATTTCATCGTATAATTTTTAAATCTTTGTGTTGTGTTTCTGCTTGGTGTCTTCTTTTACTGTGGTTTCTCTTAAGCAAATTAGTCTTATAGCATCGACTCCAATTGCAACTACTGAAATAACCGTGATACATAATTAGGTATTTAAGTACTGCGAATGACGTCATCTCAACTGTAAGTCACGTGGTCACAACAAAATACTAGCAAATAATATAAGAGAATAGAAGCGTTGACGATTGTAGAAAGAGAATTGATACAAAACACTTGCATCTTTGGTAAAGGGACCTATTTCTCTGAAAGCTAAAAGTTCTTCTACTCATTCGTATTTATTAAATTTTTTCGCAAAACATTCTTTTCAAATCGTAGAATTTAAGTATTATACAATAACGCATGAATTATTGATATGGTGTGAGTGTTGTTTGTCTAAATGTTTCGCAACCGACTTGTGAGGCTGAACTTGACCTCCTTTGGAAATGCTTCGCGTTGGATTACCTATATTTTATTAGCTTTTATCCGCGACTCTGCCTGCCTGCGTGTATTTTGGTTATCACAATAAATAATAGGCTATGTCTGTGAGGAAGAAGGCTATGTCTGTGAGAAGCCAGTATGTGAGGAAGGCCTCAAGAATCAAAGATTCTACGTGCTAAATCTCATTTAAATTGGTACAGCAATGTTGCCGTAAAAGCGTATTAGACGTATGCGTGGCCTTTTTATATCTTTTATATTCAGATAAAGTATTAGATGCTATTAATAACAAATTTTGAATATGTTTCATCCCAAAGTCAATTGTGGTAGTATCAAAAAATTAATATTGTATAAAATAAGTCATAATGTAAAAAATGTATTTGTTTTGCCTATCTGTGTTATTTCATTTTTAGGGTTCCGTAGTTCATGCATCGGAACCATTATAGATTCTTTATGTCGGTACCATCCAAACAGTTTGTGCTAGAAAGATGAAACTTTGCATGAATATGTGACAATATTGAAAAAATCATGATTTATTTTTTATTTGGGTTACCTCCCCTACACGTAAAGTGGGGATGATTTGTTTTCTTCGGTGTACCCCATCGTGTGGAGTATCATTAGGTAGATCTTTTAAAACAGTGAGGGGTTGCTAAGACGATTTTTCGATTTGGACATTAGTTTCTTGTTTGACTTTAAAAGGCTTTTTTTCTTAAAATAGGGCGTCACCCCCCTCTAAAAGCTGAACGGCGGGTTCTAAAAATCTGCAAATATTCATGATGGTAGTACATGTGTTTATCTTTAAACAAAATCTATAACGGCTTAAGTAACTTTTTTAAAATAAGTAGTTATAGAGGCCTAACTTGTCAAATACGTTTATTTGGAAATCTTCGTACAAAAATAACGAAATAATTAGTAAACATGCACTTGGAATAAACGTTCATAAGATTTTCTATTTCTTGTAATAAATCAGTTGCTGATTAGATTAGATATATACAATGACTAGGACGTAGATGTATGATAAAGAGATTTACGAAATACCGCGATGATGTTCCAACTTTTAACCCATGTACGTAAATAAAATTGAAATATCTGTTTGTAATATATACAGTTTTTAACTAAAAACGTTTGAAAGTATGTATGGTACTTATAAAGCAATTTACTTACTTCAAAAAAGCAATTTTTAAAATTTGGCAAATAACTGATGACCTTTGCTCCGCGGCCTTACAACGATAATCGCTGGCAACACCGCGGGACTCAGCTTGTTTATTTCTATATATGTATACATATAGTTATACTAGCTTTTACCCCCGGCTCCGTCTGCGTGTAGGCTATCGCGATTAATAGAAGCCTATGTGTAATTCTGATATATAAGCTATATTATTGTAAAGTTTCATCAAAAAACCTTTCAGTCACTCACGTTTATAATATTAGTAGGATATTATAATACTGTCGATATAATTGTGGCGAATGATAGGCCGACTCAGGGAGCAAACTATACAGTACGCTAAACAGAAGGAAAAATTAAAATCGGCCAAGTGCGTGTCAAGCCACGCACAGGAAAGGGTTCCTCAGTCACCCATAATGGTATGTGGATTTAAAATCGTATCCAATATGTTTACGTATTAATGCGTAAATTTTGTATGACGTTTTCCAAGTAAGTGCATTTTACAAGTTAAGCCTCTATAACTCCTGAACTAACAGACTCATCTAATCCGTTATAGTTTTCCTTTAAAGTACATTATAAGGATAACCATCACGAATTTTTCCAGATTTTTCTAGCCCGCCGTTTAGCTTTTAGAGGGGGGGGGGACGCCCTGATTTTACAAAAAAGTGACCTTTAAAGTGGAATTACCCGCAAACGAATACCTAAATCAAAAAATCGTCTCAGAAAACATTCATTGTTTTTAAAAGACCTATCTAATGATACCCCACACGATGGAGTAAGCGCGAGAAAAAATTATCATCCCCACTTTACGTGTAGGGGAGGTACCCCAAATAAAAATATTTTTCATAATTTTATTGTAGCGCTTTGTCGACGTAATTACAACACATATTCATGGAAATTATCATCTTTCTAACACTTACCGTTTGGACGGTAAGTTGAGGATGGACGGACGGACAGACGGACATGACGAATCTATAAGGGTTCCGAGTGATATACTTCGGAACCCTAAAAATTGATACAAATGATATAAGTGAGAAGAAGATACCTACTTATATCTTGGCTGTGAATATTCAAACCTGGTGATATGATTGATTATATTCTGCGGTGGTGGTCTCTTACAAAAATAAAGGTGTAATAAAATCATTAAAATCTTTATACTTATCTATCCTGCTTAAGTGTTCATGACTTTCATCGCACAATCTTTACAATTAAGGATAATTATATGCATATGACAATAATTTAGTGTGCGTATTGCAATAAATCCTAAAGCTTTAAAGGTGTGGAGACCTTTAGTGAAATATTGCATAGTTATTACTACCTATGAATGTAGACGCTATTAAGTTTCCTTTTACTAGACATCCTATAATGCTTGAAGTGAAACTAGTTTTGTACCTTCAGATGTATAAAATTATAGTTAAAGTTCATTAACAAATGTAGAAAAGAAAAAGGTTTTGTTTCAATGAAAGAGTACTTTTACATATTTACAAGTGATTCTATCATAATTAAATTTGGTAAGGTTAGGTAGTTGATTCAGTTATCAGGTATATTGTCTTGAACACACAGACGAAATATACAACAAGACCTTACAAACTTAGGGTAATATTATTTGTTATTTCTTTTGCTTTTTTATGTGGTAAGGAAAATATACCGGATATACTGTGTTTTCTAAAGACAAGTACTGCGCGTAGAGATTTATCATCAATGATTTGACTTAAGGTACTTAATATTAAATCGTCAGTCGAAACTGAATCGTGTATTCATAGCTTCATTCTCTGATTCTCCTCAGTTCCTATTGAAGCTGTTTGGAAAGCTTTCGTTCTGTCACGCACACACACAAATTTCGATATTGTATAAGGTATCAATAATCTTTAAAGTTTTTAAATGTGAAGATAAGATTAGATGCGGCCGGATGATAGCAACAAGACCGGACACTACTCACGTCTGCAGAAGTCGGTTCCGCTCCTCACAGTGATTTATTAGGGTGAAAATTGCCCAATGCCAGGATAACATCGTTAGGTTAGACAAATTGCACATCAAACTTTGTTATGTATTGCCCTGTGATTCTGCTACAGTCATCCTGTAAGCCTTATTTGTTATAAGTGGACCCACCTTTTTATTTTACAACATTTACACATCTGGTTGTTTTATAGACTGACCTGATTTTGTCTGAGATCTATTGTGAAGCGAACTCGTCATCATCTAGGCTAAAAACTTGCATGGTAATGTCTGGTTCGTATAAGCTAAATTTTTCGTAAAAAACATTTTTCGTTTAGATTTTGATAGCGGTTACAACATATGTAATATGTGCATCAAGAAATTGCCGTGTGTACTATATTAATGATTTATAATGATATATAATAATTATTATTATAGTAGCTACTGTAAGCTAAAGACAATTTAATAAGCTAAAGACCATTTAAAAAGCTAAAACGTCAGCTCATTCGTTGAAATCGCTTACTATATTTATATAGCATTATCCACTTAAAACTAAAATATTTTGTTGACAACCCTTAGCTACAGCTAACGCTAACATATATAATAGACTTACCTAAGGAAGCCTCCGGGTCAGAGAGGTCAGAGAGAGAAGGCACCTTCTGCATGGTGCGAGGTTCCTCCGCCTCCGGGGGCTCCGTCTTGATTCCGGCCGCAACGCCGCCGCCTTCATCGCACTGAAAATAAGCAATAAGTATAACATTATCAATATGTACATAAACTTTAGTATAAAAGCTATGGGAAAAGCTATATGAGTTATATCAACTTTCAATGTAATTGCGTTAACGTTAACAAAAAAAACAAAAAATACCAGCCTTGAATATGGTAATGATAAAGTATGTTGACGGTTACATAAAGTTGGAACAATATAATAAAATAGGCTATTTTGACAACGGCACGGGCATTAAAAAGGTCGACAGTTTATTATTTAATAGAAGGAAAATTACATAATTTTCCTAACCCTTATTATCTCCAAGATTATTTGAGGTCAACAACTAGTTCAACTGGTTTTATCTGGATTCTTTTTAAACATGAACAAGTGAATAATTTAAGCCTACTAGAGTGACTCTACTTTGCCTGGTGGAAAGCATCAGTAGGAACCAAGAGTAGGGGTCACCATCCTCATTATGAGTACAGATAATGCAGCACGGTAACCCACGTTATGGTAGCTTTGTGAAATGCTTGTGCATCATTGGGCTTCGGGTCTCACTCATCAAAGTTCAATATCAGTTTTTTCAAGCGGACGGCATCGGACCTCCACAACCCTGAAGGCGCTGAATTAGAATGTTTAACTAATTATCAATATTTTTGAGAGCACTGACTTCTCAATTACGCCAAAAACGTACACAATTTTGGCTCGACCTGAAAATCGAACCCGAGAGCTCTTGATCGGCAATCGCATATTTATTCATATCATTACTAAACCAACGAGGCAGTCTTTCAGAAGGAAAATCTAATAGCAATAAAAAGTAAAGGAAATGGGCACATTTATATCTATATAGGATATATTAAGATAACCTCAAAGAACACGAGTTAAATACACCGAAGCAAAATCTTAGGTATGTTTTTACTTTTAAAAATCTCAGCATGCCCATCAAAAGAGGATATTATTTTATATGGATAGGCATAGAAGTGACGGCGATGGCATCGTTCACTGAACAAGTCAGTATGCTGTTCACACACAAGCCTCGCTTCCGTTCGCTCTTCGGACATGCGTCGCTTAAAAAAATATTCTCAACACAATGGTTCAAAATATCCTTTGATCTATCTTCATTCTTATTCAACAGAATAAAATCTACGAGAGAAATAAAATAGACGGACGTCAAGGTTTTGCAGCTACAGATTTACGAATCGATTGTAAGCCTGCCTATATTTTAGTCAGTCCCAGTCTTTGTTATTGAAATATTCAACAGTGCGAATATTCAACTTGATGTCTAGTACACTAGTCCTATTTAAGAAAGAGGAAAATGAACCTACAAACCTCTATGCCGTAGTAGAGGCGACTATTATAGTCACTGTAAATTTTTCACAACATAACTTAAGGTAGTGTAATATAACTTAAGTTGTGGAGAACTCGTTGATCATTGGGTACCGCGTAGATTAACACGTTGCAAAGTTAAGTAATCCTAATCCAGGACAGGTTGCTCCGTACCTTAAAGAGCACGTTAAGTCCTCGGTCCTGGTTGCCGTAAAAGTCTGACAAAAGTTTTTTATCTTCGTGATCCCCCAGTACTTGGGCTGTGAAGGTCGTTTGTTCCACGTAAAAAATCGAAGTTCAGCCGTATCGTCATGGGTTTAAGACCGATCTCACTCTAGTTTGCAAAAAAGGCTCGTAGAAAGATAATACAGCTGTCAATTGCTTATTGTCGACGTCAGCCAGATTTGCTTGAAAGGTTTTTTATTTACTATTTAAAAAATATCTTCTTGAGTTAACCCAGTAAATGAAGTGATGATTCATGAATAGCTTGTTTAGTTCTGAATACAAATGTCATGTGTTATATTCGCGTGTACCACGCTGACCCTTCTCAATTGAATATCTTGTAGCCCATGACACTGCTCCTAATCACAAAGCATATCAATATGGCCCAATAAAAATGTCAAAATTGAATCAACGTCCCCTCGCGCCAATCAACGTGTGTACTATAAACGTTATGACTCTATAGAGCACTTGTAGCAGATATCATGCGGTATTGAAATATCTCTTCAACTAGATTTCTTAAAAGTAACTACTTTATTTAATAGAGAATAAGCATTTCCGTTCATCGTGGCCAGCATTTTTGTTTGGGAATGCTTACAGTAGGCGAGGATGCAAAGGATTTTTTATGGCACATATAAGTGCATATAATCGTCATTGCTTTTAATATCATAGTATTTTAATATATATATTTTTTGTTTTTTTTTTTAATGAAAATAATGCCTAAATGTTAGGGAAGGGAGTGGGTATATTTTTGCTCTTTCTTCAAGTAGTGTAACTTTGTTTTTGCTCGTGCTTTCCATCAGCCAGGGTAGAGTCACTTGGGTAGGCTAAATATAAATAGAAAAATAAATAAACAAGTAGATTTGCAGATTACTATTGTTCTTTTATGAACAACTTACTCTTAAATACATTTGACTACAAATATGATATACTATGTAACAGACATGTGTTTAGTAGAAAATTGTATTGTATATGGCGATTTATACGTCTAATCTAATTTACACTGTATGTATCTAATTCTAATATGAAGCTATTTCATACAAATTCAATGGTGTTTACAAAATTTAATTTAATAGATCTAAAGGCAATAATTGTATCTGTTTTTTAAGTTTCATATGCTGCCGCTCTTAATAATATTCTGTACAACTGAATTACGTTCGTTGCAGTATCACAAAGATAACCTGAACATAAATAAATCTAAATGAACTTACTATATGGCAGGATAATGAATGGCAGAATAATGAATTTCTTATTCAGTGAGCCGTGCGCGTTGATTAACCCGTAAACATTCACGGGGTATTTTTGTTCGGTTCAAAGTGTGGGGTCGGGTCACCCCAGTTATTCTGTCTTGGCACGTGATTACTAATATTGGAGGGCATGATCCCAATTCACTCCAACACCTCTTATTACCCCAGGCTGTCGATTGATGCGTATCCGACTTGCTCCTCGTTTTCCATGTATTAATTACTTAAGGATGTCCACTCTTCAAAGGGAAGACAGAAAGATTTATGAAAGTGGAAAGTAGTTATTTTTCTAGTTTTAGAAAGATAAGAGAGTAAATTATAAGCTATGGAAAGAGAAGATATACTCGTATATGTGAACTATACAATGATTATAAACAAATCCAAAGAAAGAAAAAATGCTGCCAGGTGCGAGTCGGACTCGCCCATGTAGGGTTCCGTAGCACCAAGTAACATCATTTTATAAGTTCTTATAATAGCGTATTGATTGAATGAAAGGTAAATTGCGGTTTACGATTTATGACGTATTAAAAAAAACTACTTACTAGATCTCGTTCAAACCAATTTTCGTTGGTAGTTTACATGGTAATGTACAACATATTTTTTTTTGGTTTTATCACTCTCTTATATTAGAAGTTACAGGACACACACACACACACACACACACACACACACACACACACATTTTTCCACTTTGGAAGTGTCTCTCGCGCAAACTATTCAGTTTAGAAACAAATGATATTGGGTTTGATTTACCCATATGGGTTTGACGAAAATTTTTTTTTTGAGTTTCAGTTCCAAGTATGGGAACACCCAAAACGTGTTGCTTTTTTTATATTTTTATGTGAAAATCATAATGCGGTTTACAGATTACAGCTACTTACCAAGTTTCAACAGTATAGCTCTTATGGTTTCGGAAAAAAGTGACTGTGACATACGGACGGACAGACAGACAGACAGACATGACGAATCTATAAGAGTCCCGGTTTTTGCCATTTGGCTACGGAACCCTAAAAACATTAAAAATGAAAATGAAGTTGAAAGAAATATACTTATTAGTCAGTCTAATCTTGCAAAAATATAAGTAACATTATAATTGTATCCTTTTGCCACGCACGACTCATTATTGGTAGCTCCGCGAACAATGTAAGTACTCAGTGCACCCATATGACCTAAATGTATTAGCTTCATTAATTATGTTTTTTATTAATATCGCCCAATTGCGACTTGTGACAAGAAAATATATACACAACTAGCGCTGTAATTCAAACGTAACGAAGATTGTAGTGAGATATCTAATTCTTAACGGTTCAAAAGTTGCTCATAAATCTTATTCTAATGTAATTCTAAAAAATGATAAAACTAACAATTCGATTATGTTTGTGGCGCCATCACATAATATACATCTCGTATCTGTAAATTAATCTACAAGATTGTACATACTATCATACGAAGTAATTAAGTGAATCGTACATGTCCGTTACATTAGTACCGTATTAGTTCGTTTACAGGAAAAAGGGACATTGTGAAATCACTAGAGCATTAAAAGGGGAATGTATGACCATAAAGTTTTCTAATAGATGGCGTGATTGTGCTAACGTAGCAGGGGTCGAGTAGACCACACACTTAGTAAATAATTCTAATGTTTTTCATAATAGATTAAGGACATGTTAAATATGTTTTTATTTCTAGTTGTTTCTTTACTTTTATTGCATTTAGAAGAGTAAATGGAGTATAGTTTATACGTGTAATATTTTATTTCTTCTTTCTGTTAGTTACAGCCTTTACTGAAAAAAGTTATTACTAAAATAAACCATACGATAGAGTTTTAAAAAGCAAGACGGATTTGTATTAGTTATCATGTCTATTAACAAAAGTAATTAATTACGATATTTGTTCGGTATTATGCAATAATTAAATAATATTTGCGTGTTTGTTCTAATTTAGAATCAGATATGATAACGTATATGGTTGATATTTTATTATGTTATCTAAGACGACTTCCAACGTGTCGAAAATGACGTAAACGAGATTAGAAACCAACATTAATTTTTATATGTTTGAAATTTTGCAATAATTTTTTTAAGTTTATATTGATAAACCAAATGTTTTAAATCACACTTAGTTCTATATTTAATTTTCTAATCGTTCAGAAAGATTTAAACAGGCTATTTGAGAAGACATTGAAAAAAAAGTAATCTATGGTCGAGGTTAATTGTCTATTTGTCGCTCGTTCAGAAACGTTACGGATGATATGTGCGGTGTCGGGAACTTGTCGTCTTGCATCAAGCGCGCCTTTTTTAACATGTTCTGGTTTATCTATATCCACTAGTCGATCCCCTTGTAATATATTGCCCTTCAAATAGAGTGAAAAAGTGAATTATTGGTAGATTAAATGGTATTTGTATTGTCAAGGAGAATAAAGTATGATAGTAGCTATAGTATATTGGCTTTTTTTGTGTTGTGTTATATAAATTAAATTTACGAAAATATATTTTTTAAATAAACTATTGCGACATGTATCTACTCGAAAGGTTTCAATAAATTTAAGGTTTTAGCCTGTGTGTATGATTTATTGTCCTTTATGTAATTTTGTTTCATAGCGTTACAATAAAACAGTAACTCAATTAAAACTGATTGTAAACGACTTACTAAAAAAACCTAAATGCATAAAAACACGGGTATCACCATATCTATTTAGCATTCGTTAGACAAATGCATACTTTATGTATGTGCGCCATTTTGAAAATTAACCGTCCAGACGTTTGGACTGTAGGACGTACCGAAGAAATGTGTAGTACATACATACAAATACACACCCACACATAAATACGCCGAGAAACATTACACCCCTTCTGACGCAGCGCAGTCAGGTAAGAAGTCAAAGTTCTATAAGTGTTAATCTTTTATACATCATCAAGTTCTACATAAAAGAAAACGAGAGACATATTTTATTAGGACACATTCCGTTTCATATGAATTAAATATACTCGTATCATAAAAATATTCATGCGCACTTTTACGATCTGTAATACTTATTAGTTATTTCTAATCCTTACAGAAACCAAGTCTAAATATTTATGACTAATATACATATATAGTTTTTGCATTATGACTATATTTAGAAGACAGGCTTTGAGGCAAGTTATAGAAATTTGTGTACTAGGTAGGTTCTAGATGACTTAGAATTTGATAATTTTAGTGTGGAAAAACAGAACTAAATTTGTTAACGGGCGGTATAATAAGCAACGCTCAACATCTCTCATTGTGTTACCTAAGAAATGGAATGGTGTAACAGAACACGCGATTCTAGCCTTGGCCGTCAGTTGTTATGTGAGATGTCAGATTTATACTCTCGATTGTAGGCACTTGTTAAAATACATTCTTGAAATTAAACTCACTTATAACTTCTATTCTACTATTTAAGAGATGTCAGATGTTACTTATATATCGCAGTAAGATTCGCTATGTTTTATCAACAAATTCATAAAAATTGTGCGAAACATCAGTCTAATTTTTGGTCTTTCATTTTTTTACAATTACTCTTTAACAATTTTAGTTTACATAGTGAAAAGATAAAAGTTGCATCATGCATTCACAAGTAACAGTCCCCACTTGCTATCATAAGATGCTAATTTGCTACTTGAGTGGCAAGCTATTGAAGTCAAAATGTCAGAGCAGGCTTGAGTTTTTAAAAACTCAATAGTACAGCTCACCAAACCCCTATATCGATTGTTACATGCTAGGTTATTTACAAAACATTTAGTTTTATCAGCGCTGTGCTGCAGTAGGCGTGTTTTGCAGGAATATGGATATTGTAATGTCGTAACGGTTTATATGGCCGTTTTACAGGCTTTCAATAGCGATACTATTGCTGGATCAATAACAAAATGGTCGCTGATTTTAACATTTTAATCTTATTCATCTCATTTTTTTTAACTTCAGAGGTAGACTTTATCTCAGATAAAATACAAAACCTTACGGAAAACTGACTACCTTTCTATATTTCTTGGGTTAAAATAGATGAGCAATCCTAAAAAGTCACATTTATGAAGTCATAAGCTAAACTAGCACCCCTCTGTCAATGTCATTCATGCGTCAAAAATTCCATAAGTCAATGGTGAGACTACTAATGACGTTTAACTTAAAACATTGTCTAACCCAACCAACGTCAACTCAACTACTTACATAAATACTATTCTATACCCAACCAACTTCTACACGGCTATAATCTATAGTAGGCATGTGACTTAGACAACAGGTACTTAATGCCACTATGTGCCCACAGTAACTAGAAGATAATAATAAAAAAATCACAACAAATTCGTCATATCCTGCGAGGCGGTAACTAGCTCCCTTTAATTAGCTGCCGGATATCGTCTACCAGGTCCCTAATGAGACACGCACGGTTGAACCCGATCGTTTCTTATTAAGTATTATATAAATAAATACCCCACTACTGCGTCACAATCATAGAAATAAAAAAAAAATACTTCTCTCTTTTAAGCCCAAGTTCAACAATGTAATCATACCTCCATCGTTATCTATG
This sequence comes from Phragmatobia fuliginosa, assembly GCA_932526445.1. Classification (NCBI taxonomy): domain Eukaryota; kingdom Metazoa; phylum Arthropoda; class Insecta; order Lepidoptera; family Erebidae; genus Phragmatobia; species Phragmatobia fuliginosa. Next base: position 11,599,854 of record OW052074.1, on the reverse strand, counting down.
CATACATAATTATATATTTATGTTTATTTTTTTTTTGCTCGTGTAGTTATACTTTCAGCCGGAAAACAAATTGGTTCCTCATAATATAATATATTTTCTAAACTATTTCTTTCACGCAGAGATAAGGTACTACAATCAATTATAATTTATCAATATTATATTCTATATTGAGTTATAGAAAAATCAACAGAGAATAAAAATACCAAAGATGTTTCAGCAGTAATAAATATTAGTTTTACATTTCTATAATATTGAAAAAATAAACAACAAAAATCATAAAATTAGGGATTAAGGAATCAGAACAGTATCATTTTGTTAAACTTGCAACAATTAAAAATATACCCAGGCCGAATGGATATTTTCCAAGGCAAAAAAAAGTAAAGTGATGACAAGTGAACGTAAATCACGTCCAAGATTATTGTTTAATGTCTTGCCACCATTGAATGAAGGTGTGAACGTCATAACACTTGACGGCCCCTTCATCTTACCCCTAACATTATTAATGAGTCTGCCTTCATTTGATTTAATGATAGCTACAGTTATAATATATATGCAGTGACTAAATTATAAAAATCAACACAAGAGAGGACTCATATTTATTGTACGTTATTATGATTTGTAATATACCAAGTGTGAAATAAATGTAATGCATTATTTTGTTTTATTTTTGTGATTAAATTTTCAGTTAGCTCAATAATATTATAATTTCATTTTAACGATATGTGGTCATCAGTAACCTAAATTTTGCAAATTTTGATTCAATTGATCTTTTCATAAGAATTAAATTCATATAGCTTTATCACACGATTATTTCATCTTCCTAGTCTAATAATCCCAAGATATTTAGGGTCGGCTACTAGTTCAACCGGTTTTAAATGGGTAACAGTTTTTCCACGACACGACTGGCAAATTATATATTTAAATAAATATTATGATGATTTCATTTCAAAATAACTTTTTAAAACGAACTTCATGTTCATGATGTTCTCAATGTTGCCAGCTTCTTTTGCTCCAAATTTATTAAGAAAAAAATAGTAAACCTTTATACTTGTAATTACTGCATGCGCACAGACGAAATTCATGAAATACCATCACATTCGAAATTAGATCACAAAAATATTATTCTAATTATATTTACGTTCCATATAATTATCTTCAAGCAATTCGTCACCCGAAGTCTCGATCCCCCTGCAGTAATCATTAAAAAGTAATACTAATCTCTGTAACCCATTCGTAAAAAGCTCCAACAGTTTTTCGTCGTAGTTAACTAATGTCGAAACTCATTAGTGCAGCTTAGCGTCAGTGTCACGGACAAGTTAAAAATAAATAAAAAGAGCGCGGGATCTTTGAAATGAAACTTTGTTTTCGATACTCCTTTATGTGAGGCGTTGATTGATTTGATTCTTGCCGTACCTACATTTGCATGTGTAGAAAATAGTCAATTTACTGTTGTTTTTGTAAAGCGAAATATGTACACAATTGCATTTATTTATAGATAGTAATCTGGTCAGATTTCATTGTAATTTTTTATAAAAATGCCGTTATTTAGACTCTAATAAAAATATTCATCCATCATAATCATTACTAATTATCCATATTTTATACTTATTATAAATTCGAAAGTAACTCAGTCTGTCTGTCACGCTCTTATGACTGAACTGCTGAATCGCTTTCGATATTATGGAAACGAGATAGATTGAACCTTGGAGCAGAACATAGGTTATATTTTGTAGCGATAAATGACGAAAATGCGGAGCCGCGGCGAGAAGTTCTAAACTTTACTAAAACTTACAGATGTCATACTGAAAATAGACGTCATCTAAACACGCAAAGACGTAAGAACAGCACTTTGGAAATCATTTTACTAAAATAACAGAAACTTGGAAAAAATTGGTTTAGTTTAGTCAAGCGACGCGATATAAAAACTGAATTAACATCATAATGACGTACATAAACTGCAGGACGTACATTCGACACCCTATATGGTAAGAGATAACGCCTGAGTGCTACCACTGCAATGGCTGAACCGTGGCCGTCTTGTTCAGAACAGGGGTGTGATCTCGTGGCGGTCATCGGAGTAGAGGCTCTCTGGTTCGATTGCATGAATGCGATCATTTTCTGTAAGAAAGTTATACTTGCAAAAGAGATGACGGAACGGGCCCAGTACCACAGACGACTCAGAGGTCACGGAACGATCTCCGTCCTCCATAGACGATAGCTTGGGGGTGATAGGTGAGGCCATCTGTCACCCTAACAGTGGAAGCGCCATTTCAGGGACAGAAAGAGGAAATTGTGGTTCCCATTTTGAAGAGGTTCAACTGCAACGCTAGGTTTCCAGGGATTTTCTTTAAGGTACACCTGGTTCCCTGACTACTGATAGTCTCACAGTCTCCTTTCCGCCTCTGAATTTCATACGAAGGTGATAATAATCATCACCAACATCTATATAACGTGATTCATAAGTATTTCGAAGGAAACACTTATTTAATTATTTAATTAAAACTTCTCAATTGAATTTATCTTCAAGTCGTGGTCACCTTTAAGTCATGTCTTTACTTTCAAATATAACAATAGGTGGATATCAAAAAGGACGACAGTTAGTGCAAGTTGATCACGGAGTTTACGCTCTGCTGGACCGAACCGACACATCCGGGGCGGTTTTAAAGACGACACCACTTTGTCTACTCTTACAAGGGTTTTAAATTATAAAATATAGTTCATTCAAACCAAAAGAGAGAAGAAAACTAGATATAAAATTTGTTCTATTGGAAAAAAATAACAACATTCTTAATTCAAATTAGTATTTAAATAACGACTGAATATATGTTTCTATTGCATAGACAGTCATTGTCTCTACAATTTGTATTTTTACTAATTTTTACTATAACTAGTCCACTGACTAACAACAGAAACTACCATGCGACTAAAACATGGTATTAAATAAATAACACAGAGAAATTGTTGTTCAATTCAGTTTTTAATTATATGAATTACATTATCCCCGGGGCCTGGCAAACTTGTTTCGACGCCTGTGTAATTGCAGAAACGCTACTGTATTTAAAGAAATTCTTATGGTGTTGCTTCGCACATACATTACTCGTTAAAGTTGGACATGCACATGAGAACGTACTGCTAAACATAGACAAGAAGATGGTTATTAGGAGAAAAGTTAACAGGTACGCAACAGTGTAAAGACCATAAAGTAACAGTAACTAGGCGGGAAAATTTTAACTACTGTCACACATTTTGACAGATAAAAATTAAATACAAATTACACACTAAATACGTGTTATACACAATTTTGTTTAAAGTATGTATATTTAAATTACTTTTAATTTTAGTGATTGTTATCCACAAATCAAAAACGTAAACTAACTTTGAGAACGTTATATTAATATATTATATTACAGAAAAACGAAAGAAAATAACATAATTTGAAGATATTTAATAGGTACCAGTTTTATAAAAAGAGTAATGATAACAGTATGGATTTATGAACTTTCTTTGATTTGTGAATTGTAGAACGATTTTCAATAAAAGCCTGCTTAAAACATGCTTAAAAGAGTATTAGAATAAATGAATGAATTTTGACTATACGTTTGCATTTAAAAGTTTCAGTGCAACGGTAATGTTTTACCAAAAGCGTTAAAATATCATAATTATGAGATCGATGAATCATGATTATTCATGATACACGTACATATATATAAAAAAACACATCATAGTGTCTGTTAGGACCGTTTTTATTTAACTTTTATAGAGCCTAGTATAGGTTACGGGCTCTATTTTAACTAGAATCCAATAAACAACAAAGAAATAAGAAAACACCATCTAAATTAAATGTAACTGCCTCTGTAACTTCGTAAGTTAAATTTAAGGTTATCGATTGCTTCAGTAACAAAATTGACCTACGTTTCAACTCTCTTACCAAATAATTCGGTTGAAACATTTGTCAATATATCTCTTAATTTTAACTGGTAATTATTTTTGAACCTTCGATAACAAAATAAGTTGCAACATTAGGTGAAAACTAACAATTGGGCCATCTAATTTTTGATTTTATCGGACACAATTTGAGAATCAATCTTTTTATATAAACCCTAATTTTCTACAGACAACACGCATTAAGTTTACTTAGCTCAGAAGGGTATTTAATTTATACTTTGTATAAGTATTGACATAGAAAAAGTATACAACCACGCAACAGAGACATCACTTAAAGAGTACAAGTTCTGGATCAAGAGTAACGGGTTTCACAGAGCTTTGCAAACTTGTACAGTCTAGATCATTAAATAACTGCAAAAAAGTGGTTATTGGTAATGTGAGTGTACTGACCAGATCGAGTCTCAGGCTGAATGAGACGTGTTTGGTTGGCGGCGGCGCGGGCATAGGAGGACCTTCATAGAACGCGGCCTCCTCTAGTCCGTAGTCGGACTCGGTCTCAGCCCACTCCAGCTTCATGGCGCTGGGACTGTAAACAAATAAAAAAGGCACTTTTAATAATATTCTTTGTAGACTTCTTCTTGTCGTGTCGATGGTAACAGTTTAGACTGCCTAAAACTCAGTGTTTGGCGCGAATGGCGTTTCGTGATATCAGTCGTCTCAAAACACGAAATTTTAAATTGTAAACCGTAATCATACTGGTGATTATAGATAATTAAATTTAAATTGACACATTTACAGAAACAAACTAATATCTAGGTTACAATTAATTTTAAGCAATGAAATATCTCAACTTTTCTTAAGTTGTACTGAGTTTTATTACAATTTTAGTAGTCCATACAGTAGCATAAAAAAAACTTTTGTAGGTATACGATTTAGAAAGTTCAAGGATTCCAAAATGTTTCATTTTTGCGATTTTATCAATACATAGAGCACGGTCCGAAACCCTTACTACCCCTAGACCGCTAGTCTGATGATATAACCAATACGCAATTCTTACTAAAGCAAATCAAAGTAATCATGCGATAAACGATACAAATAAGTACACAGATAAGATACAAAACAATTCTAATAGGTGTTTAACCTCAATGCTAGATTATTTTAAATATCAAAAGATATAGTTATAATATTGAAACACAAAACATAATACACTTTTTATATAATTTTAATCACCTCTACAAGCAACATGTATATCAAGCTTTTATAAGGCCTCGGTAACCGCAGGGGTCTATTGCTAATATTGACAAGTATTATCGCTGTCTCTTTCATTAGCAATGAACTTGAAAGAAATAGTATAATATAATCATCAAATTGCTTTCGAAGAATAAGGGTTCCGAACCAGTTAAAATACTGTCCAGCAAAAAGTAATTTTAACATCTGAACACAATATTATCGTTATTTAAAAGTCTTTTTTTTTATTATCGAAACTAATATTATGTATAAACATGTAAAGTTTGTGAGCTTGCGAGGTTTTAGGGGGTAATCTCTGGATCTACTGAACCGTTTATAAAAATTATGTTACTAATAGAAAACCAGTTCATTGTTTACTAGTTAGCTTGTTGTTGTTGTAATTCGCGAGTAACGCGTGGAGCGTAGCTTGTCAATAAAAAATAGCGTCAGTTACTCCTTAGGTCATAAGTTTCATGCTAGTGAAAGTCTCGTCAAAATCGGTCCAGCCGTTTCGGAGATTACCCGGAATAACAAACATACAGACAGACAAAATTATAAAAATTGAAGCTTCGGGCACTAGCTAGTATTTATTATACGAGTATAACTTCATTGTGTCCATTTGTTACAATCATCCTAATTTGAAACAAGAAACCCTTTTTGAAAATCGATCGAATTGGAAGCGTCTAATAGTGACCAGATTTTGCTTGATTGTTTCAAAATGTTGTTTTGGCAATTAGAAAAAAAAATGCTAATGTCAGACCGAACATAAAGCTATAATAGTCTAGTGCTCTAACGACCTATTAAATAATATTCCCGGGTTGAATAAAACCGCTTGTATACTCACGCGTTTGTTTAGTCTAGATAATAAGTGAAAACAAATTCAAATGAAAACTAATAAACAGACTTCTTCCACTCTAATAGAGTCATCCCTAGATTGGCATCATACACAAATACTGTGCGGCTAATACCATCTCTTTTATATACAAAAAGAGGTGGTGTTAGTTACAGAGGACTCTAGGTAAAGTCTTCGATTCTCACATCTATCCATCCTGTGTCAATACTACCTACAATTTTTCGTGATAAATTCAGAGCGTCAGCTTTCAAACTCTCAAACCACATTTAAATTAAAATTGATTCAGCCATATGTAGTGATAAAAATATTAACACATACATACTTTCATCATTATCATCATCCTAAGTCCACTGCTGAACATAGGCCTCTTCTATTACACACCAGTTTGATCGATTTTAGGCTTGTCGCATCCAGCTCCTGGCAGCCATCTTTCGTAATAAGTCAATCTATCACATATGTTCATCTTTTGAATTATGTAATATTGGTCAACTTCTATTCGGCTCTTTCATGGTAAAGTTTCTAACACTACTAGCAAGGTAGACTGGGTGTCAAACTTGTCCTACCGTCAAACAAATTCTAATAATCCATCTCAACTATAAATACAGATGAAATCATTTACCACTTTCTGTAGACATCAACTAGATTACACGCCGGAAACGGGGAGAAAAGTTATTTTCTACGTTGGAGGAAAAAATAACGTGTCTATAAGAAGTTAAGGTTAAGTTCCTATAGCTAAGAACGTTCCCGTTCATCGAATAACCAGTGAACAAAATTGTAAATGTGTCGTCAGATTTCGGCGCGTCTGAAGCCGGCCGGCGCGCGTCGTTACGGCTAATATCCGCCGGATACGATCCACGATCTGACTCCACCCGACATTATTGTCAAGTTATTGAAACGGCGTGACGATTTGTTCATATGAATGTTGGGGTGGTTCCAAGGGAGAAGCAATGAACCCCTTAGCTTAAGTCGCCGCGAAAATTAACATTGATTAATACCGGGCGCTATTACTGTGTATTGGTTAGCGGTCACGATTGGAGATAATCATTGTTTGTATCAGAATATACCTATATGTTTACATTTTTAGTACAATACTGAATCGCAGAGTGGTTAAAATTCAACCCTTTTTTTTGCAGTTTTCATAAACTTTAACAAATTTCATACTCCTCTGTTAGCATAATTTTAGAGGGAGTAGAAAGAGTTTTGTTTTATGTATTAATACATAGAATTGTATTTATCTAGATTATTGTTAATCAACAATTAAGTACAGGCTCTGTCTAGTTTGGGATCCATAGCGAGATGTCTCAAGAAGTTACATATTAGATAGTGTTTCACCGGTATCACATAACTATTTTTGATAAAACCTAACAATACAGAATCAGGCGCCTTAGCTAAGTTGACATTCCACAAACGTTCTTCTTCTTCTTAATAAATGACAAACTGTGCCGATGTCGACAATTCTGCCAGTGTCAAGTGCCATGGGAATACGTGGGTTTTGCCATAGAAAAATAAAAAATAAACAAATAACATTCGAAGTGGACTGTGTGAGGGGCTTTTTTTTGTTGTTCCACAAACGTTATTAAAAAACAAACAAATGTATCGGAATGACGTTGCCTCAGCGCTAAGTCACGTGGTCAAAACAAAATATTAGCCAATAATTAATACAAAAGTAGAGAGGACGAGTGATTATAGAAAGACAACCGACGCGAAAAACTTGCTACTTGGTTAAAGGAGTAAAGATCTACTAGGGTTGCCTATTATTATTTATAACGACCGTCGCTGTTCTAAGCCACCTCACAAGCTTCTACAAAGAATAGTTTTTAGTTATACCGATTACATCAAATACTTCCCTGCGTTTTCATGACTCAATAAATACCAATCAAGGCTGCAGTATATTCGATAATATCATACTTTATACAGGGTTCCTTTAATTATGAATGACATATCAAAATAACATTTGCCTTGTATCATTGCCATGGATGGTATCACTGATTACTTTTAAAAGTGATAACAGGTATAACCGTGAAAATTAAAATACACAACTATGCTCTATCTTATCAACGCGATAAAACAATCTGATGTAATAATGGAAATGTTTTATATGATCTTCAAAATTTTGAAAAGATATCTTTCAAAGGAAAATAAATATAAAATTCCGTCCGTCCTCGACTTACCGTCCAAACGGTAAGTGCTAGGAAGATGAAACTTTGTATGTGTTTATATATTATATATATAAACACATACAAAGTTTCACATCTACACACATATATATAAACACATATGTGTTTATCTACACATAAATACATATAAACACATATATTTATATATTATATACACGTCGATAAAGGGCTACAATAAAATTATGAAAAATATTTTTATTTGGGTTACCTCCTCTACACGTAAGTGAGGATGTTTTCTTTTTTCCAATTGTGTGGGGCATCCTCCTCTAAAATCTAAACGGAGGCTCGAAAAATCCAAAAAATATTATGATGGTTGTCCATGTTATGAACTTTAAAGGAAAACTATAACGGCTTAGATAGATTTGTTAGTACAAGAGTTAAAGAGGCCTAAATTATGACATATTATGCTTAATTGAAAAACTCCATAAATATAGAAATAACGTAATTATAAGTAAACATAACTATTATATATTAGAATCGATTTAAATTCTACTTGCCATTATATATGACTACGGAACTCCATTCTATGCGTAGCCTGTAACACATTTGCCCGATTTTATTTAAGTATAAATCTATATAAAACTCTTTATTTCAAAGCGTGCTCATGCTTTTGTCTCACGGCCAACAATACTGTCAATTTCTTATAAATTGACAACTACAATTGTCACTTCTCACATTTAAAACTACAGGTCTTGAATATTTTGCTAAATTTTATTTGTCTTTTATCGACAAAATGAGTAAAATGATTAACAAAAGTAGCATCGACTGGGCTAAGTTTGTGCAGTTAGTGCCGCCTGAACAAAAGGGGTCTTTCTTCGCACTTAAGGCTAAGAACGACGGGTATTTGCGCAGGTGAAATTACTTTTTCTAACTTAGAAACAAGTATTAGAAAGAAATAGCCGCTGCTAGCATATTGTTAAGAAGCATTCTTATATTGTAAAGTACTCTTCGAATATTGATAGCTAACTTTTGCCCGCAGCAACGTACGCTAGTACGTCGGTTACGGAAACAATTATCCTATAACCTCCTTCGAGAATCAAAGTTTCTTGATGACAAATTTCACTGAAATCCGTGCAGTGGTTTAGTCGTGAAAGCATAACAAATAAGTTACTTTCGAATTGATAATATTAGTATGTTATTTATACTTTTTCTTTGTCTAGAGTGCAAGCTAATCCTCCAACACTACCGAAAATTAATTGGGACATGTATAAAAAAGGGATACCTGACACTGCGCTTGTGGATAAGTTTATGTCACAATACAACAGTTTACAAATACCATATCCAGAAGACAAGCTTTCAGCGGAAGTGGATAAACAATGGCAAGCTTTACAGCCTGAAATAAAGAAATACTGTGATCAAGTACAAGCTGCTATTCAAGAGTATGTTATTTTGAGACTTTATCAGAAACGAATTCGCATGGATATCATAGTCAAATTGTAGATGTTACTAATAATTTTAAAGTCTTAAAGCTTAAATAGAGCTTTCCACTTTAATGTTTATCTTTCTTCTTTTTGATATGACAACTAATTATCAAGTTATAAGCAAATATAATAAGTTTACAAAATATGTAATAATTTAAAAATGTATCTTTTCCATAGGTCTAAGAACGAACTCAAAAGGATACATGCATTGCCCAAGTTTAATGAAATAACAATGGAAATGTTCTACGATATGTACCCGGATGAGGCCTTGGATCCTGTAAATAGGCCCACATTTTGGCCTCACGTACCGGACGAGCAATTAGGATACATAGATCCTACTAGAAAGGTCGAGCACTGAAAACTGTATATGTGAAATAGAAAGTTACACAAGGAAACCAAATGAGAGATCTTAGATTAAACTCCAAAATCGTAATATTGATTTTAAATTATCTCTGTTTGACTGTCTATAATAACTTATTTTATTTTATTAAAAAAAATCTCGTAAAATAGGTAGCAAATTTAACTTTTTCAATGTACAGAAAACGAATAGAAAGTAATTCAAGGAATTGATTTTTTCATACAACTATTTATTCACAAACGACATTTTAAATTAACCGACACGTACTTACTTATCCTTCTGCTGAGATATTAAGCATACTTAGTTCTAGAAAAAAACCTCAGTTTATACTTTGCCAAATCCTTAGCAATATGAACGAAGTTAATCAGTACCTAGCAAACCCTTATACGGTTATAAACGACCAGGATTTTATCTTGCTCTAACATCCCAGACAAAATATAAAAAATAGTTGACGGGAACAAAAAAAGTAGCATAGCTCCACTATAATACAGCTTTACCGTACGTTTTTATAACTTTTACTATTCAACGATCCATAAACAAAAAGTGTGCAAAAATAAATGTCATTGTACAATGGAGTTACATATTTAAATATTCAACAATAAGTTTTGTATATTCTTCCTTCCTTCGCTATTTCCATAGTGTTCATTCATATTCAATCATTCGTTCCGAGAATAATTTAACAAAGTTACATTTTATAGGAATTTATAAAACGATTCTTTGAACAACCGTTTGAGAGTTGATTTCTCTGTAAATTACACACATGGCACGATATGATACGAATGCAAAGGAGTGAGGGCAAATCGTTTGATCGGTGGTGGCGTCGCCTTTCGCCTTGGGCTTAGTGCAAATATCGCGTGAGCACGTGTGAGTTAATGTTCTGCCCGTAGGGTTACTGAACGATTCTCGTTCTATTTATACCTACTAATTTAACAGTACTTTCATAAACAAATTCCAACCAAAACAGGTCATCTCAGACATTCATCCTTGCTCCACTCAAATTTAGACTTTTTTAATCTTCTAAAATTTAATATGAATATTTTGGAGCATGACTAATATGATTAGGTATTAATAGTTTGGCTGGCAGAAATCACTATTAGCGAAGTTGTAAGTAATATTTGACATTAATTTTCTATATCTATGTAATATATCTAATACCTATGCAGATATATTACCTACAAAACGTGTGACCAATGACAACATCATAAGACAATTACCTATTTGAAATTTCCAAATGTTAGCTTGAAAAGATGTTACCTACCTAGTTTTTTTTGTAATTTACAATGCAATTATAAAAATGCATTTTGGTTTGTATGCTGTGTATTCAATGTTTTATTACTATTTCTTTAAAGCATAAAGCTTAACCGTGTGCTATTTTACGTTACGTAGCAGGTGGGTCTTGAGAGAACGTTAATAACAGTTTTCGGATTACTGAAAACCCTAATAAAAATAATTGAATGATAATTTCACTGCATTTCTTTGTTTGCCAACCATAGTCCGGTCACATTAAAGGGCTGCACTCGTCTAAATATAGTAGCATGTTCAGGGTCGTCGAGACACCGGCCAACAACTCTCGCGCGGCAAATTATGATTGATGATATGGTTTAGATTTCACCCAGACTTGTTTCTACTTTAATTAACATCGGTAGAAATTATTTATCTGTAACACTATGCTAGGTATGAAAGATTGCTATCGAGTTAGTTTTTTTTTTTTGGTACACGTAAACATTTGTTCGAATTGTTAATACAAATATGGCAACACTTTTATACATTCTTATTGCCTTGTATATTGGAATCGTAAGAAAAGTGTCACATGAATTCTTTGTGCGCATAATAATTTGATATACGAGTGTTTTCTTGGGTGTATAGTGCGTACATACTTCAGATACACTTAAATTACAACACACTAACTGTGGCACCAGACGCCCGCACCTCTTCCGAGAAAACTTGCTCTACACTCGGCTTAACCACTTTATTATAACAGATACCAGTTATAATAACTACGGCATTGAATGTTGCAATTTGATATCTGGCGAACGGAAAGAGATCCTAATTTCAATAATTAGTATCGACTGGTTCTAAAACTACCTTCGGAACTAAACGATAAATTAAACTGTATGTTTGTCGTTCTTAAAACTTGCTTTAAAGCTACCAAAATTATTCTTGTTGTGCCTATAACCCGTCGCACTTGACCAGTGTATAACATTAGGAAACATTTAGTCCTGAAATAACAAATAGTAAAGAGAGCCGTCTAATCACCGCTTAATAGTAGTGGCGCGTGGATATTTTTAAAAACAAAACCATTGCAACATCCCTTTCCGTTTCCTCAGTCTTTAAGGAGACAGATCGCTGATCAATCAACAGCTTGGACGGATATCCGAACGGCGGCGATATGGACATTAAGAAAAATAAAGAACTCATCGTCGTCATGCACGACTGCATCTTATTATGTAAATTTATTTTGGGGATAAAACTGTGCCATTTAAGATAGAGGCTGATCACGCATATGTAAAATTAACTGGTAGTGTTTAGGTCAAAACTCAATAGGCTGCAATCTCGAAAATATTGCACAGCCGAAAGGACTACTCGTCTGTTGATAATAAAATTGAGGTAACTTTGGTAATAGCCTTTTTGATTCACATTATTACCCCAACAAAAGAAACCCTTCTCGTGCTATTTTTATCTGTTGAAACTCTTTACTTAAACAATGCGTGTGTGTGAAATATATGTCAAATAATTTAAAGCTTGGAAAATCGATTCTTTACATGAAAACAACTGAAAGAAACTCATTTAAATCCTAAGAATTTTTTACATTTCGCATATAACCTATTCTCTGGAATGTCACAGTTCAAACAATACTTGTTATTATCGTTTAATTGCTCTTACATGAAATAAAAAGTTTGTTTCTTCTCATTCTTGTATTTCGTTGGTGAGTGTGATACCGGAGGCCCAATCATTCTTATCAGTTAATCATCATTATCTTACCAGACCGCTTTGGTAGGGGTGATGACGATGGTTATCCGTCAGAGTAGAGTCACTTTGGTTGGCTTCAATATAAAAAAAATGTTTGCAAACTTTTCTTTAACTTACTCTGTATTTTTGGCTCAAGCAGCCAATCGAAGTTTAATATATTGAATGAACAGTCACTTTACAATGTTTTATTTAAAACTTAGCTATGTTTTTTCAAAAAGGTATCGTACCTAATTCTTATGATTGAAATTTTATAACGAAATGCTTGTTCTAATAAAGTGAAATCTCTGTTTCAATTTTACATAATCAGGTAAAATATACGTTAACGTTTAACAACAAGAGCATTTATATATATAAAAGTCTCTAAATAAAAAAAGATTTAACTTCTAGACTTTTGAGTCTAATAGTTTGTTAATGCGGGACGAAAGCTTTACCGATTGTATCGGTGACACGGCATCATCACGTCTCCATCGCGAAACCTGCAACTTATGCCAACAAAAGGATAACATAAATTGAAATACAAAGTATATAAGTTGAGTATCCTTGAGAAATTTATTTTTAAGTAAACAAAAGTATCTTTAAAATGCAAAGAAAGACAATCTTATCACAACCTCATATCTAGCAGGTAATCAAGCAGTATTTTAAAGTGTTACTATTTTGTTTGAACTTATAACAAAAGAGAGTTTTAATTTAAGTCGAATTATAACACTGTCCTTTGTCCAAGTTTTAGTTGTATCCTTTCTTATAATATAGTATATAAATTTTTAAATTTGTAATTATTGTTGACTAGAAAAACTCTGCTCAAATACTCTTCTGTCATTGGACACGATTCCAAAATCTAATTCGTAGTTAGAATATGTATAGTGATATTTATGATAGTGATATTTTACATTTAAAAGTTAAAAATGTTTACAATCTGATTTACCTCGTCATTTGAAATAAGTTCGCAACAAAAAATATGTAAATTTTTGAAATATCTAAGGATTGCCCTTAGATATCAGTAATATCTAAGGGCAATCCTTAGATATTTCAAAAATTTACATATTTTTTGTTGCGAACTTATTCATCATTAAATTCATCATTAAATATCATTAAATTTTAAAGTTGTAGATATATAAGAATTTTTACTTTATCCCGTTATGTGCACAATAGGCACGCAGTGAGTGTTGGCCATATGCACTGTGGACAGAAGTGGAAGGGTGTGGAGCGACCACCTGTTGCTGCCCATCTATATTTAGCCACAGCTCCTCGAGTCACCCGCTCCTCGCCTCGTCTCTGGTGCGCCGAACTCCTCCGGCCATTCATAACTCTGTGACTAATGTGTGAAAGTGAAGCTGCAAAGCGCCATATCTCCTTCTTCTTTATATAAATTCCCGCCCTATATAGGCCTGTACTGTGGCGACACTGATTCTCACAAAAATTTTGATATCTGTATCGTTTTGCCGATTCAAATCTTATTTTGATCTTGGCATCTTAAGAATTTATAGTAATTAGAAGCTGTTAGCTGTTCCGAAAGTGTATAACAGTAATATCATAAATATGATTATCTGAACCCAAACCTGGTAGAGCCTATTTTATGGTAATTTGACTGATATATTAGTAAATACATGTATGTATAACGTTCATAAATTAAAACATTACAAATTATGATAAACGTTTATAGGAAAGCTTTTAAAACTCTAGCCAAGCGCCACTAAGATTATTTTTATACTCAGATATACTTAGTCCGAATAGGCCAATATATTTAGCGTACTATTTATTTCCTTAGGTTTCCAGTTTAAAGTACTGACGCGTGTGTTGTCAATCTTTTCCAGTTCCTGTCTAAACAGAATAACATTATAACAGGAGGCGAGCATGGTGGAAAAGTCAGATAGTGTAATATATGGGATAATCTATACAATTAAATAAAATTGAAGTGTCTGTTTCTGATATCAAATAATCATTTTTTTACTAAATGCTTGTGAAAGTATATATAGGTATATAATTACTTCATCATCAGCCTATCGCAGTCCACAGCTGGAAATAGGCCTCCCCAATTATTATTATTACTTACATTAAAAAAAATTACGTTGTCTGTCTGTGCGTCAGTCTGCCTGTTTGTTCCGACAAAATTCTTAGTTTATCGCTAATTCAAAAGTTAGAGAGGGTTAGAGTACTCACTGTTAGTACTATAGACTACAACACTGGCAGATGAAAACTGAATCGGCGAAACCTGAAATGCAAAATGTAAAGTTTTCCTCATATTTTGAAATTGTTTTTGTCATTTACTTGCGACAATGTTCATTGTTGTCTAAATAATATAACAACTTGGTAAAATAATAATCTTAAACACGTGGAAAGATTTTACCGCGCAATATTTAGTGGTTTTTTATGAGTAATTATTTTAACCAGGAATTGGAATCATAAGGGTAAAAATAATGTGGTGGAGTTTTGATCACGGATTACACGACCTCCTAAATCGGTGAACTTGATTAAGACCAAAAATGTTAGAGAAGGCAGACAGGTTTAGCTGACTTCGAGGTGACTTTCATTGTCTGATGACATGAGGAGTAACTAGGGCTATTTTTTAGACTAGCTTCACTTATCGGCCATTTACAAATAATTTTAACGAAAAGGAACCGACTTCAAAGAAAACTATCCCGAGTACCCAAATCGCGACAATTGTGCCTATGATATTTGAGTAGTTCCCTCGATTTCCTTGGGATCCCATCATCCCTATATGCTGACGATGGGACCACCTGTAAGCTACGCCTATTCCAATGCAAAAATAATTTTTGAAATCGGTTTATAAACGACGAAATTATCGCTGATCATACATAAAAAAAAAAAGATTCCGACGAATTGAGAACCTCTTCCTTTTTTTTAAGTCGGTTAAAAACTCTATCTACTTATGGTATATTTACGAAAATATAGAAATCTAGTAAAGTTTACCGTAGTACTTACAGGCTGTGTCTACCCAGTTATGGATTAGACACCTGTGTAGTTAGCGAATAAAAACAAGATAAAATAAAAAGGGTACCAAAACATTACAAAAATTAATTTATCAATATGCATTAGGCATTAATAGGTAGATATCAGTCGTTATATTTAAAATATCATCGATAAGTTACGAAATATGATAAAACTAGCTGTGCCCGCGACTTCGTTCGCGTGGTTGTCGAGAGCAAAACAACGTCGTTTAGATAAGAGTATATCACCTTTTTGATGATTTAGATAAGAGTCCTGACTTTGGTATAGTTGATTACGTTAATGCTTCTCTATATACTATGTTAGCGGTGGAATTACCCGGAGCATATACAAAAAGGTTGTTTGGGTTGCTAACACGTGATAGAGAAACATAGAGTTGGCCGTGTGAAAAACAATCAAAAGTAAGGTCTACACCCGCAACGGATAACGTCTGGCCTTGGGCTTTATTAATAGTCATAGCGTAACAGAGGCTTACAGGAAATTGCACACGTTTGAAAGTAAACGGAAAATTATTGGGGATAATGGGTATCCTGGGAATGAAAACAACATCACCGGAGCCGCAACCTGTTAAGATTTCGGCTTCGATGACATTTCGTTGGAGATTTGTTACTCTCAACCGAGTTCCATTGCATAGTTTTGGTGGGCTTAAATTTCTGAGTAGAATGATTGGTACTCCGACTTTTAAATAAATTTTGTGTGCTGGAAGACCTGGTGTATTTAGAGAGTCTAAAAACTCTACTGGATAGTGGGTGGCATCTCCTTCTTCTAAAACCGTGTTAATAGATAAATATTCCCTACTTTCTCCAGAAACATGTACCAATATTTGAGAATTTATTGCTGCTGCTTGGTCGTTGCGAGGTGCCAAAATAGCTCGTTGGCATAGCCAAGCAGCGTCATGGTTCGAGATCTCTGATGGATCTCCGTATACAGAGGAAATGAGTTCCTGCTGTGAGGCAACAGAAGAACACAGGCTTTCGACTAAAGTTACTTTACCTCCTTCTTGAGTCGGGTATGTGCCGTTACCAATTTGAAGTAGTAAATTTGAGAAAACCTGCGCGTTTGCGTCACCTCCCAAATATGCTCGCATATTAAAGCTCAAATTAGTTAATATGACACTACGCCATAAAATAGAGCTCTTTAAACAGGCACCTATTTCATCGGCCCTCGTTCCTCTGGGTATTATAGGGAGTGTCTGCCTGAAGTCTCCACAGAATAGCACCGTTAAGCCTCCCATCGGTCGGTCATTTTGTCTTATATCTCGCAACGTTCTATCTACAGCTTCCACAGCTTTACGATTTGCCATCGTACACTCGTCCCAAACGATAAGGGCGCAATCGCGTAAAACCCTTGCTTTATCACTATTGCGAGACACGTTGCAAACAGGGTTTTCTGTGCGGTCCAAGTCGATTGGTATTTTAAATGTTGTATGTGCAGTTTTTCCTCCTGGTAATAAAGTGGCAGCTATTCCTGAGGAAGCGACGGCAAGGGCAATTTTGTTTTGGCTCCTTATTTGAGCCAAGATAACTTTAGTGAGGAAAGTTTTACCTGTTCCACCAGGTGCATCTAAAAACAGCATTTCTCCTAATGAATGTTCTACACTACAGCATACTCTATCAAAGATTTGACGTTGTTCTGACGTCAAATTTGAACAGCCATTTCGCAATATTTCTGCTAACTCTTCGGGGTTGTAATTTATTTCAGATGTATACTCCCTATTAATTCGTTCCCCACCAACTGTCGGTGTCGGCAAGCCGTATTGACTGAGGGGGTTCCCTCCTATACTTGTAACTATATCTTGTATAGCCAGCAAAGCCCTATTATGGCAGCTTTCACGTACTTGGTCAGAAGTTTCACTATTTATATTTTGCTGTCTCAAAAAATCTTCGGCAAACGCGTCTTTATATTTTTGCCACAACTGCCCAGCGTCCGATAGGCCACAAAATGTCAACAAAATGGCAAATAAATGGCGCAAACGATGTGGACTATCACTGACGCATGCTTCGGCTAAAGCATCATCCCAATGCTGATCGCCATCTAATAAATGCCGTGCGCGGCAAGCAGCTTGAAATGTGGGATATTCTATATCGTCCACTTTGCGGAGCTCAGCAAAAGAAGTAGGTCCTCGCACTGTGTGAAGAAGAAGGCGTAAATAATAACACTCTGCATTATTTGGGTGCACCGTGTATACTCTTCCAATCACGTGTTCTTTAAAAATGCCGGACTCGCCTTCTACAGCAGTTCCACGTCTCCTGCGATTAAAAACACCTTGCTGCTTGTTATAAGTATAATAATGTGGCACTTCATTGTACAACAGAGACTTAGCGAAATTGTCTCTTTCGCAAAGGCGAAAGAATGCGAGCAAGGTGGTTTGTCTTGGGTTGTTCATTCTTTCTGCCACATTTTCTGGCTGAAAGTAAACTCGCTGCCCGCCTTCCAGGTGCACGTCAAGATGGATGACTGGCGGATACCTTTCATGAATAGGGAAACTCAAAATGCGCCAAACTGCCTCCGAAGAGCTTATGTATCGGCCAGATTGATACCTTGTCACTTCATCAAATTGGTTGTTATTTCTTAGTGCTATCATGGCTTGATCACTACCTTTATTAACATATTTACATATATATTTTATAGATTCGACGCTATTACAAATTTCAACATTAATGTGTGCTTGAAAAGCGTTTGACAAAACTGGAGAATACGGTACCACCCAACTATTATTTAGAATTATTTCTTGTCCACGGAATCTGACAGTAGCTGTGAAACCACCTTGTGACGGTGATCTTCGCCGGTATTGCGGATACCCATTTTCCCCAGCCATAGTTAGTTCTTTCAGTGCTCTGGGGTATTTTTTTGAGCATTGACCATCTTTCATGCACGGTGATTCCCTGTTTAAGAGGCCACATGGCCCGTGAACCATATGTGTTTTTACTATGTCATGCAAAATCGGATCTGCATTATAGTCCGGAAATTCTGCACTTATGACACTGTCTATAGCATCGGGACGAATTTTTTCTTCCAGCCACAGAAGAATGTGCGCGTGGGGTAAACCACGCTTTTGCCACTCGACGCTATACATAAAACAAAGAGTTGAACCGAAAACTTTCTCCTTTGTAAGTAGATTAATCAAGACTTTGAGTTTTAAATGAAAAATCCTAGCAATAATGTCATGTCTGTCGTATGACGCCTGTCCTGTGAGAAGTGCCTGGCAAATCTCCGTCCACTTTGGATTTGTTGTAAATGTTATAAAAAGGTCCGGCCGGCCGTATTTACGGACGTAACAAAAAGCATCTTGCGTTCGTTCGTGCATATACCGCGGACCGCCTGTGAAACTGGATGGCAAAATAACCAATCGACCCAAGTTTTCGACGTTATTATCTGATTGCATGGCGTCCCGCAAGTGCACGTATTCTTCAGCGCGTAACCGTCGCTGGTTAGTGCGAATATACACTAAACGTTCAGTTTCTATTTTTGCGTACATGTCCACAATAAATTGGCTGAACAAACCACGAAATCGTTGCAAATATACGAAACTGTTTTGCCTTATTTGTAAAAGGTAGGAATAGTATTGTTGAGCAGATATTTTTTTTTGATAATTAGTGACTCTCGTAGTAGGGTTCACTTGGTACAGCCCAAAATTGTACCCATCTTCACCATGACAATAGATTAGTGGATATTGCAGGGCGTCGTAAGCTCGGTGGGTTTCCAAAATGCGTTGAAGGCGATCGTCGCGTGTACGCAACACGATATCACGTCTCTCACACTCCTGGTCGACTAAAACAACTGCAACTTCATCTGCGACGGGTGCATTGTGTCTTCCACGGTGTTCACCCACAGGACGTCTATCGGCACTTATAACAATTTTGAAATCATTGCTGCCTTGTGGAATTGACTCCAATGCAGCTTTGAATTCACGAACGTACTGGTTAACGCGATGCAGCAATTCTTGAAGTTGACCCAAAAGCTCAGCATTGAGCTGGGGAAAATTGTGATTTCTAACATTGAGCTGTTGCGTGTAATCGGATACAAAATAAATTTGGAGAAATTTGGGTTCATTTTCTGGCAGCAAAGATCCAATAAGGTGATAAACTTGACCTTGTACTTTGAAGGTTGGCATGAACGGTCCTTCCGTTATTTGTTTTGCCCCAAAGGAAGTCATTTGGAAAGCACTGTTATATAAACGAATATTATCCAAAAAACGGTTCGACTGGGGATGATCGCCATTCAGGAGACTTATAAGTAAGTGTGGTGGATCTTGGAAATTTGGAAGAACAATTTTTCCATTTGAGCAGCACATTCCATCTGTCTCTTTCCTCCATTTCAAAGCATGACAAAAATTACAAATTTCTCTCATGTCACCCACGAAAGTAAAGCCAGCATAATTAATTCTAGACGAATATGTGAACCCTGATTTTTCCCTATTGTCCCAAGGTAATAAAATATTTGCATCGTCATTTTCCATGGACTCATCAGCTCCGCTATTTGTTTCTCTATTCATATGGTATCGAGCTCGTTCTATTTCTAGGCGAGATTGACGTTGTTCTGCTGTTTCTGCTCGTCTTAGTTCATCTATTCTTTCCCTTTCAGATGCAAGATAACTTTCATTGTTTCTTTGTACACCTACATAGTTATGTCTAGCTATTTCTAATCGTTCTTCTCTTTGGGAGAGAGATTCAGACTCGCGCGAGAGAGCGTGTCGCTCTCGGTCAGATGACAGACGTGCTTGGCGTTCCTCGATACTCTCTTGAGAACGCAAAGTCGCGGTCCGAGTTCTTTGCGAACTTAAGCGCGACTCCCTTTCTGTGAAAGTCTCTGACTCGCGTGAGAGAGACTGGCGCTCCCGATCAGCAGACAGCCGAACTTCGCGTTCCTGGATATTCTCTTGAGAACGCAAAGTCGCGGTCCGAGTTCTTTGCGAACTTAAGCGCGACTCCCTTTCTGTGAATGTCTCTGACTCACGTGAGAGAGAGTGGCGCTCCCGATCAGCAGACAGCCGAACTTCGCGTTCCTGGATATTCTCTTGAGAACGCAAAGTCGCGGTCCGAGTTCTTTGCGAACTTAAGCGCGACTCCCTTTCTGTGAATGTCTCTGACTCACGTGAGAGAGAGTGGCGCTCCCGATCAGCAGACAGCCGGTCTTCGCGTTCCTGGATACTCTCTTGAGACCGCAAAGTCGCGGTCCGTGTTCTTTGTGAACTTAAACGTGACTCCCTTTCGGTGAACGTTTCCGATTCACGTGAAAGAGCGATGTGCTCTCGGTTAGCAGATAACCGTGCTTCACGATCTTCTTCCGATTCCTGAGACCTACAAAGTCTCATCCTTTTCGCATTTCGGCTACGCAGCGAAAGGTTAGTTTTTTTTCTTTGAGGCATTTTCAAGGAAAATTAAAGCAATAAACAAAACTAACAACACTTATGACTGAATAGCCTACAAACTTAAAAGAACGGTGCGTCGAACAGTCTAGTGTGACAACGTATCGTCTGTTCGTGGTCGTGACTCAACGAATTGGCAACACTAACTTACTGTATAACGATTGGCACTATTGGATTCAAACTACGAAGTAAATCAAATACAATCTTAACTTCGTACTTCAAACCAATGACCAAAGTTGACCAAACGAAACCAATAAGATAAGCAAATACTTTTTTTTCGACCAATTTAGAAAATCGATAAACCAAGCAACCAAAGAACTTTTACGACACACGCAAGAACTTTTAAGACACCTAACGAAACCCAATTTGCCTAGTAAACACGGTGGACGTCATCCTCGCGCGGAAAATCTTAACACCGCGATTCAGAAAATGACGTCATTTGCACAACGCCATCTATCGGATTTAGATTTCAACTATCAACATTAGTTCTATTTTTAGTCTTAAGATGTCGTTGCAAGTACTATACTTAATTGCGTAACGTAATATTTTACTTCTTGAACTCACTAAATTAATCATATCTTTTGATAGAGTGAACCGATTTCGATGAAACAAAAACTAAGTTAAACCTCAAGTTGCGTATAATTTTTGTATATAAACATTGTCAGCATTGAATTCGTAGATTTTACGTGATGTGCGCACAAACAAACAGACAAACAGACAAACAGACAAAAATTTCAAAAATGATGGAAATGGGTTCTGTTACTTATCTTTTCACACGCTGGCTATTTTTTGTTTCAATTTCTTCAATGTACAAAAATGACTTTTCTACAGATTTATTATATGTATAGATAATAATTTATCTAATGTCATAATGATTTTCGGTTTTATTTTCCTTTTAAAATATCTATTATGAATAAAGACCCGCTGTTTATAAAAGCCTTATACTCACTCATTTTTATATATCCTTTGGATCCTGTGTGCATTTGATTAAAGAGCAACTTGATAAGTACGCAAAACAACATTAATGCAAAGAGAAGGAAAACTTGAAACCAACCCGTCTGGCAGGCGTGGTATAGTAGGCCAAAACCTCCTTTCTAAGGAGAGGCCTATGTCCAGCAGTGGACAGTTGCAGGCTGTTGATGATGATGATGATAATGATATTAAGAATAAATAAAAAATAATATAATTTTCTGTCGTTAATAACAACATTATCAAGTTTCTCAAAAGGTTATTTCTTATTAAAAGCGTCATAATGTCTACAGTACGAGTATGGTTGCTAATTAAATTTTAGACTTGCTGTTTTGGCTCATTTGCAGAGCTAAAAATGTTTTGTACGTTTTAGACTCGTTGTTAAAATATTCGACACAGTTTTAAAACAGAAACCTTGGCCTACACCACGATGGCGCGATGTGACACCCACTTGTAATGCAACACAACCGCGACAAAGGAATGCCGCTGAATAAACATTAATCCAACATTTAACTCTAAACATTTTGTTACAACGAAAACCGGGAAATAGACTTTAGATGTAGTTAATCAGATTTTGTAATAGAACGATGCGTAAGACACTACGTTGAGTAGCGTAACTACGAGTACGATCAATAAACTGCTAACTAGGGTTTTGCTCTCTAGTCTACTCCAATTTAATTTTCGTCTTACCCTGTGTCGCGGGGGCTTAAAGACATAATATATCAGGGGACAGGGAACACCCAGACTCAGAACAACAATTTCATGATCACACAAAGTATTGTGGGGATTGCACCCACAACACATGGATAGAAAGTTACTTTGGTTAAGGACTAGATGACGTTGTGTGTAAGATATCCGAAATGTTTATTTATTTTTGAGTCTTTTTATGATTTTGAAGGGGATAAATCAATACTTATCATTTGTGAGGTACTTAATATATATGCTCCCTAGATATTAAAATTACAGCTTTACAACATCGACTGATAAAAAGATAACGGGGCGAAAAATGTTCGCAACAAAACACGTTCTTAAAAAATAAACATTTAAACAATTATCATAAACCACTAACAAGGATTAAAAATATCTTGATTTTATTTTATTTTATTATACATATTTATTTACTTACTGTTTTATGTTAAAACGAAAAATGTTTCTCTTTCATTTCAAAAAGGCCTCATGAAGCATTCGAATGGTAATAGAAGAGTGCCGGCCTTTTAATCTGATTGGTACTTCTTTAAACAAACATTAATTCGTTTGATCTGTGTTTAAAGTTATTGAAGTTTCCAGAAATGGCTATTTGAAAAACGACTCTTGCAGATGTATAAAATAATAAACTACACCAGGTATTATTACATTGTAGGAATGAAAAGTCTCAAGTCTGCTTCTGTGATCACGAGATGGAATTACATTCAGCCCTTTCGTGACTGACGTCGGACCTATATATATATCTACTTACAGTTATCACATTTGCGCATTTTTATTAGTCAAGCGTAGTAAGAACATCAATACTCAAAATTTATTCTCAGATAAATTTTGAGTTATTGATGACCACCCGCTCATATTCATTCTCCAGATATACTTTTATCATATTTTCCACGTTCCTAATCTACTTCCAATCTAGGAGGTAGTTTAAAACGTGAAACTTTTTAAATCAGTTTTCGCCATTAAGTCCCTTTTCAAGTCTAAAGTAGTCAATTTAAACAACAAATGTCGCCTTAAAGAGGATGTATTGGCTTGCTATTTCGTTGATATGTTTTCTTTGCAGTGATATTCTGCTGTCATAGTTTGCTCCCTTGCTCAGCTCTTACGACACCCACGGGATTAGCAGGGGTGGTGACACTCCGTACAAGTACCACTAAAATAACTCTAAATTACCTACGGGTTTTCCTCTTAGGCTCTTGTTAGGTATACGACGCTTACTTAGTGCTCAATTGACGAAATATTTATTTTATCATGTGAAATGTGTCATATGAATAAATGTGTTACTGAATATAGTTGTTTTCAAAACACTTTGAAATGGCCTTGATTGTTACCAAGATTATGTACATGTCTTGAGAGGGAAAAAATCTTACCTACGCCTCGTCTAGACTACACGTAAAATGAGACAGGCAATTTTAACTATTAAAACATTTAAAATTAATGCTTTTTACATAATTAAAGTGATATATTCGACATGAAAACTATTTTAGAAGCAGAGACTGTCCAAGATAAAATGTAATATTATCAGTCAGAACTCAGAACCCTGTACCATGATAAGTTTTAACCAGACTGCTGATAAAAGTACCTACTTTCACATTTCAAAATGCACATTTTACCTATAGGTTAATTACAGCACATGTACAAATGATCCTGACCATTACAAAATCTGTGTTAGAATAGAATAATCTTTATTGAACACCATTTCATTCAATTTACATTTAGGATTCCAACGAAAGTACCATGTACAAATAGCGGTAAAATCACTACAAATAAATAAAATATTAGTGTCTGTATGCAATACCAAATTAAAAGTTTAAATATTAAATGGATATGAAATATGAAAGTATGTACGGTACTTACAAGTACACAAAAAATATCAATTTTGAAAATTTTTGTCTGTCCATTGTTCCGGGTGATCTCTGGAACGGCTTTATCAATTTTGACGGGACTTTCACTGGCATTGGGCTGATGAAATAAGGAGTAACTTAGGCTATTTTTTGGCTAGCTTCACGCCCCCGCTTTACTCGCGATTTACAATAACGGCCGCGGGTCTCAGCCAGTTAGTAAAAATTGTTACTGCAGATAATGTGACACTAAAACTCAGTGACTTTTTAATAAATACTACCTAATACTTTCTTTTCACGATAAGTATTTACGCAGTGCATTCTGAGAAATAAATTCAAAATTTCCTTATTAAAATGTTTTTTATCGGTAACAAATACAAATTTGTGCTTTAATCCACCTAAAGAGTTTATTTTCATAATACACATAGAAAGATTGCAATTAATCAAAGTGATAATAAATATTAGTCATGCTTGTAATTTTTTTTTAAAGTTGCAATGAAATTTAGTTGCAATCTTGCACACAGATATAACACCAGAATACTAATATACCATTGTGGATACTTATAGCTACATATGTATCTGATAATATTTATATCATGAGTCGTCGATCTCATCACATGCGCTTGTGTGCATCATAAATTGTAACAACTTATAATAGACTCCTCATGTACTAACGTAAGTCTCATTACCCTAATATTTGCCTAAGTTGTTCAACATTAAATTATCATCATCATCAGCTTTTATTCCATTGCTGGCCTATGCACTCCATATCTCCTTAAAAAGAGGTTTTGGGCGACTAAACTTCGCTGGTCAGTCAGTTGTTGTTTCATCATCTTGGCAGTTCTGTTGTTTTGTTAAATTTGCTCCCGGATTGCTTGCCGCTTCTCGCGACACTCACAGGATTAATAGGGGTTTTGATACTCTGTATTTTTAATCGTTTACCACAAGGATAACTCTATATTGTTACCCTAAACTCATTTAACAAAATTAGGCTTGTTATCGTCATGTTCATCTATATATTTATGTCAACTCGCCATGAATATGAGTAATCGGGATTAGGCGCGTTTATGTTGTTGTTCGTTACTAATTAATTCATAATTAAAAATTCTGGTGCGCTTGCGCAGACGACCGCGTCAACCAATTACCCGGCCCACGCGAAACATGTGAATTTAGACATTATGTTCACATACATTGGGTTCATTTATGCCACAATTAGGGTTGTAAATGAAGGGCAAGAGACAGTTGTTTTATTTTGTGCTATATTTAGTACTGCGACTGAATTGTTACTGTGCCAGCACTGCACAATACGGTATGTGGTTATTGGCATACTTGCGTGTAGAGAAATTCATGGATAAATTTATCTAATCAATTAAAAAATATGTTTAAAAACACATTATCAGTAATTTGGTAGTGTGAGGTTTGCTAGACACGTGTTATTAACATTTGTTAGTCATCACAGTTCCAAGGAATGACAAATATGTGATTCTTATGATCTAATCAAGTACTGTGTGTATCACTACAGTCTTGTACGTGAAACGCCTATGTGTGGGTGTGTTTGTGTGCAAAAAGTAAGTTTGTGTTGTTGTTGAGACTGCTGAACATCTGTTTCTCGACCACAAAAAATGTTTTAAAGATTTATTAACGTGAGTTTAGATTTCTTCCAGATATTTTTCATATTCTACTAAATGCTCTTAAAGAGAGCGAGATGTATATGTACAGTTTAATAATAATTTGAGTCCCATGTGGATCTAAGGAGGCAAAACCTAGTGCCGTTTTTTGGGTAGCTGCTTAGACTGTAATAAGCGAACTGAGCATTAAAATTAAGACTTCTAATCTAAATATTCTGATATCCTCATAGATGTAATAAGTTTCTTTAATGTATTATGTCATTATACAAGAGAGCCTTTAACTATGGGTCTCGTTCTTATCTTTGCTGTTAATTTGCACCTGTTGTAAATATGTATAAACAGTGTTATCATTGTTAGGAGACAAGTTAACTACCTTCAATTTTGTACATTACTACTAGTATTAGTATTAATCCAATATGACAACACTTTGCCTTATTGGATATGTATACCTATGATTGAAACTTCAATCCGCTGAATGTAAACTTTTAAGGTTATATAACTTTGTTTACTTGTATCATCAACCGCATTGCAAAACGTAAAAATAGTGTCGTTAGCATTTCACGGTTTAATTTCCACTTTGTATTCTAAAATTCTAATAGTTTGTAGCCAATAGGTAGGTATCATTATATATAGCACATGCATAAGTGTTCTAGATATCAAATTCTTGTAAATACGTTACTGCTCTAGCTCTATGCAGTCACAATTTCTGCTAACTCACTTGTTTCTTAAAACATTCGATGACAATGTTAAAAACCCATATTCGCATTGAGAAAGTAAGATCCGTTTTAAATTATGTCAGCAGGCGAGCGTCTACCTGCTCAGGTCTGGGTCCCGTTGCGTGCAAGGTGTACTGCACCCTACACGCACACATACACTAGATTGCACACACATAAATGTGTTGCGCCCGCGCAGATGTCACCCCGCACACCCCCGCCAGCGTCTCGAACAGTACAGTCCACCGAACTTCAGCTGCGCCTTGGCTCATCAGATGTTGATCGACGGATTTTTTGTTTACTGTGGGATGAAATGAGCGCCCCGGAGCGGAGTATTAGGCGGGGGTAGAGCTTTTGCGGATCTTTGAATATTTTAAATACAAAGGCTTTTACAAGTTGTTGGCGTGTTTTGTTATAGATGTAACATTTAGTATCGGGAGATCTACCGATGTTTGGGCTTGATTAATGATAGAAGATGAATATTGGACGCCTTCTGGTATATTAGAAGTTTAGAACTGAGTGTATTAATTTTACTTTAAATCAGATGGTGACCAGATGTTACAGTTTGAGTGAATGACCGCAAAATCTATGAATATTTAATCGATTCAAATTGTTAATTCTAATGAATACGAATGTTTTATGTGTAAGAAAATTCTGATACGAATATTTTGATTTCTTTAATTTTCTACTAGGTTAAAGATTCTGTTTTAGGATAAGTAGGTAATATTTTAAATGAAAATATAAAACAGATTAATTTACATTATTTGATTTAGAAGTTTCAGTTATGACTAAAGGTTTGTTTTAAAAAATATTGTTACAATAATCCATACTAATATTATAGACTCGAAAGTAACTATCTGTTATGCATTCACAGCAAAACCGTTGCACCGATTTGAATGAATTTCGCTATAGAATTACATAAGCTAATTTATGTTCCGATAACCAATACATATTATACACGGTCGTAGCCGCGCGCAAAAGTTAGTTAATAAATAAATATGTTTAATAAGTCAGGAGGCATTGTGTGTATCTATTTCTGATAAGCCTCTGAGTGTTTGATACTGTTTATGTTCAAAGTAATGGTCGATACAAGGAATAGTACCTACATAGTTAGTTATAAACTACTCGTTCTCTGGAAGTCAACAATTTGTAATTGTAATTCTTAGCTAGCCACTCCGAATGAGTTCCAACAACAAGAATAAAACGTATTAGGTACTGATGAAGTGATGAGTTCCTTGCTTCTCTGAGCAGAGTTTCAGTCATAGCTGCTTGTTGGTCTAGTGGTTATCGTATGCGGCTGCTGATCAAGAGGTATCGGGTTCGATTCCCGGGTCAGATCAAAAATGTTTGTGTGATCCGCAAATATTTGTTTAGGAGTCTGAGTGTTTTCTATGTATAATATGTATGTGTTTACAAAAACAAGTGCGCCAAGCACAGGTAAGGGTTCCTCAGTCACCCTGGTACGTGGATTTAAAATCGTATCCAATATATAATTGTTATGTTTACGTATTAATGCGTTAATTTTGTATGACGTTTTCCAAGTAAGCGCATTTTACAAGTTAAGCCTCTATAACTACTGAACTAACACAGTCATCTAATGTATCATGTATCTAATAATAAATATGGACCACCATCACGATCTTCTAGATTTTTTGAGCCAGCCATTTAGCTTTTAGACGCCCTGTTTTTAAAAATTGCGCTTATAAGTTGAATAATAACGGATACCCAAATCAAAAAATCGTCTTAGAATCCCTTTATTGTTTTTAAAAGACCTATCAAATGATACCCCACACAATAGGGTAGCCTCGAGAAAACAAAAATCAAGCCCACTTTACGTGTAGGGGAGGTACCCCAAATAAAAATATTTTTCATAATTTTGTTGTAGCACTTTGTCGACGTAATTACAACACACGTTTATGCAAAGTTTCATCTTTCTAGCACTTACCGTTTGGACGGTAAGCGGAGGACGGACAGACGGACATGACGAATCTATATGGGTTTCGAGTCATAAACTTCGGAACCCTAAAATGGATGTTTATGTATTTATATCAGTTGTTTAGTATCCATAACACAAGCTTTGCTTAGTTTAGGACTAGATGGCGTCGTGTCGTGTGTAATATGTCCGAAAATATTCATTTATTAAAGTATAGTAGAATAAACGTGAACTAATTCTACTTTGATTTAATGCTTTACAGTTACATTTCCTTAATTCACGTGCTTAGGTCTTTTCATTCAAATATGTCACCGAAACTTCCTAACCAACTCACATGGAATTTTGGTATTACTAATTTGATGGTCAAGATGGTATCATTAGTCCGTTGCAAACCACTCTTGATCACAGGCTCCCAAGCACGTCACAACTCCCAGTGTGTTGGTTTTCTATTAATTATATGAATACTGGACGATCCACGCAGCTTTGTCTACCTCTCACAACAGAAATCAATGTATTTCTTATTTAACACCTTCTAAGGTGACAACTCTGTTTCCCGTTTTAAAAACATTTTTATTGCTGCTAGTTGTAGTGAGGTGATACGCTTTCCTCGATAGCTAAGCTATCCAATACTAAAATAATTATTCAATTCGTACTTTCTGAGATCAGTGATCAGATTCTTCAGATCTAAAATATTAATATTGCACTGTAGACTTTACAATTTATAGTTGTTATTTTTTAAGTGTGTATGAAGTTAAGCGCTACTTGCTGTAAAGTGTGTCATGAAGACAGGACATGCCACATAACTACAATTTCTTTATTTACTTCGCTTACGAGTTTGTTCTTATCGCCATATTATTATAATGTTAGCTGCATAATGGAATTAAGATAATACATTACCATAAATTTCCTTTTTCAAATTAATTATCTTTCAAAGTAATTGGCATATTGATTAGTTGCTATACATATATATGTGTTCATAGAAGTGACGCACAGGAGAAAATGGCTACAACAATGTTTAGCAGAAAAGCTAGTTTACGAAGACTCTTCAGTATAAGAGATTGTATGAGAGATTTCTTCTGAAAAGCTTGGCAAAATCGCTTGTAGTGACTGTTTGGGATAGTTCCAGCTGGTCATCCTGTGAACCCGTAACAGGGCTATAGGGTAACGATGAGGTAAAATCCTATCAATAAAACTGTACTCCTTTAATGTGAAACTTCATCGGTTTTTACAGTTGTTCAAATTTAGCTGATAACTAACTTAATTATGGGCATGTAATGAGTACTTCGATAATGATCATAAGGTTATTCAAGTAGACCACATCTTACTTTAATCAAATGCGTGAGAAGGAGATCAGATTTAGAAGGTAGTACCCTTGGCGATTAAGAAATCATACAGCTTGGCATCGACGCTTAACTTTGTACCTCTCAGTTTGACAATATTGGCGAAAGCTTTTTGCAGTATATAGCCAATTACGACAGTAAAGAATAACAATTACACAGTGAAATCAACTGCAATACAAACATTTATTGAGATATACTTACATTTCTGCTTAAACTGGACATGACAAGAACTTACACTAATTAGGTACCTTCTTATTTTGGTGATAACTCTAGCTTATTTTGGAACTGCGAGTTATTAGTTATTCACCGATAACTTAGTCAACGTCTAAATATTCGATTGGCTAAAAAATCTTAATTGAAGACGATAAATGCGAATATTTGTTTGATATTTAGTTAGCCTGTCGAAGTGACCCTACTCTACCTGATGTAAATCATGAGCAGAATCCAAGAGTAGAGGTCACCATCTTCATTGTGAGTACAAACAATGCCGCATGGTGACCTACACAATGGCGACCAGGGAGATACTTCTGCATCATTAGGTTCCCGGGCTCACACTCACCAAGGAAATATGACAACACGAATGCTGTCATTTTTAGCTTGGTCTTCTATGCGAGGGTAGTCTCACCGAATACATAACATGGTAGTACCGCCCTGGTCGAGTCAGCCCATTCCTGCTGTAATCAGCGGCAATCCACTACTCGAAACTATAGTGGCGCATTGCTACCCGTGTCACTTAATATATATTTTTTTATATGGTGATCCATATAAAAAAAAAAAATTAAGTGATGTGATTCGGTAGCAAGGTCGTGGGATAAAATAAGGTGTATCGAATTGAGGTTTAGAATTAAAAGCTTGATTACTACCACAAAACGAACGAAGTAACTTTGAACAAGCGATTTTAATTTGAATTACCAGAAATGAAGTCCAATACGATATATAAATTATTATTTTTACACCTAAAATATAGATCGTAAGTTCTAAATTGACACTATTTGCAACTGTCGCAAGGATCTGACTTGACTGCACGTTTTGCCTAGTGGTTTAAATGGTCGCCACGCCGCTTTCTACTTCGCCAAGTGTCGTGGGTTCAAATCCCACGTGGGATAACACTTTGTGTAGGTTATCTAGAAATTGTTGTTCTGAGTCTGGGTGTTATTTGTGTCTGTTTAATGTATGTTTGTAAAGTTCCCCGTGACACAGGATGTATGTTCCTAGAGTGGGAGTAGTCTATTTAAAATCAAATCAAGATCAGTTATTATTGTCATGTCAACAAACCTTCGTCATTCGTTGTGAGTAATCAGCTGAATTTTAGACACAAGCATAGTAGGTTTAAGCTTTAAAATACAGGGGCAGTAAAATTGAAATTACACAATCCTTTTTTTTTTTGTTTTTTTTATTAACGTGTGGAAATCCCCGCGGACCATCACCCCGTCGGGGGTTACGGCGGGGTGGTGTGTCGGACTCGAACCGACTAAAACCACACGGTGTGACCCTCTCTGCGCCTTTGTATTGGAAGGAGTCCAGGGAGGGGATTTCCTTCTGGACTCCAACCGGCGCCTGCCCGCACTGTTGCGGGCACCAACTCTACACTCGACTCTCTAATTGGGCAACGTCCGGTCACACTCGGACGTCGCCCCCTCGCGGTTGGCCTCTACTGCGGACGGACGGGAAACCCGTCCCGCCCATCCGCGGCCACTCTCAGGGCGGCATGAGACGCAGGTATGCGCGCCTCCGCTGCCCGGGGCGCCGGCGGCGGATCGGGTCCGATTGGATGGCATCCTCCCGGGCCTTCTCCGCCACCTCCTTCTGCAAGATTACATCCTCGCAGAAGGTTGCGACCGCGGTAAAACAACTGTCGCTGCCGGCCATCGATCTTATGACGGCCGGCAGCGAGAGATCCCCTCCGATGACTGCAGTGAGGACCCGGCGCTGCGCCGCCCAAGCGGGGCAGACCGCCAGCGTGTGCTGGGCCGTGTCCTCACTGCAGTCGCAGTGGTGGCAGGCGGGACTCGGTTCCCTCCTAGCGACCGAGTGCAGGTACTTTCCGAAGCAACCGTGCCCGGAAAGTACCTGCGTCAGCCGGAAGGAAAGGGTCCCGTGCTGCCGCCCTGCCCACTCCTCGATGACCGGCTGAAGAGCTTCCACGGCGGCGAAGCCAGCGCGTGGGGTCTCCAGCCCGAGCGACCATCTCAGCATGGTGGCTCGGCGAGCGGCTTCGCGCCACTCGCGCACGTCCTCGGGCGGAGGGCGAAATCCGCTCTCCGCCCGGAAGTCAGCCACTCGCCGATAAACTTCGGCGAGCACTTCCGCCTCCAAATCCCACGGGGGTGTTCCGCCCAAGGCACACGCCGCCTCTGTGGACACCGTGCGGTATCCACGTATGGCTCTGACCGCCAGTATCCGCTGGGGGCGCCAGAGGCGCGCCCTGTTCTGGGCGGACAGAGCCGCCGCCCACACCGGTGCACCGTAAAGTGCCATTGACCGGACAACCCCCGTGTACAGCTGCCTAGTGGGGACACTGGCCCCGCCCAAATTGGGCAGAAGTCGCCCTAGGGCGGAGGCAGTGCCCACCAGCTTAGGACCAAGCTGTCGGAAGTGCTCGTCGAAGAGCCACCTACCGTCGAGGACCAGACCCAGGTACCTCATCTGGGCCCGGACCGGTACGAGGACTGAGTTGACCTCGATCGAGGCGCCGGCGGGCGGGCCACGACGGGGCCCATGAAATAATAGGGCCTCCGTCTTGTCCAGGGCCACCCGCAGACCCAGCGCCTCGATGCGCCCGACCACCCGGGAGACTCCTGTGGTGGCCAGGCGCGCCGCCTCCTCAAAGTTTGCCCCCCGAGCCGTGACCAGGGTGTCGTCTGCGTAACAGATTACACCCAGCCCGGGGGGGAGACGCCCTCGTAGGGCCCAGTCGTATCCCATGTTCCACAGGAGTGGTCCTAGGACAGACCCCTGTGGAACACAGCACGACATGGCCCTGCGTCTCAAGGCGCCATCTCGGTCCTCGTACTCGACGGTACGCTCCTCTAAATAGTCTGCCACCAGCCGCCTCAGGTACCCTGGCACTCCGTGGTATTGGAGTGCGACCCTGATGCAGCCGAATGGCAGACTATTGAAGGCGTTGGCGATGTCCATTGACACCGCCAACAGCACACCACCGCATCTCACCGCCAAATTACACAATCCTACCTCAAGACGTGAGTAAATTTTGTAAATCTTCAATTATTTCATAAAAGTACCTCGTAAATTTTAGGTACGATTCGGCCTATAATAGCTTGTTAAAATAGTTCAAAGAGTTCATAAAACGCACAGTGAAGCTTCAACCTTCATGGTTAGACGAATCATCGTGTGCAAGATATTTTATTTTACCAATAACCATTACAAGATTTATGGCGATGCAACCGTAATCGATAACTGCCGTACACCACTGAAATACAAATTTTCTATGTTGCGTAGCTACGGAGTGTTGATTCTGTAATTGTACTTATGTAAGCATGTTCAATGGAAACCAAAAACAATCAAAGAAATAAAAGAACAAAACCATAGTCAAATTACACTGGAGGTGATTTATAGTTGTGTGGACTTAAATTCATTTTCAGCTTGGAGTCGTATGCAACCCAGTAAAAAACCACTTTTATGAAATAATACTTTTGCCTTTTCTGTTTTTCATATCATCGCCATAGCAGGTTCCTTTCAATGATGCTTCTAGGTCTACTTGCGGAAAGAAGAATCTCTGAACTCTCAAAAGCCGTAGAATGTGACGATAGGTATTCTTGTGAATTGTAACATTGTATTGTATCAAACGTTATTTAAATGAACAATGGTGGGAATGTTATGGATAATAATTTTATTTCATTTAAATAATATTGTTTTAATTTCATCAATGAAAGAAATTCGTTTGTAATGTGCTCGTGTCTTGCCTGTAGTATGTATGTCTTGATTAACCCCTTAGCCTATGACCATACTCGTATGTGTAGATGATGGCGAAACACGAGTAAATCATATAATGTATTTACCGCTATACTATTACTCCAATAGAAAATAGCGTAACAGTAGTGAAGGAGAGGAATATAATAAGTATTCTTAATATATATGTATTGCTAAATAAATATTTGTTTAGATTTAGACGTACGTCAGAGTAAACTAAAATAAGAATGTTACTACTATAGTCATCAAGTAGTTGAAGGATTGAATGAACTATATTTTAATTTAACCGAATTTAGATTTGTTTTCTTATAACATCGAAATGAGGAGAATTTTTGTTTTAAATAGAGGTTTTCTTCGAAAGAACTCAATACGTACGAACATAACAAGAACGTAGTTTATCATATCTGATAGGGACTAGATAGCGAGAGATAGCGGGTTATTTATGTTATTCGCGTCAGTGCTCTTGATTCTAATGTGATTTGTGTTGAAACTTGTACCACGTGGTATTGAGAATCGAGCAATTCTGTCCGTCAACATGATCCTGTATCTCGATACCTCCCACGTAAGTTGTTGTATGCCACAAAAATGACTTTTTTCGTTTTTACTAAAACTATCCTAATTTTGCCTTATTCCATGCATTCAAAGTGAAAAAATAACCAAAATACGTTTTTTTTAGGGATTTGCCAGTCGTATAATGTTGTAACTTTCGAACGAGAACGGACTACAGCATTGTATGGACCTTTACAATAGTTTACGCGGGGTGAGTGGAGGGAAGAATTATGCGCCCGCGGCTCGTATTGGACACATACAACATGCTACGCCGGACTTTCAACCGGTCGCACGCATGTAGGAACCGTTAAAGTTTTTCAAAGTAATATATATATACGTAATTAAATTACTTCAAATATAAACTATGAATTGTACAAGCATAATAACGAGCGCGTAGACTATGTGATATGGTCAATAATACGAGTACACAAAATAGAAACTCCGAGACACCCATTGAAATAACAATGTTTCATTTGATGAAATACAACTAAACAGTTTTCATGATTCAAGTCTCTGAAATTTTACAGTATATTTATTTTTGTAATATTTTATTAGCATTAGTACGGTTACTGTTAGTCTTTTGTGGTGATATTAACCTAAAATGTTGTATCTATAGACTACTTACAACAGTATACGTCGTTAAGCATTTATTAAAAATGTTGTATGTAATACATACAACATTTTACGTTTAAATAAAAATAAAAATATTATTGTACGTGATAGATACAACATTTTACTTCGAGAGTTCTTATACAAAACTTTGTTGTATGGTGACATGCTATATTTTACTTTGCTATTCCGTTTTTTTTTACTTAAATTCGAAGTTGTATGTCAAAAGTCTTTTCTAAAATTGTATCTTGCTACATATAAAATGCTTTGCCCTGGCTGACTGACTTAGTCCCGTATTACAGAACGTCACTCAATCCTCAAGCATAACTTAAAACTAGTTTCAAAAAATGAAATGGCATGAATCTACTTTTAAGTAATGCTTGAGTATTAAGTGATGTTTTGTAATACGGGCCTTTATGATCTACCAACGCAGGTAACACAGCCTAAACAGCTGTTCCAGCTATGCTATTCTCACTACGAGGTGCTCGTCGTCGAGACAGAGCCTTGCAATAGTGTCGCGACAAACAAAGCTGGGGCAGCCCCACACAGGGCTTGTATCCTTAGAGAATAGCACTATTGGAGAGGTAAAAGCTGTATGTGTTCCTTATACGATGTAGGCATCTGATAAGAAAGGATTTCCCGAAATTCCCAAGAGATTAGGAATTACCTGGGTTGCAATCAAATTAAAACGATAATACTGTTTCAGAGTCACAATTACCAATAAGTTTTAATAAATCTGAAATGAATGAGTTAGTAAATATAATAGATGAAAACATCTTTGAGAGCTTAGAAGTAGCAACAAATTCTGATACTGCAAATCTTGAGACACCGCACCCTCCCTCTTCTTGTAGTATCAACCACTTGGACTACGACTGTGGTTTCTGCCCATAATATATACAAAAAGAAAATTTATCAGCATTCGATATTTCACTTCAACCCTCACCAGCTGTATTTATAGCTGCTTGACGTATACAACCATGAACAATAGTCCATTATCGGATATTACGAATAATAGTCCTTCCACAAGCGACCGCCGTTGTCCATCAAGGAAAGATAAAGGCAATGTAAGAAAAATACATTTTAAAGAAAGGATAGATAATAAAAGAAAGTGTTTACGTAATTTGGGATAAGAA
The DNA here is from genome assembly GCA_932526445.1 of Phragmatobia fuliginosa. NCBI lineage: Eukaryota > Metazoa > Arthropoda > Insecta > Lepidoptera > Erebidae > Phragmatobia > Phragmatobia fuliginosa. Next base: position 11,563,284 of record OW052074.1, on the reverse strand, counting down.
TATATGTCCAGAAAAGGTTAAAATAGAAGAAAGTAGCAAGATGGGCCCACCATGTCGCTGCCGCAAGAAGTGCTTTGACAAATTAAGCGAAGAAGATTTTTCAGAGTTTTTGTAGCTTAGGTGATCTATAAAAGCAATGGATGTATGTGGCTAATTTATTAAAATAGCAAAATAAACGTAGAGTTTATACAGATACAGTTTCAAGACGTAAGTACACGTTAAAATACTCAATACCAGTAGGTCATAGCAAAGATCATTATAATATTAATTATGTGGATGTGTGCAAAAAATACTTTGTCTGTCAGTGATCAGGTAATTTATAAGGCTCTAGAAAAGATGGATACGACAACGAGAGTACTAGACCCAGATCAAAGAGGAAGGTTCTGTTATAACCCGTGTGTGTGATCACATTATGAGCGTGCAGCCGGATGAGTCACATTATACGAGGCAAAGGTCAAACAAGCTATATTTGGATGAAGATTTGAATTCTTTAAATTATTTGAAATGTACAATGAATGGCTTCAGGCTAACACATATGACACCCTAAGGTTGACTAGTAGAGAATACCTTGGGCATTAAGTCCGCCGTTGTACAAATTGCATAAAGAAATAAATAAATACTTTAATAAATATAACGAGAAAGCTGAAACCGAAAGTCAATATAGAGATGTTGTTAATGAAAATTTTAAGCTCAGTTTTTACATGCCTAATAAAGAGCAATGCGATCAATGTTACACTTTTAGAAATACAGACATACTGAAATCCTGAACAGCAAATATTTTACCCATAATAGAAGCTCCGCTCGGAGAGCACGTAAAGCCGTCGGTCCCGGTTGTCATGAACATCTATGGCAATCGTTATTGGGAAGTCAGTGCCCTCAAATATACTGACAACTAGTTCAATCTTCGAATTTCAGTTCTCCCTTAGGGTTGCGGAGGTCCGATGCCACTCGCTCCGTGGAAAAACTGAAATTCAGGTAAAACCGGTTGAACTAGTAGCCGACCCCAAATAAAATTGGGAATAAGGCTAGGAAGATGAATAGAAGCTCCGCTTAGTTTGGGACTAGATGATGTGTGTAAGATGTCCGAATTATTTATTATTTATTTATTTTACTGTCATTATTGTTATTCTAAAAATAATGATAGTTTTCACTGATTTAAGGCTCCAATGAAACTAAAAACTAGATATAAATGAAAGTAACTCAACCGTTTTTAAATATGTATCAATGCGAAAATAATATTTCCTTATTCCTATTATAAATATAAAATTATAGAAGTTTATTCTTGATAATGTCTTTTTATTTTCTAGTCTAATATTTGTTTACTTAGAATAACGCAAACCAATTTTTTTTTGTAATTGATATTGTTACTTACAGTGGAATGAAACTTATATTTTTCAATGTATACAGTTGTAAGTACTATAAACAACAACTGACGAAATCTAAACTCCGCGGTAAAATGTTGTAAGTATGAGATACGACAACTGTCGCAGCCTGTACTCCGCAGTAAAATGTTGTATGAACAATATCTCAGAAAATATACATAATTTATTATTTATCTTTCAACATAATCTATAATACTAAAAATTACATTAATATACCAAATTTTACAATAATACATTAATAAATGCAGTTTTTAGTCCAATTGGAATGTTTAAAATGCTCTACTGTAAAATTGCAGTTTTGGGGATACAACAACTTACGTGGGAGGTATCGATCTGTTTTCTAAAGAATTTGAGAGCCGCACAATTACTTTTTATATTCGAGCAATTAAAATGTGCATTCAAGATGCTTTGTTGATTGTTTTAGTTGTGTTACGAATTGGTAGTTCAACAAGTCAAGGTAGAGAATTGTTTTTAAAGTATCGTAATAAAAAAATACGCAACTCGAAAGGTAACCTTATTGATATTGAATGATATCAATTTAGCGGTATTTTTCTTTGGTTCAGATTGTATACCTAGATTAAGATCGATTTTTGTAACTTTATTGATAAATGTATCAAATTATAGTGTGATTTTTCGATTGTATTTATAAAAATATTACGCAATAGTTCGTATAGGTATGTATAAAAGACATGAATAAATATAGCTATGTACAATTGAGTTGTTATCTCAACTTTTACTACCTCGCAACAGGTATGTGACCAAGAGTTGAAAAGCAATCCTTATTATCATTTCTAAAGTTTCCATGAGAGTAGCTTGAGTGATATGAACTTAAAATAGTATATTGTTTTAAGTTCCAAGTCATAAGTTCAATGTGAAGTTATTGAGCTCTCGACTCCGTGCTCTTAACATAGGTAAACACAATCGTAAACGTTATGATTAATTGTTCTTTATCTTTTCGTAATCTTTGCACATATAACTATTAACAATCAATTTTAATTATTGCGAAATGATATGAAACTTGGTGTAGGTGTACCGAGAATTCCTAAACAGAGCTATAAATAGTGTGTGGCTGCTTATACGACTTACGAACATAAAGCTAGATAAAATCACTTGTTTCCCAAAGGTGTGGTCTGCGGTGTCTGTCGATATGGTGCGCAATGCCATTAGCGGGATCGACTTGTGGCGAGACGAGTCCACTCGACTCGCTCAGGTAGCGCCGGGATAAAAACGCCACTTGAAATGGAGCGGACGCGGCCGGTCTCACCTAGATAACGCTAGCGATCTACAAGATCACCTAGCCACAGTTGTTACAACTTTCCACCTACAGTCTAGAAATTCTTCAAAATACCAATTCACCAGAGCGAGGGCTGAGTGAGTCGTTACGTTATGAATCAATCATCTCATATCAGTCACTCGTCACAATGAGACACCCTAATCACCCATTCATACAGCACGCACGTTGATAATAATATAAATAGGCCCAAACGTCCAATGAATGAACTTATAACATGTAAATTCGTCGCTCACAAATCGCGACACAGCACGGAGCGTAGGCGTCGGGACTTGAATGAAAATAAACATATTCGGTGTAACAACTTACCTCTCAATTTTAATGATATTATCCAGATTAGCGGTATCGTCACAGCACTCTGTAATAATCGTTATCAAAGCGTTGTTACACTCAAACGGTGTGCATATCACTGTTATGATCGGTTGGTTGATTACGCGACGCGGGCGAGAGGCAGTACGTTACCGCCGGCCGGTTCGTTCGACACTGCGAGTGAACACATTGGTAGGTGCGCCTGCGTCTCGGCACAACTCGCGCTCGCTCGCACGCACACAGGCGCGTTCATTCAAATAACGTTGAAAACGAGAGGGTGGGGGGAACTTATGAATGGACGTAGTGAATCCATGTCGTATAGATAGCGCTGATAACGCTAGCGACCATTATAACACATGAGTAAAGAAACGAACAGAGACAAAGGTTCTTACAAATGTCCAAAACATAATCTAGTTTCGTAAACAGTATCGTTACAAGGGTGTAAGATTTAGATTAGTTTAAATATGTTTTTGACCGCCGCTTATTAAAATACACATATGTATAAAGTATATCTAAATATTTAATCTAATCCAAACAATATGACAACATCATATGAGATAAAACTTTAACCTCATCATCATTGTCTGCCTACCCTTATCCTAATTTTATTTGGGCTCGACGCAGTATGTTTTATTTTTCCACACTACCTTATCACTCATTTTTTTCATTTTAACTCCCTTTCTATTCATACCATCTTTCACGCATCCATCCACCTTTTCCTTGGCCGTCCTCTTCTTTTAACTTTTAAAACTTTTACCTGGTACCAAATAATAAGTTTTTAACCATTATAAACAATCCGTGAGGTGACGGTTCAAGAAATCGTAACAGCTTTATTCATCATCATCATCATCATCAACAGCCTTTAACAGTCCACTGCTGGATATAGGCCTCTCCTTTGAAAGGAGGTTTTGGCCTACTATACCACGCTGGCCAGACGGGTTGGTAAAGGGTTTGTTTCAAGTTTTCCTTCTCTTGGCAATGATGTTAGCTGCTTATTTTGTTCCTTTAGTCGCCTCTTACGACACCCATGGAATGAATAGGGGTGGTGACACTTTGTATTCTTAATCCGTCACCACATGGACATTCATCCCATGGTATCGTAAGAGAGCAAAGTTAATCCAAGGAGCAAACGACAAAGGAAAACATCACAGCAAAGAGAAGAAATCTTTCTTTTTGCAATACGGACGCGCAGTCAGTCACGCTGGCCAGTCAGGCTGGGACATTATAAGTACACATCTAACTTCAGGAGGAGCGGCAATCGGGACCGATCTTACTTCGATCGAAAGTATTGAAGTCCTTGCGAATATCTAAATATATTTGTTAAGACATAGGAAGTAGCCATGTGATGAAGTGATCATGCCAGGGCGGCTTAGCCCGACGGTTCATCACGGTGTTTTTAACATCCCTGATGGGAGGCGGGGAAAATAATTGAAAGCGCTGGTCTTCTTGTAGTAGTACTTCTCGTGTTTGTCATTTCCGTCCGTAGCGGACGTCTCGCTCAAAGAGGTTGGGGTAACATCTCGAGCGGTGCGTTCCAATCGTTTCCAAATGGATCTGGATCTAAACCTCATTTATGGTCAGTATACTATGGTTAGTATAAGTACCCCGGGGGCTTTACTTTCCTCGGGACGTAGTTTTTTCCTCCCAAAACATGGCCTCGTTGTGGTGGTTTTAATGTGGTCTGACCTCAACAAAGTTTTGACAACAGTAAGTCCCAGGTATTCGATTACTAAGGACAAGGACGAGTTGCCAGCTTATCGGTTTTTTATAGGAAACACTTTGGAGAGTGTTCGAAAGCTCTTTTCGAACTGATCGAGCCATCTCCATTCCTTTATCGGACTACTAGGCGCAGGCAAAAGTTATCTTCTTCATCCATTCCGTTCGGGCGGGCAGCGTTGTTAGTGTTTCGTTAGCTGGACAAAAAAAAGCGGCGCCAGCTTAATATCTCATTCAGCGTGGCGTTTTCAATAGTCACGTGGAAGATCTGTGAGAAGAACGATTCAATGCAGCATTAGTGTCGATGGGGCCTTCATGATTCACGCTGTCCAACGTCGTTTCACTTTTGATTGAGAAGCCGAAAGAAAGAAGAAGATATTGAGAAGCACTGAAAGTAGACACGTTGTCGCGGACTTTTTTTTCTGAAAATTACTTTTGAGAGATGCTTTACGCAATAGCATCTCTCAAAAGTAATAATTTTATCCCATTTTCACAACATTTTTTATTGATACTTTGCTTGTACTAGTCGTAGCTTGATGATATATAGTATGTAGCCTTCTTAGACAAATAAGATAACTAAAATACTGAAATAATTTTCATAATTAGACAAGAAGTTCCTAAACTAGCTCGCATTCACCGTAGCCAAATGGCAAAAAACGGAACCCCAATAAAAAACATACCACCTCGCTTTCTGCGCAGTCGATTAAACACCAGAATAGGGACTCATCGGTTTGCTTACAGAATAGGGACACTGTTAGTGTGGTATGCGACGGTACATGGCGAAACAAAAATATCAATAATATCGAAAATGTGCGGTTAGATGAAGAACCTTCTACTTCACGGATTCGACGACGGAGGGCGTGCACCGATGAGCCAGTCAGCTTGTGACCACGGCCAGTGCAACCTGGTCGAAACGTCAGGCATTATCAGAGGTATGTAATACCTTTATTAAGTGCTCGCGTTAATTCCCGTAAAAAATATATTAATTATCAATTAACTCTTTGAAGGTGGTTTGGACTGCCGCATCAGAGTTGAATTTTTTTCCTTGTAAGAAGTTGTCCAAATGCCGTAAAAAATGGTAATCTGTTGGAGCAAGGTCCGGGGAGTACGGTGGATGTCGCAGACATTCCAATTGTAGTTCATCTAATTTAGTGGTTTTTTGTTGTGCAGCGTTGTCGTGAAGCAGCAGTGGCCTAGAGCGATTGACCAATTTCAGTTGTTTAGCAGCTAGTTCCTCCCTCATGGTTTTTAGTTGCTGAATGTTGAGATATCTGCAGTAATCGCTTGGTCAGATTTAAGAAAGCTGTAGTGAACGACGACGACGCTACTCCACCAAGTAACTTTTTTTGAGTCAATTTTCGTTTAGAGCAGGATTTGGCTGGGTCTCCAGGGTTCAGCCATTGCGACGAGCGCTTCCGATTATCGTACAGTATCCACTTTTCATCACAAGTAATGCTTCGATTTAAAATCCCTTTATTACTGTGTCGGTTAAGCTAAGTAACACACCCATCGTTCAAGTCTTTTTAATATTCCGATGTGCTTCAAGTGGATTAATTCAGTTTTATCACTTACCTCGAAGCCTGCAGCTAGACATTTGTCAGGATCTCGACCGCGGCTGGGTGTACTGAACAAAGTTCATCTCGCTCAAGTATCTGTGTCTTCCATATAAGACACAGGTACACTTCTACAGGAGTATCGACTTATATCATCTTTGGGATGGGTCCGCGCAGTATTGGCTGGACGCCCTCTATCGTTTGCAGTGGCAAACAGTCCACATTGTCAACAATTCCGAAGTCACTTGGTACTTTGAATCTCTGTTGTTTCATCATGATCTGTTGTATCATAAAGCTGGAGCGCGCCCATCCATAGAGCGGTACTGAAAGTTGGTTGGAAGCTCCCGTAGCGATTTCCCACCACTGAACTATACAAGACCTGCAATGTTCTATCTGTGAGAATATTTTTTTATTTTGAACCTCATCCTTACTACCCACGCAAACACCAAATACGTTTCATCTAAGTTAGACAACGTTCTTTGCAAATACAACGTTTGTCCCTCGACTTTGGTCAGAACTAGTCTATCACAAAGATGCTTTACTTCCTGGGAAGTTACGTATATAATAGACTAAACCAAATTCTAAACTTGTACCCAATGTCTAGGATCGAGTGTAAAAAAATAGTCGCCTGTGTCGCGACGAGGCAGCTGTACACGGGGGTTGTCCAGTCTATGGTAAATTACGGTGCACCGGTATGGGCGGCGGCTCTGATCGACCAGAATAAGGCGCGCCTCTGGCAGCCCCAGAGAACGATGGCGGTTAGAGCCATACGAGGGTACCGCACCGTGTCGACGGAGGCGGCGTGCGCCTTGGCCGGAACACCCCCATGGGATTTGGAGGCGGAAGTGCTCGCCGAAGTTTATCAGCGAGTTGCTGACTACCGGAGAGCGGTTTTCGACCTCCCCCCGAGGACGTGCGCGAGTGGCGCCAAGCCACTCGCCGAACCACGAGGGTTCGTTGGTCGACCCAGCTGGAGACTCCACGTGCTGGCTTAAATTGCGCCGCCTGGCTTAAATTGCGAGCGCCGTGGAGGCGCTCCAGCCGGTAATCCTCAAGTGGGCAGTGTGGCAGCACGGGACCCTTACCTTCTGACAGACACAGGTTCTTCCCGGGCATGGTTGCTTCGGGAAGTACCTGCACTCGGTCGCCAGGAGGGAATTGAGTCCCGCCTGCCACCACCGCGACTGCAGTGAGGACTCGGCTCATCACGATGGCGGTCTGCCCCGCATGGGTGACGCAGCGCCGGGCCCTCACTGCAGTCATCGGAGGAGATCTCTCGCTACCGGCCGTCGTTCGTTCCATGGCCTGTAGCGAGAGCTATTTTACCGCGGTCGCGAACCTTCTGCGAAGACGTCATCTCGCAATAGGAAGCAGCGGAGAAGGCCCAGGAGGACGATCTCCATTTGGACCAGATCCGCCGCCGGCGAACCGGGCGGCGGAGGCGCGAATATCTACGCCTCATGCCACCTTGAGTGTGGCCGCGGGTGGACGGGACGGGTTTTCTCTCCACCCGCATTAGTTGGCCAGCCGCGAGGGGGCGGCGTCCGTGTGTGCCGGACGCCGCCCAAGAGAGGGTCTACAAAAGACGGAGCCCGCAACAGAAGCGGGAAGGGGCTGGGAGTCCAGAAGGAGATCTGACCCTGGACTTCTCCTCCTCGTAAAAGAGAAGCACACCGTGAACATCCTGTGGTTTTTAGTCAGTTCGAGTCCGTCACACCGCCCCGCCATAAAAAACCCCGGCAGGGTGACGGTCCATGATGATTTTCCACACGAAAAAAAAGGAGCCCAGCCTTTTAGTTCCAGTGCCAATCTATTAAAAATTTAAATTTATTGTCATAGTGTGAACCACTATACCGCATTATTCGTATTCCTCATGATTTCCATCGGGTAGAGTTTAGTCATTCTGGCAGGCTAGTATTAAGAAAAAAAAACAATGGATAGGTCATTCTGTATAGAGAGTCAATGGAAGGTTAAAAAACGTACCCTGGACTTTGTATTGAGTTTCCTACGTCTATGCGTATCTCTTTTTTCTATTCTATTTTGACCTCGAATCAAGCAACCAAAGGTCTTATAATAATAATAATAATAATCTAGCAACACTCAAAGACATCAGAATTTCTTCTACATATTTTTAAAATAAATTATTTTTTCCATTAAGAACCATATTAAAAACGAAATATATGTATTTTAAATAACTCAATGTTATAAAAATAATGAATTAAAATAAATAAAATGAATCGCAATGAAATAAACATAGAAAGATCTGTTTTTAAAGACATGACGTTTAATACGTCATGTCAAAAGCATTATAAATATCGGTAAAATGAGAAATTCGCAAAGATGTTAACCAGAGCTAGAAGCAGAGCACAACGATCATCCCCGGACTCGTCGCTCCGCTCCGCCGTGCCGCCAATGGAAGAAATTACAGAAGTTCCGAATAGTGCACAGGCGTCGAGCTCTACTTCGAGCGACGAGTTTTTCTCTCCGCCGACGTCGCCAACACCTGTACGTCGGCAGGAGAGGACCCGGCCACCAGACAGCTTGGGATCCCGAGGACCACTGACCTCGAAAAGGGTCTCCGCTACCGGTGGTGGTGTGCGCCGCATGAAATGGTCACATACAATAAATGAGAACGTCATGCGGGCATATTTTCGGGCTACAGAGTTGGGAACAAACCTTACTGCGTACCGTGTTCGACTAGTCTCTCTGTTTCAGGAGCTTGAGCCAGCCGTCAACGTATCAGCACAACGATTGTCGGATCAAGTGCGGGCTATACAGCGATGCCATCTGCTAGATGAGGCCGTACTTGAGAGGATACGCTCGGACGTGCGGAATACCTTGGCTATCCCTTCTTCGTCACATGCTGTGGATTTGGGAGCGAATAGTACACCAATTCTACCACAGAATAATAATGTTGATGAACAAGAGGAGAGTGAAGTTATATCCGTGAGTACCCAATATAATGATAGAATAAGGAGCGCTTTGGAGGATGCGGTTCAGAAGTACCGGTATGTTGATTATCATAACAGACCCCGGTTACCCCGTTTGCCCATTCATAAACGAAATTTAGCACTGGTGAGTGCCCTGAATTCGTTATTATCAGATTATTTTGATAATAGCGAAGATCTTAGTGATACACATTCTATTCTTTACTGTGCGGCTATTGCAGTTTGTCGAGTAGCTGGTATTAAATTTGCTGAAGACAGAATTGCTACTCGACCCAAAAATACTTTGCCAGCTTGGCAGTATAGAATAGAACGTCGTATTACTGAGACTAGGACACTCATCGGTAAACTAACTGCTTTCCAGGCTGGTAATACGCGGCCGAGAGTCATGCGCTTTGTGAAACAGGCATTCTTGGGGACTACCATCAGTCCTCAACAGTACTTGTCTAGTGTCACAGAGCGCATAGACTTCTTGAAGCAAAAAGTGTATGCATGGGCAAATAGGATAAGACGGTACAAAAAACGCGGAAATCGGTATTATCAGAATCACATGTTCCAAAGAAATGAGAAGTGGGTGTACCGGAAATGGGAAGAACCAGATCCATGTGAGCGCGATGGGTACTTGCCAGATGAAAATGCCACAAATGAATTTTGGCGTAGCATCTGGTCGGTGCCTGTCACCCATACAGATGGTGACTGGATGCGAGATGTCAGACACTCATGTGAGTCTGTAACAACTATGGAACCAATCATCATTGACAAAGATGATGTAAGTTGTGCAGTCCGTTCATTGCCAAATTGGAAATCACCTGGTCCGGACGGTCTGCACAACTTTTGGCTTAAGTGGTTCCGAAGCTCGCATGGGTGTTTGGCATCTCAATTCCAGGCAGCATTGGATTCTGGTTCATTACCACAATTTTTAACAACTGGTATAACCCATTTACTCCATAAATCTGGTAGTGCCATGGATCCCAAAAACTTTAGGCCCATTACATGTTTACCAACTTTATATAAACTTCTTACATCTATTCTGAGACTCAAAATTACTACACATGTAAATAATAATTCGATACTTTCCGTTTCTCAGAATGGATGTAGAAGTGGGACCCGTGGCACTAAAGAGCTCCTTATCGTTGATATGACCATTAGCCAACAAGTACGTCGTAATCGTAAGGGTTTGGCGACATGTTGGATAGATTATAAGAAGGCTTACGACTCGGTTCCCCATTCTTGGCTTTTGAGGGTGCTGGAGTTGTATAAAATTGATACAACTCTGTGCAACTTCTTGAAGTCATGTATGGGGCAATGGAGGACAGTCCTCTGCTATCCTGGATGTCGCCGAACTGCGGTAAGCGACGTATTTGTAAAGATCGAGAGGGGTATCTTTCAAGGTGACAGTCTGAGTCCCTTGTGGTTTTGTCTGGCCTTGAACCCTCTTAGCACTCTCTTAGAGGGTTCAGGGTTAGGCTATAGGTTGCAGAGAGGTAACCGGGTTATATCACACCTGCTTTACATGGATGATTTGAAACTACTGGCTCCCACTAAATTACAATTGATGGAGTTACTAAAGGTTACTGAAAACTTTAGTAATTCTATCAAAATGGAATTTGGTTTAGACAAGTGTGCAGTCATGTATGTAAAGAAAGGTGTTATTGTGGAATCTGAAGGATTAGAACTTTCAGATTCAACAAAACTTAGGTCTCTCTCTGCCACCGAAACCTACAAATATCTAGGCTTTTCACAATCCTTGGGAATGCCAGAATCTGATGTGAAGCAAACGTTGCGGGAACGCTTCTTCGGCCGCCTGAAAAAAGTCCTTAAAAGTCTTTTATCAGGGGGTAACAAGGTGCGAGCCTACAACGGTTGGGTCATGCCGGTTCTGATGTATTCCTTTGGTATACTTAGATGGACTCAGACCGAATTAGATGCCCTTGACAGGAGAGTTCGTACCTTACTGACTGCATTCCGAATGCACCACCCACGTTCATCAGTTATGAGATTGTACATCCCGCGAAAGTTTGGGGGTCGTGGATTTTTAAATATCAAGACCCTACATAATCGCGAGATATACAATTTCAGAGAATATTTTTTTAATACCGACATGGGGGTGCATCGCAATGTAGTTGCAGTGGATAACGGACTCACTCCACTCGCTCTGGCTAAAGAGAATTGGCGCAAACCTGTAGTACTTAGTACTGATGATCGCAAGGAGGTATGGAAGGGCAAAGAGCTTCATGGTCGGTTTTATCGGGCTTTGAACGGGCCCGATATAGACTTTAAAGCATCGACTTCCTGGCTACGGTATGGTGATCTCTTTGGAGAAACCGAAGGTTTTGTTTGTGCAATTATGGACGAAGTTATCATGACGAATAACTATCGGAAATATATACTGAAGGACGGTACGGTTGACATATGTCGGGCATGTCACCGACCCGGGGAATCTATCAGGCATATAATTTCTGGTTGTTCTCGTCTTGCTAACGGTGAATATTTGCACAGACACAACCAAGTAGCCAGGATTGTACATCAGCAACTTGCCCTTAAATACCAACTTGTAAATTTGGAGGTGCCATACTACAGGTATGTGCCCGACCCAGTTCTCGAGAATGGTCGTGCTACATTATATTGGGATCGATCTATTATCACAGACAGGACTATTGTCGCCAATAAGCCTGATATTGTGATGATAGATCGATCGCAGCGCCTCGCAATGATTATCGATATCGCTGTTCCTCATGACGAGAATCTCGTGAAGGTTGAAAAAGAAAAACAAATAAAATATTTGGATTTATCTCACGAGATTGTCGATATGTGGAATGTCGACTCGGCGATCATTGTTCCGATAGTCGTTTCTGTTCATGGTTTGATAGCCAAGAGCCTCGACCAACACCTTAAGAGGCTCACGTTGGACGGCTGGATCAAGGGTCTGATGCAGAAGGCGGTCCTCCTTGACACGGCACGTATAGTGAGGAGGTTCCTGTCTTTGGAGTCCTAACCACCGGTTTCTTGGTCCCTGTACCCGAAGTCGGTGGTCTACTATTTTTTATATTTTTAAATGTATTTTTTATATTTATATTTAAAAATGTAATTTATATGTTAATATTATCAAATAAAGAGAATAATAATAATAACTTTATTGTACACCAGGTAATTACAAAGTACTTATAGCAAGATATGTAGGTACAATTGGCGGCCTTATCGCCCGGACGCAATCTCTTACAGGCAACCATAAGATGGAGAGAACACGATTTGGAAGAGATGTAGGGTAGTGTCTGGTGTATTGTAAGTAGAGAAGAAGGGAAAATTAAACGTTTTATTATAAGTTAAATATACAAATATTAATTACATACACATACTGTAATTATAGCATTAAATAGATACATACATAAAAGGAATGATGTGACCTATTAGAGTAAGAAGGAGAGTTATAAGGTGAATTAAGGGAAATTAATGACTCCCAGGTAGTGCTGCTTGACTAGTCGTTTGAATGTTGGTAGATTTTGTGCCCGTCTTATTGCCACTGGTAGTGCGTTCCACAATCGAACTGCTTGGACATAGAACGAGTTGTCGAGAAATTTGGTGGAATGGCTAGGCATTTTCAGCTTCAAATTTTCTGATGATCTCAGCAATCGCGGTTCACTTTCTTACACGACACGCATACTAAATGCGTGTCGTGTAAGAAAGTGAACCGCGATTTGAGGTAACATGGAGTAAAAGGATTAAATAAAGTGTTGTATAAAAGAGAAAGAATATGTGCATTCCGGCGAAGGCGGATGGGTAACCACTTAAGCTTCTTACGATAATCGGAGACATGATCATATTTCCGTAATCCAAATATGAATCTGATACAGAGGTTCTGGAGTCTCTCAAGCTTATTAAATTGGTCTTCGGTAAGATCTAAATAGCTGGCATCAGCATAATCAAGGATGGGGAAAAGAAGGGATTGAGTAATTGCAATCTTTGTAGAAGTAGGTAGGAAATTGCGTAATCTACGCAGAGATCCTGCAGCGGCAAACATTTTGCGACTCAGCTCCTGGAGCTGAGGACCCCAGGAAAAGGTACTGGCGATGTAGATACCCAAGTTCTTCACCTTATCACTATATGGAATAGGTGCACCATCGCAGGAGACTTGAGGCAGTGAAGTCCAGTTAATTTTGGAGACTGTTCTCGAACTTCCAACGACGATGACCTGAGTCTTGGATGGGTTAATCTAAAAAAAAAATCAGACCGTGGGAAATGCTCCATTTGCAGATTTTATCCAAGTCAGCATTTATAGTTTTAATAGCATTAGCCAAGTTGACAAGTGGTGCTCTAAAATAGATCTGGAGATCATCTGCGTAAAGGTGGTAGGAGGAAGTCAAATCATTAGTGATAGTGTTAATAAAAACGGAGAAAAGTAAGGGAGACAGCACGCCGCCCTGAGGTACACCAGCATTTGTACTGCACCAGGAGGAGATTGTGTTATCAATGCAAATACGCTGCCGGCGACCAAACAGGTAGTTTTGAAACCAGCCAATTGCAGTTGGAGATATGTTAAGAGAGCGCAATATACAAAGCAGTATGTCAAAGTCGACGGTGTTGAAAGCATTACTGAAGTCCAGAAGTGTCAGGACCGTAAGCTCACCGTTTTCCATAGCATGTCTGATGTCCTCCGTAATGTGAACTAGGGTAGTGGTAGTGCTGTGTCCGGGGCGAAAACCGGACTGGAGAGGGTTAAGGAGCAAGTTCGTGGAAAGGTATTTCGAGAATTGGGTATGGATGAGACGTTCAAGGACCTTGGAGAGGAAGGGGAGGATCGAAATAGGGCGATAATCCGAAAAGCATCCAGGGTTCTTCTTTTTGGGGATTGGTACTACATCTGCATCCTTCCAAGCCTTAGGAAAGACGTTATGGGAGATCGAGTGATTCAAGATATGGGAGATGACAGGAAGAATTTCGTCAAGGATTGGGAGAATCATTTTACGACTTAAACAATCAGAACCCAATGAATTAGAAGTAATAGATAGTACACTCTTCTTAACATCACAATCCGTAAATTGACTAAAGAAGAAGGGAGAACAGTCAGGAGTCGGGGCGGAAGTAAGACTTTTAAGAGTAGCATCTTTAGTCTTGGTATCGAAGTCCGAAGAAGGAGAGAAATGTTGATTAAGTAGACCTAAGTCCACATTTTTGAGAGAAGAGTGATGAACAGATTTGCCTACTCCTAATGACTTTGCTTTATGAGTTCCGGAAAGTGAATTATCGAGATTTATGACAATGAAAATAAAAAATTAACATTAGGTCATCTAATCATAAGAATTGGCTAATACGAAGGAATATTTGGATCACTATTTTGGTAGGAATATTGGAGGCCAGGGTTTTTGAGGGTGACTTGTGAGGCGCTGTCCGCGTTTTTGATGTCCGAAAGCTTTTCAAATTCAAATTCAAATTATTTATTTCGGACCTTGAATCTATATTGTGTTAGTTACATTGACTTAACCTAGTGTTAGTATAGAAAATATATGTATATAAGTACATACATTAAAATATAACATATAAGTACATACATTAAAATATAACATATAAGTACATACATTAAAAATATAACATATACAAGTACATACCAACAAATTAACAAGTGTGGACATACAACCACCTTGTCATGAGGGAGGAGTCCCACTTATCTGAAAATACATTCAGGATGGAGGAGAAGAGGAACGGAGGCGCGCCAGCATGGAAGCACAACGCTTCCGCATTATTGCAGCGAAACCATCGACATTAGCCTCCGCGAACACGCCTGACGCGCTACACCTCCATGGCAATCCCAAAAGCACCCTGAATGCGTTGTTATATTGCACTCGTAGGTCGCTGTATGTCCCATGCGTAAACCTAGACCACAAGGTGCAGGTGTAAAATGATTGGCAATAGGCTTGAAACAACGTACTTTTTACACTGTTACTACATCGCGCAAACCTGCGGGCCAGCATATTGCAGCGGACAGCCAGCGATCTGCGCTCCCTATCCATGTCCACATTATCTTTTAAATCATCGGTGACCCAGTGGCCTAGGTCCTTAAACCTCTGAACGCGACCTAGAGGGGATCCCGAGAGTGAGAGTCCCGGCACCTGTTTGTACGTAAAGCTACCTGACTTAAAAACAAGCCACTCACTCTTATCGGTGTTGTACCTGAGCCCATGCGACACCGCATAGGTTTCACAAATTTTGAGGAGTTTCCTCATCGCGCCAACAGAAGGACTCAGTAACACCATATCATCAACATAGCTGATGTCGTTTATACAAATATCATCTACGTGGCATCCTATCTTATTGCTACTAAGTTCTTCAATCAGTTTGTTTATATAGAGGTTGAACAAACGAGGAGAACTCAACCCACCCTGCCTCACCCCACATTCCAGACCATAAGCATCCGAATACGCGCCCATTTCACTCTATTTTTTTGATTACTGTACCAAAATCTTAACAATTCAACGATATCTTTTGGAACAGTAGTTTCGCGTGATAGCTTATGCCAGATCAGTTCATAATTTACCAAGTCGAATGCCTTCGATAAGTCAAGAAAACAACCTATTACTGGGGTCTTTCTGTCTGTGTAATATTGGACAGTCTGCTTGAGACATAGGATATCACTTTCGGTGGATAAATTTGGCCTGAAACCAAATTGATTATCCTTTAAAACGATAATTTGTTTTCTACTGCAACTGCAAGAAAAACTGCAAGAATTTTATCAAGCAGACTATCCAATACCTTCGCAATCACCGTTGCAAGGGAGATAGGTCGATAGTTCTCAACATCGGAGGTATCACCAGTTTTATATTTTACAATTGGCACAACAAATGTTTTAGTAAGTTCTGCAGGTTGATAACTATGACTCATACAGAGGTTGAAAAATTCAATATTTATATTTACATATTTTTTAACTACTCTTCCTAATGTAAACTTGACTTATGTATCTACTCCATTTTGACCGCGCGCTTCCTAGAGGGCTCTAGGGTAACTATTGCATACAGGAGCTGCATAGACTAGAGACGCCTCTGATAGTGGTCTAAGAATACCTGGGACTATGTGTAGTTTACCTGACACTTATGTATTAAAACTCGCCGTGAGTCAGTTTGTCACTGCTGTTAATCCTAGTATACAGAAGTCACGATGGTGGGCGTATGGGAGGGATTGGTCTCTTCAAAAAAAGTTAAGCCTTAGAGTGATGCGAGCCACATCACCCGTCTTATAAAAGATTGTGTTCTAGCTTTACTTATGGCGATGACACGATACTTTGAATTCTTGCTATCAATGATAGCCATTGACAATGTTCGTAGAATTATTTATAAATACATTTAACTCTTGTAAACCTTGACAGGGTACATGTATGTAAAGGGAGACCTTCTGAGTATGTGTGTGGGCTTGTATAAATATTTAAATTTCAACGCTGTTCATTGATTATTTGATTACAGGCACGAATCTCAAACTGCACACACACACACACACTGACTGCACGGATGACGTAGTGATAACAGAGGCCAAGTGCTGCTTTCTATTGCGCGTGTGTTGTGGGATCAATCCCCATCACTTGTGTGAACCACAAATTATTGTTCTATGTCTGGGTATCCTCTTCTCTTTAAAAAGACAACTCACGCATTATAATATCGTGTGTTTCGGGAGACTAAAAATATATCCACAGCGTCATGTCGTATGGCATTCTGCTATGGGGCAAGGCAGATGATATTCAATCAATTTTCATTCTCCAAAAACGTGCAGTGCGTGCGATTTACAAACTAGGTGCACGAGTTTCCCTTAGAGAAAAGTTTAAAGAGATAGGCATTATGACAGTTGCATCACAATATATATTTGCAAACATTATGTTTATAAAACAAAATATGCATTTATATCACAGGAATAGTGACGTTCACTCGGTGAACACGAGACATAAGCATAAATTAGTAGGTCAATATCATAGGCTACATAAAACGCATAATTCATTTATGGGTCTTTCCGTGCGATCTTTTAATAGGTTACCAGCTAGTGTTATGAGTCTATCAGTGGAAAAGTTTAAAAATGTAGTCAAAACTTATCTTATACGTAGAGGTTATTATACAGTTGACGAAATTTTAAATGATAAAGAAAAATGGATTTGACTACTTGCTCCTTGTCATTCTATTCTACTCATGTGAATGTTGTTATCACATTGTTTATGAGCATGATTTTACTTTTGTAAGTAAAGATTCTACGTGACGAATAAACGCCATTCTTCTCTTTCTTTTGATCTTAAAATTAATATTTTATATTTAATCTTTCGTTATTGTAATATTTTTGTACAGTAATTTGACCAATAATTGAGCACATATAGTTTTTACCTTTGTTGTAAGTAGATGCTCCTACTATGTTGTACCCACTGAGGCTGTTGTTTTTTTTTTTTTAAATTAGCTTATGTTCTAATTTTTAATCACTATAATTTGCATCAGTCCTCTAACATGGTGTATAGTATATTAGTGGCAGCACCTTACCCCCCCCATATCAGGTTTATAAACATTAAAACTATGTAAACATTGGCGATTTGAAAGGAGTGGCCGCGAGTTTTTATTGCCATGTTCTTTTCTCCGGCTTTACCTATTGTTTGCAAACATGGCATAAATGTACATGTAGAATCTTGACCTGTCACAAGAGATGTATTGCATCCTAAGTGAATAAAGAATTTTGAATTTATACATGAAACGGACACAAAGAACACCCAGACTCATAATAACAGTTTATGGATCACACATAGTGTAATCCCATGCGGAATTTGAACCCACAACACTTGGCGCACTTCAAATATTTGTAGTGGGTAGTTGTAGGAATTTGTAAATTCACAACAATTACTATAATTTACTGCCTCGGCGTTGTAGTGCTGAGGTCTCAGGTTCGATTCCCGAATATTTGTTTCAAAGTTGAGGTGTTTCTATATAGGTAATTGTTACCTACTTTTTTCGTACTTTTGTTTGTAAAATCGTACATATTACTTGGGAATACACATATTAGTACATATTATTATAATATTACTAGCTGATGCCCGCGGCTCCGCTCGCGTCCTAGGGGTGTGAAAAATAGATGTTGGCCGATTCTCAGACCTATCCGATATCACAAAATTTTATACAAATCGGTCCAGCCGTTTCGGAGGAGTATGGGAACGAACATTGTGACACGAGAATGTTATATATAAGAATAGCTCGAAGTCGTTGTATCAGATGTCCGAAATATTTATTTATTAATAGAAAACTACAGTTAAATGGTTCTACAAAAATATATTCTATGTTTTGCTTGACTCAACAAATACCAATAATAAATATAAAGCTATAGAGATATACTTTTTTAAATACTTTTAATGTATATAATGATTTCTATACTAACATACAAAGCGTTATTCTAGATATGTAAACAGTATTTTATACTTGAGTACGTTATTTCTTAATTATAATCCTTTCAGAAAGGACGATAATTTGTGGCTTTTGTAGTCTGCTCGCAGTTGTATGAAGCTGTGTAGTATTGAATGGTCCAGCTCCGCCTGTAACAAAAACAAATAGTACCTCATAATATTCTATCACTGGTAATAATATTCTATCACTGGTAATAATATTCTATCACTGCCTCGATGGTTCAGTGGTAGCGTATGCAACATCTGTGCCTGAGGTCTCGGGTTTGATTCCCGAGTCGGACCAAATGTTTGTGTGATCCGTAAATATTTGATTCGGAACCTGGGTTGTTTTCTTTTAATAATATGTATGTATTCACAAAAAAGTACCTACCCGTAATACAAACTCTGCTTAGATTGGGACTAAATGACGTTGTGTGTAAGATGTCCGAAATATTTATTTTATCACATTCACATAACGCCGTCTGCTCCTAAACTAGACATAGCTTGTAGTGTTTGGGTACTATATAACTGACATATACTATTGTTATTTTGATAAGCTCGTATTGTGTATAAATGATCCATCAGGCTAAATTTTCATGAAGTCTGAAGTTCTTTAAGTTAGTGTTATATAAATGATACGCTTTTACTCACGGCTTCGCCTACGTGTTATTCCAGGAAATCGAATCCGAAATTTCAAGAACTCACACGCTACCGAAGCTTCTGAAGAAATTATCATTTAGATAAATAAATAAATACATCGGACATCTTACACACAACGTCATCTAGTCCCAAACTAAACAGAGCTTTTATTATTTACTAAACAACTGATATAAATACATAAAAATACTTTTTTATTTGTAAATACATATATATTATACATAGAAAACACCCAAACTCCGAAACTAATATATGGTCCGACCCGGGAATTGAACCCGAGACCTCTTGATCAGCAGCCGCATACGTCAACCAGTAGACCAACAAGGCAGTCATGTTTCAGTTAGGTATGTGTGTACTCACGAGTGTTTCTCCCTCGCAGACCTGGTGCAGGTTCTCGGGCTTGACGAGCAGCAGGTTGCAGAGCGCGTGCAGGGCGTCGAACAGCGCGTGAGCAGGAGCGGGGGCAGCGCGCGGCCCGCGCCCGCACACCGCCGACCGGTACTCCTTCACGTCGCAGATCGCTATCATCGCACCTGCACCACATACACACTCAATAACTGCTATTTATATAGTATAGAAATAAGGAGATGAATCTCGTTTGTACGGGAATAATCTGGAAGACAACAGAATCGAGGACAGCGCCATCTAGTGTCGGGTGGCGCACAACTGTGGACATTATGACGACTTTCTCGACGCTAGATGGCGCTACAAGTCGCTCTAGAATAATCTATTCAGTCTAGAACCATCGATCGAATATCATCGTACATTACAGTTATCTCCACAGCCATATAATAGCGAGACATCTTAGCCGTACGGACAGTATTGTTTTAAGATACAGCGAATAAACATCGAAGCGATCTTCTAGTGCGACTAACGAGTGATTTAGTGATTTTTAATTGTAAAAAGTGTTTTGTTAATAAATATTGTGTTATTTTTTGGTAATCAATCGACTACACTATTTTATTTAATACCCAGCTCGTAACAATATTTAAGCCTACCAAAGTCACCCTACTCTAGAGTCCAGGAGTGGGGGTCAATATCCACATTGTGAGGGTAAGCAATGCAACATGGCGATCCATATCATGGCTGCCTGGTAGGATGTTTCTGCACAATTCTCACGGCCTCTGGAAGCCGGGATTATGATACAGAATGATTGGGCCGGTCTCACACTCACCAACGAAATACGATAGCAAGAATGCTGTCATTAATAGGATGGTCTGGTGTGAGGGTAGTACTGCCCGGGTCGAGCCGTCCCATTCGTACCGAAATCAGCGTATCTCGACTACCTATGTGTACAGATTAATACTATACATATTAATATGTTTTACTAACTGTTGTGTATATATCGAATATGGTAGCCTATGTCCTATTCCAAAGTACGATCTATCTCTGTACCGAAATTCATCCAAATGATTGGAACTTATTTGGATAAATGAAAGCGTAATACACAGACAGAGAAATAAATAGGCAGAGTTACTTTCAAATGTATAATATAAGCTTGGATAAGTACGCCTTAGCCTAGCTCTTACAAAAGAAATATAGAAAACATTTATTTTAATACGGTATTTGCACTTTAAGAGCATTGAATTGATTAGCTGAACTTACGTTTTGTACGTGTATAAACATAAGTATATTGAGCTTTGCTCGGTTAATACTATTTATTGTTTAATAACGCCATCTACTTGTAAATTGTGGTAGTAATATATTTGAGTATATATTATATACACAAGAATTGTTCGTTCAAAGATTTACACAAATTTATAGAAAATCTTTTAAACATTTAGAACCCTCTCTTGAGAGGAGACCTGAGCCCAGCAGTGGGACGTTAAGGGTTGTTGATGATGATGATTTAGAACCCGTCTGATCAGTGCAGTAAAGGCTGTTGATAATTATTCTTCTTCTTCTTAGCGTTTCGATGGCAAACGTAACGTGTCGGGAAAATTATATTTTTTCAGCCCAGAACGCGGCCACTTTGATGGCGTTATCGGTGGCAGCCATTAGGTCTTCCTGCGTGCAGGTGTCTGGGCACGCAGGGCACGATGGAAGATGGGACATTGTTTGGATTGCACCGCACAAACAGCTGAGATCATCACCGGCCGAAAATCCCCACCTAAACAGGTCTTCTTTGCTTCGACCAACTTGGGTCCGAAGTCTATTTAAAGACCTCCAGATTGGCCACGGTAGTATATTTCCAGGCGGAAGGCTCTCAGCCGGTGCCACAAATGGATTCGGCAAGGACACCCCCTCTCTCCACTGTTTGCACCTTGCTTGGGACGGGTCCAAGGTCAGTGGGCCGACACATTGTGCAAAACTTTTGCGGCTCTTTAGTCTTTGTTGGGGTGGGGTGTGGCCGTACATGGGATGCCGCGAGTCATTCTCCATCCTAGTCCTCTCCGCTGAACTCGCCACAGCCCTCCGAATCGCCGGAGGTGCTATTCCGGCCAGTGGGTACAGCATCTTAACCGGGGTCGGTTTAAGACAACCCGTAATTATCCGGCAGGTTTCGTTTAGTGCTGCGTCCACTAGCCTTGTGTGAGCGGATCGGCTCCATACGGGGCAAGCGAATTCTCCAGCAGAGAATGCCAGTGCCAGACCAGATGTCCTCATTACCCGCGGCGAGGCGCCCCAGTTGGTGGTACGTAGTCGCTGGAGTAAGTTGTTACGGGCGTGTACCTTTTTTTTTAGATATTCGCAGTTTTTCCTGTATGTAAGAGACCTGTCCAAGATGATACCCAGGTACTTTGGATGGTGGTTGTGGATAATAGGTTCGCCCCGCCACATAATGTTGAGCTTTCGATTCGCCTGGTTGTTTCGAAGGTGAAATGCACAGGACTCGGTTTTTGATGGGTTTGGTCTTAGTGAGTTGTCCTCGTAGTACCGATCTAAGTTGCGGAGAGCCGCACCGAGGCTGACCTCCACCTCCTCAAAGCTGGACGCCTGAGCTGTTAGCGCTAGATCATCCGCGTAGATAAAGCGGGAGGTGTTAGGACTGGGTGGTTGGTCATTGGTATACATGTTGAATAAGAAATTAATAATTATTTAGAAATTAATGTAATACATATATAAAAGAACAATGCCTGTTTGTACTGAAATTACAAAATTAAATGAAACTCACCAGCAGAATTAAATTGGTAGCTATGGAGATGTTCGTATATAATCCTGTGCAGTCTGATGGATAGTTCAAGAGTGACAGCGTGGAGATTATCACCCTCCAATCCACCGTGTATTTTATCCATCACGTTGTTTAGATATGACACCACCGCCAAGCATGCCTGGGACCACACAAATCTTTATTCATGCAAAAGTTCGTTCACAAATATAATTTACATATTACATACATATCAATGTTTAATCGAAAATGCCTCTGTTCCCCACTCTAGGATTCCCTGCGTCGTGGGGTCCAGTCCCTTTCGTAACTTATTGAGATAAAGTTGACATGGATGCATTGATGCGTTTAAAGTATAAAAATACAAAAAAGTAATTGACAACGAAAACAGAGGAAGAACACTGTTTGTGTGTGTGTGTGAGTGTTAGATATTATGGATCTGCGTAATCTTTGCAACATTATAGTATTGCATAGTTGGCTCTTACAACACCCATGGGATGAACAGAGGTGGTGACACTCTGTATGCTTAATTTATCAAGACCCGTCTCCTAGACTCGTCTCCACCGTCTCTTAGACCTCACAGTCGGCTTAGTGGTTTGGATCGAACATAGAGCCGACCCCAAATAATATTAGGAATAAGGCAAGGAAGAAGAAGACATGGGACAACTTTCGAGTCCAGAAATTGTTGTTTTAAGTTAGGATTTGTGATGAATTTTGTTCTTTTCGTGGTCACTTCATGTACATTTGTGAAGTCCCCCGCGACACTGAATAAAAATTAATAATGCGAGAGTTGTTTTTAAAAAAACATAAACCTGACTGTGTTGATTGCCTTGTTGGCCTAGTGGTTAGCGTATGCGGCTGCTGATCACGAGGCCTCGGGTTCGATTCCGGAGTCGGACCAAATATTTGTGTGATCCACAAATTGTTTAGGAGTCTGGGTGTTTTTTATGTATAATATGTATTTGCAAAAAGGAATATGTTTATGTATTTATATCACTTGTTTGGTACCCATAGCACAAGCTCTGTTTAGTTTAGGACTCGATGATGTTGTGTGTAAGATGTCCAAAATATTTATTATTTATTATATTACCGGTGACGCAATAGTATCGATATCTCCTTCAGGTTTGAAGTCAGTCTTCTTCTGCTCGGTCTGCAGATGGAGTTTGACCCAACTTACAATCGCCGCAATAGCTCGCTCTAAACCTGCATCTAACTTATTCTCAAGTTGATCCATTATTGTTGTCTTACGTTGCACACATTCAGTTTGTTTCGATGCCGATCTGAAAATAGTTTTAGTGTTTTTTAAAGACACATCTACATAATTCTGGTGATATTTTTAAATATAAGAATACAATTTTTTTTTTCAAAAATCCAAAATATCGCAATAACTATGATAAAGAAATAAATATTTCGGGCATCTGACTTGATTTTGGTGTCTATTGTAACATTGGATAAACAATTTAATAAGTAAGTAACTTAAAGGAATTAAATATCATACTGCAAAGATTTTATTCTACGATAGTTGCATCCTTAGCCTTTCAACGGATTCTTTTAAGTAAATCTCAGAAAACAATTATAGATTACTCACGTCATACAAGGTGTTACTGATTCCTGAAAATGTTCCTCAAACATTCTTATAATTTTATTGGCTTGTTTCACTATATCAAAGAAGTAGATCTGAAAAATATCATTGCATTACTATAGCTGACATGATAGTAAAAACATTTATGACACTTATTATTAAACATAATCGCACGTATGGCCTTAGACCTCTCCTGACAGGAGAGCCGAGTTTTTTTTAATGTGTGTTCTACAAGGATGTTTGAAAAGACATGCAAACGTAGTTGCGTGGGTCACCTCGTATTACTATAGATATTTATAAAGTGTTACAATTAAAGTTGACTGCATGGATAGCGTAATAGTAATCCATGCGGGCACCTATTAAAAACAAGTTTGAAAAAAATGTCGTTTCACGACGACTCATGATACCAGATAGTTACCTATATACTACATTACTAGCTATTTCCAGCCGCTCTGCCCGCGTATAAATGGGTTATAGCAGTAATCATCAACAGCCTCTAACAGTCCACTGCCGGACATATGCCTCTCCATAGAAAGGAGGTTTTGGCTTACTATACCATGCTGGCCAGACGGGTTGGTATAGGGTTGGTTTCAAGTTTTCCCTCTCTTTGCACCGATGTTGTTTTACGTAGTTTATCCCTTAGTCGCCTTTTACGACACCCGCGGGATGAATAGCGGTGATGACACTCTGTATTCTTAATCCGTCACCACACGGACAGTAAATAGAAGTCTAATTATTATGTTATTCTGATGTAGGTATAAGCTATATTATAAAGTTACATCTAAATACGTTTTGTACTTTATGCGTACAATACTCATGCTTTCCAACAGGCAGAGTTGAGTCACTTTGATAATCTTCAATATTAAAAAAAAAGGGTAATTTCAGTAGTAGGATTTAGACTTTGTTAGAGGCACCATTGTAATTTAAGTAGAAGTAATTTAATTAATTAATACCTGAGGTGGCGACTTGCTCTCTGCGATTGGTATGGATTGCAGACCCAGATCTAAAGCATAGTCAACATGCTCCACAAGCAAATGTTGTATCACAATTTCCAATAAAGCCATTGTCGTATTAGAAACTTCATTTGTAGTACATAGCTGTAATGATAAAAACATGGAAATACATTCAGAACTTATAGCACACAATTCTCAAAACAGATATTTTGATTTTAACTGTCATTAAATACAATTATATATGTTCTCTCTCGTCAAAACGCGGAGGTAAGCTGTTCAATTCGATAAAACCGACGGGTTTTGAGCTATTTAGTACAGGGTTTGTGAGGTTTTTGTTCTTTACAGAGCCGCTGTCTCCTGCGTATCCGGCTTTTACAATATCTATAGCTTGAGGAAAGTTAATGACTTCCCGCGAAGGGGCAGCGTCTGTGTGCCGGACGTCGCCTAAGGGAGGGAGGAGTCCAGAAGGAGATATCACCCTGGACTCCTCCTAAAACAGAACCGCAAAGAGGGCACACCGTGTGGTTTTTAGTCGGTCCGAGTCCGACTCACCACCCCGCCGCATAGAAAACCCTGGAGGGGTGACGGTCCGAGGGGTTTTCCACACGTAAAAAAAAAGGGTTGATGATGACCTCACAGATAATCAGTAGTAGAAATATAGACTCGTGGACCAATTAACACTTTTAACTGATATTTAACTGCACCTAATAATTTTGACGGTCGTCTTTAGACTGAGCTGAGTGTTGCAGTGTAGAGTGATCTACAAATTGTTGTTCTGAGTCTGGGTGTTGTTTGTGTTCCTTTCATGTATGTTTAAAAATATTTTCCTAACGCTCGGGTTGTCGTATAAAAAAATCAATGGTTCTATTCTAATACATAATAGTTTAATAGTAAAAAAAATGACAATGAAATTATAAATCATAAAAGGCGTAATTTTTTTCAAACATTTTATTATCTACTTACAGTTTTACATCGAGTGAAGGAAGTTTTGGAGTCATTGATCATCTTCTGGACAAGCTGTTCACTCAAAAACGTTTCACCGCCGTAGTTCTCTATTTGAGCGATGTTAATATTAGCTCGAGTACCGATGACAGCTTGTAAATCACGACGCAGCTCTTGAAAACTGATAAATATAAATTATATAATTAGCATAAACATGTCTGTACACTATATTGTACGCCTCAGAAACGTTAGCGTAGACAAGAAGAAGATAGACGCCCTAGAGATGTGGTGCCGGAGGAGAGTGCTCGGAGTATCGTGGATTGAATTCCGTACTAACGAATCTATACTCCGAGAACCGATCAAACAGCGTTGATCTTCCTCGGTACAGTCTCGTATCCTCATCTTCTTGGATTTGTAGTCCAGGGAAAGGTTGAGAGTAAGATCGCGAAAGTGGCAGTAAATGGCTCATCATCCTCTACATCGACGCAAGTTCATCAGAGAGGATTGTTATAAAGCTTGCTACCAACACCAGGGGGGTGTCACTCCGCAGTTTAGGTATATTTGGCCGGCTGCCTGCCGGGTTCGACACGCCGGTCGAACAGACATTGTCAGAACAGTTCAGAGTTACACGATAGAAAGAGACGCAATTGTAGGTAAATATAATCGTAGTGATTCGGCGCTGTGCGATCTGAATTGAACTTAATCTTTTGACACCGAGGGTATCTATAACTTTAATTCACTTTTCGGAGTGAGTCTTCTGTGCTGGTACTATTATGTATTCTGTGCCAACACCTCAAGAGTGATACCGACAAAGGAGACGATCCTGTGTCTGGGTGTTTTTTGTATCCATTTCGTGTTTAATGTTCAAGTTTTTCGAAACACAGGTGTATACACATTCAGTTGTCTTTAAAAATTAAAAAAAATATAACATACCCGCCTCCCTGTATTTGCTTTTTAACATGTTGCTTCTCAGTGTAATATGCGTTGAGTGAGCTGGACAGTACAGCTTTAAGTCTCCTCGTCTCCATAGAAGTGTAACCATCGTTAGCGCCTGCCATAGCTCCATTGATGAGGGCATTCCTTCGAAGCTCTCCTGTAGTTGAGTTACCATCCGCTGATACCAGACCAGCTTGCACTAGCTCGTCGCAGACACGTTGAGTACTAGAAGATAAGATTACAATATACAAATAAATGAACTTGAAGTGTCCCTTTGCACGTACAATGGTCCACTTAAAGGACTAAGTGCGGAAACCACCCACATAGCATAGAACATAGTGTCCCTTTGCACTAAATGCGTTTGAAAGTTTTGTAGGGTACCTATATCAACACATTTTTTTAAAGTTTTGTGTGTATGTTTATTTGTACCGACTATGGTTATTAATGGTTAATGGTTATTACGATTTATTATTCAAAAGATTATTTGGGTCCAACTACTAATTTAACTGGTTTTACCTGAATATTAGCTTTTTAGGCATAAGCTAGTGTCAGTGTCAACTAAAATTCGAAGATAGTTCTAGTTGTCAGTATATTTGAGGGTACTTCTATCCTAATAATGATTCTAGTACAAATAAATAAAAGTAAGTACCTAGTGTACATCTCATATAAATTCTTCAAATACTTGTCAACATCATTCTTGTCGGCTAGTTTTGTTTGGATATACTTCTGCAGCTTCAGGAGAAATATATTTAGCACAAATTTACTCATCACCTGGTCAGGGTTGGGAAAAACGTTGCTTATAATTGTGTAGTTTTTCTTGCACAGTGGCAACACTGCTGAAAAAATGTCCTTGCCTAGAAGTGTGTTCTGTAAAAAAAATACACATAAAATACCCAGGACCATAACCACATTTTTATAAAACTCCTGATCCAAATCAATTTTCATTATTAAATATCGATTCGTTTCGATTTTTCTTCAAGTCGAAAAAAAGTGCGATCATCGGGTTCAAAAAGTGTTTCTTCTTATGGAATATAAATCCACAATACTTGGCTCAGTAGAAAGCAACGTGGTAGCCACTAGCCCAACCGTGCAATCAATTTATAAAAAAGATGTATTTCATTTTTGAAAACTGAAGTTGATTGTTTTATTAATATTATGAGAAATTCATTTTAGTTATTCTAGACTTAATAAATCGTTTTTCATTAGTAATTTTAAGTTAGATTGTTGTACTTTGTAAATAGACTGTGAATACTTAATCTGTATTATTAGGAGCCACTACACTTACCATTTGACTAGTTTCAATGAAGGCATCAACACATTGAGAGTATCCTTTAAAATTAGTCATGATGTTGGCAATTTCCTTCATAGTTACCATGTTGCCTTGGTTTTGAGCTTTGACAAACTCATCAATAAGATTTCTTTCAATCTCATCATATTTTGTTTCTATTTTCTTTTTGGCAACTTCAAACTTGTCAGGAGGTAACTCTTGGGCAATGGTATGTAGCTTTTGTATAATATCTGCTGCTTCATGCAACTAAAATATTAAAAAAATTGATTTCAGTTCAATTTTCTACAACTACTCCACTAATTTTCGGCAATATTAAAACCTAATATTAATTTAAATAACAGAGCTCCAATGGCTAAAGTTTTGAAATGGCAAGCAAAATAAAACTGGTTGTGAGTTTGATCTCAACTAGTACATTACTTATGCGTTAATACAATACAACAACATTCCTACAATAATCATTTCTTAAAAATGTAACATAGGTTAAGAACATTGCTTTTGCATGTCTTCCATAAAAAGAACTACCTGATTATACTATCTTCTGCAGGATTATTATTGACAAATAATGAAGCCAAAAAATTATAACAAACCTTATTAGAATCATTGAATAATTCAATAAGCACAGGTCCAGGACTTAAAAAATGTGAGAGATGCGACAGAAGATCTCTGGCAGCAGCTGCTCTGGCTCGGGGTGCTCTTGCAGCACCAAGCTTTTCACCCACATCCAGAGCTCTTCCACCACACCGAGACATACGCTCATCTAATGCGCTGAATACTCCAACACAGTGCTGTAATGTTTAATGATAAAGTTGCAACAAAACTTTGAGAACAATTTTAAAAAAATTACTCACAGTCTCCATAACAGTTTCCATATTAATATGTCATTAAGCGAAAAATAACTGAGAAAAGTAAAAAAATCGTTTTCTAAAATATAATCTTGAGTGCAACAAGTCCCACAATAATTATACATAAATAAAAATTCCATATCTATTTATACAGATTTGTCTCTACCTTTTTCTGAAATACAAAAATATTCATGAAACCCATAT
Organism: Phragmatobia fuliginosa; assembly: GCA_932526445.1. Lineage (NCBI taxonomy): Eukaryota > Metazoa > Arthropoda > Insecta > Lepidoptera > Erebidae > Phragmatobia > Phragmatobia fuliginosa. The sequence continues at coordinate 11,534,193 of OW052074.1, read as the reverse complement.
TAGTATCATGGTCATGAATCACTCAACTGTGAAAATGATTTGTAGACTTTGCAAAGGGTGGAAGTGCAAAGTGTTGTCCCATGTTGGGATTGAAAGCACTCAGCGAGTAGAAACAGTAAGCAACAGATTAAACCATTCATTTTTGTTAAATAAAGTCACAGGAAACTGGCAGGCACCACATACAGGCAAGACAATATTGTGGCTATGTAATCCTGCCTTTATATGTATTAAGCTGCCCAAAGGCCCATTAATGCATGTGCACAAACTATTTTTCACTATTTAAAACCTACATTTACTATTAATTAGTCTACAAATAAAGATTATAAGTATACCGTATGTTGGTCCATGATTTCAGCTAACTTTGCTCCATATAATTTTTCTTCTTCCTGCACAGCTTGTTCAAGTCTAGCACACTTTCTTTCCTGTCTTTCCTGCAGAACCTGTTGAAATATAAACAGTTAGAAAAAAAGATGGGCTATCATCAGAGGAATAAATGTTTCTATACAAATATTTTGGGCTTATTTTGCCGCAGGGCGCCCTACACTATGTTTGGAGAATGGGCCGACAATCTGAAGAGGGTGGCTGGCGGCAAATGGATGTGGACTGCCCAAGACCGGATGCAGCGGATGGCGATAGGTTGGTACTACATTTATTATAAGGTTCAATGAAAATAATAGAAAAAAAAAAAAAAACTCTGCTAACAGTAATAAAAACCTTATGTTTTGTTCACTGAAAATAATAATGTCAAGACCTTTGTTATTTGGTCTGAATGATATAACTTAATCATATATTCTGATATTAGCTTTTACCTGTGGCTCTGTCTGCATCTACATCAGTTTTCATCATAAAAAGTACCCATGTCCTTTCTCAGATTTAAGACTAATAATAATAATGATTTATTTCAAGAATAAGGTAAAAATGTTTACGTTAATTTAGACTATCTGGGTACAAATTTAATTTTAATTGGTGCAGTGGTTTTTGAGTTTATCATGCACAGACAGTTTACTGTCTGGACTTAGGCCTCCTTTTTTTTAATAATAATAATAATCATTTATTTGCCAGAATGCAGGTGTACAAAGTATGATCTTAAAATTAAACACGTCCCATTTACATCCTACCAGTATACATGGTATGCAAATATTAGTTAGGTATATTATAATGAAATTATTTAATTAGCAATTATCTATATGAATTAAATTAAATTAATTATTGCATGCAATGTCAAAATAATCATTTCGGTAAGTCAACAAGGAAATTAAAATTTCGTCAAATAAATTCGAGAATATTTAAAACTACATTAATTATATATTGTTCATGGATTTTAAGAAAGAGATTTTGGCCAAACATACCAATTTGGCCAGATTTTAAGACATATGGGATTTATAGTGGTGGTAACATTCAGTATTTTTTATACTTAGTAAAAATTTATAATAATGATACTTAACAGATGCTCATCAAGTTCTTAGTGAGTTGGATTTCTGGATGAATGCTTCTGTAAATTATTAAGAAAGTATGTGTATTTGAAAGTTTATTAATATGTCAAGGATCTGCCTCGTTGGTCTAGTGGTTTGCGTATGTGACTGCTAATCAAGAAGTCTCGGGTTCAAATCCTGTGATTCACGCCCGTGCCTCAGAGAGCACGTAAAGCCGTCGGTCCCGGTTGTCATGAACATCTATGGCAATCGTTATTGGGAAGTCAGTGCCCTCAACTATACTGACAACTAGTTCAATCTTTGAATTTCAGTTCTCCCTTAGGATTGTGGAGGTCCTATGTCAGTCGCTCCATGGAAAAACTGATATTCAGGTAAAACCGGTTGAACTAGTAGCCAACCCCAAATAAACTTGGGAATAATGGCTAGGAGGATGATGACTAAGCCACACCCAATTAGTAGAAAAAATTAGAGGATGATACCTTCAGATCTTGAATGGCTTGTGTAAATATATCATGTATCATTTCAGGATCAAACTGATCGTCTTTCGAATGAGACTCCTGCATACTTCTTCTCACCATCCTTTCGACGAACTCATCAGGATCAAATGGGTCCTAAAATTAAAAGAACATCAACATTACAAAATGTTACTTTGTTTACTTCTATTGAGATTCTAGTTTATGTTAAAAAATTTACTTGTTCCAATTCCTTCATGTATTGGTTCATCATCTTGTTAGTTTTTCTATTATGTCTGGCAGGAAACTATAGAAACATGATTTATTATAAACTTATATAGGATTCAAACACTTTTAACGCCTACTTTGAATAATGAATGACAATACTTTTAGATTTTACACTACTGAACTGACAGATCAGAACGTCTTTATTGACAAAATGACATTGACATTTAAATGACATTGACGTATAGTGTTGCCGAAAACTTACCAGTTTACAAAATGCAAAATATTAATTGAATTGTCACTAAATTGAAAAAAAAATATCGACATAGGTAGTGGGAAACATCTACTGTATACCTATTAACCGACTTCAAAAAAAAAGAAGGTTCTCAATTCATCGGTAATTTCGTCGTTTATGAACCGATTTCAAAAATTCTTCAAATTTTGCATTGGAATGGGCGTAGCTTACAGGTGGTTCCATCGTCACCATATCGAGATCTGATGATGGAATCCCAAGGAAATCGAGAGAACTCCTCAAATAACATACGCACAATTGTCACGATTTGGGTACTCGGAATAGTTTTTCATTGAAGTCGGTTCCTTTTTGTTAAAATTATTTACAATAATATTTATAAACAACTTTAAATCGTGTGTTTGTATTATTTCTTTAAATTCAATAAAATCAAGCTTGATATTTATTTATTTATTGTGTGTTCGTGACTTCAGTCATTTGTACTATTACTCCTTACCAACTCTTCAGCTTTATAATATTGTAGTATAATACTACAATATTATAAAGCTGAAGAGTTGGTATGTTTGAACGACTTAATATTAGGAAGTACTGGACTGATTTAAAAAATCATTCATCGTAGATAACCCAGGTATGGCGATGTGCTGATGGAGTAGCAATGAAAAAAGTTATATGAACAGGGGAAAATTGAGTATTCATTTTGAGAGGTTTCATTGCGGTAAACGGTTATAGTTTCACCAAAATAAGTTCGAAGACCACTAAAACGATTTAAATGAAATCCTGTACCCAGATAGTCTAAAGTCTGAAAAATTACATAGACTACTTTTCCCGCGATAACCGATATAAACGGGGGCGGAGCCGCGGGCGAATGCTAATGTAGAGTAAATGTGAAAAACGGCATAGCACCCCGAGACATGCATTTAGCTTAACAGTATTATTGTTATACTCTACCTCACGTATAGAAGAATCAGCTAAATCATTCTGCATCTGTTGCAGGTCTTGCAGTGTCTATGCCATTATGACGATATCGTCCGCAAATCACAAATGAGAGATGAATTCGCGGTTGATGTTAATGGCATGGAATTTAATTTATAAAAATCACCATATTTGTCACGTGGGAGTACCTACAGATTCCTGTGTTTTCAGGACTCCAGTTAATTATAACCACATATTCTTATAATTCTTATAACTTTCTTAGTGTAGTGCGACTATTCCGTCTACGTCGTTTCCACTGGTTTCCACCATGTTTATACAACCATAATGAAAGTCTAATTTCCAGCAAAGAACGTCCCGCTGTCCGCTGCTAAATCTACTTATAGCATCTACATGTTTCCATCGGATTTTCATATATTCACTTTAAAATGTACTTTTTTAAGAAATTTTACAGAGTCTCAATATTTTTGTCTTGCTCGATAAGTGGTTAATGATGAATATCCCATTCAAATTTTGATAATCTATGTTAACTAGTTTTTTAATCAATCAAGAGGTCTTGAATTCAAACCCCGGGTCCTGCCAAAAGTGCTATTGGGACTTTCTTACCAGAAATTCTTAGTAGTAGTGTGGATGTTTTTGCCCGTGATTCATAAAACACGTCGTTAAGCCATCACTCACAGTTGTTATCGTTATTGGGAAGTCAGTGCCCTACAATATATTACACTGACAACTAGTTTAACCTTCGAACTTTATTTCATCCTCAGGGTCGCGAAGGTTCGATGTCAATTGCTCTGTGGCAAAACTGATATTCAGGTAACTTAAAGCCGGTTGAACGAATGGCCAATCAAAAATAGTTTTGATAATTTTAGTAGGTAGTAGAGCCACGCTGATTTGAGCATAAATGGCGACGTCTCTAGTAGGTGAATGTGAGACCGGAGGCCCAATCAATGTGCATCATTTCTCCCGGCTTCGAAAACCTCGGAAACATTTTACTAAGCCATTGTGTGGGTCACCATGCTGCATTATCTGCATTCACAAGTGGTGGTGGATGGTGGCCCCTACTCTTGGAATTTAATCATCCTTTCCATCAGGTAGAGTAGTTTCTTTTCGGTAAGCCCAAATATAAAAAAAAAATAAAGGTTACGCAGAACAATCTAGATATATGAACTTCAAAATTTAACCCTAACTTCGGAAATAAATTAAAATAAACAAGAATACTTTACTGTCTCATTGAAATCACCAAAGAAACATATAAATGTAAGTAACAAAATAATACAAGAAAGTTTTTTCTGTTACTGTGTAGATGCGACAATAATGGTAGTTAGTTGTCTAATCACTCGGTACTTCATTTTACTCTTTTGTTACCAAACCGCCTACACGACGGTCGAAATCTTTCAGAAATCTTAGACTTATTAAATACAGTCAATATTTGCTAAGCTTGAGGTCATGGGCGTACCCAGGGGGGGGCAGGTAGGGGCAGCTGCCCCCCCCTGGAAATCTCGCTTAACATGTATGAACTTGCCTAATTACTAATCAAAATGTAAAGGGGCTTCATGCCTTATCTTTTAAATAATCCGCGCAGAAAGTACTCATTGAGATATATAGTTGAAAGTACTGGCAAAATGCACGGTGCAATTGCCAAAAAACCGCGCGCGACGATGGCGGACGAAGAATACCGAACTTAGTCGAGCGTTAGAACGCTTTTAAGCAAAAACCTGATGGTGCGAGTTGAGGTTGCATTTTATTTGACACTAGCTGGGTTGACTAAATTGCGGTTGACGATTTATGACGTATTTAAAAAAGCGGCCAAGTGCGAGTCGGACTCGCCCATGAAGGGTTCCGTATCAGCAAGTAACATCAGATAAAAGTTCTTGTAGTTCGTTGTAGCTTTGATCGATGTTTTAATAATAGTGTATTGATTGAATGAAAGGTAAATTGCGGTTTACGACTTATGACGTATTAAAAGAAAACTACTTACTAGATCTCGTTCAAACCAATTTTCGTTGGTAGTTTGCATAGTAATGTACAACATATTTTTTTTTTAGTTTTATCACTCTTATTTTAGAAGTTACAGGGGGGGGCACACATTTTTCCCTTCCTTTCTCTCGCGCACACTATTTAGTTTAGAAAAAAAATTATATTAGAAACCTCAACATCATTTTTGAAGACCTATCCATAGATACACGTATGGGTTTAATGAAAAAAATTATTCGAGTTTCAGTTATAAGTTAGAACCCCCAAAATGTATTGTTTTTTTTTTCTATTTTTGTGTGAAAATATAAATGCGATTCACACAATACATCTACTTACCAAGTTTCAAAAGTATAGTTCTTATAGTTTCAGAAAAAAGTGGATGTGACAAAAGGACAATAACATATATACGAGACGCACAGTTATGGTAAATTTTGAAGCCGTAATTTTAATTATTTGAGCAGGGTGTAACAATGCAAAATCTAACGCTGGTGAATGATCTTTACCGAATCTCACCTCTAATGAGGATGAAAATGATTCCAAATCTAAATAGCACATACAACGGTAGGCGAAAATATTCGGTTAACGAACCAGCTGGATGATTTGCCATATATTGTTGGCGGCTTGCTGTCCTTGGAAGACGCAGTTTAAGATTCGAATCCTTATCAATTTCATTAGCTGATATTAATAACTCTTCAGTGCCTTCTTGGGCAGAAAGCCTATGTTCCTTAATTGCTGTTTTATGATTTGTATGTGCTCTGCACACTTACTTACGTCTAAAGCAGGCACCACACTTCGCTATGCGCTATTCGTTATGCGGGTTATTCACGCGCATACGGCGAAGTGTGGAGAGTATATTCGTTTCGTTCACCATAAAAATGACAATTACACATCTCTACAAAACACATATTTGCCTTATTTGATGCTTATTTGACATACCAGTTCGAAGTGTGGATGGCATGTTTGTTGTTTGCGTGCATAACTAATATTTGGGCGAATACGGCGCTGACACATAACGAATAGCGCATAACGAAGTGTGGTGCCTGCATTAGGTTTTAGACTGCAATGTGTTTGTGACGGGTTGCAACAGCGAATTGTATTTGTCTATGATGCTTAAAAACAATATGAATATGGTTGGTTTGTCCAACTGCGGATAACAATTGGGAAGCTACTTTTCTTGTGAATTGTATTTGTCTATGATGCTTAAAAACAATATGAATATGGTTGGTTTGTCCAACTGCGGATAACAATTGGGAAGCTACTTTTCTTGTCCCAGAATTACCTTCTTGTGAAAGCTTTTCCAAACCTTCCACCGTTTCCACAATATGGTTTTCAAACGTCGAAATATTTTTGTATTCATGCGACCTTCTTGTTTCACAAAGCAGTGGTATTTTTTGGTGCACATTTTCGACGCAAAACTGATTCCCTGAAATTTTTTAATCAAATATTTTTACAGTTTCGGATCTTAGGAACTAGGAACATTATTTAAGTCGTCATCAACTCGCCTTAGACGGCACCCCCGGCCGCACCGGGATGTCACCTGTCTCGGGACATTTGCAGCGGTCACATCTCCCCGGGATGTGACCGCAACGACCCTTAGACGACGATTGGGATGCTAGGTGACATTGCCGCGTCCCCTTCGCCGCCTCCTTCGGGCGGTCCTTTCCCGCGGACGGATCGGCAGACTCCTTTTGGAGCATAATGTTCTCACAGAAGGGGACCGCGGATTCCCATCCCTCGCAACTCGCCAGCATTGCCGCAATTAATACTGGCGGTGACAGGTTCTGTCCGACCAGGACTCGACGTTCGGACGCCCAAGCAGGGCAATCCACTAGCGTGTGCTATAGCCTCCCGTCCTATTCGATTCAGATACTCACCGAAGCAACCATGCCCGGTGAATATCTGAGTCAATCGATAGGAGGTGACACAGTCGGTCCTCTCTACCGACACTTCAAAGTTCGGCAGAACGGCTCTGATAGCCCGTTGGCTAGAACAGCCCTGAATTTCAAGCCATACCTGCCAGTATGAGTCTCCAGAGCTCGCTTATGCGCGTTCCACCGTAGCATTCCAGGCTCATAGTCTGGCGCGGCCTCCCCAGCACTCCGACCGACTGAACGAATTTGGTCTTAGACAGTAGCATCCATGTCGGCCAGAATGTCGGAGGGTGGAGATCGCGCCAGGACCGTCGCTGCCTCGTATGAAATTGTACGGTAGCCCCGTACAATCCGTATGGACAACAGCTGCTGCAAACTTCTGAGTTGAGCCTGGCAGCGGGAGGAGCCCGCCACGTCGTCAGACCAGACGAGCGCCCCCTTCCCGTGGTCCCCCAAGATTGGGCAGGAGGTGATGTAGTGCTCCTGCTATCCCTTGTACTCGGGGGACTAATCACCCGAACACTACATATACCTAATGTTTCATGTAGGTGTGTTTGTGTAGTGTGTATGACAAAACAGGCGCGGACGATCTGACCTAAAAAAATTTACTTGCCCCCCCCTAGGCCAGAAGCTGGGTACGCCCATGCTTGAGGTGTACACATCTTGAGATCTCTGCCTGCTACATATATGTAAATAATAGGTTGAAGCTATATTATTTACGACTTGAAATAAATAGATATATACCTAGACATAGATTATTATTTATCAACATAAAATCTTTTTAATGATTTAAGACAGGCTATTCTGAAAAAAACATCATTTTAATTTTAGAAACAAAAGAAAAAAGTCATCCATGTAGCAATTACGTCTTTTTGGAAGATTTCTTACTAGTGAAAGCGTTTTTTATATCCAAATTCTTTGTGATGAAATGTTTTAACAAAATTTTGTGCGTGCCATTGAAGAATTATTAGAATAACATCGATTTACTCTCTTTGATGAGAGTTGTGCGGAAAGCTCATATCAATCGAAAAGCTAACATTTTGACAGGTGGGCGACTGAAACCTTGGGCATACGTGAGTAGTGAGATGTCCAATGTATCCTAAACGGGTTAGGATAAAGTCGATAGAGCTCAATGGCTGAGCGCCTCAGCCCTCGAAGCTCCGAGGTGAATGCCTTGGAACAACGAGGCTATCTCATCGGCAAGAAAATCGGACAAGGATCATATGCAACCGTCCACCTAGCTGAGTACTGCGATGCGTCCAGCCCAAAGCGGATGCACCTCGCATGCAAAATATTCGATAAGGAAAAAGCACCTCGAGATTTTTTAGAAAAGTTTTTTCCACGTGAGCTTGATATACTAACTAAGATCGAAAACCCTCACATCATTCAAGTGCACAGTATTTTACAACGTGGACCGAGAGTGTTTATCTTTATGCGTTATGCCGACAACGGAGATTTGTTGGATTTTATAAAGCGAAATGGAGTTGTGCCAGAAAATCAGGCAAAACTTTGGTTTAGACAAATGGCTAGTGGCTTACAATATCTACATAGCAAGAATATAGCTCACCGTGATCTGAAATGCGAAAACATACTCTTATCACGAAGATTCAATGTGAAGTTAGCAGATTTGGGTTTTGCTAGATTTTGTACTGATGGCGACAACCGACGTGTACTCAGCCAAACTTATTGTGGATCTGCAGCTTATGCTGCGCCGGAGGTGGTGAGCGGCACACCTTATAATCCTAAACTAGCCGATGTATGGTCTCTCGGTATTATACTTTTTATAATGCTGAACGCTTCTATGCCATTTGATGACACTAACCTACGCAAGCTGCTCAAGGACCAAATGTCACGCAACTGGGTGTTCAGGTCCAGAATTCGCGAAACAGTATCAGCGGCTGCCAAGTCAATTGTAAGGCATATTTTGGAACCGGACATAACGTTGCGATTAACTCTGGATCGAGTTCTGTCCCATGAGTGGACTAGACCACGCAAGGATAAAAGCGCAAGTCTAATGGGGCGCTTAGTGCAATCTGCGCCATCAGCTCCTCATTCACCCGGGAAGCGCGAGCACGACGAAGCTGGCACATCGGCCGGCGCGCGCGTGTCGGGTGACCACCGCGAGACGGAGCGGGAACGTCATGACGACATCAATATGCGTTCCCACGACTGACGCACACATATACAATACCAAGATAATGTTTACGCAAAAAGTGTTATAATCTCTAAATAGTTTGGACCATCAAAAATAGGAAATTTACTTTATTATTTTGATTTTTTTTTACAATTGACGACTTAATTATTGTTGGTCGGCAATAGTGAAAATAAAGGTTTTGATATAAAACTATTTCTTTTATGCAATTACTATTTTAAGGGTTCCGTAGCCAAATGGCAAAATACGGCACGCTTATAGATTCATGTCTGTATGTCTGTCTGTTTGTCCGTCCGTATGTCACAGCCACTTTTTCCGAAACTATAAGAACTATACTGTTGAAACTGAAACTTGGTAAGTACTTAGATGTATTCTGTGAACCGCATTAAGATATTCACAAAAATAGAAATTTCCATTACTACTATTCCCCATACTTGAATAGTTTGCGCGACTTTGTAACACTTCCAAAGTGGTAAAATGTCCCCCCCTGTAACTTCAAAATAAGAGAATGATAGAATTAAAAAATATATGATTTACAATACCATGGAAACTTCCATCGAAAATTAGTTTGAAAGAGATCTAGTAAGTTGTATTTAGGGTTCCGTAGCCAAATGACTAAAAACGCAACCCTTATAGATTCGTCATGTCTGTCTGTCCGTCCGTCCGTCCGTCCGTATCCGTAAACATAATAATTATCTTAACCTTTTAAGTCCAGAACTACAGTAGTTAATTGTGTTATTATTTATGAATAAATAATAAGTCGGTAGTCGTAGGTTATTTATACTTGAATGCAAATGAGAGTTAAGCTCAGATTACAAAAGAAAGCCAAATACAATGTACAGAACTAATAATGTGTCGTTGTATTTTAATAAGTGTGTTTTATTGCGTGACATTCAGCAGCTACACTGTGGGGACTTGCATCTCTCTACGTTTAATAGACCAGTGCTTTTAATGTTTGAAAACAAAATAATTTATAGTAGGTTGAAACCCATTGTAAAAGGAGGAGAATATTGCAAAAATTAAAGGAAAAATAAATTACGGGCGATCTCAGGTCGGGAAGGGGGAGAGAGGTTTTATGGGAAAAAAATAGCTTATCTCGATTTCCTGCAAAACTACAAGTCCAATAGAAAAAAGCTATATGGCAAAGTTGTAGGTAATAAAAAGATCTACAACTTTTGCATTGACACTTTTATCTATATAATCTCGAATTTTATGTGAAAAATTCAAAAAACCAAGTTTTTGGATTTTTATTTTTATCTTTTACAAATAAAATTATTTTTTAACGAAATTTTGTGAAAACTTAGCTTTTCAAGTCCTGAATACACCGTAATTTATTTGATTTGAAATATTTATTTTATCACCTCATTTTGACTGAATACCGAAAAAAATCCCTAATTTTCAATCAAAAATTCGTCTGTCAAAATATCAACTTTTTTTAAAAAATAGGATGTTTTCTATTCGATGAAATCTCTACTTTCCGATGGTGTAAATATATATATATATATATATATATATATATATATATATATATATATATATATATATATATATATATAGTACCATAGTAAATCTTCTCAGAAAATGCAAAAAATGAAAAAACTCGAATTCGATGTTTTTTAATCGTTATTGAGATATTTATTAAAATTTACACTTTAATCACTCTGAAAACGAAAGATTGCATGTTACAATGATAAACAAAAATATTGCAATGAATAATAAAGTTAATATAATATAAAGTTAATAAAACAGATAATTGGGAGATTGAACAAATTGCAAATAAATTGAAGACCCATTCAGTAGTCCAGATTGATGGTATCTCAGCTAACATTTTGAAAATCACACGTAATACTCTAGTCCCTTATATCAATCACATTTGTAATCTTTCACTATCTACTGGAGTTTTCGATTCCTTTAATATTAGCCTTCATCCATAAGATTTTTAAGGGTGGAGATAGGGACAGTGTCAATAACTATATAAACCTATTTCAGTATTACCAGCTATGTCCGAATTAAGAAGGCCGAAGAAATATCTCAGTATTTTCTTGGATATTTCAAAAGCTTTTGATACTGTCCCTATTACTCTACTTTTATCAAAAATGGAGCTCATAGGTGTGCGTGGTATGCTAGGCATTGGATATATTATCTAGCTACCTCAAAAATTGATACAACACATCAAAATTGGGGATGTGATAAGTGTCAGGTTGACTATAGAGTGCGGCGTACGCCAAAGCAGTATACTGGATCCCATACTTTTACTTGTATATATAAACGATCTTTATTCACTCTCTCTGGACAGTTGTTAAGTGTATACTTACGCTGATGACACAGCCTTTTTAATACACGGCAATGACTGCTTCGATACTCATGTGATTTGAGTACTCTTATGGTGGTTTACTTGTCACTCTGTGAGTCTTTGCTCTCTTACTGTTTACCAGTTTGGGGTAGTACTTATATAGACCTACTTCCTTAAACTCAAAAGACCACAAAGAGCCGTACTCAAAGTCATGCTTCGCAAGCCATACAGATATCTGTGAAGTACTGACGGTCAGAAAGTTATACTTGCTCCAATCTATAATAAGAACAATCATTTTTTTTACAAAAATCCCAGTTCTATTTTAATTTTTTTTTCTATTAAAATATAGAAGGTAAATAGACTGCTTAGAATATATGTATAGCCTCAACCATCATCAGTGTAAAATCAAAGTTATAGCAGAACCATGCTTTCGAATCGAACAAAACTATGAGAAAATCGAAAAATTACGAACACAACTGCGTCCTCACACACACACAGACACACTCGCACGCAGGCACGCAAGCACGCACGCACGCACGCACCCACACACACATACACACACACAGACACACACACAGACACACACAGACACACACTAATTAAAAAAAATTAAACAGACATTCTGTAACCTATAAAAATGAAAATTGTTACTTTCCGAGTCGTGATCAGTATAATAACATAGATCAAGTGATGAGGAGGAGGAGGAGGAACACGTTCCCAAGTAATACTGGTGCCCAGGTAATACACCTAGTTTGGGAGCCACGAACTTATATTGTTTGCATTTGAACGGATTATAGTTAATTTAATTTTTTTGTGACAATTTTCAAGTCAAATTTGTAAGCAAGGTGTACTGAGTCTACTTTGTGTAAATCCAGTTATTATTATTATTTTTAAACAACATACAGGATACATAATTAGGTATAAAATGAGTCTATAGAGGCTCCAACCCACGCAGCCTGCCGGTGCTACTGAAGAGGGTAATAAACTGATAACTAGCATGTAATTATTAAGTCTTGGTGAGATGAGAAACAAACAAAAACTTATATTTACAATTATGACGCTTTTTCATATTCTAAAGATCACTCGGGGATTACTTTCTTTATCAGAAATAACAAATCTGAATAATATTTTATACACATATTTAATAAGCATTTTATTCTGGTTATGTTTTACAATGTAATTTGAATACAAATAAAATCAATTAATTTAAAAAAATACTATACTCCTTTCATTAATGAGTGAACTATCGTGTAAATATAGAACCCTGTATTAAAATACATTACACAATGAAATCTTGAAATTAAGTTTTAAGATGAAGTTACATTTAAATATTACGATCTTTGGCTTTTTAATATATCAATACCTTTAGCTAATAATTCGTACGACCCGAAAGGAATGTCATACCAGGGGAAGGTGACGTTCACATACTTATGCTCTAGATCGAAGACAACTTTTGGTTTTTGTAGGGATTTCACTACTAACTTCATGTAAGTTATCTTTGTTTTGAGAGGAATCTGAAAAATACGAAATTCAAAATTTATCGAGTTCTATAGAAATTAGATTTTTTTATAGAAGAGTCCAATATGTTAGTATCGATGGACGGATAATTATTTTACAAATGTACATTGTACAAATATCAGTCACAAATAATTTACAGACGTATTTTTTTTTTTTATGCATAAGCCATCCAAAGTGACTCTACCCTGCCTGATGGAAAGCATGAGCAGAATCCAAGAGTGGGGGCCACCACACTTGCTGCGAATGCAGACAATAATGTATGGCGGCCCACACTATGGCGGATTAGTGAGATGCTTTTTCACGCCCCGCTTAAAGGACCCGGGATCATAGTGGGAAGAAAACACGTGAGCTGGTAGTGAGTTCCAGTCTTTGACTGCTCGGCATAGGAAAGAAGAGCCGAACCGTTTTGTTCTGATGCGTATTTCTTCCACTCTAAAGCGGTGACTTCTGAGTCCAGCACGTGTTGTCTTGTAAAGGAAGGGAGAGGGAGGGATCAGTTGGAAGAGCTCTTCAGAACACTCTCCATGGTAAAGGCGATAGAGGACCGCCATAGAGGCGATGTCTCTCCGTAACTGCAGAGGCTCAAGGAACTCGGTGGTTTCGGGACTATTTATAATGCGGACTGCTCGCCGCTGCAACCGGTCGAGAGCGACAAGCAGGTACTGCGCAGATCCATCGCAGAGGTGAGAACAACTACTCCACGCAGGAACGAACTTGGGTCTTGTAGAGAAGACACAGATGCTCCGGCGCGAAGAACCGTCTCACGTATTAAAAACATGAATGTGCTATCATCTATATAAGAACTTAAACAAGTAATAGTCGGAGAAATTATGAAAATTAAAATAAAACTTACATGATTGGGAGTATTGAGAAACGATCATAATATTAATTATGAAAAAATGAATTAACAAAAATATTGTTCGCTTTCATAAAAACAAAACTAAAGATCTTTAAAATGGCTATGACTAGGATATGATATTTCGCAGTAAAATTGATCAACAGTGATGCAACTACAAAACCCCTAAAGCGTTTATGTCGACGTACTTAGATAGATTTAATACTAAAAGATTGTAAACAATCATCGTTGTCAAATTCATCGTGGGATTTGTAGTATTAAAAAAAAAACATTTTACCTCTAAGAATTACAAGCTTAGGGTTGTATACAATTCCAAAGGACGGTCATACGAAAATTTAAACCAACTAAATTACATTCTTTTCTTTACTTTGAGATGGATAGTGATACTTACTGTAGCATCTAATTTGCTATTCCAAGTGGTGAATATGCCGCTCTCTGAATATAATTTTTCGCAACAATCATACGGGCCTAAATATGAAAATAATTAAAGTTTAAAACTTATTATAATAGCTAAACAATAATAAGTATATAATCATTATTATTGAGACGAGACTTTGTAGTCCAGTCAATAAAAGCTTAACTTTGCCATTTTGGTTGAACACCTGCAACCAACGCCAAAATTTTCGTAAGTCTTCGTAGATTAATATACTAAAATTGCAGGGTGCTGCAATACCGGCAAATGGTGCAAATACATTGCAAAAGGGTGCAAAAACAACATTTTCGTCTATATCTCGCGATTGGCTGGAAAAATAAAAAAAGATCCTACTACCAAATTGTAGGAAATTAAATCCCCTACAAAAACTTGGAAACCTATTTTCGCGTATCTCTCATAGTTTTTGCAAAAAATGCATTTAAAGGTGCAAAATGAAAAAAATGTTACTATTAATCTTTTTTTTTCATATTGAAGTGATACTACATGTTTCATTTTGATTCAAATGATATGTTTCGGGCATTTTTTTTTATTTATTTACAATTTATTTATTTATTTTTTTTCAATTACCTAATAATCTTGTCAAAAAAATTATTAAAATTTTATTATGACTAGCTGACCCGGCAAACTTCGTACCATTTCAGAATAATCATTAAAATATTATGCTTAGTTATTAACTAATACTGATAAATTGACAGCAGTGCCACCTAACGGGCCCCGGCCGGTACCGCCGGTACCTTTGTTCCTGCATTTTAAATCTGTATTATCTTCAAAAATATTAATTTAAATTACATACTGCAAAGGGTCATTTTAATCTATATTAGATGCACAAAGTATTTAAGGTACTTAATTGGATAAGGATTAATACTGTATTGCTTATAATCGTTTCGTAAATAATCCATTATTTTGATCTATCTCGTAGGGTGCAGCCAGCGTTTGCAATGTCAGCGTAAAAAAATGGGTTTATTTACGACATCACATTAAAAACCTCTAAAATTATCAATGTTTCTCTACTTTTATGAATATGTTATACATATAAACCTTCCTCTTGAATCATTTTATCTAGTTAAGAAAACAGCGTCAAAGTCCGTTGCGTACTTTTAAAGATCGAAGCATTTATACGGACAGTCAGAGAGTGGAAGCGACTTTAGCTTATACTATGTAGTTATGTTAATATTATATATGATAATTTAATGTTAGTTTATTCTTATTGCATTGGATTCAGAGCAAAATTGCATTGAAACGTATATTTGCAGTATATATTAGCTATTATAAATTCAATTTCAGGGGGACGTTTATAATAATATATCACTGGCGGAGAAAGAGCGTGGTATATTTTATATTATTCTTTCTACTACTATTCTACTCTTTTGCTCCTACTGATTCCAATTTTGTATAGTAAGAGTCTTCAATATAAGAGTAAATAGGTAGAATAAGACAAATATGAGACCCTTGCGCTCGACGTAAATAGTCCCATACAAGATCTATAGGATAGGATCGAAAAATAGGACCCATGTGCTCGAATAAGACCATACGTTTCCTAACAAGAGCGAAAGAGATAGAGATTCAGACAAAAATGAGAACCTTGCGCTCGACGAAAATAGTACCATTGAGAACACACACACATGCGTTTGTTTTTCTATCTCGCTGAGCGCAATGAGTAAGACTGCAGCAGAAAATGCTCAACTAACTGTTTGTCACTTACTGTCACTATACTCCAAGCTGTCGTTTCAGGGATATTTCGTTTTGTGCGTCTGTCCAAAAGTTATTTTTTACAAAATAAACTTGATTCACTGTTTTCAATTTAAAGGAAACAATGAATCCTTCATTTTTATGTTCTATTTGTATGAAGAAAACGTAAGATGCAACAATTGTTGTGAAAAGTATGCAATCCTCTCAGGATTGCATAATAATGGTAGTGATTGGTATGGTAAAAGTGAGGACCTCAGTGAAATGGCTAAAAAAACAATTATCACTGTTGGTGCAGAAATTTTACAGGACTAAATAAACTCGTTACGAAACAAAAAGTTATCTACTGTCGGACAACTTCCCTGATAACGTTGTATCAGAAATACCTCCACTATTAACTTGCTTCATACATAAATTATTATTAAATGATGAAAATATCGTGTGAGATGAATGTCCTATTATCCCAAAAAAGATACTATTGCCTACAGTATTATTTCAGCACTTCGTCCTAAATCCTTCATTCGTTTCTTCAACTAGCTGTTGAGACATACATTTAACGAAAAACAGAATCGATGTTAGTTATCAATCTACTAAGCAAACTTTGTGTTTGCACATCATACCATAATATTTAGCTTCATGAAACATCATCAATAATTTAACCTCAGAAGACTATAATTACTGATGCTTTCCTTCAATATGTCTTCGACAATACTGACCGTAATACAAGGTGGGCCAAAAGAAATCACCCTATTTAAAGATGCTCTTATATTTGCAAATGGCGGTCAATGTCAAATCTGTTTTGATATTTGTAAACTAGACAGATGTAGAATACAAGTGAACAAGCCATGGAGCGATACACTCCCCGCGGAACGCGGGATAATCGTGTCTATTCTTTTGCGTAACAATTCGTCTGTGGTGTTGGCGCAGCGCGAATTCCATCGCCGATTCCTCGGTCGTCCGGCACTAACTGCGCAAACACTGCCCCGTGAGGCCAGGGACCACAAGAGACGCTGCCAAGAGTGGCCGGCCCCAGAGCGCCTATTCTGCCAAGAATATCGCAGCTGTTGCTGAGGATGTCGAGCTGTCGCCAGAAACATCGACCAGACGCCGTGCCTCGCAATTAGCCATCACCCGGTCGTCCCTAAGGCGAATTTTGGTCAAAGACCTGCGCATGTCCGTGCGTCAGCTGCTGCCTGTCGACCACCAAACGCATGTAGCCTACGCCCATGCGATTCTCAATCTCGAGGACGAAGTAGACGATTTTTCGACCAAAATAATAATGAGCGATGAGGCTCATTTCCACCTCAGCGGGTACGTGAACAAGCAAAACTATCGCTTCTGGGGCACCGAAAATCCACGAGTGTATCACGAGGAGCCATTATAATCGCGAAAAGTGACTACATCAAACGACAACAGTGAACGGTGCGCGCTATATGGCCATGTAAACCGAGTTTTTTCTGCCACAATTGAATGAATTAGGACCGCAGGACATGTGGTTTCAACAAGACGGAGCAACGGCACACACTGCGCGAGACACAACCGATATTCTAAAGGCGGCGTTCCCGGGTCGCCTCATCTCTCGTTTTGGCGATTTGCACTGGCCCGCAAGATCGCCCGATTTAACCGTTCCAGACTTTTTTGTATGGTTTTTTGAAGTCCCATATTTATGTGAACAAGTCTGAGACCCTGGAAGCCCTCAAGGACAACATTCGACATGAGTGCGAGAATCTGTCGCCCGAAGTAATGAAAAATGCCATAAAACGAGCCCGTATAGCAATCGATCGTGGCTGCGCCCATTTGGCCGATATCATTTTCTCGACTTCACTAATAAAATTCTAAAGGTTCAAATAAACATAATCAAAAAACAAAATCGAAGTTTTTCATTTAGAAAAAAATTGAGAGCCAAACAACATCAGATGACTTCTTTTGGCCCACCTTGTATAAGAACCTTAGGTAGTCAGGAGACTTTTCATTGTTTAGGAGGCATAGCAGTGTACACACCAGCAAGTAGTGTTTGATATAAAAGAACTCCAATCAAATGTATTAAGCGCAATTAGCATCTACAACAGATATCACCGATGAGATGTATGATGAGAGATTGCTTTCTGGATTAAAAGCATCACCTATGCAGATCCTAGTAAACTATGTTTAGGCATTTCACCTCTTGTATCACCATCGTATATAACATTTCTATCAGGCATATTACATGCCGCCCGTTCATTAGATGACCATCCTCTCAAATTTGAAAATTTGCGCTGAATTCGATGGAATAAAAAAAATATAAAATAAAAATATCATTTAATAAAATTGAAATGAATTTTTTGTCAAGATTATTAGGTATATGAAAAAAGGTATAAATAAGTAAACAAAAATATTAATTAAATTCCAAGGAAACATGTATGATCTCTTCAAAATGAAAAAAAAAGATTAATAATAATATTTTTACAATTTTGCACCTTTATATGCATTTTGTGCAAAAACTATGAGAGCTACGCGAAAATACGTTTCCAAGTTTTTGTAGAGGATTTAATTTCCTACAATTTTGTAGTAGGATCTTTTTTTATTTTTCCAGCCAATCGCGAGATATAGACAAAAAAGTTGTTTTTGCACTCTTTTGCAATGTATTTGCACCCTTTGCCGGTATTGCAGCACCCTGCAATTTTAGTATATTAATTTACGAAGACTTACGGAAATTTTGGCGCTGGTTGCAGGTGTTCAACCAAAATGGCAAAGTTAAGCTTTTATTGACTGGACTATTGACTTTGGAATGATTCGAATTCGTTATACGAGTCATTTGTCATGCTACACGATTCCGAAAGCAAATTAATTAAAAATATTGAAAACATTTAGATAAAATTTTCAAACTAGGTTAATAGTAAGTTGTAGTAATTATGTTATTAAAAGTTGAAAGAATATCTACACCTATTTTCATAAGCATATTTTTTCAGTTTGAATCTATTTTATAAATATGAAAAGAAACTGGTCACGTTAAGCAGTCGGTCCCGGTTATTACCATAGGATAACAGTCGTGAAGATTAGTTAGAGGCCTTCGGGAGGCTTAAAAACATCCAACGGCTAGAGTACATAGCCACAAAATGTTCATGCCAGACTACAACCTGTGAAAGGAGATCCGAGGAGCAGTGAGACATTCTGGGTCATTGATGAATATAAATGTGGCTTAAACTTAATTATAAATAAATATTTACCAGAAACAAATACATATACGTTAGCTTGAGTCCCTCCGACGATTATAAGCATGAAAAGTAATACTTTATTTATATTTCTCATATTGAAACACGTTTAATTGCTTCTAGCAATTTTTTACTTCTGTGATAAAATATTTATGTACTTCTAATAATACAATAAGAACAGAGTGAAGCTAATTAGCAGGCAATGTCAATAAATATAAGTACACTAAGTTTATACTTGTAATTTAACGTTTTAATAACATTGTTAACTTTAATTGAATGAAAAATAAAAAATCATCCAAGCACGTGTCAAGCCACGCATGCGAGTAGAATAGGGTTCCGTAGTCACCATAACCACACGGGAATTAAAATTCCTTTCCATTCGACAATTGTCATTATTTCCTTATCTTTTTACGAAGCTTTTCAGGTAAGCGTATTTGTCAAGTTAAGCCTCTAAACTCCTGAACTAATAAAGTTATCTAAGCCGTTATAATTCACACATGGACTACCATCGTAATTTTTCTAGATTTTTCGAGCCAGTCGTTAAACTTTTAGTGGGGGAGGATGCCTTGTTTTATCAAAAAAATGCTCTTTAAAGTTGAATAACTCAACGAGGGATAGGTAAATCAAAAAACGCCTTAACAATATCTCTATCTTTTTGAAATATTTATTTAATGATATCCCACACGATGTACTAAAATATTACGCTATAGGCTACGTATCATCACGCTACGACTAAAATTAGTAGTAGATTTGCTAAAACAATAAGTTAACATGACTATTGTCTGTTGGAAACGATTTGAAATCTACCTACAATTATGGGTGACTACGGAACCCTATTCTATGCGTGGCCTGACACACACTTAGCCAATTTTGTATTTTTATATGTATATTTTAGCCTACCAAAGTGACAATACTCTGCCTGACGGAAAGCATAAGTAGAAGCCAGGAGCAGGGGCCATCATCCTCATTGTGAGTGCATACAATATAGTTTGGTGATCCACACCATGGCGACTTAGTACGATGTTTCTGCATCATTTCACCGCTCTCTGTATGCCGATAACTTAAAGGAAGCAATAAACAAAGGAAGTAAGTTCATATTCATTTATTTGGTTTGACGAAGATTAATGATTACAAATAAGAAAATGAAATAATATGTTTAAAACTGAATATTAATAAAATGATTACAACCGCATAGTTTCTTTTTGTAGGTAATTGCTTCATGTTACGCGTTTTATCAAAAATTACATAACATATTCAATTATGGAAAAAAATCAGATAAATCATTTTTTGTCACCAATCCAATATTTGATTTCGGGTACATATATTTTAATTAGATTATTATAATTGGATGACCCCAATCTGTGATGATTCGCTAATCGACATATTTCGATGATTGCATCTTTGCTGAGTTTTGATGACGGCGTTACCGAGGTATCTGCCAGTAGGATCTTGACGGACTACGTGCATGTATTCATCACCAAACGTGAACTGAACCTCAGGAGGAGCAGCCCAGTCGCATACCACTGTCCCTTCGTAGTTCACTGTGGGTGGTTTGATGCAGAATAACTGAAAATTTCAATATAAGTTAGAAATAATATAATTAAGGGCTTTGGAAGAGCTGGCTGGATACCAAATATCTAATTGCGAAAATCTGCTGTAAAGGTTTTGTTGCAATTCCGATATCTTATCTCTCTTATATCTCCGATAACTGAAATAATGTAAATTTATAGGTACTTACTATTTTTGAACAAATTACTGAAAAGGATCAAATAATAATTAATTATTATTATTTCGTATTATATAATTAAATAAAAAAATATTTTAAATTAAAAATAAACAATAATACATAAAAATAGATATGATTCATGGGCTGCTATAGTTAAAATAAATAACTGTGTGGCAGTCATTAACCCCGGGAAAATCATAAGTAATCATAACACAATATATGCGCTATTCGTTATGCGGGTTATTCGCGCGCACACGGCGAAGTGTGGAGAGTATAATATTCGTTTCGTTCACCATAAAAATGACAATGACACATCTCTACAACACACATATTTGCCTTATTTGATGCTTATTTGGCATACTAGTTCGAAGTGTGGATGACATGTTTGTTGTTTGCGCGCATAACTAATATTTGGGCGAATACGGCGTAGACCTACACGTAACGAATAGCGCATAACGAAGTGTGGTGCCTGCATGAAACTTAGGTGACACAATACGTGCATCTTTATGTGTGCTGTGCATAGGTATTTATGTTTACTATACATAGAATTTTGTAGGACTATTTTGTTTCACAGTGTGGGTAGATCATTTTAGATTAGATTTTTCAATTTCAGTTTAGATTTTCTGTTGCATAATATAGGTTTATGAATTGTAATATTTTTATTGTGCACTTACGCGTTGGAAGGCTTCACGCTGTCCGGGAGGAATGTAAACTACCGGGTAGTCGTAGTTAAATTTAGCCTGATAGTCGGTACCTGAAAAATATTTTAATTAATTAACATTTTGTTGTAATTTTAAGAAATTAAATAAGAAATGCTAATTTTAAGCTAGGTTTTTTGAATTATCATTAAATAATAATAATAGTTTATATTAATGATAGCAAACAACATAATATGATACAAGTCAATAAGAAATGGTTTAAGGCCCTGCGCGCACGGGAAACTTTTGTCACTGTGACTGTTTTGTCACTTTCATGATGGCTGTAGAATTATATGGAGATGCGCGCACGTTGCGACGTGACAATCGGATGACAAAACTGTTTTGTGCCTGCGAAGAAGCCTGCGACAAAACTGTCACCGCGCCGCTAGAGTTTGATAGAAGCGCGCGCACGAGTGACGAAACAGTTTCTGCCCGTGCCCTAAGCCAAAAGCGGAAAGCGGAAAGGACTAACTTTTTATTTATATTTTCAGACAACAGGGGATTCTGTTTGAAATAGCATTGTAATCAAAACAGAAGTGTCTCCTAGCGTTCAATCACCACATTATCATAAAGGGTCTAAGCAGTATGCCTTGAAGTTGTTCTAATAAAATATTCAAGGTTTTCTTCGAAATTACTAGAGCTTGAATTGTTTTAGAGAAAATGAAATATGATATAATTTGTTTGATTTAACACTGGTTGAAAGATTACCAGATGTTATTTAATTTTGAGAATGACACAATAATAATAATAATAATAATAATAAAATCTTTATTTTTCTCTCTCACACAGATATTTTACAATTTCATCATCTTAAAGGTATTAGGTGTTACATAATAAAGTATGTGAAAACTGTGCGAGAGACTGGTATCTGTACTAGGAGGACCTGTATGACAGATTTACCAGCCTCTCCAGCTCTAGATAAATTATTTTACAATTTTATGAGACTGAGAAATTCGAAGTGAAAGTACAGTTTGAGCGCAGTGTGGAAGAGTTTATATATATAGAGAGGTAAGTATGCGTGTGTGAGTGTGGTGTTAAGTGTTAGTGCGTGCGTGCGTGTGTGTGTGTGTGTGTGTGTGTGCGTGTGTGTGTGTGTGTGTGTGTGTGTGTGTGTGTGTGTGTGTGTGTGTGTGAGTGCCAACCCTACGACAACGTATGTGTAATGGTAATTGAAGTATGTAATATTATGGGTGTATGTTTATGATAGTACAATCAATAAGTTTTCAGTTTCCTCATAGCTGAGAGACTTAAGCCAGACGGAGACATTTCTTTTACAGCTGTATTTAGTCTGAGGGTAAATATGTAATTTCTCATTTACCTTATTGTATAGATACCTGCCCATGAAGACAAAGAATCTACCCGAAAATGAAGTGGAGGTCAGATTCTCAGTTGTGGGACAAACCTTAAGACGCCGTTTTCTAAGGCGCAAAGGATCGTAGACTAGAAGAGAATGCTGTCTCACTATAGTGTTTTGGATGTACAGTTGTCGTACCGTTAGGACATCAGCAAGTTGGTATAGGTCCTTAGTAGGGTGTAAAAAAGGCAGGGAGTGGCTTACCTTAAGAACTGCTCTTTGAGCTCTCTCTAGTTTTATTAGATAAGACTTGCAAGCACCACCCCAAACCGAGATACAATACGATAGTATTGGTTGACATAAAGCCATATAGACCATTCTAATAATTCTTTTATCGGCCACTTTGCGTAATCTTTTAAAAACTGATATTAATTTACGTGTTCTAGTTGTGAGAAGATCTATATGTTGCTTGAAGCTCAATAAATTATCCACCACCACACCGAGATATTTGATAGTAAAAGTACTGTCCAGTTGATCACAGGAGCAGGAGTAATTATAGGCTTTACAGGTATGGGCTGTAATTGACAAAGTCTCAAGCAGGTTCTGTGGTATCTTCTTCATTGCAAAAGGCATATATTTAGTTTTAGTTACGTTGAGTGTTAAGCCATTGTTTCTAAGCCAAGAACACACAACATTAAATCCCGCCTGAGCAAGTGCATAGGTCTCCTCCCAAGTATCCCCATCAAAGATCAGAGCGGTATCATCAGCAAATGTTACAATTTTGCCATTGTTAAGTTTAAGATTACAGAGATCGTTAATATAGGAAAGGAAAAGTGTAGGCCCTAGTACGCTGCCCTGTGGCACGCCAACTGTCACAGGAAGATCATCACTAATCACCTCACCCACTCTCACCCTTTGATGTCTATCATTTAGGTAGTCAGCAAACAACTTATGTTGTGCATCCCGAATACCGAACCTTTCCAGTTTCTCGAGTAAGAGTGGGACAGAGACCGTATCAAAGGCTTTAGCTAGATCTAGAAATATAGCAATAACCCTTTTCTTTTTGTCAAGTTTTCCCACTATGTGATCTACTAAATCATGTACAGCATCTGTTGTGGAAGTGCAAGATCTAAACCCATACTGTGAACTTGATAATAAGTTCTTAGCTTCAAGATATTCAACTAGCCGTTTATTAATTAGTCTTTCTACTATTTTAGACAACGTGGGAAGAATAGAAATAGGTCTATAATTGTTGATAAGGCCTCTGTCACCACTCTTGTAGATGGGAATTACTTCAGCAAGTTTAAGTTGCTTAGGAAAGACACCTGTTTCAAACATGAGATTAAAAATATAAGTTAAGGGGGGCACTAGGATATGGTGGTACCGTTTGAGGAAAACGCCTGATATATTGTCCCGTCCAGTTGAAGTAAGTTTCTTCAAATTTAGTATTAGGTTACGAACTTCTGTTTCGGAGGTTGGCGCCAGAGCAAAGGAGAATGGTTGATAGTTAAAATTAGAATTAAGAGGTAAGTTATTGGTAAGGTTCCCTTCGGACAAACTTCTACCTATTGAAGTGAAAAAATAATTAATATTATTAACAGAAGAAGTAGGGTTAGAGGGTGATAATAGGTCTGAGGATGGATTAGATTTTTGGTTGCAGTAAGTAACTTTGTTTATAGATTCCCATAATTTCTTATTGTTAGTTTTGGCAGCAGTATTTAACAAGTTGCTTTCGTACTCTTTTTTTACTTTTTTTAGTAACTCATTACAAAAATTACGGTACCGTATGTAAGTGACTTTAATAATCTCATTGGTCGGATTATGTTTTACTTTGCTATGTAAGTTATCTCGGTTTTTCATGCATTTAAGCAGTCCTGTGGTTATCCAAGGTTTTTTAATGCGTTTACGATTTGGAATAGTGATGATTTTTGTGTTTAAATGTATCAACGAGTTTAAGTTAGAGAGAAGTGCAGAAGTAGCCACGGAAGCATCAGAGGAGGCGTATATAGAATTGAAACATATATTGTTTATATCGTTATCCATTTTGTCATAATCAATTTTCGTCTTCACTGAAAGATACTTCCTTTGGGGGACGGAGAGTTTTAAAATAATGAACACACAATCATGATCAGTCACTGAAGCTTCGGCAACATAACAAGAAGCTGGTAAAGAAGTTTTTAACATAATGTGATCCAAACAAGTTCTACTGTGTGTTGGTAGTTGATGCGCTGGCAAAATACTGTATGAAGCAAGTAAATTTAAATATAAAGAGGAATTTGGATCAGTGTTATTAGGTGTTATGTCCACGTTTATATCTCCCACAATTAAAATATTGGGGGACTTTATGGTGGTGAGCAATTCGTTGAGAGATTCCAGAAATGGTAATAAATTTTTGTATCCCGGGGGGCGATATATTGTAATTAATGTTGTATTATTGTCAACTTTTATTATTACGCAGTTTGCATCTTGTAAAGTTGATTGTAATATAGAGACTTTCATGGACTGTTTGAAGTAAACCACTACGCCTTCGTTTTGAGTTAGATTATTTGTGCTCTGTATATGACTATAACCATCAATCGACGGTATGTAGTCAGTGTGACGTAGCCAACACTCAGTGACTACAACAATATCCCAGTCTGTGTTTGATCTTTGAAGGAGTGTCAACAATCCTGGAAGATTTTTGTTGATACTACGTATATTTTGGTGGATAATTTTTAAGCACATATCTGGCGAGTCGATTAGGTTAGGGCAATCATCTATCTTGCAGGTTGCTGATTGTGCAATCTGAAAGTCATCAAGAAGGCCGTTTATTATATTAGCATTATCGAATGTTTATAAAAGTATATTTAAATTCGTGAATACCAGTATAGTGAAATACAACGAAGTAACTGTTTACCGTAGTGTTACTAGCGGGGGTTGAAGTAAATGGCGTGTAAAATATATGGAGTAATTTACTCGCTGTATTGTTATAAAAATTGTTGTCAGAATTTATGTACGTGAAGTGAATATTAAGAAGTGATCGTCCTGGACAAGCAGAGAGTGTCTGTAGATTATTTGTATATATTTGAAATTTAGTATTATATAAGACATAATAATTTGTGTCATAAAAGTATGTGTTTGTGTCGTGTAGTAATGTATGTTTGTGTAGTACTATCATAGTTGCGTTCATATAAACAATTAGACGTTTTAGAATACGTAAAAGTTGTGACATGTTTTTGGTATTAGTGTGAAGGTGCGAGTTTTGTATTTTTTGTATTTGTAATTTTGATTTTAACATAGATAAATTATAAGAACACATGAAAATGCATAACACATGGTAACAAGGAATTAAACGTAAATTAAATCTGAACAAAAATAGTCATTTCGACGACAATGTTTTCAAATCTTCTTCGCGGTCTATGCGTATAGCTATGGAGTCTTGTGTCTTTCGTATGTAAATTTTTCCGTATGAAGTCCAAGAACTGTGGTAGTTATTTTCTTTAACGAACATCCTCGCTAGATAGGCAAGTCTTCTCCCATAGCTCGTTAGAGATTCGTCGACATACACAGGTTTAGGTAAACCTGACAGTTTAAGATGAGACGTGTTGAGTTTATTGCTTTGGTTGGTCTTGTTAAAGCTTCTACATTTCTTTAGAAAAGCATCCTTACATGTCGTAGTCGAGAAATTCACAAAAATATGGTTATTCAGTTCATTTCTAGTTCTGAGGCGATAAACGTCATGAATATCGCCATCCGAAATTGGGTGCTGTATCACCTCCCCCACTGTCTTAACCAGCGAGCTTAATATTAATTTATTCTCAGGGGTTTGTTTAGGTATATTTCTAATCTCAATACACGATGAGCGTGTGTTTCTTTCAAGTATCTCAAGCTTACTCTCGAGCGATACAATTTTTAGTTCGTAGGCCTTGTTCTTATGTTCCATCTGTGTAACTTTTTCCATAACTTCATCATACTTTGCAGATAGAAACTCAACGCTTTTTTGTATCTCGGTATTCTGTCCCTGAATGACTTGCACAGCCTCAATAATCTTCTCTAATTTAGAGTTCTGTTTACTTTCAAATGACGAAAACATTTCCCTTATCTGGTCGGCCATAGATAAACAAGGGGGGGATTCATCATCATCTAGAAGCCTTCGCTTAGACCTATGAGTGATATTATGGTCTGCAATTTCAGGTAGTATTTGATTTTGCGAGGATAAATGAAGCTGGGTATCCGATCCATAGCCTGTTACCGGCGTCATTATGGACTTAGGCGGATTAATTGGCAATGGTGGAGTACGTTTTAGGGACATTATTTATAGTTAAGAGCAATTTCAATGACCGTTAAAGTACTCACAATAACTTGTTTATGTTCTTGTGGTGAGCTGCGTATGCGCCGTGTAGGTAGGGTTGATAGGGCAGGGCCAAAGCTCGTAGATACGGAAGGCGGGACTGCGGTATCTCCACCTAGTGGGTGTGGCTAGCAGGATCCGAGTGACGTACAGCTGTCACCTTCTGCACACGGTTGTCTCGTTTTAATTGTCTTACTTATACACCTCCTTACTATTGCTGCGCTCCTGGTATATCACTTTATTATTTACGAATTTAATTTTTAATTTTTTATTTATAAAATGAATATTATAGCGGTTATTACTGACACGACCGTACTGTACGGTATCCAGAGGGGAGAGGACAATGATCGAAGATTCAATGTTTCGGCCCAAAAAAATTAATTTTGTACTGAATCGATTTGAAAATCGACTGTCGATTTTTTGTGTTGGTATAAAAAAATATTTACAATAGTTACAATTAGCTGAATGTATTAATTTGATAGGTAATAAAAATAATTCTTATAATCGAATTCCTTGAACTAAAAAAATCGATGATTTTACTGATAAGAGATCCCACAGATTGTTTAATGAATATTTTTGTTTTTCATAAAATGGATTTATATTTATATTGTAAATACAGAAAAGATATAGAATCGATCCTTTAGAAATCGTTTTTTTCAATAATCGATTCTTCATGTACTGATTCGAATCGAATCAAAAATCCGTACAAAATAGTTTATCCTAACGCCATTTTCCGTGCCCCGCTCTCCGCTTACTTTTGATGCCCGCTGGCGATAAGCAAATATATATAGTATATAGAAGAAGTGGAAAGAAGACCAGCACTTTACGAGAAAAGATTAAAAGAATATTCTGACATATGATAAATACTAGGCATGCCTTTTAAGTTCTCTCGTTTCCATATTTATAGGCAGTTTTGAATTTGGAACAGTTCTATATTCGAATGTGTTTAAATATTGAATCTCAAAACATTTTAAATACACCTTCTTTAAAGTGGAATAAATGTTATAATTAGTGGTTTGAGCGAAGGGAAAAGTGTACTAAACTATGTGGTGAATACTTTGAAAATATGCAGTAATTCATTAAAACTTTCTACACTCATTCGAAAACTTTTACGCAGTATGAATGCGCAAATAATGACTGTCTCCTCCAAATGCATATCGTTAAATGAACCATGGATTTACAAAAATGTTTCGTGACTGTCATTCGCCGTGTGCGCACCCAGATTTTAAGACGCGACGCGACATGACAAAAACTTTTTTGTCGCAGCGACAAAAGTCACCCGTCAGCGCACTGCTTAAGTATAATAATTGATTATTTAGTGTGACAAATTGTAATTCAAGTATTACATAACCAAATATTTAACAGCAGCATTGATAGCTGTAAAATGAAGTAATAAGTGTTTTGAAAAATGATTGTTTTTTGAAGGATAAAATTTCAATAATATTCAACATACTACTGTTTCTACATAATTATTTAAAATTACTAAATCAATATATTAATATTTAATTGAGTTTGTAATAGGTTATACTCAATGATGTTATAGTATTTTTACTAGAACATCATTGGTTAAACTAATACGAGTTTCTTTAGTAAAACCTTTTACCGAACTACCTTTACTTTTACAGTTTTTAGAATTCCGTGGAAAACATTGTACCTACCTACGAGGAATTTAACAGTTTAGCTATACCTATTCTTCTTTCTGTCTGCTTTCCTGGCTATAACACTACCTACATTATTAAATACATACCTACCTATATTTTCTTATAATAAGTATAAAATATTTAAAAATATACAGCTTTACGGTTATGTATGAGTTTCTTTCCTTTATTACATAATTGAAGTACTTAGTTATTGAAATTTATTAGTAAAAACTTACTTTTCGTTACTTGTGTACAATGCGGTGGGTTCACTGTTTTGGCCAGTTTTTCTTTGATTAGGATTGACATAATCAAAACGAGTAATGTCGAATACAGATTCATCTTGTCCGGGTATTGCACTCCGTACTGTTCTGGTACAATTTAAATGTAATTGTGTTATTTATATCCTCGGAACTGAGCCTGTTGTTCAAATTAGGGTTCAGTATAATTTGATCACTGCGAAGTGTTATCAAATAGGTACCTATTCGCAAATTTTATTTAGTAGGTAGGTAACTCCAAGTAAGCTTACCTACCTTCACCTTTTCAAAAATAACACTTTTAGATGACTTTGAAATTTACCACATTTAAAGTCTATTGCATGTTAGTTGGATATAAAAGTGGATACGGTACTTACATCTTTTTTTTTTGTCTGTCTGTCTGTTTGTTCCTGGTAATCTCTGAAACCTCTGCACCGATTTTGACGGGACTTTCACTGGCAGAAAGCTGATGTCATAAGGAATAACGTATGTAAATTTTTTTTGACTAGTTTCGCGCCGCGGCGTAACTCGCAATTTAGAACAATAACTTGGATTGGATCCTTGCATAGGGACCTTGAGACCCTTTGAGTCGCATATCTACGCTAACCGCTAGACTAACGAGGCAGTTGAGAAGCACAGACTATGATTTTAATATTTTATTAAAAATGTAGCCATGATTCGGTCTTTCCTAGTAAAAAAATATATTTCAATTATTTATCATAATGTACGGGACCAAAACAGATTAATTTAAACGGCATATTTGTATGTTTTATATCTCGCAGCCGTTGAGGAAAAAATACCTACTCTTATTAGTTTTTATCACACAGTACTCCTAATTAAGTTACTAGTACGCGATAATCAACTGTTAGTTAATTTTTAATTGCAAATTCACAAAACATCGTACTAATTATTATAATATACTAATTATGAAAAATGAAAAACACTATTTGGTTAATTAAAAATATTGACTAACTAATTACTAGATAGAGTAACTGAACACTATTTTCACTGGTGTGCTAACTAAGCAAAATTTTGAGTGTCACATCTCTTTTTAAATTCTATAAAAATATCGAAATAAATTAATAGAAGTGCCTATTCATAACTTCAAATTAACAGCTTTAAAAAAATATCTAATCGGCTAATCTTTAAAACGGCTGGATCGATATCGATGAGACTTTCACTGGGCCCTAACTGATGACATAAGGAGTAACTTAGGCTACACATATTTAAATATACTAAAATTATAAAAATGTATAATTTAGCTTGCTAAATCCCGGGAATGGTTTAAATTGAAAAGTCATTTTAGTGTTGAATGACCCGACCCATTTATCGAGAAAGACTAATTAACATCACGCTTCGACAACAGGAGTTGGGCATCAAAGAAAAATTCAATATTTTTTTAAAGTTATAAATTAAAACTACAAATAAATAAAATAGAAGCGTCTGTTTGTAAAACTAGAAGAGCAGTTTTTTACTAAATGCATATGAAATTATATACGTTACTTACATCAAATAAAATACTAATATGTTTGTCTCGTTGTTTCAGCTAATCTCTAGAACGGCAGCTCTGATTTTGACGGGCCTTTCACTGGCAGACAATGATATTATAAGAAAGATAGGTTACTTTCATTCATACTGCACGGCGTCCGATATTGTTGCGATATGATACGACGTACTTATTTAGAAGTGTATACATACGTTACGATTACGAATGCGAAAGATAATGCGGAATGCGTGGTAAAGAAAGAGATAGCTATCTCTTGTGAGTTGCACTTTGAGGAACGTAGTAAATTATACACTAACTAGTTAGAATTGATACAGATATGACATTGAATATCGCCATTTGCATGTTTGCTAATAGTTACTGATTGGTAATGAGTGCTTTGAAAAAATGTATGTAGTAAAAATAAAACAACGAAGAAAATTGTTTTCGATTTACTTTCAATAACAATAAATATGCAATAAATTTCTAAAATTTCTACAGATAAAGAAGGTTTATCAAATCCACCGCAATAGATGTTTCACATCAATATAATATAATATATATTCACTATTTTGTGTTGATTCCTTTTTGAAGTCAGTTAATTTTGTTTCCATAAATATATCGACATGCTACCATGAGAGAAAGAGCGGAGTTGCCTTTTTAACACGCTTTTATTAGTTTGGTTTGTATATGTGAATCTATGTAAGGGATATTTTGAACGTGATTTTCCCCCACTTCAAAACGTCTAATTGAATCGACATCATCATCATCATTTTATAATATCAAAATAAGCATTTATTTAGTTTATCGGTTCTCAATGAATATTAGATGCAAAGCAAGGCAAGCAAGGAAAATTAAAGGCAAATATTTTGTAATCTACCCAAAAATTCATTAAAGTGAAATGTGAAACCACCTAAATAAAATTAAATGTAAAACTAAGGACAGTTTTTATCACACTACAATTTTATATGGACACAAACAAATTTTACCATGTATCCTTTCGAACTAGTGTATTTATCTTCCTGCTTAAAATGTGCGAAACAATTAGTACTACTTATCGTACTATCCGTATTCACTTCTTTCCGCCTGAACAATGCTAACCCATTTTAGTCTCGTTAGATCATCACTTGGACTGTTTTTTACCAACATACATTCTAACACTATTATTGCCAAACTATATAATCATCATATTAAACAAATATTAAAATAGCATATCTATGGAATGTATGCGCTATGTATTGTGCCTACAATATCCCTTCTGTTTGATTAATCCGTGACGCTTGCCAGGCGTCCGTTTTATCATTGTCGCCCTGCAGCTACATTCATATTCTCTATCCTTTTTTAACGCGTCTTTAATAATACAAGATATAATTTAATAATTTCGGTAAATGGAAAACAAAACCGTGAAAATACAAATATTACGTAATTATAAATACTTACGCCTGGTTATATGTAACTCCATAATTTCTATTTACCTTGGAACCATAGTTTTTACACCTTCTTATCACACAGCTCGGCGTTTTGGTGATAACTCTCAAAAGGAATAATTTTCTACCGTTTTTGCAATATTATTCATAAGCTTCGAACCGCGGCGTTACTCACGATTTACATCAATAACCGCGGGTAACACCGCGGGACTCAGCTAGTTGCTAATAAAAAATCGGCCACATTCGTGTCAGGTCACGCATAGAATAAGGTTCCGTAGTTACCCATAATGGCTTTCGTCGTGTCCAATAGATAATTGTTATACATAAAAACTTATTATTTTGTCATTTTTATACGAAGATTTCCAAGTAGGTAAGCGTATTTTAGAAGTTACGCCTCTATAACTCCATAACTAAAAATGTTACGTAAGCCTTTATAGTTTTTCAAGATCATCACATGGAATACCATCTTGAATTTTCGCGGAGTTTTCGAGCCAACCATTTAGCTTTTAGAGGGGGGGACGCCCTGTTTTGAGAAAAAATGCCTTTTAAAGTTGAATAACTCGCAAACCGCTACCGCAATAAAAAAATTGTCTTAGCAACCCCGCAATGATTTTAAAAGACCTATCTAATGATACCCCGCACCATCAGGTAGACGCGAGAAAAAACACATCCCCACTTTACGTGTAGGGAAGATACCCCAAATAAAAATATTTTTCATGATTTTATTGTAGTGCTTTGTCGACGTAATAGAAACATATTCATGCAAAGTTTCATCTTTGTAGCACCGTTTGGACGGAATGACGAGAACAGACGGACGGACATGACGAATCTATAAGGGTTCCGAGTCATGAATTACGGAACTCTAACAAAGAATAGCACAAGTCATTTTTTTTTTATTGAGCATTTTACATATTTTATGAACAATCATTCATCTATTACATTAAAACTATATTATTAGATATTTGAACAGGTTCGTCATTTTTGTCATTGTCTTGGTCACTAGAGGTGTCGCCTTCATCTTCAGAATCTTCCTCAGATACTTTCTGGATGACCAGCAGATCGTTAAACAGCTCCGAGTGGTACATTGCGGCAGTCTCTACTTCCACCTCTGCTGCTGTCACTATATATACGTGTAAGATGTAAAAATAATCTTTGTCATTAATGCAAAAGTAAAGTAAACTCTCTGTCTGTCTGTCGAAATGAAATGAACGGGTAAAAGCTAGTATGTAATATTATTTCGATAAAAAACCTGCTACAAAAATCGTTTGTACACTTTGCTGGTTTACATACGTAAAAAATAAGGATTTCATAAAATATTAGGGAAGATCAACGTAAAATTAAATGATAAATTACAAAACTTTAAATGCTTCTTTTCTTAAAGACATCATTTTCATCAAACATATATGTTTGTAAAGTTGTAAATTCTCAGACTCAATGAACACCTAGACTCAGACCAATAATTTATGGATCGCACTAACTCACATCACTCAGCGCACCATTACGACATCCGCAAAGTAAATGAATAATTATTTCGTGTCTTATTTCATATTAGTGAGGTTTATTTTTAGATAACAAAACTAATCTAATGCTTTTAAGTATTTACATTAATTTATCTGTCCACTGCCTTGGGCATTCTTTAGATATACACAACATACACCTACGCTGCCACCCAGTCCGTTAGGTTAGGTTCACTAAGTAATTTAAAACGAAACTTATAAGCATATTTATATAATAGCACATATTACTTACAACGCAAGTTCATTAAAACTGCAACATTTTTTTTCAGACGAGCTAAATCCGATTCTATTTCACATTGAACATTTTCGTAGAAGTCGGGATTATTAACATCAATGTTTTTAATGCTGTTTATGTTACTTTCACTAGTTTTTTGCTCTTCCGTCATGTTTATTTATTTTTTTATTTTGAACGGTGTGTCAATTGAATAATAATTATACTATGAGAAATAATAAGAATATTGATACACCTTATTTCAGATTTCCCGCCAATGACCAATAATTCTTCATTTTCCTCCATTGACCAGTGCTTATAACCATAGACTTTTTTGCACGCCCCCAAGAGATACAAAATTATCTAGAAACGTAATGCAATGAATAAATCGCGCTAACATATTAAATTCACATTAAATTTAACAGTTTGTAATCCATATTTGGTATATTCTCACCAAGCTTACTTTTTTTTTATTTCAGTCTACAAAAGTAAATCCACTTTGCCTGATGGAAAGCATGAGTAGAATTCAGCAGTACAGGTCGCCATCCACAGTGTGAGTGCAGCATGGTGACCTAAACCTTGGCGGCCTTGTGAGATGTTACTGCATCAGTATCCCAGCCTCCGGAGGCCGCAAGAAAAATGCAGATTCTCATACTCGAAATACGGTCGAGTGCAATTTGTGTTGCAATCGGCCTATTTATTATCTATCTATATATAAATTTTAACAAAATAAAAATAAATGAGTAAAACAGTTGGTTTCATAGACAATACTAGTTTTTCATAGATAATAATAGACTGTCTAAAATGTTTCATAGACAATAAGGTGCTTTGTCAATGGTATATTTGTTCAATTTGTTGGTTCTGTCTGTCAAACGAGAGCTGAGTAGGTAACGTTTCTTTCTTCTCGTAGACTTGTAGTTGTCGTGAAGTTTAATTAGTGTTTGCTATTTTTAAGGAGTGTGAATTTCGCTCATGATTGTTTACTAATATACGTATTTGTGCTGTTGAAAAACTTTTCCACAATGATGAGTGACGACGATCGTGATATTGATATCGAAAGTGATGTAGGTGTTTTCCTGGTTTTGACAGTTCATTGGTTTTGTGCTGCATGTTTATTTTCAGTCATAATATTTTTTTTCGTTTGCAATTTTCCAGGCTGAAAATGACTCGGATTCTCGTACACATGCTAGAAATAGTGTCGGTGGAAGCGGCTATTACTCTCAGGTAATGTCAATTTTGAGGCAAAGAATTTTAAACATCTTGCACAGAACCTATAAACTAAATCTTTACCCTCTTTTCTTATCAAAATAGCTTCAATATCGCGTTTTATTTCTAGGCAGAGAAAAGGGCACACCACAATGCACTAGAAAGAAAAAGAAGGGATCATATAAAGGACAGTTTTACCTCACTACGAGAAGCAGTACCTGCACTACAGAATGAGAAAGTGGTATGTTTACCTTTATTTAACCTTATTACATCAACATGTTATTTATTGGTCCCATTTAAAGCTAAGGAATCATAGTAAAAAAAAACTTGTTTTGAACAAAAAAAAAAAAATACCACATGCACATTTAATAGTATGATAATAGTCTGTTTTACATTTCTGTCAAACTTTCCATTAAATGAAACAGAAAATTGTGAGACATTCATATCTCATGTAAGTTCTTTTGAATGACTTTGAAAAAATTGTGTACCTGTGCTTATGTGGTTTTACAATGATCTTAATCATTACCAGATGTGTTCCATTAAATTTATTTTGTAATAAATTTAAAAGCAATAATAGTATTGATTGGTCTTAGATGCACAATGTAGAATTAGTGGGTAGGTATTCATTCTTTTTAATTCCTATTTTTTTTGCATCATTCTCCTGCTATAGAAATAAAAATTGTTGTCGGTAATTGTTCTCAACAAACAAAGGATTTAAATCACACATGCAAGTTCTTGTTGTTATTTCATGTTTGATTTAGTAGTAGTTTTTTGTTATAAGTTTTTAAAGAATATGTATATATAATGTGTGTGTATATGTAATGTACATAGATGCAGAATTTTTTTCTCTAGAAGAAAAATTCTTCATAAGTAACTTGGATAAAATTTACACTTAGCATTCTGTTTATGAATCCATTTATACTTTTTGAATGGAGAACCAGAAAAGAGGCATATATTCAACAGTGGATGCAAATATTCTGCAGAAGAACTTGCTATTTATGCAGAATATTTGGAATCATGATAGTTGTCATGGTAGTTATATAGTTAAAATTTCACACATTGTAGGATCTGCTTCTAATAATATATTCAAGGATTACTACTGTGATTATGTCTACTATAAACTGTGCAATTTTATCAAAATATTGTTAATAATTAACTTTTCCTTGCTGAAAGAGGGTAGTCTATGTAAGACTACCCTCTTTTTAATAAAAGATTATGTAAATCTTATTTTTCATTTGAACGACTTTGCATGGTATTTCAAATGCAAAAGCATTACATAATCAGTGTACTATTCTAATAATTCTTTAAGCTTTTTTTGTTAATTCGCAGTATTTTTTTCAAATATGTGTAATCAGGTCAATGATAACGACCCAATATGGCCTCAGCGGCCAATTTATTCGGAGACTGGCCAACTAGGAATAAAATATTATAGCACTCACTGTACCCTCACTCTCATAAAGGGGATGCCTATTTGACACGACCCAGTAAACATCACTTGTGAACGCTTATTAGCCTGACCTGGGTATGGAACTTGATTGGCAGTCACATAGGCTAACTGATAGACCATGAAGGCAGAATCATCTGATTATACATATATGAATAGAATACTGTTATGGCAATCATTGTTTTTTTTTTGCTTTATGTTTGTTAGTTCTTATTTGTGTGCAACAGACAGTTTTCTAAAATTAGTTATTTAAATATTACATAATAGTTAGTAGAAAATCAGTAATTTACATGGTACTACTTATAACTGTCTTGTAAAATAAGAGCTTACAATATATATCATTTCATTACATTTCATGTATTTTATCACCATCTTTATTGATAACATTGTACTCTTTATATAGAGTTCTACGAAATTGCAGGCGAGTCGAGCCCAAATACTTAAGAAAGCAGCTGAATACATACAATTTATGAGAAGAAAAAACAACTCTCATCAACAGGACATTGAAGATCTGAGAAGACAAAATATGTTACTTGAGTCACAAAGTAAGTGCCATTTGATTTTAGTCTTTCAGTAGACTTTAGTGTGGCTTATTATTCTGTATAAGCTAGTCCAGTAGATCAATATTTATAATATGTCTAAATAAGATTAGTCTATATAACATTATTATGTCATGTACACAATGACTGTTCCCTCCTACCAGCAAAAACTACCTTTTTTATATTTAAGCCTACTCTGCCTGATGGAAAGCATGAGTAGGGACCACCATCCTCATTGTGAGTGCATACAATGCAGCATGGTGACTCACATCATGGAGTGAAGCCAGGAGAATGATATAGAATGATTGATCACACTCACCAACGAAAAACGAAAGGATGAATACTGTTGTCTTTGGTTGGTCCCCTGTGTGAGAGTAGTACTGCCCTGCTCGAGCCAGCATATTCATGCTGAAATCAGCGTGGCTCTATTATGCACCTTTGCCGTTTACCTACTAGTTTAGTCTGATCTAAAGTCCTCAGTAGCCATATAAGGTATTGTAAATTTTACAACCATTCATAATTACCGAATGACTCTGTTATAATACATACATCTCTATTTTATTTTAAAACTACATTTACATATAAGATTATTTTTAAATAATATATTTAGATGATATACTATTTCACTATCACTCCAAGTATTCAAGGCTTCTTGTTGATTGATGTATTATAGTTAATTCATATTATTATATCATTCAGAATGAATAAGATTAAATTTTGATACTTTGACTGTAGAAATCTCATGTCTTAAAACAAGCAATTCTTGTATATATATTTATTTATATACATACATATATTTGTGATCCCGGAAATGGCTCTAACCATTTTGCTGAAATTTGGTATATAGGGAGTTTTGTAGGTTTATAATCTAGATTAGTCTATGTTTGAAAAAATCGCGTTTTTTTTTGCGTTTTTCTTTAGTACTCTTAGCATTGCTTGCGACATCTTTACTTCTCTTTCAGTAACAATTGGATTGTGGTTATTACTCCAACACAGCAAAACTAGCTACTTGAGAGAATAGATGGCGTTGTTAATCACTAAATATGGTAACCAAGCAAAGCACGGTCGCCCAGGGTGACTTGGGCAAAAGGACTGCTTAAAGTACTAGTACTTTAAGAAGTCATTTTGCTTTTCGTACTGCAATGAGTTCCATCTTAAGATAGACATCCTTTGTGTGAACTACAAATTGTTATTTTCTGTGTTAGTGTTCTATGCGTATTTGCAAAGTGCAGTGTCCTGTCGTGAATAAATAGAAAATAAATAGAAAAAATTACACCTCCATCTTTTTTAAATATGTATATTTATTTCAGTACGAGCGTTAGAGAAAGCCCGGACTACAGGAAATTATGTGGATGCCCATGAACTAGGACTTGGCATTAAATCTGAGGGAGATTCACACGATTCTGACAGTTCTGATGGTGAAGGTACTACGCGACGCGTTAAGAAACTCAAGATTAATGGAGTTATGTCTAGTAATTAAGCTTCTGGTTGTGAGATGAATTTGTCTTAGCTAATGAAGTCAGTTGACTATAGTCAATTGCAAGTAAGAACCATCGGTTGTTGATTTTTAAGATCTATCAGCACAGTGAAGTTCCTATTTGTTGCAATTATTATAGTGGGACACGGCAACCGTTGGTGTTTGTTCCTGCTTGTTTCAATGATATCCACAGTATATTTTACATAAATATAGTTCTTATATATACTATATAATATATATATATATATATATATATAGTATATATATACTATATATATACTATAGTATTGATGTACACTGAGTACTCTTTAAATCTAACATGTTTTTAATTACAAGTATTTTAACAAAAGTACTGTTAATTTTTTATTTGTTTGTTTATAATGTGTGTGGTTTGCAAAGATGTGAACTTTTCTTATTTTTATACAATACTTGATTTTAATCATATATATAACACATCACTACAGTTAATGAAATGCATTTTATTCAATAGATTTATTATTATCAAAATAGATGTGTATCGCCTTTTATAAGATATGTGGATTAACAAAGGAACAAAAACGAAATAAAAAAATATTTCTGTAGAAAGCACCAAGTAAGAGTTCTATTTCGGTAGTAGTTTTTGCAGACATATATATATATAATGTTAGTTTCGTTTATCTACATAGAAAAAGACCGGCTTAACATAACTTACTATAGTTGAGTGTCAAAGGGCTTACCAACTTTTATTAGCAATTTATTTTACTTTATTGATCTCACATGCTGTATGAATAAAGTTATTTAAATTCAGACATCCTTATAACCCTTCGATTTCATTAACTTTGCCAAATACAAAGTATTAGCTAAGAAATGTTCATCTTATCAACTTTTAAACTTGTATTTTAATACTTAAGTACTTTGGGTAATTACTATGCAGTAAGTAAAACTTCTTGTTGAATTTTCTTATATCTAAATGTGTTTAATTTTAAGTACAAAGCCAATAAATTTAATTTTAATATTCAATTTTGCTTTAAAGTGATTTTGATTATATCATTTACATACTTAATGTATATCTACGCCATTAGTAGTTGTTGAAAATCGCAAATATGTCGTGACTTTTTTAAATGTTGTTTAAGAAAGAAAAGTACTACTAATGGCTGATAAAGTATTATATCAAGCCAATTGTTTTGTTTTTCTCTCTCGATTTTTTTATCTTTAATATTCGAAACATCACACATACACCACAGAAGGACTGTTAGTCTCAAAATGTAATTAACCAACTTGTTTAGGGTGAATTTGCGGTTGTGTTTTTGTTGTATGTAATGTAATCTTCTAAAGTTTGATAAATTGTAACCATTTTTAGCGTAAAACAATTGATTTGTGTAAATTTAAAAAATGTGTACAAAATGTGTACATGTATGTATGTATGATGTAAGATAATTCAATTCGAAGTGCATAGATTAAGTTTTAGTCTTCTTGAACAATGTCTTAGGCACATTTTATGTACGTAAACATTGTTCAAATTTTTAATGAATATTTTTTTTTAATAGAAGCGTACCTATGTGCATAATGAATTAAGATAGTTATTTTTATATTTTGTCACTGGAAATATCTGTTAGATGTTAATAATATCTAACAGATATTTTTAAATGAACAATGTAAGATTTTTGTATGGCAACTGATGTTTGTTCTGGAAGGCTAAATAATAGTTTTAAAGAAAAATTACATTAATACGCTGTTATGTAGTTGTTTTCTTTTTAACCGACTTCAAAAAAAGTAGGTTCTCAATTCGTCGGAATCTTTTTTTTTTATGTATGTTCAGCGATAATTTCGTCGTTTATGAACCGATTTCAAAAATTCTTTTTGCATTGGAATGGGCGTAGCTTACAGGTGGTCCCATCGTCACCATATCTGTATCTGATAATGGGATCCCAAGGAAATTGAGGGAACTCCTCAAATATCATAGGCACAATGTCGCGATTTGGGTATCCGGAATAATTTTTCATTGAAGTCGGTTCCTTTTTGTTAAAATTATTAATTGAAATATTAAGATTCAGGTAATTTTTTTGAATGTTCTTTAAGTTTATTTTTTTCGATAGATGACCATCTTACGTCATGTTCTTGTCTTTGAATTCAGAATAAATGT
The DNA here is from genome assembly GCA_932526445.1 of Phragmatobia fuliginosa. NCBI lineage: Eukaryota > Metazoa > Arthropoda > Insecta > Lepidoptera > Erebidae > Phragmatobia > Phragmatobia fuliginosa. Next base: position 11,493,561 of record OW052074.1, on the reverse strand, counting down.
AAAAGTAGAAAATGCATGCAGCTACAAGCAAGCTATTTGTTTGCTATTTAAATTGTTCAGGCGTTAGTAAACGTATTGGCAGTTTTCTTTAATCCCTACTAATATTATAAATGCGAAAGTAACTCTGTCTGTTACACTTTCACGCCTACACCACTGAACCGATTTTGATGAAATTTGGCATGAAGATAGAACTGAACTTGGGAAAGGACATAGGCTACTTTTTACCGCGATAACCGACATACACGCGGGAGGAGCCGCGGGCGAAAGCTAGTACTTATATACTTTGGCCCGTGCTATATAGCTTGGAGTTCTTAGACGAAAAGTGACAAATTCACCCACAATATTATGTCCACGTACAAAGTATTATTGTAAATTTGAAATAATATAAAAAAAAAATTAACTTCTTTGTCGTCTGAACGGTTAACTTATCTGTTGAAATAATATAACGTGAGTAAAATAATCTAAAATATCAACGCATACTATTTAACAGTATAAATGTCATCGTGAAATTGTAAACACCGTTAGATTATAATATCTCGCGAGATTGTAAACTCGAAAGATTGTGAACCGTAACTACTGCTTACAATTTAATTTTACAAATTATTTAGGGTTACGGTTCCAAAGTTTAAATGAACAAAAATAATAAAAATTACCCACAATAACCGAAATATGGTTACAGTTTGACCAAATTTCTAGGTTTTTCTTAAATGCCCATAATTTTCATGCATGGTAGATAGATTTTTTTTCAGATTTTTCTCATTATGGTTACAATCAATCCTGTCACCCCGTTTACGTTGACGTTGAGTTCTGGGGCACCGTATAGAGCACCTGACCATGGAAGATGGAGCGTATGATTTTTTGTATGCAGGGATTAAATTGTTTTTTACTTTATTTTCTTTATTATTCATATAACTGTGTATTATTCGAAACAGAAAAAATATATTGATTTGTGTAGTGTTTAGTAGAATGATTGAATTGAGAATGATTAAATTTTTTAGGTTATATAAAATTAAAAGAAAAACCCAAAATTTAAAATAAAGATATATACCTAACTGAAGCAATATTTGAACAATGGTTATTACCTTAAACATGATAGAGGTTGAACTTTTGGAGGTATTACTTATAAGTTTCGGGTATTTTGCGCCACGCCTCGCCATAACTTTTTTTGGCCAGGGTCGCCCTATAGATTCGTCCCCTCAAAGTTCCAAATGTTTTCAGGCGGTATGCCACTGACCACATCTTTCAAGTATTCTATTTAGGCAATGATGATTTCTTTTTCAACAGCTGCTTTGTTGCGCTTAAAATTTGATGCAAATCTTTGTGATAAACATAAATGTCTTTTTAATAATAATAATAATAATAATAAATCTTTATTTGCAAAAAATGTGGTTTTTAAGAAACAGTACCAGGGCAATTATCTTTGAATTTTGAAACTTTCCGGCCAATTTCATCTAAATATGTTCGAATTACAATACGAAAATCGAAAGCTGTCAAACGGAAACCATATTCGCTTAACCTTAGAATGCAATCCACAAACAGGGTTTCTACTTCATTTTAAAATGTCGTTGATATGGCATTTTAGATCGTAGGAGTTGTAGCTGATTAATAATTGTTCTTCGTGGGCTACCATATTCTTGGCATCTTTTCTGGAAATAAATATCAATTGGTACAAATAAAAATATATTGATACTTCTGGGTTTACTTTTAGCACACTTAAAAGGAGAGGTTAGGTTATGACCAAGACAGCAATTCAATAAAATATTTACGTTTACGTTGACCTGATCCACATCATCTTCCTAGCCTTTATTCCCAAGTTTATTTGGGGTCAGCTACTAGTTCAACCGGTTTTATCTGAATTTCAGTTTTTTCACGGAGCGACTGGCATCGGACCTCCGATACCCTAAGGGAGAACTGAAATTCGAAGATTGAACTAGTTGTCAGTATATTTGAGGGCACTGACTTCCCAATAACGATTGCCATAGATGTTCATGACAACCGGGACCGACAGCTTTATGTGCTCTCCGATTCACAATAACTCAAAAATATAATTACCTCAAAGCGCTGCGCTATTTCGAGATGTACCTAAGTGACTTTTTCGAATACAATTTTTTTTTGGATATTTTACGTCATACACAGGTGGCATAATCTGTCGTTAATAAGAAATGGCTAAAAAAATTTTGACAATTCAGTGCAATTACCCATACGGGAGCAACATTTTACGGTAACGCACACGAAAGATTGGGCATTGTATACTTGATAAACAAATAACAAAGATCGTGAAATAACACATGGTTATAATTTACACCTAGACTGTCGCCTGCGTGTGTCGCTTATTGCGGTAAAAACTTAAAAAGTAGCCTAGGTATGTCTTTTCTCAGGCTGTAGACTATCTTGGTACAAAATTTTATTAAAATTGGTCCAGTGTTTTTTTTTGTTATCGCGAACAGGCATATAGACAGAGGTGGCGGAAGACTTTATTTTATAATATGTAGTGAAAACTATCATATTATGAATAATATCATATAATAACTGTTTTTAGACTGTCGCGACTTTTACACATACGTTTTTACTACTACTACTACAACTACTACAAGAGTCCACCCGCGGGTTATACCACAAGCGGTATAACCCGTTCGAAACGTCGGAAAATAGAAGGTACCGTAACCTTTTTAATATTATCGCCAATAAGTACCGTTTACAGTAAAAACATGAATATCATATAATGATTATTAAATTGAAACTGATTACTTTTTAAATATATCATTATATTAATAATAAATATTGAGGAAGAACGTTTAAACTGTTACTCTATATATAGCTTCTATCGGATAAACCCTAATAGAGCGCTAACTAAAGATGAAAAGACAATAGGATAGAGAAAACCCCACTTATATTTTCTGTGTTTGTATAATTACAAAACGGGTAAATCAATCGAGCAATTTCCAAGGACACTAGGTATATTTTCCCGTGAAACTAATACTAGGTATATCTTATAGGTATAATATTATATTACTATATCTTTCAAATAAATTTATTTATATTACCTGTTAAAACTTGACACTTTCTCTTGACATAATTCTATACAACCCTAAAAATAAATAAAAAATATATTTTTGTCGATTTTTGTTGGATCGTCGACGATACGCCGAGCGCTATATGCGCGTCGCCTTGAGCGAGTGACGGAGGCCTGGTAGAGTTGAGCAGTTCGCATTTTCGAAAGCCCCGATTACATTGAGCCTCTGCAGCTGCGAAAAATGTCGCCTCCAAGGCAGTCCTGTATCGCCTAATCATGGAGAGTGTTTTCCCCCTTCCCCTACAGGACTATCGGATCAGACCTTAATTCGGAAGAGACTTATTGTGTAGGTCTTATCCGATAGCCAACATTATTTTAACTGTCAAAAAAGGTCACTTAATATTTTCTATTTAAATTATTATCTAGTAATTAGAGGTTCATGATTTGACTAATTGTGAACCACCAATCTGTTAAAACGGTTAAAACTAGCTTACGCAGCTCTGCCCGTGTGTATGTCGGTTGTCGCTGTAAAGAGCGACCAATGTCCATATTCAACAATCAATGTGTCAAAATCAGTGCAGCGGCTGAACCCTGTGAGCCCTAAAAACGTAACGAATAGACAGACAAATTAATTAAAAAATATTGTTAAAACTATCTTTTTTTTTGTAAATACTTATTTGAAACAGTTCATAGTGTTGGCAGCACTGCGTCTGGAATGCTAGGAATAATAAAAAAAAACACTAAATGGCGGAGCGCGGGAAAATCGCAATCGGGCAAGTACTTTTTCTTTTTAACTTAAGTAGTCAAAAACCTGGTGTAAAGGTTTCAACATTAATAATTTAACTGCTTTTATTTGTAGAAAGGTATTTGAACATTACATCTTGGGTTTGATCTGATACAAAACGTACTACCTAGTTAATAGTTTTATAGTACCTAGCCACAGACATGGTGTAATGAAGGTACATATTTACAATTGCTCGATTATAAGGTCACGGTAGACATACAATAATAAAATAAAAAATAAATATTGAATAACATTTACCCTCCTATAACTGTTTGGGGCTGTCCATTAATCACGTGATCGTTTTTTTTTTGCCATATTTTAACCCCCCTCCCCCTTGGTGATACATTTCGAGGTTTAAGACAACCCCCCTCCCCTCCATGTCACGTGTATTTTTTAGTACCTATAATCTAATTTTATTAGGGTCTCGGGTATCTAAACACGTATGGGTTTGATGAAAAAAAACTTTTTGATTTTCAGTTTTAAGTATGGGGACCCCTAAAATGTATTGTTTTTTTCTATTTTTATGTGAAAATCTTAATGCGGTTCACAGATTACATCTACTTGTGTGTGTGTAAAAGTGGCTGTGATATACGGACGGACAGACAGACAGACATGACGAATCTATAAGGGTTCCGTTTTTTCCATTTGGCTACGGAACCCTAAAAAGGCACAACACTCATTAAAACAACACTCCTTAACCAAAAATGTTTGTAAAGAAATGTAAGAATGTTGAGTGAGAAATGTTATTACTCACCCAACATATTCATGTAAAATCTGCCAAGTGCGTGTCAGGCCACGCACAGGAAAGGGTTCCTCAGTCACCCATAATGGTATGTGGCTTTAAAATCACATCCAATAGATAATTGTTACGTTTTCGTATTAATGCGTTAATTTTGTATGACTTTTCCAAGTGAGCGCATTTTACAAGTTAAAGTCATCTAATCCGTTATAGTTTTCCTTCAAAGTTCATTATATGGACCACTATCACGAAATTTCCAGATTTTTTGAGCCAGCCGTTTAGCTTTTAGAGGGGGGGGGACTGTTTTTACAAAAAAAGTGCCCTGTAAAGTGGAATATCTAGCAAACGGATACCTAAGTCGAAAAATCGTCCTAGAAACCCTGTATTGTTTTTAAAAGACCTATCTAATGATACCCCATAATCATGCAAAGTTTCTGCCTGCAAAGAGACTGCAAAGACTGGTTACAATAAACATTTATTGTTAACAACTCCTTATCAATCTTAATATAGATTAAATGTTGATTACAAGCCCGGGTCCTTTAAGCGGGGCGTGATAATGCATCTTACTAGGCCGCCATAGTGTGGGTCACCGTGCTGCACTGTACGTTGTGGCAGTGAGGATGGTGGTCTCCACTTCTGGATTCTGTTCATGCTTTCTATCAGGCAGGGCAGAGTCATTTTGGCAGCTAATATATAAGAAAAGTATATACAAGACAGCTCCATTCAATTTTTTTTGAAGTAAATAGATTTATTATCATTATTATGAGAAAATTTGTTAAAACTACTTATTTTCCGTTTTAGTTATCCGTATGCGAGTTATTCAACTTTAAAGCGCGTTTTAAGCGCCCCCCCACCTATAAGTTGAACGGCTGGCTCCAAAAATCGGAAAAAAATCATAATATTAGTTCATATTAATATATTGAACTTTCAAGGAAAATTATAGCTGTTTTGACAACTTTTTTATTTCAGGAGTTATATTGAACCAACTTGTAAAATGCACTCACGTGGAAAATTTCGTACAAAAAGAAAGAAATAAAAAGTAAAATTCATAATTATCTATTAAACAAGATTTTAAATCTACCTACCATTAACGATAACAACGGAACCCTATTCTATGCGTGGCCTCACACGCACTTAGCAATTTTTTTTTATTGATCTGAGGCTTAGATCAATTAAAAAGCGGCCAAGTGCGAGTCGAACTCGCCCATGAAGGGTTCCGTAGCAGAAAGTAACATCATCTAAAAGTTTTTGTAGTTTATTGTAACTTTCATCGATGTTTTAATAATAGTGTTTTGATTGAAAGAAATGTAAATTGCGGTTTAAGATATAAGACGTATTAAAAAAAGCTGCTTACTAGATCTCGTTCAAACCAATTTTCGTTGGAAGTTTTGCATGGTAATGCACATCATATTTTTTTTTTAGTTTTATCGTTCTCTTATTTTATAAGTTACAGGTGGGGATACACATTTTGCCACTTTGGAAGTGTCTGGAATAGAATACTTCGATATACCATGTGCCACATATAAAGCCACCTGAACCGGCTGAACCGCAAGTATCAAGCAAATGGAATTCGGTTATACCTAACAAAAGGATCAAAATTCTTCTGTTTACTTCTGGTGAGTAACTTTGACGGTCAAAGTCTAGTATCGTTGATTCAATAATTAAACAAAGACCCAGACTCAGGAACTCGTAGAGCATGCACGTGAACATTACCTAGAAAGAAAACTAGGCAAACTATATATAATAAATAGTTTACCTAGGTTTCTAACTCTACGCTATATAAAATTTTAGCCTCTTTTATTAATAAAAGTTTTGAAATGTATAAAAATAAAAAAAATCTTAAGCACATAAATATAGTTGATAGATCTACATACAAATAATTTTGATAGGTAGCCATTTCGAGTGGTGTGACGATTGGTACAGTTTTTTCGTTATCTAGATGTCATTACTTTGGCCGTCGCATTTTACGAATGATTGCTCCCCTGAGTTGTGATAGTGCTGTGTAAATGGAAATATGTGCCTGTGTAAATAAGAAAATAACTGTAATAAGTTTAATGAAAAAAAGCGGCCAAGTGAGAGTCTGACTCGCCCATGAAGGGTTCCGTAGCAGCAAGTAACATCATATAAAAGTTTTTTGTAGTTCGTTGTAACTTGTATCGATGTTTTAATAATAGTGTTTTGATTGAAAGGAATGTAAATTGAGTTTTTGATTTACGACGTATTAAAAAAAACTACTTACTAGATCTCGTTCAAACCAATTTTCGTTGGAAGTTTGCATGGTAGTGTACATCATATATTTTTTTTAGTTTTATCATTCTCTTATTTTAGAAGTTACAGGGGGGGGACACACATTTTACCACTTTGGAAGTGTCTCTCGCGCAAACTATTCAGTTTAGAAAAAAAATATATAACCTCAATATCATTTTTGAAGACCTATCCATAGATGTATGATTTTGATGAAAACATTTTTTTTGAGTTTCAGTTCTAAGTATGGGGACCCCCAAAATATTAATGCTGTTCACAGAATACATCTACTGACCAAGTTTCAACAGTATAGCCCTTATAGTTTCGAAAAAAAAGTGGCTGTGACATGACGAATCTATAAGGGTTCCGTTTTTTTGGCAACGGAACCCTAAAAACAGGCAAGATATATCTACATGACATAGACTATACAATATATAACATCTGTGTTCATTTAGATAAACGTAAAGATAACTTGGATCTAACTTGCATAAATCTTATGTATTAATCGAAAATCGAAAAACTAATAAGGAAATTTGTATTAAATTGTTGTGTATTTGCACACCATAAACAATCGTTGTATTATTGTTAAAATATCCATCTGTGAGTTAATTATAAAATACTCGTGCTAGTTTTCTATATGTACGAGTATATTATGTTGGCTATGTCCTTTCTTTTCATATAATTTCATTTAAATCCGTTCAGTAGTTTTGGCTTCAAAGCGCAACAGACACAGTTAGCGGCTAGTGGTAGAAAGTTGAAACTTGGCATATATATGTGTTTTTATTACGTCGACTAGTCACGTGTAATGAACTTTTAAGGAAAATCACCACGGCTTAGATAACTTTGTTAGTCAATTATAAAACTTTTTATAAAATTAACGAAATAATAATAAGTAAATGTAACAACTTATTTTGGGCCCGATTTAAATTTTATTAACATGCCATTATGGGCAACTATGGCCTATGTTCAAGTCGACAAACTGAGTCTAATCTGCCTAATGGATAGTATGAATAGAATCTAAGATCTCTTTGTGAATGTAAACAATACAACATGGTGATCAGTGATCTCTTTCTGGTGCATTACAGCTTCACAGAAAGAGATACCTGCGTCCCCGCTGTTTAGCCCGATTTCCACCGCGAGCGGAACGGACCCATTAATTACTCCTTTTACCTCGCAATACAAAACTGCATACATGTGTTTCCACGGCGGAGTCATTATTGAGTCCTTTCAACTCGCAATTGAATTTTAGTAGTGTTTCCACCGAAAAAGAGTTGAGCGGAGCGGACCGAGTAAAATGTGTCCGCTGTCTCGCCGACTAGTTTGAATTTGGAACGGACGCGCTCATTGTTGACATTGTTTGTGATAATAATTTGATTTAGATTTATAGAAGCTGTACGACAATACCCATGTTTATGGGACTTTCTCGAATGTGCCGACATAACCAAAATCTCCGTTTTGCACGTTTTTTTCTGAGCTTGAGATATAATAAAATATTCTTTTTCTTTCGGTATACATAGTCACTGTCCTCACTTGATTCCGTATCACTCGATAACATAGCGAATTCACTCAACAAAACACTACCGCACGTAAGCAGTTCAAAACTCCAACTGAACTCGCTCTCTGTGGAAATTGATATTCATTTCTCATTTTCCGTTCGTCTCACTCCGCCGAGTCCGCTCTGTCATTATCCGCTCGCAGTGGCAAAACTCTTTGTTGGTGGAAATGTAAACCTATTTTGTATAAAAGGAGTCCGTTCCGCTTACCATTTCTCGCTCATTACCCTTTCGCGGTGGAAACCGGGCTTTTGCGTTCAGACACGGGGCGGGGCATTCTTCCAGCGTATTAGCAATCAGTCAGTTGCGCAGTGGTGGCATTGTGACATCTCCTCGCAGTCGATCTTATTGAGTTACTCACCGAAGCAACCAAGTCCGATTTCTGCGTAAGTCGGTAGGTGACGCGATCTCCCTCCCTGCCTAGTCAAGTTTCGAGGCTTTACAGAAAGTTACCAACAGTGCGTTGGCGGGTATTCAGCGGCTGTTCTAGCCGTCAACCTATGAATCAATATCGACTAACCTCGACCTCCATTCCTCCCACTTTAATAAGCGAGTGAGAAGGAAAAGCATCACCAGGTTTTCGCGTTTCGTTCGAAAAGTATTCTTCTACTTTTTTAAACTTATAAATAATAGTACTAAAAGTATTACGATGTTCTGACGTTATTTCTCTTCTTCTCTTCTGTTACTGCTTGACTGAGGATTCTCCACCTTTCGAGGCTGGTGATTGAATTTTCTTTTCTCTTGTATATGAATCCTATCTATATCTTTCTTTAGTGCGTTGTTGTAACGATTCGTTTTATTTCTTCTGATTGTACCTCACACCTTGTATTCCTGAACTAAAAATTGGGTTGTATCGTTTCCGTACGGAGCTCCCACGGGCACCATGTAGCTCCAGCATCAAACTAGCTCCATGTCATCAAATAAAAACTTGTAATTGCTGATATTATTCCTGACAGGTATTATTTAAACGATATTAATTTGTCATTTAAGCCCGGTTTCCACCGCGAAAGGGTAATGAGCGAGAAATGGTAAGCGGAACGGACTCCTTTTAAACAAAATAGTTTTGCATTTCCACCAACAAAGAGTTTTGCCACTGCGAGCGGATAATGACAGAGCGGACTCGGCGGAGCGAGACGAACGGAAAATGAGAAATGAATAAACTCTTTGTTGGTGGAAACACATGTATGCAGTTTTGTATTGCGAGGTAAAAGGAGTAATTAATGGGTCCGTTCCGCTCGCGGTGGAAATCGGGCTTTAGTATTGTTATGAGCTGGATATTAAATAAATTAAAGTAGTCGATTGATTACCATAAAAATACCACAATATTTATAAACAACACTTTTCACCATTACAATGTGGCAATACAAATATGGCTGTCGAAATAACTGGAATGTACGATAATATTCGATCGATGTTTCTATACTGAATTGATTATTCTAGAGCTACTTGTAGCGCCGTCTAGCGTTGAGAAAATTGTTGTAATGTCCACAGTCACGCGCTAGCCAACACTAAATGGCGCTGTCCTTAATTCTTTTGTCTTCTAGATTACTCCCGTACAAACGAGATTATGGCTTATGGCGGAACAGTTTTACAAATAACAGGAAATTTGTTGACTTTTGAACACAAAAGTCAACAAATTTCCTGTTAATTTTACGATATTGGTCAATGCAATAACATTGCACAGTCTATGTATTTCTGACGAACAATAATGTCATGAAAAGTGTTGAAAACAAAAATGACTGAAGAATCTGTAACAGAAATAAAACTTTTTGGAACTGAAAAATATCTACATTTAACTGGTATAATATTTTCTACGACATGTTTTGTATCAAAAATTTGGCTCTTAATACTTCACCGAAACATAAGAAAGTATGATCAAAAAATTCTTGTGCAACTGGCTGTGACACGATTGATCCATTCTGTCTTGTTCTATCTAATGATTTATGGTAGCGAAAAACTGTTCAATGGAATCAAACTAAGTGGCTTGCCTATGATAACTGAAATAGCGTTAAGATGGTGGATGTATATTTACACAAAGAATTTGTATGAAAAAATTGTGAAAGTTTTTGTATCCGAGAAGTGGAGTTTTCTTAAATTATCCTTAGTGATATGGATTATTTCTCCCCTAGTGACTGTGTTATTTTATGGATTTATTATTATGCTGTTTAACTTTGATGCATTACGTTTTAATTTTAGGCCGGTGAGCATTACCTTGACTGTTTTAAAGGCAATTCCGCTTTGTGTAAATTTTGTTCTATTCACTATAGTGTTTTATACTATTGTCAAAACAAAATGGAAAGTTAGAAGCTCTGATGCAATCACAAACAGAAATTTCAATTTTAAATTTGCCATTGTAATTAAGATTTGTGTCATATCATTTATTTTGGTAAGCATAACAAGCGTTCAACTTTTCGTTGTCGATGTGCTAATAATCATTTTAGTTTTTGGCAACGGTAACCTAACTACTCATTTAATATTTCGTTATGTCTTCGCTATAACTTCTTTTCAAGGCATTGAAATACTTATAATTTTTCTTATTTTAATGAAACATTTAAAATAAAGTATATTGAAGCGTGTAATCAAAATAAATGTTGTCCTAGTTTTCCTTTAACTTTAAATTTAATAAAGTGTCATCAGCAAAGAACACAATATCGTCTAGGAAGGAAAGGTAAATCTTTAATGAACACGAGAAAAAAAGGCGCTATGAAAAGAGGAAAACGTTGTGAGAAATATAATATTGTATCATAGTAGGCCAATACTTCCTTTTCAAGGAGAGGCCTATGTCCAGCAGTGGACTGGTAAAGGCTGTTGATGATGATGATGATTATCATCATCATCCCTGTAATGGGACGTGGCATAGTGCCGTTGTGAGTCTCTTCTATCACGTTAACTTGACACACGTTATTTTTGAATACTGTATTTATCTGATTCAGCTTTTGTTCTAATTGTTCAGACGTCACACTAATTATACTGGATATCCTTACTAAAGTTACGACATAAGCAGTCGGTATGAATAGGCTTGTACATTGTTCATCTGATCTCATAGTTGCTTAAGAAGGACATCAAATCCATTCGTATGTGAACCTTATCTTAGGTTGAATATATTATTTGCTACTTAAAACGTAGCGTAAGCTTTTACTTAAAACGTAGTAAAAATAATTAAATATATATTTTTTTAACTGAGAAGGTTTTAAAAATTGAAGCCCTGAGTTGTTGTACTCAGTCTAACAAGTATTATAATTGGTAGATAAGCACTGACTGTAACTATAAATTTAACATAAGCCAGTCGCATTACTCATGGTTGAGCTATCATTCCGTGTGTGTATATGTATGTGCGAGTCTGATAATTTAGTTGCCATTGTGGGTTTCTCCATAATTATTGCCTTGAAATATTTTTATTATCCTGTTATTTTATATGCTAGACAATAATATATACATATACTGCCACTAAAGATAATTCCATGGGAATAACATAAACCACAGATTGAGTCATGTCTTCCTGTGACATTGTGTACGAAGATATAGCTGCTTCTCGTAATTGCAATTATGATGTACGTTGTAATTATGATGCACATTGATTAACTTGGCTGTACATTCAGGATTAATTCCTGGATAGTGAAAAAATATCTAAGTGTAAGAAGTTTCGGTATATGATATAAAGCTGCAATTTTTTGAAATACGATTGTCCAAATTAGTTATTATCTATAAAATATCCATAAAAATAAAATATTTGTGGAGATTAAGAAACGTAAATATCTTTCAAAATCAGCCTTAAAATAAATAGTTAAGAGATGTTTTCATAATAGGTAGATAATAAACCTTTTGGTTTTGGCATACTCTAGTTTCAATTTAAAAAAACACATTTTTAGATTTTATTTATATTTATAATATGTATTCATGATATCTATTATATTATTTATAGTTAATAGAATAGGGAAACCATTAGAGATTTAATATGTGAGTAGTTTTGAGATGTGCCTGTAATAATTAGAAAGCATTATAATATTTAACTACGTATGGCGAAAAAATAATAATTTCCTGTCCTTATTGTTTATAAATGAAACTTAATAGCAAAATGTAAAATATACACTATAAAAATTGAGTAAATATGTAGTAAAGTATGTCTTTTTGTCTTTTTACTTCACTGAAGCTATATACTATTACTATATTTCGGCATTTAATACCTAATCATGAACCTATAACAGCAAAGGAAAATGCAATGTTTAATTAATTATCACCTTGCTAACCATCACTGCACAGCCGCGTCTAGTGACGTGTTTTAGGTTACCGCAAGTGCTGTCCTACTTGTGTGATTCATTTGTAGTTCTTCCCTAAAATTAGGAAGTTTATCACATGACTATAAATGAGCCTTCAATAATGATCGTCTAGAAGAAATTTGAAGAATTCTTTGGAATTTTTCCTGAAAGTTTCTTGGTTCAAATAATTGTATTTTTATTGATACGAATAATGCGTCAGCACCATATCTGTGAATACTTACTTAAACATACTCAGATTTATTCATTTTTGACTGCCTTATTGGTCTAGTGGTTGCATATGCGGCTGCTGATCAAGAGGTCTCGGGTGCGATTCCTAGGTTGGACCAAATTGTATGAATCTGCAAATATTTATTTTGGAGTTAGGGTGTTTTCTATACATAAAATGTTTGTACAAAAAAATATATATGTTATGTATTTATATTTATCAGTTCTCTTCCAGAAGTCCAAATATTATTAAAAGTAATAAATTCTCAAGTGAATGTTCTTAAAGTGGTGTAGTTTGTACATAATATACATCTATCAAGTGAATTAATACAGAATTTCATAAATATCCTTTAATATTTTCATACTAAAACATTGGATAGGTAAGACAATAATATAATAAAAATATATTGTAATTAAGTTCCACTATTATTGGATAAGGATTCATTTGTTTCTAACTAAATGGATTTTAATTGTGTGAAAAAAGTTTTTTGAATAATGTTAACCGCATTTGATTACAATATAAGGGAGTTCCCTCTATATCTCGGTTAAAGTATTATTGCAGTAAATTGTTATGTATATAACGGGGATTGACCCTTTATCCTTCATGAATGCTGAGTCACATACGGCAAACGAATATTGACTCCGCTCCTATTTTAAGGACATACGTACCGTTAGAAACTAAATACAATATATTGTAAAAATAACAAATTCATATCAATCAACAAGCCACAATGTCCCACTGTTGGGCTCGGGTCTCCACTCAGGAGAGCGTTATAGGGGCCAAATGCCCATACTGGCCGAGTGGGGGTTGGGGACTGGCAAGACATGTTGTGGCTACGTAATCTTGTCGTTGGATGTTTTAAAGCCGCCTGAAGGCCCCCAACTAAGCTTCACGACTGCTATCTTATGATAACAACTGGTACCGACTGCTTAACGTTACCTCCGAATCACATATCGGTGACCGCGCCGTCGTAGCTTGCGCTCGGTGATTGTTTCCCCACGCCACGCCAATAAAACCCCACGCAATGGGGTAGACGCGAGATGAAAAAACATCCCCACTTTACATGTAGGGGAACTACCCCCAAAAGAATACTTTTAGAGATATTATTCTAGAACTTTGTCGCCTTAATAAAAACACATTTCCATGCAACGTTTTTATCTTCCTAGGACTAACAGTTTGGGCGGTAAGTCGAGGACGGACGGACGTACGGATATGACGAAACTATAAGAGATCCGAATCATGAACTACGGAACCTTAATAACGTTGTATATAATTGAACAAATTGTTATAAGATCTTAGGCTTCTTCATAAGGCTACTGGATATATGGAGTCTACCAATAAGAACGTCCTGGTTTAAAAATTGAATAAAACACTCAATTTTTTATGAAAAATGCATCCGATTGATTTATTTGATAGATAATTTTATGCCAAATATGTTTTAAGTAATAAATCGACGAAATGACCGCCGCGGCTCTTTTTGCAGACGGTCGCCCGTTCACGCTAATTTTCGATGACGCGGTGCACCATTTCGATAGTCGAAAGTAGGTTTTTAGGTCACGAATTTTAGTTGGATTATTGCTGTACACTTTAGATTTGACGTGACCCCAAAGAAAATAGTCTAAAGGTGTTAAATCTTGCTGGCCAAAGGTGTTATTTTTTGCAGATGTAATGGTGATTCATGAACCACACGTGGATTTGACTCACTCCAATAGCGACAATTTTGTTTATTAACAAATCCATTGAGCTAGAAATGGGCCTCATCTGAGAAGAAGATTTTGCGATGAAAATCGTCATCAGCTTCCATCATTTCCAGACCATAATCGGCAAATTCAGGACGGATACGATGGTCGGATGACTTCAACTCTTGTGCCTAAATAATTTTGTATGGGTGTAGGCCCAAATCCAACCGTAAAATACGCCAGGTGGTCATTGGAGAGAGCCACAACTCTCGTGAACGGCGTTGAACTGATCGATTTGTTATATCGCGCACAGAAGGAGCACTATGATGACCGTTTTTTGCGCGAAGCGCTCTTACTGTAGCGGCAGGACAACGCGAATTTGCGTAATAATTTAGGAAAATTTCCAGGCGTTGGTTTTAAGTGAAACGTGACACGATAAAATGGCGAACCTTACTAAACACATATCTCAAGAGACGGCAAAGATCCATCATCAAACATGGCCGCTATGAGCTGTCAAAACCAGGTCATCCCTATTGGTAGACTCTTTATGTGTTACAGTATGTTTCAAACTATGTTAGAAAATAAATTAACTAAGTAAAAATAAAGAAAAATAAGAAACATATAGTTAGGTATGTATTTTTACTATAACATATATTACATTTCTACATAAACCTACGAGCTTATAATGATACTTTTCTTTACATCGGAAAACATGGAAAAATATTTTAAAGCTAATTTTAACCAGGGTATCTTATAGTCGAAAATATTTAATGTACAATTATTAAACAATATGCATAATGCAAACAATATTTATTACTCAATATAAAAAAAAATGAATCCTTTACGAGCAGGTGATGCCAATTAAAAAATCGATCTGATTTTTAATTGACATCACCTACTCGTCTGGTTATGAGTTTAGTAATCAAAATTCATTTAATCGCATTTTTGTTTAGAATCAGAAAAATTATTATTATTTCAACACCTTGAAATGAACTTATAGCAGATGTATAAAGAAACACGGGCACAATGTTCTTCCAAATAAATGCTTGAAGTACCATTTTACTAGTATTTTTCTCATTTAACATTAAACTTAATGTTATCCTAAAAGTATCGTCGACCAAAATTTGTACACTTGTTATGCAAACTAATATAAACGATATGACACAAATCTTAACAAGACTAGCAAAACTTGTAGTAGAGTTTGCTAATGCAACATTATTGCAATTTCTAGACGCCTTTTTTGCCCTTAACGCAATGTAGAAAACTTTACAAAAGAATATAAAATTAATAAAAACTGGAATGCATTTTAAACCAATCCACACTGGAAGTCCAACCAAAGCGATGTCATACGTCTTTAGTAGATGCACTACACCATAGTCCAAAGCAAACAACACTAATGACGAACCCCAAACCACTAGTGACAATTTAAGAAAACTCCACCTGTCCGGTACAAACACTTTTACTATTTTATCGTACAAGTTCTTTGTGTAAACACACATCCACCATCTTAACGCTATATCCATAAGACCAAACAATCTGATAACTATTATATGATACACCTCAGTTGGTTGAACACGTGCTCTTCTACTGGTTTCTATTAAAGTCAAAATTGAGTACAACAATCGCGTTACTGCAAGTTGCATTAGTACTTTTTGATCCAATTTTCTTATCCTCGGTCGAAGCCCAAATAATACAGCTTGTGCTATTAAACAAATTGCCGAGAAGGTGATTCCAATTATCCATAAATATTCTGCCGTTTCCACCATTGGATTTCGTCTCGTATTTGCCATTCTGCAGAAATACTAAGAACTTCAGTAATTTTAGATTTTCTTCACCGTTCTTATTGTTCACAAATGTTATTATAATACTGGAATTAATTTAGCGTATTTTGTATTAGTCCCTCGAAACGACTGCGGTATAGAAGTGACGATATGTGAAATGACTTGAGTCTAATGTACAGCGGTCAGCTTTGTTGTCACAGTCTTCCTGTAGTGATATTCCTATATATATATAGATCAGTTCTAGCTACTATCAATATAAATATTACTGTTTAATAAAATTTATTTTATTTGTAGATATTATTATATATATTTCTTTGTTGGTGCAGTTATCTTGTTTTAATTGAGGCTATTGTTGGATTCATTTAAAAATCGAGTGAGCCAGTGGTATGTAGCGGTAATCAAATATAGTCTTAGCGCTGTTATATAGATAATGTCACAGAGGAAAAATGGGTTTAGTGAAATAAACTTTAATTTAGGTTTAGGGACTTCAAGAAACAGGTCAAGATAAGCTATATATAATCAGCTCGTCTTCGAAATAATTTCACTCTCCTTTTATTTACATTTCTATCACATATTCTCACAGTAACAAATTCGTGTTATCTAAATGTCATGACGCATCAAAATCACAGTTATTTTATGTAGTATAATAGTATATTGTGTATAAGTTATTTCTCAGTGTTGTGAGTCAAGCTTTATAACTGATAAACAGATCATATCGAGGTCATAAATGGAAAATGTTTCCCAGCCTTACACAAAACAGGTCAAAATAAGGTTGAAATTGACTGCTCGTTTTCGAAATAGTTTCACTCTCCTTTTATTCACATTTCCATTATTCGCGCTCATAGCCAAGTGATAGGAAATAAGGAACGACGGCGCGGCCAGACCTAGATGGGTGATTGTTTGTGTTGATGTTATGAGCGTTGCCGTGATTCAGAGGTCACGTTAAGCTGTCGGTCAGTGACGGTCCCTGTTGTTATCGTTGCTATCACAAGCAAGCTATCACAGCGTGTCTTACCAGTCCCTAACCCGCGGCCCAGGGAAGGGAAATATGGTCTTAACACTCTCCTGAGAGGGAGGCCCGTGCCCAGCAGATCCAATGAAGTTCTTAAACTGCGCATATTTACTGCTTTATTTATTATCAAAACCCGTATTGGGTTATATCATACGATCTCTTTTGTTGAGATGTTTAACGGATTTCAGGGGCAGCACCCAAGTGCCAGGCATTTCCTTTCTAGAGTACACCTGTTTCCCCGGCGGTTTTGGTCGGTTCGAGTTCGACATAACCACCATCTGGTGGTATCCGGGTCGATTACCCCACAGAAAAATAAGGGCAGGACTGTAGTTATTTCAATGCCACCTCTAAACATTAAGACTGCAACATCTAAAATTATAATAAAAGTACCTAAAAGCCTTTTTTTCTCCTAATTGAAAAACTAATAACATTTTTTTGTTATTACAGACCGATCTCCTATTATTTCTCGTACTTCATTTATTACTAAGTACGTTATTTTACACGGTATAAAGTGCATTGAAAATTGTTTGGGTTATAATTATCGTGTAATAGAGTGACCATCAGTTTTGAACTATCTGCATCAAGTATAGGTATGTGATTTGTCAAAGTAAACAAAACTATTTAATTATAATATTTTATAAATATCTTCGTTTACTTATCACGAATTTATTAAACATACATTAATTACATACATTAAATATACTTACGTAAATTATTTCTAAACAAAAATAAACTTTGGTTCTCAGGTATGTCTGAGTATAATTTTCTTTTTTGAGTTAATCACAATATCAGGCTGATATAATTATAACTCAAAAAAGAAAAAAAACTCTCTCTTGAGATACACTCGGACTTTGGGTAGTTTTTATAAAAGCCAGCTCTCTTCCAATATTTGTTTTATAAAAGTCATCTACATATACCAAAACCATTATATATAAATTTATTTATAGCTATATTGGACCTGGATCTGTCTTTAGGTCTTGAGCGACTTCCGTAGATAGTATTAATATTAACCTAGGATCAATATAATTATCTGGTATCTGAAAATAAAGCGATAATATTAACAAACGCGTCCCCTCCCCTCTAAAAGCTAGACAGTATGCTCCAAAAATTTGGAAAGTTCATGATAGTAGTCCATATATTGAACTTTCAAGGAAAACTATAGAGGTTTTTATTACTTTTTTATTTCAGGAGTTATGCACTTCTTCTTCTGGTAAAATGCACGCACTAGAAAAACTTCGTACAAAAATAAAGAAATAATAAGTAAACAAAACAATTATCTTATCGGACACGATTTTAAATCTACCTACCTATATAGGTGACTCATCATCATCAACAACGGCCTATAACAGTCCACTTCTGGACATAGGCCTCTCCTTAGAAAGTAGGTTTTGGCCTACTATACCACGCTGGCCAGACGGGTTGGTAAAGGGCACTTGGCCAATTTTTTTATCGTATAGTCTCACTAACACAGCTTTGTTGTATCATTAACCTTTGTTAAAATGTCAACTCATAATGTAGAAAATATATTACAGCCCGGACTATTTAGACCTCTATTTTGTACCTGCGTACCCCCACTGAAGGGGCGTCGCCGAACCGCTCTCATTGGCTGTTACTTTATCTATTGTACGCTCAGGTATCTGATCTAAACGAAACAAAAAAAAAGATGAGTTG
This sequence comes from Phragmatobia fuliginosa, assembly GCA_932526445.1. NCBI lineage: Eukaryota > Metazoa > Arthropoda > Insecta > Lepidoptera > Erebidae > Phragmatobia > Phragmatobia fuliginosa. The sequence continues at coordinate 11,474,603 of OW052074.1, read as the reverse complement.
TTGTTGCGTTTTTAATAGGCTATTATATTCTTCCTAAATACCGGGGCATATCGCATTTAAAAAACCATAAACCAAAAAAATATACCATTTTAGGGTTCCGTATAAAAGAAATATTAGATGAAACAATGTTGTATGTAGGTGTAAAAGAATGGCCCTAATCATAGTTATTACAGCGTAGGTTTACTGCTATCTGTGTCTAAATCGCTATTTACTAATACGGTACAAGCATCCCTAGTCATCATTTAATACTAGTAATTAAATATATTACAAACGTTACCTCAAAATTTGTATCTTCCTTGTGCACGAATATCCCAGCTTGAGGAAACCGCACGAAAGGTTTCCTCAGTCATCCATAACGGATTTAAAATCGTATCCAATAGATAATTGTGATGTTTACTTATTAATGCGTTAATTTTGTATGTCTTTTTCCAGTGAGCGCCTTTTACAAGTTGGCTTAACTTGTAAAAGGCGCTAATCTAATAAGGTATAAAATAATAAAGTAATCTAATCCGTTATAGTTTTCCTTCAAAGTTCATTATATGGACTACTGTATGTTGTATTACCTGCATTATGCAAATTTGTAAAGCAATGCAAAGTTTTATTACCTTCATTTAAGTATATTTAAAAGGCAAAAAATCATCGAAAGAAATTGTGATGGGGACAACCGGTCTTTACAACATTCGTATGGGGTCTCATTAGTTACAACAAAGTAGAATGTACAAAAGTTAACAATATCAATAAGAAATACTTATACTCATTGCCATTAACTGGCTTCTTAAAAGATTATGCACTTCTTCTTCTCTAGCAATCTATATTCACTATAAGTTTTCATGAAGGATAGAATGGAGAAAATGTAACCATCCAGTAACATAATTTCATTTATTTTTCTTTTTTCATGATTGCTCCTATTTAGTATGATTTGATTTCCAATAACTTTCATTAAATGTACATAACAACAATAACAGAATATGTACTGTGAAATTAATCATTACCTTGCTAACCATTTCTACACCGCCGCATTTAATGACGTATTTTTGATTATCGCAAATGCTACATATTTGCATGATTCATTTATGAGGTCTAGTCTTATGTTCTGGGGTGCATTTTAGATTATGTCATTGAGTTCATCATAAGGCTATTATTGAGATTTTTAGCAGTGAATCAGATAAAGAGAAGAACAGAAATCTTATGAATTTATCCTTAATTTTCAAAATTTCTTATTGCGAGATTGACTGATAGTCTTTTGAGTTTAATAATTGTATTCATATTCTTCCAATAATACTATGTATAATATATATATCAAGTTAATTGATCGACCATTTAATAATGTTTTGTTTTAAAATATGGAGTGTCCCTTACGTAAATAATGAGTGGGGTAGATAATTAAACAAATATATGTATTATCTATCAACAACGAATAATGTCTTACTGCTTCACTTGGAAATTCTCTCAGGAGAGGGTTAAGGCCATATGTCCCCGGGTGCGGGTTGGGGACTGGCGAGAAAACGTTGAGGCTACGTAATCTTGTCGGTTAGATGTATTTAAACCGCCCGAACCACTAACTAAGATAGCAAGTGGGTCAACTGCTTAACGTGATCTCAAATGACGAAAATGCTCATGATGCAAATGGTATACTTCTAGGTACTGATCGCGCCGTCATTGTTTACTCTAAGTGATTGCTTCCAATCACTTGGAGCAACTATGGACGTTTCATACCCAAGCATTTATAAGCAAAGCGTTCATTTACAGGTTGTCCCAGAAGTCGACTTCAAGCCGAACCCAGGTGATAGGCAAGGTCTAAACAGGTATATTTTCAAATTATTATATATTTTTTTATTCGAGAATAAACCCTGTGACAAGCTTTTGTCTCCAGTTGCTTCAAATCTATATTAATATCAAACATTTTAATTTTAAAACATATAAACGTAAAAGCTTTTTGAAATTAATTTGATCTCCCTGGGAATCGCTCAACAGATTAATAAAGTAAACAATAGAGTAATAGAGTAAACAATAGAGTAATAGAGTAAACAATAGAGGAATAGAGTAAACAATAGAGTAATAGAGTAAACAATAGAAAATAGAGTAAACAATAGAGTAATAGAGTAAACACTAGAGTAATAGAGTAAACACTAGAGTAATAGAGTAAACAATAGAGTAATAGAGTAAACAATAGAGTAATCATTTTGTAGAACTTCCTTACTTATATATTTGACTATCGAAGACTGTCGAAGTGAGGCAATAATATAATTAACTATCTATAAACTCATTATTAAGGCAAAGTGCGTGTCAGGCCACACATAGAATGAGGTTCCGTAGTCACCCAAAATAGCTAGTGGATTTAAAATCATGTCTAATAGATCATTGTTATATTACTCATTATTTCATTATTTTTCTTCGAAGTTTCCCAAATAAACGTATTTTACAAGTTACACCTCTATAACTCCTGAACTGAAAAAGTTATCTATAGTTTTACTTTAAAGTTTTTTGATTAATCCTTGGGTAGTTGAATATGTTATTGCCGTATCTATGTCTTAGAGGTATGGGTGAAAGTGATGATTGATTTTGGCTACGGCGGCCAGTCTCAACAAAGACCAACCAACTATGCATAAAATATTATAGGGTCTAAATGTGGACGAAAACACAAGTTCACTCTCTATCCCCCATATTCATCATCCGATGCGACGGCTACACCGCCAAGAGATCTAGCCGAGTCGATCAAGATAGGACCGATGGCTTTAGGTAGTCCTTGAAGCACGGAAGTTAAGACTCCAACTTTCAAACTCTGGGTTATTAAGCATTTCTTCAATCAGAAGAATTCAATAACACTATGTGGCTAGAACCGGGAAATGGAGAAATCTGTTCCGACAACTGAACTTTGGTCAAACCGAAGAAACAGATGAATATCATAAAGTTGCCTTCGTCTTTTGCTTCACATAGGTATTTGAGGTACTTCTTTTTTTTAAGTGTAATTTTTTTCTAAGTTCCAAATACATTCTCGCTTGCACATTGACTATCTATATCATTCGATGCGCATTACATATGACGTACTAGAGATGGTGGTAGCACAATGGCTATATAAACAGCCGCGCAGCCTCCATTCGGCCAGTCGAGAGCTAGGCGACTCAGAGTGCGATACCCCCACAGTCCACTTTGATGTCCAGTAGACATAGCTGACCAGATCGATAGCCCCGCAGTCATCAGGTTCTGCTAAGTATTGAGGTCTTCTAGAGCGATAGCCCCGCAGTCCTCTTAAGACACTCACTTAACGTAGGCAGGTAGTATTGAGCGGTAGCCCCGCAGTCCTTTTCACTACCAATATAGGGTTATATGTAAAAGTACAAGTTTGTTGATATATTATATGCATGAACATGACAGAAACCAGAATAAACGATCAAAGTACTAAATACGTCTAAAATTTCTGCGTTGGTAACCCTATCGCCCCTACAGAACTATTATTCTATAAAAAGTTTAGTTTCTAAGTCTACAGAAATACTTACCTATAAAGTTTTGCCGTGTTTCTGCTAATATCGGGGCTTGACCATTTATCCTTCATGGAAGTTGACTCACATATGGCAATCGCATGTTGACTCAGTTTGCTATTATTTTTAGCACATTCGTACCGTTTCATACAAAACACAATTTATTATGGTAAAAGGGTATTATTTAAAGGCCGCTACATACGTGACGGGATTTTGCACGGCCGTAACGGGACGGGAAGTTTTGCAAACATCGTTACATACAAAATGTATAAGGTAATACATACTTATACTATATATAGGTAAGATATACTAAATATCGTCGCCGATGTTTAGCACGTCAATAGCAATTAAAGCTAATTCTTGAAATGAAAAATACACCTTTCCTTGTTCACAACACTAACACGTTAGATCCGAGTCACAGTCACGGTGCGCATGCATTTACATCACGTTGCCGTTTATAACGAGGCAACCACGTCCATGTCCCGTCCGTGTAAAATCCCGTCACGTATGCAGCGGCCATAACAGTATATTATGTGATTTCATAGCTAATGTAGGGTATTTGACTTAAAACGGGCAGAGTGAAGGTCTTTATTTTTAAACAATAGAAACAAAACAATTAACTGAACATTATTTTTAAAGCTACTAGTTTTCTTATGAGTGCATTATTTAAATACTAAACTATACTCCTAATTTTCATCATCATCATTATCAATAGTCTTTATAAAGTTTCTTAGAAAGAAGATTTAGACTTGTTCTTTCCTACAAAGTTTGCCCTTTTACTCTTACAAACACCTATAGGGTGGTTACAATCTGTATTCTTGGCACACCATAACATGGAATTGCTTGTAATCTCAATACACAATAATAATAATCCTTAATTATAGTGGCGTAAACGTCTAACATATATACTTAATTATTTAGTAATTTTGAGGCTATTACTTTGAAAAAACCAATTTAAAATGCACTAGTTCCAATAACATTTCTTTCATCAATTAAGGCAGTAGAAATTAATTAGTGACTCACACTATATTATTGCAACAAACACGAATACCAATTAAAGTAGTCACACTTTACAGTAAAATTTAATCTGCGGCTATAATATGTCATTAACACTAATAATAATTTTAAGAAATATTATGGTTCTAACTTGATAATTTATTACAGTAGTAGTTGGTTGTATGAATAACCAGAATATAGAATTATTTTCATAAATGTCACATATAAATATGTATTATATATAAACGGCATTTGCGTAGCTTATTTTGGAGCAAATTGAAACCCTAAACTACAAAAGATATTTTCAAGGCAGTAGAGTCACGCTGATTTCAGTAAAAATGGGCTTGCTCGACCGGGGTGCTACTATCTTCGCATAGAAGACCAACCTAAAAATGACAGCGTTCAAGCAACAGTTATACTTCATTGGTGAGTGTGAGACCGGAGGCCCAATAATGCAGCAGCGTTTCACTGGGCCGATATAGCGTGGGTCGCTATGGCTGCGTTGTGTGCACTCACAATGAGTGTGGTGACAAACACTCTAGAATATTCTTCATGTTTTCATATAAAAAGGATTCTAGTCTACTACTACTATAATTACTACTTCCGCTCGTTGAAATCTTAATAAGTAATTTGCTGTATGACTAAGTAATACTTCTGCTCATCCTAAGTAGTTGCTATACCAATAACTTTTAAGACTTTAACTATGAAAGTGCCGAGCTTAATCGGGCAGAACATATTTCATCGGGTAGGCTAAACCGTATAATACAGTGTCACAGAAAAAAAGAGTTCTTTCAGTTAATTTTTGCCCCTATACTGTAGAAAAGTATAATTTAATTTACTTTCATAAGGAACATTTACAATATTTACATACAAGGGTCGAAAAATTCCCCCGCATCATCACACAGTGGTAGCGTTTCCAAAAGACTGGGAGCATTGCTACGTTGAATGGCATATTGCTATTCTCTGTGCAAGAAAAGTCTAGCCTTTTGGTCACAACAAGCATCTATCAGTTACTTAGCTAATTGTTTAAAAATAGCACGAGCGTTTGAACACTATGAACCTGGTGTCTCTACCCCAAACGGTTCAAAAATGTAATAACCTGCAAATTGTTGGTATTTACGCTGTTTGAGGCTTTCAGGCGTTGAAGCATAACCAGATGTACTTGGAAGATATGATGCCGTGAGGGTATCGACGCATGATGCGTCCCACACCAAAGGCTTACCCTTTATCCATGGCAGTAACAATATACCATCTGGGCTTTTGCCATCCGTTCGTACCATATCATTAAGTTCACGTACAGTTGGAAGGCCCGCGGTAACAAAAGCATGACGGATAATGTCGTTAATATTGGCATATGGTTAATATTGGCATATGGTGCTTCTACTTCAAGAAAGGCCATGATGTTCAAGACTGTCAACAGCTTCCTCACAGCGGCAAAAATTCGGAGAAACTCAAAGACTAAAAGGAGGCAAGTGGCAAGTTGAAAAGTAGTATCGTCCGATAAGGTACTCATGTTGGGCGTTGGAAGTTCCTGAATCCACCAGCCTGATTCCCATTCTCCCACAGCCAGGAAACGAGCGCGCTTAGCAAGACTGGTTGATGTGTTAAGAAGTGTTTGTTGTTTTAAAATACATAACGGCGCGTCCCATTGTCGTTGAGAAAATGGATTAGTAAGTAATGGCAAGTAAGAATCGAGGGATTAAACACCAATTAAATAAATTAATTTGTGTTGGTGTTAAATAAACGCTTGATTACATAATGTACGTTTCAATATATTCTAACTGGGTATTTATTTGGTTTGAAACACAAATAGGTAAAAAATTATTTATTACATTTTTTGTGTCAAAGTTACCAGCCATTATCAACGATATACGGTTATAAATACAAGACTCGTCATTTTCTTAACTTAAATTCTTTTTGAAACCAGGGTTCTTCTTAAGGCCATTGGATGTAGGTATGTGATGTGTTACAGTACCTATGTTTGAAGCTGTTGCAAAATATATCCACCGAATAAACACCAAAAAGTAAATAATAGATGTTTATATTTCGACTTGTTGGTCTAGTGGTGATCAGCAAATATTTTTTTGGGAGTTTAGGTGTTTTCTATGGATGAAATGTATGTATGTATTTACAAAAAAAGTATTTATGTATTTATATCAGTTGTCTAGTACCCATATTACAAGCTGTGCTTAATTTGGGACTAAATGATGTTGTGTGCCAGATGTCCAATAATTTTATAAAAAAAAACTTTAGGTAATTATATTACATTATTACGATAACAAATAAATTACAACTTGAATGCTTATGTTGATACTTTCTCGAAAATCATAAAACATGGAATAAATAGTAGTGCCATAAAAAATATTTCTAGTGAACACTTTAATAAAAATTGAGGTAGATTGTAAAATTCGTACATAAATATAACTTGGAATAACATTGGCCAAAACGTTTCGGAGGAGTGCGATAACGAACATTAAGGCAGGAGATTAGTATTTATTATTTTTCTAAAGGCTCAATGATTACACCAGATATACCAGCACTACCAGACACCAGAGCCAGCGCTCGCACTTAAACTCGCAAGACGCTGGTATGGGGAGATTCCTGAATCAACAACATTTTGATTTCATCTTCTGAACCTGGTTCTGTTTGAAAGTTCACCATTATATTTAAATTATACTAAAGGGATTTGAGTATGTAAATGCAAAAAATATTTATCATCCAAAAGAAATAAAAACATTCTGATTATATAATATTATTTCTTTATGAGTAGGAGATATCGATCAAAAGATCGACATGGTCTGGTTGAGAGCTTAGTAATCAAATTTCAATGAATCGCATTTTTATTTAGAATCAGAACAATAATTAGTATTTCAACACCTTGAAATGAACTTATTGCAGATGTATAAAGAAACACGGGTACAATGTTCTTCCGAACACATGCTTGAAGTGCCATTTTACCAGTGATTTTCTTATTTAATATTAAACTTAATGTTACCCTTAATGTGTCTTCTGCTAAAATTTGAACGCTGGTTATACAAACTAAAATAAATGATATAACACAAATTTTAACAAGACTAGCAAAGTTTGTAGTAGAGTTTACCTTCGCTACATTGATACAGCTTTTTGCCCTGATTGCAATATAGAAAACTTTACAAAAGAATACAAAATTAATAAACACTGGAATACATTTTAATCCAATCCACACTGGCACTCCGACCAAATCGATTTCATACGTGTGTAAAAGATACACTAAACCATAGTCCAATGCAAACAACACTACTGACGAACCCCAAACCACTAGTGACAATTTAAGAAAACTCCACCTGTCCGGTACAAACACTTTTACTATTTTATCGTACAAGTTTTTCGTGTAAACACACATCCACCATCTTAATGCTATATCCATAAGACCAAACAACCTGATGACTACTAAATTATATACCTCAGTTGGTTGATCATGCACTCTTCTACTGGATTCTATTAAAGTAAAAGTTGAATACAATAATCGTGCCACTGCAAGTTGCATTAGTACTTTTTGATCCATTTTTCTCATTCTTGGTCGAAATAGGAATAATATTGCTTGTGCTATTAAACAAATTGTTGAGAATGCGATTCCAATTATCCATAAATATTCTGTCGTCACCATCATTGGGCTTTGCCTGATATTTGCCATCGTGCAGGAATACCAAAATCTTTAATAATTCTGGATGTTATTATTATTTTAATATATGTTTTATTTACCGTGGATATTATTACTAATGCCTTTCTTTGTTCAAACGGTTATCACGTTGAGGCTATTGGTAGTTTCATTTTAAAATCAAATTAACGAATATGTAGTATGTAGTGATTGCCAAATGTAGCCTTAAGTAAAAAGATATTTACTGCCATACAGGAAAAAGCAGAGTTTAATTAAATCGAAGTTTATCTAGTATAACTTACACAACTCAAAATAAGTCAAGACAAGTCAAAATAAGTTTTGTTTTGACCGCTTCTCTTCAAAGGAAAAGTCCGTTTATTAAAATTCACATCACTTATTTTCACACTCACAGATCCAAGACCTCTGACGTCTTCGTGATTACTAAATGTCACGAAGTGACATAGTTATAATAAATAGTATTCATTGTTTATTTCTTATACGTATATACACGTTTAATTACGCATATTATTTAATTACAACTTCAATTTGTTTTACTAGACCGATTTGTCAATGTGATGAATCACTTTTATAGCTATTGTTACGTAAATTCTGGGTACAGTACTTACGTTGGCGTTATATGTACATATTGGACAATTTCGTTTTTTAATTATTACTTTAGGTCGGTCGGTCGCAATCAAAAAAATATTAAAACTGTTTGCGCCTGACCTTAGCCCAGCAGAATTTTGAAGTTTGTGATTGCAATTCTTGCTTATCAGGCTGTACCGAATTCTCGGTACTTCAAAAATGAATTAATTTGATTTATCTACCGTACTTCTATCTTTTGATTGAAGTGCATTAGCCATTACACTATTAGCATACTCAAATTGAAAATAAAATGTTAAATATTATGTTAAGAACCACATTAAATGTTTTTGTCACTTCAATTATGTTTTCATTGAGCTACTAAGCTCCAGTGTATCCGCGAAAAATGCTAAGAGAAACGAATGAATTTAAACTTTAGAACAGTTTTATAGTATAAATTTTACATCACTAGAATACCACCTATATGTATTTTCGGGAACAAACGAGTTCCTGTAACTTTATAAACAATATCTGTCTCATATAATGATCTCATTTTTAGGGTTTCATGCCTCGGCATCCTTTTTGATTCGTCACGTCCATCCGTTATCCGTTATGTATTCGATGGTCTAGTGGTTAGCGTATGCGACTGCTAATCAAGAGGTCTCGTGTTCAAATCCCGGGTCGGGCCAAACTCTGTTTTTGGAATTTTCTTAGGAAATTCACGCTCGTGCCTACTATATATACTGACAACTAAAGCCGGTTCCAAAAATAACGGGTCAGTCACATAAACCCGAATATCTCCCGAACTACGTATGCCATCCTAATGAAACGAAGACTGTTCAATTGAGAATTTAATTATACAGATAAAAAATAAAATAAAACTTAGTTACACCCACAATATTAATCTTAAATTAAAAAAAAACTAAAGTAGTCATATTTTTCTTAAGATTACATTTTTTTTATGATTGTTTTTTTGCTGTTTTTCATCACTTTCTTCATTTAATACTTTGTATTGCCTCCACGAGCTCTTCTGACAGCTTCCAGGCGATTAGGCATGCTGTACACCAAATTTCGGAGCCGGTGCTGAGGAATACCTTCCCATTCCTCCACCAGTGCTTATATGAGCTCGGGAAGCGTGATTGGTGGGGGGTTTCGACCTTTCACGCATCTCTGAAGCTCGTCCCAGGCGTGCTCGATGGGGTTTAAGTCCGGGCTTCGCGCTGGCCACTGCATGAGTTCGATACCGACCTCTTCAAGGTAGTCATGTACAATTCTGGCGGTATGGGGACGCGCATTATCATGCATTAATATGCCATGCCGGTCCATCCTGGCCATGAAAGGACCTACATGTTCATTGAGGATCTCTTCCACGTACCTCTCTGCATTTAGAGTTCCATTTTGAATGAGCACCAGCTCGGTGCGGACCTCAGCAGAAATCCCAGCCCAAACTTGTACGGAGCCTCCACCGTACGCCACTTTTTCCTCCACACACGCTTGATGGAAGCGCTCCCCTGGTCTTCTGTACACCAACTGCCTACCATCATGCTTATAAAGCATGAATTTAGACTCGTCCGTGAACATTACCTTTGGTCTAGCCAATCGTCTAGTGTCCAGTTTAGGTGTTCGCGCACGTATCTCTGTCTTGCAATTCGATGTCCCCGTTCCAGTTTGGGGCCATTTGCGGGCCTCAATGGTTTCAAATTTGCTTCAGCAAGACGTCTTCTTACTGTTTGAGCGCTTAAATTGCCACCTCCAAAGCGAATAAAGTGAGTTTTTAGACCAACAGCAGTTTGAAAACGATTTCGGAGCATTGTAGCCACCAGTTGTCTGTCTTCCCTGGCCGTTGTGCATCTTGGTCTGCCATTTCCTGGTCTTCTAAGGTGTGATCCGGTCTCTTGGTACCGCTGGACTACCCGCTGAACAGTCGACAAAGATACACCAATGTTTCTGGCTGTTTCACGCTGGCTCCGCCCAAGTTCCAAAAAAGTTAGGATTCTGGTACATTCCTCTAGCGTGACTGCCATGCTTCACCTCACAGAATAATAATTATGCACGTGGAAGACGTTCACGATAATTTTTTTTGTGACAGAATAGAAATGGAAAGCATCCATAAATGACATGAAACAAAAATTTTGTTTTTAAAAATAGTCATTTTTTTAAATTTTGTTTTTCTAATGAAGTTTTTTTCATCAACCAGTTTAAATAATATGCTATTAGAAGCGCAACTAAAAAGTCTTTATTCTGTTTTTTATTTCATTGATCTAGCTTTTACAGTTCTGGAGGTATTTCAATTTTTGTGACTGACCCGTTATTTTTGGAACCGAGTGTAGTTCAATCCTCGAATTTCAGTTCTCAGTCAGGGTTGCGGAGGTCCGATGCCAGTCACTTCGTGGAAAAACTGAAATTCAGGTAAATCCGGTTGAACTAGTAGCCGACCCCAAATAAACTTGGGAAAAATGGCTAGGAGGATGATGACGTCCATCCGTCCGTCCTTGACTTACCGCCGAAAAGCTTAGTGCTAACATGATGACACCTGGTATGAATAAAGTTTCGAAAAATAATTCAAAACCTCCCCTACACAAACTGGGAATGTTTTCTAAAGTCTTCCTCGTCGTATGGGGTATTTTAAAAACATTGAGAGATTGTTAAGACATTTTAAAGCGCATTTTTTTAATAAATTAGACCTCCACCTCTGAAACGGCTGGCTCGAAAAATCTGAAAAAGAGATCGAAGGTAAAATAAAACACGGAAGGCCTAGATTGGCGTACATACAACAAGTAAAGGAGAAATTAGGAGTAGTGGCCTATCAAGATTGCTCCACTGACAAGGGCCTGGCCCCTAAATTCAGAAGAATTTACATGTTATGAATTTAATAGGAAAACGATTATATAATGGCTTAGATTACTTTATTAGTTCATGAGCTTTGAAGGTCTAACTTGTACACTACAATTGGACACGATTTAAAAATCCTTAACGATATTAAGATAATCCAGACACTAATAAGATTTAATCTTATTGGCGTATGCGACTGCTAATCAAGAGGTCTCGGATTCAAATCCCGGGTCGGACCAAAAAAGTGTTTTTGGGATTTTCTTAGAAAATTCCTAATAGCAGCCCGGAGTTTGGAAGTTTGGCGGTGATTCACGCCCGTGGCTCGGAGAGCACGTAAAGCCGTCGGTCCCGGTTGTCATGAACATCTATGGCAATCGTTATTGGGAAGTCAGTGTCCTCAAATATACTGACAACTAGCTCAATCTTCGAATTTCAGTTCACCCTTCAGGTAAAACCGGTTGATACTAGTTCAACTGGTTTTGCTGACCCCAAATAAACTTGGCAATATAAGCTCGGAAGATGAAGACGACGATATAAAAATCCTTCTGCCATTATGGGTGATTACGGAACCATATTCTATTATACGTGATTATGATATTTTATACTATTATGATATTGTAAGACATACTAAAGTCTGTAAATATGTCTTATATACCGTAGTATGATTTTTTTCTTTTTTCTAAAGTCTTCCTATTCGTATGGGGTATTTTAAAAACATTGAGAGATTGTTAAGACATTTTAAAGCGCATTTTTTTTAATAAATTAGACCTCCACCTCTGAAACGGCTGGCTCGAAAAATCTGAAAAAGAGATAGAAGGTAAAATAAAACGCGGAAGGCCTAGATTGGCGTACATACAACAAGTAAAGGAGAAATTAGGAGTAGTGGCCTATCAAGATTGCTCCACTGACAAGGGCCTGGCCCCTAAATTCAGAAGAATTTACATGTTATGAATTTAATAGGAAAACGATTATATAATGGCTTAGATTACTTTATTAGTTTATGAGCTTTGAAGGTCTAACTTGTAAAACTGGACACGATTTAAAAATCCTTAACGATATTAAGATAATCCAGACACTAATAAGATTTAATCTTATTGGCGTATGCGACTGCTAATCAAGAGGTCTCGGATTTAAATCCCGGGTCGGGCCAAAAAAGTTTTTTTGGGATTTTCTTAGAAAATTCCTAATAGCAGCCCGGAGTTTGGCAGTTTGGCGGTGATTCACGCCCGTGGCTCGGAGAGCACGTAAGTATTTGTAAACAATTTAATTTGATTTATTTAAAACATACGTCTCGAGCGGTTTAGCGATACGAAGGAGAGGCGTGAGAGGTGGACAAGCGGCCGGCCTCCAAAGATTATATACTAAACAGAACGGTTAAAGTTCTGAAGGTAACGATCTCTATGCGGCACTGTTCTTTTTTCTGAAAATGGAATTTATTACTTTTAGATTTACTTTAAAATAGCAATGAAGTAATAACTTTCATTATGTGTAACTTTTGTTCCTATTTTCTTCAATCTTAAGTTCAAATGTATATCAAATGTATCATTATTTTTTATACAATTCAGGGATTATCTTTTATAGAATGTTTATATACAAAACGCCAAAAATTTAATAAATTGATGCTTTTTGACCGACTTTGATTTAATTATGGTGATTAGCTGTGCAAAATAATTTCTCACAGATTCTTTTGTTTATGTTATATTAATACATATTTAACATATTCTAAATAAATGATTTTATTTCATTACTAAACTTCATCTTTTTATTATTTTCTATCAATCTTCCTAACCTGATTCCTTACAGAGTACTGTGTAGGTATAATACTTCAGAAATCAGAAGATTATCACTTTTTTACTTATTCTATGACGAGTGATGACGTACAAAACGTACGAAACTATGACCATTCCGCGACGCGTGAGGGCCTATCTAACGATCTACGATATATGATTTAGAAGATTAATTTATATTGTTCTACATTTATTAGTGTACACTAATAGTTATAATCAATGTATTACAGTCAAAAGTGATTGATCAAGATTTCTAGTGAAGTTGCGAGCAATGCATACAAGTAAGTAATCGTTCTGAGTAGTAATCGTTAATTTCTTTTTACTATTTATATATTTTTATAAATAAATCACCTATTGCTTCCTTTTTTATGATATATTAATAGCATTTACTTTTAAGTTAACGATGTTCTTATATTCGGTCTCAGCCTTATTAGATATTTAGACTTCAAGACTAATTGTCAGAATTCAAGACTAATTTTTTTTGACCAACTTTGCTCTGCGATTAACAATAATAAAAGCGGAACTCTGCTAGGAATAAATAAAAAGTTAGTTTCTGATATTTAAATCATAATATATTAAATACAACGTACACCTTAAAACTAAGTAAAACTAACATAAATTACTCATAGTACAAAACTATGACTGGGCTAAAATCAATGTAGATAAGTAAAAAAAAATACATTATAGAACAATATAGAAGCTTTACAGGAATGAACTGGTTCATGGTAAAGCTTCTGTTAGCAAACAATGTTGGTGACATCTGAAACAAAGAGATAATTAATAAACTTTCCACACACATATACCTACATTTATCCCTACAAATCAATATTTTGGTTTACAGAATATTAAACATTTTTTAATAATAATTGATTTTGTACAGTTTTCGTACATTCTACTTTGTGAAAAAGCACACAAATGTCCACATGAGTCTATATTAGTGTGAAGCACAGTTATAAACAGCCTGTCTTAAATACTTTGTGATTATTTTCTCCGCTTTTGCAACAGTGAGACGTTTATGCATAACATTAGATTTCTTTTTTAAATATTTATATATCTGGTTAGCGATATGAGCAATTGTTCATACGAAGACCAGACTAAGTTTTATTGGAATATGTAAAAACTAGTTTTGACTTATCCGAACAAACTAATGACCTTTCATACTCAATATTCCGTTGATTCAAACTCGGTTCAGTCAATTTACAACATGAAGTCAATTTGGTCTGGCGCTACATAATGTATGTAAGTTGTAAGTCATGTAAGTTATATTACAATTATTTTCGAATATGGTATGTATAGTGTTACAATATTCACCTCAAGCTTTTAATTAAACGTCTTGTTGAGATGATCAGATAGTTCACCGACATGCTGTTCTTGCAGCAACAAATCTTGTTCCAGTTTTAGGACTGTAATAAACAAGTAGCAATTGGTTAATCAATTTTATCAAATCCATGTATCCGATTGAATAAAGTGATTTTAAAATTTAATCAATATTTACTTTGCCACTCCAAGCTCTCATTTTGCGCGGTGATGTCTTGGACAGTTATCTCCATCCTATCCTTCATATAGCACAACGTCTTCGCCAACAACTCTGCCTTGGTGATCTTGAAGTAGATAAATGTAAATTTTAAGCTATGATTTTATTGTATACATTAAGGACTCGAATGTTAAAATAACTCACGTTAGCATCAACAGACATCGATGCTGCCAACTCCCTGTAACGATCAGATGCTTCGCTTCGACGCTCCCGTTCGTAACGAGCATTACGCGCCCGACGTTCTTCCTAAGTAGAAAAAATCATTAACTAAAAACGGATAGTGCACTTAGAATGTACTTTTTACCATACAAGTAGAATATAACTTTTACCCTACACAATATTTACTAACAATTGTCAGTGGCACCCTGTTTTTTCCGATAGGACGTCCACGACGTCTTTCTCCGCTAGATTTTAAATTTTTAGTGTTCTCCGATTTCTGAAATGAATACATACAATGGAATTACATTATTGCATCAATTTATGCGTTTTTACAAATAAAAAAAGCGGCCAAGTGCGAGTCGGACTCGCCCATGAAGGGTTCCGTACCAGCAAGTAACATCATATAAAAGTTCTTGTAGTTCGTTGTAACTTTCATCGATGTTTTTATACTAGTGTATTGATTGGATGAAAGGTATATTGCGTGTTACGATTTATGACGTATAAAAAAAAAACTACTCACTAGATCTCGTTCAAACTAATTTTCGTTGGTAGTTTACATGGTAATGTACAACATATATTTTTTTTAGTTTTATCACTCTCTTACTTTAGAAGTTAGAGGGGGGGGGACACACATTTTTCCACTTTGGAAGTGTCTCTCGCGCAAACTATTCAGTTTAGAAAAAAATGATGTTAGAAACCTCAACATCATTTTAGAAGACCTATCCATAGATACCCCACACGTATAGGTTTGATGAAAAAAAAAATTTTGAGTTTCAGTTCCAAGTATGGGGACCCCCAAAATGTATTGTTTTTTTTCTATTTTTATATAAAAATCTTAATGCGGTTCACAGAATACATCGACTGACCAAATTTCAACAGTATAGCTCTTATAGTTTCGGAAATAATTGGCTGTGACAAACGGACGGACAGACAGACAGACAGACAGACAGACTTGACGAATCTATGGGTTCCGTTTTTTGCCATTTGGCTACGGAACCCTAAAAACGAGAGCTTCATTTATCTCAATGCATGTTTTACACATCTATGTATTCAGCCAAATAAACTCCTAAATGGTACAGGCAATGATAACATCGTTAAACAATTATATAATAAATGATAGAAAAATAATAAATAGTATAGTAGGTACCTTAGTTTTCCATGAGTCCACCATTTTGATTGTTAGATGTATTCTCAACTTGTTTTACTTCACAAATAAATAAATACAATAATTGCACTCCTGTTTTATATGCTTTTGGCTAATCATCATTAGTACTAATATATTATGTAAGTTTGTTCCTTACGGGTTTACGCATAATGATCATTAGTACTAATTGTTGGTAATTATCATTAACAAATAGATCAACAATAACTTACAATGCTAAGTTATAGTTTCTTGAGGTGAATATTGTAAATAATCACTGTTAGCAAAACGAGATCAACCAGGAATAATATTCCTGATATATTCTCCTTCTCTTCCTGATATAGGTCGGTGACATGATCGACAAATGTCAACCGTGCCATCTTTCAGGATAAATTTTTGATGGTTATTCGTCCTGATTACTTCGTCCATAATTGCACAAACAAATCCTTTGGTTCGGTTCGGTTCGGTCTCTGCCTTTCCATACCTCATTGCGATCATCAGCACCAAGTAGAACAGGTTTGCGCCCATTCTCTTTAGCCAGACCGAGCGGAGTTAATGTATTATCCACTTCAATTACATTGTGACGCACCCATACATCAGCATGGCATCGTATTTTAGATTGTATATCTCGCGATTGTGTAGGTTTTTGATATTTAATTGTCCACAAGACCCAAATTTCGCGGGATATACAATCTCATAACCGATGAATGCGGGTGATGCATTCAGAATTTAGTCAGCAATGTCAAGGGCATCTAATTCGGTCTGATATATCTAAGTTTACCAAAGTATTACATCAGAACCAGCATGACCCAACATTGTAGGCTCGCACCTTGTTGTTTCATGTCAGGTTCTGGTATTCCCAAAGTTTATGAAAAGCCAATATACTTGAAGGCAGTGAGTGGCAGAGAGAGATCTGAGTTTTGTTGAATCTGACAGTTCTATTCCTTCAGATTCTACAATCACACCTATCATTACATACATGACTTGTCTATGCCAAATTCCATCTTATTGCAATTACTAAAGTTTTCAGTGACAGAGGCGACTAAAGGAACAAAATAAGCAGATAACATCACTGCCAAGAGAAGGAAACTTGAAAAAAACCCTTTACCAACCCGTCTGGCCAGCGTGGTATAGTAGGCCAAAACCTCCTTTCTAAGGAGAGGCCTATGTCCAGCAGTAGACTGTTAAAGGCTGTTGATGATGATGATGATGATGAAGTTTTCAGTGACTCACACTGTCAAATGTAATTTAGTGGAGGCCAAAAGTTTCAAATCATCCATGTAAAAAAGGTGAAATATAACTCGATCATCTTTCTCAAACCTATAGCCTAACCCTGAACCCTCTAATAGAGTGTTTAGAGGATTCAAAGCCAGACAAAACTACAAGGGACTCATACTGTCACCTCGCAATATCAAACCCCCTCTCAAACCAAATAAGTACGACGTTTACCGCAGTTTGGCGACATCCAGGATAGCGAACTACTGTCCTCCATTACCCCATACACGACCTTAAGAAAGTGCATAGAGTTGTATCAATTTTATACAACTCTAGGATCCTCAAAAGTCATGTAATTGGGACCGAGTCGTATGCCTTCTTGTAATCTATCCAACATGTCGCCAGACTCTTCGATTACGACTTACCTTGGCTAATAATGGTCATGTCCATGATAAGGAGCTGCTTAGTGCCAAAACGCCCACTTCTACATGCATTCTGAGAAATGAAAAGTATCGAATTTATATCTCAGAATAGATGTCAGAAGTTTATATTGGTCTGAATATCATGAAAATAAATTATATTGAAAAAAAAGGAGTGAAAAATTCTTACAATAAGCAGTGTTGTTGAAAATTGTGCATTATTATTATTTTAAATATCAACTCCCGCATTAGAAATAATAATTATTGTGTCGCGGAGGACTTTACAAACATACATAATACCCAGACTCAGAATAACAATTTGTGAATCACACAAAGTGTTATCCAACGAGGGATTTGAACCCACGACACTTGGCGACAGCAGGAAGCGGCGTGGTAACCGCTTGAGCCACTAGGCCAACCGTGCAGTCAGTATTGTTTCCTTTATTCTCCTTTCTTCGCAATTATCAATGATAATTCAAGCTAAACGTAAGACTAAACACTTTTCATCACCTATTCATACGTGGGTGTCGTAAAAGTCAGCTATGGAAATATTTTACAGAGATCCAATAATATATATGAAAGGAGAACTTGAAGGAAATCAAATCGTAAGTAATAGTATATAGTAAGTTGAAACTTCCATTCTAAGGAAATATCTATGTTCAGCATTGGAATCTTAAATAATGTTATTAATGATTATAATTGCGATAATGATCAATCACTTAGAAATCTAAGTTATAGTTTTTTTCATATGAGTTACCTAAATACATCACCTGATGATCTATTTGTTAATGATAATAAATTAGTACTAATGATCATTATGCGTAAATCCGTGTGGAACGAACTTACATAATATATTAGTACTAATGATGATTAACCAAATGCATATAAAACTGGAGTGCAATTATTTTATTTATTTATTTGTAAAGTAAAATAAGTTGGGAATACATTTAACAAGTAAAATGGTTGACGCATGGGAAATTAAGGTACCTACTATATTTTTATTTTTATTAATCAGTAATTCGTTTATATATAATTGTTCAATGATGTTATTATTTCTTGTACCACATAAGAGTCTATTTGGCTGAATGCATAGGTGTGTAAAACATTCATTGAGATAACATAAATGAAGTTCCCAGATTTTTTAATTTAAGATAAGGTTGGGTTATGTTTTAAAATTTAAAGTAAGTTATTGATCTTGTTTGTATTCAATAATTAATATTTTTTTTCAAACAATGACAAAGCAGATTTAATGATACACGCATCTACCATTCAGAATTGGGAGAATATATTGAATAATCACAGTTTGTCAGTTCCAAAAAAGTATCTGTTTATAGTATTTACGTGTATCATTTTATACATACAAATTATTTATTTGAAACTCGCCCGCTTATCGTCTCAAAACAAATATCGGTATTTTATGAGTTTAAAGAGATGAGTTTTTTTTAAATTAGCTGCCAAAATGCCCTGCCTGATGGAAAGCATGAACAGAATCCAGAAGTGGAGGCCACCATCCTCACTGCCACAACGTACAGTGCAGCACGGTGACTCACAGTATGGCGGTCTAGTAAGATGCTTTTTCGCCCCGCTTGAAGGACCCGGGGTCATAGAAGGAAGGGAACACATGCGCTGGTAGAGAGTTCCAGGTTTTAACTGCTCGGCAGAGAAAGGAAGAGCTGAACCGTTTTTAGTATTTAGAAGATATTTAGAAAGCAAATCGGTCTGAGGTGCATCAATATCATACGATGTATTTCGGTTTTCAGGGGCTGGGCTGGCTGAAAAGTAATTTATCGCCTCTAAACATTCAGACATGTAACATCAAAAAATATACAATATTTTTGGACGTATAATCTGCCAGGGTTAAAAAAGATGCTTATCTACTTTTTTTTCTTTTTTCCTGATTGAAAAGACTGAAACACATTTTTAATACTACATTATTTTACACGGGATAAAGTGCATTGAAAGAGTGTAAAGACTAGGTACAGGAGCACAGTTTTTGTAGTGAACCTGTAAACCTTCTGCTTCACATGTTAGTTTGGGATATAATTGTAGTGTAATAGAGTGACCATCAGTTTCGAACTGTCTGCATTAGGTGTAAGTGTTGTCAAAATAAACAAAACTATTTCATTATAAAATTTTATTAATTAAAATATTCGTGTATCACTATTCATTAAACATCAACTCATGTAAATTATTTTTAAACAAAAATAATTTTTAGTTATGACTAGGTATAATTTTTTTTTGGAGATAATCACAATTTCAAGGGTATACAGTAAAAAAAATGTCTAATGTCAATGTTATACACACTAAAAATATTTCTGTCGCTTGAGATATATCCGGTCTCTGGGTAGTTTTTATAAAAGCCAGCTCTCCTCCCAGCAGAAGAGGTCTCACGCCCCACCTTATTCTGCGTTAGACTGTAAGACTCGACATCTTTCCACTGGCAAAAACTGTTGTATGAAAATGATCTTTATTTTCATATTTATTCCGTTATATATAAATTTATTTATTATTTAAAACTATACTGGATCTGGATCTGACTTGTCGTGTAGTGGATCTTGAGCGACTTCCGTATTAGGTAATATTAATATTGACCCTAGATCAATATCAATATCAGGCATCTGAAAATAAAGCGATAATATTAAAGAAAAGTTAATTAAAATGTATGTAATTCACTACAGTTAGGTATATTAAATGTAAAGTTAGAAGTCAATAATTATTAAACTCACCTCGACGTCAGTCAACAAATGTTCTCCCAACAGTTCAGGATGAGACCAAATATCATCCGGTAACTCTTCATCTATATAAACATACAAAAATTAAATTAAAATAACAAAGTAAAACTTAATAGAATCATTTATATACTTCAGCCATGAATTGCAACATAGAGTAATATAAAATAATAAGCTAATAAAAGAAAAAAACGATATCGAATTTAAGCATTGTGTGATACCTCAATTAGATTTTGAGATAGTATTTATCTACCCATTAAATCGATGTTAATTTTAACACAATTTTATTAACCCTTGTTAACTCTCGGTCAATGATCGACCTCCGCTGATGGGATTTCTTACAACTGTACGTAACGTACCGTACCCGTGTTTAATGTCGTTATAAGAAACATGGAAAGTTCAAACTATAACATGAAGTTGATAGTCTCTATTTATAGGTTGGTGTCAACAAGCAAGTACACTTGACAAATCGATGGTACATTACTGTTTTTAAACTTTCGCGACTTTTACACATACTCATGTTTTTATTGTAAACGGGACTTATTCGCGATAATATTAAAGGTTACGATACCTTCTATTTTCCTGTACTGCAACCCTTGGTAGGGTACTGCAACCCTTGGTAGGGTCGACTCCCTCGAGTCCGGAATCTCCCGTACGAGATTCGCGCCATTTTGTCAACATTGTCAAGAATATTAAATTGGAAGCAGACGAGATAATGGTGAGTTTCGATGTCGAGTCGCTCTTCACTAACGTTCCGATTAAAGACTGCCTTGACGTCGTCGAGCGTAGGATATTGAACAATGATCTGCCTGTTGAGTACGTTGTTTTGCTTAAAAACTGTCTTGAGGGAAACTACTTTCTTTACCGCGGGCAGTACTACCTCCAGATCGACGGTGTGGCCATGGGTAGCCCAGTTGCACCAGTGATGGCCAACATCTGGATGGAACACTTTGAAGAACTCATTAGCCCACAAACCGCCCAGGTAAAGTTATGGAAGCGGTACGTCAACGACGTTTTTTGCGTAATGAAGGGTGACCATCAGCGAGTAGAACAATTTTTAAGTATGTTGAACTCCACACACCAGAACATCAGGTTTTCATACGAAATGGAAAGAGACAGATCGTTGGCCTTCCTCGACGTAAAATTAATCGCGAAACATAATGGAACGCTGGGACACACGGTTTACCGAAAGCCCACGCATACGGACAGGTACCTGCACGCCAATTCCCACCATCATCCACTCCACCTGCGGTCCGTAGTTACATCTTTATATAACCGAGCTCACGACCTCTGTGACCCTGAACATCTAGACGCCGAGCTCGCTCATGTTCAGGAGGTACTAAGACGTAACGGGTATGGTTTCACTACAAGCCGCCCCAAGGTGACGATGGCGCAGCCTAGGGTAGACCGAGTACCAGCCTTTCTACCGTTTATAAAAGGAGTGACGGACAAAGTTGGCACGCTACTAAAAAAGTACGCCATAAAAACTGTGTACAGTCCGCACTCCAAGGTAGTAAAGTGCTTAAGAACACCCAAAGATGTCATACCGCTGCAGACACCCGGAGTGTACAAGGTGAGTTGCAGTTGTGGTAGTTCCTACATCGGTCAGACGAAGCGCACAATAGCGGAACGAACGAAGGAACATATCGCAGCTGTAAAAAACCGCCAAATAAACAAGTCTGCCATCGCAGAGCACCTGCTGGAATCAGGACCGAACCACTGGATTGGACTACACGACCCGCAGGTCCTCTCCACAGATCGGAACTATTTTCGCCGAATAGTACGTGAAGCGGTTGAAATCAAAAAACACAAAAATTTCAACCGGGAAGACGGATACCGACTATCAACATCGTGGAATCCAGTCATCAGCGGGTGTAGCCACCATCAGAAAGATGAAATAAGGCGTGCAGATGTCATAAGTGTGGTGTGTAGGGGTACCGACACTACAAGAAATCAACGCGATCTAGTGCGGGTAGACACAACCTGCACATCACGAAGGCGACGCTAAGCTCACATCAGTCTACCCGTGACCACGAGCGGTATAACCCGTTCGAAACGTCGGAAAATAGAAGGTATCGTAACCTTTAATATTATCGCGAATAAGTCCCGTTTACAGTAAAAACATGAGGATGGTACATTAATTAGCGAAACGTCTATACTAACTT
Organism: Phragmatobia fuliginosa; assembly: GCA_932526445.1. Taxonomy (NCBI): domain Eukaryota; kingdom Metazoa; phylum Arthropoda; class Insecta; order Lepidoptera; family Erebidae; genus Phragmatobia; species Phragmatobia fuliginosa. The sequence goes on along the minus strand of OW052074.1, from coordinate 11,451,928 downwards.
GTTAACTGGTTCGATTCCGGTTCTCTCGGAGTTGTGAGAATGACCTGATCCAGATCTGCTTCTACTTCACCAACTGTAATGAGAATATAATTATTAGAATAGTGTAATGCGAAATAATATGTAACAACTTTACTTTTAATGTCATAATTATTATCACAAGATACAACTTACTTTCTGTCTCTAAGGCACGAATATTATTTTCTAATTGAAGCATACTTTCGTTAGCCTCCATTGCCTTGCGAAGACGTTGCAGAACCGTCGCCAGCAGAGTCGCGTTACTGACCTATGTTTACCAATAATTTTATATTAATTTATTATCACTGTGCTTAGAAGTCAAAGTCTATATTAATGACGTTTAACACAATACACTACACTCAAGTGATGCAATTGATTCTGTAGAAATAATTTATGAAAACAAACATTGTTTACGAGTATACCTAGTGGTAATGCATTTATTTTGGTATTATTTAATAGATCTTCCCAACACGTGAAACAAGAGGCAAATAGTTAATAAATCTTAGTAAATATAATACTAAGTCATACATTACTATAACAAGATTGATAAACTTACATTTGATTCTAAACCCGCGGCTTCTGCCAAATCGGCAAACGCTTCTGCGTTTTCGGTACGACGTTCCCTTTCATACTGGGCGTTTCGGGCTCGTCTTTCCACCTGAAAAAAAAAGACTTTAACACATTTCATAGAAGAATAGTTTATACAGACACATATTATTTCACATCGCATCAACGGCCCACTGCGGGATATAGGCATCAGTGTTTTATCCTGCAGAGTTTGGTCCCTTACACGGCTGAATAGGTGTGGTGACATTCTGTAGGTATTCTAAATTCGTCACTATATGCAGTGATACGTAATTATAAAGGTGTATGTATTATTAAATAGTACTTACTCGCGTAAGGGGAATTCTATTACTGCCTGTTGGTCTTCCGCGGCGTCTGTTGGTAGCAGCAGTATTTGCATTTGTCTGAAAGAAAATTATGCAGATGTAATTTTTATATTAGAATTGGCCAATCTGCGCCTCTTAAACAATCTTGAAAAATAATGTTGCTCCATTTGACTGTCGTCGTCGATAAATAATTGTAACAACAAAATGCACACTACCTTATTCCCAGTTGGTTTAACCATGTTGCTTGATCGACGTTTTTTTTATAAGTTTCACAAACACAACTTTTTATATCACCAAATTCTGTAACAAACTCTCAACCTATAATGTAGAAAATATATTACACCCCGGTCTATTTAACTCCTCAATTTTGTACCTGCGTACCCCCACTGAAGGGGGCGGCGCCCAAGAGCTTACATTAGATGTAAACGATGTATCTACGCTAAACGAAACAAAACAAAGACCAAAAACTTGTTGCGTTTTCAATAGCCTATTATGTTCTACTTATCGACTGGTGTTATCACATTTAAGCAAACAACAAAAGACAAAGTTTACCTTTTCTTATTAGTATAGATGACATTTATTTTTGATTTCTTTAGCTTCACTAAGAAAGGAGCTCTTATCACTTAAGAAACGTCATCATAATTATCACAAATGTTCATTGTTCTCTTTACTCTAAACGACCTAGATTACGTCTAATTTTGGAATACACTATAGTTTTAGACTGGCTGGAAATAGCAATGCTTTAAGTATATTTTTTACTTCTAACAGTTCTAACCGCTCGTAGCATACTACTACGTAAGTATTATTCATTGTAGACTTTTGTAGCAAACTAATGCTATAGACTTTCATGAAATAACAATGTATGTATTTTGCTTTTCATGTCCTGAATACACCGTAATTTATATGATTTGAAATATCTATTTTTTCACCTCGTTTTGACTGAATACCGAAAAAAAGCCCTAATTTTCAATCAAAAATTCATCCGTCAAAATATCATCTTTTTTTAATGAAAGTTATAGAATCTTCCTTAAATTATATGTGTACATGCCTATTTATTACTATTTTTAGATAATTTTATACCTGAGTGACCTATAAAATTTTTTTGGATATTAAAAGTTTTTTCATAGAGAAGTGGGCTACGCAGGTCTGGGCCTTACTACATACTTAGTTTGTTATTTCGTAGCAGCTGTAAAACAGAGCAGTCAATAACGATTAAAAAAAACGAATTCCAGTTTTTTCATTTTTTGCATTTTCTGAGAAGATTTACTATGGTAATATTTATATATTTTTACACCATCGGAAAGCAGAGATTTCATCAAATAGAAAACACCCTATTTTTTTAAAAAAAATGATGTTTTGATGGATGAATTTTCGATTGAAAATTAGGGTTGTTTTTCGGTATTCAGTCAAAATGAGGTGAAAAAATAGATATTTCAAATCTTATAAATTACGGTGTATTGAGGACATGAAAAGCTAGGTTTTCACAAAATTTCGTTAAAAAATATTTTTATTTGTAAAAGATAAAAATAAAAACCAAAAACTTGTTTTTTTTAATTTTTCACATAAAATTTTAGGTTAAGTGAAAAATACGCTAAACGAAACAAAACAAAGACCAAAAACTTGTTGCGTTTTCAATAGCCTATTACGTTCGACATAACGACTGGTGTTATCGCATTTAAGCAAACAACAAAAGACAAAGTTTACCTTTTGTTTTTAGTATAGATGACATTTATTTTTGATTTCTTAAGCTTCACTAAGAAAGGAGCTCTTATCACTTAAGATACGTCATCATAATTATCACAAATGTTCATTGTTCTCTTTACTCGAAACTTTACTCTAAACGACCTAGATTACGTCTAATTTTGGAATACACTATATCCTTTACATTAGACTGGCTGGAAATGGCAATGCTTGAAGTATATTTTTTGTAGCAAACTAATGCTACAGACTGTCATGAGTTAACGCTGTTTAGATTTCAATAAAAATTGGCATGTAGATATTTTGAATTTTAAGAAACGACATGGCCTACTTTTTAGCGCCATAACTTTGAGTTGCGGGCAAAAGCTAGTCGTTATAAAAGGTAGAATTTTACAAAGCTCGTAAGAAGGAACAATGTCGAAATTGAGTATAATTCTGTGTGTCGAAAGATTGAAAAATAAATAATTTTCTAATAGGGAGTTGTTTTTGAAGTAGACAATTTAAGTTGGTAAATTAGTAGTGTAGTCACAAATTTTTTGCAAAAATTGACATTTTGTTACGCAAATACATCACCGAGCACTTAGGTATATATCTTAAGCACAGGTAGGCTTAGAGTTTTGTGTGAAAGTAGATTTGGCAAGCCTAAATTCAATTAGCGTCATTTATTTCTGGTCATATTTTGTATATCAATATATATAAAAATATAAATGTATTTTTCCTTATTTTAATCTTGGAATTCGTCATATCAAATTTACTGCACTGGGGTGCACACGCATGTATAGCAAACTAAAATACTGAGACGCACGAATTCATAGGTGATAAACTCGCTGAGATATTTAGAAAGCAAATCGGTCTGAGGTTCATCAATATCATACGATGTACGAGCATTAACGGTTTTCAGGGGCTGGGCTGGCTGAAAAGTATTTTATCGCCTCTAAACATTCAGACATGTAACATCAAAAAATGTATGATATTTTTGACGTATAATCTGCCAGGGTTAAAAAACATGCTTATCTACTTTTTTTGTTTTTTCCTGATTGAAAAGACTGAAACACATTTTTAATACTACATTATTTTACACGGGATAAAGTGAATTGAAAAAGTGTAAAGAGTAGGTACAGGAGCACAGTTTTTGTTACCTTTTGTTACCTTCTGCTTGACATGATAGTTTGGGATATAATTGTAGTGTAATAGAGTGACCATCAGTTTCGAACTGTCTGCATTAGGTGTATGTGTTGTCAAAGTAAACAAAACTATTTCATTATAAAATTTTATTAATTAAAATATTCGTGTATCACTATTCATTAAACATAAACTCATGTAAATTATTTTTGAACAAAAGTAAATGTTAATTTTTAGCTATGACTAGGTATAATTTTTTTTTGGAGTTAATCACAATTTCAAGGGTATACAATAAAAAAAATGTCTAATGTCAATGTTAAACACACTAAAAATATTTCTGTCGCTTGAGATATATCCGTTCTCTGGGTAGTTTTTATAAAAGCCAGCTCTCCTCCCAGCAGAAGAGGTCTAACGCCCCAGCTTATTCTGCGTTAGACTGTAAGACTCGACATCTTTCCACTGGCAACAACTGTTGTATGAAAATGATCTTTATTTTCATATTTATTCCGTTATATATAAATTTATTTATTATTTAAAACTATACTGGATCTGGATCTGACTTGTCGTGTAGTGGATCTTGAGCGACTTCCGTATTAGGTAATATTAATATTGACCCTAGATCAATATCAATATCAGGCACCTGAAAATAAAGAAAAATAAATTAAAATGTATGTAATTCACTACAGTTAAGTATATTAAATGTAAAGTTAGAAGTCAATAATAATTAAACTCACCTCGACGTCAGTCAACAAATGTTCTCCCAACAGTTCAGGATGAGACCAAATATCATCCGGTAACTCTTCATCTATATAAACATACAAAAATTAAATTAAAATAACACAGTAAAACTTAATAGAATCATTTACATACTTCAGCCATGAATTGCAACATAGAGTAAAAAAACGATATCGAATTTGAGCATTGTATGACAACTCAATTAAATCTTGAGATAAATACACCCATTACCCATTAAATCGATGTCAATTTTAACACAATTTTATTAACCACCCTTTTTAAAGCAGTGCGCTGACGGGTGACTTTTGTCGCTGCGACAAAAAAGTTTTTGTCATGTCGCGTCGCGTCTCAAAATCTGAGTGCGCACACGGGGAATGACAGTCACGAAACATTTTTGTAAATCCATGGTTCATTTAACGATATGCATTTGGAGGAGACAGTCATTATTTGCGAATTCATACGGCGTAAAAGTTATCGAATGAGTGTAGAAAGTTTTAATGAATTACTGCATATTTTCAAAGTATTCACCACATAGTTTAGTACACTTTTCCCTTCGCTCAAACCACTAATTATAACATTTATTCCACTTTAAAGATGGGGTGTTAAAAGTGTTTTGAGATTCAAAATTTAAACACATTCGAATATAGAACTGTTCCAAATTCAAAACTGCCGTTAAATATGGAAACGACAGAACTTAAAAGGCATGCCTAGTATTTATCATATGTCAGAATATTCTTTTAATCTTTTCTCGTAAAGTGCTGGTCTTCTTTCCACTTCTTCTATATACTGTATATATTTGCTTATCGCCAGCGGGCATCAAAAGTAAGCGGAGAGCGGGGCACGGAAAATGGCGTTAGGTTAAACTATTTTGCAGGGATTTTTGATTCGATTCGAATCTGTGCATGAAGAATCGATTATTGAAAAAAACTATTTCTAAACGATCGATTCTATATCTTTTCTGTATTTACAATATAAATATAAATCCATTTTATGAAAAACAAAAACATTCATTAAACAATCTGTGGGATCTCTTATCAGTAAAATCATCGATTTTTTAGTTCAAGGAATTCGATTATAAGAATTATTTTTATTACCTATCAAATTAATACATTCAGCTAATTGTAACTATTGTAAATATTTTTTTATACCAACACAAAAAATCGACACTCGATTTTCAAGGGTAAAAATCGATTCAGTACAAAATTAAATTTTTTGGGCCGAAACATTGAATCTTCGATCATTGTGTCATTCTCAAAATTAAATAACATCTGGTAATCTTTCAACCAGTGTTAAATTAAACAAATTATATCATATTTCATTTTCTCTAAAACAATTCAAGCTCTAGTAATTTCGAAGAAAACCTTGAATATTTTATTAGAACAACTTCAAGGCATACTGCTTAGACCCTTTATGATAATGTGGTGATTGAACGCTAGGAGACACTTCTGTTTTGATTACAATGCTATTTCAAACAGAATGCCCTGTTGTCTGAAAATGTAAATAAAAAGTTAGTCCTTTCCGCTTTCCGCTTTTGGCTTAGGGCACGGGCAGAAACTGTTTCGTCACTCGTGCGCGCGCTTGTATCTAAATCTAGCGGCGCGGTGACAGTTTTGTCGCACGCTTGTTCGCAGGCACAAAACTGTTTTGTCATCCGATTGTCACGTCGCAACGTGCGCGCACCTCCATATAATTCTACAGACCTAATGAAAGTGACAAAACAGTCACAGCGACAAAAGTTTCCCGTGCGCGCAGGGCCTAACTCTCGGTCAATGATCGACCTCCGTTGATGGGATTTCTTACAACTGTACGTAACGTACCGTACCCGTGTTTAATGTCGTTATAAGAAACATGGAAAGTTCAAACTATAACATGAAGTTGATAGTCTCTATTTATAGGTTGGTGTCAACAAGCAAGTACACTTGACAAATCGATGGTACATTAATTAGCGAAACGTCTATACTAACTTGTTAACAGGTTCGATTCCGGTTCTCTCGGAGTTGTGAGAATGACCTGATCCAGATCTGCTTCTACTTCACCAACTGTAATGAGAATATAATTATTAGAATAGTGTAATGCGAAATAATATGTAACAACTTTACTTTTAATGTCATAATTATTATCACAAGATACAACTTACTTTCTGTCTCTAAGGCACGAATATTATTTTCTAATTGAAGCATACTTTCGTTAGCCTCCATTGCCTTGCGAAGACGTTGCAGAACCGTCGCCAGCAGAGTCGCGTTACTGACCTATGTTTACCAATAATTTTATATTAATTTATTATCACTGTGCTTAGAAGTCAAAGTCTATATTAATGACGTTTAACACAATACACTACACTCAAGTGATGCAATTGATTCTGTAGAAATAATTTATGAAAACAAACATTGTTTACGAGTATACCTAGTGGTAATGCATTTATTTTGGTATTATTTAATAGATCTTCCCAACACGTGAAACAAGAGGCAAATAGTTAATAAATCTTAGTAAATATAATACTAAGTCATACATTACTATAACAAGATTGATAAACTTACATTTGATTCTAAACCCGCGGCTTCTGCCAAATCGGCAAACGCTTCTGCGTTTTCGGTACGACGTTCCCTTTCATACTGGGCGTTTCGGGCTCGTCTTTCCACCTGAAAAAAAAAGACTTTAACACATTTCATAGAAGAATAGTTTATACAGACATATATTATTTCACATCGCATCAACGGCCCACTGCGGGATATAGGCATCAGTGTTTTATCCTGCAGAGTTTGGTCCCTTACACGGCTGAATAGGTGTGGTGACATTCTGTAGGTATTCTAAATTCGTCACTATATGCAGTGATACGTAATTATAAAGGTGTATGTATTATTAAATAGTACTTACTCGCGTAAGAGGAATTCTATTACTGCCTGTTGGTCTTCCGCGGCGTCTGTTGGTAGCAGCAGTATTTGCATTTGTCTGAAAGAAAATTATGCAGATGTAATTTTAATATTAGAATTGGCCAATCTGCGCCTCTTAAACAATCTTGAAAAATAATGTTGCTCCATTTGACTGTCGTCGTCGATAAATAATTGTAACAACAAAATGCACACTACCTTATTCCCAGTTGGTTTAACCATGTTGCTTGATCGACGTTTTTTTTATAAGTTTCACAAACACAACTTTTTATATCACCAAATTCTGTAACAAACTCTCAACCTATAATGTAGAAAATATATTACACCCCGGTCTATTTAACTCCTCAATTTTGTACCTGCGTACCCCCACTGAAGGGGGCGGCGCCCAAGAGCTTACATTAGATGTAAACGATGTATCTACGCTAAACGAAATAAAACAAAGACCAAAAACTTGTTGCGTTTTCAATAGCCTATTATGTTCTACTTATCGACTGGTGTTATCGCATTTAAGCAAACAACAAAAGACAAAGTTTACCTTTTGTTATTAGTATAGATGACATTTATTTTTGATTTCTTTAGCTTCACTAAGAAAGGAGCTATCACTTAAGATACGTCATCATAATTATCACAAATGTTCATTGTTCTCTTTACTCTAAACGACCTAGATTACGTCTAATTTTGGAATACACTTTAGTTTTAGACTGGCTGGAAATAGCAATGCTTTAAGTATATTTTTTACTTCTAACAGTTCTAATCGCTCGTATTATACTACTACGTAAGTATTATTCATTGTAGACTTTTGTAGCAAACTAATGCTATAGACTTTCATGAAATAACAATGTATGTATTTTGCTTTTCATGTCCTGAATACACCGTAATTTATATGATTTGAAATATCTATTTTTTCACCTCATTTTGACTGAATACCGAAAAAAAGCCCTAATTTTCAATCGAAAATTCATTCATCAAAATATCATCTTTTTTTAATGAAAGTTATAGAATCTTCCTTAAATTATATGTGTACATGCCTATTTATTACTATTTTTAGATAATTTTATACCTGAGTGACCTATAAAAATTTTTTGGATATTAAAAGTTTTTTCATAGAGAAGTGGGCTACGCAGGTCTGGGCCTTACTACATACTTAGTTTGTTATTTCGTAGCAGCTGTAAAACAGAGCAGTGTAGGACATCGTTTATAAAACTACACGTGCGGGCTGAGTTATTTTCTATGAAATACCTTTTGATGCCCTAAAATTTTTTGTAGGTCACTCAGGTATTAAATTATCTTATAATAGTAATAAATAGGCATATACACATATAATTTAAAGAAGATTCTATACATTTCTAATAATATTGTAGATGTTTAATTAAATATTATCTTTACCTATTATTTATTTGTTTGTTAATTATAGTAGTATATTTCGATTTGCAATATTTTTGTTTATAATTGTAACATGCAATCTTACGTTTTTCGAGTGATTAAAGTGTAAATTTTAATAAATATCTCAATAACGATTAAAAAAAACGAATTCCAGTTTTTTCATTTTTTGCATTTTCTGAGAAGATTTACTATGGTAATATTTATATATTTTTACACCATCGGAAAGCAGAGATTTCATCAAATAGAAAACACCCTATTTTTTTAAAAAAAATGATGTTTTGATGGATGAATTTTCGATTGAAAATTAGGGTTGTTTTTCGGTATTCAGTCAAAATGAGGTGAAAAAATAGATATTTCAAATCTTATAAATTACGGTGTATTGAGGACATGAAAAGCTAGGTTTTCACAAAATTTCGTTAAAAAATATTTTTATTTGTAAAAGATAAAAATAAAAACCAAAAACTTGTTTTTTTTAATTTTTCACATAAAATTTTAGGTTAAGTGAAAAATACGCTAAACGAAACAAAACAAAGACCAAAAACTTGTTGCGTTTTCAATAGCCTATTATGTTCGACATAACGACTGGTGTTATCGCATTTAAGCAAACAACAAAAGACAAAGTTTACCTTTTGTTATTAGTATAGATGACATTTATTTTTGATTTCTTTAGCTTCACTAAGAAAGGAGCTCTTATCACTTAAGATACGTCATCATAATTATCACAAATGTTCATTGTTCTCTTTACTCTAAACGACCTAGATTACGTCTAATTTTGGAATACACTATATCCTTTACATTAGACTGGCTGGAAATGGCAATGCTTGAAGTATATTTTTTGTAGCAAACTAATGCTACAGACTTTCATGAGTTAACGCTGTTTAGATTTCAATAAAAATTGGCATGTAGATATTTTGAATTTTAAGAAACGACATGGCCTACTTTTTAGCGCCATAACTTTGAGTTGCGGGCAAAAGCTAGTCGTTATAAAAGGTAGAATTTTACAAAGCTCGTAAGAAGGAACAATGTCGAAATTGAGTATAATTCTGTGTGTCGAAAGATTGAAAAATAAATAATTTTCTAATAGGGAGTTGTTTTTAAAGTAGACAATTTAAGTTGGTAAATTAGTAGTGTAGTCACAAATTTTTTGCAAAAATTGACATTTTGTTACGCAAATACATCACCGAGCACTTAGGTATATATCTTAAGCACAGGTAGGCTTAGAGTTTTGTGTGAAAGTAGATTTGGCAAGCCTAAATTCAATTAGCGTCATTTATTTCTGCTCATATTTTGTATATCAATATATATAAAAATATAAATGTATTTTTCCTTATTTTAATCTTGGAATTCGTCATATCAAATTTACTGCACTGGGGTGCACACGCATGTATAGCAAACTAAAATACTGAGACGCACGAATTCATAGGTGATAAACTCGCTGAGATATTTAGAAAGCAAATCGGTCTGAGGTTCATCAATATCATACTGTTAGCGTTCCATACTGTTAATTAAAAAAAAAAAGAAAAGAATAAAATGAAGTGTATCTAATTTTATAATTATCTCAAACAATATCGATTTAAAATAAATTATCGAGTTGTTGATTTTTACGATATAGTTGGCAACACTGTGCAAGCGGCCATTATAAAAAGAAATGTCAGATCGAGAGACGGCAGTTAATTGCAAAGAGTACAACACTACGCATAGTCAATTGGATTATTTGTAAAATCATAGAGATTGATTAAAGTATTTCAGGAAAATGGATATCTGTGTATAATTTGACCTGACTCCGCTAACAGTCAGAAGTGGTAAGAACTAAAAGTGTTGGGAAAAACTTCAGGTATGTTTCTTAACTTATTTTGTTGAAAACAACATGAGTTGACCGGTAATCAGCTTATCACGATGTTGTTGTAGGTGTTTTTAAATTGAACTGCTGTAGCAAAAGTGCGTTTGGAATTGGAAGTTAAATGTTGAGTTTCAAAAAACGAACGACATGTTTACGATGTAGAAGGATTTCGATTAACGGAATATGACTAGGAAAACGCCATATAAAGCGCGTGGGTAATTTTATTAATCAATTAATCAAAATTAAAAGTAGGTCACGGGTGTGCTAAGATTTGTAACATAATGTGGGTAAGACTGCTATTTTTTCGAAGACAAACTATATGAATAAAGTTATGAGTATGAATGGTTATATTGGCCAATTTAAAAGCATTAAGTTAGTTTAATTATAAATAAGTATATTATGTAATTGCGTAATAGTAATATCATAATATAGTAATAATAAGTACCGGGATATCGTAAAATGAATTTGTAAATGTGATTACTACATAAGCATGCTGTACGAATACCTAAAAGGTACATATTACGTAGACATTTCTTACGAGATTAAACGAAATAAGGATAGTTAAGCTTTGTCCTTAAACACTGTTTCTTCAATCATGAAACTTAGAGTAGTTTTAAGACTGAGCTCAAATAAAATTTCCTGTTCGCCTATTGTTTATAGTTATTTTTTTAAGCTCAGATCAATACAGCGTTTAGTCACCTACCTACTCTGTATTTGAAGACGAATAAGTAGCATATTTCATCATAAACTGTGTAAACATATGTGACCTATATGACCTGACTACCCATTGCAATGCAAAAAAGTGCAGCATGGGTAATGTAACCAAAAAAAAAAAAATGTTTACTTTTCTGTCTTTACTGTAAACGGGAATTCGCGATAATATTAAAAACATGAGTATGTGTATAAGTGGCAAAAGTCTACAAACAGTTTTCTGTCTTTGTTTCGCCCCTTATTAATACCTACGGCATTCACCATGTACCCAATATGATAGTGTTGCAAATATAGTCCTCACCTTAAAAAGAAACTACAAAATGTCGTCAGGTGATAGGTCGAATTATACACCACAAATAAATCTGCACCCTCGAATGACAGATAAGGAACTTGATTCAACTTCCAAGGCTAGAATTGTGGTGAAACGAACCGTAACTGTACTAAACCATTAAAGAGATGCGATAAATGTTCACGGTTGGGACATATGACACAATATTGTGAGCCGATAGGTTCTTAACCAAAGAGTTATCACAAGATAATAATATACTAAAAATAACAACTCTACACAAAACTTCTAACAAATTACAGTTAATGAACAATCAAGCAGTAAGTATTTTAAAACTATTTCTGTGGATATACCGGTATCAGCGTAGATAGATAGATAGTCTTTATTTGTATAAACATGGTGTATGTGTATTGCATGCAAGACACCAGTAATTTAAATAGTCGGTCATGTTTGGCCGCATTTAACGGCATACGAATTGGTAACACGCCATAGGCCAGCCTAATGTTTATCACAATATAGCCTCGCAAAATATTTTAAATCAAGACAAAACAATAATATGCTAATTCGTCAAAAAGAAGTAAATGTCAATGTAAATTGTATTGTAAAATGAAAATTGGAATAATAATTTAATTTGATGCAAAAATACAGATAGACAATGTTAATCTGTCATATTCATATTATGTCCTATCAGTTATTAGTATTATTCTAGCAACTTATCAATCAACAAAATATCTATGATCACATCAACCATTCAAAGGCAGGGAAGACCGTCCTCTTTCTTAAATCCAAAAATGTCATAAAAGGTGCTTTCAAATAAAAAGTTCTTGACTTTATTTTTTAAAAATAGAAGTACTTAGCAATTTTCACGATCTTGGTAGTTTTTTTGTAGATGGTCGAAGCCATACAGAAAATACTTTTGCGCATAAAAGTTGTTTCAGCACCGTGAAGGCAGAGTTTAGAATTGTCACGTCTGTTCCTTGGAACCGCATCAAACAAACGCTGATAACGTTCACATCAAACAAAAGAAGGTAATGTCAATATTTTATATTATATAAAGAACGGTTTACAACTGTCTGTAGTTTCCAGTTTAAACATCGATCTAATGCGTATATAGTTTGGGAGTCAATGCACACTAATCCGAAAATCTGTTGTTAAAAAGAAGCGCTAATTGCCAAGTGGCCGTGGGTAATTGGAGACGGTCGCCGAGGGTAGGCAGCGACAGACTGGTCGGTCCTAGATTGGAGGTGTTGTGAGCGTATCCGTGATTCGGAGGTCACGTTAGGCGGTCGGTCCTGGTGGTCGTCCTGGGATAGCGGTTGTGAAGCTTAGTTGGAGGCCTTCGGGAGGCTTAAAAACATCCAACGCCAAGATTGCGTAGCCGCAGCTTGTCTTGCCGGTCCCCAGACCGAACTCTGCCGGCGTGGGGGCGTGTGATTTTAGGACTCTCCTTTGAGGAGACCAGTGGGTAGCTATGGTTAGTTGTTGTCTTTAAAAATCTTAGTGTCGTTCCGGTAAAAACAAGACTTCCTGTTGTTGAAGGTTTCGCTACTTGTACTTTAGAAACGATTTCTAGAATATTTGTAACCGTCGTTGTAGACGCTGTCCAGGCTGACATATAAGCATTTGTTATGCCAGAGCATTTATTTAAAACAGACGTCCTTATTGGACAGTCGTTGAAATAACCACCTTCTGTTACTGTTCAAAAGACTAGCACCGATCTGGTCCTTTAGCACGATGATTTCCACTTAGTGAGAGAATTAATGTCCTTCGTGACCTTTTCCTGGACATTTATTCATCCCAAGTATATGTTCATATGTAGGGAATCTGGGAATAAATAAATATTTGGGACATCTTGCACACAAAACCTTCTAGTCCCAAACTAAGCAAAACTTCTATGAAGGATACTAGACAGCTGATATATGAATAAATATACATTTTTGTAAATACATATTGTACATGGGGGCACTCAAACTCCGAAACAAATATTAGTGTTTCACACGAGCATTTGGTCCGACTCGGTAGTCAAACCCGAGACCTCAAGCACAGCAATCGCATACGCTACCAATCACCGAGACATTTTATTACAAGGTTGTCACGCTTACAAGGCTTTAGTGGTCATGTAGTGAAACAAAGTGAGAGAAAGGAGAAGGAGAGGATTTACAGGTTGTTTGCTATTTCGAAAACAAATCACAACAAAATACGAGAGACATAGAGTAGAGTCAAGACAAGGTTTTAGGGGGTTTCTTCAGCGACGATACCTCGAAGATGTAAGAGGCACTCAACTATGAGGGAGTCGATGTATAGTCGGTAATTTGTCACAAAACCCTATTTTACTGACCAATTTAAAATTGTTATCGCGGGCTGTATAACTGAATAAACGAGAATTATTTACAACACAATCTATAGCTTTGAATTGGAATTTTATTAATCTTAGCAATCAGTCTTGTAATGCACGCCATAGAACCGACTCAAAAAGGAACCTATTACTCTGTTAAATATTATATCTTAAATATCGGCCTCAAAGTAAATGATACGAAAAAAAACAGCCTGCTTAAACAAATACAAGGACTGCTTTGCATTCAATATGCAAAACCTGGCTTGACTAACCAAATGGAAATGACAGTGCGTCTAAGTGATAAGACGCCTATCACTTATAGGCCGTGTAGACTTTATTTTAGCGAGTGCGTAAAGATTCCAGATATTGTAGGCGAACTACTTAGTAACAATATTATAAAGAAATCACGGTCGGCTTACGCTAGCCCAATAGCTTAGTTCGAAAAAAAGAATAATGAATACAGTCTTTTGCGTTGATTATGGGTCAATAAACAAAAATACGGTAAAGGACAGCCATCCGATGTCTACTATAGACGACCATCTCGATCGTCTTGGTGGTAAATCACAAGTCTAGATTTGTCATCCGGCTATCATCAAATTCCTGTGGTTGAGGAATCACGTCACGTTAGAGCCGAGTCCACTAGGATGCCATTCGGTTTCGGTAAATACACCGGCAGTTTTCTAAAGTATGAATAACTAGCTTTTTCCCGCGGCTCCGCCCGCGTGTATGTCGGTTACCGCGGCAAAAAGTAGCCTATGTCCTTTCCCAAGTTCAGTTCTATCTTCATACCAAATTTCATCAAAATCGGTTCAGCGGTTTAGGCGTGAAAGCGTAACAGACAGACAGAGTTACTTTCGCATCTATAATATTAGTAGGGATAAGGCTCTTGAAGCTGAACGATTTGAACTGATCATTCCTTTTTTAGATTATTTATTGTTTACGGACAGTTCTTTTGAGGAGGCATTAAAAAAGCTGGAAGCTATTTTAGGTCTTAAACGTAAAGCTAGTTAGGAACGGGAAACATCTTACTTCAGAGACCTAATGAAAAATATCCGTTCAGACCAGTCGCTTATTTTAGCCGCCGAACAACGCGTGAAGAAGCGTTTTGGCACTTGAAGAAATTTAGGGTTCGTTTATTGGTCTGATACTCAAAATTATAACAGACGGTAGCGCATTACGCACCACCTTAAGTAAGATTTAATTCCTAAATTTGCAAAGTGGTGGCTGATGCTACAGGAACATAAATTCAGCATCTAGTACTGGCCAGGGCATAACATGCTTTGAGCAGAAATCCTGTCTCATCAACAAGTATTGCAGAAGAAGTAGATATTTGAAACATCACAAGTCATAATTAGTAACATAGATTATGTGGAGGAACGGGTTTCGTGTCCCCCCCAACCCAAAGAGGTGATCCTCCGGCCAGGCGAGGTGATAGTGCCTAGCAGGACCACTGCCCAACGGATTTTTATTTATTTATTTAAACTTATTGCACATGTTGTTCAAAGGCGAACTTAATGCCATGAATATAGAAGTATGTGTCGGTTAGTGTTGAGATGTTTTATATATATTTATCGGCGCCAGTTTTTCTTCGGTGAATGGCACTGTTGTTTCCGTTGCGCTATATGTTAAAGTCGTCACAGGTACAAATGACGGATCCATGGATAAAGCTTATTAAAAAAAGAGACATATCAATAACTACGTATTACGTGATGGTAAAATATATAGGCGTGTAAGATTTTAATTAAAATGGGTGGTGCCCAACTGGCTAGATGTAGGATATGTTAGCTTAATCACGGCGAAGCGAATCATTTCCCAACCAAAAAATGGTTGAGAAGATTGGATCCGACTATTGGTCCCCAAAAATTGATGAAGAGACATATCAATATGAACCGCTTCCTCAAGAAGTAAGTAAATTGCATGCATTAACTGTGCATACAACAAAAATGTCAAAAAAGAGATCGGGGTTCTTAATTTCATACCATCCACATCGATCATCTAGGTCCATTTCTAAAAAGTAAAAGAGGGAATGCGTACCTCCTTAGTGTAATCGACGGGTTTAATAAATCTATATTTGTCAGAGCTGTTGGGAATACTAGGTCTAAGACGGTTAAAGCACTCGAAGATATTTTTGCAACACTTCGATGCCCGAAAATAATCATATCAGACCAGGGCAATAGTTTTACGTCTGGTGAGTTTAAGAACTTCGTTACCTCAACTGGTGCCAAGCACGTTCTTAATGAAGTGGCCATGCCTCGAGCAAACGGGTAAATTCAACACTGTAATCCGACGATTCTGAGCTCACTAGCCGCTATGAACCATGGATTAGTTTTCAGTTTATCGCCAATAATAAGCAACAAAAGTGAATGTAGTGATTCATATTTGAAATATGAAAAGCGCAACATTCAACTGAAGCTATTATGGTGTTTTATAAGTATACATTGTTTGATAATATGTATATCACAGTTAGATTCCTAAGTGTAACATGTGGAATTTTCATGGAAATGGCCGGTTACTCATATCCAATTCCCATATCATTAATATGTTTTGTATTAATACAGTTTAGATTGGTGTCGACACCGGAGAGTCGGCAATGTCCGGACCTTCTGAGAGGCAGCGTCGAAGAGGACAGGCTGCTGTTTGATCGTGGCTCTCGGGTGGCTAAACGGCAATGATTGAAATGTAATGGCTCTCGGGTGGCCTACTATACAGTGTGATGATCCAGGAGGCAGGCAGACCGTGGCTTTCGGATGGCTAAACGGGAGCTTTGTCCAAATTGTGAAAATGAGAGTGCAATGTTATGAAGAGTCAACTGGTCGTCGGATGGAGCTTACAAGAAGACATTTTATCGTTAATTGTATATTATAAGAAAATCTGTATTGTAGAAAATCATTTGGATAAAAGATGTAGTTAGCTATTTATAGTATAAAAAAAAAAAAAAAAATGTGCCTATCTATGTTAGCTCGCAGAAAAAGAAGGTTAATATTATTGTCTGCATTATTAATTTTACATGATGTAATAATTACTATGGGTATGAGGTCATACCCTGTACAATAGAATGGCCGAGCTAAATTTAGGAATGGGGACATTCCTGTTGCAGAATGGCCGTCTGTTAGCGTTCCATACTGTTAATTAAAAAAAAAAAGAAAAGAATAAAATGAAGTGTATCTAATTTTATAATTATCTCAAACAATATCGATTTAAAATAAATTATCGAGTTGTTGATTTTTACGATATAGTTGGCAACACTGTGCAAGCGGCCATTATAAAAAGAAATGTCAGATCGAGAGACGGCAGTTAATTGCAAAGAGTACAACACTACGCATAGTCAATTGGATTATTTGTAAAATCATAGAGATTGATTAAAGTATTTCAGGAAAATGGATATCTGTGTATAATTTGACCTGACTCCGCTAACAATACGATGTACGAGCATTAACGGTTTTCAGGGGCTGGGCTGGCTGAAAAGTATTTTATCGCCTCTAAACATTCAGACATGTAACATCAAAAAATGTATGATATTTTTGACGTATAATCTGCCAGGGTTAAAAAACATGCTTATCTACTTTTTTTGTTTTTTCCTGATTGAAAAGACTGAAACACATTTTTAATACTACATTATTTTACACGGGATAAAGTGAATTGAAAAAGTGTAAAGAGTAGGTACAGGAGCACAGTTTTTGTTACCTTTTGTTACCTTCTGCTTGACATGATAGTTTGGGATATAATTGTAGTGTAATAGAGTGACCATCAGTTTCGAACTGTCTGCATTAGGTGTATGTGTTGTCAAAGTAAACAAAACTATTTCATTATAAAATTTTATTAATTAAAATATTCGTGTATCACTATTCATTAAACATAAACTCATGTAAATTATTTTTGAACAAAAGTAAATGTTAATTTTTAGCTATGACTAGGTATATATTTTTTTTGGAGTTAATCACAATTTCAAGGGTATACAATAAAAAAAATGTCTAATGTCAATGTTAAACACACTAAAAATATTTCTGTCGCTTGAGATATATCCGTTCTCTGGGTAGTTTTTATAAAAGCCAGCTCTCCTCCCAGCAGAAGAGGTCTAACGCCCCAGCTTATTCTGCGTTAGACTGTAAGACTCGACATCTTTCCACTGGCAACAACTGTTGTATGAAAATGATCTTTATTTTCATATTTATTCCGTTATATATAAATTTATTTATTATTTAAAACTATACTGGATCTGGATCTGACTTGTCGTGTAGTGGATCTTGAGCGACTTCCGTATTAGGTAATATTAATATTGACCCTAGATCAATATCAATATCAGGCACCTGAAAATAAAGAAGAATAAATTAAAATGTATGTAATTCACTACAGTTAAGTATATTAAATGTAAAGTTAGAAGTCAATAATAATTAAACTCACCTCGACGTCAGTCAACAAATGTTCTCCCAACAGTTCAGGATGAGACCAAATATCATCCGGTAACTCTTCATCTATATAAACATACAAAAATTAAATTAAAATAACACAGTAAAACTTAATAGAATCATTTACATACTTCAGCCATGAATTGCAACATAGAGTAAAAAAACGATATCGAATTTGAGCATTGTATGACAACTCAATTAAATCTTGAGATAAATACACCCATTACCCATTAAATCGATGTCAATTTTAACACAATTTTATTAACCACCCTTTTTAACTCTCGGTCAATGATCGACCTCCGTTGATGGGATTTCTTACAACTGTACGTAACGTACCGTACCCGTGTTTAATGTCGTTATAAGAAACATGGAAAGTTCAAACTATAACATGAAGTTGATAGTCTCTATTTATAGGTTGGTGTCAACAAGCAAGTACACTTGACAAATCGATGGTACATTAATTAGCGAAACGTCTATACTAACTTGTTAACAGGTTCGATTCCGGTTCTCTCGGAGTTGTGAGAATGACCTGATCCAGATCTGCTTCTACTTCACCAACTGTAATGAGAATATAATTATTAGAATAGTGTAATGCGAAATAATATGTAACAACTTTACTTTTAATGTCATAATTATTATCACAAGATACAACTTACTTTCTGTCTCTAAGGCACGAATATTATTTTCTAATTGAAGCATACTTTCGTTAGCCTCCATTGCCTTGCGAAGACGTTGCAGAACCGTCGCCAGCAGAGTCGCGTTACTGACCTATGTTTACCAATAATTTTATATTAATTTATTATCACTGTGCTTAGAAGTCAAAGTCTATATTAATGACGTTTAACACAATACACTACACTCAAGTGATGCAATTGATTCTGTAGAAATAATTTATGAAAACAAACATTGTTTACGAGTATACCTAGTGGTAATGCATTTATTTTGGTATTATTTAATAGATCTTCCCAACACGTGAAACAAGAGGCAAATAGTTAATAAATCTTAGTAAATATAATACTAAGTCATACATTACTATAACAAGATTGATAAACTTACATTTGATTCTAAACCCGCGGCTTCTGCCAAATCGGCAAACGCTTCTGCGTTTTCGGTACGACGTTCCCTTTCATACTGGGCGTTTCGGGCTCGTCTTTCCACCTGAAAAAAAAAGACTTTAACACATTTCATAGAAGAATAGTTTATACAGACATATATTATTTCACATCGCATCAACGGCCCACTGCGGGATATAGGCATCAGTGTTTTATCCTGCAGAGTGTGGTCCCTTACACGGCTGAATAGGTGTGGTGACATTCTGTAGGTATTCTAAATTCGTCACTATATGCAGTGATACGTAATTATAAAGGTGTATGTATTATTAAATAGTACTTACTCGCGTAAGGGGAATTCTATTACTGCCTGTTGGTCTTCCGCGGCGTCTGTTGGTAGCAGCAGTATTTGCATTTGTCTGAAAGAAAATTATGCAGATGTAATTTTTATATTAGAATTGGCCAATCTGCGCCTCTTAAACAATCTTGAAAAATAATGTTGCTCCATTTGACTGTCGTCGTCGATAAATAATTGTAACAACAAAATGCACACTACCTTATTCCCAGTTGGTTTAACCATGTTGCTTGATCGACGTTTTTTTTATAAGTTTCACAAACACAACTTTTTATATCACCAAATTCTGTAACAAACTCTCAACCTATAATGTAGAAAATATATTACACCCCGGTCTATTTAACTCCTCAATTTTGTACCTGCGTACCCCCACTGAAGGGGGCGGCGCCCAAGAGCTTACATTAGATGTAAACGATGTATCTACGCTAAACGAAATAAAACAAAGACCAAAAACTTGTTGCGTTTTCAATAGCCTATTATGTTCTACTTATCGACTGGTGTTATCGCATTTAAGCAAACAACAAAAGACAAAGTTTACCTTTTGTTATTAGTATAGATGACATTTATTTTTGATTTCTTTAGCTTCACTAAGAAAGGAGCTCTTATCACTTAAGATACGTCATCATAATTATCACAAATGTTCATTGTTCTCTTTACTCTAAACGACCTAGATTACGTCTAATTTTGGAATACACTATAGTTTTAGACTGGCTGGAAATAGCAATGCTTTATGTATATTTTTTACTTCTAACAGTTCTAACCGCTCGGATTATACTACTACGTAAGTATTATTCATTGTAGACTTTTGTAGCAAACTAATGCTATAGACTTTCATGAAATAACAATGTATGTATTTTGCTTTTCATGTCCTGAATACACCGTAATTTATATGATTTGAAATATCTATTTTTTCACCTCATTTTGACTGAATACCGAAAAAAAGCCCTAATTTTCAATCGAAAATTCATTCGTCAAAATATCATCTTTTTTTAATGAAAGTTATAGAATCTTCCTTAAATTATATGTGTACATGCCTATTTATTACTATTTTTAGATAATTTTATACCTGAGTGACCTATAAAAATTATTTGGATATTAAAAGTTTTTTCATAGAGAAGTGGGCTACGCAGGTCTGGGCCTTACTACATACTTAGTTTGTTATTTCGTAGCAGCTGTAAAACAGAGCAGTGTAGGACATCGTTTATAAAACTACACGTGCGGGCTGAGTTATTTTCTATGAAATACCTTTTGATGCCCTAAAATTTTTTGTAGGTCACTCAGGTATTAAATTATCTTAAAATAGTAATAAATAGGCATATACACATATAATTTAAAGAAGATTCTATACATTTCTAATAATATTGTAGATGTTTAATTAAATATTATCTTTACCTATTATTTATTTGTTTGTTAATTATAGTAGTATATTTCGATTTGCAATATTTTTGTTTATAATTGTAACATGCAATCTTACGTTTTTCGAGTGATTAAAGTGTAAATTTTAATAAATATCTCAATAACGATTAAAAAAAACGAATTCCAGTTTTTTCATTTTTTGCATTTTCTGAGAAGATTTACTATGGTAATATTTATATATTTTTACACCATCGGAAAGCAGAGATTTCATGAAATAGAAAACACCCTATTTTTTTAAAAAATATTGATGTTTTGATGGATGAATTTTCGATTGAAAATTAGGGTTGTTTTTCGGTATTCAGTCAAAATGAGGTGAAAAAATAGATATTTCAAATCTTATAAATTACGGTGTATTGAGGACATGAAAAGCTAGGTTTTCACAAAATTTCGTTAAAAAATATTTTTATTTGTAAAAGATAAAAATAAAAACCAAAAACTTGTTTTTTTTAATTTTTCACATAAAATTTTAGGTTAAGTGAAAAATACGCTAAACGAAACAAAACAAAGACCAAAAACTTGTTGCGTTTTCAATAGCCTATTACGTTCGACATAACGACTGGTGTTATCGCATTTAAGCAAACAACAAAAGACAAAGTTTACCTTTTGTTTTTAGTATAGATGACATTTATTTTTGATTTCTTAAGCTTCACTAAGAAAGGAGCTCTTATCACTTAAGATACGTCATCATAATTATCACAAATGTTCATTGTTCTCTTTACTCGAAACTTTACTCTAAACGACCTAGATTACGTCTAATTTTGGAATACACTATATCCTTTACATTAGACTGGCTGGAAATGGCAATGCTTGAAGTATATTTTTTGTAGCAAACTAATGCTACAGACTGTCATGAGTTAACGCTGTTTAGATTTCAATAAAAATTGGCATGTAGATATTTTGAATTTTAAGAAACGACATGGCCTACTTTTTAGCGCCATAACTTTGAGTTGCGGGCAAAAGCTAGTCGTTATAAAAGGTAGAATTTTACAAAGCTCGTAAGAAGGAACAATGTCGAAATTGAGTATAATTCTGTGTGTCGAAAGATTGAAAAATAAATAATTTTCTAATAGGGAGTTGTTTTTGAAGTAGACAATTTAAGTTGGTAAATTAGTAGTGTAGTCACAAATTTTTTGCAAAAATTGACATTTTGTTACGCAAATACATCACCGAGCACTTAGGTATATATCTTAAGCACAGGTAGGCTTAGAGTTTTGTGTGAAAGTAGATTTGGCAAGCCTAAATTCAATTAGCGTCATTTATTTCTGCTCATATTTTGTATATCAATATATATAAAAATATAAATGTATTTTTCCTTATTTTAATCTTGGAATTCGTCATATCAAATTTACTGCACTGGGGTGCACACGCATGTATAGCAAACTAAAATACTGAGACGCACGAATTCATAGGTGATAAACTCGCTGAGATATTTAGAAAGCAAATCGGTCTGAGGTTCATCAATATCATACGATGTACGAGCATTAACGGTTTTCAGGGGCTGGGCTGGCTGAAAAGTATTTTATCGCCTCTAAACATTCAGACATGTAACATCAAAAAATGTATGATATTTTTGACGTATAATCTGCCAGGGTTAAAAAACATGCTTATCTACTTTTTTTGTTTTTTCCTGATTGAAAAGACTGAAACACATTTTTAATACTACATTATTTTACACGGGATAAAGTGAATTGAAAAAGTGTAAAGAGTAGGTACAGGAGCACAGTTTTTGTTACCTTTTGTTACCTTCTGCTTGACATGATAGTTTGGGATATAATTGTAGTGTAATAGAGTGACCATCAGTTTCGAACTGTCTGCATTAGGTGTATGTGTTGTCAAAGTAAACAAAACTATTTCATTATAAAATTTTATTAATTAAAATATTCGTGTATCACTATTCATTAAACATAAACTCATGTAAATTATTTTTGAACAAAAGTAAATGTTAATTTTTAGCTATGACTAGGTATAATTTTTTTTTGGAGTTAATCACAATTTCAAGGGTATACAATAAAAAAAATGTCTAATGTCAATGTTAAACACACTAAAAATATTTCTGTCGCTTGAGATATATCCGTTCTCTGGGTAGTTTTTATAAAAGCCAGCTCTCCTCCCAGCAGAAGAGGTCTAACGCCCCAGCTTATTCTGCGTTAGACTGTAAGACTCGACATCTTTCCACTGGCAACAACTGTTGTATGAAAATGATCTTTATTTTCATAATTATTTCGTTATATATAAATTTATTTATTATTTAAAACTATACTGGATCTGGATCTGACTTGTCGTGTAGTGGATCTTGAGCGACTTCCGTATTAGGTAATATTAATATTGACCCTAGATCAATATCAATATCAGGCACCTGAAAATAAAGAAGAATAAATTAAAATGTATGTAATTCACTACAGTTAAGTATATTAAATGTAAAGTTAGAAGTCAATAATAATTAAACTCACCTCGACGTCAGTCAACAAATGTTCTCCCAACAGTTCAGGATGAGACCAAATATCATCCGGTAACTCTTCATCTATATAAACATACAAAAATTAAATTAAAATAACACAGTAAAACTTAATAGAATCATTTACATACTTCAGCCATGAATTGCAACATAGAGTAAAAAAACGATATCGAATTTGAGCATTGTATGACAACTCAATTAAATCTTGAGATAAATACACCCATTACCCATTAAATCGATGTCAATTTTAACACAATTTTATTAACCACCCTTTTTAACTCTCGGTCAATGATCGACCTCCGTTGATGGGATTTCTTACAACTGTACGTAACGTACCGTACCCGTGTTTAATGTCGTTATAAGAAACATGGAAAGTTCAAACTATAACATGAAGTTGATAGTCTCTATTTATAGGTTGGTGTCAACAAGCAAGTACACTTGACAAATCGATGGTACATTAATTAGCGAAACGTCTATACTAACTTGTTAACAGGTTCGATTCCGGTTCTCTCGGAGTTGTGAGAATGACCTGATCCAGATCTGCTTCTACTTCACCAACTGTAATGAGAATATAATTATTAGAATAGTGTAATGCGAAATAATATGTAACAACTTTACTTTTAATGTCATAATTATTATCACAAGATACAACTTACTTTCTGTCTCTAAGGCACGAATATTATTTTCTAATTGAAGCATACTTTCGTTAGCCTCCATTGCCTTGCGAAGACGTTGCAGAACCGTCGCCAGCAGAGTCGCGTTACTGACCTATGTTTACCAATAATTTTATATTAATTTATTATCACTGTGCTTAGAAGTCAAAGTCTATATTAATGACGTTTAACACAATACACTACACTCAAGTGATGCAATTGATTCTGTAGAAATAATTTATGAAAACAAACATTGTTTACGAGTATACCTAGTGGTAATGCATTTATTTTGGTATTATTTAATAGATCTTCCCAACACGTGAAACAAGAGGCAAATAGTTAATAAATCTTAGTAAATATAATACTAAGTCATACATTACTATAACAAGATTGATAAACTTACATTTGATTCTAAACCCGCGGCTTCTGCCAAATCGGCAAACGCTTCTGCGTTTTCGGTACGACGTTCCCTTTCATACTGGGCGTTTCGGGCTCGTCTTTCCACCTGAAAAAAAAAGACTTTAACACATTTCATAGAAGAATAGTTTATACAGACATATATTATTTCACATCGCATCAACGGCCCACTGCGGGATATAGGCATCAGTGTTTTATCCTGCAGAGTGTGGTCCCTTACACGGCTGAATAGGTGTGGTGACATTCTGTAGGTATTCTAAATTCGTCACTATATGCAGTGATACGTAATTATAAAGGTGTATGTATTATTAAATAGTACTTACTCGCGTAAGGGGAATTCTATTACTGCCTGTTGGTCTTCCGCGGCGTCTGTTGGTAGCAGCAGTATTTGCATTTGTCTGAAAGAAAATTATGCAGATGTAATTTTTATATTAGAATTGGCCAATCTGCGCCTCTTAAACAATCTTGAAAAATAATGTTGCTCCATTTGACTGTCGTCGTCGATAAATAATTGTAACAACAAAATGCACACTACCTTATTCCCAGTTGGTTTAACCATGTTGCTTGATCGACGTTTTTTTTATAAGTTTCACAAACACAACTTTTTATATCACCAAATTCTGTAACAAACTCTCAACCTATAATGTAGAAAATATATTACACCCCGGTCTATTTAACTCCTCAATTTTGTACCTGCGTACCCCCACTGAAGGGGGCGGCGCCCAAGAGCTTACATTAGATGTAAACGATGTATCTACGCTAAACGAAATAAAACAAAGACCAAAAACTTGTTGCGTTTTCAATAGCCTATTATGTTCTACTTATCGACTGGTGTTATCGCATTTAAGCAAACAACAAAAGACAAAGTTTACCTTTTGTTATTAGTATAGATGACATTTATTTTTGATTTCTTTAGCTTCACTAAGAAAGGAGCTCTTATCACTTAAGATACGTCATCATAATTATCACAAATGTTCATTGTTCTCTTTACTCTAAACGACCTAGATTACGTCTAATTTTGGAATACACTATAGTTTTAGACTGGCTGGAAATAGCAATGCTTTAAGTATATTTTTTACTTCTAACAGTTCTAACCGCTCGGATTATACTACTACGTAAGTATTATTAATTGTAGACTTTTGTAGCAAACTAATGCTATAGACTTTCATGAAATAACAATGTATGTATTTTGCTTTTCATGTCCTGAATACACCGTAATTTATATGATTTGAAATATCTATTTTTTCACCTCATTTTGACTGAATACCGAAAAAAAGCCCTAATTTTCAATCGAAAATTCATTCGTCAAAATATCATCTTTTTTTAATGAAAGTTATAGAATCTTCCTTAAATTATATGTGTACATGCCTATTTATTACTATTTTTAGATAATTTTATACCTGAGTGACCTATAAAAATTATTTGGATATTAAAAGTTTTTTCATAGAGAAGTGGGCTACGCAGGTCTGGGCCTTACTACATACTTAGTTTGTTATTTCGTAGCAGCTGTAAAACAGAGCAGTGTAGGACATCGTTTATAAAACTACACGTGCGGGCTGAGTTATTTTCTATGAAATACCTTTTGATGCCCTAAAATTTTTTGTAGGTCACTCAGGTATTAAATTATCTTAAAATAGTAATAAATAGGCATATACACATATAATTTAAAGAAGATTCTATACATTTCTAATAATATTGTAGATGTTTAATTAAATATTATCTTTACCTATTATTTATTTGTTTGTTAATTATAGTAGTATATTTCGATTTGCAATATTTTTGTTTATAATTGTAACATGCAATCTTACGTTTTTCGAGTGATTAAAGTGTAAATTTTAATAAATATCTCAATAACGATTAAAAAAAACGAATTCCAGTTTTTTCATTTTTTGCATTTTCTGAGAAGATTTACTATGGTAATATTTATATATTTTTACACCATCGGAAAGCAGAGATTTCATGAAATAGAAAACACCCTATTTTTTTAAAAAATATTGATGTTTTGATGGATGAATTTTCGATTGAAAATTAGGGTTGTTTTTCGGTATTCAGTCAAAATGAGGTGAAAAAATAGATATTTCAAATCTTATAAATTACGGTGTATTGAGGACATGAAAAGCTAGGTTTTCACAAAATTTCGTTAAAAAATATTTTTATTTGTAAAAGATAAAAATAAAAACCAAAAACTTGTTTTTTTTAATTTTTCACATAAAATTTTAGGTTAAGTGAAAAATACGCTAAACGAAACAAAACAAAGACCAAAAACTTGTTGCGTTTTCAATAGCCTATTACGTTCGACATAACGACTGGTGTTATCGCATTTAAGCAAACAACAAAAGACAAAGTTTACCTTTTGTTTTTAGTATAGATGACATTTATTTTTGATTTCTTAAGCTTCACTAAGAAAGGAGCTCTTATCACTTAAGATACGTCATCATAATTATCACAAATGTTCATTGTTCTCTTTACTCGAAACTTTACTCTAAACGACCTAGATTACGTCTAATTTTGGAATACACTATATCCTTTACATTAGACTGGCTGGAAATGGCAATGCTTGAAGTATATTTTTTGTAGCAAACTAATGCTACAGACTGTCATGAGTTAACGCTGTTTAGATTTCAATAAAAATTGGCATGTAGATATTTTGAATTTTAAGAAACGACATGGCCTACTTTTTAGCGCCATAACTTTGAGTTGCGGGCAAAAGCTAGTCGTTATAAAAGGTAGAATTTTACAAAGCTCGTAAGAAGGAACAATGTCGAAATTGAGTATAATTCTGTGTGTCGAAAGATTGAAAAATAAATAATTTTCTAATAGGGAGTTGTTTTTGAAGTAGACAATTTAAGTTGGTAAATTAGTAGTGTAGTCACAAATTTTTTGCAAAAATTGACATTTTGTTACGCAAATACATCACCGAGCACTTAGGTATATATCTTAAGCACAGGTAGGCTTAGAGTTTTGTGTGAAAGTAGATTTGGCAAGCCTAAATTCAATTAGCGTCATTTATTTCTGCTCATATTTTGTATATCAATATATATAAAAATATAAATGTATTTTTCCTTATTTTAATCTTGGAATTCGTCATATCAAATTTACTGCACTGGGGTGCACACGCATGTATAGCAAACTAAAATACTGAGACGCACGAATTCATAGGTGATAAACTCGCTGAGATATTTAGAAAGCAAATCGGTCTGAGGTTCATCAATATCATACGATGTACGAGCATTAACGGTTTTCAGGGGCTGGGCTGGCTGAAAAGTATTTTATCGCCTCTAAACATTCAGACATGTAACATCAAAAAATGTATGATATTTTTGACGTATAATCTGCCAGGGTTAAAAAACATGCTTATCTACTTTTTTTGTTTTTTCCTGATTGAAAAGACTGAAACACATTTTTAATACTACATTATTTTACACGGGATAAAGTGAATTGAAAAAGTGTAAAGAGTAGGTACAGGAGCACAGTTTTTGTTACCTTTTGTTACCTTCTGCTTGACATGATAGTTTGGGATATAATTGTAGTGTAATAGAGTGACCATCAGTTTCGAACTGTCTGCATTAGGTGTATGTGTTGTCAAAGTAAACAAAACTATTTCATTATAAAATTTTATTAATTAAAATATTCGTGTATCACTATTCATTAAACATAAACTCATGTAAATTATTTTTGAACAAAAGTAAATGTTAATTTTTAGCTATGACTAGGTATAATTTTTTTTTGGAGTTAATCACAATTTCAAGGGTATACAATAAAAAAAATGTCTAATGTCAATGTTAAACACACTAAAAATATTTCTGTCGCTTGAGATATATCCGTTCTCTGGGTAGTTTTTATAAAAGCCAGCTCTCCTCCCAGCAGAAGAGGTCTAACGCCCCAGCTTATTCTGCGTTAGACTGTAAGACTCGACATCTTTCCACTGGCAACAACTGTTGTATGAAAATGATCTTTATTTTCATAATTATTTCGTTATATATAAATTTATTTATTATTTAAAACTATACTGGATCTGGATCTGACTTGTCGTGTAGTGGATCTTGAGCGACTTCCGTATTAGGTAATATTAATATTGACCCTAGATCAATATCAATATCAGGCACCTGAAAATAAAGAAGAATAAATTAAAATGTATGTAATTCACTACAGTTAAGTATATTAAATGTAAAGTTAGAAGTCAATAATAATTAAACTCACCTCGACGTCAGTCAACAAATGTTCTCCCAACAGTTCAGGATGAGACCAAATATCATCCGGTAACTCTTCATCTATATAAACATACAAAAATTAAATTAAAATAACACAGTAAAACTTAATAGAATCATTTACATACTTCAGCCATGAATTGCAACATAGAGTAAAAAAACGATATCGAATTTGAGCATTGTATGACAACTCAATTAAATCTTGAGATAAATACACCCATTACCCATTAAATCGATGTCAATTTTAACACAATTTTATTAACCACCCTTTTTAACTCTCGGTCAATGATCGACCTCCGTTGATGGGATTTCTTACAACTGTACGTAACGTACCGTACCCGTGTTTAATGTCGTTATAAGAAACATGGAAAGTTCAAACTATAACATGAAGTTGATAGTCTCTATTTATAGGTTGGTGTCAACAAGCAAGTACACTTGACAAATCGATGGTACATTAATTAGCGAAACGTCTATACTAACTTGTTAACAGGTTCGATTCCGGTTCTCTCGGAGTTGTGAGAATGACCTGATCCAGATCTGCTTCTACTTCACCAACTGTAATGAGAATATAATTATTAGAATAGTGTAATGCGAAATAATATGTAACAACTTTACTTTTAATGTCATAATTATTATCACAAGATACAACTTACTTTCTGTCTCTAAGGCACGAATATTATTTTCTAATTGAAGCATACTTTCGTTAGCCTCCATTGCCTTGCGAAGACGTTGCAGAACCGTCGCCAGCAGAGTCGCGTTACTGACCTATGTTTACCAATAATTTTATATTAATTTATTATCACTGTGCTTAGAAGTCAAAGTCTATATTAATGACGTTTAACACAATACACTACACTCAAGTGATGCAATTGATTCTGTAGAAATAATTTATGAAAACAAACATTGTTTACGAGTATACCTAGTGGTAATGCATTTATTTTGGTATTATTTAATAGATCTTCCCAACACGTGAAACAAGAGGCAAATAGTTAATAAATCTTAGTAAATATAATACTAAGTCATACATTACTATAACAAGATTGATAAACTTACATTTGATTCTAAACCCGCGGCTTCTGCCAAATCGGCAAACGCTTCTGCGTTTTCGGTACGACGTTCCCTTTCATACTGGGCGTTTCGGGCTCGTCTTTCCACCTGAAAAAAAAAGACTTTAACACATTTCATAGAAGAATAGTTTATACAGACATATATTATTTCACATCGCATCAACGGCCCACTGCGGGATATAGGCATCAGTGTTTTATCCTGCAGAGTGTGGTCCCTTACACGGCTGAATAGGTGTGGTGACATTCTGTAGGTATTCTAAATTCGTCACTATATGCAGTGATACGTAATTATAAAGGTGTATGTATTATTAAATAGTACTTACTCGCGTAAGGTGAATTCTATTACTGCCTGTTGGTCTTCCGCGGCGTCTGTTGGTAGCAGCAGTATTTGCATTTGTCTGAAAGAAAATTATGCAGATGTAATTTTTATATTAGAATTGGCCAATCTGCGCCTCTTAAACAATCTTGAAAAATAATGTTGCTCCATTTGACTGTCGTCGTCGATAAATAATTGTAACAACAAAATGCACACTACCTTATTCCCAGTTGGTTTAACCATGTTGCTTGATCGACGTTTTTTTTATAAGTTTCACAAACACAACTTTTTATATCACCAAATTCTGTAACAAACTCTCAACCTATAATGTAGAAAATATATTACACCCCGGTCTATTTAACTCCTCAATTTTGTACCTGCGTACCCCCACTGAAGGGGGCGGCGCCCAAGAGCTTACATTAGATGTAAACGATGTATCTACGCTAAACGAAATAAAACAAAGACCAAAAACTTGTTGCGTTTTCAATAGCCTATTATGTTCTACTTATCGACTGGTGTTATCGCATTTAAGCAAACAACAAAAGACAAAGTTTACCTTTTGTTATTAGTATAGATGACATTTATTTTTGATTTCTTTAGCTTCACTAAGAAAGGAGCTCTTATCACTTAAGATACGTCATCATAATTATCACAAATGTTCATTGTTCTCTTTACTCTAAACGACCTAGATTACGTCTAATTTTGGAATACACTATAGTTTTAGACTGGCTGGAAATAGCAATGCTTTAAGTATATTTTTTACTTCTAACAGTTCTAACCGCTCGGATTATACTACTACGTAAGTATTATTCATTGTAGACTTTTGTAGCAAACTAATGCTATAGACTTTCATGAAATAACAATGTATGTATTTTGCTTTTCATGTCCTGAATACACCGTAATTTATATGATTTGAAATATCTATTTTTTCACCTCATTTTGACTGAATACCGAAAAAAAGCCCTAATTTTCAATCGAAAATTCATTCGTCAAAATATCATCTTTTTTTAATGAAAGTTATAGAATCTTCCTTAAATTATATGTGTACATGCCTATTTATTACTATTTTTAGATAATTTTATACCTGAGTGACCTATAAAAATTATTTGGATATTAAAAGTTTTTTCATAGAGAAGTGGGCTACGCAGGTCTGGGCCTTACTACATACTTAGTTTGTTATTTCGTAGCAGCTGTAAAACAGAGCAGTGTAGGACATCGTTTATAAAACTACACGTGCGGGCTGAGTTATTTTCTATGAAATACCTTTTGATGCCCTAAAATTTTTTGTAGGTCACTCAGGTATTAAATTATCTTAAAATAGTAATAAATAGGCATATACACATATAATTTAAAGAAGATTCTATACATTTCTAATAATATTGTAGATGTTTAATTAAATATTATCTTTACCTATTATTTATTTGTTTGTTAATTATAGTAGTATATTTCGATTTGCAATATTTTTGTTTATAATTGTAACATGCAATCTTACGTTTTTCGAGTGATTAAAGTGTAAATTTTAATAAATATCTCAATAACGATTAAAAAAAACGAATTCCAGTTTTTTCATTTTTTGCATTTTCTGAGAAGATTTACTATGGTAATATTTATATATTTTTACACCATCGGAAAGCAGAGATTTCATGAAATAGAAAACACCCTATTTTTTTAAAAAATATTGATGTTTTGATGGATGAATTTTCGATTGAAAATTAGGGTTGTTTTTCGGTATTCAGTCAAAATGAGGTGAAAAAATAGATATTTCAAATCTTATAAATTACGGTGTATTGAGGACATGAAAAGCTAGGTTTTCACAAAATTTCGTTAAAAAATATTTTTATTTGTAAAAGATAAAAATAAAAACCAAAAACTTGTTTTTTTTAATTTTTCACATAAAATTTTAGGTTAAGTGAAAAATACGCTAAACGAAACAAAACAAAGACCAAAAACTTGTTGCGTTTTCAATAGCCTATTACGTTCGACATAACGACTGGTGTTATCGCATTTAAGCAAACAACAAAAGACAAAGTTTACCTTTTGTTTTTAGTATAGATGACATTTATTTTTGATTTCTTAAGCTTCACTAAGAAAGGAGCTCTTATCACTTAAGATACGTCATCATAATTATCACAAATGTTCATTGTTCTCTTTACTCGAAACTTTACTCTAAACGACCTAGATTACGTCTAATTTTGGAATACACTATATCCTTTACATTAGACTGGCTGGAAATGGCAATGCTTGAAGTATATTTTTTGTAGCAAACTAATGCTACAGACTGTCATGAGTTAACGCTGTTTAGATTTCAATAAAAATTGGCATGTAGATATTTTGAATTTTAAGAAACGACATGGCCTACTTTTTAGCGCCATAACTTTGAGTTGCGGGCAAAAGCTAGTCGTTATAAAAGGTAGAATTTTACAAAGCTCGTAAGAAGGAACAATGTCGAAATTGAGTATAATTCTGTGTGTCGAAAGATTGAAAAATAAATAATTTTCTAATAGGGAGTTGTTTTTGAAGTAGACAATTTAAGTTGGTAAATTAGTAGTGTAGTCACAAATTTTTTGCAAAAATTGACATTTTGTTACGCAAATACATCACCGAGCACTTAGGTATATATCTTAAGCACAGGTAGGCTTAGAGTTTTGTGTGAAAGTAGATTTGGCAAGCCTAAATTCAATTAGCGTCATTTATTTCTGGTCATATTTTGTATATCAATATATATAAAAATATAAATGTATTTTTCCTTATTTTAATCTTGGAATTCGTCATATCAAATTTACTGCACTGGGGTGCACACGCATGTATAGCAAACTAAAATACTGAGACGCACGAATTCATAGGTGATAAACTCGCTGAGATATTTAGAAAGCAAATCGGTCTGAGGTTCATCAATATCATACGATGTACGAGCATTAACGGTTTTCAGGGGCTGGGCTGGCTGAAAAGTATTTTATCGCCTCTAAACATTCAGACATGTAACATCAAAAAATGTATGATATTTTTGACGTATAATCTGCCAGGGTTAAAAAACATGCTTATCTACTTTTTTTGTTTTTTCCTGATTGAAAAGACTGAAACACATTTTTAATACTACATTATTTTACACGGGATAAAGTGAATTGAAAAAGTGTAAAGAGTAGGTACAGGAGCACAGTTTTTGTTACCTTTTGTTACCTTCTGCTTGACATGATAGTTTGGGATATAATTGTAGTGTAATAGAGTGACCATCAGTTTCGAACTGTCTGCATTAGGTGTATGTGTTGTCAAAGTAAACAAAACTATTTCATTATAAAATTTTATTAATTAAAATATTCGTGTATCACTATTCATTAAACATAAACTCATGTAAATTATTTTTGAACAAAAGTAAATGTTAATTTTTAGCTATGACTAGGTATAATTTTTTTTTGGAGTTAATCACAATTTCAAGGGTATACAATAAAAAAAATGTCTAATGTCAATGTTAAACACACTAAAAATATTTCTGTCGCTTGAGATATATCCGTTCTCTGGGTAGTTTTTATAAAAGCCAGCTCTCCTCCCAGCAGAAGAGGTCTAACGCCCCAGCTTATTCTGCGTTAGACTGTAAGACTCGACATCTTTCCACTGGCAACAACTGTTGTATGAAAATGATCTTTATTTTCATATTTATTCCGTTATATATAAATTTATTTATTATTTAAAACTATACTGGATCTGGATCTGACTTGTCGTGTAGTGGATCTTGAGCGACTTCCGTATTAGGTAATATTAATATTGACCCTAGATCAATATCAATATCAGGCACCTGAAAATAAAGAAAAATAAATTAAAATGTATGTAATTCACTACAGTTAAGTATATTAAATGTAAAGTTAGAAGTCAATAATAATTAAACTCACCTCGACGTCAGTCAACAAATGTTCTCCCAACAGTTCAGGATGAGACCAAATATCATCCGGTAACTCTTCATCTATATAAACATACAAAAATTAAATTAAAATAACACAGTAAAACTTAATAGAATCATTTACATACTTCAGCCATGAATTGCAACATAGAGTAAAAAAACGATATCGAATTTGAGCATTGTATGACAACTCAATTAAATCTTGAGATAAATACACCCATTACCCATTAAATCGATGTCAATTTTAACACAATTTTATTAACCACCCTTTTTAACTCTCGGTCAATGATCGACCTCCGTTGATGGGATTTCTTACAACTGTACGTAACGTACCGTACCCGTGTTTAATGTCGTTATAAGAAACATGGAAAGTTCAAACTATAACATGAAGTTGATAGTCTCTATTTATAGGTTGGTGTCAACAAGCAAGTACACTTGACAAATCGATGGTACATTAATTAGCGAAACGTCTATACTAACTTGTTAACAGGTTCGATTCCGGTTCTCTCGGAGTTGTGAGAATGACCTGATCCAGATCTGCTTCTACTTCACCAACTGTAATGAGAATATAATTATTAGAATAGTGTAATGCGAAATAATATGTAACAACTTTACTTTTAATGTCATAATTATTATCACAAGATACAACTTACTTTCTGTCTCTAAGGCACGAATATTATTTTCTAATTGAAGCATACTTTCGTTAGCCTCCATTGCCTTGCGAAGACGTTGCAGAACCGTCGCCAGCAGAGTCGCGTTACTGACCTATGTTTACCAATAATTTTATATTAATTTATTATCACTGTGCTTAGAAGTCAAAGTCTATATAAATGACGTTTAACACAATACACTACACTCAAGTGATGCAATTGATTCTGTAGAAAGAATTTATGAAAACAAACATTGTTTACGAGTATACCTAGTGGTAATGCATTTATTTTGGTATTATTTAATAGATCTTCCCAACACGTGAAACAAGACGCAAATAGTTAATAAATCTTAGTAAATATAATACTAAGTCATACATTACTATAACAAGATTGATAAACTTACATTTGATTCTAAACCCGCGGCTTCTGCCAAATCGGCAAACGCTTCTGCGTTTTCGGTACGACGTTCCCTTTCATACTGGGCGTTTCGGGCTCGTCTATCCACCTGAAAAAAAAGAGACTTTAACACATTTCATAGAAGAATAGTTTATACAGACATATATTATTTCACATCGCATCAACGGCCCACTGCGGGATATAGGCATCAGTGTTTTATCCTGCAGAGTTTGGTCCCTTACACGGCTGAATAGGTGTGGTGTCATTCTGTAGGTATTCTAAATTCGTCACTATATGCAGTGATACGTAATTATAAAGGTGTTTGTATTATTAAATAGTACTTACTCGCGTAAGGGGAATTCTATTACTGCCTGTTGGTCTTCCGCGGCGTCTGTTGGTAGCAGCAGTATTTGCATTTGTCTGAAAGAAAATTATGCAGATGTAATTTTTATATTAGAATTGGCCAATCTGCGCCTCTTAAACAATCTTGAAAAATAATCTTGCTCCATTTGACTGTCGTTGTCGATTAATAATTGTAACAACAAAATGCACACTACCTTATTCCCAGTTGGTTTAACCATGTTGCTTGATCGACGTTTTTTTATAAGTTTCACAAACACAACTTTTTATATCACCAAATTCTGTTACAAACTCTCAACAGATAATGTAGAAAATATATTATACCCCGGTCTATTTAACCCCTCAATTTTGTACCTGCGTACCCCCACTGAAGGGGGCGGCGCCCAAGAGCTTACATTAGATGTTACCTTTATCTACGCTAAACGAAACAAAACAAAGACCAAAAACTTGTTGCGTTTTCAATAGCCTATTATGTTCTACATAACGACTGGTGTTATCGCATTTAAGCAAACAACAAAAGACAACGATTACCTTTTGTTATTTATTAGTATAGATGACATTTATTTTTGATTTCTTTAGCTTCACTAAGAAAGGAGCTCTTATCACTTAAGATACGTCATCATAATTATCACAAATGTTCATTGTTCTCTTTATTCGAAACTTTACTCTAAACGACCTAGATTACGTCTAATTTTGGAATACACTATAGTTTTAGACTGGCTGGAAATAGCAATGCTTTAAGTATATTTTTTACTTCTAACCGCTCGTAGCATACTGCTACGTAAGTATTTTTCATTGTAGACTTTTGTAGCAAACTAATGCTATAGACTTTCATGAATTAACAATGTATGTATTTTGCTTTTCATGTCCTGAATACACCGTAATTTATATGATTTGAAATTTCTATTTTTTCACCTCATTTTGACTGAATACCGAAAAAAGCCCTAATTTTCAATCAAAAATTCATCCGTCAAAATATCATCTTTTTTTAATGAAAGTTATAGAATCTTCCTTAAATTATATGTGTACATGCCTATTTATTACTATTTTTAGATAATTTTATACCTGAGTGACCTATAAAAATTTTTTGGTTATTAAAAGTTTTTTCATAGAGAAGTGGGCTACGCAGGTCTGGGTCTTACTACATACTTAGTTTGTTATTTCGTAGCAGCTGTAAAACAGAGCAGTGTAGGACATCGTTTATAAAACTACACGTGCAGGCTGAGTTATTTTCTATGAAATACCTTTTGATGCCCTAAAATTTTTTGTAGGTCACTCAGGTATTAAATTATCTTAAAATAGTAATAAATAGGCATATACACATTTAATTTAAAGAAGATTCTATACATTTCTTATAATATTGTAAATGTTTTATTAAATATTATCTTCATTATTTATTTGTTTGTTAATTATAGTAGTATTAGATATTTCATAAGTTAGGGTATAAAAGGCAGCGCGCGCCTGTGCATAGGACATTTCTTGTTCGGCGCTCGTCGTGGTAACTCTGAAGGAATGTTGTTGTGATCTTTGCTATATTGTTACATTGTTATTATCAAGTTGTAAAGTAAGGACTGCGAGTATTGTAAGTAATTAACTTGTTAGAGTTGGAAATCTAATGTAACTATTTTTATTCAAATACTAATAAAAGTTAGTTTATTGTGTAAGTACTGTAATGATTATTAAGTGTTAAAAACAATGTTGGAAAAGAGTGTCCATGGAGTTTCTTGTCTGTTCTTCTCCATAGGATCTACTCCTTGGAACAGACAATTAGCTTATTAAAAACAGTTTGATATAATTTAATTATATTTTTGTTTCTATTTCACTTTCGACCCATAAAATCAGAAGTGCGATAAAGAACCAAGCTCATTAGCATTATAAAACTTTGATTTCCAACTCGTTAATTCGTTTTATATTATTTTCTTTTCTACCCACTTTTTTCAATTTGCTTGTATATGGTGTGGTATTTTTGTGTCTAAGTTTTGCAACTTGCTCCGTAGCAGATCACGACACAGGTCCTGTGCTAGGACACGGCATAGGGCTCGAGATTACTCTCGTAACAGGCGTGTCAATAAGTCCTAGTAGTAACCATGATTCTCGTCGCGCTCGACGTTCGCGTTCGCCTACCCACAAGCGTAACGAGCATACTCGGTGTCATGTCAGTCACGTTCATCTTCCCGTCGTTGTAGTGTATGCGACACCAATGTGCAAAATACATTTCATACGATTTTAATGATGATTTAATGCCATCGAATCGAATAAATCGACTCCAGGTGGATGATACACTTCAGAGTAGTGTAAAACCTACTAGTAGGCAGGTAATAACAAATAATTCCAATACGAATAACAAGCAATTCTTCTTGATTCGATCACGTCTTTGTTTGTTGACCAGAATACTTGTACATTAAGCCCGGTTTCCACCGCGAAAGGGTAATGAGCGAGAAATGGTAAGCGGAACGGACTCCTTTTAAACAAAATAGGTTTGCATTTCCACCAACAAAGAGTTTTGCCACTGCGAGCGGATAATGACACTTTGTTGGTGGAAACACATGTATGCAGTTTTGTATTGCGAGGTAAAAGGAGTCATTAATGGGTCCGTTCCGCTCGCGGTGGAAATCGGGCTTTAGAGTTGTAGATACAATTTACAACAAAATACGCCGGTAAATAACTATATCGAACGACCGACCGTCGGTAGGCGAAGGTAGTTTGACATCGAACCCTAAAGTGTAGTTTGACTAAAGCAACTATTCACTGTGATCCTAGATCAGCAAATTTGACTAAAGCTATCCAATCCTTGCATCTAAGTAGGTCAAATAATTATGTCTCAGATTTCGATCCTTCTGTTACTGCCATCAATGTTTTATGTTATATGTGAATAGCGCGGGTAGTTGACGCTATGTTGTGTCGGTGTGTTTGTGTGTAACGTTTTCTTTCTAGCTAGATAATATTCTGCTGACAAAAGCTGCACCCGTGCATTATACGGGAACTAGTACAATGTGAAAGGGGTACAATGCAGTTCATCAGTGCGACCCGGTAATGAGTGAGGTTACTGAAAAGCCTGTAAGTTGCTATTAACGCTTCACTGGTAAGATCAAATCATATTTTCATATCGTGTTTTGATTTATTTTTACTTAACTGATGTGTAGTGTACGAAAGTGAACCGTGTGCGTAATTTATATCGTTACAACGATCGTAATGATTGATGTCGCTTATGAGTAATTGTCCAAAGATGGTGTAAAGCTGTAGCTTAACAAAAGGGTTAGTAGTAATCGTAGCTGATCAAAATTTACCAAGTTATTTCATAGTTTGACTTAGTTTGTTTGACGTGATGGAAACGAATTTTTGTAACTATACCACCTGTGCATAAACAACTGGGCGTCTTTACTATGGATGATGAATTAATAGCAGTTGCAGTTTTAAAGTGGTTGCCTAATGCAAAGCTAACTACATTTTAATTGATTCACGTAAAATGAAACGAAGTTGCATTGACGTAAGTACGCTGAGATATAATACCCACGCACGTTGTGATTAATTTATTTATCTTTCCTTATGGAAAAATAGATACTTGTCAGATTATAACAAGGTACAGTGTGCAAACCAAGTTACTAGATGTTTCTCCGTAAATGTAAAAATTGAAATGACCATTATTAAACAACTAGCTTTAGCCAGCGGCTCAGCCCGCGTGTATGTCGGTTATCGCGGTAAAAAAGTAGCCTATGTCCTTTCTCAGGTTCTAAACTATTTGAGTTTCAAAATTCATCAAAATCGGTTAAGACGTTTAGGCGTGAAAAATAACAGACAGACAGACAGAGTTACTTTCGCATTTATAATAGTAGGGATGATAAAAAAAAATAACAACAAGAAATAGTTGATGATCAATTACATTTCTAATTTTTATTTTGATAATTCGATGAATGGGCTATTCTTTTATATTGGTGGGTGGTGAGAGCAAATACATCGAGAGTTTAAAAACGTGTGTTGTAACTATTCACAATACGGCGAAAGGGGGCACGGACAGCAGTGCTAGTCCTTACCGGAGTCTGTATAAAACAGCTTGAGAATCTTCCGCCGGTAGACAGTACGAGGTACTATGTCACATTATTTATTGGTAATTGTATCAGTCAACTGTTGTTGTAAAATCTGTAGAGTGTTATGACATCGAGTGGCAAACGTTTAGGTTCTAAAGTTATTGTTAAATTTATTTTATAGTTACGAGTAGGTAGTACGAAAATGACTACAATTGTAATTTATGATTCAAAGAAACTTCTTTAAATTCGTCTTTAGACGGCGTGTATATTTAAATACGTAGTTTGGACTCCAAACTGGAACTTCATATTGCAAATGTAATCTTATTGGGTTTACACAACGTCAACAACAAATTTATAGAAAAATTATGATAACGTGTAACATATCGTATGTTTGTCAATTATGTTGTGATATGTTTATCGAAATGCCAAGTATTGATACCGGTAAAGACTAAATGTCTATCGATCTTATTAGTACGTCTACTTAGGCATAACTTTAATAATGGGTTAAAGTTATAGAAGCATTATGAAAGGTTTTAAATACCCTCACTAGTGTCAGGTATTAAAAGTGTTAGTTTGCGAGACATTATGTTGTTTGTGAAACTATAATCACTAATGGTCAGGTTAGACCGAGCTAAAACAAGGTTTAATCACTAGTCAATGCGAGAGTACCAAGTAGTGTTACATAAAGATAAGACTAGCTATTTCGGGTTTTAAGTTTTAAGATCTTAAACAAATCATTCTAGCACACTTGATCGTAAAGGTGTGACATTCATATGTGATCACGAGTTCATGTTCATGAGGACATTACAAGCCAGCACAGGCTATTGTGATCTTTCTCTTCCTGACAGAGGTGCATATTGAAACGTCAGCACTAGTGATGGTTTCGACTGCTTCGATGGGCCGACAGTTAGTGTATGCTACTACTGTTCAATATAGGTTCGGTTTTTGGGTTGAACAAACAATAACTAATAATACTGTGTACTTCTATTTATAGACATGCATGTCGCGGCCCGAAGTTTAAAAGTTGTGGTCAAAGCTCCGTGACTCGAATGAGTACAAAGAGTCGACGGTCCTACGCCTGATCTCTTTCGGGTCATGTTGGGTGGCCGTTTCATCGAACCAAAGGCGTACACCTGTGTTAGACAAGTACTTAAGGTGCTGTAGTGTCTACTGTGTTTTTGGTTGGTCACCATTGGAACTGGCCGCCGTAGCAGAAAGGTTTAAATGGTAAGGTTTAACTACAGACTCGAGACTATGGACGATAAGTAGACGGTGGCCTATTACAGTAAGTGATTGAACGACACCTGTCGAACAAGCTCCGGTGCATAAAATGACTTTGAGGGCAATCAGTCTGAACTTGAATTCACTGCGTGGGCATACTTGGACATGCTTCGAAGTTGCTTGACGTCAAGCTGTAGACATAACCCAAAATTGATGACCCGGTATCATATCCTGAGAGCTTTGTGATTATTGGTAACATCCTTAACCGAGTACCGTGAGACTTCTGTAACATTTTCTGGCATCATCCGGGTCTTGCATCCTGAGAGATATGCGAAAGAGAGTAACATTATTGACGGTATCACTGCGTAGATACTGCGGGCACTGTTATTTTTAAATATCCTCAAAGTTTTGCTTGCTAGTATCGCCTTCTAAAAGCTCTGTGATTATTCATGACGTTAATTAAGCATATTAGTGACGTTAAAGTAATACCGTATTCAAAACTAATGCAATGTTTTTATGCTTTCCTTAGATGACAACTATGCGTTGAGAGAGCCTCGTCACTGTGCAAGGTGCACTCTACGCTGATGGTGGCTACGAGGTGCGGACTTGCGTCCTGCATGCCGCTCAGTGATAAGCGGTCCTGTTCTCCGTGTGCGCGAGATGCAACCTTCCGCCTGTTCACCGTGGGTACGAGACGCAATCTTCGGCCTGATCCCCGTGTGCGTGAGGTATGGTGCAATGTATGGCGGATGGTGGAGAGCATGAGGTATGTAATATTGGAATGGACCCATGGACAGGGTAACCAGCCCCAAACTCGTGGTCTTCCTGAGATAATTTTAAGACCCATGGACAGGGTAACCAGCCCCAAACTCGTGGTCTTGTTGAGAGAGGTAAGACCCATGGACAGGGTAACCAGCCCCAAACTCGTGGTCTTGTTGAGAGAGGTAAGACCCATGGACAGGGTAACCAGCCCCAAACTCGTGGTCTTGATGAGAGAGGTTTAAGACCCATGGACAGGGTAACCAGCCCCAAACTCGTGGTCTTGTTGAGAGAGGTTTAAGACCCATGGACAGGGTAACCAGCCCCAAACTCGTGGTCTTGATGAGAGAGGTTTAAGGCCCATGGACAGGGTAACCAGCCCCAAACTCGGGGTCTTGATGAGAGAGGTTTAAGGCCCATGGACAGGGTAACCAGCCCCAAACTCGTGGTCTTGATAAGAGAAGTTTAAGGCCCATGGACAGGGTAACCAGCCCCAAACTCGTGGTCTTGATGAGAGAGGTTTAAGGCCCATGGACAGGGTAACCAGCCCCAAACTCGTGGTCTTGATAAGAGAGGTTTAAGACCCATGGACAGGGTAACCAGCCCCAAACTCGTGGTCTTGTTAATTTTAAGTTTAAATGTTTAAGACACACACTTATGGTAACTGTTCTTATGGTAACTGTTCTTATGGTAACTGTTCTTATGGTAACTGTTCTTATGGTAACTGTTCTTATGGTAACTGTTCTTATGGTAACTGTTCTTATGGTAACTGTTCTTATGGTAACTGTTCTTATGGTAACTGTTCTTATGGTAACTGTTCTTATGATATTATGGTTCTTATGGTAACGGTAGACCTTCATGCTGAAGTCTACTCTTGTATTAGTACTAAGTTTCTAGTTTTATTTTAAATGTATCTAACAGTGACTGTTTGTTTCTAATCTGGCGTGGATTATAAATAATCTTTCACTCTTTTCCTTGGAGGTTCGAACCTTTCCTGTTCGTGTTATCTGTTATTATCATAAACTCTATTCGTTAACTTTAACTGTTTACACTAAATTTGATAACTTTTTTCAGTAACTGATCAATTGGACGATGGTGTACTTACAGAGGTGTCTAATGAACTTTTTGATAGAGGTTCCAGTCACCGCAAATGAGAACAATGAAGAAGTGTGTGGGCACCCGGACCTGCCGAGGACGTCAGGGTGTCAGGAAAGGCCGTATTAGATATTTCATAAGTTAGGGTATAAAAGGCAGCGCGCGCCTGTGCATAGGACATTTCTTGTTCGGCGCTCGTCGTGGTAACTCTGAAGGAATGTTGTTGTGATCTTTGCTATATTGTTACATTGTTATTATCAAGTTGTAAAGTAAGGACTGCGAGTATTGTAAGTAATTAACTTGTTAGAGTTGGAAATCTAATGTAACTATTTTTATTCAAATACTAATAAAAGTTAGTTTATTGTGTAAGTACTGTAATGATTATTAAGTGTTAAAAACAATGTTGGAAAAGAGTGTCCATGGAGTTTCTTGTCTGTTCTTCTCCATAGGATCTACTCCTTGGAACAGACAATTAGCTTATTAAAAACAGTTTGATATAATTTAATTATATTTTTGTTTCTATTTCACTTTCGACCCATAATAGTATATTTCGATTTGCAATATTTTTGTTTAGCATTGTAACATGCAATCTTACGTTTTTCGAGTGATTATAGTGTAAATTTTAATAAATATCTCAATAACGATTAAAAAAAACGAATTCCAGTTTTTTCATTTTTTGCATTTTCTGAGAAGATTTACTATGGTAATATTTATATATTTTTACACCATCGGAAAGCAGAGATTTCATCAAATAGAAAACACCCTATTTTTTAAAAAAAAATTGATGTTTCGATTGATGAATTTTCAATTGAAAATTAGGGTTTTTTTCGGTAGTAAGTCAAAATGAGGTGAAAAAATAGATATTTCAAATCTTATAAATTACGGTGTATTGAGGACATGAAAAGCTAAGTTTTCACAAAATTTCGTTAAAAAATAATTTTATTTGTAAAAGATAAAAATAAAAACCAAAAACTTGGTTTTTTTAATTTTTCACATAAAATTTTAGGTTATGTGAAAAAAGTGTAAATGCAAAAGATGTAGATCTTTTATTGCCTACAACTTTGCAATTTAACTTTTTTTCATAGGACTTGTAGTTTTGCCGGAAATCGAGATTAGCCATTTTTTTCCCTTAAACCCCCCCTCTCCCCCTTCCCGACCTCAGATCGCCCGTAATTTATTTTTCCTTTAATTTTTGTACTATTCTCCTCCTTTTACAATGGGTTTCATCCTACTATAATTATGTTCACTTTTTGTTATTTTAAGAGGCTTCTACCCTGGTCTCTCATCATATGTAACTCATCATCATCAACAGCCTTTAACAGTTCACTGCTGCACATAGGCCTGTCCTTTGAAAGGAGGTATTGGCCTACTATATCACGCAGGCCAGACGTTGGTTGGTAAAGGGTTTGTTTCGAGTTTTCATTCTCTGAGTGATGTTAGCTGCTTATTTTTTTCCTTTAGTCGCCTCTAAAGGAAAAAAATAAGCACACCCATGGAATGAATAGGGGTGGTGACACTTTGTATTCCTAATCCGTCACCACACGGACACAATATGTAACTATCCAAAACTATTCGAAACTTGAGAAACGGATACGGTTGCGGATATATTTTTATTTTAGATATCCGAGAGTTTCGGTTACGGTTACGGAGCTCCTTAACATCCCTGCTCGACACATTACTGGACATCTTCCCACTGGCAAGAACTGTTGTATGTAACCCCAGAATGAGAAGTAAAATAGTTAAAACCGCCAGTGATCGCTTACAATGGATCCATTATACCCTTTAACCCATCTGTTAAAGATCTTTGCTTATTAAATGATACCAGCCTCACTTGGCAACCTCATATTGCAAACTTGAGTCGAAGAGTCACTGGAACTTTGCGAAGTGACCGCAAGGTTCCAGTACATCACTAAAGAACTTTCTTCTACGCATTACTAAGCTGATGCTTCTATAGACTTTGATCTACTCAATAATTGATTATTGTGATGTATGCAGACGGTGGTCATTTTGACCAATTTATTTTGTAGATCAATGTATGTTTGTCTAGTTATGTTTGTCTGTGTC
The DNA here is from genome assembly GCA_932526445.1 of Phragmatobia fuliginosa. Classification (NCBI taxonomy): domain Eukaryota; kingdom Metazoa; phylum Arthropoda; class Insecta; order Lepidoptera; family Erebidae; genus Phragmatobia; species Phragmatobia fuliginosa. Next base: position 11,407,221 of record OW052074.1, on the reverse strand, counting down.
TAAAATACATTTTAAAATTATTTATTTCCGTATAAATGTATAGGATTTTTTTTTGCGATTTCTGACATTTCTAGTACTTAAACCTCAGTCGGTCCGCTAGAGACTTTTGATCCTTATAAGAAACAGGATCGATTGGCATCAAAAAAAGTTTTAGTTTAAAATGATCATTTTCTTGCTGGCTGTACATTTTTTCCAAAATCTGTAAATGCAGTTCAGAATATCTTAAAAAAGTAATGGATAGTCTCCTAAAAGCGTTTTCCTGTAACTATAACGGTTAAGGTACCTACCCTTACTGTCCCGTCTCAAAAATTCACCCTGTATATATGTGTGTGTATAAGTGTATTGAAATATGTATGTTTATATATAAATATATAATATTATATCTAAATATATATATAAATATGTATTTGTTTAAATATTCATATGCACCTGCCTCGTCCATTACCAATTCTTACTAAACCAAATCAAAGTTCAATGGTTGAGAGTGCCATGAGTCATTAAGTCCACCTTGTGCAATTTTAGGGCAGGAAGTCTAATTAATAAAATAATAATAATACGTTTATTGTAGGAATTACTTGAAAATACAATAAAATAAACTTCATTTAAAAATAGTAATAAAGTATAATTTCAAAAAACATAATAAAATTTACTTACAGTGAGGTTTTCATGTTTCAAAACTCAGACGAGCATAAATCATATTTAAAGTAACAAAAAATAATCCAAATGCGTTTTACTAGTCAGCCTCAATGAAACACTAAGACTTATTGTCACCTTCCTTATTGTGAGAGTAGGCAATGCAGAATGATGACCCATACCATGGCGGCCTGGTCAAATAAATAATAAATAAATAAATAAATAAATATTTGAACAAATTACACACAACATCATTTAGACCCAAAGTAAGCAGAGCTTGTGTTATGGGTACTAAACAACTGATATAAATACATAAACATACTTTTTTTTTGTAAATACATACATATCTATTATACATAAAAAAACACCCAGACTCCGAAACAAATATTTGTGGATCACACAAATATTTGGTCTGACCCGGGAATCGAACCCAAGACCTCTTGATCAGCAGCCGCATACGCTTACCACTAGACCAACAAGGCAGTCATTCTGCATCATGCATTTCTTCAAAAGGCCGTGAGAATGATGCAGAATGATTGGGCCTCCGGTCTTACACTCACTGTTGCTGTCATTATTAGGATGGTCTTTTGTGTGAGAGTAATACTGAAATCAGCGTGGCTCTACTTACCTCTATAAATTGGTGTTGTGGTGCAGTGTTTGGTGTTTCAGTCAAAATGCTTGATTGCAGTATTTTATTCCTTTATTTTATTGAAAATCTTCTTAATCTCAAATAAAACTAAATTAGTACTAAAAATCGTTTTAATAAGTACTTTTCCCTGAATCCCCATTAAATCTTGGAGTATTTGATACCGTCGATACGTTTATTATGTTGGCGGGACGAAAGTCTAGTAAGGTATCATTAGCGCTGTGCTACTCACAGTTAAAACACGAGTTAAAAAAATTATCTCAATCATCTCAATTGAAAGATGTCCAATAAAATTAACAAGTAAACCTATCAATTACTTTCACTCCTAAGTGCAGATCATATTGTACTCTACGATAGAATACACATTAAAATATTGTTAGATCAGTCGTATTAACTCCAGTGCTAGTCAGCCAATACAATAACGAAATATACTGGTCGTTATACCGTTCAGAACAATTTTGGTCAACATTTCGAAGATTCTTTAAAAGAGATAATGTAAATTTTACTTTTGCGTCTGTTTGGTCTGCGTTCTGAAACAATAATGAAAAAAAATTTTTGAGTGTCAGTTCCAAGTATGAGGACCCCCAAAATGTATTGTTTTTTTCTATTTTTATGTAAAAATCTTAATGCGGTTCACAGAATACATCGACTGACCAAATTTCAACAGTATAGCTCTTATAGTTTCGGAAATAATTGGCTGTGACATACGGACGGACAGACAGACAGACTTGACGAATCTATAAGGGTTCCGTTTTTTGCCATTTGGCTACGAAACCCTAAAAACAAGAAAGTTATGAAAGAACAAGAGAGTTTCTTTAGAGTGAATTCGCCTTGTAAATTATATATTTTGTACTAAGTTCAAGAACCATAAGTTTATAAAACAATCAAAATGTGAATAAAAATATAGCTCCACAGTTGAGCTCAGACAAAAACGATTTAATGGTTGGAGGTGCCCCTTCCAGCTTGTTCATTTGCTGCAGACGGTTAGTGGCTTGATTGCATTAGATTTAGAAATCAGGTTGAGCTTCCATAAGTTGCCATCAAGAACAACTCTCTAAGCGGTACACTAACTGTAGTCTATTGAATTTTATTTATTTTATTTTATTTTATTATTATGAATTTTACCGATTCCATTTAATGTATACCTCTTTATATAAACACTTTGTCTCTGAGCTTAACTACTAAGAAAAAAATATAATAATTACATTATTGAAATTATTTTAATTAACTATCATCTGAAGTACCATATCAGTAAAATATACGTACAGTATAAGTAACAATAGCAGATATCACTAATCGTTTTAGCAATCCAATTTCGCAACGCAGCACAAGCACTTGCAAATCCTCTATCAGCGCATCGAGTGTACGAGCATTGCCTGGTGCAAGATGGATCAGAGTTGCTGGACCAAAAGCACAGGCTCGGAATGAGTCACATACTTCTACCCATATGTAAGTTCCACCATCTGTAAAAAATACTATAAATATAATATTATGGTGAATAATAAAGATCGGCCGGAGATGACAGGGAAAGTGAGGTTGATGATGTACCTACCTGAAAAGCGAGCGAGCTAAGATTGCACCTGGCTCAAAACGAAACTTGATGCGTTCCCCCGCGTGACACCCCTCTGTCGTCGTATGGGCGCAAAATTTAAAATGGTTCACAATATATTTGTAACTCTAGATGGACCAAACACAAAGGCCGGGCGGGCTGCAGGTTGAGTATGACTGGTCTGGCACCTATGCGGAGTGGGCTCCAATCTGTTGGATGCCCTATTCGGATTTCTGGAAGAGGATTCGACGGTCGATGTGATATTGCGTCTGAGGGCCGAGACCGAAGAAGCAGTGAGCTGTGGCGTCGTAGCTAATAGCTTGCAATATATTTGAGGGCACTGGCATCCTAATGACGATTGCCATAAATGTTCATGACAATCGGGACCGACGACCTAACTTGCTCTCTAAGACTCGAGCGTGAAACACCGTCATTTTCCATACTCCGGGCTGCCATTAATATTTCTTGTAAGAAAATCCCAAAAACAGCCCGACCGACCCGCGGGATTTGAACCCGAGACCTATTAATTAGCAATCGCATACGCTAACCACTAATTAGCAATCGCATACAAAACTATACCGACGAGTTAGTTATATATCATATTATAACAAAAAATAAATTAAAATTATGTCTGTCTTGAAACACATTTTATCGTTAATTTACAAAGTAAAAAAAGTAGTTTCTGCATATTTTACCTATATATGGTAGGAGAGTTTCAATCGCTAAATATTCCTGGTATGTCCCTAAAGTCAGAGACTCATTTATTGTCAGATAGCAATAAAACGTATACTGCAATGGTCGATTGGGATCCATCACAGCTAGTGTACTAATTCGGAATATTGTCTCCATAGCTGTGCCGATTTCGGGTGCAATCTGTAATGTACGTATATATTATTTTTTCTTGGATTTCATTTGCTTAAAAAAATCCGTAACCCGAAATTAAACTAATGTTGCGGTACATGTACCATAACGCCTTATTATAAACTCTTTTGCAAAAAAAAAAAAACGGGCACTTAAGCAAAGAACTATTTTATAGTTACTATTTGTTTGTTTGACAATTTTAGGTACTGTTATCCTCAGAATTTTATAAATTAATTAGGAAGGAATAGTTTTCATTAGTTTTATCATAACATTTTGATTAAGTTATTGAGAAATAATGTTTAAGCTCAAAATACTATTAATGTACCTGCTCGATAAATAAAAATGAAACGCGTTAATTTCTTTGTTTTTATTGAATACATTAAAAGCAGATTAAAGTTTAGTATTGAGTGTAACCCCCTCTTGCTGAAATCACGGCTTGCATTCGTCTGGGCATGCTAGCGAGTATATCTTTTATGGTTTCTTGGGGAATACGTTCCCACTCCGCGGTAATCACATTCTTTAGCTCTCTGATGGTCTGCGGGGCCGGCTCCACTGATCTCACTCGTCGCTTCAGAACGTCCCAGACATGCTCTATGGGATTGAGGTCCGGACTTCTAGCTGGCCAGTCCAAAGATGAATTCCAACTTCTAGCATATACGCTTCCACATCGCCAGACCGGTGGGCGCGAGCGTTGTTGTCTATAAAAAATTGAGTTTTCGCCAAGAGCGGTTAAAGCATAAGGTTGTGCATAAGGAATTAGAACTTCCATTATGTATCGGTGTCCAGTCAGAAGATTAACTCCGTACGATCCATAGAATTTATTCCTGCCCAAAACATAACAGAGCCCCCTCCATAAGGTGTGATTTCTTCAAAACATGCCTCTGCAAAGTGATCTCCTCGTCTACGTAGCGTAGACAACGTAGAAAACTACGTAACGTAGACAACAGATAATTTAATAAAAATTGACAAAAAGTTAATTAGAGTCGATATTAACTATAGGGCATTCGCGCCAAAATGTAGTTAAAAGTTGTTTTCTTTGAAAACCAGGCTCAGTCAAAAATTTGAATTTGGAAGGCACTCTTATAAACATTATGGCACTTTTATAACTCGCCAGTAACATGTTCAAATGATTAAAACCTTTTTGGTATTTTATATTTTTCAGCCAGGAAGAAAATCGAAACCGCCCGTTTTTTTGCAAATAAGTGTATATCTATTTATACATCATTTAAATAATACATATCTACAATCAGAGTTCTCTAACTAAAATAACAATTATCCATTGAATTATTAAGACGAATAAGTCAAAAAAAATTGTATTTACTCACAAGTGTACTGCCTGTATTTGGTTCTTCGTTGACAAACAATTTAACATCAGCGTATACAGTACCCTTAGTAGTACAGTTCGTAATGTCCTTACATTTACATTTAGCAACAACGCGTGCTGTACCTGAAGCGGCTTGTAAATTTGCTACTATGGACCTGGAGCTTGTCTCGTTGGAGTAATCCGTCAACTCGTTTAAAAAATTCTCTTCAAATGAATAAAAGTTTATCGGATCAGTAATTGGGATTTCGTGCTGAAAAATTACAAACACAAAAGAACTATTTATTTTGCTAAGGCGGAGCCTATTTCCAACAATGAATTACTAAATGTTGGTAAAGTGTTGGTGTAACATAATTCATTTTTCTTAAAAAAAATTACTTAGTGGTAACCACATAACACATAAATAAGTGGTATTGGAATATCCACATTAGGAATTATGTTGTCAAAAGATTCAAAAGGTATTCGCCTTAATATAATATTTATTTATCAATATATTAGTAAATATTAAAACTACTCTGTGATAATGAGATTTATTTAGAAATAGAAATTATTATTTTCTTTGCTATTACACATTTATGATACCAGACACTTTGAAATTTGTTTTATTTCATATTAACCACTTTATTTATGTCAGCTATGGTAACAAACTTGGCATGGTGATTTTGTAAAATGATTTATGTATTAATATGATTAATATGAAACTGCCAAACCTCATTTTCAGTACAAATATCCGATTTATAACTATGATTCATTAGAGATAAATGTTCATCTTGTATAAAACACCAAATAACGCTGCAGCCAGGAGTTGCATCCCTGATATTAGCATACAGATTAACAGTGTCTTCTTTATTAACTACTCTTGGTATCATATCCACCTATAAGAAATAATAAAACAATTATGAATATGACGTTAGAAGACCAAAAAAGTGCGGTATCACCACTAGTTTTAGCCAGTCTAGCTACGCCTTTTTGGTAAGGCCTTCGACTTCTTGGAGATATAAGAGCCAGGTTGGTTTGTAGTGTTTTCATGCAAGCCGCCCCGACGATTGGTCTTAGACCTAGAGAGTAGCCAACCATAATAATAATATATATTTATTGAGTCATTCGAGCAAGGAATTATACATGAGAAAAATTGATAGTAAACACAATCTATAAAATATATCAATATAAATAAATTAAATTGAAGTATCTGTTTGTAAACGTAATGAATAGTTTTTTTTGTCAATTGAATGCATATGATGACAGTATATACGGAACTAACATGAAATATATATTTTTTTGGAATTTTTAGTCTCTGTTTGTCTCCGTCTGACTGTCTCCGTCTGACTTTCTGTCAGTTTGTCTGTTTGTTCCAGCTAATCTCTAGAATAGACTATAGCTGATGACATAAGAAGTAATTTAGGCTACTTTATTAAGACTAACTTTGCTTCTCGGCATTACTCGTGATTTACTAAAATAACCGCTAATAACACCACCGTATGTTATTATACATAATTGTTAATAAAATTGTAACTCTGACCTCGATCACAGGTAGCTGAGATACCACGACTATGATACGTGCTGTTGCAACGGCCGACAGTGAGGTGCCAACTACGGTCACTCTCACTGATACTGAATATCTGTAAGAAAATCTACTATTAGTACAATTAGGAAGTAGATTTGTAATGGTGTAGATTTATAATTTGGTGCAACAAAAATTCTACACCACACTCTTCCTGGTCTTTTTTCCCAAGATTTTTGGGGTCGGCTAATAGTTAAACCGGTTTTACCTGAATTTCAGTTTTTCCACGGAGCGACTGGTATCCGACCACCGTAACCCTGAGGAAGAACTAAAATTTACTACTACTACTAATAAGGTTAAACTAGTTGTCAGTATACTTAACGGAGTTGGCTGACCTCCGTGCGGCCTATACTAGTGCCCGGAAGTCCTTAGCCTATAGTTGGCGACGTCACCGCGGGGCCGGTGAGGAGGATGCCCGGTTTCATGAGGAGTACCGATAAGCTCGGAAAACTCTGAAGCTGGCCATCTGCCGCGCCAAGTATTTGAGTAGAGAGGAAATGCTGGATAGTAGTAGTTGAGCATGACCCCTGGGGTCGCTCTTATCGTGCGCGGTGCGTCAGAAGCTCCGCACGTCGCCCCCTTCCAGCAGAAAGTCCCCCGTCGATGGCTATATCAGCTGGAGACGACAGGGGCAGCGAGGCTGATCTTCCGCGCGTCAGGGAATCATAGGTGGGGGCGTCTGTTCTACGGATTCGATCCAAGAACACTCTCCCGGAGACGGGGTACCTGCCCGAGTGCTAGCCCGAGCTCTCAACCACAAGTCCAACCGCCTCAGAGACGTGTTATATGCCCAGGCCCATATGCCCTTCGTGTTGCTGGACGAGGCGGGTGTTGTTTGAGAGGGTTCTCTTTGCCCGCATCGTCCGACACCTGTGCGAGGTGGGCCCCGATCTGTCGGTCGCACAATTCGGATTTTGAGAGGGGCGTTCGACAGTCGATACGTGACCGAAGAGGCAGTGAGCTATGCCGGCGTAGTACTAGCGTTGTTCTTGGACATTGCCAACACCTTAAATAGCCTGCCATTCAGCTGCGTCAAGAAAGCACTCCACTATCACGGAATGATAGAGTACCTGAGACTTTATGTCGAATTTGTTGATAAACATCTTAGCTGGCTTTCATACATATTGCTTTCTTTATAGCTAGCCGCCTACATCAACATTTCATAGAACGTACTCGTCTTTTGTACATAGTATGGATCAAAGTACACTCCACATGATACATAGATTTTACATACATTTAATTTAAATGAAAAATCCAAGCCTAATGATGTTACCCTTCCGTCAAGATCGCTAACCGTTAGGCCTACAGAATTTAGTAATAACATCTCTGTACCTATTTACAAATCAATTCTTTTACTTACTCTCCTGGTGTAGGAAGCCCCGATGGAAAGATCAGCTTATCGGTGTCATATATTTGAAAATCTTCAAGCTCTTCATTATCCAATAAACATTTCCAAGTTATCTTAAATTAAAATTAAATAACAAACAGTTCAGTAGTTTCAGAGTTTATCGCGAACATACACATATAGATTTACAACTTCATGCACTTATGTACAACGGCAGACTTAACGCCCTAGGCATTCGCTACCAGCCAATCTTTGGGTGGTTCACTTTACAAAACGTAGGCCGACGACAAGAAGTCGACGCAAGTCATGAAAACTTTGACTACCAGTCTTACTTCAAGTTTTCTTCCTGTTTGTAGTGCTGTGTAACTTGCTTGCTTAGTCGCCTCTTTTTTTTTTTTTTTTTTTTTTATATTTAAGCCTGCCAAAGTGACTCTACTCTGCCTGATGGAAAGCATGAGTAGAATCCAGGAGTAGGGGTCACCATGCTTATTGTGAGGGTAGGCAATGTAGCATGGTGACCCCTACCATGGCAGCCTGGTTAGATTATTCTGCATCATTCTCCCGGCCTTCGAAGGGCGGGAGAATGATGCAGAATGATTGGGCCTCCGGTCTCACACTCACCAACGAAATACGACAGCAAGAATGCTGTCATTATTAGGATGGTCTTCTGTGTGAGGGTAGTACTGGCCGGGTCGAGCCGGCCCATTCGACTCTTACGGAATGAAAAGAGGTGCTGGCTAAAATTGCACTTACTTCGAGCTCGTTTTGTAAATAATCATTCTTTTTAAGATCGGTTTGAATAGTGAAGGTCTTGCCCACAGAAATGACGTATACATCAATGTTGAAGTTTACGTTTAGCTCGCGGTGAAGAACACGAAATATAAGTCTTGTCTGAAAAGTATAACCATCGAAAAAAAAACTGCTTATAATTAAACTAGCTGATGCCCGCGACTCCGCTCGGGGTCGTCGCTCCGCTCATCCTAGGGGTATGAAAACTACACAAATTTTCATGAGAATCGGTCCAGCCGTTTCGAAGGAATTTAATTACAAACAACGTGACATGAGAATTTTATATATAAGTTTAAACGTACTGAATTAAGAACAATGGTAAATCTATACTGATGTATAGATTTACCATTGCGTATTGACGTATCGTATATATTGTACATTTATTTGCATTCCGTAAAAATTGTTGACACAGACACTTCCAACTTAATATTATGTATTTGTATCGATTTAAATATATAAACTTGAAGTGTGTTTGTAACATCAATGAACAATTTCTCTGATAGTCCGGGCAATATTGTTGGAGAGCTGGGGTTTACCATTACAAATAAAGTTCTGTGTTCTAGAGGCTATAGTAGAAGCTATACGTAATTGGGGTCTAGATACGAATTACGTGCTATATAATATTCAAGAATATTTATGTATGAAAATATAAGGCTCTACACTCTTTAGACTTAGATTATCAAAAGTCTAATAATTTTAACTTAAAATTAATTATTATAATATTATTATCTTGTTGGAATATAAAACGTTACGTTTATATTTACTACCAGCATGTGCCTCCAGATCGGTTTGCGTCCGTGTCCTTCCATTCTCAAGAAACGAATCATTTTATGCAAAATTTTATGGAAATCGATGCACCGGTTCATGTAGATGTTAAAGTGTAACAGTTTGGCAGAGTTTTCACTTTCAAATTAATATGGATAAAAAATATGGATTAGTATTAGTAGGGATACTAGAAAATGCAAAGTACCTCGGTGATAAATTCCCCATTAGAATTCTTGAACACCTTGCATAGTACTTCGTAGGAGAGACCTGGCGTTAAGCTATATGCATTGATTTCCAATCTTGAGCCTTTAACATCCGACATATCCATACCACTGTCATCACTGTCATCACTCGTAACCAACCAGACAAACTTAAAATAGAAATATAAACAAAGGTTTAGGCAGAATCGAGAATTTGTTTCCTTCGTATAAAGCTATAACAAAAATGTTCAAATATCAACAAAATGTACATGAAATCAAAACTATGGTACAGGTCTTAACTAAAGTGTTGCTGTAGTAACAAGTATTCTGAAAATAAACTAGATTTGTAACGGGTTTCAATGAATAAACCATAAAATTAAAATTCTCGTGATTCTGTGATTCGAGTGTGTTTATAAATGTTTGCTTAATAATAATTTTGACTGTGATCACCGGCTGAGTCTAGATTCACATAAAGTGGGTATTTGTCTCAATTACAGCAGTTCCTGGATCCTTCCCATTTGAGTCGCAGTATAGCCGTGGGGGTTTATATGGGTAATAATAAAAAGGGTTTGTCATGTGTGTGTAAGGCTATGTATTACGTAGATAATCGCATTAATTCCAGTAAATGTGTACAGCTGTATAACATGTGGGCATGTAAATCAAATAAATAATATATTTATATACTCACATAATAATCTTGGGTTTTAAAGCATGTCGTAATTTGAGCTTCGAGTATGTAGTCTAAATCAGTATAGGTCATCTGTCCACCTACCAAGACTACAGAGAACATGTTTGATCGTCCTTCTATGAGAAGTTTCTGGTTACCTTGAATGTTGTCGATGCTAAAAGACTTGTCTGTAACTTCGTGGGAGTCACGGAACGAGGCAGACACGTTGAAAGTATAGTTTACTCCGCTTAGTAACTGAAATGCCATCAAGATCCCTTAACAGTCCACTATTGAACATAGAGAAAACATCCAACAGAGGCTTTCTTTAGAAATGAGGTTTTATCTTACAATACTAAAAAATTAAAATACACGCAGACAAAAATTGGTTACAAATAGGCTACAATTTTTTTCCTTTGCGGTGACGTTGTCCTGCCCTGCGTAAATGTGTATTTTTCATAAAAGAATTTATTTGAATTTGATCAATAGTAATTAGTCTTCCCTTTAAAAATGTACCTACTTCGTTATTTTCAATGACATAGACACCAGGCTCTGCTTGAGGACTATTGAGCTGTTTCTCTAACTTGTGCACTGTTCGCCAGAGGGCGAGTACAAAACGTTGAGTGGGGGCGACCAGGGGCTTCCAACGCACTGTCCAGGTAAATATAATATTTGACACTGCATCTGTCTGTAAACTGTATTAAAGTATTCTAATGAAATAACAGGAGTTAAAGAAATGTAAGGACTTGTAGAGTAACGCCACCTCGTGCCATCTTCCTGTTTCAGTTACAAAATAGGTGCAGTGCAGTATAAAGAAATCCATTATATTTATATGAAATAGAAGGTTGAAACTCAGTCGACTAATCACATACCTAATCTCATCTTTCTAATGACATTTATTGGTACCCGATCAGACTTAGAAACAGATAAAGCCATCTATTGGAAATATAATGAATTTCATTTTACTACACCCAGTTTTAGTAAGTGTCATGGTTCATCTTAGTGTTGCTAGATGGCGACAGCCAGCTTGAAAAATCAAGGAAATCATTTCGAGATTTTCACTGTAAACCAACATTATTTACATCTAAACTAATATACTAATTACTAACACAAAAATAAATTGCTATACTTTCACATGAAACTCGTAAAAAGTATTTATAACTTCTGCTTAAAGAGTCTTTAGCTCAATTTTTTGCACAAAATGACGAACTTCCATGCAGCCTTTTAAACCATTTTTTTTTTTTTTTTTTTAAAAGTTTCAAAAATCCCTAAACTTGGCTTACAATGTTATGAAGCATTGACTGCCAAACGTCAAGTTGGGAACCAGTTAGGGTGAGTTTTTGAATCTGAATTTACAAAATTAACTTGTGTAGCAATCTATGAACCAAAGTATTATACAATTTTGGTAATATTTATTTCACATATCTTGTTTATCTAGTGAGCCAAATATTTATGACAACATACTCACGTTATGACGGTATTGTCAGGATGATCGATAACAACATCTCTGTCTTTTGGACACACAAATGGAGGTGCCAATATCCGAAAACTCGGAACGTCCCCTGTCTAAAAAAAACATCACCCTGTATGTATTTATTATAGAGTAGAATACGAAAACAGTATTATTAAAGAATATCTACTTAAAAAAACAATTTATACGTCGACTTTGTTCCTTCTTTCGACAATTTGGAACATTTTCTTGAAACTACTTGGATGATGGAATAGTGTAATTTAAGCGGTCACCTTGCCGCTTTTTATGGGTTATGGGTTCAAGTTCCACACGGGACAACACTTTCTGTCATCAACAAATTATTGTGGCAAGGTATTCGTATGTTTGAGAAGTACTATTCGATAACAGATCCAAGAATATTACTAGTACGAGAATCGTCACTTAGAAAAAGAGAGAGAGAGAGAGAAAGATAGGAAAAGGAAAAATAACATTTTCATGTTCTATATTACAGAGATCGATACATTAAAAAATACAACGCAAGTAAGACTATGATTTTTGGGAGTGAATTAAAAAAAACTTATAAATAATACCTGACTTTACTAAGAGCCTTTAACAGATCCATGCTGGACTTAGACTACTCCTTAGATAGGTTTAGTTTTCCTTCTAACATTTTGCAATTAAATTCAAACTTTTATTCGGGTTTCAATTGATTAAAAGAAGCATTATACCCAAAATGTATTTAAATTTCAACTTACAGCTCTATGTAAGAGAAAACCCGTTACAAACGTGACCACAAGTGGTTCGAAATGCATGGTTAACTAAGTACTATTTTACTACGCTGACACAAACAGCCTTTGTTTACGGTCAGGGTTTTATTACACCAAGCGGTGGTAATTATAAAGCTGTGGGTACACAGTGTATATTGATTATCGAGTTAGAGAGTAGCCTATATCCTTCCTTAAAACTCAAAGTATCTCCGTGCAAAATTTTACTGAAGTCAGTGCAGCGGTTTTCTCATGAAAGCGGTTTGTCGCGGTAGAGAGTAGCCTAAAAGCCTTTATATTTTAGTAGCAGTGTGATATGTGTTATTAGTATGGAAAATTATGAAACTTATATTTAATTATTACTGTATTAATGTTGTAATACTCTTTACTTTTATATATTGCTATATATATAGTTAAGTTTAAGAGGAGTGCAATGGGAGAGGCCTATGTCCAGCAGTGGACTGCGATAGGTGATAGGATGATGATGAATATAGTTAGAATATTTTCAATAAATGTGATTACAGTGTGTGCTCACAACTTAACCATATGATTTCCACGTTGCGTGACAACTGACAAGTGATATCGTACCCCAAATGACCTCACTTGTGTTTAATCATAATTAATTATTGAGTATTCTAGATAACTTTAAAACATATTAATGTTTGTTAAGTATATTAAAGGGGTTAATAAAAAAATGCCCAAGTGTGTGTCAGGACACGCATAGAATAGGGATCCATAGTCACCCATAAAAGCAGATGAATTTAAAATCGTGTCCAATAGATATTGTTTGTTAACTAATTATTTCGTCATTTTTTACGAAATTTGGCAAATAAGCGTATTTTACAAATTAGGCCTCTAAAACTCCTGAACTAACAAAGTTATCTAAGCCATTATAGTTTGTCTTAAAGTTCATCATATGGACTACCATCATGATTATTTCAATTTTTTGAGCTATCCGTTTAGCTTTAAGAGCACCCCCCCTCTGACTGACGCCCTGTTTATACAATAAAAGTTGAATAGCTCGCAAACGGATATATCTAAATCAATAAATCGTCTTAGCAACGTCTCAATGTTTTTAAAAAACCTATCTAACGATATCACACACATTTGGGTAGATGCGAGAAAAAACTGACGCACTTTACGTTTCGGGAAGGTACAACAAATAAAAAGATTTTCAATGCTTTTATTGTAGCATTTTGTTGACGGATATAAACACATATTCATACAAAGTTTTTTCTTTCTAGCACTAACCGTTTGGACGGTAAGTGGATGACGGACGGACGGACTTGACGAAAGTAAGGGTTCCGAGTCATGAACTCCAGAACCCTAAAAATGACACAAATAAGAAATCCAAAATTTCAAAAGTATTCAAATTTAAATAATTTATGTCTCTTATTATACATTGTAAAATATATTATATATACTCTAATATTTAAAATGATGTTCAAATATTTTATACATAATTTCGTTCGCGGCTTCACCATCGCGGCATCATTGAAATTAGTGCAACAGACAAAGTTACTAGAGCCACAGTTGAAAAGGAATTTTAAGTATTTTATTTCTCTCGTGCGTGCATAGTTCATTAACTAATATTCCTACGTCAAATATTTCAGCTTGGCCAGCATATTTCAGATATTAGTCTATTACCGAGCACGTAGAATTCGGAGAGTCATTATCTCGTTGTGATCAAGACGTGATTATAAGCATTGTAGCGATATGTTTTAGAATAAATAATGTAGCCGTATGTTTTTATAAATTAGCATACTATACTAAGTAATCATAGAGTGATAAACCAGTGCCTAAATAATTAAACATGGCTGCCATCAAATATACTGTAATTGTTATTCGATACGACCCATAAGTTCCCTATAATTGGTAACCCGACGACTGAACAAGCGTGAAGATATAAATTCGCTATACCTAACACTCATTTGTGAAAGCTTAATTTCAACGCCCTTATAAAAGTCTGAGCTTAATATTTCATTTTAATCAGGATACGAATAATGAATCTTCTTACAGACATTAAACAACACGGATGCTGTGACGTACAGTCGCTTACAGCGCAATTAAGCTCGTAAATTGCTTTAAAACCTAATAAACTGCGTGTAGAGTGCCCTCACTCGCCTGTTAGAGAATCCTGTTATTAGGTGTTTTAGGGAACATTTTAGCGCCGTAAGTAATGGTTATCATGTTATAAGTTATTGCTGACATCATTCGTTGAGGTGTCATGTACTAGTTTGTTATAAATTGTAAGTTTTATTTTTATTTTAATGGATTATTACAATATAGTGAGTAGTCTTAGTGAGTCTCAGGAGCCCAGAGTGTGTCTTAGAAAATACCGGCAACTTCGAGCTATTAAGCCCGACGTGTAAAAATATTTGTAAAAAATTTACTTACTGAAATAAATATCATTTATAAATAATAATAATCACTTCACACATCTCATATCGGAAACGAAACTAGACAAACCTTTGCTGTGTTTAGAATGCTAATGAACACTCTGAAATATTTCTAAATATTATACGTACCACAGATAATTGTTGATCGAACTTACGGAGGGCTTTTTTGTGACATGGTGAGAAAGGAGTCCGTAAGTGAGAGCTCCAGCTTCTACGATGGCGCTAGAGCTATGTGGTATTTTCACTAAAAACCACCCCGGCGGCCGATTTCAGCGCCCTGCTCTGGGAGGACCCGGGCTGTTTTGTCAAGTGCTCACCGAATCAACCCCATGGGGCTTGCCTCATCTGGCCCTTTTCCGGGGGAAGTATATTTCCCCCTTAATGGTAGCCCTATTGCAGTTTAGATTATGCAATTCAGGCTGCTAAATCAGGTTACAGAGCCTAATGTAAGTTCAAGTCAAGGGAGCGATGCGATGCGATACAAACGAGTTTATCGTTTGCCAATCGAAACAGTCACCATGATGATCGAGTTGAAGTGAGATGAACTCGCACTAGGCTCCCAGGTTCAAATATTGCAAACAGTAAACGCTATCGTTTCAAGAAAAAATGCTATCTTACATGTCTATATTGGATGGACAGCAAAATTATTATTATTTATTTATTTATTATAAATCGTGTATCGCGGGGGATTTTACAACAATACATGAAATTTACACAAAGAATACTCAGACTCAGAACAACAATTTGTTAAACACACAAAGTGTTGTCCCACGTGGGATTTGAACCCACGCCACTTGGTGCAGTAGGAAGCGGCGTGGCCACACTTACACTACCAGGCCAACCATGCAGTGCAGTCCGTCATAATTATATAAAAATATTATCCAATTACTTACTAATAATATTATTTGTTCTTGTTCACAATTATGACAAACGCAAGATGATATGTACCTAATCCCATTTGGACGATAAATTATTTACGAAACGTCTTGGCTATAGATTAAGGGCATCGTATATTCCAATTCACTAGCTGTTCCTTGGGAAGTTTATCTTATAATCTCAAAAAAGAAACATTTTTTGCGATGATGAAAAAATAAAAAAACAAAAGATTAATATAGAATCAAATAATTATGTACCTTTACGTATAAGGTCATAGGTCATCAAGGTCACGCCTGATAAAGTTACACAGCCATATAACACCATTTAGCAGATAAAAATTATTATTAAACATACATCTATTTCTTCAAATTACTGCTTGTGATGTTAAGAAGTGTTTAATGTCCATAACTTCCAATGCTGTTGGTAGTGGTAGTGAGTATAATAAGTCGTAATGTGATACAACCTATTATCGACGAAATCCTTCCTATTATATGCCATATTTTGGAATATTCCCTTACCAATAGTGTATTTCTTAACACTTAGAAAGAAGCACAAATCATCCCTTTGCCCAAAAAATCAAATCCTTCATCCTTCTCCGACTATCGTCCCATTTCCGTTTTGTCCTTTCTGTCAAAAGTCCTCGAACGCCTCGTCCATACCCAACTAACTTCTTACCTACTGAAGAACCATCTCCTCAATCTATATCAATCGGGCTTCCGTACAGGCCACAGCACAGTAAGCGCGTTGGTCAATGTCACTGATGACATCAGGATGGGTATGGAGCAAGGCAAACTCACAATACTCTCCTTTCTTGACTTTAGCAATGCGTTCAATACGGTTGACTTCGACATCTTGATGGGCATTTTACACACTATTAACATATCTCCAACGGTGATTGATTGGTTTCGTAGTTACCTGCTAGGTCGAAGGCAGCGTGTGTGCGTCGAGGGATCCTTTTCCTCGTTGTGTAATCTGTCTGCTGGAGTACCACAGGGTGGCGTTTTATCTCCATTACTTTTCACTATTTTTATAAATTCCATTTCTAAAACATTAGTCTCATCCTACCACCTTTACGCAGATGATCTTCAAGTTTATACACAAGCACCATTAAACAGATTGTCGGAAGCTTTCGCTATTATGAACTCAGATTTGGCAAGCGTGTGTAAATGGAGCAGCCAGTATGGACTTACTGTTAATCCGTCCAAAACCAAAGTTATTGTTGTGGGCAGTTCCAGGATGCATTCATGGGCGTACCCAGCTTCTGGCCTAGGGGGGGGCAAGTCATTTTTTTTAGGTCGGATCTTCCGGGGCTGTTTCGTCTTCATACACACTACACAAAAACACCTACATGAAACATTAGGTGTATGTCGGGCGATTAGTCCCCCGAGTACAAGGGGTAGCAGGAACACTACATCGCCTGCTGCCCAATCTTGGGGGCCACGGGAAGGGGGCGCCCGTCTGGTCTGGCGACCTGGCGGGCTCCTCCCGCTGTCAGGCTGAACTCAGGAGTTTGCAGCGGCTGATGGCCATACGAATCGTACGAGGCTACCGACCGATTTCGTACGAGGCAGCGACGGTCCTGGCGGGATCTCCACCCTTTGCCATTCGCTAACGGTAGACGCTACGGTTTACGACCAAATTCGTTCAGTCGGTCGGAGTGCTGGGGAGGCCGCGCCAGACCATGAGCCTGGAATGCTACGGCGAAACGCGCATAAGCGAGCTCTGGAGACTTTAGAAGGAGTCCGCAGAGCGGGATCGGGAAAGGACCGATTCCGCACGAAAGAGGCGGTGAAGGGGACGCGGCAGAGGTCGCCTAGCACCCCAATCGCCGTGTAAGGGTCACTGCGGTCACATCCTGGGGAGATGTGACCGCTACAAACGTCCCGAGACAGGTGACATCCCGGTGCGGCCTGGAGTGTGGTCTAAGGCAGGTTGATGTTCCGCCTCTTATTGTCCAGAGCGGTGAGAGGCGCAGCAGCATTCTGCCTCGGGAGTGAGTCCAGTCATCCCGAGATGTACCCCAGTTGAGGGGTAAGGCAGGGGGCACCAGAAGCCGCTGATGCAATCCTGGTGTTCCTCCCGACTGCCGAGGTAAGCCGCCGCGGGGTTTAGAGGGTAAACCGGTTGCCCGGGGATCCCACACACGGCCTTCGCTTACCCACGAAAGGTATGGTATGGTATGGTGAAAGGAAAGCATAAGCCGCGTAAAAAACGTTTATAAGTTTTTTGTGTACACTGAGACAACAAAGTGCATTTAATCTGTCTTCAATTATTTTTGATCTCAGCCACGTTTTTACGCGTCTGAATGTACTGAATGATCTTTCAATGGTAGTCGTGGAATAAGGCATTGCCAATAATATTTCTAGGGCTGTTTTCGCTTTCGGATAAAAACATTCTGCTTGTTGAATTAATTCCCTTATCTTCGAAGTTCTCCTGCTTATTAACCCAAAAAGTGCACCATTGTTCATTTAGATGTGATCCCTTCTAATTCATAAAACTGGGATACTTCGTCCATACATTTTCTAAATTTTAGAGCTGTAATTTTTATTATTTGAGCAGGGTGTAACAATGGAAGAGCAAACGCTGGTGAATGTTCTTTACCGAATCTCTCTAATGAGGATACTAATGAAATTAAGCGTCTTATTTCCGCCGAAACTTGTATGTAGTGTACAGGGATATCTAATTGTCAGACCGTTCACTAAATATAAAGATATATACACAATAAAGAGAATCAAGTGCAGCTGCCAATTGTATTAGAAACCCAAAAACAAATGTACAGGTTGCGTTGCTAACAGGCCAAGCAAAACTTATTGAAGAGAACAGAAATACGTTAGGTTAATACATTTTTTTTTTGCGGTACTCACGATTTGCTATTGTGAGGAAGAAAACGATGAAGGCGTTTTTCGAGATTTGTTGAAACTAAAAACTGATTCTGGTTATGAAATTTTTCGAAAACCGAAAAAGGCCATAAAATTGCTCAATATACGTCCCGAAAAATACAAAATAAGATTTTTAATATGACGACCGGAATAAAACACATTATTTAAGTATAATAAACAAATATTTCGAACATCTAATTAGAGAAAAATTGGTTGATGATGTTAAGGCTGCAATCGGTTTTGTCGAGTTACAAAAAATGGATGCTAAAATAACTGCTACAAAGCAAACAAAAAAAGCTACTGAAATGAATGGAATCATCAATGCCTTAAACATCGATGTTAACAAATGCGTGGGACAGGGCTACAACGGATGTGCTTCGATGGCCAGAAAAGATGGCGGTGTCCAAAAATATATGGAGAAACGTTTAAAAAGAGTTTATATTTTCACTGCGCCTGCCACAAGCTAAACCCAATACTCTTTGGCTAAACCTAGTAGTGAACGACTTAAATAATGTTCCTAAGATCCGAAACTGCATCGGTACTGTGAAAAGATACTATAAAAAAATGCACCAAAAATACCACTGATTTGTGAAACAAGGTGGTCGCACAAAAGTATTTCGAAGTTTAAAAACCATATTGTGGAAATGGTGGAAGGTTCGGAAAAGTTTTCACAGGAAGGTAATTCTGGGACAAGAAAAGTAGCTTCCCAATTGTTATCCGCAGTTGGACAAACCAACCATATTCATATTTTCTTTATGCATAGACAAATACAATTCGCTGTTGCAAGTTGCAACCCGTCACAAACACATTGCAGTCTAAAACCTTAGACGTAAATAAGTGTGCAGAGCACATTCAAACCATAAAAACAGCAATTACGGAACATAGGCTTTCTGCCCAAGAAGGAACTGAAAAGTTATTAATATCAGCTAATGAAATTGCTAAGGTTTTGAATCTTAAACAATATAGGGCAAATCATCCAGCTGGTTCGTTAACCGAATATTTTCGCGTATGTGTTATTTGGATTTGGATTCATTATCATCCTCATTGGAGGCGAGATTCGGTAAAGAACATTCACCAGCGTTTGCTCTTTCAATGTTACACCCTGCTCAAATAATAAAAATTACGGCTCCAAAATTTACCATACCATACCTGTACGTTTCTGTATAAATGTTATTCATATTTAATTTTAACAATTCATATGAAAAGTAAAGTATTTAACTTTTTATGCTGACATGGGATGATTAAGAAATTAAAATTTGTAAATACTGATATCACCAACCATGCTACTGATAAAATCTACTAACTATCAAAAATATTTTTTTCCTACAATTCAAAAATAAAAATTACTAAAGTGGTACAACTACTGATTCGGCAACCCTACAATAACATCTATGATACAATTAAATAAAATTGAAGTGTCTGTTTGTAATATAAAATAACCCGTTTTTAGGGTTCCGTTATCAAATGGAAAAAAACGGAACCCTTATAGATTCGTCAAGTCTGTCTGTCTGTCTGTCCGTCCGTATGTCACAGCTAGGGTTCATGAATTCTCGAGCTTTTCAATTTCTCGGGTCTCGAGAATTCTCGAAGCTAATTTCTCGGGTCTTCTCGGGTTGTCGAGAAATTTTCTTTTACGTACGTTTTCTCACATTATTATGTTGCAATACTTCAAAAAATTCAGTGGTTTTCCTCACAAAAAAAAGTATCAAATTAATTACAAAACTTTTATTGATTATATTCAAAAACATTAACTTACAAATAAGCTAATTTAATTAAAAAAAAAAAACAGAAATAATATTAATCGGACTCATAATAAAATTATAATGACAGCAACATTTTTGGCCGGTTATTGAGAACTTATAAACAAAAGTAGCTTCTATTAAACTGAACAAAGAATCAACATGAAAGAAAACGTTTATATCTTAACTTATAATTAAATTACAATCACAGCACCATACCAACAGAAAGTGAAAAACGAATGAATTCACATTTTGTGATTCCATTTATAGTGAAACCGTCTTTTGCAGCCAACCTCGTCAATATTTCACCCAATGATTGTATCGGTGGAGTTTTAAAGTTTAGCTTTTTTTTCGGTGCACTCACACTTGAACTTGTAGATGCTTTAGATTCGGATTCTTCTTGGGTCCCGGCATTTAGGAATATTGATTTTATGCACATGTGCTAAATGTCTCACCAACCCGCTAGTATTTGAACCTTTGCAAGCAATGGTTTTTGGGCACTTTAGGCATTGCGCATTTGCAGATTCCTTTTTTTTTTAATATTTCCATACTTTTGATGCTTCCATCTTTACTGTTATAGTGACGTTTTGGTAAAATCTACAATCTACAAAATGATAATAAGCCCTTGGAATAATATGTGATACACACATACATACAACACAACTAGCAATATTCGTCTCACAAATTTAAAATGACACAATAATGAATTTCAAATTACTTACATAAGAAAAACATATCAGAATAATTAAAAACTAAGCTTGTGTGTTGTTGTTTTACAAAAATTGAAAATGTAATAAGACTAAGTAGTATAATTAATGTATCGTTATTTATTTTATGTATTAAAGTTTGACTAAAAATAATAGAAAAGAACACATAGGTACCTCGTACCTAGTAAAAGTAAAATTTAAGATCATATTAAATTATATTATTGATAAAAATAATATGAATAATAAAGACATGATGTGTCAATAAAAGTGAAAACACTTAAACCTGTTTGATTTCAATTTATCACGTAATCTGTGAAACAC
This sequence comes from Phragmatobia fuliginosa, assembly GCA_932526445.1. NCBI lineage: Eukaryota > Metazoa > Arthropoda > Insecta > Lepidoptera > Erebidae > Phragmatobia > Phragmatobia fuliginosa. The sequence continues at coordinate 11,385,752 of OW052074.1, read as the reverse complement.
TTACTACGTAAACTATCGTGTAAAAAGCGGCCAAGTGCGAGTCGGATCGCCCATGAAGGGTTCCGTATCAACAAGTAGCATCATATAAAAGTTCTTGTAGTTCGTTGTAACTTTGATCGATGTTTTAATAATAGTGTATTGATTGAATGAAAGGTAAATTGCAGTTTACGATTTATGACGTATTAAAAAAAAACTACTTACTAGATCTCATTCAAACCAATTTTCGTTGGTAGTTTGCATGGTAATGTAGAACATATTTTTTTTTTAGTTTTATCACTCTCTTATTTTAGAAGTTACAGGGGGGGGGGGGATATTTTGCCACTTTGGAAGTATCTCTCGCGCAAACTATTCAGTTTAGAAAAAAATGATATTAGAAACCTCAACGTCAATTTTGAATACCTATCGATAGATACCACACACGTATGGGTACGATGAAAAAAATTTTTTTGAGTTTCAGTTCCAAGTATGGGGACCCCCAAAATGCATTGTTTTTTTTTTCTATTTTTATATGAAAATCTTAATGCGGTTTACAGATTACATCTAGTTACCAAGTTTCAAAAGTATAGCTCTTATGGTTTCCGAAAAAAGTGGCTGTGACATACGGACGGACAGACAGACAGACATGACGAATCTATAAGGGTTCCGTTTTTGCCATTTGGCTACGGAACCCTAAAAACGACGCCGCAGAGCGCTTGCAGCGAGATCAAGGGTGCCGCTGCGCTTTGGCTCGCGCCTCCAAGCAACTTAACAAACGGCGATTTAATTTTTATATAGGTACAAGATTTCTCGAGTTCTCGACTTTTCTCGAGCTTGATTTCCCGGGAACAAAGCCCAACGATTTCCCGCCACGAATAAACCCTAGTCACAGCCAATTATTTCCGAAACTATAAGAGCTATACTGTTGAAATTTGGTCAGTTGATGTATTCTGTGAACCGCATTAAAATTTTTACATAAAAATAGAGAAAAAGTAATAAATTTTGGGGGTCCCCATGCTTGGAACTGAAACTCAAAAATTTTTTTTTCATCAAACCTACACGTGTGAGGTATCTATGGATAGGTGTTAAAAAATGATGTTGAAGTTTCTAATATCATTTTTTTCTAAACTGAATAGTTTGCGCGAGAGACACTTCCAAAGTGGAAAAATGTGTCCCCCCCCCTAACTTCTAAAATAAGAGAGTGATAAAACTAAAAAAAATATATGTTGTACATTACTATGCAAACTATCAACGAAAATTGGTTTGAACGAGATCCAGTGAGTAGCTTTTACGTCATAAATCGTAACACGCAATTTACCTTTCATCCAATCAATACACTAGTGTAAAAACATCGATGAAAGTTACAACGAACTACAAGAACTTTTATATGATGTTACTTGCTGATACGGAACCCTTCATCGTCATCTCGTCGGGCGAGTCCGACTCGCACTTGACCGCTTTTGTTGGTCAGCTTAGGCCCAATTAGGTAATTGCACCGTGCATTTTGCCAGTGCCTACTGCGCGGTTTATTTAAATGTTAGAGCATAAAACCCCTTTACACTTTGTTAGGCGAGTTCAGACATGTTATGCGAGATTTCCAGGGGGGGGGCAGCTGCCCCTCCCTGCCCCCCCCTGGGTACGCCCATGGATGCATTCTAAAATTGACTGGTCTGAATTACCTGACATAATATTTAACAATGTTATACTACCAATCAATACGTGTGTTAAGAACCTAGGAATACTGATTGATAGTACATTATCGTGGGGTCCACAATTACGTGAAGTTAGTAGGAGGGTGTTTGCATCAGCGGGATCTCTACGAAGACTTCGCAACTTTTTACCTACAGTTACTAAGGTTGCGTTAGCTGAGTCACTGCTCGCACACAGGCCCCCCCCCTTACGGAGACTCTCCAGCCCAGCTTCCTGCAGGAAGTGGTCGAGGGCCTATTCCCGCAGCAGGCGGAGCACACACCCCCGTCGATGGCCCGTCGTGGTCGTCGTCGGGACAGCGTGGGTGATGTTCCGCCTGTCAGGGAATCGGAGGTAGGGGCGGCTGTTCTACGGATTCGGTCCAAGAACACCGCCCCCGGGCCGGACGGGGTTCCAGCCCGAGTGATGGCCCGTGCCCTCGACTACATGTCGGACCACCTCAGGGGAGTGTTGGACGCTAGCCTGGCGTCCGGACGCTTCCCTGAGCGTTGGAAGTGCGGGAAGCTGGTGCTCATCGAGAAGCATGGCCGGCCTGCCGATTCGGTCGCGGCCTACAGGCCCATCGTGTTGCTGGACGAGGCGGGCAAGTTGTTTGAGAGGGTTCTCTCTGTCCGCATCGTCCGGCACCTCAGCGAGGTGGGGCCCGACCTGTCGGACGCCCAATTCGGCTTCCGAGAAGGGCGTTCGACGGTCGACGCGATCCTGCGCCTGAGGGCCGTGACCGAAGAGGCGGTGAGAGGCGGCGGAGTGGTGTTGGCGGTGTCCTTGGATATCGCCAACGCCTTCAATAGTCTGCCATTCGGCTGCATCAGGGCTGCACTTCAGTACCACGGAGTGCCAGGGTACCTGAGGTGGCTGGTGGCAGACTATTTAGAGGAGCGTACCGTCGAGTACGAGGACCGAGATGGCGCCTTGAGACGCAGGGCCATGTCGTGCGGTGTTCCACAGGGGTCTGTCCTAGGACCACTCCTGTGGAACATGGGATACGACTGGGCCCTACGAGGGCGTCTCCCCCCCGGGCTGGGTGTAATCTGTTACGCAGACGACACCCTTGTCACGGCCCGGGGGGCAAACTTTGAGGAGGCGGCGCGCCTGGCCACCACGGGAGTCTCCCGGGTGGTCGGGCGCATCGAGGCGCTGGGTCTGCGGGTGGCCCTGGACAAGACGGAGGCCCTATTATTTCATGGGCCCCGTCGCGGTCCGCCCGCCGGCGCCTCGATCGAGGTCAACTCGGTCCTCGTACCGGTCCGGGCCCAGATGAGGTACCTGGGTCTGGTCCTCGACGGTAGGTGGCTCTTCGACGAGCACTTCCGACAGCTTGGTCCTAAGCTGGTGGGCACTGCCTCCGCCCTAGGGCGACTTCTGCCCAATTTGGGCGGGGCCAGTGTCCCCACTAGGCAGCTGTACACGGGGGTTGTCCGGTCAATGGCACTTTATGGTGCACCGGTGTGGGCGGCGGCTCTGTCCGCCCAGAATAGGGCGCGCCTCTGGCGCCCCCAGAGGGTATTGGCGGTCAGAGCCATACGCGGATACCGCACCGTATCTACCGAGGCGGCGTGCGCCTTGGCCGGAACACCCCCGTGGGATTTGGAGGCGGAAGTGCTCGCCGAAGTTTATCGGCGAGTGGCTGACTTCCGGGCGGAGAGCGGATTTCGCCCTCCGCCCGAGGACGTGCGCGAGTGGCGCGAAGCCGCTCGCCGAGCCACCATGCAGAGATGGTCGTTCCGGCTGGAGACCCCACGCGCTGGCTTCGCCGCCGTGGAGGCTCTTCAGCCGGTCATCGCGGAGTGGGCAGGGCGGCAGCACGGGACCCTTTCCTTCCGGCTGACGCAGGTACTTTCCGGGCACGGTTGCTTCGGAAAGTACCTGCACTCGGTCGCTAGGAGGGAACCGAGTCCCGCCTGCCACCACTGCGATTGCAGTGAGGACACGGCCCAGCACACGCTGGCGGTCTGCCCCGCTTGGGCGGCGCAGCGCCGGGTCCTCACTGCAGTCATCGGAGGGGATCTCTCGCTGCCGGTCGTCATAAGATCGATGGCCGGCAGCGACAGTTGTTTTACCGCGGTCGCAACCTTCTGCGAGGACGTAATCTTGCAGAAGGAGGTGGCGGAGAAGGCCCGGGAGGATTCCATCCAATCGGACCCGATCCGTCGCCGGCGCCCCGGGCGGCGGAGGCGCGCATACCTGCGTCTCATGCCGCCCTGAGAGTGGCCGCGGATGGGCGGGACGGGTTTCCCGTCCGTCCGCAGTAGAGGCCAACCGCGAGGGGGCGACGTCCGCGTGTGACCGGACGTTGCCCAATTAGAGAGTACACTTGTGTGGTGGTGCCCGCAACAGTGCGGGCAGGCGCCGGTTGGAGTCCAGAAGGAAATCCCCTCCCTGGACTCCTTCCAACACAAAGGCGCAGAGAGGGTCACACCGTGTGGTTTTAGTCGGTTCGAGTCCGACACACCACCCCACCGTAACCCCCGACGGGGTGACGGTCCGCGGGGATTTCCACACGTTAAAAAAAAAAAAAAAAAAAAGCTGAGTCACTGCTCCTTCCTATACTTGATTACGCTGATGTCAGTTATTTCAATATTACCGAGGAGCAGCTTGATAAACTTGAGCGCCTTCAAAACTTCTGCATTAGATTTATTTTTGGATTACGCAAATATGATCATGTGACTGAATTTCGCATATTGCTCAAGTGGCTCCCAATTCGACTTCGCCGGAATTCACATATCCTTTCTATGCTTTATAGCATCTTATTCAATCCATTCACCTCACCTTACTTAGAGGAACGTTTTGTGTTCCTCAGTGACACACATCTAAGATCCTTAAGGTCGTCGGTAACTTTAGAGCTTATGGTACCTAGCCACACTACCACATTCTACGATAAATCGTTTACGGTACAGGCTGTTAGATTATGGAATGCCTTGCCGATTGCGTAATAAGTTTTATTTACAGTTTATGTTTCAGTAAGGGCCGAACTGAAATAAACTTAAATGAATTAAACATAAACTGTAAATAAAACTTATTACGCAGTTTTAGATTACTTAAGTGACAAATTTGCTTTGGATCGATGCTGCTCACTCCCACATTTAGTTTATGTTAATAAAGTGGTAGATAACTAAAATACTAATACTTTTTTTGTAAATACATACATATTATACATAGAAAAACACCTTAAATTATATATAAAATATTTAATTATAGAAATAAATATTAATTAAAATTTTATCTCCATAACCTAATTACCAGATTAAATAAATAATTATAAGGCCAATACTTATGTACGGGTGTGAAGCTTGGACGCTGACACAAAAAGAGAGCAAACTCCTCATTGCAGAAAGGAAGGAAGATCTTGGGCCCTGTGCGGAGACCTGATGGAGGATGGAGCATTAGGAAATTGTCATAAATACTGTACACAAAAAAATTGTAACCCATATTTTTCGCAAATTTTATGCTCTACATTTTTTAAATACATGTTAACATCATCGAAGTTAGACAAACCAAAATAATTATAAAAAACTGAGGTAGCTTTTAGAATATCAAAATAAAGGTGTATACAAGTTTTAAGCTTATTATCTTCCATTCGAGGTGAAACCCTAATTTGACTGGACTTTGGCTCCAGCTACCCGTAACGATCGCCAAAGATCATATACAGCAACCGAGATCAATGACCTAACGTACTCTCCGAGGCACGGTAGAGTCTCATTTAGTTAAAAATGGTCACCCATCTACTGTCCTGGCCAGGATTGTTTAACTCTGTAATATGTCAAATTATGTGCATAGCCGCGAGCTGACGAGTCCCTCTATATAAAGACAGTTAAAATAAATCATTTTAACAAATAATCATGAACTTGTAATACTATTGTGTTTATTTAATCGTGCAAGCTCCTGCGTAATTCGCATCATAAGAAAACAAAATAAAGAGATTAGTCATCCACAACCCTTCTTATCGCCCATCAGGCCATCATTAACTATTTCTATGATTCTATGTGTAATTTGGAATTTTATACACGTATATTTGTTTCAACATTTTTATTTATGGTATGACATTTAACAAAATGTCTTTTGATTTGAGATTCTGATGATAACCTTTAAATAAAAAAGATATTATCGTGTACTTTGTAAACAATATTTAATATACGTAACGTAGTAACTTTGACCACGAAAATAGATATTTTAATATTCAGAGCTAACATTCCAAGGACATTATAACTATCAAACAGTAAGTCCTTGATACAACCGTTGTTATTGAACTTATTTGAAAGCAAACAGTAACACCCCCATAACCTTCATTCATATTTTAATTAAGTTATGAGACTTTATGCTGAAGGTATCGATTGTCATAGATATCTGATGTAGGCACCAAACAAACATAAAATAGATGAGAAAGAAATCGACAGCAGCGCGACGCATGTGCGGGGCCGTTCGCAACGGAATGAAGTTCGTGCGAGTGTTCTCGCGGGCTAATGCGAGAAGCGGCGGAAACAGCCGAGCAGTACCGAACTAGCCTCGCGGTGGAACTAACGCTCGCCCGGTCAACACGCTATTGACCATTTCTTGCGACAATTCCACTACAATAACATAGTCTGTCGATAAAACTGCCCATTAATATAAGTGTTTTAATATTGTACCTTAAGTGAAAATGACTGTGTGAAGTGACTCATTGAAATATAAACAGTTTTGTGTAGGTACTATACACATATACCTACAGTTATATTAGTATGCACGTAATAAGCACAGGATTGTTAACAGTGTAAACAGTGTCTAATGGAAGCGCTAATTAACTGAAAAGGAAGAAGCCACTTATTGAAGATTATTAGAGAATATTGTTACATAATAGGCAAACAGTAAAACCCCTGCATTGATGAAAGTGCCCATTCATCTCAATAAAAAAATGCCTACGACAGTTCACGAAAACATTGCGTTACTGAATATGATGTCCTCGGACAACCTGGAAGACGAGCTCAAAAGTGTTCAGCTACATTTTCCATCGAATAGACGATTGCACAACGATGGCGCATGCGTAGAGGAGAGGGTGAGGACGTCCCGCGGGGACCTACTTGTCGCCGTCCGTGGGGACCGCAATAAGCGCGCCATAATTACTTACCACGACCTTGGACTCAACTATGCCGCCAACTTCCAGGCATTTTTTAACTTTGCTGATATGAGAGCGATACTAAAACAATTTTGTATCTACCATGTAACGGCGCCTGGCCAAGAAGAAGGCGCGCCGACCCTACCGGAAGATTATACTTATCCGAGTATGGATGCACTCGCCTCTCAAATAGACTTTATCCTTGGTCATTTCGGAATAAGGTCATTTATTGGATTTGGGGTAGGGGCTGGAGCGAATATTTTAGCTCGCTATGCTATTGTTAATCCTCAAAAGGTAGATGCTTTGGTGCTGATTAATTGCACTTCAACTCAAGCTGGCTGGACTGAATGGCTATATCAGAAAATTAACACCAGACAATTGCGATCGAGTGGAATGACGCAGGGGGCGTTGGACTACTTAATGTGGCATCATTTTGGGCGCAGCACCGAGGATCGCAACCACGATCTAGCACAGTTTTATAAAGATTGTTTCTCACATGTTAACCCCATAAATTTGGCCATGTTTATTGATTCTTACATACGTAGAACGGATTTGAGCATTGCTAGGGACACACATTCCATTAAGGTTCCCATGTTGAATGTGACCGGTGCTCTTTCACCACACGTTGACGATACGGTTACCTTCAATGGTAGACTAGACCCGACTAAGACCTCTTGGCTGAGCCTATCTGACTGCGGCATGGTACTGGAGGAACAACCGACTAAGATAGCTGAGGCATTCCGGTTGTTCTTGCAGGGCGAAGGTTATTGCAGGTAGTCGCGTTACCGACACCTAACCAATCCAACGCTGCGCTGCTATTGTTAGAATGCACGGGATGCTTTCACGCGAGCTTTAAACACTGTTGTAGACACGTTGATGATGTAGAACGAAAACTGTTGTTCCTTGTTTTTAGATATTTATGGAAATAAATTTATTTTGTGGCTTACTTGGCTTTTCTCTACACCCCATTTATTGTTAATTACGAAGTTTGTAATCTATTATTACTTGATGATAGCAACGAAACTCAAATGTAAAGTTTTGTTAAAACGGAGGTACAAAATTAAATTTTATGATTATAAAGATCATTTCGATTTGAATTGAAATGCATTAGAATGGTAGAATTTTATATAATTACTTTAATTCTTTCTTCTTCTGTTTCAATACATGTGGCGCACTAAGATTATAGTTTACACTTAAAATAATAAATTCCTAATTTATATTACGTATTTTATTTGATTAATTGGCTCTGTATAAAATTTTTGAACAAAATTGTTATTTTATTTAAACGCAAGGTATGATACAAATAAATCATCGTCATATGTTGCCGTCTTTAGAGATTTTTTCAACAAAACACCCCAGCAATCTATTGGATTTTTTATTTTAAGATCGTTATAATATACTTGTTTTACAAAAGGAAGAAACGGAACCCTTATAAGATCACTTTGTTATCTGTCTGTCAAGACCCTTTATATCGAGAACGCGCGAAGGTATCGAGTTGAAATTTAAACCGTATACTCAGGTCTACGGTGCAGGAGATAAAGTCTAGTTTACGTTTACGTTTTGCAATCAAAACCCATAGAGTACTTCCCGTTGACCTAGAACTATGAAATTTGGCGAGTAAGATCGTCATAGACCATAAAAAAAGTCTTCAAACTATGCATTTGTAATGATATCTTAAAAGATCGGTAGCCTATATTTTTATATAGGTCGAAATTGATTTTTCCAATTTTCCGAGTTCCTTGAGCCTCTGCAGTTACGAAGAGACATCGCCTCTATGGCGGTCCTCTATCGCCTTTACCATGGAGAGTGTTCTGAAGAGCTCTTCCAACTGATCCCTCCCTCTCCCTTCCTTCACAGGACAACACGTGCTGGACTCAGAAGTCACCGCTTTAGAGTGGAAGAAATACGCACCAGAACAAAACGGTTCGGCTCTTCTTTCCTATGCCGAGCAGTCAAAGACTGGAACCCACTACCAGCTCACGTGTTTCCTTCCCACTATGATCCCGGGTCCTTTAAGCGGGGCGTGAAAAAGCATCTCACTAGGCCGCCATAGTGTGGGCCGCTATACATTATTGTCTGCATTCGCACTTTTGGATTTTGCTCATGCTTTCCATCAGGCAGGGCAGTGGCGTAACAATACCACCTGGGGCCCGTGGCGAATTCTTATGATGGGGCCCTATCATTGAAAATTGTCTCGTTGTACTCAGTTTAATTTTAATAAATTTCGATGTTTTCAGCGTACTCAATTACACGTTGTACATGTCCCACTAATGGCTATAGGCCTCCTGTCTTAGGCGAGAGGGAATAGTCTGTAGTCCCCACGCTAGCCCAATGCATATTGGAGACTTCACATTCATCCATAGAAGAGTTAGCGCTTTTTGGACTTCAACGAACCGAACTTTTAAAGCAGAAACGGCATCATAACGTCCTGCCAATCTAGTAGGGTTTAATGATTTTAATGTTATTGAAGTTGAAGATTCCCTTTCTTTTTTAGATATATGACTTAAACTGTATTTGATAAAATATATGGAATATATTTTGATACTATGCCCAAAAAAATTGTAAATTTGTTAAACTGTTTAAAAACAAATTGCATATCAATAACCTCTCTCACCTCTCTCTCATTGAGTATTAGATTTAAATTATGAGCAGCACAGTGAACATATACGGCATTCGGCTCGACATTTTTTTTTGAGTTTTTGAACTCCACCATAAGTCCCTTTCATTGCTTTAGCACCATCATATCCTTGTCCTCGACACTTGTTTAAGAAATATTTTTGTCATTTATGGATTTAATAATTTGCTATGACATTGCTAAGGCAGTTTGATCCTTAACTTCACGAAATCGTAAAATGTTTCTTTAATGACAAGTGCCTTTGGGATCCCATTAACATCTTTTGCCTGTAAGAAATTGCTTTTTAGCGATAAGGCCGCCATTTGTACATGGTCAATCTGTTCATTAATGTATTAGTTTATATATAGTGTATTAACTAGTGTACAATAAAGTTTATTCTATTCTATTCTATTCTTTTTCGATCATACATTAACCGTAAAGTTCACAAATTTGATCATTTTATGAAATATCTTAAGTTGTATCGAATATGATAAAGTAGAATTGTGCGGCATTACTTCATTTATCAGTGAATTTTCTACTTTTAGAACCAGCACAAAAATAAGCTCATTTTGTATTTTTGGACTTAAGTATTTTATCTGGCCCTTTGGTTTACTTAACAATTCTTGTAAAATCGGGTCTTATTTTCCTAATAACTCAACAATACTCAAAAAGTTTCCTTTGGAGCTTGGATCACTGATATATACGTTTTCTCTGTGGGCAAGAAAGGCTAAAGAACACGTTGAAAGTGTCAAAGTAACATCAAGGAGCCTAGACGGTACTTGGCGCCAAAAAGATTTTTCTTTTTTGATCATAGACTCTTGCTCTTCATCGAGTGTTCCATGTAGCCGCATACGTAAGACAGGAATCCAGATGAATTTCATGATGTCTCGTATCTTTATATGGCATCTACAATATGTTTCCAGTCGTCATAACCCTCAATCCAAACATTTTGTATTTTCTTAGATGCCCGATTTGCGAACGGTTCACAATACGCCTTCTGAAGTATTAAAGAATAGGATAGTCATGTACGTTCAAGTTTCACGCCAGACTTGAAAACAATATAGTAATGTTTTTCTAGAAAATATCTATTGTCAATATCATTTAAGAAAGGGCCCTTAGCTTTTCACTTTAGCCCTTAGCTTTCAGTTAGCACTTTAAAATTACCCTTATAAGTAACATATGGCGAATATACAATATTGTTCATGCTAAAATATAATTATCTTTGAGTTTTGCTAGTACCTTGTTGTGGTTGTTCTGGAACTGGATGTATACTTTTAGTAAGGTCCAATTCTTTACATCCAGTTCCAAGTTCCAATTCTTTAAGTCATAAGTTTTCAAGTACTGACTAATTTTAGGTGGCTTTTTTTTCAGTTTCCCTCTTTCTCGTTCGTTTTTCGCTCCCACTTAAATATTTTCTGGAACTAGACATTTTAATATCTAACTTTCACAATCAACTTTACTTTTTTTACCATTATTTTCATATTCAATATAAGAGCAAACTTATAAAAATATACTTTTTGAAATAAAATAAAATACTCTAGGGTGTAAAAAAATATTTTTGAGATCCCAGCCTCTTGGGCCGGGGCCCTCTTGGGTCGGGGGCCCGTGGCATTTTGCCAGCCCTGCCACCCTATTGTTACGCCACTGAGGCAGGGTAGAGTCACTTTGGATGGCTTATGTATAAAAAAAAAATTCAAATTGAAGATATTACTACATATGAAATATGTAAACCGAGTACACGTATAAATCCTTAGTCTTGTAATATTCATAATACACTCTAACACTACACTTACTATTACAATCTGAATTTTTACTATCGGCGTAGAAAAGAAAAACCCAAGTCCTGCCTTGCGTGACGCTTGACCCGTTGCGTGTCACGACCTGTAAATACTTAAATATTCATATATTTTTTTGATAAAAGAAAAACTAATCGAACTGAACATCTGACAAGGCTTATATATCAAAGAAGAAAATACATAGTGTGCGTAGTGCATTTATTTACACAATACACTATAATTTTTCATGATATAATACTAATATGAAGTTTTATTCATTTAGAAGAGGAGTATGTTAGAGATCCAATTTTAATTTAGACGCCGGTTTTAATTAGAGAATAAGGCCGCTGCATACGTGACGGGTTTTTACACGGACGGGACGGGACGGGAAGTTTTGCAAACATCGTTTCATACAAAATGTATAAGGAAATACTTCACGGTGACACGGACGGTACGGGAACGTGGCACGCACGGGATGAGCTAAACATCGTCGCCGACGATGTTTCATTACAAGAATTGGATTACAGCCAATTCTTGTAATGAAAAATCCATCTTTCCTTGTTCACAACACTAGCACGTTAGATCCGAGTCACAGTCACGGTGCGTATGCATTTACATCACGTCGCCGTTTATAATGAGGCAACCACGTCCCCGTCCCGTCCACGTCCCGTCCGAGGTAATATCCCGTCACGTATGCAGCGGCCTTAACTTTTATCCGAGGTTCCACTTACGTGTATGTTGGATATATTGGGGCAATATGCAAACTAATGATAATAACCATTCATAACAGATCAGGGAGACTACCCATAATGAACAAGAACAGTGGAGTATAATATTTACCTCATTGATATTGATTTATTCAATGAGGCAGGGTTTTTTACAACTAATATACAAGAGCCCCCAGTAGACCACCGATAAACTTAGGTATCAAGGCTATGCCACGTCCGCCTAACAGGTTTGTATCATGGTTTCCTTTTTATTTCTCCCAATGCCTCATAATATGTTAATGATCATAAACTCTACAAAGTCTGTCCTACAAACAGACTGTTGATTAACATACTATGTATTTGTAAATACATACATATTTACTATAGATAATTTACACTTAAACACAGAACAAATAATTGCCTATCACACCATGTTCAGCCCCGAATGGGAATCGCCCTTGTCGAAGGTTCGATTTGCTCCGCTTAGCAATTGCTAAGCGGAGCAAATGTAACAAACCAGCTAAGTATTTAAGTCGTCGAAAAGCTTGCTTTGCTATTACGAAGTGAAGTAAGTTGAGTGGTATTACGTTACACGTTTGTAATTTAAGTCGAATCGGCAGGAAATGACAGATGATGTTTACAAACACATGACGTATTAACTCCGAGCCTTTATTTCCAAGTTTATTTGGGGTCAGCTACTAGTTCAACCGGTTTAAAAAAAATAGTTTTACATGACGTACTAATATATTTAGATAATCATAATCAACAGCCTTTAATAGCCGGTGTAGGACATAGGCCAGCCCCTAGAAAGAAGGTTTTAGCTGACGATTCGCTGACCATTCGCTGACCTGACGGGATCATTTTAAGTTTTCCTTCTTTTGGAAAGAAGTTGTCGTGTGTAATTACCTCTTACGATATATATGGTATACTAGAATATAGGGGTTGTGACATTTTGAATTCTTGATTCGTCACCGAACGGACACTAATTTAGCTTATTTACATGCGATGTATTTTCTAGTAGCCGACCCGAAGGCTAGGAAGAAGAAGACATGCGATATATTAAGTATGGTCAAGTAACTAATAAATAAAACGTCTGTCAAATAAAAATGTTTCACACTTTATTAAAATTATTGTGATTCCATTCGCAAAGTCTATTTGACGGTGTCATGTTCGCAGGCCATCAATATTGCCGTTTTATTTTATCATTTGGCGTACGCTGTTATTAGTGGAACTGTGGAAAAACCGAGAAACTATTACTTAACACACGCAAACGTTGTTTTGTTGGTAAAAGATTAATACATAATTCAAACAAATGTTTATAGCATTGGCTTACATAAATAGGTTTATAATTTTTTTTGCATATAGTGCTACCAAATTGAGAGTCAAAACTCAGCATGATGGAAAACATGAACAGAATTCAAGAGTGGTCGTCCCCATCCCCATTGCCAATGTGGACAATGCAACACGGTAACTCACACTATGGCAGCCTAGTCAGATGCTTCTTCACGCCCCGCATGAACGACTCTGGATTTCTTAATGCGGCACAGGAAGGAAATGGTTATCAGTACATTATTAAAATCGTCATCATAACCATTCGGTGACACAGTGGTAGCGTGTGCGCCTTGATCTCTTGTTCGATTACCAGGTCTGACCAAATGTTTGTGTGATCCGCAATTATTTGTTTTGGAGTTTGGGTGTTTTCTATGTTTTATATATTATGTATGTATTTACAAATAAAAATATGTTTATGAATTTATATCAGTAGTCTAGTACCCATAATACAAGCTCTGCTTAGTTTGGGACTGGATGGCGTTGTGTGTTAGATAGTACACAGGCCTCGTCCTATAAAGGAGGTTTTGGCTTACTATACCTGCCCTTGTTGTCCTGCGTAGTTTGTTCGGTTCCTATGACACCCACAGGGATAATTAAGGGCGGTAACACTCCATATTATTAGTCCATAATCACATAAATATTAAAATGCTTAACATTAAATGTGTAATACATTGTAAACCAGTCTAAAACTAGATATAATTTTGAAACCATTACCTAGAACGCTATAAAACACAATCAGTAATTTCCAGAAACACGTCAATGCTTCATTACCAGTACTACGAAATGGAGAATATGGATTGAATGTCTATCAATTAAAGTTATTTTACTGGAAAGACTAAAGTATTCATCACTTTTTGGAAGCCTCACTCATTCATCACTTTTTAAACATGAATATGGTTCTTGTTTAACGGAGTGAATTTCTTTTCGTTCTTTGTATTCACCCGAAATACACGAAATAGAAGTATCTGTTTGTAAGTTCAATGTATCGGCTTTTGAATATGAAAGTACATATCATTTTAAAATTATTTTTTAATGTACATACACCAGGCATAGGCAATGCAGCATGGTGACTAATATCATGGTGACCTGGTCAGATATTTCTGCATCATTCTCACGGCCTCCGGAGGCGGTAGAATGATGCAGAATGAGTAGGCCTCCGGTTTAACACTCACCAACAAAATACGACAGCAGGAATACTGTCATTATTAGGATGTGTGGCTCCACTATTCGTTCAAGCTAATCTCTGGAATGGATGGCTTAAAGAGCAACTAAGGCTACCTTTATTTAGAAGAAAATGCAAACTAATGTAATAGTGAACAACATTTACGTAAAGCAACAAAACCTAGGAGTAAATACCCTGGTTGCAGCTAGTGTATTATAAATTTATCGTAGAACACTGGAACTACAAGCTCTACATTAGATATTGCCTCTACTTATTTGTAAACATATACATTGGACATGGTCAGAGGACAGTAGTGCGTAATACAATTTCATTTCCATTTAGGAAGATCTCAAAAAGAGTACAGTATTACACGTTTCCAATAAAACCATGTCACACCTTTACATTCGCATAGAGTGTGATGGCCCCGCTCTTGGATTCTACTCATGCTTTCCATCAAGCAGAGAAGAGTGGCAGACTATTAAATAATAATAAAACTTTTAAACTAAAGTTTTAGTTGGTTTTTGAAGTCAAAAGTGTTGTACATAAGATGTTTGGATGCTAGACCTAGTTACTGAAAGGTTGCATCTAATTGCATTAAATATTTCTACGAAGTCGGTCGCGTTGACGTCATAGCTGCTTTATTTAGCTTCAAAAGACCTACCAGTGCTTTACAATCGATAACTACAACATTGATACATATACATATAAATAAAAAAATTGTAATATATTTTTGAAGCGTATTTATGTAATATATTTTTCCTATTTTAAGCACAAGAAAGTATAAACGATACTTAAATCAAAAAGCCATTTTTACAATTTTTGTTTGTCTGTCTGTGTGTTCCGGCTAATCTGGAACCTCTGCACCAATTTTGACTGAACTTTCACTGGTAGGTTGCTGATGACACAAGGAATAACTAAGGCTATTTTTTTTAAACTACCTTTTTTGTTTCTAGACGAAACGATGACCGCGTTGTAACATCGCGGGACGCAGCTAATTTGAAATCTTATGAAAATAATAATAAAATCGACATTGCAATTCAAAAAACGTGTTTTAACAAAACTCATAATAGCAGAGACTGGTTCTTTGTCTCTACGGAAACTGTTTTAGTATTTGGACTTTAGACTAGATGTCGCTACCTACATAAACTGGGACACTGGAAATCTTGAAGTACGCGGTAAGAAGTCTAATTGCTAAGTCTAAAACTTGAATCTTCGCTACAATCTAAAACTATAATTGAATAGAAATATTATCGACCTTAATTAAGGTTCTAGTTTAGAAATGATGTATATATGTATGCTTAACTTTAAAATGACCAAATATGATTTATTAAACCGTAACATTGGGTCTTCTACTATAGTAGTTAATACAAAAATTAATGTCTATACAAACTTATTCAATTATTTTAAGCTGCTACTGATCAAGAGGTCTCGAAATATTTGTGTGATCCACAATTATTTGTTTCGGAGTCTAGTTACTAAACGTACCCATAATACAAGCTGTGTTTTATTTGGGACAGACAGATGATTCTGTGTGTAAGATGTTTGAAATATTTATTAATTCATTATTATTTAGAAAACTAACATTACCGTTTACTAAATGAGAGATTTTGAGCCGCAAAAGCCCGTCCACACCATAGATTTTTAAAGATTATTCACAATCTGATTTAATTACTGTCAGGAACTTGTAGTAATATATATAGTCCAATTTCTAGCAATATTTTACATTTTAATAATTATACATATTTCAATAAACTATTTTTTTAATATATTTTAAATGTCTACAGTTACTTTTAACTAAGTGTGTAGTTTAAATCGTTGCCAATAGATGGCGCTACCCATTTGAAAAAATTAAGCTCCGTTGTCTTGTCCCCGCCAGCAATCATTGCTGCCATGCTGGCGGGTGACGAGGGCTGGGGCGCAGTGGTCTCTCTATGTGAATCTGTAATGCTCCAGAAAGAGACCGCTGAACGGGATCGGGAGAGGGCCGATCCCGAGCGTAGAGAACGCCGGCGGCGACACGAACCGTCGACGGGGCTGTAAGCTGCCAGAAAAAGGGGACCTCGCGCAGCAAACTAATATGAAGCCTCTGTGGCTTCCTCTAGGATAGAGCCTGGATAGGCGCGGCGCCGATCCTGAGGAGGACCTGAAATAACATGGTCTGGGTCCTCCTCAGAGCAGGGCACCTGAGACCGGCCGTCAGGGCGTTTTTTTTGTGGATTTACCACATACTCCTAGTTTCTCAGTCCCCGGAGCCGGAGATCCAAAGGAAAAAAAAAGGTCCGTTTTGTTGTATAGATTCTGTATGGTATTCACATTTAATTAAATTACTTCATCATCATCACCAGCTTTAACTATTCACTGCTGAACGGAGAGGTTTTAGTCTACTCTAATCGTTTAACACGTTACGCAGATGAATTGGTATAAGGTTTTTGTCAAGTTCTCCTATTTTAAGCAGTTGTCCTGCGTATTATACGTAGAGTGTCCATGGAGTTTCTTGTCTGTTCTTCTCCATAGGATCTATGAATTGGAACAGACGATTAGCTTCACGACTGACTACTGACTGACTACTTGACGTTTCAAAAGTGCCGTTGTATGGTTTACTTGAAATAAAATGGTTTTGATTTGATTTGATTTGATTATTTTGCTCCTTCAATAGGCTCTTACGCCGCCCATAGAATGAATAAGATTAGTGTCACTCCGTAATCTTAATTCATCACAAATTCGAATATAACTCTGTCTGTCTGTCACGTTTTCGCGACAAAACCACTGCACTTACTTCAATGAAATTTAGCGTGGAGACACTTTGATTCTTTATTTAACTGCCTTTTATTTCATCTATTCGGCTGCTGATCAAGAGGTCTCGGGTTTGTGTGATCCACAAATATTGGTTTCTGAGTCTGGGCGTTTTCAATGTATAATAATATGTGTGTATTTACAATTTTTTTTTATGTATTTATATCAGTTGTCTAGTATCCATAATACAAGCTCTGCTTAGTTTGAGACTAGATGGCGTTGTGTGTAAGATGTCCGAAATATTTATTTATTTATTAATCATCGACAAACACACGGGTAGAGCCAGGGTAAGCTGGTAATAACATAGAATAAAAACAAGTGCAACAATAGAACTTAGTGAAAATTCTATTGAGAAATAAGAGATACATATGCGAACCTATATATCTAGATGTGTCGTTCGTACCTACTCAGAGAATTAGAAACTTAACCACTCATCAACGATTTCCTTCAGTCCTTTCAAGCTTTAAGAGGTTGACAGGGTTGAAGGAAAACTGAACGACAACTAAAGGAAACTAAACGAAAACGGTACGAACAAACGATTACCTCTTCTTTGAGGAAGTGATGAGATAATCGGTAGGTATTAAAAAGTAGTTGGTCACTCTGTGTTGTTTCATAGTTTCAGTTACATAAGTGAACATTAAAGCTTTTAGAAATAATTTTAAACAAACGTCTCCAAAAAAACAGAACCGTCTCAATAGACAGACAGACAGGATTACTCTCGCATTTATAATATTAGTAAGGATTTACATGTTATAATTTTTTGATATTTCAGTAAACACATTTATTAATATCTTCAACCGTACTACGCAGATTGAATATTCATTTATTTTTTGAATAGAAATTAAAATATCAGCATCCAGTACAATCTTGCAAAGACTTCATATCCTGTTAGGAAATACTCTTTGTAAATCCAGCGCGGAAACAAAAACAGTACAACGCAACGCTGTAATTAATTTTCGATTCGCGCTGAACGCTCCATTCCTGTTTTTGTTTGAGAGCATTTTTTCGATTTTTTGTGCTGAACAAACGTGGACGTTTACCACCCGGTGTGGGGTGATAGTAGGCAGGGGGTGTGGGAGGGGGTTGGCTAGTTAAATGGACTGCCCGCGCGAAAGAGTGGGGTGTCCCTCCCTTTCACTGACCACTGGATGAACGGATTATGAAATATTTCATCGGAAAATGAAACTAAAAAATATTACCGCGCGCGTCTGAGGATATACTTCTGTAGAAGAAGTTAAAGCTTTGAAGTATCTGCCTTCTGAATGAGTTTATTGATTCCAGTGCCAGTGAAATAACAGATAATAGCAATAAAAGAAAGTTAATAAAGATTTTATTCGTTATCCTACTGATTGGAAATTGTTGTTATCATAATGTATCTACGTGTATTGGTTTTGTCTACACCCACATAGACAGTACTTAAGTTTACCAAAGAACAACACAAGCCATTGAGTTTCGGCCCTGATTTATCAAATTTTAAACATGTACTGTCTAGTAGTAGGATCAGAGATATAAAAAAAATCTGGTTTAAAACAACATGGAAAATATATCAAATTTCATGCATCCTCATAACTTATATTTTACATCCAAACATACAGAACTCCCCCCATGCGATCTTCAACTGATACTAGGCCGTTATATACCATGTGTCTATGCACCAGTATCGGAGACTTACGGGGGGTGAAATATGGGGATTTTTATGGATAAATCACTATTCCACTTTTCTCTTGGTCCCTCCACTCCACACACTAGAATGGCAGCTATGTATTATGTTTTTTTTTTGCAGCTCAGGCGCCTGCACTGATTTAATCATTGCTATCGATGTAGACGTCTCAGGAAGACGAAATAGGTGTCATTTGAAAGCTAACAATGCAGTTTATGATACATTTTATTCAATATCTTTTTACAGAATAAGAAAAAAATATTTATAAAATAGGATGAAATTATGATATTTAACAAGTTTCTACACAGTAAAACAGTCTTTGGAAGTGTGAGCTGTACTAATTCTACTTCCACAGCGGTTCCATTATTCTCGGAAGGAGATATTGAGGTCAAAGCAGGCGCCCCCCGGCACGCCTTGGTCGCGGCGTTGCAGGGTTGGCGTGCTTATCGGCGGTCTGTTGTGGATCTGCCATCGCGAGGGAGGGCGCAAGCCCTAACCATGAAGGGAATTTGTTCCCGGTCAGTGGTTTCGTGTTTTTCTACCGGGAACTGTCGAAAGACTGTGTTATTGTCAACAGTTTTAGTTAAAACTGAGTCAAGAGATGGTACATATCGGGTGGTTAGAGCGTTACTAGACCAGGGGTCACAAGGTTCCTTTATAACGGAGGCCATGGTTCAATACTTGGGTCTAAAAAGGATTGCGACAAAAAATACTGTGTGGGTGTAGGGGGTGACAACAGCGTCACATCCAATTACACAGTCATCGTAAATATAAGGTCTAGAATTAATCCTAACCATCAAATAACGGTTAATGCCTATGTGCTGAAGTCGGTCACCGCCCTTCTCCCGGTTACTCAAGTAACCAGGATAGAATGGGTAGACTTGACGGAAGAGGAGCTGGCTGACCCGGAGCACTACAGGCCTAATAAAATTGATATTTTGTTAGGTGCTGAGGTTTTCATAAGAGGGTACCGCACGATCTCCTTTGAGGCAGCAAGTCTCCTGGCCGGAATTCCACCATGGGACCTGGAGGCGAGAGCCCTTGCAGCTCTTTATCAGTGGCGCAAGGAGGTGCGGGAGTTGGGTGGGGGTCCTGAACCTCGAGAAATCGAGAATCAGAGATCCCAACTCCACCAGGTCCTCGTGGAGGAGTGGAGAGAACGACTTGGGCAACCAAGCGCTGGGCACGCCGTTATTGCGGCGGTAAGACCCGTTATGGAGGATTGGCTCGAGAGGCATCACGGCAGCCTCTCATACCGACTGACACAGGTGATCACTGGAAAGGGGTGCTTCGGAGATTACCTGTGTCTAATCGGAAAAGAGCCAACGCCTGAGTGCCACCATTGCGGTGGCCAAACCGTGGATACGGCGCTCCACACGTTAGCCGAATGTCCAGCGTGGGTAGAGCAGAGGCGTGACCTCGTGGCGGCCATCGGAGTGGGGATTCTCTCGCTCCGTAACATGATTGCTGCCATGATACGGAGCGAGAGTGCGTGGAACTCCGCTGTCTCCTTCTGTGAGCAAGTCATGCTTGCGAAGGAGATGGCGGAGCGGGACCGGGAGAGGCTTAGAACCCTCCCGGTCCGCCAGGCCCGGGAACGGGCCAGGTACCGCAGACGACTCAGGCGCCGGAGATCGTCAAACGATCTCCGTCCTCCATAAGCGCAAGCCTGGGGGTGACAGGTGAGGCCACCTGTTACCCTAGCAGAAGCAGGCCAGGGTGGCGGCGCGAGTGCTACGAAGCGCCCGCGCCTCCTTTCAAACTTCTGGAACTTGGGGTTTCCACACAAGAGAGGGTCATCTGCAAGCCGTGGATGGCCCGAGGTACGTCGGGGTTCCAGGGACTTCCTTTCGAGGGTACACCTGGTTCCTCGGCTTATAGTACCCGAGGCGGCGTGCGGTTTTAGTCGGTTCGAGTCCGACATAACCATCAACTGGTGGTATCCGGGGGGATTTCCGCACGGAAAAAAAAAAAAAAAAAAAAAAAGGTGCTGAGGTTTATAGTCAAGTTCTCCACGCAGGTGTTAAGCAAAATTTGGTACCCTGTTAGCACAAAAAACCGCGTTAGGGTGGATATTGTCGGGGGTATCTGAGGTTGAAAACACGTCTAAAATTTACTCACATATCACTATCATGCATTCTCGAGTTTCAACGGACGACCTATTAAAAAGGTTTTGTCAACTAGAAAAAGAGCCGACTGAAACGACAAAAATGCTCACAGATGATGAGTTGAAATGTGAACAGTTGTTTGCAACTACTACCACTCGAAACGAAGATGGTCGTTACGTGGTTCGATTACCGCTTCGTGATGCAACCTTAATGAGACAGTTTGGGGATTCTAAGTCGATAGCTGAAAAACGGTTAAAAGGTTTAGAATTAAAATTAAGTAGAAACAGTTCACTAAAAGAAGAATATAGTAAAGTAATTAAAGAATATTTGGATTTAAATCACATGGAAAAGATTATGGATGACAAAACAAATAACCATTCGGCTATCTACTTACCTCATCATGTCAGGGAGGATAAGGTGACGATCAAGGTGCGTGTCGTCTTTGATGCATCCTGTAAGGGATCGAATGGGTTAGTATTGAATGACAATTTGTTAGTTGGACCAACGCTACAAGGTGATCTACGTAATATAATTATGCGTTGGAGGATAAATCGTATATGCCTGGTTGCGGACATCGAAAAGATGTAGGTACAGACAGGTCTTGGTCGATAGAAGAGATTCGATATTCCAGCGTATTCTTTGGAGGGATAACCTTATTGAATGCATTGATGAATATGAATTGACCACCGTAACATTCGGTACAGCTTCTGCACCTTTTTTAGCCGTTCGTGTTCTCCATCAAAAAGCGTACGACGAATGTCAGGATAATCCTCAAGCAGCTGCAGCATTTTAAATGACTTTTACATGGATGATTACATGTCAGGAGCTGAAGGTGTACAACAGGCATATGAGCTTTACAAAATAATATATACAGTCCTATGGGGGGGGGGATTTAAATTGCACAAATTTAATAGTAATAATAATAAAGAATTAGTTGAAAAAATAAATGATGGCCTCGTGACACCGTCATGTAAAAAATACAATTTAGAAAATATTCATTATGTGAGCACAGAAAACGGTGTTGTAGATGATTACAAGCGATTGAGATATTGGCATTAAGGCTTTTATTTAACCTAGCGCTTTCCAGCAAAAAGTTAACCTCGTTCATGGTATGATAATTTTTTATTGCATTTTCTGTATATTATATATCAATGCATTTTCTTTAGTTTTTTATTTTATCCATAAAAATGAACTCTGTCAAGCTATTTTTTTTTACTTTTTTTATAATACAGAAGATTTTTATTTAAATGATCTTGCATCAAAGCCTTAAGTAAAATAGTTCAAAATTGTGATGGTTTAAAACAAACAATAGACTCCATACCCCTGATTTCAGGTATAATTCCATGTGCGTGTCTTAGTACAGCTGTTCTTTGTAACCTGTTAGAAAGAAACGTGTATAGGGTTTGAGCGTGACAAAAGATCGGTTCCACTCTGATTAGGATGCACTGACAGAAGTCTTCCCGCGCCTGGTGTTGTGATTATATTCTTGTCTGCCGTATCACCAAAATTGTCACCAAATCAATATTAACACTTCATAGAGTAGTCTAACTCTTCAAACACACCAAACAAATATTGGATTAACGTAATAAATCACTATTTGGATAGTGTACGGCTATGAGAGTTCTGCTTTTTTATCTATACTAATGTTATAAAGTTTTTGAATTTGTAAGGTTGTAGGGGATAGTCTCAGGATCTACATTTTTTTCTAAAAGATATAGTAGTATAGTAAGTAGATCATTAGTAGGATAATGGTTATGATCATAAGTAGGACCGATGGTCAAACCAAAAATAAGATTGACTTCATCATGCCGATGAAGAGGTAATTATTCAATGACATGGCATAGATTAACGTGATAAAAATCGAATCGATCACCGCCTACTTAGAGACACATTGAATTTCAACACCAAGCTCGAAAGATCACGACGAAGAGATCCATGCTCCGACTATCCCGTTCACATCAAACCTCGAGAGCTTTCAGCTCGAACTTCAAAACCGTTTAGTGGAAACTTTCCTTATGGTTGGGCCTCAGTTATTCTTAAGATCTGAAAACTGTTTGTAATTTAAAGTTACCTTATGGTAAAAAATCAATATGACGACCTCAGTCCGTGCAGAAGTCAAACGGAAATAATAATCAAGGTTATCGTCGGAAACAGGAGGTTATGTGTCACGAATAGCTACCACAAAATCCGATACCGAGGTGGTATAGGGAACGTTTCAAAGTTTCTAAGACACTGTTAGTAAACGACGCTACCTCTACTCATGTGTTCCATTGTTACCATATTCAGTGCAGTACTAAAATAATAGAAACGAAAACCTTCTAGTTCACATTTGAATTTCTAACACGATAAATCATTTAGACTGCCCAAGACCGGTATGGTTAACGCTCGTTGGGGAGGCCTTCGTTCAGCAGTGGACGGCAGTGGGCTGAATTGAAGTTATTTTTCTATCATTGAGGTTTTACTGTAAAACCAATGTATTTATACTCGGGTTCACAGATGGACGTTTATATACCCTACGCACAACACAGCCGATTTCTTTTGTGACAAGTGAAAGAAACTTATTAACGTTTAAAAGAGTTTGTTGATGTTGTAATTATGTCATAAACATATGTATCTAAACTGATCCTAATAGCTACGATATTTAACTATCTTATGTTCTTAGTAAGGTGGGGTTACAATAATAGTATTAGCTTTTTTTATACCGTTTTTTTATGTGTGGAAAATCATCATGGACCGTCACCCCACCGTGGGCTACGGCGGGGTGGTGTGTCGGACTTGAACCGACTAAAAACCACACAGAGTGCCCTCTCCGCGCTTCTCCGTTTAGGAGGAGGAGAAGTCCAGAGTCAGATCTCCTTCTGAAGGCAATTTTTTTGTTTTTAGGTTGGCTTCGGTATAGCTTTTTGTATACCGAAGTCAACCTCAGTGACTATTCTGCCTGATGGAAAGAATTAGTAAAATACAAGAGCTGCATCCATGTAGTAGAACCACGCTGAATCAGCACGAATAGGCCGACTCGAATGTACTCGCTTTGAGGATGGTGACATCTACTCATGGATTCTACAAATACTTTCCATCAGGCAGAGTAGAATTACTTTGGAAAGCTTGAATATAAATTTATAAAAAGACAATATAGGTTGGTCTTCTGTAGTACAGCGCCAGTCGAGCTGATGCATTCCTGCTGAAATCAGCGTTGCTCTACTACGTTGACACGGAAGGCTGCTGCGAGAATAGAGTTAAATTGGTATGGTACGGGAACCAAAGAGGATAGATAGTATTTAATAAAACACTATTGTATTAGAACATAATATGTACCTGTCACAGAATGTGCTACAATATTGAGGTAATATCGAAAGAGACGGTACCGGAATCCAGCCCGGGACCGCGTTTCAAGAATGTCTCATATTGGAATCTGTCCCAGACTGCCGATGTTACAATGTTACGTTTTTCCTCAGAGCTCTTTGTCTAATAATATTAAAGTCTTGCTCAAATAACTCAGTTCAACTACCTTATGATGAATCGGAGGAATCTTATTACTTAGTTTGTTCTTGCTTTCGTTTTGTGTATTGAAATAGTTCTAGGTAATTGTATTTCGGTTATTTTCCATATTGAAAGTTATATATATATATGCATGTAATAGTAATTACAATAGTTTTACTGGTGAAATAAATAAATCAGTTTTACCTTAAGTTACCGGAATTGAGAATCATTGAGAAACGTTGTTCAATTCGGGTATTCTATAACAGCTATCGGTAGTATGTAAACTTTATTATCAGTATTTGATGATGATTGAGTTACAATTAAATTGAAGTTGTGAAAAACAAGAATTTTTGCTAGATTTTTGCAATTAAGCTCACCGTTCGGTTATGAAAATGAATTGATTTAAAATGAAAGTCTTTTAATGAGCAGGATGCGAGAAGCCCAAAATCGATCACAGTGGTGTGCAATGGGAGAGGCCTATGTCCAGCAGTGGACTGCGATAGGCTGATGATGATGATGATGATGAAAGTCTAGTATATTATATAGTGTCAACCTATCGCCGTCCACTGCTGGACGAAGGTCTCCCCCAAGGAACGCCTACCATCCCGGTCTTATATAAGCATAAGAATAAGTAATTTAATCTATTTAAGTTATAAGTTTTAACAATGAAACTGTTCAAAATATATTACAAGACCCCTATAGGTTTGAATAGCCATTTAATTTTAAACATTATTTTAAAATCTATAACACATACTTATTTAAAATTAAAATGTTGATTATTTGCATCTTATTGTATTTAAATATTAGTATGTATTCTAAGTATAGAATTACCGATCAACTTTATGTGACAATATCTAGTCACGTAGTGTTTAAAATACTTTGTGTAACTAGATATCTTTCAAATATTTGTATAGGCACTGATTTCGTATATATTTTATATGTTGCACTATCACCGAAATCGGCTTTTTTAACAGTAGTACTCTGTATAGTAAACGCTTTACAAAGGCTGTCTATAAAAGATTCTAGGGATAAGACCGTCTGTTGTCTTGTTATTACTGAATTTGAATAGAAATCCTAAACTTTGTACCCTTTGTAGTGTATGTCTAGTATTCCTATATATTGTGTAAAATAATTGATGGAATTATATAGAGATATGCTTGACCAACACATTCAGATATGTGCCTATTATCGAGCACGTAGGAATTAATTTGCTCATTGAGAACAAGACGTGTTTATGTGCAGCTTAGCAATAGATTTTAGATTATATAATGTAGATGTAAGAGCAAAATAAGGCATAACTAATATATACATTAATGAGTAATATAGAGTAGAAAATCAGTGCTTAAATAATAAACATGACTGCAAAAGACTACACTGTCGTTGTCATTCGATTCCACCTATAAGTTCGCTATATCTAGATTTAGGGAAACTAATATTGATATAAATAAAACTACAGGTTCGCGATAAATATATTTATTTTACATTAAACAGATATTCACATTTAAATGCTTAGTAAGTATTTCGTTATTTACACAATACAATCATATTGTCATAAAAACATTAATAAAAATTGACTAGAGTTCGTATGTATCTACAAAATGTATTTACAAATTTAAGCTCAGAATTTAATATAGATATTACATGTCAGTCTGACTATATTACTATTTACACTTACAGTAACTAATGTCATGAAATGCACTACCTACAGATACTGTAACAGACAACATTTTGCGGAATAGCTACTTTTATGAAACATTGCTCACTACTTTTGGAAATGGATTGAAGAATCAATGTATTTTCTTCTCTTTATCTTTTCATCTAAGCTTTTGATCTATGCCATGTTATTGAATAATTACCTCTTCATCGACATGATGGAGTAAACCTAACTTACATTTTTCCACTTCGGAAGTGTCTCTCGCGCAAACTATTCAGTTTAGAAAAAAATGATACTAGAAACCTCAACATCATTTTTGAAGACCTATCTATAGATACCCCACACGTATAGGTTTGATGAAAAAAATAATTTTGAGTTTCAGTTCCAAGTATGGGGACCCCCAAAATGTATTGTTTTTTTTTCTATTTTTATGTAACAATCTTAATGCGGTTCACAGATTACGACTACTTACCAAGTTTCAAAAGTATAGTTCTTATGGTTTCGGAAAAAAGTGGCTGTGACATACGGACGGACAGACAGACAGACATGACGAATCTATAAGGGTTCCGTTTTTTGCCATTTGGCAACGGAACCCTAAAAAACTCTGAAAACTTAAAAACTAACCCTACAAAACCCATCTGTCCAGAGTGGTATAGTAGGCCAATGTGTAAGAAAAATTTGTAAGAAAATCTGATGATGATGATGATGATGATATACTTGTATTACACTGAAGTTAAAAGATAATTACAAATGTTACTGTGTTACAAAGCTGTAAATCGAAAAGATAAGTAACACAAAATTTGTGGCGCATATTTGATTAAAAGGTCAAAAAAGCTTTTCTTAATACATGATTTTTATAACTACTATTTAATAATTTAGACAGTGTTATTGTATGTATCAGTTATATAATATTACTATAATGTTAAAATACTGAATATATTAGTCTTATATGTAGGTACGTAAAAGTATTCCGGTTATGTTTACTATAGATATTGATTTAAATATTTGAAGTTCAGAATATAAATGCTAGGTGTATAAACCGTTGTATTTTTATGTTTTCTCTAAGTTTCTAAAGAAACATATTGGTAAAAGTATTTTTTGTTATTTTTTTATGAAATAAACAACGTGTTGCTTAGATTCTAGGTAATCCATTGCAATACATCAGATAAAGAAATTTTCCCAAAATTTATCACACACAATGACTACATGTAGTAAAATACATTAAGTATAACTCTCAAAAATTCATTTGAATGCAAATTGAAACCCCCTACTGAAATTAATGTAGTTAATAATAAAAATAATCATATAAGCAGCATATACGATACTTGTTTTGAGATATGTGCGTTCTTCACTTTACCATTCTCGCAGACAATTTGACAAGAAATGCGATTTTTTATGTTGTTATAAATGAAATTGAGTAAATCACATCTGGAATAAAATCACTTTCATATAGATATTTGCAGGTTCATTTTCATTATTACTGTTGTTAAAGGAAGCCCGATAGAAATAGACAAAACTTTTGGATAAAAACAAAGCCTTCGATTAAAATTCAAAAATGTATTTTAACAAGTGTTCTATAGTAATAGAATTTAAGCTTCTCAAAATAAATTATATATTTTATATTACAATGTTCATTAAAGTATTGATACTTGATCAGCAAACATGATTCTAATTTGCACATGCTTTTAACCGCATGAATAGAGAACAATTTTATACCATAATGTTCTTAAATAAAACCATCACAACACCAATACAATAAATCAGATATGGCCTGCGCTCTGACGCGAGGCCAGTATTGTAATAAAAAAAATATTAGAAAAGTTTGAGCAATAAATAAAAAGTTATATTCGAAACAGGCAAACATCGAGATTTATAACGTCAAATATAAATTCAACAAATCATACAAATTGGTTTGAGTGTCAATATATTTTTAGCATTAGCATATCGATTGCAAAGCATTCGTTGTGGAATAAGGCTAATTAATAGTTATCGATGATATTTCAATTTGGCAGTGATTTTTAGTTTGGTTCGTATTTTGAATATAGCAAATAAAGGCCACAGAGTTGTTTATACGCTATGTATAAACAAATAATCGAATGTTCTCTCTCTAACATCCGTATATAGATAGAATGATGAGCGTTGATGTGGAAGGTTAAGTACTGATTATGGATTTGAAATTGTCAGAGTCACGAAAAACTAAATAGAAAATAAAATTAAGGCATACGGTAACAATATTGATGCATTAATATTGTTATTTTTATGTATCAAGCGACTTCACTGGTATGATATGCTTTTTAGATCCAGGAGGGGGAGTGTAAGTATTGAAATTTAAGCGAAGGCGCTAGCTGTGTTCGTGATGAGTTCGCGGCGACAGTGAGCCGGGACCGGACTCAGCACTGGAGTCGCCTGCGTACACTTCTGATAATCCGCCTGCGCTACCGCAACCACCTGCGCTGCCTCCACCGCTTGAACCTGCTATCATAATAAACTCATTTCACAACTATTTGGAGGTATTCAACTATTGAAATTATGCCTATCAAACGTCGATGCTTATACATACGTTGGATGTGTGTTACGCAATAGAACCAATATCGCTTTACTCTGAAAGGCTATGGTATCCTTCTAAAAAAGTATCCACTGCAAATCTGCCCTCCTAGCCAAGTTGCAAACGTTTTTCGTTTTCTATTCTATTCTGTATTCTCTTGTTTCATTGACCAATATCACTCAGTTACGGGATCAAAACAAAATATTAGTAAATGTAAGAAAATAATACATAATATAAATAAATATGTAACTCAGTTTGTTTTATTTTTAATAAATAATAAATATGGTAAAGAACAAAGAAAAAAAGCAGAATAGAAAACTAAAAACTTTGCAACTTAGTTAGGGGGGCAGATGCCATAGCCCTACTAAGTATAGTAAATATAGACATACCATGATGTGGCAGGGGCACGCAGTAGGAAGTACCGGCGCAGTGCCGCGGTCGTACCTTCTCGTAGCGGCTCAGCTGTTGCAGTTCACACTCCGAGTGGTGCTTCTCCACTGTTATACATACCAGACTATTCAACAAACAATCATTACGTGTCAATCATCTACTAAAGTTTTCTACTTACTACTAACTGTCCTTGAGATGAACTGTGTCTCTGTGACACTAGGATCCCGTGTAACTGATCAATATTAAGAATTTTAAGATCGTGGGTATTTCTAGATTCTAACATACAACATGCTAAGATTTGTCTATTGTTTTGAATAACGTATGCTAGGTCTAACTTCTACATATGCATTTTAAATATTCCTTCACCGTGTGAGCTAAAATATGAGTAAATCAATAATCATTTGTAAAATAGATGCAAAAATAATGAAATATAGTTCACTTTCATAGTACGTTAGTTTACAGACAAATCAAACAAAACACAAACTACACAAATATATATATTTTCTTACAGACACTTATGTAGATATTGGTAGTGATTTCCTTGTTAACATCACTAAATTCAAGTCGACTAAAATTTGTTGTTCGATTAAATACTTTAATCTCATTGACTCACAAAAACAGTTCCCAATATCGCACGCATGGATGTTTAATTCAGAACCAACTAAAAGTTCATCGGATAAACACGCTTGTTTATTAGTTAAATACCTGTTACCTATCTATCTATCGAGGATTGCACCTTATTTACAAAACAATTGTCACTATTACATAATTGTGATTTTGTGAAATCCACAGAAATTAAAGAATTTTTACATTAAAAGTTTAGTTTCGTTTTAGTTTAGGCATGTATTTCTATGATGTCTAATTTTAGTGCGATACCTCTAGTTTGACGTTACCGCTACACTCGTCTGTATATAAACTACCGAGAAATAGCTAGGATTTGAGATATCGGAAAATGGACTGTAAACTAATGAAATTAAAGTATGTTATTAAAAACAAATTTTTAGTAAAGGTTAGTGTTTAGTGATGTTAACAATCACGGTTATTATGTTTAAAAACAAACTAATCTAGATATGTATTTCATTCTTCATGTACGTTATAGAGACTGGTCTAAAAACTATTAAGTACTAATATTAAAAAAAATAACACTGTGAAGCTCATTGTCACTTACCTTCAGCTCTTTCCCGATGTCTCTGCGGGTGCTTTCTGCAGGGTCGGTGGGGAGGTGCGTCATTGTCACGATGGCCGAATGTACGGAATTGCAGCGTGTGGTCTAAAGTTGCAGCAGTTGTCTCGCCTCCGACAGCGAACGTTGCGTACGGACTTATTTCGTACACATCTATTGTATAATATAATTGAGTGATTGGAAATATAAAAACTATGTATACTCACTGTGAATGATGAAAACCATTACAAAGTGATATTTAAGAAGTTGCGACACGTGAGTTGCAAAATTGTAATCATACTTTTTCATACAAGTAAATTCTTTTTTAATAGTATTAGTGCTAAAATAAATTAGTCCTGTGTTAAAAGTACATAGGTATATGTCACAAAAATATAAGTTCTTGTGAAACTAGTCAATCTCCAGTTTTGAAAGAAATATTATAGGGTTTTAGCGGCTTATGACATGTAAGCCGCTTACTGCTACGTTATTTTTTCTCATCGCATGTTCTTCTTCGCCGTAAATGAAATGTAGCGTAAATGTTGAATCAGTCAAGATTATTCCAAATCAGCTGATGATGACGTAGTTGATATTTAAGTAAAAGAAAGCTGTTTTCGTATGTTGTGGTTTAAACTATTTATAATCTTATTAGCAACGCACAAAACATAATTGTATTTAACCATATTTTACCATAAAAGTATAGCTTCATTAATAAATTATTTTTATTTTTAATTATTACCTTTACTATTTTATATCACTAGATTTCATTATTTACTATTGTTTATCATAAACTTTTGCAGGTACACATTATTTTGGTGATAGATATATTTTGCTTTTGTGCGGGTAAATGTGTGGGAACGGGACATGTGCGCTTATAAACTACAATACAAATAATATTATCGTCTCTTCTAAAATGACTCACCAGAAGCCGGTGACAGTTTGTCGTGCTTGTAATCGTGTTGACAGTTCCTGATGTTCTGTTGTTCTGGACACACCGACTTATCGGTGCTGGCTACTGAATGGCTGCAGCGACGAACCTCTTCATCTGAGTGACCACCGCAAGGTGCAAGCGTACTAAAAGCAAAAGACGATGATGAATTGATAAAGTCTATTTTTGCCTGCTCCTGTTGTTTATGGAAAAACCTAATACACCAACCGTGTAACCTCTATTTGTGGTAACCTCTTTATTATAACCTCAATCCAATCCAGAAATAATTATATCTATAACTAATAGTTCCAGAGATTTCATATTTGTTTTATTCATTTTTTTTAAGCATCTATATCTATAGGTAGTAGAGCCACGCTGATTTCAGCATGAATGGGCCGGCTCGATCGGGGCAGTACTACCCTCACACAGAAGACCATCCTAATAATGATAGCATTCTTGGTGTCGTATTTCGTTGTTGTGAGACTGGAGGCCCAATCATTCTGCATAATTCTCCTGGCTTCAACAAGGCCGAGAGAATGATGCAGAAACATCTGACCAAGCCGGCATGGTAGGGGTCACCACACCATGCTGCATTGCTTACCCTCACAATGAGGATGGTGGCCCCTACTCCTGAATTGTACTCATGCTTTCCATCAGGTAGAGTTAAAACTTTGATAGGCGTAAATTTAAAATAAATAAATATAAACATTAACCTAAACTCAACGCCAAAATATACTAATTGGTTGTGACTAATAGATTGTCATACGAATTGCTTTAGCGAATAATAATTCAGTACTATGTCATGTAATGTCTATGTTAACGTCTCTGCTATAATAATCCTGCCAATTTCAGGAAAGACATGAACATGTAACCCCAGTTCTTTAATATACTGCAATATCAGTCTCCGGTTCACTAGAATGTTTACAATAAATTGTTTACTACTACCATTCTAGTTAAGATATCTTTTACGGAATTAGATATATTAAAATTCCTAGAACCGCAAAGTTACCTACTTCATTTCCATGCTTAGAAAAAGTCATAAATAATTAAACATTGTAATAAAAGCTGAATATACAATATTTTATTTAGTTCTTGTTCATCAACCCATAACGTCCCACTGCTGGGCTCAAGTCTCCTCTAAGTAGAGGGCTTAGGTCGCTGGTCAAATGCAGGTTGGGTATTCGTAGTTTTTGTTTTCAAAATACTAATTGTAAATAACAGTTTGGAAAGCTAGAACATTTATTTTTAATAAAAAAATACAATGCAATATATTTTATAAAATTTAAACGACTCTTCACATTATAAAAAAGTATTAAATATAAGTTCTAGTCCTAGGGCATGAAGATCTGTCACACAGGGGTAACCCTAGTACAGACTCCGGTCTCTCGCTAAGGAACACTTAAATATGTTAATACATAGATAACGGCAGAATTATACTGCATGAAATTGGTTTCTTTCTATTGTATTTGTGCCATATCTTACTTTGTAGAGAAATAAATTATTATTATTATTATTACACACACACACACACACAACAGATACAACAATATAGAATTTTATATGTTATCATAATAGTGTCTAGGAGCAAGGGTTTCTTGGAAGTAGCAATAAATTATATACCTCTCATGACCTTTACGAGCTCAGTTGAATAACGATATTGCGAGATCGTGGGCTCCAAGACGATAGCCACATCTATTTATTTATTTAGTTTAGGTACCCAAAACAGAATTTAGTACAACCTGTTACAGATGTACAATTATTAATTCATTTATTTATAACACTCTTACGTCCAAAATTACAGATATGTAGAATATAATGCGGTATTCGTAGACTATAATAATGTGCTATGTTTCTAAATAGATGAACTCTAAATGATGACTATATCTACCTTTTCTATTTTATTTTTTCTCGTGCGAATATCGCCACGGATACCAACACCACCCCAGGAGGAGCGCACGCTCCGTAGCGCTTCGGCCGCGCCCGCATATTAGATTTGATTGGATTACATATGAGCTTTCCATTATTTACATTAATTGGAATAAGTTTATCATGATTGACGATATATAGAGTAGAGATATATATAGTTGCACTATTAAAAAAAAATTAAACACTTTTTTTCTATACTGATACACTCTGAAAGCTTCACCTAATACATACTTTCGCTTAGCGACGAGGACGAGAAGGAGTGCGGTAACAGCGAGCGCTGCAAGCGCTGCAAACGCCAAAGATACAGCGCCCAGCACTCGTTCGGTGTCTGCATTCCCAGTCGTAGTAGTTATTGGACTGCCTTCCGATTGAAAAGCCACCGGACGACGAAGACGCTCTGTACAGAAAAAAAGTCTTAGTTATAAATAAGATTAAATAAATTCATTTCTTTCTTTTCTCAAATTTATTTAGGGTCAGTGCAATGAGTTATTTCCTCCCAATCATCTCTATTACTCGTACGATCGCTGCTAATAAGGAGCTTTCTGGATATATCTCTTTTACTAGGGTTCATCCTTATTAGCGTTGATGAACTTCTGCCCACAAGACTAGAAGTTACCTCTATTATGTGAGTATAAGTGTAGAGTTTCAAGTATGGAAGTTGACGAATATAAATTCTTCGACTTCCAAATTTAAAACTCTCTGCACTACATTTTGCTCATTTTGACGCATTGTATAAAATACATTGCATATTCAAGAAGACAAAATAAAGCATAAAACTATAGGAAATACCACAGCGTAGTACTATTTAATGAACCTAAATTTTCAGGAGTGTAATATCTATATTTGCTTCTGTGATGTTATAACCTTTTTTTTAATCTGAACTAAGGTTATAAGATACATACCTCCAGAATGTGTCGTTGTTGCAGCGTAAATCACAGCTTGATGTCGGGCTGACTCCGTGGCTGTCCACAAACGCAGAGCATACCAAGCACTCACAGTAAGACCACCGATCACTACCTGTGTACAAAATTATTGAATTGAAACACTATCTTTCAATTTAAGTAACATTATAATGATGCTAAAGTTTCCAAAATAATATAGACCATAATAAGTACTAAATTTTCACCAACAATACTAACAGGCGATTAATTTGCATGATTATAAAAAATCTCATCACCTCCCTACCCTTTTTTCCAAATTAATTTGGAGTTGGTGAACTATATTTTTCTCATTTAAATAACTGTATTTTCCTGCAAATATTTCCTTCTCTCAGGAAATATTTGGAGTAACTACTAATAATGAATCTTGAAATAGAAATTCTCGCTCCAAATATATATATGCAACTGCTCAGCAATAAAGGATGGGCCTGGGCCCGCCAGGCATGATCACCTCGCCTAGTCGGAGAATCCTCTCTCTGTGTTGTCCACAACTATATTTCGTTCCTCTCTATGCACCACAAGTCTATACATATAGCTTAAAAAATATATTGTCATTCAAATAAATGATAAAAACATCTAAAATTTAATCACTACATCTCTGTCCCTATGTATGCTTAAATCTTTAAAACTACGCAACGGATTTTGATGCCATTTTCTTTAATACATAGAGTGATTCAAGAGGAAGGTTTTTATGTATAATACATGCTTAATATAGTAAGTCAAAAAAGTCTGCGATGGTATATATCTATCTCTTAGGGATAACCCACAATAACATTTTTTTTTTAATTTTTATGAGAAATAATGGCCTATTTACGAAGCGATTTTAAGCAATACAGTATTAATCCCTATCCAATTAAGTACCTTAAATATATTGTGTATTTAATATAGATTAATATGGCCCTTTACAGTATGTAATTTTAAGAACCCACAGTTAATTGTAACTTTTGAAGATATTACAGATTTAAAATGCAGGAACAAAGCGATTGTGGCGGTACCGGCCGGGGCCCGTTAGTTGACGCTGCTGTCGATTTGTCACTATCAGTTATTAACTAAACACAATAATTTATAATGAATTATTTTTTTAAGGCGGTACGACTTTCGCCGGGTCAGGTAGTTTATAATAAAACACATTACATTTAAGTAACTGATTATAAGAAGTATTATTTTCCAACTTCGCCCTTTAAACCTATCAAATCACTTGCCAAATATTTGCATATTCTCACGTTTTTTGCTGTACACGGGACTTATTCGCTATAAAATTAATTTATAAAGTAAGTAATATAACAAGTTCAATCCTACTGTTGTTCTAATATTCCAAACAGAAGCGTTGTGTATACATATTATAATTCTTCAATATCCGTAGCAGTCGGTATATATAATCCGTCACTGTCAGATACAGAGACGTTCAAATAAATGTATGGTGGTAATCTATTGCTTTGCTATAAACGTGTGGGGAGTAGTCAGCCCACCGCTTTGAAGCTCCTTCTATCAATGTTTTTATTTTAGCACACATTCATGAACATACATCTACACAAATATTTAAAAGAGAAGTGTCTGTTTGTAATTTTAAATTAATTATTTTTCACTAAATGCATATGAAAGTATGTGCGATTCTTAAATCAAATACTTTTTTCCAAATCTCTTTTTGTCTTTCTGATAGTTCCGACTAATCTCTGGTACATGTTATAACGATTTTTTTGAACTATTTATTTAGACTTTATTTAGACTAACTTACCCTTGGATTATGTTGTAAAGGTACCACAACAACCGGGGTTAGTTAGTTAGTCTCTAATAAGTGAAAAATACATAATACCTTTACAGGAATTTAGACTTGTTTAAGGCAGTGAATGCAAGGAGTGTGTGCACGGTTTGTGGCTCGGTCTGAATCACAAAGTTTTATTTAAACTTTACTTTTATAAGCGTAAAATATTAGCTCACTCAAAACAAAGTTTTGTATTGACTTTTAATGACTATTTGAAGCATTTTTTTCAATTTTAGTAGTAAACGAAACAATAAGATTTATGTAAAATGTGATTCTTTTCTTAGGTGAGTGACTTATTTCACTTCTAAAGTATATAATACGTAGCTTCTATTAATAAAATAAAATCTGAAGTGATGCGATATTTTACATCGATGCCCCTATGTCTTAATCAACGATTCAATATAACAAAATTCTCGTACGCACAATAAAGTTGTTGATATTTGCACGGTGTATTATGCGTGCCAACCAACGCGGGTTCATAACCAACCAATTTGTATGGAGTGCGAGTTTCAAAATACACTTGTTTCAATTGCCTCTCGTATCCGAGATAATAGAATGAGTATAAGTTCCTATTTCTAGAAAATGATGTTTGGTGTTTTTCAAAATATTAGTTTTTTCTAGTTCTAAGTTTCTAGATTAAGTTTAACTAAGTGGCGTAAAAGTTGGAGAGGCCTATGTCCAGAAGTGGATTGCGATAGGCTGATAATGATTATGAAGAGTAATCTTTAACTCTTAAACTTAATCGTTTAAATCAAAACCCCTTTAATTATTGTTCAGTTTAATTACAAAAGATTCTTTAAACAAAAGATTCTTACAATAAAATTGTAAGAATAATAGTTTCTTTCTATCTCACGCAGAAAGTTATTAATATAAAACTTAAGCTAGTGTAATATTATTATTTTTATTTAAAAGACAATTGCCACTTTAGGATTATTCATGATGTGTCGCCGAAAACTAGGATAGGGTTTCGTAGTCATCCACAATGGCAAGTGAATTTACAATCGTTCAGATAATTGTTATGATTATTACCTTAAAACTCCTGAATCAAGAAAGGTTATCTAAACCACTATACCTTTCCTTTAAAGTTCAAAATATAGACTACGAAAATGTTTTTTTTAAGATTCCGAGGGGGGGGGGGGGACGCCCTGCTTTTACAAAAAATGCGCTTTAAAGTTGAATAACTCGCAAACGGATACGAAAAACCCTACGTGTCGGGGAAAAACAACATTATTAATGATTTTACATTGATTGTCATCGTAATAAAAATAAACAAACATGCAAAGTTGTATCTTTCCACCACTAAACAGTTAGTAAATCGAGGACGGAAGGACATGACGAAACCATGTTGATTCCAAGTCAGCAACTACGGACGTAACGTAACTTAATTTTTTATGTGTTTAATTTCCTTAAATTTCGTAAAATATTATTAGCGATACTATTGCTTATAGATGAAATAGATAAAACTTTAATGATACGATACTCGTCTATATTGTTTACATTAAATACGCGACAAATTCGCCAATTAACTAAAACCACATTGTTATTTTCATGCCTCGACCAGCACTGAAATAACTATAATTAAGCATTTATACGTGGTAATTTTACCGCTTAACCAATACCTGCTATTGTCAGACGGACCAATGGCGCAGCAACTCTGGCTGTAGCTTTAACTTATTACGCTTTCACGACTAAAACGACTAAAATTCGGCACGGTATCATTATTCTATTTTAAACAGGAATCGTGCAAACAGAAGAATTTTAGTTGGAACTACAAAGATTACATAAAAACTGCGTTTAAGATAAAAGTTAATTATTCTGTAGAAAAGTAAAGCAAGGAAAGTTTATCATATATTCTACTAACCTCTCGATGGTGATGCAAAGATGTGAGATCCGCATCTCTCCACGCCGGAGCTGCTGATGTATCAGCTCTCCTCCACTGTAATCTCACAAGACGAGCGCCGCATCGGACAGCACGTCTCGCGTCTAAGGCTAAAGCGCTGCTGTTACTCCATACTGCGGCTTCCGCGCCTTCGTCTAGACGAGTTTCTCCCCCGCCTTCCCAAACTAACACTAATAAATTAACAAAGCTTTTTTTACAACAGTCTTATAACAGATAGCTCTTGCATGATGAATACATTATGTATAACAAAGGACTTTAGAAACAAATATGAAACGGATGTAACGACCTCCTAGACTGGGAACAATAATTTGTGAACCAACCAAACGCGGTAGGAAGCGGAGTTTTGCGACTTCTTATTATTATTATTTATTTAAGACAACTCCCGCACTAGGATATATTCACGTGTCGCGGGGACCTTACAAACATGCAAGAAACGACACAAAGAACACCCAGACTCAGAAAAAAAATTTGAGAATCTTACAAGGTGTTGTCCCGTGTAGGATTTGAACCCACAACACTTGGCGCAGTAGGAGGCGGCGTGGCGACCGCTTAAACCACTAGGCCAACCATGCAGTTAGTCTTTATACTACACCATACGTGCAGATCAACATAAACGAGTACATATACTAATTTGTCACAGCAGCTGAGTAAAAGTGCACTCAATTCTGTACAGTCCTATGTCAAATGAAAAACTAGAGGTGAAGCTAAAATGATAAATATTTTTAATAGTCTGATTGATAGTGATCGGGATTCGGAATGACGCACCGAAGCACTTTGTGGAATTAAGAGCTCTATAGGCTACAAGAATCTTGAGATTGTTAAAATTGACAGGTGACAGCGACATACGTCAAAATTGATCACTTTATTGACATTGAGACAAGAAAAAATATATTGCGAAATATTTTTACTTTTTTTATATTGACTACAAATTGTGATTTTTAACATAAATTCTATTCTGAAATTCTTGAATTACAGAAACTTGAATAACATAAAACGTCATTTTTGTAGTTTACAGAAGCAAAAATTGTTGTCTTTTAAAAAAAATTAATAAAAAAACGAAGGCATACAATCAGGACTGCAATGTAGAAAAGTCAACATTACTAAGACTTGTCCTTTACCAAGCACTATTAATCGTTAAGCTACATGTATAGCAAAAATAATCAAATACATAAAGTTTTTCAAAACTGATACAATTAGCAATGGATTTACTAAAATAATTAAAACCCAAAAAAATGCATTTCTTGGCAAATATTAGGTTAAAATATTCCACCTTGGCCATTTCTGTTAAAGTTCTAAAACATGAATAGTTCTCAATCCTGCAATATCAAGCATCTAATCTACTTGTATTTACATGCATCCATAGTTTTCATTTATTTTTTATTTTATCTCAAAGCCAATTAGTGTGCGCTGCTGGCTATGAATGCAATCGTTTGGCAGACCTTTTACTTTTAGAATGCTATGTATGGCTAGAAGCTATTAACGTGATATTAATTAAATATGAATACACTAGTTGATCCAAGGGGTATAAAAAATTACGTCCTCCTTAAACCTACTGAACAATTAAACCAAATTTAATAAGAATCGATCAAACCACTTCGGAGAAGTATTTAAAATAACATTAATTTCCTGTTTTTCTTCTAATCAAGTACAGAAAAAGTACAAAAAAAAATGTAGTTGCAGTACACATATTTTACATAGAACTAGTTCAGTTATTAAAAAAAAGATGGACTCGAAACACCTCGAGACGACATGCTTTAATTAAATGAAAAGATATAGTGTCTGTGTGTTCTGGAAAGTTCAAGGCACCAGAAAATGATTTTGTTTAATGTATAAATCTACCAAAGTTATTACTCTGCCTGATGAAGAACAAGAGTAGAATCCAGGAGTTCATGGTGACCCACATTACGGCGGCCTAGTGAGATACTGCTGTATCATTAAGACAATACGACACCATGATTGCTGTCATTTTAGGTTAGTCTTCTGTATAGGATAGTATTAACCCTGTAGAACCCTGGCCGTGGCCTATTCATGCTGAAATCAGCGTGGCTCTACTACCTTGTAAATATATACTATAAAATAAATTCAAATACTCACTAACAGTTACATTTTAATAACTCATCATTCTGTACACTCAAAGTCTGACAAGACTGTTTTCACAGTATACACAAATTTATATAAAAATAATATCTGGAGCCCTTGAACTTGAGCTTTTTAAACTTGAGAAAAGAAAAATTAATTTAAGACATCCTCTAACAAATATTTTATAAAAATAGTTCGTTGTCATTAATAAAATAAAAATAGAAAACCTAAATAAAATTCCTAAAAAAGGATAACTAGCGTAAGTAAAGTTAATTGCTTACAAAATTCTGAAATTAATAACTAACCTGGTGGTTTCGTCTTTACCAGCAACGGTGCAGATGGAGGTGAAGGTCCAGCTCTTGAATGGGCCACAGCTTGTATTGAATAAGTGGCCCCGCAGGATAATGCTCTGAGGATAACGCTAGTGACTTCTCCTCCAATCTCTAATCTTCGTTCCTCTTCAGTACGACTGATTGGATCTAAGCCATCGCTCGTGTCATCTCGGATGCGGACCCACCAAATAGTGAACCCTTTAGGTAGTGAAATACAGTTCGTAATAGTAACAAATGATATTTCTTGCACCATATGAGCGGTAAACTATTAACCAAGTATTTAAAGTTTAAATTATCTTGTGAATTTTAACTACTTCAATTACATTATTAATGAAACAGTTGCTTGTAAATGTAACTTTTCTAAAATATTTGTTATTAAAATAATAATGTCCAAATAGTGTTCAGCTGTATTTAAAAATTCTCTATATAAATCCGTTGAAAATTGTATAGCTTTGCGGTTATTCTGAACTTCTTTTTATTTTACATTGCAGATATTTTCAGGCTGCTATTTCAAGCTTGAAAATTTTAGTTCATAAAATTATCAGTTTCACTTCACGCTGCCTACGGCGTATAAATTAATTAAAGCAACTGGTTTATGCAAATAAAAAGATTTAATATACCTTTCATCTC
This sequence comes from Phragmatobia fuliginosa, assembly GCA_932526445.1. Classification (NCBI taxonomy): domain Eukaryota; kingdom Metazoa; phylum Arthropoda; class Insecta; order Lepidoptera; family Erebidae; genus Phragmatobia; species Phragmatobia fuliginosa. The sequence continues at coordinate 11,345,103 of OW052074.1, read as the reverse complement.
ACTCACTCTTGCTGTTCAGAGAGTGATTTGAATATCATCAAATAAAATATTGAAGTAAGTTAATTTGGAACGAATAAGAATATTTTAATATCCTTTCAGATGTAATCGTAACAAATTTGTAATGAATCCGGAAATACAAACTATGTAATTTAGGACTTTTTGAGAAATGATTTCATCTTTGAAAATTTACGAATATAGGTATTAGTAATTTACTAAGATTGAATTTATCAACAAATTAACTAGTTCGATATCTGAAATGTTAGTAAATCGTCAATAATCCGCGCAACTTTGGTTAAACTTAAACCTGCATTTAGATTTCCGGTCGTACAATATGCGATATTGATTATTGAATATTATTACGAATACTGTACAGTATGCACAGAACGACAATGAATGTGGCAGAACGCTACCAGTTTTATTTGATGATTAAAGGATCTCGAACGCGAGGTCAAAGGTTGGTTGAGTTGGTCAATTATTAATTTGACACTTTCGCAACCCACGCGGTGATAAACATAACATTTATTTAAGCGTTAACTGCCAAAATGAATCTACTCTATCTGATAGAAAGCATGAGTACAGTCCAAGAGTCGTGAGGGTATAATTTAATGGTTACTTTGTTCCTTTAGAGTAACAAGACTTTAATGATATTACAGTTATAAAATAAAGTTCCCACATGAGATATTTATAGTAAGGAGTTTATCTATATTAGTGTCTTTATCTTAGTATAGACTATTTTGTTAGGGACTAGGCGAACGTGTGTGTAATATGTAAAAACATTAATTTTAATTCTAAGTGTTCTAGAATTTAACATAATAATATACCATGCGGTGGGGCCGCTGGATGATGTGTAGTGCGCCAAGTAAGTCGAGCGTCAGTATGCGCCGCGTGTTCTAAGTTGAGAGTTGGAGCAGCCGGCGGAGATGCACATTCAACGCGATAAGTCACTTCTTCTGAACCAAATGTGTTGCGGGCTGAACATGTGTAATTACCGCTTGTAGAAGCATCCACTTCTAATTTGAAAATAAAACATCTCATTTACTACGATGTGAGTACAAGAATAGGTATATTGTTATCAATATAGGGTAACTTGCAGTGAATGTAGACGTACATTCACTGCGAAAATGGGATATATCAGCCAACTGAGAGCACATCAACGAAGCTCACGCTGATCAGTTCCAAGTCGCCGTGGCCGATTACGGTCTGGATGGTAGTAGTAGGAGTAGTATCAATATGAGTCTATTAAACTTATGTACCTATTAGTTATACTTTACAGATAGATAGATTATATTCTTGCTTATACCATAAGACTTTGGTTTGAAGAAAATTTTACACGCCAATAAATTACTGATTTTAAGATCAAAATTATACAGTACCTAATTGAATTTATAAAAAATAAATGGTGTGAATGAACACCACTTGTACATTTAAGCAAATACCATGAATAGCCAAATGTCCAAGGTTAGTTAGATGTATCCGCGGATCATGCGTCACAGGACGATCGCCACGTAACCAACGGGTTCTCGGGGCTGGTTCACCGCGCCATGCACATGCCAGTCGAAGAGAATGTCCGCACTGCACTCGCGCCCAAACGCCAAACGACAAAAGTCTTGCCCGAGCTTGTAGAACAAAGAAAAAAATTGATGGGTTTTCTTCTAGTGATATCCTAAAATAATTTACAAATCTATTTCGAGGATTTCAAAATAAGTCGATTCTCCTGCGGTGTTGATTTTGAGTCAACAATAACTTTCTAGAGAATCGGTATAAGCAGGGATTTGTATAAAAGAAAATAACTACACAACAAAACAAAAAACAGTGCACTCACATTGTTTTCGATTTGCTTGTTTGAGAAACAATGAAAAGGTTTTAACAAAAAATAATAAAAAAAGTGATACCTCTTGAACTAGTTGAAGCAGGTTGTGGTGCAGAAGGTTCTCCTTCTCCTGCCACTGAATGTGCTGCAACCCAGGCTTCATAAGTAGCACCTTCTGATAAGGATTTTAACTCCGCAGATCCTCCTAAGCCAACAAAGTGGTCCCCGTCTTCTACTTGGACAGTTATCGTTTGAGGTGGCCTATCCCTACGAAAGTAATGTAATTTGTACTCGTATATCAATCAAAATTTCCTACAAGAAAGAAAGGTTATAATAATTTTATGTATCCATGCTTCAATACAGTAAATTCTATAGTAATTCTGTCGTTTTGTCCATCTGTTACATTTTCACAGCTAAACAGTTGAATCGATTTAAATGAAACTTACACTGTATCCTGTATAAATTCCATCATCCTTCGATTCATGAGGAATAATTTAGGCTACTATTTACTGCAACATCAATTAATTGCCTATGAACTGTTTGTTCTTGATTTTAACGAAGTAAAAAATAAATATTTAAAATATGCCTTGAAGTTTTATGTGGCAAACAGGTGAGTTTAATGTTACCTTCCAAGTTCCCGATAAAAAACCGTATAATAAAGAATAGGTCCATTGGATCGGCTTGGTGGCAGCCAACTAACCGCCAATGATGTTACCGATGTTGCTACTACTTTGACTGCTGCAGGTGACCCAGGTACTGTATGGAAATAATTGATTTATACATTTTATAAACTATTTGAAAACGTATAAACAAATTAAAGCAGATTAATTACCATCTTGTTGTGTAGTACAATGTATAGGTTCAGCTGGAACACCATCCCCCGCAGCTGTATAAGCCAACGCCTGAACGGTGTAGTTTGTATGCGGTCGTAGAGCTAGCAAAAGCGTTTCTACACCTGCAACTCGCTTCACTTCTGCACCCGCTCCCGTTCCTACAGTGGATCCGGAGTTACCTCGAACCTCCCACTCCAACCACTCAGTCGCTGCCGACAAACAACTGCCATCACTCAGCTTGGATTTAAAATAAAATCCAGTTATATGGCACTACAAATTTAATTTAAAAATTCAATCAATAATGTCAATATTTACTCACTATGTTCTGGGCGATAAAGTAATTTATAGCCCAACAGAGCGCCGTGGTGAGCGTGGGCCGGAGGTGGTGACCATTCTACTTTTAGGCTTTGCGGTGATACTGCACGACACCTTACAGACCGAGGGCCTTCCGATGGCACTGTTTACAAATAGTGTTCTTAGATTAAATTTTCTCATACATATTTAATTAAACGTTGAAAATAAGAATCATCCTTACTAATATTATAAACGCGAAAGTTTTTGAGTACGTATGTATTTTGCACTTCCATGCAAAAACTACTGAACGGATTTGGATGAAACTTTATAATAATATACCTTATATAATAATCGAGATACACGCAGGCGGGGCCGCGTGCTAAAGCTAGTATTATATACTTTCGAAACTACTCTTTAAACTAAATTTTTTTGTATGCTCTTAAGCTTTGATTCAATTTAAAACGTTAGATATTGAGTAATAAACATGACAATAATATTTTTAAATGTAGAAATGAATCTTAGATATAAAAACCAGTATAATATATAATACTAAGAATACTATGCAAATCAATTGAAAATATACTTGCCGCTCTCTTGTGTCAACGTATTAACAGGAGCAGTAGCAGGTCCTGCCCCAGCACTGTTGAAGGCTCTAACGCTCACTGAGTATCTACGAAGATATTTTCATCAATATAAAGTATAAAGAGATGTTTTTAAAGCACTGATTTATATTCTCACCGTGTATAATGTTCCAGACCTTCAATTATATACTTTGTTATTTGTCCCCTGACTGTAGCGAATTCCATTCCAATATTTACACCTCCTGCTAAAGATCCATCAGCTGATGGCCACCACCAGACTGTATAACCTAATAGTTCACCATTCCACGACGATGAAGGAGGGGCCTTTTAATGTGACACAAAAAGAAATCAGAAATCTTTAAATTTATAAGTTGAATTTACTATGATATTTTACTTACCTGCCAAGCTAGTTCAATAGTGGATGATCTCGGAGCAGATGCACGAAGACTAACAGGTGCTCTTGAAGGCGGCTCATGCAAAGTTAAAGCCAGTAAGGCTCTAGTGTGAGCGGATGCAAATTGGGCCGTTACAGTTCGAGCCCGCACTAAATATGCTGTGGCGGGCTCCAAGCCAGTTATTGTTGCACTTTCTAACCTATATTGAAATAAAGAAGTTATCAAAATTGTTATAATAGATTTTTGCACTTTAGGCACTTTAGTGAATGAATGTGAACATACTTACTCTGAATAGGAATCCATAGAATGAGCTGATACTGAAACGTTATGAGTGTCAGCATCGCGCCATGTATCTGCATTAGTGGAATCATGTTTACGATATTGGACTACGTAGCCTAATACTGGAGAATTACCGTCATACGGTCTTCGCCATTGTAAGCGAACTGATCGAGAAGATGTATCCAGGACCCTGAAATTAGCTGGCGGTTCGGGTGGCTCTAAAAACAGACAAAAGTTAGGACAGGAGTAAAACATTTTTTTATATTTTATTATATTTTGTAACATATTGGCCATAATTATAATATAGAATAACTTACCTTGAACAGCTAAGTGTACAAAATGATCTGACCGACCGTAAGGATTTGATGCTTGACATCGATAGACACCTGAATCTCTTCTGTCAGCTCTTTCTACCACTAATTCACTTCTTAAACCCTCTGTACTTCTTGTTTCTGATATACTCATTCTGAAAATAGTCTATCCCATTATAATCAAAATAAAAAGCCAACTTTATTACTAGTTATGTTAGTACCTGTAATCCGAGTTAGGTAAAGCTCGTCCCGAATGACTCCAAGCTGTAGAAAGAGGACTATCACCGCGAGCAACACATGCTAATCTCACAGTTTCTCCTAGCTTTGCTGTCACATTTGCTGTTTGCATTTCAAATCGAGCAGGTTCTAAAAATAATTAATTTAATTTTGTATGTAATTAATAAACTAAATGATTATTATGTATGTACTCTTGAATAAAATTAAAAGCTTACCGTTTACATGTATGGTAAGAGTTTTAGATAAAGCTGGAGAAACACCGTTATCAGCTCTACACCGATATTTTCCAGAATGTTCTGCCCGTGCCGATTCTAATCTCAATGATCCATTTGTCAGTACTACTGGATCCGAAACTCCTCCTAATGTTGTTTCTGTACCGCCTATAAAATAATCAATAATTACAACATAATATTAGCATCATCATCTGCCTGCCCTTATCCCTTATCAAGTATATATCAAGTACTGGCAAGCAATTTTATTGTACATCTCTTACCAGCAAATTTCGTCCAATATATTGAAGGAGGAGGATGACCTTTTGCTTCACAACTAACTGTTAGTGATCCATTTAGCAAAACTGCAGTATCCGTAGGCTCAATTTGCCAAAATGGTGGAACTGTAAACAAAATCCATCAGTACATATCCATTTAGGCATCATAAAATTGTCAAGTCTATCATTTACCTTTAATTGCTAGTTCTGCTGACATATTGGCTTTACCAGCAGTATTAGTGACGACACACGTATAAATACCACTGTGAGCTGCAGTTAGACTTTTAAATAGAAGCATACTGTAAAATTCTGCTCCCCGCTCGTCAACCTATTAAATTTAGAAAACTATTTATCGAAAACATTATTAAGTATAATATTTTTTTTAAATGAAACATGTTTGTACACAAACCTGAAGTGCACTTGATATAGGCATTTGATCCTTAAGCCAGGAAAAGTAAACTGGCATATCTCCGGATGTGACAGTACAAGTCAGCTGAGACCGGTCACCAGCTCTCAGTCCAGGTGGAAACACAATCGGTGATAAAACAGGTGGGGAAACTACTGTCATTTGAACCTTCAAATATAAGAAATATATTAGAGCGCTTTTTGCTAGACTTGGCGTGGTCAATGCCAAGCCCCTAGATAATATTAAGTTTGGTTGCAGTAATGAAAACTCGAAATATTTTTATATTTGTCTGTATTTCACTACTATATGCAATGTATATTACAAATATTTAAACCAAACCACTTAAACTTTATTTGGCAAGTAAGTGATTGCATAATGTGTGTAGAAATGTTTAATCTAATGAGTGAGGGACTTATGTCTACGTCATTTAGTGTTTGAAGTTTAATTGATAGAATTTATCTATAGATAAATCTAGCCAGCTGTCTCTAAATATTTCACATATGAGTCTATTATCGATCACGTTAGAATTCAGATAGTCTTTATCTAGTTGAGATTAAGACGTGATTGTATGCATTTAAGCGTTAGGTTTTAGGATTAATAATGTAGCTGTAAGTCGGTACCGACAGCCATACAGTATTAAGTAAATATTAAAAGTAATATTAGAGCAGTAAACGAACCTCTCTTCTAGCGAGTTCTCCTCCAGGAGTTAATACGGAGCAAGTCCAACCTCCTTTGTCTCGATTTCTATCGACGTTGGTTATTGTCAACTGACCATCTATTTGCTGATATCGAGGATCTGTACCAGCCCCTCCCTCCCACTTGACGGAACTGGAACAATAATTTTTGGTTTTACTTATATTCTTGGTTGTTTACTCTAAAAGGGGTGCGCCTCAGGTGCATTTAAGGTATTAGTTATTATATTGCTATTATGTAAAATTTATCGTTTTTAATTAAAAATAAAACCAGGGAAAGCTTTTAAAATTATATGCATATATTATACAAGTATCTTATTTGACATAGCTTAATACTGAAAGAGAGTTGAGTTTCTTTGTTTCATTGTGAGCGGTTTAACTTTGATTTGTTCAGTTGATAAATTAGGACACACTTCAGTTGTTTTGACTTGTTTATTTTAATTATATTCTCATTTTTATGAAAGAGAATATATTAGTTACTTAAATTAAAACAATGCTATAAAATATAAATAGAATACATTTACATACAAAATGCTTTAAACACCTTTGATATATTCAGAATATGCATATATGAAAAAGTATTTAAAAAGTTAATTTTGAACAAAACTCGTTATATATATAATCTGTGATATTTCATTTGTGTTAGCGCCAACCAACTGGCTAAAGAAATTTAATGACGCCAACATATAAAGGCGGGAGCGAGTATGACTTCAGCGACTTTGCGCTGCCTGAAACCTGCGTAGGCTGGGTACTGTGCGGCTGCGGATAGGTTCGGAATATGGAAAGCACGCTTACCTTTTGGTGATCTTGAGCTGCAGGGCCGCTGCGCGGGCAACTCGCGGTGCGGGGGGGTCCGGGCGTCGCTCCGATAACGCGACAAGCCTCAGGGGCCACTTAGCGAACAAAACGATTTATCTATTGTCTATTTAAGACGCGGTGGTGGAGTCCACAATTTAAAAGACTCAACAGCGGTGCGGGCGGCGAGCAACTCCGAGGACGCTTCGAGAGCAACTGTTCTCCCTCTCTTCTTCTTGCGGTTAGCGTGCGATGCGGGAAATATGATTTGGGATGTGGGTAGGAATGGATGCCGACAGCCCCGCCTAGCGGAGATTCAAAGAACCTAACAGTGTACCTGTCACCATGGACAGGTGGCGTTACCATTCCCCCCGCCCTTAAAGGGTTACCTTTAAAAAAAGATACTAAAACGCGGTAATATTGCGGAAAAAACATGAAAAGTGCGGAATATATGCGGATAAAGTTGCGGTAAATGTTTATATTATACATATCTCTAACTTACTTCTAAGCCTACTTAAAACTATTTGTGCGAATTTAAACAATATATTACTGACTTGGCAATGGGCACAATCGGACCACTGGGCGCACGAAGCTCCCTTTACTAGTTCTAACGGTGACTACTCGCGTTGTTCCATCTTTCGAAGGATGGACGGCTTCTATAACCCCGAGCGGCCACGATAGCGGCGGTGCGTTATCGACGATGATGACCACTACTGATCCCAGCTGGATCGGTGTAGTGGGCGTGGTCCACTTGGCTCGAGCCTGCAGCTTATGCAGGTACTCGACTCTCCATCGCTGCCAAAACGATTGAACCAGCTTGTCTAGGAGAGAGTGTCTCTCGAGAAGGTTAGCTGATTCTACGTGCGGTGCGGGTAGCGAAAATAGCGGTGCAGTGTGAAGAAAATGAGCCGGCGTCAGCGCCGACGGCTCAGCGGGATCGCTGCTTAAAGCGGTAAGCGGGCGTGAATTAATAAGTGCCTCGACCTGAGCAAGCACAGTTAAGAGCTCTTCGTAGGTGAGTAGCTGTTGACCTATCACCTTGAAGAGATGATTCTTAACGACCTTCACCATCGACTCCCAGCATCCACCCCAATGAGGGCTAGCAGGCGGGATGTGTTTGAAATCGATGCGACTTTCTGTCAGCTCATGTTCGAGGTGCGGGCGATATTCGTCAAGAAATTTATAAATGTCGCGTAAGTATGAGCGGCAACCAACAAAATTGGTTCCGTTGTCAGTATAAAGGCACTGTACCGGTCCGCGGCGAGAAAGAAAACGCTTTAGCGCGGCGAGAAAACTGACTGTACTCAGCTCCGTAGCCACTTCTATGTGTATACAGCGGGTAGTAAGGCACGTAAAGATGCATAGCCATGCTTTACGGCTCTTAACGCCTCTACCCCTCATGGGAGTGAACTGTATAGGACCAGCATAGTCACACCCACAGTGGGCGTATGCCTTTACAGACGGGTTTACGCGGGAGCGCTGCAAGTCCGACATCATCGGAAACGATGGACGCGGCCTTGCTCTGAAACAGGTATTGCACCTGTGTATGCGGTGACGGATAACACGTCGTGCGGAGAGTATCCAATAATGATGCCTGAGTAAGGACATCAGATGTTCGGGACCGGCGTGTAAATGCTTTCTATGATAATAATCGATTAATATATCGACCACATGATCGTGGCGCGGGAGCACACACGGATGCATTTGCGAATAGTCGATGTCGGCGTTCGACAGCCGGCCACCGACGCGAAGAAGACCATTTTCATCTAGAAATGGTTTCAATCTCTGTAAGGCGGGCGAGCAGGTTTGACCTTCTCTTATTTTATGAATGTCGTCGCGGAAGTGAATCTGTTGTAATGCGAGTAATATTTTAGTTTCAGCGAATTCGAGATCTGAGCGGGTGACTGAAGGTCTGCGCGGTAGCAATTTCGAGAATCGAAAAATGAAAACAACAATACGTAATACCTTCGACCACGAGGATATACGTTGAGCGAGCGTGTAAATAAGCGATTCATTAGCGGGTACGGTCACAGTATGGGCGAGCGATTTCATGTCCGGAACGTCACCGACGGCATCACCATTAAACTCGGCGATTGGCCACTCTGATGGATCTTCAGATGCCCACGGCGGTCCCTCAAACCACAGAGGATGGTTTATTAGCGAGGCGGGAGAGAGGCCGCGCGATAGACAATCAGCGGGGTTTTCAACCCCCGGTATATGATGGAAACAGCTGGCAGGCAAGTTATCAACGACTTGGACAACCCTGTTCGCGACAAACGTTTGCCAGCGGTGCGGGGACGAGTTGATCCAACAAAGAACTACTTTTGAGTCGGTGAAGGCGAATACGTTTGAGATTTTGTAGCGCGGTTCAAAAACGTCAAGTACCCTACGCATCAACTTCGACAGAAGTACTGCGGCACATAGCTCCAACCTAGCGATAGAAACGGTTTTGAGCGGCGACACCTTAGACTTCGAGCACACGAGCCTAACGGACCTAACAGCACCAACGGCGACCTGTAGGTAAATCACACAACCGTAGGCGCGTTCGCTTGCATCAGCAAAGCCCAAGAGGTTAGCTATGCACCCCTGAACCACTCCTAAATGTCGAGGAATGCGGATAGTGTTGAGCGCAGGTAACTCACTACAAAATTGAGACCAGAGGGTCACAATGCGTTGAGGAGGCGTGTCATCCCAGTCACATTTCAATAGCCATAACTCCTGAATGAGGAGCTTGGCGTGCAAAATGACGGGAGCCACTAAGCCTAAATTGTCCCATAAGCGTGCGATGACGGACAGAATAATTCGTTTTGTACATCCTGACTCAGGTGTGGTGACCTTAAAATTAAATTCATCGCAGGACCTATCCCAATGCGTGCCTAATATTTTATGTGGTGTGCCACCCCTGTCTAGTTCAAGATCTGAGGAGGCGCGGTGCGATGCGGGAATGGCACGAAGAACAGCGGGGGAGTTACTAGTCCACTTCACAAGGTCGAACTGACCACACTTGAACATGTCAATGAGTTCCGTACAAGCGGCGACAGCAGCGTCTTCATCAGAGTGCGATGAGTCATTTGACATTATGCTGAAACATACGTCATCCATGTATGTGGAACTGGATGCGATAGCGGCGGCGGTAGGAAACTTATGTTTTTCATCAGCGATTAGCTGCTGAACGACTCGTACAGCGTGATATACGCTAGACTTCATCCCGAAACAAACTCGATTAAATTCGAGTATTACTAATCGGTCTCGCGGCGAAAATCTAAAAAGAATTCGTTGAAATTTGCGATCGGCTTCGTGCATACCAATCTGCAAAAACATTTGACGACAGTCAGCGGATATAGCGATTTTAAATAAGCGGAAATTTAAAAGTATGTTATTTAAATCACCCTGTAGGTTAGGGCCGGAGTGTAAAACTTCGTTAAGTGACAACCCTGTGCTGGTTTTACAACTGGCATCTAGAACCATTCGAACTTTGGTAGTCGTTTTATCAAAACGTTGCACACAAAAATGCGGCACGAAATAAGAATCGGCGGGAGTTATTTTATCAATAGATCCTATCTCGGTAATGTAGCCCTTATTAATGTACTCGCGTATTATATCATTATAGGCCGTGCGCAACGTAGTTGATGACTCCAATTTTCGTTCCAAACACATGAAGCGTCTTTTAGCGGCGGCGAGGGAATCCCCTAATTTATAAACATCGTCCCTAAACGGTAACGAAACGGTATACCTACCACTAGCATCGCGCGTAGTGGTGGTGCGGAAATGATTCTCACATTCAAGGTCATCTTGACTGTGGGCGGGCGGAGCGGAGACCTCTTCAAGTTCCCAAAACTTTTTGAGAATGCGGTCCAGCGACTGTTCGAGAACAGTACAACAAGCGGTTGTATTTTTAATTTCGTGTTTAGACAATAATACGGGAGCGGAACCCATGATTATATATCCCAGAACACTTTCTATAGCGGGCGGTATTCCTACGACATTACTATGTACCACGCCTGGTAGCAGTAAGTGTGGAAAATAATTCGCGCCGAGGAGCACATGCACCTCGGCGGGCGTAGCGAACATACTGTCCGCGAGCGGTAGCGAGTTCAAGTGAGTAAACGCTGATAAATCAACGGGCACCGAAGGCAGGTTATCCGTTATGCGGTCGACAATAAATGCCGATACGTCAAAATGAACGTTATTAGAGAAACGCGAAAATATTTGAAACTCCGTGGAACCTCTAATAGATTTTTCGGAACCACCAAAACCTCGAACAATCGTCCTCGTATTTCTATTGCATTCCAAACCCAAACGAGCGCAACATTCACTTGTAATAAAACTAACTTGTGATCCCGTGTCTAAAAGAACTCTAATGACATGGGCGTGTCCAGTTCTATCGTAAACAACAACCTGAGCGGTAGACAGCAGTACCGTTATGGGTTGCATACATTGCGCACTCTGAACATTATTATTCGCGGCGTTCGGTGCGGGCGCGGCAATGGACGCATGCAGCGCTGATACGTTCACATCGCGCGTCGAGTGAATTTGTGTAGCAGACGGCGGCTGCGCCGGTGGCGGCGGAGACGATTGAGTGGGGCGCGTAGTGCGCGCGGCGGCTACGTTCCCCGGTTCGATTCCCGGGGCGGCGTTTCGGTTGTCAGGCTTTTGCTGTGAAACCCGACTGCGAGTATTATCGAAGTGCAGCAGCGTGTGATGCCTCTGACCACAGCTGCGGCAGTTCATGTTCGAATGACAATCGCGTGCTTTGTGTTTCAAACTAAGGCAATTAATGCAAGCGTTGCGTTCTTTAACGCAATTAAATCGTGCGGAGGGCATTATATTATTAAATGATGGACATTTAAATAAGTGGTCATGTACGAAGTTGTCACAAAGACATTTCTGGTGCAGCGTAGACACTGCTACATAAGCGTGCGGGTTAGGTACATGACGTCGCGGTTTATTTTGTGTAGAATGAGAAGCAGAAGTATTTGTGGTGGGGCGTATGTTATTATATATTTTGTACTGTCCTTTAATAAATTCCGTCAGCTGACCGAAAGTAGGTACTTTCGTATCGCGGTACTGAGACTCGAACGCGCGGATAGTTTCCTCGTCCAACTTCTTTAAAGCGAGATTAAGCAGTATGAAATCACTTAAATTGTCGATTTTTAAATTTTTTAATGCGTTTGCGGCAGTGATAAACTGATCCATGAATGCCTGGAATTTGGACGCAGAAGCGGGGCCGTTCAACTTAACATTTAACATCTGATCTATGTAGGTATATCCGAGCGTGCGTTTATCTTCATACCTGTCTATAAGACATCGTAATATCGTGTCATAATTTTCAGCAGACGGCGTGATGCCTGAGAAGACGGTCTGAGCGTTACTTGAGAGCTTCCCTATTAAATAGTACAACCTCTCAGAGTTAGTCAGCCTAGGATTATCGTGTACGGTTGACTTGAACCCAGCGTAAAAAAGCGGCCAGTTTCGAATGTCGCCGTCAAAACACATTAACTCGATCGGCGGCAAGGAAGGCAATCTATATTTTAAACTTAAGCGGTCGGTCGGAACATCCTGACAACGATCAGTGTCCTTCGTGGACGGGTGTGGTTCAACACTTTTCAATACGCGTTTTATATGACAATACAGCTGTTCGAACGAGTTTAAGACTTATAATTAGGTTTATATGCGGGATTATTTTTAAGTGAAGCGCGATTGTGCTCATTGACTATTTCCCTAAACTCAGAGCGAATATCTTCAATGGTTCCTACAGAACTAAGGAACTCCTCCATACATTCCACACTCTCATGAACCTTTTTTGAATTGTCGTAAATAATTTGAACAAACTCAAATAGCGTATCTCGTCTACATTCTAAGAGAATAATCTCATTGTCTTGTTTAGTCTCGAAAGACTCAGGATCCCCTTTCTTGGGCATTGTCGGCGCCGTAATAATAACCGACAAGGCACAATGAATGGAACGCAGCTAGCAAATAAAATTATATTATATGTAACTATAAGTTTACATTCACTAGCCGGTCGAACGATGCAGCGGCGCGATATTAATAATACAAATGTGGGTATTATTTTTTATAAACGAGATATCTATTTGTTAACTTTTGCGGTTGAAATAAATGTTTTTAAGTGAGTTAGCTACACGTAATTTAGTAATGAATCAAGTTAGCGTATGACAATAAATTAAATAATTCAATTAAGTAGGTAACTCTTTTAAGGCGCGGAAGAACTGAAAGCGAAGTTTGTACGTAGGTAATATTTACCTAGGTAGGAAATTATGTTTAATAAGATTATAAATAAGCGGGCGTTAGCTAGATAAATCTAGATCGAAGCGGAAATGCGAAGCGAAGTTTAGCGGGATAATGTTCTAGATGGATCTAGACTAAGAGGTATAAATACTAGAATAAGCGGGCGGTAATGAAGTACTAGACTAATCTAGACTTGACAAGCGGTGGGTCAGAGGACCCTAGCTTAGCCGAGATCCGGCATCGAAGGACCAAATCTATATGTTAGCGCCAACCAACTGGCTAAAGAAATTTAATGACGCCAACATATAAAGGCGGGAGCGAGTATGACTTCAGCGACTTTGCGCTGCCTGAAACCTGCGTAGGCTGGGTACTGTGCGGCTGCGGATAGGTTCGGAATATGGAAAGCACGCTTACCTTTTGGTGATCTTGAGCTGCAGGGCCGCTGCGCGGGCAACTCGCGGTGCGGGGGGGTCCGGGCGTCGCTCCGATAACGCGACAAGCCTCAGGGGCCACTTAGCGAACAAAACGATTTATCTATTGTCTATTTAAGACGCGGTGGTGGAGTCCACAATTTAAAAGACTCAACAGCGGTGCGGGCGGCGAGCAACTCCGAGGACGCTTCGAGAGCAACTGTTCTCCCTCTCTTCTTCTTGCGGTTAGCGTGCGATGCGGGAAATATGATTTGGGATGTGGGTAGGAATGGATGCCGACAGCCCCGCCTAGCGGAGATTCAAAGAACCTAACAGTGTACCTGTCACCATGGACAGGTGGCGTTACCAATTTGCGTCACACCTAATTATCTTCAATATCAAAATTTGTACGAAATTAATAAAGATCTGTTTTCAATTCAATCCATTATTTTTGGTAGACCGATAATAAACCACTTATTATTCCACACCGAGCGTAAAAGTCATAAAAATGGCAATAAAATAATAATATTCTTGTGTCGATATTCTGTTAGTAATCATAATAATGTTGTCGTGAGTGAATGTTTCCGTAATATTAGTTCGTGATCTGACTCGAAAAGATAAGACGTAGATTTTATAAAAAGCCTAATCGAAGCAAAAGTTGTACTCCACGGATGACTGATAAATGGTACTCGTAGTGGTTTAAACGGTCATATCGCTGCTTCTTACCACGTTTTATGTTGTTTGGTACCTACAGAGAATGATATTTTTTGAGATTTATAAGTTATTGTTCTGAGTTTGGATGTTGTTTGTGTCGGTTTATGTATTTGTAAATATGCGCTGTTTTTTTTGAGAAAAAAACTTGATTTCTCACATATTTGTATTCTCAAAAGATTTTAAAAGTGCTAGCAGCGCTCTTGTATTGAAAATAACTATTCCTCTTGGTGCACAATAGCTGCGGGCGTACCTCAGGGCGGCGTGCTCTCTCCATTACTCTTCGCAGTTTTTATCAATTCCATCACAGATCGATTATCTTCTTCCTACCACCTTTATGCAGACAACCTCCAGATCTACACCAAAACTTCTCCAGGTAAATTAAGTGCAGCTTTCACCGATGTCAGTAATGATTTAGTACACAGATTTGTAATTGGAGTAGTGAGTATGGCTTGAATATAAATCAAAAGTAAATAATATTTTTTGTACTGTAAAGTGGTGTGCAATAAATTTAAAATAAAAAATGTCCACTTACTCGATAGGGAAACCGTAGTAAGGGCACCAAACAGTCACTTCAGCTCCCGCCACGGCCTTCACCGGATTCATAGCTCTGATGTAAGGCGACCCTATGTTAATCGAATAATAATGTTAGCACAGCAATCCTCGTATATGTCCCTAAGGCCAAAATAATACTTATCGCTATTTGTTTAGGATAGAAAAGCAAAACATAAAATATACAAGTTGTAAACATGTGGGTTGCACATATTGCTTTTTATTATCGTCAGCAGAATATTACAGTATCTAATTGTCAAATATTAAATTTCCTTTTTTTTATCATGTTATAATACTGTGTATCATAAATAATCGTCGCTTAATTATATTGTTGCTTAAACGAGCAAATAGGATTTGTTCTAGGATAATATATTATATACCAATTCAGAAATACATTATTAAAGTTAAGTTAAAAAGTTAAGAGTGCTTAAATTTCAAATTATGATCCTTTCCGATAATGTATCATCATCAATCTTCTTGAAGGATCTATTCTTAGTGTTATATCAATATAGGATTTTTTCTGTTGCAGAACAGTTCTTACCTGGTTATCTCTGAATTAGCATTATAACTTACATTATCTCATATATTTTATGTAATTTCTTACCGTATACATTCAAGCGGGCTGCATGAGCCACGGTTCCATGATTGTTAGTCGCCCGACACTCATACCGACCTCCATGTTCCACCCGCGCACTACTCAATGACAGGGTAGACAGCACATAGTTACTGCTGGTACCGAGCCCTGAGGGACCGCTCTCCCGCCCCTCCGTTATTATAGCTCTGCGTATAGAAACATAAACTTCTAATCTGTGCGATTTACTCAACAAAGTAGGTCGCGAAGCATACAATTGGGAGTTGTATAGATATTGACAGACACTCTTCGTATAGAAAAATCTTTTGCCATATTTTATAACAACTAAAAAGCTTTAGCAGTACTCACCCGTGATGTGAGGGTATAGGCTGGCCATCTAAAGTCCATCTAAATCTCGGCGGTGGTTCGCCAACAGCGGAACATTTCAAGGCTACTTGAGCCCCCGGCTGGACAGCTTGTTCGATGAAGGTATACACTAGTTCCGGGTGAGAATCTGCACAATTTGTTTATATAAGAGAACATTCAAACTCACATTTGTATAAAAAGCAAAGCATAACATACTCACCGGGGGACCGCTTTAATCGTTTTCGTTTGAACGAACGTACAGAGCTCGGTGCTGACACTAACGAGCACCGTATGCCTGAAACATATACTTTTGTACACACGAGTATGAAACAATAAAAAAAGGTTATCGGATTTCTGTTTAGACCTCTTTGATGCTTTTGACAGGTGCTGGCCGTTTAAAATGCGCCTTTCGTGCTCATTAGAGTGAGATTAATTTATAAAATGAAATAAAAGTAAATAATAAGTTTCTTAATGAAATACTTTATTTACAGGTCTCTTTCTGTGTGGATTCTGTGGAGATTTTTTTATTCATATTAACTTTGGAGTAATAATTATTTTTGAGAGATATTTTATGCTCAAAGTTGAATTTTTCGAACTTGAAATAATTAAAAAAAAATCTGAACAGGTCAAGGATAAACAAACATTACAAATTTTGGCTATCTTCAGAAAAAAAAAATAGTTAACCATTTTGTTTTCAAAAAAAAACTATACGATAGTCAAGAACATCGTTTCACAAAACTGAACATCGAATAGTCCAATTAACTCTCTAAAGACTATAGTATCGTATAGTTCCTAACTCACGTATATATTCAATAATAACAGCATGTATGTAATGATAACAGTTACATACGATTAGCATTAGTAATCATAATAGGGTCGGTTGAATTCATTAACTGTATCCCCGGTGGGCTTTATGCTGCATGTTGCCACAGGTGTACTCATGGGAAATATCAATATGCTATGAGTATATGAACAATGATAATTATCGTATTCACGTACGTTAAACGTGTAAATTTTCCGTTTCAATCGTAATTCCAAAAATTTATTACACTTTTTATTGAAGACTTTTATACATATTCATATCGCTTTAATATCTTAATGCATGTCTCTGGCGAGGTTGATTATAACAGGCAGCATCGTATAGCCGAGGCAAGGTTAAAGTGAAGAGAAGTGACTGGTGTTACGTGTGACAAGAAAATGCAAAGTCATACTATGCCAGTTAAACTCAAGGACCTTGTGTGCAAGACCATTTTCAGACCAGTCCTGGATTGAATGTGTGAAGGATGAATCCTGGCCTACTACCACTACAAAAAACTATACGTAACATCTAATTTTCCGAAATAAAAGTGATGAGGTAGATGTGCGGTTTCACCAGACACGATAAAATTTACAACGAGTACGTTCGGGATGTCTGGATATTGGCGATAAAACGCAGAAGAGTAGGTTGCGATGGTACCCTCACGTAAAGAAGAAGCCGCCTGACTACATTGGCGACATGGCGCTGCGACTATCGGTCAGAGGTTCATAGGCAGATCAAGGACAAAGTGGCAGGACGACGCGATGGATAGGGTGAAATGAAGTGACCCCACCACCATGTGATATATAGTGTGGAAGAAAGAGATACATTACAGCGATATCTCTCTATTTTCCTTCTTCTTTATTTATCAATATTTTGATGAATATTATTTTTGTTTTGTTTCTAACTCAATTCAATAACTATAAATTTTATTAAAATAACTGAAGTCAAAAGACGTAAAAACTTTGTATTAAGCAACCATTATAGGTTATTACCTAGTACAAAATTGTGCTTCGTTTCAAAATTATTTATTCATGAACTCATTCCTGGAAGAAGGTCTTCGTCGCTTTAATTTTCGATTTAAAAGGCAAAAAGCTTTTTATAGATACTCGTACGTTTGTAAGACCGCAGCTATCTAACACAACTATTACAGTGAAATCGAGAGAGTTCGATCGATGTGGGAGGGAAGATAAGACTAGTTTCAATCTTTAGTCACTTATTTGAGTATATAAGTCACTACAAACATACTGCTAATGCCACATTCTAAACGGTTTCAAACTATTTAACACAGTGACAATGTCATACTTTACATAAAACTTACTATATAATATATAAAGATTTTATAACTTATAAATATAATATTTTTTTAAAGACAACTCTCGCATTAGGAATATAAATCCTGTGTCACGGGGGACTTTACAAACATACATGAAACGGACACAAAGAACATCCAGACTCAGAACAACAATTTGCGAATCACATAAAGTGTTGTCCCACGTAGGATTTGAACCCACGACCCATAATTAAAGTATGATATGACATGAAATGTAAATTCAAAATTTGAAAACTGAAGTGTAATTGCAAATATTCTTTATACATGACAAATCAGCATAAGTTAGTACATTCTGTAGAGCCGTATTTTACAGAAAGGAAGTTCAGACCCAACATTTTTAACTGATAACAATTAATAAGGGACTGCCAATATATACACACGTTGGCATCATTTTCATATAACACAGATGGAGTTAAAAAACCTTAACGGAGTTAGCATTACCGTTCGTATTCGATCCCTGAACAGAGACCCATTAATAAAGGACATCTCTGAACGTGTCTAAACGACATTACAAATACCTTATAAGCCAAATCAAATTTGAATCACGTATTTCACGAGTACACATAATATCGGAGCGAAAGAGGTATAGCGTGAGTTCTCAATATGTGAGGTAAACATCATAGGTACATAGTATTGATAGCTCGTTGAAAAATTCACTCAGACCCTCGTTTTACTATCCGTATTCGTTCAGAATTTATAACACAGTGAATCGAAAAAGCTAGCAAAATATTTACAGCCGTGTTGGATACTCAATCGCTGAGATAAACCATGGCTCGATACGACTCTTATCTCCACTCATAAACAACGTATACTGGCTTTGGATAACGACAGTATTAAAACTTTTGTGTGCACATCATTCACGCAATGTACTTAAGACCTTTTTGTAAGCATCCTTTTTATGACTTTCCATTTATTATAAAAAAATGCGAAATAAATAAAATGAAAGTATCTGTTTGTAGTTACAAAGTTATTTTTCACTAAATGCGTATGAAAGCATATACTATAGTTATATAAAAAAATCATTTTTGACTGTTTGTTTCGGATAATCATCTCTGGAACGACTCTACTTATTTTGAATGTATTTTCACTGAATAGCTGATGATAAAAGGGGTAACTTAGGCTACGGTATTCTAGTAACACACACAACGGCGGATAATACCGCGGGGCTCAGCTAGTAAATTAATAATAAAATGTAGGTCTACATATTTCACTTTAAGCATGAAAAGAAATTCATTAAATTTGCTATTTGACCAGCATCGCAAATGGAACGATTGACTACCCTGATCTCTTTGCTAAGTTAAGTTTGCGTACCAACCAAATCGGTCAAAGACAACGACCTTTGCCGCATATGCCTTTTGGGACCACCAATTAAATGAGCAATTCCTTCCTTCTGAGAGGTACATGAAGCTTTAATGAGCTCTATGGCTGTCTACAGTATGACTTGTTCTGTACTAGTACGATCACGGTGGGGCATCTTTTATGAAGGTCATTTTTTACTGCGGGTGTGTGTGGTGCTCAAACAATTAGTTGAAATATAATTATGTTATATAATTATGATTGGAAGATAATTAAATATTTTATTAAGTAGAATTGATTTTTTTTTTTAGATTGTGTCTTTTAAGTATACTAATAATATTTTCTTGTGGAATATTGTGATTTGTACTGTAGGTTTAGCATTAGTTTAACTTTATTTAATTTTTATTTTTCTATTTCTTTTGTGTCTGTTTATGAGTATTTTATGTAAGTATAAACAATACATATTATATTACATAAGTGTACCCATGAGCTGGCGCTTAAGTGATAGGTATATTATTACTTATATACGGAGGTTTATTGTTAGCAACTTGAAGACATCATTTTAGTAACCATAAGTATATTAGGCTGTAAACCTTCTTTAAAAGTAAATATATAAATATTAAAAGATCCCACACGAGATTCAGTACGAACGCTGTGTAATACAATAGTTAGATCACATTTATAACTTCATCACCTTATTAGCACCTTGAATATAGCAATTTCAAAACTCTAACAAACAGATTATTTATATATGAATATCAGAAAATCATATATTATATCTCCTATATAACTGCTGTTTAACTAACTGAGTAATATACCTATAGTACCTATACCTATAATACCTGAGTATATAGTAATATACCCTTACTTATAAACGTGAAAGTTTGTGAGTATGTATGTGTGTATGTTTGTTGTTCTTTCACGCAAAAACTATTGAATGGATTTGGATGAAACTTTACAGTAATATAGCATAAATATCAGAATAACACATTGGTTACTTTTTACTGCAATAATCGAGATACACGCAGACGGAGCCGCGGGTAAAAACTAGTATAATAATAACATTAATTAACTTTATTTAATATTTTGACTCCTATTATTTTACGATTCAGCGATAGTTTTTTTTCAGCGTAGGTAAAAGCTTATACTTATATAATATATACAGCTTATGCTCACATGTCAAATAGATTTAAAAATATATGCATAGTGTAAGAATAAAATAAATCTACAACAAAAATACACAATGTGCCTCCACGTCGCTCGTAACCTACAGGTCACATTTACAAAAGGATGCCAGTACTACTTTGGATGGCAATGCTAATGAAATAAGAAAAAGGTTCACCTTTTTGTCACAAGAAGTTTCCTCAGTCACTTACCTTGTTTCTTATAAAGAAAACAAACGCTCCGAACACGTGAAACTAACGCTTCGATCTCAAGTCGTTAACAACATAATTATATTATACTAATTATCTTTACGCTATGTACTTGGTGATTGGTGTTATTGGTGAACGAATTTCTTGTACAAAATGTTATACTGTGGCAATTAAAATGGTTTTGTCTACTCTGTGTAGTGGACTATGATAGCTATAGTCTATGGTCTGTTTCTCCTTGTCTTTGATTCCCGCCAGATGTTGATCTCTACAGTGGATAGATGTGTAATATTTTATTTAATAAAAAACAGTGGCTTTTACATAAACTTTATTCATTTCTGTCTCCGCCCGATCTCGTACACCTCAACACAAAATATTCATTGCTTAAAGGTATTTATTATTATAATATATTATCATTAATTCTGTGATTTGATGTTATATAATTAAGTTCGTGATCTCACTTACTCTGGACATTACTTTAATATAAACACAGTGCTTTACATAATTGAATTTGGATTAAAATTGTAATATTATATATTATTTAGGTTATTTTATGTCGTCCTGCGTATTACCAGTATACTCAATATAATCGGATTAACTACCATAACATTTCATGATCCGAATTATGGAACATCGGATGCATAATAAATATTAAATCAAATTCTCAAATCAATTTACTTATGTAAGGAAATATTGTGGTTCTACTTACTTTAAGTGGACAACGTATGACTTTACACAAGTGTACGAATTTCTATTTCCAGAAGTTCAATATCTATGCTTCAGAGATTTGCAAATTAATCTTTGAAAATAATGAAAATAGATATTTACCTGTTAATAATCTATCATTTTGATCTAAAGCACCAAGTGGCCTTGGGTGATTGAAAACAATCACCGAGGGTAAGTAACGGCGGCGCGGTCAGTACCTAGATGGGTGACCGTTTGTGCCATGATATGATATGAGCGTTTCTATGATTCGGAGTGCACGTTACGCAGTCGCTCCCGGTTGTTATCATAACAGTCGTAGAGCTTAGTTGAAGGCCTTCTGGTGGCTTAAAAACATCCAACGGCAAGATTACGTAGCCACGAAGTGTCTTGCCTGTCCGCACTAGGTCAGGACGTATGGCCTTAACCCTCTCTGGAGATTCGACCCGAGCCCACCAGTGGAACATTATGGGTTGTAGATGATGATTTTGTTGTATGCTAAATAAAAATAGACAATGAAACCGCAAGTTTTTCTTGTGTTTTTCCATTATTAGTCGTTAAAGAAAAATACAATGAAATAAACTGGGAATCACATTTAGACATTATTATATTAAATAAAAAACTACAACTTTAGATATTCGATTAAAGCTACAAATTTAAAAACATTTTCACAGAGCGCAAAGGTATTGGCAAATAAGCATCTATCCCCATAGTTGCCTCCCGGTCTCATACCAATACCGCCCAATGACACCCACAAAGGTGGACGCCAATGCGAGAAATATTCGATGAACTATTCCAATTTAAAAAGTTCCTTTTTGCTAAATAAACCACACAAAGAACCCGAAATAACGACAACAAAAATGTAACAGTGGATTGACAACCTCAATTATTTAGTTTTAAAATCTAAAAATTCATCATCTTTGCAAAGTTTAAAGTAAAAATCCTTTGTATTTTAAACAAGTTGAGTCCCGCGGTGTTACCACGGTAATTGTTGTTCGATTCGAGTGAAGTGTAGTTATTTTAAAATTCATTAGTTTAAGATACTCCTTATGTGCCAGTGAAAGTGCCGTTAAAATCGGTTCAGCCGTTCCATAGTAATCTATGGAACGGCTGAACCGGAACAGACAGACAGACGCATACACAGACAGATATTTAAAAAAAAAATATGGATATTTTGGATATCAGTACCGTAT
This sequence comes from Phragmatobia fuliginosa, assembly GCA_932526445.1. NCBI lineage: Eukaryota > Metazoa > Arthropoda > Insecta > Lepidoptera > Erebidae > Phragmatobia > Phragmatobia fuliginosa. The sequence continues at coordinate 11,322,437 of OW052074.1, read as the reverse complement.
ATACTTTCATATGCATATAGTAAGAATGTTCATTTGATATTAAACACAGACACTCCAATTTTATTTTTTTGTATAGAAATAGATATATAAATTTTTAGGAAAACTGACACATAACATCATCTAGTCCTAAACTAAGCAGAGCTTGTGCTATGGGTATAACACAACATAAGTAAAAAAAAAACTTAGTTCTTTTCTTTTGTTAAAACATACATATTAGACAAAGAAAATACCCACACCCCAAAAGAAATATTTTACAGATCATACAATTTGATACGGACCCGGGAATCCAACCCGCGACGATCAGCAACCGCATACGCTAACCGCTAGACCAACAAGTCCATTTTCTCGGTACTGATTTATTTTTCCTAGCTAGATACAAAAGTACAAATGCTCGTAAAATACAGACAACAAAAAACATTTGAAATATTATTTATTGGGGCGTAGAAATGTTCCCGAAACGTCACATATAAATATTCGGTGACGTGGTTTACAGATGCATTCGAGCGTAAAATATTTATGAGGGCGCAATACGCTTGAATCGATCCAGACCTCACAGCCAGGACTTCTACCAAAGGTCATAACAATATACATGCTAGCATTTGTCTTCGTCATTTCAACAAAGAACGTTATTCCAATTTCCAAACCTTTTAGGTCGATACATTTCTCCAGAGAATTGTGTGTTTTTGTTTTATTTTATTACAAAAAGAAATAGTAAGCACAAAAATGATTTTATATTACTTTTACTTTTGTTTAAAGATTTTATACGTGCAACCTCAGATAAAAAACATATTCAAATCTTAAAGATATACATGAAGTTACGTCATACAAATACATTACAATAATAATCACACACATAACACACGGCCCTTTGTTCAGCAGTTGAGATCATTAACTATACTGACATAACCACACACAAGCTTCTGAAAATAATTTGACAAAGAACGTACTGGGTAGTATGTTACATGAAATAGGGTGATTGTAACTATTTTAAGTACAAATGTCTACAAATTGTCGTCAATCTTTTTTATTTCTAGGTCATAAAATTGGAGCATCTTCATGCAGACGAATAACACAGCGGCAGCCTCGAATCCCTCATATTTGTATTCGTATTGATCTGTCACATGCCACCGTCATTGCAATCGGTCCATACCTGCCTATGTAAATACCAATCTAGCATGTCCGCTGACACACCATATGTGTGATAAATTATTCCGTTTCAAATTTAAATATTTTGTGAAACAAAGGCATGCCAATTTATTACTACACCATCTAGTTGCTTTGTATCTTTTTAATCAATCTACATGAGTAAAACTCGCATCCAATATATGATATCAGATTTTATAACAAAAATGTTTTTGAATTTTATTGAAGCAATTACGCGAAACTGTAATAAAGGTTTCAATATAAATTGCTACAGTTTCTTTTGTGTTACACGAATAACATAAAGTGCTCTTATTTTTGTCTGTCTCCCTGTTTTGTCGAATCAATTTTAATATAAAACTGTTGAAGGGTGTCACCAGATTTTTGTGTTAACCGTAAGTTAATGGAACACTCTGGACAAGGGTAAAGTCGTTCGTCCTCGAGGTGCCCTCTCTGTCACATAAAATTTACTCTTAATTATTATTCTGATGTATCAATATAACAATGAAGACCTTCAAAGAAATAAAGTATTTTCTGAAACATTTCTTAACTAAGAAACTTTCCGTAATGGATTTTGGATTGGGTTTCATCAAATATTCTTTGAAGGAAATACCTACTCACTCACAATAACGTATACATCCATAACATAACTCATATTTAAGATTTATGAAAAATAAGTACCTAATATATAAACGGTAAACGGTTACCAATGCCTAAAAAGGTTTTAAAAACATTAGCGGTAAAGCGGTCACCACCATCGATTGTGGGTTCCAATCTCATATAGGCAAACGCTATATGTGATTGACAAATATATTGTTCTGAGTCTGGATGTTTGTTGGTTTGTTTCATGTATATTTATAACTGGCTTGTCCTTTCTCAGACTAGACTATCTGGGTACAAAATTTCATTTAAATCAGTGCAGTGGTTTTTGAGTTTATCGCGAACAGATACACATATGCGGCGAAAGACTACATTTTATAATAGAAAGTGAAGTGCAAGACACAGAATATATTCTTAGTGGTGAAATAGTTTAAAAAAGAAAAAACTAAATTAACAAAAAAAAACAGTAGGAATCAGTATGTAGACTAGAGGATGATTCATTTGAGCTGTTCTAAACTCGAGCTGGATTTGCATATTCCATGTTAGATTCAGTTCCACTTTAAAGCTTTGCCTCTAGTTATTTGTGAAGCCAAAGGTCGAAGGTTTAATTAGAAATGCCGTTTCGATTGAAAAGTTTGTCGTGATTGAAATGGTCGCGCCTGACCCGCTCTTTTAGCCGTTGACGTTGAGCCAATTTGATTACGTCTATCTTAAACGCCCAATTAGGAAGGTTTTTAATAACTGCGAAAATGTTTAACAGAGGTTTACTGAGTATGGAGATTAATATTGAGTTCTCCATTTCCGACGAAATTACAGAAGCGTAATTTTCAGATAATCATAAAAAGATTTAAAATAAACATGTATATTTTGTACGATAACAAGTAATGATGATCAACTGGTTTACGTAATAAAAATAAACTAATAAAAATATTTCGCACCAATTTCTTCTCAGCCTGCGTTAGACCTTATTTTTCTCTGTGAGTGACTGCGAAATTTATGAGAGACCCCAACGCAATAAAATACCTTGCGAGAAAATGAAGGAGCAAATCGCAATATATTTGTTTCTTGGTGGCTAGAGGGAGACCGTTTTAGCCATCTGCGGGGGAAATGTATTTTATGGAAACGTTCTATGTCTTATGAAGTCCATTCGTTTAGTTTTATAAAACAGATACCGCCGTTTGAATTATACTCACTTCATATTACTTTTTGTTTCTTCTTAAAAACATATTTTATCGTACTGTTGCAACTTTACTTGATAAACCAAACTTTATCGTACTTTTGCAGATTAAAAAAAATTAGTTTGGGCGCGGGAGCAATATAACTAAATCGATTAAAAAAATACTTTTATTGTGTACTGAAGTAAAAATTAACATCTCACAAGGCCGCTATTGTGTGCGTCGCCATACTGCACTCTCTGCATTCACAATTAGAATGCTGACCGTACTCCTGGATTCTACTCATGGTTTCCATCAGTCAGAGCAGAGTCACTTTGGTAGGGCCTTACATACATAAAAAAAAATGCTACCTGTATTATTGGTAACTATGAATATTGGATTTTAAAAGGTACTTTCGGTAACTTTCCAAAGATAGCATATTCTATCAAAAGTATATTTAACGGTTATATATGTTAACAATTCCATATTTTTCTATTATATTGGGCTACCTTATAGAATTGTGGCAGAAACTCAAATATAAAAAAAAATGGTTTTAAATTTTGTACAAAAAGGAACAATATTTGAAAAAGACGACATTTTATTTAAGAGTGAAGCTCCTGAAAACAAACAGCACTCAACTTAACGAAGTGGTATATGAGATGGGAAGAAATTACCAAAAATATACTTGTGCTTCCATGTGAATCAGCGTATATCTCCTGAGGCACATTTATACAAATAATATCCCAGTATTATGGCGCGCTTTTCCAAGAAAATATCACAAATATATATCATTATTTCTTATCAAATATTACTTAGATAAAAAAATCTTGTTATTTAAACATCCAAGTAATGGTTAAGGCCTATTATATATTCTAGCAACAAGTTGTAAATACGAAATTGTATAGATCTATAGATACAGCAGAAGATCCTGTAGCTTTGCGTACCATGAATGTTTTATAGCTGTAGGCAGAGCCGTCCTGTCTTTGAGAGATCATAAATTATTTACTTACTTCGTAGGCCACGATTGTGCCTATTTTATTTGTCTGTTTACCGTTTTGCATAATCAACAATTTCTGTATTCCACAAAATTAATTATATTATCGACATATTCTTTGAGCACTAAATTTTACATCTTGTTTTGTTTCCAAATGTTAATATTCGTAAAATAATTTTCTGCATTCAACTTAATTGAAACTATCCTAAATGACCCAACCCAACAAATATAAGTCGCAGTAGAATAGAAACCAGAGCCATAAAAAATATCTTAAATCAGTAATTAAGTACTGAGTTAATATTTACGTAAGTATATTTTCTCAACAAAATATAAATTTGAGTAATTTATTTAGAATAATATCAAAATAATGATTAAGATGTTGAGTCCTTGATTGAATTCGTTATCTGTAAATAGAATAGATAGTAAATAATACGTGTTATATTATATTAAATGAACTAAACTCCATGCCGAGATTATATTAAAAGATTGTAGTACAGGGCTCTTCAAAAAAGGGTTTTGAATGAGATTTCATATCATACTAAACAAATGACTACCACGAACATGATTATAAGAGTCACAACTCAAGAATCATAAGTGCAATACCAATCTCTATAAGTAGACTGTTAAACAATAAAAGAAATTGGAGTACAGCAGTATAAACAAAACATCAAACCCTTCAGCATTATAACATTAATATTAATAGATTTTTGTACATTTAAACAAAGTTTTAGTTAGCAACATGCGTGCAAATCCTATGACCTGTAGATCTCAATAACACTTTGACATAAGAAGGGCCGTTTACTTATTTCTGAGTTAGGCGGTATTAAAATATGAATTATTATAAATCATGTATACTGACATCAATGCTGAAATATTTATGAGCTAAGGAAAAAAAATTTGGTGTATCACTATTGAACGATGAATATCGCCAGTAACAAAAATACATTGTTAGCTATTTTTCATCCGAGTAGATTGTACCTGAGATTGTTTTGATACCTTTATGTAAAGTAAAAAAGGGGACTACTTACAACTAGAAAATGTAAAAATAAGAGCATATGTTTCAGCCCCAACAGTGATCATCTTAAAGGATATTTAAAATAAGTGTCAAAATATATACACATTCTAATTAAGCCCGTAAAACTGACTCTAGTCTGCCTGATGGAAAGCATGAGTAGAAACTAAATTTAGTGATCAACATCCTCACTGTGAATGCAAATAATGCAGCATGTTGACCCACACTGGCGGCCTAGCGAGATGCTTCTGCTTATAAATTTGAATTATTTTTAATTAAAGCAAACGTCTTTCAATTTCACAACGCATCAACAGTCTTTCTAAAGACTCTCTGTATTGTTATATCAGTAAAAGACAAGGTTGATGGGGAGACATATTTTAATTAATACTAGCTAACCCGTGCCCACTTCGTTGGGCATAACTTAAATATAAAAGTTAGACATATGCTGTCGTTAACTTTTTTGTAGGCATTTTCAAGCTCCACATCTTTTCTCTAGAAATCAAAAATATATCTTCCATAGATAAGGCAGCATTCGTAAGAAACGCTTTCATTCGGCCGTTTTTTATCCGATTCACTTTGCAAACGGACTACCACGTAAAAGCCTTTTTATTTTTCGGTTTTTTATATAGCCTATGACACTCAGCAATAATGTGGCTTTCTATTGGTGAAAGAATTTTAAAATCGGTTCAGTAGATCCCGAGATTACCCCTTACAATTTAACAAACACACAAACTTTACATCTTTATAATATTATATTATATTATTATATTAAGTATAGATTTATAATTTTACGATAAAATCTAACTCGTGCTGCGTTGCGTTCCAGAGAGTACGAGTGTCGTCTCGGTTATACATAGACGTTCCATTACACATATTATATATTAATTACGCATACTATCTACGTTCTTAAAGATACATGTACCATGTGCTATGCTACATAATATATCGCCTAGTAGAGGTCTGATGGCAGAGAAAGTTCACGCAGCCACAGCACAATACAAGTTCATCCGTATTGCAATAGACTTAAAGCCGATCCTAACTTAGTTTGGGAAAACGTCTATGAAGAATAAAAATAAAAGCAAGAACTCATAAACTGGATATTTTTCTAAGTCAAACTTTCAAGTGGGTAGAAATCTTGTAACAAATGCACCAAGTCACCGACACTGCAGTTATCATTTGCGAACACCGCACGTAAGCACTAAAGTTGCGGTTTTATTTATAGCCTGTCTTATTTTGATACCAGACTATATTTTTCCATAGTCAGTTAGCTCTGCTTGCTTTATAATTTTTTTTCGCTCGTTAGCACTTTATTTTAAAATTCTCATACTTATAAAATATTTACTTAAAATAAAATTGTAGTCAAAACATACTTTACATTCAAATCAAAAAGTAGAGAAGAAGAAGAATAAAACCGTTGCATAATATCATTTTTTAATATTTAGTTATGAATATTGCAGTTCACAGAGTTCCATAGCACATAAATCAGATCTAATAGTCGCTGATCGTCTATTACGTCACTTAGACAGGCCGGAGACCTGGTGACGTTACCCCGAGACCTAGCTGCGGTCTACTAGAAGATAAATAAATAAATAATAAACGAGATCAGACACAATTGAAATCGAAGATATATAATATTATAAATAAAGTTTATAACGTTACAACAGTTATAAGTTAATCTTTTATAAAATACTTATATTTAAAGATATTTTAAGACTCACTCTGGGTAGATATATCGAAGAAGAAAACCACAGAAGTGTCTTTTTTTAATCCCGTGAACATTAATTAAGCAGAAAACTATGAGTATAGTATAGGGTATTAACATTTAAGACTACAGTTAGTTTCTATTTTTATAGTTGGTAACAAGTGAAACTTGTGTATTAATCAATATTTATTCACTGTTATAGCACCTGCAATCAATTGCATGTGTGAAATTATTCGTACAAAAAATCCACTAAATTATATTACAATACGGTTTGTACGTATAGATTGAGGTCTAAGTTTTACGTTGTACACGTTGTTTCCGAAAAGTTATTGAAAAGAGAAATGTAGCGTCTTTGTAAATATTAATAATGTAATCCTAGCAGATTTTGGCCTCGGGGGCCAGTCTCAACACAGACCAGCCAACTATGTAGGAGACATAATAATCTGTGCGCAAACATAGGTGCACTCTCCGTTTATTTATTGCTCGCTGGAGCATGATATTTGTATATTTAAATTAAATCAAAATAATTCAGGATGAAACAAACCTTGTCACATCAGTAGCTTGAGTAAACCATACGGACCAGCTATAATGAATGGATGCAGATTACCCAAGACTAAGCCCCTTAGCCAATAGGCAATATTTTCGAGTTGATTCTCTTTCAACCACGCAAAATTGCTAACGCCTCTATTCTCTTATATTATTGGCAAAAAATTTGTTTTGACCCCGTGATTTAGCGTAGAATTATCGTCATTTTTACACATTTGTTACTTTTCTAATGATATTTAAGTTTGTGGAATGTCAACTTAACTAGGGCTTGGCTTGGTTAACGCTACTTGAGTCCACTCCTCCTTTAATCAGAAGTGGATTGCAATAGGTTGAATGATTGAAAGAATATTTATTTAAACTAATTTAACTTATTTATTTTTAATTTTAATTTAAAACAGAAAATTTATTTAACTTTATACATACTCATCTTTTTTGCTGTAAACGGGACTTTTTCACGATAAAATTAAAAGGTAACGAAAAAAGTAGACTACACAGAGATTACAGCAAAAACATGAGTATGTGTAAAAGTCAGGAGTGTCTAAAAACAGATAATACCTTTGTAATTTTTAATATTAATATTGACCACTACTATAAGTATATTATTCAGTATAATAATTGATAAATTAATATGATTTAAATGAATAAAATAAAATTTGCCAAAGTTAATAGTACTATTTAGAAGCTCTCTCAAACATAGCCAACGTTTTATTTTCTAGTTTCTTCTACGTCCAAGCGTCCCTTTTGTTAATGCGTTGTGCTTAGATTGAATTTTATTGCAAACGGATTTATGTTGGTTTTATAGCAAGCCGTAAAAGTCAGTTCTAACAGATTTATTAAAATAATCTCGGTTTAGTTATCGTTTGGATATTACACGAACTATTTAATGCCAAATTTAAACACAATTTCGGACGGCTGTTGAAATACGATAAACCTAACAAGTCAGACTAAATAAGTTTATGTATTTATATCAGTTGTCTAGTACCCATAGTGCAAGCTCTGCTTAGTTTGGTATTAGATGGCGTTATGTGTTAGATGTCCAATATATTTATTTATTAAATCTCAATGTTTAAGATCACGTTAATAGACTTAGTCAATAAATTTCGTTTACTTTGTGTACATACTTATCATCGTGGTGTTCGTGTAGGTAGATTTAGCCTTTACAATTTAGCTTATAGTAGTCTTTACTGCAGTTAAATAATTCTTTAGACAGAAAGCACTAGAGCAACTTATTTGTGCTTATGACATTCAGTATTATCGTCAACAAACTTTTAATAGGCTACCGCTGGACGTAAATATCTTTTTAGAAAGGAACTTTTGACCAGGCAGCTTATTTGTCAAGTTTTCCTTATCTCTGCAGTAATGTTGTCCAGTGTAGTTTAGTCTCTTCACCAGCTCTTATGAGGTCCACAGGATGAATAGAAGTAGTGCCATTCCCATAGTAATGTCATATTTAGAATACGTCATCATTTATTGACAATAGTTACTACTAAAATATTTTATTATGGCTAACACGAGCCTAAGGTTAACTAAACGACTGTAACAGTATCAACTCGAAGTACATAAATGTACATAGAAATAAGAATCATAAAAGAAAACACAAATATACACATAATTTACACGAAACCATTTAATATAAAAACGAAAATGATCTAAGAAAAGTGTTCGAGAGAAACATTAAAACGGATCTCATAAAAGTAAATAACTTCTTTTGTGTGAGAATACCTTTGCCTCAAGCCACCTCGTACTTTTCTTTAGGGTATTATGTGTGTAAGGTTATGGCCCACATTATATCCATTACATATACAATATACATTACGTACATATTCGAGAATAGACCTCCGCTACTGTTATACAGGGATATTTAAGGGCAAATATGATGATGCCACTAACAGTTATAGGTAAGAGTTGTACAAAGGAACTTGATAATTTACCGTGGGTTATCATCAGAAAGTTTTTTTAACTACTTTTCAATTGAAATATCTGTTTGCGAGTTTTATGGTAGTGGACTACTACTTTATTGAACTTTCAAGGAAAAGTATAGTGGTTCTGATAACTTTTTTATTTATCCTAACTTGTAAAATGCACTAGGAAAACTTCGAACAAAAATAAAGAAATAGGTATTAAGTAAACTTCCCAATTTCTATTGGACACGATTTTAAATCATCTACCATTATGGGTGACTACGGAACCCCATTCTATGCGTGGCCTGACACTCACTTGGGTTTTAATTAATAATGTCATTTACTTCAACTAATGTTATGTCAATTGAATTAAGGAACCTTATAAAAATTATCTCAATTAAGTGTGTATTTTTTTTTTTTAATTCACATTTTTAATCTGCGTTCGCAATACTTTGGTTATATCTCCTATCCTTCTACCAAAACTATGATGAAAACAATTAAAATCTTAGTTCAACAATATCTGAAGTTAATTAAAGTTATAAGTTTTGGGTACATACCATTGCGCTGATGTACACCGGGGCGAGCAAAGTTCACCACATCACATGCCAACTTGGCACTAACGAATTTAGTGCTGCGGAACTCGATGTAGTGTTTATGTCTGAAACAAAATTATGTTTGATGCATCATTCATAATTTCATAAAAGTATCAATTTAGATATAAAAAAAATAGGTGTGAAATAAAAATAATATTCTTGTCATACCTAATATCTTGTAATTAGATGCTCCGACCAGACTAGGTGATCTTAATAACCGCGGCCTTTCGATAAACTAATGTGTAATTGTGATGACTATTAATGTTATTACTTAATTTACTAATAATAAACTTATTATAGTATTAATTAATAGTTCGATTTAACAGAAGTTAAAGTATATAACTTGAGATCCATCTCGAAAGGTTTCAAACCCAATTTTAGAAAATAGGAAAAGCTTAAGTCTAATGACACATTTTCTGGAGTCTATATTTATTTGTTAAAGAACCAAAAGATATACATTAAAATCTTCAACTGATATATGATTTATACTTCTCATAGGAGCCCATATTACATACAAGCATTGTATATTTACTTATGTATTCCTGTTCCCATTTGTATTAAGAGCATATTTATGATTACAACCCACTGTGACCCATTTAAGCGAAACCTTCTAGCATCCTTAATGTTTCTTATTTTATGGCTGAATAATGTTTTTACTAAGTGAAGTAATTTATTTGTTCTGTCCACATAGCCGTCGGCAAGATATAAAAATCAAATAAATCAACTCAAAGGAATAATGGAGATGAGGAAGATAAGACTGAGGTATATTTAATGAAGTTTCAAGCATAATATGAGTTATTCTGTTAGAAATATAAATTATATCATTCGATTGGCGACATCCCGGCGACAAAGAAGGCAATTCAATTTATTAATTGTAGAAAATTAAAAGGCAGTAATTTGGGTCGTTTTGTTTGATGTACAGCCACATCGCAGCCGTGCTAGGGAGGGACACAAGAGCCTACCAATTACACCCCACAGGGGACTGAATAACGAACTGAAATTATTTTCCTCGAGCTCGCCTTTTGCTCGAAACCTCTACTAATTGCTTACCTACATATGTACGTCTGAAAAAAGTGAGGAAAAATGTACATAGACTCCTAATTTATTTGGGTAGTGTAATGTATCCATGATCTCCCTTATTATATGAACATGCTTTCATTAGCTAGCTGTTAGTATTAAACAGTTAAGAATGAGTAAACAGTATTTATCTGCTTAATTTAGACGAATCATCTCTTTTCTAACAAAAGATTATTTTATAATATCAGTTTTAGCCTAAAAAGAAATGTCATATTAATACAATCATTTGGTAGTTTTACCTGGAAAGTTATCTGGGAGTTTTGAAAATTGGTAATTTTATATATTTCGAAATGCTCTTTGTGAATTTCAATTTGCCACCTCGTAACATTGCCGCTCGCGCCGCCATATTGGAAAAATGGCTTTAAAACCAGTTTTTTTTAAATATCTCCTTTCCGACTCGTTTTACGATAAAAATAGCTATGAATAAATTAAACTAGAGAAAAATTTCCTATAATTTATGACCTGACCTTTTCTTTTGAAAAATCAATAGTTTTAGTGTACGTGCGCCGCAAAGTCTACTTCAACATTCGTTCTGGTCAAAAAGTCATTTCCACACCACCATGAGGTAGAGTAAGTGTCGAGTCTGTTTTATCGTAAATATGTATGCATGTTAATGCTGATACTTCTAAACCAATTTTAAAAATATTATGTACTGTTTTTTTTTTCAAAAAATTATCTGACAGAGATCTTCATAATAAGAAGATCTCTGTCATATACTCCAATCATCTTTCCTTTCCTAGCCTTCATTATTCCCAAATTTTTTTGAGGTCGGCTACAAGTTTAGAACGACTAGTATCGGACCTCGGCAAACCTAAGGGTAAACTGAATTCGACGATTGAACTAGTTGTCAGTGTAAATTGAGGGCCCTGACTTCCCAACAACGATTGCCAGAGATATTCATGACAATTGGTACCGACGGCTTAACGTGTTCTCCGAGGTACGACCAAAAACACAACCATACACTACCGAGGTAGTCGGTACGTTTTTACTTTTAATCTATTACATATGTCTCGTGTATATGCATCGTTCATTTAAATCAAAGTTACAATTTGTATATTTAAGCAAACCAAAGTGACTCTAGTCTGCCTGATGAAAAGCATGAGTAGAATCCAAGAGTAGTGAACACAACCCTCATTGTGAGTACAAACAATGCAGCATGCAGTATGGCGGCTTGGTGAGATGCTCTATATCACGCCATTTACAGATGTTATGTTATACTAACCTTTGCCTGCGACGTAATCCGCGTGGAGGTCATTATCAAACATCGTAGAGATTATAGTGAATCAAGACTTTGAGCAATAACTAAATGACCTAATGAACAACGTTCGTAGCGCCGTTTATGGTTTGGAACCGTTAAATAAAAAAAATGTTTTCCATACAAACTTGTACCCCTTTTGACGTCATTAGTGTAATGATTTTATGACTTTAAATAATAATAATTTTAAAGGCTCCAAGTAGATATTTACATTGCTTAAGATAGATTTAGGCATAATTTCATGTTTGTAAATCCATTGATTAGAGTCGATTCCGATCAGTGAATTGAATAGATATAGCTTTTTCTTCCTTTATGTCCGTAATTCATGATGTACACAAAAACTTTTGATGTGAAACATCTATAGCCGCACGTAAAACAGATTTCTGGCCTGGCGACGCGTGCGGCCTGGCGACGCGTCGCCACGGCACGCTATACGATGGTATATATATACAGTCTACTACAGTCTACTACTGCATATAGACTACTATTTTAATAATTAGTAATATTTTATTTTATCATTATGACATATTTAGTTCCTATTACAATATGTTCTTTTCTGCATAGGTATTACTTTTACAAAATAATGGCGATGTTTCACATCTGCCAGGCGTCCCGTGACGGCTCACATTTTTTTAAAGTTAAATCTACACAATATCGCTCAATTAGGTATTGCATTATGAAAAAAATGACTTAAATGATTAATAGGTTGGCTTTAATTATTTTTGAAAATGACAGATGTTTTTCCACTAAAACCCATAAATGATACTAAATAAACTTATTGTCGCCTTAAAACAAGGAATGTTATGAACACAAAACTTTTAATGTGTATTTTCATTCTGAAATGACAAGATTTATTTACTTTTAATAGGCTGTTGTAAGTGGAAATATGTAAATAAAGAAAGTTTGTGTCGTTGAACATTCGGATATTACAAAGTTTGAAGGCGACAACGCGAACGTCTCGCAAAACTTATCAACAACTTTTATTGTGATTTTATTCAGCCGAATGAGGAGCTATAGGAAATCCGTCTTTAACACCAACTAAGTAGCTAAGTTAGAGTTGCTTGTTTACTTCTATTTATTGTGAACAAGTTAACTTTGTGAATTTTATTTCTTCTCCCGTGAGGAATTTGTTGAATAAATTCAGTAGCACTTTAAAAAGGAAGACTGTGTTGAAGTAGTGTTTGTAAAGTTGAATAAGACTTTTTTGTGCTTATTTGTAAGATTTTCACGTCATAACTGATTAACGAACAATGAAATTTAGCGTAGATTATTATAGGTACAAAAAGTCATCGATATAAAATCGTAAGCAAAAGTTTATAAAAATTATGCAGACTTAAGTAAATAATACAACTTTTAACAGTTTTTACGAAACGAATAAAATTTATAATCAGAATATAATGTTTAGTTAGTTTTCTAAAGCCTTTACTTATCATATTAAGGTGTCGTGAGTACCGAAAAAAATTAAAACCAAATATTTACCATCTCCCTAGTTAAAAGATAAAACATGGCCACAATTTTAGAAAGAAAATATGGAAACACAACTTCTCCTTGCCCACGTAATATTATTTTATATAGGCTCTCGGCAAACCTGTCGAATCATAGGTAATGGAAAGAAAACATTATATGGGTATAATTTTCAGTCGAGGGCCAGTTAAGGAAAATATTTGTGCAGGAGCAATTTTAGAACGTTACAACGAAATATTAGAAATATTTACGAAACATTACACAAAAAACATGTTGATTTAGGTAAATAATAAATAAATAAATATTTCGGACATCTTACACACAACGTAATCCAGTCCCAAACTAAGCAGAGCTTATATTATGGGTACTAGACAACTGATATAAAAACATAAACATACTTTTTTTTGTAAATACATACATATTATACATAGAAAATACCCAAACTCCGAAACAAATATTTGTGGATCCCACAAATAATATATGGTCCAACCCGGGAATCGAATCCGAGATCTCTTGATCAGCAGCCGCATACGCTAACCACTAGACCAACGAGGCAGTGTAAAATGTGAAATAGTCAAAAAAATACATGTAATTTACCTACATAAATATATTTAAATAGGCAGACGAAGCAATCAGACATTGAAGATGGGAACCTGGTAACATTTAGTAGCAACGATCAACAGATAGTAACATTTCAATTCCGTAACAAAATGACATCAAATTCAGCCAATAATGCTGCCTAGCCAAATCTACAAGTTTAGCAAGAACAACTAAAACCAAAAGTTAATTAAACAAGGCGCTGCTGCATGTTTTCGGTTCTTATAACTAGTTATAAGTTTATACATGAAGACGTCTACGGGGTTGAGACGGGGAAATTAGAGTAAGAAGTGGGTCAAAGTCGAGTCGGGGTCGTCGGCCTGCGGCGGCATGTCGAGCGTCTAATAATTACGTAACGAGGACATCGTGATGACATTGTGCTCAAAATATTTCGTCTGTCTGCATTATGCATTTGATTAGCTTTATAAGCTATCTCACTGTAAAATGTATCATTTACTCTTTGATTCGTTGCTTTATTTGTGTTTTTCTGTCTTAAATTAATTTTCACCGCAAAATTTTCGGAAAATACTGATAAATATTAACTTCTGTATAGACTCTAAGTGAAAAGGTTTTACGTATATATCATTCATCAAATTTAAGGGTAATCTTTTTGTATTTTATCGTTCACGTTTTGTACACGTACATAGATTTTGTAAAACAAAATAATTAATGCGATTAGACAATAAACATCATAGTCTCGATTACATTGCAAGAATACATTGCATTGAAGTGCCAAATTACATAGATATAATATTTCCTGTTGGTAAAGTGGGCAAAGTAAGTCCGTGTGGTGACGGAATATGTCCGTGTGGTGACGGATTATGTCCGTGTGGTGACGAATTCAGAATACAAAGAGTCACCACCCCTTTCCATCCCGCGGGTGTCGTAAAAGGCGACGAAGGGATAAACTATGCAAGACAAAATCAATGCTAAGAGAAGGAAAACTTGAAACCAACCTAATACCAACCCGTCTGGCCAGCGTGGAATAGTAGGCCAAAACCTCCTTTCTAAGGAGAGGCCTCTATGCTTTTTTCTTAAATAAATACATTTCATATATAGAAAACACCCAAACTCCGAAGCAAATATTTGCAGATCAAACAAACATTTGGTCCAACCCGGGAATCGAACCCGATACCTCTTGATCAGCAGTCGCATACGGTAACCACTAGACCAACGAGGCAATCAGTGTATGACTCCAATCTATCCATTTGGGGTTTCAGGTCGCGATATAGTAAGATACAGAAAGAACTTTGTACCAATTCCATGCCACAAATGGTTTGTTAGTCGTTGAAATACTTGGTTAAGTAGCGACTCGATTTGATATCTATTGTACCAAGTTCATATACGTATTTGAAATAAATTGTCTTGTTAAACTTGCAAATTCAAAAGAACTTCATTTTATTTTTAAAATTAATTAAAATTGAATTGCACTTGGTGGTTGCCTGACTGTACTGTATTTGCCTGGTTTTCCTGGTAATATTATTTTGTAGGTATTTTTAAACTTTAATTTTAAACGACAACTTATATTAGGTAATATTCTTGTGTCACTGGGACTTTACAAACATACAAGAAAAGAATAAAAAGAATACCCAAACACAGAATATCAATTTGTGAATCAGTCAAAGTTTTATCCCGTATAGGATTTGACCGCTTAAACCACTAGGCCAACCATGCAGTCAGAGTTCATATCATTAAATTGAAACAGCCTAGTCTATGTACACATATCATAATCATATATTATGGATTATTGATAGAAAATTTTATTCAGTTTGGTAATTCTTAAATCATACTTACATAGAGGTCAACTGAATGAGATTGCATTTCAGTAACGTTTCACACTGGTATCCGTCCTCCATCTCCAGCAACTCGATGAAGCCTGTGAAAATGATGTTCAATAAAGTCGATTGTAATCAAATTAATAACGAAAATTCGATTGAATCGTGAATCCATTAAATTTAAATCGTTAAACAGAGCCAAGTTGAAACTGTGAGTGTTTCATTAATATAATTCAATTTGAGTAGGGAGTATTATACCAGTCGGATTACTTGACTTGTGTGTACGTAGGCTAACACTGCACATCAGCTGAATAATTTAATGGGCGTGTGTAGCTGCTTGCACATCGTCTATTTATGTCTATTATATGAATGGTGACTAAGAGAGCAAGCTACGAAGGACAACAGCATTGAAAAGAGAAGGTGAACTTAAAACAAATCTTGTACCTATCTACAAATTTATACCAGCCCATCTTGCCAGCGTGGTAAAGTACGCCGAAACCACTTTTGTAAATAATATTTATAACAATCAGTGAACTAATAAAAGATGTTAATATGATGAAATCAATGGCCACTTTCGTGTGACACCAGATCCCGTTTATATTTTCGGGCGTGCGCAATAAAATCAATACTGTGAACTTTCCACGAGTACAGTGACCTAGTCATGCGCTATATCTGAATAAGGCCACACTGTGCATAAAGTACTTGTAAAGTTAAATAATACACAACACTATGTTAAACACAGACCAATTACAGATTAGAGGTTTGCACTTCGTCAAAGTGTTCACGCGTATCTCATTTGAATATCACAGGTACACAAGTAAATAAGCCCCTTGTCACCGATGTAATTATTCTAAAGTCCTTGTCTTGCAAAGTTTTGTTCTAAAGTGGTACATATCTAAATATACTGTGAAAGGAAAGTGCGAAATCCTAAGCTAACAACCAACCAAGGGATTTCAGATAGAGAGGTCTGAGGTCCAATCTTTACGGTTGGGTGTCCAGTCCTATATTATGTTTCATTCTTTTTCCTTTCAACCTATCGAAATTTGAGTTTTACTATTTTCTAAGTTTCCATTATTGAATATTTACAAACTTTGACTTGAATAACTACATTTCCATTTTTTTATATGTACAAGAAGTGACATAAAAAAATCTCGTCACGATAGTCTACTAGAATAGTCTACTTTCTCAAATGATTTGCTAGAAATAGTTTTCAAAAATATTCTACTGCAAAACTTTACTTAGGCAACCTAACAGCTCATTTTCATAACTTGCAGTAATTATATTTTCTTTCAAAGGTTTTCTTACTTTGACTTTGTTATAATAAAAATTGGTTCACTTTTAAATAAAATGCCATAATATTGCATAAATACAGCTCCTTAAAGTTGGCAACTGAAATACTTTGAGAAAAGCGTGCGAGTTCACTGAACAATAGGCACAGAATTAATTTCATATTAATTAAAACGTAGCACAGTTTAGCAATACGAGTTTCTTGCTACAGCACTTAACAAAGACCGATCCTTATGTCTGATATATAAATCAAGATTAATAACACCAGAATTACCCGCAATGGAATATTGTATAGGCCGTTAAAGTATTCTGAATAGACTACAGAGCTAAAGCCTACCACTTGAAAAGCGATAAAAATCCATTTCGAATGCGCATATTTTCCTGCAAGCCGGCGTCCCACGCGGGCCCGAGACAAAGGCCTGTGAAATTACAGTCTTGCTTTTAAATGCGAGAATGAATCGCAATGTCTCATCCCCTCAAAGCTTTACGAGCTCTCTTGTGGAACACTGCACTATGTCTCACCCATTCTTGAATATACAGAAGCTTTGTGTTGTGACTATATTATGTTTATAATAAAGGATTGTAAATTATGCTAATTAATTAGCTACTTTAAAAATATATCATATATATTCTTAATATAATTATATGTAAAGTGTTAATATGATCGAATGCAAATGA
This sequence comes from Phragmatobia fuliginosa, assembly GCA_932526445.1. NCBI lineage: Eukaryota > Metazoa > Arthropoda > Insecta > Lepidoptera > Erebidae > Phragmatobia > Phragmatobia fuliginosa. Next base: position 11,304,662 of record OW052074.1, on the reverse strand, counting down.
AATATCTTTATTATTTTAAAACATGTCGCTGGCTGGTTAAGTTCAGCAATAAATCTCACAAGAGAACAACGCAACAGAGTCGGATACAAAATGCCAATAACGATTAGTTTTAAAGAGTGAAATTAAAAGTAATCGCAACTAATGTACAACTCCCTATACTGAGTAAACAGGATTGAATGATAAGAATACTTGTCATGCATTAGGCCCCTGAATATAAATGTAACACAGGCTGAAAGGAACAAAATCTGTGTTTGAAAAGTATTAGTAGGCGAAACTATTTGAGATTTTTACTCCAAACAGGCAAACCAACGCGAGAATATCAAAATGTAGCAAGTTCTCTTTCAAAGTCGGCAGCTTTTCATTTGTAGGATGTGTTGCCTCAAGACAAAACCACCGGGAATTACACTCTTGTTCCTCAAATACGAGCATGTAGCGTAATATCTTTCCCTTTGAAAGCTAGAGAAACTCATAAACACCGTAGCTTGAATGCTTTTATGCTTGTGGTTTTCTTTTAGTTTTCTGAATTTTTGCATTTATATTCGTTATAACAAATAAATTTAATAAAAATAACGGTACACTATTTATTTTAGGTTCATTTGAATATTTCATTGTTGGAATACGTGTTAACGTGTTAATGATTCGTTCACTCTCCCAAGTTCAATGATTTGTTCGTTATTAGTCCTGTATTGTACTGTCGGGTTACTAATGATACCGCCCTTCATGAAAAGATACTTGAATGTTCCGTTTTCATTTCTCATTTGTTCCGTGACCGAAGCGCTTGGAGACAGCAGGCAATGGAGACAAAGTACAGCGAAATTGCGGGGACGACGCTAATGCTACGGGCGGGTCGAAGCTGGCCCTCTATTGTACTTTATGTCGCACAAACAAGATGTTTGATGAACCCACATTACGGCCAGTGGATCGAATTAGGCTGGTAATTTATCGTATTGTAGGAGCGGTCACATTGAAAAAGCTGCCGACGCAAAACTTGTTACTCTACCTGTCAGTGGATATTGGAATTTATAGTAGATATAAAAAGGAAATTACAAGCTATAAAGGTGGGTTATATACTCTTCTGCTTATATTAATAAAAAATCTAGTCAAGGTTCTGGTATCAAATAAACAACACATTTAGCAAATATATTCTTAGATTAAAAGTTTTTTATTGAGTACGCATTCATAAAGTTTAAGTTATGTCGTTTAGAAAAAATTAAGTCTTGATCGTCTAAGGTTGATCGTCCGATGATGACAAAGCGATATTAAAGTTCATGTCAAAATATTAACTTACCCTCATTTTGAATAACTCCCGATAAGAAGTCGGTGACGTTAATGGTCAAAGTTGAACTGTGAACAAGGAACATTATTTTTATTCATTGATATAAAATCAATAGACGGTAGAAAATGAATAGTAGTAAACAGATGCACAAACCGGTCTCGTTCGTGCCAACCATACTTATACCGCCTAAGTACTACTGTTATGGTAAATAGGGGTTCACACATTACATATTACATCGCACTTCTTATCTCATCCTATGCTTAAGTTGTCTATATATATTTTTGAGAACTCAAACTTTATTTTTTCATATCTTTTTAAATATTACTTTTAGTTCAGACAGACTACATTTTTATATTCGTGGTTATGTAGTTACCTCCTTCAAAAATGATGTTCAGCTAAAATTAGTTGAACTAGTAGCCGACCTTATAATAATCTTGGTGTTAATAAAAGCTAGGAAGATGATGTTATCTTATATCGTTTTACTATTTTTTTGAAATAAAAGTAAGAGATGTTTGACGTATAATGTTTGATTAGCAACTGCTAATCAAACTAAATAGTTTCAGTAGTTAGATTACTGAGAAAGAACTTTGACATAAAGATAATTAGTTTATTACTAGCTGATCCATGTAACTCTGTATGCGTAACTATTTTTAATAACAACCCGAAGAATGGAAGCTTGTGAGCGTTTCTCGCCCGTGCCTCGGAGAGCACGTTAAGCCGTCGGTTCCCGTTGTCATGAACTTCTATGGAAATCGTTATTAGAAAGTCAGTGTCTTTAAATATACTGACAAATAGTTCAATGTCCGGATTCAATTTGTCCTAAGGGTTGCGGAGGTCCGCCGATGTTAGTCGCTCCGTATAAAAAATGATATTTCGTTAAAACCCGTTGAATTAGTAGCCGACCCCCAAATATTTTGCATAAAAAGGCTAGGAAAATAATGTTAAAACGTACATGTCATCTTAATTAACCAAAGTTTTTCTTATGCTAAGGCCTGTACAGGCTATATATTTAAAAAAGAAAGAAGCCGCACATCCTCGCTCTCTACGTATGTAAACAAGAAGGCATAAAGTTTCATTTGTAAATTCACAAGTTTGGTAAGAACATTCCCAGACAGTTAGAACACAAATAAATTAAATACAAAATTAGATGTTATAAGTGAGAATTTATGTTACCTGTTATGTTCTCCCCTCTTTGCCGTTACTCTATTGGAGTCGCGGTACGAACATTTGGTATAAAGTTCCTCGTCACCGCGGTACGCCCACATGATGAAGCATCCTTTGTTCGCTGAACCTGTTAAAAATATGCCTGTTATTATACTGAAGACTTTTGTTGAATGGCTATTTTTCTTTACTCCCAACGTTTTGTTGAAAGATTGAGTACTTTCAAGCCAGATCTTATTTCATGTGATTTAAGCTATCATTCAGGATAGGGATATTTGGTATGACGTGGACTAGAAGGAAACCTGTAACTACATGATTCTAGTTCTCACTAGAGTGTCTAAGTTTAAGTGCCATTATGACATACTCCGGAGCTTCAACTACTGTGTTTAGAAGATCCGAAGGGATTTTACATACCGTTAGTTCTATACGGTTTAGACTGCTCGCTACGAACCAACTCTATTTCGGAAATCTGTCTGACGGGTATGTGCTTTGCCCTTCCCTCTCTCTGGTTTGCCCTTCATATTATGTTAATCTGAAGGAAAGTAAAACTTAGAACATTATCTTAACAAATGCCAGAATATCATACTAAATACTTTATTTAAGGTTCTTTTTCTGCAGTCTATCTTTTTTTGGCAAACCATGTATTGTATTTTAGCAGAAGCATACGATAATTGTTGTTTAATTTGCACTTATTTACAAGGAACCGTAACGCTGTTCCACTTTTATGTGTAATATTGGTTTCTTATAGCAAGACACAAAGGTGTAGAAAAATACAAGGTGACGAAGTAACAAAAGAACTCAGCCCGTGGTAGTGCATACGTTACAAAGTGAATTCAGATAATTTATACTTTGACCTATCTTCACAATCAAACTCACAAAGCTTAAATATAAAAAGGTACCTTCATTTGAAACGACTCCCCTACCTATGTGACTAAATGTATCATATAGTCGTTCCGTCTGAAAAGGCTTCCGTTTGTTCCTTTTTTCACTTTCCATAGGGGATGTGAAATACGTGTAATGATTTTTTCTGGTATCCGGTATATTGTGATTCCTTTGCTTTTATTTTTTTCTTCAAGAGAAATCACGATAGCTTTGTTACAGATACGTTTTTTAGTGAACAGATTTTTATATAAGGTATCTGTTATTTCAAAACCTTTTGTTATCGCAATTGTTAAAATATGAAGAAAGAAGAATAACAATACAGAAATTAAGATTGTATGGAAACATGTAAAACACCTGTTTATACCGACAATCACACAAAGAATTTCATATTTATTGGTTATGATAAAGATTTATTGTGTACAATTTAATATTCGTCATTAGTATATGAATACTAATGACGATATTAATATTAATATGTTACTAAGTTATAATGCTAACATGTTACTAATTTGTGTAAAACTATTTTTACGTATTTTGTTTGAAAAAAAAATCTGTCTTCTGTATTTCGTTTAGTTATACATTCTAAGTTGATGCGTATATTCAGTCAAAGCGTTGAATGATTCAGTCTTTTAACAAGATCTTCTAGATTTGACTACTGTGGACAAATCTATCTCAAATACAAGAGCATAATTTTTAAAATAATTTAAAATGTTACTTAGAAGAACTTTAAGTAATTATTATTCAAATGAACCATTAGGAAAGCGTGCATTCAAATATGTATTCATACAGAACAGTGGGTTCATTTGTACTAATTATTTCAGAGTTAGATCTTTCCGACTACCCCTTCCAACTTACCCCATTGCTAAACTGAGCTGAGCGTAATAATAGACAGCCTAAATGTAGCCAGACTAGACATGGTTAGTTAATAGGTACCAAAAAACTTTTACAATACACAAGAGGTATTATGGTCTAATAGTTTTGTATTGAATTTCGTAATTGATTTTAAACATATAGATAGGCAAGATAGGGACGTCTATACAATGTCGGACCGGACACAAAGCGTCACTCAACTTTGACCTATTATCCGATTGAGTAGTACTCAGTCCATAAATACTTATTCCGCGATACCCTTGTCATATATGTCAGTCTGTCACTTACTGCCTGCCTTTTTAGCCTTGCTGTGTAACGAAAATTGATGTGATTGACGTAACGGGTCAAGGTTTTGGAAATAAATAGCAAAATCCTTTAACATTACTTAATAACTACAAATGGATACAATAGTGAAACTGACATTTATCTAAAACGAAATTGTCTGCAGCTATTTACATTTTTTTATTGTATTCAATGTTTATATCATAGATTAAAAGTTTCTTCTGTTCATTTGAATATTTTTAATGTTGTATACTAATAAGGTTATCATTAAGCTTGACCTTTTAAAACTGTTCACTGCTGTAAAGAGTACACCTAGTGCTCAAATACTGCTACATTTAAGTTAACTGTGTATTAGCACTGGTGTGGTGACGAATTAAGAATTACAGATCGATTACCACTATTCATCCCATGAGTGATGTAAGGGGCGACTAAGGGACAAACCTATGCAGGACAACATCACTGTAAATAGAAGGAAACTTGAAGCGGACTCTGTTCCAACCCATCTGACCAGCGTAATATAGTAGGCCAAAACCTCCTTTCTAAAAAGCAGGGTATGTCAAGTGGACTGTCAATAGGAATGATCCTAAGCTGTTGTTTTCAGAGACCTTAAATAACTACAAAATGCAAACATATATGTCATGTGGACCAAATTACTTTGCTTCTGAGAATCGCATCACAATGATGTTTCGTTTTAAGGCAAAGACTACATATCTACTTATTTCTCTTACTTTAATAGACTACGATAACCTTCAGAACCGTCCTTTCTTAAGTAAACCAGACAATGTATTATGTTCTAGTATAGTCTAGGAGAAACATATCCCTTAGACTCAAACTTATTATTAATATTAATGTTCAGAACACGGGTACTATTAATCTTCCATTAGTTGAATAAATGGTTCGTATATGCTTTCAAACTTAAGATTTGAGTTCATATTTCTCATAAACTGTGTAACTAGATATAGGGAGCTTTTAATGAAATATTTGAATTAATTAACCATATAAGGTTGTATAAATCATTGTATATCAGACTTTTATAATTTGCACTGATTTTATTATTCTGCACGTATCTTGTATATTTATTATTTTCCATATTTCATTTGTTTTAATGGATTGGCTGCTCTTTACTTTAATTACTGCACTTCTTTATTTGACAGTAGACGTAATATCGAACTAAACAATGGTCCTTGAAACTAACACAGTAAATAAAAACATATTCTTTACTGTACTTTAAGGCTATAGACATACATCGCAGCCCACTACTGGACATAGGCCTCTCCAATTGCACGCCACTTGGTTCGATCCTATAGACATACTTGTTAAAATTAATTGCCTAGCCTTTTTCATCGTAATTCGTAAAGGATAATCTCCACAAGCGGCTTTCATTTCACTCAACCATTTCAATTGCTATTAAATTTGGGGCAAATTGAATCGAAGCGGATCGGGCGCGGCAACCAAGAGTTCAACAAATAGTCTGCTTCAATTTATTTCCATTGCACATAATGAGATACGTTTTTCAACGAATACGGTTTATATTAAACGCTTTTCAATATTCATTTTCTTACCTAATACATCAATCGCTAAAAACACTTCACTATAATATCCTTTAAAGAAGCGATTCCACGATTTGCACGAGAAAATCACTTTTTGACTTCTCGAGGACATTTGCAAACTGGAGCATTGTCATCTGTCAATTTGCATTTGAATATATTTTTAGAAAGCTACTGAAACCAATTATTTGAAGAAAGGAGCAATATTTGTTCATTAAAACTGTACCCGACTTAATTTCTTCAGTGAAATGTGACTACCTAACGTCAAACACAGAACGGATTTCGTACGGGTTAAATGACAGTCATATTTGCTTGCAAGATATTCACGCACAAGACAATGTATTTTGTAACTATATGCAATTGATCAATGAGAAGATTCATTAGATGATATGGAAGTAGCAACACATGTCAAATGCTAATCTAGAAACGCAAGTGCATTGCTAGGGCTCAACTTAAAGCTGTAGTCACGAAATCGGCGGGAGCGGAGCGGCCATGGTGGCGAAGTTGTGGTGAACGATACGGTAATGCAGTATCGCCGCTCGCTACCCGCGCTGCTACCTTCGAGGTCATTTCCTTATTAATCTATGCATTGGAAAATGCAACAGTAGCGCCGTTACCCGCTTCCCGCATTGCCGCACGCCCCAATCCCCCTGACTTATTTTATGTCGAAATGATGTAACAATGATTAATTTCCATACAGACTTCGGGGTTATTCACTGTTTTTACCGTTAGAGCTATATGAGCCTTTAAGAGTAGAGTGAACAGGTTTCTTTTGGATGGGCGTGTACCATCTTCGTCTTCATCTACACTTTCCATCAGGTGAGATGGAAGACAAACGCCTATTCCACTACTACAATAAAAAAAAAAAAAAATACTATTTACTAGCAATACTCACGTAAATCTCCAACTACATTCTCGTTAAATTTCAATGTCTCTCCTCTGGGTGCGACCCTCCAGCATCTGTCAACAATTATCAAACATTATATTTATAATAAATACTATAAACATATTACATACAGACATTGAGGAATTGTAAGTCGATCACTTCTGAGACCAAGCGAGGCCAGATCTAAAAATGTTATTAAATTATTCAATAAAAATTAAATGAGGTCAATATTTACTTGCTTTAAGCTAAATTTATACATTACGAAATCCATTCTAAAATATTAGAACGAAAATTAGAATATCTGTTTATTTGCAAGATATTTAATTTAGTCTGTTACTAAAATAACAATATTAATCAACAGTTTTCAATGAGAAATGATTAACATCAAACCAATAAACATGGTATCAAAATTTTCCATATCATTAGCAGGTCACGTGGATTGATGGAATCACGCGAATTCAAATCCATTTCGTATTTGAAAAGGGAAGGAGTCGGTGTCAAAGTTAATTATACCGGAATGGAAATTTCCTCTGCTTGGTTTTTCTCGATATATTTCATAACAGGTCTGTGATTCAGAGTAGATATATGACAATTATATATGTACAGCATTATTAAAAATAGAATAGAATACTCTTTATTTGCACACCTTATTACAGAGTGTTACAATTGAGTATATTAAATGACAGATATGTAGTGTACAAAGGGCGGCCTTATTGCCAAAGGCAATTTCTTCCAGGCAACCTTATGATGGATCAAAATGTATTGAAGAGAAGTGGTGTGCATTGAGTTTTGATGTATGTAAATATTGAAATCTATGCAAGGTAATAGGGCTCTATTACCTTTTCGGCTTGTTCGTGCTGTAGCCACACAGGCTACAGCACGAACAAGCCGAAAAGACCGAGGCAATACTATCCTCTCACAGAAGACAGACCTAAAATGACAACATTCGTGCTGTCAAGTTTCATTAGTGAGTGAGAGACTGGATGCTTAATGATGCAGTGGGATCTCATTAAGCCGCCATAGTGAGGGTCACTAAATGCAGTAGCATTGTCTGCAATCCCAACAAGTATGATGACTACTACTGGTTCTACTTATGCTTAGCGTGGAGTCACTTTGGCAAACTAATACGTAGAAAAATATCGGGCAAAGTACCAATGATTGTATGAAAACTCTTGATTCCTAGTATGTAAAATGTTACTTTAGCAGAAATAGTGTTGATAAACGTAATGAAAATATATAAATGTTCTTAACATTAAGAATACTGAGGTATATTCCAGAAATTACTGCAAATGTTTGCATATTTTTCATTTATTATCCATTTAATTTTAAAAGTACGTCTGCTGATAAAAGACTAGATTATTAAAAATATTATTAAGTAATTATTTGAATCAAGTATTGATTTCGTCTTAAATGTAACAGATACAATTTTTATCCATCTCAAAGTCGCTAATGTAACCTTTATTTCTTTTCACCCCTTTCTGTCATTATAATATAATACCGAGAACCTACTATTACCACTGAAACTAACCTCACATTATTTTACCCCCACATGACTATCCGATTACAAAAAGTGCTAACATATACTAGTTGTGTACACATATGTCTACATATATCATGTATTAAGAAATTGAAGAGTTGCTCTTGAACACAATACGTTGCCACCTTGACAGACAATGCAAGTACTTTGACAGCTCTTATGACATACTCGAGACCGCGCTCAGTGACTTACTGGGTCACTTAAAAAACATTGTTATCCTGAGCACTTTCAACATCTTGGACATCCATTTAGTTTACAGTATATTGTCCTCTTAAAATTTGACCTAAAGTTTTATATAAGATGATCTGTAAAGGAACATGTACAAATAGCGTTTATTAAAATAGAAAATAAAATAAACATATCTTAGGAGACCACGGTTATAATCAATCTTTCATGTATTGCTAAGCGTGATAAACATGATAGACGATTCTTGTCGTCTATAGATGCTCTTAACATCGCTAGGGTCACTCATTCCTCCCTGACTAGCGAATTTTTTTGGTGGCTTGTGAAAGGATCACAAGATCACTGCTGAATTAAAAGTAGTGGGATTGGTTTCCATTTAGCACCAATAGTTGTATTGATTTTCGTTCTGCACGTGGACATACTGCACGTCAATTATACAGAATTAAGTTTATTTCCATAGCAGGGAATCTAATTTCAACTCTATTTTAAATAATAGTGACTCTACTCTGCCTGATAGAAAGTATGAGTAGAAACCAAGACACCAGGTAGGGGACACCATTCTTTTTGCGAGTGGTCACAATATGGTAACCCACGCTGTGGCAGCTTTGTGAAAAGCTTCTGCCTCATTGGCCCTCCGGTCTCGCGCTCACGAACGAAATACGTCTGCACGAATACTGTTATTTTGGGTTGGTCTTCTGTGAGAGAGTAATACCGCCGCTGTCGAGCCGACCCATTTGGTTGGGAGGCCGACCTTAAAGAATATGTATCTATACATCTTTGTCAATAAATCGGTAATAGCGACATTAATTATTGTCGCCTTTACCGAAATTAGAAGTAAGGCTAACTTTAGTGTCGAACCAAAAACTTAAAAACTTTCAATAGCGGTTCTATTTTTAGTTCTGTATTATTTATATAATCATTTAGTAACAGAAGTTGGTAGGTTTAAAATAGGTAAAGTTTTAGATACGCCGTAACATTAACCAACATTGTATAAATAATTTTCTACCCATATTTGTAATTGGTTGAAAACGACATTTCCTTTGTAATGGTACTTGTACGGTGTTTCTAATTAACAATTCAATGTTAACACCTCACATTTAAGCCTCCAGACACCAATATGCGGCCTTGGTTACACATTATATTGAAATACCCACTCTCAAATTAATGGAAACTTACCAAATTTTTGGCTATTCAACTTTAATTAATTTCTGTAACGCTGTTTAAAAATAGGTTTCTTTTGATAATAGAAAATTATTTCAATAATATTATAGTTCCAAACAGTACTGAGTATGACTGCCTTGTTGATCTAGCGGTTAGTGGATCAAGTCTTGGGTTCGATTCCCGAATCGAGCCGAAAGTGTTGTTGGGCTTTTCTTACAACATTGGAAGTTCACTTTGTTCTATCTTCTAAAGGCTTACAAAACTATGCATATGATAACACTATAATTAATAGGCATTTATTTTAAGGGCAAGGAAGAAACGTTATATGTAAATCTATGTGCCTTAATGCATTTTTCACAGAATAATGCTCAATTTAGTAGTTCTACAACTACCGTATCCACCATAACACTATATCGTACATTCTCTAACTTTAACTAAAGCAGTTGTATTTTCACTGTTTTATGACGCAATAATCTAATGCATAGCTTAATAGAAAATGATAACCGCTAATTACAGCAACTTTGTGAGGATCCCTTAACGTTTTCATAGTGTAGTTATAAAGCAACACCGTTAAGCATGGCATATCGACAGTTTTGATTGATGATGTGTATTCAGATACTGATATCCGACGTCAGAATATGTAATGGAATATCAATACATCACACTGACTGTTCAAGATTTTAATTCAACATAATGTTCACTGACACACTGACTTCAATTTGTTTACTTCAATACGTTTTTTTTTCTATTATACAAATTCTATTAAATAGTTTAATTGGATTCCATTCCAATATTTACATTAATCAAACATAGTTTCAAGCAATAACTAAAAAAGTCAAACTTATAAACTTTGAACACGTCTAAAACGACATAAAGTTGAGAAAGGAAAATTGGCCATTATAATGACAATTACCCAAGCTAAAATATATGTTAATTAACCCTAAAGACTTACAAATGCAACAAAATAAAGTTTTTAGTACAACTGTCACATGGACAGTTACAATATATATAAGCATCGAATTGACAACCTCATCCTTTTTAGGGTTCCGTAGCCAAATGGCAAAAAACGGAACCCTTATAGATTCGTCAAGTCTGTCTGTCTGTCTGTCTGTCTGTCTGTCTGTCTGTCTGTCTGTCTGTCCGTCCGTATGTCACAGCCAATTATTTCCGAAACTATAAGAGCTATACTGTTGAAATTTGGTCAGTCGATGTATTCTGTGAACCGCATTAACATTTTTACATAAAAATAGAAAAAAAACAATACATTTTGGGGGTCCCCATACTTAGAACTGAAGCTCAAAATTTTTTTTTTCATAAAACCTATACGAGTGGGGTATCTATGGATAGGTCTTCAAAAATGATGTTGAGGTTTCTAATATCATTTTTTTCTAAACTGAATAGTTTGCGCGAGAGACACTTCCAAAGTGGAAAAATGTGTGTCCCCCCCCCTCTAACTTCTAAAATAAGAGAGTGATAAAACTAAAAAAAATATATGTTGTACATTACCATGTAAACTACCAACGAAAATTGGTTTGAACGAGATCTAGTGAGTAGTTTTTTTTTAATACGTCATAAATCGTAACACGCAATATACCTTTCATCCAATCAATACACTAGTATAAAAACATCGATGAAAGTTACAACGAACTACAAGAACTTTAAATTATGTTACTTGCTGGTACGGAACCCTTCATGGGCGAGTCCGACTCGCACTTGGCTGCTTTTTTTCATCGTCGGTCAAAAAATAGAAATTAATAGCTATAAATTTTTGGTACTAACCCGCTATTGCTATTGGTGAAATTGTTGTTTATTAAAACACCACTCGGGATAGAGACAAACATTAATGTCGTAGTCCTAGTATACAATAGGTATCATATTACCGTCATATTGTGTGATAATATCACATTCACTAAAATCAAGAGAAAGGTTATCACTCATGGGACGTGACCTTCGGCATACAGAGTGAATATTCTAACTACATATTTATTCTGCTTATAAAAAGTATTTTCATTGTATTAGGTACGTTTTCTTTACATTTCATTTCATTGTGTTCTGATTACGGCCAGACCCATATATGTATAGCTGCTACGAGAAGTCATCCAACAGGACACAATATATAATCTCTTTTGCAGTTTGCCCTGTTACTACCCTCAAATGATTCTGTAAAAGATAGCAGTTAATGTGTTGTGCCATTAAGGCACAATCATTCAAGACTCATCAACAGCATATTAGAAGCTCTTTATATAATAATAACTTATTAGTATTTAATTAGGAACGATTTATTAATAGAAAATTGCGTCTTATTTATTATTATTATTGCATGTCAAACAATATTGTCTACTTTCGCGAATACCCAGATAATCACGCTCATAGATTTGATGGTAATTTTATGAGAGTACATATTTAAATAAGAGTGGGAATTTGGATAGGTATTTGTGAACATTTGTTATTGACCCTCACCGTAATAATCCTTTTCCTTTTATTTGAAATTCATGTATAGCTGAAAATTTTCTTAAAAAATGCCATTTACCACAGATTTAAAAACCGAAATTTGATCAATTATAACTGACCAGGTTCTCAGTATATGGTACCAAAAACAACCCTTATAGTACCGTTTCTTAACCTTCTCGTTTTCGCCTATTTTGTCTCTCCAAGATATTCCGAAAACAACGTTAACATATCTACGTACCTATAGGTAAAATTTTCCTGTGTCTAAAGTAAAAGAAATGAATAAAAGTATTCAGTGAAAAATGTAGTTAGGGACTAATGTTACTTGAATAGTCTCATCTTCACATCAGCACATCTGTAGTAAACTACTAGTACCTTTGTAATATGAGTTACATATATATGACGGTTCTTAAAAGAAATGTAACCTGTTTCTATAGTGTGTTTAAGCAACTGTTGAGGACGTGCAGGTCCAAATAAAATTTTAATGAAACATATTCTCATACCGAATAAAACCTCCAAATATGCTTTAGAAAACAGTTTACACCCTAATCTATCATTATATCAGCCAAATGCAAATTGATGGTATCATAGGTATAGAACAATGTGGATGCTTTTTATCTATGCAAGCAATATATCTTTAAATATTTCGTGATTCTATAGGACTTTCAATTGTAGTAGAAATAATTATGCAACTGAATACTGCTAACTTTTCTGTTTTCTGCTTGCCTAGAGAAAAGTAGAGATGAAATCCGTTGGATCCTATTCTTATATCCTTCACGAGCTTCCTCTACTAGTTTTTGTTTAAAAGCTTTTATCCTTTGATAAAAGGCTATTGAAACTATCATCAGCGACTATATTTTCTAAAACTTATTTGGATAAGATGGAAATAAATGAGACAGATCTATCTACTAGATTTATAATACGAATTAAGATATTAAATTTTTTCCAAAACTATGTAGTTTTCAATTTTTTTTGGGTATTGTCATGCAAGACTTTAATATCGAAAATAATATTGATACAATTACAATGAAACACTTTAAGTGTTTATAGTAAACGAACTTTGCGAGACTCAAACCTGTAGTACATTGTACGTTTGTTTGCACAATATACAACACAATTTGGCCTAGTAGTTTATGAGGTCGCCACGCCGCTTTCCACTTCAGTAAGTGTTATGGGATCAAACCCCACATGGGACACCACTTTGTGTGATCTACTAATTATTGTTATCTTTTGTTTTGAGGGTTCTTTATGCCTGTTTCATCTGTACTTGTAAAGTCCCCCACGGCACATTATGTATAGGTATTCCTAATGCGAAAGTTATAAAATAAAATAACAACTAAAGCCAATATTTGAATAAGTTAAGAGTACACAACAGAAAAATGCTCATGATTTATTATTACAAGCTAGAATTTTAATTGATTTTCGGTACAAGTAAGATTTATAAACGTACACAAAGCTTGTATGTGTACCTTCCTTTTGTATAGGCAAAGACAGCCATGATAGATGGACGCTCGAGAATAATGGCTAACTTATTCCAATTTATCATAGGATGTCGGGGCACATACATATTTATGTAACCTGTATACGTGGGAGCATGTGGTAATAAAACTAAACTGTCACCACTCAGATATGAAAAGTTTCTTCATATTTGTGTAAGGAGGAAAAGTTTTTATTTGTTTATATAAACTATACCGCAGTTAAAGTTTTAAATGTTTTAAATAAATTACAACACAATGAAATCTGGTTTGAAATATTTGATAGTATTTTAGAAAAATAAACAATTAAGACAATTCCGTATTTCATTTTAATATTTATTACCTCAAATTTATAAGACTAGCTTTTGTCCACGGCTTTACTCGCGAGCGTGTCAGTGGTTGTGTCTATGATTAAAATTTACCTATGTCCTTTCTCAAGTTTCAAAGTATTTTAAACTGTATTTCATTGAAATCGGTGTATGAATCAAACTTGAAAATACGAAGAAGTTTATTATTCGGGGATCATTACGTGAGCCTCCATTTAATGGCTATTTCCTACGAGTATGTCAAAGTCAAAGTTTAGTTATTACAGTCTCTCGTCCTCAAATCTCATATAATACTTACTGGAATAATAAAAATACAGCAAATTGGACATAAGTAGTTGAGGATTCCGGACCCACTTGAGGGAAATCTCTTTCATTCATTGCACGCACTTAGCTTATACAGCTCGTGTAGAATTACAATAAGTTTGTAGGAAAATGAAATTCATTGCAGTTCCCATTTATTGTTACATGGAAAGTTGGCAATTTTGCATTCTGTAGAAGGAAAAGAACAAGAAAAAGTTGTTAAAAATTTATAATCCAACCGATTCAAATTATTTCCGTTTGGTTTTAAGGTTACGATGGTGGACAGGGATGCACCTAAGTATTGATACATAGTAATTTATATTTAAATTCTTTGATACTTCCTATATGTACCTAGGAACTTTTATAAATATATAAATATTTACTTACATCAATATGTAGGTACCTATTTCAATTTGGTGGTAAGATAAATTTCGAAAATATTAAAAATAACTTCATATAGACGTTTACCGCTCATTGATTGCTTAAGCTACTCTGTATCGAAGCTTTTCATATATACCATGCAGAGGTTCAATGATCGGATTATGATGTAATCAGTATAATAAAAACAAAGGAAAGATTGCGAATAGTATGACTTACATGATTGCTCTCGGTTTCAACGGCTACGGTCCAATTACAAGTAACAAAGAAACCTATATAGATATACATATTTAAGGATAAAAAATATAGTGATGTATCCTAGAAAGGAAAACATGTTAAGAAAAAGTTAGTAGGTAAGCAATAAATCATGAAGTAAAATAGTAAATAAAAAATAGAAAAATAAACAGACTTTAACAACCACACAAGTTCATCAAGAACAAAGTAGTAAATCAGCAACATCATTATGTATATTTCCATTAAAGCTATAAAAGAGTGTGTATTTCAGAAAATGGTTGAAACAAAAAAAAAAATTTGAAATTATTTACAGTTATTTCTAAGATTACTACACTACAAAACCTTAAGAACAGATATTAAAAGCAAGATATGAAATTAAATAACCTAATATGAAAAATGCACATGTACATAATCCGATTAAAAATAAAAAAAATCACATACAACACAGAAATTAACTATATAGTACCTAAAAAGAAATCAGTTTGATTTGTCTAATACGAGTACCAAAGGTAAAACCGGTTGAAGTAGTAGCCGACCCCAAATAAAGATGGGATTAAAGGCTAGGAAGATGAAGATGAGTTTAAGTTGTCTAATAACGTCAAGGCATTTCATTATTTTTTTAAAGATCTTTACTAATATTTTTGTTGGAAGATACTGTTAAATAAACCAATGAAGTAACGCCTACTCGTTGATGACATACTCTAAAACATTCCAACATGTCCAAAATATTTTTTAATCACTCAAAGTGTTTTTTCACGTGGAATTTGAACTCACGACAATTAGTGAAGTTGAAAGAGGTGTGGCGACTGCCTGAACTTTAAACTTTAAAAATATTTAAATTTATAATGAAATAAAGTCTTTTTACAGTCTTTGAATTTCCTGTAAGAATAAATCTGCATTACAGTTATGGTCTATTCTTTACCAACCGACTTCCTAAAAGAAGGAGCTCTTCATTCTTTTTTTCTTCTTCTTCTCATCTCAAAAATAAAATCGTTGGAACTAAAACATTGATAACCGTCTTTAAGAAATGATGATCGGGCTAGCGATTATTAGAATTGCATAGATACTTTAAGTAAAAGTTTCATACCGGCCACTTCATTGCTCGATGTTTTAAGTGCTGTACTTTATCAGTTTCTTTGCTTAACTGCTTCTAAAATCTCAGTTCTAGATGGCACTGTTTAGTTTGATTTTGTTTTCTAAGCTTCAGTTGCTTTAGTTTAATTCAGGAAAGCTGATAAAAGTACTAAGTCAATTTTATAGATTTTTGTGTTGATCTTACTAACAGTAAAACGTACCTATAAAGAATGAAATGGAGTGGGCAGAATTCCTGCAATGTTCAATTACAATAATTTGGAATGAAATGGAGTGAATTGGATTGAATTGGAATGGAATGGATTTTTTACAATTGATGTTTATGATATCATTGATTTTACGGAATAAATTTGAAAACATCAATGCTTTTACTGAACACATTTCTTAAAGTGTAAAGAAACTCCAGGAAACTCAAATCTCCACTTGTGTTTAAAATAATTGGCAGATATAAACAGGAGCGGGTTATGGAAAATAGCTCCACACTATTTAGCCCATGACGGAATCAGATTACATCAGCACGTAATCCGCAGCAAACTTGCTGAGTGCAATTCGATTAGAGTCATAATAGGGAAGTTTTGTATGCAAAGTAACTACAAAGCTAGTGTTATACAAATATTTGTGTTCTGAGTTCTGAGCATGTTCAGGAGGATCTGAATTGCAAAATCGGACACTAGTTGTGACAGATGTTTATGGACAAGTTTCAGTTACAACCATCTCACTTGTTACGCAGGCATAGCCAGACGTTATTGCTAGTATAGGCAATGGCTTCGGTTACACTTGGTCACACGCTTTACTCAAAACGCTGACATCGCGCAACGTGATGAAGACGACACCTTGGTGCAACATACATGGGAATCGAGGAGCATTGTCACTTTTTAGGTCGATCGCCGACTTAGATAGTCTCTTAGTAATAAGTTAGAATAAGTAATTGTAATTTGCATTTTTATTAAAGTTAATTTAAGTAAAAAAGGTTTTTTTTGCAACCTCTGCTGCCACCTAACGTAACTCACTTAGTAATATTTTTTCACTATATCCAATAAAGCGTTTTCCCAAACTCTAAAATTTTTCAATGTTCTATCTAAAGTACCATCCAGACAGGGCTCAGGAAATAGTCGCGTGCGTGGACCACAGCAAATGAATTAACATATTATTTTTTTTTAAATCATCTCAACTAGGAATTTATTCCTGTATCTAGAGATTGCCATCCAACGTCATTTTCGTTCCGATCCAGCCGGATACAATCGGACCGGATCCGGACCCCTTTTCGGTTCAAACTGAACTCTTAGTAAGTTAATCAAGTGTATAATATCATTGTACACAAAATAAAGGTTAATCATAAAAAAATACAGGTACCTATATAACATCAACTTCATCCCCAATCCAATATTAAGATTAGACAATAAGCAAACAATTAAAATTTAGTAGTGTAGGTAACCAGTAAAATTTTAACGATGTAATGACTAACGAGATGCTCAGTCTTCCTAAGTAACTTTATAAAATCTAATATAATTAACCTTACGTAATTTACTGAAATGAGATCACAATAATTATTAAAGTATTTAAGAATGCTAACAAACATGACTTATATGTACAGACATCGTCATGATTTGATGACGATGGCACAATTTCATTATCACAATAATGACTTTTTATTATAATTACAACTCTTAAGTTTAGTAAACTTACTATAAATAATTATTTTAAGTACAATTTCAAGTAATAATAGTCTTAGTATTATAAGAAAATCAATTTTGATTTTGAAAAAGAAACGACTATGCATTCGTTTTTCCTGATTTCAATGACTACCTGTGTCATGGGAGCTTTTAGAACTGTTCGTTGCGATATATAAGTTTTATTCTGAGTACCTACAATCAGGATAAAACTTTTGGTTCATATCACTAACAACACCTAATTGTCATCATCATCACATCAGCCTATTGCAGTCAACTGCTGGACCGTCTCCCATTGCACACCACTCTGACATGTTAATTTTTCGAATAACACGAAAAAAGAAATATTATTACATACATACAAATATTTGAACTGGCTGCATGTCGAACTCTTGACTTGTGAGTGTAAATGTATTGTCAATCGCTCAAAATTTCTATTTCAATACATTACAGAGTACATTTCCTAAAAGTCACTATTAAATCCTTCAGTGCTCGTCATGTTTGTATTTTTATGCGTGTGTGTGTAACAGTTTTACCGAGTGTAGCACTTGTGGACTCGCACCCAAAGCCACGTCCTGTTCAAACACATTCGTATTTGTAGTCGCTAATGGCCCCGCAATTGAAATACAATTTCCACTTCCACTTTAATCACACTTTATCCACCGGTGGCAATATTTACAAACGCACGAGGCAGATTTACTCTCTAATTATTATCTCGTGTACGTATAAATTTATTTGGGAAGTTTGACAAATAGGATAAATAATTGTATTTGACCGCTTTCTTTATTTCGTACCATTTGTGGGAGATCAGTCGGACAATTAATATAGGTATCATATTTTTTTATGAAATAACTAGATTTGCTTAACTATAGATAAGTTACTGTTCATTTTCTGATTATTTAATCTAGCTCAACAAAACTATTTAAAATGTAATGTTTTACTATACTTATGCATATTAAAAGTGGCAAAGCTTGACTCATCAAAGAGCCCATAGGTGGCAGAGTCACGGTGATTTCAACATGAATGTATCGGGTTGACCGAGGCGGTACTGCCCTTGACCGAGGAGGCTGTGAGCTGCGGCGGAGTGGTGTTGGCGGTGTCCTTAGACATCGCCAACGCCTTCAATAGTCTGCCATTCGGTTGCATCTCCGCTCCACGGAGTGCCAAAGTACCTGAGGCGGCTGGTGGCAGACTATCTTGAGGAGCGTACCGTCGTGTACGACGACCGACATGGCGTCTTGAGACACAGGGCCATTTCATGCGGTGTTCCGCAGGGGTCTGTCCTAGGACCACTCCTGTGGAACATGGGATACGACTGGGCCCTAAGAGGGCGTCTCCCCCCCGGGCTGGGTGTAATCTGCTACGTACCGTACACACGTAGCCCACACCCCCGACGGGGTGACGGTCCGTGGGGATTTCCACACGTTAAAAAAAAAAAGGCGGTGGTGCCCTCAAACAGAAACCAACCTAAAAATTACAGTATTCATGCTGTCATATTTCGTTGAGGAGTGTGAGAGTGGAGGTCCAATGATGCAGAAGCATCTCACTAAGCCGCTATAGTGTGGGTCACCTGTACTGTACTCACAATGACAAGGGTGAACTCTACTCTTGGATTCTACTCATGCTTTCCATCAGGCAGAGTAGAGTCACTTTGGCAGGTTTAAATATAAAAAGAAACTTAATACTGTAGATATTTTTGACCAGTTGGTTTTAAAGCGATGATGCAGAGCAAAAACAAAGTGGTTGCACAGAAACTCGAAATGAGATTTTGTGAAAAACATTATTTTATTTTTAGTAAAAATAAATAGAAAATATTTTCTCTTCAGTTATTTTAAATCATACTTTGGAGTGTTGTCCCTTCAAGTATTTACACTGTCTTCCCTGTTTCACAAAATCAACAAACCTGCAGCATTCACGATTTTTACGAGGCATCGTTATTTTCTAAAAGCCTCATTAGCAAGTACGTTAAGTAGCATGACGTAAGCTTCAGAGGCGTGAGCGATATCCTAAAGCTGACTTAAACTTGTGCTAGGTAACTAATAAGTAGTTTGCAAAAGAAGCCTTGCGAGAAAATTATTTTTGTAGTTTGAAACTTTTAGGACTAATTTATTTAGTTAAAATATAAATTAGAAAATACGTGTATAAATTGCTCATATTTTTTCATATTTTTATTCGTTAATTACTTAGAAATTATAGAGATATTAGTTTAAAGAAATGTGTAATGTAAGAATGAAAGGAATAAAACGGAAACTATTAATAAATATTAAATCTACTAAAAATCATAAACAATACGAAGTTCAAGCTTTAATTTGTGCTTACGGCAACCCAAAACGAGTAGAAACTAGATATAATTATTTTTATTATTAAATAAATAATAAATAGATATCTTGGTCATCTTACACACAATGTCATCTAGTCCCAAACTAAGCAGAGCTAGTACTATGAGTATTAGACAACTGACATAAATATATAAACATAAATATTTTTGTAAATAAATACATACATATTCTTATACATAGAAAACACCCAGACTCCGAAACAAATAATTGGGAATCACACAAACATTCTGTCCGACCCGGGAATCGAACTCGAGACCAAATATATATAATACAAGCCCGTCTTTATAGATACAGTGGAGGTTTAGCAAAATACAGTTTGTAACTACCATATGATGTAGCATTAGTGTATCTGCGGAAATAAGATAAGCTAGTGTTGCCAGCAACGTGTGGTGTACAGTACCGGACAAGCCCGACACGCATGTCTGTTCTAGATATACTTCGCTTTTGTAAATAGCTGCGTTAGCAGCTTAATGCAGAGATTATCTGCGTTTGACTGGCGTGTACTGTAATGTGTTTGCATGTGTGACTGTTCAATTACTGTAAAAGTATTGGTCACCAATACATATAAAATTACTTGAATTGAATACACTTTTTACAATCAAATTTGCCAACAACCATACCATTTTTTTTTTTAAATCAGTTCAACGGTTTAGCCATGCAAACAGATACAAACACTTAGTGATAAAATAGAGAGTAATAATGAAATTAGAAGAGTTTATTAAGGGATCTTTTTGAATTCAAACTCACTTTTTTTTGTATTCCACTAAAAAAAATGGAAAAAAAAACGGAATAAATAGTATCCTATGTCCATCTCCTGGCTCTAAGCTACCTACTCACCAATTTTCAGCGATATCGGTAAAGCCGTTCTTGAGTTATAAATAGTGTAACTAACACGACTTTCTTTTATGTAATAGATGCTAATAACACTAACACTAACTTTTTTTTACCTGCCTGGTTTCGCCTTATGGCATTATCAACGGTTACTGACTAGACTAGAACCTTTAAGTTTATTTTAAGAATCTAACAAGTTTCGCCAAGTGCTGATAATCGAGAGTAAACATTACCTACTAAGTCTGTTTCTTTAAGTACTTTGAATAAGAATACATCAGTTAAATCGATACCAATATAAATACCCCCAATAAATGAACTGTTTCTAAGGGTCTGACATCAGTTTTCGGAAATCTAATACCCATCAAATAGTGTGCCCGTTCTGTAACAGCTGATGCTGCCCTCGATTGTGTATTCAAAGCCAATCGGGATCTATTCGAGTTCAACTGTGGGAAAACCAAACATGCGTAGAGATTGGTTTTGAAACTAATATTATTTACACATCTAATCTAATTAATAGCCTATTGGCGAATAGTATAACAACGAATTCTAAACGAAATTTTTATAAGCATATACATACAAATTTATACAAAGTATTTTTTTTCAATCGATAAATCCCGAGTAAAATGTACCTATGTACGCCATTTTCATTGACTTTTCTTCGATTTTAAGTAGAAACTTATGTTATTGAGAACGGTCTAAGTTTATTTTAAAAAGATTTGTTATTCTTTTCGACAACAAAACATGTCAAAAAAAGCAAAAAACGAGCCTACGCAGCGCAGCAATGGAAGTAATAATTCAATCATATTTAAAAAGGTTGTGTGGCACTCGGGGACTACCGCGGTAAAGCTATTGCATATCATTTTTTATCAACTTATACCATTATAATTATTTATTTATTTTTTATTTAAGCAGTATTTTTTTTTCTTTCATATTAATTCAAGTTTATAAAACAATATGCACTGTCTTTTACCAACATACATTCTAACAATATTATTGCCAAACAATATAATCATCCTATTATCCAAAAGACAATGACAACTAAACAGAGAACATAATATAATATAATATAATGCCAAAACCTCCTTTCTAAGGAGAGGCCTATGTCCAGCAGTGGACTGTTGAAGGCTGTTGATGATGATGATGATGATGATGAGCATATCTATGGAATAAAAAAACACTAAGATTCAATATACGGTACTGGAGGACGCGGACGCTATGTATTGCGTAAATTAGATAATAATAATATATTTTGTGATTATTTTTTTACAATAGAAAGGCAAGGAAGAAGAATCTAGAATGACTGTGTTGTCAAGGCAACGGATAACGGTGGCGGTAGCACGCATGCGTTAATCTGCCTATAGAGCACGGAGCCGCCACATCCTTGTCGCACAGCAGTTAGAATCATATTCTCTGTCCTTTTTTAGGGTGTTAGGTTTTTCGTTACGGAATTTCTTGATTCGGTCTCAATTTCTTGATTCGGTCTCAAAGTCCGCGATAAAAGCTATGTTAAATATAGCTTAAAAATATAAAGTCATTCTCCAATTTCAAAAGTAACTGCAACCTATTTATTAATCGTGTCCTAAGATATTATCATTACCTTAAAATATGACAGAAACCATTAACAGAAAAAGTAATACTAATATTAAGTAAACCAGATTGCAAAAATTGCTTATTCACTATTTCTTACAATTCAAATACAACTAAAAAGACACCAAAACAAATACTAGAATAGTAAATAGTGGCAAAAACAGAACATTGGCCTGTAAGCATTTATCTTTAACGGAGAGTTATAAAGGGCATAAATAAAGCAAAATCTATAAGGCTTTAAAACAACAATGAAAAATACGAACCGTTTTGCGTTGGGTGGCAGTAGGAGGTTGGGCTGCTGCGAGGAGGGCGCACACGAACAATGCGGCCCTGGCGAGAGCACCGCTGCACAAATAAAAAAAACACATGAACAACCGCTCCAATTATTGACGTGGGCATGAGATGAGAATACCCAGTACGGGCGTGTAGCTTTAACTTTTACTTGCGCGCTTTGTTTGACTACACTATAAGCCAACACACCGGTGTCGGAAGTTAAGGAACTCGCCCTTGTCTATAGTACGTATATAATTGGAAACTTTGATAATGGAACAAACTAACAGTTATATAAAAGTTTTTTTTGTTATATGTTAAAAGTAGTTTATGCCCGCGTCTCCGTCGTCGTCCTCGATTATTGCGGCAAAAAGTAGCCTAAATCCTTCCTCAAGAATTAAAAGTATATCTATGTCAAATATGGGTGCAGTGTACACGGACGTACAGAAAGTCAAAGTTATTCTTAAATCCATATCAATACTATCAAGTCAAATATCACTCTGTACATCTGTCTAGGGGCAAATCTAATAGATTATAGGGATATGTTATAATGTTATAACATTTAACTCAGACGTCGAGTCGGTCTTACGGTAATGTCTGCTTCTGCGAGCAAGTTTTGCTTGCAAAAGAGATGGCAGAGCGGGACCGGGACCGGGAGTTTAGAACTCTACCGGTCCAACAGGCCTGGGAACGGGTCGGGTACCACGGACGACTCAGGAGCTGGAGGTTGCAGAATGATCTTTGCCCTCCATATGCGGAAGGTCATCTGTCACCTTAGCAGAAGCAGGCTGAGAAGGTATCGCGCGCGCCCAGGAGTGACCAGAGGTCCCACTCAGGACGGGGTCATCTGCTCATCAGTGGAAGATGGCCCGAGGTATATCGGGGTCCCACGGCTTTTCTTGCCTGGATCCCCGCCTCCTAGTACCTTGAAACGGCGTGCGGTTTTTAGATGGTTCATGTCCGATATAATGTCCGAAGGGATTTCCGCACAAGAAAAAAAGGGTCTCATTGTTATTTGCGCAATTTTATTTTCGTTATTTTTTACCGAGTGAATGTTGTTAGTGGAGCCCAAACCTGCTCAAAAAAAATAATTATGCCATGAAAACGATCATTTTCTGTGGGTGGAGCAGATCAATTATACTAATATTATAAACGTGAAAGTTAGTGAGTGTGTATGTATGTGTGTATGTATGTTTGTTGCTCTTTCACGCAAAATCTACTGAATGGATTTGGATTAAACTTTACAGTAATTTAGCTTATATATCAGAATAAGACAAAGTATTAGATTATAGAGGAAAAATTATTACTGTAATAATCGGGATATACTGGCAAAAGCGAGGTGACTATAAAATACATAAATCATAAATCAAATCAATCAAAATGTATCACTGTATATCTCTAAACTTCACAGGTTGCTATGCATAACAAACTTGTACCATAATGATAGTTTGTAAATAGCTAATTTAAAAATGAGGTCTGGATATCATGTGTAGGCTACTTTTTATCATGAAAAAACGCGAATGAGATGGCTACATGTGGGATGAAATTTTCTATGTCAAATTAAAACATTACATTAGGACCACACGATGTTCTATAAAGTTATTTAATAATTCCGAGCGGGTATTATTCCTCAGTAAAATGCAAACATATACAAACAGGTAAAACATGAGATAGTCGATATTTGTGTCTTAAAAAATTATGTCTAGTTTAACACAAAGCAATAAGCACTTACTATTTACACTTCAATATAATTTATATAGCTTGTGTAACACGGGCCATTACTACGAATAAATTTACATTAATAAAAAATGGTTTCAGTACTTATTTCGATACGGTAAAACATTCAAACATGTTTATACAGACTGTAAAAATGAAACGTACGTATGGGGTAAAAATAGAAAGACATATGTTACTTTTTTAGGTCTTTAAGAGGAACAATTCTATAAAATGTCATTTTTGTAAAACTTTACTCGTGTAGAGGAGCGCAGGCAATGGAAGCACTCATATGGAATTTTTTTTATATAACAAATTTCATTAATACTTAATTCTTATTGTCCATAGTCGATAGGTGAACTGTCTTAAAGCGGTAATTCCTTAGGGTAAATTGCCTTAGAGTAGATAAACTCGTTCACAAAACAAACTCTTCACCTTTAAAATATCAATATTTATTACTACTAATATTGCGCGTCGTACTTAATAGCAATACGGTAATATAATAGTGTTAATAGGCATCAGGGATTTAAGCTTTTGAAACTCAATATGATGCGAGTCATGTCAGAACCTATCAAGATATTAGAGACGAAGAACGAAAGGTAAGCCAGAGGGATATTTTCTAGGCATGGAGACTGATTTCCGCAACGTGTAGCAATTCTTGTCTAAGAAATTTAAAGAAAACTACAGTTGCGGCTTCTATATTTAAATATGTGCTTATATTTTATACTTTTAAACGGTTTAAAAACAATTAAATATTAAACACTAGCTTTCGGCCGCTGTAACGCCGCGTATAAGTCGGTTATCGCGGTAGCGTGTCCTCTCACAGGCTCTAGACTATCTGTGTTACAAATTTCGTTAAAATCGGTTTAGTAAGTAAGTTAAGTTTTCCCACAAAAGTAACAACAAACATATAACAGACAGAGTTACTTATGCATTTATAATATTAGAAATGACTGGTAAGAATTAAAAGATTTGGGAAACCTTTAATTTTCTAATGATAGATTTTACTAACAAAGGTAATTTTAGTTTGTCTTTTTTGATAAGATCTTTCTAGTAACACTCACTTGGATAAAATGAACTTGATTCTATAAAATTAAATGCCTAAGCATGGAGATAAGACAGTAAATAAATGTGTACTTATTTTTAAAGCAATCGAAAGACAGGAGCACTTTCCTTTACACTGGTGGAATTCTGAATATCGCTAATTTCATTAGCTTCAATCTCAAATGGCCATATTTTTTACTTTCTTGACTAGGTGAAGACGCAAATATTTAAATACTTTAGTCATTTCTCAAAACTTTTAAGGGTAGTAGAGCCACGTTGATTTTAGTCCGAATGGGACGTACCATAGAAGACCTATATAAAATTTACAGTATTGTGACGGCACGTATAATGAGGAGGTTCCTGACTTTGGAGCTTAGGTCAGTGGTCTACTATTTTTTATATTTTAAATGTATTTTTTATATTTATATATTTAGAAATGTAATAAATATGTTTATTGAATTTAATAAAGATAATAATAATATAATATTACAGACACAATTCCCAGTTCAACGTCCCAGTTTTTAGGGTTCACTTATAAAATAAGACTGCGTATTTTATAAGTGAACCCTAAAAACTGGGACGTTCGCGGCCTCTTTGATAAGCCATTACTAACTTTTAGTTCAAAATATACCCAGTAGAATAGGTGCTCCTAAAATCAACACATAATTGAGAAACACAAGAAACAAAAATTTCACGTAAAAGCCTCAGATATTTCGTTTTCGTAACCTTCACCTACATAAATCTTTTAGTACAATGCAATAAATAAACTGAAAAAATATTTCCTTCCACCTCAATAAATCTAAATAAATACACACAACCGACATTAGTAAACCGGTTCTCTACTAATAGTGCCAAATAGGTATAAGCCGAAAACACAAAAGCTATTAGCTATGGGAGCAACGCCAAAATATGAACAAGGGAAAACGATGAAACATTCTTGGCATTTTTAAACTGAAATGCGGGCAATTTTAACCTTTGCAATAGGGTCATAAGAGTCATTCCAACAATTTAAGCACGAAGTTTAGACTATAACGGTTTTACAACTTCAAAAGTCTAGCTGTTTTAATTACACACATTTAAGTATAATAATTAAATTTCAAGAAATATTTAGCTTAAAATATATATTTATATATTATATACATAAATGAAAATGTTATCCATTTATTTCTACGGATCCCGAGTAGTGGTGAAATAGAGATTGTCTATGTCTATTACCATTCCAAATGACTAACACTACTTAGTATCTAAGTAGGTAATACCCCTATACCCTACTCTTCTTTTGTATGTTTAATCTGCCCTAATATTTGAGTGGGTACGATATTTAACGTTTATAAAACCCCGATTATGACGTGGTCCCATTCAACTGTGCCACGCCCCTAGTAGTAAGGCTACACTAATACAATTACACAATAAAAACAGAAAGAACCTTCAACTGTCTTTACCTTGTCCTGACTTGCAAGATTACCGTTAAAATAATTTAAACTGTTAACTATCCTGTAATGCGTAAAATATTCTGTAAAAAATAAAGCCATGTTTCGCAGATGTTTCATGAATGTCTTTGTTACGAATAAGTATAAAATGAGTAACTTTCTTTAGCCTTAATTAATTTCACGATAAAAAATATGCAATATTAATAATAAAAAAAAATTTAAAGAAAATATATGAAATTTCGTAAACCAAAACGTCAGTCAACGGGGCGTGTGGTCGTACATTCGATTTAAAGTGTATTTAAAACATACTCGTATAACTAACTTTAAAAAAAAAATTGAAAATTGTCAAACTAACAATGTAATATAAACGCTGGAAAGTTATTTGGCCTTTTTTCAATACAAAACACTGTTATTTTTTACGGCGAGAAATCTTTACACAGACAAGTTTTAGACTCACATACAAAGAGAATCTGATTCTGTAACTATACTCACACATAGCAATCAAAACAAAAAATTCAAATTTTCACACACACATAAACACATTCTGTGCCATAACCGTGTAATGCAAATTGTGCCCATTTAGCCTTTGCTTTGACAGAGGGCAACGTCTGCGTATACGTCTACTCACTACTTTGTTGTTCTATGGAAGCAAACCAAATGTACCAAACCAATATAGTACATTATCATTATTACTATAAATCATTAAATTACTGTAATATAAGATATATTCATATATCACGAACTAATCAAAGCTCTTTCCAATTTCGTCGAAAATACCCAAGTAATGAAAGAAAATACATGTATTATACTTATATTTAATACAGCCATATCATTTAATAACGATATCTTAATGAAAGTCAGCCTCTTTGACGTAATCCAATCATAATAATATTAATAATATATTATTAATTTCGTCCTGCTTCTTCGGTCAATGAAATCTTTTAATGACAAAATACGATGTGCCTATTTAAAATATAATTTTTATAAAACTGGCATTACTTTAAATGAAATCGTCTAAGTGCGTGGAATTTAAATCTTGTCCAATAGATAATATAATTGTTATGTTTACTTAATATTTCGTTATTTTAGTTCGAAGATTTCCAAGTAATCGCATTTAACAAGTTAAGCCCCTATAACTCCTAAAGTAACATAGTTCTAAGCCGTAATAGTTTTCTTTCAAAGTTCATAAAATGGATCATGATTTTATTCTGATTTAATGAGCCAGCCGTTAAGCTTTTAGTGGGGTGGGGATATCACTATTGTAACAAAAAAATTAACTCTAACTGCTGCTGGACATAGGCCTCTCCTTAGAAAGGAGGTTTTGGCCTACTATACCACGCTGGCCAGACGGGTTGGTATAGGGTGTGGTTCAAGTTTTCCTTCTCTTTGCATTGATGTTGTCTTGGGTAATTAACTCTTAGTCGCCTTTTACGACACCCGCGGGATGAATAGGAGTGGTGACACTCTGTATTCTAAATCCGTCACCACACGGACAGTCAGTGCAGATGCAGATGTATGTATATTATGTATAATGCTAGAGTTGTATTAAAAAAAAAGTTTTTGAGAAATAAAAAAAAATTCTCTGAGTACGGACAATAAAAAGCCTTCATGGCAAGTTAAATCAAAGAGCGCAGGTAACATTCAAATAAACTCTCTCTCGACTCACAAGCAATTACTTCAGATACTCCATGCATTTCCACCGGAAATCGATTCCTGAGATTTCATCCGCTTATTATTATCTTCCTTGGAAAATTCACTGTATGATTTTCTGACAAGTGAGATAAACAACTCTGAAAACGGGGTGTATTATTTTGGTTCTAATAGTTTGTTATTGCTCGTTTTCAAATTTAGTAATGCCTTTACACATTTTAAACATGCAAGTTTATTTGATATAACCAAAAATTGTTATCCTAATTAAGTCACACTATATTTTTTTATTTAATATTCTTCTGTTTAACGTTCAAAACGTCTAAGATTGACTAATATAGGACATCATCATCTGCCTGCCCTTATAGCAATTATATTTGCGATCGGCGCAGTAATATTAGCTATATCACACTAAATATAGATGTTCGTCTAGATATATGCCAACTAAAGTATCTTCTTCTTCCCAGCCTCTGTTATTCCCATTAATATTTGAGATGGACTACTAGTTCAATCGGCTTTACTGACTATCAGTTTCACAAAGTGACTGGCATCAGACCTTCATAGTTCTGAAGGCGAATTGAATTTGAAGGCTAAAGTTACCAGCATATTTGAGTCTATTAACTTGCCAATAACGTTTGCCACAGATGTACTTGACAGTCGGGACCGAGACGGCTTATCACGCTCTCCGAGGTATGGTTGTAAGACACCGCTAAACTTCCATACTCTACCTACATATATTACTTCCATATAAAATATCTTATGAAATTTTGTAATATTTTTAATGATGATAACGATTACGTCATTTTAGCTCTTGTCAGTTCAGTGAAAATGTACCTATGCGTATAAATATTCATCACAAATCAGAATTAAGTAAATTTTCATGTCAATCATATTATAGTATACCTACTTGTGGCGACTTCCACATATAGCGCTATGAAAATGTACAATAGATCTGAACGATGAACCACGAAGAAACACGGAACGAGTTATACGAAGTAACTACGAATCCTAAACGGCGATAGAGAAATTTTCGCGCCGTTTAGCGTAATGTATACAACTTCCCAACATCAACCGTTGGGCTGCAGCCCGTCATAATCACATCGACTGGTCGGAGGATCCTCCCTTTTTGATAGAGGGACATGACACCCGTCGTTCCACATACGCATAGTTTTTAGAGATTTCAGATTATAATTTAATACTGTGATAGTAGACGTAGTGACAATCAAGATCAACTTGAAAATTGCATAGAATTTTGTAAATTGTGACGACTATTTTTTGTAACATCTATAAAGAAAAATCTTCTTGTGAGAGGAGTGCTCACCATTCTCATTGTGAATGCAGACAAAACAGCATTGTGACCCACACTCTGGTGGCGTACTGAGATGCTTCTGCTTCTGTATCATCGGGCCTTCGGTCTCACACTAGCCAACGAGATACGACAGCAAGAATGGTGTGATTTCATGTTAGTCTTTTATACGAGGGTAGTACCGACATCAGCGACGGATCTCTACTACCTTGAACATTTTACTAAAACATAAAAGTGAGTAAGTAGCAATACACAAAGAAGTACTTTAATTATTATATTAATTTTCTCATATTGTATGAATTAATGAGTATATTTCTCGAAGAGAGTTAAGATGAAAGAATTTGGAATTTTCTTGGAAAATTGACTTTTGCGTATGATAGTCAATTAAAACACGTTATGAGCAGACTAATTACCAAATCTCAATCTGAACAAAATTGGCTTTGCAGTTTTAAATTAATGTAAATTCTAGAACAGTTCCACAACTTCTAAGTGGTATTGTCTATTTAAACATGTACATAATTTAGAAAACGGAAACAATTAGGTCATCTCCACGTTTAGGTTCATTGTGATGCCTATTTCAAATATAAATAACCACTGCTATTCAATCGTGGGTGCGGTTGGTCCACAAGCTCAAAGTTGCTCAGCGTGCTATGGAAAGTATATTCACTGAGGGATCGTATCAGGAATGAAGTTATCCGTCAAGTCAACGACATAGCCCACCGGATTAGCAAGCTGAAGTGGCAGTGGGCATATTAGCCGCAGAACTGATGACCGTTGGGGTAGAAGAGTTTTGGAGTGGAGACCGCGTCTCGGCAAACGTAGTGTAGGATGCCCACAGGCCAGGTGGAGTGACGATTTGCGCAAGATGGCTGGAAGCCCAAAATCGATCAAAGTGGTGTGCAATGGGAGAGGTCTATGTCCAGCAGTGGACTGAGATAGGCTGATGATGATCATTTTATTATGTATTCAGTGAAAATTAGTACTCGCAAAAAACATCTTTAATTTGATTAATTGGTATAGTAAAAGACATGGTTTGTTTGAATGTAGGAGACTTCCGTCAATGGCATCTGCAATCTTATCTGAACTAGCTTACTATTGTTTTGTAGGGTCAAGTTCAAATAACTAAAGAGACGCTACGATTACGATACGCTCGTATTGTGCCCCTAACGCATTATATAAATTAGTGACTATTTGAATAAAGATCATTCATTGTATTAGGAATAATTTTACAAAAAAAGCATCACAAAAAGTTTTCGTTTTACACTCTCGCCTTGTAGTGTGTTTTGCTGAAAATCGTTAGAGATCGTCTTACAAAGTGCCTCATTAGTAAGAGATTTAAACCGCGAATGGAGCGTACAATCCAAACCCTTAGCGGCACCATTCTAAGCTTCACTTTGAGCCCACAACCGCTTATAATTTAGTTTAAACCAAAACCGTTATCCCATTGTGTACCTACTAAAAATGTTGTTTAGTAGAAATTGCGATTTACATTGAAAGTTTTTACATGAAATGGTTTTGTGAAATTTAATTTTCGGTGCCGGTCCCAATAAATGCTAAACGCTTTATGGTAATGACATCCATCTGTTGAGTTTACGACAAATAATTAAACAATGTCTAATTTATTAGAAAATAGACATAAACATTTTGATAATTACATTGATTAGTAAATATGGGCTTAAATGAATTCATCGTGATAGAGCTGTATTTCAGCACACCTAATTTACGGCAACACTATCCGTCTTAAAACTGTTCTTACGTTTTCGAATCTTGTATTGGGTTCATTCTCAGCGGTGTGCATGGACGTATAAAGAACAACGGACAGAGTTTCGTATACTAAAACATTGAAGCACCCATAGTAAGCTTGGTCGCCTATATTTACACGTCAACACCCACACAGTCAAAGCAAGTAAGCTTGGCCTCCTCCATTACGCGGCTAGTGTTGATAGAGTACCTACATACGTAGTAAGTTATGAAAATAATTATTTAATTATGCCAACCTGCGTAGTGAAATGTTGTTCCCGAAGCACAGTACGTGATAGAAAAGAACAAGGAATCACTTTTCACAAGTAAAACACTCTTTGATGCTTTATTTTAATTATTTTGGAACCATATTTAATATTAATTTAAGTAAACAAACTTTTATTTGACAAAGGTAGTGTTGCCAGCTTAAGGAATAATATTTCCCTAATTGTATATATATATTTTTAATGAAATTAAATTGACATAATTAATAGGTACTCTGAAGTTACTTTCACTCTTTAAAGTTATTTTAACACAACGCAAAGGATTTTAACATTCTTTTATATTTTTTATAAGAGTCTATTTAAGGAAAACCTAACTTTAAGCCTTATACTTTAAATACTTATGCGGAGAACTACATCAATTACGGGAATATATATATTATTTTAAATTACGTTCACAATAACCGGGTAGTTAGGTAATCTAGATAGACGAACGTTGGAACTCGACCTCTCATAGTCGACCAACCTGAAACGACAGCATTCGTACTGTAATGTCTCGTAGGTGAATGCAAGACTGTAGGCCCAATGATGCAAAATTATGTCAATAGGCTGCCATAGTTGTATTGTCTTCATTCATAATGAGTATAAGCAGAACAGTAACAGTAGTAGTATAATAATAAAATGTCCAGAAGGTACATCTCATCTCATACAGAGATACAGATCTCATTCTCAACGAATTGGCAGATTTATCAAATCAACATTTAGAATCCTTAGTAATATTATAAACGCGAAAACATGTATTATTGTTGCTCTTTCATGCAAAAAGTACTGAATGGATTTTGATGAAAGTTCACAATAATATAGCTTACATACTATGACGGCATATTTTTAAGCTAAAAAAAGCTTTCTAGAGAGCAGGAGAGAGCATCTCTATGAGTTTCATTTCCTTCAATTTATATTCTTGATCCCTTACTTGATAAGCAGATTTTCTATCACTTTTTATAGCACGCAAGGATGACATTGCAGAGAATCTAGCATAACTTTTCTACTTTATGCGCGACTCATAAAGAAATTCTTTTTATCTTTTGTACTGCGTGTTAGCAAGCTAAATTATATTTACTAACAATAATTAATTAATCATTCACTTAGTAGGTGAACTTAGAAAAATATAATCCCTACCCTAGTGCCTCATTTTATTGTTTTGTGTACTATTATTCTGTCTCTCATTTTTTTACGTTCATTATCTTCTAACTATATGATTTTCAAGAGTACGTTTCTGCATGTTGGTTAAAAAATGACTTTCTCACTTCTTAGGAAAACATTAGGATATCCATACTAATATTATAAATAAGAAAGTAACTCTGAATATCTGTGAACCAAGTTAGATGAAATTCCCATTAAAAAGCCTTTAATTCTTGAGGCCAGTACATAGGCTACATTTATCGTGTTAACCGACAGACAACATTAAAAAAAGAGTTTGCATTAAAGATTCAAACTGTCATTTAAATTTTCTACATGAAAATTTATACCTTTATTTTTACTTCCGCATATCACTAAAGAGGCCTTTTTGTAAATTTATCCTGTTTATCCACCCACTGAGTGTTGTGAATATACAAACAAAAACAAAAGCTATACATTACAAAATAATAAAAGCAGCAGTATAATCGATCAATTACGCTATCAAATATAAAACGTCTTCCAAAGTAATTATTTACCAATATTGAAGCTCGAGGATCCGAAAATGTATTTATAAAACAAATTGTGTAACAAGTACCTATAATACCTTCCGCGTGAGTGAAGACAAGAGGCAAAAAACGAATGAGAAATCCATTGGAAATCACGGTGGGATGGGTGTGGGTGTGGAGTGATGAGGAGACGGTGAAAATACAGTTCCCCGGGATATAGTAACCGCTAAATACATTTCATAGTCACGAGTAAAGATGCTTTGCAAATTTTATTTTACTCGAGTGAGAAAATGTTCCATTTATTCTTGTTAGATATTTAGATGTAAGAGTTTCAAAATTGGAAAATTGATATAGATTGACATAGCGATATACTTGTAAAGCTGGCTTCTGTTGTCCTACTGCATTAATCTCGACGTTCTTGGCTTTAGTGTATTAGTAGGTACATAGTGAATATCCATGTATTTCAAAGAAACTTAATATTAATATGAAACATTAGACTCAGACAGCTAGTCTAGATATCTGCTCCTTAATCTAAATGGCTTTGTGGTTTTTTTTTTAGAAGTGTCGTTAGGACCATCTTAATTATGAGATTAACACAGGAATTAAGACCAGAGGGATTAAAAAAGAAATTCACCATTTGTAAGTATACATTTTAATATTAAATATTTATTATCTATATACATATAAACATTTAACTTATACATTTTAATTTTAATGTTTTTTTCTTTTGAATTTGCTTGATATATGTGTGTTTAAGCTCAATGTTGTATGGTGTATATAAAAGGTATTGGGTCATGTTCAGATAATGAAAATGGAATGTGCGTTTAAACTGTTGATTAAGAACAAGAATTTCATTTTTATTACAAATCAACACACTATTCTAACAATTAATGGAAAAAGAGAAAAGAGGGAAATTTCAGCTTGCTTTCTATTCATCATAAAGAAATCAAACAATTACTAACCAAAGTTTATTGATATGACTAATACAAAAATACATCACATTTGAGAAAATACAAAAGAAAAACAATAACGCTAACCTGGCTTTCTTCCCTCGTCTTTGATTAAATAAAGTACACAATATCCACCAGCTTTTTTACCAGAAATACGTTTACACCTTTTATAATTTATTGCTGCTGTTGCGCAAATATGAAAACGGGGCAAACAATCCTGGCTGAAATCCATAAGTCTTCGATTCAGGCGAGCGGACCAATCGAAAGCTAACCCTAACTCAGTTACATTTTTTCATTATTCACAATTTACCGCTTGCCATAGATAATCTCGTGACATCCAAATCTGATAACACCTTCCATGATTTGAGTTTTCGTGTCAAAAAGTTACATATAATATTATTATTTAATAATCTTGTGTATAAAATGAGGTCGTCGCAAGTGGAAAAATACTTCTAATACGTTTTCCATAGATCTCTCTTAGGTTGAAATTGATATGTTATTATTATTATATTGTATAAAACTATTATTAACAGTTAAATACTGTAATCATCATTATGCATGTCGGTAAACAAAAAAAAATGGTAACATCTTTACCACATTTCGATAATTTCCAGAAGTTTATTTTTAAGAATTCAAGTTCATTCGAGACATAATGTGATAGTCGAATGTATCTTTTTTCTTTTCTGATTAATTTTAGTGGGGAGTATTCTCAAACTCTTATAGTATCGACTTTTTATGATCTATCAGTTCAAAATATGAACAATTGAGGTGGAGTGCGTAGTTATATCCATTTTACGAAACTGTTATTTCTTTAGAGTTGCGTTTTTACTCTCAGTATAATAAATTAATATTTGGAATATTTTGAAAAGCCTAATAATTTGTACACCCAAAAATACTTTCAAGAGAATCATAGTTATATGATTTGAGTATTTCCAAGATGTAGTGTGACCGCATACTTTGGTGATAAATAGCCGTTTAAAAGTAATATCAAATAAAGTCAATTAAAAAAGAATAGCGTTTTTAAAAGTATTGAACCTATAAACTTTTCCTTTTATGTGTTTACAACTGCACGATTTACTTATTTCGATCTATCTACAACTTGTAAGAGTTTTTATTTAGGTACTTACAGTTCGCTGTCTGAATAGCAACATTGCAGTAAGTTTCCATTGAACTTCGTCGACACCATTAGGAAAAGCAAAATAGTACTTACGAGTATAAAGCGTTTCGTAGTAGGTATACTGAAACAATGGGCCTCTCTCAATCTTCTCAACTCTGTATCGCATACTCCCATGTAGCGTAGGTTTGCCGCTCAAATGTCAAGAGACTACACGTTTTGTAAGCTAACACATCATGTAAATTGTATCTTATACATTTCACTTGCAATAATAGTGAAAAAAGTGTCATTTAGCAAAATTAAATAACGTGCTTTTACTTTATGAGAAAATGAGGCTTTTACGTTAACTAATTTCTTTTTAAAATTTCATCATCTTCCTACCCTCTTCCCAAATTTATTTGGGGTCGGTGCAATGAATTTTCTTCTTCCATTCTTCTCTATTACTCGTCAATTCACTGTTTATTCCTTTTTTGGCCATATCCTCTTTCACGCAGTCCATCCATTTCTTCTTTGGTCGCCCTCTACTCCTATATCCGTCAACTTTCACACTTAAAACTTTCTTCACTACATTTTGCTCATCTCTACGCATCACATGTCCATACCAGGATAATCTCTTACTTCTTAACTTTTCATCTAATGGTGCTACTTTCAGGCTTCCTCTAATAAACTCATTCTTTACCTTGTCCATTCTGGTCACACCACACATGCATCTCAACATTCGCATTTCAGCCACATGTAGGCGCCTCTCATCCGTTTTCTTTGTTGGCCAACACTCAGATCCATGCAGGACGGCAGGTCTGATGATCGTTTTATATATTTGTCCCTTTAACGTTAAAGGGAACTTAGGGTCGCAAATAGTTCCCGTTACCTGCCGCCACTTCAACCATCCTGCATTGATTCGATGCTGTACGGACCTATCTATTTCGCCATTATTTTGTATCAGGGAACCAAGTTAACTGAAATCGGCGCAGACCGGGATAGATGTTCCATTTAGAGACATGGCAGCAGGACCGGAGAGACCGCCGAAATCGCAGAACATGTATTCTGTTTTAGTTCTGCTGATTTTCAAGCCAAAATTCTCCAGTCTTTGCTGCCACATCTCCAGTCTGCGCTGGACCTCGGACCCGTCTTCACCAACCAACACAATGTCGTCTGCAAACAGCATGCACCAAGGTGCCTCCTCCTGTATATCCGATGTCAGAGCATCCATTATCAGCAGGAAGAGGTATGGGCTAAGAGCCGATCCTTGGTGCAAACCAACAGAGACACTGAATTGGTCAGTGTCTCCTGCCGCCGATCTAACATGGGTCCTAGATCCTCTGTACATAGCTCGAATCAATGCCACATACTTAGCAGGCACTCTTTCTTCTTTCAAAGTCCACCACAAAACCTCTCGGGGTACCCTATCATACGCTTTTTCTAGGTCAACAAACACCATATGCAAGTTTTTGTGCGCCTGTCTGTATTTCTCGCAGAGTTGTCGAATTGCAAAAATGGCATCTGTTGAACCGCGGCCTGGCATAAACCCAAATTGGTTCTTACTAATCATACTTTCTTCTCTCATTCTTCTCTCAATTACTTTCTCCCAAACTTTCATACTATGTGAAATGAGCTTTATGCCTCGGTAGTTGCTACATTCCTGTACATCGCCCTTGTTTTTAAAGATGGGCACAAGCGAACTTACACACCATTCATCCGGGATTACTTCTTCATGTAGCAACTTGTTGAAGAACAAAGTCAACCACTGATGTCCATCCTCTTTCAGCATCTTCCATACTTCAACTGGTATGTCATCAGGCCCAACCGCTTTTCCATTTTTTAAACTTCGTACTGCCGTTCTAACCTCGTCTATACTAATCTCGTTTACTAGCCCTGTATTCACGTGTACATCATTCAACACTCCGCTCCATTCATTTTCCTCATTCATCAGTTTATCAAAGTACGTCTTCCATCTGCACCTTATATCCTCATCTTTTATTAAGACTCTCCCCGTTTCATCTTTTATGCATCTAACATGCTTCAAATTTTTGGCACTTTCCGCCCTATTTTTTGCAATGCGGTAGAGATCTTTTTTCCCTCTGGGATCATGCAGGTGTTTGTGCAGTTTCTTTTGAGCTTCAGCTCTGGCTACTGCTACCGCTTTCTTTGCCTTCTTTTTACACTCATAGTATTCTACTTTTTTTATTTCTTTCATTCTTTCACTTCCTTTCTCATTTTTCCAAGATTTAAATGCTTTCTTCTTTACTTTCAGAGCTTTCTGTATTTCTTCATTCCACCACCATGTATCTCTATCTATAACACCCTTCCCTTTCGTTTCTCCAAACACTTCTTTCGCTGACTTCCTTATATAGTTCGCAATTTTACTCCAACATTCATTCACAGTTTCATTTTGCATTGAGCCCATTTCTATCATTTTATCTACTATTTTTTCCTTGAATAAGATAGCATGCTGTTCGTTTTCTAACATTCTCCACTTGATCCGCGGGGGAGGCTGGTTCATTCTACCTCTACCTAAAACCCTTGCCTTAACTTCAATCAGTAGTAGTCTATGTTGTGCTACT
This sequence comes from Phragmatobia fuliginosa, assembly GCA_932526445.1. Classification (NCBI taxonomy): domain Eukaryota; kingdom Metazoa; phylum Arthropoda; class Insecta; order Lepidoptera; family Erebidae; genus Phragmatobia; species Phragmatobia fuliginosa. The sequence goes on along the minus strand of OW052074.1, from coordinate 11,266,516 downwards.
ACTGACTCGCCGGGCACCACCTTACAGTTCTTAACACAGTGCAACTTACTTCTCCTGATAAGGAGATAGTCTATCTGTGTTCGGTGGTTCTTTTTAAAATTTATGTTTTGATTTTTATCAATTCCTATTAATTGATTATATTTACATAACGTTAAGAAAAGCTGTATTATTGATATTATTATACATATTATATATATATATATATTATTATACTGTATTATTAATGCGCTTAAATAATGGACTGTATTATTCATCATCACTTTCTTCCCCGTTAAAGATTGTATTTTACAAAAAAAATATGTTGTTTTCTAAGTCAGTAATTTTTTTTATTATAATATAATATTGTTCTGTGAGGAGCTGAATAAATCAAGACAACTCGAAGAGAAATTATAACCTTCCCATTTTCTTCGTAGCAGAACGGAGGAAAATGGCATTTTTACATATTGACGTTACCCTTCTCAAACTCACACCAGTACAGTGTTTTGATAACTCACTATATATTGAAAAAGGCGACCCTGATTATCGGCCTATTGAAAGGTGGACCCCAATCTTTCAAGTTTTTATTTACCATTTCGGGAGTAAATAGCTTCAATGTCAAACGTTTTCAACTAGTAAGTTATAGGGATAGTCAGAAAATATTAAAAAAGTTACAGTTATAAAAGCTACTGCATAAAAAAAATTGAAAGTTTTTCTCATAAATAATAAATAAAATATTTCAAATAAAACATACAGTTTTGCTAACATGATGAAATGCATACATTTGGTTAATAAATAAATATTTCTTGATCAGCAGCGGCATACGCTGACCACTAGACCAACAAGGCAGACATACATTTGGATGTATAGATACTATTATTTATTCAGGCCAATATGGCTAAACAAAACAGAAAGAAATGTGACCTTAATTATGAAATAGATCATAGTTCTTTGCGTTAAGTTTTATATTTTCAATTCATGTTTTAGTTACATATGACAAGGGTTAAATTGTGTCGGTAACCACAATGCATTTTCTACGTTCGCATTAAAGATGGTGATGTTATGTTACCGACGTTTTACAGATTTAGTCCCATGGTCCTTGCTGTATTTTTTACCCTAGATACCTTGTTGTAGTCACCCTATTGGTTTGCCTTACACTAATTAACCTTCTTAACATCTACATGAATATTAGTGTAAAGTAATCAGACAACTATGAAAGAAACTAGCTGTTAATCGACGGAGACGAATGGTTAAGCACCACAGCTAGAATACCGGTGATTGGAAATTCTCTCCTTTCTTGTTAACAAATGAATGACGCTACCGGCATCGGATATCAGTCATTTTTGACTGCATGTAACCATAAGCAGGGTTAAGGTGTTAAGGTTTTTGAATAAATATAAAGAGGTTTACTATTTTTAGTATTATTATTATGGACATATTAGTAACCACCAAATTACTTGCTTGTTATTTTTACTCTTCCTAGTTTGGTCCTGCACAATATGTTACGTGTTTTTTTTTTTGTTTTGGGGTTGAGAAGTCTGTAGAAGTTGTTTGCTCCAATAGTATCTCATGCAAGCGTTAAAGACTCTCAGTGGTCACAAATCGAATGATATAAATAACTTGTTTTCTGAATGAAAAAAAATGTTTGAAGTTATAGGAAATATTAAAATGCCCTTGAATTTAATTCGAATCTTTATGTGAACAACAACTATTTTACTTATCGTATCGTGTTCCGCCATCTCAAAGAGAGGATTATTCGTGTGACGTCACTGTTACTGGCGGGCCACTGTCCAGCCGTTGATGTTGGGCAGTTGTGTATGCAAATAGGCGCGAGTATTTCTGTATCGCGATTCAGGATTAGTTACTCCGTGGTTCAGTATTTCTCATGTAGATCGCGCTTTTGTATGTTATTTTTATTATTATATACATATATATATTTCAACTGTTATCAAAAATATTCATTTCTACCTACCCAATCTGTATAAAATAATATTCAAAAATATCTAACATCACACTAAGCATAAAAAATCAAGTGATGATGAGATGATGAGATGATGAGAATAAAAATGATAACCCTAATATTTTTCGTATGAAGTTACAAATGCCCGCATATAAAACAAATTACGGTCAACTGATCATTCATTGATTGTGACATCAAGTTATATACGACCAAAAAGTTCTGACGTAGCTCACAAAAGCAAAGTAAGTTCAGTCGTGTATGAAGCGATTGCGTAATATACCCAATTTTATATTCAGCAGCCGCCACAGAAATAGCAATGGCCGACGTCTGACAACGGAACAAGCTCAAATCGCACTTTTATGAAAGTCCCTAATGATACGTGAAATCCGAAATTGGTAAGATGAAATGGAGTTTCCAAACAAACCCTAATCCCGCACACATCCTATGTATAAGTAAGGATAAAATAGCCACAATTTTACCAACAAGATTCTCGGTAATGTGTTGTGAATGGTACGGGTTGATAAGGAAAAACGGGTAAATAAGGAATCGTGAGAGGCTGCCAGAACCGGAAAGGGTCAGCGAAGGGTGGCCGCTCATCCGGCGGATACACCGCAACCAGCCGCTGGACCAAGAATGTATTTCAGAACATCACAGCCTTAGGGTAGGATGCCACACACTTTTAGAAAACACTATGCCAATACTGAAATTAGGTATTACTCACTCGAAATACCATCTAAATAATCCTTACTAATATTATAAACGCGAAAGTTTGTGAGTATGCATGTATGTTTGTTGCTCTTTCACGCAAAAACTAGTGAACGGATTTGGATGAAAATTATGAAAAATACATGGTGTCCAATTCTCAGACTTATATACCTGTGTGTATACTCAAAACTTTATGAGAATCGGTCGAGCCTTTTCGGAGGGGTTTTAACTACAAACACCGCGATGATCTTTAAAATAAACATAAGAGTGATTTCAAAAGATTAACAAATCATCACCGAATGTACGCTTAATGTAGAAGAAATTTTATTTTCTTCTACATAAAGCGTACATTTTATATTTTAACAACCTAATAAAATATAATTACGAAAATCTCTGGTCATAAAAAACCTAAAAATCGAATTGAAACCTTAAAAACATTCAAGTTTTCTGTCAAAAGATTTTCAATAATAAGATTTTCTTTTTGATCCTCCGACGTAGGAATAATGAAATTTTGATATCAATCCGCAACCAACGAAATCCCTCGAGATAGTGCTTTCAAAACAAGTTTGATTTCCACCCGGCATAGTCAAAGAAGCTTACCGAGAAAAAGTGATGAAAGAAAGAAAGAAATAAAAAATGCACAGTAACACGGAGGTCGGAGTTTTTCCTGTCACCGGGCAGAAACAATGCCTCCATTGTAGTACTGCGGTACGTGCTCCCCGCCCGTTCTGCCCTCACCCCCGCCGCGGTACAGTCGAGGAAACGAGCATCTTTTGTTTCCATCCCTCCTGCCCCGTACGGAAACGAGAACTTTGAACCCGCGGTCATCTGTTTACATCACGCCGACTAGAAAAAAGAGACAACAATTATTTGTTCTTCAGGTCGTTATTTTCAAAACAACAATATAATCATCTTTCTTATACACTGTTTAACAAAAAAAATAACAGTTTTAAAAAACTAAATAAACACGCTTTTAAACTAAAAAGTAGAAAATGATTTCATGTAACAAAGCGTGGGGCGACGTTATTAAAATATTTTCAGAAAGCACCCCATGCTTAACAAAATTAAGCAGGCATGGAGCAATTGATGAATGTAAACGAAGCATAAGAGCACGTGTTAGGACCGTGGAGATCAATTGGCTCTGCCTAGCCCTCTGGGCAATAGGCGAGATATTTTTTTTTTTTTCATAACAAACTATCTCGTATACCTACTATTAGATTAGATATAAATTTCAAGTAGAAGTTTGATTAGTAATTAAATTATTACTGACTTAGTGTTCGACTGTAAAATGTAAGCTAAATGTAGATTCCAATCCAATTCATTAAATGAATAATACTCGGGTATGGTCTGCTTGGTAACTCCAAACAAACAAAGAGCGATATCCGGCACGTAATGTAGTTACAACTTGGTACGGGACTGCGAATAATAAATTATATTTTTTCCTCGGTCCGCTCATTTAGATATGAAAAAATAACACGTTGAAATCTGACGGCCGTTTCAAAGAGCCTTATTTATTCACAGAGCTCTATATTCCACTGACTAGGGGATCAATGTTGTCCTAGCTTTGAACATGAAATCGTAAAAAATTCAACTTATTTATTCATGAAGTTCAAGAAAGGAAAAGAACATTGTTTAATAAATCGTGAATTTTCGGAAGGTTTTCACTACCATTAAAAGATTTTTTTATGTTATTACATTATGTAAGACATCTTAAAGCACTGATTTATTATTACAGAATCCTACGTTATTCCACAAAAACAATGTTTACTACGAATTTGAAGTTAATAGCTAAACCTTTTTGTTAAAAACAGGCTTAAGTCTTCATCTAGTTTTCATGAAACAAGTAGAATAAACCCCGTTTGAATATTTGAAGAAACATATTAAATTAACAAAATCAAATATTTTTTCTCACAATTAATTAATATTTCACAAGACATTACAATTAGAAACTTGTTATATGTGTGTGTATTAACAGTTCACAACTAAAACCAACATCAATTGCCAAGGAGTCCACCAGTAGTCCCCTCCTTTGATGCCTGTATTTAAAAATACCTCCGAAAATTCAGTGCTCTTGACTCTGTAAAGATCCATCTTAACAACAATATAACAAAATTTGAAAAACTTTAAAAACATCCTAAGAGACAACCATTCAGTCAATCATTTCAATAAGTTTCTATCAGCTCTATATTCTTGAACTTATTTACATAAACTTACATCAAACCTCCTGGTGGTTAAATAGTTCAAAATTTTTCGCTAGGAAATAATGCCGTATCCCAGTACAAACGACTAGAATTCGCTGCACCTCTTTCTTTTATTGCACACCCTAATTGGATTTTCGCTGCGCCGTGCATATTTCCACGTCCAAGTGAATTTCATGCTAAACTGAATTTTATTAAAAGAAAGTAACATCGTAATTTTTAACACATAAATTTTCATTATTTTTTGACTGCCTTGTTGGTCTAGTGGTTAACGTATGCGGCTGCTGATCAAGAGGTCTCGGGTTCGATTCCCGTGTCAGACCAAATATTTGTGTGATCCACAAATATTTGTTTCGGAGTCTGGGTGTTTTTCTATGTATAATATGTATGTATTTACAAAAAAAAAAAGTATGTTTATGTATTTATATTAGTTGTTTAGTACCCATAACACAAGCTCTGCTTACTTTGGGACTAGATGATGTTGTGTGTAAGTTGTCCAAATATTTATTATTATTATTATTATAATAACTATGATATTAATTTTATATAATTACCTCCAACGCTGTAATAAAGATGTAATTTTATTAATAAAGATAGTAATTTGCCCTCCTGAAATCTTTATGATTTTTTTATTATTTTGCATCTGGGGCATACGTAACATAAAAGAAATAATCTATTTATTATATGTATATTGTTAATAACATAATATATTTATTATTTTAAGCTTAGCCATCGCTTGTATTAAATGAAAGAAAGTGCAACGGTAACTATAAAGAAAATCAGTTTACCATTACCATTATCACTACTCATCCATGTCAATAAAAAGTTCGAAGGACCAGAAAATTTTCAGCGATTATTGATCAAATATAGTCATTCAAATTTGTTGTTTTCAACATTATGCCTTCAAAATCATTTTAAAATCAAAGTGTGACTGTTAAATATAGAAAAACTTATTTTCAATGAATAAAATGTAAGGGTCTGTCACTAAACTGTTATTATCTTTCCATTAGGAATTCGGACGACTCGGTCGCCCTTCAATTTAAATGGAATGGATAAGTGCGCGTAGACTCACGCCAACATTGAGAGAGATTGTCCCTTATTGTATTTCAATGAGAAATATGATTGTTCTTATAAAAATATAATAAAAAATTTAGCTATAGCATAGGAGCTCAATAGGACCAATTATAGTAGATTTTATAGGTTAGAAGCTTCATCAATTATAAATTATAAAATAAATTATTATAAATATAAAATTATAAAATATGTTTTATATTTTATTCATTCAAAATATATACAGACAAAAACTGTTTTTTAGCAGCACTACCGAAGTATCTCAAAAAATATTTCTTATCTCTATTTATTTATTTACTTCATAGGCTCACCAACAATTGTATACACTGTTTAACAGTTAAGATACATTTAGCATGGGAGGATCTTAAATCGATCAAAGTGGTGTCCAGCAGTGGACTGATATAGGCTGATGATGATGATGATGATGATGATACATTTAGCAAATGGTATGGAGTGACATAGTGTAACAAATTATTTATAGGGAAGCACGACGTGCTTCCCTATAAATAATGTTAGCGCATTTTATAACAACAATGTTATAAAATGCGCTAAAAATACAGTAAAAGACCTTTCTTCAGGTTTTCATTATGGTTTTATGAAACTTGCTAAGTGAGTCAATGTAAGCTTATGTACTCATAAAAAGTAAAAAATGATTCGTTTCACTCTAACAGCATCATACAACACACATTACATTCTAGGTGAAGAAACTCCCAAGAAAGTTTGCAGTGAAGAGTATCATAACCTCTTTTGATTACTCTGGCTCTTCGAATGGAAACAAAACATTGGATATCTCGGCTCTTTTGTAAGACTCAATTATTCTAGTTGAGAGACCACAACGAATATTATTTACTTTTGACCTTTTCCTATTTCTGTTGATACGCGATTCAACTTACAGTTATAACACAGAAAATTTAATAATGTGGACATGTTCAATCATAATATTCTTACTTTTGTTGGACAGTCATTTCTAAAAATATGAGATACAAATATCTATTCAAGATAATTTCTTCTTGGTATGGATGTCAAATGGTCGATAGCAGATGTTTCTTAGTCCTAATTAAGTTCCATCTGAAAAGCAGTGCTGCACGGACACCGTGTAGCATTTTGCAGAAATCTGAGTACCTATTCTGGCACACAAGTTCGATGGAGATCCTTGCGTGATAAACACACTGTAAATATTACTATTGTTTCTCTGTATTATGGATTGTTGGCCAGGAATAAAAAAAAACATTTCATTTAATTAGCGATTACTTAACGACCTGAATATAGCATTTATTGCCTGACTAGGTCATAGAACAAGTCTTCTATCGAGAAATACTCCTAGCCGAGTGGCCTTAGGTGATTGGAAATAATCAGGGTAAGCAATGACGACTTAGTACTTAGATGGGTGACTGTTGTAGATCTGATTAGATCTTCTATCTAAAATGTATACTAGATTATTCTTATATCATTATTTAAACGTTATATGAATACTTTACATTTCAAATCACATCATGATCATTATATGGTATAGATAATAAAGAAAATCGGTGAAGTATGAACTGACAGAATATCAACAAGCAAATTGAGTTTAACCTCACCTTAACTTGTTGAATAGACGCACAAATGAGGGTATCCGGAATCTGATTAACACAAGGAAGGCAGAAAAACCATGTTGTAAATGTAATTAGTTTATTGGGACGTGTCATAAAAATTCTGCAGTCGTGTGACGTAAAAAGGGAAATAATTTTGAATAATCTTATTCTATATTAAACAAACTTTGAACAAGAAGTTTTCCTAATGCATCATCATCATCAGCCCATCGTGAGAAAAATATTGTCAAGTAGGGGTATCCATAACGAAATTATTAATTGTATTGTGATGTGATGTATAATATAGTCGTAAAGTTTTATAAGCTATAATTTTTTAGGTATTCAGACCAAATACTACAATTGTCAAAAAGGAAAACGCACTTATAAATATTTGAAAACCAAGTGTATTTTTTTAATTTCTAAAAAGCCAATAGCTGGATAACAGCTACGAACAGTTTGTATTGGTAAATTAAATTATCGTTTTAGTACTTACTTATTAATTAAGTTTCTTAACGTTTATGCCTTAAAAAAATAGCCCAATCGGTACATCCATTTTCGAGTTTTAACGAGATAATGTAATTATTGCTAGTAATATGAAGCAAATAATGAAAATTAAAATCAAAATATAATATCTAACAATACGAGTAAAACGCCAATCATATTGTTGCCACGTACCAACAATATGATTGGCATTTACTTACCGTGTAATTAAAAGTGTTAGCCTGAAGGTTCACATTCGTGTGTTCGTTACGTTATAAAGCTTCTCTTTCCTTGCGGCTTTGGCGATTGCACTGTACGGGTTTACCTATTCCATTTAGAAAACATTTTATTTTCTTTTGAAAACATGAGCTCTTTAGAAAGACTTTTATGTACTTTGGCCAACCGTATGTGCGATATATTCTGTCTTAGTTTAGCCGTTGTTGGTTATGTTTCAGCTTACTCAATGAACCTCCAAACAGACATGTTCTCAGTAAAAAAAAGACACCCAAAGTAAAACCTTATCTATTTTATCTACAGAGATTTTTAGTTTACAGTCTCTTAAACAATTACCTGCACTGCCTTGTTGGTGTTGGTATCGATTACCGGGTAAGGCAAAAAGTTGTTCGGTTATTCTGACAAAAAAAAAACTTAACAGCCCGGTATGTCAGTTTTGCGTTATTGCACGCCCGTGTTTCGGAGAATACGTTAAGCCTTCAGTCTCGGTTGCCATAAATACCTAAAGCGTTACATAGACGTCAGTATCGCCAAAAATACTAACAACAACTTTCGGATTCAGTTTGCCCTGAGGGTTACAGGTTTCTGACGCCAATCGCTAAATGGAAGAACAGCTAATATTCAGTTAAAACTACTTGAATCGACTATAAATAATCTTCGGCATAATAAAAGCTAGGAAGATGGTATAAAAATTAACCTTCACTTTTAATTGATTGATATCTTAACGGTACTAAGAAAATATTTACGACAAACCTTAGAATAAATATATATACACACGTAGGTTTACAAAAAAACTCTGTACCCTATTCTACTCGTTTGTCAGCCGATTTTCCTTTTTGTGTATAATGGCTATTGAATCGACATGGATTATAAAAACCTTTTAGAAACATTGAGAAGATTTATTTCTCTACCTGCGTCAGAGTTCTATTGTCATCAATAATTTAGTGAATTACGGTTGAATTTTCACCATCGAATTTGTCACTGTAAATGTTTATTTACGGCACGACAGTAATATTATAGTAGCTATAAAGAACTAAGTATCTTAAATACTATGATCTTAATATCATTTCTGTTTCTTAGAAAGTACCTTGAAGCATTCTCGACACTTAGATACTCCATTAAAAATCTAATAATTAACGGTCTTATGAAGGAGTTGATCCAAAAGGTGCCAAAATACTTGGCAAATTGAAGCTTGTAATATAATCTCGTTGTTAAAGTATTCTTGGAAACTCGTTACGAGACTTTTACCATGGATCATATTATTTTATAAATCGCTAGCGAATGTAGTACAGCGTGAGCACGAGTTTTGTTACTTTGTTAAATCGAGAAGTGGCCTCGGTTAAGTTGAATATTTCCACTAACTATATTAGTTATTTTCAAAAGTCCAAATAATTTATATTTACGTTGCAAGCAAATTACGAGTGATACTTACATACATACATGTTTATACAATACAATAAATACAAATATTTAATAGGTATTCTGAAAACAAAATGCTGCTGGTGCTGCTGTATTATAGAAACAATGCCAGTCATAAAGTCCAGAACCAGGTGAGAGTCCTGTCTGTTTGTTGACGGGGTTAATTTTGATTGTACTTTCACTTTCTTAAGCATGCTATTTAATTACCTGTTTATATCAGAACCGCGATTGTGCATTCTTTCTATAAGCAGATTTTTAGTTTTATTAAGTTTTATTAAGTAAGATTTTTAGTTTTATTAAGAGGTGTGATCACTATTTTTTTTTATATTAACATAGCCTGCATAAAACAGAAGTTCTGCTTGTTTTTCCATTTGTTAGATTTATTCATTACCATAGTTAAACTCGTGGTAGGGGTGCAGCGGTACACCCAGGCTTAGCCGTCGCTCGGAAACAACAAATGAACGAATAATGGCGTCGCATTTTTGTTGTGACATCACCGAGGCTAATTTGTCATCGGCTAAGTTGTTTGTTGCTTGCGATCTTATATTGTAACTAATGTGATAAGTGAGTGAGATAATGTAATCCTTTATATTTAAACATTTTGTAGAAATATTACCAACAATTAGTCTTGAGACCTTATTGCAATAAAGGCCCAGTCTCACGACAATACTTTTCTTTTTAAAAGCTAGAACGATAGTCTCTTGGTTGATCTACAAAAAGAATATCACTTAGATCATATCACTTTACAGAAAAAGGAAAGAACTTTTAATTATGTTTAGATCTTGTTTGAAATTACAGTAACGAGTTTTAGAAGCTAACCGTATCTTCTTTAAAATTATAGCGTCTCATTATGAAGTCAGAAGTTATTACCTTTTCAAGTCATAATATAGACCAAAGCCATCTTTACAGTACATTACAAATTCTTAAAGTCAGTGTAATACATTTTTCAGTGAACACAGAGAACTCACATTCGCTTCCAAGTAATAAAAACTTTTGATGTAGATGGATTGCAAATATGTTCCAGACGGTGTATTTTAATGGGTTTTTCTTTACACACCAGCTCGGGTATAATGAATTAAAATTTAGAACTTTTAGTATCTTAGTATGTTCTTCATAAGATTATTTGCAATTTAAAAGAAAACAATAAGCAAATTCAGGAACTGAAGTCTTACAAAAGCTATTTAAAGTCTCACAATATTTTAAAGAATATTGTGTGACTCCAAGCTAGGAAAAACCTGTGCTTTAATTAAAAAAATACTGATAAATATTTATAAACCTACAGGCTATATATCTGCATTATGTTTAGTTCGGATTGAGGCTCGTTTAGAAGATCTGTGTAACGTACAATATTAATAAACCTGGAGAAAGAATAAGAAGAACTTGGTATACTGGATTGTCCTGCTATCAGTGTCACTCAACAGGACTGTTGCGACGCTTTAAACTTTATAAGGCCATAAAACAACCGAGAACTAGGAAGTGGTTTTACACTAAGTGGACTTAAAATAATGTTGTGCTTATCTTGAAATTTCTTATATAATGTAAATCTTTAGACTAAAGAATATAGGGTAGATAAGAATGTACTAGAAACATTGAAAAGCGGTGAAGATATTCTGACGTCATTGATAGTCGACCGATCGGTTCTTATTTTGTTATGAGAATAAGAGAATACTTTAACGTTGTTTCAAGATTTTTTTTTCTTTTTTCATTATTACTCTCGAAGAAAACATGAAATGGTACTTAAACTCTTCGAGACTACCAAAATGCTTAGCTTAGAAAGAAAAAACAATAATATTCATCCAACGAAATTATTTACCAAATGAGACAAGCAATAATTCTATTTTCCTGACCTCTTAATAAAAATATCTGAAACATTTTTGGTCTAGAAGGTAATAAGAAAAAAAAAACAAACTTGTGTAAGGAACCAATGTCTTCAAAGTAAACACCCAGAAAAATAAAGTGAAATTGCTTAATTCCCGAGACTCAACAAACGGGGCCATGTTCTTAAAGTAGTTATAGAAGGGTTAAAATAGGTCAATATCCTTCGGGAGTATATTGTAATAAGTGCGGTCGCTTAGAGAAACAACAACACTTTTCTCTTTAATACTCTTTTCTACGATACTCGTTGAAACGTACCCTTATACCTAATGTACCGGTTTAAATATACTGAGATGGTATTCAATTTGATTGCTCCGTCGAGTGGTAGCGGTATAATCGGTCCCCATATAGATAAGATTTTTTGGGCCTTCAATTGTTTTTGTTCATATATTTTGTATTCCGTTTTCACCTGAGAAATCTTTACAAGTATAAATGTATTTCCATTATTTTTATTTTCTTCACCCCCTATCATTTAATAGTACATTGTTCACCGAGGGAGGAAAGGAACCGATTACTAGCGAGGGAGCAGTTTGTGGCCCGAAGGCGCAGCCTAGGGCCACAATACTCTCGAGGTAACTTTTAAATGTTCCTCACAGTGCTTTATACTACACTTGTGAGGAACATTTAAAGTATTTATAAAATAAAATCAAAAGGTAAGACACCATGTAAGACACAATTTAGCTTAGAATTTGACATAATACTTATAAATATTTCGCGCTTCTTTTTTTTTTTTATTCTTCACAAAAAGGATGTCAGTGGCACGGAAATTCCATATTTAAATTATATGAAAACTCCTTGGGCAGGCGCGCGCCATAGATAAGATAAAACACGAGAAATGAAAATTCATACAACTTTCTCTCCCGCTAAAACACGTTAGAAATGGATTTTCATACATTTTTTCCTCCCGCTTATTTAGGTCAAGGAAAAGACTAACTTTCTCTTTTCATTTTCAGGGAATATTGACTACTGTTCCGATCAGGTGTAGTATAAAGTATTTTTTAAATAAAATCAAAACGTAAGACACCATGTAAGACACAATTTAGCTTAGAATTGACCAATATTTCGCGCTTCTTTTGTTTTTTTTTTATTCTTCACAAAAGGATGTCAGTGGCACTGAGATTCCATATTTAAATTATATGAAAACTCCTTGGGCAGGCGTGCGCCATAGATAAGATAACACATGAGAAATGAAAATTCATATAACTTTCTCTCCCGCTAAAACACGTTAGAAATGGATTTTCATACATTTTTTCCTCCCGCTTGTTCAGGTCAAGGAAAAGACTAACTTTCTCTTTTCATTTTCAGTGAATATTGACTACTGTTCCGATCAGGTGTAGTATAAAGGTTTTTTACTATTGCTCCGAGTTTTACAAGATCTCTGTACGAACACACAGTAAGTATGTTTGTACTGTTATCATCTAATTTAATCGAATGTGACAAAGCTATATCAAATTAAACCACGAGATTGATCATACACATTTTTTTAGAATCATCTACTCTCATTGTCAAATCAAGGATTGCATTATTCTCGTTATATTACTCAAAGCATGTGGCACTGAAATTTATTTTTTACCGCTTTATTGCAATATACTTTTATCATCCTTTTACATACTTTACTTACAATGGAAATTCTATGAGCTTTATGTGAATACTCAAAATCGTTTACGCTTATTTATATTTTAAAGTAACTAGTATTTTAACGATATAATTTATTTAAATCTGTACAATAAACATAATATGTAGATATAAAAAGAGTTTTCATAATTGAACTCCTAGCATTATATTTCACGTAGCTTAAAAAGGAATTTAAAAATATAAGTAAAAGTTTGTGATAACGCCTATGATAATAAAAACAACAGTGTGGAAGCCACGAAAATAAACAATTTCCTAAAAGATTCATAACTTCCATTTTCAATAAAAATCTCAAAGTTAAACCGCCCGAATCACATCGATGTCAAGCTTCATTAATATTCTGATCATCGCAAGGCGTGAAAAAAAATGAATAATCGACATAAAAACGTTCTCTCAACTATGTTGTTTCTTTGTTCAGAAATATGAAACGACGCAGTAGAGAGGCAATTTGTCGTCAGCGATCGCTCGTAACCCACTCGAGCAACGGAGTACCTCGTATTCCGATTAATCGTTTAATTGCATTATAACGAGACAAAGCCTTTCCATCTAGATTGACGTGCGTGTGGCGTATTTTCGTAAAAAAAATTGAAGGGTCATTCGCTCATTAATACACACACATAAGTATACATATATACAACGTGGTGACATACAACTAAATTGTGTTCAGGAAATCTGAACACAATTTCATATTAAAGCTAATGAAGCTGAAGTAAGGTTAGAACTATGAAAGGAATATAAAGTCAGAAACATAGAAGAGTCTTTGGCTGAGATGATGATTAATGGACAACAATGAGTTATGTAATGAACTGGGTACAATGAATAGAAATGAATTGCGTAACATAAAAATAGAAATACGCAGTTTGGGAGTGCGGTAGAGTTGAACGCGCTAATCTCAGTAACTACTATCCGATTTGAAAAAAAACTTTCAGTTTTAGATAGCCCATTTATCGAGGAAGGCTATTATATCATTACGGTAATACCAATAGGAGCGGAGCACCAACGAAGAATGTTACAAAATCGGGGTTTAATTTCCTCATGCAAACTGTTGAAACGGTTAAAGTTTCGCAAAACCATGTATGACAGAATTGTTCCCCTTTATAAGTTCGAAAAAAAATCCGCGACAGCGTATGTCTATCTTTTAAAGTAGGGTCACTATAATATTTATTTAATAGGAAACAAATTTGTTTCTTGGGTATAACATTACGCTACGGGCAATTAAAGACGCAGACGGGACTTCGTGGGTCAGCTAGTAGTCTTTAATATGACAACCCATCCTTAAAAATCAAAGCATCTAAAAAATAAGTAAGATTCACGGTATAATAGTCCAGGTTCCCTGGTTCATTTTTAAAATTGATTACTATCAAGCTAATTTTCCGTGAGTAGCTTCATTCCGATGAGACGCCCAATTTTTCCGGTGCGAAAATTCTCGATTGAGGTAGGTAACAGGGGTAGCAGAGATAAAATATGTTGTTAATATGGCCCTTTACAGTATGAAATTCAAATTAATATTCTTGAAGATATTACAGATTTAAAATGCAGGTACAAAGTGATTGTGGCGTTACCGGCCTGGGCCCGTTATTTGGCGCGATTTGTCACTATCAGTTAATAACTAAACACAATACTTTATTATGAATTAATATTCAAAGGCGGTACGAAGTTCGCCGGGTCAGCTAGTTATTATATAATTTACTTAATTTTTTTATGTTAATACAGAGACTGATATCAATAATGAGGACAACGAAATTGATGAAGATAACAGCGATAATAGTGAAGATTTATTAAATGAATCTGATGAAGTTTTTTTTTGTGTATATACACAATTATTTACCCATCTTACAAAAAATTTAGTTATTAATATTTAAAAAATGTTGTTTTCACAGTATCTTACGTTACAAACGGGAAAACGAAAGAATGACAATTCTTGTCGGACTAGTGATACATACCTGTTTTTTTGTAGGACATTGTTTCATTTGGGTAGAGAACACACTAACCTATCATGTAATATTCTTGTCCTACTGTTAGTAATGAGAAAAAAAATCTTGTGGTATTTACCATTTCTGAGCGTAGGACCGGGATAACCTACCACGCAATTTGTAGGACAATGAAATCGTTAAATTAAATAAATATCAACTAAGTAAAAGAAAAAAAAATAGCTGGCTAGTAATCATTTTTGGTGACCTCGTTATCGATACATGTTGGAAGAGGGGGTACTCTTTGATCAAACCATATAATTTGTAGGACAAATTGTTTTTTGAATAATTTAGATAACTATCATCAGATTTAACCGAAGAAAACCCTGTTAGTAATATTTTTTTGAGGATCATCAAATCAACATATTTTATCCCTGCTACCCCTGTTACCTACCTCAATCGAGAATTGTCGCACAGTAAAAGTTGGGCGTCTCATCGGAACGAAGCTGCTCACGGAAAATTAGCTTGTTAGTAATCAAGAGTAAAAATGAACCAGGGATCCTGTACTATAACCGTGAAAACCTGACAGATAGATAGACTGGGTTACTTATGTTTTATAATATTAAAAGTGATTTACAAAAAAGAAATCTGATCGAATATGCCTTTCAGTCAAGCAACTTTTGAAGCTATTAATAAAAAATAGGAATTTAGAAATAGAAAAATATAAATTTTAAGGAAAATTAATCAAGATATCATGTTCATCAAACTTCTTTTAATCTTTCCTTTCCTTATTATAAAGCTAAGCAACTGCTTAATCAAAAAAAAGAAAGATTAAAGGAAAATTCGATTCATGTAGTACACACGTCTGATGTAGCGCAACGGACTGTGAAACGAATTTCGGCATTCCTCTCACGTTAACAGAAAACAGACTCCAGACTCTTCCATATAAATTTTAACAGTTTATTACAAACAACATATGTAGCTCTCTATGTTTTTAGTAAGCCCATATAATTATACTAAGGCAGCTAAAAATTAATTTGTGTCTTTTTAGATATAACACCAGCGTTTTCTATTTAAAATTTTGTCATTGATACATCACTTACACTTCTTGTATCATATTTCTTCCCTTTACCACTGAGCTTTTAGTAGATTTTATTAATTATCTCTCCTCAAATATATAATTGGTAGAGTCTATTATATATAATTTTCTTTTCACGTTTTGGCTTACGATGAACTCCAAAAGTATCTAAATAATTTTCACTTTATTTTTTATAATTTGTTTTTCTGGTAGGATATGTATCACGCTTAGATGATTAAAAAAATATTATACAAAGACTAAGTTGCGTGGCTAGTAATGTAAATTGCTCTATTGGAACATTAAATGTTGTTAGCAATTAGCCAGCATTGAAAATGAAAGACTGTTTTCCGAAATATATTACATATTTTCGGAAATACGTAATAAGGAGCAGAGCCTGTCACATTCGATGAACAAACGCGTCAAGACGTATTACTGGTGAATAATGACAGGAAATCAGTGGGATCCTTTAGCTGATTCGACAACGCGTATATTTGGAGCCTTCTTTTGAGTCAAATCTTGTTAACTTAAAAAGAATCTGAGATTGTTCTGGTCAATTTACTTACAGAAAGTTCCGCGGATTGTATTTCTTGTAAACAAGATATACTATTTCTTTTTTCAATTCAGTAAATCATTGTAATTAACTTAACAGATAAACGATAATATGGTAGTCAAAATAATCTGATCTAGTAACACTGAAAACGGAAAAGGAAGCTAGTATCCTGAATCTTCTAATAGCCTATTTTATTGCAGCTATTGAGCCTGTTTAATGGAACCTTATGTTATTCTACTCACTAAATATTTTACTGCTACTACTATTTATTTCTATTAACTAAACTTCATTGTATAATATGTTACAAACATATTATTCGTTTTGTGACCATCACGGAATAGCATCCGATACATATTTCATAAATGCTTATTACATATTAATTAAAATTGGATGAGAAAAAGTATGTTTCTACATATTTCAAATAGGTATGTAATAAGAAGTAAAAATAATATTGTATTCATACAAAGTTCTCTGGGGAGTAATTTTCTCAGCTAGCAGTAGGTTTTCTATGCCCCGAGCGTACTTTGCCGAAGTCCATACGCCGTTATTACGATTGACTAACCCGGTAGCAATTATATTCTTTTTCAAAACAAACACACATTTTAATTAACTGTTTATTATATTTAATAAAACTCATTTTATGTGTATTCCAAGGTTCCTTTGTAGTCTTCTTATAACTATGGGTTACAATCTAGTCTATTTTCTTGATTATACAGTTTTCGTTCTTAGATTTTGTCAAACTAGACGATCTACTAAAATCCATTCCATTCTTATCCCTATCTTTCTTTGTAATACTGACATAGGTGATTCGACCGTTAACTTAATATTCAATTTTGTTTTGTATAAATTATATTGCAACAAAAATAAACTTAGATTTTTTTATTGACGTGATTCAAGTCAATATCATAACATTCTTAATGTTGCAGCAGCTCATCCTACCTTACCCATCTATGTTTTTCTGTTACATATAATGTAATAATAGAATCAAAATTATTACTATGGCAAAGAAAATTGGTACTAGTGTTACCTATACAAATAAATACATTTGTAGTGTCTTATATGACAGTGAAATTCCCGTTACTATCTCAGGAGTAACTAACACTAAATTATTTTAGACCAGATTCGCTCCGCGGCTTTACTCACGATTTATAACAATTAACGGTTAACACTGCTGGACTCAGCTAGTAAAGAAATAAAAATACAGCTTGTTCGTCGTGTGAGGGAACCTGACATTCTACAAGGATGCTCTATCCCTCTCATAACAAAAAATCTTGAAGCAGTAAAATCCTTTTATTCCAACTTCAAATATTTTCAGGAGCCCCGCAGCAAGACCAAAAGAATGACCACATACATTAAACGATATACGAGTTTACTACACAAAGCTACCCGCACATTCTTTTAAAACCACTTCCCTTTCCTCCGGTCATATACTACACGTTACAATAAAATACTGACAACTTTCTATACCTGCACATACGGATACCGAGTGTAAGTCATTATTGTGAAAAATTGGCACTCTATGGACCCACGATCGGGTGGTTTATGCCTCTACGTGACGTCTAGATATAAGTACAGCCTTTATATATTTCTCCTTCAGATTATAAACAAGACAGTATTGGATTTTATGACGCACAATCTGATGGATTTGTTGTTACTATCGTTAGTAGTTTGCTCTTGTTTATTAATAAATAAATATTTCGGACATTTTACACACAACGTCATCTAGTCCCAAACTAAGCAGAGCTTGTATTATGGGTACTATACAACTGATATAAATACATAAAATACTTTTTTTTGTAAATACATATATATTATACATAGAAAAACACCCAGACTCCGAAACAAATATTTGTGGATCACACAAATATTTAGTTTGACCCGGGAATCGAACCAGAGACCTCTTGATCAGCAGCCGCATACGCTAACCAAACGCAAACCATAAACATAGACCAATTCATGTTAATTTCGAACATTTTTTAAATTTCAGAAACAGTTTATGGATTAAGAAATTAAAACTATGTGTAACAGACACTTAGCAGGTTCCAGTGGCGAGAGTTCTACGAGTAAGCAATCTGTAAGCTGTTGGTGATCTGGGGTCTATTGGAGCACCAAGGATATCTATTGTGCTCACTGGATATATTTTATGCGAGTTTGTAATAGACAATCACATACTTCTTCGGCCAACGAGTCATTAGACATTTTGTCCAGTGGTAACAGATCTTTCAAAAGATATAAATACTTACCAAACAGCGCCAATGCCAGTACAGGAATCATCTTCCATGAATCTGAAACAAGAAAACAACACTATAAGAAATTTGATAAATAAGACTTTAATACTAAGGATAAATAGGCTTAAGTAAATAAAACAAGAACAAAGAATATAATATAAAATTAGATTGCAGCTAAGATAATTCTCTTTACCAAACATTTGACTGGGTTTTTCCTAGATTTTGCTTTTGCTAAGAACATAAGCCGATTAATCAGTAATGGGAAAGTTCCATTCCAATACTAATAATACTTTCATACTATTTCAAATACTATTATAGTACTTATTGAGTATTAGTAATTGAAATAGTATGAAAATATTAGCAAATATTCCTTGTGATTTTTCTGTACAAATCTTCCCATGCATATCTTTGAAGGATATCTTTTGAAGGTAGTAGAGTCATGCTGATTTCAGCAGGAATGGGCCGGCTCGATCGGGGCAGTACTATCCTCACACTGAAGGCCAGCCTAAAATGACAGCATCCATGTTGTCGTCTTTCGATGATGAGTGTAAGACCCAATGATGCAGGGGTGACAGTTATCGCGGTATGTGTGCAAGCAGTGGAATGCTTGCGGAGTCATTGTAAGGGGGGCGTGGATGGAACCGTTGGCCAGGGAGACCCGTAGAAACGGTGGTGCTGCTGGCCGCCCGCGGCATAGAGAGGGGCCCAACCACGGTTAAACACCCTGAGAGGCCGCCCCGTCAGGTCGCGGATAATCTCGGTGTGGCTCGTCGTGCCGATTGGTGACCGAATGGTGGGACCCGGCGACCACTTCCGGGAGGGTACGGGGGCCCTTCCGTCTGACGGTTCGGTCACCGTCTCACTACACCGTTACATGCCGACACAGCATTCTGAGTCTCAGTTTTACACTAGGATTGGACTTGTTTATTATGTGTGAATATTTCTTTTATATTTTTAGTAGCCGAGGATCGAACTAAGTGGCGTGAAATTGGAGAGGCCTATGTCCAGCAGTGGACTGCGATAGGCTGATGATGATGATGATTTCTTTTATTGATTTGTCTGGGTCCAAGGTACCTAACTTAAGAGATTCATCATGATTATGTACTTATGACTAAATATATCTCTAAATCTCTAATTATTCACATGAATGAAGATAAATAATACTTGAATTGTTCACGTCGTTACGAGAGCTGAATGATTTCCAATTACTTACAACAACATCTATTAATAGGAAAATAAACTCAAGTATTTTTTTCCTTTTTAATTAAAGCGAGTATTTCGTAATAAAGAATTCTTGTTAAAGAACTATACGAGCGTTCTTAGTAAATGTGTTTGTATTCAGTATCCGATATCCTCATAATAAGGACATTCTATGTTTTATACCAATTAATAATAATTTTTCTCGGTGGAAATTACATAATTAATAAAAAAACGTCGATTTCGTTGGACTGCCTCGTTGGTCTAGTGGTTAGCGTATGCGGCTGCTGATCAAGAGGTCTCGGGTTCGATTCCCGGGTCGGAACAAGTATTATTTGTGTAATTCACAAATATTTGTTTCGGAGTCTGGGTGTTTTCTATGTATAATATGTATGTATTTACAAAAAAAAGTATGTTTATGTATTTATATCAGTTGTCTAGTACCCATAACACAAGCTCTGCTTAGCTTGGGACTAGATGATGTTGTGTGTCAGATGTCCAAAATATTTATTTAAATATTTATTTATTTATTTACGAGGTTTCTTGAATATGTTATCAAGTAATCAAGACCCTCATCTTTTGATCACAGGTTAAATAAAATTTACTATTTTTATTAAAAAATAGGCACTAGAGATGTGTAAAAGAATTCTATGATTTATCTTTCCTTCCTTGTTGGTCTAGCGGTTGTGGAGGAACGGGTGTCATGTGTTCCTCCAACACAAAGGGAGGATCCTCCGACCAGGCAGGGTGATCATGCCTGGTGGGCCACTGCCCAACAGTTGATGTTGGGATGTTGTATATATGCTAATCGGCGCGAGAATATTACTTTCGCGATGCAGGATTAGTAGTCACTCCGTATAGATCGTTACGTGTTTTCTCCGTAGTTCAATGTTCCTTCGGTAGATGGCGCTGTTGTATGTTTTTGCTTGCGCTGAATGTGGAAGTCGCCACATCACTCCCCTCCAAGACCGGAGGTCGATATAATGAGACAGCTGTCTGTGCTCTGTTGTGGAGCTTGCCAGTGCCAGGAGTGAGCAGTTCCAGTAAGTCGGAACTGAGTGCCGCTAGTTCCGTTGAGTCGGAACTGTATGCCGCTAGTCCCAGTGAGTCGGGGCTGAAGTCCGCTGATCCCAGTGAGTCGGAATCGCTTGCGGTGCGCGGTGCTGCGGTGAAGTCCCCAGTGAGTCGGGGCGGTTGCTGCGTAGTGGCTGGCTGCTGCGTAGACGGGAGAGAGATGCTCTTCTTACGTGGACCGTAGGTGCAGTGTGCTGTGCCTAGACGCTGTTGAGGCCGTAGGGGCTACCAGGCTGAAGCGGTCGCGTCCTG
This sequence comes from Phragmatobia fuliginosa, assembly GCA_932526445.1. Taxonomy (NCBI): domain Eukaryota; kingdom Metazoa; phylum Arthropoda; class Insecta; order Lepidoptera; family Erebidae; genus Phragmatobia; species Phragmatobia fuliginosa. The sequence continues at coordinate 11,245,106 of OW052074.1, read as the reverse complement.
CGTGTGGTGTCCCTGTTGAGGCCGAGGTTGCTGGCTGGCTGAGACATCGCTGTGGGAGTGAACAAGATGACGCTGCTGATCTGCTAATTTTGAAGGCTGCTTCCAATCACGTCGGGGTCACCACTGTGGAGGAACGGGTGTCATGTGTTCCTCCAACACAAAGGGAGGATCCTCCGACCAGGCGGGGTGATCATGCCTGGTGGGCCACTGCCCAACAGTTGATGTTGGGATGTTGTATATATGCTAATCGGCGCGAGAATATTACTTTCGCGATGCAGGATTAGTAGTCACTCCGTATAGATCGTTACGTGTTTTCTCCGTAGTTCAATGTTCCTTCGGTAGATGGCGCTGTTGTATGTTTTTGCTTGCGCTGAATGTGGAAGTCGCCACACGGTTATCGTATGAGTTTTCGGGTATGATTCCTAGTTGGGCCGTGGGCCAGAGTGTGTTGATGAGTTTTCCTCATTAGAGAAATGTCTCATAGAGCCCGAAGTAATAAAGTTTGTGTCTTAACCCCCGTGCCTTAGAGTGCACGTAAAACCATCCCTGTGCCTGATCGGGCCCGATCTTATTGGGTTGCCCCCGGATCAGTTTGTGAGAATGAGGAAACCGAGAAAGTATCTAATAAATTTCCTTTCAGTATATCTACAAATGAATTTCAAGTACTCTAAAGTACGTTTACATAAAAATTGTGGACAAAGAATATACATCGCATATTGATAAACATTTATAAAATGAAAAAAAAAACTCCTTTCAAAGCGATTGGCTTTTGTCCAGCAGATTACTACTAAAAGTTGTTGATACAGATGAAAATAAAATTCCTGTGACAAGTTTTTCCATGTATACAAATATAGAACCTACATGTTATACCCTGAGGCAAGTAACGAAATTCCATGGTAGTAAAAATATCATTGTTTTCATTAAGTAAATTTCAACAAAAATATGTTGATTAAAAACAACAGTATATTATACATGGATCCCTAATTGCTTAAAATTTCTTTAGGCATTCCATATATTTACAGCATAATAAAAACAAAACATGAGGTATACAATATTAAAGTAAACGTTTTGTAATAATAACAGAAGAACACTCACACATTTCTAAGTATATTATAACCTTTTTAAACGAATAATTGTGTTAAAAAAGTTCCAAGTATATTAATCCACACGAATGCATCACAAGTAATTAAATTTAATTAAATACAACCTTTTTATAATTTACACTTACATTGTAGCGTAAAGAAGACACCAGAAGATTTATAATGACCACAGTTTCAAAATAATACTTGACAATAAAACTAGTCACTTATTACTTAATATAAGTTCATACTTATAGTCACATTAAATCACTTTTCATGTTTCTCCGCGACTCCAATAAAGTTTATTCATAAGTTAACTTTGTCACCAAAGTTTTGCGTTACAAATAAGTTTAATGTCACTTTAGTATTTTTTATATCTTTTTCGTTCTGTGTTTCATATGTATGTGAATAGACTGCATCACTAATATACTTATTTATAAAGTATTTTGCTGTAGATAGTTTTACGGGTAAGACCGTCGCCGCCGTCGCGTCGTGTCGCGGCCAAGCACACCCAAATTCGGAAAAAAACTGTGGATTACACAGTCTTTCCTAGAAGGAGTTTGAACGGTTTGAACTAACAACACTTAGCACAGTAGAAAGCAGTGAAGTAACCGCTGCGCCAACTGAGCAGTCAAATTATTAAATATATCCTAAAATTAAAAAGACTCCGGAGACCGGGAGAATGATGACGATGATGAATGATGATTTGTATTTTAATGTTACACACACTAATATACAAATTTTGACAAAAATAAACTCTGTAGAGGCCTCTAAAAGCAGAACTAAATTTAAATTAAAACATTTATTATATAAGGTTAAATTCTTTTCGGATACATTCTATAACTTTCCTATTAATTTTCGCACAAATCTGTCTAATAATATTTATGCAGATTATCATGACAAATCACATCATTAACCATCCTTTAATAGGAGGTTTGGCCTACTGTGCCACGCTGGCAAGATGAGATACAAAATAATAATAATAAATAGATTCACTATTCATTTATAGCTGAAATTGGTGCAGTGTACTTAGTTTTAGTTAATGTTCAGATAGTTTACTTAGTGACAACTTGAGTAACATAAGACTGAATGTTTTAAACAGTGTTTTATCTTCTTGTTTAATAACTGTAGCTTAAAACGTCGCCTAAAGAGGAACATTACATTTATTTGCGGCTAAGTCTAATTTAACTGTCACGGTTTGTGCTGTAGCAAAACAAATGGGGACGATGTTTCGCACCGTTTAATATTTGCCTCGACACGACTGATTGTTCTTCTAAAGATTGACTGTTGCTTGACAGTTATTTTAACTGAGAGATTAATTTTACATTGACATATGACCCGATAAAAAACAATTTCTATCTGTGGACTGAATTTACCCGTGAAAAGGAAGTGTAACCTCGAATCTCTTTTCTATAGTAAATTTTATCGTTTCTTGGTTTCCTTTCAACTGTTATGGTGACAAAATTATTTTATAATAACTGAGAATTTATCAAAAAGTTACTTTATAATATCATAACTAAGTATCTATTAGACAAAAAACACTGATTAAAATCAATTTCCAAGATACGATTAAAAATATATTACCAAATCTTATATTTGTTCACAAAACTTCCCTTAAGTTTATAAACACTTACCAACTTCATCAAACTTCCGCCCAACCGTCGACGAAAAGTATAAAAAACTTAAGTCATAACACAAAAACACAGTGTTCCAAACAAATAAGTTATAAAAATACTTTGAACATAATTAAAACATTGTTTTGCATTGTTTATGAATAAAATTTAACTCGCGCCAAAACGAGAGAAGTACCTCGACGAAGCGGAGATCAATTTGGTCCCAAGCGCGTTCGGCGGCTGTGAGACTCGCGTGAGACTGAGCCGAGCGCTGCCGGCCGCCCGCACTCTTCCATCTATTTTATATAAACGCCTTTATATACCGATTTATATATTTACCCGCACTCATACATATTTAACTTTTTTCCCATTTCACGTCGTTTATTCCCCGTATGTAAGGCTCGCGGGCAGTGTAGGTGCGATGCGCGTATGTGTGCTCCGTATCCGAACGAAACGAACGAGCGTTCCTATTTACGTGTTTTTAGAAAGGGTAAAGCTTTTATACCTTTCCTTTCTACTATTTCGTTCTGTAGTTGAGCGCAATGCTCTGAATGCCGACCTACGAAATATTTTGCTTCGATTTATGGATTTCATTTTAGTGAGTTATACTTTTCGAATGGAATGTTTTATCAATTTCTATTTTCGGAATTCTATACGTTGGCATCGGGAGAAAACCGTGCGGTATAACGATTACCGTTAATACACATATTGAAAGTGTACCTAAACATTTTGGTGAGGGATGGTAGTCTATTTATTTAAGCTTAGAGTTGTAATCCTTTGGTCGTAAAATTGAATTATTACAATTAAAAAGTTAATTCACACCTTATATCTAATTTACCAATTGATCTACACTAAAAAGTAGATCAGAAATAAGAAACAGAAGTATAATATGTTTTAAGTTTAAATATTTACTGGGCCCCAATATTCCACCAATTTTCAATATCACCTGCTACAGAAATAGAAATCTAAATAACAAATTAATTAAGGTACGCTTCAAATAAATGATCAAACTTACTTGACTATTGGCATTAATTTTTTTTTATTTCTGTATATATTATTTTTTACTTAAATATTTACATATCATCATCATCATCAACAGCCTTTATCAGTCCACTGCTGGACATAGGCCTCTCCTTGAAAAGGAGGTATTGGCCTACTATACCATATGACACTCTGTATTCATATACCTATATAAAATTATAAATCCCAATTTATTAGGTATATATATTTATACAAATAAATATAATTAGAGTGTCTGTATGTAATATCAATTCAACAGAAACCACCAACAGATAAGGTACTTACGTTATTTTGGTATGAATGTCTGTCCTCCTGTTTATCCTTCTGTCTGTCTGTTTGTTCCGAGTAAACTCTGGGACGACCGGACCGATTTTGACGGCACTTTCAATGGCAGATGACCTAGGCTAATGACCTAACCAGTAACTTAATCTATTATTTTTTACTAGCTTCGCTCCGCGGCTTTAATGGCGTTTTACAACAATAACCATGGGTAACACTGCGGAATTTATCTAGTTGGCAATAAGCATGAAGGTTCGATCTGAATCGACTCGAGTTACTTGCCAAGAATTGTTTGCAAAACATAATATGTTTCTTTTATAAATCATTATGTCGACGATCGATACTGAAAGATGAGAGAGATTTAAATAATATTTAACATATTTTCAACATTTTCTTCAAATGCAATAGAGCGAGACTACCGAAAGCAGACAATTAGATGGACTACTTCATTCTGTCAACTTGTCATTTTTGAGAGCTTCACAACTCTTATCTCAATTACCTCAAGGAACTCAAGATTATATTAAGATGTCTTTTGACAGACTGTTTAAAAAAAAGCGGCCAAATGCGAGTCGGACTCGCCCATGAAGGGTTCCGTATCAGCTAGTAACATCATATAAAAGTTCTTGTAGTTCGTTGTAACTTTCATCGATGTTTTTATACTAGTGTGTTGATTGGATGAAAGGTAAATTGCGTGTTACGATTTATGACGTATTAAAAAAAACTACTTACTAGATCTCTACTATACTACTTACTCAGAAATTGGTTTGAGCGAGAGCTCAAACCAATTTTCGTTGATAGTTTGCATGGTAATGTACAACATATATTTTTTTTAGTTTTATCACTCTCTTATTTTAGAAGTTAGAGGGGGGGGACACACATTTTTCCACTTTGGAAGTGTCTCTCGCGCAAACAATTCAGCTTAGAAAAAAATGATTTTAGAAACCTCAACATCATTTTTGAACACCTATCCATAAATACCCCACACGTATAGGTTTGATGAAAAAAATTTTTTGAGTTTCAGTTCCAAGTATGGGGACCCCCAAAATGTATTGTTTTTTTTCTATTTTTATGTAAGAATCTTAATGCGGTTCACAGAATACATCGACTGACCAAATTTCAACAGTATAGCTCTTATAGTTTCGGAAATAATTGGCTGTGACATACGGAAGGACAGACAGACAGACAGACAGACAGACTTGACGAATCTATAAGGGTTCCGTTTTTTGACATTTGGCTACGGAACCCTAAAAAGCGGCCAATTGCGAGTCGGACTCGCCCATGAAGGGTTAATATCCATACAAAGATTGTCTTAAATAGATCACCATATTTAAAATTATTATTTACTTTTATTTAGTACAAAGATATGGAAAATATGTTAAACATAAAATAAATTATTCTTAATGTGATTAAGGAAGATTAATGCACAATGCTCGCTCATTTCAATTTAAATTAAATTTTCATCCTCCAATACAATAATATCAGTACAATAATACACCATACTCTGTACTAATTTCGTTTGTACGTTGCACCCCCCCGTTGGCCAAAACGCATCGATCACTCGTTATTACTCGATCCAACGTCACTGTCTAGGACAGTGGCGTAATCAATTTCCGCGCAGCTTTTTAAATATTCAAACAGATTTATTTACGACAAATTTTGTCATAGAAATTAATATCAAGTTTTGTTAAAATAACATGATATTAGTTAATTGGTATATTGATAATAGAAGAAAGTTAGACACTTGTATTTACTTATGTCTAAAAATACTGTAATCCAACAAACAGTGATCATGAATTTCGAAGACACTCTAGTACAAAGACATAAATATATAAAACAGAAAAAAAAAACGAAAAAATGAAGAGTATATAATTATTATGGTATCCTTTATGGAGAATGTTACCTATATAAGTGCTAGTAAAACAAAAATGTTTTATTAGCACCTTACAGACCGCGGCCTTACGCATAAAGTGAATTATTCAGCGCTGACAGAGAAAACTATCCATAAATAAAATCATTGTCTGATAGAAAAAATGTATTTTAAATGATTTTCATTACAGTATACATTCCTACTGAAAATCATACATTAAAAGATACAAAAGTATTACTCTTTAAAGAAAGTTGGAATGGAATTTACAAAATTGCAAATTTACAATAAAATTCTAAGATATTTGCACTGTACTTTAAACGACAGAACAGATTTTCGAAATTCTAGCTAGCAGTACTGTCAACGAACTTATTTCAAAAAAATATACTAATACTCAATTTATCAATCTATCTTTATAAAATCTATTACGTAATTTCAGAGTTTCTACCTAACCTATAATCTATATATGTATGCAATTTTAAATTAATGCTTAAGCATATCATATTTAATTACTGTTTTCCAATTTATTACATGTTTAGCTCTTTCTTAAATATTTTAGAGTTTCTGTAGTGTACCTTTACATTCATCTCCACACCACCTGACGGTAGACTGGTAGAAAATGCCTATGGCATTCATTCCGCCATTGTGCATTTTGTGCATGAAGATGCCACTAACAGACCCTCAGACCACATGAAATTCATAAGAGAGAAGCTCTTTTATATCTATTCTAGAAAAATCATACATTCGTAGCATATTAATATCACACCTTTCTATTATAATTTACAGAAAGCACGTAGCATTCAGAGTGGGCAATATTATATATATAGGAAAATATTCATACGAACTGAGGTGCGCCAAGAGCACTTGAATGAAATTTACGCTTCCTCAATTTTCTAAGCACATCCCGAAACCATTCAACATAAATTAAGTTCGAAATAATTCTGAGAATTTGATACGTGCAATTTATAAAGAAGCAGAAATGTATGTAGGACAGAATAAGTCGTATAAATGTTGAGTACACGTATTGTGAAATCTACGAGTATACTTATACCAAAGTTAAAGATTTTAATGGTTTTTATTCAAAACAATGAAATTTTCTATGTACTACTTGTTAAACTTATATACTTAACCTAAACTCTCCGTAAGTTAGAGATTCAAAACACGGAATGTCACCAGTTCTATGAAAATTGTCGCAAACCTTGCTAGCCGTGTGACCAGCATGGCATGGCATAATAAACCAAAACCCGTTTACTAAGAAGTGACCTATCTCCAGCTGTCTACTATTTAAGGGTGTAGAAAGTGATAATTATCAGTTAACTTTATTTTCCTTAAAGTACATAATACAAGAGTTTCGTACAACACACTTCAATTCACACTAACAAATCGTTTCATTAACTAGATAACACAACGCATAGAAAGCCTTTAAGACCGACTACATGATCCAATTTGCAGAGCGCTAAGTAACTTAGTGAGAATAATTTTGTATTATTAGAACGCAGTTAGGTTGATAGTGGCCGAATACCGATCGAGTATATTACGAATATCACAGAATCTTGTAGTTAATTGGTAACAAAATAGGATCATTAGCCTATCACAGTTCACCGCTTGACATAAATCCAATATTAAAATATGTGATAATATATGAAATATCTCCAATTACACGCCACTTGACTTGACGCCAGCCGTCTTGCGCATCTTATTACTTCCCCTGGCCTGTGGACTAATAAAACTGTAATATTTAAGTAGAGTAGAATATTGTAAAGTTACGCGATCCTAACTTGGTTGCCTAGAGATCTATGACCGATCATAACGTATCCATGTGTGGAATAGTACGTTAACTGACTCCGGTTCTGGTTGCTATAGAAACATCTGCCAAAATTGCTACGGTTAGTTAGAGCTCTAACAAGTCTGACAATAGTCTATCCGCAGAACTCGATATCATTTCGTACGTAGGATTCTGATCCTAGAAGATGAGGATAATGATTACGAATATAATATGAAATATTTCTAAATACACGGTAACCGATAGGGGGTCCTTAATCAAACTGTGAAACGTCCTACCTTGGCTACTATGAGTTTTAAATTCTATATAGAGCAGAACATTACTTTTTTCGTGGTCGACTTTTAAGTTATTTTGTCCTGAACTTTCAATATCCTTCAGATTTAAATAGTCTTTCAACAGAATTTAAAAAATTCAACAGAATACAGTCTAATGTAACTAAAAATCTCTAAATTTATGACGCCAGTTAACATCGAGCACTTACAAAGCAATATCACAATGTTTAATCCCGCGGAGATGTGGGAGTAGGCGTGTCGCGGTTTTGGCAAGCGAGCCTAGCAAAGAAACACGCAAGGAATCGTTCTTATTGCGGTCTCTCAAAGCCTTTCCCTCTATTGCTCGTTATTTATAACATGGCTTTACTGGGAAATATGCTAGCTGACTAATTTTATAGGGTTGTAAATGGCCTTTTGTAACTTCGAATTGACTGCTGCTGTTTTGGTTTCAAATTAACACTGTGCCCGTCTTATTTAATTGTTGTCAATAAATATTGCAGACTGAACCCACTTTTGTTAGTATTTGCTTGATATAAGATTTATTATTGGACTTATCGAGGTATTTATTGTTTCTTAAATTTAAAATAAATTGTCTTTTGTAAAACTACAGTTACATGTTAATTTTCAAATATACGGGTACAGACGGAGGTCCATAGTCTAAATGTGATTCAACCTATCGCGACTTCAGCCAATTTTAACATCATTACAGCAAAACATTACTTTTATCTCGTTTGTTTATTAAGTTATTTTGCTTTAGCTCACACACACGTATGTGCTATCCGATTTCGTCGAAATATGTACTTTTAATCTTACATAAATCTCTAATTTTTATAATGATAATAGCTTTATCGTTCGAATCACATACCTAGAAGTAACCACCGCTATCGCGCAAAGTTTGCCCTTTTTAAGTCCACCCATAGACATCTATTTAGGGGTCAAAATGGAGAACTTTGATGTGGATTAAAGTTGGGAATTTCGAGGACAATCGCTGCTCTGAACTCGATACTCGGCGCGATAAGCAGAAGGCACGCCCGCCTTGCCCTTACAATTACTGCAAGGATGTCGTCACCTGGTTGCATTGTTGCATTATTCATAAAATAGCGCACCAAAGACAACTAGAATGGCGTTCAAAAAGTCGCCGTGACCGAGTAAGTTACAGTTATTACACATGCTACCTTATTCGAACATAGACAAAGTGCCAAAACTATTTACCCTTCCATTTCTATCCTTTAAAAAATAGGTTTGTCTTTAAACCTTATTAAATGAAAGTGGAAACAAGCTCGCCAACTCGCTGGAAAGAAAAAACTATAACCCAAAATCTCCTAACGTCCCCGACATCAGCAAAAAACACTCCTTACCTGTCCATTACTGAAAAAAGAATCAGTCTTCTATTTATTTAAGTTGCAAAATATCATTACTGAAGGATGGCCTCTTTCCACCGACTGAATTTATTCGGGGAGCACTTTAGGTCAAATTGAAACCATTAGGTGAAAACGTGTTAGTTCAGAAGGATAAGTAAAGCCTGATCGACTGATAGCTTTTGGAGCATCTACTGGACACACGTTCGTTTGTTTTTTTTTTAATAATATTGTGATGGATCGTGTCCAATAGATAATTATTTTGTTTACTTATTATTTCGTTAATATCCTACGAAGTTTTACAAGTTACACCTCTGTTACTCCTTTGTTTTCTTTAAAAAAAGACAAAAAACTCCTGAACTGACAAAGTGTCTAATCCGTTTTTAGGGTTCCGAAGTTCATAACTCGGAACCCTTATAGATTCGTCATGTCCGTCTGTCCGTCCGTCCGTCCGTCCGTCCGTCCGTCCGTCCGTCCGTCCTCGACTTACCGTCCAAACGGTAAGTGCTAGAAAGATGAAAATTTGCATGAATACGTGTTGTAATTACGTCGACAAAGTGCTACAATAAAATTATGAAAAATAATTTTATTTGGGGTACCTCCCCTACACGTAAAGTGGGGATGATTTTTTTTTCTCGAGGCTACCCCATCGTGTGAGGTATCATTAGATAGGTCTTTTAAAAAAAATAAAGGGTTTCTTAGACGATTTTTTGATTTAGGTATCCGTTTGCGAGATATTTCACTTTAAAGGGCACTTTTTTGTAAAAACAGGGCGTCCCCCCCCCTCTAAAAGCTAAACGGCTGGCTCAAAAAATCTGAAAAAAATCGTGATGGTGGTCCATTTCATGAACTTTGAAGGAAAACTATAACCGATTAGAAGACTTTCTTAGTTCAGGAGTTATAAAGGCTTATATGGTAAAATGTGCTCACTTGGAAAACGTCATACAAAATTAACGTAATAATACGTAAACATAACAATTATCTATTGGATACGATTTTAAATCCACATACCATTATAGGTGACTGAGGAACCCTTTCCTGTGCGTGGCCTGACACGCACTTGGCCGATTTTTTTTTAATTCATTACACGTACTCTCCTGTTTTAACAAATAACATGCGATTTAAACTTAAATAACTCCCAAAATTACAGCTAAATCAAAAAAAAAATTGTAGGAACCTATAAATGTTTTTAGATACCTATTTAATGATAGTATACACGATGGGGTAAGGGCGTTTTAAAAAACATCCTTACTTTACATAGGTAATATAAGAAAGCAACCCCAAATATAAATATTTTAATTTATTTTATTATAGCATTTTGTAGACGTGATAAAAACAATATAAATGCAAAGTTGCATATTTCGAGCACTAACCGTTTACAACATAAGTCGAAGACGGATGGACGGATATAATGAAACTATAGGAGTGCCAAAGAATGATCTGAATCCTGAACACGTGTATTTATGTATTCCACTATGTTTCACAGTTATTTTAGCCGCTACGTATTTTAAAGGTTTCTACTTGTATCTCTGTACCGATTAAGAAGGTAATTAAGTTAGCCAGTTACTTACACAATTACATGAAGAAATTGACATATCGTTTGATGTCACGTTCTACCTTAAATTGCCTTTCAAGCACTCTTTTTCAAAGGAAACCAATTTACAATGTCTTATATTTTCAAATTGATGTTACGTAAGAATATTTCACATGAATTTTACAACTCATAGAAATGTAGCATACAATTTCAAGTTCACTCATCCGTAGTACGTAGCAGTAGCTTTGTATCGTAGCTGCGTAGCATTTTATCGTAGAGGATACATGCTCTACGGAAAATATAACATGAGTTTAAAATAAAATGACTAATATACAACATTTGTTTAAACACATTTTGTTATTGCCTTTAAGTGAAAGAAACAATTTAACACCGAAGAAAAAGTCTTGTTTGTAGCTAAAGTACAAGTTAAAGAAATTAACATAATAAAATCGTGGAAAATAAGATTTTGCACAGACTACAACAAACTTCCTCGCAGTGTTTGAACTCTTAGGTAAGAAATCAGGAGAAAAGTTGCTTCCTTTACCATTTTTTAACATAATTTATGTTTTACAAATATCTTTGAATAAGTTTTATATGATTCACAGATGATTCATCCAATTAAGTTTAGTAGGTTTTGAACGAAAAGCTAATCTATTATACTATAGTTAAATATACACAGTAAGATGCACAGTAAAATTTAAACCAGAAAAGACCAGAAATTCACAATTTTATCGAGTTAGATAAGCGTATTACTAGCGTTCCGTTTCAATATTTGTTTGGCACATCATGAGGCTAGCACAATCAATTGAATAGAACTGTTGAGATTTTATCTTGTTACCGAGAAGGGTTTAACTTCTACAGAGGCACTTTAAAGTAAATAGCAATTAAACTGTACATCAAATCTGAAATCGGTAAATGAATAGTAAGTCCACCTCTAGGTAAACTAGCACCGTATGATACCGATTACCAGTCTTATACAAACATAAAATAAAGTAATAGATTTCTCTTTCAAATCCTCTAGCCATAAAACAGGTTATAACTTATAAACGATATTAATTCTATAACGTGAAACGAAGCTCATAAACTCGTTTATTAGGTAAAGTAGCTTGTCATAGATTTTCATATGTTTGGAATAGAAATAAAATAAGATTTACCGCTGACCCTGTGCGGTTTTGTGGGTAGATATTTATTAGACTAGCAAACAAGATCGGGAACTCAAGTTCATCACCGTTGTAAAAACTGGAAAGAAAAGAACGTGTTTTATAGGTACAAAGAGTTGGCGCTCGCGTTAAGAGCTGCCTAGGAATTATATATCAACGTCGAGAATTACAAGAAGTGCGTAACGAAGGATAAATATGTATGAAGTGAAAATGCAGAGTTCTACATTTGTGGAAAGATACTGAATATTTGAATTTTTACTTATATAACGCTACCTTAGGTCTATCTTTTAGATATAAGCAGTTTAAGAACCTAACAATATAATAAATGTGTTCTAACATATTTACACAAAAGACTAGATGGAGTCTTGAAATAAGCAGAGCTTTTACTAAAAGGAATCATAATCATTTATTTGCCAGGATGTAGGTTTATAGAGTATGGTCTTAGAAATTTTACATGTCCCATTTACATCCCACCAGTAAAGATTGGTATGCAAATATTTAGTATATTACACTTTAACCCTAGAACACTGATCTTATTTTTCAACGCTTATTACTAACTTCGTCGTTTCGACTACGCTTTCAGAAAAGTCGGTTTAAAAGGTTTTGTTGAATAAAATACTTATTTTTTTACATCACTTTTTAATTAGAATCATTTATCAACCAAAATATAACATTTTTATTTAATAAAATCACATGTTTATTACTTAGTCTAAATAAAAATATTTGTTTTTAAGTGCTTACCTATTAAAAACTAGAACGAAGTACTTTAAAAATGACTTGACTAATCAAAATCGATACATTATATCAACTTAAACAGTTAACATGTTGGTAAAAAACCCATGAACTAAGACATTTGTGACACACATCAAGTTTGTGTTTAGTACACCATCATTTTAACAAAACATTTTCAGCATATTTCGTTTTACTGACACAAATGTTTCCTTGTTTACGATGGGATGGGACCGGCAGCTTTACTTTCTTCAGTTTAAAGCATTAAACTCTTACTTCTCCCTGACAAATAAGAAGAAACCTCATCCTAACTTACTGATCCATAAGCCGAATGAATATCAGTGTAATATTCCTTCTCAGACTCTGATGATTTTTTTCATCACAAGTATCTGCTAATAATAACTGAAAAATCGTATCTAAAGTAAAAAGTGACTAAAAACTAAAGAGTTAACTTAAAAAATAAAGAACAAAAATATACCGTTAAAACTAACCTTCGTCGATGTGACGAGTCACGGTTGCTGACCTGGCACCATCTGACCTCCTACATAAGAAACACCAGCATCTATCGTGGGGGTAACAAGCCAACTAAGATTACATGGGAGCTGCAGTGAGACTGTGTACTCAAAATTTACTTATTCAAATCCAATACAAGTGATAAGAGTACAATAACCATACTAATATTTCTGTCCCTTGTGGCAGTCATATAAAAATACTAATATGCCCCGGTAGATAATTAAATTTACTAATACAAGTACAAAACTAATACAATAAATAAATTTACAAATACAATCTACTTGCAAAAGTTGAACACCTGGATAACGTTACAGCAGTGATGAAAGGTAACCTGAATTTCAGCAATTGCACAGTTTTAGTCAGTAGAGCCTTTTCTTTTTTTACGTGTGGAAACCCCCTCGGGCCGTCACCCCGCCGGGGTTTGCGGCGGGTGGTGTAATGGGATCGAACCGACTTAAACCACACGGTGTGGGTAGTAGAGCCACGCTGACTTCAACTGCGGGTTGGCTCAACCGGGTCAGTACTAACCTCACACAGTAGACCAACCTATAAATGTCAGCATTCGTGCTGTTGTATTTCGTAGGTGAGCATGAGACCGGAGGCCCGATGACACTGTTGCATCAAACTAGACCGCCATAGTGAGTGTCACCAGGCTGAATTGTCTCATTCACAATCAGGATCATGACCCGTAGGGGTCTTCTATATTCTACTCAAGCTTTCCTTCAGGTCAAAAAGAGCTTTATTTGAAAGTTATACACACTTTGCTCTTCCAGCACTAGTGTATAAAAAAATATTTATTGTCAAATTTCCTTGCAAAATAGCATGAACTTCCATCTAGCGTTGACACAAAAACATGTGAATTCTAAAAGTATATTTTTACCCAACCGGAGAACAGACATTCGGAATCGCGATAAAAACCAAACAAACCTCCTGTTTTAAGAATTAAGATCAACATATAAATTGTCCGTTTTGTTTTTTAGCCATTCGGCTTATATTTAGATATGTTCAAATTCAAAGTCCGTTTCTTTGTTTCATAAAATTGAATTATAAATTACTACCAATTCACAACCGTATTTTATCTTATTCTTTAATTTAAATAAAACATTAGCTGAATAATGCATGTAAGGGCACCGCAATGACAGGTTGCTTTGTCAGCGTAAATTTAATTAAACAAATAAATGTTAAACACGTAATACTGTATCTCCCTTTGTCAATCAATAACCGCCCATTTCGAAATGGTTAAGCCTTGTAAGCTAATAAGTATAAAAGGTAAAACAGTCATTAAAACAACATGTGGAATTACAAAAGAAGATTATTGAATCGAGCCCTACAGATATAAATTCATTTTAAATGTAATGAAATGATCATAAGATAATAATAATTCATAACAATAATTAATAGAAAATAGTAATTTTAATAATTTATTTATTATTATTATTTTCAGTATGCTCGTTTATACATGTAACAATCACAATAGTAGTTATGATTTGCAATAATTAAGTAAATAAGTGATCTTAAGTGAAATAACGAAAGTCATTTCCGACTAATACACTCTTAATATAGCTTCTGCCTTTCGAAAAGGCTCTAATCTTGTTGACAATGGCTGAATTACTTGATGAATCCAGTCATAACGTGACTGACTAACAAATTTCAACGAAATTAAAAAGTAAATTATGTCCCTATATACGAGTAGATAGATGGGTACGTATAATTTACGTATGTCGAGCGAGGTGACGTCCAACCTTTAAAGGGTCAGGATTAAACAGTAATGAAGTGAATAATCCAAACGAAGCGACGCGGAAAATTATACGAAATTTCATTTGTAGCAAAAATGTTGGAACGGAACGAACCGATGATCGCCTTTGTAATTAGTCTTCACATTCCAGTAAATGTTTGACTTTTTCCATTGTACTGGTATTAAATGTGGAATAAAATTTTGTAATAATGACTGTACTGAATTGTATATTTTGTGTCGGAGCTTGAGTAAGTATGAAGGATGAAAGCACTTTGTACTGAATTGAATTTCGTGTTTAATATTTATGATTGTTCTAGTGTATTACTATATAAAAACATTGCGAGTCTTTTTGTTTCGATGAAAAATTAAACACAAAACTGAGAGAGACTGAAAAAGAAATCAACCATCTTTGAAATCAAATTTGAGCTCAATAGATGCAGAACCCGCAGATATACATAACACTTTTGTAAATACTTATGTATATGAACGGATTTAGTCACTGAAATAATTTAAAGAAACCTCAGTAATATTGAATCAGTTGGCAACATTTTCAAAGAATGCAGCGTTCTTCTTGCACGATACATTAATAGTGACAGGTGAGTGTGCAGCCATATGAGTATAAATGTATCTTCAACATATTTTGAATGTCCACTACATAGTGATGCTCATCATTTCTAGTGATAATATGTGTCGAATTGAGAACCACCTCCGTTTCGGTTCGTCAATTAAAAGTTCTTGATGATGATGTACAAGGAAAAGTCTTAATCACCTAGTTAGTATACAAAAAAGTCATCTAAGGTTCTGCTTCATACTCGGTGGAATAATAGATTTATTAATAGGTATAAAATTATTTATAATCTGAAAACTCGAAATCTACCTTATTAGGTTTGAACACTTGACGAAGTTCAAATCTCAGCCAACTGGCAACATAACTTCATAACATTCAGTCTCAGCAAGCGAAATGTAATCGCATTATTTGGCATAACACGATATTTGTCGATACTTATACCGATTCCGTTTTGAACTGAAAGCAACTCGGCAACTTGCATGACTTGCGCTAACATTTTCAATTTGCTAACTCTTGCTTGTTTCATGTTAGCAACTTTGTCTACAGTTCAAAAGAAAAATGTTTTTTAGGATTCCGTAGTTCATAATTTTTAAATAAACTCTTTTAGTTTCGTCATGTCCGTCCATCTTCGACTTACAGTCCAAACGGTTAGTGCTAGAAAGACAAACTTTTCATAAAAATGTGTTTTTACACGTTGACAAAAAATAAAATAAAATCACGATAAATATTTATTTGGGGTAGCTCCCCTTCACGTAAAGTGGGAATGTGTTTTTTCTCGCGTCCAACTCATCGTGTGGACTTAGATATTTGTAAAAAAAACATGGAGAGGTTGCTAAGACAATTGTTTTGATTATGGTATCAGTTTAAGAATTATTAAACTTTAAATGGCTTTTTTTTGTTAAAACCCCTGTTTAAAACAGGGCGACTCCCCCCCTTTTCTAAAATCTAAACATCTGAGTCGAAAATAATTATCTAATGGGCACGATGTTAGGTCCACGTGCCATTTTTGGTGACTTCGGAACCCTACTCTATGCATAGCCTGACACGCACTTGGCCTGTTTTTAGGGTTCCGAAGTTTATCACTCGGAACCCTTATAGATTCGTCATGTCCGTCCGTCCGTCCGTCTGTCCGTCCGTCCGTCCTCGACTTACCGTCCAAACGGTAAGTGCTAGAAAGATGAAACTTTGCATGAATATGTGTTGTAATTACGCCGACAAAGTGCTATAATAAAATTATGAAAAATATTTTTATTTAGGGTACCTCCCCTACACGTAAAGTGGGGATGTTTTTGTTTTCTCGCGGCTACCCCATCGTGTGGGGTATCATTAGATAGGTCTTTTAAAACCAATAAAGGGTTTCTAAGATTTTTTTTTGATTTAGGTATCCGTTCGCGGGATATTCCACTTTAAAGGGCTCTTTATTGTAAAAACAGAGCGTCCCCCCCCTCTAAAAGCTAAATGGCTGGCTCAAAAAATCTGGGAAAACTCGTGAAGGTATATACTGAACTTTGAAGGAAAACTATAAGGGATTTAATGACTTAGTTATTTCGGGAGTTATAGAGGCTTAACTTGTAAAATGCGCTCACTTGGAAAACGTCATACAAAATTAACGCATTAAGGCCTCAATCACGAGAGTTTTTATAACGGACGTTAAAAAAGCGTTCAAGTATGAAGTTGCATAATATTATGGTCTATTTCCAACGCCCAAAGTTGAAAATGCAACACTGCTCGAACTGTCGTGTGAACACATACACTCATTAGCAAAAAAAACGGGTGGTTTCGATTTTCTTCCTGGCTGAAAAAAATAAAATACCGAAAAGATTTTAATCATTTGAACATGTTACTGGATAGTTATAAAAGTGGCATAATGTTTATAAGAGTACCTTCCAAATTCAAATTTTCGACTGAGCCTGGTTTTCAGAGAAAACAACTTTTAACTACATTTTGTGGCGCGAATTCCCTATAGTTAAAATCGACTCTAATTAACTTTATGTCAATTTTTATTAAATTATCTGATGTCTTTGACATTTAAAAGTATTGTTATTGCTGTTTAGCAATCTCGAAAATGGTAGATAAAGTGATAAAAACGAGTAAAATTATTGCGCTGCTTGAAGAATGTCGCAGCCAATGCTTCGTGGCTCAGAGGCTAAATGTGAGTCGGTCGACAGTTCAAAGGACCTGGCAGCGCTATCAAGAGACCAGTTCCGTCAAGAGAAGGCCTGGTTCTGGCAGAAAGACATGTACCGAACCACGGGATGATTATTTTCTAGTTAGTCAAGCGTTGAGAAATCGCAAATCTTCTTATGGTGACCTCTAGAACAGACTTGAAGAAGTAAGAAATGTGCAAATTAATCTATGGACGGTCAGGAGGAGGCTTCTCGCTGCTAACATACACAGTCGTCACCCGGCACGCGGCCCTAAATTACTCCGTGGACATGGAGTTGCCAGGCTTAGCTTCGCTCGAAATTGTGTGTCATGGACTCATGAAGACTGGGATAGGGTATTGTTCTCCGATGAAGTCAGTATATCTCTGCATGGTGAAGTCCGACGTCGAAGAATGCTACGTAGACGAGGAGAACGCTTTGCAGAGGCATGTTTTAAAGAAATCACACCTTATGGAGGAGGCTCTGTTATGTTTTGGACAGGAATAAATTCTATGGATCGTACGGAGTTAGTCTTCATCGAAAACGGTACACTGACTGGACACCGATACATAGCGGCAGTTCTAATTCCTTGTGCACAACCCGCTTTAACCGCTCTTGGCGAAAACTCACTTTATGGACGACAACGCTCGCGCCCACCGGTCTGGCGATGTGGAAGCGTATATGCTAGAAGTTGGAATTCGTCGTTTGGACTGGCCAGCTAGAAGTCCGGACCTCAATCCCATAGAGCATGTCTGGGACGTTCTGAAACGACGAGTAAGATTAGTGCAGCCGGCTCCGCAGACCATCAGAGAGCTAAAGAATGTGAATACGGCGGAGTGGGAACGTATTCCCCAAGAAACCATAAAAGATATACTTGCTAGCATACCCAGACGAATGCAAGTCGTGATTTCAGCAAGAGGGGGTCACACTCAATACTAAACTTTTATCTGCTTTTAATGTATTCAATAAAAACAAAGAAATTAACGCGTTTCATTTTTTTCAACGAGCAGGTACAATAATAGTGTTTTGAGCTTAAACTTCGTGCTTAAGTGCCCATTTTTTTTGCTAAAGAGTTTACTTGGGAATGTATTTGTTGAATATGAACGTTTTTTTAACGTCCGTTTAAAAAACTGTCGTGTGAATGAGGCCATAAACGTAAACATAACAATTATCTATTGGATACGATTTTAAATGACTGAGGAACCCTTTTCTGTGCGTGGCCTGACACGCACTTGGCCGTTTTTTTATTTTATACCTCTTGAACATTTTGTAAACATGTTCTAGATTTCATATAAATTTAGTTGCATAAAAATGAATGATTATGCATATTTTTTTGCATAAAATATCGTTTCAAAACATGTCATTTACTGCCTCGTTGGTCTGGTGGTTAGCGTATGCGACTGCTGATCAAGAGGTCTTGGGTTTGATTCCCGGGTCGGGGCAAATGTTAGTGTGATTCGCAAATATTTGTTTCAGAATTTGAGTATTTTCTATGTATAAAATTTGAAAAAAACGTAGGTATGTTTATGTATTCATATCAATTTTCTAATACCCATAATACAAACTCTGATTGGTTTGGGTTCTAGATGGCGTTGTATGTAAGATGTCCGATGTTTTATTAAATTAGTTGTTTAAAAAATGCAAATTACAGTTAAATCCCATACCTAAAGTTGCTCTTCATCTTCTATTTGCAAGTTATATTTTACCAATATTTGTGTGTGTTTATGTAAAAACTATCGACTGTATTAACTTTGCAAACCAGTGAAAAGAGCTTTATTATAAGTAAACACGCAGAGGTAATAATTATAAAAAGCAGCCAAGTGCGAGTCGGACTCGCCCATGAAGGGTTCCGTATCAGCAAATAACATCATATAAAAGTTCTTGTAGTTCGTTGTAACTTTCATTGATGTTTTCATACTAGTGTATTGATTGGATGAAAGGTAAATTGCGTGTTACGATTTATGACGTATTAAAAAAAACTACTCATTAGATCTCGTTCAAACCAATTTTCGTTGGTAGTTTGCATGGTAATGTACAATATATATTTTTTTTAGTTTTATCACTCTCTTATTTTAGAAGTTAGAGGGGGGGGGGGACACATTTTTCCACTTTGGAAGTGTCTCTCGCTCAAACTATTCAGTTTAGAAAAAAATGATGTTAGAAACCTCAACATCATTTTTTAACACTTATCCATAGACGTATAGACACGTATAGGTTTGATGAAAAACAAAATCGACTGACCAAATTTCAACACTACAGCTCTTATAGTTTCGGAAATAATTGGCTGTGACATACGGACGGACAGACAGACAGACAGACAGACAGACTTGACGAATCTATAAAAACTTTTAAATCAATTTTTAACTGCTATGTAAGTTTTGTACATATGTCCTTTATATATGTTTTCAGAGCTGTGAAATTACATAATTTACAGCATTACAGATGAAGTTTTAAAAAGAGAAAAATAAAAAAATAAAGCAGTTGCTAAAGACGTCACAGGTCAGCAAAAAGTTAAAACTAAGTACAGTGCGGTCCTATAAATATTTCACCGCGTAGTAGTGAGTGAACGTGTACCACCAGTGCACAAACATGTCCATTAGTTCCAAGTTAAGCTCATTTTTCGCAGTTTCCTGCTGTGTGTGTTCTGTTCGAGACTCGGAGACTAAATTTTTCAATGCGTTTTCACTGATCTCTAATACTCCTAATTCACTGTCACCACAACACGTAAAGATCTCCTTTGTAATAACAACTTATTAAGTTTGAATGTTCTTATACATTACAATAAAATAACCTATTAAAATCCACTTTTTAATTATGTTTTGTCACCATGTGTTGTTACGTAAACTTGGTTGTGAATGATAAAATTTATTATAACACTGTGACTTTTACGGAATGTGTGCAAATTTCATTTGTCTAAGATTAGGTAAACTACTATTATTATAGCTTTTGCCATTGTTATTATTTTGTTGTTTGTGCAACTATTGCAATGGCAATCACTATCGGGAAGCCAATGCCCTTAAATGAACAGACAACAAGTTTAACCCTCGATCAGATCGAGCGCAGAGTTGCGAAGTTCCGTGGAAAAACATAAAGCCGATTGAACTAGTAGCCTTAATTAATCTTGAGAATAATAGGAGCTATGAAAATGCTATGATGTCATTTTTTGGGTGTTCTTTGTGTCCGTTTCATGTATGTTTGTAAAGTCCCCCGCGACACAGGAATTTATATTCCTAATGCGGGAGTTGTCTTTTTTATATAAACAAATAAACAAAACAAATTAACTTTTTTTGAATTATGGTAAATGTTTGTTTCAACTTTGTATGACAACTGTTTATAGTATCTTATGTTTTCGAGTAACCATTAGAACCTTATAAACACACATTACAGAAACTCCAAAAACTAAAATCAAAATGTAATAAGTGGTTGCGAACCGATAAGAAACAGCAGTGTTTTAGCTCACATTCACTAGCTATAAAAGTAATAACTGCCGCCCTACCATAGTGATAATAGCCTAAAACATTAAGATGGTACTGTTTCTAAATAAATGTATTAATACGAGTATAAACTAAAGCTTTCGCTTCGACTCCCACATATGTAATGTGTTCCAGTAAAGTAATTCCGATGACAAATTCGAAATGAAGTGTTTTTGGTATTATGTTCTCGTTGCTTAACGAAACTCGTAAATTTTTATAAACAAGCAGATGTAATATGCAAGCGTAATCTAATACGCAGCTCAACAGCATTCATCGGTCATTGCTGTGTGTCGAAAAGTACATACCGTTTGAATAAAAAAATGAAGTGAAGTTATCGAAACTCACAAAAGAATACCTTATTTATATGATCGTAGTTATGTCCCTATATATTCATCTAATATCAAATATAGGCTCACAAACAAATACAGTTTTACCACAAAATAGGTCGGATCTATCTAATTAAATATTTTATAAGGAATAGTTTTAACTTGAAATTGAAACCGACACAATTTATGTTCAACAATGAAGCTGAACAGAAGAAACAAGACAAGTAAAAGTTCACTACGCGATGGGCCTTTTTAAAGCTTTATTTTTATAACAGTGTCATAACTAATACTTTCTAGAACTCAGGGAAGAAACATAAATGCTCACACACTCGTCTTTAGTCTGTCAGGATTTATGTTATTAAATCCTAATAGTAGATAAGTAACATATAACAAAATTTATGTTACATAAGAAATATCATTAGACATAGCGGAGGTTGTGTAGTAGAATACAAAACAGGAGAGTCGGACAGCTCTCAGTAAATAAACAAGCGCTTGGTCCCAAAGACAGGAATGCGCCTCGAAATTCTTACTTCGTTCTTATATTACTAGGAGCGCACTGTCCTTTGGGGGTTGAATTCTATCCAGACTTTTCTAGACAATTTATAAATGGAGTATGTTAGTGCAGATGCACTCTATGGTGAATTGTATCGGTTCTTTTATTGGTTTCGTATTGTGTAGTGGATAAACAATTTCTGAATGTTAACGTAAACTTTACACATACATACATATATTTCTGTTGTGTGTGTGTGAGTTATGTCAATTTGTCAGAATTCATATAGCTTAAAGTGGAGCTAACGTAATGGTTCCATTTGATTAGTACACGTATGGTGGATTATATGCGGAGAGCATAATATAATAACAAATTCCAAAACTACCAGTTTGGACTTTCCACATTAGTAGTTTGTTAGAATGTATAACATTTAAAACTCAATACTTATTTTTTTATTAAAAGGAGTTTGTTGAGATTACACGGCTTTATAATCGTACACATTACATATTTTTTATGAGCTTTCAAAATTGACTATACTCTGTCTATAATCTTTGCGAATGCCGACAATACATCGTGGTAACCCACACCATAACGGCCGGACTGACTACCAGAGTACATAACATGTACTCTGGTAGTCAGTCCCAAGTTTAGACTGCTAAGCACCTGATGGAAAAACTGAACCGTTTCAAGGTTCAGTTTTTTAGAGGTTCAAGGAACTCAGTGGTTTTAGGCAAGCCGATAATTACTACTCGCTACGGACTACTCGCCACAACAACCGATCGATTACCACTTTGAGTTTATGATATGTTTTGAGTTTAAAAGTTACAAGTCTTGTTTTTAGAATAAAATATACTTTATTGCGTTAAAAAAAACTGAATATTAAATACTTTACCGAACTAATATATAATCAAAATCTAATCGCTAATAGAAATCGATTGCAATCACATTAAAAGTTTTATGCTTTAACGCTTAATGTTATTCAAACACATACTTTTACATTACTTGCACTTGAGACATTTTGCAGAATATAATTGAAAAAGTTTTGGTACAAGCAAGATTGAACTTTATGTAATTTATTGAAAGTCGATAATTCTTAATGTCTGTTTTATACTACTGGAACTTACATTGTATTGTAATACGACAACATAGTAGTAGACTAGTAAAATTAAACAGACAATTTAAATCTCACGGTAGTCTAGATTCGTAACCGTCCCCAAATAATATTGGGAATAAGGCTAGGAAGAATTTAGTCTAGAAACTTAGGCTAGTTACAGTTTTGTAAACAAAGACAGAATACAGTCAAGTCATTAACCTAACTGCCTCTCGGATGTAAACGAGACAAGTCAGCGTTATAATCTGCCCGGAATCTCTCTGACTGTTTGCGGTACAAGCATTGTTTAAATTAAACATTAAACACGTTGTATTCAAGTTTTCTACGACCATTAAACATTTAATTATATTTCCGTAGTTACCTGGAGTATTACTTTTAGTTAAATGTGGAAAGTTATCTTTCTTATTAATTAACTGCAGTCGGACTGATTATAGCCGCCGCAATTAAAACTTATCCAGTTATACACAACAAAATTATAAGTTTAAAGCAGTTAAACTTTTAATTTCTTATTTTCTAAAGAAATAGCATAACAGACAAATAAAATAGTATGCACATGCTTTATCAAAATAAAAATTAAAAATGTTTAAGTGTATTTTTTCGGTAGCGGTATATGTCTGAATAAATAATGCAAATTTAGTCATTTGTCATTATATAATCCAAAACAAAATTCAATAAATAAAACACCACTTGGTCATAATCGTTTTAATTTATTTCATTTACAAATATTTATTTTTTGATGCTGTAATATTTACTCTGTCTGGAATAAAATTGATCGTATTTTATTATTTTACGTTTTATTTGTGAACACCAAGTCAAAACTACCTAACTAAAAAGCCTACAGGGTAGTAAGTTTTCACTAAACTGAAGCAGTACTCGTACACATTGGTCCGATGAGCTGGGTCGCTGAAAGTCATTGGACGCGGGCAGTACAAGACCGGTTTTGTGGTCATATGTACAGCAGTGGAAGTCTTTTGTCTGAGATGATGATGACTGCTACAACCCTTTTAAAACATAAAAAAATATTTTGCAAAAAAGTAAACCACTAAAGTAAACTTTTTTGAAAGTACTGGAAAGCAGAAAACAATAAACCATAATATCATGCGCATTGTCTATGTCCATCCGAAAGAACCAAAGTATCGCAATGCCCGTGTCATTGAAATTAATGCAACAGTTTAGCCAAGAAAGAGTAACAGACAGACGGACTTTATTAAAAGAGGTAAACAGATTCTCTATCGGAGGATTCTATAATTAGGATTATGCTTTATATTCAAATAACTTTACTGGGAAATATTTTCTAGGAAAACTCAGGAACGTACTTAGGTAACTTAGTATAATAGACTTAAGTAACTAGTCATCTTAGTGTACAACGCTGCATTTCACACAAAAAAATATGATTTTTGATTTGAATGATTTTTTTTAAGCGATACAGGATTAAAAATTGCAATATCGCAAACAAACAGGAGTACCTGCAGCTGGAACCATTGCTCACAATGGCGCACAGAGCATGTGGCATTTATCGGCAAGAGTGTTCACATACTACAATTGTCACGTGCGGGACTCACATTGCATTCATCACAGTAATTGTAATCCGCAAAGTGAAACTGTATGAGCCTGTTCTAGTCTTTTGAACTAGGGTAAACAATAGCAAAGCATTCAACGGAGCTGCATACTTTGTTTCAGTAATAATAATGACATCTCTTACTGGTTTTGGTTTTACTAAACTTATTATGCTATACTAACTTATAAATAATTGCATTAACTGCAATTGTACTTTTGATTACGATGTTTGTTAAGACAGTGCTAATTAACAAACCATATTAATGTTTTCATAAACTAATATATTCTCCGTGTAGTGCATGATTAAGAATACAAAGTGTTACCACCCCTATTCATCCCGTGGGAGTCATAAAAGACGACTATAGGAACAAACTACGCAGGACTACATCACTGCAGAAAAAGGAAAACTAAAAATAAAACCTATACTAACCTGTCTGGAACAGACGAAGAAATACGATATCTTGTATCTAGAAAAAAGGAGTGTTAAGGTTTAAGAATTTCTGGTTCTCAGCGATTGTGGGTGTGGTGGGTTTGATACCTACTTGGTGTGTTTCACAAATTGCTGTTATAAATCTGGATGTTCTTCGTGCCCGTTTCAGAAATATACATAAATATATATACAGTTCCACATGACTACATTTCTAGTGCTGGTATCATGGTATATTTTGAAAAAAAAAAACTTAAAAAAAGTATTCCGTTAATTGCTAAGGTTCAGCCATGCTCGTAGTAATTTCAAATGCTTATGGTATCCACGCTTGCACAAACTTTAATAGGAACGCATTCAATGCAATATTTTAATGCAAAAACACGTTTGCACAGATCCTTTTCAAAATTACTCAAGGAACTGCTGAAAAAAAGGTAAAAATTCATAGACATTTAGTAAAAATATACTGTATGTAAGTGGGGTTTAATTAAAACTAGAGGAGTGCAGTAATATAAAATACACAAGTTCTGAAAGAGAGGGTTGAATTTTCTGCGAACGAGATGTATTCGTATTTAGTAAGGATGCCACTGATTCGATATCATTTTCAATTGTTTGAAGATTATAATTAAAAGTTGAACGATGGTTGAACGCCCACGCATGATTTTAGGAACTGTATTTATTTGTTGATGAATGCATACATAATTTAATTCGCTAAAGAAATTAGTACAATCTTAATGTTCATTTAAATATTAATTAAGTTGAAATCAGTAGGTTAGCAAAGTCCTTTACGTTGTTTACATTCAGTACGATTATATACATTTACGATTTCAATTCAAAAACAAATAGCGAACTAAACTAAGTTGCATTTTTATACCATTGAGTTAGTGTCTTATGCTGTATTATTATTTAGATCTCTTCCTCCTTAAACAGAACAAAATTAACAACTTTCATCATGAGACTTCTTAATTGGGGTTTGCAAATTAATACCGCTGACGGACGTTTAAATAGCAAACTTACTTCTATTTGTTCTTTAAAATTTTCATAGTAATTTGAGCACTTGATTTAATCTTAATATAATTAATTAAAGTTGTTTAGATATTTCAGTTATTCGGGAAATCTGTGTGAAGTTTTCATTGAATTCGAAAACAAAGATTTCAACATAATTTTTTTATATTATATTTTAATTTTATTTTGATGTCTAGTAACATTCAATTTTCTACCAAGAAAAACCACATTTAAATATTATTAAAGTAGAAAGAATTAAACTGATGACCTATCTAATTCATCAATTATAAAATGAAATTTAAGATCGAGTATAAACTTAAGTAGAGTATAAGGATTATAAACTTAGATCGGAACACAATCTATTCAAAACTAAATAACACACCACATTCGAACTAATTTATCAAATCATATCGAATATTTGTAAGTTATTTCGTGTTTGTATTTTGTTTTCAGATCAGTAAATATAAGTTTTGTTTTTTTTTATTTCATATAGGTATTTTAAAATATATATTTATAAATTTTATTACTATAAGATTTCATACAACTCCAATACCGAAATGAAAATTTTTAAAGACATCAAATTGACTTTACTAAATGGAATTAATTACTGATCACATTTCTTTCTGAGGTCCCCCTTGACATTTGCTATTTCCTTTACAGTGGCAAAGGCTCTTAGTAAAAACTTTTTACGACCTATTTCGCGTAGCGGTGAGATTTTACTGTACACGGGTCACGAATTCTATATCCATTTATATATATTTTTATGTTTATAGCATATTTTATATCCAAATATATTATTTTTGACATCATATATCCTTACTAATATTATAAACGCGAAAGTTTGTGAGTACGTATGTATGTATGTTTATTGCTCTTTCACGCAAAAACTACTAAACGGATTTGGATAAAACTTTACAATAATATAGCTTATATATCAGAATAGCACTTAGGCTACTTTTTATTGCAATAATTAAGATACACGCGGGCGAAGCCGCGGGTAAAAGCTGGTTTTTACTATATTTATATGAAGGTACTCGTATATCCGTATTCTAATACTTGAAGTACACTCTATACTTATTTTAAAGCGTATGTATAGATGAACTGGCAAATAAAACATACGTGTTTATGTTTTTTTTTTTTTTTTTTCTAAGATTCTGGATTTCTTGCATTTTGAGGCTCAATCGATTTGAGATGTAACTCACACTGTACTTGTATAAATTTCAAATTAAATTAAGTAAATGTTTAAGCCAAATTACCCTAGGTCGGTCTAGGTGATTTGAAACAATCACGAGGGTAAACAACGTCAGGTTTCCTAGCAGAAGCATCTCCGTGATTCGGAGGTCATGTTAAGCAGTCGCTTACGGTTGTTATCTTATAATAACAGTCGTAAAGTTTGGAGGCCTTAGCACGGTTTAAAACATTCGACGACTCGATTATGTGGCCGCAACGTTGTTTTACCAGTCCCCTAGCCGCATTCGGCCAGCGTGGGGAGGTATGGTATCCTCTGCTGAGAGAAGACTCAATCCCAGCAGAGGAACATTATGGGTTGTTGATGAAATATTTTAAAATTAAAGTATTATTCTCTTCGAAGGGAACTTAGGTTTACAAGAGGTTCGAATTTTGATCATAACCGAATGTTTTCCTGTGTGCTAATGTCGCCAATTTTTGTTGTAGTGAAATTGGGTAGAAAAATGTCTATTTAAGCAGAAAATATTACATCTGAGTCGGTTAATGAACACACAGAGGAGAATAAATCTTTCATTGCATACAGTGAAATCTAATTTTGTCCACCACATCTAGCTATTATTAGTTCCTGCCCACTTCACTCTCAGCGTCGTCGGATGCTCGTCGGCGTCCAAATGATCTTTAATATTCCAATGAGTTTAGATCGACTAGATCTAAACTTACTACATCAACTATTTACAGATTTTTATGTTTTATACTAGAGTAAAATCTATGTACACTAATGGTCGGTTATTTTAGGAGTTAGTTGTACAATGAGCGTTAGTATATTTCATTCCTGTCGTGGTCCACTCCCCTGCGCCTCAGTAATTGTCACGGTCCTCGTACCGATTTGGACCCATATTAAGTATCTAGGCCTGATCCTTGACGGCAGGTGACTCTTCGATGAGCACTTTCAAAAGCTTGTCCCAAAGTTGGTCACTGCTAATTTCGTACGCCGCCTAAATAGAGATTACATGAAATGGTGGTGCTCGCGTTAGTGTGCTCAGGCGCTGGGAGGGGAACAGCAGTACCTTTTCTATCTCAGTCGCAGAGTAGTACACTGTGTGGTTTTAGTTGGTCCGACTCCGACACACCAACCCGCCGTAAAACCCGGTGGTGTCATGGCTCATTAGGCTAGGTTCGGAACAAAAAAATATCACAATTATTTGGCTTCAAGAAACCCGTTGACCCCAAAAGCAACGAATATATGTCAACCTGATCATTTTAGGAACGTTTGGTTTTTTAACTTAGATATCTATTAATAGCGATTTGGAAAGTACTTACTATAACGGCTCATTTATAACTCAATAACTCAGCCCAACCCTCGTAGGTGTACTAAAAATTAACGGAGGGTGGGTAAAAATGAAATTTATTGTAGTAGGCTGACTCCGGATATCATGAAAAATAAATTTTATCTGTCTGAAATGAACCGAAAAAAAGACTTTTATTAGAAAATGTAGTGAATGGCGTAGTATTTCATAAAAAAATATCTATTTAAGTAAGTTTTCTCAATCATATTTAATGTCAGTAATTTCATATCCCTTACATATATGCAGTGTATGCAGTTCCCATGACCTTATTTCTCGCCTACCTTACCTACTTTCTACCTTGGTACTTTGGCGTGCGCTTTTAATCTACTTTCAAGAATAAATTTGAATAGTTAAGTGTATAAGTAGTTGCTAAGTACTAGTAAGCAGTTAGTTGTCTTTAAATATTGCATTAGTAATGATACGGAGTCGTTGAATTTTAAGACTATGTTTTAGATTTACTTACTATCTACGTCTAAAAATAGTTATGTTTTAGATGCCCAAAGTAGAGTACCTGAGGTCCATCATTGCTGTAGTTTTTGGTAAAGAGATATTTTTCTGGCCCTTGAGTACCTAAGAAACCGGAGCTCCGCAGACATTTTGTCAGTTAACAAATGAAAGTAATGGCCTTAAATTCCGACTATAGCAACTTTTCTGATTTGACAGTCAACCACGATACTCTATCATATATCACTACACTAAACCATAAAGAATAAACCTTAAATTATAATTAAAAGAAACCTGTTGCGGACACGTTTATAGCTGCTACTACAAATAGCTTTTCCAATAGCCTTACAAGTATTATACCTTTAGATATTTGCTTTCTCTTAATTTTGTTGGCTCACCACCCAGAACCAGGACAAATTCGAAACCGCAATCTCTTTTGAAGGACTCAAGGCTCTCTTGTTTTAGTAAATTATTAAATGTTTTTAAGGAACATTCTTTCTCTTACCGAAGTATTAATCTTATAAAAAGAAAGAGATTAATAATATAAAAATTCAAATGTCCTTTTGGTCATGAACATCAAAATCATCATTATTTTTTGATTCTAAGGTTAAGGTCAAAGATAATGGATTATCTTTGACCTTAACCTACACATAGATACATTTCAAGATGATATCTTTATTTCCGAAAAGTGGAGCGTGGAAGTAATACATTTTATTAGGATTCATAAAATAAACAAATGCACTCCTCCTCCTTAATATTACATTTGTAAAATAAGGAATTTATTTAAATATCAAACACAAATTACAACTTAATGCTCCCTAAACAATAATTCGTTTATTATTTAAAACATAGGTGAACATTAGTTGAGTTAAAATTCTTCAAATCGCTGATTATATGACTGCCCCGGTGGCGCAGTGGTAGCGTATTTGACTGCTGTGCTTGAGGTTTCGGGTTTGATTCCCGGGTCATGCCACATGGTTCTGAGATCCACAAGTATTTGTTTCAGAGATAGGGTAAACACCCCATCTCTGAAACATATGTATAATATATAAAAAGTAAATTATCTACATATTTATGTCAGTTATCTAGTACGTATAATACTTACTCGGTTTAGTTTGGGACTAGATAGCATTGTGTAATATGTCCGAAACAATGTCTCTTAAAATATAACTTTTGTTGAAAAGCTGCCTCAAATTTGACCTATCTGATACCGAGCTACAATTCTACAGATAGTCGTAAAATGTACATGTACAATTTATAGCATTCCCACTGCTTGCGTCGAGGGTTAACAATAAAAGCCTTTAGTAATGAGCTATACAAAAAAAAACTTGAACATAAAAACTTTACGATAGCACCTACATTTCGTAATTAAAGACTTTGCGGTACTCTCTATACAATATTCGCGAACAAAACCTCAACTATGTTTTCAACAACACATTGTTCGGTGAACAAAAACTGAATTTGAAGCATAGAACAAAAGGTGCGCTGTAACGTACAATTATGAGTCAAATGGCCTACCGTAAATTGAACATAGCATTTGTCCTGTAAAAAATGATTTTAATAAATATCTTAGGCAGTAATATTACAAACAATTTGTTTTTAATATATTACTTAAATGTATTAAAAATTATTATTTTGTTTTTAGAGTATTGCAAGGTGAGAAATCCCCTTTTTTACGAAACTTGTATTTACGGAGGAGTATGACATTTCGCACACTAATAGTTTATGCGGAGGAGGAGTGCAGGAAGTTATATTTTTAATAACATGCATTAAATACATTAAATCAATAAATAAAATGTCACACACACTATCATGTATTTTTTTGTTAAATTAACATTGTCGCGTCGTCTTGCCGAAATCAGTCATCATAGAACATCTGCTTAAAAGTTTAATCAGGGAAGAACATACAAAAGAAATTAAATATTAGGTGATACAACAATGATTAATTTTTCCACTTGGAAAATTTCAATGACGCGTTACCAACTTTACTCTCTATTAGGTCATACTCTTAAGGAATATATTATTTTCACCTATGATTTTTAATTGTTATTTATTTATTTAGCCATTTAGAATATGTGTCACTACTATATAAAATATATAAATACAATGACCAAAAGTGGACCAAAAGTTCGTTTACATTTCAAACGATGATTAAAAAAATTAGTTGTGAGATAAAAACTGATTATTTATTATTAAAGTTCATAAATGGTTTTTTTTTTAATTTTGTGAGATATGGGGATAATGGGGATTTATTTTATTATTAGTTAAGTAAGTTAAAAACTGTTTATTTATTATTAAAGATCACATATAGGGATTTTATTTTTTATATATTTTATCATTCATATGATGTTGTGTGATCCTTGACTATTGTGACACTGCTGCAACATGGAGCGAAAATTGTCAATGACGGTGTCCTCTCGAATATTTTCATTTAATTCCTGCATAAGTCTCACTAACTTCCTTCTTTGAGGCCACCTCGTAAGGTGGCCACTGTGGCCAGTTAGTGGCACCTCTTTTGGATTTTACTTTTTGTACATCTTGATTGCAAATTGGCTTTGAATTTTGTACGGATGTAAATATAAATCTTTGTGAAGAATACGAATCAAAGATCTTCTGGGCACGCCGAAGGCATTAGACCGCTTCTAAGTTGAGAGTCAAGGATTTTTTACGATTAGACGCTCTTACACGCTCGATGTTTTCGGGATCTCTTGATATTCTACGTCAGCCGGATCGTGGTTGATTCATTGTTGAACCTGTCTCCTCGATTTTCTGTACCCATTTTCTAATCAATTGTATCGATGGAGCTTCATTTTTACGTCGTATGTTGTAATGAGCGCAAAATTTTCGTTGTGCTAGACTAAAAGAATCGTTGCTGCTTTAGTACTCGCATACACAGAACGCTCGTTGTTTATCACTAAACGACGCCATGTTGCTAAATTCCCAATGGCCATTTTTGCGCTTCGTAGCCCCTCGGCCTCACCCCGCCGTCGCTGCTCGTCTCAGGTACCGATTTAAATTTAAACGAACTTTTGGTCCACACTGTATTATAAATTATATATATACCTGTAACAGTTTGATTTTGAGCAATAATTATTTGTTTATTCTTCGGAAACATAACTCAATATTTACTTTATTTCTAGTAAGTGTTAAGGTCAAAAACTAACTTGAATAAATTGAACATATAAGTTATTTACCATACTATATACGGTGCCATACCATTTTATCATTAAGAGATTGACCCCTAGTTCGTTTTGAGAAGAAGGGTATATTCAAGTATAAGTATGAATAGGTGTACAGTAGATTGTATAATAGAAAAGCCATTCTATTCGAGACTCTTATATCGATCCGCACTCTAAAGAAATATGGGGTTCATACAAGTACCATCAAGAGATAAGTACATTCAAGGAAAATTTGGAAAATATAGTGATATACAAGCAGCTTCTTCCATCACCTTTTCTGTTTTAGATGAAAGGGCCTGTCACTTCAACAAATCAAATTATCGATCATGTCTACATACGAACTTATAGTCGCTGAAACCGAAGTGTGCTGGATCGACTAGGCAAACGTAGTATAGGGCACCATTTAGTATTATGGTCCCACGATTTGAAGAAAGTGGCTAGTTGCCGTTGAAGCGTATTGCCCAAGACCAGGACGTTACTTGGAGGAAATCTTAGTTCAGCATTAGACTTCGAGAGTTAATACTTAGTTCACATAAAAATACAGTGTGTTTACACACTGTACTCCTTAAATGTAATAATGTCATAAATATTAATAATGATATAATACACGTAGATAAAACATAGTCACTACCACACATCAACATTTGGGAAGTGTTTATAATCTACCACACTTTCTAGTGAGCAACTTTTAAACTTGAAATTTGATGAAACGTAACCTAAAGCCAGAATGGTCTATTCAAAAACAAAATAAAGGCATTCCAATATTGATAAAATGAATGTTTTCAGCTGTCGAGTACAATTTTATCAGATCAACCATTGGCAACAACAGTGGCTTGTACCAAATTGTAATCACTTACTTTGCAGAAATTTGACTGGTATATTTACAGCTGAACCCGTGAGCCAATATCTGATTCTGCGATTAAACGAGATAACTTTTTGAGGTCAGCGTTAGCAATTATATCTCAATTTCATTGAGCTTTATTTTAAGTCTACAATCTACTATGTACTACTGAGTTTAATGCATTAAGACACAAAGAGAGGTCGTTCAAGTTCTACTTTCAAACCTTTATCAGCGTACTAGAAGCAATAAATGTCATTGCAGTCCTAAACTGAATACACGCAGTATATTTTACACACTAATGGTAACAGATTACCAACCCTGGCTCCCGACCGTTAACGAAAATAAACATAAGTATAGTTTTTTTAACTTCTATAACATATTTTAGAGAAATATTAGCTTAGACCCTCTCATTAACTACAACGTCAAACTTTTGCCAGCGGTCCACGTAAGCATAAAAATGTAAAAATTTTGGAGATTAATACGCATATATTATGTTCTGTTGACTTAACAAGATATTCAGAAATTACATTAACGAACAGATTTTGAATAGGTTTAAATAAATATAGATTTTAATGTTTAATTTGTTGAAACAACATAGATGTATGTTAGAATATCTTTAAGAAACAATATTAACAGTGGATGAAAGCATTACAGTTTTAAGCTTTGAAATTGTTATTTTTAAAATAACTCCCGCGTTAAGAATATGTATAATCACACAACTATTGTCCCATATAAGATTTGAATGTACAACCACCGTGCAGACTGTTTAACTGTTACCAATTAAACATCAAACAAAAAATTTAAGCTTTTGCAACTATTTGCAAATGCCTTCATACTTAATTTGTATATAGATTTTAATGATTGTGAAGAAAGATGGCTTCGTACTGAATACATAAGTTTAGTAAGGCCTTACGAAACTGTTATGTACAATAGCAATATGAACATGTGTGTAAAGCTACTGTACACATACACTAATATCTTACCAATACAGTATAGCCATATCATAACAAAATCGATGTATTTTTGGCTTAATAATAAAGCCCATTTTAAAGTGTTGTTGTCTGCACACTGCTGTTGACATTTTATCCACAAGCTGTTACAAAAAACCGTTAACTAGTTTTTTAAACAATACAAAGTTTTGCTTTGTTTAACAGTGACCACCGGTCGGTTGATTAAACAGGATTACGTCGATCTAACTGGCTTGGAAATTAAGTACATTTGCAAAAAGCCTTATTACAATGGAATAAGGATAAAAATGCTTTGATTAAAACAGTTCCGTTAATACTAGTGAACAGTTTGAAGGCTGCACGACTCCCGTTTTCTGACAGCTTTGTAATCCTAACTCGAAGAGAGACATAATGATGGCTTGCAAATGCAGAACATATACTGTGAGTATATTCGACGCTAACTGAGTTCATATCAAGTACTTATTATAGGTACTGAGTTGTTATATCGCCAACGCTCTCGGTGATTGATTTTCACCTTGCTTTCCTGTTGACACTAATTTTGTAGACTCGTGTTCCAACTTAGTCAGGCGTAAGTCGCATCCTGTTATGTTATAGAGGCTTATTATTGTAATAAGTAAAAAATTGTGGGATAAATTAATAAGTAGAGTCCAACATTCGTGAGGTGATGGATTAAGAACATAGAATGTCACCACCCTAATTGGTCTTGAGGGTGTCCTAATTTTTTTTTCGTGTATCATGTGATTAATGTATTTCATGTATTTAACTGTCTGGACGTAAAATCAAATGAATAGTTTTTTACCAAATGCTTATTTACGTCACCGTGAATTCGTAGGTGTAGGTGAATTCGTAGAGCCACGCTGATTTCAGTATGAATGGGCCGGCTCCGGCTCGACCGGGGCAGTACTACCCTCACACAGAAGACCATCCTAACACTAATGACAGCATTATTGCTGTCATATTTCGTTGGTGAGTGTGAGACCGGAGGCCCAATCATTTTGCATTCACGTGACCTCCGGAGGTCAGTAGGATGATGTAGAATTAACTGACCAGGTCGCCTTAGTAGGGGTCACCATGCTGCATTGGCTACCATTACAATTTGGATGGTGATCCCTACTCCTGGATTCTATTCATGCTTTCCATTAGGCAGACACTTTAGTTGGCTTCAATATAAAAAAAACACCTTAAGATTATAATGTATGTCGCTAGATTGTGAACTGTCGAAAGATTGTGAACCGTAACTACTGCTTAAATAGATTGTCTCACAACAAGGGCATCAAGACACTGAAGGGGCAAGAAGATAATGACGCCAAGAGTAACATCTCTAAACTAATCGCATCCTCGACAATAACATTTTAATAAATAAATGTAATGAACGAACGTTTTAACTCTAACACTTACAGAAATGATTTATGTATTTATTGAATACTACACTCTTAGATTGCCTAATGACCTAACGTAATACCGAATACTAATAATGAGTTACAATATCCAACTCCTAGTAATATGTCGATGTCAGTTAATTGCAAATTGAAACGTGTAAAGATAAAAAAATACAAACTTTATAACTGGCTGTAAAATAAATAAAGTAAAATTTTTACTCTAAAGCTTTTATCAGAAGTTATCAGAATTTCCTAAAGCGTTTTTCCTTTACAAAATTGCATTTAAACACCGATACAGTTCTCCAATTACAAAAAGCGGGCAGGTTGGACTTTACTGGCAGTCGGAAGGCGCGCTGGTGGCGGAAATTACTCAGCCACCAGACTCCCTTCATTTCGCACTGATGTCAGTCTGTCGGTACGAAGCAATTTGTTACTCTTCTAATTACTCTATTAAACTTGGTTTCGGTTACATTCTTGATGTTGAGACACGACAGACAATACTTAGACATCCAATGCATTGTTGATTTCATATCATTCACATTGTCTCTATAATAGTTCACATAACAGATAAAAGATCTTAAAATAACAACATAAGAGTCAACAGGAATTTCTTCAAATAAGTGTGGTAATATTCTTGCTTATAAATAAACAATACAGACATGCATTAAAAATTGAGGTTAAAACCTAAAGTAATAGCTCGTTTAAAGCCTTAGAAATGGAACGTTATAGGAAAACTTTTCTTATTTTTCCCCAGAAATTCGTATACCTTATAACAACAGTAACAAATAGCAGTTATCTCAAAACAAGCGAAAGTAACACCCATAATTTGTTGCCGCAACTTTAACACTGTAATATATGAAATAGGAACAAACTTAAGTGCTGAACAAAGTAAGTTCTCTCTACCTCCTTATGTGTCGATTTACAATTCTTGTTTTTATGGCAAACAGAAAACTTGCACATTTTACATAGTTTTCCCCGACGAGTAACACACTTTTATAAGATCTTGCAATAACAGGACATTTTGTATGCACTTTAAAGTGGTGATTGTTTAATAATTGAAATTTACAGAATTCTAATATAGTAAAGTAGTATTAAGGATGGTTTAATTTGTAATTTCAGTCGCTAATTAGAGTTAGGACCACAAGCAAAATTTGACCGCTTTCTAATAAGTTACATTATTCGAAAATTGATTTGCTTCGGGTTTTTATTGATTTCAAACCTTTATTTGAGTAGACGTGGGTCTGTTGCACCGATGAAAATGTATGTTTATCGACTTTCACAATTATTGCAGAACTAAAATTAGCCAAATCAGTATTACCACTCTCGGGTTTTAAGGAGACTAACGCAAATAATTTTATTTACTTACGTACGAAATTGGTACGAAACTTTGGACATTAATTTAAATACAAACCAGTCAAATCCTGAGATATTATTCAATGGTGTTATTATTTTTCAGCGTCGCCTTACATTAAAATAAAATGTTGCAAAAAAAATCAGTATTAAGGTGAGCATAAAGTAAGATAAACGTGGGAAATGTCACTATGTCAACGACCTAATTTTCTCTTTGTGTTAGCTGCTCAAGAGAAAAATATGTTGGTTTTATGTAAAAAAGATGGACAAATAGAATTTAATCCTATTCCTACCATGCGAAAGTTTTGATATTCGTCCTCGATTGCCCTCTGAGGACTACCTTGATGTGTGCTGCCTAAACCGTTGGTGCTACAAGACAATAATATGTCGTGGGATTGTCTGAAATAGTTCTAAATAAATATACGATTCAGCATTTATTTATATTAATGTAGAAGGTAGTATATTCTAAATAGTGAGCCGTAAGCTAATTAAATTAAGATATTTTTTTCAATGCACATTTTAGAATATTATCACGATAAGATTGTCCTGGTTAAGACGCCATTAGTGTGATAGAGGGCTGGTTCATTACATGCTTATGATATTACTAAGGATGCAAAAGTAATTGTTACGCTTTTACGGCTAAAGTACTGGGCCGATTAGTATGAACTTTTGTATCAAGAAACTTTCATTTTTCGGGAAGAATAAAGGTTACTATTCAGATCGCAGTAATTATTTTATGTTTAGCTACTCTTCGCTAACCATAACCTCATATGAATTAAACTTCTGTCAACCTTTTACTACAACTACTGATATAAATAGTTAAAGTCATTCATATCCTTTAAGTATAATTGATTTAATAGTATTTTTTGATACTTAACATTTAATTGCTATCCATGACAAGTAATATAACATAATTATTTTAATTTTTTACACATTATATACTTTAATAAAGTTTGTTTTAAAAGTCAGCATCATACATGAACTCACTTATATTAAAGTTATAGGTAAATACAAATGTGTATCTATCTGTTGTATCTCCATTATTTGTTTACGTTTCCAGGGACGAAGGACTTGGATCGACAGCTTATAACATTACTTACGTGACTTCGAGAAATGAGTTTTTAAATGGATTCCGAACGCGTACGACATCGACTTGGGCTGGCTAGAAACTTGCAGTGTTACATCCATTATTATGTAAACATCTGGTCCTTTGTTGCTTGTTTATAAGACAATGTATAACTGTACATAGTTCATCTTGGGTAGTTGTTTCGTTAGATTACTACTACATTTTGTACACCAATACCATAAAAGCACACACACAAGCACAATAAAAAATTAAATGAATGAATTCAAAAATAATGCACTATTACTAGTAACTAACTGAGCACCGCGGTGATGTTGTTGTATAACACTCGCAGAAAAGGTAGTCTAAAAAACGATAGCCTAACTCAATTTTTACATCATTAGCGTACTAGTGAAAGTAGCAACAAAATTGGTCCAGTCTTTTCAGAGATTAGCCAGAACAAACATACAGACATAATTTTGTTAATTGCTTTACCTACTTCCATATGCATTCAGTGAAAAACTGTTAATTTGAAGTTACACTTAACAGACACTTTAATTTTATTTATTTGTATAGAATATGTATGTAAATATGGATTACTTGTACAATTGTACTTATAGATAAAGGCTTGCAGAGTATGAAAGTTCTCGTGTCACATAGAGTGTAGTCCTAAAAAACACGGGTACTCTGATTAGCCTAATTTTATAATTAGCAAAGTCTTCATGTCTGTCTAATGTGTGAGGTACACCGTTCTAAATATTATCTTTGTGAGGAGAGGTGTATAAATTCTACCCTTCGCTGTCGTCATAATGATAAAACTGTCGAATATCCTCGTCGCGTTAATCCCCGTCAAACGCCAAAAGATCATAAAGAAAATTTGCATAAAATTTAGTCCATTTGAAGAGAATTCGCGGCCGGCGTTGGATTTTTTATGCGCTCACATTAGGGGACATTACGCCATGCCAACCTCCCACGCCCACGTTTACTGAAATAATATTTTTCAAGCTGTTGAGTTGCTTTTTATTTTGGGTTTCGCTGGCAAATGAGATTCTAAGCGTAAATAAATCTTTCACTACCCTAGGTCGGTAAGCGGCAACTTTCATTATTTTCATTTTGTATAAAACGATATACCGCGTTGGATTAGCGGGTAGCCCGCACCGGCCCGTTGTCACAAATCTGTATAATGCTAGTTAAATGATAGTTAACCTCCTTTAAATATGGAATAGTTTGCAAGAGCGCTAGCGAGCGGTTATTCTGATCCAGTTGCGGTTGCGGCTGGCAGTTTACAGAAATTGGATTGATATAAATGAATTAGATACTTCTCCCATGTATAATATAATCCATTGGATAGTCTATCGGTGCGAATGTAAAGCGGAGCAAAATGTACTAGAAGGGTGGAAATTTTATTTAGTTTTTTTATGTGTATTTTTTTAATAACGCAGGTTTTGTTATCCCATGGTTCTACTTCTCTCTTGTCGAATGAAGGAGAAGTATGGTAATCTATCCAGGTTTTTTCTTCTTAGGCGAATGCATGCTCAGTAGACGTCACACAGTAAACAGATGGGCTTAAGCTCCTTTCTTCTGCAAAATAGAAATATGTTTTTGAGCTTACATTTTCGTTTAAGTCTGTGACGAGATAGTCTCCTATTGAATAAGACTGATTAACTCTGATTAACCCTTATATGAAATACAAGTATACGTTGTTTTCTAGCGTTCATTTCTTTGATATTCTGTCATGAATACTTTCTACTTTGTACTATATTCAACTTTATTAAATAAATCTACTTTATGTCCATTTATCCCCAGTAAAGTATTCGTTCCTTATTAAGATTCGTAGCACTTCTTGTTTTCATTCGTAAATAAATTATTCAATGTATTTTACTGAACCTACGGTACGGAACAATTCTAAGAAGCATATTTTTTCTCTTTCTAAAAATAATTTCATATAAATTATAACATTGCGCACAATTACCTCAAAGTAAAAAACCATGATAATGATAATTTGACATTCCTACACATCATCTTTCGACTGCTTGTTATAGGCCTCTTCTTTGCTAGGAGGATTTAGTTAACTACACCACGATGGCCATATAGGTACATATAGAGATATTTTCAAGTTTTCCTTCTCTTTTCAGTTATATTGTCGAGCTCCTAAGACACCACTGGGATTAGCAGAAGATGAGATACACCGAATTCTTAGTACATCACCTTGGACACTAGTACCTTGTTAGAGATTGGGCCTTTCTAAACATCCCTGACTGATCTTAATCAAGGTAAGGTGGTGACTAGATTAGCAATATAGAAATACTTATATTTATACAGCGTGATGTAGGCAGCGCAAGGTTTTCGAGATAATTAAATATACAACGCAGGCTCACAAATCTTGTTGAATATAGACCATTTTTAACATATTGATAATGGAATGTAATTTGTAGCGCCTGTTGAACAAATGAGATAAAATTACACAGTAATTGACAGTATTGTCGTTCTTTCATTTATTTAGAAATCATACGATTTTAAACCTTAAGTAACGTAGTGATGTCAAAACAAAAAATATTCAAGTATTCAAACAAAAACTATACTTACGTCATAGACCTTCCTAATAATATACATTTACAGATAGAATATCTTATTTTATTGTCCTTTATTGAAAAGGCCCATATTTACATTAGTATAATGGTAAAATCCACAAGTATTTTTTTTAATAATAACAAATAAAACGTAGTACACATAACTTTAGTACTATTATTTGGTAGTTGCTGTAGATGTTAATGATGATTTTATATCTTTGGTTCCGATTCTTGAACTGCGGGTGCCCATAAGCTTACCATAATGAGACCCATCTGCGCGTATTCGGCTATAAAAAAATAACACAAAAATGAAAAGAAATGTAGCCATTAAAAATTACCATTCTTACAAAATCGGTGCTATTAGGACGATTCCATCCATCACACGACGAAGGCATTCTCTACCAGCCAACCATTGGAGGGTGTAGAGATGTAGTATGGTAGGTGCATCGAAGTTAGAGTTGTACAGACTATTAATTTATAAGGGTATATATTATGTATACCTATTACGGGAATGCAAATTACGTAGATTTTCTCACGTGAAATTTAAGCAATAGTAAGTGATGCAGATTTTCACCATTCCATGTTGTACCTAGTATTACCTGATGTCCCAACTGTAATTCCAAGTCGACAGATTTATCCGACATCAAAGTTTTTGATTGCAAAAATCCAAAATAACAACATAAGTTCTATTTCTAATGTATTATAATATTGTTAACGTTCTTGGATAAATACACAAACATCATTAATATAACATTCTACTTTGACCAAAAAGAGATAACGTAAGTAGGTAGTCAGTGGAAAATCTCAACGAGTTTCAAATCCGTATGTTATTCCCAATATCCGCAACCGAGGTCGGGTATATCCTTGCGCGGATAGATGGTGTACACATAAAATATACTGAAAACGACTTGGAGGTATATAATACACCTAGTTTATTTTGAGATTGAACTTATACAGAGTGTATAATAAAAACTGTAGGTCTATTGGCTTAGGTTTGTTATATTCAACTATTATTGAGTGGGATCATCAACATAAACTTTGTTTTATGTACAACTTTGTTAACCATATTTCAATGGTTGATAATGTTAATGTTCGGAATAAAATAATTTTGAAATGAAATTCTGACTACTGACTTTTGGGTTGATGAAATTCATAAACGCTTATGTTTATGAATTTCATCAACCCAAAAGCAAAAATATGTGTTGACTTTTAGAATAATGAGATTCGATTAATGTAAGATTTTTTATGCAAACATGATTTGATTGTACTTTGATGTTGTTGACAACTACGACAACTATTCAACCGAAAGACCATCAGCTAATTAAAACAAAGTTTTTAATTTGAAGTTTGCAGTGGCTCTAAATCCTTTTTTTTTAATATCAACTTTAGCGACTTCAGCCACGTGTACGTCGGTTGTCGCGGTAAAAAGTAACCTCCATCCTCAAGAAACAAAATATCTCGATATTCAATTTCATTCAAAACGGTGCAGCGGTTAAGCACAGTGTGCAGCAAGCAAGTGTAACAGTTAACAACCTATAATATTAGTTAAGATTTATGTTTTGACGATAATGATAGTCCTATCAGTTTTAGCAAAATGTATTTGTATAAAACTGGTTATATAGTAGCAAGTTACTATGTGAGCAAGCGTGTGAGTCAACACCACCTGTCGATACCAAGAAAATTAAGGTCCTAGTGCCTCTTTCTTGGGTCACGTGTACGTTTTCTCGTTCCACCTTTACGAGGCACAAAACGGCTTTATTATTATCTAGATGCTGTCTATCTAGATTCTCGCATTCAACTAAATTCAGTCATTCAATTTAAATATTCAGAAAACAACATTTTCCTCCTGTTTTGGAAACTTGATAAGTTAATAATGTCACAATGATTGGTTGAAGAGATAAGTGTAGAATGTAACAAACAAGTATGATTCTTGTTCTATTTTCAAAAGCTTGAACAAATAATGGTGAAATTGTACGTTGCTTTTCAGCAAACTAAATCAACATTTATGATTCATTTTTTAATTATGAACCAATAAACTAATTTGGCTTTTTAAATTTATAGATATCCTGTTTTAAATTCGAAGAAGTTCACTTACCATCTCAACATGAATGATGTAACCATGATTTTGTAAATACATTTTGATTTAAAAGAGTGTCCATGGAGTTTCTTGCCCGTTCTTCTCCATAGAGATCTACGCTAGGGAATGGGCAACTACAGTACTTTCACAGTTTTTATGTCTTGTGACTGGGACTGTAGCTACATTTTTGTTTCGACAATTCAAAAGTGCCTGTAACTGGCCTACTTGAAATAAATGCTTTGATTTTGATTTTGATTTTGATAAATAACAATAAGTGTAATCTAGTGAAGAAGCATGCTAATTGCAAGTACCTACGTAATTAACATTCTATAAATTCTATCACTTAACCATTCTATTATTTTAGCAAACTAAAAAAAAGAAATCCTTATACCTATAAGTTATTGCTTTTGAGTACCTGTAACCACAGAATAAATATTAGTCTGTAACCCGTTATTTTTTCCAAAATTACCAAAATTCAGAAGTGAATAGGTACATGTTTAAATATTTTGATAGTTGACAGTTGCGATCTCGTTTCCAAAGCGCATGTTGTGTCTGTCATAACGAGATGACTCACACCGCATTGTGTTTGCCATCAAAAACATCAAATTTTACTTATTACAAGTAAATTAATATGTATCCAAAAAAAGACTGACTGTACACTAGTAACTACTTAGCGACAGATAAAATTTTATGTTTCTGAATAATTCTCCTATGGAAAATAAATCTATTTATGTTAATATCGACCTTTTTGATTATTACTTTATGTTCTGAGTAAATAAAATGTTTATCTACTGCTGACACGAAGTATTCACACAGCTTTTTGTTATTTTTTTTATTGAAGTGGGTTGGAGATTATTATCGAAAACGATGAGTCAAACGATAAAAAATTGTTTATCGCATTCAGCTTCTGGTTTACAGCCAGCAACGCTTTAGTAGAAGTCAGTTTTATGTCAGAAGGGAGTTTATAACATAATATTGGCAACAGACTACTGTGTGGCATCTTTCGTCTTCATACTCAACGTTCCAAAATATTGAATGATAAATGATAGTCTGCATAACATACTGAAGTTTAATTAAACTTTAACTAATTTTAAAGTGTCCAAAACAATACATTTGTATATAGCGACGATATACGTGATACACACATAATATACATATCATGAAAGTACATTAATTTGGGGTGAACGTGATACAACTTATATTTGTAGTAGATTTGAAAGGCTGAGCTTACTCGGTAATGTAGTACAATCTTTATATAAATATGTGTATATACGAAACGCCTCTACAAGACAACTTACTTAGCAGGGCTTCAATATGACGAAAGCTTTCTACTATTTAATGCTCATTCCCGAAAAGGGATTAGGTACATTGCTCGTGCAACCTCAGGACAACTCATTTAGTATTCATGTATTGGCATACAATCAATATTAAACTAGATTAGTTACGGGTAAACTAAAAGTGTGAAAAGTAGCATATAATCACTTATAGTAGACTCTAAGTGTTGTGGGTTCAAATCATACACGGGTAAACACTGTGTAATCCACAAATCGTTATTTTGAGTCGGGGTGTTCTTTATGTCCATTTCTTGTACGTATGTAAAGTCCCCGACAACAAAGGATTTGATTACGAATACGGGAGTTGTCTTTTAAAAAGAAAAAAAAACGAACAGACAAACAGGTTTACTTTTGAATTCACAATATTATGTAGGAAACTAGCATGAATACTAATTGTTTACATTACAAT
Source organism: Phragmatobia fuliginosa (assembly GCA_932526445.1). Lineage (NCBI taxonomy): Eukaryota > Metazoa > Arthropoda > Insecta > Lepidoptera > Erebidae > Phragmatobia > Phragmatobia fuliginosa. The sequence continues at coordinate 11,200,921 of OW052074.1, read as the reverse complement.
AAATTAGCTCTAAAAGGTTTTTGACTTTAAAGTAAATATAAGTCACTGCTTATGTAAATAGAAAGGTTCTACGAAAGTCTAACTGCATCGTGCACTGTCACCTAAAGTACATACGCAAAAGCAATTTCAATCCAATTGAATATTTGCGAATACTTACTTGAAAATCGATTTCAAATATGATCCCGGAAAAGCGAAGGAAATACAAACGAGAAAAATATATTAGAAGCTTGAAAAAAAGATCGCGTGAAATTTCTGTGTTGAGATATTAAGTTTGTTAAATTGGGATGTAACGCTAATTTTTCCACGAATGGTCCGACTCAACCGAGGTAGTACTACCCTCACAGAGAAGACGAACCTTAAAATTACAGCATTCGTGCCGTCATATTTCGTTGGTGAGTGTGAGACCGGAGGCCCAATAATTCTGCATCATTCTCGAAAATGGTGCAGAAACTTCTTTCCAGACCGCCTTGGTGTTAGTAGTCATCCTGCATTGGCTATACTCATAATGAGGATGGTGACTCCCACTTCTGGATTCTACTCATGCTTTCCATCAGGCAGAGTAGGGTGACATTGGTAGCTTTCAGTATAAAAAGTAAAAGAAATAACAAAACAATAAGTCAGCCTCACTATATTTGTTAACATTTTCTGCCATATATCGTCAATTCTACAGCATCATCGTTTATTGTACGCCCGTCAGACAGGTCCGAAGATTGTCGAAGAAATATTAAAGTTAGTAAAGAATAAAGTGTCGCATAAACCGTGTCTGTGCCCTCCCAGGGGAAATGAAATTGCAAAAGATGTCCCCGGGATGAAGTGTACCTATCTCCGACACCGCCTACTTATACTGTGGTATTGGATAATGTAACATTGTTCATTTGTAACAAAAATTGTATTCTTGTTTCTTTCATGTGAAGACATTTTATCTATTTAATAAATTATTTATACAAAACTAGTTCGTTTACGTCATTGTTTCTTAATTTTTGTTTCAAATTTTGAAAACTCATTTCAACAACTATAATTCTGAATAATTCAGTAGATAACATAGTTTAGAATAGAATAGAATAAAATTTGTTTTGCAAAAAAGTGATACAGTATACCATTATAAACTTATTAGTGTACGTTTGTGCAATCCGTTAACATCTGAGAATCACCAGTAAATATATAAAATATGTAAATATTTAAAATTAAATGTTTTAGATACTATTCGCTAGATGCAATTTGTTAAAAGTCCAAAATATAAAGTATCAATTGGCGGTATACAAAGAAAAAAGTTTCTTTACCTTCCGTGCTAGTCGAGACTGTGTTACGGCAAGGTAAGATTATCGTTTCACAATTATCAACTGTATATATTTGCTTAAAGACAGATTTTATAATGCTAGATTTTTTTGGATTGAAGAAAGCATTATACAAAAGATACCGAAGACAAGTTACAGTCTAATGTAAACAAGTAGTATATGCAAGGAACATAGATAATCAATGGTACAAATTTTATTTTTAAAAACATCAAAATGCACAATAGTTCATTTAACGCTTTCAAACAATAATATCTACTTCCGTTTCACCATGTAGGTGTGCGCAATGTAAATTATGACATATTACGTATACCACATACACATAAACACACATAAATACACATACATACATACATATTCATCCATAATATTCATCCATAATATTCACATTACTTTAGGACCACTACATTATATAAATCCGTCATGTACATACCATATTACAAATAATATCTACCATATATAATATATATATATATATATATATATATATATATATATATATATATATATATATATATATATATATATATATATATTTTTTCATCAAAGTTTTCAACACGTTCGCCATAAAAATATTATAAATAAACTATTTTTCAATTCGTATAAAACATTCAGTTCGTTCATAATCCAAGTTACTCAGAAACTCATCCAGCGCCCCTTTACAGCCAAACCTTGACATATCTTTTAGAGGCTTTATTTTGCTTATTCGATTATACAGTAACGGAGCCAAAAAGTGAAAGAAACTCTGTGCGAAACTAGTATTACATGCAGGTACGTCAAATATAGTATAGTTTGCTCTTCTATCGGATACATTCGTGCGTTGTTTTCGATTATGTTGTCTTAAGACAATATTTTTGATGAAAAGTTGACGGGCATTTAAAACTTTAAACTCTTTATATAGTGTAGCTGTAGGATATCTAAATTGTTTGAAATTTATAATCTTAATGATACATCGCATTGCCCTTTCAATTTTTATTAGTGCGCTCTTCTTAGCACCGCCCCATACAGTAATCCCGTACATAATTATGGACTGACACAACGTCAAATACACTGTTTTGTTGACTCTGTCGTCCTTTAAGTTTCTCAATCTTTTGTAAATAGGAATAAGTTTACGCACGCGAGACTTGAGATAAGAAATGTGCTGTTTCCAATTCAAGTTTTTATCGATATCTATACCAAGATACATAGGTATATACATCGCTGGGCAATCTTACTCACACATGATGAAAAATTAGTTTTTAACACTAATAAAATAGACATACATACACACATGAATGAAATCAATGAAAATAAAAAAGTAAATCTATTTCATTCGAAAACCAAAGTAACTTTTGCTGAAAAAATTGATTATTTGAAGGTTATTGAAGTAATGAATAGATTTGGGTATTATGATTCATGAAAACGATAGGTTAGAAAAAATGCTATCCTAAATTTAATCAAACAATACCCTATTACATTTAACTTACTAACTGTGCGCTCTGGCGCAAGAAACACTGATCGCTACCTTAATTATCCTAGTGGAATACTATAATTTGCGAGTAAAATAATAATAAAACTATTCCTGTGCTTTTTGCAAAATCATTCAGCCGTTTTAGCATAAAAAAGCAAGAAGCATCCATATAATCATAAAAACTTTGGCCTTCATAATATTGGAGAGACTTACAACAAATGTACAACCGCATAAAAAGTAAATTATTTCAGTATCTATTTCAGACCTTACTCTTATTGAGGAGTAATTTACTCTATAAACTCTAAAATACCTGATTTATGTGAGCTCATTCCACGATTGTAAGCCTCTAATATCATTATCAGTTGCAATTTGTGCTCTATTTTCGTAAACCCAGTATTGTGTAAATAAAGGTATATTCTTCATCAGAGCTCAAGGTTACAAAGAGAATATTTTTTCACGTGATCCTAGTAGTGATCTATCGCGTCGACTCACGTACTGAATTTATTGGCCTCTCTAATAAAACAGAACACATTTTCTGCATTCTAGCGTAACGTGCCTCGTTCGAAGCTCCCCGCCTCGACTGGGTCCCACCCCGCCCGTAATCACAGATGGCTTAAGGTGTTTACTTTGAGACACAATCATGACTCTTCCAATCACTTATTTCACGTTGACTATCTCATTGCTGGCTTTACGTTAATGAAATTCACTGGTTTACGTAAATGAAACTGAACATGCAATCCTAAAGTAACTTTAATTGTAAATGTAAATAATATTATGTTAGTACTGTAGTAACCAACCCTATACCAACCCGTCTGGCCAGCGTGATATAGTAGGCCAAAACCTCCTTTCTAAGGAGAGGCCTATGTCCAGCAGTGGACTGTTAAAGGCTGTTGATGATGATGATGATGATGATGATGATAGTACTGTAGGTAGTATAGAGCAATAGAAAACTTTTTGAAGAAATATTAACAAGTTTTGGTACTAATTATCAAAATTAAAGAATATTGCAGTAAGTAAGTGATATGTTTTCAATTAAAAGTGCAGATTGTTATTTCATTGGTCGTCAAACTCAAGAGTTTATCAAAATCGTAGACTCTATGTGAACAGGTGTGAGTATTATTTTAAGTATGTAATAATATTTAAAAAAATCTGAACAATTTTATGTAAGATTACCCACTGTGTTAATAAGCACCTATTTTAAGCATTTTTGTTCATTTATTGTGTAATATCTATTTTGAGCGTTTCCGTGAATGATTGTGACCATCATCATGAAAGACCATACGTCCCCACGCTGGCCGAGTATAGGTTTGTGGGTAGTCTTGGGTATTTTTATAACGCCCATAAACCTCCAACTAAACTTAACGACTTTTATCTTATGATAACAATCGGGACTGGCCGCTTAACGTGACCTCCGAATAACGGAGATGTTCATGAGCATCTCCATTCGTAGACCATGAATGGCATGGTACCATGGTATCCTGCATTAACGGCCACCCATCCAGGTTTTGACCGCGCCGGCAGCTTGGATATGAGCGCCAATACGCTCATATTTAGGTAACTAGAACGAAGCAAAACTAATTAAGTAGTAAATAATAATGTTTACTACTACTGTATTTATGATGTACTACAAATTACTCTCCTCGACCTTAATACAGGCAGTTTATTTGATTTATCGTCCTCGGTAGCCTGTTGTACAAAATGTACGGAAAATATTGACTACCTCGATAAGTTTAGTTTTCGGTCCATTAGGATCCTTTTAAAGCCAGAAAAATACGAAGTAGCATAGCAACACTATAAATTATATACTAATATCTTGAAACGATACATAATTATTCTCATTCAACGATGCGGATAAGATGTACTGAAGTACAAGCATCCTAGTAAACAGTATATTTATATCAAAAATAGACCTACATAATATCACCACATTTATTTCTAGAACTTGGCTAAATAAGTCACTGGATCATATTTTTGTCAATTAAGAATGTCTGCAACTCTAATATATAATCTAAACAACATATGGATAGACATATACATCTATGAATACACATATTTATAATGTGGCTTCTGAAGCTAACTCCAAAAAAAAACCAAACGAAAATAAAAGGTGTAAAATAAACTGTTTTAATTCGGCTGGCTTCAATTAGTACGTGACAGTTACTGTGTGCTATACCTAAAATCCGATTGAAGTTAGATAGACACAGTGAAATAAATACAGAAAAGACAAAGAATTCTTTTTCTATAAACCTGTGTGCTTTTTAATAAAAAAAATGTAGTCATTTTTACATTGCACAAATAAGATGTAAAGATTCAGCACTATTTTGTCTTCAGATAAAGAGTCACAAACTGATGTTCATTAAATAACAGATCACTTAAAACAAAAAAATATTCTGACCAAGTGTTAAATTCTAGAATTAAGATTATTTAAACAGCACTGTTTCGAACTTAGAGTTAAATCAACGCGTTAAGATTATGGGTGTTTTATTTTCTATATTTTCTATACAAAATACTCCAATTTAAGCCACATTCTATTTAAATTTAACTTTGAAATAACAAATATCTTTCAATATTAGTATATAATACATATATGCAAACAATAATTATCTCAATAAACATATCTGCGGTAGGTAAAATTATTAAAGGAAGTTTTGTTCGAAAGCAGAGAGAATTTCGTTGCAATCACGTTAATGGTTTTTTCCTTATCATTCCGTCTCTGTCACCCACGTCTGAAACGTTGAATTATTCAGATAAGAAAGGAGTACCGAGTAATGTAATGGAAATGTCCCGAAGTTTTCCCAAAAATGTAATAAAGCCTGATTTTTTAGGTATGTTACTGTTAAATATTTGTGATAAACGGTCTGTGGTGGATGTGCGGAATAGCCAACAGATAGAGCCACTTGGCATTATTCCAAATAGCATCGCGTATTTATAAAAAGTGACAGCTTTTACTGAGATTTGTTTTTGTTTATTTTATATATATAAAACTAGCTGACCCGGCGAACTTCGTACCGCCTTAGAATATTAATACACAATAATTAGCAATAAATTAAAATTGCGACTATAATTTGAGATTTAAACTATCCTATCTCTCAAGTTAGATCGAACTGCACATGGTGTGCGAATTTTATTATAATCGGTTAAGTGGTTTAGAAGTCCATTGAGGACAAACATTGTGACACGAGATTTATATATATTAAGATATGTGCAAAGCAAAAACCTTTAAAAATCGTAATTAAAAATAGGAAACATGGGTATCAAACAGGTTTCCAATGCATCTCTGCCAAATACGTTCACAGCTAGACATAGGGCTCCCACAAGACTCTCCAAAACAAGCGGTCCTGTGATGCCCTCATCCAATGGATTCCTGCAACCTTCACCAGGTAGCTGGACTACCTGGCCTACGCACTCACCCGTCTTACGGTACGCGATTGAAACTCAAGAAGTTTTGACCCCGTTGACCATCTCATTTACAAGTAATTGCCCCGCCCACTGCCACTTTGGGAATTTTCCAGATAATATCAGTGACATCGGTTTTCTTGTGAATCTTTACATTCCTGATTCGATAACACAAAGAACCTCTGAACGTTGCCCTAAAACAATTTGAAGTGACACAATTACAAAAACAATACGGTGATCAAAACGAAATAATTTTAAGTAAATGTTCTGAAGTTGATTTAGCAAGTAATGCTTTCTTCATTAATTGACTACTTTTTGCCACGGCTCCGCGAGTGCGTATTTCGGAAATGTGTTTCGTTGGTTAGTGCAAGACCGGAAGCCCAATGATGCTAATGAATCTCTATAAGCCATCATAGTGTAGGTCAACATACTGCACTGTTGAATTCTCTGCATTCGCAATTCGTATTCCACTATTCTTTGATTCTGCTCATGCTTTCCATCAGGCAGAGTAGAGTCACTTTGGTATGAGGCTTATATAGATAAAAGGAAAAAAATCGCTATTCGGGTAAATGTATGACACTCACAAATATTGTGACCTCTACTGGTCAAAACAATGCTAAAAATCGACTCAGTAGATCCAGAGATAACTCCCTACAACCCCACAAACTCACATACTTTATTACTATAGGTAACGGTTAAACTTTTCTCGACATTTTTTATTCAGCGTAATAAAAAACGTTAAAATTATATTAATTTTAAACAGAAGGTTATTTTTTAATGTGTTCTTTAAAGAAAAATTACTATACATTTTTATTTTAAAATTTAATTATTTTAAGTTAAACGAGTTATGAGGAAAAGATTACATATGCCTTGGATTTTGACTTAGAATCGAATAGAAAGCTCTTTATTTGCACATCATGTGACAGAGCTTAGAGATCTTTATATAGTAATTAGTGAAATAATTATCACTGTGGGTATGGAAAATTTATATTTCAAATTTTCAACGAAATTCCTCAAAGCATCTCAGTGACTTTGCAAAGTCATCTAATCAATTGGTTTATCCATATCATGAAATATGAACAATATATGTTTATATCTTGTTATATGTTTACAGAACATAATGCATGCACAATAACGTATCAAGCAATTGCTATTTCTTTTTGGCCTTAAATACATAACTTATTTCGATTCAATTGAATAATTGGATATAGAATGTACTGACGAAAAATTTAAGATAATGGAACGAAAGCCTCTTTTTTAATAGTTTTCTTATTCATTTCCCTACCGAATAGTAATTTTATCATAAAATTCAGTTTTATTTCATTTAAAAATTATATTTATATTAAAATATATAAAAGTGAATAAGAAAACTTGACACGACATTTAAGTGAGTCACGATAGATCTATCTCAGTTGTTAAACCTGCGCATCATATTTGAGAAATATTTTAAGATTATACTAAGCAGCAATTGATATGTAGTTTAATTTTATATTAAATTAATGAAATCACATTACTTTTCCATTCAGGTATTGCTTTATGTTGATAAGTTCAACAAAGAAGGCGGTGAAATACGGATAAATTTATTCAGCGTCGCAAAATTGAAATCTCAGGTGGTGGACTTGCCCGCCTGATTGAGGATCCAACTTTTCTAGAGCTTCCACCCCTCCTTATTCCCTATATCATATCGAACGCAAAGGGGTATTTTAAAAGACGAGAGGGCTCTGATTGTATTGGTCAGGTATCGCCTTGGATTTGTATTCTACAGACAACCTTCCACCCTGCTTACGATCTAGTGTGATTTTATAAAAACCTGAGTTGTATCTGATCAAATTATTTTGTATTATGTCAATGTCATTAGCTGCAACTTTAAAGATCAAGATTATGTTTAATGTTTTTAAACATATTTAATCAAATGGCAAGTTTAATCAATTTTCTATCTATTTTATGTTTAACTGAGTTGAGTTTAAAGTACTCCAACTCAAGTAGATTTTCAGACACAAGCAGAATATACGTAATATTGACCGGGAGCATTATGTTTCACATTGCCCTTAAAAATGTAAAAGTGTGTATTGGAATTCCATCTTTAATCAAAAATATAGCATCCATACAATTTACGATCTGTCTGTGTCCGTAGGGTTCCTAGTATCTAAATGTACACGTTGAATCTAGGCAATAAAAGTGGCGATATTACCACGAGACGAATCCCGTTGGAAACGAGCACAAATATGATTTGTGAGCATGTGTAAGTATGGGTCTCGACGTAGCATTAGATTTTTATACATATGTTGTCGCCAAGATTTACGAAATGAAGGTTTCTGATACCAAACGCGGAGGGTCTAATTCGATTTTACGTTACATACTCGCAAAGAATTTTGACGAGATAGAAGCCTCATATCTTTTTGACATAAATAAAGTAAAAGTAGCTACTAATTTTATCAAAAAAAGATTGGAATAACATCCTACGAACCTTGGGCTTTATGTATATTATTAGAAATATCTAGGGAATATCTGTCCCCAACATGTGCCTAAGGCTAGTGGGGTCGAAAGAGCAGTCGGGAGAGAAAAACGTTCAATCAACGCAACGTACGTTAAAGTAGCAAACAAGTATGTTTGCTACTGCTATATTATATTTATGAGTATGAAGACAAATCACAACCAATGTGTGTATTTGTATTTCCGTAGATCCTTCGTAGAGTTATCGTAGCATGTCTTACGTAATTTGGAGCAATACAGAAATAGAAAATACACTGCACTTCTTAGAAAGCCGTGTTGTTTCAGACCAAAAGTAACGCGTACTTTATAACCCACCTTTGTAGAACATGAAAAATGATTATATGTGTTTATTTAAATAATAGTAAAGAATAAATCTATTATTATTTTTACGTTATTTTATTTAAACCGTATTAACTGGTGAATTAACAGTGAAATATATTTTAATTTATGTAAACAAACAGAATTTTTCATTATAAGGTTTGCAAACGCAAAAACTCACGTTGTCAGACATTCCAATTTACAAGTCGCACAACTCGCCGAGCCGTTTGAAAGGAAGAAAATTCGAGCAAACAAAACTACAAGCCGCATTTAAAATTCTCGAAAGTCCTTCACATCTATGTGTCTATATAGCTATATACAACTTAGCCTGCAGTCCAGCCATTAATTATATCTATAAAGGTGTAAGTCAGTTGCAGAAAGCACTTTAGCCGGCCGACCACCCCGATTTTTGCAAGAGCACCCATTACATTTAATTAAATCCTCACCGTTTTAATTTGACTTGGTAACGCGATAGAATTACTGCCGCGTTTAAAAACATCCTCAAAATGAGTAAAGAGATGAATTAATGGCCTACGAATTGTTTTAATAGTGTTCTCGTGATTACATCTCCATTACTACGGATGTTTAAATTACGAAATAAAGACATGAAAATGTGTTATTGTGGATTCAATTTATCTCAACTGTACATCTGTACTCGGAGAAAAGTGGTGAGTGAACAAATAGGGTTTTATTTTATGCTTTTAATTTATTTAAATTGTACTAATTGTTATATTTAATGATAATGGGTTGGATAATTAAATAGGGTGTGAAAGTATAACAAATACATGTAGCATCCAGCTACATTCCTACCATGACATAACGCCAACTTACGCCGCACATAGGTAGATTTCAAAGATTTAGGCGGCCATAAGTCATTTTTTCAAAGTCTATTTAGCCGTAAAACTTTGACCGGTACCGTTAGAAGACACTTCCAGGAATCTATACCCACAATCCCCACCCTTAGGCCATGTGCCATGAATTATTTACAGGTAGTCGAACCTTGACCTCCGTTCCCGGTGTATGTTACAGTTCTCGACGCTCTCTGTGCAACTTCTCTTACAAAGTCAATATCTTTTTTGTGAAGGTAATTACCTTAGTGAAAGTGATGGATTCGCATAATTCAGGTATGAATCTTTAAAACTATATATAATAATGGTGTTTTATTACAGATTATCATATATTTTTTTCACTTCAAAGACAAGATGTTTTTTGTACAAATTTATCATTGATTTTCGATTTCTCAAGGGTTTTAACTATACTTCAGGGTCCGTCCCACCTGTTTTTTTTTCTTTTACGGTATAAACAGGGTCTTAGTATTATAGTAAAAAAAAAATTTGCCGCTAGAAACCGCTAATCTCGGAAAAAACCTTATTCAAAGATTTTTTGTAAAAAAACATGAAAATAAAATATTTTTTCTAACGCTTCTAAAATAAAGTTTTCTTTGTTTTAGGGTCATCAAATACCTCTGGCGTGAAGGTAGTGACGAAAAAATATTTATTTGACCTAATGCAGGGACAAAACTTACCTTCCTTTGATGAGAAATTGGATTATTTAGAGAATTACTTGCTGGTGATACAGAAGACAATAAAAAAACTCTTAAGCATAAATTTTCATATGTTAGATCGCAAATGAAACAAGGATGGTTGAAAGCACATAAAACTTAAGAGTTTTTTGAAAAAAAAAAATAGTCTTGGTTAGGTGGAACCTTTGAGGTTCAGATTGAAACGACTCATCGCCAGGGTCGTCCAAGTAAATCGTTTTCCGATTCGAGTGAGCGAAGTAAGAGAAGGAAACAGAAGAAAAACGTTATTCTGTGGACCCTGAAGTAAAAGTCCATGTTGCGCAAGTACTTTTACAATCAGATGGAAAAAGAAATGCGTCCAAAGTCCTGAAGGACATAACCAATTAGCCAACAAAAGTCAGTCAATACAAAAAGGGTTATTCTAAGGTTAATGAAGCTATCCCTCCGTTGACCCCCTTCGAAGCACTTAAGATGTTTGTTGAAGCTGATCTCACGCGTAGACAAAATGAAATAATAAGAGCAACAAACAAAAGACATTTCCCTTGTTATGACCTTTTGTTGAAAGTGAAGCAAGAGTGTTACCCGCCGAAATCGGAACAATATTATTTTGTAAATATCAAATGTGTTTTATTTTTTTTCATATAAGTATACTTATTAAGTTTTTTATATATATTTACTTATATAAGTAAATATATATATTTATATATATATATTTATACAGTTAAAAGTCTCAAAGGGCCTCTACATGTTGGACCCATGTCCCTATGCAAGCCTCTCAAAACACCGGGCATTGTCGTCATATAAATTTTTATTAAAATATTAATATTCATACATATTTTTAGTAAATAATATATTAAAAAAAAATTTTGTACTCAATACAGTGTTTCATTTTATAGTAACCTCTTTTATTTACTAAAACCCCATTTAAAAGCTGTTAACACAATAAAATATTTTTGGCCGCCTAAATTCGCGAAATCTACCTATGGCGCCGCACGTACTCGGCGGTCGACGAGGGGTGTTACTATGCGCCCGCGCCGCCACCTAGAATCAGTCAGCCGTACGCTCTCGCCGCGAATCCACGTTGCTTGACTAAATACTTTTACTCCGCGCTTACGCTTACATTTAAGTGCTTAATATTTGTAATTCTGTTTTCTAATCTTTGCTTGAACTGTATTTTACTTTGCTTTCTGTGCCGCGCCTTGTGTATGTATTTCCTTCTGTAATTAAATAAGTGTTAATCTAAATCCGCGTGTATTATTTAAGAACTTACTATCTTAACTATACGCAGTGAATATAGTGGTAGTAGGACTAAATTGATAGACTTATCGAGCTACCTAGCTACTTATAATAACTGTACAAACTACAGTGAACAATAACTATATACACATTAAGCATGGTAGTCCAGTCATTCTAGACTTTATCCGCGGAAAAATTCCTAGTGAGCTGATTTTATGTATACTCCTTTAATACTTGATCTACGAGCAATAGGTCGCGAGATATTCATGAAAAACTAAGTTTCATGACCTTTTGATACTTTAAATAACTTATTTAGCCGGCAGGATATCAATGTCGATTTTTCACATCTTCATAACAACACCGTAATAAAGGTGTATACAAAAATTCAGCTCACTTGGAATTTTGCCGCAGATTGGGATTTGAAATGCCTAAACTGACTGGACTATTGTCTCTGTGGCATTTAGATTATTTATAAGGCATAGAGCAATACAGACGCTTTTTCTGATACAAAATATCTGCCATTTCTTTCTTTATTTAGACTCACATAAAAAAACAATCACCTGTAACTATAAACTCACACATTAGTTTAATTAAAAAGTTTAAAATTTCACGCACACATGAACACAATATGTTCATGTGTGCGTGAAATTTCAAACTTCTTTGTGTCATGATAGTGTAATGCATAAGCTCATTAGGGCCTATGATTTGACAGAGGGGATCGTCTGCGTTTGGCTACTCCCAACCATGTAGGTCTACGTCATAAGGTTTAGGGTCATGATCCTAAGCAAACATATGGTATTTTTTTTTCTATTTAAAAATTAGCCTGACAGAACCTAAAATTATTTTGCTTAAGGTGATTAAATATCTGTTAATAAGACATTGCTCTTGTGGTGATGGATTAAAAATACGCAGTTTTAATTCATAAGATTATGAGTGTTGTAAGAGGCGACTGAGGGACAAACCTACGCAGGACAACATCACTGCAATGAGAAGGAAAACTTGAAACAAATTCTATACCAACCCGTCTGGCCAGCGTGGTACAGTAGGCCTAAACCTCCTGTCTTTATCCAGCAGTATACTGCTAAAGGCTGTTGACGATGAAAATGATGATGAATAAAATAATAATAATAATTTAATTATTTACACAGAAATAGTTCTAAACAGGAACATATAATAAATTTACAAGTTTCACAACTTCACAACTTTTTGAAAACTGAACTGGTGAACTTAAGCCTAAAATACTAATATTATAAACTTTTATAGAATCAAATAATTACTAATAATTACCTATTTGTTTTATTACTTATTAAATGGTATCAAAGTTGAAATCTTTAACATTTATAATTATAACAACACTGGACACATATAGTTCAAGAGTAGTAATTAATTATCGAGTCAAAGTAATAATTAATAACAAATTCAAAACCGCATTATATAGAAAAACCTATATTCTTTCCTATATTAATTGATTTACGAAACTATAAAAAACTATTTTTCGATTTAGCTACAAAAATTGCGTAAAATAAAATAAACGTGTGTATACGGCAGCTGTCAGTGAGTGTAAGTGACTTGAAAGTAATAAGATTTTATTCACATGTTTGTAGTCCTATCCGGTCTATTATTGCATACATTCATACATACATACACTCATGTGTTTGCCAAATGATTGCCTTCAGGCGATTAAAGCCCACATATTTTGCCAACTACAATTTTAATCCTGTTGTAGATATAAAACTGTCAAGCTCTATAAATAGTAGACATAGATATCAAATAGCCATGACTTGCCGCTGTGGTTACTATTTTTGATTTAGATAATAGTATCTATTCAATTTACTATATTCCCTTATCTACCGATTATACATTTTTTCCGGATAGCTTAAATATATTCGCGAAGTATTTGCTTGCGTAACTATATAATTAATTAATTTAATTATTAATTTAATTAATTAATTATATAGTAATATAGTGTTACCTATGGCTTCGATACACGAAGGTACGTTAAGTCGAAGACAGCGTCAACGTGCATCCAGTTTCCGGAATTAAGCCCGATGATTGGAGATAATATCACAATGTACACGTACAATATACGTATATCATATCGACATAAGTTATGTGAACTATATTTTAAAATTCATTCACCGATAATTCTGTCTCTGAACTCTCAAGAAATGGCTTCATTTAAAAAGTTAAAAGTTCACCACGGTCGAGATCGACGAACTATGTTTTAATAAAATTTTACTAAAATTACTAAACTTATACCTGAAAATCACGTTTCATTACTAAAAATAAATATTAACATAAAAATATTCCGGACATTTGACACACAACGCCACCTGGTCCCGAACTGAGCAGAGCTTATACTATGGGAACTAGACAACTGACATAAATATAATGTAATACATTTATACTATTTTTTGTAAATACATACATATATTATACATAGATAATTTCATAGGTGTCATACCTGTGAAATTGTTATGAAATATTAGTTTTTAATTAGTTTAAATTACATACACAAATATGTCAAAGTTACAAACGGGTAATAATAAATAATCATGCGAGTGAAGCCAAGGACAATAGCCAGTTCCTCCTAAAACAACAGTCCAAACTATGACGTTAAAATTCTCTTTCAATTTCGGTCCTATGTTACACGAGTAACATTTAGTAGACGTAAAGGGACACAGTTAACGGTAATTTATTTATATATGTCCATAACCAATAGCTGCTCATCAAATGTAGACCGCTTGGCCAATGGCCTAAATGAACTTTATTTTTAATATAGTGTGGATTTTTATTAAAAATTAAGTTCATTTAGGCCATTGCCCGATCGATTATCTCGACTTTACAAACATACAAGAAAATAAAACAAAGATAACCTGGGATAACACTTTACGCCATCATTGCATAGTGCTTGCTCCCGACCTAGTTGGATGTGGTGTGGCTTCCAACACAAGCTTCCAACTGCATAATAGGGTCTGCGGTGTCGCACTCACCAACGAAATACGACACAACGAATGCTGTAATTTTAAGTTTGTCTTCCAAAGGGTAATACCGTATTACCGCCCCGATTGAGCCTCGTGGCTCTACTAGCATAAAAAACCAAGTTATTTTTATTTACTTTTAAAATCATTGAAACTAGAACCTTGCAATTCCATTTCGTATGTGAATATTTTAATTGAACATTTATTTGAATTTGTAGTACAGCTATCAAAAGGTACTCGTACATCTGACTATTGAAAACCATCCAAACGTTCCAATTTAAAAAATGCAATGGGGAATGCAGCTACAAACTTTTCGCAGAAGTAGAACTTTTTATCCGTAAAAAACGCAGTGTGTAGTATTCGCTATACACCGTGCTATATATCCACTAGTCAGTTCAGAAGAATAATTTTTAGGGAGTATATTTTTTGTTGTGGCCAGTGGCCGGTCGACGCTCGCGTTTTATTGCACACTATTCCGGCGAATAAACGCGCTGGGGGGTTTAATGGACCGGGGTCGAGGGTTCGGACTGATTCTCCCCAAGCGCCCAACACCCCGGTTGTCCAGTGTATCGGATGCGAATATTGAATATTTTTGCTGTATACGAAGCTAGGCAATACGCGTGTGCGGCCACTAATCAGTGGTCTATGATATACGACTGCTGATTACAGCAAGCTTTACATATTTGGCTCGTGTTGATATTGAATAAAAATTATAACTTAAAAATGATTGTTATAAAATTGTATGTTTAATATTTGTGCAATATTTAATGTTTCACTTTAGACTGCATCAACAGCAGAAAGCGGAGAAGTCGTATCTTGAAATCTTGACAAAATTACTGTTATACATATACATTATATAGTTTGGGTCAGAAAGAAATCTCGGTCTGACTGTGTCTCCTTACGTGAGATTATTGTTTAAAATGTTTTATCTTTTCTTAGGGTAGTAAAGGTAGAGAAAAATATTTTTAAAGGTGCTAAAGGAATCACCACAGCACTGCAGCTTAATTGCCAATAAGTAATGCACAAATGACTGCGACAGTGGTAATACACTGTCGTGCTCGTGAGACATATCGGTTAATAGTCGCCCTTTTTTATCAAGTTAGTTATACGTACCAAAACAGCCTCTCCGAAAGCTTAAGCTATCATGTTATGAAATATATGTATATTGTAGTTTCCACTTATGAACCTTCTCTGAATGTTTGGCTAACGTAGTTTTATTGGGAAACATCGATATATACGAACTATATACCAGATATATGTTAAAAAGTATAAGCCAAGTCACAAGTCAATGATTATTCTGACTCCCAAACTTTATGTAATGCGAAGCCAACAAATATTGAGCCTCATGTCCCTCTTCGTTTTTTTAACATGTCTGTTTACTCCAAGTTAGTCTCGTCCCAGCCGAACTTTCTCAAACACGATTTAGATGCCACTCACATGCCACGAGTAAGTGGAAGGCGACTGCAACTAACCAATGTGGTCTATTTAATAATATACACTACAAACTATTGTTCGCAGCTTTGTTAGCGTGATCATTTATTACTTTAATTTTTTAAATGAGGAACTTCCGTAGGTTAGGTTGCGGTGGACAAACGGCGTAAGGTATAAATTTGGAAAAAGAAGTTCTTAAACCTTTGTCTTTAAATTAAATAGCAATCTAAACAACTGGGACTGACGTTGTGGGTTTGTTCCACCCCACCTATGACAAATATTATACGATAAGCACGATTAATTATTCTGTAAGATTGTATTGATCATTGAGGAAATAAAATTAAAATTTTAGTTTACGAAATGTTTATATGTTAAATGTTCCTCTATTCTAAAACTTGAAAGTTAGCCTGGTGGGTATAGTAAGCCGTAATCTGAATACCTCATAACCGTTCACTGCCATTCATAGGTCTATACTGAACGATTATTAAATAAATATAACTTTACCAGTTAAGACTCAAAATCTCAATCTTCAAACCAAATATTTATATACTGTATAAAGCTTTACAGTGTTATTTAATATATAAAAATAAGCAAACAATTCAACATTTCCAATACGTGTACATGACAGGGTTTTAGCGATCTTTTCTCAAGCTACCCTTAGAGGATGAGTCGGCGAGTTTCGGTTTAAGTAAACAGGCTTAACATTTTGGAGTTGCTCGGAAAAAAATCCTTACATTTCTTTTGCTTTTAATACGTAAAGTCTTACCAGTTGTTACATTAGATCACAACATAAAGGTAAAAATGAATATTGCGGTTTTTGCTCTATACTTTCATTAACCATACTGCGATATATGTGTTTTCTTCCCGTATAGATTAATCGCAAATGAGAATCAGGCGAGCCTAAAACGTGGAACTTGTCTTTTATGTTTTTAAATTTCGTTTAATACACGAAATGTAAAAATAAATAGATTTCATTCACAACCACACCACCTATCTACTGGCTAATCAGAGACAAATGAAATTAAAAAGTAAAAGTTGTTTTGAGGTAATAGATCGTTTCATTTCTTTAGGAAACTGCATTCCATAGTAGGCAACGAAGGAATAAATACACAAATACATTCGCAGTCCATATTTCTATTTAGTATCCGTAAAATGGAACATTTCGTCCATTCAACAACCAATAACTTCAAAAATATTTTTCAGCACTTTCCATACTGGAAAGTGCTGCGGAGCTTCTGAAAATTGAATGGAGGGTATAATTAATTTATTTGTAAATCTGATTGCCCGTTGCAATCAATTTACCATAGCAGAACGTCCAATTAAACCAAAAATCAGCGATATCAATTATTCGAATAATAATATTAATATGGTGGGGTTTGAATCAAACATTTTCAGAATGAAATTCTGTCCTCATATTATTTATGGAATATAACGGTTATGCAATAGAATGCATCAGTAGTATCGTCATCATCATCAACATAAGCTTTATCTGCTCTGAATTCATAAGCATACATGAACATAGTCCATAGTCTCAACGGCGACCAAATAACAAGAGTACACTCTCTGTTCTTGCACTCTCAAAATCACGGAGTTATGACCCCTATTTCGAAACTTCGGGGCTAATATTAAGCAATCACAACGTATTATAAAATATAGTCCACCGCCGCGTCTGTCTGTTTGTCTGTTCACGATAAACTCAAAAACCACAGCACCGATTTAAATAAAATTTTGTACCCAGCGAGTCTAAAGCCTGAGAAGACATAGACGCGGGCGGGGCCGCGGGCGAAAGATAGTTCTATAATAAGAAAAACTCAATACAACTTTATGTCTGGACTTGGGCATCGAACTCAAGACATATTGACGCTATACTATAATGAGCAGTTTTACGAAATACTGAGTAAACGTGCAGGCCGATCACCTGATCGGTCAAGAAAGTGAAACACACGTACATCTGCAAATCAAGATGACCTTCAACTTAAAAGAATTATTAGTAGTCTGATACCACTTTGGTTTCATATCTCCTATATGTACTTATGAACTATTTTTGTGAAACGATGTGCAGCTAACGATTCGACAGTAAGCCATTTATTCTACAACGGCTTGCCGTACGCTCAAGCTATTGTAAGCACATTTGCTCACTTCCCGAGCGGCGGACAGTTTTGCAATCTTTTGGGAACAGAATTTTAAAACTAACACCGTTTTATACTCATACTCACTCCCTTTAAGGTATTTGTTTCAAAGTGAATTGGTTTATAGAAGCATACCTATTTTTAAAACGATTTTATAAAGCAAGTTTGTTTTATTTTTGTATTGGCTGTTTAAAAGATGATCAGTTTTAATTCTGTCAAAAGACGAAGCCGCTGGTGAAAGCTAGTACAGTGATATTTTTAAAACATAAACCCTGACTTTTACGTTGGCACTTTACAGATTACACATAATATTTTCACAGTATTTTTTATATTATTTTAACGCATGACCGTATGTGCGTCGCACGCGTACGGCCATAAAGTTTGATCCAATATCTGTTGACGTTGCTTAAATAAAACAATATTTTCCGTCTGACATGGAAAAACACCTACCTATACCCACGTAATATACGTACACCTATGTTATAAGGAGAACATTTCATGAAAAAGCCGTTTACACGTAAGAATCGTTTTCTGAAGCCACCACAGGCAATTTGTTGTGTATAAAACTCATGATATCGATTGTTATAAAGCAGAAAAGCATGCTTAATCGTGTTAATCGTGAGAGTACTGACCTTGAATAATATATATATACTAAATACATAAATTTATCTACCAGCTGTTGAAGACTATCCCCTAGTGGGATTAATTATAATTTTCCTTATGAGGTGATATTTTGATAAAGTAGCTTCGTTTCCGGGGAAGAAATTCTCTTCATCCGTTGAAAAAAAAAAAACCCCTTCGGTGAATTGATTCTGAAAAGACTTGAGCAATAAGATTTCCCAAATTCTAAACCCTCTTCACAAATCAAATGATTAAATCTTTCATAGGATGTACTGCCCAATACGAATCTTCTTGATCTATTTTTGTGGCGTATTTACTATCATTTTTTATTGTCCACTGTTAGAACACTTATTTACATAGAAAACTCCCAAACTCCAAAACAAATATCAGTAGATCAAACATTTGTATATTTAGTCCGACCCAAGATTAGAACCCGAGACCGCCGACCCGAGAAAACACAGCAGTCGCACACACAACTACTGCTACATTCTATTCTAAACATAACTTCGCAGGAAGACTGCAAGAATGCAAGCCTAATATAAATCCTGCTAATATTAAAAACGCGAAAGTTTGTGAGTATGTATGCATGTTTGTTGCTCTTTCACGCAAAAACTACAACAAAACAACAACAGATTTGGATGTAACTTTACAGTAATAGGTATAGCTTATATATCAGAATAACACATACGGTTCTTTTTACTGAAACAATCGAGATACACGCGGGCGGAGCCGCGGGCGAAAGCTAGTTAATCATGTTTGTACCGTGCGGCGTAAAACGAAGAAAGAATAAAATACGGTCACACATGGAATTGTACTGACGTCATAGTAGTTAATGGCACACCGACAACTGTGTTCCATTTTCGTTATTTCTCGTATTCAATGTTCCAGAATGTTCACCGGCTTGCAGTTCCCGATTTTGCTTTCAATGCACGATATCGTGTAGTTTTATGCAACGTTTTTACTACATAATACGCTACGAAGCATTTTTCTGACAGAAATATTTCGAAAAGCTAGTCCTAGGTAGCTATTATGTATTTTCCAAATGGTTTTATGAGTACCAATCCAAATATGGAGGTACTTTCATTTTAGAAATGCAATGCAATTTTATTTCATAAAAAGCGGCCAAGTGCGAGTCGGACTTGCCCATGAAGGGTTCCGTAGCATCAAATAACATCATATAAAAGTTCTTGTAGTTCGTTTTAACTTTGATTTTAATAACAGTGTATTGATTGAATGAAAGAGAAATTGCGACTTACGATTTATGACGTATTAAAAAAACTACTTACTAGGTCTCGTTCAAACCAAAAACTCGTGGAAGTTGGCATGGTAATGTACATCATATTTTTTTTTAGTTTTATGACTCTCTTATTTTAAAAGTTACAAGGGGGAGGACATTTTACCACTTTGGAAGTGTCTCTCGCGCAAACTATTCAGTTTAGAAAAAAATGATATGAGAAACCTCAATAACATTTTTGAAGACCTATCCATAGATACGTACACGAACATGTATGGGTTTGATGAAAAATAAAATTTGAGTTTCAGTTCTAAGTCTGGGGACTCCTAAAATGTATTGTTTTTTTTCTATTTTTGTGTGAAAATATTAATGCGGTTCACACATTGAGCGGTGTGAATAAAAACGAGTACGACGAGTATTTACTTACAAGTAAAGTGTAACGAGTATTTAAACTCCAAGTAAACCGATGTGAATAAAGCGTCAAGTTTACTTGTGACCGTGTACTCGTCACCCCGAGGGTATACTAGCAAGTATTTACTCGCGAGACAACTGAATTCACAAAAAAGGCAAGTAAATACTTGTAGCGCCACACAGACTACGCATCATTTCCTGTTGTGACTTGTTCTGTTTTCGCCGCTTAACTAACTTGACTCCCCGTCAATTAAATTTCCATCTTTTTCCGTGCAGTAAATCCTCCACCCCTTGCATCAGTGTTTTCATCAAGAAAGTGCGAAATGTGAAAATCTACGTTTTCGGTCTCAAACCGTAGTAGTCCCTTAGATAGATCGGGACTTATATCACGCCGGTCTCTATAACTTTTCTCACCACGCAGGTTCATAAATGCAGCCATCTTTCGTGTACAAGTACGACTGCAAGTCTGGGGTCGGGTTGATTTGCGAATACACGAGTATTTACTTGCTACAGAAGTATTTACTAGCGTTTATTCACACCAAAATTGGCATTTTCCCGGGTGTTACTAGCCTCTAAAGTATTTACTCGCGAGTAAGAGTAAATACTTGTTTTATTCACTTCAATTTTGGCGTTTACTTGTTATTTTGATAAGTTCAAGTATTTACTTGTCCTACTCACTTTTATTCACACCGCTCAATACATCGAATGACCAAGTTTCGATAGTATAGTTCTAATAGTTTCGGAAAAAGTAGATGTGACATACGGACGGACGGACAGATAGACACACATGACGAATATAATAAGGGTTCCGTTTTTTGCCATTTTGCTACGGCAACCTAAAAATGTAGAAATGCAGCATTTATCTTTGCACAGTAATAACATTTTGTGTAAATCTTATCAAACCTTTGGTCCTAATTGATTACAGACCCCAGAATCGATATTTTTAAGTTATTAAAAATATGTGCTGTACTGACTTCATCATCATCAGCTCGTTACAAGTCTTTTTTAATCGTCGGCCTCTCCCAAGTCACACCTCGATTTGTTGCTTTTTGCATTCATATTCATATGTATGTAGGCGCATGAATATATCTTTATATATATAATTCTTGTGTGAGTGTGTATGTCACTAAACTTCTCTCAAACGACTGGACCGATTTTGATGATTTTTTTTGTGTATGTTCAAGGGGATCTGGTAATGGTTTAGATTCGCAATTGGACCCGGTAGGTGGCGCTGCGATCAAGTTCTGGAATTTTAAAGTTGGGCGGTACGAAGTTCGCTGGGTCAACTAGTGTATATATATGAGTATTAGAACATTGAAAATGTGCACCACTAAGTACAATTACTTTTAAGTATAGTCCATCTTAAGGTTGCCTGAAGGATATCGCAGTGTGTGATAAGGCCGCCTATTGTACCACTGTTTTTATTGGATTGATTCCTACAATGTATCTTATGATAATAAAGAGTACCTATCTATCTATCTACTTATGTAAAACATTATACAAGTAAACAATGAGAAAATTTTAAAATTTGCGGATGTGCGCCGGGCCTAGTGGACCGGGATGGTTCTAAACCTCTCCCAGTCCCGCTCCGCCATCTCCTTCGCATGCATTATTTGTTCGCAAAAAGAAACGGCGGAGTTCCAAGCACTATCGCTTCGCACCATAGCCGCAATCATGTTGCCAGGCGAGAGAATAATAAAAATACCCACTCGGATGGCTGCCATGAGGTCACCCCTCTGGCCGCCCACGCTGGGCATTCAGCCAGCGTGTGGAGCGCCGTATCCAAGGTCCGGCCATCGCAGTGGTTGCACTCAGGCGTTGGCTCTTTTCGGATTAGACAAAGGTGACCTCCGAAGCATCCCTTCCCGGTCTGTCAAACACTGCCGCGAAATTATATTCGCATTGTAATTCTAATCTAATCTTAGCTTTGGTAGCTACACATCTA
The DNA here is from genome assembly GCA_932526445.1 of Phragmatobia fuliginosa. NCBI lineage: Eukaryota > Metazoa > Arthropoda > Insecta > Lepidoptera > Erebidae > Phragmatobia > Phragmatobia fuliginosa. The sequence continues at coordinate 11,178,462 of OW052074.1, read as the reverse complement.
GTTTGTTTTTTAATCTAAAATATTGCCTATGTTTTTCTAAGAACTGAAATACTATCGAACGGGATATCAACCGTGTTGGCTTAAAAACGTTCGTCTAAATCAGCCATTTACACGTGCCAATGCTGGAAAAATGTAGATAGCAGGCCGATCGTACCGCCTTTTTGAATAGTAATGAGCGTGAAAGTAAAAATAAATCTTAAACTAGTCGCTACCTACGCACAGAGTCTGTGGCCTTTGTTTTTGTAAGAGAACTTATGCATCGTGGAATGAATTTAATCTGAAAGGAAGTTAGTTCAGTTTGCAATTTGCGAAGCCAATGTTAATGTTAAACGTTTTCTAGGATCATAGTTGTTTGACATACACGACTAATATTATCCTACCAGGTTAAAGAATCAGGTGAATAAGTTTCTCTTGGATATAGAGATAATCGACACCATTTTTGTCATATCACTTCTTGAGGTATTTATGTAACATTATTAAATCGAAATATTATAGAGCCTAGGATATGCTCAATTTATTCATTCTTTACCCGCTCGTGCATGCGTAAAGTATAATGAACAAATATATAAAAAAAAACGGCCAAGTGCGTGTCAGGCCACGCACAAGAAAGGGTTCTTCAGTCACCCATAATGGTACGTGGATTTAAAATCGTATCCAATAAAAATTTTATGTTTACATATTAATGCGTTAACGTAGTATGACGTTTTCCAAGTGAGCGCATTTTACAAGTTAATGTTCCTTCAAAGTTCATTATATGTACCACCATCACAAAATTTTCCAGATTTTTTGAGCTAGCCGTTTAGCTTTTAGAGGGGAGGTATGTACGTACGCCCTGTATTTACAAAAAAATGCCCTTTAATGTGGAATATCTCACAAATGGATACCTAAATCAAAAAATCGTCTTAGACACCCTTTATTGATTTAAAAGACCTATCTAATGATACCTCACACGATGGGGTAGCTGCGAGAAAAAAAACAACCCCACTTTACGTGTAGGGGAGGTACCACAAATAAAAATATTTTTCATAATTTTATTGTAACACTTTGTCGACGTAATTACAACACATATTCATGCAAAGTTTCATTTTTCTAGCACTAACCGTTTGGACGATAAGTCGAGGACGGACGGACGGGCAGACGGACATGACGAATCTATAAGTGTTCCGAGTCATAAACTTCGGAACCCTAAGAAGTACTCACAATTAGCCACATTTATACCTAAGGGTCGTTCCGTCCTTTGCTGTGTACATTGGAATCGATTGGTTCTAATTTACACGTTAATAAATGTCATAATGTTTAAGAGATTTAGAGGTGGGTACGATGTTTGAAGATTTAATACAGACTTTTGCTCACAGTAGGTACTAGTTAGGTACGAGTACTTCTGTGAGTCAGTTTAAATTACTTTTTTTATTCTACAATATAAAGCAAGATATTGTCCGAGTGACAATGTGAATTGATATATAATTTTCTATTTACATCGTAAATTGTTTCAAACAACGTTTAATTAATTTTGAAACATGCCTGTTTGTTTATCTGTTACTCTTTTACGGCTAAATTACATCACATCTTCTTCTTTGTCCGTACCGCTACTTCCCATGTCTCTTGGGGTCGGCACTCTTAGTCCTCCTTCGTCACTCTGGGTGCATATGCGCAATTTCCTGTTGTAATCCCATCTTATTTAGGTCATTTTTATCGTCTTCATCCAGGTAGTCAGCGCTCTATCTTGGTCTCGCTACGTGTTTCCATTAGTGTCAACCTATCGCCGTCCACTGCTGGACGAAGGTCTCTCCCAAGGAACGCCAACCATCCCGGTCTTGGGCAGTCCGCATCCATCCGCCGCCAAATTCCGCCTTCCTCAAATCATCAGTCCATCGTGCCTGCGGCACGATGGGGCGTCCTACACTACGTTTGCCTAATCGCGGTCTCCACTCTAGCACCTTTCGGCTCCAGCGTCCATCAGTACGTCTGGAGACATGTCCAGCCCACTTCCACTTCAGAGCGCTGATTTACCATGCGATGTCGGTAACTCTAGTTCTCTGTCGAATAATATCGTTACGTATTTTATCGGACAGAGAGACACCCAACATTGCACGCTCCATCGCACGCTGAGCTACTTTAAATTTATGGACCAGTCCGATAGTGAGTGTCCACGTCTCGGCTCCGTATGTCATTACGGGTAGAATGCACTGGTGTCATTGAGGTATTTGTGACTCAAAAATATGACGTAGCTTCCCGTATGCCGCCCAGCCCAGACGTATCCTTCTGTCGGCTTCCAGTTCGAAGTTGTGACGGCCGAGTTGAATTATTTGGCCAAGGTATGCCAGAATGACTATATCGTCTGCGAACCGCAAGTGTGAGAGGTATTGGCCATTTATATTAATTCCCCGTCCATCCCAATCGAGCATTTTGAAGACGTCTTCCAATGCATTGGTAAACAGTTTCGGAGATATGACGTCTCCTTGTCTTACCCCCCGATGCAATTAGATTGGTCTTGTGCTCTTTTCTTGTACACGGACGGTCATCGTTGCGGCTTCGTAAAGACCTCTCATCACCTGGATATATCGGTGGTCCACCATGCACCTCTGCATGGAATCTAGGACAGCCCAGGTCTCGATGGTATCGAAAGCTTTTTCGTAGTCCACATACATACGTGTTTCCATACCCATAACATATTTTGTCGTATGCTCATTTTCACGCCATATAACATGACGGACACATGACACCTATATATACTACATACTATGAACCACGATGATTAAAATATATGGGGCCGGAACTGCGGGAAAAAGCTAGTAGCGTAAGAATGTTTTGATTTTACTATAAATATATTTATACGAATCGAAGGACCACTGAACACGCATAACTAAAACAGTATTCCTTCAGAATCATTTCATGGTTGTTGGCAAAAGGGATTGGTTATAACCAAATTTATTTACAGTAGTGTAATATTTATAGAAACAACAATCTAAACTACTACTAAAAGAAAATTAATAATCTTCAAGAAAAACCAATGACGAGTTCTAATAACAAAATACACGTAAAGATAAACAAACAAATGAGACGTAATGCGGTTGAAACTTTGTCGGTTTTTTCGCGAGCCGAGGAAAGAAAGCGTTTAATAATGAGACCGCCCATAAACGAGACCGTTTCTTTTTATTTTGCTTCTCGGCCTTTGTCTCGAGTTTTGCATTTAACATGACCCTGCCTACGGAGATGTACAATTGATAGTTATATCGTGGAACTGTTTCGGTGCAGGAAATTTGAAATTTCTTCTTTATCTGACACAGAATTGGCAACATTTAGCATTTACGCTTTAAATGTCTTGACTTTTCAAGGTGTTTTGGTTCTATATAGCATTTCAAAGATAAGTGAACTACACTCGGTTCCAAAAATAACGGGTCAGTCACATAAACCCGAATATCTCCCGAACTACGTATGCCATCCTAATGAAACGAAGACTGTTCAATTGAGAATTTAATTATACAGATAAAAAATAAAATAAAACTTAGTTACACCCACAATATTAATCTTAAATTAAAAAAAAACTAAAGTAGTCATATTTTTCTTAAGATTACATTTTTTTTATGATTGTTTTTTTGCTGTTTTTCATCACTGGAGGCTTCATCACGTGGAGGCAATACAAAGTATTAAATGAAGAAAGTGATGAAAAACAGCAAAAAAACAATCATAAAAAAAATGTAATCTTAAGAAAAATATGACTACTTTAGTTTTTTTTTAATTTAAGATTAATATTGTGGGTGTAACTAAGTTTTATTTTATTTTTTATCTGTATAATTAAATTCTCAATTGAACAGTCTTCGTTTCATTAGGATGGCATACGTAGTTCGGGAGATATTCGGGTTTATGTGACTGACCCGTTATTGGTTTATGTGACTGACCCGTTATTTTTGGAACCGGCTATATATTTGGTATAAATTGTTTTCCTTTTTAAAAGAGGTAAGTAACGGTCGGGTCAGAGTTCTTATAGCTACTTTTTACCAGGAACATCATTTCAAGTAAAAAAAGCTGACCTAAACCCCTCGAAATCCTATTTAACAATTGTATTTAGCTTTGTAAATCCGTGTTTGTTGTAAGAGATCCTATGTATAGGAGATATTATATCCCTTCTACTTACCTAGTATTATACAAGACAGTTAGTACAAACATCAATTCAGTCCCCGAGAAATAAATACACAAAATTTAACCAAAATTAAAGACAGACAAAAACCTATTTGAATTACAAATACATAATAAATAACATAAACATAATCATACTCAACTCACTAATCACAGGTCATTGCTATTTTTTCCATCTCTGGCTAGTTAGTGACACCGTTAGTCTGGTGGACACCGCTCGTACACCGCTTGCCACCCGATCTCCGCTGAATTCGTAAATAATCTCATATCCATATGTACATTTAAACGCGCCGCTGCCACCGCACTAGCAAAGGGCCATGGGGCTCTGTGGTCTATGCCACTGTCACCGTTAGGCCACGGCCACAAACTGCAGATCATCATTTCAGTTGTGAAAAGCCCGGCTGCCACTTGTCTACGAAGCAAGGCCGGTGGCACCGCAACTTTATAACATCTTATTCAACACAGATGGAGTGATGATTCGCGGAAACGGCTGGCAGGAGCTGGATGCGAGAGGCCGAGGATCGAACCAAGTGGCGTGCAATTGGAGAGGCCTATGTCCAGCAGTGGACTGCGATAGGCTGATGAAGATGATTCAACACAAACACTACCTTACATAAAGGAGCGTTTTATCTCAGTGAAACACATCTATGATCCTTAAGGTCGTCGGAATCTTTGAAGCTAAATGTACCTAGTCACACTAGGTGCTGAATGCCAGATTATGGTAAACATGACTAACGATTGTTATCAATAACCTATCTCTTGTTAAGACTAGTCTAGTCTAAATCAAAGTTTTTCACTAAAATCGAAAAGTTCTATGAGGATTCATACACAGCACGAACGCGCCCACCCGAGACCCACAGCGCGGGTACTGACTGACTGTCACCTCACAGACAAGCTTCCCGGAGATTGGCAGGCACTCGAACAAGAACAACAAAGCTCCAGGTGAAAATGTACAGAGCTCCTTAAAGGTGAAGGAATTCCCACGATAGTAGAGCTCTCTACAAATTGATATCTCGCTGATTTCAGCAGGAATGAACCAGCTCGACAGAGGCGATACTACCCTCGTATAGAAGATCAACCTCGATTTACCTATTTTTAGGGTTCGTCATGTCCGTCTACCCATTGCGTCGAAACGGTCGTCGAACCCGTTGAAACGGTTAATGCTAGAAAGATGAAACCTTGCATGTATATGTTTTTTGTGCTAGAATAAAATCATGAAAAATATATTTATTTGGGGACCTCTTCTATACGGATGACCTTTTTTCTCACAGCTACCCCATTTATGTGTTTTAAAAATATTGCGAGGTTGCTAAGACAATTTTTTGATTTACGTATGCGTTTGTAAGGTTTACCACTTAGAAGGACATTTTTATGTAGAAACAGAGCGTCCCTTCCTCTCCCTCTAAAAGCTAAACGGCTAGCTTGAAAAATCTAAAAAAAATCATAGTTATAGTCCATATAATAAACTTTAAAGAAAAACTAGGAGTTATAGAGGTCTAACTTGTGAAATGCGCTGGCTTGGAAAACTTCATACAAACTTAACGCATTAATGAGTAATCAACGTTCCATTATAGATGATTTCGGAACCCTATTCTATGCATGGCCTGACACGCACTTGGCCGATGTTTTCCATCGGGCAGAGTCAGTTTAGTAGGCTCATATAAAAAAACGTCTTTCATATTGGCACTATACCGGAGGCATGGAGCAGGAGCGTGATAGTGCTTTTGTTCACGAAATCGAATAAAAGCTCATCAAGCAATGTCCGGTATGTATCGGTGTCGCGAAGGAGTATGTACGTCTTCCTTAGGCGAACTATCTAACTCGGTCGGCACAACTCAGATCGGGAGGCCTACAGAAGGATTCGGCTGGGCAGTACGGGGTAAGGGAAGGTACGTCATTTCTTCGGAGGAGTCGCCGTAAGTAATCAATTTAAAGAATGCATTTCAATCCGTAAAGTAGGCAACGGAGCCGAAACGTGGACACTCACCATTCCACGACCACTCACTCGGACAATTCCACAAATTACAATTGGTTGAGTGTTCATTTACAAACTAAATTTTCTCCAAAAACATCCACTTCCCTCATAGAACTAGCCGTTCCCTGGGACTTTAAAGACTGTGAAGCTCCTCAACAAACCGGCGTAGTAACCATACTGCATTTTTGCGTTGTCTGGCCCTGTATAGTGACAACTCCTCTAGTTTTCCATTCCAGAGTACAGTTACTTTGCAGGCTCATACAAAACTAAAAATAAAAGAGACTATAGTTTTGTTTTAAACTCCCTCACTAGGAATGTAACCTGTGTCGCAGTGGCCTTTACAGATGTACACTATAAGGAAGCCCATTAGGTACACTCAGTGGGAAGCCTTAGACCACTACGCAACCCATGTAGTAAGTAAGAATAACATAGGCTACTATTTGTCTGTAAAAATTATATAGGGGTACCTTGCGAGGGTACACCCGCATAGATCAAATAAATAAATTATTAACATATTGTAAAATAGGTATTTATTGCTCGTAATTGTCGATTTTTTATTACACGTAGGTATTATGAAATATTATAAATATAGTCTTTTTTAGCATATAAAATATTAACTTCCGAGCCTTTATTCCCAAGTTTATTTGGGGTCGGCTACTAGTTCAACCGGTTTTTCCTGAATTTCAGTTTTTCCACGGAGCGACTGGCATCGGACCTCCGCACGCTAAGGAAGAACTGAAATACGAAGATTGAACTAGTTTGTCAGTATATTTGAGGGCACTGACTTCCCAATAACGATTGCCATAGATGTTCATGACAACCGGGACCGACGGCTTTACGTGCTCTCCGAGGCACGGGCGTGAATCACCACCAAACTTCCAAACTCCGGGCTGCTATTAGGAATTTCCTAAGAAAATCCCAAAAACACTATTTGGCCCGACCCGGGATTTGAACCCGAGACCTCTTGATTAGCAGTCGCATACGCTAACCACTAGACCAACGAGGCAGTTAAAACAATAAGTAATAAATATCTTTCCTCAATCTACACATCCATAGGTAGATACGAACCCCTGCTTGGGTGAAGGCCTCCTCCAGTTTTTCAACTTTTCCCTATCTTTGCCAATGGTTAACCATTGGCTGCCTGCTACTACTGTTACATCGTCGGCCCATCTTTTCGGTCTACCTACTCTTCATTTTCCTGTGGACCCTTTCTGGGCTGTAGTTCTGAGTGTTCATCTGTTGTCTGAGTATCGTGCTATATGACCAGCCTACTGCCATTTCAGTTTTAAAGCTTGTGTAAGATTATCTTTTACTTTTGTTTTTTTGTCTAATAGTTTCACTTCTGACTTTGTGTATATAGATAGATAGATAACTCTTTATTTGCACACCATATTACAGACTTACATGAAAGAATATAATTAGTCAGATATGTAGTGTTTAAAAGGCGGCCTTATTGCCAAAAGCAATATCTTCCAGGCAATCTTAGGATGGATCAAAATGGTATGGAGAGACAGTATTAGTTGACTATACGTTGTGTTTTAAATATACTATTTGTTAATAAATATAAATTTAAAAAACACAAATAATAAAACACATACTTATACCAATAAATTAACATATTATACATAAATAAATCATAAATGAAATATTTACGTTACATTATTTGCCTAAAGTACCTGTGCCATTTTCTTAAATCTATTTTATATTTGCGCTTGCCTGATGTTAAACGGCAATGCATACCACAAGGCAATCTAAATCAAGTAAATCTTCTGATGGCCGCAGACTTTTTTCAGGAGTGTCATTAAAGAACTTGAATCGTTTTATAAGGTAGAAAGGGGTTCTGGGAATGAACAAAATGTTGTAAATAGGAATAAGGCTTTGAGTGTTTCGGTGAGAGCCAATTGGAAGCCACTCGAGCATTTGACAGAATTCGGAGGCCGTATTTTCGTTTCGATATTTTCGCTAATTAGTAGGATAATTCCAATGGAATATCAGATTAAGATGCGATCTACAAAAATGTATACCGAATGGTATAATAGGCTAAAACTTTGTTATAAAAATGCTTGTCCAGCAGTGAAGTGTAAAAGCCAATGTAATAGACTCTTTAATATGGGTACATGGACGTGAGTGAGTAACAAGGAATAGATTTACATATTTTATGTAGATCTATTCCTTGTGTATGTATTTATGCCTAAGCGCAACATATTGTAAAAAAGAATACATTTAAATTAACACATAATAATTTATTTATTTACATTAACATTACATACTTTTTACTATTCTTAATTTCGCCTATCCGAGCTTACGACATTCTTACAGAACTTATATAAAACAAACTAATCCCCCTCGGATACGGTAACGGCTGAACACGTTACTAGAAATTAAAGGTTGTTATATCTGTTCTTTTCTTACCATGAAACACTCTTCAACATTTGAAGTGACTGACAATACGACTTTTCAAGTTTTGAACTTAAAGTCAATAACCCAAAAATTGTGTTCTGGAAAGTTCAATTGACAATCCGCGCCATGTTATTCGATTGTCAGTCACTGTGTATCTTCATTGGATCTGTAAACTGGGCTGTTAATATGTAGAATAAGGCCGGAGCAGGTACTAAAGATAAGTACCAAAGTTCCTTAAATCCTGTTAGAGAGATGATCCCGTATGCATGCACCAACCAGTGCCCAATTACTATGACAAGGTTCCTTGGACGCGTGACCGTGGATACAAGTAACCGCCAGGCTGACTGCTCGATTTTAATGGAGAAATGTGATGCTGATGTCATCATAGAGATTATTATTATTATGTACGGGAAGGAACAATCTGTGAAACAAAAGTAAAATTTAATAACAAAAATTAAGTTGATTTAGTATCTAAATGGCGATAGTGCACTCAAATTCATATTTAAGTGCACTGTCTCTATTATGGTTGTCGGTCATGTGGCGGCGTGGCTTGATAGGGTTACTGTGATTGTGGTAGAGGAGTTTAAATGAAACGGTCACCGTGGTGTCTCGAACAGAAAAGGGGACGAATCAACGTTTATTATTGCTACATTATAACTACATTAACTACTAACGGGTGTTGCCACCTTACAAAAATATTCCAAATCGTGCAAAGTTATGGTAGAAATACATAGGTGCCGATGCCAGCCTTAACATGCCTTATTGTTGTAAGTCGCGAGTGACGCCGCGGAGAAAAAGCTAATCAAAAAAAAACCCTAAGTTACTGCTTAGGTCATCAGCTTCCTGCCAGAAATAGACAGATCTAAATCACATTTTTTTTAATTTTTTTTTCTTTGTAATGTATACTTTCATTTGCATTTAGTAAAAAATACGGTGAATTTGATATTACACACATACACTTCAACTTTTATCTATTTGTATAGATTTGTATAGATATAATATTATCAGAAATCTGAAACAACGGCATTTAGTCTAATATTTTGTATTGATCAGGTGACTAGTGACATTAGCCAATTAAAAGGAGAATAAGAGGCGGCAGCGATTTCAGAACGAAAAACGTTTGCAACTTGGCTAGGGGGGCAGGTTCGTACTTCGTACTATGAAAACCGGATTGACTGATAAAATACTCTTCTTTTAAAAATACATATGTTTAATTTCATTACATAAAGAAAACATTATTAAAAATAATAATTTCATTGATCAGGGCCGTCATTGAATACACTAATTCATTACTCTTTATACATTTAAATCTTGTTCGTGTTTGTAATTGAACTCCTTCTAAACGGCTGGACCGATTTTGATGAAATTTTTAAGTATGTTCAAGTGTGTTAGAAAATGGTTTAGATTCGCAATTGGACCCAGTAGGTGGCGCTGCGATCAAGTTCTGGCATTTCCAAATTGGGCGGTACGAAGTTCGCCGGGTCGGCTAGCTAAAAAATTTGCTTATAAAATTCTCGAATGTAACAGAATGCCCTAAGTACATTTTTTTTTGTTTAATAAAAAGGTCTTTGAATACTAAGTTGACTACTTACATATTAAGCCAGCAGCAACAGTATGTATGAGGACCAATATAGGATAGAAGTATAGCGCACTGTATATTGCCTTCTTGCCGGGGTTTGATGGGTCCCATGTCAACAACCAAGGTCTTAAAGTAATCGTCATCAATAGGCTAAACGCATAGATGAGAAGAACTATTGTGTACCTGAAAATTTAAATAAGAATTTGTTAACTTATTGAATATTTTAAAAACTTGAAAAGAGAGATTACATCTTGTTCATGATAACCAAATAGTAAATTATTGATAATTGTTTAAGACATTAATTTATACTGATAAGAAAAGCTAGAAAAACAAGAATGCTCTAGAATGATCTTCACCTTGTTAATCTGAAATGGCTATCCAAAACATTCTGTGCTTCTAAGACAAATGCTCATGTTATATTCATAGAAATAGGTTCAGTAGTTTTGCTGGACAAACATAGTTACATTCGCATATATAATACTAGCTTTCGGACGTGGCTCCGCCCGCCCGCGTCTATCTCAAGTATTGCAGTAAAAAGTTGCCTGTGATATTGTATGTGTTATACACATGCTATATTACTGTAAAGTTTCATCTAAATCCATTCAGTATGCATACATACATACTCACAAACTTTCGCGTTTATAATATTAAAGTAAGGAACTAAGGATACATAGGAAAAAACAAAAGTCCAAAAGTCAAGTATTTGCAGATCATACAACATTTGGTTCACCTCGAAATCAACCTGAGAACTCAGGCACAGCAAAGGCATACCAATGCAAGATCAAGGCTGTGTAATATTAATTATAATTGGTCCCACCAGACTTGGTTTTTGACCACCAGACCACAGCATGGGTGACCAGATCACACACTTGTTATAGATAAATTAAACCCAGACACTGTTTTTTTTTTTTCGTATTTAAGCCTACCAAAGTGACTGTACTTTGCCTGATGGAAAGCATGAGTAGAACTGTGAATGTCAGCCTGTTGACCCATACCATGGCGGCCTGGTCAGTTGTTTCTGAAGCATTCTCCTGGCCTCCGGAGGTCAGTAGAATGAATGTGCCTCCACTCTCACAATTACCAACTAAATACGGAGGGTAGTTATGCCCCAGTCGAGCCCGCCCTTTCATTCTGAAATCATTGTTGCTCCGAGTTCAAGTATACACTATTATATATACAAACTATCTATACAATAAAAATACTTACAATGGATACACTGCTTCTTGTGTACAATGCAGGGTCTCTTTATAATCTGGTTGAGGATTATGCAGTAATGTATACCAGTCTGACAGTGCTTTCGGGGAACAAACATTCAAAGCTATAGTACCCATAGGAGGCAACACTAACAAGGCAGCTAGAGTGCCTGATGCCACTTCCACAAATGCACAAAGGTGTTGGACGATAACCTTCTTCTTACTGTAAATATAGGCAATGTTTAAAACATTTAATATTTGCAAAAGGAACCGATTATGTGATTCTGTTGGGATATGTTTTAAAATGAGCATCAAGTTAATTCAACAACTACTTTAGATAGATTACTAGCTGAGTCCCAATGTGAGAGTGGGAATATTGCAAACAGATATCACACCTCAGGTTACATAATGTAATCTATACAAAGAAATAAAATTAGCTTGTCTGTGTGTAATATCAAATGAACAGTTTTTTACTAAATGCATATCAAAGTATACAGGGTGTGGTTACACCCTGTATAATGTGCATCAAACGGTAAATTCTAAAAATACCTATTTATTTTGTCTGTTTGTTTCTTCTGACAAATCTCTGGTGTGTCTGAATTGATTTTAGCAGAAAGCTTTTACTGGCAGAAAGCTGATGACTTATCGTCTCACCAGTTAATGTCCCTGAGGGGCCATAAAAAGTCAAGTGCGGAGTAACTTATGCAATTACTTTTAGACTAGCTTCATTCTGCTGCTTTACAAAACAAAAAAAATGACTGTATTAAAGACCATAGTGTCGGTTTATTACATTTATAATGATACTAGCTGATGCTCATGGCTCCATTCACTTCCTAGGAGTATCAAAAATAAATGTTGGCCGAATCTCAGCCCTACCCAATATGCACACAAAATTTCATACAAATCGGTCGAGCCATTTCGGAGGTGTTTGATAACAAACACAGTGACATGGGAATTTCATACATTAGATTGTATTTGTACCTAATGTTCAATAAGATATATTCGATTCTTTTCGAAGAAAAATTAGTAAGTGTAATAACTCACCACTCTCCATAAGCCACCATATCTATGAAGGACCAATGCAGAACCATCGGCAATAGCACCATAAACCCTAAGTATAGTCCATCATAGAGCATTGGTTCGTCCATACACTGTATGCAGTAACTAGTATCGTTAGTCCGGAAACCCCGGGGACAGGCACCACAATCACTCCACGAACCATCATCAAGTTCTGTCCGACCGCAATACAGTCCTGGACAGGTTCTAACAGCACTCATATTTTAACAGTTTGCGGCTGTCTTGAATGCAAATCTTTACGTAAACATGTTCCAATTTCTTATAACAGGATTGATTTCTTTATTTTTACATTAATAAAATACAAACGAAATAAATGTTTTGACGTCTACAATACATATCAAAGATATCATTATCATGTATCTTAGAGATTTTGTCAGTTTTGTCAAAAACTGAACGTCATTTTGTTTAGAAATTTTGACAGATCTCATAATATGTTCGGAAATATACTCCGTCTCATGAAAGAACTCCCGCAAGCGGAAAGTTATATTTAAGATCGCCAAACTGAATCTACTCTGTCTGATATAAAGCATGAGTAGAATCTAAGAGTTATGGTCACCATCCACATTATGAATACAAACAATGCAGCATGGTGACCCACACTGTGGGGTCCTAGCGAGATGCTTCTGTATCATTGGGCCTCTAATCTCAATCTCAACTCAACTTCAACTTTTGATTAATGGCCCTATGGTAGAGTGTGACCACAATTTCGCCAATATCACGTATTTGAAAGTTAAATTGACAAAGTGTGTAATTCACGTAGAGCTACGGTAGAGCTAGGAAAATTTAAGGGGAGTATGAATTGAAATAAAATCATAGATAGGAAACCTGATTCTGGGACAATTGAAAAATATGTGGCACGCGGTTCCCTCATTAAATCCAGATATAATCATCCCTAATTCTGAGTTTCGTTAAAACACAACAGTACAAGAGCGTTTTAATGTTAACCGACAAATTGTGGAAGTCACATCTTTATTAAAACTTGGCAAACCAAACAAATATGACTTAGGAGGAATCTCTGGTTGAATATCTCCGTAAAACCGAGTATAGTAGAGAACCGGTATAAGCAGCGTTTTTCACGCAGGAATCTGCAGTCTCGTTTTCCGAAATTCCTGGGTAATCAGGAATCAAGGCGTTTGTATTGAATTCTTGGCATTGAAAAATAAGATGTCTAATATTGAGGATAATAGGGATGCTGGAATTTGATCGGAACGGATTCGATATAATATAATAGACTAAGGCAGCTTTTAGAATCAGAAAAAAATATGCTATTGTTTAAATTATGGAATATTACAAAGGAAATCACTTCTAAAATAGATATATAGACTATAGACAAACCTGTGGCGACAGAAGAAGAAGCAGAACATTTTTATTTAAAATTATGCTACTAGAAGGTATCCAAACAGCAGCACCACTGAGCTATGGGCAAAAATTTTGGAAGCATCAATAAAAATTAGGCACCAATTATTATAACCGGCGGTAATTATGTTTATGAACAGATTTTTCGCTTGTAATAAGCACTTGTTAATTCCAAAGTCCAGAATAACGTTTGGGTGGAATATTAGCGCTTCAGAAGAAGTACAAAAAAGAGGTAAAATGGGACTTTTCAATAAAGGGTTAGGAAAACGGAGAAATTGTCGGTAAGAAAGAAGAAGACATGTGGACATTTTATTAGAATGTGAAAATGAATTCGGGGTCGAATCAAATGTTTGTGTGATCCACAACTATTTATTTCGGAGTCTGGGTGTTTTCTAAAGATATATGTATTTCCAAAAAAAAGGATGTTTATGCATTTATATCAGTTGTCTGCTTAGTTCGGGACTAGATGACGTTGTGTGTAAGATGTCCGAAACTATTTATTTATTTATTTTGAATACTCTTAGCGTCACTAACTCATTGTACCTGTCGTGTGACGGCCATTTTCTTAATAACAGTAATTGTTGGTATCAATTGTTGGATTCAACTGTTCTGATCCAGTAGGTAAACCCTTTCACCTTCAACATTATTTTTCGACCAGCACTTTTTACATATTATTTAGTCTTTGTAAATAAGGCAAATAAATAAAAACCACAATCGCAATGAACTTAGCAACAAAATATGACAACTTCATGACATATTTCGTGAAACGGAGTATACATAGAAATTAAGTAAAATCAGTGTTGTATGTGCCTAACTATTAGCACACAAATAGCTACTCTTTTTACGCAACTTCACAATAACGTCTTTCAAACAGTGATAGACATGTTGAACTGCAGTCATAAAATAAATGAAATCAATTCGAATTCTCATAGGATTAAAGTTTCTAGAACATTGTATTGGGAAAAATCGCAAGTAAAAAAGTCTCAATTAGTTCTCCACTCAAAAATACTTCTTTCAATTTGAATTAAACGAAGATTTGTGTATAGGTAATTTATTTTATTTTCGATATACAAAATAATTAAATTAATAAAAATGAGTTTATGATTCAATAAATCACTAAATAACTATGTTAATTACAATGCTTTAAATTTAGTACCTGGATTAGCAACCACTTCAGATCTGGTAAAAAAGCGACGACGTAAATACTTTATAGTATAACGTGTTATAATATATGAAAGATATAACATTATAACAATGTATATCAATAAATAAAACAGAACATCTAACAGGAAGTACTCAAAGAAGGTGAGCCCTACAATAGATGAACGGAGATGATCTGCAGTCCCGTGGTGCAAAAGATACTCAGTCCACCATACAGCGTCATCTGGGCCGGATACAATAGTGTCGTAGATCTTGTTTTTCAATTTCGAAATAGCCAGCTTGTATCTGCAATAATCCATTAAGTTTTATTTAAAAAATAATAATATTAAAGTAATAAATATTTCAGACATGGAACACACATCGCCATCTAGCTTCAAAGTTTGTACTATGAAAGCTAGATTCACTGATGGAATACTTATATACTTTTTTGTAAATACATATTATACATAGAAAACAGCCAAACTCCGAAACAAATATCTGTAGATCATATAAACATATGGTCCGACCCAGCGCGGAGCAGTCGCATACACTACCCCTGGCGCCAGCGAGGCAGTCGTCAATTAGATTTATATGAATTCAGAACTTCTAATAAATATTAATAAGTAGTGCTTTTTAACTTTTAATAAACAGTACACGTAAAATAAAGCCACATAAGTACTGTCGGTTTATTGTTATAATCGTGTTTTCAGATGATAATCTACATAGGTATATCTTCATAAGTCACAATTAAATAAAAAAATGGAGATCAAAATAGGTAAATGTTAGACATACTCATGTTAAATGTATTATACTACAATACATGCGTTTTCCCTGTTTAACTGTAGTGTAGCTGCAGTGTTGGTGTGTTGGTGTAACCAACAACTAACTAACTGTCACTGAAAGAGATAAATGTCGCAAGCAATGCTAAGCGTAATACGAAAGAAAAACTTATGAGAAATAGAGTTTTCCCTCACTTAAAACTAATATAGATAGATTTTTAAACACAGAATCAACTTTCACCAAATACCAAATTTCAGCGATATCGTTAGAGCAGTTTGCAAGATCGCAAATATGTAAAAAAATGAAGACACAAGAATTGCCACCTAGAAAATGTTAAATCTTGCATCATAATTTCGTAACAAGTGAAATTTCAAGTAACTACCTAGCTAAATCATAATTATACCGAGATATGATTTTAGTCTAAGTTATTGTTATGGAACCTACTTACTTTTCATTAGTGGTGACAGCAGTTATCACATCTTTAACATTTTGCTTATCCAAGTAGTATGGGTCCAGTATCTCACCAGCGCCATGCTTCGTAATTTCGTTAATAAAAACTTTTCTAGACTTAATATTTGGGAATCCAATAATTGGAACTTCGTAATAAACCGCTTCTTCTAAGGAACGTGCTCCACCATGAGTAATGAAGGCCTTGACGTTTGGATGAGCTGCGAAAAGAATATAATTTAGTTTTTTTTCTTCCTTTTGCTACATACCCTCCAGAGGTTGTAAATAACGTTATAATAACATACTTACCCAAAACTTGTTGCTGCGGGAACCATGTGTGACAAATCATGTTATCAGATTGTTTGAACATAGTCGTGTTACCTATCTTCCAAAGTACCGTGAACGGTAATTCTTGAAACGCTTGTGCAAAAGTTTGTAAAATATTTGCTGAAAGCTTTTCGGCTTCCTGTATTGCTCCCAAACTGAAGTAAACAACACCTTTAGTTGCTGAATCCAAAACATTCAATAGATCCTGAAAAAGTAAATTCAATCAATTTTTAGTGTATTTAGTAAAACCATACCTAGGAAATAAAATTTTACCTTTGGTAATCTCAAACCCGGTCTAATATGCATTTGATCGACGTACACAACAGCTGGCACTGTTGGTCTGTTACCAATTAAAGCTGGATTGCTTGCGATGAATAACAAGTCTATGTCATACTCCACTTCCTGGAGAGATCTCTTCAGACCTAACAGCTTTCTTGCAGCTAGCTCACAAAGGGGAAGATAATTGTTATAATATTCATTTTTGGTTTGAATGTGACGATAAAATTCCGTAGCTATTTCCCAAAGAGTCATATTGCCATGACTTAAGGCGTTAACATCTGGATAAAAAACTGGATGTACTGGATTTCCTTTTGCTTCATGTTGATGTATTTTACCACTCGAAGCAGTTATGGAAATGTGAGGAGCTTGATATTTTTCTGCAATCGCATAGAGTAATGGCACATCGGCCTCTGTGATAACCAGGTCGAAACGTATATGAGGATTAATAAGGAGTGCGACCATCTGTTTCGATTTCAATTGCGCGATTGCTAATCTGATCGAAAACTCGTTAATAGCCTTTAACCGTTGGTAGTAGTCATCGGTGTTCGTCATTAGTTTTTTATACTCCTCCCAAAAAGGTGAAGACGCTTGACCAACATCTAGTTCCACAATATTTTCCATTTCAGGATACGAAAAGTGTCCTGGGTATGGTGTCATAACTATCAAGGAATGACCCTTTCGTGCTAGTAATGACAAATATCCTCTAAAAATTAGGTGGTCAGAGAAGGACAAAGAAGAAAACACAGCAAGGATTGTTGCACCAGTTACCGCGTGGCAAAAGCATGCCAATAGAAACACTGCACATTTAATTTTCAATCCCATTGTCGCAGACCTGAATTAAGAGAGTACACATTAATATACGACTGTTCACGGTTAGAATGGTGTAATAATAGATTTATGAAAAAGTACGCACTGTCGTAATCATAATACAACAACTGTACACACATCACTTGTACAAACAATATCACAACGACATAACAATACTCGTCTTGATTGCAGTGAAGATAAAATATTTCCATGAAAAACTGCATTATTTGTTAGTAAGACCAGGACAAGGAAAAGTACTTAAAAGGAAAGGTAAGGTAGTTAAAGTATTAACATACCTATTTCTTCACCTTTTTTATAATAATATAATTAATTCACAAGTTTAAAGAAAGTAGTATTAGTATTAAATTATTAGGAAAAGGCAACAAAAGGCTAATGGATCCTGCAATATCTATGAAAATAATTCCAAACAGACTTTTTACCAACCTCCTCAATACACAGGTTTCGTTTTATGTTCTCATTAATTTGTTTGATAATTTTGTTTCATATTATTTTGTACATAACAGAGAGAAAGCACTATCAACTATGCAGGACGTTGACCGACTCCTAAAACCTACATACAATATTAACAACAATGTCACTATCGAAGTGTAATAAATCTACAATACCTACCTACTATCTAAGGCAATACAGAAAGCTGGTACATATTAAATCATCCTTTATGTTGGTAACACAAATTGTTATTTTGTTATCAAAACGACATGTCGATTCTATTTCGACGCATAAATATAAGTAAACAGAAAGAAAGTCATTTAAGCAAAGGTTCTATGTTATTTTCAACTTTAAAGCTGTAAGTTTAGGGGGTAAGTGACCGACCTTGGAAATCTATGTGTTGTGTCATAAGTGTATTGTTACCCTTACAATCCTTTCTCCGAATTTAATGTTAGGGGTAACATCGCTCACTCAATATCGAACTAAGAAAAAACTACTTGGTTTTCAATGAGACCGTGTTATTAACGTGGTAACTTTGAAATGTTAATTGTAACAACTAAACATTTTATATTAAAACAAGTACAAGAAGATACCTTCAACATTTTAGTCTATGATATGAAGTATCGTAAAGCTATCACCAGCCAATTATTTGATCAATCGTCTAGTACAAGTTATAACAGTAACAAATCACTCAAATGTGACAAGGGAAGTTAATTGCCTTTGCATAAGCAAGACGTAAACATATTTAAGTAGAACTCTGTACCTACTTAAATTCCGTTTCTTCACAATAATTTATGTTTCCTTATTTCAGGCGCGGTCCTGAGGGGAAGAGGTCACAGGGCATGACCCCACCCAAAATCGTACACGTCCAAATGTTTACAGCTGCAACTGAAAGCCGTTTTTTTTTTGTCTTCAGTGTCCATAAAGGACACTGAGGGTAAAAAAAAAACTACAATTGAGTTAAAAAATTAAGTCTTATCACAAAAAGCAAAACAAGTGAAAGAAAATACGAATCTAAGGACCTATAAAATTAAAACTACTACAACCAATCAAGTTTGGAAGGTGGTAAAGTGTGCGCTGAAGGAATCTAACTTCTTGACGTAGAACGTCTGCTGGGGTCCTACGGCATTCACAGCAATGGTGTGTGGTTTCCCCACTATTTGTTGTAGTTCTAGGTTATTATCAAGAAACTGGACACCCGTACCGAAAATTACTTTTAACGGTTCTTCATTCCCTGTGTTAAAAATCTAGGAATTTATATTGACAATACTTTAACCTAATGCTTCCATTTTTTTTGTTTGCAAAAAAAGTTGTTTGCATTGGCGGGATCCTTACAAAGACTACGCAACTTTCTCCCAACGGCCATTAAAATAACACAATCCTTCCTTCTTCTATACTCGTCTATGCTGATGTCAGTTATCTATATTTAATGTCAGTTAAAAACTTGAGCGCCTTCAAAACTTTTATATTAGATTCATATTTAGGCTACGCAAAACTCATGTTTCTGAATATCGCAATCAGCTCAATTGACTCCCAATTTTATTCATCTTCGACGGAATGCTCATATTATTTTTTCATACTTTATGGTCTTATATTTCATCCGTGTACTCCGCCTTATTTAAAGGAACACTTTGTTTTCCTCAGTGACACACATTCAAGATCCCAGAGGTCATCGGAGTCTCTGGAACTTGCTGTACCGACACATTGTACCACTTTCTATGATAAGTTATATACTGTACAGGTTGTCCGACTATGGAATGATTTATCAATGACCATAAGGCGTGCCAAATCTTTGCCTATTTTTAAAAGAATGTTAGGTGCCTATCATCTTAATTTACTATGTACTTAGAACTAGAAATCCATAAATTATTTAATGAAAATATAAACTATAGTGTACTTGTGTGTGTATGTATTTATAAATATCGTGTTTATATGTGTATGATTTTTATAATGTTTTTTTTATATAATACTGCCAAAATGACTCTGCTCAGCCTGATGGAAAGCATGAGCAAAATCCAAGAGTGGTGGCCACCGTCCTCATTGCCAATGTGGACAATGCAACACGGTGACCCACACTATGGCGGCCTAGTCAGATGCTTCTTCACGCCCCGCTTGAAGGACTCGGGATCATAGTAGGAAGGAAACACGAGTTGGCAGGGAGTTCCACGCGTTGTCCTGTATAGGAAAGGAGAAGGTGGGATCAGTTGGAAGAGCTCTTCAGAACACTCTCCATGGTAAAGGCGATAGAGGACTGCCATAGAGGCAACATCTCTTCGCAACTGCAAAGGCTCAAAGAACTCGGTGGCTTCGGGACTATCAATTATGCGGACTGCCCGCCTCTGCAACCTATCGAGAGCGTCAAGCAAGTACTGCGCGGATCCATCTTAAAGATGAGAACAATACTCCACACAGACCTGGGTCTTATAAAGAAGACACAGATGCTCCGGCGAGAAGAACCGTCTCTCTTTATAGTATTAGTATTAATTATAATCATTTTTTCTTTTGTTATTTACTTTTCTACTTACCCTTAATTTCGTTTATTTTTCACGGCAAGTTTTCTTCATCCGAAGGTTGCCTGGAAGAAATTGCTTCTTAGCAATAAGGTCGCCATTTGTACATGGTCAATCTGTTTATTATTATTGTATTTTATGTAAGCCGTATTAACTGATGTACAACAAAGTTTATTCTATTTAAACCTAACATAGTGACTTTGCTCTGTCTGACGGAAGACATGAGTAGAATCCAGGAGCAGGGGTCATCATACTCACTGTGAATACGTACAATGAACCATGGTGAGGGTAACCCACACCAATGAATACAGCTACATAGAAGCACAGAACAGCACAGAAAGAAAAACTTTCTGCAACCGAAAATGCCTCTCTCTCTTTTCTCTCTTTTACGCATAGGAAACGACGCCAGCGCCACCAACTACGAACTAAACTGGCAGCAGACACATTTGGAATAGGCACACAAAGTTTAATTAAGGTCTTAAGGTCCTTAAGGTCTGCGCGTTAATGTACACACACACACTGTATTCATTGCCCACACAATGGCGGCAAAGTGAGATATTTTTGCATCATTTTTCCGGCCTCCGAAAGACTGGTGCAAAATGATTGGGCTCCCGGTCGGGTCGGTCACACTCACCAATGAAATACAACATCACGAATGCAGACAGCTTGGTTGTAGTTAGGTTGGTCTTCTGTATGAGGGTTATACTGCATCGGTCGAACCGGCCCATTCCTGCTGAAATCAGCGTAGCTCTACTACATACCGTGGCTCTACTACCTCTGTAGGTAGTAGAGCCACGCTGATTTCAGCACGAATGGGCCGGCTCGACCCGGCCAGTACTACCCTCACACAGAAGACCATCCTAATAATGACAGCATTCTTGCTGTCGTATTTCGTTGGTGAGTGTGAAACCGGAGGCCCAATCATTCTGCATCATTCTCCCGCCCTTCGAAGGCCGGGAGAATGATGCAGAATAATCTAACCGGGCTGCCATGGTAGGGGTCACCATGCTACATTGCCTACCCTCACAATAAGCATGGTGACCCCTACTCCTGGATTCTACTCATGCTTTCCATCAGGCAGAGTAGAGTCACTTTGGCAGGCTTAAATATTAAAAAAAAAAAAAAAAAAAAATACCTAATATTGAAGTTATGTGGAAAACAATAAAATACACCGCGATTCAGGCCTGTTTGGTTCCTAAAGACACAGATGACGCTTTTAGTCCTGTGAATATAGGCAATTTAGTGCTTTATTCAAGTTTCAAATCAATGCAGGTGATTTGATTTTAGATATGTGATTTACATATGTACAGGAAAGTCTTACTTGTCAATAATGTAAAAATCTTGCTGGTTTATTCGGCTAAAGAATCGGCAACTCATCAAATCGAAACCTAAAAATTGGAATTAGCACAGATAGTTGCTCTGTTATTTTAAAGAATCTGTAAGCGAACAGCAAATTTTCAAAGAAAATCTGACAGGTTTAGCTCTTCTAAATATTCATTCAGAGATAGCCCTAGACATATCTTGTTTTTATTTTATTCATTTATTTAATAATAGCATGTCTCTCCTTTCGTAGCATTAACATAAAGCTGAAATTTGGCGGTTCTGAGGGGGGGTTGATACTCGTGCATGAACCAACCTAAAACCACGTTCTGTTTACATACAATTTGTTGCCATCTTTGATAATGTAAAATGATATGTTACTGACGATTTCTATCAGGTACTCAATAAATATTAAAAGAATCAATGAAATCCCAAAATAGTTTAAGATCAATCCGGCCGAAAGTTTTGCGTAGAGAAACTTTAAAATTAAGTTTGAATGTGAAAATAATATCTTGAGTACAAATTAAAATTTTCACTCTTAATGAATTCAATAACAACAAAAATTCTTTTATAAAAAACTTTACATCATAGAATTCGTCATTGATATACACGAAATAAACACTGTTGCTTGCAAAGAGAATGTAATAAAACTACGTGTTCCTTGTACGTTACGTTACGTTACCATGGTAACTGTAAACAACAAATAAATACTACATGAATACTACTAAACGACAAGCGTGGTGAAAGCTACATAAATTAATTAAACTGCAGACATATTTTGACATGTGATGTTTTTTATATAATAAAACAGGCATGGACAACGATGTTTCGAATTATTCCGTGGTTGGACGTATTGGCGAAGGTGCCCATGGATTGGTGTTTAAAGCAAAACACATTCCCACGGGTCGAGAAGTAGCGTTGAAGAAAATTCTTATCAAAAATCTCGAAGACGGAATTCCAGTGAATGTTATGAGAGAGATAAAGGCGTTACAACTGTTACGGTGTAAATATGTGAGTTTTAAATGTATTCCTGAATGTACTAGTCCTTCAGTAGCACTTTTCACTATGAAAGCATCCAACAGTCTGAAACAGTTGTCACTTTCCATCTGTTCGTTTGCCATCTATATTAAACTCTGTATTAAGATTGTTTGGTTATTTTTTCAGAATTCAGAATTTTGATGATTTTCTTCTTTTACAGGTGATAAAACTTCACAACATGTTCCCTCGTGGAATGAGCCTAGTTCTAGTCCTCGAATACATGTGTTCTGGTCTGTGGGACATGTTGCACCACAACCAACAAGAATTGACGCTACCGAGAGTAAAAACATATGTTCAAATGCTCCTCAAAGGAACTCGGTATATGCACGCACATTATGTTATGCATAGAGTAAGTTTAGTACCTATAGAATTTATTAGAAATTATATAACACTTTTTGAGAATCTAAAGAACTGGTAAGAATTTGGAAAATTTTAGATTTCGATAGCCCATTAATCGCAGAAGCCTAAAGGCATTGTAACATCATGCTACAACCGATAGGAGATGAGTAGCGATGAAGAATGTCGAAAAAAAGGGAAAATTCATGGCTTCTGATTGGTGCAGAAGTTGCGCATGTCAGCTGAGATAAGTTTATTATTAAGTGTTGTAACTTACAAGAGTTGTGTTATGCTGCCGATGAGTGACGAATTCAACTTGGGTAGAACCATCTGTATCAGGATATTATTCAGTTTATTTTTTCATATGTAAACTATTTTTCTTTGAGGACTTGAAACCAGCAAATCTTTTAATCAACCACGAAGGCATACTGAAGATAGCTGATTTAGGTCTCGCTCGCCTTTACTGGCCCGATGGCGGTAGGCCGTATTCACATCAAGTTGCTACAAGGTACAAAATACTAATTTGTTCTGAAAATGAATTAATGTATTTTTTAAGTAACGAATTGTCTCATTTTTAATTGCCCGTAACTGGCAGATAAGCTAATTACGACTGCACTTCGATAAAATGTACTTTTACCACAGTAAAAAAACTTACATCGAGTAAGTCGCCCATAAAGAAGGAAAAAGTGAACGACAAAATGTATAATATGCACATCTCCCTTAACCAATAAATCTATGTAATTTTTACAGGTGGTATCGAGCACCTGAGCTGCTGTATGGGGCAAGATATTATTCAGAGAAAGTTGATTTGTGGGCAGTAGGGTGTATCATAGCAGAATTAATCACGAAACAACCAATATTTGCTGTTAGTATTAATTGTAATTTTTTCTAAAAAAAAGTCGGCCAAGTGCAAGTGGGACTCGCGCAGAAAGGTTTCTGTACCATTATCTATAGGTATATTAAATTTCAAGCGTCATAACTGTTGCCGTTATTAATGTCGAGCAAAAACAGCAAATTATCACGTTTGTTGTATATTTTTATTGTTTTTAGCATTTTTTGTTATGGCAGCAACAGAAATAAACTATTTGTGGAAATTTCATCTGCCTAGATCTCTGATTTTAGCACGAATGGGCCGGCTTGAGTGGGGCAGTTCTACCCTCGCACAGATCACGTTAGAACGACAGCATTCGTGCTGTCGTTTCTCTTTAGTGAGTATGTATGACACCGGAGGCCCATTCTGAATTATTCTCAAAATGTTGCAGTAACATATTACTAAGCCGCCGTGGTGTGAGTCACCTTGCTGCATGTTGTACTTATGTATAGGGAAGATACTATTCCCCACGACACAGAGTATCCTAGCGTGGGGTCTAGTGTATATTATGTGGGTTCTTCATTAGTGGGTGTAGCCTAACTTACTACTTAGGCTACACCCGACGTCGGTACACATGGCTACACGTACGATGGATGTCCTAGTAGGGCGGGGAGACAAGTGATCAACACTAGATTGTAATACCAACTCTTTTTATTAATAATATGTACTGACTTAAATATGATAACTCCGTGTAACGTGTCTGTGCGTGTGTGCATTTGGTCATTGAACTTTATACATACAATGCAATAATTTATTACGGATGTTAAGTACATTGACACGGATTACCACAATTATAATTGTAAAGTTTGTATTGAGGTAACAATAAATTATTATTATTATTATGAATGCAGTCATAGTGAGGATGGTCGCCCCTACTCATGCTTTCCATCAGGCAGAGTGGAGTCACTTTGGTAGGCTTAAATAAAAAATATATTTATATATGTAATATGGTTAATTGAATTAATTAATCACTTATTCCCAGGGAGAATCAGATATTGAGCAACTGGCAATAGTTCTGCAGCACTTAGGCACGCCGACAGAAGAATCATGGCCTGGTCACGCGGACTTGCCAGACTTCCACAAAATTACTTTCCCGGAATCGACGCCGACTCCTTGGCCCGAACTGCTGCCAAACGCGGAGCCTGACGCTATAAACCTAGTCAAATCTTTTATATTATATGATGCCGATAGGAGAATATCAGCAAAGGAGGTAATTAATTATCATTCTATTTTTTTAGACAGAAGGCCGTTCTCCATATATCATTGCCATGCAAAAATAAAAAAAATAAAAAGTTGAAGTTAGGTTTTGAAAAAAAACTATCATTACTCTTCATTAATATAAATATACTTGTAAATGAATATATTAAAAAAATATTGAAGTTAAGAGCGCATTTTCAATGGATTTCAATTTTCACAGAGGTTTTAGGTTTCAAATTTGAAGCACAGGCGTATACTTTTATAAGCTATATAAATATTTCTATCGGATTGAACTTAATGTCCGTTTTCTTATCAATTCTGTTATATTTTGCTAGTTTAAAATCAAATATACCTACTAAAAATCAAGTAAATCTCATTTCTTTTCAGGCATTAAAACACGAATGGTTTAAAAATCGCCCACCGCCAGCTTCCTTGGAAAACATGCCAAAACCAGTGAACAAACCTAAATAGAGTTGCAAGGATCAAATAAATTATACAACCGTTTTAAAATGTATTGAATCATTTAATTAAATTATAATTCAGTAATTACAATATCATGTTGTACTTTTATATCTTATGTACATTTGAGCCAATTCAGTGAACGAACAGAAATATCCTATAAAATACTACTAAATAATATGCTAAAGATAGATATGTATAAAATAATAAAATCACCCTTACCTATGCCGCACATGCATATTAATGTGAAATGCTAGAAGACATTCAGATTGCTTCGATATTTATTGCGATATTGTCTTCTAGCCATTACTTAGCTCTGTTACGAATATCGTTAACGATTGCTTTATATACCACAAGCCATGTTACAGAAGAAACTACTATGGAAACTTTAAAACTAATTATATTTTTGGAATCATTCGGAGAAACCCATTTCCATTAATAAATAAAACTATTTAAATATAAAATGCAGATAAACAATTATATTACAGAGATCATATTATATATCGTTCCATTCATAATATTTAAAACAGAAGAGGATAATAATACCTTTTACACTTTGTCTTGATAACTTATATTAATGACGAAGACTCAACAGCTAAAATATAATTTATTTTGAATAGACTTTAAGAACTAGCACAGCCATTGTTACAACTAATAGAAAGTTAAGTAACATTGGACTTCGATGTACATTTAGTAAACCTAAAAATAAATTTTATTCTGTATTTTATTATTCATAACGCACAGTTCTACAAAGCACTATGCTCCTTCTAGATAACAACACTTTAGTTTAAATAAGTAAAATTAAATAACTTTTTAAATTAAATTAAGCTGACAGTAAATTTGAGCTACAGTTGTTAGTTACTATCTAACGAACTACATTCCCACGGTAACCAGTTACGGTTAAGTTTTTGGAAACAAGTACTGACAAAGTTATATAGAAGGGGCATAACGAACTGTACAATGGTGGTAATAAGCTAATAATACATATTTATTTAAAAAACATTGGCATACCACGATTGGTAACTAGGGGTACGTCAATATCGAAAATGATTTCAAAATATTACTTAACTCACGATTACACAAAGTAACTTTAGAAATAAGTTGATTTTAATTAAATTTAAGAAATCTGCAACTTTTCCAAATTAATCTTTGTTTTAATCAAAAAAGGCAATTATTTTCACCTTCATTATTTTTACTAAATTAAAATTCGTGTCGCATAATATTTTTAGTGACTCAAAACATAGGAAATTAGTAACAACATTGAAAACTGTAATATGGGCTAGTATTATACTAATAATAATATAATCTTTAGGGTATATTTCACCTCTAACAGAAATCGTTTTAAGATATAAACTAAAACCTAATACTACTATTTTGGTTCAGTGACACGAGAAACCATCAGGTACTTCCCCTGCGTAGTTTAAACATTGGTTACTACTTCGTACTGTGCAGTAAACGTCTAAAATTTAGCTACTAAAAAAATATGTAGGATTTATCTAACATCGCACGGTGTTGCTATGGCAACATAAACCACGTATACATGCTGAGACAGAGATAGACAAACTATCTTCAATAAGACACATACAGTCATAAATTACATACACTTTCACTTTTATTAACTAAGCACAATTTGGAGAACTCCGATTCTGACACAATTAACTTCACTATTTACAAACCTAAAATCGATTGAAAATCTTTAGGTATTTTCAAATTGTTAACCAAATATTCTCCGACCAGATTTCGTTGGAGTAACAAACACAATCCTTTAGAAATCTCGCTATTAACATTATTTACTACTATTGTCTTTAAGCATTCAAAGCTGAATGTAATCATCATCATCATCTTAGTGTAACTATATTTGGGGCTTTGATTAACTCAACTCATAGACTTCAATTAATCCAATAGAATTAAGTCTTTAACTCATAAGAGCCTTACTGGCACTTCAAGCAATAAACGCAGTTCAATCTACCCCTTTCGAACGAATGATCATGATCATCATCAGACCGTTGCCATCCACTGCTGGACATAAGCCTCTCCTAAGGCACACCACAATCCCGATCTGTTTGTGAATCGAGTTGCTGCCGGCCCTCTAGCAAATCGTTAACTACTAATCAAATCTTCGCCTTAATCATGCTCGAGATTGCATAATATACTTTCAGCGTAACCTGCGTACGCTAATGTCTTACAACATCCAATTTCGGCTATCAAAATAACTAGCAGATGCCCATCAAACTTAATACCAAGACTATATACAATGATTTAATTTTTCTAATAATATCGGATTGACGTATGAGTTATGAGCACCGCGTAATTTAAACATATCATTTATATTTTATACTGTGTTGAATATGGCCCAGTGTAAAGGATTTTTGTGCGATTAAAACATAATATATAGACATGTATACTAAACGCGCCACGGTCACTCCAAAATTTATATAACGTCGGAGGAAACTGCATCAATTGTTAGTAACATTTCTGTCATAAATTTCTATTTAGCATTAGGACTACATAATGGTTGCTAGTATGTATTCGGACAACACCATCGATAGTCACTTCTAGACTATGAATAAGGTAAGCATAACAAAATTGAGACTTTGAAAATGTGCATTGAAGGGGTTATTAGAACAAACTGCACAAGATTAGAAAGCTGGAAAGACCGTCATAGTTTTTTTCACAAAATACCTAAAAGAACAAAGCAGCTATTCAACCTGCAAGTATTAGAAATACTTATTGGTAACTATAACTTATAATATTTGATGACCAGAAGTGATTCGTCAGTACGTGAGTGTGCTTTGATGTTGGGAAATTCTCATTAGTCGTATATTTTAATCAAAAAATCCATTAAAATTTGCTAGTCAAGTGTTGGTATGGCAACTATGGAAGATAAACATTGCAGGGTTTTACTATGTCATACATCAGTCCAATTAAGTTTAAAAGGAAGAAGTTTGAGCATTGTCGGTGAAATATGTTCTCCGAGAACACTCATTAGCCTTAATTACTACCGATTCCACATATATACAATGCTCTATAAGAGCAGTCTTACAAATGAGTTTCAACTTCGTGCAAATCATATATCGACTTGTATGTCAACCATTTATCCAATGAAAGATTCATTTAACGAAAACATAGTAAGCACCTAAAACCTGCATTTACTTGGAATTATATTTTAATATAATAAACCTTTTGAATATTAATGCCATGTAATGAGACGATATTTTTAGAAGGGTAACTTAACATTAATAAAATTACTAGAAAATAATTTAACACACAATGTTGTTACAAACATTACGCCGTCTTGCTATCGAGAGTATAGCCAGCTGAAAAGGTGACATCGACAAACAGACAAAAGGTCGTTCGTCTGTACTATGTAAGCCACACGCACACAAGAAAGATTATAAGTTAAATAACAGAATTATATCCAATCTCTGACCTGAGTATCAGTGCAACTGACGCTTTAATGTAAAACATCCTTTAGTAGTAATTATTTTGCCAGAGAAAACATTCGTGTTGCATCTGTTTCTATAGTCAAGACCGAGGCTTAAGTTTTTACACGCTTTATATTAGCTTCACCTGTATGTTTGTATGTTTGTTTGTAACCGACTCCTTTGGGTGCGATTTTGAACCACTTTAAACGGCCAGATTTCGTTCAAACTTTGTAGATTTATCGAGGACCGATGACAATACATTAATTCAAAAAAAAAGATTTAAAAAAAAACTTTTTTAGTCTAAAAAAAAAATATAGTTTTAAAAAACTAAACAAACACGCTTTTTACCTAAAAAGTAGAAAATAATTTTTATGTAACAAAGCGTGGGGTGCTTTCTGAAAATATTTCAATAATGTCGCGTCGCCCGTTATATAGTTTTTTAAAACTATATTTTTTTTATTTGTAAAACCTCGGTATAGTGTTTGTGTAACTGTTACCAGCTTACTATCTATATATCAAATGACCTCGCTTTTCAATTCGTGTTTCTATTCAAGTAAATAGTTACAACTGAACAAATAATAGTTTCCAAGCTATTACATAAGACATTGATATTCAAAAGGTTGAACATAATACTTATAGAAACTATCAACAAACACTATAAAGATAACATTTTAAACCAATGACAGTTTTAAATACTATAGATAACTCCTGTTTCACAACCGTAGGGACAGCTAATAGTTTTTTATAATTTATTTGTACCTTATGAGCTATCATATGCACCACACTGCGATATATACTCACTTATTGCATTCATTTACAGAAAAATAAGGATTGAACGGACTATTGATCTCGAAATTACGATTTTGATAACCTAATGACCAGCAGGGGACTTCTTGATGAGGTTCAGGAATAACACACCGCCCCCCACTGGTAGTGAAAAGTATACTTTTAGACTACTAAAGGGTATTAAATACTACCCTATTCACTTCTGTACACCACAGAGTTACACCAAGTCAAAGGCATTGCTCATCTCTATGGTAATTTTATTAGCCATGTTTTCGCTCTCAACAGTGTATATAAATTTCACTTATATTTATTTTCTTCCTCAAGAATCAAAAGATCTTTATTGTAAATTTCATCCAAATAGATAAAGCCGTTAAGGTGTAACAGACAGACAAACTTTCGAATTTATAATTTTGATCATTCTGTCTTTAATTGTTGTCCAAAATTAGGTTAATATAAAACAAATGTTATTTGGAGTTGGTGATATCACTATTTACGCTACCAGTGGCGTCAAGGATTCATAATTATCTTTTTAAACCACTCATGCTATACTGGTGATCCCTTGATATACTTAAAGTGCCCCGGAGACAGTAATTTGCAATAGTCAATTCTTACGTCATTGGCCGTTTCAATTGAAGGTGCGAATGATGGAGCTTCATACGAATCGTCCACATTTATTTTATGGCGTGACGCGACATGCCCGCTATGTTTCTGGACTAGCGAATGACCGAAATTGGTCAATTGCGCAACAAGACGGTCAATTGTTTACTTCAATCACAACTTTCATAATTCACCTTCAATAACGTAGTTGCGAAAGACAATGGCTTCAATTGCCTCTTTAAACGATCATTTGTAACTTCAATGTCGTAAACATTGACAATTGCAAATGACTATCTAGAGGGCACTTAAGACACAGATCCATTAATTCCGAAACGCAATAAGTGAGCATATATATGTACCTTATATAACAAAGTGTAGTATTATGAAATGGAAGAAATGCAGAAGACAGGGGAGGGTTATGAGATGTGGTGGTGAAACAGGGTGTGGGATTAGTTCCGTACCCAGCCGGCAGAGTGCAGGTAGTGTCGCACGGCCACGTCCACGTCGCAGTCGGGAGCGGGCGCGCGCCGCAACAACACGCCCTTCAGCGTCACGTACTGCGCCGAGGGCAACGACAGCGCGCTGCACAGCTGGACAAACAAACCAACTCGTTATACAACATTATTTAACTTATAAAACACGCCATGCAAACTAATATGCATAGTTACAGCTAAGCAAAAAAATTTTTTTTTTTAATTCTATGTTGCGTCGGATTTCACAAACAGAAATGAAACGGACCCAAGAAAACACTAAGACTCAGAACAATAATATCTAGATTACACAAAGTATTGTCCCACGTGTGATTTAACCCACGACATTTGATGCCGTAAAAAGCGGCGTTGCGACCGCTTAAACTAGTAGGCAAACCGTGCAGAGTTTGAGCCTGTATAATATTATTATGTAATATATTAAAACCTACCAAAGTTACTCTACTCTGCCTGATGGAAAGCACGGGTAGAATCCAGGAGTCAGGGTACCATCGTCACTTAGAGTGCAGACTATACTATATATACATCTTTATATATATAATTCTTCTGTGTGTATGTCACTGAACTTCTCTCAAACGACTGGACCGATTTTGATGCAATTTTTTGTGTGTGTTCAAGGGGATCTGGGAATGGTTTAGATTCACAATTGGACCCGGTAGGTGGCGCTGCGATCAAGTTGTGGAATTTTAAAGTTGGGCGGTACGAAGTTCGCTGGGTCATCTAGTACTTTATATAGACTATATATAGCTTGGTGAACCACACTACTTTTGATTTGTGAATATTAGTACGGATAAGTGGATAATAAATCCCGGGTCGTGCCAAAAAGTGTTTATGGGTTTTTCTCAGGAAATTCCTAATAGCAGCCCCGGAGTTTGGAAGTTTGGCGGTGATTCACGCCCGTGCCACGGAGAGCACGTAAAGCACGGTCCCGGTTGTCATGAACATCTATGGCAATCGTTTTTGGGAAGTCAGTGCCCTCAAATATACTGACAACTAGTTCAACTTACGAATTTCAGGTCACTCAGGGTTGCGGAGGTCCTATGCCAATCGCTCCGTGGAAAAACTGATATTCAGGTAAAACCGGTTGACCTAGTAGCCGACCCCAAAATAATATTGGGAATAAGGCTAGGAAGAAGAAGTACCTGTATTTCATGATCAGTCAGCAGATGCGTCGAGCAAGCGCCGCTGTTGCTGCATAAGCTCTTTTTGGAGCATCCACATGCGGTACTTCCGTCCCGTGTGCACTTTGGGCTGGTGGAACTTGAGCCGCTTTCTCCTTCTCTGTAGAAAAAAAACTCGATAAATTAATAACAGGTTTATTTAAATGAAATGTGAATTTTCCACTAAATCAAAAAAAAAACACTATTTTTTGCCATTATAAATTTTGTTACACGTATTATCAGTAATTATGTTAATGTTGAATTATATTCTATTTTTATTATAAATACAACAAACGTTTATTTTCGGTTTATAAATCCATAGTACAAAAAAAGTGATGTCGGAAGTCAGCATTAGTAATAATATTTTATTAAATGTATATTGTTATATATATTAATTCATTTCACAACAAAATAACTAAAAATACATAATTCCTCATCATCATCAATAGCTTTTAACAGTCTACTGCTGGACATTAGGACTCTGTTTAGAAAGGATGTTTAGACCTTCTATACCACACTGGCAAAACGGGTTGATTTATGACTGTTATTCCACTTTGTTTGGGTGTTGTAAGGAAGGAACTAAAATATGCAGGTTAACATCACTACAAAGAGAAGGTAATCTTAAAATAAGAATCTGTCTGTCTGCTCTGGCTAAACTCAGGAACGGCTGGTTCAATTTTGAACAGATTTTCAGTCATCTTTCAGCTGATGACACAAGGAGTAAGTTAGGCTAACTTTTTAGGGTTCCGTAGTTCATGACTCGGAACCCTTATAGATTCGTCATATATGTCCGTCCGTCCGTCTCTCCTCGACCTACCGCCCAACGGTTAGTGCTAGAAAGATGAAACTTAGCATGAATATGTGTCGCAATTACGTCGACAAAGTGCTACAATAAAATTATGAAAAATACTTTTATTTGGGGAACCAGAATAACAGAAGTTATAGGGGCCTAACTTTTAAAATGCACTCACTTGGAAAACTTCGTACAAAAATAAAGAAATAATAACTTAACATAACAATTAATTATAGGATACGATTTTAAACCGATTTTATGCGTGGCCTAACACGCACTTGGCCAATTTTTCGGACTACCTTTGCTCCGCGGCATTACTAGTAATATACAACAAAGACCGCGGGTAAAACCGCAGGAGTAAAAAATAAAAGCATACCTTTTTTTTAGCTGCTGCGTGTTGCTCAGCATTTGTTCTTTTATCTGATTGGTTTCCAGGCACCCACTGCTGCCCTGGCGAATACAATCGTTATACGGGATCAAACCCAAAACCACACGACACAGTCATCACAAATAAGTTAGTACTCACACCAATATTACAACACGTAACAATATGACTACATTACATATGTAACCATTATAAAGAGTCAGAATTATAACTTCTAATAGACCGTTTGATTTAGCTATGGAGTTTAATTTGTAGTTTTACCAGGGGAGTGTCGCTACACAGTTCAGGTATAGTCGGCCAGCTGCCTGCCCCGCCAGGCATGCCGGTCGTCTAGACGTCGTCAGAATAGAAAGAGTTACACGATAGAAAGAGACGCAATTTAATCGTAGGTAATTCGGCGCTGTGCGATCTGAATTGAACTTAATCTTTTGACACCGAGGGTCCCTATTTCTTAAATTTACTTTTCTGAGTGAATCTTCTGTACTAGTACTATTATGTATTAAGTGGTATTACGATGTAATAAACTTTAAGGTATATATAAGCTTCTATATCAATTACATTCAATGACATAAAGTAAGGAGGTGAAATTCTACTACATAGTTACAAAGTATTAAATAGTATTGGTAAATTAATACTTATTTTTTATTTGGAAATGATTTTAGCCATTAATGCATTGGTGGTGGCTTGTAAATAACATTCAATTTGTAGAAAAAGGTAATTTTATTGTTTGGGAAATTTTGTTCTTAACGAATCTTGAACTGGTAAACAATTGGCAGATTTATTAAATATTATTACCACTAATATTAGAATCGTTAGTTTAAAAAGACTAATATATAAATCTAAATTTTGTGAATACTAGGTTTAAACCCTGCCATAACCAACCAGTTTACTTAACTTTTTTTACTTTTATCGTTTTTTCAAGACTGTGATTAGGCCCCTTTATACAATTTTGACATTTATTTGATATATGTAAACCTACAAAAAGATTCAATAAAATGATCACATTAAAAATATCTGTTTGTAAATATGTTCTACGCACTTGCACTTACGTCAAAAATATAAGCACAAGCTGAGTTACTCCAGATTTAATTGAATGTAGTCTTACTGTATAGCCATGCAGTCCATGGGTGTACACACTACCGGAAACCACGCTAAGCATAAGCATGAATTCATGAAAAATGAATTATCAATGCCATGCAGGAATTATTGAAAAAAAAATTAAAAATTAACAAAAAAAATGAGCCGGTAATGATTGGTGTGGACGTAAATTAAAAATTTAATTCCGTTTATAGTAATGAGATAGCTAATGAAAACATCTCACTCCAAAATGTTGCCGTCTTTATATGTTTTTTTTTTCTTATTTCAACTTCATGTGCATTTTCTGTTTATCTGAAAATATCTGGTACACCACAAATATAAAAGGAAAAAAATAATTTGCAGATTAAGTAGTTTTACCAAAACCATTTAGATATAAGAAAAGTTTCACAAATTGTTTTTTTTTTTCTATGTTGAAGATTTCATAGTGAGTGGTGAGGCGGACGGTAGACGGTTGGCGGGTATATTTGTGTGTGAGTGTGTGTGCGTAGCGAAGCAGGCAGTACCAGGAGGCGTGTTCTCACGTCGACGTGTGTGGCGGCGGGGTGTCTCCTGTGCGCGGCGTGCTGGTCGTAGTGCGCGCACTCCTCCAGGCGCGTCACGCCCGCCAGCCGGTAGCGGTGCAGCTCGGCCAGGCGCACGCGCAGCTCCCGCTCGCGCCACAGCCCGCCCACCACGCCCGCCTGCTCGCTGCGCCCGTAGAACTGAGACGTCCAACGGAGACGTTCCGTGAATTCTCTGCAACCACGATGCGACTCGATTACTACACCGACAACATTTTTTTTTTACATTTATAATTGACGCTACGAATGTTACATTACTTTAAATAAAATCAATTAACCAATAAAAATAAAAATCCACAAAAGAAATTATGTGTGCATTCCAAAATATAATGAAAGTGCTTGTAAGTAAATGCATTTATCAGATGACCTGAAAACCACCTAAATTTGAAATATGTACATGTTATATTTTTATTTCTTTAGTAAGCAATTGATGTACTGTTTACTATTTATGACATGGTCTACATTTCATAAATTTAATTTAAAATTATTAATAAATAATTAATTAACATGATCTTACTCACACAAAATTACAGCATAGTAAGTTGAAAAGAAAATAGCTGACTTATGTTATTGCCTAGTTAAGACGTTTATTTAGTCACATTCAGTAATTAGAAATAACTCATACAATTATCGACAATATTGTCCAAGCAATACATACTTCTTCTCTTTGGCAAGTTTTCCTAGGGTCTTCTGTTTGTTTCTTTGATTGTTGAAGAAGACGGTCACGAGTTGGTAATCTCTCACTAATCTCTTTCTTCTTGTTCTTTCACGCAATCGTCGCGTGTAAACGTCTACTTGTGATAATTTAATGGCTGAAATAAAATAGGAATAATATCAAGTAACATCTTATTTTTAATTTACAACAACTTACAATGAATTTATACGACGAGTTTAAAAATATTATATGCCGAGTCTAACTTTTGCTATATCACTACTGTAGTAGTAGATAATAATCGTCTATCTTCCTAGCCTTTATCATTCCTAACATTATTTGGGATCGGCTACTATATAGTTCAAGCAGTATTACCTAAATACTGAATAACGGGTTTTTTTCACGGAGCGACTGCCATCTCCCCTCCGAAACCAAGGGAGCGAACTGAATCTGAAGGTTTGTTTGAACAAGTTGTCAGTATATTTGAGGGCACTGACTTCCCAATAACGATTGCCATAGATGTTCACAACAACCGGGACTAACGCCCTAACCTGCTCTCCGAGACAGCGTGAACCTCGCCTAATTTCCACACTTTCCGCTTTTGTCATATAGGTATATACATAAATATGGTAAATATATTATTATGGTAAACTTTACTTTGTGCCTAAAATGTGCTTACAAAAACTACTTTTTTATACTTTTGTCCGCTAAGAAAACAATTGAATTAATTCCATGGTTTTTTTTTTTAGTCGGTGTGTGGTTTTTAGTCGGTTCAAGTCCGACACACCACCCCGCCGTAACCCCCGGTGGGGTGACGGTCCATGATGATTTTCCACACATAAAAAAAAAAGGGTTGGTTTCAAGTTTTCCTTGTCTTTGCATTGATGTTGTCTTGCGTAGTTTATCCCTTATTCGCCTTTTACGACACCCGCGGGATGGATAGGGGTGGTGAAACTCTGTATTCTTAATCCGTCACCTCACGGATAAAGTAAGTTACGATATTTGCAAACGATACGAAATAAATACATGCGAAGTAAGTGAAGTACGTGCATAAATACAAGCGGCACTAAGTTTTTTCCTTACTGTTTTTTTTTTCATGTAATCCCTTTCCCTCACGCATAGCGAGTTTGTTTTGTTTATCTTTGTGTTAAACAAAAGACGGGTGAGCGGGCGCGTGCGCAGGTAGAAAATATCATGGTCATGTGACCAATTTCGTACTTGTAACTGACCATTTTAAATATTTTCATGTACTTTAAATAAGTACAATTAATATTTTCGACATATTTCGTTTTAATTCTTTTAATAAGATATTTTTATTTTTATATCTGTTTCTTTTATTACTTGGTCAGAAGCTACTTTAATTGTTTACTGTAATTTAAATGAGCTATAGTTATCAATAATTTAGTGTTTATTTTAATACAATCTACTTGGACATTACCTGTTTTTATGTTTATATCTTTTTTATTATTATTATATCTTTTTTTTATATAAGAGGTACTTAAACTTTAACGAAATCACAGATTTTACAGTTCCCACAACCATCAAAGGTATTGAGAATGACTTTGAAGTTTTAGAAAAAATAAAAACACATTGCACCCTTACTAATAACTCAATTAGTATTCATTGCCACATATACCACGCCCATGTGGATAACTAAAAATCATTCATCTGTCATATTATCAGTCATATTACTGTACATATTACATATATCTATCACCATAGTTATCATAGAAGAACAACAAAAAAAACATAGAATTCATTATTTTGCGGTCGGAGTACGAGAGTGGTAGAAGAATGTAGCTTAGACACTTTAAAATTTCCAGTCTGCATAATGATCAGATTGCAGAGTGTTCAATATTCAATCTAGCAACTACTTGCGTTGAAAAAAAATTCCAATAATAATGTACAGTTTGCAGTTTTCCTTCAAAAATAATGTGATTATTAGACTCACCAACTTCCAGCTCATCGTCTTCTGGATTTATTGCCATAGTTGATATTAGCTGTTCTGCTTCAAAATCATGTTCCTGAAAATGAAAGTACTATTGATTAATTTTGCATAACTTGTTTACAACTCAGTAGGTATTTTATTTACGTATTTATTGGCGTGACAACGTCTTATAATTCGATGGAGCCGGCTGCACGCACGAAAAAACATGACATGAGTCATGTTTTTTCGGCGTTACCTCGCTCTGAGGCGTTCCATTTAAGGCTTGAAGTGCAAGCGAGAGCGCGGAACGAGCGACAAAGAGGCACATTCGATATTTTCTTATGACGTTGTCACGTTCAACTATCGTCAGTAAACCGACTTTACGAACAACCGTTTTTTTTTAAATATTTATTTCTTACAATATCCTTACAGACTAACTCGATGCATTATTATAGTTACATTACATAATTGTAAGAGGATAATGTCTGTAGTTCTGTACATTCAAAGTATTGAAGACAACAAACAATG
Source organism: Phragmatobia fuliginosa (assembly GCA_932526445.1). Classification (NCBI taxonomy): domain Eukaryota; kingdom Metazoa; phylum Arthropoda; class Insecta; order Lepidoptera; family Erebidae; genus Phragmatobia; species Phragmatobia fuliginosa. The sequence continues at coordinate 11,140,385 of OW052074.1, read as the reverse complement.
AGGTAATTTATTAACATAACGAAACTCATAACAACTTTTGTGTGTGTATTTGCATGCACCAATCTCAGAATCAGCATAACAGAATTGGATGCGATTTTCTGCAGCATAATGACCCACATTATGGCAGCCATAACTAACTTATGTTTGCTACTATGTATTGTTGTAAGACCATGTACCATGTAATTGATTGAGCCTAGTGAGAGGTTTCTACACCTTTTTGCCTCTGGTTTCACACTCATCAACAATATCCTACAACAGGAATTCTGTCATTTCAGGTTGATCCTCTGTGTAGTGGTAGTACTACCCCAGTCTAGCCGGCCCATTCATGCTAAAGTCAGCATGGCTCTACTACCTTGTAATCATCTTTATGGTTAGACATTAATATTTTAGTACAGACCAGCTGATTACAGACAGATAGACAGACAAAAAAAATTAAGAATTGTTTTTTTGATGTAAGTGATGTATGTACTTTCATATGCATTTAGTAAAAAAAACTGTTACTTTGATATGACATATAGACACTCCAATTTTATTTATTTGTATATACTTGGGCCATTACAAACATGTGAACTGAGTCATAAATCTTATTTCTCGCTCATGCAGCACTAGAAGTGTGAACGAGATATCTGATATACCTATAAGTGTGAGCGAGAGGTCTGATAAAAATGATTTATGACTCAGTTCGCACATTTGTAATGGCCTAAGTATAGTGCCTAGTATATCAGTGTGCTCTTGTGTATAAAGTGAATATTTGGTATTTTTGGTAAATTAATTGTTATTATTATTGTTATTAACAAGATGATTTACATACCCTTTCAAAATCGTCTCTATTTGGCATGTACCCTAGTTGTCCAGCCTCATCTGGTGTGACAGCAAGTGAAGGGAGACGAGAAATTGCATTAGGCCCTAAAGGGCCTTCATCTTTGTCAGCACAGTGAAGAGAGGGGCGACTTGTGCTTTCTACATTTCCCCATGTTGCTCTACCAATACTACCTTCTAAATATCTATTTATATATTCTTCTTTGGCCTCTGAAAATGGAAACAGTGTATTCATAAAGGATAGAAAAAAAAAATTGAACACTTTATTACAGATTTAGAATAAACACAATTAATACATACATAGTATAAAATAAAGTTGAAATTTTGTCCTAATATACCTATATCTCCTTGAAAAGGAGGTATTGGCCTCTCCTTGAAAAACAGGTATTGGCCTCCTTTTCATAGAGAGGCCTATGTCCAGCAGTGGACTGATAAAGGCTGTTGATGATGATGATACCTATATCTTCCAAAGAATGTAACATATTAATTTAATGTGAGTTTCGGCAAAAGAAATAGAGATTCAAGAGGATGTATGAAATAATAATAAAAATAAAATATAAGCATGAGAGAAAGAACCACGTAGAACTTTTAAGATGTCCATATGAAACAAGATCTGGCTAGAATTTTTGGAAGAGTGCAAAGTATGCACTAATTATTATTATTAATATGAGTCGGTTAATAAAATTATTTATATTTACGTGTAGCTTTCTACCTTACTTTTGGCAAAATGGCATAAAATATGTGAAAAAATTTGACTGCCATGTTGGTCTGGTGGTTAGTGTATGCGGCTGCTGATGAAGCGGTCTTGGGTTCGACTCCAGGGTCAAACCAAATATTTTTGTGATCCACAAATATTTGTTCGGAGTCCGGGTGTCTTTCTATGTATAATATGTATGTATTTACAAAAAAAAAAGTGTGTTTATGTATTTATATCAGTTGTTTGGTACCCTTAATACAAGCTCTGCTGGGACTAGATGACGTTGTGTGTAAGATGTCCGATTTATATATTCAAATGTTTACATACTATTAATAGAGATATTACATTTTGGTATGTTAGAAGAGACAGCTGAGTAACATAAATGGTGTAAGCAATGAAAGTAGATTATATTTTACTACCTTGGTGGCATAGATATATCATAGGCAACTGTTGTGCGTGAATCTTGGGTTAAATTAATCAGACCAAATATTTAAGTAAAGTATAATATTTAAGTAAAGTGCTCATTGATATTCTAAGTGAATCTAGCTGTCATAATCCACTGCTGGACATTGGCCTCTCCTCTGAAAGGAGGTTTTGGCCTACTATACCACGCTGGCCAGACGGGTTGGTACAGGGTTTGATTCAAGTTTTCCTTCTCTTGGCAGTGGTGTTAGCTGCTTATTTTGTTCCTTTAGTCGCCTCTTACGACACCCATGGAACGAATAGGGATGGTGACACTTTGTATTCTCAATCTGTCACCACACGGACAGGTTCAAGGTAGATGGAGTTGTGTCAGATATACAAAATATTTATTTATTAGTTTAGATCAATTCTGAGCAGTCCTTACCATCAGGTGTTCTGGTTTCTATATGTTTGGATATGTCTTCCCAATTCCCAAAACCAAACTGTTCTATTGCGTCCAATAATCTTACTTCTTCATTTGCAGACCAAGTACTCCGACCCAAAAAGATTCCAAATGCACCAGAATCCTATAAAGTTTTGGATAATAATATGATAATATTTTTTTACGTCTTGGGAATCTGGAAAGCAATTTGTTTGGGATACTTACCATAAATTGGTAAGAGTGGTCATTTTTGTGTGTTCCAATCTCCGCACCAAGAGAAAAACACTGCAATTTTAAAATTATGTGAAAATGTTGACTACTCATCTTGACAATTTAAAATTTGCGCCAAAACTGTAAACAAAAATGGCATCGAAGCTACTTTACCTGCAAACAAATATCAAAGTCTATGCATTCCGCGCACTTTACGCGAATGCCAGTAATTTCTTCCTGACAATAAGTACAATTATATTTTGCATATAAATCTGAAAATGACATGATGATCTAAACTATAAAACAAACATATATCACGAACGTTGGCAAGCTTCACTGCACTCACTCACTCACTATTTGCAGCCATTTTTTTAATGCCATAAACAATAAACAACTCAAAAGTAGCCAATTTAAAAAGAAAATGTTTAATCGAGAGCAAAAGATAAAACTACATCTCTAAAAACAAGAAGTATTTTTTACAGCCGTTTAAAAAATTGAATAAGACAGATTAACAACGTCTCATTTTTAAAATGTTTATTTATTGGATTAGTCTGTAAGGGTATTGTAAGAAAGATATATAAATAAATAAAAAATTACATATTTTAAAAGTCAGGCACTGAGGTCCAATTAAAATGTAGGAGTTCAAAAATTTTATTACAAAAATGCACCGTAACATTAACTATTTTTTAGGAACATGTATATTGGTTCATTTGGGACCAGTTCATAATTTTTCACGTCTTGTGAAAAGTCCATATTACGTTGGTTTTACATTCGCCGATGTATTCAAATCACGTAACCAGTATACAAAGATAACCATCTCAAGTCTTTAAGCGTCTGTTTTGGCTCTTAATTTATGTTTCTTAAAATTGCTGTCCATATCTTTAATAATAAATAAATAAATATTTCAGACATCTTACACATAACGCCATCTAGTCTATAACTAAACAGACCTTGTATTATGAGAAAAATGTTTTATAGCTAAATACATAGAAAATACCCAAACTCCGAAACAAAGATTTACGGATCACACAAACATTTGTTCGGACTCGGGAATCGAATCCAATACCTCAAGTATAGCAAACGTATACGTTACTACTGTGCCATCAAGTCAGTCCAAAAGTCCTTCCCAATTTAATTTTTTAAAACCATTTGCTAATCCTAATATATATGGAATCCAGCACACGAGATAAACTTTGATTTATTTCCGAATTATAATAGAGCTAGCTAAACGGTACAAAATACGGTCCAGTTAAAATTGTAGTTTTTGATGATCCTTTAATCCAATTCAAATTACATTGGACTTTATTAATATTAATTTTATGTTTTTTGTAGTTTTTATCTATGTTTAGTTTTATCAAGTGAATAAATATTTCAGAATTAAAAATAAAACCTTTGAAAAAATATTGTATATTTTATAGTTTTTTTTTTAAAGCATAGACTTAATCACGTAGTAATCTATAAATAAATAAATCGGATCAGAATGGGCAAGACAAATAATTTAATATATGTATGTAGTAACACTCACGAATGTCAAACTTGGATAAACTTACGATTGCTCTGTCGCTGTTCAATATTTTGAAAAGAAAATATTTTTGATTCTGTAGTACTGGTACTATAAATATTAGTTCTGTGTGTATAGAATTGCAAGTTTTAACTTTGAAAGCAGAAAATATAGTTTATATTAGGTAAACAGTGCACATATGACGCGATAAGTGATGTGAGCTGTGGACAGCACTTGTGTGCAATCTGCTTCCGATTAAAAATATGAAATCCAGCAAGCGCAGACTTCAGGCTCTCACGGAAGGATCCGATGGAATGCCTAACTACCTTAAAATGGAAGATTCTGAAACATCTATGCCACCAGTGTTTAGGTCTCGTTTACACGAATTATTCTCCCAAATAGAAAAAGAGTTCGAACTTCTGTATACTGAAAATTTAAATCGTAAGTCAACATCACATGTACATAAGATTGTTATTTACATTCTGGTGTCGTTGTTTTTCACAAATACACTTAATCAATTTTCCATTATTCTTTTAATTCTAGAATTATCCTCTATAGGATTTAACATGGGTTGCAAATTCATGCAGCTGTATGGTCTGTTAATTAGTCATAAATAAGTTATTTTACATCTTGGTTATTCTGATTATTGGTTCGTTTATGAGTATACTAATAATAATATATTATTTAAACTTTGTTTTAGTCCAAGAAAAAGTTGATATCCTGAGTGAGAAACTGGAACGAGAAAGTTACGTAGGAGACAAACAAAACTTAGATTATATTGAATTTGATGTTGCTGGCAAGAACTCCAAAGTAAAATGTTAGTATGCTTTGTTTATAGTAACACCAAAAAAGTATGCTATTATGTATATTGTTTTATCTTATCTACCAATATGACTTCTATTGATTTGATTAGAATAGGTGAGTCATGTGTATATTTTTCGAGCAGTGTGATTTAATGAATGAAGTGCTGTATATAAAAATATTCTTTTTTTTTTAATATACAACAATATTCAAGTACTTTGGTGGTGGTATTATAAGTAGTGACTCTTAAATAAGTATGTCAAAATTATGTGATCCCTCATTATGTTTGTTACGTAATCCTATTTTTGAGATTATATCTAAGAGTTCCAAATCCTATGACATAGCAGAATGTGAGTAAATATTTCTAAATGTACAAAGTAGCTACATACACTTGGTATATTATTAATTATTATTTATTATTTGTATTTTTTTCAATGATAACTTACTAAGCCTTATGTGAATAAGTCATGTCAAGACAGACTTACTGTCAGCTTGTCAGTTGATTTAAGATTAAAATGTGACAGTACATTAGGGGTATGAAGATAAAAAATGAGTTACACCAGTTTAGTCCATATTGTAAACAATAGCAGAAATTAATCTCGCCTGTAAATATAAGTAACCTTTACTGCAAAGATCAAATGTTCCAAACAAGTAGCTGTTTATAGAAATAATTATAAAAACAAATTAACATAATACAAAATAGAAAAGGTTTTTCATGTTAATTCTAAGTACTTTATTTTATCTACTAATTCTGTATTCTACACATCAAATTATCCTGCAAATGATTAACAAAATCAAACTGATAGATGTATTAACCGTTTACTACTGGAAATAGGCATATTTTTAGCAAGGTTTGTACAAGGTAATACTAATAAGAATACTAAAAGGTACAAATTAATATGCTGTTAGTTTATCTACCTCCGGGAGATAAACTTCCCTGGCCAACCTGGAAGGTGCTTAATAGGCTGCGTACCCAGGTTGGCAGATCTGGGGACAATCTGACAAAGTGGGGATTTATACACCCAAGCGCAAATAAATGCGACTGTGGCGCGTCACCACAGACAATGGACCATTTGTTGACATGCCCCACGAGCCCAGATTCGTGTACGCTTGAAGACCTGCACCAAGCAAGACCAAACGCAATCCGCGTCGCCGAGCACTGGGCCAAAATAGTGTAAAGTGTTGCCATCGACACGATAAGAAGAAGAAGAATATGCTGTTAATTTATTTGATTCAATTTTTCTTTTTTTAAGACGCCGTATAACACCTAATGCTGATCTCCATATACATATGTCTAAAAAAAATTATACTGTAATGGTATGCAATGAAGTTGTATAAAAATAAAAAAAAATGTATTTCAAATATATTTTCAAGTTGTCAAATTAGTATATGAAATTGAGATTTAAGTAATTAGTACAATCTTTAATTTTGACAGTAACGCAAAGTAACTCACAAAAGGTTAAGGCCAGCCATAAGCTTCGGGTACAGACTAGCAAGATAGTGTCGAGTTTTAAAGCTCCGACATACAACTGCCAGCTAGTGAGAGAGTTTACAGGACACAAAGATGGTATATGGGATGTTTCATCTGCCCGGTCTGGTCAGGCACTCATTGGGACAGCTTCAGCAGGTAATATTTGCTTTATAACATTTATTTATAAATATTAGGTATAACAGGATTAGCTAGTTCTCCTAGTGATAATAGGGGATCCGAAAGTAATTGATTAATTTCTAAAATGTACTTAAATAAGATATATATACTGTTTAAAGATTATTTATTGAATAATAATTCAAATATATATATTTTAAATGTTGTTATTTACAATATTTTTAATCTGTACTGAAACACTAATCACAGCTTGATAAAGATACTGCTAAAATAAAGATTGTGGGTTCCTTTGCCACCCATGATAAAACTTTGCATGATGAACAAGATCATTTGTTGTGTCCGAGTGTAATTTAGCTATTATATACATGTACTAGCTTTTGCCCGCGACTCCACCCGCGTGCATATGGGATATAGCTTGTTCATGCATATTCATTTTAGGAAGTACCTTACTATATTTACATTAACAGACTTTTATTAGCAAAAGTACAAACAACTTTCATTTCAACATATTTTTTGAGTAAAATAAGGCATTTATCCTTATCATTATTTTTTATTTTTTTCTAACTACTGATATAATATCCAATTACTTTTTATCACATATACATATTGTTATTACATATCTGTCAATACTGTATATAATCTGTACTACAATAATAAAGCTGTAGAGGTTTTTACTATTGTAGAAAAGTCCTTAAGCTTCTAGGTTAGCTCATGTAAGTATTTTTAGAAAAAAACATTACAAGTTTTATAATCTAAATAACTATAAATGCTACTAGTGTTAGTAGTAATACATTTTACATATATATTGTTAAGTACATGCATTCATACACAGAGAACACGCAGACTTCAAAACAAATATTTGCACATCATAGAAAAATTTGGTTCTGACCTGGGAATTGAACCCAAGACTTCAAACACAGCAGTCGCATACACTTTGTACACTTTTAAGTTCTTAATCTATTCCCATGGAAAAACAACAATTAATTATTTTTTTAGTAATTTATTTTTTACACATTTTATTTTCCAGATCACACAGCTTGTGTCTGGAGTGTCGAATGGGGAAAGTGCCTACTGCAATATACAGGCCACTCTGGGTCTGTCAACTCTATAAGATTCCATCCCAACAGGGATATAGCACTCACCAGCAGTGGAGACAACACTGCACATGTTTGGCAGGCTGCCGTCAATTGGGACTTGCCTGTAAGTAACATTATTTTATATCTCTCATGTTCGATAAGTAGGTTCTTATTACCTCAAAATGGGGCTTAGCGCTCTAGAGTAATAATGTAGCTAGAAAAGCCCTAGGGCGGTAAGTAATTAAAAAAGAAACACTTCTTTCTTTCAAAAAGTTCGCGTACATCTAACCATCATACTGGTAACACCTCTGATGGTATACACCTTACATAGAAGACCATTCGTTTGTGTGCAAGACTGGAGGGTGAATGATACAGTTACATCTCTGTCTGGTTAGATGCTACCACAGACTGCATTCACAATCAGTATGGTGACCACTACTCTTGGATACTACTCATACATTCCATCAGGCAGAGTAAAATCATATTTTTCATTAAAAAAAAAACTGTAATTGCAATTATATTCTTTAGGTCAATGTTTTTGTTCTCAAGAGACTTATGTCAACCACACCCATCAATATTTACATAAATGTTTCAACAGATTTTTTAGCTTAAATTTATATTAAGTCACAAATCCAAATGGAACGAATAGATAAATAAGGTTATTTATCAAATACAGGTGTATTTGAATATTCTTATTCAATAAGTTTCAGTAATGATTCTACATCAAGGTTTATTTTTCTAGTAGCACAGGAAATCAGAAATTCAAATTAGATGTAAATACTTGTAGTTTGAGACAAATCATAATTCACAAGCTAATCAAATTTATTCTGTCTTGTCTACAATATGAGAGGGTCTGTAATGATGTGAGGGAGGTTACCAGAGCATAAACTTATTACAAACCCTCTCCCTATGGATTCTAAATTATAAGGGAGGAGGAAAATAGCTGAAAACGCATTACAAAATCTTTTCGTTGCAGTTGTTTATGGGCGGAAGTAGTTACCAACAAGTTAATTTGGGATTTGAGACGATGATATTTTTTAACGTAACGCTAATAAAATTAAACTCCATGAATGATACAAGCTATATTTCTGATGCATTAAGTTTATTTTCAGGGTCAATTGAGTTGCTAGGTAGACGAATGACGTACAATTATGAAGGCTGTTACATTCTTGTAAATATGTATAGAAACTTAAACCAGTAGCTTCCATACGTATGTATGACCACAGAATACATAATAGTACCAGTACAGAAGCTTCACTCCGAAAAGTAAATTAAAGAAATAGGGACCCTTGGTGTCATTACATTAAGTTCAATTCAGATTGCACAGCGCCGAAGCAGCTACGATTATATTTACCTACAATTGCTATCTCTTTCTATCTTGGAACTCTTATCTGTTCTAACGATAATAGGGTCGTCTTCTTTTAAAAATAATTTAAACATAATTAATTTCTTTTTTCTATTTGTTTAAACTTTTGTTTTATTATAAATATAAATGGTGTATGTTACACGAGAGGGAGTGAGTGCAAATTCTTTCAAAAGTGTAGTCTTTCTCCACAGTACAAAATAAAATAATAAAATACAAACTACCGTCATTACACTTGTTATGGTTTTAATACAACAAAATGACTTACCTTTCAATATCGTCAGGCATTTAAAAAAATGATAATTCTGATTCCTTGTTTTGCCTTTTATTCAAACATCCGTAAACAGAGCAATATCTTTTATATGGATTAGAATATCGAGGTTTGTGATTAGTTGCCATTGTGGGCATCGAAAGTATAAACAAAAATTTATATAATGCGCGAGAGCGACGACGCGGCGACGCGTATCACGCGTAAGTGACAACCCTGGCCTGCGCGGCAGGCAGGCGGTCGACTATACCTAAAGTGCGGAGTGACACCCCCCTGGTATGACGTCAGACGTTTGAACGATAAAGTTTTATAGACATTCAATTAAAATATGATGATGATGTACTTTTGTATGATCCACCGAAGCGCCTAAACTACTAACCCGATTGTAATTAATGTGGTGTCAATGTATTCGAAGAAGAAAACTCCGGGTGACATAGGCCACATGAATTTCACCATAACATTTTATGTAGTCGGGTTATACTTGATTAAATTTTCCTTCATGACTGTCAAACGGACTGCCTCGTTGGTGTATGCGACTGCCAATCAAGAGGTCTCAGGTTCGATTCCCGTTTCAAGCCCTAAGTGCTGTTGGGTATGGTGCGTCCGTGCCTCGGAAAGCACGTTAAGCCGTCGTCCTGCTTCTCGTGAACATCTTTGGCAATCGCTATTGGGTAGTCAGTGCCATTTCGTCCAGTTAGCTCTTAGGGTTACGGAGGTCTGTACTAAAACTGATTTTCACGTCAAATTCAGGGTTAAACTAGTAGCTGACCTCATATAATATTAAGAATAATAGAGGCCAGGGAGACATTAATAAAAGTAACGGATGATTCGGAAGCCGTTCTAATTGAAGTTAAATAGGTAAATCTACATGATTGATTACAGCGAGGTCAATCCTCAGAAGAAGAATTGGAAGGCGGAGGTGAAGAGAGTCTCGGGGAGGGTGGCGACAGGCCCGAGGTCCTTCGTACTCCTCTCACTGAGCTTTTGGGTCACCAAGGAGTAGTGGTGGCTGCTGATTGGCTCACCGGAGGTGACCACGTGATAACTGCCTCGTGGGACAGAACCGCTAACTTGTATGATGTTGAGACTGGGGATTGTCTGCAAGTTCTTACAGGTATTTGTTGCATATAGTTAGTGATAGTTTTTGTCTTAAGATTTTAGTTGGACAACAAATGAACAACATATCCTAGTATAAATTCGAAGGTATGTCTGATACGCTTTCACGGCTAAACCGCTAGCCGATTTAAATAAAATTGGGGCATGGAGCACGCGGACGGAGCCGTGAGCAAAAGTTAATTAAAGAACAATTTCAAAGTTCAATAGTTTAGTGTAAAATATCAAATATTAATTTAACAATCATAACCGATCTCATTTGAATATTGATACTTTTGAAAAAACTCAAAGAAATGAAGAAATTATCAATTTGGCAGTCGTACTTTACCATAAAAATCAATCAAGAGTGGTGTGCGATGGGCGAGGCCTACGTCCAGCAGTGGACTGCGATAGGCTGATGATGATGATGACTTTACTATAATAAATTGTAAGTGCATGAAACTCATAGAGCTACCCTCTATCATCTGTTAACGCAACTTAAATTTTGTGTACACATTTATAGCAATCCTTGAACAAGAATTGCGAGATTATAAACAAGCTTTTTTTCTACAAGGTCACGACCACGAACTGACGCATGCATCTGCTCACCACGCATCCCGGTTGGTGGTGACGGCGTCACGTGACACAACCTTCCGTCTTTGGGACTTTCGTGAGCCGATACACTCTGTCTCCGTGTTTCAGGGACACACCGAGTAAGTGTTGTATTCAATTATTCAGCATTCTATCGCGACGCTAATGCCTGTTAAATTAACTGAGTCTCAATAGTAATGTATTTAAAACCGACTTCGAAAAAGCAGCAGGTTTTCAATTCCACTGTATTTTTTTTATGTTTGTTATCTCAGAACTTTCGATGGGGTGAACCGTTTTTCATACTTCTTTATTTGAAAGCTGGTGCCTCCCATGTGGCCCCATGATAAGAAAACTAGAATCTGATGATAAATTCCTGGAGGAATCGAGGGAACTCCATAAATATCATAGGCACACCTGTCGCGATTTGGGTACTCGGATTAGTTTTTCTTTGAAGTCTGTTTTTTTTGTTAAAATAATTTGTAATTATTATAGGGACGCAAATAGATAGCTTGCATAGCTATGTTAACTTAAAATCTTATGTGTTTTAAATGTGATTACTATATTATTTATAAAAATGTTTGTTATTCTTCTTCAGGAGTGTAACATCAGCAGTATTCGCACGTGAAGATAAGGTTGTTTCCGGATCTGACGACCGTTCTGTAAAGGTAATTTTATTAGTATTCTGACCGTTTTGTGAATAGTTCTAGTCAAGTCACACCTGTGTAAACCTAGTTTAGGAACCAGATGATCGACTTTTTGTAAGAATTCAATCTGAGTATGTAAACTTTTTTCTACCTATATTTTTTACATTTATAGGTAGGTACATATTATACATAGAAAACATCCAAACTCAGAAACAAATATTTGTAGGTCATACAAACATTTGGTCGGACACGGGAATCAAACCCTACACCTAAAGGACAGCAGTCGCTATCGAGGCAGTCAATATTTAAAATTATGCTTTGTTTGTAGGTATGGGACGTTCGAAACATGCGTTCAGCACTAGCCACTATTAGATCTGATTCTTCAGTAAACCGCGTAGGAGTCAGTGGTAACGGTCTGATAGCCATCCCTCACGACAACCGGCAGGTCCGCATTTTCGATCTGCAGGGGCAAAGGCTTGCTCGTCTGCCAAGGTCCAGTCGACAGGTAAGACCTAATTCGATATTCGTAAAATATTTCTTTAATATACAGGGTGTAACCAGACGACTATCGAAAACGAAAGATGCAGCTTCAGCACCCCAAAACCTTTTAAAAAAAACAAACAGTTGTCCTTAAAAAAAATCGTAGCCGGAAAAAACAATGTGGCAAGATTTTTATTCATTTCAGTAGCCAGCAATGTATTGCGTACTGAGTAGGAAGGTGAATGCCTTTTATAACTATTTAATTTAACTACCTACGCATCGTGGCGTCGGTAAAGTTGCCTATTAACGAAAATACCTACTTAATGACTGTATTCTACTTACATAATTCGGCGTTAGCCTCGGTCGAACCAGAAATAGCTTAATGGTGATAGCCCAGCTGATTTTGTTTGTAAAATCTTATGCACCGTTTTATGCGATATTGGGGTTCCATGACCTCTAATTAACTACGTCGCAGTTCGTGTTCCTATACGAAGATTTCTCTCAACAAGAGCCAAGATCTGTTCTTCCACTCGAAAATCAAAAGTCGAAAGTCAGCCGTGATGTCTCTAGCTTCAGACGGTTCAGGTACCTTCTAAGGTAAATACGCAAGGCCCGTGATGGATTTTCGCGGGCTTCACAAGATAACATAATCATATGTCCGTATTCCCTCGCACTAAACATTATAAATAATCACATCACTGTTTTAATAAAAGTAATAAGAATAACTTAACACTAAAATTAGGTAAAAGGAGCATAACCTACTAAAAAACTACGACAAAAATTTACTTTCGCGAAAGTTCGTCCGGCCAGTACAAACATTGAAGACCGACTAGTCGTCGTAGCCAGTAACCAATACGATATACATAACAATAATATTAGACAAATTAAAGTTCTTACTTCTTTGATATACTGCCGCCGCGCCGCCGAAAGGCGAGTGTCCCTTTGATGTATGATGTTTGCCGACAATGCGGCGGCCACGCACGATACGCGCGAATACTGTCTTTAGGTATTAATGAAATGATAGAAGTTTCAAAGTTCTAGGGCTGGTTTCCTGGTCAAATTTTGCGTTTTGTATAAGAAATTTTATACGAACAGCACGAAAACAATATTATTATTTTTCCGTTCGGTTAAAAATAAGAACATGTGCGCCTAGTTGAAATTTTGTATTTTTTTTATGGAATAGGGGAGGGGGGGTGTTTCGGTTTTCAGTGATGCCGTGGTATCACTCTGGTCGAGCCTCGTCGAGTTTAAAGTTTCCAGCGTGATCAAGTAAATGAATACCATTACCTAAGAATTTAATAACGTAGGAAAATAAAGTTTTGTACCTACCTAATACAAATTTATCTACATAGACAATTGTTTACGCAGGTGCACGCTTCATAAAGTTAGCGCCTTACATTTTATTCATTTTTAATAGGTATCTACCTACCTACTTCAATATCTTGCATTTTGTTTAGAACTAATGTTTCTTACAAGTTCTGTTAGTAAAATTACGGCAGGCTGTGCTGTCTAGGTACTATCAGTTAGTAGGTAATTACTAGGTCGAGCGAAGCGGTCATTGAACCGCGCGCGGACGGTTGTTGTCTAGGTACAATGACCTATGCCACCTGATTTTACTGTAAAATACATTGCAGTTTTATTGATTTTATTAGTTTTTTGGTTTTCTAAATGAGATAATTAGTTTGTTAGGGTCCTGTTATGTTGTACTATGTGTATGTAACCAGAAAAATATAAAAAAGAACTTAAATAAATTAACATATTTTTTGCGGTTTTTTTTCGCTAAACATATTCAGTATCATGATCTGAATGCACCTCCAAGTTTTTGATATCAGTCTTTTTACACCCTGTATATTTTTTGATTGTCTTTTATCGCGGTAAAAAGTACCATAATTATGTCCTTTCTCAAGCTCTAGACTATATCAGAACCAAATTTGATTTAAGTCGGTTCAGTAGTTATGAAATTTAGAACAGTTATAAAACTAGTAAGGAATTAAAAATTATTTTAAATTGTATTGAATGTGTACACCCATTTGGTGATATCGATAAACTGTTAATGTAATATTACATAAAATTGTGCATAAGTTACTTCCACATACAATCTATATAAATAAATAAAAATGAAGTGTCTTTTAAGCTATTGTATAGCTTTTATGGCGGGCTTTGAGCGCGGCGACCGAATCAAGAAATTCCTTAACGTAAAAACTTAACACCCTAAAAAAGGATAGAGTATATGATTGTAACTGCAGTGCGACAAGGATGTGGCGGCTCCGTGCTCTATAGGCAGGTTAGCGCATGCGTGCTGCCGCCACCGGCCGTATCCGTTGCCTTGACAACAGTCATTCCAGATTTTTCTTCTTTTTTTATTCAGTTTTTTATTACATGGATATGTTCATATTACTATTGTTCTCTGTTTATTTTTTAAAATTTTGCCTGTCCGTTGTTTATTTTGGCGAAAGTCCGAAACGGCTAATGCATCGGAAATATCGCACAACTAAATTAAAACTGATTATTATGATTTGTTATAATATGTTCGCAGGGCCACCGACGCATGGTCACGTCAGTTTCGTGGGCTGACGAAATTACGACTAACATAAACTTCTTCAGCTGTGGCTTCGATCGCCGTATCCTAGGCTGGTCCATACAGTACTCCAAAGAGAACTAAACAAGACTTACAGGTATTACTCGTACGCGATAAGATGGCACCGGGCTCGAATGACAAGTCAACATTTATTTTGCGCTAAGTATTTTCTCATTTACACTACTTTACATTTAGTGGTATTTTACTACCTGAGTTAAGAAAGTACATGTGCATACTCATAGGGAGAAGGGCTCATTCATTATTACCCGACTATTGACCGATATTATGTATTATGAATAATTTTCTCTAAAAATCAGAGGGACACAAAAGTAACTCAGTACACAGATTAATATTTTCTAACACACCATAGCTTGTATTTCTATAGAGATCTAGTATAATGAATGAATGATAACAAATAATGAATCTCCTATGATGCGACACAATACAAAACAAATTATTATAATCATAACTAAAAATTAAACAAGAAAATAATATTTTTATGTGTATTGATCATTTAGTTTAATGTTTACTATAATAATCGCCATTACAATAAGATTCATAAGGACATTTATTAATAACCTAATAAATAGAAAAACTTAGATGGACAAAATATGCATTATGTACATTTAATGATAATTAATCCTCCCCTAATTCTTCTATGCCACACTTAATTGATAATCATAATAAAAAATTAAACAAATTAGTCTCAACGATAACAGTGATGCTAACGCTACTCGCACGACGAGAGCAGAGCAAAAATAAACCTAATACCACTTCCCCGCGTATGGGGAAGTGGTATTAGGTTTATTTTCGAGGCAGGTGCCATTTTAACTCGTACGAGTTATAAATCTCCGTTCATTCACTAATATAACGTTTTAATAATAGAGAATCGAATTATTATCAACCAATTATAGACCTTATTTATTAAAACCTTATGTCGTAATTGTTTGAAATGTGTCTTTAGAAAGATTGAGAGTTATTATCGTAAAGATTATTTATTCATTAATGTATTAAGACGTAAAATATCGTATCATTGTAAGAAATTTGTGTATATGTATCAAAATTTATATCTGCTGTTTGTATTTTCAATATGTATTAGCTCTTCTGGAAAACTATTTCTTGCACATTCCTCTACAGAATGAAAAATCTTTATTACTTCGAATATTATTTATATATATTGGGCTCATAAGCTATTTTCTCTTGGATTACTGTAATCCAAATACCGTACTGTACATATTCTATATACCACACACAAATCAATTCCATACAAGATGTTTTAGTTACAGTTTTAGGTGTGTAAGGTTATTATTTCAATGAGAGAATAGCTTATGCATTTTATAAAGGTGAGAAATAAAACAACAGATTACATACTTTTAAGACGTATGTAATATTATTACATCTGCTGCCTCTATTATATGTCAAGATACTGTTCTATGTAATGTAACGAAAGTAAAATGTATATGTTATTTAATTCGATGATAATCTATATTTTTCTTGTTGTTTCTATGCTGAAAATGCATTAAACACTGCTTTAGGCTTATCATTTCAAAGCACAAATCTTTAGCGATAATTATATGATATTTTTAGACCTTTGCACATAAGCTAGTTTGAGTTACTAGTCTCTGTGTCGTCACTGGATATAGACCATCCTGAAAGGTGGCCCACTGCAACCGGTCCTGGATACATTCACTTCTGTGTGACCTTCACCTGAAAGCCAAACCACCTGGAGGCTATATGACTCATAATCTCAATCAATTCTGTTTTGAACATATCTGGAAATAATACAAGTCGATTCTAAGATCATAGCGACTTAGGTCAACACACAGACCTGTCAACACATGTTCCTTTGAAAAAAATATGTCTTATTTCTATTTAATTTACTTTGTTATGTCCTCCATGTAATGATATCCAGGAATTTCTATAAAACTACAAAAAAGTACCTTTTTTTTTTTTTTTTTTTTTTTTTTTTTTTTTTTTTTTTTTTTTTTTTTTTACGCGGGGAATGCTTTTCGCACCATACCCTTCGTGGGGTAAACGAAGGGCGTGTGTGGGACTCCCGGGCAATCGGTCTACCCACTAAACCCCGCGGCGGCCTACCTCGGCAGTTGAGAGAAACACCTGGATCGCGTCAGCAGCTTCTGGTGTCCCCCCTGCCGTACCTCAACGTCTGAGGTACATCCCGGGGTGACTAGTTTCACCCCCGGGGCAAGATGTTGTTGCGCCTCTCACCGCTCTGTACAGAAAGAGGCAAAACAACAACCCGCCTTAAACGACACCCCCCGGCCGCACCGGGGGTGTCACCTATCTCGAGTCGTTTGCAGCGGTCACATTTCCCCAGGATGTGACCGCAGCGACCCTTAAGCGACGATTGGGGAGCTAGCGGCCTCTACCGCGTCCCCTTCGCCGCCTCCTTCGAGCGGGATCAGCCCTTTCCCGATCCCGCTCTGCGGACTCCTTCTGGAGCATAACATTCTCACAGAAGGAGACCGCGGCTTCCCATCCCTCGCCACTCGCCAGCATTGCCGCGATCAATGCTGGCGGTGACAAGTTTCGTCCGATCTGTCCGACCAGGACTCGACGCTCGGACTCCCAAGCAGGGCAGTCCTCCAGCGTGTGCTGGGCGGAGTCCCGGTCAGACCCGCAATGGTGGCATTGTGCTGTAGCCTCCCGTCCTATTCGATTCAGATACTCACCGAAACAACCGTGACCGGTGAGTATCTGAGTCAATCGATAGGTGACACAGCCGGTCCTCTTTACCCACGCTTCGAAGTTCGGCAGAACGGCTCCGACAGCACGTTGGCTAGCACAGCCCTGAATTTCAAGCCGTGCCTGCCAACACTGCAGAGCTTGAGCATGTGCGTTCCGCCGTAGCATTCCGGGCTCTAGATCCGGCGCTGTCCCCTCGCCGTCCCGACCGATAGAACGAATTTGGTCATAGACCATTGTGTACATATCGGCCAGAATGTCGAAGGGCGGAGATCGCGCCAAGACCGTCGCTGCCTCATACGAGATGGTGCGGTAGCCCCGTACGATCCGTATGGCCATCAGCCGCTGCAGGCTCCTAAGTTGAGCCTTACAGCGGGAGGAACCCTCCAGGTCCTCAGACCAAACGGGTGCCCCATAGAGGACCATGGATCGCACGACGCCCATATAGAGGCAGCGAACTTCCTCCCTTGGTCTCCCGAGATTAGGCAGCAGACGATGTAACGCCCCTGCTACCCCTCGGACTCGGGGGACTAATCGTCCGAAATGCTCTTCGAAGCTCCACCGACTGTCCAGGGTGAGGCCCAGGTACTTCATGTTCTGGCCCACCTGGACTTCAGTGTCACCCACCCAGAGGCATGAGCTGGGTGGTTCCTGGCGCTTACGCAGGCCATGGAACCATATCGCCTCAGTTTTCTGAGGCGCCACTCTCAGGCCCAGCTCACGAATCTTTTCTACGACACAAGCCACTCCCTGCTCGGCGAGTAGGAGCACCTCCCCGAAGCATGACCCTCTAGCCAATATTAGAGTGTCATCCGCATAGCAGATGACGCTTAGGCCAGAAGGCAGACTCGTGCGAAGGACCGCATCGTATGCGAGGTTCCATAGCAATGGGCCCAATACAGAGCCCTGAGGAACCCCGCAACACACCTCCCTTCGTCTCTCCATCCCGTTCCGATCAACAAACTTTACCGTCCTGTCGCGCAGATAGGCCTCTATGACAGCCCGCAGATAGGGCGGCACCTCGTGATATTCAAGGGCCACCCTAATTGCCCGCCAGGGGAGGGTGCCAAAAGCGTTGACGATATCTAGGCTAACTGCCAAAGCCACCCCCCCTGATCGGACTGCCGACTCCGACAGGAAGCGAACACACCTAACAGCGTCCACTGTTGAACGCCCCTGTCGGAATCCAAACTGGCAGTCCGACAGATCAGGGCCCACTCGCGACAGGTGCCCATTGATACGGTCAGAGATAACTCTCTCGAAGAGTTTCCCCGACTCGTTCAGCAGGCATATCGGTCGGAACGCAGAGGGAGAATCTGCAGCCCTTCCCTCCTTTTTCAGGAGCACTAGCCTCGCTTCTTTCCAGTCGAGGGGAAAGATACCGAGGTTGAGACAGATCGTGAAAATCTGCCTCAGTTTGTCCCCCAGTACCGACAGAGCTATCACCAGTGCCCGGCCTGGAACACCATCAGGTCCAGGCGCGGTGTTGCGCGAAGATAGCCGCCGCACGGCTCGATCCAGCTCTCCCTCTGTCACCTCACACTCGTCGGACCACAGTTGGCGGTCCGAGTGTGGGGTCCGCGGAGGGGTCGAAGGACTGTCCTGGTCCCTTGGGAAGAGCGTTTCCAAAACTCTTCCCAGAAACTCCGGGTCCAGGGTTTCCGTCAACGGAGGGACCCATGGTCTGAGCTTTCCCAGTACCATTTTATATGGTCGCCCCCATGGGTCTCTATCCAGTCCCGCGATGAGCTCTCTCCAAGACCGAGCCTTGGCCTCGGCAATTGCATCGCTGAGAGCCTTTACAGCGGCTCCATATTCCCGCCGTGCTCTGTCGATCTCCTCGACTGTCGCTCGCCGTCTTCTCCGGGCTCGAAGGTACGGGCGGCGCAATCTTATGACTGTCGTTCTCAGCCGCGAGATCTCCTCACTCCACCAGTACGCCGAGCCCTTTCTGGCTGGTATGACTCGGGGCATTGAGGCGTCACATATCGATGCCATAATGTTCCCAAACCAGACTGCCAGTTCTTGCGGATCGGACGAGACTCTTTCCTCCGACCAATCCGCGACGTGGGATGCGGCTAAGACCATATCTCGGTTGAGCCGCTTAAGGGACCATCGTCGCGGAGGTTTTCTTTCCTGGCGTGGGCGGCCAGAGCGGCGGAGAGACACATCAAATATGATGTGCCGGTGGTCAGAGAGGCTAACCACTTCCTCCGCCACTCGCCATCCCGACACCATGTGCACTGCAGAGGGACTCGCCCACGACAGGTCGACAATCGACTCGCCCTGCCACCGCACACAGGTACTGACTGAACCCCGATTTAGAAGTCGGAGGTCCAGTCCAGCCGCCCACTCCAGGATAGCTTCTCCCCTCGCGTCGTCTCGAGTGTCACCCCACTCCCTTGAGTGGGCGTTGAAGTCACCCAAGACGAATACCGGACGGGAAGCGTAGTTGCGGATGCAAATCCCCAACCCGTGCAGGTATGCTTCATATTCAGCTAGGCCGCGATTGGGGGAGAAGTAGCAGCCTACCACTACCGTTGTTCCCCACTCCACTGCTACAAAGCCTGCACCCTTTCTCAGGAGAGAGCAATGGAGGCCTTCCCCACCCGACCAATATATGGCCGCAGTGCCATCAGTCGCCCCGAACCAACGCGGATGGTCCGGGACAGAATAGGGCTCTGCTAAGACTGCTAGGGCAACCGACTGCTCCACGAGCGTTTGAATTAACAAGTCTTGAGCTGCGCGGCAGTGGTTTAGGTTGCCCTGGAGAATTTTCATATCTGATGGGAATTTTAGGCCTCCATTGCCTCTCCCATCGAGCTATCACTCGGTACAGACTGTCCCGACAGAGTAACAGCGGGGCCAGGTTGGACCTCTACCGACCTTTTCTTCTTCGGTGGACAGCAGCTCTTGCTACCCAACCGATGGTTGTTAGGCCGGCCGTAGTCGCCACAGACTGGACATTTTGGCCCGTTTGCCATACAGTCTCGAACTTTATGGCCTAATTCTCCGCAGCGAAAGCAGCGCCCACTCCTGTCTGCATGACCCGAGCATTTCGCTCTAACGTGCCCCATTTCGAGGCACTGATAGCATTGCAAGGGCCGTGGAGCTAGTGCCTCAACACGGACAGACGCCCAACCCACTTGTATGCGCTTTAAAGCCGTAACCTGGCGTATCGTCCCGAGTGGGCCCCGGACCCAAACTGTTGACAACCGGTTTGCGGATTTGCGGATCTCCCCGACTTTGATTTCAGACGGGGAGCAGTTACCCGCTGTGGCTATTGCATCCGCAACTTCGGTAGGGGTGACAAAAAAGTACCTAAGTGTTCTTAATTCGTCTGTCATCTTCATCTCGTCCAAAATAGCTGATGTGCAAAGGTCTTTAATTGTTGTTGTTTGTTTATATTTAATTTTAGCTATGTCTATAGAGTGGCGGTGTAGTAACAATGGTTGTTGGTAATATGTAACCAGATTTTAGAGTATTTAAGTAAAGGGCCAAGGATTTAGTTTATTTAATTTTGTTACTGACATATTAACGTTGGGTATAGGAGGTATTATTTTTGATCTGTTCAAATCTCTAAGTATGAGGTTCGTGTATTTTTTGTTTACATACTTTCCATAAGTTTTGTGCAATAATCAACTTGTGTTATTCCTAACCACACTTCATTAGGTGTTTTCAAACATTATCAAGCAAATCTGACTACCACAAACGAAACGTTTTATTTCTCAGATTAATATAAAAAATTTGACACTTACATTTAATATGACTTTCAATCGGTAACATAATTTAAATATTATATATAATAAAACAATTCCCTGTAAGGGCACATTTGTAAGAGATCTAAAAAGTTATGTTACTTCTCGTTTTGATTAGATTGTATGTGTATGTGTGATATTCACAATTATATTGGTAAAGTGATAATATACTACCATGTAAAGTAGTTAATGTTTGATTGGTTTATTGTTATGTATAGAAAGTGTTGTAAAAATAAATGCTATTTCTTTTATAGGAATTTCCTTAAAAAACTAAACTTGATTCGCACAAGTATTGTTTAATTTGGCCATAGAAAGTATTAAAAATTAAGGTGTATACTATGCCTATTGTAAATAATGACGTATGATATCGGTACTACATATCGACTATAGAAGCAGACTAACTGCTTGTAACTCTTGAGAATTAGCGGTCTATAATACTATCCAACAGAAAAAAAAACAATGATCCAAATAAAAGTGTGTAACTGTGTGTGTTTCTTGGTTTCCAAACTAAGAAAAAACTTGTGATATAGAAACAAAATAGACTCTCAAGGATTGGTTAATCCGAATGACGTCACTGTTTGTTTTGAATGTACCATGGTATCGAGGTCTCTTGTGGACTGTTTCATATTGTACAGTTATCTCGTTAATTTATCCATAGTACAGCAACTTACGTCACTGTACCCAAATAATTTGCTTAATTACTCACATTATCTAAATAAATGTTGTGTTAGTTTGTGTATGCTTCTAAAACTCACTAAGTACTGGACCGTATAAAACGCTCCTAAGATGGTGTTATCTATTTTTTACATTATTATAAAGATGTTATAGTAACCATATATCCAGCAGTAATACAACATATCTCTAGGTATACTAATAATGCTAATAACGCTGAAAAGGAACGAACAGTAACATATAAGCGGTAACATGATAAACCAAAGATTGAAATACTATCTTAGATATATACATGTTGTATATATCTACCTCGGTGGTGCAGTGGTAGCTTCTGCGCTTAAGGTTTCGGGTACGATTCCCGGAACAGACCAAATGTTTGTTTGTATAATCTGCAAATATTTTTTTCAGAGTTTCAGTACTTAATTTGTATAAAATGTATATATTTCAAATATAATATATATGTATTTATATCACTTTTCCAAAATAAGTAGAAGCTATGCTTAGTTTGGGGCTATATGGGGTTGTGTATCCGATATCTGAAATATTATTTAAAGGTGCAATTTCGTGAGACGTTTTTTTTTTGGCGGTAGGTGTTAAAAAAGTTGACACATACTTGAAAATCATAAAGTTTATTTTAATTTAAATACTTACCTTTTCAATATATAACACGTATAAAAGAGTTTATTTGAAAAGTTTACAAACTTTCATTAATTCATAGTGACATAATACGTTTATTGTTATTTGCGTTATTGTTATTGCGTATAACCAAGTTACCGTAGGAAAAAAACTAGATAAAAGTGGTTATCGTTCAAAAATGGCTTTCGTCACTACTAGGATACCACTGGCAACTTATATAGAGTATAATATATTATACATTAATTTCAAAGATTGCTTCAGCCCTTTGTCAACACTCTGTTTTCAAACAAAATCTATTTTTCTATTTGTCATCAATGTGAATAATGACTCGAAACTGACTACAACGGACAAACACATGAATTCAACGATTAATATTCAACAGAATAAAATCATCAGTAGTGTAAAGATCGATTATTTTCATAGTAAGAGTGGTTCTAGTGTCATAGCCACTAGCTACTCATAAAACATGACAATATTATGTAAATATGTAACAACTGTAACAAGTACTGTATATTTGTGACATTACAGTCCTTAAAATGATTTTGAACTCAGAGACTACGAAACCGAAAGTAACTTGGAATGAAAAGAAGAAGAATTATATTTGTACCCTCACGCGCCAGTTTTATTACAAACTAGCTGAGACCTGCGGTTTTACTAGTGGTCATTATTCTAAATTGCGAGTAACACCGTAAAAAAAGTAATAAAAATTAGGTAGCCTAAGTTACTCCTTAGGTCATTAGATTCTTTTTTTCCCCGCCAAAATCGGTCCAGCCGTTCCAGAGATTACCCGGAACAGACAAACATTTTAAATAATGCGTTTTTGATGTCTATGCTTTCCTATGAATTAAAAAAAATCTGTTCAGTCGATATTTCAAATAGACACTTCTATTTTATTAATCTGTATGTATAGATGTAATGTGGAAATATTCTTAATTATATAAAAAAATGTATATGTAAATTCACATTTACGATGTAAATCGTAATTTTTAAAATTACATTAGTAACAACCGTCATGGAGATCGAGTTTGTCATATCTTTTCTCGATGACAAATATTTATTCCCAGCGGTCCACTTAAAAATATTTTTAAGCAAATGTTACATTGCGAAGGTACTGCTAAGGAGGTAGGTATTGAAACTGTCCGAAATGTAAATAGTAATAGGTAATGTTTAAATTATTTTTCTGCTAATTATTCAATCACTTTTGTTGTGTAAATGAACAGAATACATCTGGTAGGTATAGAGGGGTTGTGCCAAATTTCTCTGAGAGTAACACAATACACTGAGCATAAATTTAAAAGTAAAGATTACATTTTTTTTTAATTTAATCCTTTTCTACCAGGTGACTTCATCTGTACTAAACTAGACCCCTACCACCGTCGTTGTCCTGTACGTACTAGATTATTCTGGTCTAATTGAGTAGCCACATGTTATTTGGAGGGTTATACTATAGTTGTGGTGACTTCCATATACTGTGCAAGCGAAAAACATACAACAGTGCCATCTACCGTAGAAACACTGAACCACGGAGTAACTAAACCTGAATCGCGGTAAAGAAATTCTTACGCCGATTAGCATATACACAATTGCCGAACATAGGCTAGTAAATGGTAATGTTTCAATCGATCCAAAATACTTTTAGGTTTATGCTCTGTACTTAAAACTTATGACAATATCAATATAGTAGTAATAAAGTTATCTATTTCTTATTATTTACTGTTACTTAAATCTTAATTTAGCATATTTCTAGTCGACTAGTGCACTTTCATATTAGTTTATATTTAAGTTGCTGAAATTTTTCGTGTTTATATTTGTATTGTGATGTCTATAGATACTCAACATTAAATCAAGGAGCATAATATGAGTATTACTTATTTTGTATAATTCTATAGTTATCAGTTGTTAAAAGTATCGTCTATAAATGATCTGAATATTTTTGTTATGCCAGTTATGGTATGAATACATAATATATATATATATAAAATAATATATGAATGGTTTTATTTTTTCCTTATGTAGTATATTAGCGCGTCAGATGAATAAAAAAGCGGCCAAGTGCGAGTCGGACTCGCCCATGAAGGGTTCCGTATCAACAAGTAACATCTTATAAAAGTTCTTGTTCGTTGTAACTTTGATCGATGTTTTTATAATAGTGTATTGATTGAATGAAAAGTAAATTGCTGTTTACGATTTATGACATATTAAAAAAAAACTACTTACTAGATCTCGTTCAAACCAATTTTCGTTGGAAGTTTGCATGGTAATGTACAACATATATTGTTTTAGTTTTATCACTCTTATTTTAGAAGTTACAGGCCCCCCCCCTTTTTTCACTTTTTTGACATTTTTCCACTTTTCAAGTGTCTCTCATGCAAACTATTCAGTTTAGAAAAAAATGATATTAGAAACCTTAACATCATTTTTGAACACCTATCCCTACACGTATGAGTTCGAAGAGTTTTTTTTTTTTAAGTTTCAATTTTAAGTATGGGAACCCCCAAAATGTATTGTTTTTTTTATATTTTTATGTAAAAATCTTACACGGTTCACAGATTACATCTACTTACCAAGTTCCAAAAGTAGAGTTCTTATGGTTTCGGAAAAAAGTGATACCCATCGAAAATTTATGTCACCTTGTGGCTTGTAAGCAAATTATTGATTGTGTTGTTTAAGACTTTCAACCAAATTTTATACGCCGTGTACTATATTATAGAACAGAGCTGTGACATACGGACGGACAGACAGACAGACATGACGAATCTATAAGGGTTCCGTTTTTTGCCATTTGGCTACGGAACCCTAAAAAGGTAGATAACCACGGTCTTTAGAATATATTCTTTCATTGTACACCAATTACAATGTCGCAGTTGAATATTACATGTTGATATGTATGTATAATGGGCGGCCTTATTGCTAAATGCAATCTCTTCCAGGCAATCTTTGGATGGACAAATTGCAGGAGAGAAGAATAAACAAAGGGTAGTTTCGGTGTTGCGTAGTTATGGTGGTAATAAAATACACACAGATACATATATACTCAATACAATAAATATATATACCATTTATATCATTTTTTTTTTTTTTTTTTTAATATATTTTTTTTTTACACATTAATATATCGAAATAATATAAATATAAGTATACAAATTTATTAATAACTATGAAATCATTTAACTATTCTGAGTGTTATGAATTCAAGTAGTGATCTTTGACCATCCTAAATACTGTCGGTGTATGGGCACGTCATGGATATCGGCAAGGTATCCCATAATCTAACAGCCTGTACCGTAAACAATTGGTCATGTTGTGTTACACCTTTCTTCACATTACATGACTGCACACTTGTCTACAAAATATCCATCTTGATAGAATTACTAAAGTTTTCAGTGACCTTCAGTAACGCTGTCAATTGTAATTTAGTGGAGGCCAGAAGTTTCAAATCATCCATGTAAAGAAGGTGAGATAACTCGATCATCTTTCTGCAACCTATAGCCCTATATTGTGGTTTAGTCTGGCTTTGAACCCTCTAAGAGAGTGCTAAGAGGGTTCAAAGCCAGACTAAACCACAAGGGACTCAAACTGTCACCTTGAAAGATGCCCCTCTCGATCTTTATAAGTACGTCGTTTACCGTAGTCTGGCAACATCCAGGTGATCGAAGGACTGTCCTCCATTGCTCCATACATGACTTCAAGAAAGTGCATAGAGATGTATCAATTTTATACATCTCTAGCACCTTCAAAAGCCATGAATGTGGGACCGAGTAATATGCATTCTTGTAATGGCCAACATGTCGCCAGACTTTTACGATCATTCTTATAAACGGAAAGTTATAGTTATATTATAGCAATTTTGAGTCTCAGAATGGATGTCAGAAGTTTATATAAAGTTGGTAAACATGATATGGGCCTAAAATTTGTGGGATCCATGGCACCACCAGATTTATAGAGTAAATGGGTTATACCAGTTGTTAAAAATTCGGAACCGGACCAGGTGATTTCCAATTCGGTAATGAACGGACTGCACAATTTACATCATCTTTGTCAATTTTAATTGGTTCCATAGTTGTTATAGACTCGCATGAATGTTTGATATCTCGTATCCAGTCGCCTTCTTTAAGGGTGACAGGCACAGACAAGATGCTACGCTATATTGAGTACTGATGGTCAGTGGCGGATTAACCACGTAGCAAGAGTAGCAAATGCTACAGGCCCCGCGCATTTAGGGGCCCCGCACTTCTACGATTTCCGACTGCTAAAAAGTATCTACTTAAATCGGATCGTAAAAATCGGCCAAGTGCGTGTCAGGTCACGCACAGGAAAGGGTTCTTCAGCTCCCACCCATAATGGTACGTGGATCTAAAATCGTATCCAATAGATAATTATTATGTTTACGTATTAATGCGTTAATTTTGTATGACGTTTTCCAAGTGAGCGCATTTTACAAGTTAAGTCTCCATAACTCCTGAATTAATAAGTCATCTAATCCGTTATAGTTTTCCTTCAAAGTTCATTATATGGACCACCATCACAAATTTTCCTCCATTTTTTGAGTCAGCCGTTTAGCTTTTAGAGGGGGGGGGGACGCCCTGTTTTTACAAAAAAGTGCCCTTTAGAGTGAACTTTCTCGCAAACGAATACCTAAATTAAAAAATCGGCTTAGAAACCCTTTATTATTTTTAAAAGACCTATCTAATGATACCCTACGCGATGGGGTAGCCGCGAGAAAAATTTACATCCCCACTTTACGTGTAGGGGAGGTACCCCATTCACCTGTGTCTAATCGGAAAAGAGCCAACGCCTGAGTGCCACCACTGCGATGGCCGGACCGTGGATACATCGCTCCATACGCTGGCTGAATGCCCGGCGTGGGCGGCGCAGAGGGGAGACCTCGTGACGGCCATCGGAATGGGTATTCTCTCGCTCGGCAACATGATTGCGGCCATGGTGCGGAGCGAGAGCGCGTGGAACTCCGCCGTTTCTTTCTGCGAGCAAGTTATGCTGGCGAAGGAGATGGCGGAGCGGGACCGGGAGAGGCTTAGAACCCTCCCGGTCCGCCGGGTTCGGGAACGGGCCCGGTACCGCAGACGACTCAGGCGCCGGAGGTCGCAGAACGATCTCCGTCCTCCATAAGCGCTAGCCTGGGGGTGACAGGTGAGGCAATCTGTCACCCTAGCAGAAGCAGGCCGGGGTGGATGCGCCATGCGCTTTTATTATGAAGAGGGTCATCTACTAGCCGTAGGTAATCGGCCCGAGGTAATTCGGGGTTCCTGGGATTTCCTTCCTAGGGTACCTGTACATTTTTTTTAACTAAATGTATTTCAAACAATAAATATGGCATGTCAAATCTTCAAAAAATAGAGGTCATGGAAGCTAAGAAGCTAACAGTGTCATTATCTTGTTTTGATTGTAATTAGATCTATCAGACCGCCAAGGAAAACGCAATACATGTCACACGAAACACTTCACGCTTTTTAGGGTTCCGAAGTATATCACTCGGAACCGAATCTATAAGAGATTCGTCAAGTCCGTCTGTCCGTCCGTCCTCGATTTACCATCCAAACGGTTAGTGCTAGAAAGATGAAACTTTGCATAAATACGTGTTTTTATCACGTCGACAAAGTGCTAAAATAAAAATCATGACATATAATTTTTATTAAGAGTACCTCCCCAACACGTAAAGTGGGGATGTTTTTTTTGTCGCATCTACCAAATCATGCCTCTCCCTCTCTCATTAGATAGGTCTTTTAAAAACATTGAGAGGTAGCCTTAGTAACCTACGTAATCGAAAATCCAAATCGTTAAGACGATTATTTGATTTGGGGTTTTGTTTACGAGTTATTTAACTTTAAAGGGTATTTTTTCTTAAAACATCCCGGCGTCCCTTCCCCCCCTAAATGGTAAACGGATGCCTCGAAAAAACTCATTAAAATACCTATGATGGTAGTCCATAGCTGAACTTTAAAGGAAAACTATAATGACTTAGATAACTTTTTTAGTTAAAGAAGCCTAACTTGTAAAATCTAAATTATCTATTGGACACGGTATAAAAGCCACGTATCATTGGTTGATTGTGGAACCCTATTCTATGCGTGGCCTGACACGCACTTGGCCGATTTCTAGAAACATAATATCCTGAAACTATCCAAGGGCCCCGCGCTAGAATTTGCTACAGGCCCCGCGCTGGCTTAATCCGGCACTGCTGATGGTAGTCCCCAAAAATGACTGTTTCACAAAGCAAATGGCTCTTGGTCGCGTATTACCAAATTGAAAGGTAATTAATTTGGCGATGAATGTCCTGGTCTCAGCAATACGACGTTCTATTCTTTACTGGTAAGCTGGCAAAGTGTTTTTGGGTCGAGTAGTAGTAACATGTTCATTAAATTTAACACTCACGACAAACAGCAATGGCCGCACAGTATAGAATAGAATGCGTATCGCGAAGATCTTAGCTATTAACAAAATAATCTGATAATAACGAATCCTGGACGCCCATCAACGCTAAATTTCGTTTATGAATGGGCAAACGGGTAACCGGGGTCTGTTATAATTTACATGTCGGTATTCCGGAATCGCATCCTCCAAAGCCAAAGAAAGGATTTAATTTCACCATCCTCTTGATTTTTTTACATCACGTGTTGTGAATGTGGTGTGTCCAGCTACCAAGTCCATATTATGCGACGAAGAAGGGATAGTCAAAGTATTCCGTATGTCAGAGCGAATCCTTTCAAGTACAGCATCATCCAGCAGGTGATAGCGCTGTACCTATAGCTCGTACTTGATCCGACAATCGTTGTGCTGATACGTTGACGGCTGGCTCAGGCTCCCGAAACAAAGAGACTAGTCTTACACGGTACGCAGTAAGGTTCGTTCCCAACTCTGTAGCCCGAAAATATGCCCGCATGACATTCTCATTTATGGAACGTGTGCACTTCATGCAGCGCACATCACCACTGGTAGCGGGGGCCTTGTTCGAATTAGTGGTCCTCGAACTCCTCGAGATCCCAACCTAGTCGGTGGCCGTCCTCTCCCCTGCCAAAGTACAGGTGTTGGCGACGTCGGCGGGAAGAAAAACTCGTCGCTGGACGGCTGGACGATGAGCTCGACGCCTCCGCCACAGTCAATACTTCTGATTATTATTATTTTTTATTATTATTTATGTATAGATACTAGTATTATTTTATTTAGGATTATCTCGTAATTTCTTTACTATTGTAAACTTTATTAATGTGAAAATATTCAGTCCTTGCACCTTGACCTACCACATCATAGGTATTTCTACATCGCCTGAAGATTGACTGGGAGAGAATGCCTTATGGCATTAAGTCCGTCTTTGGTTTTCTGCTGGATCACCTCTTTAGAATACGATTCCTAAAACGCCGAGCTCAGCCGTCGCTATAGCACGTCAAGCGGCTTTGAAATTGTGGATTACCCGTACCGTAAATGCCTACGTTTCGAATATATGTCATCACGGGTAGAACATACTAGTTGAATACTGGTCCTTAGGCGCCGTAGAATTGATGATGAGAAGACTTTTATTTTATTTTATTGTCTATGCCCGATTCTTCTGGGTGAGTTTACTGTTTTTATATTGGCAATCTTATGATACATGTATCATGGGCAGTCTGATGCAGTGTTGCCAACTTAGGGGTTTTCCCCCCAAATTAGGGGCAAAAAATTGGGCTTTTTTAGGGGGGAAAATGTTTAGAGGGTTTTTTTAGGGGGAAAAAAAGTTCAGGGATTTTTTTATTAGCAAAAAAAGTTTGCGGATTTTATTAGAGATTTATAAAATTTTGTTTAAAGACTTGGAAAAATCATATCTTTTAAATCTCTAAATATCATTTTATTATAATTAAGACGTCCGGGCGACCATAGTAGCCTAAAAATTGTTGGAGTTGTACGTGAAGGTGACTGTGGCTGTGGCACCCTCACTGACTCGTAAACTTTAAATTGAAAATGAGCTTGATTATGATAATAACCATAAATAAGTTTTTTACATCACTTGTAATTTATGAAATAAAAATAATAATTAAAAATTAAACGTTTTAATATTAGATAAGAACCTACATTTTTCAAATTGTCAGTTAAGGGGTTTTAGGGGTTTTTGAATTTACTCTTAGGGGGATAAAATTTCAAGAGTTGGCAATACAGATGTTTTTAGCTTTTTGGAGTTGGCAGCACTGAATCCAAACAATTTTGTGTTTTTCTTTGTCAAACGTGATTAAAGGATAGGTCGGTCGGTCTACTTGCTTGATAATTAAGTTTGGCGACTTGACAATATTCATTTGGAATTTTACTTACTCATTTGCCGTTATTTCTTTGTAATAAAGTGTTTTACTATATTTCGATTAGAATAAATTTTAAGTCATGGATGAAGTACGAGCTTTTTTTAACCATCCTATGCCATCCAAATCTCAAATGATTAAACTTCGTGGACCACTTACCGGTGGTTTTCGTATAACTCAAAATAATGAAATCAATGAGTTAAATCGTAAAGAAGAACATCGTTTTTCGAATTTGCCAAGTGGGTCGGAATATGCAGAAGAAGTCAAGAAGAGGGAAACCGCAATGTACCTGCGGGTAAAGTATTCATTACGTTATTTATGTGATCTAATTATTATTTTAATTATTCTATATTTGAGTTTTGAATTAGTCATAAAAATAATGGGTTAAAAAGAAAAACTTTAAAAACATTAAAATGTTATAAAATCTTTAGGTGAAGTTCCTTTTAAATGTACTTCAAAAAGTTTTCATTGTGAAAAATTGTTTTAGAATGAACGAGATAGAGATCAGTATGAGAGTATGGCTGGTGGTCTGGAGTCTCTCGAACAGTTGTCATCCTTAGGTGTTTCGACACAGAATATTGGACAGCTAACACAAGAGGCTATGACAGAAGTGTATAACAAATACTCATTTCAAAAGAAGGAAGACACAAACAAATTAGCTATCAATGAGTTTAAACAGCAGGTAAATGCTTTTATTTAAAGCCCAAAATCTTTCAGAGTGCAATGACAGAGGCATATGTACAGTAGTGGACTGCAATATGCTGATGATGATCCTGAAATAATTTTACATTTATATTCATATCAATTAGTAGTTGCAGTTTTCATTCCGGTACACCAATATAAAATGTACTGTAACTGTATTGTTATAGTATACTTTCATGCTTTCAGAAGTTTTACATGAGCTATTTACTTGCTTTATAGTTCTTTGCCAGAGTCATTATATTCTGTACTCTGTGTGTATCCTAAATATTTGTATGTATCATTTATTTCCATTTTATCTATTAACGAGTTCTGTTGTGTGTAGAGTGTGTATGGATCCATTTCATTATGTAAGCCCTTAAATATACTATTTATTTTACACTTATCTGTGTCGAAGTTCATTTTGATATTTGTACTAAAATTTTCCATAGCTTCTAACTATCTTTTAATTTGTTGCCTATTGCCAGAGTATAGTTTGATGTCATCCATATAACAATGGTGAAAAATGTATTATTTTGCTGTAAGCTGCAAAACACAAAATTTTTGAGAGACAAAAACTTTAGTGAATTTAGAAAAATAAATATTACTCACAAACTATACCTCGTAGAAACATGATTTTTTTAAAAAAGAAAAAAAAACTTGTGTTACATGTTACAAATAGAGATAGAATTCTAAGTCAATTAAAAGCAGTGGTTGGCTTACAGTTATCAAGTTTTATTTTACAGAACGATAGAATGCTGTAGCCATGAAGAATTTTCTATGGCAACTAGATGTTTCTATAATGTTTTTCAAAGTTTTCATTGCTATCAATGACCTAAATGTTTTTTTTTAAGTAAAACTAAATAGCCTGTGCTAACCATGAGAATGATGTAAGCAATTTTTTTTTAAATCTGCTTTCAGTCCAAACAACTATAAGCATATGAGCTGAATGGTGAGGATGGTTTGGGTAGTTTGGGCCACTGCTAAAAACTTTCCTTACCGGAATAGCAAATTGGCTCTTTTCAGTATATGTATTTGATTTGGCACCAAAAGCATTTTTGTTAGGGGGTTTGAATGCCCTTTCAGTCATTCTAGGAACGTTCCAGAATATCTTTGATCTTCCTGAGTAACAGTTCGCATGTTGAGGTACTGATGAATTTCAGAAGTGCCTGTAAACCAAGGTGCATTGCAAATGGTCTTTAGGATGCTGTTAGTGACAACCACTACCATAAGTTCATATTTATTTATTTATTTATTTATAATGGACCTCCGACAAGGAATACACCTTACATGCTAGTTTTTAACAGAAATAACAAATTGTTTTAATGCTTGTGCTTCCTCAATTATGGGAGATCACAACATGCGTATTACAAAAATAAAAATAGGTACAATTAATAGTGTTTACAAACAGCATAATATTCTACAACCACTGGCGGTCCGCATACTGCCACGTCCAGCGCCAGCTCCAGGCGTGCCCCCAGGCAGCGGCCCTATACGTACATTTCTTCCTGTATTCTCCATTTATTATGAGTTTCCAGAGCCATGTTAGCCGCGCCAGTAATATTGTATCGCGTGTCCGCCCCCCACGTGAGTCTGGTGTTCGACTCGGACGTACGGTTGGATTATAGGGGGCTTATTATTATTATTAAATAGACAGGCAACCAGTTGAAACAGCTGACATAAGCCTGCCTGATATATATCTTGATAGGCTTGATATTTATTTATATTGTAGGATTCATGAGTAACAAAAATATTGGTCTTGTAGTGTATATGTTTAATAACACTTACATACATTTCATCACTTACGTCATTCAAAGGAAAAAAAAAATATAAAACTTAAAAAAATATACATAAAAAATAACATAACACATAAAATTACCTATAATTTAATTCTAGGTAGGTATTGGATTAGGAGAATAATAATAATAATAATAATAATAAAAATATCTTTATTGCAACAGAAAGTGGATTACAAAGCACTGTACAGCCCTGACTCCCAAAATAGCGCTAGCTGTGTCTTGGAAGTCAGTTCCTTATCAAAGACTAAATAAACAAACCATTAGTTACAATATTAGACAATAACTTTAAATAGTTCCTTATATTTGTGTGTCAATGTGAGTGTTATGTGTGTGATTGTGTATGTTTTGCTGTGAGTTAAGAGTTGTGTGTGGTGAGTGTGTATGTAACATTATTCAATGTTTCATTATTTCACTATATGTAGTAGGTATTCAACATCATCATATTTCAGTTCCATAAGCCACAATTTAACGATTTGTTTTATTTTAAAGTTAGTTAAGTTTTTAGTTTTATAAATTAAATTTAATTTGTTATACAGTCTTGGTGCAAGATTACTGTAGTGTTGCTGTGCAAATTTACTTGCTACCCTTGAAACCGGACATTTTTCTAATCTTTTGCCTGATGGTTTTAAATGTGGAATAACAGTTTTGTGGTATCTACGTATTGTCTGGTATATGAATAGTTTCCGCACAGTAAGAACGTCAGCATTCTTATAAACTAAATGTGTAGGGTGGCGAAACGGTAGATATAAAAGTACTTTAAGGACGACGCGTTGTGCCCTTTCCAGTTGAATTAAATGTGTCTTAGCCGCTGCACCCCATGAGCATATACAATAGGTAACTACACATTCAGCGAGTGCTTTGTATGTTTGAATCAAAAGTGTAGTGTCCTGGATCAGTCTCAAGTCTCTAAATATATATATGAGTTTTCTGAGTCTATTGCTAACCATAGTAATATGCTTCCTCCAATTTAATTTGTCATCGATGTTTACTCCCAAATATTTAACGTCAGTGTCTTTTGGTAACGTCGGACAAGAACAAATTGAAGGCAAGGCTTTAGTTCGGTTACATGGATAGCAATGGACACGAAGCTGACAGTTGTTAGGCGCTGAGGCTGATGTTTTGCTAAAACAGAGAAACTTAGTTTTGGTGGTATTTAATGATAGTAAGCTATCTTCAAGCCATGCTGTGATAATAGACATGCCTTCTTCTGCTAGTTGTCGCACAAGGCACCATGAGTTACCGTGAAAAAGTACGACAGTGTCATCTGCAAACATTTGTAAATCAGCGCCCTTGATCTGGTATTTGCATAAATCATTTATATACACCAAGAAAAGTGTTGGACCGAGGGTACTGCCCTGCGGAACCCCATACGTCACCGTGTCGTAGTCACTGGTATGATTATCAACTCTAACACATTGCCCTCTTTCCGTAAGGTAGTCCCTGAACCACAGAAGTGCGTTTCCCCTGATTCCTATGTTCTCCAGGCGAGTAATTAGGATTTTAGTCGATACGGTGTCGAACGCTTTCTGTAAGTCCAGGAAAACGCCGATGCATTTGTCCTTTTGGTCTAGGTATGTTGTAATTTTGGAAGTAAGGTGTAGAACAGCGTCATCAGTAGACCGACCGCGGCGAAACCCGTACTGATTTTCCGAAAGAATATTATTATTTTCAAGGTACGCAATTAATCGCTTGTTCATTACCTTTTCTATAACTTTAGATATAGTACTTAATAGAGAAATAGGACGATAATTTGTTGGTAGCGATTTATCACCTGATTTGTAAATAGGAGATACAACGGCGCGTTTAAATATATCAGGGAAGACACCCTGCTCAAAACTTAAATTAATTAGGTGACATATGGGCCCCACAAGACAATGACGAAATTTCTGTAGAATATACGCTGTGATTTTATCAATACCAGGAGCGCTATGTTTTTTTAAACTAATGATCACTTCGTTAACCTCAATGGGGTCTGTCAGGTACAGTGCCATAGACTTTAGAGGAGAATCCGTTCTTTTAGCTTTTTGTGCTAGTGCTGACTCTTTTGTATTTAATTTTTGTAATGTTTGTTTTGCAAGACTTGGACCAATAGATGTAAAAAACCTATTAACCATATTAAGAGAATTAGCAGCAGTTGCTTCAATGTTGAGTAATTCCGACGATGATACATTTGATTTGTTCATGCTACATAATTCCTTTATAATATTCCATGTTTCCTTTATATTACCCTTATTTTTGTATAATTTATCTTTGTAATAATTTTGTTTTAGATTTCTTATGATTTTCTTTAATGTATTTCTGTAGTTAATATATATATTTCTAATATTTGAATTACAATTTATTATTGATTTTTTATACATTTTGTCTCGTTTTCGTATTGATTTAATTACCCCTACAGTAATCCAAGGTTTTAAAGGTCTATATTTCTTATTAATTATTTTTTCTGTAGTGTTGACATTAATAATATCTCTTAATTTAGTTGTTAATTTTACTGCAGCGTGATTGACATCTGTTGTAGAATACAAATCACTCCATGATTCCTTCTCCAAACACTCACCCATAGTACTGAAGTCAAAGCTAACCTTACATAAATCTAAAGTTTGCTTGGGCACAGATGTACTATCAATATGCAAAAGTATAAGTGAGTGATCAGTTAGTTCATCAAATACATAAGTTTGGACTTTAGAAGTGGTTCTAATCATAAAATGATCGAGGCACGTAGTTTGTCTAGTGGGACAGTGTATCCCCTGCTTAAGCCCGTGATTAGCCATTAAATTTAAATATATAGCAGCATTAGTGCTTAGATTATCAGGCATAATGTCTAGATTTACATCGCCAGTCACAATAACAGTTTTATTTTTACTTAATGTGTTTAAAATGCAATTTAAAGAGTATATATAGGAGAGCGGATTTTTAAAACTGGGTGGGCGGTATGTACAGACAATATATACGCTATTCGAAAGACTTATCACAATACAATTGCCGTCAGAACAAACCGGTTCCGTAGACGTCGCTTTAAAGACTTCACGAACGTACACCACAACTCCGTCATTTTGATTTAGGGATATTTTAGATCTAAACATTTTATAATCATTAATAGATGGCGGTATAAAGTGTTCATTTGTCCAACATTCTGTCAACACTAAAACATCCATCTTTACTTTAAACTTAGTTAGAAACATTAGAAAAATATCGAAATTAGCACTAATGCTTCGTATATTTACAGTAAGAATCAATAAAGAATTATTTTCAGAGTAGGATATCAGCTGTAAACATTCTGAAGGCTCATTTAATCTTTTACATTCAATGGTTTCATTGTCAACGTCATTTGCTAATTTAATATATAATTGATTAAATTTTGTTTATAAATAATTTCAAGTCACGATTTAGTAGTAATAAGGGGGTAGTCTTATAATTTAATATCTTTGATAGACCATTGTTATCATAAAAACCTATACATAGAATAGAACATCTTAGAAAATTAATAATGTGGCCATAGTGGGTAGTTACATAAACAACGGAAACTTGAATATTGTGTTTATAATATGTTTTGTTTACTAGACAAATGGTATAAGTTTGTATGTAGTGTTTCTTGTAATATTTTACGATAAGTATGAGTGTAATGTAGATAGTGTAAGGTATGTGTAGGTGAAAGTGAAGTATTAATGTGCTTAAATAAACACTGACATACATTATTTTACATTTAGTCATTACATAGAAAAAGTAATGGTTACTAGAACTTAATAACAAACGTGTATAATATGTCCCTTTATAACAACTATTCCAAAAAAGCGACCATAATCTAACAATGTCTAACAAAACCAGTTTTAAAGTTGTGAGTTTAGGTATTGTGTGTAATTGTGAGTGTAATATCGATAAAATAGTAATAAAGTGGTATAATAACAAAACAAACAACAACATTGCACCAAAAATAAGTATGGTCGACCTTATCATTAAACCGTAGTTACAATTTAGGGCTTTAATAAACTCATTTTGAAGGAGACAATGGTTTTTATGGTAAATAGAAAAAATATTATGAATTATGGCTAGACAAAAAAATTTAGGGGATACTCGTAGCAACCGTAGAAATCGTCTCTTCTCTCTCAGTCCCCTCAGTCGCCACAGAAAGTGCAAGAATACGCTCCAAGTCAGACGGAGATCGTATTTGGACGGCTGGGCGGCCCTCCTTCCGCCTGACGTATATTGCACCCTGACTGCACCAGCAGAAAGCGTAACCGAGTTGCTTTGCACGCATCCTAGCAGATCGAAACAAAACTCTGTTTTCTTTAGTTAATCTCTCGTTGAAGAATACTCTTTCAGTCTGCGTACTACACACGCCCAGATCAGAACTGCTGAGCCTCCTTCGTGACTTAGTAGCCCTGAGGAATGCATCACGCGTCAATCGGCGTAAAAATCTGACAACTATCGGTCTTGGCATTCTGGCTCCGTCTTCCGGCAGCGACGTGGTCACGGGGGGGCGGCGGGGGCCCACGCGTGATACCCAATCAACGTCCCTATCCTCCAGCTCAATCCCTATTTTCTTAGCTGCAACGAGTACTATGTGCTGTATACTTTCATTGGCAGTCTCAGGTATTCCAACTATCTCGACTTCATTACGAAGATTGGACTGTGCTTGCGCATTCAATTCAGATTGTAATTGAGTTACCGTAGTACGTAAAATTACAACCTCTGCCTCTCGCTTCTCCAGATATTTCAACCGCTCGTCAGCAGCACCGAGTTTTAGTACCAGCTCATCCAATCGCTCATATGAGTGGGACAGGGAAACTGTCACATCCTCTAATTGTGCCTTAAGGGCGGTAAAAGCCTCAGTCATTGTTCTAAGCTGATCAGTGAGTTTGGTTACATCCGATTCCGTAGATTCAGGAGTTAGTTCAGTCTTTTTCCGAAGGGTGACATTATCGGAGGTAACTCGAACCGGTGTAAGACTATTGTCTCCACCCTTTTTTTGCGTAGCACAGCAATCAGGACACCTCCATTGCTTCTTGCGGTCGGCAGTCAGAGTTGTAACGTTGATACATAGCGTACAAAAACTTTTTTCACAGACAGTAGACATACATCTAACTAAGTGTGGTTCCTTGATAGTTTTCATACACCCGGCACACTTCATACTGATTAAAAGTTAAAAGCAAAGTTCTGGAGAATATGGGAATAGACAAACTGACAAGCCCTCGATATATATGTGTAATGTTTGTACTTTTAAAAACAATAGACCAAGCAATCTCTTTAGTCGCTAATTAACGTTCAAATAGCTGAGATAGTTCGGGTTCGTAATAAGTTTTTTGTTTGGAAAAAAAATATTATTATTATTTTATTATTATTAATAATAATTTCAGCAAGGCACAACATGTATAAAAAGTATGTATCAGAAATTATTATGACACAAAAGTAATTTTAATGTATATCACATTTCACTGCTGGACACAAATCTCTCCAATAGCTGTCTACTTGGTGTGGACCTCAAATTATAACTTTTATTTAATAAATTTTTGTTCAAAACATTTTTTGCTTTTCAGATTTTAAAAAGAATTAAAGGCTTCCCGGTTGTAATTGTAGAAGGTCCAACAGGATGTGGTAAAACAACACAAGTTCCACAATGGATCTTAGATGACTGCTATCAATCCCGGCAACCTTGTAAAATAGTAGTTACTCAACCGAGACGAATTGCAGCTATATCAATTGCCAAAAGAGTCGCTCAAGAAAGAGGGTGGGATGTTGGTGGACTTGTGGGATATCAGGTATCTCTTTACTGGTTCACATGATCAATTCTTATTTTAACTATAAAAATAACAACATCAAAAATTTAAGTTTGTAGAAAAAAAATTAATTGAAGAACTGAATGCTGACACTAAAGAGCTGGGTGTTTAGTGTCAGCATTTAGTTCTTCAATTATTATTTTTTCAATTCGATAATGTTTGTACAATTCTAATCTAAATATTGCAGGAATTTCTTTTGGATTATGTCAGCTTAATTGTTATTGATGTTTTTATATGAAGATGCTAACTTTTAGCTAGTATTAAATAAAAATTTTTTTGCACAGGTTGGATTAGATGCTAAAGTTTCAACTGACACCCGGATTCATTATGTTACTACAGGTGTATTATTACAGAAATTAGGTACTTGTTCTTTAATAAACAATTATGTGAAATGAAATGTAAAGCTGAATACAATTACTAATGTATGTTTTCTTCTTCAGTATCATCAAAAACGATGAATGAGTATACACATGTGATCCTCGATGAGGTTCACGAAAGAGGTCAGGAGATGGACTTCCTACTTCTTGTTGTGAAAAAATTGCTTTATACTGTGTGTCCTATGGTCAAAGTTGTACTTATGTCTGCCACATTCAATATAAAGGCGTTTGCAGACTATTTCATGATCCCAACACCAAGGGGATTGCAGATAGCTTCATGTATTAATGTTGAAAAGAAGGGTGCAATGTTTACTGTGAAAACATTTTACTTGAATGATCTCAATAAGTTTGGTTCGGTAAGTGATTTTTTATATCTTGTTTTTAATTGTTTTTTTTTTACTATCAGAACTTGTGTTTTAAGTCTTTTAAGTTTGGCTGTACCATACAGTCTTTTGTTCTTTATTTTTGACTTTATATATGTCGGCAAAAGGGGTGTTTGTCAGGGCCGTTGCCTTCTCCAGAATACATATTGTGTGTGGTGTTTCTCGAGCTGGAAACGAAAGTAGTTAATTTAAATAATCCATGAAATCATCAACACGTAGGTAACTTAAAGTGAGAACAGCGAGCCGTAAGGTAGTTCCTAGACTTGTTTTCCGCGTCGTGGTCGATCGGTGAGTTCGCTCCGCTCGGCCCGCACGAACACTTATCTAGACTCTGCCGAAGCGATGACGTTTCACCGCTTGCGCCTCGTTGACAAATCAGCCCCCGTATAATTGAAAATTCCGTCATATATATAATTTTTTTTCTCAAACTTGACGGCAACATAGATCTGCTCAATGCTCTGATATACGATGCATAGCCTTCCTCGATAAATGACCTATCTAACACTGAAATAATCTTTCAAATCGGACTAGTAGTTCCTGAGATTGGCGCATTCAAACCAAAGAAACAAAGTCCTCGGCTTTATAATATTACTATAGATTTTTCACTAAGTAAAGCCGTTAATTTCTTTTTAAATATATGTGTCTCCCCTCGTACCTTATTATCTACAGTAACAGCCATGCA
Organism: Phragmatobia fuliginosa; assembly: GCA_932526445.1. Classification (NCBI taxonomy): domain Eukaryota; kingdom Metazoa; phylum Arthropoda; class Insecta; order Lepidoptera; family Erebidae; genus Phragmatobia; species Phragmatobia fuliginosa. The sequence continues at coordinate 11,100,071 of OW052074.1, read as the reverse complement.
TGGAATATTTTTTGTTACCAGAGCTGTATTTTTTTTTCACACATACTTTATTTTTGTATTGAGTCCTTACAGGTCCTTTGCTACTTGCAACTGTGGTGAATATTATGTTTATTCTTTTTAACAAAAAGAGTATATAAAGAGAAAAGTTAAAATATTTAGTAATTAAAATTTAGGATGTCAAAATGTAATTCTGTCTTAAGATTAACGTAACTTAACCTTTATAAAGTTCCGTTGATTACTTTATTTGAAACCGTATAAACGGAAATAAATGTAATATATCTCAATTATTTTTCTCAGATATTACAACAATCTATGCCGAAAGGCGACGAACCTACCATTGCTCCAGAGATGCATCACCTTGTAATGAAGCTGTTGAATGCTTTTGAACGCATTGACAAACATGAGGATAACTACGCCGATAGAGACGATGCTGAACTACCCTCAGTACTGATATTCTTGCCTGGTATACACGAGATAGAAGATTTATATGCATGTCTAACTGATCACCAATTACGGTATGCATTATTTTACTATTGATCTAGTAAGATCGGGTACTTTTATTATTTATTAATAATAACTTTATGCACACATCGACGGGGTTAATCAACCTTTGGGTTGTGTAGAACTCTTGTGAGTGATTTGAAATATACATTACATATTATTGAATATTAAACTATATAATATAAATATCTTTATAATATATACTAAAAAACACGACACTGGTAAAAATACACGGTGTATATAGACGGCCACCGAAAACGATAGGGGCTGGTTCAGCAACCCAAAACCTACTTTAAAAAAATATAGGCGGAGAAAACAATATGTCAACATTTTTATTCATTTCGGTAGCCTGCAATGTGCTTCGCGTACGTAACTACGTGAATGTTAATTTAATTATGTATACGTAGGTAAGGTGCTAACGCGCAATTAGCAACCTTTCTTGACGTTGTGGAGGAACGGGTATCGTGTTCCCCCAAAACAAAGGAAGTATTTACTTCGACTCTACAATACAATATATTATTATACAATCTCTTTGCATTGAATTCCATAGACAACATGGACTCATGTTACTACTCTGTTAAAGGCAACAGAAATGCAATATCTCTTTTTCCCAGAGGATATGAATTGCCCAATGAATGATATTAGCACAACTTTTCTGCTATGATTATGTTTCGTCTTTTTAACTAAAAGAAAAATACTTTTTTCAGAGAAAAAGTTGTTGACGCTCAATGCGCGTCATATAAATGGTGGGTTCTTCCTCTCCATTCTACCATCACGGCCGATGAACAAGTACGTGTGTTCCAAAGAACGCCACCAGGACACAGGAAAATTATTCTCGCCACTAACATAGCGGAAAGTTCTATCACAGTACCTGACATTAAGTATGGTAAGCACATCAAACATAACATATCGAACTAGATTTCGTCCTGTTATCGCTGTAAAAATAGGTCCTATGTCCTTTCTCAGCCTCTAAACTATCTGTGTACCCAATTTTATTAAAATCGATTCAATAGTTTTAGTGTGAAAGCCCGACAGACAGACAAAGACAGAGTTACTTTTTTTTCATTATCACATTATTGTAATTGATTATATCAACTTCTTCTTGGAACAAATAGAGACAAGTCGATAGTTCATTAATCCAAAAGTAGTTACGCATTTGAAAATTTTCTCATGTAACTCAATTTTGAATGTTAATAGATTCACTGTTGATTTTGTACGTATTCTAGGTGTATCGTATAGTATAGTATAGTACGTATCAGCCCAATCCGTTATCCTGTCGTCAGTGTAAAAAAAAAGTGCGACATCGGCGCGTCTGTGTAGTCAGCTCTGTGGACGCGCACAGAATACGTGTAGCTGGGGGAAAAACATGATTTTCTCTAAATCTATCTATTCTATCTATAATTAAAAATATAAATTGAATCCCAATTACATTTCTTTATATTTATTTCTAACACTATAATGGCCTTTGAAATGCCATTTGAACGTTATGAGCCTAAAACAGACTCACCTGCAACGCGAGGGGCCCGATCTGGGGGCGACTTTTATTTTCCAATTCTTGCAAAATGCTGATTTTATTATCACTATATACACTATTTACACATTAAAACACTAAACACTTAATAACACAAACAAAACACCATAATATTCACTAAACACTAAGATAACTAAAATTGGCGCCAAAATATGCGATCAAAAAGCCGTTTAACGCGGCCACATTCCGACGTCGACTGTCAAAAAAAATTCTACTAACGAAAAATTGAATTAAATTTGGTAGGATGGACCGGTTCGTTCCAGTTCAATCGTGAACGACAACCGTACAGTAGAAATGGTAGATTTCGCCAAAATAAACCTTAAACAAAGGTCTCAAGTGCGTCCACAGAGCTGACGCGCACAGAATTATCCAAACCGTAGGTGTCCACCTCGTGTACTTACACTGACAAGTGGTTATGACTGTAGGATTTTGACCTTATTCATCCCTTAGGTGTTGTAAGAGACTATAGGGATCAAAGAACGTAGGACGACACCACTGTAAAAAAAGGAACCTTAAAACGAACCCTATAACAATCTGTCGGGCCACCATGGTATAGTAGACTAAAATTTCTTTTCTGAGGAGAATCTGTTGATGATGGTGATGTTGTACGTATGACAGTCATACTTCGGCAAATAAGGGGTCAATCGGAGTTGATCTAGTGTGAGTTAGTCTTACAGTAAACTTGCCATAGTAGTAGAGTGATTTCAGCACGAACGAAGCGACTTCACCGGACAATACTCACAGAAGACCAACAGAAAATGACAACATTCTTCTTCTCATACAAACTGACAATACACTAGCTGTAAAATGACTTGCTTTTGTAGATTCATAAAATGCTCTTCTAAACGTATGTATATCAGAAGAATTAATAATTTATGTTGTGACTTTAAAACAGTAATCGACTACTGCCTCATGAAAATATTAGTGGCTGATCCAGACACGAACTTCAGCTCGCTACGACTGGCCTGGGCGACAAAAACTAACTGCGAACAGCGTGCTGGACGAGCTGGCCGAGTACGGGACGGACGAGTGTACAGACTCGTCACTGATAAATTTTATGTAAGTCACTGTATCCTACAACTTGAGGCGAGATGCCAGAGTTCCGTACTAGATGGTATGGATATGATATTTCGGATCTGGATACGGATATAGATATAGGAATAAATTTATATCGGTTTCGGATACGGTTACGGATATGATTATTTCTGATTATCCGTTAGGTTCGGATAGTTTCGGTTACGAATATTAGATAGTAATCAATTTAATACTTAACACAACACTTCCCTAAATTAAATATCAACTCTTGAATAAAAAACTAACCATTTATGAAAGAAGTTAGATATGTTATGACTACAAATAACAAAGTAACTGTAACTCCGCCTTAATACGAAATTTTCCGAAACTTTTGAAACGGTTACGGATATATTTTTATTTCGGATATCCGAATTCTATGACTGAACCAAGTTAATAAAGAAATCTTCAATGTCTACACATCCTTGAAAGTTGCGGTTATTGATATAATAACAAGTAAAAAGTTTTCGAAACTTGTCAAATGAGATGTGAATATTACTTTAATTTTTATATTATACACTTTTTAAATATGTATTATTTTAATTACATTCCGTTAATGAATTATTTAACATAGCATTATGTTTTAATAGAATAATTTCAATCAAGAATGCGAGCCAGAGATAAAGCGATGCCCCCTAGAGCGGTTGGTACTACTCGCTAAGATGCTGGACATGGGACCTCCGAGTGACATCCTAGCCTTAGCTATGAACCCGCCAGACCTGACTAATATCTATCGCACAGTTCTGGTTCTAAAAGAGGTAATTAAGATTGTATTGCCAGACTTTTATTATGTTTTTGTATATACTAATTCCATGCAATGTCATCCCTACCATGCTTTTATTTAACCACTCACTTATCGACTTGCGGTGTTTGGGCCACTATGCTGCATTGTCGATAATCGCAATACGAATGGTGACCACCATTCTTGGAATCTATTCTAATTTCGATCATGCAGAGTAGTCATATTGGCAGCTATTACTTAGAGTTCACTTAAATATTAGTAATGCAGTAACCATGTATGTAGATGAAACTACGGTAAAGGTAAACCTTACTAAATTCTACATTCCAATTAAAACAGAAATGTGCGGGATTGCTACCATGTACCTTTTTGTTGGTGAGTATCCGATATTTCGGCACTGTTGTTTTTTGAAGAAAGGGCACTCGCCACTGCACCCACTGAGATTAAATTGTGGAAAAGGTATGTTGATGACGTATTCTGTGTGTTGAGGGGAAACAGGCATGATGTGAAGTCCCATCTGACAAATTTAAATAACATCCATCCGAAGATTAACTTCACTTACGAGATAGAGGACGACAGAAGCCTGGCGTTTTTGGACGTAAAAATTGGTGTGCGGAGCGACGGTTCACTGAGCCACTCTGTCTTCCGAAAGTCAACACATACTGACCGCTATCTCAATGCAAGCTCTCACCATCACCCTAGACACATCGACTCCGTGGTTACTTCATTGACAAATCGTGCATATGATTTGTGTGACGACCAACACCTAGACCATGAGCTCGAGCATGTTCGGTGCGTCCTACGGAACAACGGATATAGGGTGAAGTGTCCACCTAGACACAAAGTCAGTCACCAGAGAAGGGACAGGGTAGACAGACAACCTGCATTTTTGCCATATATAAAAGGAGTGACAGACAAGATCTCAAACGTACTTAATAAGTTTTCACTCAATACTGTCTTCACTCCATTCAGACAAGTGGCACAATGTCTCCGATCCCCTAAAGACAGTTTCCCTTTGGAGAAACCTGGTGTCTACAAGATTGACTGCAGCTGTGGGAGTTCATATATCGGCCAAACTAAACGTACCATCGCATGCCGCATGAACGAACACATAAAAGCGGTCAAAAACAATGACGAACAGAAATCGGCAATCGCGAAGCATTTGATTGACTCGGGCCCAAATCACTGGATTGAGTTCCATAACCCACAGATAATTACGACAGAACGCCACTACATACCTAGATTGGTCAGGGAAGCGATTGAAATTACTAAATACAAGAATTTCAATCGTGAGGATGGGTATAAGTTGTCAAATGTCTGGAATCCTGTGATTCGAATGTGCATAAACCGGCGTAATCAACAAACTATAGTTTCGCGATCGGATACTGTTAGTGTTGTGTGTCGAGAACAGTTACGAGTGAGTAGTGAGTTAGTGACCAGTGGTACCGGGGACGATCGTAGAAAAAGACTACGAAAGAGGGTAGACCGATATGTCTGCCAATAACATCCCACCCGCAAGATCTTCAGTTACTCCGTGATCATGGCACTTGCAACAGTGCCGAAATATCGGATACTCACCAACAAAAAGGTACATGGTAGCAATCCCGCACATTTCTGTTTTAATGTTACTGACCATGAAAGTTTAAAACAATATATTCTACATTCCAAATTTCAAATGGAACTATGTATCTAAATGACTTCTTCTTCATGGCATAGATACAAGTCGAAAAACATTGAATAGGGCTTTTATAAACTTTAATAATTGCATTGGCCAACCCATAAAAGTCTTTAATTGAATAATAATATTAGTTAAAATTGTATTTAGTTGGGTGCTCTAAAGAAGACAGTTAACGACGAATGGGATTACGCCGATGGAGAACTTACGTATCTGGGCCGCGTCAGCGCCAAGTTGCCCGTTGATGTGAAACTATCCAAACTGATAATGTTGGGATATATTTACGGGTGTTTGGAAGAAGCTGTTATCATGGGTAAGTATCTATATAAATAAATAAAATTGGAATATCTTATATGAAATTATCATTTTTTTACTAAATGCACATCACAGTATTTAAGGCACTTACATCAAAAAAGTAAATTTTAAAATCTATGTCTGTCTGTCTTCATTGCGTGGGCTGCATAAACAGTTATGCTTCTCAAAACAATGTATGAAATTGTTCTCTTTTAAAAGTTCAAAAAAAAAAATCCAAGCCTGCATGTCCTGTCTTTCAATTATTGCTCACCATAAAAATTGTCAAAGATGTTCATATCTTCTTTCAGTCAGCAGTGTTACCACAGAATTTCGTTTAACAAAGTTCAACCGTATCATAGTAGAATCAAAGCCGACCCCAACATCATATTATGGGTAGTAAAAAAGTTCGGAGGCTATGTCTGGAACTATTATATTATATTATATTATATACATTATACATTGTATGTCAATGTATTTTTTTTATTTATTAGACATAATTTTATACAGCTTAAAGTTTTAACTAAATTGAGAAGAAGAAAGTTTTAACATATATTGTTTGTTTTTTATAGCTGCTGCAATGTCAGTGAAAAATATTTTTAGCAGTCCGTTCCGTGAGAGATTGAACGCTTATAATTCAAAATTAACATGGGCCGACGGTTCCACGAGTGATTGTATTGCCTTCCTTAATGTATACAAGGTGAGTTATGTACATATTAAAACCGATGGTAGGTAGAAGGCAGGAGCAAAAATAAGTAATGATGTATCATGAGTAAAGTTGAGGCAGGTGGAGTGATGATTTGCGCAAGATGGCTGGCAGGAGCTGGATGCGAGAAGCCCAAAATCGATCAAAGTGGTGTGCAATGGGAGAGGCCTATGTCCAGCAGTGGACTGATGTAGGCTGATGATGATGAGTAAAGTTAGATTTTTTATTATATACACTCATGTTCTACATAGAACTTTGCAATTTTTAAATATATAATTTGTTCCCGTTAGTTCAATGTTATTTTATACTACTTTTTAACCGACTTCAAAGACAAGAGGAGGTTCTCAATTCGTCGGAATCTTTTTTTTTATGTATATTCAGCGATAATTTAGTCGTTACTGCACCGATTTCAAAAATTCTTTTTGCAAATCGGGATCTGATCCAATATCGGGATTTGATGATGGGATCTCAAGGAAATCGAGGGAACTCCTCAAATACCATAGGCACAATTGTCGCAATTTGGGTACTCGGAATAGTTTTTCTTTGAAGTCGGTTTCTTTTTGTTAAAATTATTAATACCGTGTAGCACAGATAAATGAATGAACGCAATGACTGATGTTACAAAGGTGTGGAGCCATCTTCGCCGACAACAACACTTCCGCGGGTCAAAACAGCAGGAGAATGAGTGGGCGCGGCGGTTCTACGTGCAAGCTCGCGCGCTGCACGAGCTGGACGAGATGGTCAAGGACCTCAACCGACGGCTCTCCTCGCTCGGCATGGAGGCGCCCGACACCAAGTCCGCCTGGGGCAAGAACGAACTGCCCCTCATATACAAGGTACTGCCGTTCTCCCTTCCTCACAATATGAAACTAATAACCAGAAAACAGTTCCAAACCGGATTATTTTTAGTTATTCCGGACATGGTTTCCTGTTTTATATTGTACTAGTTGGTCTGTAAAGTTTCTAACCTTATCGTGATACATAGCAGCATTATGGATAAAAGCTTGTTAATATAATTTGTATCGCTTTGATAACTATGTAGAGAACAGAGCAAAAATGTCTTGTGTCATTGGTCAGAAACTTCAGAACATTCATATATATGTATTACCGTTACTCGAAAGTATAGCAAGAAAATCCTTTCCAAGTCTATAGATATAAATATGAAGAGTTTCAAAAAAAGATCCAACATTTTGTATCGAAAACTAGTTTCCCAAAAGATTTTGTTTTTATTAGAAACTAGTTTAAAAAACTGAAAAAAAAAATTTATGATTAGGAATCAATGTTTCCAATATGGACGAAAGGGATATTCTACCTAAACCTAAATACATATGACTTTGTCCTTACATTCTCTTCTATCTTGTACAATTTTTTTTTTTCGGAGATGTTACACACATCATCTAGTCCCAAACTAAGCATATCACAACAAGGCAGTCAACACAAGTTTCTGAACATATTCAGCAGTTAGTATATTTTTGTTGCAGATATTATTAGCGGGTGCGTTCTACCCGCAGTACTTTGTGCAAGTATCTGAAGATGAATCTCGAGAACGTGAAGCTGTGCGCACTCTTGGTGGGCTCGACCCCAGGAACACAGTATGTAAACTCTTTTATATATATAAACGAATAACTTTTCATTGTTACTTCCTAAATCAATACAACCAATAGGTATTACTTAGCATTAAATGACTTTTCGACCCATTGTACTGACAAATCTATTAAAGATTATTTATTTTGGTATACGTATTGATAGCTACGATACACGAACTAATCGATCATTTTATGCAGATGTGTTTTCATTCATTTCACATTTCATTTCATTCTATTCGTATTTATTTCATATTTGTAGTTTAGGTTATATAGAAAACATGAAATTAGAATGAGAACAGAGAATCTATGTGGGACCATAATATTTACATATATTTATAGAGATCTCTCTAGTTTTGTAATAGCTCATTTATAAAAAGATCACAATTTAAGTACAAGTTTTGTTTTTTCAAGTTTGGGCATTCCTTGCAATCAAATGTATGATAGTGGAATCAACATTGTTTCTATTCTAGGTATATCTGAGAAACTTCCCTAGCAACCAACCAGGTGAAATTTATGCAGCAGCTATTAAGAGAACCATCTTCAAACAAATATCTAACGAACCTCACGTCACTTTTGACAAAAACAGCTGGTAAGTTCGTTAATTTTGCAGTCATTACTTCCCATACAAAGACTTGAAAAATTATTGAAATAACAAAAATAATATTTTGGACTATGACACACCACGCCATCTAGTCCCAAACTAAACAGAATTTAGTGAAATAGGTGCTAGATAATTGATATAAATAAATAAATACTTTATATGTAAATATATACACAACTGCCTCGTTGGTCTAGTGGTTAGCGTATGCGACTGCTAATCAAGAGGTCTCGGGTTCAAATCCCGGGTCGGGCCAAAAAGTGTTTTTGGGATTTTCCTAGGAAATTCCTAATAACTGCCCGGAGTTTGGAAGTTTGGCGGTGATTCACGCCCGTGCCTCGGAGAGCACGTAAAGCCGTCGGTCCCGGTTGTCATGAACATCTATGGCAATCGTTATTGGGAAGTCAGTGCCCTCAAATATACTGACAACTAGTTCAATCTTCGAATTTCAGTTCTCCCTTAGGGTTGCGGAGGTCCGATGCCAGTCGCTCCGTGGAAAAACTGAAATTCAGGTAAATCCGGTTGAACTAGTAGCCGACCCCAAATAAAATTGGGAATAATGGCTAAGAGGATGTAAATATATACACAATATTATACATAGCGAACATCCAAAATCCGAAACAAATATTTGCAGATTATAAAATCATTTGGTCCGATTCGTGAATTTAACCCAGATCTTAGACATAGCCGTCACATACGCTACCACTTCTACTTTGATGAATCATCACTATTACCCTATAACAGTCCACTGTTGGACATAAGCCTCTCTTTAGGAAGGAGATTTTAGCCTACTTTTCTAAGCTGGCAAGATGTGTTTCAAGTTTCATTTAGCTTTGTCTAGTGCTATTATTTTTCACATCTGTTTTTTCTTCTAGCAAAGTATATTTAACATTCAACGATGGCATGGATGCAAAGCCTGGACAGCAAAGTAGTGGAGTAAGTACTTTATTTTGTAACAAAAATATACAGATCAATAAATTAACCCTTCGAGTGCCTGGTACCTAAAAATCACTTCGCATGCCTGGTGGGTCTGTGAGACCCGTAAACAAAATGCTTGGTTTTCACCTACTTAACAAGTCAGAAAGCTAAATACAGGCTTTTTATTAATTTTCACTGACATTTAAATTATATGATTGAAAAAATTGATACTAAAGTTGTTTTACAAAATGTTTATTACCTAATCTAAAAGTCTCATATTTTCCGTAACAAAAATTCACAATTATCCAATTATCTATCCAGGCCGCCATGGTAGTATGGGTTTCCATGTTACTCACAATGAGCATGGTGGCCCTTACTATTGGATTCTACTCATGCTTTCCATCAGTCAGAGTAGAGTCACTTTGGTAGGCTACATTATAAAAAGAAAAAAAAATCGACGCGTGAGATAAATTACTCAATGGCTGAGACATCTCAACATCACTGTCATCACTTTCACTATTATTGGGTTCAGCATGGACTTCTGCTACTTCCTCAGCACTATCTTACCAATGTGGTACATCCAAGAAGACTAATTCATCTCCACTATCATCAAAAACCACATCTTCGTATTCACATTCTTCTAAATCTCTCTCCAAAGCTTGACAGATTTCAAAATTCGTTACTAACCATTTTTAACTGATAAAATATTATTTTCGTAAACAATTTACCACTCAAAACATAATAAACAAGAAAAAACAAAAGTAAGTACTTACGGAATAAAAGTTACGCCGCGTGCCTGGTCGGGTCCCTGAGACCCGAGCGCACATAAAACACCTCTTATCTGAATGCGTGTGCGTCGCGAATTACGGGAGAGGAGATAAAATGGCTCCTAGTTCATATCGCGAAGCTACTGAGAAGCGCAGCGCGTTAGGTTAAAAAAATAAAAAAATATCGTCGAAGTTTTGAAGTGATGGGTCTGTCAGACCCACCAGGCACCCGAAGGGTTAAAGATTAACACATACTGTTTAATACTTATGTCTTGTAGTATTTTGAGCTTTATAATTTCACTTTAAGACTTGTTTTATAATGCTATGTATGTAGAACGCATAAAAAGACCAACATAAGGATGATTATAAAAATAATAATGTTACACATCACCTTCCAGGACCCAACCATCCCTGGCCAAGTAGTTCTTCCTGTATACAAAGCGGTCAAAGCGCGTCAATTGCGTATGGACATACGTATACCTATATTGCCGTAAGTAGATTTTATTACATACTAGCTGAGTCCCGCGGTGTTACCCGCGGTTATTGTTGTGAATCGCGAGTAAGGCCGTGGAGTTAAGTTATTCTAAAAAGTTACTCCTTGTGTCATCAGCTTTCGGATCGTGAAAATACCGTCAAAATCGGTCCAGCCGTTCCAGAGATTACCCGGAACAAAGAGAAAGACAGACAGACAAAAAAAATTAAAATTTCTTTTCTGATGTAGGTACTGCATATATTTTCATATGAATTTAGTAAAAAAACTGTTAATTTCATATATAATATAAATATAGGCACATATATACATTACAATTTTAATTTATTTGTATAAATTGTAGAAACTGGGCCCAACAATAAATTACGTCACGTTAATGAAATTACTAAAATAATATTAATGCTAAAAGAAAAAACTATTAGGAATGAAAAATTCATAAACAGGGTTTATTTCTAATACATTATACTAGAAATGTGTATGAGTTCGTTATGTATTCTGGGCGTTGATTATTGCGCCTTTGGTCACCAGTGAAAAACAATTATGTTTAAATTTTGATGAACTTATTTTGAGAACTAGATAAGTGTTTGTTTATTCATATTTATTTATTCGCTAACTTAGACTTAACTGAGAACGATTGTTATTATAAGATCAGCGTTACAATTTACATAGTATTTGCACTTCTTTTGAAGCTGTCAAGGTCTTACTAGGTATTAAAGTAATTGATGTTCTCCTTTTCGATATAGACCACAGCGACCAATCTCTGTTTCACAAGTCTGTATGCGCTAACGCAGGTGCACTTTCTGTTCCCACACTCAAATAACTGAAAACTGAAATAACAGCAATATGTAGCGATCTCACACGATGTAGCTTTGTGTTATTGTATAGAAAGTACCTCAAATTCAATTACTATGGAGTGTAAAAGTACCGTATTAAACTAAAGGTTTTGTATTCATTCAGTGTGGAGAAAGCGAACGCATTAGCAGAGGCGCTAGAAATGGATAAATTGTCTTTGGATATCAAAAGAATGGTGCCTCGGCTGCCTGAAATCGATGATACACATTTTCCACTTACTATTTCACAGGTAAATTCATATTATCCATAACGAGAATAATCAATAATTTAGTATTACCTATTCTCTTCTGTTTTAAATGGTTTAATATTTTGTTTTCAGCTGGTGAACGTCAGTAAATTTTGGGTGCAATATTCGGATGAGAGTACAGCTTTAGAACTTAATAATATGTTAATTGCATTGAACGCAAAACCACTTGTGGCGTATACGGGGGAGATTACTAAAGGGTTATTGGCTGCCGCGCCCTACACTGAAGCTAACTCTACCCATTTGTACCGCGTACGAATACTGAAAATTCTGCCTAAGGAAATGCTTGACGTAAGTATATTACAGTAAATCTCAGGACTTACACACCAGGACACACCCCCAGGATGCTTTACCTAAAAGCATCCTGGGGGTGTGTCCTGGTGTTTCTCCCGACTGCCGAGGTAGGCCGCCGCGGGGTTTAGTGGGTAGACCGGTTGGTGGGGAGTCCCACACACACCCTTCGTTTTCCCCAAGAAGGGTATGGTGCGAAAAGCATTCCCCGCATTAAAAAAAAAGGAAAAAAAGATTTAAAAAAGGATAGGTAAAGCATAGTGCTTTAATAGTAACTGTTCTGACCTACATGATTCAATAACAATGTTTCATAGAACAGTTTGAACATTGGGAATTAATAAATCTTGGGTTTTACCGTAGTCCGGGGTTTTAAAGTAACATATATATGTTCAAGTTGCTCTCGGAGCAGTGCAATGATGAGTAATACAGGTGAGAAGGGGAACATCTTGTCGAAAGAATCATTAAATTTACAACATTCTTGTTAACCCAGTCATCTGTATCCTAGGACTTCGAACGTTATCAAATCCTATGTTTATTGCACATCGATTCGTTGTTTCAAAACTTTTTTTTATTTACTAGGTGTTATATATAGACTATGGAAGCATGGGTCGTGTGCACGTTTGCAATATACGTGAACTTCCCGAAGGTACGTGTCAGACAGCTCCGCCATTGGCAATGCGTTGTCGACTTGCGGAGATTGCACCCTCGGCCCTGTTGGACCCGCACTCTCAGTGGTCACAAGCTGCCACCAACTGCTTTCAGACCCTTGTTACGAAGGGACGACTGCTTGCTAAGGTAAATTATTCCAGGCTTTCTAACCATGTGAAACGATTTATGACCTATTAAAACTATCTTGTAACTATTCCTGAATATGCTTAGTGTAGTAAAAAGTTTAAATTATACTTCTAATTCGTCTGCGTACCAAATTTTGTTTTAATTAAGAATGTGTTGTTGATTGTTTTCAATCAATCAGGTTTTTTAGGAAAGGCTTGAATAATTATAAATAGCTATATATAATTGCGAGGGTAGTTACTATTAGTAAGTAATCGACAAAATCAGCTTAGTGTATGGTAATTATATAATATTTCCTTCATTACATAGTTTGTAATAAATGTAACAGTATTTTGTAAAGAAAAATTACGTTTACAGGTTTACTCTGTGGTGCAAGGAGTTGTGTCAATTGAATTACTAGCAGAAAACGGCCAGCTAAACATCAACCAGGAACTGATTAAACGAGGATACGCTGTAGCCTGTGAAGAAAGTTACGAGTCCAAGGTAAATAATTTTATATTAAAATTAACAAAAGCAGTATCCATACCAGTATTATAAATGCATAAATACTTGTTTTGTAAATACATTCATATTAAACATTGAAAAACACTCAAACAAATATTCGCAGATCATACACACATTTGGTTGAACTCGCATATTAAATCCGAGACCGGTCGAATACGCTACCACTGCGCCACTGAGGCAGACATAATCTATGATCAATATGAGCTCATGCTTTTTTTTTTTTTTTTTTTTTTTTTTTTTTTTTTTTTTTTTTTTTAACGTGTGGAAATCCCCGCGGACCGTCACCCCGTCGGGGGTTACGGCGGGGTGGTGTGTCGGACTCGAACCGACTAAAACCACACGGTGTGACCCTCTCTGCGCCTTTGTATTGGAAGGAGTCCAGGGAGGGGATTTCCTTCTGGACTCCAACCGGCGCCTGCCCGCACTGTTGCGGGCACCATCTCAAAATTTACTCTCTAATTAGGCAACGTCCGGTCACACGCGGACGTCGCCCCCTCGCGGTTGGCCTCTACTGCGGACGGACGGGAAACCCGTCCCGCCCATCCGCGGCCACTCTCAGGGCGGCATGAGACGCAGGTATGCGCGCCTCCGCCGCCCGGGGCGCCGGCGGCGGATCGGGTCCGATTGGATGGCATCCTCCCGGGCCTTCTCCGCCACCTCCTTCTGCAAGATTACGTCCTCGCAGAAGGTTGCGACCGCGGTAAAACAACTGTCGCTGCCGACCATCGATCTTATGACGGCCGGCAGCGAGAGATCCCCTCCGATGAAATATGAGCTCATGCTTTCCTAACCATTGTATTGAGTTGTTTCTTCACGTGTTTTGTTTTATTTTGTAGTTAAATCACGACGTGAGAGAAACAGCCACAGAACTGAACTTAGTCCAGAAGCGAGCCCATAACAAAGAACAAATGGAATTAGCCTACTACCAGTTGCAGGAGGTTGAATCTCCCAACGCTCGAGAATGTACCTCTGATGTTTGCCTCAAAGGCCCTTACAGGTGACATTATTTAATCTTGATTCTGAAGATTTTTTGTAATTTGGAAGAAATAACATAAAACACTGAGTATTTTTTAATACAGCATCAAGACAATTGCATGTTTTCACGATCATCTTCCGAGCCTTTATTCCCAAGTTTATTTGGGGTCGGCTACTAGTTCAACCGGTTTTACCTGAATTTCAGTTTTTCCACGGAGCGACTGGCATCGGACCTCCGCAACCCTAAGGGAGAACTGAAATTCGAAGATTGAACTAGTTGTCAGTATATTTGAGGGCACTGACTTCCCAATAACGATTGCCATAGATATTCATGACAACCGGGACCGACGGCTTTACGTGCTCTCCGAGGCACGGGCGTGAATCACCGCCAAACTTCCAAACTCCGGGCTGCTATTAGGAATTTCCTAAGAAAATCCCAAAAACACTTTTTGGCCCGACCCGGGATTTGAATAATAACACGAAACTACGCCTTTACAAATGCGATAATAAACGAAAAAAACACATGATTACCTAGGACTATCATGCTGTCCATCAGGCAAAGTAGACTCACTTCCGCAGGCTCATTTAAAAATAAACAAATAAGCGTTTGTCAAAATGTTATTTTTGAAGATATTACTAGTAGTAGCAGTAGACATTGATGCTAACGGCCAATGAGAAGCGATACAAGATTTTATTTACCCTAGAACGATTGTTTAGTTGACAATCTATTATCTATCTCTTTCCATCCTTTATATTTGTTGTAATGTCTCGTTCTCCCGGCAAAAGAATGTTAGGATGAAAACGGGATCGCCAAAATATTTCGTAACAACAGTTCGCCGGCTTATTTAGTAACAATAGTGATTCCCAGTGTTTAATGATGGAGCTACAACCAAGTACGTCGTGTGATAAATCAACAGAATTTACTTCCCCAAAAAAGAAACGTCCAAAGGTTACGCCCCCTTGCTGTTTTGTTTACTTCGATTACGAGTATCACTTCTCGTTATCCGTACTTTAGTAAACTTTGTGAAGTTCATATTTATTGCTGCTACTACTAGTTGCCGCGAAGCATAATGTTGTGTGTCTTGTAAAAGATAGCCAATAGTAGTCCTTGTCCTGTGAAAGGCTGTCCTCATTTAAGGGTATGAATCTACTCGTATACACATGTATCTATCTATCTATCTAATAAATATAATACAAATAAATAAATCGAAATGTTTGTTTATAATGTCAACGGCTGGATCGATTATGATAGGGCCTTTTATGGCAAGTAGCTGATGACATGAGTAACTTGGCTACTTTTTAGGGTTCCGTAGCCAAATGGCAAAAAACGGAACCCTTATAGATTCGTCAAGTTTGTCTGTTTGTCTGTCCGTCCGTATGTCACAGCCAATTTTTTCCAAAACTATAAAAGCTATACTGTTGAAATTTGGTCAGTCGATGTATTCTGTGAACCGCATTAAGGTTTTACATACAAATGGAAAAAAAACAATAAATTTTGGGGGTATGCTTGGAACTGAAACTCAAAAATGTTTTTTTCGTCAAACCCATACGTGTATCTATAGATAGGTGTTCTAAAATGATGTTGAGGTTTCTAATATATATTTTTTCTAAACTGAATAGTTTGCGCGAGAGACGCTTCCAAAGTGGAAAAATGTGTTCCCCCCTGTAACTTCTAAAATAAAAGAGTGATAAAACTAAAAAAATATATGTTGCACATTACCATGCAAACTACCAACGAAAATTGGTTTGAACAAGATCTAGTAAGTAGTTTTTTTTAATACGTCATAAATCGTAAAACGCAATTTACCTTTCATCCAATCAATACACTAGTATAAAAACATCGATCAAAGTTACAACGAACTACAAGAACTTTTATATGAATATGATGTTACTTGCTGATACGGAACCCTTCATGGGCGTGTCCGACTCTCACTTGGCCGCTATTTTGGTAGACTAGCTTCACCTTGCGACGTTAACCGCAGTTGTTATAGAGGTATCACAACAACCGCGGGTTATACTGCGGGGCTCAGTTAATGGCATTTAATTGTATGACATTTCATAAAAAAATTGTGTCAGGCCTCGCATAGATCAGGGTTTCGTAGTCAATTATAATGGTAGGTGGATTTAAAACCGTGTCTAATAGATGATTGTTATGTTCACTTATTATTTCGTTATTTTTGTACAAAGTTTTTCTAGTTTGTGCATTTAACAAGTTAGACCGCTATAACTCATGAACTAATTAAGTTATCTAAGCCGTTATAGTTTTCCTTTAAAGTTTAACAACTTGAAAGTTTAATAACATGAACATTAATAACATCACGATTTTTTGAGATTTTTCTAGCCAGCCATTTAGCTTTTAGAAGCGGGGAGGGACGTCCTGTTTTAACAAAAAAATGCCCTTGAAAGTTAAATAACAAACGATGGGGTAGAAGCTAGTAAAAAAAAAACCCACTTTACGTGTATGGGAGGTACCCCACAGAGAAACAATTTTCATAATTTTATTGTAGCACTTCGTCGACGTAATCGCAACAAATATTCATGGAAAGTTACATCTTTCTAGCACCAGCCGTTTGGGTGGTAAGTCGAGTACATGTCGAATCTATAAGGGTTCCGAGTCATGATCCACGGAATCCTAAAAACAGTGTAATATAAAAATTGGTCGTCATATTTTGTAATTGTTTGTTTTGTTCACAGTCCTCTGGAAACAACTATACACAATTTAATGTACTCGAGCCGTGAGAAGACAGTGCATATAGAATGGAACTCTGTGAATTCAGTGCTACTTGATACACAACCTCAGGAAAAATATGAACGGTAACTATGTATATTTTTGTTTAACATTTCCGTCCGCATGGAAAGATGCTCAAATAATTCCTCTACCTAAAAAAAGTAAACCCTCTTCATTTTCTGATTATCGACCCATTTCCATCTTACCTTTCATATCTAAAGTCCTTGAACGCCTCATCCACTCTCAACTGAATAACTTTCTTTCCAAAAATTCCTTATTGAACCCGTTTCAATCCGGCTTTCGTCCTGGTCATAGCACGACTTCTGCGCTGGTACACATTACGGATAGTATCAGACTAGGCATGGATAGTGGAAAAGTCACAGTACTCAGTTTACTTGATTTTAGTAACGCATTTAATACTGTAGATTTTCATATTCTGCTTGGCATACTACGGTCTCTTAACATATCTCCAAGGACAATTGATTGGTTTCATAGTTACCTGTCTGGTCGCCGACAAACGTATTTGCATTGAAGACTTAACGTCCTCCTGGTGCAGTATTTCTGCTGGTGTACCTCAGGGTGGCGTTCTATCTCCTCTACTCTTCGCTGTTTTTATAAACTCAATCTCTAATCAGTTAATTTCCTCCTACCATCTTTATGCAGATGATTTACAAATCTATACACAAACTCCTGTTAATTTGTTACCGGAGGCATTCAACTCAATCAATGCTGACCTGAAGCATGTCAGCGAATGGAGTCATAACTATGGACTCAAGGTTAATCCCTTAAAGACGCAGGTATGTGTCATTGGCAGTCCTGGATTGGTCTCAAAAATTAACTGGACACAACTACCACAAATTCACTTCAATGGTACCACACTTGAAATCTCTACTACTGTCAAAAATCTCGGAATCTACATGGATACGACTTTATCTTGGGGTCCTCATATACAGGAAGTTAGCCGGAAGATATTTGCCTCTGCTGGGTCACTACGAAGACTACGTAATTTTCTTCCAACTGCAACTAGGGCTGCACTTGCACAAGCTCTTCTTCTCCCAATTCTCGACTATGCCGATGTCAGCTATCCAAATCTCACTGAAGCACAACTTGATAAGCTTGATAGACTTCAAAATCTATGCATACGATTCGTATTTGGCCTACGAAAATACGATCACGTCTCTAAATTTCGTCAAATGCTCAAGTGGCTACCTATTCGCTTTCGCCGGAATACTCATATCCTCATTTTCCTTTACAACGTCTTGTTTAATCCTAGAGCCCCTTCTTACCTCAAAGAACGATTTAAGTTCCTTAATGACACACATGACAAATGTCTAAGGTCATCTGAAGATTTGAGACTGGAGATGCCTCTGCATTCCACTAAATTCTATGATCAATCTTTTACGGTTGAAGCTGTACGCTTGTGGAATGCTTTGCCAATAAAAAATAGGAAAGTGCAAACAGTAAATGCCTTTAAGAAAATGGTTCAAGAGTTTTATATGTCACAACTGAGTCAGTCACAGCATATGGTTTAATGTGAATGTTTTCCTTTTCCAAATTGTAATTTAACTGAATAGTTATTTATTTATACGTATATGTGTATTCACATTGGGGTGTATTAGTATTTATATGTATCTTATATATGTATTTGTGTAGGTATATGTATGTGTATGAAATATATTTATTGGCAATTTCAAATTGTACAAAACTTATCGCACCGTCAACTACCGCTGTCTCTCCGAATCATTTTATTCCATCCTAAGGTTGCCTGGCAGAGATTGCTTTTAGCAATAAGGCCGCCCTTTGTACATTAATTTATAAATTGTTTTCTTTTTATTCTCTATTGTAAAATTGTGATAAGATGTACAAATAAAGAGTATTCTATCTATCTATCTATCTACCTACATATGATTTTTTTTTCAATTATGGCATTCAAAATTTAGTTTAGTTATGAATTGGAATGTACATGTCTATACAAATAATTAAAATTATGAAATGTCTGTTAGTTCCAATTTTCACACAACTTTTTACAAAGTGCATATGTAAGGCATATCCGCTACTTACATCAAAAAGTCAATTTCAAAAATTTATGTTTATTTATTCCGGCTAATCTCGGGAATGGCTGAATCAGTTTTGACGGAATTTTCACTGGCAGATAGCGGATGATGTAAGGAGTAACTTAATTTTTGAAAAAAAAAACACATTTCAGAACGAAATTGAAACTAATGAAATGAGTGCAGCTGGTTATATATTATGTTAAAAATTTGGAATACACATTACTTTTTAAAATAACCCATGTAGAATATAAAATGTAATGTAATAAAATTAAATTAAACTATTGTAACACTACTCTGAAAAAAATTATAAAAGAAACCTTCTAATGTTGCAAGGTTGCTGGTTGCGGCGTATGTGGGGTGTAGCGAAGATAACTCCAAACTAACTCTACGTCACACGACCATGATGCCGAACATCCCTGGACTGCCTGCCATCATCGCATTGCTCTTCTGTCCTCTGTAAGTACAACAACCTTCATTAACAACTATTCCGACACAACGCTTTCTACTGTGCAAAGTGTTATAGATTTAAATCCATTATGGAACAACACTAAATGTGATCCACAAATCGTTGCTCGAGTTCTTTTTAAAAATAAAAAGACAATACGACCTGCTTTTTTCCAAAACTACGAGTGTATAGTATATGGCGTTGTGTGTCAGATGTCCGAAATATTACTGTTATATCAAATTGATTGTTTATTATTATACAGTGCTGAGTTACGTCGCAACTCTACTGCGTCACGGTACGTGAGTGCGCTGTGCGGCCTCGGCAGTGACGAGACGGGCAAACCGTACTTCCCCGAGCACGATATCCTCGTTGATATAGATGCGGACCTCAGCGTTGACGATATTGGTCTTGTAAGTAAAAGAAACTACATCACAGCTAGGAATTTCCAATACCAACTATGACAGACTCACTTACATTGATTAAGTATACACAGTATACGTTATAAATAAATCATTGCCAGGTACAGCATAAAATGTATTTGTATATAACCTTTATTCGTGTGGTGACGGATTAAGAATACAGAGTGTCACCACCCCCATTCATCCCGCGGGTGTCGTAAAAGGCGACTAAGGGATAAACTACACAAGACAACATCAATGCAAAGAGAAGGAAAACTTGAAACTAACCCTATACCAACCTGTCTGGCCAGCGTGGTATAGTAGGACAATACCTCGTTTTTAAGGAGAGGCCTATGTAAAGCAGTGGACTGTTAAAGGCTGTTGATGATGATTGATGATGTACTTAACCTTGCCTTTAGAGTCACGTATACTCTGCGTGATGGAAAGCATGAGTAGAATGCAAGTGCGTCATCCTCATTGCGAGTGCAGATAATTCAGCATAGTGGTAATTGCTTGAACCAATACGACTCCTGTCTCACATTCGAAATACGACAGCATGAATGTTGTTTTTTGTCAACCATAGATCTTTTTATTTAAATTGGTAATATATGAGATTAGTTGTATATATGATCTCACAAAGTTAACTAAAAAATCCTGTTTATAACGCTGTTCGCGACACTGCGTTGACTGTGGTCTAGTTATTACCGATAAATTGTATCATCATAAATTATTTTACTGCAAGGAAAAGGATGAAAGGTGAAGGCTATCTTTCTACCTTTTTTGTATATGAGAATGACAAAGTGACTACTCTGCCTGATGGAAAGCATATAAGAGAAGTGTTTACCATACTCATTACTATGTAGATAATGTAGCTTGGTGACCCACGCTATGGTGGCCTATTGAGTTGTATCTGCGTTATTGTATCTGCACTCTCCAATGAAACAAGACAACACGAATGCTGTCCAAACCGGCCCAATTGTGGTAAAATCAGCGTGCCTTTTAAAATCGCCTCTATTTACGTTATTTACGTTCTTGTATAAGCGAAGATTCACATTGCTCTTACGCATTTCACTGGCATAACTGCATGGATGTTTTTTTTATTATAATTCACAAAACTGTAGTCAATCACAAAAACACAACAAACATGACTACATAAATATACGGACTGACATCTACTGGATGTGAATCCTGCATGCATATTAATAGTAAGACAATAATATGTTGTAGTCGTTTAGGCGGGCGCCTCAGCACTCCCCCACTAAAAGCTATAAGTAATCATACCGTTTAGAGCCAGCAGTGGACTGCTGAAGATTATTACTATGCAATTGCAGCGATAACCATTTTCTGTGATGGGATTGGGCGAAAATAATAAAGGATCAAATTGGTATACTGAGATTTATTTGTTATCCAGTAAGCACAGTACATTACATGAACAGTTGACACAAGAGAGAGAGAGAGAGTATTTGTATGACAGGACCGAATGACAATCACGCGAGCACAGTAGCTCCAACTAGTGAGCTATTTAGGCAACTATACAATTCAAATGATTGTTTGGTTTATACTAGTTCTAACATTCTGTTTATTTTACCAAATGTGTACTTCGTTTATAGAACTGAATATTATACGGCATATTTTGTATTAATATCATGTTTTTTTTTCTTTCCTAGATTAATCACGTCCGTCACCTGATGGACTACACCATGTTCTGTGGCGATGGTCAGGATGCGCCGACTGCAGACGATGAATTACGCCCACAAATACCGAAGCTACTTCGCAAAGATCTCATGGAGTATGTATACCTTAAAAACTATCTCTATGCATATGTAAAGGAAAATATTTGACCCCTTTAAAAAGATACATATATCATATTTAGAATACATAAGGCCTTCTACATGGCCAGAACCAACCGCCGACTATCCTGTCTATGGTCGGGTTGATATAAAAATGGATAGTGTAAAAAGCAGCCAAGTCCGAGTCGGACTCGCCCATGAAGGGTTCCGTATCAACATGTAACATTATATAAAAGTTCTTGTAGTTCGTTGTAACTTTAATCGATGTTTTATACTAGTGTATTGACTGGATGAAAGGTATATTGCGTGTTACGATTTATGACGTATAAAAAAAACTACTTACTAGATCTTGTTCAAACCAATTTTCGTTGGTAGTTTACATGGTAATGTATAACATATATTTTTTCTAGTTTTATCACTCTCTTATTTTAGAAGTTAGAGGGGGGGGGACACACATTTTTTCACTTTGGAAGTGTCTCTCGCGCAAACTATTCAGTTTAGAAAAAAATAATATTAGAAACCTCAACATCATTTTTGAACACCTATCCATAGAAAAAAAAGGTAGGTATAGGTATAGGTTTGATGAAAAAAAAATTTTTGAGTTTCAGTTCCAAGTATGGGGACCCCCAAAATGTATTGTTTTTTTTCTAAATTTTTGTAAAAATCTTAATGCGGTTCACAGAATACATCGACTGACCAAATTTCAACAGTATAGCTAGTATAGTTTCGGAAATAATTGACTGTGACATACGGACGGACAGACAGACAGACAGACAGACAGACAGACAGACAGACAGTCAGACAGACAGACTTGACGAATCTATAAGGGTTCCGTTTTTTGCCATTTGGCTACGGAACCCTAAAAATCGGTTGACCGAATGTAGAATGGTTGGTTGATGTCAACGGTCTTGGTCGCGAGCGCATCCCTCGAGACAGGCCCCAACCGCCTGGAACGCTGTCGGGCCGACGCGAGCGTTTGGTTGGTCGGCGGTTGGTTCCGACCGTGTAGAAGGCCTTTCATAGTTTGGGAATATATGGCGGTGTGTAAGATGTCAGAAATATTTATTTATTTTAGCTGTATCTAGAAAGGCATGCAAAAATTTAAAGTTCTAAATTTCATAAGTTTCGTATCACATAAAAGAGATTTATAGGCCTCCAAAAATACAGTATAATATATATTTTACTGAAACTGTTTTTTTAAATAGCAAATTCATTTAAAATACGTATAGTATAAAAAAGTTTATAAAAAGTAAATAGTTAAGCCTTGAAATTTATCTTAATTGTATCGTTTCTTACTTATTTGATAATATTTCGTACATCTCACACACAACGCCATTTAGTCCTAGACTAAGTAGAGATTGTTACATAAACATATTACGCATGACTAAACAACACTTGTTCAACGATTCTACTAGTTATTAATAAGCTGTCGGTACTTCATTTTGACTTTTATTTTTATTTTACAGATTATTGTTAAAACGTCGTAAGCACCGCGAAGTAGAATCCGTACCTAAAGCGTGGGAGTGGTGCTCAGTTCCCGAGAGTGATTTCTTGGAGATTTCCGTTCCGGAGATGATAGAGCGATCTGTCGTGTACGCATTGCATGTGCCACAGGAGTTGTACCCACTGTCGAGAGAGGCCTTGCTGGAGTTGAAGAGGGAGAATGATCAGCTCAAGTTACTTGTTAGCAGGTAACATCGTATTTATAATTATGTATCTCGGATGGCCTAGTGTGAGTTAATGTAACATCTAATTGAAGGTCAGCGTTGCTATTGTTTGGTAGTTTAGTGCGAGCTGTTTACTAGTAGTAGGTAGTCGTTCCCGTGCCGAGCAGACAAAAACTGGAACTCCCTACTAACTCATGTGTTTCCTTCCTACTGTGATCCCGGGTCCTTCAAGCGGGGCGTGAAGAAGCATCTGACTAGGCCGCCATAGTTTGAGTCACCGTGTTGCATTGTCCACATTGGCAATGTGAACGGTGGCCACCACTCGTGGATTTTGCTCATGCTTTCCATCAGGCTGAGCAGAGTAATTTTTGGCAGCACTATATAGGTATATATTAAAAAAGCCAATGTAATCGAAAAGCCGCACTCGAGTGCAAGTCTGGACCGCGGGCAAAAGTTAGTTTACATTTATATGAATAGTTCTTATCAACTATCTGCCTAGAATAACACAGGCTATTTAAATTGGTAATATGTGAGATTTAGAGTATTAGATATTATTGTATTCCATAGGTATATAAATAAATAAATATTATTAACATTCAGAAGTCATACTATAAACGTCATTTGAGATCATCGTAAACATTTATGAACCAAAAAGATATGAATTGAGTAATTGCGATATTTACTTTGTGAGTCTAGATAACCTCGCTATCGAGGGAAACAATGTACATTTCTTGAAAACAACGGATTGTCAACTTGTAAAACTTTCCTTTTACAAAATATATTTTATTTAAAGATATCTCCGGCACTGGGAATATATTTTGTGTTCTGGCACAAAGAACACTTAGTCTCAGAACAAAAAAAAATGGTGGATTGACACCGCTTAGCCCAGTAGGAAACTGCATATCGATCGCTTACCACTAAGCAAAACGTGCAGTCAATTATTTTCTTAATATATCAAATATCAATTTCTTCTTTTGACAGAATATAAAGAAGCAGGTCATAAATACATTTGTCCTGCTTCTTTTATATTCTCTCATGATTTTGACTTTATAGTGAAGTTATGAACTTATTGAAGCGCTATAAGGATGACCCTTTACGTAGAGGAAAAATAAATCGAGTGTTTAATATTGCCATTTGTGCCATTTGAGCGTGAAGAATTAAGAAAAGTACAAATACAGAGTCGTAAAAGTTTCGGTTTTATCATATTATTGCGATGCAAATAGGTACTGTCAAGAACTATTGTGTAATAATCTTTTTGTTTCTGATTAAACTAATCGTTACTAGAATTTGCTTTTAAATTATGCCTAAACAAGTACACAATGCCATAGGGTCAAGTATAACTGGTATAATTCAGTTAAGTTATATTGGTTGTGATAAAAATTCGACGACACATATTATAAACTGAAACTAATTAGAAATTCACGGTAGCAATTTTTATTTGTTAAATAATAATAACAATAAAAATAAAAAATGTGAGCCGTCACGGGACGCCTGGCAGATGTGAAACATCGCTATTATTTTGTAAAAGTAATATGCAGAAAAGAACATATTGTAATAGGAACTAAATATGTCATAATGATAAAATAAAATATTACTAATTATTAAAATAGTAGTCTATATGCAGTAGTGTGTACACCGTACACACTACTGCATATAGACTGTATATATATATATACCATCGTATAGCGTGCCGTAGTAACGCGTCGCCAGGCGTCGCCAGGCCAGAAATCTATTTTACGTGCGTCTATAGATGTTTCACATACGTGCGCCTATAGATGTTTCACATCAAAAATATTAAGGTGATTCACGCCCGTGTTTGGGAGAACACGTTAAGGCGTCGGTCCCGGTTGTCATAAACTTCTATGGCAAGTGTTATTAGGAAGTCAGTGCCCTCAAATATATTGACAACTAGTTTAACCAATATACTAAATATTGTATAAAATAACGAACTACAACTATTTATTGATATATAAGAATTGAAAAAACCTTATTCAAGTTTCTTAAAGTTCCTATCAAATCCAAAAAGGCTATTGCCGACGATCGAAAGTATAAATTATGTACCTACAGTATTATTAAATATTTGTTTTCGGAAATATGTATTTATGTGGATTGAATTAGCTATAGCTTTACAAATAACCATTGTCATGTATGTTTCCATTCAAGGTTCTGAATTCAAAATCACTGCAATTACCTAATTTAGGCCAATTACCGTTATGTGTTATTATGATAATAACTTATTATGAGACATGAGATTACATAAAATTACATCAATTTGTTTGTAAAACACGCAATGATGAAATAACAGCAATTTTATGAGTGTATTAGCGGTGTTAGCCGCCGTTACTTTGTCAATCGCGAGTTACTCTAACGCTTGTTAGATTAAATAAATTACCCTAAGTTACTTCTTATGTCACTAGCTTTCTATTAGTAAAAGTCCCGTGGAAACCGGCCGGCCGCTTCAGAAATCCAGCCGTTCCAGAAATTACCCGGAATAAATAAACAGACCGACAACATTTTTAATAATTGCATTTTTGCACTTTTATTTCGTATCTCTTTTATGCAAAGCAATTTTAAAAATTAAGTGTACATACTTTTGGTATGCATTTAGTAAAAATTTCAAATTTATTTATTTGTATATTTTTATTTATGTATTTAATAAACTAACGTCCAAATGCAAAAGTTTTCAATACGACTGAATTTATTGTTTAAAAATTGCATTACTTTTATTCATGTACACAATCTTACTAATAAACTCGAAAGTAGCTCTGTCCACTTGTTGCGTTTTCACGGTTAAACCGCTACACCAAAAATTTGGAATAGAGCCACATTGATTCTTGAGACAGGACATATGCTACTCTTTACTACGATAAACCATATACACACGGGTGGACTTGCGTTTAGCGATAGGATGAAGAAAGATTAAATTGGTCCCAAGAACTGAGCCACCCATTGTGCTGCTTGGGTGTTCTTGGTTACGGAAATATCACAAGTCTCAAAATTAAGTAGGACTTAGCATGAGACTCCAGTTGCTCTTGCTGACCTTTAAGGTTTCTAGGACAGAGGCAAAAACTGACAAACTTATGACAGTTTTCACCAACTATACTTAAGCCGTGTCTCCTTACTAGAAGTTCCCCTAATTCCCACTAGATAGCCCTTAAATTTTAAGAAAAATGACTTATGATTACCTAACTGCCTAAGTGGACCCCTAAATTAAAACGACCATAAACCTAATAAGACAGTAAGAATTTGTTTTCACAACTCAAAATATTGTCCTCAGAACACCAATATCTTCGAGTGCCGAGATGATTTGCAAACTCTGCAACACAAAGCCGATGGCTCTGCCAGCGATGCGCATACATCTCTACTCCAACGCACACAGAGAGAAGGAGGAAGATTTCCGCATGTTCCAGAGTTAGAGGCCCAAAGTTTTGATACGCAAGTTAATTATATGTACCTTGTCCCTAGTTAGTAGTTACATTACATTTATTTTTTATATTATGTCGGACGCTATTTGCTCTCACATAAAAATTTGTTCTTTAGTATTAATGTAAACTGAAAATTAAATCAGAATTATCTTTGTTATTGTTCGTATTAAATGTTTTTGACTTCGAACTATAAATATTATAAGAGTTTGAATATGACAGAAGAAAGTTCATTTATTTTTAAGTATTGTTGATTGCACAGAAATCGTAATAATAAGACACGAAAAGTTCGTATAGACGCGTGACCTTGTCGCCTCAATAATGTGGTGACGCACCTAATATGATATTTATCTTTGTTCACTTACATTTATGACTTTCCGTATTGTAGGATGACCATTGCTGCTTTTGTTCTACCTTGATTCGCCTAATTGACAAACTCACGAAGGAATATAACGTGAAATATTATATAGCGTTGTATGATTCCTATGTTTAGAAGACGACTAGACATCTTTCGCAAGTTAGTGATGTAAATGTACCATTAATTGGTGTAATAATATAAAGGTATATTTTATAGAATTTCGAACTTAAATGTAATATGAACGTTAATATTTTTTATACAACAATTTCAATATCAATTTCATTATTTGTTTATTTTGCGTAGTAGTAGGTCTATAAAAAAAGAATGAGACTAATTTACTCTGTTTAAGAAAATTATTTCTAGATTTAAAATCCAACAAAAGCGAGAGATTTATTCGTTCAGTATGTATTACATTTTATTGCTATTTTTTGTTTCGGTTAGTTTTCGTGTTTAAGATCGCCACGCTCTCAAATGTCTATGCTTATGGTGAAATTAAGGATTATATATTATATATGCCTCTTATCACGTATACAAATGTAGCTCTCTTTTCTACTTGTAATTTATTTTAATATATAAAAATATCGATACCTACCTTCAAAAACTTTGGTCAATCCCTAGCACTGTTTAACACATCGGAAGCGATGAGTGGAGCCAAATTATATATTGGTATAAAATGCAATGTTAACACTGATTGTTAAGGCTTATAATTGTTTGTTCCTTAAATTCACCGTTGTTTTGCAAGTGTTTGCGAATATTATATATTTTGATTGCACATGGTTTGTGTTTTGATTTTTTGATATCGGTTTTAAAAGAAATCTGGCGAATTCATTACTAGTGTATTATTATTACGATATCTAAGTTGATTTAAAGAAGTGATAATTAGGGTTATTGTTTTTAGTTACTACTTGAATATAGTAGAATAGATAGAATTCTCAGTTTGTACTTTACAAGTGTGTATATCCATCCTATCTTTTTTTAGTTTACTATTTAAGTATAGACTTGTTCTACTTGACTAAGTTGTTGTCGTATCTGCAACTTAATCTTCTCGAACATATATCATTTGAATGTAAATCATAGGTTAAATATAGCTAAAAACCTACCGTATAGATGTTAATAAAACAGTCATTTTATTTCAATAAACACTAAGTAATATATTTTATTTTTATTGTACCTTTAATCCTGACTGTTTGTACCGCACATAAATAACATACGCTTATGAACTGATTGTATTGGCCATCATCATCATCAGCCAATCTCAGTCCACTGCTGCACATAGGCCTCTCCCATTGCACGCCACTTTGAGCGATTTTCGGCTTCTCTCATCCAGCGCCTGCCAGCCAACTTGCGCAAATCGTCACTCCACCTGTCCTGTGGGCGTCCTACACTACGTTTGCCGAGACGCGGTTCTGCGGCTAATATGGCTTCAGCTTGCAAATCCGGTGGGCTATGTCAATGACTTTAGTTCTTTGACGGATTACCTCATTTCTGATACGATCCCTCAAACGCTGAGCAACTTTGAGCTTGTGGACCTTGTTTTATATTAAGAAATTTGTTAAAGGAATTGACGGGAACCGGTCACCCGATGATGAGTCACTTACGCCCATGCACATTGTCACACATACCTAAAAAGAGAAAAGTGCGTTGCTGACCTTTGAGCTTCATCCCCTAGAATCCGTTAACCCCAATTCCGGAATCCGTTAACCCCAATCGCCAAAGTTTGGTAACCCCTATTCCCACAATCTGATAACCTGGTCAATCTGGCCAATTTCTGTTTTTTCGAATGAAACACACTACTATTATATTACCATCTAGGTTTGGTAACCCCTATTCCCACAATCTAGTAACCTGGTCTATCTGGCCAATTTCTGTTTTTTCGGGCGGAAATTATCACGGATGCGCCAGGCATGCGCTTATGGAGGAGGAAGCTCGTTCCCTAATCTTGTCGATTTACCCCCTACATACTTTTCAACAAGGTAACTAAAACCAATTTTAAGAATTATGCCCGATATTGCTTTTGAGCCTCATCCACAAGTTATTTTCCAAGGTTATCACAAATAGGTTGACGCGACTATTGGACGACTTGAAACCACCAGAGTAGGCCAGAATAGACCACATACACACTTTAAGGCAGATCATACAGGAGACCCAGTAGTTCAATCATCTTTTCTGGCTCGTGAACTATGAGAAGACTAATGATCTATAATTTAAAGGTCTTGCGTCTTGGGACGCTTGACAGATGTGATAAACTAATTTAAGTTGAATTATATAATATTGAAATTCGGCTAGCACTGTAGTTAGGGTGAGAGAGGAGGAGCCTGCCAACCGCTGCCGTAAGTGTGAGAGAAGATGGCCAGACAGACTGGCGCCGTAACGCGTTACGTGACGAAATTATATAAAATAAGTAAAACAAACTATTAAATACATCTATAGGTACTAATATTATAGAGAGGTCCAGTTTCCCTGGTCATCTGGCGGGCAAAACATAGGACATTTTTAAATATAAGTGATTTTCTTAATTTCTAATAGACACGAAAATGAGAACTGTCATTTTTAATTAAATGTATATAATAATAATGTAAATGTATATAATGGATGCGAGTCGCCGAGGATCGAACTGAGTGGCGTGCAATTGGAGAGGCCTATGTCCAGCAGTGGACTGCGATAGGCTGATGATGATGATGAATAACAATGTTCTTAAACCTATTAAACATTTACATAAAATAAAAATTCCCCATATTATGTACTGAGCCACCTACTAACACGTACCTAGTTGTTTTAATATATAAATACGACAATAGCCACGCTAATCAATCACGGACGGAATGAATACATACATAAAACACCTCAAGGTTACATATTACAAATGCATTCAATTGAAGATACCTAAGCGATTTAAACTACGCTCTTTTGTAATATTGTTAACAGATGATACTCTCTTTCTTTCTTCATTAACCCTGTGTACAGTACACAATGGTCATGATACTTGTAGAACAGGTTTATGCCGAGAGCACGTTGTGCTATCCATATTTATTGCAAGGTATAAACTCTTCCGACCCGGTCGTTTGAAAAAAGTGCGTCGGCTCGTATTGTGTTGCCGTGTTTGTTGTTTTCAAATAACTTAATTTGATAATGTGGAAGCCACAGGGAAGCTTAGAACCAGTAATAGAGTAAGTAATGTATCAATTGCGTATTTTCGCGTACATATATTTTATTCTATAAGGCTTATCTTCTCATGTTCTAAACAATTGTGCAAATCTAAAATTTCTAATATTTTGAATGAACAGTGTAAATTATTAATTGTAATAAGTGTTAAATTTATCTGGACTTATGTGTGTAATGTTACATATTTCTATTCACATGCTGGATACATAGTGTTTAGTCAAGTAGAAAAACCTTAATAGGCCTTAATAGTATGGCCAATAATTTGGCCATACTGTCCGTGTATGTTATTAAGTTACAAATACCTAATTGTATAATTGTATCGCAGTTGGTTTTCAATAAATAAATTTGTTATATAAATTCCAATGTAAATAGACACTTGTGATGACTTTACCTGAATATTAAACGTAATCAGCTGTTTTATTGACATTACTAAGTACTCTAATTTTACATTCGTAGTTAATATATTCCGAACTAAAAATACATAATTTATAACAAACTTAATGTTATTAAACACTTCACATGACTTTATGTTACTCTTAAACGTAATATGAGCGGAAAGCTGTGTGGATCAGGATGCTCCTCTTCTTTGTAGATGAGTTTTTTTAATGCAAAATAGATTATGAGAAAATAACATAGCGTTAAAGCAAACAGGTAGATATTCTCTCTGTTGACACCTCTGGTAAAAGTCCATTTATATCGAGAAAACATTATCTATGTTGAATTTGTTAAAGGAATTGACGGGAACCGGTCACCCGATGATGAGTCACTTACGCCTATGCACATTGTCACACATACAAAAGAGAAAAGTGCGTTGCTGACCTTTGAGCTTCATCCCCTAGAATCCGTTAACCCCAATTCCGGAATCCGTTAACCCCAATCGCCAAAGTTTGGTAACCCCTATTCCCACAATCTGATAACCTGGTCAATCTGGCCAATTTCTGTTTTTTCGAATGAAACACACTACTATTATATTACCATCTAGGTTTGATAATATTTAACGATGTCGTATACTTAGAAATATTAATTTGATAGCTTACTTACGGAGCCATTGTTTAGGTTTCTATCGGAGTATCAAGTTAATTAGCTACGGTCATAATTAACTAACCATAAAGTTACTGAAGGGAAAAAATGAATTAATAGGATTTTGGATATACTCTGAAATCACAAAAACTCTATATACTATGTATATACTATGCAATGCACTCTTTTCAAGACATCGCTTGGGAATCAGTGTTAAAAAATCTATTTATTCTAATTAGCTTTCTTAATCATTAGTTTGTAAGGAGATGATATAATCTATATTACAATAATAATATCGATATACAATATGATATTTATAGTAACAAAGGTTTTTTGTTTAATGTTCAGACAAGTTATATTATAAGCATACAAATTCATAGTAATTTTGGACAACGAAGGGAACAAGAACCTTACGAATTTATAATAAATAATAACCCTGAGATAGGGTAATACACAACAAAGGGGCTGATCCAACAAATACTTAATGTGATTGGCAAAAACATAACGCAGGTACATTAGTCAGGTATGCAGGTATCTCGCACAGTGTTAAGTTCGAGCCCCTATTGACACTGTTACGCTCGAAAGTCGTCATCTCGTCCCGCAGGGGACGCGTGGAGGCTGGGTCGGGGCAGTTGCCCCCTGCCAGCAAAAATTAAATACCGTAAAACACCGTATATACTTCCATATATATATATATATATATATAAAAGAAAGAAAAGCTGTTAATTTAAAAGTACAAACAGACACTTCAATACTGTTCATTTGTATAGACTAGGTCAATTACTTGACTTCGATTTTTTTTTTGCAAAATCATATTCTTATAACTGGTATAATACATTTGCCATTGATCTATGGATTTGGTGGTTTAAATTTTCTTTCGTAGCTATCAGGTGTACCTGGTGTCAGGTGTTGTTTATAAGCTGTAGCTTATAAACAACACCGGACTGCAAAAAATAATTTGAGAGAACACCACAAAAATTTAAAGACGTCGAAACTTGAACTAACGTCATTTAAAAGTTAATTATCGAGTGTTAAAAAGTTCCTCTAAAAGTTTATCACAGTTATATTCTTATCTCTGTATTTGTTTGTCATTATAAACGTCTTATTGACTTGTTCGGACATCAAAACAGAAACAATGTTTATTCACTCAACTCAATAATAACTCTAATACTGTAGAAGTGGTTGTTTTTTTTTGTATTAGTTGTGTAAACAATCATTCATAGTTAAAATCTAACTATAAATTAACACTATGAACTTATTCAGGCGTTCCAAGGAATTTTGTCAAATTTATTTAAGGTACGCATTTAAAAACTTTATGAGAACGAAAATCGGTTTTGAATTGACGCAGGTGTTGGGTCTTCGGATCACCACGAAAGTTAGGAAAGTATTGGTTCGGAAAAACTCTTTTGTCTAGTCCTTAATAAAATTATATTGTCATATTTTTATCAGTTATTGGAAGGAGATGTCATGATTGGAAGACCAGCTAGAAAATGTGTGCGATTTCCCCTTTTGTTTCAAGAAGAAATCATGTATGTCAAGGATTCTGCATAAAGACTTACCAGAAACTAGATAGAGTAAGACGATTTCTGCCCTCCATAAGTTGCTGTTGAACAAGAGACTGCTGGAGTTGTCGAAGATCTGCTTTCGAGAGTTAACCTGAGATCCCATCCAACGGTGATTTTCGTACGCTTAAATCTGACATATGACGTAAACGCTAAATACTTCACATAACTCGGGTAAAGAACCCGGAGTTGTTCGAACGCAGGAATGTGCAATCTCTGTAATGGTACACCTATACCTTTAGATAAAAAAAGAATATAATACC
Source organism: Phragmatobia fuliginosa (assembly GCA_932526445.1). Taxonomy (NCBI): domain Eukaryota; kingdom Metazoa; phylum Arthropoda; class Insecta; order Lepidoptera; family Erebidae; genus Phragmatobia; species Phragmatobia fuliginosa. The sequence goes on along the minus strand of OW052074.1, from coordinate 11,066,671 downwards.
TAACAAACGTAATATCTCTGAGGTTATCTGTAGGGGTCAGCAGCATCTTGCGATGTTTGTTGTCCAAGGAGCTGACAGTCTATATCGGACCGACCCACAAGATGGTCGCCATACCGATTTCGGGAACAAGTGTAGCCGGGTAGGTTGCCTTTCTTTTTTTATTCATGTTTGAACTATCTTTATTACTACCTACATTATCTAAAATTCTTTAAACCTCCTTTCGTCAATATCGTTTACTAAGAATGTTATATCTTAATTTTCATCCTAATTTTTCATCCTAATTCCTCGGTTTTATAGATCTGTTTAGGGACCACTTCAGTCTAGACAGACAAAAACAAAATAACTTTGGCGGTATGTTAAAAAGTGTATGTCGACATAACCGATTTGCTACTTTGTAGGTACTTTGGTAAAATGTTATCAGTTGTCTGCTTGCCTTCGGTTATGTAAGTTGGGGCCTGTTCACAAATAATAAATCTAAAATTGTATTTTTATTTTCTCATTTGTATTCTTTCAAAATGTATTTTTCTCTAAATATATATAATATATTTATTGCTTGCACATCCTTGTTTTTTTTTTTTGAATTGAATTATAAAGTTGTGCTTCCTCATATTTATAGTTTTCTTGCCGCACTTTATTCTAGGCATTTGTTAACAAGATGGAGCGCTCCCTTGAACTGCTGTTTTGCATTGAGACTATTGTAAATTATGTTAGTATAATGCACATTACGGGATAAGATTTTGTAAATTAAAATACATGGGTTTTATTAATAAGTTTAGATAGGTATCAAATTCAGTCAATAAGTAGTTTAGTTTCGTGATAAACTTTGCGTTTTTTGTTAAATAATGAAAATGATTTTATTTATTACTAATATATTCTACGCAATTTGATGCCTTTCTAGATTTGATTTTGAGATAGTACTCCATATTTTTATATAATACGATAGTCGAGATGTGTCGTTTGTGTTTTTGCCAGCGAATTATAAATTGTATATTGAACTTTCAAGATGTTACATCTCGCTATCCTAGGCAAAGTTGCTGTAAGACTCGAAATCTTCAAACATATTTTTATCTAACTCTATAAATAGAACATCTTAACTACCTAAAGTCAATTTAAAAATTCTTATTAAAATATTGAACGTAAAAGTTTTTTTTTCTGCATAATTAGATAAAATGACTTGAGCGGTGGTGTTCGATTGGTGTTTATATTATGTACCGACAATAAACTATTTGACTAACATTGACACTGATTTATTACTTAAATGTTTTGCTTTTCAGATCAATTCAAAATGAGCTCCGTAAAGAAGTTGCGGAGGCTCGCCTGCAATCAGCTGCTTTCTCCCCAAAGCTTGCCATTGTGCAAGTCGGTGGTCGCGAGGACTCCAATGTCTATATCAGAATGAAGTTGAAGGCTGCTTTGGACATTGGCGTTGAAGCCGAGCATATCAAGCTACCTAATGACATCACTGAAACCGAAGTGAGTCTAGATTTTTTTATGACAACCATGCAATTAGGATGCAACCATGGAGTTGCAGGGGGCAATTACAAAAGCTCTACAATAGAGTATAGAATATAGCAATAGTGTAACACATTTGTTTTCTGAAATAAAATAGGTGCGTTTGTTAGCATTTCATAAATGTTCGTCATATTTGTAGTGCAAACACTAGGTATGTAAATTGACTCACAATTGTTTAAAACAACAGCATACTGCCATTTTGAGAAAACATTTTATAGAATAATCGTTTTACCATAAAAGTGTTAAACTTGAACCCCCGACATTTGATAAGATAATATTGTTTTGTACGAGTGGACTGTTCCATAGTCTGATGTAATCATAATGTAATTTGTCATTAGCGTAATATTTGATTAATTACGCTATTATTGCTTTTTATCTATCATTATCAATAGCATTTCCTTATAAAGGGTATTTTGGCATACCTACCACTCTAGACAGAATTATTGGTTTGTTTCAAGTTTTTCTTTTCATCACAGTGCTGTTGTCCTGTGTAGTTTATTCCCTTAGTGGGCTGTGATGACACCCACGGGAAAAATAGGGGATTCAATTTATTGGAAAATGTGTAGTGAAGTTCAAAGAGACAGGTTCAACAATGAATCAACCACGATCCAGCCGACCTAGAACATCAAGACATCCCGAAAACGTCGAGCGTGTACTTGGAAGCGGTCGCTAAGAGCGAAACGCCGAGCGGTAATATCAAAAGTATAAAAATGTACGAGGCACGCCACGAGTCGCCGCTCATAGCTAAGCTCATAGCTTAGCATAGAACGGCTTTCGCCCTCCGCCCGAGGACGTGCGCGAGTGGCGCGAAGCCGCTCGCCGAGCCACCATGCTCAGATGGTCGTTCCGGCTGGAGACCCCACGCGCTGGCTTCTCAGCCGTGGAAGCTCTCCAGCCGGTCATCGCGGAGTGGGCAGGGCGGCAGCATGGGACCCTTTCCTTCCGCCTGACGCAGGTACTTTCCGGGCACGGAAAGTATCTGCAGTCGGTCGCTAGGAGGGAACCGAGTCCCGCCTGCCACCACTGCGACTGCAGTGAGGACACGGCCCTGCACACGCTGGCGGTCTGCCCCGCATGGGCGACGCAGCGCCGGGCCCTCACTGCAGTCATCGGAGGGGATCTCTCGCTGCCGGCCGTCATAAGATCGATGGCCGGCAGCGACAGTTGTTTTACCGCGGTCACAACCTTCTGCGAGGACGTAATCTTGCAGAAGGAGGTGGCGGAGAAGGCCCGGGAGGACGACATCCACTCGGAACCGATCCGCCACCGGCGCCCCAGGCGGCGGAGGCGCGCATGCCTGCGTCTCATGCCTGCCCTCCTGAGAGTGGCCGCGGATGGGCGGGACGGGTTTCCCGTCCGTCCGCAGTAGTAGCCAACCGCGAGGGGGCGGCGTCCGTGTGTGACCGGACGTTGCCCAATTAGAGAATTAAAAATTTGAGATGGTGTCAGCAACAGTACGGGCAGGCGCTGGGAGGAGTCCAGAAGGAAATCCTCTCCCTAGACTCCTTCCATTATACAGGCGCAAAGAGGGTCACACCGTGTGGTTTTAGTCGGTTCGAGTCCGACACACCACCCCGCCGTAACCCCCGACGGGGTGACGGTCCACGGGGATTTCCACACGTTAAAAAAAATAAAAAAAGCGGCCAAGTGCGAGTAGGACTCGCCCATGAAGGGTTCCGTATCAGCAGGTAACATCATATAAAAGTTCTTGTAGTTCGTTGTAACTTTGATCGATGTCTTTATAATAGTGTATAGATTGAATGAAAGGTAAATTGCGGTTTACGATTTATGATGTTTTGAAAAACTACTTACTTAGATCTCGTTCAAACCAATTTTCGTAGGTAGTTTATATGTTAATGTACAACATATATATTTTTTAGTTTTATTATTCTCTTATTTTAGAAGTTACAGGGGGGGGGGGGGGGGGACACACATTTTTCCACTTTGGAAGTGTCTCTCGCTCAAAGTATTCAGTTTAGAAAAAAAATATTTTAGAAACCTCATCATCATTTTTGAAGACCTATCCATAGATACCCTACACGAATGGGTTTGATGATAAAAAAATTTTTGAGTTTCAGTTCCAAGTATGGGGACGCTTAAACTGTGTGGTTTTTTTTCTATTTTTATGTGAAAATCTTAATGCGGTTCACAGAATACATCTACTGACTAAATTTCAATACTATAGCTCTTATGGTTTCGGAAAAAAGTGGCTGTGACATACGGACGGACAGACAGACTGACTTGACGAATCTATAAGGGTTCCGTTTTTTGCCATTTGGCTACGGAACCCTAAAAAATGGGCAGCTTTGTCAGTAAGAGGCATAATTGTTCCATACTTTTTTGAAGATCGCTGACGAAATGCTGTAACAATGAATACTGAGCGGTACATTGGCTTGCTACGGAACTATTTTTCAGCAGGGGCAACATGCCACTCTTTCGACGACTCATTAAATGCTGTTGGCGAAATTTTTGGACAAAAACTGATATCCAAAAGAGGTGCCATTAACTGACCACTTCGTAGCCAGGACTTATCCCCAATGGACTTCTTTCTTTGGGGATACCTTAAAGCAAAGTTTTCAACAGCAACCCAGAGTACCTAGACGAATTAAAGGAAAATATTAGAGAGTTAATGCAAAACATTTCACGAAACACTTGTGAGGCTGTCATTGAAAATGTTCGCTCCAGGTTGCAGCAGTGTCAAAGTAGTCAGGGATCACATATGGACGATGTAATTAAAAAAAAATCCCCATTTGTGTACTTTACTTTAATAATAAATAAACAGTTTTTATTTCACAAATTAATTTCTTTTAAATCATCATTTGAAATGTAAATGAACTTTTGCTCCCACCTGTACTTATCGAAAAGAATCGCGTAATAAAAGCGCCTTATAGAAAAATCATTCTAAGTGTTGCGCATTCTCTACGTGATATTATAATTATAAATTAATATTAATTCATGTGTAAATTATAAACATAATTTTGACTATTTCAATGACTTATCTGAACTCTTCAAGGTTAAAATTACAAGTATGCATACGCAATAACAAAAATAAAATAAGCGACTATTATTTTATTTTTAGCGACTATAACCCGACTATGTAAAACTTTGGATAAACATTTTGTAGCCATGCATCTATCCAACCTGGGTCATGATTTCGAATCTATGGACACTTCATTCATTAAAGTTGATAAGTAATGTATGTATTACGGTGGAATATACATAAATATTAGCCTTTATTTTAGCTTCGCCATAGTCGGGTGAAAACAAAATATCTTTGCACGAAGTAAATTGATAATAATTTTGCAGAAACCAGTATTAATCTGGTTTAAATTGTATTCTTACTTACAATACAAACTGAAAAAAAAAATTGTTACTCCACATTATCAATTTAACGATAACATAAGTCACAGTTCGTGGTCTTCAAAACCATAACATGTCAAATTAGAGTTAAAATACTTCGAACTATCTATAAACCATTCAACTAGTTTATTTTTATTAGGTGTATGTTTCTCTCTTCTTTCAATTAACACACTAAAGTGTTACTTGAACCAATTCCGTTCACACGCCCACCACTAGAACTTCTAATTTATTTTCTGCAGATCTTCAAGGTAGTATTAAGAGTCATACTGATTTCAGCACAATCTCACTCAAAATATCGACCCAAACCTGAACCTCTGTAACCCACCGCGAACACGAGTTATGACACTCGGGATTACTAGCGAAGTCCCAGGAAATAAAATTGTATTCGAACCCGCAACAATATTAATTGGAACAAAATTAGAGGAGTTGGAAATTTTGTTATTTCGAGTATTTTCGTTCCTTGCCACATGCAAAGGAGCGACTTGATTTACAAAAAGCAAGAGTATAATTATTATCCTACTTTTGTTGATTGGGAACTAAACTAGCGACATGCGGCTTAGCAGTCAGGATCGATCGAATGTTTTAGCATATATGAACCAGGCTCGTTGTATAAATCTAGCAACACCAACTAAGCATCTTGGGGGGCAATTCACTTGTCATATATTTAAGTTGCAGATGTCCATACGTGCATTAGTCAATACAAACCCCATTACTCGCTTCCTCCATATACCTACAATAACGATAGTTACGAGTTCAGCTGCGAATGTTTACCATTTGACAGAAATATGTATATATATATATGTATGTAACCAATATATTTCAACCAAATTAAAAATTTAATACATTATTAAAGGACATATATACGACGACCACCGGTCACGTGGTGGACAACCGTTACCAAAGCTCAGGTGGTGGAACAGACAACCCAACACCGAATGTCTTGGCGCCTTAAAACGAAGATGGCCGACCCCAAATAAAAAGGAAGAAGAGAAGAAGATTGAAACACATTTTTTTTTATCAAACTACAACATTATCGTCATTTCTAACCCGAGATGAACACTAATCCTAACCCACATCTAATACAGTTATACCAATGCCAAAAGATTTCTTTGACACGAATTGATAAGATTATCTCAATATGGTATCAAAGTTAATAATGATTCACACTATATTCGCTATACAAATATGGCGGGTACCTATTGCACGTTACTCTGACCGTTTTTGAGATCCTGACATCCAGATTCTGCAGCACTAGCAATAAAATAGATTACAATTTCATTCTTTTTTTCATTTCAAACTAAAAACGTATTCCGTTTATACAATCACACTGACAAATTATGTTTTGAAACTATGACGATCCAGATGTTAATAAACATCACCGGCAAACACGGAACTCATCCAATCTAAAGCAGTAATTATAAACTTCCAGTTGCTGGCGAAGATCACGAGCTTGAACGAGTCTCCGTCGGTGCATGGGATCATTGTGCAAATGCCACTGGATACCGTACATCCAATAAACCCTCACGTCATCACTGATGCTGTGAGCCCAGACAAAGATGTTGATGGGTAAACATTTCAATATTTGACTTCATTTTATTAAGTTTCACTAAAAGCTGCTTTAGGTATTTTTACGTATACTAGCATTCAACCGCGGCTGCGCCAGCGTCTTTGTTGGTTATCGCGGTAAACAGCAGCCTACCTTTTTTCTCAGGCCGTAGCCTGTCTGGGTACAAAATATTATTTAAATCTGTGCAGTAGTTTTTGAGTTTATCGCGAATAGACATACAGACAGACACTTTATTTAAGACACTTTTTAATTGTGTAGGTACAGTTATATCTGGATATCAGGTCTACTGTATCTATTAATACTTTATTTTAGTTTTTTTAATATGTATCTCTACCTACAGAATGAAATTAAAAAAATACAAGTACTTGTGTTTTAAATCCAACTGCACGTTTATAATGGATGTCGCCGACTCATTAGTGTCATAGTATTAAATTCAACAATTTTATAGCTTATTCAATCGTTACAGACATAGTCATGTGAACGGCGGCGCGGTCAGACCTAGATGGGTCACCGTTTGTGGCATGATGTTTTGAGCATTTCCGTGATATAGAGGTCACGTCAAGCAGTCGGTCCCGGTTGTTATTATAGGATAGCAGTCGTGTAGCTTAGTTGAAGACCTTCGGGGGAGTTTAATACATCCAACGGCAAGATTACGTAGCCACAACGTGTCTTGCCAATCCCTAACCCGCACTCGGCCAGTGTCGGGACGTATGGCCTTAACCCTCTCCTGAGAGGAGAACAGTGTCCAGCAGTGGGACGTTGTGGGCTATGTGTAATATGTGCGGCTTGAATGTAAGTTTTAGTGGGGAGAGCGTATCGGAAAAAATAGCGTGGATAGACTACCTACAAGCTGATCCACCGAGATGGTGAAGGTCACAGGAGTTGTGGAAAATCATGGGGGGGACCTATGGCCAACAATGGACGTCTTTCGGCTCTATAATACCTGTATCATTACATACTATACAATAAATATGCTGCGTGTGTCTGTTCGCCATAAACTCCAAAACCACTGCATTTTAATGAAATTTTGTACCTAAAGTCTGAGAAAGGACATCGGCTACTTTTTACCACGATAACCGACATAGACGCGGCCGGAGCCGTATGCACTAGGTGAAAAACACTTGTAAAACAGCGTCCGATTTCAAAATAACTGGTGAAAGAAGCTGAAGCTGTTTGTCAGATGGGTAGTAATCAGTAATGATAAATGTATTGTATGTGCATACAATTTTTTATTTTCATACAGGCTAAACACAGTAAACGAGGGTCGTGTTGCTGTGGGCGATTTTACTGGTTTCATTCCCTGCACTCCTGCTGGTTGTATCGAGCTTATTAAACGCGCTGGCGTTAGCATCGCTGGCAAGAACGTCGTGGTATTGGGACGTAGTCGTATTGTGGGGACTCCTGTCGCCGAGCTGCTGAAGTGGGAGCACGCCACTGTCACCGTCTGCCACTCTAAGACTAAGAACTTGAGTGATATCGTGAGTATGGTTTTTTTATACACCTCTACGTAATATACAAATGTGCATCTACATGCTAGTTTTTATAATAACAGCTATCTTTAATCCTACACTGTAGTCGGCAGCTTCCAATGAGAGGAAAAGGGTATTAATTTAAGGTTGCATGTAATTTGAAAATTTAATTGTATGCAAAAACTACTAAGGTAAAGTATTTGCTCCTCCTTGTGTCACCAGCTTTCTGCCAGTGAAAGTCCCCTCAAAATCGCTACATCCGTTCCAGGGATTAGTCGGAACAAAAAGAGAGGGAGATAAACAGACAAAAATTCCTTTTTTGATGTTAGTACCATAAATACTTTCGAATGCATTTATTTAGTAACAAACTGTTCATTTGATATACTGTATACTGATATTGATTTACTGTACATACAGACACTCTAATTTTATTTATTTGTATACATTGTCATTACGGTGTTGTAGTTTTTCTTGAGTCTCCTTTTAAGCAGTAAATTCCTACATGAGGAGATTAGTGTGTATTAGTTTTACTAATTAGGCAGTCAAGTAGCCAAAGATAATGAATGAATATGATGAACATACCTTTAAATCACGTTTTGTTATATTTTGTTAGGTATCGTGCTGTTTCTTAGAACAACTCCCGCATTAGGAATATGTCGCGGAGTCCTTTACACATACATGAAACGAACACAAAGAACACCCAGAATGAGAACAAAATTTTGTAGACCAAACTAAGTGTTGACCCATGTGGAATTTTAAACCCACAAAACTTGACACAGTAGAAAGTGGCGTGGTGTGGCGCCACTAGGTCAACCGTTCAGTCAGTTTTAAACTATCTCGCTTTGCTTATATGGCTTTTTCTTATTTAGAATATATTTTTATGTTGCCAGACTAAAACTGCTGACATTCTGGTGGTAGCCATCGGTAGACCTGAGATGGTACGCGGATCATGGATTAAACCTGGAGCCGTCGTCATCGACTGCGGCATTAATGCGATTGACGGTATGTCATTTTAATTTTTCAACAATACCATTCTTTCATGAACTTATAGTTTGACCCCGACTACGAGTATGTTTGGTTAATAATTTGTTAGAGGACTATTATTAGTGTCTGGCTCTAAATACATTTTACGTTACCTGGTTCGTGCCCATAGATTACAAACTGACTAAATTAAAGTCTTTCATGCAAAAGGCTAGGGGCTTAATTGGGGGAGCGAGCCTGGGAGAGGCTTAGGACTGTTCTGAACCGCCAAGTCCAGGAACAGGTCTGGTACCGCAGACGACTCACACACAAAACGATCTTTGTCCACAATAAGCGCAAGCTTGGGGGTGACAAATGAGGTCATTTGTTGCTCTAGCAGTAGTAGGCCAGGGTGCTAGCGCGAAGCGCCCGATGTTCGCATCCAGGGATCATCTGTAAGCAGCAGATGGTCCGAGGTACGTCGGGGTTCCATGGTTTTCCTTTCTAGGGTGCACCTGGTTCCCCGGTAGCTTGTATCTGAGACAGTGTGTGGTTTTAGTCGGTTTGAGTTCGACATAGCTACGAGGAGGTGGTATTCGAAAAGGTTTGCCACACAAACAAAACAGGGGCTTAAATTAAACTGTATGAATGACCATTAGTGGATTCTCTAATAAAAAAAAAATACAGTTTCTCGATCATGTATTATCTATTAGATTTTTGACTTTTGAGACTTGAGTTAGTTGATATTTTTAGATTTTTTTTTATAGTGTTTGGCCTGTTTTGGCCTAGGTATTTGTGAATAATCCGGCTAAATGTGAATGTTACTTATTCGTATCATGTTGTTGCTGTGCTAACTTGGTAGAAATTGTGTAATATTTCGTATGCAGTCTTATCGCGGTCATTTTACAATGTGCATTTGAAACTGGAACTTTCAATTTATACCATTCAATTACAATAAAAGTGACGTCACGATTAATTGGAGAACAATGGCCGCGTATAAACATATATTCACGGCAAAACAATGTTAAAATATTGATGTTTTTGGTAAAAGTGTACGATGTCGGCGACAATTGACGGAAGGCAGTCGAAACAAAACATCTCACGCTTATCCGTCTACATAATGAAACAGTAATCAGTTGTAGTCATTCGCCGTACCAAAGAACGGTGTAAACAATTAATTAAAACTAAAATTATAATCTATTTTTAGACTTAATTTTAGTGTAAGAAAATTCAGAACCGGTTATATAGTTTCTTGTGATAATGCATTAGTATACCTAGTGCTATCACAGTAAAAACTGCAATTAAGACTTGTAATTGGTATTTCTTAGTAAAAGAAACTGTGTCATGAAGTATTGTATAAAACTACCACATTATAAGCAAAACGAAGAGACTTGGCGAACCATTCTCACGTGAGCTCTGCACTTTATATACTTAATTGACTATTTAATAAAATAATCCACTTAATTTTTATGCAGCTAAAATAATTTGAAGATAAATTTGATTGACATTGCTGTGCTCGTTTAAGGTTGTGTACCTACCTATTTAAAATCTATAGGACTTTTGTGGTTAAATTTATAGGTGTTTGTGTCTTCTTATTGAAAATCTCAACAAGCAAATTATTTAAAAAGTTTGTTCTTCGTTATTCATAAGATATTAGTAGATACCTATTCTTAGAGTCGTCGATACCTATTCGTGTTAAAGTCCTCTTCGCCTTGGGATTAGGACCATAAACAAGAAATTATTATTTTGTAGGTATTCCCCTTTGTTTCCAATTTTTTACGGTTTTTTTTTATTACAGTTATGATTTTGGATAACTGCATTGTAATTACCAGAACTTATTGCGTTCAAAAGGAATCTCCCATACAAAATGGGCATTAATCTCAGATTTTAATAGATCGCAACGGTTTTTTTTTCATAACTAACATTAGTTATCTACGTATGTATTTTTTGTTTGTAATAAGTACAGTAATTTAGTATTAATATTTATCAGATCCAAGTAAGAGCAGTGGCAAACGTCTAGTTGGCGACGTAGCATATGAGGAGGCTGCGCTTGTGGCGTCGCACGTGACGCCGGTGCCTGGCGGCGTGGGCCCGATGACCGTGGCGATGCTTATGCGGAACACCGTATTGGCCGCGCGCCGACAGCTTAACCGCTTGCTCGCACCCACCTGGCCACTCCGACCGCTCAGAATCACTCCTTTATCACCACCGCCAAGGTAATTTTCCAGCCATTTTAATTTTAAATACATCGAGCATTTGAATTCTGGTCACTGAAGTTCGTATTATTCTTGTTGAAAAGTATTCGAGTTTATTTCATGTACTTTTGCTACCTTTCGCCCGCGGTTCCCTCTGCGTGTAAACGGTAATCGCGGTAAAAAGCAGCCTATGTCTTTTCTCAAGTTCTAGCCTATTTGTGTATCAAATTTCATTTAAATCGGTTCAGTAGTAGGCGTCAAAGCGCAACAGACAGACGGAGTTTATAATTTTTTTAAGGATCTACAGATCTATACTTAGTCGATTAAATATTCAAATGTTTGTTTTTATAATTGCAGCGACATTGTAATAGCTCGGTCTCAGAAACCGAAGGATATAAGCGAATTGGCACACGAGATCGGTCTGTTCCCGAACGAGGTGTCGCAGTACGGACGTACCAAGGCCAAGATCTCGCTCTCTGTTCTCGACCGACTTAAGGACACACGTGGTGGGAAGTACATCGTGGTTGCTGGGTAAGTTTACATAATTATTATTGTTTATTGGATAAAGGCCTCCTTTTAGAAAATTTGAAAAATGAAATTTGCCAAAAATTATGAAATAAAGGAGTGGAAAAAAAGGATATTCGCGTATAGTTAAATTTAATTTATGTTGTGTCAAACTTTTATAGAAAAAAATTAATGCCCTAATTAGAGTTCTGCTTCGTAAAAATGGATTAACCCAATATCTTCTTTTTTTTTCTAAGTCCGCTGATGGATGTATTTGTGCGTAAAGTAAATAAAATAAAAGCCAGATTGCTGCCACCACTTCAGTCTATGATCAAAATGGTCAAAACCACGTTAAATCCAACCGCGCGGTAAGGCGCGAGAACCGCCTTACCGCGCGGTGCACCGCTAAAAAACCGCTTAACCGTCACCGCCCACCGCGGCGGTGCGCGGTGCCGTGTGTTAATCGCCTAAGCTAGCAGGAATACCATGAAATTACAATATATGAAAGTGGTCATTCTTCTTAAATTTAAACTATTTTAGCGGGACAATGTACTAATGATTTATAGAAAGTGATTGACAGTGAATGAAAATACGGATCTGCCCAAGAACGAGACAGTTGGAGCTCTTTGAGAGAGACCCACGTTCAGCGGTGTACGGTGATAGATTTATTGAAACTATGTTTAGATTTTAATTTACTTTACTATTATAATTTTGTCTTTGCGCCCACCGCATAATATTTCTACATCCCCTGAACGGTGCCGCTTTAATGCCATGAGGCATTCTGTCACTGTCAGGACAGAATGCCTTATGGCATTATGTCCGCCTTTGAACGATATGTGCAAGAAGTTTCAAATAAATTCTCGATTATGTGTACCTACTGTTAGTAAGTATCCGTAGTTGCTTGATGCTAGGAGATATGGCGTTGAGGCTAGAGATTTTTCCAAGCTATATACGCCCCGCGGTTGTTCTTGCTCGTCCCAGATGAACACTGCATTTTTGCAGTATAAAAAATAACCAATATGCTATTCATATTTCTATCATATTTTTCTACAATAATAGCCTATTTGCCTTTGCAGGATAACACCCACTCCTCTGGGTGAAGGCAAGAGCACCACCTTGCTGGGTCTGGTGCAGGCCCTCTCCGCTCACCGCGGTCGCAACTCGTTCGCTGTGATGCGACAACCAAGCCAAGGGCCCACCTTCGGAGTTAAAGGTGGTGCTGCTGGAGGCGGCTACTCACAGGTACCTAATTCTTTTAGTTCAATAAAACTGTGAAAAAGTTCTGTCCAACAAGGTGTATTTCATAACATGCTTAATTTGACCGGAACCCTATCAATATCGGCCTATTATATTAAGGGGTAATAAACACAAAAATGGCATGTATTTTTTATTGTGATTTTTTTTGACTGTATTATTTTGATTAAATGTACTAATATAGAAGACTCAGTCAATAATGTTTCGGAATATTATTCTTTTGGTTCCGCCACAGGCCCTTTAATAAGGAAGAGGGAAGGAAGGAAATCACTTTAATTTTAGGCTCCAGACAATTAAATGGCACTCACGATATACACATCTAAGCAAAATCGAATATCTGAAACATAATCTAAATAACTACAATTGTCGGTAATTTTTATTGTAAGAAATAAATCTACTGTTTTCGTCAGGTAATTCCAATGGAAGAATTCAACTTGCACTTAACCGGTGACATCCACGCAGTAACTGCAGCAAACAATCTCCTAGCTGCGCAGATGGATGCCCGCATCTTCCACGAGCTGACACAGAAGGATGGGCCTCTGTTCGATAGATTGGTTCCCAAGATTAAGGGAGTCAGGAAGTTCTCACCTATCCAGTTGAGAAGGGTCAAACGCTTGGGTATCAACAAGACCGATCCTGACAGTTTAACGGATGAGGAAAAAGTCAAGTTCGCAAGGCTTAATATTGACACTAACAAGATTATGTGGAACAGAGGTATTTAGACATTACTATTTAAATAATTAGTTACGATTCTTTTTTTATATAATTGTGAATTAATATTCAGTGTTGGTTACTTGTTAGAATGTAAATGATATTATGGTTATAAATGTGGTTGATATTAGACTGTGAATGGCTAAGAAATAGAGTAAATATAGTATAAAGTGAAAGCGAGGTCAAACACTTCATTATAAGGCTGTTTAAATAAATTAATTGCTAACTTGCTACTGAATTGTTATGAGAAAAGCATAACGATTTTTATTTATCATTATAATCCCGTTTTACTAATATATATTACAATATCTCTAAGTCTTGTTAGGCCTTTTAAAAATGCTTTTTCAAAAAACTTGGTTCTGTATACATAATTCTTTTACGTTTTTTAGTTGTGGATCTGAACGACAGATATTTGCGCAAGATCACGGTGGGTCAGTCGCCGACTGAGAAGGGCTTTACTCGTGAAACGGCGTTCGACATCTCGGTAGCCTCCGAGATCATGGCTATTCTTGCACTCGGTAATGACATCGATGACATCAAGGAACGCCTCGCCAATATGGTGGTAGCCCTGGATAAGAGTGGCAACCCTGTTACTGCTGACGATTTGGTAAGTAAGCTTTATCAAGAGTGCTAATAGGATAAAAATAGTGCAAACTATTAACGCCTGACTAATTCTCAGAAACTGGTGAAAAATACAATTAATCTAACACTATTACTGCTGTTGGGTGGTAATTGATGGCACAAATTGTATCTCAGTATATGAACTTCAGTTGCCTTGGTACGAATACATGTATTGCTCAAACGGTCCCGATTGTTGGCATTCAGATTCTAGAAAAGAAAATAAATAGGAATCGTGCCGTACTCATACTTCGATGCGAAACATTTTTAGTAATTAACTACTTTATTTAATTAGCTAACAAACAGAGGCGTCTTTTCTTAGGGGCAGGGTGCTATAAGCCGGACATTTCCAAGTACGCTTTTTAGTCGGTTTGAGTCCGACATAACAACTTGCTGATGGTATTGACTGGATTTCCGCACAGGAAGAAAAAGGAAATCGGCTTCGGCACTATAATGAAAATAAAAATCAAATGTTTGTATACGAATACGTAATGTTTGTAAATGTTTGTATTGTATACGTATACGAATCAATTGTATATGAAATGCTAGAGTAATGATTTCACGGGATAGATACGCCTTTGATGACGAAAATCCGGTGTACATTTTGTATAACCATGAAAACGATTATTGAGCTATTGTATCCAAACCATAGAGGTCTTCACATGGTACACCGCCATCTATCTATTTTTTTTTTTTTTATGTATGTTCAGCGATAATTTCGTCATTTATGAACCGATTTCAAAAATTCTTTTTGCATTGGAATGGGTGTAGCTTACAGGTGGTCCCATCGTCACCATATCGGGATCTGATGATGGGATCCCAAGGAAATCGAGGGAACTCCTCAAATATCATAGGCACAATGTCGCTATTTGGGTACTCGGAATAGTTTTTCATTGAAGTCGGTTCCTTTTTGTTAAAATTATGAATTTTATATAAGAAAACTGATTTCCGATGAAGAAAGAAAGCAAGTGGTAAGTAGTGAGCATGTGTGTTGCAGGGCATGACGGGAGCGTTGCTGGTGCTGTTGCGCGATGCGTTCGAACCCACGCTAATGCAGTCGCTGGAGGGCTCGCCCGTGCTGGTGCACACGGGGCCCTTCGCCAACATCGCGCACGGTTGTTCCTCCATCCTCGCCGACAAACTCGCCATGAAACTCGCTGGAGAGAAAGGATATGTAGCCACCGAGGCTGGCTTCGGCTCAGACATAGGTTTATATCTTTTATTGATGCATTCATTATTCATAATAAAATATACCTATTTCTTTATTTTAAAATAAAATTAATACAGGTCCATGAATAATATATTATGACCAAGGCATTTTTTACGTTCATAATTAACATCTTATCACATCTGGCAACACTCAGATATGTTTGTAAACTTGTTTAAATTCATCAACACCTTTTTGTCAGGCTACTGCTCTAAATATGCCTACTCTTAGAAATTAGACTTTGGCATACTTAGTATACCAAGAAGATTGGTAAAGAGTGTTTCAAGTTATCTTTGTTTTTTTATTTTGCTCCTTTAGTCGCTCTCTAGGATGATTAGGCGTGGTGGCATTCTGTATTCGTTGTCATTCTTTAATGACTTCATAATACTTTTTGTCATTTCCTAAACCTAATGAGTGAAATAGATGCTATACAGAGCTTTGAAAAGCTTAAGTCCGGGTGTTGACCTCTAGGTATGGAGAAGTTCTTCGATATCAAGTGTCGCGCGAGCGGTGACACGCCGCACTGCGCAGTGATCGTGTCCACGGTGAGGGCCCTCAAGATGCACGGCGGAGGCCCGCCTGTCTCCCCTGGCCAGCCTCTACATGAAGTATATGTACAGGTAGGGGTTTTATTCATCTTAGATAAATTATCACATAGAGGCGGCTTAGCTATTGGGTGGTCACGGCCGGGTAATAATTGCAAGGCCCCCGTCGTGTAATCATTACGAGGTCCCGAGGAGGGTAATCATTTAAAATTGCCGGGCTCTTCAAAATTCATGTCATTGTGAAACTCTGAACGTGTAATGTGTTAATAAATTCGTAATGAAATGGCCTATATAAATTTCAACAAAAGTTTTTAACTTGATTTATTATTTATCTTGCCGAAACATTGGTATCGTATAAAATAATATGATTACTACGTATCAAAATGTTAAGATACAGAACATTTTTTTAAGATTGTTTTGCAAGAAAAAGTATATCTTTGAACATTTCAAATATTTTTGGGTAAAATAACAGGCACATAAATTCGTCTCAATCATGTGATATGGATTTTAACGTGCAACCAGGTGTTCATCCACAAATTATATATTATATCATCTACCCACTACACATTTCACCAATACCAGGCTATCGAGAAAATAAAAGCATTCTGGTATTTCCGACGTTACCAGACGTGAATTTCGCGAGTTGCCGCGAATAGTTTTATGATCAATTTTTCCTTACTCCATTTGCCTAATTAAACTTCTAAGAACAATCAAAGCCAATCCGTTCAATGTTAATGCTGTAATGAAAATGTTATGTTTCCAGGAAAATCTTGAGTTGTTGAGCAAAGGATTGTGTAATTTGGGCAAACATATAAGCAACGGTAATAAGTTCGGAGTACCTGTTGTTATCGCCATAAACAAACATGGGTAAGTTTGATATGAAAATACCAAGAAAACTGTCTCACACCAGAAATACAAGTCAACAGTAAACAGTCTTCAAAAATTATTAAAGCTCGAATAATAATTTAAAATGAGACTTGCACTCTTATCTAATCGCGTCGAATCTGTTTTTAAAATCGCTAATGTCTAAATTCTCTTGTATTACATATTACCTAATATTTTGTTGATATCATACCCACACGCATTTGTTAGTCTTTGAATAACCTTAACATTTCTAGGTAAATTTCTTTCCTTTTTCTTTATAAAAAAGACAAATCCGGCATTAGGAATATAAATAACTGTGTCGCGGGGGACTTTACGAACATACATGAAACGGACACAAAGAACATCCAGACTCAGAACAACAAATTGTGAATCACACAAAGTGTTATCCTACGTGGGATTTGAACCCACGACACTTGGCGCAGTAGGAAGCGGCGTGGCGACCGCGTAAGCCACTAGACCAACCGTGCTAGGGCTAGGGTGTCTGATTTTTTCTTGGTGAATATGTATATGTTTAGTTGTATTTATAATTTTTATAATATTAGTGAATGAAGACACCTCAAACACAACCGTCTGATCTCAAACAAGCCACATCCTATACAAAGTATCTAAAGTATCACATGTCAAACAATGTCATGGTAATGACCTGACATTGTTTGTGTTCATTGCTCAATTACTTTTCGGATGGAACTCGAAATAGACATGTACATGACGCGTTTGGCTGAGGACACAGAATAATTAACGACTAGACCACCAGGCTGATCAAAAATTAATAACAACTTACGCTAACAGACGAACAGGCCTAGTAGGTCATGTTTAGTATTTCAATATTTATATTTATGAGACTACCAAAGTGGTAGTCACTTTGGCCTTTGCCTGATGGAAAGCATGGTAGTCACTTTGTCTGATGGAAAGCATGAGTTACCCGAATCAGCTAAATTTAATATGTATAAATATGTATGACTGCTGCGTTTGAGGTCTCGGGTTCGATTCCCAGGTCGGACCAAATGTTTGTGTGATCTGCAAATATTCTTTCCGGAGCCTGGGTGTTTTCTATGTACTATACCTAATATGTATGTATTTAAAAAAAAAGAGGTATGTTTATGGATTTATGTCAGTTGTCTAATACTCATAATACAAGCTCTGCTTAGTTTGGGACTTGATGGCGTTGCAACGCGTTGTCTCTATAATGTACGAAAAAATAGTAATATCGAATATAGATCGAATATAAAAATACTTTTGTTTCCCAGAAACGACACTCTCGCAGAGTTAAACATGGTCAAAGAATATGCATTGAAGAACGGCGCATTCAGGGCTGTGTTATGTGACCATTGGGCCAAGGGTGGGTTGGGGGCCCTGGAACTAGCCGACGCTGTCATCGAGGCTTGCGATTCCTCCTCTAATTTCAAATTCTTGTACTCGCTCGACTTATCTATTCAAGACAAGATCAAGAAGATTGCTACTGAGATGTATGGCGCTGGTAAAATCGAATACACTGATGAGGTGATTGAAAAGATCAAGCAGTTCACTGAAATGGTTAGTAATATTATTATTGAAATAACATTTGAACATTTTTGTATCATATGAAACAAAGCCAAACAACATTGTTGACACACTATCAAGAATGTATTACGACATCAAAATGATGTTTTTAAATAGTGACCCTGCAAAATTTCTGTTGAGTTTTTCTCAGAAATTTCCTAAATATATATAAAGTTCTCTAACAAGCTGTAAATATAAGTGATTCAACACGTACCAACAGTACTGTAAATATTTTACCTACTCAACATAACTGCATAGACCACAATAACCAAGTGGTCCAACCCAACGGTCACACATTGCAAAGATGAGCAATCCTAGCCAGGTTAAGTAAGACTTTGGCTCGCTTTATCGCAATTCGATGCCTTCAAATATTAATTGATAGATTATGTGTTTTAAAATTTGAGTAGAAACGACTACATCTAGTACTTATAACAAGAGTTGTACTCATTAATGCTGTTTACAGTGAATATTTGCCGGAGGCGATTCCTGTAGTGTGTATGATTTATGACTTTAAAATCATTGTTTATGAGACTATTTTCAAATAATTCTGAAATAACTTTTTTCAATAAAACCATTTAATATTGTAATAGCACAGCATAAGCATGGCATATATTTACTGGCGTTGAGCAGCAGATGGATTGATATCGATTGCCTGCTGATCGAATCAGAATGAAATTATCGCGCGTATTCTCCTATCTTAATAGGGAATACCCAAACTCACATGTTATTGGTGTAAAGTCCATAAATGTTTATTAGCACCGCCGTGATCCAGATTTTTGCGTTCAATAATGCTAATTTGGGAAAACCTAAACCTTGAATAGCGATATACCTACTATCTACCAATACTTTTATGAATGATGTTCTCCTGGCCTATTTCGACCACGGCGCCCAGCCCCAATGGAGACCAGCAAAGATATTATAGTGTACAAGTCTGTTTTCAAACACAGGTGCACTCTCTGTTCCCTCTCTCTCATAATCCGATTGCGCGGGTTATCGAAACTTCCAAACTCCGGCCTGTTAATAAGTATTTTTATAATTAGAAAAACATTTTGGACCGCCCGGGATTCGAACCCGAGATCTCGTGATCGGCAGTCGCATACGTAAACCACTAGACTAGCAAGACAGCAAACCACTATACTAGAATTTTAAATATAGATCATATATAGATGACATAGATCTAAACACCAACACGTTACGATTTATCTAGGCTCAGTCGTATCTAATACAATGGTAACTCCTTGCAAAGTTCAGTTAACCTAGCCAGGTCAGTCTATGTGGGTGGCCATTTTTGTCAAACTGAGACATTTTCATGCATCGGAGAGCACACTAGGTAAAAAGTATTTTTGTATCACACGTAAAAAAGCCGAACGACATTGTTGAGTCACTTTCAAGAATGTTTTGGGTACGTTATCAAAATGTTGTTGGTAAATATTGATCCTACAAATTTCAGTTGGGATTTTCTCAAGAATTTCGGCTATATATATTATAAAGCTGTCTAATAAACTGTAAATAGACATGATTTATACGTAAATATACGTGGGAACAAAAGTACCATAAAATATATTCATTAATATAATTTTATCTACGCAACATAACTGCGTTAATCATGAGGCAAGTATGTGAAATTAGAACTACCAAGTAAAACACAGACGCGTTAATTTTTATATAATCTTATTTATTTAAACCTAAAAATAACAAGTATACTTATATAGATATAAAAATATTTGACAATTTTTGTTTAAATTTAAACGCCTGGGGTATTTATCGCAGGAAAATTAATTTATTCGAAGTAGGTATATTCATAATTATTTTTTGAAATGTTGCTACTTTCTAGAAGGCTTATTTCACATTTTTTGTTCACAGGGTTACGACAAGTTCCCGATCTGCATGGCTAAGACTTCCAACTCACTGACCGGTGACCCAGCCATTAAAGGAGCTCCTACTGGTTTCACGATGCGTATCAACGGAATATTTGTGTCAGTAGGGTCTGGTTTCGTGGTCCCTATGGTTGGAGAGATCTCCCGCATGCCTGGGCTGCCCACAAGACCCAGCATTTATGACATAGATCTAAACACCAAGACCGGAGAAATTGAAGGATTGTTTTAAATGGGTTCCTGTTAAAGTCTAATGTTTTTGACCCTGATTCTGAAATTTAATCAATGTTAATAAAAATATGGTAATAAATTCTGTTTGTTATTTGAGAATGAATCTGAGCAAGAATCTTAAAATAAGTTGATGTGGTAAGCAAAGTTATGTGCAACACCGGTCAGTAGCAGTGTCTTTTACTGATATTCCAGTTAACATAGGTTAACTGGAATATCAGTAAAAGACAATCAATCAGTGTTGCAATCTATAGTTTCACCTCGGAACGAGAGAAAATAAGCTCTATATAGATAAAATAACTCATATACATACACCTTTATTTTGATGTTCTAAAAGTCTTATCAAATATCATAGCTTAACAACAAAGAAAACAAAAATTTGTTTATCGTGGTTATCTTGGTTTGTTTCACTCCGATGATGTTAACATGTACCACAAAAATGTAGAGCACAAAATTTGCGACAAATTTGGTTATATTTTTTTGTGTACGTTCAACTATTTTAAAGATAGAATGCGGAGGATCCATAGGACTCAGCCCTACTTAATATGATAGACACACAGTCTATCATAAATCTTAATGAAACCCTGTATGATGTTTATTTATTATATTTAATTTTATTATAATTTATATATTTGTAGAAACTCAAATCTACTGGGATCGCTAGTGGGCCTCATATTTTTCATTGCGAGTAGACGTGAGTTGGCAGGCGAGGAGAATATTCTCGTACAATCACTTTATTGTAGCTCTCGATCACCGAACCCGTGGTGCTCACACGAGATGATCCACGATAATCACATAGCAACTACTACTAGAGTCAGAACTTACCCATAGAGCTTGGAAAAAAGTTTCAGCGCCTCCAGTGTTCGAGCGGGGAACTACTTTATAATGGCGGGTAATTTGAACTCGACACTATTTCCGAAGTTCTTGATTATTGTTATTGTTTACTTTGTAATGAGATGAGAGGAAAGAAACATTTATATAGTTAAACATATTAGTTTATTTATACATATTTTCTAGACCATCTAATCACCAATATCAAAGAGAAGGTATAGGTACATAATATTTAAGTAAGAAACAAAACAAAATAAATCACTTTTATCTTAGGAACAAACTAATTTCTTCTAAACTTATTCGTCGTTTACCTAACAACGTCGTTTACGTCGTTATTTATTCGTCGTTTACATAACAAGGCCTCTTCGTGTACCTGGCACAATACAATGTTCTTCAAAATGTTTCTCACATACCTTATATGATTTATATACATTGTCTTTACTAAGAGCATTTAGTTTATCATTCCCAATATTTTTCAACCAAAGATCGAAAAGATAAGGTGAAGACTTGGGAAATCTATGCCGTTTACTTTCCATGTCTTGGCAGTTGGGAACACAACACTTTTTATTATATTTAGGCATGGCTATATTTTTATGGCGTAAGAAATAACTGAAAGAAGCAACATTACACTGTACACAATCACAAAAATCACAAAACATTTATTCATTGTAGGTTTGAAACACAAAGTACAATGTTTATAGGTTAGAATAGAAAACGAAAATCATATCTTAAAATCATAACTAATTTTGACATAAAATTTAGAGCAATCAAATAGCCCGACGCTAGCGCCAAATCTATGCAGCGGGTGAGCGGGACCCTAACAATTATTTGACATCTCCATATGAGTGATTTCTCTAGTAGTAGTTGCTCTGTGACGATAATTCTGCTCGCCAACGACATCGTTCCATTTGAAAGTAACTCACGAACGAATGAACGAACAATAATCATCTAAGGATGGGATAAAATCATTTTCACCTGTGATCCTTGTCTATGACTAAGAATCACAGGTGACAATGATTTTGATCTTGATTTTAGTTGATTACTCTTAAGTCCATGTGGTGACCTATTAAGAATAAAGAGTATCACTACCCCTATTCATCCCGCGGGTGTCGTCAAAGGCGACTAAGGGATTTATCCCGGATTACCGGTCGCACGCGCCAGTTCCCGGTGTTGTGTCAGTGTCTTACCTTCAGAGACTTAACTGTGTTGCCAGCTAAAATAATCGATACGCTGACATATTTATTATTATATATCAGTAATTACATTATTCTTAATAATATTTCTCACGCTTCCTTTTAAGCAGCAGAACGGGCTCTGTAATGTGCCTTGAAAGAGTATGAACTCTTTCAAGGCACATTACAGAGCCCGTCCTGTCCACTACTGGACATGAGTCCAGTAGTGGACTTCTTCTTATCGTGTCAATGGCAACACTTTACACGGATTTGGCCCAGTACTCGGCGACACGGATTGTGTTTGTCCTTGCTTGATGCAGGCCGTCAAGCGTACACGAATCTGGGATCGCGGGGCATGTCAATAAATGGTCCATTGTCTGTGGTGGCTTGGGTCTAAAATCTCCACCTTGTCAGATTGTCCTTAGATCTTCAAATCTGGGTACGCGGCCTATTAAGTGGACTGCAACGGGCTTATGTTGATGATGTAACTTATACGAGATCTACTTTTTTATTTATTTTATCTTTATTGCACACCACTTTTCAGTATAAAACGTAAGGGTTTTCAGCGTATTATCTCTCATTCCGAGATTGACCTCTTTATTTTGCTTATGATAACTTAGGAAGATTTTGCTAACTTTTAACAATACTTATAAAATGTAGTTTATAGTTGTAATTTCACAGAATTAAAAATTATTTAATAAAAACAATTTTTGACGTAAGTTTCTTACGGACGGAGTTAGGAGTTAACAAACGTTAAAAATATTAATTTACCTTTGAATTTTACGGCTTTGGAGTCGTTTGATAAACCAGTTGGACTAGTCCTATGGTTAGTGTTTGTCATTGTCGGGTAGGACGCACTGGTTATATACTTCAGTCTATAGTGTTTGTGATGCAGCTTTCCATATGCCACTCAGCTCAGACTAATCCTTTTGTCGGCCTACGGAACGGGACATCATGATTTTTGTCTTTTCTATGTTCATGTCTAGTCCTATTCGTTTTGAAGAATTGACAAATGATGCGCAATTTCAGTAAAATAATAATTGTGCGTGAGCTATTAAGGTGTAACTATAATAGTTATTTTTTTAATCCTTTCGGTTTTGTTTATTGGATAACAGCAATAAACATTAAGTATCTATTTATACCTCAATGCCTCATTATCGCGAGTTAAACCAGAACCTATCAAATAACAATGAATGTAAATCTGAGAGATTTAACCTTGATACCTTATTTGGTTGTTGAAAAAATCCTGACAATGCCTTTTAGATCACCGTAAGTACATGATGAACTCATAGTACAGCGTCATTAAGATTAACATCTACACTAAAGACTACTCTACATAGTTTGTAAATTCTTCACGAAATAAACTCAAATCAATATTTAAAATCATCATCGTCGCTTTCAGCTCCTGCAAGCTGTCTTTCATGAGTCGTCACTTCACCTGGCCTGTTCGCGGCCTAGGTAAGTACTTACTCAACGTTGCGTGGGTCGCAGAATCCACTCTAGCTAGAACCAGTTCAGTCATGCTAAAGATGATAAAATAGGTTGTATACCTAATTGCTTCAAATACTTGTACATTTTGCACACGTTTATTCTTGCACACACAATTGTTGTTATTATGGTAAGACTGACGAGATTATCCGTCCTCTTTAGTCAAGTTGCTGTTGCTGTGAAACAGAAATTTGATAATAGTATTACTAAACTCAGAGGCTGCCGTAGCCTTTGGCGCTCGTGTTCTATTATTACCCTAGCGCCCTCTAGTAAGCGCGTTTCAAAACTGAATAGGTACAGAACTCAACATAATCGTTATGTCTTATATATTATCAGTTCTTGTTAAATGATCGACCGTGTGGTGACGGATAAAGAATACAGAGTGTCACCACCCCTATTCATCCCGCGGGTGTCGTAAAAGGCGAGTAAGGGATAAACTAAGCAAGACAACATCAATGCAAAGAGAAGGAAAACTTGAAACCAACCCTATACCAACCCGTCTGGCCAGCGTGGTATAGTAGGTCAAAACCTCCTTTCTAAGGAGAGGCCTACGTCGTTTGGACTGTTATAGGCTGTTGATGATGGTGGTGCTCTTCTAGCACACGGCACACACACTTTTGTATGATAGTTGTGCTTTAGATTGTATTTCTAAGTTGTATAGAAGAGACTAATTAATGTGCTATAAAATGTTAATATATTTTCAGTTTTAAAAACAAGACTGACGAAATAAAATCCCTGAACTATGAACTTCATATTCCCACTTTTCTTATCGTCTTTTTCATCTTGTTTGTGCTTACAATTTGTGACGTGTATCGTCGTTGTTTTACATGTATCTTTGGGTATCAAGGTAGGTACATCATACAAGCAATGCTAAAAAGACATTTTAGAAAACGCCACAAAAATCAACTAAAAAAATGAGCAAACAAAAAAGATAAATAGGCTACTCCATACTGTATAAACAACACAGGTACAGCCCGCAGCTTCATGGTTCATGCTAGTGTCAAATATTTAAGTATTCAGCTCAAATGTTTAGTGTTTAGTATGGACGACGTATGGATACTTCTATATATATGTTTGTATGATCTAATCGATGTGCAAAGATTAAAAACCGATAACGACATTGACTGATTTGTAATCGAATCGTTATGCAATAATACTGTAATGAAGTTGGACGTATTACTTACACTAATCGTATTTATTGTTTGGTATTTATTTATATGTTACAATACCTACTTTCTTTTTAACTGACTTTACTAAAAGGAGGTTCTCAATCTATAAGTATGGGTACGACTGATGAGTTTGTTTGTTTGGTTGAACGAGCTAATCTTAATGAGTAGGTACTGGTCCAATTCGATAAAATACTTTTAGTACTAAAAAAGCCAATTAACCGTTTATTAAATTAACGACAAATAAATTGATTCTCGCTTTTATAACATGACGCTACGGGCAATAGAAGACGCAGATGAAACTGCGTGGGTAGCTAATTCGGTTGTAATTTTTAGGTTGGTTATCTAAAACTTTGTCATTTGTGATCCGATTTAGGACTTTGTTTTCATTTAAATAGAAATATCGAAATTGGAAAATAATTACCAGGAGTTCTTGTGAGTTGTGTGGATGTCATTCCTATGGAGTAGAACCGGCAAGAAACTCCATAACGAGACTTTTTTTTCGATATTTTATAAAACACTTTATTCTTTAGTCCTGATAGGGCAGAAGATTCAACGGATGATACTTCATTATTGGCCTATCACCGTCCACAGCTGAACGCAGGACCATCGTGCTGCAGGTTCCACTTAAACATACTGGTTCTCTATGCGATGTCGGTTACTCTAATTCTCTGTCGAATAGTTTTCAATGCCAGTGAATTTAACTATACGAGTTTATGTGTGTATCGTATATGTAAACTTTATATACGCAATAGTGTGTAGCCTGAGCTAATCCACAGCATATCACGTACCTTTCGTCATAACATGAGCTAAAATATACGCCCATGAGCTTAGTGCATTTCATATTTTTAGCGTCATTACTTTAAAAAAACAAATTGTTTCACTGTTGTTTTCAGTTTTTTGTCTCACATCGATAAAGCAATATGTACAAAGTAAGATAAAATGAGTTTGTATCCAAAATAAATGTTTCCCTTAATATGTATTTAAAATAAAATGGGTTCTTTAGTTTTGAAAAATGAAAACCTTTACACATTTTTCTGAAATATAAATGAGGTATCATAACTTTATAAACGAATATAGCTGTAGAATGTTTCCTAAAGGCACACAAGATCAAAAACAATTCCAACAATTAACACAACCAGATGGTGGGGCAGTTTTAGCTCATGCAAATAAATAACAAATAATGAGGTCAGAATCAATTCAGGCACAACATTGTTCGTAAGTTTTCAAGAGGAAGTTCTGCAGTTTTCGACAACATTCATAGCAGAACAGAAATTGTAATATTAGTAGATATGAACATATCTACTAATGTTACAATTAATAAAATAACTCTGATTAAAAACATGGAATGTCACCACACCTATTCAACCCGTAAGTGACGTAAGAGGCGACTAAGAGCCAAACAATGCAGGGCAATACCAATGCAAAGAAAATAAAAATTTAAAATAAATGTAACCAGCGTGGTATAGTCGACCAAAACCTCCTTTCGAAAGAGAGTCCTATGTCAAGCAGTTGTCTGTTAAAGGCTGTTGATGATAATGATGTTACTCTTAACTCGTCAAAAACCCTAAACGTCCTACTGATGGGTTCGAGTCTCCTCTCAAGAACGGGTTAAAGCCATATTTCCCCACGCTGGCCGAGTGCGGATTATGGACTGTCACACAACAAAACACGGTGTGATTACGTGATCTTGTCGTTGGATGTTTTTAAGAAACCCGAATGCCTCCAAATAAGCTTCACGTCTGTTAACTTATGATAACAGCCGCGACCGACTGATTAACGTAACCTCTGAATCACGGCAACGCACATAACATATGTGATCCGTAAACGGTAACCTATCCACGTTTTGACCGTGCAGTCGTTTTCATTTCATCCGTAAACGGTAACCCATCTACGTATTGACCGTCCAGTTGTTTTCATTTCATTTATTTATTCAGTAAACATTTTTTACATTGTATGTGAATTTTAAAACAGCTACAACAGTTACAAATAATAACACAGATCAATTATTATTTTAAACATGATAGCAGTTAGTCCTATGGTCCATTTAGTCATTCGCAAAAATATAATAATGTTAATAAATAATAATATTAATAAAATGTCAGATACAAGAAAAAACACCATGCATGAACAAAATTCATAAATGCCCACAAAAATAATAAAATTGATGACATGACACAAAATACCATGAAAATAAAAGAAAATAGTTAATGACAAATCATTGAAAAATAATGTCATTTCAGCAAAAAATATAATAAAAAATTCTGACATTTGTAATTCGGTTCATATTTCAGCAACAGAATAATACCATTTTTCCAACAATAACTTTCTCAGTACACTTACATTCCTTTTTATCCCCCAATTATCTTTTATTTATTAAAACACACTATAGAAAACTATACTCGCACACTAAATGGTAGTCAATTAAAAGATAATTTTCCGTGGTATAAAATTGAAAAAGATGATACATTACATTAATTGTCCTGTCAATGTATTTGTTTGCGTTAGAAGCAGTCGTACAATCAGCAGGATCATCAACATGCTATATCTAAAGGCATTACATTGGGACAAAAAAAAATATCGAAAAAACCGGTCTGGTCCAAACTGGAAGGTGTGCTGAACCTGACCGCTATTGTTGAAACTGGGATCAAACTATTTTTAGTAACAATTATGGTATAGTAACTTTATTGATTTTAATTATCGATTTCAAAAGATATCAGAACTTAATGCAATTATATCTAGCTGAAATCGCATTTATTATCAACGTCTGTGTGAAGATCCCTTAACATTTGGTTGCTAAATTTACTCTTTGCTGTACTCAGTACGTTCGCAGTTCGGCGTCAGGCATGCCGTGTTACAGATCTTATCGTTCGTGTATTGTGAAAATTATTATAATGTGATGTGAAAACTCAGTGTCTATTGGATATAAGATTTATATTCGAAAGTCGACCACTACTTTCGAGATAAACAAAAACAAAATTTTAACAAGACATTTTTTCCAAATTCACGATGTATTGTATAAGAGCAGTAACTTTATTTTGTTTCTTTTTATGTATTTATCAAGTTATAGCCGAAAATGAAACGGTAACCCATTGCTGCCCTGAAGGCCAGGCTCTTTTGTTTAGTGCTAATACTGTATGCTGGGACCCAAAAACTAATGTAACTGTCCCGATAACTATGCGGTGTACTGAGTACATTCGCTTTAAAAATTTTAATGTTACCGAGGATAAAAAATTGAATTTGAAATTTACAGAAGATAATATTGAAGTATTTGAAACGTAAGTATAAGAGCTAAAATTTATCTATCGATAGCACGACAATGCGTAGTAACTAAATAAGTAAATTAGGTACATTTTTGACTAACACATAGTATGCAAATTTACATAACTGCCACTAATAAGTTTTGTATTTTTATCTTTAGTATACAATATTTTAAGATAAGTCCCCCGACGCGTCTGTTTTCCTTTTTCTCTGTTTGTCTGAAGACAATGACCTCTATAGTAAGTACTAAACGGGCTCTCAAACGGTTTTTACTGATGAATGAAATGATTCATGAGATTTCATAAGATTGCATACTTGTAAATTTAGCAGAAATATGACGCGGTTTCATAAGAATTTTGGATTTGGATGGAGTACTATTGAAATGTAGCAAGCAATATTTCATTAATATCACAAATGCAAAAGTGTCTGTCGCGCTTTGAACCCAAAACTTTTGAGCCGATTTAAATGAAATTTGGTGCACAGATAGTCTAGAGCCTGAGAAAGCGCATCATACACTACTTTTGACCGTGATAACTGAAATTGACACGGGCCGAGCCGCGAGCGAAAGTTAGTATTTACACATATTAATAAAAGATACTGCTCGGAAATATTTATAAAATCGGAAATATTAAAATAGATATACTGATTCAAAATTTTGCTTTTAAAAACTCTTACAATATTTTAACAGGCTTCATTCCCAAAAGAAAATTGCAAGCTTGTTACGACTATACGACATCAATTAGTATTATTAGTAAGACGTAGTACTTCGACCAGGTACTTAAATTTAACTAAAAGTTTCAGCGATAACGCAACTTTGCGCCATTTCTGTGAATTTCGGCAAGCTACAATTATAAATATCAATTTTAGTATTGATTACGTTTATAATGCTTATTGCGCGCGATAAAGGGGCGAATTTGATGGTAATTATAGTAAAAACAAATATAACTTTTTGAATGAGATCATCACTTCATTAAATATTTATAAGTTTAAATTGATTTCATCTCAATAAGTAGTTTCAGTTAATGTATTTGAATGCAACAGTCACGCACCACGCAACAAAAAAATATTTAAGCGTTCCCACGAGTACTCGAATTTCTGAACATTTTCGATTATAACTTTTTATTTAGAGTTCTACAACAAAAAGTTACTCGACCAAAGTTGTTGAGACTTTAATTTGCAACAAAAAATGTTAACATTTTTTTTAATATCAAACAAATATTTTAAGAGATATCATAAAAACCATTTTAACCCCTATTTTCAAGATATAAAATACGCAAGGTAAGGCCTAAAAAATGTAACATTTCAATGGACTAAATGCTGTTTCGTACAGAACGGCCTCTCGCGTAAAAGATGTGTTGCGACACGGCATGTGATGACCAAACACAGATGTTCAGCATATTTTATTATTTTAATAAGTGTACATCAGTTAATTTATTAGGGTTCCGTAGAACTTATAGATTCGTCATGTCCGTCCATCCGTACTCGACTTACTGTCCAAACGTTTAGTGCTAGAAAAATTAAACTTTTCATGAAAATGTGTTTCTATCACGTTGGTTGACAAAGGGCTACAATAAAATCATGAAAAATATTTTTATTTGGGGTACATCCCCTACAAGTAAAGTGGGGATGTTTTTTTTCTTACGTCTACCACATCGTGTGTGAGGTAGTTTGAATTAGATCTTTTAAAAATATCTGAGACGATCTTTTGATTTGGGTATCCTTTTGCGATTTATTCAACTTTAAAGTGCATTTCACAAAACAATGCGTCCTTTTTTTTATGTGTGGAAAATCATCATGGACCGTCACCCCACCGGGGGTTACGGGGGGGTGGTGTGTCGGACTTGAACCGACTAAAAACCACACAGTGTGCCCTCTCCGCGCTTCTCCGTTTAGGAGGTGGAAAAGTCCAGGGTGGGATCTCCTTCTGAACTTCTCCAGCGCCTGCCCGCTCCTGATGCGGGTACCGTCTCGGTACGACGACCCTCTGTCGTCTGATGTCGTCCTCCGGGGCCGTCTCCGCCGCCTCCTTCTGCGTCCTTCCCTAACCCCTCTAAAAGCTAAACGGCGGCTCGATAAATCTGCAAAAATTCAAGACGGTAGTCCATGTGATCGACTTTACAGAAAAACTATAACGGCTTACGTAACTTTTTTAGTTAAGAACTTATAGAGGCTTAACTTATAATATACTCTTACTTGGAAATCTTCGTACAAAAATAATGAAATAATAAATAAACAACAATTATCTGTAGGACACGACGAAAGCCATTATGGGTAACTAGGGAACCCTATTCTATGCGTAGCCTGGCACGCACTTGGCCGATATTTTTTTAAATTTGCATGACATGTGTAAGATGGCTTCAGTTGCTGATTAAATCGAATATAACTATTTTTAGAAACATCTTGTATCGTTAAACGTTCTTACAAATGACCGTTAACATATAAAATGTTGTTAAGAAAATAATAAATATTATTATTCGTACTAATACTAATAATCTGATACTAATCTGATGTCGTGCTTTCACACCAAATCTACTGAACCGATTTAAAAGAAATTTAGTACTCAGTCTAGAACCTGAAAAAGGATACTTTTTACCGCAATAACCGACAAATATGTGCGAGTCGCGGGTAAAAACTAGTAATTCAATTAAAGGTGATTGGTATAAAAAATTGAGTGGTTTTAATGTCCTAAAATTTATAAATTACTAGCTTTCGCCCGCAGCTCCGCCCGCGTGTATGTCGGTTATCGCGGTAAAAAGTAGCCTATGTCCTATTCCAAATTCAGTTCTATATTCATACCAAGTTTCATCAAAATCGGTTCAGTGGTTTGGGAGTGAAAGCGTAACAGACAGAGAGACAGAGTTACTTTCGCATTTATAATATTAGTAGGGACTATTGGTCAACCATGTGAGTTTACTAAAGACAGTTCTTAATAATATTAGGAACAGTCCAGACGTATTTAATCTTGTAGGTTTCTCTCGTCTCTAGCTAAATTTTATTCACAATCATTAAACAAATCTGAATCCTGTCTTTTGCAGATTTTGTATAGGGAATTTAACCCACATAAGAGACGTGTCTTTTAAGAGGATATCTTTGAGGGCTGTAATATGTGCTGACGAACCAGAAGAAGTTCTCGACGACAGGGTACTGGGATACTGCTTGATAGTTTCATTGTTATTCCTCGTTCCCACAGCTATTGTCTACTCTGCGTTACCAGAACTCAGGTAAAATATTATTTTGTTTACTTAAAAATCAATCTGATAAACTAGGACATACATGTACATATAAACCCGCGGTGTTGATAAATCTTCAATTTTATGTACTTGTACAGATTGGATAAAGGTGCGATATAAATGTTATTGTAGCCGAATTTGTGATTATTATTAGCACATTAAATCTGACTGGCACTACTTACATTTAAGTATAAGAACAAGATGGAACTGTAAGCAGTAATGAGAAACATAACTATTAATTAGGTACTTATAGAAAAAGGTCTTCGAAAAAGTTATAACTTCTGGTCATAACTTTTTCAGAAGAACCTTTATTTATTTGAGTGAGATTAATAACTTTTTAATTTTAATTTACTACTTTTATTCTAATAATATGCTTTGATAGTTATAATATTGGAAAAAAACGTGTAAAAATAGGACCTACCTATTTCATTTTCCTGGCATAAGCATGTGAAAGAAGCTGTTCTTTATTATTATTATATAAGATCAGCGGATAACTTTATTCTTCTTTGGCCTTAAAAGAACTTAAAAATTTAAATAGATCTCAATATACTTAACGGTGTTTTGCGTCAGACATTTGATATGCTAATGACGTAGTATTTTCGTGGAATGAATTCATCACCTAAATATACATTTGCTCTATCGAATACTATATATAAACTATTTTTCAGAATAGACATATGATTTATACATAATTAGCTTTATGCTGATAATTAAAGCTTGTACTTTTATTTGTATTGTAAATACTATGACAAATCGCCATTAATGATATAAATTATTTGTCATAAGTCAAAGTACCATCAAATCATAGACAAAGACATAGATCTACTTAGAAAAGAGGTTTATGCCTACTTACTATACATTATACTATACTTACCTAACCACCTGGCTAGATGGTTTGTCGTAGTTTGTTTCAAGTGTTTCTTCCCTTAAAGTGACGTTGTTCTGTGTAGTTTGCCTCCTTAGTCGCATCTTGCAACACCCTTGGAAGGAATACTGGCCGTGGTGATACTCTGTATTGTTCAAACGTCACCACCCGGATCTTAGGAGCGTAAAGAGTACACGAAACAGTAGGACTCTTGCCATAATTCTTTAATTTTATAATTGTATTACAGTTATCATATAAGTATTCCCAATCTCATTCGATATCATTCGCATGACTGTCCCATGTATATTTAATTCATTGATGTGTTGTATTTATCTGAATATTTTTTTCAGAGATGTTCAAGGCAAGAGTTTTATAAACTTTTGCATAAGTTTGGCTATTGCTCAGGGAATATTAGCCATTATGAAGATAATGGACTATTCTGATATGTCTATGTGTGCCACAAGAGGTAAGTACATGTATAAATTTATAACAGTTTTTCCGTCGACTATTTATCGAATCCTGCCTGATCCGCGACTAGACGGGTGCCATTGCGCTGTCTAGACAGAGCGCGGCCTCCGAGTTGCGCAGATGTACCAGATGAAACCATCGTATAACGGTATAAGGGATGTCCATAATTAAAATGCAAGTAATCATACTGGCTCCTATTTTTTTTCAACTAACGGATTTTCATTCATTCACATTGAAATTGCTTATGGGGAAAATATTAAAAACAACCTCATGTAATGATTAAAATTCCTATTTTTTAGACCGTAGATCCTTCATTTTAAAAGCCATAAAAGCACTTAGGTATTCCCTAAAGATTGGTGAAGACGAACATATCACTAAAGTTTTTTCCCTTTTTTATTTTACTACCGCTTTTTGGTACTCATTTAATCGTCATACACCTAAAGAACCTGTTATAACGTCAGAAATTACACAATACAGAACAACGACAGCATTTAAATTACGTTATTTAAAACTATTACAAAGCAATAAATTTAACAAGTTTGCTTGGGCGCGTCACTGCCTAAATCGGTACAGCGTACATCGTACATTGTCTGCACGTGTCTATGTCTATCTACTAGTTTTTTTATCTGTACAAATTTTGTATTAATATATTTGTTGGTGGTTGTATTTATTGCGGTTTCTATGTATTAGAATAATAGATCAGAATAATAGCATGTGGAGTTCAAATGTTCAAATGGATAAGTTCAAAATAAACAGACGATTTTTATTTCTATACAGACTTAAATTTGGACTAGGTATGTGTAATGCTTGATACGCATAGTATTGAAGTACTTACTGTGATTTCCTGTACTAAATGTCATAAATTTAGGTAAATGATAGTCATACTTCAAATACCTACTTCGAATGTCATTAATTACAATTATAACACATCAAGACTAGGCAATGATCTAAACGTTACAATGTTACGCATTCAGACATTTGTTCAGAGTATTTACGGTTTCAAACTATACATGTAGGTATACATGTAGCATGCCTGACTGGTAATCACGAAAAACAAGGTTTCTCGAGGTCGTCCTTAAAAAAATGACGCGAGGATACATCAAGCGAGACGATTGTCAAGTAGTGTTGAGTCCATCGGCCTATATAATAATAAATATATCGGACATCTTACATACCATACAACATCGTCTAGTCCCAAACTAAGCAGAGCTTGTATTATGGGTACCCAAATATTTGCGGATAACACAAACATTTGGTCCGACCCGGGAATCGAACCCGAGACCTTTTGATCAGCAGTCACATACGCCAGCCACGAGACCAATGAAGCAGTCAAATAAATAGTTTCTGAAGGTGAAAAGGTGAAGGTGTAAATGACACACATTATCGGTAAACGTGAACCAGTGTTTGTTTAAAATACGTAAGATAAATTTGCCATGTAACTGACGTAATTCCTACACGTGACATATCTTATACATATTTAGAGTATTTTTTGGGTTGGGAGACATTTCTGTCGAAAACAACCGTAAGTTTCTGTTCCATCGTAGCGTTTATAATACATCAGTATGTATAATATATCATTAAATGAGATGTCAACAGATTCGTTATAATAGCCCACAGATAGTCTAAAGCTTGAGAAAGGACATTACCGCCATTACACGTTTTACCACCATTACACGTTTTACCGCCATTACACGTTTTACCGCCATGCCGTAACTAACATAGACGCAGGCGAAAGCTGGATTACTATTAGTTGAAACTTGTAAATTTTTGAGTTGAAGTAACGTTAGTCTTACAGGTATATCTGCTCTTCACTGAAGCGAATCTTTAAACAATACTAGGTCGTTTTGTAAAACCTAGGTATGTAGGAACTATTAAAGTTAGATTACACAAGGTATACATATTTTTAAGTTAAAACTATAACGGTGTGTAACAACTTGCATCGACTTTCAAAGAAGTAGTATACATTTTTAGATGATACTCATAATACTCTGCATCGTGGTTTTAAAACAGAAATCAAAGTGAGATATTCGACAGTCGTGTAATATCATTCACATAATATAGATGAACTTACTGTAAATTTATTTTGTTTTCATAATCATGCAATGAATTTGAATACCCATCAACGTTTGATTTTTTCCATTAGTTTTTAAATATCATTATTTATTTAAAAATATATTATTATATGGTTTGAAATTTCAGGATTTTTGGCATACTTCTTTCTAATAGTCGCGTTTTTCTGGACCAACGCTATTTCGATACAGGTCCTATTAAATACGAGGTATGTACTAAAGGTTTTACACGATACTGTTAAAAAAATACCCCACGCGTTTATGTACGCTATATTATTATACGAAATTTAATAAAAAATGAAAAATATTATAATTATTTTAGGAGACCAACGACTTTGGACTACAGCTGGTATGAATTTAAGTGGTATTTCATCTATGCCTGGGGGATTCCTACTGTTCTGACCATTATTATGGCTATTGTGAACTTCCACCCTGGTAATCACCAGAAACCTGGCATCGGATTGAATCACTGCTGGTTTTTTAGTAAGTACCTTCCATCCTAGTAAGATATTTTTATTATTTATGTATAAATATTAATATATATTATATTTATAGTTTTAATACAGAATTTTCAATGTTAAGAAATGTTATTATATTTATTCAAAGTGGTTTAACGTGAATATTATATTCAAAGGAATAGAGCAAAATATATTAAAAATGTAACTCGAAGAAGACGTTAAGCCGTTGGTCTAGGTTGTCATTAACTTAGCAATCGTTATTTGGGAGACCGTGCCCCCAAATATACTGACAACTAGTTAGAACTAGGATGTCAGATCTGTGCCGGATTTAACACAGAAGCTGAAAAAACTGAAGCTTAGGGCGGCAAAATAAGGGGGGCCGTTTGGCCCGCGAAGCCAGCATCTCGAGTCTCCAGTCGGAACGACCAACGAGACGAGTCATAGTGGCTCTCTTCGGGTGGAGGTCTAAAGCCACACAAGTCAGTCACTCACCGATAAACTTTGGCGAGCACTTCCGCCTTCAAATCCCACGGGGGTGTTCCAGCCAAGGCGCACGCCTGCCTGAGGCGGTTTGAAATATGGTCGAGACCTCGATACACGCCGGTGGAGCCGCGGGCGAAAGCTAGACTGTATATAAAAACGTCGTTAAGAAATATATGTCCAAAGTGATTGCATACAAAAGTACTAGAAATAAATACTTACTTGACTGGTTTATCTATTATTGTACAGAAAGATCATCATAATACTAAAATATTTAAAATGAAGGGAAAAACAATTCGTGGGAGAATTTGAGTAAACGAAATTTTACAGATTGTTATCAATTATCATAAATACCAACCTAGTGAACAGTGTCTCTAATTTTAGAAGTCAGTAGGGGCGG
Organism: Phragmatobia fuliginosa; assembly: GCA_932526445.1. Classification (NCBI taxonomy): domain Eukaryota; kingdom Metazoa; phylum Arthropoda; class Insecta; order Lepidoptera; family Erebidae; genus Phragmatobia; species Phragmatobia fuliginosa. Next base: position 11,030,355 of record OW052074.1, on the reverse strand, counting down.
CAAATTTTTTATTTTATTTTAAATTTACAGCATTGGGTCCGATTCCAATCGCTCAGTGGAAAAACTGATACGTTACCTAGGTATCACTGGTTGTATTAGTAGTTAACCCTAAAATAAAATCTATGGAATATTAAATCCTGGGAAGAAGATACGAGCAAATGTTTTCATTATATGTTTTACTATAGTGTTATATTTAATTCTCAGATATCCATCAACAGTGGTACTATATGTTCAGCGTTATGTCTTTGTTGCTTGCTGCCAACATTGCTATATTCGTCTACGTATCAATCATAATATGTCGTCTCAATTTCTCCTCAAGTCATCTGAAAGCTGTAAAATATAAGTGAGTATGTCTGTATCATAGATATATCCGTTGTACTTGAAAGAGTAAATGAGCGCACTATGATTTCCATTCATAGTAGGTAAATTTCATGTAATTCAGCAATATTGGCCACATCAAATCAAAATATTTTTTGTTAAAAGAAGAATTATAATTGCAAACTAATTTTATTATCAAAACAGTTTTATTTTTAAAACTGGTCATTTAATTAGGGATTAGCGTAATATTTTTAACCGACTTCAAAAGGAGAGGTTCTTATTTAGACTGTATTTTTTATATTTGTTACCTCAGAACTTTCGATAGGGTGAACCGATTTTGATAATTCTTTTTTTATTTGATCGGTGCTTTCTGCTGGTCTGGTCTTGCATGAAAGCTGGTATTGAAATGATAACATAATAATACCTGTTGCGATTTGGATACTCGGAATGCTTTTTCTTTGAAGTCGTATATTATTTTATAAAGTATTTATTCAGAGATACCAGATTATATATTTATTTACAGAAATAAAAACTCTTTGATAAATTTAAAGAACTTTTAAGATTTTGAAGTTTTAAAATGTTGATTTTATTATTGTTTACTCAGTTAATAATATTCATCAACAACCCATAACGTCCCACTGCTGGGCTCGGGTCTCCTCCCAAGAGAGGGTTAAGGCCATACGTCCCCACGCTGGCCGAGTGCGGGTTGGGGACAGGCAAGACACGTTGTGGCTACGTAATCTTACCGTTGGATGTTTTTAAGCCGCCCGAAGGCCTCCAACTAAGCTTCACGACTGTTACCTTATGACAACAACCGGGACCGACTGCTTAACGTGACCTCCGAATCACGGAGATTTATTAATTATTGATCATCAAATTCTTTTGTTTTATCTTCAGATTGATTATGAGCTCGAGACTTATTATACTGATGGGTCTACCCTGGGTGTTTGAAATGATCGGATCTTTGGCTGGCGGCCACATAATTTGGTTTGTAATTTTTATATTATGAAATAGTTATATTATATTTAGTGTTGACGAGAGGACAGGGCGCCAAATATAGTGCTTTAATTACCTCTTATAGTTTCATTGTATCATAGGTTACGTATTTCCACCAGTTACTTACAGTTTATTATTTTATAAATCTATGCTAATATTATAAGGTGAAAGAGATTGTTTGTATTTTCGCTAGCGCTAATCGTCGAAACTAGTGGTCCGAATTGTCACTGTTAGACCATTTATCCAGAAATGCTATTAAGTACCTATATCTTAGCACTAGGAAAAATGTTTTAAATACGAGGAAAAAATATTTATATTGAGAATTTCCCTTGCCTGTTGAGTGCGTAAATTGACGAATGAACCAAAATTCGCATGAAAAGTTCTTAAAAAATAGACTTAAAAATCACCCTCCACATAAACTTAACCTTAATACATTTTCGTTTCTACAAACATAAAACACGTTCAAGAAACTGACGTCTACGTGTGTACCTACTTGTTATAAGTCCTTGACTAAAAATAAACACTTACAGTTCATGGATGAAATGAATGAGTAATAAAAGTAAACATAAAAACTAAAGATAAGACTGCAGAGTAGTTTTCTTAAATACATTTTTGCAATACGTTAAAGTATGTGTCCGAATCCTGAAGAAAATAAGGTACCTTACCTACTGTTATTGTTTTAGTTTTTATCTCTAAATAGGAAAGAATTTTAAGTTATTACAGCAAAGTCTACTTAAAACAAACCTTTTATTTCTTGTTTCATAGTAAAACAAATGAGCATGCAAATTTGATATTGGTAGCTGTTCCCTTAGTTGATTCACAGTGCCTTGATACTCCTAATAATTGTCTAGACATATTAATTTAACAATGAATTATAAAAGTTTCAATGAAACATGCAATAAAACGCAATTGCAAGAACCCCACTCGGTGACACGTTAAGGCCTCCTCAAGAGATGACCAATGTTTCTATCCTTTGCTACTCGCATGCAATGTGTTCCTGCTATTTTTATAATGTCGCCTGCCTCTTTTTCCCGGGCCCGATGGTGATCATGGCCATGATGTTGTTTTTGTGGTCCAGTAAATGTCAGCAAGTCTGGCAAAATGTCCAGCACATCGCCATTTTAGTTTTTATCAGAAACTGAGCGCGTTGATGACTTTAGTTTTTTGCCTTATGGCAGTTTAGCGGATTTTTTGTATCTTTTTAATCTTCAAAATACTTCTTTGAGTTGTTTTTGCAACTCATGTTTTCCATCAGGCAGAGTATAGTCTTTTTGGTAGCTTAACTATATATCTATATAAAAACAAAGGTTAAAGAGAAGTATTTTAGTATAGTTCGTCACCATGACATTATTTTTGGTGAAATTGATTTCCAAGCCTAGTTTGCGGCTATTCTTTGAATAGCGAGTTTATCATCAGTTGTAGTTGGTCTGCTTGTGCTTTCTGATAGCAGAACTATATCGTCATCAAATCTGAGGTGACTCAAACTCTTACTTACATGGTTCTTCGTCTGCTTCAAGCTCGCCGAAAATACATATTTAACAAAAACGTTGTCATCAGTTAGATAGTTTCAAAGGGGCTATTGATTTGTTACGTAAGATAAAATTATCGTAAGATATAAGGATCTGAAATTATTAAGGTTTGAATGTGAGGAAATGTAATCTATATATAATGTTAACTAATCATATTTTTGCGGAAAGCATTGTCACTTCGCGCCCTCCTTCCTCCGAATGACCTAAAACAACGACTAGAGGCACCGATTACGTCATGCATGAATACCGTCTACAGACAGAACAAAACCTCGTTTAAAGAATTCTGAGACATACCATAATGAGCCTTTTGTTTGTGTCGTGATATGAAATTGTTGCTGATAATAATACCTAACAACAAACATACTTTACTGTCAAACGACTATCACAACATCTACATTGGAGATTTTTTATTTTATCGGAAAACGATCCCCATTTTATCTCATCTACATTTTTTATCATTAAATTCATTACGACGACTTGGAGACTGATTTTATAATTGAAGACGTTTAATACTTGAAATAGGCAGAAATAGCTCATAGATAGACTGGTTGCCAACTCATCAAAAGAAGAAGAATATCTACATTTAGTATTCATTCAGTATATCAAAAGTCTACGAGACAAACATTGCAATATTAGAATTCATAGGTTTCAAAACGATTTCGATACTGTTTCTTGTTTTTATGAGCTCAATCAATCATATCAAGGTAGTAGAACCATGCTGAATTTAGGACGAATGAACTGGCTTGACCAACATAAAACGACATAACAATGACAGCATTCGTGCTGTTGTATTTCGTTGGTGAGTGTGAGACAGGCCGCCGTGTTGTGGGTCACCATACTGCATTATTTGCAAGCACACTGAGGATTGTGATCCTTACTCCTCGATTATACTCATGCTTTCCGTCAGGCAGAGTAGTCATTGTGGTTAAAAAAAGGAAATATACTACGCTGGTATAGAATTTAGGTGAAGTTTTCCCATTCTTCGCCATGGTTTTATCCTGCTTAGTATACTGCTTTAGTAGACTCACATTACACGGCATCGATAAAGAGCGGTGAAATTCCGTATTCTTAAACCTTCACCATATAGACTGGATTTATGTATTTATTATGAAATAGCTAAGTCCCGCGGTTATTGTGTTAAATCGCGAGTAACGTCGTGAATCTAAATAGTTTAAATAAGTAGCCTACTCCTTGAAACATCAGCTATCTGCCAGTGATAGCTCGGTCAAAATTAGCCCAGCCGCTCCAGAGATTAGACGGAACAAGCAGAGAGACGAACAGAAATGAAAAAAAATGGCCCATTTGAAATTGTGTATAACATAATATGTTAGACACAGTTTAAAATAGGCCATTTATAACACTTTCATTTGAATTTAGTAAAAAGCTGTTAATTTAAAATTAAAGACACTTCAGTTTTATTTATTTGTTTAGATATAGATGTGTGACAGACAAGACATTACTAAGTAAATATGTTATGGATGTTTGTTTTCAGGTCAATAATAGACGTGTTCAACTGCTTGCAAGGGATATTAATATTCTTACTACTTGTCGTTTTCCGCCGACGGGTGATAAAAGCAATGCATAGACATGGCTGGCTGAAGTGCATTTCAGGAGCAGTAGAGAAACATCTCGCTTTCGAGGATGACGAAGAAAATGTAGTGCAACACACTGAGGTGGCCGTGTCGATGAACGATAGGAATACTATTCAATGAAATGATCTCAACCAAAGAAGAGCATTTAACTAATGTTGTATTTATTAGTTTTAAAAGAAAACTGGAATCTCATAGCACTGAATACATATAACTAATAAATTGTATTTGTAAACGCCCAGCCTACTATCATGCATTCTGTAATCTACGTTAAACGCGACCCGACTCACTTTTGCAGATTCTATATGAAAAATAAATTATTATTTATAAAAAAATCTGAAATATATGTAATAAAACGATTACGTAAATGTAAGAAGTATTTTGATATTAATAGGTATCTGTCAACTTATCCTAAGTTAGGATATTAAATGTCAAGATAATTCCTGGAAATTACTTGTAATATTATTTTAAAATCATGCACTTTAATGTTTTATGTAGGTACTTTTTAATGTAGGTATAAGAGTATTGTTTTAGTTATATTTAAGCTAGCTTGGAACTTTTATGGCTGTAGGTATATAATACGACACAGGCAGTTTATGTGCCAAATATTTTTATTTAAACAATAAAAATAACGAATTATTTATTCATTTTTTTTAAAGATATAGAAAGTTCAACTTAGGTCTATATTTCATGAGTAATTTGCAGAGATCGGAATTGGGTGTGTGAAAATACCTAAAGTTTCCAGCGGGACATAATATGGAGCTGTTACAACCACTTAAGTTAAACCGGGTTTGAATTTTACCGGTTTAGTTTTTTTTTTTTTTACATGTTCCTTACCTTTGAAACACCGAACTATAAACATTTACAAGCTGCTAATACAGTTCTAAATAAATTTTCTGCCAATACAGTTCTAAATAAATTTTTGTTTTGTATTTTTCCGGTTAAAATTCGGTCTTTTAGTCCCAATTGTTCTTTGTCGGTCAAACACAGAATTTTATATATCTGCAAAATGCTAATGCGGTTTTAATTTCTTTTTTTGATCTGTATCTTAAGTTAAAAAGTTTTGCTACAGGTTGATGCAAGGAAAACGAACATTTTCGCGTCTTTACATAGTTTTGAAGTCGGCTTTTTTTTTAAATTATTAAACCTGCACTGCATAAAAAAATTAATTAAAAACATTTATTTCAATTGCAAGAACAGTGGTTGTAACAGCTCCATATTATTATTGCAAACTTACTGCAAACTTTAGGTATTTTCACACACCTAATTCCGATCTCTGGTAATTTGTATTTATATTTCTATGTCTTTAAATTGTTTAAATTCCTTCTTACCATAATGATTATACAACATTTTTGAAAGGTTGTCGTTTCTGCCAGTGAGCCAGTGACCTAAATTATTTCATTTTGCAAACGCATCAGACAGACAGACAGAAAATTTTTGGAAATTAGATATACCTATAAGCAGTGTGTATGTGGTATAATAATATAATATTTTTGATACGTTTATTTACTGGTTTTATAAGAGAAATGTATGGAAATTCATACATATATTATACATGCTTTGAGCTATATGTTCATTTGTAAGAATTTATAACTACTTACATAATACGCTTAAGTTTATTGTACTTACTAAAACCGTTTCTTGTATCGCATTACTACATTGAAATGTGTAGTTTATCAGTATTATTAAAAATATGATATAGGTACTTACTTAAGAAAGTCAGATAAAATTGTAATTGTTTTTAAAGATTTAATTTTATTCATAACACCATTTGTTGAATTGACGAGAAAGTGAAATTTATCTATTTATTATTCCAAGTAATTTCAGGTTTCACGCCAGACAAGTACAACTGTAACAATAACTAGTCTAGTCTCACCTATGTGCCTATAAACTAGTGTTAATCCAAGTAAAACAGTATCATATAAATATTTTTGTCAAATATATAGTGGTTGTTTTTTTATCATTGGTATTAACATCACACCATAAACGTATTTCTGTCTTTCGGACATCTGACAGTTCTGACACTCAACATCATCTAGTCCCAATACTAAGCAGAGCTTATATTATGGGTACTAAACAACTGATATAAATACATAAACAATTTTTTTTTTTGAAAATACATTTATACATAGAAAACACCCAGACTCCGAAACAAATCTTTAATGGATCACACAAATATCTGGTACGACCCGGGAATCGAATCCGAGACCTGTTGATCAGCAGCCGCATACGCTAACCACTAGACCAACAAGGCAGTGCAAGCTTTTATTTCGTTTTACCTGTCCATCTGTCTGTAATGAAATCTTACAATTAAATTTGATACACTGCTCGGTTTCTGACAGAGTTGAACTTTGCGAGCATATGTATTAATCAACAACCCATAATGTCCCACTGCTGGGCTTGGATCTCGCCTCAGAAGAGGGTCAAGACCATACATACGTTCACACCCTGGCCGAGTGCGGGTTGAGGACTAGCAAGAAAGGTCCGTGGATATTTTAAGACGCCGGAAGGTTTACGACTGCTCTCTTAAGCCGGTCTAGGTTGTTATCTCCGAATCACGGAAACGCTCATAACATATCATGCCACAAACGGACACCCATCTAGGTCTGACCGCACCGTCGTTGCTTATCCTCGCTTGCCTACGAGCCATTGCGGGACAATGCAATATTGTGATGACATGGAGCTGATCTGATGCTGGAGCTGGAAGGTGGCCATAGAAATTCTGGAATGAAACGATACAACCCCATCGAATTTGGGCTCGTTTGATTTGTCTTGACGAGTACTATGATCTTATTTGTTAATCAAGGTCTTTGGTCAGCACAAAGCTTGTTCTTAAAAAAGTTTTTTCTTTAAACATTTTTTTTTAATGATTAGGTACCTAATAGGTCATCAACAGCCTTTAACAGTCCACTGCTGGACATAGGTCTCTCCTTTGAGAGGAGGTTTTGGCCTACTATACCACGCTGGCCAGACGGGTTGGTAAAGGGTTTGTTTAAAGTTTTCCTCCTCTTGGCAGTGATGTTAGCTGCTTATTTTGTTTCTTTAGTCGCCTCTTACGACACCCATGGAATTAATAGGGCGTTGGTATTCTTAATCCGTCACCACACGGTTGCCTGCATGTAACCAATTTAAATAAAACGCTATTTACTGATCTCTCAATATTCTATATTATTATTTTAGAACTTTTTTTTATGAGCAAGCTAAAGTAACTCAACACTGCCTAATGAAAAGACTAATAGTATCATACTCATTTGAATGCAGAAAATGCAGCATGGCGACCCCCACTATGGCTGCCAATTGAGATGTTTCTGCATCATGGGCCTCCGGTTTATCACTTACCAACAAAAATCATCTCACTAACCCTCCATAGTGTGGGCCGCCGTACTTCACTGTCTGCATTCGCAGCAATAGTGTGTGGTTTCCCCCAATCTTGGATTCTACACGTGCTTTCCATCAGGCAGTATGGAGTCACCTTGGTATAAAAATAAAACACAAAACCACGAATGCTGTCATTTTAAGTTGATCTCTGAGAGGGTAGTACCACCCCGGTCGAGCCTTCGATAACTTATAACTTCTTGTCGTATACGTTGTTAAGGGGTGGTACTGGAATTTATGTAATTTTTGTGGGTGAGGAAACAGCGGCTGAGCCGATAGTATTCCGATGTCCTCGACTTCTTGTTTATTTCAAATATTCTTAAATCGCAGGTTCGATCCAACACGTACACTATCGCGAAGCGGGAAATGGACTATTTCTACTATTCTTAAACTTAAGCGTTTTATCTGGACACAAACATTTATAATGTGGGAAAACAGAACAATAAATCAGTGAACCGACAAAAATAAAAAAAAACGTTAGATTGATATGTTGGATCATTTACAAGTTTACATAAAAACAGGCGAGTCCAAAATATAGGCCAGGTGAAGTGATGATTTGTCCCAAATGACTAGCAGGAGTTGGATCCGAGAAGCAAAATAACGATCTGAGTGGCGTGCATTTGGGGAAAAGCATTTTTTTTTTTGCGGTGCACACACATTCACTAAGCCGCCATAGTATGGGCCACCATTGTGCTACTTTGTCTGGACATAATGAGGATAGTGACCCCTACTCTTGGATACTACTCATGTTCCCCATCAGGCAAAGTAGAGTCACTTTGGTAGGCTTAAATAATTAAAAAAAAAGTCGTGTGGCACTCGGGGACTACCGCGGTAAAGCTATTCATAGCATTTTTTATCAACTTATGCAATTATAATTTTTTATTTAAGCAGTATTTTTTTTCAAGTTTACAAAACAATATACACTCTTTTTACCAACATACATTCTAACAATATTATTGCCAAACAATATAATCATCCTATTGACCGAAAGACAATGACAACTAAGTAGAAAACATAATAGTAATATGAGCATATCTTTGGAATAAAAAATACACTAAGATTCAATAGACGGTACTGGAGGACGCGGACGCTATGTATTGTGTAAAGTAGATAACAATTATAGATTTTGTAATTAGTTTTTTAGCAATGGTTTTTTACAATAGGATTATAGAAAAGCAAGGAAGAAGAATCTAGAATGACTGTGTTGTCAAGGCAACGGATAACGGCAACGCTAATCTGCCTATAGAGCACGGAGCCGCCACATCCTTGTCGCACTGTAGTTACAATCATATTATCCATTCTTTTCAGGGTGTTAGGTTTTTTCACTACGGAATTTCTTGATTCGGTCGCTGCCCTCAAGGTCCACGATAAAAGCTATACAATAGCTTAAAAAATCCTATGTCTAGCAGTGAACTGTAATTGGTTAATAACGAGAATAAAACAACGATTCCATGTGATAATTTATATTACAAAAGTAACTATTCGTCCGGCACATCTTCCGCCTCATTGACTATAGGCTGCAGCGTAGGACCCTTGCCAGCAGTATTGGCTGCATTGTCTTCGTCGTCGCTATCTCCCCCACTAGCTCCAGGGTGTGCGTGCTGGGAGGGAGGCGCCACGGCCGGTCGAGACGCATGTTCTGTTCCCGGAGCAGACCAACTACCCGTTGATCGCTGTAATATAATCCACAAGTTAAATACCAAACTTGTTACTAAGTAAATTTACATATTAAGGCACGGTTCATTTTGCGTCATTCGCATGTCATATCTGTTTATAGAAATTATATAAGATGAAGATTGATTTATGAACACATAAATTTTATATACTACAGCTAGAGGCTGATACCCACGGTTTTGCTCGTATCCGTTTCATCCTTTATTACCTAGGGCTAGAAAAATAATTTACGTCCTCTTCTCAGACCTACTGAATAAACACAAAATTTCATGGGGTTCGATCAAGCCGTTTCGGAGGAGTATGGCAACTTACATTGTGACACGAGAATTTTATATAATATAATGTAATAAAAGGTTTGTTCATGTTTATTACATTATCATGTTTTCCACCACCACTATTAGCATTATGTAAAAAAAGATTTTAATGTTCTTTTCTTTCGAAGTTACAGAACAGACTAAGAATACCGAATGTCACCACCCTATTCATCCCGCGCGGGTGTCGTAAAAGGCGACTAAGGGATAAACTACGCAAGACAACGTCAATGCAAAGAGAAGGGAAAACTTGAAACCAACCCTATACCAACCCGTCTGGCCAGCGTGGTATAGTAGGCCAAAACCTCCTTTCTAAGGAGAGGCCGATGTCCAGCAGTGGACTGTTAAAGGCTGTTGATGACGATGATGAGATAATTTTGTAATTGTGGATTGTAAGAGAATAAAAAGATGCTTTGTTTAAAAAGTGTTTAACAATCGTGCTTTTACTTACAGCCTATTAGTTAGCTATCACCTCTTCGGTCTAGTACGATCACCAGTTTTGGTAACATTATAAAACAATGTATCAAAAACACAAAAACAATTTGGCAATTGAAACAAAATCTTGTTAGTCGAATATCTTGATAATAGATGTCTTATAGAATGAATTGACTTCACTTGACATCTATCGGGTATCAATCATTGAAAATCTAAATTTTGTACGTGGTTGTAAAAACAACCAGATTGGGTTTGTCATAATGAAGTGGTTCAGTTTTTAAATAGTGTGACGAATTTGATTTACCGATTTACTCTGTCCATTCCTTTATTATCTTTTTGACAGGTCAACAAATTTCGAAATTAGTGACCACGCGTTACCGATTCGATTTGAAATCAAAATCAATCGATATAATATTCTTTAAGTTAGTATTGTAAATAAATAAAATGTGCACTATTATAATATACAATTGGCCCAGAACAAAGAAAACTTCCTAACACAGTCACTTGAAGGTCGGTTTAGTATTATGTGATTTTTCAAATGTATTTTCTCATAACTCTGGATTTAAACGTTATTAACCACGCGTTTCAAAGTTATATTTTACTAACACATGTATAGTTACATTTTACATCAGTGGTCCAAATTATAATAAATTAGAGTTATTGTTCTTTATTCTAAGTTTGAACTTAAATTCCAAAATTTCGACAAAATTTCCTTGCCAATAATCAATCTTGAAGTCATACTATTTTAATTTCCTTTTTATTTTATTAAATTTACAGAAACAATACTTACATTAAGTCAAATTATTTTGATCATAATAATATGACAGATTATTTTAATCGTTTAATCGATTTATCGTATTTCAAGAACTGTTTTGTATGTTGTTTTAAGCTATGCACACTGCCCACTTCCCTACCCGTCTTTAAAATACCGGTAATTTATAGATGTGACCTGTCAAAAAAGACAATAAACGAATGGACAAAGTATAGTTGTACATTTATGTATAATTCGTCTAGGATTTTGGCAATTGTTTATAACAGCAATGTATTAAAAATAAATCAGACATCTGATGATGCTACTGACAATTGTGGTTAGCAGTTCAAAAAAGGCTAAGCAACACAAGTCGGAGGACCGGGGGAGAGGGGATAGCAGTCACAGGTCTTTCTCGATATAAAACGATCTGCAATTTTTGCAAGGTTTCAAGGGGAAATATTCACACATACACATGCTGGTATGACTAACGCTCACCCACCCAGGTACTGACCGCGGAGTCCTTGCTTACCCTCAGTGATTGTTTCTAACCACGTAGGGCAAATTGGCTCACTCACTCACCTCATACTGATCCTTGCATCGTTTGACCCTGTCCAGGTACATGTCGTAGACGAACTGGGCCATGTGTGGCATGTCCCTTACAGTTAGGACGAGTTGTGGCGGTACTGTCGCGCCGTTGGCTCGTTGTGCCGGCCAGCGCTCTCCCGGCACCAGGCCCAGTTCCAAAGGTCGGTCCACCAGCTGAGCAGACAGATCAATGTTAATATTCACCGCAGTAGGAACATCAAATAGTTATGATTAAAATAAGTGTGGTACACTATACTGTGGTATTTCTGGAGGAAGGTAAATGTATTAACAATATATTATAAACTATAAGTAAGCGAATTAGCCATAAAATAGAAGTACAAGCCGAAAGCCGGCTGTAAAATTAGCTCTTTAAAAGTTAAATTAAAAAGAGTTATAATACAACACATTCTTTTGTAGAAACGCAAAAAGTAAGACATTTACCTGATTGAAAGTGGGTTGAAGTTCAAAGCAATTTCTAAACAGGTTAGCCCTTGCGAATACATAAAGCCCAAGCCTTGCTCGGGACGCGGCTACGATGAGTCGACGCAGATCTCTAACGTGACCCACAGCTTTGGTACGAACGAGCGACACCAGAGCTATATCATTTTGCTGACCTTGGTATTTGTCCACTGTAGTCACCTAAAACAAAGATAGCATTAAAATGTGACGAAGAAAACTATAATACATATATACAACACAGCTTTAACAGAGTACTGTCGATGCGTATTGATGTAAAACTTCTTTACGCACGCTGACTTGTGGAGTAAGCTGGTGAATGTGTATCGCGAGAGTTACGAAATGTGTGATCGGGCGAGGCGAACGGACGTTGAGAGAGATATATAGATTAGTGAAGATAGGAATTACGTTTCATATAATATGTTACTGTGAGAGCAAAAGAGAGCCCTGTTACAACCAGTTACATTTCGTATACCTAAAACACGATGCAGGCCCATTGTCTCTATTTCGTATTTACTTAAGTTTTACTTTTTCGTTTGGTCTGAAGCACACTTGTTCATTTTTCTATTCAGATTACAATAAAAATAATTTGAAAGCATGCCTGATGATATTATAATCGCAACAAACAAAGGCTTCATAACAAAACTTATTACTCGTATTCTTAACTTGACCAACTTGGCAGACGACAATTTTGACAATTACACATTACCATTACAAAAGTGAATTTGGATAAAAGACGCATGAGGCCGCATTATTGTTAACCAAACTTATTATCTCTAATCTACATTTCACACAAGAAATTTTTTTGGCCAATATATTTTCATAATTATTATTATTACTGTTTAGAACAACCAAAGTCTGTTTTGAATTTAATACATTTCAAAACTAATGAAAACTCATTTTAAATGCTTGCTTCAAACGTTTAATTTATTGAGGGTTTGTTTGTTAACAAACGTTCTTGAATCCAAATATCGAATTCAGAATGTTAATGGTTATACTTTTTATTAGAAACTGTGTTTGGAATTAATATTTAATACGGGAACAGAATATTGTGCAATTTACGTAGCTTAATATTCAGAAGAAGTAAAAAAACTAAATTAAAAATGGTAGTGGCGCCAAGTGATACTAACGCTATGAATAATTCACAATACGTATGACCGCATAAGGACTATTATAATAGTCGCAGATACTCAGAATGGTTAATTGACATTAATGATTTTACGTATGTAGGTACGCATGCATACACGTAGTATACGGCGGACCCCACGCGTTGTTGGACGCAACCGGGATTTACGCATAATAGGATGAAGATGAGGCATGTGTACAATACATAATACACATAAACTTCATAAAATCCGCCAAGTGCGTGTCAGGCCACGCTTAGAATAGGGTTCCGTAGTCATTCAAAATGGCACGTGGATTTAAAATCGTGTCCAATAGGTTTTACTTATTTTTATACGAAGTTTTCCAAGTCAGCGCATTTTACATATTAGGCCTCTTATCTCCTGAACCAACAAAATTATCTAAACCATTATTGTTTTCCTTTAAAGTTCATCACATGAACTACCATTATTATTTTTTTCAATATAGGGAGACGCCCTGTTTTAACAAAAAAAAAAATGTTCTGTAATCGTCAGAACTCGAAAACGGATACCTAAATAAAAAATAGTTTTAGCAACCTATCAGTGTTTTAAAAGATCTGTCTAATGTTAATACTACACAGGATGAGATAGACGTAAAAAAAGGGGAAGGAAGGTACCCTAAATGAAATTAAAAGCCCTGATTTGATTTGAAAGCCCTTTCCGACGGGATAAAACACATATCCATGCAAAGTTTCATGTTTCTTGCAATCGTTCGGACGGGTAGTCAAGGACGGACGGACATGAAGAAATCATAAGGGTTCCGAGGAACCTTAAAAACGTAAAAAAGGAATTAAAAGCTAATAAGTAGGTAACGATCACTAAAACATTCTAGAATATACCATTCATTGGTGCTTGGAGAACGCCACTTAGGTAATGGATGTTGAATGAATTGATATGAGAGAATGCGTATTTCCTTACCTTGTGTGGCCGTCCAATTAAAGGGTTTTCCGCACAACGCTTGTCAATGACGTCACGGATAAGATGTTTCTGTCCGTTGTACGTAGTGAGGATTGAAATGCGTTCGGCTGGCCAACCGATCAAGCGCATGTACATAAACACAGCGACTACGTATTCGGCTTCAGCAAGATTCTGCAACAAGAAAATATGGTTAACCTGTGTAATTGTATTAAATAGTAAAAAAACTGAGGTATTTGGTTACGGATTTATGCTATAAAATTTGAATTAGATTTTTAAAAACTCTATAATCTATGGAATTTAATAATATAATATTTCAAAAGAACACCTTTCTGAAAACAACTGATACATGTTCCATTCAACATCGTTCGGCAACCAAACTTTGTTCGATGGTTTATTAAACCTACAGAACTAACTATTTTCAATTCAGCACCTTAGTGATGTTGACCTTATTAGGATTCATAAATAAATACATAAATGTCACAGTGTGCTATAACTGTTTAAAATTTTGTTTTAGTATCATATATGTATGCCTGGTTCAAATTACACAAAAGCCATCAATTATATTGACATCTCAATTGGTTTAACTGTTTTATGACAATCCTTTTTTCGTTTTGTTAAAAAAGATTTATTACAAGTTCTTTGCATTGCCTTTTTGGGAACAAAAGTAATTTGAGTTAAATATTCATTAGCACCAAATTTGGAAAAAAATACCGTTTTTTAATCATCAAACCTGTATTTAAAGTAGGTTATGTTTACTTTAACCGTGGTACTGGGCTACTGAACTCAGTTACTTTATGATCGGTCACAACGTGTCAACATTACTGTCTAGCTTTTTTGCCATAAGGAAATCAAATTAATCGATCACCCGTACACTGCTAAATGAAGGTTTCCCCCAAGAAGCGCCACCTATCCCGGTCTTTATGCATCCATATGAATGCGGATTTAAGGGAATGAGGAAGTAAAATTATTCGCTACAAACTTTGGTGAGCTTGTTTCGGTTTGGCTCAGTCAGAAAAGATTCGGACACATGTTATAGAGATTCTTTATGAACAGTTCCATTGTCTTTTGATATATTTTCAAAGTATCTCGAAGATATGAAGCTCGGATATGAAAATTCGGAATACATATCTGATTGACAGTGATAACTCGTATGGAAGTACTTTTTGGAAGGTAAGTGTTAATAGTTTCCAATCATCAACATCAGCCCTTAGCAGTCCACTGCTAAACATATGCCTCTCCTATAAGGGGACTCAGGCTAAAATTGTTGCTATAAGATTTGTTGTAGATATTGTTTCACTTTGCTTTGATGTTGTTTGTTTGTTTCCTTGGTCGCCTCTTGCCACGCGGTATGTTGATTTGGTTAATTTCAAGCTTTACGTTCTATAATAATTAATTATTATAGGATACGTTCAATAATCATATATCACAATATATGATTAAGTTCATGGGCAATATTTACTAATACAATTATGTAAAGTGTATTTTCATGCCTTTGAAATAGCCGATGATTCCATCAATAGACATAGGGTGACTGGGTCAGTCTGTTCACTTACTTTGTACTGTCTTATCATCAGTAGTATTTTCGATGTTAGTGGAAATAAATTATTATTCGAAGAATTTAATGTATTATATTCATAATTGCTTTGATACTAATTAAAATACTAGAAGCGGCAACATTAAACAAACAATATGAATATCCTATTGAAATGTTAAGCGGCTGTGTAATAAATTATGTATAGTTAACGATTGATTTGATTACAATGCCGACAATCGCATTTGCTATTCCGTTTAAAGTGCATGTTTCGCATAATTGCTAGATTCAGTTCCATGTTGTCAAGATCTTTCATTATCGTATTCATATAATTTGAAGTTCGTTATAAATACTAGTTCGAATAGAGAAAAATATTTAGATTTAGAATATTTAGTTAGAAATAGTTTAAAATATTTCGACTACACTGTTTTGGCTTCGTGGTTTAAGAGGTCGTTTCTACTGCGCAGTGTTGTAGGTTCAAATCTCATATATAGATAACACTTTATTGTTCTGAGACAAAACAAACACAAGGAATACCCATAGAAGCATAGGGACTACCCATAGCAGCATAGGGAATACCCACAGGTATTATTTGTGTTCGTTTCATTTATGTTTTTAATATCCCCCATGACACCGGACGTATATTCCTAATGCGGGTGTTGTCTTTATTATAAACAAAAACAAATTTCTTATTTTTGCGACAGCATTCGTGTTGTCTTGTTTCGTTGGTGTGTGAGACCGGGGACAAAATGATGCTCCTGCATCATTTTAACAGTTGTTAGTCATAGTGTGGGTCACCATTCTGCATTATCTGCATTCGCAATGATTGTGGTGACCGTTACTCTTAGATTCTACTCATGCTTTGCATGAGGCAGAGTTGAGTCACTTTGCCAGGCTCATATATAAAAACATGATTTAACTACAAGACAAGACCACACAATCACACAGATCGGTACATAGAGAACAGTCTCAGAGTCAAAGGTTAATAGGTGCCTCACCGGGATATTATCTGCCTAGGTATCGAGATACAATGAATAAGACAATCAAATGACTTCATATCAAATAATAAACCATATATAATAGAGTTAATACCTCGAATTACATCAGAACCACTTAATAGTACAAGTGTTACTAATTTATGATGATGGTGACGAGTAAAGCGATTATCATAATATTACAACGCGAAGAGGTGTGTCTCTAGTCTTAAATGTTCTGTTGTCTTATAGTTATTGATACTAGCTGCATGGCACATCTCTGTAATGTTCACGAATATTTGTACATACTAATAGTATAAATTTTAAAGTAACTTTGTCTGTCAGTTACCTACCACACCTAAACCACTGAACCGATTTGCACGAATTTCAGTATAGAGATGGATTAGAGCATGGAGAAGGACGTAGGCTACTTTTTGGTTAACGACCGATTGCGCGTATACAGTTATTATAAACATTACTATTTTTGTATACGTATATGTATAAATATTTATTAAATCTAGTGTTTATTATTAAAATTATTTCTGTTATAAAGAAAAACATTATTTTTTTCGCATATCACCTTTTTTTTTTATAAAGTAGCAACACTTTATAGTCGTCACAAAATAAGAAGCCCGGTTTGACATTTGTCATCGTGGCGTAACTAATACGATTAATTCGTGTTTTTGAGTGCAATTTTTCAACATCAAGTTAAACTTGATGCTTATTTAAGATATGCGTTGTGATAGTGTATGGGTAACATAGTAATTACATAGGATTATGAATAAGATTTTACAATTTCTTACATGCGGCATGTCAAATGACAAATGTCAAAACAGGCTTCTTATTTTGTGACGACTATAGTGACTCACACATACTTCAAAATTTGGATTCACTTTCTTATTCTAAGCGCGGTATCTACCTTTTTTATTTTATCTGAGTCTGTAGCACTAACTGAGACTCGCGTAAATTGTAATTACTGAACATCATCATTGTATGCCTACCTACTATATACCTTCACGGTTTTGCACTT
Source organism: Phragmatobia fuliginosa (assembly GCA_932526445.1). NCBI lineage: Eukaryota > Metazoa > Arthropoda > Insecta > Lepidoptera > Erebidae > Phragmatobia > Phragmatobia fuliginosa. The sequence continues at coordinate 11,012,741 of OW052074.1, read as the reverse complement.
ATCTCTATTCTCGATAACTAGTAATCATAGTATGAGACAATCTATGAACAATTTAAACATAGCCTGGAGCACAACCAATCTGTAAGTTTAACTCCTGCAACCTGCAATACGTCACTATCATTATACAATCTATTGTTCTCAAGGTTCTGAAGGTATTGTGGCTTACTGTCTAACGATAACATACTTGTTCCAATTGATTGGTGTCACGAATTTAAATAGGTATTACGTTTTACCTATTTTAATAATAAAATTTAATATTTATGCTGCAGGGATGTCCACATGTGATCTTTAATATTTTATCACTTGACTGAAGTTTTTGAATGAAAATAAAAAGTTGATCGTCTCGCTATTATAACACAGAAACCTTCCTTAATTGTCCCCAATGAATAAATTAGCCATTCTGTTTACGAAACAAGGTCTCTAAATATACAATATATATGTTGGTAGTCAGCTACCTAACCTGCCCCTACTGAATAATATAAACAAAATAAGAAAATGTAAAAAAAAATATAATTCAAATAGTTTGTCACCCGAGTCAGTATTCATCATCAGCCCATCGCAGTCCACTGCTGGACATAGGCCTCTCCCATTGCACACTACTGTGATCGATTTTGGGCTTCTCGCATCTAGCTCCTGTTAGCCATCCCGCGCAAGTCGTCACTCCACCTCTCCTGTGGGCGTCCTACACTCCAGAACTCTTCTACCCCAATGGTCATCAGTTTTGCGACTAATATGGTCAGCCCACTGCCACTTCAGCTTACAAATCCGGTGGGCTATGATGATGACTTTAGTTCTCTGACGGATACCTCATTCCTGACACGATCCCTCAGACAAACGCTGAGCATAGCCCTTTCCATAGCACGCTGAGCAACTTTGAGCTTGTGGTCCAACCGTACCGTAAGTGTCCAGGTCTCGGCTCCGTATGTCATGACAGGTGGGACGCACTGATTAAAAACTATTGTTATTAGGCACTGTAGGATCAACGACGAAAAGACTTTTCCAAATGCTGCCCAACCCAACTGAATTCTTCTATTCACCTCGTCCTCAAGGTTGTTTCTACCCAACTGCAATATCTGTCTAAGGTTATTTTTGAACAACTTCGAGAACGGTATCATTTACTGCACTGTAGATGTGGCTTAGAAGGGAAATGGATCGATAGTTCTTCAACATGGTCTTATCACCCTTTTTGTAGAACAGCACGACCAAACTCCTCCTCCACACTTACGGAGTTCTCCCTTCAAACAGGACAGCGTTGAAGAGCTTTTACCTCCAGCCTTTAATAGCTCTGTTGTAACGCCATCCTCTCCAGGGGCTTTCCATTTTTAAGCTCAGTATTATGAGTCTATTATTCACATCTCTTTCAATATAATTGGTTTATTAAGGCTCTGCGGAGTAACATAGAAACACACATAAACTGCTACAACTATTACAATTATTTTTGGCTACGCCGTAGTCGAGTAAAAACACAAATATATATTTTTCTATAATCATTTGTAATTACAAGAATTAATTGATTAACTCGTTTAAAATTTGAAGCCCAAAATCGATCAGAGTAGTGTGCAATGGGAGAGGCCTATGCCCAACAGTCGACTGCGATAGGCTGATTGATGATGATGATTTGTAATTACTAGTTTCAATATATTATAATGTATACATACCTGATAGAAGTAGGGAGATGGCTCCGTCTCGCCAACGCCATGAAAGTCATTCACGTTAATAAGTTGGAAGTCGTATTGCAGGCCAGCGTTTGCGGCGCGGTACTCGGGCAAACGTGTGACATGGCCCAAGTCACCAAGTGCCAGGTACCTCCAACGGTATAAGTTGCAGATGCTGTTAATATAATAGAATATTGTTATATGTAAGTTATTAAAGAAAATCATTCAGCAAAAGACCAAGTACAGTCCTTAAAATATAGTTTGATCTCTGTGATAGTTCTCACTACTGCCATTTTAAAAGTTACGATGTAAATTTTAGGAGTGATTTTTTTTATATTTATAATATGTCGGGTTTCGCGGTATAAACTATTTTCTTTCTCCGGCTCTAGACTACCTGTGTACCACAATTCCATTTAATCAGTTTATGCGTGAAAGTGAGACAGACAGACAGAGTTACTCGCATATAGAACATTAGTAAGGATCTTCATTTGTGATGAAACTGTTATTTAAAGAATGATCGCTTGTTCAAAGTTACTTCGTCGAATTCGTAGTAATGTGTCAGAGATCAAGCTATAATGTTGTTACAACGTATAAGTAAAATACATTTTGATATTAAGAATTGTTACGAGTACGGTTATCATATTTGATTAAGCCAGTCATGTGTCAATTATTATTCTAGGAAAAAAAAATACGAGAACTCATACCTAGGTCTGGCACGTCCCTGAGCGTCTAACTCAACATACGGAACTCCGAGGCGGACCATCCTCGTGAATAGACTCTGCTCCATGTTGCAATATTTCTGAAAAGCCATGTTTTTAACAACGGGCGGTAACTGATGGTGATCGCCGATCATTATCCATCGCTTGAGACGCGATCGTCCATCTTGTGGGTTTTGTAGTAGTAACGGAATGAATGTTTCGATTTCCAGGATTTGAGCTGATTCTTCCATCAATATATTATCGTATTTAAAACCTGTATCAGACAAAATGAAGAAATGGATATCGTCATTTAACAATATTATATATTCTCAAAAAAGTGTCATAAAATTTAATGAAATATCTTAACCAAAGCCCAAGGTTTGCCGATGTCAATCATTGTCACACATGTTTAAAGATATGACATATTATTTATAGACATATATATATACTATATTTAAATAGTCTTCGTGCTCCCTGACAGTGTTCAATTACGCTAAGTGCATTGATTGCTAGCACTCTGTGATTTGATACATTCCTAGAATCAAAACAATTTTAGATTGCATCATACCCATTTGAACTAGTTCAGATCGCTTGAGAGCCGCGTGAGTACATGTCATGGCGATAATTTTTGCTTCTTTCACCAGCAAATATTTGGACCTGTCCAAACCAGAACGGAGAAGCTCAAAAGCGCGGAATTCTTCCAGCTCCTCAAATATGTGGTCAATATATCTGGAAGAAATTCAATGATTTAAAACGCATGACAGCAAAGTAACTGATAATGATGTACAACTAAAATTATTTTGCCAACACAAATTCTACCATTGTAACAATTACTATTTTATATCATGATGTATTTTTGTAATAGTTTTATTGTAAGACATGATTAAGATTCGGCTACAGATGACAAAGACAAAAATTATCATATTGCAACTCCCAAGCGCAGTTTAAAACATAAATTTATTGACTGGACTAATAGTAAGTCATTTCAAGAACGTGACTCGTTGCTCGTTATAAATAAGCACCCTGCTTTGTTCTCGCAACTAAAATGGATGGCTCTGATTTCACATGGCATTAAAAGATTTTGTTAATGATGAAGAATAATTCTATGAATTATACGGAAGAAAACAAAACCAGTGTTGTTTTAACATCCCTAAAAAACGGTGTTCTTCACAAGACACATTGTGCGAAAAACGTAATCGCACAAATAATATTTAAGCTAACCATCCAATGTTACACTAACAGTATCTAACTACATTTTTGGTTATCACGGTTGTTCTAGAGTTTTAAGCGGTCGCCACGCAGCTTCCTACTGCGCCAAGAGTGGTGGGTTCAAATCCAACGTGGGATAACACTTTCTGTGATTCACAATTTGTTGTTCTGAGTCAGGGTGTTCTTTGTGTCCGTTTTCATGTATGTTTGTAAAGTCATGAATTCATATTCCTAATGCGGGAGTTGTCTTTAAAAAAAAGATAAGAAATTAAAACTTATTATATTTATTCGAAACAACGTTTGCCGAATAAGGTAGTTACCCTATTCGTCAAACGTTGTTTTGCCGTATAAATTATTTGTGGTGTATATAAATTTACTAAGCAATACAATTTCAAATTGTCAGTTGTCTAAGTGCCACATTGACTTACCTATAACAACTCTTTGCAACTTCCATATCTTCCTCATAAGTCTTTCCAGGGAATAATGGTTTAGGTGCATCATCGAAGAACTCGTGGAAAGGAAACTCTTTACTAATTGTTTCTACAGATTTTTGCTGAAACAATAAGTGAAAATATAGTTCACTACAACTTATTAAAACCACTATAAGTGTGTCCAGAAGTGGACTAGTAAAGGCTAGTGATGATGATGATGATGATTATGATAAATGTTAAACTAATAAATAGGAAAATTTAAAGTTATCGACCTTAAGTTACAAGATCAAACTTGTTTTTTTTGTCTAGACGACTTATCTTCTTCTTCCTAGCTTTATTTCCAATATTATTTGGGGTCGGCTACTAGTTCAACCGGTTTTACCTGAATATCAGTTTTTCTACGGAGCGACTGGCATCGGACCTCCGTAACCCTAAGGGTGAACTGAAATTCGTAGGTTGAACTAGTTGTCAGTAAATTTGAAGGCACTGACTTCCCAATAACGATTGCCATAGATGTTCATGCCAATCGGAACCGACGGCTTTACACGTGCTCTCCGGGCACGGGCGTGAATCACCGCAAGACTTCCAAACTCCGGGCTGCTATTAGGAATTTCGTAAGAAAAACCCAAAAACACTTATCGGCCAGACCCAGGATTTGAACCCGAGACCTCTTGATTAGCAGTCGTATTAGCTATCCACTGGACCAACGAGGCTTTGCTAGTGGCCTCTACAAACTATAACTGAGGATAGTGGGACTGTTTAGCGGCTAGACAAATTAATCAAATTGGAGTGTTTGTTTATAATATCAAATGAACAGTTTTTTTACATAATGGATTTAAAAGTATATAGGTACTAACATATATCAACAAACATTAAAAAAAAAACAATGTTTCGGATATTTTTTTAAACGGCTGGACCTAATGTTGACTGGACATCCACTGGCAGGTCGTTGATGGCGTAGATGAAACATAGGCTATTTTTTCACTTTAACGGCTACTACATTAAGATTTACAACGATTAACGCGGGTAACATCGCGGGACTCAGCTAGTAGATAAATACAAATTACAAAATAAAGATTAAACTCACCGAACAAATATAAGCTAGTGGTATTACATGATTACGTTTATTCGAAAATCAATCTATTATCATCAGGATGCTAATGGATATAAATTAATATGACCGTGAGCACAAAAAAAATATTTGCCACATTTTTTCTCCTCCAGTACTAATAAATGATATCACTTAATACTATAATGAAGTCTTTTGTATACTCAAATAATTAATTGTAAAGCGTTATTTACTGTTTTATTGTAAACTAGATAAGCCCCGCGGTGTGACCCGCGGTTATTCTTATAATTCGCGGGTAACACTGCGGAGCGAAGCTAGTATCTAAACAGTAGCTCAAATTATTCCTTATATCATCAGCCCGTAAAAAAGTACCCAAAACAAACAGACAATTTTTTAAAATTCATGTTTTTTATAATACACTGTACTTTCATACGCATTTAGTGTTGCAAAAGCTGTAAATTTGAAATCACAGACAGACACTTAAATTTCATTTATTTGTATAGATCTTGAAGATTTATTTATTATCAACTGTTACCTGAGCGTTGGCACATTTTTCGAGGAAGGCTTCCCATCGCGGCCTGACATGGTAGACATGGAAGTGATGTGCCAACTCACACGTAGCACCCGCGTCATCGCCTGCATCCAAAGTACTCTGTAGTCGACCCACACGTTCCAATAGTTCCAATCGTTTTGCTAGCACATAATTTACTCGTCCGTATCTGTTAGGACATAAAAGGTTTAGTGGCAAGCGTGATCACGGGGGTTTTTATTCTTTCAAATACAATCATGGTCTTACTTAGTAACACCTATGTGTTTAAGATTAGAAGGATAATAATTGATGAGATCGGAGGCCCAATGATGCAGATGCATCTTAATGAACCGTCATACTGTGGTAACCATGCTGCACTGTCTGCATTCACAATGAGTATGGCGTCTGCTACTCTTGGATTCCATCACGCACGCACGCTTATGCAGGTTCATATAAAATAATGATGATTTAAACAAAATTTGTAAAAATATCTCTCAGTATATACTAAGGACCTTTGCGTGACAAAGAACTATAGAAATCTATGTATCGTAAAAAAAGTAAAAAATGAGATTTTTGTTTGTATATTTTGTATGTTATATTAAATATATTGTATCTTCCACCGTAAACTACTGAACAAATTTTAATTGATTAGGTCTCTTATTAGATTTTTTTTATGTACGAGACCGCCAAGCGTCTCTACTCCGCCAAATGTAACGCATGAGCAGAATCCAAAGTTGTCACCATACTGATTACAAATGCAAACAATGCAACAATGCCGCATGGTAACCAACAGTATGGCCGTTTATTGAGATCTTCTGCTTCATTCGGCAATACGAAAAAAACACCACAGTAGTACTTTCATTTTAAGTTGGTATCCTGTGCGAGGGTAACGTCCCTGTCGAGTCCGCTCGTGCGTACTGAAAACGACGTGATTCTACTACTTTGGAAAACGTAAAACTATATGTATGTAACATATGCATACCTGGAGAAATCTTTGTCAGTTTGCAGCGCTTCCTCACCATGTCCTAGACGTAGGAGATGTCGTTCATCTACATCCAACTCGGCGATCTTCTCAAACAACTGGTTGAGGGCCTGATTACTGTGAGTCACGACTAGGTTCCTTTGCCAAGGAAAATTGTGGTACAAGTTGGATATGATTTGGACCGCTACGTCTGTTTTACCTGATAATCAACATATATAAAACAGTTCCGTTAGTAACTGACAGAAAATGCACAATCGAAACTAGTGGACGCACGAAGCTGAAATTTGACATGTGTATTCAGGATTCAGGAGTGTCATGATCATCATCAATCATCAACAGCCTTCAACAGTCCACTGCAGGACATAGGCCTCTCCTTAGAAACGAGGTATTGGCCTACTATACCACGCTGGCCAGACGGGTTGGTATAGGATTGGTTTCAAGTTTTCCTTCTCTTTGCATTGATGTTGTCCTGCGTAGTTTATCCCTTAGTCGCCTTTTACGGCACCCGCGGGATAAATAGGAGTGGTGACACTCTGTATTCTTAATCCGTCACCACACGGACAAGTGTGGTGTCAGGAGTGTAGGCGAGCACTAAGAAATGATTTTTGAAATTGACAATTCAAAGGGGGTGGAAAAGGCAATCAAAGTTTCCATTTGAATTCATTTTTTATTCTGGAGTTTGTGGTCGAAGTCGTTGGCATCAGCTAGTAATTTAATAAGTATAATAAATTAAGAAAAAAAAAACACTACTTATGAATGAATACACAATATATGGATAAAATTGAAATTTCTGTTTGCAATTTCAAATGAACAGCTTTTCACTAAATGAATTTTGATTATTTTTTAATTTCAGTCTGTCTGTCTGTTTGTTCTAGCTCATCTCTGGAAAAGCTGACGGTTGTGGCGGGCTTTCACTAAACGATAGCTGATGATTAAATAACTACTGAGCTATGCTCGGCGTTTCTCTGAGGGATCGTATCAGGAATGAGGAGATGCGTCAGAGAACTAAGGTCATCGACTTAGCCCACCGAGATTAGCAAGCTGAAGTGGCAGTGGGCTGGCCATATTAGCCGTATAACTGATGACCGTTGGGGTAGAAGAGTTCTGGAGTGGAGACCGCGTCTCGGTAAACGTAGTGTAGGACGCCCACAGGCGAGGTGGAGTGACGACCTCCGTAAGATGGCTGGCAAGAGCTGGATGCGAGAAGCCCAAAATCGATCAGAGTGGTGTGCAATGGGAGAGGCCTACGTCCAGCAGTGGATTGCGATAGGCTGGTGATGATGATCCATAAACATAAGGCTTTCACTCTTTCTAGTTAAGAAGCCATTATATTTCTAGTACTTTTTCTTTGCATACAGATTACGCCGTAAAACTGACTTGCATGGCACGGATATCGTAGAAAGTATACAATAAAAAATAAATTCTACCGTGTTCTTAAAGCTAAGTTTTTATTTATAACTTCCACTTTCCAGAGAAAGTTACGTACAAGCGACAAGACAATAAATAAATAAATAATTATTTTATAATATTCCAAAATAATAATAATATTTAAAAATAATAATAACTCTTCAGTATTATTATTATTATTTTTGAACAGGAAGTACTCAGGAACTCGTAATTTAGGAACTTTTAAGTACTCAGGAAATACTGGTTCGATTTGAAAAAATGTACTAGTATTTAGATAGCTCAATTATTGAGGAAGGCTTTATATCATCACGCTAACACCAAAAGGATTGGAAGAACTATAAAAAATGGTACAAAAATGGGGGAAAAAATTACTTTTGGACAGTTCCGTTGCGTGCGCTGCGTAAACGGTTAAAGTTTTACAAAAACAATATATTGAGTATTAGTTCCCCTTTAAAAGTTCTAAAAAAGTTTACGACAGCATATTTCTATCTTTTAAAATTGGATCACTATAACCATTTTTTGCCATGGGCAATCAGCAGACGCGGATGATGTTGAGTGAGTCAGCCAGTATTGTAGTGTGACTTTACCGAGGTACCGGATAAGCAAAATACCAAAATATCTGACTATGTGTACGTATCCACAGGAAATAATTGTAATCTAACAAATAACATGGAAATAAAACGGATACTTTTACAAAAGTCGCCGACGACCTTATACACATGAGTAATGCAATTTAAATTTATTAAGAGAATAAGACCTACATTCATGTTGGTAGTGGCATACCATCATTCATCTCGGTCCGTAATAACATTTAAAATTAAAGAAATATATCCTTGTTTTCATTACTATGTACACATGCGTACATAATACACATGTATGTCGGATTTGTAATATTAATTTCATTTGTTAATTTATCGCTAGGTGTATATTGGAAAGGAAACTTTGTAATATCCTACTAATATTATAAACTACTAATATTATAAACGCGAAAGTTTGTGAGTATGTGTGTATGTTTGTTCCTCTTTCACGCAAAAACTACTGAACGGATTTGGATGAAACTTTACAGTAATATAGCTTATATATCCGAATAACACAGACTACTTTTTACTGCAATAATCGAGATACACGGGCGAAAATTAGGTGATTATAAAAATACATATATCGTAGATGTCAAAATGTATCACTGTATCTCCTGTCAAAACTTCACTTCTTCAGCATAACGGGTAACACCGCGGGGTGCAGCTAGTATATATATATCCCTACTTGTACGTTATGGAGTAGGTTGGAATTCATAGCATTGACCTATACACAGTTCGGTTGAAGCCTTTTAAATTGCAAAATAGCTTAGCCGCGCGGTGTTAGCCGGTTATTGGCACAAGAACAATAACCGCGGGTAACGGACGAAGTTACTCCTTTTGTCATCAGCTATTTGCCAGTGAAAGTTACGTCAAAATAGGTCCAGTCGTTCCAGGGATTAGACTGTATTAAACGGACAGACAAAAATTAAAAAAAAGTGTCATTATATACATTTAGAAAAAAGCTGTTATTTTGAAGTTACAAACAGACATTTCAATATTATTTATTTGTATAGGTTATTAAAGAAACGACAATTAAATATAACCTCTATCTTCCTCTAAAGATAATTTAAATAATGATATATAAATCACCAATAACATTATTCATTAAATAATAATTCAATAAATAAATAAATGAAAATTTAATAAATAATGTATCTACAATAACCCGTTCGGTTCCCAAGGTCAGAAAGATACATTAATATTCATGACATGCCAATTCGAAAATAGATTTTTATCTTATACCAGATGCCTCATTAAATGCAGAACAGCCATAAATGATGTACTTGACTTTTTATATTACAAAATAAGTGTATCCCGAATGTATACATATGGGTTTACCACACAAAAGTTGCTACATACGTGAATGTATACAAATAAATAAAGTTAAAGTGTGTGTTTGTAATTTCAAATTAACTGCTTTTTAGGGTTCTGTAATTTATGACTCGGAACCCTTATAGATTCGTCATGTCCGTCCGTCCATCCTCGACTCACCATCCAAATGGTTAGTGCTAGAAAGATGAAACTTTGCACAGATATGTGTCTCTATACCATACTTTCTATCACGTCGACAAAGTGCTAGAAGAATACATTTACACGCATTTTTATTTGGGGTACCTCCCCTACTCGTTACGTGGGGATGATTTGTTTTTTTCAAAGGAACCCCATCGTGTGGGGTATCATTAGATAGCTCTTTTCAAAAAAATTGAGCGGTTGCCAAGATGATTTTTTGATCCGTTTGCAAGTTATATCATTTTAAAGAGCAGTTTTTTGTTTAAACAGTCCCACCCCCGTTCAAAAAAGCTAAAAAAAACCAAGATGGTAGTACATATGATGAACTTAAAACTATAACGGCTTAGATGTTTTTGTTAGTTCAGGAGTTATAGAGACCCTAACTTGAAAAATACGCTTACTTGAAAATGTGATACAAAATTAACGCATTAAAAAGTAAACATAACAATTATCTATTGGATACGATTTTAAATCCACGTTCCATTATGGATGACTTCGGAACCCTAATGTTTTTTATTTTATTTTTATTTTATTTTTAAAAGACAACTCCCGCATTAGGAATATAAATTCCTGTGTCGCGGGGGACTTTACAAACATACATGAAACGGACACAAAGAACACCCAGACTTAGAACAACAAATTGTGAATCACACAAAGTGTTATCCTACGTGGGATTTGAACCCACGACACTCGGCGCAGTAGAAAGCGGTGTGACGGCCGCTTAAGCCACTAGGCCAACCGTGCAGTCCGTGCGTGGCATGACACGCACTTGGCCAATTTTTTTTATGTCTATTAAAGGTTCGAGCACATTATGCCGGGCCGCAGCGTGCCGGGGCGGAGCGCAAAAATCCGCTCAAATCGCTTCAATACAAATTGTATGAAGTATCGCACACTGTGTCGGGCCGCAGCGGCTCGCATTATTGCGACGCGGATTTGCGTCCGTGCGATGCGACCCGCCCCGCCCCGCTGCGCCCCGTCACAGTGTGCTATAGCAATCGGATTGGTGTGCATGCGCGTACGTGTTTATTTTACGAAATTTGCGTTTTTTGATACTTTTTCTTCTAACTTCTTCTTCTTCTTCTAACAGCAGGCAAAAAAAAGAAAGTTCTTCGTCAGAGCTATCCATAAGGTACAGTTGCACTAAATATCCGTCAATGCGCTGCGACCCGGCCCGTCACAATGTGCTAAGTTAGCATTTTGCGCTGCGCTGCGGCCCGCCCCGACACGCTGCGGCCCGGCATAATGTGCTCGAACCTTAATGGGTGTAGTAATTCAAGTAAGTGAAGTCAAATCCATTATATTTCCAATAGATAGCTTTAGCTACCTGTATCTCGAGATTTGTAAGTCCGATCGGGTTCCACGGAATGAGGTTAAAAACATGAGATTTCGTACTAAAATACTTTTGTAACAGTTTTGTGACTAGTTGACTCAGTTTCAGACTTCAATTTCATACAAATATAATCGATTGATATATAATCGATCTTTTTGCTACACCTATTTATTAAATGCAACTCTTTTGCTATTATTTGCAAGCAAGCATCTATTCTATTCTTATTCGTGCAAATAAATATAGTGTATTGTATGACCGTATGTATTTTTTTCAGATGTGTATCAAAAGATAACAAGAATCATTTCAAGTTGATATTAACGTCACTAGACTGCCCGTGATATGAAAGTCGAACACAATTTGTTTTGCAGATAGCACTTATATTCAGCTTAATTTGGTGTCAACATCTTCTACTAAGCAGTCAGTACGGTACATACAGAATTTTCTAAGAAATTTTCATATTATAGATTTAGGTAATTTTTTTCTTGTTAGACTTCTACAAATAGTTTAAGAATCTCACAAAGTTTTATCAAATGTGGGATTAGAAAAAAAACACAGAACAGTAAAAAGCAGCGTTTAGAGCACTAAACTATATGTAACGGACATATAGTTTTAAAACCAAGAGCTGGAACTATTATTTCCAAGTGACCTTAAATATTCGCAGCAGAATTTAGGCCCCAAACATGATGCTTGCGTAGCACTACAACAAGAAAAATTTTACAAACCTGTTCCTGGTGGTCCCACGACGAGAGTTAGCCCTGGCTGCATACCTGATCGGATTGCTTCAACTTGGGTCGGTGTGAAAGGTATTGTATTCCTGAAATAAATGTTCCGAGTTACACAAGTATCTGACTTAAAAACTTGTATGTAATATACTTGACAAGTGCCACAAGTTGTACCTAACTTGGGATATAGGGCCAACATTGTAAAAATAACAACAACAACAACATTTGGCTATAGCTTGTTTCTAACTGCAATGCCATATAATTTCCAATTTGTTAGAATAACGCTAGTAGTAACATAAACGATAGCTGTGCGCCTAGTACACCGCGTGCGATATGTTGGTCTTATCTTATTAGCCGAATACAGTCATTCAACAAAAGCAATATTTACGAACACAAATATTATTTACAAAATTTAAAAATCACAGGACTATCCGTAATAATATTATAAATTTGAATGTAACTCTGTCTCTGTCTGTTACGCTTTTACAGATAAACTGCTGCACCTATTTTTAGCTTAGATTATCAAGGAATGACAAAGGCTTCTCTTTACCGCGATAACCGACATACACGAAGTCGGAGCTGAGGCGAAAAGCTAGTACAATCCATCAATATGAAAATATCACCAGGTCGAACTGAATATCAATAATTGACAAAAGTGGGCAGTTAAAACAGGTATAATTAGTTAATCACAGCACTTATCGCTGTAATATGATTCATCCAGGCAGAACCAATGCAATGACGTATGAATACCCCTAAAGTGACTGTAAATGTTATTATACTTAATGCGTCAGATACTGATTATATGTGCAGGTGGACAAATAAAAAATACCCAATGGTTACGAATGCTTTTAACGTAATTAGGTCAGTAAAGTACCGATAGATTATCTAATATCTTTAAACGAGCAATTATTAACATTATTAATCTGGCTCCCTGCATAGACAGCATCGTTGGTCTGTGTATGTCTGCGAACAAGAGGCATCGGCTTCGATTCAGGAGTCGGGCCATAAGTATTATTGAGTTTTTTAACAAATCTTAATACCAGCCCGGAGTATGGAAGTTTGGCGGTGTTTCACGCCCTTGCCTCGTAGAGCACATTAAGCTGTCGATTCCGGTTGTCATGAATATAATAGCGATCGTTATCGGGAAGTTAGTGCCCTTAAATATACTGAAAACTAGATGAACCTTCGATTTCTGAGAGGCTGTAAATAGCAAAGATGGAAAATTTTTGAAGCAATCATCTCCTTCCAAATGATTCTATCAAGGTTTGCCAAATTTTGAAGCTACATCTGTATTATTCGTTGTCTAAAAATACTACTACAATAAATTTCAATAGGCTTTGTAATGATTGTATCATGGCGTTAGCAATAAATTTATTTGATTTATTTTAACTATCATGCTTCGTGCGCATAGACATACAAAGCATATCAATTACCACTTAGTCCACCAAACTATTCGAATGATAGGCTGTGTGATATAGTTTGCACCCTGCAATTGCAATATTATGGATTACTAGCTGCCACGACAGACTTGGTTCTGTCATAAGGAATTGGAATTTTGTAGTATTTTTTTCTTTTCTTTCGTATTTTATTTAAAACAGGCGTAAATTAATGTTGAACTTAAAGGCTATACACGGTGATTTTATAGACGTTTTGAAAACGCAACATTTTAATTTGTAATCATCTATAGTACCAATAAAAATGGATAAATCAATTGTAATGTTGACTATAAAAAAGTTTCAGTTTTAATATTCATTTTTACTCGATCGACTTGGAAAGTAGTAATGCACTGCAAAGTAGTATGAATTAAACACGCCGCGCGCCGGTGACGCTAACAGCTGATTTACAAGTTTACCTATGCGCGAGCTAGCGAGTAGGTACTTCGTAGTTTGACTCCAGTTTGTTCTTCATACTTAATACGGGCTTAGGACTGTCGTATTGTCGGATATACTTATTTATTTAAACTTCTTTTCGATTATTAACCACGAATCACATCAATCAATTTATCAACGGATTGTAGGACTGCGGCGTTAATACCTATTTTTTTAAAACTTCTTTTCGATTTATTAACCACGTGAGGCGTGTTAAAAATCGGAGCTATCTACAGAATAATTAGCTTACATACCTATTTACAGTTTATTAAAACGCATAGTATTTCTGTTTGTAGTATATGTACCTACGTGTGATTGAATAGTGCTACTACTGGTTCTCACTTTTTATCTGTAAACGATTTGAATATCGACTTTGATGATTTTTTTTTATATATTTTATTAAATTAACGTTATATATAGCTTCTGTTATTGATTACTAATTCAAAATTTTCGGTTTCAAAACGCTTTCAAAATCACCGTGTATATATCCTTTTATTCTTGATAGTCGTGAAGGAGGCTGTGTTTTGTAAAAGGTTTAATGTACTATCTTATCTATATTATATGTCCTTGTTATTGTGTCGCTCCTATTTAGCACAATAACATGTTTTATGAAAAAGAAAATTTGTTTAACAAACAAGCTGTTTAATGTAGGGCATCTTATAATAAATATTGGATCAGCGGGTGACATACTTATGTTTATAGTGGGAACTAGATATAATTCAGATATTCGTATTTAGATATTCGTTGAAATTTGTTTTCATCAACAGATTTGAACAGTCAACCGCTGGACATAAGCCTCTTCATAGAAATGAGGTTTTGGCTTACTATACTACATCTTTTAGATAGTTCTCTGAAGTTTACTTTCATTTTACTTCACCCATTATTTTAGCAATGTCAGGATCCTCAGGCAAACATCAATCATCATCATCATCATCAACAGCCTTATTAACAGTCCACTGCTGGATATAAGCCTCTCCTTGAAACGGAGGTTTTGGCCTACTATGGCCTCAGGCAAACACATTCACAAAACTGCGGTTTACTTAGTTACAATATTTTACTTACTTTTTAGGCTCATTGTATAGATATGGTCCTCTCTTAGGCTGTACGTGAGGTTCTACCGTGATTATCTTCTTTTCGTCATCTTCGTCCATGGCATCATCACCTAACTTCTGTTTTCTAATTACATTTTCGAAGGTAACCCTGTGATTTAAAATAATCAATAATATTATTACTTTATACAATGTTAATGACAGAGATTTAATTTCTACAGATTTTAAGCAGAAAGTGACAAAAACATATAATCACATAACTTTTTTTTCTTTTCTTTTCGTTTGGAAAATCATAATGGACCGTCACCCCGCCGGGGTTTTCTATTCGGCGGGGCGGTGTGTCTGACTCGAAACGACTAAAAACCACACGGTGGGCCCTCTCTGCGCTTCTCTTTTACGAAGAGGAGGAGTCCAGGGTGAGATCACCTTCTGGAGATCGTCCTCCCGGGCCTTCTCCGCCGCCTCCTTCTGCGAGATGATGTCTTCGCAGAAGGTCGCGACCGCGGTAAAAGAGCTCTCGCTACCGGCCATGGAACGAACGACGGCCGGTAGTGAGAGATTTCCACCGATGACTGCAGTATATAATCACATCCCTAGGACGACCTCATTAAGTCTTTTTAGATTTGGCGCCATTCGAGTAATGGGGGCAACAGGACATTTAAGGGATTACATTTCTGCACAGTTCTGTGGCATTTTGTGAGCTGTACTGCACTGAATTCAATTGGTCGATACAAGAGGACAATGGAATCTAAAAATTGACAATTAAACGAGTAAACTACAAAATTGGAAGTGATTGAATACATAGCTTTTATTGTACAAGGCTACATAACATTATTTCAAATAACCTTCAATGTCGGCCTACATTCTGCTCATTTTCAAAAATCTAAAATATGAAAGTATGCCGAAGTTTTATTTGTTTATTGGCAAAGTTTCAATAAAACTACATCAGTCATAATCATATCTTAGGACTCGAGCACGAAGAACACTTTTTTTAGATTAGATTTTACTACAGGCTGAAGGAAATAGCTTCCAAACCGCATCCGCTTACGCCATTTGTCAAAAATTAGGTCTCACGCTTATCGAGGTTACAATGCTTTTGTGTAAACATTAGTTGTATAAGTTAAACTTATTTTA
Organism: Phragmatobia fuliginosa; assembly: GCA_932526445.1. Lineage (NCBI taxonomy): Eukaryota > Metazoa > Arthropoda > Insecta > Lepidoptera > Erebidae > Phragmatobia > Phragmatobia fuliginosa. Next base: position 10,996,571 of record OW052074.1, on the reverse strand, counting down.
AGTTCAACTTCGGATGTGACGAATATGAGAATAAACATTACACATGCTTAAAATCTTCACTTTTGATATTACTAAGTCACCGAAAAATTCTTTCAAAAGGCTAGGAGGTAGTAAGACAATTAGTAGGCTTAAAATTAAGCGACACCGGTAAAACAAACGCCTATTCCATTACAACAATTAAAAAAAAAAAAAAAAAAACCAAAGTGGGACGCTAGTTTCCATTTAATATGAATTACGTTTGTAATGACCTTAGTGGTTTGTTTTTATGTATGTTCTTAAGAAGCTAACTCACTTCAATCGCTAAAAGTGCCCATTATTTTCGATGAATTTTAGTATAGGAAAACGGTGCTATGACTATGACGCACAACTCAGTGACGTTAATATTTCAAGTGAAAGTCCTAAATATCGCATATGTCGTTTGGCGCCTGCTAATAATACACTAATATAAATCAATCATTTGTCTTAAAAGTCAGTAATTGTCGGTCGAGGCCGTTCACACTAATGTTATCAAACGTTAAATGAAGTACAAGTTACTCGGTAACATTTAGTAAAAAGCTGTGTTGCACTATATTATATATTTATAGTAGGTATCATCTAGGTATACTTATATTACAAAACTGAAGAGTGTTTGTTTGGTTGAATGGGCTAATCTCAAGGAGTATTGGTCCTATTCGAAAAAAATATTTCAATATTAGATAGCTATCGAGGAAGGCTATATTACTACGCTAATACCAAAAGAAGCGTAGTATCCCAAAAAAAATATTTATATTTTATCTTTTGAGAGGTTCCATTGCGTACGCTGAATTAACGGTTGGTTCTAAAAATAAGTCGTCAATTGTATTTCTTTAAACCTTTGCACACTTTTACCTTTATATGGTGAAGAAAATTGTTTACGCTATCGTAACATTACGCTACGAGGAATAGGAGACGTATTCAAGGAGTGTGGATCAGCTAGAACTACGTAGATAAGTACTAAAGCTTAGGAATCTAAGAAGAAAAGTCAATACCGATTAATGAGGTAAACGACTTTGACTTCATCATGGTTTAGAGTTATATACCGCCTATTTGGCGTTCTGTGTATCTCTTACCTTAGACAAAACTACTTTAATGGATACCAGAATTGGCATCAATGACACACATCATTGGCATTAAGAAGTCATAGAGATGACATTTATATATCTGTCTAGATACTCAAAACGGTTCAATGTAGGCGAATTTTGGGTTGTATACGTCATGTATCGGAGATGAAGTCGTAAGTGCAATTTATAGGATAACTTTTGTAATCTCACAAACAGAACCTTTCAAGGTTATTTTCATAAAAGACATTGAAAAACTATGTATATAAATTAGTGCTGATGCTAAATAAACTAAAACTTTGTGCTAGATAACAATTAGAATGATCATCTAACTGATTGTACACATATAATTTAGATTAAAAATTATGATTAAAAGCATTCTCGTCGTTTAAATATAATATACTAGTTGACCTGCGCACCTTTATCTGCGTGTCTTAAAAGGATTTGTTTTCCATTTAGAATATTTCTCATTGATGTTTATCTAACTGGTCAGGGTGTCATTTAATACTGCCTATAATATTGCCCTGAAGTAACCTACCTCCATAAATGGGACACCCAACTTTAAAATATTTTTGTAGTTCTAACCAGGAGTAAGTGAGATTAACGCGTTCAACTACACAAATATCTTTTAATATTGGTAGGTATAGATTTGGAAGGCGAATTATATCAGGGTTAAAAAAATACCTACGATAGATACCTACAATTGATACAAAATGCATTTAAATGATTAGATTAGATACACATTGCATTACATACTTATATTTTTTTTATATTTCAGAATTATACACATAACGTCTAGTCGATAACATCTAGTCCCAAACTAAGCAGAGCTTGTATTATAGGTATTAGACAACGGATATAAATATGTACTTAAATATACTTTTTAACATAACAACATGTTAGTTTGTTCGTTAAATTTATTTGAATTTGATCCACATCTAACTCATATATACAATCTATTGGTAAACTAATTGAAAAAATTAACTACATTCCAAATTATCCATTTGCCTAATTTAAATTTGGTTTTAAAATTCTAAAGAGTTTTGTCAGAACAAGGAGGATAACATTTGTAATTCATAACCAATCGAGGTATCCTTCTAGAAGGCCTACTCGTAATTCGTAAGGTCGCAAGCATTTTAGTAATTCTGTCGTAAAAAATAGTATATTGAACAGTTGATATCCTTGTCCTAGTGACGTCGGTACGCGACCCTGGCCACCACTGCTACCTAATTATTGTAATATCTTCTTTTTCTTCCGTCGGATATTGTAATCGTATCATCACGTAGGCTACTGGTCTATATAGAAATCTGCCGCACCATATTGCATCAGCTCTAAATAAGATTTGTAAAAGAGCAACAACATGATGCTGACTAGAATATTTTAAGTAAGCATCGCAAGCATTACTTTTATTTCTCTCTCCAAAGAGACTGCTTTATAATGACCGTCATACTCTGCTCAAAGAGTATAGCGGTCACCATAAAATCATTGCGAATACAGACAATACACGCTTATGGCGGACTAGTCCGCTTTAAAGGAGTTCTACCTACATTTTTGTATACATTACTTAAGCTTTTTTTCGTAAATATATACGTATTACACATAGGAACACCCAAACCCATGCAAATAGCACATATTAACGTATACAAACATTTGTACTAGGAACCGCATCCGCGACCATTGTCGTTACAGCAGAATGCTCTGACTCCACTGACGACATGCTCAATATGACGTCATTAACTTAACGTTACTTCACACTGGTAGACTACGCAAAAATAAAAGATGAAATGAAACAGGTTTCTCTGGTTTTATAAAAATATAGATGACAAGGTAGATTTTAGAATATTATACATGATAAGATTGTTTACATTTCATGTTAACGTCCTCCTACGTCATTCGCACTACCATTTCGGTATTTTAATCAGGTGTGTTCGTGTATAAACGCACGCAGACACACAGTATGTTGCTGTTCTCATGACCTGATTATTAGACACTACTATTTTTATTCCTATCAGATGTTACACCGTCGGTCTGGCAATCTATCAGTTACGTGGGTCTTCTATTAGTAGGTGTCCTAGAGGTGTGCAAAGAGAAGATAAACTTGTATGACCAGCTTAGTATAGTAGGTCAAACCCTTCCTACTAAGAGACAAGGTTGTTGATGGTGATGATGATGTTATAATGTGACGAGATTTAACAGACAAAGTTATCTAGTCCCAAACTAAGCATAGCAACAAGCGGGAAATGGAGAAGTGATACATTAAACATAAAAATCATCATACCACACCTCAAGCACATCAATCGCATACGCTACCATTGCGCTAGCGATGACTGCATCGGCACCGCAATGTAGCGTATGCGACTGAATGCTGTTACTACAATCATCACGGTGAAGCCAGTCTTGTAAAATAGATTCTTATGCTTCCCTTAAGACTTGATACCATTGTGTATCTAAACCTTGTGTAAGTTTCTTTGTACACGCTTTAAACTCAATAAATTTTGCACCTATTCAGATCAAACTTTGAAACTGTATACAAACCGCTTTAATTTGCGTAAACCGTTTTGCTCTTTATTCGTCATTAACGCAACTATATTGTGACTGAGTATAGCGTGATAGTGTATAGATAGATCTTTATATATATAATTCTTCAGTGTGTATATCACTGAACTTCTCTCAAACGACTGGACCGATTTTGATGAATTTTTTTGTGTGTGTTCAAGGGGATCTGGGAATGGTTTAGATTCGCAATTGGACCGGTAGGTGGCGCTGCGATCAAGTTCTGGAATTTTAAAGTTGGGCGGTACGAAGTTCGCTGGGTCTACTAGTATAGATATAAAATAAATACGTCGTTTAAGATGGTGCAAGCCGAAAAGCTACTTAAAGCGCAACTTCAATCTGCAAATAAGACTTTTTAAATTATGTTTAAATATGGACGATTTTGATTGGATTAAATATAAATTTGAAACCCTAAGATTGTCTATCTTTATCTGGAGTATTCTAGAGCGTGTGTTTTTACACACATTCTCGCGATCCTAACTAGGCCGGATAAAAGAGTGAATGGCCTTTGAGTAATGTAAACATTCTTATCGAGTAACGAGTGCAATTTAGTCGGCCGCAATTTTGCGATACTTGTAAGAGTTATTTTATCGATTCTTTTTTGTCATCTTCGGATAACATTGCTTATCAGACATCAGTAACGTTAAATGGTATATATAACGTAACTTTCAATGGTAAATCAACTGCATTGGATCTATACTAATATCTGTATTTACATAAAATTTTCGTCACAATGTTAGTAGCCACAATCTTCGCAGGCGGCTTGATCAATTTTTATGTAATGTTGTGTTTATCCACTAGGTCTGAAAATGGGACGTAAATTACTTTTATACCCGAAGGTAATAAAAGATGAAATGGGTGCGAGCGTAGCCGCGAGAATCAGCTAGTGTTATGATAAAATTTGAAAGTGATACTCTCTTTCTGTTACGCTTTTAGGCCGTGTTCAGACCAAACGTATAGTCAGCCGCCGAATGTGAGCGAGCGTTACGCAGTTTATTATATTTCCATACATATTCACTTTTTCGTTCACATCTAACCGACAATACGTTATAATGCTATGCGTAGACGCTGACATTCGGCGGCGCCGATTAATATAGCGCGTCACTACGCGCCGCGGACGCTGATTGGCTACGTAGCTACGTTAGCGTATTGGATACAGCTCTGCCGGCGGACTCTATTCAATTCAGTCAAAATAGACGGCCGCTCAGCATACGCATACGGTGTGAACGTATACAAGCCGACTGTTTTGTTCACACCATTAGCGTATTGTAAGCTATAGCGTATTGTAAGCATACTGTGAACGAAAAATACCGTTTATTTTCACGTTCACACTGGGGCTCACAGTGAGCCTGCTCACATTCGGCGGCTGACCATACGTTTGGTCTGAACACAGCCTTAAAGCTAAGCCGCTGAGTCGATTTTAATTTAATCTGACATGGAGAGACTTATTTTCTTGATGAAGGACATAAGCTATTTGTCACGATAACTGACACGGGTAGAGCCGCAGGCAATAGATAGTATCTTATAAATTTGAAAACTACCGTATACCAAAGTGACTCTACTCTGCCTAGGAAAGCGTGAGTAGAATACAAGAATACGGGTACCCCGGACAATGCAGTATGTTGATCCACACTATGGCGGCCTAGTGAGGGGCTGTCCATTAATCACGTGAGGCTTGATAGGGGGGGGGGTTCACAAAAAATCACTAAATATCACAAGGAGGAGGGGGGGGGTGTAGTAATATATCACGTGTATTTATTTTTTTCTGCAAATTTTCGCATTTCTTTCATTATCTTTATGTCAGTAAACCTGCGACCTTTCTACTATACCTCTGAACGTAATTTTTGTGGTCTTTAATTTTCTATAATAAAATTAGTTGATACCCATAACTGTATTTTATCAATATTTAAAAAAAAAATAAGATTATTTGTAGGTACTAAAAAATACACGTAATATAGGATTAGTCTTAAACCTCACCATGGATCACCAAGGGGGAGGGGGCGTTGAAAAATGCAAAAAAAAAGATCACGTGATTAATGGACGGCCCCTGAGATGGTCCTGCGTCATTGAGCCAAGTATTTAGTTGTTTATTATTTTACAGCATCCACCTACGCTATTTGTCGTTCTAAATTTATTCGTCAACGTCTCGTATTTTTAAAATATTTACTATATTTAAAATGGTCAACATGGTGATTCATATTTCATTTTAATTCATGTTTTCATATAAGGTTAAGATAAATACGAAATCGCTGCCAAAGCACATTATTCTTTAATGTTGTTATGACTATTAAGGTAAAATTGGACGCAAAAATAAAAAAAGAGAACCATTAGTACTGCAGATAAACAACTGTGCTATATATTTGTATCAGATATCTGTATCAACACTGGTGACAAATATTTAAGTTTTTTTAAGTGATGAGTCAAGATTTCTCTACGTCTTTTTGAACTATCGGAAATGTACCCATAACTACATAATACAATAATAGTACAAATCTGAAGAGTTTGTTTGATTGAGCTGGTGGTCCGATTTGAAAGACTATAAAACGTCACGCTACGACCAACAGGAGTGGAGTATCATTGAGTAATGCTTTTAAAACGGGAAGAAAGTATTATTAGATCTTCTCTCGATACGAAAATGGTAAATATTCGTGAAAATAATGTATAAAATTGTTCCTCTTAAAGACTTCTAAAAAAAGTTCTTATAAATATTTTTGTGCAGAAACATTTTGGCAGCACTACTATATATAAATATATAGAGCAGTCAAAATGACTCTGCTCGGCTTGATGGAAAGTATGAGAATCCAAGAGTGATAGCCATCGTGCTCATTGCCAATGTGGACAATGCAGCACGGTGACCCACACTATGTTGCCCTAGTCAGATGCTTTTTCACGCCCCACTTGAGGGATCCAGGATCGTAGTAGGAAGGATACACATGAGTTTTTGACTGCTCGGCACAGGAAGGAAGAGCCGAACCGCTTAATTCTGGTCCATATTTCTTCCACCCTTAAGCGGTGACTCCCAAGGCCACCACGCATGTGTCAGTCTTTTAAGATTTGATCACTATACTATCACTATATTTACTATATATTTTTTATGGGAAACAAATTTGGTTATATGTGACGATATGTGGCTAGTAAGTAATTATATAAAATACAAACCTATAGAATTTCCTAATTACTTGTGATCTATAAAAATATATATAATTTAAGTGTAGGTTTGTAATATTAAATCAACAGCTTTTCACTAAATTTGTGAAAGTAAATATTGTAATTACATAAAAAAAAAACAATATTTACAAGTCTCTCAGTTTTTTATGGTTAATCTTTGGAACGGCTGGACCGATATTGGCGGGACTTCCATTAGGAGATAGCTGATGTTTACTGCTTTTAACATTTGTGAAGTTATAAGGAGTAACTTAAGTTAACGTAAGGAGTTATGCGAAAAACTATATATATTAAAACGAATTCATATCCGATCCAGGGGCAACAAAAAACGCGAAGCAAGTTGAAATTATATTTTTTACACTACATTATCTTCCATTGGATACTTAAGCATTATAATTGATTTCCGTGACCATTATGGGATTTTCCGTGCTTCGTCACTCCCAATCTAGTAATTCAATAGCTATTGCTAGCTTCTAATATAGTTCTTTGAACTTGTGACTAAACATTAGTTAGAAGTATTGTTCCACTTACTTGAACGGTCTGATCAGTTTCCTAGGGTCATCGGTCTTAACTTTGATCTCGTAACCAGGAAAACTGCTCCTGAGATGTTCCATGTCTAAGAACGTATCGTTGAAGTCCAGTGTAGGTATTTCATTTGGCATCCTAGAAAAGTGATTGTTAGTGAACTGATTTGCTCGGATTTTTTTGTTTCATGCGGCTAATATTTAGAACGACTGGATCAATTATGACAGGTCAATCAAAATCAAAGCATTTATTTCAAGTAGGCCAGTTACAGGCACTTTTGAATTGTCGAAACAAAAATGAAAATTAAATGTAGCTACAGTCCCAGTCACAAGACATAAAAACCGTGAAAGTACTCTAGTTGCCCATTCCCTAGCGTAGATCTCTATGGAGAAGAACGGGCAAAAGGTCTTTAAATAAGCTGAAACTGGCAAATAGCTGATGACACAAGATGTACCTTTTATTACGGTATAGTAATTACATAATTGTACAAAGAAGACTGGTACTATCGGACTGAACAGAATACCAGGTATTTTGCACATTAAATACCTGGACTCTTTTGAGGTCGTTGACGTTAAGGCCTATAGTCTTTACCTTTAAAAAAACCACGTACCTGGTGTAATGCGCTTGACCAGGATCCCCATAGCCTAGTACAATATCATGAAGCCACTCGGGCACAACGCACTCCGTATTCATTAGCTCCCGAATCGTTTCCAGTACTGCCTTGAAATTGTTTTCTTTCGGTTTACGCCTCATCACAATGTTAAAAGTTTCATAAACATCCTGTTACAAATAAAAAGAGAACAGCCACTATATAAACTGTTAATTTAGTTAAAGGTATTTTTTCATACAAACTTCTTACTTTTAACGTACATTGTAATAAAGCAATTTCAAACAACACAACAATTTCAACCGTACGTGATTTAAAATTGCTAAAGCTTCTGCAAGTTTTCAAAACATGTTCTATTTAAAGAACTAATTTCGTTTAACGAATAAACACTGGGTACTGTAATGCGCTCTTAAATATCTAAAAAGAAACTAACCTCAGTGCCTTTACTGGCGTGATCCAAATCCAGCCTGTACTGATTAGGATCGAGTAGCAGACGGAATGTTCTCGCATCGCCTTCCAATTCTGGCCTCGGCTCTGGTCCCTCTTCGATAACTCTCCCAGAAGCGTCCAACATGCCTTCTACTTCACAACCCCTAACATAAACTATGCCTGCTTGTTCAACCATGCTTTTTCTATAATCATACTTCGTTCCTAAAAAAGGAAAATGAAATGTAACTTACGAAGGCATAAATATCATAATTAATAAGTTTTTAAAGAAGTACAAAAAAATACGACCAATCTTTAATGTATATTACTATCTTTCGCCCTCGGCACCGCCCGCGTTATCTCTGTTATTGCAGTAAAAAGTAGCCTATGTATTATTCTGATATATAAGCTATATTACTGTAAAGTTTCATCCAAATCCGTTCAGTAGTTTTCGCATGTAAGAGCAACAAACATACATACTTTCGCGTTAATAATACATATTAGTAAGGAAGTAAATCAAAAACATTGTATCCATTTTTAACCGAATTCAAAAAAAAAGCAGCCAAGTGCGAGTCGGACTCGCCCATGAAGGGTTCCGTAACACCATATAAAAGTTCTTGTAGTTCGTAGTAACTTTCATCGATGTTTTTATACTAGTGTATTGATTGGATGAAAGGTAAATTGCGTGTTACGATTTATGACGTATTAAAAAAAAACTACTCACTAGATCTCGTTCAAACCAATTTTCGTTGGTAGTTTCCATGGTTATGTACAACATATATTTTTTTTAGTTTTATCACTCTCTTATTTTAGAAGTTAGAGGGGGGGGGGACACACATTTTTCCACTTTGGAAGTGTCTCTCGCGCAAACTATTCAGTTTAGAAAAAAATGATATTAGAAACCTCAACATCATTTTTGAATACCTATCCATAGATACCCCATACGTATAGGTTTGATGAAAAAAAAATTTTTGAGTTTCAGTTCCAAGTATGGGAACCCCCAAAATGTATTGTTTTTTTTCTATTTTTATATAAAAATCTTAATGCGGTTCACAGAATACATCGACTGACTAAATTTCAACAGTATAGCTCTTATAGTTTCGGAAATAATTGGACGTGACATACGGACGGACAGACAGACAGACAGACAGACTTGACGAATCTATAAGGGTTCCGTTTTTTGCCATTTGGCTACGGAACCCTAAAAAGGAGGAGGTTTTCAATTCGTCGGAATCTTTTTTTTTTTTTATTTTTTTTTTTATGTATGTTCAGCGATAATTTCGTCGTTTATGAACCGATTTCAAAAATTCTTTTTGCATTGGAACGGGCGTAGCTTACAGGTGGTCTCATCGTCACTATATTGGGATCTGATGGTGGGATCCCAAGGAAATCGAGGGAACTCCTCAAATATCATAGGCATAAATGTCGCGATTTGGGTACTCGGAATAGTTTTTCATTGAAGTCGGTTCCTTTTTGTTAAAATTATTAAGAAAATTATGCGAACAAAGAAGTATGAAATTTCGCACAGTTAAAGTTCATATGAAGTAGGTGTGCAAAATTTTAAAAAAACAACATTAGTTTGATTTAAATCCGTAAAAGCCTAATGGTATATTATAAAGTACTAGTTGATGCCCCCGGCTCCGCTCGCGTCCAAGAGGTTTGAAAAATAGATAGTAGCCGATTCTCAGACTTACTAAATACGCATAAAAAAATTCATAAGAATCGGTAAAGCCGTTTCAGGGGAGTATGGGAACGAACATTGTGACACGAGAATTTTATATACATATAAGATTTCATTGAAAAATTGTGTATAACTCGTGCGAGCTAAGATGGTACCTGACTCAAATAACAGTGGTTTAAAGTACCGAGTGCAAAATTTTATTTCATTGTATTATAGTTTTTTTAAATTTTATCATTTATTTTTAGTTTCTCAAAAATACTACTTTCTCATAAGTACTTTTATAATAAAAATAGGTTACCCAGACGAATCTAATGATATTTTAATTAAATACTGCGTGCAGTGATTTAAATGATATTAGGTAATACCCAATAAACTATAATTATTATGAAAAGATTCGTGCAATGGTAATATTGATGCTAACGCTACTTGCAAGACGACACAGGGGTGACAGGCGGGGGAAAGGCATCAGGTTTTGTTTTGAGCCAGGTGCCATCTTAGCTCGCACGAGTTAAATTAATAATGATTGAATAATAATTCAAAAATCATTAATGTGAAGTCTAGCAAACAAAAGCCCAAGTATTGATAGAATTATACTCACCAATTCCTTGAGTCGGTCTGACAGTCACCAAGAAACAAACATCATGTTTCCTTAAGCTTTCCCATTCATGTTTGATTTCATTTCTCACGCTAAGAGTGACGGTGACGTCAGCTCTGACACACGAGGGTGCTTTTTCACCTATATTCGGTTTAGCGACCTCAACAACAGCAAAACTGGTTATGGGATGAGCCATTCGAGCCCAACCACCGAAATAAACACTGCCGTCTTCAGATCGCCTGTAAAAGGGAATCAAATATGAATAATGTATATAGAAATACAAAAGTTTTTGACAAAATTTATTGAGATCGAAAACTCGTTATAAGAAAGTACATGAAATGACAAATTACATATAATGTACAAAGGGCGGCCTTATTGCCAAAAGCAATCTCTTCCAGGCAACCTTCGGATGGATCAAAATGTTTTAGACGGTAGTTGACGGTGCAATGAGTTATGAAGTATTCTGATTTAGCCTGTCACCCGGGCAATGCAAACCTCGACCATTTCATAATGGTCCTAAGACGCCGATCTAGATTCTAACTAAACTACTCAACCGAATTTACATACAAACATATTACACTTTTTTGGCTACGTCGTGGTCAGATATGAAATATACTATAAACAGATGAAGTTGTTGAGTTTGAAACGTTGTAGGTGGGTCTCTGGTACTACATAATCGATTTTGAGAAGACCGGTTTAAGCACTCTTAAAATAAGGTTATTTTAAGAGTGTCACAGGAACCCGGTCTGTTTGTTTGTATCGGATAATATCTGGATTGGCTGGACCGATTTAAACGGGACTTAGTGGCAGATAGCTCATGGTGTTAGGAGTAATTTAGACTAGCGTTATCCGCGGGTGTACAGATACAACAACAACAACATACGTACCAAGGTGCTAATCTGTATACAGCATCTTCAATATCTTGACGAATTTCATCTGTAAAAATACTCAACATTAGTGACATAATACGTAATACACGCCTACATCCTACTAATATTATAAACGCGGAATATTGTGAGTATGTATATTTGTTGCTCTTTCGATAATCATCATCATCATCAACAGCCTTTAACAGTCCACTGATGGACATGGCCTCTCCTTTATAAGGAGGTATTGGCCTACTATACCACGCTGGCGAGACGGGTTGGTAAAGGGTTTGTTTCAAGTTTTCCTTCTCTTGGAAGTGATGTTAGCTGCTTATTTTGTTTCTTTAGTCGCCTCTTACGACACCCATTGAATGAATAGGGGTGGTGACACTTTGTATTCTTAATCCGTCACCACACGGAGTTTCTCGAATAAAATGTTTAAAAAAAATAAAATCTTTCGATAATATATTTTACATATCGGAATAACACATTGGCTATTTTTTTACCGCCATGACGGACCTACACGCGGGCGGAGCAGGGGCAAAAGTTTAATTTCAATAATCGAAACTAATTGCAGTATTTAATCGAATCATTCTACGTGTGTATAGTACAACTTAATGGATGTACGGTCATAAAACCGGAGTAGATACAAACGTTTAAATATGAACTCAAAACAATCAATCATTACCAATATTATCAATTCGAAAATAACTCTAGTCTGTCTGTTACGCTTTCACGGCTAAATAGCTGCATGATTTCAATGAAGTTTAGCTTGTATATACTTTGATTATTGAGAAAGGACATAGGCTACTCTTTATCGCGATAACCAACATATACACGCGAGGGCAGCCGCGGGCAAAAGCTAAACAAATTAAAAAACTAATATTTTTAATAATATTAACCAATGTTGTAAGCTTCAATAAATCATAAGGAACTACGAATAACACAACATAACCTTGATACACATTTTTGCAATGACAACATTGATTTTCTTTAGATCACAGAAAGGTACCGAATGAAATACATTTCGCGTGTTTTTATATATAGATAAAAAAACTTATCTAAATACATGGATTAGATATACGTTATACAGATATTTATGTAATTTATGCCCGCGGTTCCGCTCGCGTCCGTTTCATGCTTTACTACCCAGGGCTATAAAAAAATGTTTACGGCCATTTCTCAGATCTACTGAATAAACACACATTATTTCATAATAATCAATCAAGCTGCTTCTTCAGATTTTACCTGTGTTCAATTAAAAAGAAATATAAGTATGACGGTGCAGCTATTATTAGTACTTACATGTACTTTCCAACCGGAAAAGATTAAAATTCCTCAATAAATAATCGTGTAAAGTAAGGAACTGAAGATTCAGTTTTGGTAAGGCCAGACAATTTTCTCCGCTATATATCTCTGTAGGGACAACATTTTCGTCCCATATGACTTCTTCGGTGGGATATAGTGGCATTGAGTTTAGTTCTTCTAGTTGCGATATGCGACGCTCGTGGCGAGAAATCTGTAAATAAGATCATGCAATGTAGTAAAGCCACGTTGATTTCAACCCGGCTCACAGCTCAACGGGAACGGTAGTACCCTCTTGCAGAAGAACAACCTAAAAATTCGTACGTTCGTGTTTCGTTGGTGAGTGCGAGGCCGTAAGCCCAATAATGCTTCTCCAAATAGTAAGCTCAAATATTATAAACAAAAACAGACTTAGTAAGTCAATACAATGAGAACAAATGAATATTGAATTAAGTACATAGGCATGCATACAGAGATTCGACTTATGCGTAAATACTACTGGCATCCCATGGCGAACAGCCAACTTGTTTACATTCAATAGCATTTTCCATATTAACTTATGAAATAGGCATTTTGAAATCGAGTGGCAGGACCATTTAGGGACACGTTGTTCTTGAGATTGCCCTTACTTTCGCCATTCAGATCTTGGTATTTTATAAGAACACTATTTATATAATACTTAATATCTTACCAGCAATTCTTTGAGGAACTCCTTGTCTAGTCTATGCCATGGTGCCTCACTTTCTTTTCCTTCAGGAGGGACGAGATGAAGATACGTAGCAATCGCACGTAAGGCTTTTTCACTAAAATATAACAAAAATTATAAAAACTATTCCGCATTTTTTCTCCTTCATTTTATTCGACAAAGATACTATTTTAATTTAATTAAAACAGCTTTAAAATTTACCTTAGATTTCCAAAATGTCTATGTAAAGAATCCCTTGTATCTACGCTGGCGACATTTGCTAGAGCAAACAAACGTAGATCTGGAAATTTTGAAAATGCTGCTTTCTAAAACAAACAAATGAATAAAGTTTGATGGATTATAATCATATATAATGCCGTAAATACTCGATGTTACCAGAAATATAAAAGAAAATTTTCCAATCTCGTTTAACCGTAAACCGTCTCTGTGTAATATAAAAAGCTGTGATTGAATACAGATAAAGCAAAAAAAGGGTGTTATATCAACTATCTCTAACGTTACCTGTAAAGAAGTAATTCTGGAATAGTGAAGTAAAGTCATATCCCGGTCAGTCATAGGGTCGCCGGTTTCGTCGCTGATCTCAAATCTTGCGTAAAACTTGAGCATATTTAACAACTGCAACAAAAATGAATGTTAGTATTCTAATCTTGAAAACCATAAAATTTACGATAGTAAATACAACTATTACTCTCAATTGATGCTCTCACTCAGCACGAATCCTACAGATGTAGTTTAATAATTTAAATCAAGACACCTTTTTTACATATATTTCCTACCAGTGACTTTACTGTAACTGATGGAAAGCTTGAGTAGAAATCAGGAATAAGGGTCACCATCCTCATTATGAATGAAGACAATGCAGCATGGTGACCCACCCCATAACGGCCAAGTGAAATAGTTGTATTGGACCTCCCGTCTCACACTTACCCATTCACCGTCCTTTAAGAATACACCTATCACATGAAATTCAAATAGTATAAGTAGTTCAAGTATATTAGAAGACATATTCAAATCATGGCAATCGGTATATAGTCCATTGAAAAGTTACATTTGGGGTTGCGGTTTTTAGAGGACGCAATTTTATTTTATTGATGTGTAGGAGGGGTGAGTGTAAAGCTAAAACCAAGTTTGTGGGGTCGCCACCCTTGTCCCACGGCCGCCGTCTTGAAAATAAGGGTTGAAATGGTTTTTACTTCTCTGAAACTATTTATTTGATAAAAAAAGTCTCTTAGATAAATACTCTTAGTACTCTAAGATAAGTACTCTTAGATATTATTGCATTTCTACTTTTTAAATTTTACTTAATTTTTGTAATTGTGATACACATAAAATGACATTTTTATAACTTATTTCATTGTTATACCTACGTCTACATCATAAAAACACTTAACCTTTCCTAAGGACTTGCAAAGCGCCGTCTGCGGTCGCGCACACGCCGCGTGAGATCGTGTCATGATAATATTTAAATTTTTAATCTTTTCATTGATAAAAAGTAATGGGTACGGCGAGGCAATGCGACTACGCTCAGTAGATACAATATCATCGCCGAAGTCGAACGTACATACGGACCTTACACCATCAGATAAACATTACGTACGCGTTACGAACCAAATATCTATAGGCACACTTAAAAAGTAATCTGGAAGTGAATTATAAAAATTAGTGCAATGTGAATGAAAAGTGGTCATTGACAATTTAGATTAATGCAATATTGTTTTTAATAAAATAAAACATTATAAATGAAATTTTAAATATTAAAAAATGAATTTTAAAGAATTGAATATTTTTTACTGGATACTCAGTTTTGCTGCGTGGACCGCAGCAAGCACTATTTGTTGTCCAGATGGTCAAGTGGTAATAGCAAGAAAAAATGTGTGTTGGGAGCCAACCACTAACGTGACAAGTCAAATTAATTTGAAATGCGATCAAACTTACCGCATCAACAAAAAATATTATACAATCACAGAAGACGATAAAATGCGTATATCTCTTGGAGATGATTTAGTTACTGTGATTGATAGGTAAGTATCCCACATTTCTAAATTAAATATTTGTTTACGTTTCACAAACAATTTTACACAGTGATTTTCTAGTCAACTTTAGAAAAACAGTTTCAACTACACACATCAAAAGTGTCTAGGGATCAAGCATTTTTATGCGGATTTCTTGAGATTGAGATGTGGCTTTGTAATAAATTTATGATTTTATAAATTTATATGGATCCTTTTTGGTGCATTTCATAATTTGAATCAGGAACTGTCAATCAAATTCGAGTAAAAGATGAAAATCAGCTGCCAATATTTTCCCTATAAAAACATACAACGTTTGGGGGTTTAGCGTGTAGATAGATGGTGTTAAGGAGAATAATAAAAGAGTACTCACGAATTAACACAGAAGTGTAATAGTTGGAAAAACACAGATAGTTCACAATAGTTATTAGGATAACACTTAGCACAGTTCACAGCGGAAGAGAAAGAAATATAATATTTATAGAATAGTAAAGCAGATAGCACTTAAACTAAACTGGGTAAGCAGCGAGCTACTAGTAAATACGAGCAAAGCAAGGAGCGGCGGCGGAGACAACAGTACGTTGTTCGCGTAGCTAAGCGTTCAGCAGACTGAAGGCCGGCCAGTGTTCACCGGTGCTCGGGCGCCGGTAAGGAATGCGGTCCTCCGCCCTCCTCACCGCGCCCCCGCTGTAGTGATGAGGCGCTGTCGATAATCGCGGTCGATAAATAGTTATTCATCGACCACGATAGTATGTAGTGTTTCGTGTAGTGAAAAGATGTGTGAGGGTAAGTATCCCTACACCACTCCCCCCCAGAGACCGTCAAGGGCGATAAAAATCTGTGAATTTCACTCGACGCCCAGAACGGGTGGTGTAATCCTGGGGTACGGGTTCTTTATTCTGGACAGACAGTATGTAAGCCGGTTTCAGTCGGTTTATGGATACTGTGGTCTCTTTGTTGTTCAGGAGAATCTTAAAAACTTTATCCCCCCTGGCAATAACTTTATGCGGCCCAGAGTAAGCAGGTGTGAGTGAACCTCGAGACGCGTCTTCACGAAGAAAGACGTGTTCACAGGTTTCTAGCTCCTTAAAAACAAACACTCTGGGCTGACTATGGCGGGAAGCGGGAACGGGACGCAACTTATCTGCGAAATTTCTGACGCGAGCAGAAAAATCCGATAAGTCGGTGCTACCGCCAGTACTGGGTTCAAAGAACTCGCCAGGGAGTCTCAAAGGCTCTCCATAGACCAGTTCTGCTGGTGATGATTGTAGATCTTCCCTAAACGCAGTACGAATCCCTAACAAAACCCACGGCAACGATTCAGTCCACCTGTCGTTAGCGTGGCATACAATGGCGGCCTTGAGTTGCCGGTGAAACCGCTCGACGAGGCCGTTACATGCCGGATGATAAGCTGTAGTGCGTTTATGTTCGAAACCAGCTAACTTCGACAGATTTTGGAATAATGCCGATTCAAACTGTCGTCCACGGTCAGTTATTATATCCGTTGGACAACCAAATCGACATATCCAAGTGGACAATAAGGCCTTTGCTACGGTTTCCGCCGTTATGTCCTCGATTGGGTACGCTTCAGGCCAGCGAGAAAATCGGTCTACAGCTGTCAAGCAGTACTTGAAACCGTGCGATAGTGGTAATGGACCTATAAGGTCGATATGTATCTGTTTAAATCGCGCTCTTGGTAATTTGTACGACCCAAGAGGCGCAGAAACGTGGCGATTGACCTTCGCCTTTTGACACTGCACACATGAACGAGCCCAGTTCCTACAATCCTTCCTCACCCCGGACCAAACAAACCGTTCGGCCACTAATTTGGCAGAAGCATTAGCACCAGGGTGACTAAGGGAGTGCAGGCTATCAAACACCTGCTTCCGGAAGGGCATTGAAACGTATGGCCTGGGAGTTGAGTTACTGACATCGCAGTAAAGTGACAATGAACTTCCAGGGATCTGGCACTTCTCCAAACGCAAAGATGACCCTTCCGATAATAGGGTCTGCAGTTCAGAGTCGGATGTCTGACCTTGAGCCAAAATCTCTAGGTCAACAGGTTCCTCTAGTGCCTCAATGCGCGACAAGCTGTCCGCAACAACGTTGGTCTTCCCAGAAATATGCCGAATGTCCGTCGTAAACTGGGAGATGAAATCCAAGTGTCTATACTGCCTTGGTGAACAGTTATGTTTCCTTTCGTGGAAAGCAAAACTGATGGGTTTATGGTCAGTATAGACAATAAAGTGTCTTGCTTCGAGCATGTGCCTAAAGTATTTTATGGCTTCATAAATGGCAAGAAGCTCCCTGTCATAGGGTGAATATTTAATTTGCGACGGACTCAGCTTCCTGGAAAAGAAGGCCAGCGGTTGCCAGGCGCCATTTTTGAGCTGCTGCAAGACTGCGCCGATTGCCTTATCGGAAGCATCTGTGACAACCGCGAGCTTAGCATCGCAGTCAGGATGTGCTAATAAGGTTGCTTCAGATAGACAGGTTTTACAGGCGTTGAACGCTGCCAAGCTATCGCCAGTGAGGCTGATGGGCTGCGTTCCTTTAACAGGACCTGTTAACAAGGTATGCAACGGAGCTTGGATTTCAGCTGCACGAGGAAGAAATCTCCTGTAAAAATTAAGCATGCCTAAGAAGGCTCTGAGTTGCCGCACGTTCTTAGGAGGTGGGAAGTCCCGAACAGCCTGCACCTTTGAATCTAAAGGCTTACAACCGTCTTTAGAAATATGGTAGCCCAAAAACTCGACCTCGCTTACGCCAAAAATGCACTTGGAAATGTTGACCAACATACCATACTGCTTTAATCTACCAAACACGTCGCGTAGATGCTGCTCATGTTCCTGAGTAGTGCGCGAAAATATCAAAAAATCGTCCAAGAAACAGTACACATTATCAAGTCCTCTGGTCATTTCATCTACAAAACGCTGGAAGGTTTGGCCCGCGTTCCTTAGACCAAATGTCATATAGGGGAATTCGAATAATCCGAATGGCGTCGTGATCGCCGTTTTCGGAATATCCTCCGGGCTGACAGGTATCTGGTTATAAGCTTTTTCCAGGTCAATTTTTGAGAAAATAGTACATCCAGACAAACTATGACTAAAGTCATGGATGTGCTTAATTGGATACCTGTCAGGAACGGTACGGGCGTTCAACTTACGGTAATCACCGCAGGGACGCCATCCGTTATTCTTCTTAGGGGCCAAATGCAGCGGAGATGACCAGGGGCTTTTAGAAGGCCTGGCAGTGCCGCATGAAAGCATGGCTTCGAATTCCTGCTTCGCGATTTTGAGCTTGTCCGGGGCTAAACGACGTGGAGTTGAAGCTACTGGAGGTCCTGGGGTGGTGATTATGTGATGTACAGTGTTGTGAGGTAGTGTAGTACGATGCACACCAGCCGGTCGAACTAATTCAGGAAACTCATCAAGAATTTTGCTGTACCGAGTCTCGCCAGTTACCACCTTAACAGAGGAAATATTTTTAGTATTAGCTAAAGTTGCATTAGTTGTTATAGAAGTTAAATTATCAATAAGACGCTTATTTCTACAATCTACAACTAGGTTATAATAATTTAGAAAATCTACGCCAATAATTGGCTTAGTTACGTCGGCTACTATAAAACGCCACGTAAAATTTCTACGTAAGCCAAAATCTAAATTTAAATGGATAAAACCGTAAGTATAAATGTCCGAACCATTAGCAGCACACAAACTGTACCCAGTCTTCGCACGACGATCACGGAGTGTCGAACGGGGATAGACACAGAGGTCGCTGCCCGTATCGACCAGGAACTGCATCCTCGAAGACTTGTCAGTCACGAACAGGCGACCAGTTGAAGTAGGAGGGCAATCGTTAGCCGCCATTACCGACTGCCCCTCGTGTTTTCCGATTTGAAGTCACAGGGACGAATGCATGTAGCGGCCTTCTCCCCAAATTTCTCGTGGTACCAACATAATGGGTACTTGCGGTACTTGGAATCAGATCGCCGCCTGGAAGTACTCCGATTACGTCGTACTGAGGGCCGAGAGCGAGAACCTCCACTCCGCTCAGATGACAGTTTTTGGAACTCTTTCCGCAACGCAGCCACTTCTCTAGCCAAATCATTGATGACAGACCCAGGGATGTCGTTCACTACAGCAACCTTCGGCGTTGAAGATGCCAGATCATTCACTCTGTCGGCTAAATCTGCTAAGTCTTCTAAAGAAGCTGTAGATGGTTGTCCAGCAAGAACGGTCTGAATCCCATGGGGCAATCGGCTGATCCAAATCGTTTTCAAAAATTCGTCAGGGACGTTTGAGCCTGCCAAACTCCGAAGATGGCGAAGAAATTGTGAGGGTTTGCGGTCACCGAGTTCTTCGTGCATCAACAATTGTTTAATTTTATTTTCTTTCGATGCGCTCAGCCTTTTAATAAGCTCGGTCTTCAACTTATGGTATCTCTCCGTCGCAGGGGGATTAACTATAATGTCCTTCACTTCTCGGGAATATTGGTTGTCGAGGTGTCCGATAATGTAATTAAATTTCGTATGGTCGTTAGTTATGCCAGAAATGGCGAATTGGCCCTCGACTTGGGCAAACCATATGTCGGGCTCTTCGGCCCAAAACGGTGGCACTCTGACACCAACTTTGAAAATATCGACATTCTCTATCGACTTGCCCCCATCACTATTGCTCGAGTGTGACACGTTGCCACGATCATCTTCGCTATTACCCATCACGTCGGGGTCACCAGTTTGGGGGTTTAGCGTGTAGATAGATGGTGTTAAGGAGAATAATAAAAGAGTACTCACGAATTAACACAGAAGTGTAATAGTTGGAAAAACACAGATAGTTCACAATAGTTATTAGGATAACACTTAGCACAGTTCACAGCGGAAGAGAAAGAAATATAATATTTATAGAATAGTAAAGCAGATAGCACTTAAACTAAACTGGGTAAGCAGCGAGCTACTAGTAAATACGAGCAAAGCAAGGAGCGGCGGCGGAGACAACAGTACGTTGTTCGCGTAGCTAAGCGTTCAGCAGACTGAAGGCCGGCCAGTGTTCACCGGTGCTCGGGCGCCGGTAAGGAATGCGGTCCTCCGCCCTCCTCACCGCGCCCCCGCTGTAGTGATGAGGCGCTGTCGATAATCGCGGTCGATAAATAGTTATTCATCGACCACGATAGTATGTAGTGTTTCGTGTAGTGAAAAGATGTGTGAGGGTAAGTATCCCTACAAACGCATTGAAGAAATTATTAGTGCTACTGTTTCCCTACTGCTGATTAAAACCAACGTTATTATGGAGCGGCGACGTCATTTAAGCAGGGAAGAAATGCTCAGAGCCGTGGGAATGATAGAAGCTGGTTCCCGGCAACGTACTGTGGCTTTAGCTCTGAATACAAGTCAGAGTGTTATCAGTCGACTTTGGACACGTTACCGAAGCACTGGTACCGTGGCTGAGCGCCATGGAGGACGGTATCGCTGCACCACACGGAGACAAGACCGATACATTCAAATCTTAACTCGAAGAGCTCCAACAATAACCGCCATGATGTTAGCCGTGAGGCTTCATCACTCTTCAGGGAACTTAATTAGCGACCAAACAGTCAGAAACCGCTTGCATGAAGTGAACCTTCATTCCCGAAGACCGCTACGGGTACCACCTATAGCAATGCACAATCGTAGGATTCGATATCAATGGGCTCTTGAACACAGAAATTGGGAAGAAGAACAATGGCGTTTCGTGTGCTTTTCTGATGAGTCTCGTTTTGGTATGAGACCGGATACAAGACGTATACGACACTGGAGAACCCCTGGACGCCAACAGCGATTAAAATCCTGCCAGGAAGTCCATCCTTATAGTGGTGGAACCATCATGGTATGGGCGGGTATTTGGATCGGCGGAAGAACTGAGTTGATTTGGATCAGAGGCAACCTCAACGCTCAAATTTATGCTGAGACGATTGTATCAGACGTCATCGTTCCTCTACAAGTGCAAATCGGTCCCTTATTTCAGTTAATGCATGATAATGCACGACCGCACACCGCAAGAGTTGTAAGACAGACTCTCGCCGCAGCTAACATCAATGTCCTGCCCTGGCCTGCTCAGTCGCCAGACTTGAACCCGATTGAGCATGCATGGGATATGCTACAGAGAAGAGCTCTGCCGAATATGGAGGGTATCCAGTCGCAAGAAGACCTTTTTTTGTTGTTGCAACGAACATGGGCGGCCATTCCACAGCGTGATTTGGATGAACTCATTTTGAGTATGCCAAACCGATGTTCTTGTGTTGTTAGTGTTCGCGGTAGAAACACGGATTATTAATTGTTTAAGTTACCTAATAAAATTTAAAGAAAACTGTTACTTCAGTCTTTTTTTCGAACTTTAATGTTAGTGGTTCAAATGTCAAAAATCCCTTTATTAGGAAAATGGCAAATTTCTTTACTAATGCAAAGGTGACTTGGTTTATCGTTACTGTGACAAACGAAAACACTTTATTTGATGAATCCTTAAAGAAATTTTTAATTAATATCAATCAGGAGAAAAGTTATTGCAAAAATATATGTTGATCCCTAGACACTTTTGATGTGTGTATTTACCTCAAAAGATATTGTAATAAGTGGTGGTTGAAACAATTACTTAAAGAATTCTTACCTAAGTATAATCCCACAATGAAGGAAAATTTCAATAGTTTGATATGTTTTGTATCTCAATAAAGTATTGAAACTTTTGACTCTTTCTTCGTTTAAGCGTTCTTTATCTTTAACCTTAAATGTATTTCCTTCTAACGCCACATTCATTTTCTAAGTAGTAAAAGAACATTGTTATATGAAATGATTTGAAATTCTGAATGAATCATTACTACAGATCTTTTTATTTTTAAATTTTTATATTAAGATTTTTCTGTTTTTTTAACATTACTGGCCCGTTTTTAAAGTTCCGTGCCCAAAGAGTAAAACGGTACTATTTATAAATCTCTGTTTGTCTGTATATCTGTCATCAGGCTGTATTTTATGAACTGTAATAGATAGTTGAAATTATCACTGATTATGTATTTAAACGTAACTGGAGCTGGATGCCAGAAGCCAGAGTGGTGTGCGATGGCAAAGACATATAAAGACCTATATGTATCCAAAGAATAAATAAATTGTTTGAGGGAGAGGGAGGCTCGAAATGTATAGATTATCGTACGGAACCCTTCCTGCGAGAGTCCGACTCGCACTTGGCCCATTTTCTAATAATATAATAAATATTTATTTCTAATAAATATTTTGCACTGCACATCCACATTCCTATGGTTTTAAAAATCAATCAGATTTATTTTTGACAACAAGCAGCTATCATGTTTTATGTTAATGCTATTGATATTTCGATTTACATATACGTCATTGCGCATTGATATTTTTTGATTAATTTACGGTATTCGTTTTGTTAAAGGACTGTTGTATCATAGCTATAGATAGCCATTATTCTATAGTTAGAATGAATTCGTAAACATTTTGAATCTCCAAAAAATAATACTATCGTAAATCTTTTTATTATTCTTCTTGCTTTTTTTCTGCATTTAGTAAAAATCTATCCAGGTCTTGCAATATAATAAAATTAAGTAATACGCAATCCAGAACTGAATAATTTGAGGTCTAAAATTTTTCTACTCGTCAATTTAACACTAACGTAAGTGACTTTACAAGAAGCAAGTCAAGCATGTCATAAATTTGTTGACAATAAAGAAGACCGCTTTTGCTTGACACTTGTTTGACTGCCTTCTTGGTCTAATGGTTAGCGTATGCGTCTGTTGATCAAGGGGTCTCGGGTTCGAAGCCCGGGTCAGACCATATATTTGTGTGATCCAGAAATATTTGTTTCGGAGTCTGGGTGTTTTCTATGTATAATATGTATGTATTTACAAAAAAAAGTATGTTTTTGTATTAATATCAGTTGTCTAGTACCAAAAATACAAGCTCTGCTTAGTTTGGGACTAGATGACGTTGTGTGTAAGATGTCCGAAATATTTATTTATTTATTTTATTTACTTGCTTGTACTACTAGTAAATCCTAGTTTTTTTCCCATTCCGAAAGCGGCTACTCGAAACATAGATCTCATGATGAAGGCATGCGATTTTAATTACATCGTATCAGAGATTAGCGGTTTCAGCTCCGAAACTCTTAGACACATCGGGGCAATGCTAGGAAAAGTGGCCTAAGTTATTCCGCATTATCAGCTATTTTTCACCTTAAGTCTTGTCAAAATCAGTCCAGCCGTTCCATAGATTAACCGGAACAAACTGACAGACAGACTACTCCGTCTTTACCATAAGGGCACACGGGGCCTGTGCCCAGGGCCTCCGTCTTATGCGGGCCCCCCAAGAACCGACAATTTCTCAAAAACACATTTACTTACAAGCATATATACATTTTATAAGCATGATATAAATAAGAAAGAAAAATTAACTTAGGTTAGAAAATGAATGAAGATTGAAAATAATCGAAAATAAATTAAAATTAGTGCAAGAAAGAAACAAAAATATGAATCAGGAATAGGAGGACTTACAAGTACTCGCAAGGTATTCTCACTAGATGGCGCTCGAATAATTCCCTTTCTTACTTTCCAAAAGGGCCCCCTCATTCTTGTGTGCCCAGGGCCTCCCGAATAGGTTAAGACGGCTCTTCGAATACACATATATATATATATATATATATATATATATATATATATATATATATATATATATATATATATATATATATATATATATATATATATATATATATATATATATATATATATGTATTCGAATTTAAACGCAAAGTAAGCTTCAAAGGTAATGGGTACCACTTAGAGTCGATGCACTTATCAAGGCGCTGTTGAATTAGTGACCGGCACTTCCATTTGGTAGTACTCAAGATAACAAATTTTTGATTACGAGACTATTTATAGTTCTATATATCTTAAATAAAAGGAATAGTTGGGCAGCGTTGGCGTATGTGCCTGCTGTTCAAGAAATTTCGGGTTCGCTGCCCGGGTCGGACTGTTGTTGGGGTTTTCCTTAGAAGGAATTCTTAATACTAGCCCGCAGTATTGAAGTTGGCGATTTTTCACGTGCCTCGGAGAGCACGTTAAGCTGTCGGTCTCGGTTGTCATGAAAATCTATGGTAATCATTAATGAGAAGTCAGTTTCCTCAAATGTACTAAAAACAAGTTCAACCTTCGAATTCAGTTCACCCTCAGGGTTGCGGAGATTCGATACGCGTCACTTCGTGGAAAACCTGATATTCGGGTCAAAGCGGTTGAACTAGAAGTAGCCGACTTCAAATAATATTAAAAATGAATAAATCCCTACTAATATTATAAATGCGAAAGTAACTCTGTCTGTCTGTCTGTCTGTTACGCTTTCACGCCCACTGAACCGATTTTAATGAAATTTGGTATGAAGATAAAACTGAAGTTGGGAAAGGACATAGGCTACTTTTTACCGCGATAACCGACATACACGCGGTTGGAGCCGCGGGAGAAAGCTAGTTAAATAATATTGCGAAAAAAAAAAGATTATGTATTCATTAAAATAGGAAAAGGTCTGACAGCGGAAGTTATTATTTATGGCTTTAAAATATATATGTATGTATATATATTTATTTTTCTATGAAGTATTCTAAGAGTAAGCGCATTTAACAAGTTAGGCTTCTACAACTACTGAACTGACAAAGTCATCTAAACCATCATGGACACAAGGTACTGTAGTACCCAGTAGTCAATTTGTGTATATAATAAAATAAAAATAGTTTTGGTGATTTTTAACTCTTTGTCAATGTGACAAAAACTGGAAAGTTAATTCTTTCTAGCACTAACGATTTGGACGGTAAGTCGAGAACGGACGGACGGATATAAGGAGACGATAAGGGTTCCGCGTCATGAACTACAGAACCCTAAAAAGCTTACTTAATATATTACGTCGTAATACCTGGTTTATATTTTTCTAGAATATGTTTTTGCGTATTGATGTATTTCGTCATGATTATGTCAATAAAATGTTTTTTTTTATTTTTGTCAAGCGGACCTTGACCTTTGTTTTGGTATATATTGAATGTAATAAACTAATGTAATAATGAATTTTCTATTTAACTGCCTCGTTGGTCTAGTTGATATCGTATGCGACTGCTAATCAAGAGATCTCGGATTCAAATACCGAGACGGGCCATAAAGTGATTTTGGGTTTTTCTTAGAAAATTGCTAATAGCAGTTAGGAGTTAGGAAGTTTGGCGGTGATTCACGCACGAGCCTCGAAAAACACGTAAAGCCGTCGGTCCCGGTTGTCATGAACATCTACGACAATCGTTATTTGGAAGTCAATGCCCTCAAATTTACTGACAACTAGTTCAACCTGCGAATTTCAGTTCTCTATTAGGGTTGCGGAGGTCCGATGCCAGCGACTGGAAAAACTGATATTCAGGTAAAACCGGTTGAACTAGTAGCCGACCCCAAATATGTAATATTGGGAATAGGGCCAGGAAAAAGAAGATTTAAAACTATTGTTTCCAAAATTCGATGTCTGGTTTTAAAACCACAAAATCCCCTATCATTGTTTTGTTAGTATTTACTATGTATGTAGATATACAGCGTATGCCTTACTTTGTATGTGCTAAAATAAACAGTGTTTGTTTCGATAAAAATAATAACAAATCTACTGTTTAATTTGCAGATACTGCATCAACAATGTAACTAAAAAACAAAATGTAACATTTCTAAATAATGTAACGGAGGCTGCATTCGTATGTAACGAAGAAGAAGAAGAGATTCTTGACAACAGAATACTGGGATATTGTATGATAGTATCTGTATTATTTTTAATTCCGACGGCTCTTATTTACACTGCATTACCAGAGCTCAGGTGAGATTCTATGATGACTATATTATCTATGCATGTTAATGCTTTTTTAATTGAAGATATATAGGAACAGACATTTAAAACCTTTAAACCTCTACTGCCTCGTTCGGATAGCGGTTATCGTATTCGACTGACAATCAAGAGGTCTCAAATTCAATTCCCTGGGTGGGAGTCAGGTCAAAAGTGTTGTTTGGTATTTCTTACAAGAAATTCTTAATAACAGCCCAGAGAATGAATGTAATATTTAGAGGGTTTGGACTTACCAACGATGAAGGTACGAGCCACCGAAATACGACCCAGACCTGCTCGGCCGCAACTTAACGTTAATAACTTAATTTAAATATTAATAATCACATTGAAATCTTTTTTCCAGGGATGTACAAGGCAAGAGCATTATAAATTTCTGTATAAGTTTAGCTATTGGTCAAGGAATACTTGTCATTTTAAAATTAGCAGAGTACTCCGACATGGATCTGTGTGCTGCTCGAGGTAAGTTTTAATTAAAACTTGTTAAAAACATGTAAGCACTTGCAATAACGATACAACATTATTGCATGATGCTTTTTATCACGAGGTTGAATCGACGATCCAACCATGCATCAATACCTGATTTTGGTCGTGCCCCAACGACTTTCCATAATTGGTCGTCGATCGATACAATCGACAATCGTTTCAGGAACGCAAAAAAGTACAACCTTTAAACCTATTGGAACGTTTGATTTTTTGCAGTAGAAATTGCATCAGTCATTTATTTGTTTACTTTTTACTGCCTTGAGTTTTCTAAGAAACTGTAATACTTAATTTGGACCAAATGATTAATTACCATTGCATGAATGGACGTACCTATTTAATCATTTTTTCCAAGATAATTCAATAATCCTGTTGGATGTCAGAAATGTAAATAGTGCATTCATTCATGTACCTCATTGAGTTTAAATCATGCTCGATCTCGCTTCACATTGTAATTGTGGTCAATTTGCACATATTTTTATGATACTTGGCGCAAACGAGCGATAAATCGAATACCTATATGGGAAGTGACAACGCGCTGGTCATGAACGCTTGCAATTCCGTGAACGTTGCCGGCAATTATACATTTTCATAAAACTTTCAATTTAAAATTATTGTCTTGAAATTTCCTCTAAGCTGAGAATATTGTCTTTTCATATGCTACCTCATTTAAGGAATCATAGAACTATTTTAACCTAATAAAATGCTACAAATATTCTGGTAATGTGTGACAAGCATATTGTTAACTAATATAATTATTTATATTGATATTGATGTATATACATGGTAAGACAAGAAAAAGTTAAAAAGAAAGCTATAACTCCACTACGTAAAAACTTTTGATCAAATTTTATATAAGCCTATATATGTCACCCGAGTCATTATTGATTAACATCGGATCGGTAGATTAGGCGCTACGTTGGAACATGTAAATCTCGTACTGTTTAGGGTCTTCCTTTTGGCTTCCCCGTAGTCGGTAAAAATTAAGGTTCTTGTTTATTTTGTCACTTATATTTCAAGCTCCACTTATATTTTTTGCCACTCATATTTTTTATTTATTTTAACATATCGCTCTTCGTCGAAAGTTCTACTTCGCTTTAGGGTATGTGTTATGGTAACAATGTGTTCTTATTAATCTTTTTTTTTTTCAGGGTTTTTGACATACTTTTTTATAATAGTTGCATTCTTTTGGACAAACGCTATATCAATACAGGTGTTGTTAAATACAAGGTACGCATTTTTACCTTATCGTTTATCACTAAATGCACGGAGTTCTTCAGATAACGTGAAATTATGTTGATGAACGAAGAATAAAATTTATTTCAGAAGACCGGTGACATTGGACTATAGCTGGCATGAATTCAAGTGGTACTTTTTGTACGCCTGGGGTTGTCCTACCCTTCTCACCGTGTGTATGGCCATTGTGAACTTCCACCCTGGTAAACACCAGAAACCCGGGATTGGTCTTAACCACTGCTGGTTTTTTAGTAAGTTTATGTGTGTATAAAATTTTATTGAACAAAAATCGTTTAAGGAGCAGCCCGTGGATTTATGCACAAGACGAAGTCTGTATTGGAGTTGAGATAAAGTCCTGTCTGTGTCTATAGTGGTACCTAAATATCGTACGTAGCTTAGAACAACCTTCGCCACACCCTTATGCCTCTCACCAACAGACCTTTCACGTATTGTGAGTGTTCTAAAATGATTAATAAATATAAAACACCTGGATACAAACAGTATCCAGGTGTTTTAAACCAATTCGATAAAAAGTATACAAATGTAGGCGCATCCCGATGATTATATAGTAGGTAATAGTACTCGTAGTAGTAGTACTCGTAGTAGTAGGACTCGTAGTAGTAGTACTCGTAGTAGTAGGACTCGTAGTAGTAGGACTCGTAGTAGTAGTAGAATTAGTGATGACGAAAATAATCCATTATTCAAATAAATAACTGCCTTGTTGGTCTAGTAGTTAGCGTATGCGGCTGCTGATCAAGAGATCTCGGGTTCGATTCCCGGGTCGGACGGTGTAAACCACAAATAATTGTTTCGAAGTCTGGGTGTTTTTCTATGTTTAATATGTATGTATTTACAAAAAAAAAGGATGTTTATATATTTATATCAGTTGTTTAGTACCCATAATACAAGCTCTGCTTAGTTCGGGACTAGATGATGTTGTGTGTAAGATGTCCGAAATAATAACTAAATTTACCTTCTTTAGAATAACTTTAACGATAGGAAATGTCAATTTTAATAATATATTGAAACAAGTAACTTGTTCAAATAGCTATTCTATATAGTAGTAGTTATTTGAACAGGTTTTAAATGACACAAATAAAATATGTTTCTGTTTTCAGATAAAACCCAACAATGGTATTACATGTACAGTGTGATGTCGCTGTTATTGGCAGCCAATATCGCTATTTTCATTTATGTGTCGCTTGTTATATGGCGTCTCTCTTTCGCCTCCAGTCATTTGAAGACATTGAAATACAAGTAAGTAAGCTTGGTTCTATATTTTACCTAGCTGCATTTTATAATAACTATCGAACTCAATTATTATTAACCGCCTCGTTGGTCTAGTGGTTAGCGTATGCGTCTGCTAATCAAGAGATCTCGGGTTCAAATCCCGGGTCGGGCCAAAAAGTGTTTTTGGGATTTTCCTAGGAAATTCCTAATAACTGCCCGGAGTTTGGAAGTTTGGCGGTGACTAACGCCCGTGCCTCGGAGAGCACGTAAAGCCGTCAGTCCCGGTTGTCATGAACATCTATGGCAATCTTTATTGGGAAGTCAGTGCCCTCAAATATACTGACAACTAGTTCAATCTTCGAATTTCAGTTCTCCCTTAGGGTTGCGGAGGTCCGATGCCAGTCGCTCCGTGGAAAAACTGAAATTCAGGTAAATCCGGTTGAACTAGTAGCCGACCCCAAATAAAATTGGGAATAATGGCTAGGAGGATGATCGAACTCAATTATTAACCAAGAATATAAAAGTTATAAGTTCAATAGAAATAGCTTTTTTCAGTCAGTATTCTTAGACAAAAACAACAAAATGATAGAAGCAGTTAATCTGTTTAATGGCAAAATTAAATGAGCATCTTAAACACAGGTTCAGTGTGGTGACGGTGACAGAATATAATATTGAAATTCACCCTTATTTATTGCAAAAGCGTCGTAAAAGACGATTAAGGGAGCAAACTGCGCTGGATAAAGGCACTGCAAAGAGAAGGAAAACTTGCCACGAATACTATTTTTTTATTTGTTCTTCTATTCGAAGGTAGTATCGCCCCGGACGAGCCGGCCATTCATGCTGATATAAGCATGGCTCAATTACTATGATGTTTATGATGATGAAATACAAGACATATTTTTTATGTTAAATATCACAACCATTGCACAATTTCTTTGTTGTATTTTCAGATTTGTGATGAGCGTTCGACTAATATTACTGATGGGTTTACCGTGGGTATTCGAAATGGTGGGATCTCTGCTC
Source organism: Phragmatobia fuliginosa (assembly GCA_932526445.1). NCBI lineage: Eukaryota > Metazoa > Arthropoda > Insecta > Lepidoptera > Erebidae > Phragmatobia > Phragmatobia fuliginosa. Next base: position 10,966,188 of record OW052074.1, on the reverse strand, counting down.
GGCAAACATATTATTTGGTTTGTTATAATTTTTTACTTATCTTTTTCAAGTTTCTTGCCGGTTCTTGTCCAAAGAAATGACATTTAGGAACCGAGCAACTAGGGACAGTAATGTAATGTTTCAAAAGTGCCTGAAAAGGCCTATTTGGAAAAAAAAATCCGATTATGACTATTCTTGATTTTGACTACATTCTGATGTCGAAAAACTAATGGAAACATGATATTGTTTATACTTGATTTTCTAACGATATTTATAACAATACCTAATACCACTGTTACTGTATATTTAATATAAACTTAAATTTTCCCAAAAAAAACCGTGTCAATTAAAACTACGTCAAATATATTTCTTAACGATCTATTGGATTTGTTAGTAATGACATTTTTTACGATTTGTGATATTAAAATATTTTTTCCATTGAACAGTGTTTTGTATAGTCAATATAGGCTAGAGAGTAATCAAGCATGAATCAATATTTAGATACTAGAGCCAGACTGAAATATGAGCGTCATTGTTCTCGCTGTTATCGGAAAGAAAAACATGTGGCTGCCCGTAACGTCACAAACCTGTGATCCTAACATCAACGATGTTCGGAATTCCGAACTTTTTATCTAATATCATAAATATCAACATGTGTTTTTTCTATTTAACATCTTATATATAAAAATTCTCCCAGGTGTTTGTAGTTAAATTCCTCCGAAACGGCTTGACCGATTCTCATGAAATTTTGTGTGCATATTGGGTAGGTCTGAGAATCGGACAACATCTATTTTTCATACCCCTACTACGCGAGCGGAGCCGCGGGCACAGCTAGTAATATATAAACAATGTGTTGTGCTTCTTGTTTATACCATATCATTGAATATGCCTGAAAGATTTCCCAAGTAACTACCAAAATAACTCTACCTTAAGAAATTGTACTCTCTCAACTATGGAACTCATTACTATAGCCATAGAGTCACACAGGAGTGGCCATTGCGTCTTTTTTCGATTTAAAACAGTGTCATTTTCTTTTCTGGGGAAGTCTTCACACATACACATTTCAGACTTCACATTCAAAAACAATCGTAATGATATGGTCAACTCACACTCAATAAAACAAAAATTCTAAATTTCACACACAAATCAAATCAAATCAAACCATTTTATTTCAAATAAACCATACAACGGCACTTTTGAAACGTCAAGTAGTCAGTCAGTAGTCAATCGTGAGGCTAATTGTCTGTTCCAATTCGTAGATCATATGGAGAATAACAGACAAGTAACTCCATGGACACTCTTTTCCTACATTGTTTTTACAATTTTTGGTTACATTGTTAAAGGCATTTTATTAAATGTGAAGACAATGTACACACATAGACATATTGTGTCATAACCGTGTTGCTATAAAACTATAGTGCTGAAAGAATTTTCTTTTTTTTATTGTAATTTGTTCCTTTTATTTGGTTCGTGTATAATATAAGGTTTGCTGAATTACTATTAAATCTGAAAAGTATCGCATTTCTAGTTTGATTGTATTTATAATATTGTTTCCAGGACAATTATCGACGTGTTCAACAGTTTGCAAGGCATGTTAATATTTTTACTGCTGGTTGTTTTTCGCAAACGTGTGATAAAACTGATGTACAAGCACGGTTGGCTGGATTGTATATCAGGCTTCGTCGAAAAGTACCTGGCTTACGAAGATGATGAAGAAAACGTTGTGCAACACACTGACGTACCGATGTCATTAGGCAACGGAAATACGAATATTATGTAGGTGGATTGCAAAGCTTGGGAAGAAATGCCCTAGGAAGAGGTACTTGGGAGAAGATAATTTCTATACTTGAGGAATAACCAAGTAAATACTTTATCCATCCAGGAGACCATTATTCAGAAAAGAACATGAATCTACATGAGTTTTGTTTTAAATTGGTTTCTTTATATAAAAGTAATGATTAAATGATACATCTTGTAAAACAGGCATACATTAATGTAAAATAAAAAAAAAACCTCTGAACTCTGCACATTAGTGGTGTACTCTATATTATTATTATTATATAACGTAGGTACATCGGTATCGGTATCGGTAACGTAGGTATTATTATATATATATACGCCGTCTTCTAATACTATATCCGTTCCCGAAAGAAAAGTACAAACATTTTCAAGGTATGTTGTGTATTACGGCAATTCAAATTAACACAACCTTAGCGTAAGAAGTGATCATTTTTTTTCACAAATCCGATGTACCTACATTCTTGTGGTAAGCAGGTGTTTACACACTATTACTATTGATAAAGTCTCGATAAAAAAATAAGAAGCAGATGTTTAGTAATACAAACGGAGCCCAAACTCAAGACTTATTAAGATCATTGGAGAATCTTTGTATTTATTGTTTGATGTTAATACACACAATATTTTATACTGTAAATTTTAAAATTAATAATAAGTTGTAATATTAGGTTATAGTTAGGTTTAATGTACTTTTGTTCATATTGTTTGCAATATATAGAGTATTGTAGGGACGATTATTCCGACTCATGGAGGAGCAAGTGTATTACGTTGTCTAGTCTCATTAAAGCTAGTTTATTTTAATAAATTCTCAATTTTTGTAATAATTTAAATTTTGTTTGTAATATGTGTAACTAATATGTGTAACTATTCATAAAATGTATCTATTATTTATTTATATTTATTGAGTGTGTTTGTATGATGGATTGGGTATCGTTTTTACAGAGACGATTTGTAAGAGCGTTAAGTAATAAAACCGGCTTAAGACGTAAATTAACAGATTATGAAGACCGACTGCGACAATTTAAAATGGTGAGTTTGGAATGGAGGAGGTGGATGAATGACTTGTTCACCCTACATAAAATAGTTCATGGTTCTTTGTTTTATAATACCAATTCGATCTGTGCGTATTCCACAACTTTTTATTATAGGTAATTTTAATAATAATGTATCTCAAAACAGTCCAATTTCAAGAATGTGCACTCGTTATAATCAAATTTGTTCTGAAAATGATAGTTTTTTCAACACGTTGGGAGAATTTAGGACCGCGGTCATTAAGGATGTGTGGTAACTTGTAAAATAGAATTAAAAGATGTGTACAGTTGTAATTGGACTTCAGACCTAAATATTGTAAACTGTAATATGTAAATATTTGTATGTCTTTGGTTTGTTGTCTGTTTCTGTATCTAATAAATAAAATGAAAAAAAATAAAAATTATATTATATTTAGTGTACTTCAAAAATGAGTACCCTAGAAAGAAGATTAATACGATTACTTAGTGAATTCATTCATAATAACTTGTCCCCATCCGTCTCCGAGATTGAATTCGAAGGCATAAACCTAACTCCTAGTCTCTTAGTGCTTAAGCCTGGTGCTGATTCTGTCACTGAAGACGATAGTAGAACGTGACAACGTCATAAGATTGTGCTTCTTTGTCGCTCGTTTCGCGCTCTCGCTTGCACTTCAAGCCTTAAATGGAACGCCTCAGAGCGAGGTAACGCCGCATTTTTCGTGCGTGCAGCCGGTTCCATCGAATTATAAGACATTGTCACGTCAACATGTACTCGAGTTCTGGTAACCGTTGGGTCCGTTGGTATGTCTGCTATGTGGTATTATGTGTGTGAACAACGTGTATGTTTAGGGCTCGTACACACGAACGGCATGTTGTCAACGGCACACATAACGGCAGCCGTCGACCTATAGCGACATTGCAATTGTAGCGTGCCGCGTCCGCCATTTTGTCTGTCGATTGCATATAGTTCAAGAGTGTGCAGGCATCGGTAATATGTAAAATGATTTCTAGTGACAAATAATAATAACAATAAATTACTTTATTGTACACTGAAACGACGATTTTGATGTTGAATTGCTAAATGTGGTCATCAAGTAAAATTCTTGTATTTGAAATTATAAATTGAAAGAATACAGTAATAAAACAAAAAACAGAGCATGGAATGCGGTATGTGAAGAAGTGCGGAGTGACACCCCCCCTGACAGTAGGATTGGCGACGGCTGCCGTTATCAGTGCCGTTGACAACATGCTGTTCGTGTGTATGAGCTCTTAGTTGAACATACACGTTGTATAATAAGGTAGCTATATTTAGGTAATATTAATTTCATTCATAAAACTTATATAAAACATTACATAATTTGCAAGTGTAGTACATCAAAAAATAAAATTATTTAGTGTAGTGAAACTAATTGTGTTATTGTACAGCGACGAAACACACACCTATCTGCGCAGGCACTTACTGAGAGTCAGCATTACTGCAACTAATTATTATTAAGGCTAAGTGCAGAAACACTGTTCTGTATTTTTTAGTGTATTGATATTTTTCGGCGGTTCGGAATTTTGTCATACAGGTACAATTTCGTGCCTAGTATAGACTCAACTCTCAGTGAAGAATTTCTATTTATTATTTTAATGCATGTAATTAAGATACTTTGTAATCTACTGTACTCTATGAAAGAAAAAGTTATTTTTATATTTGACAGTGTTAAATAAGCTAAAGTACTTTTTGAACCGTGAATGACCCTGATCAATAAATCAAAAAAATACATAACCAGTTTTCATTGTATTATTTTACGTATCTACTTGTGCTTTTTCATTCAAATAGGTTCCCGACAAAAAAAAATATTTAGGAAAAATCAAATGTTTTTTTGGAATTTAAATTGATTTTACAAAGGTCGAAAGGTCTCCATGTGTTATTCTATGCAACCTATATATTTAAAGAAATCCATGGAACCGTTTTTTTTTTAAATTACTAATTCAAATTGTTTGTGAGTGACACAGGCTAAATATTAAAATACTTTTTTGTACATGTGGATTTGCTAACAACGCAGGTGTTTAAACGGTCATCTTGCCGCTTTCTACTGCTTTGAGTTGATGGGTTCAAAGCCGTGGTGGATGGTGGTGGTGGTGGTGGATACAGTTCAATGCGAAACAGAAATATTCCCTGAGCGAGAGTTGCCTATGGACGAAACTATTTTACAGAATAATTAACAACACTTATTCTGCAATCGTCACAGCATTTAGTGCATGTTCTTTGTGTTCAAAATATATTGATTAATTAACTGTAAAGTACTTTATCAGGTAGTAATTTTAAGAATCTATTAAAATACTATAAATTCGAAAGTAACTATGTCTGTCTGTTACGATTTTACGTATAAGCCGCTGCACTGATTTCAATTAAATTTATCGTGAAGATACTTTGATCATAACTAATGACATAGGCGACTTTTTAAGGCGATAACCTACAAACATTATATTAATCCACTTACTTGATCGAATAACTGTCCCTCGGGTCTCCTGGTAAGTGCTGCCATCTGACACCGCACTACGAGGTGACAGTCGTCCATGACCGTGTTGAAGAAACGCCTCGTGGGTAGTAAAGCTTCCAGATCGATCATCAGCTCCAGAAACCGCTCGCAATATCTGTGAAAAGTTTAAGTTTGTGGGTGTGTCTCCGGTCTCCTAGCTTCTTATCTGCAAGCGAATCGTGTGCGCTTCGGAACTACTACAACAGAAGGGTTGTCGGAGATCGATTACTGCTCGGGGTAGCGGAAGAATGTTACAACGATTCTCGCTTCCCTGGTCATTGACAAGCAGACAACTGCAAAGCAACACTTTGGTGGTTTGTTTTAATCGACATTATTTCCACAGACCCCTGCTCCTTCAAATGAGTAGAGGTCATCCATGAGGTTTTCCCAACTCGTTAGCAAAACAGTCCTTTTTGAGGTTGATTAAAATACAATTATCAACAACATTAAAATACGTTGTTGATGTATTTTACTGTTGGGGTCGGATCTACTCTCAAGAGAGGGTTAAGGCCATAATCCCCATGATGGCCGAGTGCGGTTTGGGGACTGGCAAGATACGTTGTGACTACGTAATCTTGCCGTTGGATGTTTTTAAGCCGCCCGAAAGATTCTAACTCAGCTTCACGACTGCTATCTTATGATAAACAACCTGACCGACCGACTAATTAACGTGATCTCCAAACCACAGAAACGCTCATATCATGCCACAAACACCACCTAGGTCTGACCGCACCTTCGTAGGTAACCCTTGTTGATTGTATCCAATCACCTCAGGCCATGTTATGAGCGTGTTGTTGTATTGGTGTATCTACCACTAAACTCCATAGGTAGGATGAGGGAGGGATATAAAGTATTTTAATGAATAGTTGACACAGCATAACAGTTTTTAAGTTATTGCAAGATGCTCTTACCTTACTGAATGTGCATCCAGTTCCCCCGTCTCTGGTATGCTCTCTAATATACGCATGAACTTAATCATAAGTCGTTGTAAGTAGCGTCGCTCCCAGCTCAATTTCTCTATCAATTCTGGTTTATCTTTCTTTTGGATAGCCCGCCAATACTTCCTCCACTTTGGAACAGATTTGAACTCTTGATTTCTTCGGCCTATGCAATGAGATGGCTATTAATTATGAGGACAAATGAGTACTATTTTGTAACTACTAATCTACTACTGCATAAGCTGGAGCAGTGTTTGAGGATGGCACAGGATTAGCAAGCTGAAGTGGCAATGGGCTGGCCATATTAGCCGCAGAACGGACAACCGTTGGGGTAAATGTGTACTTGAGTGGAGACCGCGTCTCGACAAACGTAGTGTAGGACGTCCACAGGCCAGGTGGAGTGATGATTTGCGCAAGACGGCTGGTAGGAGCTGGATGCGAGCAGCCGAGGATCGAACTAAGTGGCGTGCAATTGGAGAGGCCTATGCCTATGTAGGGGCTTTGTGGACTCGCGCAACTACATAATGATTATTTGAACTACTCTAACAAATTAACGTATTTCTGAAGTAATTCATTATAAGACCCTCGCAATGATTTATGTGTCCAATGCCTCCCTTTCATGGTTGCCAACTGTGATATTGTAAACTTACAAAGGCAACACAGCATAGTGAAGAGTGACTTTGGTTGCCACATTCAGCTGATACTGAAAACATTGACTAGCATAACTCATAACTATTTCACAGAATTAGGCAAAAAAAATAAGTATAAATATTACTTAAATTTGATGAATCAGAGGCGAAACAAATCGCCCAAACTAAGTAAGTCTCAAATACATGTAAAATGTTTTTTTGAGGAAAAGCATATAGCGAACATATTAAAAGCTCATAAGGTAATATAAGATTGTTATGTACCTTCTTGCAAACTGATCCACATACTGAGCGAGACGAGCCGCTTGACCTGGTCGCGACACAACTGCACTTCCATGCTTCCGAAGCAATGGTTCAAAAACAATAGCAGAGCCGTCTGTTCTCGCATATTGTTGCTCTCATTGTCTTCAGCTACACTAGCGCATAGTACTTGTTCGAAAAATCCTGGAAAATGGTCTGGTTTTTTCAAGAATGCCTGTAATATAATGAGAAGATTATGGTTAAGGTATTGTTTTATTGTACTATGTATTTTGAAAAAAGGCACTGCATTTTCAATGACTGACGAAATTCCAATTTGAATAAGTGTAAATTTAAGTTTCATGTGTAATGTACACATTTCTTTGTTAGATACAGAGCAGAAGTACAGTAAGAAAAATCTTGCACATTCTTTTATGGAAACCGCCTTTTCCTACTTAAAATCCTCGTGATTGCTAGGAAAGTATTATTTCCTAAATAGTAAGCTAATATTTTGGTTAAATATTACTATTATTACCTGCCAAGCCGGCACTCTTTCTCGGAATTTCTCATTGATCATGACAATGATAGACATCATGTGAGCATGCGTCGCCTCGTCTGTCTTGTAGTGCGGCCACAAGTAGTTCTCTAAATACTGAGAGAACTCTAACATCATAATTCTTCGCACTGAGAAACTGGAAAAAGAAGTACAGGGTATTTAGTTTATATATATGATAACAACACACCGACGACTTATTAAGGCTCTACATTTTATTGTTACTTGAGTTACTTACTTAATCATGTATATTAAAAAATTCAAGTGATCTGTCTGCTCGTTTGCCATTCTAATATATAAAAAAAAAGTTCAAGTACTCTCTCTTATATCCAAACAATTGGACCTGAAACCATTTTCCACTCACAGTATCAAAGGCAAACCAATAAAACTAATGTCAAGAACCCAATTTGGGTTTTAAAGATTAAAAACTTGGGACTAGCTGTCAAGAGGGGAAGTAAAGGTATATTCTAAAGAAGAGGATTAGGTGGTGTGATGACCACATAAACATTTGCAGTATTTTTGTTTAACACTAGCCAGGAGGTTTCTAAACTGTGTACACAAAGCTTTTTTATTTACATAGAAGCCTGCTTACCTAAGTGACTCTACTCTACCTGATGATGAAATCTTAAATAGAATCTAGTAGTAGGGGTCACCATCCTCATTGTGAGTGCACACAATGCAGCATGGTGACCAGTGCCATGGCGGCTTAGTAAATGTTTCTGCATCATTCTCTCGGCCTCCTGAGCCCTTCAGTCTCACAATCAACAATGAAAGACAACAGCATTAATGCTGTCATGTTAGATTGGTCTTCTGTGTGAGGATTTTGCTGTCCCACCTATTCATACTGAACTAAACATGGTTCTACTACCTATAATAATATCTGCTACCTAGACATTGGACTCAAACCTGCTATGAAGAAAGATGTTTTACAAGAGTATGTAATGATATGTTACTCACTTTGATCCAAGTATCTCGGCCTGGTAGATTGATTCCACAATAGAAGCATCATATGGTAGGTGACTCTCCTTGGTTTGTGGTGACCAATATTGATTTGCAAGCTGTAAATGTAGCAACCATGTCGGTTTATTCTATAATTCAATGGAATACGAGAGGGCTCTTAATAAGCTTTAACTATAACAAAACATCTATCTATATCTATCAGGCTATCAGCATGACCATCTAGGGACTTTCAAGATATAGTAACACAGTACATATTAATTTTAATGTGCCCATTACAAGAATTGTCCAGGATACAGTTATTTGGCACATCTAGACTACATATTATGCATATATTATATTAAGGTACTAGCTTTTGCTAGCTGCTCCACCTGCCTGTATTTTCAATTAGCTTAGTAAAAAGTAGGGCTATTATTTTAAACTGATTCAGTAGTTTTGATGTGAAAGTGTAACAGACGGACATGTTTGCATTTATAATATTAGTAAGTATATATTTCAATTACACTTGTGAATTTACATATGACATTAACAGCTCCTAAGAGTCCACAGCACGACTTAGGTCTGTCTTTTTGAATGGAGGTGAAGTTACACACATAATACAAATTCTTAATATGTAATGATTAGTACACTCACATTTTATATTCAACATCTATAACAGAACTATTTGAATTTCTCTACAAACCAAGTGTATAGTGCATATGGAATAAGAAAACTACAAGAAAAATTAGATGAAGTGGGTGTAAGTGCTTTGGAATTTGTTGGGCCTTTCCAGTAAAACTCAACAAATAATTTTCATTGCTGTTATTGTAATTTAAATAAAATAACTCATCCTCATCCGCAGTTATATGTTTAATTATAAGTTCGTAGTACAGACAAATCTTATAAAAACATGCATAAGCTTAGTGAAATTACAGACAATATACATATCCCACAGGTTAGATCTTATTCTGGACATTTACTTTTAATATATCACATGTGTTCTTGACATTGTATGTCTATTTTGTCTATGTATTGAGAAATAAATCTCATTATTATTATGCACTCCTAGAAACATCATTTCTGTATTATAGGTCTTATTGCAGATTCCTGTGCCTACAACTAATATCAATTTTTACTACTAGTATTAAAAATATTTAAATTATTTAAATATTTTAATTACATATTAATTCTAATAGTCGAAACTTCTTAAGGAAGGAGGTAAATTAAGGCAGGAGGAAGATTATAGATTTAATGTGTGACAGTGAACTCGGCTTATGAATGTAAATGATTACATTTATAGGAGTTTCTTACAAATGTTAACTAATAGGAGCTTCTAAAACCCTACATATTATTTTTAGCTAACTTATTAATATTAATCCCAAATAAACTTAACTAAAGTGAACAAATACTTAAATAACAAATGTTAGTGACAAATACTATAAGCTGTCAGTAATATGTACATAACATTAGAGCAAGTTATTTTATTTAGAGAACGATATCTATAATAATGCATTTAATAAAATGTAAAACAATTAATCTTTTCAGGATTTTATATGTGTAAGTAAACAATAATCAACAATTGAGACCATGTTGTAGGATTAGTAACTTTAAGTAATTATTAGTTGATTAAACAGAAGTTTCGTAAAATAAATCCAAGAGCCTCAGTTTAAAAGAATATATAAATATGTAATCAAAACATGAACACACAACATAATTTTCATATAAAATTAACCAATGTTATGAAATAGATAACCTAACTTACCTGTGTAATTCTATCAGCATTTATTTGAGAAAGCGTAGGTAATGGTATTTTAGGTTTGTCTGACGTTGAAGTTGTGTCTACTTTCATTTTAATTGATTTTTATTTTCATTACAAACAAATAACGTAAAATACAACCCGGCACTGTTCATTCGCAAACAAAATCTAATCTGTATGTATACACAGTGCTTCCAGATCCTAAAAGTGAAATTACAGTGTTGTCAGCTAAAAAATACAGTAGTTTCATAAAACAATACAGCAGATTGCAAAATCGATTACAGTAAAATTACAGTGAAACTTTGTTTAATTATTAAAAGAAAAATAAGCTGCTGTATTAGTTTATTTGTCAAGTTTATTTGTAAGTTGTTCTAAAATAATTTCCTCATGATTTTGATAAATTTTTGCCGTCATCCTCGAAATCATTTCATTAGTGGGATTAAATTTGACGCAGTTTTCGGAATTTCGACGAATGGCTTGCTTATTCCGTCACCACACGGACATTTATATAATAACAAAATACGAAGGTATATATAATAACAAAACACCCACAGAAGATCATAGATCTACAGGATTAGAATTTTCATTTCCTTCGTTTAATATCATAATAACTTGAACTTGAATAATTGATGCCACTAGTGCCACTATTACTCCGCAATACAGAAATAACGTGAAACATAAATCAGAACCTGTACATTACAATACGACTGAGTTCTGGTGACGTAAACGAAAATAGGTAAATAATAAAAATTCTGGGGAATCCCTAAGAAAAAAGCAGTTGTTTAGTCTATGATTTACTCTACTACAAGGCTACAAATATATGCTTTGATTTTATACCGAAATTCTCTAAATCCTTGTTTTTTTCAAATTGTCTTTAACCATCCAAAATATCAGCCATTTGTCCCTAAAAAAGTGAGAATTCCCTAAAAGTGGAAACACTGAGTGGCGTTAGTTCTGTTCTGATTCATCGGGGAATTCCCTGCACGTAAACTATATGTGACAGTCCTACTCTATATTGTCTATAGACAAAGGTCAGTGCTTCTGGATTCTAGATTAGGTTGCGTTACGTTTTACATTTTAGATTTGATAAATTTATATGATCGGAAATTAAATACAGTATTTTCATACACTGTATTTTTATCATTACAGTATACAGTAGAAAAGTCTAAAATACAGTAAATCTACTGTAATTACAGTGAATCTGGAAGCACTGTGTATACAGCAGTGAGTGCGTTCCACTTGGCGTTCACAACGATCACGCTCACGACCGCAGTTTTTCCCGTTCCACTTGCTTGTGAGCGTTATACTATAGTAAACTCAAGTGGAATGGAATAAAGAGCGTTTTGGGCGTGGAGGTAAATAATATAAAAATTTTATTAATTAATTTTTTTTTTTTTTTATTTTTTTATTTATTGTCTAATATAAAATTCATACATGCATACAGTTATCCATTATATACCACACAAACCATCAAGAGTTTATCCGTGGTATATCAGACACATCTCGGTTACAAATAAATTACATATCTGTAAAACATAAATATTATTATATAGTATTATTACATATTTAGTTTAGTATCAGCTAGACAGTAAATGCTTTATCAAAACAGTTTTACAGTTTTTTTTATTCATCTTGCTACGGGTTTCGATAGGTATGTTGTTCAATATACGGGGCAGCATGTGTTCCCACGTCCGCGTCCCATATACGTTAGTACGCTTAGGTATTCTATAGGTAGGTAAGTTTGACAAGTGACGTAATGACTCCAATCTTATGTTTTTCTTTAATTTAGCAAGGTTGTGGTATTCCTCACCCAGTACACATACGCTCACTTTGTCAAACACGTTTAATATTTGACAATGCTTGAATAAGCCACATTCGTCTTCTTTAAATTCTAGTTTAATTTTTCTAGGTACTATTGTTTTCAATATGCTTAATTGTATGTTATAAATGTTTTCGAGGTAGGTCTTGTATGTGCGCCCGTAACTACTTAGTCCGTAGCTAATCACGGAGTCGGCAAGTGCGAGGTACATGATTCTAAGTGTTTTGTACGGTACTTTATACTTTAGTACATATAATTTGGATAGAACGGATCTTAGTTTACTACATACGCTATTAATATGAGGCCCCCAGTGGAATTTACTATCTATAGTAAGGCCCAGATACGTATGCTGAGACACCAACTCTAGTGGTTGGCAATTGCATAGTGTTGTCTGGTGTAAGCACGAGTGTTCATGAGCAACAATGATTGGCTCACAGAGCGATGTCAAGTAAGGTGAATGTATATGCATCATTTTAGTTTTAGTTTCATTAATAACTAGACCCACATCGTGGGCCCAGCCACACAATAGGTTAAAGTTGTGCTGCATAACCCTCTGCGCCTCACGTAGGTCTTTATGAGCAGATATCAAGCATGTGTCATCAGCAAACTGATAAACCGATCCCTCGGTGAATATATTACACATGTCGTTCACATATAACAAGTATTCGGTCGGCCCGAGAATCGAACCTTGTGCCGTGCCTTTGTCGGTTAGAATCATGTCACTTAGAGAACCAGCGACACTCACTGCGGTGTAACGATTACTGTGATAATTTTCAAACCACTTCACTAAAGGTCCCCGTATACCATTTTGCTTTAATTTAGTAAATAAGGTTTTAAAATCTAATAAATCAAACGCCCTACTAAAGTCAATAAAGACAACAAGTACATGTTTACGGTTGTCCAGATACCCGTTGATCTCATTGCTAAACTTGGATAACAATTCAGAAGTGCTTTTATTTTTTTGAAAACCAAATTGTTTTACATTAATTATACTATTTTCTTTTAAGAACCTACCTATCTCCTGGCCTAAATATCTCTCAATTATTTTATCTATACATGACAATATAGTAATTGGCCTGTAGTTGTTCGTATTTGAGTATGAACCATTTTTATGAATAGGTCTTATTATTCCGATTTTTAATTGATCAGGGTATACGGATGTGGCAATGCATGTGTTAATTAAGTGCGTAATGACCGGGGTAATATCTTTGATAATGTGTTGTAAATCTTGCACTCTTATACCATCGAAACCCGGGCATTTTTTGGCATTTAAATGTTTTATAATAGAAAAGATTACATCGTTTGTAGCTTTATGTAGCCTTATTGATACATTGCACTCCTTGCTATAAGTGACAGGATTGAGAATCGGCGTGTTACACTGCATACACAATCCATTCACGTTACTTTGAAATTCATAGGCAAATTTGTTTGTAATCACATCGGGCGATGCTTTAAAATATTTTATAATTATGTTATCAATCGAGTTATTTATTTTACCGCACAACCCGTTTATGATTTGCCAAACTTTGCGAGAATTATGAAAATTACTCTGTATCTCTGTCAAGAAATAGTTATTTTTTACATTATTTATATGTTTATTCGTTAAATTTCTATACCTATTATACAACAATCTATTTTGCAAATTACTTTGATCTTTAAGCCAGATATTCAATAATTCATCTCGTTTTTTACACATCTTTACTATTGTATCACTAATCCACTTACAACTTTGCCTTCTACACTCTTTAATTTTTTCTTTATACGTACACTTTTTATAAACATATGAGAATTTGTCTAATATGTAGCTCAATACATCTGTTGGGTTATCGTACTCCATAGCCAAATTCCAATTTATTTTACATAACTCACTACGTACCTTGTCATTGTCTAACTTCGTAACAATTTTATATTGATTATTTTTGTTGACAAGCGTATTGTCGACTAGCGCGCAACCGGTTATGAAGTGGTCGGCGAGTGCGTTGTTTACAACAGCTGTGTGCACCGCTTGCTGGCCGATACTACGTACATATATATGATCTATACATGTTTTTGTGATATACTCACCCTTTTTATCTATCCGAGTATACTGGCTGATTCCGGTTTCCAGGCCTAGCTCTCCGAGTGAATTACTATACAACTTAGCTATAGATGAATGTTGTTTTAAGTCAATGTTCATATCGCCTAGAATTACTAGGCTATTTTTTTGTGGAAGTTGTTTCGTTGTGCGCACTAGTTCCTCTACGAATTGGGTCCTGTCCAGAGCGGGGGGTCTATACAAGGCACACAGAGCTATTGTTGAGCCACTGATCATTTTTAGCTCACCCGTAATGCACTCAAAGTTCCGTGTGCTTATTGGTTGCCTATTGAAACATACACTTTTGTGAATATATAACACAACACCGCCTCCCTTCCTGTAGTTCCGTAATTGTGTATGCATATCGTAGTCCTCCAGTTCGAATAATGATTTTGTTCTGTCCGAGATGTTTGCTTCTGTGACGACAACTATGTGAACAATTTGAGGGCAGTTAGCAATAATATATTCCAATTGGGAAAAGTTCTGTAGCATTGATCTAATGTTCACGTGTAATAATATTGTTGAGTTATATTTCTTCGGTAGATCGTTTGTAAATTCGTTCCAGTTATTATATGTATGTTCTATGATGCTATTATAAATGTCATCCATTTTTGTTGAGAAAGGTTTGTTATGGGGGTAGGTATTGTGCAATAGAATAGATGCATGCATCAGAATTATGTACCCTTGTTGCTACTGAACTCTGCCACATATCTTTGTATATCTTTTACAGATCTTACATTATAGATTTTTCCTTTTTCACATCTTCGTACCAATATCTGCCCATTCTTACACCACACAAACTTACATAGGTCAGTTTGTTTCAATTCAGTTTTAGCCGCCCATAGTAGGTATGCCGTATTGGGTGATAGGCATTCTCGGATGTAGATCTTATTAGCATCGTCAATTCCTATGTCCTTCCCATTGATAGCGAGTGGTTTTGCGACTTGCAGCCATTCATCTCGACAACCTTCTTTCAGACTGACAACAATTACAGAGGGTCGACTTAATGACTTAGGGTCAGATCGGATATTCTTCTTACGATATGCTTTTATAATATCATCGGGCTTTCGTTGTATTTTTGTACACAGATTTCTCATCATACCATCTACATTTTCATTTACGTTTTCCGAAATACCACACACTTCGACACAATTAGCTAATTGACTTTGTTCTATGGCGTGCAGTTTTTGTTCCAGCACATCGTATTTTAGTTCCATGTTTTTGAGTTTATTTTTTGTTTCTAAGCTTTGGTTTTCAACAGCTTTCAGATTACCCTCATAAATGTGTATTTTTTTTTCGTACTCATCTATTTTATCAGAGTAAAATTGAAGGGTGGACTGCAGCTCCTGCCGCATTATATCACGTACTTCTCTTCGTATGTCTTTCAGTATACGCTGTGTTATATTGTTATCCATCAGCTCCGTATCCGTATTTTCTTCTTCTTCGGCATCCGGTAAGATACAAGACAGGCGTCTGGGTTTGGCGCTCCCCGTACAAGAGCGGCATCTCCAGTCCACGGCATCCGTTGAGTGCAGGGTATTTAACTGCTCTGCAGTAATGGAAGCACATGACGCATGTAACCATTTACTACACTTCGAACACTGTATACCCGGACTTTTTTTGGTAACCATTTTTGAACACTTAGCACATTTGCCCATAATTATTGTTGTAGGTAGGTATATTTCGAATCACAAAGAGGGAAATTTATTGCGAATTACTAGACTAGCGTCCGACCGGTATTGCACCGAGCGAGTGAATGAAATTTGAATAGAATGTGAATAGAAAAAAATTAATTAAGAGGTTAGGTTATAATGTAGATGTAAGCCTTGAAAATAATAATTAATTATTGTTTAAATCGACTTAAATTAAAAAACTTATAATTTAATTTTTTGTAATATTATTGGTGTATTTTATTAATTTATGTTCAAATGTAAATAAAATATCGTTTGCGGCGGCAATTGGATATTTGGTAACAGGTCTCATTAATGCTCTAGAAAGTACTAGTTCAACCAGTTCAGATGAAGAATGGAATACGATTTTACGAAAATATGATTGTGAAAAAATAAAACCATAGACGTAAGTTTAACGGTCGCCATTTTTGATGTTTTGACATTTGAAAAGGCCGCCAATATTCTGAATGATCACCACGACCCACCTTTTTAAATGGGTCGTCGCGAGCTTCGCGTGAGCGTAAGTCATGACGTCATGAGTGACGTTTTGGCCGCGACCACAACGACCGCGGTCGTTAAGTGGAACGACTAAGAGTGCGTTCCACTTAGCGTTCACAACGATCACGCTCACGACCGCAGTTTTTCCCGTTCCACTTGCTTGTGAGCGTTACTATAGTAAACTCAAGTGGAATGGATTATAGAGCGTTTTGGGCGTGGAGGTAAATAATATAAAAATTTAAAAAAAAAAACAAAAGATTTAAGAGGTTAGGTTATAATCTGTAATCCTTGAAAATAATAATTAATTATTGTTTAAATCGACTTATATTAAAAAACTTATAATTTTATTTTTATATTTAAAAATAATGGTGTATTTTATTAATTTATGTTCAAATGTAAATAAAATATCGTTTGCGACGGCACTTGGATATTTGGTAAACGGTCTCATTAATGCTCTAGAAAGTACTAGTTCAACCAGATTCAGATGAAGAATGGAATACGATTTTACGAAAATATGATTGTGAAAAAAGAAAACTTCAACGTAAGTCGCCATTTTTGATGCTTTGACATTTGAAAAGGCCGCCAATATTCTCAATGATCACCACGACCCACCTTTTTAAATGGGTCGTCGCGAGCTTCGCGTGAGCGTAAGTCATGACGTCATGAGTGACGTTTTCGCCGCGACCACAACGACCGCGGTCGTTAAGTGGAACGACTAAAGGAGCATTTTGATCGTCGTCGGCGCTAAGTGGAACGCACTCTAAAGGAGCATTTTGATCGTTGTGGGCGCTTAGTGGAACGCACTGAGTGTATACTAAATTGGGGATGGTCAAAGGCAGTCTGACGATGATTAATCAAAATCGAGGTTTCCACAGAAAATAATCGATTTCAGAAGTTGAAATGCGGCACTAAACTGAAATATTCGATTAAATTAAGATGAACTTTGATTCTAGGTCTAATCTCGTCGATTTGAATTATTTTATCGAAAAAAGGTTTTCTGACTAGAATCGAAACATATTTTTAAATCAATTAACCACACAGAAAAGCAACTTTAACCTGGTTATTGAACATTGGAAACTATATGCCTTTTAATATGTTCTATAAAAGAAGCTTAAATTTACACTGTAATTAAATGTATAATGTATACTGCCTTGTTGGTCTAGTAGTTAGCGTATGCGACTGCTAATCAAGAGGTCTCGGGTTCAAATCCCGTGTCGGGCCAAAAAGTGTTTTTGGGTTTTTCTTAGGAAATTCCTAATAGCAGCCCGGAGTTTGGAAGTTTGGCGGTGATTCACGCCCGTGCCTCGGAAAGCACGTAAAGCTGTCGGTCCCGGTTGTCATGAACATCTATGGCAATCGTTGTTTAGGAAGTCAGTGCCCTCAAATATAATGACAACTAGTTCATTCTTTGAATTTCAGTTCTCCCTTAGGGTTGTGGAGGTCCGATGCTAGTCGCTTCGAGGAAAAACTGAAATTCAGGTAAAACCAGTTGAACTAGTAGCCGACCCCAAATAAACTTGGGAATAAAGGCTAGGAAGATGAATTAAATGTATAATTGATAAAAGAACGGCTTTTTAAAATCGAGAAAGATGTATAAATGTATTTTAATCGATTTAAATTCGATGTTCCCAAAAAGATCAAAGATGTCGAGAAGTCGGTCAGTGTCTGTCTTGTGCCTAGTAACCTAGTAAGTAGTAATTGTCAAAATATGACATGACATGACATGTAATTGTCAAATTATGACATGACATGACATCGGCAAATTAATGTAAACATGTAAACCCAGTTGGAATTGGAAACACATTTTAGGACCTTACCAGACGATCAGATATTATACAAATTCGGCTGCTTGAAGATGCAAAAGATTTGTTAATAACATAATGAAAGCTACCGTTAGTAAATTCGCCCTAAATGCGATAGTGTAGCTTATGGTCTCCCAAATGTCAAATTACATTTTTCATGATTTTTTTTTGAATATTTTGTTATACGCGACATTAATTATAGAAAATACAAATGACGACTCCACGAATGCCTTTGCTTTAAAACAATCTTATCTTTAGGAAAACGTATGACTCCTCATTTTCCAAACAAAATAGGACATCGCAACACTGCGGCATGGGCAGCAAACACTAGAATAGTCATGATTGTCATGAAAGAACTAACAATGAAGAAATAACTGAGACAACATACGTAAACACATATACTTACACAACATATACACGATATATTTAAGCATTCATACAAAATTACATAGCCCTATAATTCAGGTTCAACATTCTTGTTCAGAATAAGTCCTGGGTTTTGGATATCAAGCTGGGATTGAGCAATGTCGATGAGTGCAACCTGAATTGAATTTACTCTATCAAGAACTCACCTCGATACCTCTTCTAATTTTTTTTGGCAAGATGGTATCCGTAACGAAAACGTAAGCAAAATAGCCGAGTACCGCGGTGGTACATGCGGTTTTTGTTGCAAATTGTAAATTGAACGAAGCTAATCTAAAAAATAGCCACGAGTACGTACATACAAACAAAGGAACTTTCATTGCAAAATCAAATAACTTTAACAACTTTAACCCTACATAACGAGATAGACATGAGAAAAAGAATCATCCCCACGTTACGTGTGGTGGACGTACCCCAAACAAAAATATTTTTAGGATTCTATTTTACCACTTTGTTGATGTGATATAAACAAATTTCTGTGCAGTTTCATCCTTCTAGCACTAACCGTTTCGACAGTAAGTCGAAGATGGACGGAAGAACATGACGAAACTTTGGGTTCCGAGTCATGCATGAACTGCGGCACCCTAAAGAGAGGGTACTCCTAGTACCCTCTCTTTAGGGTTTCTTAGATAAATATATTCTGAGTTATATATATACAGACCCCTAGGTCTGAATATATAACTCATGATACAGAAAATTAAATTAGAACGTTCAGGTTTTTCCACCCATGTTTTACGCTCTCAATATTTCTTCTAATCAGACTTCGATATACAAACATAATTTATAATTCACAAGTAAAATAGTTACTTAAACATGTTTTAATCAATCAAATAAAAATCTTTATAGTTTTCAAATAAAACTCAATACAGTGTAATATAACTGTTACTGACTGACAAAATCGCTATTAATTCATGTATCGTTTGCTATATGGTACTTCAATGTCTCCAGTCATGTGAAGACATTAAGGTATAAGTATGCGTTGTACTTTAAGTACATCAGGGGCGGATCCAGGATCATACCTTAGGGGGGGCGGAGTGTAACAGATTATATTGATGGCTAAAAAAAAAAAAAAAGGTCTTCAATTTCCGGAAACTTATAAAAAAAATTGATCAACAAGGAGTGGGTGTATTGAATTGAATTCAAAAAAACATAAGTAGCATTTATTTAATACAAAATTTATTTTATAGAACAAAATCTAGTTTGTGTTTGCTTTGAGCAAATCTGTCGATAACAGTATCTACATTTATTTCAATGTCTGGATGAATATTTAATAGAGACAGACCGAGAAGTCGATCTTCTGTCATCGTTGATCTGAGCCAAGTTTTAATCCTTCGTAGTGAAGAAAACGTTCTTTCACTTACACTTAATTTATTCATTTTGATTTTGGCGCACTGGGTTTCGTGGTTTCACGAGAATAAGAAGCTTTTTAATTCATTTTTTATTTATTATTATTATTATTTTTTCATTTTAGAGTACTGGGTTATGTGGGGTTGGGTTGGTTTGCTTGGGAGTTTAGGACGCTTTGGGTTATGCGTCGCTTGGGGGAGGCGATCGCCCCTATCGCCCCCCCCTTGGATCCGCCCCTGAAGTACATATCATAATCAGATGTTGTGGTGGAATTTCACAGCAATAGGTAAGTTAAATTTTAATATTCATAATTGCGTATTGAGATAAAATAATCCACAGGCGCTATCACAGTAACGAGTTTAAATGAAAATCTGACAAGTGCGTGTCAGGCCACGCGTAGAACAGGGTTCCGTAGTTATCCATAAAGACACGTAATTTTTAAAGTCGTATCCAGTAGATAATTGTTATGTTTACTTATTATTTAATTATTTTCGTACGAAGTTTATTTATTTTTAAAATTTACTTCTAAAATGCATTTAACAAGTTAGGCCTCTGCAACTACTAAAGTACCAAAGTTATCTAAACCTTTAAAGTTTTCCTTTGAATTTAAGTTACCATTAAGCTTTTATCTAATGATACCACACACGAAGGAGTATACACGATAAAAACAAACATCCCCACTTTACGTGTAGGGGAGGTAACCCAAAAACAATTTCTTGATGTTATTTTCGGTTAAAGACCAGTGCCGATAATGTTAGAAAACAAAATAAATTATAGTAGGATAAAACCCATTGTAAAAGGAGGAGAATAGTACAAAAAATAAAGGAAAAATAAATTACGGGTGATCTGAGGTCGGGAAGGGGGAGAAGGGGGGGTTTTAAGGGAAAAACATGGTTTGTCTCGATTTTCGGCAAAACTACAAGACCTATGGAAAAAAGTTCAACTGCAAAGTTGTTGGCACTTGTAGGTAATAAAAAGATCTACATCTTTTGCATTTACACTTTTTTCACATAACCTCAAATTTTATGTGAAAAATTCAAAAAACCAAGTTTTTGGTTTTTTATTTTTATCTTTTACAAATAAAATTATTTTTTAACGAAATTTTGTGAAAATTTAGCTTTTCATGTCCTGCCTGAATACACCGTAATTTATTTGATTTGAAATATCTATTTTTTCACCCCACTTTGACTGAATACCGAAAAAAAAACCCTAATTTTCAATCGAAAATTCATCCGTCAAAATATCACCCTTTTTCAAAGAAATAGGTATACGTAGAGTGCGTTCCACTTAGCGCCCACAACGATCAAAATGCTCCTTTAGTC
The DNA here is from genome assembly GCA_932526445.1 of Phragmatobia fuliginosa. Lineage (NCBI taxonomy): Eukaryota > Metazoa > Arthropoda > Insecta > Lepidoptera > Erebidae > Phragmatobia > Phragmatobia fuliginosa. The sequence continues at coordinate 10,944,852 of OW052074.1, read as the reverse complement.
GTTCCACTTAACGACCGCGGTCGTTGTGGTCGCGGCCAAAACGTCACTCATGACGTCATGACTTACGCTCACGCGAAGCTCGCGACGACCCCTTTAAAAAGGTGGGTCGTGGTGATCATTGAGAATATTGGCGGCCTTTTCAAATGTCAAAGCATCAAAAATGGCGACCGTTAAACTTACGTTGAAGTTTTCTTTTTTCACAATCATATTTTCGTAAAATCGTATTCCATTCTTCATCTGAACTGGTTGAACAAGTACTTTCTAGAGCATTAATGAGACTTCTTACCAAATATCCAAGTGCCGCCGCAAACGATATTTTATTTACATTTGAACATAAATTAATAAAATACACCACAAATATTAAATATAAAAATTAAATTATAAGTTTTTTTTTCTCGGGGTTTTCTCGGGGGAACCTGACCCCTAGAGAACGCGTCCCCAGGTGGCGGATAGGGGTTGCTCGTCCGACATCCAAGTAGGGCATCGGAAGGGCTGGAGGGAAATAAAATACCTCCCGCGGACCAACAGGCCGGAGACGGACACTCCGATATCAAACCCCTGCGGCGAGCTTCCTGGACATATTCTGGGGCGAGGTCGTTAGCAGTGCTGCGTGCTTGGGCTGGAGTATGCAGAAAAGATGGCGGCGGAAGAGCCCTTATAGGGGTCAACGGCGGCGCTTACGCCTCGAAGCAGGCGACAGTCTTGGCGTCAGGTGGCAACCGGCCGTAAAACTAAAGCCAAATTAAATCCTCCTCGTTAAACATGAAAAGTACAACCAAAAAGAAAATGAATACAACTGCTAGGGCGTACCCCAAAAGCGACGGCGACCTATCTAATGCGACGCATGCGAATAAGGCTAGGGCGTACCCCCGAAGCGACGAACCCACCGACAAGAATAAAACATATTCGCTTGCATGTAAAAACATTAGACTTGCTACCTGGAACCTCGGTACCCTCACAAGCAGGAGCCAGGAACTGTCCAAGGTGCTGCAAAATAGAAATATAAATATAGGCTGCCTGCAGGAAACGAAATGGAAAGGTTCCAAATCCAGAGATATAGGACTGGGCTACCAACTCATATACCATGGCACAAATAACGGAGAGAACGGAGTAGCTATAGTCCTCGACCATCAATTCAAGCAGCGAATAATCAGCATCGAACGCAGGAGCGACCGACTTATTGCCGTCAAACTGGCTATGGATCAACAGCAGCCCCTTAATATCATCTCGGCATACGCGCCACAAATTGGATGCCAGGAATCCGAAAAATCTGGATTCTGGGAAGATTTTGATGACCTCGTGAATATGATACCCCCCGAAGAAACGAAGTATATAGGCGGTGATCTCAATGGACACGTTGGTGCTAGAAATTCATCCTACCAAAACATACATGGAGGACACGGCTATGGCACGCTAAATAGAACAGGAGAGGAGATTTTGGACTTTGGTACTCGTCATAACCTCTCAATAGTAAATACATATTTCCAGAAAAAGCCCGAGCACCTAATAACGTATAAAAGTGGTGGGAGGAGCACCCAAATAGACTACATACTGACAGACAGAAGACTATTGAAATATTGCAAGGACTGTAAAGTTATTCCGGGAGAGGCGCTAACAACACAACACCGTATATTAGTATCAGTTTTCAATCTCCCCAAGCCCATTAAAATAGTGATAGATAGGACCCCGAGAATCAAATGGCACCAATTGTACAGCAAAAAGGGCGAAGAACTTACATGCCGGATGAAAGCATATCTGGACAAGGATATGACCAATGAATACAACAGCGATGCAGATACTATATGGTCTAAATTCGAGAAAAAGTGTATTGAGGAAGCAGGAAGCACCCTTGGAATGTCAAAAGGTGGGCTTAGCAACAATAAAGATCCCACATGGTGGACGGATGAAGTTAAACAACTTGTAAAAGAAAAGAGAGACCTATTTAAACTATGGCAGAAAACTCAGCTCGAAGAAGACCGTATAGAATACAAACTTGCTAAGAAAACAGCCAAGAGTAAAGTGGCACAGTCAATGGCGCAATCTAAGGAAAACCTTTACAATAGACTGGAACAAGCACAAACGGATACCGAAATCTTTAAGATTGCCAAACAACGACACCGGTCTACGCTAGATATAAAGGGAAACAAATACATCCGAGATAAAGATGGAAAACTTCTAACATCGAACGATAAGATCAACGCCAGGTGGTGCCAATATTACCAAGAACTGCTAAACGAAGAATTCCCAAGTCAACCTTTACCACCCATCCCTGCAGTTGCAGGGCCAGTAGAAGACATTAAATTGAGCGAAGTCAAGCTTGCAGTTAGTAAAATGAAGAACCATAAGGCTACCGGCCCAGACGGAATACCCGCTGACTTGTGGAAAAAACTAGGAGCAACAGGAGCTGAGTGGCTAACGTTACTATTCAATACTATCCTCAGCAGCAACAAGATTCCAGAAGCCTGGCGCCACAGTTATCTACTCCCCTTCTACAAAAACAAGGGAGACGTCAGCGACTGCGGAAACTATAGGGGTATCAAGCTGACATCGCATACTCTAAAAATATGGGAACGAATTCTTCACAACCGTTTTCTAAAACATGTGGTCGTATCCGAAAACCAGTATGGATTTACAGCTACAAGATCAACTACGGATGCAATACAAACGGTACGAATACTCATGGAAAAGAGCCGTAGCAACCGTGAAGATCTTCACCTAGTCTTCATAGACCTAGAGAAGGCATTCGACAGGGTACCGCGAAAACTAGTATGGCATGCTCTTAGATCGCAAGGAATTCCCGAGTGTTACATAGCACTAGTACAGGATATGTATAACAACGCAAGTACACGAGTGAGAAGCCTAGCTGGTACAAGTGATCCCTTCGAGGTCAAAGTTGGCGTGCATCAGGGATCTGCTCTTAGCCCGCTACTGTTTAATACTGTTATGGACTACCTCACCAAAGACATCCGGTCCCCTCTACCTTGGTGCCTGCTATATGCAGACGATGTTGTCCTCATTGACAGATGCGCAGAACAACTGCAACGTACCCTAGAGCTATGGAGACATGCCCTGGAATCCAATGGATTAAGAATTAGCAGAGTCAAAACAGAGTACCTCCCATGTCACTATAGCCTGACAAAGCAGACAGCACCCATAATCAGCATCGATGGGCAACCTGTACCGAAAGTAAGCCAGTTCAAATACCTAGGCTCGGTCTTGTCCGCGGACGCAAATGTGGACATGGATGTGACACACAGGATAAGTGTGGCTTGGCAGAGGTGGAGGGCGCTCACGGGTGTGCTCTGTGACCGCCGTATGCCGATAAAGACCAAAGGCAAGGTCTACAAAACAGCTGTGAGACCTGCTATGGTGTACGGTGCGGAATGCTGGGCGATCAAACAAACGCATGAACAAAAACTACATGCCAATGAGATGAAGATGCTGAGGTGGGCGGCCGGTGTCACGAGACTCGATAAAGTGCATAACGAACACATCAGAGGAAGTTACAAGGTTGCTCCAATCGCCGACAAGATCAAGGAATCCCGCATGAGATGGTATGGGCATGTTATGAGACGCGATGAAAACCATGTCGTGAAGAAAGCCCTCTCATTACCGGACATCAAGAGGGGCAAAGGTCGCCCACTTGCAACGTGGTGGTCCACCGTATCAAAGGACTTGAAACAGGCCCAGTTAAATATGGAGACAATCCAGGATCGACCAACCTGGAGCATGAAAACGAGGAGGGCCGACCCCAAATAATGGGAAGAGGCACGGAAAGAAGAAGAAGAAGAAATTATAAGTTTTTTAATTTATGTCGATTTAAACAATAATGAATTATTATTTTCAAGGCTTACAGATTATAACCTAACCTCTTAAATCTTTTGTTTTTGTTTTTAAATTTTATATTATTTACCTCCACGCCCAAAACGCTCTTTAATCCATTCCACTTGAGTTTACTATAGTAACGCTCACAAGCAAGTGGAACGGGAAAAACTGCGGTCGTGAGCGTGATCGTTGTGAACGCTAAGTGGAACGCACTAGTAGTGTTATATACTCTTTGGAAATAGGGTGTTTTCTATTCGATGAAATCTCGTCTTTCCGATGGTGTAAATATATATATGAAGTGTGATTTCACTATTTTTATTTGTTGTAATAATAAATGCACAAAATATAGATGATAAAATATTTATCTTGCGAAAATTGTAAAAGAATCAAATTAACATTCTTGCTATACTCTATGCATTCTTGGTTGCCAAGACGACGTAGCTCTATGCGCGCGCCGCTCGCTCTGCCATCGGCGATCTTCGCGGCACTCGACGACCGTCGTAGCTTGGCTCAAAGATGTCAAAGCTTCAATGCTATTAAATTAAAATAATATACTAAATAAATAAATAAATGGGATCTCGCCACATATATATACAGTCGAAATCGATTATAACGACATCGTTTACAACGACCGATCGGTTATAACAGCCAGATTGTAAGGTCCCGCCCGAATCTTTAGTAAACTATTCAGTAAACATACCGGCTATAACAACATCGGATACAGCGACATATCGCTTACAACGACGAAACTTTATCGATATTCAGCGACTATAACGACCAACCGCTTCTTGTCTCAGCAAAACAAAACAATACAAACGATTTTAAATCTTATTGGTAGCATTGAAGGATGTATTTAGGCGTATTATTACCTACGCACTTTTTTCCCACCTCATCTAAACCTCTTCCCGGCCATTTGACTTTGCATATATTACACCAATTATTTAGTGCGCTAAAACTGACTGGGCTAAAAAAACAGACTAAAATGACTGCTTACTGTAAGAACTAGTGTATTCTAATTATCCCTACTTAATATTATAAATGCAAAAGTAACTCTGTCTGTCTGTTACGTTTTCACGCCTAAACCGCTGAACCGATTTTGATGAATTTTATGAATTTTGGTATGGAGATATATGGGACCTCGAGAAAGGACATAGGCTACTTTTTACCGCGAAAATCTACACACTCGCGGGCGGAGCCGCGGGCAAAAGCTAGTTTCTTAATAAATATTTTATTTTCTCACATGTCATTTGACAACAAGTTCACATACATAACCTATACCTATACTAGATAGATACCTATGTTAATAGAGCTACACAACTAATTTAACTACATGTATATGTAGGTATTGCTTATAACAACTATCGGATATAACGTCGGCAACTACACGGTCCCATCAATGTCGCTATATCAGGTTTCGACTGTTTATATATATACAGTCAAAATCGATTATAACGACATCGTTTACAACGACCGATCGGTTATTACAGCCAGATTGTAAGGTCCCGCCCGAATCTCTAGTAAACTATTCAGTAAAAATACCGCCTATAACAACATCGGCTACAGCGACATATCGCTTACAGCGACGAAACTTTATCGATATTCATCGACTATAACGACCAACCGCTTCTTGTCCCATCAGAAAAAAACAATACGAACGATTTTAAATCTTTTAGGCGTATTATATTACCTACGCACTTTCTCCCACATCATCCAAACCTCTTCTCGGCCATTTGACATTGCATATTTTACACCAATTGCTTAGTGAGTTAAAACTGACTGAGCTAAATAAACAGACTAAAATGTCTGATTACTTTAGGAACTAGTGTATTATATTTATTTCATAATAAATATTTTCTTTTCTGACATGTCATTTGACAAGTTCACATATATAACCTATACTACCTATACTAGATAGATACCTATGATAATATAGCTACACAATTAATATAATTACATGTATATGTATTGCTTATAACAACTATCGGATATAACGTCGGCAACTACACGGTCCCATCAATGTCGCTATATCAGGTTTCGACTGTATATATTTTACCATAGTAAATCTTCTCAGAAAATGCAAGAAATGAAAAAACTCGAATTCGATTTTTTTTAAATCGTTATTGAGATATTTATTAAAATATACACTTTAATCACTCGAAAAACGTAAGATTACCTGTTACATTAATAAATAAATGCTACTATAATTAACAAACAAATAAATAATAAAGTTAATATCAAATAAAACATCTACAATATCATGAGAAAGTTATAGAATCTTCTTTAAATTATATGTGTATATGCCTATTTATTACTATTTTTATATAATTTAATACCTGAGTGACCTATGAAAAATTGTTGGCTATTAAAAGGTTTTTCATAGAGAAGTGGGCTAGGCAGGTCTGGGCCTTACTACATACTTGCTATTTCGTAGCAGCTGTAAAACAGAGCAGTGTACGACATCGTTTATAAAACTACACTTGCAGGCTGAGTTATTTTCTATGAAATACCTTTTGATGGCCTAAAATTTTTCGTAGGTCACTCAGGTATTATATTATCTTATAATAGTAATAAATACGCATTTACTTTATAGAAGATTCTCCAACTTTCTCAAAATATTGTAGATGTTTTATTTAATATTAACTTTATTATTTATTTGTTTGTTAATTATAGTAGTATATTTCGATTTGCAATATTTTTGTTTATCATTGTAACATGCAATCTTACGTTTTTCGAGTGATTAAAGTGTAAATTTTAAAAAATATCTCAATAACGATTAAAAAAGATCGAATTCGAGTTTTTTCATTTCTTGCATTTACTATGGTAATATATATATATATATATTTACACTATCGGAAAGTAGAGATTTCATAGAATAGAAAACACCCTATTTTTTGATAAAGGGTGATATTTTGACGGATGAATTTTCGATGTAAAATTAGGGTTTTTTTCGGTATTCAGTCAAAGTGAGGTGAAAAAATAGATATTTCAAAACAAATAAATTACGGCGTATTCAGGACATGAAAAGCTAAATTTTTACAAAATTTCGTTAAAAAATAATTATAATTGTAAAAGATTGTTTTTTGAATTTTTCACATAAAATTTGAGGTTATGTGAAAAAAGTGTAAATGCAAAAGATGTAGATCTTTTTATTACCTACAACTTTGCCATTTAACTTTTTTCCATAGGACTTGTAGTTTTGCCGGAAATCGAGATAAGCCATTTTTTTCCCTTAAACCCCCCCCCCCCCCTCTCCCCCTTCCCGACCTCAGATCGCCCGTAATTTATTTTTCCTTTAATTATTGTACTATTATCCTCCTTTAATAATGGGTTTCATCCTACTATAATAAATTTATGTTCACTTTTTGTTATTTTAAGAGGCTTCTATTCTACCCTGGTCTATTAGTCAACGTGATGGAATCACATAACCAAATGACAAGTTTCATCTTTATAGCACTAACCGTTTGGAAGGTAAGTCGTGGACGGACGGACGGACGGACGGACGGACATGATAAAACTATAAGTCGTGAACTTAAAAACGGTTACCTATTTAATATTTTTAATAAATTTATTGACTGAACCGTATACCTTTTCTTGAAAATGTGTACTATCAAATTGTAAGTACTTTTGAAAAGCTGATCTAGTCAAATTGTTAAAATATCTAATCAATTCTCCAAATTTCACCCTTCACTGGTTAAGATCAATTTATTTATTTGACTTTGTCTTATTGACGAAATTTACAAAAATCTTCTATTAGTGCTGCTTACAACATGAAAACATCAGCTACCATTTCAAGTTAAAAGAGCCGTCGGTCCAGGACACAGATTACCTTTAGAAATTTTATGTGTAGATTATAAAAAAATTTGACTATGAAAAATTATTCTTTAGGCCTAATCTATTGGAGTGAACAATCTGACACACATACACCATTAAATTTCAAACTAAACAGAACTTGTGATAATAGGCTAGATTGATTGATAGAATAATTATATAGTTTTTATTTATAAATACATTGATGATTTAAATAGAAAACAAAACTCCGAAACAACTAATTGCATATCATACAAACACCAGCTGACCCATACAGCCCTGTCTGCCTCTTCTATTGACCGTAAGCGTGATGTTCTACCGCGGAAGCAAATGTTTCCCATAAAAAAGGTTATAGTGAGCCAAACGTAAAAGATAGACTTAATAACTGTCACGGTTTTTTTTGAACTTTTGAAAGGGAATAATTCTGTCACACGTGATTTTTGCGAAACAGAAACGGATAAAGTTCTCAAGAGTAAAAAACACCCCGATTTTAAAACAACTCAAATGGCAATAAATAGGAGTTGTGAGTTATATTTTTTAAAAAGATACACTTGAAAAACATAAAAATGAATTTTCATTGACCTCAAAAGAGTAAAACAAGTATCACAAATAAATATCTATATACAATTCAACTGACTAATGCATTGTTCTGTGAGCTTGTTAGTCCTCGCGTACAGCACCATAAAGTGTTAGTAAGCTTAAAATACAGAACAATGAATTAGCACATTAGCAGTAACAACATAGCCTCCTTCTGACACATACGGGTAAAAACAATAAACATATTGTCTAAATTATTGTCAGCTACAGCCTAAAACATAATATCGAAACCCTAATATTTCGGAATTTCAATAAACTACTAAAATAAATTCAAAAGCTAACATATTCAACGTTAGCATTTTTACTTTTCATTCATAACAAAAATCAGAATGACTACCGCCCACTACACAAGCCGCATCGATATGAACAAGTAATTTTTTTAAACTCGAGAATCGATTATGGGTCGCTGTGATAGAATAATTAACAACACTCATTCTGCAATCGTACTCGGCCAGAGAGGATCCAGTGCATGTTAATTGTGAAAAGTGATAAAAGTTTAATTATCTATTTATTTTAAAGTTCTTCACCATGAAGGTATGTAATTTTATTAATTAAAGTATAATAGTTTAAATATTGTTGTATACGCAATTGTATATTTTAAAAGTGCGGTCGATTAAACTAGTGTATTGCAACAATAGTTAATCTAAAATACTGTAGAATACAAAATCTTAAATAATTTGTTAAATAATTTTACATTAACGCTTACAGCTAATAACACTAATTTTTCTTTATACTTTTTCGAAAATATTTTCCTTTTTATTTAAAAAAACTAATAAAGTTTAAATTTTTTTAAATGCCTATTAAACTCAGTTTCTGTCTATATACTTATACATACGTGATTAGTTTATTTCAATAAGTGTTAAAAATGGAATATAATTAAACCTACCCTCGATTGAAATATAGAGATTTACAGTAGAAAATATTATATTTTCTCATTCTTAATAAAAATAGAGGGAGAGGCCTATGTCCAGCAGTGGACTGCGATAGGCTGATGCTCATGGTGATCATAATGAATAACAGTAACCTATTCATTTGCTTGTTTTATCACATTGAAACAATCCGACAATTTCGGGTACTCACAAATATATATATATCTATTAGTGAATAATAAATTGCCTGAGATATTCGCGATAATGCCCATTCCATTAGTATATATATTATGGCACATTGAGAATGCCGGTTGATGATAAAAATACTCTGCTAAATGAAAGCTGTGTTATATTCTCTACAGCCAAAATACAAACAACAAGTCAACCACGTTTATAACATTATCGAAAGATGGCTTTTTCCAGGCACTGCATTATTTCAATACGTTGTAAGCTGAGAAATATAATTGCTCATTAAATTTCACAAAATACTCAATTAGGTATATCTAGTTACGTGCACATGGCTACATTTTCCCAAATCTCACGTCATTGAGTAGAACACAATACTCGTACAAGTGACATGAAAAGGTTGACAATTTGTTTGTTGGGGAAATCCTACTAATATTATAAATGCGAAAGTATGTGAGGATGGGTGTATGGATGTTTGTTAGTCTTTTAGGCAAAAACTACGAAACGGATTTATATGACTGCCTTGTTGGTCTAGTGGTTGCCGTATGCGGCTGCTGATCAAGAGGTGTCGGGTTCGATTCCTGCTTTGATCCAAATGTTTGTGTGATCCGCAAATATTAAGTTTGGGATTTGATGATGTTGCGTTGAAGATGTCCGAATATAAAACTTTACAGTAATAGAAATACACATAGACTACTTTTAGTCGCAATATCCGACATACACGCGGGCGGAGCCGGTGGCAAAAGCTAGCAGTAACATAGTGTGAAAATAAAACCTTTGATTTACTATTGTCAAATGTGTCACAGTCAAACCAACTTCGGGACAGAGATTTAGGTTGTAGCGGTTATATTTCGACCTTTGACATTCCTATGTTTTGCTCATATGAACGAGAATTTGAATGTTTTGTCAAAATATAAACTAATGATGTACCTAATTATAAACTAGATTTTAATAATCGCCCTCGTAATTATGACGGTTATTGCAACAAAACGAAATCTATATATGTACTTCTACAAGATCCAACCTATCTGTATAACAGTTCAGCAGTTTAGCCGTGAAAGCCTAACAGACAAACGGACATAGTTAATACATTAAGTATTGATGAGAGTACTAGCTTACATAGATAGGTACTAATTTTTAAATGATCAGCTATATAATAAAGGTGATTCACTCTTAAATTCCACTTGTTTTGTACAAATAACAACATTAAGTTCATTATCTTAAAATATGTACCTAACTTTAAATAAAGCTTTTACATTCAATTAATATCTACCTCCATAACACTATTTATTATTAACTTTTAGAACGTCAATAACAATAAAAATGTATTTTAGTGGTACATCTATACAAATAAAATTAAAGTGTCTGCTTGTTATATTAATTAAACAGCTTTTACTAAATTTATATGAAAGTAAACACGGTAGGTACTTACATCAAAAATGAATTTCTAATAATGTTACCTGCGCTTTACTAAAACCAACCGCGAGTACCAACGCAGGACTTTGCTAGTCTCGAATTTAAACCTCTTTAACACGGATGATTTTTTCGTTCCCCACACGTTCGTCTAAAATATACAGACAGCATCCTTAAACAAAAGTGTCCGTAATTATCTTAAGCAATTTCTATGATCAGATTCATTCTCACATAAACGACGGTACTGAATCTAAATGGTTTTAAATAACTTATTTACAAACAGCTGTTAAATTACCATTTGAATGAATATAACTTTAAAATAAAAAAGCGGCCAAGTGCGAGTCGGACTCGCCCATGAAGGGTTCCGTATCAGCAAGTAACATCATATAAAAGTTCTTGTAGTTCGTTGTAACTTTCATCGATGTTTTTATACTAGTATATTGATTGAATGAAAGGTAAATTGCGATTTACGATTTATAACGTATTAAAAAAAACTACTTACTAGATCTCGTTCAAACCAATTTTCGTTAATAGTTTTCATAGTAATATACAACATATATTTTTTTTAGTTTTATCACTCTCTTATTTTAGAAGTTAGAGGGGGGGACACACACATTTTTCCACTTTGGAAGTGTCTCTCGCGCAAACTATTATGTTTAGAAAAAAATTATACTAGAAACCTCAACATCATTTTTGAACACCTATCAATAGATACCCCACACGTATAGGTTTGATGAAAAAAAAAATTTTGAGTTTCAGTTCCAAGTATGGGGACCCCCAAAACGTAGTGTTTTTTTTCTATTTTTATTTAAAAATCTTAATGCGGTTCACAGAATACATCGACTGACCAAATTTCAACAGTATAGGTCTTATAGTTTCGGAAATAATTGGCTGTGACATACGGACGGACAGACAGACAGACAGACAGACAGACAGACTTGACGAATCTATAAGGGTTCCGTTTTTTGCCATTTGGCTACGGAACCCTAAAAAAATCAGCTCACTAGGAATTTTTCCGCGGATAAAGTCTAAAATGACTGGACTAATAATAATGTGTATTTGTTATACTTTCACACCCTATTTAACCATCCAACCCATTATCATTAAATATAACAATTAGTCCAATTTAAATAAATTAAAAGCATAAAATAAAACCCTATTTGTTCACTCACCACTTTTCTCCGAGTACAGATGTACAGTTGAGATAAATTGAATCCACAATAACACATCCGTTTTTTGCCATTTGGCTACGGAACCCTAAAAATCGTCAAAGTTAAATATTTATTAGTACATTTCACAAAGAGTGATATACTGATAGTCTACACGTTCAGTTCTACGGTCAACCTTAGCGTATAGGTAACTGCAATCATATTTATCAATAAGGACGTACGGTTTCAAAACAATTATGTGTTATAGAGCTATTCTGAAAATAAACAGAACATTCTCTTTGATCGTTTTCATGACTGTTTAAGGAATACTCAAGGCGATGCACTTGTAAAACTAAATATAAATTAACACTCGAAACAGGAATATCTCTTCGAGCTAAGCCATATATTCCATTCCATTTATATTCCATTCCAATTATATTCCATAGACCAGCTTTTTAAATTCATGTCTTATTGTGCAGAAAAAACAGTAAGCATTAGAGTATGTCAAATATGTATGATAAATGCATGATTTAGGTATTTAATACCGATGTGTTTAGGATCTCTTACACTAGAAGGTCTATACGAATCTAGATGACATTCGACACAATGATACTCGTAGATAATTGTCTGAATAAACACATTCATGTCTCTTAAAGAATACAATACAGGTAACTAAAACGAACCAAAACGAATGAAGACTCTGGCAGAAGCCAATTTATTACGAACTCGTTTTTGTTTAAATTTTTCTTTCATCAAAACTACCTGGCTGATTTCGGGTTTAATTAAAATAATTTTGCGTTAGACAATGTTTTTTTTACTGTGGTACTGTGGTATAATATTGATAACCCATGACGTGGCGGATAAACACCACAAGACAATATGAATATGTTATTAAAGTTCAAAATTATAAGTTCTAAAATTTTATTTCAATCAATTCGCTGAATCATATAAATTAAGGACTTGCGACCCGGTTTTCGGCATCACATTGAAGTTTTTGAGATAATTAGATTACCTCTACTATAATATGCATGTAGTATACATAATATATAAACCTTCCTCGTGAATCACTCTAGCTATTGCTGAAAACTGCTTTAAAATCCATTGAATAATTCAAAATATCTAAGCGAACAGACACCAAAACGACTTAATTTTTTATTAAGCAAAGATAAGGAAGACTTCTAGAAATGATGAACTAGCTCATTCATTTTTACACGTTTTTATTAGCTTCACCTGTATGTTTGTAACCGACTTCTTTGTCCGACTTCGTTTAAACTTTGTTTTCTATGTATAATATGTATGTATTTACAAAAAAAAAAGTATGTTTATGTATTTATATCAGTTGTCTAGTACCCATAACACAAGCTCTGCTTAGCTTGGGACTAGATGATGTTGTGTGTAAGATGTCCAAAAATATTTATTTATTTTATTTATTTATTTATCGAGGACCGATGACAATGGGTACAGCAATTTGAAAAGAAACTAAAAAATAAATAAACAAATTAGTCTTTTTTATATTTTCTAAAAAAATACGCGCATGCTTTTTACATTAAAATTATTTTCAACTTTTTAGTTTAAATGCGTGTTTGTTTAGTTTTTAAAATTGCTTTTACCATAGTAGTAATGATTATTTGTGTTTAATATATATGTGGTATTTTAAACTAAGCCTACTCAATCAACATTACGTTGAAAATGAATCAGAGGAAGTAAATAAATTCTATTTTTTACTTATAGTTATATACCTGTATATTTTTCGATTTATGTATAAGTAAATTATTACCTACTTGATTTGTTTGGATACGAACCGGACACTTCCGTTGAATCCATAAATCATGTTTTTCCCCTTGAGAACATTCCCGTACAAGCAGATAATAATAATATATAACTAAGGAAATCACAAATACTATTAGATTTAATGGAAACGAAGATAACCTCAGTCTATCATTAAACTTTTATTTTTTATCTATGGAGTTTTGCCACGAGACTTCTTTGAACATTTTTTGTTGTAATATCGTTTTAACTTGTGGCTTCACTCGCATAATAACCCACAGTTTACTTACGTTTCTATTTCTTTATACTATTGCCTGAATGTGATTTACCCTATGTCATTTTCCGTATTTCTGATACGATTTGTTCTCTAGAGTAAAACAGGGTTGTTATTAACTCTTAGCTATAGGTATATGGTTTAGCGGTGAATTTTAAAGAAGAAATGGAAATAAAAAAAACTAATGTTCATGAATATCTCTTCTGGAGTGAGATTCAACTTTGATAATACCTGTCCAGTAATTTTTAAGATATGGGCGTCAGAGTAGAAATGAACCAGCGAAGTTAGTAAATAGAACTGAATGAGGTGTTTTAGGTTTTGCGAGTTCATACTTGATGATACTTGTTTCGTCGGGCGTTTTACGCCGTTAGTACACCGACGCTTTCGTGTGCGACAGCGAATCACTGCGAAACTACTGCGGTAGCGAAATATCTGCGGAACGTTAGTACATAGCAGTTTTTTCGCAAAGAAAAATATTTCAATATTTTCGGCTTCCATGGTAAGAAAATCTGTCCTCAACGACAGAACGCATGCAAACACCTTGCGATGCGAAACACCACTAGCGAAACATCTGCGTCTGTGTAACGACGATTTCGCAGTTGCGAAACAATACCGACAAGGACGCAACTATTTAATGTAGCCTAGTGCTAGAGTGAGACGTAGCGTATGCGAAATTCTGCCATACTACTGACAGTTTTTTCGTTGTTTCGCTGCCGCATACGAATGCGTAGGTGTACTAACGGCGATAAACTTGTATGTTCATTTTTGCTACTCCCTATCAAGAAATTTTGATATTTTTAGATTCCGATGGCCTTGGTGAGTTGCCAAGAATTTGTCAAGTGGTGGCAAATAAATCAATTGCGGAAAAAACCTATTTAGCCCACCATAGGAATATATGACCTGATATAATTTTTTAACACATATTGGCTAACCATGTTTTTCTTTTTTATATGTTGAATCAATTAAGTATGTATATTTATTGGTATAGTATGTATATATTTATGTATATTTATTGTAATAATAAGTATTTATTTATTATGTATTTATGAAATTGTAATTGTTTCTAATTATATTCATTAATAAATAGTAGGTTCAAAAAACATGCATAATCAACTACTACTGTCTCTCTGTAACACTTCGATCCATCCTATTGCTTTAGGCAATAAGGCCGCCCTTTGTACACTCGATATTTAACTATTTTCTTCATTCATATAACTCTGTAATATGGTGTGCAAATAAAGAGTTATCTATCTATCTATTGACAGAATGTTATAAGTGCTAAAGTCTAATATCACCTCGTATTATACTCGTATATTTTTTTCTAATTAACTATTCTTTACATTTAAAAGTTTTAATCCTTAACTTCATACCATAATAACAATTAAGTTGTAATTTTATTTATTCTTTACTAAAGTATGAAGAGCGAAATGTCTATTTTTTTCTAAATGCTATTGTACACCATAATTAATATACAAATCAGATACAATACCACATGTTATTATGATAATATGTATGATGGGTGTGGTATAAATATAAATAAATAAAATATATATATATAAATGCAAAGATTCCGTACATAAATCTATACAAAAAAAATGTTGTATTATTAAATATACAGTTTTTACTAAATGTATATGAAAGTATATACGGTAGTAAGTACCGTAAGTACTTAACATCATAAAAGCTAGTTTTTAAATTTAGTCTGATAAATTTAGTTCACGGCGTTCCTCGCGATTCACAACAATAACCGCGGGTAACACCGTGGGGTTAAGCTAGTTACATACTATTATATAAGATCGATGGCCGGCAGCGACAGTTGTTTTACCGCGGTCGCAACCTTCTGCGAGGACGTAATCTTGCAGAAGGAGGTGGCGGAGAAGGCCCGGGAGGATGCCATCCAATCGGACCCGATCCGCCGCCGGCGCCCGGGGCGGCGTAGGCGCGCATACCTGCGTCTCATGCCGCCCTGAGAGTGGCCGCGGATGGGCGGGACGGGTTTCCCGTCCGTCCGCAGTAGAGGCCAACCGCGAGGGGGCGACGTCCGCGTGTGACCGGACGTTGCCTAACTAGAGAGTAAATTTTGAGATGGTGCCCGCAACAATGCGGGCAGGCGCCGGTTGGAGTCCAGAAGGAAATCCCCTCCCTGGACTCCTTCCAATACAAAGGCGCAGAGAGGGTCACACCGTGTGGTTTTAGTCGGTTCGAGTCCGACACACCACCCCGCCGTAACCCCCGACGGGGTGACGGTCCGCGGGGATTTCCACACGTAAAAAAAAAACACAATTACATACTATTATAAAAAACTGCTACGTTTAATTTTAAGTTTTGACACAATAGACACTGCAGAACTCTATTGGTTTTATGGCGCAAAATCGCTGGTAAACAACTTTTTTATACATGTATGTAATTGTAAGCAAATAAAAGAATAGAAGCTGTAAAGCACACGTAATAAAAAAAAACAATAGCAGGAAACGGCTACTAATGACAAAAGAATAAACAGCGTCTTTTCGTTATTGTGCGAATTACTTAAAATCACTGGTCCAATCTACGCGATTAATGTTAATATGGTTGCGCCTATTAAACATACGGCTCTTTGATCCATTCCTATGGAACATGATGTACCTACTATCAAAGAGAGTCGGAGCACTTTTGTTACAGCTCAATTTTAACATGTCAATCGTAGCTCTTTGAAGTAAGTAAACTTATGATATAAGAATATAAGCAAATATGTATGTGTGTCTATGAATATTGATAAATGTGTGTATAATTTACTGAATGCCTCTTTCGTCTAGAGTCTAGACAAGTGGTTAGAGTATGCGACTGCTAATCTAGATCGAGGTCTTAGGTGCAAACCCTGGGTCCGGTAAAAAGTGTTTTTGGGTTTTTCTAACAGGACTTAATAACAGCCTGGAGTATGGAAGTTTAGCGGTGATTCACTCTCGTGCCTCGGAAAGCACTCTAAGCCGGCGATTCTGCTTGTCGTGAATATCCAATCGTTATTGGGAAGTCAGCGCCCTCAAATATACTGACAATTAGTCCAAACTTCGAATTTCAGGTCTTCGTGAGGTTGTGGAGGTCAGATGCCAGTCAAACCGTGGAAAAACTGATATTTAGGTGAAACCGGTTGAACTAGTAACCGACCCCAAATAATCTTGGGGTTAAAAGCTAGGAAGAAGAAGAAGTATCTATGTATATTTTAATGTGTCAATAGGTCAATTCGAAGGACGAAATAAATCAATTTTATAAGCGTCCCTATAAGTGCCTCGTCCTTTTTCTGCATGCTCGATCGGTTGAGTGTCAAAAACGTCAATGTTGCGCTTAAAGTGATAAATATACTTCAAATGACATAAGACATAAACAATAAGACTAATTAAGCATATTATTTAGTGGATACTCTGTTGCTCTATAACTTTTCATCCAAAGGCGCTACTTTGAGGCTTTCTCTGTCTAATGTGTTTATTCGTTACCTCGTTCCTAAAGTTGAATTCTTGGAAGTTAAATAAAATATTGAACGATTATTTTAATGACTAAAGTGTTAGGTTAGCGAGTTGAAGGGTACAAGGCAAAAGAAAGACCAGGAAAAATTTATTAATTAATTATTTCGGACATCTTACACACAACGCCATCTCGTCCCAAACTAAGCAGAGCTTGTATTATGGTTACTAGACAACTGATATAAATACATAAAAATACTTATTTTGTGTAAACACATACGTATTATACATAGAAAACACCCAAACTCCGAAGCAAATATTTGCGGATCACACAAACATTTGGTCCGACTCGGGAATCGAACCCGAGGCCTCAAGACCGAGACCGAGAACGCATACGCTACCACTGCGCCACAGTGGCAGTCATATCCTCCTATTCGTAATAGAAGGATAAAACATACTGCGCCAAACCCAAATGAAATTTAGATGGGGTCAGGCTGATGATGAATAATTAACGCTAATGACGACTTTAGGAATCAATAGGTTTTGCGCATTAGTGACAGTAATAAAGCTGACACATTGTGCAAACGACCATACTGACTTCCTTTGCCGAATGATAACGCACTTTTATCCCGCTTCTATCATTAACTGTAATCTACTCCCGTGGGTCTATGTAGTGATGATGATGACGACTCCTAGCCGCTTTCAGCCATTGCATCCAGTCTCAACGGAGACCGGCTAACTATGCAGGAGATATTATAGTGCACAAGTGTGTGCGCAAACATAGGTGCACTCTCTATTCCTTCGCTCTCACAATGCGATGAGACGACTATGAGACTATCCGACACTATCGGAAAGAGATCAGGCGCAAGACCCACGGCTTAGAGCACGTAACTTTTTGAGGCATATGAGGTTTTGACCCTAACTTTCAAACTTCGGGCTGTAATTAAACATTATTATACCTATAATAAAAAAACTCAATAACCCTTTTTTATTGGCCCGACCAGGAATTTGATAACGAGATCTCTTGATCGGAAATCGCGTACTCACACTGCTAGATGTACTACAGTATGAGCAACGTAGATGACTTACATTTCTCACTTTATTTCTTTTCATTTTTTTATTGAATTTTATTACTTTTAATTTTTGACTTTTTTGATTGAATTTCAATTGAACCGATTGTTTTAATATTTATTGATGTTTGTTATTATTTTTAATTTAATTCGAGTTGATTTAAATTGAATTATTACTTTGTAAATTTACTGATGTTTGAATTTTTATTTTTATTGTTATTTTACAATATATGTATGTAACAATTTGTAAGGGTCTGAGATACCTGAATAGATTTATTATTATTCTTATTTCAAATGTAAATTAAACCTTTTCACAATAGTTGCAGTTTAAAACTTAATTTCGCTGGATTAATATGATTACTTTTCGCATTTTTTTATGAATCAAACTCGTTGCCAATTAGAATTATGAGATTTAACTAAATAACCGTAGCCTCTATCATCATTACACACTATAAAATAATATAACGGCTTCGAATCGGTAATAAATAGACGCATCTGTTTTAAACTCGAGATAAAATGTGACCTGACATGGAACCGTATTTATACAGATGTGTAATAATTAAACACTAATTATCACATTTACACACACTTATTATGATAACTTAAATTATAGTTGATAGTAATACCTATTACCTTTATCAAATATTTTAGTTTTTAAATGCCATTTTACATTTGATAAGGGACAAAATAAAAAGTTTAACAACTAAACTACATATAAAGCAGGCACCACACTTCGTTATTCGCTATACGTTATGTGTCTACGCCGTATTCGCCCGAATATTTGTTATGCACGCAAACAACAAACACTCCACCACACTTCGAACTGGTATGTCAAATATGGAAAATATGTGTGTTGTAGAGATGTGTCATTGTCATTTTTATGGTGAACGAAACGAATCCATACGAACGAGCGAAACATATTATTTTAATTTCCTTTTTATTTTATTAAATTTACAGAAACAATACTTAAATGAAGTCTAATTAATTTGATCATATGATAGATTATTTTAATCGTTTAATCGATTTATTCTATTTCAAAAACTGTTTTATAGTCTATGGTTGTTAGATGAGCACAGGACATTGTCATTTTTATTGGTCAACGAACGAACGAAACATATTATTTTAATTCCCTTTTTATTTTATTAAATTGAGAGAAACAATACATAAATGAAGTCTAATTATTTTGATCATATGATAGATTATTTTAATCGTTTAATTGATTTATCTATTTCGAAAACTGTTTTATAGTCTATGTTTGTTAGTTATGCACACTATGCACAGGGGACTTCACTAGCCGTCCGAAGTGTGGGCAGTCGATGCGCGTATTCGCCTTATTCGTGTCCTTTGAAGTGTGTCAAAAAACCGACAATTCGACGTATATGCGTATTCGCTATTCGGCTTAACGAATAAAGCGAATATTGGCGAATATACTCTCCACACTTCGCCGTCTGCGCGCGAATAACCCGCATAACGAATAGCGAATAGCGAAGTGTGGTGCCTGCTTTACGTGCACAGGATCGGGCGACGTAGTTTAGTAGTCTATGTACGTAGATTGGCCCGAACTACTAAACCGATTTGAATAAATGCGGTATCAATAGATTCGTAATAATAGCCTGGCTGACATATAATATATTAATTTTATCAAAATTTTATGTTATCGGGTTATATGTTTTTTAAACTTTGGCTCGTTATAACCAAGTCAGATTGACTGCCTTATTGCCGTGAGTGTGTTGCTATTGAAATGAGTAACTTTGTGAGTAGTTGTAGCTGCTGATCAATAGGTCTCGGGTTCGATTCCCGGGGCGGACCAAATATTTGTGTGATTCACAAATATTTGATTTGAAGTCTGGGTGTTTTCTATGTATTTACAATTTTTTATGTATTTCGTTTTCGTATATCGGTTGTCTAGTACCAATAATACAAGCTCTGCAGAGTTTGGGACTAGATGGCCAAATTAGTTTTTTGGAATCGTGAAAATTAGTTATTGTCCTTATTACGTAAATGTCTCCGTTTTTGCAAAAATGTATGATTATATTTTTTGATAGATAGAACGACAATGGAGGTTTAATGTAAGGTAAACAAACAGGGACTCCTCTTTACCTTTTGTTTAAAATTCTAAAAGTATTAACTCGAATATACGTCATAGTTAACTTAACAATAATAAAATACGTAAAACGTATTTTCCCAATATCGACAATGAGGAGGCTAACGAAAACGAATTCGTAGAACAATATTTTTTTATTTGATTTAATTATGTAAACTGACGTGATTCAATACACGACTACGTAAACTGTAACGTCGCACAGTGGGTCATTTTTTGAAATCGACTGGTTGCTAGTGGGACTCGTGCTTTTGTTTCATTCTCTATTAGCTTTCGCTCGCGGCTCCGCCCGCGTCTATGTCTGGCTTGGCTTGGCTATTATCGGCTTTGACTGTCTGGCTACAAAATTTCATTGAAATTGGTTCCGTGGTTTTTGAGTTAATCGCGAACAGACAGACAGACAAACGCGGCGGAGGACTTTATATTTATATGTAGTGATACATTTAAAACGTCTACTTGTTGCTTAACAATAACGACTGACTGTTGATAAGGATCAACATCGAGCAAAAAATCACGTTTGTTGTATGGTACTCCCCTTAAATATTTATTTTTTCTGTTTTTTAGTATTTTTTGTTATAGCGGCAACAGAAATACATTATCTGTAATAATTTAACTAACTATCACGGTTCATGAGATACAGGCTGGTGACAGACGGACAGACAGACAACGGTGTCTTAACTATAGAGTCCTATTTTACCCTTTGCGTATGAAGCACGAAAAACGACATAGTTTTGTGGCAGAATTGTTTTCGAAAAATATTGCTGAAGAAAGTACCCATATTCCATTAAAGAATGAATTTACAGTTAATTATCTAAAAGTGACATTGCAATGGGCTGTGAAATTTTGCATTTACACATTATTTTATTTTGATGCATTGTTTACTATTCGAGTAATAGTTTATTCACTATTTTCTTAGTAAATATCCGTTTTATTGATTTACTCTTTGTAATTTATTTATGTTGGTTCATCAACAGCCTTTAACAGTCCACTGCTGGACATAGGCCTCTCCTTAAAAAGGAGGTTTTGGCCTACTATACCACGCTGACCAGACGGGTTGGTATAGGGTTGGTTTCAAGTTTTCCTTCTCTTTGCATTGATGTTGTCTTGCGTAGTTTATCCCTTAGTCGCCTTTTACGACACCCGCGGAATGAATAGGGGTAGTGACACTCTGTAGGTATTCTTAATCCGTCACCACACGGATAGGTTCATTCCGTCATAAGTAAACTGCATAAAAATAAATAAATCAATAAATGTATATTTATCCGACATGTTACACACAACGTCATTTAGTCGTAGTAACTATTCAGTAATCTGTGATTTAGTTTCAAACTACGCAGAGCTTGTGCTATGGAATCTGGATTGACTGATAAAATACTTATATACATTTTCTTTTACGTACACATTATACGTGGAAAACACCCAAACACCGAAACAAATCTCTGTAGATCATACAAGCTACGCCACCGACGCAGTTAAATTAATATTATTGCACTCAGTATTATTATAATTTGTATTTTTGTTACTCATTTAGTTATTAATTTTTATTATTATTTGAATCAAATGTTGTGTCCAATCACACATTCAACGTACCTAATACTACAGCACTTAAATACGAGTATGTGTGTGAATTAGAGATTATGGCCTATGTCCAGCCGTGGACTGCGATTAGCTGATGATGAATTAGAGATTTAGTTGCTCGAGATAGTATCGCTACAAAACACACTAATAAGGAATTCAAAATAAGTGGAATTAGGGATCAAAGTTGACGTATTGGGTTGAATTTATTTTTGCTTCGTCGTTTCGACAATGGGAATAACTTTCATACGAAAAATTAATAGGTATTATATTTTTTGTATGTTTGCGATAGGTCAACTTCGATGGCTATTAATTTTGACATCCGGTCCACTGTGCGGTGCGGCTTTATGGTTTTCGTGGTAACATGTACCTATTCGTAAATATATGTATATGTGATTCGTATTATTAAGCATACGGGGACGTGGCGTTCGGAAACGTTGCATTCGATGTTATATTTTTCAAATTCACGTAACGTACCTTTTGGCACGAATTTCTAAAAATTGGAATAAATCAATGATGGTTGTACTCAAAAGTAAAGGTACGGAAAATATTCGAAAATGGGAACTGAAAAGAAAAGTAAGTTTACAAATACGGCAGATTCAATTGTAAAACCTACAACTTTTAGATGGGCACAGAGACAGATTCAAAACCAATTTCTTGGGTAAGCTTCAGTAAGTCGTGAGTTGTCACAATCTGGGAATTGTCAGAATGATTATTTAGTTCGCAATCATTATAATAAAAGTGGTACGTTGATGTAATGAGCACGAGAGTTGGCATTTACTAAGGTTGATTGACAATGAATGAACAAGGTTTGTCAGTCACCAACCGGCACTCAGCCATAATAGGGACGTGTAGCCTTAACCCTCTCCTGAAAAGAGACCGGAACCCAGCAGTGGGATATTAGATATTAGTGGTTAGAAGGGATAGTTTTACAGCGTGTAAAATAGACATATCCTTGCACAATCCCGATGATAACGCGGTCGCCATGCCGCTTCCTGCAACGCCAAGTGTTGGGCCTTCACATCCTATACGGGATAACACTTGGTGTGATTCTCAAATGGTTTTTCTGAGTGGGTTTTCTTTAAGTCTGTTTATTGTCTGTTTGTAAGATCCCCGGCGACACACAAATATAGTCCTAATGCGGGAGTTGTCTTTTCTAAAAGAAGTAAAAGAAGCAGCGCTATCCTATACAACCAACGGATCTCGACGATATATGTGTACTATACATGACATGACCTTGATCTTACTAATGATCATCACAACCCCCACTTGTCTTGAAGAATCATCCAAACTGTTAAGTAAACAAATAGGTATCATACCCTATTAATGTTATCGCATACAGGTCATGAGAGTATAAAAACAATTCTTGTAAATGCGTTACGTTTTATAACAATTTTGTCATGCCTAATGTGCCTAAAAGCGGGTAGTGAAAAGC
Source organism: Phragmatobia fuliginosa (assembly GCA_932526445.1). Lineage (NCBI taxonomy): Eukaryota > Metazoa > Arthropoda > Insecta > Lepidoptera > Erebidae > Phragmatobia > Phragmatobia fuliginosa. The sequence goes on along the minus strand of OW052074.1, from coordinate 10,921,351 downwards.
ATATCACTAGGCCGCCATAGTGTGGGTCGACATACCGCCTGCATTTGCAGTGAGTGTGAAGACCCTTTTAATTCTACTCATTTTCTTTCTTTCTATCAGACAGAGTAAAGTCACCTTCGCAGGCGTTTAAAAAAATAACATTTGTGTGTTTTGAGTAAACCTTTCAAACAATAAATTACCAAAAACTTATGCTCCTTCTAAATTAAACACTCCAAAAGGTATTGCGACTTATGAAAACGATTTAAATGTGTATTTTAATTATTATTTTTCTAGTATAGGTTCTGTTTTGGCAAATATAATTGTGTCAAAAATCACAATATTAACGTTAACACTTTTACTTTAAAGATTAAACATTTCAGCACGAATGGGCCGGCTCGACCCGGCCAGTACTACCCTCACACAGAGGACCATCCTAATAATGACAGTATTCTTGCTGTCGTATTTCGCTGAATGTAAGACCGTAAGCCCACTCATTCTGCATCATTATCACAGGTAGGCTTTAATAAAACAATCAAACAGAAAACTTCAACACAGCTGTCTGCGGCTACAGAGACTAAAGTAGATTAAGTGTTAATTTAAATACTAACACTAGCACAGGCATTAGCCCTAAAACTCTAAAATGCCATACAGCCAACATTATCTTACTGCATTAACAAAACTTTAAGCGACGATTACAAATAAATTAAAACCTGCCAAAGTAACACATGGCACTAAGTCTGAAATTCTTAATCTCGATTTTCATGATTGGTACGACATGTTCTGGTTTAGGACTATATCAGTAAGTAAACGCGATACGATTGAAAGTCATCAACTCGTCCAGTTTTATAGCTTGCAGGTGCGCGATTTGTTTTTGAGTTCTGTGTTTACATAGAAGTAAAACTGGACAATGGCTTAGGCGATAATGGATACTGTCTTTATTTTTGATTCCTCTGATACAGGTCTCTATAAGGTGCTCAAAAATCAACAAGGACTTTTTTCATTAGACTTTTTACTACTTGAGAATTGGGCTTGGCCGTGGGTTACGCTTACGGTGTCTGTTAACTGAACGTGGGTTAAACTTAACAGGATAGAATAGAGTATGCTTCTATACTACCGCTTTTTAAATATTATTTCTTATGAGACTTAGATTGAATTGTCTATATTTATATTTCTTTTTTTTTTAAACACCTACCTACTTACCTCTAGAAAAGTACGCGACTTTCAGCAATGCCTTGCCTTGCCTTTACAATTGGCTTAGTTAAATAAGGAATCTAATTATCTATTTTATTTGCATGAAAAAACCAATTCGAAAAACTGTATCGTCTGTCTATTTTTTCCAGTTAATCTCTAAAACGGAATGATGGATTTTGACGGAACTTTCACTGTCAGGTAGCCGCTGACATTAGGAGTAACTTTCTTCAAGCTAGCTTTGCTTTCAGCGTTATTATATGTTCGATAAATTACTTTCGAAAATAAAAAATGGTGAATACACCACATTCTTCTTCTTTTAGAAGAGAAAGATATTTAGATTTAATTAGATTTTACTTAAATATATAACACAATTATATATGTTCAGTATATGTATAGAAGCCAACCCAAAATAATCTTGGGAATAAAGGCTAGGAAGATGATGATGACATAACACAATTTATTGGATAATATATGTTCAGTGGTGATTTTTTTCTCCAGCGCAAAGTTTTTTTTGAATCAAGGTCATCGAAAATTGGTGAACTGTCATAAAGAACATAAAAGTGTGTACAAAGTTTAAGTATTAATAGAAAGATGTCAATTTTAAAACCATGTAACCACTAACGAGTCTGACCTTAGCCCACTAACTGAATTACCCTCTTCAGATACATTACCTTACCGTTGATTGCTGATCGACCTACATTTCTGATCGATTTAAATATGTCACCGATTTATATTACTCATACTTCCTAATACTGATTGAAGATACATCACATTAGGCTGACCTGTGACCCTGGGCACAATTAAAAACATCCTCAATATTGTAATATTATCGCTTGTATGATAGTTAAAAAATTAACATAAGATAAACAAATTTTAAGTTCTAAATGAACAAATTTGATACGTATAAGTTCAAGGTTAATTACTACTACTAATTAGGCTACTATACGTTTACTATCAGTTCATTATATCTGCACACCCTCCGACACTCGCTCACTCATATATTCATTTCACACACCCAGAAGACACCAACCACCAACCAATATTGTATTTATTTTTATCATAATCAATATTATATGTTTTTGTAGACTTAAGTAATGTAAGTACCTATTTACAGTGATATCTATCTATAAGTATATATAAGATGTCCGAAATGTTTATTTATTAATATATTACGAATATTTTAAAAAAAATCGGGGAAGTGCGTGTCAGAAGACGCACAAGAAAGGGTTTCTTAGTCACCCATAATGGTACGTGGATTTAAAATCGTATCCAATAACGTATATAATAATATTTACGTATTAATGCGTTAATTTTGAATGACGTTTTCCAAGTAAGCGCATTTTACAAGCCTCTTTAACTCCTGAACTAACGAAGTCATCTAATCCGTTATAGTTTTCCTTCAAAGTTCATTATATGGACCACTATCACGAATTTTTCCAGATTTTCTGAGCCAGCAGTTTAGCTTTTAGAATAGGGGGACGCCCTGTTTACAAAAAAGTGCCCTATAAATGGAATCTCGCAAACGAATTCCTAAATCAAAAAATCGTCTTAGAAACCCTTTATTGTTTTTTAAAAGACCTATCTAATGATACACGATGAGGTAGCCTCGAGAAAAAAACACCCCCACTTTACGTGTAGGGGAGGTACCCCAAATAAAAATATTTTTCATAATTTTATGTAATGATGTAATACAGATGTAATACCATGGGAGACAGGGACTTTATATACTTGTATTGTGTATTGTATGTTAATAAAGATTATTTATTATCATTATTATAAAATTAATGAACATTTTGAATAACTAAGCATAAACGGCCTCCTTGCTAGGAGCACCCTAATGTAGGCGTAGGTAGTACTTACCTAAAATTTATGAGAAATCTAAACACTAAGATGGGTAAACGTTTGGCCTTTTTAGTTTTGTGTATAGGTTGTTGAAAACGAAAATATCACGAAGTGTTACCTAACTATCTCTAAGTGGCTCCTTTAAATTAGGAGACGTTAGGCCACAAAATAGAAAGGGAAAATGTTAGGGATGGATTGAGATTATGGATCAATATGGATGGAAAGATATGATATTGAATGGATTGGGAACTGTAAGATCTATAGGTCAAGCATACCTTCAACTTAAACTAAGTGATAGTAAAAGTTCATAAATTACTATATTACTCTTTTAATGATTTAAAAAGTATTATCAACACTTAAAAATGTGTTATTCATTTGGGATAGATCACTAAGTAAAATTAATATATGTATAGTAGAATTGAATAAGCTAAAACTAAATACAGAGATTAGAAGATGGTAGTAATAAATAAATCAATTGGAATTAGAAATATTACAACTTTTGCTTATGAATATGAAACTGTAATATTCTTAGATGAGGTTAATGAACGCTACCCTCATTGTTCTTTCTATACGACCGGACTTCGTTATAAACAGTCAATGGCCCTGCTCGATGTCAACCTTGATAAAGACGTATTATCAACTTGTTGTTCAAAACGCATCGTTACTGAAATTACTGAATGACCCATGGAACTAATAAATACGCAACGATAACGTAAAAATAATTATGTTATTTGATGAATAAAACTAAAGTGGCAACTTGTTTATAAACAGGTAATGTAGCTTGTTTTATAATTTTATGATAATTATGTTATAAATTATAAAAGAAGCTAGGTACTTAGTTATTGGTACATATGCTAATTGATTGTTGTCGTTAAACTTCACCATTAGTCTCACATGTCGAGATGATGTCGTTTCACAGATTAACTAAAACAAATCTAATAACTTGCCATTGGTTTTTTTTCAATCATAAAACAAATTACGTAGTAGAAACACGCTGATTTCTTTCTGCAAGAAAGGGCAGGCTTGACCGGGGCAGTACTTACACAGAAAACCAACCTAAAATGATAACAATCGTGCATTGCTATAGCATTTCGTTGGTGAGTGTGAGACCGGATTTCATTACCGGCCTCCGGAGCCCAGGAGAATATTGCAAAAAATCTCCCTAAACCGTCATGGTGTGTGTCACCATGCTGCATATGTGTGCCATATGCTTAACAATGAGGTTGGTGGCCCCGACTCCTGGATTCTCTTCATGTTTTCTATCAGGCAGAGTAAAGTCACTTTCGTAGACTAAATAAAAAAACAAAATTTAAGAAGAGTATATTTTCGTAGTCCTTATTTTTGCCAAGATTGTAAGGGGTCGGCTACTAGAGCGACTGACATCTGACCTCCTCAAATCAAATGTATAAAAATATATTTAACACTGTTGTCAAATTAAGTGCATAATATCTGTTCGAGCGTTTGATATTGACTATGATGAGTACAATTAATACCGAGAACACTCCAGGTCAGCTACACATCTGACCTAAGACCGGAGAGGATAATATTTTACATGTACATAAGTTTCAATCATTCTGCTAAAGATATACTTCACTTTAGCCCCTTTTTATTTGCCGGAAAATAGCTACAGACAACATTGGACTTAGCTTAGATTCTGACTTCCTATACCTAACTTCTAATTATAACAGGCTAAAACTAAAACCTACCTAATTATGATTTATATTACTATTTATTAAGTATATATTTGTACTATTAATTAATTTATATTATCTAATTATATGCATAAAATAATAACGATGTACACCTTTTTGTTTCAGGAAACTGTTTTCTTATTAATGACTGTATTATGCGGATTTGCTCTATCGGCTATACCGTGTTGTCCGAACGATCAAGTACTGAAAAAGGGCGGCCTTTGCGGAACCAACAATGAAACGATGACAAAAATGAATTGCAGCAATGGACGGATGGTACTCCGGGACGTTATCCTGAATGGCGACAAAGTATCGACGAAAGATTCTCCAGGCTTTATTTTTGTTGAAGATCCGAATGAGTTAGTTTATTTGTTGAACTGAGTACCTATACAATTTGCAAAATGGGGTATTAGTCAAACTAAATCCGTGCAGGTTTATTACCACCGCTGTATTTTAGTTCTCCGTTATCTCTACTTTATTATTGTTTGTTAACATTACATTTCATTAAATATTTTTTAATAACATTTTTTTTTTCTTGCAGATACTGTCTTGGTAAAATGTATAATAACGCCAGTGACCCGAGTCAAGGTACGGTAGAGGTGGCGGTGGTATGTTTCGAGAAGATAACGAAAACCAATGACATAGAAACTAGTGGCATCTTAACTCTTATCTCTGTATTCTTTCTCGTCGCCACCACAGGCCTTTATGCTTACTTGCCACAGCTAAGGTAAATGATACTACTTTTGTTATTTTTAAAACCTAATTTTTCGTAACAATTTATTCACTTGTTTTAGTTCCACTTATACCTCTGTCCTAAAATCATCCGACCTATTTCAATTCCTCGATGCTTGATTTATTCTGAAACTCAGACTTCGGAATCACCTTTAGCGCTTTCGTCGTAATAGTTTCAATAGTCTCTTTATCGTCGAATCGATGTCATTTAAGCGGACAACAATAACTTTGCAACATTTCAATAGTTTCCGCACACTACGAGCTATTGACGAGAAGGTTAGGAGTTGCTGGTGACATTCATACCCTCCAGAGGTCGCCTGAGAGAAGAGTCTCTCCGCGCGAAGATATGAACTTAGGTCGAATACTTTTGAGAGAGACCACGTGCACTATCTAAGTTTTAGATTCGGAACTTTAGGGATTATGTATAAAATTTTGTTTAGTAAGCCGCTCCATGGAAAAACTGATATTCACGTAAAACCGCTTGAACTAGTAGAAGACCCCAAATAATATAAACTTTAGAAACATTGTACTTGTATTGTAATATGAATTTTCCAATAAATTATTATTATAATATTGGATTGAACAGAAAGGCTAGAAAGAATTATTTTTTATAAATTATCATTGGATAGGTACTCCTTTCATCTTGATTTAAGAAATTATACATCATTTATAACGGTAAAATTTAAAATCATGAATATATGCTTAACATTTAACTTTAGACAATTTAAAAAGATTGTATAAAACTTTTAACATTGAATAAAAGTAATACAAACATTTATATCAATCAGGGGAGGTTATGAGTAAACAATGTAAAGAAGATAAGCTAATATTTTGAACATTACGCATTCGCAAAAGATAAATGCTTAGCTTAAAGTGTAAACAGTTCACGTTAAATATTTGTAATGCCAAGTGATTATTTCAAACATTTACACCAAAATACATATTGAGTTATTAAAAAATTTAAAATTTCATCTTGACACGTGATATTAGGAATTTTAGATTATGCTTGAGCAGATCTGATGCAGATCTTAGGGAATACTTTTATGTATAGGGTGTTTAGCCGTAAATTGATATATCAGTGTCAAAATAGAGGCATTTATAATTGTTGGAAATATTAACAATCAGCAATCATAAATAAATAAATAAATATGTCCCGAGCTAAGCGGTGTACTATGGTACAGCACAACTGATAAAATTACATAATGCACTTTTTAGGGTTCCGAAGTTCATAACTCGGAACCCTTATAGATTCGTCATGTCCGTCTGTCCGTCCGTCCGTCCGTCCGTCCGTCCGTCCGTCCGTCCTCGACTTACCGTCCAAACGGTAAGTGCTAGAAAGATGAAAGTTTGCATGAATACGTGTTGTAATTACGTCGACAAAGTGCTACAATAAAATTATGAAATATAATTTTATTTGGGGTACCTCCCCTACACGTAAAGTGGGGATGATTTTTTTTTTCTCGAGGCTACCCCATCGTGTGGGGTATCATTAGATAGGTCTTTTAAAAACAATAAAGGGTTTCCTAGACGATTTTTTGATTTAGGTATCCGTTTGCGAGATATTTCACTTTAAAGGGCACTTTTTTGTAAAAACAGGGCGTCCCCCCCCCTCTAAAAGCTAAACGGCTGGCTCAAAAATTTTGAAAAAAATCGTGATGCTGGTCCATTTAATGAACTTTGAAGGAAAATTATAACCGATTAGATGACTTTCTTAGTTCAGGAGTTATAAAGGCTTATATGGTAAAATGCGCTCACTTGGAAAACGTCATACAAAATTAACGTATTAATACGTAAACATAACAATTATCTATTGGATACGATTTTAAATCCACATACCATTATAGGTGACTGAGGAACCCTTTCCTGTGCGTGGCCTGACACGCACTTGGCCGATTTTTTTTTAAATACGTGCATATTATACATATACCGAAACTCCGAAACAATTTTTTTCAGATCATATCTACTAACATTTGGTTTGACCACGCGACCTAGGCAGTCAATGACTTGTTCTTAGGTTTTATTAACATGCAAACTTCATATCATATTCAACTTAGTGAAACCACGACACAGGACCTAGGCTATTCTGCTAAGTGACGATTAGTCACTTGTATTGTAAAAAAAATGCCTTAGAATTGCCCCAAAACTGTACAAAAAAATACACAGTTTGTACTTGGACACTAGACATAGGGCTCTCCTTAAAGAAGAAACGTTGGCTTACTATAGATAGATAGATAACTCTTTATTTATACACCACATTACAGAGTTAAATAAAAGAAAATAATAAGTCAGAAATGTAGTGTATAGAGGGTGGCCTATTGTCACAAGCAATCTCTTCCAGGCAACCTTAGGATGGATCAAAATGTTATAGAGAAATAGTGCCCACAAAAGGCAGTAGTAGTTGACTATGCTTGTATTTTGAACTACTATGCCACGTTGGTCAGACAGGTTGAAAGTTATTAACAACAAAATACTTTTTTTACAGGGACTTACAGGGCAAGTGCTACATGTGCATGTGTATCAGCATGGCCTTAGGATTTCTTTCCCTGGGAATATTGCAACTGAGTCCTGGTTTCAGAGGCGACATGTGTACTATTACAGGTAATAGGTTTATTTTTATAACTGTTCAATTTATTCATCACTCAAATTATATGAATTTATAATATCGTAGTTATTTTATATTCAACCTAGCTGATCTTTAATAAAACTATGTCTTGAGAATACTTCACTATAATACAATCTGAAACTAGAATAAGTCATTGTCCTTTTCTATCTCTCTTTTGTGCGTGAGGAAAGACTTTTGTTTTTTATTCGTGGAGGTAGTGTCTATAAATAATACAATGTGTCATGCTAAACTTAAATAGGGGAATCTACTATAGCTGTTATGCGACGTCCAAGATCTTCCTGGCACCTGCCCGCTAAAACGAAGGCAACATTCCTTTAGATAAATAAAAAACTCTCAATTAAGTAACGATTATCCGTTATAATAAAATATAAAGAAATAATATAATGTATTATTATTTTCAGGGTTTACCGTTTACACCTGGATGATGGCAACTTTCTTTTGGATGAATGTTATCAGCATTAACGTATTTCGCACAGTTCTGTAAGTGAACCTACGTTTTATAAAGTGTCATCATCATCATCATCAACAGCCTTTAACAGTCCACTGCTGGACATAGGCCTCTCCTTTGTAAGGAGGTTTTGGCCTACTATACCACGCTGGCCAGGCGGGTTGGTAAAGGGTTTGTTTCAAGTTTTCCTTCTCTTGGCAGTGATGTTAGCTACTTATTTTGTTCCTTTAGTCGCCTCTTACGACACCCATGGAATGAATATTGGTGGTGACACTTTGTATTCTTAATCCGCCACCACACGGACAGTGTACCTACTTCTTATTCCTCAATTTTCCATGGCATGCACACAAATTGAGAAATGATATTCTCTTTTAGAAATTTTCAATTAGAAATATAAAGTACAATTAACAAAAAATAACAAAGTTGGACACAATTCAGTATTGTGTCAGGGGAAAGCCTGACGCTGGTTTTCAATTGGGCCCAAGTGACACTACACCAGGGGGGTGTCACTCCGCAGTTTAAGTATAGTCGGCCGGCTGCCTGCCGGGGCAAACATGCCGGTCGTATAGACATCGTCAGAACAGTTATGAGTTACACGATAGAAAGAGACGCAATTGTAGGTAAATATAATCGTAGTGATTCGGCGCTGTGCGATCTGAATTGAACTTAATCTTTTGACACCGAGGGTATCTTTTACTTTAATTTACTTTTCGGAGTGAGTCTTCTGTGCTGGTACTAATAAGTATTCTGTGACTACACTAAAACTCCTTGCTACATAAGAAGTTGTATGAAAACTTAAGTACCTACCTACTAGTATATATATTTTTTTCGTTCACCAGGGATGCCGACTACATGAAAAAGACCGAACGGAAGCAATACTTAATTTATAGTTGTTATGCTTGGGGATTGACTCTTTTGTTCCTTATGGTAACAGTCATTACTAACGTATCTGAAGGTGATCACTGGAAGCCTGGGTTCGGCAGTAACAGCTGCTGGTTCAGCGGCAAGTATATTTTACTAATCCAATGAATAATCAAAGGATCCTCTTTAAGCTTACTTTTAAACCTAATTTTTGTTTTCAGGTCGCAGTGAAACTTGGATCTTCTTCTATGGCCCTATCGCAGTTCTTGTCACAGCCAACATAATTCTATTTGGTCTTTCTTCATACAACTTACTTCGAGAGACTAGAAAATATCAGTTAAATAACCTTGATAATCTCAAACACAGGTCTGTACCAACTTCTGTCTAATAGTTTAAACATAAGGAAATTGCCTCTTATTGTATTTTTCAATAGTTGCGATGACCTCTACTTCAGTCTAGTTTCGATGACCTCCACTTCAGTCTTTTTTTTTTAAAGTAATTTTAAAAAAGGCGAAAATAAATATAAACTGACTCATACTTTGATTATTTATTCTTTGATAATAATTATATTTTCAGATTTCTTCTTGCTCTCAAGCTTTTCCTAGTAATGGGCATTTCATGGATATTTGAAATCGCTAGTTTTGCACATGGTGAAGCTCACATCATTTGGTAAGTAATGATCTCGTAAAATGAATGAACAGTTAGAAATATTATTCTGGATATTTAGCAAAAAACGTTTGACAAGAAGTGGAAAATATATACATAGGTAATATTGTAAGAAGCGTTTGCCGGGCTTTTTATAAAAAAATATAAATTTATGTTTTATGCTGAAAACACATAAGGATAAAATTATAGTTCATAAGTAACTATTAATCGATATTAATGTAATATTATTCTGGCAGTAACTAATAAGAAGTCTAATTTAAATAACGTGTATTTCTGTTTTAGGAAAATTATGGATATCTTCAACTGCTTACAAGGAGTGGTAATATTTTTCCTGCTAGTAGTTTTAAGAAGACGAGCTGTCAGAGGTTTGGTAGGTGAGAACTGTTGTCTAGTGGTTACCAAACCACTGGCAGAAAAACTCAGTCCACACGATGATTCAGACGACGAGCACATATTACCCGATGACACTGTGGAAGTACGACTACATTAAGGAGTATGTTTTAATATTGTAAAATAAACTACAATGGCATTTTCATAGATATAGGTAAGTTCTAGATAAGAAAAGTCGTAGGTACAACTATATTTAAGCTAAATTCAATCATATTTTTATTATTTTACCAGTAAAATATGTGTAAATATTGTTAAAAGTATATAGAAATAGATTTATTTAGGATGTAGGAATATTCTTTTTATTCGTTAAATTACATTCCTCTAAAATCATCTTTGTAGTAGTTGAGGGTAGTGATAAGGAGAACCATCTCTGTGTATGAAAGTAACTGTAAAAGGGCGCCCAAAAAGGGTGGCGCTGTGGTAGCATACAATAAATTTTATAGACAGCGGTAAATTCAAAATTATTCGAATTAAATATTATATTAATTAAATACATAAGCAGTTTGCATCGATATAAGTAATATCTAAAATTTCTTAATCAGAGTTCCGTAAATTGAATGTACCAATGTGCATTTTACTACTACATACTCCAGCCATGTTTTTTTTTAATTTGTCCTCATGAAACTTCACCTGTCTGCTACCGCTATGTTTATATCGTAATTTGTAATGCCAGCGCTATTGTGGCAGGTACTAGAACCTCTATTTAGTATACAGCTGGACACCGTTTCAACGCTCTTCCTATATGAGATAATACTCCTTGCCTCTACCCTCCATACATCATTTGCAAGGTTCATTATGCTAATGTTCCCGATGATAATAAAAATATAATTATCTATGGATCTCGTCCGTGTCCAACATTCTGTACATAGATACTCACCTGTTTTTATGAGGCTTTTTGTAAAGTGCATACCTTTGTTTTATCATCACATCTCCAAAATCATAACTAGTCAACAGTTTTACATCTTTTTATAAATTGTAAGTAACTGTTCTAATAATTTAAGAAATTGCAGTTGTAAGCGTCTATTGCGATTAAATGTATGTACATCTATTTAGACTCGTACGCCGTCTTCCTGCTATTGGGATTATCTTCTAGTGTGTTGCGTAACAACATCATATTAAATTACGTTATATGTATAACAATGTATAAATCACGTTATATGTTTAATAATTATTTTAATTTGTATGTATATATGAAAATGGTCCAATATTTTAATTTTATTATAGAACATGAATCTAATTCAGTAAAGCATGTTTCAGTACCGAAAATGTTTTTATATTATTTACGATTACAAATTTACCATTTGTAAATACTAATAATTATTCAGGTTAATTATTAGCTATTAATATAAATTGTTATCAAGCCTATTTTTATATTTTGTTTTAAGATTGCATGCTGGCATAACAACGCATATAATTAATAAAAAATAAATTCAATTCTCTAAAGAATAATAAATTCGTCTTTTATTTTTTTCTATAAGCGAAGCTTCATTATCATCAGCCTCTATAGCCCACTGCTGAACACAGACCTGTACTTTAAAAAAAGCTAGATAAATTATTATTAATCCTATGAAAAAGTACTTCATCAACTTTCAATCTAGTCTGTTCAAAATAATGAATGAAGCAAATCAATATTATTCCATCATTAAAACAATCTCTTTCAAAACCTGTCATAAATCAACATGTTATGTAGAACAACATTGAACCTCGAAACATGAACGTAATATATATGTCTTCAATATCATTGCACAATCGTGTATGTTAGTGTTCATAGATTAAAATAGGTAGAATTATTAAAAACTAAACAATTTTAACGAGGACCAAATTAATTGTTCCACATTACAAAATATCTAAACGCAAGACACTAGACTTCAGACTTGATCCAAAGGACCAAGTGCTAGATCTAAACTTCAGTGTGACACTATAAAAATATAAGACCCAAACGCAGGGGGGGGACACTGTCGTACTTGATGTAGGTCTCCACTTTTCTGCTTAGACAGTACCGCGATCTCGTATAAGATCCGCTTAAACTTACAAGCAACTAGTGTCTAAAAATATCATAGATGGCGCTTAGGTCAATATCAATAAACTTGCAATATAATTTTAATTTCAAAAAGACCTGCTTCATAAATCGTTAAAAAAATTACTCTCTAAATATATGTAACACATTTATTTCAACATTTTTAATTAATTTCGACAATATTTTAAATTTCTAAATTCTTTTATACAATTTTTTTGGGTATGGCAATAATCCGGTAAAAAAACAAAATGGTTTCTATCTACTTTCGGCGAATATGCGTATTTGTAGTTTTTTTCTATTTTGTGTGATTATCAGTGATTATTGTGGTGTAAAGCTTTTGATTAAGCTTCAGAAAGAAGAAACAGTAATAGAAATCTTTGTAGATTACCCTTTTAAATGTGAAACGCATAAAGAAAAATTAAAAACATAGTTCACAGATGTGAGTGTGACAATAAACATAAACATTGGTGCAAGTCAATAAATCGGATTTTATCAGGGAAGGGAAGCTTTCCTACGATGGTGAGGATGAAATGAAGATATGTGCTCAAAATTATTATACTTAATAAGCATTATTATATAAAACATACAAGTGAATAAATGACTAATATTTACATTATAATTTTATTTTGTTTGTATTATAAAATTTTCGGTTTTGCAAACATTCAGGTTATTTTTCCACATGAAATTTCATTTTACTTATTTCATTGTCATCAAGAATCAAGCGCTAACTACGGCACAAACAAATACAAAATGTTTGCAAAACTGCTTTTTTTATAATGCATATGTACTAAATTACCTACTTCCTACTACTACATTTAGACCCTATAGCTATACCTATAAAAAATAAATAGGTATATATACATATAGCTATTGCCGTTAGTTCGGCGGATATGATACCAGGTGGCGACACTTCAAATATGGGTGTCAAAAAATCTTGTGAGTGGGCTCTCTATTCCACCTATATTACTATACTCTATGCCCAAACGTCAAACTTTGCCGCAAGGCCCGCAAGCGAAATGAGCTTGTAAATTAAACGACTTTAATAGTATTCATAAATCGTAGAATATAACGTTTACAAGATTAGGTGAAAATCTTTATTTTTGAAATATATTTAATTTGTTATTGCATGTTTATAATATTATTGAAAGCAGTTATATTCTAGAATGTAAGCAATAACATATGATCCTATCATAACACAGGAATTTAATCAAATATAATAAGTGCATAGACAGATTGTAATGAGAAGGAATAAAAGATCACAAACAAGATGTATGCAGTACTCTTAACATTCTTATTGTTGTGTTTAACTCGTGTACTGCACGCGGAAGTCGGTGACACTGATCTCAATGAAGCTTCCGAGAAACAGTATGCAGTAAAAATAAACAAATGTTGCTTTGAAGATGAGCTTATTGTGGACGGAGTATGTAGACTTCTCAAACTATACAATCAAAGTAAGTAAATACATACTATGTACATATTTGTTTATTGATATCATAATTTAAGGTCAATTTTAAGTGAGATATTTTCTTCAATAACTATTCCTAAGCACCCATACAAGTTAATAGATTTTTTTTCTCTAATTTTAGCTGCATGGACACCAGAATTTAAGACTGAAGATGGTAATGAAGCCAAAGTGAAATACTACAATTTTGTACCTGGTTTCCCTGACTGTGAAACTACACAACAGAGACCCATATTTGATATAGAAAAATCTGAAGACGAGTATGTTTTATTCTTTAAAAGCATTTACTGTTGCTAAACAAATAATTTTAATGTAAAAATCTAGTTAAAAATATATTATTATGTTACAGACTCAACTTATTGTCTAGTGGGCGTCTACTGCATCTTATCAATCATGAACATAGTTCCGACAACATTAAAGAAGATCCAGTAATAAGTACATACAGTTTGCATGACAACATTGATATACCAGATGTTAAAGAGCCAACTTCATACATACATAATCAGAATAAATATTGCATGGATAAGGTTGGTTTATATTCAATTTTCTCTGTGAGTCCCACATTTATAGACACCTTTTTTCTTCTTATGTCAAGTAGGTATTTAAAGTTATAAAATCCTCATATCATTATCGTAATAAAATAAGTGATAAAAAAACCGAATGAGATGAAATGGGGACCGTTGTTTCCGAAAAACAAAAAATGATCTCTGATGCCTTATTTTTGCTTATCATAAACTGTTTGTCTACTTTATGAAGGTTATATTAGCCAAACATTAACACAGTAGTTTATTGAAGAGATATAAATATATCTATACTAGTTTTTAACTAAATTTTTATATTTTTCTATTGATTAGATTTTTTCATAAACATAATAATAGTCAACCATGTGATCGAAGCAGCACTTGTACCTTACATATACTGTCTAATTACATTGCTTTAGTATCACATTTCACCCCTTTGTCTACCAAAGTGGTTTTATTCTGCCTGATGGAGAGCATGAGTAGAATCTAAGAGTTGGGATCATCATCCTCATTGTGAGTTCAGACAATGTAACATGGTGACCCACACTATGCTGGTCTAGATAAGATTTTGTATAATTGGTTCTCCAGTCTCACACTTATCAATGAAGGACAACAGCACAAAGGGTGGTCGAGCCGGCCCATTTGTGTTGAAATCATTGCTCATACTACCTTAAGACTAAAAGTTATGATAAACAATAGTTAAATACAACAATCCTTTGAAATTACAAACTGTCCATTGTCAGTCCTTGTGTGTGTTATCAAAAAAATTACCCTTCACATTCTAATTCTTTGTAATCCAATTAGTCACCAAGTGACTCAAGTTTAACTTGCAAAAAATCACAATAGGCTTTATGCTTTGAACTAGTGATTTAAATTGTTTGTTTGTTATGTATGTATATTACAAGTCTTGACAAATATTTTTATTGAAAACTTAGTAGTGAAATAGAAAATTACTTACTTTAAATCATGTAGACAAGTATCAAAATTATTTTGTTAATAAAATACCCCAATTTTGCAATGAAAAAAATTTATTTTTATTTGTGACTGCTGAGTCCTGTAATGTTACCTGTGGTTGTTGTTGTAAATGTCGAGATACATCGCAGGGCTTAGCAGGTTTAAAAAAAAGCCTAAGTTACTAGATTCATAAGTCATCAATTTTCTGTTGTTGACCTATGTATGTAGTAATGAAAAAATGTTGCTAAAATCGGACCAGCTATTCCGGAGCTTAGCCGGAACAAACAGACAGACAAAAATTTAAAAAATTGCCTTTTTGATGTAACTACGTTAACTATATACTTTCAGATGCATTTAGTAAAAAACCTTTCATTTGATGTTGCATACAGACTCGAATTTGTGTAGACAAGACTATAAATGTTAATCTAAATGATCCAAATATTACATTGTTTTCAGTTATACTTAACAAACTCTACTATAACTGGATCATATGCCTTGGTATGTGTACCTGAAGTGAAAATCAACTGGAAAGATACAAATTTCCTTATGAAAAAGGTTCTAAATCCAATATTTCATGCAATATCAATGCTGTTATTCTTGCTAGTGGCTGTTATATACTTTGTACTGCCGACACTAAGAGACTTGGCTGGAAATATTATAACTACAATAAATGTATGTTTGATTGTGAGCCAGGCAGCTGATTTAGTGAGGATATTCACTGAGTTTAGTAACCATGTCAGCTTCATGATCACTGGTAAGTGACATTATCTTTTCTTACATTTGTTCAACACACACAACATCTTCTAACACTAACAACTGTTTTGGTTGCACAGTGTGATTGCAGTTCTTGAGGTTTCAGGTTCAATTCCCAGGTCAAATAAATTTTTTGTAATGATATGCAAATATTTTATGTGTGTGTAGTATCTATAGTACAAGCTCTGCTTAGTCCTGGACTAAATGGTGTTGTGTATCAGATGTCGAAATATTTATTTATTTACTTACATTATTTTCCAATATACTTGGTACATAACAACCTTTTTTTTATTACCTTATACAATGAATACTCTATCCAATTCCAAAATATATTTTTTCACTGATAAGTATGGTAACTCATAGTTAAGCAAATAAAGATATTAGTATACAGCTTTATTGCATATTTTTTAAATTAGTTACTAAAATAATTAAAGCATCACAACTGATGAAATTTAGGTAGCTCTTAAGAGCTCTAAAAAAAATATAATTTGTTTTTCAGATATCATATTGTATGTCAGCCTATTAGCAGCTTTCTTTTGGTTGAACAGTTTTGGATTTTATGTGTGGAAGACATTCAAGTAAGTACATTATATTAACACTTTCCTTGGTGCAGGGAGAGCAATTTAGTGTAATTCACCCTTGGCTTAGCATTTAGTTACACATTGAACACATTCCTTTTGTATATAAGTTTATAAGCTCACAACAATGTTTAATTCTATTGTTAGGCTATTTACTTTTTTAATAAACAATTTTTTTCTTCAACATTAGGGTCTAGATTGACCAGTTTCTAATAAAGTTTCATGTAGTTTTCTGTTAATATAACTGTTTTTTTTTTTTTTTTTTTTTTTTTTAAAGACAACTCTCGCATTAGGAATATAAATTCCTGTGTCGCGGGGGACTTTACAAACATGCATGAAACGGACACAAAGAACAGCCAACAGTTTAACAGATTAAAGTTGCTGATCTAGGGTTTTCTGACATGTTTATCTTCATCTTTTATAATTGAATATTAGCCTGCACAGGTGACTCTACTTGATGGAAAGCATCAGTAGAATTCAAGAGTTGGATCCTTATAGAAGGTAGTAGAGCCACGCTGATTTCAGAACGAATGGGCCAGCTCAACCGGGACAGTACTACCCTCACACAGAAGACCATCCTAATAATGACAGCACACTTGCGGTCGTATTTCGCTTCTAGAGGCTGGGAGAATGATAGAGAAACATCCAACCAGGCCGCCACGGTATGGGTCACCATGTTGAATTGCTTACCCTCACAATGCGGGATGATGACCCCTAGCCCTGGATTCTACTCATGCTTTCCATCAGGCAGATTAGATTCACTTTGGTAGGCATCAATATTAAGAAAAAAAATACTTGAAATACAAGCAGTGTGATGATAGCTACCCACACTATGGCGGCCTAGCTTTTTCACACCCTGTTTATTTATATATATAAAGGACTTCGGATCATAATGGGAGGGAAACAAATGATTTCCAATTTTTAAGTGATGGGCCCAGAAAGTAAGAACCGAATAAGATAAGATTTATTCGCTCAAACACATGTGTACATACAATAAATTATAGCATGCAAGTTAATAAAGGTTCAACATAGTTCAAGACAATTTTGTTTGACATGATTTTGATGATTTTGTTCTAGTGCGTATTTCTACCAATATAAAGTAGTAACTTCCAAAGCCAGCATGTGTTGTTCTGCAGACTCTGATCTGAGACTTATAAAACCGAACTTAGTAGTTATCTGGCAGAATTAAATAAATACTATTTAAAGAATTTATTAGTCAGTAGTGAAACTGGCCTACTAAGTCCACCTTCTATATGAATTTCTTTTACAGGTCTCGTAACGTATTTCTACGCGTGACAGACGTGCGCAAATACTGTTACTACTCAAGTGTGGTGTGGTCTAGCGTTGCGGTTATGGCTGCAATGGCTATAAGCGCTCATTTCCTATTAGATACAGGCACCAACCCTAATAGGAAGACCAGGATCCAGTTCTCATCATCAATCCTCATTGATGATGTCGAACAAGAAACAATTGGTATGATAAATTTTATAAACGTATTTTCTTTATTTATCTTAAAACTAGCTGAGTCTTGGGGTGATTGTTGTAAATCGAAAGTAAAGCCGTGGAGCGAATAGTCTAGAAAAATAGCCTAAGTTACTCCTTATGTCATCAGCCACTTATCAGTTGAAGTCCTATCAAAATCGATCCAGCCCTTCCAAAGATTACCACAGACAAACAATTGTTTTTAAAATAACTTTTTTGATGTACTTAAGTACCCTTAATACATTCATATGTATTATGTAAGTTCACTGCCTCGTTGGTCTAGTGGTTAGCGTATGCGACTGCTAATCAAGAAGTATCGGGTTTAAATCCCGGGTCAGGCCAAAAAGTGTTTTTGGGTTTTTCTTAGGAAATTCCTAATAGCAGCCCGGAGTTTGGAAGTTTGGCGGTGATTCACGCCCGTGCCTCGGAGAGCACGTAAAGCCGTCGGTCCCGGTTATCATGAACATCTATGGCAATCGTTATTGGGAAGTCAGTGCCCTCAAATATACTGACAACTAGTTCAATCTTCGAATTTAAGGTCTCCCTTAGGGTTGCGGAGGTCCGATGCCAGTCGCTCTGTGGAAAAACTGAAATTCAGGTAAAACCGGTTGAACTAGTAGCCGACCTCAAATAAACTTGGGAATAAAAGCTAGGAAGATGAAGTAAGTTCATTTGATATTACAAACAGACACTTTAATTGTATTTGTTTGTATAGATATGCTTTTAAAATGCTTATATGGGAAGCTGTCTAGTTAAAACACTAAAGGAATAAACTAATAAAATGGGACTTTATAAGACACCTTGAGTTCAATAGCTAAGACTGATAGATAAAAGGCTGGCAGTTCCCATATCCATACTAATATTATAAATTCGAAAACAACTGTGTCAGTTACGCTTTCACGCCAAAACCGTTGATCTGATTTGATCTGACTACTTATTTTTCTATAACCGACATACGAGCATAGCAAAAACTAGTTCTATTATATACTTTTTCTTATTTCAGGCCTATTAGGTATAGCTATTTTCTTCACACCAGTGGCATTTACAATCATATTTAATGTATTTTTTTACGTCACAACATTGAAGATTATAAAACGTATCAACATATATGGTAGAATTCATCATAAACTAAAAGGATGGTAAGCTATCGCACTATTATTTGTCAAATAAAGTACTCATAATTGAATAATAATTTTTACTTTTGTTTACAGTTTCAATTTGTTCCTTCAATTATTCCTAATAATGACTACAGCGTGGCTGTTTTTGTTGCTGTCTTGGCTCAATATTGATGAATTACTCTACGCACACATATTTGTCAATTTACTTCAAGCTATTTTAATATTCTATGTGTGTGTGCCGCGTCAATCTCATGTAACGTTTTTATTGCGCAAGAGTTGTTGTTATGCACAGCCTGTTCCTACTGGGGAGTGGGGCGATGAAATGACACATATGAATGGTGGAAATTACTAAGAAATTATTGAATTTCTTGGATCTCAGATAAAATTTAGAGCTGATTTATACCAGCTTTCACAGTAGAGGCACAGATGAAGTCATATTTATATAAATTATCCAAATAGATAGATGCATATATTATCTGTGATGTTGATGTTTCACAAATACAAATGACGCTATGAAACACTGTAGGTAGGTTTAGTATTAAGTCATGACAAGTTAAACATATAAGTATACAAGTTTAAAATGGCATTTTTATGTACAAATATATGGTGCCTTGTTAATGTGCCTCAAAAGCTATTCTCGTTATTGAATCTCGTTTTATATAAGACTTTGCGCCTTAATTTTCGCAGCTTTTAATCTAATAAAGAAATATAAAAATCCTGTAATTTCTTTTTGTAATGTTTATAGTGATATGTATTTTAATTATTATTATTAAGTATTATAATTAGAATGTAATTTTTACATATGCGTATGTAATTATATTAAACAACATAACACAACTAAGTGTCTTAAACATTGTGTCTTAGTAGTATGTATTTAGTCTATTTAAAATTGTACATGTTATTATTGATGTAAGTGTTGCCATTGGTAATGTATAATACTACCTATGATATTTCAGTGCTTTACCAGCGATATTTATACAAAAAAAAAATTGCTATCGGTGATGTTAACTTTTATTATTATGATAACATTGGGAAAAAGGAATCTCGTCAAAATGAAAATAATTGCTCACAAAGATACTTAAATTTATTTTAGGAATTAACCAAAAACTAACACAATATTAGCAAGCTCACGTAACAATGGGCGGGCCATATTAGCCGCAGAACCACAACCGTTGGGGTTAACGGGCTCATGATTGGAGACCGTGTCTTAGCAAACGTGGTGTAGGACGTTCACAGGCAAGGTGGAGTGATGATTTGCGCAAGACGGCTGGCAGGAGCTGGATGATGATGATAACACAATATTCATAAATAAGGTCAATTCATTAGCGGAGGTCTTCACGCAAACAATTCTTACCGTTTTTGGGTACAGCTATAAAATAAAACTTATAGGAACTAGAGTTCACATAATTCTATCACTAAACATTCAAATTATGAAAGAAATGTCATCTGAATAATGTTCCCGCCTAATCTGAATTTAGATTAATATTATTTTATGAAAACTTCATGACACATAAAAATGTATTATTTATTATTACTCTACCATTTGTATTTATTTATTGCTATAAATTGTTAGGAAAGTTATGTCCAGTACAATTACACCTATTGTATATATACATCAACCCCGCCTCTTGTGAAACTTAATTTAGACAGATTTTTTTTTCGAATTTTAAATATGATTTGTGAAATAAGCACAAATAAATAGTCTATTGAATATAACAGGCACCATACGGTCGGCTATCTCTCCAAAACCAATTTTTTGTCAATGACATTTTGTTGCTATTGGACGTGTTAAGGAATTAGTAACAGAATATCAAAATGTCATTTGACGAAAAAATCCAGTTACGAGGTCTGACGCTTTAGCTGACGATGTTTATAGTAATTTGCGAGTCTCAAATATTAACCTTCATGCAATGGCATAGGCATAAGTAAAAATAAAAACTTTTAATGAAGAAGCACGCAACATACTTTTATCCGTCCTGTTCTATATTAGGCAACAATTATTGGTAATATTTATGTATTGCTCTTTTGCACTAACAAAGTATTATAAGAGAAATTGACAGTTTTATTTTTATATATTTACTTCGACATTCTATGGTACGAAACTGTATTGTGACACAACGCATTTATGTTGTATAAAATTGGATTTATTATAATAAACCTAATCAAGATCATGTTGTTTTTATTTTTCGCTATCCAATTATTTAGGGTCTAGGCGGACGTCAATAAAACCGCAGATTGCATTGCTGGTAATTTACCCGGTAATTGTCTAGGTCTACGCCGGTTGTCCGAGAGTCCCACATAAAGGTGAAATCGCTAGACGAGAGAGCCTGCCGTGGGATGTGAGGCCGCACTCGTCTGGTTAGTTCCGTCCTTCTGTCAGCCATAATCGGTGAAGTTTTATGTCACACTATATCAACGATTATACATATTTAACCTTTGGGTGCCTTTTTTATATTATAGGGGGCAAACGAGCAGGCGGATGGTGGGTGGACACCTGTGTCCATACACTTGATGGTAGGTGATTGCCGCCGCCCATGGTCACCCGAACGGTCACAGGTGCGTTACCGGCCTTTAAGATCGGAGTACGCTCTTTTTCAATAGTAGACCATAGAAACTTTCAGTGAGGAAACTATTGTTGCAACCCCTTCCTGGGCATAGGATTCTTTTATTGCACGCCACTCTGTGCGATTTATGGCTGCTCGTATCCAACTCCTGGCAGCCATCTTGTCCGACTTGGAACAATGCTTTGTGTGAAATCCGCAAATTGTTATTCTGAGTTCTTTGTGTCTTTCGTGCTTATTGCTTTTAAATAGGATATTGTTTACGGTCGTTTGGTTTTAATTTTCTACATTTTTTTTTAAGTAGCCCATGTTACACCTTATAACATCAGCCAGTGAAAGTTCCGTCAAAATTGATTTAGACGTTCCAGCGATTAGCCGGCACAAACAGACGGCCAAGTGCGTATCAGGCCACGCACAGGAAAGGGTTCATCAGTCACCCATAATGGTACGTGGATTTAAAATCGTATCCAATAGATTATTGTTATGTTTACGTAATAATGCGTTAATTTCGTATGACGTTTTCCAAGAAAGCGCATTTTACAAGTTAAGTCTCTATAACTCCTGAACTAACAAAGTCATCTAATTCGTTATAGTTTTTAAAAGACCTATCTAATGATACCCCACACGATCTGGTAACCGCGAGAAAAAAAAACATCCCCACTTTACGTGTAGGTGACCCCAAATAAAAATATTTTTCATAATTTTTTTGTAGCAGTGTCGACGTAATTACAACACATATTTATGCAAAGTTTCATGTTTCTAGCACTTACAGTTTGGACGGTAAGTCGAGGACGGACGGATGGACATGACGAATCTATAAGGGTTCCGAGGCATAAACTTCGGAACCCTAAAAAGGTGTTGATTGAAATCGCGAATAGACAGTTTAATTTTACTTATTGAGCTCCAGTAACTGCTCGAAATATAACATGTAATATTGAGTATATCTATCTGTAGAAGATCAACCAAAAATAACAGAATTTCGCTGCTGTCACATATGTTCGGACTTCTTACACACAACGCCATCTACTCCCAAACTAAGCTGAACTTGTACTATCGGTACTAAACAACTGATATAAATACATAAACATATTTTTTTTTTTTGTAAATACATACCTACATATTATATACATAGAAAAAAACACCAAGACTACGAAACAAATATTTGGTCTGACCCGGGAATCGAACCCGAGACCTCTTGATTAGTAGCCGCATACGCTAACCACTAGACTAACAAGGCAGTCATGTTTCGTTGGTGAGTGTGAAACCGGAGGTCGAATAGTGCAGAAGCATTTCACTAGGCCTCCATAGTGTGGATCACAAAGCTGCATTGTCTGCTCTCACCATGAGGGTTATAACTTCTACTCCTAGATTCTATTCATTTCCATCAAGTAGGTACAGTAAAGTCACTTTGGTAGGCTTTAATTCCATAAAGCATGCAGTACTAAAATGTATTATAAAATTCTCACCAACTAGTATTTTAATATTTTAATACTTGTTTCCGTCACATAAAAAGCTATCACAGCAATTTACTTAGTTATTTTATCACCCATCTCCATTTTAATATTACAAAAATATTTAACACCAATTGGCGCCAAAATGAGAAAACACTATGCATCGTTTGACAGATTCCAAATTTAAATGTAATTTTGTTTTTTTAGCTTTTATTTATTTGTAATAAAAAGAGATAATTCATATTTCCGAAATGGTTGTAAAATAATGTACTGAAGGTCAATGCCTTTAAAATAAATTAAGTACTTAGAACGATAGCAAATTGAGGGATGATTAGTAGTTTCGAATTCATCATAACTTATAGAAAAGTCGGGAATACTGTTTTATAACGCAAGTGAGTATTTATTTTCGATACCTACCATTCAAATTCGAATCATAATGTAAAACTCATTTTACTTATTTTCATCTACTCAAGGTTTACTTAGGGTTGTCAAGTACTTAAATACAAGCTCCGCTTAGTTTGGTACTAGATGGTGTTGTGTGTAAGATGTCCGATTTTTTTTTCATTTATTAGGCGATATTATTACTGCAACAGAGCAACACGGTGCGGAATAGCCATACATACGTAGGCAATTCCCTTCTCTCAAATCATAAGCCTAAATGGACATATGCACTACACAGGTACGACATAGAATGTGTTCTTGTGTAAAATTTTGAACTTCTTGTTTTAATTGTTTTGTGAGTTCTTAGTGAGTCTAAAATGTTTGTGTGAAGATTTCTCCCGCCATTTTATTGTTCGGTCTGCGAGCCTGTGTTGCTCTCTACAGTAGGTAAAGTAAAAAATACGTTACAAAAAATAATAGATAGAAAACTTTCCTAATTTTAATATTTTAATTTTAATCACACTTATTGATAATGTTTTAATGGTATTTAGCATCTCAAAATCTAAGTACAATGTCTAAAAATACTACCGCATACCCAGCGAGGCGAGCCGTTTGACCTGATCGCAATATAACCGCACCTGCGTGCTGCCGAAGCATGGTTCAGGAACAATAGCAGAGCCGTCTATTCCCGCAAATTGCTACTCTATTCTCTCTTCAGCTACACTAGCGCGCAGTACTTGTAAGAAGAAATCATGAAATCGGTTTCTGGACTGGACTGGAAAAATCCCTGAAATATAACAAGTTTATATTTATAATCTTGCTATATACTAAGTATTTTATAGGTACTGTGATTTTATAGAGTAGTGGCTGAGCCCAGCGGTGTTACCCGCGGAAAGAGGATACCTACACGATCATAGGTATTTACAAAGATCATAAGCAAATCAAATGCAGTTATTGAGAAGACGTTTTAATATATCACGACGATCTGCATTCAGGTCGTAACAGCACACATGATATATTTTTTTCGAATCACCAACAAATGATGCTCATTTATAAATATAAAAACATAGTCGATTAAGGGGAAGGATTTGCAGGCGATTTATAGCCCAAAATATTGTGGCAACCCTCTCAGGCATCGATTTGCAACTGGTTCACGCCTGTGTAGGGTGCAGTTTAAGGACTATTTTTTATATATCTATGCCTATCAAAGTGACTCTATTCTGCCTGCTGGAAAGCATGAGTAGAATCCAGGAGTAGGCAGGGCCCACCATCCTCATTGTGAGTGCATGTAATGCAGCATGGTTTAGTGAGATGTTTCTGGATGCTTAGTGTAATTGGGCCTCCGGTCTTACACTCACCAACAAAAGACCACACAAATGCTGCTGTGCAAGCACGAATGCTGTCATTTTAGGTTGATCTTCTGTGCGAGGGTAGTACTGACCCGGAAGAGCCGGCCCATTCATGCTGAAATCAGCGTGGTTCTTCTACCTATAACTACTAATTATGTACTGTTCGATACATTTATTGAACTATACGGCGGAAACAAATTTGTTTCCCAAAAAAGGTTTTAGTGCGTCAACCTTAAAAGATAAACATAAGTAGGTTGTCCAGTACTTCTTTTAGAATATTTCTTTCATACATTATATACTGACAACTAACAATCTTCGAATTTCAGTTCTCCCTTAGGGTTGCGGAGGTCCGATGCCAGTCGCTCCGTTAAAAAAGCGGCCAAGTGCGAGTCGGACTCGCCCATGAAGGGTTCCGTATCAGCAAGTAACATCATATAAAAGTTCTTGTAGTTCGTTGTAACTTTCATCGATGTTTTTATACTAGTGTATTGATTGGATGAAAGGTAAATTGCGTGTTACTATTTATGACGTATTAAAAAAAACTACTAACTAGATTTCGTTCAAACCAATTTTCGTTGGTAGTTTACATGGTAATGTACAACATATATTTTTTTTAGTTTTATCACTCTCTTATTTTAGAAGTTAGAGGGGGGGGACACACACACATTTTTCCACTTTGGAAGTGTCTCTCGCGCAAACTATTCAGTTTAGAAAAGAATGATATTAGAAACCTCAACATCATTTTTTAACACCTATCCATAGATACCCCACACGTATAGGTTTGATGAAAAAAAATTTGAGTTTGGGGACCCCCAAAATGTATTGTTTTTTTCTACTTTTATGTAAAAATCTTAATGCGGTTCACAGATTACATCGACTGACCAAATTTCAACAGTATAGCTCTTATAGTTTCGGAAATAATTGGCTGTGACATACGGACGGACAGACAGACAGACTTGACGAATCTATAAGGGTTCCGTTTTTTTGCCATTCGGCTACGGAACCCTAAAAACTGAAATTTGAAGGTAAAACCGGTTGAACTAGTAGCCGACCCCTAAAAAATTTGGGACTGAAGGCTAGGAAGACGATGACATTATTTTCACGAATCTTAAACCATTTACGCAGCGTATGGATTGGAAGCTATCAAAAGAAACATATCCGTTTAAAACATTTTTTATTTGAAACACCGCTCCTGTTGATCGTAGCGTGATGATATATAGCCTATAAGCCTGCCTCGATAAATGGACAATCTAAAATATTTTTTTTTAAACCGGACCAGTAGTTCCTGATATAAGCGCGTTTTAACAAACCATTCAGCTTTAAAATATTAGTATATATTGTAGGAGGTCGATATCTGTATCATCATCATCAGCCTATCGCAGTCCACTGCTGGTCATAGGCCTCTTCAATTGCACGCCACTTAGTTCGATCCTCGGCTACTCGCATCCAGCTCCTAATATCTATATATTAAAGATAAACCAATAAATGGGGTTTATGCTAAAGTAACAGAACACAAACTGTTTTTTAGAATTTTATTTGTTTCTATGCTTTTGCGCAGCTATCTTAGAAGTATACAAATAATTAAGAATCACCGCAATAACCAACTTTTAAGTGGGCGTAGTCGGGGCGCAGGGAAAAGCTAGTTATGATCATCATTACCTGTCCAAGCTCGTACGACTTCTTGGCCCTTCTCATCTATCAACCTCGACGAAGTCTCAATAATAGACATCATGTGAGCATGCATCGCCTAATCAGCCTCGTAGTGCGGCCACAAGTAGTTCTCTAAGCACTGAGAAACTGGAAATAGAAAAAGAAAGTATTCAGCATCAGCATATCGCAGTCCATTGTTTCACATCGTCGTCTCCTGTTACACGCCGCTTGGTTCGATCCTCGGGTTCTCACATTCAGCTCCAGCCCGCCATTTAGAGCAAATCATGATTCGTCCTATCCTACACAACGTTTTACCTGTATACCGTTTTAATAACGTTCAAAGAATGTAAAAATCGCTATGATCAAGGTCACCCATAAGTACCGAAGGATGGCTCTCCCACTGTAGAAAGTAGGTATAGGTACTTTTAATTCGAACTGCATGTTTTT
This sequence comes from Phragmatobia fuliginosa, assembly GCA_932526445.1. Classification (NCBI taxonomy): domain Eukaryota; kingdom Metazoa; phylum Arthropoda; class Insecta; order Lepidoptera; family Erebidae; genus Phragmatobia; species Phragmatobia fuliginosa. Next base: position 10,894,204 of record OW052074.1, on the reverse strand, counting down.
ACTTTTAATAGTTTCGCCTGGTGTAGCTTTCATAATAATACGTAACTGGGCTGCTGCTTAAAGTTACTTTAAATAAATATAATTTGTACACATCTGTTTGTTAACATGAACTGAAATAACAACATCAAATTTTAAATGGTGTACTTTAAAAATAACTTAGTTAAACAACAATTACAGAAATAGTTAACTATGAATATCCAATTTCATCATAAATTATTCTTCAATTAAGTATTTGTTATTTCATAAAAGTATTTAATTTAATTTTAAAAGTAAGTTAAAGAGTGCATACAGATCTTTTCTCTCTCTAATAACGACCATAGTTTCATTAACAATTTACAGATTTAAAAAAATATTTACCTTTTTTAACATTCCCATTTAGTAACATAAAAATATAATGATTCTAGAAAATATCAATAAAAAATTATATATTATTTTATAAAAATAGCAGGTGTGGACATTAGAAAATAAATCATTTAAAAATTACTGGTGGATATTTGAAAAAGAAATAGGTCATTGCACCTGATTCTATTAGGCCATTGACCTTATATTTTCATTTGTTTAAATCAGTAAGGCTCAGGTCTGCTTTGAGAATACATGTTTTATAAGTTATGATGTGTTAAGAAGTAGAAATATATTGAGGTACTCACTTGGATCCAAGTATCTGAGCCTGGCAGATTGATTCCACAATAGAAGCATCATAAGGTAGGTGACTCTCCTTGGTTTGTGTCGACCAGTACTGATTTGTGAGCTGTGAATGTTGCAACCATGTTGATTTGTTATACAATTCAATGTGGAGTGTTATATAGATTTGTTTAACGGCTCTTGTGCCCATTAGAATACCAGTAGGCTCCTTAAAAACTATAATTATGATAAAACATGACTCTCTAGATATTGTAAAAAACTTATATTATTTATTTTAAGTATGTTGACTGTGGGCTTTACCAGGTCATGGTCATGGTCATGTGGAACATCTACACTACATGTAATGCAAATGATTATTTTTTTAAGTACTACACTATTTTATCCACATTGCAAAAAAAAAATATAAAAATTCAAGGACACCAACAATTTATATTGAACATTTTCATTTAGAATTTAATTTTGGGCTAAACTTTAAAAAATAAGAATATATGTATATGATTGGTTAAGTTACTAATTAAATATATTAATACTAATTCTATATTTGTAGGCTTCAGTCAACATAGTAGGTCATTAGTTTATAAATCAATAATAATAATCTAAGTAGCAGATTGATTTTATTGGAAGACTATTTTATTCAGAAACTTTATAACATTAAGAGACATTCGTAAGAATCGGGATGATGGCTAGAAACACAAATTACAGCACTCTAATGAGTGTAATCTCAAATCATTGAATTACTGTACTATTTTAATCACCTATTTAATATTAACAGTTAAAGTGAAATATGAAGTACAACAATAATAATAAAATAAAACGATCTATTCTTCTACATACAAAATCATACATAAAATAATGCATATAGTATAAAAAATATATAAATCTAAAGACGCAGTATAAAAAAAGAGACGTATTAATTAATGTTAATGAAATTCTTTTGATTTGATCCCTACTAATGTTAAAAATGCGAAAGTAACTGTGTCTGTCGATTACGCTTTCACGCCAAAACCACTGAACTGATTTTGATGAAATTTGGCATGAAGATAGAACTGAACTTGGGAAAGGACATAGGCTACTTTTTACCGCGATAACCGACATACACGCGGGCGGAGCCGCGGGCGAAAGCTAGTATAAAATAAAATGAACTAATGCTACTCACCTGTGTAATTCTATCGCAATTTATTTGAGAAAGCGTAGGTAATGGTATTTTAGGTTTGTCTGTGGTCGAAGCTGTCTCTACCTTTAAGTTAAATGTTTTATATTATCATAAAAATAATATAGGTATACAGTAATCCGCTACTAAACAAACACAAGCAAAATTTCTGAACTGTTTACAAACAATAATAATCGAGTGAATGAACTACGAACAGCCGGCGACCGGCGAGGACTTGACATGTGTCAACTGCAATGTCAACAAAGTGTTGCAACCACTTTAATATAAATAATAAGCCATGAAGATTCTAAAATGAACAGTTTCAAAAATAAAGTTTAGTTTAAATTGAATTTATTATTACATGTATGAATGATGAACACTAGAACTTATTAGTGCTAACTTATTACCATTATACGCTGTTAGGGACATATTTTGCCTCACACAAATATTCTGTAAAATAAATTATGCCCTTTGATACGACCTTAAAACCTTAGGGAAAAGAACATACTTCTTTCTTAAAATTACAGGGGCGGATCTAGAATTTGTGGGGCCCTGGGCTAAAACTACTTAGGGGCCTATCTAAGTACTCAACTAATAGCCATGTCAAAAAACTGTTTCTATAATAATATATTATTATTGTATATTCTTTATTGCACAAAAAAACATAAATATTACTTAAATCTACGCAAGTATTAGTTGTACAAAAGGAAGGCGACCTTATTGCTGTGGTAGCAATCTCTTCCAGGCAACCTTTGGGTTAGAGAGAAACCGAAATAGTGATATATATGTAAGAATATAAAAAAAATATTTATTATGAATTAGGAAAAGAAATTGACAGGTTATGTGTGTGACAGTTATGTTATATAAATTATAATTTATAAGTCAACCTTTCTGCATTTTTGTGCTGCAAATTCTTTTATTTGGTCATCATGGTCATCATCATGGTCATGGACAAAAGACTTACAATCTTAGACTAAGAATGACCTAGACCGGTCATATGCGTGCACCCGTAAGGGATAGCAACAAAGTACATTAAATATTAATGTTGCCAGGTTAAAACAATTCCCCTTTAATAAGGGAGAATCGTTATTCCGTTTACTGTTCCAAACGTTTTAAAAATCTGTCAAATATGGTTAGATTAGAATAGCAGGCCAAAACGAAAGCTGAGGGTTTAACCGGGATCAAGATTGATTACATTAAAAAAAAACATTTTATATAAATTTATAGTATTTATTGGCCCTTAAATAAAATAAGTATGTTGAAGAAATTAGTTTATTTTCTTGTCTCTAGTTATCAGCATATTTTTGTACTGTAATATATCCTTACGTTCAAAAATTTTTGCCATTGCCCAACCTTGTCGTCCAGTAGCCTTCAACCACATTTTACGTACATTTTCATCTTTTGGAAATCTGGAGGATAATAAAACACAAATCAAATCAAATTAAATTTCCTCACCATATGGGGTAATTTCAAAAGGCTGATGCGTTATCCCTAAAATGCTGGTAACCTTGCAAAATTACCTTAACACATTAATGGTCATTCAAACTTTAGCTGTGACAACCTACGCAATTTGGTCGGATAACTACAAAATTTTCACACTTTAGAAACTAGTTTTTATCACTTATTTTCAATTATTTCTGCACATTAACAAACAAAAATTGATGAAATTAATCGAAGTTAATATTAAAAACAATATTAGGCCAATAAAACGCGTTTTTTTATACTTACGTGTGAAAGGTTATATTTTCATATTTGCGTTCATTACGCCTTTTGCAGCCGAAAACACAACACTGTACCATATTTGTTAAAGTATCTGGGTTGAAAACAATTAGTTAAACTTAAAATCACACAGTAATTCACTCAAAAAGCCTTATTTTCACTCCTGATAAATTCCCGCTTTGAAATTTGTTTGACACAAATGTTTTGTGACAAACTTATACGGCGATAAGGACAAAAAATACGTATCTCTATTTTTCTCTAACACACTGGAAAATGGTATCGTTATCTCACTCTCTCGTGGTAACGCTTGTTGGCATGTCAGGTCTAGTTCATTCTTAGTCTAAGCTTACAATGTAAATATAAGTCTTTTGTTAGATCACAATTTATGGAAAGAAGTGATAAATTATTTAGTCGATGGTTCGACATTGTTGTCCTATATTTATTTTCTACATAGGACATCTTGGAGAAGGAGCGTTCTGCTTCACAGCTAGTGATTGGCAAAGTTAAAAAAATCTTTAAAATGGTATAGCAGTTAGGGAACACATCAATAAGTTTATTTTCATACATGAGCATAAAAATGTCACTGCAAGAGGTGTAAGACTCTGGCTTAGATTGGAGCAAGTACGATTTTAATTGAATGCACTCATTCACTAAATGCTCGTCTATGTCATCTGGATAGTAATCAATAATATGACGTGCACTTTCCAAATCTATGTTTTCGATATTTTTGTTTTGCAAATCCATTAAAAATTTGAATATTTTGCTATATGTCTCATAGACTTGGCTCCTTTTATTTACTAGTGGTACTTTTATGGTAGTTCTTTTTTTAATTAACTTCCTTATAAGGAAGTTATTGGAATCACCCCTAAAATCGAAATCGGAAATGATGTCATATTTTACGTTTCACAATCATCAAAACACGTTTCAGAACATTTCCCAAAAATGTCTGTATAATCGCGACCATTGGTTTATGTGCATAGTCGGCCATTTTGAAGTTATTAGAAAAAATAAAAAAGCTTTATTTTTAACATAACTCGGAAACTATTAGTCTAGCGAAAAAAAGTTTATTCGATTTTTTTTGTAGAAAATTTAATTTTCTATAAAATTGATCATAAGCTTTTTTTTCATATCTCTCATAGTTTGTGAGTTATTGGCAATTAATCGAAAAAAATGTGTAATTTTTGATATAAATCGAAAACTATTGATCTGATTCAAAAATTGCGTGAGAGTTTTTTCATAGGAAATACAATTTTCTATAAAATTACTCATGACTATTTTATTCGTATCTCTAATAATTTATGAGTTATCAACGATTAATTATTGATTGAAAAGATCATAGAATCAATTTTTGTCATGATGAATACTGATCTACTTATAAGGAAGTTCTTGGCGCGACTTTGCAATTGATATAATTTCCTTACACAATTGTGCTAAATATGAACCTCAATCATAAGCTATATTTTTATTTTAACTACTTTTTTCATAGTAAACAATATATGAGAAAATGGTAAAAAAACATGACTTATTTTAATAGTCCTCTGAAAAATGCAATTTTTTTTTTTAAAATTGAGGTTTATATAGAAGACACACATATAAAAGAAAGTATTTTTTCTGTGCCATTGATTTCGAATAAAAATTGTGGCTTCCATCTTGTACACCAACTGCTAAGTCGAATGACAACCTACGATGTGTATCAGCTGATATCTCCGCTACTTTCTAAGTTATATTTTTGTAAAATATAAAAAAAACTCATGAATATATGTATAAAATAACCTAATAGTTTCAATAAATAATATTCATTTTTTATACCTTAAAAAATTAATGAAAATCAGCATGAAAACATCCTTTTACACGTATTTACTCAATTCATAGAAGTATGCAATTTCTCATCAATGTTTTTTTATGACATTATTACGTAAAAATATCGTCCGTAAACCGACTTTACAGACAACCATTTTTTAAATTCAAATTATCACCTATTGTTTTTAGTGGGGTCTGGGGGCCCCTTGTAACCTCGGGGCCCTGGGCTGCAGCCCAAGCAGCCCTTAGGTAGATCCGGCCCTGCTTAAAAATGACTCCTGAAATTGCAGGAGTTCATGTGCAGCGGTAGTCAAGTTCCATCAGGAGACCAGAAAAGTGAAACCAGAACATAAACATAAATTACCTAATTAATTCAGAACCTTATTAATGATCTAAACTAGATAAAGATTTGAATTTAGGTGTATAATTTTAAATGCAAAAATCACAAAACTTTTTAAAGGCCATTCTAAAATAAAAAAATCTTCGTTGGCCTCAATATATTTTTGAAGTTCGCTATTGTTTCACGTTATTCTTACAGCTTCGACCACCATTGTTCGACCACATTGCCAACGCTTACTGTAATGTGTTAATAAAACCCCTAGAACTTATATACATGATCTTTGTTTTGAATGTTGTAAGATTTTTAGTTACGTACACATTAATAAATACTATACCTATTGTTGCAGCAAAATATGATGTTTGATCCACCAGATTACCCTTTCAAAGAATTGTCTGAAACATATGATTTACTTTTCAATAACGATTCAGAAAATAGTGGACAGCAATCGAGTTTAAATAGAAATGTACCTGATTCACTACTTACAGTAAACAATGTGGAGAATCAACTATCATTCAATTCTAACGATTCTGGAAGATTTTTTAATGTCGACAATTCTAGTTTATTTCAAGATAATGCTCCAACGGTGCAGAACACCGAACTATTCATAGTCCAATCAGATAATTTGTTTAATTTCGAGCCACTTCTACTTGATGAAAATACTGTTAATCAGTTCCTTTTGCCTCTTCAAGATGCAGCTGACAAACCTAAGGTTTAGTGACGTTTTTAACATTTGAAAATAGATTTACATAAATCAATAGTTTTAACTTCGAATATTATGTCATAAACTAAAAGTAGTTCAAATTTTCTTTTTAGAGTGTGGACAGTGCGGGGCCAGACCTACTTGCCTTACACTCCTGTGTGATATGTCATGAAATATTTACTACAGAGTCTGATCTATTAGACCATACCATTTTACTACATACTTCAACTCCTGACAGTGTTTCAGAACATTCACAAAACACTATCTCACCCCTTGCAGGAGACGAGAAACCAGGAGCTAAAACAAATGAAGGTATGTGCTCGTATACTGAACTACACAGTAAGCCGCGCACTATGTTTTTTCACTATTGATAATTTTTATTAGATTTAGGAGAACCTAAATCTAATAAAAATTATCAATGTAGAATATTGCAGTAGAATATTGTAGAATATTACATGTAGAAACATGTAATATTTTTACACAATCATAAGATTTATGGTTAACTTTTAAAAAAAGAGTCAATGTTGTAACAGTTTATTATTTTAGAGCCAAATAACAACAGCGAAAACTTCGAAACCGAATGGCTTGTCTGCAAAATGTGTGAACGTGTGCTGTCAACTGCTCTAGAAGTTGAACCCACAGGTAAAGTATATGAAACATACGCCCTATATAGTAATTTTACATATTTTTTAAAGTTAGAAGCCACTGCAATAGGCTGATCATGATGATAATGATGATGAGTATGGCGACCACTACTTTTGGTTTCTACTACCCTGCTCAAGCTTTAGCAGCAGTAGTCATTTTTGCAGGACTACTTTTGAAAAATAATAATAATGAAGAGATGATGTAATTTTTTAGAACAACTATGTTGTATCGACACTAATGGCAAAAGCAGTGTATCTTCACGCAAACTGAATACGATGTATGTTTGCGATTATTGTAGCGGCTTATTTGCTGATGGAGATGCTCTAGATAAACACCGATTAACGTGCTTTATAGAAGATGACAATAACATTTTTGAAAATGGAAATGTAAGTATGACATGACGTTTAATATAGTATTTTCTATCGTACACTGCCTTGTTGGTCTAATGGTTAGCGTATGTGGATGCTGATCAGGAGGTTTCGGGTTCGATTCTCGGGTCGGATTAAATGTTTGTATGATCTGCAAATATTAGTTTCGGTGTTTGGGTGTTTTCTGTGTATAACATGTATGTAATTATAAAAAAAGGATAACATGTATTTATATCAGTGCTCTGACACAAGCTCTGCTTAGCTTGGAACTAAGGGAGGTTTTTTTTAGGTTTTTATTAATTTAAAAAAATGAGAAATCTCGCATTAGGAATATAATACTTGAAACGGACACAAAGTACGGGTGTACTTTGTGTCCGTTTCAAGTGGGTCATAGTGGTCAATCTGAGCCTGGGTAGGCTCAGAACAACAATCACACAAAGTGTTGTCCCACGTGGGATTTGTACCCACGACACTTGGCGCAGTAGATAGCGGCGTGGCGACCACTTATATCACTAGGCCAACCGTGCAGTCTAATGTTATGTATGAGTTGATGTGTAACATGCGATTATTTTTTTAAAAACTACATACTATTTTGTATCAGAAAAATACGCTATGGCCACTCTCCTCCGATCCGCAGGGCTGTGTTTAATAAATACTTAATTTTAGGATACCTGCAGTATAAACAGTAATGTTTCTAACTGTACAGAGATATGTTGTTCTTGTGATATTTGTGGCAAGCAATATGCATCTACTGAGGAGTTAAGAACTCATAAAATAGACTCACATAGACCCCCACCACCAAGAAATACAAGACGTGCTTATACAAATAGTAACAATAACAAAATGTGGAATTGTGGATCGTGTAATCAACTATTCACGACTGCCAGGTATACTCTTTCAATACATAAGTAGATTAATTAAGGAATAAACCAATTTTTTATTTATAGCCTAGAAAATTGTACCTTCTAAAATGTTATGTTAATCATTAGCAACCACGACGTACATATATAGTTGGCAACCCTTTGTGACATATCTGTACACGACGGTTAGTCATGTAAAAATTTGGCAACCCTTGAGCGTAATATACCTATTGAAATTAATTGCCTTTATGAACTCTAGATGGCTTAGATTATGATTTTTCATTTAATAAATCGTATACTTTTTGAAGGTTTTTTTACTTTATTTTTTTTACTTAGAAGTTGGTTCAACGACTTTCTGAAGGTAACGAGAAAACCATCGTTTTGTTGTGGGGAGCCTTGTGGGAGGCATATATGGACATATGAGGCAGTGGACGTCTTTCAACTTAGATAATGATGACACCTTTTCAATTTATTTCCTGCCTCAAAAAGCCCTACTTTCAGAAAGTCTTTATACTGTTCCTGATGCATTTGACACCATGTTTATTATTTTTATCAGGGAGCTATATCGTCACAAACGTGGTGAAGACCGACCTCAAGGAGCTCCGTTAATGGCATATGTATGTGAAGAATGCGACAAAGTCCTAGGAAGCATGTGTGCACTACACACGCATAAGAAAATGCACAAAGTTACCAAACCAGTAAGTTATACAACGCAACTTAGCTTCAAATATTAGTACCAAGAGAGATTGTTCATTACTTGCAATAGTAACTTACTATAGAAGCACAGACACGTACATGCAAGGCTCTAAATAAAAAGCCTGTAGTCAATCTGCACGCTAACTTCTAAACTGTACTATTTGTACAGTTGACATAGTTGACAGTTTTTAACTAAAGTTGGGCACAAAAGATTTCTACTCGAATTGGAGTATCTACTTTTATGCCGACTCACTTAGATCATCATCTTCCTAGCCTTTATCCCCTATATTATAATATTCGGTGTCGGCTACTAGTTCAACCGGTTTTACCTGAATATCAGTTATTCATCGGAGCAACTTGCATCGGACCTCCGCAACCCTGAGGGAGAAGTGAAATTCGAAGCTTGAACTAGTTGTCAGTTGAACTATTTGAGGGCACTGACTTCCCAATAACGATTGCCATAGATGTTCATGACAACCGGGACAGACGGCTTAACGTGCTCTTCGGGGCACGGGCGTGAATCACCGCTAAACACCGGACTGTTAAACTATTAAGAATTTTCTCTAAGAAAAACCCAACAACACTTTTTGACCCAACCCGGAATTTAAACCCGAGACCTCTTGATTAGCAGTCGCATACGCTAATCACTAGACCAACGAGGCAGACTCACTTAGATAATACAGAAAATTGGAAATTAGAAAACTTTTAAAACAAATGAAATTAATATCAAATCAATAGATGAATTGACATTAAAACAATAGCTATTTAATTCAAGGACGCAATAAATGCTTTGAAATTTGATATACTTTTCAACTTATATAGAACTCCGTGAGATGGACGCGTATCTACATAGGACTACCCTGTGTGAGTACTATGCCGGCGTGACTATGGGGTAGTACTACCTTCACACAAAAGTTCAACCTAAGTCCTAAGATGACAGCATCTATGCTGTCATTCGTTAGTGAGTGTGAGAGCTATGCAAAAACATTACACATATTACTAAGCTGCCATGGTGTACTCACAATGAGGATGGTGGCCCCTACTCCTTGATTCTATTTATACTTTCCATCAGGCATAAATAGAAGTAGAGAGAGAGAGAGAGAGAGTAGAGTCACTTTAGTAGGCATAAATATGTATATATAAAAAAACTTACATTATTATCTTGTAGCTTTATAAAAATCTAATGCCATAAAAATTACCCAACGTGGGTTTACAGTGTATGTATAAAAAAAACTTTTTGTTTGTAGGGGTACCCGTGTCGCGTGTGTGGGCGTCGGTTCAATCAGTCGGGTCACTTGGCTATCCACATGCGAATGCACACCGGCGAACGACCTTACCCCTGCGATCTGTGTCCTAAGGCTTTTAAAGTCAAGGTATAATATAGTACGATAGATTTTAATATAATATCATTGTTTATTTGCTTACTACTTTTAAGGACATGCGTAACGTAAAAAAACTGATACTTTATCTATTTCTTAATATGTGTGTAACTTTTTATACTTTACTAAACTTATATTAATCTCATAATAGGTATACTATCTATATATTAATACGAAAAGCAATAACTTTTTACCCCTTTTACGAAAATTGAGAAGTTAAAGTTTATACAGAGGAGGAGTGCTAGACAGCTCTAAAAAAAACAAAAAATTAATGAGTTATGGTTGAACCTCAACTACTGGAGGACCACTCATCAAGGGACAGGACAGTCATCATAAAACGCAGTCATTATTTTATAAAAATATCTATAGAAAGTTATTATTTGGTAAAAAAAGAATTTCCTTTAGGTTAGTGGATCAATGATGATATGGAGGATAGGATTACAAAACATAGAAGTAAACGATAGCAGTGTTACATAGTACGTGTTTAAGAGTGTTAAATAATAACTTCAAAAGTTTTTGTACCGATATGGTCATAACCATAATCATGAAAACGTGTTTGTTAAAATGTTTGATTATTACGCATTCAGCGATTCTATTTTAGACCGTAACTGTAGTTAGTGTACTGTAGTTAGTGCAAATACCTATGATATACATACATACTTATATATAACCCTATAAAATTGTCTGCACGGTTTTCCTAGTGGTTTTAGCCGTCATCTCGCCGCTTTCTCCTGCGCTAAGTATTGTTAGTTCAAACCCCACATGCGACAACACTTTGTATGTTCCACAAATTTGTGTTTTGAGTCTGTTCTTTGTATACGTTTCATGTATGTTTATAAAGCCCCCCCCCCCCCCCCCCTAGACACAGGATGTGTATTACTAATGCTCGAGAACTCATTGAAAAAACAAAATAATTTCATTTCATTAAAAACTGAGGAGGTTTTAATATATATTGCAAGTATTCGCAACATCTGTCATCAATACCTTTTAGTTGACCACTATCGGACATTAGCCCTTCTTCAAGGCTCTCAGGACAAGGGAAGTCTATCGATAAAATAAAGTTAATGTCTACAAAATAATGTTACCAAAACAAATAAAACCAAATTCTTTCATCAATGTCAAGAGAGAAAAGGACAATACATTCTGTGCCTTAAGAACTTCTTCACGATTGTAGACGTGAGATTTTTATCGCAACGGAAACCCTTAAAAAATCAAACACTATTAATATTTTTTAATGTACATACAATGGCAATTTCTCAAACATAAACTATCATAATATTTAGTTAGTTATATTAAATGGCACAGTAAATCAAATATAACGTTCCTTTTTCCAGTAGTGTTGCTTCGAATTAAATAAATAATTGGGATATCTAACGCACAACATCATCTAGTCCCAAGCTAAGCAGAGCTTGTATTAAATGGGTACTAGACAACTGATATAACTATATAAACATACTTTTTTTGTAAATAAATACATATTATACATAGAAAACACTCAGACTCCAAAACAAATATTTGTGAATCACACAAATAATATTTGGTCCGACCCGGGAATCGAACCTGAGCGCCTCTTGATCAACAGCAGCATACGCTAAGCACTAGACCAAAAAGTCAGTCAGTCAGTCAATTTGTATCTATTTTTGTAGTGATAATTAATATTTACGTTTTTATTCTTACACTAAAATATGATTTTTGTAGGAGAGCCTTGTTATCTCACATGAGATCCTCACATAAAACCGATGCTTAGAAATTCTTACGTTGCTAGTACCTAGCGAAATAGGTAACCGGATGTCTAACCCCTCCGATAATTTCTTTCACTCTAAGTCACTCGGCTGCAGGTGTTCGTAAGACTGCAATGAGTTTATATCAAATGACCCTATTCCTCCTTTACCTCCAATAATAGCTAGGTTACTAGCTACATAGAGCGAAACTTGATTGAACCATAGATAGAAGTAAATTCTTACTTCATCATCATCATTATCAACCTATCGCAGTCCACTGATAGACATAGGCCTTGCCTTACAAAGAAGGTTTTGGCCTGTTATAAATATACCACGCTAGTAAAGTGGTTGGTTGGTTTAGTGTTTGTATCTAGTTTTCCTTCTCTTCACAGTGCTGATGTTCTGTATAGTTTGCTCCCTTGGGATGACTAGAGGTGATGAGGCTCCGTACTGATTTACGTCACTACACCGAATCAAGATGATCAAGAAAACAGTAGTCTTAATTTTTCATTAAATTGTGTAAACAACGGCCCTGGGCGTGCAATTGCAAAAAACGCTCATTGCACGCGTTATTTAATAAAGGATGGACTCAGATAGTTCCCAGTATTTTTTCCGTATGATAATGTATGTGAAATGGTGTGTGTGGCAGGTGGAGCGCGACGATCATCGTCGAACTCACACCGGGGAGCGGCCCTTCGCGTGCACTGCTTGCCCCAAGACGTTTACAGCCGCGGCACGGTTGCGTGAACACGCACGCATTCACACAGACCAAAGGTTATGATACAATCCTTTTGTTTAATACTCACCTCGACGTATTTTCATCATAATATTTACTATTTCGTTGAGAATTTTTATCATACCTCTTTTTGTAACAGCGCCTCTAGCGAAGCATTCGTGTAACTACCAGTTGGTTAAGTCTTCGTATAGATGACGCTACTGTATTCTAATTTCACACAGTAGTTAATTTGGAACTTGGAGACATTAGAAAAAATATTCAACTACATTTTCTCAAATGGTCTTGAGGCTAAATTGAGGATGAATATTCCTAATTAATCTAAACTCCGAGAAGGTGTATTGAAATGTAATCAATTCTTTGAAATTACCCAAATTTAGAACACACATTTAATAAAATGAGAAAATCAGACAGTCACCGTGTACGTACGTACTTACGCCATCAACTGCCGAATATTCTCATATGTAGTTTTTTTTAAATATAATGCTTTTGGATAAAGATCACTGAAATTTATGAAGGTTAACTACACCAAAGGTGACACTCTTTTTACTGACTCTTCAAAAACTTACCATCCCTAGAGATACATATAGTATAAAGTACTTTATAGGGAAAGTCAAGACAATACAAGATACAAATTTTACAAATTTAACATCGTTGTCGTTGTTTAACAATAAATAGTATTAACCGAGCTAAGCTAGGTCGCCCAGGTACTTTTTAATTAATGAGATAATTTAGTGCAACCACATAAGATATGTTTTCTATTTCACTAATATTTGTTTAGCGAAGGAGTATTCGACTGTCTGGATTACCGGTTCGTTTCCCTTTGAATGAAAATATTTTATAATTGAGACACATCTTACCAACTAACCAAAGTATATGTCTGCAATTTTGTACGTAATGGTGATATTTTCAACGGAGACCAGCTAACTACGCAGAAGTCTGTGCGCAAACACAGGTGCACTCTCTGCTCCCTCACTCTCATAATCCGATGGGACGTTATCAGACCCAACCGACGAGAGATTATGCGAGGCACGGGTTTAAGAGCCCAAACTTCCATACTCCGAGCTGTTATTAAGTATCTATGTACTTCTTTATCAAAACACTCATTCCGAACCCCCTAAGCAATAGACCAATAAATCAGATTTGTACGTGTAAAACGTAGGTATAAATTTACAAAGAATACAGATCAATAAAATAATGCCATGATACAATTTACAGCTACAGAGAAGACGGTTAGTTTTGGAACAGGACGCTAATGAAAGGGCCACGTGATTGAGAGACGGGGCTGACACCTACAATTTTTGTAGGCTCCCACTGATTTTCTTGTTGTTTTGTTTTTTATTTTTGGGTTTTGAATTAGCAAACACAAAATCGTTTTCACAAACTATACCTAAACCGTTTCCCTACTAGGCGTCCTATAATGTAGGTAGCCCCTAAATTTCAAAAGAAATCTAAGCATTTAGATATCCTCTAAAGGTTGGTGAAAACGATAATATCATTATCTAACTCTCTCTAAGTTCTTTTTTTTCTTACTAGCCTTTATAACCAATAATATTATAATATTACATCATTGGGGTTGGCTACTAGTTCAACCGCTTTTACCTAAATATCAGTTTTTCCACAGAGCGACTGACATCGGACCTCCAAAACCCTAAGGGAGAACTGAAAATCGATTGTTGAACTAGTTGTCAGTATAATTGACTGACTTCTCAATAACGATTGCAATAGATGTTCATGACAAATGGGACCAAAGGCTTAACGTGCTCTCTCTAACTGGCCCTTTAAATTTTGTAAACGTCAATGAAACCGGCCATAAAACTATTTGTCTAAAGTTTCTACCCACTTCTTTGAAGTCCATAGACAGTTGTGGTTGCAGTTATAGGCGCAGAAGATCCCATGTAAAACTTTATCATTTATTTGTCGTTTTTAGACCGTACCGATGCGATATTTGCGGGGCAGCCTTCAGAAGACCATACGCTCGTACTGTCCACACCCTCATTCACACTGGTGAAAAGCCACATGAATGTGATATTTGCGGTACAGCTTTCAGGTACATAAAGTCGTATTTAATTAGATTTTTTATAATTAAATTATTTAGTTGATGTCCTTCCTTAGGAATTAAAGCATCTCCGTGCCAAATTGCACAGGAAGGCATATCAGACAGAGCTGTTACCAACTTATCCTTTCCATTTTTTTATTTCCTCATTTTTCATTGCTTCATACTGGTTAGTACATGTTTATTCTGAAGTGTTCTAAAACGTCTCGTAACTGTGGGTATTCTTATCTGTTGTGTACTTGTAGATGCGTAGGTACGAGTATTCGCGATAATAAAATGTTGTTCGCTTTTTGAATTGGAGTAAGGATATGAGATGAGATGAAACATTGTTGTTTTTTTTATACTATAAAACACCTAATCCTCCTAAGACTAATTTGAAAGATACATCTTTCTTGTGGCAATTTCAGTTCCATTTAATTATTACAGGCGGTCTGGAGATATGTGGAAGCACAAACGAACCCTTCATGGTATACAAGCTGTCACGGCAGAACCAGAACAAAAGAAATCAGTATGAGTTTTAACAACATGTATTTTAGTAACTTGGTGTTCAGTTCCTAAACGTTTTGATAGATGGCGTCAGTAGTATCGAAATTCCAAACTGTTTTTATTACGTGCGCAGTGTCATCATAATAATATTTATACTAAATATAACTTACAATTATCTCACACTTTGTTTCTTTAACCGTTTACGTAAATTTTCGTATTATATTTAAAGGACATATTGCATATCTACAAGGGTGCTTATCGGACATAATTTGTGTGAGGTTTGTGTACCCAGTGCCAACTCACAATACGGAAGGCAAAAGATAATAATTTGCCATAGGATAAACACTTTATTTTTACCTTGCGAGAACAAAAACTTGATAGACGGTTATGGTAGTTGTCGTTATTAACATAATCTGAGTGACAAGTTTCCTTGCCACATACAAATACCAAAATTCTGGCGTAGTAGTGGATATATTTTAATTCAAATTAAGAACACTTTTAAGTAGGAACTCGTAGAATACTCTCTTCATGGCATTCTATTACAGGGTTAATACAAAAGATAATTGCATTTTTTTTAATGCTTTGATAATAATTTACTTATTAAATCCGAACCAAACCTCTAGCGATCCTAAGTAAATGTGGTGATCTAGTCAGGCGGCAGCGGAGTTCAAGCAGTAATCTGGTCTGTACAGATCCTATGTGTCGAACCATGAGACTTGCTTGCAGCGCAATAACTCCGTATAACTTGAAAGTGATTAGTAATTATTTACTTAACACTCTTAACTATAGAGTTGAAATTCCTACAACAGTTGAATGTCCGAATGGTGCCAACCGTTCACCGTATCAAAGCGATGATTCATAATATACTTCAATGACATTCCCGTAGAGTTGAAAGTTTAAAGACATTCTGTGCTCAGACCAACTAAGGCTTTTAAAAATTGAATTAACTTAGAGAATTTTAATTCAAAGTTTTCATTTGCAACGACGGTGAAACATGGGTTGATGGAAAACGGCTACCGGTGCTTATAACGGAATAAGACCAATGACAATATTTGTTACCAGTTACCAGATTGTTTTCTAAAAAGAGGCAAATAAAGAAATAAAATATAAATTCAGTTTTAATGCAGTTTTAAGAGCATAAGTATCTAACAAATTTAAAACTGTAATAACACTTTTGTATCGCTGTAACGTAACTTGAGTTTGTTAGGCTGGCTACCAACTCAAATAAGTAACTAAAGATAATAGTAATTCAATAGAGGTTTTTAAAACTGTAACTTCTTGGTCTAGTATTAACATACAATGCCTCGTTGGTGGAGCGTTTAGCGTATGCGACTGCTGATCAAGAGTCGAATCCGACTGGTTCGAATCCCGTGTCGGACCAAAAGTATTGTTGAGTTGACAAGAAATTCTTGGTAACAGTCCGGAGTATGAAAGATGCGGCGGTGTTTCTGGGTCGTGCCTCGGAGAGCACGTTAAGCTGTCGGTCCCGGTTGTCATAAATATCTGTGGCAATCATTATTAGAAAGTCATGGTTCTCAAATATACTGCAAACTAGTCTAAAACTGAAGTCAGTACACTCTCAGAGTTGCGAGTGATGCAGAGTTACTCCGTGTAAAAATAATATTCAGGTAAAACCGGTTGAACTAGCAGCCGACCCGAAATGTTCTTGGGAATATATATATAATATTAATAAAGACTAGGAAGATTTCTAAAATCTATGATTGATCTGTACACATATATATGCATACCGTGACTGTCGTAAGATCCGACTAAAGCAGCATCAGCCACAACAGCACTGTAAGAAGAAATAATATTTTAAATCAAACCCTCTACTAACCTGTCTGGCCAGTGAACAACGTATTAAAGTAGGTCAAAATCTCCTTTCTAAAGTAATTTTGTGAGGATGATATTTTTTTTATTTGAACCTACCGAAGTGACTATACTCTTTCTGATGGCAAGCATGAGTAGAATCCAGGAGTAGGGGCTACCATCCTCATTGTGAGGGTAAACAATGCAGCATGGTGACCCCTACCATGGCAGCTTGGTCAGATGTTATTGCATCATCGGGTGCTATCAGTTTTAGGTTGGTTTTCTGTGTGAGGGTAGTATTGCCGCGGTAGAGCCGACCCATTCAGGCTGAAATAAGCGTGGCTCTACTACTTATAGATGTGCTGTAATGTGCACATCATATCTGGTGATAATGTGAATTGAATTTAGCGTAAATTGCTATTTTTAAAAAAAAAAATATAATCT
The DNA here is from genome assembly GCA_932526445.1 of Phragmatobia fuliginosa. Classification (NCBI taxonomy): domain Eukaryota; kingdom Metazoa; phylum Arthropoda; class Insecta; order Lepidoptera; family Erebidae; genus Phragmatobia; species Phragmatobia fuliginosa. The sequence continues at coordinate 10,876,656 of OW052074.1, read as the reverse complement.
AAGGTATTCACCGGAATAGCAAACTGAAGTGGCAATGGGCTGGCCATATTAGCCGCAGAACTGATGACCGTTGGGGAAGAAGAGTTCTGGAGTGGAGACCGCGTCTTGGTAAAGATGGCCACAGGCGAGGTGGAGTGACGATCTGCGCAAGATGGCTGGTAGGAGCTGGATGCGAAAAGCCCAAAATCGATGGTGTGCAATGGGAGAGCCTTATGTCCAGCCGTGGACTGCGATAGACTGTTGAATATGATGATGATGAATTTAAGTTACATCGTTGTCTTACAACTTAGTTGTCTACCTAAATAGTTTATTCCTAAACAAAATATTTTTTGTATCATCATTACAGATACCTATATTTTTGGATAGCAGAAATCATTTGCATCAAACTTTTGTATATTTCTTGTGACTTGAATATACGTTAATATGTATCAAGCTGAAGCTGTTTTTAATGTCAATAATTAAGCAAACCGACATGTAGATTGTTTGCCGTACTCGCTATTTTAATTTCTTGAAAGTTCTGAGGTCTTTCCATGTTCTGTTAATGATCTTGAAATACAAAAGTATCACCTACCCTGTCATTAATAAGGCTAGTGAAACAATTTAAAATTGTCATAACTTATTGACTATAAATCATGATTTACGATACTGGGGTACTTTGCATGATTAAAATGTAAATATCATCTCTTGTTTGTAGCACAGAAAATTGGGAGAAATATCGGCATCGCTCTCTACTTCGTATTATTAAATAGGAATAAGTATTAGGGGTGTCTTAGATTTAGATGGGGCACATCGATTTTATAGTTTCGTTCACGTTGAAAGGTACTTATATACATTTGAACATATTATACACTATGAAGATATAGATATAGGTCTACTAAAGTGTCAAGATTTAAAGTAAGATCTTTTGTTTTTAATAAGAATGAAATATCTAATACATTGAAACAAAATATATAGACTGTTACATAACCAAAATTCTTTTGTTTTTTTTTCGTCTAAATTTGTTTTAAAACAAATCCAGAATTAGCAATAAGTATTGGCATGGGGGCTTTAAGCTAAAACAACGTAAAAAGCTCGAAACATTGAACTAGACCTGTTTTCATAATGATTGTGTCAAGTTTTCCTTCTCTTTGCAACGCTATTTCCCTACGTAGTTTGCTCCCTTACTCGGCTCATAAGACACAGACGAGATGAATGGTGACATTCCGTATTCTCAATCAGTCACCACACGGAACGGTCCGTGTGGTGACCGATTTAGTAGGTCTAGGCAGCGTGGTATAGTAGTAATTATAATTAAATTATGATTGTTTGTAGATTATCAGCAATTTAAGACTAACGAAAGGGTCTAATAGCTTTCATCGTTGCCTTCTTCAACGTATGGTTGGACCAGAACGGTAAAAGCAGTCTATATTATTTATCTTGTACAAGAATATTTGCCATAGGTAGGAATCGAACCCGCAACCTCTGGCATGACAGTCAAGACCACTAAACACTAGGCCAGAATTTATTTTAGTAACTAGCTGAGTCCAGTGATGTTATCCGCGGTTGTTATTGTACCTTCACAACAAATGTGGGTAACCCAACTTTTAGAAACTATGCATTTATGGGGTTTGTGTACCAATCCCATAGCGAAATATGTTAGGTTTCAGTTAAATCCAAATAAAAAGTCAAGTCTCTTCAACAGTAAATATTTATTATAAAAATTGCTTTTATAGACACATTTCTGTTTCTATAATATATATAATATTTATGTTCATTCTTTGTGCCATTGTTTCACAAAATTATTCCTGTTCTTGTATTTTCGATACAACGGCTTAAACAATAATATATTACAATTATATATCTTACATTAGACAAATCGAGAAACAATTTTGAGAAGCTCCAACTTAGTAAGGAACGATTTAACAATTCGATGTGCAATATGAGCCTCTTCAAAATGGTTTTCTCAATTCACTAACGAGAGTATTTCTTCTAAAATATATTCACAATAGTTTCAATAAAATCCTGTCATTTTTGGTAACCAATGGCAATGAAAAATATCAAGGAAAATACACTTACAATACATACAAATGTAATAGTAAAGTTACGTATGAAATTGTTGCGTAGCTTCTTGGAAGCATTCGCAACAGATTTGAGACCGTTGGAGTCGGTGCGACGAGGACCCGACATATATTATTGCTGAGGGCACAAGCCACAACGTGTGCAGTTACTACGTGGCCAACCCGCACCGACTCTTGGTCGCAACACAAACATTAACAGGTCAGGGGGAGTGTTCCATAAGAACTCTTAGTACGAGCCACGATTTACCAGAAGCAATCATATTTAGCTGAATTTAGCTAGAAGTTAGGTCACGTAATAAGCAGGTTCAGTTCAAGCCGGTCAAGAAAATGGTAGTAGACAGGACTTTTATGTTTAAAGATTAGATTAATTTCCACGATCACTTGGGTAATTCGTAACAATTATAACTCGTACTAAGCGCACAGTATAGGCCCACTATTTACTTTAGTACAAAATTTCACAATCAAATTACATATATGTATATTTTTATATCTGTTACATAAACAGTACAAGTATTATGCCGGTCTATTTTGAGAAAATGACAGGATAAAAAGATTTTCTGTACCTACACCATGCTGCAAGCATTTAAGGTGTTGTTTTCGTGTCGCACACGTACAAATAAATCTTAATTTAAAAAGTTTGACGGAAAGTTCGACTTATCTTAACCTATGTTAAGTACTTTCGATAAATTCGTACGTGGGCGACAGGAATACATTCCATGATTCAAAAATGTTAGTACAAATATATAGTAAAATGTAGGTAATAGGGTAGGTACAATTGAAACAGGGCAATTTGCCGGAGAGTAGCTAACTTACTTAAGTAAACCATCACAACCAACCATACGGACATCATCAACAGAACATCTACGAAATAATAAACCATAAAATTAAATAGATTGAGCTGATTATTCATTTACTCAGTGCATCACTTATGAGTTTAGAACCCAAAATTATAACTAAAGGTTGTTCATGTATATTGGTCTGTACTGGCGATCATTTTTTGTGACATCTTATTTTTATATTATAATGCATTAATATGTAACTTGTAAATCTGTACTTTTTGAGTGTATTGGACAGAATAAGAGGTCGTTTATACAAGAGGGCGGCGGCACCAAGCCGTGCGTTGTGAGCTGCTACCCGACAATCGACATCAATAAAATTATTACTTTACATAATATATTTACAACGGCCGCGTATAACCACGCCATAATGCCCATCTCCGTATATAATATGTACACTAAATTTAAGAACATAGTTTTCTCTCATTAGCTACCGAATCACAATTCACAAATATTTGAGTAATTGACAACGGTGGACAAACATGAGCCGGAGCACAAATGCATCTTAATATTGAAATTTGTACTTTGTTCTATTAAAGTCGTGCTAGGTATGTTTGGTCCATGCAGTCACAATACCGTGGTTCGTGCGGAACACCGCTTCCCACGAGAACTGATCGACAACCCATCACATGTAGCCTTAAGTACAGAAATTATGGACTCAAATTATAAGGGGGGAACTCAGTCGACAGGGACGTTTTTGGGTAACAGTCGATCACAGTTTCTCGTCGAGACTAGCTAGTGTTAAAACACTTGGAGTGCGCGCAACAACCCGATGTTACTGATGAGAGAATGTTATCAAAGTGCGCCATAACATCTCGCCATATATTTTTGTTTGGGCGAAGTTGTTCGTGCCTGTCTCTGTTCAGGAACGACGGGTTGTTGGACATGATTTGCTATTGTTAAAATTTATCAACCGCTTTGCTATCTCAAATCTCAATGCATTTTCATGAGTCCATCAACAACTACATTTTGTTTATGGGAAACCTTATCTGAATATTTTCGGATGCCTTCTAACAAATACTTGCTCCAGGATAAAACCAGGAGCCCGTTTCAAATTAATTAAATATTGTTCTAAATATGTTTAATTACGTATTAGGAACTGCAGTTCACTGTTAGTTTTAGTAAAATAAACTATTCGATGAGACAGATTACAGTTATTTTGATTTAAGCCTAAATAAAAAACCTTAGACTATTTAATGATATAGTGTCATTAGAAAGCACCCGAATCAATGGACAGAACTCTTCAATTCCAAATTATGGATGACTTTAAGTACCTACAGCCACGGATCAGTCATGTGTTACAAATTCCAATTATTCAAATGCACGATTCCTGTAATCATGAAACTTTCATAGTCACAGCTGGTAAGGCTTATTTAATTGACATCCTGTTACGAGTGGTGCCACACTCACACTGGCGTGTGCCGTGTGGTGGATGTGGAACTAATGAAAGTTCATCAGTTACGTTTTAAGTACTAAGTACTAGGTATTTGTTCGTCATTGTTCGCATTTACCATCGTATTGCAGTAGCTTTACCAATAGCCGTGCGCATATCAAAACGGCACATGTCCACACATTTTGTTATATGTCATTCTTAAAAACTTCTCCTTCGTCACTGTGCGCTCCAAACTTCAACACACGCAATTTAATTAACCAAAATGATGACCAGATGGGCCCTTGACTCACGGTGGACGTGGAGCGCACGGCTCGAACGAGATTTCTGTCTGCTATCATAACCCAAAACAAAAGTAAAGTAATGCTCGTTGTTCAGATACATTTCAATGAAAATATCAAGACAGAAATAATTTCAATTCGTCACTTTTCTTCTTCTGGTCAACGAAATAAATATAGTTATATTTACCTAATTAATTACATAATAATTTCAACAAAATTTCAAACACCTGAGTTTTAATTTAAACCATAATAACGTCATTAGCTAAGTCACTTTCATTCGGTTTGGAATTCACTTAAAGAAAATAAAACTATCAAAAATAACTCGGCTCGCATTTAAGTCCTGCGTCACGTCCGAAGCTAGCACCTTCCCTTTAGCAATTACATAATACTAACTACTGACTGCATGTTTGCGTCGCGTCGCCCCCTCGGCCGAGCGGCGCGGCGGGCGCGCTGGCGCTGAGCGGGAGCGGCAGCGGCGGCGGCGCGGCGCCTCCGACTAGAAGTGCCGCGGGGGCTGGGCGCGAGGCCGCCCTATCACAGGCTCAGTGCGGCGCGGGCGACTCCTGCCCGCGCGCACTGCACTAACTCGTGGGCACCAGTAGCCGCACGAAACTGTCCTCGCTCCAGCCCCAATCGTCGGGCCACGTATCTTCTGGGGGGTCTAGCGCTGACCGCGACGAAAGGCTCAGCACTGAGCCCCAGTCGATGGTGCGCTGCTCCTCGTCGCCATAACCCGAATCTCGGTCAGGCGGCGGCGGCGTAGGGAAAGGCGTCGCGCGTCCCGCGGCTGGGTCCCTGGATCCCAGTAGTTCGCAGCGCGCTACGCCGCCGGCCACACACGCCGGCTCAAAGGGTGCCTCCTCCGCGTTCTCACGTTCCATCTCTCGCTCGATCCCTCGTAGCGTATTACACACGAGCACCGACCGCCTCAATGAAGGGTCTGCCGTCTGGCGTAATCTCGCAAGTTTGAGCGCACACAAATTCATCATCTTAAATCGTCTCTCACGGTAGCAGCGTCGCGAGGCGCAGCGACCGGCCGCGCGGCCGTCGCAGCAGGCGCGTGCCGCAGCACCGCCCAGCTCCAAGTAGGACTTGCCGTTTTCGGCACGAATAGTGTCGTGCGCACCGCACCAGCCACCGCACCAGCGACGTCGGCACGCTCGCCTCTCTTCTTCCTCGTTGCGCCAGCAGTCACCGCCTCCAGCGCCGGCTGCTACGGCTTCTAACCTAGCTATCGAGTCTTCCCAGCGTGCGACCTTGCCGCCGCCCTCACACGGGGAGCCGGCGCGCCGCTTGGCGCCGCACCCGCCACCCGAGCCCTGTAAAACCAGACACAATTCGTTAATGACACAAATCTAATGTATACTTGGCTTACTAAAAGCTATAAATACTAAATAAAAATTAAAAATGATTTGTACCATTACAAACATAGGAATCATTCATAATGACATTGACGTTTATTTTGTCTACGTCTAAATCAAAAAGTTACCTACGTTATTATGTACAAACGAAAAAAAATATGGCAGCGTAATAGATTTGAATTAGTCAATTTTAATTACTCGAAATTTAGTCAATGCACTGCATGAAACTCTGCTATCGTACATTTAGGCATGATATTGTATATTATCTAAATCTAGAAAGAGAAGAGAGTGTGGGTAGCCACCGCTCTCTCAATATCACGTCATGTACCGTAACCACACCGCGGTCTATCTCCATGGAAAATTTATACAAATTTTGATATGGGTTCATCAAGTTCACAATCTCCAAGCTTCATCTTGTCCTTGGTTGTATCGTTTATAGTATATCGTGCTCGCATTTATTTGTCTATTGGATAATAATGTCTATAAAAATTAAAAATATTTAATATTCTTCTCCCGGTATTTTTGTCTTGCAAACAAACGGATGCAGTATATCCTAAATAATCGGTATCGAGCCAACGTACCATACGGGTGGCGTATAAAAGTACCTGATGGGGAGCTCTGAGCTCGGCTATTGTGCACGCTCCGACCCTACTCAGTTTTTTTAGCGACAATACGCTCCGGGAGCGCAGCCCTAAGGGCCGGGTAACGGGGAGCGCTCAGGTAAAGGGCTCTGAGAACTACGATCCCGCCGGATTTGAAATTTTAAACTACCCTTCTGTCGTACTGCATTCTTTTGATAGCTGAAATATACTCCATACGATCAGTCCGAAATATCTTACAGCTATTGACTAATTAAGAAATCTACACGCCATGCGTTACAGGTGTTGTTTTATACATGTAAGGTACTTTGAACTTGAATAACTAGCTATGACGATGGCAGCTGCAGCCGGACTCTTTAGTACATATAAATGACGGACGAGCAAGCGTCGAAGGCACGTTGACTTTTACCGCTGTAACATATTTCATGGCATTACTATCGCCTTCGGTATACATCGCTGGTTCAGTTAGTTGTTGTGCGCCGATCTCCAATGCATTGGGTCAGCGAACATCAACCAAGCGATGCATACGTTGTGAAAAAATTAAAATGGTAACAGGCAAAGTCCAGCAGGCGGCAGATGCCAATACACCTGCCGCTACAATTAGCTGGGACACGCGTATTCGCGAACCTGCCTAGACACGTTTTCGTATACATCCTATTACTGTAAAGAAATACTACAGGACCTCATTAAGCGGAATTTATTTAAGTGGTAGGTAATTTGGGTACGTTAAATATCTAAACTAAGTGAGAATGGAGAGTAAGAATATAGGTAAGAATTATTATCCTTTTGTTTAAAAATAGATATTTTATTTTCCTTAAGTGTAGTGTTAATATGGGACGTAATATAACGCATGTAAGTTCAATTTCAACAAATTCAACGAATATTTTTATTCATACAATGAAATTGGAACAAGTAGAGCAAAATATATGTAGCGTTTTATTCTTCAATTTATACTTATGATAAAATTATGTCATTAGGCATAGGCTAGATGTGTTTCAGAGGCTAATGAAGATTTTTACATTAATGTAAGTAGCTTCTTATAAAAGAGCTCAATCAATGCAGATAAGTTTTGAAATTATAAAACCAACATTTTAATGGTAAGAAATTTACCTGTCTTAAGCTAGTTTTCACCTACTATATTTAAACCGTCGCCTTGCCAGTGCCTCTTGCCTAACGTAACTCTAAATTTTAATTGACATATAAGCACTTAGTGTAAACGTGAACTTATCACCTAGCTCTCTCTGAGTGGCCCCTTAAATTTAGGGGACGTTGGTGAAGACGCCGTTAGACTTTATTTAAATCCATGCGATAAGAAAAAAAGAACGTATAAAAGCTAACAACGCATGATCGGTTAGTAAGTAGGTTGCAGGCGCTAGTTGTCAGTATTGCGAGTGGCGAACCGTAGTCCGTCGCCGTCATGCCGTTGCGTTGACTCAGCGACCACTCATCGCAACGCTGCAAATAATCACTTTGCGTCACCCCTTTTATCGTTCTGAGGAAAACGTGCCACCTCACTCTGCTCTGCGATTATTGCAGGCCTTCCATTATACATCCAACGTTCATTATAAGAAAATCATAAACGAGACAGGTTTTCAATATGCAGAAATATCTAGATAATATCTAGCGTGAGACAGTAACACGCGGCGCCCGAGAGCGCAATATGTATGTAGCGGTGTCGTCGCCAGCGCTGGCGCTCATGAAAATAAATTTAGTAAATGACGTTCGCGCGGCGCGTTGCCGCTCTGTGCCTCTGGAACGCGGCTGCGCGACGTTGCCGTTCCGAACGCTCTTTCTAATCTTGTCGTAAAGTTCTTTTTCTGATGCGCAGCGCGTCGCTCGTTCTCTCCGCTTGAAACTTGGAAACGTCAGACGTTTATTTTATCGCTAGTCTCGGATATGCGGCATTTTATAACCGTACCGCTATAGCTGAAGCGAGGAGTTAGTGCTTATTCAAAATAACAACCATAAAGAATCCTAGTGTATGTGTTAAGAAGTCATACTCGTTGGAGCGATGCTATTATGGCGCCTCTCGCTCGTGGAGGTAGGAAAAGTTCAGTCGGCGACGAGGCGAGTCGAACGGAGACTTTCTATGGCATTGTGGAGACCAAATAGACGGCGGCACGGCAACGGCATTGCCTCACAGCGCGGTAGAGCCATGTCGAGCGGCGCGGGTCGGCGGGGGGTTGCGGGGCGAGGAGGACGTGGTCGGGCGCCTGTGTGCGTCGTGCACGTGCACACAGGCGCGCACATAATAACATCGCGTAGCGGCCGCGCTCCTATCTAGCGCTACAGCTACCTACGCTTGCTGCGCGTCGACTCGCCGACAAAAATGTTATATTATACACCCAACTATAAAGCGGGGTGTACAGACTGGGCCACGTTATGGGGTCGACCTACCCACATGAGAAAATACGACGCCGCAGTTGTTATGTGACTGGAAAATATGACTACTAAATTATTTTAATTGAAAAAATAAGTTTTTATTAGAATCGAGCCAATTTGATGATTTAGATAATAGAAAATTACTCCAAGAATGGGATAAAATAATAAGGATCGCGACAACTACATAACTTTCCTTCGCCTCATAGAACTATTTCAGAGCATCTATTTTTGTTTCCATGACAATTCGGACACTGGCGTGTATCACCAACTTCGTGTTTGTGTAGAATATCGATGGTTGTATAAATAATTTTGATTGTTTACGACGGACGCCACAGTCATAACATAACACCGTAGTACATTTTATTTGCTTTTTTGTCGCCCATTCATGAAACAACACGAAGAGGCTGCACTATCGAAGTCAACGAATGACCGATTAAATCATTAGCGTTCCTTTTCAGTACAATAGTACACGTGACCGCAAAGGCACTTTAATTTCATTCATACATTAGAAGGGGTTTATTGTTCGTGAACCTGTTTGCACCGAGATAAGAGATAGCGAATACTTGACGTGTTTATTTACTATTCCGTGTTCATGCAGTGCTGGAATTTACCAACATTACTTCCTAAAAAGTACGACAATGAACGCAAAAAAATTATTGTGCTCAGTTGTGAAATATGTATTAGGTGGTTATTTTTCTTTTTACTTGTTACCTCCAGACTAGTGTACAAGATTATTTGACAACTTGCTTGAAGACAATGAATTGTTGAAATGATAGAGGCTAAGCGGCGAACGAGCTCGGCGAGAATATAACCGAGGCTTCGACGTGCCACCACTGCCAGCAGGGCTGTCCGACGGTCGGCACACTTGCCGAAACTTATTATATCACTTTAAAAATATTCAACGTCACAAACCGAGGTCTTATTTCTGTTTTTATATTCCTCGATTACTACGTTCAAATGGGATAACATAGCGAGAATATACAGCTGTTTTTACTGTGTGAATAAACTTGGAACGGCGATGTGAGGAGCGGCATGATGAAAATAAAATATTATAGAGAATATGGTCGTGCAAAGTGAGTGCTTGGCGCGGGCAGCCCTGGCGCACGCACATTTCCGTGAGCGGAGAGCGGCGAGGCCGCCCGCGCTTGTGTGCGTGGCCAGGGTGTGCGCATTGGACGCGCGCATGTGTGCGCCGACCAGTCCCACATCCTGTTTGGTGGGCCGTCGCTCGCGCAGCTTCGTGCCGTGCTTCTGTCGAGCTTTTTATTTCACGCCTCTGGCTACTGCTCACCCGCGTACCATTGATTTTAACAGTGGTTGTGTAATCCAATTTTTTGCTAAACACTACCGTAACCATTCCAGTGACTTTCATGTCATGTTTTACTGAGTATAAATAGTCTTAGTCTTAGAACGTTTTAGTCTTCTTTGAAATACCAATCTGTATTTTACCAAATAAGGGGAAAATATTTGTAAGTTTATAGCGCAATATAAAATTAACTGTAAGACCGTATTTAAAAAGTTAGTTTAAGAGTAGATATTTATAAATTAAGATGGTTAAATAGTGAATTACAGTTATTGGGAATAAAGAATAGAAGCTACCAAAGTGACAGAAATACGTTACCCATTTCTTATCGAACGAAACTCCTTAAGATTTTTATAAGTGCTGCCACAACTTCCGCACTAAACGAGATTTGTAAATGTAAAAAATAAATAAGAGCACAATATTTTATACATTTCATGGTTTTCGTACTATTTTCAACCTGGTTTTATGAATTGATCAGATTCATGATAACCTGTTAAGTAGAAGAACTGGTATCATACACGTTTTAGTTGAGAATTCATACGAACATTTGAATAAAGATAACGCAACACTTGATATAGTTTTGAGCATAGAATTTAATTCTAGATCTTTGGAGCAAAAGTTTTGGTAAACTATTTCACTGTAAACCAAACAAAAAAAATACAGTTTCTAGACAAATGTTTCAAAGGGAAATTTCATATGATCTCACAGTTCAAGTGTTCGTAAATTATTTATTTAGTACCCAGAGCTAGAATTAGTAAATGGAAACATATATTTAATTCTGAAATCTGAAGTTATTCAACAAAAGCGATGAGATGGGTAAACAATAATTTGAAGAAGATCCTTTAATGTTAATGACGTCCATAATTCGATTGAAACAAAATAACAACAATAAAAATGGGTCGTATCATGAGATAGCGCTATTGTCGGTAAACTTGAATGGGCACAACAAAAAGCTCATAATCTACACACATACCGTTATGCAAGTGTCAATAGAGTCAATCTCAAGGTGACGACGAAAAAAAGGACTAACACCAGTTGTAAAGCAAACAAAAGGAATCCCTCAGGAATGTGATCCCGGTTAAAAAGGGAGGGAATTCCCGAAACGCATTGTTTACAATGAGCAGGCGTGCGAGTCGACGCATTATGCGTTTATTATGATGAGCGTGGCTGATGGCGCGACCACTCGATGCAATGAAAGGGAAAATTTGTAGTTTTTGTCGGTAGAGCGCGAGATGACGCACGCTTCCCCGAAGGCAGCCGCCGGTTAAATGATCGGAATGTCGGCCGGAGATTTTTCCTTCTAAGAACATAAGGTATACACACTGAGGCTGCAGCGGCTGAGAGTCGCGTCTAACTGTTCTGTACTATGTATGACCCATTAGCACGGTATAGTACCTTCATGTACGCTTTCCACAATTTATATGTGTGTTTCCAGTATTTTTTTAGATAGATATATCTATAAAAGTGTAACTTTGTTGTCGTTATTCATAAAATCAAGTCTTTTGGCATACATATCATTTACTTATATTTATTCAACCCTCACTGTTGATAGTAGAGTAAGTAGCAGTCAGGTCAGCAAAGACATTTTATTGATGTTAAGTCACTATCAGTGAGCAAAATGAAAAGTGCAATTGACGTAAAGTGATTATGCGGTTGCGATATACGTGAACCGGTTCAAGATACTTCAATAAGTTTAACACTGACATTGTTAGACACCGGCGTAAACACTGCAGGCCGGTATAAATCTTGCTTATTCGCAGGGGTGGAGTGATATCGCGCGTTTAAGATAATAAATCAGGTGGCGGCGGCGCACGCGGGCAGATAATGACGTCACTGGCACGTATCTCGGAGAATCCCCGGAAGAGAGCGAATAAAATAAAAATGTCACGTAGCGATCAGCTGTTGGGCGGCGAGCGAGCGTGACGGGCGGGCCCGCGCCTCGCACCGCAGCGATACGCATAACGACGCCGCAATAAAACTTATTTTTATGTTTTTCGCTCACAATGGCCGCGCGAAGGTCGAGCTATCTAAATGGGTCAATACACTCTGCGTAGTACGAGCGGTGAACACGTGCTCCCGCGTTTGTAAATAGCGAGATATCGGCCGATTGTTGCAGTGATTAATGGGGGCGCGTAATGACTCGGCGCCGGGCCACCGCCGCCGCCTCGCCGGCCGCGCCGCTCGCTAATATGCTCATTCATCGCTTCGACACTATTATTATTTGCTGTTCGGAGATGGTTTTGTTGCGACAATCGATGCGACGACATTAGGGCGGTCAATGTCAAGGCTGCACTTGCTATGCGCCGCCCGACGCCCGTGCTCAATGCTTATTGTCTACGAGTTGAGGCGACCCCGTTATGTCAATTTACAGAGCTCAATTGTTACTAGGTCTTGTGCATTAACTATGCATGGAGGTTTTCTAGGTGTTTTCCACCTACACAGCATCTTGTTTAATTGTAATCACTTTTTAACTTTTAGCCAAACATTATATTGTCATGACGATTTGTGATGAAGAAATCATTATTCTAGGCGGAGCTTTTTGACAGAGTTAGGTGTTAGGACTTTGGTGAAAAAATACTGTTAAACCTTAGCTTAGAACAGACTTCGTTAAAGTTGCTATTCCACTCACTGTACAATTCATTAATTCATGATCATCATATTCAGTCGTAGTGATATATTCATGATCACTATTTTTCCAAAATTTGTCTAGTAAAATACAGCACAGGTTTGGTTAACTGCCACTCCGATGTACAAACATCTATTGGAACGACGTATCACGTCATGAATTGCCATCTCGGAAACGCACAAACCACGGGCCTTCAGTGGCCTACAAATTTAGTGTAAGTGTATATGTATAGTAATTTAATATAAACAAAAAGAAGACAGGTGTAAAGGTTGCACCAGATAAATGTATGCAGCGTCATCGACAAGCGGGCGATAAGGGCGAGGTCACGGTTATCAATGGAGACATCTCCATACGCGCACGTGGCGGCCGGCCACGACATCTCGCGCCCATTCACTATGAAGACGCGCCCGCCCTCCGCGACTGCGGCCCGCGCCTTCCCGCACTACCCCCTCACCCCCCTTACCCTCCGCGGTGCATCCATGCAACAAGTTAAGGCTAAGGTTTTGTCTTGTAAGAATTACCGGAAGACATTATTGTTGCCCGCAGTAATAGTAATCGCTTACTCACCATTCATGTTCTTTTTTATTAATTACCTGTACAAAGTTTGCTTTTTAAATTTATATCTATTACTGTAATCTGTATGTTCTAAAATCATTCATCTGGGAAAGCATACTACTTTCTGTTTCTAACTTATTTTAATGTTCTAATCATTAAGCAAAATATGTAACAACGTATATTACACAAAAACTGCAATTAAGTATATAAAAGTAGGTGCCCCTATACATAGGTACCGTAATTCAAATAAAGTTCTCGTAAAACAGCGGTTCAAACACATTTTCCAGCTACGTGATTCCCAATTAAATATGGATGTGATTGAAAAACGCGTGTCCGGTAACGAGCGTGTACATAATTGTTGGGCGGCGGGGCAGGCCCGGAGTGACCCAGTTGCCGTTGCCTGGCGACCCGGGGCTGGTCCACCTTCCTCCCGTCCCACTTACCGAGCGCCTCACGCCACCCCCGCACTAAATAACCTGCCCGAAACCGACACCTTAGCAAAGGTCGTTCAACCGTCAGAAAGGCAGTTGATCTCGCGATTTGTAACCTCTACTAATGCATGCACTTCTGACATTTGCACTCTGCTAAACAGTTTAGAAAACAATCAGATATTACGAGTAAAAACGTAATTGATAATTAATTTATACGATCACAGTACTGAAAAATTGTACCGGCATTTCATCTGAATTAAATGTTTTTCAGAGTAAATAGAGTGAAATGCACGTTACGATTCGAACTAATTAAGCAAAATGCTTTGCGTACTATTTGCGCTTGTATTTAATGTAAATTACATAGCTCATCTCTGTCGACTACTTTTAATACATTATTTCAAAGCTTTTGTACTCGTTTAAATTAAAGTCGTCAATTTTTGATAATTGATCTTACTACGGGATTTGAGAATCTCGTAATTTTACGTAACTCGCGCAAATGGTGGATTATCACAAATTATTGAAAACATACGCACTGATGATGCTCACGATATCGGGACGGATACATACATACAAACTATTTCATTTCACTATGAGTGTGTTTTTGTTAAGTCGAATAAAAAAACCTGCGAGCGAATAAACTTAATTGTTATAAGCCGCGTTTGCCGACTACCACCCCCTCAAATCCTGGGAGGAAGAGGGGTTGGGAGTTCAGTTGTATTTCTCCGAACTTGCGCTAAATTTCACTTTCTCTGAAGACGTTGTGCGTATACTAAACCACCCACTGAGCTCCATCTTCTCGTAAACTTTACAAAATAGTTTCAAGTCTAATAAATACATACATTTTTGCAAGCGTTATTTTTTACACATAATCGTCCGCAACAAAAATAACAGTACATTATTAAACAAGTCCGAATAATGTGTTTGTGACAATTTCCCAACTCGGTTTCTAATTAAAAAAAATTAATTTACTTGAACATGGAACATGTATCTTCTATGAGAGCGCACTCCACCCTCTGTGAGATGTCGTTATCTTAGCGAACCCTAACCAAGTAAAACATAAAAAACGTTAGTCAAAAAAGTCCTTCGACTCACAAAAACTCAGCCACCTCCTCGCCCTCCGAAGTTATAAAATGCTGAAGGCGAGGTGGGTGGAACGAGGAGATAACGATCCTATTCCATCGTCTTAGAGTCGAGATCCGTTCGTGCAGAATGCGTACACCAGTAAAGCGTCTGAAAGGCAAGCACACGAGCGTGGAAGCTTTAGCAAAATGAAAGCCGACTCGCTCTTAATTCACCAGCACATAGACGCGGCGTATAGACGTCGATAGAGCCCCCTGTGCCACCCACCGTTCGCCCGCCTCCATGCGGGTATAAATAAGAGGGGGGAGGGGGGGGCGAACTCGGGTTAACAAGAGAGTGAGCCCCCTCCCTCGCAGCAATGCTAGAAGGGAGAATTAAGGGGGCTGCGGCGAAGGACGAATTAAGGAGATGAGAGAGCACAGCTCTGTAGACGAGCCAACTCACAGTGGAATTTTACGAGAGAGCCCTTGTCACGCTGCTAGGCCAACCACCAAGTTACTATCAACTTTTTCTTTGCTTTATATTTCCCTAACATTCAGATAAAAAAGTACGAATGCAATAAATATGTATAAATATCATTTAAGTGAAAGGATTTCTAACGGACGTTATTTTTTGTAGAATGAGACAAAACAAATAGTAAACGGTTTAGTTCATTTATTTTAGAAAAATAGTATGTAGAATGCGCCTCCCTCGAGCCGCCTACTAGCCGCGTGACGTCACTGCTGCGTTTTCCAAGCACGTGAGCTACTTCGTCACATAAATTACAAACTATATCCCACTGGAGTTAAGGTTTGTTTTCGACGAAATTGCTGGTGCTCCTTTGTCTTGTTGGTTTGGCGCAGAGGAAAGTGTTCTCTATTTGTACAAGGCAAGGTTCAATTTAGTCGAGTCCTGTCATAATGATCTTTGGAAGAGGGTGGGTATAAATTTTCCATGGGGGCAGACGGGGCGACGTCGCGCGAGGGCGCCGCTGAGTCACGACGGCGGCAGCGGTGCCGGCGTCGGCGGGGCACGACGCGGGCGGGCCGGCGGGAGCGGACGAGGGAGCGAACATATTGTAAGTATCTACCGCTCACATGTCACGAAGTTTTCTCCACATCAGGAAACTTTGTTAACGTCAACGGAGCACGTGGCCTTGCCGATATTATACATAATTGCTGCACGAGTTCCCGCTCAACATGTGACAACTTTGCGCCTATATTCGACAAGTTGGTATCTACTTCGACACGGAATAAAAAATGAGTTAAGTACATATTTACAAAATCAGTACGCTGAGGTTGGGTTGTAAAGGCTTCGAATACATGCGTTGGATTTAAAGTGACATAATTATTATGTATTAAAATCTCCTAGGCAAGAGTGTTATTGAACTTGTTTTTGTGGACTCGTCGTTTTTTAACCGACTTCAAAAAGAGGAGGTTCTTAATTTGTTTTTTTTAATAGTAACAACTTCCATAAGTTACTTGATTTTCACCTGTCAGTTTAGACGTTTTAAATGTTTTTTCGAGAATTTTACATTGTCATGTGTGTGTTACAATTTTCTTTGAGGTTGTGAAATGTTTAAAGAGAAGTTGGAACATATAATTGTAAACGATATCTTAGTAGTCGTGCAATCGGCTGCGTTACATCGGCTCGTCACCTTGAAGCCTGATAACGTGGCTGGCGGGTGATAAGACGCGATACCGCCGACCCGACACACACAATCTTATACTCGTATTCATACTTTAACGCCATTGTATTTATATTTGTTAACTGTGATTGCATAATAAGTAGCCATAACTTACAACTTCAAGTAGGATATTAAAAGACACCGTTTTATTATTTGTTTTTAATGCAAAATGCGATTGCTAAATCTCCAATTAAGATAACAGTGCCTAACAATAAATAAGAATAATTATACGATGTTTCCATCTAATTATTTACTTATCAACTATTTGTCAAGAGCTATTGCTTAATAAACAGCCATTTACGCAAACTGAACTTTAGGCATTTCAGAGAAAATTAAAAACTAATGGTATCTGCGTAACTAACTACCTTCATACAAATGGAAGTATTTTTATCGAGATTCCTTTTAGAAATAGTTAGTTACTTTAGTTTTCCTACAGTTTCCACCTCGCTACATATGAGACGTGGTGCGGCAGCGCTTGAGCGAGCGCCCACAATGCTCAGCTTGAAGATCCGCTGTTACCAATTACATTATGTACAACGAGGAGGGCGAAGCGACCGAGTGGAGGGGGCGGCTGACTTATATAAAGCCCCCTCCCGGCTTGGAAACTCACAGGTTATAAAGCGCGGGAATGAGTTTTCCCGCGCAAACTTTATCGCGAAAGCTCGCTCGCTCCAGCTTTTTCACAAGCTTAGCTTAGTTTGATGCCATATCCAGTTGATGTTTAATATTTTTTACACTTTTATGTAATATTAAATAAATATTAACTAAGTAATTGTATAGTACCTAATTCCTTTGATATCGGTATTTAATTGATAAACTTTCCTTCCTCTAACATAACCACATAGGAATCCAGTATGTATAAAGAGTAAACAAAAGTCAGGGACGACCCTTCCTGGGCGCCGCGCTTGGGGAGCGCACAAAGACTATTCCGAGTTGAATAACGAGTCCCGGCTTCGTTAGCCCATTGCCAATGCACAGATTAGGGTCCGAACTTTCTCGCCCGATCCCTGAACAAGAGATTGTTAGACGTAAATGTCACCAGGTAAATTCAAAGGTACATTTATTTTTTTGGTATGCGTCGACTGCGTCATTGTTCTATAGTGTTGATGGGTCGATAGATCAATATTTTCGTAAGGTCAATATTATTGGTCTTCAGCAGAGGCCACAGCAGGGGTGCGTGCCTGCCTCAGAAGCAGCTTGTACTACTAAAGCTGCTGTTTTGCATAAGTAATGACCGACCCCTCCTCTCCTCCGCGCAACCTCCTGGCTCGCCCGTAGGCCTATCGATTGCGGCGGCGCGGGGCGGGCCGCATCGCCGTAATTGTCACACTGAGCGAGCTGAATTTCACTCCACCCTCGCGTTATCGACCTTACTACCCCCGCATAAAACCCACTCTCTGTCGGCAACAATTACTGATTGAATATCAAATGCGTTATAGTCCGCACTAAGTTTGGAGGCGGCTCGTAATAGAGCCTTCGAAGAGTCTATGACAGAGCTTAATTAGACAGGCGTGCGATGGCAACGAATGGATTTTACTTGTTCGATATTTCAGAACGAATTTAAGCAGAAATTGTTGTGACTAAATTAAAACGCTTAAAATAAGTTTATTACTGAATTGTATCTAGCGCTACCTAGCGGCACAATCTTTAGGGCAGGCGTGAGCGGTCAGTCAATGAACTGTTTGCGGGATTTATTAGAACATAATGTAAGCAAAATTCAGTTAGGACACATGCTGCTTCCTTAAAAATAACATCGTCATATTGGAAAATTTAAAGGACTGATTTGACAATGCCTGTCAATTGTTTTAATATGTGGTGTAACTGCGACTGGGGAGAGCCCGACAGTGGGCATACACGCACAGCAGTGTACGCAGAAAACAATAATTCTGCGTAGTTTTGCTCGACAGAGCGTGCGACGTCGCATCGCATGTATTTATAGTCTTGGTCTAAGTGAGCTCGGATTTTTTAGCGCACCAGCAACGACGAAAGTGTGGAGAAAGTGGCGCGTTGACGTCACTCACACACGCGCAGCACACGCGTGCCTTACGCTAGGCAGCCGAAGACAACGTGACAGCCGACAGAGTTCTCTGTGCTCGATACTGCGATGTCTTGCTACACGTCGACGGACGAAGTTGCAACATCACTCTGTATGAGAAATACGACGCTGCGGCTGCCCGCTCCGATACGCAGTGCCCCTTCTCAACACGTTCACTTGCTCAACCGAAATGAGTTTAAAAAAATACGTCCGCATTGAGCTCACATCGAAACAAAGTTGGTTAATCACCAGACCCGTCGACGAGTCCAAGGCTCGCGAGCGTTCCCCAATCTTTTCATAATTGGATCTTATACGGGCGCTGCGTCACTGCTGCATATGCGGGCAACTATCACCAGTTTGAGGTCAGATTGTTTGTTCGACTTTGACATCCATCAAATGCAGAATAATGGCTCATAAAATCGGGCACCTGTTTCGGTGGAAGCGCGTGGATAACAGAACAAAGGACCGGTCTCACAAACACGATTCTTTATTGCATCCCATTGCAGTTGTCATTGTCGATTGGTTACGAGCGAAAATCGCCATTGTTAGCTGTACATGACATAACATAGCTCGTGCCCACGCGATCACAACATCTCAAAGCATAATAGTGGTGAGAAAACAAATGAAGAAAGAGTAATGATCATCGATATGAAATAAATGAAAATGTCGCAGGCGGGACGTCGACAACCTGTGATTGGAAGTCTACTATAAATTTTATTGTGATCAAACGGTGTTCATTCATAATCAGATAACATGTCTAAATGTAGTACTTAAGTTTGTAATAGATGTCGATTCGCGGTTAGTCGCCTTAACCGTGGGACTGCTAGCCGCCCGCAGCGTACTATTAATTAAATAAAGTGCAAGATGAAAAGGAAACTGAGCGCGCCAATCAGCTGATCTGTGATTGATGCGTACATCACCACACCCCGCTGCACGCACACAACCGGTTTAGGACCGTTATTATTTACAAAAAACAACATGTTTATTTACGTTTCAATAGTGATTATATCGTATATCATTTAAGTTAATGCACGCATAAGGTTGTCTTTTTTCGTAGACTTACGATATCCTACTTGTTTATTTATTGATAAATAAAACGTTAACGGCGCACTGCAAGTCAAACAGAACGTATAATAAATATAACTTGATCAGTTTTTTCACTGCCAAAAAGAGGTATAAGTAGTGACGTCACTAGGCGAGCTCTGTGAGGGCTAGAGGAGATTAGGACGGGTGGAGTTCGTGCGGGGGCGAACCCTCGCCACTCTACTACTACTAATTGTCATCGATTCGAACTCGAACAGACTTAAAGCATTCTGTGAAGGTCACTAAAAGAACTTCTACAATACTCGTTTATATCATTGAACACAGCAAAATACTCAACTTTTTGGACATTAGTAAAAAATTGTATGCTAGCCACAATAACAAATCTCTATGTAAAACTACCATTTAGAACAAGATTTAGAATAAAACTATTTCAGTTGTACTTTTACATCTTTGTAATTAGTACAATTTATTATTTGTACTAATTGGGTGTAAAACTAAATTCTCTTGTAATATCTAGTTCAAGCCTTCAATATAATTCTTAGGTACAAGTGAGTTCGAAGCTTATTCGAGTCAATAAACAAATGGTATGGGACATCAAAGAGACGTGCTAGGGTGAGTTGGGGGTAGCCCCCGTCGCCGCCCAATGGGGAAATATGCTGAAGCACACACACTCGCGACTACATTACTGTAATTATCCAATTATTAAAAAAATGTATGACTATGCATTCGGTAAAACAACGAGATGTTATTGACACTCGAACAGGTGATACTTTTATTATATTAGAACTAATGGAAGAACAATAAATATCTTTCTTAAAATTATTTATGGTAAATCAAAGCTTTTTGAATTACTTTAAAAATAGAAAAAAATGTACTAAGTATTTTACTACAGAAATGCCGAATATTTTGGTGTTACTTTATATCGGTACCTTCTGTTCGCAAAGCTTACACACAGCTGATTAGCTTGATTAGAAGTGAATGTGTATAAAATTATCCGCATATAAAGTAGGTTTAATGCAATGGGAGAGGCCTATGTCCAGCAGTGGACTGCGATGGGCTGATGATGAAAGTAGGTTTTTTATAAGATAGATATCGAAACTGTCAGTGTAACATTTTAGCTTAGGTATTAATTTGTGGTTTTCAATACATAATCTAAATTAACTAGCACTGTTTGAAGTTACACCCTAACAAAATAAGAAGATAAAAGAAGATCACGAAGAACATGGTCGTAGCTGACGTCGAAACTCCCCTCTGCGGCTGATTACGTGCGCAGCACCGCAGCGGAGAGTACCAAATAAGAATGAATTTTTAATGAGCCTTCATCCCTCCCAACTGCCTCTTCCGAACAGTACGCACTTAGGAGATTAGTCCCGGGAGCGCTCTACTTAACAATACTAGAATTTAAAACTAATAAGAACACAAATATTATATATTATATATACCTACATGCCCACTCCATCTACACGTTCAATTACATGATCTGTTAATAAAGAGACGAGACGGCAAACACCTTTAAAGTTTACGCCTTCTGAAGCATACACTGATGTAATGGTCTATGCGTTTAACTGTTACGAGAGACAGGTAGCCCATAAAAACGAACAAGCGATAAAATGATAAGACGTCGACCCCACCAAACAATAACAAAGTAAATACAGTTTTATGTGTAAACAAAAAGAATAATAAATGCGTTACGTAGGTGGCAGATCGCGGATGGAGTTGCGAGCTACGTCAGCCGGGAGTGGGTACGTCACGGGCGCGACGTCATGAGCGGAAGTCCGCACTAGATATATATATACTGTAGGCGTGCAGTGAACAGCCGGGACGGGTTCAATGTCGAGTCGCGACTATCTATCGGCCATCAATCAACGACGCTGTACGCCCCGAACACCCGCTACTAAAGGACGCGACCGCGATACATTTCCTCGACTCGAACTCATCCGTTCTCACATCGCTCTAAAATAACAAAGTCGATGCTCCCCGCAATAGCATCGTGCACATTGCACGCATTTTGTTATTATAGATGTAGTAATAGTAATCCACCTGTCTTCGATTCACAGATATAAATCGAATCGATTGTCACGGTCGGGCGGATGGTACATTATCATTTTCATTCATAAATTGATAGATGTGTGTAATTCGATATCGGAACGAGTCGATACAGATTGTGCGTGACCGACGGTTGTGGAGCGGTGCAGTAAGCGTCCGGGAGCAAGGCCGACGGTGTTTACAAACTTCCGTCACGACTTACGAACACTTGTCACTCGGTCGCCGCCGCTCCTCGGCAAGTACACACGTGTCTACGCAAATAGTGAGCCCTCACAGTTGACATTGTCCCACTTCGACGGACCGTTTACAATTGAGAAACGATCGCCGACTATACATAACATACCTCGGTATACGATTTTGCGACTCGATCTAGGACCAAAGTACCTATAAATAGATGTCTTTAAATTGTTGAGCACAGAGCTACGATGGTATTCGAGCTATTCTTAAATTTAGAATGCATGCACCCTTGTGTAAGTTGTGCCCTACGCGGGGTGAGCTGAGGGGTGAATGCAGTAGGGTGGTTAGCCCCCCTCGGGCAAGCACCCCCGGTGCACAGTAGGCGCGTAGTAACTGCAATAACGGAGCAGTGAAAGTGTCGCGGGGCGCTTCAACCGTCAATGGGTGAAGACTTACTCCCTTCACCCCTCCGTCTTGTGCACAAACTTGTACCTAATAGTACCAGCTTCTAGTCCAGTTCACATATGTTTGTCTTCGCATAAACAATGTTGCCATTGAAACATTTTCTATAGAAAACGAATTAGTACAGGCGATCAAATTAAATAGGTTGGAATTAATTAATAACTATTTGTTTGTACAGACGAGACGAGTGTATTGTGACAGTTTTTCACTTAAACAATGTATGTGTGGCTGATTAGTGATAGATCAAGTATGTTAAACATACGTGAGCGGACACCGGCGACAAGCAAAAGCAAACAAACGAGCGGAACGTGTACGTCGGCATTATCTTGACTCATGAATGAAACGGAACGTAAATTGAAATGTATCGCGTGCCATAAACCGCGCGCATTAATCTCACTCAAACGCCGATCGTTGCGTAATAGCGAGCACAACAAACGACTCAAGTTCATTGATCCACTTAATGTCTGCGCTAAATGTGTCGTTGTTGAATGTCAAAACATTGTATTACATAATTATCCACGTACGCGTAAGGTGCGCGCGCGCCTACGTCCGAACGCCGATATGGATCCGAGGGGCGCACCATCATTACTTCCGACCCGTACCGGACACTGATCAACTGTAATACGTCACACTATTTATTTATGAGCTTATGATTATAAAATGACGTTTACAACATTCTGATATCGTTGACCGGTTGCCGTATAATAATAACATTCATTCATTCATAAGTGATTAATGGTTACTACCTACGAAATAGATTTGTAGTATAAAGCTATTATCATAATTATAAACAAGATTTTACGCTACTTGCTGGCCGTAGTAAAACATTATTTACAAACATTCGACGCCAAATCAAAATTAGGTAGGTACATCGGTCTTTTGTATCGGTACTTTACCTTTTTTGTTCAAACGTAAACTTTTTGTTCTCTTTACCGATAAGTACTTCTAATAACATTCAGCGGATAAAACTTTACCTAGCAATAGATTTGGTGTCAATATTTGTAATTTCATTACAGCGATTGGAACACACTTTAAAATGTTAATTTTGTAAAAGCCCACGTGTTGCGTCAAGTATAAAACAAAGATGAAGAATATAAAAAATCTATTCATTTCACAAATAGTAAAACGAATTACATAAATAAATAATTGAATTATTTATACCTAAGCTGAATATATCGTACGGTATTAACAACGTTCTCACGCCATGTACTAGGTTAGACGCACTGTTGTCTCGCATCAATCAAGTGTAAACTTGAAGTAATCGAAGGCACTTGTAAACTCCCTGCATTGCGAACTTGACCGTCAAAACGAGATTGCAATAAAACTTCACACTTAAACAATGAAGTGAATTTAAATAAATTATTGGCGGTGGCGCGTCTCCGGCGAATCAGCACTCGTCCGTACTGCCGCCGTTTACCCAGATGCAATGTTTACATAGCCATAGGCACTCGGCACACCAACGGCAAGGTTCAACGACTCATATATTGTTTTATTGCCAGACGTAATTGGGTCGCGGTTCGACATTGACGGCATAGGCATTTTATTTAGAACATGTTGAACTAAATTCACGCCAAAGTTGCAAATACCCTTATATACTCTTTTTAAGAATGCATGCTCAAATTTCTTCCGATTTGTTATTAATTGTAGCTAAAAAGGTAAACTTATTGTATGAATAAACAAAAGGGTTACATATCGTATCATAAGGATATCTTGACGCGATAAGATTGCGGTAATGCTTCATATTTTATCTGATAATTCCCCACGATTGGACAATTTAATGTATTTACATATACTATGTATTTTGTATTTATTTTGATTTATCTGGAATTAGTAACTTTACTTAAATATATAAGTAGGTATAATCATTTATTAGGGATCTACGTCACTCAATCCGTCAATTTGGAGTTTGTACGTCTTTTGTTAAATAGTTCTTCTTCATTTTGACTTAGTAATATGACTTCGTGGAAATACACTTAATTTAGTTAATTTCTATTAGTTATATTTCTTTCATTAGTAAAGTCAAAGACATTCATGTAATTCGAAAAGATAGCTTAAATAAATGCCCAACATTTAGCCAATTTAAAAAAAAGCTCTTTAAAGTTTGAAGGTATTTTAATGTTTAATAAAAAATTATGAAAAAAAAAACTGACAAACAAAATTTAACAGGGCGACAAATTTGGTAGAAATAAACGCATTGTGTTAGGTGCACCTTATTTTCGCGTACGTTTTTTTTGTCTCTAAACAGGTGTGCGGCGTCAATCAGCAGGCGCGTGTCGATGCCCTATATTATTGTATGTACTGTCTTTCAAGTTCATTGAGTCACACAATGGGCTTATAATTGGTCGTTAGTGTATGTCAAAACACGTCGCCGTGGCTCATAATGCTTTACATAATTAGGCTCGTTTGCATAAGCGATTATTATGCGTGTCTTCGCCGATGACGTAGGCCCCGCTATGGCTAATTCATTCATTTGTTTATGAGTTTACTATTACTTTTACTCCACGTGGTTGACTGTTTACAATGCGAGCGTGAATTTAACGGCAAATGTGTAATAAAAGTTGTTATTATTACGTGGTGATTAAGATGCTCATTGTGACGTCGATTTCAGTCGTGATACTAGTTTGTTTACATGTTAATATAATCGTCTAAAAACGGCTTACGTAGCGTATGCCAATTATTGCAATATGCTATAATATTACAGTTATTATGACATCGAATGAATAAATATAGTGTACAAATTGTAACACTGCACCGTTGCATGGTAGGCACTATTTATTCAAGCTGTACATCACTGAGGTCAATAATAATGGTCTTTTTTAGGTTTTTTTCCCGCGTCAGGGAGTTCTTCATTAGGTTTTCTTACAGGCGGTCTCCGTTCTCGAATCTTCTACCCCAACGAATCATCTTGCTTATTAAAGAGAGCAGCCTATTCAAGATGATTGACTAAGTAGTTATAATGAGTTGCAATTATTTTTGAAAATTTAAACACACGGTTCTCATCTATTACAGTTATAACCAATTGTAACTATGCAGTTCGTAGTACAATTCATAAACTTGATTGATTATTATCTTTGTAATAAGTAGTAATAACTCTAAGGGCAATAGAAGAAGCGACTTTTTTGGGCAAAAAGGATATTACCATATAACTATATGTACGTAAGTAACTATAGGTATATATCTTGTCTATGTAATTTCTACAATGGGTATAGGTGTCGAGCAGCCGACGGAACGTAAACCTGCAGAATTTCGGAGAAGCCCTATGTAAACGTCAGACACTCGGAACAATCTCGCTGTAACTACCGGTAACATAACATCACTTCATAGTATTTACTATAAACATTACTTTACATAGCAGAGTTTATGCAATATTTTAAAGATTTTTGAGAAATAATATTGATATGTATTTGTTTATTGATGGACTGATGACAAAACTAGGCATTAGAAACAGATTCGATGTTGTAAAAATACATGTAGTTCAAATAGGATCCATAAATCGTTTTACTATTCTGAAAGGTATTGTTATAATAAAAAGTGATAGAACAAGAAATAAATGAACATTGAAATTTATCGTATCCATATTTTATACGCCATTTAGTTTCATGGGAATGCTTTTCCTTGTCACCTTTATGTAACAAAAATTTAAATATCGTGAGAAAAATACCGGGTTTGTAAATATGCCTTGACAAGTAACAAGTCAATTATAAACTTGTTGATTGTTCGCACTTCGGTAAATGCTACTCTTATCCTTATCAGTTTTCCATCGAACTTTGACTTGACCGTTAAGACCTTGTAAGTTCGAACCCTTTTTCACTATCGTTGAGCGAACACAAGTCATGGTGACTCGCCACTTTTCGTGACTTTTAATCATCTATCGTTTTTATAAAGCAGTAAGTAGCTGGTGGGATCGTTCACTCAGCGGCCGAGGTTAATAACACCATAAAACTGCGAAGCGAACTATTTATTATGGTAATTATGTTTTGTGTGCAACCTGTCATGTATTTTTTTAAAATCTTTTTGAACAATTAGCTGTCTTTTCATAATGAAGCGATGATTTAACTGAAATAATTATGTAATTTGGTAGTAACTGAAGTAATAGGTTTTCCACTTATCTATATATACATACGTATATTATAAGGCCAGGTGTAGCTAAACCAGTTTGTCAGCGAGCTCAACCACAAACACTTACTTTTATAGAAGAGTTATTTTTTTATATATAAGTAAGTGAATCTTCAAATCTTAATTGAATACGTAACTTCTTAATTTAAACCAAGCAGATAGTTTCAAAAAAATTTAGACTTTATTTTTACACAGTGCATGGAATGCTACTAGAAAATGTTTTGAAACCACAACGAATATTGAGTAGGATGAAGAATATAAGTAGTCATATAGTATAGTTAGTTACCTACCTAATAAAGGACATGTATTGGTATATGTTATTAGCGCTTTAGTCGAAAATATGACTTCATGTAAACATTATTTCCTTCACTTTTTTCTTCTCGACTACAATCGTGTCATTTTCAATACTATAAGACTAATATCGCCTTATCATACCTTATTAATAAACGAGTTTCCATGGCCTCTGAAACTTAACTTTTATCCTGGAACTTGATACATGTACAATTCATATTTTCATGAGATCATGATTAGAAAGAAATTTTAGTAGAAGTTATTGCAGTTGTTGTTGTATTATGTATGCAGAATTTTATTATAATACAGATTTACAGCAGTTTGTAATAAGTAGTCAACATGTGAAACTATTTGGGCACCCGAGTGTGGAGTATTATACAGAATAGTTTATTTGAAATACTGTCAGAGCCAGTTATTATTTAGACTGAATAATTCTTTGGCCTACTGCAGTCCACTTCTAGAAATAGGCCTAGAAGTCACAGCATGCATTCACTAATACATATTTTCCGCCAAGGACCACTATTTTGTTGCTCTAAGACAATATTATACATACAAATATTCCATTAGCCCAAGGCAGAAACATCACAACAAATAAAGCGCAGTTGATAACACTAGCAGCCAAACTTATAGTGCACACAAGTTTAGACTTAAAGTGCATGAGGCTAAAGATCAAATTTGTTTGCGGTTGTGAAGTGAATAAGTTTGTAAGTACTTAAGGGTAGTTTGTGCATAGTTTCTTAGTGCACGTGACTGCAACAAGTCGCATTCCACTTACGTACCACCACCCTACTCCACGATAGGCCTACATTATACTTTGAAAATATTAATATATTATTTTTATGTTCACGTATCCAGTATACTTACGTGTGTTAGTGTTAGAACTTCTAGAAGAATTACTTCTATAGTTTAATACGATATATGTAAGGTAATATGAAATTATCAAACTCAATTTTGAGTTCAGTGTATAGGTAGTTTGAGATATTTTGAAAATACACGGGCAATGTTTTGGTCCTTAGATTCATAATAATGTTACTTTCTGATTATCTGAGTTTAGTGTTAGAAACAAATAAGTTGGAAATTCAGGTGATAATAACAACCAAGTTATATCTTTAAGTCAAAGGCAAATTTGGTGTCTGTTGAAGAACAGTTTAAATTTGCAACAAAATTTGTCAGGTTTCGCGATATTTAGTCGTTAATGTTTTCGGCTTATAACTACGCAGAGGTTCGCAGAAGGTCAATTATTGAAGGTCTATTTATTAGATACTCGTTAGAAAATACTCAAACATCAAAGTCAAATAAATGAGTAAAAAGAAACTCGATGCATGATTAGGATTACAAAAGAGGTTTACTGTAAAGGATGTTTCGATGTCTAATGTATAAAAAAGAATGTCAAAGGCATTCGAGTCGGGAATAGACTCGCCAATGGCGACTCCAGTCTCGGAGTAAATCTCAATAAGTGAGGAGGAGGTGCTCGAGCTGGTTATGGGCGGGGCGCCCCAGCCGTCGCTATGGCAACGCGCCCCTAGCGCGCACCGTTCGCTGGGATAACCTATCGAACAAGTTTGTCATACTCTATATCTAATCATTTGTTTTGTTTATACCAACTAAACCCAAAAACATGCTTTCCGACTACAACTCATAATATAACCTTTTTCATAATATCAAGGTTCTCTGTATTAGGTATTTATCAATGCCAACCATTTTGTTTTGTGTTAGCTTTATCATCATTTGTTCGGTTCACGTATGGCATGGTAGAAGAAAATAATATTTCGAGTAAAAACGAATACGCGTTCTTCAAATATTCAGTAATATGGCAGCAATATAGAAAGTAAAGTGCGTTAGCGCTGGCTGGCGATGGCGAGCCAACTCGACGATAATTAATGTGGAGTCAGTGGAGTCGAGCGAACGGGCGCCGCGCCGCCAGCCTCGCCGCGCACACAAAAAACCCGCTCCGACACAAAAACACCCGTCGACAGAGCGGGACAGCGCGCCGCGAGTGAAAGAGACAAACGTAACTACGTATTTCTGTGACGAGTTTTCGTTCGCCTCGAGCGTCGCACAGTTATCGAGATTCGAGCCGAATACCGCGCTTTGATTTAAAACTCTACTGAATGCGCCCTTCTATCTATCACATGGCGTTTGACAGGTCGCCGGAAACAAGCCGAGCTGTCAAATTCGAAAAAAGGCGCGCACATCTTTAACATTTTTTAAATGATAATTAAACCTAAATTAAATCGAGAGAACTAAGACAATGGCCAGAACTTGATGAATCCAACATTTCTGTGTTGCACAACGTTATTCACGGTCTCAATGGAAACTTGTAAATGTTTAAAGTACGTAGAGGAAGAAACAATCGAAACAAACCGAAAGTAAAATCGTGAACAAAGAAATGAAAGATACCTAGTGAATGCGATTAACTAAGTTTACTAAGAATTAAATTATGAAATTTAAACATCTGTTTACGTTTACAAAAGTGAAAGATTCATTGAAAGAAACTATCATGAAAACAAACTGTAAAGGACACCTTCAAAACGGATATTTAAACTGCGATTGAATAAAAGAGTCACTCACTATTATATTAAAGTCTATGCAAAGAAATCCTTGTACATGTAAATTAACAATTTAATTGACAAAATTTCGAGATTGTACTGCATCAGAAACATAACAACAAAATTGTACCTACACAATTCAAAAAGTGAGACGGGAACACAAGTCGAATTTGAAACTATTATGAAATCGTTGCACTAGTATCACACAAGTCAATAGAAGTAACAAGAGAGTTGACTTACCTGGAAATCACTCCACATTTTCATGGGGATACACCATAGTTCCGATACGAAAACATCACACGATCACGATAACAACTGTCAAATATGTCACAGCACGGCGTCACTGTCACAAGCGAGCAGGTTGGAGGCCGAGCGCAGACTGAGGCTAGCGCGCGGCGGCCGCCTGGCGGATACGTCGTTGCGCTTCGGGCGAGCGTTCGGCCGCGCTCGGAGTCGTTCGGGCCTCGCCGCAGCGCCCACCTGCGACTCACCGCTCAGCACTCGCTTCCACGAACAACAAAACCGTACGAAGCTGCTTCACAATACCATGGCATACTACAATCCAAACCACTGCTCACCATAACATATATTATTTTTTCAGCATTTAGTAACCCGCTTGTATTTGCACTGAAGTTAGGGTGTTTAAAAAAAAAAACATTTTTATTTCAGCGTGTTATCATCATATTCTCTTTTTTATTTTTGTGTTCTGCTTTAATTTAGAACAGAAAGTGTTTGATGATTGATGTTATTTCTGTTGTACAATCTGCGATAAGCTTCACTTTCGACACTTAAATACGACACGGCGTCATGTTGCCGTGGATGATAGAGTAGCGTATTGAAATCTGAACGTCAACACTCGGAATATGAAGCGTTCAAGTTTTCAGCCAACTGATAACAAAACGTGACAAATAAAAAAGCTTACTGAACAAACTTTTGAGTGCGGCGCTCTATGGCTGGCGTAGCAGGAAGTTTGTAGCAGTAAAACTTCGTAGCGCTCTCGTAGCGTGAAAGTTTTGATTTCAACGATTTGTGTTGCGGCGAAGAGGGCCGCGAGGCCGCACTAGCTGCGACCCTGCACCCACTACCATCTACTATTGTCGAACATGAACAAAGCCGATTGTATGTGTTTGTACTCTTTACATTGCCGTATTTTTTCCAATACGATTACACAGTAGTGAAGAAATGCAGCAATGTACTAATTGTTTGGCAATGGTTCGTTTCCTACTCATTTTCAGATTTATCTGTTCGTTCATCTCGCACGAGAGTGCGCCACTTGGCTGTCAAGTCACTATGCCCTTACCGTGCTAAGTTACATTTTGCAAATCACCGCACCGTAAAGAATCTTCAGTTTGTCGCGTTCCATTTCGCGTGCAGTTAAAGTGTAGCGCTGTAGTGTGGCTTGCTCACTAGCAATGGGGCGTGTGCTAATCGATAAAGTTGATACTGATACAACGCCGAGCATGGTGGAAATGTGTCGGCGGTAATTTTGACTATTCGCTGTAGTGGTAGTTATAATACTAAATGAGGGCTGAAATAGTAAATACAGAGGTAATTCTAAATATTTTTAGGTTTAGGTGTCACGATGACCAAGCACTTTTAAGTCAGATGCCTTCAAATAAAAGCGAAATGACGGTGTATGCATTTTTTGCGATCGTGTGTTTTACTTTATACTGTTATATCAAAAAATATATTAGATACATAACGGATCAGAGTGGATACATTTTGGGTAGTTAAATTATTTTTTGTTTTAGTCAAAAGATATCGTGTTTACGTATTTTCAAGGATATACACTTTTTTACAATCAAGGTTTTTATCATTTTTTTTTATATTATGCGATATCTTAATTTGTCTCTTAGCTAGTATTGGATTGGATGGATTCCACTTATGCTTTCCAACAGGCAAAGTTGGCTTAAATATAAAACAAAAGTCTCATTCAGGTGGGATGGTCCAATTTGGATAGAAAACTACTGTGCAATAGATAACATCTAATAACGTATGTTTTATTCTTCATTTTTATTCTATTTAGTCAAGAATAAAAATAATACAAATTAGTCTAGTTCTAATTAAAATAATGCATACATTTCGTACACTCAGGATCGCACAAGTTTCTATTTGAATCTAACCATAGAAAAAATGACATGAAAACTTTTGCTATCTTTTGCATTAACTACAATGGTTTAGTATATTATTTAAAAAAGTCTAGGTTTTAAAAACAAATCATCAGCCCGTTATAGTCCACCGCTGGACATACGCAAAACTTCTTCTTCTATAAAAGAAGAAATTCTTTTTAGACATGCTTCTTTAATGGTAGAAATATAGAATAAAAGGGATAAGGGATTCTTTAATGGTACGTAATAATTACGTACTACTATTGTTCAGAGTTATTCTATGAATTCTCGAAGATGTTACTCATCACATATTGTTCAGAATTAAAGGCGTGCTCCTGGAAGACGCGACTTGTATAGCAAATTACACGGGACAACAGAACTGCAAAGAGAAGGAAAGCTTGACACAAGTCTAATAACATCCCATCGGTTCAGCCTAGTATAGAAGACAAAAACATTATTTCTAAGGCATTCCTATTTCCCGCACTTATTGACTAGCAGTTTAATAACTTAAAAACCGGAAATATTTTATACAATTTAAAGAAAGAATACATATTTTTTTTGAACATTTTAACCAATTTGTATAATTTTATTGAATTCTATTTAAAGATTAGAATAAACTAAACATGATTCAGTACTATTCCTCTACTATAATGGAGCAGGTACATGGCTTACCTGATTACTTATCTTTTTTACTTCAAGACTACTATTGTTGTTCAACTTCTTATTATTATTATTATTTGAAACGGATGTTTTTATGGCTTTCTCTTAGTAATTTACACAGGGTATAGACCAGGGCCAAGATCTACACATCTAGTTGTTGGCCATTTAATGCTTGTAGTACCTTATGAGTATTTACGTGTATAATACATACATTGCGGTTATTTAAGGATAGTTGTGTTTCCAGGTAATGTGCCAGAAATTTCATGATGTTTTAACACACTTCAAAAAGGATGAGGTTATCTGACGCATTGTTAATAAATAACTCGTTTATGTGTACTAGCTTTTGACAGTGACTCCGCCCGCGTGGTAGTTGTTTATAGCGGGAAAATGTAAGCTATGTCCTTTGTCAGGCTCTAGACTATCTGTATAACGAATTTCATTTAAATCTGTTCAGTAGTTTGTACTTGTATTGTGACAGACAGACAGAGTTACTTTACCATTTTTAATATTGAAAAGTAAAAGCCATATGTCTAACTAGTAGCCGAATAATAAAGGCTAGGAAGATGCCAACTCAATATTCAGCAATTGTTGAAGAAGTTCAATTTTTTTATATAACATGCATAGAAACAAGGGAAAAACATTAGGAACTACTTATAGTTACTACTTATCGACTAAGTACTTTTTAGATAAAATTTAACTATGTATCGTCACCCGGGATCCGTATTAAATACGGTTCAGCAGTTTAGTCCCTACGGTGGAACATATAAACAGACATATTATTATATTATATGTACTATCTAACTATTACCTTTTTTTATTTTTTCTAAAATGGAAAAGAAGCCTTTTAGAAGCTAAGTGTAAAATATTAATTGTATCCAAACGCAAACTTTTGTTTTAGCACTTCTTCAAATTATATCAAGTGCAATTTTTCTGTGCATAATACCTATTTGAACAATTACATAGCTTTGTATAAACAGGAGCTCAGTTAAAACACGGTGCATTAAGTGCAGCAATTTCTTTAAAAGACAGAAAGTAATTGGGGACATAAATACAAACCACTTTAATGATAATGAATGAACACCTATAAATTACGACAACTATAATAGATTCGATTTCAAAAAGGCCTGCAAGAAAAGGTATATTTAAGCGCAAGGTGTGCGAAACGGCGCATGCGTCAATGTTGTACATGTGACATGCGCACTGGGCACCGTGCGCAAGCGTCGGGAAGCCTGCAATTTTGCTACATAGGCATCTTTAGATATAAGCTGACGCTTGGTATCATTTTACTGTCGCACTGGAGAATTACTTTAATGCTTAAAACCAAGTAGGTTGCATGTTTATATTTACGATTTGATTCATATAGTCGTTTGCATTTCTTGTATACTTTATATTTCTACGGTAGTGTTTGTCAAAAAGCATCAAGCTACCAGGAATACTGAGAATGACTCCCAAACAAATATTTGTCAATCACACAAATATTTTGTCCAATCCGGGAATCGAACCCGAGACCTCTTGATCAGCAGCCGCATACGCTAACCACTAGAGTCTAGTAGACAGTTAGAAGGGGGTTGTGTTAACAAAAAATGCGCTCTAGAATAACTTGCAAACGGATAACTAAATAAAAAAATCGACCTACCAACCTCTCAATATTTTAAAATCTGATGATACCCATACGATAGGGTAGACGCGAAAAAAAATTATCCCAGTCTTACGTGTAGGGGAGCTACCCCAAATGAAATATTTTTCATGATTTTATTTTAGAATAAATAATATAAACGTGATAAAAACACATATGCATGCAAAGTTACATTGTTCTATCACTAACCGTTGCGGCGGTAACAGACGGACGGACTGTCATGACGAATAATACAAAGTTTTTTTTACCAAAATTAAATTATTCCATGAAATCATGACTACCATTAATAAATACTGTTCACTAAGATTGATCTGCCTATGAAGAGTTAATATTAAGGTAATACAATACAAAAGAATTGCCATTTTTTGACAGGTTTTATTCGTCATTAATAATTATTTTTATGTTTAGTTATCCATCTCTGAAAAATCCAATTTTCGTTTCCTCATCTATATTCCTTACAATCGTACATAACCTGTCAAATTCTTAACGTAACAGGGGTCTATAAATTTCTGATAAAAATTAATAAAATTGAAGTCTCTGCATGTAATATCAAATTAACAGTTATTTCTTACATGCAAATGTAATAATTGTAAATGTTACTTCCACCATTTTTTTTTCTGGCAGAAAGCTGATGACCTTTTTTTTTTTTTGTTCACGGGGTGGAAAATCCTTTCGGATCTCCGGCTCCTCGGCTAAAAAACAAAAAACAGGAGCCAGGAGTATGTGGTGTTTCCACTAAAAACACCCAAACGATCGACCTCAGACGCCCTGCTCCGGGAGGACCCGGACCATGTTATTTCAGGTCCTTCCCGAATTGGCGCCAGGCCACATATCAGGCCCTATTACGTGACCGATGACCTAAGAAGTAACTAAATCAAATGTTTTTTAAAACTAGCTTCGCTCCGCAGCGCTACTCGCGATTTTCAACAATAACCGAAGGTAACACCGCGGAACACTGCTAGTTTCTGATAAAGTATATATAATTTCACAGTCACAGAGTTATATTCGTCAGTGTCTAGTAATAAGCGCAGTTTTCCTGTCATACTTAGCTCATGGTGCGTCATCGCCATTGTTACGGGAATTTTGTTGTATTTTCAGCTCTATCGCTATAGGCGTTCGTTGTAACATGGTGTTGAGATATTCGCTTCAAATGTATTTAGTTAACTTGGTAACTATAAGTTTTACTTTTTAAAATGTTACATGCAGCATAGTGACTAGCGTGATGCTTCTGCATTATTGGGCTGAAATTAACTGCCTCGTTGGTCTTGTGGATAGCGTATGCGACTTTATCAAGAGGTTTCGGGTTCAAATCCCGGGTCGGACCAAAAAAGTGATTTTGGGTTTTTCTTAGGAAATTCCTAATAGCAGCCCGGAGTTTGGAAGTTTGGCGGTGATTCACGCCCGTGCCTCAGAGAGCACGTAAAGCTGTCGGTCCCGGTTGTCATGAACATCTATGGCAATCATTATTGGGAAATCAGTGCCCTCAAATTAACTGACAAGTAGTTCAACCTATGAATTTCAGTTCTCCCTTAGGGTTGCGGAGGTCCGATGGCAGTCGCTCCGTGGAAAAACTGATATTCAGGTAAAACCGGTTGAACTAGTAGCCGACCCCAAATAATATTGGGAATAAGGCTAGGAAGAAGAAGAAGAAAACTATGCTGATTGATATTGATGATTGCACAGAGAAGGAAAATTTTATATTAATTCTATACTTAACCCATTTTTAGTTGGCAAAAAACTTATTTTCTAAACAGTGGCTTTTTTCCAAGGAGTAAACAATAAAAGGCTGTTGATGATGATGAAGATGTTTTTTAAGATGACAATTTAAATGTCAAATGACTTCACGGATAGTGTTTTATGCGATTGCCACACTGTTGTCTGCTACTGTTACTGCGCTGAGTGTTATGGGTTCAAACTCCACATGGTACAATATTTTGAGTGATTAACAAATTGTTGTTCTGAGTTTGGGTGTTCTTTGTGTCTGTTTCATGTATTTTTGTGAAGTTTCCCACCACTGGCCACGACACAGGAGTAATTCCTAAAAATAAAAAATAAACTATGTATATTGTCATTGCTACTCGGGCAGGTTTTTATATGTAATTAAGGTTTTGAGTTGAGAATAATTAATTCCTCTGGTTTGGCATTTTTCGTTTTCAATGCGACATTACTTAAATCTCGTTGAACTGGTGTCGATCTACTAATCCACGTCTAGTAGCGGTGGCGACTTTATTTGAGACTTGACAAACATAGGTGTTCAAATCTTCTCTGTTCTATTTCACTATCTTCCTTACGCTTTGCAGGGTAGATATAGGTATTTAAAAAACATTTAAACTTGACAAATTATATTATATACTAAAACCTTCCTCGTGAATCAATCTATCGCGAACAGACAGACAGACAGACGCGCCATGGGACTTTCTTTTATAATATGTAGTGATAGTGTTTTTGGAAAAGTAGCCCTTCTACGTCTTGCAATTAATTTATAAATACTTAAAATGATATACATTTAGCGAACAAGTAAAGTAGGGGTCATAATTAAATAATTTTGTTATGGGGTATCGCTTATAGAATTAGCATTTTGGCCTTTTCGATCGCTAGGTAGTTATTTTATTTGGTGGTTCTAACTTTAATGTATAGATGTAATTATAAAATGTCAAATATACCTACTGGGGATTTAAAGCTCCGTAAACTTCTGTGGTGATTCTGAGAATTTCAGGTGAAATTTATATTAAAACTTCGATGTCGCAATGGGCTTCAGAGAAATATGATATCGAACCTCAAAACATTGCGTAAATACTAAATATGTTTTTTTTAACATTCTTTAAATAGTTTTTACGTTATCAGACTCCGTTTTAGTTTCTGGGTGTGATTTCCAAAGAAAAAACACACAAAGCTGCGCATTTGTGTACTGCGCAGCCCCCGACTCTTGACTCCGCCTCGTCTACGATACTGCGAATTTTTCCTTTTTTTTGGTACCACTTGACAGCTTGTTCTCTTGTTAAACATTGGATTAAATTTCATTACCTTTATTACTAATACTATTTGTTATTTAAATAGTTATTTTCTAAATAGCACTATCGACTGTCTTGAATATCGGTCTTTTATTAGCCGTTTTGCTGTTATATAAGGAATTATTTATGATTAGTGATTTTTTTAGTTATTTTATGTGAAATTATACAGAGTGAATTTTTGAGACGGGACAGTAAGGGTAGGTACCTTAACCGTTATAGTTACAGGAAAACGCTTTTAGGAGACTATCAATAATTTTTTAAGAAATTCTGAACTGCATTTACAGATTTTGAAAAAAATGTACAGCCAGAAAGAAAATGGTCATTTTAAACAAAAACTTTTTTTGATGCCAATCGATCCTGTTTCTTATAAAGATCAAAAGTCTCTACTGGACCGACTGAGGTTTGAGTACTAGAAATGTCAGAAATTGCAAAAAAACTTTTCCCATACATGTGTACGGAAATAAATAATAGACAAATTAACAAACTACGATCAGATTGTTAATTTGTCTGTATTTTAATCGATATCTTGTGCATTTCGTATACAACGACAATGTGTACTTATTAATACTATAAATCTGAAGAATTTGTTTGTTTAGTTGAATGTGCTAATCTTAGGCAGTAGTTCAGTCATCAACTAAATTTATATACTATATGTTTTAGCGCTAAGACCAAAAGGAGCGAAGTGATAGGTAAACAAACAGGGGAAAATGATTCCTATTGAGAGCTTCATACAGACTTAAATGTTGCATGACAAGGTTTTTAAAATTAGAAAATATGTTGACCAATGAGTTGAAATCGTGACAGACATTAATTGAACCTGACATCTCGATTCGGAAGTAGTTTGTTGTTATCATTACGCTACTGTTGCATAAGGATGGCATAATACAAATACAAACAAACGCACGTGCTCTTCTAGAATCAATAACGCCTATACGCATAATAACGGTAAAGTTATTCAATAACAACTTAACGCATATTTGGAATCATTATGTGAAAATGTTCGATTGTTATATGTGTGTGTACATAATTTTTTACATTTCAATTCACGTGAATTGAAATTTAATGACAGGTAAACATTATGAAAAGTGAACTCTGTCAAAAATGATAATTTTTTAAGTGTTTTTTAATTAAAATATATATTGAAAATAATGCCTTTCAGTCTTCGTGTCTTGTAGCGATAATATTTCAAAAATGAGATGTATATTGAAAATATATATTTGGGTTACAAAGCCATTCAAATAAATAAAATTGATGTTCTGTTCGTAATATCAAATGAATAGTTTTTTACTAAATGCATATGTAGGTGGGTATACACTATACACGGTACTTCA
Source organism: Phragmatobia fuliginosa (assembly GCA_932526445.1). Taxonomy (NCBI): domain Eukaryota; kingdom Metazoa; phylum Arthropoda; class Insecta; order Lepidoptera; family Erebidae; genus Phragmatobia; species Phragmatobia fuliginosa. The sequence continues at coordinate 10,838,623 of OW052074.1, read as the reverse complement.
ATAAATAAGTTTATTAAGTTTTTATCTATTTGCTACGGCTAAACCACGGAACGGTTGGATCAATTTTGATGGGTTTTTCACTGACAATTGATTAATGGCATAAGGAGTAACTAGGTCTATTGTTTAGACTAGTTTTGCTTACCCGCGATTAAAACATCTACCGCGGGTCAAACCACGGGACTCGGTTAGCAAATTATTTAATTTTAAATAATCTACTTGAAATATCAAATTAAATTATTTTTACTAAATTCATTTGAAAGTATATGCGATACCTATAGCATAAAATCTATACAGATAATATAATTGAAGTGTCTGTTTGTGATATCAAATGAACAGTTTTTTACTAAATGCAAAAGAAAGTTTATATGGTACCTACAACAAAAGAACAATTTTGTAAATTTTTATATGACTGTGGGTTTACAACAATAACCACGAGTTACACCTTGAGACTCAGCTAGTTGGGAATAAAATACTTGCTTCATTACTACTGCCTAATATCGCTTGGTATCTTCAGCTATACTTACTTTTCAGCATAACTACCACTCATGTGGTAAAGAGTATATAGACCGCTTTAGATTAAAGTTTTACCATAAGTATGGTGATATTTTGAAAACTGTTAAATTAGTTAATTTATTCTTCAAAGATTCCGATATCCCTTACACAACTTTTCTTTATACATCAAAGGATTGTAAGAAGTAAGTATAAAACAATAATATAATCTGTAGGAGTAACAAAATATTGTCTGAGAGACCTAAATGGTAAACAAAAAATTACGAACACCACCCAACAAAACAGTCTCACAGCCTTTATATCTGCGGTATAATTATTTTAAAGTCACCTTTAGGACGCCTGACTCAGCGCTGTTTGTTTTGATTCGACCGAGGTTTGTAAATACGCTCAAAGTCGACTAACGCCGATGAGCAACTCCTTTGTTTTGTTCGAACAACGATAGATGTCACTCGGCAGAAAAATGAGGAACTTGAATGATGTTTTTAATGCAATCGCATCGGTATTTCCATAGAGGAATGCAGAATGTATGTAGGTATGATCATAAATCTGAAACCATACTAATGCGTATTCAGCGTTCGATAAAACTTGACAACTTCGATTTTGAAATAAACAATTTTAAAGATTTGTAAGATTGTTACGTTCTAACCATAAAGTATTAGATTTCTACGCTGTTCACTTGGCATTTGAAATTCACTTATCATATGTACATGTGAGTTATCTTAAAATGGAATGATACCTTTCTCATGACGGTTATAGAAGAGTACATTTTCCATTTTTCTTCTTTTATAAGCCAATTTGGCTGTAAATTATTTTACTTGTAGGTTGTAGTAGTATTAGTTGATTTATTATCAGATTAGTTGATGCCAGGTAGGTTTGCAGTGTAGTGGTATTTTTTTAAAGACATCTCCCGCATTAGAAACAAACGTTCGGGGTCGCGGGCGACTTTACAAACATACATAATCGGACACAAAGAACACGAATATTTTAACAGTTAGTGGAAGGTTTAGCAGTCTCTATCATTTATGGTTTTTTAATACTTTGTACAGATAACTATTTAAGATAACATTGCGAGTTTAAGCCCGTGACATAAGTGTATATCTAAATTACTGACCTTAACATGATGTCCTTCCTCTGAAGATACAATAGTCATAGCTGAATTACCAATACCTAATATATTACCAAACTTCTGCCATACTCACTTCAGTCAGTGTATATACGCACATTCTTTTCCTCTTTGATAACGACACGTTTGGTTCAAAGTGTAGTTTGAATCTGCTTTGGTCAGAGGGTCTAGTATGAGTTTAGTTCACATTAGGCCCTTTGTACCATGAGTACGGTTCACGATTTCACTGTAATTTGAACTTTATCTCTTTAATTCATTTTTCGTGTCTTTTAGCGATAATATTACAAAAATGAGATGTCTGAATTATCATGGACCGAATGAGTGAATGAAAAATAATGATACTGACATATTTGAATGAAATCGAATAGAATCCTCTGAACAGAGTTGCTATATATGTCACAGTAATGAAATTATTTATGTAATATGCATGAGTAATAAATAGAACCTGTAGCACTTCTTTTTCTACAAAATGTTAAAGCTATGGCACATTTACTTCATCAAACACTAGAATGCTTAGCTCTATGGTCTTCAGTACAATAATTAATGGTGAAAAATATAAGACTGAGAAACTTTGATGTTCTAAATTTTTTGTGTTATATTTATTAGGCCGTGTTACTGCATATTCTTTGAGATAAAACTAATTTAGTATCTAGTTGTAAATACATCTTGGTATTTATCGACGGAGGAGTAGGAAGGCACTGTTACCTTCACGTTCAGGTTAACGAAAGCGCTTTCTGTACACGGCAGCTTCGGGTAGTAAAATTAGAGTACTCATTATTACGTCGAGAAAAAACACTTTATATCCTTTCTTTTTATGAAATGGAATGAATGAATGGATTTTTTTTTCTAAATTAGGTACAATGCTCAGACTTTTCAGCCATAACTGTTATGAGTTATAAGAGTTATTGCTAGGTACTCTAGAGTTATTGGTTAAATCAGACTATCGTAAATTCATAATTAGCTTTTGCCTCCGGCTCCGCCCACGTGTATGTTGGTAATCACGATAAAGAGTAGCCTATGTTCTTCTTCAAGAATCGGAGTATCTCCATGTCATATGTCATTTAAATCGATGCAGTGGTTTAGCGGTGAAAGTGTAACAGACAGATAGATAGAGTTTCTTTCGAATTTATAATATTAGTTGGATAGAAGAAATAAAGTAGCAAAGAATTTTTTTCTCTTCCTTGTTTTGGCTTACCTTTTATGCAATAGACTTTTCCTATTAACTATAAACTATTCGACTGCCTTGTTGGTCTAGTGGTTAGCGTATGCAGCTGCTGATCAATAGGTCTCGGGTTCGATTCCCGGGTCAGACCAAATATTTGTGTGATCCACAAATATTTGTTTCGAAGTCTGGGTGTTTTTCTATGTATAATATGTATGTATTTACAAAAAAAAGTATGTTTATGTATTTATATTAGTTATTTAGTATCCATAACACAAGCTCTGCTTACTTTGGGACTAGATGATGTTGTGTGTAAGATGTCCAAAATATTTATTTTTATTTATTATAAATATTTATATTAATTAGAAATATATTAATTAGATAATGACACCGCTAGGTAGTATCCCAGAAACATTTTTATGTTATGTACAAACATACATTTAATACCATTCACTAACTGTTAACCCCTTGGGTACATTATACAGCTCACTGTGGACATGGTACTCTATCGAGTAGCCATGTGATTATAGTACAAACCTTATTATGAAAAAATGAGAATTCATAAAAACATATCGTAATTATAGAGATTAATGTGAGTCAGTAATGTAAAAAGCGGCCAAGTGCGAGTCGGACTCGCCCATGAAGGGTTCCGTATCAGCAAGTAACATCATATAAAAGTTCTTGTAGTTCGTTGTAACTTTCATTGATGTTTTTATACTAGTGTATTGATTGGATGAAAGGTAAATTGCGTGTTACGATTTATGACGTATTAAAAAAAACTACTCACTAGATCTCGTTCAAACCAATTTTCGTTGGTAGTTTGCAGGGTAATGTACAACATATATTTTTTTTAGTTTTATCACTTTTTAATTTAGAAGTTAGAGGGGGGGGGGACACACATTTTTCCACTTTGAAAGTGTCTCTCGTACAAACTATTCAGTTTAGAAAAAAATGATGTTAGAAACCTCAACATCATTTTTGAACACCTATCCATAGATAGACACGTATAGGTTGTCACGCAACTCGGCTTTAGTCGCCGGTTTGTGCACGATAGATAGGAGAAAGAGAAATATACCAAATCACGAGAGTTTACAAGAAGTTTAATGTTTTAACAATCAATACAATTAGATAGATATAAACGGAATACAAGGGCTAGTTCGCGAGCACGTTAGGGCGTGGGCTCTTGAGAGTTTGTCGCTGATGCCTCCAGAAATAGGAGACACTTATCTTGGACAGCGTCGCCGTAGAAAAAGGGTGGGCTTGAGGCGCGCGCTGTTCTTATAGCCGCGCGCGGAGTAGCGGGGAGACGCTCGCCTGCTCGCGGGGAACGGGGCAGTGTAACCACGTTACAAGGTTTGATGAAAAAAAAATTTTTGAGTTTCAGTTCCAAGTATGGGGACCCCCAAAATGTATTGTTTTTCTTCTATTTTTATGTAAAAATCTTAATGCGGTTCACAGAATACATCGACTGACCAAATTTCAACAGTATAGTTCTAATAGTTTCGGAAATAATTGGCTGTGACATACGGACGGACAGACAGACAGACAGACAGACTTGACCGTTTTTTGCCATTTGGCTACGGAACCCTAAAAAGCTAAGCCAAAGGTATAAAATAAAATACAAGTCATTTGCTCTGATATGTATGATGAAGCAATATATAGGGGAGTATACAAAACTGAGTCAACTCGCGAAATCAGTCATCGGGTCGATAACCTGATGATTGCAGTACGGACTGATATGATAAGGCAAGTAAAAAGTGACAATATTCGGGCAAATCACCGATATACTTTTGGATGTGTCGTAGTATTGGAATGAAGCAATTTACGTTAATGAGTTTTTTCCGAACTAAAATATCTGTACAAGTAAATAAATTTGAAGTAAATAAGTATGTTATTTGGAAATGAAAACCTTTAAATAAATTCGTATAGAAAAGTATCGGTATGCAAATAACATAAAATCAATTTTTGATTTTTTTGTCTAGTGTTTTGATTAGTCTTGGGACGGCTGAACTGATTTTAACGGACTTGTGGGTGGCAGATAGCTGATGTTACAAGCTAGCTGTTATAATTTAAACTTTTTTTAAGCCGTTTTTTACTAAATGTATTTGAAAGTGTACTTCCATAAAAAAAACTATTTTTAAAATATTTGTCTGTATGTTTATTCCAGGGAATCTCTAGATTTTGACGGAAATTTCACTCGCATGACGTAAGGAGAAACTTAGGAATTTTTTTTAAACCAACTTTGTTTCGTAGCGTTATTCGCGATGTACAACAACAAACGCAGTACATCAGCTTGTCATTTATATATACATACATAGATATAAGGAGGTTCCTACTCAATGGACACTGAAATCAACTACGTACTATCGATGCCGCATTGCATGTACCTGAGTGTCATCTGTAGTTTGGAACTGTGCCCAGAAATCTATCTCTGTTTTACCATGCAATAAGCCCAGTTATAAAACTTTCATATGTGCAATCGAAACACTCTGTGAGGTTGGCGCAATGAATAAAGTGGCTGCTTCACGACACACTGAATATTGCAGGTTCGATTCCTATCTATACAAATAAATTCAATTTAAATGTCTGTTTGCATTTTCTAATTAATAGCTTTTTATAGAATGTATATAAAAGTATAATATAATTATATCTGTATACGGTACTTACATCGGTTTTGAATTTTTTTGTTTGTTACGGCTAATCTTTCGAACGGCTGCGTCGATTTTGATGGGACTTTCAGTTTTAGATAGCTGATGATTTAAGGAGTAACTTCAGCTAATTTTAAGACTACCTTTGCCGGATAACAGCACGGGCCTACGTCGTTTCTTAGGCTTGACTATCTGGGTACAAATTTTCATTTAAACTTGTGCAGTTGTCGCTAACAGACAGGCCGACAGAGGCGGCGGGGTACTTTATTTAATAACATGTAGTGATTCATCATCATCATCATCATCATCAACAGCTTTCAACAGTCCACTGCTGGACATAGGCCTCTCCTTAGAAAGGAGGTTTTGGCCTACCTGTAGTGATTACTTACATCAAAAACATTTTTTTTGTCTGTCTGTTTGTGCCGGCTAATCTCTGGAACAGCTGGATAGATTTTGACGGGATTTTCACTGGCAGATAGCTGATGATATAATGAGTAATTTTTTTTTTTTTTTTTTAGATGTGTATATAATAATATGAGAATCAGATACTGATTTGAATAAAAACCTGTGTACTGATGTTAAAACACTTCATTAAAGCAGTTTCGCACATTAAAAGTGAAAGGAATCCCAATTGGATACGTCTAATGCTGGCTTTAGATCTAACTGAGTCCCGCGGTGTTACTCGCCGTTGTTATAGTAAAGGTAGAAAAGTACAGGTAACGCCGCGGGGAGAAGTTAGCCTAAATATGTAAGCTAAGTTACTGATTATATAATCAGGAGAAGTTATCCTAAAAATGTAAGTTAAGTTACTGATTATATAATCAGTAACTTAGCTTACATTTTTAGGCTAACTTCTCCCCGCGGACTGTACTTTTCTACCTTTACTATAACAACGGCGAGTAACACCGCGGTACTCAGTTAGTTAGATCTAAAGCCAGCATTAGACGTATATGGTAATATTACCAGCTTAAAGTGACAGTCCAGCTATTCGAGAAATTAGATAGCACTGACAGACAGACAGCCAGACAAAAATGTTTAAATTGCTTTTTCCATGTAAGTAACGTTTACAATTTTACTTAGTTTGCATTTAGTAAAAAAATGATATTTTAAAATTCTAAGCCAGTGCTTCAATTTTATTTATTTGTTTAGAAGATAAACAATTAAAGCATTACATCCATATTTTTTTTCTATTAAACCAAAACTTGGTTTGTTTTTATACTGCTATTTTAAATTGTCTCAGTACAGATAACCGCTGGAGTAAGCTTGTTCAGAAGTGGAGACTCCGTATTGGCAAACGTAGTATAGGGCGCCCTCTGGTCAGATGGCGGAACGACTTGCGTAAAACTCCGGTGGAGTCTGGATGCGGCAAATAACAGACCGAGCTCTGTGGTGTGCCTTGAGAGACCTATGTCCAGCCTTTGACTGCAACGGGCTGATTATGATGCAGTACAGTTTAACTCAAAAAATTAAAACCTTATCCAAATCTCTTTTTATCTTTATCTCACAGGTCTGTAAATTATGCAGAAAATTCTAAAGAAAATAATTTAAATAGACAAAAAAAAGTAAAAATATAAAAAAATTGAAAAGTTTTCAATTTGTTTACAGGGCTCGACAGGTACATATGTAAACAAAAGAACTCTACCTGCCCTTTTGTGAATAGAATAGTGTCTTTTAAATATCTAAACAAAAAAAAAAGAAAAGTTTCTATCCGGGACTTTGAAGAAACTGTGTGAATTATTACAAGAGATGTTTTTTTTCTGCATTTGCCTTAATGATTGGCAGTGCGTGAGTAGTATTCCAAACGCCCATTGGTTACGGTGACCGTTTACCATCTAGTTAACCGTGTGCATAATTACCACCTTGGGAATCTATCTAGTACTGTAAGACGTTCACAGGACATGTGGAGAGATGATTCTGGCCAGAACGCCGACAGGAGCGCGACGCGAGAAGCCGAGGATCGAACCATCATCATCATCAGCCTATCTCAGTCATCTGCTGGACATAGGCCTCTTCCATTGCACACCACTCTGATCGATTTTGGGCTTCTCGCATACAGCTCCTGCCAGCTATCTTACGTAGGTCGTCACTCCACTTCGCCTGTGAAACCAAATAGTATGCAATTGGAGAGGTCTATATTCAGCAGTGGACTGCTATGATGAACGACTGATGATGATGAACCTATCTATTTACCACTTGATTTTTGGGGCCTAACATACTTTTTGAAAGAAGTTAAAAGACAACTCCCGTACGCAGGCGCTATCTTTCAAACTTTAAAAGATTTTTGATGACTTTAAACGCTCTAATCTCTGGAAATTTTGATCAGGTTTCCATAATTATTTTATAATTTTGGTCTGGATAGAATATTCATTAAGGAAGGTTAAAGACTATGCAATTACATATTATTATTATTTTTTTTTTATTTTTTTTTTTACGCAATATCACGCTTTAACTTTCAGAGACGATGCAATGACGAAAACCTCAGCCGAAACTGCAAGAAAATAAAATGTTATGAATATGTACTGCTTTGCTGCATTTAATTGACGTTGAATGTCCCCACCTCACTCTCTTTCGACTCAATCAATTTAAGTGAGCAAGAGTGAAAGAGCCTGTTCCAGCAATTGTTGGAATAAATCAAACTGCGTACCTGAATGTGACCTGGATATATACATTGAAAGGAAGCTGTGAAAGCAGGAAATGTGTAGAAAGAAATCGCGTTTGAGTACAACTTGAGAAAGGTGAATGTCAGTGTTTGTGCCTCAATATTGTTAATTAGAAAGATATAAATAAAATGGGTTAGACACGTCGGCTGAATAGAATCACGATAGTTTTTTCTTTAAATGAAAATATGTGGAAATACTTGCACTGTGTTGTAGTTTTCTTTTCATATTAAAACCTATCATTGATTCCACTCTGCCTGATGGAAAGCATGAGTATAATCCAGCAGTAGGGGCCACCATCCTAATCGTGAATGCAGCATGGTGACACAAACCATGGCAGCTTATTCCTGAAACAACTCAATATATGAATTTATCTAAGCACTAGGCTTTTTTCGCGACTCCACTCGCGTATGTGTTGGTAATTACCGTACAGAGTAGATTATGTTCATCCCCAAGATCTCCATGCCAAATACCGTAACGTATAATAATAGTAAGTTTCTATATATTAAGGATTTTGCTTAACCAGCAACAAGACTTGTCTCTTTACCAGCGAAACAAAAAAACAACCAGAAATGTACAAGGTCACACGCGAAAGTCGGTGTATGGTTACGTGTGAGACAAACTGGCAGACCTTATTCCACTATAAAGAGATGAAACTTTCAAAGGTAGCTCCATCTAGTATCAAAATGCGATCACTAGCTGCCAATTAGTTGTTTATAAGGAAAACGCTAGGTTATGAGGGTTAGCAAAACCAACTTGTGCTAGGTAGCAAGTCTATATTGTTAGAAGAGTATGTATGTCGTTGTATTATGTCATCGCGAATGCAATGTTATGCATATTTATATTTAGGTCATTATATAGTTAAACTCATTGATTTAGCAAAGTGCTTTTATAGTAATTTACTTAGTTACTTGTGATTGTGATCTGCACTAATATTGAAAATTCGAAAGTAACCTGGCAAATTTCTAAGTAGCAGCATTGTTTTTTTTGAAATTTGGCACTTACTTTGATTTTAAGGAAAGATTTAGGTTACTTTTCGTAATAAAATGGCAATTTTATTACGGATCCCTAATTTTGAAAAAAAGATAGCCTATAGCCTTCTTCGATAAATGGACTACCCAACACTGAAAGAATCATTCAAATCAGACCAGTAGTTCCAGAGATTAGCGCGTTCAAACAAACAAACAAACTCTGCAGCTTTATAATATTATAAGTATAGATACTAATATTATAAATGCGAAAGTAACTCTGTCTGTCTGTCTGTTACGCTTTCACGCCTAAACGACTGAACCGATTTTGATGAAATTTGGTATGAAGATAGAACTGAACTTGGGAAAGGACATAGGCTACTTTTTACCGCGATAACCGACATACATGCGTGCGGAGCCGCGTGCGAAAGCTAGTACTCTTATAATTCATTGTGTGATTATCTGTTTTTAATTTTAGACATTTCTCTACAGTTTTAGTAAGTAAATTTACTTTATTAGTTTGGTCGGGCCAAAAAGTGAATTTGGGTTTTTCTTAGGTAATTCCTAATAGCAGCCTGGAGTTTGGAAGTTTGGGAGGAGGGAGAGCACGTAAAGCCGTCGGTCCTGGTTGTCATGAACATCTATGGCAATCGTCATTGTGTGTGTGTGCAAATTGTGACTCAAATTGTAATTATCGCATTTAAGAATATTGTCTGGACTTTAAAAGAGACGGTGATACCTGAGTTTCTTTTGTCCTTTCTTCTCAGGGCTAGTCCAGTTAGGAAAGGCCGAACTCATCTGCTCAAAAAAAATGTTTAACTTGCAAAAGTGTTCATGTAACCTAATTTCAGAATAAATTATTTGATTTGATTTCATTTACCAGCTATTACGAGGCAGGAGGGCTCCTTGACAGTACATTAGTATAGATAGAACTTCTAGCATCCAACTTCATATTCTACAATTGCCCTGATATTATCATATCATACGTTGATACTGATATGATACGTTTAATCTATAATTAATTTGTTACGATGGACCACCCTTATTCGGAGTGCCGATGATGTTTAGCATTCCTGAGTGACTCTTAAGGATCATGCTCTATCATATTTCTTACGCATGATAACGAGATATTATTTTAATAAGGTACATTGCATTAACAAGACTCAAATACAGTAAGAGGTGGTTGATTTTGTCTTGTTTTATATTAATTACTAGCTTTCCGCCCGCGGCTTCGCCCGCGTGGAATTCGTCTTACATGATTTTATGTTATCAAACAGGATATAAGGAACTTCGACACAAATTTTCGTCCTCTATTTCAAACCCTTCTAGCTTTATTTTATGTCCGATAAAAAGTATCCTATGTCCTTTCCCCAAATTCAGTTCTATCTTCATACCAAATTGCATCAAAATCGGTTTATTGGTTTAGGTGAAAGCGTAACAGACAGACAGACAGACAGAGTTACTTTCGCATTTATAATATTAGTAGGGATTACAACATCGGAAAGTAGAGATTTCATCAAACTGAACGCACCCCAATTTTTTGAAAGAAGACGAAATAGGGTGAAATAATTAAATATTTCAAATCAAAAAATTACAGTGTATTCGGGACATAAAAAGGTAAGTTTTCACTACACTTCGTTTAAAAATTATTTGATTTGTAAAAGATAAAAATAGAAAACCAAAAACTTTTTTTAATTTTTCACTTATAATTTGAGGTTATGTGAAAAAAAGTGTAAATAAAAAATCGGCCAAGTGCGTGTCAGGCCACGCACAGGAAAGGGTTCCTCAGTCACCTCAGTCCATAATGGTACGTGGATTAGAAATTGTATCCAATGGATAATTGTTAAGTTTACGTATTAACCCCTTCCTCAGTCACCTCAGTCCATAATGGTACGTGGATTAGAAATTGTATCCAATGGATAATTGTTATGTTTACGTATTAACCCCTTCCTCAGTCACCTCAGTCCATAATGGTACGTGGATTAGAAATTGTATCCAATGGATAATTGTTATGTTTACGTATTAACCCCTTCCTCAGTCACCTCAGTCCATAATGGTACGTGGATTAGAAATTGTATCCAATGGATAATTGTTAAGTTTACGTATTAACCCCTTCCTCAGTCACCTCAGTCCATAATGGTACGTGGATTAGAAATTGTATCCAATGGATAATTGTTAAGTTTACGTATTAACCCCTTCCTCAGTCACCTCAGTCCATAATGGTACGTGGATTAGAAATTGTATCCAATGGATAATTGTTATGTTTACGTATTAACCCCTTCCTCAGTCACCTCAGTCCATAATGGTACGTGGATTAGAAATTGTATCCAATGGATAATTGTTATGTTTACGTATTAACCCCTTCCTCAGTCACCTCAGTCCATAATGGTACGTGGATTAGAAATTGTATCCAATGGATAATTGTTATGTTTACGTATTAACCCCTTCCTCAGTCACCTCAGTCCATAATGGTACGTGGATTAGAAATTGTATCCAATGGATAATTGTTAAGTTTACGTATTAACCCCTTCCTCAGTCACCTCAGTCCATAATGGTACGTGGATTAGAAATTGTATCCAATGGATAATTGTTATGTTTACGTATTAACCCCTTCCTCAGTCACCTCAGTCCATAATGGTACGTGGATTAGAAATTGTATCCAATGGATAATTGTTATGTTTACGTAATAATGCGTTAACTTTGTATGACGTTTTCCAAGTAAGCACATTGTAGAAGTTAAGCCTCTGTAACTCCTGCACTAACAAAGTCATCTAATTCGTTATAGTTTTCATTTAAAGTTCATTATATGGACCACTATCACGAATTTTTCCAGATTTTTTGAGCCGGCCGTTTAGCTTTTAGAGGGGGAGGATTCCCGGTTTTACAAAAAAGTGGCCTTTAAAGTGGAATTTCTCGCAAACGGATTTCTAAATTTAAAAATTGTCTTAACAACCATGTAATGTTTTTAAAAGACCTATATAATGATATCCCACATGATGAGGTAGCCGCGAGAAAAAAAAAAACATCCACATTTTACGTGTCGGGGAGGTACCCTAAATAAAAATATTTTTCATAATTTTATTGTAGCACTTTGTCGACGTAATTACAATACATATTCATGCAAAGTTGCATCTTTCTAGCACTTACTGTTTGGATGGTAAGTCGAGGACGGACGGACGGACGGACAGACGGACATGACGAATCTATAAGGGTTCGAAGTCTTAAACTTAGGAATCCTAAAAAGTTGTAGATCTTTTAATTACTTACAACTTTGCCATTTAACTTTTTTCCATAGGACTTGTAGTTTTGCCGGAAATTGAGATAAACCGTTTTATACCCTCTCAGCTTCCTAGCCTTATTCCCAATTTACCCTTTGTTTTATATATTTAGCCATTCAAAGTGACTCTACCCTGCTTGATGGAAAGCATGAGCAGAATCCAAGAGTCGGGGCTACCACACTTGCTGCGAATGCAGACAATAATGTATGGCGGCCCACACTATGGCGGCTTAGTGAGATGCTTTTTCACGCCCCGTCCGAGGAGGACCCGAAAAGCTCACCCCCCGCCCCTACCCGACCCCCCTGAGATCGCAGATCGCCCGTAAATTATTTTACCTTTCATTTTTATAATATTCTCCTCCTTTTCCAATGGGTTTTATCGTACTATAATTTTGTTTTCAAAAATTATCTACCCTGCTCTACTGGTCTTTATGTCATTTACAAACTATCATTAAGGTTGCCATGCAAGTGTGTTATGCCTAGCAACCTGTGAAGTTTTGACAGGAGATAAACAGTGATACATTTTGACATCTACGATTTATGTATTTTTATAATCACCTAGGCAAAAAGGGAAAAACCTTTGTATCTCGATTATTGCAGTAAAAAGTAGCCTATGTCCTTTCCCAAGTTCAGTTCTACCTTCGTACCAAATTTCATCAAAATCGGTTCCGTGGTTTAGGCGTGAAAGCGTAACAGACAGACAGACAGAGTTACTTTCGCATTTATAATATTAGTATGGATTACCAGCATAACTAGAACTATTATTGTAACTGTAAAGATTGGACTCTTATAGTTTTATGTGGGTGTTGTGGATGGGTATTTAGATAAATTTGAACTTTATTAACTTCTTTTGCAGCATGAGTAGGATCCAGGAATGGGGCCACCACACTAGCTGTAGCTGTTGAACTTGAAGTAGGTATCTTATGAAAAATTTCACTAACTATTCTTAAACCGTTTCCTTACTAGGTGCCCCTTAATGTATATAGCCCTTAAATTTCAAAAGACATCTAAGCACTTAAGTGTCCCTTAAAGGTTAGTGAAAATGAAAGCACTAAAGGTTATCTAACTCTCATAAAGTGATCCCCTATATTTGTCAGTGTGGTGACGGATTAACAATACAGAGTGTCACCACCCCTATTTATCCCGCGGGTGTCGTAAAATGTGACTAACTCATAAACTACGCAAGACAACATCGATGCAAAGAGAAGGAAAACTTGAAACCAACCCTATCTAACAACCGTCTGGCCAGCGTGGTATAGGAGGTTTTGGACTAACCTCCTTTCTAAGGAGAGGCCTATGTCCAGCAGTGGACTGTTGGAGGCTGTTGATGATGATGATACTTAAACCGTTTCCTTACTAGGAGCCCCTTAATGTATGTAGCAGTTAAATTTTAAAAGTCATCTAAGCTCTTAGCTTTCCTTTAAAGATTATTAAAAACGAAAATATCACTAAAGGTTACCTAACTCTCATTAAGTGGTCCCTTAAATTTAGAAGATGTTAATGGAGTACTAGCCATTTATAACATAACAATAAGCGCGATTTACACCGTGGGACTCAGCTAGTCCTACTAATATTATAAACGAGAAAGTTTGTGAGTATGTACATATGTGTGTATGTATGTTTGTTGCTCTTTCACGCTAAAACTACTGAACGTATTTTAATAAAACTTTACAGTAATATAGCTTATATATCAGAATAACACATAAGATACTATTTACTGCAATAATCGAGATACACGGCGATAGGTGGTTATAAAAATAAATAAATCGAGGATGTCAAAATGTATCACTGTTTATCTCCTGTTAAAACTACACAGGTTGCTATGCATAACACACTTGCATAGCAACCATAATGATAGTTTGTAAATGGCTAATTTATCCAGAAAATACGCGGGTAGCACCACGGAGAGCCGCTAGTCAGAAATATAATGTATTGGTTACTCGTAGGTATGTCGTTTGGAAACCACTAATTTAATTATGATCTCTTCAGTAATTAAGGCGTGATCATGAGACGAATACACAGACAAACTCACTTTGAAGTGTTTATTACTTCGGAAGCCAGAATTCTTACCTAACCAAAATATTTAAAACTAGCTGATCCCCGAGGTGTCACATGTGGTTGTTGTGTACACGCGAGTAACGCCACGGGGCCAAGTTAGTCTAAATAAAAGAAGAAAATCGAAATCAGTAAAGTCGTTTCAGAGATTAGCAAGAACAATCAGACAGACGGACAGACAGACACGACAAGTAGTACTATTTTAAATGCTGTGCAAATAGATGGATGAGTTTTTGACGGTAATATCGTAAATAAGGTCAAGGGAAGCCCAAGGTTGCAAGACAGCAGAAGATACTTGATTTTAGTGAAAAGCAGTTACATTGCAATTACAAACATACATTTCAATTTTATTTGTTGATATCGATGTCTCTGCAATGCAAAGTAACACAGACTGTTACTTTATTCAATCATCACATCTCTATCTCATACGTATAATACAGAAACAAGAAAACGGACAATACAAGCACTGTTTATCAACTCCTAAACTCTATAACTCGTTTTTGATAACTTTTCTCACCCATTAAATAATCATTGTTGAGCCCTCTTATCACCAACGTGACGTAGACTTGATAACAAAATGACGTCATAGGTAATAAAAATACTTCATTATTGACCGGTTAATGACATCAATGTGTAACCTTTACCTTGTGTCAGCTGTTTACCTAAACTATTTAATTAGGTCGCATAATTCTTGCAGCACTGATAGCTGCTATTTATAGTTTTTGCTTAAGGAAATATTTATGTGGTGGTGTGCGTGCGTTGTAGTTATGTAGGAGTTTAGTGTAGTGAAATTCTCGTGTTTTATTGTAGTAGTGTATAGTGTTGTGAGTGTGAGTAGCCAGGCTTAATTAAATTCATTATCAAACTAAATCTCAAGTTGTTTAGTGTATTAAATGTTATCATCTTCCTAGCTTTTATTATTTCAAAGAATATTTAGGGTCGGCTGCTAGTTCAACCAGTTTTAACAGAATATCACTTTTGCCATGGAGCGACTGGCATCGTCGCAACCCTGAACCCAAAGGCTGAAAGACGAACGATTGCCAAAGTTGTCATGACAACCGGGACCGATAGCTTAACGTTCTCTTCGAGACATATACGTGGAACATTGCTATTTGCCATACTCCTGGCTGCTATTATGACTTTCTTATGAGAAAAACCCAGCGATTACCCCCTTGGGAGTTATCTGTGGAAAAACCCAATAACATTCCGACCCAGGGATTTGAACCCGAGACCTCTTGATTAGTAGTCCGCATGCACTATCATCATATTACATAGAACGGCATCTATCCCAAACTAAGCACAGCCTTTATTATGGGTACTAAGACAACTAACGTAAATACATACAGATACTCTGTTTTTTGTAAAAACATACCTATTATAAATTAACTAAAAACTCCCTATCACACAAACAATTCGTTCGGAATCGAATCCGAGACCTCAAGCACAGCATTAGCAAACGCTACCACTTCACCACCGTGGCAGTCACCCATGCGTTATGCACCCATGTATGTTCATTGGCGGTCCTAACGCCCTGGCTCTTAGTATGCTTTAGATGGTGTTGCAATTCGTTGTGAAAAAAAGTGATAAAAAGGTTTTTGAATGAACCATTTTGAGTCAAATAATTTGCGTGGGTGACCCAAGCTTCGGCACAAATACTTGTAGGCCGGCTAGACAGGGATTTAACAGAAAAAATATAAGTACTGTTACGTACTATAGGTACGTAACAGTACTTATATTTTAAATTATTTTTTTTTTGCTTGGCTCAATTTTGTTACCGAAAGCATCCTGACTATCTCTATTAAACAAAATTGGCATAGAAGGCAGCATCTGGACGATCTACGATCTGCTCACGCAAAGAAATCTTGACGACACCACAGTTGCACAGAATCTTACATCGTTTCTTAATTCAAACTAAACAATAAAACACAATTATGTCACCAAAACAAAAAGGATTTAAGAGTACTTTTAAGTGTAAAACATTATTGTTTTGATTTTATCCAAACAACACAAGGCATCGTAAGAATAAGCATAGATAATACACTATATCTGAGAATAAGAATGGAAACATTTTTGACAGATCAACGACGCGAAATCGGGCGGGCAGAGCGCGCGCACGTTTCATTTTATGAATTTTTTTTTTAAATAATTATTAATAAAAAATTATTTTAAATATATTTATAATTATTTCACTGTATAGTTTAGTAATAAAGTAAAGGTATATAGAGAAGTATTATTTATAAATTTATAATGGCTTCAGCTAACAAACTTATAGTAGCAGCAACTTAAAAAAAATATTGTTATTTATGTAAATTTGAAGTGTCATTTATAATTATGTATCTATCTATAAATTATATAGATCGCGTTTCTTTGGAAGTTTGTTAAATCTAGGCTATTTTCATTCATAAATATGTAATGAATCCATGATATGCATTCATTTAAAAAAATATAAACTTTGCAAATAAGCAGTGTAGCTTTATAATTGCCGTGCATGAGATATGTGAGGATATTACTAATATTATATCATTCAAGAATGCCCAAATTGAGTGATTTGCATAAATTGATATGTTCGAATGTGAACTTGGACACCAAACCCATACATTAATCGGCAAGTGAGCCACTTGAAGTCGCGTTGTCGCGTATCCATCAACGCGCCAAGTGTTTGTAATTCTCTGAAGGTTAATTCTCGTCAGTCATCACCGCCAGCGTTTATTAGACTTGATTAGTCCGTGCTCCGACTCTTATCAACAACACACTTTGTAACAAATTGCCACACACTATGAACAATTTGTTGCCAGAACAAAGTATTGTAGGTACTAGTTGCTAGCGTTAGCGTGGTAGAGCTAATCGATTTTTTTGTTGTAAATAGCACTGTGATGTTTCGGTGACACGGATAGGGACGTCGAATTGCCTCTGGAATTGAAAAACCGTTAGGTATCTCTAATAACATTACATATTATCAATGAAATTGGACAAGGAGATACTTTGATTCTTGATTAGGGACATAGGCTACCCTTTACCGCGATAAACGACATACATGCATGCGCAAACGCTAGGATTTTATAAAATAAATAATAGCTAAAGTACGTGACTCCACTATTAACCTAAGAGTATGAAAAATATATGTTCGCCGACTTTTAGACCTACCCGATATGCACACAAAGTTTCATACAAATCGGTTTAGCTGCTTCGGACACCGCGACACAAGAATTTTATATTTAAGATATTTTTATCATTCGCCTACTCTGACTCATGGAAAGCATGAGTAAAATCTAAAAGGGGGTCAACTTACTTGTACACCACCGTATGGCGACCGACACTAAGGCGGCCTAGTAAGATGTTTTTTTCACGCTCCGTTTAAATAATACATTATTAACTTACCATGATACCTTTGGGCTATAAAGTAGTACTAAATACAGGTAATAATAATAATACTTGGATTTTTGAACATTCAGTGACAGGCAGTTACTGTCTGCCTAGAAACATTGACTTGACTTCTACTTAACTTGACTAGTGGCAGTACCATTGAGTGGTATTCCAATTATCAAAGTCACTATATACCTGATTCTCTATAGGTTAAACGAGTAATTGGATCCAGACAATATACTCCATATTGTCTTAAATATTAAACGCTTGAAATTGAGACCTTCAAATGACCAAGTCTGCGAGGATGAGACATCATATTTTGTGTTGCGAAACATTGTCATTGAAATTGATGGTCGTTCCTTTAAGTAACAATTTAGTAGATACTATTCAGTGAAATGTTTTTTTAAGTCAATTGGGAAGTAACTATGTCTGTATCTTATACATTCATTGCAATTCATTGTATGTAAGGAACCGAGGAAGGATATAAGCCACACGGGTGGAGCCGTGGGCAAAAGCTAGTATTATAATAATATACTACAAATTGTTTCTTATCGGCACACTCACACAGAATGAAAATTCACCAGGAATTTAGATTAGAGCATGTATATCGAATGCGCAACATTATTACACAATTTAACGCAATTACCACAAAATTCAGTGTTTTCGATGTCGTTGTAGTAATTTCATCCACTTGGGTATGATGCGTAGGTACCGTAACTTTCGTTCAAAACTTCAGTCAAAACGTCACCTCGACTCTCCTGCCTTGCCTTATCGTTGGGATGACGTCAGTCTTATACATTTCTTTAGTTTTCTAATAATGTTTACGTTTTAAAGAATATCTAATTTTCTGGAAAGGCCATTCAGTCTACTGTAAATATGTATAAAGAAATGTTGTGTTACTAGAAGATATTTCTTATATTTCCTTGACGATAAAATCTACTAAATACCAAAAAATATTTTTTATTAAGTGATCTGTATACTTGTCTGAGTTTCGAATGGTGATAGCGACAAAATGTTCTACAGCATGTGGAGTAAGATAAATTCTTGCTCGACTTCAGTCTTTCATCGTCCCTGACCTGAATTTGAAACTCCTTTCTAAAGAGGTTTATGTCCAGCCGTG
The DNA here is from genome assembly GCA_932526445.1 of Phragmatobia fuliginosa. Classification (NCBI taxonomy): domain Eukaryota; kingdom Metazoa; phylum Arthropoda; class Insecta; order Lepidoptera; family Erebidae; genus Phragmatobia; species Phragmatobia fuliginosa. The sequence continues at coordinate 10,819,740 of OW052074.1, read as the reverse complement.
AACAGTGGACCAGACGCTGTTGGGTGGATGTAGTGATGTGAAATTGCTGGCATCTTCATTAGTATTATTTTTAGTTACATGTTAAGATGTGTAAAATTTACGAATTTCTTAGTTGAGGAATACTTGCCTTTTCCTGTGGCTCATATAATATCAAAGTAGTCCATGTTCTTCTCCAAGGTCCAATGTATCATTAAACCGTAATTTATAAAAATTATAAGACAGACATTCAGATAGACAGACAGAGTTATTTTTGAATTCAAAATATTTGTTTGGATTTTAAGTAAATCACAAATTGGTAGTAGTCGGTAATAATTAATCATTCTGCACCGTTTTCCCGGCCTCCGAAGACAGGGAGAATGATGCAGCATTATCTAACCAGGCTCCCATGGTATGGGTCTTATGGGTCATCATGCTACATTGCCTACCCTCACAATGAGAATGGTAACCCCTACTCCTAGTTTCTACTTATGCTTTCCATCAGGCAAAGTAGAGTCAATTTGGTAGTAGGTATATAAAGAAAAAAGTTCTTATGGATGACTTCACAGAATAAGGTACATATGCTTCCATGTACTCTTACGCTTAAGTTGAGCTTCAGACGAAAAAGTTGCCTTTTCCATACAACAAAAACTAGGAAAAAATGAATAATTCTTATTTTTAGTAAAATCAGCTCTCTCGATAACGCCATTACTAGACACATCTCTTTACCAACTTCAATATTAAAGTCCTTAAAATACGGTTAACTAAAGAGATTTCTAGAATAAAAGACATTAATAAGAAAAAAAGGTCTTTTTATATAACTCAAACGACAATATTGAGCAAAAGTATCTCCCATACTAGAACGGTCTTGAAATGAATACTTAACAGTGAAATTAACAGGATGTTGCGTAAAACGGAGCGGCATATTTAGTGTCTCGAACTGCTCTCTTTTCGGTGCTGTTCTGAATAGTAAAAAAGTCTTATTAACTTTATTACTATTTCAACCGACTTTATTAAGCGGTGATTATTATTTTATTTGTTTTTCTTTATATATTTTTTTTCTGAGCATATTATGTATGTGATTATTTTTGATTTAAATAGAAAGCAATCAGAGAAAATATGTTTTTTTATTTTTAAACTGATCCATAAATGACCTTAAAAAACGCTACAGAAAATAGCTTTTATTCTAATAAAAAATTACGACTATTACATTACTTATTTTTTAAAGAACAACTCATGTACCAAGATTACATACTGTATCGCAGAGACTTTACAAACAGACATGAAAAGGACTCAGAGCAACAATTTGTGGACAACACTTTCCACTCTCACTTATCATGTGAAAACTGAACCCACAATATCAGCAAGTATCGATTTGACGACCGATTCTACTAAACAAACCCTGAAAACAAACAGTTACCTACATATTGTTAAATAAATTTACTAAACTTGTTTATGAAGTACACAGATAACAAAAATATTTCGTATAGTGTCGAATTGAGAATACAAAGTATCACCACTACTATTTATCCAATACGTCATAAGAGGTAAATAAACTAAGCAGAACATCAGTGATAAAAAGAATGAAAACTTAAAACAATCCCTACCCTATGTCAGCCATAGATTGGTTGTCACCAGCGTGTATGGCGCGTATAGTAGGCCTGAACACCAAAACTTATGGCCAGCAGTTGACTTCTCTCAAATAGCAACAACTACAAGAAAAAAACATAACTAAATGATTTTAAACCCTTCTTGAAACTCACTCTAATATATAAATATAACCCAAATGACTAGATCGCCCTTTGATAAGCCCTCTACACTTCTACACAGATTCCACTACGTTCATTATAAGTATACCCACTTGATATCATCGTCATTAGACCAATGTTGCTCTCGAATATAAAACAATATTTCTAACATTTTGTGGCTCTACAATCACAATTTGACTATACTCACAATACTCTAAAGTAAACTCTATCACATTTAAGTAAAGTTTATTTTCAATTGCACAGAGTTTTTGACAGTTATCGTCTGACCGCGGATGCTGGATTTAGGTGGAGTAAACAGGTTTTGGACCGTACTTGCGTCGTCTAGTAGTTTGAGGTGCCTCTTCTGTGGCCCGAGCTTTGATTCTCATGTCACTTGCCTTGGACCCATTGATGATAGAATTTTTTATTGAAAAAATATCAGATAACAAATACTAATAGTCAGAGTAATATTACTCTCCTTAATAAATAATAATATGGATCTACCGTTTGCGTCAGAAAAAGATAGGTATCCTAGTATAAATTTAAAAAGTTTGATATCTTTAAATGCAAACAGGCTACTTCACTCTCCACAACTAAACTATCAACTATTATGTTTTCTGTTACTACTTCTTCATATTTTAATACCTGCTTAAATTGAAATCATTTTTCATTTCGAATCAATAATTTTTCATTCCATGACGGGAAGCTTTGGTTCATTAGATTCAAAAACTACCAACTGCACTTACCATTTCCCTGCATTTGCCGTTGATCTACTTGTTAAGGTCTTAATTATTCTTTAAATAATCGTGAACGGCTCTTGTGAAGAACCTTGTGGGATATTTTTGTCCAGCCGTGATCGTCTTTTAGCTGATGGTGAATTGTAACTACCGTAATCAAACGTAGCCGTATTAGCCACTGCTGGATTCTACTCATGCTTTCCATCAGGCAGAGTAGATAAAAAAAAACATTCAAACATAAATTCCGTAGCCTTAGTATATTGGTATTGATTTGGTATATTTATAAAGTTGTTTAATAATAAATCTACAACATGCTTTATTTTAAAAATAGATATATCAATGTTGTAATACGAGACGATTGTCAAACTTAGAAGCGCAATATCGTACACATACCTCATTCGAATAATCTTTTTATACCTTTCAGTAATCGTATCTTGGAGTCGAAAACTCTCTCCGTGAGTGACTCGGATTTCTCGCTCAACACGTTTATCGCTACCCGTTCTTCATAGGTCAGTCAGCTGCCCAAAATATTAGAAAATGCTTTAGATTTATATGAGTCAGGGGAACAAACTACAACTATTGCTGATGAATTAGATATGCAGTTTAAGTTAAAAATATCGTTACACAGTGATATTTTCAGACTTATGTGAGTATGAGCTATAATAATTTTAGTTTTTTAACAGGCCTTTTAAATAGTGGATAGTGATCCTAAACGTAGACTCCATTTCCACCTAGGATAGTCCCAAGAATTTCTTCTGTGTTTAGACGTAATTTATAACCAGTATATAGGTTTTTAGACATAGATATGTAATGATTTTCGGATGTCTAGTTCTCCGTACAGTCTCTGCCTAATTTGGGATTAGGTGAGCTTGTGTAAGATGTGAGGTTATAAGAAAGGTCTCTAATAATTATTGCAGACTTTATCTAAATTATTGATTAATGATATAAGCTTCTCTATACCGCGATACACAGCATACTCGCGAGCGGAGCAGCGGGAAAAGCTAGTAATATTTATCAACATAAACATACTATCACAATATGTTATCTAAACATGTGAATGCTATATAGTAACGATATAATCAACACTGATATGAACATGCGTCATAATCTTTACTTTTTAATGAACCTGTATATAGAAATAAAGTCAGTTCTTTGCTTTAATAGTTATAGAGTATTATCATTTTGTACAATCATTATGAATCATCGCCCCGTTTGAGACTTAAACGTTGGACGATCTCTGAAAAACCCAACACAATATTTAGATATGTAAGATTACTTGGGGATTTCGTTAGAATTAAATTCATTGATTTGTTAAAACTTAAACTAATAGGATGTTTAACTTAATTTAAGTTTTTTTTTATATAAAACTGAATGTAGCATCGATGTGGTAAAAATTAGACTAAAACTATTTGACGCGAGTTGTGTATCGTGTTAAAATAGCAGCTTAATCTGGTACAAAACTTTTTCGAGTTATTGAAACGCAAAAAGTTAACTTAATGTTATATAAATAGATATAAGAATTGTTGATACGCGGCTCCGCTCGCCTCCATTTCATCCTTAATCATCTAGGGAACTAAAAAATAATTTAAGTCCTATTCTCAGGCATGTTGTATAAACAACATTTTTTATAAGAATCAAAATATGGCAAATAACATTGTGACACGAAAATTTTATACATGTAATATATTACAAATACATAAATAAATATAAAATAAATTGAAGAAATACTTATAGGTACTATATATGTTTATATACTTTCGTTTCATCCAAGTATCTACCGGGCGTGCTGTGATAGTGAGAGGTTACTATGGCCTAAAACGTACACCTTCAGCATCCGACATCAATCCGATCCCATATCGATAAGCCAGCTTTAATTCTGAGAATTTCGGTAATCAGTTCACTGGTAACGACATACCAGCGAGTGTCGAGTCTTCAATTAAAAAGTTTTTTTTAATTAGACCTATTTCTTAACCTTATAGGTTAATGTTATTTTCTTTATTTAAGTTAATTTTAAGCTTTGATTTTGTTTCGTTTTTTATGGCAACATTAATAGACAAATGTAGATTAAATAAGTGTAAATTTCAATAAGAAGGTATTTAGGACACTCAAGGGTAACACTTCAAGCCACTCTAGTTTTTTTTTACTTTTTTTGTTTGCAATGAGGTGAGTAAATTTAGACCTGTCCAGGCTTATCTTTTCTTTCAACATATGCATATAAAAACAGCAATTCTTTTTTGAATGTTTTAATATATTTAATTTGTTAACACTTAACACTGTCTCGTTGGTGTAGTGGTTAGTGTATGCAACTGCTGATCATGTGTTGTTGAGTTTTGCTTACAGGATATTCTTAATAACAGCCCGGAGTATGGAAATTTGGCGGTGATTCACGTCCGTGCCTCGGAGAGCACGTTAAGCCCTGTTGGTCCCGGTTGTCATAAACATATATGGCAATTGTTATTGGGAAGTCAGTGCCCTTAAATAAATATATATATCAACCTTCGAATTTCAGTTCTCTAGTAGCTGACCCCAAATAATCTTGGGAATAAAGGCTAGGAAGATGATGTTGCTACTTACGGTGAGTTCCGAAATCATGTTACCGATTTTCATTTCTTTTAGTCTTTTTTTTTATATATTTAGCCTACCAAAGTGACTCCACCCTGCCTGATGGAAAGTATGAGCAGAATCCAAGAGTGGGGGAGACCACACATCATTGCCGCACATGCAGACAGTAAAGTATGGCGGCCCCCACTGTGGCGGCTTAGTGATCATAGTGGGAAGGAAACATTTGGGCTGGCAGTGAGTTCCAGCTTTTGACTGCTCGGCATAAGAAGGAAGAGCCGAACCGTTTCGTTCTGGTGCGTATTTCCTCTACACTGAAGCGGAGACTTCCAAGTCCAGCACGTCCACTAAGGTCTTTTTCTGAGGTGTCTTAAATAGCATATAAATATCACACTAAGACCAATAGGAGCCGAGCATGAGTGAAACTCTAGTAAGTAAGTATGTATCTATATATACATATTATGGTTATTACGCAAAGTATGCCTGTCTCCTCTGTTTTTATTCAATCGCCATAGTAAAAAAGGATATCTGTAAAATTAAAATTCTTTTTTAACAAACATGTCAGCATTTTACACGTAATGGCAGCGACGCATCAAAGTTGATAGTACATATACATCAAAGTGAGTATGATAATACATATTTAGGACATCTAACACACACTGCTTTCAAACTAAACAGAGCTTATACTATGAAAGTAAGATTGACTGATAGAATATTGTATACTGTTTAGTAAATACTCGCAAATTATATATGGAAAATACCCAACCGACCGACCAGTACGTTCCAAGATTTGAACCCGAGATCTGTGAGGCACAGCAATCGCATACACTACCTTTTCGCCACCGAGGCAGTTGTATATCGCATAATAGTATCTAACGAATAATATTATTGGTTGCTCTGTCCTTAAATATCAAGAGTCAAGGACACATCTATATATCTGGACGTGGCTGAATCCTTTTTTCAAATAGCGGTCGTACCACTTAAAATATTTTAGATATCCATATTCAACGAAATCGCCACTTATTTACATCATGTAAAAACATGTTACAAATAAATATTCAGAAAATCACGATTATTTTATATATACATACATATATTAAGTCCACCGAAGTGACTCTACTCTGCCTGATGGATAGCATGAGTAGAATCCAGGAGTAGGGGCCACCATGTTCATTGTGAGAGTAGGCAATGTAGCATGGTGACCCATACCATGGCGGCGTGGTTACATAATTCTGCATCATTCTCCCGGCCTTCGGAGGTCGGGAGAATGATGCAGAATCATTGAGCCTCCGGTCTCACACTTACCAACGAAATATTCCTTGCTATGGTTTATGTGCATTTATATATATACTAATTTTTAAATTTGAAATATACTCAAGAGCATTAAGGCAGGCCCAAAAAGATGGGGCTCTAAGTCACATAAAGGCATATAATGATATAAAAATCGTAAAATTCTTTAATAAACAAATTTGCATAGCACTATTTGCAATTTACACTGCATTGTCTGTACTCGCGGTGAGGATGTGACCCTTACTCTTGGATTCTACTTATGTTTTCCATCAGATAGGGTAGTGTCACTTTGGTAGGCTGTAAAAAAAGACATGCACCCTCCTGACTGACAAGTGGTATATTTGATACTATGCTTGAACTTTTTTTCTCTAGAGCTACTCTAGCATTACTAACTTGAAGTATAACCGCTAGTCTCACTATATTCTTAGGTAGAGAAGTATCTTATTTTTCCAGGTATTTCCAACAAAGTATTTTTTTTAACTTGTGAAAACCACCACGGGCCCATACCACACCGAGGTTTGCCGTTGGGTGGTGTGTTGGCTCCGCGGTGACCGACTAACACAACACGGTGTGATACTCTGCGCCTGAGATAGGAGAGGTCCAGGAACTGCTATTATTAAGACTTATTTAAATCTTAATATATTAACCGTTATAGATTCTGTGTCTTTACTTGCCCAGATACACTGTATTCGATGAGACAGCACTGTGGATACTTATTTAGGTACATGCATGAATTCACTTCCGAGATCATCATGATAGTCACGTGGTTGAAGTCGGTAATGAGAGTAATGTTCGCAAGCCGCCCGCGGTGACGTTTGTTAACATACAGCAATGTTTCAAAGCGCGAAGGTGACAAATAAATGTTGTTCATAACTATATAGAAGGAATGTTTTTCGTGGCATTGTTGCATATCGTGGTTATATCGGCAAGAGTTAAGGAACTTTCAAGGTAGTAGTCACTCTGATTTCGGTACAAACGGGCCAGATCTACCGGAGCAGTACTACCCTCACTCAGAAGACCAACCTAAAACTATAGCAATCTTGCTGTCGTATGTGTGTGAGTGAAAATAACCGCCATAGTGTGGATCATCATACTGTATTATATGCATTCTATTGACCTCTTGGATTTTGTGTGATCCGCAAATATTTGTTTCGGAGTTTGGTAGTTTTCTATGTATAATATGTATAGTATGTTTATGTATTTATTTCAGTTGTCTAGGATCCATGATACAAGGTCTGCTTAGTTTGGGGCTAGATGACGTTGTGTGTTAATATGTCCGAAATATTTATTTTACTTATGCTTATAGTTTCACGCAGAGTCGAATCACTTTATCAAGCTCATACATACAAATAAATCAGGTCTCAACTGTAAAGTAGAAATAAATTAGCAGAAGTGGTATCATAACCATTAAACAATTTGAACTATGTTATACTAATTATATTTACAAATAATGTAGTCAATATCAGTTAAGCTAATTGTGAAGACTATCAACTTAGGGTAGTGATAGGTCGTTATATAATGAGTACATAATTTGGATACTATGTTGACGTGATTTACTACACAATAGCATTTACTTAATGATACGTTATAACTTATAAGTTTACACTCTTCAGTTTCTATATCTCGTTTGGACCCCGTTTAGGTAGGGTTTTATGTATATACTAGTTGAACCAAGCAGCCCCGTCTACGTTTTTTGTTGCCCGTAGCGTGGTGTTTCCATGGGTCGATTACATTCCAAAAAATTTGTTTCTCATAAAAAAATATAGTGAGCCAATCGAAAATGATAGACGTATGCTATTTTTGACTTTTTTTGGTACTTTTCAAGAAGAACAATTCTTTCATACACTATTTTCACGACTTTTTAACAATTTACGCAGGATGGTATTGTGTGTAACTTATACATACAAATTAAAAAATCGAAGTGTTTTTGTTATAAAATGGTTTTTCATTAAATGCATATGAAAGCATATACGGTGATTATATCATTCTATTAAAAAAAATGCAAGTTTGTTCCCACTAATACCCGAAAAGGCTGCACCGATTACAACAGTACTTCCATTGGAGGTAACTGAGGATATAAGTAGTAAAGTGAGGCGACATTTTTAGACCAGCTTTGCTCCGCGGCGTTACTTGTACTTTCGTATCTTTACAACAATAACCGCGGCTTGAAATTCTTTCACTGTTCATTTAGTAGTTCATCATTTACAAGTTCATTCTACTAAAGTCCATTTTGAGGAAGGCCATAGGCCATATATATCATCACGCTACCCCCAATAGAAACGGAGTATTAATGAGAAATATTAAAAAATTGGGAGAAAATTATTTATTTTAGAAACAAATTTGAATCTGCGGTATAACGTGGGTCTGCTAGTTTAATTTATATTATTGCATCTTCTCTCTTGTTTCAATGTAATGTTACTGAAAACTCTTTAAAATGAAAATTCAATTGCATATTTTTAATACAAAACTGTACAAGTGCTTGTAATAATAAAACGTGCACTAAGCAAGTTGTGGAACCAAGTTGACACGAGATGGCGCTCATTCAATCCCGTACTGAGAATATTAACACGTGTTTATACTTATGCGGACATTCTTAACATTTACTCCCTAGCATTCAGAGCGCGATAAATGAAAAATCACGTTTTAAATCTTACTGTATATTGCAAACCAGGCTCCTAGTATATGATACTTGAGATACGAAAATTATAAATACGAAAGTAACACTGTCTGTCACGTTTTCTCTGCTGCACCAATTTTAATGAAATTTGACATGAATATACTTTGATTCCTAAAGAATCACAGATACTACTCTTAACTGCGAGAATTGAAAAAGATTCAAATTGAACCTACAAACTAGTATATCGATAAATTTTAAAATTATAACTTGACTAGTTTCTACTACATTGTACGACTAATCAACACTGCAACAATGTTTATAATCATCGCTAGCGCTGAATGTCTCTGCGTGATAGTGATTCATCGCCGTGATTAAAAGCAACAAGTAATTGATATGATGATTATTTAAAAGTATCAATAATCACCATCACTAACCGTTTCATCTTCGTGCAAAGAATTCATCTGAGTTAGTTCTCTTGTTTTTATTAATCACCACACTTCAGCGTGTCATCGATAGCCTTGCTCAACGTGTTTGTTATCAGTCAAGGCGGGAACAACTTAGTTGCAAGATTCATAAACAATAAGCCAGTACTCTGTATTTATTATCATGTTTCGACACTAACTAGGTGGTAAGTAATAAGACTACATTAGCGAGTATACTCTATTTCAGGCGCAGACGTCGAAATATATCGCCTCCAGTTTAAATTTAAGTAGCATATAAGTTTAAAATGGTTATATATATATACGGTATTTGTGTTTCCTTTTTCTTTGATCCTTTACAGTTATAGGGCCTGTCATGTCGATGAACAAAAAATACTAAATGGCACTCAGATATAAGAGGTCTTTAACTGTATTACTAACATGACGTCGTTTAGAAAAGAGGCAGTCTGATTGACTCGTACAGTTTGATATTTTCATTGAGTTGATATAACCAATATATAGCACATCGAAAAATAAATTTTAAAAAGTCGATCTGTCCGTTTGTTCTAAATAACCTCTGGAATGGTAAAATTGAGACCGATTTCGTCGGGTCTTTCACTGCCACATATCTGTAGTTACAAGATATTCCTTGCCACAAAATATACATATCAAAATTAAAACCAAAGAAATAGAAAACAATATCCGATTCAAAAGTCTGCAGGCAACATCGTAGGGCGCAGCTAGCTTAGAAACGAATAAATTGTCTATATGTGACGTTGTCCTATTACAACAGATTTTCAACGAAACCTTCTACATAATACCTTCTTAACCAGAACACTATAAGTCGTAGAAAAAAAATGTATAGTTTATACGCTTTTTGAATGTTAGACAAAAAAAATGGAGAGGAGACTATGTCTAGCCTCTCCGTTCCCAAGTATAGGAAACAAAAGCCAAACTCTATTGCTTTATTATGCTTTTTTACTTCTAGATAGGCTCTAAAAGAGAGACATGCCACAATATGCGAGTCCCAAACGATGATGACGCATACCGGACCCAGGTGCCGCAATGTTACCGGTCCCAATGGCAGGTAACCATTGCTATCGGCCTGGCTATTGTGTTTTTCTGCCAACTGAGAATGGGCGCAAAAAATGGTAGCATCGTTCAATGCACGTTGTAAAAGTTATTGTAAAAGTAAAATTTAGACCTATTATGTGAATAGTTTCAGTATTATCAGAGATTTTTCATTGTTACTTTGACTTTACCTTCCAAGCCTCTTTTCTTAAGAGGGGGTATAAAGCTAAATTGCTGATCTTAGATTTGATTTTTACACTCGAAAATAAGCCACAAATGATCTGTTTTTTTGTATAAATATATTACATTATATTTGAAAGGAGCTGGTCTGAGTGAAAACATAAAATTGTAATATTTTATCGATAGAAAATAATCACAAAGTTACGTCTAATTTTCCACTAAAATCAATTTATTATCATAAATATATATATTACTGAGTCAATATTTTAATACATTTTATAAAAATATATTAACAAGGGACTCTATTAGTGTTTTAAAAAAATAATGTATAATTTACGAGTAATTACAATAAAATTAATTCGGTGCTTACGACATTCTTATTCCGTGCAGAACGCTCCCTTTCTATCGCACCTGACCCTAGGTAACGGGCATGTTTTGTTTCATCATTTGTGGCTTATTTTTGAGTGTAAAATCAAATCTAAGATCGGCAATACCCCCTCTTAAGTTAGGTTAGAGAGGGCTTTAAGCCTATAACAATATGGATGCACTTCTTTTTTCCACAATTATGGAGAAAAACTGTTATCGGTTGTTGGATTCTTTAGTTTAAAGCTTCAACTACCCGTATTGTATAAAGAATTGGCGATTGCCAAAGATGTCTATATGACAACCGGGACCGACGGCTCAACGTGTTTCTTGAGGTACGGAAGGGACTCAACATGATAGGAAAGGTCATCACATCTCACACATTATTTAAGCCACATTCCGAATAAGGATGGTGTCTACCATTTTGTGTACATGCTTTCCATCAGGCAGAGTGAAGTAATTTTGCCAGAATGCATTTATATTAAAAAAATATTTTTATAATACACTGTACATTGACCATTCTAGAACGTTAGTCATAGCTTACATAAAGATGTGTATTTGTGTTAATTACCTAACGCAAAGGAAGTGCATTAAAATAGTAAGTTAGGTTTACTAAGCTTAGTTTTGTAGGAGTCGGAAAACTGAACATGTTCTGTGTTTAAAATTTACACTGCTTCGGTGGCGCAGGGGTAGTGTATGCGATTGCTGTGTTTAAGGTCTCAGTTTTAAATCATAGATGGGGCCAAATGTTACTATGATCTATAGATATTTGTGTTACAGGTGTTTCCTGACTGCCTTGTTGGTCTTGCGGTCAGCGTATGAGGCTGCTGATCAAGAGGTCTCGGGTTCGATTCCCGGGTCGGACCAGATATATGTGTGATCTACAAATGTTTGTTTCGGAGTCTGGGTGTTTTCTATGAATAATATGTATGTATTTACAAAAAAAAGTATGTTTATGTATTTATATCAGTTATTTAGTATTCATAATACATGCTCTGCTTAGTTTGGGACTAGATGACGTGATTGTGTACAAGATTTCCGAAATATTTATTTATTTGTTTATTATTTCTACATGTACAATTTGTTGTATTTAGGAAAGAAGTATATATATATATTCCCAGGGACTTAACAAACATTCAACGTACACAAAGAACACCCAGACCTGGAACAACGATTTTTTCGGGTCTGGGTCTAGGGATCAAACCCATAATACGCAGGTAAGACCACCGCTTAAACCACGACATCGGGCGTGCAGCTGTCAATCGTTACGGTTTACTTCATCGTGATAACATTATGTACTATGTTTTTTCTTATTGTAGAACTAGTTGAGCCCTGCGGTGTCACACACATTTGTTGTTATACCTACCTTTATAATAACAACGCCGCGGGCGAAGTTAGTCTGTTAGTGTAAGTCCCATCGAAATCAGTAGAGCCATTCTTGAGATTGCAGAGAACAGAGAGTGTGAGATCGGAGGCCCATGGTATAGATCCCCATGCTTCATTGCCTACCCTCACAATGAGGATAGTGACCCCTACTTCTGGTTTTTCTCATGCTTTCCATCAAGCATAGTATAGTCACTTTGGTATGCTTAAAAATAAAATAAAGAACAGAAATGGCTTTATTACACAGCATTCAATTATACTGATTGAGTTAAATATTGATATTATCAATAGCTTTTAACAGTACACTTCTGGACAAGAGCCTCACTTCGAAAGGAGGTTAAACAAAATATAATAGTATTTAACAGCGGTCAATGAATAGACTTTAAGAAAGAAGTCCCGAAAATTTTATATCAGATATAGGTTATAAATGACAGCATTCATTGGACATTGATATTGCCTTGTTGGTCTAGTGGTTAGCGTATGCGGCTGCTGATCAAGAAATCTCGGGTTCAACTTGTGGGTCGAACTAAATATTTGTATGATCTGCAAATATTTGTTTCGGAGTTGGGTTTTTTCTATGCATAATATGTATGTATTTACAAATAAAGAATATATGTATTTTTAACAGTTATCTAGTAACCATAGTACAAGCTCTGATTAGTTTAGGACTAGAGGATGCTGTGTATCAGATTTCCAAAAAATTAAAAATCTTTTCAAGGAAAGGCCTATGTCCAGCTTTGAACTCTTAAATGTTGTTGATAATGATAAACAGCTTAAAACTGACTGCACGGTTGACCAAGTGGCTTAAGCGATCGCCACGCGCCTATCTTCTGCGCGAAGTGTTGTGGGTTCAAATCCCACACGATAAAAAACTTTACTTCATGGTCACGTTTCATGTATGTTTGTAAAGTCCCCCACGACACAGAATGTATATTCACAATACGGGAGTTTTCTTTATTTAAAAAAACAAAAAAAAAATAGTACAAATGACATTCTATATGATATACATATATGTACAAACACCTTGTACCAAGCTATATACATATAGTTTACAAAAGCGGTTGCGCGACGTGAGTTTTTATATCAAACTGTACATAAACAAAATACACTTCACAGAATTACAAAATACCTACACACGCGTTATCCTCGTGGCTCGTGTGCGAGCACTCCGCTAGAGACAACAGTTCGACGCTCTACCGCTCCACATAGAGACGGAGTATCCATCGTATATGTATGTATATAAACGGGCAAATACATAATGCTTGAGAATTATTTTTTTTATTATCTTTAATTGTTGTTTCAAATTTTCTTTTATGATTTTTTTGTTTTAATTTATCATTTTGTTTATCCACAAATATGCTAAATACTTATTGCATATAAATTAGTAACTACAAAATGTTTGAGAATTATTTTTTCGTTTGTTTTTTTTTCTATTTTTTGGTATTATTATTTTGTTAGTAGGTAATACGCCAGTAAATACTCAAAATCCTAGTAAAAGGAAAACAGAAAACATTTTGAAGATAAAACAAAAATTTAAATAAATTTCTATATTTATTTACATCTCTGATCTATATTTATCGTTACTTTACAACAATTTTATTAGAAAATATAGTACGGTGAATTGAAAAAAATGTTAAATGTCGTAAAACTGATATTCAGGTAAAAACGGTTGAACTAGTAGCCGACCCCAAAATAATATTGGGAATAAGTCTAGGAAGAAGTGAAATTATGTTTGTACTTTAAAAAGTCTTTTTTTTTTAAATATTAAAGAACATAGTTACTTATAAAGTTCCTTAAGATTAAAAGGGCAATTTATATTGGTAGCAATAAATATATATTATACACGCGGTGTTACCCGCGGTTGTTGTGCACCCGTGAGTAACGCCGCAGGGTGAAGCTAGTAAAAAAGTAGCTTAAGTTACTCCTATCGTCAGCAATCTACCTTTGAAAGTCCCGTCCAAGTCAATCAAACCGTTCCAGAGATTCGCCGAAACAAACGGATAGACAAAGTAAATTTACTTTCATATGCATTAAGTCCGTGTGGTGACGTATTAAGAATACAAAGTGTCATCACCCCTATTCATTCAACACAATAAGCAGCTAACATCACTGCCAAGAGAAGGAAAACTTGAAACAAACCCTTTACCAACCCGTCTGGCCAGCGTAATATTATAGGCCAAAACCTCCTTTTAAAGGAGAGGCCTATGTCCAGCAGTGGACTGTTATAGGCTGTTTTGATGATGCATTAAGTAGAAAGTTTTGATTTCAAAGAAATAAACAGATATTTCAATTTTATATAATTGTATACATAAAGAAACACCAAGAGCAAATTAAAATTACACAAAGTCATTTAGTCCCAAAATAAGCAGAGCTTGTATTTTGGGTACTAAACAACTGATATAAATACATAAACATACTTTATTTTGTAAATACATACATATTATACATAGAAAACATCTAGACTCCGAATCAAATATTTGTGGATCACACAAACATTTGGTTCAATCCAGCAATCGAACCCGAGACCTCCTGATCAGCAGCCGCATACACTAACCCCTAGACCAACAGGACAGTAGAGATGAATGCATTTAAAACAAAAAATATTTAAACTACCTAAAAGGGCAATAAAAGTGGATTTTTCCCTTTGGAAACTTCGAATCGGGGAAGTACCGTTTTCAAAAAACCCATCTCAAACGCACTACTAGTTGAGCCCCGCGGTTCTTTTTAAGACATAGGCAGTAAAGTAACAAATAGATTATCTAATATTAAGTGACAGTTTTTATAAAACTACTCTTGCTCTAGAACTATTCCTGAGTCGCGGCAGACAGTACACATGAAAACAATCATACATGAAAAAGGACCACGAACACGTGGACTCTTAACAACAATTTGTACATGACACAAAGTGTATCTCTGATATTGGATTTTACCCAAAACACTTGTCGCAGTAGAACCAGTACGACTGCCTAGTTTATCAAGCGTTTAGCGTATGCGACTGATAATCAAGAGGTTTCAATTTCGAATACAGGGTCGGGTCAAAATTGTTATTGGGTTTTTCTTACAAGGAATTCTTGAGCTCGGAGTACGGCGGTTTTTCCCGCCCGTGCCTCGGAAAGCTCCTTAAGCCACCGCTTGTTATGAACAGGCAATGCTGCCGACTACCGACCCCAAATAATCTTTTGAATAATGAAGGCCAGGAAGGTAAGTCAGCGCAGTAAAAGGTGACGTGGTAACCGCTTATGAGACTATGTAGTACGTGTCCTCTACGCAGATACAATAGTAGAGCCTCACTGATTTCAGCAGGAGACCGAAGGCCCTAGGATAAAGAAGCATCTAAATAGGCTGCCATGGTATGGGTCACCATAGGGGCCTATTGATTGCATTCACAATAAGTATTGTGGTCTTGGATTCCATTATACTACTATACTCATACATTCCATCAAGTAGAGAGTATTCACTTTGTTTCTATCGAGTCCGACAATACCAACTGGTGGTATCCGTGGGGATTTCCGCACAAAAAAAAACAAAAAAAATGTATGTGAAGAGATACAAGAACGTAGTCTTTGGAGTAATAAGTTAAGTGGTAAGAGTCATGATCAAAAGCAAGTAGTCAATTTTAGACTGCACGTTTGGCCTAGTGGCTTAAGCGGTCGCCATACCGCTTCACACTTTGAGTGATTCACAATTTGTTATTCTGAGTCTGGATGTTCTTTGTGTCCGTTTCATGTATGTTTGTGAACGCCCCCGAAACACAGAAATTTATATTCCTAATGCGGGAGTTGTCTTTTTTAAAAAAAAAAAAAAAACAGGCAGGCTTTAAAAGTACTTAGTATGAAGCACGTTATTGAATTGTGACAATGCAGGATGTGATAATGCAGACCTTACGAGTGTGAGGATCAACTCAGAACCTGCTCTGAAATACTCGAGCACATATAAAATGTGAATAAAATATAAAGTTTATTCGGGTCGTATAAATAAATTAGTCGAATGGACAGTGTGGTACTATTTTTAGCTCTGGTTTAATAGAATAAAGTAACTGTTTAATTTTTACTTTTTTTTTTTTGTACTTTTGCTCCAGAGTTGACACTTAATTCAGATTAATTAGATCAGTGGCATGTTTTGATTCTATTATACAGTTTTATTTTTATAATCTTTATAAATAAATAAAATTGGTGTGTTGATTTTACTTAATGCAAATGAAATTATATTCGGTACTAACATCGAAAATTCATTTTTTTTGTCTGTCTGTCAGTTTGTTTGTTCCGGGTAATCGATGGAACGGCTAATCGGATTTTGACGGGACTGATGTCATAAAGAGTAACTTTTTTTTTGACTAGTTTGGCTCGCGACTTACAACTGTAACCGCGGGTAACACCGCGGGACTTAGCTAGTTGACTATAAATACGTTTGAACTCTGCAGCATCAGAACAAAAAAACATCAATAAGAATAGGGATACCTCAGTAAATGACAACCTTGACATGGACTACATTTTTAATTATATTAATAAGATTTTAGTATTTTAAGGTTTAAAATCTACGTAATTT
This sequence comes from Phragmatobia fuliginosa, assembly GCA_932526445.1. Taxonomy (NCBI): domain Eukaryota; kingdom Metazoa; phylum Arthropoda; class Insecta; order Lepidoptera; family Erebidae; genus Phragmatobia; species Phragmatobia fuliginosa. Next base: position 10,802,852 of record OW052074.1, on the reverse strand, counting down.
AAAATAAACCCAATCACCAAATTTGAACCTAATACACATGTCTCCAAAACGACTGCGCCAATTCGGCTACCTCCTTTAAAAATTCACATTAAACCACAAATAAACTCCTTATAGAATAGAAAACATAATATTTTTGGGATGAATATTAAAAACCAAACTTCTTTTTCCATACAAACCACAGAGTAAAAACACCTGTCCCTAGCTGTCAAACAGTTGACGTCAATCAAAACAAAACAAAGGCCGTTAGGATTGTCTTTGGTACCTTCAAGTTGATTAGACTCTATGAAAATTAATCTATGCTGGACCGAAATAAAGTTCGAAGAAAAGTGATCACTCTGAAATAACTTTTGATTTATATAATAGCTGATTCCCACGGTGTTACCCGCTATTATTGCTGACAAATGACTTAGTTGCTCTTTATACCATCAGCTATCTGCCAATTCAAATTGGTCCAGCCGTTCTTAAGATTAGCCGGAACAAACAGACAAATGGACAGACAGATAAAAAATAATAAAAATGATTTTCTGTTCTTTTGATATTAAAAACAGAAATTCAAATTTTATTCATTTGTAAATAGTATAATGTAGATTTTTGTATTGGAATGCGACAGGTAAGTAATATTATAGCGATTGAACGAGCTCTGTAAACAACGTGTGGTGTAGTGGCTCAATAGGCCGCCACGGCGCTCTCTATCGCGCTGAGTGTTGTGGGCTCGACCCCCATATGAGACAAATATTTGTGTGATCTACAAATTGTTGTTCTGAGTCTGGATATTGTATTTGTAAAGTCACCAGGATATAGTTGAAAAGTAAATAAATTATGTACATCGTAATTAAGCGTATTTTTATCAACGTCAAGAGTAAAGTTATGTAAATTTTAAAATTTTAGTGTAAATCAAAAATCCATACTAACCGGAAGCATTGGTGATCCACATAACAACAGTTCAGAGGAAATCCCTTTAAAATAACCCTTTAAAATTATCTCAATAAGTTTCCTTAAACAAACACTAAGCTCTAATTTTTACCTCTTATTAAGTATACAAAACTCCTTCTAAGGAAACTGACAGAGTTCTGGTGAAATGTTATTTTACGGATATTTCAAAAATACAGCACATAGTACATGCCTATAAAATTTGAGGGATACCCTTAATTTCCTTGGGATCCCATCTTCAAATCCCAACATGGAGACATGCCAATCATTCATCATTCATCCGGAGGCCCGGAGAAACATCGGACCAGGCCACTATGGCATGGGTCACCATGCTGCATTGCCTAGAGTATGGTGACCCCTACTCCTGTATTCGGCGGTTAAAAATACCCTTAAAAAAAGACATATAAAAAACTTAGTAAAACATAAACATTTCATTATCGATCAAAATATTACATATTGAAATAAATGAATAGTATTCTGGTAACATAAAAAAGGTCGTTAAATTTTAATAGCAGTATAGTACTTAAAGAATCTCATTAGTACTCAAGAGTCTGTGGGTTCGAATCCACAACCGGTGTGCAAAGTCCGATCCGACCTCTTTCCATTTCGAACATAAGCATTTAACTGTTGGACGTGTGTTTAAAATAATACTAAAAATCGCCGACATTCTTATTAAATGCTATTTTTAAAGAAATCAAACACTATGCCGTTTGAAACCAGAAGTTGAAGTAGAAGCAGATAGACAAGTCCTTGATCACGAGGATTCTTTATGCCGTTCCAGACTCGCAATGTCGGACTCAAAGGCATTAGAACATCCATGAACACGGTCGAGTATACTCGACACTCAAGTTCAACCAATTTGGGACGAATTAGTAGAAAAGCCTGCCTCTACTAAATTACGCAGCAATATACAGAAATTGGTGTCTTTTTGGTACAAATAAAAACCTAATTCATTGCGCTATACGAAGGAATGAAGTAACATTCCTAAACATAAAGCCAGCAAGCTATGCTAAAGTCCAAAATAGCCCCCTACGATGAACCGAAGACGAAGATTTCTCGTTATAATTTCGTGTTTTTATCGAGTCGAGACGAGCCCGGGTATCGTAGCGCTCGCAATGTTTTCCTCCAACGCTTTATCTCCCTCTGCCTCTCTGCTCTTTGACATCAACTGACGTATACAACTCCGATAATATTCATTTTCAACCTTATATCCAACATTTCAAAGTTGGAACTGCCAGCGTCGACCTCTGTTGAATTTTCAGACTCATTAAGCGTCATTTGGAAATTTTGGATTTAGTAAACAGAATTTTAGAGAACGAAATAAACGAGAAATACAAAACAAGATTCAATTTTCTTCGTCTTATTAAATCGATTAATGAATTTCGTTGTTTTAATGAGTTTAATTAATTGTAGAGTAAAATTCATCATAGGTACTATTTTGCTATAGTATATATATATTATACATATTTATTTTATATATATTGAAGATAGTGACGACATCTCTAACCTAAGTGTTGAGAATACGGAAGCATGTGTGACTGTGTTAGTGCGTTTAGAAATAGTCGACAATAGTAGTCAAGGTTAGTGTATTTCGGCAGTGTATGTGAAATGCGCGGTCGGCGGCGGTGCGGCGCGGAGCATCGACGCCGGGTCGCGATTGTCAAACCGCTGTTGGTGCGAGGCCCGGTCGCTGACGCAACGCGCGACCTCTTTGTCCGGCCCCGCGGACTCCGACGGAATGTCCGCGAAGCCGGCCTCGCCTGCGCCGCACTCGTCCGCGCTCGACTAATTACGAATGTCAAATGTTATCGCACGCAACCGTCCACCGCGCCGTCCGCACTCCGCTGCGCCGCTCTTCATAATAATAAAACCTGATATTTAAAACGGAACGTCCTTCTAACGCCGTGTAGTTGCGCCGACGCCAATCTACGATAATAATAAGCCGGCTACCTAGAAAGCATTGCGCTGCAGCGCTGTACATCAAACTACCGCTAGACGAAGTAGCGCCACGCAGCGCTGCAGCGCAGCCAGTGCGCGCCACGTAGCGCTCACATAAGTACGGCCAGTTCTATGCGCGCCTGTATAGCTATTAAATGTATATAGAATATATAGTAGTAATCGCTCGACGCAGCGGTATTATGTCGGAAATATACCGGCCGCGCCGCGCCTCAAGCCGATTCACGCTTTTGCGATTTAGTTTGTATGGGGAGTTTAATTTTGATTTTTTGAAGTAGTAGACAGAGTTATAGATTTGGTTCTTTTGTTAAAATGTAAAGTATAGGGTAAGCTTTCCTTGAAGCTATATGGGGTATGTCTTGTATATCAAATTTTTAAGAAATTTTATTTCACCCAAAATTTTAGTACGACATTTTATAAATTTATTTCACTACAAATATCTTCATATTGCTTTAAATAATATTTTTAGTATTATTCAAATTTAATTTAACAAAATTTCAAAAAAAAACTTACGATGTTTGGCTTTCTAGAAACTTAACCGTCTTACTACTGTAATTACATTTATTTACATTAACCAATTAAAATATAACATTTTTCATCACTAATAAATTAATTGTGTATATTCTCATTTTCCAAATAATATAAACTTTTGCGTATAACTTGTATAAACAAAAAAATTACTTCTAGTTGTATAAGTTAGGAATAACACTAATGATCAAATTAAATTTAATTAAACTCTAACTCATTTATCTTAAATTGATACACATTTAAGGCTAGCAAAGTTGATGTAACATTAGTTTTCTTACTGAATGATGTAGAAACTATGAAGGTTTATTTACTTTGTGAAAATACATAACATACATACATACAGTACTTCAAAAGATCACATTTTAGTCTTTATTTCAATAGCGAATGTCTGAGATACACGCAACACTTAATAAATAAGATGGCTTGATTTTTATAATTTTAAAATGTTACATTTATGAAATAATATTACTCTTCAGATTGGAAGTAATTTATGTTGTACTAAATGTATTATTTCGTATCTAACATACATACAATAAATACTACATTACCTTGAGACTATCTTATTATTAGTTAAGGCAGTTAATTATATTTTAACACACCAAAATCATACTTGTAATTAATTTAAATTAAACGGTATATTATTATCAGACTTTTTGAATTATATATGCATAAATTTGACAATTTAAAAATAATGTTTCAGTATCTAATTCACTGAGTAAACTGAAACTAAAAGGAAATTAATAATCTTAAAAATGTAGTTTCAAACACTAAAAACATACTTTTTTGTAAGTATGTTTTTGAGTGTTTGTTGGCTTCACCTCTATATTTGTTTGTAACAAATATAGAGGTGAAGCCAACATAGGTGTTTGAAGAATGGCAATTCGATTAATGTAATATTCAGATATCATATCAAGTACATATTTTGGATAGTAAGGACACTGTCTTTAAACATTTGTCTGTGCACTTTGACCTTTTTTGATCGTATACGCTAACATATTAATGCACTACTTGTGAGATACAAAACCTATATCGGTTTAATAATGGTCCTAAATTGACTTTTTATTACCAACTACTCTTTTACTAAGTTATTTTTAAATTAATAATGAGTGTTTTAGGCACTTTAACTACTTTACAACGGCAAAGCATAATATATATTATGTCTGTGGCAGACTGTTTTTCTTTGTATGTTCCAGTGTAGCGTCTACACTACTTAACCGATTTTAATGGTTCAAGTACTTAAATTTTATCAAAAGTTTTTATATAGTCGGGTTGTACTTTATTTAACGTTTCTCGTAAATAAAACATGCTTCTTATTTTCTTGTAGATTATAAATAAATGTTTCGATTGTGACATATTAGATAATCCCAATATAGTTAGTTATAAACATATATTCTCAATTTCTTAAAAAACTAAAATCTGAATAGATTAAATCAAACTTTATGTACATTTAATAAGTTTTCTATTTAAATAAAAGGTGAACAAAGAAAAACAGAAATATGCAACCGGCATGTGGCGCGGCCCGTCCCTTCGTCAGCTATAGCGTGGCCTTATAGATGGTTGTTTGCGCTCACAGAGTGCGGTGAACAGCGCTCACCGGCGGCGTGGTGGTGTGCGCGTGTGCGGACGGACGGCGCACACAGTCACGCGCACGCACACTTGCGCACAGTGTACGGGTGCGTTCCGAAACCGCTCTCTATTCTATCTATGCGAAGGCGTCGTACCGCCACGTATAGCGGGCACGCTCGGGGCGAGGAATTTAGAGGCGGGGGTCGTATCGTTAATTGTTATGAAGTTGATTTCGGTCCTGAAATTCCGAAATAGGTATTTTGAAATAACGCCTCTTTTTCATTGACAGTACTCTGATGTTGTGCCTTTAGTTTGGCTACATTAAAAAACTGATCTCGATTTTACTTCTCGAGTCGTACGTTCTCGATGAGCGGGCTGCGGCCGGTGTGATTGTAAACATATGTTTGTGTTTATGAGTGCACGTAGGCTGGCGTCTTATCACTGGTTACTGATAACGATGCAATTGCGCTCTTGTTCTGTAGACGTAGAGTTTATATTCGATTGTCGTTTTTTGCGGGATGCTTTGCCAATCGCTAAACAAGTCCATGGTTAGTGAATAGTCTGACCACGACGTCTTCGGGTCACGGCAATGGTAATGATAATTGACTCTACGTCTTAGAAAAATATTGAAAATGGTTGATGGATTTTATTTAGAAGAAATTTTTAATAGTTGTATTTCTTTGTCTTTATATGGTAGAGGTAGGTAGAGCTGTTATTTCGAACATAAGAACAGAATGCCAACATGAAATTAGAAGACGGCTCTACATGGCCAAAATATCCTCAATTTTTTTCATGTTCGTGTAAACACAGCGAGTTATCTAGAGTCATATACCTACTGTGTGAAAATAGTTCAGCCTGACAACAAGTTCAGCTGTTCACGCTCCTAATACCTCATACATCGCTTGTTGTTAAACATCGGCTCTAAATTCTTTGTATGTAGAGTTCAATGTATGGAGAGGTAGTTTTTGTAGCCGACCATCTGGCGGCAGTATGTACTGTTTAAAAGATGTCATTCCCCTTGATTTCGTTTTCGACTCTATCATTCAAAGTCGTCGCTCTACTGTGGCCTCTATTTAGTGAAAAAAACACGCTACTATTGTACCTGAAGTAGACTCGAACCCCACTCGCCATTATGACACTTTACATAGTTTGAAACGAGTTTCGAAAGTTATAGTATTACAGTTTTAAATGACCTAGGTAGAGTTAGATATTATTTTATCTTTTATTGAAATTTCATCGACGTAATCTTTATATTTTTAAAATTTTAATCTATCTCTGTTTGTGTCCTCTAATCTCTGTTATGGCTGTATACATTTTGATGAGACTTACACTGGCAGATAAATAGTTATATGCTTAAGAAGTAACCTACGTTACTTTTATATTGTAGTTGTGTGTGCTTGAATTGTAATTATTTAATATAAATATTTCGGATATCATAAACAACAAGATCTAGTTCCAAACTAAACAGAGCTTGTATTATGGGTACTAGACAACTGATATAAATACTTATATACATTTCTTTTACACACATACAATTGCCTCGTTGGTCTAGTGGTTAGTATATGCTAATCAAGAGGTCTTGGGTTCAAATCCCGGGTCGAGCCAAAAACTGTTTTTTGGATTTTCTTAGAAAATTCCTAATAGCAGCCCGGAGTTTGGAAGTTTGGCGGTGATTCACGACCGTGCCTCGGAGAGCACGCAAAGCCGTCGGTCCCGGTTGTTGTGAACATCTATGACAATTGTTATTGGGAAGTCAGTGCCCTCAAATATACTGACAACTAGTTCAACCTACGAATTTCAGTTCACCCCTAGGGTTGCTGAGGTCTCATGCCAGTCGCTTCGTGGTAAACCTGAAATTCAGGTTAAACCGGTTAAACTAGTAGCCGACCCCAATTAAAACTTGGGAATAATGGCTAGGAGGAGGATTTCTTTTACACACATACCCCGAAACATAAATACATATCTGGTCTGACCTGGGAATCAAACTCAATACCTCAAGCGCATCAGTCGCATACACTCCCACTATACCACCGGAGCAGTCGAGTAAATCTATGAGTATTAGCTAAGTTGCATTAGGTGATTAGAAATAATCACCGAGGGTAAGCAACCACGGCAATCACTACCTAGATGGGTGACCGTTTGAGGCATGATATGTTATGAGTGTCTCCGTGATTAAGAGGTCACGTTAAGCAGTTGCTCCCGGTTGTTATCATGAGATAACATTCGTGAAGTTTAGTGGAAGAGTTTCGGGCGGCTTAAAAACATCCAACGACAAGATGACGTAGCCACAACGTTGTATTGCCAGTCCTTAACCTGCACTCGGTCAGCGTGGGAACGTATGGCCTTAACCCTCTCCTGAGAGGAGACCCGAGCACAGGTGTGGGACGTGGGACGCATACAATATTAAAATCTGCCGTCGTTGCGCGGTGCAGTGTGTGAATCGCCTTAAGTGTGGTTGATGAAGTTTATCTTTTATTTGTGCCTTAAGAAACAAACAATTCTCGAGGGATGGCGAATTAATTGTTGTCATGTCGAAGTCGCGGGCTACTACTATGAAGGTCATGTTTGCGGTAAATCACAAGTGAAAACTTTGTGAGTTATTGTGTTAGCGCCTTTTGATGTGAGGCTGTCTGAATTGTCTGTCTGAATTGAATGTCTGGTAGGTAGTAGAGCCATGCTGATTTTAGCACGAATGGGCCGGCTCGACCGGGGCAGTACTACCCTCACACAGAAGACCATCCTAATAATGACAGCATTCTTGCTGTCGTATTTCGTTGGTGAGTGTGAGACCGGAGGCCCAATTCATTTAAAATAATTCTGCAGATGAGATGCATAATGAGAATAATACAGAATAATCTAACCAGGCTGCCATGGTATGAGTCACTATGCTACATGCCCTACGCTCACAATGAGCATGGTGGCCCCTACTCCTGGATTCTACTCATGCTTTCCATCAGGCATAGTAGAGTCACTTTGGCTAAAATATAAAAAAACCCAATAAAATACACAGAAACAAAATATTGTCAGGTCTTTAAAAAATATACATATTAATATATAATATTACTACCTTTTGCCCGCGGCTCCGCCCGCGTGTATGTCGGCTATCGCGGTAAAAAGTAGCCTATGTCCTTTCCCAAGTTCAGTTCGATCTTCGTACCAAATTTCACCAAAATCGGTTCAGTGGTTTAGGCGTGAAAGCGTAACAGACAGACAGACAGACAGAGTTACTTTCGCATTTATAATATTAGTAGGGATAGAGAGGTAAAGTTTATGAGCTTGTTATGTTGCGATTTTGTTAATTTGTAAATATAAATGTCAGGATCTACTAAACTGATTTTGATAATTCTTCTACCAATAGAAACACATTATTTATGAATGTCATAGGTTAAAAATATATCGCGGTATCCGAGCGGAGCCGCAAACCAAAGCTAGTGTGTTTTAAAGTAATAAATATATACTGTTACAGGAGTACAGGACTCCATCCTCGTCGTGAATGAGACAATGGAGCATGGTGACACTCACTATGGTGTCCTACTACAACATTGGGTCCCCACCAACGAAATATGACAGTACGACATCTGACATTTTTAGCTTGGTCGTCGAGCTGGCTAATTCATGCTGTAATCAGCATGGCCAATATATTGGAACATATATTCATACTAGTCCATACTAATATTATATAAGTAACTCTGTCTGTTCGTCGAAATTTTTACCGCGTAAGCTACTTTCTTATGATATATGGAATCAGAGTCCCAGCAGTTTTACATACTTTATATAGGTTTTTGTATCTGTTACACATATTTTCTTTGAAACAATACAACAATGCCATCTCTATTATCCAAAAAAAATTTCGATAGGAAACTTTCGTATAAAAATAATATGCGAACGAATTTCAATATTATTCTAAATATTTAATTGTTTTTGTTTCAGGGACGAATTTTCACCGAATCTGGACGTGAGTTTGGACCACACCCATTCGACGAATAACAATAAAAGACGGTTCATATTGAAATGCTGTTAGGCAATGGTATCACTTCAGCCGAGCTTGGTCTACGTGTAGGTTCAGTAATGCACCATCAGATCAGAAGCATCTCAATAGGTAGCCATAGTGTGGGTCCATATGCGGTATTTTTTAATTCACGATGATTATAGCGCTCTTGCATTTTCCTAACTCTATCCATCATATTATCTAAACTGCCTCTTTTCATCCTATGGGTCGAAGAAGCGACTAAGAAAAGAAAAGTATTTATTTCCTAACAAAAAAGGTACCTAAAAAATTTGTTATACGAAAATGCTGCATTATCTGCACTCACAATGAGGAGGGTGACTACTACTCCTGGATTCTATTCATGCGTTCCATCAGGTAGAGTGGAGTCATCGTGGGTTAGAAACACTGTATTTTTAAATATTAATTTCGATTACATCTTCAAATATATTAATATCTTTCTTCAATCCCACAGGTTATTGCGACGCGAATTTAGGATAATTCTAAAAATTGACACGATATACATAATATATGTATAACACAGTCTAAATAAAACCCTATATGTATAACAAAAATACGTACTACAATAAGTCGTCTACGGAAATCGAACCCATTGTAGTGAATGTATAAAAGTGATTTCAAGCCACTGCACTATTTGCTCACCCAGGGTTCCCACGCTTTCACAAAAATCATATATTTTACGCTGAGCGTCAGTGTGTAAAACGTTGTAAACGTTAACACACTGAAACATGGAATCATACATTTCAATGTACTCTTTGTAGTGTAAATAATATTGAATAAATAAGTATACACGCAATAGTAAAATAATATTTGTAAATTAATCAGAAAAGTGGGTAAATTATTGATTTTGAATACTGAGTCACAATTTGTGGATCAATTCCCATCCAACACCATTAATGGTGTAGTTAGAAAACTCATTAGTCGTGAATTTAAATGTTAATAATTATAATATATAAGGATGTTTATCAGGATAGGTGTCCTAGTGCAAGTTAAGCATAATTTGAATCAAATGTTGTGCACTTGTGTAACAATGGGTGCATATACACAATGTTGAGTGACACGTAAACAATTCTGAAAAGAAGCAAGCCTTTAGTACTGTAATCTGTCATTTGCATTTATAATTATAAAAATTTGACCAAAAAGGGCATTTCACACTGCACTCGTATTTATGAAACCAATCAAACAGCGTCATTCAATGACATCAGTCTGACCGCATGAATGGCTTAGCCAAGCATTGTGGAGCTAATCCAAACCCAGTGTGAGACAATTATTTGATTTTGTCTTTGTCTCCAGTATATAATATAATATATCTGTACATATTTACATTTCAAATTACTGTATTATTTACATTTTCAAACATTTATTTCGGATTGTAAGCCGATTTTATTCCTTAGTTTTCATCATCATCAGAATCATCAACAGCCTTTAACAGTACACTGCAGGACATAGGCCTCTCCTTAGAGGTTTTGGCCTATTATACCACGCTGGCCATACGGGTTGCTATAGGATTGGTTTAAAGTTTTCATTCTCTTTGCATTGATGTTGTCTTGCCTAGTTAATCCCTTAGTCGCCTTTTACGACACCCGCGGGATGAATAGAGGTGGTGACACTCTGTATTCTTAATCCGTCACCACAGTTTTGAGCGCGACAAATCAACTTTTTCAGAAGAAGTTTTGTCTTGCTCTTGACTATTATGTCTAAATAACGATAAATTATTGTAACTTGTACCTTGAGTAAAAGTTCTTGCTTTTACTCAAGGTACAAGTTACAATAATTAACATATTAAGAGTTTAGAAAATTGCAAAACTAATGCATGGCATGTGAAAGTAAGTAATAATCATTAGCTATTATCAGTAATTTACAATGCATCTCATTCTGACATGAACATGTCATCTGGTGACTAGACTTCAGGCACTAACGGCTGTTGAACGACCCGTACTCGATGTTTCAGGCTATTTCTCCGCATTTCGCTCAATTGCAGCAGGTACTAAAAGTCCAACATGTATGTAGATGGTTGAATGCCAGATTCAGTTATTAGCAAAGCCTATTTAAACTCATCCTCCTGATGCTGATGATTTAAACTCATTGTTCACCAACCATACTATCAGACACTCGAGGTGAAGTCAGCCCCCTGATAGAGCATCTGTAAAAGGATGTCCTTATGCGGCTTTTGGGGTAAAGTTACACACTAGATTACATCGCGACCTTGATCTCCCTGTATAGGTAGCTTTAAGACCTGAACTGTTACCTGTGTGAATTTACTCTGAATAAATAATAGTGTTTTCTTTCAATCATGATCTTCGGCCTTATACAGCTTGCTGTAGCTTTGTCAGAAAATTTCACCACCTACAAATTTTCTGTAACATGTTTATTTTAACAGTGTTTTTATGCCACTTAAAAATCAATTTTATTACATTACAATTGTTAATAATATAATTGATATTTAAATGTTATTGATATATAAAATAGCTAATAAATACGAGTAATTAATTAAAGATATCAGTAACTATATATAGTCTTGGCAAACGTAGTGTGGGTTGACCTCTGGCCAGATGGCGGGACGACTGGCATAGGGTTGCCGGTGGATGTGGAAAGCACCGGACCAGGCCTTGTGGTGTGCGTTGGGAGAGGTCTATGCCCAACAGTGGACTGCAGCGGGCTGATAATTTCAAATATAAAACAATTTTTGCAATGACCTCTACTACTTATCACTACTATACACCACCGATATAACTGCAGGAAATATTATATACAGAATGTCATGATTCCAATTTAAAATTTAACTATTTTATCAAAAATCTGTACCAAATTCACTACATAGGTACTAATAATTTTTCAAACTTTGGCGATATGGCCAACTAATGAAGCTCCCTAAGATGGCGTACTAATACTAGGGTTTGGAACCATAGATACTATATCTATTTTCTAATCTGTAATTCTCATGTATATTTTTTTACATCTGCTTGTAATCATGTCGCAGTTAACAAACCATAGCAAGATATAGTCGTTTAATTCAACGCCATCTATCGAACACTATCTTTTAACTGATGGTCTACACATTTTACTTTCAGTTCAATCATTTTGACACTACATTTTAGCAAGAAAAACAAAAAAATCTCTAAGTTTGAATACTAGCTATTAAAGTCTCAATTTGTTTAAATGCATTCATAGTCATTGACCCCTGTTCATACGTCACCGAACCCCTTAAGCTTTTCCCTTTCACATAGACCCATGAAGGTTCTCGTCGAGCATTGGGGGTCGATATAAACCATTTTTATTTGTAACTATCTAAATGCCTATTATCAAATGATATTGTATCAGTGGAAAAAAAATAAGCATTACTCTAACTTTAAAGAGAAATAGAAATGATTACATTTGCATTGCATATATAGTTAGGTATATTAACCACTGACAATTAGAGATCTAGAACATCTTCTTTTAGTTGTGACCTTAAATTCTGAAAAAAAGTTTAATACCTTAACCCACCACGTAAATATTTTAGATAAAATATATTAGTCTGTGTTACTCTGACCAATACTACGAATCTATTGACAACTCATTCTCAGTAGTTTTGGCGCTATGGTGATATATGTATACAAACATGCATAAACTCCCAAACTGTTACCTTTGCTTTTGGCTTTGCTATAGTCCGTTAAAAATTAATAAATACTCGTCTCCCTTTCGAAAATGTGTATCACAATAGATATTCCCCTCTGTAGAACAGAATGCATTGGTCCCTCTCTCGCTCTGTTCAATGTTGCATCCGCAAGTGATCTGAAAAGACAACACATTTTTAATACACTTTTACCAAATTCACCTGTATGTTTGTTTCTTTGTTTATAACCACCTTTTGCAAGTTCTTTTTGAAGATTTAAACTATATTCATTACACGTTGTAAAATAGTTTCCAGGTGCAGTAAGACAAAAACTAGATTAGGAAAAAATGGAAGGGTCTTCTCCTTAATGAATTTATAAAAGCAATGGCGTACTTATGCACAAGTTTATAACACGGATCAATCAAATAACATTATTTTTATGATAAAACATGTACTAAATATACATATTACATTGAATTTTTGAAAGTACCAGAAAAACAGTGTGCGATTTGAAGTATCTGAAGCCTATATGTACTTTGTCTCAGGTGTTAGTTTCATCATTATCAGTCTATAATAAAAATAAAACTACTCAACATAGTCTTTAGAACGCGTTAAATAACCTCACACTAGACCCTCTGAAGAACTATTGCATGTTACACCGACAAGAGTCCTTGAAAAGGCCGTGTCTGTGCACCGGCCCACGCGGTGACTGCGCCGCACGATATATCAATGAGTTTGTTTCAGATCTAGGCACGATATGCTGAAATGATTCACGTTCAACAGCCTTGTTCCGGTGCAGAATGAATCATCACCAAATATCACATAGAGCGAATGGAACTTAGGGTAATCGTAAGTGGTTAATACCGATAATAAGATAGGACTGTACGATCAACATGGCTATCGATAAATGAATGGTTGCACGAATTACACAGTACACTGCTTCGTTGCTGGGATGAAGTTGGCAGTGTCACACGGTTTAAAACTAAGTACAATGAACAGTGTAAACAATCTTTCTCTTTACTCGACTGCGCCCGAATGAGGGTTATGTTTTTCAAGTGTATTTATGTATATTTGGTTTGTAGACAAAGAAATGTTTCTAAATATTGCTGTAACTAATTTTCATGTTTTCAATATTATAAAATAAAATATTCATTTTACGTAAATTTATCTACAATTCTTAACAAACTTAACACATCCGATTTCTATCATTCTTTCCGAAAACAGAATTTACGAAGTTGATGGATTTAAAAAATGATTATACCTAAATCAACTCAAGCTCAACTATAATCCCTGCCTCCCTAGTCAAGTTGACATTCCATAAATGTAAAAGTTGATAAAGTCCTTAGAAATATGTTCACAGGAATGATGTTTCTCAACGCTAAATCATGTGATCAAAATACAATATTAGCCAATAATACAAAACAGAGCAGAACAAAGAAAAAGTAAACAGGTAGGTATCGATTGAAGAAAGAGAATCGATACGGACCACTTGTAACTTGGCTACGGGAGCTAGTCCCTAAGCTATCCCAGTTTTTTTGGGTTTATTGAAAGTTATAATCGTGTACTTTACAGAAAGTAAATTAGGAATATAAAGTCTGTGTCGCGGGGGACTTTACAAACATTCATGAAACGGATACAAAGAAATCCCAGAATCATCATAACAATAATTTGTGAATCACACAGAGTGTTGTCCCACGTGAGATTTGAACCTACGACACTTGGCGCAGCTGAAAGCGGCGTGGCGACCGCTTGAACCAGTAGGCCAAACGTGCAGTTATTAAACAGTAAAAATAGTTTAAGAAATATTTTGTAGATTATTAGGTACAATATACTTTAAACTTATATTATTGTAAACTTGTATTAGTATTACACTAACCTTCCGTACCCATAATCTTTTAGAACTTAGTAAAAAAGCCCCGGATACCAACTGTTGGTGGTTATGTCGACCTCGAACCGACTATAAACCGCTTGTCGTCTCTGGTATTAGAAGCTGCTGAACCAGGTGTATTACCGAAAGAAAATTCCAAGCAAATACATCCTTAAATGAAACTATTTGATCACCACGGCCCCTTGTCAAGTTGCAAACGTTTTTCGTTTTCCATTCTATTCTCTATTCTATTTCTCTATTCTCTTGTTTCAGTGGCCAATATTATGTTTTGATCACGTGCAACTTATCTAGCAGGAGTCGGACTTGTGATCGTGGAGTTTCGAGTTCGTAATTCTGCCGATTTAAACCACTCCCACAATCTGCCAGTTATACCGAAGCTGACATTATAAAATAAAATACTAATGATGCAAGTTGTCGGATCAAGATTGTACGAGACATGTGTTATAAAAATTTGTTTATTAATGACCTAAGATCTTGAATTGTGGTAATTCACAGGGTATTGCAAGATATTGCTCAAACGAGTATCGACGAAGATCATATCATATCAGACGATAGCATTTGCACTGAAGGTTGTTTTACATCAATGATGTGTAAGCTAAGCTCTCGTTAACTCAAATAGCTCAGTTATAAAAAAAAAATCTTCCTCGTATTCACTCTTAAAAAGTAATAAGTTCAGTCATACTTTTGCAATTAGATTTAATTGGAGAGTGTTATATTCAGCAGTGGACTGCAATATTCTATTGCAGCCACCGCAACCACAGCCACTACTGGGCATTGGACTCTGATGTATAAAACATCCGTCTGAATGCTTTTGACACTTGTGTTATATACAATATCGAGGAAAGTTAGCTAGATTACCTAGTAAAGGTTTGATAAACATTTACATAAAATGCATGCTGAATGCAAAATGTATGCATAAATGTAATGTATGATGCAGTCATGCTTGCGCAAGAGTATGTCTGCGCGACAGTAACACTGTCATACGGTTTAAAAGAAAGTACAATGAACAGTGTAAACTATTTACGTGCGCCTGCCTCGTTGGTCCAGTCCAGTGGTTGGCGTATGCGACTGCTGATTGAGAGGTCTCAGGTTCGATTCCCGGGTAGGACCAAATATTTGTGTGATTCGCAAATATTTCGCAAATGTTTCGGAGTTTGAGTGTTTTTTATGTATATTATGTATGTATTTACAAAAAAAAGTATGTTTATGTATTTATATCAGTTGTCTGGTTACCCATAATACAAGCTCTGCTTAGTTTGGGGACCAGTTGGCGTTGTGTGCAAAATGTCTGAAAATAAAAATATGTAAAAAAATATATTTACTCGACTGCGCCCGAAGGAGGGTTATGTTTTTCGACTGTATTTATGTAAATTTGGTTTTGATGGATTTTCGTTTCAGAAGTGACGTTAAATTTGACTTAAGGGTTAGAGACTATGAATGTAAGAAAATAAATCAAGTTTTTCCAATAATTAAGCAAAGCATTTAAAAATAAAATATATTTTTTTTATCTTCCCGTCTGCTGTATATAATTGCCGAAATGTCTCTACTTTGCCAGATCGAAAGCATTAGCAGAATCCAAGGACCGTGTAGTGTGGTGACCTAAACTATGGCAGCCTAGTGAGACCGTCGTGAACCCTGTGAGTGTAGAACTCCAATAGAAGGTTAGTTCTTGAAGCTGATGGCAAAATCATCGTAAAAATATTTCTTGATATACAACTATAGTATGTATTGATATGTATGTGTATCCTTTATTTTTTTAATTATATCATATTATGAGTTGTGTGCATCTACCTAGTTTTCGGCTCTGCATCACCCTAAGGTCGTCTGGCTATACCTATAAAAAACTATACCTATGAACACATTTTTTGTAGTGGTCTTTTGTTAGATACAATAATAATAATATTCTTAAATATTCAGAGAACGCCATCTAGGGAAGGATCAAAGAGGGAGAAACTTAAATACCCTATACCTACCTGTTTGGCCAACGTAGTATAGTAGGGTTTTGGATGGAGAGGCTTATGTCCAGCTGTTGATGATGATTGTACCCTCAAACAGAATACCAGCCTAAACTGACAACATTCGTGCTGTCGTCTTTCGTTGGTGAGTGTGTGAGCGGCGGCCCAATCATTCGGCATCAATCCCCGGAATGATGAAGAAACATCTCACTAAACCGCCCACACGGAGTCTCTTTGGAAGCTTAAATATAAAAAAAAAAAAAAACTTTTAAACTGAGTCTAAATACATGTGAGTTCAGCGTACGAGTAACAGCTGAAGTTTGATCCCGCAACTTCTGATACTTCCAATACTTTAGCCATATATCTACTAAAAAGCTTGTTTGGAGTAAATCAAAAAGGTTGTTTGGAGTAAATCAAATATCTTATTTTTTAACTTCTAAAAAATGTATGTACATATCATTGGAAGAAGAACCAGTAGAACACACTAGTTAAGCACGTTAAAGCTGTTCTGTTGATTAAATCGGTAGATGTTGGTCGAGAAGAATGTGTTAGAGATGGAAGTTGAAGAATAGAAGATGAGAGGAAGCCCAAAGAAAATGTGGATGGATTGTGTGAAAAAGGATAAGGCTAGGGAGGTAGTTAGAGAGAGTGGAACGAAAAAAGAGTACTGCACCGATCCCAAAAAAACATGGGATAAGTCCATAGAAATGATGATATATGATTCTCTTAAGTTTTAAATATTTTTTATTATTTTATTCTTCTCATACTATCCATCAGGCAGAGTGGAGTCACTTTGGTAGGTTTAAATATAAAAAGTAAATGTCTCCATTTTTGTTTTTCAAGTGCTGCTGATGTGAACCATAGAATAAATGACTTTAAAGTAAGCGATTAGTACTTAAATCCGCGTTATAATATGTATGGTTCGAATGTCACTCTGTTTGCTGTACACGCTGCATCGATTTCAATGAAATTTGGCATTTTTGAGGAAGGACCTAGGCTAGTTATCGTGGCTCTCTTTGCCACGATAACTGACATACCCGCAGCGATAACTGGCTATAGCTAGTATTATATGAAATACGTTAAGTTTTTACTTAGTACTATGTTTTAAAACGTATGTTGCACGCGATACGCGACATTCGGCTGCGGCGCCTCTGTCACGGATGGCTGCTCGGAAAATTTTCTCATTCGAGACGAGCCGAAACTTCAAGCGCACGAGCCACTTAGAGTGAAACTCGAGTACCGAGAGCCAATCCAACACCACCACAGAACGACTTGTGCTTGACCCTTAAACACATACATTTTTTATTTAATTCATTGTAGTTCTCAACACACGTTTTATATAATCGTTAGCAGTTTACCTAGCCTACAAAGTTATGACTCAACGTCTCATAACCATGTCTATGACTTGCCTGACTTAACTTGTCTTTAAATTAAAAATAAAGCTATGACCAGAGATTTTGTGAATAAATAACACAAACAGAATTATGCCGCCAACTGTCCCTTTTCAGGATCTAACTGGAAAGACTTTGTTTAGCTAGGTGTAAACTCCTACGAATATAAAATCGCAGTTCATCTTTTATCTTATTCCTAGCTTTTATTATTTTCAAGAATTATTGTGGTCAAGCGGTTTTACCTACATTTCAGGTTTTTTTTGTTCATAGCCTGTCAAAGCGAATCTACTTTGTCTGATGTGCAGCGAAGCATCAGACATTCGCCACCCTGCGGGCTACTCAATTGGGAGGTTGAACTAATTGTCAATAGGTATATTTGAGGGCACTCACTTCCCAATAGCGATTGCCATAGACGCTTATAACAACCCGGACCGAGGGCTTAACGTGCTCTCCGAGGCACAGGCGTGAAACATTAAGTAGCTTCCAGTAGCAGTAGCCCGGAGAGGCTGTTAATGAGATTTTTTGTAAGAAAAACCCAACAACACTTTTGGCCTTACCCGGGAACCGCACCCGAGATCTGTGTATACATACGACTGAACTTGTTTATCCAAATATAAATTAAACAAGAGAACGGGAAGAAATCAATCAAATGACCTATTACAATATGCTAAATGAAGACCTTTTATTCCTGACAAAACCCCTAGAATACCAGTCTTCCACTTATATCATGAGGTATTCGGGAGCAAGTAGATCCCAACCCTAACGCCTAAGTTTTCGTGATTAGGGGGGAGGGGAGTGAAGGATTGTGTATCTGTCTGTGGTATCGTAGCTACCAAAGAGATGAAACGTTTTTTTTTTGCCGGTTGACCAGGTCCAGGCACACGTTTGTTTTAAAGATCATCGGTCCTCAGGCAGATCTGACAACCCATTACTACTTCTTCACACTTGTTGATCTAGTGGTAAGCGTATGCGGCTGCTGATTAAGAGGTCTCGGGTTCGATTTACGGGTCGGACCAAATGTTTGTGTGATCCGCAAGTATTTGTTAATATGCATAATATGTATGTATTTACAAAAAAAGAAGTATGTTTATGTATTTATATCAGTTGTCTAACCCGTGATACAAGCTCTGTTTAGTTTGGGACTAGATTGCGTTGTGTGAAGATGTCCGAAATATTTTTAAAAATATTTATTTATTTTATCCTGTAAACTTTGTCTATAACGTTCTGGTCTTAGTCAGATGTAGATGTCTCACTAGGTTGTGTTTGTGTGTGTGTCCATGCTGCATTGTGTGCACTTTTAATGAGGATGGTGACTCTTAGATTTGTTCATGCTTTTGATTAGACGGAGTAGAGTCACTTTGCCAGGTTCTAATAAAAAATAGAAAGCGTATTACTTTGTTTATGAAGATGAAATCTTTTGAGTTAGGTTTTACTCAAGAACTAGTATCTATTAGTGTGGACAGCTATGGCACAAAGATCAACTCGAAAATGTCAGAGCGCAGAGAGACATAGGTTCGAATCCGAAACACAAAAAGTATTTGTGTACGGACCTTAATCGCCGATCTTCTTAATTTATGTAATAAGGTATGAAACAATTTCATTAATTCCCTTACTTTTTTATTAAATTATTTTTTATTATTTTTATTAAGCCAAAAAAAGATATTGTAAAGAGACTTGCTAATGGCATCATGAAATAAACAAGGGTTAAAAATGAAGTAATTACTTATGTGACCATATCTTGTACCGCCACTTGTACCTCCAAATATATTATATTATTGTAATTGATCTGGTATACAATAAAGCAATTTATTATTTTTATTATATAATTTCTGTCGAATTTAATATTAAATATATGTGTTACTATTGAAAAATATATATATCACAGTCAGTAGTAAATAAAGTTTAGAAAACCATAGTATTCTAGAACCAGTGAGTTCATAAACAAAATCAATCTCTAATGGCTCATTTTTTGTCTTTATTTTGACAAAAGACATCAACGAATTCATGCTACGGAAAGCTACGAAAACTAATCCATTTGTATACCAATTGAAAAGTCAACTCTTGTGCGAGTAGTAAACGTCAAAGGCGAAAATAACGCGCGCGTGTTGAACAACGCTCTTCAGTATATATCATTTCTAAATAGACTCAAACTATACAAATCCATATTCTACCTCTGATTATAAACTATTCTTAATTTAAAACGATATACTTAATACAAGTCACATGCTTAATGTGAAATGAAAAGAAAATCTGAAAACAGCAACACAGTCTGTGGCGGAGCGTGTTCTGTCCGGGCCGCTAGGTGGCAGCACATAGCTCGCTATTCACAGCGTATATTATTTACCACGTTTATATATGTATGTCGTTATATAAGTGAACAGAAAGCTACGTTCGGCGGGCGCTCGGCGCGCAGCAACGCCGATGCGGGGGCGAGGCCGGGTCGCGGGAGGTGGGGTGTGGTACGGGTGACGGGGCGAGGGGACGCGAGTTCGGTCGACGCACACAAAGGTAGTCGCCCACGCACACTGGTCCACCGCGCCGTGTCCGTGTATATCGAACGAGCGAGCGCGCCAACCGACCGACTCGACGTATTCTTATTATTATGAAAGGAGAAACGCTTTTTGTAGGGCAAGAACTAAATTTGTAGTATTACGGCTGCCGATAATAAAGATCGTAAACGCATTTCAGTTCGCTGAAGTTTGCCCTGTCGCTCATAGATGTCGCGCTTCCGATCGCGAATAGTGGCTTGGTGTGAATAAAGTTTTCCACTTCGACTTTATATAACATGATCAGACATTAGCATGACACCTAAAGTTTTAATGAGTAAAGAGCACTCGCCGCAACCTTCTTGCTTTTAGCACTTCAAACAAAACTCAACGCAATTTGTAGCATTTACATATACTTACGTAGATATGTATCTCTATCTATATAATTGTGCAGATGTTTTAAGTTTAGTTCCACTCAGTTGACGAAATAATATTTCTATGTTGGTAGGTAGGTACCTACTGCGGTGTAGGTAGGTGTTTCTCTTACTTATAATTGTAATTGTAGATACTCTACTCACATAACTTGAGCCTATTCACCTTCTAAGTAATCTTATGTAACTTATATCTCCTAAATTTCCATTTCTCCTATACCATCTTGAGCAGCAATAATATCATTTATCTATTGAATTCAGCAAAAAATATATTCAGTGAATACAAAAAGAAAATATCTTAAAAGAGTAGGTATTAGGTATATCGTAGGCAGTAGACACATACCTACAACTTTTATGAGTAACAGTAAAAGGAACGACATACTAGATTTTTTCAAACTCTTCTTTACTTTTAACATAACTTGCAAATTATGAACCTCTCACGAATAAATATGGTGTTCGACAGAAGAACTCGTGTCTAGTCTAGTCAGTTTAATACTTTAATGTCCCTTTTTCATATGTCAACAGTCGAGGTTGTTGAAAATAGAATTTGGATACGTACCATCGATTTATTCAAAATATGCTTGTGAAAGCCTAGTTTATTTTTAAGGGATTTACCTAGCCGTTATTTATACCTACCTTTTTGATATATACATAACTGTTAATTTTAAAGGAATAAATAAGTAAAAAATAACAATAGTAGGCGAAAACACGAATGTTTAAAAACAAAAGTATACAAAGAGCGATAAACATAGTCAGTTTAGAGATACCACGACAGTCGACACATCAAAACAAAGAATAGTTTCCGTCGACCGCCGCGTGGTGGCGCGATGTGGCAACTGTCTCGCGATGCGTCACCACCGCGGTGAGTGACTGTCTTTATGACGGGAATAGGATTATTCCCGCCAAAACATGTCGGCGCGCGGGAAACGCGGTAACTTTCACACGAACGAAACTGTGACACCGCTCACTCGAGCGCAACACAAACTTTGAAAAATCTCTCGCCGTTGTCAAAATATACCAATAGTGAATAAATGCTACCAATTATTGGGTACAATAGTGTTAATTTAACTTTATTGAACGATAGTGAACAATAATGTCACAAGAACCATTTCTGACACAGATCTATATAATATATATCTATATAAAATTCTCGTGTCACAATGTTAGTAGCCTACTCCTCTGAAACGGCTTGATTAATTTTATGAAATGTTGTGTGTTTATGTATGTCCTGTTCTCTGACCCATGTCTGAGAATAGGACGTAAACTATTTTTTACCCATAGGCAAAAAAGGAAGAAATGCTCGCGAAATAAATGATTATTTTATGCAACTAACCAACAAACTAACATCGCCTCATGTTGCTTACTGTCAGTTACTGTGCATGATCACCTCGTTTGGTCAGAGGATGCCCTCTTTGTGTTGGAGGGACATGAAATTAATTACTTCTCACTTGCTAACTTAATACAAGCATTTAAGGTTTTGTAGATATTTTAACAGAAAAAACATTTTTGTAGATATTTTTTTGTATCATAGAAGTATTGTTTCATATTTAGTTCCATTCATGTTTCATCAATCATCAACAGCCATTAACAGTCCACTGCTGGACATAGGCCTCTCCTTTGAAAGGAGGTTTTGGCCTACTATAACACGCTGGCCAGACGGGTTGTTAAAGGGTTTGTTGTTTGTTTGAAAGTATACTGAATAATACATCCATTTGAAAAAAAAGTTGAAATAACTTCAATCTAGGTTAACAAAGAGAACTGAAAATTAGTATATGCTAACATTAAAATTCGAAAGTAACTGGGTCTATCTGTCTGTTACTCTTTCACAGCTAAACCAATGAACCATTGATATACTTTGAATCTTAAGGAAAAAACATAGGCCACTCTCTACTACTCTTTACCGCGATAACCGACATACATATAGGCGGAGTTGCGACCAAAAGTTAGTTCTGAATAAATTTAAAAATCAAAATGTGTAAGTACGACCCTCAAATAAAGGTAAAATTATTACAGCAATACATACCTTCTTGTTTGTTTAAAGTCGGTGAGTGAAAAAGAAGAAGTGAACACAACAGGAAGGCAAGTATAGACAATACTGATGGGGAACGAAAAAGCAACATCATGCGAAGGTCGGGGTAGCCTACCTAAAACACATATCACAGGTATTATCGAAAAGACCGAGCCTTCTAACCTAAGACATATTTTATAGAAAAGTTGCCAAGTGCGAGTCGGACTCGCCCATGAAGGGTTCCGTAGCAGCAAGTAACATCATATAAAAGTTCTTGTGGTTCGTTGTAACTTTGATCGATGTTTTAATAATAGTCTATTGATTGAAAGTGCGGTTTACGATTTATGAAGTATTTAAAAAAAAGCTACTTATTATATCTCGTTCAAACCGATTTTCGGTGGTAGTTTACATGGTAATGTACAACATATATTTTTTTTTGGTTTTATCACTCTCTTATTTTAGAAGTTACAGGGGGGGGGGGACACACATTTTTCCACTTTGGAAGTGTCTCTCGCGCAAACTATTCAGTTTAGAAAAAAATGATATTAGAAACCTCAACATCATTTTTGAACACCTATCTATAGATACCCCACACGTATGGGTTTGATGAAAAAAATTTTTTTGAGTTTCAGTTCCAAGTATGGGGACCCCCAAAACGTGTTATTTTTCTTCTATTTTTATGTTTAAATCTTAATGTGGTTCACAGATTACATCTACTTACCAAGTTTCAACAGTATAGCTTTTATGGTTTCGGAAAAAAGTGGCTGTGACATACGGACGGACAGACAGACAGACCTGACGAATCTATAAGGGTTCCGTTTTTTGCCATTTGGCTACGGAACCCTAAAAATAAGACTCTTTCTAATTCTACTGCCTTGTGTATTGTGGGTTCGAAACTTTGTGTGATCTAAAGTGACTCTACTGTACCTGATGCAAAGCATGAATAGAATCCAAGAGTAGGGGTCACCAGCCTCATTGTGAGTGCAGACAATGCTACATGGTTACCCACACTTTGGCAGCCTGGTGAGATGTTTCTGCATCATAGGGCCTCCGGTCTCGCACACACCAACGAAACACGAAAGTACGGAACTCATTGTAGGTTGGTCTTCTGTGTGAGAGTAGTACCACCTCAGTCGGGCCTGACCGTTTACTGCCCACTCTGCTAATTTCTCTGTCTTTCTCTCTTTCAGTAATGGTGATTGTAGATGTGTCATTTACTGATGTGGTGATTAAAGTAAGATATGAAAAAAGATTTAAAGATAATCCTAGATATACTGAAAAAAAAACTATAAAAGGAAACATATGGTAGCGATAAATTGTTCACCTGTGGCTCAGGCACGAAGGTTTTTAACGTATTTGACAGTCAGAGTCTAGTCCTTTAGGGCCACCGCAGACTAGCTACTTTTAGCATCGGCGATCGGCAACTAGTCATCTAGTTGATGAGAGATGCAGCATCGATGCAGTCGCCAAATCGCCGATGCTAAAAGTAGCTAGTCTGCGGTGGCCCATAAGACTTCATTACTGTCAAGAATCGTACATATATGTACGATTTTATATACACAAAAATCCTAAATTTACTGACCCAATAAGTAAATATTTGTCTTACATATTGCATAGAGCACAACCAAACCAGTAACCTGCTATTAATCTTACACTGATATGGTGCTGCTTTTTAAAATAATGTTTTTGGACAACTGATCTAAATGAATACATACTTTTTTTAAATACAAACATATTAAACATAGAAAACACCAAAACTCAGAAACTAATACATATTAGCAATTCATACAGACATTTGTTCCGACAGGGGAGTCGAACCCGAGACCTCAAGCAAAGCATCACATAGGCTACCACTGCGCTATTGAGTAACGATTTTTATAACGGTGAAGGCGTTCAGAAGTTATTTAACTAACAAGGCTTATGTACCTATCTATATTTCTAGAATATCTATACTAATGCTATTTATACGAAAGTAACTCTGCCTCTCTGTTACGCTTTCACGGCTTAACCGCTGCACCGATTTCAATGAAATTTTGTGAAAGGCCTTTGGCTAGTTTTTACCATAAAAAGCGGCCAAGGGCGAGTTGGACTCGCCCATGAAGGGTTCCGTAGCAGCAAGTAACATCATATAAAAGTTTTTGTATATATAAAAGTTAGTTCGTTCTAACTTTCATCGATGTTTTAATTCAAAGAATTGTAAATAGCGGTTTATGATTTGACGTATTAAAAAAAACTACTTACTAGATCTCGTTCTCGTTCAAACCAATTTTCGTTGGAAGTTTGCATGGTAATGTACATCGTATATTTTTTTTAGCTTTATGATCTCATATTTTAGAAGTTACAAGGGGGGGGATACACATTTTGCCACTTTGGAAGTGTCTCTCGGGCAAACTATTCAGTTTAGAATAAAATTATATTAGAAACCTCAATATCATTTTTGAAGACCTATCCAGATGGTAGTTGGTTTTGATGAAAAAAAAAACAGTATAGCTCTTATAGTTTCGGATAAAACATGACGAATCTATAAGGGTTTCGTTTTTTGCCATTTGGTAACGGAACCCTAAAAATCAACATGTATGCAGATAGAGCCGCGGGCAAAATTAAATAAAAGTAAGTTTTATAGTAAATATGTAATTCGATTAAAATCCTAATTTTACTGCTAAGTTACAATAACCGAGTATTCTAAGTACATTTTGCGACACAATAATTTCAATATCCACTGAAGTCTGCAATAAATCCTTTCCCAAAAAGCCAAGTCTTAAAATCAGCCAAGTTGGAGTCGTCTGCCTGTTGCCATCATCAATATCGAGTAAAAACAAGCAAAAAAATAGTTTTACTTTTAGTTTTATACATTTTATGGGGGGGGGGGGGGGGGGCTCCCTTAATTTTCATCAAGAAATTTTGTTTTGGATATAATTTTTCATGTTAACATTTTTTTAAGTTTGTACCTTAACATATTTCATTAACTAAGACTATCAATAGTATATAACTAATAACTGAAAGTCATTTCACTAGATAACATAGTTCTTGATAACAGAGTCAGTCTGTGACCAACCCTGGAACCTAGAATTAATAATAATAAATATTTCGGACATTTTACACACAACGTCATCTAATCTAGTCCCTAAAACTAAGGAGAGCTTGTATTATGGGTAACTAGACAACTGATATAAATACATAAACATACTTTTTTTTGTAAATACATACATATTATACATACATATATCTAGAAAACACCCAAACTCCGAAACAAATATTTGTGGATCACACAAACACTTGGTCCGACCCGGGAATCGAACCCGAGACCTCTTGGTCAGCAGTCGCATACGCTAACCACTAGACCAACGAGGCAGTCATGTCATTAAGTCATTATGGTTTAAATACTGGAATAATTTTTTAAATAATTCTCAAATAAATAATAATATTATGCTGATATAAAGTACTAGAGAAGAGCAATAGAAAAATTTGCATCAATAAATCAAACGTTAACTACTTAAAAAGGAACACGTAAAAAATTTGGTGTGTTATTTATTTTGGTGAGCCAGGAAAAGGTATTTAGACCATCAATACTCATAACAGTAAGAGCTGTATGGCTGTGTAGGAGACGGAGTTCTGTTACTGCCCTTATTACCAGCGACGATCGACCGTACCGAATGGCGCCACTGCGGCGCAGACTCCTCTTTATATAGAATAGTCTCGAACTTAAAATAATTACGAGAGAATTAGGAAATCGAGAACGACTAATTCGAATAACAAGCAGAATATCCATAATAACGTACGTAACGTAGTATGAAGTTGCATTGTAGGGTTGACGTACTTAAGTAGAGCGAAAGTGTTATAAAAGTAACTTATATTACAAGATAATATAAGTTATCAAAATAAGACATTTTCTTTCTGTAGCTATCGTTCTACCCATTTATAGTTAAAGAATGGACTCATTCAGTAGTTATGTCTATCTCATTACACATTAAAAAGTCACCAAAATACTGATCTCTTAATACGAATCTTCTACTACGAATTAATACGAACCTACTAAAAACATTTAATAAATTAAATTTAGAGTTTATAAGCAAAGTCCTGTATCACGGGGACTTCACAAATATACATATGTAACTGAAGAATAATTTATGGGTCACACAAAATGTAGTCCCATGTGGGGATTGAACCCACAATACTTAGCTTAGTAGGAAGCGGAGAGTTGACCGCTTAAACCCCTATACGCTCTACGAATTTATATTGTTGCCTTTTGTAATCATACATAATGAAATAATATGTTCCTTTTATTAATGGGAGAGGCCTAGGTCCAGTAGTGGATTGCGATGGGCTGATGATGATGATGATATTATATTTACTGACGAGTTTTCTATATTACATGGCTGACTTATTGCTCTAGCGGTAGTGCGTGCGATTGCGGATCATATGGATTCGGCTCCCAGGTCAGACCAAAAAAGTATTATTAAGTTAAAGTTTTTCTCATTCTAGAACAGTTTAAATTTAGGATGTATGATGTATGATCGTGTCTGCCGTGCCTTGGAGAGCACGTAAAGCCATTAACAGCACAGAACAGAAAGTGTGCATGTGTTTCGCACAATGTTGTGCACTTTATATGACTAAAGTATCTCCTGCGTAGTTGGCTGGTCTCCATCGAGACTGGCCACCGTGGCCGAGGTCGACTAGTAGTTCATCACCAAATCAATATTACATAATCACGGTAAGCCCGCTATGTGATTCGTTCCACGTAAAAGGCGGGCGACCCTATTCCCGTTAACGGGGCTTTTCTCCAAACTTTACATTGATAGTGTACTTACACTTGTAGTCAGCATATATAATACTATTTTTGTTATCAACAACAACAAAAAGTTACATTCTCTTGGAATTTGTTCGAGTAATACTTTTTTATTCACCAAGGCCGCAATAACTAAATCCAGTTTTTTTGCAACGTAGGTAGAAAACAAACATAGACAGCCAATGAACAGTTTCCGAAGCGGTGATGTCTCTGTTTATAGATGGCACGAAAGACGTATAAACATTATTTCTTAAAAATATCTATTGTAAGGACACAAGGTCTAGACATGTGCTAGATATTAGGTTCTCTAATATTGAACCACTTTTGTGTAAAATATCATTGGATTGTTAGAAAATTATCGCTGTCGCCTATTCTCCGAAATTCAGACTGTATACAGTGGCAATAGACCGCCTCTCCATTACTCGGCCTCGATAAAATTATCTGCGATGCGACGTACTGTACACATCTAACGCCATCTAGCGGGCAGACAACATAACTGCTGAAAAACAACACTAAATCGCGCATGTATTATAAGTTTTACAAATATGTTAACCCTTGTGTGTTATATTAACTAAATACCACTTGTATTTATGTTTTCTTCTTGTGTAGTTACATAAATAATTAAGATAATAAAATTAAAAAAACTTATAATTTTTATGTGAATTTACGATGTCACTTTACAATTCAACATTGCCTAATTAAGGACGTTAAAATTTAAAGTGCCTTGTAGCATCAAAGTTATTGGTGTGGTATGTTTATAAAAAAAAATTAAAATAATAAAAAAAACATAGCTTCTTTATTCAGACCAAGGCAAGTCGAAGCAGACATAAAGCCATTTAATAAAACAAATAAAAACCTACTGGCCAGTGCGATTAGGCAATCGTAGTGTAAGACGCTCTGCGTCTCAACAGACCGATGACTTTAAGAAAGTGGTGGTTGGTGTTCATCGGTTGGTCTTCGAGGTTTTCGTTTAGCAGTGGACGGGGATAGACTGATGATACACAACGTTAACGTGCCTGAGACCTTTGTACAACAGTCGCATAAGCTTTTAACAATTATATATTTGTTTTATATAAACAATTTTACAGCATTTATGACCAAGTTATGAACCGCTTGACAAGTGTTACGTATTATAAATGTTGTTAAAGAGATTGCAAATGTTGCGACAAACTGACTTTTGAATTCTAGCAGTGACCGACCGCATGCAATGGAACAAGGAAATCCTCACACAGGAGAGGGCTATCTATTTAGATGTTTGGTTGGTTCAAGGGAGACGCCGAGGAACCAGGTGTACTCTCAGGTACATTTTATAGACACTGGCCAGTTTTCCTACACCTAGAATTCGAACTGGCTTTTCGAACTCGAGACGGCATGCGGTTTTTAGCCGTTGCGAGTCCGACATAGCGACCAACTGGTGATATCCGCGGGATTTCTGCACAACAAAAAAGTGTAGTGCTACATGAAAATCACATCTTTTCTTTTTGACTTCCTTGCAAAGTAATTCCTAAAAAGATAACATAGATAACATCCCACTTTTTTAACGAAAAGATAAATTCATGCACTAGATCTAATAATTTACACACACATGAAATGGGCACAAAGAATACCTATGTTCAGTACAACAATTCACGGATCACATGCAGCGTTATTCTATATAAAAGTCGAGCCCACAGCACTTAACGCATTAAAAATCGGCAACGGTATCGCTTATCCTAAAGATAAAAAAATAAACAATTTACAACTGTTTATGGTTTTGAACATCACTAATCAACAAACTCTAACTTTCCAGTCATCAAATTAAAGTTGAACATGACATACCTATACCACGAGTGACTTAATAATAAACCTACATCGATGCTTTTAAAATAATTACATCGAAACTACTCATTTCTGTAGTGTACGTTATCGTCAAGGTCGCACTACGGCCATGGCTTCGTCTATAACAAACCAGATGGGTGGAGGATCTTTACGTTGAGTTTAATGACATTTTATCGTTAATGAACGCGTTTCATAAAGCCCGCCATTTTGGTTATTATTTTTTAAGTATTTGAATGTATTTTTTGATATGGTATTTTATTACTTATTTTTTGTTTGGACGATAGATGGTAGTACGGTAGCAATGATAATAATTGATAAAAATTAATAACAGTTGGGTGTTATTCAGTTTTAGTGTGAGACTTGTTTTTTAAACAAACTTCATCGGGTTCAAACTTCATATCACAGCTTTTTACTAAATGAATATTAAAGTATACATTTGGTAGACTCCATACGATATAAAATTTGGGAATAATCTACCAAGTTGGTGTATGGTAGTTAGTAGTACTATAAAATAACCAGTGTATTTTATAGTAGTGCCGTTATCATATAAAAGCGTGTGACAATACATAACGAATTGCGAGATAAGAAATGTTATTATATTTGCAAAGCAGAAGACGATTTTTTTTACATGTAATTCAGATTTCCTTTTAGTACATGGAACAACATGATATGTACTTAACAAGTCATTTGACGATGTCCATATAAAAATAGTGTTAATTATTTAGTTACCAAAACAAGGTCATAGTCATATATTTTTACTAGAGACACTTGAAAAAGGTTTGAGCGCAAAACTTTGCGCTTACGCAAGCTTACATAACATTGTAAAGAAGTTTTACAGTACCTACAGCTCTGTTTCTGTTCTAAGAAATGTCCTGCGCCGTTCGTTGAATACCGTTATCACGCCGCCACATAAGCAAATCACGTAGACAAACATCAAGGACACTCAACATATATATTTTTATATATACACGAGTATCGAGAAAACAAATAAATGTGACGATGCAAGAAAAATGAAAATGTCCCAATTAAGGCGTTTGCAGCTTGGTTAGGGGCGCAGTGCTCTAAATTGTTCTATGTAGCGTTCTATTGTACGAATGGGGTAGTTGGCTAAGCGGTCGCCTCTCAACTTTGTACTTGAGGTATGTGGGTACGATTCCCACAGATTCCCACGATGGACAACACATGTTTTTGAAATAAAATTAAGTTCATCTTTTATAAAACATTTATCATAACTTTCTTGTCTTCAACTGCACTTTTTAGGGGTTTAAAAAAACACGTATTGTAACTTAAGATGAACAAATAAATAATCTCAAGAATGCTAACAATTTCTTAAATAAATAATAAAATAAAATTGTGGTTCACCAAACATTTGGTTCGACCCGGGAATCGAACCCGAGACCTCAAGCAGAGCAGTCGCATACGTTACCTCTGCGCCACCGAGGTAGTAAAATGCTTTTTTATTATTTATCTATTGGCATAGACTTCCCGGCAATGACCTGTTTGAGTTATAGGCTAAGTGACCGTGACCTGCTCGAGCTGTACTTTAAGCAACCCTGACCTGGCTCGACCTTTACTCTTAAATCTATTAGTAACATAAATATTTCTTTCATCGCATTACCCTCCCTTCTTACCTTTACCTATCTACCTATTTCAAATATCACCTTTCCCATATTTTTAACCGACGAAAAAAGACGAGGTTGTCAATTCGATGCGTATATATTTTATTATGTATGACCACGCTTATGTTTCTACAATATAGTCTGTTTTTATTTATACAGTATGCGAAAAGCCCGAGAACGGAACGGTTGGCGCTTTTTGGGGGGCTTTAAATTCAGCAGTGGACGGCAATAGGATGAAGAAACAGTATTCGAAATATAAATCTATCATCATCATCATCATCCTCAGCATATTTGCATCCACTGCTGGATGTATGCCTCTTGCATGGTTCTCCATTCGCTTCTGGATGCTATACCAGTATATAAATAGGTTTTTGAGTTTGTGACGTTGTAGGGGTAATCTATGGATCTACTACGTTATTTGTGAGTGAAAAATCAATACTATATGTCCCCGTTCGGAGCCGGGGCGCCTAGTGCTTAATAATTAAAATGGACACTTAAAATATGTATCTTATGTACACTCCAAGAAAACTCATTTTCTTATATTATCTCATAAAATATCAATATATTTTTTGTAACTACACGCTTTCGGTAATGAATTAATTCCCGTTTTACATACTATAGTTAAACCGTCTCCTTATTAAGACCCTTATTAAGAGCCTCTAATGTATGTAGACCCTAAAGTTTAAAATACATCTAAGCACTTATTTATATATTGATAATATCACTGAAGGTTACCTAGCTCTCTCTAAGTGGTTCCTTAAATTTAGGGGACGTTGGTGAAAACGGCCATAAGTCTATTAACTCTATCATGTTGTTTTGACAGTGCTAGAAGTGCACCGATTTCGGGTCGTTTGTATTTTTTTTTTGTATTCTATTCTTTTATTATTTTGACTAGATTTTTTATATATTTTTATATTAAAAAGACAACTCCCGCATTAGGAATATAAATTCCTGTGTCGCGGGGGACTTTACAAACATACATGAAACGGACACAAAGAATACCCAGACTCAAAACAACAAATTGTGAATCACACAAAGTGTTATCCCACGTGGGATTTGAACCCACGACACTTGGCACAATAGGAAGCGGCTTGGCGACCGCTTAAACCACTAGGCCAACCGTGCAGTCAGATGAAATAATTAAAAAAGGATTTTTATAAAATTGATATTTTTGTATTTATATTGTTTCTTGGTAGTGAGAACGAAGAACGACAGAGTCGCATATATTTATAACGCACTGCCGCACCGACAAAGGTACTGCAACAGGAAAAGTGAGGAAATTGAAGAAAAACAGCACATAGAATTGAAAGTAGGTTGCAAGAGCTCGAATCTCACGGTAATAGCGCGGAACAGGATAAGTTATTTACCTAAAGAAATTCCTCTGACAATACATCACCAGTACTTATTTTGAAATAATTTCTAAAGAAAATCAACAGTTACACTAAAATAAATGTGGAATTAAAAATATACAAAAAAATTACCAGCAGCTTTTGCTAGTAAACGGCTGAACATATTCCTCTCTTTAGAAAGGTTCAGGGCTTACAATTCTCACTGATCTAATTGAAATAGCGATTGTTTCAGGTTTTTGTTCTCCTTATAATGCTGTATCCTGAGTAGTTAACTTCCTTACTCGACTGTTATGATGACACACGGCTTGAATAGACGTGCCGACACTTTGTATTTTTATTTAAGTAACCATCTCTAGTTACAGACATACAAGAAACGGGCCCAAAGAACATCCAGGCTCAGAATAACAATTTGTGATTCACAAAGTAATATCTCGTGTAGGATTTGAACTTTCAACACTTGGCGCAGTAGAAACCGGCGTGTCAATATTGGTTATATACTTTCATTGATCAGTTTTGAATACCTTTTTTTTGTCATTAAAATTAAAACTTAATAATATATAATAATATTAAAATACTATAAAAACATTAGAATTAAAACAAAACTATTTTCTAAACCCTATGTATATGTATATAAACATTTTTAGCAAAATTGACGCGAAAGAACTGAAAAGCAGAAAATAATAAACTATTATTACTTAACCGTAATAACTAACTTCTTAAACTAGTGTAAGCACACCTAAAAAAATATAAATCTGTGCCAACACAATCAATAATACCTTCCCTGGGAGTGGGACCAACTTTGGAGTATAGTCTTATAAACGAAAAAATAATTATCAAAATAAAATAACTTTTTAAAAAGTTATGCGTGGTCATAAATGAAAACAAAATATACTTGTAGAATTGAGAACCTCTTCCGTTTTTTTTCATCGGTTAAAAACTGGAGGTAGGTAATTGAAAACGGCTGTTAGTCCCTCACCACACGGATGTTTGAAACTGTTATATTTAAATACTATTGAAGTCAAAGTAATATTCTTAATTAAACAGGTTTAATTCCAGTATCAACATTAATTTACTTACATTTAAATTTTCTTCAAGAAATTCTTCGTTCAAATTCCAATGGATTATATTCGTTTATAAATAAAATTATCTTTATTTTGGCAATTTAGCGGCGCGCCGGGCCGCGACGACTGGGGGAAACTGTACCGATAGCCTATTTAACTCTTTGCTCCCATTCCCAAAGTATGTACTTCCTCTCAAACAGCTTCTTATTTTCTTATACAATTTTATTTACCTACATATCATCAATACTTCTTTTCAAACATTGCAGTCAAATATACATGAAATATATAGATACTTAGTTATACTGACATCAAGTTCAACCCCATGTTTTTGCATGATTAATAAAACAACTACGCCAAACCGAAATAATATCTTTTATGTATTTCATAAAGTCATTACTCATTTTCATAAAACGAGATACTTTTCACACAACGCAAACTTTTTGGAATCTAAAGTCCGATTCATAATTAAAAATTATTGGGTATAATTTAGTTAATATTGTATTCTAATCGAGATAGGTTAGATATGAGGTCTTCAGGAATAGTTTAGCTACATAAATAGGTTTAAAAATGAATTGAACCAACTTATGTTAATGTTTATGTTAATGTTATGTCGGATAATGTTTATGGAAATATTACATTTTTCTTTATTAAATACTAGTAATGGTACTTTTAAACAGAATAATATTGTATGCACCAGTGAGGTGTATTGGTGATACGCAAGTGATAAACCCAAATCCACAATTACCAAATATGTGGTTTCAATTACGAACCACCTTCGTCTCCTGTCTCAGATTCTGGCACTCTGACCATTGCGTCTGTTTCTCCCACGGCCCTTCACTTTCGATTTGCATAACTGTTTCGTTGGTTCTTTCCTCCGTCATTCTTTCGACACATTCGTCGACGAACCGTACGTACGTTCATGTTAGTGTTGCAAGAGATTTCTCTGAAAAGTACTTTTATTTAAAAGTAGTCGATGCAATCGCTTTGGCCTGTATTCATAGTAAATATAGTAGGAATTTTTCTCCATGGTTCTATATTTAAAAATAAAATAAAGAAATTAAATTCTAATGACTACAATAAATAAAATAACTGCCTCGTTGGTCTAGTGGCTAGCGTATGCGACTCAAGAGGTCTCGGGTTCAAATCCCGGGTCGGGCCAAAAAGTGTTTTTCGGTTTTTCTTAGGAACTTCCTAATAGCAGCCCGGAGTTTGGAAGTTTGGCGGTGATTCACGCCCGTGCCTCGGAGAGCACGTAAAGCCGTCGGTCCCGGTTGTCATGAACATCTATTGCAATCGTTATTGGGAAGTCAGTGCCTTCAAGTATATATTGACAACTAGTTCAATCTTCGAATTTCAGTTCTCCCTTAGGGTTGCGGAGGTCCGATGCCAGTCGCTCCGTAGAAAAACTGAAATTCAGGTAAAACCGGTTGAACTAGTAGCCGACCCCAAATTAACTTGGGAATAAAGGCTAGGAAGATCAAGATGACTACAATAAATAAAATGAAGAATAATTAGGTAATTCGTGTATCTTTTTTGGGTTCCGTAGTTCATGACTCGGAACCCTTATAGTTTCATCATGTTCGTCCATAAAACACATATCCATGCTAAAATATTTTTTTATGGTGATACAACAATCAACACCAAAACGATGTGAAGCAACTCTTCTATACATTTTAGACGAGTGAGTGAAGTGACTGTAGGACCATCCTCCCCCCTCCACCCAAACCTCGACACTAAAAGACTAGCACACTACACTTGTGGCTCTGGAGTTGCAGAGGTACCTCTGCTAGATTGATCCTGCTTGTTGTACAACTGTTAAAAATATGAATAGGAGAGTTATAGCGGATATGACCAGTGTTTAATAACTTCAATATAGAAGCAACTAAGCTTTCGTTTCTTCAATACTTAAGCTACGACTTTGGCACAAGGAAATACCTTCCATGGTGGTAGATGCAGATCTGAAAGTGTAAGTGCTCAAGTGATACGTTGAACATTTACTGTGTGTCATTGAATAATTCTTAAACATACAGTCCTAAAAATTTAAGCTTCGTAATAGTTTTGTAATCACACTAGATTTGTCTGAACTCTGTACACACTCCTATTCACGCAAACCAAAGGAGGCTTGAAAGGGAGATTGTGCGTCTAACACTGTGGTAAATTACTGATTAGTAATGTAACAGTGTACGATGTGCCGTGTTACGTACAAACTGGCTACGTAATACAAATTCGAAGTCGCCGGAGGCCTAACTCCTACTGTATGTTCTCGTAGGTTTCTCGAATGTATTTCTATATTCAATTTACTCATTGCATGTTAAGTTTATGTTGAATATAATATAGTATTCCAACATAGAAGGGTTTTTTACCGGATATTTGTCCCACAAAAATTTGATGTTCACAAATTGTCACGTACTCGTACAAAACATTAAACTCGCTTGTCTGGATATAGGTTATATGCAGAGCCCGCTTACTAGGAGACGAATCTGGTACGTAGATACGTTTTATTACACAATAGTAACAAAAACCTATCACCCGCTCGTCGTGAACAGTATCTGTCCAGCACTACGCGAGTACTGTCTAACCGCGCAGTGCTTGCCCTCTCCTATTCTTTTAGAGCTTGATGAAATCCATAAATTCACAAACGTAGACTGTATTCAGTGAAGGTACGTCCTCAGACGATATACTTCGATTTGGCGGAAATCGGTGGTGTTTGACCTCATTGTGAGAACCGTTGTTTGACTTCGTTTGAGCGACGCCGTCTTGCCTGAAAAGTTTTTTGTTTGAATGCACTTACCCATGAATTACTTGTCAAATTTTACGAAATCATCATTGCTTTTAGTTAGTCAGTTTATATAGATATGTTACTCGTTGATGATGTCAAGTTTCTACTGAATGACAGTAACCAAAGCAAGGTGTTTAATTTAAATTTATTGTTAAAAAAATGTTTTAATTTTTATTATATTATTTCCCATCATTATGTTTATTTACTCATAGTGGTTATTTTGTCACAGAAATGAATTTTAAAAATCAATACCGGTGATATTCATGCTTGACTTGAAAAACTAAAAAGCTGTTCGAATCATTTCAAAAAGGTCCGTAAGTATAGGTTTGATAAACAAACAACTAGATCACATTTACCTTGCCCTTATATTAAAAAAAATATTGCAATGAAAGATAGTGTTATTGTGGTCACAAACTTCACACACACAAAAAAACGTTCTAATGCGCAATTGCTTAGCAATGGGCGTCTGCGCCGTCGCGTACCGATGACATCACCGTCGAGACTCGTTGGTTAGTTTCATTTCGGCTGGTATCGGCTCCAGGAAATAAAATGTAGTGTTTAGACTCAAGCTCTAGTTTTTAAATATCCTATTTTGAATTATGTACGTGATAATAAAAGTAGGTAATATAATGCACCTCTAAATTAAAATCGTGTGACTCGTGCGGACAGAAGTTTAGCAACTAGAGACTTCTAATGATATGGAATGAACAGCCTATATAGTGTATTCCTTTATGGCCATTTTCACCAAAGTCCCCAAAATTTTCACCAACCTTTATGGGATACCTAAATGCTTAGATGTCTTGTAAACTCTTGAGTCTACCTATATTGGAGTCTCCTAGTATGGAGGCAGTATAAATAAAGTTGCTGAAATTCGGCATTAGTCTTCTCTAACGACAAAAACGGGATGAATGGAATGACAGAATGGGCTGAGGGAATTTTACACATTCATCTTAATCATATCAAAAAAGTAGTGTACCGCAGATAAAATAGCATTAACGGGTGAAGCTGCAGGTAAAAGTTACCAAACAATAAATTCGTTAGCATACTTGTCCAGTAAGTATTATAAAATGTAACTACGTATTCACTTTGACTTCCGATTCCGGTCCGGTTTATTGCCGTGATTGTAGCGAGGCGCGAGAGTCACCTTCGTTAAATGTTTGACATAGTGATGCTATTATCATTCGATTTACGATTAACTTATGAGATAAGATGACCGACTGATGTAAATCGATAAACATCAATCTATTGCGTAAGTCTGTATTTGTTTGATAAGTCTTTGATATACTAGTGGATGCTAGTTATCAAGATTTGGTTAATTTTGGAAGCGGAAATGGAGAAAGTGTATAAATATAGACATCCGATAGATTATTTAAAAAAATATAATCTTATAACATTACACAAAGGAAACTTTAATTCTTTAAGAAACTTACTTCATATTTGATCGCGAGAAAAGTAAATCCATTGTCAACCTTTGAGTTAGAAGAACCTCCTACCAGTATTAGGAGGGGAAACTCCTGTAACGAAATCGGTGCATAATAATGAGTGAATTGTCATTCTAGTCGAACCCGTTGACTTTTGGCTGAAGCTGAAGCATGGCTATTCCCATGGCTATGGTCATGTATTTATTCATATACTGTTCGTAGATCACACAGTGTTTTCCTATGAAGAAATCAACCAACAACATTTAGCGCAGTAGGACCACTAAGCCAACCATGCAGATATAAAAGTTATACACAATAATTTTAACAAAAAACTGAAAACAATAAATATTCCGAGTATCCAAGTCGCGACAGGTATGCCAATGGTTTTTGAGGAGGTCTTCAGGATCCTATCATCAGATCCTTCCTTATCATAGGACGACATGGGAGGCACCAATTTTCAAATAAACAATAATTATTAAAATCGGTTCACCCAATCGAAAGTTCTTAAGTAACAAACATAAAAAATACAGTCGAAATAAGAACCTCTTTTTTGAAGTCGGTTAAAAACTATATAATATTAGTAGAATTTTTTACGTTTTTTTTTACCACATAGTTACGCCCCGCCGCAATCGCGGTTTTTTTCGCGAGCCACACTGATTTCAGCAGTAATGATCCGCAACCGTCGCAGTATTAACACCCTCACACAGAAGACCAACCTAAAATGTATGTAATGGCGTATTTCGTCGCTTAAAGGAGGAATAGAGCTCACCGGAGGCTCAAAGATGCAGAAGCATCTGACTAGTGTGGGTCACCATGGTCCATTGTCAGTACTCACAATGAGGATCGTAACCCCAACACTGAGATTCTACTCATGCTTTCCATCAGGCATCGTAGAGTCACTTTGGTAAGCTTTATAGCTTACCAAAGTGACTCTACGATGCCTGATGGAAAAGGCCAGGAAGATAAACTGGCCAGTAGCTAGGTGTAGGGTTTAAAATATATATTTTTTATTTATATAAAAAATATATATTTTAAACCCTACACCTACCTACTGGCCAGTGACTTAGGCCAAAACATCTGATAAGGAGAGGTTTATGCCCAACAGTGGACTGTTAAAGGCTGTTGATGATGATGATGATGATTCATTTATTATCTAATCGAACTTGAATCTTTAATCGATATTATACATTTTATTTGTACAGTTATGTATTCCCATCGTAAAAACCGAGTCATATACCCATCAATTCTAGGGCTCGTTTTTGATATATGTACATATACATTACAATTGTAATGTGTAGCATTAGATATGTTATCCATACTAAATAAAATAAAATAAAATAAAAAAGTCTTATATTTCTCTTAATTAGACATAGTTAAAAATAAACAGTAATGAAGTGCTGTATAATTAGGGAACACTTGAGGTGAAGGCCTCCTCCAGGGAGTGCCAAGTTGTCCTGTTCTTCGCTACTTCGAGCTATTTTTGTCCAACTACAAGTGAGGTTTCGTCTTCCCAACGAGCGTGTGGTTTACGGCGTTTACGTTTCCCAAGTGGACCTTTCCAGGAAGTCAGTTTTTTTGGTTTTTGAACAGTTCATTTCGAGGCCTACCTGTTTCCTTAACGAGTGGAGTGACTGGATCATGTAGCTAAGTTGTCGTATGTCGTCCGCGAACTTTCAGGTGGTTCAAGTAAGTGCTTTTTATAAGCATGCCGCGACGATACGAGTTTAACTGCTTAAAGACGTCTTCTAGCACTGAGATAAAAAGTGTTGGCGAGAGTGGGTCTCCCTGTCTTACTTCTCTTTGTATTGGTATTTGTGGCTCCGAGACTTCCAGTTTGACCTTGTTCGTATTTTTTAATAGATGTTTTTCAGAACTTCTATATATTGTTTATATTATCGTTACTATTAGATCCAAATTCTACCACCGCTGATCTTTCTGTTCTCCGATCTTTCGTAACCCACTTCCGTTCCTCGTCATGAAGTATAACAAATTGCTGGAAAACAATAGGAAATAACAAGGTGTATTTTCATATCAAAGCCTGCTAAGGTGACTCTACTGTGCCTGATGGAAAGCATGAGTAAAAAGCAGGAGTGGAGACCTCTCACTGGGTATGCAAGTAGTATTAAGACTTGAGATTCACACTACAGCTGCCTAGTGAGATGTTTTTTCACATCCCGCTTAAAGGATCCGGGATCACACTGGGGAGGCAACATGTGAGCTGCTAGTGATTACCAGTTTTTGATTGCTCAACACAGGAAGGGAGAGCGGAACCGTTTAGTTCTAGTGCGTATTTTTATCTAGAATACTTAATGTAAGCTATTTTTTTCAGTACGATCCAGGCCTTACTGACAAAGTAAAGTTCGTGAAGTTATTCTAATTGTAATGAAGATAACGACGCCGATGATATGTATTAAACTCACACGAGGCCTTCAGGTTACAAATCACATAGTGACATCCAAGGATTAGTCGTCACTCATACTCAACCTCCAATTACTACACATCACGGTTATGTGTGTAAGTTACGAGTACGAGCCAATCATTATCGACTCATCAATGTTGTTGTATTCCTGACTGAACTGAGAAGATTATTGGACTTTATGCAATATTTGTTACCAATAGAAGGCACTTTAAAAAATAACTAAGTTTAAGTACTACCTATTTTATTAATACTTTTTGTTCCATCTGTACATGTTAAACAGATATTGTTGCTCGTTCTGTCGAGCGTACTATAGAACTCTCATGTGTAGAATTAAAGGAGCATATTATTGTTTGTGTTTACCGTCCACCACAGAGTGACTTTAATTTATTCGAGAATATAATGGAAGATGTACTTAAAGTACTTAGTTATGGTAAAAAGCATGTAGTAGTATGTGGTGATTACAACGTTAATATACTAGAACAGTCACCTATGTGTATTAGATTATGTTCTTTATTTAAATCATTTAATTTAAAACATTTGTTTTGTGCACCCACAAGGATAACATCACATTCTGCTACTTGCCTAGATAATATTTTTTGCAACTGTAGTTATTATAATGAGGTTATATTGAGTGATTTAACATCCGATCACTGTGGACAGAAAGTCACTTTTCCTATTCATACAGTGGCTAAAGTAAATAAGATCACCTGTAGGCCAATGAGTACAGCTCGCCTAAACAAATTTAATGAAAATGTTTCTGTCCGTATCACCAATATAGATTTTAGTCAGGATGATCCGAACTACCTTTACGCGTCTTTGTTTAACATGATCAAATCGGAATTTAATAACATATTCACAACTAAGACTTTTTATAAAAATATAAAAATTAGCTTTTGTGATTGGGCAACTACTGACATACAAATAAGTAGAGCTAAGTTGTATGAATTGTATGGCATGAAACAATATAATTTTGACCATAAGTTTGTTCAATATGTTAAAAATTATTCCAAAGTATTTAAAAAGACTTGCGCTGCTGCCAAGTCTTTATATTTAAGTAAAAATATTAAACAAGCAGAGAATAAAATTAAAGCCACTTGGAACATGATTAATGCTGAATCTGGGCGGGTCAAGCCACGTGAACATAATTTTGAATTAAGTATTGGTGATATAACTGTAACTGACAATTTAGACCTGGCGCAAACATTTAATAATTTCTTTGTTGATATACCTAAAAATGCAACCAGCTCCCTAAGATCATGTCCGGTTGATGCTCAATCACTTATGAGAGGCAGTGTGAAAGAGTGTACTGTACCATTCAGTTTTAATTTTATAAACCCCACTGACATAATAAAAATATTTAAGTCAATTAATTGCAAAAAGACAGCAGATTTATGGGGTATTTCTGTTAAATTAATTAATGGCATTATTATTAAGATAGCACCACATTTAGCAACAATATTTAATCGATGTGTTGATACCGGTGTGTTTCCTGATTTGATGAAACACAGTAAAGTAATTCCTTTGTTTAAAGCCGGTTCAAAAAGCGACCCTAGTAATTTTAGACCTATTTCTATTTTACCAGCTATTAGTAAAATTTTTGAAAAAGCCATACTAATGCAATTAGAAACACATTTTAATTCTAATAATCTACTGCATAGTGAACAATATGGATTCACAAAGGGTCGCTCAACAGTAGACGCAGGCTCTAAACTACTTAAACATATATATAGTGCCTGGGAAAACTCGCAGGACGCCATTGGTGTTTTCTGCGATCTCTCAAAAGCATTTGATTGTGTGATGCATAGTACACTTCTGCTGAAACTTAGGCATTATGGCATAACAGGTACAGCGCTTAATCTTGTTGCTTCTTATCTTAGTGAGCGAATACAGTATGTTGATATTAATGGAATAAGGTCCTCCGGATCACCAGTGAGTATGGGCGTGCCACAAAGCTCAATTCTGGGTCCCTTTTTATTTTTGGTGTATATAAACGATTTGCCATTTTTTACTAGTAAGTTATGCGATATTGTTCTATTTGCTGATGACACTTCTCTTATATTCAAAACCAATCGCAAAAACGATTACTCTGACGAAGTAAATAGGTCCCTCGCATTAGTCCTTGACTGGTTTACATCAAATAACTTGCTTTTGAATTCTAAAAAAACCAAATGTATTAAGTTTAGTTTGCCAAATGTAAGGAATATCAGTACAAATCTAGTTTTAAACAATGAAGTTATTAATTTTGTTGATTCAACGGTTTTTTTGGGAATTACTTTAGATAGTAAGTTACAGTGGGGCGCCCAAATATCGTGTCTCGCAGGGAAACTCAGTTCTGCAGCGTATGCTGTCAGCAAAGTCAGACAGCTTACGGATGTGGAAACAGCAAGGCTAGTATATTTCGGTTATTTCCACAGCGTCATGTCGTATGGCATTTTGCTATGGGGCAAGGCAGTTGATATTCAAACAATTTTCATTCTCCAAAAACGTGCAGTGCGTGCGATTTACAAACTAGGTGCACGAGTTTCCCTTAGAGAAAAGTTTAAAGAGATAGGCATTATGACAGTTGCATCACAATATATATTTGCAAACATTATGTTTATAAAACAAAATATGCATTTATATCACAGGAATAGTGACGTTCACTCGGTGAACACGAGACATAAGCATAAATTAGTAGGTCAATATCATAGGCTACATAAAACGCATAATTCATTTATGGATCTTTCCGTGCGATTTTTTAATAGGTTACCAGCTAGTGTTATGAGTCTATCAGTGGAAAAGTTTAAAAATGTAGTCAAAACTTATCTTATACGTAAAGGTTATTATACAGTTGACGAATTTTTAAATGATAAAGAAAAATGGTTTTGACTACTTGCTCCTTATCATTTTATTCTACTCATGTGAATGTTGTTATCACATTGTTTAAGAACATGATTTTACTTTTGTAAGTAAAGATTCTACGTGACTAATAAAGGCCATTCTTCTCTTTCTTTTGATCTTATAATTAATATTTTATATTTAATCTTTTGTTACCAGTAATTTGGCCAATATTTGAGCACATATAGTTTTTACCTTTGTTGTAAGTAGATGCTCCTACTATGTTGTACCCACTGAGGCTGTTGTTTTTTTTTTTTTTAATTAGCATAAGTTCTAATTTTTAATCACTATAATTTGCATCAGTCCTCTAACATGGTGTATAGTATATTAGTGGCAGCACCTTACCCCCATATCAGGTTTATTATATTAAAACATTAAAACTATGTAAACATTGGCGATTTGAAAGGAGTGGCCGCGAGTTTTTATTGCCATGTTCTTTTCTCCGGCTCTACCTATTGTTTGCGAACATGGCATAAATGTACATGTAGAATCTTGACCTGTCACAAGAGATGTATTGCATCCTAAGTGAATAAAGAATTTTGAATTTGAATTTGAATTTGAATTTGAATTTGATGTCAGTACAATTAAATATGGCTCAATTTATTTTTGTGCTTAGAATGAAATTATTGTTACATAATCATATATTAATTACGATTCCGTTCAATATACGCTTTGGATGCAGTACATGCTACAGTATGCAGTATCATATAACAAAACTTCCATGAGTTTTGCGTAATACTGATATGATAAATCAAAACTAAAGAAACCAGAACCACAGTATATTATTAGGAATCAAGAACCCAGTTGTAGGTTGATTTTGACGGGATTTCCACACAGAAATAAACTTTAGGTTATAAAGACAAAGGGTAAATATTTTCAAAAAGGCCTAGATGGATATATTAAACTTTCGAACTTTTTTCGTGACATAACAATATATCCTTATATAAGATCGAAAGGGAATCGGTTTTGTGTCATTATTTAACACGTTCACTGCGGGCCACATTTTGAAGAACTTTCAGCTGGTGCGGCTGAGGTCGAATCAGCCCCAAGCTAAACTTCCTTGTAATGCGGTTGAGGCCTTTTCTGCCTCATGTTTCAATCATTTGGTAAATGGGTTGTAACTTGATCAGGAGCGTGATTTGATGTTTAATTTTATGCTAAAATTACTTACATGGTATTGTTTTATGTACACCTAGCTTCGCCCCGGGTTCTGATTTTTAGTTTTAGAGAAAACACCTAAAATATATTTGAGGCCGTTTTAGACCCCACATCGCACTAAATCGGGGCGGCATTAGTGATGGGAATGAATTTATATCGATGAATGTCCATGTCTGTTATATTTCTATTACTTTTTTATATTGTTATAGTATTGTGCATAAAAGTATGGGGTGTTGTTAAATAAAATACAAACTATTCGTTCATCTAATTTATTCTATATTACTTTGCATGCTGTTCGTTAAAACAATGCAAGCACATAGCTTTCTTACATTGTGAACAATTAGTCATAATTTTTTTTACTTTCTTTGCAGCCTGCATGGCACCTAATGTAAGTCGTAATTTTGCATAGCAAATGACGCAACGTTTCCTTATTTGACCCTTTGCAAGGATGTGCTGAGACTCTGAATGGTTATGTTATGTGTTGTAGAAAGTGTAAATAAATAAATATATAGAAGAATTTTCAGCTTTTATAATATAACTAAGGTATGGGTGTCACGGGCTCTCACTCTATAAATATATAACTGAACACACACAAAAAAAACATTAAACAAAAGAATTTAACAAAAATAAAAAACAAACAATTAACACGATTGCGCAAAGACACGTGTTCCAGTATCGACTATGGTAGCGTCACTAAAGTCGACTTACCTGCTCTCACGCCGCCCGCGCGCCCCGCCGCTGGAGGTCGAAATCGGCCTCAACCCGCACCTTAGTCATTAATTTTGTGATCAGTGCGTTTGAGGCGTATTTCGACCTCAAATATTTTTTTTACATTATTGAGTCAATGCTTC
The DNA here is from genome assembly GCA_932526445.1 of Phragmatobia fuliginosa. Lineage (NCBI taxonomy): Eukaryota > Metazoa > Arthropoda > Insecta > Lepidoptera > Erebidae > Phragmatobia > Phragmatobia fuliginosa. Next base: position 10,757,974 of record OW052074.1, on the reverse strand, counting down.
GCAGATATAAAGAAAGCTATATTTGTCGTTGTCATAACTCATACGGTTGAGTGTAAACAGCCGCCGCACCAGAGAGAAAACACAGTTTTACGCGCCGCACCAGCGTAAAGTCTACCATGAGGCTGAATCAACCTCAAGCCGCAGTGAACGTGTTAACCAATCATATGTTACCGAATCTCTCGGTGACACTATTTATGCCACCTTGTCAGACTGACCGCCTCGTTTGAGATTGCCCCTTAGAACGCAATTAGTGAAAGCTTACTAGAACATCGCCTACGTACCTACATAATGAGATTTGTGTACCTCGGTTCTCTCCTCTGCTTTGACCTGGCCTTAGGTCTAAACAGCATATGGACACTTGCGACATTCTATATTTGGAATGAGGAATATACGCCTAACCAACAATAGCTTACCTTGTGAAAATAGCAAATACGGGAGTTTAATACATTTACAGGGAATATTTTATTTTTTAAAAGTCACCTCAAGATATGTACATTCCTCTGTCGCATCCTTTACATGCACATATGAAACAGACACAAAGTAAAAAAGTTATGATTTTTCTAGACTGTCAACTATTCTGGGCTAGGGGAGGTACCACATACTAAGGACATTATATTAGTTGTAAAGTACGAAAAAATGTCCTAAAGCAAGAACCTCACTAATAAACTAAGGATCATTTGAACAGTGCATTCGTTGTCAAATTAACAATTTCAGTAAATGTTCTCTTAAAAGTTAGTTTATCCTTGATGGCACTTCATGGTTGAAATATACGATAAAGAAGAGAAAAGTGACTGCGGTATATTTCAAAATGTATAATGACTTGTAATCTACATAATTACACCAATATTGAGTTCGCCGAAAATACCTAGCAATGATGGAAAAACAGAGGTTATCAGGCTATCAGTCTGATAACAACATGTATACACCTCGTTGCGGCTTTCTGTCACTGATAACACACTATCGCATAATACAATATCCATTTCTGGTTTTATCATGACGTTGTAAATGGCATGCTTTATGAAGAAGCAATGGTAACGTAATGAAAGAAGTTATTTACATCACTCGACGTAGCTTAGTAAAAAATATTTTACTTTTGAAAACAACGTGATAAATGGCGTGGAATATTCTAGTTCTGATTATTTCATTTTGACGCATACTTTTTAATACTACGGTGGTCGCTAAAAAATTCCACAAATATCAAATATAAAATATTTTTGTGTTGAAAGTATGGATACACGTGAGTTTCAAGCCGACAATTAACTGATCATCTATTGTGTTAAAATTGAAGTTTGAATTTATTTTTCTTGTAGCGTACACACGTCAACGTAAATATACTTCTATCTCATCAGAAACTTCGTTCGCGTTTACTGTTTATAAATACTAAGAAAGCTGAAGAGTTAGTCTTTTAGTTAGATGCGATAATTTCATAAACTTCAGGTTCAAATTGAAAAATTAAATCAAGAAAAACTGTTGCAAAACCGAAGAAAACTTATTCCTTTTGAGAAACTCAGACCAGAGCAACTTCGAGTTGTGTAGGTTCATTTATGTTGATACGTTTAATATTAAATACATGCCAAAATTTACACACAAAATCACTTTATTTACTTCTAGTGTAACAGTAATAGATACAATTCTGTATTTAAACGATAGTTTATATATTGCTGAAAGATTTGTCACCTATTTAGTTGGCAGAGTTCAACGAACGCAGGTTTTATGAGCTACGCCAGCTGATTTAACAGAGAATATGTCTGAGAGTAGTTCATTACAAGTATTTAAAAGTCTTTATTATTTATATTTTACTTATATTGTTTCTTATTACCGCTATAAAGTATCAATTTTGTAGCAACTTACCTGATACTTGACGCTACACATGTGACACTGGACCCCTCCAACGTCACTTGTGTAACGTCATAATATGTTTAACTAACAAATATTTTTAATATATAATAAACACAAATAAACCCTAATAAATCCACTCGTATCCGGACATTAAGGTCTCAACGACAGCTTTCAGTGAACGAATTAAGCCTTCGTGAAGTCCGGATAAGTAGAAACAATAGACATAGACAACTTTATTCAACGTAAAAAATTGTGTGATAAAATTCCAATTCCTTATTAAATGTGATGTTTGAGGTTTCATTTACAAGTAATTGATTGAGTAACATGTACCAATAAGAATATTTTGATGAAAGATTAGCAAAATTGAAATTCCTCTTTCTTTATTTTTAATTTATTTGTCATTTCATAATGTGTTAATAAATTTAGTAGACTTTTGTTTATCTACAGTAAAAGAAACGTTAAATAATGCTTGCTTCCAAATTGATTACTAATAATATGTACCTTACCGACCTTAACTATCCCTTTAATCATAAACAAGTACATTAAGTCACTCAAGCTCTCAACAGCCAATTATTAATTGCAGAAAAGTAGGTTATAAAAACCACAATACTAGACGCAGTGGCATTTGTCGAGGTTGTACCTAGTTCACAAAATGTTGGTAGTTATATTTGGTGCCTGTTCTATATACGTGCTTTGTATGATGACGTTATAGCCGCCTCCACGAGTCGGGTGACGTCACTCAGTAGCATTGACACCTACAGGCTGGCTAGTGATAGGGTCCACGCATTTGATTTATAGAATAGCTAAATGGTTACTTTGAACTTATTTAAAAATTGATCGTTTGAAACTGTTAATTGAATAAGATAGAAAATAGTGTAGTATATCTGCCGATATGAATGATTTTGAATTAGTGTCTTTTTAAGCTAATTTAGGCTTAACCGGTTACTTTTACCTTCCTCATTCTACTTCAATTGCTGGCCAAGCTGCAAACTATTTCCGTTTTATTAGGGTTCCGAAGTTTATGACTCGGAACCCTTATAGATTCGTCATGTCCGTCTGTCCGTCCGTCCGTCCGTCCTCGACCTACCGTGCAAACGGTAAGTGCTAGAAAGACGTCGACAAAGTGCTACAATAAAATTATGAAAAATATTTTTATATGGGGTACCTCCCCTACATGTAAAGTGCGGATGATTTTTTTTTCGCGGCTACCCAAATCGTGTGGGATATCATTATATATATATATATAGATAGGTCTTTTAAAAACAGTAAAGGGTTTCTAAGATAATTTTTTAATTTAGGTATATTGCGAGATATTCACTTTAAAGGCCACTTTTTTGCAAAAACAGGGCGTCCCCCCCATTTAATGAACTTTGAAGGAAAACTATAACGGATTAAATGACTTTGTTAGTTCAGGAGTTATAGAGGCATAACTTGTAAAATGCACTCACTTGGAAAACGTCATACAAAATTAACATATTAATACGTAAACATAACAATGATCTATTGGATACGATTTTAAATCCACGTACCATTATGGGTTACTGAGGGAACCCTTTCTTATGCGTGGCCTGACACGCACTTGGCCGCATTTTGTTCTATTTGTCTATTATCTTGTTTCATTGGCTTATATTATGTTTGGATCGCTTGACTAAGTGACATTAGACAATGACAAGAGAATAGAAAAATAGAATATAGAATAGAATACGAAAAACCGTTTGCAACTTGGCTAGAGGAGCTGATTTAGATGGACTTAATTTTGTAACTTTACCAATCTAATTAGAACTGAGAAAGGTCCTAGATAATGACAACAATGATGATGGTTCTCATTCGCTCCATTAGACCATAAACAATGAAGAATTTAAAGGTGGTTAAAAAACCAATGTGTCCTTTTAAACTTTTTTTACTTTTGTAGTATTTTCTTCCTTATCATTGTTTATAAGTTGAAAATTGCTGAAAAAAATAATTCTAACGTATTTCCATAAAACCACAAAACAAAAACATTTCAATGTAAACAATGAAAAATAAAGAAAAAGTGAAAAAACATTATATCGCCATTATCGCACCACGCTTTGGATATATTGAAAGGAAATTCAAACAGTGTAAGGTTATTATTTGTAATATTTCATACTCGTATAATATTGGAATATCTCAGTTTAATATTTCTTATGAATATCCTTATGAAGCGTATAACACACGGAGTTGAGAACTAGCGACCGCATCGGCACACGGTACGGCTTCCATCATTGCTTTCCCACTGTGCAATCTGCTGAGTCTTGCAGCGCTTGAGTGTTCAAGGATGTGGTTGTGTCTCACTATACAACAAAAATGGAATGGACCAGACAGTTTCAGAAGTGAAAAGAAAGAAAACAACGGACCCGATTTCTGTGCCTACGCCATGGAAAAACATACTGAATCTTCCCGCAGCATGCACAATCAATGGTACCAAAACAACCACAGAGAACTTATGACTAGGGATTCAATACCAATACCAAGCTACTATTTACCGTTATGACGGACCTACACGCGGGAAGAGCCGCGGGCAAAAGAATAACAATTTCAAATGTGACATTTAATGTGAATACTATAAATATACTCGCAATCGCAAACAATTCGTGCATACATGCACTATTCCTTATCGTATTTGTTTCAAGAAAAACAATCTTCATTAAATTACAATCACAAATATAGAACGCAATAGGAATTTATTGACGATGGCTTTAAGGAGGTATTTCGAGACAAGGAATAGCTACATTACTTTTTAAAACACGCAAAACACCGTTAACATTTTCGCTGTTCTTAGAAAGCCGTCGTCCGACCACTACTTAATATAAAATAAATAGGGTGAACTGAAAAAGCTCTCATCTATTTTCAGAGAGCTTCGAGCGCCATTTTGCGTGTCCTAGTTTATCGACGGATTAATACAATTTCCTAGCACGTGAGCGGAGGTGGAAAACACTGCTTTATAAATTTATTGATCATTGCGGACTCATCACAACAAGTCAATCGGATTATTAGCATATTTCAAATTTTATATCATGTGTATTTTGAACGTTTGAGTTATTTTCTCGCATATTTCTCGTAGATAATTACAAGAATGATTTGATCATGATGAAAAAAACAAAATACATAACAAGTAGTCTCAATTTGTTGTTCTTGTGGTCTAGTGGTTAGCGTATGAGGCTGCTGATCAAGAGGTCTCGGGTTCGATGCCCTGGTCAGACCAAATATTTGTGTGATTCACAAATATTTGTTTCGGAGTCTGGGTGTTTTTCTATGTATAATATGTATGTATTTACAAAACAAAAGTATGTTTATGTATTTAAATCAGTTGTTTAGTACCCATAATACAAGCTCTGCTTAGTTTGGGACTAGATGATGTTGTGTGTGAGTTGTCCGAAATATTTATTTATTTATTTTATTATTTATTTCGGTACGTTAGTATATTTTTTTATAAAAACGTTTAAACAATGTTATCATATATGTTATCTTTAATATAATAAAATATGAAGCAAAAACTTAAACCCCTTATTACGAAATACGCGCGGACGAAGAAGTATAAAAATTCAGACACATATAATTTATGATGAGAAGAAGTGCAGAATATCTAAAGAATTTTATTAAGTATCTAATCAATAACAGTATATTCTATTACATTACATCAATAACAATACACTCCATATAATATACTACCATGTATTTGACACACACGCATACATTTTATACTCTTTTGTCAAATTAACATTGTAGCGTAGCCTCCGTGAAATCAGTGATTATAGAAGTATTGTCTTTGACAATAGTGCCATAATAATGTTGCCACTTATAATTCAAATTAATTATGGTCGAATTTGGACCACTTGGCTAATAAAGTGTGTATATAATTTAATACATACGCACATCTATTTGCTGAACATCGGTTGTTGAACTCAGTTCCATTATTTTTAACGCACATAACATTCGTTGACAATTTTATGAAATTTAACTGCTTATTTCTGTTAATGTTACTTTGATCATTGTTTAATGCAATGCCTATGGTATAAAACATTGGAACGTGGCAAAACGCATCGAATCTTGCACAAAGCCCTCAGATCCCGTACGGTACGAAGCAAGCAGTAGTTAATGACCACAAGACAGCGTGTGCGCCTTGCGTGCTTAGATTCTCAATATGACCACACGTGTTATAAGTATGACTAATATTGTTTTTTATCCTTTGTCTAGTTGACTTTTACCTCGATAAGCACGGAGATCGTAACCATGATTTCTTTTCTTTTTAAAGAGTACTCCTGCACCAGGAATGTAGCTTGTGTCACGGTAATCTTTACATACTTAATGAAACGGTAATAAAGAACACCCAGACTCAGAACAATATTTTGTGAAACAACAAACTATCAAAGGTGGGAATCGAACCCGCAACAATTAACTTAACAAAATATACAATGGGTGCACTCAAATCACAGTTATACGCATACAATCAATGTATAACCAAGTGAGTTTATTTGCTATATGCTCGTTTGCAGTATGTTTCTTCATTTTAAAGAACTCATATTATACTTAAGTAGAGATGTCCGGATATCCGTATCCTCGTGGATCCGAGGGTGAAAAGATTATAATCATCATACGTATTCAAAATTCATAGTGAATCTTGACAGCTTTTTCGATGATTCAAACAGCGCTTTTGTTTAGTATTGCTGTAGGGTCTAATACAAGAGCGACGGTACGTCCACACCATCGCCTCTTTAGCAAAGGATCGTTAGGTGTTTGACTAGGTGAAGATCCTCTTGTTCACCCTCTTGTTTTTATGCCACTTTACTTGTTGGCTAAAGACGGGAACTTGCGCCCTTCGTGTATTGCTCCACTTACTGCGCTTGCTAGCGACGTCTTGCCATTTCTTGGGACTGATCTCAAAAGCAAGCATATCATGCTTTGGGCAGTGCATCTCCCTCTTGGTAAAAGAGACATCAATCAGCAAGGTATGCGTAAGTAGTTAAGTGGCATCCATTCGATGCACATCGTAATTTTTTCTCTTTATGCATGGCGGCAATACTGGGTGGACTTTGACAGCCTTGTTGGTGCGGTTGCTGATAAAGAGCTCTCGGGTTCGATTCCTGGGTTGGACCAAATATTTGTGTGATCCACAAATATTTGTGTCGGAGTCTGGGTGTTTTCTATGTATAATATGTATGTCTTTCCAAAAAAAAGTATGTTTGTGTATTTATATCAATTATTTAGTACCCATAATACAAGCTCTGCTTAGTTTTTTGACTAGATGATGTTGTGTGTAAGATGTCCGAAATATTTAGTATTTATAATTATGATTATTATTAGCTATGCAATTTACAACACTTATAATATTGACATTATCTCTTCAAGTTAAGTTTAAAATGCTACGAAGGCAGCGCATGTGGAATTCTTTAAGTGTTCTTTCATCAAATTGCCTAAGCCTCGATGGCGCAGAGGTAGTCTATGCCACTGATTTAATGTTGGTAAGATCTACAGATACCGGTTTCAGCGTTTGGGTGTTTTCTATGTATAATATGTAAGTATTTATAAAATAATGTATAAAAGTATCAGTCAATGTATATTAGTTTCATAGTTCAAACTGCTTAGTATGAAATTAGTAAAATGTAAAAGTGTTAAATGATCTAAATATTTATTTATAATTTAAAAGATGTCTAGATTTTGGCTCCGCATAAGAGTGTACTCAGGACACAAATTAGATGGTACATTACCATTTGGTCCTGATAGACGAGGCGGTTGTTATTTTAAGTAAAATTAAGAAATAGATTAGGATAGAAAAAGGAAGATCAAGAAAGTAAAATTGTTTGAGGCAATTTTAGTTTGTAAACTATAATAATAACTAAATGGCTTTTAGTTTTCCTTTATCATTGTTATCTCAGGTTACGCAAAACAGTTACGCATGGAAACGCCTTAAGAGGGGGCATAAAGCTAAATTGCCGATCTTAGATTTGATTTTTACACTCGAAAATAAACCACAAATGATCTGTTTATATAATATATATTACATTATATTGGAAAGGGGCTGGTCTGAGTGCAAACATAAAATTGTAATATTTTATCGATAGAAAATAATCACAAAGTTACGTCTAATTTTCCACTAAAATCAATTTATTATCTTAAATATGTATATTACTGAGTCAATATTTTAATACATTGTATAAAAATATATTAACAAGGGACTCTATTAGTGTTTTAAAAAAATAATGTATCATTTACGAGTAGCAAGCGAGTAACGAGTATTGCCGAATTAATTTTATTGTAATTACAATAAAATTAATTCGGCTTTACAATAAAATTAATACTACATTCTTATTCCGTGCAGAACGCTCCCTTTCTATCGCACCTGACCCGAGGTAACGGGCATGTTTTGTTTCATAATTTGTGTCTTATTTTCGAGTGTAAAAATGAAATCTAAGATCGGCAATACCCCCTCTTACCTTTATGATAGATAATGTGAATTCATAGGACAAATATTGTAAACCATCCAATCAAAACTTAACAATACCGTTGCAGTAGCTATTTCGTGTATAAACATTCTCGTCCAAGTGTTTGAAAGGTACAGTTGTCGAGTCTCGAATAGAGAATCTATTCTCGGAATAGTTGCGCAACTCCAATTAAAAACGTATAACGTAACAGAATTTCTGACAATCAGGAATATTTGTGTTTATAAAATAAGAATTTTATAAATAAATAGGCTCACAACATTTTATCTTCTATAATTGGTAAAATTTCTACAGTTTTCTTCTTTAATGAGTACAATATTTTTTTCAATTATTATATTAACTTTATTGGAACAAATAATTACTAATTTTCTTACCCCTTTTGCAGTATCTGAAACATTATGCTCCTTGATCCAGCTCTAGTGGTATTTAATATTCCTAAATTTAACCAGAAATAGGAATTAATGTGAAAAGAGACCTAGGAGTAGTTTTAAGAAAGAACGGTTTTCCGCTACAGAGACATAAATGTGCCAGAGATAAGGAGAAGGTGACAAAATGGGAGGTAGCGGAAAGGAGGTGGACTAGCAATGTTTTAATTAATGTTATTTTTCGAATAACATTGGCTTTTTCATATATGAACATGCCAAAGTGACTCTACCTGATGGCAAGCATGAGTAGAGTCTAGGAGTAGTGGTCACGATACTCATTGCTAATGCTGAAAACGCACCATGGTGACTCACGCTATGGCATCCTATTGAGACTGTTCTGCATCATAGGAAGTCCGGTCTGAAATGCATAAGCTAGACAGCTTAAGCACTAGTCTCCCACAGTACGTAGCAGTTATATTTATATATAAGATATAATTTTTGGTAAATATGTATTGTGGTGAGAAAATAAATGTTTATTATTATTACTTGAAGTTAGAAGAATAGATTTTGGATCTTGGTAAACATAATATTTTTGCTGTTGCAGTCCAGACTTAAATTGAATTGTAGTCCAAGAAATACCCCAAAAATATTTTTATTTTAAATCATTCCTTTATGCATATTCTATTGAACATTTTGCATTCACGCATACCTGGTGGTTTCAATATTAAGATGACAATCAAGGAACCTGGCTAAAAGTCTTTCAAATAAGGTGCGAATGGAGTTCTATAAATAAACTTTGGTATGTTTTGATATTTTTTGTGGTCATGTGTTGCGACGCCCGAGGCTGCGGCCAAGGTCGCGTAAGCATTAAGTTCAATAATTTCGTAATAAAGAGTGTTGATTATAGCGTGATACATGTCTAAGATATTTATAAACAAAATATACTGGTGTGCTTTTCGGGACTTTATGTTAAAAACGCATTCGCCTTTTGTTTATAGGATGTAAGTAATTTCTTTATATATATATATATACTAGCTGATGCCCGCGGCTCCGCTCGCGTCCCAGGGGTTTGAAAAATAGATGTTGGTGGTGGTGGACGATTCTCAGACAGACCCGATATGCCCACAAAATTTCATAAGAATCGGTCAAGCCGTTTCGGAGGAGTATGGGAACGAACATTGGGACACGAGAATTTTATATATAAGATCTATTTAAGCTCCCATATAGGTAACATATGCCTCAAAAGATTGCCTCGATTGAGTCAAAAAGTGAAACAACCCGAAGTTTGGAAGGTGGCGTCTTGACCCCCGTGTCTCAGACAGCACATAAAATCTTTGTTATTGCGTCTGATCTTCCCTGGTCCTATAAAATAGGCGTTCCATGACATTATAAGAGTCTAAACATGAGAGAAAATAGAACTCACTTGTGTTTATGCACATGGTCTCCTTTAAGATAAACATCATCAGATCAGATGCACAATTACTCTCATAACGCTGACCCAAAGTATAGAAGAGTTACTATAAACCATTTCAAAACCATATCCTTTAACTGCTTTTTGTTTCTCGGTAAAATATACGTATCGCGTGACTTTGCACGTCATTTCGTCGGCTGCAATGTCCACGGGTCACAGGATATGTCAGAATCGATGAGATGTTGATCCTCACCAAACGCTACGCGTGACTTTCCTGTCCTGTCCCTCAACAATCACCCTACAGCTTTAGATTAATGAAACAGTATGTTTGGTACTAACTCAGAGAACACTACCTCATCAGCCACATTTCAATAGCAACTGGCTAGTGTACACCAGGTAAATTTCTATCAATGTTGTACCACAAGTCCTGGCCACGTGTTGCCGTGACGTCTTCTTTAGTAACAAAATGGCTATGTAACTAAAATGATTTTTATGTTAGCCTCCCAAAGTGCCTTCACTCCGCTTGATGGAAAGCACGAATATAACCAAGAGCCACCACCTCATTGTGACTATACACAATGCAGTATGGTGACCCACACTGTGACGGCTTATTGACATATGCATGCATGTTTACCATAAAAATATCCTTTATACACTAAGAAAGGTATGAGTCTTTTTAAGACAACGCCATCTGGTTTTGTGTTTCTTAGAAGTATATAGCAACAAAACGTCAAGGTAAACCGGAATGATAAGGAAAATTGAATTTTCACGCGCAAACAACTCAACGTGGTGCAGCATCCTCTACACAGACGCAAATGCTCCTTGTTAGACGCAACTGCCTCTTGTTCTTAGTGTATATTGTGAAATATATAGTTCTTAAATAAAATTAGAAATATAGACCACTAAAACAAGAATTACTTTAAAACTGAATAGATTTTCATTTATCATAATTCAATTCTATGTAACACAATATGTTTTCCTTCAAAAAAAGCTTAATTTTTATGAACATTGTAAATACATGTAACATGTTAATCATGAAAATATGCAAAAGAAAAGACTTTACAAAAGTCTTCTGTTAATTTTAGGATGAAATGCATATCATAAAATAAAGAAAATTGAGATATCTGTTTGTAATTTTAAAATAAAAGCTTTTCACTAAGTACATGTCAGACTTTAAACGGTACTTAGATAAAAAAATGTCTATCTGTCTGTTTTTTCCGATGACCAAAGATGAAGATATAGTAGACCAAAAGATGCTAATTCTCTCTTATATAAATATATACGTATAATGCCATGACACCTAGGTTATTTTTCAGAGATCAGACAGATGCATATGACTCAGGGTTTGTACTTACTCACTCGAGTTTTCCCTCTATGTGACTCACGTCAAGAGGGCTGCAAATATGATGGCGGAACTATGCACCCTCCTGTTTACTTCACTTACATTATTTTAAAAACCATTTCAAAAATTCAAAACTCTTATCCTTATTAATGAAGGTAGAAAAGTGAAATATTCATATTACATAGTCAGTACATACAGTACAGTCATACGTAGTTCGTATATACAAAGTCACACACATATTTGCATTATTTCTAACGATCACTCAACACATTCAAAAAGTTCTGACTCATTTATTAAGTGACACATCGGCGCTCAACTTTTAGCCGGCAAGTTAGACTGATTTGTTGAAAATTCAGGGTATAGGATTTTATACCCTGACTGCACGCTTGGCCAAGCAGTCGCCACGTCGCTCTCCACTGCACCAAGTGTCGCGCTGTATGTGGAAGTCGCTGTAAAATAAAATAATATTAGTAATTGTGTAAAAATAAAAATAAATATCGTTATAAAGGAATTGTTGATTTCATCTATCTAGATTTTCCGCCCGCCGTATTAGGTAAGGAAACCCTTAATGCGGCCCCATTCTGCCTCAGAAGGACACGCGCGCTCACTAGCAGCCTGCTCCTGCTAAGTTGACAGATGGCCTCACCTGTCACCTCCAGATTTGTGCTTACGTAGATCGTTCTGCGATCTCCGGCGTCTGATACCCTTGCGGTGCCCGAACCTGGCCGACCGAAAGAGTTCTACACATCTCTCGGTCCGTTCCCCCATCTACTTGGTTATCGTATCGCAGTAACTTGTTCGCAGAAGGAGACGGCGGATCTTATTATCTTATTACACCACTGTCGTTTGTACTCAGTAAATTTATAAATATAAATATTTAATATAAAAAAATAAATATAAATATTTTTTTCTAGCTTTTGCCCGCGGCCCTGCCCGCGTGTATGTTCATCATGGCGGTAAATAGTAGCCTATGTGTTATTCCGATATGTAAGCTATATTAATGTGAAGTTTTCTCAAAATACATTTAGTAGTTTTTGAGTGAAAGAGCAACAAACATACATACATACGAGTATATACTCACAAACTTTCGCTTTTAAATATTAGTAGCATTAAAAACTTTTTAATGTAATTCTAAAATGAAATACTTTTATGAGAAAAAACAACATTAACTTCACACAATATCTGTGTACAAAAGTCAGTCCTTGCCGCTTTGTGAAGCGGGAATATTTAAACTTTTTCAGCTAGAATGCAAATAGTGAAGGCTACTCGCTTGATTAATTCCAGGAAGGCGAGTTTCATTACAACATATCTTTCCTTTAAACTGCTTAACAGCAAGTACATTTTTGCTTGAATGATGTACAGAAGATTTAGTAAAAGATTTTGTTATACAAGACAACTGACTAAAATTTCAGTTATTCAATTATAAAGTCGATAATCCAATTTAACTTGCAATATCTCATTTCATACAAAGAGACTGGTGAAACTAAATAAAAACACTGTAAAATAATGATCAATAACCTTCACAGTCCACTTAGGTTTCTCCTTGAAAAGGAGTTAAAAGCCATGAGCTTGTTTTTGCATAACAGGCGTAAACCTGGTGATGTTGCAGAAAATCATTGAATGTAAAAAGTCTTATATCCAGCAACAGAAATCATCGATTGACTCTAACCACTCACACAGAGGCAGTACTCACAGACTCAGAATAAATGTTTAATAATTAAATGCTCACAATTCGTTTGTCTTAACAATATGCTGCTATATACTGACGCTATTCTTATTCAGTAATCACAGTGCAAATCAGAACTATCGTCCTATTACAAATCGATTATCTGTGTGAGATTGACAATTAGGTTGATTACTGTTTGCAAGCTTTGGACGCACCTACATATATGTACATACATCTTATGCATGCTTACATACTTAATCATTTGTCTATACATCTACAGTTTGCAATCTGCACTTATATTCGGTCACAGACTATGGTAATGCCGCCCATTGTTCTTGTATCTTCCTTCTTACCTTCCTATCTATCAAATATTATAAAGTTGTCCGCCCCCAAGCCAAGATTTTCGTTTTCCATTCTATTCTCTATTCTCTTGTTAATGTCACTAAGTCATGTCATGATCAAAGCAAAATATTAGTCAATGAAACAAGAATAGAGAATGGAATAGAAAACGAAAAACGTTGGCAACTTGGCTTGGCTTGGTTTTGCTTAGTTTGCTTCCATAGTCTACTTTTACGACACCAATGAGATGTATAGGTGAAGTCACTTATCCGTGATTCCTCAGGGTAGTGATGGATCAAGTCCAGTCAGTTCCGGAAATTATGTCTTTTATATGTTTATAATATATAAATAATATATAAATTATGTTTATAAGTATAATTTCTACTAACAAAATAAATCCGAGGTTTCTTTGATTGTAAAATATAATCATGTGAATATCAGTTTTTCTTCGGAGCGACTGGCATCGGACCTCCGCAACCCTAAGGGAGAACTGAAATTCGAAGGTTGAACTAGTTGTCAATAAACTTAAGGGCAATGACTTCCCAATAACGATTGCCATAGATGTTCATGACAACCGGTACCGACGGCTTTACGTGTTCTCCGAGGCACGGGCGTGAATCACCCCGAAACATCCCAACTTCGGGCTGCTTTTAAGAATTCGCTAAGAAAAACTCAAAAACACTTTTGGCACGACCCGGGATACCTCTTGATACGCAGTCGCATACGCTATCCACTAGACCAACGAGGCAGTAAAAATAAGAATATAAATAGAAAATAAAAGAATATAAAAAGAAAAATATAAAATAGAAAGAAAATTAATGATGACACAATACATATTATTATGTAATATGTAACATCACATTAGAACTTTATTAGTTTACTAGAGTGACCTTACTATACGTAAATGGAACTGCGGAGAAAGGTCCTCATATATATTTGACTAGTTTTTGCTCGCGACTCCGCCCACGTGTATGACGGTTATCCCAGTGAAAAGTAGTCTAATATCCTTTCTAGATTATCTATGTATAAAATTTCATTCAAATCGATTCAGTAGTTTCGGCGTGAAAGTGCGACAGACGGAAAGACAAAATTACTTTAGAATTTACAAAAAATGTTAGTTACACTTTTTAAATTGTGAAACGAGACTTTATAAATCACTAATAATTTAAACTGATATAATTGAAATATTCCGTCCGTAATCTAAGAGGCCGCGTGACCTTTCCGTGAGAGCCGAGGCCCTCCCCCCTTTCCGGTCCGGAGGCTGTACTTCCTGTAGCCGGCCCGGCGGCCTGCGAACTTCCGCTGAACTTCGCTCGGCTTCAAAATCATTATTGATACGAAACAAATTAACCTACGACATTTTGTAAATATTTTGAGCTAAAGGAAAAATAAAACACTAGTTTTTGCTTTCTATTTTACCTAATTGCAAAGAACATGCAAAATTTCATGTTGAGCAGTAGTCGGTCACCGGTTTTATGTGTGGTCGCATTATGATACTAAATTTTAGATAGATGCCTGTAACTCAAGATTTCATACTGTTGAAATATTATTTTATAAACTATTTCCGAAAATTTATGTGTAGAAATACTTTCACAAATGATTGTAATACACAATATTAATAATATAAAGAAGGAATAGACAAATTGACTGCGTTGCGATGCGATTGCTGATCAAAAGGTCTTGGGTTCGATTCCCAGGACGGACAAAATGTTTGTATAATCTACAAATATTTGTTTCGGAGTTCGGGTGTCTTCTATGTATGATATGTACATACGTTTTTACAAAAAAAAAGTATTTATGTATTTATAGCACTACCTTAGGCGATTCACACACTGCACCGCGTTCCGTCGCGTAGCGCGGAGTGGCAGATTTTAATATTGTATGCAAGTACATCGATTAGTATAGAAAACACGCCAGGTCCAACACACTGAACACGCGCTACGACGCGTAAGCGCGTGCGGCTAGCAGCTTCGGGATTGGCTGCCCGCGCCTACGCGCGTGTTCGCGTCGCCAGTGTGTGAATCGCCTTAGTTTAGGACTAGATGACGTTGTGTGTAAGATGTCCAATATTTATTATTTATTACTTCGTATTTTTAATCCATCAGTATAATGATGGATGAAGTCAGGTCGGGTCAGGCCAATATAAAATTGATTTTCATATGTCATAGCTTTATAGTACTCTCCGAGGCACGGACCTTAGACAACGTCAAAATGTCACACTCCGGGCTGCTATTATGAATTTCCTGTAACAATAACCTATCAACACTTTGGCCCGACCCGTAAATCAAACCTAAGACCGGCATCTTGATCGGCAGTCCCATACGCTAATTATTTATTTATTATTATTATATTCGTATTTAGACTATATATCTCTATATATCTCTTCGCCATACTTCTATAATAAATTAATACCATGTTAATAAATTCGAAAGTCAGAGATACTTTCGTCGAGAAACTGTCCGTCGGTTTTGTTTTCACGGCTTTAGCCTTTAATGAATCGAACAGATCTAACAATCGGGAACCAGACGCCATTACCATAACTTAGCTGTGAAGTATTTTGAAAGGTAAGTAGGCAACACAATTATTGAAGCTACACCTATCAAGAAAACTGGATCAATTAAGAAGTGGTCAAGAAGTGATCAGCACGCCGCTTACTACTTCGCCAAGTGTCGTGAGTTCAAATCCCAGATAGTACAACTCTTTATGTGATCCACAAATTGTTGTTCCGAGTCTGGGTGTTTGTGTCCGTTTCGATGTATGTTTGTAAAGTCCCCGCGACAAAGGATATATATCCCTAATTTCTCCTAGTCTACTAGTCAGTTCTCCCTTATTGAAAAAAACAAGAACTGACTAATCGTTGAAAGTGTCAAGCTATTTGTGTTTAAATCGAAACTTATAAAGGAATAACCATATAGTTCTATAAATTGTAATCTGTTGCCTGTAGGCAGACATTGTTTTAGGGCAAAGCCGCGAGCGAAAGCTTGTCATCTATAAATATAAATTACAAATTCGACTCGATGTTATTTTCGACCCGAATTGGTACACCACTAGATAAAATATCTAGTTAATGCAAATTAAACAAAAGGTATTTATTATGATACTGACATTATCTAAAAGTAATATGCGACGTGAATCCTGGAACTCAAAAGTTGAAAAAGATTTCCTTTATTATCTCATAAACTACCCGACTACTGAGTAAGTTTTAATCCCAATGGGGCAACCCTTAAGTGAGCAAAACATTAAATCCCAATATGACAGGGGATGACTCTGACAGTAAACCTTCTAGGTTTATTCTCTAATAACTTCAAACCCTAGTTGGAGTTGGAGTCAATAAAACTCCACGGAAAGGGCAACTGGCCTACCACACGTCGAATACGACGTTAAAACTTTTGAATTTCTTATGATATTGAATATTAATAGCACAGGCAGGTTTCGCCCAATAATGAAAGTACTTTCCAAAATCAATTTTCAAATATAAATTTATCACAAGTTTTATTTTACCGCGCTTATAAATTTTGCTATAATTTATATCAGACCGTGAAAAGAACGTTCAGAATCCAATAACTTTGCTTATGACAATATTCCTTAGTGAGACCAAAATAGATACGCTGGAGTTGTTCTTTGTAGCAGCCCCTAAATAGAGTGCGTAATAGGAAGGGGAGGCCGGAGGGCGACCCTCGCCCCGCGCATGCGCACACACACAAACACCTACCGCACTAATATCGGTTTTATTACAACGGTTTTGTTGTTCTTCTGCGTTAATTTTATTTAGGAAAATTATAATGAAACTGATATAAAATATATATAAAGGAACAAATAAGGAATTGTTATATTTAAAAAGATATAAGAATTCCTAATTCATTATTTTATATTAACCCGAATTATGTACCCGGCAGGTTGGGAGGAACAAAGGTATGCCGTGAAGGAACAAAGAAACACGGATAATATGTGCTTAAAATTGACTTTTTGTCTTGTGGAAATTATGTATTAAGAAAAAAATAGACTAAACAGTCGAATGAACAGTGGTTTGAAATGTAGCAGAGCAGTGTGCAGAGGGTGCGGTGTTCGAGTGTCACCCGCCCGGCAGATGTGCGCTGCACGTGGCGAGCGTCCGTCAAACGCTGCGCACAATGGAACGCAATTCCATATAATATGGCCGTCGCTGGGGAACCTTCCCGCCCTTTTCACTGACGTTTATTATGTTGACGCAACTACCAACATTATAATGTTAATTAAAAAGCAAATTGTTAATTTTAGCGTATAGTTTATGGAAATTGTGTAATACTTTTATTAGAATTATGATTTCAGTAAGTGGCATTCGGAATTGAATGTGCAGTTGATTTTATGTACCTAGTAGTAATTGGGTAGGTGTCGGGTTCAAATCGTATCTTAAGCATAAGCATCATACCCACGTTTGGTAAAACACTTTTTGCTAGTAAATAATATATTTGTAAAATATTATTAATTAAAAATGTCGGCATGTCCACAAATAAATTCGTATGTGTTTTACAGTTGAATAAGTAAAAGCCCCGGTTTCGTTCTAAGGCTTTAAGAAAATTTATAATTAAGTTATAGAATAGTTATCTAAACGATTAATTCAGGATCTTATTTTGTTTGACAGTATCAGTTTTTGTAACATCAAAGATTGGCAAATAAAATCAGATACTTAGTAATATTCTCATAATACAATCACAGACGTATATTTAAAACATACGTTTGCTTATTTTTTTATATTTAAGCCAACCAATCTCTTCCTGATGGAAAGCATGAGTAGAATCCAGGAGTAGGGATCACCACACACACACACAAAGACCCATTTTTTGCGGACTAATATATTTACATATGCACATAGTGCATGAGTCTAAAACCCTAAAAAACAATTGTCTGTCACTGTAAACTAA
Organism: Phragmatobia fuliginosa; assembly: GCA_932526445.1. NCBI lineage: Eukaryota > Metazoa > Arthropoda > Insecta > Lepidoptera > Erebidae > Phragmatobia > Phragmatobia fuliginosa. The sequence goes on along the minus strand of OW052074.1, from coordinate 10,739,653 downwards.
TAGATAAGAATTTTAACAAAAATTTCACACACACACACAAACACATTCTGAGTCATAACAGTGTAAAGTATATGCCCCGTTGAGCTTATGCTTTGACAGAGGGGAGCGCCTACTCTCTACCGTATTGCTCTATGGGTAAATCAGACCTGAGGAGTCCTGTGAATTTCTAAAGTAAAATCCGTAGTGCGAATCGAAAGATTATTCTCATTAAAAAAAATATAGAAAACATTCCACGTACCACAAACGTGCGATTAGACAAATTAGCAAGTTTTTAAAAATAGAGTTTCAATTTAAATTTTCACTTTCAATAAATCACACCTCTAGGTTGTGTTGCATTTGTGTTGTAGAAATAATTTTCCGAAACTGACCAACCAGTATCCGAGCCACACCAACAATTTCGACCTGTGGGAAACCCCACGACTTAGAAGTTCGTCAAGGCTAGCGGTTAATTGGTTCTTATTTTACAACCAATCAACCAACCGACTAAATCCACATGTTATAAAGTTTTTACAACTGCAACGAATTTTTTCTAGTTACAATTTGGGTATTTTTAATCATTCTGAATAATCAGTGGATTCTTTGTTCCTAAATCGTAATAAAAAGGAACCTGAACTAAATGAAACTTTCTAAGTTTTAGACATAAATGGAACTTATCTGCACGATGGACCATAGAATGCAGAAAAACACGTAAAAATCATACCATTGAAACACAGACAACACAGTCATGCATACAAGAATTATCTATGAGCAGAAATTAAGCACGCGAATGTTGCAGCCAAATGCTTTACCGTTGCTTCACATAAGTCGAAAGCAAAATAAAACAAGGTCCAAGCCAAAGAATAAAACTTGTGTCAAAACCCGGCTCGATCATAGCTGTGGAATGTGTTTGAACGGTCGGGCGTACGTCACCGGCCGCTTTACTTGCATGCTCGTATAGTGGGCAACTTAAGTCGCCAATAAGCGCCCATAGTGCCCATGGCCGAGACATGGTCACCCTTTTGTTCTATTAATACTTGGGCATATTTATATAATCAACATCATTGCAATCGGAGGACTTCGGCAGTGGGAGTTTTAGTACCAATTGATTAAATGAAGTTTGTTAATTAACTTATGTTTCATGACGTGCTATGCTAGACATGTCATCTAGTAGAAAATTTTGTGAACATTATTATTGTCGAAAGTTTCTGAACGTAAAACCTCCTTGTTAAGTAGAGACCTATGTAAAGCAGCGGACTATTAAAGGCTGTTGATGATGATGATATTGAAATATGTAATAAATGCGGCCTTAGTTTCTAGTCTAAATTCTTCAGCGTTTATTCTGAGTAGATAACTTTATAAAAGACGTCAATATAAAAAAATTTAAATTTAAAATAACAATGGCATCAATGCTAGTTTTCCCAGTTGTACTTGAAGTCCGACACATGGATTTAAAGTCTTTTTCTACAATTTTCCACCTGGTTGACGCGGATTCTTTATAGCACTGTAAACGTAATGGAAGTCACAATTTCAAAATGGTTGTAATACGCTGTAAACTTAAACAGTTCAGCACTTCCTTTCCGTGCCGAGCTGTCAAAAACTGAAAGTCACCAGCACCACCACGTCTTTCCCTCTCACTATGATTCCGAGTCCTTTGATGAGTTAGCAGGGCACGAAAAAGTATCTTACTTGGCCGCTATAGTGTGGGTCCACCATACTGAGTTGTCTGCAATCTGTTAGACTCTACTCATGTTTTCCAACGAGCAGAGTCACTTTGCCGGACTTAAAATAAAAATGAGGATTTTCAAGCCCCCTAGCCATTTTGAAAACGAATTTCGTATTCTAGTCTACATTCTATTTCTCTATCTCTCTTGTTTCATTGGCTATTGTCACTCAGTCACGTGATCAAAACAAAATATTAGCCAATGAAACAGAGAATAGAGAAGTAGGATAGCTATGGAATAGAGAATGAAAAACGTTTGCGTCTTGGCTTGGGGCAGATAATAATGTGAGTAGAAAAGTAAAAAGTATGGATATACCGAAAGACAAACATTTTGAATAAAGGTCATCGTAAATCCCAGTTGAAAAACGGAACAAACACCGCTACAGGATACATGATAGAAGTGAATACCAAGATCCCTTGTAATAATAAACAAAAATGAAATCATATAAGGTGGTGTAAAGCTGTAACTAACTGACATGACAGCTTGATAAACTTAAGGTCTGGCTAAAGGTAAACTCAGCATAAAATATCTTAAAAAAAATTTTTAGTTTGTCAGTAAGTTCTTAACAGATTGTGAAGTCTCGTAGTCTATTTGTAGGCACTTAAACTTCTAGTTCTGATAGTCAGCTTGAGGATGTTATATTCATACACTACTTTATATTCTCTTCCCAGTAGAGAATTTTGCTATCAGCGATCGCATAGATCCTATTTTTCGAGCATATTGTGTTCACTTTCCGTACATAAGTCCTTACTAATATTATAAATGCGAAAGTAAGTCTGTCTGTCTGTATATGTGTATGTCTGTCCGTCGCGCTTTCATGCCAAAACTACGATTGAGATGATAGTTTATAAAGAGCCTGAGAAAGGACATATGTTACTTCTTACCGCAGTAACCGACAAGCACGCGGGCGGAGCCACTGGCGAAAGCTAGTTAATTACAAGTCATGTCTCAAAAATTTGCGCACGGGAATCCCCCTTATACCTACAACATTTCCTTAGGACGGACGTCATTATCAGTGCCACTATCAATAACAATAAAATTAATAAAAACTGTTTTGAAATAGGCAAACGAAAGATTGGCCAAAACAATCTAATAACCAGTTAAGCAAATGCTAGAAATAACACACGAAAAAAATTGGTTCTCGTTGCGTAAACCTGCGTACCTAAATTATAAGTGCTCTCTTAAAAAAGCAACTAACTCAGAACGCATCATTGGCCGTTTTATAATATAATGCAGCTCTGATTATACTTTAGAGATAAAAAGCATTTGGATTAAACACATTCAAAGTTTTCAAAACTATTTCTAATAACGCAACGTAATTCGATATTTACCACCGATTCTGTTAGTCGCCCGACAGCTTGACCACAGCAGCCCGGCTAGTCATTATGCCGATGGTCAACCGGTTTGTGATCGCATCAGTAAAACAGCTACCTCAGTACCACGATACCCACCCAACCTTCATAACGATATCTTTCATTCACGACACGAATATAAATTAAAAATGTGTTCAGTAACAACAAATATCGTGGTTAAGGGCAGCCGCTATGCGCGAGGGAGAGGTCCACAATTCGGTGTCAAACTTTTATATAATGTTGCGAATTAAAACTTAATGGCTTAGTTAGGTAGTGCAATACATTTATTGAAGTAATTAATACAATAATACAACGATGATCCATAAAGTATATCTTGACTCTTACCTTAATTTAGCCCAAGGCTAAGTTCTCTTTTCGGCTAAGATACTGATGCTATAGATTTGCATATTATTAAAACATAACAAGAAGGTTTGGTGAAATTTACGACATATGATAGCTAAAAATAGTATCTCTTCATGCAAATCATTACCTAATCAAATTTAGTAATGTTGTTTGATTATTTTTAGAAACTACTAAATTATGTATATGTCACTCGGTACGGTACGGTATAATTAAATCAGAAAGATCTTTTAAGATTGACCTTTGCCAAGTCATTTAGTTAGTGTTTAATCAAAATGAAAAAAAGACTAATAATTAAATTTTTCGTGAATTCGTATTAAAGTAAATCTAACTATTAGTTGCCTTCACTGTCGATATATTCTATCTGCCTACACTTCACTACATTTTATGAAATCCTATCCTAGGCTTTAGATAGTGTTTAAAAGCTACAATTTACCATAAATCTGGTTACTATCGTACCCATAAAGTGGCGCGATTAAACAATAATCTAATATTTCATTCGAATCAATAGAGTTGTAGACTTTTGTTACTATTAATTGAAAAGACAAAAAAACAGACTATTCCGGAAAATCTACTACACAATTTGGCAAAGAAGCTAAAAGACACCCCTCTCAAGGGAATTTTTCCCTACGTCGAGGGAGACTTCAACATGAATAGACAGACAACTGATAGCAAGTAGGCACATCCTGATTGTACCAGCTTTGAATTGTAATAACAGTTCTCGTTTTGGCACTAATATATTTTTTCACTATCTATATAGTTGTGCTCACATACATCAGGACATACTTCAACGCCATCTAGCGAATTCAAGTTTAATTACGAAGTAACAAGGGGTCCTACATCTCACAGTGAAAGTACCCGTTGATGTTGAATTCAACAATTTCCTCAACTTTTTACTTTTAGGTTACAATTAACTTAGTATAAAATATATATACGTTTTCGGAAAATATTATTGAGGGACCGAGCGTAGTACGAAATCACAATATGTCCAATCTGATTACTTGGTACCGTATTTTCACGGGTTCGATTCCGATCGAGTGTAGCATGAACCTGCTTTTAGGGTTATAAATTACAAGACTTAACCGACAGATCTCTGGAACATGAGCACGTTGAGAACTAAAGATTTCTTTTTACTTTTTAAGTTTTTCTAAGATAAGACACAACATAATATGCGTGATATTAGATAAACGGATTAATGTTACATAGCATTTTCAACTAATGACAATTAATGAAATATGAGATTCTTGTCACAATTCGGTGTGAATAAATAACTGCTTTCATTATAGCTTACTGTTATTTGTTTTTATTTTTAAAGTTAATAAATCGTTATAGCCGACCCCAAATGATATTAGAAATAAAGGCAAGAAAGAAAAATAATGCCATTATAAATGCCATGAAATGTAGCGAGAGGCGAGTTTTTTGTCATTTGCATGGAAATTTTGAATATCGAACTCGGGAAAAATAGCTGAACAAGATATTAAATCTTATTACATTACGTGATAGAACTTCATATAACATGCCTTTAAATGCCTTCTCTGCGACCTAAGTCAAAGTTTACTTTAACTTTTGATTAATAGCTTTGTGTCAGAGTCTGACCACAATTTCGCCCATCTGATGTATTTAAAAGAAGTCAATTTTAATACTTAAAGCTCAAACAAAAAGTCGCGTGACTCGTGTGGCAATCGGGGACTGCCGCGGCAAAGCATAGAATAGCATAGCATAGCATTTTTTATCAACTTAAGCAATTTAATTATTTATTTATTTTATTTATATAGTATTTTTTTCTTTGATATTAATTCAAGTTTACAAAATAATATACATTGCCTTTTTACTAACAGTATTATTGCCAAACAATTTAATCATCCTATTAACCGAAAGACAATGACAACTAAACAGAGAACATAATAAATAGTAATATGAGCATATCTATGAAATGAAAAACGAATTAAATGAAACAAACTTGAGAGGTGTCAAGGGACACCCGGATGGAACGAAGTTACACACACGGCTTGCTAAAATGTATCGGTATACAGACGAAACATCATACTCTACTAACATCATTAAAACTTGTCTAAACACGACACAATTAAACTCTAGTACTCGAAACTTAATATTTTGCTGTGCTGGAATAACATTCATACCATATATGTAGTATCAAAGTACTCGTCAAGACGAATGAAATGAGCCCAAACTCGATGGGGTTCCTATGGCCACCTTCCAGCTCCATCATCAGACCCTGGTTACCATATAGTGTCAAAGCAATCGTCAAGACGAATCAAATGAGCCCAAACTCGATGAGGTTCCTATGGCCACCTTCCGACTCCATCATCAGACCCTGGTTACCATATGTTGTCAAATTACTCGTCAAGACGAATCAAATGAGCCCAAACTCGATGGATTTCCTATGAAGAATCTAGAATGACTGTGTTGTCAAGGCAACGGATAACGGCCAGTAGCGGCAGTACACATGCGCAAGGAGACGCCACATCCTTGTCGCACTGAAGTTACAATCATATTCTGTCCTTTTCTAGGGTGTTAGGTTTTTTCGTTACGGAATTTCTTGATTCGGTCGCCACGCTCAAAGCCCGCGATAAAAGCTATACAATAGCTTAAAAATAATTTAACGTCATATTCCTATTTAGGAAGCACATTAGTTTACGCTGTTCTATTGTGTAGCATTTTCATTAATATCTGGAAATATTCAAAAAAAAAATTCAGAAGTCAACGCATTCTACTATATAAAAAAAAAACAAATCACAGGAATAAACATACAGAGGCCAAGACAAATGTCAAGACCCTATTTTTTAAGTCATCTATAAAAAATAGAAAGTGGTGTGGGAAAACTTTGTGTTTGATAGCTGCCCTATAAATGTCATTTTAAGAGATTTTTTTTTTAAAAAACGAGGACCTAAGTAGTTTCTTAAAATCTGCAGAAGGGTGCCTCTTAAAGAAAAAGCCTTTTTAATTGGACGGGTAACAATACTGACGATGTTATTATTTGGAAGGAAAGAAAAACTTTCATGGAAGTGCTAACGTAGTACAGTATATTGTCCAGACATTTTTAATAGAGGAAATATAGACCTAAACGAAATAAAGAATTAAGGCACAATTATTTAGTAGCATTCTAGAATATGGCAAGACTTTCTAAGATTGAAAAGAAAAATAATGCAGACCTTTTATATTGTATTGGATTCTATTTCAAATATTCTTAGTAAAATTTACAAAATAGATAGAGTACAGTGGTATTATGCTGTTATTGCAGCATTTTTTCTAGGTAGGCTACTTAGAATAAATTGTATCAATATCTGCTACAAGAAGGGCCAAACAAACCAAAAAGGTTATGACAACGAACTTAAAAACTATTTTATTAGATTTTTACCAATTTTACCTTGGTTAGCTTCTTTAAAACTCTTGTTACGTAGTGTTCATTTATATCAGTCCATTTACATATAACATTGTGTGTTAATTTGTGTGAATATAATTGTCGGAGTAACACACATGCGGTTCGTAGATAATACTGAGATATTTACGCAGTATTTTAAATACACAGCTAAGGCTCTCCGCACATATGCTACTTATAATTAAAGACAATTTTATCAATCTTTGCATCGTCTTCTTCTCATCGTTTTGAGTCCTTCAAACCTTGCTTTCTCGACTAACTGTAATATGATATCGAATGTTAAATCATTTGCATGTTTAAAGATTTTATTTTTCTTTAAAGTTATATATGTCAATCAGTCAAATATTATAGACTTTACGTATGAAACGAACTAAACGAAATTTTATAGATGTGTGCTCTCCAGTCTCTAAAAACAAGGCTATCACCTACACTGTTTCATCTGCATGTTGATAATATTTTCACAAATTAACAGCATTCGCTTCTATGTGGATGACACGAATGATGCCTAATGATGATAGCCTGCATCAGAACCTTTGGGGAAGGTACGTCAAACGAAGTCCAGATTTGAGGATATTTTGAAAAGAAGGAAAAATATTTACTATTTATTTACATCGTAGAAACTATTGGTGCTTAACCATTCGAGACATATTTTGTAACCCCACTTTATAAGACAGTTCCTGGCGCTCATCCCCCTTAGCCAAGTTACAAAGGTTTTTCGTTTTCTATTCAATTCTCTATTATTTTTCTCTTGCGTCATTGTCTAATGTCACTCAGTCACGTATGATCAAAATAAAATATTAGCCAATAAAGAAAGAGAATAGAGAAACAGAAAACGAAAAACGTTGTAACTAAGTTAGGGGGACGGGACTGCCGCGTTTGAACGACGCGAGACTTAGTGGGTAGATCAGTTCTCCGGGAGGAGGAGTCTCTGGAACTTCCACATTTCGTCTACTCCACGGAGGATATAATGCAAAAAACTAAAAAGGCTACGACCGTTGGCAATCTTAATCTGAAGCAAAGGCTATTGGATATAGGCTTCTAAATACCTTTTAATATAATTACTCAATTCTGACGCTGGTGTTGTTAAGTAAATGACTTTGGCGTACGTCGATGCAAATCAATTTTGGAATAATATTTTTTTAAATATTTAAATATATTTTTGGACATCTGACACACAACATCATCTAGTCCCAAGATAAGCAGAGCTTGTGTTATGGGTACTAGACAACTGATATAAATACATAAACTTACTTTTTTTTTTGTAAATACATACATATTATACATAGAAAACACCCAGACTCCGAAACAAACATTTGTGAATCACACAAATAATATTTGGTCCGACCCGGGAATCGAACCCGAGACCTCTTGATCAGCAGTCGCATACGCTAACCACTAGACCAACGAGGCAGTCAAATAATGGATGTGTTCATTTACTTTTAAATTTTCCGTGCTCTGCGAATGGCTGGAAACAAAAGTTTAGAATGTGCAATGGTTCTTACAAGTAATAAAAATACGAATCTTTTAATTATATAATTAGAAGATGAAGAGTTGAATTTTTAGGGTTCCGTAGCCAAATGGCAAAAAACGGAACCCTTATAGATTCGTCAAGTCTATCTGTCTGTCTGTCCGTCCGTATGTCACAGCCAATTATTTCCGAAACTATAAGAGCTATACTGTTGAAATTTGATCAGTCGATGTATTCTGTGAACCGCATTAAGATTTTTACATAAAAAAAGAAAAAAAACAATACATTTTGGGGGTCTCCATACTTGGAACTGAAACTCAAAATTTTTTTTTTCATCAAACCTATACGTGTGGGGTATCTATGGATAGGTGTTCAAAAATGATGTTGAGGTTTCTAATATCATTTTTTTCTTAACTGAATAGTTTGCGCGAGAGACACTTCCAAAGTGGAAAAATGTGTGTCCCCCCCCCTCTAACTTCTAAAATAAGAGAGTGATAAAACTAAAAAAAATATATGTTGTACATTAACATGCAAACTACCAACGAAAATTGGTTTGAACGAGATCTAGTGAGTAGTTTTTTTTTTAATCCCTACTTAATATTATAAATGCGAAAGTACCTCTGTCTGTCTGTCTGTTACGCTTTCACGCCTAAACCACTGTATCGATTTTGATGAAATTCGGTATGATGATATAACTGAACTTGGGAAAGGACATAGGCTACTTTTTACTGCAATAATCGAGACACAAAGACCAAAGCTAGGTGATTATAAAAATACATAAATCGAAGATGTCAAAATGTATCACTGTTTACCTCCTGTCAAAACTTCACAGGTTGCTAGGAATAACACACTTGCATGGCAACCATAATGATAGTTTGTAAATGACATATAGACCAGTAGACCAGAGTAGATAATTTTTGAAAACAAATAAAATTATAGTAGGATGAAACCTATTGGAAAAGGAGGAGAATATTATAAAAATGAAAGGAAAAATAATTTACGGGCGATCTGAGGTCGGGTAGGGGTAGGGAGGGAGATTTTCGGGTCCTTTAACCGGGGCGTGAAAAAGCATCTCACTAAGCCGCCATAGTGTGGGCCGCCATACATTATTGTCCGCATTCGCAGCAAGTGTGGTAGCCCCGACCCTTGGATTCTGCTCATGCTTTCCATCAGGCAGGGTAGAGTCAGATTGGATGGCTAAATATATACAACAAAGGGTAAAAAACGGTTTATCTCGATTTCCAGCAAAACTACAAGGAAAATAGTTAAATGGCAAAGTTGTAGGTAATTAAAAGATCTACAACTTTTTAGGGTTCCGAAGTTTATGACTTCGAACCCTTATAGATATGTCATGTCCGTCTGTCCATCCGTCCGTCCGTCCGTCCTCGACTTGTCGTCCAAACAGTAAGTGCTAGAAAGATGAAACTTTGCATGAATATGTATTGTAATTACGTCGACAAAGTGCTACAATAAAATTATGAAATATATTTTTATTTAGGGTACCTCCCCTACACGTAAAGTGGGGATGTTTTTTTTTCTCACGGCTACCCCATCATGTAGGGTATCATTATATAGGTATTTTAAAAACATTACAGGTTTGTTAAGACGATTTTTTGATTTAGGTATCCGTTTGCGAGAAATTCCACTTTAAAGGCAAACTTTTTGTAAAAATAGGCCGTCCCGCCCGCCGAAAAATTTGTGATAGTGGTCCATATAGTGAACTTTAAATGAAAACTATTACGAATTAGATGACTTTGTTAGTTCAGGAGTTATAGAGGCTTAACTTTTACAATGCGCTTACTTGGAAAAGTCATACAAAATCAACGCATTAATACGTAAACATAACAGTTATCACACACTTGGCCGATTTTTTATAATATCATTGATCAAAACACTATTATTAAAACATCGATCAAAGTTACAACTAACTACAAGAAATTTTATATGATGTTACCTGCTGATACGGAACCCTTCATGGGCGAGTCCGACTCGCACTTGGCCGCTTTTTTTTACTTCGCTTATTCTCCCAAATTGTTTTCCGAACAACATCCGAATGAAATTCAATGAACTCGTCATAACCTGAAAAAATAATATGTTTGTATTCTAGAGACATTGCAGGCATATAAAAATGTACTAGGTATATTTTATATTTCTTTACATTTTAAAACTTACTTGGTCTGGTCTTAAAACTTACATTTAAAAAGAGAGAGACGTATCACATAGTTATTTCAAAACTATCTCAAACTTTTAAGGTACAAAGCAAAGCAAAGTTAAGCATTTTATATAAACATAGCTGCACTAGGGAACTTACATAAATATATATTAAAAATATATCAGTTTATTTCTTGAACGTGAAAACTTTACTTTCTCTTTTGAAGACCAGCGCAGTGGTCACAGCACTGTTTTGTCCACAGGTGGCAGGATGCATAACCCGTTTGCTTGGAGATTTATGCATATTAACAAACACAAGCAATAAAAACTATTAAAACTATTTTCAAATAACAGCACATTCACTATAACTACAGAAGGTCGCAAAGTTTTATTTCACCTGCTTTGGACGTTTATTTGAAACTGTAATATTAAACACACGAGGAACAACTTTTTTTACATATTAAAGCCTGCCAAAGTGAGTCTACTCTGCCTGATGGAAAATTATGATAATATAGTTTACATACAGGAATATATCATTATACTGACCATGTACAATTGGCGGCCTTATCGCTAAAAAGAAATTTCTTCCAGGCAACCTTAGGATGGAAAAAGAGTGTAGAAAAAACATTCGAAATCATGGACAGTATTGGTGCGTTTTTTAAATAATTTAAACGAATAAAAGTGTCATATAGAAGCAAACATAGCAATATCCACTTTTTTTTCAACCCTACCTATTTACTGCGCCACTGTCCACGTGAAATTCTAAAAGTGTTTAATAAAAAATACCACAAATGTTTAATAGTGTTTTATAAATTTTATAATATTATTTATTCAAAAACTTATAGGTATTGGTACAAAAATGTGTTTTATTTAATTAGCCCAAAATTGCAGTGAATGGAGATAGCTACATTTGCTTTTATATGAAGACAAAATTCATTTTTCTTTTTTCATTATTATTTAACATTAAATGTAATATTTACACACATAAATTAATACACACGTATATATATCAACATATGTATGTATGCGAGTGCAAACAATGCAGCATGTGACTCACACCATGGCGGCCAAGTGAAATGTTTCTGAATCATTCTCCCGGCCTCCGGAGGCCAAACGACAAATACGACAGCACGAATACTATAATTTTTAGGATGACCTTCTATGTGAGGGTAGTACTGCCCCAGTTGAGAAGGCAGATTCGTGATGAAATCAGCATGGCACTACTACCTACTGAATTTATTTTGTGTAGGTAAAAATTCAAAGTTTAATCCAATCTATCTAAGAGAAACTTCTAAACGTCCCAAGCTAAAATGTCATGAAAAGTATATAAAAACAAGTGACGACCAGGCGGTGCTGTGAAAGACTCTATTTAGTACGTGGATGGTCTGGACAGTTGTCGGCCTATTGATAAATCCCAGAGACCCCAGAATACGAAGCAGAGGTGTTTGGTCTCCGGTAACGTGTGGTGACGGATTAAGAATACTCAATGTCACCAAACCACGCCGATTCATATCATGAGTGACATAAGAAGCGACTAACTACAAACTATGCAGAACAACATTTTTGCAAAGAGACACGAAAACTTGTAACAACCCTATACCAAACCGTGTGTTTAGCGTAGTATAGTAGAAACAACACGAACGACTTTGACTTTCATTGACAGATAGCTGATGACAGAAGAAGTAACTAGGGCTAATTTTCTTTTTACTATCTTAGCTCTGCAGCGTGACTTGGGATTTATAACAATAACAACGGATAACACCGTGGGACTCAGCTGGTTTTGTGACAAACACTCAAGGTTTTCGATAACAGGCGCCTACTTACCCTACACATCATATTTCTAGGTATATTTCTTGGTGTGATAACAAAAAGTATCTTCAAATTGGCACTACATAACTAAAGACACAAACAAATAATTAAATATAATAAATCATTAAAAACGTAAAAGAAATATGTAAAATTATCAAAAATAGAATCAAAATATGAAATACATAATATAATATGATTTTTAATGATACTTTGACCAAACTTGTTACTGATTTTCAGCTTTTCCGTATATAGATTTACTAGCTTTCCGCCCGCGGCTTCGCCCGCGTGGAATTCGTCTTACATGATTTTATGTTATCAAACAGGATATAAGGAACTTCGACACAAATTTTCGTCCTCTATTTCAAACCCTTCTAGCTTTATTTTATGTCCGATAAAAAGTATCCTATGTCCTTTCCCCAAATTCAGTTCTATCTTCATACCAAATTGCATCAAAATCGGTTTATTGGTTTAGGTGAAAGCGTAACAGACAGACAGACAGACAGAGTTACTTTCGCATTTATAATATTAGTAGGGATTACAACATCGGAAAGTAGAGATTTCATCAAACTGAACGCACCCCAATTTTTTGAAAGAAGACGAAATAGGGTGAAATAATTAAATATTTCAAATCAAAAAATTACAGTGTATTCGGGACATAAAAAGGTAAGTTTTCACTACACTTCGTTTAAAAATTATTTGATTTGTAAAAGATAAAAATAGAAAACCAAAAACTTTTTTTAATTTTTCACTTATAATTTGAGGTTATGTGAAAAAAAGTGTAAATAAAAAATCGGCCAAGTGCGTGTCAGGCCACGCACAGGAAAGGGTTCCTCAGTCACCTCAGTCCATAATGGTACGTGGATTAGAAATTGTATCCAATGGATAATTGTTAAGTTTACGTATTAACCCCTTCCTCAGTCACCTCAGTCCATAATGGTACGTGGATTAGAAATTGTATCCAATGGATAATTGTTATGTTTACGTATTAACCCCTTCCTCAGTCACCTCAGTCCATAATGGTACGTGGATTAGAAATTGTATCCAATGGATAATTGTTATGTTTACGTATTAACCCCTTCCTCAGTCACCTCAGTCCATAATGGTACGTGGATTAGAAATTGTATCCAATGGATAATTGTTAAGTTTACGTATTAACCCCTTCCTCAGTCACCTCAGTCCATAATGGTACGTGGATTAGAAATTGTATCCAATGGATAATTGTTATGTTTACGTATTAACCCCTTCCTCAGTCACCTCAGTCCATAATGGTACGTGGATTAGAAATTGTATCCAATGGATAATTGTTATGTTTACGTAATAATGCGTTAACTTTGTATGACGTTTTCCAAGTAAGCACATTGTAGAAGTTAAGCCTCTGTAACTCCTGCACTAACAAAGTCATCTAATTCGTTATAGTTTTCATTTAAAGTTCATTATATGGACCACTATCACGAATTTTTCCAGATTTTTTGAGCCGGCCGTTTAGCTTTTAGAGGGGGAGGATTCCCGGTTTTACAAAAAAGTGGCCTTTAAAGTGGAATTTCTCGCAAACGGATTTCTAAATTTAAAAATTGTCTTAACAACCATGTAATGTTTTTAAAAGACCTATATAATGATATCCCACATGATGAGGTAGCCGCGAGAAAAAAAAAAACATCCACATTTTACGTGTCGGGGAGGTACCCTAAATAAAAATATTTTTCATAATTTTATTGTAGCACTTTGTCGACGTAATTACAATACATATTCATGCAAAGTTGCATCTTTCTAGCACTTACTGTTTGGATGGTAAGTCGAGGACGGACGGACGGACGGACAGACGGACATGACGAATCTATAAGGGTTCGAAGTCTTAAACTTAGGAATCCTAAAAAGTTGTAGATCTTTTAATTACTTACAACTTTGCCATTTAACTTTTTTCCATAGGACTTGTAGTTTTGCCGGAAATTGAGATAAACCGTTTTATACCCTCTCAGCTTCCTAGCCTTATTCCCAATTTACCCTTTGTTTTATATATTTAGCCATTCAAAGTGACTCTACCCTGCTTGATGGAAAGCATGAGCAGAATCCAAGAGTCGGGGCTACCACACTTGCTGCGAATGCAGACAATAATGTATGGCGGCCCACACTATGGCGGCTTAGTGAGATGCTTTTTCACGCCCCGTCCGAGGAGGACCCGAAAAGCTCACCCCCCGCCCCTACCCGACCCCCCTGAGATCGCAGATCGCCCGTAAATTATTTTACCTTTCATTTTTATAATATTCTCCTCCTTTTCCAATGGGTTTTATCGTACTATAATTTTGTTTTCAAAAATTATCTACCCTGCTCTACTGGTCTTTATGTCATTTACAAACTATCATTAAGGTTGCCATGCAAGTGTGTTATGCCTAGCAACCTGTGAAGTTTTGACAGGAGATAAACAGTGATACATTTTGACATCTACGATTTATGTATTTTTATAATCACCTAGGCAAAAAGGGAAAAACCTTTGTATCTCGATTATTGCAGTAAAAAGTAGCCTATGTCCTTTCCCAAGTTCAGTTCTACCTTCGTACCAAATTTCATCAAAATCGGTTCCGTGGTTTAGGCGTGAAAGCGTAACAGACAGACAGACAGAGTTACTTTCGCATTTATAATATTAGTATGGATATATTATTTAAAAAAAAATATTTTTCAGTAATATCTGTAATATTTTTGTACCTAAACCTAGATAAATTTAAAATAAAAAACAAATAATAAAAGAAAAAAATCTACTTATTATGAAAAAAAAAGTCTACAACCTAGATTTTGCTTAATTATACATTACATGTTGGTGAAAATATCTAGTAGTGACAAAAGTCCTTCCAAATGATTTAGAAATTTACTCACGGTAATAAACTGATAAACACAACCATGTTTTATCATGAATAAAACCCAGTCAGGTGTGAAGCGCGTAAACTTGCAACATATAAGAACTCACTAGATGCCTACGCACTAAAAGTAAATAAAAAGTTCCAGCGACGTACGGCAACCGACTTGGAATAAATTCAAAGAATTATCTACTATATATACCGGTATAGAAATTAATGCCGGTGTAGATATTATGTGAACCATAAAAATTACAAAAATAGAATACTCAATTTTCGTCTTGTAATCTTGCATCTTGGCCAAAGGGGGCTACTAAAAAAAAATACAAGAGAATAGAGGCCTTAGCTATTGTAGAAAAAGCGGCCAAGTGCGAGTCGGACTCGCCCATGAAGGGTTCCGTATCAGCAAGTAACATCATATAAAAGTTCTTGTAGTTCGTTGTATCTTTGATCGATGTTTTTAGGGTTCCGTAGCCAAATGGCAAAAAACGGAACCCTTATAGATTCGTCAAGTCTGTCTGTCTGTCTGTCCGTCCGTATGTCACAGCCAATTATTTCCGAAACTATAAGAGCTATACTGTTGAAATTTGGTCAGTCGATGTATACTGTGAACCGCATTAAGATTTTTACATAAAAATAGAAAAAAAACAATACATTTTGGGGGTCCCCATACTTGGAACTGAAACTCAAAAAATTTTTTTTCATCAAACCTATACGTGTGGGGTATCTATGGACAGGTGTTCAAAAATGATGTTGAGGTTTCTAATATCATTTTTTTCCAAACTGAATAGTTTGCGCGAGAGACACTTCCAAAGTGGAAAAATGTGTGTCCCCCCCCCCTCTAACTTCTAAAATAAGAGAGTGATAAAACTGAAAAAAATATATGTTGTACATTACCATGCAAACTACCAACGAAAATTGGTTTGAACGAGATCTAGTGAGTAGTTTTTTTTTAATACGTCATAAATCGTAACACGCAATTTACCTTTCATCCAATCAATACACTAGTATAAAAACATCGATGAGAGTTACAACGAACTACAAGAACTTTTATATGATGTTACTTGCTGATACGGAACCCTGCATGGACGAGTCCGACTCGCACTTGGCCGCTTTTATACTAGGGTTTTGATTGGATGAAAGGTAAATTGCGTGTTACGATTTATGACGTATTAAAAAAAAAATACTCACTAGATCTCGTTCAAACCAATTTTCGTTGGTAGTTTTCATGGTAATGTACAACATATATCTTTTCTAGTTTTATCACTCTCTTATTTTAGAAGTTAGAGGGGGGGGGACACACATTTTTCCACTTTGGAAGTGTCTCTCGCGCAAACTATTCAGTTCAGAAAAAAATGATATTAGAAACCTCAACATCATTTTTGAACACCTATCCATAGATACCCCACACGGATAGGTTTGATGAAAAAAAAATTTTTGAGTTTCAGTTCCATGTATGGGGACCCCCAAAATGTACTGTTTTTTTTCTATTTTTATGTAAACATCTTATTGCGGTTCACAGAATACATCGACTGACAAAATTTCAACAGTATAGCTCTTATAGTTTCGGAAATAATTGGCTGTGACATACGGACGGACAGACAGACAGACTTGACGAATCTATAAGGGTTCCGTTTTTTGCCATTTGGCTACGTAACCCTAAAAAGTATCGTCGCTAAACACTTGCGTCTTAGCAAAAGGTACTTTTGCAAGCTGCGTGACTAGATACTTTAATTATCTATACATTTTTTCCGTAGGTTTTGCAATGCCCAATATTTATTCTATTCCATTTTCCAGTACAGTCCTTAATTCCATTTCATTAATAAAACCAAAATATTATCCACTTTAATACGTGAGCAACAGTTTATTTACATAAACAAAATATGTAAGTTCACTATTATAAATACACAAATTACTTGTACAAAATATGTCTTGTGGCATAACATTTTAGGTTTACGTTGAGTGTAAATTGTGAGCGATAGTAGCGTTACAATAGCTAGATGAACGCATAGAGGGTGTGCAAGGACGCAAGGGCATGAAGGGCGCAGGGTCGCAGTACTGAGGGCGTCGGGGCACTCCCGGCCAAGGGTACACGGGACACGCGCCGCATCCAGCTCTAAGCCGTTAAAAGCTAATGCATTTGTACCTACTACTTATAATTCTACAGCTGTTATGAAACTTTAAAACTAGAGATATTATGCTACATCTATAATTGAGTGTCACCGAGTTTTACTTTAACTTTCGTGTTGTAATAGATAATTTGAATGTTGAAATAGAACAGAAGGCTATTTTCACTTTCCTCGAGTTTGCTTCCGCATGCACGTCCTTAATGCGCATTGTTCGTGGGAAAATGTAGCAATGATACACCGGTTCAGGTTCACAATAAAATAAAATTCAATGTTTTTACAGTTAAACGTTTCCTTATTCTTGCAAAGAAATTAACACTACACATGTAAAAGTTGTTAGATCACACTCACGTTGTTTCTTAAATGTTTAAAGACGTTTTTTTCTTTTATGTAAATAAACTATAACACTATTATAATTATAGTTGATATCATGAGTATATTATATTCTAAGTACGATAATGGAAAATAAAAAAAGCAAAATCTAATGTACTTCCAAGAAGTAAAGATTACTTATCTAATACATAGAAAATAGGCATATAATTCATAACTGAGTCCCACAGTGTCCACTGTTGTTAATATATATTTTAAATCGATAAACGCGGGTAAACCGCTCAGGAAAGTTAGTGTAAAATCTAGCTGAGTCACTCTTTATATCATCAGGTACCTGTAAGTGAGAATCACGTCAAAATCTGTCCAGCTGTTCAGGAAATTAGCCGCAACAAATACACAAACATACAAAAAATATCATATTTATATAGAACTAAATATTGTTTCTTTGATGCAAGTACAGTATATACTATTTTTTTACTTACAAAATCATTTAGTTAAAAGCTGTTAATAATTTGAAATTACAAACAGAAAATTCAATTTTGTTTATTTCCACCCACACTTTGTTTGTAACATTTGCTAGATCTTTTTAACTTTAATACTTATCAGGTGAAAAATTAATGTCTTAAAATAAACGAACCGAATGCATAGAGTAGATTAAAGCATTACGTAAATCGCTTATATCTACCACTTCTATTAACAAGTATCTCTTGGTTTTCAACAAGTTTTAAATAAACGGAACGTAGAAAATATTTACAGTGTCCACGGTTTGCTTTTAGCCCGTTAAATGCAGCAGACAAATGCCCATAGCATGCATATATGCGAGTATATAAATAGATTATTCCAATATACGGTCCAAGGGATGTCAAAGAGTGTGGACGGTGAGTTTATAAACATGTTTGCTTGCGCCGCGAGGAGTCGCGCGACGCGTGGCTTCACAGGAATATGTTCACCAGCAAAGAATTGAATATTTTTATTTATTCTTTGTAGGATGACTTCTCATTAAGCTCTGACTTTTGTAAGCTTTTGCGTAAGTACCGAGATATGACGTAATATTGGAGGTATTATTCCAAATACGTATGTACTCGTAAATTTACTCTTAACCGGAAAACGCAGTTTTGGAAGACCCTCACCGCCAAGTAGTTGGACAATCTGGTGTAGGTCGCGGGAAATAGTTATATGCGAGCAGCAGATGACCGATTTTTATGGAGAACTGTAGAGGAAACCTACGTTCAAAAGTGGACGTCTTTTGGTAAAGAGGATGATGAAATTCGATTTGTTTAGCAGTTCTTTTTAGTGATTTCTTTATTGAAGTTACGTTTAGAACAATCTCCATTATTCGTTTTAAGACTGACTAAAACTAATAAGTATCCAATGCTATTTATAAAATGAGGTTTATTTTTCCTCTATTCACTATGGCCATACTGTGATCAGAACGCAACTGACGATCTCCGCTTCACTACCTAACAACAAGTTACATAAAATACAAGTCAACCGAGTTGCCGAGCCACCACGGCGACTTACCGGTTGCTCAACACCACTCGCTGCTGTCCACACATTTTTATTCACGATGCAATATAATTTACAGAAAGTTAAAAAAATTAAGTTTGTTAGTTATATTATATAGGAGAGAAAATAATCTGATACCTCAAGCAACTTACGAATTTTTCTTTTCTCTTTTCTACACTCGGTTCCAAAAATAACGGGTCAGTCACATAAACCCGAATATCTCCCGAACTACGTATGCCATCCTAATGAAACGAAGACTGTTCAATTGAGAATTTAATTATACAGATAAAAAATAAAATAAAACTTAGTTACACCCACAATATTAATCTTAAATTTAAAAAAAACTAAAGTAGTCATATTTTTCTTAAGATTACATTTTTTTTATGATTGTTTTTTTGCTGTTTTTCATCACTGGAGGCTTCATCACTTGTGACTGACCCGTTATTTTTGGAACCGGCTATATATTCAAAGTTATAACTTACAGATAAAACATCTCTTTTAGAATTCTGAGATAATATTGTGAACAAGATTAGAAAAATAGTATAATTGATATTTATTTATTACAAACACATCGCACACAATCCTCACAGGAAACACAATACAATGGTATTTTATACTCTGTATTTACTTTAAATAACTAGCATAGAGTCGTGTGGGTAGAAAGAATAGAACCAACCGATTACACTTTGTGAGTCGAACGAAGCGGCTTATGTATGGTCCAGAACATCTGATACTTTCATGGACCAGAGAATGGCCAGCAATGTTTTCTGATATGCCTTATCTTCTACGATCGCCAACCCGATTGTTTAGCGTGGCGATTAGGACTTCCAATAAACATAGAGACTAAATGAACGGCTACTTGTTCCCGTTTACATTTCCAGGCTTGGTTACGGTAGTAGTCATTGCGTCAGGGTGCTGAGAATCCTCGGGTTATAGACGGCTACTACAAATACAACAAACTGACCTGGGCCACGTATAACGGACAAACACTGAGGATCAACGAACGTCTGATCAAATTGGAGGTGAAGTTGGACAAGATACGATGGCATGTTCTGCGCCTATCTGAAGTTTGGAGAGAAGTGTACACAGTTACCTTGGAATCAGGCTAACTATTCATATCCCGAGAAGGAAATAGTCTTACCCCAAGGCTGTGTCTGATTTTTCGTAAACAAGATCCTCACTGGCAACATTTAGGAAATATGCAGTGAACACACTACACTGTGATGATGATTTCAATTATGTGAAAGCTATGTACGAAGACATAGATAAAGCCCTGCACCAGAACTGAAGGGTCCTCTTTAATGTTATCATGGGGGATTTCAACGCAAAAGACGGAGTACGCACGGACACCGCGCAGTACTGATAGGGGGCCGCGGTCCCCTATCAAAACTTTACCTTTCGATGAATCTGCTGCGCCCGTGTCATGATTATGACGTTATGACCCAACCCCATGTAAAAAAAGGTTCATACGTCAGGCGTATTTCGAGTTTTAGGGCTACGCTATAAAAGTATCCTATGTTCCTTCTAATACACTATTGTGTACAAAGTTTCGTGATGATCGGTTGAGAAGTTTTCGCGTGAAAGCGTAACAAACAAACTTACATTCACATTTATAATATTAGTAGGCATGTTATTTACACAGGCTAAAAAAGCGGCCAAGTGCGAGACGGACTCGCCCATGAAGGGTTCCGTAGCAGCAAGTAACATATAAAAGTTTTTGTAGTTCGTTGTAACTTTTATCGATGTTTTATTAATAGTGTTTTGATTGAAAGAATTGTAAATTGCGGTAAATGATTTATGACGTAATAAAAAAAATACTACTTACTAGATGTCGTTACAACCAATTTTCGTTGGAAGTTTGCATGGTAATGTACATCACATATTTTTTTAGTTTTATCATTTTCATATTTTATAAGTTACAGGGGGGGGACACACATTTTACCACTTTGGAAGTGTCTCTCGCGCAAAGTATTCAGTTTAGAAAAAAATGATTTTAGGACACTCAATATCATTTTTGAAGACCTATCCATAGATACACGTATGGTTTAGATGAAAAAAAGATTTTGAGTTTCAGTTCTAAGTATCGGGACCCCCAAAATTTATTGCTTTTTTTCTATTTTTGTGTAAAAATATTAATGCGGTTCACAGAATACATCTACTAACCAAGTTTCAACAGTATAGCTCTTAAAGTTTCGGAAAAAAGTGGCTGTGACATACGGACGGACAGACAGACAGACGACAGATATGACGAATCTATAAGGGTTCCGTTTTTTGCCATTTTGCAACGGAACCCTAAAAGTGATATGAGAAACCTCAATATTCACGTATGGTTTTGATGAAAAAAATTTTTTTGGATTTTCAGTTCTAAGTACGGGGAACCCCAAATTTATTGCTTTTTTTCTATTTTTGTGTAAAAGTATTAATGCGGTTCACAGAATACATCTACTGACCAAGTTTCAACAGTATAGCTCTTGTTGTTTCGGAAAAAAGTGGCTGTGACATACGGACGGACAGACAGACATGACGAATCTATAAGGGTTCCGTTTTTGCCATTTGGCCACGGAACCCTAAAAACTTAACCCTAACCATAACTAACCATAACCTAACCATAATAAAAAAAATGTTGTAGGCATGTTTTGTGAGGAGGGGAAGACGCGTTTAGATTTTTCATGTGTGGGACCAACCAGCATCGTGTGTGTTAAGTGTGAAGATGAAGAGGATTCTGAACGGTGTGGATCGACGGACTGTCACTTAAGTGGGTGTTCGTTACAATACGCACGCGCGTGTGTGTGTGTGTGTGTGTGTGTGTGTGTGTGTGTGTGTGTGTGTGTGTGTGTGTGTGTGTGTGTGTGTGTGTGTGGTGTGTGTGTGTGTGTGTGTGTGTGTGTGTGTAATAATCGATCCTTATTGTAATTGCTTTATATCTTTCAACTTGACTCTATAGATTCGTTCAATGATGGTTTCTCCAGAGCTTTCCATCAGGCAGGGTTAAGTCACTATGGTAGGCTAAATACATAAAAAAAACACCATTAAGTTAAAAAAAAACGTTTTCATTGATTGCCACCGAAAGGAAGAATGGAAACGTTTTTGCGAGAAGGTTGGTGATTTCAAGGCCAGCATGTTGTCGTGTAGAGGAAGGGAGAAAGTTGGAAATAGTTGGAAAAACGCGCCAGAAGACATAATAAAGGCAGGGCGATAGAGGACTAGGATAAAAGGGACATCTCTTCGGGACTGGTGGTAATGTAGACTCCTCGCCACTGCAACTGATCGAGGGCATTCAGCAAATACTGAGCGAATCCATAATAAAAATGAGAATAGTACTCCATGCAACGTTTTAAGTAAGTATATAGAAAACACAGATGCTCGAGCGAGAAGAACCGTCTCACTTTGTTTTTCTCGATGCCACCTTAATGACGCTATCAATGTCCTCAGGTCGAAATCCCGGTAAATATGTACACCAACAATAGAGAGTTTATCATTTAGTGGCAGTTGAGTTTTCCAAAAAGTGGGGATGGGAAGGACGTCAGCGTCATAATGGCAGAGACGCTGCAGGACCTGCAACAGATGATAAATGTCCTAGCTCATTATTCTATAGACGTAGAGTAGGACGCCCCTAAGGAAGGTAGAGTGACGACTTGTGCAAGTGACTAGCAGGAGCCGGATGTGAGAAGCCGAAAATCCAACAGAGTGACGTTAAATGGGAGAGGCCTGTGTCCAGTAGTGGACTGCAATAAGCTAATGATGATGAATGTGCTATCTGCAATACGTACATGATGAACTTCTGAGCCAGAGGTCATGGATACCGTCGCCACCCAGGACATTTGACCTTGTGATAAATGCGATCAAATATTCTGTGTTTGAATGTAATTTATTAATAGTATGTATTTAGAAATATATGTATGTGTTTATATTTTTATCTATACGGCTATACCTATATAAATGGTATTAAAATAGCTTCTTAATTGTCTCATATTCAATGTTTTTCATTTTTTGGTCGACTATCACACATTCAAATAATGTACTTAAACATCTGATTGCTTGAACGGTGGCGCTGTGTCCGCAGTGACACATCGGCGCGTGATTCACAGGCACCAAGCCTGCGCGTGCGCAAGCATTCCTGACGTCAGCTTGCGTCCGGCGTTTATTATCAACAATTCTAGGAAATATCTCGATTTCCAACGATGTTTTTGATGCCAAGAATTGCTGCGATTATTAAATTTCAAATTCAATATCTCAATTAGACTCCAAAATCTATAACAATTTTAATGACATATCACCGCTTTGTAGTTAGGTACATATATAACCTATTCTCAATGAAACCTATTATTATCATGACCTAGGTATTCTCTCCTATTAAACATAGCACAATTATGTTTTGTAAGGATTTGACCAAGTTTTAAAAATATCTTCAATCATATATGTACCTATATCATTATCACATACAGAAAAGCTTGTCTTGAAACTATTATCCCGTTACCTTTCATTTACTATTACATTAATTCCTTTGAATAACCTCTTCAAAAGTACCTCCTTGCCATAGGCCGGTCTCAGACACGTCGAGTCGGTCTGTTGTGTTCCGTTTGACGACCGCAATGAGGAGTTCCTTTCTATACCTTTTGTATTTATAACCTCCGCAAAACCTCGCTTCACTTGACTCTATTATTCGCTTGTGGCGAATTTGCATCACTTCTGTTATTTAGCACTATAGTAATATAAAGGAAACACTAATATCGTCGAAATGTGCCATATGTAGGTATTGTAGGAAATAAGTTTTATAAGGTACCTATATAACTTTTATTTACATTAAGTAAGTTAGTACTAATATACAAGTACATAATGCATTCAACTTGTCAATTACTGCTATATTTCGGCTTCGCATCGTTGCATGATCGGCGTAGGCTAGCGGTGAAGCGCAACAGCGTCCTGACCCGGGCCCCGGAAGTGAGTCCAGTCTTCCCGGGACGTACCTCAGTTATGGGGTGCGGCAGGGGGAACACCAGAAGTCGCTGATAAGTTCCTGTTGTTCCCTCCAGTTTGCCGAGGCAGGCCGCCGCGGGGTTGTGGGCAGGCCGGTTGCCCGGCAGTCCCACACACGCCCTTCGTTTACCCCACGAAGGGTATGGTGCGAAAAGCATTTTAAATCTTTCATTTTTATTCTCGATTATATACTGAATGATTCAAATATTTTATTTATGATCATGATGGTATACTCCAGAGATTTTGGCAATCGCAGTGAATATAAACAGGGACCAGCTGCGTAGGAGATATAACAGTGCACAAGGTGTGCACAAGCACTGGTGCACTCTATGTTCCTTACCTCTCATAATCCAATGGGACGGCTAAACGTATAAACCTTACTTGAACGTTACCAAAATGATGGCAAACATGTTTTTTTTTAAGTTCAACGAAATACAAATAACTCAGCGTACAAGAACGAAAAGCGATTCCATTTTATATTATGTAAAAATCCAATATACATAATTTAACGTAGGTTCATACAATCCTACTAATATTATAAACGCGAGTTTGTGAGTATGTACCTACGTATGTTTGTTCCTCTTTCACTCAAAAACTATTGAACGGATTTGGATGAAACTTTATAATAATATAGCTTATATATCAGAATAACACATAGGAATATCCGCTCCGAAACCCAGCCTGCTCCAGTGGTAGGAATTCGTAGTCTTCGCGCGAGACGGTTCATGATGACTCTTGAGAACAGTTTGTAGACGTGGCTAAGGGCCACAGCACACTAGCTACTTTTAGCATCGGCGATTTTGCGACTGCATCAATGCTGCATCGCGTTTTAGCGACTTCCTGCGTTCGATCGCGGTATCAAAATCGCGCGTCATGTTGCATCATTCGCGTCTTTCTGCGTTCGAACGCGGTATCGGAAACGCGCATTTTAGCGACTGCTCAGATGCCTGGATCGCGTCGGCTGTAGTGTTATCTATAACATTCCGACGCCAAATATATGCAATCGGCATCCGAATGTGTGCGGAGAGTAGCGTTCAGCTGCTGTGTCGCGCTTCTAAAAAGCGATTCGATCTCCGCGTTTGGCGTTTTTAAGTGTGCGGTGTGGAGCGTTCGGTCGACGTATTTAGCTTCTAAAAAGCGACTAGTTGCCGATCGTCGATGTTAAAAGTAGCTAGTGTGCTGTGGCCCTAAGAAGAGAAATGGACCGATAGTTTTTCAGCCTGGTCTTTTCACCTTTCGTGAAAAACAAGACTCTTACTCCACGCTTCCGGAGGTCTCCCTTCGAACAGGACACCGTTGAAGAGCTTTTTGGAGCTCCCTCAATAAGAGCTTACCTCCAGCTCTTAACAGCTCTGTTGTAAAACCGTCCTCTCCTCCGTTTTTTAGCTGTCCAAGAGCCATCACGATTTCGTAAGTGCTGACTTCTGGCAGTTCTTCGGTGTAGTGGCGTGTCAATGTGGCTCTAGGATCCTCATTTTCGGGATCAGGTTGAGATGCATGCGAAGCGTACAATCCGAGTTCCACTTCCGAGAGGGCAGCCAGCTTGGAAGTAGCGACTACTCCACTTGCTGAATATACAATTTAGAATTTACATAAATTATATTAAGGGGGAAGGGGGCAAACAATAATAAAAACCAATTAAAATTCTACATCCATTATATTTTAACGTCATTATTGTTGACAATTAAAATTAATACATTTAGTTGCGTCTCGAGATTTTTGCTTACTTTTATACAATAAAATGTACGAACTCAGCATTTGATATTCTTATTTGTTAATAAGTATCTCGTATCCATTCATCATCTACAAATATGAAGTCATTACGATCACGTTTTTCGACTCAACTTATAGTTAATGTTTGAATAGAATTCTGAATAGTAAAAAATCAGTCTAAAAGAAGATGCTCCCGCGGCACGAGACGTTGGTTCACAAACTGCTTCAACTCTGTACTTATCAGTTTCAATCTTACTTAACTAACACAGGAACAAAATAATTTACCATAATAATTATAGACTATCCTTCTTTAAAATCAGTCAAATTTGTAAAGAACCCAAACATATACAGAGATTCGAAATAAGATAAAGACTAGTACTGTATAAACTTATCAGTCAAATTTATTTTGGCATCTTTTCTTGATTTGCGATTAAAGCTTTAGCTTTATGATTGTGAGGAAATAAATAAAAGTAGAAACACAACCATAGATTTTTCGCACCGTAAAACAACGAAGTTATGCACAGTCACATCACTTAAGCATCCGTAGGTAATTAAATAACAGAGCGCTTGCTCCTTCGTTCTGTAACGACGATGTAAGACATCGATTTAGGAGATTGTATACTTAAAATGTATTTATAAAATATAAATAAATAGAACCAACTGTACACCAGCGTTTAGTACCCACCCGACCCAATAAATACACGCTTAACACAGCCCGTTGAAGGTTACAGTCTTGTCGCATCTACATAATTATACATATCACAATAACACCAGGAGCCTGTGTACCAACGTCACGTCGCGCAAGTTTGGCAGTGGGTTTAAGAAATTGAGTAATACATGTACGATAATTAAGAATCACAATACAGTTAATACTTATGAATAGAACTTACCTAAGTCAAATACGATACGGTGACAGGCAGTACGCACTGCTGGGTTGGTGGAACGTACGCTTTTCTTGCGAAATTGCTTATCTAAGAGTGCGATTTTTGTCACATTTACGGTATAAAGCGCAACGCATGTAACACGATATCCTAGTACCAAATGTTTTATTTTTTTAGCACACGTATTATACGAAGGGAAGCACAATTTATATAAATTCGGGTAAAAACTATTATAAAGTAATATGTTATGTTTCTCTACTTTAAGAGATTTTAATAGTGTAACGTGTGATTGGTCTAGTCGTACAAAACCATCATATCTTGACCTCATGTTACAAGACAATATGCAAGACGATTCTTTTAAAATACTACACCATAGTACGCATAAAGGAATGTTTAAAAAGTTGAATCTTATATCTATGTGCACTTACATTCGATAGGTTAACTTAAAACGAAAATAAAGGTATGATGATATATATAATAAGCCCTATGCATGGAATCACACTACATCAGAGTAATAATGGTAATTATGCTTTGAATGAAAATGTATATTTTCATTATGTGAATAAAATTAGGCCCAATACCGTAGCATACATATTATAGTGAGACACAATGATAGAGGCAGTCATTTAACACAAACTTGTCAAGATTTGAATCACTTAGATTAAGACTTGGGGCGTTACGTTTTTACTTTTACACTTATATAGGAAATACATTAATAATAAATAGGAATCCTGACAAGTCTATATGTTTGTAAGACACTTGTTGCGCTTTACGGTTGGCAAAAACGAGCTGGGTTTATGTAAAATGAAAGTTTCAAAAGTTTTTATAGTCATTTGGCCAGACTTTAGCAGTCAAAGTCAGCAGTGCGCAAAGTCGATCACGGCGCGGTACATAGTGAAATATCAATACACATATAAACTAGGGTGTGATGACAATTAGCGTGGAAGCAACCTCAGTCTTGTCAATCTTCTGATGAGAACCAACAACGCTACGATGCCCTGCAGTTCCACTCGTACAGCTCTGAAAACCATAATGAAATGCAGTATTTATTGAAGAGCTTTCTATGTTAGTTAGATAAAATACAGAATAAAAACTCGGTACTAAAGTTGAAGTAGTTTGTATTTTTTTAAATAAATCGCCAAAAAAAACCAAAACAACAACATTAGAGTGATACTTATTTGTGAAAGAAAATTAATGAAAATAATATTTCGGTCATCTGACACGCCATCTAGTCTTATATGCATACATACAGCACTATAAAACGATTATTAAGCTGACAGAACAACGAATTAGTCGATTGTTATATAAACATTGTCATACTTGTTTTACTCTGTTCAGTTCATTGCTTTTTAGCTAGAAAATCATTCTTCGGGCGTTCCGAAAAACAATGTCAATTTATATTAAACGATGATATAATATATACGATCTTTTATTTGACGCCCATTTTGCTAAGGTAGGTACAAAATTCAAACCTCTCTTATCGCGGGCTTTGAGCGCGGCGATCGAATCTAGAAATTCCGTAACGAAAAAACCTAACACCCTAAAATAGGATAGAGCATATGATTGTAATTGCAGTGCGACAAGGATGTGGCGGCTCCGTGCTCTATAGACAGATAGTCTTAGTGTTTTTCTATTCCATTATGCACATAATACTATTATGTTCTCTGTTTATTTGTCATTGTCTTTAGGTTAATATACTTTGTTAATACATTGGAACAGACACTTTGCAGTCTGTGAATCTGTTCTAGTAAAACTTCTTTTGCACAAAGATTTTTCAGTTTTAGGGCAAGCAGATTGTTGATTGATTGCAAAGCGAATCAATTACTCTCCGTTCAGAATCTAACAAGGATGAAATGTAGAGAAAGAAGCACCCATACACGTGGACATCCCCACGCTCACACACACTTAGATTTACACAGCTACACCACCGCACATACATATATACACACACACACACACACATACATTCTTAAAATTATTTTCGTTTCTTTCTTTTTTCTCTTTCCTACTGCAATAAAATTCTTAAAGAACTAACTCCGCGGAGTTCCGTGAGGAGGAGCCAGGGATCCATAGCACACGATTTATCCTGTTTGGCTTCCTAACTCCCACAAAAACGTATACTATAAGCCTAGCTTTATTATGTGACATGTACTTTGTGGGAGAAGAATAACACACTATTATTATGATATTAGACAACATAGGTCACAAATCTTAAATTGGACTAACTTGGGATTGGACAAAATGCAAATATGATAAACTGCATAATGGACGAGCTTGGAACTGGGCAAACCGCAAATGGAACCATACGCGAATTGGACCCAAAAGTCCTAACCCTAGATGGGTTTTTGTGATTTAGGTTAAGAAAATACAAATTGTAATGTATTTTCTAAACCTTAATTTGATTTGAATACCGAAATAACCTAGTGATATGAATTAATTAAAAACCACTCACCGAATTATCTTATGCTTCCGTAAGTTGTTCTATGGGATCATTGGGTGGTTCTTCCATAGAGACTGTCTTAGCTTTTAAATCAGTGACTTCCTTAACATCATCCCCCTTTTTATCAGTTTTAGCCTCTACAATAGAGTCTCCGTTGGCGCCATTAACAATCTCCTTACCGTTTTCGATAGACAGTCGAGAGCTTAATTCGTCATCTTTGTTTGCGTCTCCATTTAGATCAACCATATCTGCGTCACCGTTGGTAGCTTTGCCATTTACCTGTACTTTTTTGAAGTCATTATCTGGCTGAACAGCTTCCACAGTACTGGTGGTAGCTTCTTTATCACTCGATTTTGTTTCTGTTTTGGTTTCTGTTTGGTCAACTTCCATAGAATTTTCGTCATTTACAGTTTTTGCATTCGTTTCAGTACATAGATTTGGGCTGTGGTCGTCTGATTTTTCTCCTTCTACTTGCATTACCTCAGTTTCTGATTTATCGTCCGTTTTCTTTGTATCTATTGAAATTTTGCTGTCACCTATTTCGGGTGTACTTTCATCTACTTCCATTTGAGTATCAATATTTTCATTTTTTGATTTGATCTCATCAACTGTCGCTTTGCTTTCTTCTAGCCTTTCTAATCCTCCATCTTCGACTTTTTGTTCTACTGAACTAACGTTCTCCTCATTAATACTGCTTTTCTCTACAGTCTCTTCTGTAATACTATTGCCTTTTTCTTTTTCATCTGAAACACAACTGTTCATTACTATATCGTCCTGTAAATCACTTTCTTTTTTTTCTGTCTGACTATTCTCTTTTGCCTTATCTTCTGACTGCTCCTTTGCATTTACTTTTTGTTCAATTTCATCACTTTCCTTTTCCAAAAGAGATTTCTTTGCCTCATTCTCAAACGTACTACTTTCTTTTTCTTCTGTCATATTTAGTTTTTCTACTTTCTTTTCTGTCACACTGGCTTTCTCTAGTTTTTCTTCTGTCACACAAGTTTCTTTTACTTCTACTTCCATTACACTAGGTTCCTTTACTTTTTCTTCTGGCAGACTAACTTTCTTAACTTTTTCTTCTGGCAGACTAACTTCCTTTACTTTTTCTTCCGGCAGACTAACTTCCTTAACTTTTTCTTCCACCACCGTAGTTTCGTTTACTTTTTCTTCTGTCACATTACTTTCTTGTGCTTTTTCCTCCGTTACATTAGTTTCCATTACTTTTTCTTCTGGCACACCAGTGTCTACTACTTTTTCTTCTGGTACATTAGTTTCGTTTAATTTGTATTCTGACACACTTTCTTTAAGTGGTTCTTCTGTCACCTTATTTTCCTTTAATTTTTCTTCAGTCACATTATTTTCCTTCTTTTTTTCTTCCGTCACACTATTTTCTTCAGTAGCACTTTTTACATCTACATGTTTTTCTTTTTCTTCCTCTGCTTTTGCTTCCTCTACAATAGTTTCTAAAGGTTTTTCTTCGGATACAACAACTCCAGATGGTTTATCAATGAGTTGTGATGTCTCACTCTTGTCAGTTTCTTTTGTAGATTTCGAAGCATCTTGCATGCTCTTAAGATCCTTGTCCGTACACTTCTTCATTTCGATTTCCTGTTCTTGATCTAAAATTCCTTCAACTATATCATTTGTATCCATATTCTCAGTTTCCATAGACTCCTCAGCAATAGAATGTAATGATTTAAATGGAATATTATCCAAGTTAGTAACGTCTTGCACCTTTGAAAGTATTTCATCACATTCTTTCTCCAGTACTTCTCCTACATTCTGAAGATCTTCCATATCTTGCACTACAGGTTCCTCAACTACAGGAACAAGGTCTTCGATAATTTCAGCTCCTTCACTGAGACTTTCTTTGTCATTTGTAATATCCTTGATTTCGGTAATAACAAGAGGTTCTGAATGGTCTCCATTTAGTTTAGATTCAGGCGCGGAGTTAGTGACTTCTTCTGGTTCAATTTCTGTCTTTTTAGAACCAGTACACTCTGTTATTATAGGTTTAGCATCAGAGACAACTCCGTCTACAACTTCATCAGAACCAGTGATGTCTTCTACAGTAGTTTCAACATGATCGACAGTTTTGCTCGCAAGTTTTTCCGCTTGTTTTTCCTCTTTAGTAGTATTTACTTCTTCTACTTCCATTTTTTCTATCTCTTCAGATTTGTTTTCAGGTTGTGGTGGGGTTTCAACATTAGTGTCATTTTCAGTCTTGGGAATTTTTGCAGGTTGTTGTTGATCCTGTAAGCATAATAAAATACATTATTATTATTCAGCCACTAAGCAATTTTCAAAAATTTACATTTGAATGTTATACTATTTCTGGGAAATAAGTGCTATCGTGTTATGTACAAGTGCGCAATTACATAATATTCAAGGACATAATGAAAAGAATTCTGTAACCAAATAAATAATTATTATAGATGAACCTAATTTTAATTGTATTTTAACTGCCTGTCAGATATCTTTTCAAAATGTGTACGAGGGAACGAGGTGTCTCAATATGAAGTGTCACCACCTACGCAAGTCATCACTGTAACATCACTGCAAAGAGAAGGAAAACTTGAAACAAACGAACCTTACAGAAACACGTCTGATTAGAGTATGACAGGCCAAAAGCTCCTTTCTTTCTAATGCCTATCTCTGTCCAACGGTGGAGTGTTATATAATTGTTGATGTAATGTCATGAACAAGGTGTTTATAAACAAATAGGAATAGGAGCATATCCCTTAAAATGCACATTGGGGGACGATCGGGTGTACGTAATATAAGTCTTCCGTTCCGTCAACGTCTACGAAAATAAGCAAACAAACTGCTCTAAAACATGGCCATTTCATGTACGAATAAATAAATCAGGTCAGCTTATGAGTCAGGACAGCATTGAATGATACAAACTGACGGCCGTCGGTCAAGGCGTATCGTTAGAACCGACCGCAAGCACCGACCATCGCAAGTTTAAAAAACTTAAACTAGACGTAAATATTTTTTATAAAAATTACGGCTCCTACGCCATTATATAAAATATATTGACACCGCATATACTTTAATCGGTTCAATAGTTTAAGCACTATATACACACATACACACATAGATATAGCCAGCGCCATAGCCCTACTGGATTGGCAGTAGCCAGGTAAAAGACTTATTCGAACATTACGTTCTCACCTTTTATTTTTACTAGACAAAGGTAGGATAGGTGACTTTTGTGCTTAAGGTCTCAGGTTCGATTCCCGGATCGGAATGTTTGTGTGATCCGTAAATATTTGTTTCGGGTGTGTTTTATGTTGTATGTATTTACAAAAAAATAATATATGTTTATTTACATCAGTTGTCTAGTACCCATAACACAAGCTCTGCTTAGACTATTTAGTCTACTTTTACTTGATGGCGTTGTGTGTAAGATGTCTGAAATATTTGTTTATTTTATTTATCAAAAGGTTCATTACGTAATTTTGTAACTATTGAAACTTTAGGATATCCTAATTAAATTATCTACACTAAGTACTGATTTAAACACAGTAATTTTATTTCAAACATAACGTTTATTCAAAAATATTTATGTAACAACAATTATTAATCAGATAAAGTTAACCACAAGCTTAGCCCAAAGCATACTAAATATATTTAGGTGCGATCCATTGACGTGCAAGGAAACATAATTAAGGAAACTAGCATTAAAGTACCTTACCTACCAAGAATTAACGATTGATAAAAAGTGGTAAAACATTGCTTGGATATTGAATGTTCTTGATGGAATCAGTTGACTGTACAATCGAAAATGTCTGTAGCTTTTGATACAACAAAAAAGTCATGTAAGAAAACGTCGTTCTTGGTCCTAGAAACCTAACAACCTAACCTATTTAGTTCTACTGAAAAAAAGTAAATTAATCTAAGTTCAGCTTTAAACTACGTCCCTTCATAGTGCTTAATTTTTTTCAAATAATTCTGAATGTTTCTGATTACCTTAGCCTTGCAGCATATTCGGTACTTCGAAATATGTATTGATTTTAGTGTAATGCCATACTTTTACATTTTTGATTACTTGCATTTTAACTATTACACTACATATTATTATTAGCTTCCGAAAATGTTGTTAAATATATGTAAACAACCACATAAAAAGTTGTATCACTTCAAATATGTTTTCATATAGCTACTAAGGTCCAGTGTATCCACAAAAGATATACATGATAAATCAATTCTTTGCTTAAATATTATTTGGAATTATTTGTTCATGTTTTTGATATGTACTGATATAAATTAATTTGGAAAAATATTACCTACTTATTTTTTAATTATTTAGGACGTCATTACAAAGTCCGTTTCTTAAAGTAATATTGAAGAGTAAGTATATTTTGAACATTAAATAAAAAATGAAGTCTCCTAGAAGTCTATGGGGGTATATTGAACAAAATTACTGTCTAATTGGTCATTAAATATTTCAGAGATTTGAAGCAAGATGTGCAATGTGCAAGTGACACAGTTTCCATTGTGTTTAAACAAGTGTGTTAATGTAAATAGGGTTATACTAAATCGGCCATGAGCGAGTCGGACTAGCGCAGGAAGGGTCCCGTACCATTATCTTTACATTTCAAGTGTCTATCTCTTGCCGTTATCAACATTGAGCAACGAGCAAAAAAAAAATCACGTTTATTGTATGGGAGCCCCTTAAATCTGTATTTTATTCTGTACTTTAATTATTTGTTGTTATAGTGACCACACAACAAACCTTGAGCATTACCAGATACATTAGTGTTGTGCCATATATGCTTGTTAATTAATCAATTATGAATAATTTCACTCTGCTAACATTTCTTCAGATGTGAAACGATTTTAAAGAATGATCATTTTTTGTAAAATTTGAATAATAATCCAATGCAAAATCCTGCTATAGGCATAAGTAACAACTTGTTCAAAAATAACCATACTAATTTGTGTCCTTATGTTTAAAATATAATTAGCCAAAAACTCAAGTCTCATAAAAGCAGTTTTAACTTTAGCTCTACTGATAGTATAGCGCAGTAACAAGACCTTGACTCGCCAATGGACCGCCCTCTCAAGCATACACTACTAACATAATATACTTACCCAAAGCCACTATAGTAGACTACACATATACGGTACTACAGATTGCATGCTTTGCTAGATGGATTTATGGCAGAGATATCATCGGAGGGGCACCTGAGCATCGGTCTTGCGTTTGTTTGTCGCAGCGAGTTCCGTGAAGCTGTAGATCACTGGATAGGCACCGGTGATAGCATCAGATAGAGGTGCGTTGCCTTCGCGGCTCACTAGCGCTGCCTGAATACCAGCTGAGCGAGCTGCCTCTGCCTCTGAAATTTAAATTTTATATGTCATCACTCACCATAGGTGCAATGATTAAATGGTGACTAAATAGTTCAACCTATTTGTGTTATAAATTTTATATATGTACTACTAGCTGAGCTCCGCAGTGCTACCCGAGTTTGTTGTTGCAACCGCGAGCAACGCCGCTGGGCGATGCTAGTAATAAAAAAAAGTAG
Source organism: Phragmatobia fuliginosa (assembly GCA_932526445.1). NCBI lineage: Eukaryota > Metazoa > Arthropoda > Insecta > Lepidoptera > Erebidae > Phragmatobia > Phragmatobia fuliginosa. The sequence continues at coordinate 10,705,060 of OW052074.1, read as the reverse complement.
CCTAAGTTACTCTTTATATCATCAGCTATCTGTAAGTGAAAGTCCCGTCGAAATCGGTCCAGAGAGTACCTGGAGTACCACAAAAATTGAAAAAAAAGGAAAAATTGGGATATGTGTGTATACATTTGCATTTAGTAAAAAGCGGTTATTTTAATATGAAAAACAGACAATCCAATTTTATTTATTTGTATAGATATACTCTTTACTTTAGTAATTCACCAACTTTCCATTGAATGTGGAGGACATACTTTGATCTGATTATGATATATACTCCTAGCTGATTTCGGCAACATAGAGAGGGTGCTCACACATATAATTCAATGGAATATCTATCCGATGCAACTGAAGCGAGAATGAATCGTAGGACCTACTGTATGGGGACGTAGGACTTAACGTAGCTTCAAGGCACAGGAATTCCCATAAGCCTTATATTAACGAAGGCGTAACTTGACGGCACAATGTACATCCAAAGTATGCCCCAGTCAGTTACGTGTAAAGTATTACTTCTTGGAATGCGGGCTTGGCGTAGCGATTCTACGTGTATTAACAGTAAGCATTGTGTACGACAAGGAGTGTCCCTACATACCAGCTTAATAAAACTTTCGCATTAGGAATATAAATCCTTTGTCGCAGGGGACTTATCAAACACACATGAAACGGACACAAACAACACCCAGAGTCAGAACAACAGTTTGTGAATCACACAAAGCGTTATGTCACTTGGGATTTGAACCCACGACACTTGGCGCAGTAGCAAGCGGCGTTGCAGCCGCTTAAACCACTAGGCCAACCGTGCAGTCAAATTTTAATTTAGGGATAATTATTTACAGGATACCGATTCAAAACCTTTTGAAAAAAAATGTCTATTTTAATAATAAAAAATAATCCACTATTGTTTATGATTCGCTGAACAACAACAATGTCCCACTGCTGAGCTCGGGTCTACTCTCAGGAGAGGGTTAATGCTAACGTTCCCACGATGGTCGAGTGCCAGTAACTGATTCAGTCACAAGACAATTCGGTCTTACAAGGAATATACTACATGTTCGTTCGATTGTTGTCGCAACTTAACAACACAACAAAATATAAGCGGCCGCCCGTGAAAAGTTAGTTATTTGCACATATTTTTTTAGTGGTCTATGCTAAAATACTTTAATTTGATATAATAAAACTACTTACTAATAAGGAGTTGTTTTCAATCATTCTTATACTAAAATACCATTAAAAATCATTTTGCCATAATTAAGAGTAAAATTCTCGTACTTTAATTTCAATAACTTTGGACTATCAGATAAAATACCATCCTCCGTTTTAACCCCAAGGGGGAGGCTGATTTCTAAAGATACATTATTAGTACACCTCCAAACCATCTATAGAGCATACATTTTAAATTTTAAGTCTCTTACTTTAAAAATATAGGTCTCATACATGCTTCTACCCACCGTTTTACCCACTTAGGGGTGGAGTTTCTAAAAATATAGGTCTCATACATGCTTCTACCCACCGGTTTACCCACTTAGGGGTGGAGTTTCTAAAAATCAGTTTTTAGCGAATGTCTACACCCTATAAGAAACCTACCTGCCAAATTTCAAGTTTGTAGGTGTTATAGTTTCTTAGATTTCGTGATTAATCAGTGAGTGGTATTTCACTTGTATATTTATGGATATTTACATACCTTTATCAATGTCAGTTAGAAACAGTATTTCATCGGCTTTGCAGCCAATCTTCTCAGCGATGGTGGTATAACTTGCAGACTCCTGTTTAGCACCTACAGCAGTGTCAAAATGGCCATCAATTAGATTTAGCATGTCGCCTGCTGAAGTCTTCGCAAATAACAGCTTTTGAGCCTGGACTGACCCAGAGGAGTAGATGTACACCTTACGGCCTTCCACGGAGCGCCACTGCTCCAATGCCGGGGATACGTCATCATACACACTAGAACATTAAAATATTAACATAAATAATATATTTTTAATGGGCCAGGTGTGTGTCGGGCCACGAATAGAATAGGGTTCAGTAGTCACCCATAATAGCACGTAGATTTAAAATTTTGTCTAATAGATAATAGTCATGTACAACTATTTTTCGTTATTTTTATACGAAGTTTTCCAAGTAAGCGTATTTTACGAGATTTATAAGGCGATTCACACACTGCACCGCGCTCCGTCGCGTAGCGCGGAGTGACAGATTTTAATATTGTATGCAAGTACATCGATTAATATAGAAAACACGCCAGGTCCAACACACTGAACACGCGCTACGACGCGTGAGCGCGTGCCGCTAGCAGATTCGGGATTGGCTGCCGCGCACCTACGCGCGTGTTCACGTCGCCAGTGTGTGAATCGCCTAACTCCTGAACTATCTAAGCCATTAGTTTCCCTTTAAAGTTCATCACATGGACTACCAGTACTATCGTTTAGCTTTTGGCGAACGGGGGATGACAAGAATTGGCATAAAAAGCATGTCGTGATTTTATTTAAGCACTTTATCGACGTGGATTAAAAAATATCCATGAAAAGTTATTAGAGCCAACGGCTAAACGGTGAGCCGTTTGAACGAGAAGTCGATGACGGAGGGACGAAAATGACTAAACTATAAGGGTTCGGAATCATGAACCCTACAATCAATAACAGTAGAGTTTTCAGGAAACTTTACAGTATTAAACATCTTAATATCATAATAATACCTACTCGTACATAGACTACTATCATCAAAAAACAATGTCCCACTGCAGGGCTCCAGAGGGCTGTCTCCACTCGGGAGATGGTTAAGGCCATACGTCCTGACCATAGAACATCCACTGGTCGAATGCGGGTTGGGGACTAATAGACTACTCCCTCGTTTGTATGTACCACGATAATTGACATACACGCGGGTGAAAAAACCGCGGGCAAAAGCTATTATTTTCGTAATTTTTAAACTCTGAAGCTGCCGGTGGCAACGATTACATTTTTCCTCTTCAGAATGACTGCTTTATTATAATTTACAGAAGTACCGTGGGTGCCGTGGGTGCTGTCGGAATTATCCATTACAAACACTTAAAGCTAAACGAGCCTAAAGGAATGACAGCAATTTTCTTTGTTATGTTCAAATATTTTTAACGCCAAATTGCAAGTGACCTAGAATAGACGAATTTACTGGGAATCGTAATTGATGTTCTGTATTGTATTACTGACTAGGCCAGGCCTCGTGGTTTTTGTTACTTTTGAATCTGATATTGTTCACTGTTTTATTGGTTTTAATTTGTTTTCGCGTTACCCTATTTGTTCTAAAGTAAAAGTAGCCTAAGATATTTCTTATAAGCTACTCTTTATAACACCTGCTGTCTGCCAGTGCAAGTCATGTTCTTTTTTTGAATACCGTATAAGGAAACCCGTTAACATGAAATTACAAACAGAAAATTCCATTTTATTTATTTGTATGTCTAGAAGGCAAAGTAACCGGCCCATCAGGAAGTGCCCGCCCAAGGACACCTGCAACTCAACACTCACAAGTGCTGAGCAATCAAGTGATGATGATGATTATCGACTTCCTTCTATATCATGTACCTAAATGTGGAAACCTTCCCATTGTGTACCCGCAATAATATTTATACTTACTGTCCCTTGATGTCACCCTTATCATATCCCTTCTTCCAAATGAGACCTTGCAATTGTTTTAGTGGCCCAACCTTACGGTCCAATGACATCTGCCACTTGACATTCTTCACCAAGCCTTCGATCTGTTCGTCTTTAGAGGCATCCTGAAATACAATATTAGTAGAGGCATTTAAAATCACAGAATCATTATTGAAGTGTGCCAGTCCCTGGTACTGTCAGCAAATGTTTTTTTTTATTTGATGTTATTAAGATTTTTTTGGATGAAAAAACCCAACAGCACTTTAGACCACACCCGGGAATCGGTCGAAACCGAGACCCCTTGATTGGCAGTCCCTTACTCTAACCACAAGAGGCAGCTATACCTAATGATACTAAAATTATTCCAAAACGTTCAAGGACTGTTTAAATTAGCTCTATTGTGTATAATCCCGTCGGTAAACTTAGAACAAAACAGGGTATTTATGCACCTTCTAAAAAAAACAGCTTTAATATAAACCCTAACCTGCGAACGAATAAATCCTAATATGATTAATCACGTGTCTATAGAATAATGCAGAAATTATGAAACTTTACTTCTTGTATCTATACCAGTACAATAACTTACCTCTGCAGGAATGGCAAAGACCCCATCAACTTTCTTCTCTTCGTCCTCAAGAGCTAACTTCCTTAGAGCAGCAACAGCCTCTTTCACATCTTCAGACTCCCACTCACTGTCCAAAAAGTCCTTCACATTCTCCTCGGCATAAGGAAACAATTTATCCTGTAACAAACAAAATAAAACTTCGTTACAACATTACTAAATGTTTTCCAAGTTATGCCCCATTAGATGTCAATGACCTTTCGACACTGTTCTAATACATACCCACAGTTAGTTAATCGTCAACTGGCGTTGTTTTTGTATTCATTTAGTTTCTTAATTTTATTTAATAGGTGTTAGTCACGGGCTCATAGGTGTAAAGCAATCCTTTTCATTTTCAGTTAATGAACGAGATTATTGGATCTCAAACCTCCCCTTAATTCAGGCACAGAATACATAATAGTAATTCAGGTGGTCAAAGTACTTGGGATTCCAGTTGCATATGTCCATGTCAGTTAAGGATCTGCTCATTTATACTCATTAAAAACAGTTACTGACTAGCAACCTGGAGGAATTACTTCAAAGATCTCTTTCTATACACGGATACAATACATCTTTTATACATAGGGAGAATAATAAAAGATGATACGGAAGGCGAGGGCTTATAAACAATTGGACCATTCGAGACACCCTTCGTCTAGGTATGTTTACAGATATAAACTCAAAACGTATGAAAATTCAAGTTATAACGTTCTAAACTAATTTCCGTCTTATCAGAAGGACAATTTAGTAAAATGTTTTTCAGAAACGAACGACACAAACGTGAAACAAACTGCTAATAAAACGTCTGTAATTTAAAATCGTCATATTAGTAGAACGACTGAAATGATAAAACGTAATGTTGGGAAAGAAGACTGAGCCGATATAGATTAACATTACAGAAATATAGCTTACACATCAGAATAAAATATTGGCTACTATTTACCGCGATAGCCAACACACTAAGACCTCATAACCGAGTGGCCTTAAGTGATTGGAAACAATCACCGAGGGTTGTCACCGCCTCCAGCGAGATGGTGCGGTATTCTCTCACGATACGAATGGCCTCTACCCGCTGCGCTTGATTGAGCTTGGCAGCAGGAGATGCCGATAGGCACTTGGCCCATATCGGCTCCCCGTGGAGGGTCATAGACCCAAGCACCACACTAAGTTAGGAAATAGCTCTGTAGGGAACCCGCCACTGCTCGAAATTGGGGGTGCATCCCCGCTCGAAGCTCCAGCGGCTGTTAGCGTGACGCAGAGGTACATGATTATGTTGACCCGCCTCGACCTCCGTTCCTCCCATTCTAACAAGCGAGTGAGTAGGAACTATAGGGACCTACTAAAGTTTTTATCAACAACTAGAACTGATTTTGTACGTTTTTACTTACCAAGTAAGCTCTTATGTTTCATATGTATGCATATATGTATTGTATCTCTAAAGGAGCATTTTTTTTTTGGTTTTTTTTCCCCGTGCCATATCCTCATGATACATAATATACATAAATACCTATATATACCTACCAACCTACTTAAGTATTTTTTTTTTTTAAATAAGGGTTTACAAAGAAGCATTTAAGTTACGAAATCCTTTAATTGTACAGACATATGTCCAGCAGTGGAAAGGATGATAATGATTAAGATATTGCTTATACAAAGAAACCTAATAAGGCAACATCAAGATCAACACAAAATATGATTCTTATACTCTGTCCATTCCTTTATTATCTTTTTGACAGTTCAACAAATTTCGAAATTATTGACGCCTTCACACATCACCGATTCGATTTAAAATCAAAATCAATCGATATAATATTCTTTCAGTCGGTATTGTAAATAAATAAAATGTGCAATATTATGATATATAATTGGCTCACAACAAAGAAAACTTCCTAATACAGTCACTTTAGTAAGTATTATGTGATTTTTCAAATGTATTTTCTCATAAGTCTGGATTTAAATATTATTAACCACGCGTTTCAAAGTTGTATTTTACTTACACGTGCATAGTTACATTTTAAGTCAGTGGTAACAAAAATAAATTAATTATTGCACAGAGTTATTAGTCTTTTCTAAATTTGAACTTAAATTCCAAAATTTCGACTTAATTCCTATCAAATAATCAAATTTGAAGTCATACTATTTTAATTTTCTTTTTATTTTATTAAATTTACAGAAACAATACTTACATGAGGTCAAATTATTTTGATCATAATAATATGATAGATTATTTTAATCGTTTAATCGATTTATCGTATTTCAAGAACTGTTTTATATGTTGTTTTTAGCTATGCACACTGCCCACTTCTCTACCTGTCTATAAAGTACGACGTCACTGTAGTACATTATTACGAAAAAAAATACCGGTAATTTATAGGCTTGACCTGTCAAAAAGACAATAAACGAATGGACAAAGTATAGTTTTTATCTAATTGTTAAAGAAAAAATCATATTATAAGTTTAAAACAGCTCAACTTAGGAACATCCTAAGTTGATATAGTCTAGTAAACCGTCTACTGAACATTATCGATCGTTTCCTGGCAGTCTACATGGGCGCGGCCCATCTAAAGCCTAACCTGTAGTGATTAATATAATTCTGCTTTAAAATTATGTATCTTTTTTCTCCTTTGTACATAGGTAAAACCTAATGAAAATTGTTCATAACGTAAATACTTTTCAAAAATTGGACAAGTGCGTATCAGGTCACGGATAGTATAGGGTTCCGTAGTCATTATAATGGTAAGTCAATTTAAAATCGTGTCTAATAGATAATTGTGGTTTACTTATTATTTCGTTATATTTGTTCGAAGTTTTCCAAGTTTGAGCATTTTATAAGTTATAGTTAGCGTTATAAGTATAGTAAGCGGCTTAAATTATAAATATTATAATTCATGAGTTCTAGAGGTCTAGAACTCATGAACTATTATTTAAGCCGCTCTCCGAAGCACGAACTTGTAACACCCCCAGCTTTCCATACCGGTCATGGAAGATGGCATTTAAATTTTAATGACTTCTTTTTCAGCAGTCGCATACACTAACCGCTAGCGGCAAGACCTACGAGGCAATCAACAAGGAATAACAAACTCTACAATTACCCGAAATAATACCGGAAAGCAATAACTTGATTTGTGTTATAAATATAATGAGAATATACTGATATACCGAATTATAATGGAACTTCTACAAACAAATTAAATAGTTAAGGATATAAATAATTAACGTCTGGTGACATTATGAATACAGCGTCACCACCTCTATTCATGGAAATGATTTCTTTCATTAAAGTAATTCCTTGTCCCGCTTTCACGCTAAAACTAATGAACCGATTTAAATGAAATCTGGTACACTGATAGATTAGAGTCTGAGGAAGGACAGACTTTTTACCGCGATAACGAACATACACGTGAACGGAGCCGCCGTCGAAAGCTTATTTCATACAGGTCTGAGAAGGATTGCTGCCATTGAATAAATAAGCATTGTTTACGCAATCACATAGTATTTTATTTCAAATAAGATTTTACTTGTAAACCATACTGGATCGACCGTTTTGAAATCCTGTTTCACGAGTCTTCGATACGTGTTATTAAGAAATAATATGTTCAGGGTACGTAAAAAGGTTGGGTTTTTCGAATCAACTTAGACCAGATAGGCAAGTAATTCTTAAACCCATAAACCCAAGAGATTATTATTAGTGTTACAGAAAGATTTGGTAAATTACATCTAGAGCTGAAGAAACTTAATGAACTTCACCTACTAGAATGTATAGTCACTTGATATTTGGTAAGCTTTTACACTCAAAGTTAATAAATTACGAAGAATATTGTTGTAGGTTGATGATAGATTTTGTAATATAAAGAGTAGTATCGCGATAGAGAACCTTGTTTTTTAATAGAAGAAGAATAGAAGAGTTTTGTTTTATTTTTCAAATTAGTACCTCATCAACAATCCTTAACGTCCCATTGATGGGCTCGGGTTTCCCCTCAAGAGAGGGTTAAGGTCATACGTCTTTATGCTGGCAGTGTGGGTTGGGGAATCAGTACCTATTTAAATTAAAATGTTCACCCACAAGACTAACTTTTAAATTATAACTCGTAAACGGATCTCAAAGGACAAAGGAAAACGCTTATTTTTCCTGGATCGTCGCGCTTGTTTTGTAAGTTAATTTAACTTTATTTTTTCCACGACCTTTCACAAGTAAACTTGAACATTCTGGAATATGGTTATTGTAAACTTTCATCATAGGTTTCTATATTGAAAGGCTTTTATTAATTTTAATTATTGTATAGTTGAATACCTATTGCCCACCACTAAGCTCGCGCTATTTCTTTCTAAATTTTGCTTGCGGCTCCGCCCGCGTATATGTAGCTTATCGCGGTCTTTAAACTGATAACTTTCTAATTTGTCAAACGATTGAAATAAATCAAACCAAAAATATTAAATGAAGTTTACCACAATATTTAAAAGAAAGCTGCATCCCAATTTTTGAATGAATTGGTGGTGACATCTGAGATTAAACGCCCTAAAACACATTAAAATTATACTTTTCTCGTATTCTCTTAATGTAACGTAAATGTCATTAGCTTTTTTTCTTCTTAAAAAATCTAATTTTCATATAACCGTCTATTCCACGTTGATTCTTATTGGGTGCTAACAACAAAAAAAACGGCCAAGTGCGTATCAGGTCACGCATGGAATAAGGTTCCGTAGTCACCCATAATGGTAGATAGATTTCAAACCGTGTCCAATAGATAAGTTCGTGTGGTGACGGATTAAGAATACAGTGTCACCAGCCCTATTCATCCCGCGGGTGTCGTAAAAGGCGACTAAGGGATAAACTACGCAAGACAACATCAATGCAAAGAGAAGGAAAACTTGAAACCAACCCTTTTTTTTTACGTGTGGAAATCCCCGCGACCGTCACCCCGTCGGGGGTTACGGCGGGGTGGTGTGTCGGACTCGAACCGACTAAAACCACACGGTGTGACCCTCTCTGCGCCTGTATATTGGAGGGAGTCCAGGGAGGGGATTTCCTTCTGGACTCCTAAAACCAACCCAATACCAACCCGTCTGGCCAGCGTGGTATAGTAGGCCAAAACCTTCTTTCTAAGGAGAGGCCTATGTCCAGCAGTAGGCTGTTAAGGGCTGCTGATGATCAGATAAGTTATGTTTACTTATTATTTCTTTACTTTTGAACGAAGTTTTCTAAGTATGTGCATTTTAAAAGTAACTATATGGTACCGAGTCATGAACTACGGAACCCTAAAATTGCCAAAATTTTGAGTAGCTCCTAACCTATAGCCACAGGTTAAGGCACTGCATTGATGTATCAGTCGGTCAGAGCAAGCCATTTTATAAAGGACTAGCCTGTATGATCGCGTAATTTTTCGGGTTATTGCCGCGTCATTTTTATTTTACTTTTTTAACGGACACCCTTAGTATGGTTATTCCCCAATTCCTTACCAAGGTTTCCAAATCCACACCTTTTCCTCAACCAGTACTTACTAACCTTTAAGTACAAAACATTTAGGTTTAAAAAGATAGTAACTACTTTGTCTAAATTTAGCATAACACGATGGGCCGGTAAAACTGCATTGTCTACGTTGCGGCGAGACTTTAGGTGAACGAACTACAAGCTGTGTCGCTGTCCAAACCGGATAGCGAGCCTACCTAGCCTAACGACCCTAAAGGCAGGTAGAAACGCACACCACACGAAAAACAATTGTTCACAGGACCTGATCTAATACTATTATTACAAAGTTATACCTACATGAATGCGTCTGTTGACAGTCGATGTGCCGATCGAAACCTAAATTACTTTTGGGCAAAAACACTGCGATTTGCACACGTTCATTTCATAGTGGTCCAATAAATGTTTTTTCTAATAAGAGATTAAAGTTATCAATGAAAAGGTCATTGTCAACTGTTTATGTCAACACAACGAATGTCTGTGCGTAAATATACTCTTAAATACGCTCTTCCTTATCTCTGTGCATAGATAAGGGAGTGTGTATATATGAGTATAAACAACTTCATAAAAAGCACTAGAAGTTATTGAAATTCAATTCATAAAAGCATGTCCGACAAAAAACATGTGATTGCCAGCTGAATTTCGAGCGGACGTAATCAGCTGATTGTCAGAGGTGAATAAACCGTCTAGTAATAGCGGTATGTTTGTGGCAGCATGGTTTTTTTTTTACTTTAATTCTGTATTATTACATTGTATGCGGCGTTAGCGAAGGTTTAGAAATTAGATTCTTTAACAATGAGGTCTATGGAAAAATCGATATCAAGGCATATCTTATACCTGAAAATTGATGGTTATAGATACACAAATCAAAATTGGCGTCGTATTCAGACATTATTTTTTTTACTTAAATAATGTTGACTTGAGCAGGCAGTCGGGGCACAAAAAGCATTTTATTATGTACTGACAAAAAAATATTCCCACGCGAGTGTGAGAAGCACAGAAATGTACGAGGTCGATACTATTGAAAAGGACAGTTAATTGTTCCACATTTTTTATAAGCCAGCTGCTTGAACAGCTGTTCATGCCGGTAGGCGTTGTAACACGCGAAACACCATCTTATTATAACTCTTTTTTATAAAACCTCATAACTTATCATCTGTAGAGCACTCAAATGTTTAAATAGATTAATACTCCACCTAAAGCCTGCCTAACGGGATAAAATACAACGAAACAATTTGGTACACCTTTTCATACAAAAAAAAATACGTATAAAATAAAAATGTGTTCTACTAAAAGCATCTTCAATATTCAGGGCAATATCAAGAATAACTAGATATCCAACTTGTAACACGTGAATAAGATCAGACAATGAAAGTAGAATGAAAAGGGTACCATTTTGATTTTGTCGTCCATGTTGCAAATCTGTAATAGCAACCATTTTGCATGTCGAACTAAAATGTTTGGTAGATGGAAGAATAAAACTACGTAAAAATATACTAAACAAATATCGACTGTACATAAAACAGATGTTGAGACAAAACACCGGCCGGTCAATCGTTAGACCTACCTTAACAAAGCTGATCGATGTTGTTGTTCCTTCAATATCCAACAGAAGAATTTTGCATTTCTTTACGATGTCGTTGATATCGCTCTTCTCATTCGCCATTTCAAAACAATAATTTATTCTCTATTTAATGCACTATATGATTATTTTCAGATTTACTTGACTAGAAATTCTTCCACGCTACACTACGTCCCCACACTGGCACAGAAAAAAGCATTGATTGTGCGAGTCGAGCGCAACAGAGAACACGTTAAACTGAGAGAGATAGCATTATAGGTGAGGCATCTGATTGGTCAAAAGGTGAGAGGGACAACTTCGGTTTACAATAGATGAAAAGAGATGCTAGACGGAAGGATATACTTTGTCAATGCAACCAATATAATAAAGAAATAGCAATGTTTACCACAATCATGAAAGTTACGTTTTGGGATTGCAATAATCATTATTTTACTCATAAGACCTTACATTATATTTGTGTTTGAAACGATTAGTTAATGTTTCAGTTCTATTAAAATTAACAGTCTGTTCAATAATAATTTTAATATTAGCTTAACACTTCCAAACATTAACTCATTAGCCTAGTGAAAGTATTTGAACTGTGCTCCATCGAAATTATTTTTAAAAATAATAAGATGCTTATATTCGTTCTATGCCGCTGTGTTCTGCTTACCGCTGCAGACCTTACTTGTAATGCTTGAGAACGCAACTGTGCCAGTTTAAAAAAAATAAACTAAGACCTATTTTAAGAAATATATCAACAACTCGTGTCAAGTATTTGCTGCAGAACACCTCGGAAACGGTTTGACCGATTTCACTGTTTTTTTAGTAGGTATAAATGATAGACTTATGAATAGATTCTACCCGTCGACATCCTTGAAGCTTTATGCAAGTTTCCTTACAGCAGGAATTGGTAAGCACTAATAATTACCCAAGTCGTCGCCTAAGAGTCGCTGCGGCCTTCATGTCACATCTGGGCGAGATGTGACCACTGCAAAACGACCCAAGTCAGGTGACACCCGGGTATTGTCGAAGGCGGGTTAGCGTTCCGCCTTTAACTGTGTAGAACGGAGACAGCCTCTCACCGTCTCACTGGGAGGCACGATGTAGTTCTAACCCGAGGATAATTCATGGTCACCCTGGGTTGCACTTCAATTATGGGATATGAGAAAGGAAACTCCAACTCCACTCCACTGATGCGTTCCTGGAGCTGCTGAAGTAGGACAGCGTGAGGTCCTTTTTTGTTGACGGAGTGGAAATATCCCTTTAGAACTCCGGTTCCTGCGGGGACACAGAAGCAGGGCCGGATTTACCATAGAAGCTGAAAAAGCTGAAGCTTGGGGCGGCAGAATTAGGGGGGCGGCAAAATGACCCTAAAAAAATTATTGGTACTGTTTTTATTTTTTTAAAAGACTATACTCGCATAAGGAGTATAAATCCTGTGTCGCGGGGGCTTTACAAACACACCTAAAGGAACACCGAGAACATCCAGACTTATGACAACAAATCACACAAAGTGTTTTCCCACGTAGGAATCCACGACACTTGGCGCAGTAGAATGCAGCGTGGCGACCACTTAAAACTCTTTTTTTTTGACGTGTGGAAACCCCCTCGGGCCGTCACCCTACCGGAGTTTGCAACGGGGCTGCATGTCGGCATCGAACAGATTGGAGTAAAGAGTAAACTGGAGAACCAGTAATTGGAGAGGAACAAGAAGAAGAAGATAGCAGTATCGGGCCTTACTTACCTATCTTTTTTAGCCTACCAAACATTATAAGTAGTGCAGTAAAAATCAAGCTTTGCTTAGCTTAAAAAACAACAACAGTTGTAAAAGTAATCTAGTAACAAGATTATTTCCTAAAGAAAGGAATTACCTTTATTGTGAACAGTGTATGTAATTTTAGAAGTCAGTAGGGGCGGCAAAAATTTTTAAGCTTTGGGGCGGCAAATGTGTAAATCCAGCACTGCACAGAAGCCAGGAGTATGTGGTATTTCCACTAAAAAACACCCCGCCATCCGACCTCTGGTGCCCTGCTCTGGGAGGACTGGATTATATTATTTTAGATCCTCCCCGAATTGGCACCATGTCCTATCGGGCCCTGCCCCGGGGGAATTATTTTATTTTATAATTTTTCAATTCCGGCGTGGTAGCCTGATCGCGTTTTAGATTGCCGAGAAGTCTATGGGTAGACCGGATCTTCGGGATTTCCATACACGCTTTTTATCTTCCTCACGGGAAGTCGAAGTATAGTGCGAAAAACATTGCCGCGTTAAACAAAGAAGAATAGGTCGTTATATATATATATATTTTGCACCCTTCTTTTTGATTTTTAATCGCCCCCATTTTTATCGTTATTTATGAGAGTACAACGTTTATTGGAACAGCTAGTTTTGCCGAAAATTTTTTTTATAAAGGTTTCTTTCTGTGTCATTTTTTCTAGTTTAGCTGCCAAAATATTTATTGTATACTTATTAAACAAAACCGTGTGGTGAAGGACTAAGTATACCTAGTGTCACCACCTCTATTCATGTCTGTCGTAAGAACCGACAGATAAGTACAAAATTACTGCGAAAACATGGAAAACTTGAAACAACCCTTATACCAAACCGTCTGGCCAGCGTGGTAACTATGGTGGGCTAAAACCTCATTTCAAGGAGGAACCTTGTGTCCGGCAGGGAACTATTAACAGCTGTTGGTGATATTAAAATAGAATTCAGCTATTTCATAATCAGTATATTCGTAGGTCTTTCATCTTTTTTAATAATTGTGCGGACATCCTTGCGATTACCACCAGTTATGTTGGAATCAAACCGACCAAAAACTGCTCGGCTACTGGAAGCCAGTAACCAGGTGCACCCTCGAAATGAAATCTTTGGAACCCGACGTACTTCGGGCCCCCTCTTGGGTGTGAATCCTGATGTTCTTTTCCTGTTCAAAAGATAAGGCTGTTTCCGCTTACAACAGTGGTCTTACCTGTCACCCCCATGTTTGCGCTTATGGAGGACGGAGATTGTTTATCGATCTCCGACAACTGAGCCGTCTGCGGTACCTAGCTCGATCCCGGGCCTGACGGACCGGAAGAGTTCTTAATTTGTCCCGGTCTCGCTACGTCATCTCATTTGCAAGCATAAGTACTTAGACGACAGAATTCGACGAGAATAGACCTTTCGTCTTTAATTTAAATTGATCTATAAAATATTTACTATGTAGCGTCGTCATCAGTTCGATTCGATCGACAGAGTGAAGTTTCCCTATTTTCACCTAGAATTGCACATCGTATGTCCACAAGTAAACACAACTTTCTTGTTTACTACGAAAAAGCGTAGTTTGACTGCATCGCCGCTGTCTACGGTGTCTGTGTTGCACCTACAATATTTTAAAGAGTGCGGATATACAATACGTTTACGAGTACATTTTGTAGATGACTACCAGGCACCATAAAATCTTTTAGATACTTCGTATCCCCGGATTTATTTCTTACCCGCTCTGCCATAACCACACGTCTACACCCAGTCCATTTGGTTAAATTTAATTAGTTAAAGTTAGTTGCGATACTCTACTATGCAAGACAACATGCAAAGAGAAGGAAAAATCGAAATCAACCTTTTACCAACCCGTCTGGCCAGCGTGGTATAGTAGGCCAAAACCTCCTTTCTAAGGAGAGGCCTATGTCCAGCAGTGGACTGTTAAAGGCTATTGATGATGATGATGAACAAATCTAACAGATATTTGTGGAATTTAATGTTTTTATATACTTACGAGTATGTTCACAGCACAGTTTAAGCAACATTAGGTGATATTTTTAGAGACTGCGTTAATAGGGGAAAAAAAAGATTTAAAACTGTAACTTAATAATGATTATTTTTATAGTAGGCTAAAGGAGGGCTTGCTAGTAACCAAAAGCATCAAGGTCGTTATCGATTGTGTATGTTCCGACTTCAATTCTGTAAATGTTGATGTACCACAAGTCAGAAGCGGGTTGAACTTTGAGTTTTACGCTACGGAAACGGATGATAGTACCAAAGCTTCAACCCCAAATCCAGCACTACAAATATTTATGTGTGACAGAAGACTACAAATATACACTTTACGGACAGAAAGAACAACCAGACTTAGAACAACAATTTTCTGTTCACACAAAGTGCTGTCATGTGGGGTTTGAACCCACAACCATTAGCCCAGTAGAAAACAGCATGATGACCGCTACCACTTCTCTATTGTTTCATATCAGTCTAACTCACTGAAAATTAGTAATTGTAAAATAAAAAATCATTATTGTCATAAATAAAATCTTCTTTTTAGTAATTACAACATCAGTTATATTTAAAAAATAATACTATGAATAGAAACGACATTAAGAGCTAAATGGAACTCATTTACATTATTTATTTGTCTGTGCTTTACATTGGTAACACAAACACAAATAAAAATACAAATGGTACATCGATCACATTTATAGTACTAATAGCTTTCGACCGCGACTTCGTCCGTATATAAGCCAGTTATCGCGGTAAAAGTACCCTATATCCTTTCTCAGGCTCTAGACTATTTGTGTACCAAATTTCATTGAAATTAGTTCAGTAGTTTTGGCGTGAAAACGCGACAGACAGACATAGTTACTATCGCATTTATAATATTAGCGAAGACTAGCTGAATCCTGTTACTTAGCTCTACCTTAAGTTCAAAAACCTGTGTTATTCATGTCATCTATATGCTGTATGCTAGTAAAAATCTCGACAAAATCCCTCCAGACATTTTAGAGATTAATCGGAACAAACAGACAAAAAAACAAACATTTAAAAAAATATATTTTGTTGTAGTACCCCGTATATAGCGGCCGTAATATAACAGTGAATGACGTCACTAGAACGTTGTCTATGTAATGTGTGAAAAGTTAAGTGATGTGACAACGTTCTAGTGACGTCAATCACCGGTACATTACGGCCGCTATATGACGGTACCACTATCCTGGGAATTCAAAGCTTTATTAAATACTGTTAATTTGAAATTACAAAAAGACATTAATTTTAATAGGTAAGTATAAATTTTATTTTAACAAGTCATAAAACCGTTTTTCTTCTTACATAATATTGTCACGTGTTTCAAACAAAGCACTTTATACAAGTTTTACTATGAAATCTTAAAATAAATATCTAATTACACAAATGTCACGTATTTAAATGATCTAATAAACTATGTTTAAGAATACTCTGCTTCTCTTCTAGTCTTATTTTCTTTACCAATTTTGGGGTCCCCATATTGGCATCAGCTTTTCGTTTTATTGTCACCTGAAAAAAAAGCATAAATTTATTTATCAATGGAAAAACAGACATTTCGCGCTGTCATTAACATCTCCAGTGGTCAGCGTATGCGGCTGCTGATCAAGAGGTCTCGGGTTCGATTCCCGGGTCGGACCAAATATTTGTTTGATTCACATTGAATTGCCTATTTACTAAAAAAAAAGGATGTAATGTATTTATACTGTCACAAGAGATGTATTGCATCCTAAGTGAATAAAGAATTTTGAATTTGAATTATATCAGTTATTTAGTACCCATAATACAAGCTCTGCTTAGTTTGGGACTAGAAGATGTTGTGTGTAAGATGTCCGAAATATTTATTTATTATTATTATTAATTTTTTGGGTAGTTTTCCCTTTTTTAAAGGACTGACTGCTTCTAACAGGATCTTCAATGGTAGTGTATTGGACAGAATATGATGTGATTTCGGCCACGACGGCCAGTCTCAACGAAGAGCAACGCAGGAGATATTATAGTGCACAAGTTTGTGCACAAACAAAGGTGAACACTTTGTTCTCTCACTCTAATAATCCGATGGGATGGCTATCCGACACAACAGGGTAGATTTTAAAGACAAGAACCGACAGCTCACGTGCTTTCCTTTACGACCCACGGGGGTTAAATCGCGAAGCCTTCAAACTGCTGGCTGTTATTAAGTATTTTATAGCGAACTTATTTGTTGACGAAAATAACAACCACCGTGAACATCTTGAGACTAACGTTTATTGGGCAGGAACTACTCTCAATAATACATTGTAATATGTGGCTGGGGATACCGACTTACAGCTACGTTATATAGTCTAAACCTATTGCTACAAGGCGATAATAATCACGTCTTAATATTAATAAGGAAATGACAGCCGGAATCCTACGTGCTCGATAATCGGCACCTATCTGAAATGTGCTGTACGAGCATATCTGTGTATCATTTCCGTCTTTTACTTAAAACAAAATATGACGCAGGAATATATTTCTATAATCAAAAAAAAAATTAGGAATACTATTTCATTTGTACTGTAAAGGTTCGAGCACATTATGCCGGGCCGCAGCGTGTCGGGGCGGGCCGCAGCGCAGCGCAAAATGCTAACTTAGCACATTAGTGACGGGCCGGGTCGCAGCGCATTGACGGATTTTGAGTACAGTGTACTGCATGCGCAACTTCTGTGTATTTAGTGCAACTGTACCTTATGGATAGCTCTGACGAAGAACTTTCTTCTTTTTGCCTGCTGTTAGAAGAAGAAGAAGAAGTTGGAAGAAGAAGTATCAAAAAACGCAAATTTCGTAAAATAAACACGTACGCGCGTGCACACCAATCCGCTTGCTATAGCACACGTTGACGGGGCGCAGCGGGGCGGGGCGGGCCGCATCGCACGGACGCAAATCCGCGACGCAATAATGCGAGCCGCTGCGGCCCGACACAGTGTGCGATAATTCATACAATTTGTATTGAAGCGATTTGAGCGGATTTTTGCGCTCCGCCCCGACACGCTGCGGCCTGGCATAATGTGCTCGAACCTTAATATCAACTGTACCCACCTTTGGTTTATCTTCGTCAGGAGTGAGCGCTGCAAAAACAAAGTTTCTTTTACGTGAAGCCAAGGACGAAGTCTTAGGAACATCGTCATCGGCTGCAGCCAGCGGAGTGGCGAGTGCTGCCAGCCGGGCCAACGCACTTGTACCACGATTCAGGACCGAGCTGTGGTACCTTTGCTGAAATTGAAATTATCTATGTTAAACTATTATCATACTGTCTGCTTTCAATAGAACATTGACGTAGACTTTTTTTTAGAGCTGAAGTTTTTGAATTCTAAGTTAACTTAAATCTAGTATTTTGAATGAGATTGGTACTCCAGATAATCCTTTGAGATGGAGTGACCGCAAGTAATTCGTCTATCTGTTCTATCAATTTCATGTACGTCAACACCAACTTTGATTTACTTAAAGAGCTTTCAAGACTTCTCTCACAAAAAAGCGGCCAAGTGCGAGTCGGACTCGCCCATGAAGGGTTCCGTACCAGCAAGTAACATATAAAAGTTCTTGTAGTTCGTTGTAACTTTCATCGATGTTTTTATACTAGTGTATTGATTGGATGAAAGGTATATTGCGTGTTACGATTTATGACGTATAAAAAAAAAACTACTCACTAGATCTCGTTCAAACTAATTTTCGTTGGTAGTTTACATGGTAATGTACAACATATATTTTTTTTAGTTTTATCACTCTCTTACTTTAGAAGTTAGAGGGGGGGGACACACACATTATTCCACTTTGGAAGTGTCTCTCGCGCAAACTATTCAGTTCAGAAAAAAATCATATTAGAAACCTCAACATCATTTTAGAAGACCTATCCATAGATACCCCACACGTATAGGTTTGATGAAAAAAAAAATTTTGAGTTTCAGTTCCAAGTATGGGGACCCCCAAAATGAATTGTTTTTTTTCTATTTTAATATAAAAATCTTAATGCGGTTCACAGAATACATCGACTGACCAAATTTCAACAGTATAGCTCTTATAGTTTCGGAAATAATTGGCTGTGACATACGGACGGACAGACAGACAGACAGACAGACAGACAGACAGACAGACAGACAGACTTGACGAATCTATAAGGGTTCCGTTTTTTGCCATTTGGCTACGGAACCCTAAAAAGGCGAAAGCATTAGCCATTGCTGTTTTAATTTCACTCCTTTGTCCCTTACGTAATTTCGATAGACTTTTTTTTTCAAACTTATTGAGCAGTGCCTCACATAACCAATTTGTGAATGGAGTGTAGTCCTTCCTTATATACCAGTAACAAGCTTTTTTAATTTAACGCCTGCCATGGTGACTACTATGCCTGATGAAAAGCATGAGGAGAATCTAAAAGTGGGGTCACCATACTCACTGGTCTGAGCTTTTTTTATTTAATAACTGGCACGGTAACTCTACTATCCATCAACAACCCATAACGTCCCACTGCTGGGCTCAGGTTTCCTCTCAAGAGAGGGTTAAGGCCATACGTTTAACGCCATACGCTCTACTATGCCTGATGGAAAGCATGTATAGAATCCAAAAGTGGCGGCCTGGTGAGATGATATTTCTCGCTCCGCTTAAAGGATCCGGAATCATAGAAGGAAGGGTTTGTGCTTTGTAAGTTGCAGGCGTTAATGGTCAGTGGTGGTTACTTTTCATTACTTCTTACTACTCATGATTTCCTACTACCATCTTCTAAAATTAAAGGATAGTTCTAAAACTATCCAGATTAGAAATATCATATCCATGACATCCCTAGTTACCATACTTTTTGTGATTGCAGACAATGCAGCATGGTGACCCACTCCATGGCGGTTTAATGAGACAATCAATTTAAAATAATAATTGATAAGTAAAGCTACCATAATGGCATAATATATTTATAAATATTGTACCTGTAAAATGGAGAAAGATTTCTTTGGGCTGGGGACATCTTTTATAGATTTTTTCTCCGTCACGGCGGGACTGTCGACAATTTCTGTCTTGGATTGATTGACTTCCATCAGTAGAGTTGACATACTCTTAGAGACAAGATTGGCTTTGATGATTGTAGTTCTATTAACAGACACGTTTGGACTCCCTTCTTCTTCATCTGGCTTTTGCTGAAATGTATTAGGTATTAATTACTGCAAAAGGAATCCATACTAATATATAAAAAAGTATACTTAGCCTGTTAATAATTTCACCAGTTAGCTTAACTTACGGCCCGTTTACGACCTTACGGTAGCTAAGAGCGAAACGCCGAGCGGTAATATCAAAAGTATAAAAATGTACGAGGCACGCCACGAGTCGCCGCTCATAGCTATGAGCTATGAGCGGCGACTCGTCCTTTTGATATTACCGCTCGGCGTTTCGCTCTTAGCTACCGCTCACCGCGGTAAGGTCGTAAACGGGCCGTTAAACCGTTAACTTAGCCACGACGGCTATTCTAAAGTTGTGAAAAATGAAACAAAAAACGCATATTTCGACACTCTCAGGGGAATCAAAACTCATAGCTAAGTCCCCGTTGATCTAAAACTATGAAATTTAACAAGTAAAATCGTAATGGAACACAAATGCTGGGAAAAATCTCAAACTACACATTTATTATTAAATCTTAAAAATAGGGTGTATATATTTATTTAGGGTTCAAATAATCTAGAGATAGTCTAGAGATTAAGAAAGAACATAGGCAACTTATTATCGCGATTCTTCTTCTTCTTATCGTGTCGATGGCAACACTTTACACTATTTTGGCCCAGTGCTCGGCGACGCGGATTGCGTTTGGTCTTGCTTGGTTCAGGTCTTCAAGCGTACACGAATCTGGGCTCGTGGGGCATGTCAACAAATGGTCCATTGTCTGTGGTGACGCGCCACAGTCGCATTTATTTGCGCTTGGGTGTATAAATCCCCACTTTGTCAGATTGTCCCCAGATCTGCCAACCTGGGTACGCAGCCTATTAAGTGCCTTCCAGGTTGGCCAGGGAAGTTTATCTCCCGGAGGTAGTTTTTCGACTAAGGGGACAAAATTGCAGAGAGGGAACCTTTTACGCCATATGTTTTCTCTGGCCTTGGGAGGGTTGTTGGTATCCGCAGGAATTATATTTAGTAAACTATATTTAGTAAACTGTGTCGGCTTTTCAGCCTTTTCGTGGTTTGGTTTTGTCCATACATTGGGTGTCTAGGATCAGTTTCCTGTTTCCATTTTTCTATAGCGGAGGCTACCTCTCTGCGGACTACTGGGGGGGCAATGCCTGCTAGTGGATACAGCATCTCCACCGGCGTCGGCTTCAGACATCCAGTTATTCTCCGGCATGTTTCGTTCAGGGCTACATCCACCTTCTTGGCGTGGACAGATCGCTGCCACACTGGGCACGAGTATTCGCCTGCAGAAAAACACAACGCTAACCCTGTGGTACGCAGAACTGAAGGTGTAGCTCCCCACTTCGAGGATGTTAAACGGAGGAGTAGGTTGTTACGTGTAGAAACCGCGTTAACAAACATGCACGCGAGCGGAGCCGCAAGTGAAGGCTAGTATGATATAAAGTATTCACCATTTGCCTCAAGAACACTTCTCGCTCATGCCTTTGTTTGCGCCACTGTTCCTCCGACTCAAATTCCTCTTCTTGTGTATCCGTCATATCCTCAGGAATCGTTCCAGCCTCTTCATCACCTATAAACAGATATATTTTTTATTATTAAGCCTACAAAAGTGACTGAAATCTGCCACATGGAAAGCATGAATAAAATTCACTAGTAGTGGTCACCATACTCATTCCCAATGCAGTACGATTATAGAGACTCACATCCGCGCCGGAAACAATCACCGAGGGTAAGCAACAATGGCGCGGTCAGACCTAGATGGGTGAACGTTTGTGGCATTATATATTATGAGCGTTTCCGTGATTCGGAGGTCACGCTAAACAGTCTGTCCCTGTTGTTATCATAAGATAGCAGTCGTTAAGCTTAGTTGGGGCAGCTAAAAATATCCAACGGCAAGATTACGTAGCCACAACGAGTTTTGTCAGTCTCCAACACGCACTCGGCCAGCGTGGGGACGTGTGGAATTAACCCCTTTATTGAGAGGACACCCGAGCCCAGCAGTGGGACGTTATGGGTTGTTGATTGATTGACACTATGGCGACCTATTGAAACACTTCTGCATCATACCAACTAAACAAGACAGCGCAAATGCTGTCGTGTTTAGGTGAGTATTTTGTCTGTTTATGTTTCTACAGTAGAAATTGCTTTGTCGTAGGAAACGTGTAGGTGACCGCTAAAAATAACTATATTATTCATGCTGTGACTATATTATATTTATAAATATAAATCATTATTCTGTTCGTGTATTTGTAATCGAAGTCCTTCCAAACGGCTGGAACGATTTTGATGAAGCTTTTTTTGGGTGTTCAAGTGGGTTTGAGAATGGTTTAGATTCGAAATTGGACCCAGTAGGTGGCGCTGCAGTCAAGTTCTGGGATTTCAACGTTAGGCGGTAAGAAGTTCAACGGGTCAGCTAGTAACAACCTATAACTTTTCTCGATAAATAAGCTCTCAGCTATGCAACAAAAAAAGAAATAGCGAAATTGGTCCGTTCAGACGTGATGCCGTGACAAAAGGAGATAGGTATTAAAATACTTGTATTATACATGTAAACCTTCCAATGCAGTCAATGTGTTCATAAATACCTTCATTTCTCCATCGGAATTTACGTTGCCGATGTCCACCGCCCAAATCGCCATCCTCAAACAATAGTTCTTGCAACAATCTCACTTCGCGTTTATCTTGATCTAATACATCCCGCCTGAAAGGTAAAGATAACGTAAGCGTTGGAAAACAATATAAAACACAACATTGGTTTTACATAAATTTGAGGGTATATTGAAATCCAATTCTACTAATATGTATTCAAAACTGTTTGTTTTGTTTAAAAGAGCCAATCTCAGGAATTATTGCTAGAATTTGAATAACTCTTTCGGTGTTAAATAGTCCAGTTACCTTAGAAGGCTAGGACCATGTTTCAAAAACAAATTATTATGGATATTATTAGGTATTAAAGAACAAATAAAGAGCGAGCCCTTTAAAAGTCCTAAAAAATAATTTTAACAAGTAACATGGGTAAATAATACTTTTCTTTCAGACGCTGGGCTTCAGATGTCTAAGTTTATACATAAAAGTATCTAACTCTTATTAATATCTAGTGTGTAGTGTTTGTGGTCGCACTTCTCCAAAACTGCCTGAACAATTTTTCTATTTTTGTATATATGATTGATATCGCAATATATCTTTAAATTTATACATACATGTGTATCTGCCCTAACTCTTTCCGGAGCTGGCCCTGGTGGAACACATCATCGTCTCCCTCCTCGCGCTCCATCCTGTCCAGTCCATGTTCATCTTCATCACCAGACCCAACCCACTCATCTTCGCTGGTTAGCTCAGCCTCTTGCTCGAAGAAGTCATTCGCTTTACGCTTTTTCTTAACTTTATCTGGCTTTACTTCAATCTGCAAACATGTTAAATTATAAATCATATAACAAATATAAACTTTATACGTTAACATACAAGGGCGATATGTAATACGATTTGCGCAAATATAGGGAGTGATTCAGGAGGAAGTTTTCTAGTACAATACATGTATATTATAATCCAGAAAAACCTAAAATTGCAAGGATATCCATAGATCGCTAGTACTTGATCACAGACCAATATGAGTCGAGTTACAATGTAAATGGTTACGAAAACGAGGAATTTCAGTTTGACATCATAGGAGGTAAAATGTTATGTTACCTACCTCATTCTCTTCCGAGTCATATTCCACTACTCTCTCTTCATCATCTTCAATACCTGAAACACTGTCTTCATCATCCAACCCTAATCCTTCTTCTTCTTCATCCTCATCATCTGAAAGTAGTAAATATGACGTTAGTAAAAATATTAAAACATTAAACCGCTTTACTGTAAAGGTACATAATATACTATGTAACTTAAAACTAAGTACTTATACTTTTTATTATTTATATTTAAGCCTAAAGTGATGCTGCTGCTCTGCCTGATGGAAAGCATGAGTAGAATTCAAGAGTCAACACTATGACGGCTTAATGAGATTCTTCTGCATCATTGGGCCTCAGGTCTCACACTCACCAACAAAACACGCTCTACTACCTGATGCTTACTTGATAAAATGCCACTTTACATCGCTCAGAGGCAACAAACTTCCTTACAAGCAAAATATTGGAGGGAAGTGGCTCTAGCTACGTATTTATTTAAAGTACTTCGTGGTCACGTACATAACCAAGCCGTCCTGCAGAACTGTGCGCGCCAAGCGAGTACATCTCGCGGCGGCGGCGCCCGTGCCTGCTGGAGGTGGCGCGTGCGCGCACCAACTTGATGCAGCGCGCTCCCCTATCGCGCGCGCTTCATACGCTCAATAAGGTGGCGGAACAAGTTGATATGTTTTCGTGTTCCATGAGTGAGTTCACAAGGGTCACATATTGCGTTGTTAGTAGTCTTGCAGAAAAATAAACTAGGATAATTTTTATTTCTTATTATGACATATTAGTTGTGTTGTGTTTCATGTGTGTATTTACTGATTTTTAGTTATTTTTTCTATGTTTTTTTCTGTTTGTTGATTTATTATTGGGCGATGTATTTGTGGGTACCGTATTATGCCCGTGTTGTATTATATTTATTTGATGTTATTATATATTTGTGCTGTAAATAAATATGCTGTATAAGTAGATGTAGTTTTGTTGTATATCATGTGTATGTCGTAGTATTTGTTATTTTAGTCTCACACTATTGAATTGGGTATCTGTGAGAATAGTGTGTGGTATGGATGTAATAAATAAATAAATAAAGAATAAATAAATAAATAAAATTATACTTTATCACTATATAGTACCAAGAAAATGAATATTTGACTACGTGACGCGACGCGCACTTTCAATAATACCGAACGCTAGCAATACTAGCAACTAACTAGCACTAGCAAGAATATTAGAGACCAGGTCAAGAGCTTTTTGTCGTATAAACTGTGTGCATAATCAATAAGAACTAAATATTAACCTGATATTTGCAAAGCTCTCTGTTCCAATTTCTTCTTCTTTAGTTTTTTCTTTTTAGTCTCATTAGCTGCTACACTTGTTTCATCATCAGAATCAATGATCAATCTCTTTTTCATATGGCTAGTTTCAATAACTTCGCTTTTATTCTGAGTGCCTCCAGTAAAGAATTTATTTTGCCTTGGTTGCTCAAATTCGGGATCATCCAGTTCATCAATAATAGATTTCAGATTTTTATCTTCATTGATTTTTTTGCTATTATCTTCCATAGTTTTACTAATATGGTCTTGTTTATTTTCGTCTGAAATATTTAAGATTTGATCTGTGACTGGCCTAATATTATCTCCACTGGTAGCAGATTCTTGGATTTTGTCACTGAAATTGTCTTCTAGATATTTATCCTGAGATAATGGTTCTGTAGCTTTCTCATCGCTCATAGACACGAATTCATTATCATAAAACTTTCCAGTACACAAAGCTAGGACATCTTCACCCATTGGTTGCGACTGTGAAGACTGTGTGTTAATCAGTTGTGATCCAGGTATGTTTTGTGAAAAAGTATTAGTTACTTCACTTAAAATAGGCTGGAAATAATAAATTTATGCACATTAGTTAAACTTATTTTAACAAAGTACTAATAAATATCTTTGCCTTTGAATCCAGAAATAAATTTTCATTATTACACAGATTTTAGATAGTAAACTACTCATTAGTGAGGATATAGCAAGATGTCTTAACTTTTATACTCCATATAAATTTTTAACCAACAGGAATAACATCAGGATCCCACCATCCATTATTATTAAATTATTTACCATTACTTACTACCATCATTTAACTTTTGTCAATTAAACAGGTATTTCCTTTTTTACGGGACTATGGCAAAGTCAAAAGTAATAGTTTTGGCTGTCTATGTATATTTTATGTTCAACCGTAGCGTCCTAACTACTTAACCGATTTAAATAATGAGGTGGCATTTTGTGGATTCATAATAATGCTCCTGGTGATATAGGTTACAGAAATTTTATATTGTCAGGTCTTACATTATCTAAACTTTTTTTTGTTTAAAAATAATTTGTGACAAAACTTACATCATGATATGGCTGTGATGGACACAAAAAGTTGCTCGGCTTAGCACTGGATATAGAGAATGACTGAGTACCCAGAAGATCATCACTTGTACTTTTAATTGTGCCACTTTCTTGACTCGTAAATAAATCTTCTGATACTGATTTATGTCTCTGTGCTAATTGGATGATGTCATCTGAAATATTAACAAATAATTATTAGAAAATAAATAATCGATTTGGTAAGTTTTATATATTTCGGTAAGGCTAAGATTTTGTCCATGTAGTGATGAATTAAGAATACAGAGTGTCACCCCTATTCATCCCGCGGGTGTCGTAAAAGGCTACTAACGGACAAACTACACAAGACAACATCAATGCAAAGCGAAGGAAAACTTGAAACCAACCCGTCTGGCCAGCGTGGTAGAGTAGGCCAAAACCTCTTTTCTAAAGAGGACATAGGTCATGACTAGCAGTGGACTATTAAAGACTTTCGTAAACTTTCGTATCTCAAAAATAAATGGTAAAGAATGCCAGCAAGATCTATGGCGTGGGTCGTCATACTGCATTGTATGCACTCACAATATGGATGGTCGCGTCTACTCCTGAATTCTACTCATGCTTTCCATCAAGAAGAGTAGAGTCACTTTGATAGGCTTAAATACATTATATAAAAAAACTGTTAATGGTACTTGGATTAAGTTTGGCATACAAGAATGTTTTTGCCTGAATTAGGATACGAAAGTACACATCCAATGATTAATTATTTCATACGCTTTATTTTTAATCGTTACATCGTTTCTATAAGATAATGTTCAATTTAATAATCTTGATGTGTATGTACTACAGTGAACCTCCAGTACTCCGACAACCGGTTTGCAGGGTTTTGTAGGATTTTAGAAATTATCAGATTATAGAGTACTGCCTAAGACCTACAGTCCGATAATTAAATCCAATAATTAACAGATCAAATAACAGAATTCTATCTAAACCACAAGCCACACATACAAGTTGCAACCAAATAACGATGACGCGAAAACTCTGTTCAAATTTATATCAATTATATTAAAATATTCAGCATGCTATGAAACTGAATTTGTCTTAATAGAATATGTGTTCGTTCAACAGTGATAGGGATACCAGATTAAGCACTGGCTCTTCTACCAAGGATCCACTGTTTATCTATGTTTACATTTTGTATAGCAGGATGCTTACCTTGTGACGAGCTTTGAATATCACAAGAACTTGGTATAACCTGAGCATCATCAGTGTTTTTGCAGTTTTTCTGAATAGTTTCAGGTTCATTTTGAACTGTTTCTTTGGACACTAAGCCCTCTTCAACAAATTTCGTATTATCATTATCATCATCATCTGAATCTTCAAAGGCTTTTAAAATTCTTCCCTTTTTTTGTTTTGATGGGTTTTCTTCTTCTTCCTCAGACTCTGATGATTCCTCTTCTTCACTTGATCCTTCACTGTTGTCACCTTCTTCAGCATCTTCATCGAGTTCAGTTTCTGCTGGTCCTGTTTCTTCATCATTTCCCCCCAGATCTGATTCTTCCGCTTCGTCATCAAGCATAGGATTATGTTTAATAGGTTTATCTTTAATCTCAACGTCATTTTCCATTAATTCCTCTTCTGTTTCACTTTCTGAAAGATTATCGTCATCTTCCTTATCATCTTCTTTATTCATCTTACTCTTAATTTTTTCAATACTGTCATCAGCTTCTTCACCGTCATCTAAAATACTGTCCATTTCTTCATGAAGTTTCTTTTCTTCTTCTAGCCGTTTTGCCCATTCTAACGACCGTTGCTCTGCGATTTTGTCTTCGAGCTCATGTTTTAATTTCAAGTGTAGACATCCTGGTTTCACCCTGTAAATTAAAACATATGTTACAAATACAAAAAAAATACAGTGAATGTTTGTAATTAATATTGCCATATTTTTTTTAGGTTTAAGAAACTTTACTTTTTCTCTTTCTCTCTTTCCAATTCTTCTGGCGTTTTGAGTTTCGAGAAATAAATAAATTTTTCCTTTAAAAGTTCCACACCAGACAGCCTGGGCTTTGAATTAGTACCATCTAAATCTATAACCATTCCAGGTGCTCCAGTCAATTTAGGTTTCATTGTTAAATTGTCAAAAACAGACATTGACGATTCGGCATTCCCCTCATCATCTAAAACAGTAGAATTACAATTAAATATGTTATTATTTCACTGAAATCAAAATGAAGAAGAGTAGATAATTCACCTTTCATAATTTCAGCACTTTCAATAATTTTATCAATATCTTCCATATTTACATCATCATCTGAGAAGAAATCATCCTGTTCATCATTTTTACAATTGTCTACTGGTTTTGAAATAACTAATTTATCTGCATTGTCACTTAAAGTGTCTGTTTCTATAAATTTATCAGAGTTCTGTTCTGTATAATGTAATGATATCAATTGACTATCTTGTTCTGAGTTAACTCCAAATTTCTGGTCCTTTGCTTCTTTTTCATCTAACTTATTAAGCTCCGCGTTTGCGTCAATT
This sequence comes from Phragmatobia fuliginosa, assembly GCA_932526445.1. Taxonomy (NCBI): domain Eukaryota; kingdom Metazoa; phylum Arthropoda; class Insecta; order Lepidoptera; family Erebidae; genus Phragmatobia; species Phragmatobia fuliginosa. Next base: position 10,676,353 of record OW052074.1, on the reverse strand, counting down.
ATTGCATCTGTGTTACAAATCTTCTCAGTACTATCTAAATCTGTATTTTCGTCATCAATTGAATGATCATTGGCAACTAAATCAGTATCTGCTACTGTAGTTTCTTTGTTTACTAATTTATTACTATCATTACTTTGTTCCTCATCATTACATATTGTATCAGTGCCATTGATGTTTGTTGGTATATCATTTGCAGTCTCAATACAACTTACAACTTTGTTTAGATTTGTATCTTTTTCTTCTGTATTGATCTCTAAATCACTAGGATTAGTTTCAACCTCTATTTTATCCTGTCCTACTGTAGTACTTTCTTCATCAGATTCTTCTTTAGTAGTATCATCTTCTGATTCACTTTTACATAATTCCATCATCTCTTTTTGTCGCTGTTCTAATTGTAACCTGTAAAACATTGTAAATATAAATTGAATATAGTTACTTAATATTCGTTTTTTAAAGAAAAAAGTATATCTTAGAGATATTGTTTTGTTTTTGCGTTTTGACTAATTAAAATAATTTTTTTAACAATAAAAAACTGATTGCATGAAAACCTATAATTTAATCATATATTTTACTAGCGGCCCAGCATTGCATGGATATTTATGAAATTCTCAGATTTTTCCAATCCGTGTGGTGACGGATTAAGAATACAGAGTGTCACCACCCCTATTCATTCCGCGGGTGTCGTAAAAGGCGACTAAGGGATAAACTACGCAAGACAACACCAATGCAAAGAGTAGGAGAACTTGAAACCAACCCTATACCAACCCGTCTGGCCAGCGTGGTATAGTAGGCCAAAACCTCCTTTTTAAGGAGAGGCCTATGTCCAGCAGTGGACTGTTAAAGGCTGTTGATGATGATGATGACACACATTAAATCTTCCTCTGCAATCACTTTATCTATTGCTGAAACTGCATTAAAATCAATTCAAAAGATCTAAGCAAACAGCTAGAAGAAGTGATTTCATATTATACTAAGTAAAGATATAATTATGTAAGTCTTGTAAACACTTGCAAATCTCTGAATAATGTATTGATGATAAATATGAATAAAGTAATTATTTATTTGTACACAAGATCAATGTAATATAAAGGTAATTAAATGGCATTTTTGGACGAAAAAATTAGCATAGTGTTAATATTACTACTCAATCGGTAAGAAACAGTGAAAGAGTAAGCTAGCACAAGTTTTGTATAAGTTTAGCTACAGAAAAAAAAACCATTATCATCAGATTTATATAATACTAGGATTATAAATACATCTATAATATAGCCATACTAAATATAAATTCGTCTAATGTATGTTATGTATGTCGTCCGTTAAGTTTGTTGGTTATGACTGAACCGCTGAACCCATTTAAATGAATTTACAATGGAGATCTTTTGATTCTTGATGAAGAACATAGGCTACTATTTATTGTAACAACCGACCACCACATGGGCGGAGCCTCGAGCAAAAGCTCGTGGTTGTTATATAGTTAATATTCTACAGAACTAGCTGATGCCCGCGGCTCCGCTCGCGTTTTAGAGGAATCAAAAATAGATGTTTTCTGAAAATAGATTCTCAGACCAGTAGGTCTGAGAATCGGCCAACATCTATTTTAATATGCATATAAAGTTTCATAAAGATCGGTCAAGCCGTTTCGGAGGAGTATGGCAACGAAAACTGTGACATGAGAATTTTATATATTAGATATAACTTAATAATGTAGGGTATACAATACTTACGCATATTGCTTCAATTGGTCCCCATTCATTTTGATGGGTAACACTTTTCCATCAGAAGTTACAGCTGGCTTTCTTCTTGCCATGATATCTTTAAGGGTCAGGGCCTTCGGTCTGTGGTATGGAAGTGAAACTGCTTTCTCTCTCAACATGCGATTAGATTCACTCTTTATCAACTGCATATTTTCCATGGCTTGTTTGGCAGACATCTTAAATGAAATAATTTATTTATTATTTGAGAAAGTTATTTCTCTAAAGATATGTGAATAGTTTTTTTATCACAAAAAACTGTTTTACTAGAAGGTTCATGGTTGTGATCATTTCTGCACCACAAGGTAGAAGGCAGAAGAGTCCAGCCATACACTTAAAGTTGACTCCATTACAAAGAGATTTTAATCAAAAAAGTGCATTTATAAAAATCTCTAAGATAGTGTAGCAACATTTATAATAGTAGGGCCACTCTGAATTCAGCAGGCATAGGGCAGCTCAGCAGGGCAGTACTACCCTCTAATAGAAGACCAACCTTAAATGTCAGAAATCATTCTACCATGTTTGGTTGGTGAGCAAGAGACCAAAGGCCCATAATAGGCTACCGGAATGTCTTATGTCTTACACAATGCTTTCTATCCGGTAGAGTAGAGTTTACTTTGAGAAGTTCATATGTAAAAATAACAAATAATTTACTCACCCTTATTGGTTTAGCATCAATCATTTTTGTTGATTTCTGTACTTTTTTCTTTCCTTGCTGCAAACCAATTTTTTTATTCACATTGCTTTCTTCATCTGATGTGTCTGGATCACAAATAGAAGATACTGCCATGCTCTTTTTAATTTTCTGTAAAAACATGATAATATTTGAATTAACACAGTGGCTATGTTTTTGTTAAAATAGAATGTCATGACAAAACAAGCATGCCATTGTAGATTTGTTCTGTGCTCTACTTATGATTAATATACAAGTGGTTTTGGGTATAATAAGAATTACTCCACCTCTCTTCATTTCATGGGTGTTGTAAGAGCAAACTAAAATAGCAAATTTTGTAGGGTGACACAACTCCCCAGGACCCGATGGCATTCCAGGTCGAGCTTGGGTCCTGGCTTTAGATGACGAGGCTCTTGAGCCCCGACTGAGAGCCTTCTTCAGCGCATGTTTCGAGCAGGGTCAGTTTCCGAAATTGTGGAAGACGGGGAAACTGGTCCTCATCCGTAAGGAGGGGCGCCCGGCGGACACACCATCCGCCTATCGGCCTATAGTCTTGCTTGACGAGGTGTGCAAACTCTTTGAAAGGGTGATTGCATGGCGCCTCGTCAAGCATCTCTTAAGAGTGGGGCCGGATCTGGCGGACAACCAGTACGGTTTCCGTCAAGGGCGCTCCACCGTGGATGCGATCATGCGTGTGAAGGCTCTAGCGGACGAAGCAGTTTCCCGGGGCGAGGTGATGTTGGCGGTGTCTTTGGACATCGCCAACGCATTTAACACCCTGCCCTGGAGTTGCATCAAAGAGGCGCTGGTATATCACCGAGTGCCTCTTTACCTACGTCGCATAGTCGGGGCGTATTTGTCGGAGAGAGCTGTCATCTACCCCTGTAGGACCGGTCTCGGACGGCGTGAAATGTCGTGCGGTGTTCCGCAGGGGTCGGTCTTAGGGCCGCTCCTGTGGAACATTGGCTACGATTGGGTGCTTCGCGGTGCACTCATTGATGGTGTCGCCGTCACGTGCTATGCGGACGACACGCTAGTGACGGCGTGCGGTGGGACGCACCGTGAGGCAATCGTTAGGGCCACGACCGGGGTTGCCCAAGTCGTGGAACGAATCCAGCGGCTGGGTCTTACGGTGGCTCTACACAAATCGGAGGCCTTATTCTTCCACGGGCCTCGGATGAAGCCACCTGAGGGACTCAGCCTGATAGCAGGAGGCACTCGCATCGGCATCGAGCCCTCTATGAGGTATCTGGGACTGGTACTCGACGGCCGATGGGACTTTGGACATCATTTCCAAAGTCTGGTCCCCAAGTTGGTTGGAGTGGCGCGTGCATTAGCACGGTTGCTGCCCAATATGAGGGGGCCCGATGACTCCTGTAGGAGACTCTACGCTGGAGTTGTGCGGTCCATGGCCCTTTATGGGGCCCCAGTATGGGCGGAGGCCCTAAAGGCCAGCAACGCTGCGTTGCTGAGACGACCACAGCGAGTGCTGGCCATTAGAATCATAAGAGGGTACCGCACGATCTCTTTTGAAGCGGCGAGTCTCCTGGCTGGAACTCCACCATGGGATCTGGACGCGAGAGCCCTTGCGGCACTTTATCAGTGGCGCAAGGAGGCGCGGGAGCTGGGTCAGAGTCCTGAGACTTCAGAAATCGAAGCTCAGAAATCCCAACTCCACCAGGCCCTCGTGGAAGAGTGGAGGGAACGACTTGGGCAACCGAGCGCTGGGCACGCCGTTATTGCGGCGATAAGACCCCTTATGGAGGATTGGCTCGAGAGGCGTCACGGAACCCTCTCTTACCGGCTGACGCAGGTGATCACTGGAAAAGGTTGTTTCGGTGATCATCTGTGTCTGATCCGCAAAGAGCCAACGCCTGAGTGCCACCACTGCGATGGCTGCAGCGTGGACACGGCGCTTCATACACTGGCAGAGTGTCCGGCGTGGGAGGAGCCGAGGCGAGATCTCGTGGCGGCCATCGGAGTGGGAATTCTCTCGCTCGGTAACATGATTGCGGCCATGATACGGAGCGAGAGTGCGTGGAACTCCGCTGTCTCTTACTGTGAGCAAGTTATGCTTGCAAAGGAGATGGCGGAGCGGGACCGGGAGAGATTCAGAACCCTCCCGGTCCGCCAGGCCCGGCAACGGGCTAGGTACCGCAGGCGACTCAGGCGCCGGAGATCGCAAAACGATCTCCGTCCTCCATAAGCGCAGGCCTGGGGGTAACAGGTGAGGCCACCTGCCACCCTAGCAGAAGCAGGCCGGGGTGGCAAGTTGATTTGATTCATTCTCGCACAGTAGGAGGCCATCTGAAAACAAAGATGGCCCGAGGTACGTTGGGGTCCCAGGGTTTTTCCTTTCGAGGGTGCACCTGGTTTCCCGACTTCTAGTGCCCGAGAAGGCGTGCGGTTTTGGTCGGTTCGAGTCCGACATAGCCACAATTATGTGGCATCCGGGGGGATTTCCGCACGAAAAAAAAAAAAAAAAAAAAAAAAAAAAAGGGTGACACAACTGCAAAGACATGGATACTTATAACAAACTGAATCTGTTTAGACAGTGAAGACACCATAACCTCCATTCTAAGGAGAGGCCTGAGTCCACCAGTGGAATATAAAATAATAAATAAATAATAAATAATAATAAATAAATATTAATATTTCAGACATCTGACACACAACATCATCTAGTCGCAAACTAAGCTGAGCTTGTATTATAAGTACTAAACAACCGATATAAATACATAAAAATATTTTTTTTTGTAACAAACTCCGAAACAAATATTGGCGAATCACATAAATAATATACGGTGCAACCTGGGAATGAAACCCGAGACCTTTTGATCAGCAGCCACATATGTTAACCACTATATCAACAAATAAAAACTGAATAATAGTGGATCTAACACTATTGCAAAATAAAACAACACTCTTAGCAGATTAAAATCTTTGACTTAATAAAATGAAAACCAAACCTAAAAATAAATACTGAAATATACTGAAAAACTAACTACCTAGACTTATAATCATTCTGATGTACTTCATCTAACATTCATAATTTTAATGGACTTAAATTTATCACAAACTTATATCACTTTAGTAAAATTGAGAGTCTCTCTGTCTGTCTGTTACACATTTACGAAAAAATTGTGGCTTCAATTTCAAGGTAATTATGCATAGAGATACTTTGTTTTTTGAGGAAGAACTTAAGCTGCCCTTTGCTGCGATAACCAATATACACAAAAATGGAACTGCTGGCAAAAACTGGTACATTATAAAAGCGAAATGTTATAGTACTTTGACTTTTAGTATACTTCTGATTTAATGTGGTAACTGAGATACACACAGGTGGAGCCTCAAAAGTAAACTATCAAAGCCCTACTGACCTGTTTAATACATGCAATAGAAGACATTTCATTGTCAGAACGATCACCTAATCCTTCACTTTTTTCATCTTCTGAAGTCTCTTTATCGCTCATGTTTTGAGAATCAACATGTTTAGATCTTGAACTGAGAAGGCCTACAAACTTTTGTTTTAATTTACTTTTCTTGTTTTTCATTCTCATTTGTTGTTCCACATTTTTCAAAGTTGGAACACTAGCAGCAGTTTCGTCCTCTGAACTACTTCCATGCATAACGATTCTCGATTTAAATGAGAATTTTTTAGGTTGAACATTAGCAGCACTTGTATCAGACTCACTATCGCTTTTAGCAGGTGGAGTATCATTATGCATGTTTTCTTTTTCAGACTCACTATCAGACAAATTATGTAGGCGCTTCTTCGTTCTCTTTGTCGGGGCTTCATCAGCATCATCACTAGAGTTATCTATATTTCTTGATGTAACAGATAGTGATGATCTTTCCACAGGATTATACTCTGTTAGAATATTAACATCGCCGAAACTATTAGCAATGTTATTTAGAATAACACTATCGTTTGTTGATTCATCCATTTTTTATGTTATGAAAAGATTGTTTATAAGGAATAAACATATAACTTAATGAACAAGGTTATTAGCACCGGTCAATGTAACGTCATTACTTTTGATCAACATTACTAATTACAAGGTAATTCAAGGTATCAATAAGCTCAAAATAAATAAACGACATTCAACATTATAAGATATACGACAACCAGAGTTGATGCAATTGGCGCCAAAATATGACATGACTGATGACAGATCAGACCTGACTAAAAACTGACAATGACAATTGACAAGTGACAACACTGTGCAATAAAATAGTGCGAAAACTGGTGAAAACTCATGAAAACTACGCGCGAGGACCATGGACAATATTTAAGAAATTCGAAAAGTTTATAAGTAGTTCAATTTAATTAAATTTTATTGTAGTTCAGTCAAAAACTGTTTCTCATGATGTTATGAACAGCTTACATACATATGATACATCAATAAAGTGCTTAACTCAAGCGAATTGTTTTAATCCCAAAAGTCCAAAACTAATGTTTACCTATTAGACCAGGGTAGCGGTAGAAGCCTCATAAAATAATAAAAAGTGATCATAAATTATAGTAGGATAAAACCCATTGGAAAATTAGGTAAATATTATAAAAATGGAAGGAAAAATAATTTACGGGCGATCTGGGGTCGGGAAGGGTAGGGGGGGAGGTTTTAAGGGTAAAAACGGTTTATCTCGATTTCCGGCAAAACTACAAATCTTATGAAAAAAAGTTCAATGGAAAAGTTGTAGTTAATACAAAGATCTACAATTTTTGCGTTTACACTTTTTTCACATAACCTCAAATTTCATGTCAAAAATTCAAAAAACCAAGATTTTGGTTTTTTATTTTTATCTTTTATAAATAAAATTATTTTTTCAAGAAATTTTGTGTAAAATTACCCTTTTATGTCCCGAATACACTGAAATTTTTTTGATTTGCAATATCTATTTTTTCACAATATTTTGATTTAATATCGAAAAAGCGACCAAGTGCGAGTCGGACTCGCCCATGAAGGGTTCCGTACCAGCAAGTAACATCATATAAAAGTTCTTGTAGTTCGTTGTAACTTTCATCGATGTTTTTATACTAGTGTATTGATTGGATGAAAGGTATATTGCGTGTTACGATTTATGACGTATTAAAAAAAAACTACTCAGTAGATCTCGTTCAAACCAAGTTTCGTTGGTAGTTTACATGGTAATGTACAACAAATATTTTTTTTAGTTTTATTACTCTCTTATTTTAGAAGTTAGAGGGGGGGGGGGGGGGGGACACATTTTTCCACTTTGGAAGTGTCTCCCGCGCAAACTATTCAGTTTAGAAAAAAATGATATTAGAAACCTCAACATTATTTTTGAAGACCTATCCATAGATAGCCCACACGTATAGGTTTGATGAAAAAAAAAAATTTGAGTTTCAGTTCCAAGTATGGGGACCCCCAAAATGTATTGTTTTTTTTCTATTTTTATATAAAAATCTTAATGCGGTTCACAGAATACATCGACTGACCAAATTTCAACAGTATAGCTCTTATAGTTTCGGAAATAATTGGCTGTGACATACGGACGGACAGACAGACAGACAGACAGACTATAAGGGTTCCGTTTTTTGCCATTTAGCTACGGAACCCTAAAAAGTACCCTAATTTTCAATCGAAAATTCTATTGTCAAACAAACAACTTTTTTCAAAAAATTGGTGTGTGTTCTGTTCGATAAAATCTCTACTTTCCGATGGTGAAAATTAATATATATATTACAATAGTTAATCTTAACAGAAAATGCAAAAAATGAAAAAACTCAAATTCGATTTTTTTTAATCGTTATTGATATATTTATTAAAATTTAGACTTTAATCACTCGAAAAACGTAAGATTACGTGTTACAATTATAAACAAAAATATTGCAAATCGAAATATACTACTCTAATTAACAAACAAATAAATAATAAAGTTAACATTTATTAAAACATCTACAATATTTTGAGAAAGTTGTAGAATCTTCTTTAAATTATATGCGTATATGCCTATGTAGTACTATTTTAAGGTAATTTATTACCTGAGAGACCTACGAAAAATTTTAGGCCATCAAAAGGTATTGAAAAGAATGGAAAAGAAATGATAGATAAGCTGTGAACACGTATACACCTTCATATTAGCGCTCTATAAGTTGTCTCAAAGTGTCATAAAATCGTTTTCAAGGTCTCAAAAATCAGAACTTTGATCATGTTAACAGTTTCATAAAAGTTTAAGAGCTTTAAATTAGTAATAGGTAAAATTAAAAATGTTAAAGTAACTCAGTCTGTATCACAGATCATAGAAATACCTACAGGAGATATGCAATTGAGGCGTGTCGCTTGCGAACGCATCTGGCCTCAAAGCGGCTTGATGCCATTTTCGGACATTAGTCGCATGTCAACTTGCGACGTCTTCACTGCTCTTGATTTTCGACAAAATGTCGCGTTGTTCAGTGATTTTTTGCAAAAATAACAGCTGTATTGTGAATAACAAGAAAGATGGCATCTCATTTCATATCAAAATATTATAATATTATAGTTTTTCATACTGAATTAATTAAAATATTTTAGATAAATGATGAAATACCAAATTAATCCCTTTCATTAGGAACTAAAACCATTGCTTGCTTAGTACAAATCGGTCAATGAATCGGCTGGTCTAATAGCGCAATGGATAAGTATTTTATTGATACTCTCACTCACACAATAGTTTCGGGAAGCGGCCGCTGTCGGCCTTTGTGTTAGAGATGTGATGTGATGTTTGTGATTGTCGATATTTTATATGATCCTATTAAGTGCGAATGATTATTAAAGATATAAATAAATTGTAATATTATAATTATGTAAACGTAAATAAAGTGTAGATTAAGTTATGATTTTTAATTTATTGTGGTACTCAAGCATCATTTATACCTTGATTTTATTTCAAAATGTTAGCTATCCGAAGGTTTCAAAAATTAAAGAAATGTGGATAAATGCGACAGGAAGGGGTCCAAGCTGGTTCCCAACAAAAATAGCACAATATTCTGGTCCCAATAAATTTTCACTAACACAATCAATCGCCAATGAATAACCATTTAATAATACTAATAAAGGCCGTAATGGAAAAATATGCAATTCCGTAAGATTACACTTCCTAACTAAGAACGCAACACTTAAACTGTCTAAGCGGCAAGTTTTAAATAAATATTTACATTTTACTGGTCAATAGAATCCTTAACAATAAAATTATTGCAGTTTTACCTGTGTTCTAGTCTAGATTCGAGAAGATGATATCGGGTTTTTTGGTAGTTAATTAGTAAATATTCCAATTATGATAAAACATCGCTTGTATAGAGTATATTCGAGGGAAACTCGTGTTTATTTTTCTTTTCACAGTCAATAAAAACTTTAGGAGAAAGAGCAGATAATACAGCTAACTGAATTTCATTCGATATTTTTATATGATTATCACTTCGCATCACTAGTTGCATAAATTGCACATGTGTGGTTTTACGAAATCCGTAGCTACAGGTAGAAGCGCCGCCTTCTTTTCGCATGTGTTTAATTAGTGGGTTTATTGGTGTCTCTGTAAGTTTCTTTGTGTGCGGGAGAAATACGAGCGTGTGTGCCGTGCTTACAATTTTTGATTTTGTGTTAGTGAAGTAAGTGGGGGAAACGCGGAGACATCTAAACACGAATAAATCTGTGTACACAGCTAATCTCCTGTGTTTCTATGATCTGTGGTCTGTATGTATGTCGCGCTGTCACCTACTCCGTCTTTACCATACTACACGGGGCCTGTGCCCAGGGCCTCCGTCTTATGGGGGGCCCCCAAAGACCCGACAATTTCTCATAAACACATTTACTTACAAGCATATACATTTTATAAGCATGATTTAATAAGAAAGAAAAATTAACTTAGGTTAGAAAATGAATGAAGATTGAAAATAATCGAAAATAAATTAAAATTCGTGCAAAAAAGAAACAAAAATATGAATGAGGAATAGACGAAAAATACCTATACTACTAATTTGAATAGATCGTTAAATATTTAGTATTAATTATACTAAATATTTAACGAATTATTTAATTATATTTAGCAGGGATACACTTCGGAATGGAGTTACACACCACTGGGTGTTCCTCAGAGATCAATTTTGGGACCTCTATTATTTACACTTTTTGTTTCGGAAATTAAATACTACTTTAAACATTCATACATTATTTTATATGCTGACGATATAAAGATTCATAAAGTAGTACGAAGTTTATCCCACACATATGAACTGCAAGATTATCAGAAGGGGTTTGAGACATATTGTAGTCATAATAAACTTCAGCTAAACGTTGTAAAATGTTTTCATGTCGCCTTCACCCGTCAGAAATTCATTATTAGTACGGGGTATACAAATAACAATCAGGTTAATCAGTTAAGTCCATAGTATAAAGGATTTCGGTATTATACAAGACAGTAAGCTTCTGTATTTAAGTTGTCCATGTTATTATAAGGCCTCGAAAGCACTTGGATTCACAATTAGAACCAGGACTTCAAATCTCTTATGATTTGAAGGAAGTCGCCAATAAAAGTCCTATATTGCTCATACGTATGCAGTCACTTAGAATACGCGTCTCAAGTCTGGAATCCTCAGTATGACATATTTAAGTCACGGATTGAGGGTGTCCAGGTAAAATTTCTGCGATTTCTTGGTTTTACGGCGCGGCAATGGCCCGACGTTTACGGCCACAGTTGCAAAAGATTTCATTTTTAGGGTTCCGTTGCCAAATGGCAAAAAACGGAACTCTTATAGATTCGTCATGTCTGTCTGTCTGTCTGTCTGTCTGTCTGTCTGTCCGTCCGTATGTCACAGCCACTTTTTTCCGAAACCATAAGAGCTATACTGTTGAAACTTGATCAGTAGATGTATTCTGTGAACCGTATTAATATTTTTTCCCAAAAATAAAAAAAATGCAATAAATTTTGCGGGTCCCCATACATAGAACTGAATCTCAAAAAAATTTTTTTCATCAAAACCATACGTGATCTATAGATAGGTCTTCAAAAATGATATTGAGGTTTCTAATCTCATTTTTTTCTAAACTGAATAGTTTGCGCGAGAGACACTTTCAAAGTGGTAAAATTTGAGATTCCCCCCCCTCCTGTAACTTCTAAAATAATATAATGATAAAACTAAAAAAATATATGATGTACATTACCATGCAAATTTCCAACCAAAATTGATTTGAACGAGATCTAGTATGTTGTTTTTTTTAATACATCATAAATCATAAACCGCAATTTACATTTCTTTCAATCAAAACACTATTATTAAAACATCTATGAAAGTTACAACGAACTACAAAAACTTTTAAATGATGTTACTCGCTGCTACGGAACCCTTCATGGCGAGTCCGACTAGCACTTGGCCGCTTTTTTGCCTCTCTTGCCTTGACGCTACATCAATGACATCTGTTATATAATAAGCGTTGCACAGAGTACAATCGACTGTTCCGAGCTTGTTGCTACGGTGCAAATGAGTGTGAACAAGTTTGATTGTAGACAACGACCCCTGTCAAATATACATTTTGCAACAACGAACTACAGGCGTAATACTTTTTCTCTGAGAAGCGCAAAAAGTTCAAATCAACTTTCACGAAATCTCGACATAGACCTATTTTGCACCAGCGTGAACACTCAATCAGTGAAAATAGGAAGAAATCAGCTCAATCAATTTTTGAAACTTAAAACGGCAATCCAACTGTACTACTGTCTCTATTGATAATAATCTTGCATCTTATGTGGTTATGTTTTTTTTAGCATATCTTGACATTAACATTTCTTTGTGTAAGTAGGTATATAACATATATTAGGTCTTTACCTATGAAATTGCCGTTTTGTATGCAATAAGTGAAAGTACTTATTTTTTCAAACTTTTTTATTTCTGTTATTCGAAGTAATCACCCATGCAATCGACGCATCTTTGCCAAAGCATTGGCAGTTTATTGAAGAAAAAGTAAAGGCCGCTGCATACGTGACGGGATTTAACACGGACGGAACGGGACGGGAAGTTTTGCAAATATCGTTACATACAAAATGTATAAGGAAATGCATACTTCACGGAGACACGGACGGGGCGGGAACGTGGCACGCACGGGACGTGCTAAATATCGTCCGAGACGCTACAGGACCTACAACAGATGCTGAATGACCTGGCTGACTCTTCTGTACGCATCGGCCTACGGATGAACTTGACTCTTCTGTACGCATCGGCCTACGGATGAACTTGGATAAAACGAAGGTCATGTTCAACGAACATGTACTACCGGAACCGGTTGCGATACACGGTGCCGTTCTGAAAGTTGTTCAAAAATATTTATTTATTTTCATTTTGAGGTGAACAGGAGAATTCAGCTGGGTTGGGCGGCGTTTTGGAAGCTTCGTCGGGTCTTCTCATCATTGATCCCTAAAGACGAAAGTCCTAAAGACGAAAGTCTTCAACCAGTGCGTCCTACCCGTCATGACATACGGAGCCGAAACGTGGACACTCACGGCACGGCTGGTCCACAAATTCAAAGTCACGCAGCGTGCTATGGAGAGGGCTATGCTCGGAGTTTCTCTAAGAGATCGTGTTAGAAACGAGGTAGTCAGGCAGAGAACTAAAGTTATCGACATAGCCCACAGGATTAGCAAGCTGAAGTGGCAATGGGCTGGCCATATTAGCCGCAGGACCGACAACCGTTTAGGTAAACGTGTTCTTGAGTGGAGACCGCGTCTTGGCAAACGTAGTGTAGGACGTCCACAGGCCAGGTGGAGTGATGATTTTGCGCAAGACGGCTGGCAGGAGCTGAATGCGAGAAGCCGAGGATCGAACTAAGTGGCGTGCAATTGGAGAGGCCTATGTCCAGCACTGGACTGCGATAGGCTGATGACGATGATGAAGCCGGCCGCAGCGCCGTCACCTCGTGAATTTACCATACCAATATACAGTTGTTAGTAATACATTGCAGAGACCTATATTGATATAATTCGAGACATGTACCACGACTCCGAATCAATGGTTCGGACCCCGAGTCACTGTCGGGGTTCACCAAGGATCCGTCCTTAGTCCGCTTCTATTTAGTGTTTATTAACTATTTAGTGTTATATTAGACGTTCTGTCGGAGAGCATCAGAGACACACATGAGCAGTCCCCTTGGTTGCTCATGTATGCTGACGATATCGTGCTGGTGGATGCGGACAGTGGTAGATTGGTGCGACGTGTTAAGGCATGGAAAGAGGCGCTTGAGAACGGCGGTCTGAAGCTTAATGTAGCGAAGACTGAGTATTTGGCATTTAACTGTACAGATCCCTCGCCCATCCTCATCGGCGATAACTTAGTCGAGCGCACAAACCAGGCCAAATACCTGGGATCTGTATTTCGTGTATTTTCGTGTATCTGACATCGATTGCGACGTCAAGGCACGCATTGCCGCAGCATGGGCCAAATGGCGTGAGGTGACTGGTGTCATTTGTGACCCCAAAATACCGATTAGGCGTAAGGGACAGGTCTATAAAACTATCATTAGGCCTGTCCTCTTACATGGTTGTAAAGCGTGGCCGGTGTTGGAGCGACACAAGCAAGAGCTGCGGGTCACGGAAATGAATATGCTGCGGTGGATGTGCGTAGTCACGCGAAATGACCGAGTGAGAAACTCCCGCATTCGCGGCCGCCTTCATGTCCGAGACATCGCAGACAAAATGCAGGAGAATCGACTGCGTTGGTACGGCCACGTTTTGCGGCAACCGCCTGGCTATGTGGGTAACAAATGTCTGGCCATGCCGCCTCCGCCGGGTCCTGGTAGAAGGGGTAGACCCAAGAGATGTTGACTTGACGTCGTAATCGATGACATGCGTGTTAATGGTCTTACTACCAGGGATGCCGAAGACCGGGCAAAGTGGAGTAGGAAAAGACGGAAAGCGGACCCCGGGCACCAAAGTGCAAGCTTTGGAAGCAACCGGGAACAACGCTAGGATGATGATGATGCTAGTTACGAAAATCACACGTGTGACACTCGCAAGAAAATGTCCAATTTAACACAAAAAAAAGAAGTTAGACATCAGGTCAGGTGACAACAAGTCCAATAAAAATACTTCCTACAATAGCTAATGATATACGTGACAAATATAAAGAGTATTTCAATTCCGAACATGGCAGTGTATCGTGGCAAAATAAAAATCAAAAAAATATATACTTACCGTATTTGTTTTTTTTACTATCAGGTAGTTCCGCAAAGTTCTCATTCATTAGATGGCAGATCTCAAACCAAGCTTTTAAACTCTTAAGAGCCCTGTAAACGATCAAATTTGTTTGTCAAATGTACGTGTTTGTCAAATTATTTGATAGCGTGCACTTGCAGATGTGTTTGACGCGTTTGTCAAACAGTCTACAATTCTACATTGTTTAACGTGTTTGATGAAAATCTTGATTGTTGTTGTGTTTGTCAAACAAGTTTGATCGTTTACAGGGCTCTTTTGACGTAAACTTGAAGTTTGACCAACAAATTTGTCAAACAAATTTGTTTGTTTACAGGGCCCATTAAGCTTATCTTTATATAAATCCAAATTTTTGTCCCATAACACTTCTCTGTCCTCCACTAAACTTATGAAAGTTTCGTAATCAAAACTTTCCATGATGGTTTATTATTATTATCTGCATAGTAAAAGCACGTGCACATTCGTATGCAAACTAAATGTCTAACAAAATCAAACACTGGCGGTCAGCGGCGCGGTGGTGGTATCGTGCACACGAGAGCTGACTGTTCTTCCAACTACAGATTGCTCAGTTATATCTAATATATAAAATTCTCGTGTCACAGTTTTCGTTGCCATACTCCTCCGAAACGGCTTGACCGATCTTTATGAAACTTTATATGCATATTCAGTAGGTCTGAGAATCGGCCAACATCTATTTTTCATACTCCTAGGGCGCGAGCGGAGCCGCGGGCAACAGCTAGTTTCATATATATTCCTATAGAATACGTCCGCATTAGGAATATATCCTGTGTTACAAAGTTAGTCTTCTTTAAAAATAAAGTTTGGTATCGTGTGCGATGTGTAAAGTTCTTAACATTGTATATGTGCCTTGTTCCCATAATATATGTCAATATTTAAAAATTATACTTTTATACTAACAAATAATAAATATTTTGGACATCATAAACACAACATCATCTAGTCCCAAAGTAAGCAGAGCTTGTGTTATGGGTACTAAACAACTGATTTTATATCATAAACATTTTTTTTTTGTAAATACATAAATATTATACATAGAAAAACACCCAGACTCCGAAACAAATATTTGTGGATCACACAAATATTTAGTCTGACCCGGGAATCGAACCCGAGACCTCTTGATCAGCAGCCGCATACGCTAACCACTAGACCAACAAGGCAGTCTCAAAATGAGAGTAACATGTAAAAATTACATCTCCATTACTTAAGTACATACGTTTGGGTGGTGTTTACTGTTTACATAAATACTTAGTTTGGTTTTTAAAAGATATTTTTTCAAAAAAAAAGAAGATTTCTAAGTTTTTTAATAAAGTTTAGTTTTATAAACGGTTATATTAAATTGAGTAAATACAAACAATAAATAAAAACACCTAGTACTCTGTATAAAAGTCAAGGCCATTTGCTGTTTCACGCGCCCGGTTCTTTCTTGGATTCACTGCCTCACAAATAACTGCCTCTGCTGTAGTTAACAATGACGCTACACCACTGGCGTCGGTCAAAGCCCTTCTTACAACTTTAGTAGGATCCATTATTCCTCTTTCAATCATATTAACGTATTCATTGTTTAAGGCGTCATACCCAAAGTCTGGGCCTAAGTCTTCCACTTTAGCAACTACAACTGATCCATCATATCCAGCATTAGAAGCGATCGTTATGCAAGGTGTACGAAGGGCGTTTCGTACAATTCTTATGCCAGTAGCTTGGTCTCGGTTGAGTGGCTTTAGTTGGTTAAGAGATGGAATGCATCGAAGGAGAGCTGCTCCACCTCCAGGCACAATCCCTTCTTCAATTGCAGCCCTTGTCGCATTTAATGCATCATTTACGCGATCTTTCTTTTCGTTAACCTCCACTTCATTACTGCCCCCAATTTTGAGCACAGCCACACCGTTTTGCAATCTTCCTAATCTGTCTATTAAGCGTTCTCGATCGAAGTTACTGGGAATCGATTCCAATTCTTCTTTTATTTGATCAATACGTTGTCTCACCTCTGTCACGTCACCTTTTCCTTTCAGTAAAAGGGTTGAATCTTTTGTGACTGTTATCTCCCCAACTTGCCCAAAACTTTCAAACTGACAATCTTCAAGTCTTATTAAATTAGCATCGTCTTCAAAAACTACACCTCCAGTTGCAGCAGCCATATCAGCAAGGGAATTTTTTCGATGTTCTCCAAATCCCGGAGCCTTTATCGCACATACTGGTAACCCAGTTTTCAACTTATTCACTATTAATACTGATAAAGGTTCACCGTCGAAATCCTCTGCAATTATGATAAGCGGTTTCTTGTGTGCATTAGCGATTTCTAGAGCTGGTACTATTTGCTGAGCATTAAATATTTTTTTCTCAGAGTAAAGGATTAATGCATCATTATATTCAACTTTTGGAGCTTTGGTTGAATTTATGAAATATGGTGACACATAACCGCGATCAAATTTCATGCCTTCAATTATTTCCAGTTCATCTTCTAAAGTCTTACCGTTTTTAACTGTGATTACACCAGTTTTACCAACACGATTCATTGCCGCTGCAATCAGTTTTCCGATAGCTGCATCTCCGTTTGCTGATATTGTAGCCACTTGAATAATTTCTTCAGTTGTATTAACAGGTTTTGATATTTCTTTTAATCGATTTTTTACAGTTTCTACGGCTAACATGACTCCTTTCCTTATTTCTATTGGATTTGCTCCCCTAGATATGTTTTCAAAGCCTTCTTTGGCTATAGCTCTAGCTAATACTGTTGCAGTTGTAGTTCCATCTCCAGCCTCTTCATTCGTTTTATTAGCAACATCTTGAACTAGTTTAGCTCCCACATTTTGAAATTTATCTATCAATTCAATTCCTTTAGCCACCGTCACACCATCTTTGGTAATTTTTGGTGGCCCCCTACCTTGCTCAAGGATCACATTACGGCCTTTTGGGCCCATGGTGACTGCCACAGCATTTGCTAAAATATCTACGCCCTGAAGCATAGAAGCTCTGACATCAGGACCAAATCTTACATCTTTGGCATAAGAACGATAGCTTAATTTAAAAACATTGTGATCAAATCGTATAATTTGTGGTAACCGATACATTTTTAATATTTATGTTATGGATGTCAGACCCGAAAAATGAAATGTGAATCACAATGCGCGTAATATTTGTTTAAATTTAGAATAGTCTTCAAAAATAAAATGGATATGTTATAAAATTTAAAAAGGTTGTATATATAATTTAAAATCATTTATCGCAGAGAGAATTTTACTTATGAGTATCAGTTAAATTTACTGACGAAGCAAAATAGGTGTGTAGTACGAAGAGATCAATTGTGTCTGCCTACCCCTCTGGGAAATAAGCGTGACTGTGTTATTAGCACCAGTAATTCCATTTTTTTAGATATTGCTGGAGGAGTTTAATTTAGAAAGAGTAGGTATATAAACAAAGGAACATATCGCAGATGTAAAAGATTGACAAATAAACAAGTCTGCCATCGCAGAGCATATGCTGGAATCAGGACTGAACCACTGGATTGAGCTACATGAACCGCAGGGCCTCTCTATAGATCATAACTATGTACGCAGAGTAGTACGTGAAGTGGTTGAAATTAAGAGACACAAAAATTTCAACCGAAAATTCGAAAACCTACTATCAACATCGTGGAATCCAGTCATCAGAGGGTGCAGTGACCATCGGAAAGATTAAGGAAGGCGTGCAGATGTTGTAAGTGTGGTGAGTAAGGGTACCGACATTTCAAGAAATCAACGCGATCATGTGCGAGTGGATACAACTTGCATATCACGAAGGCGACGCTAAGCTCACTTCAGTCTACACGTGATCACGAGCGATATAAAAGTAGAAGGTATCGTAACCTTTTTAATTTTATCGCGAAAAAGTTCCGTTTACATTAAAAAAGAACATATGTCCTTTTTAGGGTTCCGTTGCCAAATGGCAAAAAACGGAACCCTTATAGATTCGTCATGTCTGTCTGTCTGTCCGTCCGTATGTCACAGCCACTTTTTTCCGAAACTATAAGAGCTATACTGTTGAAACTTGGTCAGTAGATGTATTCTGTGAACCGCTTTAATATTTTTAATAATATTTTTTACAAAAATAGAAAAAAAGCAATAAATTTTGGGGGTCCCCATACTTAGAACTGAAACTCAAAATTTTTGTTTTCATCATAGCCATACGTGTAGGGTATCTATGGGTAGGTCTTAAAAAATGATATTGAGGTTTCTAATCTCATATTTTTCTAAACTGAATAGTTTGCGCGCGAGACACTTCCAAAGTGGTAAAATGTTGGTCCCACCCCTGTAACTTCTAAAATAAGAGAGTGATAAAACTAAAAAAAATATATGTTATGCATTACCATGCAAACTTCCAACAGAAATTGGTTTGAACGAGATCTAGTAAGTAGTTTTTTTTAATACGTCATAAATCATAAACCGCAATTTAAATTTTTTTCAATCAAAACACTATTATTAAAACATTGATGAAAGTTACAACGAACTACAAAAACTTTTATATGATGCTACGGAACCCTTCATGGGCGAGTCCGACTCGCACTTGGCCGCTTTTTTTAATGTAAAATGTAAGTTAATGTAAACGGGACTTTTGATTGTAGTACATAGCAATCTGTTGGGTACGCCGTTATTGCAGCGATAAGACCATTACCGTCTCTACCATAAGGGCACACGGGGCCAGTACCCAGGGCCCACCTTCATCTGGGAGCCCGAGCCGACAGTTTGTTTCTCTCACACATTATGGTCTCGAAAGATATTGTTACTCACATTATTTATGTTTTTCCCAAAAAAGTTATAGTTCAATACGAAATAGTCGAAATAACTACTTAGCTTGTAGTATGTATTATTTATGATTAATATTTTTATTAGTCAAACAATACTTTGGGGCCCCCAAACTCTTGTGTGCCCAGGGCACACGAGATATATAGTTAAGACGGCCCTGGGTAAGACCCGTTGTTAAGGATTGACTCAATCCTCTCATACCGGCTGACAATGGTGAACATATGATACATAAAATGACTCTGCCCAGCCTGATAGAGAGTATGAACAGAATCCAGGAGTGGCGGCCCCATTCAGTGATCATTGCGGACAATGCAAAACGGCGACACGCTGTAACCGACTCGTACGTGGAGTATTAAACTCAGTTTTGCGAAGGATGCGCGCACTACTTTCTTTAATTGATGCTCTCGATCGCCTATAGCGGCGAGTAATCCACATTATCGAAAGTCTCGAAGCCACCGAGTTCCTCCAGCCTCTGCAGTTGCAAAGGGATATCATCTCTATGGCAGTTCTCTATATCGCATTTAGCATGGAGAGTGTTCTGAAACGCTCTACTAAATGGCCCCACCTTCTCCCTTCCTCTACAGTACAACATGTAATAGCCTTGGAAGTCACCGCTTCAGAGTGGTTGAAATACGATCTCGTACTACGTGTAAATGTTTCAGCTCTTCCTTAATGTACCTACTACATTACCAGCACATGTATTTTCCTTCCAGTTGATCGTGTGGTACCCCTTACGATCCTGATGGCCAGCACTCGACGTTTCTCGCGATCTACAAAAGAAACAGCGGGTAATACCGCGGGACTTAGCTACTTATGTCATATAATCATTACAATACTTTGTTGTGCATGAGTGAAATATAAGTTCGTTGCTGGATTCATTCATTCATTAAATAATTTCGTAGTTCGTTGATGAGTGTGAGATCGGAGGCCCAATTCATTCTGGTCTCCGGAGGCTGGGAGAATGATTTAGAAACATCTGACCAGGCCGCCATGGTATGCGTCACCGTTCTGCATTGCGCCTACCCTCACAATGAGGATTGTGATCCCTACTCCTGGATTCTACTGATGCGTTCCATCAGGCAGAATAGACTCACTTTGGTAGGCTTAATTAAATATGTTTTTATAAAAATGAAGTATAATTATCTTACTATCCTAGTTGGAATGTATTAGTTCTGTTTACTGACAAAAATTCTTCTCATAGATTTATTATTATTTCCTATAGCGTTTTCTTCAACATTTTCAGAAAATATTAATTATATCTATACTTCTCTTGTAACTTATTCCATAGATGGTTAGTAGGGATGGCGATTCTTTCCAAAAAATATTGATTTTTGAATATTCAAATCGTAACCAAATGAAACGATTCATAAAAAAATCGAGGTCTAAAAAAACGTTTTCTAAAAAATCGATTTTATTTCTAAGTGTACATACAATGTACTTATAAATCAATTTATTATTTAATGAAAAACAAGAAAGACACCATAATAAAAAATCTCTGGGATCTCTTATCAATAAAATCAGGGATTTTTAGTTCAGTATAGTTGGATAATAACAATTATTTTTATAATCATATCAAAATTTCAGATCAGTACCTCGAACACGAATAATTATATCCCTATCACAAATGCAGTAGCTTTTACAGGACCACGCATAATAATTAATATGTAAATGTGTCCATTGCGCATGCTTTAGCCCCAGAGTGTAATGGCGCCGGCTGCCCTGCGCACATTGCAATCCCCCCATCCCAGCCTGTAAATTTGAGATATATAAATAAAAAAAATACCAATCGACGTATCATAAATAGCACTTTCCAAAATTATTTATTATTAAAATAGCATTCTCTTAATTTACAAGTAAAAAATTAATAAACATACTACATGCTACACCGTCTATATCACTTGAAATACTTCGAATTTAGTACTTTTTGCAATGTGGAAAAATTGCACCCTACTCGAAACTAATTGCACTATCATTAGAATTTCATAAAATGCAATAGTTATTGCAACAAACAAATAATACGTAATCAGTCAATTGGCGAATTTCTTTATAATAAATATAGGCTTTCAATTTTCTTATTAAATCACTTTAAATGTAATTCTTACTTGCCTAGTAGATGGCGGTAGTTGCACCGGTAGATGTATGGCATGCGCATTCGCAAACGTACCACGCGCCTTCGGCAATTGACTGATTACGTTTTATTTGTTTGTATATTGCATTTTATGAAATTTCTAATGATAATGCAATTAGTTTCGAGAAGGGTGCAATTTTCTCACTGTGCAAAAAGTACTAAATTCGAAGTATATCAAGTGATATAGACGGCGTAGAATGTAGTATGTTTATTAATTTTTTACTCGTAAACTAAGAGGGTGCTATTTTAATAAAAAATAATTTTGGAAAGTGTTATTTATGATACATCGATTGGTATTTTTTATATATATATCTCAAATTTACAGGCTGGGGGGGGGGGGGGGATTGCAATGTGCGCAGGGCACCCGGCGCCATGACACTCTGGGGCTAAAGCATGCGCAATGGACACATTTACATATTAATTATTATGCGTGGTCCTGTAAAAGCTACTGTTTTTGTGATAGGGATATAATTATTCGTGTTCGAGGTACTGATCTGAAATTTTGATATAGGGGTCACATTGCACGGGGCACGTGGCACGCGCTTTTACGAAAAATCGATTTTACGATTAATCGATCTCAGATCACCATCCCTAAAGTTTCGGTACAATTTTTTTTTAAATCTAGAATCTTTTTGGGCGGCGGGCGGAGGGGGGTTGTTTTTCGATAGAAGTTAGAAAGGTTATTTTGTTGATTTTTGTCTAAATTTAGGAAGAGATTAGTAATTTAAGTGTTTAGCATGAATAAAATAAAGCGTAGTTAAGTAATAACACGAATGTCTCACAAGTTAAACCATCATTTTGAAAATAAATTTCGTTACCGCGGGAAAACTGTAAAACGTTTGATTTGTATAATGGCCGCAAAAGCGCCAATGCTTTACATGTTTGCTGATACAATATGAAATGTGTGATAAAACTATGCCTCTCCAATGCTGTAATTGAGAAAGAAAATAGTCACTGAAAAGGCCATCAACGCTGATTAGTGTTGGCTAGTGAACTCGGTGATGTGAAAATTAAGTGTGATTCTTCATCCCGCCCGCCGCCACTAGAACAGTTATTTAAAGACAAAAACACTTGCAAACCTATATATAAATATATAAAAAATACTATCAAAACAATTTAAAAATGAAGCAAAGTGAAAGTGCTATGTTTGTATAAATAAAATAAGACTTGACTTAAAGGTCTTAGTTACCAGGTCATTAAATTCCAAAAAAAAAAAAACTTTTGAAATCTAACGGCTGTCATGTCAATTTTAGCTTAAATTTTTTTGATGGTGTTTTGTGTTTTCTAATAAATATATCTTAAAAATTAAATATGAATTCGTTGAATAAACCTATAATTGTCAATCTAGAAATTGGTGATCAACTAACAGCCATCTCATGTGGTCATATTATTGTGGAGCTAATAAAGTTTATATCATATCAGAGACTGCAAATACCATACACATATCAATGGTTGAAACAAGTGGTAAACAAAAAAAGGGCGCGGATAGACGAAGATACAAAGGACAGTTTTCAATCACAAATGCATTTTCGTACGGTATCAACAGCACTGGAAAATTTGGATTTCATATTGAAGGTTAGAGTTCGTCATCCTAATTTTTTAAGTTTTAAATCGTCGTGAATATACGATGATAGATTATTATTATATCTATATACTTCCTTATAACTGTGTAAAAAAACAAACAAAATTGCCGCGTTGGTCTCGTGGTTTGCGAATGCGACGGTTCGGAAAAACTGATAGGTACTCAGAACTGGCAGCTGACCCTAAATAATCTTTTGAATAAAGGCTGGGAAGATATTTATCTAAATTCTCATCATCATTTTGTTTCAGAGTCTCCAGCAAGAGATCAACAGCCCCTCATTGCCAGATGAAGTATGTATTGCCCTTGGATCTACACCAGTGACTTGTAAGGAGGTGTACAGGGTACTCTTGCCAATTGTGTGCCATAAGCCTCAATGCCATTCCAAACAAATTGCTACTGATCAAAAAATTCATAGCAATGTTTTTAGGTAATATTTTTTTATTATTATAAAATAATAATACAGTATCTGACTATTTATTCATTAGCATCAGGGTACCTAAAATATAACAATGGTACCCTATTACTAAGAGTCCACTGTCTGTCTGTTAGGTTGTATCTCATGAACCATGATAGATACTGTTATAATTTTCATAGACATATTTCTGTTTCTGCTACTTTAAACAAATACAAAACACAAAATAAAATAAATATATAAGTGGATCTCTCAAACAACTAATGTGTCTTTTTTTGTTTATGGATTTTGACAATTAAGAATGTATGATGTCTATCGGCACCCATTTTATTAATTGAAATTATAATTTTATGGCGAAATATCTTCAAATTGTAAATTTACTTATTTGTAGACTATAGGTATAACTGCAACCCGTCTGGCCAGCGTGGTATAGTAGGCTAAAACCTCCTTTCTAAAGAAAGGCCTATGTCCAGCAGTGGACTGTTAAAGGCTGTTGATGATGATGATTGATGAGGTATAACTGATTTATTAAAACCTCAATTTATTTCTTTTCAGGACACTAGTGACATCAGAAAAATTGAGTCAAATATTCTTTAAACAGCTTGCACCAACAAACTTGTATGTTTTTATCAAGAAAAAAGTTCTAGGTCACCTACACAATATAATGGATAATGATAATTTTGTGTTCACCAGCGGGTGTAGACTACCTCGCAATTGTAAAATAATTGTTATAGATTTAAGAACAAAAACTCTAGAAAAAGTCGCATGTTGTAATGAGTTTAATGTATTTGGTGATATTGTTAATTATGACTTGAAAAGGTTGCAATTAGAAGATATTGATGATAATGATGTGTACAATGAGATTGAGTCGACTGATGAACTGCAGTGGTATCAATCATCATATGTGATGAAAGGATTCAAAGACTGCATTGTAAATGGAAGTTCCATTACTAATTTATGGCTCAACTCATAATGTGAAGTGGGCTTAGCATGATTTTTAGTTAATTAGCTTTTGCACTTCTATGCTTTGCTATGGCATAGTGTGGTTGAAAAAATAGATAAAACATTGTTTGATACAATACACAGTGTATTGTAAAAATTTTAGCTCAATAATTGCCAAAAATTTTTGGTTTCTAAAAAATACACATATCAAATTATTATTTTTATATTATGTAAATATTTTTTATTAATGTGGTAATGCATTAAGCATACTGAGTGTCACTACCACTACCACAAAGTTCATAAATTATCCCATGTATGATGTAAGATGCAACTGAGGGAAGTAACTATGCAGCACAACATTTCTGCTATGAGAAGTAGACTTGAAAAACGCTATACTGTTCAGTGAGGAATTGTATGCCAAAACCTCATTTGGAAGGAGATGTTTATGTTCAGCACTAGACTATTCAAAGCTATTGATGGATACTCTAGAAAACAAACAATAGACATTGACATGTAAAATTATTTATAAAGATTATATTACCTGTAATACAGTCTACCAGTGACCATGAGTGGAATAACCTGTTTAAAAAGTCGGAAATAAGAAGGTATTGCAACCTTTTTAAAAGTTCGCTGTAGAAAAAAGTATGACATTATTAACATTTATCATCAAACTCACTAAGTTATTTACAACATTTGATAATTACCTACTGCATTAACAATAGTGTAAATACAAAGGTACTGAGTGGAAATAACCCCTTTGAAATGTCGGAAATAAGAAGGTATTGCAACCTTTTTAAAAGTTCGCTGTAGAAAAAAGTATGACATTATTAACATTTATCATCAAACTCACTAAGTTATTTACAACATTTGATAATTACCTACTGCATTAACAATAGTGTAAATACAAAGGTACTGAGTGGAATAACCCCTTTGAAATGTCGGAAATAAGAAGGTATTGCAACCTTTTTAAATAATTATA
This sequence comes from Phragmatobia fuliginosa, assembly GCA_932526445.1. NCBI lineage: Eukaryota > Metazoa > Arthropoda > Insecta > Lepidoptera > Erebidae > Phragmatobia > Phragmatobia fuliginosa. Next base: position 10,650,886 of record OW052074.1, on the reverse strand, counting down.
TCGCAAATAAGTCCCGCTGTAAAAAAAATGTGACATTATTAAGACATCATCAAACTCACTAAGTTATTTACAATATTTGATAATTACCTACTACACTAACAAAAGTTTAAATACAAAGGTATCGAGTGGAATAACGTTTGAAACGTCGGAGATAAGAAGGTATTGCAATCTTTTTAAATAGGTTTATTGCAAATAAGTCCCGATGTAGAAAAAATGTGACATTATTAAGACTTATCATCAAACTCACTAAGTTATTTACAATATTTGATAATTACCTACTACACTAACAAAAGTTTAAATACAAAGGTACTGAGTGGAATAACGTTTGTAACGTCGGAGATAAGAAGGTATTGCAATCTTTTATAGTTTTATTGCAAATAAGTCCCGCTGTAGAAAAAATGTGACATTATTAAGACTTATCATCAAACTCACTAAGTTATTTACAATATTTGAAAATTACCTACTACACTAACAAAAGTTTAAATACAAAGGTACTGAGTGGAATAACGTTTGTAACGTCGGAGATAAGAAGGTATTGCAATCTTTTATAGTTTTATTGCAAATAAGTCCCGCTGTAGAAAAAATGTGACATTATTAAGACTTATCATCAAACTCACTAAGTTATTTACAATATTTCATAATTACCTACTACACTAACAAAAGTTTAAATACAAAGGTATCGAGTGGAATAACGTTTGAAACGTCGGAGATAAGAAGGTATTGCAATTCTTTTTTAATAGTTTTATTGCAAATAAGTCCCGATGTAGAAAAAATGTGACATTATTAACATTTATCATCAAACTCACTAAGTTATTTACAACATCTGATAATTACCTACTACACTAACAGTGTAACTAGTGTAAATACAAATGTACTTTTGTAATGGACTTCTATCTGACCACTAATGTAAATTCATTAATTTATAAAAAGACAGGTATTTAAAGTCCATAAATGTCTGGATTCGTATATAAGTAGTAAAATTAATGTTTTTACTTTATATAAAGTAAATAGTTTATAAGGTATAATATTACTGATAAGCTCACAGACAATATTGAAATGTTAGGTATATTATTTTTATAGTTAGAAAATTCTTTAGTTATAAATGTAAGAGAAATCACTTTATTGACTTACTTTTCAGAGTTTATTACATTTGTGCCATGTACTGTATGTATGTAACTTTAATTGTAATGGTTACTAAAAATAAGTTGACAAAATAAATTCATTTGCAGTGAAATTTTTTTTTAAATTCTAATGCTGTTTAGAACCACTTTCACGATCACGATTTCCTCGTCGGTCTAACGGTTAGCGTTTGCGACTGCTGATCATGAGGTCTCGGATTCGATACCCAGATCTGGTTGTTCGATTTTTATAAAAGAAATTCTTAATAGCAGCCCGAAGTATGGAGATTGGTGGTGTTTCACACCTCTGTCTAACGTTAGGTGTTTGTCGGGAACATCTACCTATGGCAATTGTTATTGGAAAGTTAATGACCTCAAATATACACTGAAAACTAGTTCAATCTTCGAATTCAGTTTAAAGGTGCGATGCCAGTCGTTTCGTAAAGACTGATATTTAGGTAAAATCGGTTGAACAAGTAGCCTACCAAAAATAATCTAGAGGATATTTAAGGGTAGAATCACTTTCTTAGCCTTATTTACTCTTCTCATCTTAACTACGAGATGTCAGCTGACTTTGAATTAAAGCTCTGCCCGAAAAGTGTTTTATAGCCGCCTTTGGTTACTCCCGCATTGCGAAGGTCCTCTACCCTTGAAGACTCCACAAACATCCCTGACATAGACATAAATTACATAACAATTTGTAGATCACAAAAAGTGTAGGGTCAAACCTTCAACATTTTAGCTCAGTAGAGCGTTTTAATAACTATGCAAATGGTGTTAATCGGCCTATTTGGCGTAGTACACCGTAGTCGTATATTTATTCTCAATTGTTTCAATTAAAAACATCAATTTTGTGTATATTTTTCAAATTTGTATTAAATGATGAAAAAGTTTACAATAACAAACATGAAAGACAAACCCATATTGGTTTATATTTAGTACGAATGAATATTCCTCATTCCTTTCTGTTTCGTCTAATGAGATAAGACCAATCAATCAATATGAATAAAGTAAAATTAAAAAAAACAATATAAATTAAAACTAAATTAATTTTTCTAGAAACGATTTTTATAAACTACTTGATAACCAGATTCCTGAGAAATGTTATAGGTAGTAACGGATCTCTAAATTGGTATTTGTACAGTCAGCGTCATAATGATATTGGCGTTCAAAGTGGTCAAAATGATGTGAAAAACACTATTTCAATTTGATGTTGGCTCGCAAGGTGCTCAAATTGTTGTACGCATTCAAAGTGGTCGAAAGATCTTAGCAATCAGTTGTCAATAATATTTTAGCTAACAGAGTGTTCATATTGATGTTATCAAATAGGTTGTTCATTGGTTTCTAAGCATGCAAACTAGTCAAAAATATCTTAGCAATAAACAGAAACCAACGTTATCGCCCACAGATAGAGTATACTTTGCAGATTCATTATTACTTTTAAATGTTTGTCCTTTTTCGTCTTCAATACCTTTCTCATTCATTTCATGCATGACGTAATTGACATGTCTTTTGTTTCGAATGTTATTAAAAAACATAGTCCAATATTCTATTGAATCATAGGTAATCTACAATATTATACTGAGAAAAGGATTATGGATGTAGGTATATAAATGAGATAAAACCAATTGAAATTTCTTTGATAAAAAGTAGAATTAATGATACAATTATTTATTTTCGGGTAAAAATTCTCATTTGATTCGTCTTCTTGACGAGTACTTTGACACTCTAAGATGGTAACCAGGGTCTGATGATGGAGCTGGAAGGTGGCCATAGGAACTCCGTAATTAGACGCAAACCCATCGAAGTAGGGTTCATTTTATTCGTCTTTACGAGTACTTTGATACTATATGGTAACCAGGGTCTGATGATGGAGCTGGAAGGTGGCCATAGGAACTCCGTAATTAGACGCAACCCCAACGAAATTGGGCTCATTTTATTCGTCTTTACGAGTACTTTGATACTATATGGTAACCAGGGTCTGATGATGGAGCCCGAAGGTGGCCATAGGAACTTCAGCAAATGAATCGATGTGGTTTTTTGTATAAGATACATATTCATCAACTGTTCGGCTTTGTAGAACGTATTTTAATGTCCTACAATGTACGCAATGTATCTTGTCATATCGTAAAGCTCTTAGGATTCATTCAAGTTACACGCCGGGTACAGAAAGTACCTATTATAATCGAACGGTCAAATAATATAAAATTTTTACGCAGTTCATTATAAAGTCGCTCGTATTGTCTGTCCGCTCTGATCATTTAAATTACGCAAGGTATTTAAACGCGGTTTTCATCATAATTAAAGTTATCTTTTAGGGAAGATATATTAATGTGATTATATTAGTGTACTAGATGCGCCCCGCGGTGTTACCCGCGTATCATTATGGTTGCTATGCAAATGTGTTATGCCTAGCAACCTGTGAAGTTTAGACAGGAAATAAACAGTGATACATTTTGACATCTACAATTTAATGTATTTTTATAATCACCTAGCTTTCGCCCGCTTATCTCGATTATTGCAGTAAAATGTAGCCTATGTGTTATTCTGATATATAAGCTATATTACTGTAAAGTTTCATCCAAATCCGTTCAGTAGTTTTTGCGTGAAAGAGCAACAAACATACACACATACATACATACATAGTCACAAACCTTCACGTTTATAATAATATTAGGATTATATAGTAGGATTATTTTAGTGGAACTCATATAAAGTCAATGTTTCTTAAAAACATAATATTTTTTATATTATAGCCAATACTGACAAAATTTTTCGAGTAACATAAACTAAAAATAACCTACAGTAATAATTTAGAATTTTTTAATATAATTTTTTTAATAATTTATTTGTTAATTTATTATACCAACACATATTTTGAATAGGTGACTCATTTCTGCATTCTAATTCCAACAATAAGCTTCTCAAGTAAATGGCTTATTCACTTGCCTTAAAAATATTATAGTCATAAATTCAGCTTCTGTGCTAGATTATGCTAATGTTGGTTGTTTTTTACACTTAAAAGATATGACACTACCACACTTCTTATATATGCATCCAGTACAAGACTTACGGTCCACACAATATCATATTGTGTGGACCGTAAGTCTTGTACTGGATATTTTCATATTCATGCCCATTCAGCATTGACATAACCCTTAAACGAAAAAACCAAAATGCTTGATTTTTTTTAAGTATTTTAAAATATGTTTTAAATGTTTCCAATGTGTTTCATTGTAATTATTGTTAAACTGGTTCTAGTAACAAACATCATAAAATATATCTGGGCGGATTAAAATAGATAAATAAACTAAAGTTCCTATTAATTGCTGGTAAGGATACCGAGTACAATGAGTGTCTCTCTTCTCTAGCTTTAAATTTACTTCCATTGGTGTACTGACTGGGTTACAATTTTTTATGATAAGCCTAGCTAATAAATGATCTACAAATTGTTCCTTATCTACAAAAATCTCATTATTGTTTCATCTGACTCTCATTCCTAAGCACTGTCTAATATTTCCCAAGGCTTTTAATTTAAATTTAGATTTTAACTTAGTCTGAAGGTATTCAGTTTACAATTACAAAAAATAAATAAAATTGACCACTTACAAGGCTATATATCATCCTGACATTATCAATATGTTTAACAAATAAACAGGTTCATTGATTGACTTCCTATACCCCAAGGTTTGTAAAAAATCATCCACACGCCCTATCCCCATGGTGGGATGCCCTAAATGATTGAAAGAATCATTTAGGGCATCCCACCATGCCCTAAATGATTCTTTCAATCCGTAGATTGCCTTTGAGGGGTCCGAAGTTTATGACTCGGAACCCTTATGGATTCGTCATGTCCGTCCGTCCGTCCTCGACTTTCCGTCCAAAGGATAGGTGCTAGAAAGATAAAACTTTGCATGAATATGTGTTGTAATTATGTCGACAAAGTGCTACAATAAAATTATGAAAAATATTTTTACTTGGAGTACCTCCCTTACACGTAAAGTGATTTTTTTTCTCGCGACTACCCCATCTAGTGGGGTATTATTAGATAGGTGTTTTGAAAACAATAATGGATTTTTAAGAGGATTTTTTGATTTAGGTGTCCGTTTACGAGAAACTCCACTTTAAAGGGCACTTTTTTGTAAAAAATCTGGATAAATTCGTGATGGTGGTTTATATAATGAACTTTAAAGGAAAACTGTAGCAGATTAGATGACTTTATTAGTTCAGGAGTTATAGAGGCTTAAGTTGTAAAAGGCGCTTCCTTGGTAAACGTCATAAATTAACACATTACTACGTCAAAATAGCAGTTATCTATTGGATACGATTTTAAAACCACGTATCATTATGGGTGACTGAGGAACCCTTTTATGTGCGTGGGGGATTTTTTCATTTAACATATTTATTTAATCAAAATATCTACCTTTATCATATATACATTGCTGCCATATAATAGGAATGTAATTTATGTCTTTGCGATAGAACTCAAGTGATCTAGATGCTACAAACTGTGTGAAAGCATTTTGTACTGCCTCCTGGGAAGAAAACTTTTTATCACGTAGAAAATTGTCTAAATTACGAAAAAAATGGTAGTCCGTTGAAGCAAGGTCTGGCACGTCTTGGCCGATTTTTAGGGTTCCGTTGTCAAATGGCAAAAAACGGAACCCTTATAGATTCATCATGTCTGTCTGTCCGTCCGTATGTCAGAGCCACTTTTTTTTAAATTTAATACTTTCTTTTTATGACATTCCAAATTGTATAGTAAACTCATATACACATCTTCAAATGCCCATTCAAAAAAGCTGTGATTACATCAAGGTGAGTTATGTCTAGATTATATTTAATACTCAATACAATCAATAGTCTTATTGTAGTGACGGTCCACTGGTGAGAATGTTTCTGTATAGTCTGTGCCTGGTCTTTGTGTAAAACCCTTGGCGACTAACTGACCATAATATCGCACATTTTCACAACTGTCCACTTTTTACTTGAACACCCACTTACACTTAACCTCTGTTGTTTGTTTTGGCTTGTCCACTACTTTCCAAGATTCGTTTTCTTCAAATGATTTTAATGATTCCTCCTGTAAAGCTTTACACCATTCTCTTGATTCTAACCCATTTAAAGCCTCTTTATATGTTATATTGGCTGGTCTACACATGGATTTGTACTGATTTCAACACACACACATTACTATAACTAAACCTCTTTCTTCCTCTAACATCTTTAGCGGGCTTACTACTCTGTATTTTTTAAACTCGCTTATTGCTACACTGCCAAATGTTTCTCCTGAAAGACTAATGTCTGTATTTGGTTCTTCCTCTGTTCTGTCCTCAATGTTACTTTTCTTAGTTGATGGTTCAGAGTCCGAATTATCAGAAGATGAGTTATTGTTATCAATTATTACAGCTTGCATATTATCCCGTAACGATTCCCAAATCGCATTTACGTTAGGATATACGTTATAGGATTGGATTTACGTTAGACTTTTTAAGGTATACAATAATGTAGTACATTATTTTGATCTATCTCGTAGGGTACAGCCAGCGTTTACAATGTAAACGTAAAAAATGGGTTTATTTACGACATCACATTAGAAACCTCTAAAGTTGTCAATGTTTCTCCACTATAATATTATGCATGAATTATACATAAAAACCTTCCTCTTGAATCACTCTATATATTAAAGAAAACGGAATTAAAATCCGTTGCATAGTTTCAAAGCTCTAAGTATTTATAGGCACTGACAGAGAGCGGAAGCGACTTTGTTTTATACTATGTAGTGAAACTGCAAAGTATACTCTATCTGTGGGCGATAACGTTGGTTTCTGTTTAATGCTAAGATATTTTTGACTAGTTTGCATGCTTAGATACCAATGAACAACCTATTTGTTAACATCAATATGAACACTCTGTCAGCTAACATATTATTGACAACTGATTGCTAAGATCTTTTGACCACTTTGAATGCGTACAACAATTTGAGCACCTTGCGAGCCAACATCAAATTGAAATAGTGTTTTTCACATCATTTTGACCACTTTGAACGCCAATATCATTATGACGCTGACTGTACTAGCAATGCACTCGCAGAGTAGCTGGGTTCAAACTTGTGACCTTTGAATGGTTGCAAGAATGAGTTAGCCATTATACTGACTAAGTTGTAACCCAATTATCTTCAATAATTGCGCACTAAGGAAACTGCTTTGATGTGTGCACACATCTGTTATAATACTGGCTCCGTTAAAATAAATAGGTTTTTTTTATATAGGTATTATTCTTTTGTCTGCCACTCTTCTCGTCTCTTAGTGGATACCGATTAAATAATGGGCTGGTAAAAATTTAAAAAAATGTGAGTGTTTTCTAAAAAGTATTACTATTATACTGATTCTGTTATCGACGCGATGTAACAAAAAATATATAGATTAGTATCAGGTATGGTTTCTGTGTCAAAATTAGTCTGTTTTTAATACGTTCGTTTAGATAACTTATCGGTAATTGTGTCCATTTCATAAATACAATGTAAATATTGATTTAATCAGAAACCCCGGTTAATGACACTGATCAAAATTGTTTGATTAGGTTCGTACGTGTATACCTAGATACGACCATATATATTGCGTTGCTCCAGTTGTAGGATAGCCTGTGCGAGAGGATAGGATAGGACGCGGCCACATTAAAATCACATACATTATCCATCTGATTATATCAGGGCGGCCCTGATCCAGGGTGGTCATTGCTAGATTATTGTTGTCGTATTTCGTTGGTGGACGTGAGACCGGAGGCCCATTGGGCCGCCATGGTGTTGGTCACCATGCTGCATTGTCTGCTCTCACAATGACGATGGTGATCCATACTCCTGGATTCTACTCATGCTATCAGGTATAGTAGAGTCGCTTTGGTAGGCTTAAATGTAAAAAAATCGTGATGATGGTGTCCCCAAGAAACTTTAGACCCTTTAATATTGTTCCCCGGTCAAATAAAAAAAAGAAAAAAAAATCAAGGCCATTATATTCGTATGCGACATCAAAATAAAAATTGAATCAAAAAAGAAATGAATGAATAGCTACTGGGAAGATAAAAAAGTAGGCCAAAACCTCCTTTCCAAGGAGAGGCCTCTTCAAGGCTGAATGATAATAATGAATTTATTTTTTATATTTAGGTACTATACTGCCATAGCATCCAAACTACAGTTCACAAAATTAATTTCACTAGGAGTGCAGTCATTGCGCGCAAAACAAATATGAAAACAGCTATTTGCAGTTTGATACTATTCTTTATAACTGTACAATAGCAATAAAAATATTTTCTTTTTTTGTTATTGTATTAAAGGTGCGATGCCATTGTTATTCATAATTAAGCGTGTCAAGACCGAGACATTTTTAATAATAAGTAAACCTAACACTAGAATCTAAGGCGTTAGAATTATTAGAAAATATAAGGCTAAGAATGTCTTACAATTCTAACACGACTCCGGTGTACTTAAGCACTATATTTTGCAACCTTCTGATGATTACGAATTAATAACACAACGTACCTACCTAAAAGTACCTACCATACATGGGCAAATTTTTTATCAATATTTATCATGTGAAATCGCATAGTCCGTCCTGTCCTGGCAATTAAACTTCAAATCTAATCTATACAAATAAATAAACAGTTTTTTTACTAAACGCAAATGAAATTATATAGGTACGGTAATTACATCAAAAATGATATTTTGTCTGTCTGTCTGTCTCTCTGTTTGTTCCGGGTAATCGCTGAAACAGTTAGACCAATTTTAACGGGACTTTCACTGGCAGGTTGCTGATGATATAAAGAGTAACTTGGGCTACTTTTTTCAGACTAGCAACACCCTGAGGCGTTACTCGCGATTAGACAACCGCGAGTATTACCGTGAAACTCAGCCAGTAAAAATATGAATGAACATTACTACATGTTTCCAGTTCCACGTTCCCGGAAGCGCTCAAGCTCAAGTCAACTTGCCCTAGTCGGTTCGAGTCCAACACATCGCCCCGCCGCGTCGAAAACCCCGGCGGGGTGACGGTCCGAGAGGATTTTCCACACGAAAAAAAAAATAAAAGGTGATTAGAAACAATCTCCAAGGGTTAGTAACGACGGCACGGTCGGGTACGGGTACCTGATTGGATGAACATTAGTGGCATGATATCATGAGCGTTACATGTTGTCATGGGTTAAAAGCCATGAAGTTTAGTTAGAGGCTTTCGGGCTGCTTAAAAACATCCAATGGCAAGATTATGTAAACACAACGTTGTCTTGCCAGTCTCCAAACCGCATTCACCAGCATGGAGACGTATGGCCTTTTAATTTATCTGACAGCAGACCCGAGCCCGGCAATGGAATGTTATGAGTTATTCATAATGTTGAAATGCTACCCGTTGTTTCACTTGCGTTTTATGGTCTTTGTGAAACATGTTGTTTATCGCCTAAAATCTTCTAAACAATAGGTACCTACTCTGTCCAACACTTGGGTCCACCTCATGGGTGAAATACAGGGGATAGATTGGGGGTGGTGATTCTGTATCTTAATTCGTCACCATGGCGATAATATTAGCGTGGATGCTTTATAGTTTATGAAATAAAAATCAACGATTAAAGCAGGTAAAGTCATATTACAAAACAATTGTTGTCACCTGTTCGTAACCTCTTGTTTATATAAAATGGCATTGGTATTAATTAAGCAAACGATATGTAATTTTTTATAAAAAAAATATAATATAATATCTACTAATTTCTGATTAAATACATGTGTATACCTTAGTCTGGATTCACATCATACGACTATGTACTACTTAACAAGCTAGTAACGACTAAGGAAGCAACGTCGAACAAAAATACTCTCAGTTTTATCATTAATAATGAGTTGTTATCAAGAGTCCGCCTACAAGCGGAGGAGCTCAGGAAGCGCAGTCGGCTGGTCGTTGATCAGCGAACGTCGCGTGCGCATCGCTCTCTGCCTTTAAAACTCGCGGAACGATATCTACGGATTTGATAAATTCAAATCTTTGACAAAAAAAAACATTAAAAATGACTCTGTTAAGAGAAGAAGTGCCGTCAAACGATGCTCTCACAGCAAAAATTATTACAATGGTGTGCTTATTTTTGATATCCATGGCAGTGGGCTGCTTGCCTTTACTCTTATCCTTAAAATTCAACTGGTTTAAAAGTGATGGGAATCTTCGGCACTCTAATAAAGTAGTGATGGGTTTATTGTCGTTCGGAGGAGGAGTACTGTTCGCTACTACTTTCATGCATCTGTTACCTGAACTAGATGAAAATATTGAGCTGTTGCAAGGTCAGTAAACAACGGATTTTTTTATTATATTCATTGGTATTGGATGGATAAATTATTGTGTAAGTTGACTATATTTTAATGACTCAAATTGTTACAAAATTTCTTGACTGCTTATTTATATCTTGTTATGCACAGACTTAATAGATAGTCAATTAAAAACGGATTATAATTTCTGAACAAAAAGCTATAAAATCGATTAACGAACAAGACGTGTCGAACTGAAATATGAAGGCATTGATGTATTAAAAAATATATCAATGTATGAAGGTAAAGGCAGATATTGTTTTAATTAATTTGCTTCAAACTTGTAAAATCATGCCAAAAATCGTGATTAGGGACACCACTGAGACATAAATAAAACGCGGGAGTTTTATTTACATACCATTAAATAGTTTGTTTATAAATAGATATTTTTGTCATCGCTCGTTTCTACATTAGCTAGGTATTGGTAAGTGCGTTACTTGTGGGAACGTAATAATGTATGTATAAGTTTTTTTTTAAATATATTAACATTGATATATAAAAACCATCAATGCATGTTAAGTAACTAGCTGACCCATGCAGCCCAGTCTGTCTTATATTACCCGTAGCGTGATATTATACCGTGGAAACAAATTTGTTTCCCATAAAAAAGGTTATAGTAAGCCAACGTTAAAAGATAGACATATTATGCTGTCGCGGACTGTTTAACCGACTTCAAAAAAAAAGGAGGGGGTTCTCAATTCGTCGAAATTTTTTTTTTTATTTTTTTATGTATGTTCAGCGATAATTTCGTCGTTTATGAACCGATTTCAAAACTTCTTTTTGCATTGGAATGGGCGTAGCTTACAGGTGGTCCCATCGTCACCATATCGGGATCTGATGATGGGATCCCAAGGAAATCGAGGGAACTCCTCAAATATCAGGCACAATTATCGCGATTTGGGTACTCAGAATAGTTTTTCTATGAAGTCGGTTCCTTTTTGTTAAAATTATTTTAGAACTTTTAAATGGGAACAATTCTGTCATACATGATTTTTAAAGCGAAGCCCACGCAACGGAAGCTCTCTAAAGGAAAAAAAATCCTTCCGATTTTGAAACATTCTTCGTTGGTGCTCCGCTCCCATTGGTCTTACGGCCTGGCCACGAGTTTTGGTCTTAGCGAAAAGCGAAGCGGCGTCGGTGAGCGGTGCGTTTTGCACGCCACGAACCCTAGTAGCGAATAGTTGCAGCGGCGACGGTGGACGTATTTAGGTAGTCGAAACGTGTTAAAAATCATGGCGTTATAAAAACTATCCCCTGTCTGTTTAGAAACAATTTTTTTTTTTAAATATGATAGAATGAGTGCACGAACTAAATAAAGATCGGTATTTAGATGGTGGATTTAGTGACCTATACGAAGGTCCTACCTATAAGAAGTAACTGATGTTTCCAAGTGTTTTGCTAAATAGGTACTTACAGAGAGAAAAAACTTTAAAAACTTGTCAACTACTTACATTGCGTTTAAGACATACTAGTAGTTTCGTGTGTAGTTATATCTACAGACAAAACTACTGATATGTAAACTGTTTTGCTAATTAAGTACCTACTGACAGAGAAAAAAATTAACTTTTAAAACTTGTCAACTATCTACCTACATTACGTAAACATACCAGTAGTTTTGTCAACATATCAGTGGCTTCGTTTGGTAGGAACCTAGGTTCTATGTTTTTGTGTTATCAATTTAAATTAAACGTAAGTACCATTATATTCCGGAAAACATTGTTTAATTTCTTCCCACAACCTTTTTATATTTATGTTGGGGATATTTTGACATCCATATAGGCGGTCTATTTAAATTTCTGTTATAAAAGCCTCGGTATCCATTACCGCCATAAAATCGTCTAAAATGTTTTGTTTTTATTTAACGCCGCTGAGTCCGTCACTCCTGCACCGCTGTCCACGCCGCTCTGTTTCGTGGCGTCGCACATACGAACTTGTGCCTTTGTTCCCGCCGCTCTCCATACCGCTCGCCGCTGTAGCAATTCGCTCGGCAAAAACCGCTAGCTTTTTCGCTATGAGCGGCGACTCGTGGCGTGCCTCGTACATTTCTATACTTTTGATATGACCGCTCGGCGTTTCGCTTTTCGCTGCCGCTCACAGCGGAAAGGTCGTGAATGGGCCGTTAGCGTGATATATATACCCTTGCTCGAAAAATGAACTATTTAACAGTAAAATAACTTTTTAAATTCGTGAGATTACCGCGTTTCAACAAACTTTTCAGTTTTATAGTACCTACCTATTAGTATAGATAATATGTTAGTTTGTAAGGGGTTTGGTTGAGATAGTACAGGTTATATCTAGTTTGGGATGAGACAGCAGCGTCTGATGTCTCAAACTTTAATTTATGTAAATATAAGACATGTGTGTATGAAACATCTGTTAGTACTTACAAATTATATTAACATGGTACTGTTAATGACTAGTGTTTTGCCGCAGTTTCACTCATTTTCATGCCAACCTGTTTTAGCGTTAAATAGACTTTAGGAGCAATACTCAAGGGTTAGGCTAGTGATTGTAGATAACAACTTTAGGGTTTCGTAGTTCACTTCTCGGAACCCTTATAGTTTCGTCATGTATGTCCGTCCGTCTATACGTGGGTACGTACGTAGTGTACGTCACCGTCACGTCGACATAGTGCCAAGCAGAGATCGTAGATCGTTAGATGGGCCGCTCCATATTAAAAGGCGCCCAACTTAAATCATTACTCAAAGAGGTGCACGCACTACTTTTGTCTTAGTACCCGACAATTGCAGGTTGTGAGTGGACGCGGACTTAAAAAAATATTTTAAGTTTTTTTCGTGTTTAAACATTTTAGTATGCCTACGTGTTCATTTTGGAAGTGTAAAAACACAAGCCGAAACACAAATAAAGATAAAGGTGTTACTTTTCATGCGTAAGTATTTTTGTAAACAATTTAATTTGATTTATTTAAAACACACGTCTCGAGCGGTTTAGCGGGACGAAGGAGAGGCGTGAGGGGTGGAGAAGCGGCCGGCTGCCAAAGATTATATACTAAACAGAACAGTTAAAGTTCTGAAGGTAACGATCTCTATATGGCACTGTTTCTTTTTATGAAACTGTAATATAATACTATAATACTTTGATATCTACTTTAAAATAGCAATGAGGTAATAACTTTCATTATGATTGACTTTTGTTCCTATTTTCTTCAATCTTAAGTTCAAATGTATATCAAATGTATCATAAATTTTTAAACAATGCAGGGATTATCTTTTATAGAATTCTTATATACAAAACGCCAAAAATTTATTAAATTGATGCTTTTTCACCGACTTTGATTTAATTAAGGTGATTAGCTGTGCATAATAACTTCTCACAGATTCTTTTGTTTACATTATATTATTATTTCAACACACATTCTAAATAAATGATTTTATTTCATTACTAAACTTCATCTTTTTATTATTTTCTATCATTCTTCCTAACCTGATTCCTTACAGTACTGTGTAGGTATAATACTTTAGTAATCAGAAGATTTTTTATTAACACACTTTTTTATTTATTCTATGACGAGTGATGACGTACGAAACCTACGGAACTATGACCATTCCGCGAAGCGTGAGGGCTTATCTAACGATCTACGATCTATGGTGCCAAGTACGAGTTATTTTACTTTAAAACGCAAAACAGGGCGTTCCCCTCTAAAGCTTAATGGCTAGCTAGATAGCTAATCGCGGCTAGCTAAATAGCATTTTATGGACTTCTATAGCGGTAGTCCATATAATGCACTTTTAAGAAAAACTATAACGGCTTAAATAACTTTGTTAGTTCAGGAAAGGCTTTACTTTTAAAATGCACTTATTTGGAAAACTTCGTATAAGAATAACGAAATATTAGTAAACATTAGCATCATCGATTGGACACGATTTTAAAATCCACGTGCCATTATGGGTGAGGGCGACTACGGAACCCTATTATAAGCGTAGCTCGACACCCACTTGCTAGACTCAGATTTTAGATACACACCTGACGCGTTGTACGATAAGTATTTTATAACTACCCGCTTTAAACAATGTCATCTAAATATTTCTGTTAATCGCTGGACGTTAAGTATTTTATAACTACCCGCTTTAAACAATGTCATCTAAATATTTCTGTTAATCGCTGGACGTTAAGTATTTTATAACTACCCGCTTTAAACAATGTCATCTAAATATTTCTGTTAATCGCTGGACGTTAAGTAGTTTATAACTACCCGCTTTAAACAATGTCATCTAAATATTTCTCCTAATTGTTTGTTTGGAACTTTCAAAGCAAGAACATTTTATGAGTTAGAAACTTACCTACTAAATTCATGCCTTGATGATTAATTTCAGATTTTTCCACCTGCCAATGTTTAACTTTACAAATTAACCTTATAGTCTTGAACATGACTTGAATTTGATGAGAACACTTTAATTTCTGATAAATAGTTTAACAAAAAATACCTAAAAATATTTACACACACAAGTTTCCTAAAATATTTTCAACGAATGATCATCATCGGTCATCTTGTGAATCAATCCTCAAAGATATATGACCGTTTGGACTATAATTTTAGAACTTTTAAATATTTTGTTTATAAACAAAAAGAAGCATAAATTAACTCTAGCTTTGCCCGCGGCAAAGCTAGTGTTAATTTATTGCTTACTAATTAAAAAGTATCCTTTGTCCTTTCGACTATAGACTATCTGGGTACAGAATCAGTAGTTTCATTAAATTGCACAATTTGCCCCACCGAAAGCGCAATGCCAAAATCAATGAGGTATAGACTGACAAAGTATATGAAAAAATCATTATTACTTGTGATTTTTATCAGATTATACAATATCAGCAATATACTTAAGTACTATAACGACAGGATTACTGTACTTACTGTTGTTTACTATCAACCATTTATGTTTATAATTATTACTCATCACTAAAAAAAAAAACAATTATTTTTACTAATAAAAAAAAATCGAGCTTGTTCTGAACTGATAAGAGAAATAAATGATTATTGAAGCCGTTTTACGGAAATACTGAACTAAAAACTTTTAATAGGTAATAATATTAATAAATGCTTGTATTGGACTTTAAGGTAGTTGTACATATTACTGCTCGATGTAGAGATTACACAGTTGATTGTTATCACTTTTACAGTAATTCTAATATTATTGTTAATCAGTTATAATTATTGTTTTTGTAAAAACTGGAAAAAATCACAAGTATCTCATGATTTTTTCATACATAGGTACTTTGACAGTCTATAGCCCATATACCTCATTGATTTCGGAATTGCGCTTACGGTAGAGTAAATTGTGCATTATAATGAACCTACTGATACCTATTTAGTCCCAATCGATTCTGGGTTTTTCTTAGACCATCTATTTTGATTACTAATTTTTTACATCTCTTCGATTTATTTTATTTACTAGCCAAACCAAGCGATGTATTCTCTGTTGTTCTAACACATTAACAACAATAATCACGGGTAACGCTGTTGGACGAAGTCAAACAAAAAGTCCAAGTTACACCTTACATCATCAGGAATCTGCCAGTAAAAGTCCCATCATAATCGGTCCAGCTGAATAAACAGACTGGATAACTAAAATTTAAAAATAATTTCTTTTAAAGTTCTTTATGTAAGTTCCGCACTAACTGGTCGACCGAGCTTTGCTCGATTATCATTTTTTTGTTTAACAACGCCATCTATTGATGTATGAATAGATGGTCATCATTTGAAGTAGCTGTAGTTATATTGGAGTACTAACCATCAACTAACTAAGATTTGTATAGATGTCGCAAGCAATGCTTAGAGTAATAAAGAAAATCACACGAAAACTCGTAAACTCGCGTTTTTCCAAGACAAATTTTTCACCCCCTGAAAACCCTAAATACCAAATTTCAGCAGAATCGTTAGAGCCGTTTCCAACATCACAAATATTGCTCGTTAAAATATTTTAGAAATATTTTCATTTAGTTTATTATACATTTACAATTTATTATTATTATTTCAAATAACATCGATAAATGGTTTTTCACTTGTCTACATCGCTTAATGGAATGCTGGCAATTTCGCAAATATCTAGCCTATCACGCCTCAGTTACCATAAACCGGAAGTGGAGAACGTCATTATAAGTAATTTCAAATATGTATAGGAATGAGGTTTATCATTAAAATACCTACTCTTGCATAGCTTGTCAACTGTGTACTGTGTAATTGTGATTATTGGTGAAATAATCTATATAAATACTAAATAAAAGTGTCTGCATGAAATATCAAAATTGCACTTTTTAAGTAAATGCATATGAAAGTATACATAGGTATACGGCACACCATCGATAACCTCTTTTACATAAGATATACATACATTGTATTTCTTTAACGGGACTAATCCCTCCCTCAAAATCGTAACTGTTATTTCTGTACATCAGGATTATTACCAGTGACATACGAACACACCGAGACTATGACGCTCGAGAAGTCCCAAAAAAAATTGAATCACTTCGCAACCCGCAACGCAATTGATCAGAAGAAATTTGGAGGAGCTTTCAATATAATAAAATCACTTTTCTTTTTAGTAAAGCGAAAGACAAATAAACTAACAGTAGGCATTTTTGCCTTTTTTTAAACAGAGAAATACTACGAGCACAATATATTGTATTCCTATAATATGAACGAAAACATCTCAGAAACACACCGAGATTCACCCTAGTTGATCTAAGATCTTCATAGTATGCCCGATGCCGCCCTAGGTGTCACCCGTAAACTATTCAGCATTATTTAACGTTCGTTGTATCACAGACTACATTCCCTGAAGATATGAAGAGCGGGCTGTTCATATGCGGGCACCATGGTGGCTAATTTGAATGAGTATACTTCCCTCTTAAAGTTATCATGACCTGTAAAAAGTTTATCGAGACAGTTATACACCTCAAGTCATGTGCTCGACAAACATGGAAAGAACTGATAAATCACTGTCCTAAGAAGACTTTTTATTTCTTCTAACCAACCCGTTACTTTGTCCGTGTGGTGACGGATTTCCAACATTCATATTCATCTCATAGCTGTAGAGAACGAAAACTTGAAACCAAGAAAGTTCCTAATGCAGGAGAAATCTGCAAAGAAAAATAAGCTAGTAACACTCTAGATCTAGAGTGTCTTGAGTCGTAGGTGGTGGAAGTTACTTTACCATCTCCAACGGACTTGTTTGCTTGGTTGTCACGTAAATCTAATAAAACATTGGGTTTTCCAGTAATTGGCGTGCGAGCGGTCATTAACAAAACTTATCTATGGGACAATAAAAGTTTTTATTATATCATCAACCTAAATAAATGATCATAAACAAACTATTGTTCATAATGAATAGTACAAAGAAAAGTGACGGTAGCGTAATGTTTGGGATGTATTCTACTGCAAACAACGCTGCCAACATCAAGACAATATTTAAAATAGAAAAAAAAAGATGTCTACAGATAAATCTGTGTAACCATATGAGTAATAGTAGGGGATCAAATTAAGTAATGCTATTCTAGTAATATATAATCAATCAATCACAATTACAGTGCAACAGAGTTAATCAAAAAGTAATAATGTTTTATGATTAGTAATTAGTAGGCAGGTAATCACATTCAGTATTAGTTCCTAGGGTGACATTTTTAGCACGATCCGTAGCCTAGACTGTTTGATAATTTAGCGTTTGAGGTCATAAGAATCATCATAATTATAATACTTAATACTAGCGTGGGTCTGCCACGCAGCCCGTTTGCGTTTTCTATTGCCCGTAAGGTGATGTTATCTTGTGGAATCAAATTTGTTTCCAAAAAAAAGGTTATAGTGAGCTAACCTTATAGGGAAGATGTGAAATGCTACAAAAATACATTAAAATGATTTTTTCAGCTGTAATCGATATTGATCGATTAGAAAACAATCTGGCGGAAGGTACTTTTTAGGAGAAGATAACTAAGAACGGAGTTTGAGATAGAACGAACTAAGGAGGCAAAGTGCAGTTTTTTTGCTGTAGCTGGATACGGGTGTTTGAGTTGTTTTGATTCTTATAACTTACATCCTCTGTATGACTGCCTCGTTGGTTTAGCGGTTAGCGTATGCGACTGCCGATTAACAGATCTCGGGTTCAAATCCCGGGTAGGGCCAAAAGTGCTATTGGGTTTTTTTAACAAAAAATCTCAATAGGTATCCCCCGGAGTATACGGGTTTCATGCTCGTGCCTCGGAAAACAAGTTAAGTCGCCGGTCCTGGTTGCCATTAACATCTATGGCAATCGTTATTGAGAAGTCAGTGTCCTCGAATTCCGGTTCGCCCTCAGGGTTGCGGAGATCTGATGCCAATCGCTCCGCGTAAAAGTTGTAGTTCAGTTAAAATCGGTTGAACTCTATAGTAGCCGACCCTAAAATAGTCTTGGGAATAATAAAGGCTAGGAAGATGAACTTATATCCTCTCTGTACGTTACTATAAATAAACTATTATGGTTTATTTTCTTCTGATAAAAATGGTGGTAAAAAGATTAAGAACCACTTGGCGTTTGTTCTCAGTCTATTTCAACTTAAGTGAAGATAAATATTACACAACATTCATTACCTACTCTTCACAATTCACATTATGTTATAAGGGTTCCGTTTCAAAGGGTAAAACGGGACTGCTGTAAAACTCCGCTGTCAATCGGCGTTCTATCTGAAATTTTCACAGATAATGTATTTCTTTTACTACAAAAAATAAACAAAATAAATATTAAAGGGGGTCCCAAACAACAATGTTTTATTGCCGTTTTTACAGGTAATGGTAGGTTCTAAAACTCTTTATGCGCGAGACCGTCTCGCACTCGAATGTTTTTTTTTAATATTGTTTAATTTAATCGTTACGCTATAAGTGACTGTTATTTTTTTTTTCCTAGATGTATCAACAATCTGTCATCTTGACGTGTGTTTGATGTGTACATTCAATTAATAATACTTGTTTGTGTTTATACTTAAAGTTGGTGAAGTGTTGTCTCTAATTGGAAGGTTCTAGTTTAGTGCATTCTTGCCAAAGGCTTTGAGTGTATTCAGAAATGTGAAAATTGGGATGTCTACATTCAATGCATATTCTAATATTAATAGTTATTCAATAGATAAATTAAAGAAACTAACACAGAATCAAAACTTATTTTCAAGACTCAACAACAAAACAGTCAGTCTTCAGTTGAATGTTTTCCGTTAAACAGCTCAAAAATTTAATTTCATAATGCTATTAATATAGACGTAGTAAAATTGTAACGAATTGAACATTGCCTTTTAACCTGACATCATAAAATATTGAATCAATCCTATTACATCTACTGTAACTTTGAATTGAATTTAGTGCAACAGTGCATGATTTAACAAAGTTTTTGCAAAGAAGTCGGACTTGCTATCAAGAGCTCGTACGTTCTTCGGGTCTACGTGTATATATATATATCGCAGTCAAAACATGGTTTAAATAGCATTATAAAGTGCTTTTACTTTTAGATTTTATTTAATTATTTCCGTAAAAAGTTTACCAAATAAATGTATTTTCATTAAAACAAAGTATTGTTTTTAATTATTATTATATCTACTATTTTTCTATTATTTTAGTCATTAATCTAGTAGATATTGAATTGAAAGCATGCATTGTTTGGTGCCTTTAATTCACTCATGGCTTATGACGTCCTTCTGTTAAGCCACCTCTTATATCAGCAATCAGCCAATTCCTATTCATCAATATATTATACTATATATTTGGGTTTAATATGTAGTAAAACGATTATTATTATTTTCACTTAATATAGCAAATATAATCTACCAAATCTGCAGATTATATATGTACTAATATCACACAATTAAGTATAATCGTAAATGTAGATTGTTATTTATAATTTAACTAGTTTGAAATCATTAATCAAAGATTCAGACCAACGACACCGTTTAGTTGGGTTAATAAAAAGATAAGATGCGATCATAGACACACATGAAACGGTAACGAATGTTAAGATTTGGGGTTGAACGGACTTAAATGTGTTCCGATTACTAAAATGACTCTACTCTGCCTGATGGAAAGCATGAAGAGAATCCAACATTAGTTAGTGATCGCCCTCGTCATTGTGAATGTAGACAATGCAGCTAGTATAAAATAAATAAGGAAATAGATTACTTCCATCTTGTACGTATTATTGGGGGAATGAAAGAAATATATTACGTGGGTGAAGTCGCAGATAAAAGCTACTCTAAAAATTAATATCAAGATTATGTATGTATTTAGATGTAAAGATAAATGAAACAAGGATGCCACTGATAAGAACAAAAAATAAACATATAATTGATATTTAATCAGTCCCAGACCCGACCGCGACGTAAGGATAGGATGATTGAGTTATTTGTTTCTTTTTATCTAACCTAAAACAATTTCACTCGGATACGTCATCTATACAAATAAATAAAAACGAAGTGCCCGTACGTAATTCGAAATGAACAGCATTTTTACGGTACGGCCCATATACGGTACCTACTTACATAAAATACCAATGTTAGTGGTATAGACACTATATACTCGTATTCTGTGTCGCTGGGACTTTACAAACATACATGAAAGGGACAAAAAGAACACCCAGACTCAGAATAGTAATTTGTGGATCACATAAAGTGATATCGCACACATGAAAGCGGCATGCAGCGCACTAGGCCAAACATGCAATCAAAGTTTAATACCTACTTATTACTTCTTGGTTTCAGAATCTGGAGAATTTCCCGAAGGCCACATATTCTTCGCCGGAATCATAATGTGCAGTGGATTCTTTATGATGTACTTCATAGAAGAGCTAGTGCATTTGTACATTAATAACAGAGCAAAAAAAAAGACTGAATCGAATTCCGTTAAGCCATTTCAAGTGAGAAAAGATTCTACGGCTACCACAGAAGTCGAGGTGAGAGAAAATGATGTCGAGAATCGTACATATATGGGCCATAGTCATAGTACTGTCGTGAGGGGTGAGGATGGAGAACAGTCAGCTTTGAGGGGTCTGCTTATCGTGTTGGCGCTGTCAATTCACGAGTTGTTTGAAGGACTGGCCGTGGGTTTGGAAGCCTCTGTCGCAAATGTTTGGTATGTATAATTATATTTGCCAGACTATAGATAAACAGACTTATAAATTACCATCGACGAAAGATACTACATCTATTGTCTAATTACTAAATATGTATAAGTCGGAGCGTCCGACGAGGCCTTACAGCAGTGTTAGTTGTGGCTATCCATCGTGAGCGGTGCAACGACAGAAATTTCAAAATAATTTTACATTTGTGTTGTTCAATGTCGTATTAAGTATTTAATTGTCTTACAAACTAACATAAAATCATAAACGATTAACAAGATTGAAATGAGTTATGAGCCAATAGGTTAGCACGTGGGCACCTCGTTACGCAGCTGTCAGTAGAATCTTGTGGCAACACTTAGGGTACTAGCCCATTCGGGATTACCCGCTCTTATTTAAAGACATTCAATATCAATTACAGAATCGACTAAAACTAAATTAATACATTGAGTTATGATTAAAATAAATCATTACTAACATTAATGATAAGTATGGTACATAATCACACGCCGTCAAAATAATATAATATTGAGGATAAATTATAGCTTTTTCTTTGAGGTGGTTATGACTGACGCAAACCTACTAAAACTGTAGTACCCTGAGAGCCAGGTGTAGTCTTCTTTTTTTGACGTGTTGAAATCCCTTCTGATACCACCACCAGCCAGTGGTTTTGTAGGACATAGATCAATTAAAAACTGCACGCCGTCTCAAGGTACAAGTAGCCCCGGGGCACCAGGTGTCCCCTAGAAAGGAAATTTATGGGACCCCGTCGTACCTCGGGCCATCTACTACTTGCAGATGACCACGTTCTGAATGGAAACTTAAGTCTTTAGGGAATTCATTTGGTCACTATAAGATGTTCTTAGTTAGGTTAGCTAATTATGTAAAAACTTGAGACAATAGGTCCCTTTGTAGTAGGGACTGAATATGAATCTGAACTGAAGAACTGGGTGACTTGACCTGCTTTTTACAAGTTATGTCATAGATGTTTTTTTTTAACAAAATAAAGTAAAACAGAATGCATTCGACAATGATGCATTGTTTCTTAGTATCGTCCTTCATAATGCGCTTTAAAGAGATATTGCATTGTTAAAGTATATCATATCGTTGTATATTGTATGCAATACGCAGATAACGTTATATACTAGATAATTAATTACGTACCTAATGTATGTGGCATACCTATTAAAAATATATTGTGTGTAACCTTGTTGAAGAATGTTAGGGTTTTGCAGATATGGTAACAAAGATTTCGACTATTGTCATTAGAATACTGTTGACAAAACTGATTTTTGATTCAATGAAAACAAATTATTTTCTTTCTTTTCGCGAGAGAGAACCTTAAAATTGTGTAAGAAGTCTGAAAAGTCTGTCAGACGTGCTTTAAAATAGTGGACACGCGTGTATGTATCAACAGTATTCGTGTCCCAAGTGCGTGATCTTACATAGTATGTAAGGTTTATCAATAAAACTTTATATTTTTAAACATCAACAACACATATGTCCCACTGTTGGGCTCGAGTCTTCTCAGAAGAGGGTTAAGGCCATACGTTCCCACGATGGCCGAGTGACTACGTAATCCTGACGTTGGATGTTTTTAAGTCACCTGAAAACCTCTAAATAATCATCACGGCTGTTATCTGATGATAAAAACATGATCGACTGCTAAACGTGTCTTCTGAAGCTTTTGTCATAAATTGTTGTTCATAATAAATCGAGGAACAATCACTGAGGGCTTGGCTATATGCGCTTCACAAACTTTATAAGTTACTATCTTTTGCTCCCGGAACCGCACGTGAGTCGGATGTCGTAGTAATAATTTTCGGGGTAACATAGCTGATATCACTCACAATTAATGTGGCTTTCTGTTAGTAAAAGAAAATTCGAAATCGTTTCAGTAAATCTAGAGACTGTCCCTATAACGTCAGATTCAAAAGCTACCTCTTTATAATATTGGGTCAGATTACTATGTAATTAAATTAATTTATTATTATTTTGTTATTAACTAGCTTAAGCACGCGGCTCCGCCCGCGTCTATGTCTGTTATCGCTGTTAAACATAGCATACGTCGTTTTTCAGGCTTTAGACTATTTGGATACAAAATTTCATTTATATTAGTGAAGTGGATTTTGAGTTTATCGTGAAAAGACAGACAGACTAACGCGGCGGAGGAATTTATTTAATATTATGTAGTGATACCTAGGATTTTATTTTGAATGGTAGGTGTTATACCAAATGAAACTTTAAAACATCTAAATGAAGTAAATAAACGGTTAAAGGAAATATGAACATTATTGCTCCGAGGTCGCTACTGGCATTACTAACTAGTATAATAATGATTTTGTGGGAGTTGATAGCTGAGCGCAAGGCACGACTCCCACAGCCAAATTACAGCCGCTACATGTTCAGTAGTGACTGAATCATTCATTTTTTTATGTTCAGAATCGTCTATCACTGTGATGTTATGACGTTACACGATAGTTGACGATCACTCGAGTTAGGCGCGCCCGAAAGTTCGGTTAATTTGGAGCAAAATTAAGACCGAAACTAAGTTTTTTTGACCGAAACTGGACGAAGCCACCACCACCATCAGTTACTACATACTTACGTTTTTGATATAGCACTTCACGGAAAGAACTCTTAAACCCCTGTCAAAATTCTTCGCACACACATATTTGGAATGCTTATTATATTTATACATTGTGTGAAACCTACGATCTCTCCTCCTCATGGTCTATTTTATTTATAACTTTGACCAGGTAAGGTAGAGCCACGCTGATTTCAACAATAATGGGCCGGCTCGACTGGGGTAGTACTACCCTCACACAGAAGACCAAATAAAGGCATAAGCATTTGTGTCTTCCTCTTTCGTTGGTGCGTGTGAGGCCGGAGGCTCAATCATTCTGCATGCAGAAACATCTCACTAAGCTCCCATTGTATGGGTCGCCATGCTGCATTGTATGCACTCACAATGAGCTTGGTGGTCCCTACTTCTGAATTCTGTTCATGTTTTCCATCAGGCAGAGTAGAGTCACTTTGGTAGGCTTAAATATATAAACAAATTCATTTATAATGTACCTAATTATTAAATAATAACTATGTTATTTTAAGTTAGTTAATAAGGAGGGCGATACAGAACGGACTGTTAACGGTAACCTTGGGGAAGGCCAACAGTGGAAGTCTTATGGCTGATGATTATGATACAAAAGTCTATTTAATAAACAATCTAGTTAACTTGGTTTCAAAATGAAATATGACATTCCGTGACCGTCTGGTGATGTTTAATAAATTCAGTTAAGTCAGTCTACAGTAAATATCGTACAAAACATTGTCTAGACATCATTCACAAAAGTCTGTCACCGTTTTTATCAATGAATATTATATTAAGACAAAATGACAGGTTGGTTTTTACAAAAATAATTACATAACAACTACGCCATTACATTTCAACCTTTGTGCTTCTTTTTACTATTGGATACTTTTGTTGAAGATATAAAATAGAGTTTTTGTAAGACGGGAACACACCTATTACCTATTAGAATTGTTTTTAAAATTTTCCATTTACATTGCTTATGAAGTAGAATTTAATAGAAGAATTATAAAAATAACTATCCATACTAATATTAAACATTTGTAAGTAACTCTGCCTGATAAGTTTTCACGGCTAAATCGATACATCGATTTCAATAAAAAAATCATGGATATACTTTGATCCCTAAGGACATAGGCTATTCTTTATCGCGAAACTAAATATACACGCGCGCGGAGCCCCGGGCAATACCTAGTTACATAATATTTGGAATGACAAACAGTTGCGTGGAGGTTCTATTTTGCAGCAAGATTGAACCTTCATGCCGTTACTTAGTATTTAAGAAGGGTTAAGTATTTAAATAGGGCCAAGTATCTAAACAAGCCAGGGTCAATGAAAATAGTAGATTTATTCATTCTGATCCAGGTAATGGTTACCTTTCCGTGTTTTTTTGGGAAAATACAGTTTTCTTTATGCATAAATAATTGTGTGCTATAAAAAATTCAACCACACACTATTTTTTGTAATTTCATCATCATCAATTAATTGTAGGTATATTTAAAATGTAATCTACACATATATTATTAAAATAAACAGATAAAAAACTCATACAATAAATATAATCGTAAATTTTATGGATATACCCAATATAATAATATAGTCAATCGATAATAACTTAACTCGTAATAAGGTAGGTACAGGCACCCTCGATACCTACAAGAAGTAAACAAAGTTGAATTACAATTTTTACTGTAATCTATTTTACCTTACCTGTAAAGTACATAAAAGTAACAGTAGAATTGTTAGTACCTTTTAGAAATCTCGGAAGATAATAATTATTACTTAAGTCGTTCTTTCAAAACCTGGTGGAGCTGGGATTTCCTAGTTTCGATTTCTTGAGTCTCAGAATTCTGAAACAGCTCCCGCGATTCTGTTTCCACTGATAAAGTGCGGTAAAGGCCTTTAGGTTCCATGGTGGGGTTCGGCCAAGAGACTCGCCGCATCAAAGGAGATCTTGCGGTACCACCTTATAATCCGGATGGCTAGGACACAACATTGCGGTCGTCGCAGCATAAAGATATTGCTGACCTTCAGAGCCTCCGCACACTTCATTACGCTAGATATTGTTCTGTATTGGAGTTCTTGTAAATAGAATTTATTGTATTTGCTTTTCTTTTTTTCATTGTGACATATATTTAGTAGTTAAGGCCATACGTCCTCACGGGGGCCGAGTGGGGGTTGGGGCCTGGCAAGACACGTTTTTGATCCGCCCCAACTAAGTTTCACGACATCACGACAATGGTAGTTAAATAAATAACTGGCCTTGTCTTTAATATACTTTTTTCATGCTATTAAATAAGATGGGTACGAAAATCTATCTGAAATATATCCATACTAATATAACAATTTCGAAATTAACTTTAGCTACTTACAACACGAGAGCGAAGCTGCGGGCAAAAGTTAATACTGCTAAGTTATTACGTTGACATGTATACAATTATCGAATATTGGCAAGTTATAAAAATATTTCATTCATTTAGGGCAGGCATGATGTGGCTTTGACTAAATCAACCATATACATAGGTACTTAAATTAATTTCCCCATCGGATTATTTAATTAAAAAATATATTTTAGGAACTTACAACATTTTATAGTTATAAAAATCGTTATTAATGTATTAAAAGCCGGAAACATATACTTAAAATAGAATGGGTAGAGTTACAATTTCTAGATTAGATAATTTTAACATACTTTGATAAAGGTCTGATCTTCTGTCCATGTTTATATTTATCGTTTTAAATATTTAGACAAAAAAAACGATAATTGATATATAAATGAATGTCAACAAACGATAAGTCTTAAGACACCAATATAGATTTTAATGGTTTTAAATATATTTGAAGTACAAAAAAGAAATCGTAAGATTAAGTCAGAGATACACACCTTGGTAGCGTTCTTTTATAAACAGTGTTGCTGTGGTCAAAAGCTAAAATATTATTTATTTGCGCAAACCTGATAACACATCTCTTGCGATTTTTAACATAGCAATAAGTTGTTTTGTTATTTCGTTGAATAGATTCAACGATAATAATAGGAAAGACTACGTAAATCTAGTATCTGGGTGTTCTTTGTGTCCGTTTCATGTATGTTTGTAAAGTCCCCCGCGACACAGGAATTAATATTCCTAATGCGGGAGTTGTCTTTTTAAAAAAAGAAAAGAAAAGAAAAGTAACCTCGTATTTTCTATTATTGATAATTTAATTGGCTGAAAATGTCGTCAGTTGATGACTTGAAGAAAATTCATAAACATGTAGTGAAGTTTCTCGACTACTATAATCCCGGTTTTTCAACGGTGACGTTGGCGTGAAAAGGCATTTCACTAGGCCCTCCGTAGTGTGAGTTATGCTGCATTGTCCACATTTGTAATGAGGATCGTGACCACCTCTCTTGGATGTTTTCCATCAGGTAGGGTACAATAGTAGTCGGGGAAAAATGAACCTTAAGATACCGATGCTCACATTTTACATGCCCCTTACGACACAGTTAGTAAAAAACATTCATTACAATAATCATTTTTAGGGTTCCGTAGTTCATGACTGGGAACCCTTATAGATTCATCATGTCCGTCCGACCGTCCGTCCTCGACCTACCGCCCAAACGGTCGGGGCTAGAAAGATGAAACTTTGTATGAATTTGTGTTGTGCTACAATAAAATTACGAAAAATATTTTTATTTGGGGTACCTCCCCTAAACGTAAATTGGAGATGTTTAATTTTTCTCATGTCTACCTCATCGTGTGGAGTTATTAGATAGGTATTTTAAAAACATTGCGAGGTTACTAAAACTATTTTTTGAATTAGGTATCCGTTTGCGAGTTATTCAACTTCAAAGCGCATTTTTTGTAAAAACAAGGCACCATCTTCTTAAAGTTAAAGCGGCTGGCTCGACAAATCTTGAAAAAAATCATTATAGTAGTAGATATATTGAACTTTATAGAAATCTATAACGGTTTAGATAACTTTGTTAGTTTAGGAGTTATAGCGGCCTAACTTGTGAAATACGCTTACTCAGAAAACATCGTACAAAAATAACGATTAAGTAAACATAACCATTATCTTGGCCAATTTTTTTATATCCATCTTTTTATTTCTTTTACATCTCCAGGTACATGTTTGGAGCAGTGTCAGCCCATAAGTACATAATCGCGTTCTGCATCGGTGTGGAGCTGATAGCAGCAGGCACGAAGCGATGGTTGTCCATTGTGTACGTGTTTACGTACTCATTCATGTCAGCCTTGGGTATAGCAATTGGCATTCTAATGGTTGGCGGTGCAGGCGCAGCCGAAGCAGGCATTTATTCTGTTGTCTTACAGGTGAGTGTCAGAAAGGTACTTTTAAGTAGTATCATGAGAGGTAGGGATAAATTGCTGGTGAATTAAGTCACTATTGCACAGATTTAAAAAGAAAGCTATTTTCAATTTCGACTATATAATCCATATCTAAAGTTTCATCAGTTTCATCACTTATCTTTATATATATAATTCTTGTGTGAGTGTGTATGTCACTAAACTTCTCTCAAACGACTGGACCGATTTTGATGAATTTTTTTGTGTGTGTTCAAGGGGATCTGGGAATGGTTTAGATTCGCAATTGGACCCGGTAGGTGGCACTGCGATCAAGTTCTGGAATTTTAAAGTTGGGCGGTACGAAGTTCGCTGGGTCAACTAGTTGAATATAAATATGGTCACATTAGTAATATTAATGTAGATATGGAAAGGAAATTAAAGTCTGCTTATTTTATACTAGCTGAATCCCGCGGTATAACCGACGGTTAATGTCGTAAACATGGGCGTACCCAGCTTCTGTCCTAGGGGGGGGCAACTCGAAATTTTCAGGTCGGATTTTCCGCGGCTGTTTTGTCATACACACTACACAAACACACCTACATGAAGCTTTAGGTATATGTATGTAGTGTAGTGTGTAGAGCAAACAGCCGCAAATGATCCTGCTTAGGTAGTTAAATAAATTAAAGTAAATTTAACTACGCATGCATTTTTATTTTATATAAAACGCTTCTACTTTAAAAGTAATTTTCGTGGATCTTCTGCAAAACGTCTTCTGTGAAAGAATCGCCCATACTGTTTATAAGTTTTTTATAACTGAGACAACAACGTCCATTTAATCTGTCTTCAATCCTTTTTGATCTCAGCCACGTTTTTACGCGTCTGAGTGTACTGAATGATCTTTCAATTGTAGTCGTGGAATAAGGTATTGTCAGTAAAATTCCTAGGGCTGTTTTCGGATAAAAACATTCTGCTTGTTGGATTAATTCCGTTATCTCCAAACCGGTTCGAAGTTCTCCTGCTTATTAACCCAAAAAGTGCGCCATAGGTAAGCTTCAGATGTGATCCCTTCTAATTCATAAAATTTGTATACTTCGTCTATATATTTTCTAAATTTAGGAGAAGTAATTTTTACTATTTGAGCAGGGTGTAACAATGGAAGAGCAAATGCTGGTGAATGTTCTTTACCGAATCTCGACTCTAATGAGGATGATAATGAAATTTTGGGTCTTATTTCCTCCGAAACTTGTACGTGGTGTTCAAGGATCTCTAATAGTCAGACCGTTCAATAAATTTAAATATAAAGATTTACACAATTATTGTAAAGCACGTGTAGATAGTCAATGGTAAAGAGAATCAAGTGCTGCCAATTGTATTGGCAACGCAAAAACAAATGTACAGGTTGCTTTGCAAACAGGCCACGCAATACTCATTGAAGAGAGCAGAAATACGTTACAACCTATATTTAATACAATATTTTTTTGCAGTACTCACGATTTGCCATTGTGAGGAAGAATATGATGAAGGCGTTTTTCGAGATTTGTTGAAACTTAAAATTGATTCTGGTGATGAAATTTTGCGAAAACAGAAGAAGCCATAAAAATGCTCAATATACGTCTCCAAAAATATAAAATGAGATTTTAAATATATGTGGAGTTCTAATTAGAGAAGAATGGTTGATCATGTTAAGGCTGCAATCGGTTTAGTGCAGTTACAAAAAATGGATTCTCAAACATAGCTACTGAAATTAATTGATTCATCAATGCCTTAACATTGATATTAACAAAGATGGAGGTGTCCAAAAATATTGGGAAAATCGTTTAAAATGAGGTTAAAATTTTCACTGCCCCTGACACAAGCTAAACCTAGAAGTGAACGACTTAAATAATGTTCCTGAGATCCGAAATATTTGAACCGAAAATACCACTGCTTTGTGAAACAATGTGGTCGCATACATACAAAAGTATTTCGATGTTTAAAAATCATTTTGTGGAAATGGTAGAAGGTTTGGAAAAGCTTTCACAGGAAGGTAAATCTGGGCAAGAAAAATAGCTTTCCAATTGTTATTCGCAGTTGGACACCCCATGTTCATATTGTATTTATGCATTATAAAATAATACAATTCGCTATTGCAATTCGTCGCAAACCTTAGACGTAATTAAGTGTGCTGAACACATTCAAACCATAAAAACAGCAATTACGGAACATAGGCTTTATGCCGAGGAAGGCACTGAAGATATTGAAATCAGCTAATGAAATTGCGAAGGTTTTGAATCTTAAACTGCGTCTTCTAAGGACAGCAAGCCACCAACAATATAGGGCAAATCATCCAGTTGGTTCGTTAAGCGAATATTTTTGACGATCGTTGTATGTAGGGCACATACAATGATCGGCAAAAATATTAAAAATATTATTTGGATTCAATATAATCCTCATTAGGGGCGAGATTCGGTAAAGGACATTCATCAGCGTTGGCTCTTTCATTGTTACTGAAATAATAAACTAACTGAAGGTCTCTACATATTTAATATGTTATTCATATTTAATTTTAACATTTCATGAGAAAAGTAAAGTATTAAACTTTTTATGCTGACATAGTTAAGAAATTAAAATTTGTATATACTATGTGATCACCAACCATGCTACTGACCAAATCTAGTACCTACTAAAATAAATTTATACAACTACTGATTCAGCAACCCTATAATAACAACTATATAATGAAATAAAATTTAAGTGTCTGTTTGTAGTATCAAATAAGCCGTTTTTAGGGTTCTGCAGCCAATTGGCAAAAAACGGTACCCTTATAGATTCGTCATGTCTGTCTGTCTGTCCGTCCGTATGTATTCTGTGAACCGCATTAATATTTTCACACAATAATAGTAAAAAAAGCAATAAATTTTGGGGGTTCCCCATACTTATTATTATTTATTATTTTTTTCAGTTTCAGTTATATTAATAAAAAATATTATTAAAAAAAAAAAAATCTTCAAACCCATTCGTGTGCAATATCTGTGGATAGATCTTCAAAAATGATATTGAGGTTTCTAATATCATTTTTTCTCAACTCAATAGTTTGCGCGAGAGACACTTCCAAAGTAATAAAAATGTGTCCCCCCCCCCCCCTTTTTTATTTTTTGTCTGTGCGGAAATCCCCTCAGATACCAGTTGGTGGTTAGGTCGGACTCGAACCGACCAAAACCGCACGCCGACACAGGTACCAGAAGCCGAGAAACCAGGTGTACCCTCACAAGGAAATTCCAGGGACCCCGATGTACCTCGGGTCCCCTACAGCTTGTAGATAGCCCCATCCTGTGAGAGAAACCTACTGTTCCTTTCCCGATCAACAGAAAGGGCGCGCGCCTCTTGTAGCGCTTGCACCGCCGCCCCGGCCTGCTTCTGCCAGGGTGAAAGATGGCCTCATCCGTCACCCCAAGGCATGCGCTTATGGAGGACGGAGATCAGTTAACGATCTCCGGCGCCTGAGTCGTCTGCGGTACCTAGCCCGTTCCCGGGCCTGGTAGACCGGGAGAGTTCTGAACCTCTCCCGGACTCTCTCCGCCATCTCTTTCGCAAGCATAACTCACTCACAGAAAGAGACGGCGGAGTTCCACGCGCTCTCGCGTATCATGGCCGCAATCATGCTACGGAGCGAGAGAGTATCCACTCCGATGGCCGCCACGAGGTCACGCCTCCGCTCCTTCCACGCTGGACATTCTACCGACGTATGGAGCGCCGTGTCAACGGTTCGGCCATCACAGTGGTGACACGCAGGCGTCGGCTCCTTCCGGATTAGAGACAGTGTCTCGAAGCATCCCTTTCCGGTGATCACCTGCGTCAACTGGTATGAGAGGCTGCCGTGATGCCTCTCGAGCCAATCCTCCATGTTGGGTCTTACCGCCGCAATGACGGCGTGCCCAAGTCGTTCCTTCCACTCCTCCACGAGGACCTGATGGAGCTGGGATTTCTGAGTTTCGATTTCTCGGATCTCAGGACTTAAAAAAAAATGATGTACATTACCATGTAAACTTCAACTTCTCAACTCCCTACCGAATACAGCCGAGCGTTCTAACGCTCGGCTAAGTTTGGTATTCTTCGTCCGCCATCATCGCCCGCGGTTTTTTGGCAATTGCACCGTACAGTTTGCCAGTGTCTACTGCGCGGTTCATTTAAAAGTTAGAGCATAAGGCCCCGTTTACACTTTGATTAGTAATTAGGCGAGTTCATACATGTTCTGCGAGATTTCCAGGGGGGGGCAGCTGCCCCTCCCTGCCCCCCCCTGGGTACGCCCATGGTCGTAAATCTCGAGTAACGCAGCGGAGCGAGCGTTTAAAAAAAGTTACTTGCTACTACTAAAATTTACTTACTTGCCTAAGTTACTTCATATGTCATCAGCTTCTTGCCAGTGAAAGTTCCGTAAAAATCCATCCAGCTGTTCAAGAGATTACTCGGAACAAACAGACAGATAGACACACAAAAATGTTAAAAACTTCTTTTTTAATGTAAATACCGTACATAGGTAAACATGCTGCGTTGTCTGCATTCGCTATGAGTATGGTGTCAGCTTCTCTTGGATTCTGCTTATG
Organism: Phragmatobia fuliginosa; assembly: GCA_932526445.1. NCBI lineage: Eukaryota > Metazoa > Arthropoda > Insecta > Lepidoptera > Erebidae > Phragmatobia > Phragmatobia fuliginosa. The sequence goes on along the minus strand of OW052074.1, from coordinate 10,617,888 downwards.
CTTTCCATCAGGCGGAGTATCTCTTTGGTAGATTCTTATTTATATTTATTACTAATTAATAATATTGAAATGCGTATATATAATGTCAAAATAACAGTTTCATACCAAATGCATTTGAAAGTAAATACGGTACCTGCATAAAAAAAAGCAATTTTTAAAACTTTTTCTGTATTTACTGGACAAACAGACGTTTGTTCCGGGTATTCTCGGCTCGATCGATTTTGACTGGACATTCAATATTGCGGCCTATTGGGATCCTCATGTATTATTGGGTTTCTGGTTTTGCATTCACAAACGAAATCTATTTTGTTGTCGTTTAAAGTAGCAGGATCCTATCCTGTTTCGAAGACGACACGCAGACACGAAGACGCACCTTTATTATTTTCTTCTCTATGTATACTGTCTAATAAATATAATACAGTAGATATTTTATTTGCATTTACAGGGCATTGCTTGTGGTACATTAATGTACGTGGTATTCTTCGAAGTTTGGAAGAATAACAGCGGGCTTTTGGAGTTCACCTTCGGGTTCATTGGCTTCGTCGTCATGGTTCTTATTTCATTCACAATTGAAACTGTTCTTGGTGAGTAGATAGATACCTGTTCATACAGTATTATAGATTTGAACTCTGTCTGTCTCTTACGGTTTCCCGACTGCTGGAACCTATTTCAATAAAATTTAACATCGAATATTGAGGAAAGGAATAGACTACCATTTACCAGGAAAACCGATATAGATGTTGGAGCATCGGGCAAATATATTTTTGGTTGTCACAAATGCAATGTGTATTTTGCGGGCTTGCTGCGCGTTGAACTCGTGTTAAAAAAATTACTAAATTCCTGTCGCTGTCAGACGCTGACTAATCATTACGATAGGTAGACACATATAAGTTTTTTTATTAATATACATTACTCAAAAGTTAACTTAAGTAACCTATTAGCGTGTTAGTAGATTGGCTATAATATGAACGCATCTTATAACTGACATGAAAGCAAAGGATCACAAATATCACAATCTATAGCCGACCTTTTTTATTTTTATTGGTTCAGAACCCTCTTTTGCCTGTGACCTATCCTATAATCTTAAATTAATTTCGATTCGCTTTTTATTTCAGATTTATGAAATTCCCTGCTGTTACTCAACATTTAATACTTATTAATATAATCTTAATATATTTAAAACTGTTCCGTTATTGACTGACTGATAGGCAACGCACAACCGAAACTACTGGACGCAGGAAGCTGAAATTTGGAATGTGTGTTCTTTGACGAGCGTAGACGAGCACTAGAGAGGTTTTAGGCAAATTCCACCCCCAACCGGGTAAGATATTCAATCGTTGCGAGCAAAAGCTGGTGTATAATAAAATGTAATTGCGAATTTTATGAAATTTATAGAATGAAATTTGAGCTACCCAACTTCGTCGGTGTCTCTTTCCAATCATGCTCGGCTCCTCATGGTGTAAGCGTGATGTTAACAATCTTAGATTAGGCACGCTATCAAAACACATATGTAAAAACACGTGAAAATTGGTTAGTGTAGAAGTGAAACAATGTGACACGAGAGTTATATGTAATTGATTTAAATTTGTTTGTTTGGTGAATTGTAATATCTATTTACTATTATGGATATGGAAATACATACATAGTTTTTCTTTAAATTCCTGAAAACAATAAGTTTTACAATCTCATTTATGAATTCCACAATGAGATCTCAACTGGAACAAACAACGAGAATTTATTTGTGTTTCAAATCAATGATGTACCTATCTACACACAATAATTTTTATTTCATAAATAGCATTGAGAAATTGTCATATAATAATTACACATCTGATATTTTTAAAAAGTTGAATCAATCTGTACAAATACTCTTCAATAATATTATTAAGATAGGTTTATTTTTCGTTGAAAAACATTGTTCAAGGAAGAATGAGAAGTTGAGTGCATTTCTCATAATAAAACTATGTCTGTATAGTCATTTTATAGCAAATGAGAACTCTTTTTATAATGTTCATTAATGTGAAGGAATCCATGTAAAATAAATTGTGTTTATAAAATGAAGTTTAATTGTATTTATAAATTATATTACCGATAATGGTCGAAGATGATAGAGATTTAGGTATATAAAATGACGGTGATGAGTGTATATAATAATATAAAATGACAAATATATTCACTAAGTAAATCTTATATCTAGGAGTTAGCGGTTAGAAGATAAGTGATACCTATTTATTTATAATATTGATGTCTGACAGATTAGGAAATTCATGTATTATTTTGGCCAGGTTTGTTAGGAATATAAGTTTTGTTTTGTAAATAAAGTTAATTATACCTATGGTATCTTTATTTTGTCCTAACACCTCTATCACTGATCACATGGTTAGGGAGCACAGAGAATGGTTTATACATGAACATTTTATTATAACACGAGTACAAGTACTATTATGTTTTTTCATTTATTTATTTATGTTTACAACAATAATTACATGAGATACACAATAATAGCAACTTAAAATCACCAAGGTTTATACTTATGCTATCTTTCTTGAGTCTGTCTAGTTAAACAAGTGAAAAGTATAAAAACACAAATAAAAATAAACTACGTTCAACAATAACAGTGTTCTTGTGTGGAGACCACGTCTCGCTAAAGGTAGTGTAGGACCTCCACAGGCCAAGTGGATTGATTATTTGCTCATGGCGCCTGGCAGGAACTGGATGCGAGAAATCAAGGATCGATCTAATTGGCGAGAGGCCTGTGTCCAGTAGGGTTAAATACATAAAATAAACTTAGAAGAAAGATATTCAATCCGAACGAAACACATTATTTAGTACAACAATTTAATTTTTTCTGATACATTTATAAATAGATTAAAAAGATGAAAGAAAGTATTTAGTTTATATACACGGCACTTGCAACACGAGGATATGCTCACCTAAGGTATTATATTTTTTTTTGAAATGTTGAACGTTTTGTCAATGTCAACAAATAATGTTTGTTTCAAAAGATGTGCATGTGAATGATCTTTATTAGCTTGAGCGCCTTATTTAAAATGTTAAGCATATTTCTTTAAAATGACACCCAAGCAACGATTCAACGCATTTTGAAGTATGGCAGGCGTCATTCGTAAGGTGTTGGGAAGTGCTTATGATTTGAGAAGTTTGTTGGCTCGCTGGTTTGCCACCGCTATGCGCGATTCGTTGCTCTCACTCTATAACATAGAAATTGTTTTAACATATTGTACATAAAAGATATTTATTTTGTATTCAAAATTATAACGTTTACCTAATGAAAATTATATTAAGTAAGCGAGAAGGTGGTAGAGTCACGCTGATTTCAGCGTTAATAGGCCGGCTCGACCGGGGCAATACTACCCTCACACAGAAGACCACCCTAATAATGGCAGCATTCTTGCTGTCGTATTTCGATGGTCCGTCATCATTCTGAATCGTTCTCCCGGCCTCCGGATGCCGAATTATCTGACCAGGCCGCCATGGCATGGGTCACCATGTTTCATTGTCTACCCTCACAATGAGGATTGTGGCCCCTACTCCTGGCAGAGTAGAGACACTTTGGTAGGCGTCTTCACTTTTATGTAACGCCAGTCTACTTGGCAACGCTGCAGGGACTACCAAATAGACTAGATCTCAATCGAATCAAAGGCCTTCTCATAATCAACGAATGCTAGACAGGGGCTTATTGTACTCTTATATCTTCTGTATTGCTGCATGTATCCACATTTTTGTATAGGTGGCTACGTTCACTAGGTACCTGTTTCAGGTATTATACCAGTGTGGTATTGGCAGTCACTTGTTACAATGAGATGTGTAATCAGCCGCACTGTGCCATTTGCGCTCCGAAACCCAGCTAGCTCCGGTGGTTGAAATTTGCCGAACCTTTACGCAAGACCGTTCGTGATGACTCTTGATAACAGCTCGTAAACGTGGCTTAGAAGGGAAGTGGGTCGATATTTCTTCAACACGCTTTTATCACCCTTTTTGAATAACAGGACGACCACACTCCTATTCCATGCCTTCTTTGTTCTTTCTTGGAACAGGACAGTATTGAAAAGCTTTTGAAGCTCTCTCAGTACGACGAATTTTGGTTCACTCTTTGGATTAACGTTATAATGTTCTACTTCTGTGAAAATTATCCATTTTATTTAAACAATTGATGTCTGTCTGTCTCGGCGATACGGCATTGTCTTACAGGCAATGGTTGTATTATACGTAATGTGTAATAAGATCGTCGATTGTTACACTTATCTTCATATTTTGTAACATTTTTTTCCATGTCTAGTTTTGTGTATGCCTACAATAAAGATAAATAAATAAAATAAAGGGAATGAAATATAGACAGATAAGTTGGACGTACCTTAGGATTGATGCGATTGTTCTTTCGGTTCTGGTTCTCCAGGTCACTGATCATACATAGTGTTCACCTGTCCCATGTTCCCTTCCATTTCATCTTCACAAGCGTCATTTGTTATCCTGGGTATTTTTTTTTATATCATTAAAAGTTTACTTATTTATAATACAGGAAAAATCGTGCTAGATCCGTTAAGGGCGTAGAGTACCCATCATTTCTGACTTATTTCACTATGAAACACCCTACCCTAAACTTAACCCTTTTTGAGATATTCGACTTTTAATTTTTTTATTGAAAATTGCCTATTTTTAGGCTACTACATTAAATTTTGTTTATTTTGTGTATCTTATTATTATTATAATTGCATTTTTACATGTGTAATTAGATCCTTTAGGACGTCGATCATTAAAATAGAGCTTAAGTTAATTGAATAGACCGTAGCAGACAAGTGAAAGTAAAGAGATAAAAAAAAATTGAAATGTTTTTTTCTCTAACGGATATCTAAATAAAATATTATGGTAATTGTTCGGCAGATGTTTTTTAAAATATCTACGTTTCATCAGCTATCTAACGCAGTAAATGGTTTAGTACAGTTAGTTTTTGCTAGCAATTTTCTTCGCGTAAATAAAGTACGTTGCTGTCCATTGAGAGTCCCCTTCCTCAAATTATTGGAAGAGAGGGTAGGGTGAGGTCTATGTCTGGGCTACTTATCAGATCTATTACTCAGGAAAACTGTATATTAGTGTTGACCTAAAACTATTCTAGAAATTTCTGACACAGTCTGTTTTCTAAGTTTTTCGCTGATTACATATAGTGTCGCCGATATTGCAATTATGCAAACCGGCATATAGCGAATTATGTATATACATTTTAATTTTAATCAATGTCATACATATTAATATTTATTGTTTGTTTCACCTGTGTTATTATTATTATATTCTTTTGTATAAGTCTAAATTTGTATAAACATCGTTTCTGTTATTCTTATTAATATTATATTTATTTTGTAAGTCAATGAACAAACGGACAGCGATCGGGCGCGCCGCAGTAGATAACGTTTATCCCAACAGATGTTGTCCCCGGCCGAAACCGGTTCGTTGGAATGCGGCCGGCCTGCGCGCCCGCCGCTCTTAGCGCCCGAGGACTCGACAGTCGGCACACAACCCTCTGACGCGCTGCCCGCTATCCGCTTGTTCGTTGAATCGTTCTATATCTATCGCTGTGCTTGTGAACTTTTTATTTGTTTCTCTTTTGCTTTCTCCTGTACATCTATACTCCTTCTGTATCTTCGCTAAAACTGTTATCTGCTTGTGCTGTATCTGTGTATTGAGTGCCAGTAAACAACTAACTGAACCGTGAGTGTTTTAACTTTATCACCGCACACCTACCAGACCACAACTTCTACAGTGGTGACCCCGTTAAAAGGAACACTAAGATGCCCCAGGATAAGACTCTTGGTCTACAGGATGCCGGCGATTCTACAGCGGAGACATTTCGTGTTGGAGTGCGCGTACCACCCTTCTATCCTGAAAAACCAGCTTTGTGGTTCGCCCAGATGGAAGCGCAGTTCATACTGTCGAACATAAAAACCGATGAAACAAAGTTCTACTACATCATCGGGAATTTGGAAGCACAATACGCGGCCGAGGTCGAAGACATTATAAGCTACCCTCCAGACAGCGGTAAATATGAAAAGCTGAAAGGGGAGCTTATTAAGAGATTGTCAGCTTCTAGAGAGAGGAAGGTAAAGCAGCTTCTCATGCATGAAGAATTCCGGTCACCCCGGAAACCTTCACAATTTTATCGTCACCTCCTTAACCTCGTTGGTCCAGGTGTGCCCGAAGAATTTCTGCGGACGATATGGACGAGCCGCCTACCTTCAAGCACCCAGGCGATCATAGCCTCGCAATCCAAACAAGATCTGGCTGAGCTGGCTGAACTGGCAGACCGGATACACGACGTCGTCGGATCCCAGATGGCATCAACATCTGCCATCACTACTCCTGCATCGTCGAGCAGTCAAGGTCAGTCAAATGTGCACTCTGAGATCGCCGCACTGACCAAACAGATGGAGAAGCTGGCCGATAAGGTGGAACGATTGTCACGCCCTAGAGGACGGTCCCGCAGCCACATTCGTCATCGGTCTTCTAGTAGATCCCAGTCCAGCTACAGGAGGTTCCCTCAGTGCTGGTACCACCAGAATTTCGGTGACCGTGCAAAAAAGTGCGTGAAACCTTGTGACTACCCCCCGTCGGGAAATGTGAGGGGCAATCAGTGATGGCGACCCATGATTGTCCGAGTGCTGGTCGCTTATTCGTGACCGATAAACGGTCAAAGGTGCAGTTTTTGGTCGACACCGGTAGCGACCTCTGTGTCTACCCCCGTTCGTCAATAAATAAGCGACTTCAGGTAAATAATTACCAATTATGTGCGGCAAACGGCACACCAATTACAACATATGGTTTTATCACTGTGTCGTTAAACCTAGGGTTGCGCCGAGACTTCACTTGGCGATTTATTGTCGCCGACGTTACAAGGGCTATAATAGGCGTGGATTTTTTATCTTTTTATAATTTGGTTGTTGATTGCAGGAACCAGCGCCTAATTGACAACCATACTACGCTCTCCACCCCGGCGTTGCCTGTTCGTCGTTCTGATGTCGTCTCTTCGGTGAGGGTGAGTCTTGGTAATTCCGCATACACACACATACTACGGGAATTTCCCGACATCACCCGCCCACATGGTATACACCGCACTATTAAACACAATACAGTACATCACATCCGTACTACACCAGGGCCACCAGTAACGTGTACACCGCGTAGACTGGCCCCAGATAAATTAAAAATAGCTAAGGCTGAATTTGATGCTATGTTACAGAATGGTACCTGCCGCCCGTCTGAGTCACCTTGGTCGTCACCTCTTCACCTTGCGCCCAAAAAAGGTGACGGTTGGCGTCCCTGCGGCGACTACAGGATGTTGAACGCACGAACCATTCCTGATCGGTATCCCGTCAGGCACATCCAGGACTTCACTCATAGCCTGTCTGGCTGTACCGTGTTTTCTCAGATTGACCTGGTAAAAGCTTTTAATCAGATTCCTGTACATCCTGATGATATCCCAAAGACTGCGATCACAACGCCGTTCGGTCTTTTCGAATTTCCATTCATGACATTTGGACTACGAAATGCCGGACCGACGTTTCAGCGCTTTGTGGATGAAATGCTTAGGGGTCTGGACTTCACATACGGGTACTGTGATGATTTTTTGGTATTTTCAAAAGACCAGAAGACCCATGAGTATCATTTACGTCAGCTCTTCACCAGACTCAAAGAATACGGTATGGTCATTAACAGCGCTAAGTGTGTCTTTGGAGTATCGGAGGTCAACTTCCTTGGCTGCCATATATCGGCCAAAGGTACAACACCATTGCCTTCCAAGGTCGAAGCAGTTAAAGATTTCCCAGCACCCAAGACTGTCAGAGAACTGCGTAGGTTTCTTGGAATGATCAACTTTTATCGACGTTTCATTCCAGGCGCAGCTACCTATCAGGCACCATTGAATGCTCTTCTCGTCGGTTCTGTTAAGGGTTCACACCCAGTTAACTTTTCACCCGAGGAGTACGAGGCGTTCCAGAACTGCAAGAACAGCCTTTGCCAAGCAGCCCTATTAGCTCATCCTTACTGCAACGCTAAGTTGGCATTAGTTACGGATGCTTCTGACAAAGCTATTGGCGCAGTCTTGCAGCAACTTAACGAAGGAGCATGGGAGCCTCTTGCCTGCTTCTCACGGAAGTTGAGTGAGGCGCAGGTTAAGTACTCTCCTTACGACCGTGAACTACTTGCCATTTACGAGAGTATTAAATACTTTCGACACATGGTGGAAGCTCGAGACTTTGTGATTTACACAGACCACAAACCTCTCACTTTCGCTTTCCACTCTCGTAAAGAGAATTGCTCTCCACGACAGTTCCGTCACTTGGATTTAATAGCCCAATTTACCACGGATATCCGGCATATTTCTGGCAAGAACAATGTCGTGGCGGATACCCTTTCGCGCATTGAGGAGATTACTCAACCTGTGCCCGCTGAAATGATCGTGGCAGCTCAGCAGGAAGACCAGGAGCTAAAACAACTGCTCATTGGGAATACCTCGTTGCGCTTACAACAGATAAGCCTTCCAGGATCACAGAAACAGCTATACTGTGACGTCAGCACTCCTACGCCTAGACCTTTTGTACCCAAAGAATTACGCAGGACTATTTTCCTAAGCCTGCACTCTTTGAGTCACCCAGGTACCATGGCGTCTGCTAGGTTGGTTGCTGACCGATATGTGTGGCCTGGTATTAGAAAAGACTGCCGTGAGTGGGTCCGTTCATGTCTGGCTTGCCAGCGCTCAAAGACCACAAGGCACGTCTCTGCTCCATTGCACTCCTTCAAATTACCCAAATCAAGGTTTGCGTTTATACACATAGACCTTGTGGGACCTTTGCCTTTGTGCCAAGGTTATCGTTATTGTCTCACCGCCATCGATCGCTTTACACGGTGGCCTGAGGCAATACCGTTAACAGACATTACTGCTGAAACTGTTGCAAAAGCTTTACTGAGTGGATGGATCGCTCGTTTCGGCTGTCCATCGGATATCGTTACCGATAGAGGTAGGCAGTTCGAATCAGCACTCTTTAAATGCCTGTCTGCCATTGCAGGGTTCCAACATCGCAGAACAACTGCGTACCATCCAGCCTGTAACGGTCTGGTGGAGAGATTCCACCGCCAACTCAAGGCTGCTATCACCTGCCACGGCAATGACAGTTGGGTGGAGTCTCTTCCACTAGTCTTGTTAGGTGTTCGTAGCGCCTTCAAGGAGGACGCTCAGGCTTCAGCCGCGGAGTTGGTGTACGGCCAACCAATGCGACTTCCTGGCGAGTTTTTTGACCCTCACACTGACGAGACTATTGACGTGACTGACTACCTGTCAAGGCTACGGGGCATAGTCAGGAAACTACAACCATCCCCAGCAGCCCATCACAACCGTAGCGGTAAAGTGTTTATTTTTAAGGATTTACCCTCGGCTTCACATGTTTTTCTCCGGGACGACACTATAGGTCGTTCACTAACAGCCGCATACACAGGCCCTCACGAGGTTATTTCACGCGGTGAGAAGGTGTACAAAATACGGGTTAACGGTAAACAGGTCACGGTATCAATAGACCGTCTAAAACCTGCATACATACTGCGTGACTCCACAAATACAACACCTGACACTCAAACCCACAGAGACAACCACAACGACACTCCCACTCACATCCAGACAGACAAACATAACACACTGCGGGATAACCAGGACTTACGTTCCTCTGACGATGGCGTCAATAGAACGACGCGGTCAGGACGTCGCGTTAAATTTCCCGACTATTATCGCCCGTAACCCGGTCTCTGGAGGGGGGTGGTGTAGCGAATTATGTATATACATTTTAATTTTAATCAATGTCATACATATTAATATTTATTGTTTGTTTCACCTGTGTTATTATTATTATATTCTTTTGTATAAGTCTAAATTTGTATAAACATCGTTTCTGTTATTCTTATTAATATTATATTTATTTTGTAAGTCAATGAACAAACGGACAGCGATCGGGCGCGCCGCAGTAGATAACGTTTATCCCAACAGATGTTGTCCCCGGCCGAAACCGGTTCGTTGGAATGCGGCCGGCCTGCGCGCCCGCCGCTCTTAGCGCCCGAGGACTCGACAGTCGGCACACAACCCTCTGACGCGCTGCCCGCTATCCGCTTGTTCGTTGAATCGTTCTATATCTATCGCTGTGCTTGTGAACTTTTTATTTGTTTCTCTTTTGCTTTCTCCTGTACATCTATACTCCTTCTGTATCTTCGCTAAAACTGTTATCTGCTTGTGCTGTATCTGTGTATTGAGTGCCAGTAAACAACTAACTGAACCGTGAGTGTTTTAACTTTATTACCGCACACCTACCAGACCACAACTTCTACAGGCATATTATTATGCTGCCTTACCTTCCTATGTATCCTTACCTTCCAGCTATGCCTTTGCGTTCGTCCATTATTCTTTGCGGTTGGTTGTTCACCACTTTACCGTCATCATAACTCTTCCAAGTGCCGACGTTTGCATTAAACGATGTATCTCTGAAAACCCAAAGCAATATCTTACCATTACAATCTAGAGCTTTGGTGAGCACACACCTGATCTCTCCCCAGTCATGTCGAATAGCTGTCCCATCGGATTGTGAGAGTGGGGAACAGAGAGTGCACCTGTTAGCGCACACACTTGTATTTATAAAACGGCTAAGAGAAAAATACATGACATATGTATTTTATAAATGATTTTGTTGTAATGAAGCAGTACTAACTTTTTGCACTGTAGGACACAAACGCCGCAGCAATTCTCTATGTCTTGTTTCTTCTTAGTTTCGTGCAAGTCAGCGTTGACAATCTGGGCAGTATTTTCTTTGAATCTGTCTGGTTGCTCTGTTAACATACCACAACAATAGTTTTAGATACTTACACTCTGGTCATATACTTAGATTTTTCAAATATTAACAAGTTCCTATCTTATTTAATCGAGAGTTAATGTTTGAATTTATTTTATATTTGAATCTCCAATTTAAATTCCGAAGAGCAATATTGAAAGAAACGTTCGAAAAATATACTGGAGGTGTTCAATTCATAATAGTAAATTAAATATTTAAATTTCTCACATCTTTTACACACAACATCATCTAGTCCCAAACTAAACAGAGCTTGTATTATGGGTACTAAACAACTGAAATAAATACATAAACATACTTTATTTTTGTAAATACATACATAATATACATAGAAAACACCCAGACTCCGAAACAAATATTTGGTCCGACCCGAGAATCGAACCCCAGACCTCTTGATCAGCAGTCGCATACGCTAATCACTAGACCAACAAGGCATTCATATATCAATTGATATTATTGCCATTAATTTTCTGAAATCAGACAGAAGCTTACAAAATTATGAATGATGCAAAATAGTATGTTCTGGATGCTTACCGCCCTGTTCATCCAGCAGGATTTTCATGCCCACCTCGTGGTTCTACAACAAAATAATGATGTTATTATAGCTCGTCAAATGAATATGGTGACAAGTTTGGTGCGGTCCATGTCGGGAGGGGACTCACCTCTTTGCATAGTTGCGTCAAACACCGCGTACACTCCAAAGACTGAAATATAATGACTATTAATACCATAGTTGAATGGTGTTTAAGGAAAATTTTGTACGGTGATCGTAAAAGTTATTAAATGGTATATCCTATATTTAATAAGTACTGTACATACATACCTAGTCTTATAGAATTAACAGCTAAGAAGCTCAATAGGTAGGCATGAAAGTTTAGGGTTTTTATTTCTAAATAGCTGTGCTTGCGGTGTTACCCACGGTTATTGTGTAACCGTGAGTAACGCTGAGAGGCAAACCTAGTCTAATAAAGGTATTCTAAGTTACTCCTTAAGTCATCAGCTATCTGCCAGTGAAAGTCCCGTTAAAATCGGTTCAACCGTTCCAGATATTAGCCGGTACAAACATAGAGACAGACCAAAATTTTGAAGATTGCTTTTTTGATGTAAGTACATACCGTATGTACTTTTATATACAAACTAGCTGATGCCCGCGGCTCCGCTCGCGTTTTCGAGGTATCAAAAATAGATGTTGGCCGATTCTCAGACCTACTGAATATGCATATAAAGTTTCATAAAGATCGGTCGAGCCGTTTCGGAGGAGTATGGCAACGTAAACTGTGACGCGACAATTTTATATATTAGATAGACACATTTATTATTTGTATAAATATCTAATTTGTTATTCAAGTATATTGCATGTACCTACAGAAATATTTCCGAAAATTTCAAATAGTTTGAAGAAATATATTTATTTTAATTAAATGTATAATTGAAACTATTATATTTTCTGTATAAATTATAAGCTTTCCGTCGTTCGTCACCAGTATCTTCTTTTCCAGTTTTGGCATATGTGAATCATTTTTTACTAGCCCAGTTTATTTGCTGACACAGGGCCTTTTCTTAGATAAGAGGTTTCAACCCAATAAATAAATTTAAATGCACTGTTCATATAAATTTATTTAGTGGGATGACAATGTATTGTTAAACATACCTCAATGGTAACTTCTCCAGTGCGTAGCTGGAGCTGTTCGAGTTCGCTGCTGGGAGCGGCATTCTCGGCGTGTGGAGCTGCAGAAGGCATCCTGGAACACCAGGCATTTCATTTATTAGTGGCATAACTCTTCAAAGTAGTAGAGCGGCGCTGCTTTTAGCACGAATGGGCCATTACCGGAACAGTAGGCACTAACCTTACACAGAAGAATAACCTGGAAATTACAGCATTCGTGCCGTCGTATTTCGTTGGCGAGTATGAGATCGAAGGGCCAATGATGCAGTAGCATCTCACTAGGCCGTCACAGTATGGGTCTTTCACACTGTGCTGCATTGTCTGCTTACACAATGAGGATGGTGACCCCTATTAGTGGATGCTTTCCACCAGGCAGAGTAGATTCACTTTGATAGGTCAAGTATGTTTATACAACTAAAAAGATGTGACTAATATTTTTATCAATTTGTCGAAATCAGTAACGTTCAATAAAATCTAGTATACGTTACTAGATTTTAACTGGGGTTATTTGGATAACATGCACGGGGTTATTTGGAATTTCGGAAATAAAAGTTCTAATCACATGTACTTTTTTTATCTGCTAATAGTAGGAAATTTATTATACCACCTGGCATAATAACGACCTGTAATATCATTGTTAAACTAGAATTTTCACAGACAGCATCGATGTCCGTTAAGTAGTGCGTTATTTGAAAATAGCTAAAATTTTGGTATATTTCATGGATCAAAAACTTTCGTCTGATACTCTAAATCTAGAAAGGTATGTATAGAGTGAAATATATTGCGAAATACTGTGTTTCATTGACATTACAGGGATTCAACTTGCTTTTTTCTGTCTTTTCTGTCTGCCGTGTTCTACGATTTTTCTAAATGGGGCTTTTGGTTTCGGTTTTGGGGCTAATTGAAACTTAGTTTTAAATAGCTTGTCAAACATTGCTATGGTTTTTATTCATAGTTTCAAATAGCCCCAATTGATGATTGTAACCTGCACGCATGCACTAACCACTAGACCAAAAAGAATATTCTTAGTGTAATTTTCTCTAATGTCGGTAATAGTCGGTAAAACTAACCAATCAATTCGGTACTTTTTTTTTATTAATCAACTTACTATTGACTTCGCCTTAAATATTCCAAATATCGCTTCATCTTTAGTACACTGAATTAGTTTAGAACGCATTTATTATTTAACATCAGATTCCAAATAACCCCAAAGAAGCGATAGAATTTCATTACCATAAATTTGCAATGGTATATTTTCACATTACTAATAGGTATTGAAAAAGTGATGTTAAGGAAAACTCAAGACTGTCTTTCAATTAAGGTTTTCCATATATCGCCTGATGGTTTATTTTCGAAACTGTTATAAAAATTGAGTAAATCCAAAGCAGTCAGTTCAGATACCAAATAGCCTCATCAATGTGATATTTGGAACCATACATTTAAAGTAATATAATTAATTATCCATAGATATCTATTCACAGAAAACTTACAGTTATAGTAGCTACTTATAGACAAATATGAAAACTATCAAACTAATATTCTAAATGTTGGTACAGTAACTTTCGTTTTTGTAAACATCTGTTTCAATAAACATATAATTCCAATAAGCCTCACTTTACAGTATTTAATTTTAATAAAAGTTTTGGTAAATCTACAAAATAAATTCATAACACGTCTTCGATCTACAACGTATATGACAAACGTTGAAGAATGTTTTTTGTTGTAAGTTTATTTCAATGAATGTTTTTTACATAAGGAAAGCAACGCATACAAACTCTTTCATCCTTACTGAGCTATACGACAAAGATTCAGACAGATTTTAAGTACATTTGGTGGTATGCCAGTTTAGTAACAATATACATATTATTACGGTACACACATTCAGACATAGATACAGACTGCACTTAATGAGCACTCAACGGTCGACGTAGCGTAGGTACTATTGACTATAAAAATAACGGTATCATACGAATCTCTGGGTATTGCGTTTGTGGTGCATTGCTGATCTTTTGGCATCATTGTAGTGTATATTATTTGAGAAGTCCTTGTTAATGGATTTTTGTTGATTAACATTTAGGTATATTTAATTTGTACATTATATTCGTTAGATACTATGGAATTGGCATGTACTCTATGTATAAAAATTCCGTAATAAAATAAAGAAAAAATAAAAATAAAAAAAATTTCAGAAATTGTATGAGCTGTGGCGAAGAGTCAACACATCTAGTCCTTTTCATAATCATGTTGTTACTTGTATAACCTTGTATTTTTTATTTGGTTTTTCATTTGCTAACTGTCCAGTGAAGGGTGCGTGACGTCGTTGAGGGGCCCTCCGAAAAGCAGTGCTGAGTGACATCGTAACTGATGACACGCAGCAATATAGTGAGATGGTAGCCCATTCTATAAACATTCTTATCAATTATAATTGTAAAAAAAAAGTTGGTATGTACTAGCTATAAGTTGTTTATCTGAATAAATGTTTATTATTATTATTATAGCGTTAAAAACTTTTACAAACACAAGTACTTATTTATTTTGTGCGTTATATCCCTACGTTTTGTAGTATATATATTTTAAAATACACCTATGCCTAAAGACACAAAGAAACATAGAGTTATAATAATACTTGAAGTAATTTGCATAGATTGTTTCGATTAAGGTGTACCGATTACGACTCAACATAATGCCTAACAAATAAAGACAAGGTATGTAGATATTTTAGTAGAATACTTACTCAATTTTCTTTATTGTTTCAATTGGTTTCAATCTTCCTGTAAAGAATCTAAGCATAGGGGGTTCATATTCAAAATTCAAACCGGTCAATGTTGAAAATTTATCTTTTAGACGAAATAGTGCGTCGGCGACGTAATCCATGTGGTCATTAGTATACACCCGACGGGGAATTGTTAAGCGCAAAAATTCCATACTGGAATGTTTCTGTTTCTTTGTTATCGGATCTCTACCTAGTAGAAATGAACCAACTTCAACACCTCGCACACCAGCTTCTAGATAAAGCGCATTAACCACAGCCTGAGCAGGGAACTGATGCCCAGGAATGTGTGGCACTAACTTCGAGCAGTCAACAAACACTGCATGGCCGCCAGTAGGATATTGGATTTTAATGCCACCCTCTAGTAATCTAGCTCCCAAATATTCAACTTGGCCAATTCGGTAACAAAGGTAATCTTCTTGAGTACCCTCCTCAAGTCCCGTTACCATTGCAGCCATATCACGTCCAGCTAACCCTCCGTAAGTTAAAAATCCTTCCATTAGCATACCACGTTGAGCGATATCTTGGAATAGTTGTTCATTATTTTTAATGCATATCATGCCCCCGTTATTTAAAAGTGCGTCCTTTTTCGCAGACATAATTAAACCATCAGCGTATTTAAACATCTCGAGTATAATTTTCTTAATACTTGCTTTCTTATACATTGGATCGCGTTTCTTAATAAAGTATGCATTTTCACAGAAACGTGCCGAATCCATAACAACAAATATATTGTGACTTTTGGCTATCTCGTACACATCTTTCAGGTTACTCATAGAAACAGGTTGTCCTCCTGTACTATTGCACGTGATGGTGGATACAATAGTGACAACGTTATCTGCACCATATTCTGATATTTGGTTTTTTAATGCCTCAATATCAAAATTACCTTTCCAATCATTATAGGTTTCAAAATCGAATGCTTTCCTTGTAATAACGTTAATCGCCTTGCAACCGATTAGTTCAATATGTGCAGTTGTTGTACTAAAATGAAAGTTAGAAATAAATACTGGATTTTCCACTTTACTCGTCAGTCGCTTGTATTTCAATAAAACTGGAAACAAAACATTTTCTGCTCCTCGTCCTTGGTGTGTAGGCATCACATAGTCATAGTCAAATAACTCCTTCACTTTATTTTTTAAGTCATAATAGTTCCTAGAGCCAGCATAAGCTTCATCTCCTCTGAATAGAGCAGCCCATTGATGGTCACTCATGGCATTAGTACCGGAATCTGATAGCAAATCAATGTACACCGCACTACTTGGTAATAAGAACAAATTATAGCCAGCTTTTTCTAATTCTGCTTCACGTTCTTGTCTCGTTGGAATTATAATGTTCTCAACCATTTTAATACGAAATGGCTCTACAATTCTTTTTGCCATAATGAACTGAGTAAAGTATGTATGTATATATATATATATATATATATATATACACAGGTCGTGTACACTGGTATGTATTTTTAAAATTAATTTATCTGTAGGTACTGAGACACAGGGCGAGTGGTCAGGACTGTGTCGCGGCAAACACTTAGATGAAATTTACAAATTCAACATTATTTTAACATCGATAATCTTTTTATGAAGGCGAATTATTAATATTCATAGACTTCCACTATGAAATCATCATAGAATCCTAATAATAATATAAAAGCGAAAGTTTCTGAGTATGTATGTTTGTTGCTCTTTCACACAAAAACCAATAAATGGATTTTCATGAAACTTCACAATAATATAGATTACATGTCGGAATAACACATAGGCCATTCACCGCCATGACGGACCTACACGCGGAAGGAGCCGCAGGCAAAAGTTAGTGTAAAATAAAAGACATACTTTAAAATTAATCTAAATTATGAATTTATAGGAATATATAAATACGCCCTGTTTATAAAAATGTG
The DNA here is from genome assembly GCA_932526445.1 of Phragmatobia fuliginosa. Taxonomy (NCBI): domain Eukaryota; kingdom Metazoa; phylum Arthropoda; class Insecta; order Lepidoptera; family Erebidae; genus Phragmatobia; species Phragmatobia fuliginosa. The sequence goes on along the minus strand of OW052074.1, from coordinate 10,600,663 downwards.
CTTTAAAGTTAATTAACTCGTATACTACCACTCGATACCTAAATCGATTAATCTATTTTATTAGTTCCGGTAGTTTTCATATTCAATTACTTATATGTTAAGGTAGGCAGGAAGAGTCCAGTATGTCGATTTAGAAACCGCATGTTTTTAATTTGTAGTGCTCGAGATCTGGCGACGATGTGTAAAGCCAGCAAGTATTGATTAAAGTTTAATTTCATTTAACGGATTAAGAATTGTTAAAATATCATATTTCGAAGTCATACGATTTTCGCCTCCGAACTATGACATTTTTAAAATTCTATTTTACTACGAAGCTAGATAAGATATTAATAATACGATAGAGGGGTCAAATGCCAAGCCAAACAGGTATTTGATAGATCAGGTACACCACCTGTGAGGGATTTCATGCTGAGTAAATCAAGGCTCCTGAATGGATTCAAACTTATTATGATTAGGTAATCGTGAATGCTTTATTCCATTGACACTAAGTTACGCGTAACTTTATATCGTGGATTATAATTATAATAATTAACTTCAGGAACTTCAGATGTTTATATTTTACTAGTAATATTTTTAATCCGTTAATAACTGCCCAGTTGGAATAGTAGTTTAAGCGGTCGCCACACCAACTGCGCCAAGTTGTGGGCTCAAATCCTAAACAGAATAATGCTTTGTAAAATCCTCAAATTGTTATTCTGAATCTGGGTGTTCTTTGTGTACGTTTCTTGTATGTTTGTTAAGTCCCCGCGACACAGGAATATATCCTATTGCTGGAGTTGTCGTTTAATAAATAAATAACTTTTTACATTCCTAAGTATTCATTTTCGCCGTCGTTTGTACGTTTCGGCCTTGGCACCAGATTTGGAGGTACGTAGTGTCTTTTATGTTTTTTTTTAGAATCTATAAGCAACCCTAAAGACGGGTGTAACCTCAAGATTACACCCGTTTTTAGGGTTCGAAGTTCATAACTCGGAACCCTTATAGATTCGTCATGTCCGTCTGTCCGTCCTCGACTTACCTTCCAAACGGTAAGTGCTAGAAAGATGAAACCTTGCATTAATACGTGTTGTAATTACGTCGAACAAGTGCTACAATAAAATTATGAAAAATAATTTTATTTAGGGTACCTCCCCTACACGTAAAGTGGGGATGATTTTTTTTTGTTGCGGCTACCCCATCGTGTGGGGTATCATTAGATAGGTTTTTTTAAAACAATAAAGGGTTTTGAAGACGATTTTTTAATTTAGGTATCCGTTTGCGAGATATTTTTTTGGGGGCACTTTTTTGTAAAAACAGCGCGTCCCCCCTCTAAAAGCTAAACGGCTGGCTCAAAAAATCTGAAAAAATTCGTGATGGTGGTCCATCTAATGAACTTTAAAGGAAAACTATAACGGATTAGATGTCTTTGTTAGTTCAGGAGTTATAGAGGCTTATCTGGTAAAATGCACTCACTTGGAAAACGTCATACAAAATTAACGTCATAATACGTAAATATAACAATTATCTATTGGATACGATTTTAAATCGAATCGAAGTAGCAGAATTTTGTGCCTTCAGTAATAATGAAGGCCGTGCTTTGTCTACCTTTGCTTGCTTTATTTGATCTGAGAAAATTACTTATACTTTATTTTAGTGTACCGACATTTTCTTTTGATATTTGGTTAATTTTCGTAATATTCTTCAATAGTGAGTTCTTCCGCTTTGCTTTAAACCAGATCACTCATCTCTGTAGGCAGGCCTTTTTTCACTTATTTATTAGAGATTTTATTCTTTAGAAAGACTCGAACAGCGATTTTCTTCAAAGCCCACGTGGCGCCCTCTAGCGATCATAATGCACTGGATTGAAAAATAAATTTGACATAAATATACATTGTAAAAATGTATATATTATAATTAATAGCATATGCTCGTGACTTTGTACGTACGTATTTATGCGATAATTGTAATATTTCTGAGATATTCAAAATGTCTGCATACGATTCATATTCGGTTTATGTAAATATGATCACAGCTACGCCTTCGCCGTGTTCATATTCTCTCCAATTTATAATTAATAGAGTCGTTTGACGACTGCCTATAGTAACTTAAGATTCTGATGCTGTCAGTGCTTTCTAAGAATTCTTTGAATCAGGGAATCGAATCCGAAAAATTTCGAAATTAAATTACAATATTTGTAACGGACTTTTAGTTTTACGCCTAATTATGTGTAGACGTAACAGTAGGTGCAAGGAAAAATAAAACAAATAGGTTTGTAATTTAACAAATTAATAATGTAATTAGAAATTAACATTTAAAACTATCATTTATCTAATCTTAAAGAAAATAGTAATTTTATATGTTATCCTAAATAGTTAATATTTTAGGCTGATTTAAACAATATACATATTATGCAGGCGGTAAATTTATAAATGTAACGGTTAACTTGAATAGCTGTTACGAAACAATTCTACAACTGCGAACACTTCGCTACATTGAGCCATAGACTAACATATGAACACTGTTTGAAAGTGAGATATTATTTATGGCGCAAAAGGCGGAGATTCACAGTATATCTAAACATTACGTGACAACACTGTTAAAATATTTCATTATTAAAATATTATGTATTTAGATAAATTGCCGGGTACCGTCCGGTACACGAGTATTCTTAGAAACTAATATGATTGAGAGAAAAAGACAAAGAGAAAATTTCGAAAACCCTTAACACTAACTGGTACACGAGTATAATTTAACAAGCCCGCCTCCAACATACACATTACTCCTAAGGCCGGTACATTTTATTCGTCATACTTACAACAATACACTTTAAGTAATAAAGTTTTAAAATTCAACTATACGATATAGCTTCTCATAGACTATTGCATTACAGATTGTAATCTCATTACAATAAATAATAATAATAGTTATTATGCCTCCTATACACGGTTAAATCAAAAACCTTTATAAATATTTAAACTGTTAAATATCTAACAAGTGACGTGTTAGACGTCAGGGAGCGTCATACAATTATTACTAATTCGATTATTAAATGCAACACGTGATAATATACTCAATAAATAAATAGCAGCACGTTACATAAACTACAAATTCAGGCACCTTAATCTTAACCTATAATTAAAAACGAAGCAGTACAGTACATGTCATTAGGTAATGCTTTAAGGAGAACTAAAATCTGTTGTTACCAGTTACGTATATTAACTTGTTTGATGCTATTTGTAAGCGTACAACCTTAAAGAATTTAATATTTCTTGGACTGTCGACGATAAAAAGATTGCCCAATTGCTAATTTAATGTTGTACATACGCCATTGTGTGTTTATAATACAATTATATATAAAAAACCTACGCAACAAACACACAATAAAATGTTCCTATATTTCAACTATTTTTTAAGATACGTATTGATTTATTTTTTTCAATTCTCACTTATTTTTAACACGAACACGAAGATAATAGTTTCTACTTATTTTGAATTTTAACCCGTTCTGAATAGTATTTTAAATCGCTCTATAATTTACTTCGCCATTTTATGGCGATTTTAAAATATTTACTGAAAATTGCATAAAATAAAAGTGAAAGTAGTTACATATTCCATTACGAAAACGAAGCACATTAAAATAAATGTACTTTGATAGTTTACAAAATATTTAGATTCCTCAATGAGTAACAACTTAAATTTACCAAGATATATGAGAGCACCGCGTATTTAAGGATATCTTCTATCCACCAATTTCTGTACGCCTTTTTATTAAAAAATTAATATTATGTTGAAATAAAATAAGTAAAAGTAAATACCAGTTACACAGCTGTCACTATCATCTTGATAAATGCAATCAAAATAAAATGGTTTGTAAAAATGACTAAATATAACAATATTAATCAGCTCAGTGAAGTACCATAGACAAAGCTTTAAAAAAAAGCAATGTCAGTAATAGCTAAGCAATGTTATTTTTTAAATGTCATGAATATGATATGTACCATGATATTATCAAAGTCATTTCAAACTATGTATTTGATTTTTTAATCTACAAGGAAAATGACTTTATAATTAAGTGACAAAGGTGCTTTGAACTATTCTATTAGTGTACGTTGTGTTGTATTTTGTGACTAATGTTAATCTCCTTGAACATAAATTTGGCACATTTTTTAAAATATTGTTTTTTTTTCGTGCGAATCATATATTACACACATTATGCAACCGATTCATAAATAATCATATTGAAAACCTTCATGTTGCTAATGTTTAAATATTTAATTCTAATACATGTGATAAGCTGATCTACAGTTTTCATACATTGCTTTATGTAAATATAATTCTCACTGGGTAAAGTTAAGTAGCACTTACATTATGGCAAGAATAAAATGATAAGAATTTTAATAAATACTAAGGCAATAATAAGATAAGTACAGTTTGGTAACCTTTACCTAAAATACTAAATAACTAAGTTAGTTGGGCCAGTAGGTATGGCTATTCATCTTATTTGACATGATCTAAAGATCTCGATAGCGACCGCCGACATTTCTAACAAATAAATTTATTTATTGCGTTTACACAACACTGTACTTATCTTATATATTATTTAATAAATAATGCTTTATATCAAATGACGCTTGCCAAAAGTTTAACTTTTCAGTTTTACAGAATGACCACGTTTAAGCTTTTTTCATATCAGTAAGATAATTTAATAAGAACGAAAGAAGATTCTTAAGATATATAATTATTTTTTTAATGAATTCTAAAAAAAAAATATTTCAATACACGACACTTGCAACATGAGGTTAAGCTCACTTAGGTCAAAGTCATTTAACATTTTTTTTAAATGTTAAATAAATTAATACAAAATTATAGATTTCAAAAGATGTGCATGTGAATGACATTCATTAGCATGCGCGCCTTATCTATAAGAAGGCCAAAGATTAATCTAGAATTTGTTAGGTTATATAAGCATCTTTCTAAAAGACATCCAAGCAACGATTCGATGCATTTTAAAGTATGGCAGGCGTCATTCTTATAATAAAGGTGAGGTGCGAAGTGTTTAAGATTTGAGAAGTTTGCCGGCTCGCTGGTTTGCCACCGCTATGCGCGTTTCGTTGCTCTCACCCTAGAACATAGAAATCGTTATAATATTTTGTACATACAAGACGTTTCTATTCAAAATTAAAATGTTTGATAACATTTAAATAACCATTATTAACTTAAATTACTATAAGACAAACGAAAACCATTTAGGAAAACCATGATAGAAACAAAATCAACTGTTAAAAAAAGGAAACAAATTCAAGATTTAAAAAATAAGACGATATAATCATACGATACAGAAGTAAAGAGGTTATATTATAATAATAGAAGAAAAAAAAAGAAACAAGAGTACATCAAAAAGAAACATTTTAAAAAAGTTGAAGAACGTAAACGCTTGATCACAAGAACATTCACATGTAACAATACGGTACATAACATAGACATAATCCATGTCTGTATTTAATTCTAATAAAACTATTAACGTATAGAAAAAAATTCTAAGTACAAATAATAAGTAAATGTTGTATATTTTAGACCAGACATTAATTATTTCGTAACATTACATGTGAGTTTTAAATACAATCTCTATAAGCCGCTTTAAATTCCGCGCCTTTGGTTCCAAGCGCCACGTTTAATAAGAAAATAAATTTAAATTGATATAAAAGCCAATGAGGCCTATCACAGAGTATATCGATTTTTTTGCATACAACATTGAGAGGAGATAAGATAACATTCGAGTAAGCCTTTTTTATTGACCTGTTTCTGCCTTTGTTTTTCATTTAATATTTTACATGACGTTTCATGTAAAATCTATTGTTTTCTTAATGACCCGATATTTCTATACTTTTCAATATTATATAATATTTAACAGATTTAACTGTTTCTATCAAGTAAATGTCAAAGTGTATGAGACTTTGCGTGGTAGGGATTATTTCTGTATTTATTTGACTGGTAATTTCATCGACAATAACATTTGTAATTTCCGTAATTACTGCGTTAAAAAGTTATTTCAGTTTGTAGTTTACAATGAAATACACACATTATTATATTATTAAGTCGACAGCCATGACCGCTGGTTGTCATGACTCATACAAATAAGTTGTCATTGTTGTCAGAAATATTTTTAACATCAAAATCATTCGTTTACCATTATCTGGCTCCGTTCATAAAATGTTCGTCTGCTACTAAATAAGTAAGCTCATTCAAAAATATAGATTTGTAAAAGTTCTCTCATCTCAAAATAGTGTACAGTCATTTGGTGCTAATAAATGAGGTAACTGTAACTAAGTTTTGAAAATTGGTGATTTTATAGATTTCGATGTGCTCTTTGCGAATTATAACTATGTTACCTCGTATCTTTGCCGCTCGCGTTTTAGCGTACTAAGTCATATTCAACATTCGTTCTGGCTAAAAACTCATTTCCACACTACCATGAGTTAGAGTAAGTGGCGCGTTTTTTTTATTGTGGCATCTCTATACAATACTTAGACTAAGAATGACCAAGACCTGACATGCCAACAAGCGTTACCACGAGAGAGTGAGATAACGATACCATTTTCCAGTGTGTTAGAGAAAAATAGAGATACGTATTTTTTGTCCTTATCGCCGTATAGGTTTGTCACAAAACATTTGTGTCAAACAAATTTCAAAGCGGGAATTTATCAGGAGTGAAAATAAGGCTTTTTGAGTGAATTACTGTGTGATTTTAAGTTTAACTAATTGTTTTCAACCCAAATACTTTAACAAATATGGTACAGTGTTGTGTTTTCGGCTGCAAAAGGCGTAATGAACGCAAATATGAAAATATAACCTTTCACACGTAAGTATAAAAAATCGCGTTTTATTGGCCTAATATTGTTTTTAATATTAACTACGATTAATTACATCACTTTTTGTTTGTTAATGTGCAGAAATAATTGAAAATAAGTGATAAAAACTAGTTTCTAAAGTGTGAAAATTTTGTAATTATCCGACCAAATTGCGTAGGTTGTCACAGCTAAAGTTTGAATGACCATTAATGTGTTAAGGTAATTTTGCAAGGTTACCAGCATTTTAGGGATAACGCATCGGCCTCTTGAAATTACCCCATATGGTGAGGAAATTTAATTTGATTTGATTTGTTTTATTGTCCTCCAGATTTCCAAAAGATGAAAATGTGTGTAAAATGTGGTTGAAGGCTACTGAACGGCAAGGTTGGGCAATAGCAAAGCTATATGTAAAAATATTTGAACGTAAGGATATATTACAGTACAAAAATATGCTGATAACTAGAGACAAGAAAATAAACTAATTTCTTCAACATACTTATTTTATTTAAGGGCCAATAAATACTATAACCTTCTAAAAATGTTTTTTTTTAATGTTATCAATCTTGATCCCGGTTACATCCTCAGCTTTCGTTTTGAAGGCCTTCTATTCTAATCTAACCGTATTTGACAGATTTTTAAAACGTTTGGAACAGTAAACGGAATAACGATTCTCCCATAATAAAGGGGAATTGTTTTAACCTGGCAAAATTAATATTTAATGTACTTTGTTGCTATCCCTTACGGGTGCACGCATATGACCGGTCTAGGTCATTCTTAGTCTAAGATACAATACAATACGCCGACTTTCTTTTGTCTTGTTGTCACTTTTTTGGTTGTACCAGGCTTCCGTCAATAACTTGAACCCTGTGTTTCGGAAACAAATCACTGGAGACTTATTTTCAGTGACGGCCTTCAGTGTTTTTATGTTTGGGCGGTAATCACCTTAAATTTTAGTCATCAGATCGTCCAGAGAAAACTGACACTCTTCAGAATTCTTTTCGAGATAAGAGTCAATATGTATACTGCTTTGCAGTATCAGTCTCGTTTGCATACGGACCTCTTTTTATAATTTCCTCAGTCGGTGGTGCTTGATACATTTTTTTCGCGCACGAGTTGTGATACTGTGCATCGGCTGCGACCAACTCATTAACATGCTCGAGACGCTCTTTCCAGGTAAAACTACCAAATGATTGTACTATAGTCATCTATTATATATTGCTAGCGGTACGGGATCTGCCGTTCGTCCTTAACTCAAATCATTTTTAACATGTTTGTATCAGAAATTGTACTAAATAAATAAATCATTAAATATTTGTTATTGTACCACAGGCAATCACGAATGTAATTGAACTTATTTTCTCTTAAGTAGCAGTGGAGGCACTGTCTTGCTCCTCAGAAGTATAAAATAAATTCACAATAGGATTTTGGTTATGTACTTAGAATACACGTAAATTATATTTCACCAACAATTTAAAATAATGTTATCTATATCTCCTTTATTTTAGCGGCCATGTATTTTCCAACGAGAATATTACTTTTTTGACCAAATACGAATATCTTTGGTTTAGATAACCTGAGTTAGGCCTTTATGCTTTTAGGCTTTTAATGTACAAGCTGTGCTCAGTTTATTATTAGTGCATTTATTACAAAATATACTCACAGTTTGCGCCGATGTATTGTGTGTTTAGTTGTAGTGTGTGTGTTGGTCTCGTGGAGACTAACAAGTTCGAAAATTGTCTTCCGATTTTAAGGAGCGTTATATATATATAGCGTTATTTAAGGAGCGTAATATATAAGTCTTGTGATATCGATCTAATGTACTACGTGTTAAAGTTGGTTTTAGACTTCAAAGTTTATTTATTACCCAAAGTATATTGTTTTTCCTATACTTCTTAATTTTTATTTGTTATAATAACAAGTTCTAACTGATTTAATTTAAATTCATTAAAGTTTGATAAACGTTTAAAATATGCTTCATTTTGTTAACATAGATTCTATTCATCTTAATAAATATCAGAAAAAGGGAAAATAAAATAACTTAAAATCGTCTTATAAACGAAATGATTTATTTTCTCACAAAATAAATAAAAAATAAAATATGTTTATAAATTATAATACTTTATTCGCTAAGTTAAAATAGCTACATTGTAATACTATGTATGTTATTTTAGTTTTAATTCATACTTTTATATTTTATAGAAGCAGATATGTTAGTGCTAGATATGTTAAAGCTATTTAATAAGATTCAGATTATCAATTTTATATATATTTGACTACGTTCAGAAAAAGCTACCAGTGGAATAACAAAATTATATTTTTTGTTTGAGCTTTTATTAGTTTTAGTGCTCTTACCCACCATGTCGGCATCTCAACCGTGCGACATAGTGTGTCGGAGGCCTTACTAAACAAGTTAAAAGACATAAATGCTTCTATAAAAAGTATATACGAAATAAATTGTGAGATCTGTAGTTTTAGATACAGTTGATATTCTCAAGACATGTGACTGGCTAAAGTATATTACTTAAATTCAAACTATTATCACATATCAACCCATTCCTATAGCTCCACTCAAATATAACACCTATTCATCCCTCCTTAGAACTCTATTTCGAAACTTTCACAAACAGCACTTGTCTGTATACTTCTTATAATTGTAGACTCAACTAATATGCACCAAATAATGTAATTTTAATGAAAAAGCGAAAGTAAACGATTTATTCTTGGAAGATAGGTAAGAATAAATACAAAAAATTGAAATTTGATCCCAATAATACACAATTATCTGTATAATAAAAATCTTTCATTTACTGTTAATAATATTATACAAATCTATGTATGCAATGACATATAATATGTATGCGTCAAGCGATATCTCCTAGCAATAACAGTAACACTACACGTTAACAAGGAGTAAATGTATTTTCTCAAAATAATAAATCTCGCTATTACCTTCTCCATTGCTTAATTGTATATGTTAGCCATTTTATATAGGTACACATGAAACGATAGCTAAATTTGATTATTTTTTTTTGTAACATTTCATACTGCATAAAATGAGCGTCTTTGATAACAATAATAAAAAAAAAATTGTGGTAATAAGTATTAGTTTTGAGAAAAAAAGAATTTGGACTATCTATCATAAGCCATTTTTTTTTTTACGTTCGTTCGTGTTTAAGTATCTACTCTAAAACTGAAATCGTGGAAAGTAAAACAAATAGGGCACTGCTGCCTTGGTCATTTATTATTGGTGAGCAATTGGAATGTATTAATTACAATGTTTTTATTATTATAAGCCGCGAGTGACAGAGATAAAATTCCGACTGTTCATTTTATACAGTACTATGTACTAATTATTATATTTATAACTAACGTTACAGTTGGATAACAATATCTCGTGATAGAAGAGGAACAATAGGCAAAATATTTAATTATATTAAAGTAAACTTTGGCCGGTTGCAGATTCACCCATTTTTCATTAAGATAAGAAACTAACAAGACAAATCATAATTATAGTTAATATTACATTCACAAAAACTCTTTCTTTAATATAAATTTATATATTTACATAATTAGATTTGGCTTGAATTAAACAATAACCTACATATTCATAAACGTCACTATATTTTAAGCAACAGTTTTGTGTTATTTTCAACTTTAAAGCTTTAAAATTAAGTTCAAAATATCACAGAGGATTTGCTTAAAATTTAATAATATTTATGCATCAACGAGTAAATATGTACTATAACAGTAACTGCAACCGGTACGCACGAGTATTAAGTTATAGCCCGCGCTAATGACCACGAGACCGTGTATGTGTGTGTGTATCGTGTGGTTGTGTGTATCCGCTGCTGTTTACTTGAGGAGCTCGTGCGCACGCTGGTTCGCCAGAGTTATCCTCGTTTCGTTCGATTCGCCCTAAGATAGAACACGCGCTTTTTGTATGTTGTTCAATTTACAGCGACTTTTTAGCTTCAATTTATGTTATCGGCCAATTTTTTTAATAAAAAATCCACGATTTTACATAAAGTTTTTTTTTTGTGTAATGGCCTCAAGTCGCTGTCTTTTGAAACAGGTAATGTTTAGTTAGCTTTCAATGTGCATGAGAGTGTTAGTTATGACGGCTAGTTAGAGGTATGTTAGTCAGTCGGATGGTTGCGAGAGCTACTGATCATTGGATTCACAATGGACGTGTGGACGGATGTGTTTTGGAGTTTTCGGTAACTTGTCATGTCACTCGTAACACACTTAGAAAAAATACAACAGCCAATTCTAATAACAAACTCTACATATGGAAGAGACATGCGTCGAGGAAGGAGGTCAGGAGTGATATTATTGCCAGATAAGCGAGTGACAAGAGATTTGGATGCCAGTAAGCCAGAAGATAGTCAGTACATATGGAAGGATCTATTCGCACTTTCACTGCTAAACGTGACAGGCACAGAGCTATAGATGGTGAAAATGTTAGTGAACAGTCCAACACAACAAAGTTTGTTTTAAAAAATTTGTTGTGCCTTACAACATTAAATTTAACCCACTTTTAACTTCGGCCTAAATGATTAATTAAATCGTTTCTTTTTTTAAAATTTAAATTAGTATATTTGGGTTAAGTTTAAATTAGTATATTTGGGTTAAGTTTAACATTGTATAGCTTTAATAATAACCACAACACTCAAATTTAAAATCAATAAGCATTATTGACAGTAGTATTTAATTTCTGAAACTCGTCAATGTTCATAATAAGAAACACAATAGAAGATTTTTAATTAAAGTACTCTATTGAAGTATACGCAAATCCGTTTCTTTTCATAAAACTGATTTTATAAACAGTAATACTTATCATATCACTTTATTTTGTACAACAGATTAATTACAACGGTATTTTAAAACTAGGAAGTACAATACAATTTGGTTATCAAATCCATTGTTATAATTCGAACATAAAACTATTTTACTAGCTGTTAAAGGTAAAGGAATTTATTTTAACAGAATAGCACATAACCTCTTGCATTATGTGTTGAAAAGTTGTATTAGAACTATTTTAAGACAGACCTATTTAAGCTATAAATTACTGTCTTTTATTAAAATATTTTTTTTTTCTTATAAAAAAAGTTTGTCGATGTATCTGTATTCTAAGTTTAAATATTACATTATGCTTATTTTTTTCGTCATTAGTAATCGCTGCATTCGAAATTCGAATTATTTGATTTTCGAATTTGCGTACACATTTCCAATAAAGGGAATGCAACATTGACAAGTTAGTAGGTCGTACCTTGCGGTTGATGCGGTCGATCTGGCGGTTCTGGTTCTCCAGTTCGGAGCCCATGTCGAGCGCCATGTTGCGAAGATTGCCGATCATAGTGTTCACCTGTCCCATGTTCTCTTCCATTTCATCCTCGCGAGCGTCATTTGTTATCCTAGATAAAATTTGTTATCAAAAGCTTGATTATTATGTATGTGATGTCTATAAACATATAGGTGGGTTTTGCTTACGATTTTAATTTTGTTTTGAATTTAACTCCTTAAAGAACGATTTCCGTATTTAGACCGCGGTATGAAAATTTTATGTAGACTTAAATCGAGCATTAACTAAAAGTAAGGCTGTATGCTGCAGCGCTTAGTCCGTAGTTATGTCGTCTAGTAAACTATTAAAAAGCGCTAGAACGCTTATGATTCTGGATAGTTTGCCCGCGACCAAAATGTCATAAGCGCTAAGATTTTAATGGCGATAGCGCTAGTATGGGTGCGCAAAGTTCAAAATACTTTAACGCTCCAGAGTGAGGTTACCCTCATTCGATGAAAAGCAACGAGAGGAATGCTTAACATTGATTTTTTTGTTGAGCCATGATACTACTCCGGTTGAGCCAGCCTATTTATCTAACGATAAAGTTACTTTGGAATCTTTGTAACCAGTATGTAAGGTAGCCCTCGACACGTACAATGGTCCACTTAAAGGACTAAGTGCGGAAACCACCCACATAACATAGAACATAGAAGGTAGCCTCGGTTATTTATTGTAGTCCTGAGGATGTATAGATCGATTCTCAAGATAAGAAAGGTGTATTCTTGATTCTGTCACAAATTTTTCTTTCTTATCGCTGTCGCCGTAATAGGAATCAAGAGTCTCACCAATAATATTGATGCCTTACCTTCCTATGTATCCAGCTTGTGGACCTATGCCGTTGCGTTCGTCCATTACTCTCTGCGGCTGGTTGTTCACCACTTTACCATCATCGTTGCCTTTCCACGTACCGTCGTCTTCCTTGAACGATGCACCCCTGAAAACCCGAAACAATATCTTCAAGTACCATAAAAATTAAAGACGAAATGCAGATCAACCAAAGCAGGTATTTAAACATAAACATGGTTAATAATTTATTAAAACGTATTAAAATCATTCGTTATTCAATGCTAGCACATTATACTTCATATGTATATATTAATTAATGATTTTGCTGTAATAATGCAGTACGCACTTGTTGCACGGCAGGACACAAATGCCGCAACATTTCTCCATGCCCGAAAGATTCTTCTCGGCTTCGCGCATATCGGCGTTGATCTGGTCCATGCCTTCCTCGATTCTGTCCAATTGCTCTGTTCACACACCACAACAATAGTTTTAGATCCGCTCTGGTAAGTAATCGTTCAAATGTGTACAAGCTCCTATCTCTATTAATCGCGATTTAATTTTTGATATTTTTTTTTTGAAACTCGATTGTAAATTCTCAACGCTCTCGACAATAACCGGCACTAAGTGTAAGACATTGTATCTGGTAACAGTAGCCGAGTTTAATTGAACTATTTAAAGTCATGCAAGCTGACATTAACCTACAGCAATACTATAACAACGCTAATTCGAAGCATTCTAAAATTATTTAGGTTTAATTTCTTGAGGTGCTTGTGTTGTTCATGTCTTACACTTGATCCAGTTAAAACTAATAGAAAATTAATTTTTTACCTTGTTTAAAAATGATGTATGTGCTGACACTAAGTGATTACATTACCGTATTCGAAGTGACTAACAAATACAAAACTTATCTAGATATAATTTAGTCAAAGTCAAAAAAACTAAGTCATGCAATTAATAGCAATATTGAAAGAGACGTGCATAGCTGGATGCGTGAGAATAAACTAAACAAAATAGTTGATACTGTTTAACTCATTCAGATAATCTAAGCGTCCCGATCGCATTCAGACTATATCGAGTGGTGAGGGAGCGCAGAGATCAATCGATGCAGTTTATACACTAGTTTTATTTATGATCATGACAAACAATTTTTACCTTCAGTTTTATCCTTTATAAATAAACTGTTAGCAGATGTTCAATCGATAATAATTTATTTTTATAAATTCATTGCCATTCAACAACTTTCGTAAATTATCTGAACTGGCATTTCAGACAAAAGCTTACTAAATTATGAATGATGCAAAATAGTATGTTCTACTTGGATGCTTACCGCCCTGTTCATCCAGCATGACCAGGGTTTTCATGCCCACCTCGTGACTCTACAACACAATAATGATGTCACTATAGCTCGCCAAACGAATGCGGTGAGGAGTCGGGTGCGGCGCGCGCGCTTGCTTGGCGCTAGGCCACATGCACCTCACTCAACTCAATACCACACAACTCAAATTGATAACTAAACAGAAACAAACGATACATGGCCATGACGGGATGGAGGGCGGCTGCTGCGATATATAATCGCATGCCCACCGCGCCACCATACACATCATGAGGTAAAATAAATCAACTTAGCAAATGAGCGTATCCATAAAGCCATTCCTAAATGAAACGTGAAAATAGCAAAGTATTGATTTAGTTGAAGAAGAAAATGAACAAACTAATATGTAGTGTTGCGAGGAGCGAACGGCGCTGCCGACCTCGCAGATAGACACAGATCGCATCGAGCTAACAGTTACCTAAATCTAACATTAACAGTACGCTGCCAGCCATGGAGATGAAGGCGTACACCATTTACTCTAAACGTCCAAAAGACACTCGGTAAACGCGCATTCATTTCAGTACCGCAGTATCAATACGAGAAGAGAACAGTAGATTTGGAAAGATAAATAAATATACCTATAAAAAGCGTATCGATCAAATATCAACGGAAGAACTAAACAGATTGCGCAGCTCATTCAAATTAAATCTTCAGCAAAAGGTAGAGTAAGAGTCTTTTGCGACAATTAGCAACGAACGGCCATCGGGCTTTTCTATTTACACTATTTTGTCAAGGTCATCCCCATCGAAACATAGATACACACGCAACATCGATCTTAGATAAGTTGTTATTAAAGAGAAACGTCAAAGAAAAACAAAGAGATTAATTTCATTAATTGCACATTCAAACACAGACGTTCTCACGTTTCGACTACCCACGTGTCAGTTTAACTCTTACCGCCCTGGTGACTCAACATATGAAGCGCTTGCCCCCCGGCGTCCTCGCTCTATACATAAAATACAAATCAAAATAATATATCATAGGAGAGAGTTGGGGGTGTGTGGGTGGGTGGGTGCGGTGCGCCGGTAGGGTACGGCACGCACGAGACGCGCGCGCGTGCGGTGCGCGTGAGCAGCGGCGAGTGCGGCGAGCGTGGCGTGTCGCGAGAGCGTTCGCGCTACGGCGGAGGCGACGGGCGGCGTGCGTGCGCGGCGTGCGGGCAAGCGCGCGGCCGCCGCGCCCGCATCGTGCCGAACCGCAACTGGCACGGAGCGTGCGCGCGCGGCGACCGAAGCAGCTCGCCGCTAACACACACTACTCGATCCACAACGACATGCATGCAGTGAAGCTTGCAAGTAAAACCAGATTCAGTTTCATCTGTGCTCAGTTTCATATGATTCATGATATTTTGTGTGATGTCAAGAGTCGTGCGTTGAGGAGAAGCGTTTCGAATTTACTTTGCTCGTTCATTTAGATTCGTTTATGTGAATTCAGTAAGGTTGTTAATTAAGAGTCGAGTACGAACATCTGAAATGCACAATGTATCGGTACTAACCGAATTTATACGGTTTGTAATGTCGATTAGTTCGGCCTGCCTGACGTCGTAGAAGATAGAGCTCATTGTTAAGTTGTGCAAAGTGGTGTATAATATCTACATAACGAATAACTATACAAAGATGTGGGTTTTCCGTGATAATCTCCGTGTGTGAGTTAACAATGTAAATCGGTAATATTTTCTGAGGATGCCCGCACCTTTGCATTGGAATAGCGGTGATGTAATTTTAAATAGATAAATCAATGCGATACCCCCTTAATCTCTTCTACATCGATGAGCCCATCTTCGGGTCGGCTGAAAACCCTACGATGCTCAACAAAGTTAGCGAAAAAGGATAAAATAGATAAAATTGTAAATAACGTAGTGTTGCAAATTTTGCAGATCACTCACCTCCCTGGTCGTCTAGAGCGACCAGAGTACGAATGCCGGCCTCCTTGCTCTACGCCGCAGAAACAAAAAGTCACAGAGCATGTTAGTTGTGAGGGGTACAGTAGAGTGAGTGGACAGTGGACGGTCGCTATTACTCACTGCCGGCAGCAGCCAGCGAGTGCCGTGTTCCGACTACATGTACGAGTACAGTCAATTGTAGTGTTGCACACCAGGAACGGAACCTTCCCCCACAATATCACGACCATTAGAGAGACACACAAATAACTGTCGCTACACTGTGCTAAGAAGATATCGTTTCTGGTGACTGAACAGTGTTGTTGAGTTATGCTGAGTCTGTACTGTGTTGTCGTAACATGTTGTATTTTAAGGCAGTTATTTCACACATTAAAAGTTAAAACATATCATATATTTACAGAAAAAAGTATGTTTAAAACAATTACATAACATAATATAGAAAAACAAAGGTATTTTGTAGTACAAAATAGTAGAATGTATTTTGTGTGAGAGTGGTTTAGGTGTAGCTCGATATTTTTGTTGGAGTTCAGTGGCAGGTACGGGGGTGTGTACACGCCCACATATTGACAGTAATGTGAATGTTCGAGAAGGCATGAAATCATACAACAAAATAGATGTACAGTCAACAACAGAGAGCAGCCACTACACAGAGACCTAATTTACAGATTTAACTAAAACAGGATAGAACGAACATCAACATACACTGATCACGGTACATAACATTTCATTGGCAAAGTTCGCTAGATCAGTTAGTGTTGGAATGTTTAAATATAGAAACATAAAGAAACAGAGAATAACAAATTCATCTATGAAGAATAGAAGTATCGTAACCGAGACTGAAAATGTAACAGTAAATAGAAAGTGCGTTGAAAAGAGTGAGTCAGCCTCGGAGTCGGATTCGTTTAGGGTACAATCCGAGTGTCAGAAAAGGGTCTCATTTAGAAAGCAAGCCCAAGCACAATGGATTGACATTGTCAGACTCAAAAGCGCACGTATTTCGGTCAAATTACGTACTATAATGGGGATTCTAAATGTTAGAAAAGTAACTAAATATGGGACTCGGATTCTATTAACGTCAATGGTAGGCTTCATGCTTTGAAACCTAAAACAGCATTCGGGCCAAATTATAGGAGCTGACGGTTAAACACTCTGTTTTGACTTAATGAAATTAGCCTCGTTAAGAAAATATTGGTTGAGGCAGCGTTTAGGTACACAATTTAGTTAATTAACAGTCAGCGCCGAAGGCCGGGTCGCTCGGGATGTTAAATATAATCACATAAAATGTACAGTTCACTACCAACACAAAGGGCTATAGATGTCTAACATTTTCGGACACAATAAGGCACGGATCATGCAACACCCATATATGTATGGTTATATTAACACATAGTACTCATTACATATCATATAATATACTTAATGTAGGATTAACATAAAATAAATAAGGATATATGACCGAAGAACTACAATAGATATACATACACACATTTAGAAATAAGGTAAACAAAATATAAAATAGCGACATCGAAACACAACAGCCAGGGTTAGCAGAGGCTGCGCCCTAGGGGGTACGGTGGGACGGGCGTCAGAGACCAAACCGAGCTTGGGGCTATCCAGGACACTTCCGCTATACCCCTCACTCCCTCGCATCGAGAACACCTCTCTCACAGATCATTACAAATAATTCACATAATCGATAACAGAACTCAACACAGTTAAACTATGAGGGGAAACAAATGTTTAATTTCAACTGAAACGCGGCTAGAGGTATTATAAACCGCACACGTTTGATTTGTCTAACTTCTTTGCAATTTAACAATAGTCATGAAGGAACTTCCAGATTAAGCCGCACGCTTGGAAAATTAAGAGGTCAATTTAATCATTAATACATTATTAGGGTACATTTGACATATTCTATGATAGAGAAGAATTTGATACAAACATTTTATTGAAATGATTTAAATTCTTTAAGATTTACAAAAGCTTTCAGTTAATAACTTTCATTAGTACATTTAAAATCTCTTTAAAAGTTTTATATCAAATTCTTGGTTTCCAGAATAAAGATCAATATGATTGTTGATTTAATTTTTGGAGGCATTCTCGGCATTATTGCTATTTCACTTAAAAGTATGTATGTTGCTTATACAATAATTTTAAATTGAGCCAATTTTAAATTGGCTTGTATCAAAAATTATGGATTGCTCTCCAAATAATTTCAAATCTTATCTAATATTAAAACATTTATAAGTAAATGTTAACCGAACTCACCTCTTCGCATAGTTGCATCATCCGCCGCGTGGACTCCAAAGACTGAAATATTATAATTATTGATTATTTATGGATTATTTTCTTATTAATTTTGAAAAACTCTTAGGATGATTGTAAAGTTACAATTTTTACAGTCATTATAAAATGTATAACTTGATGAACTTTTGTCTGCGACGAGGCGCTAAAGATTGTCGTACTGTATATGTCTATTATTATTTTATTTCCAAAAACATAAATATTTGGGAAACACACACAAGCATTAAAACTTTTTAAAGTTTGTGAAGTTTTATTCCTAGGTTTAGGAGCGTAGGATTGACAGTTAATTACATGAAATAAACTTTTCGTTTATAGTCAATTGTTTCTATTTTTGCCTAAAATCATCAACAGCTTTTACTAGTCGACTTCTGGACATAGGCCTCCTTGAGGTGCACACCCCTCACTCTGATAATCTAATGGGACGGCTATCTGACATTACCAGAAAGAGATAGAGAGGCGCAATACCAATGGTTGTACGTACTCTGTGAGGCATGGAGATCAGACATTTTATATATTCAGAAAAGTCAGTAATATTTTTTAGACCCGAGATCTCACCTCGCTCAGAACAACGAGGCAGTTGAAACATGACCAATTCGTCCAACGAAACAACAACAGTACAATGTATAGTTATACATACGTCATCGGTAACTTGTCCAGCGCGTAGCTGGAGCTGTTCGAGTTCGCTGCTGGGAGCGCCATTCTCGGCGGGTGGAGCAGCAGCAGGCATCCTGGAACAACAGGCATTCAATTTCTATAAATTACATTACTAATAGTATGCATAAAAAAGAAAATTAGAACTTGTGTGTAGGAACAATTTCCCATAAAAAATATCATAAAAAATGAACAGCAGGGGATGGCGGTAGGCTGAAGAAAATTAATTGGTCTAATTATTAATAATATAAATAATAATAATAACATAATATTGACACATTTTGAAGAATATTTGTCATGTTGTAAGGTTGTATCGATAAATGCTTTTTACTACTGGAAAGCAACGTATATAAACTCTCTCAACCATAATAAACCATAGAGAAAAGTCATACTTTAACTGTTTTGTTTGTATACCAATACCTATACACCCATGCGGTTATAAGAACATACAAACAAGTCCGAATACTAATTTATGTTCTCAGACTTTTACCCTGTAGCGCGTAAAAGCTTCTAATAGCTCTTTTTTAAAGTATAGTCACCGATCCCCAAAGACAGAAAAATTTTATAACGTAATTTGAAATGATTGTATCAAATGTCGATCGCAACTTAGTTAAATGTTGTTTCACAACTTAATAATAAGTGCTAGGAAGATGAAATTTTGCCTAAACACGTGTTCTTGTCACGTCGAAAAACTGCTACAATAAAATCATGAAAAATATTTATATTTGGGGTACCTCCCCTACATGTAAAGTAGGGATGTTTTTTTTCTCGCATATACCCCATTGTTTGGGGGTAACATTAGATAGTTTCTTTAAAAACATTTAGAGGTTGCTAAGACGATTTCTTGTTTAGGGTATTCGTTTGTGAGTTACTCAACTCTAAAGAGCATTTTTTTCTTAAAAGATGGGGTCTCTAAAAGCTAAACGGCTGGCTCTAGAAATCTGAAAAAAATCATTAGGGTAGTCCATGTGTTGAACTTTAAAGGAAAACTTAGATAACTTTATTAGTTCAGGAGTTATAGAGGCCTTCAATAACTGAGAGGACGAGAGGGAGAGGTTGTAAAATACGCTTACTTAGAAATCTTCATCTAAAAATAAAGAAATAATAAGTAAACATAACACTTACCTATTGGACACGATTTCCATTATGGGTGACTACGGAACCCTACTTTCTACGATTTCTTTTAGATAATTATGTGGACTGATTAATATGAAATTTGCCACAGTTAAAGTTTATATGAAGCATGTGCAGGAAGTAAAATTCGAAAAAAATAATTAATTATGATCGAGTTTCACAATCAATTCACAACAGTCCAAATTTGTAACACAAATTGAAGAGTAAAATAGTAAACCTGATTAAAGTGCGTTGATAATTAGGCATGTCTCAATGTTAAAAATCTTTTCTTTGCCGCTTTGTGAAACATGATTGAAAGCTATTTTAAAGTTTTTAGTAGCACTAGAGGAATCAGAGTTTATCTTATCCTTTTAATCTAAAGAATTAGTTGTTTAAATTTACATACAATTGCCTTTTATATTAGTAGTATACTTACTCAATTTTCGTTTTTGATTTAACCGGCTTTAATCTTGCTGTAAAGTGCCTTAATACTGGGGGTTCATATTCAAAATTCAAACCAGCCAATGTTAAAAACTTGTCTTTTAGACGGATTAGTGCGTCGGCGATGTAATCCATGTGGTCATTAGTATACACCCGACGAGCAATTGTTAAGCGCAAAAATTCCATACTGCAATGTTTCTGCTTTTTGGTTATCGGATCTCTACCCAGCAGTAATGAACCGATTTCAACACCTCGCACACCAGATTCTAGATAAAGCGCATTAGCCACTGCCTGAGCAGGGAACTGATGCCCAGGAATGTGTGGCACTAACTTCGAGCAGTCAACAAACACTGCATGGCCGCCAGTAGGATATTGGATTTTAATGCCACCTTCTAGTAATCTAGCTCCCAAATATTCAACTTGACCAATTCGGTAACGAAGGTAGTCCTCTTGAGTACCCTCTTCAAGTCCCCTTACCATTGCAGCTATATCACGTCCAGCTAGCCCTCCGTAAGTTATAAATCCTTCCATTGGAATACAGCGTTGTACGGTATATTGGAATAAAATTGCATTATTTTTAATACATATCATGCCCCCGTTATTTAAAAGTGGATCTTTTTTTGCAGACATAGTTAAACCATCAGCGTATTTAAACATCTCCAGTATAATTTTTTTAATACTCGATTTCTTATACATTGGATCGCGTTTCTTAATAAAGTATGCATTTTCACAGAAACGTGCCGAGTCCATAACAACAAATATATTGTGGCTTTTGGCTATCTCGTACACATCTTTCAGGTTACTCATAGAAACAGGTTGTCCGCCTGCACTGTTACAGGTGATAGTAGGTACAATAGCGACGACGTTATCAGCATCATATTCTGATATTTTATCTTTTAATGCCTCAATATCCAAGTTACCTTTCCAATCATAATAGGTTTCAAAATCGAATGCTTTACTGGTAATAACGTTAATGGCCTTGCAACCGTTTAGTTCGACATGAGCAGCAGTTGTATCAAAATGAAAGTTAGAAATAAATACTGGATTTTTGACTTTACACGTCATTTGTTTGTATTTCAATAAAACTGGAAACAGAACATTTTCTGCTCCACGTCCTTGGTGTGTAGGTATCACATAGTTATAGTCAAATAACTCCTTCACTTTATTTTTTAATTCATAATAGTTCCTAGAACCCGCATAAGCTTCATCTCCTCTGAATAGAGCAGCCCATTGATGGTCACTCATGGCACTAGTACCGGAATCTGATAGCAAATCAATGTACACGGCACTACTTGGTAATAAGAATAGATTATAACCAGCTTTTTTTAATTCTGCTTCACGTTCTTTTCTCGTTGGAATTCTAATGTTCTCAACCATTTTAATTCGAAAAGGCTCTACAATCCTTTTTGCCATGATTATAAGACTAATATAGAATTATAAAAGAAAAAAAAATCGATTAGATTTTTGGAATAAAAAAAACTAAAACTATAGTCACTGTTTCCTTTTACATAAACAGAATAAAGTATGTATAAATACACACACAAGTTGAGTACCAGTGTACACGGCTGTTTGTTCAAAACTAATTTCAACTTTACTGAGAGACAGCGCGAGTGATCAGGACTGTGTCGCGGCAAACACTATTATAATATTTCAAAATCCAAAACTTTTTAATACGGATAGTCTTATTTATGAATGCGGGTGTTGACAGACTTGTACATTATTGTCGTCATAGTATTTGTAATAAAAACATGAAATAACGTATGAGATGACGCCAATTATAGTAAATACACAACGAGAACGTGTTTTATTGAATAGGGAAACTCACCTAATTCGTGAGGCTTTTTTATTCAAAGAAAAGTTTTATTCTATAGACGCTCATGGTATCATGACTAACAGTCACCCATCCAGATACTGAATGTGCCGACGTTGCTTAGTCTCGGGTGATTGTTCCTAATCGAACGAAAACTATTTTAACTGAACGTTTCATTGGTTGTTAAAATAAAGAGTATGTATACGAAACTGTATGTCTGTCGGTACGTTTCATGACTAAATCGCAGCACCGATTTCAATAAAACTTAGCGTGGAGATACTTTGATTCTTGAGCACGGAGAACGACTACTTTCTATCGCGAATAGATTACCTTCTACTGCCAAAGTTAGTAATGATATAAAACAAAAGTCCTGATTCCTTAAAACTAATGAACTGAAAAAAAAAACAAGTACCACAAAATCTGACTGACTGACGAACTTCCTGACGTCAGCACTGAATAAATTGAAATACTAATAAAACATCTAAAACAGCTGCCCGAAGTACAGTCCACAACTAAGCCAGGACTACTAAGGTCCATTCCTAAAGTTAGTGGAAACCCTGTCCTTAAAAGCTCTGTCCAGTAACTTTAGCGATATTTACCTCTTTTTTCCATAAAAGGAGAACTCCCAAGAGCGGACAGGAGTTTTAATTTTACAGGGGGACAAGACCCTTCTGAAGAACTACCGCCCTATATGGTTCTTGAGACGGACGTGTCTCAGGAACCTTAAAGTTCCAAGTTGTTTTCTAGAGTTATCACAAATAGGCTGACGCAACAGCTGTAAGACTTCCAACCATCGGAGCAGGAGACACTATGAGTAAGAGTATGACCTGGGGATGTGATTTCCCTGAAACTGTTTGCGAATGCGTTAAAAGATGTCTTCAAGACTAGACTGGAATAGCCGAGGAATCAAACGGCAAATAGATCTCCCAATCAAAGTTTGTCTATACACTTAAAGTCGCTAAAAGACCTATGAGAGCTATGCTCAGAGTCTCTGTAAAACATTACATTAGTGACGAAGTTGTTTCAGATTCCGTCAGAGAACTTAGACAACCGATGTCGCTCTGTAAGTTAGTAAGATGAAGTGGCAATGGGCTTAGGTAACCCCTGAAGAAATCGTATTCTAGAGTAGAGACCGCGTCTTGGCAAGATGGCGGGACGACAAGACGGTGATTGGATGTAAAAAAACAGATCGGGCTCAGAGGTATGCCCTAGGAGAAGTCTCTTCCAAGTGGTAGACTGTAACGAATTGATGATAACGATGACGAAGTCCCCGTCACATTAGTAAAGTCCGTCACTCTCTCGCTTATGATTTACATATTTGGATAAGTATACATAGAAGACCGTAGAGGTCAAGATTTACAAAGTTTTCGAAGGCCATTTGAATTAATTTTACCAGTGTTCCTGTTTTGAAGATATACAACCCCAATCTACTAACAGAGTTACACACAGATGCATCTAGTCATGCTTTGGCTGCAATCCTACGGCAATTACATTTAGATGGTGAGTGTATATTACATCCTCTGTATTATATGAGCCACAAGACAACAGAAGACGAAAGCAAATACTCAAGCTATGAGCTAGAGGCACTTGTAGCAGTTGCGGCTGTAAAGAAGTTCAGACATTATTTGTATATGGCTTATCTTTCAAGATAATCACAGATTGTAAAGCCTTGAACAAACTTTGAAGAAGAAAGATTGTTAAATCTTTCTTCGGTGTTAACCAAAGGTGACCAGATGGGTGTTTATGCTGGATGAGTATGATTATGAAGTCGAGCACAGAACTAGTAAAAAATAATGAAACATGCAGACGCCCTTAGTAGAAACCCATATGTAGCCACTGTGGTCTGTCTGCAAATATAATAGAAAATGAGAGAGCTGATACTGAAAGAAGGACATTATAATGATTTTTTGATTGATAATGACATCTTGTATAAAGGAGAAGAGGAGCAATTAGTAGTTCCAAGTATTATGGTTAAAGAAATATTAAAGAAAGTTCATCAAAAGGGTCACTTTTCAATAAGAAGAATGTACGTAGCTATCGGTAAAGATTACTGTAATAAAAACATGGATAAAAGAATTGAAGAAGCAGTCTTAAGCTGTATACCTTGCCTACTAGCAACAAGGAAAGAAGGAAAGCTAATTGGTTTTCTTAATCCCATAGACAAAGAAGGAATCCGTCTGCACACTAGATCACATAGGACCATTTACAGAAACGACGAAGCAGTACAATTATATACTTGCAATGATAGATGCATTTCCTTAGTTTACACGGCTTTTCCCTACCAAGTCCAATTCAACTGCAGAAGTATTAAACAAGTTGAGGATCCATCAGCAAACATTTGGTAAC
Organism: Phragmatobia fuliginosa; assembly: GCA_932526445.1. Classification (NCBI taxonomy): domain Eukaryota; kingdom Metazoa; phylum Arthropoda; class Insecta; order Lepidoptera; family Erebidae; genus Phragmatobia; species Phragmatobia fuliginosa. The sequence goes on along the minus strand of OW052074.1, from coordinate 10,575,772 downwards.
CCAACCAGAATCATAACCAAAAAAAAATCTCCACTAGGAAAAACAGTTACAGCGTTACCAGTAGAGATTTTGCATAGAGTATTGTAAAGAGGAATCTATACAGTATGGCAAGATAACTACCGGAGTGCAACGAGGAAATGGGCAAGTAGAGAGTGCTCATCATATACTAATACCAGTACTAATCAAGCTTTGTATAGAAGACCAATCACAGTGGAATAGACATGTTGGAGGAGTCCAGCGAGCATTGAACATTACCTATCAGAGATCAATGAATACTTCACCATTTCAATTAATTATTGGCACAAAGATGAGATGTAAAGAAGATATTGAGGTGATAAATCTTATACAACAAGAAATAGTTTATACTTTTAATGAAGACAGAGAAAATTTAAGATTAAAAGCTCAGGAACAGCTTCAGAAAGTCCAAGAGCAAACAAGAAAACCTTTAATGAAAATGGGAAAACTAGTACAAAGTATAAGTTGAACGAATTAGTATAGCCAATAAACGGACACAGTTCGCCACAGGACTAAAAGTCAAACCTGAATACTTTGGAAAATACAGAGTTACTAAGGGTAATAGGAATGATAGGTATGATGTAGAGAAGATTTATGACACAACTGAAGGGCCAAAGAGCACGTCCAGCTCTGCGAACAACATGAAAATATGGCCCGGTAAGCATGACTGAACATATGATGATGTATTTGTGTGATGATATTACTGCTCAGGAACGTCACCGATTTTAATTTATGTATACCTTATGATGCAACTTTATTGTCTTACAGAGTGTTAAGTTCACCATACTAATTTTTGTGTTTGTTAAGAAATAATGTTAAATTTGTATTTTTCTTTGAACTGTTTATAACATTATAAAAGATAAAGATGATAAAAAGTGTTTATATAAGTGAATCACTCAAACTTTTGTATACCTACTACTAATTAAAATTGTAACTGATTTAAGTGTTGTAAAACAGTGCTTTTGGTTTATTTGTTTAAAATTAGTTAAGTTAGTTAAGGGAGGAGTGAGGATGGTGTTCTTGTAAGATGGGCTAAGGTGTGAATGAGAGGAGAGAGAGAGAAGAATGGCGGTGGGAACGTTGTGTGTGAAAAGAAGTTACAAAATATACTAAGTCGTTAAAGATTGTTATGAAAGTTACATAATCGTGTGTGTCGAAGAAAATAAAGAAACTACTTTATAGAACATAACTTTATTTTATTGGCCACGATCACCTTTCTACATATTATGTTCGTGAAAAATCTAATATTTATTTACAAAAACATAAAATTTAAGTATCTGTTTGTAATGTCATATGAATAGTTTTTACCTAAGTGCATATGTAAGTATATTTATTAGAACATTTACATTACGAACCGTATACCTTACTTAGATTACGGTACGGTCTTAAGACATTATGAACTCTCACTACTTGCCCATTTCCTTTACAATATTCTATACAAAATCTCCACTAGTAAACGCTGTACCACAGTTATGATTGTTGATTGTTTTAAACTTTCATGGTCAGTAACATTAAAACAGAAATGTGCGGGATTGCTACCATGTACCTTTTTGTTGGTGAGTATCCGATATTTCGGCACTGTTGCAAGTGCCACGATCACGGAGTAACTGAAGATCTTGCGGGTGGGATGTTATTGGCAGACATATCGGTCTACCCTCTTTCGTAGTCTTTTTCTACGATCGTCCCCGGTACCACTGGTCACTAACTCACTACTCACTCGTAACTGTTCTCGACACACAACACTAACAGTATCCGATCGCGAAACTATAGTTTGTTGATTACGCCGGTTTATGCACATTCGAATCACAGGATTCCAGACATTTGACAACTTAAACCCATCCTCACGATTGAAATTCTTGTATTTAGTAATTTCAATCGCTTCCCTGACCAATCTAGGTATGTAGTGGCGTTCAGTCGTAATTATCTGTGGGTTATGGAACTCAATCCAGTGATTTGGGCCCGAGTCAATCAAATGCTTCGCGACTGCCGATTTCTGTTCGTCATTGTTTTTGACTGCTTTTATGTGTTCGTTCATGCGGCATGCGATGGTACGTTTAGTTTGGCCGATATATGAACTCCCACAGCTGCAGTCAATCTTGTAGACACCAGGTTTCTCCAAAGGGAAACTGTCTTTAGGGGATCGGAGACATTGTGCCACTTGTCTGAATGGAGTGAAGACAGTATTGAGTGAAAACTTATTAAGTACGTTTGAGATCTTGTCTGTCACTCCTTTTATATATGGCAAAAATGCAGGTTGTCTGTCTACCCTGTCCCTTCTCTGGTGACTGACTTTGTGTCTAGGTGGACACTTCACCCTATATCCGTTGTTCCGTAGGACGCACCGAACATGCTCGAGCTCATGGTCTAGGTGTTGGTCGTCACACAAATCATATGCACGATTTGTCAATGAAGTAACCACGGAGTCGATGTGTCTAGGGTGATGGTGAGAGCTTGCATTGAGATAGCGGTCAGTATGTGTTGACTTTCGGAAGACAGAGTGGCTCAGTGAACCGTCGCTCCGCACACCAATTTTTACGTCCAAAAACGCCAGGCTTCTGTCGTCCTCTATCTCGTAAGTGAAGTTAATCTTCGGATGGATGTTATTTAAATTTGTCAGATGGGACTCCACATCATGCCTGTTTCCCCTCAACACACAGAATACGTCATCAACATACCTTTTCCACAATTTAATCTCAGTGGGTGCAGTGGCGAGTGCCCTTTCTTCAAAAAACTCCATCCAAATGTTTGCAATCACTGGAGCTACGGGACTGCCCATAGCTACTCCATCTATTTGAAGATAGTATTGGCCCCGGTATATAAAGAAGTTAGTTGATAAACAATGACGCAGCAGAGTGACATATTCCATCGGGATGTTATTGGCTTGTAACTTCACTTTAACCACTTCCAGGCAATCTGCAACTGGTACATTTGTAAAGAGTGATTCTACGTCAAAACTGACCATCAACTCATTTACGTCAACCTTTTGTTGGTGCAAGATTGATATGAAGTGACGAGAGTCCTTGACAAAGGACGACGTCCCGCCCACCAGTGGTTGCAATACCCTCGCCACGTGCTTCGCTAGATCGTATGTAGGGGAGTCTATCTTGGTCTTAAGGGCACATTCCGCTTGTGTATTTTGGGCAAACCATACAGCTTCGGGGGTTGAGCACTTCTGGGGCGCAATAAATACTTGGACGTATCTTCATCAAGGGCGTCTGCGCATTGTTTTATAAGTGAGCGAGTGCTTCTGTCTGTTCTCGCCGTCGGGTTGTAATTTACCTTTTTATATGTGTTTACATCACTAAGCAGACATTGGATCTTGCTATCATACTCACTGATGTCCATAATAACAGTCGCATTACCTTTATCAGCTTTAAGCACTATTATGTTTTCATCCTTTCGGAGCTCCTTTAGTGCGGCTAATTCGGAAGAAGTAACGTTCGGTCTCGGTGGTGATGCATGGCGCAATATCACGGCAACGTCTTGCCTTAAAGTATCTGCATCGACTGAAGGTATTTTATTACGTTTAATACACTCTTCAACAGACCCAATCACCTCCTCATAGGGAATACGCTTTGGTGTTATGGCAAAATTCATACCTTTTTCAAGAACCGATTGTGCAGCATCCGACAACTCGACACTTGACATGTTGACTACAGTTCGAGTTGCGATCGAGTTCCTGTGGTATGATACGGGCTTTTGTTTTTGTAACAACGACTCAAACTTATGATCCTGTTTCATAGCACTAAGTTCCCTTGTACGTTGTGCTTGCAAGTAGGTAACACGATCGCAAATATCAAAGTCATTTTTGGAAAGTATCTCACTGCACCTATGGTGTAATTTGTATAACTCACTCTGACTTTGGTCCAGTTGGTACCTACAATTACGTATCGGCTTTCGCAATAATTTAACACTCGCATTTCGCAGAATACTCGCGGAACCGTGAATGTCTGGCCGAGGTTTTATCCGAACACACACTGGGATAATATCCGCGTCACGACACCTGACTAGGAATGACAGGGATTCCTTTAGACACTCACATTTTCTCCGCGCGCGTTCTAGGTGTTTAATTGTTTTTGATGTATCCGGCCCGTACCGGTTAACAATATATTGTTTTAAACTTTCATGGTCAGTAACATTAAAACAGAAATGTGCGGGATTGCTACCATGTACCTTTTTGTTGGTGAGTATCCGATATTTCGGCACTGTTGCAAGTGCCATGATCACGGAGTAACTGAAGATCTTGCGGGTGGGATGTTATTGGCAGACATATCGGTCTACCCTCTTTCGTAGTCTTTTTCTACGATCGTCCCCGGTACCACTGGTCACTAACTCACTACTCACTCGTAACTGTTCTCGACACACAACACTAACAGTATCCGATCGCGAAACTATAGTTTGTTGATTACGCCGGTTTATGCACATTCGAATCACAGGATTCCAGACATTTGACAACTTAAACCCATCCTCACGATTGAAATTCTTGTATTTAGTAATTTCAATCGCTTCCCTGACCAATCTAGGTATGTAGTGGCGTTCTGTCGTAATTATCTGTGGGTTATGCAACTCAATCCAGTGATTTGGGCCCGAGTCAATCAAATGCTTCGCGACTGCCGATTTCTGTTCGTCATTGTTTTTGACTGCTTTTATGTGTTTATGTACTCTTTGCTTTTATGTACTCAATACTGTCTTCACTCCATTCAGACAAGTGGCACAATGTCTCCGATCCCCTAAAGACAGTTTCCCTTTGGAGAAACCTGGTGTCTACAAGATTGACTGCAGCTGTGGGAGTTCATATATCGGCCAAACTAAACGTACCATCGCATGCCGCATGAACGAACACATAAAAGCAGTCAAAAACAATGACGAACAGAAATCGGCAGTCGCGAAGCATTTGATTGACTCGGGCCCAAATCACTGGATTGAGTTCCATAACCCACAGATAATTACGACAGAACGCCACTACATACCTAGATTGGTCAGGGAAGCGATTGAAATTACTAAATACAAGAATTTCAATCGTGAGGATGGGTTTAAGTTGTCAAATGTCTGGAATCCTGTGATTCGAATGTGCATAAACCGGCGTAATCAACAAACTATAGTTTCGCGATCGGATACTGTTAGTGTTGTGTGTCGAGAACAGTTACGAGTGAGTAGTGAGTTAGTGACCAGTGGTACCGGGGACGATCGTAGAAAAAGACTACGAAAGAGGGTAGACCGATATGTCTGCCAATAACATCACACCCGCAAGATCTTCAGTTACTCCGTGATCATGGCACTTGCAACAGTGCCGAAATATCGGATACTCACCAACAAAAAGGTACATGGTAGCAATCCCGCACATTTCTGTTTTAATGATTGTTGATGTTCTGATTGGGTTACCAAATGTTTGTTGATGGATCCTCAACTTGTTTAATACTTCTGCAGTTGAATTGGACTTGGTAGGGAATAATATTGATTTAATCAAAATATCTACCATTATTATCTGTACATTGCTGCCATCTAATAGGAAGGTCGTTTATGCCTTTGCGATAGAACTCTAGCGATCTAGATTCTACAAACTGTGTGAAAGCATTTTTTACGGCCTCCTGGGAAGAAAACTTTTTATCAGAAAATTGTCCAAATCACGAAAAAAATGGTAGTCCGTTGGAGCAATATCTGGCGAATATGGACGGTGACGTATAGTTTCTAATTGCAGTTCCTGTAGAGTTGAAACGGTTTCTTGTGCTGTATGAGGTCTCGCATTATCATGGAGCAATAATGGTGAAGATCGATTCATGAGTCGGGGCTGTTTCACTGCAAGTTTTACTATCATTGTTCGGAGTTCGACAAAGTAGACATCTGCCGTTATTGCTTGACCAGATCGGAGTTATAAGAAAGTTATAGTGAATAACACCATGCTGAGACCACCAAACAGTTACCATTACTTTTTATTGGTAAGCAATAATCGAATGTTGCACATTTTTTAAAAGAAGAACCTCATAGGTACGATTAGAAAGTTTCACTCAAAAATCACAGACCATGAAGGTTCTATGTCAATTCGAAGTACCTATTACAATAAAATGGTAATTTCATACTTTAACCCCTATTATTTAATTAATCAACGTATACACCGTTCTTATCTATGCACCTCTGCCATCTCATAGGTAGTTCATTTATCCCTTTACTAAAAAAACCATGGGGGCGAGAACCAATAAACTCTTGGAAGGCGGTTTGGACTGCCGCATCAGAGTTGAATTTTTTTCCTTGTAAGAAGTTGTCCATATTTCCGGAAAAAATGGTAATCTGTTGGAGCGAGGTCCAGGGAGTACGGTGGATGTCACAGACATTCCAACTGTAGCTCATCAAACTTAGTGGTTGTTTGTTGTGCAGTGTGTGGTCTTGCGTTGTCGTGAAGAGGCAGTGGCCTAGAGCGATTGACCAATCTCGGTTGTTTAGCAACTAGTTCTTCCTTCATGGTTTGCAGTTGCTGCCGTAATTGTTTGGCCAGATTTAAGAAAGCTGTAGTGAACGACACCGGCGCTAGTCCACACCAAACACTCACGAGTACTTTTTCTGAGTAAATTTTCGTTTAGGGCAAGAATTGGCTGGGTCTTCAGGGTTCAGCCATTGCGACGACTGCTTCCGATTATCGTACAGTATCCACTTTTCATCACAAGTAATGAATCGATTTAAAATCCCTTCATTATTGTGTCGGTTTAGCAAAGTAACAGCAGTCGACGCGTGTTTGCAAGTTCGATTCGCTTAAGTCATGAGGTACCCATCGTTGAAGATTTTTTACTTTCCCGATTTGCTTCAAGTGGAATAATACAGTTTTATCACTTACCCCGAAGCCTGCAGGTATCTCTAAAGTGCTTTATGATGGATCCGCTTTCACAATAGCCTTTAATTCTTCATTTTCCACCTTGGTCTCCGACCGACCACGGGGTTGAAACTGAGGGTCGAAATTTCCAGAACGAAAAAGTTGAAACCAAAAACGTACCCTGCTTTTAATCCTTCGAGCTGTTTCTGCAGCACTGGTGCCACGGTAGAACTACAAAACTTTTGTCTGTCTACACGGTAAACAGACAAAAGTTTTAAGAATTGCTTTTTGATGTTAGTACCCTATATACTTTCATATCCATTAATAAAAATATTGTTTATTTCATAGTACACACATATACGTCAATTTTATTTAGTTGTATAAAATATTTAAAATATACGTAAAACGAGATTCTTCCTATCTAGTTTTCATACCGTAAATAAAACCTATCGCGTTCTTTTATAGAAAGCGCCTCTTCTAATTAACTGCCTTACTACTGTCCAATAGTATAAGTTCAATAATAACAACTACTAAATAAGTCCAAGTCGAAAATCTAATTTTAAGAAGACAGGTTAATTATAGCATGATAGCGTTTTCGTAATTAATTTTCATCATGTTAAGCAGTCGGTCCCGGTTGTTATCATAAGATAACAGTCCTGAAGCTTAGTTGGAGTCCTTCGGGCGGCTTCAAATGAAGGGAAATTACGTAGACACAACGTGTCTCGCCAGTCCCGAGCCCTGCAGTGGGACAATATGGATTGTTGATGAAATTCAAGGCTCGGATATCTTTTAAAATATGTCTCAATGTACTTCTTATGCGCAAACGTGCTTTAGGCGGTATACTTGCATGTGATAGGTATTCCTTTGGCATTACATTATTCAACTCATTGTTCCTGATTTCGCAAAATTTTAGTTTTAATGGAAGTTGCAATCGACTAGCCATGAAAATTCGGCTAGACGCTTTAATATTAGCTACATCCCCTTTAGTTATCTTAAAACACATCTTTCAAAGACATAAATTGTGTAACAAAACTAGAGATGAATAATTATTTTCTTGTTGACTTCTAATTATAAACATTTTCAAACGTTTGTTCTGACGCATATACGAGTACTTACATTAAGGAACATAAAACATAATGTGGGAAGTTAGCATATCTAGGTGCAATTAAATTTAAACAACGACAATGGCAGGATAATTTAAACAAATTAATTTAATTATTGTTACCGTGATTCTTGTACGTTCTTTTTACTCACTGTCACCAATATATAATGCAAATTATACTCTGTTCACTATTTTTTTTCATTGTTGATAAATTAATAAGTCTTGCTAAATGAAATAAAAATGAATTATCTTGTTTTAAATGACGATAAAACCGGAGGAGGTTCTCAGTTTGACGCCTATATATATATTTTCATATATATGACCACGCATAACTTTTACAGAGTACTCCGATTTAATAATTTTTTTTATAAACAAAAAAGTAAAGGAACAATAAATTGTGTTACATTCTATGTACAACAATAGGCGGTCTTATCGCTCATGGCGATCTCTTCCAGACAACAAATTTATTGTTGTAATATTACCAAACATTACTTTTTACAAAGATGTCCGATTTCGATAATTTTTAATTAAAAAGGGTCTATAGGTTTCCCTCATATAAATTTGAAAAAAAAAACAAACTTAGGGATAGCGAGATAGAAAGTGATTGATCACTCATTTATTGTTATATTAAATAACCAGGCATAACTTTTTACAGAGTAGTTCGATTTTGATAATTATTTTATTAGAGAGTGTAAATCTTGAGGTTAGTCCCATATAAATAAAAAATGAAATTAATGAACAAAGGCTTGTCATCACGATTTACGTAATTAATAAAATCATTTAGGTAGGCTTACACTACTTTAAGAAGTTACTTAATAAGGTTGAGTAAGAATAGTTTATTATTTTCTGCTTTTCAGTTCTTTCGGCGGTAATTTTTTTTGTTAAAAAGTTTTATATAAACAAAAGATTTATGAAAACGACGGGAACTAAAGCTACCAAGAAAGTTATTAGGAGAAAGTGTATTTTGGTTTAAAGTTTTTTTTTTTTGTCTCAAACCTTAAGGGACTTAAGGTTGTCTAAAATTACCAGTAAGTACATCTTGACGAACTGTTTCTTTTGTAGATTGTTTTAACCTAAAGGGTTTTTACAAATTTTTATTTGACTTTACAGTGCAGACATATTGCGTGTGATATACGAATCTTGGAAACTAAATTAGAAAAAATTAGCAATGTCCAATTGGGATCTAATTAGGTATAGGAACATCATGTTGTCATTCACATATATGGCAATCGTTATTAAGAAGTCAGTGCCATCAAAGTGGCCGCGTTCTGGGCTGAAAAAATATAATTTTCCCGACACGTTACGTTTGCCATCGAAACGCTAAGAAGAAGAAGTGCCATCAAATATACTGAACTACTTACAGTTCAACATTCGAATTCAGTCCGCACACCAGGATGTGGAGGTCAGATGAAACTCGCACACAGTGGAAATACTGGTATCAAAAATAACCGATTGAACTAGTAGCCCAAATAATCTAGGGATTAATAAAGGCTAGGAAGATAATGAAAAGTACTCGTATTTTGATGCTCTCAGTGGTCTAAATAACAAGTTTTTTATTAGATGTTTATGTCTAATTTTGACTTACAAGTGAAATTAACGAGTTATTCGTAAACGTTTCTTAAGGCTAAGCGACGGTTCTGTTATTTTCAATTTTAAGTCTATAAGCTTAAAGTTGAAAATAACACGGAACGATTGCTTAACGATAGTTTACGTTTGTAAATAAGGGGTAAGTTATTAAGGTGTAGTAAATACGTAAGTTAAAGTTATAAAATATAAATCATATGTATGTATATCATTATGTGGTTCTATAGTGGTGATGTTTACACAATTTGGAGTGATTAAATATGACTTTGAATTTCATTTCAAAGAAGTCAAAACATATTAGCCGCCATTTAATTATGTTTACTAAAAACACCATTTAGTACAAATACGTGATTTATTTTGACATTAAATGATCTAAGTAAGCAAAGCTACAGGTGCTGTAATTGATCATTTTATTTGCAGTTAATTAGTGCTACAAGTTTTCATGTTTAATTAAAATTTAAGGTAGGTTATGGTAGGTAGAGTTATATACGTAAATTCCTAAAATTAGGAACTGCGTATTCTTTGCATTTGCAGAGCTCGAGATATGGCGACGACGTATCACGTCAGCGGAGTCGAATCAATAAACGCGCGCAACCTCTGCGCCAGGCGCGGAGAACCGCCCCCTTCCCCCGTACTAACCATTGTAACTTTTGACTTAATATTTCAATGTATACTAGCATTCCTAGGAAATATATTTTACTAAAAGGATATACATTTCGCGTTTGTTGTTTCACATATTTCTAAATTGAACAAGTTAGACTTTGTGCCTACGAAGTACGACATTTCAACAACTTTATTTGCCCGCGAAGCTTATGTCAAGCTAAATATGTACATATGTAATTGATAGGTCCGGTCCACCGGCTACAAGGGATTTCATGTTGATCAAACCAATATCTCAAGTTGAATAAAATATCATTGAATTCTAAATGCTTCGTTTTGTCGAAGATAAGTTCTAAGTAACTTTTTTGGATATATTTTAGTCAAGTTATGTTTCGTTTTTCATTCTCAGTTTAGTTATTTACATCGTTAAGTAGGTACCCCTTATTGTGTTTCGGGCTTGGCAACAGATTCCAACAGGCCAGAAGGTACTTAGTGCCTTTATGTAACGTGTTAAAAAGCGTCACAGCCTCTGAATGTAATCGATTACAAACCCAACTCAAAAAGTTGGGTTTGTAATCGATTCGTATTCAAGGCTTTAAAAAAACTCAAATTTTAACCTAACTACTACACTAACCTAAACTAATAATTTGTTTTTGAATTATATATGTACTTTAAGGTCATTGGTGACAGACAGACAGACAGACATGACTGGGTTCTGTTTTTTTGCCATTTGGCTACGGAACCCTAAAAAAGAAATTGAAATTTTAAAAGATATGCTAAAATGGCTAAAATTTATTGACAGGTCAAGTATATATATGTATAATATATGTATCTTTTGGCCTGTTCTTGCACGTAAAATCTAGGACACGGCTAGTTTAAATGCATGAGTATCAAAACAAAGTATTTAAGCGTAATAAATTATAGATTTTAGTACAAATGATGAATAAGCAAGGAAATATTTATTTGTCGGGGTATTTCTAAAGTCACGGTCGCTGTCCTGACTATGCTTGTTACCAAACAACTTGATAGATTGATATGTCGGCTACTATACTACAAGTGAAACTACCGTTGCGATTGGATGCTCGTTTATTACTGTGGACACAAGTTAACAGCAAAACTTATGTGCAGGCACGCACACATACACATCATAGATGTAAGAAGTTTCTAACTGCACTCATAGATCTAAAAAAAGCGTTTGACACCCTTTATGACTAATTCTTGGTCACATTTTGTGGTGTATTAGAATACGTAAATGCCTTTTAAATTACTCGAAGATAATGTGTCAAACAGGAAGCAAAAAGTTCGGGTAATTTAGTGAGTACACTAGTCAGTGTAGATCCAAAATTTACTTTCGTAGTTTCTCAGGGGAGAGTTCTGGTTCCAAAACTATTCTTTGTCTACTTTTATAAATTCAGTAACTTACAAGTATTAAATGCTTAGTCCTTTCGTATGTCGACGATACAGTTGCAGTATTCAATCGAGAGACATGGCAGGATGTGTAAATGAAAGCCAAAAAAAGCTTACAGAAAGTAAAGGTGTGGAACTATGATTGCTTCTTTTCAGTTTCGGTGAAGTCTTTACTAACTCACTGCATACCCATTTAGGACGGAGCCGCGGAGCAGCATAATAAGTGACGTCGAACGAGAACACCATGCTCATCAAGAGTATGTATTATAAATAAATAAATAAATGAAAATAGTTTATTTACACAATACTTTTTCACAATGGTGGTGTATTACGGTTGGGCACAGAGTCCATTAACACAATAACTATGTACTGATACTGATACCCAAACTAGGCTGAATGCCTGTATTTTGGGTGCCAGTGTTCAGTCGCTCAAAAGATAAACATTACGTCTGTTCATAATTTTGCTCTTTACTTGAGTCTGTGTGTGGATATATATGTGTTCGTGTGTGTGTGTGTGTGTTCGTGTGTGTGTGTGTGTGTGTGTGTGTGTGTGCGTGAGTGTGTGTGTGTATGTGTGTGTGGTGTGTAGGTGCACATCACTATTCACGAAGGAAATGTAAGCAGGTTTTCGGTTTTGCCGTAATCAAGTTGTTGTAGCCAATCAGTCACTTTCACCTTTACATCCCGTCTACCCAATGTAACTATTCTAAGTTTTTTATTTATATCGTTGTATAGTTTAGCACTTATACTGTGCATTTGTTTACTTGCAAACGCAGTCCTACAAGCCACACGAGGGCACACCGATGTTAAGCTACGTTTATTTGGTTCTGGGCGGGGCACATCACGATGTTTTCTAAGGACAGCTTTCAAGATATACAGCTGCCGTACTGAGAGGACCTTACAGTTTTCATATAAGTTTACCGTTGGATATCTGTAAGGTTTACTGGTCATTACTTTAAGGACCGCTCTCTGTTCTCTCTCCAACTTAATAAGATAAGTTTTAGCTGCACCACCCCAGACCGGGATGCAATATTGTATTACGGACTGACAAAGAGATAGATAGACCATTTTTAGTTTGTCATAGGGTAGTGCGTCTCTTAGGGATTTAAAGACAATTATCAATCGCTTAACCCTGGATGTGACTAAATCAATTTGCTTGTTCCATTTCAGTCTGTGGTCTATTTGTACGCCAAGGTATTTCACCTCTTCGACTCGCGCAATTTCCAGACAGTTACAAATATTGTAATTTGTACAGGTGTGAGCTTTGATAGAAAAACTTTTTCCAGGATCTGTGGTTTTGCTGAGGGAGAAAGCTATATAATTAGTTTTTGATAAATTTAGTGTCAATAGATTATTTGTTAACCATGTCATAAGTCTGCCTAAGGAGTATTCGGCTCGCTCCTTCACAGTCTGCCAGTTAGGACCCCAAACGAAGATAGCAGTATCATCCGCATAGGTAAAAATGCTAGTATTGGGTATACGAATTGTACAGAGATCGTTGATATATAACTGAAATAGTCTAGGACCCAAGACACTACCCTGAGGCACACCGTAGTTAACAGATTGTAGATCACTTATATAGTTCTCAATTTTAACGCGTTGTGTCCTATTTGTTAAGTAGTCCTCAAATATGTGATGGGATAAACCCCGCACTCCCAGCCGTTGCAGTTTTTCAAGTAGAGTAGGCACATGTACCGCATCGAATGCTTTTGACAAGTCCAGAAAGATGCACAAGCATCTATTTTTTGCATCTAAGTTGTTAACGATTGTGTTAGTCAAATCTGTTACCGCATCTTCCGTGGATAAACTTTGACGAAAGCCATATTGATTAGGCGCTATTATACTAAATTTTTTTTAAAATGTTTTAAGTGATCGATTTATTATTTTCTCTATAATCTTTGATAATGCTGAGAGCACCGAAATAGGACGATAATTATTTAGGCAGTCCCGGTCACCCTTTTTAAAGATGGGATGTATAATGGCTGTTTTAAAGGCTTCGGGAAATGTGCCACTATTTATGGCTAAATTACAAATGTGAGCTATTACGGGTGTTAGTACATGACAATTTAGTCGGAGGACTTGTGAGGGAATGTTGTCCCATCCTGTAGCGCAATCATAACGAAGTTCCAAGATTAATGCCTCTATATCAGAGTTTGTTACTTCTTGGATCACCAATTATTGTAATGATATTGGTAAGATTTGCTTGCTAAATACTACTAAGTGCTGACTTTTAATTGATGATAGTGTTTGAACAAGACCATAATACGCAGATGAGTACTAATACTACTCAATTACGCATTAAGTTTCTATATTTTAAGAACGATTAACAGAAACAATATTTTTCTACTCATGCATTTTGCATTTTTCTGATTCAAATTTTTGCGCGATTTAAAAATTCTTAAAACGTCTCAGAACTAAGTTGTGTTAAGTTAAATTGAGTATTTCTCAATTTCCTTTAAAAGGTAGGTATTGATTGTGTTGCAATGATATTAAAATAAAAGTTTTCTTTCTTAAGGCCTATTTTATTCAATACTTCTTGCTCTATGCAATTTTTTCTAGCCTCGCAGCTCTAAGTGTACTGTTATGCCACTCATTTTTCTTACTTATTTTTCTCTAATTTTCTTAATCGATTGTCGCCTACATAAAAGATACCTTTATAAATCATAAAGTATCTGTTTGTTTATATAATTTTGTAATAATTATTCAGTTTCAGTTCTATCTAAAGAAAATTTCTCTAACGAATGTTAACTTATTCGTTATAACGCCATCTACTCTATTACATCTCACTTGCTTTTGCAATTGGTAACCATGAAGTTCGAGTAAAAAAAAAATTTACTAATTTCATTAAGTACATTAATTTACAAAAATAAACTATTTTTTTACACGTAAAGTCGGTACCGGTTGTCATGAACATCTATGGCAATCGTTATTGGGAATTCAGTGCCGTCCAATTCACCTACAAATAGTTCAACCTTCGAATTTCAGTTCTCCCTTAGGGTTGCGGAGGTCTGATGCCAGTCGCTCCGTGAAAAAACTGATATTCAGGTAAAACCGGTTGAACTAGTAGCCGACCCCGAATATTATTGGGAATAAGGCTAGGAAGAAGAAGAAGAAGATATTAATTAACAAATTAAAATATTGTGAAGCAGCTAAATATTATAGGATTTGTTGTAGATGTGTATAATAAGTAATAAACAACTTTTGCCTGTACTAAAGTGTTATTCAAGTTGTTACTTAGTAGAGAGCTTTTTTACCATAGTTGAATTGAACAAAAATGCCATTGTATGTATTTTAAATGTCATTAGTATATTAATGATTAGAAATGTAACTGTAACCTTGAGACTGAATAGCCGGATATCCGGCCGCCAAATATTAGAATATTTTATTGCCCTGACCACAATAGACAAGAAAAATCTGAGAAAATTACCATTACCATACGATTGACAACTCGAGGGCCTTGTTAAAAACTAAATTAGAATGTCCAACTCTTCAAACCAGTGTAAGTGTAGGGTGAAGGGTTTTTGTAACTAAACGATCTCGAGAGGTTATCAATCATTAAATAATTTATAAAATTGACAGTTGTAACGTTTCTCATATTTATAATGTGCTGGTAACACCTTGCCATGACATCCGTTTGAAAAAATACTCAATATTTAATTAACTATATCCTATAAATATTTATATAACTCAAGTGTGTTAATATTATCATATTTACACACTTAACTTATTAAGAGTTACCTTCATATGTCTATGTCAAAATCAACAATATGTAGTTTAGAAACGTTTATCACTTTAGTACCAGTTCGCAAATTAGTTGCATAGCTTCTCTTTTTAGGGTTCCGTAGTTAATGACTCGGAACCCTTATAGATTCGCCACGTATGTCCGTCCGTCCGTCCTCGACCTACCGCCCAAACGGTTGGTGCTAGAAAGATGAAACTTTGCATAAAAATGTGTTTCAATTACGTGGACAACAAAGTGCCACAATAAAATGATGAAAAATAATTTTTTGGGGTACATATACATGTAAAGTGGGGTTGTTTTTTTTTCTCGCGTCTGCCCCATCGTGTGGTGTTTCTAAAAGTATTTTTCGAATTAGGTATCCGTTTATTACTAATTCATCTTGAAAGCGGGCGTTCCCCCTCTCTGAAAGCTAAACGGCTGGCTCAAAAAATCTGAAAAAAATCTTGAATGTAGCCTATATATTCACAAATTACAAGGAAAACTATAGCGCTTTTGATAACTTTATTATTTTAGGAGTTATAGGGGACTAATTTGTTAAATGCACTCACTTGGCAAACTTCGTACAAAAATAAAGAAATTATAAGTTAACATAACAATTGTCTATTGGACACGGTTTTAAATCCACCTACCATTGTGACTACGAAACCCTATTCTATGCGTGGCCTGACACACACTTGGCCAATTTTTTATATGCTACTTCCATCTATGTAATCCTATCAATTAATGTTATAAATGCGAAAGTCTCATGAGCATGTTGGATATTTGTTACTATTTTACGGAAGAAGAACTACAGAACGTATTTAAAGTAAACTTATAGTATCTACAGCAATGTAGCTTATAGGTACATCAGATTTACACATAGACTACTATTTACGCTAAAACCGACATAAGCTTGTAGATATAAAAACTTCTGTGGAAATGACTATATTCTGACGTCTTTACTTTTGTTTTTTTATATATTTATACTAGTTGAGTCCTGCTTTGTTAAGCCCGATTTCCACCGCGAGCGGAACGGACCCATTAATGACTCCTTTTACCTCGCAATACAAAACTGCATACATGTGTTTCCACCAACAAAGGGTTGATTCATTTCTCATTTTCCGTTCGTCTCGCTCCGCCGAGTCCGCTCTGTCATTATCCGCTCGCAGTGGCAAAACTCTTTGTTGGTGGAAATGCAAACCTATTTTGTTTAAAAGGAGTCCGTTCCGCTTACCATTTCTCGCTCATTACCCTTTCGCGGTGGAAACCGGGCTTTACCCGTGGTTATTGTTGTAAATCGCGAGTAACGCCGCAGAGCTCAGCTAGTCTAAGAAAAATAGGCTAAGTTACTCCTTGTGTCATCAGCCGTCTGCCAGTGAAACTTCCGTCAAAATAGGTACAGCCGTTTCAGAGATTATCCGAAACAAACAGACAGACGCGCAGACAGATAACATTTAAAAAAAATGCATTTTTGATTTAAGTACCGTACCACATGCATTGGTAACTTTCACATGCATTTAGTAAACACTGTAAATTTGTATTACATGCTGACGCTCCAATTTTATTTAATTGTATAGATTTAAGCCTACCAAAGCGAATGTACTCTGAGAGATGCGATGCTTCTGCATCATTGGGCCTCTATCTTCGCACTCAGCAACAAAATATGTCAGCACGGATGCTGCCATTTCGTCGGTCGAGCCGGTTCATTCGTGCTGAAATCAGCATGGCTCTTGTACCTCGTGTAGTTTTCTATAGTATATGACTAAAATATGTCTGTTTTCCTTTAAAGACATATGCAAGTATAGGTATGTATCTATGTTGAATAAAATAAAACTATAAACAACGAAATTAGTCAGTTTTATACTCGTCTTTACGAAGGTATAAATAACCTTTTACAGGAAATTGTATTTATTCACGTCGGTTTATGTTTAGGGTATCGATCGAACTATAAAAGGAAATAGGCACAATTAGGTACTCTGTAATTGAAAAGAATCTCAGAATATGTGTTTTTGGGTCTAGTTAAAAGTAACATAGGACAGAAACGTCTGGCGTAAAATCCAGCTTGAAAGTAATTCGATCATTTAACCTTTTGTATTTTAGCAAACCTTTTACCTATTTTATCATCAACCGCATTTAAAAGCTGATCAGATGCTGGGCATAGGCTTCTTAGAAAGTAGATTTTGACTTACAACCTAAGCATATTAATCTAAAATGATGAAATATGGTGTAAGTTAGGTCTCAACAAATTTACAGGAAAACACAGAAAGCTGCCGATTGGTTGTTATACCACAGTGGCTCTATTTTGTGATGTTTCGCTCTGGCACATTGTTGTTGTATTAATGACAAATCTATATAAATAATAATCAATTGCCAAACGTGTCGTTAAGCACGAAATTCGAGAACCGCTCGTTTTTTTAAATTAAATATTTTTGTTAAGGCCCAAGGAAGGTTCTTTTAGAGAGAATAAAACTTTAAAATGGCGAAGAAAATAGTAAAACCAACACAATTATTTCAAACTATAAAGTAAAATAAAACATCAGCTGTCTGATATTGAAGCGACTTTATACAGAGCGAGTGATGGCTTTTTTCACCAACAGCCCCTAAATTTAAAGGGCCACTTAGAGAGAGTCAGGTAACACGTAG
Organism: Phragmatobia fuliginosa; assembly: GCA_932526445.1. Lineage (NCBI taxonomy): Eukaryota > Metazoa > Arthropoda > Insecta > Lepidoptera > Erebidae > Phragmatobia > Phragmatobia fuliginosa. The sequence continues at coordinate 10,557,898 of OW052074.1, read as the reverse complement.
TGATATTTTCGTTTTCACCAATCTTTAGAGGACACCTAGGTGCTTAGATGTCTTTTAAAATTTAGAGGTTACTTACGTTAGGGGGGCTCCTAGTGAAAATTGTTTTTGTAAAGATACATTATCAAATTGCTGGTAACACCGCAGGGCACACTCGGTCAATATAAATAAATTAAATTGAAGTGTCTGTTTGTAATATCAATTGAACAATTTTTTACATAATGCATATTAAAGTACATATTATATAATAACTATTTGACCCAGCGAACTTCGTACCGCCCAACTTTAAAATTCCAGAACTTGATCGCAGCGCCACCTACCGGGTCTAATTGCGAATCTAAACCATTCCCAGATCCCCTTGAACACACACAAAAAAATTTCATCAAAATCGGTCCAGTCGTTTGAGAGAAGTTCAGTGACATACACACTCACACAAGAATTATATATATAAAGACTAGTTGACCCAGTGAACTTCGTACCGCCCAACTTTAAAATTCCAGAACTTTATCGCAGTGCCATCTACCGGGTCCAATTGCGAATCTAAACCATTTCCAGATCCCCTTGAACACACACAAAAAATTTCATCAAAATCGGTCCAGTCGTTTGAGAGAAGTTCAGTGACATACACACTCACAGAAGAATTATATATATAAAGATAACTAGTTGACCCAGCGAACTTCGTACCGCCCAACTTTAAAATTCCAGAACTTGATCGCAGCGCCACCTACCGGGTCCAATTGCGAATCTAAACCATTCCCAGATCCCCTTGAACACACACAATTTTTTTTATCAAAATCGGTCCAGTCGCTTGAGAGAAGTTCAGTGACATACACACTCACACAAGAATTATATATATAAAGACTAGTTGACCCAGCGAACTTCGTACCGCCCAACTTTAAAATTCCAGAACTTGATCGCAGCGCCACCTACCGGGTCCAATTGCGAATCTAAACCATTCCCAGATCCCCTTGAACATACACAAATAAATTCATCAAAATCGGTCCAGTCGTTTGAGAGAAGTTCAGTGACATACACACTCACAGAAGAATTATATATATAAAGACTAGATGACCCAGCGAACTTCGTACCGCCCAACTTTAAAATTCCATAACTTGATCGCAGCGCCACCTACCGGGTCCAATTGCGAATCTAAACCATTCCCAGATCCCCTTGAACACACACAAAAAATTTCATCAAAATCGGTCCAGTCGTTTGAGAGAAGTTCAGTGACATACACACTCACAGAAGAATTATATATATAAAGAAGAAGATAGATATGTACTTACATCAAAAAAGCAATTTTTCTATTTTTTTAATGTTGTCTATGTGTTTGTTCCGGTTAATCTCTAGAAAAACTGGACTTGGTGGAACTTTCTTGCCGTTGGATGAAAGTCTCCAACTAAGGTTTAAGACTGCTATCTTATAATAACAACCGGGACCGACTGCTTAACGTGACCTCCGAATCACGGAAATGCTCAAAACATATCATGCCACAAACGGTCACCCATCTACGTTTGACCGCGCCATCGTTGCTTGCCCTCGGTGATTGTTTCCAATCACGTAAGGCCACTCGGCTATGAGCTCTTTAGTACTAGGTTGTAAAATCCTTTCAAAACCACTAATATGCCGCACTACGTATAGAGCAAGAGCCTAAAAGCTAGTATTTACATACTAGATACTAGCTTAAATACTAGCAAATACTAGTAAATACTAGCTTTGCACCTTTAACGTAGGTAAGTAAGGTTTTTATCCATCTGTACTTCGCGCTACCTCAGAAACGGCCCCGCTTTCAAGCTACACATACATCTTAACAAAACATTGTACTAATAATCCTGAAAATTTCAGCTTTGCACTAATGACGTAGGTCTGGCGGCTCTGGGATCTTGGTCCAGTATTTGGTACATACTAAACTTATGGTTGGGATCAATATTTCAGCAGATAAATGACGCAACGGATGCTGCCGTTATCATAGGAAACCATATAGATAATGCTGTTAGGATCACAAAATGTTACGTAAAACGCAGCTAGTGCTTGTTAACCTAAGTATGAAAATATAAAAACACTACCTATTTTGCGGCTAGACTCCTGTGAAAGTCTTTATCGCGGTAAATAGTAGTTGTAATATTGTTTTTTTTATTTTGACCTACCAAAGTGACCCTACTTGGCCTGATGCAAAGCCTGAGTCGAATCCAGGAATAGGGGTCACAATCCTCATTATTAATTCAGACAATGCAGCATGGTGACCCACACTACGGCACCCTCGTGAGATGGTACTTCATCACTGGGCCCGTCTCATCACAGTCATCAATGCTACACCACAAATGCTCTCATTTCTAGATTGGTCTTCTGTGTGTAGTATGTTCTATAGTCTTTGCGTGAAAGAATAACAAACATACATACATCCTCGTTAAACTTTCGCATTTATAATATTACTAGCTTTCGCCCGCGGCTCCGCCCGCGTGTATGTCGGTTATCGCGGTAAAAAGTAGCCTATGTCCTTTCTCAAGTTCAGTTCTATCTTCATACCAAATTTCATCAAAATCGATTCAGTGGTTTAGGCGTGAAAGCGTAACAGACAGACAGATAGACAGAGTTACTTTCGCATTTATAATATTAGTAGGGAAGTAGGGACTAGGGAAGATTTACTTTTTTGTTTAATTAGGTTCCGTGTGGTGACGGATTTAGAATACAGAGTGTCACCACCCCTGTTCATCCCACGTGGGTGTCGTAAAAGGCGACTAAAGGAACAAAATAAGCAGCTAACATCACTGCCAAGAGAAGGAAAACTTGAAACAAACCCTTTACCAACCCGTCTGGCCAGCGTGGTATAGTAGGCCAAAACATCCTTTCCAAGGAGAGGCCTATGTCCAGCAGTGGACTTTTAAAGGCTGTTGATGATGATGATGATGATGAGGTTCAAACAAGGAACGGCATAGAACACTTTAATTGATTTATTCGTACCTAAATATTATGTGGTGTCCTGTCAATGCCAAAATAAATATATTTCTTACTTTCTAGAACGCAACTTGTCAAGGGAGGTAGGTAGGTCTAATTATGCCGAATAAATGAGTTACGTTACATGGAATAATGTTACGATTACATTATATTATCATCAGTATATTTATAACGTTATAAAACGTTAATATCGGCATAACATATTCATATCAGTTCATTTTGTATGTAATCTAGGTATATTAGCAAGTATTACCCACAATATTTTTTTATGTTGCATTCGTAATGTGTCTGGTAGCCACTACTCTTCGATTCTACTCATGATTTCCATCAGGCAGGCAAGCAACTTTGGTAGGCTTATACACATAAAAGTATAATGCGTTAGTTTATTTTCATGTCCGTTTCTTCGTAACATTTACTAATCCAAAGATTATTTGTGTTCAGTTGCTAGTTTGATCTGTTTTACCAGAAAATCACACGAAGCGACTGGCATCGGACCTTCGCAACCCTCATGAAGAACTTAATTGAAAGGTTGAACAATTGTCCATATATTTGAGAGCATTGACTTGCAAATAAAAGACATAAGTAGATGTTCATGAAAACCAGGACGGCAGGCCTGAGGTACTCTACCTACGTAGAAAACACCCAACTCCGAAACAAATATTTGTAGATCATACAAACATTTGGTCCGAACCTTTCCAATAAATATTAAATAAATAAATAAATATTTGTCGATTACCTGGTATGTAGTTTTAAACCAGTAAACACCATTATAATTGAAGAGAATCAAATTACGATTAACAACGTGTTAATGGACGAAGGCCTTAGTTTACACACCTATTACACGTATAGATATATACATAAAAACTTAACGAAATATTTTTTCGCCCTGAAGAATGTCACAGAGATACAAAAAAAAGTGGCCAAGTGCGAGGCGGACTAGCCCATGATGGGTTCCGTAACTTCCGTAGCAGCAAATAACATCATAATATAAACGTTCTTGTAGTTCGTTGTAACTTTGATCGATGTTTTATTAATAGTGTATTGATTGAATGAAAGGTAAATTGCGGTTTATTATTTATGACGTATTAAAACAAACTGCTTACTAGATCTCGTTCATAACAATTTTCGCTGAAAGTTTGTATGGTAATGTACATCATACATTTTTTTTGTTTTATCACTCTCTTATTTTAGAAGTTACAGAGGGGGGAGGGGGGGACACGTTTTACCACTTTGAAAGCGTCTCTCGCGCAAACTATTCAGTTTATAAAACAATAATATTGGAAACCTCATTATCATTTTTGAAGACCTATCCATAGATACCCCACGGGTATGGGTTTGATGAAAAAAAAGTTTCGGAAAAAAGTGGATGTGACATACAGCAGGACACACAGAAAGACAGACATTATAACGAATCTATAAGGGTTCCGTTTTTTGCCATTTGACTACAGAACCCTAAAAACGAGACAAGGCGTGGTCCACCTGAAGTTATCGGTTATACTTACCAATTTGTTCTGCAAATACGTGAATAGAACAAATATATTTCTAAATACCTCTGCCTACCTACTACCTCTAACTCCTACATTATGCCAGGAAATTACTTTAAAAACTGACTTTAGAAGGTTAAACTGCAAATCTCAATAGAGGGATTTTAGTTCTCTATTAAGGGGCGTCTATTGTCGTCAGCCACCCATAATGCCCATCACTGTCTATCATCAAGACAGACTATGTGTTTACACTCGGGGTTCTTTATGCCCTTTCAGTACGATATCGTTCAGAGGCCATAATCGATTGGTCTGTCGTTCATATGACCTTCAATTTATGGCATACCTTTATCTTCTGCAAATGTCATGGTTTATTCTTTCTTAAAAAAAATCTGGCAAATTGGTGTCTGGCCACGCATAGAATAATGACAAGTGGAATTAAAATTGTGTGCAATAGGTAATTGTTATGTTCACTTTTTATTTCGTTATTTGTGTATGAAATTTTCCTAGTAAGCGCATTTTACAAGTTAGGCCTCTTTAACTCCTGAACTTTTGACCAACAAATTTGTTTGACAAATTTGTTGGTCAAACATCACGATGACGTCAAAAGAGCCAAAGTAAACGATCAAATTTGTTTGACAAACGCGTCAAACACAGCAGCACACGATCAAATAATTTAACAAACACGTAAATTTCTCAAACAAATTAGACTGGGCCCATAAGCCAACACAATTTATTTTTTAGATTTTTCGAGCCAGCTTTTAGCTTTTAGTGGGGGGTGACGCCCTGGTTTACATAATGAATGTCCTTTAAAGTTAAATAACTCGCAAACGGTTACCTTAATAAAAATATTGTCTCAGCAACCTCTCAATATTTTTAAGAGACCTATCTAAAGACACCCCATACAATGAGTAAGACGCGAGACGAAAAATCATCCCCACTTTACATGTAGTGGAGGTACCCCAAATAAAAATATTTAACATGATTTTATTCTAACACTTAGTCGACGTGATAAAAACATATATATGGATGCAAAGATGCACCTTTCGCGCACTAACCGTTTAGGCGGTAAGTCGAGGGCAGACGGACGGGCGGACATGATGAATCTATATGGGTTCCGACTCGTGAACCTCGAAAAAGACCGTCTAGCGGAGCCTTGACTATGTTTTAAGAGACATATTCTGTAGTAAGGATACATAAGGAATACATAACTTAGTTTGCAAAAATCCAAAGAAGTGTACTAGCAGACGTTTTATCTTGATAAATGTTACTTATATATTAATATGTACTTATAATTAATTGTAAGTTAATTGTTAATTTTATTGTTTAATTTCTCTAAAACCATAGGTCAAGTGAGTTCACAGACAAAAGTTTTAAAACGGTTTTGTGGATTCATTTTCTAGAATAAAGTTTATTCTTTGTGAACAATAAATGTTAAACATAAAAAAAAGTTTCTCGTAAGTTTCAAACAATTCATGATTGCTAGGAGGTAAGCTAGAGGTTTCATTTGTAAATCCGTAGTAATATTATAAATTCAAAAGTAACTATGTCTCTTACGATTTCACGGCTAAAACGCTGAACCGAATTCAATGAAATTCGGCACAGTGAAACTTTAAGTCATAAGGAAAGATATCAGCTACTCTTTACCGCGATAAAGGACGCAAATTCAGGCGAATCAGCGAGCAAAAGCTAGCCTAAGCTGTGTGAGTTAATTTTTTTCAAAAATATTTAAGGAAATATTCTACCAATATTTAAGATTAAGACAAAGACCTTTGAATGAGGACTTGTGTCAAAGAAGGGCTGAGATGGTTAACTAAAATAGATGTCGTGGGAAGTAACTAATTATTCCGGTCCTCCAGTTTGAGAGTTATCAGCGTTCACCGAAAGCCAGCAGGTGCCATCTGAGGCCAACAGTCATACATCATACAAAAAAAAAACTTTACCTATATACTCCATTATATTAAATTTTTTAATGTCTGATGCCTTAAAACTATTGTCACTGCTAGTAAAATAAGTAGGTAATTATGCTATAAAAATGTTATCTGTCAGAAATTAAATTTTAAAACTGAAGTTAGTAATTATTAGAATTTCAATTCTGCTATATTCAGCATCATCATCATCATTCAATTGCAGAACACATACAATAAAAAATTTGGGTTTCTTGCATTCATTTCATGGGTATATAAATATTTGACCTTAGTCTTGAATAAAAATAAGTGTATACCTAACATGCTTTTTTAATACTTTCTTTTTAGGGTTCCATACCTCAAAAGGAAAAGTGCGCAAGACTGACTCACACTTGGCCGGGTTTTGTAAATTTAGAAAATATATTGTGTGTTGCATGTTGCATTTTAATTAACACATTGCATATTACAATAAATATAACTAAAGTATAACATTAATACTAGAGAGAAAGGTCATGTAATACCTATTGTTCTTCCTCAAAGAACACATTTATGTTTAAATATTTAAGCTATCTCAAGGATGGAAAATAATTAATAGCAGAATATACTGAGCAGGTAATATACTTTTAAAGAACAAATTGCAGTGTTTAATTAATTCTAATAAGTTCATATAGAGTCTGTTCTGCTTCTCAAGCCACATTAGAAACTGCATGAGTTAGAAAGTTAATTTCTCTTTGTTTGAATTTATATAAAAAGCTTATTATTATTTTTAATCAGCTTAGGTACATAGTTTTTGTTCAGGAATTCTGTGTAGATATTTAAATAAGTACCAATCTAGTAGATGACAATTATGATAGCAATAAGTACTAATAAAATATGCAGAGTTTGAAATTTTATATTAAAATGTTCTCCAATTTCTTTGTTATTAAGTATGTTGTTTTTGAGATTTTTTGTACAGAAAGCGGATTTGCATGAATAATAATTATGTTTTCAGTTGTAAATATACTTCACAATCAGGTTTATACGCGTCAGAGATATGCGCCCATGACATCATCAGACGAGTCAGCAGTTAACACAATACTCTCCGCAAGCGGAAATACTGTGAGAACTGGCATCAGGCCCGTTTTACTACAATCGGGATCTCATCGACAGATAAATGGGATACAGGGAACAGTAATTAAAATGAGTCTATCCCGCCGTTTCAATGCAATATCAGAAAAAATAAAATAAACATAAAATTTTAGTGTACTTACCTGTATTTTTCAGTTAACTAGCACCTAAATAAAACAAAAGAGCCCGAAGACACTTAGCACACCCACTAGGCACCAAAATACAGCACAATGACGAAAATGAAATGGTTTTCGCACTGACAGCTAGCTCGTTGCTGGTCGATCGACTCGGTGAGGTTAGCCACGAAATGCGCAACGCATTGACTATGCGCATTGACCCCCGATGTAAAATGTCATGCGCGCTTATTAATAGCTATTAAGAATGCCCTTAAACAAATTTTAAGTTATTCCCAGAAGACTGGATTTCCTAAAACAAATTCCGGCAAAAAAATATAAATAAACGCCCCTCATAATTTGATCGGACTGCCATCTGTTGTCCAGTAGCATTACCTACTTGTATCAACAAAAGTTTGTGGTATAGTTCAAATTCGCTAGATGGCAATTAAATACTATATTCTTCATCAAACATTATTTAGTATTTTTATTCCTACTAGAGTTCGATTTCTGACCAAAATTCTTTTTTATATTTTGGCTTTATACACTCGTCCTTCACATAAACTTTAAATGTGCCAAATTTTATGCTGCTCCGTCTGCATAATTTTATTTTCCTATAAAAAGAGACCTAGGTGCAAAGTTTTAACTCCACGTATTATTATAGTTATTTATATATATTTAACATAATGTACGAGTATATATATGTATATCGATGGTATGTATGTTTTTAAGTATATGTATGTATCTATGTGTACACGAATGGAGATATATATGCGTTTCTAGTTTTATTCATTAGTCAATTAAAATTTTTCAAAACTCATTGCACCGTCAACTACAGTCTTTTCAAAACATTTTAATCCATCCTAAGGTTTCCTGGAACAGATTGCTTTTAGCAATAAGGCCGCCCTTTGTACATTATATTAGAGTTTTCTAATTTTCTTTCTATATATCTATAGATGTATGCAAAAATATTAATAAATTAATGAACTTTTCAAGTTACATGTATGTGACTATTTAATGAACTATTTAATAAATATCTTAATCTCTTGAGTTTGTCTCTATCAGAGGTTTAGGTATCAAACATTTAGGACCGCATAAATTAAAAATGTTATCCACAAAAGCGTGCGAGCAGCGCCTTACGTAGATTATTTACTTATTTGAAAGATAGTGTTTTGCTTTATGAAATGTTAGTTTGATTACTCCATAATACGATCTTTTAATTAAACTGATAATGCTTTATGTGTTACTTAATTATAATTAGCTTAATAATAATAACAAATTAGAAAAGTTAGTCTATACGGTCTTTTATAACTTCCTCGCCCGTTTTCGGCCACGGCGACCTCTTCAACTCCGGTCACACTGTCTTTGGTGTGCTCGTATATGGCTAATATAGCCGATCTTATTTGATAATGTTCGCGCACAGTGCGGGCAGGTGAGCACACCATTGTCGTAGTTATAAGAGAAAGCACCAGGCAGGCTTTCAGCTCATCGCGCCGAGCATCTAACTCAGCGCTGCGACTGTCCTCAAAGCTCTCGACTCTAGTCCTCACCAAAGACCTCCATTCCGATCGCTGAGCCGCCGTTTGCTCCCACTTTGAAGGCTCCATATTGCACTTCTTCATATGGCGCTTAAGTACATCTTTATACCTAAAGAGTTGTCCGCCATGCTTTCGCTTGCTCTCCTCAAGTTCTGAGAAAAAGATGCACTTTGCCATCCGCTTGTCTGCCATTCTGGACACGTGTCCACACCAACGGTGTTGCCGCTGCATGAGATAGGCCTCAATCCCGCTGATATTGGCTCTCCGCAGCACTTCGGTATTTCGAATTCGATCAGACCAACGGATATTTAAGATTTTGCGCAGGCATTTCATGTGGAAGCGATCCAACACTTTTATATGACGGCGATAAACTGTCCATGACTCGGAAAAGTACAGTATGTTCGGCAACACCACCGCCTAATAAATATCAACTTTGGTAGTCAGTTTTAAGACGTGTGAACTAAAATCTTACGATCCAGTTTACCGAAAACAGCAGCTGCGGCACCGATACGACTATTGATTTCGGCGTCAAGGTCGCACTTAGATGATAATGTGCTCCCCAGATGACGGAATATCCTGACCTGCTTAAGTATGTCATCCCCAAGTTTAATGGCAAGTGTTTCTTGACCGTGGATATCTATAGACATAACTTCCGTCTTTTGGACATTGATTTTCAGACTGAAACTACGGCGAGATTTGTGAAGAGTGGTCATAAGCTTCTGTAGACCATCAGGGGAGTCAGCAACAAAGCACAGGTCGTCAGCATAAGCGATCTCTGTTATCAGTGATTTGGACACCTTCGTATGAGCTTTGAGTCTAGCTAAGTTAAAAAGGTTACCATCATTGCGGAAACGGATGCGGATACCTTCAGGGGTTGTCTCTAAGACGTCCCGGACTACGACTGCGAAGTACAGTGCGAACAGCGTTCGGGCGAGAACACACCCCTGCTTTACCCCACAGGTAACGGGGAAAAACCTCGACTGCTCAGCGCCGACGACCATGCAGCTCTGCATATCGTCATGCAGGAGTCTCAGAACTCGCACAAACTTCTCCGTGCATCCCTGTAGTTGACGCAATCAGAATATTGCCTCACAAGTACCACGGTCAGGTCGAAAGCCGAACTGGGATTCAGGCAAAATTCTCTCCGATAAATCTCTGAGGCGGTTTAAGAGCACTCTAGCGAACACCTTGCCAGGCACTGAGAGTAGAGAAATACCGCGATAAGAACCACAATCGGCTCGGTCACCTTTGCCCTTGTATAAGGCCCTAATGAGTGATACTTGAAAGGTATTAGGAACTTGTTCTTTTTCCCACATAACGGTGAAAAGTTCCCACATCGCCGCGTGCAGATTCTCACCGCCGTACCTCAATAACTCACCCGGCATCAAGTCCACGCCAACCGCGCGCTTATTTTGTTGTTGCTTGATGGCAAGGGTAACTTCGCCCAGTGAGAACGGCTCGTCAAGTGCGTGGGTATGAGGTTGTTGAGGTAGAGAGCGTGTGTGGTCCAGGTTAACAAAACGATCAACGTTGAGTAAGGTGTTAAAGTACTCCGCCCACCGCTCGAGTATCTCCTGCCTACTTTTAAGAAGCCCTTCACCGGTGGTCGGCTTTATGGGGGCTCTTGTTGCGAGAGGTATACCGAGTAGGTTTCGTATCTCAGTATAAAATTCACCAAGTTGGTTGGTGTCAGCAAGCCACTGTATCCGACGAGCCCTCTCCTGCCACCATTTCTCCTTCACCTTCCGTGTGAGTTTACGCAGGTCCAGGTCACTACGACGCATACAATCAACAGTTAAGTGTAGCGGTGTCGAAAACATGGGAACAAAGTGACTCCCGGACAGTGCTGGTCTCACCAGATTTTAGGTCGAGGTTCTGCAAGGCAACGCTCAAGGACTCCGCATATTTTGTTTTTATGCTAAGATCGCAAAGTCGTTCAAGGTTCAGGCGCTTCTGTTTTGTGCTTTCCGATCTGAGAGAATGTCGAACATGAAAACGCAACTTCGTGACCACAAGCCGGTGATCCGTCCAGCAGTGAGCACCACGCATGACACAGGTAACCTGGACCTGGGAAAGGTCTCTTTGACGTACTATAGCGTAATCTATAAGGTACCAGTGCTTAGATCTGGGGTGCATCCACGTCGTCTTATGTTTGGCAGGCAATCTGAACATCGTGTTCGTGATTGCAAGCTCTAATTGTGCACAGAGATTAAGCAATAGTTGCCCGTTGCTATTTATGTGGCCACGCCTCGAATTGTCGTCCCACTCTGTAGCTCAGGGTACTTCTGTAGCTGTTTGGCAAGATTATTCCTGACAGCAAAACCCACGCCCGACCTTCGCGGCTCCGAAGAAGCAAGTCCTTTCCAAAAGAAAGTGAATCTGCCATGGTGTTCTACTAGCTTTCCTTCATCGGGAAGATGTGTTTCGCTACGTGCAGCAACATCAATACAGTAGCGTTGTAGTTCTCGAGCTATAATGGCAGTTTTTCGTTCCGGACAAGCGTTTGTCTCGCGGTCAAGAAGTGTTCGCACATTCCATGCGCCAAACTTCATTAACATTGTTGTTCTTTTATTTTTCCTGTGGCGTCGACCGCGAAATTGAGATGCAGGGGCAGCCGCGGTTGCTACCTTCCTTACGAGCTGGAGTGAACATTTGTTTAGGGCACCTTTTCTAGCCCCCTCCTCAGCTGAGCGAGGAAAGCAGTGCCTCCCTAAATAGGGCTGCTTTGTCGCCCCGGGTGCTGCCGAATCCACTCTGTCACTCCAATGCAGAGCAAAAGCGACCACGGTGTATTATTACACCCCTAGAGCCGCCTACGTGCAAGAGTCAGACAAAACTCTACGAGCATCACGTCGAGCCTCTCTTCCTTCCCCCATCGCCATAGGACTAAGCTGTGATCGAAGTCCTTAATGCGGAAGCGGTCAGTTGCGCAGGATATATTAACGTGCAGCAGTGTGCGCGCGCCAGACACAGATGCACATACTCATCCTTGCCCTTCCTGACCCAGTGGAACGGTATCAGTTACAACTGGAGAAGAAACTCGGACAGATGTTATGTATACTGGTGTAAAAGCCGAAAAAAGTCAAAGCTTTTTTTTTACACACATTCCCTTAGTCGCCTTCTACGACACCCACGGAAAGAGTCGGGGTGGTGACATTCTACTCCGCCGGCACCACACGGTCTATACATACAGTTAATAGTACATACATTGTTCATCAAGGGAGGATAGGGACCGATTACTAGCGTTCGGGAGCAGCCCGAAGGCGCAGCCCTAGGCTGCGTCTTCTGGCCACAATACTCCCGAGGTAGGAATGGGACTTTCACCCGAGTGCTACACAGTGCTTTATACTACACCTGTGAGGAACATTTAAAGTATTTTTAAACTAAAATCAAAACGTAAGACACCATGTAAGACACAATTTAGCTTAGAATTTGACCAATACTTCGCGCTTCTTTTGTTTTTTTTTTGAAATATGGAATCCTGAAAACTGACATCCTTTTGTGAAGACATGTGTGTGAAGTGATAGGTCTTCAAAAATGATATTGAAGTTTCTAATTTAATTTTATTTCTGAACTGAAAAGTTTGCGCGAGGGACACTTCCAAAGTGGTAAGATGTCCCCCCCCCCCCTCTGTAACTTCTAAAATAAGAGAGTAATAAATCTAAAAAAATATATGATGTACATTACCATGCAAACTACCAACGAAAATTGGTTTGAACGAGATCTAGCAAGTAGTTTTTAGGGTTCCGTAGCCAAATGGCAAAAAACGGAACCCTTATACATTCGTCAAGTCTGTCTGTCTGTCCGTACGTATGTCACAGCCAATTATTTCCGAAACTATAAGAGCTATACTGTTGAAATTTGGTCAGTCGATGTATTCTGTGAACCGCATTAAGATTTTTACATAAAAATAGAAAAAAAAACAATACATTTTGGGGTTCCCCATACTTGGAACTGAAACTCAAAAATTTTTTTTCATTAAACCTATACGTGTGGGGTATCTGTGGATAGGTGTTCAAAAATTATGTTGAGGTTTTTAATTTCATTTTTTTCTAAACTGAATAGTTTGCGTGAGAGACACTTCCAAAGTGGAAAAATGTGTGCCCCCCCCCCCCCTCTAACTTCTAAAATAAGAGAGTAATAAAACTAAAAAAATATATATGTTGTACATTACTATGCAAACTACCAACGAAAATTGGTTTGAACGAGATCTAGTAAGTAGTTTTTTTTTAATACGTCATAAATCGTAACACGCAATTTACCTTTCATCCAATCAATACACTAGTATAAAAACATCGATGAAAGTTACAACGAACTATAAGAACTTTTATATGATGTTCCTTGCTGATACGGAACCCTTCATGGGCGAGTCCGACTCGCACTTGGCCACTTTTTTTTATACGTCATAAATCGTCAACCGCAATTAAAACATCGATCAAAGTTACAACGAACTACAAGAACTTTTAAATGATGTTACTTGCTTCTACGGAACCCTTTATGGGCGAGTCCGATTCGCACTTGGCCCCTTTTTAGGGTTCCGTTGCCAAATGGCAATAAACGGAACCCTTATAGATTCGTCATGTCTGTCTGTCTGTCCGTCCGTATGTCACAGCCACTTTTTACCGAAACTATAAGAGCTATACTGTTGAAACTTGGTCAGTAGATGTATACTGTGAACCGCTATAATATTTCAAAAAACATTGATGAAAGTTACAACGAACTACAAAATCTTTTATATGGTGCTACGGAACCCTTCATGGGCGAGTCCGACTCGCACTTGGCCGTTTTATTTTACTAGCATCGCTCAGCAGCGTTACTTGCGATTTACAACAATAACCGCCGGAAACGCCGGCTCTTGGCTCAACTGGTCCAAATTAAAAGTGTCCTAGTTACTCATTAGTTATCCGCCAGGGAAAATCCCGTCAAAATTGGAAAATGTTTTAATTTATTCTATGGTTTGTATGGTAGTGTTTTCTAGCAAATTTTTAATACTCTCTTCATTAAATCTGTCTTGGTGCTTTAAGCCGTCGGTCCCGGTCGTCATAAACATCTATGACAATTGTTAGTGTGCTACCCTAGCAAAGTCAAGAAAATGCTTTAGATAGGGCTTTAGCGAAGTGAATAACAGAAAATTTGTGTGTAATTTGTAAAGTTGTGTGTAAAGGAGTAATTTGTAACAAATAGCAAAATTTGTGCATGCAGTTAGTAGGTTAAAAGTTGTTCGGCAAAAAAAATTTACTGGTTTTCTAACAAAACAGTTTTTTTTTTCTGATTTTCAAAACCATTTAATTACATCGGTTTATCAAACAAATTAGAAAATTTAAGCAAATTAAGGTCTATGGATGGTAATATTTGATTTGGGTCTGAAACTATTAATTTTTTTTTTTGCTAGGGTAACGTTAGAAAAGTTACTCCAGTTGCTGCTACTGCTATAGCTACCGCTGTTGTTGTGGTCTCAGGTTCGATTATCGGGTCGGATCAAATGTTTCTGTGAACCGCAAATATTTTTTTCGGAGTTTGGGTGTTTTCTATGCATAATATGTATGTATTTACAAGAAAAAGTATGTTTATGTATTTATATCAGTTGTCTAGTATCCATACTCCGCTTAGTTTGGGACTAGATGGCGTTATATATGTAAGTTACCCGAAATATTTATTTATTATAATTTATGTTCAGCACTGGACTGCTAAAGATTGGATGACGCTATACAGCTTTATTGTTGTTGTTCATATGCAATTAAGTGTTCGAATAACCGTATCAGCTAACTTTGTCACTATCGACCAACGTGAATAGTTATTATCTGAGAAGATGACCGATAAGATTTCGTTACATACGCCACGGAGTTGAAGGTAACGGCCGTAATATGCGGCGTTAAGAACAAAAGCCTTATCGCGAGCCGTTATTGAAATGCCCTTGATATTGTTGCAATAAGCCTGTAATATCACCTCTTGACGTGTAAAAAATATATTTATAAAGTAAACCTGTTGAAGTTACTTTCGATTACAATTCTAGAGTTTTTAAGTTGTTTCTTGAAAGGGCTTATGTTCGGACTGTTATTTCTTATTATTTGAGTCCCGTGGTTATTATTGTAAATCTAGTCTAAAAGAAGCCTTAGTTACTCCTTATGTCATCCGTACTTTAAGCAGTTGGTCCCGGTTGTTATCACAAGTTAGCAGTCGCAAGCTTAGGTGGAGGCCAGTGGGCGGCTTTAAAACATCCGACGACAAGACAACGTAGCCACAATGGTTTTACTAGTCCCCAACCTGCACTCTGCCAGCGTGGGGACGTATGGCCTTAATTAACCCCCTCCTGAGAAGAGACTCGAACCCAGCAGTGGGACATTATGGGTTGTTGATGATATAATTGATGCATCTTTGTAAATGTATGAAATTGTCTGTCAATGAAGTAGAGTGTAAAGGCCGACCAAATTCAAATTCACACATTCTTAAAGATATCTATTCTAATCAGCTTTTATTTATAGCACGCACTGCCAAAAGTGCTGAGAAAATAGCTATAATAAAATCTATAATTTTGCTAGGCAATTAAGCAAAAGATTGAGTTGATATAATAAGATGAAATATCTATAAAATATAGATAGAATTGAAACCAAGTATCTAATATGTATTGTAGAGACAGTTGTAACCGGAGGTTTTTATGTAAAAATAAATTGTTACTGAATATTCTAATGACTCCTCCATAACAATTTACTTTTCAATTTTATATTTTTACATTTAACTCTCTACTCAACTTGCTAGAAGCCATGAGTAGAATACAAAAGTATTGGTCAGTATCTTCATCATGAATGCAAATACAAAGCGGCGTGCTACTCCTCGAGTAAAACTAATTAAAGTTGCGATTTATTGAAAAATTAAACTCTGTAAAGAATATCAGTTTTGTCCGCGGCTCCTCCGCCAACATGAATGTCGGTTACCGGTTAAATTCATCAAAATCGGAACAGTGGTTTAGTCGTGAAAGTATAACAGACAGATATGCAGAAATATAGTTACTTTCGAATTTATAATTTTTGTATAAACTTATTGTAAACGTCATTGACATACGTGACTTTTATTGTTAATCAAACGACAGCTATTAAAAACGCAACAATTGCGATAAAACAACAATGTGATCATAAAACACAATATAATAATATTATAATATAATCATAAATTAATGATATATAGATGGCTTATTGGTATGTTTGTACGTAACGGCAACGGCCGCTATATCGGATTGCTAGCGACGTTATCGCTACCCGTTAATCTTATTGATCTTGAACAGTAGATATTGGAATTGTAAAAAGCCTGCGTTATAAGTATATCCTTGAAGATTAGATCAAATAAAGATAGTACAATATATTTATGATATTTTTGCTGTATTCAATATTAATTTGTTTTTTTTTATGCGATAGATATGTAATTTCATATTTTATGCAACAAATATTCGTAATATGAAACGAATCATTTGCAGCTTCTTACATAATTAATGACTGTTTTCACCAACATCCACCAACGGCAAATTAGGTAACCCTTAGTGATATCTTCCTGATTATTAATATAAGGTACCTTAAATGATGCTCGCCAGAGCATATGGATCTTCTTTATATAAGATCCATGTTCGCACCTGCATGGAGTCCTATTCTCATCTCTGCGATGGATCCTCGTAGTAGTTGTTTGACACTCACGATCAGTTGCAGCGGTCAGCAATCCGCATTATCGATAGCCTCGAAGCCACGGAGTTCCTTGAGCCTTTTGCAGTTGAAAGGAGATATCATCTTTATGGCAGTCCTTTATCGTCTTTCCCATGGGGAGCTGAACTGATTTGATCCCACTTTCTACCTTCCTCTACAGGACAATATGTGCTGCCTTGGGAGTCACCGCTTTGCAGTAGTAGAAATCCGCAAATGAACTAAACGATTCGGCTCTTCCTTGCTGTGCCGAACAGTTAAAAACTGGAACTCACTACCAGCTTACATGTTTCTTTCCCCTTATGATTTCGGGTTCTGAAAGCAGGGCATGAAAAACATCTCACTAGGCCGCCATAGTGTGGGTCGCCATCACCACACTTCCTGCATTCGCAAAAAGTATGGTGGCCTCCTGTAGGATTCTACTAAAGCTTTCCAAAAGGCAGAGTATACTCCTTGGCAGGTTATTAAATAAAAAAAGACATTTGCTTTTCTTCGAAGTCATCGTTTTTCTTTTATCTAAAGTCTACCAACGTGATGTCACTCTGCCTGATGCATGAGTAGAAACAAAGATTCGTGGACTCATTGTCTGCATTAGACAATGCAGTCTGGTGACCCCCAAGCGACGTATTGAGATGCTTCTGCATCATTGGGCCTCCGGTCTCTCTCGCTCACTAACAAAACGACACAGCACAAGTGCTGACATTTTAGGATGGTCTTTTGTGCGAGAGAAATCACTATGTTATAATCTATTACATCTAATGTATAAAATTCTCTTGTCTTGTCTTGTCTTAACATCTTGATGTTAGTGAAACTCACCATGATTTTCCGAAACGGCTTTATCGCTTCTTTTGTTTGTGTGTGGTTTGTGTTTATTCAGTAGGTCTGCGAATAGGACGTTTACTATTTTTATACCCTTTTTTTTCGTGCGGAAATCCCCACGGATGCCATCAGTTGGTGACTTTGTCGGACTCGAACCGACTAAAACCGCTCACCGTACTATGAGTCGAGGAACCAGGTATACCCTCGAAAGGAAGTCCCTGGAACCCCGACGCACCTCGGGCCATCTGTGGCTTGCAGACGGCCCCCTAGCGTGCGAGAACTCCGATGCTCCTCTTCCGCCATATACGAAGTGTGTGCGTTTTGTAGCGCTCGCGTTGCTCCTCCGGCCTGCTTCTGCTAGGGTGACAGATGGCCTCACCTAATCGTAGTTAGAAGTAGCGTATTTGGGGTCCGCTACTAGATCAACTGGTTTTACTTGAATATCAGTTTTTCCTCGAAGCGATTGGCATCTGACATCGGATGGAACCCTGAGAGTTAATTGAATTGGACGGTATAAATTACAAATCGAGAATATAAATTATATAAGAGAGATCCGACTTCCCCATAACGACTGCCACAGTTGTTCATGATAAGCGGGACCGACAGCCTCATGACGTAACTACTATCTGAGGTACGGAATACACTTAATTATGTTATAAATTAAAATTTAAGCATCCTGCTGTACGTAATTCGAATTTTAACCAACGTGAGATCTACTTATCTAAAATACCCAAAAAAATGGTTTAGGAGGAATTATGTGAGTGTATGAGTCGTAACATTTTACTTTAAAAAATTTTCATCATCAACAGCCCATGTTTTGTCACTTCTATACCTATATAGAATAGACTCCTTCCAATAAAGGAGGTTAAAATGGTTGTATTATGAAACAAAGAGCACTTTTGTTGAATAACTTAATATTTATAAAACCAGTCCGAAATATATTTTCAGCCATTTCATTATGTTAGAAGGATTTATCATAATAAAATAAGCTTTTTTTCCGAATAAAATTTCCCGTCTTTCCTTTTTGGTTTCTGTTGATTATCACCTAACTTACGTTATCGGTGTCTAAAAATCTTTGTTCGTTCGTTGTCCTTGAAATCAATTTTAATCAACAGTAAGTCTGCGAAAACATCATCAATCAAATTTTAAGTTAATGCTTTTATCGTTCGCATTATGACGGTAACGGCCGTTACATCGTTAACAACGTCGCTATCCGTTATCGTTTTGAATATGGAATAAAATGTTTATATGTATGTTGTTTGAACCGGGCTCTGTTGTGTACGATTGCCATTGGAGAGGCTTATGTCCAGCAGTGGACTGCAATGAGCTGATGATGATTGAAGTCTAAAATTTTGAAGGTTTCATTGAGTGTCGTATTATGAAATGTTCTGTTTAAATTGTTAAAAATAAAATATTTTTTATGATGAAATATTTTTATTTCTACAAGTGACTACACACACAAACATAGCCTGTATTTATTCATAATGGCCAGCCAATGTGAAAATTAATGAGTTTTCATTAAATTACATAGCCCCATTTGACTTGTCATTATTCGTATTTGCTCGAGTATTATAAATAATAGTCCATTTAATCACTTGGACGCAAAACAATCCCTACTAATATTATAAATGCGAAAGTAACTCTGTCTGTCTGTCTGTCTGTTACGCTTTCACGCCTAAACCACTGAACCGATTTTGATGAAATTTGGTATGAAAATAGAACTGAACTTGGGAAAGGACATATGATACTTTTTTTCGCGAAAATAAAGTTTGTGTCGAAGTTCCTTATTATCAAACATAACATCATGTAAGATTGTTTAATCTACCCTTATCGTGTCGCGCGATATAAACGAATTCTACGCGGGCAAAGCCGAGGGCGGAAAGCTAGTATGTATATAAGTACGACGTTCATTATTAAGCTCGCCTTAAAGTAGTAGTAATCGCGGAAAATTTCGACAAAGCCCTTTGTTGTTAGAATTCAAAAGTATAAAATGTGTGTTGACAAAAAATTGTGTGTGATCTTTTCAAAGCAGATTATGCTCACGGGGATTGTGAGGTTTTATAATTGTTAGAGATTAAATGGAGATAGTGTCAGGTAGGAAATTAAAAGAAACAAATGAAATGAATATCTATAAAATTAGAAAGCTGAAAAGATTGTTTTCCTTTGTTTGTTAATTTTAACGCGGTATCTAAGGAAGTACTGGTCCATGGTGTGAACAATTATTTAAGTATTAAATAGCCTACAACAAGAATGGAATATTCATAAAAAACTTGCAAAATCCTTGGAGATAATTTTATGCCTAGTATATATAACTTACTAGCTTTCACACGCGGCTCCACTCGCTGTAAAAACTAGCAATGTCCTTTCTCAGGCTCTAGAAGATCTGTATAGTTTAACACAAGTCTTACGCAAATGAAGAAGATTTTGTGTAGTGAATATTTTGATCACTGATTCCACGTGATGTCGTGCTGGTTAAGTCTGTTTTGGAACATTTCATTGACGTCTCTTCCTTGTTTGTGAATGTGTTTATTTAGATTAACTTTATACATATCTGTGAAAACTTTTAATTGGCCTTCATGTAGATTATGGATAAATATTTCTATGATGTAACTAGCTGTAAGTTTTCTAAATCTTAAAATAAAATAAATAAATACCAAATTTCATTTCAATCGGTTCAGTAGTTCTGGAGTGAAAGTCACTTTTGTTATTTATTACATTAGTAAGGACAATTATATAACCTGTAAGTAGGGTACTCTCGTACCTTTAAATACAATGTAAAATAAGATTCTTAAAAAAAAAAATGACTTAGATAATAAAATGAAACACAATTACTTTAAACACTGGCCGTAATTCTCTTGTTAAAATCAACAAATTTTAATTGACTTAAATTTGTTTTTGGATACTTTAATCTCATCGGCTTTCAGTCCATTTTTCAATATAGCACGTATTGATGTTTAGTCAGGCCCGTCTTTCACTATGCGAGGGACCCTGGGCACATAAGAATATGGGGGCCCTTATTGTTATGTACAGTGAAATTTATTTTAGTTATTTTGGGTAATTTAAAGTATTATCATAAATAAAAAGGATTTTTTTGGTTTATAATATTACTATAAATTACCCAAAACAAATGATCACATCATCGCAACATAACCACAATTATCACAATCAGTTTGGTTTGGTTTAAAGTTTTCCTTCTCTTTGCATTGATGTTGTCTTGCATAGTTTATCCCTTAGTCGCCTTTTACGACACCCGCGGGATGAATAGGGGTGGTGACACTCTGTATTCTTAATCCGTCACCACACGGACAAATGATCATAGGAACTACTAATTTGAACTACGGATTTGAAATAAATACTAGGTCTTAGACAGCCCGGTTATAGAGTAAGGCATATCAACACGCTACGACCAAAAAGAGGAGTATCGTAGGAAAATATTCAAGAAACGGGGGAATATTGTGAAACAAAAAACGCTATCCCATCTGAGTATCAGGCACTTATAAGGTAGGTGAAGGGGCTGCTAAGACGAGATATTCGGCAGTCAAATTCTAATAGCTCAAAAGTCTTCACTCAAACATCACAAGGCACTATTACGAGGACTCCTCACTCACCCGCTCACCCGTGACCCTCAGCTTTGATGATCCGCATGGTAGACTAACAAGCCACCTCACAGATGAGTTTCCCGACATCGATAGCACTCGGACAACTGCATTACATTCAATACAGCTCCGGGTGAAGAAAAACGGGCACTCTTGCTGTCGTATTTCGTTGGTGGGTGTGAGACCAGAGTTCCAACCATTCTGCATTATTTTCCCGGCGTTCAGAGGCCGGGAGAATAATGCAGATAAAATCCTACTGAAGAACTACCACCCAATGTCACTCCTCAGTCACGTTAACGTCCTATTCGTATATAATATGCATATAGTATATAACTAAACTAAATGAGAATATAATAAATCTATATAAGTAGGTATATAACTAAACCAAATAAGTATCTAACTAAACTAAAGAACTATATAACTAAAATAAATAAGTATGTAATTTAATCTAAATAAGTATTTAACTAAACTAAAAAAGTATATAACTAATCTAAATAAGTATATAACTAAATTAAATAAGTATATAACCGAACTAAATTAGTATATAACTAAACTAAATAAGTATATAACTAATTTCAATAAGTATATAACTAAAATAAAATAAGTAAATAACTAATCTAAATAAGTATATATCTAATCTAAATAAGTATATAATTAAACTAAATAGGTATCTAACTAAACTAAAGAACTATATAACTAAAAAAATAATTATGTTATTTAATATAAATAAGTATATAACTAAACTGAAAAAGTATATAACTAAACTAAATAAGTATATAACTTAACTAAATAAGTATATAACTAATCTCAATTAGTATATAACTAAAATAAAATAAGTATATAACTAATCTAAATAAGTTTATAACTAAACTAAACAAGTATATAGGTAAACTGAATAAGTATATAACCAAACTATATAATTATATAACTAAACTAAATAAGTATATAACTAAACTAAATAAGTATAAACCCAATTTAAATAATTATATAACCAAAGTAAATAAGTATAAAACTTAACTAAATAAGTATATAACCAAAGTAAATAAGTATAAAACTTAACTAAATAAGTATATAACTAAATTAAAAAAGTATATAACTAATCTAAATAAGTATATAACTAAATTAAAGAAGTATATAACTATTCAAAATAAGTATATAATTAAACTAAATAAGTATATAACTAAACTAAATAGGTATATAACTAAACCAAATAAGTATATAACTAAACTAAAGTATATAACTAAACTAGATAAGTATATAACCAAACTAAATAAGTATATAACTAAACTAAATAAGTATATAACTAATCTAAATAAGTATATAACTAATCTAAATAAGTATATTACTAGTCTAAATAAGTATATAACTAATATTAATAAGTATATAACTAAACTGAATAAGTATATAACTAAACTAAATAGGTATATAAATAAACTAAATAAGTATATAACTAAACTAAATAAGTATATAACTTAACTAAATAAGTATATAACCAAACTAAATAAGTATATAACTAAACTAAATAAGTATATAACTAAACTAAATAAGTATATAACTAAACTGAATAAGTATATAACTTAACTAAATAAGTATATAACTAATCTAAATAAGTATATTACTAATCTAAATAAGTATATAATTAAACTAAATAAGTATATAACTTAACTAACTAAGTATATAACTAAACTAAATAAGTATATAACTAAACTGAATAAGTATATAACTAAACTAAATAAGTATATAACTAAAATAAATAAGTATATAACTAAACTAAATAAGTATATCACTAATATAAATAAGCATATAACCAAACTAAATAAGTATATCACTAATATAAATAAGCAAATAACCAAACTAAATAAGTATATAACTTAATTAAATAAGTATATAACTGAACTAAATAAGTATATAACTTAACTAACTAAGTATATAACTAATCTAAATAAGTATATTACTATTCAAAATAAGTATATAACTAATCTAAATAATTATATTACTAATCTAAATAAGTATATAACCAAACTAAATAAGTATATAACTAAACTAAACAAGTATATAACTAAACTAAATAAGTATATAACTAAATTAAATAAGTATATAACTATTCAAAATAAGTATATAATTAAAGTAAAATTTCTAAATACCTCTGCCTACCTACTACCTCTAACTCCTACATTATGCCAGGAAATTACTTTAAAAACTGACTATAGGTTTGATGAAAAAAAAATTTTTGAGTTTCAGTTCCAATTATGGGGACCCCCAAAATGTTTATTTTTTTCTATTTTTATGTAAAAATCTTAATGCGGTTCACAGAATACATCGATTGACCAAATTTCAACAGTATAGCTCTTATAGTTTCGGAAATAATTGGCTGTGACATACGGACGGACAGACAGACAGACAGACAGACTTGACGAATCTATAAGGGTTCCGCTTTTTGCCATTTGGCTACGGAACCCTAAAAAGCACAAAATTGTATTTAAGGATTATAAATTCGAGATTTTTTCGATATTGTGCATTTTCTGAGAAGATTTACAATCATAATATACATTTTTTTTACATAGAAAAAATCAATTTTTTGATATTTCTTGACGGAACAGCTATGAAAAGACTGAAGAAACAAAGAATGTTATGTGAAAATAATCTTCTATATCATTTGTGGTTTAGTCACAGATTGCGTGGTTCTTTCCCAGAAATCTAACACCTTCGCTATATAAAAGAGCCTTGGCAAACTTTCGAACGTTGACTCATAAGTTCGATAAATTTGAATCGTTAGTCACTAGCTTTTGCCGCTTTTGTTACCTATATCTTTTCGCAATAATCAGTGTGTCTCTATGCCAAATTTAATTGAAATTGGTGCAGCAGTATAATCACGAAAGCGTAACAGACGGAAAGACAGTTGAAAACTAATTTGGAATATTTGTAGACCTAACCCGCACTCGACCAGCGTGGGCACGTATGGACTCTTGGGAAAGGAGACCAAATCGATCCTGATGGAAAGCATGAGGAGAGCATTCGTTGCGAATGTGGACAATACAGCATGGTGACCAACACTATGGCCGCCTAGTGAGATGCTTTTTATTTTTATTATTTTAATGTAACTATTTATGTTATCGTTGGCAACGTCTTAAAAATTTGCAAAACCTCTGGCCAGCTACCAAAGATATTTTCTACAAGTGAAATCACTTTTGCCACGAGAATGGTGGGAAGACCCATTTTTCGTTTTAAGGACTATGCAAAATGTGACATGGTCGCTTTTGGGATCAGCCCCAAGATATGGGAATACCTCGCAAGCAGCAAAAGCGGGTGGAGGGACTCCTTGGTCCATTGTTGCAAAATACATGACGAGGGTTGGTTCCAGGCTTTGGGCTAAAAAAGCGCGAGAGGCGGCATAAAACTGTTCCTGTGAATACAATAGACACTTCACCTTGTCTAAAACCTCACGATCCTTTACTACGGTGTCGATCATGCGGACGCCAATGCCGCTCTCGTATTGGACTCTACAGTCATGCTAAGCATTGCCACAGAGATGCTGTTTTAATCATCTGAAAAGATGTTAAGGTCTGTTCTGTATTATATAACGAAAGATATAATCTATAGACGCCGGGTATACATTCTGTGGTTAGGATAAACAAGCTCGATCAGAGAAAAGAACTAAATCGATGTAAAGTTACATTTTTGAGGTAGTGAATATGGAAGAAAGAGAAAACAATATGTAGCTAATCAATATGTTTTGCGATAGACTACTGTCTATCGCAAAACATACTTCAATACTTTGAATATACGTCGTTAAAATAATATTCTTGGGGAGAACCAGTCGAGTTTCACACGGTCAGTGAGAGGGAATTCCCACTGTGCCTTTCTGACGTACAGCGCTCCGCATCACAATGTGAACACGTAGAAAACCAATGCAGGTTTCAAGTCACGTATTGCAAAAATAACGGATAACTATATATTTATCTGCATCTTTATAATAAGCGTTTTGAAGTATTTATAGCCTGTAGGGATTTAACTGTTCATTAAATATTTATGTAGGTTTTATCTGTATAATGTAACTTTTAGCTTGAAGTTGAGATTTTAAATTATAATGTGTACATATTTTAAGATGAGAAGAATGTTCGTGTCTGCATTTTTACAACAATTTTCACTGCACTTATATGTAAATATGTTTCTCTGTGACACATGCTTTCGTGATATGAGGCGATTAATTTATTTGGAAAGACGATTTAGGGGGATGTCCTATTTTTACAATTTTGACAAAGGTACATTTCAATTCCTTTCGCAATAATAACAACACTTGATTCTAAAACCGAGTTTGTTAATATTATTTCAAATGTTATAACAGTCGTGAAGCTACCTTTGGGAGGCTTAAAAACATCCAACGGCAAGATTACGTAGCCACAACGTATCTTTCCAGTCCCTAACCCGCTCTTGGCCAGCGTGGGGATGTATGGCCTTAACCCTCTCCTGAGAGGAGACCCGAGCCCAGCAATTGGACATTGTGGGTTGTTGATGATTGATTGTGATATTTGGCCCACTAAAGTGCCTATTCTACCTCGTGTTTTAGAATTTTTATTTTAATTGGTTTTCAGCTTCTGTTGACTAATATTCGTCAACGTGGTGAGAAAATAAATTTTGCATACCTTACATGTTCTAAAATTCTCTTTTTATATACGTCGTTACGTAATCACATACGAATAAATAGATAGATAGATAGAAATATAACTCTTTATTTGCACACAAAATTACAGAGTTACAAAAAAAAGGAACAATGATCAAATATAGAGTGTACAAAGGGCGGCCTTATTGCTAAAAGCAATTTCTTCCAGGCAACCTTAGGATGGATCAAATGTTGTAGAGAGACAGTACTAGTTGAATATGCATTCTTGAACCTACTATTTGCTTATTATTATGTACTATACCATATTACATACACTACATATATTATATAATCTACAAACATTTACAATTTTTATGCATAATGCATACTTATTACAATAAATATACTTACATATACATATATACATACTATACCAGTAAATATATACAGATACATACTTAAATGAATAAAAATAGATAAGAGATACAGTTACGTTTCTACATACTACGTTTTGTGAAAAAATTAAATCAATCACGGCGATTTAAATTATCATATATGAAAAGGTGAGTTACATCACTCATGTATTGTTGTCATTAAAGTATAATTTTAACAAAAAGGAACCGACTTCAATGAAAAACTATTCCGAGTACCCAAATCGCGACATTGTGCCTATAATATTTGAGGAGTTCCCTCGATTTCCTTGGGATCCCATGATCAGATCCCGATATGGTGACGATGGGACCACCTGTAAGCTACGCCCATTCCAATGCAAAAAGAATTTTTGAAATCGGTTCATGAACGACGTAATTATCGCTGAACATACATAAAAAAAAAAGATTTCGACGAATTGATAACCTCCTCCTTTTTTTTGAAGTCGGTTAAAAAGAAATACTGATATCTTGTCACCTTAGGTAAAGTTGTTTACTTTTTCATTTGCGTGTATTAACTATGCCTGTACCTAAATACCTGATAATAGTCATATTCATAGTCACAAACAGTAATCGTACGTCATACTATGACTGTAATGAACTGCAGGTAGGTGTGGGGGAGACCCTGTACCGATCTTTGTTCAATCACTAATCTGAATGAGTAAGAAGAAACAGCCTTCTTCCTCAATGATAATATTGCTTTGAGGAGCGACTAAGTATAAACACGATAAAACTGAGTTAAAAGATAACAATCAATTGCCTTTTAATTGTTTTATTAGTTTAACTGTTGAACCTATGTCTCTTCTAAGAAATGTGATATATGTTGCATGGTCAGCATTATATTTTAGAGGGCACTGACTTTCTTATAACGATTTGCCATAGATGCTCATGACAACTGTTGTTGAAACTGGAATATTTGTAAAAAACAAATAGTAATAATAATAATAATAATAAATATTTTGGACATCTTACACACAACATCATCTAGTCCCAAAGTAAGCAGAGCTTGTGTTATGGGTACTAAACAACTGATATAAATACATAAACATACTTTTTTTTGTAAATACATACATATTAAACATAGAAAAACACCCAGACTCCGAAACAAATATTTTTGGATCACACAAATATTTGGTCTGACCCGGGAATCAAACCCGAGACCTATTGATCAGCAGCCGCATACGCTAACCACTAGACCAACAAGGCCAATAAAAAGCTTTTGCAAAATCTAAATGTAAAGCTCATAAAGCCTGGTTATTCCTTACATTAAACTTAAAGTTTTATAAATCATGTCATAGTTTTCGTTCGGCACCTTCTTATAAACTCAAACTTATAACGATAACGTACATCAAAAACGA
Organism: Phragmatobia fuliginosa; assembly: GCA_932526445.1. NCBI lineage: Eukaryota > Metazoa > Arthropoda > Insecta > Lepidoptera > Erebidae > Phragmatobia > Phragmatobia fuliginosa. Next base: position 10,530,314 of record OW052074.1, on the reverse strand, counting down.
AACAAGACACTCCTTTTAACTTTCCCCTTACTCCCTTTCTAATGAAAGCTCATGATTGACTGTTCGGTAGTCGATCTTAGACTACTGAACAAGACAAACATGCCTATCACTACAAACAATATCCCTACGTTAGTTCTAAGTATATACCTTTCGTACGTACTCACATCGGTATTCTGTTAAAAGAACAGCGGTTGTAAAAGTCTGATGAACTGGTGTATTTGTTTGTGCACATTTAAGTTTTTAAATCAGAGAAGCTAAAAAGATCCATTTGTCTTGTAAATTAGTTATACTTTTTCAGTACATTATATTCCATCAAGCTGTGTAGATTTAGTACAATGTGCTGAATCTGAATCCGGTAGCATAACGCTATATCGTGAGGCAGCTGAAGACTGATGTATTTACGAGTAGTATACATTCAGATATTTATTTACCGTTTTAATGAGATTGACAAGTAGAAACCCCTTGGTTTCTACTTGTCAATCTTACCTTAACGTTGGATGGAAATAAATAAAGGTAGTACGTAACTGGAATACTGCAGTACTAGTAATCTACTGGTTTTCATGACTGTTTGTGAAGGCCCGTATCCTGTAAACCCAATGGTTTGGCAGTGACACGTGTACAAAGTAAAACGCCGATGAAAGTAGATAGTCTATTAGATATATTACCAATTAAAATATTATGGCGGTCTAGTGAGATGCTTTTTCACTCCCCGCTTAAAGGACCCGGGATCATAGTAGGAAGGAAAAACATGAGCTGGCAGTGAGTACCAGTTTTAACAAAACGAGAAAGTAGATGAGCCAATGCTCAGAAAATAAGGCGAATAGCAATAAATAAGTACAATTTAAATAAAAAAATATTTGTGTGCTTGTTTCATGTAATAATATGTACATATATATGTAATTCATTCAAAACTTCTCAAAAGTGAATCCCGTGTAACCAAACTTGGAATAATTCATATGCCACGTCGTTAAGATGCGAATTTGGTAACAGTTTTAAGTTTACCATTGTTTATTTAGGCTTCTCTACAGCTTTAGTTCGTATTCAGAGCGCCTTTCTCCATAAAAAACTGTTAAAAAAGGGTATAAAGATTGAATTTACGGACGGATTGATAGTGACTTTATTCTTTTAGTATATTTAGAATACTTGACTGTTACGTAGCTTAGGCTCGATCGCTGTTATTACATGGCCCTATCTTAAATAACTTTAATTTTTTAGGCGAATTTTAGCAGAAGTTACTAAGGCTTATATTTAGTACTTTCTGTATATTTTTTATTATTTAATACTTCCTGTACAGAACAGAACCCCCACAGAACAATACCATAAAGACATGCCTATACATTTGGTATAATTATTCAAATACTCTACTATTTGAATACTTAGATTCATTACATTGGTATTCATATTCCAATATTACAATAGAACGAGTATTTGATAAACTAAGTTGTTCCTCAACAAGTAATAACCACGCTCACCTTAAAAATAGGAAGCACAATCATGATGGATTTGTATATTTTGAATTTGAACAATCATATTCGATTAATAGAAATTAATCAATTAAACATCTCCTTGCCAATACTAAATATATATTTGCAAAAGCGGATATTTATTAAAAAAAATATATAATAGATTAGTAATCAATGTGTAAATCATATGGTTGTTGGTTCTAGGGGGATTTTCAGCCATGTTCTTTAATAAGCAAATAAAAAGACGTAGTTACTCACAATTGACCTTTCAAGAAGTCTCAAAGTCACCCAAAGAGCAATGGAGAGGTCAATGCTTGAAGTTTCTCTGCGCAATAGAATCTAATTGTGTGGTGCTAAGGAGATCCGCAGACGAACCAAGGTCAGCGAAATTGCCCGGTGATTTTTTTTTTTGCAGTGGGCAGGGCACATTACTTGCAGATATGATGGCCGTAGGTACGAAAAAATTCAGGGGTTGAAAACACGTACCTATTGGAAGACGGATCGTGAAACCGCTAGTCTAGGCCCAAACTAAGCAGAGCATGTATTATGGTTACTAGACAACTGGTGCAAATATAGAAACGTTTTATTTAAATACATAGCTACATATTATACAACTTAGCTTAGCAAGCTAACAAGCTTAGCAACTTTAGAAAGATCACAATTTGACATGTTGTGAATTCAACTTTTTGTTTCAATTTTTGTTTTCTGGTTTATTTCTCCCTACTTTATATGAGTTAATTATATGATACACATGATTTGTCTGTTCAATTGCATGTTGCTTGTACTTAGCCGTTTATTATGTGTCAATTTATCTGTGTAAGCTGGCGGGTGATGCAGTGATGCGCTGCAATCAAGGTAATAATTTATTTAATTAACTATATTGTTTAAATATTTATATATTATATTATTTCTTTTGTCCATTATTTTTGTTTACTGTTTATTTTTTGTTTATTAGAATGTGTACACGGCTGTGCTATGATTCATGATAATGATAATATAGATAACGAAGTATACTTCTCTGCCAACGATTCTTCCGATGACGAGAGCTTTAGTTCTCTACCAGACACCTTGGGTGATCGATTACGGTACTCATTTAATAACCAATCACAATCTCTACTGAATATATGTCACATAAATGCTCAGAGTGTACCCAGCCACTTTAGCGAACTGACCGAAACTTTCAGGGATAATAATGTGCACGCCATTCTGATTTCGGAAACGTGGCTTAAACCGCATCTACCTTCCACTTCATATCCCCTCACTGGCTTCGTTCTCATTCGCAATGATCGACCGGAGTCGAGGAGGGGTGGAGGAGTAGCCATCTATCTTCGTGGTTGCTTATCCTTCAAAATCCTTGCCACTTCCTCTTCCGATTCTTCTACTACTGCTGAATACCTCTTTCTCGAAGTTGGTGTTAAGGGATCCAAGGTTTTACTAGGGGTAGTATATTGTCCCCCCGCTGTCAACTACTTCTCCAGTCTGGAAACAGTTCTGGAATCTTTAGGGTCTGAATACGCACATCACATCATAATGGGTGATTTCAACACCGACCTTTTGGCCTCTAACTCCCCCCGTACCCGTAATCTCGTCCACATTATCCAATCCTCTAGCCTCCATGTTCTCCCTCTACAAGCAACTCATCACAACACCGAGCACCAGGATACTTGGCTTGACCTAATGCTCACCTCTACTCCAAGTTTTATTCATTCACATGGTCAACACCCTGCTCCTGGATTTTCCCATCATGACCTGATCTACCTTACCTACATCCTAAAACCTCCTAAACCCCCTCCCAAATTTCTGCACGTGCGTGGCTTTAGACGAATGGATGTAAATAAACTGTGTGCGGATGCTTCTGCACTGGATTGGTCTAGCTTGAGAGCAACTACTGACATCAACCATAAAGTCAGCACTTTCAATGAGACAGTTAATAATTTATATAATATACACGCACCTGTTATAAAAATTAAAGTAAAGCGCGACCCTGCTCCTTGGATGACGGAAGAAATTCGAACCGCTATGCGACGGAGAGACCGTTGTTTTAACAAATACAAGAAAGATCGCACAGAGGAGAAATGGAATCTTTTCAAGAGTGCTAGGAATCGGTGTAATCAGGTGATACGTAACGCCAAGCGCCGCCATATAATTCAAAGTATAGAATCCTATCCAACTTCTAGCATGTGGAAATTCCTTAGAACACTAGGCATTGGCAATAAACAACGCCCTGAGGTAAAGACGACGGTTAGCTTAGATGACATAAACCGTCATTTCACAACTACACCACAGATGGATCTTCAAATAAAGACTCAAACCTTGAGTTACTTAGCTAGCCTAACCCATGCTAATATGGTATCCTTCAACTTTTCTCCGGTGTCTCCTGAGGACATCAAAAAGATTATCCTCACCATTCGTTCCAATGCTGTGGGATGCGACGGCATTAGCCGCCGCATGATTGTTGCTATCCTTGATCACATTCTTCCAGCTATATGCCATATCATTAACTTTTCACTCGATTCCGGAACCTTTCCCTCACTCTGGCGTAAGGCTTTCATCATCCCATTACCCAAAATACCCAACCCTTCCCTTCCTGAACACTTTCGCCCTATCTCTATACTTCCTTTTCTTTCAAAAGTACTGGAGCTTTGTGTTCACAGGCAGCTCTCGCAGTATGTTTATCAGCAGAATCTCCTCAGTCCCTTACAATCTGGGTTCAGACCCGGTCACAGCACAACCACCGCACTCCTCAAAGTGACTGGCGATATGAGGCAGGGTATGGAGGACACCAAAGTCACAGTCCTGGCTTTGATTGACTTCTCGAATGCATTTAATACTGTTTGTCACGACGTCCTATTAGCTATCCTCTCCTATCTCATGGTCTCCTCAGAAGCTCTGGAATGGTTCTCCTCCTATCTTCAGGGACGTCAACAGTGTGTTCACATTGACGACCGGTCATCGAGTTGGAGTGATCTTCGCAGTGGCGTCCCTCAAGGCGGTATATTATCTCCCTTATTATTCTCAATATTTATTAATCTCGTAACCCAATACCTTCAGTGTTCGTATCACCTGTACGCCGACGATTTACAATTGTACACGCAGTCAAGGGTAGAAGACATCGCCAACGCAGTCAACAAAATCAACAAAGATTTAGACGTAATCAAGAGCTGGTCAACAAGCTTTGGGTTGTCAGTAAATCCAACCAAATGCCAAGTGATTGTCGTGGGAAGTAAGCAAATGGTGGGTAGGTTGGAAATGGCTGCCATTCCACCAGTCGTCTATAACAGCGTCAATATACCCCTGAGCGCAGTTGTGAAGAACCTGGGACTACATATTGACTCGACACTTGATTGGCGGGCACAAGTTACCCACGTCAGTCAAAAGGTTACATCATGTCTCCGTGCTCTATATCGCCTTAAGAACTTTCTTCCCGTTAAAACCAAGGCCACGCTCGTGCAGTCCTTGATTATTCCTTTGATTGATTATGGTGATGTGTGTTATTTTGACCTGAATGCAGACCTCCTCAATAAACTAGACCGCCTTCTCAATAACTGCATTCGATTCGTTTTCAATCTTCGCAAGTATGATCATGTGTCTACTTTACGTTCCCAGCTGCAATGGCTCCCTATTCGTCAGCGCCGCAGTTTACGGGCCCTGACTACACTCTTTTCTCTCCTCAACTCCCCATCATTACCTGAATACCTTGAACCTCATTTCCGTTTCTTATGCTCCAATCACGACCGAAGTCTCCGGTCATCAAACAACTTACTTCTTCTGTGCCCCTCGCACACCTCCAACTTTATCAACTCCTCCTTTTTTGTGCAGTCGGTCCTACTATGGAATGCGCTCCCTACCGAAATCAGAATGTCCACAAATCGCATTAGTTTTAAAATGAAGGTGCGCGAATTGCTTCAAAGCGAATTGGCAGTACAGCTACAACGATAGCACCCGTGTATATTTTTATTATATTGTATGTACGTATGTTTATGTAGTTTTATGTATATAGAGTAGTAGTGTATATGTATGTGTATTTAGGAATATCTCGTATATGTATAAATGTATGTGTATTTAAAAATATATTTATGTAGGCTAATCTTATTTATATACCTATGCCTAGTAATGGTATTTTTTTCTCTCTGCACCTATAAAAATAATAGGACAAAGCTATACACGGTTTAATAACAAATATAGAATAAAAGCAATATTCTGCCCTGTGCTATGCCAGAAAAGGCGCCTATCTCAGCATATTGCTGTAGTCAGAGTGACTGCAGCGCTGGTATTACGATAGGGCCTGCGCCCGGTGTCGTCTGTCCGTGTCCGGTGGTGTGTATTTATGTAGAGTGTGTTTATCTAAAAAATAAATGAGTATTAATAAGATTATATTTTATGGTTAGGACAAAATGTTACACGTTCCCAGCTTGCGGCTCAGCGACAGACCAAATATTTTCATATATGATCTGTGCGAGCTGCGCAAACATTTGTTGGGCCTCTACTTCTTTTATCTCAGTCTGTTATAAAAGAAGAGAAAGCCGCGTATGAGGGCCGTTTCTATTGATGCTTTAAAATGTGGGAGTTTTAAAGTTTAGATGAATGTAAATAAAAGTCGTGATTGTAGGTGCTTGATTGATGTGCTGTGTGGTGATATGCGTGGTTTTGTGTGACTTGTGAGATGTTTGTAGTGTGCTATGCACGGCGTCATCGTTAGGATTGTCATCGGTAGATGTTTGTACTCACTCAGGTGTTATGTTGTTTTTGGATGTCAATTAAGTATCTCTTGTATCTGATATGGAAACTTTCGACTGTTGTTAGAGTACGGATCGGCGGAGGCAGATCATTCCAGCAGCGGGTTGCGGCCAGTTTGAAACTGCCTCTAAAGGCAGCAGTCCTGTGTGTGGGAGTACTCATGAGGTAGGACGATGCTCTAGTCGCATACCTGTTGTGATCTCTGGACCATGACAGCTTGCTGTGCAGGTAATGCGGTCTACCGGTTAGCACCACTCCAAAAAGTAAGGTAGCTAGGTGGAGCTTTCGTCTGGATGACATCTTCATAAGGTTTCCACTGTTTAAAAAGGGAGTGATATGTGAGCGGGGAGGGATGTTGTAGCAGTACCGTGCACATGCATTTTGCACTCGCTGGATGAGTCGCTCAGTTCGACTGAGCAGGCAGGCCCCAAACACCGTGTCAGCATAGTTCAGCTTGGATAATATCAGAGATTCACATAGCATTAAGCGCATGTTGGCAGATATGTAGGGACGGATACCATAAAGCAGCTTTAAGCGGTAAAAGCAGTTGCGTACCGCTTCTCGCACATGTGCTTCAAACTGGAGTTGACCGTCAAATAATACAAGGCGTGACGATTCTAGTCACTGTAGGTATTGCGTGTGGCAGGATGTAGCTTAACTTATCCTATTGTTCTTCAGTCTAAGGCTATCTTTCCGTTCTTTGTTAAAATCGGTTCAGTAGATCCAACGTCAAGGACAGGGCAAAAAAGAATAAGAATATTTCAAAGGAAGATCAGCTGTGTCAACCTAAATGAACTAAACTTGCGTTGAAATCAAATTTTTGGTTTGGTTATGAGATCGAAACTTGTTTTCATAGTAACAATAAAATCAAGCTTTGATTGTAACAATAAAAAGTTTGAAATACTTAACCTGACTGCGTAAAAAAAATGATAAAATTTATATCTATGTCCGCTCAATTATTACGAATCTATTAACACCTCGTTAATTAATATCGGTTCCTTAGTGTCGGCGCTATATTGGAACATACAAAACATAAATAGACCGTCAAAACTATTACCTCTCCTTTTGACTTCACCGCAGTCGGGTAAAAACAAATGAATATAATTTAATCGGAACAGGTTTGTGTATTGACTTTTATATAAGTAAAAGTTCTAACAGGTTCCCGGGCTTGTAAAATAGTGCCCATGAAACTATCCGCTAAATTGTATTTGATTCGCTTTCCAATCTAATCATACGCATGCAACAGGCTGCAGTTATGAAAAAGTTTAGTGTAGTTATAATACGAATTAAGTTAATTATACTAAATAAGAAGTCAAAAAATTAACAAAAACTGCCTTGATTGCTGAAGTGGAAGTGGGCCGGTCATGTTTCCTGGCGGACTGATGGTCGCTGGAGTCGACAGGTGCTGGAGTGGAGACCGCGATTCGGCAAACGTGGTGTAGGACGCCATGCGGCACGATGGACTGACGACTTGAGGAAAGTGACTAGCGTTGGATGGATGCGGACCGCCCAAGAACGGGAGGGTTGGCGTTTTTTGGGGTGGCTCAGCAGTGGATGGTAGTAGGCTGAAGAAGAAGAAGATGGTCTAGTGATCAAGAGTCCTGTCTGGACAATATGGTAACTATACCATAGAGTTTTAGTCTACTAAGACTAAAACTCCTTTCCAAGGAGAGTCCTATGTCCAGCAATGGACAGGAAAAAATATTATGATTATATTCATCATAGCGATTGATAAAAAACTATACCTATCATAATATCATCATCAGCCTATTGCGGACCACTGGTGGACATAGGCCTCTCCAATTGCACGCCACTTAGTTCGATCCTCGGCTACTCGCGTGCAGCTCTGCCAGCCGTCTTTCGCAAATCATCACTCCACCACTAGGTTTGCCGAGACGCGATCTCCACTCAAGAACACGTTTACCCAACGGTTGTCGGTTCTGTAGCTAATGCTAAACCTAATGGCGAGCCCATTGCCACTTCAGCTTGCTAATCCTGTGGGCCCAGTCGATATCATTAGTTCTCTGCCGGATTAATTCGTTTTTAAAACAATCCCTTGGAGAAACGTCGAGCATAGCCCTCTCCATAGCACGTTGCGCTACTTTGAATTTGTTGACCAGCCGTGCCGTGAGTGTCCACGTTTTGGCTCCGTATGTCATGACGGGTAGGACGCATTGGTTGAAGACTTTTGTGTGTCTTTAGGCACTGTCTGATCGATGATGAGAAAACCCGACGAAGTTTCTCAAACGCTGCCGAACCCAGCTGGATTCTCCTGTTCACCTCATCCTGGAAGTTGTTCCTACCCAACTGCAGACTCTGCCCAAGGTACACATACTTTTGAACAATTTCGAGAACAGCATCGTATATTGCGACCGGTTCCGGTAGAACATGTTCATTGAACATTACCTTGGTTTTATCCAAGTTCATCTGTAGGCCGATGCGTACAGAAGAGTCAGCCAGTTATAACATGCAAATATTTTTTATCAATGCTTTAAATATCCCCATAGCAATTGTCTGCATATTTATTTATACTTCAATTTAGTTTTATCTTTGCCACGTCTCGTCACATGCTATAAAGGATTGATATAATCTTTATGATTTCTTATCACCGTATACCGCAATCTTACATAATAATAACGAATACACATATCAAGCCACTTGGTACCTTATCATAATATACGAAGTACCTACTCGAAGTAACGGCGTTATGCGATAACGAATTTCTGTAACGATTGTATTCTGGTCTAACGATAAAATGAAGTATTTTTCTTTGTATTGACGTAGAAAATGACATGTTATAGTCACGCGCTTTTCTTATCATTGCTAAGTTACTAAGGTTTTTAGATTAATTCTACTTATTATTATACTCTGTGTCAAATTTATAACTTTGTTTTTTATAATCTAGTCGCCCCAGATGATTAGAAACAAACACCGTGGAAAAGCAATCAGCACGGCATCAGCACGGTACCTGGATGGGTGACCTTTACGGGCATGATAGCATGATACATCCGTGATTCTGGAAGCCACGTTAAGCAGTCGGCCCCGTTTGTTAGCACAGGATAAAAATCGTGAAGTGTTTGAGGCCCTCCGGAGGCTTAAAAACTTTACGTAGCCACAATGTAGTCTTGCCAGTGACCAATCCGCACTTAGCTAGGGTGGGGACTTATGGTTTATATAAAGCCCTCTCCTAAGAGGAGTAGAGCAGTAGGATGTTATGGGAGAATTTCCACAGAGGCAAAAAAGTGAGTCTATCTCTATTTAGAGTATGTTTGATCTAGAGTAAGAGGATAATACAATCATGAGACCATATGATAAGCAACGTGACAAAACTTTCAACATTATTATTTTTTTGTTGATTTGGATGTTTTTTTTCATATTTTTGCCTGCTAAAATGACTCTACCTAATAGAAAGCGTTGTAAATGCAGAAGATGCAGTATGGCGACCCAAGCTATGGTGGTATATTAAGATGCTTCTGTATCAATGGGCCTCCGGTCTTACATTCACCTTTGTTTTCCGTCCGGAAATCCCCCCGGATACCACCAGTTGATGGTTATGTCAGACTCGAACCGACTAAAACCACACGCTGACTCTGTACCATAAGCCGAGGAACAGAAGTCCCTGGAACCCCGACGTACCTTCAGCCATCTACGCCTTGGAGGTGACCCTCTCCTGTGTGGAAACGATGAGTGAGATGACTCATCTACTAAATAAGGTAACACGAATTTTGAAATGTTAGGTTCGATGCGTATATGGTTCTTGCAGTAAATACCGTCTTATTCCTAAAGTGCGTTTGATTCAAATGTTATAGAAATCATGACAAGGTGTTATTTCGGTATATAAAACAATGGATTAAATTTATATTTTAGGGGTGTAGATATGAAAAACATTTCAAAATCTTTATCTGTTTTGTGGTTTTTCCACTGTATGTTGTTTTATTGGTTCCTTCATATTTTCGTTATAAAATATGTTAGGTGATAGCGATAGTATTATATTAATGCCAATAAAGTTCGTTTTCCATGTCTAGAGCTTGTCGTATTTTGTATATTACCCAATCAATCACTTTATTTTTCTAATATTTTACAAAAACTATGGGCTCAAAATTTCACAATTTTGTACGGACCTCCTAGCCGCACACCGCACTTTGTCTGGTTTTAGTTTGTGCCCATAAATAGATTAAAAATTAACAGTTTTTTTCATTGTGGTTTAAAATTTATAATGATTAAAATTTACAAAGAACTAACTGAATACAGAACACACGTCCTTTCCCATTTGTTATATACTACTTGTCTTTTTATTGTTACTTATTAACCGACTTCAAAAAAAGGAGGAGGTTCTCAATTCGTCGGATTTTTTTTTATTTTTTTTTTATGTATGTTCAGCGATAATATCGTCGTTTATGAACCGATTTCAAAAATTCTTTTTGCATTGGAATGGGCATAGCTTACAGGTGGTCCCATCGTCACCATATCGGGATCTGATGATGGGATCTCAAGGAAATCGAGGGAACTCCTCAAATATCATAAGCACAATTGTCGCGATTTGGGTACTAATAGTTTTTCATTGAAGTCGGTTCCTTTTTGTTAAAATTATACCAAATATAAAATATTTTTCGGATAAAGATCTCCAAAAAATATTTTATTTAAGTGTGTAAGAATACACAACGCCATCTAGTACCAATCTAAGCAGGGCTTGCTATGTGTGTTATGGATACTAAACAGCTGATATAAATACACAAAATACTTTTTTTTTGTAAATACATACATATTATTCATATAGAAAACATCCAAACTCTGAGACAACAATATTAAAGTCCGTAAACGAAACAGCGTGACCTTATTGGAAAGATGCCAAGTGTGTCAAGCGACTGCTAAAGTTTATCGAAAATCGATACGGAGGAAGAAAACATCGGCAAATGGACCCACACTGCATTGTCTTCACTATGAGGATGATAACTACTTCCAGCAGTACTGGTACTTATAGAATGACTTTGAAAGGCAAATGGAAGGATATATGGTAATTATATAAAAAAAACAAACTTTTCTGATAATCTTTGGAACGTATAGACGAAATTGATGGAGCTTTTTTATTTTAAAAATACAACTCCCGCATTAGGATAGATTCCCGTGTCGCGGGGACATACAAGATGAAAATCTGAAAACTATAGCTACTTACCAAAATAATTCGATTTAACCCTTCGGGTGCCTGGTACCTAAAAATCACTTCGCATGCCTGGTGGGTCTGTGAGACCCGTAAACAAAATGCTTGGTTTTTACCTACCTAACGAGTCAGAAAGCTAAATACAGGGTTTTTATTAATTCTCACTGTCATTTAAATTATATGACTGGAAAAATTTAAACTAAAGTTGTTTTACAAAATGTTTATTACCTAATTTAAAATTTTCATATTTTACGTAACAAAAATTCACAATTATCCAATTATCTAACCAGGCCGCCATGGTAGTATGGGTTTTCATCTTACTGTGCCTACCCTCACAATGAGCATGGTGGCCCTTACTCCTGGATCCTACTCATGCTTTCCGTCAGTCAGAGTAGAGTCACTTTGGTAGGCTAAATTATAAAAAGTAAAAAAAATCGACGCGTGAGACAAATTACTCAACGGCTGAGACATCTCAACATCACTGTCATGACTTTCACTATTATTGGGTTCAGCATGGACTTCTGCTACTTCGTTAGCACTATCTTACCCATGTAGTTCATCCAAGTAGACTGATTCATCTCCACTATCATCAAAAACCACATCTTCGTATTCATTTTCTTCTAAATCTCTCTCCAAAGCTTGACAGATTTCAAAATTCGTTACTAACCATTTTTAACTGAAAAAATATTATTTTCGTAAACAATTTACAATTTACCACACAAAACATAATAAACAAGAAAAAACAAAAGTAAGTACTTACGGAATAAAAGTTACGCCGCGTGCCTGGTCGGATCCCTGAGACCCGAGCGCTCATAAAACACATCTTATCTGAATGCGTGTGCGTCGCGGACTACGGGATAGGAGACAAAATAGCTGCTAGTTCATATCGCGAAACTACTGAGAAGAGGTTAAAAGAATTAAAAAATATCGTCGAAGTTTTGAAGTGATGGGTCTGTCAGACCCACCAGGCACCCGAAGGGTTAAATTACTTACTAGCTGAGTCCCTCGGTTTTAACCGCGTTTATTGTTGTAAATCTTAAGTTGTGTGATCAGCTTTCTGTTAGTGAAAGTTCCGTCAAAATCGGTCTAGTCATTCCAGAGATAAGCTGGAACAAACAGATAGACAAAAAAAAATTTGTTTTTTTGTTGTTGTAGGTAACGTATAAAATACTTTCATATGAATTTAGTAAGAAGCTGTTATCTTGACAGTAAATACAGACACTTAAATTTTTTTTATTTGTATAGATGTAAAGATATAGATTTCTAAATTTACGCCTAAATTGTTATCTACTGTGACTGAAAGATCAAACTATATTTTAAGGACAATTATTGGTCGATATTTGCATTTAAAATTAATATGTTCTGTTTTGTTTTTAAAAGGAAAATTCTAAAGGTGTTAAAGAATCCTTTGTTTTGAGTCTGTGTCTGCACACTCGCATTAAAATTTGTCCGCATTACAAGGAATAACAGTTTTAACATAACCGAGTCTTAGATTAACATTCAGCTCACGTGAATGCCGTAAACTGCAAAAGGTGATCTTGGAGACTCGGAAATTTGGTGAGATTGGCTATGACCCTATTTTCGTAATGTGGCCTCAGGTGATCGAAAACAATCACCGAGGGTAAGCATCGACGGCGCGGTCAGTACCTAGATGGGTGACCGTTTCAGGCATGATATGTTATGAGCGTTTCCGTGATTCGGAGGTCACGTTAAGCAGTCGGTCCCGGTTGTTATCATAAGATAACAATTCTGAAGCTTAGTTATATGTCTTCAGGCGGCTTAAAAATATCCAACGGTAAGATTACGTAGCCACCAACCCGTACTCGGCATGCGTGGGGACGTATGGCCTTACTCTCTCCTGAGAGGACACCCGTGCCCGTTGTGTTGTTGTTGATTCACACATTGGTTACATACACCATTCAATTGTTACGTTAATTGAAAGTACTATAGATTGCAATGGTACATTCTGAAAGCATTGCTTACTACGTATAAAACTATTTGTTAGAGAACTTTGATGATATAATGGATGTTGGTATAAAAACAGGAGACCTAAAAACCATATTAAATAAAGTTAATAAGTATTTGCATCGTGTTCAATTTTCTTATGTAATCTTGGCTAAACACTTTCCTGCATCGTTTGGTCTCGTTTTTTCCTTTAGGTTACGTTATCTAAGCGATAATATTTTGACAAAACAATTATAGTTTTTGCAATTCTCGTCACATTTCATCACATACCTTAACCTTTAACAGTCTAGTCCAGGTTTTGGCTAATTATGTCACGCTGACAAAACGGGTTGGTATAGCGATATCCATAAAATCATGGAGGTTGCTCCATGATTTTATGGATATCGCGGATATACACGCCGGCCAGAGGGAACAATCTGTGGCAGAAAACAATGTGTTATTTTTTTACTGTGGGGGGGGGGTTCTTCACACGTACATACACATTTTAAACTTACATACAAAAACAATCGCCTATGGCACGTCAAAACACAACAATTACGACAAAAATTTTACACACACAAACCCATTCTGTGTCGAAACAGTGTAAGTTAAATGCTCATTAAGGCTTATGCTTTGACAGAGGTGAACGCATATGTATGGTACGCATACGTATACGTCATAATCTAGCAAATAAATGATTATGATTATGGTTACTCTGTACTGTACTGCTAATCTAGTATAGGATGAATAGGGGTGGTTACACTCCGAATTCTAAATCTTGACACGGACGATTGTGAAATTCATTTAGCAGTCAATCTGTTACACTCTCAAATATAATACGACCTTCAATGAACTCGCGCCTTGGCTTCAGTAACACGCCTGTTATAAAATTTCTGATTTTTCATCCGTACGAAACTAGATACTTACCAAATGAGTTTAATTTTTTAATGGCTTTAGCGTAAAAAGCCTATGTCCTTAGACTGTCTGTGTACCAAAGATCATTACAATCGGTTCAGTAGTTCGGTAGATAGACAGAAATACTTTCGCATGTTAGTAAGAAGTAAGGATAGAGGATAAATAACGTAACTTATTTCTAATTGTTAACTATATTCCGTTACTCCCGTAATTTATTTCTAAGTAGTAGGTGTAAATCGAATACTAGTGTAGATAATAATAACTTCCAAATTCCATCCAATCCAATTGAGCATACTTCCATCTACTACAGAATGAAGATCCTACTCCAAGAGTGCTAACTATCCCGGTCTTGGGTGGTCCGCATCTGTCCGTTACCAGCCATTTTCTTCAAGTCGTGCATCGTACGTCGTGCTGTTGGCAGGACACTACGTTTAACTAATGCCTTCTTTCAAAATGACGAATATATATAATATGACGGGTTCGGTTCTCGGGTCGGACCAAATGTTTATGTGATCCGAAAATATTTGTTTCGGAGTTTGGGTGTTTTATATGTATAATTATGTTTTTACGTAATAAAAAAGTATGTTTATAAATTTACATTAGTTGTCTAGGACCCATAATATAGTAATAAAAAGCTCTGCTTAGTTTGGGATTAGATGGCGTTGTAAGTATGTCAGATGTCCGAAATATTTATTTATTTATATATACATATATTATATCACGCTTCTTGTTATTGCTTCCTTATATAAACAGATCAATAACCTAATTCCAGTATCACTTCATCGACACTCAAAGAATTGTGATTACAGTAAGTATGTCATTAGTTTGAAACTATTTTTGCCACAAAACATTGTAGGCTCGCAATTATTGCGTAATCGAGGAGGAAAACATGAAGTGAATTTTAAACTTCGAATTATCTAGTAGTGGGAGGAAGGGGGTTTTCTTTACTAAACAGTTTGATAATTAGAAATAAAATGAAAACTGACAAAGTACATTTATTTACACATGGTAAACTTACAGCTACAAATGTTAGAAAGTTAAGGCAGATTAGTCATTAGAGAGCCAATTACAAGTTTTCACTTATACTTATAGACTAATTAAAAATATTGTACACAAATAGGTTAGAAACAAAATATTTATACATGAAGGAAAACTAACAAACTCACACGACACATCAGTGCTAAAGTCCATAATGACTGCATAAGCGCAGATTTCATGCCACATTATGTTTATTTGAAAAAACTACTGCCCAGAGCCTTTTTGGCGAGGATACCCTAATCGAAAAGGAATTACAGTCATGCTTGTATATATATATATATATACAAGCATGACTATGACATATATATATATGTAGGTATACAACAAAATACATAATTATTAATAATAAGAATATAATTATTCTTCCATTATGTATATTTGCTACTTGATAAGTACACGTCTTCTTTGTATTTGGTATTTCCATTTAGATTTTTAATAGTAATTTTTACTCGTATATTTAGGTTTACAAATACATGTAATGTAAATGTTTATTTATTTATTTATTTTAATCAACTGCTCACTACACTTACAGTTACCCAACACGTGTAGTGTGCCATTACAACAGTAGTGTTACAATTGTTTGTAATTTCTAATTAGTATTTTTCACTAATTGATAATAAATTATTATAAACGTATATTATATAAGCCCAAAATCGATCAGAGTGGTGTGCAATGGGAGAGGTCTATGTCCAGCAGTGGACTGAGATAGGCTGATGATGATGAACACCACTTTTTTACAATTTTTAAACTTATTGTCCAACTTTTTAAAATAATTGTCTTACCAGTTGTGTTACTCACCGTTGTCACAGATTAATAAATAGTTACTACGTAACCGTTGTTGTCCTAGAGATATAAGATGTTCGCGTGTGATTGCCAGGGACGCAGTTAATTTAAATACAAAACAGGAAAATTATTATTTGATGAAGAATAGTAATTATTTTATCTTGTCTGTAGTTTATGATGAAGAGCTTCTTGAACTTATGAAGTCGGCACCGTTGAATGCGGATCTAAAACCAGTTTGCGATGTACACATAACTTAAGGTACCTATACATTTACGATAAAGTACAATAATGTGTCATATAAGAAGGTTGCGAAGATTGGAAGCTAAAGCTATTTATTTATTTATAGAATCATCACTTAATAGCGCTCCTTCTACTTCTTTAATGTTTCTTTTTATTTTGACTAGTAAAAAACAAGAGCGTATACCATCAGTCACATTACGATTGCAATCAATGGGGTGTATACGCAGTTTAGTAAGGTGCTTTTAGGACCGGGAATCATAGTGGAAGGGAATTTATGTCTAACCACTCTGATGATATTGATAATGATGTCGTCCAGACGTATCCATCGACGGCGACACCCTTATTTTTTT
Organism: Phragmatobia fuliginosa; assembly: GCA_932526445.1. Classification (NCBI taxonomy): domain Eukaryota; kingdom Metazoa; phylum Arthropoda; class Insecta; order Lepidoptera; family Erebidae; genus Phragmatobia; species Phragmatobia fuliginosa. The sequence goes on along the minus strand of OW052074.1, from coordinate 10,513,686 downwards.
TTTTTTTTTTTAAAAGACAACTCCCGCATTAGGAATATGTCCTGTGTCGCGGGGGACTTTACAAACATACATGAAACGAATACAAAGAACACCCAGACTCAGAACAACAATTTGTGAATCAAACAAAGTGTTATCCCACGTGGGATTCGAACCCACGACACTTGGCGCAGTAGAGAGCGGCGTGGCGACCGCTTAAACCACTAGGCCAACCGTGCAGTTTATAGCCTAGTTATAACCTTCCAATTTATAGCTTACGTTCCTACATTCATGTGTCCGTACGTGACTCGCGAAACCGAATTTCGTTTTGAATTTGCGGTTACAGTAGACACAGTGTGGGTCGCACCGCGAGTTGCAACTGTTATTATAATAGGGCTTGGGACGAGTTTTTCGAAGCTGCCGTTTGGCGTCAAGGTTTTTCTGACTCCTTCGTTCTTAGTTTTCAATGCCCCAATGAACAGTTTGTCTAATATTACAAGAGGTTTTTAGGTAATCTTAATAAATACACTATAAAATTTCTACACTCTTTAAAAGTAAATAAGTTTTTTTACGTAGGTAATCGTCATATTTCGCTTTCGTTAGAAGGTGTCATGATGAAAACACTAATATTCATCAATTATAATTATTTGCATTGGTAAAAAAAAAATTACGTCTATTTGTGTGTGTTTTGATGTTTCTCTATTTGAAAACCATACGGTACTGAAAGATAGACAGAAAGAGAAATATAGGGTGTCTTTCTCAAAGTATGTACAGGCTTGAATCAATTGCTATTGGTCAAAGAGGTCGCTAATAACCCATGTTAACGTCTTCTTGAAACCTCTTATATGATTCGAAAGGTTTTGTAGTTTAATGACCACCCGCCTGAGATTTTATAAAACCACACAACCACAAAGTTAAGCAATAATTTGCCAATTAGCCTATCGTCTCGTTTACACTCTACTTCAGATTTATTATAATTTTAAGATATAAATGTAACATAATTTAATCTTTATTTTACACGAAAAAAAGTATTAAGTAATCCACAAATTTATTAAGAAACTGTTCAATTGACGGCATTATCATAGTTTGCGATGTCTTTCAAACGACTAAGGTATAATTTAAGTACTATACTGCTAAAGTATTGGAGAGATATATATATATATATATATATTCTATATCAAATGGGAAGACCTACCAAATTGATTCGACTCTACCTGATGGAAAACATGAGTAGAATCCAGGAGTAGGAGTCACCATACTCATTGTGAGGGTAGGCAATGCAGCATGGTGACCCATACCATGATTGGGCCTTCGGTGTCACACTCACCAACGAAATACGACAGCAAAAATGGTGGTATTATTAGGATGGTCTTCTGTATGTGGGTAGTACTGCGCGGTCGTGCCGGCCCATTCGTGCTGAAATCAGCGTGGCTTTTCTACCTACAATCGATGACCTATTAGGAGATAAAGTATTTCAATTCATTCATTCATTGAGGCCCATGGAGGTCCATGGGCCTCAATGAGTCTCGCTTTCATCTTAGATGTTTCTAATGAGAGACCGGAACATTCATGATGTAGTGTTTGATGGCACGAATGCTTCCCCATTCGAGTCAGCTCGTTCCTCCTGAAATCGACGTAGTACTATTGGCTAAAATAAGTTTAATAATAGGCATGTACGATTATCTCACAAGGTCATGTTCGTTAGAAATCACTTTTAAACTACTTCCTCTCGTTAAAAAGACATTTTCTAGTATGGCACAAATATATTATTTTTTTAGGCATTTTTTTTGGGTTTTGTTATTTAAACATTCAAGTAAATTATTACTGAACTAGCTGATTAGTCCCATGGTGTTAACAGCGGTTGTAGTTGTGCATCGCGAATAACACCGGAGAGCGAAACTAGTCTAAAAAAAAGCTGCCAAGTGCGAGTCGGACTCGCCCATGAAGGGTTCCGTAGCAGCAAGTAACATCATTTATATAAGTTCTTATAATAGTGTATTGATTGAATGAAAGGTAAATTGCGGTTTACGATTTATGACGTATTAAAAAAAACTACTTACTAGATCTCGTTCAAACCAATTTTCGGTGGTAGTTTACATGATAATGTGCAGCATATATTTCTTTTAGTTTTATCGGTCTCTTGTTTTAGAAGTTACATTGGGGGGGGGACACATTTTTCCACTTTGGAAGTGTCTCTCGCGCAAACCATTCAGTTTAGAAAAAAAATATATTAGAAACCTCAACATCATTTTTGAACACCTATCCATAGATACCCCACACGTATAGGTTTGATGAAAAAAATTATTTTAGTTTCAGTTCCAAGTATCGGGACCCCTAAAATGTATTGTTTTTTTTCTATTTTTATGTGAAAATCTTAATGAGGTTCACAGATTACATCTACTTACCAAGTTTCAACAGCATAGCTCTTATGGTTTCGGAAAAAGTAGCTGTGACATACGGACGGACAGACGGACAGACAGACAGACAGACAGACAGACAGAGAGACAGACATAACGAATCTATAAGGGTTCCGTTTTTTGCCAATTGGTTACGGAACCCTAAAAAGCGGCCAAGTGCGTGTCGGACTCGCCCATGAAGGGTTCCGTAGCAGCAAGTAGTTCGTTGTAACTTTGATCAATGTATAAATAATAGTGTATTGATTGAATGAAAGGTAAATTGCGTTTTACGATTTATAACGTATTAAAACGAAACTACTTACTAGATCTCGTTCAAACCAATTTTCGGTGGAAGTTTGCATAGTAATGTATATCATATATTTGTTTTAGTAATGTATATCACATATTCTCTTATTTTAGAAGTTACAGGGGGGGAACACCTTTTACCACTTTAAAAGTGCCTCTCGCGCAAACTATACAAGTAAAAAATGATATTAGAAACCTCAATACCATTTTTGAAGACCTATCCATAGCACACGTATGGATTTGATGAAAAAACATTTTTTTGAGTTTTAGTTCTAATTATTATATACCCCCAAAATTTGTTATTTTTTTTTTCGTGTGAAAATATTAATGCGGTTCACAGAATAAAATCTCTGAAGAAAACCTATAGTTTCTAATTTCCATCATTCATTCAAATACCATTATAGTTGAATCGATTTCATAGACCAGTGTTCAACTAAATTGAATTTTGTGGACACCACCAAGTATTATGTATAACTCTGGACGCTAAATTGCAATGGGGCCTACACATTAGGGGTTTGTCGAATAGATTCAGCTCTGCAGTATACGCGGTTAATAAAATTCGTCAATTAACCATTGTAGAAACAGCTATATTAATGTATTTCAGCCAGTTTTGTTGTGGAGGAATGCTGCTGACATTCACATTATTTTTGTGCTACAGAAGGGCTTTGTCCTATCCGGACAATTAATAATCTCAGCCATAGGCAGTCACTGAGGGATAAAATAATTAAAGATTAAAGAGATTGATATCATGACAGTCACCTCTCAATACGTTATTGAGAAATTAGTAAATGCGGGAATTATATTCAGTTATTCACAAATTTCAGCGATGTTCACGATATCAACACGAGAAATAAGAATAAACTCGTGTTGCCTGTGACTAGATTACAAAAAGTAAGCAAGTCTTTTCGATGTCAGGGTGTTCGGTACTACAATATAGTTAAGAAACCAAAACTCTGTGAAAAGAATTTCTATATACAGAGTTTCTGTTTATACACAGTTTCAGATTATTTATTAGAAATATCTTAGATAACTTAAACACTATAACATACACATACATACATCTATACATATAATGACTAAATCTAGGTACTAGAAAATAACATCAACTATTACATACACCTCGTTTGTGAGATTTAAATATATCAAATATATGTACATCAAAACTTAAAGTGATATTAAAGAATTTGTAATAATACGAATTATAAATCTTTATAGTATAATATGGATTATATGAAGTGCGGCATAATTATGAGGATTAGGTATTAAAGACGCTTATCGCTTTACGCAAGATAAATGTGATGTGGTTAACATTACACAATGTTTGGGTCTAGCGTTGCTTACCGTCGGTGATTGTTTCCAATCACCTAAGGTCACTCGTCTATGATCGCTTCAAGTAGTATTGTTATGAAGTCAAATAATTATTTGATTGTGATATTGCACTGATTTCTTCAAACCATCGCTAGCTGCCTGACTATTCAGAGATCAGCAACACAGACTCTTGGGTTGCAGGCATTAAGAGAGGACCCATTTGCAAAAAAAAAAAATCTATAATTTAATAACATACCCATACCCTTAAATAATTACATAACTGCCTCGTTGGTCTAGTGGTTAGCGTATGTGACTGCTAATCAAGAGGTCTCGGGTTCAAATCCCGGGTCGGGCCAAATAGTGATTTTGGGATTTTCTTAGGAAATTCCTAATAGCTGCTCGGAGTTTGGAAGTTTGGCGGTGATTCACGCCCGTGCCTCGGAGAGCACGTAAAGCGTCGGTCCCGGTTGTCATGAACATCTATGGCAATCGTTATTGGGAAGTCAGTGCCCTGAAATATACTGACAACTAGTTCAATCTTAGAATTTCAGTTCTCCCTTAGGGTTGCGGAGGTCCGATGCCAGTCGCTCCGTGGAAAAACTGAAATTCAGGTAAAACCGGTTGAACTAGTAGCCGACCCCAAATAAACTTGGGAATAAAGGCTAGGAGGATGATGATGACCCTTAAATAATAACATATCCTTCTTCTTAGCCTTTATTATTCCCAACATTATTTGAGGCCAAATAATCTGTAACCCCAACCTCCAAATAACTCATTTTACTGCCGTACAATCGGTTATTTCTGAATATCAGTTTTTCCACGGAGCGATTGAGATGGGGCCTCCGCAATCCCAAAGGTGAAACGAAATTCGGCTATGGAACTGATTATCAGTAGATTCAAGCACTGGCTACCCGGCGAAGTTATATTTTTTGGCAGTGTATGAATGCTTATTAGACCAAGTAGTAGTGCTATTAGATGTTCTGATCAGATCCGAACGGCATTGAACACCAATCTGCACGTGTCTCTCTTAATTCGGCTAAAGGGAGGAAAACGTGGCGAGCAACTATTGGTCAAAAGAGTATTCCTTAACGAGAGTCAAGACCCTCAGTAATAAGAATCACGACGAGAGGAGGTATACTGATATTTTTTACGTCGTGGTGTCTAAACTACAGAACCCATTTAAATGAATGAGACCTGGAATGATGGCCTGAATAAAAATAAATAAAAGTCATTTTATAGTTTTTTTTTTAACTTTTTCTTGTTAAAATAATATATTCAAAAAAAGGGATTTAAGGAGAATGGGGGTGACGTAGGTGACTAGTTTTTACGTAATCGTAATTGTACATATGTGTGTCAATTCTTTATATCATACTGCATACTATATTTATTACTTAATTCATGTTTTATTATTAGGCGCAATAACATGATAAAGATAAAATGGCTAACTAATTTTAAGAATTATCAGTACAGGTGTAATCTCAGGCTTTAATTTTTTACGCTTCCATAGAGTTACACATATTTAAAGAAAATCTTAGAAATATTAAGATAACTCTATGAATTTCAAATTTCTTAAGAGGTCAAGAAAATATATAAGACTAGCTGATCTCCGCGGTGTTATCTGTGTTAAAAAATTACGCCTATGTTACTCGTACTCCTTATGTCATTAGCTCTCTGCCAGTAAAAGTCAAACTAGGTCAGTCCATCCATTTCAGAGATATTCCGGAACAAACAAAATTACAGATTTCAATTTTATTTATTTGAATATACAGCTTGAAATGTCGAATGATCACAACTGACAATTGAATGATGAGATCAAAACACTTTTTGATGAATTAATCTCTAGTGGAAATATCCATCTTGTACTAGACTTGTGCTTACTCGTTAACTATAGGGAGCGATCCGATCTAGTTTATTTATCCAAATGAACTAGTTCAGTACTATAGTTCCTTTGGTATATTTAGTACAGTTGTTGATTCGGAGCAAGGAATCGCGTCATAAGGCGATCATTCTGTCAATGAACTACGTATATATAGTTTCTTTAGTACATTTAGTACTACAGTTCCTTTAGTACATTTAGAGCTATAGTTCCTTTAGTTAGCTATAGATCAGATTCAGACATGCCTTCTAGTACGTAGTACTCGTACATTAAACACCGTATACCGTAGTTGATTAAGAAAATTAGATTTTTATTTGAATTTCACGGTGATTGAACTGTGAATTTGCATAGTGAATTATATTAGAGCAAGATCCCAGGACCCCAGACGTTACTTATTTTCACATAGATGATAGTATAAACGGGATAAAATAGTGTTGGTACATACTATGAGTGTGTGCGCATCTGCTAGCTTGGGTCGACGGCCAATACATTGGTACCAGATGCTGAAGGTCGATAATTACAGTACTCGCTTTTCTTAGTAATAAAAATTAATGTTTTTACTTACAATCTATTGAAATATATTTAAAACTCACTTTTTGTAGAGATTTTATTAACAATTTATAAAATTAGACTGAGAGCAACTCAAAAGAAATATTAAAACAAAATATCCAATAAATATATACAGGGTGAATTTTTGAGACGGGACAGTAAGGGTAGGTACCTTAACCGTTATAGTTAGAGGAAAACGCTTTTAGAAGACTATCCATAATTTTTTAAAATATTCTGAACGGCATTTACACATTTTGGAAAAAATGTACAGCCAGCAAGAAAATGGCCATTTTAAACAAAAACTTTTTTTGATGCCAATCGATCCTGTTTCTTATAAGGATCAAAAGTCTCAACTGGACCGACTGAGGTTTGAGTACTAGAAATGTCAGAAATCGCAAAAAGCTTTTCCCATACATTTGTACGGAAATAGATCATTTTAATATGTATTTTATCCTTTTTTTTATTATTTAAGCGTATTTAGTAAATAATAGGAACACGAAATTTGCATTGGTGTGGTACACGAATAAATTTCCACTGCGACGCCGACAAGTATCGAGTGGTAATGGTGGAATTTTATAAAGGCACTCTTAATTTATGTATTTTAGACACAGACTAACATAGCTTACATTTAGATGATCTACGAAATAAGTTGCTCGAAACGACCGCCGTTTTCACAAATACATAAGTTCACAGCCGATATTTTTCTTGGATGGATATCATTTAAAATCCTGGTTAATGCATCTTTCAGCTCCTGAATACTGTTGTATTTTCTTGCTGGCTGTACATTTTTTCCAAAATCTGTAAATGCCGTTCAGAATATTTTAAAAAAATATAGATAGATAGTCTTCTAAAAGCGTTTTCCTCTAACTATAACGGTTAAGGTACCTACCCTTACTGTCCCGTCTCAAAAATTCACCCTGTATACGGGAAACATATGATTTATGACAGGGGGTGAGGTAGGTGACAAATTTTTACATAATCTTAATTTCACATATGCATGTCAATAATTATTTTTATCATACTGAATATTATAAACAAAGTTGTATACAAAAGTGCATGAAGTTGTAAATATATAAAACAAAACGCTTCAATTTACCGAATCTGTTTTAAGGCAGTGCATTTTGCGTAAAAGCCTGCGCAGGAATGAAGTGGTCCGAGCGTGCCGTACAGAGAAGCGAGTCGTATCTAAGCGCATAGTCCAACCGCGACGCTCTTTGACGACGCACGCGCATTTGCTGATATCGCACCTCGTATAAAAAGGTACGCGGACGGCGTGTATTTCATTTACAAGCTCGCCTTCTCCTTGAAGGGTCTTTATTGTTTGTTTACTTCGACATTAAGTTCCAAAATGGCTGATTTAGATGTGATCTTAAGACACGGCCATGACGACACCGAAGGCGTTCTTATTGCAAAGGGAGTCAGTATGGTAGTTCTTTTCTTTGCCTGCATGATTTGTGGTATTGTACCGCTGATCATGGCGAAGAAGTTCAACTGGTTATCAGCTGGTGATGCCAGGAACCTGAGAACAAGTAACAGGGCTGTGACAGTTCTGCTGGCGTTTGGTGGGGGTGTTTTGCTCTCTACAACCTTCATGCACCTGATACCAGAAATCGAGCACAATGTGTGGCACCTGCAACGTGAGTACCTATTTTTTATATTTTTAAAATAGACTTCCATATGTAAATCATCTTACTAGCCTTTATTCCCAAGTTTATTTGTCGTCGGCTACTAGCTACTAGTAGACTACTACTAGCTACTACTAGACGTCCATATGTAAATCATTGTTTATAATATTATTATTTTTTATTTGATTTAAACGACTTATTATGTAGATTATACATCAGTATGTCGCGTAGCATTTTTAACTTTTTTTTCTGTCTTCAGTATTTCCTTTACGGAAACCAAAAGATAACAAACTAATAACCTTTTACAAACAAGATGTAAACAATTGTATAACAGAGCAAAACTAAATAATACCCAATGTTTGTATTGGAGAACATAAACATTTATTTTTATTTTAAGAATAACCAAAATATTCTACTTTAGCTGAAAAGTGTGTAACAGTAAAAAAATGCGAATGCTTATAATGGCGTTTATGTTTATTTATTTACGAATAAAATATCTGAAACTAATATACCTACATACATTATTAGGTAATTTTCATTTAGCTTAAACAATAATCTCAAAATGTTTTTTGAAGGCTAAATAGTAAAACTAGTTTTTTCTAGAGACTCTGTCCTATGTACATATATGTCAAATTTCGCGATAAATGTCTATACATGTTCTGCCTCAAGAATGAAAGGAACAGCAGCTTAGCCGTGATAACGTAACAAACGAAGGGTTACTTTCGAATTTATAAAATAAGTATTATGATTAATACTTAACTAGCCAACACTTTTTGCTGCTGCAGGAAACGTGTCCTTGGAAGTATTGGTTTTTAAGAATTTAACTGGTAAGGTTAAGTAGTTATGGCGTGAAAGCACAACAGACAGACAAAGTTAATTTCGCATATTATATATAATATTAATAAGGATTAGAACAATACTTTATCCTGAACATGACTTAGATAGAATTTCATCCGAAAATGTGCACAATAACTAATGTGAAACAAAATTACATAATTATTTTATAATTATAATTATAAATAAATCAGACGTAAGTATATGACTGTGACCTTGAAATGTTTATGACCATTGTGTGTATTTTGGTTGATCACGAATGCCTTGACATTATTTATTTACATAATATTTTCTCATATGTTCAAAATATGTATACAGTTTTAAAGGTCAATGCGGTAAAATCAATTAAATGTGAATTATGTCTATGCGTCTGCCGAGTTCGTACTTTAAACATCAAAAGCTTTTAACAGTCCACTGCTGGACATAGGCCTCTCTTAAGAAAGAAAGTATATAAATTTATTTAAATTTAAATTCTGGTTATATACCATTGGTTGTTAGATACTATTTTCCATGCCATACTAATATTATAAAAATTAAGTGTGACTGTCTCTAACGTTTTCACGCTGCAGTTTCTATGATATTTTCTTTAATATGAATCAAATTATCTTTGATTCTTGAGGAAGGATATAAGTTACTCTTTACATACATGCAGGTAAAGCCGCGGTCAAAAGTATTTGATTAAAATAAAGGTTTTATACATGGAATAACATGTTACAAGTAAAAATTTATTTAATTACTACTTACAACGTAATATATTTTTACGTAATTTAAACATTTTGAGAGCTTTATTTCAAACTTAAAGATTATGAAATTTATTACGATACTGTTATAATTATTTTACTTTTAGTAACCAATAATATATTTGTCGTGTTTTGTTTGTGTTATTTTAAGATACCTATAGTATACTTACTACCTTTGATAATATCTTCTATTTTATCAATCCATTGAATTAAAAGGTTTTAATACAAAATTGTCTTAAGTCGTTTTTCGGATTAGGAATATCAGGGTCACTAGTATCAATTGATTAAACCGTCCAAGGATATCATTATCTTCTTACAAATATTTTATGAATGTTTAGTTAAACTACACAGCAACTAGTGCTGTAACTGTTTATTTCTTGATTCGCTACATATCACATTTATTTTTTGCATCATCATCAGTGAAAATAATTGAGTACATATTTGTCAAATGTATTAATGAATGTTTGTATGATCTGCAAATATTTTTTGGAAAGTAATAGTTTTTTTAAGTATATTATGAATATATTTACAAGAAAATTATATTTGTATTTATCAGCTGTCTAGCGCCTATATTAAATGATATGCCTAGTTTGGGAAAAATATTAAAAATCAATCACTTCAATTATATGAAGAGTCCAATCAAATTTTGACACTTTTTATTAATTATAGTTTATCGAGTCATTATTATTATAGTTATTCGCAATTGCATTGACTAATGAAAAAAAAAACATAATTCACTCGTGGCTAAATGCATTTGACATTGTAGTAAAGTTATTCAACAAATCATCATAGACCCTAATGCTATTACTAATCTTTATATTTTGAAGAACATAAAACTGCGTAAATGATTACCTCATAAAGTATCCGTTAGATTTTACTACTAAAAGACCGCGGTTTTGCATTGTACTCATTAATTACGTATATTTTCTCATTTCTTATATATTGGTATACCTTAGATAGGGTGATTAATACGAATTTAGTAATGCACCGACGATGCGGATGATATTTAAAAAACTAGACAAGTGCGTGCTTTAATCCATTTTACCTTGTCACGATTTTGTTACTCGTGACGAAAGTGGAACTTGTCTTGATCATATACTATTAAAGACTCGTTTGCCTGCTACAACAATTGTTATTCAAGCCAGCCTAACTGATCACAAACCGGTATTATTTTCTTTAAATAAAACACCAATTCGTAATTACGCTACAATAAATATACATAAAGTCGATTCCGAACTGCTGCAAAAAGATATAACCAATATCGACTTTTCTCCTATTTACACTAGCCAAGACCCCAACGTCTCGATGAATTATTTCATCGAATCTGTAGCTACAGCTTTTTCAAAGAATTCACAAACTTTATCCCTAGCGAGACGTAAAAAAATTATTAAGCCGTGGATTACTCCAGGTCTTCTTCGCTGCATTAGAAACAGAGATAGGCTGCACCTTAAGCTAAAAAAATCTCCTCATAATGAAATACTTAAGACTACTTATACCCGTTACAGAAATTTTTGTAACTCCCTACTCAAAAAAACGAAAAGGGCTTTTGAGACACGACAATTAACGGATGCGGGAAATGATAGTAAAAAACTATGGCAAGCAATTAAAACTATATCTAATACTTCAAAATCAAAACCAGTGCCTAAACAATTATTAAAGTTAGCATCTACTCCTCAAGAAGCGGTGAACGAAGTGAATAGTTATTTTGTAAATGTAGGTAAGACGCTAGCTGAAAATATTTTAGGTAATCAGCAACATGGGGTAGATTTTACTGGCGGTTCTTTTTCTGATAGACTGGATTCTTTCGTATTAATTAATACTGACGTAAATGAAGTTCTAAATCAAATTTCAAGTCTCAAAAACAATTGTGCTATGGGCTGGGACAAAATTTCTAATAGAATTCTTAAGCGTTTTAAATATCATCTTGCACCTCCTCTTACTTTTTTATTTAATCTTTGCTTTGAAAAAGGAGTCTTTCCTGATGCCCTTAAAAAATCTGTAGTTATTCCCATTCATAAGGGTGGTGATAGAGACCGTATCTCAAATTATAGGCCAATCTCTCTTCTGCCATTAATTTCAAAAATATTGGAAAAGATCATTAATACCCGGTTGATATCTTACTTGGAATCAAATAAATTATTATCTGAGAACCAATACGGTTTCCGACAGGCCAAATCAACGTCTGACGCAATACATGCAGTAACTGATTATGTTGCAACTAGTCTGGATAATCGGAAGAAATGCTTAGCTATATTCCTAGACTTAGCAAAGGCTTTTGATACGGTCTCTGTTTCCATACTTCTACATAAGCTTGAAACTATTGGCATACGAGGTAAACAGTTGGGCTTATTGGCGAGTTATCTCTCTAACCGCTCTCAGTCCACAGCTATTGAAGACCACATAAGCTCTGAGCTACCTGTAAAATTTGGGGTACCGCAGGGTAGCGTCCTAGGCCCCACGTTATTTTTAATATACATAAATGAATTGTGTCAACTCAAACCAATAAATGGTAAAATAGTATCATATGCGGATGACACTGTGATTTTGATTTCAACCAATACCTGGAAAAGTACCTTTGAATCAGCTCAAATTGCCCTTTGCGATGTCTCTAAATGGTTAACCTGCAATGTTCTAACACTAAATACGAATAAATCCAAATATATGACCTCTTCCATCAGAAAAACAGGTGATGTGCTTGATGGTCATTACTTAAAAATTCACAATTGTCATCGATCAAATGTGAGTTGTTGCTCATGTCCTACACTGGAACCTACAGAGTATATTAAATATCTAGGCATTACTGTTGACTCCCATTTAAATTTTACGAAGCATATTGAGCTACTAACTGGAAGGATTCGCAAACTGATTGTAGTTTTTAAAAATATAAGACACGTTGCGGACTTTGTATTGGTAAAGCGAATTTATTTGGCGTTCTGCCAGTCATTAATAGGGTATTGCATTACTGTTTGGGGTGGGGCTCCATCTACAGCCATCAAGCGACTGGAGATAGCCCAGAGGGCAGTGCTTAAAATTAGCACTTTCCGTCCTTTCCTGTTTCCAACTGCTTTACTTTATGAACAGTGGAGAGTGCTCACAGTAAGACAATTGTTCCTACTGGGTATAGTACTAAAACAACACAAAGACCTACCTTATGAACCCATGAAAGCCACTTTCCGGAGAAGAAACAGGATTTGTGAAACCAAAAGGACTCCTCACACGTCATTTATAAGAAAGTTTTATTGTACATTAGGCCCATTTGTTTATAATAAAATAAATAGTATCATCCTTATTTACCCCCTTAATATAACACAGTGTAAGATTAAGGTTACTGACTGGCTACAAAGTTTGGGATATAAAGATACTGAAGAATATAAAGGTAAAAGTTAACTTTTCAGGAACTCTTACCCCAAACCCAAACACATCCTTTCAAACCTCATACCTCATACACACACACACACACACACGCACACACACACACTCACACACACGCACACACACGCACACACACACACACACACACACACACACACACACATACACACGCGTATGCATACACACAAAGACACTTCACATTTTATTTTATTTATTTTATTTTTGAATTTTACTGTCAAATTATTAAATTATTGTACCTAGTTTATTACATGCTAGTTAAGTTTTAATTCCGGTGAGGAATGGCGCCGTAAGCCGAAATACAGGTTTTACCTAGTTTGGCAACGGAGGCTAACTCATGTTCGATTTATAACATAACCTAGTGTTTAAGTTGAACAAATTGTATCTGTTTTTGTGCAATAAATAAATATTATTGTGCAATAAATAAATATTATTATTATTATTATTAATCACCTAAAGATAGTTCCGTGGAAAACTTGTTTTTTAATAGGTTATATATCGCGGGAAGTGATTCTCGAAGATTTTTACACGATTGCCTTATTTGACAAACTCACTTCTACCTGCTATTGTCAAATCTCTTATACAATATTAACGCAAAAAATATTTTAAAGAAGACAAACAAAATAATAACATTCCTTTTTTTTTTCTTTTCGTTCTTAGAATCCGCCAAATGTCGATGTTCTAATCTAATATTCTCTTATTTTTTATTAGTTATACTATTAGAGATTTTTAGATTTAGACTATTATATTTATTCTTATTAGAAAGAGTACCAACTTTCATCCTCGGCTTCACCCGCTTGTATGCCGTTTGTCTCAATGTCAAAGGACATCGCCGAAAATTTCCCCAGAACCAACAACCATATGATTTTTGCCATAGTTATTAATTTATTTTAATAATTCGTTAATAAATATTAATATTATTAATAAAAATATTTAAAATCCTTTAAATCCCTTCAGGACATCAATGTATTAAAAAAAATATTAATCACAAAGAATCCTCAAAATCTGAAACTTTTCTGTAATGTATTAACGAATTTATACTTAAATGATTTAAATTTTATTATATTAGACATTTTTTTTTGCTGTGGACTCTGGGGCAAATCATCTATCGACACATAGGAATATCCTTCCATTGTAATCGATGCAGAGTTTATCCGTGAAAGCGTAACGGACAAACAGACATAATTATATTATTTTCGAAATTATAATATAATTATATAGGTATTGAATTGAATTTATTTTGAACTAACTATTTAAAACTAAAATGTGCTTCAGAGTCCTCCTGAGACAGTATTTCAAATAAACAACGATGTTATCCTATTATGAATCTGAATTTCCTTTAGACATACGTGACCCTAAAAAAGAATTTCTTGTCCACAAAAACCCAAATTGCTATACGTATAAACTTTCAAGGTCCAAATGCTGGTTTCAGGCAACTATTATTAGAATGTTTGAATGGTCGAGAGGACATTATCTAATGGTTGTGCAAGAAATGTCGACATGTCCATATGACAGTTCGCCTGCACCGACTGATCGTCACTAATGTTACGTCTTATTTTTTATAAGACGTACCAACATTTCATTTTATATAATATCTTGTTTTAATTCACATTCTATTTATAGGAAGTCAGTGAACTTTTATCCGGTTCGTCTAACTTTAAAGTAATAATCTAATTTGAATAACTGTCTCGTTGGTATAGCGGTTAGCATATGTGACTGCTGATCAAGAGGTCTCAGGTCTGTTTTCCAAGTCTGGTTGTTGTTAAGTTTTTCCTACAAGAAATTCTTAACAGAAGCCTAGAGTATGTAAAACGGCGGTGTCTCACGCCCTTGCCTCGTGGAGGACGTTAAGCTTTTAGTACTGGTTCCTTGGTAAGTCAGTGCTCTCAAGTATATAGACAACTAGTTCAATTTTCGAATTCAGTTCGCCTTCATGGTAACTGAGGTCCGATGCTAGTCGCTCCATGGAAAAACTGATATTCAGGTAAAACCGGCTTAACTAGTAGCTGACCTTCTCTTTGTAGTGATGTTGTCCTATATAGTTTGTGTCTTTAGTCGCCTCTTGTGACACCCATGGAATGACTAGAGGTGGTGACACTCCGTATTCTCAAGCCATGACCAAACTGATTACGTAAACAAACAGATACAAATAGCGTGTCTTGCAGACATGCATCAGACTGCCCGTTAAGCTAGAACAGCTCACGCACTACTTGCATGAGGAGCACCGGGTTTTAGCTAAACAATTAACTTATTACCAATTCAATGAAGGGAAACACAGAACCAGAACGACGCACGCGCATCGCATCATAACATTAGTGTTGGTATTCTCTTGGTACGAATTCCAGCAGACAGCACTTTAAATTTATTCCATAAATAAGTATGTAGATCTAATCGTCTTTCTAGTGGATGTAATTTAAATAAATAATAATCTATCAAACAATTCCGTCCAAAATTTCCGTGTTTGATGGTTATGCTATGATTGATTTCAAGTTATTTAACCTTTAAAATTATGTGATTTGAAAATAAGTCATCGAAAAAAATTTTGAAAATATTAAAATTTATGGCTCGGTAAATCTAAAAAAAATCGTGGTGGTAGTTCATGTGATGAATTTTAAAGAAAAACTATTACTGCTTAGATGCGCACTTGATCGATTTTATTTTTACCTTTATGTTTATGTATTCTGCTTTCAAGGCTCAATAATTACTCTAATAGCTAATTTATTAAAATTGTTTCAGAGATTAAGGCGTTCATAGAACCATTCATAAATTAGTACGTACTTACAGATTTTCCTGTTCGGAGGTTTGAAATAATATTATCACGAGGTGCGGTTAAATGAATGAAATAACAGAAATACTGATATTTAAGAGCCACCACAAATAAATGCCATATTATTAAAGAAATATTGCAATATATCAGCATTGACGTGAGATAGTAAATTAATAATGTGCTTCGCGATTGTTCGAACGCCTTCCCCAACGCGAACACTCAACGATTGTTTCTTTTTACATATGCATATAATAGATTGGCAGCCTGGTTAAAAATACCATACTTTTGTCTTTGGTGTATTGTTAAACATGTACTAAAGGAATTAGTTAACTGAAAAAAAATTTTGGCCAAGTGCGAATAGGGTTTCGTAGTCACCCATAATGATAGGTAGATTTCAAATCGTGTCCATTAAACAATTGTTATGTTAACTTATTATTTCTTTAATTTTGTACGAAGTTTTCTGAGTGCATTTTACAAGTTAGGCCCCTATAACTTCTAAAATAAAAAGTTATCAAAAGCCGTATACTTTTCCTTAAAAGTTCAATAAATGGACTACTATCATGATTTTTCCAGATTTTTTGAGCCAGCCGTTTAGTTTTTAGAGGGAGGGGGACGCCCTGGTTTTATAAAAAATTGCGCTTTCAAGTTGAATAACTCATAAACGGATACCTAAATCAAGAAACTGCACAATGTTTTTAAAAGATCTACCTAATGATACCCCACAGGTACCCCAAAATATTTTGCATAATTTTATTGTAGCACTTTATTGACAACACATATTCAAGCAAAGTTTCAGCTTTCTAGCACCAACCGTTTGGGCGGTAGGTCGAGGACGGACGGACATGACAAATCTATAAAAGTTCCGTGTCATGAACTACGGAACCCTAAAAAGGAATAAATTCTCGCCGTTAGGGCAACATTTTTCTGATACTATCAATATCTATGGCAAGACGAAATAAATCTGAAGTGTCTGTGTATTTTGTATAGGTACCTACCTATACAAAATACACTAATAATTACATACTGCATCGCAACCCATGTACCTACTTACAAATACGGTTACGTGGGAGTAGGTAAATATTATGGATAATATTTATTCATACACAATGTATGCAAAATTTATTTTAATATTACTGAGTGATTTAATATCTGATTGTCAAATAAGTTTAGTGGCTAGTCGTACTGTAAGTAATTTTATGTGTAGATCTATCACTCATTAGAATGGAAACATCGTTTTATTAAAAAAACTTTTAGGTGAAATTAAGAATTTTATCGAGTGCCATCAATAGGTAAATTTCTAAATATTAATATAGTGTAAAATTAAATCCCTTCCGCTATCTGTTCGCTTAAAATACTCAATGGGATTTTAGCAATAGATAAAGTTTTCAAGTTTATAGCTTAAAGAGAAAGATTTTATATCCAGTAAAACATGCACATAATTTTAGAGCAAATTAGAGAATTTGAAATACTGTGCGCGAAACTGGACCAGGTCGCCAGTAAAATAGATTAATGATTCAAAAATAATTCAATACTACAGTAATTCATTCATTTATGAGATTACGTACATACCTATATTATATTTATTTCATGCAAGCAAGATCCAATACGAAAGTAAGAAAAAGAAAAGTTTAGATTCTGCTTAAATATCCTTAATCCATTCTAAATAAACCATTTATAATTATTAAACAAAAATTGGCCATTAAAATGATAACATATGTGAAAAATATATAATTTTATTAAAATATATAATACAATGTCCTGCATTTATTAATAAACTATGTATTGATAAATTATATAAATAGCCTATAAGGTAAATGTCACAGTGCCGTGGGAAAACTAACTAATGGTAACAAGTTACTATTCTGGATACTACGAGTAACGAAATTCATAGGTAGTTGAGCCAAGAATGGTACGTACGACAGTAGCCAAAAAAATACAACAGATATGCAATACTATTTTCACATTTAATCTTTGAAAGTCAGCTAGGAGTTCGTATCGAGTATCAATCATGGCTGCACCTCCCTATAAGTGGCGAGATGCTTAGTTTTAAGAACCTTAAATTTGTTAATTACATTGTGAGTGTAGGAGCCGTTGCACGAGCAGGTCTCGCCTGTTGCATAATAAGTGACATAAATGACATTTGTAATGAGAAATATGTAGCCTTGGAGTAACTAGATGAAACAAAATATGTCGGTTGTGTCATTTGAGTGAGAGGCAAAACAAAATGAGTAGGAATCAAATTTCGGCGTCTATGAGCTAGGCTTTGTTTGGCTACCCATTTCAAAGATTACTTTACAAAAAAAAAAACCAACGTTGACGATGAAAATAGACTAATCTTATAAATAATCTATTAAAATATATTTATCTTGATATTGAATATAATTTAGAAGTGTATGTGTTTGTGTTTAATTATCAAATACACACACACACACTTTTAAATGATATGCTACAAAGTAATATTCTTTTTATTATAAAACAAAAAACATAAAAAATAGATATCTTGACTTGGTCATTTGGTCTTCACAATCTACAAGTCAACTTAAAAATGTATTTCATTAAATGAACCTAAGCAAATACGAACAAAGTTAGGCAAAGTGAAAATGATTCAATTCTTTACATAAATGATAAATTTTGTTATATTATATCATGATCAGAGAAAGTGTATGAATCCGCATTAATAAAATATCGCCTCTACCACAACGTAAACGTTTTCTCTGGAACTATTAAAACTATTGTAAGACCTACAACACTTCGTGGTGTCGCGGTTAGCAGGTAGGCAGGCAGGCAGTAAGCTTACTCAATTATGAATCATTACCAAACACTGAATTTTTTGTTAGGTAAGCAATATGGTAGTAATTCTTGCTTAGTGGTTTTTATGTATCATATCAATCATTATTGACTACCCGGATAGAGCTTCTGACTGTGAAAAAATGAGCGCTTGTTGTAAAACATCTGATATTAATTAATAGGTAGTCATTTCAAATAGCGTGCGCTTCCTTGTCTTCCTGTAGCACACTTCCGTTGCTTATTACGAAAACATTCCTAAAATGAAAAATGTTTGATTTGTATAATAAATGCACAACTTTCTCAGCGTCATATGAAAGGAATATTATTTTAATATTTCAGATTTTCTCAGCTCCAGTTAGCTAATGACAAACTTTCTTTGATAAAAGGGTTATTACTAATTCAATTTCTTTATTTCGGTCACAGCTGAATCCATATTGTGCTAGTTACAGTTACTTAACCTAGTGTTAGTATTAAACATACATAAGTATATCACATGCATAATAATAAGTATGGACGTACAACCACCTTGACATGAGGGGGGAGTCCCACGTATCTGAAAAGACATTCATTCAAAATGAAAATAAATGTTCAATTGGAATTAGAAGTTAATAATGTTATCTTTTCAACCAAACAATTAGTAGATATATATTTTGCATGAATGAATCGTAATTAAGCGATTAGTAAGAAAGAAACAGTTACGTTGTGATAAATTAATTGTACTAGTTTATTTATTTATGTTTTAATTATTGTCTAATAGCTTTTATAAGGCAGATTCTACATTGTACGTCTTGAGTACGCCATTGTACGCCATCAGATAAAAATGCACGTTTGCATTGTTCACAACTTAGATAAGTGCCTTGTGTATTGTTGAGATAAACTTATTTTTAGGGTTCCGAAGTATATCACTCGGAACCCTTATAGATTCGTCATGTCCGTCCGTCCGTCCGTCTGTCCGTCCGTCCGTCCTCGACTTACCGTCCAAACGGTAAGTGCTAGAAAGATGAAACTTTGCATAAATATGTGTTGTAATTACGCCGACAAAGTGCTATAATAAAATTATGAAAAATATTTTTATTTGGGGTACCTCCCCTACACGTGAAGTGGGGATGTAATTTTTTTCTCGCTGCTACCCCATCGCGTGGGGTATCATTAGATAGGTATTTTAAAAACAATAAAGGGTTTCTAAGACAATTTTTTGATTTAGGTATCGGTTTGTGAGAAATTCCACTTCAAAGGGCACTTTTTTGTAAAAACAGGGCGTCCCCCCCCCCTCTAAAAGCTTAACGGCTGACTCAAAAAATCTGGAAAAATTCGTGATGGTAGCCCATCTAATGAACTTTGAAGGAAAACTATAACGGATTAGATGAGTTTGTTAGTTCAGGAGTTATAGAGGCTTAACTTGTAAAATGCGCTCACTAGGAAAACGTCATACAAAATTAACTTACTAATACGTAAACATAACAATTATCTATTGAATACGATTTTAAATCCACGTACCATTATGGGTGACTGAGGAACCCTTTCCTGTGCGTGGCCTGACACGCACTTGGCCGATTTTTTGGATCTATTAAAGCAATTAGTGTATATCAGTAAAGATTAATTATTGATGTTGACTGTATTAGAATTTGACATTGAAATTTTGACATGAAAAATAAAATACTCGTACATTTTACACAATAAAAGTTAATGACAGTTTTTTTTACAAAGGTTTTTGAGATATCGACAAGGGCGAACATCACATCCGCGATGTAAAATGTAAATAAAATAATACTAGTGTAATCGTAATTTAATACACCAATTAATATAAAGCCGGTTCCAAAAATAACGGGTCAGTCACATAAACCCGAATATCTCCCGAACTACGTATGCCATCCTAATGAAACGAAGACTGTTCAATTGAGAATTTAATTATACAGATAAAAAATAAAATAAAACTTAGTTACACCCACAATATTAATCTTAAATTAAAAAAAAACTAAAGTAGTCATATTTTTCTTAAGATTCAATTTTTTTTATGATTGTTTTTTTGCTGTTTTTCATCACTTTCTTCATTTAATACTTTGTATTGCCTCCACGAGCTCTTCTGACAGCTTCCAGGCGATTAGGCATGCTGTACACCAAATTTCGGAGCCGGTGCTGAGGAATACCTTCCCATTCCTCCACCAGTGCTTGTATGAGCTCGGGAAGCGTGATTGGTGGGGGGTTTCGACCTTTCACGCATCTCTGAAGCTCGTCCCAGGCGTGCTCGATGGGGTTTAAGTCCGGGCTTCGCGCTGGCCACTGCATGAGTTCGATACCGACCTCTTCAAGGTAGTCATGTACAATTCTGGCGGTATGGGGACGCGCATTATCATGCATTAATATGCCATGCCGGTCCATCCTGGCCATGAAAGGACCTACATGTTCATTGAGGATCTCTTCCACGTACCTCTCTGTATTTAGAGTTCCATTTTGAATGAGCACCAGCTCGGTGCGGGCCTCAGCAGAAATCCCAGCCCAAACTTGTACGGAGCCTCCACCGTACGCCACTTTTTCCTCCACACACGCTTGATGGAAGCGCTCCCCTGGTCTTCTGTACACCAACTGCCTACCATCATGCTTATAAAGCATGAATTTAGACTCGTCCGTGAACATTACCCTAGACCAATCGTCTAGTGTCCAGTTTAGGTGTTCGCGCACGTATCTCTGTCTTGCAATTCGATGTCCCCGTTCCAGTTTGGGGCCATTTGCGGGCCTCAATGGTTTCAAATTTGCTTCAGCAAGACGTCTTCTTACTGTTTGAGCGCTTAAATTGCCACCTCCAAAGCGAATAAAGTGAGTTTTTAGACCAACAGCAGTTTGAAAACGATTTCGGAGCATTGTAGCCACCAGTTGTCTGTCTTCCCTGGCCGTTGTGCATCTTGGTCTGCCATTTCCTGGTCTTCTAAGGTGTGATCCGGTCTCTTGGTACCGCTGGACTACCCGCTGAACAGTCGACAAAGATACACCAATGTTTCTGGCTGTTTCACGCTGGCTCCGCCCAAGTTCCAAAAAAGTTAGGATTCTGGTACATTCCTCTAGCGTGACTGCCATGCTTCACCTCACAGAATAATAATTATGCACGTGGAAGACGTTCACGATAATTTTTTTTTGTGACAGAATAGAAATGGAAAGCATCCATAATGACATGAAACAAAAATTTTGTTTTTAAAAATAGTCATTTTTTTAAATTTTGTTTTTCTAATGAAGTTTTTTTCATCAACCAGTTTAAATAATATGCTATTAGAAGCGCAACTAAAAAGTCTTTATTCTGTTTTTTATTTCATTGATCTAGCTTTTACAGTTCTGGAGGTATTTCAATTTTTGTGACTGACCCGTAATTTTTGGAACCGAGTGTATTTTGTGCATCTAGACCCCTCATTTTAGGCATTTCTACATAATAAGTCATACAAAATAAGTGGAGAACATTATATTATTTCAAAAGATAGAACAGATTTTGAGACGTTTAATGTACCTACATCAAATTTCCATACTAGTGTGAAAAGAAAAAGCTTCTAAAAGCCGAACTAAAAATATTTATAAGTTTAAAATTACATATACCAAACAAACAATACTTTTTTTTCATATTAAAGCCGGCCAAAATTACTCGACTCGAAAATGCAGCATGGTGAATCACACTATGGCGGCATAAGGAGATACTTCTGCGGTCCGGTTTCGCACTCACCAACGAAATATGTCGGCTCAAATGCCGTCATTTGAAGTTTACATAATTAAAGGCATAAATAAAGTCATTGGCATCATTTTTTATATTAAATACATACCTACTAAGTTCAAGTTCATTCCTTTGCTAAATAATACAAAAACGAAAATCTTGTGTAGATAAAGAATGGTCGACAATAATATAAAAAAAAATGTTACCAAATCTAGCAAACAGTGCAGTTTTGTATCTAATTTTAGGATATGGGAAGCCCAAAATGCATTTATAACACACAGAATATTCACACAAACCTGTTAATTGATTACTAGTAACTGTACATCATGTCAGAACACGAACGATGTTAAAATTGCCTCTTCGTCGATGAGGAAAATATGCAAAATCGTGCGCCACAATGTAGCTGCTAATATATATTACCGGGTATTTTTAATATATTTAAATTTCGGGTTTTGTTATATTCGTACATGGTTTCCGCATGTGAATGTTACTAAACTAGACAAAATATTACGTGAATGAAGTTTCTTTTGAACTTTCTAACGAAGCGATCACAAGGAAAGGTGGTCGTTTTAATTTAATTTTTTGATTTGTTTGAGCGGTAGGTCGAGGACGGACGGACGGACGGACATGGTGAATCTATAAGGGTTCCGAGTCATGAACTACGGAACCCTAAAAAGTTTATGGCAGCTTTCTCATAAAGGTCTAGTACCTAGGTTAGTTTAATAATTCATTGACCCCAGCTGGACAGCAACATAGTGAACTAGAAGGTTGTTGATTGTAACGAACGCAAAATGCAAATTTTCTGTCACTTTAGCTAGAAAATGCAAACGAACCTCATTTACATCTAAAGCTAGGTTTTACCCAGCTCGTGTTTCCGTAGAACTTGGAAATTAATCTATCCGTATTTTTTCATCATATAATCATTTGGCAAAGACAAACTTACATTTGCTACCATGATGAATATTTAGCCATCTACTGTTGAACATAGTCCTCTCCATCAGAAGAAGGTATAAACCTACTAAACCTCGGAGACCAGACAAGTTGGTACAGAGTTTATTTCAATTTTTTTCAAGAGAAATAAATAAAATAAAATACCTAGTAACAGTTTTTAGGATTCGAACAGCTAGAACTGTAAAAATAATTGTCATTCTTATTAAATGTTTATAATATAAATACTTTAGCTTAACTTTTAAAATACTAGCAATAATGTTACTCGTATTATCTAATTTGCATTCCAAATGTTTGATTACAAATAATGCTTATTTGCATTCTTTTCAAGCAATAGTCGAAAAACGAATTAGCAAATTGCTACTTCGATAGTAACCTGATTACAAATTTCCATTAAGTAATAACGAAAGAATGTATTTGGGTAAGCAGTAATTATATGTATAAAGTAATTATACAATATTATATATTTAAAAGAGGTTATAATATATTAGTTTACATATATGTTCACGGACTAAAATAGTCAATTTCGGTATTTTTTCCTAAAGACAGTCGTAAGAAATGTCGGCGCTTTCTAGCTATAAAATCCGACATCTAAAAATATGTAGCTGTAAAAGATTTACGTACGAAAATAAACACGAATTACTAAAGTTTTGATTACCCATAAGGGGCCATCCATAAATTACGTCACACCTTAAGGGGGAGGGAGGGGGTCGACGAAGTGTGACATTGTGTGACAAGGGGGTGGGAGGGGTCCTAAATAATGTGACGTCACATTTTAAAATCTATTGTAGTCTAAGTCTTAAAACACGAACTTTAAACTATTACTTTACGAAAACCTAAAAAACATATACAACTATATCTGTGTAAATATAAGATACCAATTGTTTTGGTGACCACTTGCTCTACTAGTATTACGCGCCGAACACCTAGGCACCCTTTGATTGCGCCTAGCGGACCTAGCGGTGATTTGTTTCTTTGTTTCTATTTCATTTGACCACTGTCTTTCGCGGATGAAACAACGTCGTTCTTAGTTCTACTATTTTGTGATTAAATCACCTTTTTCTTCTGTCGAATAGTTCCATCCAAAGGTTGCCTGGAAGAGGTTGCTGTTAGCAATAAGGCCGCTCATTGTAAATATCTTACAGAAACTGCAAAAACTGTATTTGGTGTACAATAAAGTATATTCTAATCTAATATAGTCGAACAAATAATTAAATATTTGTGACAAATTTGAATTTTATTTGAAGATATTTCATATATTTACACTTTTTTTTACGCGGGGAATGCTTATCGCACCATACCCTTCTTGGGGACATCGAAGGGTGTGTGTGGGACTCCCAGGCAACCTATACCGACTAATCTCTGAGTAACGTTGAGAACTGGATATTAATAACAATAAAACTTGGATTCGTTTTTTTATTTTGTTAATTTCTTTAATTAATATAATCGTATTCAGGGTTCCGTAGTTCTTGCCTCGGAACCCTTATACATTCGTCAAATCCTTCCGTCCGTCCTAGACCTACCGCCCAAACGGTTGGTGTGTCTATAAAGTGCTACAATAAACATTTAAAAAAAAATTGGGGGTACGTCCCCTATTCGTAAAGTGGTTATGTTTTCATTTTCTCGAGGCTACCAATCGTGTGGGGTATCATTGGATAGGTCTTAAAAGATTGCGAGGTTGTTAAAACGATTTTTCGATTTAGTTAACCGTTTGCGAGTTAATCAACTTTCAAACGCATTTTTTTGTAAAAATAGGGCATCCCCCCCTCTAAAAGCTAAACAGATGGCTCGAAAAATCTGAAAAAATTCATGATAGTAGTCCGTATATTAAAACTTAAAGCTATTGCGGTTTTGATATTTTTGTCAGGAGTTGTACAGGTCTAACTTGTAAAATGCACTGTCTTGGAAAACTTCTTACAAAAATTAAAAAATAATAAGTAAACATAACAATTATCTATTGGACACGATTTTAAATATACCATCATTATTGGTGACCACAGAACCGAATTCTATGCGCACCCTGACACGCACTGAAAAATTTTTGATTTATAATTTTTTCTAATTTATATAATTAATCAATTTTTGTTTTATTAATTGTTTGATTTGATGTTAATTTTATTAAAAAATAATTTAAATGGAAATATTTTTTTTTTAAATTTCGTAACCTGTTTTTATTCAATGATTTCTAAATGTAAATTTGCAAATTATGTGACGTCACACTAGGGAGGGGGGGAGTCTTACAAATGTGACCAGCTGTGACAAGGGGGGGGGAGGGGCAAAAAAATCATGAAATTCGTGTGACGTAATTTATGGATGACCCCTAATACAGAAATTGTTATATTCAAATCTAATTATGTACATGACTAATAAACTCTATAAGACAGTCTCACTTATTTTATTAAGTAACAATATAAACAAACTAACTAAAACATGCAACTTTGTCTTCTTCTTTATAAAAGAGAAAGTTTTTTTTTACATTTTTATTGATGCTCTGCTCCTTTTGGTGGTGGCGCAATATTATCTCCAAGCCAGATTTCTCGAAAATCGGTTGAGCGGTTTAGACGAGAAACTGTAACAGACAGATCGAGTATAGATACAATAAAACATACGATTTATTTTGTCTATAATAATATGTTAAATATCTATTATATTGTTAATACATAGATATATGTATGTATGTATTTACAAAAAAAAGTATGTTTATGTATTTAAATCAGTTGTTTAGTACCTATAATACTCCACTTAGCTTGGGACTAGATGATGATGCGTGTAAAAGATGTACGAAATATTGTTTTAATAAATAATAATAAATATTTCAGAAATTATACACACAACGCCATCTAGTCCCCAAACTAAGCAGAGCTTGTGTTATGGGTAACTAGACAACTGATATAAATACATAAACATACTTTTTTTTGTAAATATATACATATATTTTTTTGTAAATATTTGCGGATCACACAAACATTTGGTCCACCCGGGAATCGAACCCGAGACCTCTTGATCAGCAGTCGCATATGCTAACCACTACACCAAAGAGCTAGTTAAGATTTATTTATTTATTATGAGTTCCGCATATTCAACTAAAATACAACATAACATACTATCAACTGGGACATACTTGTCAAGAAACGTGATTATGTAAAGATTTCGCACAAAAAGCACTTATACAGGTAAACAGTTTAAACAAACATTACAGTTTATTATATGAACTACTGTGCTCGTAGAACACTAACCTAATCTATACATCTATACAAATAAATTAAATTGAATTGTCTGTTTATCATTTCAAATTATATAATAGTTTTTCATTATATACATAGGTAACTATTAAATCAAAAAAGATATTTTCATTTTTTTGTTCATCTGCTAATCTTTGAAACGGCTGCACGGATTTTGATGGGAGTTTCGCGGACAGATAGCTGATGATACAAGGCGTATCTTAGGCTAGATTTTTGACTATACAGTAAAAGCTCTTTATTCGCGGGGTATATGTTCCATGAATATGCCGCGAATACAGAAACCGTGAATACGGAATGGTAATTTACATGGGATTATAGGGGATACGTTCCTAGTTGACAAAAAAAATATATTTTAAAACATCAATTTATTTGAAGTTTTTGAACATTTTGAATAATTATCTTCAACTTAGGCAAAGGTTTGAAAAGTTTCAAACCATTTTTTTAGTTGACATTATAAATTAGGAAGAGAGCGGTAGAAACGTGTTACTCGATCACAATTTTTGTACCGAATGTGAAAGACGAAACAATTCGCATTTTTTTAATCCGCGAATAGTGAAAACGTGAATAAAGGAAGCACGAATAAGGAGCTTTTACTGTATTATTAGTAAAACCTAACGTTGTAAAAAAGTACAGCAACAGCGAGTAACACTGCTAGTAACTTAATATACTAAAACTAATCATTTCTGATCCTGAAACAAACGTAGAGAGAGCCATTAACGAGGAAATACGACAATGACTTACTGTCATCAACAAACCCCAGTTTGGAGTAGGGTTCGAACGCAAGTTCACCAATTTCCTTCCCTTAGATTAAACCTTAATGTACTGCAGATTACATTTGGCGTTACTGATCAAGATGTTAGTTAATAATCTTCCTTAATTATAAAACAAACTTCAAATTAATCAATACTTGAAAGGTTACATAAATGACTGCACGGTTGGCCTAGTGGTTTCAGCGGTCGCCACGCCGCTCTCTACTGCGCCAAGTGTCGTGGGTTCGAATCCCACGTGGGATAACACTTTGTGTGATTCACAAATTGTTGTTCTGAGTCTGGGTGTTCTTTGTGTCCGTTTCATGTATGTTTGAAATCATTTTTTATTTGTATTGATTCTAAAGCCGCACTACCATCTAAACATAATTTAAAGTACAGATCCTGACTATTACATTACGTATTTCGATCAGAATATCGCCTACGTTTATTGAAAGGTGCCAACTGCCAACTGACGGCTTCGTCTGATTCATTGCAGTATTTAGAATGATCGTCACGTGCATTTATTTTAGAATATAAGTGACACATGGTAGTCCATTATTAGGACGATTAACAGTACTGCACTTTCTTGTCGTTAAATGGAAGTAATCGTATAACAATACTGATTGTATCGCTTCAAATTATGCGCTGACATGAAGCTATGTAGTACATGACCGTTACTGACGAATACTTTGTTTTAGGGTTTTGGAACCAAAGTGTAACAACGGGACCCTTTTACTAGGATTCCGCTGTTCGTCTGTCTGTCACCAGGATGTCACGTATCTCCGTGCTAGTTAGAT
Source organism: Phragmatobia fuliginosa (assembly GCA_932526445.1). Lineage (NCBI taxonomy): Eukaryota > Metazoa > Arthropoda > Insecta > Lepidoptera > Erebidae > Phragmatobia > Phragmatobia fuliginosa. Next base: position 10,485,705 of record OW052074.1, on the reverse strand, counting down.
AGTTGTAATTTTCACAATCAATATGACGAATAGGTATATATATATATATATTTCTGTTGTCATTATAATAACTAACACAGATAGATAGATAGATAGATAGATACTCTTTATTGCACACCATAATACAAAAGATACATCATAGAATTCAATCCAATAGAAACAGTGGTACAATGGGCGGCCTTATCGCAGACTGCGATTTCTTCCAGGCAACCTTAAAATGGACTATACTTAAAGGTAATTGTAGTTGGCGGTGCACATTTAGAATTTCCTAATACTCATATATATACATACATTCATGCGCCTACATACATACATATGATACATACATAAATATACATATTCAGACAGCTCATAGTTGTTACAGAGATAGATAGTGATCCTTGACGAGTTTTTTAAAGGTATTCACCGACTGTGCCTGCCTTACAGCCTCCGGTAAGGCATTCCACAGGCGTGCAGCTTGCACTGTAAAGGATTTATCAGTGAAAGTTGTGGAGTGTGTTGGAATTTCCAAAGTTCGATTTTCCGATGACCTTAAGCATCGTGTGTGTGTGTCATGAACAAAGGTAAATCTTTTCTTCAAATAGTTAGGAGTTGTAGGGTTAAATAAGACATTGTATAGTAGGGACAAGATTGTATAGTAGACACAGAAACAAGAATAAAATAAATATTTGGTACATTTTATATGGGAACCCCCATATCTCGATATTAATAACGGCAGCAAGTAGACACTTAAAATGTAGAAACATTTATCAAAGCATGGAATCTTTCCTGCACGAGTCGGAGTCACACTTTGCCGATATTTCAAATGTTCACCTATTAAGAGCCTAAAAACATTCCTTACAATATTGTTTATTATAATAATAAATATAATAAAATAACTAGACGTAATACGTTTTTGTCGGTTACAAACAAACAAAAAAATGGAGCTAATTAAAGCAACACAAAAACAGTTTTACTTGAATACAAAAAAGCCGTCTTAATTCACACACAAAAACTTAAAAATATAACAGTTAAAGAAAACTCAAGCTATTTCTGCGTTGCATAAACTTCATAAAACTGAGCAGAACAAAAGCTGAGTCCATTCAGAACTATTCGTGATTTATATTTACCTTCAAACATGGGTTACCTTTCTAATGACTCATACAACCTAAACATACACTAATTTGGTTCGGACACGTTTCCAGTTATTATGTGAGGTTGTTAAAACCTTGCAAACTTATGTTCTCTTGAAACGATGCTGTGAATGTATTTTCTTTTATTTATTTTTCATATTTAATCCTACCAAAGTGACTCTGCTCTGCCTGATAGAAAGTATGAGAAAAATCCAAGAGTTAGGGGTCACTGCACTATAGCGGTTTCGTGAAATTATTTTGCATCATTGTGTCTCCGGTCTAACACTCATCAACGAAATACGATAACAGGAATTTGGTCATTTTTAGATTGGCCTTCTAAGTTAGGATAGTGTTGCCCGGATTGAGTTAACCCATCCGTGCTGAAATCAGCGAGGCTCTCCTACTTATAAAATACTTTATAATGTAGAAGAGCCTCGCTAAGTGGCTTAAGAGGTAACTACGCTGGGACAACACTGTGTGATCCACCAATTTTGATCTAAACCTGCATATTCTTTATGTCCGTTTAATGTTTGTTTGTAAAATCCTCTGCGATATAGAATATATATTCCTAATGCAGGAGTTGTCATTATTTACAAAAAAAAAACACTTATTAATACGTTTATATTGGGGCGACATTTGGGTAGATCGCATTAGCGATCAGATTTTGATGTCTAGACTTGTTGTTTGCTAAATTCTTATTAACATAGTAGTAACTGATAACGGAAATGTTCCTACAATACATTGTACAGGGGACTTCCCTAAGTGTCGGCTTTTATTAGCTTGTTTGATCAACAATATTAATGTATGTCAATGGTCTAATGACTTATAAGACATCTCCTTTCTTTTTTTCTATTTAGCCTACACGTGAGCTGGTAGTGAGTAATAAAGACCAAGGCAGATCGTACCTATGTTGGTTTTGTTTAGCAATCCCTAATCTAATCGACATATTTGTTTGTTAACTAAGATTAACGTATGATAAATACTTTGTAAAATAAATTAAATATACTGACACATGCACTGCATCTTCCATTACCCGAAGCGTTATGATAAAACAAATTATTACCGTAAAACAGGTTATACTAACCTTAAAAGACATACATAAGACTTTTTGTTTTTATACATTTTTATTGTGAAATTTTAACCATTTACTCTCAAAGCTCTCATAAGTAATAATTTTCCCATGTTTTGGCAAAAAAATGGTACTCCGCTGTTTTAGTCGAAGCGTAATTATTAACGCTTATAGCTTTCCTTGATTTTTAAATTGGAGAATAGCGCGTTCAACCAAACAAATTCTTCAGCTTTATATTCATAATATTGGTATAGATATACCACAACATATTTAACTTCCAGAATTAATTAACTTTAAAAAGTAAACAATTTTATACGTAGGTATACTTGGTTAGCATAATGCACCAGTGCTTCTGAACAAATCGTATATGTGACAAAACATAACTTTCGTATTTATTGTGCATTGTGCATATATGCATTACGCTGTTAGGACACGAATGTTTTCATGTGTATATGTGTGTGTGACAGGTGATGCTTTTTGTATGTGAGTTTAAAACGTGTATGTGTAAAGCCTCCCTGTCCTCGCGTAGAAAAATGACTCCCTGTTTAATATCTGAAAGACGCTATAACTCCCCTTCGGTTTACGGGCCTGTGTTGCTCTGCGGGAGCGGCTGTAACCTGTTACACAGTTTATGAGTACTCATTCACCTAAATTTATTTTAATATTCATAGCTATTAACAAACACTTTACTAAGAATTAATCTTATCTGATAATTAATGGGAACAACATTTTGGGTTTTTGTAGACGCTAATGAATAATGATGTACAATAATTCCCCGTGCACTCTTTGTAGCGTAATAGATAATAATTATCATAATTTTCTTAATAGTTGTGGAACTATGACTCAGTTCTGTTATCATTCATTAATTTAGTTAACTCAGTCATAATCTTAATTTTTTTCGCGAGAAATGCAGCCTTTTTTAATCCTTAACATTATTCGGGATCGGCTACTAGCTCAACCGGTTTTACTTGAATATCAGTTTTTCCACAGACGATTGGCATCGAACATTCGCAACCTTGAGGCCGAACTAAGTTGAAAGAATGATATAGTATTAGCAATATATTTAAGAACTCTAACTTCCCAAAATCTAGACATAACTTATTCATAACATTGTAGATCTGAATTATCCAGACATGTTAATGTTCTTCAAAGCAAGCGACCGAGTTGCATTTTCCTTCATCATTTTCCTTCCGTTTGCCTATTCATGTGACTTTACTAGGTACATTACTACAACTACGGAGAAAGTTAAGTGTCTAAAGTTAGGAGCGGCTTTATATCCGTAATACTCGTAGAATGACCGGGGTTGGAACTTACAAGTCCTGAAGCTATTATTATAAACTGCTTATGATAATTTTAAATTTAATTTTAAAAATGTGTTTACGAATAGTCTTGACAGCTCTAGCAGACTAGTTAATTTTTCTCACATTTAGTAAAATCGAGCTACTAAGAAAACATAATATAAAAGTACGTAAGAAATTTTATTAAAGCTTTTTAAATTTCTTACATATTTTTATATTTTAAGAAACCTGCGATCGAAGTACGTGATAAAACATAAATAAGAAGGTTAGGTACCTTTATGGGAGACATTCTGGCCGACATGTACACGATGGTCTATGACCAAATTCGTTCTGTCGGTCGGGATGGCGAGGGGACAGCGCCGGATCTAGAGCCCGGAATGCTACGGCGGAACGCACATGCTCAAGCTCTGCGGTGTTGGCAGGCACGGCTCGAAATTCAGGGTTATGCTAGCCAACGTGCTGTCGGAGCCGTTCTGCCTAACTTCGAAGCGTGGGTAGAGAGGACCGGCTGTGTCACCTACCGGTTAACTCAGATACTCACCGGGCACGGTTGCTTCGGTGAGTATCTGAATCGAATAGGTCGGGAGGCTACAGCACAATGCCACCATTGTGGGTCGGACCGGGACTCCGCCCAGCACACGCTGGAGGACTGCCCTGCTTGGGAGTCCGAGCGTCAAGTCCTGGTCGGACAGATTGGACGAAACCTGTCACCACCAGCATTGATCGCGGCAATGCTGGCGAGTGGCGAGGGATGGGAAGCCGCGGTCTCCTTCTGTGAGAATGTTATGCTCCAGAAGGAGTCCGCAGAGCGGGATCGGGAAAGGGCTGATCCTGCTCGAAGGAGGCGGCGAAGGGGACGCGGTAGAGGCCGCTAGCTCCCCAATCGTCGCCTAGGGTCGCTGCGGTCACATCCTGGGGAAATGTGACCGCTGCAAACGACTCGAGATAGGTGGACACCCCCGGTGCGGCCGGGGGGTGTCGTCTAAGGCGGGTTGATGGTCCGCCTCTTATACAGAGTGGTGAGAGGCGCAGCAGCATCCTGCCTGGGGGTTGAGTTTAGTCACCCCGAGATGTACCCCAGATTAGGGGTAAGGCAGGTGGGACATCAGAAGCCGCTGATGCGATCCTGGTGTTCCTCCCGACTGCCGAGGTAGGCCGCCGCGGGGTTTAGTGGGTAAACCGGTTGCCCGGGAGTCCCACACACGCCCTTCGCTTGCCCCACGAAGGGTATGGTGCCCAAAGCATTCCCCGCGTAAAAAAAAAAAAAAAAAAAAAAAAAGGTACCTTTATGGGAAATAAAGATAAAAGATAAATAAGAGTGTTATTTTGTACATAGAACCTTCAAACATACTTGTTGATTACTAGTTGTCATCGAATTATGTTTCTACACAATAAGTAATTAATAATTATTGACATAATTTACATACACTTGTATTATTAACAAGAATCACTTTAAAACAATCTTCATTATGAGTCTTTGTGTTGTGTTTCATTGTGATAATGTAACTTTAGGTTCTTGTAGAACAGTTGTTATTTAAAAAATTATACTTATTTTACTATTTTCTCATATTTTGAATGATGTAATATTGACTTTTTACCCGACCATGAGGCGCCCATGGCTAAGTGACCTTAGGTGATCCGAAACAATCACCGAGGGTAAACACCGACGGTGTAATCACTACCTAGATAGGTGACCCCTTATAGCATTTTTTTCCGTGATTCGGGGGTCACGTTAAGCTGTCGATCCCGATTGTTATCATAAGATAACAGTCGTAAAGCTTAGTTGGAGACCTTCGGGCGGTTTAAAAACATCCAACGGCAAGATTACCTAGCCACAACGTATCTTGCTAGTCCCCGCACTCCGCCAGTGTGGGGACGTATGGCCTCAACCCACCACACATGACACCCACACTCACAACAAAAATTTATGGATCACAAGAAGTGTTGTTCCATGTGGGACTTAAACCGAAATCTCTTGGCACAGTAGAATTTGGCGTGGCGACTGCTTGAACGACGTTTTTCTGAGGGCGGCGGGGCGGTGTGTCGGAATCTTACCGACTTAAACCACTAAGCCAACCGTGCATGCAGTCAATACTATAACACACACTTGAATCTGTAATGGTTTAATTACGAGAATATCTGCCTGAAAATAAGGTCTATTGTCAGAAGACCAAGATGAACACCTTCGTGAAAGAGTACACTGCACACCACAATGTACCAGAGCAATGGCAGAAAATTATCTTTTTACGCTATTATTTTTATTATTCAGCTTACGAAAGACCAGAAATCTTTTCTTATTTTTTCTTTTTTTAAAAAGACAACTCCCGCATTAGGAATATGAATTCCTGTGTCGAGGGGGACTTTACAAACATACATGAAACGGACACAAACAACACCCAGACTCAGAACATCAATTTGTGAATCACACAAAGTGTTATCCCACGTGGGATTCAAACCCACGACACTTGGCGCAGTAGAGAGCGGCGTGGCGACCGCTTAAACCACTAGGCCAACCGTGCAGTGATTAAATATAGTATATTTTTATACATTAGCATAATCAAGTATATTAAAAATATAATATAAAGTATATAATAAGTCTAAATGTATTCAAAATCAACATATTAAGTTAAAAATTAACACAAAATACAAGATAGATGATGTTTCTACGCAATTGCATACTAATTTCTATTTTATTGTTTAAACATTTGACAAAATGACTGTTTAAAAAATTAGCTAAGAACTTTATCTTTTCTGTTTCGAGTTTGTTTTATTCAATGTATTTAAATATATACCTTGCGTTGTCTGTTTGCATAAATACATCTATATAAATAAAGTAGTGTCTATATGTTTTTTTAAATTAACAGCTTTTGAGTAGTTTCATATGAAAGTATATAATATGGATTGTTATGGATGTTTTTTGTGGATGGATTGTTTTTTGTTCTGGGTACCTATAGGTTACCTAGAACAAAAAACAATCCATCTAATTTGTTGTCTGTCTGTATGTTAGTTATGACTAATCTCTGGAACGTCTTAAACTAGACTAGACGTGAGAGATAGCTGATGTTATACTTACCTAAGGAATTACTTAGGCTACTTCTTAGACGATATAACCGCAAATAACATCGCGAGATTCAGCTAGTGTCTAGTGCAATATAATTGACATTGAAACATCAACATAAGCATTGACGACTCTTCAAGACCGGTTTGCAAGATTCTTACCAATAAAAACAACATGATATCAACAAAAAAAACCTCCGGATGAGTCAACGACTGGTTTGAATTCAGTATTTCCCCCTTTTCTAATTTCCGTAATGATTTCGTGGAATAGGCCATTTATGAGTATAATTGTTTTGGCCCGCGGCACCGCCTGCGTTTAAATTGGTTTTCGCGGCAAAAAGTATTACAATATCTTTTCTTAGGCTCTAGACTACCTGTGTAAAAAATTTCATTTAAATCGGTTTATTAGTTTTGGCAGACAGACGGACAGACAGGGTTACTTTCGCATTTATGATATAAGTACGGATGTTTTTGTCTCTTTATTGATTTTCAAAGTTGGGTCTTAGATTAACAGTATCTAAGATTATAAAATATATAACTGTGCCAGCGAAAACCTCGTCGAAATCGGTTCCAGAGATTAGCCGAAAGAAACAGACAGACATACGGACAGACAGACAAAAAAAATGTTTTGATGGAAGTACCGTGTATACTTTGATATGCATTTAGTAAAAAACAGTTTATTTGAAATTACAAACAGACGCTCCAATATAATTTATTTGTAAAGATTACCATCGATGACAACAATTCATTTATTTATGCACATTTAATGCTTATATGCAATATTTTATGCAGCACATTACTGCTTAAATTATGTATACTACGTGTTTCACACAATTGTGCTTTAGACTGCCTTATCTATGGTTATTAACTTCACTAATAATGAATTGTTTAGGTAATTAGAATATCTTCTTCTTCTTTAAGTGCCTCTTCAATCTTAAAGGTCGTTCGTCAGTTTCCTGTGCTCCTCTTTAACATTGGCCAGGCGAAACAGTTGTAAAACGGAGGTGATACCTACCATTCCACTACCGAGCAGCCACGATTTCTCATCCCTTCCACTTTGCCCATCATGTTTAATTGAAGCAACTTATTATATCTTTCTTACCAAAGCAAATATGCCGAGATATGCAATTTTGCGGTTTATGATGGTTTGCACCAATTTTCAATATAAATGGAGACGCTGGAACACTATTTCGTTCCTGACCTTTTGCCTCCAAGTGATGCGAAGTATGCTAAAATCAAAAATCTAGAAAACGGTTATTAACTACTTATAAAATATTTTTCGTGTGTTTTCTAAATAAAACAGTCGCTATGTATTATATTAGCAATTATAAATGTCAATAGAAGACAATATTAATGTAAATTATGTCCGTGTGGTGACGGATTAAGAATACAAAGTGTCACCACCCCTATTCATTCCATGGGTGTCGTAAGAGGCGACTAAAGGAACAAAATAAGCAGCTAACATCCTGCCAAGAGAAGGAAAACTTGAAACAAACCCTTTACCAACCCGTCTGGCCAGCGTGGTATAGTAGGCCAAAACTTCCTTTCAAAGGAGAGGCCTATGTCCAGCAGTGGACTGTTAAAGGCTGTTGATGATATCTTACCAATAGTAAACAATCACATCTTAACAAGAATCAGGATATATCTTATAACTTTCCATATACTGATAATATTCACCTTTTCATCCCGGGACTTTGGTATCGTAAGAACCGACCTATGCAAATCTGCAAATATTTGGGATGTTTTCCATGTATAAAAAATGTATTTACAAGTAAAACCTATTTATAAATTTTGTCTAGTACCCATGTGTGTGTCAGATGAAAAAATACCACGCAGGATAGATAGATAACATAAAAAAAATATGACCAGTCCTGTGGTCAGAGTGGTAAAGTGGGACAAACCAAAACAACCTTTAAAAGGCCTGTGTCCAACAATGGATTTCAAAAGAAGGAAAAGATAGAACCTTTCTTTTTACAAGAGAAACACAACTATTAATTAAAAATTAGCTTAATGCTTTGTCTTTGCTATAAAACAATGGCTAAACAAAAGTAAGTTGTAAGTACATTTACTTTCATTTCCTATGTTTTATCTATTGTGTATTGAACAATTAACTAGTAAATGTTTCACTTGAGCACGTAGGTACATAATTTATCTTGTTTACAAAGTCATTTTTAGAATCTACTTTCATCCACCCACCTGTTACTCTACATTCTACAAGAAGACTTGGGAAACAAAAACTTATTCCAATGCAGAAAAAAAATATTGTCTCAATATTTCGACAGAACAGATTTTTTACTGCATAAAATTAAAAGAAATAATAATTTGGAACAATAATGTGTATTATCTGTCATGATAATACAATCTCTTTGCAAATAAGTGCGACTTTGTGAACAACAGATTTTTTAAATTACCTACGGTCAATGCTGTCGATGCTTGTAAATGCACCATAACATGTTTACACTGAAGAGATAATACTTAGGTTATCGTTATAAATGTGAGTTTATGTCCTTACTTCTTATCGGATGATAAACAAAAACAAGGAGATTTTTTAACGGTTGTGTCTGGCAATTCCGTATTATTAGCAATAAAGCTGTTTGCAAAAAGAACTGTCATTTGAACTATAGAAGGAAAAAAACTTTTTTCTTTGTTTTGGATTCGCTAAGCATTAGCCAATGATAAAAAGGAAAAAAAACTGTAGATGTTCGTTAATTGTTTGAATTACGAATTTAAAATTTGATTGTAAAATAAATTTAATAAAAGCATTTTGTAAAAAGTAATATAAAAACGACAATGCTGAGTAATACTGTTATCAATTGGAGAGTTAAATCACTATCTCGACATCTCAAGTGAGCAGGAAATATTGTGTAAGTTGAGTGCACAACACAAAGAAATTACATGACGTCATTAAAGATTTAGTAAAAACTTCTAATATGGATTTTTTTGCTAGGAAACAGTTTAGAAGAACATACATATTTAAAACTAGCTGAATCCCGTGGTGTTACCCTCGTTTATTGTTGTAAAGCGTGAGTAACGCCGCGGAGCGAAGCTAGTCTAAGAGAAATTAGCTTATCTTACAATTTATGTCATCAGCTGACATTATTTTTTTTATTGTTTTAATGGTATAGGCTAGTGAAAGTCTTACTTTTTTGATGTAAGTAACGTAAACGTTAACCGATAATTTAATTTAATTTATTTGGATGTATAGATTCCATTATAAACCTTTGATTTAAGCGGAGTAATTTTTGTTCCTAACCTTTATATTCTCAATAATATCTTGCAATCTGCAACAGTAAATTTTAATTAATAAATAAATTAATAATTGTTGTTAGACTTTCGCGACTCATACACATACTCATGTTTTTTACTGTAAACGGGACTTATTCGCAATAAAATTAAAAAAGTTATGATACCTTCTACTTTCCGACGTTTCAAACGGGTTATACCGCTCGTGGTCACGGGTAGACTGTACTATTTATTAGTAGTTTTCTAATTAATCAATTAAAATTCAACATACTATCAAAGTTCAAGTTGGTCAAAGTGTGACATGTGTGATAATGACTTTTATTTCTAACGTTTTATGGTTTTTCACGAAATAGTTTATTGACTACATACATAAACCTTAAACTTTAAGAAATATACCAAGTATCCTGATGACCAGACGATCAATTTGTGTTTGTAAGCCGTATAAAGCAGGTTGATTATCACATCAATATAATAAATAATTAAAGTAGGTTTACAATTCGTAAAGTGAAATCACTTGCCTTGTTGAAGATTAGTACTTCGAGATAAGGATGGAAGTGCCTTTGGTACTTAATTTGCTTGACTTGGCATGGGCACTGTCGTACTCCGTTAATGTGAACATTGGTGCGAATTCCTTTCTTCGAAAACCCTCTAAACTTACCTATACATCACTAAATAATTTTGTCCTGTCAAATTGACGTACTGAATATAATAGACGTTATATAAAGACAATCCGTACAAAAATAACATTTTCGAAACCACTTCACAAAATAAGGGAAAAGATATAATTACCTTCGTTTACCATCGTTGCAAAATCAATTTCAATACCTGTTATAAAATATGCAGTATGAAATCTAATTATTGAAATAAATTGTTATAGTTCTTTGCGCATGTCTGCCAAAAATCACCGTAATTATGCATGATTGGCCTTAGAACTGCTTAAATTCATAAATATGCAAATACATACGAGTGTGTTTGCGTACTAATTATGTACATGTAGATACTTTACTGTGCCTAAGTCTGCATAAAATGTTGTATGTTTCATATGATTTCAGGGTTCAGTAGCCAAATCGCAAAAAACGAAACCCTTAGTTATGGATTCGTCATTTCTGTTGAAACCATTATGGTTTTCACAAAAAAAATAGGAAAAAAAACAATAAATTTTGCGGTATAAAGTGTAGACCGTAATTTACCTTTCATTCAAGGAATACACTATTATTAAAATATCGATCAAAGTTACAACGAACTACAAGAACTTTTATATGATGTTACTTGCTGCTACGGAACCCTTCATGGGCGAGTCCAACTCGCACTTGGCCGCTTTTGTAATTAATATCGTGTAATCATAGAGTCTTGAATGTGTAAATATTTACATAATAATTAAGTAAATATATTGATGAATAAAAGAAATTCATTTTTTGAAAATCAAGTCTCGACCGGAGAAAAATACAAAATTTAAAACAGTGTAGGATTTTGAAGTTAATAAATTTTGAAAAATCTGTTTGGGTTCGATGTGTGTATGAATTAGTTTTCTTGTACTATTCTCCTTGAATTTTTGACTTTCATTTTCACACTACCTGTTCTTTATTATTGATATAATAAATTAATTAGATAAACAAAAATGCAACATTTTCTATGCCGACTTTATACAGCAGGTCCTTCCTTATATAGAGTACAATTGCGTCAATGAACATGCCTACCATCGTCTTTACAGATACAAGAATGAATATAATGTGACCAGTAAACTGGTATGGGAAAAGTGAGTGACGTCAGCTTTTATCCATTAACATTCATACTTAGCTCTTTTACTCATGTCAGGGCGCTGTGTAAAACACGTAATGTACGAGTACCGAACATAATATAATAGGAACCAAAGCTTTTCAGGTTCAATAGAAAGTGTGTGTGAACTTTTATCCACTAAACAACAGGGTGTTTGTCACGGGATCTTACTGCCACGTTTGGCTAGAAAAGTAGTACTTGTAACCCGCTTAAAGTTGAATGGACATAAATATGCTTTGTGTGTATCGTTCAATGGAAAATTAAAAAATTATGTTCTACGATATTTCGACTGTAGACGGAACACCTTTTAATGGATTTCGGTTATAGAGGATTATCTACGAATTTTTGTAATTTAGCGCGAGCGATATTGTTATTTACCTAAATATCTTATGTACATATATATATATATGTAAAGTAGTACTTAAAATAAGTAACGTGAAAAAAAGTGAAACGAAACATTTAAGTATTCCAATGCAAAACATTTTGAAAGTCAATAATAACTTTCAAATTACTACAATGGTTATTGAGTTTCACTAAGTCCTAGAAGGTCGCTAAGGTTAGTCGTGTTTTTGGTATTTTAACATTGTCTTTGTTTGTCATCTACAACCTTTAATCAGTAATTTCAAATTACTTGAACATTCTTCAGGATCAAAGCACTATTTTTTAATTACACTATTAAACATCCATTCCATAATGTAGGTATATTGTATTCACATTTGATGCGCTGCTCCTTGGGATTATCAAACATTATATAACAAACAACAGTTTTAGAGACATAAAAAGTCTATTGTCAGATGGTCCGATGAATAGAATTTATACAAACTGCCTTTAAATACTGTGACCATATTATTATATCCAACGTTTACTAAAACAAAATATCAAGTCATTGTAACAAAAACACTTTTCAATTTTTTGTTCGTATTTTAAAAAGTTAAAATTTTAAAAGTCCTTGAAATGCTTTATATTTTGTGTCAATAGCGATATATTCCGGTTCAAGGTAACATGTAAGTAAATCGTAGTACAAAAGACCATTGATATTAAAATATAACCTCTATAGTTCGAGGACAAAGTGATTTTTGGCGTCGTCAAATAGAATAATTTACAAGGGCGCCTGTCTGCGACCTCAAAACTCCACGCATTTGGCATGTTAACGGTTACTCTACTTCAGACAGCCAAATAAATTTATAAATGAAATGCTCGTACTTATGTAATATCGGTCGTAGGAACTTTTAGAATGCTTTTGTTCTGAATTCAATAGTTTTGTATTTTTTTTTATGTTATGAGTTGTACAAACTTTAAATATAAATTGCCTGATCTTTCCTCGGACCTCTCCTGGTTTACTAGAAAAAGGTACAGAATAGATAATAGAAACAGTAGTATACTACAGTACTACATACTGGGTACTATCATATTATACTATTTATTTAAGAGCACGGCCCCCTAGCTAATTTGCAATAAGTTTTCGATTCCTTGTCTATTCTCTGTTTTATTGACTAATATTATGTTTTGAACACGAAACTAACTGACATTGATCAATGAAACAAGAGAATAGAGAACAGAAAACGAAAAACATTTGCAACTTGGCCAGGGGGGCAGATAAATTATAATTACCATTTCATTTGTAGTTTTTAACATTATACATACATGAACTTCTTTTTAAATCATTAAAATACTTTCCACAAATAAATTATGTTTAATTAACTAAACAGTAAACGGTTTCAGTCAAGTGGAGAATGTATACATTATTACATAACTCTTCATAAGTGTTTTCGAATCAAGATCACAATCAAAACGAAAGAGTAGTCTACCGTAGAAAGTGCACGTTTATATGATTAGTCATACCTAAATTGTGTAACACGTTGAGATATCGATAATTGAAAACAAACGACTAATCTTTAAATATAATATAATTTGCCTTGACTGACTCATTCATAAACACTGAGTCTAAACCTGGGCTTCATGCTTGAAAGCTTGGGATCTAATGTTTTTCATGTTATGAGAACCTACGAAGAAGGGATTGTTGAAAATTTCATTCAATACTCCTCCTCCTACTCCAACAGAGGGTAAATAAGGAATGGAATGTTGGAACAAATTTGTCATTTTCAAAGTTAGATACAGGAAATAAAATCATGCGAGGGTTGCTACAGACAACAGCTAATTGTATTAACTGCAAGTCTATATAATAATACTAGCTAATGCCAGAAGCTCCGCTCGCGTCTCTTTCATCCTTTGTTGCCTAGGGGTGTAAAAACAATAGACAACGTCCTATTCTCAGACCTGCTGAATAAACACACAAAATTTCACAAAACTCGAATAAGTCGTTTTGATTATACAACAATCGTTGTGCCATGAGAATTTTATATATTTAATATCTAATGGAAAATAACTCAAAGTATAAATAAATATTATGAAATCACATAACTAGATTAAATGATAACCTCAATTGAACGGATTGTCTTTGCACCATATCCCTTTCAACATTAAGCAATAATATAATCCATCTTATACCGTTGACATTGAAATTCAAATAAAAATCCGAAAATCAGTGGGTCATTTCTGGCCTATAAATTTTAAAACAAGATCAGTTATTGTAATCTATTTGTTATTACTATTACATATTCGATTAGGTAACTGTCCTAGTTCCGGAGAATACCTTTCACGTCGACAGTTCACTAACTATCTAATGCTGAGTTCCGTAGTCGATTCATCAAGACTATATCTATAAGATAAGAGATCCCAAATATTACTATAAACTAAGATGTGTATGTGTTAAGTTACGTACGATCGTGCGCAGACGATCTACATAATAATATGTTCTCTTCATAGACAAGACTGAACAATGTGGACCAAGCTATGACTAAAACAAATGGCGACCTAGAGACAATAAAAAACTGGTCCGACAAGTATAGCTTAATTTTAAAAGGTAATAAAATATTGATTGAGGCTTTTAAATAATGCACATTGTACGTTTTAGTGGTAAATAGTTAAGTATATCCATGTTTCTTCTATCCTTTCTTGCTTTTTCTTTTTTAAAAGACAACGAAATGTCACGACCTTTACATCCTGTGGGTGTCGTAGGGATCAAACTCGGCAGTACGTCAGCACTTTACAGAAAATAACTATTTGAAATAAGCCCCACACAAACTCTTCAGCCTCCAGCTTCACACAAAAAGGTCATTTCTAATTAAAGACCTATTTCCAGCCTGTTGACTACTAAAAGCTATTGAAACCGAATTTCCATAAGTTGTGAACACGTGTAATTTAAGTGGAGTTTCCGATATCCATGTTAATAACGTTTTGGAAGAAGTAATCTTATGTATAAAATAGAAAGAATCTTATGTAATGTGGGTTAGGCAATGTAGATACGTGTTAGAAATTTTGATGATAATCAATATGATGTCATTGAGAAGAAATGCAACAAGGAGTAATCCCACATAACATCTACGCAAATCAATCAAGTTAAAGTGAGAATAAATGTCGTAATTAAGTTTATCAATCTGCTTGTTTGTTCTGTGTAATCTTCAGAAATAGCTAAACAATTTCATGGCTTCACTTTAACTGACAGTAAATTTTATAAGTAGTAACTTATGCAATCGAATTTTCAAGAATTAGTGTTGTGAATAAATATTTTAAATACACTTACACGACTTAAGGCACTGTGCATACAGGCAGATTACTAACAAATTATGTGAATATACTACATACCGGATTTGTCAGGCTTTATTAATATTGTGTAAGATAATAAAAATTGTGTAAGATACTCGTAGTATAATGGTAATAAAAACATTGTAATTTCAATAATTTATATGTAGCATATTTATTATGAAAATGTATATTTATGTAAAGTATCTAATTCTAACAAAATATATTTTTACTCTTCGCTTTCAGAATCTAAAATGAGTAGGTACGTTCTATGATAATTCTAATGACCACCACAGACCAATAACGAGGTAACTCTATAATTGTATCCTACTTTAACAAAGCAGGCACTTAAAAAGCGTTTGAACGTGTCAAGAAATTATCAACACTTTATTTGAAAAAAAGGAAGCCAAATCTAGAGGGGTTGCCATTTTCATTCTAGTATACATGAGACATTATATTAAGACCGCAGGGCCGCGTGACTAACGCAATGTGATTTTTAGTTGGTTAAAACCTTTTTGTTGATACCGCCGTGATCATGGCTCGTATTTTTTAAGTAATGGGTATATGAGTGTATTTGTATTGTCTCATAAACGTTGCCAACCAACAAACAGGCGAGGTACGAGGTACTCCAATATTTTTAATTGAAATCATTTAAAAACCATCCCGTGGGAGCATCTGTTGTCAATTTGGTTCATACACTTCGAATTGAGAAAATGAATTCTGATGCCATTTGATAACTTACGTATAAAATTGGGCTACAATTTATGATTACAACTGCCTTCCTTCGTGCCCACATGCAAGCTAAAGCCCACGGTATATACAATATTTCAAGGTCGTTCTCGGCTACTTGCTACAATCCGTGAGCGCGCGAGGTCGAAGATAATGTTAGCAGGTAGATCCTGTACATAAATATCGTGCAATTTATTACGAGTTCTGCGGTCAGGTCACTGACTAATAAAACCGCATTTGACTAAGATTATGTTTACTGAATGAACATAAACTGCCGTACAGGAAACTTTAAGTTACTTACACACTATTGTTCGTAATAGATTTATCTACTCAAAGCCACAGCTTTATAGTTGTACATCAAATAAAATTTAAGGAGTATTCTACTATCATGAACTTATTTCAAATATGTTTATTGAGTTTAGTCAATAGTGAAATAACCTGATTATAATATTTGAACTTTGGATCTAGTATTTATAAGATCTAAGTTTCATAAGATAAATGTTGATAGTAAAATACCTATCCAACTCAGTACTAAACTTCAAACAAGAGTTATATTTAACGAACAGAACTTAATGTGTATCTAGTGTAGTTGTTGATTTGTTGCGTACATAAGTACCTACTTACATTGCTTTTATTTATTGTTTTTTCTAAATCTTCATCATAAATTAAAATTTCAAGCCACAATTGCATCTTATGTTTTTAATCAGTTTCCTCAAAAGTAAGAAATATTATGCAAAAAGACAAGACTGACTTTTAAAAAACACCGCAGGTCATTAAACCGGTTTCTTAAAATTAAAGGAATGATTTAATAGCAGTTGACCTCGATGCGTTGGACTAAGTATTAACCAAACTCTCGCTTACACCGTTCGATTTAAATAAAGATTTTATTTTTCATACATTTACACTTAATTTTTACCTTTTATTGAGTTCTAAGGACGGTTAGATTTGTATAAATCCACAGTTTTATTCATAAGCCCTATCACGAATTTATTTTGACTGCATAAAAAAATCTAAAGACTCTGTCGGCCTTCTTAAATCAAGCTGAAAGATAGAATTGGAAGTATTTAATAACGGACTAGTTGTGGTCACAGACTGGCAACATCGGTCTGTGCTTACGGCTTAGACTAAGAATGACCAAGACCTGACATGCCAACAAGCGTTACCACGAGAGAGTGAGATAACGATACCATTTTCCAGTGTGTTAGAGAAAAATAGAGATACGTATTTTTTGTCCTTATCGCCGTATAGGTTTGTCACAAAACATTTGTGTCAAACAAATTTCAAAGCGGGAATTTATCAGGAGTGAAATTATGGCTTTTTGAGTGAATTACTGTGTGATTTTAAGTTTAACTAATTGTTTTCAACCCAGATACTTTAACAAATATGGTACAGTGTTGTGTTTTCGGCTGCAAAAGGCGTAATGAACGCAAATATAAAAATATAACCTTTCACACGTAAGTATAAAAAAAACGCGTTTTATTGGCTTATTATTGTTTTTAATATTAACTACGATTAATTACATCAATTTTTGTTTGTTAATGTGCAGAAATAATTGAAAATAAGTGATAAAAACTAGTTTCTAAAGTGTGAAAATTTTGTAATTATCCGACCAAATTGCGTAGGTTGTCACAGCTAAAGTTTGAATGACCATTAATGTGTTAAGGTAATTTTGCAAGGTTACCAGCATTTTAGGGATAACGCATCGGCCTTTTGAAATTACCCCATATAGTGAGGAAATTTAATTTGATTTGATTTGATTTGTGTTTTATTGTCCTCCAGATTTCCAAAAGATGAAAATGTGCGTAAAATGTGGTTGAAGGCTACTGAACGACAAGGTTGGGCAATAGCAAACCTATATGTAAAAATATTTGAACGTAAGGATATATTACAGTACAAAAATAAGCTGATAACTAGAGACAAGAAAATAAACTAATTTCTTCAACATACTTATTTTATTTAAGGGCCAATAAATACTATAACCTTCTAAAAAATGTTTTTTTTTAATGTTATCAATCTTCATCCCGGTTACATCCTCAGCTTTCGTTTTGAAGGCCTTCTATTCTAATCTAATCATATTTGACAGATTTTTAAAACGTTTGGAACAGTAAACGGAATAACGATTCTCCCTTAATATAGGGGAATTGTTTTAACCTGGCAACATTAATATTTAATGTACTTTGTTGCTATCCCTTACGGGTGTACGCATATGACCGGTCTAGGTCATTCTTAGTCTAAGGCTTACGGCCAATACAACTCCGTCAAATCCAAGCAAATCATTTTTTTTTTTACTTTCTATATTACTATTTCAGTAAGTATAATTATGTCATAAATGCACAAAAAACAGACTCCGGGGTTGTACGCAATCGAATTCCGCGAGCAGCACTAACTTGAGAATTAAGGAAACTCGCAACTCACTAGAACGGCATATTTTGCGATTGCTAAAAAGTAACGAAACACTGGCCTTGACATTGAACGTTTTTACTGTTATTATTACATAATGCAAGTCATTGACTTCTTAACTTTCAAATTGCACAAGAATTCGTTAGGAACTGAGTGTTAACATCATTATCATTTTCTCTTCCGAATCAACATTTTCAAAAGTCTTACTTTCAGGATACCTAGTTAAGACTTTTCGAACTATTTAAGTTAGAATACTGTCAGGAACAAAAGCCTCGTTGGTCTAGCGGTTAGCGATTGCAACTGCTAATCAAGAGGACTCTTGGGAATAATAAAGCCTAGAAAGATGGCTGTCAGAATCTTAAGATCGGTACAATTTTGCAACCCCAATGTTTTTGTATTTCAATTAACAGTGACTGCTACTATTGTCCTATATTTAGCGACCTGTCCGTTACATACTAGCCATTGTTTATTCTTTGGCACAGTGACGACATAGTAGGCCCAACATAATGAATGGCAAAAGATTGCAGTTTTGCATATGAGTATTTCGTCAGTCGCTCTTCAAGCATGCTGTGTTATGACTTGTAACATCTGCTTAGCTTACTTCTTCAAGGATTATTATATGTTGATTGCAACATTACATCAATTATAGTTTAATTTAATTGATAACAACTGTTAAGAAATCGACCTCGAGACTGACAAATTGTAGGTTTGAATGTGGTAGGTGATCTACGAAGACAGTGGTTTTAATTTCATTAGTTTTTACTGTGGTTTTAAGATAAGAGTCAACTGAACCTGGTCGCATTGAGAGTTTTAGTAGCTTCTTCCTAATTTTCCGACGCCCTAATATATAAAAAGGTTCTGCTTCTGCTTGTCCACCAATACTCCAGTAGGGATTGTGATCGTTTTTGACGGTAGTAGGAGTGAGGTAAATAGATGTCAAAAATTCATTTGAAATCCGGCATTACAACAAAAGATACCGTGAGTTGTATGTCAAGATTTCAATTTCACTTCAGTACCTACTTCTAATTTAAGATTCCGTTTAAACAATTCAAAAATTATTGAGCAAAGGTTTAGATAGACTGGCTTAAATGAAAAAGATCTCAAAAACCGGTAACTCTATTATAAATTAAAAGTAAAAGATGATTGTTTCTTTTTAATACATTGACAAAACTGTAAAGAGTATTATGAATATGATGTAACTTTAAAACTAGCGTTATTATTCAACCTGTTGTGTTCATGCAATAATGTATATCATGTTAGTGGCAGTTTGTGACATAATATCATAGAAATGACTTAATTCTGGTGTATATCGAGAGGTATAAATGTGATACATGCGTAATTCTAGGTTGGTGCTTCATTACGCGTAACGTCTTTGCCACAAAATGTGTGCTCAGACGCAGAAAGTCTTTAATTCACAACGCGTAGGTACTGTTTCGGAAACTTGCAAAACCTGATCTTTTGTAACATACAGGTTTAAATCATACATGTTGCATATAAATAGGTATGTACAGGCGTACATGTGTCATTTATACTTACAATTAAACACAACGTGGATGAACGTCTAGATTTTTCTCTGTCCGCAATTCTGAAATTAATAATATTAGAAACAGCAAATAGGTCTTGACTTTTTTGCTATATATAAGATTATTATTTTATGACGTATCCTTTTATAATTTATATCTATTCTACTAATATATTTTAATTATTGCTTTTGGTCGCGCTTCCGCCGTGACGGTTATCGCAATAAAGAGTAGCATAAGTCGTTTCTCAAGAATCAAAAATCTCCCTATCAAATTTAATTGAAATCGGTGCAGTGGTTTAGCCGTGAAAGCTTATTAGACAGACACACACTCGGAACCCATAAGTATATATAAATATTCCATAAGTAGAATCCATGAGTGGAGGTCACCATCCTCATTGTGAGGGTAGGCAATGCAGCATGAAAACCCATAACATTGCAGCCTGGTCAGATGTTGCTGCATAATTTTCCGTGCCTCCGGAAACCGGGAGAATGATGCAGAATGATTGGGCCTCCAGTCTCACACTCACCAAGTACGACGTGTCATTATTAGGATGGTCTTCTGTGTGAGGGTAGTACGCCCGGGTCAAGCCGGCCCATTCGTGTCGATATCAGCGTGGCTCTATTACCTCCCAATGAAATCGATGAATCGATTTAGTCGTAATTGGGTAACAGGCAGAGTTACTTTAGAACTTATATTATTAAGCATAAATTAAACGTATTTAAAACCCAAAACTTTTACCTACACTACAGAAAATGAACCCTGAGTATGTTTCGACACTTAATTACATGAATAATGTTCTTTTCCAGATGACGGAACGTTAAACGAGTTCAGCTTCTCTTTGACTCCACTGTTGACATGCTCTGGGTTCTTCATCATGTACTTGATAGAAGAGATGGTACACATGTACATCCACTACAGAGAGCGCAGGAACGGCAAGACATCGCCTCTGGTGAGGAATCTAAGCGTGAGGGAAAGTAGAAATGGCATCACAAGCAACGGAGAAAAGAGTGTCAACAACTCAACTGCAGATCTCGTTGAACCAAAGAAGGTTATTATTTTTTATATTATTTATCTTTGATCTTTAAAGTCGAAAGTCTATGAAATAGTCTATTATATAGATAAAAGAAGATTATGGTAGTTAAAAGGCAAAGCGGTTTTAATAGATAGACATCTATTGACTGATCCATTGGTCTGTAGGCTATAAGTATAGCTTAATTGGTAGATTCTGCTTCATTCAGGATAATTGTCCTCCTAGCCAAGTTGCAATCGTTTTTCTTTTTCTATTTCTCTTGTTTCATTGGCTTATGTCACTCAGTCACATGTTCAAAACAAAATATAGTGTGTGCTTTTTAATCATTTTAATACGCCTCTTCCCTTCGAATCCCATTATACTTCGAGGATGCGAGAACATCTGAGTGTATTATTTTAATTATGATCTAAGATAAAGCTCCATTAACTTAATAGAATGTTTAAAAAGTAAGGTGATTCTTACTAATTTTACTATGATATTATAAATGCGAAAGTAATATTGTCTGCCTGTCGTTCTTTTACGCCAAAATTATTGCATTGGTCTTAGAGTCTGAAAAACAATAAAGGCTACTTTTTACGAAGCCCGACATAGGTACATGCAGGCAGAACCGCGGGCGAAAGCTAGTCTTAAATATACTAACATAAAATTACTGGGTCCATGTAATAACAGTCTAATTATGAAACTTTACAACGCGGTTTGCTATTCAACTACGTCCCAACCCGTAACCGCTACCAGCCTAGGCTGGAACATAATATTAAATTAATTACTACTACATCTAATATGAGCACATGGGATCAAAATTAACACGAGTTGTATTATAAAACGAATGGAATTAGTCATATAAAACATATTGTGTTAGTTTAGGACTATTGGGTGTGCCACCAATGCGCTTGTGCGATTTGAAATACTCTGTAATAAATCTAACCAAAAACAAAAAATCTGACTGATGTAAGTATTGGCGGTCAAGAAAGAAATTTTGTATTCATAATACAATTTTATGGTCAAGAAAAATAATTTTAATAATGTAAGGAACATAGAACAATGAATAGTACTAAAGAAAATAATAATTTTCTTTTCAGGATGCTGAAAACCATAACCACCACAGTCACCACAGCCATTTGCCTGAAAACGTGGGAGATGGCGTCTCATCTGCTCTCAGAGGATTGCTGATAGTCCTTGCTCTTTCTATCCACGAGCTCTTCGAAGGTTTAGCTGTCGGATTAGAGTCGAGCACTTCTAGTGTCTGGTAAGTTATACTTAACTAGCGACACCTGTTATCGAGTAGGTAAATCTTATATATCAATTCAAAGCAATCTTGATTTGTACCATTACCAACTAGATGTCGCTTTTTTAAATGAAATTTTCCGTTTATTTAAAGTTAACAAATAACATGTTATTTATCGTTCCAGGTACATGTTGGGTGCCATTGCGGGTCATAAATTAGTAATTGCCTTCTGCATTAGTGTGGAACTAATTGCTGCGGGGACCAAATTTTGGTTAACAATGGTGTACATTGTCACTTACGCCATTGTGTCACCTATTGGAATTGGTATTGGTATGATACTGGTGGGAGGTGCTGGTGCTACCGCTGCCGGTCTTCCCTCTGTTGTACTGCAAGGTCTAGCTTCTGGAACCCTGCTCTATGTTATCTTCTTTGAAATTTGGAAGGGTGACAGAACAGGCATTCTGCAATTTTTTGGCTCTATAGTCGGGTTCTTCCTCATGTTCGGACTACATTTATTGAGTAAGTAACATTTTATACTAGTAAGTTTTATAATAGTAAGAGTAGGTAATAATAATTACATTATCTAATTCCAAATCTATAGACCCAAAAGATCATCTACCTATCTCAATTTCGCAAATTAACAATGAATTTGGAAAACAACAAGTGATTCGTTTGGATCAAATACCTACCTAGGTACTGGAGTTTCATGATTACTTTTAGTTATCATACAGAGCTATAACTGATTTACCAATTTTACTTCAGTAAAAGGTTTCGTAATAAAACTTCATTAACAAAGTAAAATTGAATAATCTCTTTTTTAATTTCTTACCCATTGATATACTCTGATTCAATGGCTTCTTATAAAGGTTCATTATTATTTGAAGCAAATGGGTTCATACGTCATGTTGTAATACTACTGAATTTATGTGGTAAACCGCATCCTTATGTACTACTATTGTGGTTACGATACGTTCAAAAGTGATAAATACGTACAGTGTAAATTGACGTTTATTTTAGGCATATAAAGTAATTGTCGTTATTTCTATTTTCAGCTCCACACACTCACTCCCACGGTGGGCATGATCATGACGACGTCGACGAAGAAGACGACCACACAACAACAATGAGTTATTTAATGAATTAGTCCTAGTCTGAGTTCATCACTTTATTTCACATCAAATCACTCTCGATTTCTTCCGCGTTCTGCATTGTGATTGGCGTATATTTCATCGTCGGCCAATCGCAACGCTCAAAGCGGTAATCGGGTTCATGTGAATTAAACTCACACTACATCATATATTTAGGAGATTCAGAGTGCACAACGGCACAACGGCAACATTCTCCATACGAAGTGCTGACCAAATAATGTTTAAGTTATGTGATAAATGATAATAATTTTATTACGTAGTGTTTAAGATTTAATGTAAAACAAAAACGACTTATGTACTTAATTCATTATTTAAAAACTTAAATTATTGGAAGGCAGGGTTTGTCGAGGAATTTTCAAGGAAGTACATATGTAGTAAGAACATAAAGTTCATGTTTTACGTGATCTTCATAATACTGCCTCGTTGGTCTAGTGGTTAGCGTATGCGACTGTTAATCAAGAGGTCTCGGGTTCAAATCCCGGGTCGGGCCAAAAAGTGTTTTTGGGATTTTCTTAGGAAATTCCTAATAGCTGCCCGGAGTTTGTAAGTTTGGCGGTGATTCACGCCCGTGCCTCGGAGAGCACGTAAAGCCGTCGGTCCCGGTTATCATGAACATCTATGGCAATCGTTATTGGGAAGTCAGTGCCCTCAAATATACTGACAACTAGTTCAATCTTCGAATTTCAGTTCTCCCTTAGGGTTGCGGAGGTCCGATACCAGTCGCTCCGTGGAAAAATTGAAATTCAGGTAAAACCGGTTGAACTAGTAGCCAACCCCAAATAAACTTGGGAATAAGGCTAGGAAGATGATGTGATCTTCTTAATGACAAATTATTCGTATTTCTTTGAACAAATGAAATAATGCGTTCTAGTCATCAACAATTACTTGAAGATTAGTAAGTTGCAAAATGTCCATACATAGGAATGTATACTAATCGTTTGGTAGGATCTGTTACAAGTCATGGTACTTCTAACCGACCTAATCGATGGGGGTCCTATTGTTTGCGCATAATACCCCTTGGTATAAAACTTTATATCAAGGACAAACGAAAAATAACATACATATATAACAAATAAATAAGGATTAATATTCATGAAACTGGAATGATTTTTCTGTTATTCGGTATTATTCTGAGATAGTGAAAATTCTATTTTTAATTAAAAAAAAATGAAAATTTGTTTAATTCGCATAGAACTGTCATGAACCTACAGGTACTATTTATGTTACGCAACAGTCCTTGAAATACATTACGTGGAATTAAAGATAGATATGGGACCATATAGAATTATAAGTATGTACAAAGAAATAATGCAGTATGCTTAAAACCGAAATTTTTAATAACTATGCCATAAATATATATATATATATAATTGTGGTACTCTTACTTTGTCTGTGATAATAAGAAGCAGATGGAAGGAGATGCAACGGATAGGCCATATGATTAGTTGTAGTAAATAAGTAATAAATAAATAAATTTAATAAACTTTTTGAAATAAGTACAAACTTTAATATTATTAGGGAAACGTAGAATATTCATTGTCATCATTTTAAATTCCTTCATGTAATGACTTGTATTTCAGCTTAAAATAAATGAGGCATTGAAAAATAGGAATAACTATTTAAATACACGTGAATAAATAGTTTTATGTAAATAATTACGTTTTGTTATGAGTATTTCGCCGAATTATAAAAAATAATATTTGTCTTCCTTTTTTATTTTTATTGTTTTTTATTGGTTACATGTGCGACATTCAGCTCTTAAATTAAAAAATAAACTTTTAATTTTTGTGCTTCATTTATGACTTACAAAGTCAATCAACAATGATAAAAATATTAAAAGCGTTATTTTAGTATTTAAGTAAAAAACAATGACTTGTTTAAAGTAAGTTATGCAGTGCTTTCTCGATATTCAAAATAACGCTTTAAATAAATCAATAGATATGTGATAATATTAACTGACCATGTTTTATACCTATTTGTAATAAAGACGTATTTGAAAGTTATCATACTGTTTTATTTCTTACTTATTACATTTATTACAATACATATAACATCCCTATACACTGAAGAAGATTAGTACATTCTATTCGAAAAAAACTTGATTGTATTATAGTTAGGTAAGAAAATATTATTATGTAATAATATCAATTCCTTATATACGCACTTTTCTGCTTCCTCCAATTTTGGGAAGGGGGGCTACTAAAAGGCTAGGCTACAAATGGTTACCTTACCGCTTTCGGCGGAATATTCATATTCTCTCCACTCTATACAGTATTCTGTTCCTCCCACATTCACCATCCTATCTTAAAAAACCTTTTGAGTTCCTTGACAATTCACATTGAGGCACCTGAGATCATCGTAAAAATTAAAGTTTAAAATGCCCATGCACAACACAAAATTTACTGACAAGTCTTTTTCGGTACAAGCCTCTGGAATAATCTGCCTGAGTTAATAAAAAAATCGGCCAAGTGCGTGTCAGGCCACGCACAGGAAAGGGTTCCTCAGACACCCATAATGGTACGTGGATTAGAAATCGTATCCAATGAATAATAAAATTGTTATGTTTACAGAATAATGCGTTAATTTAGTATGACGTTTTCCAAGTAAGCGCATTGTAAAAGTTGTGTTGTAAAAGTGTTAAGCCTCTATAACTCCTGAACTAACAGAGTCATCTAATCCGTTATAGTCCTTTAAAGTTCATTATATGGACCACTATCACGAATTTTCCCAGATTTTTTGAACCAGCCGTTTAACTTTTGAGGGGGGGGGGGGTACGCCTGTTTTTACAAAAAAGTGGCCTTTAAAGTGGAATTTCTCGCAAACGGATACCTAAATCAAAAAATTAAATTAGAAACTCATTATTACTTTCAAAAGACCTATCTAATGATACCCCATATAATGGGTTAGCCGCGAGAATTAAAAAACAACCCCACTTTACGTGGAGGTACCCCAAATAAAAATATTTTTAAATAATTTATTGTAGTACTTTCTCGACGTAATTACAATACATATTCATGCAAATATTCATCTCTCTAGCACTAACCGTTTGGACGGTAAGTCGAGGACGGACGGACAGACGGACATGACGAATCTATAAGGGTTCGAATTCATAAACTTCGGAACCCTAAAAAGTGAACAAGAATTATCTTACAAAAATTAAAGGAAAAATAATTTACGGGCGATCTGAGGTCGGGAAGGGGGAGAGGGGGGGGGGGGTTGAGGGAAAAAATGGCTTATCTCGATTTTCGGCAAAACTACAAGTCATATGGAAAAAGTTCAATGGCAAAGTAATAAAAAGATCTACATCTTTTGCATTCACACTTTTTTCACATAACTCAAATTTTATGTGTAATTTTATAGGTCAAAATCGCACCCAAAGGAGTTGGTTACAAACAAACAAACATACAGGTGAAGCTAATAAAAAGCGTGTTAAAACCATTTAATATTTTAAAATTCTATTCTTGAAATAATACCAAATTTGATATACCTCAGCTTCCTAATTACTACAAATATTTAAAGGTGTCTGGGGGGATGATTGGCTCTTCGGATTGGTCTGGCCGCATACAAAGGGTCTTAAAATAGTACCTACCTTAGATAATATGTATAAAATTTAGGGTTGCTACTAGCGTACGTAACGTAGGTAACCTAATTTTTTCACAACTTTCAAGACGTCTGGCAGAAGTAATGGCCCACGGAAAGTGTCTGGCAGTAATGAATTTTAATTTTAAATAATATTCTTGAAAATTTTTATATATGTAAATACTAGCTTTTTAATATGTAAATACTAGCTTTGCACCTTTAACGTAGGTTAGTAAGGTTTTTATCCATCTGTACTTCGCACTACCTCAGAAACGGCCCCGCTTTCAAGCTAATGGGTACACATACATCTTAACAAGACATTGTACTAATAATCCTGAAAATTTCAGCTTTGCACTAATGACGTAGGTCTGGCGGCTCTGGGCTCTTGGTCCACTAGACCAACTATGAAGTCAAATAATTGTAAATGCATTGTAGATAAATGAGGAACTTAGATGACTGCTTCGTAGAAATCAATGTTATCAATTAGCTTTTGCCCGTGGCTCTAACTGCCTGTATGACGGTTATCGCGGTGAAGATTATTCTGTGTTCTTTTTCGAGAATCGAAAAGTATATCTATGCAAGATTTCATTGAATTACCTAAGCATAAAAAATCGTATCCAAAGATAATTGTTATGTTTACGTATTAATGCGTTAATTTTGTATGACGTTTTCCAAGTGAGCGCATTTTAACAGTTAAGCCTCTAGAACTCCTGAACTAACAAAGCCATCTAATCTCTTATAGTTTTCCTTCAAAGTTCATTATATGGACCACCTTCACGAATTTTTTCAGATTTTTTGAGCCAGTCGTTTAGCTTTTAGATGGGGGGAGACACCCTGTTTTTACAAAAAAGTGCCCTTTAAAGTGGAATATCCCGCGAACGGATACTTAAATCAAAAACTTGTCTTAGAAACCCTTTATTGTTTTTAAAATACCTATCTAATGATACCCCACTCGATAGGGTAGTCGCGAGAAAAAAAAAATCATCCTCACTTTACGTATAGGGGAGGTACCCCTAATAAAAATATTTTTCATAATTTTATTGTAGCACTTTGTCGGCGTAATTACAACACATATTCATGCTAAGTTTCAACTTTCTAGCACTTACCGTTTGGACGGTAAGTCGAGGACGGACGGACGGACAGACGGACGGACGGACGGACGGACATGACGAATCTATAAGGGTTCCGAGTGATATACTTCGGAACCCTAAAAAGCCAGTCTCTGCAAATAAAAAAAAAAACTCACCAATTATTACTTGGCTGTGTCGGGCCGGGCTGCTAGGGATTACTGTTCTGAATGTATCATTGTTATAAACATTGTGTCTAACTATTTATTGTGTGTAAATGTTTGTGAAAGTTTGTGTGTAAGTAGTATGATTAATTAATTTATTACTCTGTTTCTCTTAACTTATTTACTTTTAAAACTGAAATTCAGGTAAAACCTGTTCAACTAGTAGCCGACCCCAAATAAACTTAGGAATAAGGCTAGGAAGATGATGTTTCTCTTAACTTGTTTAGTAATTATGTGTATTAGTGATATGTATACTATGATAAAATATGTAAGGAACTTTAAGTATTATTTTATAAAAAAACTAGCTGACAATCCAAAATTATATTAAAAAATATCCATACATTGTTGTCTGGAAGAGATCGCTGTGAGCGATAAGACCGCCAATTGTAAAACCAAACGTTGATCTCTGTAAATAATATTTTTGTACTGTAAAGTGTTGTGCAATAAAGTTATAATAAAAAAAATATGTAATAATAATAAAAGACTTTCATGCAAAGATAAGCCATATTTTCATCTTCTTTTATAGAGATGTCAGTCAGCCGAATAATATTACCAGCTATTTCTGTCAATGTCAAAATTATGGATGAGATGAAATGGGGACGTCCTTTCCACAAAACAAAAACTATCTACGCCATATTTTTACAGGAAGAAGTCAGAAGCACCAAAGAGAATACACATACACAGACATTATTAGAGATGTGATCAATACCACTCAACAGAGCGCGTATCACTTTTTATTTTATTTTTTTCCTGTATCGCACAAGAAACGGACACAAATAATACCAGACTCAGAATATTAATTTGTGGATTACACAAAGTTTTATTCCGTGTGGGATTTGAATCCACGACAGTTGACGAAGTAGACAGCGACGTGTCGACCACTGAAACCATACGAAAACATACAGTAGTACGAAACAATTTTATATGATCGATATACCTATTTATGTTTGTATCATATATTTTTAGGGTTCCGTAGTTCATGACCGGAACCCTAAGATATTCGTCATGTCCGTCCTAGAAAGGTTAGTGCTAGAAAAATGAAACTTTGCATGAATATGTGTTATAATTACGTCGATAAATTGCTACAATAAAATTATGAAAAATATTTTTATTTGGGGTACCTCCACTATACGATTTTTTTTCTTGCCTCTACCCCATCCTGTGGGGTATCATTAGATAGGTCTTTTAAAAAAATTGCGAAATTGCTCAAAAAATTTAACGGCTGGCTCAAGAAATCTGAAAAAAAAACATGATAGTAATCCATACATTGAACTTTCAAGGAAAACTTTAGCGGTTTTTATAACTTTTGTATAATTTTATTTAATAATTTTAATGTAATTTGCATTTTAATTGTCGACTGTACTGACTGTGGTTTAATCGGTCGTTCTACTGCGTCAAGTTTCGTGGGTTCAAATCCTACACGGCGTAACAAATCAAATAAAATTGTTGTTCTGAGTTCAGGTGTTCTTTGTATCTTGTTATGTATGTTTGCAAAGTCAAACTCGACACATGATATAAACTCCTAATGCGCGAAATTTCTTTAAAAAAAAGAATGTACTTACATTGATTAAGTGTTGTCTACTTAGACAACACTTAATCACATATTTAATACAAAGGTGAGTATCAAACCCATGGTCTTTTATTGAGCGTCAAGGTTGTCAACCAATAAAACAACAGTTCAGTCATACAGTCTTGAAAATCTGCAATACAATGGAACCAAATTGTCAATGAAGTAGGAAGTAACTTTATCGTAATAATTGATCAATTTTAATTAACCGACCTCAAGACCATACCGTCTCGTTCATAAACGCTGTTAAAGTTTAATCAATGATTTTGTATTATTTTCAACTTTAAGGCAGTACTCGTTGCTTAAGGTTAGACCTTCATTCATAAATGTTTTGCCACGCTTTTCAGACTCTAACCCGGAGTGAAATACTTCCACCCCTTTCATCATAGATATAGCAATATGTTGTAACTTAGCGGTTATAACATGTTCGAGAATATTTAGCAGATAGTTGATAGGATTCTAAAAATTGCCTTAAAAATAATAAAACATTGTGCCTGTCAGGCTACGCTAGAGGCTACGCACGCACATGAGTTTAAAATTGTTTCCAATAGATATTTTCTTTCTTTACTTAGTATTTCGTTATCTTTGTACAAAGTTTTCCAAGTAAGCATATTTTTTCAAGTTAGGCCTCCATAACTCATTAACTAACAAAATTATCTAGTTTTCCTTTAAAGTTCATTACATGGACTACCATCTTGATATTATTTCGAATTTTTCGAGTCAGCCGCTTAGCTTTTGGAGGGGAGTGGGGCTGCTTTAACAAAAAATGCCCTTTAAAGTTAAATAACTCGCAACACGTGTTTGAGCGAATAAAAAAAAAATACGTACCGAAACCAAAAATTGTATTATCAACCACATAATGTTTTATAAGGTTTCGTGATTTTACTTTAGAACTTTGTCGACGTAATAAAAACATATTCATGCAAAATTTCACCTTTCTAGCACTAACTGTTTTGACGGTAAGTCAAGGACGGAGGGACGGACATGACGGAACATACGGAACCCTAACAAGATATTCACTTTTTGTCAGGTGCTCAATGTACGTACACCTTACAACCAACCTTAAAACCAACTAAGTAATTTTTGAACTTTATGGTGCTGTCGATCCACTGGTGGATTGAGGATAGTGGATTCTAATAAACAGGGGAAAAAGAAGAACTAAATAATAGTAGTTACCTCTTTAAAAAATAATCGTTACTTTTCCGTTACCTTGACAAACGATGCAGATTTAGTCGTTATAGGCACTTAGCCTTATATTGTCAATCATACTTATCTGAAATTTAACCCACGTATTTGGAGAAAAATTATCACAATTATCTAATAGATAAAAATCTACAAGAATGCTACGTGACTTTTAATAGGTGATAAAATCTTTGGTGTTTGAGCATCTTTTAGTAGGCCACTGGCTGGATAGAAGGCCTCTCCTCAGAAAGAAGGTTCTGGTCTCTTACACCACGCCGGTTTCCTGCTTCTTGTAGTGTTGTTACGACGAAAGCGTTGGTTGCTCCATATGTAGGCTCTAACGATATTTTCAGGATGAGTATTATAGGAGTCCTTGTCCATGTCACCACACGTATTAATCTGTAACAGTAGTGACACTGTAACGTACTTAACAGTTTCGAAGGAGTGGATAAAGCCCGAATTAATCTTATCGTCTCTTGAAACTGTACCGTACACATTTCTTCTCTAAAGTATTTATGTAGTACCTCACTTGAAACTATTGCAACTTTTATCAGATAATAAATGTAATTTTTCGATATTTCTTAAGTGTAATGTTCAGCCTGTGATAAATGCCAAATAAAGCAGGTTAAAAGGTTCTTTCTTACCCTTAAACCTTTTGTGGCAGCCCATTTTTACGACATGATGACAATTACGACAGTAACTCTCCCTGTATACGTTTATACGTCACGTACAGCATAGCGTCGTTTTTGTTGTAAAAGAGAAATGGAGTCTTCACTTGCCATCCCGCCACCGTATGACGCGCCACCACCTTACGCACCGCTATGCCTAATGCCACGTACCTACTATTATGGTTTATATTGTGTTATGTATTTTGATTATCCGCCATACGTCCTCACTACGTATCTTCTGTTTAGACCGCTCCGACTGCACCGAGTGTTCTGGGATTGTGTCTACATGGAAAAACACATTGTGTGATTCACAAATTGTTGTTCTCTTTTTTGTTTAACGTTACATATTTGAATGTAGATTCCTTCGCCACACAGGATTTATGAGTTGGGTTTGTGTTTATAAAAATACTATAGATTTTTTTTTTCTTGGAACACTTATTGGATCACAAACCAAAATTATTAAATTCGACACATTAGATTGGAGAAACCGAGAAAGTCTCATATTCTGTTTGTAGTAAAAAAGTTGAGCGAGCTATTATAAGCCTTCTATAGCTCATGAAAGTGGCTGTTTAAATATCTTCATTTCGACTGATAGTTACAAGATTGGTGTAAGTTTATTGCAGATACATCAATAAAATATTTTTTAACTTACTTCATATTAAGAGTCTGACAAAGTGACTCTACTGTGTATGATGGTAAGCATTAGTAAAATCTAACAAAAGTAGTCACCGTACCGGTTCCGAAAGCAGACAATGTAACAACGCAGCACGGTGACCCACACTATGGAGTTACCCTTAGCACTTATAAAGGTAGCATTTAATGTCCAAAATATTTATTATTATTATTTATTACAAGCGCATGGCAAGGTCCTCATGCATATATTAAGAGGGTAGTTTCTGTAATTGTTTCAATAATGTCTAACTCTGCTCTGTGTAAATTGCTATTTCATACTTCTGGCGATAATCTAATTCGTCTGTCTGTCGGCCGGTATGATAAGGTACCTGAAGATGTATCTTATCACACGTAGCTTCAATACACTTATGGATAATTAATATAGGAAGATATGGTAAATATCATTAATTTTTTCCGCAAAATATTATCAACAGTGATACAACTCCCACTACAAATTAAATTAGTTAGACCGAGAAAGATAAAACATCATAAGGGCATATTCACACAGCGGAAGTCGTATGCGCATTTTGCTCACGTTTAGATTTCGATTGCGTTCAGCCGACTGACGATGACGCAGTCGCAGACGCTAACGCGTCTATTCACTTGTTTGATTGGCTAATGTCACTCAGTCACGTGATCAATACAAAATATTAGCCAATCAAATAAGAGAATAGACGCGTCAGCGACTTTAGAACGAAAAACGTTTGCAATTTGGCTAGGGGGCAGATGAGAATTGTTTGCCGCGCGTAAAACACGCTTCTGGTTAATGTACTTAAATTAATAAATAAAAAATATTTTGGACATCTGACACACAACATCATCTAGTCCCAAACTAAGCAGAGCTTGTATTAAGGGTACTAAACAACTGATATAAATAAACATTTTTTTTCTGTAAATACATACATATTAAATAAA
The DNA here is from genome assembly GCA_932526445.1 of Phragmatobia fuliginosa. Classification (NCBI taxonomy): domain Eukaryota; kingdom Metazoa; phylum Arthropoda; class Insecta; order Lepidoptera; family Erebidae; genus Phragmatobia; species Phragmatobia fuliginosa. The sequence goes on along the minus strand of OW052074.1, from coordinate 10,452,579 downwards.
GAAAACACCCAGACTCCGAAACAAATATTTGTGGATCATACAAATATTTGTTCCGACCCGGGAATCGAACCCGAGACCTCTTGATCTGCAGCCGCATACGCTTACCACTAGACCAACAATTGCCCACAGAGTGAGTGAATCTCGGCAAGTTAATTCATCAAATTTAGTTTTTTGAGTTTTATATTAAGGAAATAAATTAAGTAGGAATAATTAAAAACAAGAAACCTAATATTAAAAATATATTTCTTATTTAAATAGCAAACTTATCATTTTTTTTATAAATGTCAACTAAGGTTGTTTTTATGAGACAATGAAATACATCATCATCACCCTATCACAGACTACTAGTGGACCTAGGTCTCTTCAATTACATGCGTCGATAATAAACATTACTTGTCAGGTACAGTAAAGTTAATATTTTTATTTTAGATTTAATGTCACAACATTAAATCTAAAATAAAAATATTAACTTTACTGTACCTGACGAGGCTCTATATGAAGGATGAAAACCTGAAGCAACGAAGTCAACCATTGCAAACTAAAGGAGACAAGTTATTTCGTTTAGTTAAGATAAACATCTCGCGATGTGCGATCCTCAAAATTATTAATTCATCATCTTCCTAGCCTTTATTCCCAATATTATTTGAGGTCGGCTACTGGTTCAACCGGTTTTACCTGAATTACAGTTTTTCCACGTAGCGATCGGCCCTCCGCTACCCTAAGGGAGAACTGAAATTCGAAGATTAAACTAGTTGTCAGTATTTTTCAGGGCACTGACTTCCTAATAACGATTGCCAAAGATGTTAATGACAACCGAGACCTACGGCTTAACGTGCTCAGCGAGGCACGGGCTTGAATCACCGTGAAACTTTCAGACTCCGAGCTGTTAATAAGAATTTCCTGTAATTTATCTTCTATAGGCCCGAACCGGGATTTGAACCCGAGACCTCTTGATCAGCAGTCGCATACGCTAACCACTAGATCAACGAGGCAGTTAAAAAATTAAATCTTTAAATTAATTACGATATGATAAATTAAAAGTACATTAAGTATAAAATAATGTCTTCCAATGTAAGTATGTATTAGAGGAGAGGCCAAAGTAGGGCTGAAAGATACTGACTGGAACTGTGTTCCTATTTTGTGCTGTTATACGGATATTTCTGTTTAGTGCAACTTCGTATTTAAGGACACAGTACTAATTTAAGAAGTAATACAATGAATAACGACTACCTTAGTCGTTATCCAAGACACTTTTTTACAGTACGTAGTCAAACTGACCCATGTTCGATCCTATCTTGGACAAGTCTTACACATTTGAAGTAGCATACTGTCTCATTTAAAATTTTTCAGACATCTCAAAAATACACTCGTAAGTAAAAGCAAGTAGGTACATATCTAACTATACAAATAAATAAAATTGACTGTTTGTAATTTCAAATTTATAGTCTTTCAATTGGAAAAAAAGAAAATGCAAACGAAAGTAAATAGCTATCTACCCACGTTACTTAGAACAAAAACCCACTTTTAAATATTTTCGTCTGTCTGTATGTTTGTTCTGACATTCTGTCTGTACCTCTGGAACGGCTGTACCTTTTTAACGGGTCGTTCACTGGCAGGTACCTGTTGAAATAAGGAGTAACTTATGCTACTATTATAAACTAGCCTTGCCCCGTGACGTTACTCGCGGTTGCAAGGGTACAATAACAACCGCAGTTAACACTGCGGTGTTCCGCTAGTAATAATATATAACGATTACTTATAATAGTTTCTATTGTAAAATATAATATAAATATAGACATATACATCATATATATCTACATGATGATACTAACGCATTTACTGATATCACACCTCCTATAAATAGGTACGCATCTAATACATCTCTCTCATTTTCAAGCAAACTTTTTTCCTTCGTTGTGGGACACAGTTCTGTGGTTATTCAAGATGGCTGACGAACTTAACGTGAGTTCAATACCGGATGTGGATGATACCGAAGGAGTTCTCATTGCTAAAGGAGTTAGCATGCTAGTTCTCTTTGTTGCATGCATGGTTTGTGGTATTATACCACTATTGGTGGCTAAGAGGTTCAAGTGGTTGTTCGCTGGCGACGCGAAGAATATCAGATCAAGTAACAAAATTGTGATGACACTGCTGTCTTTCGGTGGCGGTGTCTTGTTAGCTACCACTTTCTTGCATCTGATGCCAGAGATTGAGGAAAACATTATTGAATTGCAAGGTTAGTATTTTTTGTTACATGTTTTCAAATAAAATAATTAGGAGTTCCAACCAAGGATTAGAGAAACTAACTGTTAATTTAATAATTGTGGGTTCGATTACCAACAGGATCAAATTACTCTACCTTTAGTTTTAATTTATTAAAATTTGTATTCAGTGATATGAAGTTCTGTGTCAATTTATCATCAAGCTAAACTTAAACCCAATATTATAAAGAAAAAGTCACATTTAAAAAATTGTTTGCTAACCCAGTTTTCGAGGAAGGCTATATATCACGCCACGATCAAAAGGAACAGTCTCTATGAAAAATGTTACGAAAACGGAGAAAAAATATTACTTTTGAGAGCATCCACTACGTGCGCTGCGGAAACAGTTACAGTTTTATAAAAACAAAATAATATGTATAAGAATTGTTTCCCATTAAAAGAACTAAAAAAAGTGAGCAACAACATATGTCTATCTTTTAAGATTGGCACACTACAACTTTTTTATGGTCATATAGCAACGCTGACCATGTTTATGGTAAACAAATTTGTTTCCGCTGTACAACATCTCACGCTGCGGGTAATACCTACTCAAACGGGGCTGCATGGGTAAGTTAGTAAATAACAAATGAGGTGTCTCTGCTTAAAAAAAAAACGATTCATTCTTATTTTTTCTTAGCAAGTAAATAAAATGATACATGTGTTTTGTATGGAACTTCTCCTTGCAAGTTAAATTATGATGTCTGTGCACCTATAGATACTATACTCTAAAATATACAGCAATAAAATTAAATAACAAAGTATATTAAAGTACTTACTATTGCTGACTACAATTTACTCAGATTTGTCTATATTTGACAACGGAATGCAATGTTTATTTAATTTTTCACTGTTAAACAGTAGTCACTTTCATATCAATCTTTGGCACATTAGTAGATATTATCTGATAAGATCGTAGACACAGGCTCTAGACTCGAAGGTTTTAGGGTTCCGTAGTTCATACCTCGGAACCCTACAGTTTTTTCATGTCCGTCCGTCCGTCCTCGTACTACCGTATTACGTAAACTTTGAATATGCATATTTATTGTTGAATATTTGTCTTTTCATAGCAAATTTTATTACCATATTTTAATACCAAATTACTTCTAAGCAGTTATCACATCACACAACGAACCTACATATTTTAAGGCGCATTTTCATTGGTCGTTAGAGCCCGCATGCGGGATACGGGAGATTTCTGTTCAAGCATGCCATAGGGCCAGCAAACAAGCAAAAATTTATGTAATTAATCGTAGTTAATATTAAAAACAATATTATGCCGATTAAACGCTATTTTTGGCCCTATGGCATACTTGAACAGAAATCTCCCGTAACCCGCATGCGGGCTCTAACGACCAATGAAAATGCGCCTTTAGGACTATTACAAAAATGTTTAAAGTTAAAAGATCTTTAATATCTTACTTTACAAATGTAACAAAAATGGTGAAAATAAAATGAAAAACAATACTAAACCTGGTTCTGGCTACTTAGGCATACTTGTTGCTTAGCTTACAGGATTAAAATTGTAGAGAACACTTTTGGAAACCGATTTCAGGCTAGTCCTTTCATTTCATTCATGAATGGTTAGCTTTTGAGGAGAAATAATTGCCTATTAGACTCAAGAGACGATTCTCATCCTTTTTGAATTATTTGAATGTATTAACAACACGAGTACCGGTGCGCGAATATACTATCGAGAGACGATAACTCTCTTGTGCGAGTAGAAAGTGCATGGATTGAAATTGCAGTCATATATCATATTATCATAAGCTGTCGCAGTATAAAGTAGCTTTTCCTACCTGAATTGAGTTAAATGTTCTTTTACTGCACGGAGGCCCTAGTGGTTTAAGTGGTCGTCTCGCCCCTTTCTGCTACGCTAAGTGTTGTGGGTTTAAATACCACATAGGACAACACTGTGTGATTAATAAATTGTTGTTCTGAGTCTGGGTGTCCGTTTCAAGTATGTTTGTAAAGTCCCCTCACAACACAGGATGTACATTCCTAAAGCGGGAGTTGTCTTTTATAAAAAAAAAAGAATGTTACTGAGAAATAAGACAAAAAAACAAATGTTTAATCTATTTGTTCTATCTGTGTTAATAATTAAAATATTTCTCGTTTGCAGAGGAAGGTATTTTGGGCACATACAACTTCGCTTTAACCCATTTACTTACATGTTCCGGCTTCTTTATGATGTACTTAGTAGAAGAACTAATACACATGTATATGCGAAAACGGGACGCAAAGAAAATCGAGACGACGCCAATGGATAATCAAAATGGTATTAAAACCATCGGAATGGAGATTGACAACAACTTAACATCAAAAATGGTTAATAAATTTTTCTCGATGTATACTAGGATTTAAGGCACTCTTTACTTCCTAACGTTTATTATCAGGTACATTAAGTTTAAGTGTAAATAAGTTTTCTAAAATCTCCGGTCGGTGAAAATTGATTAACCGGACATTCTATAGATTAACAGAGTGCCTGAGATACTCTGTAGTTCTATATTCTAGATTCAATTAAAAAAGGTTTTTAGAGACCTTCAACAGATTAGTATGTCTTCAAACAAAACCTAGTGTTTTGTTTGAAGACAGTTCTGTAGCTTTGGTAGCTAAACCAAAAATAATCGATACGTGCTGACTGCCGGTTAATTATCCTAATTTGTAAGACTCTTTTTTAGATTCTTCTGATACTTTCGATAAACTTTATAAAATTATCTGTATGTGTTATCTCTCATATGTCTTATTCATTTCTGGTATTTTTAGGGTTCCGTAGCCAAATGGCAAAAAACGGAACCCTTATAGATTCGTCAAGTCTGTCTGTCTGTCTGTCCGTCCGTATGTCACAGCCAATTATTTCCGAAACTATAAGAGCTATACTGTTGAAATTTGGTTAGTCGATGTATTATGTGAACCGCATTAAGATTTTTACATAAAAATAGAAAAAAAAACAATACATTTGGGGGTCCCCATACTTGGAACTGAAACTCAAATTTTTTTTTTTCATCAAACCTATACGTGTGGGGTATCTATGGATAGGTCTTCAAAAATGATATTGAGGTTTCTAATATCATTTTTTTCTAAACTGAATAGTTTGCGCGAGAGACACTTCTAAAGTGGAAAAATGTGTCCCCCCCCACAAATTCCTGTAGTTCGTTGTAACTTTCATCGATGTTTTTATACTAGTGTATTGATTGGATGAAAGGTATATTGCGTGTTACGATTTATGACGTATTAAAAAAAAACTACTTACTTGATCTCGTTCAAACCAATTTTCGCTGGAAGTTTGCATGATAATGTACAACATATATTTTTTTTAGTTTTATCACTCTCTTATTTTAGAAGTTAGAGGGGGGGGGGGGAACACACATTTTACCACTTTGGAAGTGTCTCTCGCACAAACTATTCAGTTTAGAAAAAAAAAAAATTTGCAACCTCAATATCATTTTTGAAGACCTATCATCCATAGATACCCTACATATGGTTTTGATTTTTGAGTTTCAGTTCCCCATACTTCGACCCACAACATTTATTGTTATTTTTCTATTTTTGTAAAAAAATATTAATGCGGTTCACAGAATACATCTACTGACCAACTTTCAACAGTAAAGCTCTTATAGTTTCGGAAAAAAGTGCCTGTGACATACGGACGGACAGACAGACAGACAGACAGACATGACGAATCTATAAGGGTTCCGTTTTTTGCCATTTGGCTACGGAACGCTAAAAAGTTATCAACACTCCTATATATATATAATATATATATATTTCCATGAAAGTTCCATATATGGACTACTATCATTATTTTTTTCTGATTATTTGAACAAGCCGGACGCCCTGTTTTTACTAAAAATTGCGCTTTTAAATTGACTCGCGAACGGGTGCATAAATCGAAAAATGGTTTTAGCAACCTCAATTTTTTTTAAAAGACCTATCTAATGATACCCCACGCAATGGGGTAGACGGGAGAAAATAAAATCATGCCCAATTTACAACACATATTCATGCAAAATTTCATTTTTCTAGCACCTACCGTTTGGGCGGTAGGTCGAGGACGGATGGACGGACGGACGGACGGACATGACGAATCTATAAAGGTTCCGAGTCATGAACTTCCTAATCAATATGGATCAGATGTAATGAGGACCGTCTTATGAAACAACAAAAAACAATCTCCAAATTTATTTATTTATTTTTTCAGGATGCTGAAAGCGTTGAAATCAACGACACAGATGTAGAAGATACTGTTTCGGCTGCACTTAGAGGATTACTCATAGTGCTTGCTCTGTCTATTCATGAGCTCTTTGAAGGTTTAGCTGTCGGCTTAGAGTCTAGTACTGCTAAAGTATGGTAAGTTTCACATCATATCAATCACGTCAAAAGCCTTTGAAAGACCACTGCCTCTCTCTCTAGAAAAAGAGTTTTGGTGCTTTGGCCTATAGGGTTTGTTTATTTTATTCATTTTATTTAATAACTTAATTTAGAAACTTGAACAAAATTTACTTAATTTCAGGTATATGCTGGGAGCTGTAGCAGGACATAAGCTGGTGATTTCCTTCTGTATAAGTGTGGAGCTTATTGCCAGTAGAACAGTATTTTGGTTAACAATGGTTTACATCGTTGTCTACGCGATTATATCACCTATCGGAATCGGTATAGGTATGATGCTAGTAGGAGGTGGAGGCGCTGCAGCCGCTGGACTCCCATCTGTAGTGTTGCAAGGTCTAGCTTGTGGAACACTACTTTATGTAGTTTTCTTTGAAATCTGGAAAGGCGATAAAACAAGCTTTTTGCAATTCATCGGGTCTATTGTCGGATTCTTCTTTATGTTTGGAATTACACTACTGAGTAAGTAAAATTTAGTAACTACATACTACATAATGTGTAAGAAGATCTAAAAAAAACCTACAAAAAACGCATATCGTAATAGAAGTTACAAATTTGTAAGTAAATTAAGTATAGTTGTAGGTATACAAAGAACTTTTACAAGGTAGTAGAGTCACGCTTATTACAGCACGAACGCACCGGTCCTATCGCAGCTGTGCTACCCTCACACAGAAGACCTAAAGTGGCAGCATTCGTGTTGTCGTAGTCCGTTGGTGTGTTAGAGACCAAAGACCCAATGATGCAGTAGCGTGTCAAAAGTAGAAAAGGCCGCTATAGCGTGGGTCACCATTGTCTCCACCCAAAATGAGAATGGTGATCACTTCAATTGGTTTCTACTCATGCCTTACATCAGACAGAGTTAATTCACTTAGGCAGATTTAAACATATAAAACACCGAGTGTCGAGGTTTGACTGTCCGTTACTTAAGTCTTCATTAGGTTTTGTACATGCTAGGTTTGAGAGAATTAAATACTATAGCTAATAATTAATTAATTATTAAATATTTGTAAATCCTCTATATACATGTAAATATTGCACATATATATGGAAAAGACCTAAATATGAAACTTAATGAAATCGTTCAAGCGTGTTAAATTTGGGTTAGGTAGCTTTGAAATCCACTGAGCACATTATAAAAGGATTGTTTTCGTGAATATAATGTAAAAGTGTTCTTACAGAAAACCACACAGCGAAATAGAAAAGAGTTTTTACTGTAAAATAGAAGGTATCGTAACCTTTTTAATATTATCGCGAATAAGTTACGTTTACAGTAAAAACACAAACATATTTAAACTGTCAAAACTATTAACCTCCCTTTTGGTTTCGCCGTAGTCGGATAAACACAAACTTTGACTGCCTCGTTGGTCTAGTGGTTAGCGTATGCGACTGCTGATCAAGAGGTCTCGGGTTCGATTCCCGGGTCGGACCAAATGTTTGTGTGATCCGCAAATATTTGTTTCGGAGTTTGGGTGTTTTCTATGTATAATATGTAAGTATTTACAAAAAAAAAGTATGTTTATGTATTCATATCAGTTGTCTAGTTACCCATAATACAAGCTCTGCTTAGTTTGGGGACTAGATGGCGTTGTGTGTAAAAATGACCGAAATATTTATTATTATTATTATTTATTAACTTACTTAAGGTAACAGCAGTGTCTCACTGTAAGCGTACTCTGTGACCTAAATGATTACAATACCGTAAGAAAGTAACACTTAATATACAGATAAATAAACCAGATGTGTCTGTATCAAATTAATCACTTTTCACTAAATAATTCCGAATGTACATACGGTACTTACATAAGAAATTATTCTTTAAAATACCGAATCTGACGTGACTTTTACTGACAGATAGCTGATAATGTATGGAGTTATTTAGGGTACTTTTTAGACTAGCTTCCCCTCGTAGTGTAACCCGCAGTAGTTGTATACACAGGTACAAAAACCGCGAGTACCTTTACAACTAATATATAATAATAATAATGCGGATAACATCGCGTGATGTAACTAGTTTATATTAATGCTGGTTTATAATAATAATGTAACAAGATGTAGGAAATTATAATTTCACAGTTATTACAAACAATGCTGATTGTTAAAAGGTTACACATTATTTATTATTGATACCATACATAATACAATACCTACAAGAATATAAAAATAGAAAAAAAACTGTAGTTAGTTAAAATAAATAAATATTTCGGACATTTTATACACAACTATTTAGTCCCCAAACTAAGCAGAGCTTATATTTTGGGTAGCTAAACAACTGATATAAATGCATAAACATACTTTTTTTCTGAATACATATTATATTAGGTCCTTACATAATATGAAATTGGCGTTTTGTACGGGAGGAATATAAAGTCATTTTTTTTGTAAAATAAATTGAATTAATCGAATTATGCACCGTTGTTATCATAGGTAGTTAATTGATCCCTTTACTAAAAACCCATGGAAGCGAGAATCAATAAACTCTTGAAGGCGGTTTGGACTGCCGCATCGGAGTAGATTTTTTTTCCTTGTATGAAGTTGTCTAAATTCCAGAAAATATGGTAATCTGTTGTAGCAAGGTCCGGGGAGTACGGTGGATATCGCAGACATTCCACTTGTAGCTCATCTGACTTAGTGGTTGTTTGTTGTGCAGTGTGTGGTCTTGCATCGTCGTGAAGCAGCAGTGGTCTAGAGCGATTGACCAATCTCGGTTGTTTAGCAGCTAGTTCTTCCTTCATGGTTTAAGGTTGCAGACAATAGATATCTGTCGTAATCGTTTAGCCAGATTTTTGGAAAGCTAGTCCACCAAACACTCACAAATAACTTTTTCTGAGTCAATTTTCATTTAGGGCAGGATTTGGCTGGGTCTCCAGCGTATCAGTTGCGACGAGCGCTTCCGATTATCGTACAGTATCCACTTTTCATCACAAGTAATGATTCGATTTAAAATCCCTTCATATTGTGTCGGTTGAGCAAAGTAACACAGCAGTTGGCGCGTGTTTGCAGTTCGATTAGCTCAATTCATGAGGTACCCATCGTTCAAATTTTTTACTTTTGTTTCAAGTGGATCAATACAGTTTTATCACTTAACCCTAGCCTGCAGCTATCGCTGAAGTGCTTTGTAATGGGTCAGCTTCCACACAGTGGCGTAACAATAGGGTGGCAGGGCTGGCAAAATGCCACGGGCCCCCGACCCAAGAGGGCCCCGGCCCAAGAGCCTGGAGCTCAAAAATATTTTTTTAAACTGTACCTGAGTATTTTATTTGAAAGGTATATTTTTACAAGTTCTGCTTAAAATCCAAAGTGAGAAAACTAAAGACCATAATACAATTTTAAGTTAATCGATAAGCATTTCAACCACCATAAACAAAAATATGTTGATCCATTTTTAGAGATGTACACGTTACCCGTGGCGAGTAGTTTTACGTACATAAGACCGTCAAAAAACCGTCAATAATCCAGAACAAACACAACAAGGTCAATAAATCAAAGATAATTATATTGTATCTTTGCCATATGTTACTGATAAGGGTAATTTTAAAGAGCTAACTGATCAAGTCAAAAGGTTCGTGATTGAAAACGGACATTGTAAACTTAAGGGCCCTTTCTTAAAAATAGTGACAATAGATCTTTTCTAGAAAAACATTACTATGTTGTTTCCAAGTCTGGCGTAAAACTTGAACGTACATGGCTATCCTATTCTTTAATACTTCAGAAGGCGTATTGTGAACCGTGTTGATTATTCGCAAATCGGCATCTAATATAAAATGTTTGGATTATGGGCTGTGACGACTGGAAACATATTGTAGATGCCATACAAACACACGAGACATCAAAAATTCATCTGGATTCCTGTCTTTCGTATCAACAGTGGCGGCTACATAGAACACACTCGATGAAGAGCAAGGGTCTATGATTAAAAATGCAGATAGCAGTGATCCAAGCTCCAAAGGCAACTTTTTGAGTATTGTTGAGTTATTAGGTAAATACAACTCGATTCTACAAGAATTGTTAAGTAAACCAAAGGGCCAGATAAAATATTTAAGTTCAAAAATACAAAATGAGCTAATTTCTGTCCTGGTTCTAAAAGTAGAAAATTCACTGATAAATGAAGTAATGCTGCACTATTCTACTCTATCATATTCGATACAACTCAAGATATTTCAAAAATTGATCAAATTTGGGAACTTTACTGTTATTGTATGATCGAAAAAGAAAGTAATGGGATCCCAAAGGCACTTTTCATTAAAGAAAGATATTTGGGATTTCATGAAGTTAATGATCAAACTATCTTAGCAATGTCCAAGCAAATTATTAAATACATAATTGATAAATATATTCCACTATATACCTAAGTGTTGAGGACAAGGATATGATGTAGCACCATCATGAAAGGGACCTATGGTGGAGTTCAGAAATTCATAAAAATGTCGAGCCGAATGCCGTATTTGTTCACTGTGCTACTCATAATTTAAATCTAGTACTCAATGATGCAGTGAAAGAGGTTATTGATATGTAAAATATTTTTGAAACAGTTCACAACAAAAAACAAATTTATAATAATTTTGGGCATGGTATCAAAAGATATTCCATATATTTTATCAAGATATGTATCTAATGAAGAAATTGAGTCTTCAACTTCAATAACATTAAAAACATTAAAACCTACTAGATGGGCAGGACGTTATGATGCCGTTTTTGCTTTAATAGTTCGGTTTGTTGAAGTCCAAAAAGCGCTAACTCTTCTATGGATAAATTTGAAGTCTCCAATACGCATTAGGATAGTGTGGGCACTACAGACCTTGCCTCTCGCCTAAGAGAGGAGGCCTATGTAATTGAGTAATTACATAGGCTAATGTAATTGAGTACGTTAAAAATCTCGAAGTTTATTAAAATTAAACTGAGTACAAAGTGACGATTTTTACTGATAGGGCCCCACCAAAAAAATTTGCCACGGGCCCCAGATGGTATTGTTACGCCACTGCTTCCACAATAGCCTTTAATTCTTCATTTTCCACTTTGGTCTCCAGCCGTCCATGGAGTTAGTTCTGAAGGTTGAAATTTCAAAACTAAAATGTACCAGCTAAATGAATTTATAAATTTGAATTTGGAATTCACCAAAGAGAAGATATTTCAGATCAAAGTGGTCAGTACGACAAAACTCTAATTTCATATGTAAGGAGCTAATTCATAGAAATCACCTAAACCCCGAAACAAATATTTGTTACATAACTTTACTTCTTATTATTTGCAGGTCCGCATTAAGCACATCGAAATGACAGCTGTTATTGAACATGAGATAGGGTGTGCGTTGGAACAGAAATTTAATTTTACGTAAACGCAAATGCGATTAACCAATACATGTTTCTTATGGTTCATTGACAAGATGTTGAAAAGAGATTTGTTTTATAATAACCCACAAAGTGTTAAAACAATGCAATCTAGTCAATTACGTGGTACATTACAAGATTTCTTCGCTAAGTTGCATGAATAATACCTAGTTAATAAGTAAATAAAATATTTTATAATGAACTGTCTTGTTTGTTTTTCAATGAATACCTACCAAGAGAGATAAATTATACCAGAGTCTCCAATGTTAAAACCAACCCATGATTTTAAAGATACTAAAATAGAAGATTGCTATAGATGTTCATGACAACGGGGACGTGTATCATCGCCAAATTTCCTTACTCTGGCTATTATTAACAATTTCCTGTAAGAAAAACCCAACATCACTTTTGACCCTACCAGGGATTTGAATCCGAGATCTCTTTTGAGCTCTTGATCAGCATTCGCATACTACCACTAAAAAGTTGTTGACATAAAAAGTAACTGAAGCGGCAATTCTCCAGATTTAAATTTAAATAAGCCAGTGATTGTAATTATCATGTGTACCTATCCTCTCTTCTTCCTGGTGCTAATGGTATATTTTAACTATCAGATTTACCCTAACAAAAAATTAACTTAAGGAGTTTCTTGCCGGTTCTTCTCCATTGGAATCATCATCATTACCAAACAAAAAAAAATAATGATGGATTTTCTCCATTGGAATAACATTTCGGAACTGAGCAACTAGGGCCAGTAATGCATAGAGTATCACTGGCCTACTTTCTAAGTCTACTTTGAATGATGCTTATCTTTGATTTTACCACAGTAAAATCAAAATTGTCCATGTGATGGATTAAGAATACAGAGTGTCACCACCCCTATTCATCCCGCGGGTGTCTTAAAAGGCGACTAAGGGATCAACTACGCAATGCAAAAAGAAGGAAAACTTGAAACCAACCCTATACCAAGCATGGTATAGTAAGCCAAAACCTCTTTCTAAGGAGAGACCTATGTCCAGCTGTTGACTATTATAGGCTGTTAATGGTGTGAAAGGATGATGATGATGAAAATCAAAATTATGCATGAAGGAAAGTAAAAAATTACATACAGCTCACCAATTTTCTAACAAGCTTTTAATAGCGTCCACTATGTGTTTGTTTGAAAACGATAAATAAAGCTTATGATTATGTAGGTACACAGCTACATCATCAAAAGCGTCTATTAGTCCACGACTGGACAGCCTATGCCCATAAAAAAGAGGTTTGGCCTACTGTACCACGCTACCCAGACGGTTTGTCATGACATTCCATAGAAAGTTTACCCATAACGGTATTTTTTATCTAATAATACTGCATTGTCCTTAGATATTTACAATGAGAAGGCAACAGTACATAAATTATATTTTAATGATAATAAATTGCGATGACTGCATTTGTTCATAAGTATTGCCTTGTAGTAAGTGCGAAAATTAATTTGTCTTTTTTAAACATACCAATCATGCTTAAATCATAATAATTTGCATTGTTTAAAGAAATGTCATCTAGATATTCATGAACCCAATTTTACCTATATCCAGTTTAAAGAAAAATTTTTTTTTTGCTGCACTTGATAATCTACAATAAGTATAGGCTGTGGCCATGGTTCTGATGTTTATTATCCTTTTCTCTTTCTTTCCTACACATTTAGATGGATTCTCTTTCTCGGTAATAATCAAGGTCAAATAAAATAACAATATCTGACATTTCCTATGCTTGCTTTCTGTCAATTATTGTCGTATTGTAATTTGTACTCTTCAATCTTTCTAATGTTCTAGATTGAATATAGATTATAAGATTATATAGAAGTCTCGCAAAGTATCTGTAATAGGAATTACTTGTTTGGTGTAGGTTTGTGTTACAATACATATACGTTGTTGTGTTATTATTAAACAGGTAAGACATCTCAATATAAAAATTGTCACGCTAGTGGCCCATTCATTTATAATTCTTACGTAAATCATCGTCCTCGTATAAAATGTAAATTATTTCGTTAGAAAGTGAAATGTTACGTATGATATAACAGGTTGAAAGGTGAAATTGTTATATCAGTCTCAGCTCAGTTGCAATCGTGTAGGTGCGAGAAAGTGTCTGGTCTCTGCGTTTGGTGATTGTAAAAACGTTTGTTAAAACCTATTGTGACAATTTCTACAGTAATAGACAAAGGAATATGTCTTTGTTGCTTGGATCTACTGTTTGTTTGTCTGTCATGCCTGCAAGTAAGTTTTATTGTGGTGAAAGAGGTTTAATAAACAAAATATTAGTATGTGCTCTATGGTATGTAGTATTGATTAATGCTGTACTCAGATAAACTGTTTCTTTGTTTAGGTGAGCATCGTCCGTTAGGTAGTAGGATGTCTGCCCCAGGTTTAACGTCTGAAGCACAGCTCCGGTACATTCTGCAGTGGTTTGGAGAGTTCAGTGAGCTACAGCGAGAAGACTTCCTGCCTGTGCTGGCTGCTGCTCGTGGAGATCAGCCAGATCAATTGGCTGCTGTCTTAGCCAACATATCTTGTGATGATAAACCTGTCAGTTTATTTCAATGCAGGGTGAGTACAATACTATTTCAATCAGATCTTTGATAGATGGCATTAGTTTGTAAAAGGTAAAATGATGTCGAATGAAGTAAATAGGCCAGAGTAGTAACACAATTTTTTTTATACATAAATTTCTATATTTCAATTTATCAGTTTTATAATATTACTAGTTGACCCAGCGAACTTCGTACCGCCCAACTTTAAAATTCCAGAACTTGATCGCAATTGGACCCGCCACCTACCAGGTCCAATTGCGAATCTAAACCATTCCCAGATCCCCTTGAACACACACAAAAAAATTCATCAAAATCGGTCCAGTCGTTTGAGAGAAGTTCAGTGACATACACACTCACAGAAGAATTATATACATAAAGATTATGTATTAGTAGTCTAATAGTATTATGTATTTTAAATTTTATAAGTATGTATGTCAATATATTGTTCACTGTAGTACAGAAAGATCTTGTGAATCAGTAGCAAGATCTCATAGATCAACACATTGTAAAGTTAATTAATCCTGAACAATTAGTCTATGTTGGGTGAGCATCTACATATAAATAAAATTGGAGTGTATGTCAATCATATAAACAGTTTTTTTACTAAATCTATTGGTCCCAGTTGTTTTACTTATTTCCTACTTGTTACTGGTAGTTAATATTGCCTAGAAAATTCTGACAACACTTTCTACAGAATGTGGATATTGCTCAGTACTTGGGTTTTGGAAGAGTGAGGGCAGTCACACCAAGAAAAAAATCGAAGCTCAGCCATATTGTAGACCTAAAACCACCCCAATCTAGTAGTAAATTGTTCATGTTGATTCAAAGTGTTTGCCTAAATAATTGTTTTGTAAACAAATCATTCTTATATAATTCTAAAAGTAGAATAGTTCTAACCGAGTGAGCATGACGAAGATACTCATACTTGAAATAATTAAATAAAAATAAAAATTAAGACAATACAATGATCTCTTTTGTAAATAATTTTTTTTCTTTAAAAAAAGATCTTCTCTAGGAATATTCTGGTCTCACTTGAATTCACTTGATTGTGTTTGAAACGGACACAAAAAATACCCTGACTCAAAACTACTTTAGTATACATATTTCTTTTCTAACATACTTATATAAACATTGAGAAAGCAGTAATTAGAATTAGACTGACCTTGTTTAAAGTTAGCATGTGTGAAATATGATTATCATAATTATAATTACATAATATGAATTTTAAGTGTATGTTACTGTAAAAGTATTAATTAGGGTAAATCCTGATATTTTCCAGAATTTTTTTAAATGGTAGAACCCTATGAATTCTATGAAAAGGTTTTCCAGTATCATAAATTCTCACATTTGTTAACTTTTGTACCTGATCTTTTGACAGGCAGAGTGACATATGATTAAGCTAAACTAAAATATAAAATACTTAAAACAACCTTACGAACTGCTGATAATCTTGTTTTTGTTTAAATATGCCGAAGTGACACTTCTGCCTGATGGAAAGTGTGAGCAGTATCAAAGTGTGTTGGTCACCATCCTCATTGTGCTGGACCACCCTAGACTCCTAAAATTGAGGCGCATAGAGGGCACACCGTGTGGTTTTAGTCGGTTCAATTCCGACACACCGCCCCGTGGCATAGAAAACCCCGGCGGGGTGAAGGTCCGACGGGATTTCCACTCTTAAAACAAAAAGTGTGGACTATGGGAGTCTAGTGAGATAATTGTGTATTTTTTTTTATTGAAGTTTAGTTTATGTATCAAGCACATGTTTACAAATAAATAGAATTAAGTGTCTGTATGTAATATCAAATTAAAAGTTTTGTACTAAATGCATATGAAAGTATTATACAGTACTTAAACCAATAATTCACCTTTAAAAATGTTTGTCTGTGTGTTTATTTTCGGGTAATCTCGGGAATGGCTGAACCGATTTTGACGGGACTTTTACGGCCCGTTTACGACCTTACCGCTGTGAGCGGTTGCTAAGAGCGAGTCGCCGAGCTCATAGCTATGAGCGGCGACTCGTGGCGTGCCTCGTACATTTTTATACTTTTGATATTACCGCTAGGCGTTTCGCTCTTAGCTACCGCTCACAGCGGTAAGGTCGTAAACGGGCCGTTAATGGCATATCTGCCGACATTAGAAGTAACTTAGACAAATTTTTTTTAGCCTAGCTTCACTCCGTGGGGATACTCGCGGTTTACAACAATAACCGCGGGTAACACCGCGGGTTCAGCTTGTATACTATAATTCCATACGTTGTTGGCATACCCAAAAGTCGAACTAAAACGGTTTGACAGCTCGTTTTTGGTGAGAGTCGCCAAAATTTGGAACGACCTGCCTGGGTTTATTTTTCCTGATAAGTTGAACTCTGGATCCTTTAAGAGTGGAGTGAACAGGTTTCTTTTGGATGGGCGTGTACCATCTTCGTCTTCATCTACACTTTCCATCAGGTGAGATGGAAGACAAACATTGTAATGGCATAGGGCCATTACAACAATAACAAAAAGAAAAAATAACTACAAAATATTTTAACCTTGTTGTTACAAAACTAACATAACTCTCTGTCTGTCCGGGTTGCACGGAAAAATAACTGAACTAATTTCAATGAAGTTTTTTACACACATAGTCAATTACAGCCTGAGAAAGGACATAGTCTACTTTTTACTGCTACAACTGACATATACGCAGGCGGAGCCGCGGGCGAAAGCTAGTCATAAATACATAATAATGTATATTGAAAGTCTAGAATACATTAGCAAATCTTTTTTTCAGATAAAACTTTTTAATGAATGGTTTTCTACATGGGCCGAAGAAGAACAGGATAGACTGATCAAAGGCGTTTCTGAACAAGACCCTGATTTTGGCGCCAAATTACAGGATGTTTTACTAAATGGGCCTCAAGTCAATGGCAATCAAGATGACTTTTTTGAACAGAATTTAAGCAAGGAACAGAATGGCACTAGTGAAAATCTTTCCCTGACTGAAGAAGAAGATAAGAATGTTGAAAATGGCACTTTGTCTAATGGGGAACACCCAGAACCTGAAGTTGAAGAAAATACTGAAGATCCTCCTGTAGTTTCTGATAACATTCCTGTTGAAATAGCAGCTGCTTCTTAATCTGTAAAGTCTTATAACTATTTTCTAACTAAGTTTTTTTTGTAATATTTTTTGTCTCCGACATAATCTCGTTTTCAGAGTATTTTGGGAATCAATTTTGTATGGTACAAAACATTCCATTATTATCATTCCATGTTTAAAATATACAACATAAAACGTATTATGTATATTAATTTTACAAACAATATTTTTAATTAATAAGCAAAGGTTTGTATAATGATAGTTGACTAATTAAGGTATAATTTTTTTCATTGATACCTTTTTGAATCTCATTTTTGAATACTTAATAAAGTATTACAATATTTATATATAAACTACTTACATTTCACTACGTTTTAATTCTGAATATGATTAATATTCAGTTTTGTAATTTTCAGTGTTTATTACACAATATTCACTGGTGTCTCATGGTGTGTTAAAAAACACATAGTTTTTATATGTATTATTATAAGTGATTGTTATTAATTCTATGGCACTTTAAGAAAAAGTTTTAATGTATTTTCCTTGTCATCTATTAGAAATAGTTGATAAATTCCCTGAACATTTCAACAATGGGATCTGTTTACAGAATAACACTGTAATCATTGGTTATAGAAGAAATAACAATTACATCATCTAAATGTAGTTCTATTGAGAAAGATTTAACAAAAGAGATCTTGCTTGTAACAGAAATAAACCTATCACTATCTTGCTCTATTTATTAAGTGTATTAGATGCTGCTATTATGATAATTCGACTTAGTATTTATTACGACGAATAATATATATTATGAGGTACATATAATGTCTAAATTGAAATAATGTATAGGTAAGTAATATAGTATGTAATAACATTGAAAAGATTAGCAAAATTTTTAAATGCCAAATATTATCGGTCTTTGGAGTAATCCTGGATCTATATCAAGCGAAAGGGATGAAGTACAAACAAAATATTACGTGCCAAGATTTAAAAAGTATATTTCATTGTTTATGGAATGTATGTTTTTCCTATGTTTACAAAATAATAATATATTGTCGTACATGGTTTATATTATATTATTTTAGGGACTGATGTTATGAGTGATAGTGAGGTGCTGGCGAAGGGCTCGTTTGTGACAAGATGATGGTAATTTATAGTAGTAATTATAAATTATTGGGCATATAAATTTATATTATACATTTTATAATAACTAACATTGTTTTTTTTTAAAGGCCATCTATTTTTTCATTCACATTTTATTACATTTACATTTACATACAATTAAATTTTAAACCGTTTTGATTGGAGATGCTAGGTTCATACTCAATGTTCGTGCTAACTGCTAAGTTTAAACAAATAGCTAATCAACTGATTGACGCCTCTCATGACCAAAAGGCTGGCCTTTTTAGGTTTTCAAAGTTTATGACTCGGAACCCTTATAGATTCGTCATGTCCGTCCGTCCGTCCTCGACTTACCGTCCAAACGGTACGTGCTAGAAAGATGAAACTGCATTAATATGTGTTGTAATTACGTCGACAAAGTGCTACAATAAAAGTGGGGATATCTAATGGATGTCTTTTAAAAACCTTGTTATGTTTACGTATCAATGCGTTAATTTTATATGACGTTTTCCAAGTAAGCGCATTTTATAAGTTAAGCCTATAACTCCTGAACTAACAAAGTCATCGAATCCGTTATGGTTTTCCTTTAAAGTTCCATAAATGGACCACCATCACGAATTTCCCCAGATTTTTTGAGCCAGCCGTTTAGTTTTTAGAGACGCCCTGTTTTTACAAAAAAGTGCCCTTTAAAGTGGAATTTCTCTCAAAAAATCGTCTTAGAAACCCTTTGTTGTTTTTGTTTAAAAGACTTATCTAATAATACCCCACACGATGGGGTAGTCGCGAGAAAAAAAAAACCCACTTTACGTGTATGGGACGTGTACCCCAAATAAAAATATTTTACATAATTTTATTGTAGCACTTAGTTTCATCTTTCTAGCACTTACCGTTTGGACGGTATGACGAGGACGGACTGACGGACGGACATGACGAATCTATAAGAATTCTGAGTCCTAAGCTTCGGGACCCTAGTACTGAAATTTTATTACACAATTGCACATCTTTAGGGTTCCGTAGTTAGTTTAATGTAATGTAAAGGATAAGGAAACAGACAATTCAATAAATCTCAGTCGAACCTAAGGTTCTTCTTCTTTTGAAGAAATGGCAACCAGGCGAATATCAGCTATTTCTGCCAAGTCAAGTAATTAACGTCTTCAATTGATTTAATAATATATATAATTCAATGAATTTAATGTGTGTCTTACTTATATATATACATATATATATAATTAAATGAAGTGTCTCTCGCGCAAACTATTCACTTTAGAAAAAAATGATATTAGAAACCTCAATATCATTTTAAACACCTATCCATAGATGGTATTAATATATGGTAATAGATGGTATTAAAGACCTATCCACACGTATGGTTTTGATGAAAAAAAAATTATGAGGTTCAGTTCTAAGCATGGGGACCCCCAAAATTTATTGCTTTTTGTCAATTTTTGTGTAAAAATATTAATGCGGTTCACAGAATACATCTTCTGACCGAGTTTCAACAGTAGAGCTCTTATAGTTTCGGAAAAAAGTGGCTGTGACATATGGACGGACAGATAGACAGACATGACGAATCTATAAGGGTTCCGTTTTTGCCATTTGTCAACGGAACCCTAAAAACATGTGGATGAGATGAAATGTCGACCGTCTTCCAAAAAAACAAAAAACCATTCTCGAACTTAAGGTTAATTTATTATTACAATTAAGATAGCATGTTAGACAGTATCCAGTCGACATAATTTCCAACGCGGGTGTAGACTCCGGGCCACCCCGGAGTTCCACAAGGTGAAGGGCCGTAGGACACAACGCCGAAAACCATCCAGTTGTTGGCGGCGGGCGCTAGGCCCATAAGCGCACCCCCGGAGTCTCCTCGACACGAGTCTTGACCGGCGAGTCCGCCCGCACACATCTGGCTGTTGGTTATCTTCCTTTTTACTCTTTCATACACTCTATCGCATTCCCAGTTCTGCACTACTGGTACACTTACTTTTAACTTTACGTAGGATTCATTACCTGTATTGAAAAGTTGAAAAGGTTAAAAAACTAAATTTAATATATGTTTTTGCATTTTCAGTTTAGTGTTCTGTAGGTACAGGATAATTTTATTAATTTACATATCTCCAGGTCACCTTCAAATGACAATGGTGTAGATTCTGTTTACATCACTAAACTAAAATTCACTAAAATTTGTTGTTGGATTATCTAATTTCACTTTATTTGTTTACAATCCATTTTTCTAAAAATCTACTTTTTGTATTGAAGGTTGAAAACGAAGGTTTATTATAAAACTAGACGTCCCCGCGTAGTGTAAATACATGACTAAACTAAAATAATCCTAATATAAAAAATCTTTAAATTTTGGGGATTTATTTTTTGTGACGAAAGCGATTACGTGACTATCTCTTGTTAGTTTAATGGAAAGGTACATTATTGTACGTCAAAACAAGTAAGTAAATGATCAAATCGGTATTATTTGTTTTGATATGGAGGTACAATCTTGCAGAGATACCTATTGATTAATGGTATTTAGTAAGTAGTTTACAACTTATAAACGTATCTCTCCGATCAACTTTTATTTGGTATTGAACTAAACATTCATGTGTGTAGCGAAAGCAAATATATGAGATATCAAAAATGACCTTCAACAAAATGAGATTAAATTTGGTTTGTGTTGTGAATTCAAATGCTACACGGAATAACAGTTTGTGTGATCAAAAATGTTATTCTAAGTCGGGGTGTGCTTTGTGTCCGTTTCTTGTATGTTTGTGAAGTCCCCCGCGACACAGGAATGTGTTCTTAATTCCGGAGTTGTCTTTTAAAAAATAAAAATCATTTAAGAAATTTTAGTTCAGTGATATTTACCACCAAGGTCAGCGTCATTGAATTTTTCACGAAGGAAAGATTTTTTTAACTTATTTTAAAAACCAATCAATCAACAGAGGGAATATACCTACTAACTCTTTAGTCTATCTAGTCCTGTTCAAATTTGAAAGAAAAATACTTGTATTTTTTTGTGATGGCAATAACGGGATTGATCCTTCCCACACGTCTGCCCTTGTAACTCTCGTACACTCTAACAATTGGAGTTGCGACACTGTAGAAGCGCAGGAAAATGAAGCTCTCTTGGAACTTGAAAACATCAACAACCCATAACGTCCCATGGATGGGTTAGGGTCTTCTCTCAAGCCGGAATACCCCCAGTGTTCCGGCTTGAGAGAAGTCCGCGAGTGGCGCGAAACCGTTCGCCGAGTCACCATGGTCGCTGGCTAGATGGTCGTTCCGTCTGGAGACTCAACGCGCTGGCTTCGCCGCCGTGGAGGCTCTCCAACCGGTCATCGTCGAGTGGGCAGGGCCCTTTCCTTTTCGCTAGGAGGGAACCGAGTCCCGCCTGCCACCACTGCGACTGCAGTGAGGACTCGGCCCAGCACACGCTGGCGGTTTGCCCCGCATGGAGGCGCATGGAGGCGGAGGAAGCCCGAGAGGACGACCTCTACTCGGACCCGATCCGCCGACGGCGAATCGAGCGGCGGCGGCGCGCACACCTGCGCCTCATGCCGCCCTGAGTGTGGCCGCGGGTGGACGGGATGGTATTCCCCTCCACTCGCATTAGTATGGCCAGCCGCGAGGGGGCAGCATCCGTGTATGCCGGACGTCGCCTAAAGAGAGGGTCCTTTGAAGACGGAGCCCGCACAAGGAGCGGGCGCTGGGAGGGGTCCAGAAGGCGATAATACCCTGGCCCCTCCCGAACTTGTATAATAAAACTATAATCTTACGCGTTTCAGTCTTGCCCCATCCAGCTACGTCCATGTCGTAACCTTCAAATGTGCCCTGTCGAAGCTCTGTCGTGAGTGGCAGACAAATAGGCTTGACGAAATCTACAAACAAAGCATAATATACCTCAATGTGTAGATAATTCTGTAGTAATCTGTGATGTGATAATAACTATTCCCATGTCAAGTTAATTCTAATGGGAAGCTAACACAGAACGAAGTCACATATATACTTTAAATAAACGTTATTTAAAAATATTTTTCTTTATTTATGTACGAAGTTTTAGAAGTAAATGCGCTCAATTTTACAAGGCCCCTATAACTACTGAAGTAAAAAAGTTGTCAAAACCGCTATAGTTTCCCTTGAAAGTTCAATATATGGACTACTATCCTGATTTTTTTCAGTTTTTTTCAGAAAACATCGTACAAAATAAATAAATAATAAGTTAACATAATAATTTGTCTATTGTACACGACTTTAATGGCCTGACACGTACTTGGGCAATTTTTTTTTTATATACTTATGCATGCTAACGTGTCTAACTAACGTTTTTGGTCTCTACTCATACTTTCCATCACTTAAAGATGTGGTGGAAAGGATGAGTAGAGACCAAGAATAGTGGTCATCATAATCTTTGCAAATGCAGACAATACAGCATGGCGGCTAGTGACCAATTACTCACACTATGACGGCCTTCTGCATCATTGAGCTTGCACCCGCCAATGAAGCACGACACCACAAATATAGGCATTTTATGTAGTCTTCTCGGACAATTTTAAAACTTAGGCGATTCACACACTGGCGACGCGAACACGCGCGTAGGCGCGTGCAGCCAATCACGAAGCTGCTAGCCGCACGCGCTCACGCGTCGTAGCGCGTGTTTAGTGTGTTAGACCTGGCGTGTTTTCTATACTAATCGATTTAGGGACTTCACACACTGGCGACGCCAACACGCGCGTATGCGCGGGCAGCCAATCCCGAAACAGCTAGCCGCACGCGCTCACGCGCCTAGCCGCGTGTTCAGTGTGTTAGACCTGGCGTGTTTTCTATACTAATCGATTTAGGGACTTCACACACTGGCGACGCCAACACGCGCGTATGCGCGGGCAGCCAATCCCGAAACAGCTAGCCGCACGCGCTCACGCGCCTAGCCGCGTGTTCAGTGTGTTAGACCTGGCGTGTTTTCTATACTAATCGATTTAGGGACTTCACACACTGGCGACGCCAACACGCGCGTATGCGCGGGCAGCCAATCCCGAAACAGCTAGCCGCACGCGCTCACGCGCCTAGCCGCGTGTTCAGTGTGTTAGACCTGGCGTGTTTTCTATACTAATCGATTTAGGGACTTCACACACTGGCGACGCCAACACGCGCGTATGCGCGGGCAGCCAATCCCGAAACAGCTAGCCGCACGCGCTCACGCGCCTAGCCGCGTGTTCAGTGTGTTGGACCTGGCGTGTTTTCTATACTAATCGATGTACTTGCATACAATATTAAAATCTGCCGCTCCGCGCTACGCGTCGTAGCGCGGTGCAGTGTGTGAATCGCCGTACTTGCATACAATATTAAAATCTGCCACTCCGCGCTACGCGACGGAGCGCGGTGCAGTGTGTGAATCGCTAGGTTTTAAAATTGTTATATCTTTACATATACGTCTATTTGTTTCAATGTATAACAAGGGCCCTTGTTTCTTGACTTGACTTGAACTTCAGCTCACATCTGCCACTGATATTTTTTTTTATCTTTCGGAAACGGAGACTATCTTACCATTAAATTGTGCGTTGCGTGAAAGCCTCAGCAATGCAATGTCATTATATTGGTTGATATTAGCAACGTTATATTCTGCATGGGCTATAATTTGTTCCACCTCGATATCCTGCACTGGCGGGGCGCAATCGTCCTTTATACAGTCCACTGTAGTCGATGTGTCCCATTCGCCAAGTCGTACTTGTGACCTGGAATAATTTTCAGGATATTCTAAGTGCATATCGTAATGTGTTGCCTCGTTGGTCTAGTGGATAGCGTATGCGACTGCTGATCAAGGAGGTCTCCGGTTCAAATCCTGGGCCGGGCCAAAAAGTGTTTTTGGGGTTTTCTTAGAAATTCCTATTTCGAAGTTTGGCGGTGATTCACGCCCGTGCCTCGGAGAGCACGTAATACCGTCGGTCCCGGTATTGGAAAGTCAGGTCCCCTAAATTTACTGACTACTAGTTCAAACTTCGAATTTCAGTTCTCCCTTAGGGTTGCGGAGA
The DNA here is from genome assembly GCA_932526445.1 of Phragmatobia fuliginosa. Lineage (NCBI taxonomy): Eukaryota > Metazoa > Arthropoda > Insecta > Lepidoptera > Erebidae > Phragmatobia > Phragmatobia fuliginosa. The sequence goes on along the minus strand of OW052074.1, from coordinate 10,427,831 downwards.
TCCGATGCCAGTCGCTCCGTGGAAAAACTGATATTCAGGTAAAACCGGTTGAACTAGTAGCCAACCCCAAATAATATTGGGAATAAAGCTAGGAAGAACATCGTTATGTATTGGAATTCGGAATTCGAACAATTGGAAAAATAAGTCATAGGAAGGGTAATAAAGAGTTTATCATACACTCTTTAAATATTTTCTTAGCCTTCATTATTCCCAAGTTTATTCCAACCTATTTTACCCCAATATCGGCTTTTCACGGATCGACTGGCATCGGGCCTGCGAAGATATTTTTGCTATTTATGAGCTCAAACTAAAAACCCCCACCCCCCTAGCCAAGTTGCAAACGTTTTTCGTTTTCTATTCTATTTCTCTATTCCTCTGACGCTTAGAGCAAAATAAATGAAATTTATCGGCCGCAGCCTGTCGTCGCGTCAAGTCGTCGAGCTATCGCTGTCGCGTGTCGCCTAGTGTGCGCGTAGTGTTAATGTCACTCAGTCACGTGATCAAAACAAAAATTTGCCATTGAAACAAGAGAATAGAATGCCTCGTTGATCAGATGGTTAGCGTATGCGGCTGCTGATCAAGAGGTCTCGGGTTCGATTCCCGGGTCGGACCAAATATTATTTGTGTGATTCAAAAATAATTGTTTCGGAGACTGGGTGTTTTCTATGTATAATATGTATGTATTTACAAAAAAAAAGTATGTTTATGTATTTATATCAGTTGTCTAGTACCCATTTTTTTTTTTTTTTTTTACGTGTGGAAATCCCCGCGGACCGTCACCCCGTCGGGGGTTACGGCGGGGTGGTGTGTCGGACTCGAACCGACTAAAACCACACGGTGTGACCCTCTCTGCGCCTTTGTATTGGAAGGAGTCCAGGGAGGGGATTTCCTTCTGGACTCCAACCAGCGCCTGCCCGCACTGTTGCGGGCACCAACTCTTCACTCGACTCTCTAATAGGGCAACGTCCGGTAGTTGTCTAGTACCCATAACACAAGCTCTGCTTAGCTTGGGACTAGATGATGTTGTGTGTGTCAGATGTCCAAAAATATTTATTTATTTAAAAAATATTTATTTATTTAAAACGAAAAACGTTTGCAGCTTGCCTGGGGGAGCTGAACTGCGGTCGACGAGGCGGTTTTTAGGGTTCCGTAGTTCATAACCCTATATTGTACGGTATCATAAATAGATCTTTTAAAAACATTTCGCTTACTCGGAAAACTTTGAAATATGAAAATATTGCAATAATAAGTAAACACGTATAGCTAATAAAAACCAGATAACAATTTTATCTATTGGAAACGTAACATTATAGGGTACTACAGAACCCTAATCTATATGTGGCCTGACACGTATTAAACCGATTTTTATTATTAGTTACATATTAGTATCACTTACAGTTTAAAGGTCCACGGAAACGACTTCACGCAATGTGCAGCAGTGAGAACATATCTAGATGATATCAGCACGCCTCCGCAGTAGAAACCCCACCCGCTAGCTGAAAATTTCAAAAACAAACCGAATTATACAGGTAAGTTTCAATTAATTGTTAACAATAGATTTTTTTTTTCTATTTTCTTTTTTCTTATTAAAAGACAACTCCCGCATTAGGAATATGAATTCCTGTGTCGTGGGGGACTTTACAAACATACATGAAACGGACACAAAGAACACCCAGACTCAGAACAACAATTTGTGAATCACACAAAGTGTTATCCCGCGTGGGATTCGAACCCACGACACTTGGCGCAGTAGAGAGCGGCGTGGCGACCGCTTAAACCACTAGGCCAACCGTGCAGTCTACTACAATAAATTCTTACTAATATTGTTAATGCGAAACTGTCTGTTAGTCAGTCGCGCTTGCACGCCAAAACTACTGAACCGATTTAAATGGTACGCAGATAGCCTCAATCTTGAGAAAGGTCATGGGTTACTTTTTATTGCGGTAACTAAGACGCGGGCGAAAGTTAGTTTTTTTACATCTTTAATTTCTGTGAGACTTCAACGGTACTGAAATAAAAAAAAGCGTTTCTTAGATTGTTGTCTTTTTTCTGTTTGTTCTGGCTAATCTTTGGAAGGACTATGGATATGGAGTAGGCTAAGGCTATTCTATTTGAAACTAGCTTCGCTTCTAAGTTTTTCTATTTGCCAAGTGTTTTAAGTAAATAGTAATACTTACGTGTATCATATCGAAGTAATGCCATCCAGGGATGTTCGTCAAGGTCTGTTCGTACCCCACCCACTATTCTCTCGTTGTTATTGATGCCACAGATTCGTTCGTCAGGTAGAAGACTGGTGGACTCTCTTAGAGCCCTTGTCCCGGCGGTGGGCCCATTAGATCTAAATTCATTATTTGAAAATAGGAAGTGCGGTGGACAGCATATCTGTGAAACAAATAAATAAACACAAAGTTAGTACATGGGATTTTTTATGCTCTTTATGGTGCCTGAACAGACTGTGAAGTACCAAAAAGCCTCGACAGTGAACGGATTAACGTTTCATCTGTTTTTAAATTTTCTAGAACTTAAAAAGAAGTACTCAAGTTAAAATCGATCTCATAATATTATAGGGACCTATCTTCAGCATTAAACTGCGATGAAGAATAGCTCTAACATATTTCTTCACGTGGGTGTCGTAAAAGTCGACTAATCGATAAAAAATATAACAGCGGACGGGCAGCAGCATCCTACTGAGTAAAGTACCATCTCCCTGCAATCGCCAACCCGCACGTCAAGTGTGGCGATAAGCACAAGAATAGTTCAAGAACTAGAAGGCACCCGATAAAGAATAACGGATTATGGCTAAACTTTTGAAGTTGGGTAGAAAGCTGGTCTCAAAAATCCTTCAAAAGATATTTAATCCAATCTTAATCGGTTGAAAACCGTCGGAAACATGGTTTGGGAGTTTGGTGGTGCAGTACATGGTGGTGGTTTAGTTCCATAATCCACAAATTATATGCTTCGTAGGAATACATACAAAACTTCATGTCTCTGAATTGAACTCTACACTCGAACTAGTTGACGATTTTATATACCCTATATTCTATGACGGTTCTACGAATGGGCCGGCTCGACCGAGGTAGTACTATCCTCACATAGAAGACCAACTAAAAACGACAACATTATTGTTGTCGTATTTCGTTGGAGAGTGTGAGACAAATTTTGCAGCATCTCACTACCATGCTGCGTTCGGTGTTCGGCAAATTATTATGTTCGGGAGATGATTACTTGTGTATTTAAATACCTGTGAGTTTAAAAAATAGCTAGGTGTTTAGAACATGTAGTTATTTTTTGTAAAACTAGGTACAAATGTGTTAAAAAAATATTATGGTGACAAAAATCGGAAAACTAAGTTAATATACGACTAAGTAAACATATTTTCTTGCCTTAGGGACATCAAGCCCCTGAAACCCGCAGTGCAGATTCTGAAGTAGCTTTGTAAGCTGTGGAGTGCCACCATCCCTCTGGAGTTGTAAGTACAATCCTTGACAATCCTTTAACGGAATGCAGTTTGCGCCACCATTGCACCGCTCTGCAACACAAAAACTATTCAAATAAAGTACAGGGAAAAAACATGTGGTGACGAATTGAAAATACAGTGTAATCGCCCATTTTCAACCTGTCAGTGTCATTAAAGCTGATTGAGGGAGTACACGATAACATAAGAACACAGTACTCTTTTGTCTGTCCGTGCGGAAATCCTCTAAACTACTGATGGTCATGTTGGACCAGCTGTACCCGATAGAGATCGTTCTGGGACCAACTGAGTTGTCTACCGTAACTACGTCGACTACGGACCTCGTTCCGGGCCTAGCAGAACTGGAGTCTTCCTCTTTTATTACGGAAATCACAACCTTTAAGGGGATGAAATTATTGATGGAACTTTGAATAAAGAATCAATGGCCATTGAACCAATTTAGTATGAACGTAGTTTAGCCTTGTGGAAAGGAATAGAATAGTTTTTATCCAGTACACATCTCATAACCACTATATATTGTACAGAATCTGCCATATTTAGGGTTCCGTAGTTCATGACTCGGAGCCCTTATTGATTCGTGATGTCCGTCCGCCCTTTCGGGCGTCCTCGAACTACCGCCCAAACGGTTGATGCTAAAAAGATGAAACTGCATGAATATGTGTTGTTATTACATCGACAAAGTGCTATAATAAAATTATGAAAAATATTTTATTTTGGGTTCCTCCCGTACACGTAAAGTGGGGATAATTTCTGACGTACACCATTATAATTTATTTGCCTCATGCTGTGGGGTATCATTAGATAGGTCTTTTATAAACATCGCGGTAAAAAGTAACCTATGTCAGGCTCTAGAGTATCTGTGTACCAAATTTAATTTAATTCAGTTCCTTTTTCCGGGAAAGCCGGACAGAGTTATTTTCGCATTCATAATATTAATAGGAATTTATTATACTTATAAACTATTATTTATTTCAGATCTACTCAAACGTCACGATGAACGCATTTAGTTTACGCGATTGTTGAAGAGTTCAGTACAGGTCACAAACAAGCGTAACTTGGGAATTTCCAAGTAACGCTTGTTATCTGAGTAATAGGTTTAAGAAATACCTAAAGCAATTTTACAGATACAAACTTTACCATTTCCAATGGATTTATTATATTTCCAACTCTTCCAGCTTTCTTCTCCTAAATTTTATTGCGTGTTTCTAGACAGTTTAATTTTTTTCCGGGACTGCCCGAAGAGCATAACTCGATATGTTCATGGGCCGACAACAGCAAATGTTTTGATCGCATAGCATGACCATAGCAGCACACTAATGAAAAAACCTTTCTGCTATCGGTATCACGGTTGATCTATTTAGATGGTTTAAGTCTTATGTTGACAATAGGTGCCAGACTGTGGTGTTGAATGGGTACTCTTCTAGATCAGTTTTCATACCTTCCGGGGTACACCAGGGATCCCTGTTGGGCCCTCTCTTAAGTAACATTTTTATTAATGACATCAATTACTGTTTTCGACATTCCAAAATATTATTATATGCAGATGACATGAAAATAATAAAGCAAATAAATTCAATTGACGACGCTATGCAGGAGGACCTAGATAGATTTCAGGTGTAATGTCTGGGAAACAAGCTTGACCTGAATCCTGTCAAATGCAATATTAGCACATTTACGCGTAAACCTATCCCAATAATACATACCTACGTAAAAGCTATTAAACACCACATTAGCTAGAGTTAGCACAATTAGGGACCTTGGTGTCATATTTGACTTCAAGCTACTAGTTTAATGTGCATATCGTCACCTTAATTAAATAAGCATCTCGCTCGTTGGATTTTATTTTCAGTCTCGACAGACTTTAAGAACATGAAAACAATAACAATTCTATACTGTTCGTTCGTTCGCAGTCACCTTGAGTACGCCTCTCAAGTATGGAATCCATGCTATAACGTCTTAGAGGCTATACAGAGGAGATTTCTGAGGGACATTCAGTTTCGATCAAATTGCTACTAACCAGACTATTACAGCAGGTGTAAACAATTCCATCTTCTTCCGCTAGAGGAAAAAAGAAAAGTTGCTGATCTATCCCTACTATCCAGAATCACGAAAGGGTTAATATACGTTAGCGAACTGGTGAGTAAAGTTGGGTTGTATGTGGCATCTACTTTCCTACGTAAACCACATTTGCTACACACACCTAAAGCAAGTACAGCCTATAGGCAAAACTCATTTACCATTCGAGAGCGAGTCGTTTGTTCAACGCTGCTTGCCGGAGTGTTGATGTGGACTTGTTCATGGATGGAGGTAATCAGGTCAGGAAAACCCTGACTGACTTCTTCTTCGCCTCCAATAACCAAATGTGTTGTGTTGTGATTACTTCTACATTGATTGTGTCGACATTGACATTGTGCTACTGAGTGAATGTATATGTACTGTCTCTATTCATATTGTTCTATCTGTGAAAACTTATAACTGGCCTTCTTTTTTCTTATTAAGTTTGTATACTGCAATAATCCAACTGTAAGTTTTCCTTAAATTGTAAAATCAAATAAAATATAATATATATATAGATTTTGAAACTGATATACCGTCCAAGGTTCAATCTATCTCTATAACAAAATTCATTAATATCGGTTCAGCAGTTTAGGTATAAAAACGTAACAGATAGAGAAACAGACAGAGTTACTTTCGCATTTATAATATAAGTAGCGTTAAGAAACAAACGGCTTAATTTTCACATATTTACGGTTTTTCTTAATTGGACTAGATGACGTTATGTGTAAGATGTCCGTAATATTTTTTTGTTTACTTCATATATTTTAGCGCAACTTTCAGGACATTTTTGACAAGTGTGTGTGACAAAAAGTGACAACACTGCAGACCCACACATATTTAAAAAGCGGCCAAGTGTGAGTCGGACTCGCCCACGAAGGTTCCGTATCAGCAAGTAACATCATATAAAAGTTCTTGTAGTTCATTGTAACTTTGATCGATGTTTTATTAATAGTGTTTTGATTGAATGAAAGGTAAATTGCGGTTTACGATTTATGACGTATTAAAAAAAACTACTTACTAGATCTCGTTCAAACCAATTTTCGTTGGTAGTTTGCATGGTATATTTTTAAACAACATATATTTTTTTGTTTTATCACTCTCTTATTTTAGAAGTTACAGGGGGACACACACATTTTTCCACTTTGAAAGTGTCTCTCGTGCAAATTATTCAGTTCAGAAAAAAATGAAATTAGAAACCTCAACATCATTTTTGAAGCCTATCCATACATACCCCACACTTATGGTTTTGATGAAATTTTGTGTTTCAGTTCCAAGTATGAGGACCCCCAAAATGTATTGCTTTTTTTCTATTTTTTTGTGAAAATCTTAATGTGGTTCACAGATTACATCTACTTACCAAGTTTCAACAGTATAGTTCTTATGGTTTCAGAATAAAATGGCTGTGACATACGGACGGACAGACAGACATGACGAATCTATAAGGGTTCCGTTTTTTGCCATTTGGCTACGGAACCCTAAAAAGTGTCAATTTCTAAGTGCGTAATCTACCTTTTTTATTCATCTGAGGCTGTGATTTATATTAGTAAAAACCCGTTACGAATACTTAGTCATTTGTTTTAAATCGATTAATCCTTATGTGAACTCTGATCTGTCTTTATCATTTTTGATAATGAAGTTTTTAAAAATATTCTCATTCTTAGAAAAGAAACCAAATGACAAAATAAATATTTTTTTTCAACAACGCGTTTTTAATTCTATAGTGTAAATGTATAAATCGACAGTTTGTGTCGGAAGTGCGCGTCGATGCGTCACAGGCTCACAGGTGGCTCACTTACCCGAAATACTCGAAGCTGGTCAAAGTTGCCGTTACCCTTGGGCTACTCTTACCCAATTTTGGTGGACCCAGCCTCGCGACAAGACGGCTGTACTCAGGGGTCAATGACGCTGTATGGTGCACCGATCTGGGTGGTGATATTAGCCGTGAGAGCCATACGTGGTTTCTGCACCATATCAATCAATCTATCAAGGCATCATACGCCTCGGCCGAAACTCCCACGTGAGATTTGGAGGCGAAAGTGCTCGCCGAAGTTTATCCTGTTTTCCTTCTGACTTACTTCCGCGTGGATAGTGGTTTTGGCTTCTGTCTGCTTGAAAGTTGGCTTTGCTGCCATTGAGGCTCTTCAGCAGTCATCGTTTAGGTGGCAGGGCGGGAGAACGGGACTCGTTCCTTCCGACTGACTTTTACCGCAATTGTAACCTTCTGCGAAGACGTAATTTCGTAGAAGGAGGTACCGAAGAAAGCCCGGGAGGGCGACATCCACTCGGACTCAATTAGTCACCGGCGAACCGGGCAAGGAAGGTGCGCTTACCAGCGCTTTATGCGTATGAGGTCGTACGTCGCCTAAATAGAGAATTCAAATTCTTACAGTTCTAGTGTTAGCGTCAGTGAGGGGATTCTCTGGAAGGAGTCCAGATGTGATGTGATGTAATGTGGATGACATATGGTGACACTGGCTTTTCTTAATCCGTCACCACATAAAGAACCATCAATATTTCTTTAAATTTAATATGAGGATATAATTCGGATTTTCAGTGACATTAAAGTCAGCACTTGCCATTCCCGTTACTGTTTTTAGGGCGTTACTTTCAAACACGGTGCGAAGGAGCGACACGTAAGCGTTGCCAATAGGCATATATGTACCTACATTACTTTGTTACGACAAATTGTTAAAAATAGGCTTCTCCAATTACACGCCACTTAGTTCAGTTTCTGTGGATGCCCCCATAATCCATTCGCTTGACCCCCATAATTCCTTGGCAGCTTTTTGGGCAACTCTATTTTTGTACTGAGGTGTTATAAATTCATGAAACATAAAAAAAAGCTGCATGACATTTATATTGTAAGGACCATGTGTTGTTTATTTATTTATATACTACCCACGCAGCCTCATCTCCATCTCTTTTTGCCCGTAGCGTGATGTTATAACAGCGCGAACAAAATAGATATATGCTGTCGCAGTCCTTGTTTTAGAACTTCTACTGCTGGGGCCACACTAACGATAAAACATTAATTATCGCGATAATGGACCTACGCAAACAGGACCATGTTTGTGGGATCCGATACATTATAGTCTGAGAGCCGGTAGACATTTTGGAGTAGGTGTTTGAGGAATTTTGAAAATTTGATACATCTTCCATAGTGTCCTAACACAGAAAAACAGACATGGCATGGCTGAAAGTAGTAGTTACTTAACAATTCGCATTTTTTTAAAACCTGACAAGTAGAAAATCTGACTACATAAAAGTATACATTAGAAAGAAGTAAACTAAGTTATCTATATCTATACAAATAAAACCAGAGTGTTTTTAATATCAAATGAACCATTTCTCACAAAATGCATAATAATAATATGAGAGTAAAAGGATACTTACAACAAAAAGCATTTTTTTGTATTTTTGTCTGTCTATCTGTTTGTGTCGGTTGATTTCTGAAACGGTTGGACCGATTTGGTCGGGACATTCACTAAAAGAGAGCTGATGACCGTAGGAGTAATTTTGGCAATATTTTTTTAATAGCATTGCTACGCGGCTTTACTCGCAATTTTCGATATTAATCGCGGGTAACACCTCGGGACTCAGCTAGTTCTAATTAAAACGCTAGAATTTGATAGTTGTTAGTGGTGTAACTATGGATCTGGTAACAAGTTGAGTAACTACGATAATGTGACAGTGAATCGGGTAAAATTATCCACAGTGACACTTTTGGTGGCAATTTGGTGTGACTACGGATTGGTTGAGGATTTCACCTCACGTAAATTACTAATGTGATACTTAATAAATAAATAAATATTGCCCATAGACAAGTGGCCTTAGGTGATTCGAAATGATCACCGAAGTTAAGCAACGATGGCGTGGTCACTACCTAAATGGGTAACATGGACATGCCCCAAATGGTTACCCATCAAAATATCATGATATTTTATGAGCGTTTACGTGATTCGAAAGTTACGTTATGCAGTCGGTCTCGGCTTTTATCATAAGATGACAGTTGTGGAGCTTATTTGGAGGTTCTCGGGCGGCTTAAAACATCCAACGACAAGATTACGTGCTAATGCACGAAAGTCATGTAATCATTACTTCCGTGTACATCCAATGACAAATCTTGTGGTTAACATTGTAAATAAGGCAAACCAGCAAAAAACCCTGACCTGTGATGGACCCGAAAAGATAATTAAGTAATGAGTTGTTTGAATTCGATATTATCTGTGTTTATTCGCAAACTGTACTCTCCTACTAGCTAGTCTCTATCCTAGGTGTGATTGAATAGACTTCCAAAGACCAAACCATAGCATGCAGTACAACAACCAGCAGTTATTGCAAACAAAATGCAGTACATGCGATCTCATGTTACTGAACGTTGCTGGAGGAATGTAGTCCTTGGCACGGGATCGGAGTTTTTGCACTGAGCGACCGACTGAGAGAGGACGTTGCTGAATACTCGCAACCGGACGATATCAAATAATGAACATTAAATATTGAATATAGGAATACAAATGTTGAACAAGTAGCAAGCACTACATTTCCTGGTTTAAAGGTGGATCAAAACTGTGACTGGAAATGTCATGTAGAATACGTCTGTGACAAACTTGATAGATTTATATATGCATTAAAGAGAGTAAGAATGAGAGTATCAACCGAAGCTGCACTATGTGCAAATCACGGCTACGTTTCTTCCGTGCTCTCATATGGTCTTTTGATGTGGGGCCATTCGGGGGATGTAACCAAAGCATTTAAAGTTAAAAAAAAATGTGTGAGAGCAATTTGTGGAGCGGGGTATATGGACAGCTGTAAGCCTCTATTTAAGAAGTTTAACATATAAAAGAATTGTGAATATTTGTCTGACAACATCCAGACAACAGGAAGATGTTTCCAAAGGGAATGTAGTTTCGAGACATAAACTTAAATTACATTTACCTCAATGTAGGCTCCAAATGCACAAAAGGAATTCTTACATAAGAATTCTTTTTGTGCATTTGAGCCTTTATTACACCTTTAGGTGTATAATAATCTACCAAACACCATTAAAGAGCTACCTTTAACTAAAAAAAAACAGAATGGCTGAAAGAGAAATGTTTCTATGATATAAAGGAATATAATTAGTTAAGTCATATCGCGAAGAATGAAAGTAAGATTTATGGAATGTTAACTTGTGGGTATCATCTGAATTTTGTTCAATAGACATTTATTATTATATAGATAGCTAGACATGTTTTAATTTAATTTAACGATAATTGAATTCTTGTTTGACATAAAATAATATATTTTGACACAAATAACATCTTTGACATTACATGTGATAGTTCCATCATTACCTAATAAATATTTGCATACCATATTTAGTGGTAGGATGTAAATGGGCCATGTTTATAAATAAGATCATACTCTGTATACCTACATTAAATGATTATAATTATTATGATCAGCACCAGCGACGAGGAAATTTGCCTCAGCCACGCTACCTCTGCTAAAAGGCTCTCAGAAGTTGATCTATTTCCTAGGAGCTTAAGAGTATCAGAACACCTGCATATAAAGTCCGTCATATAAAGTCGGCCATCCGTTGGTATATGTTGTCGTACTGGAATTACGATGACCTCCAGAACGACTACGTATATACTGCAGTACATGCAACTCAGCGATAGTCGTAAACTCTGACGCTTCATGGACTAAAATGGCAACGCATCACAGGAGTGTTTGCCTCCCAATCTCTATCTAGGAATTCGTAAATTTAAATGTTTTAAAAGTTAATGATTTTAAAGCTATAGTAAAATGTAAGATACGTTATATAAACTCATTTTTGAAACAAAGTAAACAATACTTACGGCTAGCAGCTACAGAAAATGTAACCACTAGAAAATATATAATCACAACTATTTTATCACACTGACTTTTCATTTTTAAAATTAAACAAGAATAAAACAAGACTGTCAATAATATTGTGGTTGAGAGGACGGTCGGCGCGAGAGTGATCGCCCGAGACACAATATTAAGCTTATCAATAAATAAACATTTAAAAAAAGTTTAATATAACGTCTCACTGTTGGGGACGGGTCTCCTCTCAGGAGAGGGTTAAGCCCATACGTCCAAGTTGGCCGAATACGGGTTCGGAACTGGCAAGACACGTTGTGGCTACGTAATCTTGCTGTTGGATGTTTTTAAGCCGCCCGAAGGCCTCCAACTAAGCTTCATGACTGTTTTCTTATAATGAAAACAGGGACCGACTGCTGAGCAGTAAATTCATGAAAGAATTGCAAACAAACAAGTCGGTTTCGCGTTGTAGCTATAACAGACGTTGACATAAAATTTAAACATCCTATGTCACTCAAACTTTTACTACAAATCTATTGACACATCACTCGATAAAATCTGTTAAATAGTTTAGGCCCAGATGAACATTCAAACATAGACTGGTTTCTTTCGAATTCGATGTAGTGGCGACGAGGATACGTATTTTGCATACGTTTGACCACAATGTACAGACGTGGAAAACGTATAAAGGTCGAATACTACAATATTTTATTGCAAATGATATCTACGAGCAGACAGATTCATCGGGCACTAAAAGGAAACCGATTCTTCTTAGTGCACTCGCGGAGGATACATTTAGGCTCGCTACAGATTTAGCATTGCCTAGAAATATCGAGGACGTACCATATGATGACCTGTTATCGCTCCTGGATAGCCAACTTCACACCGAGGTGTGCCGGTTTCGGAAAACGACACAATTTTTACTCAGCTGTTCAGAACGTGGGGGAAAGTCACTCCCAGTGGGCGACTAGATTGCGAGGATTATCGGAAAGGTGTGGGTTCCTAAATGACGAGGAGGCGATCAGGGACCCGTTCATAATGGGATTGCAAGCAGGGCGAGAAAAGGAAAAGCTGTATACTCAGGAATTGTCCGGCTTAGCTCGAGTCGTGGAGATGGCGGAGAATTTGAGCCTCGCGCAAGCGGCTCTCGCAGCCAGCGAAAGCGCGGCTGCGCACTCGTACGCTTCTGACCTTCAGCTTTTTAAGATTTCGAATAACGGTCGAAGTGTAGTGAAAACTAAGTGTAGTGTTTGTGGGTATACAAATTACAAATCAACGGAATGTCAATTTGCTGGTTATACGTGTAAAAAGATGTCACGACAAAGGCCATTTACGGAGAATGTACACAAAAATTAATTACGTGTGTATAGTTAACCGCGGGGGCGAGGCTGATGAAGACGGTAAGATTTATTTTATACGATCAATTAGGGGGGAGCCCACAGTTTTTATTAATAATATTCCTTATAAATTAGTTCAAAATATGACCACTGTATCCGCTGGTGTAGACATATTTCTCCATCGTCATTTAAAATGTGTACAACGCCATCTATTGAGTAGTAAAAAAATCATTTGCATCGGTTGCTTGCGCGGGAGAAGGGGGCGCGCTATGCACCGATACATACCTACTTAACATTCCTCCCCGCCAATACGCAGTGTCTACGACAAGTGTTATCCCTAACCATCTCCGCCATAGCCTAAAATAATAGATTTAGAAGAAACCCTTTATATCAATCTGAAGAAAGCAGCCATTCTAAATACATGCAGATTCGTTACGAAATTCATGCAGTCAGACTTAACATAAAATTCACCACACGCTGTATTTACTTGGTTTTGGCCCGTAAATGTAGCAAAAACCAGCCTTAGAGCTGAAAAAAAAGAACAATCCTGATAATAATAATATTAATACGTTTAATAGGAGGTATTTCTTAGGTTTTGCGTCCTATTCAATCCTCAGTCTGTCTATAGTCAAGTGACAACTACCATTTAGACACAGTGGCTTTGACACTTGGTGCGAGACATGTGTGCAATGGTACATACTTCACTTATTTTGCTATACAGATAATTAGATATATTTTTATAATTGAACTGTGCGAGCTTCGTTCTACACCTTTGCTGTGCTGGACATACACTAAAAAATCTGCGTTTGTAAGCACCCTACTGTACCACATGTCACTGATACTGCCTATCAGAGACATGTGGTACAGTAGGGTGCTTACGGAGGATAGTGGACACCCGCGGGATGAATAGGGGTGGTGACACTCTGTATTCTTAATCCGTCACCACACGGACTAAAATTGCTTTGTTCGAGTAAATAGTACCGTATATAGTTTCATATACATTTGGTGAAAAATAAAACATTATTTGCTTAAAATTTTAATACTCATAACTTTAATTAGAAAAGCGTCAAATTATATTTTTCGGTGTGTATAATGACGAACGTCATATCAAACAAGAAAATATACGACTTGATACGCTTTTTTATTTTATTTGTAAAAACAACGATGCCGTCATATAGCGGCTGTAATACAATGGTGAATGGAGTCACTAGAACGTTGTCTATGTAATGCTTTGGTTTCCTAGGATAGTGGTGACGTCCTATAGCGTCCGTAGGCGTCACTAGAACGTTGTCTATGTAATGTGCGTCCTCGTTGATCCAAGAGTGAAACTCATTTTATACATCGATCCGGTAAAAAAAACACAAATACGTGTTAAAAAAGCTTCATCGCTATCAATAAAACGTTCACGAAACCATCTAACACCGACAAGACGGCCGTAATACAAATGGTGGCACCTCTTTTTGACGTTACGGGTAGTAACTATTCAGTAATCTGTGGTTACGGTGTCAGTTACCGCTCTCTAGGAAACCGCGCCATTTTGTTTACATAGACAACGTTCTGATGTTGTCATTCACCGATAAATTACGGCCGCTATATGACGGCACCGCTATCCTAGGAAATCAAAGCTTTACGACTATTTCCAATAGACAATGTAAATAAGAGAGAGCAGTTGACAATTACAGTTACTCTTGGATTCTGCTCATGCTTTCCATCAGGCAGGGTAGAATCACTTTGGTAGGCTAAATATAAAAAAAAAAAAAATATCAAACTGACTTCTCGTTATAAAGCACATAGTTATAAACAAATGATTAGATTATAATATATTGTCTTAAAATATACTGAGAAACTTTAATATGACACAAGTATTTAAATTTACCTGTTTTGGTTTCTCGTCATACAACTTTTTTATGCATAAATTATCATCATGTTGTAAAGAAATAGGTAAGTTAATCATCAACAGCCTTTAACAGTCCACTGCTGGACATAGGCCTCTCCTTTGAAAGGAGGTTTTGGCCTACTATACCACGCTGGCCAGACGGGTTGGTAAAGGGTTTGTTTCAAGTTTTCCTTCTCTTAGCAGTGATGTTAGCTGCTTATTTTGTTCTTTTAGTCGCCTCTTACGACACCCATGGAATGAATAGGGGTGGTGACACTTTGTATTCTTAATCCGTCACCACACGGACAATTAATATTAGTAAGTTAATATTTTTCCTTATTCTCATTTCATCTTAACTAATACTTTTCCTTATTCTAAGAGTGAATGTTACGAGGTTGCATATCTATCTATTCCTATATCAACATATAAAATTTTCTTGTCACAACGCTAGTTGCCAACTCCTCCAAAACGTCTTGATGGATTCTTATAAATTTTGTGTGTTTATACATTAGGTCTTTGAGATTACAGGCTCGAATTTCTACAAGTCTTGACATAATATGTTACTGGCAAATACATTGCCACACTAATGCTAATACTTGACTTGGCGCTCGGCAGCTGAGGACATATGGGTTTTAGTGACGTTTCGTTCTGACAGTGGCATTGTTAAACTACATGTATGATGTACCCTATATTTATGTAACCAAAGTGGAGGTAACTCAATAAATGCTCAGTTAGTAAACTTCTCTGTTATGCTTGGCATTAATTTTCATTCCAATCCTAATGATATATTTTTGGTACTTAGTGACTTTAATATGCTATCCGTCACAAACCGTCAAAAACATGGATTTTTGAATGACTTCACAACCTCACATATGGAATCTGGGGGTCAAGTGCATGCTGTGTTTACCGATTTTAGCAAGGCGTTCAATCTTATCGACCATTCGCTCCTTCTGCAGAAGTTGAATAACGCTGGAATACACGGTAACTTATTCAGGTGGTTTTCTTCATATATTGCAAATAGATCTCAGGCTGTTGCGATTAACGGTTTCACGTCTGCTTGGATGCCGATCTCTTCTGGTGTTCCTCAGGGATCCCTGTTGGGGCTTCTGCTCTTTATTATTTTTATTAATGACATTAGTTCATGCCTGGAACACGCGAGGTTTCTTTCCTATGCAGACGATACAAAAATATTTATGGCGATCAATAGTCCTTCTGATTGCGAGCTGCTGCAGAATGATCTAAATAATTTAAAAAAATATTGTAGTATAAATAAGTTAGACTTAAATGTATCCAAGTGTTTTGCAATTAATTTTACCCGTAAAATCAGTACCATTAAATTTTGATACACCATTAGTAATGTACCGCTTGGTTACGTGGACTCAATAAAGGATTTAGGCGTTATACACGATTCTAAACTGATATATGATAAACATATTGACTTCATCGTGAAAAAAGCTAACAAAACCTTAGGTTTTATCATTAGATCTTTGGGATTGTGAGCAGCCGAATCAACCACGTCTAGGAGTATAATGAAATATATTTAAGGAACTAGTACAACTTACTATAGCTCTCTTCACAATAAGCTTCTAGAAGCTTCTCAACTATATATATATATACAGATTGTGTCAATAATGACATGAGTTTGAATTTATATTATGAATAGTTTAGCACCAGATCTACATCAAAATTCAAAAATATTAAACCTCTAAAATACTGTATTGTACACTGGTGCGCAGTATCCTCGAGTATGCGTCTGAGGTTCATAGCCCGCATTATGCTGTAGTTGATCGTATCGAGTCCGTTCAAAAGAAGTTCTTGAGATTTTTGCAGTATAAGTGTAACGGCCTGGCCACGAGTTTTGGTCTTAGCGAAAAGCGGAGCGGCGTCGGTGAGCGGTGCGTTTTGCACGCCACGAACCTTAGTAGCGGATAGTTGCAGCGGCGACGGTGGACGTATTTAGGTAGTCGAAACGTGTTAAAAATCATGGCGTTATAAAAATTATCCCCTGTCTGTTTAGAAACATCATTTTTTTTTTAAATATGATAGAATGAGTGCACGAACTAAATAAAGATCGGTATTTAGATGGTGGATTAAGTGACCTATACGAAGGTCCTACCTATAAGAAGTAAGTTATGTTTCCAAGTGTTTTGCTAAGTAGGTACTTAGAGAGAGAAAAAACTTTAAAAACTTGTCAACTACTTACATTGCGTATAAGACATACTAGTAGTTTCGTGTGTAGTTATATCTACAGACAAAACTACTGCTATGTAAACTGTTTTGCTAATTAGGTACCTACTGACAGAGAAAAAAATTAACTTTTAAAACTTGTCAACTATCCACCTACATTACGTAAACATACCAGTAGTTTTGTCAACATATCAGTAGCTTCGTTTGGTAGGTACCTAGGTTCTATGTTTTTGTGTTATCAATTTAAATTAAACGTAAGTACCATTATATTCCGGAAAACATTGTTTAATTTCTTCCCACAACCTTTTTATATTTATGTTGGGGATATTTTGACATCCATATAGGTGGTCTATTTAAATTTCTGTTATAAAAGCCTCGGTATCCATTACGGCCATAAAATCGTCTAAAATTTTTTGTTTTTATTTAACGCCGCTGAGTCCGTCACTCCTGCACCGCCGTCCACGCCGCTCTGTTTCGTGGCGTCGCACATACTAACTTGTGCCTTTGTTCCTGCCGCTCTCCATACCGCTCGCCGCTGTAGCAATTCGCTCGGCAAAAACCGCTAGCTTTTTCGCTATGAGCGGCGACTCGTGGCGTGCCTCGTACATTTTTATACTTTTGATATTACCGCTCGGCGTTTCGCTCTTAGCTGCCGCTCACAGCGGAAAGGTCGTGAATGGGCCGTAACTATTGATCGTAGATATGTTACAAGATGCAAAAAGTTTCACTTTTTACCCTTAGCGAATAGACGTACTGTTTCTGATATCATAACCTTGCTAAAAATCATAAACGGAAACATAGATTGCTCAATTCTTCTCGAGAAAATTAATATTAGAGTACCACATAATTTACGTGTTAGACACAATCCACCCTTAGGAGTACCTCGAACAAAAACTATGCACCGCCAAAATTCATTTATTAATAGAGCGAGTAAATCTGTCAATGAAATGCATAAATTTAGCAGCGAGTTTGAGCTTTTTAGATCTAAGCGTTCATTTATCAAAAAGCATATGATTCAACATTTCTTAAACCCAATCCCCGGATCGTACCAATGTATCAGCTCCTTTTTTTTATTTATTTTTGGTTTTGTCACACCTGTATTCTCAACCCAAAAGGAATAATGTCTGTTGTTTTGTTGCTTTTTTTAAGTATTTTATTTCTGTTTTTTTCTTTCTTTATTATTACTAGTCGTAGCGTTGCATCTAATTGCGAGTACCTGTAAATGGCTTTGTTGTTAACTAGGTTTAATGTTGGTATAGGGTACCGTCTGGCCAGCGTTGTATAGTAGGCCAAAACCTCCTTTCTAAGGAGAGGCCTATGTCCAGCAGTGGACTGTTCAAGGCTGTAGATGAAGATGATGATGTTTAATGTTTATCTTATAATATTTAAGCTATTGGTATTCCGAACAAAATATAATAAATAAATAAAATAAAACTTATAGATGTCCGGTTTTGCCGCCTGCTCTGTCTGTGAGCAAGAATCTTGCCAAGATAGCATATCTTGCAAACGAGATAGCAAAGCGAGACAAAGTGCGTCTTCCCAAGGATTTCCAGATATTCCTTTTCGAGGGTGCATCTGGTAATTTTACATAAATAATGAAAGTGTTTTAACCGATGACTTGAACTAGATTTTCCGTGTAATAAAAATAAATCATTTATTTGGAACAAGTTCAGTTTTACAATGAATTAACCTACTAAACTTCAGATCATTTTGTCTGCGGGATTAGCGCTTGTTTATACGTCCAGGCGACGTTATTACGTGGTCCCTGGACCTCTTCTACCACAGGCGCAGAGAGACGAACGTTTCGAAACGCAAATAAAAAGAGGTTCCGCGGAGACCAACACTCTTGAATGCCAGCCATGTCAATTCCAGCCACACTTCAATTTCATATATATTTCTAAATACAAAATGATAGCGACTAATTTAGAATGTCTTTATAGGCATTTTAGAATAAACTGACAATCACGAAAAAAAAGAATTATGGGTCACTATATATGTTTATTGGAATTAGAGCAGTAATTCCTGAAATTAAAAGATAAGAAAGTTATCTGAAATATTAAGAAACCAGTACAAATAATATTCTAATACGTCTAATAGGCTTTTTTAAAAATGACACCAGTATTCTGTTCGCTGCAAAGTGTTTGAGCTGCAATGAAGAAGTACCTATCTATATATAAGTATCGATAAAGAAGACTAAAGAAGATACTTCTTTATCGTCTAAACAATTACATTACGTTGTGGCGACTTCCACATTCAGCGCAAGCAAAAACATACAACAGCGCCATCTACCGAAGGAACATTGAACTACGGAGAAAACACGTAACGATCTATACGGAGTGACTACTAATCCTGCATCGCGAAAGTAATATTCTCGCGCCGATTAGCATATATACAACATCCCAACATCAACTGTTGGGCAGTGGCCCACCAGGCATGATCACCTCGCCTGGTCGGAGGATCCTCCCTTTGTGTTGGAGGAACACGTCACCCGTTCCTCCACAGTGGTGACCCCGACGTGATGGGAAGCAGCCTTCAAGAAAGCAGATCAGCAGCGCCATCTTGTTCACTCCCGCAGCGATGTCTCAGCCAGCCAGCAACCTCGGCCTCAACAGGGATACCACACGCAGGACGCGACCGCTCCAACCTGGTTACCCCTACGGCCTCAACAGCGTCTAGGCACAGCACTCTGCACCTACGGTCCACGTAAGAAGAGCATCTCTCTCCCGTCTACGCAGCAGCCAGCCACTACGCAGCAACCGCCCCGACTCACTGGGGACTTCACCGCAGCACCGCGCACCGCAAGCGATTCCGACTCACTGGGATCAGCGGACTTCAGCCCCGACTCACTGGGACTAGCGGCATACAGTTCCGACTCACTGGAACTAGCGGCACTCAGTTCCGACTCACTGGAACTGCTCACTCCTGGCACTGGCAAGCTCCACAACAGAGCACAGACAGCTGTCTCATTATATCGACCTCCGGTCTTGGAGGGGAGTGATGTGGCGACTTCCACATTCAGCGCAAGCAAAAACATACAACAGCGCCATCTACCGAAGGAACATTGAACTACGGAGAAAACACGTAACGATCTATACGGAGTGACTACTAATCCTGCATCGCGAAAGTAATATTCTCGCGCCGATTAGCATATATACAACATCCCAACATCAACTGTTGGGCAGTGGCCCACCAGGCATGATCACCTCGCCTGGTCGGAGGATCCTCCCTTTGTGTTGGAGGAACACGTCACCCGTTCCTCCACAACGTCAATAAAATTTGAAAGGATGTTACACTAAGATGGTTTTACTATTTTTTAAATGTTTGAAAGCCCCTCGGGCCCTCACCCCACGGGGTATGCTGTGGTGTGGTGTGCCGGGATTGGACCAACTAAAAACCACAAGCTGTAGCAGTTTACACTGATATTCGTCGTCATGGGGAAGTCAGATCTGTCCCATTAGGGTAAGCTGGTACCCCTGACACCCTGGAACCCCTGACACAGTAACTATAGATACATAAATGCTTCAAAGAGATTTTTATATTTAAAAACAGTTGCTATACAGGTTAACCATGAGTAAAATATATACCGTTATTATTATTTATCATCATAATCATCATCACCACCAACAATCCATAATATCCTACTGCTTCTCATTTGAAATTGATTATATATACTTCACGGTAAATCAAAGTCTGAAAACTAGTAACTTAGGACGGATCACAATTAATTGTATCACAAATACTTCTTCTTTAGGTACCATCTCCACGGAGGTGGGCGACCATATGTCAGTGTCTGCCCCTTGCTTCTGTCATGCGAATCAATGTTTCTGTGCTGTCCACCTTCAATTAAGTATTAGTAATGCTTTAATTTCTACTTTGTAAAGGAGAATGACAAATCCTTTAACGCAGCCGGTACAGGATGCATAACTGCTTATATGTACCATTTAAGTGATTCATTCTAACTTTTTTGGTATAGTTATCAAATTTTGAACTGTGCTAAAAGAATGATTTTTCTCAAAAAATTATTACAACTACAATTACGAAATGCTTAAAATCAGCTTGGCTTGAAAATTAGATGGCGTTGTGGGTACCTTGTTTGAGTGGATCCCTAATATAAATTGAATTAACTGGTGTACAATAAAGTGAATGCAGACCTCCTCAATAAACTAGACGGCCTTCTCAATAACTGCATTCGATTCGTTTTCAATCTTCGCAAGTATGATCATGTGTCTACTTTACGTTCTCAGCTGCAATGGCTCCCTATTCGTCAGCGCCGCAGTTTGCGGGCTCTGACTACACTCTTTTCTCTCCTCAACTCCCTATCATTACCTGAATACCTCGAACCTCATTTCCGTTTCTTATGCTCCAATCACGACCGAAGCCTCCGGTCATCCAACAACTTACTTCTTCTGTGTCCCTCTCACACCTCCAACTTTACTCAACTCCTCTTTTTTTGTGCAGTCGGTCCTACTATGGAACGCGCTGCCCACCGAAATCAGAATGTCCACAAATCGCTTTAGTTTTAAAATGAAAGTGCGCGAATTGCTTCAAAGTGAATTACAACATGTGCAATAAGTTTAAAATAAATAAATAAAGTTCATTCTACTCTATAACTATTTAACGCAAAGTTCTAAAAACTAAGAAATTTCGAACGTTATTGTCAATGATACTAAAACAATTACTACCATGAGATACTCAAGAGGTACAGACATCTCATATATTCCTATTCTCTATTTCGAACATTTCGGACATCTTACACACAACATCATCTAGTCCCAAAGTAAGCAGAGCTTGTATTATGGGTACTAAGCAACTGATATAAGTACATAAACATATTTTTTTTATAAATACATACATATTATACATAGAAAATACCCAGACTCCGAAACAAATATTTCTGGATCACACTAATATTTAGTCCGACCCGGGAATCGAACCAGAAACCTCTTGATCAGCAGCCGAAACCTCTTGACCAACAAGGCAGTCAATCTTTTATTAACCTTTATTATATTGTTTAATTTACAATATTTTTAAGGTACCTGCATGTACTACGAATTTATATTTCAAGTATAAAAAAATAAAGATTCCGTAAAAGCTCAGTCGAAATAAGGTTAATTTATTATATTACAATTAAGATCGCATATTAGCTAGCATCCAGTTAACATAACTTCCAACGCGGGTGTAGACTCCGGGCCACCCGGGAGTTCCACAAGGTGAAGGGCCGTAGGAAACAACGCCGATGACCATCCAGTTGTTGGCGGCGGGCGCTTGGCCCATTAGCGCACCGCCAGAGTCTCCTCGACACGAGTCTTGGCCGGAAACTCCGCCCGCACACATCTGACTGTTTACTATCCCCCGATTTACTCTCTCGTATACACTAGCGCATTCGTTGTTCTGAACTACTGGTACCCTTACTTTTAACTTTACGTCGGATTCGCTACCTGTAATGAAAATAAAGATCGATAAAAAAAAAACGTTTTAAATATTTATTCCTTTACCAAACCCATTTCTGGTACATAAGATATGTTTAAGCAATTTCGTTATATGTGTCATTAATTTGAAGATATAGGATAACATATTAATTTATATATAATATGTACTAGTTGCCATGTAACCTATTTCTGATCAAAGAAGTTGTCCCAGGAAAACTGTTTTCCGACTCGATTAGTATTTTTTGTTTGTTCCCTTAGAACCTATCTCAACTACAAACTTATTAGGTACTAACCGAAATTGTTTTAGTAAAAAATGATACAGTAAAAAATAAAAGCCGAAAGTTTATTAAAATGTTTAGTGATTTAAAAAAGGTAATTTATCCCTTCAACAAACAAATCAAGTTTTGATATTTTGGTCCAAGTTTATGAAAGCTAAACTCTCGTGGAAGCTACGACGAGTAACAACGAGCATTAAGAGCAAAATTATAGTCGTTGAAAACATAGAAAATATATATTTTTTGAAATAAAGTAAAGTTATAATCTTACGTGTTTCTGTCTTGCCCCATCCAGCTACCTCCATATCGTAACCTTCATATGTGCCCCGTTGAAGTTCTCTGGTGAGTGGTAGGCAAATAGGCTTGACGAAATCTATAAACGAAGAATAATTTACCATAATGTGTAGATAATAATATAGTAATGTGTAATATGATAACAATTCCCACGTCAATTTAACTCTAATGGGAGGTTAACACGAGGAACGAAGACACATTTCACACTTCAAACAAACGCTATTTAAAATTCAGTACTCCAAATATTGAAACTAAGAAAAAGAACACATTATAGAGAAGTATTTATTTCTTCATTTGTGTCTCATTCTTTCTTCGTTATTTCTTCGTTACCATGTTTGTCGTTTAGTTATATCGTACTAGATCGGACTCCCATGAATGAACTGAAAGTTGACGGGGACTTATAGGCCGGCTCACCGTCAACACCGGTTTCCTCTACAGCTACGGACCCCCCAATATATTCTGTTCTGTCTCTCAGTGGACAATAAATGATTAAATCGACCATTAAATATTTATTGTGTTTAGTCTTTAGAGTATCTTTACTCTAAAGACTAACCATCTTACCATTAAATTGTGCATGGCGCGAAAGCCTCAACAACGCAATGTCATTATGTTGGTTGGTATCTTCAGGGATATATTGTTCATGGGCAATTATTTGTTCCACCGGTATATCCTGCACTGGTGGAGCGCAATCGTCCTTGATACAGTCCACCGTATTTGATGTGTTCCACTCGCCAAGTCGAACTTGTGACCTAAAAAAAATTATCAATCGGCTTGATGTACGAGTACATACATATGTATATTGTTTTAAGACTGATATTTAAATGAAGAAAAATATCTCAACGATCTTTTGTTTTGGTTACAGAGGAAGTGTCTCTCGCTCAAGCTAATTAGTTTAGAAAAAAAATATGTTAGAAACCTTTTGAAGACCTATCCATAGACATCCCACGTATGGGTTTGATGAAAAATAGTACATTGTTCACCGAGGGAGGAAAGGAACCGATTACTAGCGAGGGAGCAGTTTGTGGCCCGAAGGCGCAGCCTAGGGCCACAATACTCCCGAGGTAGGAATGGGACTTTCACCCGAGTGCTACACAGTGCTTTATACTACACCTGTGAGGAACATTTAAAGTATTTATAAAATAAAACCAAAACGTAAGACACCATGTAAGACACAATTTAGCTTAGAATTTGACATAATATTTATGAATATTTCGCGCTTCTTTTGTTTTTTTTTATTCTTCACCAAAGGATGTCAGTGGCACGGAGATTCCATATTTAAATTATATGAAAACTCTTTGGGCAGGCGCGCGCCATAGATCAGATAACACATGAGAAATGAAAATTCATACAACTTTCTCTCCCGCTAAAACACGTTAGAAATGGATTTTCATACATTTTTTCCTCCCGCTTATTTAGGTCTAGGAAAAGACTAACTTTCTCTTTTCATTTTCAGGGAATAATGAATACTGTTCCGATCAGGTGTAGTATAAAATATATTTGAGTTCTAGTTCTAAGTAGGGAACCCCAAAATGTATTGTTTTTTTTCTATTTTTGTGTTAAAATATTAATGCGGTGCAAAAAAGTATATATAAGTATAATATCAGTCAACCTAGCTTTCCTACTACAAGCCCTGCTTAGTTTGAAGCTAGATAGCGTTGTTTTTTTTTTTTTTGTTCATGTCCGAAAAAGTCAATTATTAATTTATTTATTAAAGTTGGCTCACAATTATAGTTCACGCTACAGGCAATAGAAACAGATCGGGATGTATGGGTCAGCTAGTTTAGAAGAAGTAGATAAACATTCTGATAACAAAAAGTGACATAGGAAAATACCACCAAATAATTGTTACAAGTTGTTTTTTAACATTAGTTATTACTAACACTCCAAAAAAGAAAGCAGATAAACTATCTCTACAACTCGACCTTTTCTAAAGATCGAGGCATACTTATGCTCTCGTGCATAATTTTTTTAAAGTTTTAAACAGGAACAGTAACAAACAGTTGGACAAATCAGATACACCTCGATCTTGGGAGAAAATCGAGGTGATTTGTCGAACTGGGCGAGACATCCAGTTGGTTACCCCAGATATCGTGGCCGTATATGTTTTCTTCTCCATTCGCTTCAGTGGACAACCGCGAGGAGTTGACGTGTGTGCCGTATGTCGCTTAAATAGAGAGTTTACTTGTAACGGTACCCGCGCTAGTGCGGACATGTGCTACGAGGGGTGTAGTATTAATATCTGTACCCGGATCCCTCTCATTACAGGCTCTTCTCAGGCACAACACACAGCCCCGACACAAAACCCGGCGGGTTGACGGTATGTGGGGGTTTCCACAAGTAAAAAAAAGAATCGCTCGCTGAGATATCGCACGAGCCATACCGTGAATACGGACCTTGGGGAGCATCAAATCGGAAATTGGGAATATGCAGTCCAAGATCGAATAGAGTGGCGTTTTCACCTAGACGCACTTTGGCTCGAGTCGAAGGGATTAAGTAATTATTATCACTTACAGTCTAAAGGTCTTCGGTAAGTCCGAGCCCTTGACGCAATGTGCAGCAGTTAGAACATATCGAGATGATATCAGAACACCTCCGCAGTAGAAACCCCATCCGTTAGCTGAAATTTAAAATAAAATATATTGTGAAATGCAACTGATGAAATAATATGGCAAATAACTATTAACCGCAAACTAAAGCTAATGAAGTTATAATTATGTATTAGTTCATGCACTCACACAGGCAGATAGAGGGATGGGCAACAAATGTTTCTGCAGCATATTCGTACATTAAAATCAAGTATAACCTTTCATCTTTAGATTTATAATTATCGTATTTTCAATCAATATCAAATTCGAGTTAAAAGTTGTGGCAATATAAATAGCTTATATTAAATAGGAAATGAAAAAGCTTAAAATAACTGTAAGGAATAAAGGCTAGGAAGAAGAAATCATAATACAATTTTTATAGTAATGAATTACAATATCAGGCAAAAAATAATTCTAATAGGTATTTCATTTTACACAATCTACAAGTCTTTAATTTCTAAAAGTGTTTCAAGTGAAAACTAATACTTACGTTTATCATATCGAAGTAATGCCATCCAGGGATGTTCATCAAGGTCTGTTTGTACCCCACCCACTATTCTCTCGTTGTTTTGGATGCCACATATTCGCTCGTCAGGAAGAAGACCGGTGGGATCTCTCGGGGATCGCGATTCGACATTGGGCCCATTAGTTCTGGCTTCATCACTTTGAGTTAAGAACTGTGGTGGACAGCATATCTGTGATAAGGAAAATATTTCATTGGTACATAGGCTTTTTATGTTATACTTTTCTGAACACGTTGAAGAAGGTTGAACAGCTTGGACCAAAAACCTGTGGTCGGCGATAGAATGGGAGACTGGGCGCAAAATGCAACCTGTTCGCAAAATATTTATATAATTATAAGCCGACAGACAGATGGAAGCCTCTGCGGGTTCTGGATAGAGCCTATCAGGGCGCGGGGTCGAAATCATCATCATCATCAGTCTATCGCAGTCCACTGCTGGACATAGGCCTCTCCCATTGCACACCACTCTGATCGATTTTGGGATTCTCGCATCCAGCTCCTGCCAGCCATCCTACGCTGCTACGGGTCTAAAGGTGAGCTGAAATATCATAGTCCGGATTCTCCTCAGGAAAAGCGGTCTGAGACCGGCTGTCGGGGTGGTGTTTAGTGGAAACACTACATACACCTAGGTCTTGATTAGTCACCGAAGAGCCGGAGATCCGAAAGTTTTGTAAAACAACGGAATCAAAGTAAAACACGCTGGTACTAAACTCAAAATTGTATAAAGTGTATTTCTAACTTAAAAGTTAGTGGAACTTGAAGAGGAGTCTTCTAAGCTAGTTACAAAATCTGCACCTCATTATAAGGTTTTTATGATAGGAAATCATTATAGTCATAACGAGCAATTATCCGAATATTATCAAATGATAATTGTATAAAAATATTTTCCTGTTAGATAACGTGGAAAAACTTAATTCATAGAAAATTCACAACTTATAAAGAATGACAAAATATGAGGGACCGGAGGCACGTTCAAGAGGATATATAGTCTTTGTTTTTTAAGAAAAATATGTTAACAGAGCAAATATGATAATACTCGTAACTAGGAATTTATGGCACGATATTTACGATGGTTATTATAAATAGAAAGTAACTCTGTTTGTATTTTTTTTTGACTGATTGAAATTCGACGAATGACGATATTTATTGTTGAGGATTGACACATTGTTCTTTTTGTTGCAAATAACAGCCATACATACGGGCGGATTCTCGCGGTCATAACCTGGTTTATGATAAAACTCCAGAAAAATATAGGTAATAAATAAATATAATACCTTAGGCACATCGACATCCTGAAACCCGCAGTGTAAACTCCGCAGTAGCTCTGTGAGCTTTGGAGTGTTACCTCGCTGAAGCTGTGAGTACAATCCTTGGCAGTTGTTCAGCGGAATGCAGTTAGCACCACCATTGCACCGCTCTGTAACAGAAAAACTATTCAAATAAAATAAGTGAAAACTTGAAACAAGCTCTAAACTAACCCGTCGTCACAGCATGCCAAAATCTCTTGTCTGAGGAGAGGTCTATATCTAGCAGTAGACTACACAGATGATGAAAAAAATACTTATAATCTTTATTAAGCAATGCAGTTAAAAAAAACAATTTCTTTTAATTGATACATTACAAATAAAGTCGTTTTCTGTTTCCGTTTATTCTCTACGTTTTTAAATCATGCTGGCACATTGTAAGCAACACAAAAATATGTAAAAAACTAACATCTTAAAATAATTAACTGAATATATTTTTAAATCCTTGTAATTATGTCTATTATGTAAGTAAATACTGTAGAAGAAACGTCACGATTAAAATATTTAATACTATAAAGCTAAATAGTTGGTATATTTAAATGCGCTAAGTTTAGAACAGCTGACGTGATTTGAAAAATTATTTCTGTATTAAATAGCCCAGTTATCAAGATTTAAAAAAAGAAAACTCCCGCATTAGGAATATACAATACTGTTTCGATGGGGATTTTACAAACTTACATGAAACGGACACGAAAACATCCAGAATCACAACAACAATTATTTTGATCACATAAAGTGTTTGTACTATGTTGGATTTGAACCAACGACACTTGGAGCAGTAGTAAGCACCGTGGCGACAGCTTAAACCACTAGGCCAATCGTTCAATCAAAGTATCAATAAAAACTTTTAAAGGAGAACTATTCTTTCATATTTTGTTTTATGAAAATTATACCATTTACGCAACGCACGAAATACGCAATATCAAAAATTAAAAAAATATTTTACTAATATTATAGTACGATTTATTTCACATCGAATTAATCGACACGATTTTGCCATTGGCGAAGAGCAGGTCAATCGCAACTGGGGAAAGCACAAGTGATGTTATGTGAGTAATTTGTTTATTAAATACCTAAAGTAGTTTTACGGGGATAAACCTTACTATTTTTGGGGTAGTTCAAATAAACATTAAAGACTTTTCAAAATATATATCTAATGATGATGTCATATTTGTTAGCTAAGGCCAACCAAAAAACCGGTAAAATCTACATATATATAAATATATTTTCGGTGGCAATTTTTCATTTACACTGCAAGAAGTGATCTCAGTTGGTTATTTATTGACACCGCTTGTTTCTAGTCACTCATATTATTTTGAATACCTCTTAGGGAGTATTGTTTATATTTCACCCGACTACGGTAAAGACAGAGGAGGGTTATGAATAGTTATCATTTTGACAAATTAAGTATGTATGTATGATAATGCATATAGCTCCTCAACTATTCATTTGAACTGGACATGAGGCAGCGTTAGACGCTTCTTGATCGTCCGCTGGTTGTCAGCTATATAAGGTGTCACTTAATCTAAAGTGGCGCCTTCTAGCGTTCATAAAGTACTTTATTTAAAAAAAATTGAAGTAAATATGCCGTGCTTAGTATCATTGGAAAAGGCGTTACCTGTATATTTCAAAAAAATATATATTATTAGCATTCGCTTGTGACTTTGTCCGTATTTATTCGTTAATCGTAATATTTTTACGGTACGCTTATCTGTTCAGACTATTTATTGCGATTGGCTTGGTTGGTTAATAAAAATATACTATGCAAATTAATAAAAAAAAAAAGGTAAAACTAAAACCCAACTACGACAACAAACGACTCTGAAAAAGTATGAAACAAGGCCTAACATAGTACATGTTTACTTGTAGTACTCGTAAACAATTATCAGTGTACAGAACTACAGAGATACACATATTCATGTTTGAAAAGTCGTAGTCACACGTTTTTCAAGTGTTATGGCATGTTTCTAAGCCGTAGACAAACGAGTTTCTACACGTTTTTTCAATTCGAATCTCTTTCAGTATTGGACGGCCCATTACTCGAGCTGGTTATAGGCTAGACTCGTATAATTGCCTGTTATAGCTAAAATGTTATATCAATGAAACATGTTGCAATAACGAGAACAACTTATTCCTTTTGAGAGATGCACAGTATGCAGACGCAGTTGCGCGAGTTTACATTTCAATGATTCATTCTGTTATCAATATAATATTATGTCGACCTTTACAGTGATCTAAAGACATGTGTAATGTATCTGTATTGCGGTATATTGTAGTTTATCAATTTAACGATAAAATCACGCATAAGTTCGTATTAAGTGCAAGTTCAATCCATATTTGTGTACAGTAATTGATGAGAGGTGTGTTATTAAGATGAGATGTGTCAGTAGTAGCAATCGTAAGCATGCTATAAATCACATTTTATATACAAATTCTTTCTATTTAATAATCCAATATTTCGGTAGTGTTATGTATCCATAAGCTTAGGATGTTTTGCCACGCATTACTATTACAAAAACTCTAAGTAAAGCCACCAAAAATGTGACTTTTGTTAAGATTGGGTGCGATCCTTCCCCTGTCGAAAAGAGCTCGCGTATTTACGTAATCACGAAACCTTTGACTCTAGAATACGCTGTTTTAGTTGGAAAAATGTCCTACCCTTTATTGAGGCATAAGCTCAATGGATTCCTTGAAGCAATAATAGTATGTAATGTAAATAGTATCAAAACTCTTTAGAACCTCCTTGACTTATGTTTGTTTTCATATAATCATTACTTCCATATCCGTACATGTACTAATATCCTAGTAATATTATAAAAGCGAATGTTTGTGTGTTTGAAGCTCTTTTACGCAAAAACTACTGAACGAATTTGGACGCAACTTCACGGTAATATAGCTCATATCAGAATAACGCATAGGCTACTATTTACTGCAATAATCGAGATACACGTGGATGGAGCCGCGGGAGAAAGCTAGTAATATAATATATTCGAAGGAAACTCTGTGTGTTTGTCTTTTACGACTAAACCACTACACCGAATTCAAATGTAATTTGGCATTCAAGAAACTTTGATTCTTGAGAATGGATACAATAGACTACTCTTTAGCACGAAAACCGAATAACAATAACGCGGGTGAAGCCGCGCTAATGAACTATTAGGTGCAACCTTATCGAAGCAACTATTATCAAGTTATGTACTCATTAATATACTGATACATTATACATGTGATGGCTGCTTTATGAGTTTTATTTTACTTATATTCATTTTAACTGTGAAATCCCGCAAACCCTCGGTGGAGATTGAAGGAGTGCTAGTTCAAGACCTGGCGTGATTTCAGTGTTAAGGCCTATTTCCCAACTCGGTGATAAAGTCGCCGATAGACTATTCTGAACTTATCTGTCTTAGAAGTTTCTGATCGATATATAATTATATATATCAGACGAACATATGTATACAATGTTAACTGTTAAATTATCATATGGCAGATAGCTATCTGGAAACTCTGAAACTATCAGGAACTGATGATTCTGGGCCTCATTTTCTTTGAATCGTCAGGTTACAACTTAGCAATTCTTATACCAATATTGGCTTTTAACACTACTTTACTGGTATTCTGTTATTTATTTTAAAAAACTGGTTTTGAATACGCCGCCGTCGCTGACGATTAATAAACTATGTAAGCTATTAAGGTGATAAGGAAATAAGCATTTGAAAAAATGGGTTTTATATGTGATAAACATATCAACATCCACCTTCTTCCTTGTTTTACACGACAACATATGCTGGCCTTGGAAGTCACCGCTTTAGAGTCCCAAAAATACGCACTAGAACTAAACGGTTTAGCTTTTCTTTGCTGCGCCGAGCGGTTAAAAACCTGAACTCACTAGCATCTCCCGTGCTTCCTTACCATAATGAACCCGGATCCTTTAAGAGGGGCGGGAAAAAGCATCTAACTAAGCCGCCATAGTCTGAGTCGTCATCACCACATTTCCTGCATCGCAGACAGTCTGGTGGCCCCACCTCCTGGATTCTACTCATGGTACCCTCCGTAAAGTGTCACCAACCCTATTCATCCCGGCTCAATGTTATAATATTCGTGTCCTTAGAGTCGCATTAAGGAACAAATACACCGGACAACCAATAGAAGCCAAAAATTTTTTTAAGGAAAAGAAGAATCTTCTTTTTCCTTTCCATCTTTGTCCTAAATTGAACTGTTAAAGACTATTATTGATGTAATGATCTGAGACGATGATATCATAACGCATTCGAATGTTGTATTCACCTTGTGGATAACTGTTATGCCGAATCCACTCGATGTGATCATTACTCAGTCACCATCAATTATTATTTATTTTGCTTTGAGAATTGTTGTCATACAGATGATGACAAAAAAGATCATCCATCGAAAATAATAATGCATTTAAATAGGTCGTTCCAGGCCGCTCGGTCGGTAATCAGACTTAAAAATCGTATCGTAGTAGACTTCAAGATTAACGTAAAAATGATGATAAAAACAAAACACAAATCACCTGGTAAAATACACTTTTTCAATTATTTTGACTATTTGCAGTTTGTAAATATTCTTCGCCACAATATTTCTGGTCAACGAAACCCTTTAACAGTTCGATAACTGTTGTTTCTACTTAGTGGCTGTCGTGATTATGTTTCGGGACTCCGGTTGGGGGTGATCATTCAGCGATGGGCTGCTACAAAGCTGAACAGGGATCTACTACATGAGGCAGCTATTATTCTCTCATATCTATCTCCGCAGGCCACAACCGGGGAAGACGACATCGTACTGATCTTTTTCGTGATGCAGTTAGACAGTTTTGCGATGTGGTCATGCCCCGCATCTGAGATCGTCGGAAGGAGGCAGGAGGACAGAAGGAGGATTAATTATCGTCCCAGGAGTTCCAGAGATGAGCACGGACTGTAATCATGGCTGGAGATCCTACACTCGCAGTCGGCAGCGTCATCGCGGATATGACGGAGAGGACTCTGAAGCTGGCCATTACTTGCGGGGCGGCGATCAGCAATGCATTAAATAGACGTCATGCACGAGGAGATGAGACGTCACTAGGCTAATGTCGTGTAGTGTTCAGCGGGGTTTTGTTCTGGAACCACTCCTGTAGAACAGGGTCTACGACTTGATCTTGCTTTTCCTGTAGAACATGGACTACCTCTCGATGTTGGCTAGAGAGAAAGCAAACTTTTTTTTTTAATAATAATAATTTATTGTATCCTTACTTAACTTAACTTAGCAATCTTCGTGATCGAGTGACATTCACCCGATGCACATGCCCCAGCAATTGCAGTCTCTTTTGCCTCGAAGGCAATTCATGTGGAGACTGTTAAGAGTTTTAACTTGCTTTACATATGTCGTTGAAGTTACAGCTTCGTACAAAACTGTACTTAGGACTCAAGTTTGGTACACAATCATCTTAATCCTAGTAGCAAGATAGTTAATATTGCACACTCCAAAAATGACATGGTAAGATAATGAATGTATTTTAAAACTAATCGTTAACAAGTGCCATTTATAAATGAAAATAATATCATTAAACTAATAATAAGCCACTTATTTCGTAATGTAAACTAGGTAATTAATCTACGCGTGTGACACATCAATGAAGGTGACTTATAAATTTGGAAAAATTATCATTATACTTCCAAAAATTTCTTATAAACTGTTCAAAATAATCCGTTGTATTTTTACAAATATATTTTTATCATATAAACAAATAGATGGAGCCAATTTTTTTTCTACTTTGGCGATGTATTAAAAGGTCAAAATCTCATTGCTATAGAGAGGCCTATGTCCAGCAGTGGGCTGATTAAGGGTATTGAAGAAGTTATTATTATATTTAACCTTTTGTATTAATGAACATAAATCCAATGTATATAACGTACATGAAGCGTAGGTAGAATTTTGAATACTTTACAACAGAAAACAGCAAAGATTGGCAAAAAAATTAAACTTATAAATGAATATTTCAAGGTTTGAATGTATTAAGCAAATATAAATATTACGTTTGTAAAACATATACAAATAATAGTGTGTAAATAGTATTACTTACGTATTTCACCTTTAAGTAAATACATACAAAGGGTTGCACAGAGCATCACAGACCCGCGAAATGGAGGGAAGTAACTAGAGCGTCTTCTTTCAATACAAAAGAGTCTGTCATATCATTTTGCGTCCGTGAATCTTAACACATGCACATTCTTGACTCACATAATAAAACAATCGACTGTCACTATGAACTCACACATAAAAGTTAAACCAAAAAAATCAAAATTCCAAAAACAAACAAATTCGGTGTCATAAAAATGTAAGGTCATTTGGGCTTATGCTTTGACATTGGGGAACGCCTGCGTACTCCCTACTATATTGCTCTATAGAGGGTTGAATGAACTGATATACATATAGAGTGAACACTTTCTAGTGCAGACCTTCAAGGGGGAGAGAAGAAAAACTTGAAACACAATCTATGCAAACTCGTCTGACCAATAAGGCCACGATCTTCTTTATAAGTAGTGGTCTTTATCCAGCAGCGAACTGCATATGGCTGTTGATGATAACTACATATATTTTGTCATTTTTATAATCCCTACAAGAAGTATGCTATATTTCATTTTTTCCGATCGACGAATTCCCACAATACTTTGGAGTTTCTTGACGGTTCTTCTCCATACGAGTGACATCTTGGAACTTAGTAACTAGAGTCAGTAATATAACGTTTCGAAAGTGTCAGAAAAGGCCTCTTTGAATTAGAAGCTTTTTGATTTCGATATTTCGATTTAATCCTCAATTACGCTTCTTCTGAACAGATCTCAAGAGCATCCGTTTGGCGGCAACATGCTCATTATGTATACGCCTCTGAATATGTCTACTGTCTAGGCCACAGAATATTTTAATTTCATTAAACTTTAGACACTACAAACACACCTGCCTTGATTTTTCTTACATGTTGATTGGTCCCATAAATTATACCTACTATTTGTGAACTTCTGCATGACATATTATGTTAAATTACATCGAGTCAGATTTTGAGAAAATAGTTATAGCACAGAATACATAATGGTTATAGATTAATACAGGTTTGTGGATGAAACAGTTGCTGGTTTTGTGTTTCTGTGATTTTAGGTCTAAAAACATTTAAGCGCAGGCCTGGGGGTGACAGATGAGGTTATCTATCACCCTAGCAGAAGCAGGCCGGGGTGAGCGCTGCAAAGAGCGCGCGGACTCTCAAAAGAGAGTCCAAACCAAAAGGGGAAATGGGGAAAAATAGGGTTCCCACACCGAAGGGGATCATGTACAGACCGCAGATGGCCCGAGGTATGTCGGGGTTCCAGGGATTTTCTTTCGAGGGTGCACCTGGTACCTCGGCTTTAAGTATGGCGTGCGGTTTATAGTCGATTCGAGTCCCACATAACCACCAGCTAGTTAGCTGGTGGCATCCGTAGGGATCTCCGCACGAAAATAAAAAAGGTTTAAAAACATTATCCAATAAAAATAAATAAGCCCTGTCTTCTTCCCAGAGGGGTAGGCAGGGATAATAATAAACAAATTGTAAGGTTACAATCTCAAAATCTCTTAAAAAGCCACTTCTACAGTTCTGAACATAAAATCGACTATATTAGACTAGCTTTCGCCCGCGTGCATGACAGTTATCGCGGGTAAAAGTACCCATGTGTTTATTTGTGAAAGTATTCATATATATATACAATGGCTTGAACGCAATAACTTAGTTATATTTATTAGTTACTTTAGTTAAGGTTTTCCCACGTTTGGAACTAAAGCTACTTCTTCGGGGATTCCCATCAATAGAGACGGATCGGAATAACTAACAAGTAACATCAGACTGCGAAGGAGTTTCCATACATTTATTTAACCGATCTCAAAAAAGGAGGAGGTTCTCAATTTGTCGGAATGTTGTAATAAAAAAAAATTAAAACTAATCCATTACTTAAATGACGTGCTAATTATAATTATCTTTATTCAGGAACTTTTGAAACTGAAATGTCATAAAAACAGGTAACAAGTTATTTCGGTAGGAGGACAATTTTTTCGGTATGCATTAAAATAAAGATACCTAAATCTAAAAATTAAGTAGTTAGATTCAACTAACTAATGTTGTGCCTCACGTAAACAATGAGTTATTAAAACTAGATATTATGATGTATTGGTTGGATGAGACCTAAATGATTCAGCTTTGACAAATACTCGTACAAATATAAACTAGGTACCTACACATAAACAGGTCGATGAATTCTTTTGATTGCCTACGAACATAAAGAATGCTATACTGGTTCTTGTACATAATTAAACATGCTAAGAAACCACAAAACATGTAGGTATATTCTTAAAAAACCGTAACGTCTTCTCTTGAAATACAAACGTGTTTGTACATAAAATAATATTTGATGTAATAAAGATTTTTTCATATAAGTCTATGATTTAACCAAACACAAATAGGTAAACATTACCTTTATCGCAGGTTACAGAGGTTATATTATGCACTAAGGTCACCGGAATTAAAAACTTGTTTTTAAAGCAAAGTAAACAATACTTACGGCCAACAGCAACTGACCATGTAAACACTAATAAATATAAAATCACATTCATTTTATCACACAGATTTTTCATTTTATGGCACTGTATTTTGTTAATTGAACATAAGAATAAGACGAGACTGCCACTAATATTGTGGTCGAGTGGACGGTCGGTGCGAGACTGATAGTCAACTTAACCGGCCCTGACTGCCTGCCACACAACATTAAGGTTATCAACAATAAATATTAAAAAAAAGCGACTAGTTTATGATCATGTCGTGATGACGCGCGTAAATTAATAGACACAACTTAAGTTTCGATTTTCCTTGTTTTAGGCACGAGGAACCACAATATTCAACCTAATTAACATTGTCATCGTTGAAATCTGAATACGAGAATTTAGCTGAATGTATAAAATACTAGAATAACATATTACACAAACATTTTTCATAGAATATCAGCATTTATTATTTCTACTAATAGGTAATTATGTGAAACCAGAAAGGACAGGGCGTACGTAGGTAGAATATCGCTAGCAGATTCATGACTCTTATTATATCTGTACGTACTTGAGTTCTATTTGATATGAGAAATAATACCTATATGAAAATCTTTTCCTTCAAGAGTACTTCATTTTATTACTTCTATAATCACATGTTTATGATACTTAAGTACATCAAATTGATATTCTTGTTAATCTTTCGAAATTCATAATATTGTCGATTTCAGTTCAGGAAGTTTATCTCCTTCTAAAACAACTCATAAACAACACTATTCAAACCGTCAAGTATTTTTTTCTAGCCTTCGAGAATCTATACTAATATTATAAATTCGTAAATAGCTCTGTCTGTCTGTTACACTTTGACGCTTAAACATGCAACATTGCTTTCAATAAAATGAGGTATGGAGATTATTTAATTCTGAGGAAGGACATAGACTACTCTTTACCACGATCACCGACATACATTTTTCTTCCAAAATATATATATTTTGTTACAGCAGTAAAATAAGTGTTATTGTTATAAAGAAGAAAGGAGCTTGTTTAACATAAATGCCCGAGATACCTACATAAATATAAACTCCTCTGCACAACAAACAAGATAAATTCTGTTGTGCTGCATTTCTCCATTGAAACTTAAGAAAAAATACGCTTACAAAACTCAGTTACATACAAATAAAGAAACAGGTGAATCAGAGAAAA
Source organism: Phragmatobia fuliginosa (assembly GCA_932526445.1). Lineage (NCBI taxonomy): Eukaryota > Metazoa > Arthropoda > Insecta > Lepidoptera > Erebidae > Phragmatobia > Phragmatobia fuliginosa. The sequence continues at coordinate 10,390,903 of OW052074.1, read as the reverse complement.
TCATCTTTTCGTTCGTTTCGTCCTTATAGCACCAACCGTTTAGTAGGTCGAGTACGGATGGTCGGACGTACATAGCGAAACTATAAGGGTTCCGAGTCATGAACTACGGAACCTTAAAAAATAATAGAAATTTAGAGAAGGAAATTGCATTTATTATCGTGTGAAAGGCTATTTTCGATAAATAAGATCCTTATCACAAAAACATGAATAAATTATAATTGACAAAAAAAATTTAAATTAATTGTTTTCGTTGGTCTCTGTACTCGTAATGATAAAAGCTTCCCTATCGTAACCATGCTTACATTATATTATTTATGTTTATAGTTTAAGGTTGAATGAACTTATAAAAAATTGGCCCAGTGCGTGTTAGGCCCCGCATAGAATAGGGTCCATAGTCACCCTTATGGTAGGTAGATTTCAAATCGTGTCCGATAGACAATCCCCATGATAACTTATTATTTCTATTTTTTTGTACGAAGTTCTCCAAGTGAGTGCATTTTACAAGTTAGGCCCATATAACTCCTAAAATAAAAAAAGTATCAAAACTGCTATAGTTTTCCTTGAAAGTTCAATATATGGGCTACTATCATGATTTTTGTAGATTTTTAGCCAGCCGTTTAGCTTTTAGAGGGGGGGGGGTTAGCTTTTATTCAACTTATAAAGTAGCTCATATATTGAACTTTCAAAGGAAACTATAGCGATTTTGATATTTTTTTATTTTAGGAGTTATAGTAACCTAACTTGTAAAATGCACTCACTTGGAAAAGTTCATACAAAAATAAAGAGAATAAGTTAACATGTCAATTATTGTCTATTGGACACGATTTTAAATCTACCTACCACTATGGGTGACTAGGGAACCCTATTCTATGCGTGGCCTGACACGCACTTGGCCAATTTTTCTTTTTCAATAGACAACTCCTGCACTAGGAATATACCATTAAGAATCAGTCGTGAAACAAACAAAAAAATGTGAGCCGTCACGGGACGCCTGGCAGATGTGAAACATCGCCATTATTTTGTAAAAGTAATATGCAGAAAAGAACATTGTAATAGGAACTAAATATGTCATAATGATAAAATAAAATATTACTAATTATTAAAATAGTAGTCTATATGCAGTAGTGTGTACGGTGTGGACCACACACCATATAGACTGTATATATATACCATCGTATAGCGTGCCGTGGCGACGCGTCGCCAGGCCAGAAATCTGTTTTACGTGCGGCTATAGATGTTTCACATCAAAAGAACACTAAGATTCAGAATAATAACAAATGTATGATCAACATGACAAAGTGTTGCCTCATAAGAGGATTAAACTAACACTCCTTCAGGGTGCTAACTAACACCGCTTCAGAGTGGTTGACATACGCTCTCGAACTAAACGGTTCGGCTCTTCCTTTCTGTGCCGAGCAATTAAAACCTGGAATTCTCTACCACCGCATGTGTTTCCTCCCTTCTATGACCCCGGGTCCTTCAAGCGGGGCGTGAAAAAGCATCATACTGGGCCGCCATAGTGTGGATCACCGTGCTGCACTGTACGTTGTGGCCTTCACTTCTATATTCTGTTCATGCTTTCCATCAGGAAAACACTCAACGCGATTGAAAACGGTTAGGTGAGAGATATTTTCTCTCTTGTTTTTCATGTGTGCAAACTTTACATAGTGCGATGTGTCTGAATTGAATGAGCTAAAAATCGCACAGTGTGCGATATACAGTCATATAGTCTGTGAATATTGTTTATACTACACATGATCGGAACAGTAGTCAATATTCCCTGAAAATGAAAATAGAACGTTAGTCTTTTCCTTGACCTGAATAAGCGGGAGGAAAAAATGTATGAAAATCCATTTCTAACGTGTTTTAGCGGGAGAGAAAGTTGTATGAATTTTCATTTCTCATGTGTTACCTTAACTATGGCGCGCGCCTGCCCAAGGAGTTTTCATATAATTTAAATATGGAATCTCCGTGCCACTGACATCCCTTCGTGAAGAATAAAAAAAAAACAAAAGAAGCGCGAAAATTGGTCAAATTCTAAGCTAAATTGTCTTAAATGGAGTCTTACGTTTTGATTTTATTTTAAAAATTCTTTAAATGTTCCTCACAGGTGTAGTATAAAGCACTGTGTAGCACTCGGGTGAAAGTCCCATTCCTGCCTCGGGAGTATTGTGGCCCTAGGCTGCGCCTTCGGGCCACAAACTGCTTCCTCGCTAGTAATCGGTCCCTTTCCTCCCTCGGTGAACAATGTACTATTGTTCCCGTATTGTTATGGTCATACACGAACGACTTCGCTATGAGTGCCTTGTTAGTCTAGTGGTTGGCGTATGCGGCTGCTGATCAAGAGGTCTCGGGTTCGATTCCTGGGTGGGCTCAAATGTTTGTGATCCGCAAATATTTGTTTATGTATTTATATCTGTTGTCTCATACCCATAATACAAGCTCTGCTTAGTTTGGGACTAGATGACGTGTGTAAGATGTCTGGAATATTTATTATTTATATTTAAAATTTATTCACTTTTAACCTTGCCTTACTTATTTTACTCGTATGGTCTTTCTATGAAATGGTAAGTTATCATTTTAACAACATTTTGATTTTTGATTTAACACAATTTTTGAATAATAATCTAGAAGACCATGTAAATGAAACAGTTTCAAAACTCCCTTATTTTTCTTTCATTTTAATAATAAATTTAAATAAAAAATTAATAATCGTTAAAATATTTAGTTTCTAATTACGACCCTGCCTTTTTGTTAGGGTTCCGAAGTTCATAACTCGGAACCCCTATAGATTCGTCATGTCCGTCTGTCCGTCCGTCCTCGACTTACCGTTCAAACGGTAAGTGCTAGAAGGATGAAACTTTGCTTGAATACGTGTTGTAATTACGTCGACAAAGTGCTACAATAAAATTATGAAAAATAATTTTATTTGGGGTACCTCCCCTACACGTAAAGTGTGGATGATTTTTTTTTCTCGCGGCTACCCCATCGTGCGAGGTATCATTAGATAGGTCTTTTAAAAACAATAAAGGGTTTCCCAGACGATTTTTTGATTTAGGTATCCGTTTGCGAGATATTTCACTTTAAAAGGCACTTTTTTTGTAAAAAAGGTCGTCCCTCTAAAAGCTAAACGGCTGGCTCAAAAAATCTGAAAAAATTCGTGATGGTGGTCCATCTAATGAACTTTGAAGAAAAACTATAACGGATTAGATGACTTTCTTAGTTCAGGAGTTATAAAGGCTTATCTGGTAAAATGCATTCACTTGGAAAACGTCATACAAAAATTAACGTATTAATACGTAAACATAACAATTATCTATTGGATACGATTTTAAATTCACATACCATTATAGGTGACTTAGGAACCCTTTCCTGTGCGTGGCCTGACACGCACTTGGCAGATTTTTCTGTTTAAGTATGTTGTTCAAGTTGATGAATTGGACGATAGATGTCAGTCTGTTCACAAAATGATTATGCAAAATACAGAAAATATACTTTGGTGAATAAATTTTCCTATGAATTATTTTTTTCCCAATACATAACTATACGTACGTTTGTGTTTTTATTTCACTTTATATAAAGTTTTGCCATCTAGTGGTGAATTCACTTAATATTTCTAAATATTTTAAGAAATTTGCGATAAAATTACTTTTAAATAAAATGTGATGCCATTCATGACACTAGAACGTCTATTTGAGTAGTTACAGTTAGTCACAGTGCACCTCTGTTTATTAATTAATAAAATAAAATATCTTCTCCTCTCCTCTCTCCTCTGTATTTATTTGCTCTGTGGTTGGAATTTCTTAGTAATATAATGTTTAATAACCTAATTACAAATAGCATTTATATAACGTTTTACTTATCTAAAGGGATTCCCCGATCGGCTGGCGTTATAAAAACAAGTTTTCTTATAGCTAACAATATTCAATAGGTACTCTCTGCTTAGAAATTCCAAATAACCAGGTAAAAACTCGAAGGTTGTGTTTACGTTGAAAACCAGTTTTCTTTTTATTACTTAAATTTCAAAAATATATCTTTATGTAAACTGTTAGTTATGCATATATTCTAATTGTGTGTTGTTAAATAATCATATTTTGATTCTTTGATTTTTGGTAAATCTTGTAATTAATGTATTGATTGTATTATATGATTTTCCTTATGATACATAGCCTAAAATAAGTGTTGCTGGCGGTATTTTATTTTAAAATTTTATAAAAATAGAATAGACACATTTAGGAATGGGTTTACTAGGTGCTAAATCATTCTCAAGGTTGAGATTTACTCATATATTAAAACTGTAAAACCCATTTCATACTCCACTTTACATCAGTCGAAGCAACTTGAGGCATTCCCTACATTTATTTTAGGTATTACGCTAAAGTTAACGTATATAAAAATATACTTAACGGACTTGTAAACCTGTCCCCCTTCCTTTTTTCATTGACGGCATTTAAAAATCCCAAGTTTGATTCTACAAATGTAAACACAAGCACAATAAAGTTATCTCAACGCTAAATGATGGTGAAATCAAAATATTAGTCAATACTAATATAACACAAGAGAACAGAGGCGTTAGCGATTTTAGAAATAGAATCGATGGGAAACGCTAGCATTAAGATTTTCACACAAAAATAGAAAAAAACAATAAATTTTAGGGGTTCCCCATACTTAGCATTGTAACTCAAAAATTTTTTTTCGTCAAACTCATACGTGGACAGGATGGAACCCATCAATGGATAGGTCTTTAAAAATTATATTGAGGTTTCTAATATCATTTTTTTTCTAAACTGAATAGTTTGCGCGAGAGGCACTTCCAAAGTGGTAAAATGTGGGACACATTTTACCCCCCTGTAACTTCTAAAATAAGAAAATGATAAAACTAAAAAAATATATGATGTACATTACCATGCAAACTTCCACCAAAATTGGTTTGAAAAAAAACTAGTTAGTAGTTTTTTTTAATACGACATTAATCGTAACCCACAATTTACCTTTCATTCAATCAATACACTATTATTAAAACATCGATCAAAGTTACAACGAACTATAAGAACTTTTATATGATGTTACTTGCTGCTACGGAACCCTTCATGGTCGAGTCCGACTCGCACTTGGCCGCTTTTTTATGTATGAGCCTGCCAAAGTGACTCCATTCTGCCTGATGGAAAACGTGAGTGGGATCTCACAGTAGTGGTCACTATATTCATTGCAAATGCAAACAATGTAGACAATGTAGCATGGTGACCCACACTATGAAGGTCTATTGAGGTGTTTCTGCATTGTTGGACCTCCGGTCTCTCGCTCACCAACGAAATACAACAGCACCAAGGCTTAAATGTTTAGTAGGTCTTCTGTGAGAGGGTAGTCCCGCCCTGGTCGAGCCCGCCCGTTTATGTTAAGATCAGCGGGGCTTTACTACGTTTAAAAAAATCTTACTTTTTGGGGTTAACAAATTTATTCACGCAGTTATCACATCATTGCAATAGGAGATGCAGACGAGGTTCCATTGGTAAGCTAGTATATAAGCTATTCAAAAAAAAGGTATAACAAATACCTACTTATGTAATTGTTTTTTATTTTTGTATCTTCACTTGTGATTGCCTACAAAATTTTTCACACTACTATGATTTACAAGTAATGAGATTAATACACATTAAATAAAGCACTTTTGCAATTTATGAATTATGCTTTTGTCACACAAAATTTCAGTAATTGATGGAATAAAAACTGTTTTATTACGAACACCGACACATGCAAGTCGAAATCCCCAATTTTAACAAAATGGTATTCGCTAAAATCTGTACGTAAGTTGACCTCGAAACTTCACAGTCTGGGTTCAGGTACATATATAAGTCATAAAAGACTTTCATACCCAAAACGAATAAAAATAAACTTTTAAACAGTTGCCATGTGAAGCGATCATAGTGGTAAATCTTCCTTGAAATTGCATAGACCATATTTAATACTCTAACGCATTTCCTCTTCAGAAGTTTTATTCTGTCGAACAACTGTAATATAATGCAAAGTATTAAAAACAAATAATCAGTCTCGAATAAGTTTTTTTAATACAAGTCCTTCTTTAGGAGTATAGTAATACATCCTGTGTCACGGGAGATTTTACAAAACATTTATGAATTGAACACGAAGAACACCGAGTGTCCGAACAGTAATATAATTTGTGGATCGCGCAAAGTGTTGTCTCATGTGTTATTTTAACCCACAACAACACAACAGCCTTTGGCAGTCGACTTCTGTGGAGAAGCCTAGTATGTTAGGCTTCTCCACAGAAACCCAGATTCGGCCTACTATACCACGTGCCAGACCGGCTTCTCCTCCTTGAAGTGCTGTTATCGTCTAGAATATGTTACCTTACTCGGCTCTTACGACACCCACGGAATGAATAGAGCTGGTGACACTCCTATGAACTTGTCACCAAATGAACCAAACGGACAAATTACTTATAATACACAAATACACATATATTATATCTGATAAGTATAGCGTACATATTTACAAATAATGCAAAGGCAACCAACAAAAAAGTTCCTCATAATATGTAAATATTTCATCCTCAAGTTAAAATTTTAAAAATATTGTTTTTGCTATTAGGCGCCTTTGCAGTCTCTCCGGGATGTGGCGCTATATCAGTTCCTTACTGAAAAACATGTGCCTATGTATGAAAATTAAGAATGAATGGAACATAGCGAACTACATACGCATAAACTCTGATAACCATCACAATAATAAGACTAAAACAAATAATAACCATTTCCCTTTCGCACACTGTGTTAAAATATTGGGCAGATCATGTACAGTCAGCGTCATAATTATATTGGCGTTCAAAGTGGTCAAAATGATGTGAAAAACATTAATTCAATTTGATGTTGGCACGCAAGGTGCTCAAATTGTTGTACGCATTCAAAGTGGTCAAAAGATCTTAGCAAGCAGTTGTCAATAATATGTTAGCTAACAGAGTGTTCATATTGATGTTATCAAATAGGTTGTTCATTGGTATCTAAGCGTGCAAACTAGTCAAAAATATCTTAGCAATAAACAGAAAACAACGTTATCGCCCACAGATAGAGTATACTTTGCAGATTCATTATTACTTTTAAATGTTTGTCCTTTTTTGTCTTCAATACCTTTCTCATTCATTTCTTGCATGACGTAATTGACATGTCTTTTGTTTCGAATGTTATTAAAAAACATAGTCCAATATTCTATTGAATCATAGGTAATCTACAATATTATACTGAGAAAAGGAGTATGGATGTAGGTATATAAATGAGATAAAACCAATTGAAATTTCTTTGATAAAAAGTAGAATTAATGATACGATTATTTATTTTCGGGTAAAAATTCTCATTTGATTCGTCTTCTTGACGAGTACTTTGACACTCTAAGATGGTAACCAGGGTCTGATGATGGAGCTAGAAGGTGGCCATAGGAACTCCGTAATTAGACGCAACCCCATCGAAATTGGGCTCATTTTATTCGTCTTTACGAGTGCTTTGATACTATATGGTAACCAGAGTCTGATGATGGAGCTGGAAGGTGGCCATAGGAACTCCGTAATTAGACGCAACCCCATCGAAATGGGGCTCATTTTATTCGTCTTTACGAGTACTTTGATACTATATGGTAACCAGGGTCTGATGATGGAGCCGGAAGGTGGCCATAGAAGCTTCAGCAAATGAGTCGATGTGGTTGCGTTTTTGGTTTTTTGTATAAGTTACATATTCATCAACTGTTCGGCTTTGTAGAACGTATTTTAATGTCCTACAATGTACGCAATGTATCTTGTCATATCGTAAAGCTCGTAGGATTCATTCAAGCTACACGCCGGGTACAGAAAGTACCTATTATAATCGAACGGTCAAATAATATTAAATTTTTACGCAGTTCATTATAAAGTCGCTCGTATTGTCTGTCCGCTCTGATCATTTATATTACGCAAGGTATTTAAACGCGGTTTTCATCATAATTAAAGTTATCTTTTAGGGAAGATTTATTAATGTGATTATATTAGTGTACTAGATGCGCCCCGCGGTGTTACCCGCGTATCATTATGGTTGCTATGCAAATGTGTTATGCCTAGCAACCTGTGAAGTTTTGACAGGAAATAAACAGTGATACATTTTGACATCTACAATTTAATGTATTTTTATAATCACCTAGCTTTCGCCCGCTTATCTCGATTATTGCAGTAAAATGTAGCCTATGTGTTATTCTGATATATAAGCTATATTACTGTAAAGTTTCATCCAAATCCGTTCAGTAGTTTTTGCGTGAAAGAGCAACAAACATACACACATACATACATACATAGTCACAAACCTTCACGTTTAAAATAATATTAGGATTATATAGTAGGATTATTTTAGTGGAACTCATATAAAGTCAATGTTTCTTAAAAACATAATATTTTTTATATTATAGCCAATACTGACAAAATTTTTCGAGTAACAAACTAAAAATAACCTACAGTAATAATTTAGAATTTTTTAATATAATTTTTTTAATAATTTATTTGTTAATTTATTATACCAACACATATTTTGAATAGGTGACTCATTTCTGCATTCTAATTCCAACAATAAGCTTCTCAAGTAAATGGCTTATTCACTTGCCTTAAAAATATTATAGTCATAAATTCAGCTTCTGTGCTAGATTATGCTAATGTTGGTTGTTTTTTACACTTAAAAGATATGACACTACCACACTTCTTATATATGTATCCAGTACAAGACTTACGGTCCACACAATATCATATTGTGTGGACCGTAAGTCTTGTACTGGATATTTTCATATTCATGCCCATTCAGCATTGACATAACCCTTAAACGAAAAAACCAAAATGCTTGATTTTTTTTAAGTATTTTAAAATATGTTTTAAATGTTTCCAATGTGTTTCATTGTAATTATTGTTAAACTGGTTCTAGTAACAAACATCATAAAATATATCTGGGCGGATTAACATAGATAAATAAACTAAAGTTCCTATTCATTGCTGGTAAGGATACTGAGTACAATGAGTGTCTCTCTTCTCTAGCTTTAAATTTACTTCCATTGGTGTACTGACTGGGTTACAATTTTTTATGATAAGCCTAGCTAATAAATGATCTACAAATTGTTCCTTATCTACAAAAATCTCATTATTATTTCATCTGACTCTCATTCCTAAGCATTGTCTAATATTTCCCAAGGCTTTTAATTTAAATTTAGATTTTAACTTAGTCTGAAGGTATTCAGTTTACAATTACAAAAAATAAATAAAATTGACCACTTACAAGGCTATATATCATCCTGACATTATCAATATGTTTAACAAATAAACAGGTTCATTGATTGACTTCCTATACCCCAAGGTTTGTAAAAAATCATCCACACGCCCTATCCCCATGGTGGAATGCCCTAAATGATTGAAAGAATCATTTAGGGCAACCCACCATGCCCTAAATGATTCTTTCAATCCGTAGATTGCCTTTGAGGGGTCCGAAGTTTATGACTCGGAACCCTTATGGATTCGTCATGTCCGTCCGTCCGTCCTCGACTTTCCGTCCAAAGGATAGGTGCTAGAAAGATAAAACTTTGCATGAATATGTGTTGTAATTATGTCGACAAAGTGCTACAATAAAATTATGAAAAATATTTTTACTTGGAGTACCTCCCTTACACGTAAAGTGAGGATGATTTTTTTTCTCGCGACTACCCCATCTAGTGGGGTATTATTAGATAGGTGTTTTGAAAACAATAATGGATTTTTAAGAGGATTTTTTGATTTAGGTGTCCGTTTACGAGAAACTCCACTTTAAAGGGCACTTTTTTGTAAAAAATCTGGATAAATTCGGGATGGTGGTCTATATAATGAACTTTAAAGGAAAACTGTAGCAGATTAGATGACTTTATTAGTTCAGGAGTTATAGAGGCTTAAGTTGTAAAAGGCGCTTCCTTTTTAAACGTCATAAATTAACACATTACTACGTCAAAATAGCAGTTATCTATTGGATACGATTTTAAAACCACGTATCATTATGGGTGACTGAGGAACCCTTTTATGTGCGTGGGGGATTTTTTCATTTAACATATTTATTTAATCAAAATATCTACCATTATTATATATACATTGCTGCCATCTAATAGGAATGTAATTTATGTCTTTGCGATAGAACTCAAGTGATCTAGATGCTACAAACTGTGTGAAAGCATTTTGTACTGCCTCCTGGGAAGAAAACTTTTTATCACGTAGAAAATTGTCTAAATTACGAAAAAAATGGTAGTCCGTTGAAGCAAGGTCTGGCGAATACGGAGGGTGACGAATGTTTTCTAATTGCAATTCCTCTAGAGTTGAAATGGTTTCTGTCTGACACGTCTTGGCCGATTTTTAGGGTTCCGTTGTCAAATGGCAAAAAACGGAACCCTTATAGATTCATCATGTCTGTCTGTCCGTCCGTATGTCAGAGCCACTTTTTTTTAAATTTAAAACTTTCTTTTTATGACATTCCAAATTGTATAGTAAACTCATATACACATCTTCAAATGCCCATTCAGAAAAGCTGTGATTACATCAAGGTGAGTTATGTCTAGATTATATTTAATACTCAATACAATCAATAGTCTTATTGTAGTGACGGTCCACTGGTGAGAATGTTTCTGTATAGTCTGTGCCTGGTCTTTGTGTAAAACCCTTGGCGACTAACTGACCATAATATCGCACATTTTCACAACTGTCCATTTTTTTCTTGAACACCCACTTACACTTAACCTCTGTTGTTTGTTTTGGCTTGTCCACTACTTTCCAAGATTCGTTTTCTTCAAATGATTTTAATGATTCCTCCTGTAAAGCTTTACACCATTCTCTTGATTCTAACCCATTTAAAGCCTCTTTATATGTTATATTGGCTGGTCTACACATGGATTTGTACCGATTTCAACACATACATTACTATAACTAAACCTCTTTCTTCCTCTAACATCTTTAGCGGGCTTAGTACTCTGTATTTTTTAAACTCGCTTATTGATACACTGCCAAATGTTTCTCCTGAAAGACTAATGTCTGTGTTTGGTTCTTCCTCTGTACTGTCCTCATTGTTACTTTTCTTAGTTGATGGTTCAGAGTCCGAATTATCAGAAGATGACTTAGGTTCTATGCTAATCACTATAATCAGAAGATGAGTTATTGTTATCAATTATTACAGGTTGCATATTATCCCGTAACGATTCCCAAATCGCATTTACGTTAGGATATACGTTATAGGATAGGATTTACGTTAGACTTTTTAAGGTATACAATAATGTAGTACATTATTTTGATCTATCTCGTAGGGTACAGCCAGCGTTTACAATGTAAACGTAAAAAATGGGTTTATTTACGACATCACATTAGAAACCTCTAAAGTTGTCAATGTTTCTCCACTATAATATTATGCATGAATTATACATAAAAACCTTCCTCTTGAATCAGTCTATATATTAAAGAAAACGGAATTAAAATCCGTTGCATAGTTTCAAAGCTCTAAGTATTTATAGGCACTGACAGAGAGCGGAAGCGACTTTGTTTTATACTATGTAGTGAAACTGCAAAGTATCTGTGGGTGATAAGGTTGGTTTCTCTTTAATGCTAAGATATTTTTGACTAGTTTGCATGCTTAGATACCAATGAACAACCTATTTGTTAACATCAATATGAACACTCTGTTAGCTAACATATTATTGACAACTGATTGCTAAGATCTTTTGACCACTTTGAATGCGTACAACAATTTGAGCACCTTGCGAGCCAACATCAAATTGAAATAGTGTTTTTCACATCATTTTGACCACTTTGAACGCCAATATCATTATGACGCTGACTGTACCACGGTAATCTAATTACTAAGAAACATAATTAAATATTTGGTAATCAAACTACTAAGAAATATACTTATATATTTATTTATTTTGTGTCGGTTCTTTAGTAGACTTGAGAGTTTGAAACTAGATGGCGTTGTGTGTCAGGTATTTCAGGCATATTTATACTTATTTTATTTCTAAATACATACAGATTCTACTTTCTACCACGTCAGCCTATTGCCTCTGTAACGTACATTGCTGAACGAAGGCACCCAGACATGGCACAAATAATCGCGCTATCATATTCATATTAGAAAGGAATAAAACTTACGGAAGGAGGCGGTGTAAAAATCGAAGGTTTGTGGTAAGGCGCTTCATCATCTTTCTTATCATTTTCACCGCACGCTACATTTGAACACGATGATATGTGACATGCAGTCATCACATGGCAACATTTCAACTACTACCTAATAAATATAGAATGGTTTCATATCTGTTGGTTGTATCTTAAAATCAACGTTAGTTCTTCTTCAGGAGTTAAGGTTTAGAATAATTTTATCTGAGACTATTAATTTACAAAAAATATGGTTATAGATTGACGGAAACTGACACCATGCTGCTGTCAGGCTCTAAGTATTGTTTGTTGTGAAGTATACTATATTGATTTAACTGTCTATGGTTTAAATTTCTTTTTTATTTGTACTAATTAAAATTTATTGAAATAAAACGACATTCATTTAAGCTAATAAAGAAAAATAAATTAATAATAAACCATATAATTTTCAGACATCACAGACGTAAAAACGCCAACGTGAAGTTTATAAGGAGAAAACTTAATAGGTCCATTAATGCTACAGGTTAGATTTTAAGAGACTACGACTCTCTGACTACCTCTTAATGGCTCCAGGCTACGCAAGCTAGCTATGTATAGAATGGTTGTCTAAGGTAGTAAATTGCTTATTTTATTCATTTGAGTCATAAGAGAGCGAAACTGATTTACAGGCAATTGCTTCATAAACAGGAAAATATTTGTGCGCCTCTTAGCCGAACATACAAATATAAGTAGTATTCACCAACTCCAGTTGAATCCTACTCCGAAACGAAATTTTTATACTATGAGTACCGCGGTATTACTTTACAACAATCGCGGGTAAAGCTACAGGACGTAGCTAGTCTAGCTACTATTACTGAACTTAAAAAAAACAGGAGGAATGAGGGCGGTCAAGCCAATTTAATATAAATCTGCCTCTGGGTAAAGTTCATTCCAATTTACGGGTTACAGTCCCTGAGTCCCACCACGCCATGGCTCGGCCATCGCAGTGGTGGGACTCAGGCGTTGGCTCCTTACGGATCAGACACATGTAATCACCGCAACATCCTTTTCCAGTGATGACCTGCGTCAGCCGATATGACAGTGTCCCATGAGGCCTCACGAGCCAGTCCTCCATAACGGCCTTGCCATTTGAAAAATACCTTTAAAAAATTTTGAACTTAACAGGTGAAATAATAATCAGTATAGTTTACTCGTATATTATAATAACGTATTCTTGTGAAACTGAGTACTACAGATTATCAATTACTTTTCTGTTGAAATTTCTATCACTTTTTCTTTACGTTTTTTACATCTATCCAGCCATGCTTCCCTATCACTTACATCGGCATCATTATGAGGCGTCTCTGTAAAGTTCACGGCTTTGTAGTATTCTTTGGCTATCTTGATGCCTGCAGCAAAGACTAGCAAGCTCTTGAACAACTGCCATCTAAAGGAATCGCTGAACACCCTCCTCCAAAATACAAATCCATGTTGCACTACATTAAAGATGTTTTCTATAAAAGAAGGCTGTAATCAGAAAAAAAATTGTATTGTATAGACAAGTCACCACTAGTTTTAACCGTTTCACTGTTTATTTTCGCCAAAAATATGTGAGACACTGCTTTTTTGCTTAGAGATACAGTACATAGTTTTCAGTAATTTGATTTACACGAGAATATAATTTGTACTGGCTTTCGCTTGCGGTTTAGCCCGCGTAGATCGTATGTTGGTCATCGTGGTAAAAAGACTCCAAGACTATCTACCAAATTTTAATCTGTTCTGTCGTTATCGCGTGAAAGCTCAACAGACAGACAAAGTTACTTTCGTATTTAAAAGTAAGGATAATCACTACCTAATGTTGGTTAGAAAACGCATTACAAATACGATAGTAAAGTCCTAATTTGCTTTTGATAATGTAGTTTGTATTGAATATTTACTCGAGAATAAGGAGGAGAACTATGTTCTTCGGCAGAGATTTGTGATTGAATACGTTCTGGTGGAACATGTTCTGTAGAAGGTATCGGCCGGGTGCCTCCATGTTGTTTTGGGTTAACCACATCAGATGGTGGAACAGACAATGGTATTGAAGTTTTGCTATGCACTACAAGGTCATCTTTATCGTTTTCCAGAGTGTCTTCGAGACTTGGTTGAGAAATGGATTCTTCTGGGGCCTCTTGAAGGCTCATTTTCGTTAATTTTATCACCAGGTGAAAGTATTATTTTTTACGAATATGCGTTGACGTGGCAGTAATGATTTCTGGACATTATGTAACAGTATATGAATGCCATAGTTCAAAATCTCGTGAGCACACCTTCATGACGAAGGGTGATAATTGTTTATTATTTAAGATTATATAGCATCTAATACATTTCTCGAAAATTTGGTCAATCTATTTGTGCCATTAACTAGGGCGTTTTAATTAAAATTAAATTTATTTTTCTATGAGCATGACTGTTAATGTTATAATGACAAATAAAGAGATTTTTTTTTCAAGGACTTTGTCAAAGACAACAACGGAATACAGTTTTTTTAGTACGTAATATACCTATTTGTTTTGTCATAGTATTAAAGCAAAAACTAGTTTTAAAGAAGATCGCCAACTTAATATTATTATATTGAGACTTACATCACTTTTCAGTCAAGCAACGGAGTTGTGTAAATATGTACATTATCACTCATAATTAAAAAATATTTTATGGTGCTTTTTTAGGGTATGGAACCCTTCATGGGCGAGTCCGACTCGCACTTGGCCGCTTTTTTATTTATTACTATTTGTTGCTATTCCGCTTAGTTGTAAAAGTTAATTTTGCCATATTGTGAAAAATTTGATGTAAGTCTATTTGATGAGTATGATGAATTTGAA
Organism: Phragmatobia fuliginosa; assembly: GCA_932526445.1. Lineage (NCBI taxonomy): Eukaryota > Metazoa > Arthropoda > Insecta > Lepidoptera > Erebidae > Phragmatobia > Phragmatobia fuliginosa. The sequence continues at coordinate 10,375,894 of OW052074.1, read as the reverse complement.
GTAAATGGATACGTTATAAACAAACTGAGGATTCGCACTATATATTATCTATTCATAAACATTTACTTGTCATCAGTACTTGGCGCCATAAGGGAGACTTTCGCTCTACGTTTTGAACAGTATACTTATACCACTCGTGGACACGGGAAACGTCGAAAAGTAAAAGGTATCCTAACCATTTTCAATAATTTTATGACGAAAAAGTCCCGTTTACAACAAAAAACAAGATATAAAGTTCCAAAAAATAAATATTACCGTCAACACAACATTTTATTTCAATATAAACAAAACGCTTTAGCACTGGAAAGGAACAACACAATTTAGTAGTATTTTCTATTTCTGATTCCTACGCAGGAGGAATGCCGTGCACCGCCTTTGTTAGAATTCTTGGTGTTCATATACGTGAACAAGTCTCCTGAAAATTTGATTCCCATGATAAAAAACATTATGCTCTTGAATAGTTGCCATCTGAATGGATCGTCGTACACTTTCTTCCAGAACTGATATCCAGCATTTGTAAATTGTGTTAGTAACTGCCAGTACTTATTCAAAGGACCTTGCTGTAACGAAGGAGAAATTTTATGTTAGTAGACGACTAGATAGTTTAATTTCTCTTTTACCGATGGGTTCTATATTTTTTCCACACAGAGAACAACAAAACAATTGAAGCGATTGTTTAAAATTTCCGAGCCCACTCTTACCATGGCAGAAGAACACGGCAAAAAATAAATACCTAGTAATGCGAATGTAATTTTGATAAAGCAGTTTTTTTATATTTGGATAAGCCTGCCAAAATGACTACTCTGCGAAAGGAAAGGGAAGCTTGAGCAGATTCCAACATAGGAGTCACCGTCCTCTTTTTGAGCGCAGACAATGCATCATGGTGATCCACACCATACGGGCGAGTAAGATGCCTCTGCATCATTAGCCCTCCAGGCTCTACTCACCAACAAAATGCGACAGCACGAATGGTGTCACTTTAGTTTGATTGTATTAAGGTTTTACTGCCCCGGTCGAACCTGCCTATTCGTGCAGTAATCAGTGTGGCTCTGCTACTTCGAATTACAGTTAGTGAATTAATGTAGTTACAAAACAAGAATATTAACATCAATAGGTGCCGGAGTATTGGATAATTCGGTTGTTCCATAGAAAGAAATTCTGCGACTCGGTTCTGGATATTGAATACCGTTTGGTTCACCAGCAGCGGCGGCAGCAGTGAGGCATGGACGACGACCACATCTATGTGAACTCATCACATGGCAAGTTACTATTAATCTATCATCATTAAATCAACAATTTAACGAATAATATTCGAAAAAAACGATCTACACGCTTTTACATACTTTTGTGATTGACAAGTAAGCGGTAATATGTATTGACAGACCCGGCAATATTAAAAAAAAAACATTTTGTTTTTTCCGCAAGCAAGGCGTTTTTCTTTGGATATTTTATTTCGACTTGATAACAAGAGATCTTATGCATGAGATATAATGCATAGAAATAATCCATGCTAATATTATAAAAAACAAAAATCCGCTGATCCGACTTGGATTAAATTTACTATGGAAACGTTTTAACTCTTGAAGAAGACAGGCTACTATTAACCACAATAACCAATATGGGGTGGAACCTCGGGGTAAAACTTAGTAAGTTTATACGTTTATATTTACTTATACGTTTCATCTTTATCTATAGAAGTCTGCATTTGTAAAACTAATATTTAAAATATTGTAAAAGCCCAATTAGCCCATGCCTAAATTAGAATCAGTACACTTACAAACAAACAAACAAACAAAAAACCGCAACATACAGTCATAGTTTATCCCAACGACGACTGTAAATTACGATTAAGCAACTACACGCGATATGATAAATGGTATTTAAATGATATTTATTTCTGTAAGTACATCTTTGACAGATATTTTGAAACGTCGGACTTTAGAGATAGAAAGCGATAGACTTGATATGAAGCAGTGTACAGCCGTTTGCGAGATGTGTTAAATTTTATAAATATAACCAAAACCTTCTACATAGATGTCTATGTCCAACAATGGTAGTAAAAGGCTGTTGACGATGAAGTGTATAAAACTAAGGAATAATAGTTATTTTGACCTTTCAGGATACAAGACTATACTACAATAGTTCTTGTTATGCTGGTACTGAACAATAAAAAAAAGCTTCAAATCGGTGTGAAATTTACTGCCAGGCTATGGGTGATTACCCAAAAATATAGCCTTTGAACAGTTTTAGTATACAATTTAGAGCCAAAAAAGTTAACTGGGAATGCCACAGTGGGCCAGCTACATTATGTGATTATCGTTGAAGTGATTCACCTATATAAGTCCAGAAAAGGTGACAATAACGAACGGATACACTACAGGTACCTTTATAGGATATAAATATGAATATAAGTATTATTATGCCAATTGAGAAACAAGAATGTAATTTCATTATCTCAACAATACTTACTTCATCCATCATAACGTATGCAATCAAATTGTTGAATGTTGGCTGAGACCGTAATACACTTTAGAACTATGACTTGTCACTATTTAGTACGATTTTATGGTTCATATCTTTCTTCCGTTTCTGGAATACATTTTAAACTGTTATAGGAACCAGTAAGAAAAACGATCAACCATGCATTTTCTCGTAGTACCTATACCAGGGTTATGCCTATAGTCTGCCATCTTGTATATACCCTAATGATATAGGGTTTAGCCTCACTGGTAAGGATTTGGATCAACAGAGTGTTGGTGCATTGAATATTTTCGCAGCGAGTGTGGAGACCCCACTCATTTCACTATGGTAGCTTCTAAATGAATAAATAAGAAAGTGAGAACCAATCTCCTACAAGCAACCATGGGATGGAGAGAAAAGCATTTGAAGAAAAGTATAGGGTAGTGCCTGGTGTATTACAAAAGAGATAGGAAATAATAAATAAAGTAGTATAAAAACATTATTATATATTAAAGTAATAGCAACACGCAGTGTGGATCATTTAGTAAATACATAAAAACAAATAAGTGAAATTTATTGATATTTTGTACACCCAAAGTGAATTCCTTGGCCTAACTTAGCACAGAAAGGTAAACTATGGGACATTCACGTCTCCCAGGTTATTTTCCTTTACTTTGATATATGACTGCCGATTAAAACTGTTTAAAAAACTGGTTACATGTCCATACACATGTATTTATAGTATTTATATGCGTACTTACATATTATTCTTTTATTTTTCTTCTCAAATGGTATATAATAATTTAAATTAAAACAAAATAAATAATATGTAATAAAATTCATTTAATAAATATAAGCAATGAGCAACCATCGCGATTATATATACGTTCGATTTATCTATTAGATTTTCCTAACATCAAATAGCTTATGGTTTAGTTTCTCACTATTTGACCTACAGCTGAATTTCATTTACTAATGTAGTAAAGAAGCAAGTTTTACATTCTATTTGCATAATATTAGGTAAAAAATAGTAACAAAATAAAAATAAAATTACATACATTTATAAATAAAAACTAGGATTGTTTTTAAATGTAAAATCAATGAAAATGAAACTAACCAACATATTCTAAAGACTGGTAGTAAAACTATCAGTACTATGAGTTTAATCGAGTTATTTACAATATTTTAAAGCCTTCAAACTAAATCATCTGCGTATATTGTCCAATATCCAATCCATATAATGGGCAACATTAGTGTACACTCCAGGGAACCCGGCAGAACCACACCGCTTGGAACCGAAAGACACAATTCCATGTTGAATATAACGGAGTCCATATCGACTGTACTGGCCAGGATAGAGAAGAGGACCACCGGAGTCTCCGCCACAAGAGTCTTTGTTTCTGATTCCACCAGCGCAAAGTTGTTTCTCGCTTACACGAATTGTTCTGAAACATTGTAAGAAATTAAGAATTAAAACTGAATATCCGCACAATGATTAACTGTTAAAGGGCCCGTCTGTAAGAGCGAGAAACCACAATGGATCCACGCTTCTATCGTCGGGTAATCTCAACAACGATTATTCAATAATATCAATAATAACAAACGATTATTCCTGCAGCGTCCACAACTATAATATCGCCGCGATTCTCTCGTCCGTGAAGACCGTGGAGTCCGTCGTAAAATTCATCTGAATTTATGACAACCTATTTATGGATTTCATTTGTAAACAATAGTATTCGTTTTAAGCCTGTAGTATGTATTGATTTCTTTCTATACCAATTTTTAATCCTAGCTATGCTTTCGGATTTGCATGTGGTCTATATGTGGGCATTCTCGTACTCCAAAAATATGATTCCCCAGTGATCTACCCAAATGGGCAATAGTTTGAGTATTTACATGGCCTCGGCAAATTTTCTGCTGGCGGTAGTGCCGTACTTCGATTCGATCATCTTGACTAATACCGGTTCGGTAAGACGATGGCTGATATGTTTCTGTATGGACAGACTGAATCGAAGCTGTAGTCCTTTATTCAAAAGGCCAACTCAGAACCTATACTGTGCTCGCATAATTGATCATTTAATTATTGCTTACGGAATTTCAAAAAAGAGACACCTCTGAGCGATGTTTTGGCATTTCTTCCCAGAGTCTCGGGAAATAAATGTTGGCGCCTTCTAGCTGTAAAGTCCAACGTGTAAAAATATATGTAGAAGATTTACTTAAAAAATAAATATCTATTATCATTTACACAGGTGGACTTTGGACCACCTGTGTAAATGTTATACCAGGAGTGCCAGATGAAATACAAAGAGTTTACAGGCAGTAAAACCACGTTAATTTCAGCACTAACAAGCAGGCTCGACCGAGGGAGAACTGCTCTCGCATAGAAGACCAACCTAAATTAACAGCATTCGTGCTGTCGTATATCGTTGGTGAGTGCGAGACCAGAGGCCCAATGATGAAGCACCATCATAATACCAGCCCGCCATAGTGTGGGTCACCATGCTTTATTGTCTACATTCACAATGACGATGGTTACTATTACTCTTGGATTCTACTCATACTTTCTATCAGGCAGAGTAGTCCTCTTGGCATTTTGGCCCAGCTTAAATATTAAAAAAAGGAAGCCAAAAATGTCATAAACCACTAACCCATTATATGCATTCTGACACGCACTTTGTGTGAGGATAGGCAGTTCTACACTGAGCAGTACAGGCGATTGTAAGCCATCTTCTGTGACTCCCCATCCTGCAACTACACCATTTAGTCCTGACATTGACTTACTTTGGAGTTCACGCGTTATTGGCAGGCAAATTGGTTTGCGACTGTCTGTAATAAAAAAAAATTACTAAGTACAAACTTATTTAGAAATACTAAGACCTTTAGTAACTGTAATTCGATGTGCTAAAATTATATATTAATACTGATATTTAGGTAAATTTGGTGAGATTGTGACTTTAGTTAGAGGAGGCGGAGTAAAGTCACCGCCTGATGAAAAGCATGAGTAGAATCCAGGAGTAGGGATCACCATCCTCATTATGAATGCGACAATACAGCATGGTGACTCTGACTATGGTGGCCTAGTGAGATGCAACTAGGCTACTCACATCTATCTACTAATTATGTTTTTTCCACAAAACACATAAATTGCTAGAATTGTGCTATCGAAATCATGTAAGTCATATAAGATGCAAAAATCTGGGAAGCAAAACTACATTTAACAAATATATGTAGATGTGAAAAATAAGTGTTTCTTAACGCTTCAAAAATAGGACGATTTATAACTCAAAATGATAATTATAGGTAGAATCTTTGGTTAAAACCTTCAGTCAACATTCTTAGCCTTAGCTTGTCAGAGATTCAAAATTAATTAACCATAAGATCAAATTACAATAAAAACTATCAAAGACTATGCTTTGGTTTTGCAAACAATGCCCGTTTATCAATATCCTTTGTTTAGAATTTGTCAATTTTTTCGAAGATAAAATTCTTCTTGCTGGACTTCATTAGTTGAGCTATCTAGTACTAAATGAACAGCCCACTATTAAGATTATTGTAATATGTATATATATTTTTTTGTAGAAACTGGGAGTTTTCATAGGTACATAACATTCATTTTGCCACAGAGAAATGTTACCCATACAACTTTGTTTCTAATAAATCTAATCACGAACCTGGAGTAAAGTCCAATGCCTCTGTAAGCCTTATCAAAGCAATATCATCAGCTAATGTTTGAGGGGTATACCCTGGATGGGCCTTTATTGTGTCTATAGTAGCGTTCTGAAAAAATAAAAAATAAAAATAAGGACAAACAACTTAAGCCCTTTCTTATACACGTAAAAGGTTGCTATAAATACTTTCCAAAATCGAAATAAGGCCTCCATGTATCTCCAAATTTTCAATTAATTGTAACTTTAGATTTTTCAAATCAATTATTTGTTTATAAAAATTGTGACTGATACTTTTCTTCACTGAACCCATCAAATGCGATTCAAATCAATACGCTCTTAGACGAAATAAATTTTTGATCTAGTACTGAATTCATCTTCCATCCTTCACCGTTGAAGGTGACAGACAAAGTACGTATTTATTCTTTAGCGCCTATAGCTCACTCACATGTTCAGATTTCTTATCGGTCAAGTTGACCGGTTCAAGAATAATTAATATAAAAAGTCTGTGAGAAAAGATAAAAATTACGTCTTGTATCTACTTGTGATTCTCACTGCTTTTTTTCTAGTGCTATGTAGCTATGAATCTTCTGTTCATAATGAAATTTAGTAGCATTTATTCCCTTTTACTTTAGCTGAAACTTGAAACTGGTCAATGCGAACCTATGCCGAGCAGTTAGGTTCGTTAGCAATTATTATTGGTATTTGTAATGTGCCACAAACTAGTAGATTATAAAAGAGCTGGTCCGTAGGTGCTGCATCTGTTATTTATTTATACATCAAGCACATTTTATGCATTAACATTGGAAGTATTATTATTATTCTATCGCAATAAAAAAAATATATATACTAATATGCAAGTTTATGCGATACTTAAATAGAACTTACAATAATGCTAGGTGCACAATATTCTCGGTCATCCGATATCTCGCAGTCTGGATCATGTCTGACATCATACTCTCCAATTATCACCCCATCCAGTCTCATTCTGCTACTAAGGAATGAAACGCAGTGTGCTGCAGTCAGAACGTACCACTCATTGATAATGGTACCACCGCAATTTAACTTAATTCCACGACCTTAAAAATGGAAAATTAAAATAAGTATTCCGTGTCGATCGTCTTTTTATGTGATCTTACAGTTATTCGTTTTTATTCTTCAACAATCAACAAATATTATATTAATAATATTATTAAACTTTTAATAATAGATTAATAAATGTAATAATAGAGTACTGATTCGATAGCTTGGTATTTATACAATATTTGATGCATTTTGTTGCTCGCTTAACAACATACAATTACTCACATAACAATTATGCCATAGGTTTTTTGAGATATATCCAGACCTTCAAAATAAATCATAACTGTTTTCTGATACCAGCGTAGATTTGGTAATTTTCCTAAATGGTTTTGTTTATTGTGTCTAAATATATACAACCGGCGATTCTATAATTGTCCCAAATCGTGGGAATATCATTATTTTGATTGTGATATTAATATAAGCAAATATAAGGTTTTACCAACAAAATAACTAGTAAAAAGTAGTGCCACTTTGTTGCTCACTATAAACTTCGAAACTGATTTTCTTGTTTATGTTTCTTAAAAGAATGTTTTGCTGACGTGACTAAGATAGGATAGTTAACGTCACACTTAGACCGTTAGGAGCTGTGCGTGAGACGAGAATGAATCAGCTAGTGGCGTATTTCGTTGTAAGTGTGAGACCGATGGTCCAATGTTGCAGGAGGATCTCAGTAGGCTGCCATAGTGTGAGTCACCATGCTGCATTGTGTGTTCGTACACAGTGACTGTGTGTATGATACTCATTATTTCCATCAGGCAAAGTAGAGTAATTTTAACAGTCTACATATAAAAAATAAATAAGTTAAAGATGGAATTGTTGACATGTTTTATATGGCAATAAGGAAGTCACTCAGTAATTATGTGATATCCTTACTAATATTATAAATGTGAAAGTAACTCCTTCTGTCTGTTGCGCTTTCACGCTAAAACTACTGAACCGAGTTTAATGTAATTTGGTACACAGATAGTCACGAGACTGGGGAGGGACACTACTTTTTTGTGGGAAACCGACATACACGCGCGCTTAAACAAGTTGATATCTTACTCGTATCATATGACAGTAGTACCATCCACGGCATTTCAAAGAGTTTCGTTCTGTTTCCCCCAATTATTCTATCGCTTTCAATTGATCCACATTGTTTCGGTAACAATCCAAGATTTGGATGTTCTTCAACAGAGGTTGGACCACTCTTTCTCCTTAATGTTGTCTTAGTAGAACATTCCACGTGGTCGTTGCGGTTATCGTATTCATGTTTATGTTCTTCTGGTCGAACAAAATTAAAATTCTCTTCTCTATGATCTGGATATCCTGAGCTTGCTTGCCCATTAGGGCGAATATCGAAGTCTGCTGATTCTGCTGACGAAATGCAGCATACCTGAAAAATATAATTTTCGTAATTAATGGTATTTTCTTCTTCTTCCTAGCCTTATTCCCAATATTATTTGGGGTCGGTTCTAATAGTTAAACTGGTTTTACCTGAATATCAGTTTTTCCACGGAGCGAATGGCATCGGATCTTCGCAACCCTAAGAGAGAACTGATATTCGAAGGTTCAACTAGTTGACAGTAAATTTGAGGGCACTGATTTCCCAATACCGAGTGCCATAGATGTTTATGACAAGCGGGACAGACGACTTTACGTGCTCTCCGAGGCAAGGGCGTGAATCATCGCCAAACTTCTAAACTTCGAGCTGCTATTAGGAATTTCCTAAGAAAAACCCAAAAACACATATGGCCCAACCCGGGATTAATGGTATAATTATGTTACATTTGTATAATTTCATAAAAAAAAAAACAACATTTTTTTATAGCTATTAATTGCATCAAACCAACCAATAAAATGAAACAATTATGTGCGATGATTGCGATACCAGCAATTTTTGTGGTTATTGTATTAAATACTTTTGGTTGTTGGCTTATGGTCGCTTTCAGCAACATCCTCCTTAAAGGGGCCACTTAGAAGAGTTAGATAACCCTCAGTTTTCTAGTTTTCACTAACCCTCAGAGGAAACCCAAGTTCTTTGATGTCTATTAAAAATTTGGGGGCTACCTACGTTAAGGGGCTCCTATTAAATAGACAGTTTATGTTTAGTTGGTAAAAAGCTGCATTAGTATCTTGTTATATAGGTTTGTAAAAAGGTGTGAAAGTAACAAGGAACCACAATAGTTTAAAGGTTCGATTTAAAAACAGGAGCACCGGTTGATGGATTCATTTGATGTGGACCACTTAGACAAAATTGTTTCAATACTTTTAGTTTCTTGTACGCTTTGATTCAATTCGGGTGGTTTACGATTTTCTTAACATACTGACGTTTTTTTTTATTGGATCGTTCAATATAAACTGGCTCTACACAAAAAAGTCGTGAGTATATCAGTTACTTAATAGTGGTGTGAACTACAAATACCTAAACTCAACATAATAATTCTAATGTGTTAATTATGTACTCAAAAAAATCTTTAGATATCATGTTATTATTTCAAATGAACGTTGTACTTAGATCTGATAAATGTTATTTGTTAAATCATTTCGTGTGAATTTTAGTAAAGTGTTTCATTAAAAATTCAATCTGTGGTTTTGCGTTTGAATACCCATAGGTTTATACCCAAACACTTTGAGTAGGTTAACATAATATTAGAATTTTAGTTTTCCAGGGTAAAACCCCAAAACACATATAATCCATTTATCTGGGGAAACCCATGGCGAAAACATATCCGTTCTTTAGTTTTATTGCCAATTTCCGTATCAATTAGGATTATAAGGAAGAATGCATTTGCTAGGCTACACCTAAGGGTTTTTAATTTACCTCTAAATCTACTAATGAATGACATAAAATATTAACAGCCTTAATCTCAGATTTAATCTGATGTAATAAAATGATTGATTGAGTGGAGACCGCGATTAGGCAAACGTAGTGCAGGACGCCCTGCGGCACGATGGACCGATGATTTGAGGAAGGTGGCTGGCGGCGGATGGATGCGGACTGCCCAAGACCGGGATGGTTGGCGTTCCTTGGGGCAGACCTTCGTCCAGCAGTGGACGGCGATAGGTTGACACTATAATAAAATGATGCAGAAGCATCTCCATAGGCAACCCGGATGTTCTCACCCTAGCTCTAGCCCTGGCATTCGTTATGAATGTGGTGACTATTAGCGTTAGTTTCTGCTCATGCCTTCCATCAAGCAGAGTAAAGTCACTTTGGTAGGCTCATATAAAAATTATCTGAATCAAAAGCTAAGCCTTCAAAAAAACAATCTAGTATAAGTCTGTCCCCTAGCCAAGTCAACATTTTACAAACGTAAACTTTAATAGAAAATTAACAAATGTATGAGAATGTCGTCATATTAACGCTAAATCATTTAGGCAAAACAAAATAATATCTATTAAGATAAGAAAATAGAGGTAGCGATTGTCTTCGTCGCAAAACACATATATTGATTAAGAGGACAGACTTAGAATAATCATTCTAAGAGGACAGATCTATGAAAGTGAGCACACACACAGCACAAGAGTTTATATGATATACAAAACGCTTTAAAAGTGGTTTTATAATTATTTTTGGCCACCATAATGGGCCACAGAGAAGCGTGAGGGTATAGTTATTTACATAATTTAACAAGACAGTGCACCTTAAAAGTTTGTTCAGACCATCTGAGCCATATGTTAACCGGTTGCTTGAAGGAGAAACGTTTTATTGCGAAAACAAGAACCTCGTGTGCGTAACGGTATACCACACCAATTTAAGGCAAAAATCTACATAAAGCAGTCTTCATAAATACGTTCTAGCTTTTAGCTCTTAGCTCTACTAGCGTATATGTCGGATACGCAATAAAGAGTACCCTTTGTCCTTTCTGAGGTATCAAAGTATCTATATGCCAAAATTTATTCAAATGATTTTACGTGGAAAGCATAACAGCAAGACAGAGTTACTTTCGGATTTATAAAATACTATTTAATAAGATGAGACTACTAAGTTCAGAAATATGGAGTAGTATTTAAGTATCGATACAATATAACACATTAAGTTCATGTAATTACCATAGGTACATCATAATGGAAACCACATGCGAGACTCTGAAGTTTGTTCCTCATGTAGGCAGGAACAGGGTTGCCCGCAGTTCTGATCTCATAGTCAATGTACTTGCATTGCGATACTGGTAAGCAGACACCACGTCTTCCTTGCCTATTGCAATAATCTCCAGGATAAACTGTGAAATAAATGCAAAAATATAAATTAAAACTAAATGTGGTAAAACTCTTCCTTCTTCCTTTATTATCCTTTTAAAGACGAATACGCATCCTGTGTCGCGAGGGACTTTACAAACATACATGAAACAGACCCAAAGAACATACAGACTCAGAACAACAATTTTTGGATCACATAAAGTGTTGTACTATGTGAGATTTGAACCCACAACCCTAGGCGCACGAAAAAGCGTATTGGCGACAGCTTAAACCAATAGCGCAACTGCGCAGTCAGGCATTGAAGTCCTTTTTTTTATTAGTTTAATGTTTGAATATATATATAAAAAAGCTCTGAGTTATACAGTTTCGTTAAATGGATAAAAATAAATAAATATTTAAATAAATAAATATGTCGGAAATCTTACACACCACGCCATTTAGTCCGAAACTAAGCAGAGCTTGTGTTATGATTATACAACTGATACAAATACATAAATATTATTATTTTTGTAAATACACGCATATTATTACATATAGAAAACACCCAATCTCCGAAACAAATGTTTGCAGATCACACAAACATTTGGTCCGACACGGAAATCGAACCCGAGACCTTAAGCATAGCAGTTGCATCCGCTTCCACTGCACCACCGTGGCAGTCAATACGTAATACATAGCTTCAACTAAAATAAAAACAAAAAATAGTAATTGATTCGTTAAACACTCAAAAACTTTGGAAATTTATGACCTCTGAGAATCGTGGAATCAATTAACTTAAGACTATTATAAAACTAGTAGGTAAAACTAATTTAATAGAGCTGATTGTTTGAACGTACTAGGTTTAGCATATATAAGAAATCGATTAAAAAGGTTTTATTAAAGGCTTTTACGGTGGCTATAACGTTGATTGCAGCACAAACCCTCTCATAAAAGACCAACTCAAAAATGACAGCATTTGTGCTATACGAGTAGAATCTAAGAGTCACAGTCACAATGCTACATTGTTTGCATTCACGATATGGGGCCGGCCAATCACGTGATCGTGATCGTGATCAATCACGTGAGGCTCGCAGGGTGGGGGTCCGACAAATATCACGAAATATCTCAAGGGGAGACGGGGGTACAGTATAACATATCACGTGTATTTATCTTTTAGTCAAGCGCGCGATTTGTAAACCGAAAACGGCGTGCACTGTCCCGCTGTCGATTATAGCCTATGTCTTATCTCAGGCTCTAGACTATCTCACTACCAAATTTCAATTAAATCGGTTCAGTCGTTTTGGATTGAAATCGCGACAGAGTTACTTCCGTTATGGGTTGTTAATGATGATGATGACCACTAGAGGACACTTACGATTCAATAGTCACTAGTCGTATTGCCAACTTCTGAGGTGTCATTGTCTCCAAATCAAGAAGATAAATAAATAAATATTTTGGACATCTGACACACAACATCATCTAGTCCCATGCTAAGCAGAGCTTGTTTTATGTGTACTAGACAACTGATATAAATACGTAAACATGCTTTTTTTTGTAAATACATATATTGTACATATATATTATACATAGAAAACACCTAGACTCAGAATCAAATATTTATGAATCACACGGGTATCGAAATTGAGACCTCTTGATCAGCAGCCGCATACGCTAACCACTAGAACAACAAGGCAGTCAAGAAAAGAAAGTTCCCTAATATTTAGTGAAAACGAAAATATCACTAAAAGTACTCTTTCTAAGTGTTCCATTAAATTTTGGGAACTTTAATGATAACAGCCATTCCTCTACGAAAGAATTTAACGTCATGTTCCTTGATTCCTTATGTGGACCCACCCTTTACCACAATTTCTAGGTGTAGACCTCAAAATATATATATTGCACGTTTTTTAGTTGTTTTTACAGATAAGTCTCAGGATTGTATGATCCTTTCCAAGCAATGAACAGTTATTAGTACAATAACAGTTAGTCAGCGTGTTTAATTACGCTTACAATAACATCATAAATGTAGGTGGCTAACATTCTCGAGAAGTTATTCAAGATATCTACCTACCGTGGGATATTTATTTAAAGTTGAAACAGTTGAAGACAATTTTAAAATCTTAAACTTTAACTTTAAAATAATCCTTAGAGTTTAGGCAGGAAATCAATGTTTTAAAATCGATTCCAAGAAATTATTATGACATCAAACTATCTTGTTTTCAAGTTACTTACTCCTCAATACTTAAGTATGATCTCACCAATGTTGATATTAAAGTTTAGGTACCTTATAAGCAAATGCATAGCAATAGATAGCAATGCAAATAAATAAAATTGAAGTTTTTTTTTATAATATCAATTGAACAGCTTTTTACCAAATTCATTTGAAAGCATATGCGACACGAGGGCCTACTTACATGAAAAAAGCCATTTTTAAAATATTTGTCTGTCTCTCTGTATGTTTGTTACAGGTTCGATTCTGACGGAACTTTCACTGGTGGGTAGCTGATGACATAATGAGTGACTTAGGCATTTTTTTTTCAGTTTGCTTCACTTCAGGGGCTACCCGAATTCACAACAATAGCCGCGGGTAACATTGCGGAACTCATTATTAAATAAAAAAGCATTGCTTGTAAGCCTTTGAGAGAAGAATAAGCTTTCTACCATAATTTCTACAACTTGAGCGTAAAAAATAGTTAATTGTTATAGTTACAACATTAACTTAAATAAAATTTTATTTAACAATGTTTAATGATTTGTTATTTTGAGTTTATGGTGTAAGCCGATTTAATTCCGATGCACAACACACCGATTATCTTGAGGGGATTTTTAAAGAGCAAAAAATATGTTATTTTATATCTTCGATACATCTTTTACTGCTAAAATTTATAACGAATCATAATACAGAGAAATATTACGCAGATATGACTCATACTATTCGAACAAAGCAATTGTCTTCTATCTCGTAGGTCATTAATCTGCGCGATGTGTAAATTTGTTAAAAAAATATATCTCAACTCTGGGTATATAAGAGTTATTTTTTTGCTTAATTTGCATAGTAAATTAACAAAGGATAAATTACATTAACTGTGGAAAACATAACAGTTTCTGTATTTGTGTTGAAAATTATTTAATGGAGGCGAATCGTTTCTACGGAACATATAAAAACTAAATTTGTTTCGTATCTTTCACAACATTTCAATGGTGCAATTAATAATTTCCATCTAACTAAAAAGTACAGGTTGCCTACCCTTTAAGAAGATACACTCCTTAACTACAAAAGAAAGTCAATATATTCACTTGCTACTGCTACGGCTATAAATATAAATCAACCTAACTAATTAATGAAATTTTTAATTAGTTTCAAGTAATGCTTTAGACACAGGTGAAAAACTCACATTTAATTAACTACTCCGTAGTTTTAGTTTTAACATTAAGCTTATAATGACATTGCACTTACAACATTCCGTATGCAACAATAATAGTTGAAACACAGTCACAGTTATCATAAACTTTAACATTATTTGTTTTCATCACTATCAAACAGACAAAACTCCACAGGCTATCGTTATCACACAAAGGTATAAATAACTGAACCAATAACAAAATGAATCCCAAATAAACTCGTTAAGTAATTTAATTATAAATCATCTCTGATTGATACATGTATATTTAAACAGAAGATTGGTTATCCCCTGATAAAGCTAAGTCACAAAGTGCCAGCACATTTTGTGCGACGAGTATACAAATACCGACTACACACACGCGTTGTTTTCCTCGTCTTGTTTTTATCTCATTTCAATGTAATAACTTATTAAAAGAGACGTATCAAATAAGTGATACAGCTCTTATAAAGAGATGGTGACGTTGCAGGTCATCGTTATATAGATAATAAAATTGATCGATACTAATTTACTTCATTATATTAGCGGGAAAACACAATATTTTAAACATTTAATTCTCTCGAAACCCGTTTCTATGGTAGTCTTTAAGTTCTTTTAGTACATTGTGATATGTATCCAATTGTAAATTGCTAGCCGGTTACCAGCTTCTCGTCCACTTTACCTTACCTATTTTTCATGTTTAAAGTCATTCAACTCTCTTGTTTTATAGCCTTATGCTAAGATTTGAAACCAAAACGCTTGAATTGTACATCTTTTCCTTTACAGTTATTTTATTTTATATACATAACAATGTTGTCCGTGTGGTGACGGATTAAGAATACAAAGTGTCACCACCCCTATTCATTCCATGGGTGTCGTAAGAGGCGACTAAAGGAACAAAATAAGCAGCTAACATCCTGCCAAGAGAAGGAAAACTTGAAACAAACCCTTTACCAACCCGTCTGGCCAGCGTGGTATAGTAGGCCAAAACTTCCTTTCAAAGGAGAGGCCTATGTCCAGCAGTGGACTGTTAAAGGCTGTTGATGATGATATACATAACAATACAGTTTTGAATATTAGGTTAATTTAAAAATGAATTTATTACAAGTTTATCACAGATGTATGTTGGATATCACTTTATTTTTTTATAGCACAAAGTACCTCTTACCTTTACCTCTTTATAATGTTAAGTATAGATAAGTCTGAAGATTAAAATACATATTTCTATCCAGGCTTGCATGAATCGAATTTCTGTGGCATATTTTTTATATCCTCAGTGAAATAAAATAATTTTATTTCAACACACATTTATACATTTGAACTATATGTATAGAAATAAATAAAATTGGAGTGTATGTATGAAATATCAAAGTATACGGTAGTAACATCAGAAACGCATTTTTTTTTTTGCCAGTCTGTTGGTACCGACTAATCTCTGAAACGACTGAACTGATTTCAATTTCAGGATTTTCACTGGCAGAAACTGATGGCCTAAAGAGTAACTTAGGCTAATTTTTATTGGACAGTCTTTGCTTCGCGGCGTTACTCGCGATTTACAACAATAACCGCGGGTAACACCGCAGGTCTCAACTAGTGAACATATATATATGCTGTTTATATAGTATTAGCTCTGCCCGCGGCTCCGCTCGCGTCTTAGGTGTATGAAAAATAGATATTGTCCGATTCTCAGACCTACCCAATTTCACGAATACCCAAATGCAAACAAAATTTCACGAGAATCGTTCAAGCCGTTTCGGAGGAGTTTAACTACAAACACGAGAATTTTATATATAAGATAAAACTTTTACGCTCCTAATCCTTAGCTCAATCTAAAGTTACAAATCAGTTTTCTGTTCCTACCAGCTATTTGATGTAACTTAGCATTTACCGTAAAATGTACAGTCGAAGTGACGTGAACTATTCCTAAAAAGTGCCGTAATATAATATAATTTTGTTAGATTTGTAAGTAAAGTAAATTTGTAATCAATTTTCAAGCTAAGAGGGTCTCTATCGTAATCGATTTGATTCAGCCATTACGACACGTTCATAAGCAACTGTAAGTCTCGGATATCATTTTAAATACTGGATTGTATAACATTATTTACTAGCTTTTTCCCGTGGCCGCGTCTATGTCTGTTAAGGCAATAGAGAGTAGCCCAGGTCCGTGCTCAAGAATCACAAAATATCTAAGTTAAATATGTGTACCGATTTAGCCAATGGTAGTGTAATAGACAGATACTTTCTAATTTAATATATTAGTATGTTTTGGATTTCATAAAAAATAAGGTGTCAAGCGTAAAAACCAATGTTAATCCACTATATAACCCTAAATCTGAAGATAAGGGGTTTTTACCGGTCATGAATACATTGCCTGCAACAGAATTAAAAAGAAAAAACAATTTCTTTGTATAAAATAACTTGTTTTGGCACTCACAATTGAAATACCTTTAGTCCTTTACCTTCTACCGTTTCTTTAGTGAACATGAATATGTCCGAATTAACTTCAACATCTATTAATTTATTTCAAAGAGATCACTGTGGGTCTATCAAGACTCCATTCTCTCACAAATTAAAGACCACCTAGTTATTGAAAAGAGTTATTGAAAGTTTAAAAAATGTGATTATGTGGATTTCTCTGAGCTTCCTACTGCAGTTGGCTATTTATTTAAATTAAAATACGACAGAATTTTGATATTTTTTCTTGTATTGACTGCCATCAGACCTCCGATACCTAAGTACTAGGCAACCTAAGTACTAATTTCAACAAAAAGGAACCGACTTCAAAGAAAAACAATTCCGAGTACCCAAATCGCGACAATTGTGCCTATAATATTTAAGGAGTTCCCTCGATTTCCTTGGGATCCCATCATCAGATCCCGATATGGTGACGATGGGACCACCTGTAAGCCACGGCCATTCCAATACAAGAAAGAATATTGAAATCGGTTCATAAACAACGAAACTATCGCTGAACATACATAAAAAAAAAGATTCCGACGAATTGAGAACCTCCTCCTTTTTTTGAAGTCGGTTAAAAATTAATACGACATACCCGCAGCTTACAGTTTAAGCAAGTTTAATCAAAAGCTAGTTTGGTTTTTTAATATAGACGGGAATTTTTGTTTCTAAAAAAGGAAAGATACCTTCCTAATGAAATAACTTTAGGAACATAAAACTTTTTAGAAAAAAATAATAATTTCTTAACCTTAACTTTAAAGAAATAAGTATATCAAATTAACAAACAAGGGTATGTCATCACGCTTTACGTGAATAATGAATTGCCTCGTTTTTTCAATAAAAAACGAATTATCGAAATAGAAATACTCTGTAAAAAGTTATACGTTGTTATATAAAACAACTAGTGAGTGATCAATTATTTATTATTTTCCTACCTTTAAGGTTGTTTTTTTTCTAATTTTATTTGGGACTAACCGCGTGGTTCATCTTTTCCAATTAAAAAATAATTTTGGAAATCGGACTACTCTACTCTGTAAAAAGGGTTTGGGTTGGAATTCTTTTTATTATTAGAATTATTAAAATCGGGGTACTCTGTAAAAAGTTAGGCGTGGTCATGCAAAAAAAATATACGTGACGAATTGAGAACCTCTTCCTTTTTTTGTCGGTTAAAAACAAAATTAATCACATTTTAATAGAAGTATCAATACATTTAATTTATTTTTTAATGTGTTTACATTATGATTAAATATATTAAAAGAAAATAAAACTCAAACCTGAGTTGCTATAAGTATTAACTAATCTTGACAGCTGCCATAATTAACTACACCTATCAGGTACTTATTTATAGTCTGAATAATGAATTTCAAGTAACATGACAAGCGTGGCTCCATATATCTCCCTTGTGGTATCCCCAATTTTCTTTAACTGATTTCGGACATTTTTGTTAATAAATGTTTACTTACTTTTTTTATTAAACACGTTTGTTTCGATATTAAATAATTTATTAAATTTAAGTTACTTATATTCATTTGAAATAAGATCGAGACTCTCAATTAATAAAATGCACTGTGTCAAAGGCTTATGAACTTTAAAGATGCATTTTGACAATACTAATGAATGTTGCAATATTGAATATATCTATTATTCGTACATTTATTAATAGATATGTAAATTTTCTCAAAGCTCGTAGTGCAAACATAGGCAGAGTACTACAATTTTGATGTAACGGGTTATTTTATGACATGGGTGTCACCTGATGGAAAGTGATTCATGAAATTCCGCGACTCAAGAGTCTTAAGTTGGATGCGACCTTCAAGATAGCATTAAAAATAATATATAATTAACAAGAATCCTTGTATTTTTATTTACATAGCAATTTTGCGAGATTCATAAGAAACTTCAGTAGCCACCCTATTAACTTTCTGAATGCATTTCAAAAAACATGCGCGGAACTAATAACGTTTTTACGCTGCACTGCACTCCTAGCACATTTGAACAAAATACTCTCTTCATAAAACTGACAGTCATAAACGTATGGTCAAACAATAAACTTCAAAAACATATTGAATACTAAGCACTAATTATGGTTTCATTGAAATTGCAGAACACACTGGCGTTTGCCATATTGTTACACTATTGCGTTACGCGTGAGTTAATCGATTTATTTTTATTTACAATAATCATAATATAAATCATAACATGGACCACTTATTTTAATATATTCCTGGACAATTTTATTTGTTCACGCTGCATATAGACCTATATAAATGCAATAATTACCATGAAGTAAGAAAAGTTTAACTGAAAGAGTGTACAATTATTTCGATCAGTCGTATTTAGACCTTTCAAAAAATTGTGATAAATCTTGCAATGGGGCACTACTACAATCCCAATTATGCACGTTACAATTGGTTACATCTGATGATGAATTTTATGTCACTAAAACCAGGTAAGACCCTAAGGTTATATAAATACGTACACAAATAGAAATCATGCATATCATCATTCAAATTGCGTGTTTATCAAGTATCAAACGATTTCCTCAAGTGTCTAATGAGTAATCTCAGTATTTATAATTGAGTTACCATTCTCATTGAATTGATCATGATTACGATAAGTACCTTTATATTTTTTCTTATAATAAAACAAAAGGCAATGTAACCTCCACGATATTCTTTTGTAATGAGTGACTACCTAACTTTGAGATTTTAAGTAAATAATATACTCTCAATAATTCTTTGAAGTTTACAATTTATCGACTGCCTTGTTGGTCTAGTGGTTAGCGTATGCGGCTGCTGATCAAGAGGTCTCGGTTTCGATTCCCGGGTCAGACCAAATATTTGTGTGATCCACAAATATTTGTTTCGGAGTCTGGGTGTTTTTCTATGTATAATATGTATGTATTTACGAAAAAAAAAGTATGTTTATGTATTTATATCAGTTGTTTAGTACCCATAACACAAGCTCTGCTTACATTGGGACTAGATGACGTTATGTGTAAGATGTCCAAAATGATTATTATTTATTTATTTATCTCAGTGCACATTTATAGTCATTATCATCATCAGTCCTACACGGTTAGCCTAGTGGTTAAAGCGGTCACCACGCCGCTTTCTACTGCGCCAAGTGTGGTTGGTTCAAATCTCACATGGGACACCACTTTGTGTGATGCACAAATTGTTTGTGTGATGCACAAAGTCTTTGTGTTCTCTGTGTCTCACGTATATTTGTAAATCCCCGGACGTATCTTACCGGAGTTTTTTTTAAAATAAAGAAGGCTTTAATGGTCCACAGCTATACATAGAGCTCTATTAATCTACACCAAACTTCCATAGGCATCTACATATTGTTCTAGCTCTGCATCGCCCTAAGGTCGACTCATAGAAAATGAAAAAGTATTAATAAAAAAGCGGCCAAGTGCGAGTCGGACTCGCCCATGAAGGGTTCCGTAGCAGCAAGTAACATCATATAAAAGTTTTGTAGTTCGTTGTAACTGTCATCGATGTTTTAATAATAGTGTTTTGATTGAAAGAAATATAAATTGCGGTTTATGATTTACGCCGTATTAAAAAAAACTACTTACTAGATCTCGTTCAAACCAATTTTCGTTGGCAGTTTGCATGGTAATGTACATCATATTTTTTTTTAGTTTTATCATTCTCTTATTTTAGAATTTACAGGGGGGGACACACATTTTAGCACTTTGGAAGTGTCTCTCGCGCAAACTATTCAGTTTAGAAAAAAATTATATTAGAAACCTGAATATCATTTTTGAATACCTATCCATAGATGGGGGACCTATGGAGAGGTCTTCAAAAATGATACGTATGGTTTTGTTAAAAAAAAAATTGTGAGTTTTAGTTCTAAGTATGGGGACCCCCAAAATTTATTGTTTTTTTTTTCAATTTTTGTGTAAAAATATTATTGCGGTTCACAGAATACATATACTGACCAAGTTTCAACAGTATCGCTCTTATAGTTTGGGAAAAAAGTGACTGTGACATACGGACGGACAGACAGACATGACGAATCTATAAGGGTTCCGTTTTTTGCCATTTGGAAACGGAACCCTAAAAATAGAGCGAAGGTTTTGGCCTCCTATACCACGCTCATAAGACGGGTCGGTATAGGAGTTGTGTCAAATATTTCCTTCTCCTTTACGACAACCCTGAGATAAACAAAGATGGTGACACTCTGTACTAATAATTTGTATGACAGACTCACATTCATAATGACATCATCATAATGCTTATAAGGATTATTATTCAGATGATTGCTTATGAAGGATGTTATTATAGATTTAAGTATTAGATTAAGATTATAATTAAATATTAAATTTACATTATTATTATGGAATTTGTGCCACGTGGTGACGGATTAAGAAAATAGAGTGTCACTACTCCTATTCATCTTGTAGGTGTCGTAAAAGGCGACTAAGGGACTTATGCTAGACAACATCACTGCAATGAGCCTTATACTAACCCGTCTGGCCAGCGTGGTATAGTTCGCCTAAGCTTCCTTTCTAAGAAGAGGTCTATGTCCAGCAGTGGACTGTTAAGGGATGTTGATAATAATGAAGTATTGGCGAACTTATCTATGTTCTATGTTATGTGGATGGTTTCCGCACTTAGTCCTTTAAGTGGACCATTGTACGTGAGGGCGGCCATCACTTAAGCCAGCCCACCTCCCTCCAGAAGCGGACAAGGTCTCCGAGTCTGTCCAGACATTCTGCAACAGATTTAGGAGATCCAAGTGTGTTTTTCCGTGTTTCGGTGACACCTGTGCACTCAATGAGTACGTGCGACACCGTTTCCTCTGCCCCTAAGCTTGATGATTGATGATGATATGGTAGATCCATATATCGTGCACAATATATTTTATACTCGTATTTATATTTTACATACAAACACCATTAGGTACTTTAAAATCATTGTTCTTGACTTATTCATCTAAATGAATAATTTGAGTCTAGTAAGACTCAGACAAGCGTCTTCATAACCTGCTCTTAAATAAACCTGTTTAAAGTTTAGACCAGGACTTATGACTATTTACAGAGTTTTTCGCTTTTCAGAAGATACGGTGATAGACCCGAACACAAGCGGGTTAGCAAATCACCCGGCTTGGACTAAGCTAGATAAATTAGATTGCGGAGAGAGCGCAGCCGACCGTATCATTGGCGGTTACAATGCAGCGCTAGGACAGTTCCCGTGGATCGCAAGGCTTGGATATATTGGTACGACATGCACGACATACCCTCTACTCTTATTATCGTAAACCATCAAAAATGTTCAAGCAATTCAAAATTCTTACTAACCAGCTTTTCTCTGTATTCATTATCACTGTTTCTACTCTCGCCTGCTGTAAACTAACCACGCTTAAACTGACCATGCCCCAGAAAGAAATTTTATCGTAAATGAATTCTTGTACTTACGATAAAATTTGTTAGTTCTGCAGTCAAATAATTTCCAGTATTAATAACACTAGAAATTATTTGATTATTACCAGTGTTAATAGTTATTGAATCTCTCACTGAGATATAAAGCTACCTATAATCTAGGATAATAAAAAACGATGCCAAAATTATTGGGTTTGATATACAATGCTGAATCTAAAAATAACAGTATGGTGCCGTTGTATCGAAATTGTGTATTGACTGTATAATTTACCACTACAATTTAACACTTCTCGAGAATTCAAACTCGTTTCAAAAGCCCACACTGGCTATTAATTCAATACTTAACCTCAAATTCTAAACGTAAATAGGTAATCTGTGCCAATTTAGATTAACAAGCCTTAGAAAGGAGGTTACAATACAATGAGTACAAATTGGAATTCCAGAAGACGACGAGTTCGACTGGATGTGTGGAGGGGCATTAGTTTCAGATCGTCATGTCGTCACCGCCGCACACTGCGTCCAAAAAACTGATTATGGACCCGTATTGTAAGTTACAATTTCTGATTATGAGAATGTCTTATTTATTTTTAGCCTGCCATAGTAACTCCTCTCAGCCTGGTCAGGCCTGGGAAGCATGAGTAGAATCCGAGAGTAATGGTCACCATACTCATTGCGAGTGCAAATAATGGAGGATGGTGACCTACACTATGACGACCTATTGAAATACTGCACTCACCACTGTTGGTGAGTGCAGTATTTCACTATTCACTATTTTTATATATTATTATGTATTATTATTATTTCACTATTTCAAATTCGTAAAGAATATTCGTCGTTACGAATTTTGCTCTTAAATAAATTTAATGTTTCGATCTGAAAACCAAAACAGTAATTAAAAAGAGAATCAGCTGTTTTCCTAGTGAAAATGTGGTGAAACCATTTCTTAGAGAATATATATGTTATAGAAAGGTAAACGATTTTCACTTCATTTCAATAGAAACGAAAGCGAATAATTTAAAAAATAAAATGATGTTTATTATTTTGTTTGAATTTCTCATAAATTTTAAATCTAAAATAATGTAATCAGTTTTGAATAATTTAATGAACATTTTTGTCGATATTGCAGTTTATCATATATCTATTGCCCTTGATCCGCCTGTGTATTTGTCGGTTAACATAGTAAATAGTAGCTAGGCTATGTGATATTCGGATATAGAAACCATAAATATATAACTCATTTTCAATATATAACATTTTTCGAATGACAATCATTCATTCGTAGGAGTTACAGAAATTAGGATAGGATTGGATTTGTATAGACAGATAATCTTACGTTGTACAATTTTCAGAAAGAAAATTCGCGTCGGTGAGCACGACGTTCGAAAAGACCCTGACTGTGAGCTGTCTGTTTGTGCTCCACCTGTTCAAGATATTGCCGTTAAGAGAATTGTGCCTCACTCTGATTTTAACAAGCCTGCATTCCACAACGATTTAGCAATGATTGAACTGGAGAAACCTGTTACGCTTAATAGTAAGATTGCAAATGAAGGTTCCTACTCTTTAGGGTTGTAACCACTTATAATCATACATTGACTGCCTTGTTGGTCTAGTGGTTAGCGTATGTGGCTGCTGATCAAGAGGTCCCGGGTTCGATTCCTTGGTCATACCAAATATTTGTGCGATCGACAAATATTTGTTTCCAAGTCTGGGTGTTTTCTATGTATAATATGTACCTATGTATAAATTTACAAAAAAAAGTATGTTTATGTATATTTATTTTATATCAGTTGTTTAGTACCCATTCAAGGTCTGCGTAGTTTGGGACTAGATGACGTTGTGTGTAAGATGTCCGAAAATATTTATTTTATTTATTTAATACTGGACAAGCTAATACTTCTATACTACAGTGGCCAGACGGGGGCCAAATTGATCAAAACCTATTTGCTAATTAGAGACCACTGTCCAGCAGTAGCCTGTTATAGGCCACTGCTGAAAATAGATATTTGACGTTTTGGTGATGTAATTAAGTATCATTAAAATGAAAATCCGCTTTCAGATTATGTATCTCCAGTTTGTTTACCACGAACAAAAGAGCAGTTACAAACATTCAACATTGGCGAGATACTCACTGTGGCCGGCTGGGGCAAGATGAATATGACCACAGAAGATAGAGCCGACGTATTACAAGTGGTGGCAGTAAGTATTAATACTTAGCTACTAGATACTTAGTACTTCAAGTCGAAATAAAAGTTATTTTGATACTGGTTTTATATACAGATAGATAAAATACCTAAGTATTAAATAAAAAAAGTAGATGATAGCCACTAAAAGTTTGGCTTATATTACGTACATAAGTGAGACCAAAACATTATTTATCTACTTTTCAAGTATTTTTAATATTTTGAATGCAAACCTGAAACTGTGTATGCTTGTTCCGCTTGTAACATTAAAGATTAAAAAGTTATTCAATAGACCAATCTTAAATTTTGCTTGAAGAAATGTTTTATACACGGAAATTATTAAACTGTTTTTTCCAGAAAAAAAATTGCTTTTCTCAGAGTTAGTAAATTGGTTCTAAATAGATTATAGTGAATGACAGTGACTGAAAGTAATAAAACAGTGGAAAGAAAAAACGTTTCTTTAAGTTAAAATAAAATTGAAATAAAATGGTTTTCAAATTAAAATTACAGAAAAATATGCGTTGAAAACTCTCAAAATTATACGAGTATATATATATGCTAAGGGATTTAATCGATCTTCTAAATATAAAAAAACAATAAAAAAAAATAGATTTTTTTTTTGTAATATGAGAAGTACCTTTTCGAAATTATTTGTTTTAACTAAGGTTCCAGTGGTGGATCCTTCGAAATGTGCGTCTTTCGGCAAAGGATTCAAATTGGCACCGTCAGAAATATGTGCTGGCGCAGAACACAACAAAGATGCTTGTGGCGGCGACTCTGGAGGTCCTATGATGAAGGTCTGTTTTTTTTTATCAAATTTATGATATAATTGAGTTTTAAAATGTTAAATTTATATTATATCACTTGAAAGAAAGTGATTGTAGCTTACATGGTCAGCCTGAAATTAGTAGTATTATTCGAAATTAACTGACACGTTAATTACAGAGCCATTAAAGCCACGTATTCATTAGTAAACATTTGTTGATAAACTGTTTATGACAAGTTTACAATAAACACATGTTTCTGAAACTTGGCCGTCCACACTTGTCAGTTGTTCACAGGATGTCGCCTGAGGAGAATTCACAAGAGCATTAATCGAAAAAAAAAGAAGAAAAGGTGGTGGATTCGTAACTATTTATTGAATAGAAGTTATATATTTAATGACCTCCGCGGATTTGATGGGTCATTTCAGAACTTCACCAGAATGTCACCAACTGATTTTGAAATGTTATTAAGATTGATTAGACCATCAATAAAAAAAAAGAAACGAAATTTCGGCATCCTATTGAGAAAGAATACTACGTTGGTGATAAAGCTCTATGAGCATCGAAATTTGGTTGTTGGACCACACTACCTCCATGTTTATAAACTCGTCCACACCTGTTGACTTTTGTTTATAAACTAGATGTTTCGGTTTGCTCTCCACTCGTAGTGGGGAGCACGGCAACACGTATCATAAACAATGTTTCATCATCTATGTTCATGAACTATTTATAAACTGTTTACAGAGATGATGAAACATTATGAAACATTTTTTATGAACAGTTTTTAAACAGTGTTTATTAACAAATGTTTACTAATGAATATGTGGCTTTAGTTCGACAGCCATTAAGTTCAAATATACACGTATACTTAAGTAAGACCCAAAGATCTAATAATAAAATTGGCCAAGTGCGTGTCAGGGCACGCATATGATAGGATTCCGTAGTCACCCTTAATGGTAATTTTACAACTTAGGCCCTAAAACTATTGAAATTAAAGAAGTATCAAAACCGCTATAGTTTTCCTTAAAACTTCAATTTAGACTACTTTCATAACTTTTTTTCAGATTTTTTTACGCTTTAAACTTAAATAACTCGCAAAAGGATTTCTAAATCGAAAAATAGCTTTAACAACCTCACAATTTTTTCAAAAGACCTATCTATTGATACTCCACACGATGGGGTAGACGCAAGAAATAAACATCCCCACTTTACTTGTAGGGGAGGTGAGGTACCCCAAATAATTATATTTCTCATAATTTTATTGTAGCTCTTTGTCGAAGTAACTACAAAACATATGCATTCAAAGTTTCATCTTTCTAGCACCAACACTTAGGGTGGCAGGTCGAGGACGGACGGCCGGACATGACGAATCTAAAAGAGTTCCGATTTATGAACTACGTAACCCTAAAAACTATGCAGTAATTATTTGACAATTTATTTTATCAAATAAAAAGTGTCAATATTACCAAAATTTTGACTAGTTATAATTCTTAAAGTACTGGTTCTAATTGAATAAAATTTAAAATATAATGTTTGTATAGAAAGCACTTGGTTACTGAAAAATCAAGCTTCTGAGTAGTAGCACAGATTAATAAATAGTTAGAATATTTCGCGGCCATCTGACACACACAACGCTATCTAGTCCAAAACTAAGTAAAAGATTCATTTAATTTGGGAATAGATGGCGTTTTCTACTATGTGTAGGTAGGTTTTAGACAACTGATATGAATATATACTTTTTGTAAAAAATTACATATTATTATAATAATATACAATATTAAATATAACTTATGCTTTTTATAAACTTACAGATATATGACACACCCGACGGCCCTAAACACTATCTAGTTGGAGTAGTGTCCTTTGGGCCCACGATTTGCGGTATCAAGAAACCTGGCGTGTATGTTTCAGTGGCACATTTTATCAAATGGATCCTTGATCATTTAGTCTAAATATTTTTTGCTAGCTTTTGTTAATTTAGAATTAATTTCATAACAATAAAATTATCTATTTTTATATTTAAAACATTATTTTTGGTCTGAATACCTAGAAAACTATTGAATACTGAAGAATACTGAATTGCGTATCCTATTTTAGGAGTACCAATTTTCTCATTCTATGTAATAATATCAAAAGTTATGGTAACTAAGAGACTTCAGGGTTACACAATACTGTTACTGTACCCACATTTAATAATAATTTATACCTAAGGGTACATACATAGAAAAAAAGAAACAAGACGATGGATTACAGGTGTTTCAAAAATTTATTGAATAGTAAAGTATATAAGTTAAGTACTATAAGACATCAAGTAATCTTCTCATTCAAAACCATTCAGTGCTTCGTGAGAATAATTAAAACAGTGTTATTTGCCTCGATCCATACTAACTGATACAATTTCTGAATCTGAATATTTATCGTCAATGTCAATCCTATTGAGAAATTCTGCAACATCGAAATTATAAGTTTCAGCTGTATCGTTAATAGATACTTTACGAGAGCGACTTGGACTATTATAATGATACGACTTATTCTTGGAACTGTTTCGTTTCTTCGTAGTCTTTCTAGGAGAGATTTGTAGTGTCTCAAGAGTTAGAGAATGCGAGCGTGGTGCGTAATATCTTTCAAAAAGCATGGGCTGCTGCTGAACCCTTCCATACATTAACTCCATCTCATGAAGAAACTCTTCTCGTCTCATTCTTTCCTCATCGCGCCGAGTCTGCAGTCTCATTGCTATATCTTCTTCATGACTACAAGGAAAATGTATGGACAGGTAAATATTAGACGACAACTTTATTCCACGGGAAAGTCCATAAAATACCTATAAAAAGTGGACCGGAACTCTTAGTTCTAAATTTCTGATGTGACTTATATACCTTTATATTTTTGTCCATCAAATGTTGTTCTTTTGGAAGAACAATCTATGTACATTACAAAAAAATTTAGGGCAACACAAAATTAGCAATTTGTTACCTACTATTTTATATGTATATTAACGATATTATAACGTTATTGTTTATAGCTGCCCCGCTGATTACAACCGGGGCGGTCCTATCCTCTTACAGAAGACAAATCTTAAATCACAACATTCGTTCTGTCGTGGTTCGTCAGTGAGTGAGAGACTGGAAGCCCTATGACGCAGAAATGTCGCAATGGACCACCAAAATGGGGGCCACATACTGCATTCTATGCAGTAACAATGGGTATTGTGAACACTAGTCTTGGATTCTACATTACTCATGCTTTCCATCAGGTAGATTTTCAGAGTATATAGAATCACTTTGACAGGCTTGTATATAAAATAAAAAAAAATACTGCCGATCAAAAGGTTTGATTCCCGGTCGAGTGAAAGAGTTTTTGGGTTTTTAGAAGATATTCTTAATAACAGTTTTAGCGGAGTTTCACGCTCGTGTCTCGGAAAGCACATTAAACTGTCGGTTCCGGTTGTCATGAACATCTTTGGTGATCATTATTGGGAAATCAGTGCTGTCAAATTAAGCTACTGTATATAAAAGTTAAAGTACCGTTTATTAAAATTAACTTACTTGTTTTTAACTAGATGCCACGCAGGTTTAGAGCGAAGCTGACGACTGCGTTGACGTATTTCATTTCGACGACGTAATTCAGCTAGGTGTCTAGCAGACTCTATTTCGAATCTCCTTCTCACCGCTTCTGCTCTTAACAGGGCTGCAAGGTTTGACCTTCCTGAAGCGGAAGTCCGTAGATCTAATGCTGAATATGCTCGAGCTCCTGGTCCATCTCCAAAAGTACCGCTACCACCACTTACAGTGCTCTTATTTTCCTGATAAATCTTCATTGCGACGTCATGCATCTATAATAATTTTTTTTTTCAGAGACGCTATGTACTGCGCTGAATGTTGTGTGTGCTGGTGTTTGTGTGATCGACAAATTATTATTCTGTGTGTGTAGGTTATTCTGAGTTGGTGTTAAGGTGTTTTTGTGTCCGTTTTTTTTTTGTTTGAAAAGTCTCCGCAACCCAGCAATATTCCCACAGCACGAGAGACAAATCAAATTACATATATATTATAACACATATCCAATAGCGATTCACAAGTAAAAACCGTACCTTCTTAGCAGCTCTGTCTGCTGTGTTAAAGCGAAATGGCTGAGGGCACGTTGTAATGAAATTTTCCTTGAGATGTTTGTCACGTTTCTTCCGCTCTTTGGTTGGACTGGAGCATCTTTGCCTATCGGACGAAGATGTGGATGGTATTACTGGCGAAGGGTCTATAGGCAAATCACTGTGTGCCGCTGGAGTTGAAAGACGGCTTCGATCTCGAGCTGCCATGGAACCGGGATAGCTAGCGTGACGTAACATTTCCTCAGCCCTTATACGTTTATTCATCGACCTGTAATATATGTGATTGTATTTAGGATGGTTCATACACCAGGTATTAGCTTCTGTCCAATGTTTCACTAACATCATTATCAGCCTATCGCGGACTACTGTTGGACTTAGGCCTCTCCAAATGGTCCTCGACTTCTCGCATCAACTCCTAGCAGCCATCTTGCGCAAATAATCACTCTACCTGGCCTGTGGCCGTTCCACACTTTTGTATTAAATCTATTATACTTGGTGATAAATTCTCAATTTCATCAGCAACAATTTTCGCAATTCTTTTATAAAACATATTCTGTTTGCTTTCTTCCTTCTCAAGAACTAATCAACATGAATTTTTGAATACTCATTGTACAGGGATGACCTACATGCTATTCAAATTCAAATTCAAAATTCTTTATTCACTTAGGATGCCATACATCTCTTGTGACAGGTCAAGATTCTACATGTACATTTATGCCATGTTCGCAAACAATAGGTAGAGCCGGAGAAAAGAACATGGCAATAAAAACTCTCGGCCACTCCTTTCAAATCACCAATGTTTACATAGTTTTAATGTTTATAAACCTGATATGGGGGTAAGGTGCTGCCACTAATATACTATACACCATGTTAGAGGACTGATGCAAATTTTAGTGATTAAAAATTAGAACATAAGCTAATTTAAAAAAAAAAACAGCCTCAGTGGGTACAACATAGTAGGAGCATCTACTTACAAACAGAAAAAATATATTTACTACTGAAGATGTAAATCCTCGAGGTAAAAAACAGTAACAGGTAAAAAATCCTTGTGATACAAAGTCATTTACCTGAAAAAGTGGTCTTCTTTCATTTTATCATAAAAATAGTTGGAAAACAAATTTTTTGGCACTGGTCTCGCCTTAAAACGTTTCTTCTTTTTAGTTTTAGGAAGTACGTGTACAGCTCGATCGCAAACACCACCTTTCTCTTCTCGTTTTGTGAAACTGAACGGTTTCATTTGAGCTCTTAATTCAGCTTCACTATTTATCTTGGTAATTGCACGCCTGTAAACCATATACAAGAGTAAGTATGTATGTTAAGTTTAATGTATACTCGTAATATACTCGTACAAACTACATTTCAAGTTTCTAAAGGTTTACTAAGTCTTATATTACGCTAACATCACAACTCCCTTTGCCTTGCTTCAAAATGATAATAAGTAATATGTTTATCAAACATATATATTTAAATGGTTATAATGGAATATTGCAAGACATGGTAGAAAACTGAACGTAGGCAAAGGTTTATAAATGTGCGTACAATATAACGTATGTGTGTTTGGCTATAGATTCGATAATGTCATGACTAATTAAAAAGAACCGCAACTTGTGCTTATTATAAGAGGAAACATAAGATATTTATTTTAAATACATTATTATTCAAATCTACAACCAATTAATTATTTTGCAAAGAAAATTGACTACAATAAATCTAGTTTAGTATCAGAAACAAAGTTGTGCATTAACATAATTATTTGCCACTGGAAACTAGTTTTAAAATCATCTTGTAAAACTTATAATATCTTGATATAATATAAAACAAAACATTTTTTTTTTTTCCTGATAACAGTCACTGAATTTCTATTTAAGTTTATTACAGTAACTTGTAAGTATAGAACATGTTAACATTGTTGTATTACACCCAAATTCTCATTTAATCCAGAATAATGTAGCAAACTAGATGACAAGAAAATAATTACGTCAAGTAGGTAAAGCAGTGGCAGTAAAGGAGAAAGCAACATAGTAAAATGTCTTGAAAAATAATACATTTTAATAACTTAACACATTGAATTACAATTACCTTGCTAGGTAAGTTAAAAATTATCCCACGACGCAAAGGGTATAAGTTTCAAAAACAATAAAGGAAATAAAAAAATAATCTAGTAAGAAGCATACATTTAGTGTTTTTGTGTGCAGTGTGAACCTCATAGCTTGGTCCTGAAGAATTTTGTCGTAAAGAGGAATGCGAGATTCAATAGGCACTGGCTTCGCTCTAAATGTTTTCCTGTCACGTTTCTGATGCAGCATGTCTTCAGAAAAGGATTTACGAAGACACTGAAGTTCATTGACTATACGTTCTTGTTCGTCCCTGTGGGTTAAAGATAAAAAATAATAATATATACTTTATCGAATAATGTGTAATAACTGAAATTCAAAGACAAAGTTATGTTTATATTTAATTTGAAATTATTATCTACCTTTCTGTCATTTTAAAAGGTTTGGGGATGGTGATACTTTTTCGACGTCGCATCGGAGATTCTGAACGTTTCATTCGTAATGGACTTGATGGCATACTATGTGTTTTGAATTCATCTCTATCATCAAAATCAATTTTATTTGTGGCACTGTCATATTTAGTTCCCTCAAAAAAAGCATTAAACTTTTGATCGATTTCGTTTTTAGGCTCAAGCTTAGCATCATTCCATGAAATTGAACAAGCTGAATGATTCCTTTTTGGACGCTCGGTTCTACTTTTTTCCAAGTTACTTTTTATAGGAGCTACTTTTAAATCACAATCATCATTTGCCACTTCTACCTCATCTCTTCCTGTGTTTGTTTTTCGGACA
Organism: Phragmatobia fuliginosa; assembly: GCA_932526445.1. Classification (NCBI taxonomy): domain Eukaryota; kingdom Metazoa; phylum Arthropoda; class Insecta; order Lepidoptera; family Erebidae; genus Phragmatobia; species Phragmatobia fuliginosa. The sequence continues at coordinate 10,343,402 of OW052074.1, read as the reverse complement.
CATCGTTTTAAACATGTTCCTGAAAAAGATTTGTTCAAGGGTTTCGAGTTACTTGGATTTGGTGATTGATCTCTCACATTACTGTCATCCTTTTCGCTTAGGGATAATTTTCTTCTTATTTTTTTAGTTTTACTTAACACACTCGGTAATCTCCTTGTATCATTTGTCTTATCAATGATGCTATCGGACAGTTTATCACTTGGACCATTACTACCACCTATGTCATCCACGAACTCAATGGCCACTCCTAACATAGCTTTCTTCTTTTCTCTCAAAGATTTTAGGGTGGAATAAAATTCGTCAGGTGGTAAATGATTGATATCATTATAATCTGGAATGCTTTTGTAAAATTCTTTTAATTTAGTTGCATCCACTTTTGCTGCTGTCGCCGAGCTGGTAGATGACGAATCAATCGAATACCGTTGTGCAAAGCATTTCTCATTTCGCTCATGGGCAGATTTAGGCATTTTACTAATAGGATCAACAGGAACTCTTATACATAAATTTTTAAAGGCACTGGTCAAATGGGTCATCACGAATAGAAATTACTACATATTAACATATGCCTTTATTTAATCGTAGAGCCTTGCTTACTAAAGTAGTATTTGTTGTCATGTTCGTTTCCATGGAACCGATGTTTGTTTGTAGTTTTATTACATTCTCTTTGGTTTCTTTGTGCACATTTAAATTGGTAAGTTACTGCGTTTGAGGTTGTAAGACGTAGAAGTTTATAACGCTAGTATGGATATAAGTCGCAAATATATTAGGATTAATGATTAAGTTATAATATTAAGCTTTAAAAATTACCTCACTTTTTGATAACCTCTTTTAAAAATGATTACTAAAATTCGACGAACAACCTTTTAATTAATGTATAAATAGGTTTATATTTATTATTTATAAATTTGTATGGAAACTTAGTGCAATTATTCATTTTTTTAATTCAAAGTTACACCAAAAATGAAACTTATTGTCATGGTATGGTTAAGTACATTGAGATGTATATTATAAATCAATGGGTTAAGTATGTCAGAAATTTAAATTTATTGCTCTGAGTCAGTGTATATCAGAAAATAACCAGAGCCATAATTTCTAATTTATTAAGCCTTTTTTTTAACATTCAGACGTACATAGAATACGAAAACTTAAATTTGACATTTCGAAGTTAATCGAAATGGTACCTATTATTTAAACAAATACTTAGATAAAATTGTAGTGTTCATTTGTATTTAAATAATTAATTTTATTAATTTTGTCTGTTTCCACTAATGTCAAGAAAGACTGAAACGATTTTAATGGCACTTTTACTGGTGATGCTATATGCAGATGCTATATGCTGAAAGGATTTACTTAGGCTACATTTGACTTCGATGAGATTCTCTCCCGCAGTATTATCCACGGATGTTGGTGTACAATAGCAGGAAGAAACTAGTCTTACTATGAAACTCTGTCTAGATAGTCTAAACAATAAAAAAAGTCACTAAAAAAAGTTAATAGAATCTAAAAGTAGTGGTCATTGCAAATGTAGACAATGTAGTATGGTAATCCACTCTATAGCGGCCTATCAAGATACTTTTGCATCATTTATGAGTCTACGGGGGCTGATAGCAGACCTACTTCCAGGGCCGGATTTAGGGGAGGGCAACCAGGGCAACAGCCCCGGGCCGCCACAAAAGAGGGGCCCCCACAATAGAGATCCTGGATTCTACTCATGCTTTCCATCAGGCAGAGTAGAGTCACTTTGGCAGGCTTAAATATAAAAAAAAAAAAAAAAAATAGAGACTTCGGAAAAAAATATTTCAAATTCAGACTAGTAAACCCTAGTAAACAACTTTTCCTTTCATATTTTTTTTCGCGTTGTACCTTTACCTACAGTACTTTGTACAAACATGATTACATTCTCTCAGCTCGGAAAGTTCCGTTTGTTAACGCTCAAATTTTATTTTAGATAATTCTTGTTTCCGATTATATTCATATGTTCGCTAAATAATAAAATAGTCTATACTTGGTTTCACAATAAATTATTAATTGAAAAAATAGATTGAAAAAAATTGTTCATTTAATTGGAATATAATTTGGGACCAAGGGGCCTCCACTCCTTTGTTCCCCCGAGGCCTCCACACCTTTAAATCCGGCCCTGCCTCGGCGCAATCAACGCATTATCACGTAAATATAATCTCTCTCGGTGATAAATTTGTTTCTATACCCTATGTACCGTACACCACATTAGTTGTTTTAGCATAGTATTAAATTATTTAAAATAAAACTACTATGCATGATCTGACTTATTGTAGATACATCTAATAAATTAGCATCTCAGAAAAAAAAACGTAAATGTCAAAGTGACATTTTAAAAACAACAAAATATAACCTAAAAGAATAATAGTAACCGCTTTTTGTTATTACCACTAATGAAAATTAATACAAATTAAATTCCTAATTTATTAAAGTAGTATTTCAATAATAATAATAAGCGCTTTTTGTGTTAGCCGTCAATATGTTGATTAATAGCCATGTAAAGCGGTTTTTAGTGTCGCAAATAAAATTAAATTCTAAACTATTCACGACAAGTCGTGCAAGGTCTACGGCTGCAGCTCAGACTACTTCATCGGAAGATATAAAGCACCTGGACACCGTAGATCCTAGTGTAAACTATAAAGGAAACTATGATATAATCATTGCTGGTGGAGGAATGGTTGGATGTACTCTGGCTTGTGCTTTGGGTAGAAAAAATATTTATTTATTATTTTAGTTGTTATCAGTACTGTTTATTTATACTTAGTAGTTTCAGCCACTAAATGTGTCCTCTAGATGAATGAATTGAACTGTGCCTCAGTCTAAGTGTACTTAATTCATTATGAGAAAACTTAAACATACTGTCTAACATTTAAACTAATAAGATAGAAAAATACATTACTTGTAAGAGTATCAGTACTACTTCTGCTTGGGCTATATGAATATTTAAAATTGCAAATCATATAAAAAAAATAAAGGTAGTAGACCCACACTGATTCCAGTGTGCATGGGGCATTTATAAATTAAAATGTTATGGAAGAACTCCTTGGCGAACAAATGGCTATTGGCTTACTATTACACAGTGGTCATAGGTATGGGTTGGTATAGTGTTTATTGTTAGTTTTCCTTCTCTTTGAAGTGATGTAGTAGTAGTTTGTTCCCTTAGTCGCCTTTTATGACACCTTGAATCCCGGATGCGAGAAGCCCAAAATCGATCAAAGTGGTGTGCAATAGGGGAGCCCTATCTCCAGCAGTAGACTGAGATGGGCTGATGATGATGATGATTCTGAATCCTTTACCAGATGGATAAATCTTACTGCTCACCCAATGTTTGGATGTTTTCTATGTAGAATATTTACAAAAAAAAAGTAGGTATGTAAGTATTCTATCAGACAATCTAGCTTGCACAGTATCAGCTCTGCATAGTTTGAAGCTAGATGGCATTGTGTGTCTGTGTATATGATGTAATGAATTACTTTTTTTGATTAGATTTAAACCTTTAATGCTGCCTCGTCGGTCTAGTGGTTAGCATATGCGACTGCTGATCAAAAGGTCTTGGGTTCGATTTTTTGGAGTTTGGGTGTTTTCTATGTATAATATGTATTTATTTACAAAAAAAAGTAATGTTTATGTATTTATATTAGTTGTCTAGTTACCCATAATACAAGCTCTGCTTAGTTTGGGACTAGATGACGTCCGAAATATCTAATATTATTAAATATTGTTTTACTAAAGGGTTCTATATTATCATCATTTATTTTCCAGCAAAACACAAATTACTTTCCAATTTGAAAGTATTACTGCTAGAAAGTAGTCCGTCCAAGAAAACTCAAATTTCACCAGAATATAGTAATAGAGTGGTAGCTCTAAACCAAAACACAAAGTCTTTAATGCAATCACTTAATATATGGAAGCATGTTGAAAATATAAGACTTCAACCTGTAAGATATATGCAAGTAAGTAGTTTTAATTGTAATGAAGGAATAACGACTTTATCATTTTAAGGAATTGAGTATACAAGAATATTTGGGAATGAGACAATACCTGCATTAGGAATATAACCTGTGTCGCAGAGAACTTTACAAACAGAAGAGAAACTGACACAAAGAGCACTCAGACTCAGAAGTCTGAGTTTTAGTTCTCTGCGACACAGGTTATATTCCTAAAGTGTTGTTCTGACAATACTTTGTGATTTGTAAATATTAGGAAATGTTGTCACATGTGGAGTTGAAACCCACAACACTGAAATTGTTTGAATTCTAAATCCCATCATCTACAAAGATAGCTGTATTAATAGAAAAAAATACTCACAGATTTACCAACTGCTATTTAACTGTTGGTGGAAGATTCAGTGAAAGTTTCAGCTGTCTATCACAGTTCCTAAGATACAGCTTGGTTACAGACAGTGAAGTCTTAGCAATAGAATTTACCCTTTGGGTACAGAACATTGAGACAGTTTAGGGCTACATGATTAGTTGATAAGCGTCATTTCATCACTTGAAATAAACCAATTCACTGCAAATAGCTTTAGTATTCTGAAGTCAAGATAAAACCTTTTAAATAACTGATGCTTATAAAATATTATTTTTAATTTAACTATGCTGCTACAAGTGTTGCTTGAATCTATATAATTACATTCACAAATTAATAAAATTTAAGTGTGTCTGTATATAACATAAATTTATCTCTTTTTTTTATTAAATGCATAGGTACCTATTAAAGTATAATAATTTATATATGTTACTTACACCAAAAATGATGTTTTTTACAATTTTTGTCTGTTTGTTCCGAGTAATCTATGGAACGACTGTACCGATCTTGACGGGACTTTCACTGACAGAAAGCTGATGACCTAAGGCGTAACTTAGGCTAATCTTTGTTATACTAACTTCGCTCCGCGGCGTTACTCGCTATTTACAACAATAACCGGGGGCTGCTAGTCACGAATAAATTTATTTGTTTTTTTTAGGTATGGGATGCGAGTTCAGACGCCATGATATCATTCAGTAGTACCGAATTGCTAGATGATGATGTAGCTTATATAGTCGAAAATGATGTTTTACTCCACGCTGTCAACACAGAGTTACACGCCACGCGGAATGATAATGTCAACATACTCTACAATGCAAAGATAGCTGGGTACCAGCTTCCCAAAGGCACTGAGAAAACCGATAAGAGTACTGTGAAAATGGCTAATGGAGACACCTACACTTGTCAACTGTTGGTAAGTAGGTACTCGCATAAGTAACAAATGCTGTGATGAAGTGTGGTGATGGATTAAAACAATTTAGTGACATTACTACTATTCATCCAATGGATGTTGTATAAGCCGATTCAGGGAGGAAGCTACGCAAAACAACAGGACTGCGAAGAAGACGATGCTTGAGGCATACCCTACACTAACCGACAGATTGGTATAGAAGACCAAAATGAACCAGCTAAGAAGAGGCCTAAGTCCTGCAGTAGACTGTTAATAAAGGTGTTGATGATGATGATAATGAATCAAATCAAATCAAATCAAACCATTTTATTTCAAATAAACCATACAACGGCACTTTTGAAACGTCAAGAAGTCAGTCAGTAGTCAGTCGTGAAGCTAATCGTCTGTTCCAATTCGTAGATCCTATGGAGAAGAACAGACAAGAAACTCCATGGACACTCTTTTCCAACATTGTTTTTACAATTTTTGGTTACATTGAAGAAAACAATACTTGATTTTCTATAAAATATCTTTATTTTCAAGAATTTCAACAAACAAACTTTGATATTTTCTGTACATTTTTTAAGGCTATGGTGGTTGATTTAGTTTTTTTTCGATCCCATTTAATCTAGATTCTGTGTTATCGATTAACTTGTTTATTCGTTTTGTCAATTCCATCAACTGGGTCTTAATGTCAACCATACATATTTCTTGTATGGCATTAATTGTTAACGATGTAGGACGTGCCTTATCAACATTTGAACCCGAAGTCGTTCGCTTTCTACGTTGACTTTCTATTGAAAACCTGTCAAACAAATTACTTCTTCTTTTCACTACATCTTGTTTTAGTCTATCATCTTCGTCTCTGTTCTTCTTTATTTTAAACTCATAGTTGTTTTTACGTATGCTTCTTCTTGTTTCCTTACGGTTTTCCATCTTCATCTTGTAGATTGATGATATCAAGTCTTTTGGTATCTGAAACGTGATGCAAATAAAAGAAAACTGTTAGCTAACTAAACAGTATTATAACAGTATCGCGTAAAAGAGTAGTCAAGTCCATCCTTTTTTAAGAATCAATTTATCTCCTTGCCAAATTTAAATGAAATCGACGCAGCGGCTTAGCCGTGAACGCGTAACAGACAGACAAAATCGAATTTATAATATTAGTATGGATTTTATAACAATACAGACTAATCCATTATGCTATAGAATTATAAGCTACACAGTAAATTGTTACCAATCCAAATTAATACCCGTTCCTTTAGCTTTTAAATTTATGGTAAAGCAACAAAACACAAAGTCTTATTACCCTGGTCTCTCTGGGATCATTAGGCCGTATAGTGAGGGTGCGCATGTGCGAGACAGTCAGTAGTGCCCCCCATCTCAGTACAGCTAATATTTGCCTGGGCGCACACGTAAGCAACGAACTAAACAACATGCTCTCTAGGTGGGCAACTAGCTTCGTCTGGCGCACTAAGCGGTCCAAACCAGCACTTTCTTGTAAAGCCTGGAATATAAACAAATTTCAGTTATATGGAGAATAATTTCAATTCAATTTCAATTTAGTTAGACTACATACTATTTGATTTAGTTAAGAGTCCTTTCATTTCATACGGATAAAATAAGACTGAGAGGTAATTTGAAAAACTTTGCTATAAATATTTGCCTGACCAACCAATATTAACCTAATTTTAAGCTGTAGCGAATCACCAACTCAACAGTTCGTTTCTAGCGATAGATAGATAGAAAAATTTATTTTTAGGTACACTAGTGTTTCCACAGTCATTATAATATTCAAAATATACAGTAAAAAAAATGTACAGTACTGCGTTCATCAAGAACACTTTCCCGTTTGATCTGATGTAATCAAAGTTGACGTCAATTTCTACAGATTACATAGATAATAAACTATAACAAGTGATAAATCCATAATTTACATACCTGAATATCACTAACAGCTAAACCTACTAGGAGATTGGTCAAAATTACCGTGACCAATAGAACAAATATCAGAAACATGGCATGGGCAGTCACTGGATAGTGAATTTCAGAGTTAGTGCAGTTGTTGTAGAATATATCCTCGTATTCAAGTTCTCCAGACATCATTATGACCGTCTTTACCAAGCTGGCTGGTAAACGGAAAGCTGCGTAATTGCTGAACAAGACACTGAATGCCAACCCAAAAGCTATAAGAAGACAACTGTAGGCCAGTAGAAAGGTTGCGAAGTTCACAGTTACTAAAAAATAAATAAACATGTAGATAGTATGATAAAATCAATAGGTTTAAAACATTCCTAAAACAATCATTTATAAATCGTATTTAAATTCATCCCAAAACAAATAATTGTGTGATGTGTTAAAACCTCTATTATAAGTATTACCTAGTTTGAGAATAGGTGTCTATATTGTCCCAAATACTTAAAAGTATAGTCGAACATAAAATGCGCATGATTTTTCTTGCTACGATTTCAATCATTGCTTCTTATCATATTTCTATGCTTATTTGGCATCTCCACATTTTATTATTTTCTTTTATATTTTTTTTTTGTCATTGCACTGCATACTCTGTCTAACTAGCTATATGACAAAACATTCAATTTATCTTTCTGTCATCTTCCTCTACAAATGTAGAGGAAGAAAGATGACAGACAGACAGAAAGATGGATGGTCATTAAATTTCACACAAAAAATAACTTTGCTGATTGCTTACCAGTAGTAAACATTTCCACGTACAGGCCAAATGTTGGAAATCGTCCGATAATCAACATCAACTCGAACCAACAAAAGAATATTGTAATGGCTGCGATATCGTGTTGCCAATTAGACGTATTTCTAATAACGCCATTATTCCAACTTATTGGTATCTGTAAAATAAAATACAACATGTTTTGACTAGTATTGTTTAGTATATTGTCCAAAAAAAAAAAAAAAAATATTTATTTTTTCAATACAGAGCCGAGAACTCATAAATCATTTAGTAGTAGGTAATAAATTAAACTCTCACTTAAAGCCCTTAAGTTTCACTTTCTAATAACTCAAGCCTGACAAAATAAATACATAGAACAAAAACAAGTTAACCTTACCGTACAGAGAAATACACCCAAAATAATAAGCCACTGTAACCAGTTCTCCCATTGTCTGATGTAAGCAGACCAATCTAGATACGCTTGGAACATTTCTTTGATCATGAAGCACAGGTTTAATAAAATGATGAGAATCTGTACTGGTTGAAGATATGCTGGCACGGTGCATGTTACCGACTCACATAAGAATATTCCTGTAAACAAGAAAACCATTATGGCCGAACCAAATTCAAACAATGCTGATATTCTGACTGTCCGCGTGTCAGATCAGGACAAGAATTTATGTAGATTTGTTTATAAACTGTTTAGACAGTAAACCGAATCGATTTTCTTTAAAAATATAATTTTCATAGAGAAAATCAGTATGTTCCATAAACATTGAGCACATCAGTATCTGTACACTACTTACTTAGTATGTAAAGACTGTATAGTGTGATAAACAAAGCGTGGTAAATGAAACTGAGAACGAAAAACTTTCTTATTCTTCTCCATTTTAAAAACAAAAATGTTTCCGCCACTGGATGCTTCAACACGTCTTTACGGCCAACCTAAAACATTCAAATATTAAATTTCATTATTCAAAAAATACGTCGTCACCATGATCATAAATGTGTCCATCCTTTCATCTAATAAAAAAGCGGCCAAGTGCGAGTCGGACTCGCCCATGAAGGGTTCCGTATCAGTAAGTAACATCATATAAAAGTTCTTGTAGCTCGTTGTAACTTTGATCAATGTTTTTATAATAGTGTATTGATTGAATGAAGGGTAAATTGCGGTTTACGATTTATGACGTATTAAAAAAACTACTTTCTAGATTTCGTTCAAACCAATTTTCGTTGGTAGTTTGCATGGTAATATACAACATATTTTTTTTTTGTTTTATAACTCTCTTATTTTATAAGTTACAGGGGGGGGAACATTTTTCCACTTTGGAAGTGTCTCTCGCGAAAACTATTCAGTTTAGAAAAAAATGATATTAGAAACCTCAACATCATTTTTGAACACCTATCTATAGATACCCCACACGTATGGGTTTGATGAAAAAAAAATTTTGAGTTTCAGTTTCAAGGATGGGGACCCCCAAAATGTATTGGTTTTTTTTCTGTTTTTATGTGAAAATCTTAATGCGGTTCAGTTCAGATTACATCTATTTACCAAGTTTCAAAAGTATAGCTCTTATGGTTTGGGAAAAAAGTGGCTGTGACATACGGACGGACAGACAGACAGACTTGACGAATCTAAAAGGGTTCCGTTTTTTGCCATTTGGCTACGGAACCCTAAAAAAGAAAGCTTCTTTCATTCAAACAAAGTACTCGTCCCAATAAAACATAAATTAATTAAAAAGTTAAAATTTTCAAATAAATTGTCTCTAAAGCTATGAATAGAACGATAATAAGAATCTAACAAGATAATAAAACTGCTTAATATGTCAACATTACTGTTAAAAATGGAACCAAATTTTCAGTTTCAAGAGAGTGTGTAGTATGGTTTGATTTAAGATACTCCGAGGATAAACGTCAATTAAGTGTAAACCAAACTGTACCTCGATAAATGCTAATAAAAGTTCTGCTTCACCTCTTGATAAACAAGGCACTAAAGGTCTGAAATCAATGGTGAGTTCGCAGTCCACATCACCTAGTTCGTGTTCACTAACGTGAACTGCGTCGTCAAATTTGCACAGGTACCGTGGAACCACGTCTGGAACTCGCCGTACGATAAAGGACAGTACTGACACTCCTCCGTTTGTTCTTAATGTTACATCTCCACCGTAATCTGAAAAAAATGTGAGCCGTCACGGGACGCCTGGCAGATGTGCAACATCGCCATTATTTTGTAAAAGTAATATGCAGAAAAGAACATATTGTAATAGGAACTAAATATGTCACAATGATAAAATAAAATATTACTAATTATTAAAATAGTACAGTACACACTACTGCATATAGACTGTATATAATTATATACCATCGTATAGCGTGCCGTGGCGACGCGTCGCCAGGCCCTGGCGACGCGTCGCCAGGCCAGAAATCTGTTTTACGTGCGGCTATAGATGTTTCACATCAAAAAAACAAATTGCCATGGATTTTCTGTGTTGCATGTTCATGCAACAAAATTTTGTTCGAGCCGTCAAAATAATTGGACTTAGATTCAAAGATTGATAGGTGTTTATACATACTGATACTGTTTTCAATGCGTGATTCATCATCACACTAATTCCTTGCAACTTACATGTGGAAACATGTTAATTGTTTTCTTACCATCAGTTCTGTAAATGTATCATAATTTATTGATATGTTCTTCATACAAATAAACATATGCTTACCCAGCAATAACAATACACAGGCAGAGAACTCGTTTAGCGCAGCTATGTGTAGAGAGGTGTATCCAAAGTTATCCGGTGCGTTCGGATCGGCTCCGGCTGCAAGTAAAACTCTCGCAACATCGCAAGCTCTGGCTCCTCTTACAATAGCCCCATGTAAAGGTGTTCGTCCATCTGCATCACGGGCTCGTACATTTGCCCGTTTCTTCACAAGAAGTTCAACCACTTCTAGTGATTGTGCCAAAGTAGCTACAAAATTTTTTAAAAGTACAACAATATCATAATAGAAATAATACAATTAAAAACAGATGTTATGAGATCATGAAACAGATATAACAGAATCTGTTATATGAGATCGACTATACACAATACCTAGCAAGGCAAAAGTTTGATATAAATAACTACCATTAATCATCAACTGCTTACCAAGGTGTAGAGGTGTCTGTTCTTTAGAATTAGGTATATCAATTTGTGCTCCGTGGTCAAGTAGTAGTCGTGCACATTCTGCGTGACCATCTTCTGCTGCAAGATGTAATGCTGTTGTTCGGCTAACACCCATTGCTGCCCGGACGTCAGCACCCGCATCCAGCAATAGTTTTGTACATGAAGCTGAGCCTAAAGATGCTGCTACATGTAGAGGTGTTTCCGTGAAAACCTACATACGTCAGATACTCAATAACATTGTTTTGAAGTGGATTAGTTAATTTGTTTACTGTGGGTAATTTATCTGTCATCTAGACAGAGATCGGTGTGTATATGTATAATCAAAAATAGGTCACACCTGTTGAGTATCAGGACACGCGCCTGATTCTAATAACTCCTTCACAACTTCCGGCGCATGACTGAGTACGGCGTAATGCAAAGGGGAGCGCTCAGATAGACCAGCATTTACGTCAGCTCCTGCAGAAATCAGCACCTACCGCAATAAATATTTCAATATTTTTCTGGGTCATCTTTTATCTTTATAAATAAATGTCTTGTTTACCTTGACACATGCTAAACTTTTTGCGCTCGCCGCACAGTGCAGCGGTGTGGCTTTTCTGTCACTTGAAGTCGAATCCCACATATTTGGATCGGCTTTATGTTCCAGCAATAGCTTAGCACATTCTTCACTGCCTACTAAACAACTTAAATGTAAACATGTTCTGAAAACCACAATAAAGTATTATGAAAATAAATAAAACTAAATTATAACAAAAAAAATGTTTGATACATTACCTGCCAACTTCGTCAGTCTTATTGGGATCTAGTCCTAATTTTATTAATTTAGACAGTAATAAACTTCTCCCGAGCCAGCACGCCCATAGTGCAGCAGTTAAGAGTCCATTATCACTTTGTGAGGCAATTTCTAGTACTGTGTCGTAATGCCCATTTTCTACACATGTTGAAATTTCTTCGGCTAGCGGTAAATGTCTCAAGTTAAATTCAATCTCATCTGAAACATTAACCAAATTCTAATTTAGGTAAAATAAAGCTAAATCGTACATTTACATATATTATATTGGTTTATCTTTGTTGCATTGTACGTGTAACGGAAACCGGAAACATAAGTATGTCAACAATTAGTTTTATGTGAAAATAAAAAACCGCATTTTTTCATTTGTTAGTCCGTTGTAGTCCGAGCATAAACAACCCAATTATTGGACAAATTCCCCTTTCCTATCCTAATGAGAACTAGAGAAAGCAAAACACGTAATTATCTTCTCATAGTATAAAATGAAGACACTTCCGCTGTCGGTTCGCTTAGAAATCTTTTAAACTACTCAACTGATTTTAATGCAGTTTTCATCAATAGATAGAGTAATTGTTCAATTTATAGGTGTGATGCATGCATATTAGAGCAAATTTAAGAATTTCAAAGACTACCGTGCGAAGCCGGGCCGTGTCGCTAGAAGTAGTATATATACTATTCTTTTTTTTAGTTTTTATTTTCTCCCTTTTATTTCTCCTCTTTCTTTTAGTAAGAAAATATATTTTTTTTAGGCCTTCGTAGTTCGTGACTCGGAAACCGTCCAAACGGTTAGTGCTAGAAAGACGAAACTTTGCATGGATATGTGTTTTTGTCATGTTGACAAAGTGCTACAATAAAATACGAAAAACAGTTTTGGGTACCTCCCCTATACCTACGTAAAGTGGGAATGATTCTTTCTCATGTCCACCCCATTGTGTGGGGTATCATTAGATAGTTTTTTTTAAACATTATGATGTTGCTGTGATGATTTTTTTTATTTAGGTATCCGTTTGCGAGTTAATCAACTTTAAAGAACAATCTCTTGTTCAAACATTGAGAGGGCGTCCCCCTCTAAAATATGGTTCGAAAAATTCGTCATGGTAGTCAATGTAATGAACTTTAAAATAAAACTATAACGGCATTAATAACTTTGTTGGTTCAGGAGTTATAGACGTCTAACTTGTAAAACACACTTACTTTTAATAATTTGCACAAAAGTAACGAAATCATAAGTAAATTACAAAAATCTATTGGACACGAATTTAAATTCACGTGCCATTACGGGAGACTTCGCCCTATTCTATGCGTGGCCTAACACGCACTTGGCCGATTTTTTTCAAGTTCGATTACTTTACTGTCTTTTCGTGAAATCGTAAGAGTCTATGTGGAAGTAACGGTATTGTGGGTTCTTCATTGGTTGAAACATGTTGTACTTACACACTTTAATTAGACGAACGACTAATTAATACTGTTATAACAATAGTTGGCAAGAGCTGAAGATCGTTTTCTGTACCTTAAAGAGCGACAAGCTAAACAAATTTCATCCAACTTTGACAATATAATCGCAATAAGGTTTTGTTATGTTCTCCTTGATTTAAACGTTGAAAAATTATGGAATAAAAATATTACCCAGTTCCCAAATATCGGGCGACGGCTTGACCCTCAAACGTTCAGCTAAATCAGCTCCATGAGCAGATTCATCACTGGAGATGTATCCTGCCTCTACATCATCATCGGTGTCTTCTGTTACTTGACTTATTTCGCCACACCATCGCGCACTATCGTGACGATGATACACCTAGAGAATACAATCGCACTAAGTATTTCCAGATTTATTTTATTAACCTCGGTTTAAAAACTAAAATGAACATTCATATCACAAATTTAGCACAGTCTGTACTGAAAATGTATGTAAACACATTAGGTAGGAATAAAGAAAAACAGAACATCACAGTTATTATATTAACCTTCTTCTTGCCATTATTTTTCGGCGTGTTTTTGTTCGCGTTGCGCAAACGCACGTCGGGAGAGCGCTTCATATCGCGTGCCCGCTTTACTGAAAACTGAAAGCTATTCTACGCCCACTCTTGTCATCCCCGCCGATGAATAAATAAATCGAGAAATGATATTAAATTTGTTTTCCTTTTTTTTTTGTTAAAATTCGTTAACGACTAATAACACACACTATAGTTGTAGTAGACATGTTTTTATATCACTACACGGGATTTCTACACTAGTTAAAAAATAATAGCCAACAATTTGTAAATACCGAACTGTTCATTTTGATAGTAGTGCCAATCGTCGCATATGTGGCAACAAACTCCACCCACACAATTTTTTTTGTGTCTATCTATCTATAGTACCTACCGATACCTCTGATGTTATTTGGTTGTATTGCAACATCTGAGAATGACTTTTTCTTTGATTTGTAGTAAAAAACGACATTATTTACAAAATAAACTGAAAAGTCATATTTACGTGTAGTATAATTATAAAACCAAAGAATTAATCTGAATAATCAAAGTACGATGAACATCCGGTGAATCGTCCACCACTTAGCTTTTGTTGTCTTGTTTTTTTTTTTATATACATAACCGGCTTTAAATCCACATAAGCTCTGAATTCGATTGTAACTTTTTTGTTTCTTACTTTGAAACCCTGCCTGTTGAGCAAAGATTCAAAATGTGATTTAGCGTTGAGAGACATCATTCCGTTACTTTTCTACGAACTGTTATTTCTACGGAGTTGTACGCAGACAGAGAATATCGGGGTTCCCATACCGGAGGGGTCCATCAAACCTTAGGTGGGCCGAAGTAGGTTGGGATTCCAGGGAATACCGTTTCTAGGGTTCCTCAGTTTTCATTTTAGTTCTCTGATATACTAAACACCAAAGTTACACCGATATTACGGTGGAACCTGTACCTACTTATTGGAATATTTTCAATTAGGTATTAGTCACTTACAAAAAACTAATGAAAGTCAAGGTAATAGGCCGCCATAGTGTTGGTTACCATACTGCATTTTCCGCATACGCAATAAGACTTTATTGGGGCGGAAATTTTTGACTGTTTAAATGTAGTTTTTGTGTACCATACCATAATATATCATTATTTCAATTAAGACGAAATCTTCTCATATCAAATATTATTGAGCTATCCTTACTAATATTATGAACACGAAAGTTTGTGAGTATGTTTGTACATTTGTTGATCTTTCACGCAAAAACTACTGAACTAATTTAGATGAAACCCTACAGTAATATAGCTTATATATCAGAATAACACATATGCTACTTTTAACTGCAATAATCGAGATACACGCAGTGAAAACTAGTATAGAAATACACATGAAATCAGTACCTCATTCAGTCGAGTAAAATAATATACTAGATTTTTCTATTTCATTTGATTAATGTACTAACTCTGACTTCGTCATTTTGAGAGCTAGTTTTGATGTCTATAAATATTGCGTATAAGTTAAATGAATAAATAACCTTCGAAGCTTCGGAATCTCAATGGAAATATTATAAACTAGCTTTCTCATGGTGGTAAATATAGCCTATAGATGTATTATTCTGATATGTAAACTATATTATTGTGAAGTTTCATCAAAATCCATTCAGTAGTTTTTTGTGTGAAAGAGCAACAAACATACATACTCACAAACTTTCGCGTTTATAATATTAGTAAGGATCATCAATCATATTTTCCCAACTGCACTTGATTGTATTCGTGCAACAATAAACACAGTACCTATACAGATAAATCAACTACCTATAAATTTTAAAATCGACTGACTCATTTCAATATGAATAAATTTTTCCAATATTTTTTTTTAGAAACAACTCCAGCTTTGTCCATAAATCAAAATCAAAATCAAAGCATTTATTTCAAGTAGGCCAGTTACAGGCACTTTTGAATTGTCGAAACAAAAATGAAAATTAAATGTAGCTACAGTCCCAGTCACAAGACATAAAAACTGTGAAAGTACTGTAGTTGCCCATTCCCTAGCGTAGATCTCTATGGAGAAGAACGGGCAAGAAACTCCATGGACACTCTTTTAAATCAAAATGTTTTTTACAAAATCTTGGTTACATCATTCATGTTGAGATGGTACATTATGTGAGAACGATGTAGCAAGACGTGCACGTTAAAAGTGTCCATAGTACCTACTACAAAAATACAATTGAAAATTAAAATAATTAATTCAAATAAGCCGTGGCAACTAAGAGATGACCAGTCACAACTGACAGCGCCCGTTCACGAACATGACGCATGGATCCGCACCATTCAACTCAACCATTTTGAAGGGAATCAAATGATCCGACACACGCGCCACCATCAGCGTGACATTTGAGTGAGCATGACATACTCTCAACCGCCAGGGCAGATTCAAGTCAAGAAAAGACGTAGGTTTTCAGTGAATGATAGCTTGAATAGCTTCCTAGTACATAGTACTCACACAATATGGGCTATGCGATTATATAATACTAAAGAGATTGAATCTATACAATGCAAAGAAAGTTGTACAATCTTCAGCAGCTCCAACAATACCATTTAATGCTATCAATTTATGCGCCCCTGTCCTTGTGAAGCAGGACCAGCATTGAGCCAAGCATTTTTATCAGCGATATAATCGCTCAACTTGTAATATGCTTGCTTACATAGTGTGCGTTTAATGCATGTTTTAAATTTTGTCTCATTCAGTTCAAGAATACTTTGTGGAATTTTATTATAGCATCTCAAACAGTACCCCATAAAAGAAGAGTCTACTTTAGCGAGTCTAAAGCCTGGCTGAACATATTTCCATATTTGGGTTTACGCAAGTTTATGTTTAACTCATTATGAATGCAGACCAATAGTAACTCTGCTCTTGGATTCTACTAATGTTTTCTAGAGTCAGGCAGAGTCAAGGCTCATACATAAACAAAAGGAAAATATTCAATTACCTTTAACATTGGGCTGTGAGCCTGGAGCGGAAACTTATACTAGAAAATGAACTTAGTGCACAAATATAAGTAATATCTTATCAAGTAAAATATTCTTTTAGTAAAAATCAATATTGTTTTTAAAAGAATATAATTAATGAATAACAAAAATTTAAAATACCTCTAGAACTGTACGATGGCCTTGAATTTTACTATGTAATGAAAACAATAAATACTGAGTGCCATAAATATCAAACAAAAGTTCGATTTGAAATTGCTGCGTGCTAAATTCATCTTGTCATAAAGTGACTGAAACCAGCCGGTATTTCAGTGGAGCATGCAAACATTAGAATCAAACATCCAATATTAGAGCGTTACAACCACATAGTTGCGGCACCTTACCGTTCTTATACAGCTGTTAAATTTATACGACACCAAATTTATGTATGTATTTACAACCTCTAGCCGAATTATGTGTACTATGCATTATTATTTCAGTTGTTGCAATTTAAAAAGTTTTTTATTTCATTCAATAACTAAATTTTTGACAAAATTGTTTTACTACAAACATAGAAGTTGATGAACTTTTTAAACGACCGGTGTCTGTGTTGAATAAATGTGATTTTCAACGTTTCTTTAAAAACGTATAATATACGTTTTTAAAGAAAAAATGTAAAATTAAAATTATGGAAAGCTTTTTAAGTATAAAGCAGGCACCACACTTCGTTATTCGCTATTCGTTATTTGTCTACGCCGTATTCGCCCGAATATTTGTTATGCGCGCAAACAACAAACACGCCACCACACTTCGTACTGGTATATCAAATAAGGCAAATAGTGTGTTGTAGAGATGTGTCATTGTCATTTTTATGGTGAACTAAACGAAACCATACGAACGAACGAAACATATTCTTTTAATTTCCTTTTTATTTTATTAAATTCACAGAAACAATACTTAAATGAAGTCTAATTATTTTGATCATATAATAAACTAATTTAATCGTTTAATCGATTTATTTTATTTCAAAAACTGTTTTATAGTCTATGGTTGTTAGTTATGCACAGGGCATTGTCATTTTTAATGGTCAATGAACGAACGAAACATATTATTTTAATTGCCTTTTTATTTTATTAAATTGACAGAAACAATACTTAAATGAAGTCAAATTATTTTGATCATATGATAGGTTATTTTAATCGTTTAATTGATTTATCTATTTCAAAAACTGTTTTAGAGTCTATGGTTGTTAGTTATGCACAGGGCACTTCACTACCCGTCCGAAGTGTGGGCAGTCGATGCGTGTATTCGCCTTATTCGTGTCCTTTGAAGTGTGTCAAAAAACCGACAAGTCGACGTATATGCGATTCACTATTCGATGCGTACGAATAAAGCGAATATTGGCGAATATACTCTCCACACTTCGCCGTATGCGCGCGAATAACCCGCATAACGAATAGCGAATAGCGAAGTGTGGTGCCTGCTTAAGAATTCATAACATTAAGTTTACATTCGGATTTAAACAGGAAATTAACTGTTTTAGGCAGGGTCTCAATCGTCTGCGATCTCAACATGTGAGACTTACAAATATAAGGGGAAATAAAATAAATATACTTTTGAAGTTTTACTTTCTAGCGATGATGTTTCCAAGTATTGTAACTTGAAACATATTTCTCTCATTATTTTTTTGGAAACCAAAATAATAAGGAATATATATTTTTTGTAAAAAGTTAACATTTTCTCATTGAAATCGTAGTGTTTCACGTAGATGTATATAGTTGCTTTAAAATTTTATTGGGTTTACGCAAGTTTATGTTCTATTTAAAACTTTGTTTAGACATACTCTCGAGCGTTGCTTTCACAATACCCCATCCTTGTTTTACGAACAAAAGCAGACGCCGAGGTCTTACTTGTTGCAATTTTAGCAGACATTGGAGCTAATTCTGTTGTTTAGTATGAACAACATTATTAGCTATCTAATTTATATTGATTAAATTATATTTTTCGGAATTCAAAGATCCTTGAATTAAATCCTACAGTCCAAATGCGAAAAACACTTTGTGGCTTCTGAGTCTGAGCATAGATACAAGTATCATAACGAACACTTTAAAAACGTTTAGAGCATCGTCTGTTTAGTGTTCTGGTTAATTTTAAGGCCAAGGATGAAGTTTAGGAGTGAAGTAATACTAATTTAGCCGTACTTATAATAGTTGTAAATACTTATTGTGGTGGCATAATAAAACAAAAAATCACGTTTACAAACAAACTTAAAGATAAAACTAAGAAAAGCATGTTAACCCAACTAATACTATCAATGCGAAATTTAGTGACGATGAATGTAATGTTTTTAACTCTTTCATAAAAAACTGAAAGAATTTAGAGAAACTTTTAATCTTATACATCAGAATAACACATAAGCTACTATTTACAGTGACAATTGACAAACAGACGTGCGGAGCCGCGTGCAAAAGCTAGTAGAACATAAATTCAACTTTAAAATATATCCTTATACATCATGATGCACAACAACAAAGAGTCACATGTCACTAAAAGTTATCTCACCTGTTTATTATCTTTTTCTCGCAACATCTTGCTATATACAGTTTACGCTTATTAAAAAACTTTCCATCTTCATTTTCCGTAAGAATTAATTTCCTCAATTCTATTCTGATTGCACTGGCTCAAATATTTTGTTATCGCGTCCCAGTTTTTTAGTGAATCGCCGGATATTATTGAGATTTAAGAAGTCAGTATATTTTCCAAGTAATTGGAGTTTAAATTAAACTCTTCAATGATAAACATCTGTTTGATGTAAAGTTTCGTTTGGCATCACATCAACACGATGAAGCTTGTACATCCACCTAATTAAAAATGTGGAGATTGTAAGCATCTTTTTGTCGATTTCTTAAACAGAAACTTTTCTTGCATCCTGGACGTGAATCATCTGAACAATCTACTTAGAAGTGATGTCACAAGGTAAAGTTTCTTTCGTGATCTGAATATTTTCTATACTACTACTTTTTTCAAAATGTATTTAAGTGTTATGTTAATCACATGTTATCTAAAGGTTTCCTTTTTACTTCATTTAAAAAAAAGTAGTGCAGAAAATATAAACGCGCCTCAATAACTACATTTCATGATTGAACTTAATATGTAAATTAATCATGTGTGAACTGAATCCTAAACAGGAAACGCAGATATTGAACCACATCCAGCTACCATGTAATGCAGTTTTTAAAATATTCATTTCATTGAATTTTTTTTAATGTAAGTTTCAAACAAGTTACATTAATGCTCCTTAATCAATTAATTTGATAGAAGAACTAAAATTATGCTTTATTTTAATGTATAATTTAGAATCACTTCGCGGCACTTTTGCGCAAAGAACATTTAATGCGAACGAGCACTTTATAACTATGAAGTATGAACGCGTTTAATGATTTAAGATTTCGTATGGTACGTTTTCTTAGAGCACTGTTTCACCACTGGCGAAGTTGGCATGCATCGGTCAGATCCGTTAAGTGTACCCAAATAAACCTTACAAGAAGTAACGATTATACCATATATCTGTTGACGGTGACATATAGTAAATTGTCTACCATTGTAAGACTAAGTTTAAAGCCTTTTAAATGGCATTGTAATAACCTTTTGCCAATGTCTTTCTAATAATGTTGGCATGTCTTTTCCTTTCATAGTGTACACTCCCTTTGATATTTTAATAAATTTTTTGTTGGCAATTAAACATCCCCTGGCCCCTGCACTGCGTTTTAGAAAAACTGTAGTACTAGTAAGACAAATTAAAAATATAACTAATACACTAGGAGAAGATTTTGCTTACAAAACTTGGATTTAAAGTGATAGATTTATTATAAAAACTTGTACATGCACCTTAAAAGTGTCTACATTCAGTGTTAACATTTTAGAAGTTGCTAAAATTAACTTCTTTGTCCTGTCTAAAATATAGAAAATTCTCAGAGTCAACCTTTATGCAGAAAACTGCAGATGAATGAAATAACTTTGGCTTTTTAATTTAATTGCAATATTTGTTGTCTTCTTACGTTTGCCTCATCATAATCTTTACTTTAATACACGTTTTCTCTAGCGACTATCAGTCCACCTTGAGATATGACGGGCACAGCATCATTTGCTGAAGATAATAATAATCACTGAAATAAAAAAAACATATAATGACATGTTAATAAGTTACCTTTATAGTTTTATTTTATCTTTACGAATACATACAACTTTTTATTTTACGATATGCATAAATTCAACATTAATATTAAATAGTAGTAGCACATAAATTAAATTTATTGTAGCTTTAATCGTGCTCCACTGCTTCTGAACTTTTATGTCTCTCATTTAAGTAATATTTCACTAGAGTTGTAAAGTCTCCGAAAAATTTGGCAATAGTATAATGTTTATGGTACATCTGTCACCTATCGCTCATTACTTTCTTTTTTTAAATATGAGCCTGCCAAAGACTCTGCTCTGCCTGATGGCACGCATGAGCAGTTTCCAATAGTGTTCGTCCATCTTCATTGTGAGTGCACAGAATGCTGCATGGTGACCCGTACTGGGCTAGTGAGATGCTTCTGCAACTTTGGGCATCCTGGCATCGTAATTTACCGTAAAAACAAAAAATGTGCCTATATCATCATCAGCCTACTGAAGTCCACTGCTCGAAATAGACTTTCTCCTATTTCATGCCACTTTGATCGATTTAGAGTTTCTCGCGTCCAGCTCCTGCCAGCCATCTTGCCTAAGTCATTACTCCTCCTATCCTGTGAGCATCTTTCTCTTTTTTTGACTGTGCGAGAAATCCCTCCGTATAGCACACCTATTGGTGGTTATGTCCGACTCGTACGGACCGGTGCTCACTTCGTTGGCCACAACAAAAATGCAAAACAAATCCGCAGATTGTGTATTCTTTTTGGGTTAGGATTATACACATGACACAAGTACCGTAGCTTTCTACTGGTAAAAGAATTTTCAGTAGATCCAGGGATACTCTAGCTCACAATTATTATTTTTTACACTACGCCGTCTAGTCCCAAACTAAGCAGAGCTTGTATTATGGGTACTAGACAACCGATATAAATACATAAACATACTTTTTTTGTAAATACATACATATTATACATAGAAAACACCCCAGACTCCGTAACAAATATTTGTGAATATCACAAATAATATTTGGTCCGACCCGGGAATCGAACCCGAGACCTCTTGATCAGCAGCCGCATACGCTAACCACTAGACCAACAAGGCAGTCAAATTGGTATAACATTGGTATAACTTATCAATATAAATAAGCATTTTTCTGCTTTACCGTAGTTGACTAAGGCATCGCTATCTTTTGGGTCGGTCGGTACAATTAGTTTGTCTTCGTTTTTCCTCTATCACCCGTCACTGCTTCCACCCTTCTCAGACATATATCTTCATTCACGCAGTCCATCCATCTTTTCTTTGTTCTCTGCCCTCTACTCTTAAATCCGTCAACTTCCATACTCAAGATTTTCCATACAACGTCTTGACGTAATTGACTACTTAATTAAAAATATATCCCACGCAAACGTAACGTGCAACAAGTAATTTAAAAGTAAGCGGTCAAAATTACAAAAGATTTTTTCTCATCTAACTTTTAATAAATTTATCGTGTTATTTTCTACTTCAGGTCGGTGCTGATGGAGCTAATTCAGCAGTTCGTCAAGCGATGGGGGTGCAATACTTATCCTGGAGTTATGACCAAATGGGTGTTGTAGCAACAGTACTTTTAGCTGAGGTATTTTTAATTCAGATTTACTTGTTTTGAGTTCTGATTTTATAATAAAGGAATCCTTTATTAAAATAGTTCACTAACTTTTCATCAATATCTATGTACAGACATCGTGCTATTTTAATGTATAGATAACCTCACACGTCTCACACAAGACTGTCTAGAACCAAACCAACCAATAAGATAAACTGCGCACATCTGACACAACGTCATCTAATCCCAAACTAAGCAGAGTAATGTGAATACTATACAACTGATATTATTATTCGGCGGTTGAGTGGAAAAAAAAATCTTCTGGTGTATGTAAAGGGTTATGGTAAACATATTTACACGCCGGAAATAAATGAAGGAGCGTAGGGTACAAAATTTAGGAGATAGCAATATTTACAAACGCTCTAGTAAAAAATTAAAATGTAGGAACGGAGCCGGAGCGTAGTTGTCAACATCTTGGGTGAATGATTTTATTTTTCAACCTACTGTCATTAAAATGACGTTCCGTATTTAATTTTATAAAAATATGGATATGAACAAAGAGTTGAATTACATTACGTGTGATGATGATGTAGGCGTGCAATAGATGAAGGTGAAGGTGGAGCCTAAAAATAACAAATATATAAAATTCTCGTGTCACAATTTTCGTTCCCATACTCCTCCGAAACGGCTGGACCGATTTGTATGGAATTTTGTGTGCATATCGGCCAACATCTATTTTTTAAACCCCTAGGACGGGACCGCTCCCTAGGAATTACTAAGAAATTCTATATCATTTGAAAGGGGAACTATAGTGTATGACTGTTAGTTACTTCAAGTGAATGTTCAAAGACGCGTCTTTCTTAAGTGGAAGTTAACCACTAAGCTTAAACCTGAGGTCGTGGACTCTCGGTCGTTATACTTGAGGTCTCGGTTTCGATTCCTGTGTCGGACCAATATTTGTATGATCTGGAAACTAGCTGATGTTTTTTTGTAAATATTTAGGTATACACTAATACTTAGGTATAAAATCGTGGCTTCGAAACATCCGCGAGTGGACCGGAGCAAGAGCGCCGCGGAACTCTTACACCTCGCCAGGGACAAAGCGAGGTTTTCAGGGCTGATGTCCAACCTCCAGTTATTGCAGAGGAACAAGAAGAAGAAGAATTGCACATAGAAAACATCCCAACTTAGAAATCAAACCCAAAAAGAATATTTCCAGATCATACAAATATTTGGTCCGACCCAGGAATCGAAACCGAGACCTCAAGTACAACAGCCACATACGTTACCACTGAACCACCTGGGCATTCAAAATAACACCCAAACATATAACAAACGATCATGCTCAATTTGTCCTAGGTGGTCTCCGAGTCCACGACCTCAAGTTTAACCTTAGTGGTTATCTTCCACTTAAGAAAAACGCATTTTTGAACATACATTTGAAGTAACTAACAGTAACCTAGAGTTACCCTATCCAATTAAATAGAACTTCTATTTAATCTAATTCATCGCGCTGATTTAATTTTCAGGAAACCAACAATACGACAGCGTGGCAACGCTGGTTACCCACGGGACCGGTCGCACTATTACCACTAGATAACAAACGAAGTTCTTTAGTATGGTCCACATGGCAGGACCACGCAAAAGAATTGCTTAAACTTCCCGAGGATCAGTTCGTGGATTGCCTTAATGATGCACTGGTAAGAGAATAATATTATTGTAATAAAAAGACTAGACACCCTCCTGTACCGTCATGAGGATTGAATACAACCTAACTTGTAACTTCATTTAAGTTATGAATTCAGGTAATTTAACCCTCTCCTGAGAAATTTTGAGTTGTTGATGAGGTCTACTAATATTTTGTGTTAATGCTTCTTTGTCATTTTGTCTGCAGCTTTGCTATGGAGTGAAGTAGATTTATTAAAGTTAATATATCTTTGCATAGGGTGGTGAACGCAATTTCAATGTCTGCTGTATGCTAAGAGTCTGTTGTGCAATTGTCCGTTTAACTTCACATCTGAGTTTAAAATATAAATAAAATACCAACTTGGTGTGATTATTTTGGTTGCATATTCCAAGACAGTTAACTTTTTCCTGTTACTCCTCGAGTGTAATGTAATTTCAGTACACCTGGATCATTAGCAGTTATACTAAGAGATTAATCCTTCCCACATGCTTACCATAGAGTGGGTAGATTTACTTTCACACAAGATTATAGTACTAAAATTCCGCCATCATCGATACACAAAGAAAAATATATTCTAAATCAGTGATGACGTCACATAACGTAAGTGAGGTCGGTGAGGTGAGGCAGGCACATAATAAAAAGAACTGCTATTAGGCAAAATTACTTCAATGAAACCTTGAATAAACTGTAATAATATTAACGAACAAAGTTATAGTAACTTCATTATCATTTTATAGGATGTTCTAAAGAGTATATACATTAATTCCAGTGGAAGCAATATCCCCGCAGTAGTGGTGTAGCGACTGCAACATCATGGATGTCCTCTGCTCTCCGTCGTGTGGGTCTTCCGGATGGTGTGGACCGGCAGCTTCCTCCGTCCGTCCGGCAAATAGTGTCTAAATCCCGTGCCGCATTTCCACTTGGCTTTGGCCATAGCACAAGATACGTCGCTCCTGGAGTTGTACTTGTTGGGTGAGATGGTAGTCAAAGCTCTATAATTATACATACTGTATTCCTGAAAAGAAATATGTTATTAGACGCCCACGTTTTGTCGTTATAAATTTAACGTCTTAGATCTTCCTTATAAATAGGAGTCGATCAATTGTCTTCAAACGGGCACTGTAGGAATTAGGTAGAAGGAAGTTCGTCATCAAGGTGGCACCGGTCCGTATGTCCGTGGAAAAACCGATATTCTTTCTAAGCGATTTTCAAGTTTTCTCGAATGTGTGTTTTGCTAGCGTGCTCAAGAGCATTCTCGTTGAGAGAGAAGTAGGTTAGCTTATATTTTTTAGAGCTGGTGAGATTTTTTGTTTGAATTTCTTCGTATAGTATTGTATAGTATAGTTAAACCGCAACTTTTAGTCTTATTTGAAGACATGTGCTTGATAGATAATTTATATTCACTGCCTCGGTGACCCAGTGGTTGGCGTATGCGGCTGCTGATCAAGAGATCTCGGGTTCGATTCCCGAATCGGGACAAATGTTTGTGTGATCCGTAAATAATGGTTTCGGAGTTTGAGTGTTTTCTATGTATAATATGTATCTGTTTACAAAAAAGTATGTTCATGTATTGATATCAGTTGGGACTAGATGGCGTTGTGTGCAAGATTTCCGAAATATTTATTGTTATTTATTATATATAGAAATGTACACTGAATAATGGTATAGGCTATGAAAAATTACTTAATTTTTTAAATCATGTTATGCTTATAGTCTGTAGTGTTTAAAAACAAAATTGTTTAACACTATTTTATAATAAAAATTAAATAAAAAAACAATAAATGACTCGAATCAATATTTATGAAGGAGCTCAATGATGTTTTTAATAGACGCACACAGACATAGAGAAATACTAACATTTTATTGGCGAAACAAGAAAATCGCGATCTTGATTTCAAAGATGGTAAATTACGCCATCTTATTGACAACTATAATAATTCATTTTCGATTTATATATTTCCTGGTAATCTAAAAACTAAAATAATTCTCTAACGCAAGCTTCTAAAAAACTAGGAATTAATTTTTTTATTATACAAACATTCCCTACCATGACATACATCAGCCAGGTGGTACAAAAGTCCCATGCAAGCCTGCCATTGTCCTTTATTCTCGTTAATTAATATTTATGTATATAATTAAACATTGAAGACCCACGTGGCATATAAACCTGTCACGTGGTGGTATTTTATAAATAGCGGTCGCAGGCCAGAGCTAATTCCGATAACTATGATTTGTTATAAGTAATAACTAACCAGCTTTTATCCGCGGCTCCTCCCGCGTGTAATGAATATGAGGTTAATAAATATATAACCTATGACACACAAAAATTGAGGCTTTCTATTTCAAAATCGGTTCCGTAAATCCATAGATTACCAAAAATAACCTCACTAACTTTACCTCTTTATAATATTCTTAAAGATAGATGAACATATTCCGCATATATAATAAGTTGCCTTAAGAGAACCATGTTTTAACACCAAAGATTATCTCTTAAAATATCTTACTTGCTTCCTACTTGCACCTACTTGACTAGCGACGTACATAAAAGACGTAAATTTTAATTTGTAAAATATACCTATTGCACTTCATTTGTGATAAAAGTGGCACATCCCTACTAATATTATAAATGAAGATGTAAGTTTGTTTGTTACGCTTTCACGCGAAAACTACTCAACCGATCATCATGAAAGTTTGTACACATATTCTTGGAGGTATAAGATGTAACTTAAGATACTTTTTATGAAAAAAAAATGTTTTTTACGAAAAAAAAATTGACAAAAATTCTCAAAATCTAGCTATTTCAACGCCATCTACATACCTAAACTACTTTTTACTGTAATAATCAAGATACACGCTAGGTGATACAAAATAAAGCCACTTGTACACTTTTACGTCTAGGTTTTGTGGTCACAGTGATTCTGGAAGAGAAAAATCAAAAGGTAACAAGTGCCTTGGGAATTATAGAGAAAGTCGCTTTTATCATGAAGTGACTCATTTATTTGTTTGCCCTCTTTGCCATATAACATCTACGAGGATGTACTCCTAGCCGAAAGGCTAATAGCATTACGATACGCCTAAAAAAAGTGTAGTATGAATGTTTTTTTTTAAACGGGGAAAAGTTATTAAGAGTTTTCATTGTGTACGCTGCGTAAATGATATAACTGACCCTAAAATTATGTATGAAAGCATTGTTCTCCTTTAACAGTTCTAAAAAATAAGCCCCCATGGGATCATGAGACTAATTTATTAACGCTTTTTTAACAATAGGAGACGCAAACGTAGAATAAATGTAGCTTAAAAACACTAGGTAATTAATAGCCACGCTTACTAAAGTCGGTTGCAAATATACAAGTAAACCTAATAAAATCGCGTTATACATGCGGAGAACTATTGCTGTTCTATGGTCTGTTCTGATCTAATGTTGAAAATCAGTATTTTTTTCAAAACTATTTGAGTCTTGCGGTTATTGTTATAAACCGAGAGTAAAGCTGCGGAGTGCAGCTAGTCTAAAAAAATAGCCAAACTTACCCCTTACGTCACTGATGACGACAACAGGAGGCTGACCTCCTGGTAATGAAAGTCCCGTCAAAATCGGTCCAGCCGTTCCATAGATTACATGGAAAAAACAGACAGACAGAACAATAAAAAAACACTGCTTCTTGTCACAACTTTGTGTAGATAATGAAATAGAAAATTATAGCAACGATTTAAGTCACATTTTTGCATACACTATATTTATTATTTATTTATTATTAACTTTTTTGTAAACCACTTTACAGTACAAAATAATATACAGAATATACACATAATATACAAAATAATATATATAAAAATATAAGTACTCAACACTCGTAATTATAAATAACTAATCTATCTTTGACTGCCTCGTGTTGGTCTAGCGTTAGCGGCTGCTGATCAAGAGGCCTCGGGTTCGATTCCCGGGTCGGACCAAATATTATTTGTGTGATTCACAAATATTTGTTTCGGAGTCTGGGTGTTTTCTATGTATAATATGTATGTATTTACAAAAAAAAGTAAATATCAGTTATCTAGTACCCATAACACAAGCTCTGCTTAGCTTGGCACTAGATGATGTTGTGTGTCAGATGTCCGAAATAATATTTTTTTATTTTATTAATAAATATTTCGGAAATCTCATAATGATAGTATAGTATCATTACTTTAATTCGCGGTAATGACAATTGACACTAATAAGATTACCCTTTATAAAGTGCAGTGTAATATTTCATTAATTAAAAAAATAAACATTAAAATTTCAATGCATATGAATAGGAATCATTACAGTAAGTACTGCATTGCCATTAGCATAAGTGGCATTAATGATAATTACAGAAATTAAAGAACATTATCACAAAGTAAGTTACATATTTCAATGATAAAGAATATCATTAGAAAGTATAGTTAAAGCTTTAGCAGTATTATACTACCATAATCGATCAACCTATATCTATCGTATAAATAAAATTTGGAGTGTCTGTTTGTAATATTAAAACAACCCCTTTTACTAAATGCATATTTATGTATACACGGTATATATGCCAAATTTTTCTTTACAATTTTGTCTGTATCTTTGTTCCGATTTTATGTTTGATGATTGTTTGATGATATAAGGAGTAACTTAGGCTACTTTTTAGGGTTCCGTAGCCAAATGGCAAAAAACGGAACCCATTATAGATTCGTCATGTCTGTCTGTCTGTCCATCCGTATGTCACAGCCATTTTTTTCCGAAACCATAAGAACTATACTGTTGAAACTTGGTAAGTAGATGTAATCTGTGAACCGCATTAAGATTTTTACATAAAAATAGAAAAAAAACAACACGTTTCGTGGGTCCCCATACTTGGAACTGAAACTCAAAAATTTTTTTAGACTAGCTTCGCTCCGCGGCGTTACTCACGATTAAGAACAATAACCGCAGGTAACATAGCGGGACTCAGCTAGTTTACTATATAAAGCTGGAGAATTTATATTTTGTTTGGTTGAACGCGTTAATATTCTTAGAAACTAGTGATCCGATTTGACAAATTCTTTCAGTGTTAGATAGCCCACTTATCGAGGAATTCTATAGGCTAAATATCATAACGCTAAGACCAATGAGAGCGGAGAACCAATGAAGAATGTATCAAAATCGGGGCGTTGTTTAAAACGGTTATAGCATTGAGTACATATAACTCAATGGGTTATAGTTTTGCAAAATTCATTTATGACAGAGTTATTCCCCTTTAAAACTTAAAAAAAAAGTCTACGACAGCATATGTTTATCTTTTTAAGTTCACTCACTATTAGCTCTTTATGGGAAACGATTTACATCCGAAAAGCATTTTTAAATATTTTTGTGTTTGTCTGTCTGTTTGTTCTGGGTAATATCTGAATCAGTTGGACCGGTTATAACGGGATTTAGAACTATAACCGTGGGAAACACTACGGAAGTCAGCCAGTAATAATATAAATAACTCCAAATCAAAAATTCCTATGCCTTTTATGTTGCTTCCCATTGAAATTAATGTATTGTTATGTTAACAAAACACAAAAGAAAAAAAATGCTTCCTTTTGTGATAACTACGACGTTGTACCCTTTGTTTAATAATAATAAGGTCGATTCCTTTCATACAATGTATTTAAAAAGAGTTTAAGAATCGTCTTCCTTGTATCTTTTTCTTCTATTCATTGTAGTTTTTGAAACACCACGTGTATTAAAATAAAAAATATTTAATTTAAAATATAAGATAACTTCAAAATTTAACTAACTTTAACCCGCGCCTCCGCCACGGTGCAATAGCATTACAGCAGTTTAGCAGTGAAATCGTAACAGAGTTGCTTTCGAATTATTCGTAATGATTTTGAATTATTATTACTTTATCTTTAGGGACGCTGCTCATCGTGTTCATCCCTTAGCCGGCCAAGGCGTTAACCTCGGTTTTGGAGATTTGAAAGACCTCACCGAATTACTCGCTGAATCAGTATACTCAGGTTTTGAAATAAGTGAGTATATAAATTAACTATACAATAAATACTAAATAAATAAACAAAATGCATAGATATAATATTAATTATAAATATATGGTGACGATTAAGAATACGGAGTCTAACGAACTCCCTGACGAAAGGAGCACAACATGACTACAACGAGTAGGATACCTTGAAACAAATACTATACCATATTTAGCAGAGTAACACTGCCTTTGCCCCACAGTTAAAGGACTACCTATTAAATAATTAAATTATTGTAAACATTACAAACCGATCGTGGTATTTATTCAAATACCCTAGTCATCATCATTAGCTAGTATATTAAACGTGTTATTTCTCCACAGCACATCCCACCTGGATAGAGAAATACGAAAGTGCAAGACAAAGACACAACGTGCCGACTCAGCTCATGATCGAAGCATTACATCGTCTTTACACCGTTGACTTGATGCCTGTTGTGCTTGCAAGAAGCTTAGGATTACAGCTCACTAATGCCTTGCAACCCTTAAAGGTACTATGACATATGACATTTACAAACATTCAACACAAACTTGAAAAATGAATAGATTTGAAATGCGCATTTCTTTATAAAAAGCCTTTCAAATTGAGTCTGCTTTCCCTGATGGAAAACATGAGAAGTATCTAAGAGTGTTGGTCACCATCCTCATTGTAGGTGTTTAACATGCAGCATGGTGACATAGTGTGATGCTTCTGCATCATTGGGCTGCCGGTCTCACACTCACCAAGGAAATACAACAGTCATTTATTTATCTATCCACAGCTTAGCCAAAAATAATATTAAACATTAATGTAAGATTAAAACCAGAAATCAAGACAAGTATACCCCAGATTAGATCCAGTATTCACTATAGATAAAAATAATATGGAGACCGAAAGATGCAAAAGCATCTTACTAAGCTGATATAGTGTGGGTCACCATGCTGCATTGTCTGGGCTCACAATCAGGATGGTGACCCCTACTCTTGGATTCTGCTCACGCTTTCAATCCAGCAGAGTAGAGTCAGAGTCAATATAAAAGAAGATCGGTCAGTAAGCAAATCAACTTTCAGTTAAATGTCCACTAAATGTAAATATATCTTCACTTTTTAAAAATTTAAACCAGCTTTTGAGATTGAGTTTTTTTTCTTAATACGTAATGTAAGATATAGGTATTTATAGTTACACAATCACGAAGCCGTTTCGTAAGCACTACATTTTCATTACGTAGAATTTATAGTATGGTAACAACAGCTGATTAAGTAATGTACTTGTGTCTGACGAACTGTAGTGTTGCTCAACGGCCTAGATAATGTTCATACTTGTATTTAGCATCAATAGTTATCGTTTATATATAAAAGCCGTGTATGCCTATGTCCAGCAATGGGCTTGTGATGATCATCTTCCTAGCCTTTATTATCGCCAATATAATTTAGGGTGGATTACGAGTTGGCTGTCATATTTTGAATACCTAGTTTGATACACAATATAGCAACTTTAAGTACAACCTTTTGTAAATCTTCATTTCTGATACTAGCCTTGTTTCTTATTTATTATCACCGAATTAATCGGTACGTACGTTTTTAAATACCGACTACTGAATCTATGCGACTACTGAATCTATTTTAATAAATGAGGTCTCAATCGGTTCGTTATAATGGCACAGGTGACATAGGCTATATAAATTATATCAAAACTTTTTACGTAATCGGGTTCCGCTTTAATGGTTTTCATGTTGTTTGTCGCTGTCATCTTTTTCGTTTCAATCATCAAAAATGCATTGTGGAATAAATATTTAAGAAGTAAATAATCTAAGTCATAGAGTTAAATCCTTGTTCTAGAAATCCGATTACTATTTGACTAGTTTTATTTACTTTCTTATTTTACAAATGTTTTGTTTCAGAAACTAATTATGACGCAGGCGACTACGTAGATTAAAGTTATTTAAATACATGTACAGCGAAGTACTTACTATACCTACGTAAATAGTAAGTTAGTATATAATGTATCACTTTAGAAGGAGTCTTCGTTAAAGAACTTGGTTAAACTTCTGTCACTTCACATATTTCAAGACAGAGAATAAACAAAGGTTCTGTTGAGAAGCTAGTGTAATTAATAAATTTTATATTAATATAATTTATGGTTGTGTTTTATTTCATATCGCAAAAATACTGCAAAATGGCGTTTACGCCTTATGGTCTGTAAGAAACGGCGAGGTGGCTGCAAATACTACCAATTTATCCCCACGTGAGACAAAACTAAGTGACTGACATACATACTTATAATTATTGTTGTTCTGTATCTGGGTGTTTGCTGTGTCTGCTTCATGTATGTTTGTAATGTCCCACGGCATGAGATACGTTCTTGTTGTAAAGATACAACAACAACCATATGTTTGTATCAAGGAGTACATTCCATTGATACAATACAAGTCTCATAACCAAATTAAATGAGACAAAGCAAGTCTGACGAACACCAAAATAGTTATATTTTCTTACTACATGTAAATTGCTGGCCAAATGACCAAAAGAAGTTGGCTGCACGGTTGGCCTAATGGTTTAAGTGGTCGCCACGCCGCTTTTTGCTAAGCCAAGTGTCGTGCGTTCAAATCTCACGTGGTACCATAGCCGTAGCTAGGGGGGGGGGGCATTGTGGGGCAATGCCCTACCTTAAAATCGCAATGCCCTACCTTAAAATCGCAATGCCCTACCTTAAAATCGCAATGCCCTACCTTTGAAAGTCCTCATCCCTATGTTAAGAGTACCTATTTTTTTTACTTCTGCCCTACCTGTAACCTATGTTGCCCTACCTTAAATTCGACTCTAGCTACAGCCCTGCGTGGTACAACACTTGTGTGATTCAAAAGTAGTTGTTCTGAGTTTGGGTGTTCTTTGTGTAATTGTTATGTATGTTTGTAAAGTCCCCCGCGACCGCGACACATAATTACATTCCAGATACGGGAGTTGTCTTTTTAAAAAAACGAAAAGATAAACAACACGTGTATTATACACGATAAAATTATTATCGAAAGATACCTACTATGAAATTATATTACAAAAATATCTACCTGCCAATCGCATTCTAGTTGATAATCGAACAAAGAAAAAGGTTTTGCAAGTCTATTTTATTCCATAACTACGCAACTACGTATTTATAATCCCGTTCACTTGATGCATAAAAACAATATATTTTTATGAATTTCTTTATAAGTTGAGGTTTTTTCTAGTCTCACAATTTTTATCTACACATTTCTTTTGTTTTAAACTCCTTTAAAATTGAACATAATTTTATTGTTAAAATGCTCCTACTAACCTAACCCTAACCTACCTAGTTATATATTTCGATCTTACTAAAGATTTTTATTTATTTATTTTTTATTTAAGAAACTGGCCTGTGTACCTGTTTAACCAAAACTGCTTAAGGTCATTTTCCTAGTTTAAACATCAAAATATTGTGATACCAACACTGAAGTAGGAAACATACCAATGCATGAGACGGTACCTGTACCTACGCAAAGTTAGTACCAACTAATAATTTAAGAGGACCAGGCGAATGTTGTGAGAAGTTGTTTCTGGCATTTAGCACAGGACCGGATGCTATTTTTTATCAGATCAGTTGAACTACATAGTTCAACTTTTAAACTCAATTCGCTTACAGGGTCGCGGAGATGGAGATCCGATGCCAGAAAAAAAACTAATATTTAAGTAAAACGAATTGAACTAGTATCGGATCGCAAATTATTAAGGGAATAATAAAGGCACAATTCAATTCAAATTAATTTTATCTATACTACTAGCTGATGCCTTTGGCTCCGCTCGAATAAATTCATGTTCGCCGATTCTCAGACCTACCCGATATGTACACAAAATTTCATACAAATCGGTCCAGCCGTTTCGGAGGATTATGGGAACGACCATTGTGACACGAGAATTTTATATAGGTATTAAATTACCCAGATTTAATAGGCATATATCTACAGTACAGATGATAGGTTGTTTTGATACATATAGGTACTTTGACTTTTAGATTGTTTGTAATAATAATATGACAGAAGCAAAACAATTTTGCAACGGACCGCAAAGTTCGTTACAAACAGCTGCCAGCAAGCCAGTCCTCGTCGTGGCGTCATCCTGTTTTCGATAATAGCATCGACGTCACAAAATGGCCGACTACAGGACATTTGCACGAAAATGAGCCTAATGGTAAGTGAGTAAGAGTTGTTTTTGTACAAAGCTACAACGGCTTTGTCTCGATCAATACTTGTATACATTCACCGCACCACACCACAATCTCGTGACTAATGTGCTAAATAATAATATCATGATTCACTACTAGTAGCCTAGCTAGAACAAAAATATTGTAAATGCCATATGAAGGATAAATAAAGAACCTATTATGTAGGTATCTATCTATGTATCACCTTCGTCGATTTCTTATAGTTTACCTGATGGGTATAGGATAGGGATAGGCAATAAATGAAATTAAAACGAATTAATGTAGACACTGTACTAATAAAAGTACGTACCTACATATGTAACAATAACATTAGTAAGAAGTACCTACCTCTACTCAATCATTATAGGTACCTATCTTAATCGACCCCGACATATCCAGGCCCAGGCATAATACAATTATTATTGTCTAAAGTAGGTCTACTTGCAGAGAAAGAAGAAATTATACAGCTTAAATTAATAATTAATCTAAATCCTACTTCCCCGAACCACTCCTAACGTACGAAAGTTTGAGAGGATGGATGTTTGTTACACTTTGAAGCAAAAACCACTCAACAGATTTAGATGAAACTTAACAGTCATATAGGTAACAGAATAACATGACATACACGCAGGCGGAGCCGCGGGCAAAAGCTAGTAGATATATTATTTTAATATACTAACCAACATAGTTTGTAAACTACGTAATTAACTATTATTTAGGTACACTAATAATATACTTAACTAATAGTAGGTAGATCATTCAACTAATGACATTACGTAGAAGGAAATATCTATCTGGGGCTTGTCCCCAGTCAGTCAAGTTGTTTGAATTGCTGGAATCAATAATTTGGCCTTCTTAGTTTCTTACGCATTGCGCTTTTTCCACCACGCATGCGCGTATGTATGTTCGGAAATGTTGTTTCATTTCAATCATTTGAAGATTAATGACTTTTCTCTGTTTAATCTACACCAAGAAGAAACGTTGTATGTATGTTACGAATAAACTCAAAAACTGCTGGACGGATTCCAATAATTCTTTCACCATTGGAATACTACATTAACCGTATGATAGGTTATATTTACCAGAAAAAATAGGGTTTTCTACTAAAATTTCAATAACGTAATCCAAGGTATGAAAAAATTTGCCATAAAATGACTTTTATTGAAAGCGCTGCGGAAAATATGTATGATAGAACAAAAATATGTTCTACAATATTAAAGAACATTAATATCTATAAAAAACCTCGCAGTACCATATATCAGGCTATTGTAATTATGTCACTATAACTACATTTTTGAAAGAAATCTTAACAAAATCCATACCATGCCTAAAAGACCATGTTATTCATGTCTTTATAAATATGCAAATAAATTTAAGACTGTTTCAGTACCTGTATATAACTTATTGAATTATTTAAATCGTCCATTGCATTCAAAAGATATTACGAGTTTAAAAATGTCAATCTAAATTAAATAACACGATGATACGTTTATGGCGTGTTTCACCAGTGCTTAGCCTGTGACTTAATTTGACAGATACATTTTATTTATTATTATTTAACTAACCCAAATGTTTAAAATAATTGTCCACTCGTGCGAAGCCGGGATGAGCCGCTAGTTATTTATAATTTTAAATAGTTCAGTTCAATTCACTGAGACTATGGACGATAACTCCTTCCTAGCTAGAAGGTCATTTTATCCATACCTAACCTCTGACACTATTACTAATTAAAAACTGAGTTAGACATGTAACCCTGACATTATTATAAATATTAATATAGATATTCTTTTTATTAGCTTAAATGTACAACTAGGTACACACAAACTATGTTATTATTTAACTATACGCAGAAGTTAATACATCTATATGCGAGAATTTATCAACGGCATACAAATACTAGCAGCACCAGCACGTAATACTTAACATAAGCCGTTATTAAGATTATAAAAAAAAAATATCCTTCAAAATGATATGCGTCACGCTATGCTAGAACATTTCGGAATAGACGGATGACTTTGGTATTGAACGACGCCATTTTGGGTCCAACTGCGCAGTTCGCTTCCCCCGCACTCCCCTCTCAGTACTCTACTATAAAAGGTGGCCCTGACGCGTCATGCGCCCATTCCCACTTCGTCGTCGTGTTGTGCAGTCGTGATAGTGCTGTGTTGTACTGGAGAATTCTAGAAGTGTAATTTGTGCCTGGTTGGATACAGGTGTGTACTGCGTACTATTATTTACCAATAGTACTTTCTTCCTTAAGTTAAAATGGGTTATAGTACCAATGAAAAATCGGTCGTTGATTTTTGTGAAAGTAAAAGCGAATCCTTGTGTAACTGGGTTCGTCAAGTTAAAAGCAAATCTTTAAACGCCAGAACAAAGAGAAAGCGTGATTTGAGGATAATCGCCATATTGAGTAATTCTCTGACGCGAGCCGAGGGTGAACTTGTCACGAAACAAAGAGAACGCGCCAGAAGGTGGGCCCAGATGCAAGCTGACCTGGGACTATGTAATAAAGAAGAGGAGACGGCCAAGATGGAGCGAGAAAAAGTCGATCTTTTGTGGAAGAATGATCTTAGCGGTTTAGATAATTTTTTCAAGGAATTGGACAATGTCAAACCACCTCTGAGATAGGACAATTTAGGTAATGTAAACTACATAAGTAACTGTGATATAAGTAGGAAATTTTTCTAAATTACAGTCCCATTGCGTTTCGCGTGGGCCTGCATCCGTCGGCCGCCATCTTGGTTGCCGCTGGGGCGTGGTCGCAGTAAGGACAAAATGGGTTTGTAACACGGTATCATGCATTTAAATTAATTTAGTGTAAATTTTGTAATTGTAATAAAATAAATTTCAATTTATCTATTGCATAATAATTAAATTGGAGTTTTTGAGTTTATTCATATTGAATGAAATTGTACATATGTTTAAGTATGGAAATAAATATTTTTTTAAAATGAAAGTGTATTAATGAATTTCATTTTATTTCTTAACAATTTCACTTCACAAACAATGTATTATTCCATGAGTCATCATCGTCACTGCGTGGAGAACATGGCAGAGTTGCGTCAGCGTTGGCGTGCTCGGAGTGTCCGTGGAGATAATGAGTCACCATCGTGCTGTGCCGCTCACTT
Organism: Phragmatobia fuliginosa; assembly: GCA_932526445.1. NCBI lineage: Eukaryota > Metazoa > Arthropoda > Insecta > Lepidoptera > Erebidae > Phragmatobia > Phragmatobia fuliginosa. The sequence goes on along the minus strand of OW052074.1, from coordinate 10,305,855 downwards.
TGCTGTATATCGCTATGCACTGCGTGGAACCGACGTTCACACGAGACGGTCCTGGTTGTCAGCCCACTAGGTAACGAATAGGTTGATGACGTAAAGGTTAAACCTAGACAGTAACTAGCTATGTGTTGTGATTAGCCCGTACGCGGGCCTACGTGTAACGTTGTCTTTAGATCTCAGACCCTGTCTACCGTGGCCAGCAGCTGCCACGAGCGATGAACAAAGCCCTCAACTTTACAACCTCAATAACATGCAGTTGAGAAGGTACACTAGTGTCCCGAGCCTCAAAATCTACGATTTTCAAACGGTATTTGCAAGGAAAGTAATATAAACGCTCGGTGAGTCATTTGTTTCCAAAACGATGATAGTCATTGTTCTTTAGATAACAAATGAAAATATCTAACGATGTGTTTTACATTTAACTGTTTACTATTAGCATTTAAGTACTTGCTTAATAGGTATATTAAGGTCGGCGATAACCTGAGCAACACAAGTCGCAATTAGGTATTAGGTTGAAAAAAAGTCTACCTGGACTGCGAGACCATGGCCATTATAGAAACCTACAGCTGAAAAATATACAAGTAATGAGCCAAGCAAACATACGAAAAAAACATAGGTACAGCTCAAGATGATTTCAGAGCTACTGCTGCACCGTCTCATCTAAAGTATAGGTAATGAATCACATGTGTAAGAAATGTCATGTTTTGTTACAAATAACAAATCCGCAGCGTATACTTTCCAGTTTGTAAAACTTAGTAAAGAAATAGGTTATCTACATAAACGAAACGAGATTTTCTACACATAGAATAAGTTGAAATGAAGATTCAAACCGTGGGCTGATGACGAACTGTGCTCTGTTAAACTGATGAATTTTAGTCTTACGATAAACTAAACAATGAAACCTAAATTACTTAAGACCTAACGCAATATCAAATTAAAGGGAGAATGACACGTTGGTGAATAGTTTTGATGGTGAGTTGTCAGTACCCTGTGCCTGACATAATATCTTAATCTTATGTTATATAGTTGATACCTACTATTTTAAACACATTTATTGATTATATCCAAACTTCACAGCTTAACGAGCGGACTGGGAAATGCTGACGTGAGCGAGGTTCTCATTTTATGACTAACGTATGAAAAGCATGGTGATATCCTTCCACGTCAAGACAGCTAACCCGGCTCCGAGCTACGGCTCTCGATAATACCGAGTGGGGACCGTCACATCCCATCCACACAGATAAGTTAAAACGGTCATAAATCTTAAAATGTAGCACAACTAAGTATGTGGTGCTACCATTGAGAATCTAAAATATCTAGGTATATTAATTAAACCATAACTTAACACTATTTTATTATAGAAATACTTGTGTAGGTACAGAAACATACCTACACTTATCTGTATTGACTGTAACGGAGTTATTTACTGTATATACCAACCTTTTAGATGTCGGCAACGGCACGTAGGGTCGATAACCTACTTGGTACTTCTGATTTCAGATCAAACGTGTATTGTAATGTCATGATTTTTCTAAATTAGCAAACTCTATGCTGCTCCATGTGTGACTCTTAGCTATGAAACATACATCCTCGAAGGAGTACGGCTGCTACAGACATGAATATATAAAAACAAAATCTAATTAACACTTACAATAATAATGTAAACCTAAGGACAACAGCACTGCTATCTTTACGTAAACAAAACATCTCAAATTTAAAACAGTATTTTTACCATAAGAATTCCTAAAAAGCGATAGAATCAATCATCGCGCGAGGTATGTACTTGTACAGAATTGAACATAACTGAGAATGCTTTTAATTTATTGTTTCGTAATCAAACCATTTTGTTCCTTGAGGGAACCCGTGTTCTGAGAGTTTTATTTGACAGGTAAAGGCACGGAAGCTAGACTACTTCTGATACTGTACCTACCAGAAGCAGTTTATAAAAGTTATTTTAGGCGTGTCTGTTGCGTCTTCACTTCACGAGACTGGCTCTCGTGCTATACTTGGTACTACATCTCAATATCACCTAGCCACAACACTGATACTCCAGAGCGAGGAGGAAAGATGTTGTAATTTGAAAATTATTTTAGCGAAAGGTATGTCTGTTTGTTGCTGGTTTTTCTCTTCACCAGGTTATCAGCTATCTGATTGAAGCAAGGCCAATATACCTGCGAACAATATCGGGTGGTTCCCATCCCAAGCTGCATTCGGCAAGCGTTGTGGTGGTGGTGGACATGGGTTGTTGTTGGAATTAATTTTCAATATAACTTTTTAGTACTGCATTAATTTATACATAAATTGAAATTATAGAAGACCAAACATGAATAAAAAATAGCAATACATAAATGTCTACCGTGTGGAAAGAAAGGTTATGGTCAATGATAAACAAGATTTTTTTCATTTGGCTGGCACCTACTTAATGAAAAATGTTAATGAAAAAAACAAGAATTGAAGCTTGATCAAAAGCCATGACTGACCCAAACCCCATTTAGAAATTTGATGTCATATAAATATGAAACAAAATCTTAAAACTAGAAACATTATGGCAGACTATTTAATAATTTTATTAATGAAGGAGGAAATTTGTGTCAAAATTTAAATTTTGGCTGTTATCGAGATTACATTTTCAAGTAGCATTCCACTTAACTGCGCACTGGAAGGTCTTCAGACAAGTAAGCGATCAATAATATTACATAATGATGAATTTTATGATTTTTTTTTCAAATTTATTGCTTGACAAGTATCTGTCTGTAAAACTTAATAACATTAGATAAGAACCATGTTTCGGTATGACTAGATATAAATATCCGTATTTTTATTTTCAAAGTATGTACCTTAATTCATATTATACATGTTTCCAGTTAGTACTTTTTTGCATGTATTATACATGTTTCCAGTTAGTACCTACATTTAAAAAAGATACGACACATTCTATCACAATTGGTGTTAAATCGTTATGAAAATAAAATAACTGAAATTTGAAAAACTTGAAATTCCATAGGCACATTGCTGTTTAAATTTATATATTGCGCCTTTTTAGTCAGAATTTAGTCTTTTTTTTTCATTAAATCAGTGCCACTTCGCTGTAATATACACACTGAGCAGCTACATGGTCTTAAAAACAGTTTAATGAGTTTTTCATGTAGTTAGTAAGCGGGTATGTCTATTATGTATCTAATTAAACCGAAATGTAGTCAAAAATTTATATTGTTGTAATGTTCTTACAATAAATAGAGCAGTGATTATCAAGAAAGGTGGCACATGGAATATTTCATGTATGACATAATTATGTTCTGTAATAATATTCGTTCTACTAAGTGTTAAATTAGATAGGTACATTCTTAAATAGTGCTTACTTTATCCTGAATACACTGTTTCTAAAAGAGTGTAATATTCGGAATAATCTATATCATACATACTTCATGTAGTGCCAGTTCCTAAATAGTTCTGGTGCTGAATTAATATTTTTTTCCTATAATGTTTGGGCTGTTTAGGCAGCCTTAATCGCGAATGTTTTTTTTACTTGTCCAGGATACAATATGGCTACGTGTGTTGTCTTTATCACCAAATTATGTGACTGAAATGAAAGCAGTTTTAAAATATAACCAATGGATGTATTAAGTAAACATGTTTGGATAACCAAACAAAACTTTTTTAGTCAAATTTTCACTCCACTAGGTATTTCCTTCGTAAACAGGATATGACGTAAAAAAATATCATGGAACTACAGTACTGATGAAACACGCCTCCAGTAATATGAAATAAAACTCAGGAAGCATCAATTAATACTAATCAAACAAGATGACAAGTAAATTATACAAATTACGCTACTCTATGCTACTCTACGCTACGAACGTTAGGGATAACTAAATCTTATTCTCTGACTGAACTTGCAAGGGTGAAGTAACAAAATTTCAGTTTAGCTACCCACGGTATTTTACAACATAATTTTTGCATTATATAAGCATACATAAGAGGATTTCAATAGGACCAAAAACTACACAATTATTCAAGAACACCGCAAGAATTTGCTAACTATGTACAAGGCTGAATGGTAATTTATGATATGCTCATTTAACCAATCAATGTGATTGATGGAGGACATGGAATTTCTATTCCGAACACCGAAGTAAACATAACAAAATGGCTACGGGTTGTTTCAATTGGTGATCTGGTATGTCTATCGGCTCAATTTTCTACTGTTTTATTTCCTATCTTGGCAAACTAGCCATTTTAAATCAGTATATTTAAATATTTTAACCAATTTATTTTCTAGGTAGAATTATTTCTGTAACCGTAAAAATATATTTTATACTTAATGACCTAGAAAAAAAAATTGGTACCTAATTAATCAATCGCATGTCAGTTGTTTTTCACTTAGCTTGTCTATTCGAAAAGCTTAGAAAAAAGCTGTGATTTCTATAAGCTTATCATAGAGAGATGAAAATTCCTTAGCTATTACAACTGGCAATGACGAAAATAAGCACAATGCTGTTAAAGAATCGTGCGAAAATCAGGTTAGTGGCACACGTCTAGTACTATTGAAAATAATCTATGATGTATTTTAAAGACTACTTTTTATGTAGGTAATGCTTACCTAACATGTTAAAGTAATCGGGGGAGGTTGTCTACTAGGCAGGTTTATTAATGTTAACGAAATGCCGATTATCAATAAGATCCGAATTCGGTTTCTTGATGAAGCTTGTCTTGGATAAAAGGACTGCACTGTTGTGTGCCACTTCTTGAAATTCTGTTAAAGCTTGCTTGCATGATGTGTTTTTAAAATTTTTGACCAATATCCCTGCCCCTAATTATCGATTTCGTATGCAGTTTATAAATATTCAATCGTCTTAGAATGTGCATGTCATGATAAACACTTTCATATTTCGTGTGTTTAGTCAGTCTAAGCACGTTACACATCGATTAATTTGTGCAGACCGATAGATTCGTCGAACGCGGGTGGGTATGAGAAATCGTTACAGATTAACTGCAATCGAGAAAACTACGCAAATCGGTTTACACATATGTGCAGACGATAAATTGTTGCAAAATAAGATTATTTCTAATTAAGGTGTGTAGCAAGCATTAGGCTTCGTGTATCCTAGATTAAATGCATGGCCTCGACTAGGTACCTACTATTATGGATGCTTAATTAACTAGCTCGCAAAGTATGAAAATTGTATTGTAATAGTTTCATTATGCGATGCAGGTTAAAAACGAGATTCAAGTCTTCGCTTTGGTAAATGCCTATTATTGTTATTAAAATCAATGTTTGTTCGCTCACTTCATAGGTAGTTATTTGATTTAAGATTAACAGGTACTTAGGTACTACAGCACCATTGCTCGTGTCTTGCAGCTTAGAATAAACCCGTAGACGACGTGGGTTAGAAGGAACTCTATTCAAAACAATGCATCGTGCAAATAACAGCGTAAATATACTGTGGCTGCTCTAGTAAGAAAACATAATCTGCGCTTTTGTACCTAACTAGTTACCGTCACACCATTATATTCATTCGGGTTAATGAATACCATACCTATTTAAAATAGATTTGCATTAATCCTTTAACTCACTAGTCATCAAGTCATAATATTGAGAGATCGATTGGGTAGAGGTACATCAAGTTTAGAGAACCTGTAAGTACATACATCAATAGCATAAGAATATTATCTAACCTTATGCAAAAAGACGAATAGGTAACTTAATTTTTTTCAGATTATTGTATAACAAGAAGAGCATCATCACCTATCTGCTTTTGTCATCGTACTTGTAGGCCTGCATACTAAATTTAACAATATACTAGAGATAATTAATGAATGAGCCGTAGTGGCCTGCTGTTCAAATGGTTGTATCAAGAGTTGTGACCTGGCTTGTGAATGCTGTTGACCAAAGCTCGAAATGCATTGTGTATGTGCTGACAAGATAGAAAAAGTATCTGCCAATTAGCATGCTGCTCGTCAGGAATGTAGGGAAGAAAGAAAGAAATTATTTTACGGTACGTAGAACGATTACCGGTTTTGTAACATGCACACGTTTAAAGTATTATTTTTGGCTTTCTAGCCACACTTGTCTGTAATGTCCCCCAGCCTGCTCGCTGCATCTGCGAATTATATCTTCAGTATGCTTGCTGTCTTCGTGTGCCGATTTTCGGTCTGCTTGCTATCTACGTAAGGGGCTACCTCTCGTCTACGTGATTGCCGATGTCGGTCTGCTTGAAACTCCTACGATGTATTGCGTCAACATCCAGCCTGCTGATTTTCTTTGCGATCCACCCACCTCGAAACTGCTGCTGTCTTCGCGAGCGCCTACCTCCAGCCTGCTGCCTGTCGCAGTGAAAGCCATCTTCGAGCGGTCTACACGAGCGGGTGCCCTTCAGTCTATAAAGCAACAACCGTCGGTTTCCTCGCTAACTACGCGAGCTGAAGCTTGCCTCTGTCACACGTGTCATCATGCAGCTGAGCCTACCTACCCAGTGTCGGCGTGCACCACCCGGGCCTGCCTTCCCGGTGTCGGAGTGCCACCGAACCTGCCTTTCCGGTGTCGGCGTGCCACCGAACCTGCCTTCCCGGTGTCGGCGTGCCACCGAACCTGCCTTCCCGGTGTCGGCGTGCCACCGAACCTGCCTTCCCGGTGTCGGCGTGCCACCGAACCTGCCTTCCCGATGTGCACGTGCCACCGAACCTGCCTTTCTGGTGTCGGCGAGCCACCGAACCTGCCTTTCTGGTGTCGGCGTGCCACCGAACCTGCCTTCCCGGTGTCGGCGTGCCACCGAACCTGCCTTCCCGGTGTCGGCGTGCCACCGAACCTGCCTTCCCGGTGTCGGCGTGCCACCGAACCTGCCTTCCCGATGTGCGCGTGCCACCGAACCTGCCTTCCCGATGTGCGCGTGCCACCGAACCTGCCTTCCCGGTGTCGGCGTGCCACCTAACCTGCCTTCCCAATGTTGGCGTGCACCCGGGCCTGCCTGCCTTAGTGTCATGCCTTCCCGGTGTCGGTGTACACCCGGGGTGCCACAGTCGGTACATACTCCGATGCTACCCCGCTGTGCCGTGTCTGCCTTGCCGGTGTCTTCATGTACCTGGGCCTGCCATCCCGGTGTCGGCGTGAGCCAACCCAGTGCATGTGCACCCGGTCCTGCCTCAGTGTTGTGCGTGCGTGCGCCCGGGCCTGTCTTCCCAGTGTCGACGTGCGCCCCAGCTTCCGTTCCCAGTATCGGCGTGTTTCCGGGCCTGCTTTCCCAGTGTTGAAGCGTGCTCCAACCGCCCTTCCAATGAAACTCGTGTTTGACTAGCCTCCCAATGGCGACGTGCCCCCGGTTTGTCAGGGCATACTCCCGACGTGCCCCCGGTGTGTCGGGCACACTCCCGACGTGCCCCCGGTTTGTCAAGGCATACTCCGACGTGCCCCCGGTGTGTTGGGACATACTCCGACGTGCCCCCGGTGTGTCGGGACATACTCCGACGTGCCCCCGGTGTGTCGGGACATACTCCGACGTGCCCCCGGTGTGTCGGGGCATACTCCGACGTGCCCCCGGTGTGTCGGGGCATACTCCGACGTGCCCCCGGTGTGTCGGGGCATACTCCGACGTGCCCCCGGTGTGTCGGGGCATACTCCGACGTGCCCCCGGTGTGTCGGGGCATACTCCGACGTGCCCCCGGTGTGTCGGGGCATACTCCGACGTGCCCCCGGTGTGTCGGGCATACTCCGACGTGCCCCCGGTGTGTCGGGGCATACTCCGACGTGCCCCCGGTGTGTCGGGGCATACTCCGACGTGCCCCCGGTGTGTCGGGGCATACTCCGACGTGCCCCCGGTGTGTCGGGGCATACTCCGACGTGACCCCGGTGTGTCGGGGCATACTCCGACGTGACCCCGGTGTGTCGGGGCATACTCCGACGTGCCCCCGGTGTGTCGGGGCATACTCCGACGTGACCCCGGTGTGTCGGGGCATACTCCGACGTGCCCTCGGTGTGTCGGGGCATACTCCGACGTGCCCTCGGTGTGTCGGGGCATACTCCGACGAGCCACCGGTGTGTCGGGGCATACTGTCCGGACCTGCCATCGTAGTGTCGACGTGAGCCTCGAGCGTGCCACCCAAAGTCCGCGTGCACCCGGGCCTCCCTTACCAAAATAATGTCTACGTGCACTCGGGCCTGTCTTTCTAGTATCGACGTGCATCCAGGCCTGCTATCCCAGTATCGGCGTGCGCCCGGGCCTGTCATCCCAGTATCGGCGTGCGCCCGGGCCTGCCATCCCAGTATATCGGCGTGCGCCCGAGCCTGCCATCCCAGTATATCGGCGTGCGCCCGAGCCTGCCATCCCAGTATCGGCGTGCGCCCGAGTCTGCCATCCCAGTATATCGGCGTGCGCCCGGGCCTCTCATCCCAGTATCGGCGTGCGCCCGGGCCTGCCATCCCAGTATATCGGCGTGCGCCCGAGCCTGCCATCCCAGTATATCGGCGTGCACCCGAGCCTGCCATCCCAGTATATCGGCGTGCGCCCGAGCCTGCCATCCCAGTATATCGGCGTGCGCCCGAGCCTGCCATCCCAGTATATCGGCGTGCGCCCGAGTCTGCCATCCCAGTATATGGGCGTGCGCCCGAGCCTGCCATCCCAGGAACGGCGTGCGCCCGGGCCTGTCTTCGCCTACGACCCTACGAGTCTCGTTTCAAGATACGACTTGTGATCCAGTCTCGGCGAGAGCTAACGATCTAGTCTCGATGCGAGGTACGACCCGCGATCCTGTCTCGGTACGAGATACGACCCGCGATCCTGTCTCGGTACGAGGTACGACCCGCGATCCAGTCTCGGTACGAGGTACAACCCGCGATCCAGTCTCGGAACGAGGTACGCGATCCAGTCTCGGTACGAGGTACGACCCGCGATCTGGTCTCGGTGCGAGGTACGACCCGCGATCCTGTCTCGGTGCGAGGCAGCTCACACCTGCGTGGCAGTCTGCGCGAGCTCACACCTGCGAAGCAGTCTGCGCGAGCTCACACCTGCGAAGCAGTCTGCGCGAGCTCACACCTGCGAAGCAGTCTGCGCGAGCTCACACCTGCGAAGAAGCTGTTTAGGCGCGATCCTACCAGCTGCGATGAATTTCGGCACGTGCTACGAGCAGCGAATACAGTCGACGCGTGCTGCCTACCACTGCAGTAGTCTCGGAGCGTGCTACCTACCACTTGCGTAGCAGTCTCGGCGTGTTCTACTTAACACCTGCGCAGCAGTTTCGGTGCGAACCGGTACTGGCGCGAGCTGAAGTCCTACGATCCAGTTCGGGACCTCGGATCCGGTTTCTGCTTGATTTGCGATCTGGAACTGACGTATAGGTGGGTAAAAACCACTTTTAACCACTATTTTTTAATCATAGGATATAACACACATACGTATGTGTATATTTATATAGCAACAATATTTTAAAGGTCTACAATAATAAGCTTTAACTTATCACATTGATACCTACTTTAAATCCATAATATTGAGAAAATGATCAAGTAACGGCGTGAGCTTGTGACCCGTGATCCGGTCTCGTCAAGAGCTTATAGTCTGATAGACGCTATTTTGCGCCTATCAGACTGTTTTCTACTCTCTATTGTTTTATATTGTTGACAGATTACTCACCTAAGACAATGAATAGCTAAAACATATAGAACTGATGGCTCATATCAACCCTTCATTGGTAAGAGATCTGGTAAGTGGAGATAATGAAATATTGTTGAGAAATGTTTGAGATCTCAGCTAGAGCTATGACCTAAGATCCGATGAAGTCTTTAAAATTAAATGTTTATCTATTATAGTACTATTACGAAAAACTATAAAAGTGATAGGCGCGTAATCAAATATTGTTGACAGATTTTATTCATCTAACCAACCGAAATGAAGGGATAAGTGGATAATTAAATATTGTAGTGTAAGGTGACCTTTACGTAGCAAGAAGTCACTCAAAAGAACTCTGGCTTCATCTATTTAAAATATATATACATATTGAAATGAAGAAAGCCAAACTCAGGTAACTAAAGATTTCCTGCTAGTTATGTAGAACATTGAAACAAATGAGGTTTAATTGTCCAAAACGAAAATCAGAAAAATGTTGTAAATAATTTAGAGAATAACAAATACAGGCTAACTGATCTAGAAAAGTTCAAAAGGTGCAAAAAATTATTTCCTACTGAAAGAAAACAGCACAACATCATGTTCTAACTGCTGCTGCTGCAAAATTATTTATTTGTGCGTAATCAAGTCTTGTCGACAGTCATTAGAGATTAACACGAGAAATTGGTAGGGGAATTGTGGTTGAAGAGAACTGCTAAGTCTAGGAAAAAGAGGGTAAGTGCTAAGTGCATATTAAGATTTTTCACCCAGCGACAAAGAACACCAATCTCACCTAGCCAAATAATGAAGAGTTCCTAAAAGCGAAGTAAGTTTTACAATTAACAATTAGTGTTGACAGATTCTACATTAAAAGTAGCTAAACTTCAAACATGAACAAACAAGTCCATGAAGCAAATGTATTGTGGTATGTGTGCAATTATTAAATATTTGTATAGGTATAGTTAAAGTATAAAACAATTAAAAGCATGCTTATCATGGTTCTTAAGTTAAGTAAAACAGGTATATCATATCACTGTTGGTAAACGCGGATATTCAAGGTACAGCTTAGAATTAGCCTACACTTACGACCACTTCACGACCACTGGACACAAACTGCTACAAGGAAGGAACGGTAAAAACTATTTGCGTACAGAGATTTTTAAAAAAGGTAGGGGCTTAATCAGATTTTGACAGAGGAGTTATGAACTAAAAAGGAGCTAAAGTCAAGACATACTACAAATGTAAAAAAGAAATAGCTGCGACAGAAATAAACTAAAGAGGTTGGTGTAGTAATCCAGTAATAAGTATTGCTGAACGAGGTCGGAGCCAAAATAGTCATAAAAATACCTGGTAGGTGGCTAATTAATTATTGTTGGCAGATTACTCTTTTTGATCGTATCGCCGTACGAATCTATCCGAAATGTTGCGTACAAAGCAAAGGAGTTATACTACAAAAAATGGCATTAAACTGGCATCTGCAGGGTGATCGTACTCGTAAGCCAATTGGTTGTAGGGGTGAAATAACTTGTTGACAGACTTCCTCAATGGAAAGAAATGAAGTGGACACTTCAACAAAAGATAAAACTATAAAATATATCCAACAAGGTATTTAGTGCGTACTATAATTTAATTAAGTGTGGTTCAGTGAACAGTTAAAAGATATTTTTGTACGAGACACCAGAAACAAAGTTCAATCACAGACATCTAAACTCACACTTAATGAAGAAAGCAAGACTGTCTCACGAGGATCGTGCTTGGTAAGGTACCTCATAATTTATTGTCTACAGATTACTCATCGCGAATGAAATACTACATGCGGTAACAACAAATGAATACACACAAGATTAGATATAAATTTGGATATCACTTAATCAATAATTGGATCAAAAGTTGGTGCAGACCTTCTGTGAAAAAGTACCTCCACAAGAACAAGACTTTAACAGCTTTTTAAGGACATTCCTCAAAATTCATTACGAAAACATTCAAGGTAAAATATTTTACATGAAATGTTTGTTGCGTCATCATATATTGTTGACAGGTTTACACTAAGTTTAATGACATAGCAGCGGTGCTTTACCAACGACGCGTAATTACCAGGCATGACGAGTTCAAGACGAGCTATCTGGTATGTAGATGTATTCCTAATACATTCCTGTTGACAGAGAAACAAACGCATAGGCAGAAAAAGTATACACATTGTTGACAATGAAACAAATAGATAACAGCTGGACAGTTACAAAATGAAGATTAAGCTTATTATGGTGACACGAGGTAAGTTACGTAACAAAATATTGTTGGCAGGTTGTTAATAATGAAGTAATAAATAAATTATTAACAAAGGTGACAACAGTTTTCAAAAAGACACTGGGAATTAGAAATTATTGAATAGAAATGCACAAAAGTGGATCCAAAAAAATCTGGGTATAACGAATTGCAATATAACCGAACTGAACAGATATCCGCAACCTCATCCAAAAGTAGAAAATATCAAGTAGGTGCATAATTTGTTATTGTTGACAGATTACTCATAACACTCGAGAAAGTACGTAGCGAAGAACAACGAAAAACAACACTAAATATAGATTGTTTATAAGTTAAAAATAATATCCATTACCATTTCAAACTATGCAAACTAAAAATATGCTTTCACTAGAGCGAGAAATCTAGAAATATGATTAAAGGCACCAAGTTTGTCATGGTCTGCAAATCAAGTAAGACGTGATCTAAGGTAAAATCATGGTAAGTCTGGTGCATAATAAATTATTGTTGACAGGTAGTTAATAAACCTATGAGACTCATAATCAAAAACAAACCACCTGATAGCGTGAATGCTGTGGTAAAAAGGTCTGCGTATTGCTAGCACATTATGACTCATGGCAAAAAGTTCTAATATGTTATAAATGATTTAAGATGAACTGTAAAAGTGGACCACTGACAGGTAGGTACTTAATAAAATATTGTTGACAGGTTCAAAAGTAAAGGAAAAAAATCAAATACACCCCGAGTATTGATACTTAGGGGCGAAGATTTTACAGCATCTACAGTAACAGAAAAGACCCGCAACATGCACATAAGCTTTGGCTTAGACAAAAAATTTCAGCGTCGTCGAGTACTACGCGTCAAAATGCTGGTGTTAAAATATAGTTCATATATTATCAAACAATTGTGAAGATTTACAACATCTGTAATAACAGAACAACCGCAACATCCACAAAAGCTTTGGCTTAGGCAAAAAATTTCAGCGTCGTCGATAAGTACGTCTCAAAATCTTATAGCGAATCGCCATTAAAGTAGTGCACATATTTTTGTGTATGGAGTAGTGTCAATACTACATGGATCGGAAGCAAGTACCGTGAAGAAATGTGGTAGGTATATCTATAATCAAAAATTGTCGACAGATATTCTCATCGAGACAATCAGCAAAATTGCTAATCCACTTGCTTGGTCTTCTATGAACATGAAGGCAACATTAAAAGGAAACTGAAGTGCAAGTTACATTGTAAACATTAAGGCTATAATAGAAAACGATCCTTCTCGTGGTAAGAATTTTTTTAATCAAGAGTTGTTACAGGCAATATGAAAAACAAATTATGAACTAATGCAACTTATCACAGCCAAAGATTCATAGAGGTTTGAGGTGTTAGGAGGCACTTATGCTATTCAAAATATGGAGTTGCAATTAAATATATGATTTCAACGTTTGAAGAACTCCAAATAAAAAAAAACTAATTCATGGTGTTTTTCTGTCATAAATATTGCTGTTTTGCAGTAGAGCCTCTGCCAATAAATGATGAGCTCATGACGACCCAAATGAGACGTGAAGGCGAAGACGTAAATATGGCCAAAAGAAATATGGTATTAGTGATTTCGGCTACGTTAAAGTACGTCATCAGGATAAAAGCACATAAGTAGAATGTTATATTTTAAAGTCCAAAAAGAAGGAAAAATTGACTCATAAGAAACCAAACTAAAAAGGAAAAGAAAATAAGAAGACGCTGTATCTACTTTTTAAGAACTATTACACCATATCGAAATCTTAAGTTTTGAAAAATGTAGATAATTCTCTAGATGGTCGAGATTGAATAAATAAACAATGAAGTAGGTAGGTGCTTAAAACAAAGAAATGAAAATCATCACCTGAAAGAGATGCTGAAGACCAGGAAAGAACGAAATTTAAATGCAGCCATACAGGCGAAGCAATACAAATATGTGATGTTAAAAGGGACGACTACTTCAAGTTCGAGGCGCCAGAGGTGATAAATAAAAAAATAATTCTCGACAAGGTGCTAAAGAAGATGAAGACCACTACACGGACGAGGTGCTAAAGAAGAAGATGAAGATCACTACACGGACGAGGTGCTTAAGACTGAAGAAGAAGACTGAAGACTACTACACGGACGAGGTGCTGAAGAAGAAGATGAAGACCACTACACGGACGAGGTGCTAAAGAAGAAGATGAAGATCACTACACGGACGAGGTGCTTAAGACTGAAGAAGAAGACTGAAGACTACTACACGGACGAGGGGCTGAAGGCTCAAGAAGAAGATGAAGACCACTACACGGACGAGGTGCTAAAGAAGAAGATGAAGACCCCTACACGGACGAGGTGCTCAAGAAGAAGACTGAAGACCACAACACGGACGTGGTGCTGAAGACTGAAGACTACTACACGGAAGGGATGCTAAAGACCACTACGCGGACGAGGCGCTGAAGGCTCAATAAGAAGACTGAAGACCACTACACGGACGAGGGGCTGAAGGCTCAAGAAGAAGACTGAAGACCACTACACGGATGAGGTGCTGAAGAAGAAGATGAAGACCACTACACGGACGAGGTGCTGAAGGCTGAAGACGAAGACTGAAGACCACAACACGGACGAGGTGCTGAAGAAGAAGATGAAGACCACTACAAGGACGAGGTGCTCAAGAAGAAGACTGAAGACCACTACACGGACGAGGTGCTCAAGACTGAAGACTACTACACGGAAGGGATGCTAAAGACCACTACACGGACGAGGTGCTGAAGGCTGAAGAAGAAGACTGAAGACCACAACACGGACGAGGCGTTGAAGGCTCAAGAAGAAGACTGAAGACCACTACACGGACGAGATGCTGAAGAAGAAGATGAAGACCACTACACGGACGAGGTGCTGAAGGCTGAAGAAGAAGACTGAAGACCACAACACGGACGAGGTGCTGAAGAAGAAGATGAAGACCACAACACGGACGAGGTGCTCAAGAAGAAGACTGAAGACCACAACACGGACGAGGTGCTGAAGAAGAAGATGAAGACTGAAGACTACTACACGGACGAGGTGCTGAAGACTGAAGACCACTACACGGACGAGGCGCTGAAGGCTCAAGAAGAAGACTGAAGACCACTACACGGACGAGATGCTGAAGAAGAAGATGAAGACCACTACACGGACGAGGTGCTCAAGAAGAAGACTGAAGACCACAACACGGACGAGGTGCTGAAGAAGAAGATGAAGACCACAACACGGACGAGGTGCTCAAGAAGAAGACTTGAAGACCACAACACGGACGAGGTGCTGAAGAAGAAGATGAAGACTGAAGACTACTACACGGACGAGGTGCTGAAGACTGAAGACCACTACACGGACGAGGCGCTGAAGGCTCAAGAAGAAGACTGAAGACCACTACACGGACGAGTTGCTCAAGACTGAAGACCACTACACGGACGAGGTGCTCAAGAAGAAGACTGAAGACCACAACACGGACGAGGTGCTGAAGAAGAAGATGAAGACTGAAGACCACTACACGGACGAGTTGCTCAAGACTGAAGACCACTACACGGACGAGGTGCTGAAGAAGAAGACAACTACACGGACGAGGTGCTGAAGAAGAAGATGAAGACCACTACACGGACGAGGTGCTGAAGAAGAAGATGAAGACCACTACACGGACGAGGTGCTGAAGAAGAAGATGAAGACCACTACACGGACGAGGTGCTGAAGAAGAAGATGAAGACCACTACACAGACGAGGTGCTCAAGAAGAAGACTGAAGACCACTACACGGACGAGGTGCTGAAGAAGAAGATGAAGACCACTACACAGACGAGGTGCTCAAGAAGAAGACTGAAGACCACTACACGGACGAGTTGCTGAAGACTGAAGACCACCTCACGGACGAGGTGCTGAAGAAGAAGATGAAGACCACTACACGTACTAGGTGCTGAAGGCTCAAGAAGAAGACTGAAGACCACTACACGGACGAGGTGCTGAAGAAGAATATGAAGACAACAACTACACGGACAAGGTGCTGAAGAAGAAGATGAAGGACACTACACGGGAGAGGGCTGAAGAAAAGATAACTATGGACGGTGCACAAGATAGAGAAGGTATAACTATATACACAATTTTAGTATTATGGCAATAGTGTACATACTGTGTAAAAATTTTAACTATTAACTGTTATAAAGCCATGTCAATGTCCTTTTTAGGGTTCCGAAGTTCATAACTCGGAACCCTTATAGATTCGTCATGTCCGTCTGTCCGTCCGTCCGTCCGTCCGTCCGTCCGTCCTCGACTTACCGTCCAAACGGTAAGTGCTAGAAAGATGAAAGTTTGCATGAATACGTGTTGTAATTACGTCGACAAAGTGCTACAATAAAATTATGAAATATAATTTTATTTGGGGTACCTCCCCTACACGTAAAGTGGGGATGATTTTTTTTTCTCGAGGCTACCCCATCGTGTGGGGTATCATTAGATAGGTCTTTTAAAAACAATAAAGGGTTTCCTAGACGATTTTTTGATTTAGGTATCCGTTTGCGAGATATTTCACTTTAAAGGGCACTTCTTTGTAAAAACAGGGCGTCCCCCCCCTCTAAAAGCTAAACGGCTGGCTCAAAAATTTTGAAAAAAATCGTGATGCTGGTCCATTTAATGAACTTTGAAGGAAAACTATAACCGATTAGATGACTTTCTTAGTTCAGGAGTTATAAAGGCTTATATGGTAAAATGCGCTCACTTGGAAAACGTCATACAAAATTAACGTATTAATACGTAAACATAAGAATTATCTATTGGATACGATTTTAAATCCACATACCATTATAGGTGACTGAGGAACCCTTTCCTGTGCGTGGCCTGACACGCACTTGGCCGATTTTTAATGATATGAACTAGTAAAAGTAATGCGCATTAAAATACTTCAGTTACATGAATTACAGTTAGAAGCAAATTTTAATTTTGCATTGCCATCCTTCAATAACATGATGTTTACTTAGTTGTAACTTGTCGGTACAGATACTTTCAACAATGGAGGACCGCAACACGGACTATGTGCTGGAGGCGAAGACCACTATATATATATTGACGGTGTTCTGAAGAAGCAGAAAAAATACCGCTAAACAAGTAGGCGCTGAAGGAGAAGAAAACTACTACGCAGATAAAAGGTTCCTGAAAGAGAAACGAATGAAAAACGAGAATGCTCTTTAATTATGGATAAATAAAGCAATATTTGTAATAACCATGTTAGTTGTTTTCTTTAATTCAAATATTCTCAGGACTTTATTACCCTACCATCGTTAAACTTGCACATAAATATAAATATAATGCTGCACTAACTGCTCAAACGCGTCTTTAACCTATGTAAACGCCCGGGTGCAATAATTACTCGGGCCGTTTAATTTAGTAAGCCGCCGCGGTCAAAATGTCAACGTAAATGTTGTAAAAAGAAAATTCTTCCTAGTAACAGCCCCAGTCCGGCCAATTTCTAAAACTAAAGCCGTGACTTCTATCCTGGAACGAATCAATAACAAACATTAGTGGACTCAGGGGTTCAGGCTGAAAATGTCCAGTGTTCATTAACGTCCAGTCCCATAATGTCGTGTTTTTTAACGCCTAAGTTTCCAAAGATCCACCAATATTGTCTCAGAATCTTAGTCTAGTCCTAAAATGTAAATATCTTTATTATCGATTATATTACACATATATTAGGTCTTTACCTATGAAATTGCCGTTTTGTATGCAATAACTGAAAGTACTTATTTTTTCAAACTTTTTTATTTCTGTTCGAAATGATCACCCATGCAATCGACGCATCTTTGCCAACGCATTGGCAGTATAATGATGCCCTTGTAAAAATCAGCTGGACGGGAGGCAACAAACTCTTCAAAGGCATTTTGTACTGCCTCTCGGGAATTGAATTTTTTACCCACTAAAAAGTTGTCAAAATTTTGGAAAAAGTAATAGTAAAGGGGTTAGGGGCAGACCGGTACCGGGAGTCCCTCTCACGTGCGAAAAGCATTCCCAACGTGAAAGAAAGGCTACCCTCTAAATCATACTATCTATGAAATATATTTCTACGTTGTCTGTTGTAATGAAAGAGATATAAGTAAAAAAATTCCTTATGAGGCGAGATAAAGTAGTCCATTTATTTTTATTCCTTTTTAGTTTTCCGAAGTTCACGACTAATGGAACTCTTAGTTTCGTCAATGTCCATGGTCCGTCCTCGAATTACCTTCGAAACGAATAATTCTAGAAACTTTGAATGAATATACATTATGTTAATATCGCATCGACAAAGTGCAATTTTTTTTTTGGGAACCTTAACTATTCGTAATGTGGAGATATTTTTTTGTTTTTAAAAAATATCAAAGTTAGTAATTTATAAATAACATCTTCGAGTCATGGAAGAGAAAAAGCAATCTGTTCATTTACTAAAACTTAGACCGTTGATATACTTAAATATGTACAAAGCAAATGGTTTTATTAAGTTAAAATATGGATTATTATTTTTAAACTAAATATATTTTCAACAATAAATATGGCATGTTAAAACTTCAAAAAATAGAGGCTATGGAAGCTAATAGTATCATAATTTTGTTTTGCTTGTTATTAAATCTATCAGACAGGGAGAACGCAATACATGAGCATCCCACAATACTTCACGCTTTTTCACGATTCGATTTAAGTAGATACTTTGTAGCAGTCAGAAATCTTTGAAGCGCGGGGCCCCTAAATACGCGGGGCCTGTAGCATTTGCTACTCCTGCTACGTGGTTAATCCGCCACTGCATAAAGTATTTTTTATTGTTTTTTTATAGTATTCACCATGTAGTATAATATACTCTTTTAGAACGGGCACATTCTCGGAGGCTTTTAAACTTACAGTTGTTCACCCTATACACAAAGGAGGTGATAGAAACCTACCGACCAACAACAGACCCATCTCTATTTTACCCACACTTTCTAAACTACTGGAGAGATTGATGAATAACAGGCTTGTCAAATTCCTAGAGCAAACTCATGTATTGTCCTCGCAACAATATGGATTTCGCTCTGGACTATCCACGAGTAAAGCAGTCCTCGACTTAACTAACCTAATAGTAGCTAAATTTGACGGAAAACAGAAAGCCATAGATATCTTTTTAGATGTCGCTAAAGCTTTCGATACTACACTCATTTGCAAAAAAACGGGCGGTTTCGATTTTCTTCCTGGCTGAAAAAAATAAAACACCAAAAAGGTTATAATCATTTGAACATGTTACTGGCCAGTAATAAAAGTGCCATTATGTTTGTAAGAGTACCTTCCAAATTCAAATTTTTGACTGAGCCTGTCCTCGAATCTCGAAAATGGTAGATAAAATGATAAAAGCGAGCAAAATTATTGCGCTGCTTGAAGAAGATTGGTTGAAGAACGACAGTTCAAAGGACCTGGCAGCGCTATCAAGAGACCGGTTCCGTCAAGAGAAGGCCTGGTTCTGGCAGAAAGACATGTACCGAACCACGGGATGATCGTTTTCTAGTTAGTCAAGCGTTGAGAAATCGCAAATCTTCTTATGTGGACCTCAAAAACAGACTCGAAGAAGTAAGAAATGTGCAAATTAGTCTATGGACGGTCAGGAGGAGGCTTCTCGCTGCTAATACCTATACACAGTCATCGCCCGGCACGCGGCCCTAAATTACTCCGTGGACATCGAGTTGCCAGGCTTAGCTTTGCTCGAAATTGTGTGTCATGGACTCATGAAGACTGGGATAGGGTATTGTTCTCCGATGAAGCCGGGATATCTCTGCATGGTGAAGACCGTCGTCGGCGAGTGCTACGT
The DNA here is from genome assembly GCA_932526445.1 of Phragmatobia fuliginosa. Taxonomy (NCBI): domain Eukaryota; kingdom Metazoa; phylum Arthropoda; class Insecta; order Lepidoptera; family Erebidae; genus Phragmatobia; species Phragmatobia fuliginosa. The sequence continues at coordinate 10,286,192 of OW052074.1, read as the reverse complement.
AGACGAGGAGAACGCTTTGCAGAGGCATGTTTTGAAGAAATCACAGCTTATGGAGGTAATGGAGGAAGCTCTGTTATGTTTTGGGCAGGAATAAATTCTATGGATCGTACGGAGTTAGTCTTCATCGAAAACGGTACACTGACTGGACACCGATAAATAACGGAAGTTCTAATTCCTTATGCACAACCCGCTTTAACCGCTCTTGGCGAAAACTCAATTTTTATGGACGACAACGCTCGCGCCCACCGGTCTGGCGATGTGGAAGCGTATATGCTAGAAGTCGGAATTCGTCGTTTGGACTGGCCAGCTAGAAGTCCGGACCTCAATCCCATAGAGCATGTCTGGGACGTTCTGAAGCGACGAGTGAGATCAGTGTAGCCGGTTCCGCAGACCACCAGAGAGCTAAAGAATGTGATTACCGCGGAGTGGGAACGTATTCCCCAAGAAACCATAAAAGATCCTACTCGCTAGCATGCCCAGACGAATGCAAACCGTGATTTCAGCAAGAGGGGGTTCACACTCAATACTAAACTTTCATCTGCTTTTAATGCATTTAATAAAAACAAAGAAATTAACGCGTTTCATTTTTATTTAGCAAACAGTTACAATAATAATGTTTCGAGCATAATAATTTTTTCTTCAATTTTTTAATTCTCTCAATAATTTAATCAAAATGTTATGATAAAACTGATGAAAACTATTCCTTCCTAAGTAATTTATAAAATTCTGAACATAACAATACCTAAAATTGTCAAACAAACAAAATTAAATAGTAACTATAAAATAGTTCTCTAAGTGCCCCTTTTTTTGCAAAAGAGTTTATTTCAGTCTACCTTTCCGCAAAGCTCGAAAAAAATCGGAATCAGAGGTAATCAACTATCCCTATCCCTCTTTAAAATATAATATATATTGTTAACAGAAGGCAATGCGTTAGGATCGATAGTTACTACAGCGATGAACTTTCTGTTGAGAATGGAGTCCCACAGGGCAGTATCTTGGAACCTACGTTTTTATTATATATCAATGACCTCTGTCAATTGCAGCTACATAATGCCACTATATTTACGTATGCTGACGATACTGCTCTCATATCCTACGGCGATACTTGGTAATCAGCATTCGCGAGTGCTCAGTTCAGTCTTGACTCAGTAACTCGTTGGTTATCTAGGAATGGGCTCACCCTTAATACAATAAATAACTAACTATTTTCAACTCCGTCTTTACCTTAAGGGCACACGGGGCCTGTGCCTAGGGCCTCCGCCTTATGGGGCCCAAGAACCGACAAAAGCCCGACGGCTAAAACATAGATATTTGAAAAACTATGAAATAAAATAAAATGAAAAAACCCACGACTTATATTCACTTTCTATGATTATATACATGTGATTGTGATTAATATTCAATATTTATAATAATTGACACGTAGGCAATTTAAATCAGCTCAACGGCAATTTTTAGGGTTCCGTTGCCATATGGCAAAATACGGAACCCTTATAGATTCGTCATGTCTGTCTGTCTGTCCGTCCGTATGTCACAGCCACTTTTTTCCGAAAGTATAAGAGTTATACTGTTGAAACTTGATCAGTAGATGTATTCTGTGAACCGCATTAATATTTTTACACAAAAATAGAAAAAAAACAATAAATTTTGGGGGTCCCCATACTTAACTGAAAATAAAAAAAAACATTTTCATCAAAACCATACGTGTGTATAAATATTTTTAAAGCTTAAAGCATTGAACGTAATCGTAAGTGACATTCATCAATTAGGAGATACTAGAAACGATATTCAAAGCCTGGCAAAAAAATGGGAATCATAAATAAAATAAATTACAAAACAAAACAGCAATATGACCATGGATATAGTGACAAAATTTTACTAGTCTCTGATCAGTTAAGTCAACAAGGTAAGAAATAATTTTGATCAGTACGAATCAGTTGCTAAAGAAAAAAAATCGAGACGCTGATTATAAAGATAAATATGAAAGAAAAAGAATTCGCAGCTCACGCATTACTTTTTTGAAGTATCTTGATTGATCTCACAGTTGAGAGACCGGGAAAAGTTTCGTGTAGAAACATTCATACCTATTATAGACACGATAAATACACATTTAAGGCAACGTTCAGCAGCATACCGAGAAATGTCAATTAACAACAATTGAATATCGATCACAGTGGTGTGCAATGGGAGAGGCCTATGTCCAGCAGTGGACTACGATAGGCTGATGATGATGATGAATACCTATAGCGAATTAACCAAGAAATGCAAAGAATTTTCAGAATTTTATCATGAAGACAATAATCCACATGAGTTCAAATCAGAATGTTTACATTTGAAACAATATTTACACAATTTAACAAAGCAATCAGCCGATTTCAATATTTTATCATTAAATAACTTAGTAAAGTCAGAAAACTTATAAGAAACTTTGCCCTATATTTAAAAAGTAGCTACGAGAATATTTCTTCGCCTAATGGTTACTAATTGTAGTGGAGAGCGGTCGATTTCGCACCTTAGGAGAATAAAAAATGAATTACGAACAACAATGTTACAAGAACGTCTAAATAACTTGTCAATCATGAGCATTAAAAGTGAAATGCTTCAAAAATTGACTTTGAGGCCATAATAGATGATTTTGCTTAACAGAAATCCCGAAAGAAACCAGTAGGTATCTTATGTGAATTCAATACGCTAGCACCATACCAATATATAATATTGATATTTGCTTACCATATTATTTTTGGATTTGCTATTCTTCTGTTGAACATTCAAAAACTTTTGTCAATTACTTGCGCATGTCAAACCAAAATTATGTGATCTAAATACATGCCGACTAAACTGTGACTAAACTCTTAGTTATGATATTCTTTAAATTTTGTATAATTATTTTTATGATGATAGCGATTACGTGATTAGTGAAAAATGTATGTAAAATAATATTCTTCTTTTCTTTTACTGTAGGTATATCTAATATTGTATTATAATTATAATCATGGCAGATTAAAATTGCATGGTGTACCTAAAAATTAATACCACATATAGATCGAATTGACAATAGAGTTTAATATTGGAAATATCATAATAAAAACAAGATTATTTTAATATTAATAATATATTTGACCATCTGAGCAACGCATTTGTTCTTGAACCTTTTTAGGGTTCCTTAATTCATGACTCGGAACCCTTATAGATTCGTCATGTCTGTCCGTCCGTCCTCGACCTACCGGCCAAACGGTTAGTGCTAGAAAGATTAAACGTTGATGGGTATTATAATAAAACAAATAAGCTGATCCTGATGGAAGATGAAGGGTTGCCTTTTATATTTCGGGATTAGAGAACAAATATTATTCATCGTAAATCAGTTTATTGTTTTTCAAAATATTCCCCATGAAAATCAATACACTTTTGCATGCGTAGTTGTCACTGAACCAATTGTCAAAGCACTTTTGCCACTCTGATCTCCAAAACATGCATTCTGAATGCAGCAACCGCTTCTTCAGGTGTCGAAAAACGTTGACCTCTCAGTTTGTTTTTTACGTACGGGAATAAAAAGAAGTCATTCGGTGCCAAGACAGGACTATACGGCGGATGACTCATCAAATCAATGTTTTCCAAGATATGTTTCGAAGCACCGCGATCGTATTTTTTGAGCATTTCTTTCGACCAATCGACACGAGCCCTTTTTGGAGCGATTGACAAATTGTGTGAGATCCAACGAGAACAAATTTTTTTTACAGTCAAATGTTTAAGCAATATTGAATGTATAATGTATGCTGGTCCCACTAATGCCTAAGGTTGTCTCAATATCTTGATAGGTCACATGACGATCTTGCAATATCACTTCGTTCACAGCATCGATGGTTTTCGGAACAACAGCTGAGTTTGGACGACCTTCACGAAATTCATCTTGAAGTGAACTACGACCACGATTGAATTTACCATACCATCGATAAACAGTGGTCCTTTTATGGAGCTTCATCGCCAAGATTCAATTAAGTTCATCCATGCACTGTTGCTGAGTTAGTTCCAGTTATTGGCGTTTTGTTTACTGACTTGGTTTGGAAACCTAATTTAAAAAAAATGCATCTGAAAGAGCACACAATTATCTATCTTTTCCCGCTTGAATTTTTTAATTTACTTTTGTACTTCTTTAGTTATACACAAAAAAGTGTTTTTTTTTAAACATGTTATATTTCGGCTAATAAAGATCAAATGGCTCTGAAAAAAATCATAATGATAGATAGGTAGATATAGAGATATACAAGAACTATATTTCGTATAAATTTCAAGCCATTTCACAAAGTATATAGTTCTCAGCTACCAAGAGAGATATAATTAATTTAACAGAGTCTATGATATCCATTAATGAAAAAGTAGGTTGTAAATTTATTATATGTGGTCTACCTTACTCACAGTCTGTATCTGATATACACAACAAGCACATACAGAGATTGAATTTGTTATTATACAACGCGACTTACCAGTATGGTAAGTTTATACTATTTTTCGACACGAATAAATTTATTCGTAACTTTATTTTAACAAAAAATACTATGTATTTGTCTTCTATTTATAAGCGACAGGTTGCTAAATTATTAGCATTTAATATACACGTTGACTCTGGTACAAATTGTGTATCACAGCAATCTTTTAATGTATATGCTGACTCTGATACAAATAGTGTATCAAAGCAATCGCTTTTTTGTGCCAATTCTGCTAGGATCATTAATGTAACTCCTAGTTTAAACTAGTAAATGAGACAACGGATAAGCGAACTGGTGGTCTAACCATAGTACACCAAAATATTCAGGGCTTATCTGGCAAATTTCAGGAAATAGAATTATTTTTAAAGACCCACCTTGTTGATGTTTTCTGTGTCACAGAACACTGGTTAAAAAACGATGAACTGATTTTTAATAATGAATATTATAGTATGGTAAGCAAATACATCAGGAAGAAAGCTATACATGGTGGCTCTATGATTTTTGTTTCTAATAGTGTGAATTGTAAAGAACGCAAGGATATTGTTGCTCGTTCTGTCGAGCGTACTGTAGAACTCTCATGTGTAGAATTAAAGGAGCATATTATTGTTTGTGTTTACCGTCCACCACAGAGTGACTTTAATTTATTCGAGACTATAATGGAAGATGTACTTAAAGTACTTAGTTATGGTAAAAAGCATGTAGTAGTATGTGGTGATTACAACGTTAATATACTAGAACAGTCACCTATGTGTATTAGATTATGTACTTTATTTAAATCATTTAATTTAAAACATTTGTTTCGTGCACCCACAAGGATAACATCACATTCTGCTACTTGCTTAGATAATATTTTTTGCAACTGTAGTTATTATAATGAGGTTATATTGAGTGATTTAACATCCGATCACTGTGGACAGAAAGTCACTTTTCCTATTCATACAGTGGCTAAAGTAAATAAGATCACCTGTAGGCCAATGAGTACAGCTCGCCTAAACAAATTTAATGAACATGTTTCTGTCCGTATCACCAATATAGATTTTAGTCAAGATGATCCGAACTACCTTTACGCGTCTTTGTTTAACATGATCAAATCAGAATTTAATAATATATTCACAACTAAGACTTTTTATAAAAATATAAAAATTAGCTTTTGTGATTGGGCAACAACTGGCATACAAATAAGTAGAGCTAAGTTGTATGAATTGTATAGCATGAAGCAATATAATTTGACCATAAGTTTGTTCAATATGTTAAAAATTATTCCAAAGTTTTTAAAAAGACTTGCGCTGCTGCCAAGTCTTTATATTTAAGTAAAAATATTAAACAAGCAGAGAATAAAATTAAAGCCACTTGGAACATGATTAATGCTGAATCTGGACGGGTCAAGCCACGTGAACATAATTTTGAATTAAGTATTGGTAATAAAACTGTAACTGACAATTTAGACCTAGCGCAAACATTTAATAATTTCTTTCCTGATATACCTAAAAATGCAACCAGCTCCTTAAGATCATGTCCAGTTGTTGCTCAATCACTTGTGAGAGGCAGTGTGAAAGAGTGTACTGTACCATTCAGTTTTAATTTTATAAACCCCACTGACATAATAAAAATATTTAAGTCAATTAATTGCAAAAAGACAGCAGATTTATGGGGTATTTCTGTTAAATTAATTAATGGCATTATTATTAAGATAGCACCACATTTAGCAACAATATTTAATCGATGTGTTGATACCGGTGTGTTTCCTGATCTGATGAAACACAGTAAAGTAATTCCTCTGTTTAAAGCCGGTTCAAAAAGCGACCCTAGTAATTTTAGACCTATTTCTATTTTACCAGCTATTAGTAAAATCTTTGAAAAAGCCATACTAATGCAATTAGAAACACATTTTAATTCTAATAATCTACTGCATAGTGAACAATATGGATTCACAAAGGGTCGCTCAACAGTAGACGCAGGCTCTAAACTACTTAAACATATATATAGTGCCTGGGAAAACTCGCAGGACGCCATTGGTGATTTCTGCGATCTCTCAAAAGCATTCGATTGTGTGATGCATAGTACACTTCTGCTGAAACTTAGGCATTATGGCATAACAGGTACAGCGCTGAATCTTGTTGCTTCTTATCTTAGTGAGCGAATACAGTATGTTGATATTAATGGAATAAGGTCCTCCGGATCACCAGTGAGTATGGGCGTGCCACAAGGCTCAATGCTGGGTCCTTTTTTATTTTTGGTGTATATAAACGATTTGCCATTTTTTACTAGTAAGTTATATTGTTCTATTTGCTGATGACACTTCTCTTATATTCAAAACCAATCGCAAAAACGATTACTCTGACGAAGTAAATAGGTCCCTCGCATTGGTCCTTGACTGGTTTACATCAAATAACTTGCTTTTGAATTCTAAAAAAACCAAATGTATTAAGTTTAGTTTGCCAAATGTAAGGAATATCAGTACAAATCTAGTTTTAAACAATGAAGTTATTAATTTTGTTGATTCAACAGTTTTTTTGGGAATTACTTTAGATAGTAAGTTACAGTGGGGCGCCCAAATATCGTGTCTCGCAGGGAAACTCAGTTCTGCAGCGTATGCTGTCAGCAAAGTCAGACAGCTTACGGATGTCGAAACAGCAAGGCTAGTATATTTCGGTTATTTCCACAGCGTCATGTCGTATGGCATTCTGCTATGGGGCAAGGCAGCTGATATTCAAACAATTTTCATTCTTCAAAAACGAGCAGTGCGTGCGATTTACAAACTAGGTGCACGAGTTTCCCTTAGAGAAAAGTTTAAAGATAGGATAGGTATTATGACAGTTGCATCACAATATATATTTGCACAGATTATGTTTATAAAACAAAATATGCATTTATATCACAAGAATAGTGATGTTCACTCGGTGAACACGAGACATAAGCATAAACTAGTAGGTCAATAACATAGGCTACATAAAACGCATAATTCATTTATAGGTCTTTCCGTGCCATTTTTTAATAGGTTACCAGCTAGTGTTATGAGTCTATCAGTGGAAAAGTTTAAAAATGTAGTCAAAACTTATCTTATACGTAGAGGTTATTATACAGTTGACGAATTTTTAAATGATAAAGAAAAATGGATTTGACTACTTGCTCCTTGTCATTTTATTCTACTCATGAGAATGTTGTTAGCACATTGTTTATGAGCATGATTTTACTTTTGTAAGTAAAGATTCTACGTGACGAATAAAGGCCATTCTTCTCTTTCTTTTGATCTTAAAATTAATATTTTATATTTAATCTTTCGTTACCAGTAATTTGGCCAATATTTGAGCACATATAGTTTTTACCTTTGTTGTAAGTAGATGCTCCTACTATGTTGTACCCACTGAGGCTGTTGTTTTTTTTTTTTTTTTAAATTAGCATAAGCTCTAATTTTTAATCACTATAATTTGCATCAGTCCTCTAACATGGTGTATAGTATATTAGTGGCAGCACCTTACCCCCATATCAGGTTTATAAACATTAAAACTATGTAAACATTGGCGATTTGAAAAGAGTGGCCGCGAATTTTTATTGCCATGTTCCTTTCTCCGGCTTTACCTATTGTTTGCGAACATGGCATAAATGTACATGTAGAATCTTGACCTGTCACAAGAGATGTATTGCATCCTAAGTGAATAAAGAATTTTGAATTTGAATTTGAATATATCCTGAGAAAAAAATCAAAAACTGAAAAAAAAAAACGTTTTTCGTGGTCACATGATATATTTTATTTTATTTTTTAAGGAGAGAAATGTATGCTTAAATAAAAAATACAAGCATTTCAAAATCACCAAAAAACTTTTTTTTATTTTACGTGACTTTTTGTTGGAACTAACAATATACCTACGGCCTTACCAATAAACTTTTATACACGACGTATAACAGAATTTTAACAAAACGTTACCAATAAAACAATATTTGACGTTTTGGTTGTATACATCTGGTATACAGATGTTTGGAAACAATGAGATTTTAGACAATCGTTATTCAGCCCTCGGCCCTTGTTTAGCGAACGTGTAACTTATAATAATTAGTTGCTTACGTAATTTTAAGTTTGAAACCCATGGATTATTTACAATATTTCGATATTTTTGATGAAATTGACAATGAAGAACCACCAAGAAAAAGAAAATGTTACAAAAATCGATATGATCGTTTCTGTTTATCTGAAAATGAGTTTCGGTCAAAATATAGGTTTAGCAAACAATATGTCAGAAAAATTTGAGAATTAATTAGATGCGATATTGAACAGCAAGCTCGAGGGAGGGGACTTAAAAATAAAAAATATTTTGGACATCTGACACACAACATCATCTAGTCCCAAGCTAAGCAGAGCTTGTGTTATGGGTACTAGACAACTGATATAAATACATAAACATACTTTTTTTTTGTAAATACATACATATTATACATAAAAACACCCAGACTCCGAAACAAATATTGGTGAATTACACAAATAATATTTGTTCCGACCCGGGAATCGAACCCGAGACCTCTTGATCAGCAGTCGCATACGCTCACCACTAGACCAATGTTCAATAGAACTTCAAGTTTGTACTAAAAGATATAATTTATCTAACGAACGATGTGCAGAGGAGATTGACTTTGACAAGTTACATCAGTTGCGTTCTAAAAATGTGTGTAGGTATGGAACGAGCGAAACAACAGTTTTTTATTTTTTTTATTTGTAATAGACCGTAAAAACAATATATTTGGAGATAAAATGATGTATTTAATAATAAATACAATTTATATAGCTATAAGTATAAAGTTGTGAGCGTATTTTCAAATGAAATATAGTCATTGAATTAGCGGCGTACGAGTTTCGGAACGCACCTTTGAATGTTACCAGTGGTTTTTGTTATACGAAGGCGGTAACTATCCATTGCTTACACACTGATTATTAGTAAGGGTATTGTGTAACGCCTATTCACAGCCTATACATTGTACAACTAAACATTTGTCAAACAGATGTGTAACTTATTTTTATTAGTAAGGCCGTTACTATTTAGAATATTTCAGTTATATAATAAAGTAAACCCGAGTACTTAACAATAGAAACAATAACTTATTTTGAAGAAAGCCACGTACCAATGTATTGGCAGCGGTTTTTTTGTTTATTTATGTAATTTTTTACCAATAAACATGCATGCCATTTGTTATTGAATTTTAAAATATTATTTACAGACAGTGTACAAACAGGCATGCAAAAAAAAACAGGGAAATGTTCCTTATTTTTATTATCGTTAAAAAAATTATTTTAATTTTATACATATTCGCACAAGTTTTAGTCAGGCTTGTGTAATACCTATGCATGCCATTTTTTTATGAACATAAATGTTTTTTAGGTTCCGTAGCCAAATGGCAATAAACGGAACCCTCATAGATTCGTCAAGTCTGTCTGTCTGTCTGTCCGTCCGTATGTCGTATGTCACAGCCAATTATTTCCGAAACTATAAGAGCTATACTGTTGAAATTTGGTCAGTCGATGTATTCTGTGAACCGCATTAAGATTTTTACATAAAAATAGAAAAAAAACAATACATTTTGGGGGTCCCCATACTTTGAACTGAAACTCAAAAATTATTTTTTCATCAAACCTATACGTGTGGGGTGGATGGATACCTATGGATAGGTGTTCTAAAATGATGTTGAGGTTTCTAATATCATTTTTTTCTAAACTGAATAGTTTGCGCGAGAGACACTTCCAAAGTGGAAAAATGTGTCCCCCCCGCCCCCTCTAACTTCTAAAATAAGAGAGTGATAAAACTAAAAATAATATAATTATGTTGTACATTACCATGCAAACTACCAACGAAAATTGGTTTGAACGAGATCTAGTGAGTAGTTTTTTTTAATACGTCATAAATCGTAACACGCAATTTACCTTTCATCCAATCAATACACTAGTATAAAAGCATCGATGAAAGTTACAATGAACTACAAGAACTTATATATGATGTTACTTGCTGATACGGAACCCTTCATGGGCGAGTCCGACTCGCACTTGGCCGCTTTTTCCTTTGATATTAATTCAAGCTTACAAAACAATATACACTCTCTTTTTTTAATATCCGAATGCTTGATGTTCGTAACGCATTGAATACTTTCGACAGGGGTGTTAAATTAATGGAATCTAAGAAAAATATTCCTTTCGATCCCCTTTCTTTCCTTTTTTTATTATTTCTCGGTTTGTAGGTGAACTGCTCAAAGTGAATTTTTTTCTCTGTAGCATTGGTGCTTGTATACATATGTTCCTAATTTAAATATTTTTTACCAGGCCTCAAAGAACTCGGTTCTCTCCATTATATAAACGCTGTTCGGTTATGTTGCAAATGTCCTATTAATAAAGGGTTGCGCCTCCTGCAGTTGTTTTTTTAATTTAATTAATTATCTGCTGCGAACCAGTTCTTTTTGGTATTGTCCTAAACCCAAAGAAGTTTTATCAAATGACAAATTCCTAAAGTTGATCGTGGAATTCGTTAATAGTCATGTTACATGATTTAGCACCACTATGTTCTACGGTGAGTATACACATAATTATGGTCTGGTGATAAATAACATAATTGGTCTATCAACATATACCTTTTGTTTTGGTTTTGTAATTAATAAAAAATATGTTCTTCCTCCTAGCATTATTCCTATGATAACTTACTACTAATTTACCTAAATATCAGTTTTAACAAATATTAATGCCTGTAAAAGTTGAAAGCTATTTTATAGCTACTACTGCTATTACTAGGTTTCAAGTTGTTGAAGAAGGGAAAAAGTTCTTGTGCAGGCACCACACTTTGCTATGTGCTATTCATTATGCGGGTTATTCACGCGCATACGGCGAAGTGTGGAGAGTATATTCGCCAATATTCGTACGCTTTATTAGCGAATACGCGTATCCGTCGACTTGTCGGTTTTTGACACACTTCAAAGGACACGAATAAGGCGAATACAAGCACTTAGAAGTTAGCACCCCATCATGGAATATTGTAAAAAAACTTATATTAATCGATTGCTAGTTGAATTCTGCTTCGATTGGTTTTATTTTTGGGATAGCTAGTGGCTTAGATTTTTTATTAATAATTAATAATGTGAGGGGTGCTGGAAAAAATAAAAACTTCAACTAGCAATGTTTAAATAAAGATTTTTCAAAAATCTGAGTTACTAATATAATGTACCTTTCTACTAGCAATCAGCACCACCCCTTTTTTCATACAAAGCTCGATTATTTATCGAATTATAATCAATTTCAATCATCCGAACTATCGACTCCCCCGCGCATGCGCGCCACACAGCAGTCCGGTCGTCGGCTCGTCGGCCAGTTCAGTTTCGCCTTGAACGAATTGGGTCTAGCAGCAGTGTGTAGAAGCAGAATCAGAGATGTAGAAATATTTGTGTTGTGCAAAACCAGAGATGCAAAAGTATATTTTGGTCGCCAGAAAATTGTCATATTCCATGAATGACACCAGCATCTGCAGATCCTGGTATCCTCCCTCAATTACAGTATGTTTGAATTTTATACACATGCCAACGAGTTTACATTTTATGTATTCAATGCAAACAATTGGACACAATTAAAAGCATTGACATTGATAATATACAGACATGGAGTTTTATTTTCAACAAACAATTCGACTTTCACTATACTAAAACTAAAAGTTTCGTACATAGTAACACCAAACGACCAAACATCGGAGCGGGACGAGAATTTACCGTCTCTGAGACTTTCTGGTGCGTACCTGAAATCAATTTTCAATCGAATAAGACTCGAATGTTCGCCTACTCACTGAAAAATATTCATGGAAAAATTTACATGGAAATTCAAAAGTTTACCATTTTATTGATAGATCTCTATTGGTTTGAAGAATCTAGTAATCGTTTTTCCCAATGACTTGAGCTAGTCCAAAATCACTGATTTTTACTGTATTATCATTTGCAACGAGAATTTTTCTAGCAGCCAGATCACTATACTCTTTTTGCCAAGATAATCCATTCCAGTGGCAATGTGAAGGGCAAAATTGAGAAGTCTTTTGTGCGTAAGACTCTCACGATGAATAGCCAAATAACTTTGGAGAGAACCGTGTTTCACAAATTCCATAACTAAACACACATCTGTCTCACGTAATACCCCTTTTACAATTTTTTTTTACCCAGGATGCTTTCGAGTCTGCAAATGAAAAATAATGAGTGAATCAATTTACACATTCTTAAAAAATGATGAGTTTGTCAGTAGATTATATTTACTTTCATGATATCTATTTCCCTTTCGAAGTAAATCTGCTTCCAGAGCTTTCACGATCTTGGGAAGCCTAAACAGTTTGAGCGTATCATTGAATTTGAAAATTTTGCAATAGAATATATATTAAAAAATTTAATCAGAATAATGCTCACTGCTGGCATTACTTTCATCATCCCATGGCAGAGTTGTGTATTCTGTAAAGATACTACTAGCTCTAGATTCACCTTCAGTTGAAGATTGCAGCTCCAAAGTGTGACTAACGTTGTCTCCAACAACATTCAAGCTATTCGAACGTTTTGGACCTGCTACAGCGTATGCGTGATTTCTTGTTGAATTATATACTTGATACTTTATTCGATTCATATCTTGCATGATAGCTTGTGGTTGTTTTCTGGAACCATCAGTATCACCCCAACATTCAGCCATGAGTTTGTAAACTTCAGGTGGGCAACCTCTTGGTGCAGGAAGTCTTTTACCGCTTGCATAGAACTGCTGCTGCTAGACCCAATTCGTTCAAGGCGAAACTGAACTGGCCGACGAGCCGACGACCGGACTGCTGTGTGGCGCGCATGCGCGGGGGAGTCGATAGTTCGGATGATTGAAATTGATTATAACTCGATAAATAATCGAGCTTTGTATGAAAAAAGGGGTGGTGCTGATTGCTAGTAGAAAGGTACATTATATTAGTAACTCAGATTTTTGAAAAATCTTTATTTAAACATTGCTAGTTGAAGTTTTTATTTTTTCCAGCACCCCTCACATTATTATTATTAATAAAAAATCTAAGCCACTAGCTATCCCAAAAATAAAACCAATCGAAGCAGAATTCAACTAGCAATCGATTAATATAAGTTTTTTTTACAATATTCCATGATGGGGTGCTAACTTCTAAGTGCTGCGAATACACGCATCGACTGCCCACACTTCGGACGGGTAGTGAAGTGCCCTGTGCATAACTAACAACCATAGACTATAGACAGTTTTTGAAATAGTGAAATCAATTAAACGATTAAAATAATCTATCATATGATCAAAATAATTAGATTTCATTTATGTATTGTTTCTGTAAATTTAATGAAATGGGAATTAAAATAATAATATGCGCGCGAATAACCCGCATAAAGCAGGCACCACACTTCGCTATGCGCTATTCGTTATGCGGGTTATTCGCGCGTGTTAGATTAGAGAAAAGATGAGATTAATTATCTTTTAAAATATTAGAATATTTAGAACGAAAGGAATTTGAGTATATCAAATCAAACCAAATCAAATCATATTAAACTTTCTTTTTATTTCAATGTCCAGTAGTCAGTCAGTTAGTCAGTCGTGATTCTATTCGTCTGTTCCAAGGTGTAGATCCTATGGAGAAGAACAGACAAGAAACTCCATGGACACTCTTTTCCAACATATTTACATACATATTTCACATTATACACATATCCATAAATCAAACATTATAAATTATTACAAAACTTAGAGAACATTTTAGTAAAAAGAAATACACAAAAGTGAATTGCATATACTTAGCTTTTAAATCTATATAATATCCTCAGTTACTGGTTGAATAGTAGAGAGCTCCGTACTGGTCCATTTCTCGACAACAAGTCTCCTGTCCAGTCGGAACCCTCGCTTTTATAGGCGACGACAAACAAGTACGACACATGTATTTTAATCAAGTACCTTCATCAAAGTACATTATTTTCAGAACGTGTTTAAAGTAAACTAATAATACAAACATATATCAATATTTATATAAAATATATAGTTAAAAGTAATAATAATCACATTAACATTACTAAACAGTGTTTATAGGCAACGACAACTGAGTAAAACATACGAGTATGTATTTTATCAACTACCGTCATCAAACAATATGTTCAGAAAATATTTAAAGTAAACTATTGACAAACAAATATCAATATTTATACAAAGTATTTAGTTATATTAATAAGTACATTTACATGAATCTAACACGCGCATACGGCGAAGTGTGGAGAGTATATTCGTTTCGTTCACCATAAAAATGACACTGACACATCTCTACAACACACATATTTGCCTTATTTGATGCTTATTTGACATACCAGTTCGAAGAAGTGTGGATGGCATGTTTGTTGTTTGCGCGCACAACAAATATTTGAGTGAATACGGCGCAGACACATAAGGAATAGCGCATAACGAAGTGTGGTGCCTGCATAACGAATAGCGCATAGCGAAGTGTTGTGCCTGCTTAAGGGCAGCATTTACAACAAAATATCAAAATAAAAAGTTTTTTCTCATCGTAAGTCATAATAAAGAAATGAAGCTGATGATTAAAGTAATAATTCAATGTAAGTAGTTGTATTATTACTAGATTTTTATTATCATTAGGTATAATGTGGGGATAATGTTGAGGTAAACGTGAGTTGACAGTGTTGCCATTTTTCTACCGCGCATGCGCAATACGCAAATAATTGTCTTCGAAATCCCATTACGGTCTTTTTATTTTTATAGGATTATTATTAAATATTTATAATAATTGACACAAGGGCAATTTTAATCAGCTCAAGGGCAATTTTTTTACGCTTGGTAGAATAAAAAATAACCATATTTGAAAGAGATACGGGTATTTGAAAAGGTGAAAAAATAAAAATGATATTTTGTTTTTTCCTGGGAAAACGAAAGAGGGGCTTATAAATTAATTAACGTAGTTCAAAAGGGCTAATTAAGATCTATCAATATAATTTTTTTTATATCAAAATTTTCATTTTTGCAGGCCGGGACATACCCGGTGTATACTGACTCTTTGTTTGATTGTTTGGCATTGGCAACCCTGCTGTATTCTATCTGTCGAAGTATCGACTATCGAACGAAACCAAATTTTGACGAAAACTGTATGTAAAAGTGAAGTGAACCTGTGGTTTTCGATTCATAAAAAAATATTGGTCATCGTTTCATTATTGACATTAAAAGCTTTAAATTATACAATAAAAACTTTAGTTATGTCATATCAATTATATAGAAATACCACAATCGGAAATACTTTACAGGAAAGCCTCGATGAATTAATACAAGTATGTTTTGTTTACATGCAATATTTTGATTATATTAGAGTAAATTTTGGGCAGGATACTAATTTCTGTATACGTTTCAGTATGGACAAATAACTCCGGCATTAGCAGTGAAGGTATTGTTACAGTTCGATAAATCTATCAATCAAGCTTTATCGAATAGAGTGAAGTCAAGACTAACCTTCAAAGCAGGAAAACTAAATACTTATAGGTATACTAATTATCTGCTACATCATAAATTGTTAAATGTAAATGTTGAAATCAATTGTTATGTGAAATGTATTTATTTACAGATTTTGCGACAACGTGTGGACGTTCATGTTGAACGATGTGGAGTTTCGTGAAGTTCAAGAAGTTGCTAAAGTTGACAAAGTGAAAATTGTGGCATGTGATGGCAAAAGTGAGTGAAATGTGTTCATTTTAATGACGGTATATTTATTACAAGAATTTGAGCTCCATCATCTTACCATATTATGTTACTAAGTTTTATGGTATTTTGTATGTTTAAGTAACCATCAAACATATTTTAAACAATGTAGTATCACATGAAATTTATTTCAAGGCATGTAATTAGATAATAAAAGTTGTTTTTTTTTTGTTTGTCATCATTACATCTATATGTTTAATGTAAATTGTATAAATAGTTGTGAGTTAGCAACCCAAGTATTCTAAGTGTTATAAGACTAAATTACATCAATTTATGTAGTGTCTCAGGGTATATTTCATAATTTAGGCACCAACACCAACTTTAATGAATTTTCTAAAGTTAATGTCAAGTTTTCAAGGGAACTAATGTTGTGAAGTTACTTTGTCACGAAAAAAAAAATTGTTGAATAATGTAAGAAACCTAAGATGCCTGTAAATATTTTTTCAGGCACTAAAATACATATGTATTAAGGACTCCTTCCACATGGATCCCTTTGGGGATGCATTTGGAACTTTCATCTGCATTGATCACCTAGATAGTCTTCTATGATATTGTTGATATTCTATCCCATGTGATTTATTTCAAAGTTTTGAAACACAATGTCCACTTGGATCCCCTGTTTCGTTCATACTTAGGTCAGAGGTCTAACCTCTAGGGGATTTCCTTGGATTATTTGTCCACATTGATAAAAGTTAACATTGTTGCCAGGAATGTAACACAACAAACATAGTTCACTATCTCTATTCTACAATTATACTAAATAAATAAATAAAACCAAATTGTCTGTGTAATTTGAAATTAACAGCTTTTCATTTCATTTATTACATAAAGTATTATTTTATAAATAGATTTTTTTGAAGAAGGACTTCTGTTTGTCTGTCTGTTCAGGCTTATGTCTGGTACGGCAGGACTTTCACTTGTATATAAGGAATAAGTTGGCTACTTTTATTTTAAACTAACTTCGCCTTGCTCTGTAAACTGCAGTTTTTGTTGTAACGGCAACAACTGCAGGTAATGCAGGCCTTAGCTAGTTCAGATAACTCTTTTCTGTTTTACAAAATGTAGTTTAAACAACTTTAACTTTTCTGTATAAAATCACGATGGCCATAATATTTTTATCAACCACTATATTTTTTCACATTCACTCCTAAAACTAGCATCTTTATGTATATTATCTTCGCATTAAAAAGTAACCAATGTTCCTTTTCAGACTACACTATCTGTCATACAAAATTTTATTTAAATCATACAGTAGTTTTGGTGTGAAGGACCTCTTGATCAGCAGGCGCATATGCTCTAACCACTAGACCAACAAGGCAGTCGAAAAAGATTGGCCTTGAATGGTCTAGCATTATATACTATTTATTCATTTCAGATGTTGATGACAGAAGGTAACCTTAGAAGATGAATACATATTGTTAGGTTTAATTAATTCACATTATCTAAATTAAATGCTCAGAATTTCGTGATACTGATAATTTACATTTGTTTTCTGGAACTTAGGAATAAATAAATTGCAGTGGTATTATGTTTTTTTGAGTTGTAGTTGTGTGTAGTATTAAATGTTTTTTAGGGTTTCGTAGTTCATGACTTGGAACCCTTATAGTTTCGTCATGTCCGTCCGTCCAAGTTATATATCAGTTCTGTCACTGAGTTGGTATCAATTCCACTCATCACATTTGAGAGTGCTCGATTGTGCAAAGCGTTGCTGTAGTTGAAACATTCAACGTTATGCATTATGCCGCATCTAGTGCTGTAATTGAAAAACTACCAAATAGAGTACCTTATTTGTAATTTAAATTTTTTACTAAATGCATATGAAAGAATATTATATGGACTTGAAAAAATGAGAAAATGCGAGTTTTTGTTGCGTTTTTCTTTATTACTAATAGCATTGCTTGCTCTCACAAGATTTTTTCACTCTTACTCGTTGATTTGTCTGACGTTTCAGCCAGATTGCACTGACCATAGTTACTGGCACTAACGTGGGACTACGGTTCCATCAACATTATTTACAGGTGGCAGTTAATAATTATCGATCAAATTAAATTGTTCACGTTAAACAATTATTTTTAAATTTAGACAAATAAATAAAATAGGAGTGTCTGTGTGTAATATCAAATAATCAATTTATACTAAATGCATATGAAAGTACCTTTACGGTACTTACATCCAAATGCAATTATAAAGTTTTTGTCTGAGCTGGATAATCTCTGGAACTGCTAGGCCGATTTTGATGGGACTTTCACGCTGATGACATAAGGAGTAACGTAGGCTAATTTTTGTAGACTAGCATCGCCCCTCGGCCTTACTCGCGATTTACAACGATAACCGCGAGTCTCACCTAGTATGGAAATAAAATGCTGCTGTGAT
This sequence comes from Phragmatobia fuliginosa, assembly GCA_932526445.1. NCBI lineage: Eukaryota > Metazoa > Arthropoda > Insecta > Lepidoptera > Erebidae > Phragmatobia > Phragmatobia fuliginosa. The sequence goes on along the minus strand of OW052074.1, from coordinate 10,267,604 downwards.
GTAATTAATTTATTGTAAGTATAACATCCTACAAAAGAAATATAATATTCTATACATGTATTTACAAATCCCATGCCAATAAACTAACCAGATCTTTAGTTATATATGGAACAATGTAACGTAATTGTGCAACCATAATAATATTATTACATGATGTAAGTAAATATCTCGTTTGTTTGTCATTACTATTTTTTAATAGTATAAACGTAAATATATATCAACATAATATCGCCAAATAATCATTTACAATTTTCGTCACACAATATCTATCACCCGTATGTATTTATCAAATAGGCTTACAATAATGAAGAGTCATCAGCCACCACCTCCTACATATTTGTGTATAATTATACTGATCGGCCAAAAGAACGTTTCATTATATTCGGGCCAAACGTCAATATCTAATTACCTGATTAATAGACACCATTTACCTATTACACCATATAATATGAGAACACAACAGCGTTTATGAGCCCGCCACATCTTTTCTATATAAACACTATTAAAAAAAAAAACAATACATGTACGATTAAAACGTTCTAGTCCAGAATGAGAGCAATCGCTATTATCATACACAGTATTCCTTGCTTATCAGTAACAATAACATAAATTAAAATTTCCGTTTACGCGCAATATGATGGCGGCGAGGTGAGATCAGCGAGGAGGTCCAGTTCTTCTTCTGTGAGCTGTTCGCGATGTTTGGGCCAGTCGTCCTGATGTGTGCGTCTGAACTCTGCTAGAGAAGACCGAATAGTGGCGGGTATAGGATCCGGCGCGCTAGTATGACGAGCTAGCTCTGTGAGCACATCGCCCAGCTTCGAACCTAGACTGTAGGGCCTTGACGTCAAGTATGCGCAGAGACCTAGAACCCCGTAATGTCTTTCGACTAGTTCTTTTGACCTACAACTGCGCATGAAGGTACGAATCGTGTTATTTTCATCGGGTAATGCACGACAATGCATGAGACCTGTGAGTAGTTTTGCTGCTGCTTGGCGTACCTAAAAAGTATAATTAAATTTATCGTTAAAAAATCAAGAGTCAATGGAAGTTTTAACAAAAGCAATTTCTTTTCGCACGTTTCGAGTTTGCATGAATAGAGGAAAATCTTTATATCGTACAAAATGAAGCGAACAGCTTAGGTCTTTTAAACTACTTATGGGATTTTAAGGTAGTTTTTAGCAATATAGGTGATTCAAGAAGAAAGTTTTTGTGTAAATTTGTAACATGCATATTATAGTAGAAGTAATCCGTTATATATTACCTCTAGTCTTCGATCTCGCATCAATTTGAGTGCAAATTTTTCGGTACGCACAGCTCTGTCGACCTGGTCAGACAGCAACGGTAGGCCATAGAATAACAAGGGTTGAGCGAAATCGAGACACGCGAGTCGAGCCCACCATGAACGACCTGTTAAATTGAAATTATACCATTAAAATACTATATGAAAACCTACATAATAGGATGCGACAATAATTTTGAATATCGGTTTCGGTTATGTTTTGTGGTGATGGAGGGTGTTGCAAGCAAGATTTAATAATAGGCACAACAGCATTACAAAAAGAAGGTAAACTTCACTCAAACCCTATGAATGTTTTCTACGTGCGGTAATTTATTCTCTTATTTTACGTGTGGTAACCATTCGGGCCGTCTGCACTGTCTCTACTGCACTAGAGTCGTGGCTGGATGGTGTGTCAGAAACCATACGCTGTGTCCCTTTATGCCTGAGATAAGCAAGTCCGTTTTGAACTTGTTGGGGCCCCTGGACACACAAGAATATGGGGCATTTTGGAAAGGTAAACTTTTTGTGCCTGACATTTTTTATTATTATTTTAACTGCCTCGTTGGTCTAGTGGATAGCGTATGCGACTGCTAATCAAGAGATCTCGGGTCGGGCCAAAAAGTGTTTTTGGGTTTTTCTTAGGGAATTCTTAATAGCAGCCCGGAGTTTGAAAGTTTGGCGGTGATTGACGTCCATGCTTTGGAGAGCACGTAAAGCCGTCGGTCCCGGTTGTCATGAACTATGGCAACCGTTACTATGGCAACCGTTATTGGGGAGTCAGTACCCTGAAATTTACAGACAACTAGTTCAACCTTTGAATTTTAGTTTTCCCTTAGGGTCGCTCTGTGGAAAAATTGATATTCAGGTAAAATCGGTTGAACTAGTAGCCGACCCTAAATAATATTGGGAATAAGGCTAGAAAGAAGAAGATTTTTTATTATTTGAGAATAAAGTATGAAAGAAAGACAGGTTTTCGAGACCCTTATAGTTAAGAGTAATGTAGATAGAAGGGAACCGGGAATGATAACTGTGAAAGATGGCCGTGTGGTAGTCGGCGGTGCAGGTGTACTCACTGGTGGCGAGCTCGTCGAGGTGTGTGAGCGCGGTGTCGAAGGCGGGCGGGTGGTGCAGCGCGAGCGCGAGGCTGGCGAGGAAGGCGGCGGCGGCGCGCGGCAGCTCGTCGTGTGGCTGGGGTGGCCCGCGCGACGCCGCGCCGCACGCGCACCTCACCAGCGAGTAGCTCGCCACCGCGCCGTTGCACGCCCCGCGCACTATCACGCCCATCGTACCCCGCAGGACTAAACACAAACCACACACACATCCATAATAACTCTCGCGGAACATTTACAATTATTCCATCTACCTCCAGTCCATTATAACTCGTGCGAGCTAAGATGGCACCTGGCTCAAAACGAAACCTGATGCCGTTCCTCCGCGTGACGCCCCACTGTGTAGCGTAGTAGTAGCGTTAGCACCAGTATTACCGTTGCAAGAATCTTTCCATAATAATTATAGTTTATTAGGTAAAGCCTAATATCATTTAATTAATATATCATTACATTCGCATGGGTAACCCAATTGTTTTTAGAAAGATGACTCGAAAGAAAAACCAGCATGACGATTGTGAGACGCATTAGTTTAAAGTGAAAAATACGGTTATGATATTTTGAGATTACAATTAAAAGGCTTAAAATGGTATTTCATAACACAATATTTCGGTACCTAATATTATTTAAAATTATATTATGTTTTATATATTTTATCACTGCACGAAGAATCCGTTGGGATAAATAATGAATTAAACCTGCTTCCTATTGGTATGCATATGTATTATCTTAACTCAGGTAAATACTAAATTAAGATAAAGAACAGATACTTAAGATAAAGTAGTATGTTCTGAGAAACTACTAAGTGCAAATTAAATGTTGAAATTAAAAAAAAACTAGATTAATATAAAATTTTGCACTCGGTACTTTAAACGAGTCAGGTGCCATCGGCCCCTCCCGTTCCAGGTGAGTCAGTTTTTATGGCATAACATTTGAATGGCATTTCAAAGGCCATTGAAATGTTAGAAAAAAACATAAAGAAATGTAATAGGCATTCAATTTATATTTTTAATTATAGATAGAATAGATAGATTTAGAGAAAATCAACTTTTTTTTTTGACCTTCCCTTTATCTGTTGACGTCCACAGAGCTGACTCAACAGACACGAGAAAGTCCCACTATTGGGCCCAACTGACGAGTGGTTAAGCGGTTATGTTTTTATCGGCGTCGGGGTGTTCTTTGTGTCTGTTTGTAAAGTCCCTCGCTATACAGGATTTATATTCCTAATGCGGGAGTTCTTTTTAAAACAAATCTTAGATTAGGTTTTACATATTCAATTAAGTGAGATACATGGATATCTGTAATATGGAATGTCAACCCCTTCAATTTGTTTATACCTACTGTGGATTGTTTGCTCTTGGTGTTACTTAATAAAATACATTCTTGAAATTAGTCACTTGAATTTTTATTATGCTATTAGTACCTTTATTAATGCCATAGGGTAAAACCGGTCAGGTTAAAATTAAGTAACATTGACTAATGGAATAAAATTACAAATGAGTTTAACTTCAACAATGGATGTCGTACTCATGAAATGAATGGAGGAAGAAGTCGACTAAAGGAACAAACTACTACGCAGGACGACTATAAAAAAAACCTCTCTGCCCAGCGTACACCAAAACCTCCTTCCTAAGGAGGGACTTATGTCCTATATTTAGTTGATAACTATTTAAGGCTGTTGTCGAAACATCAACACTAGAATAGTTAGCACACATTTTTTTTCCGTAGTAATCATATCTCATCATATTGTTGAACAAAAGGCTTTATATTATTTTGGTAAGAGTTCAGATACTTAGATTTATAAAATAAATTTATCCTTTGATTAAAAAATAAAGCACTTTAACTGTAGGTATGCACTTGTTGAACGCATGTTTCACACTGACCGGTAGTGAGCAAGTTGAGCGCCCGCGCATAGTCCCCAGGCGCGGGCGGCGCCGAGTCTCCGCCGAGGCGCAGCGCCGAATCTAGCTGCACCACTAGCTCTTTGTCTATACGTGACGTCATCACACTCGCACCCTCCGTGTCAGACTCTCCACTTTCTTGTGGCTAAAACAATTCATCACATTAATTAATAAATTCTATAATAATAATAATAATAATATAAGCCTTTTCTTATTTCTCATTTCATGCAGACATTTTTTTTATACATGCAATTATAAAATATTTATATAAAATTTGATTTGATATACCTATTATTATTTACAACTACATTATTGTGTTGCATATTAAATTTATTTTTTTAATCGATAATTATATAATTAATTAATCAATATCTGATAACAATGTACAATTAAAAATTAGATTTTTATATATTAAATTTGTTTTCTCATGCATTTTAATTTTACTTTGTAAATCGTAATTATTTTTATTTTGTTTTTCTTCTAAGCTATGTTCATTTGAATGAGAACCCCTCTGTAGGGTAAAGGCCTCCTCCATTTTTTAGGGTTCCGTAGCCAAATAGCAAAAAACGGAACCCTTATAGACTCGTCAAGTCTGTCTGTCTGTCCGTCCGTATGTCACAGCCACATTTTTCCAAAACCATAAGAGCTATAGTGTTAAAATTTGGTCAGTAGATGTATTCTGTGAACCGCATTAAGATTTTCACATAAAAATAGAAAAAAAAACATAGTTTAGGGGTCCCTATACTTTTTTTTTCATCAAACCCATTCGTGGGGGGTATCTATGGATAGGTCTTCAAAATGATGATGATGAGGTTTCAAATTTCATTTTTTTCTTCCAAAGTGGAAAAATGTGTCCCCCCCCCCCCTGTAACTTCTAAAATAAGAGAGTAATAAAACTAAAAAATATATATGTTATACAATAACATGTAAACTACCAACGAAAATTGGTTTGAACGAGATCTAGTAAATAGTTTTTTTTAATACGTCATAAATCGTAAACCGCAATTTACCTTTCATTCAATCAATACACTATTATAAAAACATCGATCAAAGTCACAACGAACTACAAGAACTTTTATATGATGTTACTTGCTGATACGGAACCCTTCATGGGCGAGTCCTACTCGCACTTGGCCGCTTTTTTTGCCATTGTTTTCTATCTCTTGCAATGTGTTTTTATTTTTCGGGGTATTTTTTTTTCCGGGCAATTTTTTTGTGGTTATTTACTTTTGTGGAGGGTTGTAGTCGAAAGGAAATTCTATTAGATAGAATTAAAGTCTGGATCGGGGCTAAAAATAATAATTATTAATTTTATTTATACCTTTTTTGTGTGAAAAATGTGTCAAAATAACAAATTATTTTATGTTTTAAGATGTAATTATCCAGATATTTGACGTCTAATCCCTTTACCGATAATTATTACTACAAGAATGATTACTGAATATCTTTTTGAAATCTGGGTTACATTTTTTTCATGTTAACAAACGTAACAAATCGCGATTCGGCAGATAACGAGTGGTCCAGTAAGGATATATCACCTGTGGAGGGTCATCGTCAACTTGCGTTCCTTCCGGCGACAGTCTGGCGACGTCCACGAGTTGTGCGACTTGTGTGACGTCCCCGAGTTCCCTGAGCGGTTGGCTGATGCTGCAGACTGCGCTTGGCTCACGCGCGCTACATTGCATACTGGCCGCTGATAGCGCTGTTTTAATTACTAAAAAGAAGCCGAGATTACATTATAAAAATCCTGTGTGAAAAAATAAAACTGAACGAATTCAAACATTACTATGTGATTGGGTAAACTGCATATTTATACGATTGCGATTAATCGCAGCTGTTTTGTTGAAATTTTTTGATTTTCAACTAATAATGTTGAATATTGTTTGGAAACTCTTCCAACGTACAAATTCTTCATAAAAATAATTTCCATGGAAGGGAAAAAATTGTATGATAAAATTATGATGTTAAAAATTTTAGTAAATTATACTTGGTGTACCTATATGTATTTAAAGTTATGAAATAAATATTTAGTATTATAAACTTTGGCAAAAAAGGCAAATTATACACATTGACATTGACAAATGAAAAAAAAAGGCTATGTGATTTCTGTGTCCTATTGTTTGTAGGTTTATTGATTTTCCATACAAGTACTAAAATTCTTTAAGATTCTTTATACGGGTTTCGGTATCAGAATCATTTTTCTTGGATGAAAAAACTTGAGTTACCAAAAAAAGAAACTGTAGTCACTAGTTGAACACGCGGCGAAACCGAAAACAAACTAATGTATTTTCGATTTATAATATACTAGCTTTTGCCAACGGCTCCGTCCGCTCGTAAGTCAGTTATCGCGGTAAAAAGTAACCTACCTCCTTTCCCAAGGTTCCATTTATCTCTATACCATGGACGGTTTAGGTGTGAAAACGTAACAGATAGACAGACAGTTACTTTCGCATTTACAATATTAGAAGGGATAAGCTTTTTCGTGGTAAATCTCTATAGAAATAACATCGGTTAAGCAGATTAGTCGTAAAAACTTAATAAGGTTCCTTTCGTATTTATAATATTAGTGTGGATAAATAGCGATATATGTACTTATGTACATACCAATTTCTCCATGTTCATCATACAGTGCTGCTAGTTTAGGTTGTACAGAGGTCAAAAATGCTTCAAGACTTGGCGCACCACCGCGTTCGCTACCCGGGAACATCATCTCCGTGTCGAAAATCGTCATGAGTAAACTGAATGAAATTAATTAGTTCCTTTAATTATTGTAGAAACAAAAACCGATTTAACAAACATACATAGACTACCAAAGCTATGCCCTCCCTTTTGGCTTCGCTGTGGTCGGATAAAATGAATATATTACTATTGTACGGTTTACGTACACTTAAGCAACTATAATGTTATTGAGCTGATTACGCAAATCGGTCGATTCCTTGCCTTTCCGTCGTAATAATCTTTCTTGACTTAGTGTGCACTTTAACTTGGTAACGTTCGCTACGTTGTAAGAATCACTCTATATTATTTGGTGTAACTAGTAAACAATAAACCTTTTAATATTACGTGAGGAGTTTCCTCTCACCAGCACACTCACACCTTAACTAACAACTATTAGTAGTGTACAGTTTACGACACTGTACATTAAATGGTCCTTCGAGCCGGACACTGCACAACTATTCAATCGCAAGTGACATCCCATTAACAATTAACTGGTTATAATTACCTGCCAACGGTTTCTCGAACATTTTGATAGGGATGTTGTATAAAATTGGCATCTTCTAACCGTTGCAAGAGTTGAGCTGCAAGTGGGGCAGCCCGCCATTTTAGAGAACCCAGAGCACCCTGTAAAGTAAGGCGGTGGTTGGAAAAAGTACGAATTTTGTACAGTACATATATACATATTACAAGAACAAAGAAAATCACATAATATGCAATAAGATATTATTTTCACAACGTTGTTGTGCTTACGGTATGCAGACTTGTTACATATCCATTCCATACACACGCGGTGTCAGCGGAATATGTGTGAGCGAATGTGGAGGTACATGTTACCTGCAGCGCGTACAGTCACGCACACACGATGAAGGAGGTGTCCTTGTCCTGGGCTGAATCTGTGTGAGCGAATGTGGAGGTACATGTTACCTGCAGCGCGTACAGTCACGCACACACGATGAAGGAGGTGTCCTTGTCCTGGGCTGAATCTGTGTGAGCGAATGTGGAGGGACATGTTACCTGCAGCGCGTACAGTCGCGCGCACACGATGAAAGAGGTGTCCCTGTCCTGGGCGGTGTCGGCTGCGGGTTGCGGCGCGCAGAGCTGCATGAGCGCGCTCACTACAGGTGCGCCCCGTAACGGGTCCAGCTTCTCCACACCCGTAGCCAGACTCGTGCCCCAGTCTTCTAAAGTTTCTGCCGTCACTGTAGTTAAACCTATAATATAAATAAAACCTATAATAAAACACCTATTTAGAGATATAACGAAACACATGATTTATACAATAGATTTTTTAATATTTCAGAATTCTGTCAAAGATTGTGAATGTATAAAATAAGTCACAAGAAACAATACTGGAAATGAGTTAAAACAACCGTGTGTGTGAAATAGTGCATATACTCGCATAGGGACAAGTAGATATTGGCCGTGAATCTGTTGTTCATATCACATTTAAGTACGCTAAAAACGCTGTTGTTGAATTTTATACTTCAATCTCTTTGGCTTATAGTTCATTTTTTTATATCTTAAATTTTACCTTTTCTTGTTGTGAACGTTCAAAACGTGTAGCCAAGTTTAGCGTAAAGCTTAAGTTTAATGTATAAAATTAAACAGCAAATGTTTATTATAGGTTGGATTAGTGATGTGAACAAGAGAATCCCTGCCATTCTTGATGCAGAGTGATAGGGAGTGGGGGTGGGGGGGGTGAGTTACCAGCTTCAATGAGTTGTATGGCGCGGCGGTACATGGGCAGCGCGCGGTGTCTGGGCCAGTAGCGCGGCGCGCGCAGGGCGGCGGCCGCCACCTCAGCCGCGAAGCGCTGCGGCGCCTCCTGAGAGTCCGTCGCCTTGGCGCAGCGGAGCGCGTGGTCTATCAACTTGTTAGCGATCTCCTCGCCGAACTGAGAGAACAGTATCTGACAAACAATACAACACTACTATATTGACACTATCTATTATTTGATAACAATACTAACCCCTAACTTTAACGAGCATCATTAAAGTAAGCGCAACTTCGTCTGCGTCATCGACTTTTACTCCGTCTAGCCGCGATGTCTATCAGCAAAACATCATTCGGAATTCATCGTGAGCAACAAGTAAACACGAGAATTATATTAATAGTTATACAAATTAATACCTAATACTTTTGTATACGCGGAAAATGCTTTTGGCACCATACCCTGCGTGGGGTAAGCGAATACCTAATACCTATTCGAGTCGAGGAGTTGAGCATCAATGTAGTAGACGAAGTTGCTTGGGTCAGCTAGTCAAAAGTAAAGAAAAATCGGTTGACAGATTGAAATTAAGAATCAAAGTATGTTCCGTATGACTTTTGTATCGTCATTATATCTCTTTTGTTCCTTTTTAAGCAGTAACACAGCGAAAATATAATATTAATCGAATAAGTGTGCTTCTATACCTTGAATATTGAGAACCGGATGCCATTAAACTTGTCTCTTCCTTTCTTTTCTTCGACGGTAAGAAAGCCGACGAGTTTGTCAATGTTTTCATCGTTACTGAAGAATTCGTACAAGTAGCGCTCGCCCTCCTCCATCTCTTCGGGACGAAGGTCTGATGAAAACTTTTGTTGAGATGATGGTGCTGCCACCTAACGTTTATATAAAAAAGAATCACTCTAAGCCATCATCGTCATTAATCACATCGAGTTAATTAGATTAGAAATCACTGGGCTTGAGTTTACTTCACATCGAATCGATCGTTATGGTAACTACGTTGAGCGCTGTGATTGGTGAAGGGATCACAGCGAGCTACCCGCAATGCATCGAGTAGATGTGAAATAAACTCACACTAGGCCCTGATATCTGGGGAGGGTAACATAGATAACATAGTCCGGATGCTTTCAGACTAGTGTGAATTCGGTAGTTGGGGTAGTTTTTTAAGGTAATCACTACATACTCCTGTCTGCTATATCCCTAAGTGGGAGATCACAAGGGATTTTTCACCGTCAACAAAAAAGGAACAGTTCTTGGATCACAGCAACACAAAGTTTCGTTATTACATGTTGATCTAAAACTAACATATATTTTTATTTGTATCAATTACTTTTGTGTAATTTCGATGTTACATATTATGTGACATAATAGCATATACTTAAATATGAAAAGAATATTAAACAGGAGTACAAACCTCGAGTTTCTCTGGCCAGGCATAGAATCCTATCATTGGATTCCTAAGCCAGGGCCTTTCGTATTCTTCATCGGTTGTCGGTATTTTGTCCTCTGACCAGATGGCCCACTCTAGATCTTTTCTGTACCCTAGAATGTTTATATTTCTTTTATAAAACCTTTAGAACCTTTTTAGATTGTGCACATAATATGGGACGTACTGTGTTGCCTTCAGAATCGCAAGGGTTTTTCACCGTAAATCGTTAAGAATTTTCACCCTCTATGTATTTATATTTATATGGCGGGGGTGATTCACGCCCGTGCCTCGGAGAGCACGTAAAGCCGTCGGTCCCGGTTGTCATTTACATATATGGCAATCGTTATTGGGAAGTCAGTGCCCTCAAATATACTGAACTAGTTCAATCTTCGAATTTCAGATCTCCCTTAGGGTTGCGGAGGTCCGATGCCAGTCGCTACGTGGAAAAACTGAAATTCAGGTAAAACCGGTTGAACTAGTAGCCGACCCCAAATAAACTTGGGAATAAAGGGTAGGAAGAAGAAGATGTATTTATCTTTATGGTGCAAAAGCATCTCAATAGGCCAATATATCGTTGGTCACCATGCTGCACGAGTAAGGTGACCACTATTGTTAGATTCTACTCATGCTTTCCATCAGGGTTTGACGAGCTCATTTACAGTAACTCTGTAAATATTTTTTTACATAGACATTTGCAGTAAAATCGATCGATCGCAGCAAAGTTTGCAACAAAATGGACTATCGTAATGTTGTAATTCTGATTTATTTAGTTTACGTTTTAGTTTGATAAATTATCTGTAATAATGCTTCCTTTTTTTGATAATTAGCTATCGTTTTTACTTCAAAGGAAATGTGAATCGATTTTAAAAATACTAATAAATTTGACTTGCTTGTATATTTATATAAATAACAACTTACCCCGGATTGGTTTATCAGGTTTTGGTACTCCAGCAATTTCGTAGGGGTCCAAAGTTACTTTTTGCACCTTGTGTTTTCGTTGTTTGAGCATGTAATGCATGATCCGCAACGCGTTACGCCGAACGACAATGTCGTCGTGTAACAGCGAGCGTGCACACGCCCGCACTGCACTCGCTGGGTACGGAGTTTGTAACGAAGGGCAGAAAGTCAGCATATGGATGGCCAACTCAATGCGACGCCACTGCCTGTGGTAATCGGTGATCAATGTTATTGGTGAGCTAATTCTATGCATTTATCACGTTTATCCTTCTTTTAACTTTTAATTAGACTTCATGACAAAATAAATAATAAATAAATCTTTATTTAAACTGAAAGAAACAAAAGACAGTAACAATGCGCGAAAATGCTGCATTCGTTAAAAAACTGTGTCGCAGCCATTTACGCCTCCTCCGGACTGGAGCCGTCAGAGTTACGTCAATAAATTATAATAGACAAAGTATACAAAAGAAGTAGAGTGACGCTGATTTCATCATGAACGGGCGGGCTCGACCAGGGCGGTACAACCCTCTCACGGAATATCAATCTAAAATGATTGCCTTCGAGCTGTCCTGTTTCGTTGGTAAATGAGAAACCAGAAGCTCAATGATGCAGAAACTTCCCAAACAGCCGCCATTGTGTGGGTCAAAATGTTGTATTGTTTACATTCACAATGAGGATAGTCACCACTATTTTTCAATTTTACTTATGCTTTCCATTAGAGTAGAGTCATTTTGGTAAGCTTGGATATAAACAAAACGCTTTACCGAGTATTGCCGTGATTGATATAATTTACATCAAAACTCGGGAGAACTATAAAAACAGTAGATATTTTAGTTAAAAAAATTAACGAAACGATATAGTTTCATATCTTTATTAACCAAGGCGGCTTAAAATACGGGGACGGTGGAGTCAATAAGACTAGAAAAAGTAACAAAACATGAAACTAAGAAGCTTACGTGTTAGGCGTTTCGATGATATTCACCAACTCATTCATAAGTTCTAAATAGTAGCCTTCTGTTTTATCAGATATTGCTGTTTCTCTTTCTAAGGCAGTGTTCAGTAGTTCAACAAATTGTGGGTCAGACATTTGATTCTCTGAAAGAAGTTTCGTCGCCGCCTCTACTGCTGACGTAGTTATAGTTAGCCGCGTGTTTATTGTAGGGAATTGACGGTGCAGCACATCGCTCAACGCTTGCTCCAAACTGTAGAATACATAAATTCGTAGTAAATTTAGGCGCAAACTAAAGGTGTAATGTACAGGTTACGTAATGATTAATATAAGGTCGTTAATGATAGCATAAACTTACCGTACCATACTGGGTTTCTCACTTAAAGGTGCTTTCAGTACGGCAGGCCACAGGGACCGTACCACATCCCAGTCTTGCTTGGCTATCAGTGGACCCGCTCTGGGCCCAAGCAAAATAAACAAAATTCCCTTGTGCTTTGCATGCCATTCCTCGCCTGATCCTTCTTCGGCCAGTTGGGCTGCCAGAGAGGGTACTAATGCGCGGTAGGAATATGGGTAGTGAGCAAGCATCCAGTACAGACGAATTTGTGCCAATATGCGGACCTTTAAACAATTGAAAACAAAAAAATACTGTAATTCTAAGGCTTTAAAGGTAAGGATAAAATCAAGAATTATACTTACAGAACTATACTGATTGACGGATAGCTCTGTAAACGCTTGCAGCACCCTTAGAACAGATGGGGTTATCCCAGCTTCACATACGAGATCATATCTGGAGTCATCGTGTAACCTAGCTGCGTCAGCAGTGAGCATGCGCAACCTCGCAGGGCCTGCGCCTCGGCCTGCCGCCTCCCCCCGGCCCGACCGGGGTCCGCCGCGACCGTCGAGTGCACGCTCCAGGGCTGCGTATGAACGGAGACGTGCTTCTAGAGACGGTCCGCCACGCATACCTTTTAAAACTATGACGCGTTCCCACACCTGAAAACCAATAGAGATTTGATTTGGAAAATTTTAGGGTAATATTTTCATGTTAAAAAAAGGGCACTCCTTCTCCACGAAATCCTGTCGCGAGTTTAAAAATATACATGAAACGGTCACAACACCACCCAAACTCAGAATTATAATTTGTGGATCACACGGTTTTGTCCCGTGTGGAGTTTGAAATTACAAGGCCTAGTGCAGTAAAAAGCGGCGAGGTGACTGTTTAAGCCGTCCGTGCAGTCAAAATAATTATAACGAAAACATTCACAATTCCAGATGCGACTATAATTTTTTTGTAGATATATTGTCAGAATGAGTAGATTTTATTTAACTTACCGTTATAAGCGTTTCAAGCCCACGCGTATCATCACTCTTGTCAGAAAGTAATCGTGCTTGAACGTCTAGTAACAATTTAGTCAACGCTGCACGAAGATTTTCACCGTCTAAACGTACTTCATAACGAACGCCAGAAGTGAAAGGAATGCTTGTAGGAGGCACCTTAGAATCCAGACTAGAACACCAAACAATATTAAAATGAAAATGGTCCTGTAAATTGTTAAAATTATGTTAACATAATTCATATGTATTTGAAATGGGAAATTTTGATTTTGGAATTATTATCTCTATAACAAGTTTAACATATTATCTAATTAAACTATTGGGTTCAGTATGTAAATAGGGACAAGAATTTCAAGGAAGAGTTCGTCATAATAGTAGAATAGTGATACTCACAGCGCAACCGGCTCTTCGTTTGGCGGTGGATAGAAAGGACTACATGAGAGAGCAGCACTGATAATGTAGAAACTTCTAAGTCTCCTTTCTCGACACATGTCCCTTTCACCGTTTAACCATTGTCGAAGTCTAACTACTTCGGTCTTCAAATACCTGTCAACTAACATTTGAGCACAAGCTGCTTCGGCTTCAGAAGGCACGTGCCATTTAAAGTTACAATCTTTTAGTAAACATCCAGAACCCCACTCTCTAATAGGCAACCACTTCTCTGGCGCTGTTCCGTAATCATTCGGCGAACTTCTCCACTCATTTAAATCAACAGAGCTTAAAGATGATAGCATATGGTTCAGGACATCGCAAGCGCGTGCCTGTGATTGTCTGTTATGCAATTTTAACGCTCTATCTAATATTGGAAGAATGTCTGGAACATATTTGAGCAGAACGGTGCCGTCGCACTCCACTGCATGAAGTAATAACAGCAAACGGTAAGTGAGCGCACGAGGTGGATTTTCCTCTGTCAAGATCTCGTCAGATGCAAGAATCTCTTTCAGTTCCTCGCAAAGAATTGGAAGAAAAGCAGCTAAGGTTGCCTCAGAATTAACTCGAGCAAAAACACGTAACAAAACACCAACCATACTACCTGACACATTAGTTTCAAAGGTAGTTTCAGTAGCAAATGCTCTAAATTTCCTTAGTGCCTCCGTAAATATCTTAGGAGAACTCTGAGTCAGCACTGCGCATGTTGCTGAACTAATAGCAGTTTCCATGACAATATCAGTCTTACTACGACTCAGATCGGACTCCTTAGTGTCCAGCCTCACATGTTCCAGGACACTCGACTCAATGATGACAAATATTCTGTCCAGGAACACTAATACAAAGTCTTCCATTTGAGCGGTAGATTCGCATGTTAAAAGTTCCTCTTCGGTTAAATCGTTCCAATGCTCATGAGCTGAACTGCAGTCTATGATTGGTACCATCCAAGTGAATACGAGAATAAAGTGTAAACTGACTATGGTCTTCTTGATATCATTGGGGTCTAGGCCTGGTAGAATGGCCATTAAGAGAGGCATAACGTGGGTTGGTCCTTCTGGATAGTCAGCATCAGGGCCTCTGAGAAGTGGTCTAGCTACGGCAGCAACTGCTGTCATAGCTGCGGTAACTCGGTGAGGTTCTGTAAGGGATGTCAATGATGTTCTTAGTCTTTCCAACAAAGGCGGGATGACTAAAGCTGGGCGCAGAGTAGCTAAGTTATGTAAAGCATTTGATATATCAATAGAGCCACTGCGACTGTATACAGCTTGCAGTGTTGGTTCAAGAACAATATTTATAAATTCAGTAATATCTTCCTCTCTGAGTCGGTATGACTTCGGGACCTTGTTCTCCCAGCTTTCATAGAATCTCTTTTCACGTTCACGACGTACTCTATAACAAACATATTTTAATTGAAAAATTATGTTCTAATTTTATTTTATATTTACTTATGTTAAAAGAAAAAGGCAACTTTAATGTAGAAAAAAGCGGCCAAGTGCGAGTCGGACTTCGCCCATGAAGGGTTCCGTACCAGCAAGTAACATCATATAAAAGTTCTTGTAGTTCGTTGTAACTTTCATCGATGTTTTTATACTAGTGTATTGATTGGATGAAAGGTCAATTGCGTGTTACGATTTATGACGTATTAAAAAAAAACTACTCACTAGATCTCGTTCAAACCAATTTTCGTTGGTAGTTTACATAGTAATGTACAACATATATTTTTTTTTAATTTTATCACTCTCTTATTTTAGAAGTTAGAGGGGGGGGGACACACATTTTTCCACTTTGGAAGTATCTCTCGCGCAAACTATTCAGTTTAGAAAAAAATGATAATAGAAACCTCAATATCATTTTTTAAGACCTATCCATAGATACCCCACACGTATAGGTTTGATGAAAAAAAAAATTTCGAGTTTCAGTTCCAAGTATGGGGACCCCCAAAATGTATTGTTTTTTTTTCTATTTTTATATAAAAATCTTAATGCGGTTTACAGAATACATCGACTGACCAAATTTCAACAGTATAGCTCTTATAGTTTCGGAAATAATTGGCTGTGACATACGGACGGACAGACAGACAGACAGACTTGACGAATCTATAAGGGTTCCGTTTTTTGCCATTTGGCTACGGAAACCATGAACGTTTCATAAGTTTTTATAAAACAGTCAACAGATGTTCTGTTTGTGTCGAATTTTCTATTTCTGTTTTGGTTACAGTGGTAACATTATTAATGTATGGTTACTTTAATTACATTAAGTTTCATTATAACACAGTTGAATTATTATTTTTTAATTTACTTATGTAAACAAAACAAATATATTTTTTTACCTGTTAACGAACTCTCTAGACAGTTTTCTCAATAAGTCTCTGAGTTTGAACGACCATCGGCCAGAGTTAGCGCTGTGTAGGTAGCTCTCTACTCCAGCCAAGAAACTTCGTAGTTGCTGTAGGACGATGCCATCAGGGTTTATAGTCCAGACGATCCATGATGCTACATGTTTCATATCTAGATAATGGCAGATTTGAAGTTTTTTATTAAATTTAGCTTTTTTTCATAAACTTAAAATTACTGTCCAGGGGAGAAGGTCTGTTTATGTATGAATACTTTACCTAAGGAGTGTGCTCTCGTAATCTGCATATCCTTATAGCTGACTGGCAAATTGAGGGCATGAAGAAATCGCACGAACATTTTCGGAACATACGGCGTCCAATCAACCGCTCCAGGATTACGTTTTGCAAGGCCCGCGAACAGTATCATTAACTCCTAGAAAATATGATGAACGTATGAGCCATGAGAAAACTGTCCTATTCAAATCTATCTATCTACAATCAAGAATGATATAACAAGGGAATTCTTCTGGACAAAAAGGTTGCATGTCTAATGTGTTTGGTAAAATTGGCATATAACGAAGTCACAGAGTTACAGCTCTGGAAGCTCCAAAGTATATAGTACATTTGATTTAAAAAAAAAGAAAAAAAGTGAATCTAAAATGGAGTGTAGATGGAATGTACTGGATTTAGTCAACGGCCTAGAACTTTTAGCCCATATTCGAGGAGTTCCATAGTCTAGTTGATTGAGTACAAATATTCACGCATTTTCGTTTATTATATTAAAGTTCTTCAAAATTTTGAATAATAATGTCATTACAAAGTGAAAACTACAAATACTGCAAAAATATTATTGGTTTATATTCATGCACTCCATCATGTTTAAATAAAGGTGAAATCTTACCGAAATGCCACATAGTGCATTATACCACGTGTCCCATAGAGTCATAAGTTCGTCGAACCAGAGTAAGTGGCCCTTGTCAGCATGTTTAGGAGGTAATGCCACGGGGAGAAATACGGCCAGTTGACAAGCAACCTGCGTTTCTGAAGACCAAGGATTTGCCTGAGGCAAAAACACTTCTAACATTTCTTTGGTTGCGTCTAGTTCAAAATATCTGCAAAAGTAATGTATAATTTTTGATCAATGACAATTACGGCATTACTTACCAATAGAATTGTAAATAAGTTCCTTGATTTTTATTTCTCTAAATTGAAATTTTGTAAAAAACCTTTTTAAGACTATCACAAAGTAAACCTTAATTTTACGATTTTCTAACTTAAAACCACCAAACCCCCGAGTCAGGGGAAACAGGGGAAGGGTTTCGGCAGAACTTCTAGGAGATCTATTACAAAGCAGTATTATGATTTACGGACTATTTCAAATAGTATACGATTGTGTTTCGTTATGAATATAGATACTTA
Source organism: Phragmatobia fuliginosa (assembly GCA_932526445.1). NCBI lineage: Eukaryota > Metazoa > Arthropoda > Insecta > Lepidoptera > Erebidae > Phragmatobia > Phragmatobia fuliginosa. The sequence continues at coordinate 10,250,021 of OW052074.1, read as the reverse complement.
CGGTCTTGCGCATTTCACCATGGATATATATGAAGTTTCCAGGGAACTGAAATAGTATTCAGATGATTAAAATAATTAATATAATTAGCATAATGTGAGACATGCACAGTCTGCTACCGCTTCCAACGTACAAAGACAACATTGATCGGAAAATATGGTGACTAATTTTTTTTCTTAAATCTGTTTAAACAGTTACATTAAAACCAGAATATTGTAGGCTGGTACGTAAAAGAGCAGTATAAGCATTAAATTTTCTCAAACATTTGATACAACATAATCTATAAATTTATCCATTGATTCTAGACAAATCGCACGCTTAATAAAAAAAAGAAGTAACTCAAAAATTGGGAAAATTGAGATTTTCTAATAAAACGCATATATTATGCGTTTCTTTATGTGATAAATATTCATCACATAAAGATTAAGTAGAATTCAACAGCCGTTCAGCTACGATGAAAGTGAGCGATTTGCGGGATCGGACTTCTCTTTTTAATAAACAGGAACCGATAGGTCAATTCCAAAAAACAGGTAATTTATATAGCGTATGAGTTTTGATTTAATGTGTCACGTAATAATTCTGCTTTTGATTAATAGGTAAAAAAATTCTATTGTATTATGGAATTTTTGTGATTATTCAGTTTCCTATACAACACATTTCATGAAAGTGCAAGTCTGGTTTTTTTTAAACTGAAGCTAAAATATGTTTTTTTTTTTATTTGACTGAAGTGCTGACATTGTTAACTATTCATCTTTAATTATTATTCATCTTCAAGTTGTTAGGTTATTTTATGTCATCTAAATATACTATCTAGAACTGATTGCAGCCAATGTTTTTTTGTAATTACCTTAATCTCTATAGGTTTACCTAACAAATTCAGCAGTGAAAGTTTCTAGATAACGTAACAAATAATTATAAATTTTAATTAAAGGTTACTCGGGAAAACTGCAAAACTTTAAACACGGATTCCCACAACTTACGATTTATATATTTCTTCATTAAGAGGCTGAAAACCAAAATAGAGGTAAATAAAGATCGTTTTGTATAAAAACCTATCGCTCATATCATTACCAAAATCAATGTCTTTATAATTGAACATATTCCTCACATAGTGGTTATTTCCAAAACACGATTTGAAAAACTTCACTCGATAAAAAAAATAATCAAAGTAGCCTCTGAAAATAGTTGAATTTTAACTTTACACAGTTGTGCTTTAAGTAATGTAAACGAAATTAAGGAAAATTGTGTATCATATGTAACTGAAGGAAATGGCTAACTTTGATTTTTATAAAAATTGCAACTTTTACAAAAAATAACGAATTTTGTGGTTGGGCACTTACGCCCTTCTATTTCAAGCGCTTTTTCTCTGTCACTCCTATGGAGAACGACAGTGAGCGCTGAGGCGCGCTTCTAAACGGACCTATGTCGCTCGACTCGCGCGCTATATTTAGCTGATAAATCTAAAAAACTTTATCAAAAAACAAAACAAAATCATATTATGATCGAGGCTATAAGGTAAGAATAATTTATTTTATTAATAAACTTATAATTTGATTGACATGTAAGATTATTTAACTAGATATCCTTACAAAGACGTAATGTAGTTTCATAACCCTAAAAACTGTCGACTGTGTAGTGGAACAAGCTTAAGCTAGAGACACATTATCGGAAGCGGCTAATGGAGGCGGCTGATAGCCGTGATCTAGAGTATGAACATACACTGAGCTGTGCATACTATCGGACGTAAGTCGTGGACAGACTGACCTTGAGCGTTCGGACGTCCGACAGAAATCTGGCACAAGACCGACTGACGAGACTGTGCACACTTATTTTTCCACTAAAACCAATTTATTATCATAAATATGTATATTACTGAGTCAATATTTTAATACATTGAATAAAAATATATTACCAAGGCGCTCTATTAGTGTTTTAATAAAATAATGTACAATTTACAGTCGCGGCTGTTAGCCGCGTCCGATAATGTGTTTCCAGCTTTAGTCTTGAAGAACGTAACATACATAGACTTACAAAAGTCGTAGACTCTGCCATTTTAGTTACACAATGTATCATATGATGACCTTATTTTATGCATAGTTATTTTTGATAGTGTATTTAACAGCATAATATTATCATCATAATAATTAAGCAATAAAGATATTAAATTAAATAAGTACTATTATTTAATCACAGGTTGCAAAATGTGGAATTCTCACAAAACGTTCAATGTTCTGAAGTTCCAAGGTAAGAACTGTAAAATACTGCACGTCCTGAAATGTCACTCAAATCTAACTAACAATTCATGGACTATTTGTTTACAGCAAAAGAAGACTATTGGAAAATAGCCCTGAAGGAGATGGATTGCAGAATGTAGTTTTGCATCATACACGAATCACATACTCGCTGAGCTCTGACGGTATCGTCGCGTTCAGAATAGTTTCATATTATATACTATGACTGTATTGTTTGGCAATAATATTGTTAGAATGTATGTTGGTAAAAAGACAGTGTATATTGTTTTGTAAACTTGGATTAATATTAGATAAAAAAATACTACATAAATAAAAAATAAATAAATAATTAAATTGCATAAGTTGATAAAAAATGCTATGCAATAGCTTTACCGCGGCAGTCTCCGAGTGCCACATGACTTTTTTTATCATACCATTACGATAGCATTTTTATTTTGCCCTATCTAAAATTTTCTAAGGCCCTGTGTTAAAAGCAGAGTGCAAATTCAAAGACGAATATTAGTTCTCGGAGACTGTGGTAGTACCGATAACGAACCGCGTCTCAAACGCGGCGCTGCTTTATCGAACCAAAAAAGGGGCGTATCCATTGCTCAAGGTAATTGGCTGCACTCAGCGTCTTAAGCGTGCGAAATGTCCTAGAATGTTGAAAAGTTCACTATCTAAAATGTATAATTGTAATGGATGCAATTTTTGATTTTTTTATTCCGTATCTATGTCATCAAGAATCCAAATAAATGAAAAATAATACATTTCAGAGGTAAGATTTATTTATTTTAAATGTTCTGTAACTCATTTATACTTTACAACACGGATTGCTGTCCTAGAAACATTGCATTCTTTTCGCCAGATAAATTTTAATGTTCAGAAAAGTAACCATTTAAACAGATTTATACTAAAAGTGTAGTGATATATAAAATTTGGCCGACATTGAACCAATATTAACAAGAAAGTGTGACTTTTATGGGTATAGCTAATGAATGAGCCCAACCCATCTGCCACCAAATGTGCGAACAAGAAGCGTGTCCCGAAAACGAATGTTTTCTAGTTTTACTCTGTCACTTCGTTGTCCTCGGCTCCATGAAGGCCGAACAACTCAAGGGCGTCGCCTAGCCCCTCTCCCGACAGGAATTTGCGAATCATATCGAGTACACCACCTTGTTTGGATGAACGCTTTGGCCTAAACAGACATTTCATAAAATATACTTACTTTAAAGTTGTATAATCTCTCGCGATTAAGTGTATCAAAATATATTTCTCAAAATAGACTAGTATTGTACTAAACTATAAATATAATTAATTTCAAGGATAAGTAGTAGAACACAATTACACTAATTTTGAAGATTGCCTTATACCTAAAGTCCATTCGCATTAAGAAAAGAGCGACGTATCGATTAATTTAAACCTAAACGAATCAGCCTTCTTAGCCAAGATGCAAGTGCTTTACGTCGATTCTCTTCATTATTTTGTTGTGACCATGTGACGTAGCATTGAAATGACGTCATACCTTCATTAGTTTTCTATTATAGCATATATTTGTAGAATGTCAACTGGGCTAGAGTTTTCCAACATTTCGTACAAAATAATTTCATGGGACCAGATAGATCAGAATGCAGGTCTTAATGGATGCGAAATTAGTGCTTGCAAATGGACTATGGATTTATTATTCGACCTAAACTACATTTAACTAACAAAGTTTGTGAATTTTGAAAGATAACTGCTATAATATTGATGTTTATTCTTTAAATAAAAATAAATGTTAATAATAGATTATTCTAATTACTGTATTAACTGATATTTTAATACAAAATGTGTTGAGATTCACCAAAAGTTTGACTACTAAAGTGACAGTTATTACTGAAAGTCAGTGTGTAACGATTTATGTACAAAATACCGTTTATTGATGACTATTAGTTATATTATTTTTATAAAATTTTGAGTACCTATACCGTGGAAATTGTGAATTATCTTTGAAACAAAAAATAAAAAGGATATAAAAGCGTTTCTTTCTAATTATAATTATTTTACATTGGATGACAGATGAGTTATAATGCAAATATGGAGTAGGTACACATAAAAAAAAGGATTCTTATGTCATAATATTACCACAGTCAGTAGTACAATTACATCACGATAAAGCAATCTTCACGCATTTGAGCTCCTTCTAATGCGTTATCGAACTTTGTGTTACATCGCTACGCTTGCAGTAAGTAATATCACGTAAATGTAGATTTGTAACAAACACTACCTGTACATACATGCCTAATATATATATTTATTTATATTATAAGGATTAGAATACGACCGATGGTCAATATTTGGCTTTGGCCAAAGCTGAACTAATTTTCTTCACCAAGCATCACTTAAGATCATGATTGGTTACATTTATAATTGCAAAACAGGTAATTTAAATAAGTGGTTGTAATTTTTATTTAGTTTTAAAGAATGTAACTGGTTGCACGCCAAATTCCGAAATATTTGGATAGAAACTGTAAATTTTACTGAAGGACGTATTTTGGTCGAAAGTTCGGTCGAACACTATTGATCATTAAAAAGTAGGTACTTACTTCAAATAATGGTACATTCCAATGCTAGTTGAGCTCTTGTCAAAAAGCTTTTGTCCTAGAGCATATAGTGGGCGCCACGGCAGTGTCAGGTCATCCGGTGAAATCAATTGTCTTTTCCTGTAGAAATTGTTTACTATTGTAGTTAACATTTCAATATGTGCCTAGACTTTACTCATATGAGTACACATACTTCAATCTCCTTCAATTAAAAATGAAGGTTTGGATTTATTTTAAAGAAATACATTGACAATGTTATTTGTAAGAGGCAATTCCGTCCAAAAGTATTTTAATATTATTTTGTAAATTTATTCACATTACTATCCATATACAGGAACATTTTAAAATCAGGTTTAAATTACAGTAAAATAACGAGTTAAATATTACTTTAACACATTTTTTTTTGAAAACTTATCGGTGATCAGATTGAAAGAAATGTCCATAACTAAATTTAATTTTTTGACTACCTTGATGGTCTAGTGGTTAGCGTATGCGGCTGCTGATCAAGAGGTCTCGGATTCGATTTCCGGGTCAGACCAAATAATTGTGTGATACAAAAATATTTGTTTCGGAGTCTGGGTCTTTTTCTATGTATAATATGTATGTATTTAGAAAAAAAAGCATGTTTATGTATTTATATCAGTTGATTAGTACCCATAACACAAGCTCTGCTTATTTTGGGACTAGATGACGTTGTGTGTCCAAAAAAATATTTATCTTAATATTTTGCTTTGAAAATTCCTTGACGTCATATTATATTCAAATCCGTCCTAAATACTGAAATCTAAGTACCTTTAATACTTACGCAACTTTAAGTATGTTACCATAAATTTTATTACGCGTAATAATAAGATTCGTCATCCCACCTAATACGTCATTTATAAACGCGTCAGTTGAGCACGGTACTGAAATTACGTTTCTTATTGTTTTATGTGTCTCAAGAGATTATTTTAAGAAGTTCGAGATGAGTCAATTCAGATATTGTCAGAATCTTCGTAAAGATTAACTTAAGGCGTTGGGTATCTTTTTTGGGTAGAAGCCAAGACACAGACACACTGTTTTTAATTATATTGGAAGTCTTCTATATACTCCATATACTCTTTGTCAGATAAAATAATTTCTCTGGATCTATTTGAAAATCTTACCTAAATACTGACTAACACCCCAACTTAAATCACCAGCCTTTTAGGGCGTGTAAGGCCTCCTACACACTATAATGTTGTCGGTACAGGTAACATAGCATCATTCATGAATGAGCTGGCCATGTAGGCGGCACAACCACCCATATGGTTTGAGGTGGTTTAACAGTCCACAGCAGATTCACTGAACTCTTTCACGATATTAGCTTACCTATTGTACAAAATAAATTATATTTTCCGCACATAGGCACGTTTTCGGTCCGTATTTATATTTTCTTTAAAATAAATTCTATATAATACATTTTCTTAGTTCTGAACCTATTTATGCATTAGGTTTATAAGTGATAATACACATATATAAGTGTATACTTTAGATGGCACTGTTCAAATGACCCAGAATATTGCTATTTTGTAAAAGTAATAGGTACTTACTTTGTGAGCATTAAAAACATGGTAGCAAACTTGTGAACTTTGCAAGGTTCTAGATCTGGAATAAGAACTAGTTCATAAGCTAGCTTTATCAATGCTATGTGATCTTCTTTTGAAAACTTCAAGCCATGTATTCTTATGTATCTGCAAAAAATAAAAACAAGGTAAATTGTGTAAATCTTTCTTTCTTTTTTCTACATTAAAATCTGTGGCCTCGTCATCAAATTTTTTCATATTTTTTCTTAAGAAAAGCAGTCTCGAATTTCTCATTTTTTGTTATTCGTTTATAACCTCTGTATAGGTTTTTCAAAGCACTATATTGTAAGCTGTTTAAGAAATAAATAAAGATATTATATTCTTGTATTATTATTATATCTAATCCGTAAACAGTAGCTTGATTTTGGAATCGAAGTAATTAGCAAGGGTGAGCTCTATAATAAGACTAGCTGAGTCCCGCGGTGTTACCCGCGGTTATTATTGTAAAACGTGAGTAACGCCGCGGAGCGAAGCTAGTCTTAAAACAATTTTGCCTAAGGTACTCCTTATGTCATCCATCAGTTATTTGCCAGTGAAAGTCCACTCAAATTTGGTCCAGCCGTTCCAAAGATTACGCGAACAAAGAGATAAAAATTGCAATCTGGATGTCAGTCAGAACTGTATATATACTTTCATATGAATTAAAAAAAAAACTGTTCATTTGATATTACATACAGACACTTTTATTTACTTGTGTAGATAATTTATTTTGTACATTAGACGCAATGTTATAGATACCCGTCACATATTCTCAATATTGAATATTATATATTTTAAAGATTTTTCCACTTCTACACTAGCAATAGAGTAAATAATAAATTTAGGATTTAATTATTGTAAAGACTAATGAGTAAGGAGGAAGTTGTGGCGTTTTTATTTGTCAATCATAAATAATACTTTTCATCACATTTTTCGAGCTAGCAGTTTAGCTTTGAAGGGGGGAGTATTGTTTTATAAAAATGCTTTTTAAAGTTGAATAACTCGAAAAAGGATATTGAAATAAAAAAACCGGCTTTGTCAACCTATCAATGTTTTTAAAAGACCTATCTAATTAGTCTACTTGTCGGTCTAGGTGTTAGCATAATATGGGGCTGCAATATTGGTGCAGAGTGCAAGTAAGAATATAGATTGATTGAGATAGAGGAATTGAGCAGTATATCTTCTCTTTTTGAAATGTTGAATAAATCATTGCTTGAAAACAATGTATATGGCATCACAATAAGGAATAATAACACTATATCTGTTATCTGAGGCCAGGTGTATGTTATAGGAAACACTGGGTAGTAGCCAACACATTTGAATCTTCTCTCATACTTGCCAAAGGTTATCTCAGTAAATGTAACTACTGTCCTATTATGATATGAATGTTTACAATAGAAATTATGTTATATAATGTCCCGTTTTTGCCCGCTGCTGCACATTACGTTGTTTATCCGTAAACAATAGTTTGTGTCCTTTTTTACATGAGCCGGATAAAGTGACTCCACTCAATGTGATGCCTCTAGTAGATTCTAAGGCCTATTTAGATGTTTCTGCATCACTGGGCCTTCGGCCTCACATTCACAAACAAACGCCACTTCAGCCACAAATAAAAAACTAATGTTAATTTTTATAGGGGCTAGACCGTTTCATAAAATATTTAATGTAGTTAATATTTAGTAATAATTTTAGATTACTATTATTATCATCTACCTTTATAAATGGCTCTTAGGAATATCATTACTTTTTTAAATTTATTTTATTGACACACAAAACACATTTTACTATCATAAAGTCTGCCCAACTGTAAACCATGCTGAGGTGCTTAAAATTGTTATTATATTTCCTTCAAAATTTGTATATACGGCCTTCTTCTTCCTAGCCTTTATTCCAATATTTGGGGTTGGCTACTACTTCAACTGCTTTTACCTGAATATCAGTTTTTCCACAGAGCGATTGTCATCAGACCTCAGCAACCCTAAAGTAGAACTGATATTCAAAGGTTGAACTAGTTGTCAGTAAATTTGAGGACACTGTCTTCTGAATAACGATTACCATAGATGTTCATGAGAACCGAGACCAACGGCTTTATATGCTCTCCAATGTGCTCTCTCTTCACGGGCGTGAATCACCATCAAACAACCAAACACCAGGCTACTATTATTAAACTACACCTACCAATATTATTTACCAATTTAAAAGTTACCATGTGTACACTCTAAAAGCTAAAAAATATTACTTATATTTGTAATTTTGATTTTTGAAGTCTTCCTCAAGAATACTATTAACTGATGCTATGGTATTCTTAGCTACTTACCATGACAACCGACATATATGCTGGTGGAGACAAAAGGTAGTAATTCCATAAATATAAAACAAAATTTTCTGATAAATATTATTACAGGTATTATAAATATAACAGTTTTAATAACTGGTTGATTGTTACCCATGGTTACTGTTGTAAAGCGAGAGTGATACCACAGAACTAAGCTTAAAAAAAATACTTAACACAATGAACAACAAATGTTCAGCAATTATCTTAACCTTTAACTACCGACGTGGGGCCTGTGAGGCCGCGGCAGGTTGACAATTTGTTAGATTTATCCCTTCCCCGTGTAGGAGACCTCTGTACTCTTCAGTAGCTGCGAGTTTAGTTGCACCGACGCCATTGAATGTGGTAGAAGTGCCGGCGAACATAATTTTAGTAAGTTATTTCAACTTGAAATTCCGACGCGGCCTCACAGGCCCAACGTCGGTTGTTACGTGACTTTTTTGTTTACGATACGGGCAATGTAAAGTGCCTTGTTAGAGAAATCTCAAAAGAAAATTGATGTAGCTGGGACGTTAAAAGGTAAACTGTGTTTATCTTTAAATAATTCACGTCTTTCCAATTTTTTTTTTTTTTAGTTTTTTTTTTTGGTATATTTGGTATATAGTATATTATATAATTTTTGTCAAAAGTTCAGTCAATGTGTTATATTATATTATATGTTATATTATATGATATGCATATGAAACAAAAGACTGATAGTGTATTTATAACGATTAGTATTGGAGCATACGATTACGCAGAGAAGGGTAGTCAACCTACATTTGTCTCGATAGCTGCGTATGAGCTTGGCAAGAATACTCGGTTCTGATATGCCAGATACAGTTCAAGGTTAAGTCAATGAAGAAAAAACAAGAAAATTATGTGCATCTTGTTCACCTATAGCTATATAGATAATCCATATATCACAGTGCGCTAAGCTAACATGCCCTGATTGTGTGTAACTTTGTACTTGGACATTTTTTTTATTTGAAGCTTTCTAAATGCTATTTATTATTTTTCTAGTAGATTTAAACCTGAAGTATAAGGAAAAGTACTTTTTGTAGTTACTAAGTTGTGAATTTTATTTTTAAATCAAAATTTTGTCTGGTAGTCATATTTTAGTTAAAAATCATAGCCAAAGGAGTTAAGGTATATAATTACTAAGATAAGTAAAGTTGATGATTATTTTTATCTTTTTTTTAGCTATAACATCCCAAATTAACAATACAAACTATTATTTGATACTTAGTTTACATATTTTCCACACTATTCAATGTTATACTTGCGGCCTCTCAGGCCCCACGTCGGTACTAGCGTGACAAAAAATCCACGTCGGTAGTTAAAGGTTAATAGAAAGACCTGTATAGTTTAAATCATTGTTTTTATATTCCAACTTAATATACACAAATTATAAAGTGTTGGGAAATTAATGTTATATATATTAATTTGTATTTATGACAATATAACTCATAAACATCTATGCAAACTAAAAATTTTAATATGGAACTACATAGATATTTTACTCATAAAATTATGAAAATTTGTATTAAATAAATAGAAAAATATGAAAATCAAATAAGAAAGTAAATTAAGTAATTTATTATCTTAAATTGCAAAATAAGAGTTTAGGTGTCTCTTAAGAATAATGACTCAATGATGAAGCAAATTTAACAGAATAAATTAAGTACATAGAAAATATAAAATATTTACTTCATAAGCCTTGAGGACCAGATGCCGCAAGCTGGTTTCATCTCCCGGAGCATGACAGCCTTCGCCAGGTTTGTTTTCACTTGTTCCAGGAATCGAGCCGATTCCTCGTCCAGTTCAGCAGCATATGGCAATATATGATTTGTCAGTATTTCTTTCTGCGGTTTGAACCCAAGAGCTTTTATCCGCTCTGGGTTCGAAACCAAAAGCTCAAACTCATCGTCTTGAATCATTTTGAATTATTATGGTGCTTTGTATTGGGAAAAAAATTATGTAGTATCACTCGGATTTAGCGGATACATCAGCACGGTTATATATCAATTCGATGCACGTCCATGGATTGCAACTTTTGTTATGTTAGTAAAAATAACAAATTAACATTAAATTTACACAAGTCATCGAGATAACACTCAAAAGAAATTCCAAATCGCCAAGTCAGTATGAAATACGTTCCTTTCTGCAAAAGTCTGACATATGTCAATTTAATCGATTCGAGTCATTCCCAGAAGTTTAAAAAGTCACATTTTACGCATCGAAATTATGCTTAAAGTAAAATAAATTGATAAATAATTGTTCTAAAATCTTTATACATATATAAAAATGAAATGAATCCCCATTTCCCTTGGTCACGCCATCACGCGTGAACGGCTGGACCGATTTCGCTAATTATTTTTTTATAATATTCCTTGAAATACGAGGATGGTTCTTAGTAAGGAGGGTTCCGAGAAGGCAAAACAGTTGAGTGACGTTGAATCGACTGATAAGCGGTACGAAATTCGCGGGGTTAGCTAGTACAAAATAAAAAATTAAAGTACGTTCATTTTTATATCATTCAGAAAGGTCTGGTAGAAGACAACTAACCAAAAGCATTGCATTATTTTTATTCAACTGAATAAACCTTCAATTGCATTTACTTTTATGACATCTAGCACTAGTGGGAGGATAAATAAGACGAAGGTAACTTGAGGCACAATGTCCGTCTTTAGATATCCATAAGTTTTATACATATGTTAAGATCTAATTTCTTTGAACGAGCAATTCTTGTATTGATATTATATCTTTTTTAGACGATCGATTCTTATATATATTATATACACGGCGTTAGACGGCAACGCCTCTAGCAGAAAACGCGAGTTTTCGAGTTTTCATTCTCTTTAATTCGCATCTAACATACTCTGTCTTAGCATTGCTTGCGACATCTATACTACTCTTTCAGCAATACTTGGTTGGTGGTTATTGTTCCAAGTGTCCAACACAGCAACACCAGAGCTGCTTAAGAGAATAGATGGCGTTGGTGAACAATAAATTCTATTACTTATCGAACAAAACTCGGTCGCCCAGGTACTGTATAAATTATCTCAATGATAATTTTATTATTTACGTTATGTGTCAAAGGTCCATAAAATATTTATATATTGAAATTAGTGATCTCGGAAACGGATCTAACAATTACGCTAAAAATTTAATGTTCGGGGTGTAAAAAAATGTTTACTCTGAGCAGGTTCTGTGGCCGTAACCTCTAGGTGTCATAACATCTTTTCCTTCTTAACTTTATTTATAGGCTTTCGCTTGCCCGAAAATTAATTACTACCTGCTGCGAATCATTCCTACTTGTCTTTGCTTAGGAAGCTTTTGAATCTGGTGTTTACGTTTCCATGTAAGTATGTAAAGCAGTGGAGTCAGGTGAATTTGCCGATTTAATGTGGAGGTTTGGGGCTACGTAGTGAACGGGGTGTAGTGTGGGTCACCCGGCCTATACCCGGTTTATCTGGCGTCTACGCACGGTGTTGCGAACCTTTCTGTCTTTTTAGGATACAATGATAGTGACGTGACCATACCGTTTTTGGTGGATACTACATCAGCTTGTTTATTCTCAACGAGTGGGACATTACCAAAGCAGCGCACAGTAAATGGACGAAGAGTGGTGAAGTGGATCCAATACATGAGAGCTGATACGGTTAAACTGTGAACTTTCTCGCAGCGCAGAGTGAGTCTGGATCTTGATTGTTGCCTTTATAACATAACACTGGGGTACTTCTCTTTGATTACTATTTGTATCATTTCATCATCAAAAGCCCATTTACTTTACATGTTTACTCAAATGTACCGTATTAACGGAGCACTCGGACTCAAAGTACGCCACACATAGAAAGCTCTATTTACGATTTGGGTTCATTGAAAGTGCTGAAGGGGGTCGGATCAAAATGTTTGTATGATCTGCAAATATTTGTTTCGGAGTTTGTTTGTTTTCTGTGTAAAATATGTATGTATTTACAAAAAAAAATATGTTTATGTATTTATATCAGTTGTCTAGTTTTCATAGTATTCATAGTACAACCTCTGCTTAATTTGGGACTAGATGATGTTGTGTGTCAGATGTCCGAAATATTTATTCACGTAACACTATTATTGCTAAAGCGCAATCCGATTAACAGCATGTATGTATTCGAAAATGTACGCCTATTCCATTACAACAATAAAAAAAAACTAATAATCAATATCAATAATAAGGTCATATCTAGAACTTGACGGGTATTGTTCCCTTAAATTATCCTAAAATTGTCACGACAGTTAGTGGAGTAGGCCTACAGGGGAAACCAAGAAAAAAAGTATAGTACACTACCTCACAGGTGGCGTGCAAATGTGTGTGTATCATGTATAATGAATGATATAAGGAAATGGAAAATCGGTAAATTCTATCGACATTGTTCTCAAATGAAGTTCAGGTTTTGCAATTAACCATTTATTTCTTGGAAGTTACTATAAGAAAGCGCAAAAATGTTAGATCGAAAATAGTTGACCTTGAAAGTTACTATTTTAGAGTAACTCTACTGAGTTACTCTGATTTCAGCATGAACGGGCTAGTTCGACCGGGGCGAACTTTCTCACAGAAGACCAACTTCTTGACAAGATTCGTGCTGTCGTGTTTCGTTGATATATGTATGATATATATGTGATCCTCGTATACGGCGGAGCCTTGATGGCTACTCAATTATACCAACATGGTGTTCTGAATATGTACGTCCAGATAGAGAGACATGTTCCGTTGCTAATGCTCCTGGTATCCTACACACGAGACTCATATATCATTAACATCGCTCGTCGGTAGATACTGTTTATTATTCTGCACTCCGGCAACTTTCCTCTCTAGGTAAAATGCAAGTTAAGCCTTGCCTATACAGGTTACTCGAAAATATTACAGTGAAATATGTTTCTTTATTTTCATAACGATCACAATTCTATTGTTGTACGACTTTGAAATTGTTGTAGTTCGTTGATCCTCATCTTGAAGTTCATGAGTGAATGATCTTGACACATTATCTTGGATTATGAAACGTAATACCGGTTATAATTACATTCACATTCTAATTAGGCATGTTTCATATTATTATGTTGTTTTAATAAATATTTTAGAAACTTAAGAAAAATATAATTTAAAGTAAGTTAAAGTTCTATCACGTAACACTAAAGAATAAAATATTATATTAGATGTGGGACCTAATACAAAATATGAATATATCTTGCCTAACACGACTTGACTTAAATTGTATTCAGATGTTATTGTTGATACGCGTAAACAGTACATTCATCTACAACCCACCCTTATGGCCCGTATTAGGCCAGTACATCAAATCTTATGTGAATAATCTGTATTTTTGAATGTCTATAGCAGGTATATCCAGGACCCACTAGCTAAAAGAGGTTCTGAAACTTACCATAAGTGCTACCAGGACTTTCTTATTGGGGTCTACCAATAAGAAAGTCCTGGTTTAAAAATTAAATGAAACACACATTTTTTATGAAAAATACATCCGATTGATTTATTTTATAGACTATTTTATGCTATTTATGTTTTAAATAATATATGGGCCAAATGACCGCCGCGCCTCTTTTTAGGGTTCCGTAGCCAAATGGCAAAAAACGGAACCCTTATAGATTCGTCAAGTCTGTCTGTCTGTCTGTCTGTCTGTCTGTCTGTCTGTCTGTCTGTCTGTCTGTCCGTCCGTATGTCACAGCCAATTATTTCCGAAACTATAAGAGCTATACTGTTGAAATTTGGTCAGTCGATGTATTCTGTGAACCGCATTAAGATTTTTATATTAAAATAGAAAAAAAACAATACATTTTGGGGGTCCCCATACTTGGAACTGAAACTCAAATTTTTTTTTTTCATCAAACCTATACGTGTGGGGTATCTATGGATAGGTCTTCAAAAATGATGTTGAGGTTTCTAATATCATTTTTTTCTAAACTGAATAGTTTGCGCGAGAGACACTTCCAAAGTGGAAAAATGTGTGTCCCCCCCCCCTCTAACTTCTAAAGTAAGAGAGTGATAAAACTAAAAAAAATATATGTTGTACATTACCATGTAAACTACCAACGAAAATTAGTTTGAACGAGATCTAGTGAGTAGTTTTTTTCTTATACGTCATAAATCGGAACACGCAATATACCTTTCATCCAATCAATACACTAGTATAAAAACATCGATGAAAGTTACAACGAACTACAAGAACTTTTATATGATGTTACTTGCTGGTACGGAACCCTTCATGGGCGAGTCCGACTCGCACTTGGCCGCTTTTTTTTGCAGACGGTCAGCCGCTCACGCCAATTTTCGATGACGCGGTGCACCATTTCCTCCGGTAATCGGCTATGGCTCGTCGAATGTTGGTTTTTAGGTCACGAATTGTTGCTGGATTATTGCTGTACACTTAAGATTTGACGTAATCTCAAAGAAAATAGTCTAAAGGTTTTAAATCATACGATCTTGGTGGCCAACTGATCGGTCCATTTCTCCAAATTAACGATCTGTTAACTGTTCAACTATTATGGTACTGCCTCGCTGGTCTGGCGGTTGTATGTGATTCCCGATTAATACCGGGTTCGACCTAGGTCGAGTAAAAAGTGTTTGAGATTTTCTGATTTTAGAAAAGATTTAAAAAAAGCGGAGACTGTGGTAGTCCAGGCCTAAACCCTCGTGACTATCCGAGGCAGGGGAGGGATGTTTAGGTTGAAGTAAACATAACAATTTTATTTTAATATAACTTAACACTTTGTTGACGTAATAGAAACACATATTCATGCAAGTTTTTATCTTTCTAGCACTAACCTAGGACGGTAGGTCGAGGACGGTAGGTCGAGGACGGTTGGTCGAGGACGGATGGACGGACGGATGAACATGACGAAAACTACGGATCCCTAAAAATAATAATCTGTAGTTTGACTGCACAATTGGCTGACTGTGATTCACTAATAAGTTCTGAGTCTGTGTGTTATTTGTGTCCGTTTTCGTGTTTGTAAGGACACAGGATGTTTTTCTTAATGGAGTTCTCACTAAGCGGACATCAAAAGATAAAAATGCTTCAATTGTAATCACAGTTAATACAAATTGCATATTGCGCTAACATTTTCGTTTGCGATCTACACTTTTTCATTACAGTAATGCAGAACCAACCAATAGGCCTCCATAGTGTGGTCAGAATGCAATATTTTCGATATTTATAATGAGTAGGTTTACTGCTCTTAAATTCTGCTTAAGCTTTCTTTGGGATGCTCTATTACAAAAAAGAAATAAAGGTATGAGACACTTTTATGCAATGTTCAACACTTTATCACCAATTTCACGCTTTCTTCAATGGAAATATTCTTGAGTATGTAGACTTGGTACAAGCCATGCCATGGTTTTTATAGCTTTCAGATTTACATTTTCAAATAAAGTTCAAGTTTATTAATAATAGTTTATTTTAAAGTCTTTACAGAGCTTTATGTACTTTATGTATTTCGTTTCGATATCTCTTAGTGAAACGAAATTCAGTCATGTAGAAGTGGGCGTTTGATGTATATAAATACAATATTTCTTTATTTTATATAATTATGATTTTAGTATGAATGTTATATTTAACATTCATACTAAAAGATAATTACGTATTTTACCTTAAAGAATCTTCCCCCTATCTTAGTTGGCATTCTGTTAACGTTAACGGTAATAGAAAACAAACATAACCTATATATACATAACCTGTCATCCCCATACATAGATCTTATCGTTATGACACGCATTCAAATTGAAATATTAATCAGCCATTAATGAAAGAGAATATAGGCCTTATCCGTTGCAGAAAGAGATTTGCTTCGAAATAAATAAATAAATATTTGTTGAAAACAAAGTTTAGCTAACAATATGTTAATAATAATGGAATAGTAAGAAAATGAGAAAAATGATATCCTCACACTTGAATTTTTTGTTTGAATTAAATTTCTGAGCAATTGGAAAAAACTAGATACTTAACATTGTAATAAATAATTTAAAACTTGACACCGTGTCCTAAACTTTAACTACGATTAAGAGCTTCGAATAAATTTTACATTTTATTACTGATGTTGATTAGTAAAAGCTTTTTAAAATCTATTTTACAAAGTTTTATGTGTTGTAGATAAAGGAATTTAATTTACGTAATAGATAAAAAAAGCGGCCAAGTGCGAGTCGGACTCGCCCATGAAGGGTTCCGTATCAGCAAGTAGCACCATATAAAAGTTCTTGTAGTTCGTTGTAACTTTCATCGATGTTTTTATACTAGTGTATTGACTGGATGAAAGGTAAATTGCGTGTTACGATTTATGACGTATTAAAAAAAAAACTACTCACTAGATCTTGTTCAAACCAATTTTCGTTGGTAGTTTGCATGGTAATGTATAACATATTTTTTTTTTTAGTTTTATCACTCTCTTATTTTAGAAGTTAGAGGGGGGGGGACACACATTTTTCCACTTTGAAAGTGTCTCTCGCGCAAACTATTCAGTTTAGAAAAAAATGATATTAGAAACCTCAACATCATTTTTGAACACCTATCCATAGATACCCATCACGAATAGGTATGATGAAAAAAATTTTTTTGAGTTTCAGTTCCAAGTATGGGGACCCCCAAAATGTATTGTTTTTTTTCCATTTTTATGCAAAAATCTTAATGCGGGTCACAGAATACATCGACTGACCAAATTTCAACAGTATAGCTCTTATAGTTTCGGAAATAATTGGCTGTGACATACGGACGGACAGACAGACAGACAGACAGACAGACAGACAGACAGACAGACAGACAGACAGACTTGACGAATCTATAAGGGTTCCGTTTTTTGCCATTTGGCTACGGAACCCTAAAAATGGAGCGGTGTTGGCCAATTTGCTATCTCTGAAAAGAACGTTATGCTACATGTAACTGGATAAATAGCATTGATTTTTTGAGATTGCTACTTTTGCTTTCCCAAGCATAAACATTTCATCATCATCATCATCAATAAACTTTAACAGTCCACTGCTGGACATAGGCCTCTCCTTTGAAAGGAGGTTTTGGCCTACTATACCACACTGGCCAGACGGGTTGGTATAGGGTTTGTTTCAAGTTTTCCTCCCTTTAGCAGTGATGTTAGCTGCTTAATTTGTTCATTTAATCGCCTCTTACGACACCCATGGAATGAATAGGGGTGGTGACACTTTGTATTCTTAATCCGTCACCACACCTAAACATTTAGAATTTTTAATTATTATCTATGAAACAAGGTCTCCTTTTCGGGTTGTATGTTTTGACATATTGAGTATCACTAATTATTTTGTAGTCGTAATCGCGAAAGTTTAAGAAGTCTTCTAGTAAATTCATTTCATTGAAGACGCTCATAGATGGAAGAACTGGAAGCATTCGACTAATTCCTGCCTCTTTGTGCAATCCATGTAAATATTCAGTCTGGAACAAAATTAATTATTTTCAGGTAAATTTATACTGAAAAGTGCAAATAACAATTATCAAAATTGATGATATAAGATACCTAAGATATAAGACTCCTCGATATATAAACCGGGTTTTGTTAAAGTGTTAAGCAATGAGTCGTATCACTAGTAAAAAATCATTTTAATATAAAAGGTTTAGAGAATTAATAAGTGCAGTTGGCGTTAGATTATTCACGTATTTTCTCATCGATAATAGATTAGAGGTTTTATATTACGCTTGACTAGATTAAGATAACAGTTTTAGCGCAACGAGAAGAACAATACGATTAATAATCTTTATTTTAAAACGAAGTTCGTAAATTTGTAAATGCATTTTATTTTAAACTAGCTGACCCGGCGCCTTAGAATTAATTCTTATTAAAGTATTGTGTTTAGTTATTATAACTGATGGTGACAAATCGACAGCAGCGTCAACAAACGGGCCCTGGCCGGCACCGCCATAATCGCTTTGTTCCTGCATTTTAAATCTGTAATATCTTCAAAAGTATTAATTTAAATTACATACTGTAAAGGGCCATATTAATCTATATTAAGTACACAATGTATTTAAGGTACTTAATTGGATAAGGATTAATACTGTATTGCTTAAAATCGCTTCGTAAATAAGTTATTAATTCTCGTAAAAAGAAAGAAAATGGTTATTGTGGGTTATCCCTAAGAGATAGACAGATACCATCGCGGACTTTTATGTAGACCTTTTTAGGATGTACAATACTGTAGTACATTATTTTGATCTATCTCGTTGCAATGTAAGCGTAAAAAACACACATTAGAAACCTTTAAAATTATTATTTACTATATTATACATGTATTATACATAAAACCTTCCTCTTGAGTCACTCTATCTATTAAAGAAAATTGCATCAAAATCAGTTGCGTAGTTTTAAAGATTTAAGTATACAAAGGGACAGAGAAAGCGACTTTGTTTTATACTATGTAGTGATGATGAATATTACTTCTATTTTATCATCTCCATAATGACAATATGTTCAAATAAATGCCAGTTTTAGAGTTACATAAAACACTGTTTTTATCGTCTTTCTAAACTTAAGATTATTATGGGTTGGCTACTAGTTCAATCGGTTTTACTTGAATATCAGTTATTCTCCAGAGCGATTGTCATCGGACTGCTTTAGGACCCTGAGGGTGAACTGAGTTCGAAGTATTTGAAGGCACTGACTTCCCTATTGCCATAGATGTTCATGACAATGTTATCATTATTACGATTAATATTGATATATTGTTTTAAACTTTCATGGTCAGTAACATTAAAACAGAAATGTGCGGGATTGCTACCATGTACCAACAAAAAGGTACATGGTAGCAATACCGCACATAGTGATTTGTATTAGGAAAGAATTAGAGTTACCATATGCTCTACTCCAATAAGGTTGATATCCTTCATCTCCTGATTTTTCTTTTTAATTGCTTCTAAGTGATCGAGCCACTGGTGAAACATAGTTTCCTGTGAAGGTAGCTTAAACTTTCCTGCCGCCAATGCTGCTACATATTCAGCCTGTACACAAGAAAGTAGTACTGAATATTTAGGAATGGTAGCCAGATTAAAGTCACATCATCAGCCGTAATTTTACATGAGGGTCATAGCATTATATGATGAGGGATATTAATTTATTATAATATTGCAGATACATAATAGGCCTACCTATCTACGAATGTTTGTATGTTCCACCGTGGCGATACGTATCGATAAATTTTAATTTATGAGGTATGCTTTACATTTAATTTACAATTATTTTAATTTGCACAAACTTGGGAGCCACTATTGCACCGTCCAAAGTATTTAAATAAATTTTTATAAAGCAATGCCTGATCGGCAATATTTCATATTTTATAATTTATAAAAAGAGGTGGTCCGACGTAAATATTTCAGAATGAATTTCTGATTTGATATGCATACCTATGCTCTATCTATGCTTATACAAACAGTGCAGGTACAGTTGTACAAACGATAAAGGTCTAAATAATTGTAAGCTTGCTACATTGCGATGAAATAAACCGAATTATGAACCTACACACAACACTATGCACTAAATAGAAAGAGGGCTGGAATATATTATCATGACATAGTTAAATGCAATGTTTCGGTGTGATCTCAATGCATGAAAGTGTCGCAGAATAAAACTGACCTGGGCATCCTGAAGTCTGGTCATAACTAACTTAGATATTCCGACGAACATCATGGTGGGATGATTGATGTTCACTATATGTTGGTACAGCGGCATCACGTACTTATCAGTCGCTGTTACTCCGCTCCATTTATGGTTCAGGAAGGGATGCTTGTAGTTGTAACCTTAAATTTGAGACACACTTTGAAACTATTTAATAACAATAGAACTTAAAAATAACGTTGGGCATTTGGGTAAATCGAAAGTGATCCTGACTGCTAAGCCAGAGGTCGTAGGTTCGATTCCCGTAAACCTTTGTGTGAATAAC
The DNA here is from genome assembly GCA_932526445.1 of Phragmatobia fuliginosa. Lineage (NCBI taxonomy): Eukaryota > Metazoa > Arthropoda > Insecta > Lepidoptera > Erebidae > Phragmatobia > Phragmatobia fuliginosa. Next base: position 10,229,369 of record OW052074.1, on the reverse strand, counting down.
TCAAACAACACAATTATTTGTTCTGTGCTCCTCTTCAACATAGAACAAGAAAAACATACTACAGTGCCATCTATCGAAGTCATACCGAACTACGAAATAAACGAACTACGGAGAAGCTTCTAATTCTGACTCGCGGTACAGAAATTCTCGCGCTCATTAGTAACTACAAAACATCAAACATTAGGTAGCAGACAGTCACGCCTGGGCACCCCACCTAGTCGGAGTATCCTCCCTTTGTGTTGGCGGGACATGACATACGATTCTCCACACAGGTATCTATGGACGACGATATTGTCGCACCCTCGTGACCTATCTGCTCGTTTAACCCTTAAAATATCATAATAGTAGATATATATATAGTGTTGGGCAGATGCAATAAATAGATAAACGTTATAGAATTAGGTGTATTTACGCAATAGGTTATATATGTTTTATAACCTGTTTACACTCTTTAACTTTAGGGTATGCTAACTACAAACAAATAGCTTGTTTTTTTTATGTGAAATATGATATTATGGATTGTAATCCACAAAACTGGAATCGATAATTTGTCGTATCCTGCATCTGGATCCGGTTAATTAATTTTTTTACAAAATACTAGACTTGACCCGATAGTAAGTAGGTGCTTACACTGACTGCGCGAGAGAGCCTTCTCGGCTGCAGGTTGGATTTGCAACACTATTAAAAAAAAACTGATAAGGACTCTCGCAGTAGCTATTAATAATAATGATATTATGGTGAAATAATTATTGATCTCAGTTAAGGTGACTGATTACGTTCTGTTTAGGTAAATTAATGATGTTGTTCAATAATATTGATGTCTGATAAATCTTTAACAGTATTTTGTACAATCGCTGACGTCTCTATTCACTTGCATTATTGGCAAATATTTTGTTTTTTACGTGACTCTGCGTTGAATTTGAATGCAGGTTTAATTAGCTATACAGTTTACCTACATACTCAAGTTGAAATAGCAGCTAAAATTAAACAATTAAGTTAGTGACGATAAATTGTTACCTGTACAAAGTATGACCACATCAAATTCTTCAGTACTACCATCTTTAAATACAGCACCCGTTGAAGTAAAATGGCTCAGGTCAGGTTTCTTCATGTACTGACCACCGTAGTCAGGCTCGTTGTAAATAAGATGATGACTATGGAAAATCATTGAGGACACATTGACAAGGTTTGCAGCGATGTCAAGACCAGATGGACCTCCACCTATGACTAGCACGCGTTGATTCCGGAATTCTTCAGGATCTTTGTAGTCGTGACTGTGCATTAGTTTTCCTAGAAAACACAGGCTATAGTTATAAAATTATAATCGAATTACTTGAAAAAGGATTTCATTTTCTTGTAACGGTTTTTAATTTTACTATTAAAATCAAAAACTACATGCTTTCACCGCGTTGAATTTATATTTGTCCCCTAAATTTAAGAGGTCACTTAGAGAGAGAGAGAGAGTTAAGTATATCTTAGTGAAATTTTCGTTTTCACCAACCGTTAGAGGTCGCCGAAGTGCTTAGATGTCTCTTGAAAATAAGGTGCTACCTTCGTTAGGAACAAGGAGACAGTTTAAGTATACATAGTGACAATGGAAATTAGTGATGTGTGTGATTTTCACCTGTTCGAGAAATAACTCTACCAATAGCTTACACGCCTCAGTTTACTAATAAACGCAATATCATCATCATTGAACACCACGCTGATCAGTGTTGGGCTTCTCGCATCCAGCAAAAAAAGGTTTTCCTTTTTAAATCCAGCTGTTTATTATAATTACATTTTACCGTCTCATTCCTATTGTGCCTGGTGGCCGGTCAGACTCTTACCAGGTAAAGCAGAAACTTAAAACCCAAGCTCTTGCTTTATTAGAGTATTGCGTTTCATTGTGTTCCAAATTAATATATACAATAGAAACAAACAGTTAAATCTACTGCATGATTTGGGACCCGATACGGCCCGTAATTTTATAATCTACGTACGTATTTATACTAGTACTTAATATTGAGACCGAAACAGTGACAGAACTGACAAACGACTAGTTTGCAATATATTTGAGTGTATTACCTTTAAAAGCCTCTTGATCCTCAAAATGTGGTACATAGGGTGTGTTGAACTCTCCGCTTGCAACGACCACAAAATTACACTTTTCTGTAACATTCATTTTGGTGTCACTTTTCATGTATGTGACTTTCCATTTGTCTCCTGTCCATTTAACTCTTGTAATTAGACTTCGAAACTGAAATTAAGGTTTGTTTAGTGAGGCTGCAGGTAAACGCAGAGGGCATATAACGTGTGGTCGCAGATTATGAATACGGAGTGTGACTGCCAATATTTACCCTGTGTCATTAAAGTAAATTAATAGAGTAAAATACGCAGTACAACAGAGGCCAGCGTGATATAGTACCGTTCTAAGAAGAAGCTTATGTCCAGCTGTGGAGTATTAAAGGCTGTTGATGATGGTGATGGTGGAACAACGATATCACACAGATAATATGAAAATTATTCTTTAACACAAAATGGGGAAATGAATTCTTCAGAAAACTGATATATCATAGACGTATAAAACACGAAACAGCTGTTTTTAGACTTTCGCGACTTTTACTGTAAACGGGACTTATTCGCGATAATAGTAAAAAGGTTACGACGCTAAGCTCACATCAGTCTATCCGTGACCACGAGCGGTATAACCCGTTGGAAACGTGGGAAATTGAAGATATCGTAACCTTTATATTATCGCGAAAAAGTCCCGTTTACAGTAAAAACATGGAACAGCTATTTTTGAGCGATTTTTTTATAGCTTTTTGATAGATTTTGATAAGTTGAGTTTATTTTTCCATTAAGTTAAAATATTTTATAATATTATAACTTCAGTTCTCCCTCAGGGTTGCGGAGGTCCGATACCAGTCGTTAATAATTTCAAAAAAAGTTCTTTAATTTAACTGCCGTAAACTGGCTGCATCCAAGGCAAGGAAAACAGAGTTTTTTTTATTTTAATTTTAAAGATTATTTCAATGCAAATTAATACCAAATAAAATGGCGATTTAATTATGAATTCAAGTCAAATTATATAAGACTCCCTTCACTTTCGATGCAATCAATAGTGCCCATGCATGATCTCATAAGTTTATATCAAAAGTTTATCCGGATAGTATAAAAATATTAAAAATGTTATTTTTATATAAAGTATATCTTTATATATATAATTCTTCTGTGAGTGTGTATGTCACTGAACTTCTCTCAAACGACTGGACCGATTTTGATGACATTTTTTGTGTGTGTTCAAGGGGATCTGGGAATGGTTTAGATTCGCAATTTGACCCGGTAGGTGGCGCTGCGATCAAGTTATGGAATTTTAAAGTTGGGCGGTACGAAGTTCGCTGGGTCATCTAGTCTTTATTTATATAATTCTTCTGTGAGTGTGTATGTCACTGAACTTCTCTCAAACGACTAGACCGATTTTGATGAATTTTTTTGTGTGTGTTCAAGGGGATCTGGGAATGGTTTAGATTCGCAATTGGACCCGGTAGGTGGCGCTGCGATCAAGTTATGGAATTTTAAAGTTGGGCGGTACGAAGTTCGCTGGGTCATCTAGTGTTATATAAAATGTTAGTGAAATATATTTTTTAAATTAATTTAGCCTTACCTGAATGTTATTCATTAAGTTAAAAATTTTTATGAAAGCTTTCAAGTACTCGTAGTAACAGGCGCCCGTCACATACGAAGCTGATCCCTCCGGAAACGGAAAACCAGAAAACTCCATCGTTTGATATGGAGAGTTAATTCTGGAACACGATTGAATCTTGAAAATAAGAAGTTATGATGCCTGTTCTTGTGGTTCAATAGCATAATGGATATAGATATAACTGAGGAATATAATGTTTTATAGATAATAAGGAAGTTTCATTAAAAAATAAAACTTTAATAATAATTAATAGTAATATTTCCATTAAAAAAATTTTTGAACGTGACCTAAAATCTCTGGAATTAAAAAAAAAAGTTTCCGATGAATTGAGAACCTCGTCCTTTTTTGAAGTCGGTTAAAAATGGTATAAGCTCCATACTTCGCATTCACAGACTCCGCCATTAAAAAGGTTCTAAACCTTACCGTAGATTCTTATATTGACTTGTAAACACAGGTAATCCATCTTCGTCACTCTCAACGTTGGGATCAAACCTCCAGGTACCTCCAATGTAACGTGTGGCCTCAAACACTTTGTAGTTAAGGCCATAGTCTTTCATGTACCGAGCCGTGGCCAGACCTGAGTAGCCAGCACCAATAATGCATACTCGAGGGGAATTAGGAGACTGGAGGAAAATAAAGTATTAAATAGGTATACAGGGTGAATTTTTGAGACGGGACAGTAAGGGTAGTACCTTAACCGTTATAGTTACAGGAAAACGCTTTTAGGAGACTATCTATAATTTTTTAAGATATTCTGAACTGCATTTACAGATTTTGGAAAAAATGTACAGCCAGCAAGAAAATGGTCATTTTAAACAAAAATTTTTTTTGATGCCAATCGATCCTGTTTCTTATAAGGATCAAAAGTCTCTTCTGAACCGACTGAGGTTTGAGTACTAGAAATGTCAGAAATCGCAAAAAACTTTTTCCATACATTTGTACGGAAATAAATCATTTTAAAATGTATTTTATCATTTTTTTATTCTTTAAGCGTATTTAGTAAATAATAGGAACACGGAATTTGCATTGTTGTGGTACACGAATAAATTTCCACGGCGACAAGTATCGAGTGGTAATGGTGGAATTTTATGAAGGTACTCTTAATTCTGCCGTGTATAACGACGTCAGAGTTAGAGAATCTCCAAAACCAGTTGGATGAATGGCTCCTGTCAGAATTGCGAAAAGTTTATTTTCAGCAAGATGACGCTCCGCACAACAGCTGCGTATTCTAGTTTGAATAGGCAGTGCGGGTCACAGCGGGTAGGTACACATGGTTCAACCAAGTGGCCACCTCGTAGCCCCGATCTGAAGCCTCTCGATATTTTTCTGTGGGGCTACCTAGAAACGAAGTCTCCAAGAAAATACAACAGTATTCAGGAGCTGAAAGATGCATTAACCAGGATTTTAAATGATATCTATCCAAGAAAATTATCGGCTGCTACTACCTCAGTACAAAAATGAGTGAACTTAAATATGTATTAGTGAAAACGGCCGTCGTTTTGAGCAATTTATTTCGTAGATCATCTAAATGTAAGCTATGTTAGTCTGTGTCTAAAATACATATTAAAATGATTTGCGATTTCTGATATTTTTAGTACTCAAACCTCACTCGGTCCAGTAGAGACTTTTGATCCTTATTAGAAACAGGATCGATTGACATCAAAAAATTTTTTTGTTTAAATTGACCATTTTCTTGCTGACTGTACATTTTTACCAAACTCTGTAAATGCAGTTTAGAATTTCTTAAAAAATTATGGATAGTCTTCTAATAGCGTTTTCCTGTAACTATAACGGTTAAGGTACCTGCCCTTACTGTCCCGTCTCAAAAATTCACCCTGTATATAAATAAAGTAAAAAGAAGTTAGGGACTATTTACAGACCTACAGATATGCTCTTGATGCTATGATCTACATTTATTTAGCAATTTTATCTTTCTCTCTAATCTCTAATAAAAAAATAATCAACCTATGACCTTAGTTTCCCCTTGAAACCATCATCAGACCTGCCGTCTTGTATGGTTCTGAAAGTTAGCATATTAAGGAAGTGGATGAGAGACGCTTGAACGTTGCTGAAATGCGAATGCTGAGATGGCTGTGTGACTCGATTAAACAAGGTCAGAAATGAATACATACGAGGAAGTCTGAAAGTAGCGCCACTGGATGAAAAGTTAAGAAGTAATAATTTATCATGGTATGGCTATGTTATGCGGAGAGATGAGGAACTTGTGGCGAGGAAAATATTAGGTATGTATTGAAGGTTACATGGAAAGAGGAATATCAAAGATGTGGTGAATGGATTGTGTGAAAGAAGAAATGGCTAGGAAGGGAGTTAACAGTTAAATGACGAATGATAGACGAATTTTATTTGGGGTCTGCGTAGTATATTTTATCCGTCTATCCTACTATAGACGGATAAAATATACTACGCAGACCTCAAATAAAATTGGGATAAGGGCAGGCAGATGATGATGATGATGATGATATCTAATAAAAATATAAAAGTAATGTTTTTTTTCTAGGTATAAGAGTTTGGATTTCACACTTCAAAATATATATTTTTTGTTTTGCTTTTAAAATATAGACAGTTCAATTAATGGTAAGACATATCAATCATAAGTTAGTAATTAACGGGTCGGCTAGACACGGGCGTCCTGGTACTACCGTCTCACAGAAGACAAACCTATGACATGCATTCGTGTTGTCGAGTTTGGTTGGTTAGTGATCGAAAGCCTTTTTTGTACACGGGGAATGCTTTTCGTACCATACCCTTCGTGGGGTAAACGAAGGGCGTGTGTGGGACTCCCGAAGGAACCGGTCTATTCAATAAAACCCACGGCGGCCTACCTCGGCAGTTGGGAGGAACACCGGGAACGCATCAGCGGCTTCTGGAGTCCCCCCTGCCGTACCCCAAAGACGGAGGTATATCCCGGGGTGACTAGATTCACCGCCGGAGCAGGACGCTGTAGTGACTCCTACCGCTCTACGCAGTAACATAAGGCCTAATGAATGAGAAGCATTTAAACAGGCCGTCATAGTGTGGGTCACCATTCTGCATTCTCTGCATTCGCAATGAGTATGGTGACCACTTCTCTTAGATTCGAACTAAATTATTATTAGTCACTTTGACATACTCATTTCTATATAAGGTAAATATTTCCACCTATAAAGGACATTGAAATCATTATTATGAACCAGTTTAAAATAAATAATGAAAAAATATTTTTACAAAGACCTGAATTGCTGAATATAATAACAATTCAGCGTTTTATTCAACATTTTGCCTTCTTTCTTAAAGTTTGCTAACGTTAATAATAATATGTAGATAATAAACTACTTACCTTTGTCAACACTTGAGCAATTTCCAAAAATATACTCAACAAAAATACAACTGTTTTAAACGTGTTATGGATCATGGTACTGAGTAAACAAGAGGTTAAAAGATGTGAAGAGGTATAAACTTGCTCCTAACAGTCACTCTTGATGGAGAGTTAGCACATACTACTATTAACTAAGAGCGGAACGTCTTTGAATAATCTAAGGTCAGATTAAGTCATTAATACATAACATCCAACATAATCGCTAGACTGTACCTAGTATTGAATTTATTATCACTACATTTTTGAGTGAGTTAAACTAGACGGGTAACACAGTGAATTACGAGTAATTAAGTTAGGAAGGGTCAGGGCGGACTGAATGTAGTTCAAGCTCTAAAAGGTCAAACATCTATGAGAGTCTCGTTTACTCTGATATTCGTTATTAATCAAATACGTGTTTTCAATCATCGGAATACTTAAGAAGAAAATTCTAGAATCATTGCACAAACTGATGTTTTCCGCTGCGCATGGGAAAGATAGATAATAAAATATTATTACCTGTCATATGTTTCCCTTAAATTTATAGTAACATGATTCCAGCGTATCAAATGCTGTGAAAGCTAGTCAAAACCCACCATTTTTTCTGTTTTTGTCTGGAGAAAGCGATGCTTACAAAGCAGGCAGAAGAGGGCTGAGGGAGCTGAACTACCCTGATTCGCCAGGACCAGAATGTTATGCCTGAAGAGCCATGTCCCCTAGACGATTTAGGCTTTGCGTCACCGTAACAGATGCATATGGGCAGAAAGACAACACAGTAGTTGGCTAATTGTTCAGATGCATTAGATAGCAATGTCTTAATTAAAATAAGAAAAGAGGCCAACGTAACGACAAAAAAAGACTGGTTTCAAATATTATCACTTTTAAAGCATCTTTAGCTCGAAAATATTGGAAATAAATAAGATAAATTTATAGCATAACATATAAGCTACGTAAAAATGAATCTATTACTATGCTTATGTCATGGTTTCATATTAAGATACTTAATTAATAAGTAGATAGGGACAGAAAATCTATTTACCTGTATCTAGTAACAGGGTAATCTTTCTGCACATGGAGTACCTACTCGTACATAATGACGTAAATGTGGAGTTTGCTATCAATTACATTTACATTCTCACTTGACCTACGAAGAGGACATAGTGATATTGTGATAGTATTTTATTATATAACCATCGTCATCTTCCTAGCCTTATTCCCAAGTTTACTTGGGGTCGGCTACTAGTTCAACCGGTTTTACCTGAATTTCAGTTTTTCCACGGAGCGACTGGCATCTGACCTCCGCAACCCTAAGGGAGAACTGAAATTCGAAGATTGAACTAGTTGTCAGTATATTTGAGGGCACTGACTTCCCAATAACGATTGCCATAGATGTTCATGACAACCGGGACCGACGGATTTACGTGCTCTCCGAGGCACGGGCGTGAATCACCGCCAAACTTCCAAACTCCGGGCAGCTATTAGGAATTTCCTTAGAAAATCCCAAAAACACTTTTTGGCCCGACCCGGGATTTCAACCCGAGACCTCTTGATATTTAGATAGTATTTTATTATATAATAATATTTTTTCTCAAGATTATTCGGTTTTAACAAGAAACCTCCGCTACCCTGAGGGCTGGGTCCCCCCCCCCGGGTCTTTGGTGAGCACTTTAAGCCGCTGGTTAAGAATGTCAGTAACAACTTTGGCAATCGTTATGTTACACTGTTACAGTTATGTAAAAGTTTTGAATTAATATCAAATATAAGTATTTTATGCAATAGAAGATGCCTTTCAATGTCCTTTGAATTCTTCGATATTAATGCCACACTTCCAAGTTTTATTTAGTATCTTGTAGGAACAGGTTTTGATTTTCATGGTCACCAAAAGTGTGACAGGTTTAATTCGAAGGCGCCACTTCGCCCTTGTTGCAAAAATAACACATTTGCATTTGAACGTAACAAGAGATTATGAATTATGAATAGAAAAATACCGATCATAAAAGAATGGTTTTGCCGTCAAAATAGACAGACAAACAGACAGACAGAGTTACTTTTGTATTTATAATACATATTAGTAAGGAAGTAAGGATTAGTAAGGATTAAAATAAATAGTGTTCGGTAACCTTGAAGTAATCATTACAATTAACATGCAAGGAAATTATGTAATAAAATATATTTGATGTGAATTAAATATTATGTACATTTATTAAAATTCATATTGTGATGAAGCATTTACACGTGTAGGGTTACACATGATAAGGAAATGTGTGTAGAAGTGGAAAAACGAAAGATTTTGTGATAGGGCCTAGTGGTCTCTAAGGTTCTCGTTAGTTTTCACGAAACGCTATGCTAGCTTGTTGTTACAGACATATTGATGAAAACAAACGTTGAAACAGGATCGGATAAAGGAGGTGTAAGGCACACAGCACACTGAACAATGGATTTGTTGAGTTGAAGAATTAATGTACTTGCTTACCTCTTTTTACCTAAAACGTGGATTTTTTTATACTTAAGCCTACCAAACTGACTCTACTCTGCTCGATGGAAAGCATGAAATAATCAAATATCATCACCAATCAAATACTTTGAATTTTTTATAATAAATAAATATACACACGCGTATGGCACATACTTAGCATTGTAGAAAATGTCTGGCAATAAGAAAAGTATTTCAGCTAAACCTAATTAAATACAAAAAAAAAATTACGCTTCTTAAAATGATTTTAAAATCCAGGATTATTACCTACACAGACAGGATGCGCACTAATGAACGCAACCACTCTCGCCAGCCAGACAGCCCGGAATCTAACCGAAAGAGCAAGATGGACAACATATCACAAAATCAGCTGACCTGAAATTCTTTCTCGAAAACGTTGCTAGCTCCTATACGATTTATCTATATATGGAACGAGGCCATGTACAATAAATATGAATATCATTTTATTTATTTATTTAAAACATTTACAGAATTATTACTCCAATACAACATCTATACAGATAAATAAAATTTGAGTGTCTGTTTGTAATATTAAAAAGCGGTTAATAAATAAATACTTCGGACGTCTTACACACAACGTCATTTAGTACAAAACTAAGCAGAGCTTGTATTATGGGTACTGCTAGTAAACAACAACAACTAACGGGCGAGCATTCTTTCCGCATATCGTCGTGACTGGTAACGGCAACACCGAGTGTATAGATAATTATGATCTCCGCAATTCTCTCGCCCGTAGAGTCAGCCCCTAAGCAACATAAGGCGATTCACACACTGCACCGCGCTTCGTCGCGTAGTGCCGCGTCTTAGCCCATTGCCGTCAACTGCTGAGCGAAGGCATTTCCACCAAAAAGCGTCAAACATTCCGGTCTTGGACAGTCTGCATCCATCAGCTGCCAGTCATTTTCGTGACTTCGTCGGTTCATCGAGCCCCGGTCATTACCGATGAGTAATAATCCGATATTCTGTTTGAAATGCTATATGATTCTATGCTATCTAATAATATTATAGCTGCTGTTATTGATAAATAATTCAAAATTTTCTTTTCCAAAACGCTTTCAAAATCCCCGTGTATATTATACACCTAGTTTGTCTAAGTGAGTTTATTATATTATTAACAATTACCACATTACATAGTTACAAAAGGAAACATACTAATTATGTTAGATATGTAGTGAACATATAAAAGGCGGCCTTATTTCAAAAGACCATCTCTTCCAGGCAACCTTAGGATGGATCAAAATGCATCGGACAGATACTAGTAGTTAATTGTGAGATACTATTCATTATTGAATAAAATTGTTTTAATTTAATAAATTTGTCTTATATTGTTATTCACGTGTGTCATGTGCTGGAGGTCTCAGCTTCAAATTTTGAGTCATACTAAGTATTGTTATTATCTACAGATATTTATTTTGCAGTTTTTGATCTTTAATTTTAACTTGGATATGATACCTATTGCACTGTAGTCTATGATCTTGGTAACACCAAAGTATTCAATTTCCTGTTTACATTTGTTTGGAGTTTGCCAGAAAAAATATATATTCATATTTTATGAAATAGTTATAACAAGTTTTAACTAGCTCTGCCCAGACAGGTGTCGGTTATCGAGATATAAAGTAGCTTATGCCCTTCTCCAAAGTCCAACCTATCTTTATACTAACATTCATCCAAATTGGTGAAGCGGTGAAACTGTGAAATCTTAACAGAATAAATAATACATAAATAATAAATAAACATTTCGGACATCTTACACACAATTATCTAGTCCCAAACTAAGCAGAGCTTGTACTACGGGTACTAAACAACTGATATAAATACATAAACATACTTTTTTTTGCAAATACATACATATTAAGTATACATAGAAAACACCCAGACTCCTAAACAAATATTTGTGGATCACACAAATATTTAGTCCGACTAGGGAATCGAACCCGAGACCTCTTGATCAGCAGCCGCGTACGCTAACCACTAGACCAACAAGGCAGTCAAAGACAGACAGACAGAGAAAGATAGACAGACAGACAAACTAATTTTGAATTTTCATATTATTTAACTTTCAGTAACGGTTCTGTTATTAATTGTTACATTGATCTTACAGACTTGATAAAATCAAACGAGTCACCTTAGGCCACCTCAACCACAACAGTCGCATGCGACACTACCACTATGGCGATTCACACAGTGCACCGCGCTACGTCGCCTAGCGCGGAGTGGCAGATTTTAATGTTATATGCAAGTACATCGATTAGTATAGAAAACACGCCAGGTCCAAAACACCGAACACACGCCACGGCGCGTGAGCTGGCAGATTCTGCAGCCGCGCGCGTAGGCGGGGCTGTCTGCAGCAGTAAACATATTTATATACGAAATTGAACAATGCCCAGCAATTTGGGATATGAAATGCAAAGAATACAGACGACGACGACCAAATGAAAGGAAACTTCAGTTTGGTGCGGGCCATGTACAAAGCCGTCAGGCGCGGAGGCGCGGTAAAATCTGCTCGAAGAGGCAGATCTGCTCCTCCGTCGCTGTGCGCGTGATCTGATGCCCCGCACTTCTTCTCCCGATTCTCGACTATGCCGATGTCAGCTATCTAAATCTCACTGAAGCACAACTTGATAAGCTTGAGCGACTACAAAATCTCTGTATACGATTTGTATTTGGCCTACGAAAATACGATCATGTCTCTGAATTTCGTCAAATGCAAAATCAAGTGGCTTCCAATTCGCTCTCGCCGGAATACTCATATCCTTACTTTTCTTTATAACATCTTGTTTAATCCCAGAGCCCCTTTCTACCTCAAAGAACGGTTTAAGTTCCTTAATGACACACATAACAAATGCCTAAGGTCATCTGAGAATTTGAGACTGGCGATGCCTCTGCATTCCACAAAGTTCTATGACCAGTCCTTTACGGTTGAAGCTGTACGCTTGTGGAATGCATTACCAGTAAACATTAGAAAAGCGCAAACAATAACTAGTTTTAAGAAAATGATTCAGGAATTTTATACTTCTTAGCTAATCAAACGCAAAATTTGGGTATTATGTGAATGCTTTAGTTATAATATTATTGATAGTTATTTAGATATTGTATTTATGCATATCATTGGTATGTATGTATATATATAAATATGTGTGTGTGTGTGTGTATATGTATATGTATATGTGTATGTATATGTTATATTCTCTCTCGTTATATTCATTAGTAGGTAGATTATAATTTTTAAACTCATTGCACCGTCAACTACTGCTTTCCAGATCATTTTAATCCATCCTAAGGTTGCCTGGAAGAAATTGCTTTCAGCAATAAGGCCGCCCTTTGTACATTACATTTAAGTCATTTCTGCTCTGTTTTATGAATCTGTAACACGGTGTACAAATAAAGAGTTATCTATCTATCTATCTATCTACGCGCGTGATTTAATGCCCCGCACCTACGCGCGTGATCTGATGCCCCGCACCTACGCGCGTGGGCGCGTGGCCGGTGTGTGAATTGCCTGTTACCGAGGCAGTCAATGCAACGAAACAATTGTACATTTAACTTTTCTTAACAATTCGGTATCTGCATTCTGCATGTAAATTATGTTATGATGATAATGTGTATTACTAATTACCTTACTATTTGCAAATGTGGATATAAATAGATAAACATAGATAGATATGTTTACATTATTCCTCCAATTATTTCTCAATACCTTGAAATGCGTAAACATTAGATAAGTAATGAGGATAACCTAACAACCCTCTTAAATGGTTCGAATCGATAATTTTTATACAATTGTTTTGGAGATGTGTGTATATGCATTTAGGAAAACAAAAATTAAAACAAAACACTCTCTGAATACAATTATAAATTATTTGAAACTAAGTGGGTGTGGTGTGTGATTAGATCGTGTATTTTAACACGTTCCGGGATACAACGTCGAGAGGCAATATTTTAGATTTGCGTGATATGACATCACGCCTTCCGTAGGCGTGTTCAATTTAGTTAGGTTATGAAAGAGAAGTTAATCGCCGATTTCAATATGCATGGGCAACGATCAACGTTAGGAAAGCTCCGTGACTTTTTCTAATCCAACATACAACGACGAGGTAATTAAGGAATGCCCATAATACAATGATATTATAAAAAAATATCATTGCCATAATAGGTCTGGAGTACTCCGTATCTTAAATACCGGAGAGTGGGGCATATTAGTGGGCAGTACTACCCTCACACAGAAGATCAGCCTGAAATGACAGCATTCGTGCTGTTGTCTTTCGTTAGTGAGTGTGAGACGAGAAGCCCAATCACTAAGCCGCCATGGTGTGTGTCACCATGCTGCATTGTATTCACTCATAATTATGAGGGCGGCCCCTACTCCTGAATTCAACTCATGATTTCCATCAAACAGTAGAGTCACTTTGGTAATAAAAGTAATATAAATAAATAAAAGTGTCTAACCATGTTTCGGCATGACTAATCTTCTGATGGAAATGCCACAAAACTATGATGAAATAATTAATATAGAAGCAAAAACATGTGATGTGTGTGATGTGAAATAGTGTTAACAGTTTTTTTCTTCAGAAATTCTCCCACACGAATTTTAAAGTAGGTAAGTTTGTTTTTATTTATTTTATATATGATAATATATCTGGTTAATAACTTAAATGAAGTAATAAACTTACTTATGCCAAGACGCTGAATAAATTAATGTAATTTATGAATACAACTAAGAGAAACACTATAGAGAGACGATACTCCATTACGGTATATGTACCTAGTTCACAAATTAAATTTGTAACGGAAGGAAACGAATTTGACTCGGCGAGTGGTGATTGGCGAGGTGCGGCGAGGAGAGGTGGTGTGAGGTGGGGGAGGCGCGGCAGTGGTGAGGCGAGGAGAGGGGCTAAGACTATAAAAAGAGCTGTAATTGCGAGACCGAGTTGCATTATATAATCATTTGTTGTGAACAAGTTGTCATATACATATGTTTAATTACTTTAAAAATAAATCAGTTATAAGTCTCAGTTTGGCGTATTAATTCTCACATTAGTATCGTCGTTACAAATTAGTCCTTCAACTCGCTCCGCAACTTTTGACGAGATGAAGCATTTTATTTTAAAGTGATGAAACTAACTTATAATTGTCATACGATAACCTTACATACTCACCAGGTCAACGTAATATGTAGAGATGCCTCTATATTATATGAGCATCTATAAAGTCTATTTATAGATAGCTTTACAATAATAAGAAAGAGATGACATCTTATACTCTGTGGACTGGATGGTTCCTTGTGTTGAACTACTTAGATTTTTGAGGTGCCCTAAATGTATTTTATTGATAATCTTATAAATAACAAAAACAAAATCATACAAAGGTGTTTATTAAAAAGCATTGAGTTGTTATCTAAAGCTTTTATTTATGCCAAGAATAAATTCAAATTCAAATTAGTTTTTTTGAGTTAACAAATGTACAAAGAACGTATAATTGATGTTGGACCTTATAAGCAAAATATGCCTGTTTACGGAGGGACCGCTCTCTCAAATACAATTGTGTTATATATTTTTATTAAACGCGTTTACATATAAAAAAATAAAATATTTAAAAAATTAAAATTAATATAAACAAAACATACCATACCCAAAAATACTATAAAAAAAAAAATAGAAATAAAAAAAACATTATGACAGAATTGTGTGTGTGTGCGGTGTGTGTGTGTGTGTGTGTGTGTGTGTGTGTGTGTGTGTATGTGTGTGTGTGTGCGTGTGTGTGTTTGTATGTCTGAAGATTATATAGGTCTGTGCAAATGCATGTTTATGCGAATGTGTTTACACGTTCTGATTATTGGACACTATTTAATGTGCTCTAGGAGTGTCTCTGTGGTTTGATAAGTGAGTGGCTCAATTCAGTTTAATATAGTCATTATATATATTTCAATATAGTCAGCCTATAGCAGTCCACAGCTGGACATAGGCCTCTCCAGTTGCACGCCACTTAGTCTTTTTGTCGTCATAGTATTGAGATGAGTAAATATTTATGTATTTGTTTATTTTGTTGTATAGCTGTGACGATCGTTCTTCGTATTGTCTACTAGCAAAAGATGTCGAAGTCTGAGGGATTTGTGCCACAAAGTATTTTCTTCTTTTAGACAGACAAGCCGGATTCTAAGGAAGGGTTCTATGTTTTTTTAGAATAATATTAAGTACCCAGTAAAGTTTTCTAACTGAGAGTAGGTTGCTAATGTGGTAGAGACCATCCGTAAGGAACCTGGTGTTTTTAAAGTACATCGACATTATCATTGCATGTTGTGCTCTCGCTGACTCAATGAACTGACTTTTTGCCGATCCTCCCCAGATAGGGATACAGTACTGCAATACCGACTGGACCAAGGCAATATTTATCTCATTCAGGAGATTTCTAGTAGTGCCTTGTCTGCAGTTCACTGTTTTAGGAACGACATGTCTTAGCATTCTGAATACCCAGCTAAGTTTTCTAATTCTGTTAGATACCAGTTCAACTTGGAGATACCATGATAATCTCTGGTCAATAACCACACCAAGATATTTAATTTGAGACACTTTTTTTGATGGTTGGACATGTACATAAATTATTTCTATCAGTACACACAAGTATTTGTAAATTAAAATCTTCACTTAGCTTGGAACTATTATAGATACTGAAACACATATAAACTCTTTTGCAAAAAAAACGGGTACTTAAGCAAAGAACTATTTTATAGTTAGGTACTATTTGTTTGTTTGACAATTTTAGGTATTGTTATCCTCAGAATTTTATAAATTAATTAGGAAGGAATAGTTTTCATCAGTTTTATCATAACATTTTGATTAAATTATTGAGAAATAATGTTTAATTCATTAAAAGTAGATAAAAGTTTAGTATTGAGTGTGACCCCCTCTTGCTGAAATCACGGCTTGCATTCGTCTGGGCATGTTAGCGAGTATATCTTTTATGGTTTCTTGGGGAATACGTTCCCACTCCGCGGTAATCACATTCTTTAGCTCTCTGATGGTCTGCGGAGCCGGCTGCACTGATCTCACTCGTCGCTTCAGAACGTCCCAGACATGCTCTATGGGACTTCCTTTATGTATCGGTGTCCAGTCAGTGTACCGTTTTCGATGAAGACTAACTCCGTACGATCCATAGAATTTATTCCTGCCCAAAACATAACAGAGCCCCCTCCATAAGGTGTGATTTCTTCAAAATATGCCTCTGCAAAGCGTTCTCCTCGTCTACGTAGCACTCGCTGACGTCGGTCATCACCATGCAGAGACATCCTGGCTTCATCGGAGAACAATACCCTATCCCAAACTTCATGAGTCCATGACACACAATTTCGAGCGAAGCTAAGCTTGGCAACTCGATGTCCACGGAGTAATTTAGGGCCGCGTGCCGGCACATTTGCACATTTCTTACTTCTTCGAGTCTGTTCTTGAGGTCCACATAAGAAGATTTGCGATTTCTCAACGCTTGACTTACTAGAAAACGATCATCACATGCTTCGGTACATGTCAATCTGCCAGAACCAGGCCTTCTCTTGACGGAATCGGTCTCTTGATAGCGCTGCTATGTCCTTTGAACTGTCGACCGACTCACATTTAGCCTCTGAGCCACGAAGCATTGGCTGCAACCTTCTTCAAGAAGCGCAATAATTTTGCTCGCTTTTATCACTTTATCTACCATTTTCGAGATTGCTAAACAGCAATAACAATACCTTTAAATGTCAAGGACATCAGATAATTTAATAAAAAATTGACAAAAAGTTAATTAGAGTCGATATTATCTTTAAGAAATTCGCGCCACAAAATGTAGTTAAAAGTTGTTTTCTTTGAAAACCAGGCTCAATCAAAAATTTTAATTTGGAAGGTACTCTTATAAACATTAAGGCACTTTTATAACTGGCCAGTAACATATTCAAATGATTAAAACCTTTTTGGTATTTTATTTTTTTCAGCCAGGAAGAAAATCGAAACCGCCCGTTTTTTTTGCAAATGAGTGTAGTTAGTTTTTGAAGAGTTCAGGGTCAGTAGGTTATTTTTTAACCATGTCGCTATTGTAGCCATTCCCCCATCAGCATTCTGTTGAACCTCACCCCATGAACGACCAGTGAAGACTACAGCAGTATCGTCGACATATGACAAGATCTGTGCATTTTCTATTTTTAAGTTACAGAGGTCGTTTATATAAATTAAGAACAACGTGGGACCTAATACACTCCCCTGGGGAACACCATATGTAACATCAGCTTCATCTCCAATACACTCACCCACCTTCACCCTCTGTCTACGTTTAGGTAGCTTTTAAATAAATTGAAGGTTGTGCCCCTAACGCCAATATAATACATTTTTCTTAAGAGGATTGGGACAGAGACGGTGTTAAATGTATATTTGAGATCTTAAAATACCGCATTGGCTTATAATTATTTATATGGTCTCTGTCTCCTCCTTTATGTACTGGAGTAACTAGGACTATTTTCAATGCGTCATGAAATATACTTCTTGAGAGTTGAGATCTTATCCCAACCAGGAGAACTATCAGATTTGGGGCTCATTAAAATACATTCGACTTCATCTCTGTCTGTATCCAGTAGAACAAAGGAATTTAGCCGAGAAGGCAAATTATTTATTGGAATGTATGAGTTCACACCTGGCTGAAGTTTCTCGGCGAGATGCTTTCCAATTTTTACAAAATAATCGTTTATGTAATTAACTGACTCTAAAGAGGTCAATTTAAAATTTAACAATGTTACGGTGTCGTTAAGTAGTGTTGGTAAAAGTTATGTTTTTACAGGGATTTTTGTTATTTTTTACTGATTTGGAAATCAAGTCCCTTTCATATTGCCTGTTCTTGCAATAATTTCGATACCTTCTATACCTATGTTATTTTTAGTATTTCATTATATTCATCATTTTTAACTTGTTTTTGAAGCTTGTTTCGATTTCTTATGCGGCATAATATGCCTTCTGTTATCCAAGGCTTATTAATGCGCCTATTATTTGGAATATTTACATAAGTAGTAATACCTAGTATCTATACAAGTAATTAATTTACATTTCATGAGAAGGTTGGTTAATACAACTGGGCCGCCACAAAATAATAATTCTGGCAGATTATTTTCCTGTAGATACTTGAGAGCAGTTTCAAAATTTATGCTAGTGGTTGATTTCTTTATATTTTTTTTAATTTCGATAATGCCAACAGAGCACAGTCATGGTCGGTGATGGTAGTATGCATAATGGCAATTAAAGCAGATACTTTATTTCTATTTATTTTAAGCATAAAATGGTCTAAGCAATTTTGGTCTCTTGTTGGAATAACGCATTGAGATAGTGTATTCTATTATTACTAACAAGAAAGTAATTTTTTTGACAATTACATCTCGTAGTTACCTATTTGACCTCTCTCTGTTTTGTTTTCATCTCATTCATACATCAAAAGGGCATTCCTCCTTTCTAGGGTTATGTCGTCTTTCGTATTGAGTTTCGCTTAAGATCTTGTAATCATAATCCCGGAAGTGCAATAAGTCCTCAAGCACATTCTTTATGTTGAACTGCGTAATGGCTTTGAAAACTATAGGCGCTTTCTGAATACCAGCTTCTTTATGTAGATCTTCAAAATATTTTATCTGAAATGATGAATAAAATTTCGTTACGAAGTTGCTCTTTTTTGTTTGAAATTATGAAATAATCACAATCAGTTAACAGTTTCATATATTTTTAGGGTTCCGTAGCCAAACGGCAAAAAACGGAACCCTTATAGATACGTAAAGTCTGTCTGTCTGTCTATCTGTCTGTCCGTCCGTATGTCACAGCCATTTATTTCCGAAACTATACGAGCTATACTGTTGAAATTTGGTCAGTCGATGTATTCTGTGAACCGCATTAAAATTTTTACATAAAAATAAAAAAAAAAAACAATACATTTTGGGGGTCTCCATACTTGGAGCTGAAACTCAAAATTTTTTTTTCATCAAACCTATACGTGTGGGGTGGGGTATTTATGGATAGGTGTTAAAAATGATGTTGAGGTTTCTGATATCAATTTTTTTCTAAACTGAATAGTTTGCGCGAGAGACACTTCCAAAGTGGAAAAATGTGTGTCCCCCCCCTCTAACTTCTAAAATAAGAGAGTGATAAAACTAAAAAAAAATATATGTTATACATTACCATGCAAACTACCAACGAAAATTGGTTTGAACGAGATCTAGTGAGTAGTTTTTTTTTAATACGTCATAAATCGTAACACGCAATTTACCTTTCATCCAATCAATACATTAGTATAAAAACATCTATGAAAGTTACAACGAACTACAAGAACTTTTATATGATGTTACTTGCTGATACGGAACCCTTCATGGGCGAGTCCGACTCGCACTTGGCCGCTTTTTTTACTTTTACTTTTAGGGAGAAAAGTGATAACGACCATTGAGCTGTAATTACTACATATAGCTGAATGAAAATGACCGTACTTATTTATTTAAAATTTAATGCACATTCCATACAGAGGCGAACTTAATGCCATGAGACATTCTTATCCAGTTGACCATAATTATGCTGATGTAACTGAAAAAAATGTAACTCAAAAATTTCAAAATTCAGATTTTCTCACAAAACGCGTGTTAATCACACAAAGGATATGCAGAATTCAATAGTCGTTCAATTACGAAGAAAGTAAGCGATTTGCGAGATCAGACTTATCTTTTTAAACGACCCCCCTAGCCGAGTTGCAAATGTTTTACGTTTTCTATTCTATACTCCATTTTATTTCTCTATTCTATATAGTAATTTGGTATTAGTTACTCCGTGGTTCAGTGTTTTTTGGTCGATGACACTGTTGTATTTGGAAGTCGCCACAAATACTTTATAGCTCGGAAAATCATCAAGAATGAAGTGGTGTATGTTTAATATTCTTTACCATTTTTAATTTTATCTCGAATAACTCATATACAGGAAAAACATGAGTATGTGTAAAAGTCGTGAAAGTCTAAAAACAGTCTATAGTACCTACATATTCAAAAAACTTGATTTATGAAAACAACACTAGCTTACCAAGTTAACCAGGTTGTATTATGGGAAAATTTTTAGCACTAACCTCATCAAGTCCAACGCTGTTGACATTTGTGATTTTGTAGCCTTCATGTCTGAGCATGTGCAACTGTTCGAGCCAGTGTTGTAGCATCTTATCTTTAGAGGGTAATTTGAAACGGCCTGCTGCTAACGCTGCTGAATATTCAGCCTGTTTACAAAGAATTTTTGCATCAACATTATAGTACCAATCTTTAAAGGTCCACTGATACAGGCCTCTACTTCGAAAGTAGGTTTTAGCCTAAAATACCACGCTGAAACATCCATCGATAAGATTACGTAGCCACAGTCTTGCCAGTCCCCAAACCACACTCGGTCAGCGTGGGGACGTAGCGCATTAACCCTCTCCTGAGAAGAGACCTGGGCCCAGTAGTGGGACGTTATGGGTTGTCGATGAATACCACGCTGGTCAGACGGAGTAGACGTAGCTTAGGTTTTGTTTGAAGTTTTCCTTCTTTTTGCAATGATATAGTTATATAGCAAAGAAGTTAAGTTGTCACTACAACTGGATTCTGCTCATGCTTTCCATCAGGCAGAGTTGTCACTTTAGCAGGCTAACATATAACACACCATACACACGAATGCAAACAATGCATTATGGTAATCAGTACTATGGCGGCTTGTTGAGATGTTTCTGCATAATTGGACATCTTTATCATTGGGCTTCTACATCATTAGTTAGGTTTAATTTAGCGGACTTCATTGGAATCTTGAACTGTTATTAATGCAATGCAATTTGAAATTTATCAAGAACTAACCTGACCGTCCAGAATTCTCAAGAAAGCAGTCTTTGATATTCCAACGAATGTCATTGTGGGCTGGTTTATATTCACCACCTTTTGATACAGTGGGAACACGTAGTTCTCTGTCGCGGTAATACCGCTTGATAGATGGTTTAAGAATGGAAGGTAGTATTTGAAACCTGAAATTTTTAAAAAATGTTAATTGCTCTTAGAACCTTGATTGATTTTTTATATTCACCAACATGTAAAATATCAGTTAAGCATGCTAAAATTTTATTAAAATAAACACCTATGCTGGGTAAAATATGAAACTAGAATCTATCAATGAAAAAAAAAACAGTGAGTTATATAGGTAAAGTGCTGGAGATGATTTAAATGGAAACTATTCAAGGTTATTTGATATTGAATACTATGACTATTCTATAGACTACAGATATTTAATGACACTACATAAGATGAGATAAACTAGACTGGCATTATGAAACTAAACGTTCATTTTAATACCTGTGCAATATATGACAATATCAAAGTCTTCAAAGCTGTCGTCCTCGAATACAGCACCGTTTGAGGTAAAATGTTTTATGTCCGGTTTAGTTATATATGTTTTAGGAAATCTGGGTGGATTGAAAGTTTGAAATTTTTTCATTATATGATGACTGTGCACCAACTTCGACGTTACATTGGCCAATTGTATGCCTAAGTCCATTCCTGAAGGTCCCCCTCCTATCAGTAGCACACGTTGATCTCGATAATCTTCTACATCTTTGTAAGCGTGACTATGTATAACTTTTCCTGTAACATAATAGGATAAAATAGTCTGTGATAAAAAATGTTAGACAACGTCCGCATTATAAATAATTCTGTATCGCGAACTATGTTACAATATGAAAAGAACACGAATAGGTGATAGTTTAACCAATTACAATATACAAATAAATTTTAACTTAAATACCAGTTTTTTGGTTCCCAATCTTTTATTGACTAGGGACCACTTTGATCATTTTTTCTTAAAGAACTACACATGTACGAGTAAAAAAAAAACGTGTGTCACTCGGGGACTGCCGCGGTATAGGTAACAGCAATTATATTTATTTATTTATTTCTTATTTATGCAGTATATTTTTTCTTTTTTATTAATTCAAGTTTACAAAACAATATACACTGTCTTTTTACCAACATAAATTCTAACACTATTATTGCCAAACAATATAATCATCCTACCAACCGAAAGACAATTACAACTAAACAGAGAACATAATAGTAATATGAGCATATCTATGGAATAAAAAAACACTAAGATTCAATTATCAAAAAACACAATACAAAGCGTCCGCGTCCTCCAGTACCGTCGTACTGGAGGACGCGGGCGCCTACGATATCCCTTCTATTTGATTAATCTATGACGCATGCCAGACGCTATACTGGAGGACGCGGACGCTATGTATTGTGCCTACGATATCCCTTCTATTTGTGGCGCCCGTTATTTGTCCTTTCACACTGCAGTCACAATCATATTCTCTATCCTTTTTAACACGGTGTTTTAGGTTTTTTCGTTACGAAATTTCTTGATTCGGTCGCCGCGCTCAAAGTCCGCGATAAAAGCCATGCAAAAGCTTCTTTCTTTTCTTTACCGAAAACAAACACATTGGTACCACATGTATATCGTATTAGGAAGCTTAGTATTTTTTTTTAATCAATCTGATTTTTAAGCATATGTCTTCTGTACAAATTCAGAAATCCTATTTTTGTTGATAGGATGAAAAATCTTACAGATTGCCTGTTTGCGGTTTATTGATACCACTAAAATCCATCCCAACGGTACGGCGCACTACTCTGGGAGTTTCCGGACCATGTTATTCACCTCTATCCTATTCCATACCGCAGCACTAAATTTACCACCAGAGATCCCTATTCTCTGTAGACCCGCAGCCTAGTCAAAGGCTCAATTTGCCGACGACGTCTTCTTCACTCACCAACGGCCTTCTTGTGATCCAAGGTTTAGTGGTCTTTTTCAGTAGCACTGGGACAGGTCTCATCTCATTTTATCGACTAGAACATCGTTTTCAGATGCCTTCGCGGGGCATTCTTTCAGCGTGTGTTGGACGACGTTCGAATCAGCTTTGTAATGCTGGTATTGTGCCATATCTTTGCATCCAATCCGGTATAGTACCTGAGTCAATCAGTAGGTAACGCAATCTCCCTCCTTACCTAATATAAAAAATAATCATTAAACAGAAAGGCATTGATAGCGCCTTGGCGATATTATGGCGTTCATATTCGAAGCTTCTATGCCCCGAGTGGTTTTTCAAATTAATTGAGATGCTGGAAATTTGGCATAAATGTTAATAAAAAGTTTAGTAAAAAGAAGGTCCTTCGATTGTATTAGTTTTAAATAATATAGTCGGTGTCTTTAATTTATTAGATTCATATCATTATTACCTTTGTATAATTCTTGGCCTTCTAAATGAGGTATATAGGGATTGTTGTACTTGCCGCTCGCAACAACCACAAAGGCACATTTCTCCGTCACAGTTTTATTGGTGTCTGTTTTTAAATATGTGAGATCCCAACTTTTCTCTTTTCGTTCTACCCATTTAACGTGACTGCGAAACTGAAATTATTGATAATTCCACAAAAAAAATTAAATAGAAATACAAAACAACTACAGAAATTGTTACCAACCATAATTATTATACAAAATAATATGGCAAACACAGGTAGGTAATAGTTTACTTTTATCTACCAGTTTAAAAATATGAAGTTTAGTAAGTAGAAATCAATGGATATACGAGTATTATTGCCTTTTCGTTATATATGTGCCATTATAACAACGAAAATCTTTCTTACCTGAACATTTTTGACCAAGTCAAAATCCCTAGCAAAGGCTAGTAAGTACGTATGAAAGCAGCTACCAGTAGCATAAGACACCGAACCTTCTGGAAAAGGGTAACCACTGATTTCCATCACCTGTGTGGGTACATTTGTTCTGAAAAGTCATTTTACTGTTTTTAATGGTTGGCAAGTAAGGCAAAGAGTGTGATCATCTAAAAATAGATTAGGAGGCGATAGAAGATAGGGTAGTGATCTCATTGCAGTAAGATTTAACCGAGCCATAAAGTCGCCGTTGGAGCCATTAGCGAAGGAGAGTTAGAAGCTTCCTTTGGGATAGCACGACGTCGATTCTCATTATGATATGGCCTGATATCATAACCCAGTTCTACAGCCGTATAGTGGTTACTAGTTACAGCGCATACTCTCACATCCTCCTGCCTCATCAAGAAGCCGCAAAGAGATTTTCCACACAGTCAACAAAAAAAGGTGCTCGAAAGATAACGATATCAATACTTAAATAGGTAATATAAATTAGTTATGATAGGTCTTTTTACAAAAAAGTACCTTATATTCTTATATTGATTCGTAAATAAAGGCATCCCGAATTCATCAGTTCCGGTCCTAGGATCAAATCTCCAAGTGCCTCCAATGAAGCTAGTGCCCTCGAACACTTTGAAGTTAAGGCCATATTCCTTCATGTGTCGAGCGGTGGCTAAACCTGCATAACCAGCACCAATTATGCATACTTGAGACTCTGGGGAGGAGGACTGTAACAAAGAATAATTTGTTATATAGTCGCTTGCTCGCTGTATTGAAAAGTTTTCATAGAAACAATGACTGGAATAGAATTAATTTAAAATAAATAATATTGAATTTGAAATGTTTGATTGTTGTATAATTATGTTGATATTTAGGTTCCCTGTTAAGATAATTTTATGATTTTCCGCATCGTCGTATACGTCGTTAAGACTATTATTGAAGTTATTATTTTTTCTTTGGTAGATGATGAGGGGATCGGTATTTAGCAACCACACAGATAATGTGCTCTATGTTACAAACGAGACAGTTTTATTCTGGAACCCTCCAGGGCCGTAGCTAGAGTCGAATTTGAGGTAGGGCAGCATTGGTTATTGGTAGGGCGGAAGTAAAAAAAATATCATAATTGACGTAGTCAAGTGTTGAGGATATGTTGACCAAGTCCAATGTTCATTTTCTCAATGGCATATGACATATTATATGCCAAAACAAATGCTAAGTAGGTCGGATATGGCAGTCATTCCTCCAGTTGTCTACAACAACCAGAAGATAGCTCTGAGTGCAGTAGTAAATAACTTGCGGCTATATATGGACTCTACACTTGATTGGTGGGCACAAGTGACACATGTCAGCCAGAAAGTTACTTCGTGTCTTCGCGCTTTATACCGTCTTAAAAACTTCCTTCCCGCTAAAACCAAGGCTACGCTTATGCAGTCCCTAATAAATCCCCTGATCGATTATGGTGATGTGTTATTTTGACCTGCCTACCTCCTTAATCAACCCCTTCTCAATAACTGCATTCAATTCGTTTTCGTTTCAATTCTCAAATATGTGTCTGCTTTACGTTCCCAGCTGCAATGGCTTCCAATTTGACAGCGCCGCAGTTTGCGTGCACTCACTTCTCTTTTTTCTTTCCTCTACTCCCCATCCTTACCCGAGTACCTCGTACCTCACTTTTGTCTCTTATTCTCAAACCATGACCGAAACCTTCGGTCAAGGAACAATATGCTACTCCTTTACCCCCCTCGCACCTCTAATTTCATCAATTCTTCCTTCTTCGTGCAGTTAGAATGCGCTACCAACTGAAATCAGGATGTCCACAAACAGCCTCACATTCAAAATGAAAGTACGTGATTTACTACGGAATGAATTGGCAGAACGATCACAACGTTAATACCCGACTGAGTATTTATATACACAATATATATAATTACATTTATTTATATATGTATGTCTATGTATGCCTGTTTATATGTGGATTTATGTGTGTATGTGTATATACGTATGTTTATATACATGTCTGGTATCTTCATCCACTGTTATAAACCCTAATGTAATAATAACAGTAAATTTGTGTATATTACTTACAACTATAAAATTTGAAAAAATGAAAATGGTTTACAATAAAGGTGATACCTACATTTACAACTACCTTGTCAGGTTTTATATCCTAAGCCTGCACCTACCACATCATATTCCTACATCACCTGAAGGTTGACTGGCAGAGAATGCCACATGGCATTAAGTCCGCCTTTGTGCTACATGTGCATTAAGTTTAAAATAAAATAAAATAAATGTGCTCCGAAGCTCAGGCTCCTAAATCAAGCACCACGTATATCACTGACCTCTAGGTCAGTGATGTACATTCAATAGCTCCTCGTAGACAAATAATTTGTCTAGTAGAACATGAGTATTGATCAATAGGTCTGTTAGTGCCACGGAAAGGCGCCGCCGGAAAACGGCGCGCAGGAGCTTCGCCCGACTCCTGTGTCAAATGGAAGAGGGCTACTGGGTCCAGTGCGGGTTAAAGAAGTTACGCCCAACATTTGTAACACGTAAGCTCCGCTTTGCCACCTGGAACATTGGCACCTTAACCGGTCGTGCGAGGGAGTTAGCCGATGTACTCTCCAGGCGGAGGGTAGCCGTAGCGTTCCTGCAGGAGACTCATTTTTGTTCATTGGGAATGGCTACCAACTGATATACACAGAGGCACCTGGTGGAGAGAACGGAGTGGCCGTGGTGCTTGCCGGGTGGCTTCAGACTGGCATTTTAGAGTTGATGTAGCGACCGTCTTATGGTCGTAAGGGTGCTTATCGATGGAATTATTACCCATCTGATAAGTGCTTACGCGCCACAGGCAGGTTGTAGCGAAACCGTAAAAATGTCGTTCTGGAGCCAATTCAGGGAGGTTCTTCGCGGCATTCCTTTGTAGCAGGGAATCGTTCCGGGTGGTGATCTAAATGGGCATGTGGGTGAGGGTTGTGTGGAGTTTAAGCGTGTTCATGGCGCCGGATCAGGTGGTGGCGGCTTGATGAAGTCACGTCTCAAAAGTTCGCCTTGACCTTCAATGACAAGTGCGCTGGAGCTGAGAGCAGATTGGTTCAAGACAGTTGGGACAAGATTCAGGCAGCTATTCTTGATTCGGCGACAGCGGTACTGGTCGTGTCTAAGGACGGACGCAAATGTAACAGGGATACTTTTTTTTCGTAACGTCGGTCCTAAGTGAAATAAAAATAGGCCAAGTGCGTGTCAGGACACGCACAGGAAAGGGTTCCTCAGTCACCCATAATGGTACGTGGATTGGAAATCGTATCCAATGGATAATTGTTCTGTTTACGTATTAATGCGTTAATTTTGTATGACATTTTCTAAGTAAGCGTATTTTTTTTTCAAATCAAATCAAACCATTTTTTTTCAAATAAACCATACAACGACACTTTTGAAACGTCAAGTAGTCAGTCAGTAGTCTGTTCCAATTCGTAGATCCTATGGAGAAGAACAGACAAGAAACTCCATGGACACTCTTTTCCAATATTGTTTTTACAATTTTTGGTTACATTGTTTGAGGCATTTTATTAAATGTGAGGACAATGTAACGATGCTGATATTTACACAGGTATTGTCCAAAAATAATTAAACAATAAATAGAAGTTGTGAAATGACCAGCCCCGACTGGCGGCGCCCGTGTCACGAGCATGACCTATGCACCAGCCATCGTCCAGTTCAACCATATCGTAGGGAGCCGAACGACCCACTACACACGCCAACCCCAAGAAGGCTTTTGAGTGAGCATGACATACTCACAACCGCCAGTCAACAAACAAACTTATGCTACTAGTGACTACAAAGTGCTCACATGTACAATTCAAAATGTTCGCAGTTATACAATAATAAAACTATTTATAAATATGCTACTCTCTAAGAGTGCGATAAATATTTGGAACATGTCAATAAAAAGTAACTTATTATGCAATAATGTTAATAACAATAATAATAATAATAAAATAGAAATGTCATACAACAAGATACAATAATATCAATAATACGTACATGTCAGAAATATGGTTATCCAATGTCAAAAAAAAAAGAAAGAAAAATATAAGAATGTCAATCATTAAGATAAAATTAGCATATGCCAGAAATACAAACTAACTTCAAACTAACTTCTAAATAATTTGAAAATTAATCATGTGACTGTGGAGCAGGACCAGCATTAAGCCAAGCATTCTTGTCGGCAATGTAATCCTCTGATTTGTAATACGCTTGCTTACATAGTGTGCGCTTTACAACATTTTTAAATCGTTTCTCTGTTAAATCTAGTATGTTTTGAGATATTTTATTATAAAATTTAATACAGTACCCCATGGCCATAAAAGATGTATTTTTTTTTTCCAAAAAAAAAAAAAAGAAGTATGAACTTTTAAGAGTCTAAAACGTAGTTGAATTAATTTATCTTTATTCCTAGTATTATACCCATGTCTATCACATCTTTGATTGAAGAGATGTTAATTTTTTCGAACATACGTTATGTTTTCATAAATGTACTGACAATTGTAAAAGTTGTAACAGTTAAGCCTCCTTAACTCCTGAACCAACAAAGTTATCTGATCCATTATAGTTTTCCTTTAAAGTTCATTATATGGACCACTATCACGAATTTTCCCAGAATTTTGGAGCCAGCCGTTTAGCTTTTAGAGGGGGGGGACGCCCTGTTTTTACAAAAAAGTGGCCTTTAAAGTGAAATTAAAGTGAAACGGATACCTAAATCAAAAAATCGTCTTAGAAACCCTTTATTGTTTTTAAAAGACCTATCTAATGATACCCCACATGATAGGGTAGCCGCAAGAAAAAAAAAACATCCCACGTTACGTGTAGGGGAGGTACCCCAAATAATTGCAATCTATGGGACGGGGAGTACCGTCTGCTACACAGATATTGTAATTAAATAGACCTATTGCTTCATGTGATGCCGCTTCAAATGCCATACACAGAGCAAAGAATTATTATAATATGAAATGAATATACAAAAGTTATGTTCATAAAAGTTTTGAGTCCTATCCCTACATTTTTTTTATCTCAAACTACAAATAATTCAATTATAAAAAAATATCTTAGTTTTTGGTTTTTTTTCGGTAGGGCATTCTGATTTCAAGGTAGGGCATTGCCCTACAATGCCCTCCCCTAGCTACGGCCCTGGAACCCTCGCTCAGTTACAATCGTTTCTTCCAATCATGTTCTCTCCATTCTATGATTCAATGATCAATTGTACCTACATACTTAGTTATAAGTTCTTCTGAAATTACCTGGTGTTAAATAAAGTTATTAATTCTATTCATTATAATACCTTGAAATATACATTAATTTAATTTTTTTTGCAACGTCTTTTATTGCAGTTCGGCTACTTTTGGTGGTACGCTTGTATATTAAGGCTTATAGTTGTCCTTGATGTTAGTTTAAACCTAAAAACTTTTAGTTTTAGGTCGTTTATTATTTGTTTTCGATAAAAAATCATTGTTTAAAGTACGCAGTAAACAGTGCTAATTGCTTTGTTTGTAAAACTGATTAGCACATTTAATATCATTACTTAAATAATTTAAATACAATTCACAAATGTGTATTAAGTATTCAAATATACTAAAATATTCAAATGAATCGGTGAGTAATTAAGAGCTAATTGTATGTATTATGTATATATTTAGCAGTTGGCTATTTTATTTTAATAAAAATAAATAAAAATTGTACTATAAAGATAATTTTGATATCATTACACATACACGTACAGGAAGCATTAGCGGAATTGTATGTAAATAGTACCTACCTATATCTTGTAGATAAAATCGTTAGGCACTCAGAGCGCGAGCGTTGTTTGTAGGTATATTTTCAATTTTGAAAAATATTAAATAATATAATGTATTAAACTCATGATAACTTTTGAAAGGTATGTCCAATTTGAATCATTCAAAATGTAATTTACAGGTTATGATATGGACTTGAATATAAAGTTATAATAAAAATGTATAATTTATTTTAATAATAAATGTATCAGTGTTAAAACTTATGCTTAGTTTGTTCAGACGTAAATATTGAAAATTTTACCATGAAAAAGTAGTTATTGTGACGTAACTATAACAGTTAGACATAAAGTATAGCAAATGTTTTAGGTGATATTGATGTCCTCTATAAAAATGTAGTACCTAAATCACTTTGCTCTATTGGCAATAGTTTTCGCAAAATATTGATTTTGTTGGGTATTTTTTTAACAGCTTGGGTTACACTATCGAAGTTTTCATATGGATCCCTAAATTTTTATGAAAACATTCCATAGCTTATGTCCGTCAGGGATAATGTAAAATTCTAGTGGTGAAAGAATTTTTCATAACGGTCCAGCAGTTTAGGAGGCGATTCACTTCAAACAAACAATCAAATCTTTTCCCTTTATAATATTGGTATAGAAGATGATTTAGGGGGAGAGATTTCTCTTACAAGGGGGTGGAAGTCAGTCTCGATAGTTTTTACGTAGGTAAGATCACACAAAATACGCATGGTTAAAATAGTGTTATCCTAATGATTAAAATGATTCCATTCCACATGTTTCTAAACTTTGCTTAAAATTGTTGCTCGTAAAAATAAACATCAAACCAGTCAAAGGTGTATCAAACTTTCCGTTTAGATTAATAAAAATTAAATATCAAACCCTGCGCCTTTTCTTATTTTTCCTTATTTAGGGAAGGGTTTTGATCCCCTCGTCAATAGCTAATAAATAAATGGACCGTAATACTTAACTAAGTGAAAAATGTCTAACCTCTGAGAGCACGTTGCTTACTTCCAAATATATGTTTAAAACACATAATAACGTCTCCGCAGATAGACGCATTGTTACGAAACATAGATTTTCAAAATTTTCACAAAGTGTCCTTGCACTGCTCGATCACGACGAATACTGACACGGCTTAAATAGTACAATCCAAATGGTCTCTATCCGTTATGAAGGTCGCAGTCGTCAATGAAATTAATCCCTACTAATATTAATATTATAAATGTGAAAATAACTCTGTCTCTGTCTGTCTGTCTGTCGAGCTCCCACGCGAAAACTACTGAATCGATTTCAATGAAATTAATACACGCGGGCGGAGCCGCAGACGAAAGGTAGTAGTGAATAGTTGATGAAGCGCTCATAGCCGAGTGGCCTTAGTTGATTGGAAACAATCACCAAGGGTAAGCAACGACGGCGCGGTCGGACCTTAGATGGGTGACCGTTTGTGGCACTATATGTAATGAGCGTTTCCGTGATTCGGAGGTCACGTTAAGCAGTCGGTCCCGGTTGTTATCATAAGATAGCAGTCGTGAAGCTTAGTTGGAGGCCTTCGGGCGGCTTAAAAACATCCAACAGCAAGATTACGTAGCCACAACGTGTCTTGCCGGTCCCCAACCCGCACTCGGCCAGCGTGGGGACGTATGGCCTTAACCCTCTCTTGAGAGGAGACCCTGAGCCCAGCAGTGGGACGTTATGGGTTGTTGATGATGTTGATGAATAGTTGATGAAGAACCACATTCGAAAGTTGGCGAAATTGTCACATTGTTTTATGTATTTAATAATAATAATAAAATAATAAAAACTGTATTTATATACACACAGCACACAAACCAAAGTTAATTTTACATTTTGCCATTAATGAAAGAAAAAATAAAAATAAAACCTAAAATTTTTTTTAGACTGGTAACATTTGAAAATGTCAAGTGTTGATAATACTTGACATTTTCAAAGTGATGTAGGTAATGACGTGGATTGGTGACATATCATTATACATTTCTTCTTCTTCTTCTATTGGTGAAATGGCAACCAGTCGAATATCATCTATTTCTGCCAATGTCAAGTAGATAAAGTCTTCAATTACAAAGTTTTATAGTCTTCGTCGTAATGAATTTAATGATAAAAAAATGAGGATGAGATGAAATGGGGATGTCTTCCGAAAAAAAAAACAATCTCAATCATTATACACGTTTCTTTCGAAAAACTATTATCAAAGTAAAATTTAACACACTTTTAATCAATTTAAAAGACAAAGGGCTGTATTTTACTATCTATTTATTTTTTAATATCCTTACAGACTAAGTCAAATGCATTTAGTTACTTTATTCCTAAAAACGAATGAAACCTTTGTGTAAAGAAATTTGCAGTTTATTCATTTATGAAGTGGAGAGTGAAATGGAGTGTGAGCGGCACCGGTGTCTCGCGCAGTAAGTTGTGCGTCCGCGGCCGATCTTACATGCAGCCATCTGGGTCAAACAGGCCCACCCTCTCCAATACAACAACACGTTACGTATACCTTTAATAACCCTTAAGATTTAGGTGACAAGTGTGAGCTGCCTTCTGATACTGAGTTCATTATATTCGAAGACTAGTCGAGTCCCGCGGTGTTACCCGCGGTTATTATTGTAAATCCCGAGTAAGGCTGCGGAGAAAAGTTATTTATCATCAGCTTTCTGCCAGTGAAGGTTCCGTCAAAATCGGTCCAGCCGTTCCAGAGATTACCCGGTATAAACAAACAGACATACGGACAGTCAGAAATTCGAAAATTGCATTTTTGATTTAAGTAACATGCAGACTTTCATATGCATGTATTAAAAAAACATTCTTAAGATATTAGATACAGACATTATTATTATTATAGATATAGATAGGTCCAAAACTAGTAAAAATCGTCTAACGTAATAAATGAATGGCCCTTAATTCCAAAACCAAATAAAATTCGTTGTTCACAACAATAAAACCTTATTCATATATTGGTTTAAATACAATTAGGAAAAATAAAACAAAAAATTATGAAAATCAAAAAGACTAAAATTAAACTGAGTTATGGACTTTTCCTACTCAACATCCGAAGTCAAAATAATGGCTACTCTGTTACTTTAGTTTTTTATATTTAGCCTATCAAGATGACTCTACTCTGCCTGATGGAAAGCATGGTATAATCCAAGAGTAGGGGTCACCATCCTCATTGTGAGTATATACAACGCAGCATGGTGATCCACACTATGGCAGCTAAGTGAGATGATTCGTCAGCGTCATTGGGTTTCTGATCTAACACTCACCAATGTAATACGACAGCACAAATGGTGTCACCTTGATGGTGTAGGTTGATCTTCTGTGTGAGGCAAGGTTGCCACCTTTTCGAAAAAAAAAATCGGGACGTGATACTTATTATAGACAGTCGGTCAAATTTCAGTCTAATTCAGATCATGATAAAAAAGCAGTTTTTTGGAAAGGATAAAAGTTTTGTATAAACATTTACGTATTTATTTTTCAACTATTTTTCCATGCGTATTTTTTTATTGCTACGGGGCGCGTTCACTAATTTTATATCATTTTTCAGGGTTCCATAGCTTATTATTCATAACCCTTAAAGATTCGATACGTCCATTTGTCCGTCCTCGAATTTAAATCCGTCAAAACGGTTGGTGCTAAAAAGGTGTAACTGCATGGACATGTTTTTATTACGTCGACAATGTGCTGAAGTAAAATCATAAAAAAAAGGTAAAGTGGGGGCGATTTTTTTATTGTTAGGGGGGGTGTCATTAGATCGGTCATTTCTAAACATTAAGAAAGTTGCACTGACAATTTTTTGATTTCGATATCCGTTTGAGAGTTATTCAACTTTAAAGGGGATTATTTTTTATAAAACTCATGCCAAGGTGACTTTACTATGCCTGATGGAAAGCGTGAGTAAAATCCACAAGTGGGGGTCGCCATACTCACTGCAAATGCAAGCAGTATGGTGAACCACATTATGGCGGCTTAGTGAGATGCTTTTTCACGCCCCGCTTAAAGGACCCGGGATCATAGTAGGAAGGAAAAATATGAGCTGGCAATGAGTTCCAGTTTTTAACTGCTCGGCACAAGAAGGAAGACCCGAACCGTTTAGTTCTGGAGCGTACCAAACTGTCTCTACTCTGCTCGATGGAAAGCATGAGTACAATTTAAGTGTAGGGGTCACCATCCTTACGCTGTGAGCGGCAGCTAAGAGCGAAACGCCGAGCGGTAATATCAAAAGTATAAAAATGTACGAGGCACGCCACGAGTCGCCGCTCATAGCGAAAAAGCTAGCGGTTTTTGCCGAGCGAATTGCTACAGCGGCGAGCGGTATGGAGAGCGGCAGGAACAAAGGCACAAGTTAGTATGTGCGACGCCACGAAACAGAGCGGCGTGGACAGCGGTGCAGGAGTCGTCACTCCGCCATTTAACGCCGCTGAGTCCGTCGACTCAGCGGCGTTAAATAAAAACAAAAAATTTTAGACGATTTTATGGCGGTAATTGATACCGAGGCTTTTATAACAGAAATTTTAAATAGACCGCCTATATGGATGTCAAAATATCCCCAACATAAATATAAAAAGGTTGTGGGAAGAAATTAAACAATGTTTTCCGGAATATAATGGTACTTACGTTGAATTTAAATTGATAACACAAAAACATAGAACCTAGGTACCTACCAAACGAAGCTACTGATATGTTGACAAAACTACTGGTATATTTACGTAATGTAGGTGGATAGTTGACAAGTTTTAAAAGTTATTTTTTTTCTCTGTCAGTAGGTACCTAATTAGCAAAACAGTTTATATATCAGTAGTTTTGTCTGTACATATAACTACACACGAAACTACTAGTATGTCTTATACGCAATGTAAGTAGTTGACAAGTTTTTAAAGTTTTTTCTCTCTGTAAGTACCTACTTAGCAAAACACTTGGAAACATCAGTTACTTCTTAAAGGTAGGACCTTCGTATAGGTCACTAAATCCACCATGTAAATACCGATCTTTATTTAGTTCGTGCACTCATTCTATCATATTTAAAAAAAAAAGTTGTTTCTAAACAGACAGGGGATAATTTTTATAACGCCATGATTTTTAACACGTTTCGACTACCTAAATACGTCCACCGTCGCCGCTGCAACTAACCGCTACTAGGGTTCGTGGCGTGCAAAACGCACCGCTCACCGACGCCGCTCCGCTTTTCGCTAAGACCAAAACTCGTGGCCAGGCCGTTACGGTGAGTACAGACCATGCAGCATGGTGACGGCGGCTTAGTGAGATGCTTCTGCAATATTGGGCCTCCGGTCTCCGGTTAGTACAGCTCTCGAATATTAACGTTGACTGCGATTCACCAGGTAAGCCTAACTATGATGGGAGTATATATTTTTTTAAATAAATACGTTGAAGGTTTCTTTGAAAATTAGTTTCCTATAATTTTAGTCAGCAGCAGCAGTTATTAGGGTGCCGTTGCCAAATGGCAAAAAACGGAAACCTTATAGATTCGTCATGTCTGTGTCTGTCTGTCTGTCTGTCCGTCCGTATGTCACAGCCACTTTTCTACGAAACTATAGGAGCTATACTGTTGAAACTTTGTCAGTAGATGTATTCTGTGAACCGCTTTAATATTTTTACACAAAAATAGAACAAAAGCAATACATTTTGGGGGTCCCCATACTTAGAACTGAAACTCAAAAAAAATTTTTTCATCAAAACCATACGTATGGGTATCTATGGATAGGTCTTCAAAAATGATATTGAGCTTTCTAATATCATTTTTTTCTAAACTGAATAGTTTACGCGAGAGACACTTCCAAAGTGGTAAAATGTTGGTCCCCCCCCCCTGTAACTTCTAAAATAAGAGAGTGATAAAACTAAAAAAACTATATAATGTACATTACCATGCAAACTTTCAACGAAAATTGGTTTGAACGAGATCTAGTAAGTAGTTTTTTTTTAAATACGTCACAAATCATAAACCGCAATTTACATTTCTTTCAATCAAAATACTATTAATAAAACATTGATGACAGTAACAACGAACTACAAAAACTTTTATATGATGCTACGGAACCCTTCATGGGCGAGTCCGACTCGCACTTGGCCAATTTTTTATCTATTATTATCTATCTATAGAAATAAGGCCACGTACTATAAATATGATTTTATTTATTTATATAAAACATTTACAGAATTATTACTCCGATACAACATCTATAGAAATAAATAAAATTGGAGTGTCTGTTTGTAATATTAAAAAGCGGTTAATAAATAAATACTTCGGACGTCTTACACACAACGTCATCTAGTACAAAACTAAGCAGAGCTTGTATTATGGGTACCTACTACTAGTAAACAACAACAACTAACGGGCGAGCATTCTTTCCGCATATCGTCGTGACTGGTAACGGAAACACCGAGTGTATAGATAATTATGATCTCCGCAATTCTCTCGCTCGTAGAGTCAGCCCCTAAGCAACTTTAGTCTATTACCGTCAACTGCTGAGCGAAGGCATTTCCACCAAAACGCGTCAAACATTCCGGTCTTGGACAGTCTGCATCCATCCGCTGCCAGTCATTTTATATATTAAACACCTAGTTTGTCTAAGTAAGTTTATTATATTATTAACAATTACCACCACATTACAGAGTTTCAAAAGGAAACATACTAAGTATGTTAGATATGTAATGAACATTTAAAAGCGGCCTTATTTCAAAAGACCATCTCTTCCAGGCAACCTTAGGATGGATCAAAATGTATCGGACAGGTACTGGTAGTTAACTGTGAGATACTATTTGTTATTGAATAAAAAAGTTTTAATTTAATAAATTTGTCTTATATTGTTATCCTTCGCGTCACGCTTTTTCTTCACGTGTGTCATGTGCTGGAGGTCTCAGCTTCAAATTAAGAGTCGTACTAAGTATTGTTATTATCTACAGATATTTATTTTGCAGTTTTTGATCTTTAATTTTAATTTGGATATGATACCTATTGCCCTGTAGTCTATGATCTTGGTAACACCAAAGTATTCAATTTCCTGTTTACATTTGTTTGGAGTTTGCCAGAAAAAATATCTATTCATATTTTATGAAATAGTTATAACAAGTTTTAACTAGCTCTGCCCAGACAGGTGTCGGTTATCGAGATATAAAGTAGCTTATGCTCTTCTCCAAAGTCCAACCTATCTTTATACTAACATTCATCCAAATTGGTGAAGCGGTGAAACTGTGAAATCTTAACAGAATAATTAATACATAAATAATAAATCAACATTTCGGACATTTTACACACAATCATCTAGTCCCAAACTAAGCAGAGCTTGTACTACGGGTACTAAACAACTGCGAGGGGGCGGCGTCCGCGTGTGACCGGACGTTGCCCAATAGAGAGTCGAAATTGGAGTAGGTGCCCGCAACAGTGCGGGCAGGCGCCGGTTGGAGTCCAGAAGGAAATCCCCTCCCTGGACTCCTTCCAATACAAAGGCGCAGAGAGGGTCACACAGTGTGGTTTTAGTCGGTTCGAGTCCGACACACCGCCCCGCCGTAACCCCCGACGGGGTGACGGTCCGCGGGGATTTCCACACGTAAAAAAAAAAAAAAAAAAAAACGGGTACTAAACAACTGATATAAATACATAAACATACTTTTTTTTTGCAAATACATACATAATATACATAGAAAACACCCAGACTCCTAAACAAATATTTGTGGATCACACAAATATTTAGTCCGACTAGGGAATCGAACCCGAGACCTCTTGATCAGCAGCCGCGTACGCTAACCACTAGACCAACAAGGCAGTCAAAGACAGACAGACAGAGAAAGATAGACAGACAGACAAACTAATTTTGAATTTTCATATTATTTAACTTTCAGTAACGGTTCTGTTATTAATTGTTACATTGATCTTACAGACTTGATAAAATCAAACGAGTCACCTTAGGCCACCTCAACCACAACAGTCGCATGCGACACTACCACTATGGCGATTCACACAGTGATTTTAATGTTATATGCAAGTACATCGATTAGTATAGAAAACACGCCAGGTCCAACACACCGAACACATGCTGGCAGATTCTGCCGCCGCGCGCGTAGGCGGGGCTAGCTGCAGCAGTAAACACATTTATATACGAAATTGAACAATGCCCAGCAATTTGGGATATGAAATGCAAAGAATACAGACGACGACGACCAAATGAAAGGAAACTTCAGTTTGGTGCGGGCCATGTACAAAGCCGTCAGGCGCGGAGGCGCGGTAAAATCTGCTCGAAGAGGCAGATCTGCTCCTCCGTCGCTGCGCGCGTGATCTGATGCCCCGCACCTACGCGCGTGATCTGATGCCCCGCACCTACGCGCGTGATCTGATGCCCCGCACCTACGCGCGTGGGCGCGTGGCCAGTGTGTGAATTGCCTATGTTACCGAGGCAGTCAATGCAACGAAACAATTGTACATTTAACTTTTCTTAACAATTCGGTATCTGCATTCTGCATGTAAATTATGTTATGATGATAATGTGTATTACTAATTACCTTACTATTTGCAAATGTGGATATAAATAGATAAACATAGATAGATATGTTTACATTATTCCTCCAATTATTTCTCAATACCTTGAAATGCGTAAACATTAGATAGGTAATGAGGATAACCTAACAACC
Source organism: Phragmatobia fuliginosa (assembly GCA_932526445.1). Lineage (NCBI taxonomy): Eukaryota > Metazoa > Arthropoda > Insecta > Lepidoptera > Erebidae > Phragmatobia > Phragmatobia fuliginosa. The sequence continues at coordinate 10,190,667 of OW052074.1, read as the reverse complement.
CTCTTAAATGGTTCGAATCGATAATTTTATACAATTGTTTTGGAGATGTGTGTATATGCATTTAGGAAAACAAAAATCAAAACAAAACACTCTCTGAATACAATTATAAATTATTTGAAACTAAGTGGGTGTGTGATTAGATCGTGCATTTTAACACGTTCCGGGATACAACGTCGAGAGGCAATATTTTAGATTTGCGTGATATGACATCACGCCTACGGATGTTCAATTTAGTTAGGTTATGAAAGAGAAGTTAATCGCCGATTTCAACATACATGGGCAACGATCAACGTTAGGAAAGCTCCGTGACTTTTTCTAATCCAACATACAACGACGAGGTAAATAAGGAATGCCCATAATAGGTCTGGAGTACTCCGTATCTTAAATGCCGGAGAGTGGAGCATATTAGTGGGCAGTACTACCCTCACACAGAAGATCAGCCTGAAATGACAGCATTCGTGCTGTAGTCTTTCGTTAGTGAGTGTGAGACGAGAAGCCCAATCACTAAGCCGCCATGGTGTGTGTCACCATGCTGCATTGTATTCACTCATAATTATGAGGGCGGCCCCTACTCCTGGATTCAACTCATGATTCCCATCAAACAGTAGAGTCACTTTGGTAATAAAAGTAATATAAATAAAAAAAATTATCTAACCATGTTTCGGCATGGCTAATCTTCTGATGGAAAAGCCACAAAACTATGATGAAATAATTAATATAGAAGCAAAAAAATGTGATGATGTGATGTTTGAAATAGTGTTAACAGTTTTTTCTTCAGAAATTCTCCCACACGAATTTTAAAGTAGTTAGGTTTGTTTTTATTTATTTTATATATGATAATATATCTGGTTAATAACTTAAATGAAGTAATAAACTTACTTATGCCAAGACGCTGAATAAATTAATGTAATTTATGAATACAACTAAGAGAAACACTATAGAGAGAAGATACTCCATTACTGTATATGTACCTAGTTCACAAATTAAATTAGTCCTTCAACTCGCTCCGCAACTTTTGACTAGATGAAGCATTTCATTTTAAAGTGATGAAACTAACTTATCGATAACCTTACATACTCACCAGGTCAACGTAATATGTGGAGATGCCTCTATATTATATGTGCATCTATAAAGTCTATATATAGATAGCTTTACAATAATAAGAAAGAGATGACATCTTATACTCTGTGGACTGGATGGTTCCTTGTGTTGAACTACTTAGATTTTTGAGGTGCCCTAAATGTATTTTATTCATAATCTTATAAATAACAAAAACAAAATCATACAAAGGTGTTTATTAAAAAGCATTAAGTTGTTATCTAAAACTTTTAAATATACTAAGAATAAATTCAAATTCAAATTAGTTTTTTTGAGTTAACAAATGTACAAAGAACGTATAATTAATGTTGGACCTTTATAAGCAAAATATGCCTGTTTAAGGAGGGACCGCTTTCTCAAATACAATTGTGTTATATATTTTTATTAAACGCGTTTACATGTAAAAAAATAAAATATTTCAAAAATTAAAATTAATATAAACAAAACATACCATACCCAAAAATACTATAAATAAAATGAAAAAAAAAATAGAAATAAAAAAACATTATGACAGAATAAGTACACAATTTTAATACCTCAACTTGTGTGTGTGTGTGTGATTATTGGACACTATTTAATGTGCTCTAGGAGTGTCTCTGTGGTTTGATAAGTGAGTAGCTCAATTCAGTTCAATATAGTCATTATATATATTTCAATATAGTCAGCCTATCGCAGTCCACAGCTGGACATAGGCCTCTCCAATTGCACGCCACTTAGTCTTTTTGTCGTCATAGTATTGAGATGAGTAAATATTTATGTATTTGTTTATTTTGTTGTATAGCTGTGACGATCGTTCTTCGTATTGTCTACTAGCAAAAGATGTCAAAGTCTGAGGGATTTGTGCCACAAAGTATTTTCTTCTTTTGGACAGACAAGCCGGATTCTAAGGAAGAGTTCTATGTTTTTTTAGAATAATATTAAGTACCCAGTAAAGTTTTCTAACTGAGAGTAGGTTGCTAATGTGGTAGAGACCATCCGTAAGGAACCTGGTGTTTTTAAAGTACATCGACATTATCATTGCATGTTGTGCTCTCGCTGACTCAATGAACTGACTTTTTGCCGATCCTCCCCAGATAGGGATACAGTACTGCAATACCGACTGGACCAAGGCAATATTTATCTCATTCAGGAGATTTCTAGTAGTGCCTTGTCTGCAGTTCACTGTTTTAGGAACGACATGTCTTAGCATTCTGAATACCCAGCTAAGTTTTCTAATTCTGTTAGATACCAGTTCAACTTGGAGATACCATGATAATCTCTGGTCAATAACCACACCAAGATATTTAATTTGAGACACTTTTTTGATGGTTGGACATGTACATAAATTATTTCTATCAGTACACACAAGTATTTGTAAATTAAAATCTTCACTTAGCTTGGAACTATTACAGATACTGAAACACATATAGTTAGTTTTTGAAGAGTTCAGGGTCAGTAGGTTATTTTTTAACCATGTCGCTATTGTAGCCATTCCCCCATCAGCATTCTGTTGAACCTCACCCCATGAACGACCAGTGAAGACTACAGCAGTATCGTCGGCATATGAGAAGATCTGTGCATTTTCTATTTTTAAGTTACAGAGGTCGTTTACATAAATTAAGAACAACGTGGGACCTAATACACTCCCCTGGGGAACACCATATGTAACATCAGCTTCATCTCCAATACCCATACCCACCTTCACCCTCTGTCTACGTTTAGGTAGCTTTTAAATACATTGAAGGTTGTGCCCCTAACGCCAATATAATACATTTTTCTTAAGAGGATTGGGACAGAGACGGTGTCAAATGTTTATTTGAGATCTTAAAATACCGCATTGGCTTATAATTATTTATATGGTCTCTGTCTCCTCCTTTATGTACTGGAGTAACTAGGACTATTTTCAATGCGTCATGAAATATACTTCTTGAGAGTTGAGATCTTATCCCAATCAGGAGAACTATCAGATTTGGGGCTCATCAAAATACATTCGACTTCATCTCTGTCTGTATCTAGTAGAACAAAGGAATTTAGCCGAGTAGGCAAATTATTTATTGGAATGTATGAGTTCACACCTGGCTGAAGTTTCTCTGCGAGATGCTTTCCAATATTTACAAAATAATCGTTTAAGTAATAAAAGTTATGTTTTTATGTTTAACAGGGATTTTTGTTATTTTTTACTGATTTGGAAATCAAGTCCCTTTCATATTGCCTGTTCTTGCAATAATTTCGATACCTTCTATATGGTTTTTTTTTTTTTTATATTAGATGCCAAAATGACTCTGCCCTGCCTAATGGAAAGCATGAACAGAATCCAGAAGTGAAGGCCACCATCCTCACTGCCACAACGGACAGTGCAGTACGGTGACCCACACTATGGCGGCCTAGTAAGATGCTTTTTCACGCCCCGCTTGAAGGACCCGGGGTCATAGAAGGGAGGAAACACATGCGCTGGTAGAGAGTTCCAGGTTTTAACTGCTCGGCACAGAAAGGAAGAGCCGAACCGTTTGGTTCGAGAGCTTATGTCAACCACTCTGAAGCGGTGGCTTCCGAGGCCGGTACGTGTTGTCCTGTATAGGAAAGGGGAAGGGGGGACCAGTTGGAACAACTCTTCAGAACTCTCTCCATGATGTAAGCGATAGAGGACTGCCATGGAGGCGACATTTCTTCGCAGCTGCAGGGGCTCAAGGGACTCGGTGACTTCGTTACTGTCGATAATGCGGATTGCTCGCCGCTGCAACCGATCGAGAGCGTCAAACAAATACTGGGCGGATCCATTGCAAAGATGAGAGCAGTACTCCACGCACGAACGAACCTGGGTCTTGTAAAGAAGACACAGATGCTCGGGCGCGAAGAAACGTCTCACCCTATTCAGTACGCCCAACTTCCGCGATGCCGCCTTAATGACGCTCTCAATGTATTCACGCAGGTTGAGATCATGACAGATATCCACCCCCAGGATACTGAGCCTGTCCTGCAGTGTCAGTTGAGTGCTCTGAAAAGTAGGGAGGGGAAGAAAGGGAGACTTCTTGGTAGATATCGCGCATACCTGTGTTTTCTTGGCGTTGAACTCGACCAGATTCTCATTTCCCCATTGAGAGATGCGGCCGAGAACCCGGTCAAGCTCAGCGACAAGCTCCCGCCGTTTTTCCTCAATGTCTGCTAGCTTGGCTGTAGGGTGTCGTAAATATCGCCCATGAACTGTACTATCGTCTGCATAGCAATGTATGTTGCCAAGGGCTAACATATCATTGATATGCAGAAGAAACAGTGTGGGCGACAGGACGGAGCCCTGAGGTACACCAGCGTTTACCTGTCTAAAATCAGAGGCCGCGCCGTCGCAAAGGACCCTAATGCGGCGTTGGTGCAGGAAGGCGGCGACCCAGTCGCAGAGTTTGCGGGGCAGGCCGAATGTGGGAAGTTTGGAGAGAAGCGACCGATGCCAGACCCTATCAAAGGCCTTGGCCATGTCGAGGCTGATTGCCAATGACTCGCCATGCCTATCAATAGCCTCACCCCAAAGGTGTGTTACATACGCTAAAAGATCACCCGTAGATCGGTTCGGCCTAAATCCATATTGCTGATCATTTAGTAGGGAGTGATCTTCTAGGTACTTGACCAATTGTCTGTTGATGATCCGTTCGAGCACCTTGCAGAGAATGGAAGTGATGGCATTGGTCGGTAATTGGCCGGATCGGAGCGCTCGCCTTTTTTGGGGACAGGCTGAACATTCGCCTCTCTCCAGGCCTCCGGGACAATTCCTGAGGAATAAGACAGCCGATACAAGCGCGTCAATAGAGGAGACAACTCTGGTGCGCAGTTCTTGAGAACCACCGCTGGGATACCGTCGGGTCCACTGGCTTTCCGAACGTCGAGTGACCGCAGCTCTACAAAGACATCCCTTTGCCGAATACGAATGTCCCGCATAGTGGAGTCGCAGATCGGAATCGTAGGCGGATGCACGCCACGGTCATCGATTCGGGAGTTAGCCGCAAGGAGATCGACAAGCAACTGCGCTTTCTCTCGCGGCTCATGAGCAAGTGTCCCGTCGGGATATTTCAGCGGTGGTAGCGAGGGCTGGCTGTGGTTAGCTTGCACAGCTTTAGCCAGTCGCCAGAACTTACGGCTACCCGTAGGGTGAGAAATGAGTTCCTGGCCAATCTGCGCAATGCGCTGGGCATCCGCTTTTTTGTAAGCCCTCTTGCAATTCCTTGTGGCTTTGTTAAACGCTGCTTTGAAGTGATCGATGTCAGGGTCACCTTGAGCGCGGGCCCTGGCCCATGCGCGATAGGCAGATTGCTTAAGTGCAACCGCATGAGAGCACTCGCTATTGAACCAGGGACGGGTCTTCGTGTTGACGACATCACTGTGGGGAATATAATATTCCATACCGACAGTGATCTCATCAACAATGGCAGACACACTCTGCGACAGATCTCTTTCTTTGAAGCAGCGTTGAGCCCATGGGATGGATGCAAAGTACTCCCGCATTCCATCTCAATCTGCTGACGAGTAGTGCCATAGTCGTCGTGATGCAGTCACAGGTCGTGGCGGAGCATCAAGGGGCACCGCGGTAGACACCAGGCAGTGATCGGAGGATCCCAGGGGGGCAAGAACCGTTGTACTGTACTGCGCTGGGTGACTCGTCAGCAGAAGATCAAGCAAGGAGGGCGCCTGGCTCGGTATGTCTGGTATCCTGGTAGGCTGGAGTACCAGTTGGGTGAGGTCATGCGTGAGAGCGAATGCGTGGGCGGTTCGACCAGCATGGTCAGTTCTGGGAGATCCCAACCAGGACTCATGGTGTGCGTTAAAGTCTCCCAGAAGCACCAGTTCGGCAGTTGGGAACTGCTCTTGCGCCGCCTCTATCCACCTCTATCCACCGCCAGACTTATATGATCGAATAGACGAGTTGTCTCCGAGTCTCCTGTGTGGGAACGGTAAAGGCACACGTGAATTCGGTTCGTAGAGCCGAAATCCACGTGCACCCCGAGGATGGAGAAGGATGGATCCTCAAGGCAGCGCAGACGGCGACAACAAACATCCACCCTGACGAAAAGACACACCCCAGCCTTCGCGAGGAAGCTCTCCTCAAGCTGGTATCCAGGATAGAGGAGATATGTCGTGTCGGCAGGGCGGCGTATCTGTGTCTCCGTTAGAAAGAGCATAGCCGGCCGTACCGTCTCAAGGTGCTGGTGGACGGCATTGAGGTTTGCACGGAGTCCACGAATGTTTGTGAACTCCACCTCAAAAAGCGGGTTGGTGGTGTGTGATGTTATTTTTAGTATTTCATTATATTCATCATTTTTAACTTGTTTTTGAAACTTGTTTCGATTTCTTATGCGGCATAATATGCCTTCTGTTATCCAAGGCTTATTAATGCGCCTATTATTTGGAATATTTACATAAGTAGTAATACCTAGTATCTATACAAGTAATTAATTTACATTTCATGAGAAGGTTGGTTAATACAACTGGGCCGCCACAAAATAATAATACTGGCAGATTATTTTCCTGTAGATACTTGAGAGCAGTTTCAAAATTTATGCTAGTGGTTAATTTCTTTATAATTTTTTTAATTTTGATATTTCCAACAGAGCACAGTTATGGTCGGTGATGGTAGTATGCATAATGGCAATTAAAGCAGATACCTTATTTCTATTTATTTTAAGCATAAAATGGTCTAAGCAATTTTGGTCTCTTGTTGGAATAACGCATTGAGATAGTGTATTCTATTAATACTAACAAGAAAGTAATTTTTTTGACAATTACATCTCATAGTTACCTATTTGACCTCTCTCTGTTTTGTTTTCATCTCATTCATACATCAAAAGGGCATTCCTCTTTTCTAGGGTTATGTCGTCTTTCGTATTGAGTTTCGCTTAAGATCTTGTAATCATAATCCCGGAAGTGCAATAAGTCCTCAAGCGCATTCTTTATGTTGAACTGCGTAATGGCTTTGAAAACTATAGGCACTTTCTGAATACCAGCTTCTTTATGTAGATCTTCAAAATATTTTATCTGAAATGATGAATAAAATTTCGTTACGAAGTTGCTCTTTTTGGTTTGAAATTATGAAATAATCACAATCAGTTAACAGTTTTATATATTTTTAGGGTTCCGTAGCCAAATGGCAAAAAACGGAACCCTTATAGATTCGTAAAGTCTGTCTGTCTGTCTGTCTGTCTGTCTGTCTGTCCGTCCGTATTTTACAGCCAATTATTTCCGAAACTATAAGAGCTATACTGTTGAAATTTGGTCAGACGTTGTATTCTGTGAACCGCATTAAGATTTTTACATAAAAATAGAAAAAAAACAATACATTTTGGGGGTCCCCATACTTGGAACTGAAACTCAAAATTTTTTTTTCATCAAACCTATACGTGTATCTATGGATAGGTGTTTAAAAATGATGTTGAGGTTTCTGATATCATTTTTTTTCTAAACTGAATAGTTTGCTCGAGAGACACTTCCAAAGTGGAAAAATGTGTCCCCCCCCCCCCTTTTTTTTTTAAATAAGAGAGTGATAAAACTAAAAAAAATATCTGTTGTACATTACCATGCAAACTACCAACGAAAATTGGTTTGAACGAGATCTAGTGAGTACTTTTTAGGGTTCCGAAGTTCATCACTCGGAACCCTTATAGATTCGTCATGTCCGTCCGTCCGTCCGTCCGTCTGTCCGTCCGTCCGTCCTCGACTTACCGTCCAAACGGTAAGTGCTAGAAAGATGAAACTTTGCATGAATATGTGTTGTAATTACGCCGACAAAGTGCTACAATAAAATTATGAAAAATATTTTTATTTAGGGTACCTCCCCTACACGTAAAGTGGGGATGTTTTTTTTTTCTCGCGGCTACCCCATCGTGTGGGGTATCATTAGATAGGTCTTTTAAAAACAATAAAGGGTTTTTAAGAATTTTTTTTGATTTAGGTATCCGTTCGCGGGATATTCCACTTTAAAGGGCTCTTTATTGTAAAAACAGAGCGTCCCCCCCCCCCCCTCTAAAAGCTAAACGGCTGGCTCAAAAAATCTGGGAAAATTCGTGAAGGTGGTCCATATACTGAACTTTGAAGGAAAACTATAAGGGATTTAATGACTTAGTTATTTCGGGAGTTATAGAGGCTTAACTTGTAAAATGCGCTCACTTGGAAAACGTCATACAAAATTAACGCATTAAGGCCTCAATCACGAGAGTTTTTATAACGGACGTTAAAAAAGCGTTCAAGTATGAAGTTGCATAATATTATGGTCTATTTCCAACGCCCAAAGTTTAAAATGCAACACTGCTCGATAAAAAAACGTCGTGTTTTAAAAACGCTGTCGTGTGAACATATACACTCATTAGCAAAAAAAACGGGTGGTTTCGATTTTCTTCCTGGCTGAAAAAAATAAAATACCGAAAAGGTTTTAATCATTTGAACATGTTACTGGACAGTTATAAAAGTGGCATAATGTTTATAAGAGTACCTTCCAAATTCAAATTTTTGACTGAGCCTGGTTTTCAAAGAAAACAACTTTTAACTACATTTTGTGGCGCGAATTCCCTATAGTTAAAATCGACTCTAATTAACTTTATGTCAATTTTTATTAAATTATCTGATGTCCTTGACATTTAAAAGTATTGTTATTGCTGTTTAGCAATCTCGAAAATGGTAGATAAAGTGATAAAAACGAGTAAAATTATTGCGCTGCTTGAAGAATGTCGCAGCCAATGCTTCGTGGCTCAGAGGCTAAATGTGAGTCGGTCGACAGTTCAAAGGACCGGGCAGCGCTATCAAGAGACCGGTTCCGTCAAGAAAAGGCCTGGTTCTGGCAGAAAGACATGTACCGAACCACGGGATGATTATTTTCTAGTTAGTCAAGCGTTGAGAAATCGCAAATCTTCTTATGTGGACCTCAAGAACAGACTCGAAGAAGTAAGAAATGTGCAAATTAATCTATGGACGGTCAGAAGGAGGCTTCTCGCTGCTAACATACACAGTCGTCGCCCGGCACGCGGCCCTAAATTACTCAGTGGACATGGAGTTGCCAGGCTTAGCTTCGCTCGAAATTGTGTGTCATGGACTCATGAAAACTGGGATAGGGTATTGTTCTCCGATGAAGCCAGTATATCTCTGCATGGTGAAGTCCGACGTCGAAGAATGCTACGTAGACGAGGAGAACGCTTTGCAGAGGCATGTTTTAAAGAAATCACACCTTATGGAGGAGGCTCTGTTATGTTTTGGTCAGGAATAAATTCTATGGATCGTACGGAGTTAGTCTTCATCGAAAACGGTACACTGACTGGAGACCGATACATAGCGGCAGTTCTAATTCCTTGTGCACAACCCGCTTTAACCGCTCTTGGCGAAAACTCACTTTATGGACGACAACGCTCGCGCCCACCGGTCTGGCGATGTGGAAGCGTATATGCTAGAAGTTGGAATTCGTCGTTTGGACTGGCCGGCTAGAAGTCCGGACCTCAATCCCATAGAGCATGTCTGGGACGTTCTGAAGCGACGAGTAAGATTAGTGCAGCCGGCTCCGCAGACCATCAGAGAGCTAAAGAATGTGAATACCGCGGAGTGGGAACGTATTCCCCAAGAAACCATAAAAGATATACTTGCTAGCATACCTAGACGAATGCAAGTCGTGATTTCAGCAAGAGGGGGTCACACTCAATACTAAACTTTTATCTGCTTTTAATGTATTCAATAAAAACAAAGAAATTAACGCGTTTCATTTTTTTCAACGAGCAGGTACATTAATAGTGTTTTGAGCTTAAACTTCTTTGCTTAAGTGCCCATTTTTTTTGCTAAAGAGTTTACTTGGGAATGTATTTGTTGAATATGAACGTTTTTTTAACGTCCGTTTAAAAAACTGTCGTGTGAATGAGGCCATAAACGTAAACATAACAATTATCTATTGGATACGATTTTAAATGACTGAGGAACCCTTTTCTATGCGTGGCCTGACACGCACTTGGCCGATTTTTTTTTAATACGTCATAAATCGTAACACGCAATTTACCTTTCATCCAATCAATACATTAGTATAAAAACATCGATGAAAGTTACAACGAACTACAAGAACTTTTATATGATGTTACTTGCTGATACGGAACCCTTCATGGGCGAGTCCGACTTGAACTTGGCCGCTTTTTTTTACTTTTACTTTTAGTGAGAAAAGTGATTACGACCATTGAGCTGTAATTACTACATATAGCTGAATGATAATGACCGTACTTATTTATTTAAAATTTAATGCACATTCCATACAGAGGCGGACTTAATGCCATGAGACATTCTTATCCTGTTGACCTTAATTATGCTGATGTAACTGAAAAAAAATGTAACTCAAAAATGGCAAAATTCAGATTTGCATACAAAACGCGTGTTATTCACACAAAGGATACGCAGAAATCAATAGCCGTTCAATTACAAAGAAGTTTGCGAGATCCGACTTCTCTTTTTAATAAACGACCCCCCTAGCCGAGTTGCGAACGTTTTACGTTTTCTATTTTATACTCTATTTTATTTCTCTATTCTATTGTTGACGTGAGAATTTTTATATAGTATTTTGGTATTAGTTACTCCGTGGTTCAGTGTTTTTTGGTCGATGACACTGTTGTATTTGGAAGTCGCCACAAATACTTTATAGCTCGGAGAATCATCAAGAATGAAGTAGTAAATGTTTAATATTCTTTACCATTTTTAATTTTATCTCGAATAACTCATATACAGGAAAAACATGAGTATGTGTAAAAGTCGTGAAAGTCAAAAAACAGGCTATAGTACATATTCCAAAAACTTGATTTATGAAAACAACACTAGTTTATTAAGTTAACCAGGTTGTATTGTGGGAAAATTTTTAGCACTAACCTCATCAAGTCCAACGCTGTTGACATTTGTGATTTTGTAGCCTTCATGTCTGAGCATGTGCAACTGTTCGAGCCAGTGTTGTAGCATCATATCTTTAGAGGGTAATTTGAAACGGCCTGCTGCTAACGCTGCTGAATATTCAGCCTGTGTACAAAGAATTTTACATCAACATTACAGTACCAATCAAACGTTATGGGTTGTCGATGAATACCACGCTGGTCAGACGGAGTAGACGTAGCTTAGGGTTTGTTTGAAGTTTTTCTTCTCTTTGCAATGATGTAGTCCAATCTTTTGTTGATAAGACAAAGAAGTTAAGTTTTTATTACATGTTAGCCTGCTAAAGTGACAACTCTCCTGATGATCCTCCCTCAACCTGATGGAAAGCATGAGTAGAATCCAGTTGAAGTGGTCACCATTCACACGAATGCAAACAATGCAATATAGTGATCAGTACTATGGCGGCTTGTTGAGATGTTTCTGCATGATTTGACATCTTTATCATTGGGCTTTTACATCATTAGCTAAGTTTCATTTTAGCGGACTTAATTGGAATCATTTTCAGGTAATTGCTAAATTGATATTAATGAAATGCAATTTTAAATATATCAAGAACTAACCTGACCGTCCAGAATTCTCGAAAAAGCAGTCTTTGATATTCCGACGAATGTCATTGAGGGCTGGTTTATATTCACCACTTCTTGATACAGTGGGAACACGTAGTTCTCTGTCGCGGTAATACCGCTTGATAGATGGTTCAAGAATGGAAGGTAATATTTGAAACCTGAAATTTATTAAAAATGTTAATTGCACTTAGAACCTTGAATGATTTTTTATATTTACCAACATGTAAAATATCAGTTAAGCATGCTAAAATTTTAAAAAATTAAACACTTATGCTGGGTAAAATATGAAACTAGAATCTATCAATGAAAAAAACAGTTAGTTATATAGGTAAAGTGCTGGATATGATTTAAATAAATATTTTAAATAAATATTTTTGGACATTTAACACACAACATCATCTAGTCCCAAGCTAAGCAGAGCTTGTGTTATGGGTACTAGACAACTGATATAAATACATAAACATACTTTTTTTTTTGTAAATACATACATATTATACATAGAAAACACCCAGACTCCGTTACAAATATTTGCGAATCACACAAATAATATTTGGTCCGACCCGGGAATCGAACCCGAGACCTCATGATCAGCAGCCGCATACGCTTACCTCTAGACCAACGAGGCAGTCAAATGGAAACTATTCAAGGCTATTTGATATTAAATACTATGACTATTCTGTAGACTACAGATATTTAATGACACTACATAAGATGAGATAAACTAGACTGGCATTATGAAACTAAACGTTCATTTTAATACCTGTGCAATATATGACAATATCAAAGTCTTCAAAGCTGTCGTCCTCGAATACAGCGCCGTTTGAAGTAAAATGTTTTATATCTGGTTTAGTTATATATGTTTTAGGAAATCTGGGTGGATTGAAAGTTTGAAATGTTTTCATTATATGATGACTGTGCACCAACTTCGACGTTACATTGGCCAATTGTATGCCTAAGTCTATTCCTGAAGGTCCCCCTCCTATCAGTAGCACACGTTGATCTCGATAATCTTCTACATCTTTGTAAGCGTGACTATGTATTACTTTTCCTGTAACATAATAATAATAATAGGATAAAATAGTCTGTGATGAAGAATGTTAGACAACGTCCGTATTAGGAATAATTCTGTATCGCGAACTATGTTATAATATGAAAAGAACACGAATAGGTGATAGTTTAACCAATTACAATATACAAATAAATTTTAATTTAAATACCAGTTTTTTGGTTCACAATCTTTTATTGATCAGGGACCACTTTGATCATTTTTTCTTAAAGGACTACACATGTACGATTAATAATTTTAACAAAAAGGAACCGACTTCAATGAAAAACTATTCCGAGTACCCAAATCGCGACAATTGTGCCTATGATATTTGAGGAGTTCCCTCGATTTCCTTGGGATCCCATCATCAGATCGCGATATGGTGACGATGGGACCACCTGTAAGCTACGCCCATTCCAATGCAAAAATAATTTTTGAAATCGGTTCATAAACATACATTAAAAAAAAAAATGATTCCGACGAATTGAGAACTTCCTCCTTTTTTAGGGTTCCGTAGCCAAATGGCAAAAAACGGAACCCTTATAGATTCGTCAAGTCTGTCTGTCTGTCTGTCTGTCTGTCCGTCCGTATGTCACAGCCAATTATTTCCGAAACTATAAGAGCTATACTGTTGAAATTTGGTCAGTCGATGTATTCTGTGAACCGCATTAAGATTTTTACATAAAAATAGAAAAAAAACAATACATTTTGGGGATCCCCATACTTGGAACTGAAACTCAAAAATTTTTTTTTCATCAAACCTATACGTGTGGGGTATCTATGGATAGGTCTTCAAAAATAATGTTGAGGTTTCTAACATCATTTTTTTCTAAACTGAATAGTATGCGCGGGAGACACTTCCAAAGTGGAAAAATGTGTGTCCCCCCCCCTCTAACTTCTAAAATAAGAGAGTGATAAAACTAAAAAAAATATATGTTGTACATTACCATGTAAACTACCAACGAAAATTGGTTTGAACGAATTCTAGTGAGTAGTTTTTTTTTAATACGTCATAAATCGTAACACGCAATATACCTTTCATCCAATCAATACACTAGTATAAAAACATCGATGAAAGTTACAACGAACTACAAGAACTTTTATATGATGTTATTTGCTGATACGGAACCCTTCATGTGCGAGTCCGACTCGCACTTGGCCGCTTTTTTTTTCTAAACTGAATAGTTTGCGCGAGAGACACTTTCAAAGTGGAAAAATGTGTGTCCCCCCCCCTCTAACTTCTAAAATAAGAGAGTGGTAAAACTAAAAAAAATATATGTTGTACAATACCATGCAAACTACCAACGAAAATTGGTTTGAACGAGATCTAGTGAGTAGTTTTTTTTTAATACGTCATAAATCGTAACACGCAATTTACCGTTCATCCAATCAATACACTAGTATAAAAACATCGATGAAAGTTACAACGAACTACAAGAACTTTTATATGATGTTACTTGCTGATACGGAACCCTTCATGGGCGAGTCCGACTCGCACTTGGCCGCTTTTTTTTGAAGTTAGTTAAAAACGTGTGGCACTCGGGGACTGCCGCGGTACAGCTATTGCATAGCATTTTTACCAACAGCAATTATAATTATTTATTAATTTTTTATTCATGTAGAATTTTTTTGCTTTGATATTAATTCAAATTTACAAAACAATATACACTGTCTTTTTACTAACATACATTCTAACAGTATTATTGCCAAACAATATAATCATCCTATTAACCGAAAGACAATGACAACTAAACAGGGATTGCGGTTATTTAATACCACTGAAATCCATCCCGACGGTACGGCGCACTACTCTGGGAGGATTCGGACCATATTATTCACCTCTATCCTATTCCATACCGCAGCAGTAAATCTACCACCAGAGATCCCTATTCTCTGTAGACCCGCAGCCTAGTCAAAGGCTCAATTTGCCGACGACGTCTTCTTCACTCACCAACGGCCTTCTTGTGATCCAATGTTTAGTGGTCTTTTTTAGTAGCACTGGGACATGTCTCGTCCTATTTAATCGACTAGAACATCGTGTTCAAATGCCCTCGCGGGGCATTCTTTCAGCGTGTGTTGGACGACATTCGAATCAGCTTTGTAATGCTGGTATTGTGCCATATCTTTGCATCCAATCCGATTTAGTACCTGAGTCAATCAGTAGGTAACGCAATCTCCCTCCCTAACTAATATAATAAATAATCATTAAACAGAAAGGCAGTGATAGCGCGTTGGCGACATTATGGCGTCCATATACGAAGCTTCTATGCCCCGAGTGGTTTTTCAAATTATTTGAAATGCTGGAAATTTTGCATAAATGTTAATAAAAAGTTTAGTAAAAAGAGGGTCCTTCGATTGTATTAGTTTTAAATAATATAGTCGGTGTCTTTAATTTATCATATTCATATTCATATAGTACCTTTGTATAATTCTTGGCCTTCTAAATGAGGTATATAGGGATTGTTATACTCGCCGCTCGCAACAACCACAAAGGCACATTTCTCCGTCACAGTTTTATTGGTGTCTGTTTTTAAATATGTGAGATCCCAACTTTTCTCTTTCCATTCTACCCATTTAACGTGACTGCGAACCTGAAATTGATAATTCCATAATTTTTTTTGAATTGAAATACAGATCTACTACAGAAATTGTTATCAACCATAATATTATAGGAAAATAAGATAGCAAACACAGATAATAGTTTACTATCAGTATCAGTCAAAAATATGATGTTTAGTCAAGTAGAAATTAATGCCATTATAACAACGAAAATCTGTCTTACCTGAACATTTTTGACCAAGTCAAAATCCCTAGCAAAGGCTAGTAAGTACTTGTAAAAGCAGGTACCAGTAGCATAAGACACCGAACCTTCTGGAAAAGGGTAACCACTGATTTCCATCACCTGTGTGGGTGCATTTGTTCTGAAAAGTCATTTTACTGTTTTTAATAGTTGGCAAGTAAGGCAAAGAGTGTGATCATCTAAAAATAGATTAGGAGGCGATAGAAGATAGGGTGGTGATCTCATTGCAGTAAGATTTGACCGAGCCACAAAGTCGCCGTTTGAGCCATTAGCGAAGGAGAGTTCGAAGCTTCCTTTGGGATAGCACGACGTGGATTCTTATGCCCTGATATCATAACCGAGTTCTACAGCCGTATAGTGTTTACTAGGTACAGCGCATACTCTCACATCCTCCTGCCTCGTCAAGAAGCCGCAAAGAATTTCCCACACAGTCAACAAAAAAAGTTGCTCGAAGGATAACGATATCAATTCTTAAATAGGTAATATAAATTATTTATGATAGGTAACTGCCTCGTTGGTCTAGTGGACTGCTAATCAAGAGGTCTCGGGTTCAAATCCCGGGTCAGGCCAAAAAGTGTTTTTGGGATTTTCTTAGGAAATTCCTAATAGCTGCCCGGAGTTTGGAAGTTTGGCCGTAATTCAGCTCCGTGCCTCGGAGAGCACGTAAAGCCATCGGTCCCGGTTGTCTTGAACATATATGGCAATCGTTATTGGGAAGTCAGTGCCCTCAAATATACTGACAACTAGTTCAATCTTCGAATTTCAGTTCTCCCTTAGGGTTGCGGAGGTCCGATGCCAGTCGCTCCGTGGAAAAACTGAAATTCAGGTAAAACCGGTTGAACTAGTAGCCGACCCCAAATAAACTTGAGATAATGGCTAGGAGGATGAGGTCTTTTTACAAAAAAGTACATACCTTAAATTCTTATATTGATTCGTAAATAAAGGCATCCCGAATTCATCAGTTCCGGTCCTAGGATCAAATCTCCAAGTGCCTCCAATGAAGCTAGTGCCCTCGAACACTTTGAAGTTAAGGCCATATTCCTTCATGTGTCGAGCGGTGGCTAAACCTGCATAACCAGCACCAATTATGCATACTTGAGACTCTGGGGAGGAGGACTGTAACAAAGAATAATTTGTTATGTAGTCGCTTGCCCGCTGTATTGAAAAGTTTACATAGTCATAGAAACAAGGACAGGATTGAAATTAATTTAAAATTAATAATATTGAATTTGTGCATGAATCACGTAGAATTGAAGTAGTTTGTCAGTTAGGTGCCCAGATAAAGATAGCAATATCATCTGCGCACAACCATCGACAACCATGATTTAAGAACTCGTTTGCTTCTGGAAATTACAGATGTCGTGGTGTGTTTAGCAATTGTGTTGAGAGTAGTCTGACAAGCATATTAGAGGCAACGTTTGTGTAAGTTAAGTGATAAAATTTCAGAGAAGAAGAAGAAGAAGTTTGTTCAGTATTTAATAAACAAAGATAATATTTATAGTATAAACCAGGTTAACATTGTAAAATAAAATAGGTTAGTAGTATTAAGTAAATTAATTGTCGTGATCGGCCCTAGATGGCGTTAGTGTCGAATTGAATCGCACCATCGTTTGCTTACAACCATTGTATATAAGCTTCAAATTATGTTTAATAAATATCTCGCTCTGAGGTACTGATGTTTTCTTTAAACGGGACTTTCAAGGCACTTTGTACCGATAATGTACATGGTCCTTACGTGTCGAAGGGCGTTTTTGAAGGAACACAATCCTTAACAAGTGTAGTAAATGTTTACGTTTATTGAATTCGACGGCAACTTGGCGCTAGTAGTGTGAACGATTGCTGAAGACCGAAGAAAAACCTGGTGTTGCGGAATTGTATTGGTGCTGTTGAAGTTTCGAGTTGGAGTGTAGCGGTGGAACACTGAACTAATTGCGTGAGTAGTGAAGTGCGAAAGTGGACTTTAAACTGTGAGTACAATTTATGTGTTTATTAAAATCGTGCTAAGTGTTAAAGACTTTGAAAAATACAAGTTAATGCATGAACTTTGAAAAATTAAGGCGGTGGTCTGGGCCTTAGAATAGTTTCGCAAAAAACGAAGATACGGGGAATCCATGCTGGATTTTAGAGCGGTTTACAAGTTACAAAAACACTTAGAAAAATTTACTCTTGTAAACACTTAGAAAACTATTAACGATTGGCACTTAGAATAATCACAGCGGCCCGGACTTAGAAAAATTTACTCTTGTAAACATTTAGAAAAATATTAACTATTGGCACTTAGAATAATCACAGCGACCCGGACTTAGAAAAATTTACTCTTCCCGGCAATTGTAAAAAGTTTGTGATTTACCTACATACTTAAAATATTAAAATTTACCGATAATGTACAACTGAAATTTATTTTGAAATTGATTAATTGAGGTTGTGCTTAAGTGGATATTTAGGTTGCCTGTTAAATTAATGTTATGATTTTTCACATTGTCGTATACGTCGTTAAGACTAATAATGTAGTTATTTTTTTCTTTGGGAGATGTTGAGGGGGATCGGTATATAGCAACCACATAAATAATGTGCTCTATTTCACAAACGATTCAGTTTTTATCCTTTGTTTTTTTTTTTTTTGTACGCGGGGAATGCTTTTCGCACCATACCCTTCTTGGGGGGGACAAGGAAGGGTGTGTGTGGGACTCCCGGGCAACCGGTTTACCCACTAAACCCAGTTTTTATCCTGGAACCCTCGCTCAGTTACAATCGTTTCTCCCAATCGTGTTCTCTCCATCCTATGATTTAATGATCAATTGTACCTATGTAGGTAACTTAGGTAACGCAGGTAACTGAAGTATGTACTTAGTTTTAAGTCCTTCTGTAATTACCTGGTTTTAAATAAAGTTATTATTTTGATTCTTTTTATTACGTTGAAATATACATTATTTTCATTTTTTCGCTTTTGTAACGTCTTTTATTGCAGTTCGGCTACTTTTGGTGGTGGCGTGCTTGTATATTATGGCCTATAGTTGTCCTTGATGTTAGTTTAAACCTAAAAACTTTTAGTTTTAGTTCGTTTAGCATGGTTTATTATTTGTTTTCGATAATAAATCATTGTTTAAACAGTGCTAATTGCTTTGTTTGTAAAAATGATTGGCACATTTAATGTCGTTACTTAAATAATGTAAATACAATTCACAAATGTGTATAAAGTATTCAAATATACTGCAATATTCAAATGAATCGGTGAGTAATTACGAGCTAATTGTATATATTAGGTATATGTTTAGCAGTTGGCTATTTTAAATGAATACAAATAAATAAAAATTATACTATGACTATACGTACAGGAACCATTAGCGGAATTGTATGTAAATATTTTCATGGTCAGTAACATTAAAACAGAAATGTACGGGATTGCTACCATGTACCTTTTTGTTGGTGAGTATCCGATATTTCGGCACTGTTGCAAGCGCCATGATCAGGGAGTAACTGAAGATCTTGCGGGTGGGATGCTATTGGCAGACATATCGGTCTACCCTCTTTCGTAGTCTTTTTCTACGATCGTCCAAGGTACTACTGGTCACTAACTCACTACTCACTCGTAACTGTTTTCGACACACAACACTAACAGTATCCGATCGCGTCATTGACGAACAGAATCAATGACGAACGTCATTGACGAACAGAAATCGGCAATCGCGAAGCATTTGATTGACTCGGACCCAAATCACTGGATTGAGTTCCATAACCCACAGATAATTACGACAGAACGCCACTACATACCTAGATTGGTCAGGGAAGCGATTGAAATTACTAAATACAAGAATTTCAATCGTGAGGATGGGTTTAAGTTGTCAAATGTCTGGAATCCTGTGATTCGAATGTGCATAAACCGGCGTAATCAACAAACTATAGTTTCGCGATCGGATACTGTTAGTGTTGTGTGTCGAAAACAGTTACGAGTGAGTAGTGAGTTAGTGACCAGTGGTACCGGGGACGATCGTAGAAAAAGACTACGAAAGAGGGTAGACCGATATGTCTGCCAATAACATCCCACCCGCAAGATCTTCAGTTACTCCGTGATCATGGCGCTTGCAACAGTGCCGAAATATCGGATACTCACCAACAAAAAGGTACATGGTAGCAATCCCGTACATTTCTGTTTTAATTGTATGTAAATAGTACCTACCTATCTCTTGTAGATAAAATCGTTAGGCACTCAGAGCGCGAGCGTTGTTTCTAAAATATCAATTTTGTAAAATATTAAATAATATAATATAAGCCACAACGGCGGTAGTTGTCATTTTTGTGGCGCCATCACTTCACTTCGCTTGGTTATAAATAGGAGTGATCTGTTGTATCGGTACGCATTTCTGACGAATGCGTCGCGGAGTGTGGATCATTGTCTTTGGACAATTAGTACTACTCTGTTAACAGATGTGGAAAGCTGTCTTTGACAAGTTAGTACTGTCTGAATTGCGGTGGGTGCGAGGAAAACTGTCTAACAGCTAGTACAGCCCTATGTGACCGCCCTTGCTGTCTATCTAACTGTAATTTGTTTAGATTCGTTACTTAATTAACGGTTGTTTGTGTCTAATTGCATTTCTAAGATTATTTTGTAATTAATGAAATAAATTGTTTAGAATTAAAGTAAATAGTTTAGAATTATAATTATTTTTATTATTTTTCACTTCTGGACTCTAACATCAGAAGTTGGATCGATCTACGTTCACAAATTATTAATTTTCAATATTTGGGAAACGATCAACTACCGACATTTAGTTAGATATTTTCATTTAATTTGCCTATACTTCATTATCTAGGTGTGTCTTACGATAGAGAGCATTGACAAATGCACAATAGATCGCGCTGTCATATAGAACCAAAGTGAATATACGCAGTGATTCGCCGCAGAGGTCCCGGGAACGATAAACGCGATCGTTCGTTAAAAAAAAAAGGCATTGCACACTATTAGTGCTCATTTGAACGCTATCGAAATTCAGTGTTCGTTGTGATTTTTAATAAGGGAATCCGACTTTTGTGATATTCTTATCCGCTCTAAATCAAAGTCAAAAATCAAAACTAAATCAGTCAAAAATCAAAACAAAGTCAAAACATAGCAAATATAAAAATCGTAAAGGAAGTGACGACTTCTATATTTGGTTTTTAGTGTCAATTACAAACGGTTTTAAAACGATTATTTTAATAAAATAATGAGGGTATTTGTACCACATGTGTTCGTGTGTATAACGCTTTCTTTCCAGTTAGTAAACATTGTGCTAAGCGATGGAAACTGCATCCGTGCCAATGTACAAGGTGTACAATGTGGTCCACCAGTGCCGACACGGTAATGAGAGAAGGTTAGAAGGTTCAGTTAAGAAAAACTTGTGAGTTGTGCTTGACGCTGTACTGGTAAGATCAAATCATATTACATGTTGAGTTGTGATTTATTTTCACATAATTTTGATATGTAGTGTACAAAAGTGAATTGTGTGCGCAATTTAAAATGATGAAAAAATGGACTGTTTGGCGCGTATACGAAAATGCCTTAGGGCTGATGCAAAGCTGTGGCTTAACACAAGGGCTTAAGTAGTTAGTTTAGTTTTAACAATGACCTCATTTCATACCTTTTGTTATTGCGAATATTTGGTACTAGCTATTGCCCGCGTGTATGTCGGTTATCGCGATAAAAAGTAGCTTTCCAAAGATCAGTTCTATCTTTATACCAAATTTCATCAAAATCGGTTCAGTGGTTTTGGCGTGAAAGCGTAACAGACGGTTACTTTCGCATTTATTGCGAATATTTGGTATAACGTAAATAGTGAATAGCGCTCAAACGAATGTTTGTAACTACCCCACCTGTGCATAATCAAGTAGGCGTTCTTTGCTATGGTTACGAACTATTTTTAACGAAGGAATGATGAATAATAGCAGTTGTAGTGGCTGCCTAATGCAACCCGAACTTATTACTTAAAGGTCAAGTAACTTTTATCCATTTACTTAAAATGTTACACTGACACAGCAAGTGTGACGGGACATAATACCCACACACGTTGTGATTAATCTGTTTAACTTTTATTTATGGAAACAAAAAATAGATACTTTGTCAGATTATAACAATTTACAGTGTGTACACCAAGTTATGTTACTCCGTAAATTTAAAAATTGAAATGACCATTATTAAACAACTAGCTTTAGCCAGCGGCTCCGCCCGCGTGTATGATGTCCTTTCTCAGGTTCTAAACTATTTGAGTTCCAAAATTCATCAAAACCGGTTTAGCGGTTTAGGCGTAAAAACGTAACAGACAGACAGACAGTTACTTTCGCACTTCAAGAAATAGTTGATGATCCATTACATTTCTAATTTTTATTTTGATAATTCGATGAATGGGCTATTCTTTTATATTGGTGGTTGGTGAGAGCAAATAAATCGGGAGTATATAAACGTGTGATGTAACTATTCACAATACGGCAAAAGGGTGCGTGGACAGCAGAGCTAGTCCTGACGGAGCCTATTTAAAACAGCTTGAGGAACTCTTATCATCCGCCGGTAGATGTACTATGTCACATTATTTACTGGTGATTGCATTAGTCAACTGTTATTGTAAAATCTATGAAGCGTTATAACAGTGGTAAATGTTTAAATTCTAAAGATATGATGTTAAATTTATTTAATAGTTCAGAGTAGGTAGTACGAAAGTGACTTCACTTGTTATTAATGGTTCAAAAAAAAAAAGTAAAGAAACTTCTATGAACCTTCTATAGTGGACTCCAAACTAAAACTTCATGTTTTAAATGTAATCTAATAGGTTTTACACAACATCAACAACAAGTTGTAAATGTTAAAGAAAGATCTCTTAAGATAAAGCAAAACATATCGTTTGTTAGTTATGTTTTAATGTTTATCGAAATGCAAAGTATTGATACCGGTAAAGACTGCATGTCTATCGATCTTAATAGTACGTCTACTTAAGCATGCTATTCTTGATGTTATAGAAACATTATGAAAGGTTTTAAATACCCTCACTAGTGTCAGGTATTAAATGAACTATGTTATGTTGTTTGTGTAACAATAATGATTAATGGTCAGGTTAGACCGAGCTAAAATGAGGTTTAAGCACTAGTCATTGTGAGTACCAATTAGTGTTCCGGAAAGATAATCCTCATGCCTGACTGGCTATTTCAGGTGTTAAATTTTAAGATCATACACAAAATCATTGCAAACTTGATCGTAAAGGTCTGACATTCATATAGGATCAAGATTAATAACATGTTCATAAGCACGTTACGAGCCAGCTCAGGTTATTGTGATCTTTCTTCCTGACAGAGGTACTTATTGAAACGTCAGTACCAGTGATGGTTTCGACTGCTTTGTTGGGTCGACAGTTAGTGTATGAGACTACCGTTCAATATAGGTTCGATTTCTGGGTTGAACAAACAATAACTAATAATACTGTGTACTTCTAATTATAGATATGCTTGTTACGGCCCGAAGTTTAAAAGTTGTGGTCAATGCTCCGTGACTCGAATGAGTACAAAGAGTCGACGGTCCTACGCCTGATCTCTTTCGGGTCATGTTGGGTGGCCGTCTCATCGAACCAAAGGCGTACACCTGTGTTAGACAAGTACTTGCGTGCTGTAGTGTCTACTGTGTTTTTGGTTGCTCACCATTGGGACTGGCCGCCGTAGCAGAAAGGTAAAAAGGTTAAAATGGTAAGGTTTAACTACAGACTCGAGACGATCGACTATAAGCAGACGGTGGCTTATTACAGTAAGTGATTGAACGACACCTGTCGGACAAGCCCTGGTTCATAAAATGACTTTGAGGGCAATTAGTCTGAACTCGAATTCACTGCGTGGGCATACTTGGACATGTTTCGGGTTTGCTTGACGACAATCGTCAAGCTGCAGACATAACCAAAACTGGTGACCCGGTATCATATCCTAAGAGCTTTGCGATTATTGGGAACATCCTTAACCGAGTACCGTGAGACTTCTGTAACATTTTCTGACATCCTCCGGGTCTTGCGTCCTGAGAAATATGCGAAAGTTAGTAACATTCTTGACGATATTACTGCGTACATACTGAGGGCACTGTTATTTTTAAATATCCTAAAAGCTTTGCTTGCTAGTATCGCCTTCTAAAAGCTCTGGTTATTCATGACGATAATGAAGCATATTGGTGACGTTAAAGTAATACCGTATTCAAAACTAATGCAATTTTTCATGCTTTCCTTAGATGATAACGATGCATTGAGAGCCTCGTCACTGACCAAGGTGCAGTCTACGCGAGCCGAGCCCGGGCTGTGACCTGGTGTTTGCTGCTGCCTGGTGAGGCGCAGACTTGCGGCCTGCTCGCTGTATCGCGAGGTGCGGACTTGCGTCCTGCATGCCGCTCAGTGATAAGCGGACCTGCGGTCTGTTCTCCGTGTGCCCGAGATGCAACCTTCCGCCTGTTCACCGTGTGTACGAGACGCAATCTTCGGCCTGATCCCCGTGTGCGTGAGATGTGGTGCAATGTATGGCGGATGGTGGAGAGCATGAGGTGTGTATATTGGAATGGACCCATGGACAGGGTAACCAGCCCCAAACTCGTGGTCTTCCTGAGATAATTTTAAGACCCATGGACAGGGTAACCAGCCCCAAACTCGTGGTCTTGTTGAGAGAGGTAAGACCCATGGACAGGGTAACCAGCCCCAAACTCGTGGTCTTGTTGAGAGAGGTTTAAGACCCATGGACAGGGTAACCAGCCCCAAACTCGTGGTCTTGTTGAGAGAGGTTTAAGACCCATGGACAGGGTAACCAGCCCCAAACTCGTGGTCTTGTTGAGAGAGGTTTAAGGCCCATGGACAGGGTAACCAGCCCCAAACTCGTGGTCTTGTTGAGAGAGGTTTAAGGCCCATGGACAGGGTAACCAGCCCCAAACTCGTGGTCTTGATGAGAGAGGTTTAAGACCCATGGACAGGGTAACCAGCCCCAAACTCGTGGTCTTGTTAATTTTAAGTTTAAATGTTTAAGACACACACTTATGATAACTGTTCTTATGATATTATGGTTCTTAAGGTAACGGTAGACCTTCATGCTGAAGTCTACTCTTGTGTTAGTACTAAGTTTCTAGTTTTATTTTAAATGTATGTAACAGTGACTGTTTGTTTCTAATCTGGCGCGGATTATAAATAATCTTTCACTCTTTTCCTTGGAGGTTCGAACCTTTCTTATTCGTGTTAACTGTTATTATCTTGTAAAACTATTCGTTAACTCTAACTGTTTACGCTAAATTTGATAACTATTTTTAGTAACTGACCAATTGGACGATGATGTACTTACAGAGGCGTCTAATAAACTCTTATTTTTGTACATGTTCCAGTAACCGCGAATGAGAACAATGAAGAAGTGTGGTCATCCAGACCTGCCGAGGACGTCAGGGTGTCAGGAGAGGCCGTATAAGCCACAACGGCGGTAGTTGTCATTTTTGTGGCGCCATCACTTCACTTCGCTTGGTTATAAATAGGAGTGATCTGTTGTATCGGTACGCATTTCTGACGAATGCGTCGCGGAGTGTGGATCATTGTCTTTGGACAATTAGTACTACTCTGTTAACAGATGTGGAAAGCTGTCTTTGACAAGTTAGTACTGTCTGAATTGCGGTGGGTGCGAGGAAAACTGTCTAACAGCTAGTACAGCCCTATGTGACCGCCCTTGCTGTCTATCTAACTGTAATTTGTTTAGATTCGTTACTTAATTAACGGTTGTTTGTGTCTAATTGCATTTCTAAGATTATTTTGTAATTAATGAAATAAATTGTTTAGAATTAAAGTAAATAGTTTAGAATTATAATTATTTTTATTATTTTTCACTTCTGGACTCTAACAATAATATATTAAACTCATGATAACTTTTGAAAGGTATAAGAATAAGAATAAGAATAAGAAAAACTTTATTTGTCTTTTACATAGATTTACAGTTAATAAACTACTTAAAAAAATAACAGTACAAAGACAAAACGGTCTTGGACTCAGCATGTGGATGACAGTGCAAAGCATGCCAGCCGCTGTTATTCTGTCCAAGCCAATCATGAATTACATACGCCAAGAAAAAACACAATGATAACATCCCGACCACGAACACAATATAACAATATTCCACATTCACACACAGCAAGGATGCAGTTGTTGCTGCTAAATACAATGCAACCAGTCCAGTAACGTCCTAATAATAACAAATTATATATAAGATGCCTTAATAGATAGATGCCTTAAGTATCGAAAAACACGAGTTCTTTTATTGCGTAGTCGCCTCGGATTGCCTCGCTAGTAACCATCTGCTGCAACGTGATTTAAATGGCCCTAATCCTAGAAATAATATGGGTGGGGGCAGGATATTCCAGCATTTGGAAGCGGCTATCTTGAAGCAACCCTTGGTTTTACACAGTGAGTGCTTGGGTAGAATTAATAACCGGTTACGTGACCTTGTTTCATAGTTATGTACGTCCGACGACCACGTGAGTTTGTGATAAAGATAGGCGGGAACTTTATTTTTAATCAGAGACCTGACAAAACAGGAAAGTTTCAATGTACGCTTGTTAAGCATATTCAAAATTCCTTTTTCGTTTAAGTAAGGTGAAATATGGTGTCTTTTGGGGATCTCAAACGTGAAACGCATGCATGCATGTCCGATTTGAATAATTCAAAATGTAATTTACAGGTTATGATATGAACTTGAATATTAAGTTATAATAAAAATGTACAATTTATTTGAATACGAAATGTATTAGTGTTAAAACTTATGCTTAGTTTGTTCAGACGTAAATATTGAAAATTTTACCATGAAAAAGTAGTTATTGTGACGTAACTATAACAGTTAGACATAAAGTATAGCAAATGTTTTAGGTGATATTGATGTCCTCTATAAAAATGTAGTCATCTACCTACATCACTTTGCTCTATTGGCAATAGTTTTCGCAAAATAGTGATTTTGTTGGGTATTTTTGTAACACCTTGGGTTACACTATCGAAGTTTTCATACGGATCCCTAAACTTTTATAAAAACATTCCATTGCTTATGTTCGCCAGGGATAGTGTAAAATTCTAGTGGTGAAAGAATTTTTCATAACGGTCCAGTAGTTTAGGAGGCGATTCACTTTAAACAAACAATCAAATCTCTTCTCTTTATAATATTAGTATAGAAGATGATTTAGGGGGAGAGGAAGGTTATTTTCTCTTACTAGGGGGTGGAAGTCAGTCTTGATAGTTCTTACGTAAGATCACAAAATACGCATGTTTTAAATAGTGTTATCCTAATGATTAAAATGATTCCATTCAACATGTTTGTAAACATTGCTTAAAATTGTTACGCGTAAAAACAAACATCAAACCAGTCAAAGGTTTAACAAATTTTCCGTTTAGATAATTAAAAATTAAATATCAAACCCTGCGTATTTTCTTATTTTCTCTTATTTTGGGAAGGGTTTTGACCTCGTTCGTCAAAAACTAGTAAAAATCGTCTAAAGTAATAAATGAATGGCCCTTTACATATCTAAGTGAAAAAATTCTTACCTCTGAGTGTACGTTGCTTACTTCCAAATATATGTTTAAAACACATATTAACGTCACCGCAGATAGACGCATTGTCAAGAAAAATAGATTTTCACAAAGTGTCTTTGCACTGCTCGGTCACGACGAATACTGACGGCTTAAATAGTACAATGCAAATGGTCTCTATCCGATAAGAAGGTCGCAGTCGTCAATGAAATTAATCCTAACTAATATGAATATTATAAATTCGAAAATAACTCTGTCTCTGTCTGTCTGTTAAGCTCTCACGCCAAAACTACTGAATCGATTTAAATGAAATTAATACACGCGGGCGGAGCCGCAGACGAAAGTTAGTAGTGAATAGTTAATGAAGAACCACATTCGAAAGTTTGCAAAATTGTCACAATGTTTTATGTATTTAATAATAATAATAAAAACTTTATTATTATATTATCATACACACAGCAACGAACCAAAGTTAATTTTAAATTTTGCCATTAATGAAAGAAAAAATAAAACTTACATTAAAAAAAATAAAACAGATTGTAACATTTGAAAATGTCAAGGTTAATTCGTTAGGGCTAAGATGGCACCTGACTCGAATGACAGACGTTTAAAGTACCGAGTGCAATTTTCCTTGTTGTGAGAGGTTTAAGACCCATGGACAGGGTAACCAGCCCCAAACTCGTGGTCTTGTTAAGTTTAAGTTTAAATGTTTAAGACCCAGACACTTATGATAACTGTTCTTATGATAATTGTTCTTATGATAATTGTTCTTACGATAACTGTTCTTATGATAACTGTTCTTATGATATTATGGTTCTTATGGTAACGGTATACCTTCATGCTGAAGTCTACTCCTGTGTTAGTACTAAACTTCTAGTTTTATTTTAAATGTATAACACTGACTGTTTGTTTGTAATCTGACGCGGATTATAAATAATCTTTCACTCTTTTCCTTGGAGGTTCGAACCTTTCCCATTTGTGTTAACTGTTATTATCATGAAAATTATTCGTTAACTGTAACTTTTTACGCTAAATTTGATAACTGTTTTCATTAACTGACCAGTTGGACGATGATGTACTTACAGAGGCGTTCAATAAACTTTTTTGTAAAGGTTCCAGTCACCGCAAATGTGAACAGTGAAGAAGTATGGTCACCCGGACCTGCCGAGGACGTCAGGGTGTCAAGAGAGTCCGTGTAAGCAGTAACAAGATCGAGCGAAGTCCGCCGATGTTCTGTACCTAAGTTCACGTTGTGTGACGTCATTCGAACGAGACTATAAATGGAGCAGCACCGTGAAGCTTGGTCTCTTTTGGCTCGGGACCTCGTGGTGTGCGGTTAGGTACTCACTGTGTACTCTCTGTGTAATGTATCACGTAATGTATTGTTGTTAAACTAGCTTTTAAATAGTGATTAAATTTAGAGCTAAATAAACTCATATAGTTTCATGTTCTGTGTAAGATTAAATTGTTTTATTTTAAATCAATAATTTGGTTTTTGATTACAATACTATTTTAAATCGTCATGATAAGCTTTTAATTGTAATTTCTGAATAATATGCATTTTTTTTACTTTAAACTATAGCGTCTCACAGTCGTCATGATAGTATTTTTTTTCGAGTCTAAAACAATTGGGTTACTCAGACGAATCTAACGATCTATTAATTAAATAAATTCGTGCCGTGATTTAAATAATATTAGGCAATAAAGAATGCAAGGTAGTCAGGTAAATAATTAATAAGGCCTGCATCCTGTTGATATGCATATGTACTTTCTTCAGGTAGTAAAGTAAGTAGTAGTATGTCATGAGCAGAGATCGGAATTGGGTGTGTGAAAATACCTAAAGTTACAACCACTTAAGTTAAACCTGGTTTGAATTTTACCGGTTTAGTTTTGTTTTTTTTTTACATGTTCCTTACCTTTGAAACACCGAACTATAAACATTTACAAGCTGCTAATGCTAATGCCCCGCATAGGCGACGCAGCGCCGGGCCCTCACTGCAGTCATCGGAGAAGATCTCTCACTGCCGGCGTCGTTCGTTCCATGACCGGCAGCGAGAGCTCATTTTCCGCGGTCGCAACCTTCTGCGAGGACGTAATTACGCAGAAGGAGGCGGCGGAGAAGTCCCGGGAGGACGACATCCATTCGGACCTGATTCGCCGCCGGCGAACCGGGCGGCGTAGGCGCAAACATCTGCGCCTCATGCCGCCTTGAGTGTGGCCGCGGGTGGACGGGACGGGTTTTCCCTCCACCCGCATTTTGTGGCCAACCGCGAGGAGGCGGCGTCGGTGTGTGCCGGACGCCGCCTAAGAGAGGGTCGTCGTACCGAGACGGTGCCCGCATCCAGTCTGGGAGTCCAGAAGGAGATCTGACCTTGGACTTCTCCTCCTTCTAAACGGAGAAGCGCGGAGAGGGCACACTGTGTAGTTTTTAGTCGGTTCAAGTCCGACACACCACCCCGCCGTAACCCTCGGTAGGGTGACGGTCCATGATGATTATCCACACATAAAATAAAAAAAAACTTAAAAGGGCTATTTCGATGCTGTGGAACATTGTTTTATCAAAGGCGTATGTGATCTATTCGTGATCTTTGTGATCTATAGCGCATTCAATCCTGGAAATCACGCTGTGCAAAGCGGATTCTGTGGATAGGAAAACATACGTTCTAGATTTTCAATTTCATTCTCTCGTTCTAGAAGTTGCCCATTTATTATTATATAACATACTGTAATCAATAACCAAATTATTGATTTAAAATAAAAACAAATTAATCTTAAACATAACATGAAACTATATGAGTTTATTAAGCTGTTACGCAGGCATAGTCAGGCGTTATTTCTAGTATAGGCATTGGCTTCGGTTACACTTGGTCACACGGTCGCTTTACTCAAAACGCTGACATCGCGCAACGCGACGAAGACGACACCTTGGTGCAGCATACATGGGAATGGGGGGTGCTGGCTAGAAAACCTCCTCGTGGTGCACCCTGGAAACGCTGGCGATAACGCTGTCCTTCTCCATTTCCTCCGCGTTATCTGGAGGAGAGGATTATCGCCAGCGGCTAATATTCTAGCAGGAGAGGAAGCCATGCCATCGGCTCTCGGGCAAGGCCCGGCCAGCGGGGTGGGCGTGTCTGCCGGTTGCCCTGCTGGCTCTTCGCTCCTCGGAGCATGGAGGAGGAAACCTCGTTAAAAAACCGAAGGTGGGACCCTTCATGGGTCGGAGTTTCTCCCGCTGATAGCGGTGGAGAAAGGATGGCGGGCTCGGCGTGTACTTACACTACCACCGAGCAGGCAGGGGGACGTAGTCCTCTTGCCACCGTCGGCATAGCGTAATCCCGAGAGAAGTGCTGTGGTCAAGTCTCGCGGCTTTGATCGGGGACGTGGGTCTTGGCTTAACCGCCCGGACCGCGAGGAAGAAAACCTCTCTAAAAAATTACCCCGAATCCCAAGTTCTGGTGCGTGGCCAGGGGATGCATGGCTGATGGGAAGTTCAGTCGTAAGCGCACCCCAAGCCGAGGTACCTGCGGACCCCTCGGCTGGGTTAAAAATTTTCGCTTGCCCGGGTATTGGGGGATCTCTGCCCGGGTCGACTTTTATTTCTCCCCCACTCGTGGGATTATTATGGAAGCTGAAAACACAAATTCAAAGGAAAAACGGACTGATAACAAATTAAACGACACAATGGCAAGGAAAATGGATAAGGAACGCACGACGACAAAGGAAACGGAAGTTGGAAAAGAGAAGAAGGGCATCCTCAAGGGAAGCTCTTCTTCGATAGTGGACCTAGTGTCCAAGGAGGCTGTGGTGGCACTCGGGCCGCCCACCTCGGTGGGGCTCCCAGTAGTCAAACAGACTGCTGGGAGCCGAAGAGGAAGAGGAGGAAGATCCTCGGAGCGCATACGCTCCAAGTCGGCGGTGGCGGGCAGGAGCGATGCTGCGCGCCCGGAGCCGATGGAGACGGAGATGCGGGCGGGCGACAGCAAGAAGCGTCTGCACTCCGAGGATGTGGACAGCGAGGCAGAGACGCCGGTCCCGAAGCGCTTCGGCACTGATGGTTCGCGGGCCCCTGTCTTGCTGCAGACGGACTCCGTGTTTTCGAATGCGGGGTCCTACAGGAGGAAGCGACTGGACAAAGAAGTCGCAGCGGAGGAGGAGATCGCCGATCTCCTGCTTAAGGTTCGGGAGCCGGTGGAGGGAGAACCCCCCCAAGCCCCCGTGTCCGTGCAGGAGAGGGCGAGCGCGGCGGTGGCCATTATTAACAAGGTGGCCATCAGGTCCGTGAACTTGAAGGGCGTCTTTGTCAGGGCCCTCAAGGACTCCTCCTCCGCCTTGTCGGAGGTTGTAGGGACCCTGTGCGGGGACATGGAGCGCCTCAAGGAGGCGAACTCCCGCCTGACGGCCCAGGTGACTGCGCTAAGTGCGCAGTTTGCCCAATTCCGGGCCCAGCGCACTCAGCAGGTGGCCCCGCCCTCGCCTGGGTCATCTCAGCCGGAGGCCCCGACCCCGCCCGGGCCGTCTAGGGCAGAGGTACCGGCCCCACCCAGCCTGTCTCGGGTAGAGGTCCCGGCCCCACCTGCGCCGCCTCGGATGGAGGCCCCGGCCCCGCCTGCGTCGTCTCGGCCGGAGGGCCCTGCTGGCGGCGAGCTCCCTGACGCCATGCTGCGTAAGGCGCTCGACGCTATGACGCGGATGTTGGACGGGCGACTGGCCGGCCTGGAGGCGAGGCTTCCCCCCGCGCCGGTTGTCCGCCCCCCGCTCGCGTCGCAGCGCCCCCAGGCTGCCGCTCCGTCCGCGCTTCCTCTGGTAGGAACGCGCGTGACCTACGCGGCGGCGACGTCAGCCCCGGCCCCCCCCCAAAATCAAAAGGGGCAGAAGAAGGGGGCCGCGAAACCGGCCCAGGCGCCGGCCAAGGCACCGGCCAAAGCGCCGGCCAAGGCACCGGCCAAAGCGCCGGCCAAGAAGGGGCCTCAAACGGCGCCCACAAGTGGAGCGGACTTCCCCCCGCTTCCCGCTCCGGCGCCTCCGACGGGTTCCTCGGGACCAGCCCCCTCTAACGAGGATTGGCAGGTTGTGGGGTCCTCCAAGAGGCGGGGGCAGCGGCAGCGAGCGCGGGCGAGGAAGGCCGCCCAAGGCGCAGCCCAAGCCCCGCAGTCTCCGCCGGTGGCGGCAGCCTCTAAGAAGAGGCCGCGTAAGCTACAGCCGCCCAAAACCGCGGCGGTTGTCGTCACCGTGTCGCCGGAGGCGGCCAGTGGCGGGCTCACGTACGCGGCCCTGTTCAAAGGGGCCCGTCCCGGGCTCGCCGCTGAGTTCGGGGCTGCGGGGATGAGGCTGCGCCGCGCCCAGACGGGAGCTCGAGTATTCGAGTTCCCGGGGGCAGAGGGCTCGAAGACGGCCGACACATTCGCCGAGAGGCTGCGGGAGGTGTTTGCCGCCCAGGACGGTGTCAAGATCGCCAGGCCCACCAAGTGCGCTGAACTGCGCATTTCGGGTCTGGACGACTCCATCACGTCGGAGGATGTCCGCGATGCAGTCATGGAGAAGACTGGCTGCGCCGCGGGCACCATCCGAGTCGGCACCGTCAGGCCGGGCCCGGGAGGCCTCGGCTCGGTGTGGGTGAGCTGTCCCGTGGCGTCGGCCAAATTGTTGGCTGACGCCGGGAGCATGCTCATCGGCTTTGTCAATGCCAGAATCACGGTTCTGGCTGCGAGGCCGATGAGGTGCTATAAGTGCCTAGTCGCGGAACACACTCGCACCAAGTGCGAGAGCTGTTTCGACTGCAGCGAACTTTGTTTCCGCTGCGGTCGAACAGGGCACAAGGCGGCAGAGTGCTCTGCTGCCCCTCACTGCCCGATGTGTGCGGCGGCTAAAAAGCCCGCCAATCACCAGATGGGGCAGGGGGGCTGCAAGCCTCCCCGCGCTTCTCGGCAGACGCCGGAGGCTAGCCCGGCGACCCAGGCTGCCTCCGACGTCGATCAGGCGACGACGTCGTCGCCCATGGAGGGGGTTGTAGAGACGATCCAGTAATGGATCAAGTCTCCAACCTCCTGGTCCAGACGAACCTCAACCACTGTGCCGCGGCGCAAGATCTTTTCCTGCAAACCATGGCGCAGTGGTCTATAGGTGTTGCCGTAGTCGCGGAGCCCTATTTTGTCCCTCCCCGTCCAAACTGGATGGGTGACTGGGACGGCTCCGTGGCAGTCGTCAGCTCCACGGCGGCTCATTCCCCGCCCTTGTCGCTAAAAGACAAGGGTACCGGATATGTTGCCGTCGAATGGGGGGGAATCACCATTTATGGTGTATATTTCTCCCCCAACCGGAGTCTGAGCGACTTCGAGGTCTTCCTCAACAACTTGGAGACCTCGATACGGCGATTAGTGTCTGGGCACGTCCTCGTGCTGGGGGACTTCAATGCAAAGTCCATTGCGTGGGGTTCCCCGGCGACGGACGCCAGGGGCGAAGCCGTCGAGGAATGGGCGGCGTCGGTGGGCCTCTGTTTGCTGAACAGGGGCGCCACCAACACGTGCGTGCGACAGCAGGGGGGGTCGATAGTGGACCTTTCGTTCGCTACCCCTGCAGTCGCCGCACGAGTAAGGAACTGGAGTGTCCTGGAAGAGGTTGAGACGCTCTCGGATCATCGTTATATCCGATTTGAGCTCTCCCGGTCCCAGGACGCCAGTAGGGGTCACGCGGCGCGGCGTCCCTCCCGTTTTCCGCGGTGGGCTGTCGCCAAGCTGGACAGGGACCTACTAGAGGAGGCGGCCATTGTTTGCTCTTGGCTGTCTCCGCAGGCCCCGACCGAGGAGGTCGACGTGGGGGCTGGTCGCTTCGCCGATGCGTTAACGCTCATCTGCGATGCGGCCATGCCCCGCGTTCGTGGCCGTCGGCCTCCTCGGAAGGAGGTCTACTGGTGGTCCCAGGAGTTGGCGGACCTCCGTGCGGCCTGCGTACGTGCCCGGAGGTCCCACACCCGGAGTCGGCGACGTCACCGCGGAGGCGGTGAGGAGGTGGACCGGCTTCACGAGGAGTACCGAGCAGCTCGGGAAACTCTGAGGCTGGCCATTTGCCGCGCCAAAGACGCGAGCAGAAAAGAGATGCTGGAGAGTCTGGAGCGTGACCCCTGGGGTCGCCCTTATCGTGCGGTGCGTAACAAGCTCCGCACGTCGGGCCCCCCCCTTACGGAGACTCTCCAGCCCAGCTTCCTGCAGGAAGTGGTCGAGGGCCTATTCCCGCAGCGGGCGGAACACACACCCCCGTCGATGGCCCGTCGTGGTCGTCGTCGGGGCAGCGTGGGTGATGTTCCGCCTGTCAGGGAATCTGAGGTAGGGGCGGCTGTTCTGCGGATTCGATCCAAGAACACCGCCCCCGGGCCGGACGGGGTTCCAGCCCGAGTGATGGCCCGTGCCCTCGACTACATGTCGGACCACCTCAGGGGAGTGTTGGACGCTAGCCTGGCGTCCGGACGCTTCCCTGAGCGTTGGAAGTGCGGGAAGCTGGTTTTGATCCAAAAGCATGGACGGCCTGCCGATTCGGTCGCGGCCTACAGGCCCATCGTGTTGCTGGACGAGGCGGGTAAGTTGTTCGAGAGGGTTCTCTCTGCCCGCATCGTCCGGCACCTCAGCGAGGTGGGGCCCGACCTGTCGGACGCCCAATTCGGCTTCCGAGAAGGGCGTTCGACGGTCGACGCGATCCTGCGCCTGAGGGCCGTGACCGAAGAGGCGGTGAGAGGCGGCGGAGTGGTGTTGGCGGTGTCATTGGACATCGCCAACGCCTTCAATAGTCTGCCATTCGGCTGCATCAGGGCCGCACTCCAATACCACGGAGTGCCAGGGTACCTGAGGCGGCTGGTGGCAGACTATTTAGAGGAGCGTACCGTCGAGTATGAGGACCGAGATGGCGCCTTGAGACGCAGGGCCATGTCGTGCGGTGTTCCACAGGGGTCTGTCCTAGGACCACTCCTGTGGAACATGGGATACGACTGGGCCCTGCGAGGGCGTCTCCCCCCCGGGCTGGGTGTAATCTGTTACGCAGACGACACCCTGGTCACGGCCCGGGGGGCAAACTTTGAGGAGGCGGCGCGCCTGGCCACCACGGGAGTCTCCCGGGTGGTCGGGCGCATCGAGGCGTTGGGTCTGCGGGTGGCCCTGGAGAAGACGGAGGCCCTGCTATTTCATGGGCCCCGTCGCGGTCCGCCCGCCGGCGCCTCGATCGAGGTCAACTCGGTCCTCGTACCGGTCCGGGCCCAGATGAGGTACCTGGGTCTGGTCCTCGACGGTAGGTGGCTCTTCGACGAGCACTTCCGACAGCTTGGACCTAAATTGGTGGGCACTGCCTCCGCCCTAGGGCGACTTCTGCCCAATTTGGGCGGGGCCAGTGTCCCCACTAGGCAGCTGTACACGGGGGTTGTCCGGTCGATGGCACTTTACGGTGCACCGGTGTGGGCGGCGGCTCTGTCCGCCCAAAACAGGGCGCGCCTCTGGCGCCCCCAGCGGATACTGGCGGTCAGAGCCATACGTGGATACCGCACGGTGTCCACAGAGGCGGCGTGTGCCTTGGCCGGAACACCCCCGTGGGATTTGGAGGCGGAAGTGCTCGCCGAAGTTTATCGGCGAGTGGCTGACTTCCGGGCGGAGAATGGCTTTCGCCCTCAGCCCGAGGACGTGCGCGAGTGGCGCGAAGCCGCTCGCCGAGCCACCATGCAGAGATGGTCGTTCCGGCTGGAGACCCCACGCGCTGGCTTCGCCGCCGTGGAGGCTCTTCAGCCGGTCATCTCGGAGTGGGCAGGGCGGCAGCACGGGACCCTTTCCTTCCGGCTGACGCAGGTGCTTTCCGGGCACGGTTGCTTCGGAAAGTATCTGCACTCGGTCGCTAGGAGGGAACCGAGTCCCGCCTGCCACCACTGCGACTGCAGTGAGGACACGGCCCAGCACACGCTGGCGGTCTGCCCCGCTTGGGCGGCGCAGCGCCGGGTCCTCACTGCAGTCATCGGAGGGGATCTCTCGCTGCCGGCCGTCATAAGATCGATGGCCGGCAGTGACAGTTGTTTTACCGCGGTCGCAACCTTCTGCGAGGACGTAATCTTGCAGAAGGAGGTGGCGGAGAAGGCCCGGGAGGACGATATCCACTCGGACCCGATCCGCCGCCGGCGCCCTGGGCGGCGGAGGCGCGCATATCTGCGTCTCATGCCGCCCTGAGAGTGGCCGCGGATGGGCGGGACGGGTTTCCCGTCCGTCCGCAGTAGAGGCCAACCGCGAGGGGGCGGCGTCCGCGTGTGACCGGACGTTGCCCAATTAGAGAATACACACTTGAGGTGGTGCCCGCAACAGTGCGGGCAGGCGCTGGTTGGAGTCCAGAAGGAAATCCCCTCCCTGGACTCCTTCCAATACAAAGGCGCAGAGAGGGTCACACCGTGTGGTTTTAGTCGGTTCGAGTCCGACACACCACCCCGCCGTAACCCCCGACGGGGTGACGGTCCGCGGGGATTTCCACACGTAAAAAAAAAAAAAAAAAAGCATACATGGGAATGGAAGAGCATTGTCACTTTTTTAGGTCGATCGCCGACTTAAATAGTCTCTTAGTAATAAGTTAGAATAAGTAATTGTAATTTTTAATTTTTATTAAAGTTAATTTAAGTAAAAAAGGTTTTTTTGCAACCTCTGCTGCCACCTAACGTAATTAAGCTCTAAACATAATCACAATATAAAAGCAAGTTTCACAACAATAAATTACGTGATACATTACACAGAGAGTACACAGAGAGTACCTA
This sequence comes from Phragmatobia fuliginosa, assembly GCA_932526445.1. Taxonomy (NCBI): domain Eukaryota; kingdom Metazoa; phylum Arthropoda; class Insecta; order Lepidoptera; family Erebidae; genus Phragmatobia; species Phragmatobia fuliginosa. Next base: position 10,153,970 of record OW052074.1, on the reverse strand, counting down.
ACCGCACGCCACGAGGTCCCGGGACCAAAAGAGACCAAGCTTCACGATGCTGCTCAATTTATAGTCTCGTTCGAATGACGTCAAGCAACGTGAACGTAGGTACAGAACATCGGCGGACTTCCGCCATCTTATTACTGCTTACACGGCCTCTCCTGACACCCTGACGTCCTCGGCAGGCCCGGGTGACCACACACTTCTTCATTGTTCTCATTTGCAGTGACTGGAACCTCTACCAAAAAGTTTATTGGACGCCTCTGTAAGTACATCATCGTCTAATTGGTCAGTTACTCAAAAAAAAGTTATCAAATTTAGTGTTAACAGTTAGAATTAACGAATAGTTTTCATGACATTAACAGTTATCACGAATAGGAAAGGTTCGAACCCCCAAGGAAAAGAGTGAAAGATTATTTATAATCCGCGCCAGATTACAAACAAACAGTCACTGTTAGATACATTTAAAATAAAACTAGAAGTTTAGTACTAACACAGGAATAGACTTCAGCATGAAGGTCTACCGTTACCATAAGAACCATAATATCATAAGAACAGTTATCATAAGAACAGTTATCTTATGAACAATTATCATAAGAACAATTATCATAAGAACAATTATCATAAGAACAATTATCATAAGAACAATTATCATATCTTAAACATTTAAACTTAAACTTAACAAGACCACGAGTTTGGGGCTGGTTACCCTGTCCATGGGTCTTAAACCTCTCTCATCAAGACCACGAGTTTGGGGCTGGGGACCCTGTCTATGGGTCTTAAACCTCTCTCAACAAGACCACGAGTTTGGGGCTGGCTACCCTGTCCATGGGTCTTACCTCTCTCAACAAGACCACGAGTTTGGGGCTGGTTACCCTGTCCATGGGTCTTACCTCTCTCATCAAGACCACGAGTTTGGGGCTGGTTACCCTGTCCATGGGTCTTAAACCTCTCTCATCAAGACCACGAGTTTGGGGCTGGTTACCCTGTCCATGGGTCTTACCTCTCTCAACAAGACCACGAGTTTGGGGCTGGTTACCCTGTCCATGGGTCTTAAACCTCTCTCATCAAGACCACGAGTTTGGGGCTGGTTACCCTGTCCATGGGTCTTACCTCTCTCAACAAGACCACGAGTTTGGGGCTGGTTACCCTGTCCATGGGTCTTAAACCTCTCTCATCAAGACCACGAATTTGGGGCTGGTTACCCTGTCCATGGGTCTTACCTCTCTCAATAAGACCACGAGTTTGGGGCTGGCTACCCTGTCCATGGGTCTTTAACCTCTCTCATCAAAACCACGAGTTTGGGGCTGGCTACCCTGTCCATGGGTCTTAAACCTCTCTCAGCAAGACCACGAGTTTGGGGCTGGTTACCCTGTCCATGGGTCTTACCTCTCTCAACAAGACCACGAGTTTGGGGCTGGTTACCCTGTCCATGGGTCTTACCTCTCTCAATAAGACCACGAGTTTGGGGCTGGCTACCCTGTCCATGGGTCTTTAACCTCTCTCATCAAAACCACGAGTTTGGGGCTGGCTACCCTGTCCATGGGTCTTAAACCTCTCTCAGCAAGACCACGAGTTTGGGGCTGGTTACCCTGTCCATGGGTCTTACCTCTCTCAACAAGACCACGAGTTTGGGGCTGGTTACCTGTCCATGGGTCTTAAAATTATCTCAGGAAGACCACGAGTTTGGGGCTGGTTACCCTGTCCATGGGTCCATTTCAATATAACATACCTCATGCTCTCCACCATCCGCCATACATTGCACCACACCTCACGCACACGGGGATCAGGCCGAAGATTGCGTCTCTTACACACGATGAACAGGCGGAGGGTTGCATCTCGCTCACACGGAGAACAGACAGCAGGTCCGCTTATCACTGAACGGCATGCAGGACGCAAGTCCGCACCTCACGATACAGCGAGTAGGCCGCAAGTCTGCGCCTCACCAGGCAGCAGCAGACGTCAAGTCACAGCCCGGGCTCGGCTCGCGTAGACTGCACCTTGCACAGTGACGAGGCTCTCTCAACGCTCTAGTTGTCATCTAAGGAAAGCATGAAACATTGCATTAGTTTTGAATACGGTATTACTTTTACGTCACCAATATGCTTCACTATCGTCATGAATAATCACAGAGCTTTTAGAAGGCGATATTAGCAAGCAAAGCTTTTAGGATATTTAATAATAACAGTGCCCTCAGTATGTACGCAGTGATACCGTCAAGAATATTACTAGCTTTCGCATATCTCTCAGGATGCAAGACCCGGAGGATGCCAGAAAATGTTACAGAAGTCTCACGGTACTCGGTTAAGGATGTTCCCAATAATCGCAAAGTTCTTAGGATATGATACCGGGTCACCTATTTTGGTTATGTCTGCAGCCTTGACGATTGGCGTCAAGCAAACCCGAAACATGTCCAAGTATGCCCACGCAGTGAATTCGAGTTCAGACTGATTGCCCTCAAAGTCATTTTATGGACCAGGGCTTGTCAGACAGGTGTCGTTCAATCACTTACTGTAATAGGCTACCGTCTGCTTATCGTCGATCGTCTCGAGTCTGTAGTTAAACCTTACCATTTAAACCTTTTTACGTTTCTGTAGTCGTCTGTCTGTTTACCGAAGTGTCCGTCTCGAAAAATATTACGTCAAGAACGTTAAAAAAGGATGGGATATCGTATTTTCGGTCAGTAAAAGAATTTGTTAATTTGTTTTTGATGTTTTTATGACTAAATATCGGAAGCAACATGTGATTTTGATTTAATTTGTCTAAAAACTTTACTCAACGGTCCAAGTATAATACGACAAATTTCAATGGCCGCTTTTTCAGTGTGAGAACGACTATTACACAACCTTTTATTTTAGTCGCATAATCCAAACGACCCTGTTCTTATTCAAAACTTCGGTAGTAAAATTTGATTGGTCATTGTACACTGCTTTGTAATAAAAACTTTAACCAATGCGCGTAAGGTTGAATTTGCAAAAGATATGTTTATAGCATAACTAAAACTACCTACATTGATATTTCAATAAATCAATGACTACGAAGGATAGTTTCGTATGCTGCTTTTGTTTGAGACTGTGCATCTAGAGTTTTTATATATCATTGTACTTTGTGTTTCTAAGCTACAATAAATAAATGTTTTGTGATTTTTGTGAGTGTGTACTGTGTAACGTTGCTTCTTTCAGTTATTTCTTACAACATAAAAATATAGCCTGTAAGTGTTGTGTTCCCAACTGCCAAGACATGGAAAGTTATCGGCATAGATTTCCCAAGTCTTCACCTTATCTTTTCGATCTTTGGTTGAAAAATATTGGGAATGATAAACTAAATGCTCTTAGTAAAGACAATGTAAGTATATAAATCATATATGGTATGCGAGAAACATTTTGAAGAACAGTGTATTGTGCCAGGTACACGAAGAGGCCTTGTTAAGTAAACGACTAATATCGACGTAAACGACGAATAAGTTTAGAAGAAATTAATTTGTTCGTAAGATAAAAGTGATTTATTTTGTTTTGTTTCTTACTTATATATTATGTCCCTATACCTTCTCTTTGATATTGGTGATTAGATGGTCTAGAAAATATGTATAAATAAACTAATATGTTTAACTATATAAATGTTTCTTTCCTCTCACCTCCTTACAAATTATACAATCATAATAATCAAGAACTTCGGAAATAGTGCCGAGTTCAAATTAACCGCCATTATAAAATAGTTCCCCGCTCAAACACTGGAGGCGCTGAAAGTTTTTTCCAAGCTCTATGGGTAAGTTCTGACTCTAGTAGTAGTTGCTTTGTGTTTAACATCATAACTTTAGAATCTAAACATTTACCACTATGTTATAACGCTGCATAGATTTTACAATAACAGTTGACTGATGCAATCACTAGTAAATAATGTGACATAGTACCTCGTACTATCTACCGGCGGATGATTAGAGTTCCTCAAGCTGTTTTAAATAGGCTCCGTCAGGACTAGCTCTGCTGTCCACGCACCCTATCGCCGTATTGTGAATAGTTACAACACACATTTTTAAGCCCTAGATATATTTGCTCTCACTAACTACCAATACAAAAGAACAGCCCATTCATTGAATTATCAAAATAAAAATGATCTAGTAACTTAGTGTACACTTTGCATCTGTTTATAATCAGACAAGTATCTATCTTTCGTTCCCATAAATAAGGATAAATGAATTAATCACACAACGTGTGTGGGTATTATGTCTTGTCATACTTGCTGTGTCAGTTTAACTTCGTTTGATTTTAAGTAAATCGATAAAAAGTTACTTGGCAGTTTTAGTAACAGGTTCGGGTTGCATTAGGCAGCTACTACAACTGCCGCCCGTCAGGGAATCAGAGGTAGGGGCGGCTGTTCTAAGGATTCGATCCAAGAACACCGCTCCCGGGCCATCGTGTTGCTGGACGAGGCGGGCAAGCTGTTCGAGAGGGTGCTCCACGCCCGCATCGTCCGGCACCTGCGCGAGGTGGGCTCCGATCTGTCGGACGCCCAATTTGGATTCCGGGAGGGGCGTTCGACGGTCGACGCAATTCTGCGACTGAAGGCCGCGACCGAACAGGCGGTGGGCTGCGGCGACGTGCTGTTGGCGGTGTCGTTGGACATCGCCAACGCATTCAATAGTCTGCCATTCAGCTGCATCAGGGCCGCACTCCAGTACCACGGAGCGCCACAGTACCTGAGGCGGCTAGTGGCAGACTATCTGACGGAGCGTACTGTCATGTACGAGGACCGAGAAGGAGTCTTGAGACGTCGGGCTATGTCGTGCGGTGTTCCACAGGGTCTGTCCTCGGACCACTCCTGTGGAACATGGGATACGACTGGGTCCTGCGAGGGCGTCTCCCCCCCGGGGTCGGTGTAATTTGCTACGCTGACGACACACTTGTGACAGCCCGGGGGGCGACCTTCGAAGAGGCGGCACGCCTGGCCACCACAGGAGTCTCTCTGGTGGTCGGGCGCATTGAGGCGCTGGGATTACGGGTGGCCCTAGAAAAGACGGAAGCCCTACTTTTCCATGGGCCCCGTCGTGGTCCGCCCGCCGGCGCCTCCATCGAGGTCAACTCGGTCCTCGTACCGGTCCGCGCTCACTTGAAGAATCTGGGTCTGGTCCTCGACGGTAGGTGGCTCTTCGACGAGCACTTCCAACAGCTTGCTCCCAAGCTGATCGGCACTGCCTCTTTCCCTGGGCGTCTTTTGCCCAATCTGGGAGGAGCCAGTGTCGCCACGAGGCAGCTGTACACGGGGGTTGTCCGGTCTATGGCACTCTATGGTGCACCGGTGTGGGCGGCGGCTCTGACCGAGCAGAATAGGGCGCGCCTCAGGCGGCCGCAGAGAACTCTGGCGGTCAGAGCCATACGGGGTTACCGCACCGTATCGTCGGAGGCGGCGTGCGCCCTGGCCGGAACACCCCCGTGGGATTTGGAGGCGGAAGTGCTCGCCGACGTTTATCGGCGAGTGGCTAACTACCGGGCGGAGAGTGGTGGAGTAGGACCTCCGCCAGTGGCGCGAAGCCGCCACTCGCGCACGTCCTCGGACGCCGAAGAAAATAAAGTAGAAAATAAAGAAGAATAGAGAAAAATAAAAAAAATAGTAGAAAATAAAGAAAAATAAAACAAAGAAGAAAATAAAGTTAATTTATTTTTATTTAAAAAAAAAAAAAATATTTAAAATATTATTATATAGAGACGAAGAGAACTAAATTATACCCAAAATTAAAGGTCCTGATAAAAATTGCCATTCACATTGAATTATTGGATTTTGATCGATATTTGTTAAAATCTTTAGTAGTAATGGAGTTTACAAATATGCTCATGACCGTGTAAGAAAAATGCCTGAATTTCCAGTTTGTGTTACTGTGGTCGTCAATGTTGACGATAATGTTGATATTTGTTCTGTTACAGACATGTCATAGTTACAATTTACAGGTTTTCTAACTTGACTTGACGCCTAATGGTCAAATCCAATGGTGTGATTTCGACTGGGTTATGTTCTATGTCTGTAACAGCTATATTATGACTTTTTTTTTTTTTTTTTATACATAAGCCATCCAAAGTAACTCTACCCTGCCTGATGGAAAGCATGAGCAGAATCCAAGAGTGGGGGCCACCACACTTGCTGCGAATGCAGACAGTAAGTATGGCGGCCCACACTATGGCGGCTTAGTGAGATGCTTTTTCACGCCCCGCTTAAAGGACCCGGGATTATAATGGGAAGGAAACACGTGAGCTGGTAGTGAGTTCCAGTCTTTGACTGCTCGGCATAGGAAAGAAGAGCCGAACCGTTTTGTTCTGGTGCGTATTTCTTCCACTCTAAAGCGGTGACTTCTGAGTCCAGCACGTGTTGTCCTGTAAAGGAAGGGAGAGGAGGGATCAGTTGGAAGAGCTCTTCAGAACACTCTCCATGGTAAAGGCGATAGAGGACCGCCATAGAGGCGATGTCTCTCCGTAACTGCAGAGGCTCAAGGAACTCGGTGGTTTCGGGACTATTTATAATGCGGACTGCTCGCCGCTGCAACCGGTCGAGAGCGTCAAGCAAGTACTGCGCAGATCCATCGCAGAGGTGAGAACAATACTCCACGCAGGAACGAACTTGGGTCTTGTAGAGAAGACACAGATGCTCCGGCGTGAAGAACCGTCTCACCTTGTTGAGTACACCTAGCTTCCGCGAGGCCGCCTTGGTGACGCTCTCAATGTACTCCCGTCGGTTGAGATCCCGGCAAACATCCATGCCCAGGATACCGAGCTTGTCCTGTAGTGGCAGTTGAGTGTTCTGAAAAGTGGGGAGAGGAAGGAATGGAGACTTTTTCGTAGTGAGCGCGCACACCTGTGTTTTCTTGGCGTTGAACTCGACCAAATTCCCTTCACCCCATTGAGAAATACGGCTCAGAACTAGGTCGAGCCCAGCGACAAGCTCCCTTCGCTTTTCCTCGATATCCGCCGCCTTAGCAGTAGGGTTTCCAAAATATTCACCATGGACTGTGCTGTCGTCTGCATAGCAATGTATGTTGCCGAGGGCTAACATGTCATTGATATGCAGAAGAAACAGTGTAGGCGACAAGACGGAGCCCTGAGGTACACCAGCATTTATCTGCTGAAAGTTGGAGGCCGCGCCGTCGCAAAGGACTCTAATGCGGCGCTGGTGCAGAAAAGCGGCAATCCAGCTGCAGAGTTTAGGAGGCAGTCCGAATGCCGGAAGCTTGGAGAGAAGCGAACGGTGCCAGACCCTATCGAACGCCTTGGCCATATCGAGACTGATGGCCAGAGACTCCCCATGCCTATCCATAGCCTCACCCCAAAGGTGTGTCATGCACGCTAGAAGATCACCTGTGGATCGGTTCGGTCTGAAGCCATATTGCCGATCATTTAATAATGAGTGATCCTCTAGGTAACGGACTAATTGGCGGTTGATAATCCGCTCAAACACCTTGCATAGAATGAAGGTGACAGCTATAGGTCGGTAATTGGCCGGGTCGGAGCGGTCGCCTTTCTTAGGGATAGGTTGAACATTCGCCTCTCTCCAGACCTCCGGGACAATTCCTGAGGAATATGATAAGCGGTATAGGCGCGTCAATACAGGAGACAACTCCGGTGCACAGTTCTTTAGTACTATCGCCGGAATACCGTCAGGTCCACTGGCTTTCCGGACGTCAAGTGACCGCAGCTCCGCAAGGACATCCTTTTGCCGGATACGAATATCCCGCATTGTAGAGTCACACGGTGGAATAGTAGGCGGATCCATGCCACGGTCATCGATTCGGGAGTTCGCCGCAAAGAGATCAACAAGCAGTTGCGCTTTCTCCTGCGGCTGGTGGGCCAGTGTTCCATCTGAATATTTCAGCGGTGGTAGTGAGGGCTGGCAGTGGTTAGCTTGCACGGTTTTGGCCAGTCGCCAGAACTTACGACCACCCGTAGGGTGAGCGACGAGTTCTTGGCCAATACGTGCAATGCGCTGGGCATCCGCTCTTTTGTAAGCCCTCTTGCATTCCTTGGTGGCTTTATTGAACGCTGCTTTAAGAAGATCAAAGTCAGGGTCGCCGTGAGCGCGTGCCCTGGTCCATGCGCGGTAAGTGGATTGCTTGTATGCAACAACATAGGTGCACTCGCGATCGAACCACGGGCGAGAACGTGCGCTGGCAGCCTCACTGTGGGGGATATAGTATTCCATGCCGACAGTGATCTCGTCAGCGACGGCAGATGCACTCTGCGACAAATCCCTACCTCCAAAGCAACGTTGAAGCCACGGGATGGAAGCAAAATAGTCCCGCATACCATCCCAATCTGCTGACGAGTAGTGCCATAATCGTCGCCTTGCTGCCACAGGTCGTGGTGGAGCAGTATGAGGCACAGCGGTGGACACCAGGCAGTGGTCGGAGGATCCCAGAGGGGCGAGAACCGACACACTGTACTGCGCAGGACGACTCGTCAGCAGCAAGTCTAGCAAGGAGGGCGCTTGACTCGGTATGTCTGGTATCCTGGTGGGCTGGAGTACCAGCTGGGCGAGGTCATGCGTGAGTGCGAATGCGTGGGCGGTTCGACCCGCGTGATCAGTTCTGGAAGATCCCAACCAGCACTCATGGTGGGCGTTAAAGTCTCCCAGAACTACCAATTCGGCGGTTGGGAACTGTTCCTGCGCTTTATCCGCTGCCTGACTCAGGTGATCGAAAAGACGGGTTGTCTCAAAATCTCCGGAATGGGACCGATAAAGACATCCGTAGATTCGGCTTATGGACCCGAAATCTACGTGGAGCCAGAGGATAGAGAAAGATGGGTCCTCAAGGTAGCGTAGACGGCGACAACAAACATCCGCCCTAACGAAAAGACATAGCCTTCGCGAGGAAGCACTCTTCCAGTAAATAGCCGGGATAGTGGAGATATGCCGTGTCGGCAGGGCGGCAAATTTGTGTCTCCGTAAGAAAAGACTATTGTTTTAAAAATGATTTATGATGGATTCAGGATTTTTCCTTGAAGTTTTTGGTCAGAAAGGAGTTAAAATCTGTATGAGCTTTATTTTAGCTATTGTTTTAAAAATTATATATGATTGATTCGGGATCTTTCCTTGAAGTTTTTGGTCAGAAAGGCCGATCGGTATTTACTTGATTATGTTTTGTTACAACACCACACGTAAATCGTCAGTTCTGGCCGTGTCGGAGATGGTTGAGAATATAAATTTTGCAACCGGTTTCGATATTATGTGGGTACTGTTAAAATCATTGTTGAGAGTATGTTTTGATATTGTGTATGAGCTGTCCGTGTAGTGACAGATTAAGAATACAAAGTGTCACCACCCATATTCATTCCATGGGTTTCGTAAGAGGCGACTAAAGGAACAAAATAAGCAGCTAACATCCTGACAAGAGAAGGAAAACTTGAAACAAACCCTTTACCAACCCGTCTGGCCAGCGTGGTATAGTAGGCCAAAACTTCCTTTCAAAGGAGAGGCCTATGTCCAGCAGTGGACTGTTAAAGGCTGTTGATGATGATTTGATATTGTAATTAGATTATAGTTGTTAAAACACTGTTATAACTTTACGATAATTCCTATTGGATTACTTGATGAATTCTAATAGTAAAACTAATTAGATTTAAATCCTTTTTGTAAAATTGTATCAAGTAAACACGTGACGTATTTCCGTACGCCATTGAACAGAGCTGTTTGGAGGGATATAGGGAGGCGTGCGGGGAGTCTATTTAAGGATTAGACTCAGTAAAGAGCTCTGCTCCCAACAGAACTGTTGGTTTACCTGGTACAGTCTTGCGCTGTATATTGCATATGTAAATTTGCTGACGTGATACCATATGGCTTAGGCAATAGGCTATTCGGGTGGTTGTGCTGCCACTATATGAACGTAGAACATAAATTATTCTGTTCGTCGCTATTTTTAGTTGTATTGTAATTACTGTAATTAGTGTAAATAAATCTATTCTGATTGTCAGTTTGTGCCTACTTAATCTCTGCAATACGGGGACTCCAAACCCTGACATACCGCTATTGGCCGCCGGATCCGACTTATATATCTCAAATAATATGTACATTACAAATTTTTATTAGAAGCAAATAATTTTGTGCATCAACCGCCTCGTCACTGTAGTATAGCTTTGCTTAATAAAGAATCACATGGCTAGGAGTGAGATGTCCAAAACAAAATTACACATATTTTCTAGTCATCAAAAGGACATGTTTCTTTACTTGGATTGGGGTTCTTCTTAAATTGTGTGTCACTAATGACGTGGTAGTCATAATCGCGGAAATGGAGAAGGTCTTCTAACATGGTCTTCGCGGTAAACGTGACTATTGAATTGTACACTGGTGGTATTAGAGGTACGCCTGCTTCGTTGTGTAGATCTTCAAAGTATTTGTCCTGAAACAATACAATAATCGTATTTATCTGTTCACACTAAATACAGACTCTCAAGAATGCTCTCAAGTATGTGACGTATTAATTGTTTTCATACCTATGATATACGTACCTATCTACCTTATGGCCATATTTCTCAATAAAGAAAAGTAAATGAATTCAAAAGAAATTGAAAAAAAATCTGAATTTAATAACGAAAAGAAAGTCGAAAGAAGGTGTTGTACAAAGTCAGTTTTTTGGGTGGCTAAAATTTTTGGTGAGTTAAGCCACCAAAAATTTTAGCCACCCATAAAACAAATTTTTGGTCGCCTAACAACTTGAATTACTAAAACTTACAAGATTGAGTCCAACACTGTTCACATCTGTTATCTTAAAATGTGATTCTCTTAGCATTTGCACATGTTCTAGCCAGTGACGTAACATCGCATCTTTTGAGGGTAACTTAAATTGGGCTGCTGCTAACGCTGCCGAATATTGAGCCTGAAAAAGAAAAATATGTATGCATATTTGTACATAAATACATATACAGAGTGTAAAAAGACCGCTACCGAAAACTCGGAGGTTGCATTCAGAATGTTCAGACCATTTACTGAATAGGTTTAGCGAAAAAAATCGCAAAAAAATTGTTAACATATCTAAGTTCTTTTTTGTTTTTTTTTTCTGGTTACGTACACATAGTACAACATAATAGGACCCTAACTACCTAATTATCTCATTTAGAAAACCAAAAAAAAAAAAATTTAAATCAATAAAACTGCAATGTATTTTAAAATAAAATCAGTTGACCGAGGCTCATTGCACAGGCGCGTGCATGGGAGAGCCACGCTTCGGCATGAATGGGTTGGTTCGACCGAAATGATACCACGGCCTCACAGAAAACGAAACAGCTCTGGCGCTGCATTTGTGACGCCTCTAGTATTGCGGGTGTCCTTTGGCGGCGGTAATCGCTTACCATCAGGTGATACGTCAGCTCGTTTGAGCCCTTTTCTATAGAAAAAAATACAAAATGTCTAATAAAAAACGCGGAATTTGTCCAGGAAACTCCACGCGTGCATCTAGACCTAGAACTTTGAAACTTCAGTAATTTTATTAATTATCTTATGTCAGAAGATTCGCGTCATAGCGGCGTGCGGCGGCGCATTTGTTTACGCACACAATTTCCTTTGAGTTTTGCCTAAAGACTTTCCGATGTAGGTATTTACCTATCGGTGGCGTGTTTCAAAGAATTTTAATTTCTCTAATATCCTAAATAGCGGTACCGAATAGACTAGTAGCCCTAGTTGCATGGTGCATTATAATTTTTGCAATTAGGTACTTGCCTTCCGCGAAAGTAAAGGAGAAACCCGATTCTGGGCCTAAGCGTTACACGAATGGGATATGTACCAAAAAATTCGTCTATTTTGCTTGATTAACCTATCGAAATCTTAGCTTCATTTGCAATGGCCAAGTGTAGAAAATAAGTAGAATTCTATTGTTTTAAACAATCTTTGTAAAACTCTGCAACACTTATTTCAGTATACGTAACTAGCTCCACAAACGTAGCATTCCTAAAATAGGATCGATTTAGTGGAAATCGATACTGTTATAAATAAATAATACTTCTTTGTTTAGTATAAATGATTGTTTTAATAGGTATTTTAATCAATGTAAATAGAGTCTGGCCAGCGAATCGTGACACAACTACTTACAATGGCGGCAATTCAAAATATCTACAACTGGCAGCATTAAATATAGCATGAAAGGGTAATTTTGCATTTTTATATTAATGTGACTATGCCATAGAAAAACACAAATGTATCAAATCGTGTTTTTCATGTTAAAGAAAACCATAGCGGTTTTGATAACTTTTTTATTTTAGAAGTTATAAAGGCCTAACTTGTGAAATAAGCTGACTTAGAAAACTTCGTACAAAAATAAAGAAATAATAAGCAAATACAACAATGTATAATATGTATGTATTTACAAAAAAAAAGTATGTTTATGTATTTATATCAGTTGTCTAGTTTGGGGACTAGATGGCGTTGTGTGTAAAATGTCCGAAATATTTATTATTTATTATTATTATTAATTATCTATTGGGCACGATTTAATTATGGGTGAGTACATAACCCTATTTTATGCGTGGCCTGACACACACTTGGCCAATTTATCATTAAAATAACTCTAAAAATAAACATAACCTAAAATGTAAACATTGTCTGATTTTACCGATTTGGCCATTGCTGGGAGACCTGAAAATTAGGCTCGTGAAATCGTCATAGATATTGTAATTTATGACCAAATTCTAGCACTGTAACGCCAGGCCCAAGTTTGTATGGATTTCGGGTTTCTCCTTTGTGTTGTAATTTCCTTTTTTATTTTTTTTAGTAGGTATAAGTTAATTAAGTATTAATTTCGTTAAGTGTTAAGTTATTTTTAAAATAGGTGCTTTCCATTTAACAGTGATAGTGATTATTTATAATGTTTACTGCGAGGGAATACGGACAAATGATTATGTGCTATGGTGAAGCCCGCGGTAATGCATCACTCACGGGCTCTGCGTATTTACCGTGATAGGTAAGTCATCGCGGCTGCCTACCAGAGAGTTTTGAATAATCCTATTTTCGTAAGTAGACTTAGAACATTACCGACGCGTAGGTAGTTAAATTAAATAGGCATTCACGTAGCTACTCGGTGTGCTGTGCACTATACATTGCTGGCTTCTGAAATGAATAAAAATCTTGACACATTGTTTTTTGGCAACTGTTTTTTTTATAATAGGTTTTGGGGTGCTGAAGCTGCAACTTTCGTTTTCGGAAGTCGTCTGGTTACACCTTGTATATATTCAAAGAATAAGGTGGTGTTAAGTAAAGGGGAACTGACCTGGATATCCAAAACTTTAGCGAAAAGCGGCTTGCAAATTCCTAGAAATGTCATAGTGGGTTGATTGATGTTTACAACCGCTTGATATAAAGGCATTACGTAGTTCTCTGTTGATATTATACCGCTGGACTGAGTGCTCAAAAACGGGTGGTTGTAGTAGAAACCTGAAATGTACTCGTAGTTTTAAATCTCAATAATTTATTAGAAAGCATAACTATTGGCGTCAACCTGGCACTTTAAGGATAAAAATAATAAATTTTGATGAGATTTTTTGATGAGATTATTATTATTTAAAGTGATAAGCATCGATTGGGGAATGAAAACAATCGCTCGAGAAGGTCAAATAACAAGTAACTCAAAATGAACTTCTAGCTCTAGGAGCCGGATTTTCAGAGATTTTAAACTTCAACAATACCTGTACAATATATGATGATATCGAATTCCTCACTAGTGTCATCCTCAAACACAGCTCCATTTGGAGTGAAATATTTGACATCTGGTTTGCTTATGTAGTTCCCAGGGAAATCTGGCTGATTGTAGATTTTAACCTTTTTAATAATATGATGACTATGCACCAATTTGGAGGTGACGTTAGAAAGCTGCTCAACAAGATCGAGCCCTGAGGGACCAGCTCCTATCAACAACACGCGTTGGCCAAGGAAATCTTCAGGGACCTTGTAATCGTGACTATGCATTGTTTTTCCTATAACATAAATTATTAGAAAGTTCATTCAAAGAAAAATTGATGTAAATATTTTCGTTGTACATGTAGTTTTTTTTCCTTTTTATAAAAGTACTTTGTATCATAAGTCATAAGAAATAATTATTTTCATTAAAACATTAAATGTAATTGCTAGCTGCACATAAATATTATGTTTGCTTTTTGGCCTGAAACAAAATAACTGAACATTTTATTATTTGAATTCAAACATAATATCAACAATAATTAACAAAAAAGTATAAAAAAGCGACCAAGTGCGTGTTATGCCACGCATAGAATAGTGTTCCGTTGTCATTCAATGGTACGTGAATTTAAAATCGAGTCCAATAAATAACTGTTATATTTAGTAATTATTTCGTTATTTTTTTATGAAATTTTCCAAGCGCATTTTTAAAGTTAGGTCTCTATAACTCATGAACTAATAAAGTGATCTATGCCGTTACACTTTTCCGTTGAAGTTCAACACATGAACTACAACATGATTATTTTTTGCTTTTCGAGGCAGCCGTCTAGCTTTTACAGGGGGGGAGGATGCCCTGCATTTATAAAAAAATGTTTTTTAAATTGGAATAACAAGCAAACGCTGACCTAGGTCAAAAAATATTTATAGCAACCTCTCAATGTTTTTAAAAGTACAATCTCATGATATATCACACGATGGGGTAGACGCGAGGAAAAAAAATACACCTTACGTGTAGGAACCTACGTACACGTAAAGTAGCGATGATTATCTGAAATAAATATATTTTTAGTGATTTTATTTTAGTAATTTGTTGATTAAACACATATATAAACAAACAAAGTTTTATCTTTATAGTTTACCGTTTGGACTATGAGTAGGACGGCCGGACGAATCATGAACTATGGAACCCTCAAAATATAAAAATATTTACACGCGTTCAAAAGATCTTGAAGTAAATTTTAGCTAATATTTAAGAGGTCTAGAAGGACCAAATTAGTAAACATTAATCGCCATCAGATGGAATTTAAACAACTACGGTTCTCTGATTCACATTTATCGACCATAACTTCAATTAAGACCTGACCTTTGTATAACATTTGTCCTTTAATGTGTGGTATTTTCGGAGTGCTGTATTCTCCGATTGCCACGACAACAAAATCACATTCCTCTGTATAATTCTTCCTGGTATCAGTCTTCATATACGTAAGTTTCCAACTGGCTCCCGTCCATTCCACCCAAGTTACCAAACTTCGTAGCTGAAATAAGAGACTTCATATACTCAAACTATTTTTTTAATCAACTATTGGATAACAGATCCCAACACCATTGGGATTTATTTAGTAGACATACTATATGTAAAGCCGGTTCCAAAAATAACGGGTCAGTCACATAAACCAATAACGGGTCAGTCACATAAACCCGAATATCTCCCGAACTACGTATGCCATCCTAATGAAACGAAGACTGTTCAATTGAGAATTTAATTATACAGATAAAAAATAAAATAAAACTTAGTTACACCCACAATATTAATCTTAAATTAAAAAAAAACTAAAGTAGTCATATTTTTCTTAAGATTACATTTTTTTTATGATTGTTTTTTTGCTGTTTTTCATCACTTTCTTCATTTAATACTTTGTATTGCCTCCACGTGATGAAGCCTCCAGTGATGAAAAACAGCAAAAAAACAATCATAAAAAAAATGTAATCTTAAGAAAAATATGACTACTTTAGTTTTTTTTTAATTTAAGATTAATATTGTGGGTGTAACTAAGTTTTATTTTATTTTTTATCTGTATAATTAAATTCTCAATTGAACAGTCTTCGTTTCATTAGGATGGCATACGTAGTTCGGGAGATATTCGGGTTTATGTGACTGACCCGTTATTTTTGGAACCGAGTGTAGTTACAATATCTTACTTGAATATTATCCATCAATCCAAAATGCCTGACGAAAGATTTCATATACCTATAGAAGCAATCCCCACTGATAAATGAACGAGTACCTTCCGGGAATGAATAGTCGTGGAATTCCATTATTTTAAATGGAGATTTTGTCCTGCAACAAAAAAAAAATACTTCATTGACAGATCTTTCACACTTCAAATAAGAAAATGGAAAAAATGCGAATATTCATTTTAACGGTTCATTCTCAGAAGATCTATATTCACAATCCATGATGAATCTAATGAGAACATTTTTCTCATTGGATTCTGATTTCAAGATATGGATCCACCGAAATTTTTTATATTCGTACAATCTCAGAGGATCCATTGACCAGATGCATCTAATCAGTCAATCATCTAATATTCATTTTTTTAATCGATATTCATTTTTATACTGCTATAACTTTTTCTTAAGACATCATTTCATTAGATTTCGTTTAAAGTAAAAGTAGTCTCATGAGATTTATCATGGATCTGGCCGATGAATCCTCTCAGAATGTTCTATTTTAAGGTACTACAGAAGATCATTTCTACTTTCAGGTAACTGAACAAATATAAAGGGATATAGTGCTGTTCAAATTTTTTCATTGAGTTCTTTCGATTCGGATAATCGACCGTTTGTACATACAAATCTAATTGCAACTGCCGTTCAAGTAGGCAATAGTATTACATTAGGGTTGTGAAAACAAACTGAAATGAGAAATGAAGTACAAAGTTAATTCATAAAGAAATATCTGTTAAGGTTAGTTAAAAATTGATTACCAGTCTAAAAAGAAATCTTTTTCTGATTCAGTCATCCAAGCTCCCTTATTCATAGTCCTGTAAAGCGCAGTACTGCAAACGCATCAGAAGTCACAACTTACCTGAGGTACTTATATTGACTGCTAAATATAGGTAATCCATCTTCATCGGTACCCACTCTAGGATCGTATCTCCAAGTACCACCAATGTTTGGTGTAGCTTCGAACACTGTATAGTTGAGGCCATGACCTTGCATATGGCGCGCAGCGGCCAAGCCTGAGTAACCAGACCCAATGATGCATACTCGAGACGCTGGGCTAGACTACAATCAAAAATAATATTTAAGAATTAAATGGAGTTTCCAAGAATATTTAAAACTAGATAAATCATTTTAGGGAAGAGTTGCACAGTACTTACAATGCAGAAGTAACGTAAATTTTACATCCCATAAATCCCAAGATAAAAAAGATTTCATTATTAAAATTAACTAAGAACTTTTATTCATAAATACCTGTATTTATGAATAAAAGTTTTCACTTTAACTAAGAACTTTTATTCATATCATAACATATTTAATATAATTTTTAGGGTTCCGAAGTTTATGACTCGGAATCCTTTTAGATTCTTCATGTCCGTCCGTCCGTCCTCGACTTACCGTCCAGACGATAAGTGCTAGAAAGATGAAACTTTGCATGAATATGTGTTGTAATTACGCCGACAAAGTTCTACAATAAAACTATGAAAAATATTTTTATTTGGGGTACCTACCCTACACGCAAAGTGTGGATGATTATTTTTCTCGTGGCTACCCCATCGTGTGCGGTATAATAAGATAGGGCCTTTAAAAACAATAAAGGGTTTCTAAGACAATTTTTTGATTTTGGTATCCGTTTGCGAGAAATTCCTCTTTAAAGGGCACTTTTTTGTAAAAACTGGGTGTCCCCCCCTCTAAAAGCTAAACGGCTGGCTCAAAAAATGGAAAAATTTGAGATGTTCGTCCATATAATGAATTTAAAGGAAAACTATAACAGATTAGATGACTTTGTTAGTTCAGGAGTTATAGAGGCTTAACTTGTAAAATGCGCTTCCTTGGAAAACAAAAGTATATTAAGTTCTACAAAATTAACGCATTAATACGTAAACATAACAATATTATCTATTGGATACGATTTTACATCCACCTAAGATTGTGGGTGACTGAGGAACCCTTTCCTGTGCGTGGCCTGACACGCACTTGGTAGATTCTTATTTGTATTGAAATTATATAAAACCAGCTGACCCGGCCAATTTCTTGTCGCCTCACAATCAATGAATAAATAAATATATTTATGATTTTTAAGTTATCAAAACTATCAAGTTACAGTTTTTAGGATAAAATATATAAATTTAAAATAAAAAAGTATTCCAATGAGACATTAAATTTGCTTTATTGGCCTTAAATTGAAATGTATTTTTTTATTAATGAATGCTTGACGAAGACAAAGTAAAAAAACCCTAACAAAACTCAGAAATTGATTAATATAGATATTCTCTCACTAAACTGTATGTATGAACTAAAACTTGTCATAAAAGAAAAAATCCTTAAAAACTTCTTCGTCAAGCAGGCGAAAATAATTCTAGGAGAATTTAAAGTAGAAATATTTCATAATTTAGGCACTTTCAATCTAAAATTAAAAAAATGATAAAAACACAAATTACTTGAGCGAATACTTGAGACGAAAGTAATGGTAACAAACTCAACACAATCCCACATGTCCAATACATTTTATGTTCTGAATGGATAATATGCATACATATACTATGTATGCTACTGATGCAAAAGGATGTAAACGTCCGCACGGACCGTAATGCAATGTGTGTCTTTTGTAAAGCTTAAATTGGTGCTGCGAATGCTATATAGAAAGGTTAATGATAATGTTATCAGAACGATGATAATTATTATACACAAGTCCAAACGGTAAGTTCTAGAAAGATGAAACTTTGCATGAATATGTATTTTAATTACGTCGACAAAGTGCAACAATAAAAATATGAAATATATTTTTATTTGGGGTACTTCCCCTACACGTAAAGTGGGGATGTTTTTTTTTCTCGCGGCTGCCCCATCATGTGGGGTATCATGAGATAGGTCTTTTAAAAACGATATGAAGTTTGTAAGACGATTTTTTGATTTAGGTATCCGTTTGCGAGAAATTCCACTTTAAAGGCCACTTTTTTGTAAAAACAGGGCGTCCCCCCCTCTAAAAGCTACACGGCTGGCTCAAAAAATCGGGAATAATTCGTGATAGTGGTCCATATAATGAACTTTAAAGGAAAACTATAACGGATTAGATAACAATTATCCATTGCATACGATTTCTAATCCACGTACCATTATGTGTGACTAAGGAACCCTTCCCTGTGCGTGGCCTGACACGCACTTGGCCGATTTTTTTTTGTCTATCTGTCTGTCTGTCCATTTGTTAGACCGATTTTAACGAGGATTTCTCTGGCAGAAAGCTGATGACCTGGGGCACCCATGATGACGAGGTAAGTGACTCGTAACTAAATTTATTATACACTAGCTTCGCTCCGCGGCATTACTCGCGTTTTACATAAACAACCACGAGTAACACTGTGGGACTTAGCTAGTAGAAAATATTTCGTAACAATTTGTACATCTGTTGATTTTAGGTTTAAAAACACTATTTATGGTACAAAAAAATCGTTCAATTCTGAAGTTACTTATCATTAGCGACAAATGAATGTGTAAATCAATTCCAAAATTCGGGGAACAAGATTTTATGAAGAGACTTTTTTAAATACTGATTGAATGAAAGGTAAATTGTGGTTTACGATTTATGACGTATTAAAAAAACTACTCACTAGATTTCTTTCAAACCAATTTTCGTTAAAAGTTTACATGGTAATGTACAATATATTTTTTTTTTAGTATTATCATTCTCTTATTTTAGAAGTTACAGGGGGACGCATTTACTTATTTGGAAGTGCTACTCGCGCAAACTATTCAGTTTTGAAAAAAAAACAGAAACCTCAATATCATTTCTGAAGACCTATCCATAGATACCCAACACGTATGAGTTTGATGATAAAAACTTTTTTTGAGATTGAGTTTTAAGGGAACCCCCAAAATTAATTGTTTTTTTTTTCGGAAAAAGTGGCTGTGAAATACGGACGGACAGACAGACATGACGAATCTATAAGGGTTTTTTGCTATTTTGCTACGGAACCCTAGAAATGCCAATAACTTCGTTCAGATCAATTGATTTTGTTCTTTTTTTTCGTAACGTTTGTCCAAAGTGAAAAAATATATGCAAACGACACAAAAATATACATTAAAATAAATGTATGAAAAATGACACGCGTGCACTTGCACGCAAAACATGTACGCTAGTTTTATTTTAAAAGATGATTCCCCTTTCCATAGATTGTAATGTAGCTCATATTGCAATCTATGGGACGGGGAATATCCTCTGTCTCACAGATATTACAATTAAATAGACCTATCGCTTCATGTGAGGCCGCTTCAAATGCCATACACAGAGCAAAGAATTATTATAATATATGAAATGAATATACAAACTGTGGTATGTTCAGAAAAGTATGAGACCTATCCCTACATTTTTTTTATCTAAAACTACAAATAATTCAATTATAAAAAATATCTTAGTTTCTGGTATTTTTAAGGTAGAGCATTCTGATTTCAAGGTAGGGCATTGCACCACAATGCCCCCCCTAGCTACGGCCCTGGCTCTCTAGGAATTCGAAACACACACAAACAAAATCTATTTGGTCCTAAATTGAGTAGAACTAACGCTAGAGATCGTTCTCTAGCGTTAGTTCTACTCAATTTTTTCTTGTGCTCGTGCTCCCTAAAGAAGAATAATTATGAAATCTTATAACGATAATTTCACTGACATACTACGCGTTCATTACGAGAATGCCGTTACTTCCCGTCCCGCATCCTCATACCCCGCGTCAAGCGTCACCCCTTCAGTACGGATAGCAACGCTGCCCTGTTACTACGTCCATTTTTGTGTTACCGTACGCTCTCGAGTTTGTTGTTGTTTTTATTTCGTTAAGTTTTTTTCTGTTGATTTATTATTTACGTTCGTTAATCTGTGTTGCTACGATGAGTAAAAGAGGAAAGGTCCTATACAGTGGTGAACATAATTAGTTGTATAAGCTAATGACATTCTTTGAACAAGAAAAGAATGAAAAACAGTTGATAACGCCTTATGATGTTCATAGCTATGAAAAATGTTGATAGATAAAAAATGAAAACATCGTTGATACTTCGGCCAGCGCATTGCCCAAACATCCCGATTTACTATCGGAATTAGAAATGAAGTTATTGGAAAATGAAAAAAAAGTACCACGTGTTATTAAAATCGTTTGATAACGTTATAAAGCGAACTGCGGCAGCCACTGGTTTTTTTGAACGAACTTTAAGAAATCTTAAGACAGAAGCAAAGAAAATCAGATCAAGCTAGTCTGTACCGGGTACTTCAAGTGCAACGGATATTAAATTAACGACTCCAAAAAAAAGAAAATTCCCAAGAAAAGACTAGAAATAGACGATTTCATGGTGTGTTCTATTCGAAACATTAATGACCGTTTTTATACTGTTAAAAAGGAAGTTCCTACGTTGCGAAAAATATTAGCAGAAGTAAAGAAGGATTTTAATTTCCAGGTCAAAAAGTCACCCTTTGGTAAATAATAAAAAATAAACTTGGATACAGGTTTAGGAAATGCAAAAATATTAGACAGTATCTAATTCAAAAACCCGAAATAGCTGCATGGAGAACACGCTACTTGCGGAGACTGCTTGACAATGAGGATCTAGGTGTCAATAAAAACCTGTCATATATCTAGACGAAACTTGGATGCATAGCCACTACACATTATCAAAATGTTGGCAAAATGCAACAGACACAAGTGTGAAAAAAAATTTCAATCCTGGACAACGATGGATTATAGTCCATGCTGGTGGCAAAAGTGGATTTGTTAAAGGCGACGAACTTCTTTACAAGTGCAAAAACACTACAGCCGATTACCATAGTGAAATAGTCGCGAATAAATTCACAAAATATATTCAAGAAAAACTAATACCTAACCTACCTACTAATAGCATTCTTGTGCTTGATAATGCACCGTACCACAGCCGACAAATTGAAAAACCACCGACTTCAGCGGCACGAAAAGAAGTAATGCAAAATTGGTTGCAGGAAAATGGCATATCTTACGACCCTAAAATGACGAAGCGAGAGTTATATATATTATATAAGAAACCGGACAAAAAGTATGAAATTGATGAAATTATCAAAAATCATGGTCATGAAATCTTGCGATTACCACCATACCAATGTGAGCTGAATCCCATTGAATATGTGTGGAATTTAGTGGAACAAAGAGTAGCCGATAAAAATTTCAGTCAGTCGGAGAAAGAAATAGAGAACCTCACTCTCAACGCTATTAATAGCATCACTGGAGAAGACTGGAAGAGAGAAATAAACCACGTTGACCGTTTACGGCAGCAAGGGAAAGTGATAGGTTACAAGAACTCAATGAACTAATAATTTCAGTGGGCGATGAAAGTGATAACAGCGATACAGAATGGAATGATGACAGTGAAATAGAAACGTGATTTCGATGAAATAACTGGCATTGAAGTTATGAATACATAAATACTAGTGTTTACCCAAAAGTTATTGTTTGCGTCTTCTTCAATAATTAATTTAAAACAATATTTTTCTTTGTTGAGATTGTAAAATAAAGCTGTGGAAAATTCAGTTTGTTTTTTTTTATCCTACATTTTTTCATCTTCTTTATACCTAAATAATGTATTCTATTGTCTTATAAAGGACGCCAAACTTCAATTATCTCATAGTCCACATCTATTTCATTCATTCATAACAGAATACAGTTCAAAAACAGAAAAAAATATGTTTTTTCCTACAGTACCGTTAATTGTTACGATGTTACGCGCGGTATGAGGAAGCGGGAAGGAGGTAACGGCAATCTCGAAATGAACGCGTAGTAGATATACTTCATTTCTCTATCTCGTGGTTTAAAAATTGTGTCTTAAAACATTACCAGCATGTTGCTTAGTCTCTGCTTTCTCCCTATCTTCTTTTTTTGCTGTTGCTCTGTATCCTGCCATTTTAAGGGTTCCGTAGTCAAATGGCAAAAAACGGAACCCTTATAGATTCCTCAAGCCTGTCTGTCTGTCTGTCCGTCCGTATGTCACAGCCAATTATTTCCGAAACTATAAGAGCTATACTATTGAAATTTGCTCAGTCGATGTATTCTGTGAACCGCATTAAGATTTTTACATAAAAATAGAAAAAAAAACAATACATTTTGGGGGTCCCCATACTTGGAACTGAAACTCATTTTTTTTTTAAATCAAACCTATACATGAATTACCTATTCCAAAGTGGAAAAATGTGTCCCCCCCCCCCTCTAACTTCTAAAATAAGAGAGTGATAAAACTAAAAGAAATATATGTTGTATACCATGCAAACTACCAACGAAAATTGGTTTGAACGAGATCTAGTGAGTAGTTTTTTTTAATACGTCATAAATCGTAACAAGCAATTTACCTTTCATCCAATCAAAACACAATTATTAAAACATCGATGAAAGTTACAACGAACTACAAGAACTTTTATATGATGTTACTTGCTGGTACGGAACCCTTCATGGGCGAGTCCGACTCGCACTTGGCCGCTTTTTTGTTATTTCTGTTTTTTATAACTCACTAGTATATTACCCTTTAGTACCTACTTTCAAATATTATTTTGTAAATAACGGAGCTGGTTGCGTTTTTAATTTAAGAAATAAGACATACATAATTATTTATTATTATATTGTTTGTTGTCCCAAAAAGCTTCTCGACTGTTATCTCATGATAACAACTGGGATCGACTGCTTAACGTGACCTCCGAATCGTGTAAAAACGCTCGTAACATATCATGCCATAAGCGGTCACCAATCTTGGTACTGATCGGACCGTCGTTGCTTAGGGTCTGACCACGAGTTTGGTCTTAGCGAAAAGCTGCTGGCGGCTGTGAGCGGTGCGTTTTGCACGCCACGAACCCTAGTAGCGGTTAGTTGCAGCGGCCACGGTGGACGTATTTAGGTAGTCTAAACGTGTTATAAATCATGGCGTTATCAAAATGATCCCCTGTCTGTTTAGAAACAACAAATATTTTATAAAATATGAGAGAATGAGTGCACGAACTAAATAAAGATCGGTATTTAGATGGTGGATTTAGTGACCTATACGAAGGTCCTACCTATAAGAAGTAACTAATGTTTCCACGTGTTTTGCTAAGTAGGTACTTACAGAGAGAAAAAACTTTAAAAACTTGTCAACTACTTACATTGCGAATAAGATATAGGTACTAGTAGTTTCGTGTGTAGTTATATCTACAGACGAAACTACTGATATGTTTATTGTTTTGCTAACTAAGTACCTACTGACAGAGAAAAAAAAAAACTTTTAAAACTTGTCAACTATCCACCTACATTACGTAAACATACCAGTAGTTTTGTCAACACATCAGTAGCTTCGTTTGGTAGGTACCCAGGTTCTATGTTTTTGTGTTATCAATTTAAATTAAACGTAAGTACCATTATATTCCGGAAAACATTGTTTAATTTCTTCCCACAACCTTTTTATATTTATGTTGGGGATATTTTGACATCCATATAGGCGGTCTATTTAAAATTTCTGTTATAAAAGCCTCGGTATCAATGACCGCCATAAAATCGTCTAAAATGTTTTGTTTTTATTAACGCCGCCGAGTCCGTCACTACTGCACCGCTCTCCACGCCGCACTGCAGTGTTTCCACTTTCGTTTTCCATTTTTCCCTAGTTTCTTTTGAACTTATCTCTAAAATTCCCTAAACTACTTTCATAAATCCTTTATTTAGGGAACATAAGTATAATACAGAAAAGAAAACCCAACATATTATTTACTATAGGTATATATAATAACAAAATGCCCACAGCCCCACAGAAGATCATATAGTCTGGCCACGCTAACTCTGCAGAAGTAAGAAAATTATGGAATTTGGAAATCTATAGATGGTAACACCGTCTATACTACGAAAAACTAATTTGGTACTAGTTGTTTTTTTTTAGCCAAGTTATTTTGTTTATATTCAGATTTTTTCTTGGTTAAGAATAGTCATGACTTCAGCACGATGCATTGTCGATTTGATACAGTTTTTGAGGTATAAGTAGGTACAATACAGGTTGTAATAATTCTGATTCCTAACTTTTAAAAATCTACTGAGGCTAAGCCATAAACCATAGTTTATCTACACCTTAACTACCGGTGTTTTAAATAAAAATGTGTTTTAAATAAAAATAACTTGCCGTTTTTAACATGAATGTAATAACTTAATTGTTACAAATTTTCGAAATTGAGTGCGATTTATACATTTCAAGTTGGTATATATATAGTGTCGGCGGTAGGGCGCGGGCGTTTATCCGTCAGCTGACTTGTTCCCCGCGCTCCTGCTTTCCCCGCGGTCGTCTGCGCATATGTGGGTAATATAGGAAGCGTAGACATCCTCCGGCACGTTGAAAGCCGCAGCTTTCAAGGAGTTGAGGGCTTGGACGCGGCTCCTCTCTCTGTGTCATCAGCAAATGATTCAGCTGTTGGGAGAAGGCACATCTTATTTACGGCTCGGCGAATGATGCCCTTTGATGTGGTGACGTCCGCGACTCTGCAGACACCGTCTGCTCCTGGGCATAGACGGCATACTCGTCCCAGACGCCATTGAAGAGGGGGCAGATTGTCTTCCTTCAAGATAACTACGTCTCCGCAGGTTAGCTCCTTCTCTGGAGTGCGCCACTTGGTGCGCTGCTGTAGCTCGGCTATGTACTCTCGCCTCCATCTCTCCCAAAAGTGCTGGCGTATTTTTTCGATCAGCTCGTATCTGTTGGGTCTAGTTGTGGTCACAGGTAGTGTCGGAATCGACGTTAGCGGTCTCCCAATCAAAAAGTGGCCTGGAGTCAGAGAAGAAGGATCAGTGCAATTGGACGAGAGAGGGGTCAGCGGACGTGAGTTTAGGATGGCTTCTATCTGTATAAACAACGTCGCTAGCTCCTCAAACGTCAAGGCAGCGTTACCCGCTACGCGTTTTAAATGGAACTTGGCAGATTTTATTCCCGCTTCAAAATTACCTCCAAAATTTGGACTATAAGCTGGACTGAATACAAATCTGATACCCTCGCTACCAGCCATATCGTAGATGGACTGACGGCTTGACTTCAGTACCCTACCCAATTCATTGCTAGCGCCTACGAAATTTCGACCGTTATCGCAATAGATTTCATGAGGTTTACCCCTGCGTGCTATAAATCGTCGTAGGCATAATATAAAGGCTTGAGTACTTAGATCACTCACTAGTTCTAAATGTACTGCTTTAGTGCTCAGGCAAACAAATAAACATAGATAACATTTACTTATACGATTACCGCGACCCTTACGGCTACAAATCATAAATGGTCCGGCAAAATCAACTCCACACGAGTCGAAAGCGAAATTAGCATTAGTCCTAACTTCAGGTAAATGCCCCATAATAGGTTGCATAGTAACAGCGCGGAGACGAACACATGTTACGCAATGCTTAACTATGCGGCGCGCCAAACATCTGCCGCCAATAGGCCAATATTTTTCTCGAATCGAAGCTAAAAGCAATTGTTGGCCAGCATGGAACAATCTAACATGCTCATGAGCCATTATCAATTTAGTTAACGCATGTTTAGAGTCTAATATTATGGGGTGTTTTTTATCAAAATCGTATTCAGAATTATTTAAACGTCCACCCACTCGAACTATTTCGGATGAATCTCTAAACGGAGTTAATTGTAACAACTTGCTTTTCTTAGGCAATGTTTTTTCTTGTTGCAATAATTTAACTTCTCCGGGAAACGATTCTAACTGACTATACCTAATCAGTAATGACAATGCATCGTTCAACTCCCCTACATCTAGCGGACCCGTGAGTTTTTGTTTACGTTTGTTGCAGTTATTTACAAATCGTAATACATACGCGAAAATTCTATTTAACCTAACGAAGTTTGAATACCTATCGTAATTAATGAATTGGTCGTTATCATTGACATTAGAGGCAGTAACTAACGAGTGTACCTTCATCTCTGGTAATTGGTCTGATGCACATGAATGCTGAGGCCACTCGGTCTGATCCTTCTTGAGGAAAGAAGGGCCTTCCCACCACAGGCAAGAAGACGAAAGATCTTGAGGTTCAACCCCCCGAGACGCCAAGTCAGCTGGGTTCATTTTTGTAGGTACATGTCTAAATTGAAAATCACTAGTAATTTCGTTAATCTCGTTGACCCTATTACATACAAACATTTTAAGGTTTCTGACATCTGTCTTTAACCAGCCTAGCACGACAGTTGAGTCACACCATATTATTTTATTATTGAATTTAAACCGTAGTGACTCGATCACTTTCTTACATAGGCGCGCTCCTAACAAAGCCCCTAGTAATTCGAGCCTAGGAATAGTAGTAGGCTTCAAAGGAGCTACCCTAGCTTTAGAGCATAAAATCCTAACGGTAACCTCTCCGTTTTCATTTATTGACCTTAAATACACGCATGCCGCGTAGGCGTGTTGCGAAGCGTCAACAAAACAATGCATCTCAGTTAAAACCGGGGACACACCACGCGCATTTCGTTCAATTTTTATATTAGACAGAAAGTGCAAATTATCAATGAACCTTTGCCATTGAACTGCAAGTGTTTCAGGGATGGTCTCGTCCCAACTTAATTTGGCGATCCACAACTGCTGCAAAAATATTTTGGCCTTAATGACACATGCGCTTATTAGGCCCAGCGGGTCGAATATTTTACAAATGGTTGCTACTACTACCTTTTTTGTAAGAATCTTAGGAGGATCAACATTTATTGGAAAATGTATAATATCCGATGTAGGACAATAAGTCAAGCCTAACACGCTGGACTCCTTCGTCATATCTACCGCGTTTGAGATAGTGTCATCATTCACAAAGGCCTGTGCACAGTTGGTGCGAATTTTTCGCAATGGATAGCAAGCAGAATCTAGGATACGCTTAACATTTTTATATATATTGTAATTCTAACACGCTATCTGCTCCTGTGTTCAAATCATCTATATAAAAATCCCATCGGATTATATTTGATATTATTTGGTCATTGCATTCATCGGCAAGCTGTTTTAAACATCTAGTGCTCACAAAGGGCGATGAGGCCATTCCGTACGTTAGGGTGTTTAGCTGCAAGACTTTTAACTCACTAGGGTCAGTAACATTTGTACCGTTTGCTGGTGAATCTCGCCACAGAATTAACTGAAGGTGACGTTGAGAGGGATGCAAGGCCGTCTGACGGTACATCTTCTCAATGTCACCCAGAAGCACGAACCTATGAGCACGAAAACGCAACAAAATCGAAAGTATGTCGCTTTGAACGACGGGACCTACGGCTTGTATGTCGTTTAGTGAGGTACCCGACATGGTCTTGGCCGAGCCATCGAAGACCACTCTTAATTTAGTTGTCTCGCTCTTGTCCCGAATGACGCAATGATGAGGTAGGTAATTACCAAATTCAGGGCGGTCTACTTCACTTAGATGACCCAAGTCCCTATATTCTTCTATAAATTTACTGTACGACCTTTTTAAATCAGGATTTTTATTTAATTTGTTTTCTAAATTTAAGAAACGTCTCTTGGCTAAATAAAATGAATCCCCGAGTTTTGTTTCGGGTTCCTTTAGAGGCATCTGAACACAAAACCTGCCGTCCGGTAACCGGCTGGTGGTTTCTATAAAATGGTTCTCACAAAATTGCTCCTCTATACTATAAGTTTTAGTTTCCGAAGGCAGTTCTTCAATCTCCCAAAATTTCTTTAGAGAGTCGTCTAAACTTGAGACTTGGTTGAAATAACAATAGACCTTCGATTTAGCCTGAGTAATAGCCACTGGGCCGGCGATCAACCACCCGAGCTGAGACTCCTGCAATATAGGCATATTAGGCCCTAACTTAATTTGATTAGTACCTATAATACTCCAAAATACATCCGCGCCTAACAGAATGTCAATGGAGGTAGGCTTAAAAAAAGTAGGATCCGCCAGTTCGACCCCGGCCGGAATATCTAACTGGGCAGCGTCTATTTCAACGCTTGGCAAAGTACCCGTGATAGTAGGCACTAATAAACACGAAATATTCGTTTTAAACGGAGTTGAACATGATTTAATTGTTACGTCACAACTTCCGGAAATATTTGTCATAATGTTGTTTAAACCACAAACATTCAAAGTGTTACTTGGCTTCATACTGCATTTTAATTGATTTTGCATGAATTTCGTAAGGAACGACGACTGGCTACCTGTATCTAACAGAGCGCGGGCAAAACATTTTTTATTATTAGCTTCATTAATAATTTCTACCTGTGCGGTGCACAATAACGTATGAGTCATCGTAACAGCTGATAACGCGATCGGAGCGGGCGCGCGCGCGCTGCACCCACTCGGCGAGACGATAGGTAACTCGCTGGATGTACTAAGCGCGCTGGACACGGGTTCCGTCTCCGCGCGAGCATCGTGTTTATGCAACAGCGTGTTATGTTTACCCTTACACACTTGACAAGCCCTTTTTAAACGACATTGATAGCGGTTGTGCCCCTTACGTAAACATCTAGTACATAATTTCAACCTAGACACTTCATTAACCCTATCATCGTACGTCATATTTTTAAATTTCGAGCATTCATACACTAAATGACCCTGATTGCAAATTAAACATGAATGATTACGCATATTGCTGTTATCAGATGCAGTAAAGAAAGATCGCACCGGCTTATTATTATTGTGAAATGGCGGCTTAGCGTTTTCTTGTTTATCGGACCTATTATAATGTGCCGTTTCTAACATATCTGCG
Source organism: Phragmatobia fuliginosa (assembly GCA_932526445.1). Lineage (NCBI taxonomy): Eukaryota > Metazoa > Arthropoda > Insecta > Lepidoptera > Erebidae > Phragmatobia > Phragmatobia fuliginosa. The sequence goes on along the minus strand of OW052074.1, from coordinate 10,124,420 downwards.
CGGCTACGAAGGAATGAAATAAATTCATTTAGCGTAGGAAAATCCTTTAAATTATTTTTATACTCCTCCCACTTTCGACTCGTAGTAGAATCAAGCTTGGCTGAGACAATATAAATCAACAAAACGTCCCAGTGCTTAGTAGGAAGACCTAGTGTATGCAAAGATCTCAAGTTTTTTGATATATGATCCATTAAAAAACGCAATGCCTTAAACGATTCTTTTGTCATGTGGTCGATACTCAACAACGACTTAAGGTGATTATTGATTAAAATATTTTTATTATTGTATCGATCACATAGACATTGCCACGCATTTTTGTAATTGTCAGCGGTAAACTCAATCGATCGTATCACGATCGCGGCTCCACCTTCTAAACTAGACCTCAAATAATGAAATTTATTGATAAGCGGTATACCCTCATTATTATTCACGAGAGATTCAAAAGTATCCCTGTACTCGAGCCATTTTAAGTAGCTGCCATCAAACTTAGGCAAATCTATAGTCGGCAATTTTATAGAATTCATGAAATGTGTACATTGACCTGACAAACTTTCATTACAAATCGATTTTTTATCCGCGTTACTACCCTCTATTAATTCTTGAGCCATTGAAAGAAGAGAAAAGAACTGCGTTTCTACATTATCTCTCTCCGTTAATTGTTCCTCCTCGTTAGAAGCAAGAACTTCAATGTCTGATTGCAATGAATTAAATTCTGACAATAATTCTTGAAATTTATCCACCCGCATTGACAAATCTTTTAGTTGCAAGCTAGTTATTTTCTCTGCTCCTACCTGATTCAAAACATTTATATAATCTTTAAATCTAGTCAACCTGCCCTTTATAATGCTGCGCTTTTTTACTAAGTCTTTCAATTCCATGGCACAAAATATGTAAATACAAACCGAGCGCGAGAACTACGATATAGGCAATGAATTGAATAGAAATACTAAGAAATAGGTCAAGTACCGTGAACGTAACCTTTGTTACCGAGGTGTACGCCGCCGCCGTCTGTCCAGCAGAAATAGCCAAATCCCGCGCCCGCCACCTGAGCGCACTGGCAGCGTCGGAATCAGATTCAACGTCAACCTTACGACGTTTCAAATAATCTGAAATCACCGTTAATGATAACGATAAGCAAAAATATTTTTTTTTTTTTTTTTTTTTTTTTTTTTTTTTTTTTTTTTTTTTTTGTTCGGAGGTGGAAGAGAAATACCTAACGGCAATTTTGAATTCAAACTTAAAATCTGAAATTCAACTTAAAATCTGTTATTTTAACTAGTCTAAACGTAAATGCGAAGTAAAGATGACTATTCTTGTAAATAATATGCACGAGTGTTCCAATTAACTTTTGTTTCTATGAAACTCACTTTACGCCTTTGTTACAAGCGTTTGACGTAGAACTTTAGCAGGCTACTCATTTCATGTGTTTGTACTATAATTAAAGCAAAAAACGTTAAGAAAACTGATAATCTTGTAAGTAATGTTTATATATCGATGCAACTTGCTATCTATCTATACTTAAGTTTACGCATGCACAACTGCAGCGCAGCGTTCATTCACAATGCTATAGCTATAGCCGAGGTTAAATAATTATTTAGATGCTAGGCGTAACTATAGGTAGCACTAAAATCTCAACACTTTCGGAGCTGCAAAGTGAATATACAGATAGAATAGGGTAAGCGAAAATTTTGCGAAAAGGATTTAACCAGGCTACTTCCCTCGGGACTCGCCGGATCAGCTTCACAGGCTTCACAACCAGGGTCTTCACAGCTATCAGAGGGTGCAGAGGGCCAGGCAACAGCATACGCAGCAATCCAAAATCGTCCAAATCTTCCGCTCGTCCGTTGCAAATTTGAATTCGAGTAGCGGTATTCCGATGGTACTCGACGTCGAAGATTACAAATACTTATTTTTTCACGGTCGCCAATATGTCCAGGATAAGACTTTGTTTTAAATAAAAATAACTTGCCGTTTTTAACATGAATGTAATAACTTAATTGTTACAAATTTTCGAAATTGAGTGCGATTTATACATTTCAAGTTGGTATATATATAGTGTCGGCGGTAGGGCGCGGGCGTTTATCCGTCAGCTGACTTGTTCCCCGCGCTCCTGCTTTCCCCGCGGTCGTCTGCGCATATGTGGGTAATATAGGAAGCGTAGACAATAATAATTTGGCCTTTACTATAAGATCTATGAAACAAGTCAAGGACAGTATAAAAATAACGATAGATTTTTGAATGATAAACATAATTTACTTTTAGGTTTCATCAAGATATACATTAGTTTTTCTTGTTTCTACAGGCTCGTTTCTTAACAAAAAATTTATTATGTATCTATGGGAGCCACATCATGTTTTTCCGGACTGTCCGTTCGTCTATAATATTTTGCGTAAGGTTTCTCTGCAGCCAGTAAAATCAATTGATTGCCTCAATTGAAGTAGTAATTTACGCAGAGTAGGCACTTTCTTTCGGGTCAAATAATACTGATATATTGTATTTCGTGTGGCGCATTCGTCAAAATTGGCAATATTAACTTTCGTTGCCCGTGCTGCATGCTTTTTGCCAGGAACCCTCCAGATTCCTTGATTATTTTGGCCCTTATTTTTGATCACACTTAAAGTTCGTTCGCTGAATCCTGTAGTTTCATATGTAAAAAATAATATAAATATTTTGACGATTTTTTTAAAAAAAACGGCATAATATTTTTCGGCAAATCGGTAATAGAAAAATCATAAATAATTAGCACTTTATTCAACTGTAAGGATATTCGGGTTTAAATTTTCGTAAAAAAAATATAATTCCTCCATTTTTGAGCAAAATTAACTCGGTTGTAATTTTTGTATATAATAATGACTAATAGAAGCTATATCCGGCAAAAAAACCGGCACTTGCAAATTGAAGTCCCTAAGTCTATGAAAGCCGATTTTCGGCCCACAGTGCGCCGCTCTGTTTCGTGGCGTCGCACATAATATATTCTTGTACTTTTGTTCCTGCCGCTCTCCACACCGCTCGCCGCTGTAGAAATTCGCTCGGCAAAATCCGCTCACTTTTTCGCTATGAGCGGCGACTCGTGCCGGTCCTCAAACATTTTTATACTGTTGATATTACCGCTCGCCGTTTCGCTCTTAACTGCCGCTCACAGCTGTAAGGTCGTGTGAACGGGCCGTTACGCTCGGTGATTGTTTAAAATCCCATAAGGCCGTTTTGCCATTTGAGCGTTAATAATAATAATAATAAGAAATGGAATTCAAAGAGATTACAGAAGTTGATATAAAATTTGTCACAAGTAGGCTTCACAACTGGAAATCACCAGGAGTAGACAAAATACACAATTATTGGTACAAAAAATTTACTGCACTTTATAAAATCATAGCAAAAAAATTCACAAGCATAATTCACGGACAACAAAGCACACCACCGTTCTTAGCTAAAGGTATAACATACATGCTGCCCAAAGGCCAATACACATCACAACCATCACAATATAGACCCATTACTTGTTTACCCACTATATACAAAATTCTCACATCAGCCATAACTCAAAAACTTACTGCTCATATAGAACAGCACAATATCCTTGCTGAAGAACAAAAGGGATGTAGAAGAGGGCATAGGGGATGTAAGGAGCAACTTATTATCGACTCTGTAATTCATAGACACGCAACTACTAATAAAAGAAATTTACACTGTACATATATAGATTATAAAAAAGCGTTTGATAGCATTCCACACTCTTGGTTACTACACATTTTAAAAATATACAAATTTAGTCCTGTTATAATAGAATTCTTAAAAAACATAATGCCCCTCTGGAAAACCACACTTCATCTAAACAATATCACTAGTAGAGAAATAGTAATAAAAAAAGGTATATATCAAGGTGACTCCCTAAGTCCTTTATGGTTTTGTCTGGCCCTAAACCCTATATCACAGATACTGCAGAATTGCAAGGCTGGATATCGATTAAAGAATAACAGTACTGAAACTAGCATATCACATTTAATTTACATGGATGACATAAAACTTTATTCAAAAACAGCAAAAGAAATGAAAGCACTCATAGACGCTACAGCAAAATTTAGTACAGATATCAGCATGCAATTTGGGTTAGATAAATGCAAAACTATTCACATAATTAAAGGAAAGATCCAGCCTGGCGATTACGCAGTGTCTCGTGATGAAACAATTACAGCTATGGAACCGAATGAGCTATATAAATATTTAGGGTATCATCAATCAAAAGGAATAGATCATAGTAAATTAAAAATAGCTTTAAAAGATGAGTATAAGCATAGGGTACATGTTTTAAGTAAAAGTAATTTAGCTGGCAAAAACTTAATAAAAGCAATAAACACATACGCTATACCCATATTAACTTACTCTTTTGGTATTATAAAATGGACTAAAACAGATATAAATAACATACAAATATCCACTAGAACTATCCTTACTAAACACAATTGTCTACATCCAAAATCGGCTATAGAAAGAGTAACAGTCAAAAGACAGGATGGAGGGAGGGGGCTTATCGACATATTTACATTATGGACCACGCAAATATCAAAATTAAAATCATTTTTCTTCGAAAAAGCTAACAATAGTGAAATTCATAAAGCAATAGTTAGTAATGATCTAAATCACACTCCACTAAATCTATCTCAAGAGACAGAAATAGGTAACACAGAGAATAATTATGAAACCTGTAAACTAGAACAATGGAAAAAGAAAGCACTTCATGGCCGACACCCCCAAGATCTTGAACAACCCCATATAGACAAAACAGCTTCAAACAAATGGCTCACTCTAGGTTCCCTATTTCCAGAAACTGAAGGCTTTATCATAGCAATCCAAGACCAAATCATGAACACAAAAAACCACAGAAAACATATTATCAAAGACCCTACAGTAACAGACGACAGATGTAGGAAATGTCATAACCAATCAGAAACCATACAACGTATTACTGGAGCGTGCCCTAATCTTGCACAAACTGACTACACACAATAGACACAATCAAGTGGCAAATATCATTCACCAAAGACTATCTCTTAAACATAAACTTATCCCAGATACACATACGCCATACTACCAATATACTCCTAAAGCAGTTTTAGAAAATAGCACCCATAAAATTTACTATGACCGTGCAATACTGACCGACAAGACAATACACTATAACCGCCCTGATATAACTGTACAAGATAAAATAAATAAAATTACTTACATAATTGATATAGCAATCCCAAACACTCACAACCTACAAAAAACAATTGCAGAAAAAGTACATAAATATTCGGACCTTAAGGATGAAGTATTAAGAATCTGGAAACAACAGAAAGTATATATTGTCCCTATAGTTCTGTCCACTACTGGAGTTATCCCTAAACACATTCACCACAGTCTGAAACTCCTTGATCTGAAACCCAACACCTACATACTCCTTCAAAAAGCTGCCATATTAAACACATGCAGAATCGTCAGAAAGTTTCTGCAAATAGACGAAAACACTCACAGTATGACAGAAGCACATGCTTAAATTTTCATAAAATACCGTGGCATCTACTTGACTGAGTCCGTAAATGTCACAAATTATTACCAGCAAAAGCTGAGAAATATAAAATTTACCAACATAATAATAATAATAAAACTTTATTTTTCTATATCGGAACTTTTATGTCTCTATTAAAATAATAATAGAGACATAAAAGTTCCGTTTCGTTTCACATAAAGGATTACTGCATACTTACTCGTAAAATAATATATTTTTGTTGATTTTATGCATGGCCTACGACTACTTACTTCAAATTATATCTTTTGCATATCTATGTTTACAAAATCATAAATTTTAGTGTTCATTGTATAAATGGTTCTGATATTAAATAACGATAACCTTATGTAGCCCATTGACGACACAGACTAATACTGGCTACACAACAGCTAGTTTCTTTGAACATTGAAAATTTTCCACGACTTAATTGTAGATTTAAACGACGTTCATTGTATCAATCTAATTTACTACATTTTGTATCCCAGGAATTCTATTTGAGGTTGACCGAATATACATTTTTCAATGTTGATGGTTCATGTGGGCTCTGTGTGATTTTCATTTTCGGATGCTATTAAAATGTCGTCAGCGTAGCAAAAAACGAAATCTAGGCCATTCATAATGTCATTCATGAACCTCATGAATGTTTGACCTGAAGTCTGAAGTTTGAAGCTAAATATTATGGTATGATGTGCAAACGCCCAGTTTGCTTAGTAGATTGATAACTAACATCGATCCTGTTTTTCGATAAATGTATGTTCCAACAGCTAGTTGAAGAAACGATATGAAGGATTTAGGATAAATAATAGGCAATAGTATCTATTTTTGATATAACAGGACATTCATCTGACACGATATTTTCATTATTTAATAATAATTTATGTATGAAGCAAGTTAATAGTGGAGGTATTTCTGATACAACGTTATCAGGGAGTTTGTCCGGTTGTAGATAACTTTTTGTTTCGTTACGTAAAATTTCTGCACAAACATTGATGATTGTTTTCTTAGCCATTTCACTGAGGTTCTCACTCTTACCATACCAAATTACTACAATCAGTATGTAATCCTTAGAGGACTGCATACTTTTCAAAGCGATTGTTGTATCTTGCGATTTCTTCATACAAATAGAACATAAAGCCTTTAAATTGAAAACAGTGAATCAAATATTATTTTGTAAAAAATCAGTTTTGGACAGTTAGACGCACAAAAATAAAATATCCCTGAAAAGACAGTTTGGAGTATAGTGACAGTAAGTGACAAACAGTTAGTTGAGCATTTTCTGCTGCACTCTTACTTATTGCACTCAGCGAGATAGAAAAACAAGCGCCTGTGTGTGTTCTCAATTGTACTATTTTCGTCGAGGGTCTCATTTTTGTCTCTTTCGCTCTTATTAGGAAACGTATGGTCTTATTCGAGCACATGGTCCTATTTTTCGATCCTATCCTATAGATCTTCAATTGGACTATTTACGTCGAGCGCAAAGGTCTCATTTTTGTCTTATTCTCCTTATCCACTCTTATATTTCTATCTCTTACGCTCGCATTGGAATAATTGTGGTCTCACTCGCACGCATACTCTCTTCATGCGCATGTGTAGAAAAATAGAATCAGTGGGAGCAAGAGAGTAGTATAGTAGAATAGTAGTAGAGAGAATAATATAAATATACCACGCTCTTTCTCCGCCAGTGATGGAATGTTATAAACGTCCCCCTGAAATGAAATTTATAATATCTCAGGTAAATGGAGAGGTAATACATACTGCAAATATACGTTTCAAACGCAAATTTGCTCTGAATCCAATGGAATAAAAAAAAACTAAAAAAATTATCACTACATAGTATAAGCCAAAGTCGCTTCCACTCTCTGTCTGTCCCTTTATATGCTTCGATCTTTAAAAGTACGCAACGGATTTTGATGCTGTTTTCTTTACTAGATAGAATGATTCAAGAAAAAGGTTTATATGTATAATACATGCATAAAATAGTAGAGAAACTGATAATTTTAGAGGTTTTTTAATGTGATGTCGTAAATAAACCCAGTTTTTACGTTTACTTTGAAACGCTGGCTGTACCCTACGAGATAGATCAAAATAATGTACTACAGTATTGTACACCTTAAAAAGGTCTACAATAATTTCTTTCTTTTTACGAGAAATTATGGCTTATTTACGAAACGATTTTAAGCAATACGGTATTAATCCTTATCCAATTAAGTACCTTAAATACATTGTGCATCTAATATAGATTAATATGACCCTTTACAGTATGTAATTTAAATTAATATTTTTGAAGATATTACAAATTTAAAATGCAGGAACAAAGCGATTGTGGCCGGGGCCCGTTAGGTGACACTGCTGTCAATTTATCAGAATCAGTTAATAACTAAGCACAATATTTTAATGATTATTCTAAGGCGGTACGAAGAAGCCGGGTCAGTTAGTCATATAATAAAATTAAAATGTTTTTTTTGCCAAGATTATTAGATATTTGAAAAAAGGTATAAATAAATAAAAAAAATGCCTAAAACATCAATTAAATCACAATGAAACATGTAGTATCACTTCAACATAAAAAAAAGAAGAATAGTAACTTTTTTTAAATTTTGCACCTTAAATGCATTTTGTGCAAAACCTATGAGAGATACGTGAAAATACGTTTGCACTTTTTAGTAGGGAATTTAATTTTATACAATTTTGTAGTAGGATTTTTTTTTTATTTTTCCAGCCAATCGCGAGATGTAGATGAAAAAGTTGTTTTTGCACCCTTTTGCAATGTATTTGCACCCTTTGCCAGTAATACAGCACGTTGCAATTTTAATATATTAATCTACGAAGACTTACGGAAATTTTGGCGTTGGTTGCAGGTGTTCAACCAAAATGGCAAAGTTAAGCTTTCATTGACTGGACTAGATAGAGAACATAACATCAACTGTCTTGAAAAGTTTGATAAAATCATCTATAGCTAACCAAAATCGCAAACCTAAAGGCAAATTGTTGGACTAAATTAAATAAATTTGTAGCCTAAGCTATTTACAAAATGTCTGGACTTCTAAAGAGATTGTGACTCCTGAGTTTGTTTCGGCCTTTCTTCTCAGAGTAGAGTTTCAGATAGGAAACGTCTACCCCATCTAGTTCTATAAAAATATTATTGACGTGTGCACGAGAGGAGCCTCCCCGAGCGACGTAAAAAAGAGAACGAGAGTCACGACGTCCGGCGCACCCTGGACATCTAACACTCGGTATCGCAGAGTTTAGGTGACAAATCCTCTCACCACAATGGATCAACACAGGGCCAAACGCAATCCGCGTCGTACACCAAAACCGTGTAAAGTGTTGCCATTGATACGATAAGAAGAAGAAGATTGACGTGTGTTTGTAAAACCTATATCTAAAATTAAAACTACCAATAGTTATTGATAATTGTTTAATTCCTTGTAAATAAATATGTTTTAAAACAATCTGAGTTTTAATATTCTTTTATTTATTTATTTCCTGAAAGCCCAAAATTTTGCAATCGATATCGATAATTTTTTGCTAGCCACCATACCACATCACTAGTAATGACATTATGGACATTGTGTTGGCAGCTTGGCAGCATTGTATCACGCCTTAGTTCCGTAATGTTGGTATTGTAAATGGTAGCACGTTTCATACATCGTTTATTTCTATGGCACTCCCGCCTCTTATACGTAGTGTTACCAGTGAGTGTTACATACTCTTTGCTTGTCACAGTCGCCAGCCGCCTAGCTCCACTGAAGTAGGAAACCTATGGAAGTGAAACGTCAACGAAAAATTCGTGCCAGTGTGACGTCATCTGCGCGCTAAACATGGCGGTTTTAGTGCTGCCCAGAAGATTTTAAATTTATTAGCTTTTATAAACGTTCTTGGCTCATTTTATTTATTTTAAATATTATTGTGTACTAATTATTTGTAGAATTTATATTTTAATAGGAAGTAAGTATATTGTTATGTGCAAAGATACTTTGATTTAGATGTGTGAAATCTAAGACAAGTTCGTGCTTTAAATTTGCCAAGTGAACGATATGACGATTTTTAAAAGTTGCCATGGGCGTACCCAGGGGGGGGCAGGTAGGGGCAGCTGCCCCCCCCTGGAAATCTCGCATAACATGTATGAACTCGCCTAATTACTAATCAAAATATAAAAGGGCTTTATCCCATAACAGGTATTTTAGAGAAATTAACTTCATAATAAACCGCGCAGATAGTACTGGCAAAATGCACGGTGCAATTGTCAAAAAACCGCGCTCGACGATGGCGGACGAAGAATACCGAACTTAGCCGAGCGTTAGCACGCTCGGCTGTATTTGGTAATCTTCGGTAGGGAGATGCGAGTTGAGTTTGCATTTTATTTGACACTAGCTGGGTTGACTAAATTTCGGTTGACGATTTATGACGTATTAAAAAAAAATCTTACTAGATCTCGTAAAAAACTACTTACTAGATCTTGTTTAAACCAATTTTCAGTTCAAGTTTGCATGATAATGTACATCATATATTTTTTTTAGTTTTATCAACCTCTTATTTTAGAAGTTACAGGGGGGGGCACACATTTTTAAAGACCTAGCCATACAAGGGTTTGATGAAAACAAAAATTCGAGTTTCAGTTAAAAGTTGGAACCCGCAAAATGTATTGTTTTTTTTTATATTTTTGTGTGAAAATATAAATGCGATTCACACAATACATCTACAATAACTTTCAAAAGTATAGTTCTTATAGTTTCAGAAAAAAGTGGATGTGACATACGGACAAAAACATATATACGAGACGTACGGACGGAAAGCTACTTTTTTTGTCCCAGAATTACCTTCTGTGAAAGCTTTTCCAAACCTTCCACCATTTTCAAATATTTTCGACGCAAAACTGATTCCCTGAAATTTTTTAATCATATCTTTACAGTTTCGGATCTTAGGAATATTATTTAAGTCGTTCACTACTAGGTTAAGCTAGTGGCAGGCGCAGTGAAAAGTAGCCCACCGTAGCCGTAGCCCTGTCCCACGCATTCGTTATCATCGATGTTTAAGGCATTGATGAATCCATTCATTTCAGCCTTAACATCTTCAACCAATTTTTCTCTAATTAGAACTCCACATATATTTAAAATCTTATTTTGTATTTTTCGGGACGTATATTAAGCATTTTATGGCCTTTTTCGGCTTTCGAAAAATTTCATCACCAGAATCAATTTTCAATTTCAACAAATCTCGAAAATCGCCTTCATCGTTTTCTTCCTCACAATGGCAAATCGTGAGTACTGCAAAAAATTATTGTGTTAACTATAGGTTGTAACGTATTTCTGTTCTCTTCAATAAGTTTTGCCTGGCCTGTTTGCAACGCAACCTGTACATTTGTTTTTGCGTTGCCAAAACAATTGGCAGCTGCACTTGATTCTCTCTATTGTGTATATCTTTATATTTTGTGAACGGTCTGACAATTAGAGATCCACCACCTACAAGTTTCGGCGGAAATAAGACGCATTATTTGATTATTATCCTCATTAGAGGCGAGATTCGATAAAGAACATTCACCAGCGTTTGCTCTTCCATTGTTACACCCTGCTTAAATAATAAAAATTACAGCTCCACAATTTAGAAAATACGAAGGACGAAGTATCCCAATTTTATGAATTAGAAGGGATCACATCTAAAGAACTTCGAAGATGCGGAGATAACGGAATTAATTCAACAAGCAGAATGTTTTTATCCGAAAGCGAAACAGCCCTAAAAATTTTACTTGCAATGCCTTATTCCACGACTACAATTGAAAGATCATTCAGTACATTCAGACGTGTAAAAAATTGGCTGAGATCAAAAATATTAAAGACTGATTAAATGGACTTTGTTGTTTCAGTGTACATAAAAAACTTATAAACAGTATGGGCGATTCTTTCACGGAAGACGTTTTTTTATTACGCGTGTAATGCTTCTAGCACCATACCCTTCATGGGGTGAGCGAAGGGCGTGTGTGAGACTCCCGGGCATTCGGTTTAAACCCAACTTAAATCCCACTAAACCCCGCGGCGGCCAACCTCGGCAGTCGGGAGGAACACCAGGATCGCATCAGCGGCTTCTGGTGCCCCGCTGGGGTACATCTCGGGGTGACTGGATTCACTACCGAGGCAGAATGCTGCTGCGTCTCTCACCGCTCTGCACACTAAGAGGCGGAACATCAATGCGCCTTAGACGGCACCCCCGACCGCACCGGGTTGTCACCTGTCTCGGGACATTTGTAGCGGTCACATCTCCCCGGAATGTGACCGCAACGACCCTTAGACGACGACTGGGGTGCTAGGCGACATTGCCGCGTCCCTTTCGCCGCCTCCTTCGAGCGGAATCGGTCCTTTACCAATCCCGAACTGCGGACTCCTTCTGGAGCATAATATTCTCACAAAAGGGAACCGCGGATTCCCATCCCTCGCTACTCGCCAGCATTGCCGCAATTAATTCTGGCGGTGACAGGTTTTGTCCGATCTGTCCGTAATCCACTAGCGTGTGCTGTAGCCTCCCGTCCTATTCGATTCAGATACTCACCGAAGCAACCATGCCCGAGGAGTATCTGAGTCAATCGATAGGTGACACAGTCGGTGCTCTCTACCGACGCTTCGAAGCTCGGCAGAACGGCTCCGATAGCCCGTTGGCTAGCACAGCCCTGAATTTCAAGCCCTGCCTCCCAAGTCTCCAGAGCTCGCTTATGCGCGTTCCACCGTAGCATTCCAGGCTCATGGTCTGGCGCGGCCTCCCCAGCACTCCGACCGACTGAAAGAATTTCGTCGTAGACAGTAGCATCCATGTCGGCCAGAATGTCGAAGGGTGGAGATCGCACCAGGACCGTCGCTGCCTCGTACGAAATCGTACGGTAGCCCCGTACGATCCGTATGGCCATCAGCCGATGCAACCTTCTGAGTTGAGCCTGGCAGCGGGAGGAGCCCGCCAGGTCGTCAGACTAAACGGGCGCCCCCTTCCCGTGGTCCACCAAGATTGGGCAGCAGGCGATGTAGTGCTACTGCTATCACTCGTACTCGGGGTCTAATCGCCCGAACACTACATATACCTAATGTTGCATGTAGGTGTGTTTGTGTAGTGTGTATGACAAAACAGCCGCGGACGATCCGACTTAAAAAAATTGACTTGCCCCCCCCTAGACCAGAAGCTGGGTACGCCCATGAAAGTTGCTACACTTATTTTAAAAAGTTATCGTTTGACAACTCAGTGACCGCAAAACAAACATATGGCGTAGTACAGTGCCATCTACTTACCTACTTACCTATCTATTACAATCTATTTTAATTGTGTTGCTGACTCCGAAGTCCGTAACAAGCTCAAGATAGGTGCGCCACACCATAAGTGAGAATGATTAAAATGTTAAACTTATCAAGGGACCGTATGATTAAAAAAAACAAAACACTTTTAGAACATTCATTTAATTACATACGTCATTCCTTAAGACTTCCACTCTAAAATCTGTCGAGATACTCCTTCTCACCGTGTATACGATAATTAAGATCTAACAATAGCATGAGGAGCAGTATGGGTACTGGTATTGGCAACTTTTAGAGGGACCTGTAAATAAAATCGTGATGTAAGAAAATAGTTTACATTTATGGTATTAGTAAACAAATATAAATTTTATAAGCATTTCTTTAACGGTGGATGTGGCTAAAAGCATCATTTTGAAACCAAAACTAATTCTACTTCTTAAACTAAAAAAGCTATTTCATTGACTTGAACATTTGAATTTATATTAACATACATACAGAGAATTATAAAAATACAATGATTAAATCAAATTACTATAACATGTTTATGCTTCTAGAACTTTCCACGGAATCAATTTATAGAACACAATTTCAATACAAAATAAAAACTGTAATTCATATTTTAAAAACAATTCAAATGCTTCTTAAAGCAAACTGACCAGTTATACATAAAACGAGATTGTATACCTGAAATTACTGACCAACAGCACTTACCAAGGTAGAGGTGTTAGGACCGGCCAAAACAGGCATTGTTTCCAATTGATGTTCTGTTAATATGCCAGTTTTATGTTGGCTGGCATGTTGCTGCAAAATATAGAAATATTAGTTTAGAATAATTGTGTCCACAGTATTTTTTTCATAAAGTTTGCTTAAATGATGACATTATTCGTCAAATTGGGAAAATACGTTTCTTGGGTGTAATCGCAGCCACAAAACACATAAGTTTTTCTAAAATATAGAATGACAATGACATATTATACCACAACTAGTCGTAACTAGCATATCAGTAATAATGTAGCAGCAACAAGTTTATCAAAGGCTAAAAGTAAAAGTACAAATTTTAATTATACGAGCAGTCTCCATGAGGGTGAGAGGCATGACAAGACATATTAAGGCCTTCGACTGCGAAGACTGAGCAGTAATTATATAATAAGCCCACAGTCCAAGGACTATCCTACTGATCATTGTCCCACCGTAAAATCTTGTATATTAATTTTGAAACTTTTATAGCACGTCTTATTGTAAAATAATATATGTATGAGGCTTTAAGTTCTGTCGTTTGAAAAAAAAAACAAATCTAGAACCTTAAAGTACCTACTGACAGACTAATCGGCGCTGTGACTAAACAAAAGTATATTATTATGATAAAAAAAGGTATTTCAATACTGACTATAAGTATATACAGTATTATTCTTACTCTTACAAATTTTAAGGGCATGGCATCATCTCGTAGTCTAGTCACATGTTAAAACATTTATCATCAAAATGTAGCGAGCAAATATAAATGTCTTTAACATTTGGCTTTATATTTTCCATTCCAATGGCTTCCAGCTACTTGTTCTTTTTATGCTCATTTCTTGGGATCCTATAAAATAATGTTTTAATTATTATTTTAGAATGTTTTAAACGGAGTAGATTTAAACGGGATAAAATAAGAAATTTTATATTAGAAATTATATTAAATCGATATCAAAGTCGATAAATAATGTACAACCCTAGCTAATAAATTAACATTATTTAAGCGTAAAAATATAGTTAAATAAGTCAAATCTATTCATAACCTATAACTGCAGATAAGAACCTTGCTAATTATAATGTACTTCTGCCTTTACTTTCCCGGAAACATTAACAATATTGAAGATTTTTAATGTTATTTATAGCGTACCTGTGTATGGTTAAAGGTGGCTGATTTGGTGTTCTTCATATGCCACACCCTATTACACTACACACTGGCATATTTGCGACGTAATTCTTTACATTTGGCTTCAATTATTTCAAATCACAAGCAAAATATTGAAAGATATAACTCGTGCGAGCTAAGATGGCACCTGGCTTAAAACGAAACATGATACCGTTCCCCCGCGTAATACCCCTCTGTCATCTTGCGAGTAGCGTTAGCATCACTATTATCGTTGCACGAATCTTTCCATAATAATTTTAGTTTATTAGGTATTACCTAATATCATACACATCACTCCACGAATTTATTTTATTAATATATCATTAGATTCGTCTGGATAACCCAATTGATTTAAGAAAGGTCACACGAAAAAAAAATCAGCATGACGACTATGAGACGCAATAGTTTAAAATAAATAATATCCATATACACATGATATTTAGAGACTTCGATTGAAAGGCTTATCATGACGATTTAAAATTGTATTTTATAACCATATTTCAGTTCCTAATTTCATTTAAAATGATATTAGGTATTACCTAATATTATTTAAATCACTGCATTCGGGTAAATAATGAATGAGGCCTGCTTCCTATTGGTATGCATATGTATTTTCTTAACTCAGGTAGTAAAGTACCCCATGATATAAAGTAGTATGTTATGAGAAACTACTTGAAGCAAAATAAATGTTGAAACTTAAAAAAAACTAGAATAAATTATATTTTTCTTGCACTCAGTACTTCAAACGACTGACATTTGAGTCAGGAGCCATCTTAGGTCGCACGAGTTATAATTAGTTATTTTGATTTATACCACGACTTTTTGACAAGACAAGTACCGGCTGAACTCACTGACAATGACATTTTCGCTCAAAACATGGTTGATTTTTGGGCCCCATTAGGTATTTACGTATATTCATGTGTCATTTTTATACATTTTATGTACGCACTGAAATACTGTTATATTGTTTGCCTGCGAGTTAGAGTCATGAGTAAGAACGAGATAGATATATGTTTATGCATGTGCCTTCAAAATGGCCGCTATTTGTATAAGCAATTGTACGTATAGAACAATATGCCTTGTCCCTATTATAAAGGTCTATGCCTAGCTCTCATTACTTAGACTAAGAATGACCTAGACCGGTCATATGCGTACACCCGTAAGGGATAGCAACAAAGTACATTAAATATTAATGATGCCAGGTTAAAACAATTCCCCTATAATAAGGGAGAATCGTTATTCCGTTTACTGTTCCAAACGTTTTAAAAATCTGTCAAATATGGTTAGATTAGAATAGAAGGCCTTCAAAACGAAAGCTGAGGATGTAACCGGGATCAAGATTGATAACATTAAAAAACATTTTTTAGAAGGTTATAGTATTTATTGGCCCTTAAATAAAATAAGTATATTGAAGAAATTAATTTATTTTCTTGTCTCTAGTTATCAGTATATTTTTGTACTGTAATATATCCTTACGTTCAAATATTTTTACATATAGCTTTGCTATTGCCCAACCTTGTCGTTCAGTAGCCTTCAACCACATTTTACGCACATTTTCATCTTTTGGAAATCTGGAGGTCAATAAAACACAAATCAAATTAAATTTCCTCACCATATGGGGTAATTTCGAAAGGCCGATGCGTTATCCCTAAAATGCTGGTAACCTTGCAAAATTACCTGAACACATTAATGGTCATTCAAACTTTAGCTGTGACAACCTACGCAATTTGGCCGGATAATTACAAAATTTTCACACTTTAGAAACTAGTTTTTATCACTTATTATCAATTATTTCTGCACATTAACAAACAAAAATTGATGTAATTAATCGTAGTTAATATTAAAAACAATATTAGGCCAATAAAACGCGATTTTTTATACTTACTGTGAAAGGTTATATTTTCATATTTGCGTTCATTACGCCTTTTGCAGCCGAAAACACAACACTGTACCATATTTGTTAAAGTATCTGGGTTGAAAACAATTAGTTAAACTTAAAATCACACAGTAATTCACTCAAAAAGCCTTATTTTCACTCCTGATAAATTCCCGCTTTGAAATTTGTTTGACACAAATGTTTTGTGACAAACCTATACGGCGATAAGGACAAAAAATACGTATCTCTATTTTTCTCTAACACACTGGAAAATGGTATCGTTATCTCACTCTCTCGTGGTAACGCTTGTTGGCATGTCAGGTCTTGGTCATTCTTAGTCTAAGTCTCATTATGACAAATTCGATGTTGCCGCTTAATAAACATAAAATCGATAGATCAATATCAACTTTAGTCCGTAGAATTAGATGAATTAGAATTCATCATTAATTTATAAAAGAGCGAATTAAATAAAGCGCTTCAAAGAATATAGTCCAAAGATGATTATTTTAGTTTACATTTCTTTTTCTATGTTTAATTATTTTTTCTAGTTATTTAATATGATTTTTTTAAATTAGAACTCATGGATAATCACCTAGCGATAATAAAATGATTGTTCAATTAAAATAACATAAACTAAAATAAATATCGAATGAACAACGTATAATATTGGAATAAATTATAATAATTACATCTTACATAAACAAATCGATTCTGTTTTTGACGAAATTAGTACAAAATTGGCAACAATGCTTAGTGCATATTTTATCCGCAGAACAATCAATTACGAATTTCCTTTTATCATTCAGTACTTTTTTTTGCACATAATATAATGCATTCTTTTTTTGATAAATGAACACCGCGATTGATTATCATAAAACAAGATGTTTTTTTTATATCAAAACCATATTGTTGGGCGTATCTTGGCCTAAAATGGGCATTGCCCTTTGCAGTCTGGAAGTCCAAAATAGCGCTAAAGGGTTCCGGCTTCTCGGTAAGAGAATTACTCACTAGAATACGCCAATCAGTTTTCGGCCCTACAACATTTCGGTCTGTCATCTTGCTGGACTGGATCATGAATGGATTTGCCTACTCCAAGTGACTTTAAAAATTTCCAGACTTTAGCTGGATGTCCGCTTTCTACGGAGCTGTGAATATTTCGGCGTTGTGCATTCCTTCACACCTTACTGCAATGATTCCTAATAGAGCAAGAGCCCAGAGCCGCCAGACCTACGTCATTAGTGCAAAGCTGAAATTTTCAGGATTATTAGTACCATGTCTAAGATGTATGCGTAACCATTAGCTTGAAAGCGGGGCCGTTTCTGAGATAGCGCGAAGTACAGATGGATAAAAACCTTACTTACCTACGTTAAAGGTGCAAAGCTAGTATTTACATATTTTTTCAAGAATATTATTTAACCCTAGAAGCCCAATCTAGGTCAATTTTACCTACATGGAAATGTATATTTGCTATCTTTTTCGTACGTTTCGTTCGATCGCCGTGATTGATCAAACCAACTTAGTACCCGCCAAGAGCTAGTAAGAGACGGTTATGTCGCTTTGGTAAGTATAGTCATTTTGGAGTTATCGCAATGTTATAGGTCATTTTGACCTATGTTTGGGCTTTGTGTAACTTTTGCATTCCTTTTACGTATTTACAATGGGCAATTTTTATAGGTTTAGACGTTGTTTTATCTTTTATTTCTAAGTGTGAACATTAGTTTTAGGTAATAAAACAATATGGCGTCCACTCGGCAGCTGACGGTGTCCAAGATAGCGTTTCTTTTAGAAATAACAGACGACTTGGAGCCGTTTGATACAGACTCTGAAGAGGAAGACTGGGTGACTAAAGACGAAGTTAAAAGTGATGTAGAAGACAAGACTGGTGGACGAGAGTGGTGGACTACGAGGAAATTTCAAATGAACAAGCAAAAGGAGGTTTAGATACTTTAGACCTATGTTCCTCCATGTCGACTACTAGGAAAGCAAAAAGGTGGTCCATGGCTGTGTTTTACGGGATGCTGAATATGGTTTTTATCAATGCTTACGTAATTTACTGTCACAACAAGCCGACTAATAAAGAAAAGCCATTAAATTCCAAAGACTACGTGAAAAATTGAGCACTGTCCTGACTCCGCCATGGATGCAAAGGCGGCTAGAAGCTCCTTCTTTGAAGCGTTCCTGCTTTGAAACTATTACAAATATTCTTCAAATAGAGTCACTATCATCGTCAGCTGAAGTTACTGTTGAACCAGTACCAAAGAGAAGTCGTGACTATAGATATTGTTGCTATGAAAAGCAACGAAAGACAAACTCACTGTGCGTCAAATGCAAAAAAAATGTATGTCGTGAACTCAATTTTGACACAAGTCAGAAGTATTTATAAAGTGAAAATATTATACTAAAACTATTAATATTACAATTAAAAGTAGATTAGATTATAGTAAAGGAAGTATTATTTGATTTTTAAAACATAATATAGCATTCTATATACAAAACCGAAAGGATCATTATGTACCAATTTTATGTATCGTCACTTTAAAGATTTCATTTTTATGTTTAAAAAATAAATATTACTCTAATTTTACCTTTTCCCCACTTAACCACAAAATAACATAACTGTGCATTATTAAAAACATTAGGTATAATGTAATAAACTAAGTCAAGAAGATATTTATTTGTGTAGGTCAATTTGACCTATGTTTGGGCTTAATAGCTAGTAAAATATGATTGGGCTTCTAGGGTTAAAATTAAAATTCATTACTGCCAGACACTTTCCGTGGGCCATTACTTCTGCCAGACGTCTTGAAAGTGGTAAAAAAATTAGGTAAACTACGTTATAGTAGCAAACCTAAATTTTATACATATTATCTAAGGTAGGTACTATTTTAAGACCCTTTGTATGCGGCCAGACCAATCCGAAGGGCCAATCATCCCCCTAGACACCTTTAAATATTTGTAGTACCCAATTTGGAAGCTGAGGTATTTCATCTTTGGTATTATTTCAAGAATAGAATTGTAAAACGTTAAACATGAAATGGTTTTTACACGCTTTTTATTAGCTTCACCTGTATGTTTGTTTGTTTGTAACCAACTCTTTTGGGTGCGATTTTGACCCACTTGAACCCACACACACAAAACGTGGGGTGCTTTCTGACAATATTTCAATAACGTCGCCCTACGCTTTTTACATTGAAATTATTTTCTATTTTTAGATTAAAAACCTATTTGTTTAGTTTTTTAAAACTATTCTTTTAGAATTATTTTTTTGTTTTTTTTCATATTAGTGTATTGTCATCGGTCCCCGATAAAACTACAAAGTTTGAAAGAAATCTGGCCGTTTAAATTGGGTCAA
Organism: Phragmatobia fuliginosa; assembly: GCA_932526445.1. Classification (NCBI taxonomy): domain Eukaryota; kingdom Metazoa; phylum Arthropoda; class Insecta; order Lepidoptera; family Erebidae; genus Phragmatobia; species Phragmatobia fuliginosa. The sequence continues at coordinate 10,104,476 of OW052074.1, read as the reverse complement.
AATCGCACCCAAAGGAGTTGGTTACAAACAAACATACAGGTGAAGCTAACAAAAAGCGTGTAAAAACCATTTAATATTTTCAATTATATTCTTGAAATAATACCAAAGATGATATACCTCAGCTTCATAATTAGGTACTACAAATATTTAAAGGTGTCTGGGGGGATGATTGGCCCTTCGGATTGGTCTGGCCGCATACAAAGGGTTTTAAAATAGTACCTACCTTAGATAATATGTATAAAATTTAGGTTTGCTACTATAACGTAGTTTACCTAATTTTTTCACAACTTTCAAACAGAAGTAATGGCCCACGGAAAGTGTCTGGCAGTAATGAATTTTAATTTTAAATAATATTCTTGATAAAATATGTAAATACTAGCTTTGCACCTTTAACGTAGGTAAGTAAGGTTTTTATCCATCTGTACTTCGCGCTATCTCAGAAACGGCCCCGCTTTCAAGCTAATGGTTACGCATACATCTTAACAAGACATGGTACTAATAATCCTGAAAATTTTAGCTTTGCACTAATGACGTAGGTCTGGCGGCTCTGGGCTCTTGGTCCATAAGGGTTACAAATTTGTACCGGTTTCTGTCGTAGGGATTCCTTTTTGATTTTGCTACCGCTTTTTTTCTAATTAAGGCTTTGATGTCTTCGGTTAGCCAAGGTGATGGGAGACGTTTGACACTCATCTCCAAAACTGGCGCACGATAATCATAGAGTCGTTAATATGGTATTAAATTGTTCAACTTTGTAGTCGATACAGTTAGCACTGAAAAGAGTTGCCCAGTCGATGTTCTTGGCATCCCCAAACAAAGCACATACATCCATATCCTCGAAGTTCCGCTGCAGAATCGATTTTTTTAAGGTTTAGGAGGTTGGAGACGATAGGAAAGATAAAGCAAGTCATGGTATGAAAACTCGTCGGCAGAGCACGTAGCTACGGGGTTAGGAGAGGAAACAAGAATGAGGTCTAGCAGAGACGGTGTAGAGTGAGGGAAATAATGGGTTGAGTTGGAAGGAAGGATAGATAGATTGTTAGAATGAATAACAGATTGAAGAGTAGACGACCGATGGTTATTTTTGAGGAGACAGGTTTTGAAATCACCATCATCGCTTTTGGAAGCCCTTGCAAAATGAGATTCCACATAGAGTACCTCAACTTGACTTGATTGCACAGGTTTCAATTATATCAAGGGTTTTCAAAATGAAGTTGCTGACGCTTTATTACGAATGATTGGAGTAATCTCTATGCTTCAAAGCTAGATTACGATGAATTATATTATCATTATTTATTGACATAGGTTATGTTTTTAATTGTAAATTGTGAATTTAGGATGAAGATTGTCTGAATTTACTGTCGTAAATATTTGTTTGTGGTAAGTAATATTCCTGTGTTATAATTGATATAATTTATCCAGCTATCTCAGCATATTTAAAATATGAGTATAATTATCGATCAAGTAAAATTCGGACAGTCTTTATCTCGTCGAGATGATTATACGCATTGTAGCTATAAGTTTTATGATATATAATAGTATAGTAGCTGTAAGTCATACCAATATTTATATCTTAATGAGTAAGGTTTGAGGTACCAGTTACCAGTGCCTAAATAATAAATATGGCTGCCATCATGTACCTATACCGTAGTTGTGATTTGTTTGACCCATAAGTTTGCTATATATAATGGTGACACCGGCAGGTGAACAAGGATGAAGACATAAGTTCGCTATACCTACCAAAGTGACTCCACTCCGCTTGATGGAAAGCATGAGTAGAATAAAGGGGTAGGGGTCACCATCCTCCTTGTGAGGGTAGGCAATGCAGCATGGTGACCCATATAATGGCGGCTTGGAATGATTGGACCTCCGGTCTGACTCTCACCAACGAAATACGACATCAAGAATGCTGTCATTATTAGAATGGTATTGAATTTTTAAGGTAAGAATTTTAAAATTCCCTGTCAAGGATTGGAAGAAAACTGATTTACTAAATAAATTTTCAATCACCATTCAGACAATAAATTTCCAATAACTAGTATAATACTCAGAACCAACGCAAAACAGATAATATATTTCGTCTTAAATTCATATTTATAGATAATTATTATAGTCATCATTAACAGCATACAATACAGATTCAGAACACGGTGACTATTATCACGGTAAATTTGTAAGACGGTTGTGCAATATATGATTGACAAAGATGTTTGTATGTGCTTAAATTAATTGTTTCGACGTTTTAAAGGCGGGGTAAAATCAGTTTTCCTAATAAGGGGTAATAATATTGAAAAGGTTAGGAACCACTGGTCTAGTGGTTAGCGTATGCGGCTTCTGATTAAGAGGCCTCGGGTTTGATTCCCTGGTCGGACCAAATGTTTGTGTGATCCGCAAATATTTTTGTCGGAGTCTGGATGTTTTGTATGTATAATATGTATGTATTTACAAAAAAAAGTATATCAGTTGTTCAGTACCCATAATACAAGCTCTGCTTAGTTTGGGACTAGATGATGTTGTGTGTAAGTTGTCCGAAATATTTATTTATTTAATTAATCATATACTTAAATACAAAAATAACGTCACTTACTCCTGTGCTCCTGCTTCTGGGTATAATTTGTCTTTATAAATATATGTATATCACAAATAATATGTAGGTATATTGTACATTTATATTTTAGTAATAAATAATTTTGTTCATCAACCGCCTGGTCACTGTAGTATAGCTTTGCTTACTTATGAATCACATGGCTAGGAGTGAGATGTCCACAACAAAATTACACATATTTCCTAGTCATCAAAAGGACATATTTCTTTACTTGGATTGGGGTTCTTCGTAAATTGTGTATCACTAATGACGTGGTAGTCATAATCGCGGTAATGGAGAAGGTCTTCTAACAAGGTCTTAACGCTAAACGTGAGTATTGAATTGTACACTGGTGGTATTAGAGGTACGCCTGCTTCGTTGTGTAGATCTTCAAAATATTTGTCCTGAAACAATACAATAATCTTATTTATCTGTTCACACTAAATACAGACTCTCAAGTATGTGACGTATTAAATAATTTCATTCGCAAGCATGATACACGTACCTATCTATCTTAAGGCCATATTTCTCAAGAAAGAAAAGTAAATGAATTCAAAAGAAATTGAAAAATAATAATAATTTAAATAAGAAAATCGAAAGAAGGTGCTGTACAAATTCAGTGTTTTGAGTGGCTAAAAATTTTGGTGGCCTAACAACTTGAATTAGTAAAACTTACAAGATTGAATCCAACACTGTTCACGTCTGTTATCTTAAAATGTGATTCTCTTAGCATTTGCACATGTTCTAGCCAGTGACGTATCATCGCATCTTTTGAGGGTAACTTAAATTGGGCTGCCGCTAACGCTGCCGAATATTGAGCCTGAAAGAAAAATATGTATGCATATTTGTACTTAAATGCATATACAGGGAGTAAAAAGACCGCTACCGAAAACTTGGAGGTTGCATTCAGAGTATTCAGACAATTTACTGAATAGGTTTAGCGAAAAAAATCGCAAAAAATTTGCTAGCTTATCTAAGTTATTTTTCTAGTTAAGTACACATAGTACAACATAATAGACCCTAACTACCTAATTATCTCATTTAGAAAACCAAATAACCAATTTAAATCAATATAACTGCAATGTATCTATCTATACATATAAAAATGAAACCCGTTTTCCTTGGTCACGGCATCACGCGTGAATGGCTGGACCGATTTCACTAATTCTTTTTTTATAATATACCTTGAAGTACGAGGATGGTTCTTACGGAGAGAAAAATTTAAAAAAAAATCTGAAAAAGTCTAAAAACAACACTTTTCTATATTCCCATACAAAAGATTCGTAATAATACTTAAAAGTCAATTTGAACTTTAATACTATAACATAAAGTTCAAGTTTTATTGGAGGGATTCCGAGAAGGCAAAACAATTGAGTGACGTTGAATCGTCTGTTAGGCGGTACGAAGTTCGCGGGGTCAGCTAGTTTAAAATAAAATCAGTTGGCCGGGGCTCATTGCAAAGGCGCGCGCGTGGGAGAGCCACGCTTTAGCATGAATGGGTTGGTTCGACCGGAGTGATACCACGACCTCACAGAAAATGAAGCATCTCTGGCGCTGTATTTGTGACGCCTCTAGTATTGCGCGCGTCCATTGATGGCGGTAATCGCTTACCATCAGGCGATACGTCAGCTCGTTTGAGCCCTATTCCATAGAAAAAAAATACAATATGTCTAATAAAAAACGCGGAATTTGTCCAGGAAACTCCACGCGTGCATTTAGCCCTAGAACTTTGAAATTTCAGTAATTTTATTAATTACCTTAAGTCAGAGGATTCGCGTTATAGCGGCGTGCGGCGGCGCGTTTGTATAAGCACACAATTTCCTTTGAGTTTTGCCGAAAGACTTTCCGATGTAGGTATTTACCTGTCTGCGGGGTGTTTCAAAGAATTTTAATTTCTCTAATATTATAAATAGCGGTCGGTACCGAATAGACTAGTCGCCCTAGTCGGTCTTCAATGTTCGTACTGAACACTTGCGTGGTGCATTATAATTTTTGCAATTAGGTACTTGCCTTCCGCGAAAGGAAATTTGTGTTGTATTTTCCTTTTTTATTTTTTTTAGTAGGTATAAATTCATTAAGTATTTATTTCGTTTTTTATTCTCTTTTTACCTAATTGAAGTGCTTAGTTATTTTTAAAATAGGTGCTTTCCATATAATAGTGATAGTCATGGGCGTACCCAGGGGGGGGGCAGGTAGGGGCAGCTGCCCCCCCCTGGAAATCTCGCAGAACATGTATGAACTCGCCTAATCAAAGTGTAAAGGGGCCTTATGCTCTAACTTATAAAACTGTCTAACTTATAACACTGGAGAAATGCACGGTGCAATTGCCAAAAATGGCGGAAGAAGAATACCGAGGTTGCATTTTATTTGACACTGGCTGAGTCCCGGAGTACTACCCGCGGTTATTGTTGTCAATCTCGAGTAACACCGCCGAGTGAAGCTAGTCTAAAAATCTGCCAGGGAAATCGGTCCAGCCGTTCCAGAGATTACCCGGAATAAACAGACAGATAGACGGACAGACAGATAAAAAAATTCAATTTTGGATGTCAGTACCGTAATTATTTTGATGTGCATTTAGTAAAAAAAAAAGTGGCCAAGTGCGAGTCGGACTTGCCCATGAAGGGTCTCGTAGCAGAAAGTAACATCATATAAAGTTCTTGTAGTTCGTTGTAACTTTCATCGATGTTTTTATACTAGTGTATTGACTGGATGAAAGGTAAATTGCGTGTTACGATTTATGACGTATTAAAAAAGAACTACTCACTAGATCTTGTTCAAACCAATTTTCGTTGGTAGTTTGCATGGTAATGTATAACATATACTTTTTTTAGTTATATCACTCTCTTATTTTAGAAGTTAGAGGGGGGGGGGGGACACATTTTTCCACTTTGGAAGTGTATCTCGCGCAAACTATTCAGTTTAGAAAAAAATGACATTAGAAACCTCAACATCATTTTTGAACACCTATCCATAGATACCCCACACGTATAGGTTTGATGGAAAAAAAAATGTTGAGTTTCAGTTCCAGTATGGGGACCCCCAAAATGTATTGTTTTTTTACTATTTTTATGTAAAAATCTTAATGCGGTTCACAGAATACATCGACTGACCAAATTTCAACAGTATAGCTCTTATAGTTTCGGAAATAATTGGCTGTGACATACGGACGGACAGACAGACAGACTTGAAGAATCTATAAGGGTTCCGTTTTTTGCCATTTGCCTACGGAACCCTAAAAATGATATTAGTAACGTCAATATCATTTTTGAAGACCTATCCACACGTATAGTTTTTGCGTGGCATGTTTGCAAAGCAACCTGTACATTTGTTTTTGCTTTGCCAAAACGATTGCCAGCTATGCTTGGTTCTCTTTATAGTGTATATCTTTATATTACTGTCTTCATCTGTGAAAATGCCTTTCTTTAGTACTGGTCATTTCAACTAAAAAAAAGTTTGTAATGGCTCTGTATTCTAAATTCAAATTAATTTTGTTTTAAAACCATGACATTCTATTTACAAACTCAGTCTTTTGTTTTTTGATTAGCGTTGTATTTTCATTATATTTGAAAATTTTTCGTCTTTATGGATCCTTTAAAAATTCGTGTAATTATGGAATAAGAGTTCCGTCGTGGCGCCAACGCAACACAAACGGCACGTTACATCAAAAACGTTTACGGAGAGAACTGTACAAACGAACGCACAACCCGTTATTGGTTTTCCCGGTTCCGTTCTGGAAATTTTGACTTGAAAAATTAAGGTCGTGGTCGTCCGGAGACTTTGGTTAACAATAATGAATGAAAAGCGATTGTGGAAGCTGACGAAACTCAATCTGCAGCTGAGCTAGCAGCAGCTTTTAATGTAAGCATCAAAACAATATTGATCCATTTGCGACAAATTGGCAAGGTAAAAAAGCTTGATAGATAGGTGCCCCACGACCTTAACGATCGCCAGCGCAACGTACGCGTCGAGACCTGCCTTGCGCAGCTCAACAGGCAAAAAAATGAAGGAATTTTGAAACGAATTGTTACGTGCGACGAAAAATGGATTCTGTTCGACAATCGAAAGCGCTCAGCAAGTTGGTTAGACCCTGGTTCAGCACCAAAGCGATGCCCTAAACCAAAAATGACCCCCAAAAAGGTTATGGACACTGTTTGGTGGTTTAGTGCGGGTGTGATTCACCACAGCTTTTTACAAAACGGCATGAGCATTAATGCAGTTGTGTACTGTGAAGAACTGGAGAGAATGATGGAGAAGCTTGCACATCTGCAACCAGCTTTGGTCAATCATCTCCACTGCTCCTTCACGACAACGCGCGACCCCATACTGCGCAACAGACAGTCTCCATGCTGCAAGAGCTGGGGTTGGAAGCTCTCCCTCATCCGCCATACTCACCACACCTTGCACCTACCGACTATTACTTTTTCCAAAATTTAGACAACTTTTTAGTACGTAAGAAATTCAATTCCCGAGAGGCAGTACAAAATGCCTTTGAAGAGTTTGCTGCCTTCTGTCCAGCTGATTTTTACAAGAAGGGCATCAATAAACTGCCAATGCGTTGGCAAAGATGCGTCGATTGCATGGGTGATTACTTCGAATAACAGAAATAAAAAAAAATAAGTACTTGCACTTATTGCATACAAAACGACAATTTCATAGGTAAAGACCTATTATATAGTTTACGGTCTGACAATTAGAGATCCCTGTACACCACGTACAAGTTTCGGCGGAAATAAGACGAAAAATTACATTATTATCCTCATTAGATGCGAGATTCGGTAAAGAACATTCACCAGCGTTTGCTCTTCCATTGTTACACCCTGTTCAAATAATAAAAAAAAGCGGCCAAGTGCGAGTCGGACTCGCCCATGAAGGGTTCCGTATCAGCAAGTAACACCATATAAAAGTTCTTGTAGTTCGTAGTAATTTTCATCGATGTTTTTATACTAGTGTATTGATTGGATGAAAGGTAAATTGCGTGTTACGATTTATGACGTATTAAAAAAAAACTACTCACTAGATTTCGTTCAAACCAATTTTCGTTGGTAGTTTGCATGGTAATGTACAACATATTTTTTTTTTAGTTTTATCACTCTCTTATTTTAGAAGTTACAGGGGGGGGGACACACATTTTTCCACTTTGGAAGTGTCTCTCGCGCAAACTATTCAGTTTAGAAAAAAATGATATTAGCAACATCAACATCATTTTTGAACACCTATCCATAGATACCCCACACGTATAGGTTTGATGAAAAAAAAATTTTTGAGTTTCAGTTCCAAGTATGGGGACCCCCAAAATGTATTGTTTTTTTTCTATTTTTATGTAAACATCTTAATGCGGTTCACAGAATACATCGACTGACAAAATTTCAACAGTATAGCTCTTATAGTTTCGGAAATAATTGGCTGTGACATACGGACGGACAGACAGACAGACAGACAGACAGACAGACAGACAGACAGACAGACTTGACGAATCTATAAGGGTTCCGTTTTTTGCCATTCGGCTACGGAACCCTAATTACAGCACCAAAGTTAAGAAAATGTATGAACCAAGTATCCCAATTTTATGAATTAGAAGGGATCACACCTGAAGCTTAACTATGGCTCACTTTTTGGGTTAATAAGCAGGAGCACTTCGAAGATTCGGAGATAACGGAATTAATTCAACAAGCAGAATGTTTTTATCCGAAAGTGAAAACAGCCCTAGAAATTTTACTGTCAATGCCTTATTCCACGTCTACAATTGAAAGATTATTCAGTACACTCAGACGCGTAAAAACGTGGCTGAGAACAAAAATAATTGAAGACACATTAAATGGACTTTGTTGTCTCACTGTACATAAAAAAATTATAAAAACAGTATAGGCGATTCTTTCACGGAAGATGGGACTCTCCATCTCGGGGTGACCGGACTCACCCCCGAGGCAGAATGCTGCTACACCTCTCACCGCTCCGCACAGTAAGAGGCGGAACAATAACCCGCCTTAGACGACACCCCCGGGTGCACCGGGAAGTGTCCTGTCTTGGGACGTTTGCAGCGGTCCCATCTCCCCAGGATGTGACCGCAGGGACCCTTAGACGACGATTGAGGTGCTAGGCAACCTCTGCCGCGTCCCCATGCCGCCTCCTTCGAGCGGAATCGGTCATTTCCCGATCCCGTTCTGAGGACTCTTTCTGGAGCATAATGTTCATACAGAAGGAAACCGCGGTATTCTATCCCTCGCCACTCACCAGCATTGCCGCAATCAAGCACGGCAATCTTCCAGCGTGTGCTGGGCGGATTCTGATCAGACCCGCAGTGGTGGCATTGTGCTCTAGCCTCCCGTCCTATTCGATTCAGATACTCACCGAAGCAACCGTGCCCGGTGAGTATCTAAGTCAATTGATAGGTGACACAGTCGGTCCTCTCTACCCACGAACCCACTACCCACCCCTGAATTTCAAGCCATGCCTGCCAAGTCTCCAGAGCTCGCTTATGCGCGTTCCGCCGTAGCATTCCAGGCTCAGGGTCTGGCGCGGCCCCCCCCCTTTTTTTTCGTGCGGAAATCCCCACGGATGCCACCAGTTGGTGACTATGTCGGACTCGAACCGACTAAAACCGCTCGCCGTCTAGGGTACTATGAGTCGAGGAACCAGGTATACCCTCGAAAGGAAGTCCCTGGAACCCCGACGCACCTCGGGCCATCTGTGGCTTGCAGGCGGCCCCCTACCGTGCGAGAACTCCGATGCTCCCCTTCCGCGTGCGCGTTTTGTAGCGCTCGCGTTGCCACCCCGGCCTGCTTCTGCTAGGGTGACAGGTGGCCTCACCTGTCACCCCCAGGCCTGCGCTTATGGAGGACGGAGATCTTGCGATCTCCGGCGCCTGAGTCGCCTGCGGTACCTGGCCCGTTCCCGGGCCTGGCGGGCCGGAAGAGTTCTAAACCTCTTCCGGTCCCGCTCCTGAGCCTGGCAGCGGGAGGAGCCCGCCAGGTCATCAGACCAGACGGGCGCCCCCTTCCCGTGGTCCCCCAAGATTGGGCAGCAGGCGATGTAGTGCTCCTGCTATCCCTCGCACTCAGGGGACTAATCGCCCGAACACTACATATACCTAATGTTTCATGTAGGTGTGTTTGTGTAGTGTGTATGACAAAACAGCCGCGGACGATCCGTCCTAAAAAAATTGACTTGCCCCCCCCTAGGCCAGAAGCTGGGTACGCCCATGGTGATAGTGATTATTTATAATGTTTAGTGCGAGGACAAAAAACGGACAATTGATTATGTGCTATGGTGAAGCCCGCGGTAATGCATCACTCACGGGCTTTGCGTATTTACCGTGATAGGTAATTCATCAGAGAGTTTTGAATAATGCAAGCATACACTCCAAAGGCATGGAGGAGGCCTAGAAGTTGATCTTCGAGTGGAAAAACAGGTCTTGGCTCTTGATGAGATAAATCCTCGGTTAGGAACACGAACTACGGCGAAGTTACTTAGAGGTAATGGAACCTTAATATAGAATAAAACGGTGAATAAGATTTTAAGAAAAAATAAAAATATTAATTCACAAAGTCCAGGCACTACTTCCTGCAGACAAGATCAGCTGTGCTTTGACCGAGAAGAAGCTCAGTTTGAGCCATTTCTGGTTAGACCGAGGCTACCGCAGAATTAGGTAAGTAGAGTACAAAGTAATTCAAAGTAGTGACTTTGTACCTATTTTCGAAAGTAGGCATAGCAACATTACCGACGCGTAGGTAGTTAAATTAAATAGGCATTCACGTAGCTACTCGGTGTGCGCTATTACATTGCTGGCTTCTGAAATGAATAAAAATCTTGACACATTGTTTTTTGAAAACTGTTTTTTTATTAAATAGGTTTTGGGGTGCTGAAGCTGCAACTTTCGCTTTCGGAAGTCGTCTGGTTAAACCCTGTATATATTCAAAGAATAAGGTGGTGTTAAATAAAGGGGAACTAACCTGGATATCCAAAACTTTAGCGAAAAACGGCTTGCAAATTCCTACAAATGTCATAGTGGGTTGATTGATGTTTACAACCGCTTGATATAAAGGCATTACGTAGTTCTCTGTTGATATTATCCCGCTGGACTGAGTGCTCAAAAACGGGTGGTTGTAGTAGAAACCTGAAATGTACTCGTAGTTTTAAATCTCAATAATTTAATAGAAAAGCATAATACATTTTGATGAGATTATTACCTAAATAAGTGATAAGCCATTGCCAGAATTTCACAGCTCTCTAGTTCTAGCTCTAGGAGCCGGATTTTCAGAGATTTTAAACTTAAACAATACCTGTACAATATATGATGATATCGAATTCCTCACTAGAGTCATCCTCAAACACAGCTCCATTTGCAGTGAAATATTTCACATTAGGTTTGCTTATGTAGTTCCCAGGGAAGTCTGGCTGATTGTAGGTTTTAACATTTTTAATAATATGATGACTATGCACCAATTTGGAGGTGACGTTAGAAAGCTGCACAACAAGATCGAGCCCTGAGGGACCAGCTCCTATCAACAACACGCGTTGGCCACGGAAATCTTCAGGGTCCTTGTAGTCGTGACTATGCATTGTTTTTCCTATAACATAAATTAATAGAAAGTTAATTCAAAGAAAAAATTATGTAAATATTTTCGTTGTACATGTAGATATTTTTTTTTTGGTTTTTATAAAAGTACTTTGTATCATAATTCATAAGAAATAATTATTTTCAATAAAACATTTAAGTGTAATTGCTAACTGCACATAAATACTATGTTTGATTTTTGGCGTGATACGAAATAACTGAGCATATTATTATTTGATTTCAAACATATTATCAACAATAATCAACAAAAAAGAATAAAAAAAGCGGCCAAGTGCGTGTTATGCCTAGCATAGAATAGTGTTCCGTTGTCTTTCATAATGGTACGTGAATTCAAAATCGTGTCCAATAAATAACTATTATACTTGGTAATTATTTCGTAATTTTTTATAAAATATTCCAAGTAAGCGCATTTTTAAAGTAAGGCCTCTATAACTCATGAACTAATAAAGTGATCTATTCCGTTATACTTTTCCGTTGAAGTTCATCACATGAACTAAAACAAGATTATTTTTTTCTTTTCAAGTCAGTCGTCTAGCTTTTACAGTGGGGGAGGATGTACTGCATTAATAAAAAAATGCTTTATAAATTGGAATAACTAGCAAACGCAGACCTAAGTAAAAAAAAAGTCTTAGCAACCTCTCAATGTTTTTAAAAGTACAATCTCATGATATATCACACAAGGTAGGGGTAGACGCGAGGAAAAATAATACACCTTACGTGTAGGAACCTCCATACACTTAAAGTTGCGATGATTATCTGAAATAAATATATTTTTAACCGACTTCAACAAAAAGGAGGAGGTTCTCAATTCGTCGGAATCTTTTTTTTTTTTATGTATGTTCAGCGATAATTTCGTCGTTTATGAACCGATTTCAAAAGTTCTTTTTGCATTGGAATGGGCGTAGCTTACAGGTGGTCCCATCGTCACCATATCGAGATCTCAGGATGGGATCCCAAGGAAATCGAGGGAACTCCTCAAATATCATAGGCACAATTGTCGAGATTTGGGTACTCGGAATAGTTTTTCATTGAAGTCGGTTCCTTTTTGTTAAAATTATAGTGATTTTATTTTAGTAATTTGGTGATGTGATAAAACACATATACAAACAAAGTTTTATCTTTATAGCGCTAGCCGTTTGGACTATAAGTTGAGGACGGACGGACGAATCATGAACTATAGAACTCTCAAAATATAAAAATATTTACACGCGTTCAAAAGATCTTAAAGTAAATTCTAGCTAACATTTAAGAGGTCTAGAAGGACCAAATTAGTAAACATTAATCGCCATCAGATGGAATTTAAACAACTACAGCTCATCATCATCATCAACAGCCTTCAACAGTCCACTGCTGGACATAGGTCTCTCCTTAGAAAGGAGGGTTTGGTCTACTACAGCTATCTGATTCACATTTATCGACCATAACTTCAATTGAGACCTTACCTTTGTATAACATTTGTCCTTCAATGTGTGGTATTTTCGGAGTGCTGTATTCTCCGGTTGCCACGACAACAAAATCACATTCTTCTGTATAATTCTTCCTGGTATCAGTCTTCATATACGTAAGTTTCCAACTGGCTCCCGTCCATTCCACCCAAGTTACCAAACTTCGTAGCTGAAATAAGAGACTTCATATGCTCAAACTATTTTTTTAATCAGCTATTGGATAACAGAAACCAACACCATTGGAATTTATTTAGTAGACATACTTTAAGTAGTTACAATATCTTACTTGAATATTTTCCATCAATCCAAAATGCCTGACAAAAGATTTCATATACTTATAGAAGCAACCCCCACTGATAAATGAACGAGTACCTTCTGGAAATGAATAGTCATGGAATTCCATTATTTTATATGGAGAATTTGTCCTGCAACAAAAAAAAATATTTCATTGACAGATCTTTCGCACTTCAAATAAGAAAGTGGAAAAAATGCGAAGATTCATTTTAACGGGTTATTCTCAGAAGATCTATTCACAATCCATGATGAATCTAATGATAACATTTTTTTCACTGGATTCTGATTTAAAGATATGGATCCACCGAGATTTTTTATATTCGTACAATCTCAGAGGATCCATTGACCAGATGCATCTAATCAGTCAATCATCTAATATTCATTTTTTAAATCGATATTCAAATTAATTTTTCAAATTACTTTTTCTTAAAACATCGTTTCATTAGATTTCGTTTATTTAAGTTAAAGTAAAAATAGTATTATGAGATTTATCATGGATTTGGCCATGATTCCTCTGAGAATGTACTATTTTAAGGTGCTACAGAGGACCATTTCTACTTTCAGGTAACTGAATAAATATGAAGGGATATAATGCTGTTCAAATTTTTATATTGAGTTTCGATTCGGGTAATCGACCTTTTGTACATACAAATCTATTGCAACTGTCGTTCAAGTAGGCAATAGTATTACATTAATGTTGTGAAAACAAACTGTAATGAGAAATGAAGTAAAAACTTAATCTAAAAAGAAATATCTGTTAAGGTTAGTTAAAACTTGATTATCAGTCTAAAAAAAAAGCCTTTTCTGATTCAGTCATAAAAGCTCCCTTATTCATAGGGGTCCTGTAAAGCGCAGTACTGCAAACACATCAAAAGTTACAACTTGCCTGAGGTACTTATATTGACTGCTAAATATAGGTAGTCCATCTTCATCGGTACCCACTCTAGGATCGTATCTCCAAGTACCACCAATGTTACGTGTAGCTTCGAACACTGTATAGTTGAGGCCATGACCTTGCATATAGCGCGCAGCGGCCAAGCCTGAGTAACCAGATCCAATGATGCATACTCGAGACGCTGGGCTAGACTACAATCAAAAATAATGTTTAAGAATTAAATGGAGTTTCCAAGAATATTAAAAACTAGATAGATCATTTAAGGGAAGAGTTACACAGTACTTAGAATGCAGAAGTAACGTAAATTTTACATCCCATAAATCCAAAGATAAAAAAGAATTCATTATTAAAAATAACGAAGAACTTTTATTCATAAATACCTGTATTTATGAATAAAAGTTTTCACTGCAACACAAGCTACGTTAATTTTTAGGGTTCCGAAGTTTATGACTCGGAACCCTTATAGATTCGTCATGTCCGTCCGTTCGTCCTCGACTTACCGTCCAGACGGTAAGTGCTAGAAAGATGAAACTTTGCATGAATATGTGTTGTAATTACGTCGACAAAGTGGTACAATAAAACTATGAAAAATATTTTTATTTGGGGTACCTACCCTACACGTAAAGTGGGGATGATTATTTTTCTCGTGGCTACCCCATCGTGTGCGGTATAATAAGATAGGTCCTTTAAAAACAATAAAGGGTTTCTAAGATAATTTTTTGATTTTGGTATCCGTTTGCGAGAAATTCCTCTGTAAAGGGCACTTTTTTGTAAAAACATGGCGTTACCCACTCTAAAGGCTAAACGGCTGCTCAAAAAATATGGAAAAATTTGTGATGTTCGTCCATATAATGAACTTTAAAGGAAGACTATAACAGATTAGATGACTTTGCTAGTTCAGGAGTTATAGAGGCTTAACTTGTAAAATGTGCTTACTTGGAAAACAAAATTATATTAAATTATACAAAATTAACGCATTAATAGGTAAAAATAACAATATTAACTATTGGATAAGATTTTAAATCCACCTAAGATTATGGGTGACTGAGGAACTCTTTCCTGTGCGTGGCCTGACACGCACTTGGTCGATTCTTATTTGTATTGAAATTATATAAAACCAGCTGAGCCGGCCAGTTTTTATAAGGATAAAAAATATAAATTTAAAATAAAAAGTATTCCAATGAGACATTAGCTTTATTGGCCTTAAATTGAAATGTTTTACTTGACGAAGACAAAGTAAAAATAAAACTCAGAAATTGATTAATCTAGATATTCTCTCACTAAACTGTATGTATGAACTAAAACACGTCATTAAAGAAAAAATCCTTTAAAACTTCTTCGTCAAGCATGCAAAAATAATTCTAGCAGAATTTAAAGTAGAAATATTTCTTAATTTAGGCACTTTCAATCTAAAACTAACAAAATGATAAAAACACAAATTACTTGAGCGAATACTTGAGACGAAAGTAATTGTAACAAACTCAACACTATCCCACATGTCCAATACATTTTATGTTCTGAATGGTTAGTATGCTACTACTGATGCAAAAGAATGTAAACGTCCGCACGGACCGTACTGCAATGTGTGTCTTTTGTAAAGCTTAAATCGGTGCTGTGAATGCTATGAAGAAAGGTTAATGATAATGTTATCAGAATGATGATAATTTTATTATACACAAGGCTAAAGTCAGATGATAGGCGTGGAGCAAGTGGTTTGTTAATTTTCGACAAATTAATATACAGCTTTTTTATGTAAATAGGTCAAACGTTCTCCGCGACGCGACGGTGTTCAATCAATCCAATCGAGTGCCTGTATGTAATATAAATTGAACAGTTTTTTACTAAATACATATAGAGCAAGATCCCAGAGCCGCCAGACCTACGTCATTAGTGCAAAGCTGAAATTTTCAGGTTTATTAGTACAATGTCTTGATAAGATGTATGCGTACCCATTAGCTTGAAAGCGGGGCCGTTTCTGAGGTAGCGCGAAGTACAGATGGATAAAAACCTTACTTACCTACGTTAAAGGTGCAAAGCTAGTATTTACATATTTTTTAAAGAATATTTTTTTAAATTAAAATTCATTACTGCCAGACACTTTCCGTGGGCCATTACTTCTGCCAGACGTCTTGAAAGTTGTGAAAAAATTAGGTAAACTACGTTAGAGTAGATTTAGACAAACCTAAATTTTATACATATTATCTAAGATACCTACTATTTTAAGACCCTTTGTATGCGGCCAGACCAATCCAAAGGGCCAATCATCCCCCCAGACACCTTTATATATTTGTAGTAATTAGGAAGATGAGGTATATTATCTTTGGTATTATTTCAAGAATAGAATTGTAAAATATTAAATGGTTTTTACACGCTTTTTTTTAGCTTCACCTGTATGTTTGTTTGTTTGTAAACAACTACTTTGGGTGCGATTTTGAAAATAAATAGAAATTGGTTTAAAAAAGGATATTAATATATTTCGGTCTTATATAAAAAGTCGTAAAGATACCTAGCACTATGACAAGGGGATAAATATTATAAGTAGTCAGCCTGATGAAGTAAGTAGGTTATTTTCAAAGTTTTTGCCTCTGTTTATGACAACTATAATACTATCAACACTAATAATGACAACTCAGTAAATACTATTATTTATAATATCAATATTTCTGAGCTCTCTTTCTCTAATGAAATGATAGTTAAGGCTAGATGCAATAGATGTGGCAAAAAAAGACTGTGAAAAATTGCTACATCCATTAGGCGATTAACACACTGCACCGCGCACCGCCGCGGTAGGCGGTGAAGCGGATCTCATGTCATATTGGGATCTACTGAATCCGTTGATGCTTAACACACGTACACCGTGTTAATCGCCTTATCTGACTACTGCTGTAAGAATAAATTACACTTAAGCCTGTCTAAATGCAAGACTACTTCGTTCACAAAAAATGGAAACACTTTGAAGCACACCTATTTTATCTTTGTAATACTCAGCTGGAAAATGTCAGCTCAATAAGGGATCTAGGAATATTTTTTGATACCAAACTCCACTTCAATATTCATGTAGATTTTATTGTGAATAGGGCATTTAAATTTTATGGTTTTCATAAGCGAACTTACGAACAATTTAGAAGCCCTGCTACTTATTTATTATTATATAAATCACTTGTTAGACCGCAGCTTGAGTTTGGTAAACCTGTCTGGAATCCATTTTATAAGAAATATACCGACAAGTTAGAGGTGGTTCAGCGCAGGTTTATAAAATTCACTAATTTCAAATGTTTTCATACCTGGGCTTCATACAACACTTTGTTCAATAAATTCTCATTAACTACCCTCAATTTTCGTAGAGTTTACATCGTTCAAACATTTCTGTATAATATTTAGCACAATAATTTTGACTGTAATGAGCTAATAAATCAAATTTATATTCGCATACCTAGTAGCTCTCTAAGAATTCGAAACACACACAAACAAAATCTATTTGGTCCTAAATTGAGTAGAACTAACGCTGGAGAACGAGCTCCCTTATGAAGAATTATGAAATCTTATAAAGATAATTTCACTGACATAGATATATTTCATTTGTCTATCTCGTGGTTTAAAAATCGCGGTCTTAAAACATTACCAGCATGTTAATTAGTCTCTGCTTTCTCCCTATCTTCTTTTTTTGCTGTTGCTCTGTATCCTGCCATTTTTGTTATTTCTGTTTTTTATAATTCAGTATATTACCATTTAGAACCTACTTTTAAATATTATTTTGTGGATAACGGTGCTGGTTGCGTTACGGTGCTGAACCTCTTAAAAATAAGACATATAATTAATTATTGCGCATTGGACAAATAAAAGTTGCCATTGGAGTTTTTATCTCCAAAAAGCTTCTCGACTGTTATCTCATGATAACAACTGGGACCGACTGCTTAACGTGACCGGAGGTCAATCGTGTAAAAAAGCTCGTAACTCGTAACATATCAAGCCATAAGCGGTCACCAATCTTGTTACTGATCGCACCGTCGTTACTTACCCTCGGTGTTTGTTTCCAATACCCTAAGGCTATTTGGATATGAGCGCTAGTTCCGTTTCGTTTCACATAAAGGATTACTGCATACTTACTCGTAAAATAATCTATTTTTGTTGATTTTATACATGGCCTACGACTACTTACTTCAAATTATATCTTTTGCATATCTATGTTTACAAAATCATAATTTTTTGTGTCCATTGTATAAATGGTTCCGATATTAAATTAAGATAACCTTCCGTAGCCCATTGCCGACACAGACTGATACTGGCTACATAACAGTTTAGTTTCTTTGAACATTGAAAATTTTCCACGAGTTAATTGAACATTCAAACGACGTTCTTTGTACCAATCTAATTTACTACATTTTGTAACCCAGGAAATCTGTCTGAGGTTGACCGAATATACATTTTTCAATGTTGATGGTTATCCCGGGGTTATTTAATCGACTTAGGACTTCCTCGATGTGAGCTCTGTGAATTTCATTTTCGGATGCTATTAAAATGTCGTCAACGTAGCAAAAAACGAAATCTAGGCCATTGATAACGTCATTCATGAACCTCATGAATGTTTGACCTGCGTTACGCAATCCGAATGGCATGCAGGGAAACTCGGACAATACAAATGGCGTAATTATGGCTGTTTTCTCAATATATAATAGAGAACAACGTTTTTTTTTTTGTGTTTTCTTTGCGCAGAATGGTTTTGTGACGCCAGGATACTGCAATTATTCACACCTTACTGCAATGATTCCTAAGGGTTACATATTTATACCGGTTTCTGTCGTAGGGATTCCTTTTAAATTTTGATTTTGCTACCGCTTTTTTCCTAATTAAGGCTTTGATGTCTAAGGTTAGCCAAGATGTTGGGAGACGTTTGACACTCATCTCCAGAATATGCGCATGGTAATCATAGAGAGTCGTTAATATGGTATTAAATTGTTCAACTTTGTAGTCGATACAGTTAGCACTGAAAAGAGGTGCCCAGTCGATGTTATTGGCATTGCCAACCAGAGCACATACATCCATACCCTTGAAGTTCCGCTGCAGAATCGTCTTTTTTTTAGGTTTAGGAGGTCGGAAACGATAGGAAAGATAAAGCAAGTCATGGTGTGAAAACTCGTCGGCAGAGCACTTAGCTACGAGGTTAGGAGAGGAAACAAGAATGAGGTCTAGCAGAGACGGTGTAGAGTGAGGGAAATAATGGGTTGAGTTGGAAGGAAGGATAGATAGATTGCTAGAATGAATAACAGATTGAAGAGTAGACGACCGATGGTTATTTTTGAGGAGACAGGTTTTGAAATCACCATCATCGCTTTTGGAAGCCCTTGCAAAATGAGATTCCACATAGAGTACCTCAACTTGACTTGATTGCACAGGTTTCAATTATATCAAGGGTTTTCAAAATGAAGTTGCTGACGCTTTATTACGAATGATTGGAGTAATCTCTATGCTTCAAAGCTAGATTACGATGAATTATATTATCATTATTTATTGACATAGGTTATGTTTTTAATTGTAAATTGTGAATTTAGGATGAAGATTGTCTGAATTTACTGTCGTAAATATTTGTTTGTGGTAAGTAATATTCCTGTGTTATAATTGATATAATTTATCCAGCTATCTCAGCATATTTAAAATATGAGTATAATTATCGATCACGTAGAATTCGGACACTCTTTATCTCGTAGAGACTAAGACGTGATTATACGCATTGTAGCTATAAGTTTTATGATATATAATAGTATAGTAGCTGAAAGTCATACCAATATTCATATCTTAATGAGTAAGGTTCGAGGTACCAGTTACCAGTGCCTAAATAATAAATATTGCTGCCATCATGTACCTATACCGTAGTTGTGATTTGTTTGACCCATAAGTTCGCTATATATAATGGTGACACCGGCAGGTGAACAAGGATGAAGACATAAGTTCGCTATACCTACCAAAGTGACTCCACTCCGCTTGATGGAAAGCATGAGTAGAACCATAGGTCACCATCCTCACTGTGAGGGTAGGCAATGCACAATGCAGCATGGTGACCCATATAATGGCGGCTTGGAATGATTGGGCCTCCGGTCTCACTCACACCAACGAAATACGACATCAATAATGCTCTCATTATTGGGATGGTCTTGAAATCGTCGAAGAAAACTGATTTATTAAATAAATTTTCAATCACTATTCAGACAATAAATTTCCAATAACTAGTATAATACTCAGAACCAACGCAAAACAGATAATATGGTCATAGGTCAAAACACGGAGGTATTTCGTCTTAAATTAATATTTATAGATTATTATTATAGTCATCATTAACAGCCTACAATACAGATTCAGAACACGGTGACTATTATCACGGTAAATTTGTAAGACTGTTGTGCAATATATGATTAACAAAGATGTTTGTATGTGCTTAAATTGATTGTTTTAACGTTTTATAGGCGGGGTAAAATCAGTTATGTATTCTGTGGCCTAGTGGTTAGCGTATGCGGCTTCTGATTAAGAGGCCGCATAAGAGACCAAATGTTTGTGTGATCCGCAAATATTTTTGTCGGAGTCTGGATGTTTTCTATGTATAATATGTATGTATTTACAAAAAAAAGTATATCAGTTGTTCAGTACCCATAATACAAGCTCTGCTTAGTTTGGGACTAGATGTTGTTGTGTGTAAGTGTCCGAAATATTTATTTATTTAATTAATCATATACTTAAATACAAAAATAACGTCACTTTCTCCTGTACTCTTGCTTCTGGGTATAATTTGTCTTTATAAATATATGTATATCACAAATAATATGTACATTGTACATTTATATTTAGTAATAAATAATTTTGTTCATCAACCATATGATCACTGTAGTATAGCTTTGCTACTAAAGAATCACATGGCTAGGAGTGAGATGTCCAAAACAAAATTACACATATTTCCTAGTCATCAAAAGGACATATTTCTTTACTTGGATTGGGGTTCTTCGTAAATTGTGTATCACTAATGACGTGGTAGTCATAATCGCGGTAATGGAGAAGGTCTTCTAACAAGGTCTTCCCGCTAAACGTGAACATTGAATTGTATACTGGTGGTATTAGAGGTATTCCTGCTTCGTTGTGTAGATCTTCAAAATATTTGTCCTGAAACAATACAATAATCTTATTTAACTGTTCACACTAAATCAATCTCAAGAGACGTATTAAATAATTTTATAAAGATGTTTGTATAGTATAAGTATATTAATTTTATAAAGCATACGAACCTATCTATCTTATGGCCATATTTCTCAATAAAGAACATTAAATTAATTCAATAGAAATTGAAAAAAATATCTTAAATAAATAAAAAAAAGAAAATCGAAATAAGGTTTGTACAAATCATTTTTTTTTTGGTGGCTCAAATTTGTAGTAGCCTAACAACTTGCATTAGTAAAACTTACAATATTTACTCCAACACTGTTTACATCTGTTATCTTAAAATGTGATTCTCTTAGCATTTGCACATGTTCTAGCCAGTGACGTATCATCCCATCTTTTGACGGTAACTTAAATTGGGCTGCCGCTAACGCTGCGGAATATTGAGCCTGTAAAAGAAAAACATACATGCATATTTGTACACATTTATATATGTATATATTCAAAGAATAAATGGTGTTCAATAAAGGCAAACTGACCTGGAGATCTAAAATTTTAGCGAAAAACGGCTTGCAAATTCCTATGAATGTCATAGTGGGTTGATTGATATTTACAATCGCTTGATATAAAGGCATTACGTAGTTCTCTGTTGATATTATACCGCTGGACTGAGTGCTCAAAAACGGGTGGTTGTAGTAGAAACCTGAAATGTACTCGTAGCTTAAATCTTAATAATTTAATAGAAAGCATAATTATTGGCATCGACCTGGCGCTTTGAAGATAAAAATGAGATTTTTTTATGAGATTATTACCTAAATAAGTGATAAGCAATTAAAAGCAAAGATAATTGGGAAATATAAACAATAGCTCGAGAAGGTCAAATAACAAGTAAATCAAAATGGCTATTGCCAAAATTTCACAGCTCTCTAGTTCTAACTCTAGGGGCCGGTTTTTTGGAGATTTTAAGCTTCAACAATACCTGTACAATATATGATGATATCGAATTCCTCACTAGTGTCATCCTCAAACACTGCTCCATTTGGAGTGAAATATTTCACATTTGGTTTGCTTATGTAGTTCCCAGGGAAGTCTGGCTGATTGTAGATTTTAAAAGATTTAATAATATGATGACTATGCACCAATTTGGAGGTGACGTTAGAAAGCTGTACAGCAAGATCAAGCCCTGAGGGACCAGCTCCTATCAACAACACGCGTTGGCCACGGAAATCTTCAGGGTCCTTGTAATCGTGACTATGCATTGTTTTTCCTATAACATAAATTAATAGATAGTAAATTCAAGAAACATTGACGTAAATATCTTCTATGTACATTTAGAGAATCAATTTTATCAAAGTACTTTGTATCATGTTATAAGAATTTATTATTTCATCAAAAGAATTAAATGTTGTTGCTAGTTGCACATAAATACCACCAAGTACCAAGTTCGTGTCAGGCCACGCATAGAATAATGTTCAGTTGTCATTCATGATGGTACGTGAATTTAAAATCATGTCCAATGAATAACTGTTATGTTTAGTAATTATTTCGTTTAATTTTTATATATTCTTTTAAGTAAGTGCATTTTAAAAGTTAAGCCTCTATAACTCATGAACTAATAAAGTGATCATTACCGCTATAGTTATCCGGTAAAGTTCATCATATGAACTACAAGGTGTTTTATTTCTAAATTTTAGAGTCAGCTTTTACAGGGGGGGGGGGGGGGAGGGTGCTCTGCTAACAAAAAATGTTTTTTAAGTGGAATAGCTAGCAAACACAGTCCTAAGTCAAAAAATTGTCTCAGTAACCTCTCAATGTTTTAAAAAGATTGATCTCATGACATGTCCTGACACGAAGGGGTAGACGCGAGGAACAAAAATTCACCTTACGTGTAACGTCAAATAAATATATTTTTAGTGATTTGTCAATGTGATACAACACATATCCATCAAAGTTTTATCTTTGTAGCGCTAATAGTTTGGACGATAAGTCGAGGACGGACGGACGGACATGACGATACTATTAGGGTTCCGCGTCATGAACTATAGAACCCTCAAATTATAAAAATATTTACACGCGTTCAAGAGATCTGGAACTAAATTCTAATATAGAGGAGGACTAGAACGACCAAATTAGTAAATATTAATCGCCATCAGATGGAATTTAAACAACTACAGCTCTCTGACTCACATTAATCAATCAAAACTTCAATTGATATTACCTTCGTATAACATTTGCCCTTTAATGTGTGGTATTTTTGGAGTGCTGTATTCTCCGGTTGCCACGACAACAAAATCACATTCCTCTGTATAATTCTTCCTGGTATCAGTCTTCATATACGTAAGTTTCCAACTGGCTCCCGTCCATTCCACCCAAGTTACCAGACTTCGTACCTGAAATAAAAGACTTCTTTACTGAAACTATTTTTTAATCAGCAAATGGATAACAGAAACCAAAGGCAAAGGTACTATTAAGTAGACATAGTTTAAGTGGTTACAATATCTTACTTGAATATTATCCATCAATTCAAAATGCCTGACGAAAGATTTCATGTACTTGTAGAAGCAACCCCCACTGATAAATGAACGAGTACCTTCTGGGAATGAATAGTCGTGGAATTCCATTATTTTATATGGAGAATTTGTCCTGCAACAAAAAAAAAATACTTCATTGACAAATCTTTCTCACTTCAGATAAGGAAGTGAAAAAAATGCGAAGGTTTATTTTAACGAGATTTTTTATATTCGTACAATCTCAGAGGATCCATTGGCCAGATGCATCTAATCACGATTTCATTTTTAATTAGCTCCTAACTTCAAGATGTGGAAAAGAAATAACTAATCTATGTATAAAATACACCAATTTTACTTTGATTGATTTTTTGCGCCCTTTCATTGCTTTATCATCTTTTTTTTGCGAAAAATCTCTGTCGCTTAAGAAGTGTTAGGAACTCAAAACAATCATATTCATTTATTTTATCGATATTCATTTTTATATAGCAATTACTTATTATAAAAAAAATCATCTCATTAGATCCATTTCTTTAAGTCAAAGTTGACAATTCATTAAATGAGAAAAAATTGTCTATGAAATCTATCATGGATCTGGCCAATAAATTCTCTGAAAATGTGCCTTATGGTGCTTTAGGAAACCATTTCTTCTTTCAGGTAACTGAATAAATACAAAGAGTTACAGTCCTGTTTAAAATTTCTTATTGATTTAGTTCGATTAACTATCAAATTCACTTTTATACATAACACTTTGTACACACAACATTTTAGTAATGCAAAAACAATTATCGGCTGATCGACCGTTTGTACATACAAATGTATCTAATTGCAACTCCCGTTCAAGTAGAACAAGTTCAAGTAAAAACTTTAATAGAAATGAAGTAAAAAGTTAATCTAAAAATAAATATCTGTTAAGGTTAGTTAAAAATTGATTATCAGTCTAAAAAGAAACCCTTTTCTCTCTCAGGCACCTAAGCTCACTTATTCATAGGTGTTCTGTAAAGCGCAGGAAATGCAAACGCATCAGAAGTTACAACTTACCTGAGGTACTTATATTGACTGCTAAATATAGGTAGTCCATCTTCATCGGTACCCACTCTAGGATCGTATCTCCAAGTACCACCAATGTTACGTGTAGCTTCGAACACTGTATAGTTGAGGCCATGACCTTGCATATAGCGCGCAGCGGCCAAGCCTGAGTAACCAGATCCAATGATGCATACTCGAGACGCTGGGCTAGACTACAATCAAAAATAATGTTTTTAATACTAGGTAGATCATTTTTAGGGAAGAGTTACACGGTACTTAGCATGCAGGAGTAACGTAAATTTAACATTCTATAAATAGCAAGATAAAAAAGATTTCATAATTAAAATTAGCAGAATACTTTTAATCATAAATACAAGCACTGCTACATTAGCTACGTTCATTTTTTTATGTACTACTTATAAATAAAAATGTCTGAAAAGATTTACTTGCAGAAATAAATATCATTTATCATTATAAAACCACCTGACCCGACCAACTGCGTGTCGCCTCGCAATCAATGAATAAGTTTATTTATGATTTTAAGGTTTCAAAACTATCAAGTTACAGTTGTTTTAAGGATAATAAATATAAACTTAAAATAAAAAGTGTTCCAATGAGACATTTGCTTTATTGGCTCTAAATTGAAATGAACATCATTTTTAATAATGAACGTCATATTTAACAGCTTATTATCCTATCCAGGAGTAAAAACAAAACTCAGAAATTGATTAATAAATACAGACATTCTTTCATTATACCGTAACCATGTACGAACTAAAACTCGGTATTAAAGAAAATCTCCTTTAAATCTACATCGTCAAGCATGAAATACCAAAAATAATTCTAGTAGAATTTGAAGTCCAAATATTTCTTAATTTAGGCACTTTCAATCTAAAATTAACAAAATGATAAAAACACAAATTACTTGAGCGAATACTTGAGACGAAAGTAATTGTAACAAACTCAACACAATCCCACATGTCCAATACATTTTATGTTCTAAATGGTTAGTATACATACAAATACTATGTATGCTACTGTGGCAAAAGGATATTTAAAACGTCCGCACGGATCGCACTGCAATGTATGTATGTCTGTCTTTTGTAAACCTTAAATCGGTCTTGCGAATACTATGAAGAAAGGTTAATGATATCAGAACGATGATAATATAATTATTATACACAAGGCTAAGGTCAGATGACAGGCGTGGAGCTAGTGGTTTGTTAATTTTCGACAAAAAATATATAAATTTTATATATGTAAATAAGTCAAATGGCGACCGCGACCATGTTTAATCTATCCAAATTAATAAGATTTGAGTTTTGTTTTTTTTTTGTCTATCTGTCTGTCAATTTGGTCCGGCTAATCTTTAGAATGGCTGGACCGATTTTAACGAGACTCTGGCAGAAAGTTGATGATCTAAGGCACCCATGATGACCTAAAGTAAGTGACTCGTAGGCAAATTTTTTATAGACTAGCTTCACTTCGGGGCGTTGCTCGCGTTTTACAAAAACAACCGCGGGTAACACTAGGACTTAGCTGGTAGAAAATAATTTGTAACAATTTGTACATCTGTTGATTTTAGAGTTAAAAAACACTATTTAAGGTACAAAATAACCGTTCATTTTCAGAAATGAACGATTTTTTGCTGAAGTTGCTAATCATTAGCGACAAATAAATGCGTAAATCAATTTCAAAATTGGGCGAACAAGATCGTAAGAAATGATTAAGAAAATTTACAATTTTGGATCTGCAAGTTTTTTGTTGCCAATTGTACTGGCCCCAGCAATGCAGTGACCTGCATTAATTTATCGCAAGAGCTGTACTTCAAATGATGAATGAGACTTAAGCTCTCGGAATATTCCGAATACGTCATTAACTTTATGATATAATTATTTTCAAACGTTTATCAAAAGCAGCGACAGCGTATCTTTTCCGGGTCTCCGGGTCAATTCGATGCGTATATTTTATAATTTTAGCTAAACTGTTTGTTCAAGAAATCAGGAAAAAATCATGATGTTATCCCACAAATATATTAAATTATCAAGTTAACCCTTTGACCAACTATAGCTAACCCCTACATCGTCGTTAGATAGTGCAAGAACACGTTAGTCGGTATCATAGATAGAATGCCAATTATATCTATGATCCGTATGATGAACTTTAAAGGAAAACTATAACGGCTTAAATGACTTTGTTGGAGTTTTAGAGTTCTAACTTGTAAAATGCGTTTAC
This sequence comes from Phragmatobia fuliginosa, assembly GCA_932526445.1. Lineage (NCBI taxonomy): Eukaryota > Metazoa > Arthropoda > Insecta > Lepidoptera > Erebidae > Phragmatobia > Phragmatobia fuliginosa. The sequence continues at coordinate 10,077,775 of OW052074.1, read as the reverse complement.
TTTTAAAGCTTCATACAAAATTGACGCATTAATAAGTAAACACAAAGCCCGTTACTCAGTAGCAGTTGGACGCCATGGCGGTTCGTTGCATAATGCAAACGGATAGCTAAATCGAAAAACAGTTTCAGCAACTATATTTTTAATACTCACAATATTTTAAAAGACCTATCTAATAATATTCTACACGATTCTTTTAAATCCAGTGTAGATAAAGAATACAATTTATGTAATAAATATTTTGAACATCTTTTACACAAAACATGATCTAGTCCCAAATTAAGCAGAGCTTGTATTACGGGTACTAAATATATATATATATGTATATATATATATATATATATATATATATATATATATATAGTATGTTTATGTATTTATACACCTACTTTTTTTGTAAATTAGTACATACAAATCCGGAGACACTACAAATACAAATAATTATAGACCTGTTTCAATCTTGCCAGTCTATATCAAGTATCTGATTGAGCATGATCTTGTGATCATGCTCAATCAGATGCTTCGCTACTTTAACAAAAATAAAATCCTTCAGGATCAACAGTACAGTTTCACCAAAGGTCGTTGTACAACTGACGCCGGTGTCACCTAGTTAAAGCACATCTTTGATGAATGGGATATAAATAACACTATTAATAACTTACACCAGTTACAATAAGACGTGCACAAACACTATCTACTTTCAAGAGACTTGTAAAGGAGCATAAGGCGGTTCACACACTGCCCCGCGCTCCGTCGCGTAGCGCGGAGTGGCAGATTTTAATATTCTATGCAAGTACATCGTTTAGTATAGGAAACACGCTAGGTCCAACACACCATAAACGCACTACGACGCCGCTAGCAGATTCGGGATCTGCTGCCCCGCGCCTAAGCGCGTGGGCGCGTCGCCAGTGTGTGAATCGCCTTATCTGGGAGCCACGAAGGTCCCTTAACCTTCTTCTTTTTATTTACCAAGGGCCAACATAATCATTGATGGCAAAAAAAGTGGCAAAATATAAGGGGGGCGACCCAATTGCAGAGTTTGCGGGGCAGACCGAATTTCAAAAGTTTGGATAGAAGCGTACGGACCCCATTGAAGGCCTGCATGTGAAAGCCGATTACCAAGGACTCCCCGTGTCTCTCAATAGCGTCACCCTAAAGGTATGTTACGTACATTAGAAAATCACTCTTGGATCGGTTTGATTTGATCCCATACTGTCGATCACTTAACAAGGAATGATCCTCGATAGCAATTTTTCGATAGTGTTTCTTTAGGCACTTTGCAAGAGGATAGAGGTGACGGTTATAGGTTCATAATTGGCCAGATTAGAACAGAATTAATATGAAAATTCTTTTTTCTACAATTTTAATTTTGATATATTGACGCCCCATTGATGTTATTCTATTTAGACCGCGTGCTTACTAGAGGGCGCTTGGGTAATTATTGCACATGGGCGCTGCATAAGCTAGAGACTCCTCTGATTTTACAAGTTAGGCCCTATAACTTTGCTTTCAATATAAGTATGGAAATAGTCGGAATAAGCGTTTTTTATTTTAAATTTTATTGAATAACATTTACATTTATAGGTAGGTTACACACTTAGACATTCGTGGCAGGTTTTATGCATGTAAAATAACTTTTTAAAATTTACTACATACAGTTGAATAATGATTGCATAAAACTTATAAAATGCTTTGTTCTAAGCGCAATACATTAATTCTGTTTAACTTAAATACTAAAATGTCAACTAAAAACTTTGTAAGTCAATATTAAATAAAATTGCTGAATATCTAAGTCCCAATTTTGTGTTTCGTCTTTTACAATAAGCAATAATAGGGAACGTGAATATACACAGGCAGCTCGTTACGTTCATTTCTTATGATTAAATATCGACTAACAAGCTTGAAGAGTAGAAAAACAATGTAGCATTCAATTCTGTTACTAATGCAATCTTTTATGTTTCTAAAAAGATCTCAATACGAAATACTAAAAGTTGTAACTGTAAGTTTCATGTACAAGTATAATATTAGAGTTTTAACTCTGGCTACATAGAAAATGGCGTGGGAGCTTGGACTGGAATATACTTATTTTAGGCTTCATTTACTTACCTCAAGGAAATCTACTATTTATAAAATTTGTGACATTTTGTTGTTTACAATGTACTCCAAAACAATCTGAGCTATCTAAGTGTGCTGATGACCCTTAGATAGGATAGACCAGTAGAAGCCGAGCATGATTGAAATGAGACGAAGTGAAAGGTTGTGTATGACAGCAAGTAAACTATTTTTTGTTCTAGTCTAAATATTGATCCTACATTTTTTAACATTTATAAGCTACTTTAACGAGTGACATTAAACGATTCTTTACTATGAATCACTTACCTTATTATATTTCTACCTACTAAAATCTCCGCATTTCTAAGTAAATATGTGATCTAAATAAAAGCGACAATGATTAAAATTGGTATTATGTAAATATAACCCACAATTATACCTTCATTAATCTAACCAATCATTTCATGTTACCTAAGAATTAAATAAATAAATTTAAATCACAACTATATGCTTCATAAATATTTTATAACTTGCTCGTTGATCTAGCAGTTAGTGTATCCGACTGCTGATCAACAAGTGTCAGCTTGTTTTTGAGTATTGATGATTATAGAAAGCTTAACAGCCCGAAATTTAGGTCTTAATCCCCGTTTCTCGAGAGGTCCAGTTCTCACTTCAGCCGGGTCGTGTAGCCCCTTACATGAGTTTATGAGTATGAGAGAACAGAAAGTGCGCCTGTGTATTGCGTACAAAATTATACACTATAATAACTGTGTATATATGTCTGTGTACAGTTGATGGTCTCCGTTGAGAGTAACTCTCCGCTGTGCCCAAAATCGGCTAGGTGTACATCATTAAACATCAAGTGTGATATGTATAAATTGTATAAATATATAGTAAGTCAACTATTTCGCGGAAGTCGTCGTATAGTATTGAGAAAATATTTATAACTATTCATGACATAACTACTGAACAGAATGTCATGGAATTTTGCTTATGTCATGTTAGGGCCAAAAAAAAGACAGTCGCTGGCATGAATTACGACTAAATAATTATGAAATCCATCGAACTTCATATAATTGACAGTCTTTTAAGAAATCAGGAACTATATAATAAACTTCAATTTTTAAATATTTGGACTTGCCTTATTTTAATACATTAATAATCACTATAACTACAAATTACAATTTTACATTTATTTTCAATAAATCTAACAAATTGGAGACCACTTTCTATAATAGTATAATTTATTTATTTTATTTCATGATAACACATTTTTTTCTAAAATAAGTGAATTCAGCATTCAAAAAATTGATTAAAACCCAAAAAAATATTGAACAATCAGAATAACATGCAGTGATTAATTGAAACATACATGCCTATCGATAAATACTATTACTTAACTGAAGCGGGTGTTAAAGTCAAGCTAATATCTGAGGTAACAATACATTTCACTTTTCAACTTAGTTGTAAATAAGTATATCATTATATAATAAAAAAAATATAAGATGTTGCGTTACAATTTTATCATTATCATTGAAATTGTTCTAAATTTTGGTTAAATAGCACCACATGATTTTATCAAAATGATACTGTTATTTATCTTCGAGTTTCATACTTTTACTGGGCATCAGTTTTAATACACCGGTCTTAAAAATAATTGTCAACCACCATCCGAGTTTTCTCCAAGATTGTACGAATGTTAGTTCATCTTATTGATGACAAAAGCAATAAAGATCGAAAGTCTATGATTGTAAGGTCTATTCATGCCAATTGTAAGCTGTAAGGTGATGAACATTTCACTTTTCAACTTAGTTGTAAATAAGTACATATATCATTATTTAATAAAAAAAATATAAGATGTTGCGTTACAATTTTATCATTATCATTGAAATTGTTCTAAATTTTCGTTAAACAGCACCACATGATTTTATCAAAATGACACTGTTATTTATCTTCTAGTTTCATACTTTTACTGGGCATCAGTTTTAATACACCGGTCTTAAAAATAATTGTCAACCACCATCCGAGTATTCTCCAAGATTGTACGAATGTTAGTTCATCTTATTGATGACAAAAGCAATAAAGATCGAAAGTCTATGATTGTAAGGTCTAAATTCATGCCAATTGTAAGCTGTAAGGTGATGAAATAACAATTTGAATACATATTAATCTATTGCTGCTAGCAAAATATCAGTCACACATTTTAAATGAAGTATACGTTTAAGCAGATGTCTTTTTTATTAGATCCTTCTTGCTAAATACAATTATCAAGTATACTTTTTTTTATGAATTTTTTACCTCAATTCATTTTAAAACATTCTTTAAAATCATTAAATCTATTTATCTGAAACACTCGTGAACGAAATTAGGGTTCAACAAGAGAACAACAAAGAAATGCGATAAATAATATAAACATAGATTTTTATATAAAACAAATTCATGTAATATAATTTAATTTTAAAATGTTTCATATCACTTTCAAGGAGTAATGTTATCTTTCTGTGTGGTATAGAGACTAGCGGCGAACACAATGTCTCTCTTGATTGCAGTCGACGCTTCCATCATTTTGGCTTGAAGTTTTGGATCTCCTATCGCCACTGCAGCATCTTTTACGTCTACCAGCAACTAGATTAGATATATAGAAAAAAGGGAAAGCGTTAGAACTGAGTTTTATAACCACTAAGGCTCATTGGAGCAAAATGTGGCTCTTCCAAACTTAAAAAACATATTTTCGCTTCTGACATTTACTGTCTTTGATAAAAAAACAATAGAAAAACACTTTGACAGTTTGTAAGACTAGATCTCTCCTTTTTTTTCTACGCGGAAATCCCGTTATGTTCGAAAATCCCTGAAACCCCTAACAAGAGAGAAATAAATATACTTTAGTAGTTAATAGTTTTCAAGTATTGGAGACTGTTGGATTGTAAGTACATATTCACGGGAGCGATAATAACTTACCATGATTGACGTGTTGGCACGTTTGCATCATTATACCATAAACAAATAAAAACTAAACTATGCCGACTACAGAAAAACTTTTGATAAATTCATACAGCCGGTGTCATCCAGGCCAATTTTAAGAATCTATTGACCGTCAATACTAATAATCGGTTCATTAAATTACTTACAGTACTTTTCTATCTCTAGCTTCGACGTAGTCAGGTAAAAAAAAAACTAGATCTTCTAGATGAACAGACAGAATATGCAAAGACTAGACCAATGCATCCTTAAATAAATACTGTCTTAATTGCAGTTATTTTGTTTTTCATGCGTAAATCCCCACGCCATATGTTGGTGGCTATATCTGACTCGAACCGACTAAAAGCGTACTCCGTCTCGGGTACTATGAGTCAAAGAATCAGTTATACCCTCGAAAGAGTCCCTGGAACTGTTAATTGCAGTACTGACATATTTACTACTCTTAAATATTAATTAAAAGGGGCTTGGGCATCTGTACTAACCAAGTAGGTTAATACTACTAAAGCTAAGTAATTCTAGCTAGGTCAGTCTTTAAAACAGTGACTATTCTTAACATAGTGAGACCTCTCCGTACCTTAGAGAGTACGTGAAGCCGTCGCTCCCATATACTGACATCTAGTTTAACCCTCGAAATCAGTTTACCCTTAGGGTAACAAAGGTCCCGGGGTTCCAGGGTCTTCCTTTCGAGGCTATACCTGGTTCCCCGACTCATAGTACCCGAGAAGGCGTGCGGTTTTAGTTGGTTCGAGTCCGACATAGCCACCAACTGGTGGCATCCGTGGGGATTCCCACACGAAAAAAAAAGGGTAACAGAGATCCGATCGCGAATCGTTATGTGGAAAGAATGATATTCAGGTAATATCGGTTGTCTAGTAGCTGACCACAGGCAATCTTCGGAATAATAAAGGGTAGAGAAGAAGAATAAGGGTTGTCGTTAAGTGATATATAGAAATTGCCATAGCTCACCTCATGCAACTGTTGTATACACCTCACGATGATACCCTCTTGAACATCCGTGAGATCCATTATCTCAGCGAAAGGCTTCTCTAGCGCCCACTCATAAACAACTTTCACTAAACCGAAATTCAGTCTTTCTGCTTGACCTTCAAATTGTCCCACCTACAAGAAAAAAACTTAACTTGAGTATACAGAGTACCCATGCACATAACAAATCCCTACTAATATTATAAATGCGAAAGTAACTCTGTCTGTCTGTCTGTCTGTTACGCTTTCACGCCTAAACCACTGAACCGATTTTGATGAAATTTGGTATGAAGATAGAACTGAACTTGGGAAAGGACATAGGCTACTTTTTACCGCGATAACCGACATACACGCGGGCGGAGCCGCGGGCGAAAGCTAGTAGACAATAAATTTAAATTATTCAAAAAATTAATACATATTACAATTGAAATGTAATTCATGTATTTTTAAGTTGTGTTCAGAAACTAAGATATTTTGTTTTGAAATAATTTACGCTTAATATAAAAACAACGAATAAATGATCTCCATATTTAGAAATAGTGTTTTGAGATTATTGAAATTGTCTCAATAAAGGTAATCGCACACTTATCAGAGCCGAACGCGTCGAACGAGCCGAACGAAACGAATTTTAGAATTCTTTATATGAAATCACATGAATCTCATGATTCTGGTGCGGATAAGTGAAGGTCTCCTTGACTTCGATCTGTTCGACGCGTTCGGCTCCGATAAGTGAGCGTTCACCATAAGTCTAATTTTGTTCTAAACTTTTGTGAATAATTCATGTTTTAAAATAAAATACTCTTTACAGAGCAAGTCTTTAAGTTTCCTACAACATAGAATCAATTTTAATTTTTTTGTCTGTCTGTTTATTTATTCCGGCTAATGTCTGGAACTGCTGGATTGATTTTAACACGACTTTCATTGTCAGTTAGTTGATGGTAAAGAGTAACTTAGACCAGTTTCGAACTGCGAGTAACACCGAGAGAGTCAACTAGTTAATTAATAATATCAAACATACCAGATATTTAGCCTCAATTTGCGTCAACTCTCGGTCAATCTCTTCGATAGCCTTGACTCCTTCAGATAGTTTATCGGTCAACTGTGTGAGCTCTACTTGCGTCCTTGCTTGGAACACGAAGCAACTTAACAATGCCGCTATCTCAGCCGGGCTCTTGTCAGTAAACACATTTCTGAACACTAGCTCTGAGATAATCAACTCATTAGTGCCCATTCCGCATGCCACACGACCTATAAAATAATATAAAAGTATTATGCCTGTTGATAAAAAAAATCTACTTGCTTTACAAACATACTTAAACCTGATATAAAGAATATTCAGACTCAGAACAACAATTTGTGAATCACACAAACTTGAATTACACATGGAATATGTGGGGGTTCGAACCCAGAACACTTAGCGTAGTAGGAATGACCGAGATGACCGATTAAACTGCTACGCTAATTGGTAAAGTTAAAATATATTTTAGTTTAGGTAACACGTTAGTTTAGGTAACGTTTAGTTTAGGTAACAACAGGGGGGTGTCACTCCGCAGTTTAGGTATAGTCGGCCGGCTGCCTGCCGGGTCAGGCACGCCGGTCGAACAGACATCGTCAGAACAGTTAAGAGTTACACGATAGAAAGAGACGCAACTGTAGGTAAATATAATCGTAGTGATTCGGCGCTGTGCGATCTGAATTGAACTTAATCTTTTGACACCGAGGGTATCTATAACTTTAATTTACTTTTCGGAGTGAGTCTTCAGTACGGGTACTATTATGTATTCTGTGGTAACAAGTTAAATTAATTGATTTTAAATCAGAGATCAAAGATTATCTACTATATGGTTGTAAAGCTAAGATAAAACAGTTCTATTCTTGTTATGATTTGTATGTAACCTTACGATGAGATTGATACTCTTGATCAGCAGTCGCATACGCTCTAGACCAACGAGGCAGTCATCATCATCAACAGCCTTTAACAGTCCACTGCTGGACATAGGCTTCTCCTTGAAAAGGAGGTATTGGCCTACTATACCACGCTGGCCAGACGTGTTGGTATAGGGTTGGTTTCAAGTTTTCCTTCTCTTTGCATCGATGTTGTCTTGCGTAGTTTATCCCTTAGTCGCCTTTTACGACACCCGCGGTATGAATAGGGGTGGTGACACTCTGTATTCTTAATCCGTAACCGGCAGTCAGTGTGAATTTTATTCCCTACCAATAAATATTCTTTGTGTGATCTTGTTATAATATGTATGATGTGTTGTCTTTATAAAAGGAAAAAAAATCAATGCAACCACCATGTGTCACAGTGAAACAAGGTATACATGCGTAATATACTGCCTTGTTTGTCTAGTGGTTAGCGTATGCGGCTGCTGATCAAAAGGTCTCGGGTTCGATTCCCGGGTCAGACCAAATATTTGTGTGATTCACAAATATTTGTTTCGGAGTCTGGGTGTTTTGTATGTATAAAAAAAATAAGTATTTTTATGTATTTATATCAGTTATTTAGTACCCATAACACAAACTCGGCTTATTTTGGGACTAGATGACGTGGTGTGTGTGATGTCCAAAATGTTTATTTATTTTTCTTTAATTCACCAAGACAGAGCTGCATTACTACAGGTACCTACACAGGTCACTGTTTAACGCGCTAACCGACATACACGTGGGCGGAGTCGTGGGTAATAGCTAGTATATATAACAGACACAGATTGCAAATGATATTTATGTTTTTGTCAAGTCCACGTCAACTCTAAGAACTATTTAGAACGGAACTACGAATATGAACAATGTATCATCAGTGACTAAGTATGAAATACTTGTTCAACTATTTAGGTTTATCAACAAAACAAAATTTGTCAGCGAAAGTTTCGCGACTGACATCAACTTTAAGTCATTATTTTTGTTGTTTCGCTATAAAACCACTATAAAATTATTTAAAACCATTCGTAACGTCAGAATATAGAAGATAAATATATCCTGTGACTCCTCTGGTGTTTTGGGTGTCCATGGGCGGCGGCAATCACCTACCATCAAGTGATCCGTCTGCTCGTTTGCCCCCCATAATACAAAATTTATTTATTTTAACTAAACGACAGTTTTCGCTAAGCTCGTGGCTTGTGTCGCGGCAACCAGAACGGGATATTCCATTTTTCATTGGTGCTAATTCTGTCTTTCTAAAACTAATTTTATCGAAGGTCTCGCTGTGCAACAAAAGCTATGACACACAACCTACCTTTAAGTATAACACTGTCATGCTCATCAATATAACTGAGTTCTCTGAGCACCATCAAACGTCTCTGGTAGTCAGGGTATAAGGCGAGGTTCTCGAAAGAAAGCAAGCGTTTGTACTTATCACGTTTTCTTTCTGTCATTTTGCGTTCATATACTATTGCGAACTCTTTTTTGAAATTTGCTATGTCCGTACTCTTCTTGTCATTTAACACAAGCTGGAATGAAAGGTTTAATGACATACAATTTAAATAAAACAAGAAAAAAAAACACATATAAGCATAATTAGTTTAAATAAATTTTATAGATAGAAGATTATATTTTCTATGGTATTTTTATAATCGGTTTAAAATATGTAACGAAAGTTTTAATATCCCGTCTCTAGTTGAAACTGGCTTTTATTTATATATATTTTTTTAATCATGATTGATTCAATGTTTTACAAAAAGAAAAAAATCTCTTTTAAGGTGAATTCAGACCGTTACCAATAACCCATCTCTAGTTAAAACTTTGAATAATGATAGACAAATTCTTCTGTTTCTAGTTTCTACCAAAATAAGTAAAAATATACTAACTTCACTGCCAAGAGAAGGAAAACTTGAAACAAACCCTATACCAACCCGTCTGGCCAGCGTGGTATAATAGGCCAAAACCTCCTTTCTAAGGAGAGGCCTATATCCAGCAGTCGACTGTTAAAGGCTGTTGATAAATGAATGATGAAAAATACTAACGTGGCATTTATTCATTTTGTCTAAAGAGTGAAGAATCTCTCCCGTAGTAATAGCCAGGGATTGCGTGAGGCTTATGTGTTCTAACGAGGAGTTACCGCTACACACTGAGTGCGATATGCGAGATAATTCTTGCAAGGTGCTTGTGCAGGTAGCACCGACAGGCGCATCTTTAAACCTGAGTAGAAATACAAATACGTATTAAATTAAACAATCCAAGAACATTGCCAGAACTGGTTTTGCACTCAACAGAGGTATTTTTTCTAGTCAACCAAAACTAGTCAGGTATCGTCTGTTTTACTCCTGTATACAGAAATGTAACTTATCTGCGATTCAAGATACAAGTCGAAACCACCTGTGACAGTGTCTAATAAACGAACTGATATCGACAATGGAAGATAGAATCACCGCTAAATACAGCAAATCAGGAGATCGATGTTGAGGGCATCACTAGGGATTATTACTGTTAAAATGTTCTACAAAAGAAGGTAAGGTAAGCGAGCTTGTCCCGATGCATCCAGAATGCATGCAGTCTAATTTCTTTTTTTTTAATTTATGTATAGAGACTAACAAATTTTTTACAGAACGAATAATTCTACAACACACAGAGATCCATCGTAAAACAGAAAACATAAAAATGACACAAATTATTATTTTGGCTGAAGAGTTTCACGGTTATGAGTAGAAAAAACATGAATACTTACCTAATGATCTCATGTTTATTAAGGTGATACCTACAGAAAAATAAAAGTGATGACGTTTTTGATAATTCCAATTACAGGGCTGATATAGGCAACTACTCTAGCCAACGTGTGAGATAGTCTGCTCGATAAGTAATGAATACATAATATCTCATCGTCGAGTCGATTACCTGGGTATCTGTCGTCTCTCCCAATCGTCTATGATCAGTTTGGCATCAATTTTCAGATTTACTTTTGTAACGGCTACGATGTTTTTAGGCGCAACACACAATATTGTGTGATCTAACGTGGTTTGTTCAGTACCTGTAATTTTTATTTATGTAAATAATTAGCATACAAAAATATTTATTGATTAATTTAATTTTAGTTCTATGCGATTTATGCAGAAAATTTGTTTATTGATCCCAAATTAAACAGAGCTTGTGCTATGACTACAAGACTGCTTTAAACATACTTGTATATTTTACTATATTTATACCAGCTGAACGCCGCGCGGTGATGTACCCGCGGTTGTCGTTGTACCTTTCGGTATCGATCTGTCAGTGAAAATCCCATCAAAATCAGTTCAGCCGTTCCAGAGATTAGACCAAACGAACAGACTGACAAAATAGTGAAAACTGTTGATTTAGAATTTTAAACAGACATTTAGTTTTTTTGTGTTTCTATAGCAACAGGAACGTTTGGTGATGTTTAGCATTATGATATAATTTAATGTATCATGCTTCACCAAGATAGTGACTACATCGTTTGTATTGAGATCACAAACTACGCACATGTGTATTATGTTCGTTTGATAAGCTTTGTCTAAACTTTGCACTGAGTGTCACGCGTGATTATTTTTTGTATAACTTTATTGTTCTTGAAGGAACAGAGGTCAGAAGAAACCAGAGATCATGAGCGATAAGCCAAAATAGTTCAACCTAGTTTTATGTCACTATTTTTTTTTGATAAAGTATTTTATATATAATAAAAGTTTTTTTTACTATTAATTAATTATATTATGAAGGTAAAACTGTAATAATATAAAATTATTGATAACTTGTTAAATATTTACCTATCTTGTCGTACATGGCCGAAAAGCTTAGTGCTCTATACCAATTTTCATCAACTTCGAAATTGTATACTTCGTTGTCAATGAATGGAGTGTTCAATACGAGTACTCTAAATGGACACTGTCTCGGACCTAAAAGAAAAAAAAACACTTTAACGAAGTTTCACCATTAAAACTGAGAACCTAAATGAAAAGATATTTTGAGTTTTACTTATATTCTAAAGAACCGAATAACCCAAAAGGATCTAATGATTCCACAGAAAGTGCTATAACTAATTAAAAACTATTTGGTTTTTATATAATTGATTTTCGCTCATTAAATTCCTAAACTTATATAATTCTCGAAGAATACAGGAACATGAAAACAAATACAAATTTTTTATAGTTTTAATTTACATTAATTGACTTTGTAGTGATAATTGAGATATTTGTTAGTAGTATAATAGTCAAAGGGATTAAAATATAATACATACAAGTACTCAAATATTTACCGATAATATTCAGAAGCACACCAAGTTGATTGATATACGGTCCTTCGGATATAACAAGTATCCTTCCAGGCACTAACTCTTTAGCGACTTTAGGTTGACTAAGCAGTATCGGCATGAGTTCATTCAGCACATCCATGTATATTGCGACTGTATCGTAGAACGCGGCGAGGGGCGCCAGGTGTTCAGCCAGCGGTGTACTGCATTTCTCGGAATATTCCTTCTCGGCTAACTGCAGTTGTTTTTTATAGTTATCAGCTTGGCAAATCTGATTGAACTCACGGAAGGACCGTTGCATCATACCTTCAACTGAAACTGTGGCTGCTCTGGAAAGGTACAAAGTAGAATTTAGGAGGTAGTAGTGCCACGCTGACACGATTGGGCTGGCTCCACTGGGGCAGTACTACTCTCACACTGAAGACCAACCTTAAAATGACAGCATGTGTACGTCGTATTTTGTTTGTTAGTGTGGGGACGGACGTATTGATGCAGTGGCTTCTCACTAGGCCGCTATAGTGTGGGTAACTATGCTGCATTGTCTGTGTACAAATGGATCCTCAGGGGCCGTAAAATCAAACTACTAACTGTTAACCACTAGTTGTATTTCTCACCAGGTGAAACAATACATAATAGTTGAAAAAATGTTCAAAAATAAAAAATAAATTCATTCACTATATATTACATGCCGTAACCACGTAACGATAGTGCGATCTACCGGTAGCGCACAGCGCCATCTTTCGAACGGTGTAGTAAACAAATTGACGTAAACAGTCTGCATTTACATTAAGGATTCCAATCATGCTTTCCACCATGCAGAGTAGTCACTAACTGTTACTGAAAGAGAAGTAAAGATGTCGATGTACTGTTTAGGATATGTGTATGCACAAAGTATATGTTTAAAGATATTAGATACAATACCCCAACATAAATTATTGACCCGCGGTCAACCAGGCACGAAAACCTCACCTGGTCTAAGGAGAGTCTGACGAGATTTCAGATGGGATGACAAATTATGGATTTTTGATAGAAAGCTTTATAATAGATTTCTATATATTACCCACCTTAACAAACTTAATATCATAGCATAAGTTAGCCTGAATTGTGAAGAAAGTTTTTGTGGTATTCCAAGCATCATTCCTTTGAGATTAACTAAAGGCGGTACGCCATCTTTACACAGAATTATCACAGTTCCTGTATCATCCAGACCTAAAAACATATTAAATATATGAGATCTCAATCAAGATTCTCTTTCGAGAAGTTAGGCTCAAGAGCTGGTTAATCAAGCTATGTGTTAGTTCATTTTATTTATTTAAAAGCGAATCTCTAATTAGGATTGTTTTTCATGTCGTAAAGGAATTTACAAATATCCATGAAGCAGACAAAAAGAACACAGACTTAGAAAAATAATTAGTAGATCACATAAACTATTGTTCCTTAAGGGAATTGAACCCCCAACTCAGCGCCACAGTAGGTTGCGGCGAGGTGAGCGCTTCGCCTTTTAATTCTACGTTGTAGTTATACATAGTTTTACATTTTCGTAGAAAACTATATACATAGCAACCTCAATGTTTTCATTCTCCTTCTCCTTCAGAAGTGGACAAAACGGATGTTGTGTCAGAACCAAGTCACAAAAGTGGACAAAATGGATGTTGTGTGACTGTGTTCATGAATATCACTTACTGAATGAACTATAAACAAAAAACTTTCACCTATTTATCAAACAAACATTTTCAAAGCTAACTAAACAACAAACCTCGTCTTCCAGCCCTGCCTGCCATTTGAATATACTCAGCAGGCAGTAGTGTGCGTCGTTGTAGGCCATCAAACTTGGTGGTTTCGTCAAACACAACGGTGCGGGCAGGCATGTTCACCCCCATAGCAAATGTCTCAGTAGCAAAAAGAATTTTTACCTGTAATGAAAAAAGTATTTTATGACAAGAAATTATTCAGAGTCCTCTATAGAACTTGAGATACTAATAAAAATGGTGATACCTTTAGAAGCGTTTGATGGCAAATTTAGGGAACTTCCTGACAGGTTTATAAACATGTTCTTTATAACAATTTGATTTAAATCTTGTTTTTTGATCAATCTCTATCGCAAAGATTGAGATTGACTGCCATTTTTAAGTATACCGAAAAGCAACACCACATTTGCTTAGAAAAACCACAAAGTATTATTTCATTTATTTTGCTTCGAGTTTTAATATTTAGATGAAACACAGGTTTATCTAGACAATGAATATCAAAATATATCTAAACACTGATGTTTCGTTTAAAATCGCCGTAGTATTAATGTAAATTTTTTTTTACTGTATTTCCTGTTGTTCATTACCGAAACAAAAATAATGAATACTTACAAAACCTTGCTGAAATAACATTTCGACAATTTCCTTTAGCAATGGCAGGATACCACTGTGATGAACACCTATACCATTTTCAAGCACCCTCTGTAGTCTTATAACCTTAAAAGTAAGATACGTAATATAAGGTAAGATGTTATAATAAAACTTTATTCCATTCTATTGTATAAGAATGAAACTGTATTTTTAATTATGACTTTTGAGAGTATGATACTTTAAGTTTGACTGGTAGGAAATGACTTGTCCATTGCTTCATTGTACAAAAGTTTATAAAGAAATGGATAAATAGTTTGTTATAATAAAGTATCTACATCAATCCGTTTTGTAGTTATAAGAGTTGGGTTTTACATGTTGCAGTGTATCTTCATTGGTTTTACAAGTTAATACTGTAGCTCTTTTATATTTTTTATAAAAGGTATATTTGTTTAAGCGTTACGGCTAACAAAGAATAAGACTGTCATTTATTAATTTATTAAGTCTTCATGCACGAATGTATAGCGGAGTCAATTTTCTACCAGCCGGCCTACGAGCGATACAGAGGTTATAATTAAGAGGCGCTTAGTAGATAATGTTAACTCAAAGCTTCGGTTGTTTCCATAATATGAGCTAAATCACCTCCAAGAACGACACTTAAACAAAGGGATATTCATCGTATACATCAGTAAGTGGTCATTACATTTAAGTTTATGATTTTACTTAGAAAAAGAATCCTATTTATATAGGATTTTTTTTTGGTATACCTGTGGCAATCGTCTATCTGGCTCTTTTAGCCTTTGAAGACATTTCTGAAAGAATGATCTGATGTGACCCTTTTCTTTGGCAGTCGTTAAGTCGACAGACATCAAATTTTCGGCATTCTGATCACACCTGTAAATAGTCATAGCTTGTCACAAAACTGACCTTCATGTGGTAACTAATATTATTTAAATAAAAAGAGGATTTTTACAACTTCTAAAGAATTTACTCACTAAAGACAAAGATTTTATAAAATTTAATATGTTAACAATACTGAATGTACAATTTGCTACAAATTTTATAATTAACTTATTTATGATTTATTAAAATTAATTATTGCTATTTTGTGTTCCTACAGTTGCCTTGTTGGTCTAGGTGAAATTGCCGTAAGGGGTCCAGAAGGAGAAAACAGTTTCCTTGACTCCTCCTAAAACACAGGCGCATAGACGGCATGCCGTGTGGATTTAGTCGGTTCGATTCCAACACACCACCCCGCCGCATAAAAAACCCCGGCGGGTTGACGGCCCGAAAGGCTTTCCTCTCGTTAAAAAAAAAGGTTCGATTCCCGTATCGGGCTGTTGGTAGGTTTATCTTACAAGAAAGTTTTAGAGTATGGATAATGGCGGTGTTTCACGCTCGTGCCTAGAAGAGACAATTAGAGATTTCATCCTTTAAATTCCGTTCGCCCTAACAGTTGCGGAACTTCGATGCCAGTCGCTCCATGGAAAACTAATATTCAGGCAAACCGGTATCCGACCCCAAATAGAGTTGGGAATAATGAAGGCAAGGAGTGTTTCGTAAAATTTTACTGCTAGATTATTTTTCCAATAAATACCTGTTACGGGACAACGTAAATGCAACGACTGGGAGTTTTTCTTTCTGTTTCAAGTGATCAATAAATGCTACCCACATTGTCTGTTCTGCCTTTGGGTTCATATACATTTTTCCACCTGAAATGTTCAATAAATGTTTTAGATATTATAATAATGATTGTAAATTATATGATAGTATTATCGGTATACATCAATGTGGAAAAAGAAACAGTACATATATATATATGTAAACTATTTCTTTAAATAAACAGTTCATTTGACAACAGGTAGCCAGAATTTTGTAAGATCTGGGTGGTAGAATGAGTATTCCAGACCAATGCCACCGTCCGGTTCCGGAATCCGGTATTGCGATAGGCCCATATTAAAGCTCTGATCACGACAAGGAAATCATCAGGAGTTCTATAATCCAAACTCCTCTGTTATCCGTCCTTACAGTTGTGTGTTTACAACATTCCTCCAACTTTTTTTTCGCCGAGAATACTTCTCGCACCATACCCTCAGTGGGGAAGACGAACTGCGAGTGTGGGACTCAATGTGAACTGGTCTACTCAGTAAACCCCACGGCTACCTTGGCAGTCGGCAGGAGCTTCAAGAACGCATCAGAGACTTCTGAAGTTGCTGATCCCTGGTGTATCGCATTATTGGGATATATCCCATCAAGAATCATCCTCGGAGACGATGTCGCACCTCTTACCGTTCTATACAGTAAAAGGGGGAACACTAATTCGCCTTGGACTGACACAGCTCGGTCGCACCAGGGTGTCACCTGTTTCGTGTCGATTTGCAGCGGTCACATTTCCCCGAGATATGACCGTAACGACCCTATGACGACGATCGGATAGCTAGCAGCCTCTACCACATCCTTCGCCGCCTCCTTCAAGCAGGATTGGCCCTTTCTGCGGACTCCTTCTAGAGCATTACGTTCTCACAGAAGGAGACCGCGGCCTCCCATCACTCATCAACATTGTCGCGATCAATGGTGGCGGTGACAGGTTACGTCCGATCCTTTCGACCAGATCTCGACGATCGTACTCCCACGCAGGGCCGTCTTCCAGCACGTGTCCTCCACCTACTACATCAGTTCCTCAGAAATACCCTATAAATTCTATACTATTTAAACTATATGTAAATCGAACGCTCCACGCATCCGAACGGGGGTAAATTTTCAGAGTTAGGATTAAGGAGATTCGCTGTATTGATGATAAGAACCGCTGTATTGATGATATGATTCTGAAGAATATGAAAGGGACAATGCTCGACTAAACCGAAATTAGCGGAATTTCTCTTTCTAGAGCTCGATGTGCATTATTTCTTGCTTAGTACTGTACTATGAATACTGTTTATACTATATGTGAAAAAATGTTAGTAATAGTTTTTTATTTAGGGGATATGAAAGACATCATAATGATATTCAGGTAAAACCGGTTGAACTAGTAGTCGACCCCAAATAATATTGGGAATAAGGCTAGGGAGAAGAAGAAGAAAGACATCATTGGTTGTTTGACTTTTTGCATACCTTTAGGTCCGAAGCTCTTTTTGAAATCAGTTTCTCTGGCCTTCTTAGCTGCGACAGCATCGTTGTACCCTTTAAGATTGAACTTGCCTTCCTGATCCACCACTAGGAATCTTTCATTTTTGGATTTACCTCCGTTTCCTAAGTACCAATAAATACATAATGTAATATTTGACACTTCTTTTGTTAATTTTGTTTTTAAAGATAATTTAAATACTAGGGATTTTGTTGCGGAGAACTTCAGACACACGCTCAAAAGGTGAATTTGTGGATCACAAAAAGTGGTTTACCATGTGGGGATCCAACCCACAGCACTCAGTTCAGTACGAAGCGGTGACATGACCACTATGTCTTGCGTGAAATCTAATTAATGTATGGTGTACTATATAAGGTTATTTATATACTATGAATATACTAGCTGAGTCCATCATTTCAGCCGTTTCAGAGACTAGCCAAAACAGACAGCCAAAAAATTTAAAAATTGATTTTTGGATGCATGTACTCCATATAGTTTCATATGCATTTTGTAGAAAGTTGTTAATTGAAACTATAAACAGACATTTTAACTTTATTTACTTGTGTTTTCAACTTCTGTGGTAATTTAGCGAATACTGAATCATTTTAAAAATCAATAATCTCATTTTTAGCTAGTATCTTATTTACATGAATGCACTTTTTCACACACGTGCAAAAATATGCGAATCTGTCCCATAAGTTGTGATACATGATAAGGACTACAAACCTGTATATAGGTAATGGCAAAGTGGTACAGGCCGTTTTGGAGTTGATACCACGTACACCTTGCGTTTCTTGGTGCGTCCCACCCAGTCGGCAAATTGTAGTGTATTTGGCACGGTCGCACTCAACATTACTATGCTTACGTGGGCTGGCAGTAATATAAGTACTTCTTCCCAGACATAGCCTCTCTGTTAAAAAACAAACTTTATTTTATTTTGCACATAGGCCTCTCCAAAAAACCTTTGGGATAGTATTTATTGCTAATATTCCAATACGAAAACTCAATTATACTCTCTATCCATTTTTAACAAATGCCTTTTACACAAATCTAATTGTTACTCAGATTCTTTACCGAGTGTCCACTTAACCTAGAGTACCTTACGGAAAAGCCAGAATATTTACCTCAGCATTATTAATATAATGAACTTCATCGAATATGACGAATTCTAAATCTCTTGTAACATCGGAACCACAGTACAACATGGAACGTAAAATCTCTGTGGTCATGACGAGGCACGAGGCGGTAGCGTTGATCTGCAGGTCGCCTGTTAAGAGACCCACCTCGCCAAATAATTTGTTGAAATCATTGTATTTTTGGTTTGATAGAGCTTTGATTGGCGACGTATATATCGCTCTGAAAATGGATGGTTAAAATCTATAAATATACATATTTACAGGAGGCATTTATATAATTTTTACACTTGTAGTTTTAAAAATAGCCAAAAAAATGCAAACTCAAAAAAAGAATTTTCACACTAAATTCTACTTACATAGGTGGTACAATTAATTACCAGTAGAACTAAAGGTAATTAAAACATGACTGTGATCTGATAGAACTACAGACAAAAATGTTTGCATGTGATACTACCAGTAGGCCTCTGTTTAACTTAGACTCGTAAAGTCTAATATGAAGCTGTACCCTACCGGACCTTGGTATGACATGTATTGCTGCAATAATTATAATTAATAAACAAGTCTGATACGGAAAATACAGAAGAAAACCAATTTTAGAAGCATGTTATTGTTTATCATGTAAATTTCAAGCCTAACCTGTACTTGTTTAGATTTTAATGTTGTTGTATAAATCTATTTATCATTGCATAAGTTAATAACAATCATTACCTGGTACAGTTTCTCCTCGACATAGCGATAGCATATTCAGCAACAACTGTTTTGCCTGCAGAGGTATGAGCTGCAACAAATACATGATGTCCTTCTTCTAGCTTTAGTATAGCCTATGAATAGATTAAAATGACTAATTATAAGCTAGTAAGAGATCTTGCCCTCAGATATACAGACAACTACTGAGTGAGAAGAGAAGAATAAACTTAATTCGAAAAAAAATACTGATGGGTCTTTGTCATTTGATTCCAATAGCTCCGTTAAAAACTAATCTGCATATAAAACCAGTAGAACTAGTAGTCAAGCACAAATAGTCTTAGGATTTAATACAGGCTAAGAAGATGAGAAAGGGATTTTCAAAGTTATTTATTAGAAAATATTAAAGTTTGGTATAATTTCATATCAATAATTTCAAAAAATACCTGTTTTTGGAAAATGTCCAATTCAAATGGATAACTGTGGGCCATATCTTTGATTTTTTCTTTAAAGTCTGGCACAGGCTGTGAAACATCTATCATTTCAGCCCATTCAGTGGATGTCACATTTGTTTTAAGAGATGAGCTAGTAATATTTAATACAGGTATCTCTGGCAACTCTACTGTTGGCCTGATAATTGTATCCTCAAGGAAGTTATCATTATCACTTGGGTCAAGTTCAATTGCCTTTGTGGGTTTATTTGGTGGTTTCTTTTCAGGTTCCTCTTCATCTTTCCAAAGATCTGGAAAATATTTAAATAATAAATTTAAAAATAAATATAGTATTATGTTAAAGCTCGATAATATATAGGTTACTGTTGGTTATATACCTATCTATACTTCACGTGCAAAAACATTTATGAATAATCCCTTATGAAAAATATAGTGCACCTTCACTTTCTGCTACTGCCCTTCATGAGATTGGTTTATAGAATATTATTTGAATTATTTCCTAAGATACTTGTTTCTTATGCACATGTATAATAAATATGTGTAAATTTAATTTTGTGTGCTTTACTACCTACAAAAGTAATAGTCAAAGTAAAAGGAGTACTACCTACCTATCTTTATAGTTAAAGGAGACTTTTTGAATACTTTTTACATGGAACTAAGCAGTACTTAAGAGGCCGGCGTACGACATTCGAAACTGCAAGTTGAAATTTGTTTATAAAATATTGCTGTCTCTGTTTGACAAAATACAACGTAGATACGAGTGCACCGCTATATGTGTGTATGTGGATTGACATTCATTCGTAATAATTCGGACTCTATCGTAGAAGGTTCGACTATCATTATTTGACTGACACGAATCACACACACATTGAAATATTTTTTGATGCGATAGCACTACTAATTGCTTGAAATTTGTGAAAATATGGATGTGTTTCGTAATATCGAAAATCATGAATGAAAACTCAATATTTTTTCGATTTATTTTGTGTAAGTAGTAGCATAATAATATGAGATATGTTTTTGATGAAACAATATTAGAAATATTTATGTTTTTAAGACAGAAAAAAACAAAATGAAAACATGACATTTACAATGTAAAATATGTAAAATTTAATTTGATTATATTTTATTCTAGATTAGTTTATTTTTAAAAATAAAGACGTTATAACCTAAATAAATACAGTCTAAGTCCGAATATCAACATATCATCGTGGAAATATGTTTATACTGCAAATGATCTTGGTATACCGTTTGTATGGACAATTCAGCCTCCGGGGGCCCCTTAAAGAATAATTTATTAAGTATTTGAAGCAATCATTAATTCTTGAATAAATAAAACTTTATATAGTCTGTGGTTAGTTTTCTAATGACAACAGATACACATTATGAGGTGGTCTAAAAAGTTTCTAAACTCAACATTGTGCATCTTTATACTGGGCGAAGTGTGTAAAGATTAAGGAGAATATGTAGAAAATTACTTGTATCATGATTAGGTCCAAAATTATTCAGCTCATAAAATTATTATAAAGTATTCTTCTTCTATGTAGCCTTGTTATCAATATTATTTGGTGTTGGCTACCAGTTCAACCGGTTTAACCTGAATATAAGTTTTTCACGGAGCAACTGGCATCGGACCTCCGCAACTCCAAGAGAGAACTGAGGGCACTGATTTCCAAATATCGACTGCCATAGATGTTTATGACAACCGGGACCTACGCCTTTACGTGCTCGCCGGGGCACGGGCGTGAATAACCGCCAAATTTCCAAACTCCAGACTGCTATTAGGAATTTTCCACAAAAAACCCAATAACACTTTTTGGCACAACCCAGGATTTGAACCCCGAGACCTCTTGATTAGCAGTTGCATACACTATCCACTAGACCAACGAAAAAAAAAGTATTCTTTTACATATTAAATAACGTAAAATTATGAAATGAATTTACCTACTAAATGTGCATTTGTATCAACAACCTCTTCTAGATTAACCTTCACATTTAAATCTACTTCTTTATTCTCTGGCTTTTTGTCAACTTTTTTATTTGGGTCATTTAATAATGTGCAGCCATCTTCAGCAAACAATATACATTCTCTATATCCTGGAACTCTATTTAAGATATCTGGAAAAAATATTTGAAATCATTTATGTATAGCTTTTAAAATATTGTCTCCATGGCATCTGCTTTAACCACTATGTCATGCATTTTCTCATAAACTGATTCTTGTAATATGCAGTGATCCTCTAACTTTCCCTTTAAGAATCAGGAAAAATTAGTTTTAGATATTATTTTACTAATTCTATAGCTTAAATTTGGTTTCTCTTGTACAAGTATACATCTGCTGTTTATACATACATCTACTTTCATGCATAATTTACCATTATATTTTTACAAATCAAAAGTCGATTACTTGATTTTATGTTGTGTATGATTGGCTATGCAATTTGAATTAATAAAATATTTTACAAACTAATGATTGAAGCAGAGAGATATGAAGAAGAAAATGGGTAGATGCTGCAGCCTGATTAGGTAGTAATGTATTAGTACAAAATAGCCTGCTGCTCGGCTCCACAGCTGCAGTATCACACAATTGCTTATGCAATATTGTTGTTTATGCAACTGTGTGTATCAATATCTACCCAACACAGTATAAGAATATAATATAAATTTCATAGAAATAATATTAAACTAAATTACCTTCACCCAAAAATTTTCCAGACTCTTCATTATCTAGGTCTATATTAACATCTTTAGTAGCAGCTTCGTCGAGCATCTTTTGCAACTCTTCTTCAAAGCCTGCCGGTAGGAACGGACTCTGGGTAGTAGTGCCCCTTGTCGACAAACTTAGGGGCAGTGGTGCCCTTGACATAGAATGAATGTCTTCGTCATCCTCAATAGGAATGCTTACTTCTTCTAATCCAACTATTTTACCTGTGATGGGATCTCTAACCACCTAAAAAGTGTATTACCATATTATAGACCTTAACTAAATATTTCGTTTTTAAAGAATAAGTTTGAATACTTACTTAAGTAAGCATTCAAACTTATTCTTTTGTAATGTAATAAAAATTTTCATGTTCTTAATATAAATTATAAACATGAAAATTTGTGTTTGTTGCTCTTTCACGCAAAAACTACTGAACGGATTTGGATGAAACTTTACAGTAATATAGCTTATATATCAGAATAACACATAGGCTACTTTTAACTGCATTAATCAAGATACACAACAAATAATCAAAATACACAGCATATTGAGATAACACAACAGTGAATGTTATTAACAAAATTAAATTCGTCAAATATTTTTCAGGCCACAGCTAACTTTATGAGTTTACACCACATCATATCAACAAGTAATATGGTACAGTATTTAAAATAATCAGAATTTGGCCTAAAGGATTTTGCAATTTTTTTCCACATTTTATTTATCATTAATCATTTTTACCATAAAAGTTTTCTAATAAAACTGATAATTCCCCAGCTTCTCTAAAAAGTGCAAATCAACTCACATGGAAAGGATTCTGTGCCATTATATATACACTTCAAGCATCTACCTGTTGCCATTATCAATATTGAGCAAAAACACCAAGTTTTTGGGAGCCTCCTTAATTATTTATTCAATCTGCATTTAACTAACTCATAATTGGATATTCTAGCTTCCCAGTGTTATTTAGAAGGGAAATCCTGCCAATTCACACCCTCTGTCCTAGCCCAATGGTGACTGGCTTTTAACATCTTCAGTCCAACTCCAACATTTAACATCTTTTTAGTCTTGCAATCTCCTTATTTGTGTGAATAAAATCTCTCACGAATTGTCTGATTTTGCAGTCTACTTATAATATAACGGTAGTTTACAAAACTGCGGTGCTTGAGGTCTCGGATTTAAATTTTCGTAGATCATACAAACATTTGATACGACCCAGATCTAATCGAATGTTTGTATGATCTACGAAAATTTGTTTTAAAGCTTGAGTGCTTTGTATATGTAGGTATTTATAAAAAAGAGCGTTGTGTGTTACATGTCCGAAATGTTTATTTATTTATTATAGGAAATAAATAATTACCTCAAGTGTAGTATCAGATGGGAAGTCATCATTTTCATAGATAAATAAGGAATCAACGTTAGTTTCACGTTGCCAGTGAGATTGAGATCTTTCCCATTGATGTATTGAAAGTCTTTCTGGCTTTAGCAAGTATTCCTTAACACGCTCATCGAGATCTTCAAATACCGGTGGTAACTGCAACATATTGGACGTTATAAATGCAGTTAATCATTTAAATAGTTATAGTAATGACAAGCACCTACTTTGAAATCAGAAAATTCATTTTCAGTATCTAAAGACATTTAGACAATAACAATATACGTTTTCAACTATTGGCACTAAGGTTATTTTGATTCAATTTTTTAATAATTTTTAGTAACTCAAAATAAGATGTCAAACGTCAAGAGAAGACTCAAAATTACAGTGTTAAGTGTTACCATGTCTACAACTACACTGGAAGATGTCAAACGTCAAGACTCAAAATTCTGTGCTCTTGGTTGTATTTCCAATTAAATAATACTTTTGATTGACCTGTAAATATTATTTTCTTCTTCTTAAGACTACTGGACTTTGTAAATAAAAAGTAGTTTTGTTGTTCAAAATCCTTTCAGAAAAACTAAAATTATAAAAAATAGACTTGCAGTTATTGTAACACTATCGAGTTCTGTTAACAATGTACTTGTAAATTTGATTTAAGTCATTCCCCTACCAAAAACAAAATTCAATAATTCCATACTATTGTCATACACAATAATGTTTTTATATTTCTCCCACAAAGTACAAGTCATATAGTAAATTTAACTTAAAGTACGAATGTAGGTTTATATATTTAAATCAATACGGTTAGAGGTACTAGGTACAGTGCAAAAATCATTTCTTTATTCAATGTCATCAGGTTTTGAACTTCACTTTTCTGTACCATTCAGATTTCATTTAGTTCGGGGCAACAAAGGAGTTGAAGCCCCTTGGTCCCAAATTATATTTCAAATAAAATAAAAACAAAATTTCAATCTACTTTTCTAAAATTTATTTTTGAAACCAAGCTTTAACTATTTTGTTATTTAACGAACATATAAATATAATCGGAAACAAGAATTATCTAAAATTAATTATATATATTTTTTTTAATTATATTAGCTGCCAAAATGACTCTGGCCTGCCTGATGGTAAGCATGAACAGAATCCAGTGTTGTCCTGTATAGGAAAGGGAAAGGGGGGACCAGTTGGATCAACTCTTCAGAACACTCTCAATGATGTAAGCGATAGAGGACTGCCATGGAGGCGACATTTCTTCGCAGCTGCAGGGGCTAAAGGGACTCGGTGACTTCGTTACTGTCGATAATGCGGATTGCTCGTCGCTGTAACGCTGTAAACGATCGAGAGCGTCGAACAAATACTGGGCGGATCCATCGCAAAGATGAAAGCAGTACTCCACGCACGAACGAACCTGGGTCTTGTAAAGAAGACACAGATGCCCGGGCGCGAACAAACGTCTCACCCTGTTCAGTACGCCCAACTTCCGCGATGCCGCCATAATGACGCTCTCAATGTATTCACGCAGGTTGAGATCATGACAGATAGCCACCCCCAGGATACTGAGCCTATCCTGCAGTGGCAGTTGAGAGCTCTGAAATTTTAGCGTCATCGAATTAATCTTTCCGAGCTGAGAGATAGCAATCATGTTTGTACAAAGTACTGTAGGTAAAGGTACAACGCGAAAAAAAATACAAAAAGAAAAGTTGTTTACCTACTAGTGTTTACTAGTCTGAATTTGAAAAAAACTTTTCCGAAGTCTCTTTTGCATAGGCCCGGGGCTGTTGCCCTTGTTGCCCTCCTCTAAATCTAGCCCTGATAACAAGGTTTGTCAAGCTTTTTAAACACAACATTTTATTAATATCTAATAACAGATTCAATCATGTTTAGAATGAATCTATAGCTCCTATGATGAAGTAAATAACATTGACAGTCTTTATCAGTCCACAGCAGGATATAGGTATGCAACAATTCACAACAAATACCAACGAAGATTTAAATTTATCTATTTATCCCTGTCTTGCAATGTCTAAATAAGATGTTGCATAAGAAATGCTAATCTTATCAAAATAGTCATTATTTAGTAGGCCCCCACTCATGTTTTTAAACTAGGTCAACTACGCTTAACAAACTAAACTTTTGAATCAATAAACACATAGCAATAAACCAAAAGGCCAAGTAGAAAATATGTCCAACTGTTTTAAATGCCTTGCCCCGTGCTACTAATAAGTCGTCATAAGCTACTGAGGTTTTCATGTGTGGTAGTTGTCGTAGTTTTTACGATTTATGTTAGGGGATTTCCCACGTTTCAACTGTCGTTGTCTTATTTCTTAACAGCAGTTTACCCACTCAGAGCTATCAGAGGTGCGTCACAATAATTTATCCGTTATGGGCCTCTAGCAATTATTTACCTATCCGCCGAGGAAAAGTGGCATATTGAATTTTAGTGATTTATAAGTATAGCAAGTTCTTCTTCTGCCTAGCCTTTATTTTCAATATGATTTGGGGTCTGAGGCGGCCTTCCACGCCTCTCCTATTCTATTCAAAACATTTTCTTTCAATAAAAGAGTAGGCCGTGTTTCGTGTTGTATTGTTTATATTTACATTGATTACAATATATACAATCATGAATTAGAAATGAGAAATATCGACGGTGTGCTTGACGTTTTGTTCTTCTTCCCGAATTTCCCGTTGTTACGTTGCCAGGCGAGGGTTTTGCGGCGCGCGCAGACTTGCATGGATGCGCGCTGCCTCAGCGCTGCCTCTTGGAAGGACCCTGTCGCCGCAGCACGTGGTGGTGCCAAGGGGATCGCACCGCCACAGGGTCGGCTACTAGTTCAACCGGTTTTACCTGAATATCAGTTTTTCCGCTACTGGCAACAACTGACCTCCGCAACCCTAAGAGTGAACTGAAATTCGGTGGTTGAACTAGTTGTCAATCATAATTGAGGGCACTGACTTCCCAATAACGATAACCATAGATGTTCATTACAACCAAGATCGACGGCTTAACGTGCTCTTCGAGGCATGGGCGTGAATCGCCTTCAAACTCCCATTATGCTATTAAGAATTTCCTGTGAGAAAAACCTAATAACACTTTTGGCTCGCCCCGGGATTTGAACCCGAGACCTCTTGATTAGCAGTCGCATACGCTAACACTAGACCAACGAGGCAGTATAGTATAGTATGTAATATACTATATTGCCTTGTTTTATATAGGTACATAAAGTTTTATATACATCTTCTAATATATAAAATTCTCGTGTCACAGTTTTCGTTGCCATACTCCTCCGAAACGGCTTGACCGATTTGTATGAAATTTTGTCTCCATATCGGGTAGGTCTGAGAATCGGCCAACATCTATTTTTCATACCTCTAAAACGCGAGCGGAGCCGCGGGCATCAGCTAGTACATCTAATATATAAAATTCTCGTGTCACAGTTTTCGTTGCCATACTCCTCCGAAACGGCTTGACCGATTTGTATGAAATTTTGTCTCCATATCGGGTAGGTCTGAGAATCGGCCAACATCTATTTTTCATACCTCTAAAACGCGAGCGGAGCCGCGGGCATCAGCTAGTACATCTAATATATAAAATTCTCGTGTCACAGTTTTCGTTGCCATACTCCTCCGAAACGGCTTGACCGATCTTTATGAAACTTTATATGCATATTCAGTAGGTCTGAGAATCGGCCAACATCTATTTTTGATACCTCTAAAACGCGAGCGGAGCCGCGGGCATCAGCTAGTCTTATATATAAAATTCTCATGTCACAATGTTCGTTTCCATAGTCCTCCGAAACGGCTGGACCGATTTGCATGAAATTTTGTGTACATATCGGGTAGGTCTGAGAATCGGCCAACATCTATTTTTCAAACCCCTAAGACGCGAGCGAAGCCGCGGGCATCAGCTAGTAATACATAAAACTTTTCTGTTCCTGAATGACTGATATTTAACGCGCACAACCGAAACTACTGCATGCAGGAAGCTGTAACTAGGCATGTGTTGTACTTGAATTTTAAATCAACTTCAATCAAGTGTTGTAACTTCTATGAGTACCTAAATTCTAGATTCCAAACGGGTGTGTCACCATTCCTTGGTGGGCACTGAGGATAGAGATTTTTCGGTGGTGGTAGCGAGTCCAGAGGTAAATGAGGGGCGTTATGATAGTCACAGCATACCTACATAATAGAAATTCAATATTGAAATTATTAAAAATACATCTATTTTATGCCGATACACGTTGAAAACATTATAAACATTTTTATGATTATTACATATAATTAAACCTTAATAATGTAAGTAGTAGCAGTCCCAAAATAATCTAGGAATAATAAAAGCTCGGAAGAAGAAACTAGCTCAATGATTCGGTTAGAGATTGTCAGCAACAAGATCACTTAGCTTACTCGGCTATGAGTGTGTGTGTATATGTTTAATTTGGCAAAAAATATTTTCAAATGAAGTCATGAAACCCTAGGTTATAATAGCATTACAATAAAATACATGCTCATAAAAGGTACAAAGATTTATGTTATTTCAAAGGGCTTGGAAAAAAATATTTAAAACAGCCAACTACATACATATATCAAACACTTTCCATAGTATTCTAAACAAGAAACTGATAGACTACGAGCTTCTAATAATATTTCGTTGGTTTATGCCAATAGCACCTACATAACTATAACATCAATATTTCATTAGTTTTAGTACGTTTACAGTAACAATAGAAATATTTTTGCACAAAAAGTACTTTAATAAATATTGAAGCTTGAACAGACCTGCTGAGTTCGAACCGGTAAACAGTTAATCGCACGTCCAAATTCTTGAGAATTATACTACACTCATCAATCATCAACCTTAATAGTCCACCTTTGAAAGGAGGTTTTGGCCTACTATACCACGCTGGCCAGACGGGTTGGTAAAGGGTTTGTTTCAAGTTTTCCTTCTCTTGGCAGTGATGTTAACTGCTTATTTTGTTCCTTTAGTCGCCTCTTACGACACCCATGGAATGAATAGGGGTGGTGACACTTTGTATTCTTAATCCGTCACCACACGGACAGCTAAACAGCGGACACTAAATGAATATTTTTGTATTATGTACTTAAATTCCTATTTCGTTTAAAATGTATTTAATAATTTTATAACTTTGAATGTCAAATGTATTTTATAAATTGACTCTACCTAATTTGTTTGAATTTAGGATACTTCTAAAATATTCTTATAAGGTTGTCTGATAGAAATAGCTTTTAGCTTTGAAGTAGGTAGGCAGGGTAGCAGGCACATTAAACAATTATCAATTTTTTATATATCTGTTGCATTAAAATACTTCATAAATTTAAATCAAATTTATAAATACTTATTCAAAAGGATACCTATACCTATTTGATTTTGTCTTGTCTAGTCGTAAACTACGAGACAATCACATTTCTAAAATGAAATCTTTTGTCATACATTATAATTTAAAAAAATAAAAATATATTCGTAGAAACCTGTATTGGATCCCATAAAAAGAAAATATATTTTGACCACTATAATTGAGAATATACAGTATCATCAATTTATGCGGTGTTTGATACAATATCATTTACATCTCATTTTGAGGGTTAATGCCCCGTTGCCGCGTCGTTTAGATTACATTAATAAAATAAATATATTCCTACACAAATATCAAAAAAACATTGAAACTCGTAAATCATGTATTAATGTGGATTGTTTTTTTGTTATAATATTGATGGAATATAGTAGCTGTGAATTGGAAATCATAGGCACTCGCCGTGCTCTCTTGCAGTTTCAAATTATATCGACATAAAAGACGTCTGTGAACATTCACACAAATTATCTTTTGTGACCCCTGTCAACATCCCCATTGTGACTGCAGACAATGCAGCATGGTGACCCACACTGTGGCTGCATAGTGAGATGCTCTCCTGCATCATTAGACCTCCGGTCTCATACTCGCCAACGAAATAACTCCGAGAGAATGTGAATCACGAATTTTAGGATGGTCTTCTATGTGAGGTTAGGTTTTAGGTGTCCTTGTAATTTTGCTTTTCTTATCTACTTTCACATATTGCTTATTACTCTACTGCATAATATTCCATTTTCGTGTTATTATTTTGTATTATATGAAAATAGAATTAAATATCCTTACTTCTGAATAACTACCGACTATCTCAGCGACTAATATACTAATATTTGAACTGTGTTGATTAATATGCAAAAATATTAAATAAACAAGGGCATTTTTAATGACGTAAGGAGGACGTAAGTTACATTATTTGACCTATAGCAAAGTATAGTCCATAAACGATTTATTGTAGACAAATTCATAAATAAGTTTCGGAGATAAATATATTATCAATGTATTAATTTGGCTATGTAAAATACAAGGTTCTTTCTGCTGCTTCTTCAATAGCGATGTACTTACATGTTAAATTAAATCTGGTCTAAGCAGAAATTTTAACATATCTGTACATATAAATAAAATTGAAGTGCCTATAAAATATTATATTTTTAAATATTACATTGACAGTTTTGAATTAAATGCATATGAAAATAAATAGGTTAGTTAACCACTCCAAAAAAGCAATTTTTAATTTTTTTGTCTTTCCGTTTGTTCCGGCCTCTCTAAACTCAAGAACGACTTGACCGACTTTGACATGACACACAGGGACAGAAATTCTTTTGACCTAAGCAGTAACTTAGGTAATATTTTTTAGATAAGCTTCGCTTGCGATTTACATAAACAACTCGGGACTCAGTTGACTGCGTATTTATTTATATTTAAGATCCGTTTCATTCCATACAAAACGATAGTTTTTGAAATACGTTAAGAATCGATCATTGTAAAATGAGCGTTAATGGTAATGAGATTATGTTACACCATATTGATAATTAAGCCTAGATCCCAGACGCGATATACACAAATATTTCTATCCAAATTCGAAAAATACAACATTAAATTTAAGACCCCTAATATCTAAGACATTCAACTTACAGTCTTGAATTTTAAAACATAAATCAGTTTGTTAAATGACCTCTCTGACGGAACAAATTTAAAAATAGTGAGATCTCGTGACTAAAAAGACCAGTAAACACTGGTCGAGACGAAGCAGTGAGATAAACATACTCATAAAATAATATTTAAATATATAAATAATACAAACTAACTTTGGGTGTTATTTTTATAAGGATACATAATTATTAGCTTCACTACCTAATGAAAGAAGTGTTCTCTTCAGTTGATGATTTAATTTGTTGCTTATTTTTCAGTTAGAAATCGAAATGTTTATTATTTACAACTTAAAAATGTTCCGTACATGGATGTTCTATAACTTATTTCTAATGTATGTACGACATCAACTAGTTTTGATTAAAGCGCGTAAGCGGTAACATACGTGCGAAAGGCAATGCGTTTCCACATTCGCTTTCACGAGATAAACAGTTTCACTTGCATTTGCCATGCATGCAGTGCCAAGATAGAGCCAGACGATATAAATATGAGGTCAGCATTTTCATTCGGAATATTTAGAATCGTTCACTACAGAACGATTCTAAATATTCCGAATGAAAATGCAATATATATTTTTAAATATGAGTCGTGCATTAGAAAATACAAAAACAAAATAGGTAACTAAGAGTCTTTAAGAAGATGTTGCTATCAGCCTCGGATCTAAGGGGGGCAAACCGGTGCACTTACACCGGGCGGCAGTTCCATGGGGGCGCCAAATTCTTGAGACAAGAATTCAAAATATCGAACAAATAAAGCCTGTTTTCCTACAATCTCATAGATTTGTATCTAGTAATGGAATCTTAATATAATATGTTTAAAAAGCAAACTTTTCTGCTTCCGTACGCCCAGTTGGTTTTTGAACACATACTAAGTGATTCATGAACGCAAAACGTAGTAGTATCAGAAAAATGCTACTCATTGGCAGTTTTTCTCTAACACCGAAGGGAGGGGCGTCAATTTCATGGTTTTGCCCCGGTTTGAAACAATCGTAGAACCGGGGCTGGCTGCTATTTACATTGTATATTACAAAATCTCAAACACTCCGAAAGCAAATAAATATATTTTAGAAAAAACATAATATCTAAGTATAATCTTATTCAATTTAAAGTATTTTATTATGTAAAACAAAATAGCTACGTACATGTACGTAGGTACTTATGTTGACGTCTAAGAGCTGAATCAAATTGAATAAGTATGTTCTATTGTACAAAGCGTGTTTCAATAATTACTAACGATAATTGTCATTGCTTTTTTGTTGGGATTAATATTGCGAGGCACAAGAGGACAGGATCTGTATTTGTGAGTGACTGAGGCCGATGGTCAAGGTCGATAAGTGATCCCTACTTTACCACTTCTGTCTACACCTGAGCCCACTCATATGTTGTCTTCTCGTGGAGCGCAACCGATCGGCACAAGCGCACCGCTTGCTTAAATTTTACCTTGAACAACTAATTTGTTGTATTTTTTGTTGTGATAATTGAATTTACCATAATGGCGTATCGAACGTGCTTCACAATCATATGTTTGTTAAATTTAGTTTTAGGAGCCGTCGATGTGTTTACAGAGGTAAGCTTTTTATTGCATTTAAAGTAACGATTTTGAAACCATCGTGTTTTCGCTTTTCTTACAAATTTGAATACAGTGTTAGTATTAGAGGTATATTTGTGACATAAACTAATTGTGTAAATTTTGATAAACATCATACCTTTTAAAGTTACAGATCAAGAGGATCTGAAATAATAATAATTATGTATCATGGTTTAGTAATAACATGAAAGTGTGAATTTACATACTAAAATACTCAAACGTTATTATAATAAGTATATAAATGAGCAGGTAATTATCATCACATTTTTTTACTTAATACTGAAAATATGATAAGTACCTACTTAGGTTTTTATTTATGGTCTCTTTTTTGGCTCTCCCAAATCAAGTTAAACAGTTTACTTGATATGTCCAAAAGATCGTAGATATAAAAGTTCAAAGTTTTATATAATCGATTTGGTAGATCTTTATTTAGTGAATAAAATGACAAATATATCTAGAATTCTGAATTTGGGGAATCGAATAAAAGTAAATAAATATGTGACAACAATCGTTTTTGTTAAAAAGTAAATATAATAAAATATTTAAATACGATTTATTGAACACTTATTTTCTATACAATGCTATTAGCCAAATTGTAATGTTAATTTGATACCTTTTTAGGGTTCCGTAACCAAATGGCAAAAAAACGGAACCCTTATAGATTCGTCATGTCTGTCTGTCTGTCTGTCCGTCTGTATGTCACAGCCACTTTTTTCCGAAACTATAAGAACTATACTGTTGAAACTTTGTAAGTAGATGTATTCTGTGAAGAAGACATTACCTACTTATGCATTTATGGTAATTTAGCAGAACTTCTCAAAATTTTCATCTCTGCATCGAAAAACTGTAATTTTAAAGAGTGATGTGACGGATGAGCTTATGTCGTCATTTAGACGAATTTTACTTCTAAAGGTAAATTCGACCACCTCGGAAGCGGTTACTATTTTGAATCGACTTCTTAAAAGTTAATTTTAAAATAAAGGCTAGGTAAAGCTAACTCATACGAGTAAAATAGTGATTTGTGAAACTTTAATTAATAACATTCATTATTTTACAAATTCTTTTACTTTTGTGGTAAAGGACTATTGCAATAAAATTAGATAGCATAATCATCTAATGATAAATTAAGACGCGTATCAAGCAATACACATAACTTTACTGAAATTGTGAGACATCATGTGCTTGATTATATTAAACAATACATAAACTTTATTAAGTTGTGAGACATCTTTAGAAGAATTTAGAAGAATTAAGATATGATATCGAAATAATACGTAGATAGTATATTTATAATAAATATTTTTTAACCGACAGTAATCAATTTCTTATGGTGGAAAATAATGCACCATTTGATAGTGCATATCGTGATAGGAAAAGGTGTGAGAAATATTTTTTCACGAGTTCAATTAAATTTTCATTAGTTAAGCTAAATTAGTAACGTTAAGTGAATTGCGACTATAACAGTGCAAGTGCATTCACACGCACAAATGTATATGGATGTATATTGTTAGTTATTTTTGATTCCGGTATATAGGTAGTGCTTGCTTACACATAGAAAAAGTTATAGACTTAGCCTGAGACGGATTAATAGCTATAGAGTTGTCTCTAGCTAGTACCTAATCGGTCTCAGGCTAATTATCTAACTTTTCTCTAGCATTTCATTGTTTAAAAATAGACAATCCAGGCATTGACCTGGATTGTCTTTTAGATTTTTTCCTACTAATATGATATTCTATTTAGATTTATTTCTACTAATATGTAGTTTTATGCACATAATGTGTTGCCCTAAAAAGATCGTCTAATCACTTGGTGCGATTGCATAGGAATGTAGGTAGCCATGTCAAGCAATTACGGAAATTGTTATAATATGAAGTGAAGCGGGAAGCGTTTCATCACCTTCTCTACATAATAAATGTATTTTTTTTTAATTGTTCAAGTACAAAACTATTAGTTGAATTCATAAGGCACGTTAACTTGTTCAGTATAAATAATCGTCATTATATTTATAAATGAAACACATGAATGTATTTTTAAGGTCCTCGTCTACTTTGTTTTAAAGATACATCACACGTATAATATGTTAACACTTTCGTTCTTATTCTAAAAGGGATAATTTTTCAATTTGTTTACTAAAATTAAATCCCATATAAGTGGTGACAACAATACGATGCTTAGATAACAAGACATAAATTCACATTAGTTTCAAGTGTACTTAACATAAATTTTAAATGTAACACTGTTACCTTAACATGCAATTAATTCTACAAAGATTTCCTAAGAATCAGTAGTAAACGAAAAAAAACTGAATCAATTCTCATAGAATATGATGATAAGTATGATAACAATAAAAGTACAAATGTTTATTCTTATTTGGAGTCCGATCAAGCGGTCAAGTCGAAATAGGTACATGCAATGTTTATTGAATAACAAATCACATGTTTAATAGCGTAATTATAATATTTATTATCCTACTAATAATAATTATTAAAGTTTGTATGTATGTATTTTATGTATGTAAGTTTATTGCTCTTTCACGCAAAAACTAGTGGATGATTTTTTATGAAACTTCACAATGATAAAGCTTACATATCGAAATAACACATAGGCTACTATTTATCGCCATGACGTACCTGCACGAGTGTCGAGCCGCGTTCAAAGGCTAGTGAAATTGAAAATTGAAGTTATTAATTTTATTTTTTTGTAGATATGGACTATGGACTGTCATGTGACTAAAAACTTATTGTCATCTTAACATCAAGTCTCAAGTTTGAATGTCCAAGAACAATTTATTAGTTTTCTAGATTAAATTTAGAACAATTATTATCTTTTTAGGGTTCCGTAGCCAAATGGCAAAAAACGGAGCCCTTATAGATTCGTCAAGTCTGTCTGTCTGTCCGCCCGTATGTCACAGCCATTTTTTTCCGAAACTATAAGAGCTATACTGTTGAAATTTGGTCAGTCAATGTATTCTGTGAACCGCATTAAGATTTTAACCCTTAATCAAACAATGGTAGAATACATGCCACATTCGATCGATCGATATGTTTTTGGAAAAAAAAGTTAAATTTGAACGCAACCTATGGTTTTTGTTGTTTAATCTCTAGAACGATTATTATTCTTTAGAATATTGGAAGTAGCGGTAAAATAAAACAAATACATTGTTTGTCATTAACTGTCAAAATCCAAAACCCGCGAAGATTTATACATTTTGCACTGTTAAGTGTGATTTATTTATAAATATTTGATTTGTGTTTTGAAAAAATCCGATAAGTAAATACGAGTTATTTATTTGTAAAGTTGATGATATTGTTAGGTGTTGAGTGTATAAAATTAGTTGCTTTCAGAAAAAAATACATCTAAAATATGTTCATAAAGTATGTGGCTAATATATGACCATTGTACGTTAGTAGAAGTAAATGTTTGAAATAACGAAGTATCGTTGTAGGACATTTTGACAATATGTATAAATAATTTTCCTTTTTTATTGTCATTGCCTAATTGTTTATTTTTATACGGCACATTTCATCAAGTAGGCTACTATCTGATGCTGCACTATTTAGTATTTTGGATAATTGGTCCGATATTTATTCGGAAGATGACGTGGAACTTCCATTTGTTCCATCTTCTCGAGAAAGATTATCAGTACTACCTGATGACGACTTGAAATGGTTATACACGAATGAAGTAACCGTTCTAACATCATCACATTAACATAGGTCACAAAAATGAAGAGGACCCAAAAAGACGTTTCAAAAGCCGAAATATTTTGCCCAAAAGCGAAGGCAGATTACACATTGAATATGGGAGGGGTTGATCATTTCGACAATTACTGGTTTTCCTATCCGACGGGGCGAAAGTCCAGGAAATTTTGGATGCGTTTGCTATTTTTTTTGCTAGATGCTGCTATAATTAATTACACTCACAAAATGGTTTTATTTTCCTATTCAGACAATGGTCATATAGCTGCCACATTTGGGAATCGTTATCAGACAACGGTCATATATTAGCCACCTAAAAAAAATACTGACCTCGTATTTTTTTTTTTTATTTTTATATTTACATATCTTAATTACAGTATAATTAACCAGAATTAACCGAATATCCCAACATATCGCCGCGAATAACTCGTATCCGATTAAGGGTTAACATAAAAATAGAAAAAAAAATACATTTTGGGGGTCCCCATACTTGGAACTGAAACTCAAAAATTTTTTTTTCATCAAACCTATACATGTGGGGTTCTATGGATAGGTGTTTAAAAATGATGTTGAGGTTTCTAATTTTTTTTTTTCTAAACTGAATAGTTTGCGCGAGAGACACTTCCAAAGTGGAAAAATGTGTCCCCCGCCCCCCGTAACTTCTAAAATAAGAGAGTGATAAAACTAAATAAAATATATGTTGTACATACATTACCATGTAAAACGAACGAAATTTGGTTTGAACGAAATCTAGTAAGTAGTTTTTTTTAATACGTCATAAATCGTAAAACGCAATTTACCTTTCATTCAATCAATACACTAGTATAAAAACATCGACCAAAGTTACAACGAACTACAAAACCTTTTATGTGATGCTACTTGCTGATACTCATTTTTTTTTATTTTCTTTTCTGTAGTTTAAGTCATTGTATGCTATTGTTAAAAATACAGAAATATTCATTTGTTTTTATAAGTTATGTATTTATTATTATAAAATTGTTAAAAATATTATCGTTATTATTTTATTTAAGTTATTCATTAAATAAAGGATATTATATAAATTCATCACGACTGTAAGCACCAACAAAAATAACGATTGAAATAGTGGACAGTTCGATATCACATGTTTAAATAGGTAACTATAATTTTCAATGCGCCCTGAAAGTTTATAGCAAACTCTTACGACGAAAATTAGTGAAAAGACTACATAGTTAGGAAACAAACACAAACTTTTTTTTTTAGCTCGCGAACGCGATTCGCTCGCGATTAGCATATTATGCCACTGCTGATAAACAGATCTCGGGTTCATATCCCGGGTCAAGCCGTCGTTGGAGAATTTTCTTACAAGAAATCCTTAATAGCAGTCTCGATAGACTCTCAAGAGACTGGTGGTGTTTCACGAACTTTCTTCGGAGAGCACGTAAAGTCGCCTATCGTTATTGGGAAGTCAGTACTATGAAATATACGTACTGATAACTACAGAAAATAAAAATAAATACAAGGTATTCTAAATTATACCTAGAAAACGAATAAATTGGTTTTGGACATTCAAACTTTAGGCTTGAGGTTATGATGACAATAACATCGTTAAGATGACGTCACATGACAATCATATCTACATAAAATTAAAATTAATAACTTTTTGTGATAAAATAATGTAATGACTTTCAATTTCATTATTTATAAAACTTACCTTTGCCCGCGGATGTTATATTAATTCTTATATTTTATACCTTAGAAAGACTATAGAATTTAAAAAAATAATAATTTAATATTTGCTATTTGAGTACTAAACTGTGTAGAAGACATTCATTTTTAAAGCTTCGTATTCCACTAAATAACCGTTATAATCATCTTAACGATTTATGAAATCATATTCGCGAATTTGGAAATAGAAAAAAAAATATATAACTAAATAAATTTCAACATTATTTAAATTTTACTCAGAGTTCCGTTATTATTAGCTCATACTGCTTTCGAAACATCTCTGTTATCGCATACAATTTATTGGCCTCTCAGTGTGCAGTTAAACAATGGAGAACCGCTGACCTCTGGTGGGCAGTTGTGTCATGGCTGTTATTTTAACATTTCCCATAACTATCTTAGATAGTTATGGGAAATGTCAAGTTGATGTATATGGTACTAATGCGTTTACCAGATTTCCTTGAATATTTTTTATTGAATACACAATAACAAAATAAATCTTTGATCATGCGGAATGGTTATATTAAAATAAAATGGCAACGCCTCCACGCCTCTATTGCAAAAAAAAGTTTTTGTATGTCAATAACAAGACGTCTTTGTACATTTAAGAATTTAAAAAAATCTAAGAACTAAGGAACTCAGACGATTGTTGAAATTGAGCAAGCGAGGAATACCGACGATTTCCCATCTCATATGGCTAAGGAGTGAACTATACATAGGTTTTAACATTTATGTATCACTGTTGTCAGTCAGTTCTACGGTTTGAGCATGTAAATAAATATATCTATGTTGCATTTAAATGTACAGGGAAATAGTAGTAGTAGTAGTAGTAGTAAAACCTCAAAATCCCTGATGAGATCAACGAAATAGACCGGCCATTTTGCCAAAAAGTTATTAAAAATTTTGATGAAAGAATTGATAGCTGTCAGCGTGCTCGTGGTGGACATTTGACAGATATCATTATCATTGCCAAACTTATTATTATCATTCATAATTCCCAAACTTTTCTCTTCATAGTAGTTAAAGTTTGAATCATCTTCATCTAAATTCTTTATTTTAATTTGTTTCTGAAAACAAAGTTCTTGTTCAAAAACCCTATCCATAACGACGACGAAACTTATATTTAATGTGTCAGTAATTAAAAATATTATTTTCATTGGAATTAAAATATGTTCAAGCAGTAAACATAACAAATGTGTGCACGCTGCGGGTTTGAAAAAAGTAAGGTTTTGATAGCTCCCAGCATACAGATTTTCCTCGCACATTTAATCCGATCAAGATAATTTGAGAGCACAAGGGACTTCCATATAACTAATTATATTTTCATCTTCGATTTATCTGGCATAAATGAAAAAAAAACCTTCTTTGGATTAAGTTTTAATCATTTAAGACGTTTAGTAAATCGTCATTGACTTTACCAGCTCTCTCTTCTAGAATACTTTGAATTGAATAGTAGTAACTGCATTATTTAACATCAGGCATTTACAATCAACGTTGGTGTCGTCAACGGTACATAATGCATGATCACTTGGGGCATTAACTATCAACCTACCACCAAGGATAATTTCTACGTGGTCGGTATCGCCGTATAAAAAAATCGAATAATATAAAATAATCGAGTTCTAAAATTGTCACGGCTACACGAGTATAGTGACATTTTATTTTTTCTTCTTGCCATGTAATTTAATTACTTAAATTAGCATACTACTAAAACAAAGTTTGCACACAATGTATACTAGTACACGATTTAACAATATCCCCTATACTCTGTCCATTCCTTTAATATCTTTTTGACACTTCAACAAATTTCGAAAATAGTGACGCCCTCACACGTCACCGATTCGATTTGAAATCAAAATCAATCGATATGATATTCTTTAAGTCAGTATTTTAAATAAAAAAAAGTGCACTATTATGATATATAAATAGACCCAGAACAAAGAAAACTTCCTAACACAGTCACTTGAAGGTCGGTTTAGTAAGTATTATGTTATTTTTCATATGTATTTACTCATAACTCTGGATTTAAACGTTATTAACCACGCGTTTCAAAGTTAAATT
Source organism: Phragmatobia fuliginosa (assembly GCA_932526445.1). Lineage (NCBI taxonomy): Eukaryota > Metazoa > Arthropoda > Insecta > Lepidoptera > Erebidae > Phragmatobia > Phragmatobia fuliginosa. The sequence goes on along the minus strand of OW052074.1, from coordinate 10,037,696 downwards.
TTACTAACACGTGCATAATTACATTTTAAGTCAGTGGTCTAAAAATAAGTTAATTGATGCACAGAGTTATTGTTCTTTATTCTAAGTTCAAAATTAAATTCCAAAATTTCGACTTATTTCCTTGCAAATAATCAATCTTGAAGTCAGACTATTTAATTTCCTTTTTATTTTATTAAATTTACAGAAACAATACCTACATGAAGTCAAATTATTTTGATCATAATAATATGATAGATTATTTAAATCGTTTAATCGATTCATCGAATTTCAGGAACTGTTTAATATGTTGTTTTTAGCTATGCACACTGCCCACTTCCCTACCCGTCTATAAAGTACGACATTATTGTAGTACATTATTTCGAAAAAAAATACCGGTAATTTATAGACGTGACCTGTCAAAAAGATAATAAACGAATGGACAAAGTATAGACAATATCAAATAATGGAATGACGTAACTGTTATAGACAATATTCTAGGTTACTACATTCCGTCCGACCAAGGACTTTGAGTACTCCGACTAGTATCGCACCGTCTACCTCTTGATGTCGTCTGGTACAAGCAAAACCTTATTCTAAAAGGGACGTGACGACACTAAGCTATGTCTTGTCTATTATTTTCGCGTCTAGTGAAGAGCTATCTAAAATATTATCATAGTAGATCAAAAATCTTTTTTGAGGAGAGCTACGTCCAGCAGGGGACTATTAAAGGTTGATCTGATTTTGTGATTACAACATAGATACAAAAGAGAACTGTCTATTAACTAAACTAATGTAGAAGACTTTTATAAACTGATTACCCAAAACTTTATTATAAAAATATTCATATAAAGGTTGTCTGGAAGAGATCGCCGTGAGCGATAACACCGCCTATTGCATTGCCAGATATCGGTCTTTAATCTTAAGAAAAAATAATAATATATCGGTCACTGTAAATATTTTTTTTGTACTGTACAGTGGTGTGCAATAAAGTTATAATAAATAAATAAAATAAGGAGCATGAGCTCCGTTCTCGTCCTAGCGGTATAAAAATTGATGTTAATTTTTACTGAGACCTACCCTTATGTACAAAAAAAAACATAAAAATCGGTCGGAGGAGTTTGGTAACAAACACCGCGACACGAGAATTTTATTTAAGAGATTATGACGACCTATATATGTATATTTATACATGTCTGAAATACTTACTAATGATGTTTTCTTCAGTACTACTACGATTGAACTACTACTTCAGTGCTACAGTAGAAATTGATTGGAATTATATTCCTAGTTAGAATGATGAATAAATTCTGAGCCAATCTGCGTGAACGTCAGATTTTTTTGTGTCAGTAGGTAATTTCCGTTCAGATAATGAACTCGTCGTTAGCGGTATAAAATTATATGAGGCAATATTATCATAATGTGCAGGACACGACTGAACAAGTCTCTGTCCTTCGCGTATAATATCCCTTCAATTCCAAATAACTAACAACTAGTATTTAAACCCACAAGGTTACTACGTTCTCCTTTAATGGTCTAACACTGTTTAAAAGACAACTGTTTTACTTTATTTCCATAAATTTATCTTCTTCTTCTTTTGATTAAATGGTAACCAGCCGAATATCAACAATTTCTGCAAATGTCAAGTAATTAACGTAATTAACGTCTTCAATTGTAAAGCCTTCTGGTCTTCAAGTCGTCGTCGTAATGAATTTAATGATAAAAAAAATGTGGATGAGATGAAATGGGGACCGTCTTCCAAAAAACCAAAAGCGATCTCCCATAAATTTTTCGAAAACTATCTAAGTTGCATCTTTTTAAAACAGGCAACTTCAATAGTAGTAAATTAAAATAAGATAATTTATCTAACAAGGTTAGCTTACCGCTTACAAGGATATTATGAATACGTGTAAAATATTAATTTTATAAAGCTCCAGTTTGGTTGTTCTAAAGATAATGGAAAGAACCATATTAATATTCATGACGTAAGTGTACTTTGAGGGTACTTACTATATATAATTTTTCATAACACTTTGATTATTATTAATACAAGTGATTTAATCTTAAGAAAAAATAATAATTTTAGTTTTGAATTGCCGAAACAGAGTTTTATTAATATTCAACTCATGATTAATTCCTTCCAAAGCACGTGAGCGTATCTTATTACATAACACACAACAAAATCAGGTTAAACGGCCACAGTGAAACACTAGTTGTGAATTTAAATTATAAGCAAATGTTCGTACACAACTACTCATAACTATGTATACATAATAATATATACTTACAAAGTACTGTTTTAGGAGCTTTACATTTCACAATACTCTTAGTTCATCTCTGACAAATTCAATGAGTTACTTATTTCGAGCAAGGTCCATTTATTTTATATAAGTCTATTATTTATTTGAACATTTTAGTTTTCACAGTAAAAAATCATGAGGTTATCATGAGGACTTCCCACAAAACTGAAAACTTCAAACTATAAACAAACAGTTGTTATTATTGTGTATTCAAATTTAATTTTTCACATTAAATTAAAAATGTATAAATTACTAGTTTTCGCCCTCGGCTCCGCCCGCGTGTATGTCGGTTATCGTGGTAAAAAGTAGCCTATGTCCTTTCTCACACTCTAGAAGTCTAGACTATCAGTGTGCCAAATTAAATTTTAATTGGGTCAGTAGTTTTCCGTGAAAGCCGGAGAGACAGGCAGACAGAGTCACTTTGGCATTTATAATATTAATAAGGAAGTAAGGATTTACATTTATGTGGTTTCGAAATCTATCGACGCTCTGATACATTCACTACTGGGTTTAGCGCATTACGTTATTGATAACTATATCAGAAACGTATTGCGCTAACCCAATAATTAACGTCAACACATCATTTCTGTAACGTCAATAAAACACGGGAGCTAGCAACCGACTGGTTTATTTATTGCCACCCTCAAGTACGCATATACAACATATACAAAATAATATTAACAATGCTACAATTTCGACCATATCGATGACGACTTACATGAATTTACTCCCAATCCACTTGGACCCCGTATGGAAGTTGTCACTTCAATAATTTAAAAATAAAAATTCACTATATATTTAGCTTTATCTTGTATTTATTTTCCTTATGGGTGCCGAGGTTTCCTAAGTTTGAGGAAATTGGACTTCATCAAAGAAGACCAACCTAAAAATTACAGCATTTGTGCTGTTGTATTTCGTTGATGAGTGCGAAACCGGAGGTGCAATGTACAAGCACTCACTAGGCGGAGTAGTGTGGGTTACCAACAAGTAACCATGCTGCATTGTATGCATTAACGATGAGAATGGTGTTCACTACTGTTGGACTCTACTCATACTTTGGATCAAGCAGAGTAGTTATTTTGGCCAGCTTAAAAATATAGCAAAATATTACCATCAGCCTATCGCAGCCTCTCCAAGCACGCCACTTCACTCTAAAAAAATATCGCACTTAAGTAGGTACGTTTAAATTTTCCTTCTCTTAAAAACTCATCAGTCTTTTCAATATTGCGATATTATTAGAATCACGTTGACAAGCATTATACAAAAATCAATACTGTTGGTAGTGATTCTCTCTCAGACCCTCAGTCCACATGGCTTGGAAAAATAACTCATGGAACACACCCGAATCCTACTAATATTATAAACGCGAAAGTTTGTGAGTATGTATGTGTGTATGTATGTTTGTTACTCTTTCACGCAAAAACTACTGAACGGATTTGGATGAAACTTTACAGTAATATAGCTTATATATCGGAATAACACATAGGCTACTTTTTACTGCATTAATCGAGATACACGCCTGAAAGTTACCACTGTTATAACACACTTGCATAGCAACCATAATGATAGTTTGTAAATGGCTAATTTAAAAATGAGTTCTGGATAATCACATATGTAGGCTACTTTAGATCCCGAAAATACGCGTGTAGCACCGCGGGGCGCAGCTAGTTATATATAAGTTTTAAATGAGATTCTATTATCTTTGTCAATTGTCAACATTTCTGCCAAAAAACAAGTCTGACAATGACGCGTTGACATACGTCAACGCGTCATTGTCAGACTTCTGCCTGAGTGTAATTAAAGGCAAATTTTATTATTATATTTTGTAAAATGTTAAATTCATTTAAATCAATTACTGCGTACGAAGAAAGTGCTTTAATTGAAATAGAAAATAATGATTAGAAGGAAAGTATGTAGCCTAATGCTGAAAGTCCTGTGCTTCATAACAATATTTTATTATGTGCATAAGCTGATAGAGCCAGATGAGTTTGAAGATTACTACATATACTATGATGTGAGAACTAGAAACACTTTTTAGACACCATAATTATGACTATCTATAGAAATTTGTTAATGAACCTAAATGAAACGAGAAAATTAATATTTCCTAACTTTGTTTTTGTCATTCTTTAATAAACTTTAGTACCTAGGGTAAAGGTAAAACTCATGTCGTGGTAGCGATTTTAAGTGAAAATAAAACAGGAATAGACGTAGGCATGTAGCATTTCGTAGTCATATATAGGTACATCTCCTCGTAACGTACACTGATAAATAAAATTGAAGTGTCTATCAGTAGGTAATTGCAAATTAACAGCTTTTCATTAAATGCGTGAGAAAATATATATGTTCGTTACTAAAATGTTCATCTCATCATCAATCTCTGGAAAATCTTAATCGAATTTTGAAGGTATTCTCAGAAAATATTTAAAAAATTGCGTGGAAAATTTGAAAATTAGACAGGAGAATGTCTGTTGGGTCAGCTAGTACAATATAAATGTATCTTGAACTGTATAGTCATTGCTTCAAACATTTTTAGATGTTGTTAATTTAAATTTTCTATTCGTTCAGTTTAAAGGTCGTTAAAGTATATTATGGATGTAACAAAATTTGGAATAGGTATGAGTTTAAGCAGAAAAAAATTTGAATCAAATAAATCACTTCCGAAACTATATAGAAAAAAAGAAAGAAAACACGTTTATTCTGACATATACTGGACAAAGCTATACACGGTTTAATAACAGATATGGAATAAAAGCAATATTCTGCCCTGTGCTATGCCAGAAAAGGCGCCTATCTCAGCATATTGCTGTAGTCAGAGTGACTGCAGCGCTGGTATTACGATAGGGCCTGCGCCCGGTGTCGTCTGTCCGTGTCCGGTGGTGTGTATTAATGTAAAGTGTGTTTATCTAAAAAATAAATGAGTATTAATAAGAATATATTTTATGGTTAGTACAAAATGTTACACGTTCCCAGCTTGAGGCTCAGCGACAGACCAAATATTTTCTTAAATGATCTGTGCGAGCCGCGCAAACATTTGTTGGGCCTCTACTTCTTTTATCTCAGTCTGTTATAAAAGAAGAGACAGCCGCGTATATATTATATGTTATATTAACCTTGTCTATGCAGTATTGCAGTCAAGGTAGATATAATTTAGTGAGGAAATTGCACACGAACTACTTTTACTACTATTATTATTTATTAAAAATAAAATATGTAAGGTATTTTGTAGCTATTATGTACAGTAATATAATTCTCGCTTATTATTTTCATTTTTACCTTTAAAACCGTTTTGACTCTAACTACTATTATTCTTCGTTTCTACTCGTAAATGTTCTAAAAAAAATTTTAATAGGTATTAAAATCTACTACAATAATTTGTGTTGAAAAAGTATCTAGAATATGATGTATAATTAAATAATGTGAATGTTCGATATTATTTTTATAGACAGAAGTTATTTTAGTTCAACAAGGTTAACAAGCGAGTATTCTTCGCTGTGTTTAAAGTATTTTTAAACTCGGCTGGCGTGGGGACGTATGGTTCTTAACCTTCTCCTGAAAAAAAACCCGAACCCTGCAGAGGTACCTTATGTGTTGATGTTTTGTTGAGTTGATGATGAAGATCATGTATTTATAAATGATAGTGAAACTTGATTGTATAGTTGAATTCTCCACATATCTTTCTATACTTAGTAATCTGAGATCCCAACCATTTTTTCTACACTATATAGAGTAGAAAAATTACATCCAGACAGAATAAGCCTACTCTCGATATAATTCATTGTACAATGAACATATATTTTTCACCATCGAACATCATATTGATTTAATAGCATGGTTTGAGTTAAGGAAAATAGTAAAACTATACATTAGTTCCATGAACTTATTTAGCGCAAAAAAACTGAATGTTAAAATTATCGACTGCATACAAAAAATGATATTTTGCCAGTAAGGCATGTTCACTTGGATTTTTTTTGCGTTGGCACAAACATAAATCATTACAGGTGCTTCTCAGAATATGATTTGTTTAAAACTGTTTGGTATTGAGGGAAAACCAGTGTAGTTCATTTAAAAAGTATGCTACAACTTAACACTTACTTCCAACATCATCACTACGACGGCGACACGGCTTTAACAGTCCACAGCTGGATATAGGACTTTCTTTAGAAACAAGGTTAAAAATAACTAAAAAATTATATGAAAAGTTAGCAAAACAAAAACTTGAAACAAAAACATCATCGTCATTAGCCCGTCAAAGACCACTTCACAGAATATCTATAGCTTCACACAAAAAAAACTTATCTCTAAGGTTCGTTATGTAACTCCAAATTCCATTGTGACTGCAGTAAATCTTCGTCTAGCTTAAGTAAACAGAAAATTAAATAATAATTAGCCTATTTTAATAATTTATCTAAAAGCATTTCAGTAAAATAAAGATAATACTTTGTATGTGTGATAAAACAATTTGGTATTGTGTGTCACAAAACTAAGGGGAACTGTGACTAATCGATGTCAAGTATCTCATTTTTGTTGCAAACTAATTATGATATAGTGTAGGTTCCTACAAACATGGTTAATCTTAAATATACATAATAAACATTATTTTAGTTTTACTTAAAGCATAAACCTTAAAGAAAAGAAAACATAGCAATTAGTATAAAGTGCATATTGCATACATCGGTTGAGTAAGGAATATCTGCAATACATACCTTCTAAAAACATTCAGTCTAAAATGAATGCTACTTCTTACTATTTGAATTAAGTAAAAAGCAGCATTCATTTGGACAGTAACATAATTACTTTGATGATCACTTACCCACCTTGGCTTAGTATCGTAACTACTATTCTGTTCTTCTGTGCTGTTTTAAGGTGCTTCGGTAACATGTTGTTATACCTAAATACATAATGCATTTTTTCTTTTCAGCCCAATCCAACATCTAAAGTATGCATTATCGGCGCTGGCTTCTCCGGGTTGAATACGGCTCGCTACATGAAAGAATATGGCCTCAATTACACAGTTTTTGAAGCCTCGCGTTACATCGGTGGCACTTGGAGATTCGACCCTCATGTGGGTACGGATGAAAATGGATTACCCTTATTCACTAGTCAGTACAAGGGCTTAAGGTAACTTTTGAGTTTTATAATACAGAACAACAAATACATATGTACATAAACATAGAGAAAACTAGAATAATTAAGGGAATGTATTTAAAGTTATACATTCTATTTATTTTTATAGGAAATGATTATATGTACCATGTTCTTCTATACTATTTTTATTTTATTTATTTATAATTACATATAAGTTATCACATATATAACAATTTAGTGTTGGGAACCTCCTTTTAAGCTAGGGTTGCTTGTGTCAGATCCCACTCTTCTATTACAAACATAGTGAAACTTATACATATTTACCTTGACTGCCTTGGTGGTCTAGTGGTTATGGTATGCGGCTGCTGATCATGAGGTCTCGGGTTCGCTTCCCGGGTCGGACTAAATTTATTTGTGTGATCCACAAATATTTGTTTCGGAGTCTGGGTGTTTTTCTATGTATATTATGTATGTATTTTTATGTATTTATATCAGATAACTAGTACCCATAATATAAGCTCTACTTAGTTTGCGACTAGATGATATTGTGTGTAAGATGTCCGAAATATTTATTTATTATTTTATTTATTTATTTATACACGCTAGGTTGTGTGTACGTGCGTGTGTATGGGCGTGTGTGCGTGTGTGTGTGGTGTGCGTGTGTGTTCGTGTGGGTGTGTGTGTGTGTGTGTGTGGTTTAAATAGATGATAAATAATGTAAGGTATATCTTCTACATATATTCCAATATAATATCTTAGTTATCTTTGATCATTTACATATTTTAATACCAGCTGCAATGGACGTGTTTTGGCCAAAGACTTGTTCTTGTGTAAGCTTTAAGCAGTTAAAGTTATTGCAAGGGAAAGTACTTTTAAACATAACATCATTCGTGTAAGATTGGTAAAGTTTCGTATTTAGCACTGATTGCAATATAACTACGAACCGGTTTAACAGCTAGTGAAACTGCGAATATTAGATAACATTTTTTTTCTTAATAATAAGAATAAGAAGAGCACTCAAATATTACTTTTTAATCATAATTTTTATGACATCCCGAAGACAGCTTGTTTGAACTCGGATCGGATTTGCGATCATTCCCTTTAAAAAAAATGGTTTTTGATGAGATCTCAGTTTAGACTTGTAATTAGAACGAGATAAATTTAAATAAGATATAAAACACGTTAACAGATGTTTGCCATTCATAATCAGAAGAACTCTTTGTAGAACAAAGCGACCAGAGATTTCTACTTCCAACGGATAATCGTACAGACGCAAAATTTTACTTGTTGCTGTTTATCTTATCTTGTCTGAGTTTAATTCTACAGTCTTTGGGATCAAGTGAATATACCTGTAATAAATATGTACTAAGATTTATCAATCAACTCAAAATTATAGATTTAAATATTATATTTTTTTCAGAACAAATACGCCTCGTCTCACCATGGAAATGTTTGCATTTCCTTTTCCAGATGACACACCCTCATATCCGACGGGAGAATGTTTCTATAAATATTTGCAGTCTTTCGTCAAACATTTTCATTTAATGGATGATATTCAGGTAATATTAATGACATCAATATTCTTTGTAGACACAGGCTTTGTAAATGCAAACCAAATGTTTGTATTAAGAGATTCTAAACTAGTAACTAATTTTTCCTGTAGCCTGTGGCGGCTGCAGGAAAAAATTGATGCAATGTGAACCCTTTTGATACCTACTAATGAGTATCGTATACAAAATACCTGAGACAATACCGTCCTTCTTTTCTCCTACCGTCTTTTTAGGGTTCCGTAGCCAAATGGCCAAAAACGGAACCCTTCTATCGTCAACGGAACGAATCTATCGTCAAGTCTGTCTGTCTGTCTGTCCGTCCGTATGTTACAGCAAATTATTTCCGAAACTATAAGAGCTATACTGTTGAAATTTGGTCAGTCGATGTATTCTGTGAACCGCATTAAGATTTTTACATAAAAATAGAAAAAAACAATACATTTTGGGGGTCCCCCATACTTTGAACTGAAACTCAAAATTTTTTTTTATCAAACCTATACGTGTGTGGTATCTATGGATAGGTGTTCAAAAATGATGTTGAGGTTTCTAATATAATTTTTTTTAACTTCATTTAACCGTCATAAATCGTAACACGCAATTTACCTTTCATCCAATCAATACACTAGTATAAAAACATCGATGAAAGTTACAACGAACTACAAGAACTTTTATATGATGTTACTTGCTGATACGGAACCCTTCATGGGCGAGTCCGACTCGCACTTGGCCGCTTTTTTTTTATGGCACTAAGAAAAGACAACTCGGGAGCATTAGGAATAATCCTGTGTCTCACGGGACATTACAAATATACTATTATATGACACGGACACAAAGGAAACTCAGACTTAGTGCCACAATAACTAGGTCAATAGTGCGGTCAACTAAGTTGCGTGAGACATAGGTATATTAAAATGTGTTAACTGCTAATGCTGATTGCTTTAACTGTTTGTCGAAATCATGTTCATACAACATTGACAATAGGTCAACATGCATAATACACTAAACAGTTCGTTACATAATTTTAACTTTATGCATAACGCATAGGCATGATTTGTTTTATAAGGGCTTCGTTTTCATTTTTTTCAATGGACGGTTATTAATTCATCTCATCCGCATTTTATGCTTTAAATACTTGACATTGGCAGAAATAGATATTTTTCAGCTGATTGCCATCTCATTCAAAGAAGAAGATAACTAACTTCACAGGTCTCTCACTTTGCCGTCTGTTCCAAAAGAAGGTAGAACCTGTGCAATATTTACCAGGCTGCTGAAAACCATACGTATTGACATACATGGTGTGGATAAAATTACACTCACGACTCAGAATACCGTAAATTACTTGTATTGGGTGGGAATCGAACTCAACACTACTATATCCCCGCATGCATGAATCATGTATCTACATTATTATTTGTAATCAATCAAATCAACGCGTCTGTAATATCAAATTACATATGGAAGTATAAAAAATATGTACATGAAAACGTCAACATTAAAAAAAAATGATTATCTGTTCCGATTGATCTCTGGAACGGCTAAAGGGATTTTGACGGACCTTTGACTGGTGGATAGCTTATGATAAGTGTAAGAAGTTACTTAGGATACTTACGACTCATAAAATATATGTACTCACAATTACTCCACTATCTACTTGACTTTGCAGGAATTACAAGATTTAAAATAATTATTTGTTCTTTAAAGATGTCTAGTTTTATAATTTAATGTATAAAATGTATTTTGTTCTTGTATTTTGAACTATTACCTTAACGTCGAACCGACCATGGAAAGGAACTGATGTCACATCTTTATTTATTTTTTATTTTTGATATACTCGAAGTCTCGAAGATCATTTTAAGTGTATTATAATACAATTGTTTAGCAAAAAATATATCAAAATTACATGAAAAAGACTGTCGCAGTTTGTAATAACCCCAGTGACTTTACCTCGTTATGATTATTTGATTTGTTTCGTCTTAGCAAACATCTGCATTTTGTCTATTTGTTTTGATCTTGAGAACGACTGAACAAACACAAATGCAGTTTTATAGTCTGTGTTTCCAATCTTCATCTCGATTACTGTCGTTTAACTATGATTTTTATTAATAATATACTTATTAATATGAATCCTAGTAAAATTTTAATTCAAAATGTGGTATGGTATGGTGGTAATTTCCATTCAAATGGCCGAGTAACAGGAAGGACCAAAGTACGGCGTGTTAGCTTGAGACGAGTTTGGCATACATAGTGTTCAGAAATCTTGACGAAGCAAGATTCACACTTTCATTCTTTGGGGTAATTCAATATGGGTTTTATAATTGTTCAAATGAAATTGATTGTTGCAAAAATTACGGTAATAAAAAGTGCGAGAATATTTTTTTAAATAAAAAAGGATAGTAATGTAGTTTTTGTGTGATATGATAATATCACACAAAAACAGTTAAAATATGTTTATGTTTATAATGTTAAATAATGTAATAGTGGTAATTAGGGTAAAAAAATAAAGTGAACTCAAAAGCATTTTCAGATTTAACCAAATCAACATATAGCGAGAATCAACATGAAGTTATTGAGAAATGTGTGATTTTTGAGAAGTCAAGAGTCAGTCAGAGGTCTTGGGTTCGGATCGAAATGGTTTTCGATACGAACTTAAGATCCCTGACTTAAGCAGTCAGAATCACTAACCATTACACATACATACCCGTCATAATGTACAAACATTTTCCTTGCATAAAATTAAATATTGAACATCTAAGCACATTCGTTCTTTTATTTTATTTCTACAAGTATAAGATCACAAAATACTTTTCCATATCATGGAAAGCACATTCATAGGTGGAAGAAATAATCGTTGTGTGATAAACATAAAAAATACTGTATCTGGGTGTAATTTATTTATTATTTAGCTGAGCACATAATAATATCAGTGGCAACAGCGAGTAACGAAGTGGGGCTAAGTTAGCCTAAAAGAGTGGCTTAAAAGGTTACTCCTTAAATCATGAAAGTGCCGGAACAAACAGACAGAAAGTCCAAAACATTAAAAATGAACTTGTTGATGTATGTACCTACCGTGAATCATTATAATTATGATCTTCCATATTCATTTAGTAAGCAGCTGTTAATTTGAAATTACAAATAGACCCTTCATAATAGATGTATATTTTTACGTGATTTGTTATAGGATGTGTTTGGATATCTTCCAATTTTATTTAAGTTTTAATTTAGTTTTGATTAATTGTGGTATATTTTATTTGAATGCATGCTGCGGATTTCATCTAGAATAAAAATGCTCTATGAAAGTTCATATTATATGGCAATAAAAATATTTAACAAATTACCAAAAACTATAAAAAACTTAGAATCACTGAACGTTTTTACAAAACAACTGAAAAAGTTTTTAATCAATAAATGCTATTACACAGTTGAGGAATACCTGACAGACACAACTATTTAGAGATATTACATATGAGTGATGAGGCGTCTGAAAATTGCTATTGTTGGACTTGCAAATTTTGAACATATAATAATATACCTACTATGACACGCTCTGATTATTTTGTTAATATTGCAATGCTTGAAAAAAGCACTAAGTTATAAGTACTTATGTCATTACTGTAACAACAAATTGTATACTTAGTAAGCAATAAATGATTTGAATTTGAATTTGGCACTAAATAGATTATTTTTCTCAAATATTTATGTCATTATTTAAAAATATATTTTTTTACCTATACCTTTAGGCTTTACCTACTTTTGTAAAAGATGACGATATTATTATGTTGTATGTAGTTTTACTGAACCAGCAAACAACTGGTATTTTAAAAGATTAATTTTATCACAGATTAATTTTTGACTGCCTCGTTGGTCTAGTGGTTGGCGTATGTGACTGCTGATCAAGAGGTCTCGGGTTCGATTCCCGGGTCGGACCAAATGTTTGTGTGATCGGCAAATATTTGTTTCGGAGTTTGGGTGTTTTCTATGTATAATATGTATGTATTTACAAAAAAAAAGTATGTTTATGTATTTATATCAGTTGTCTAGTTACCCATAATACAAGCTCTGCTTAGTTTGGGGACTAGATGGCGTTGTGTGTAAAAATGTCCGAAATATTTATTATTATTTATTATTATTATTATTATTACAGGCTGTAACACTGATCCGTCTTTTATTTCAGTTGCAAAGCTATGTTACCAAGGTGCGGTGGTCCGGAGACGGATGGAATGTTACATATATGAAGAGTGATACCAAAGAAAACGTCACGGAATTTTGCTCTTTCGTAGTCGTAGCCAGCGGAGAGTACAGCAAGCCCTTCATTCCCGAGTTCGAAAAAATGGATGACTTCAAAGGTATTAATAAAGTCTATAGGATTTCTCATTCATCATCATCAAAAACCCATAACGTCCCACTGCTGGGCTCGGGTCTCCTCTCAGGAGAGGGTTAAGGCCACACGTCCCCACGCTGGCGACTGGGTTTCTCATTGAAGCAGTAAAATATAACCATTCTGTCTAAACACAATAACAAGTCGTGGGAACTGTTTAGATAATTCGTTCGTAAACAAGTGTCTGGCACTGTTAAGTCGCATTTTCATTGGTCGTTAGAGCCCGCACGCGGCGTACGGGAGATTTCTGTTCAAGCTTGTTTGCTGGCCCTATGCCATTATAAATTCGTCATGTCCATCTGTCCGTCCGTCCGTCTGTCCGTCCGTCCGTCCTCGACTTACCGTCCAAACGGTAAGTGCTAGAAAGATGAAGCTTTGTATGAATATGTGTTGTAATTACATCGACAAAGTGCTACAATAATACTATGAAAAATATTTTTATTTGGGGTACACGTAAAGTGGGGATGTAAATTTTTTCTCGCGGCTACCCCATCGTGTGGGATATCACTAGATAGCTCTTTTAAAAACAATAGAGGGTTTTTTAAGACGATTTTTTGATTCAGGTATTCGTTTGCGAGAAATTCCACTTTAAAGGGCACTTTTTTGTAAAAACAGGGCGTCCCCCCCCTCTAAAAGCTAAACGGCTGGCTCAAAAAATCTGGAAATATTCGTGATGGTGGTCCATATAATGAACTTTGAAGGAAAACTATAACGGTTTAGATGACTTTATTAATTTAGGAGTAATGGAGACTTAACTTGTAAAATGCGCTCACTTGGAAAACGTCATACAAAATTAACGCATTAATACGTAAACATAATAATTATCTATTGGATACGATTTTAAATCCACGTACCATTATGGTTGACTGAGGAACCCTTTCCTGTGCGTGGCCTGACACGCACTTGGCCGATTTTTTAATAAGTACTTCTAATATTTATTTATTTATTTATTTATTGCCATTAGAACCATTTTGCTTGAGGGTGTATTGTAATCAAAAGTCGATAACTGAACTTCTAGAAATTGAATTAGAATTCGATACAAGTATATTTGAACAAAATAAGTTGAGATGTATGTATTTATCTATGAATTTAAATGAAAATACTGTAAATGTTAAAAATATCAGCGTGACACTTTTTATACGCATTAGAAAAAAAATTGACAAATGATAGAAATTGGAGGGAAATTTAAATGTGGAATATTTTTTTATTGAGGCAATTCTTTTGTTTCTTTCTAACTAGCCAGTATTTTTTTATTGAACAAATAGATTTATGATCGTAAATTATATACATTTATAATGATTATATTTCATTAATTTTAATGTTACATCGAAGTAATTTTGTGAACCTTTTTCCTGTATCTTGCAAGCGCATTGTTTGTCAGTCAAGTTTCAAGTTTGTACAACTCAAGGATTGCTATTATGTTTCTGTTACCTAATAATAAATTACTTTTTGCTATATCGTAACATAAATATGTAAGCAAATTATAGTCGTAAAACATGCCTCACTCCGGGAGACAACGAAAAAACAGCGATTAGATGTCATGTGGTGATGTGAATCATAAGTATAATGTAAAATACATGATTACCAAGTCTCGATAAAATATCACATTTTATGAAATATTTATCAAGATTTCGTGAAATAGTCGGACATATTGTCTGATGTGATAATTTTTTTCTAAGTAAAGCATAGAAATTATAAATATACATATGTATATATTTATTTTGTAACAACTTTTTTTAGTTAGTATAAATAATTCGTATTGGTAACGCAATAAGATGACGTGTTTAGGTGAGCGCCATCTTTATCAGGTTAGCGGTAGCTCTTACACTCCTTCTTCCTTGGTCTTAGATAAACTTTCAACCTCGAGTCGTCAGATGGCGTCATTTCTCCTAAATGTAGCACGGATGAGATTGATACTCTGTGGTAAATTGTGTTCTATGTTATCTTTGGTCACAAGTCTATTATTTGTCTATGGGAATCAGGTGATATTTTTTGGTTAACGAGTGGAGGGTAAGAGTTTTATTCCAGTGGGACCTTGAGATATAATATATAAAGCGGGCCCTAATTCCCCGAAAAAGCACTCTTAGTTCTACTGCGGTCCTAGGCGAAACTCTGCTCGTTGTAATATTGGTTCGTGAAGAATTCCTGGTGTTTAACCCGCTCTGCAAAGTGGTGAGAATTCTACTTTCTTTATTTAACTATATTTCCTTGTACCAGTCTGTTTGTGTGATTATGTACTTAGGATTGTGTCTCCTCTTTTTTCCTAGGGTTCCAAGGATTGATTCCAAGGATTGATTCCAAGGATTGATTCCAAGATTTGGTTTGAGATCTACCTCAAATAACACACACGTTCGTAACCAACGTTGGTCTACCTTCGGCTTTACCTTCGGGCGAAAAAGGCGAATCCCATTGGCAGTGTGCTGGTTATCAAGCGTGCAGAGGCGATCGGGGTACAGGAGAGCTCCCTCCCGTATGACATATCCACTAGACTTGCCACAGGATCCCGTATGGTTTGATAATCCATTAATATTACCTACTGCTAATCTCTTATTTTGTTCACCGGTTCTTCCGTGACGGGCTAACGGACCTTAACATCCGGTCTGCGCGGTGTGAATCTCAATTCTCACTATAACCTACAGGCGGGTCTAGGAGCAAATCATCGAGATCAATAGAACAATATTTTGTTGAACAACCCACCTTTATAACGTTTATATACTCTCTAGATTCTAGCCTATGTTAATAATTGTATTGTGTCACATTGGTAAATATATTTGTGTGAAACTGATAAGTGGTTTTCTTTGAATTCCCTGAACTACCGCAGGGCACACTTAGTAGTTCTCTGTGTGATCAAGGCGCCCATTTAACTCATTGCTCTCTGACATTGGCTACCCGGGGAGTAACCCTTTCAGGAAAAAGTGTTACAAAAGTGGCGCCCAACGTGGGGCGACCTACCCGGACTTTAGTGTGTGCCTTGGCGGTGTTCAAGTGGGTTTTCAAAGAGACTTTCCGTCCGATACGTCCCAGGACGTTAATTGGTTTTGCGAGTGCAGTGCGCATATAATTAACTTTTGTTTGCATTTTTTCAGCGCATTTTACCACCTTTTATGCGGCGTGCAAACTTTAAAATTCAAAATTAAAAAAGAAATTTTTACACTGCAAAACATTTGGTAAGTTTGGATCATTATATTTTGGAATTCTATGTTTTATGTTTCTGTGTTTTGTCTTTTTTTGTCTTGTTAGGTTTCACACATTTATATTTTTACCCATTTTGTCTGTTGAAGAAAAGTCACTTTGTGAGGGTGTCTTTTTTTCAACAATATATTATACTACCTACTTACAAAATAAGTAAGGAATTTATATTTTAGAACTTTATATCAAGTCAATACTTGACTATAAACTTAATATGTTTATTTAAACAAAAGGATTTGTTCTCCTTTTGTCTTGATAAATAATAATATAAATCTATTAAGGTAATTTAAATTCAATTTGGAAATAACCTTCTTGTGTTAGGGTAAAGAAAACTTTTTACAACTTGAAACTTGTGTTGTGTTATTGTTTAAAGAAGCAATAATATAAGGTTAGTAACTTGTATTAACCAATAACTGTGATTAATTGTGTTCTTCAAACGCGTTAAATCACCAATTAGTGTTTTGTATTGTAACTGCTTTCAGTTGAACAGCTGGGAGGTAACATACTTAGTTTTTTTATTTATCTAAAATTTGAATTTGTGTAATTGTTGTTACCCTACAATTTAAATCTTTTTGTTTTAAATACTTTTACTCACAACTTATATGTGGTAATCTCACTACATCTGACTTTGTTGTATTTGAAAAAAAAAAGAATTTGTAGTTACCTCACAGATTCAAACTTTTTTGGTTTTAAATAATTTTACTTTCAAATAATTTTATTTTTATCTTATGAACTTTGTTCGTTTTAAATCATTTTAACTTACAACTTAATTTATTGTTGTTGTTGATTAGTTAACTCAGTTAACTTAACAAAACTTTGTATTTAGATGAAATAGTCTAAGCTGTTCTTTTGTAATTAATATTTTTTCTCTCTAGTATATTGAAAAAAGACTTAGTGCTGTTCCCTATCATAGTTGATATTAGATTGTAATAGTGAATTACCATATACTTTGAAAAAGATACTTTATAGTGTTAACAGTGATATACTGTAGATACTCACTTTAACCCTACTTTATATTGCTAATAGTGAGTTACTTTATGTACTACATATTAATACTGACTTGAACTATAACCATATACTGTAATTAGTGAATTAGTGCGGTGTAACTTTCTCTTTTGGCGCCGGGATTGACCGGGTGCAGTAACTTAGCTTGTCTTAGAGCTAGAACTTTTAAATCTTATAACTTTGAACTTCAACTTAGAACTTTAATTTTTTTTGTACATCATGGCCCAGTTAGTTGGGTGTATCAATTACCTGAAAAAGGACGAACTCATTAATGAATTATCTGCCATGGGGATTTCAGTTGGCGCGGATGACACTGTGGCAACTCTAAGGAGTGAGTTGCGAACTGCTTTGCGGCTCAGCCGGCGTGGCAGTCTAAAGCCCAGTACCGCCACTTCTGCCTCTGCAACTTCGGAACTGCCTCTATGCGAGCCCAAGGTCCAAGAACTGGAGGGTGTTCTTTCCTCAGGTGACTTTGTTTCCAGTAAATCTATTCGCCGTAAGGTGACTCTCAGAGCTCATTATATACTAGACAGGTTGGCAAGGTGTGGTCTTGACTGCCCTGAACTGGCTGGTATCCGGGACCGGTTAGTTAAGGTGCTGTCCGTGTCTGAAGCGGAGACTGACTCTGACTCGGATGGCTTGGAGGAGGAAGCAGCTCCAGCTCAAGTGGCTAAAGATCAGCACACCTCTCCCGAGAGGGTAGGAGACTGTTCGATGCATCCCAAAGTAGCTGCTAACGACTCAGCCCCAACTTTACTGATTAAAGATAGACCAATCAACTTAAATTCTTTTAACTTAAAATTTGATGGCTCTTCTTGTGTGAGGGTTTTTATTGAGAGACTAGAGGAGCTTAGATGCGCTCGAGAGGTCACTAAGGAGAAAATCCTAATTGCATTCTCCGACCTGTTGGAGGGTCCAGCTCTGTCTTGGTTTCGTACCAACAGGGAGGACTTCACCTCTTATGAGTGCATGTTGGAGGAGTTGAGGGAGAACTTCGATCTCCCCGACTACGACTATCGTCTCCAGAAGGAAATCAGACAGCGTACGCAGGCCCGATCCGAAACGTTGGGGAACTACATCTCCACGATGCAGGCCATGTTTGCCAGACTCTCGTGCAGGATGCCTAGCGAGGAGCAGCTAGACATTCTGATGCACAACATCCGACCTGAGTATATGAAGGAATTAGCTCTGCATGACGTAAGGTCCATATTCGATCTAAAGCGATTAGGAAGGCGTCTTGAACTTGCTCGTACTAGGGCAGAGGCATTTCACGAACCGTCTTTGGACAAAATGAAAATCACCTCTGACTTACATCCAACTAAGAATAAATCGTCTCTAAAATTCTCTCGACAGATATCGGCTGTGTCCAGACCATCCTCTTCGAGCGAGCCTCAGTGCTTCCGCTGCGGTGACCGTGACCACCCTACCGCACGCTGCACGCAGTCGAGGGAGGTGGTGTGTTTCCGGTGTGGTCGGAAAGGTGTCAGATCTCCTGATTGTTCCCGTTGTAACGTCTCGCCAAAAAACGAGTAGGTCGGGGCCTTGCAAGGAGCTTACCAGTCCCTCTGATCCGTCCTTCTCAGGCTGGTAATTACTCAGGTAAGGTCCTGTTTCATGAACGGGCTAATGATATTAGGCCCTATTTAGTGGTAAAGGTCCTGAACTTAAATGTTCTCGGCTTACTTGATTCTGGTGCGGCCTGCTCTGTGTTAGGTAAAGGTGCGCATCGCATTTTCTTAGAACTAGGGTTTGAGCTGGAAGGCATCAGCCCTCACTTTAGGTTAACTACTGCAGATGGATCATACTTGCCTTGTCTAGGCGGTATATCCCTGCCCATTCAATATAACTCTGTTGTCAGAGTGGTGAAGTTTTATGTTGTCCCAGAGATTACGACTGCCATGATATTTGGCGTAGACTTCTGGCATCAATTTCAGTTGGGAAACAAATTGATAACACGTAACATTGACCTCTCCCACTTTAATGACTGCAATCCTGTGGAATCACTGGCTCTTAACCGTGGTCTGGAGGATTACAACAACTTGTCGCCTGAGCAGCGGCGAATCATGAACGGCATTATAGACAAATTCGATACAATCAACACGGATAGGGTAGGACTTGGCCGTACTTCTCTTGTACACCATGTCATTAACACTGGCGATAGCAAACCAATCAAGCAAAGGTACTACCCGCTTTCTCCCTGCAAACAGAGAGCCCTGGAAGAGGAACTGGACCGGATGTTAGAGATGGGAGTAGTGAGTCCTTCTCAGTCTGCCTGGAACTCACCAGTGGTGATGGTGGAGAAAGCGAATGGCGACCTCAGACTATGTCTGGACTCCAGGAAATTGAATTCCGTATCCAAGAGCGACGCATACCCCTTGCCCTACATAAATCAAATTCTAGACCATCTCAATAATGCTAAATATCTATCATCTATTGATCTTAGTGCCGCTTATTGGCAGATCCCTTTTGATTCGCCGCAATCAGCAGAGAAAACTGCCTTTACTGTCCCTAGGAGGGGTTTATTTCAGTTCAATGTCATGTGTTTTGGTCTCGTCGGAGCCTCCGCTTCGATGCAACGCCTCATGGACCGTCTTTTTGGCCCTGAGTTCGACAATAAAGTCTTTGCCTTTCAGGATGACATCATCGCGGTGTCCAGCACCTTTGAGGAGCATGTGGATCTCTTACAGAGAGTCTATCAGCGCCTTAAGGAAGCGGGACTTACCATCAACATGAAAAAATCCTGTTTCTGTCGGAGTGAACTGAAATACCTCGGGTACTATGTTGATAAACACGGCCTTCGGACTGACCCAGGTAAAGTCGACGTGATTCTCAACTATCCGTCGCCTACCAATGCCAAGGAGGTGAAGCGTTTTCTGGGCATGGCTGGGTGGTACCGTCGTTTTATCAACAACTTCTCTAAAATTAGTAGGCCTCTGTGCAAATTAACCTCAAAGAAAAACATCTCTTTTGTGTGGACCCGAGAGGCGGAAGATTCGTTCAACCTTTTGAAGGCCGCTTTGGTCTCCGCTCCCATTCTAAAAATGCCCGACTATGCCCTGCCTTTTAGAATTCTTAGTGATGCGTCGTCTTTCTCGGTGGCTGCTGTCCTCACCCAGACGCATGAGGGTGTCGAACACCCTGTTGCGTATTGCAGTCGCTCCCTCAACAAAAGTGAGGTTAACTACAGCACCACAGAACGTGAACTACTGGCGGTGATATTCGCCTTGGAACAATTCAGACAATACGTGGAGGGTCAGAAGTGCACAGTGGTCACGGACCACGCTTCCTTATTGTGGTTTCACAAGTTGAAGAACCCGACTGGTCGTCTTGCACGGTGGAGCATGAGACTTAGTCAATTTAACTTCGACATAGAGCACAGAAAGGGTAAGGATCATGTTGTTCCCGATGCTTTGTCGCGAGTACAGATAGATGCATTCAGTGTAAGTGACACCAAGGACGCGTGGTATCTTCACACTTTCAATGGGGTAAGAAAGAACCCACGTAAGTTTCCAAACTACGATATACGTAATGACGCTCTATATAGATTGTCAAAAAACAAGTTCTCTCTTACCTCTGACTTTGGATGGAAGCTTGTGGTGCCTCAGGAGGACAGGCTATCCCTGCTCACCAGACACCACGACCACATTATGAGTGCACATGGGGGTGTATGGAAGACCCACAAACGTCTAGCTCTCAACTACTACTGGCCTAAGATGCATCAGAGCGTGAGGGAATACGTAGGCAGGTGTGAAGTGTGCAAGCAGTACAAACCTGTGAACACTTCCCGTCCTGGTCTTATGGGAAATCCAAAACGGGTGTCTAAGCCTTTCGAGGCCATCTCGTGTGACCTTTTGGGCCCTTTTCCTACCTCTGGCAAGGGAAACGTGCATTTGATCGTTGTCTCAGATTACTTCAGCAAGTATGTCATGTTGCATCCTATACGGTCTGCTACAGGCTTGGCTGTTGCGAGATTCATCGAGAAGAACGTCTTCCTGGTGCATGGTGTCTGTAAAACCATCTATATGGATAATGGCCCCCAGTTTGTGAGCAAACCATTCAAGGACCTCTTGGTGAAATATAATGTGCCCAACGTCTACTATAATCCAAGGTATCATGCGCAGACTAACCAGGCAGAGAGGGCCATACGCAACGTGGTTCAAGGGATCTCCTGCTATGTGAAGTCTCATCACAAGAAATGGGACGAAAACCTTGTTGAACTGCAGTGTGCCTTAAATACTGCAGTGAGCGAGGCCACTCATTTCTCTCCCTATTTTCTTGTTCATGGAAGGGAATTCATAGGTGACGGTATACTTTATAGACAGGACGAGATTTCCGCTCATCCCAACTGTATATCTGTCGATAGTCCTGAGCCCTTCGGAGAGAGGTTGCAGGAACTACATCGTATTTATGTCCAAGTGCGCAAACACTTAGATGTGGCTCACAGGCGTAATGAAAAATACTATAACCTCCGAAAAAGACATATGGATTTGAAGGTTGGACAATTGGTCTACAAGAGAACGCACTACTTATCTAACAAGGATAAAAACTTTACGGCTAAGTTAGCCCCGAAATTTATGAAATGCATGGTAACGGCGAAACGTTCGCCTTTGGTCTACGAATTGTCAGATCTGGATGGTAAGAGTCTAGGAGCCTACCATATCAAGGACATTCTGAAATACAGTGGGGAGGAGCCACTCTCTGTTCCTGATCCACCATGTATTGCTTCTGTACTTGTGTCTCCTACGTCACTATGAGGCTCGCTGCTTCACAGGGTGTTTTTTTTTCAGCTCACGCCTCTCTGCGATTATTCCTCCTTAAAAGTAAGGCGTGCAGCAACCTAGGTTCCTTCGGGTATTGAAGTTGATCCCCGGTTTTACTGGGTGTTACTCACTTAGCTTCACTGTTTAGTAATTTTAGATTTTTCTTGTTCTTTTGTTATATAGGCAATCTTTTAATTTCCTTCGCACCCTGCTCAGGAAATTTCACGGGGGAGGGGGTACTGTAACAACTTTTTTTAGTTAGTATAAATAATTCGTATTGGTAACGCAATAAGATGACGTGTTTAGGTGAGCGCCATCTTTATCAGGTTAGCGGTAGCTCTTACACTCCTTCTTCCTTGGTCTTAGATAAACTTTCAACCTCGAGTCGTCAGATGGCGTCATTTCTCCTAAATGTAGCACGGATGAGATTGATACTCTGTGGTAAATTGTGTTCTATGTTATCTTTGGTCACAAGTCTATTATTTGTCTATGGGAATCAGGTGATATTTTTTGGTTAACGAGTGGAGGGTAAGAGTTTTATTCCAGTGGGACCTTGAGATATAATATATAAAGCGGGCCCTAATTCCCCGAAAAAGCACTCTTAGTTCTACTGCGGTCCTAGGCGAAACTCTGCTCGTTGTAATATTGGTTCGTGAAGAATTCCTGGTGTTTAACCCGCTCTGCAAAGTGGTGAGAATTCTACTTTCTTTATTTAACTATATTTCCTTGTACCAGTCTGTTTGTGTGATTATGTACTTAGGATTGTGTCTCCTCTTTTTTTCTAGGGTTCCAAGGATTGATTCCAAGGATTGATTCCAAGGATTGATTCCAAGATTTGGTTTGAGATCTACCTCAAATAACACACACGTTCGTAACCAACGTTGGTCTACCTTCGGCTTTACCTTCGGGCGAAAAAGGCGAATCCCATTGGCAGTGTGCTGGTTATCAAGCGTGCAGAGGCGATCGGGGTACAGGAGAGCTCCCTCCCGTATGACATATCCACTAGACTTGCCACAGGATCCCGTATGGTTTGATAATCCATTAATATTACCTACTGCTAATCTCTTATTTTGTTCACCGGTTCTTCCGTGACGGGCTAACGGACCTTAACATCCGGTCTGCGCGGTGTGAATCTCAATTCTCACTATAACCTACAGGCGGGTCTAGGAGCAAATCATCGAGATCAATAGAACAATATTTTGTTGAACAACCCACCTTTATAACGTTTATATACTCTCTAGATTCTAGCCTATGTTAATAATTGTATTGTGTCACATTGGTAAATATATTTGTGTGAAACTGATAAGTGGTTTTCTTTGAATTCCCTGAACTACCGCAGGGCACACTTAGTAGTTCTCTGTGTGATCAAGGCGCCCATTTAACTCATTGCTCTCTGACATTGGCTACCCGGGGAGTAACCCTTTCAGGAAAAAGTGTTACAATTTATAGTATTTAATACCCATATGAATTAATTATACGTATGAATTTTTGTATTTTACAGCTATTGTATAACAATAGTTTCACAACATCGTTTAGGTAGATACAGTTCGTATTAATCAGTGATTTATAAATCACTATGTTTTGCCCGTTGCTTCACCCGCGTGTAGGTTATCGCGGTAAATAGAAGCTTATGTGTTATTATATATTAAGTGTTATGTTATTATACGTAAATTATATTACCTATTGCGAAGTTTCATCAAAATCCAGTAGTTTTTGCGTGAAAGAGCAACAAACATACATACATACATATATACCCACAAACTTTCGCATTTATAATATTAGTAGGATTCACTGAACTCGTTATTCATTTTATATTATGCAGCGCCCAAAGAACACTAATACTCAAAGCCCAAAGGTTGATTGGTAAAGATTGCCTCTGGCAATATGTATTACACACGACATAACTACATTCACAAGATTTCACTTAAAGAAGTCGTCACATGTGCAATGTCGTCAACGTGGATTAGAGTAGAAATGCGATCACTTATTACATATAGGGGAGAGTAGGGTAATGGGAGTCAGCGGGCAATGGGAGTCACCCTTATATCCACGAAACACTATACTAGAGCGACGCGTAAACAGCGTCACTTGTCCCCGCTCTGGCCCCCCGCGCAGCTTCCAACAACTAGCGCCAGTCAGTACACGCACGACTGAGTGACGAACGCGTTTTGTTTTTGTGCTTCGCTGATGTAATTTTACGTCAATGCAAAATAGAAGGTAAGTGCCAAATATCTTGCAGTAGGTGATTCAGACTTTTACACGTACTTAGTTAGACGTTCCAAATTGTGATATGCAGTTCAGATAATATCAGTGTGTAATAGTTTTTTTTCTTTTTATTTTTTTTCTAATTTGTGTAGTTGTGGGAAATGGGAGTCAGGTGACTCCCATTACCCGCAACTATGCATATTGAGTTACGGTTGTATTATTTCTTTCTAGATGCCGAAAGTACGAGTAAGGACAACTAAAAAGGCTTCCTGGTCTTCTGATAGCCTGGACAAAGCTATACAGCTTATTGATAGAGGTTCTTCAATAAGAAATGCTGCCAAAGTAATAGGAATCCCTTTTTTCAGGACGATTCACTGTTTTTAGTCCTGAGGCAGAAGCTGAGCTAGCAAACATGGTGAAGAAAATGGCAAATATTTTCTATGGTTGCACTGGTAATCAAATCCGAAAAGTTGCTTTCGAATACGCAAAAAAATTAAATGTGAAACACAATTATAAGCTTCAAAGATGGCTGGACGCGATTGGTTGTATGCGTTTATGACTAGAAATAACATTTCTATTAGGAAACCAGAGGCTACCAGAATAAATAGAATCACGGCCTTTAATAAATCAGAGATGAGCCTGTTCTTTGAGCTACTTGGGCAGCTGATGGAAAAGCACAGATTCGTTGCAAAAAATATTTATAATTGCGATGAAACCGGTATTTAACGGTTCAAACTCCCGGAAAAATTTAACTGCGAAAGGACAGAAGAGAGTTAGATACTTAACCAGTTGGGAGAGAGGAAAAAACATCACTTTGTTTTAACTTCAACGCCACTTAAAGAAAATGTGATGGAAAACGAAAATAATAAAATGAAGAAAAGAGGAGGTAAAGAAAAAGAAAAGAGATGGAAAGGCAAAGGACAAGGAAAAAAGACTAAAGTACAGAAAAAGGGTCCTGAAAAGGCAAAGCACCAAGTTTCACAAGAACCAAACGAAACTTCTGTAGCAGATGTTGACACTGACGACTCATGCCTAAACAGATGCCTAGTATACGACGAATTCGGCAAAAACAACGAGATGTGGTTCAGGTGTACCTGGTGTGGGCTATGGGTGTGGGCCCACACATGGAGTGCACTGGGTGGGAGTCAGCTCAAGGTTACATGTGCGATAAATGCTAAATTTTATTTGACTCCGATTGCCCTTAGGGTGACCACCATTACCCCTATATTGGGGTAATGGGAGTCAAATCTGTTATTTTTTTAAACTGATATAATTTCCAAAGTTGATTGCCAAAGTGACTGTAATTGTTCTCTAAAGATAGTTCAATAAGTAACTTATGTTTAAAGGCGGTTACAATAAACACTTTGTTTTTAAAAACATTTTTATATGAGTTCTAGCTTAAGTGACCCCCATTACCCCCTTTTACCCTACACGGTACCTAAACCGTGACATAAATTGAATGCCGCGACTGATAATGTGCAGTCTTTACGGACGTTGCTTGCGGATGCGCAGGGTTGCCAACCCCAGCATGGAGCAAAACTGTATATAGGCTTCAAAAACACTGTAGAAAACTGTGAATTTCAAATTTAAAAACAGTAAATCTACATTTTTGTCTTTATATTATATTTTGTATAATTTAATGATAGTAATGAATAGAATATATTGTAGGGAGGGCATTAAAAACTAGAAAAATCCTGTAATTATCAGTTTTAATCTAATTAAATGTAAAATCAAGAGTCTCAAAGTTGCGATTATTTCAGTGCCTGCATGTTAGATAACATTAGTAGCTATTATTTCATTTTTATGAATACGATTTAAATCGTACATTTGGCAACATTAGATTTCTTTCGGACGTCCGAACGCTTAAGGTCAGTCAAAGGTCACGTCCGCGACTTACGTCAGATAGTGTAGGTAGCTCTGTGTCAGCCGCATCCGTCAGCCGCGTCCGATAATGTGTCTGCACCTTATGGTTGGTTTATTTATAATTGGAAACCCAAAAACTTCTGCACCGACTGAGCTCAAAGCTTGTGAAATATTATTATTTTTTCGCTTCTCTTTTCCTCATTTCCTTTCAATTTAACGACAATCTATCCTAGCTACGTGGAAAATTTTGATAAATTTTAATAAATAATAAGTAATTTGCATTTCTTAACTACAGGTAAAATATTGCACAGCCACGATTACAAGGATCCCGAAGATTATCGTGGTCAAAGAGTGATGCTGGTCGGAGCAGGAGCATCAGGGCTTGATCTGGCTGTGCAACTCTCCCAAACAACATCAAAACTAGTACATAGTCACCATCTTACCTATAATCAGCCAAAATTCCAAGGCAACTATGTAAAGAAACCGGACTTGCTATACTTTACACCGAATGGCGCAGTATTTGAAGACAATAGTTCCGAAGAATTCGATGTAGTAATCTTTTGTACAGGTATTTATATAAACTATTTTTATCGTTTAAACTACGAGTATTTTTAGACTAAGACAACAAGATTATCATCCATCTTTCGAAAAGATTTTGGATTCGATCGATTAGATCGAAAGGATTTGACTGCACGGTTGGCCTAGTGGTATAAGTGGTCGCAACGCCGCTTTCTAGTTCGCCAAGTGTCGTGGGCTCAAATCCTACGTGGGAAAACACTTTGTGTGATTCACAAATTGTTGTTCTGAGTCTGGGTGTTCTTTGTGTCCGTTTCATGTATGTTTGTAAAGTCCCCCGCGACACAGGATTTATTATCCTAATGCAAGAGTTATCTATAAAAATAAATAAAGATTCTACATATGCAAAAATAAACGTATGTAAAACTTGTCAGATAACTGAGGATATAAGGAGTTACAGCAACTTAGGCTACGGTCTTTTAGACTAGCCACGGCTTTTGTAAAAGTACAAGAACAACCGCGGGTAACATAGCGGGGCTCTTTTTTCTCCAGGTTACCACTACAGTCACCCGTACCTAAATCAGCAGGACTCAGGCATCACAGCGACTACGGCGTATGTGTTGCCTTTGTACCAACATATTGTGAACATTAAGCGACCATCAATGGTGTTTGTGGGTCTACCCAAGAAAGTTGTCAATAAAGTATTGGAAGTTCAGGTCTGTAAACAAATACTAAATCTAATTCTTTTATCTACTTAATATATCATTTATTATAAAACCTACAGCATTTTTTTTTACTCTGCTAAATTACATCGACGATAATTACCTTGTAGAATAAGTTTATTTATTAGCAAAATAAAACCTTGAATATCTTTAATTTACCTCATTATAAACCCGTACAGTTGAAAATAAAGTTATTTGTCTGCATTTATCTAATTGGACATCGCGTTTGGCAATGAATTTTAATTTTTGAATGTTGTTCTGTATTCAATTCGTTATTAAAAATGTATGAGTACACAAACTAGCGAATCCAAACTTAATTGTTGTCAAATTGAAGTTGAACTACGAGTTAAATTTCTTAAATTACGTATTTCCCTAACAATATTTGTCTTATTTGCACTTTTTCGCTAACTTTATGAGTTTAGCACTATATAATAATATTTGATTTTTCTCAATGATTCCTCAGGAATCCGAACATCTCAATGTCAAATTTCACTGAATCGTTACTGCCGTTTGGCCGTGTAAGTGTAACACACAAAGTTACTTTCGAATTTATAATGTTGGTAGGTATTGATAAATATGGATGAAATAACTGCCATTGACTGCATCGATGTGGTAGCGTAAACGAATGCTGTGCTCAAGGTCTCGGGTCCGATTCTCTGGTTAGACTTATTGTTTTTATGATATGCAAATATTATAATATAAAGCATATATTTACAAAAATATATGTATTTATATCAGTTGTTTAGTTTCCATAGTACAAGCTTTTGTAAGTTTGGAAATAGATGATGTTGTGTGCCAGATGTCCGAAAGAATTAAATATTTAAATGGTAATTTTGTTGTACAGTCGCAGTATGTAGCTGCGCTGGCGGCGGACAAGTTCAAATTGCCACCTCAAGCAGAAATGTTACGCATATGGTTAGATCACGTGCAGACGCTTAAGAAGAGGAACTACATCAGCGATGTCAATGTCGTCCAGGAAATGGTGAGGCTTTTGTTATATTTTTTTGACTTTTAATATGAAAAAACAAGTACTGGTTTAAAGGGTACAACCTCGTCGGTACTTATTGTGCTGGGTACTACGGATACGGTTCAGACTTAAAACAACACTTTGTGTGACACAAATTGCTGTTCTGAGACTGGGTGTTTAAGTTCTTTAATAAGTTTCATGTATGTTTGTATAGACCCCGCTATAAGTAAATTTTCTTTACAGAAGAATAATAAGTTTTTTTTTTTCAGGGCAAATATTTTGAGGATCTACACAAAGAAGCGAGCATTCCTTACGTACCTCCTGTTATAACAAACATCAGAGATTTCAACCAACGGAATCGGCTGGACGATCTTCTTAATTACCGTGACTACGACTACAAAATTATAAGCGACACTGAATTTGAAAGAAACTACAATCCGAGAGAGCCAGTGTGTAATATAGTTATATAAAGAAATATAGTGTAACAGATTTTGTCTTGGAGATGTTGTTTTACCATCGTTCAAAAGTATTACGGATTTATTAAAGAAACATTAGGTTTTAGTGGCAATAGTAAGTAGCCTGATATTTTTAAGACAGTATGCTGATTCCATAATACTTGATATAATACTTTATCAAAATACCGTACGCATTCATTATTATCTTCCTAGCCTTTATTATTCCAATTATTATTTGAAGTCGGCTACTAGATGTTCGTGATCGCTAAAACCGTAATATCTTTATTTAGATACGAATACCACGCTTAAGTTTTTATAGTTTTAAGACGATATTGAGTACTTTCAATGTTTACAAATATTGTACGAATATAACAGTCCTGTATCCTATTGCTAACCTTTGGTTTATCTAAATTATAAGTTTGCTTCCACAAGATGTTATGTTGTTATATAATAACTATAGGGGACCCAATGAATGACGCAAGAGAATAATAAGATTTAAGAATATTCTTGGAGCAAAAATCTTTTTATGTGTCTAAATGCAAAATCATGAAAATTTAATTAATTTGCATTAGCATGGCCACATTAAAACTTAAATCACTGAAATTTGACTGGGAAATTTAAATAGTCTACTTGTTCAAAACGTTTTATAAATAGTGCATACTAATAAATCCCCATTTCAAATATTTTTTCTGACAATTAGGTTTTCGTGTAAAGTCGGGGCAGTTTAGTGGTGATAATTTTAGCTTCAACCGCTATTGAGTAAGTGAAGAATTAAAAATCATATCTACAATTCATTATATACGTATTGCTGTTATAAACATAGTTATATTTTTTTTCAATTAACTAATAACGCTTACAAACAGACATGTTAATTTAGTATTTTATTATGTACCTACTTAATTACTAAATTATATTAATTCATTTATTCTCTAAAATTCAAGAGATTTATACACGTTGTTTAGTACATTTTTAAATTTAATAATTATTTTTTTAGGCTTTTTTTAACTTTATCTATACATATATGCACGTAAAATATTAGTTATATATAGACTTATCTAAGTCGAAAAAACTTTTAAAAAAATATAACGATTTAAAATAAATTGTGATTTAGCAGTATTTGTTTATTTTTTCGATTACCAATTGTTTTTTATACTATGTAAGTGTGTGAATAGTTAGTTTATCCATTTCCTATTAAAGTGTCAAGATATCTGATAAATTTCACATAATTTATAGTTATAGTAAAGAGAAATCCATTTTCACTGTGACTGACTAAAATTGAGTCAACTAATGTCAAAAAGTTTATTAGTTGGAAATCTCATCTTATTTATTGTAAATTTATTCAGTGGAACCCGATCAGACTTATACAACGTGAGAAATAGATAACTAAAGCCATCTAGTGGAAAAATAAAAAAAAAATTGTACCACACCCATTATAATGTAGGCGATAAAGCGACACTGTAGAGAGTAGCTATACGCGTTTCCCTCTGTCAATGGTTTAATAAACCCAAATGGGCATAATAGAATTAGAATTAGAACCACACTGATTTCAGCACGCATGGGCCGGCTCGACCGGGGCCGCAGTACTACCCTCACACAGAAGACCATCATAATAATGACAGCATTTCTGCTGTCGTATTTCGTTGGTGAGTGTGAGACCGGAGGCCCAACTTTGCTGCATCATTTATTCTGAGAATGATGGAGAATTATCTGACCAGACCGCCATGGCATGGGTCACCATCATGCATTGCCTACCCTCACAATGAGAATGGTGATCCCTACTCCTGGATTCTACTCATGCTTTGAGAATAGAACCTAGTGGTGTATAATATAAGAGGCATGTGTCTAGCAGGGGTCTGCGATAGGCTGATGATGATGATGTGGCCATTTTTAATGTGGTTTACTTTTTTGAAATAATTTTATGATCCTTTTATTTGAACTACAATGTAGTATTTTTGCTAGACTGTTTTATAATAAGAATAATAACACATCATCAATCATCAACAGCCTTTAACAGTCCACTGCTGGACATAGGCCTCACCTTAGAAAGGAGGTTTTGGCCTACTATACCACGCTGGCCAGACGGGTTGATTTAAGGTTGGTTTCAAGTTTTCCTTCTGTTTGCATCGATGTTGTTTTGCGTAGTTTATGCCTTAGTCGCCTTTTACGACACCCGCGGGATGAAGAAGGGTGGTGACACTCTGTATTCTTAATCCGTCACCACACGGACACGGAATAATAACACATTGTACTTGTAATAAAACTATAAACATAAATTATTTGTTTTAATATAGGTACTTTTATTTGAGAGAATATGAGATCTAAAATTATATAATCTTTACTGTATCTTGTTGGCTCTGTGTGTGATGTATTTTTATGGTGACATATATTATTTAATAATTGTATCTATTCAGTCAAACACAGCGGTATAAGTACATTGTGACGACATCCAATTACAGCTAAATACAAACTTGCTTCTTTTACGAAAACTAACTCAAATACATGACTACTATTCTTGACATAAGACTCACTTGTACTTTCATTTCAAGTTCAATAATAAATATAATGGTAGTACAGGCTTGCCGGTCAAAAAATTATACCTAGTTAAAAGAGTCATGAAAGCTTTGCGATAGGAAAGTTATCAGTGTTGTAAGTCTGCTCTGGTCCTGCCAATGTTTATTTAGACAATCTGACTGGTTTTACTCTATTCAATTCATTGCTCTATCCTATATTGAGTAAAGTAATGAGTTTTATAATCAAGAATGTGTATAAACAAGTAACACAAACTGCCGACAATCAAGAATAAAATTAGGTATACGTAGATACTACTAATGCTTTATCTCATACATTTCAAACTTAGTAAACTTAAGTAAGCAAATAATATTTGAAATACATTTTTTGTGATTTATTTTAAACTCGACTGTAGGGTAAAGAACGATGAGCATTTTTATTTTGTTACCAGAGTCAGTCATAAAGTTCAAGCATAAAAATTTGAGCTTCCTTAAGCACAAAGCTAATTCCTCTTTATAGTTAGACTCGAATATAAACATTAACACAGCTTACAAAAAGGTTGTGCTCATCGCTTTAAATATCCTTAGGTTTGATACATTTAAATCATATTTAACGTCATGTCATTTAATTAATAAAATTCTTTTTTCACCGAAATTTAAATTGTTTCTATCGTATTTAACAATTTATTTTTAAAATACAAATGGTTAAATGCATTGTGTGACTAGTATCATTTGTAAACGAGCTTTCTGTTGATCAGAAAACTAACTACAAAAGGAAAAATTTAAATTTTGAAATTTAAATTTTACTTTTGAGTTGATTTTTTAAAACAAAATAAAAAAAAACGTGATGATCACAAAAATCTATGACACTAATGTACTCTGATTGTAAGTTATTTCTTCTTTTCTTCTTGTGAAGTTGTGATCGTCGATTATGACGTATTCGTAATCTCTGTAGGTGTATAGGTTTTCCAACTTCGCTTCTATATCCATGGCACGGATCTTGTACATGACCGGTGGTACTCTTTCTATGCCAGATTCAATAGACAGCTCCTCGTAATACTCGTCCTGTAATGTAAAAAAAAGTCATACGCTGTGACGCATAATAAGCACAGATCCAGTGTACCCCGATTGGGACATATAAAAATAATGGTGTTTATTGTGCTCATCTATCTAAAAAAAATAATAAATTTGAAGTATTTATCTCATTGTGATTTTAAATTAACTGCTTATCACTAAATGCATATGAAAGTATATAAGTACGGTAGTTAGGTGAACCAAAAATTTTACAGTCTTAAAATTTTAGCGTTTACCGTTGTTCTTATAATAAATATATTTTAGTATCTAAAACAATCATTTACAATGAGTCTTTTATATCAAAAATGTTTCTTGTGAATGGTTTTACCTCTTTTGCCGCCAAAACATGTATGAAAGATGGCCGTAAATTTTTAGCAGTTATTTCTTCCATGCGCTTTTCCCATTTTTCCATCATCTCTGCCTCTGAAGGTAGTTTAAAGTCACCTTTAATTAGCGCCGTTGAATATCGAGCCTGTAATGTAAAGGCAAAAAATGATATGAGTAAAATTTCTGAAAATAATTCCGATGTCTTCACAATTAGACTTATATTCTTTCTTGGATATTTTCAATTCGAATGAATAAAAAGAGAAATAATTCGTCTAGAGTGGGATAAGAACTCACAAATTTTAGTTTAGTAGTTAGAACCATTAGCCATTAGATCAACAACAACGCAATACTTTTGTTTTTGATGTGAAACATCTATAGCCGCACGTAAAACAGATTTCTGGCCTGGCGACGCGTCGCCAGGGCCTGGCGACGCGTCGCCACGGCACGCTATACGATGGTATATATATACAGTCTATATGCAGTAGTGTGTACTGTACTATTTTAATAATTAGTAATATTTTATTTTATCATTATGACATATTTAGTTCCTATTACAATATGTTCTTTTCTGCATATTACTTTTACAAAATAATGGCGATGTTTCACATCTGCCAGGCGTCCCGTGACGGCTCACATTTTTTTTCGTAGTAATTTCTGCTCAAATTTACTATTACATTTTTGATGTGAAACATCTATAGGCGCACGTATGTGAAACATCTATAGGCGCACGTAAAATAGATTTCTGGCCTGGCGACGCCTGGCGACTGGCGACGCCTGGCGACGCGTCGCCACGGCACGCTATACGATGGTATATATATACAGTCTATATGCAGCAGTGTGTACGGTGTGGCGTAAATTATAATTATACTTATAATATAATTATTTAATTATAATTATTATAATTATAATTATACGCCACACCGTACTATTTTAATAATTAGTAATATTTTATTTTATCATTATGACATATTTAGTTCCTATTACAATATGTTCTTTTCTGCATATTACTTTTACAAAATAATGGCGATGTTTCACATCTGCCAGGCGTCCCGTGACGGCTCACATTTTTTATTTTTTTTTAAATACGCTAGCCAAAGTAAATATTCTGCCTGATGGAAAGCACGAGCAGAATTTAAGAGTAGTAGGCAACAAACCCATTGTAATTCCGTAATTGAGAGAGGATAGTACCGTCTCGGTCAGTGCTGAAATTAGCGTGGCTCTACTACCTCTAATCCTCACCTGTGCATCCAAAGCGATCACTAGACACGCTCGAACAACTAGTCCCATGATGATCATTGTGGGCTGCCTGATGTTCACCATGTATTGGTGTAACGGATACAAGACATCTGCCTTTATTATCAAACCGCAAGATTCGTCTAAGAATCCGTAGTCATATTCGAAACCTGGAAACCAGCGGAAATATATAAAATATATCAATGTTGGAAAGACCACGTTTCCTTATTTTATAGGAACTGAGTATTCGATGGCTTAAA
Organism: Phragmatobia fuliginosa; assembly: GCA_932526445.1. NCBI lineage: Eukaryota > Metazoa > Arthropoda > Insecta > Lepidoptera > Erebidae > Phragmatobia > Phragmatobia fuliginosa. The sequence goes on along the minus strand of OW052074.1, from coordinate 10,003,324 downwards.
TAAACCATTAAAAATTAATAATATTTATCTATATTTTCATATTGCTTAAAGTTACTTATTCCAAATTTACAGTCATTATAAATATTATGTAAACTATGGCTACATGTTATAGCTTTTTATTTGATTGTAAGTATACTGGTTCACCAGCAAAAAAGTTTTGTTTCTGATTTAAAAAAAAACAAATTACATCGGTATCTATCAAACATAATAAAAAGTAATGGGTAAAAAAATAAACAAAAATAAAGTCTGTCGATGGTAGTTTTTTCAAACTTCTGCGTTCAGCCATTTTCAAGTTCTAGGCTAGTCCAAAACATTACTCCAGCAAAATTTTCAATAACTTATGAACCACAACACACACAAATTTTGCTGTGTGCTAACATTTAATGCGTAACAAAAGCTATCTATTCATATATTTCGTTTGGGTCTGAAAGAATTTTAAAAATGAATTGCTGGGGTAACTTTTGAAAACTTAAACTCCAGCAAAATCTATTCTGCCAAATCAAAAACTGCCTAATAAATTTTAACCTACTACATGCACAAATTTTGCTATTTGTAACTAATTACTCCTTAGAACACACTAATTTTCTTATATATTCTCACACCTCTTTTAAGCCTAATTTTTATCTTTTGATTTTACTGGGATAACGCACACCTCTTAGTCGCCTCACGTCTTTTTACTATCTGTTATTTTAATTATGTAAAAAATATATAATTATAACATCTCTAGATACATGAATGTACGTGGAAGGCAATTACCAGAAAGGAGTGGCGTCATGTTGTGAAGCTTGCCACCAAAATCTGAAATGTTGACCACGAGCACTCTGTCATGAGAGTGATACTAACGAAAAAGAAGAACAAAATTATATTTACCTGTACAATAAATGACATCATCAAATTCTTCAAAAGTCCCATCAACAAATATGGCACCTGTCTCAGTGAACTCCTGTATATCAGGTTTCTCTCTATAGTGTGGCGGGAAAGGAGTTCGAAATTTAACTTTAGAATGTTGGCTGTGTAACAAAGTCTTGCTAACGTCAGCCACGTGTAATCCGATGTCCATTCCTGAAGGTCCGGCACCAACTACTAAGACACGTCGGTCTCTGTAAGGATCCGTTATTCTAAAGTCGTGGCTGTGAATTATTGTACCTTATGAACAAAAAAAAATTAAGTTTTATTCAATGTCCAATCAAGAATCAAATTCTTAGTATTCCAGGGCTCCTACGAACTTGATAGCTGCGGCTCGTATACCGTGTGTAAGGAAAGACCGACTACTGTGGTAATTTCTTCACAAGCTCAACACAGACACTAGGTATACTTCGAATGCCTTGTGGGTCTAGTGGTTAGCATATGCGGCTGCTGATCAAGAGGTTATAATATGTATGGATTTACAAAAAAAGTATGTTTATGAACTTATATCATTTGTCTAGTACCCATAATACAAGCTCTGCTTAGTTAGGGATTAGATGATGTTGTGTGTAAGATATCCGGTTTTTTTTTATACAGTACTCGCACAGTTTTATATCAATGATCACGGACTTTTACTAAAGACACCTATTAGGAATTGTGGTATTAGTATGTATTAGGATTTTAACTGTGAAGTCCGACATGTAAAAATATCTGTGAAAGATTTACTTACTTAATACAATTTTTTATTTGTCACTTGAATAACATCATGCATTTAGTTACCTTTAAACAGATCTTCTCCAGGAATGTTTGGCATTCTAGGTTTACTGAAATGTCCGTTGCCGACTATAACAAAATCAAATTCTTCTTCGAATACTTCTTTTGTAACTACATTTTCATATTTTACTTTCCACTTTTCACCCTCTCTTCTCACTAATGTAACCTTGTGCAGGAACTGAAAATATAAAAAAATATATATTATAGTTGTAGGTTAAGTTACCGATCTCTTGGGTCTAGATTCAATTCTTTCTAACTTAAAAGTTGTATTTGAGCACCAGACTATTGAAAAGCGGCCAAGTGCGAGTCGGTTTCGCCCATGAAGGGTTCCGTATCAGCAAGTAACATCATATAAAAGTTCTTGTAGTACGTTGTAACTTTCATCGATGTTTTTATACTAGTGTATTGATTGGATGAAAGGTAAACTGCGTGTTACGATTTATGACGTATTAAAAAAAAACTACTCACTAGATCTCGTTCAAACCAATTTTCGTTGGTAGTTTGCATGGTAATGTACAACATATATTTTTTTTAGTTTTATTACTCTCTTATTTTATAAGTTAGAGGGGGGGGGACACATTTTTCCACTTTGGAAGTGTCTCTCGCGCAATCTATTCAGTTTAGAAAAAAATGATATTAGAACCTCAACATCATTTTTGAACTTCTATTCATAGATAGGATAGGTTTGATGAAAGAAAATTTTTGAGTTTCAGTTCCAAGTATGGGGACCCCCAAATGTACTATTGTTTTTTTATGTAATTTTTATGTAAAAATCTTAATGCGGTTCACAGAATACATCGACTGACCAAATTTCGACAGTATAGATCTTATAGTTTCGGAAATAATTGGCTGTGACATACGGACGGACGGACAGACAGACAGACAGACTTGACGAATCTATAAGGGTTCCGTTTTTTGCCATTTGGCTACGGAACCCTAATAAATGTAAATAACTTTTGATAAATGTGTGATCAACCAGATCAGTTTGATGATTGCGTCGTTGGGTATTTTTACCTTCAATGGAACGGTTAACTCACTTTGTTGTAAGATTAGTAAACAACATACCTTTATACATTTTTCTATTTCGTGATGTTTTGCATAATTCAGTAGATATTGGTAATAGTCTGCCCAAGATGGAAACGACGGTAAAGATTCTGAAAATGGGTATCCTCCGAGCTCCATTGTCGGCTTCGGAAGATTGGTTCTGCAAGGGGTTAAAGTATGAAATTACCGTTTTATTGTAATAGGTACTTCGAATTGACATAGAACCTTCATGGTTTGAGATTTTGAAGTGAAACTTCTTTCAAATCGTACCTTTCTTCTTTTAAAAATTCAGTTGTTTCTTATAATCAACTTAGGCAAGAAATATGGATACTTCGAAAATTCGAGTGATTTTTGAATACGAGTTTCAACGCGGAACTAACGCTGCAGAAACAGCTCGTAATATCGTTGGTGCGTTTTAAGAGGGGACTCCTAGTGAACGCACTTTGCGATTTTGGTATAAACACTTTCAAGATGGAAATTTTGATTTCAAGAACGAACCACGTGGAAGACCGCCCGCACATGTGAATAACAATGAATTAAAAGAAATGGTGGAAGCCGATCCAAGCCATGCCGTGTGGTGAAGAATTAAGAATACAAAGAGTCCACTCCTATTCATTCCATAGGTGTCGTAAGAGGCGACTAAAGGAACAAAATAAGCAGATAACATCACTGCCAAGAGAAGGGAAACTTGAAACAAACCCTTTAACAACCCGTCTGGCCAGCGTGGTATAGTAGACCAAAACCTCCTTTCAAAGGAGAGGCCTATGTCCAGCAATGGACTGTTAAAGGCTGTTGATGACGATGATGATGATGAACCAAGCCAAACTACCCTTTAATTAGCGGCAAGGTTTAACGTTACCTTACCAACAATATTAACTCATTTGCTACAAATCAATAAACTAAAAAAATATGAAAAATGGGTGCCTCATGTCTTGTCTGATCAGCAGAAAGAAACGCGTGTTGAAACTTGTATTGTCTTGTTGAATCGGTACAGCAATGAAGGAATATTGGATCGAATTGTGACATGTGATGAAAAGTGAATTCTTAACGATAACCGTAAGCAAAAAATGCAAAGGCTGACCCCAGGTCAAACGCCGCAACAGTGTCCTTAAGCAAAGCTTACCAATTAAAAGGTAATGATAACTGTTTGATGATCTCAGCATGGTGTTATTCACTATAACTTTCTGCGATCTGATCAAGCAATAACGGCAGATTGCTTGATGACGTCTATTGTGCCGAACTCGATCATGATAGCAATTATAGCAAAACTTGAGGTGAAACAGCCCCGACTCATTAATTGACCTCATACAGCAGGAGAAACCGAGAAACTCTACAGGAACTGCAATTAGAAACCATTCGTCACCCTCCGTATTCGCCAGACCTTGCTCCTACGGACTACCATTTTTTCGTGATTCGAATAATTTTCTACGCGATAAAAAGTTTTCTTCCCAGAAGGCACTACAAAATGCTTTCACACAGTTTGTAGAATCTAGATCACTAGAGTTCTATCACAAAGGCATAAATGACCTTCCTATTAGATGACAGCAATATAAAGATAATAATTGTAGATATTAACCCCTAATATATATACTAGTATTAATACAAGCGAAGCAAACGCTTGTACCCCTTTCTACGAAAATTATGCGAACTGATGATTACAAAATTTGGCACAGTTAACGTTCATATGGAGTGCAAAAAGCTTAAAATTTAAAACAAATATATAAATAAAATGAACTATAGTAGAATTTTGACCACTGGGAGATATACTGAAAATAAATGAACTTTCAATAATTAATGGTATTCGATAAATACAAGGAACACTTTTGTCATTAAAAGAAATCTTTCAGAAAAGGGACGCAGATGTAGAACCACCAGACGACTTTAAACAGTAGCCGATGGCTGATAGCATACCGGACATATTTAAATTAGCCAAAGATATACAAATTTTACGGGCAACAGGAAAAATAGAATACAATAGGAATATTCGTAAGAAACTCATATTTTTTATTTATATATTTTACATAATTCTAAACAAATTGACGATAGAAACATACATTATTATTTATTTATTTATTAATCATTATCAAATGATAATGATATATCGACTACTGAAGCAAGTTCTAATTCCTGTCGCTGTGTTGGTTATCAATGAGTTTGAAATATGGCAAATGTAGAGCAGTTTACCAGCAAGGCTCCGAGCAAATTTAGATTTACCTTAACTTTTTTTTATTATTATATTTAAAAGCATAATTTGTAGAATACGTACTTATTATTTTAATTAAAATTAAAGAATAATGTTAATATTATACATTGACACCAAAAGTGCATTATAACGTCATCTATGTATTTCTCTACGAACTAAGTCGAAACCTACTTACCGATGATACGAGACGAAGGATTCATGGACACATTTTAAACTAAATTGTATCATCTTATGGAAATTACTATTATTTATTATTACAAACCACATTATTATATAATATTATACTATTTGGTAAACTAATTAGAAACATATTCAACTTAAATTATTTTATGACTGTTCCTTTTTTTAGTTCTAACTGTCTTGATAAACGCGCCTCTCGTTTTTGTGTAGTGATGTTGCAATGAAATAACGCATGATGCATATGCATGCGTTGAGACTGATTCCAATTTCTTATTATTTAATGGGAATCTATTACTCATTTTGATTCATGTAAGTAAGTGATAGATGAAGATGATAAGATATTTATATATTTATATATTATATAGTAATTCAACATTGACCAAAAATTATCTTTTATTAGCTGCCAAAATGACTGACTCTGCCCTGCCTGATGGAAAGCATGAACAGAATACTATATAACGTTTACAGCACGGTGACCCAAGTAAGACCCTAGTAAGATCCTTTTTCACGCTCCGCTTGAAGAGCCCGGGGTCATAGAAGGAAGGAAACACATGCGCTGGTAGAGAGTTCCACGTTTTAACTGCTCGGCACAGAAAGGAAGAGTCGAACCGTTTAGTTCGAGAGCGTATGTCAACTACTCTGAAGCGGTGGCTTCAGAGACCAGCACATGTTGTTCTGTATAGGAAAGGGGAAGGGGGGACCAGTTGGAACAACTCTCCAGAATACTCTCCATGATGTAAGCGAAAGAGGACTGACTGCCATAAAGGAGACATTTTTTCGCAGTTGCAGGGGCTTATGGGACTCGTTGACTTCTTGATGTTTACGGAACACAAATGAAAAATATGAGTTTTATTCATAATAACAAGTAGGTTCATCCGATATTCTTAAGATAAATAGATACTTTTAAAACGTATTATGAAGTAATAAGCTATGAAATTAGAGGTCTGAGCTTTATATTTCCCATCGTATACTCGTACCTAACACCGTTTTAATTTATAGACAATTATACGTAAGCGGTTGTTTCTTCTAATAATTACTTATCCATCAAATATATTTTGGATAACATTTAAATATTAAAATTACGAGTAACAGTAATACTAGCTACAGTAAATTATTTTTTTAAGTTAACTGAATTAAGTTTAAACATACCTTAGACTCTTATACATGCTCGTATGTATGGGTAAACCATTTTCGTCCATACCCACACGAGGATCATAACGCCAAGTACCTCCTAGATATCGAGTTGCTTCAAAAACTGTAAAATTAATTCCTTCTTCTTTTAAATATCTTGCTGAGGATATGCCCGCAATTCCAGCACCAATTACACAGACACGTTTAGACTGAAATAGTAAATTCAAAAATTTGTTTACATTACATGGTAAATAACTTATTTGATACAAATAAAAATAAGTTATTTACTATCTTTTTACTGACTGGTTTGGATTCAAGGATTTAAAACTTAATTATTTCCGAATCGCAACTAAATGTAACATTAGTAGCTCACTTTTTAAATGCACACAGTAATGTCAATGTTATATGGATTTGATAAGTCCGTGTACACTTTAATATAACATACATAGAATCATTTTGGACTGGTATTCTAGTATTAGTTCATGTTAGCTACATAATTCAACTATGCAATTTCTATTTTTAAACAATAACAATTATTAAAGAAAGTGGAAAGTATATTTACTTAGGGTTACTTAATTACTTTAGTATCTTACCATTTTTGTTAGAAGAAAATCACTTAGTGGTTTTTAGAAAAAAATTTAGAAGTATATTTATTACTACATTCCATATTTATCTATGTGTATTGACTAAAAGAAAACGTAGAGCGTCAAGTCAACGATTTGTTATCTATAACAACAATGCGCACAAACTCTCCACGAGCGTATCACTCGACTGTTTTGCGACAAGTAGGTATTACGCCGCATTAGTTATGATGACATAAGAAACACATTCATGCAAGACTTTAAATATCTCTATATAGAACAATTATATGAAAGTTTTTTATCAGGAGTTCTTGACATGGATTGTGGTTCGTTCGGAATGAACAAAAATATAGTGTATTTGTTTTGTTCTTTTTTTAAACGAATTAATACACACACACACACACACACACGTTTGATTTAGGTCTGAATTTGAATTCGTGAAGTGTTATTTAACTTATCTATAAGGTTTCTGGTTTTCGATAAGCGAGTGTAAATCACGTAGAGATATTATGAATTAAAATTTTTCGTAGTATTTAACTTGAAATGTCAGATTGTTGACAATAAAACTCGTGACGGGAAAATAGGAAACGGTGGTAATTAATTAATGCGTATGATGAAATAAATCTGCAAAGATTGAAACGTCTACTATAATTATAGTCAGTGCCGGATTAAGCCAACACGAGGTCTGTAGCAAATTCTAGCGCGGAGCCCTTGAGTAGTTTCACCAATAGATATTTTTCATAATTAATTCGTTACTTTTGTACTAAGTTTTTAAGCAACAGCTTGTAAATTTGCAGTTCTAGAGTTTCAGCAATACAGTGAACTGCACTAATTCATTGCCTTTATTTTTGTTGCGTGTGGAAATCCCCGCTGGCCGTCACTCCATACTTTTGCTTTATTACGCAATCGGACCGAACCGACTAATACCACACGGCATGCTACTCTGCGCCTGAGGTGGAGGAATCCGGGAACAGCTGTTATTATGACATCCGGACTTCTGCCAGCGCCTACCAGCACTATGGAAGTATACAGTTGGAAGAGACTAGAGAAATGGAATGGAGAGTAGAAAAGAAAACGAAACCGTTTGCAAACTGGGTAGGGTGGCTGTTTTACATTTTTTTTTGTACGTTTGTACCGGCAAATCTTTAAATTAGCGTGCTGAATTTTGACGAGACTTTTACTGGCAACTAGGTAATGATATAAGAAATGGTTGATACACGCAGTTGTTGATATAAAGGAACAACAAAAACCAAATGGTTGTACATACTTACAACACGTTTGGAATGAATCGGTGATATCCATATTATTCTTTTACCAGCACTACACGGAATAATAATTAATAAAAAACCAGTTCATTTTTTTAAAGATATACCTATATATAGATAAGTCTGAGATTAAGTACACGGAGTAGCACCACTCCTATTTAACACGTGAGTGTCGTAAGAGCAAGGAAGCAAACTACGAAAGAGAAGAAAAATTAAACACAAACCCTATAGATACCAACCTGTCTGGCCACCGCAAAACCTCCTTTTACATTGAGCCTAATGCTACAAACAGAACTCTATGGAGAGATCTGTGCCGAGCAGTATTAAAGCCTATTCATGTGATGATTCGTGTGTCCGTGTGCTGACGGATAAAACATACAGAGTGTCATCATCCCTATACATTCCGTGGATGTCGTGAGAGCCGACAAAGGGATAAACTACGCAGAACAACATCACTGCAAATAGAAGGAGAACTTTTAACAAAACCTATACCAATCCTACTAAACCTAAACGTCCTTTCTAAGGTGTGGTCTATGTCCAGCAGTGGACTGTTAAAGGCTCTTGATTATCATCAGTTGGTATCGAATGACAACGACAGTGTAGTCTTTTGCAGCCATGTTTATTCTTTAAGCACTGATTTTCTACTCTATATTACTCGCTGAGGTATATATTAGTTATGCCTTGTTTCTCTCTTACAGCTACATTATATATTCTAAAACCTATCGCTATACTGCACATAAATACGTCTTGTTCTCAACGAGGAAATGATTGTCCGAATTCCTACTTGCTCGATAATAGGCACATATCTGAATGTGCTGGTCAAGTATATCTCTGTATAATTCCATCAATTATTTTATGCAATATAAAACAATATGTGATTATATACTTACATACGCTTGTGCACGAGGTACATAAATAGGCAAGTATCTCCTTAAAGTCAAGGCCGAACCAAACTGGATTTGAATACGAAGGTACGAAACAGTTATAACTTCTATTAAGAAGATTTTATTGGCATTATGTAAATCGTATAAAATATCCTCTTTTACAAGATTATATAAGTATATTTATATTACTTCTTTAGAGTTAGAGTGTAGGTAGATAGGGCGATTTGATTTACCATAGGACCAACAACAAACTATACACCTAGTAGAATTTTGTAGATCGTAGATTCGTACTAACAGATTAAAATTTAATAGTTACTGGTCTCTCCTTAAATAAAAGGTTTTAAACTACTACACTGCGATGGCCTGTGTGACTGTTTGGCTGGTTTGTGTCAACTTCTCCTTCTCTTTGCAGTGCTATTCTCCGTTCCTCGAGCTTAGTCAGCTCTTACGATACCCTCGAGATGTATAGTAGTAGTGACTCTTCCGATTCTTTATCGAAATCCATTAGTGTCAACAATATACTTTACGTCAATGAGATTAAAGTATATTATCCAACAACAAATTTTAGTAACTTAAATTTAGTGTTGTTGTTATACATTAAAATGAGAATTACGGCCAATGATATGTTTTTTATCAAGTTAAATACCGTGTGTAATCCACAGGTAATAAATACTCAGTGAAGCGGACATGGATTATGGATAAAAGTACCTAAATAGGTTAAAGGTTCTACCCGCTTATTTCAGTCAACTTGACGATTTATACGGCTTTAAAACTTATTTAGTTCAAACTTTATCTCGTCAATTTTTTACCGTTACTGAATTCCCGAACTCTCTATTTACTAGGAACTAACTGGTAAGCATGGAATTAATATGTACCAGCTGACCCACGCAAGCGTATCTGCGTCTCCTTTTGCCCGTAGCGTGATTTTATAACGGCTTGAACAAATTTGTTTACCAGGAAAGTTACAGTTAGAAAACCTTCATAGGTGTGTATGTAAAGATAGAAAATAGATATGCTGTCGCGAACTTTTTTTAGAACTTTCAAACAATGCTGTCAATTGTTTTTGTGTAACTTACGTTTATGCATCGACGCAATGGAAGCTTTCCTTTTCGTTGTTACTTGATGATAGGCATACCTATAGCTTATGTAGCTCCACCAATCACCTTCCTCGATAAATGGGATATTTAATACCAAAATATCAATACGAGCATATGTATATATTGAGATTAGTGATTAAAATCCATTCTAATATTATTAAGTCGAAAGTAAATGTCTGTCTGTATGCTTTCTCGTCTAAACCACTGAACCAATTTGAATGAGTTTCTGTCCAGAGATACCGAGATATATACTTATATTTATATAGTGAGAGATTGAACTATGAAGAAGGACATGGGCTACTTTGTGTTACGATAACTGAGATACATTGGTATATAAAATTGTTATTTTTAGCTTAACAACTTAAGGACTGAAAGTAGAAAATAGCACAGTTTCGTTGCTTAAAGTTAAATGTTATGAACAACAACAGGAAAAAACAACACTATAATAGTAATAAAACCTCACCTTAAAGTTTTTTCTACAATCATCACTCATTTGCAGACACACAAGAAATACGATTAATTTGAACATTTTAACGTTAAAATAAAACGATATACAATGACGTCACCGCACGAACTTTTACCGCGTCCAAAAATACAAATTTTTGCTTTAAACAAAGTATTTTCTAACAAAAACGCTTCTTCGAACATCCACCTCGTAACGATTCAACGAGTGACTAACATTACTACACAATGGTCGCCAGATGCTCCTCGGGCGCGATTTGTTCTTTTTAAGAGACTTCTTTGAGAACGTATAAATTAACTTGTATAATACCCACAAATTAATATATTCACTCACAATCGAAAATTATCTACCTTCCACTCCTTTAATGGTTACGGTAAGATTTATAATTCTGATCTATAATATGTATAATCGAATAATTAGCTATACAAGAACAAAGACAAGAACTTGATTTACGGAATATGAAATGAATGCGTAAAATGAATAAACTTGTTTTTTTTTCCCATAATTAATTTGTGTTTTAATAGTATGTTGTTCGAAATCGGATTCATGTGCTGCCAGTACTGACGTTAATTAACAATGCATTAGTACTAAGTGCGCATAGATCTACGATCTATGTAAGTACGTACCTAAGTAGTACCTAAGTTATTGCAATGATAAGGATAAAAACTTATGCAAAAAAAAAGATGAACAATTCTTTTCGGTTGGATATTATGACAAAATTTGAGCTAATCGTTGCAAATTTTTTAGACTTTTAGAACCGTCATCATCATCATCAACAGCCTTTAACAGTCCACTGCTGGACATAGGCCTCTCTTTGAAAAGGAGGTATTGGCCTACTTATACCACGCTGGCCAGACAGGTTGGTAAATGGTTGGTTTCAAGTTTTCCTTCTCTCTGCATTGATGTTGTCTTGCGTAGTTTATCCCTTAGTCGCCTTTTACGATACCCACGTGTAATGAATAGGGGTGGTGACAGTCCTGTATTCTTAATCCGTCACCACACGGACAGAACGTAAACGAACTGATCTTATATTTTAACATAAAGATGCAGTCCAATCACAATGCAGTTAAACCCGGTGTAGTACATAACTAAATGTGTATTTCAGATGAGTAATGATACATACCTAAATTATTATTATAGTACGGGGTGGACCAAAAGTTCGTTTAAATTTGAATCGGTATCGGTAAAGCGGCCAATGGGAATACAGTACCATGGCGTCGTTTAGTCATAAACAAAATGCGTTCAGTGTACGCGAGTACTTCCGCAACAATGATTCTTTTACTCTAGCGCAACGAAAATTTTGCGCTCATTACAACATTCGTCGTACAAATGAAGCTCCATCAATTAAATTGATTTGAAAATGGGTACAGAAGTTCGAGGAGATAGGTTCAACAGTGAATCAACCACGACCCGGCCGACCTAGAACATCAAGAGATCCGGAAAACGTCGAGCGTGTAAGTGCGCCTATTCGTGAAAATTCGTGAAAGGCTCTCTTGGAAGCGGTCTAACGCTTTAGGCATGCCCAGAACATCTTTGATTCGTATTCTTTACAAAGATTTACACTTATATCCGTACAAAATTCAAATGGTACATGGCAGGAATAAAAGCCTCAAGATCGGACTAACAGGCTCCAATTTGCCAATGACATGTTAGAAAAGTGATATCCAAAAGAGGTGCCAGTATCTGATCCGTAGCCCGGAATTATCCTCAATGGACTTCCGTTTTTGGGGATACTTTAAAAGCAAAGTTTTTAACAGCAAACCAGAGTAACTAGAGGAGTTAAAGGAAAATATTCTGGAGGAAATGCAAACCATTTCAAGAAACACTCGTGAGGCCATCATTGAAAATTTTCGCTTCAGGTTGCAGCAGTGTCAAAATTGTCATGGATCTCATATGGATCATGTAATTAAAAAAAAAAACACCATTTGTGTACTTTAACAATAAATAAACAGTTTTTATCTCACTTATCAAATTTCTTTTGAAATGTAAACGAACTTTTGGTCCACTCTGTACATTATACCACTATACCAACAAATATCTTTTATGTAAATTCCTACCTTATTATGTATCGACTGACATTTCTGATAACACTATGGAACTATACTACTAACTAATTACCACAAGGTTTATTGATTAGAATAACAAGCTGTTTACGTCTAAATCTATACTTATCAATTAAGCTGAAGCTTTCACCGTATGTTTGTTTAAACACGCTAATCTCAGGAACTACTCATGCGATTTAAAACATTATTTAAGTTTTAGATAGCTCAGTTATCGAGAAAGGGTTTGAGCTATATAATTATCTACTAGTGGCAAGAGCGCAAAAAGTATGGAGTTTCAATGAAAGGTGTTGCAAGAACGGGATAAATTATTCCTCTTTAGAGTTTCACTGCGTGCACTGTGTAGGTATAGTGTTAAAGTTTTACAAAAGTAATGAATGAAGGAATCTCGTAAAACTTTATTCCAAAAGTCCAGGACAGCACATGTGTATCTGCTAAGGTTGGCTCGCTATAACATTTATACCGGATTTGTTCACACTACGGGCATAAGGAGACGCAGATAGATACGTAGGTCAGCTTTAAACCTATGTTTAATATATTAGTGTAATAGTATATATAATAGTATATAGTATATAATAGTATAGTATAATTGTATTTGTTCCTAAGACCAATAAAGATTTATTATTATATTATAGTATTTCCTTGTCGTCAAATTCAACCGCAAGTCGTATAGACTTTGCATATTGTTAGATTGTCATATTTAATTGACCACTTTGTAACATAAATCAAGATATAAATGTTCAATAGAGAATACATTGTTATTGTTATATTGTCCCAATCCAATGTAAATTGTAATGTTCAGTATTGCCGTGATCTAAAGCAACTATTATCGAATCCGGCTAAAAGGAGTCATTTTGTTTGCATATTTCTTTGATATGATTCTTTGCATATTTCATATTTACTCCAGATCATTTGTATTTAAAAAAAACACTGCAACGTCAGTGTACAGGACCTATAAAAAAAAGAAAAAGACACTTTGGTTGAAAAAGTAGTTTAATATTCGTAATGAAAAGTAAAACCTATAGTTTTATTAAGCGTAATACATTCAAAATTCAATTTAGGCATCTGAATTTGTACTTGATAAAAATGATGCAACTAGCGATGAACGAAACTAGCTTTCGCCCGCGACTCCGCCTGCGTTTATGTCGGTTATCGCGGTAAAAAGTAGCCTTTGTCTTTTTTCAGGCTCCGGAGTATCTGTGTATCAATTTTTTATTAATCAGACACACAGACAGACAGAGATACTTCAGAGAGATTTCACGTGGGAAAACATTTTGTGTGATTAACAAATTGTTGTTCTTAGTCTTCTTTGCGTCCGTTTCATGTATATTTGTAAAGTCCCCCGTGACACAGTATTTATATTCTTTTTGCGGGAGCTGTTTTTTATTTAAAAAGAAAAAAAACGCAAGGGAACAGGGGTGTTAGCGATTGTAGAAAGAGATTACATGCTTAATACTTGCATCTTGTCTTCATAATCTAACATAACATTATAAAATTCACGAGATAGACGAACTAACCATGTAAAATAGGACAAGCCTAAATCTGCCCCAGATTTAGACTACTGAAAAGTATTTTGATTTGAGAATTTTATAATGTAGAATTTAAATACCAAGTCAAACCTTCTTTCCTTACTTAGCGCTGTAGACATACAAAAAAACAAGTTATTACGATTTGAAATCAACATGCTGTCCTGAAAAAGGACCTTGACAAATAAACAGACGGGCAATATAAAAAATATATTAAGTATCCTGTTTCATCATATTCATCATGTATCATACGGTAACGCAAGCAAGTTACGCAAGAAAAGGTTAAGAAAAATATAACCCAACCACATTAAAGCTTTTTATTAAATTTATATGGCCTATGTCATTTGGGGCATTATTGTATGTATTATTGTATGCAAATGTATTGACACCTTATTTATCAAAATCGGTTCTGTTGTACGTACATATCTAGTCTGCCAAAACTACAATCTTTCCTTTTGGCTTCGCCACAGTCGGATAAAACAGTCAACAATAATTTTCATTTGATATCGTAATTTTCATTCAGTAACCAGCAGTTGGTGTTGATAATCTTACATTATATAAAATACTAGCTTTAATCCTCATGTATGTCAGTTATTGCGTATTGTATCTTTAGAATATCTGTATACCAAATTTAGTTTAAATAGGTTCAATAATTTTGGCCTTAAAAGCGCTACAAAGAATGATTTGTTGAAGATTCACTGACTAATAAATAACTTCTCTTATCTTATCTTATTGCTACTTACAAATCTTATAATCTTACTTTAAATAAACAATTATCTTAATTAAGTAAAAAAATATTTCAGTAAGTTTTCCCTAAGTACTCATTAAACTAACATTACTATGTCTCCATGTTTGTGCATTGCTTTTTGATAATAACTTCTCACCTAATTGCAATATCTACAGTTTTGCTATGTTTATTGTTATTGCTACACTTTTGTGATTCTTGAATCCTAATACTAATGTAGATTATGAATGTCTTTTATGGTTTTCTTTCTAGCCTTCTAACGAAAGTATGATCGTCGATGATTTTATAGTCATAATCCCTGTACGTGTAAAGATTCTCTAGCTTCGCTTCATTGTCCTTAGCTCGAATTTGGTATATAACGGGAGGCACTCGACGTATACCCGAATCGGCGGAGAGGGTCGCGTAATATTCATCCTGAAAATAAGAAGTAGATTTTCTTTTAAAGTGTCAACCGAATTTAATCGTATACGTTAAGTATTTATAACGAAAAATAAACATAAAGCTTATACCAATAACAAATTGTAAAAATAATTATGTTGCTTTTTAAAAGGTTCATTATTAGTCTAAACGATAGAATAAAGGAAAATACCATATTGATACATTTTAATTTAACTAGCTTAAACTTTAACTTGTTGCTACCAGTTGCATTATTAATATAGATCAAAAAACGGAAAAAAAGCTATTGATTATTGTATGGAGGCCACCTAAAAATTTTTTTTATTTTGTTTTTAGTGCATAATATCTGAATACCGCGGTGTTACCCGCGGTTATTATTGTAAATCGCGGGTAACGCCGGGGAGCGAAGCTGGTCTAAAAAAGTTATATTACCTAAGCTACTTCTTAAGTCTTTGGCTTTCTGCCAGTGAAAGTACCGTCAAAATAGCTCCAGCCGTTCCAGAGATTACCCGGAACAAACAGACGGACAGACAGAAAAAATAAAATGCATTTGTAAGTAACGTATATACTTTCATTTGCATTTTATAAAAAACTTGTTAATTTGATATTACACATACCTCAATTTTATTTATTTGTATAGATTTGTTGTTATAGCGGCTATTAAGAGAATCTGCGAAAATTTATAACTACGAGAATATATATCATATTATAAAACATCCTTACCTCTTTGTATGCTAACAGATGTATAAAAGACGGAGGTAGTTTATATTTGGATATGTGTGCCATATTTTTCTCCCACTCTCGCATCATCTCAGACTCGGAAGGCAGCGTAAAGTTACCCTTTATCAGTGCAGTTGCATACCGGGCCTTAAAATTAATCATGATATCAACTATTTGTTTTAAGATTTTGTAAATTAGTCTTTGTTCATCTTCATTAACATTATCACATATAAAATAGTATTTTCCACATATTTAGATTTACAAAGTACAATCTAAGACGCCTATGCATGTGGTATTCACTTTTGGGACCATAGGACCTATAGTGCTTACAATGTGGCTTTCTATAGATAAAAGAGCTTTCAAAATCGTTCAGTAGATCCAAACAGCGGTTACCACCTGTAAACTCATTAACTTTACCTCTTTATAGTACTAGGATAGATACACTGAAATTTAAATTCTTTGAATTTGTTTTCATTTCATGTATCTTGTTTGAGACATTCATATTCGCGACCCTTGATATTTTGTTCCAAAAACATTACCAAATGACACTTGACCTTATTTCATAAGTTCAATCAATTCTAGGACAAACCCAAAGTTAACACGATAAGAGTTCGATAAGACAGAGGTGACATTAACCAAATAACGTTATTGCACATGTCCGCATACATATTTAAATAGCTCTTACCTGTGCATCTATGGCAATAACTAAACACGCTCTAATTGTTAGTCCAAATATCATCATTGTAGGTTGCCTGATATTCACCATGTGCCGATGCAGTGGATACAAGACCTTTGGTTTTGCCGTTAAGCCACTGGTTTCGTCTAAGAACGGGTAGTTGTATTCGAAACCTGTAAAATCAGGTAGGAATTAGAACAACTTTCTTTGATTGTTCAGGTAAATAGTTTAAAGACCTGAAGCTATAACCGGAAATGTAATGGAATGCTAAAATGGAATCGATAAATTCAAGTTACAAGTTGGCGATCCTGACTTGTTTCATCTATTGGTATCCCGAGTATACCTTTCATATTTTTGTTATAGGCATAATTGCTTCTTTATTATCGAATTTCCATTAAACACACACAATGAGCTCAGTTAATGGTAAATGTTTTTCCCTCTAATGCGAAGTGGTACCAAAATTATTTTTAATAATTGTTTTTAGTGTAGAATACGCTTCTGTTAAACTCCACAGTATGTGTAAGTGTAATGAATAATATTATATGATCAAGCTGTCTAAAAAAATACCTTTCAATTACATGTAAATTACTAGATTTCACACTAACTTATTACAAAGAAAAAGGATCTTTTCATAGTAAATTTTCAACAAACATATATGAATTTAATCATTTATGATTCACCTGTGCAGTAAATAACATCATCTACTTCTTCAAACGTTCCATCGACGAAAATAGCGCCAGTCTCGTTAAACTCCTTAATATCTGGTTTCTTCACATAATTGGATGGGAATTGTGTTCTGAATGTAACTCTAGAGTGTCGACTGTGAATAAGAGACTTGCTTATCTCGGCCACATTTATTCCGATGTCCATACCTGAAGGCCCCCCTCCCACTACCAACACGCGACGGTCTTTGTAAGGGTCCGTTACTCTATAATCATGGCTATGGATTATTGTACCTAGAAAAATGACACGTATTATCAAACTAAACTAATTTACCGACAAACTGAAAGTCACTTTCTCTCTTTTTTCAATTAGATACACAAGACGGTTTGTATTTTACTTCGTGTAATCGATTATGAAGCCCCAAGGAGAGTAATGCATTCAACAATCGAAGCATTTAGAATTTATAATATTAGTATTTCAATTGCTAGTTACCGTTGAACAAATGTTCACCAGGAATATTAGGCATTTTAGGTTTACTGCAGTGTCCATTACCAACAATAACGTAATCAAATTCTTCTTCAAATACTTCCTTTGTAATTACGTGTTCATATTTTACCTTCCATGTATCATTGTTTCTGGTTACTAAAATTACATTATGTAGAAACTGGAAATATAAATAGCATTTAAAATTACAGTTTATTTAAGTAGTTACATAAATTAAATGTAACTAATACCAAAGATCGCTTTGTTGGTCTTGCGGAGGTCTACTTATCGATTCCTGTTTCGGGACGTAAGTGGGTTTGGTTTTTACCCAACTGCGTCAAAAGGATGTATGTATATTTCTTTGGCTGAATACAGCCCAAATGGCTGGACGGATTTTGACATATAACGTGTTGTTGACTTCGTTAGAATTGTGGTAGTGTCACCACTACATTTATATTATTGTTTTAAAATAAATTGTCAAATAGCGTACACATTTTATTACGACTACGGGATTTGAACTCAAAAAATGATTTTTAAAGAACTTTATAAAACTAAAAATAATTATTACAGAAACAAAAAACCCAATGTAATTAAGTCAGTCAAACCTAACATTGATTGTGTTACTTGTTTTTCCCTTTTTTTTGTTTAGTTTTAAGGTTTTTTGTTTCTATAAATAATTATGTTTCCTTAAAATTTTTAATAACAGTTTAGCATATGGAAGTTTGGCGGTGTTTCACACACGTCCTCCTCAGATAATAATGATGAGTGATGATTGATTTTTCGTAAATCAGTCATCAATCGACATCTTAAAGAGAATTAGGCTTAGCCGGGAATCGAATTCGAGATCTCAGGCATAGCAGTCACATACACTACCTACCTACGCTAATTTTAATTAAAATGTTCAGTTTCTTACTTTCTCTAATTAGTAATTATTATCTATGTACCTTAATGTATTTCACTATGTCGAAGTGTTTTGCATAATCCTGTATATAGTGGTAGTAATCTTTCCACGACGGGAATGACGGCAAAGATTCTGGTAGCGGATATCCTCCAAGAACCATGGTCGGTTTTGGAAGATTCGTCCTAGAAACACACTATACTAATTAGTATAAATTATTTAAAAACATGTAGGATGAAAGAGGTACCTATGATTTACTAGGTAGTAGAGAGACGCTAATTTCAGCACGAACGGGTTGTTTCGATCAGTAGGGTACTATCCTTTCACAATGATCAACTCAAAATGACAGCCTACGTGCTGTCGTTTTTCCAGATGCAGAAGCATCTTAATAGGCCGCCATAATGTGCATTCGTAACGAGTAAGATGACCACTCTTGGATTGTGCTCATGCTTTCTATCAAGCTGATCAGGCAGTCACCTTAGCAGGGTCATATAAAGTTCCACATAAATTACTAAAATAATCTTGGAATATCAGAGGAATGTTAAGATCTCTAAACCTTTATGAAGGAATACTCGAATGAACAAAACTTACAAGTTTCTCAAGTTATCAGTTTCGCGACTCACCAGGTTTCTAATTCACCAGATTTTGTAGAAGTGACCAAACATTTATCTTTTAATTTCTGATGTGATTTGAAAACACAGATTTTCAATTCGGATAAATCTGAAGAGCTGCTAAACTGGTGAATTAAAAATCTATTAGTCTGTGCATAATACTTTTGGCTAAAGGATTTGTTAGTTAAATTATTGTTAGATGTTTCAAACAATCAACAAAATTTAACGGCCTGATTCATGGACGTTATTTAAGTATGAGCAACGATCTTGTGTAGTTTGAACTTGAAGACCTTAAGTTTAAAGGTGAAAATAACACAAAAACATTGCTGCTTTTGGTTAATAATACAATTTCATATTAGTTTCATACCTTAAGTCTTTGTACATGCTGGTGTGTATAGGTAAACCGTTTTCATCAGTGCCTACGCGGGGCTCATACCGCCAAGTGCCTCCGAGGTATTGCGTTGCTTCGAAAACTGTAAAATTGATGCCTTCTTCCTTCAAGTATCTTGCTGACGATATTCCCGATATCCCGGCTCCAATAATACATACACGTTTTCTCTGGAAAAAATTAGAAATGAAAAAATCCACTTATGATCGTACATCGTGCATAAGACATCCGATGCACATTTTCATAACTATACTTAAAACGTCTCTTAGAGCGATCTTATGTAGGTGGCCCCTAAATTTTAAGGGAAGTCTAAGCGCTTAGATGTCGCCTTAAGGTATTGCAAAGGGTTCTCCTTTAAGGGCTCATTAAATTTAGGAAACGTTGATGTGTAATTTAAATAAATGAAATAGCTTGATGTTTATGTAAAGATTTTGAAACTAGGTATACAATGACAAAAGTTTCATTTTACAACATTTTATTTAAATCTGAATATTTACTTAAAATCTTAATAATATATATAAATCTCGTGTCACAATGTTTGTCCTCAATGGACTTCTAAACCACTTAACCGATTATAATAAAATTCGCACACCATGTGCAGTTCGATCTAACTTGAGAGATAGGATAGTTTAAATCTCAAATTATAGTACCCGGTAGGTGGCGCTGCGAACAAGCTATGGGATTTCAAATTCGGGCGGTACGAAGTTCGCCGGATCAGCTAGTATATTATAAAAAAAGAATATCTCAAGTTCATCTTATCATATAATTACAAATTATATAATTTCGTCTTGCTATTTTGTTTAAACTAAATGTATTACTAATTTAATGATTAAAAAAAAGATTTTGCGCGTATTTAATTATTGCGTAAATTATAAGATAACGTGAGTGGTTTAAAAATAAAGTATAGCACACGAGATATCAACATGACCTTGAAATTATACATTGTATTCATTAAATTGTTTCTTGATTCTCTGGCTGAAGAGATACGTGCAGCACCTCCATTGGGCGATGCATTTCGGTGTCGAATCTTTCTTCTCACCCAGCACTTCTCCAGGTCAATTGTTGACATCCAAACCCTATATCAATCTGTCTGGCCAACATGGTATAGTAGGGGAAGGTCCAATCCATGGTAAAGTAGCCAGGAAAGGCCTATGTTCAACAGTGGACTTTTAAAGGTTTGCTGTCAGTTAGACGGCGGTCATAGATACATATAATACGTATTTTACTTCGGCGAAGTCAAAAGTAAGGATAATAATTTTGACAGTCTCTATATGTTTGTATCTATCATCATCAATAGTCTTGGAGACTGCTGGACAAAGTCCTCTCCTCCGCGTGTGACAGACGTCACCCAATTTGAGAGTTTGAGCGGAGATGGCGAACGCATCAGTGCGGACAGGCGCTGGGAGGGGTCCAGATGGAGAATGGTTCTCTGGACTCCTCCTAAAACTCGGGCGCATAGAGGGCATACCATGTGGTTTTAGTCGGATCGATTGATTGATACTCCGTTTGTCGCAGTCCTCGTTAACTTTCCTATCTAACACTGAAATCAGTGACCACGTTAACTCCAATTTTCAAGTCGGATAATCTGAAATTAGCGCGTTTTACAAAATAAAAAAACTCTTGAGTCTATAATAAGCTTAGAATAAAAAAAAATCCAATAAAAGTTTTTATTTTAAAATAACCGACTTCAAAACACATCAAACGCAAACTTCCTGCCTAGGACACTGAAAAGTGTAAAATAAATTAGCTGATTTTGATTAGCTTTAATTATTATAAGAAAGTTCTAGTCAATACCTAATTATCTAATAATTTAAATAAAGTAAACTTAGGTATAGTGTGCTAGTTACTAAAAATCTGTTTGAAGTCGGCGCCAATCCGAATAGATTTATGATAATTTTCGTACATTCGCCCCCGCTACATTGTTTACATCTATACAAATAAATAACTAAACATACATAAAAAAACTTTTTTAAAAGAATAACATTACATTAGTTTTAACAGTACAGTAGGTATTGGAATTTTTGACTTCCCTGACTGTTTTGCAAGAGATGGTATTATTTTTTAACGATTTACAACTACAAAGAAAAACGTTTAAACGCTCTTGAATGAACTAAGATACGAAAAGTGCACACGAAAATGTTGATAAAGTTACTGCAGATAAATATCTTGACCTCATTATAATTATTGATCATGTAGCAGGACTGAATTTTACACTTGTTCACAAAAAACTGAATCATCCCTGTTTCGAATTGTACCAATGAAGCAAGAAAAAAATGTTATGGATTACACAAAATCCATTTTAATTTACACAAATAAATAAACTTGAAGTGTTTGTTTGAAGTTCAAATTAACAGCTTTTCATTAAATGACGCATATTAAAGAAAAACGACACATGCTTTTTTTTAAATTTATTGTCTCTCTATTTGAGTTCCGGCCAATGTGTGAAATAGCTGGAATGATTTTGAAGGGACTTTCACTAACACAGGGCTGATATTATAAGAAGTGACTTAAGCTGCTTTTTCAGACTAGCTTAGCACCGGAGTCCTGTGTGCCCATTAGTATTAAATACAAATAGTATAAATTCGAAAGGTATTCTGTTTGTCTGCCTGTTACACTTTCGTGGTTAAGCCGCTGCACTGATTTCAGTTTGAAAGTGGACCAATGAAATTATGCATGGAACTTCTATTTAACCGACATTAAACCAACATTAAAACTAGTAGAAAAAGTAGACAATTCTTGGATGATGTTAATTACTCTTAATAAATTTGCTGCTTGAGGTTGTCATTTTACCTTCATTAATTTATATATATGTAACTTAGTCTAACTGTATAAGTTATTCTCTAAATTATTTGTTTGCAAGTATTTTATAAATACGTCTTATCTTAAAACTGACCCTTCGTTACCAAGATAAAACGAAAGTTATTGCCTCATTGATTTATGGCTATTTATATTTTATTTAGTCACTCATTCGTTTTATTTTTGTTGGAGATTCAATTACAACATATTATTATCTATCAAATTGTTAAAATGTGAAGAACTGTTGATCAAGAGAAATAGAAATTGCGCTATAAGACGTAGTTGACATCCAGTAGTGCACGATTTCATAAAAAAAATTGAAACATTTACTATAAGCTTTTCCCGCGTTTTTGATCGCGTGTATATCTAAAATCGTTTTAATAATTTTTCGGATTAATAGGTAGGAATAGCCAATCACACTCCCAAATATTGTGGTTTTTTTTGTAAAAGAATTTTCAAAAGCGGTTTAATAGCTCCTGAGATTGCCCCCTACAACTTTATGAACTACCACAACCACAATAAAAATCTTTTTGATACTAGTATAGATCAAATATTGAGAAATAATGGCTTTATTTTTTCAATTTACGAATACACGTAAGGTAAAGCGTGGGCTAATTATAGGCCTGTATGAAATCAGTAAATAATGGAGATTCAATTACAAGTAATTTAAGTTATAATGGACAAATATAGTAGTAATAGTTAAAAACTTCCCAGTAATACGTATCTCACGTATTCTATGACTCATCAAAGAGCATGGAAAAATCTACATTATCTGGTCCATTATCACACTTTTCAGATACATATTACAAAGATAAAACTCTTACCGTAACATTGGCACTAAATCCATAACTTATTTGCAACAACACAAAGAGCACATAGATTATACTCATTTTTATTATAATTCGGTACAAATACACGACAATGGTGACGGCTACGCACAGTTCTCTGATATAATAGCTATCATATATCGGGACTCAAGTTCAACTCGTATCATTAACCTGTTATATAATAAGCTATGAGAATAAATATTTCTATTGATCTAATACATTCATAAATAGCATGATGACAAAACTAAATATTAACTCGAGACTTTGTTTAGAAATGTGCGCTGAATCCCCGTTCGTTACCTTTTAAAGGAAAGTGTTAGTCATATGAGGATGTCATTCGACTAATATTTACACCCTCAAAAAGGTGCCTCGAATTTATATACCAATACCGTGTTATTGACAAAGTCAGGACAGTAAATATTTTTAGGATATTTCCACAAATTACGAATGATTTATCATATTTCGTTAAGGTTATAAAAGGTTATATTTTTTATTCGGATGCATACATCTTCCAAATAATTTTATTATAGTTCAATATTACTTTTCTTAAAATATTTGAAGTGTACAAAATTAAAGTTTGTACACCAACATTGATATCTCTACATCTGAAGCTAATGTATATTTACATGACCTTGAACAAGTGGTCGTGTATTGATAACAAAATATGTATGTATTTTAAATTATCAATATTATCTTACACATCTCTTGTACGTGTAAAGTACCTAGCCTACTAGGCTTGCAAACTACTTAGAAAACTAAATCCCTACCAATAATATAAATGAAAAAGTAACTCCGTCTGTCGGTTATGCTTTCATGGCTATAGCAATGAACTAATTAAAATGAAATTTGGCAAGGAGGAGATGCTTTCAGTCTGGAAAAAGGACATAGTCTACTTATTACCATGGTCATAAGCTAATAACCGATATGTTTTAGCTTATAATCAGTCATAATTCTATTGATTGTATAGAATTTTCTCATCATTTTTAGGGTTTCGTAACTCAAAAGGAAAAGATCTCTTTGCTCTCTGTGTGTCTATTTGTCAAGATCCTTTATTTCGGGAACACGTGAAGGTATCTATAATAGTTGAAATTTAAACCGTGTACCAGTACTCAGCTCTATGGTCTCCTGAAGTTGTAGTATAAACACATATTTCGACGCTCCCAAGGCACAGATTAATAAATAGTTCCCAAGGTAAGTAATTAAAAGTCAGAGGGTACTTCCCGTTAGCCTAGACCTATGAAATAAGATAGTAAGATTGTTATAGACTGCCAATACAGGTAAGAAACTTTACATTTGTAGTTAAATCTAAAGAAAAAGTAGGTCTATATTTTATAGGGTGTCAATGGTCAAATATGGTGATTTGAAAGAGGTTAATGTGTAAATTGCAATTTTTTTTTCCGACGCGTTAGTTCTTATGTTACAAAAAGATATCGAATACGAAAAAAATACCGTTTCCCTCCTTATTCCCGAAGTCTGTGAAATAAAAAATCTAAAATAATTCTAATTACCTAATATCTAGATATCTGAGAAAATGTTGGTAAGTAAATAAACAAATCTTACGTCAAACGTGAGAGTAGGTTCCTTCCATCGTCGTATTAACATAAGGGTAAATAATAGTTATTGAGGTAAAAGCATAATCAATTCCGTAAATGTAGGAATACGTGACTTATTAAAGTAAAAATTCCCCACACTAATTAAAGAAATATTATTACAAATGTTCAAAAACTGTTCTATAAAGTGGGAAGGTAAATTATTTAATTTTATGTATATACTTATATCCATATTTAGAACATAACATAATTTAATGTTAAGCACTTATGGATCATTTTAATTGTGAATAAAAAATCCGTCAAGTGCGTGTCAGGTAACGTATTGCATAGGGTTCCGTAGTCACCCATGATGACACCTGGATTCAAAATCGTATCCAATGAAAAATTATTATGTTAACCTTTTGCTTCGTTATTTTTGTACAAAGTATTCCAAGTAAGTGTATTTTACTAAAACTCCTGAACTAACAAAGTTGTCTAAGCCGTTACAGTTTCTATTTAGTTCATCACATGGACTACAGTCATGATTTTTTTTCCAGCCAGCTGATTAACTTTTAGGGGGAAGATTGGGGACTTCCCTGTTTTAACAAATAAATACGCTTTAAAGTTAAAAAAAAACTCGCAAACGACTATTCTAAAATAAAATTAAAAATTCTAAAATAACCAAAAATTACATCTGAATATAACATCTCAATGCGAAATTTGGATAATATATATTAAGACTATTGAGAGACGAACTCAAGGTTAGCTAACCATTTATAGATTTATTTTTATGCCACTAGATATTTGCAAGCCTAATCATAATGCGAGAAGCCCCAAATCGATCACAGTAGTGTGCAATGGGAGAGGCCTATGTCCAGCAGTGGACTGCGATAGGCTGATGATGATGATGATGATGAATCATAAAAAGAAAATATTTTTAATGTCCTAACTCAATTACGGTGAAACTTTTCATATATTTTTTATAGCCAATGTCATCCAGTTAATTTTTACGAATTTATTGACACCTCATTCATTAAAATGAGTTCAACAGTTTACATATGTTTACATTGGTTTCGCCGTAGTTGGGTAAAAATAGCCAAGCTAGTAGATAATTATACTATTAATCAGGCTGGCCTGTCCCGGCCCTGCTTAAGGACGTACTCCTTGATATAAACATACTCGTACCTATGTATCCTTATTGCGCAAAAGATGGATATTAAAAGGCAGTCAATTACAACTTACAACATGACTAATAGTTGCATGCTACTTTAAAGATAAACAATTTATAAAGAAAACCACAAGTATGTTGAATTTTCTTACGTAGTGGAATATAAAATGCAGTGCAAAAACTCCGTGCCAACTCCAAATTGGTAAGGTAAATAAAGTGCAAACATAGTTCTATTTTAATCTGAGTTTGATTATCTGTTACACCTTGTGAGATTAGACCTTAGAAAATGACATGCGCTAGTTTTTGTCACGATAACTGACATAGATGCGGGCGCAATCACGGGCAAAAACTAGTATACTATGATAAATTAATATCTAGCTACTACTACTCCGTCACATGTAGAGAGGTGCAACTCAAGTTTATGGGTATATTGTCGTCCACATCATTCAACTTCGAGGTGCAAATTAGATTTACAAGGGCCTATTCGATGCCGACAACTGTATTATATTTTAAATTGACCATGAAAAGAATTTGAGTGGTGCACGGTGTCCTAGTATACGCAAAACATTTTTACAAAAAGTAGATAATCCTAACATAGAAGTGATAAATGCTGACTTTTATTTCACAGGAGTTCAATTCCAATTATTTCCTAATGACGATAAAAAATCCAACCTCAAATGACAGGATTTGTTCTGTCGTGTTTTGTTGGTGAGTATGAGACCGAAGGCCAAATAATGCAGTATCATCATAATATGCCACCAAAGTGTGGATCACTCTAACATCATCCTCGTTGTGAATGCAGACAATCTGACATCTCGGCATTCACAAATTTCTCGGCTTTCCAAATCGCTTAAATATAAAAAAATATTCCGCGACGTATTCCTATAGATGAATTACTAGTGCATGTATGCATGTATTTATAAACTTTAAACGAAGCTTCTCTGTGGAGTATTTAATGGCTGAAATGAATGTTAAAACAAGGAATTCGTCAAATTTGGTTTTCTAAATTATAGTTTTTTCCTATTTATCTAATTCTGTCATTTAAATTTTACATGTGTATTATGTGGTGTGGATTAAGAATACAGAGTGTCACCACCCCTATTCATCCCACGTGGGTGTCGTAAAAGGCGACTAAGGGATAAATTACGCAATACAATATCAATGTAAACAGAAGGAAAACTTGAAACCAACCCTTTTTTT
Organism: Phragmatobia fuliginosa; assembly: GCA_932526445.1. NCBI lineage: Eukaryota > Metazoa > Arthropoda > Insecta > Lepidoptera > Erebidae > Phragmatobia > Phragmatobia fuliginosa. The sequence goes on along the minus strand of OW052074.1, from coordinate 9,976,110 downwards.
TTTTTTAATGTGTGAAAAATCATCATGGACCGTCACCCCACCGGGGGTTACGGTGGGGTGGTGAGTCGGACTTGAACCGACTAAAAAACACACAGTGTGCCCTCTCCGCGCTTCTCCGTTTAGGAGGGGGAGAAGTCCAGGGTGGGATCTCCTTCTGAACTTCTCCAGCGCCTGCCCGCTCCTGATGCGGGCACCGTCTCTGTACGACGACCCTCTCTTAGGCGGCGTCCGGCACACACCGACGCCGCCCCCTCGCGGCTGGCCACATAGTGCGGGTGGAGGGAAAACCCGTCCCGTCCACCCGCGGCCACACTCAAGGCGGCATGAGGCGCAGATGTTCGCGCCTCCGCCGCCCGAGTCGCCGGCGGCGAACTTGAAATCAACCCTATACCAACCCGTCTGGCCAGCGTGGTATAGTAGGCCAAAACCTCCTTTTCAAGGAGAGGCCTATGTCCAGCAGTGGACTGTTAAAGGTCGTTGATGATGTGTATTATGTCTTGTTTTTTATGGTTTAGTTGTGCACGATGAGTTACCTAAATCCTACTCTGCTATAAAGTACAGCAGATCCTGAGGGTAAGAAGGTAAGACACCAGTTATAGGACTTAGCGATCCAGACTTTGGTAAGAACGCCTATTGTACTGTTACTAGGTATAATATGTTTTGTTGTTAAAATAGGATCGTTTATCAATCTATTATTGACTTATTAAAAAAATGTTACTTGACTTATAATACCTATTCTAATCTAAATTTGAACTGCTCTCTGAACGTTAGATTTACGTGGATAAATTCTTTCGCTGATAAAATACATAAATTGGGAAATAAACACATTATACTATTTTATCTTATTATTTGTGCTATACTATAACATTCGGACCCTTCACTAGATTAGCCAGACGAATTTGGAGGGTCGCGGGAATCACGCCCGCCCATTTGTTGAGTTTCACCCGAACGTGAATAATATTAAAGTTTTCGTTTTGAATCTTGCGAATATTGATGATAATAGCTTTCACCCGCGGCTCCGCCCGCGTGGTTGTTGGTTTTCGCGGTAAAAGGACAAACATTTTTTTTTATTCAATAGATTTTATCCATGCGAGAGATTCTTTTAAATTTTATCTCGTTTAAATAAAAGAAAATGCTAACTTATATTTCAAATTTGAATTCTCAATATTATTTGATTTTACTACCTAACCTTAAAAAATATACATAGTCTCTGTTTAATTTAACTAAACAAGAAACGAGGAGTGTATAAAAAGTCATGTTATGTACAATAGAAACTTGGAACAATTTACCTGTTAATTTATCTTCATAACTCAATAGTTGGGAAACCCACTGTGTCAATTAACGCTGACACGTAGGCATTTAATATCGAAGAGCCTACATTCAGTAGCAAATTAACATGGAATTCACCCTAACAAGTAAGAGGGATGCCACTTCTATTAAATTTTCTGCTAATTGATAAATACTTGACCACTGGCGTGTGTAATCGAATGTTCATACACGTTACAGAATATTCGCGTAATTTGAATTCTAGCTTTGAAGTGTTAAAGTCGGTTTTGTTGTATTGCAAATATTTCGGTAATTTCTTGCTAAAAGGTACATGTTGGTCACTTTGTAGGTTATGAAAAGGTGTCTAATAAATTAGAGAGTCATTTTATGTATGAATATTAAATGTATTTTCCTCCTATTCCACTGTAATGTACTGTAAGTCAGCGGTTACTTTTGTCTGTATACCTACCATTGTAATATAAATGTTGTCTCACGTGAGCTGAGCCTCAAGGTTCTCTTGACTCTGGTGGTGATGTTATTTAAAATTGCATGCTTATACCTATTAGCAAAGAAGCTATTTCTAAAATTCTTTAATAATTTTCGTTGCTCGTCTCTAAACCTCTCAGTAATAAAAGCCCTACCACTTTAGCCAATTTAAAATACTATAAACGTAAACGATAATAGAAAACTTATAAACGTATAGGAGTGACACTATCTCAACGCTAAATCAGCTGGTCAAAACAAAATCTTAGCCAATAATACAAAATAAAATAGGTGTGTAGTAATTAAAGAAAAAGAGTCGACGCTAAATACCTGCATCTGGTCTAAAAGGGCTTCTATCTTACAAAGAGATACTTATAGATAAATATAAGTTTTCGATTGTTGGTTTTAGGAGTCAGTTTATTTAAAAATGTTTTAATTTAAGATCATGTTGGCACCAGATTGTGACATCACCGTTTGAGACCTGTAGATTTAAAATAATCACATTTTGGACTACATATGGTCCGCACATGAAGCGGTGTAATACACAGCAGTATAGAAATCCAGTGTTAAAGTAATTATTTTCTTATGCTTCAATTAGTGAGGTTACTGGAAGTCTTCCCTCCCCTTGCCACCTCTCTTTCGGGAAGATATTAAAAGTCCGGGTGCACACTTTCTTTCATAATGCGTTTACTCGTAAAAGACACATCCTGACACATATTATCGCTTATTATATTGGCTTATTAGTTGATCTAAAACATATTATGAGCGTAAACCAAAATTCATACCTACACTCGGTTCCAAAAATAACGGGTCAGTAATAACGGGTCAGTCACATAAACCCGAATATCTCCCGAACTACGTATGTCATCCTAATGAAACGAAGACTGTTCAATTGAGAATTTAATTATACAGATAAAAAATAAAATAAAACTTAGTTACACCCACAATATTAATCTTAAATTAAAAAAAAACTAAAGTAGTCATATTTTTCTTAAGATTACATTTTTTTTATGATTGTTTTTTTGCTGTTTTTCATCACTTTCTTCATTTAATACTTTGTATTGCCTCCACGTGATGAAGCCTCCAGTGATGAAAAACAGCAAAAAAACAATCATAAAAAAAATGTAATCTTAAGAAAAATATGACTACTTTAGTTTTTTTTTAATTTAAGATTAATATTGTGGGTGTAACTAAGTTTTATTTTATTTTTTATCTGTATAATTAAATTCTCAATTGAACAGTCTTCGTTTCATTAGGATGGCATACGTAGTTCGGGAGATATTCGGGTTTATGTGACTGACCCGTTATTTTTGGAACCGGCTATATTTTAAAAACATATAATATAACTTCAATATATTACGGTATAAAGCTTTAGAAATGGAGCTGTTGCCATGTATGTCAACTTCATATGTGTGCATATACAATATGGAGTATAAGTGTGTATTTTCAGTAGTTATCTAGTACCCACAGTACAAGCTCTGCTGCTTAGTTTACGACTAAATGGCGCTATGTCAGTATATATTTTGTAAGGAGAACAAACAGACTAAGATTAATATCTAAAATATCGGAGCATAAGCAGGTTTCTAATAGACTGAATATTGACACAATTCAATTATTTGATTTTCATTTAGTGGAGAATAAAAAATTGAAATATACAAATACATTTCGCAAATGATATATCGCATATATATTATGGAAATAATAAAATAATATAAATAATAAATAATATATTGGAATGTGTTTACTACGTTTTTAAGTACCTATGTAATAGTTAAGTAAAATCCTCTACCCTATCGACCTTATATAGGCCCCGTGCTGTATTAGGTACATTGGCGACTTTGGCTTATGAAGTAAGTTCTTTTCTTGAAGTTTTATTTGTTTTTATTATTTTTCTGTGTGTTGTATTTATTAGATCTTAAGAGCAGGTTGCTCAAATGCCATCCTGGTCTGGTGAAATTTAAATTACATTTTCATAATAATAACAAAACAAACAAGTAAATAGTGTCAGATAAACGGTAACTTTTATACCAAAATACACCATTAAAACTATCACAGTGAAGCGTGCAATTGCAGACCACCTCATTAGATTTGCGAGTGTCCGGCGCCGGATCCACAAAGGACAACTTGACTGACCACTGTGAAGAGATACCACACAAACGGGTTGTCCACGCGGAAATATTATTCTAAAGTGTCTTTGAGAAACTGTTTTGCGGTGACACCTCGTTTGAATTGTTAGCTGGTTGTTAGCCGTACGTACTTATAACAACCTATTTATTCACAAGAGATGCCGCATACCATTTATTTCACTCACTAATACATCTACAGGATTTATATTCGGAATTTAGGGAACATACTACATTTATGAGAGGACATCACCATAAAATACCAATATTACATTAAAAAACATGGGTAACATACAATATTGCGAAACACATCACTATAACAGTTATAGTACCTTACAGAGCATGTTAAACTGTCAGTCCCGGTTGTCATAAACATCGATGGTAATCGTTATTATGAATTCATGGCTAAAAATATACTTATAACTAGTTTAATCTTCGGATTCAGTTCGCTCTCAGAGTTGCGACGAGCCGCAACAGTCGCTCCTTGAAAAAATCAGTAAAAGAAATCAGGTACAACTATTATTAACAAGTAAGGTAAATGCAAAGTTAATAATATGTATATTATTATTGCTAAGTACTATTCTGAAGGAAAACTTGAAACCAACCCTATATCAACCCGTCTGGCCAGCGTGGTATAGTAGGCCAAAACCTCCTTTTTAAGGAGAGGCCTATGTCCAGCAGTTAACTGTTAAAGGCTGTTGATGATGATGATGATTCTGAAGGTAGTAGAGCCACGTTGATTTTAACACGAATGAAGACTAACCTATAGTCACAGCATTTGTGCTGTCTTGTTTGGTTGGTTGCAGAATCATCTCAATAGGCAGCCATAGTATGGGTCACCATACTGCATTGTCTGCATTCGCAATGAGTCTGGTGACCACTGCTCTTAAATTGTACTTAAGCCCGCCAAAGTGACTTTACTCTGCCTGATAGAAATTTGGCAGGCTGATATGCAAAAAGCTCCACATTTTAATGATTACCAAAACGAAACATACGAAATACCACTTGGAACGTGTCATTCTGAAAATAATCCTAGATCTACAACTATTTATAAATACCTCTTAAATATGCCCTGTTAATACAAAAGATAAAATATTGTAGTTTGATTCCAATAATGTATAATAATAGCGTTGAAGCCGGCTGCGTAATATGGAGACGGGGCGCAATTTGTCGCTGTAATGGAAAAATTCCGTGGAAATAGGTTCGCATAGGCGATTTGCTCCCACCTCACTTTCAGCAAGACCAATAGATTTATTATCCATTGTAATATTTATTACAACAGATTTTATATTAACCGGTTCGACTGCACTGTTGGCGTATGATATTCTAATGCACTGAATGTTTTGGGATCAAATCCCACATGGCTAACACTTATTTGACCCATACTTTTTATCCTGAGTCTGGGTGTTCTTTGTGTCCGTTTCATATATGTTTGTGAAGTCCCTCGTAATACATAATTCAACCCTTATGCGGGTGTTAATTTAAAAAACAAACGTCGGACTAACAAAAATACTGGTTTATATAAAGATTGAGATATCGATTACTGAGTATTGTAAGTAGAAACTCCATTTCTTCGAATCATCAAAACCGGTTACTTGACTTTTAGTACTATCGTTAGCCATAGATACCGAAGATTCATCAATCATACGAACTGTGCCGCCCCTAATAATACCTACTCCGGGAGAGAGAGAGTCAAGGAGATGATAGGGCGGGACTGGGAGAGGCTTAGAACTCTCCTGGTTCGCATGACCTAAGAACGGGTTCGATACTGCAGAGGTCGTAGAACGATCTCCGTTTACCATATGAGTGTGTCTGAGATCCTCACAGGTGAGAGGTGTGTACAAACAGGCTGCAGGGGGTGCTCTCTTGCACCATTCTAATGGCAGAAAAGGCAACATCGAAGTTCCCACACTCGGATCTGCTGACCCGAGGTACGTCAGACTTCTTTTCTATGGTACACCTTATTTCCCCGCTACAAGTACCTGACTCGTCGTCGTACTGGTTTGAGTCTGACGTAGCCACTAGTTGGTGGTATACAAAGAGATTTATAAAACAGATAAGAAAAAGGGTGCTTGGAGCTCCAGGGCATGAAAAGTAAGGCACCTTTATCTCAATTGAAAGAGAAAGAAAAAGTAGTCGATTCCTAGATAGTTTGACTTTCCCTGGGACTGCAAGGGTATCATATTTTTATAGGAACTGCTGTCGAACCTGATGTACAGGAGTTACGTATTGGAGAATTGTTTCCAAAAAAATCTTATTACTACCACTGAAATTATTACAGTATGAACTTTCTTTGTAAAACTATTCAGTTTGAGTAACATAGAAAATGATAAAAATTTATTTTCTAATATATTTCATCGGTGAATGTAATCCTCTGATACCTTTCTGGACAATGGGCGTATTAGAAATGCCAATACAAAGCCTTGAAAGAACTGTAGGTGCACGGAGACCGACAGAATGAGTCCGAGATTACATCACACAAAGGCCGGCTTACTGCCAAGAACTACGATATTTAGGGCTTAACTTACGTCTTGTCAGTGTGGAGACGTTCAGACAAAGCAAAAGAGGTTTACTGAGGTATCTACGGTAAATTATATTATATTGGCTACAATAATATGATAAAAAAGATTTCTAAGTCGGGAGTTATTACTAAATTGGTTAGAAAATGTTTTACAGTATCCCTGCTCAGTGAAAAAGTAGTGTATTCACTACCTGAACCATTTGAAATAAATCACTGTTTCCATTTTGCCATGCAATTTCTTGGACTGCGCGACCACTGAACGTAGAACATCGGCAGATAAAATTCCATGGTAGGTATAGCGAATTGCTGTAGTTTTAATTTAGTTAACATTTATGAAAATTCTGTTTAATAAATATATATTAATTACTATAATCAGAACACGTAGGTACCTACATATAAGAAGGAATATTACTTACAGTATATAGTTGTATTACTACTATTTTACTTTTCTGTCCTGAAAATTGGGAAGGTAAAAAGGCAAAAACCTTTAACATATTGTGAACAAATCGTCATGAATACGACATTCATGACGATTTGTTCATAATATGTTTGAAAAGTGCCAAAAATTAACTGTTGCTAATGCCAAGCATAAACATTTTTTTAAATTCTGTAAGTATACTATGCCCTTCGTTTTGACGATAATCTCCTGTAATTCTTAATGGAATCATACAGGTGATCGGAAATGTTTTATTTATCTTCTCACAATAGCAATGTTTCTCAAAGTTCTATTTTTCTTTTTACGTATTGCTATAATACATTTCACAGGCATTCATAAGGCACAAATTAAATTGTTGATTACTTTCTAGAATGTTGGTTTCTCTGTAAACATAATTATGTATTTGTAACGGACATATAATCTATCTGGACACACCCCGACAGTGTCCCAAGTTCCCAACCACATTGAGCAAAAGGGAAAACAAATAGCCGTCTTTTAAAACGCGGTGACGATATATTCATTAAAACTACGAACCCCTGTAATTTTATTGTATATAAACACAAAAGATTGATTATTCAGTGAACATGATATTTCAAGAAATGCTATTTTCATAATTTCGTCCCAATGGTTCACAAACGGATGCAAGATAAAATTCAAGGTGGATCATCAAAATTCTAAGGTAACCATAAATTCCAAATTTATCGACCTTATATACATTTAAAACTTTAGCTATAACTAATATTAGTATTTGTAATAAAAGATAAGAAAAAAAAATCACGAGCAACGGTATCTCGACTTCGCGTTCTAGATATCTATCTATGTTTGTATTGGATATGTTAGTATCAATACAGTTAATTTTATACATTATACAATTCTTTTTTCTACTAGTTTAAGTCTTTGGACTGTGTTATGCTGTGTGTTGTAGGCGTATATTTCAATTTGGTAATTATTCTTATAATATTGATTATTAAAGCATAGAATAAATATAATAAGTTGCTAAAAAAGCAATCAGCGATTAAATAACTGTCAGATTAAGAATTGTTATTAAATCAAGTTGTCACAGCCTTGACATAATCAGATTTTAAAACCTAGGTACTTTAAAAGAACATAGATTTTTGTAAAATTATGTGATGAATATTTCTGTTCTTTCTTTTCATCACATGTTATTCTGATGGAAATAAGTCTGTTATTTTTCTCATGTATTTAATTTAGGTTATGTTTGCTGAGCTTTGACCTAATTTTATCTAAATACTTGTTATCGTTGAAATCTTTTTAATGATTAGAAACTATTGTTTTGTTTCTTTCTAAATTTATATGTCAAAAGCCATACACGAGTATCCATCCATTCTTCTACACTGTTTAATAGTCCATAGTTGCAGGACATAGGCCTCTCCCAATGAAGGAGGTTTTGTTATACTATATCATTGTATATGTATTTATGCTCCCGTAATGAAATATCACGTTTTTTGAATAAGATGAATAATGATAAATTAACAGTGTAGACATGCAACAAAGTTTGAAAATACGTGTCCTATTTTCACTTTGAGGAAAGAACCCTAAAAATTATCCTCTGTATATGTTTCTCTAATTATCTCTTGTGAGATAAAAGTATATTTTAATTTTTCTTAAAGATAGCTAATATAAATAAAAGGTTGACTATCATGTGCAAATGTAATCGCCTAATACAGAGGCCTATTATCATTGGGCACATCATAGATGGCGACCGCGTCTAATACGAGTGATCGAATGATTCGATCGCATTATTCGCTAATACGTACTGATGCCTTCAAAGGCTCCCTGTGAGGGGGTGAAAAAACGATGAATGGGTGGATAGAGCTTATGGAATCTAATAAAGTAGGACATTCTTCGCCGAGCTCACGATGTCGCGGCTAATTTTGCTATACGTGTGCTTATAGCTTACCTTTGAACGTATTGCTTTTGAACGTTGACAGTGAAATGAAGTGGAATAAACTGCACGATCTGTTTTGATAACCTTAATAGTGAATATTTGCGGAAAGTTTTAATTTATACTTAAATAATTAGTAGATTTTCTTTCCAGAATCATCATGTACCAGAGTATATCTAAAAATTGTTTTATACTACACATGATCGGAACAGTAGTCAATATTCCCTGAAAATTTAAAGGGAACGTTAGTCTTTTCCTTGACCTGAATAAGCGGGAGGAAAAAATGTATGAAAATCCATTTCTAACGTGTTTTAGCGGGAGAGAAAATTGTATGAATTTTCATTTCTCATGTGTTATCTTATCAATGGCGCGCGCCTGTCCAAGGAGTTTTCATATAATTTAAATATGGAATCTCCGTGCCACTGACATACTATTGTGCAGAATAAAAAAAAAAAAAAAGAAACGCGAAATATTGGTCAAATTCTAAGCTAAATTGTGTCTTACATGGTGTCTTACGTTTTGATTTTATTTTAAAAATACTTTATATGTTCCTCACAGGTGTAGTATAAAGCACTGTGTAGCACTCGGGTAAAAGTCCCATTCCTACCTCGGGAGTATTGTGGCCCTAGGCTGCGCCTTCGGCCTCGCTAGAAATCGGTCCCTTTCCTCCCTCGGTGAACAATGTACTATTAAGAAGGTACTGCACGAAATTGTGGAATTTGACGTATTTTCAAATGAGTAGTACTATGCGCTGCATTCATGAAATACATCAAAAGTATTTGTATAGTTTAGGTCGATCCTTGCACAAGATCTCCGCCAAGTTGGAATTTGAAACAGATACATATAAAATTAAAAAACGATACATATATGTTGTGTGTCAGATGAAATCTTAAAAACATTTTTCTTCGAAAAGATAGTAGATTTTACGTCTAGAACAATAATTTTCATATGACAATATTTGTATTTACATCGTGCAGGGTTTAGCCAGTGTATAATTTAATTTAAAAGTATAAATCTAAAAATATTGAGACTTTTCAATTTTTAACACAAACGCCTGATGCACATTGCACATTGCGCAGAAAAAAACATTGCTCTAATTAAATTACTAGGTCTGAAACTTCAAAGCAGAATGGATCTAATTACTTATACTCATGAGATCGATTTTGTTTTGAAGTTTATTTAGACTTATGTCAGTATTGTACTTTATGTGATTTTGCGATTACTCGTTTGGTGTCCGATGTCAAGTCAGCTGTGTAACTTATAAGTTATAAATTATATTATAATACAAATCGTATTTGCCCATGTTTTAGTATTTTCGCTGTTTATTTAAAGTGAAGGATGGGTAGCAAGAAAAAGAATCATTACGGTAGTGGAAAAACAAAAAGAATTTATATCAAGAATGCTGCGGGAATGCGGTAAGTAGACTCCATTTGGAGAATTTGTAGACTTTTGTTTGTATCATTTATAATGCACTATTTTATTTTTTGCTAATTAATCGTGTCTGTATGTCATTGATCATACTTTCAGGCAAATAATGAAATCTGGAAAAAATCAAATGTCGAGTCGAGCCCCGTACAGAGTAGTGCGAACGCAGAGCAACAAATGTACGAAACACAATACAAACATACAAATGAACATAGGTAAATATTTCAAATAGGTGTAATGTATGTTTAATGATACTGTTATAATTTTATTGTAAATTCAATGTTCCGTTCACAATTATTCTTCAGTTACTAGATTTATTATAAACTTTACAATTTACTATCTGTTCTTTCCTTAAAAACTACACTAATCTTATTTCAGGCTTACCTTGGCAGGAATTCAAAAATCCTCGGGTAATCAAGACGGTAGAGAACTTCAAAACGTAAATATTTATGATATATGTTTGTTATATACCTGCTCTTATCCAACTCATTTTATTATTATAGGCCTATGGCGGCCTGGTTAGATAATTGGATAATTGTGAATTTTTGTTACATAAAATATGAGAATTTTAAATTATGTAATAAACATTTTGTAAAACAACTTTAGTTTTAATTTTCCAATCATATAATATAAATGTCAGTGAAAATTAATAAAAAAAGCGGCCAAGTGCGAGTCGGACTCGCCCATGAAGGGTTCCGTATCAGCAAGTAACACCATATAAAAGTTCTTGTAGTTCGTTGTAACTTTCATCGATGTTTTTATACTAGTGTATTGATTGGATGAAAGGTAAATTGCGTGTTACGATTTATGACGTATTAAAAAAAAACTACTGACTAGATTTCGTTCAAACCAATTTTCGTTGGTAGTCTGCATGGTAATGTACAACATATTGTTTTTTTAGTTTTATCACTCTCTTATTTTAGAAGTTAGAGGGGGGGGGGGGACACATTTTTCCACTTTGGAAGTGTCTCTCGCGCAAACTATTCAGTTTAGAAAAAAAGTATGTTAGAAACCTCAACATCATTTTTGAACACCTATCCATAGATACCCCACACGTATAGGTTTGATGAAAAAAAAATTTTTGAGTTTCAGTTCCAAGTATGGGGACCCCCAAAATGTATTGTTTTTTTTCTATTTTTATGTAAAAATCTTAATGCGGTTCACAGAATACATCGACTGACCAAATTTTAACAGTATAGCTCTTATAGTTTCGGAAATAATTGGCTGTGACATACGGACGGACAAAGGAAAGGCTCTCAAACTTCGTCATAATTTATTTTTGATCAAATTTCATGTATTTTTTTTTTCCAAAAAACCGGCCGGCTCGACCGGAGTGATACCACGGCCTCACAGCAAACCTATGTGAAACAGCGCTGACGCTGTGTTTCACGTCAGCTCGTTTGACCCTTATTCCATAAAAAAGGACGCAAAAACCCCAAAATCAGAGTGGTGTGCAATGGGACAGGCCTATGTCCAGCAGTGGACTGCGATAGGCTGATTATATAATGATGATATATAGATTCTAGAAATTATTAGTTTTGAACAAAACTTTTCATAATAGCGACTGAATATTTAGAAGATATGTATTACTCTTTGTGAAGCCTACTCTGTACAATTATTTCACATGTTTTAGATAAAATTTTTCACGTAGGATGCGGCCTCGGTGCCGCCTAGCGGCGCTGGCGCGCAACTCTGGTCGTAAATACCTAAATTTGACGTTTTTTATTCGTGCAGCACACCCTTAAAACTCATCTTTTGATGTGAAACATCTATAGGCGCACGTAAAATAGATTTCTGGCCTGGCGATTGGCGACGCGTCGCCACGGCACGCTACACGATGGTATATATAGACTACTATTTTAATAATTAGTAATATTTTATTTTATCATTATGACATATTTAGTTCCTATTACAATATGTTCTTTTCTGCATATTACTTTTACAAAATAATGGCGATGTTTCACATCTGCCAGGCGTCCCGTGACGGCTCATTGTTTTTTTTTCTTGTCTAACACTTAATAAAAAAGTTTTAGAATTCAACTCATGAAAAACAAATTGTCAAATAATAAAATTCTTTTACGAATTAAAATTAAAATTAAAATTCTACAGCGAAGCATTATGCAAGGGTAATAAATTTGGAAGTTACGTTTGTTTGTGTGTTGTAATGAATGAGATGACCAATAGATTTGTAATAATGGCCCGGATTAGACTTCTTTTTATTTACTATATAATATTCAATTTCAATCCCTACAAATTTAGCACAAGACATTAAATATCTTGAGACAAACAATACTTCCAGTATTATTTTACAAATATCATCACACAAAAGATAAAAATGTATGTATGTGAAAACACGTGAACAGTCTCAGTTAAGTAAATAACCGCAATATACAAATCGAGAGTCCACAACAGCCGCGTCTGGTGACGAGCGCATTAACAAACAAGCAACAAAGGGAGTGCCATTATTTAGTGGTTCCCCAATCCGCTTACTGGCGTGCAACATTAGAGTATGCATTAAATATGCATGCTCCACTCTCGTACTCCGCTGCCGAACCGCTCCGCCTGCCGCCAGCCCGACTTGCAGAAAATGTTTACCAAGTGTATGGAGATTTTTTATTGGTCTATTTTGTAAAAAAGCGTGAGCCTTTGTGCCTAAGTTTGAATGCTACATCAGACACTACAATAGATGAAGTAGGTCTTATTTAAATTACTTAAGTGAAATTAATACTTAACACAGATATCTGCATTTCAAAGCACATAGTATAGATACTAGTAAATTCCAAGATTTCCGAATATTGCATCTGAGATAGAAAAAGATATAAAGTTCAGGACATTATTAGCCCTTAAAGAATGCTTAAATACCTGTACATCATAAATGTGAAATAGTCTATATTTTAAAAGAACTATCTAACAATACCTCCCTATCCTATAAAAACATCGCCACTTTACGTGTAGGCGAGGTACCCATCATAAAAATATTTTTCATAATTTTATTATAGCACTTTGACGAAGTAATGACAACACATATTCATGCAAAGTTTCATCCTTCTAGCACTAACCGTTTGGGCGGTAGGTCGAGGACGGACATGGCGAATCTATAAGGGTTGCGAGTCATGAACTATGGAAGCTTAAAAATACATTTTGTAAGAACCAGACACTAATTAACGAAAGAGTAATAAAATACTTAAATTTTAATGTATTTAGATTCAATTAAAAGGCAATTATTTTGCCCGGAAATTAACGTTTTGTAGTATTGAATGTACTAAAATTATCACACTACAACATTTAGGCTTACATAATAGATGGAGAATTAATTTCGGCGTATACGGGACTTTGGTAGGTATGTTGATGAAGGAGCTTAAGCGTCAGAGTAAGCGGCTTGTGGTAATGGGCGGGGCGGTTTGGCACGATCCTCCACTCAGATGGTGTGGGCGGTTTGTGCATACTTTATCAGCTTGTGTCCTTTGTCCCTCACAGAGTAAAACTGGAATATTTAATCTGCTAGTAGTTCAGGCTTGGGAAATGTCGTTAATATTGTGTAATTCAATGTGCTTTTTGGTATATGAGTACAATACATAGTAAATAAGAAATATTAAACTTAAAAAATTTTACTGTGTAATTTTGTCAGGAGTTTCTATATTTGGCATATTGTTACGTTCTTTAATTATTGCAATTTCCTGTACTCATAAATTTGATAGTACAGGGTTTCAGATGGGGTTATAGGACTATATTTTCTTTAAAAAAATAAACCTAACAGGAAAAAAGCTCTATGAGGGTGAAAAAGGCAATCAAAGTTATACATAAGAATAACACTTAGGCGAAGCCGCAAAGGCAAAAGTTAGTTATTATAATAATTTACGCATTGTAAGTAGGTAATTATTTGACCACCACAATACCATGGACATATAAACACAATACATAGTAAAATTGTGTTTCCTACTACACTATAACTAGAAAAATTCATACGTCAAAGTAATGAATGCAAACTAAACTTTTAACTTTTGTAATTGTATTTGTAGGTACATAACCTACAAATACAATTACAAGAAGTTTGAAAGTTAATCGTCCAATAAAACTGTGAGCAAATATTCTAGTTAGATGGATAAACATTGTAGTAGGCCGCCACCCTCACTTTATTTGCATAATAAGCGCGCGTCAGAAACAGCTTTAAAATAAAAAAGCGCCCATAATGGCTTTATAAATAGATTTCGGAAAATATTTTCTATTAAATAAACTTCCAGTTTTGACGTGGTGCACAACGAACACCGTATTCGTATGAATAAATCATATCAAATAACTATCAGGGGAGATCCATAGAACATTCTTTCCCCGTTTACATCAAAACATTTCGTTTAGGGTTGAGATGGCCTATTTGTTTGATGCGAACAGATTTTTTATTCATGATTTTTTAATGGACGTCCTTGCCGTACATTTCACATTCTCTCGCTGATTTATTCGTTCGTTCGATGTCACATCTCGTGGCTTCCTTTAGACGCTGCTATGTAAAACCTATTTCATTTCCATGTATTCGAGTGCGTAATGAGCTTTTATCGACATTATATCAGACCTTTTCGCTTTATATCAGGCTTTTCATTTCAGTGGAGATGTTCGTCGCACATTGAATTTTTCAAGAAAACGAATGGAATCCCAAAGGATGCTCTGGAGCGCTCGAACACCTACAGAGGACGGAGGGTTAAGCCTCTCAGTTCGCACCGTGCCCCGGTCACACTGATTGAATCGAGCCAAGGCGAATGGAACGGAAAATGACTATACAAGTATACGTTATCTTGTTATTTTTTTAAAATAGCTACACATGTAACTTTAGAATCATCAAATGTAATCGTAATTATTTTCACGATAATCGTGATTTGTAATTCATCAAAATAAACAAAAAGATACAATCTACAATGATACTTACTCTATTAATACTTGTACCTCGTCAACATGTAACACTAATGTAGGCACAAACACTCAGTTATGTATTCCCAATACATTTGCGTAAATTTATATTTGAGAAAAATGTCTAAGACTAAATATAACCAGAAGCTACATTCAATATAAGATTGAATGTGTTAATCTTGGTTGTCCCTAATGTCTCTAATGTCTCGATAAAATACGTAATATTTTGGCTCATAATCAATCGTTGTGTTACATAAGACCATTTATATAATTTAATATTTGCACTAGTTTTGGCTTTTGATGAAAGGTAAAGTTTCCCAGTTCTTGGTTAAGAGAATGCATCATGCATTGCAATGCATCAAGCAAAATATATAAAAGCTCTTTGAATTTTTTATCGAAACACCCTCTTAACTTTTTTATTTATTTAATCAATGACGGAGTCTTAACGAGTACGAAGTACGATCATTAGATTGGCGAGTGGCGGTGACACACAGCGTTGCATCGAACTGAACCATTGTCGTGCACGTCAGCGCGCCCTGTAATTATCGCCTTGCTACTGACATCTTAAATATCACGCTCAATATTATATTTTGCTTTGTACTTTGAATATAAAAATATTTTGGAATCTTTGGATAATTACAAATTATGTCAAGTAAAAAATCGTTTCCTGATTAACAATTATTTTACTGGCAGCCTATAACAGCCAGATAACAACTGTCTTTGTTATAGGTACATATTTTACTATAAACCTCGAAGTTTATCTGCGTGTATTTACTTAGGTTATCATATCAAATAGTTCTATATACCTACTACCTCAAGAATCAAGACATCTCAGTAAATTTCATTGAAATCGGTGCAGTGGTTTAGGCGTGAAAACGTAACAAACAGACAGAGTTACTTACGAATTTATAATATTAGTATGCATTCGATGTATATTTAATAAAAAAAAAACATTTCTTAATAATTTTCTTTCTTTTTAGGGTTCCGTTTCCAAATGGCAAAAACCGGAACCCTTATAGATTCGTCATGTCTGTCTGTCGGTCTGTCTGTCTGTCCGTCCGTCCGTATGTCACAGCCACTTTTTTCCGAAACTATAAGAGCTATACTGTGAAACTTGGTCAGTGGATGTATTCTTTGAACCGCATTAAGATTTTCACATAAAAATACTGGGTCCCCATACTTGAAACTGATATATATACATAGACAGTTCCAAAGTGGAAAAATGTGTCCCCCCCCCTGTAACTTCTAAAATAAGAGAGTAATAAAACTAAAAAAAATATATGTTGTACATTACCATGTAAACTACCAACAAAAATTGGTTTGAATGAGATCTAGTTGGTAATTTTTTTTTAATACGTCATAAATCGTAAACCGCAATTTACCTTTCATTCAATCAATACACTATTATTAAAACATCGATCAAAGTTACAACGAACTACAAGAACTTTTATATGACGTTACTTGCTGCTATGGAACCCTTCATGGGCGAGTCCGACTCGCACTTGTCCGCTTTTTACTTGATGTTATAACTGTTGGTTGCTGGTCATCACAAACCAAATGAACCGCCCAAAATGCATTTTTTTTAAATTAGTTATGGTCATTTTTCTTATAGGATAAAACCTATGACCAAAAAAAATACAAAAGGCAATGTCTTAAAAAGGCATTCAGTCTTTGATGTACTTCGCTATTTAAATATTTAAAATGACCGTATTAAAACTGTTCCAGAGGTATGGTTCAACAAATAAGTGGGACCACGCGATATAGTCCTTAGCGATATCATTATACAAAGTTAATAATAAGCTCGAATTAGGTTCACTTAATTTGTGCATGTAGTTTGCAAAACGCAACTTTAATTAATGTAAAATGACCTACAAGTTCTAGGGTCTAGCTCAGACTATAAGACAATTATCTACGTTTATTGCTTATTATGTAAATTTATTGCAATTAAATTGTTGTTACGCATCTTGTTAGAAAAAATCTGCATAGATAAAACAGTAATAAAATTAAAATCATCTTATTGTTTTAATACAATGTTCCGGTAGTAGGTATATAAGACCTTGATAGCACAGCCATTGAGCATTCAACTGGAGAAGTACTTTGCACTTCCTGCAAGATATGTGTTTTGATTTACACTCATACCCCATATGATTTACACTATCATTATTATTCTATTTTACTAACCGCGTTTTACATTAAAAACGTTTTTTTATATTTGTATTTTTATTGAATAGGCAGATATTAATTAAACAACATCTACAATTAAATTAAATGAAAACACCCTGGGGATGGTACGTTGTTCTCTCTGTCAATCAATCCTAACCTATTACATCACTGTATGGTTATTTGACAGTAAAACGCATATGATGAAAGTAGAACTGCGTATGGTAGATCGTACAGACACCCTACTAACTCACTTTATTCAGAGATGGGATTGCTCAGAATCCGAAAATCTTATATTTTAGATAAATT
The DNA here is from genome assembly GCA_932526445.1 of Phragmatobia fuliginosa. NCBI lineage: Eukaryota > Metazoa > Arthropoda > Insecta > Lepidoptera > Erebidae > Phragmatobia > Phragmatobia fuliginosa. Next base: position 9,958,582 of record OW052074.1, on the reverse strand, counting down.
TCTCGTGTCGCGGTGTTTGTAGTTAAACTCTTCCGAAACGGCTTGACTCTCATGAAATTTTGTGTGCATATTGGGTAGGTCTGAGAATCGGACAACATTTATTTTTCATACACCTAGTATGCGAGCGGAGCCGCGGGCGTAAGCTAGATATGTGATTTCCATCACGAAGCGCTTCCACAAGACTGCTCTGAGTAATGCCACACTCAGTCATTCAGGACGTAGGTTGGTACGGAATTCTGTTAGGTGTCGTAGGTTGGTTGGGAGGAGAGGTTACAAGTTTTTGAGCCCCTACTTAAACAGAAAAAATAATTCTAAGCTAGATATCATTCACCCAACGAAATACTGCTGTAAGAAAAAGATTTACAAATGGCTGGTTGAGCTTGACCATGATAGAACGGAAGACTTATTGAAAATCTTACAAAAAGAAGAAACAAGCACGTTTGTGTGCTTGTTTCTTCTTTACACACACGCACCATCACACACGCACCATCACACACGCACCATCACACACGCACCATCACACACGCACCCTCACACACGCACCATCACTCACGCACCATTACACACGCAAAATTCCACTTCCTTTACTCATTTTAATTTAATTTTTATTTTTTTGTTCACCCGATTTTATTTTATTTACTTTATTTTTAGTTATTATTTGGTTTTTCTTTTGCTTTCTTTATTGTTTTACAATAGCAAATTTGTCATGATTTGATGTATTGCCAATAAAACAGAAAGAGACTGGATCTCACGACACAGGGAATCCGAGTGTGGGATCTAAAGATCAAACCCTATGATGCTTTGGAAACAATAAAGTTATTATTATTAATTAACAGTTTGTTAGATGAAGTAAATGATAAATAAATGATAAATGATAAATGATATTTATTTCTGTAAGTAAATCTTTTCAGACATTTTTACAAGTCGGACTTATAGCTAGAAGACGCCGGCATTTCCTACGACTCACTCTGGGAAGAAACGCCGAAACAAACCACAGAGGTGTCTTTTTTTCTTTTTTTTTTTAAGTCCGTGTACAATATTAAAGAGAACTATGTGAGTGCAGTATAGGGTCTGGGTTGGCCTTTTGAAGAAAGAACCATAGTTTTGAGTCGACCTGTCCATACAGACGGCACACGGGCCCCAGCCATCGTGTAGCCTAACCGATGTAGTCAGGATCCACAACCCGGAACACGACACTGCCGCCAGCAGGACACTTGAGTAGGCCGTGGAAACACTCAAAACCACCAGAAAATTACTAAAATATAAACTAACATTACAAGCCTACACTATACTCACATTTACAAACTTACACAAAAAAACAAAAAATAAATAAAAAATACTATACAAAACAAAAATTTAATGTTCATCACTTGTGGGAGCGAGCAGCATCAGTCCCAAGCAAATTTATCATTTAAAAAATCAGTAACTGTGTAGTAAGCTTTATCACACAGTTTCTGTTTAACCAAGGACTTAAATTTGTTAATACTTAATTCATGAAATTTGCTTGGAATCTTATTGTAGAATCTCACACCCTGACATCGAAAAGACTTGCTTACTTTTTGTAGTCTAGTCGTTGGCAACACGAGTTTATCTTTATTTCTAGTGTTTATATTATGAATGTCGCTAAACTTTGTGAATGAATGTATATTTTTCTTAACATACACTAAATTTTCATATACATATTGAGATGCGACTGTCATAATTCCAATTTCTTTAAACTTATCCCTCAGTGACTGCCTATAACTGAGATTATAAATTGCGCGAATAGCTCTCTTTTGCAACACAAAGATACTTTGAATGTCAGCAGCATTTCCCCACAACAAAATACCGTATGACATTACACTATGAAAATAGCTAAAATACACCAGTCTTGCGGTGTCTACATCAGTTAATTGGCGAATTTTATAAACCGCGTATGCTGCAGAACTGAGTCTATTCGACAAGCCATCAATGTGTGGGCCCCACTGCAATTTAGAATCTAGAGTTATACCCAAAAACTTAGTGGTGTCCACAAGATCCAACTCCTTTCCATTTATCAGAACATTAGTTTTTACCTGCTTAACATTAGGTGTAAAAAATCGAATACATTTAGTTTTTTTCTCGTTTAAGAGCAGGTTATTAACGTTGAACCAGTTCACGACCTTGGAGAGAGTGTTATTCACATCGTCAGTAACTAATTGCTGTCGTTTTAGTCTAAATAAAAGTGAGGTGTCATCCGCAAATAGCACTATCTCCTGATTATCTTTTATCAGATTAGGTAGGTCATTTATATAAACGAGAAACAAAAATGGGCCGAGAATTGAGCCCTGCGGAACCCCCATAGTGACCAGAGACCCGAGGGACCTCTGTCCATTAACTTCCACTCTTTGGGTCCTATTACCCAAATAAGAGATAAGAAGATCCAAAGCAGTATTCCTTATTCCATAGTGATGCAATTTCCTGATCAATGTTTCATGAGAAACGCAATCGAATGCCTTGGATAAGTCACAAAAAACACCCAGCGCATCCTGTTTATCCTCCCAGGCACTAAATATATTTTCCAATAGTTCAACACCAGCGTCACTTGTCGAGCGTCCTCTTCTGAAGCCAAACTGTTTCTTGTGTAGAATTTTGTTTGCGCTAAAGTGAGTTTGTAACTGATCCAGTATAATTTTTTCAAAAATTTTACTGAAAGTAGGTAACACCGAAATGGGTCTATAATTTGTAGGATCGGACGTGCTACCCGCCTTGAACAAAGGAATGATCTTACTGTGTTTCATTAAGTCAGGAAATACACCACACTCAATGCACTTATTGAAAATTAAGGCCAAATCTGATGCAACTACGTTAATAATTGATTTGGTTATTTGTACAGAATTACCCCAAAGGTCAGAGGTTCTCTTTACACTAAGAGCACTGAACGTTTTAACAATATCTCTATCGGTGATACAACTAAATCTAAACTCAGTATTACAAATGTTAATATTTTCTTTCAATAATGATTCTGCAATAGTGGGGGACGAATTCAATGACTCTGTGGTCGAAACTGGAATGTCTGTGAAAAAATTTTCAAAAGCTGTGGCAACGTCTAAATCGGAATTTATTTCTTTATTATCAATTAAAAGACTGTAATTATTACCTTTGTTCTTTACTTTTCCAGTTTCGGCATTAATTATTTCCCATGTCATTCTAATTTTATTTGAACTATTACTAATTTTAGATTTTAAGTAATTAACCTTTGCGAGATGACATATTTTTTTAAATAAATTGGAATATTGTTTAACATATTCTCGAAATTCTACACTAGTGTTATAATTTCGTTCTTCATAAAGCTCATAAAGCCGTGTTCTACTTTTAAATATTCCAACCGTGGCCCATTCACTGAAGGTTGTAGTACCCCTAACTGATAACTTCTTAGGAGTAAAAGTTGACTCAAATTCTGAACAATACATGTTAAAAAAAGCATTATATAATTGATTAGGATCATCATTATAACCCAAGCACGGCAGTTTACTAAGCAGTTTATTTTTAAAAATTTCCATACGAGTTACAGTTTTAGGTACCACAGTAATATCTCGTGTTACCACTATTTTATTTTTTATATCAAACGCACACATCTGTCCACAGTGATCAGAATGTAGTTTATTTATTATTCCTTTAGTGTGTGGCAATAGGTCAGTAAATATATTATCTAAACACCTGGCTGTGGTGGCAATGATCCTGGTAGGCTCCAGAAAGATGTTATCAAGGTTGTATGATCTAAATAGGTTTTTAAACCTTGAACTCAAGGATGTATCTTCCAATATGTTTACATCAAAGCCTTCCTGGAGTCAACATCGGATAGGGGTCTCCGTCTACTATTTGAATTAAGCAGGCGAGTTAAGAGCCTGGAGGAGAAGGTGGCTGAGGCTGCCGGCGTGACGGTGATCGAGGACACAGACCCAGAGACCGCCGCCTCAAAACTACCGGAGATCGCGATCCTGGCCAAACTTGCGGAGATGGAGGACTCCATCTTCACGTGGTTCAATGAAACTTATTATAAATTACGAGACAAAATCACCGACGCCTCAACAAAAATGGAACAGCAAAGCGCCGAGGTAGTCGAAAAGATCCACGAGAAGATGGAGTCCGTCCAAGTCGACATGGACGTGGCAACGGAGGGGATCGTGGTGCGAGCGCAGTCCCAGATCGAAGACCTGATCGGGACTGTCGCTCGGGACTTGGTTGTTGAGACCAAGTCCCACATCGGAGAGGCAATCGGCGAGGCTATCAAGCTCCAAAAGCCCGAGAGCCCCCCGGCCCCGGTCCCCCCCATGACATACGCTAGGGCCGCAGCAGCCGGACCCGGGCGCCGACCGGCGCTTCACTCGGTGGCGATCACCTCCACGAACAGTCTTGAGACTGCCGAGGAGGTGCTCGCCAGGGTAAAGAAGGCGGTCGACGCCAGGGGCACCGGCCTAAAGGTAAGTAGGGCCAGGAAGGCGAAGAACCGTACGGTCATCCTGGGATGCGACACCGTGGGGGAGCGCGATCGAGTGAGGGAGAGAATAGAAAACAGTGGGGGTGGGCTTGTGGTAGAGCCCATGAAGAACAAAGATCCGCTTGTCGTCCTCAAAGACGTCATTGTTGATGGGGACGACGACGACGTGATTCGGGCCCTATACACCCAGAACACAGAAATCTTCACGGGGCTACCACAAGATGAAAAAGAAATTAGGCTTAAATACAAAAAACGCACAAGAAATCCCGAGACGTCCCACTTAATCCTCCAAGTGAGGCCGAAAGTGTGGCAGCGGATGACCGGGGCCGGAACTCTCTACCTTGATCTACAAAGGGTTAGGGTGGAGGACCAGTCCCCGGTCATCCAATGCACAAGGTGCCTGGCATTCGGCCACGGCCGAAAGTACTGCACCGCGAGTGTGGACAGTTGCAGCCACTGCGGAGGACCGCACCTTCGTGTGAAGTGCCCCGAGTATTCTGCGGGGGCCGGCCCACGATGCTGCAACTGCGCACACTCTGGGTTGGAGAACATAGGCCACAACGCCTATAGCGCCGAATGCCCAACCCGCCTTAAGTGGGACTACTTGGCGAGGTCCAGCACGTCATATTCATGACTATCCACCCACAGTACACACACACAAGACAGAAACACATACACCTATACACATACATAGACACTTATGTATGAAATGTATAATAACTATACAAATGATTACATAAAAAACATGCATACAACATATAACACGTACAATACAAATAGTTCATACAGAAGTGTCAACAGATGTTTATATTTTTGAATACAAACACTCTGTTGACAAGATAGGGAGAATATGAACATACACAACATAAACACTGACTAAACATACAATTACACAATACACTAGTCATGAATATGACGGGTTGGAATACAACATCGGAGTGGGGCGTCACGGTGAATAAAAGACAGACAGACAGATAATTCAGTGACAAAAAGATATTACGATCAAAAGAAAAACCACACCCACTGGTGATGTAGGAACAGGACTAAACCAGCTAGTCAGACTACTCATCTACAACTACTACACTTTCACTACACTTATCATTAGCTATATATTTACACATACTATTAATAAAAATTGAACCAAACTTATAAATGTAAATAAGTAATTACTAAGTTAATAAACATTAAATGTAAACAACCAAATAAGCTTCAATAGATAATGAAAGCTTTAGAATATAAATAATAAGTAGACTAAATTAAAGAAAAATAGGAATCACAAAACTGTATTATAGCTAAAATAAAAAATGTAAAAAATGTGACATGAAAATATCATATGTAAATAGAACAAAATAACAATATTGGGTAATCACCCAATAAACTATTTATAAGTAAGCTAGAATTATATAAAAATAGTAGATGTAAAAGATCCTGTCGATCCTACGGACGGGGAAAAGAGGCGAGGTCAAAACAAAAAGACCTCATAAAAAAAAAAAAAAAAAAAAAATATGTTTACATTAAAATCACCACACACAACTACATTTTTGTTTGATTTACATACTTTCTGCAATACTTCATTCAAAGTTTTTTCAAAACTAACATACGATGAGGATGGAGGCCTGTATACACTCAATACAATAAGTTGCTCTAACTCCACACATGCTATCTCTATTGTCCGTTCAACAGAGAAGCCCACAATATCAGTACGGTTCTTAAAACTAAAATCCTTTCTAAGCAAAATCAATGAACCGCCATGTACAGCATGCTCCCTGCAGAACGAACTACCTAATGTGTGATTACTGAAATTGAACATGAGCTGATGACTTTTAAGCCAGTGTTCTGTAACACAAAAAATATCAATTTTGTCACAGCTCATGAACAACTCAATCTCTAGGTGCTTACTAGACATTCCTTGAATATTTTGATGCACCAGAGTAAAAGTGGTCCTTTTAGGTGTTTCTGATACCATTCTATATGGTATATTTAAGTTAGAGGTTGCCTCTATTATATTACATTTATTAGTTATCTTATTATTTTTAATTAATTTACAATGATTGAACTTTCTGCTAGTGTTCAAATTAATAATGCAAGAGGTAGTCTCTATTGTCTTATCAGTAAATTTAAATTATTTGAGATGTCAATGAAGAAGTACTGAAATACAATTAGATGATTATTAACATTGAAAAACATAATTAGAAAAATCTCAAAGCTATAACGATAAAAACTGAACTGAAAAAAACTGTGTGATCCACAAATATTTGTTTCGGAGTCTGTCTGTTTTCTATGCATAATATATATGTACACATTTACAAAAAATGTATGGTTATTCAGAAGTGTTACTTCGTAAGATGAAACATTTCATGTTATTGTGAAAACAAAATGATTAATTTATAATAATGTATTCATTTGCTATTGTATTATTTGTAGTTTCGCAATCACGATGATGATTAAAATTAATTTGCGTTGAAACGCAAATACAAATGACACAGAAGTAAAAGAAAAAATTAAGATAAATATTTTATGTTAATTTGTTCAAATATTTTGTTCCGCTTGTTTTTAGGGTTCCGTAGCCAAATGGCAAAAAACGGAACCCTTATAGATTCGTCAAGTCTGTCTGTCTGTCTGTCTGTCTGTCCATCCGTATGTCACAGCCAATTATTTCCGAAACTATAAGAGCTATACTGTTGAAATTTGGTCAGTCGATGTATTCTGTAAACCGCATTAAGATTTTTACATAAAAATAGAAAAAAAACAATAAATTTTGGGGGTCCCCATACTTGGAACTGAAACTCAAAAATTTTTTTTTCATTAAACCTATACGTGTGGGGTATCAATGGATAGGTGTTCAAAAATGATGTTGAGGTTTCTAATATCATTTTTTTCTAAACTGAATAGTTTGCGCGATAGACACTTCCAAAGTGGAAAAATGTGTGTCCCCCCCCTCTAACTGCTAAAATAAGAGAGTGATGAAACTAAAAAAAATATATGTTGTACATTACCATGTAAACTACCAACGAAAATTGGTTTGAACGAGATCTAGTGAGTAGTTTTTTTTTAATACGTCATAAATCATAACACGCAATTTACCTTTCATCCAATCAACACTAGTATAAAAACATCGATGAAAGTTACGACGTAATACAAGAACTTTTATATGATGTTACTTGATGATACGGAACCCTTCATGGGCGAGTCCGACTCGCACTTGGCCGCTTTTTTTAAAGTAGTTTTTAAGACTTTTGTGCTATATTTTGATTTTCTACATGGCATTAAAGGCCAAAAAAACTAACAACTAACTGGATTAGTATTTAAGTAATTTTTTGACCTTCCTGAGATAATATATAAACAGGCTTAGTCATGTAATATACTGTTATAATAATGCAAGGAGTTAGTACACTACCTTATATGCTGTTCCAAAATAGATGAGTACCTTTTCGAGGATAATAAAATAAGTACGTAACTAAGTAGAAAATGTCCTATATCGACACAGTGATAGCCATAGGCAAGGGGATCTTCCAGACATAGGGGACATATTCATGAATATTTTAAGATCCGATTATGTTTAACAGAGTGGAGTTATTAATATACATACATTAATAGACATACTGTTTGTTTACGTACAATTTGCCATATATACCACTAGATAATCCGAGCAAATTTATCTGCATCTCTTTTAATTAGGTATGTTAAGCTTCTATTTATCTAAACGTGATGTTATCTAAGGCTTATAGCTATCTTAAAAACTTCTTGGCAAATAATTGAACCGCCCAGAGAACTGAAAAGCAGAAAATAATCAACTATTATTACTTAATCTTATTAGTTAACTTCTTAAACTAGTGCTAGCATACCTTAATAATTTGTAGTCGGTACCAAATAACAAAACAATAAGTTAACGTAACAATTATCTATTGGACACAATTTTAATTCCACTAGCCATTGTATATGACTACAGAACGCGTGGCCTGACACGCTCTTGCCCGATTATTTACTTTAGATAATATTTTAAGTGGCAAATCAAGACCTTACCTGTAAGGTATCGACGCATCGGAAAATGATTTTTCAATGTAACGTTTTTTTAGATTCTTAGGATCGTCAGAGAGATAAGTGGAGAGATTGATAAAAACGCAAGTAGATAAAACCCTGTGGCCTTCCCATTAGTTTGTTGAGTAATTATAAAATCACCCCGAAAATATTATAGCTAGAGACGTTTAAAAATTACTCTTTATATTTTCTATAACTCTGCATGTTATAGTAACTGTTAAATTATCGCGTTTTATTTTACACAAAGTTATTGATAAGGAAATTATTGCGAACAGCAGATGAGTTTTGCACACTAGTCTTCAGTCAACCTGAACTCTTTAGAAATAATTTTATAGTTTATCAGATATGCTTTAGTGTTTATAAAATACAACATACCTAAAACCTTGGAATTTTTAACGTGTACATCAATCGCTTTAGTTGCATTGCTAATGCTTAAAACGAGATATAATAGTTGAGTATTTTAAGTGCTTAAAAAAGTCAGTTGTGCTTTTAACAAATCAACTATAAAAAGCTAAAAACGTAAATTTAGTTTATATATATTCATTCCTGTATTTGCAAATCACATGGCCAATCTACGATGCATTCATCTGTCCACTGTGGAACAAATTATACAAATAATCACGTCTGAAGGAACTCACTCAAATTTCGACTTTAAAACTTAGAAGTAAGGTGTGATGAGATTTAAAGCACTGTAAAGTTGAGTCTATTTGTATAAAAAGGGTAGTGTGATTTGTCGAAGTGTCGATTTACTGACGCCTCCAGTGCCTCGGGCCTCTAATCTAGTTGGCGCCCCTGCGACGACGTTAAAATCGCAAGGCTAATAAAATATTTTGACCCCTTTATGAGATGAATACGCCCACTCTAAAGTACAGTCGAAGCTATATGTATTTGTTTTAAATTATAGTTATAAATATGAAACCTACCTAAAGTTTTACTTTTAACTAGTTGAGGACAGATAATAGAGATTTGACAATAAACAGCGACATAATAGCTCTATGATTTTTGAAATCTGCATACAACTTGTAAGCAGAAGATCCTAGTGTGGTGACTTCCACATACAGACACATCTTATTAATATTGTAAATATCAAACGGAAAACTTCTGAACGGATTGCAATGAAACTTTACAATGACCTATAAACATCAGAACATTGCATGGGCTAATATTTACATATACGCTACAAAGAAAATCCAACGGGTATACTTTCACACGATAAGCCATTGCTTGATTTCAGTATGAATGGGCCGGCCGAGCCGGCTGATTCGTGCCGAAATCAGCGTGGTTCTAATACCTACCAAATATACACCAATGTCAAAAATTCGCCACATCATATATGTAAATAAGGATCGTATAAAGAAACTTTCATTAGAATTATCATTTTAAAATTTAATCTAATATGTTTTTAACAGTAACGGTTGATGTATATGGTTCTGAGTGTACCAGAAGCACGTCAGCCCCTACGAAACTATTCGGATGTGACAATAATTGAAATTTGTGCCCGGAGGCATTCATGGCAAATAACTTTATTCAGCATTTAGCTTCCAATTTTACTTGAATGTTTTGCACACGGAACGACGTTTCGTTCCCCTATCTAATATGACTATGTAAAAACAAATGGTAACTTTAATTATTGTTAGTAACTTAACATCTTTTAATTATAGATAGTTAATTTTACAACTTTAAAATAAACTTTAAAATGATAATGTTAGAATTCCATCGTGAGATTAGCGTGGAGTAACTAAAGCCGTTTATTTTATCAATATTTATAATTTGTTTCACTACCATAACTAAGGACATCAGGGCGGAACCAAGTTTAGACATTTTTGAAAGGTAACTTAAAGTCTTTTTAAACGATTCTATACAATATTTTTTTAAAATTTAATATTTAAATATGCTATCGGTTACATACTTCATTTGTTTTCTAATTTGTGCTTTTTTAGGAATACAAGTTATTAATAATATTTTTATTACAGTTCGTGTAGTTATATATATCAGTATCATCATCGTCATCAAAAACCCATGCTGTCCCATATCTGAGCTTGGGTCTTCTCTCAGAACAGGGTTAAGGTCATAGTGCAAAAAGAAAAGTAAAAAAAGTATGTAATAATAATAATAATAATAAAGCCTTTATTTCGGATAAAATACAATATGCTTCTTACACTACAATATATATTATTATATTTTTTTTTCTATCTTTATCATTATTCGTGTATTTGGTGCTTCTTTATGTTCTGCAAATCCGTTTGCCAGTTGGCAAAGGCCTCCTCCAGCCTATTCCATTCTGGTTTTTCTCTAGCCACTCGGCTCCATGTAGTACCTGCAACCTGCCTGATATCGTCATCCCATCTTTTTTGTTGTCTACCTCTTTTTCTTTTACCTTCCCTTGGATACCATTGTGTTATTATTTTGCTCCACTTGTCCTTTCCTCTGATCATGTGTCCTGACCACTTCCATTTTAGCCTTTTTATTTTTAAAGTTACGTCTTGTACCTTGGTCTTTTTCCTAATTGTGGTGTTTCTGATTCTATCTTTCCTTTTTACTCCTATCATGCTCCTTTCCATTGCTCGTTGACAAGTGGTAATTTTATTTGTTATTTTTTTTGTTATGGGCCATGTTTGGCAACCATATGTTAAAATTGGTAAGATGCTGACATTGAATAATTTGCTCTTTGTTGTAATATTTAAGTTTTTGTCTTTCATCACTTCCTTTAAGCCCCAGTATCTCTTCCAACTATTTGCTATCCTTCTTTCAATTTCCTTGTTCGTGTTGTATTTAGGTGAAATAAGCTGTCCAAGATATATATATTCTTCAAACATAACTGATTTGCGATCCTCCGACATTTATACAGATTTTTTGTCCATTGGTCATTATTTTGGTTTTTTCAGGATTTAACTTTAGTCCTACTCTTTCACTTTCCAATTTAAGTTCACTTAACATTTTGTTTAGTTCCTCTGGCGTTTTTGCGAATAACACAATATCATCGGCAAATCTCAAGTGTGTTAGGGGGCGGCCATCGATATTTAGCCCCATATCTTCCCAATCAAACTTTCTGAAAATCATTTCCAAAACAGCGGAGAAAAGTTTTGGAGAAAGAGGATCTCCCTGTCTTACCCCTTTATTTATCATAAATGAATTTCCTTTCTTTTCCAGTTGAATGCAAGCCGAGCTGTTTTTGTACACATTTCTAATTATTCTTATATATTTTTGTTCTACCCCTTGTTCACTTAAAGCCTCCCAGATATTTGAATGTATTAAGGAGTCGAATGCCTTGCTGTAGTCAACAAATGCCAAATAGTATACAAGTTGATATTCTGCATATTTCTCTACGACTTGTCTTACTGCATGAATGTGATCAAGTACTGAGTAGTCTCTTCTAAAACCTGCTTGTTCTATTGGCTGTTGTTCATCGAGTTGTCTTTCTATTCGTTTGAGAATGATCTTTGCAAATATTTTGTACAGGTTGGACATCAAACTTATAGGCCGGTAGTTTCCGATATCGTGCTGATCACCTTTTTTGTACAGAAGAATTATATTAGATTGAGTCCATTGCTGTGGAATCCTTTCTGTGTTGATGATATCATTGAAAATTTCTCTGAGAACAGGTGCTATTGTCTGTTTCGCTTGTTTTAGTAGTTCATTGCTTATTCCATCGGGTCCTGGAGCTTTATCGTCTTTTTGAGTGTCTATAGCGAATTCTATTTCTTCCTGCATGATGGTGGGTACGGGTGAGGTGTCTAACAATACTACGTCATTTTCTGTTTTTGTATTTTCATAGAGTTCCTTATAGTACGATGTTGCAATTCCTAATATTCCTAGCCTTCTATTTTCCTTTAGTCCATCTTTGTCCTTCATCTGTACGATCCAATCTTTTTTATTAGTTAACTCTTTATATAAGTTTTATATAAAAAAAGTATGTACTAGTTTCCAATTATCCGGAGGACTCGATACCCCTGTCAAAGCATCAACCAAGTTTTGAGGGACAAAGCTTATCAAGTAAGGAAGAAGACTATTGATTGTATTTTTTTGTATAATAAGTTAAAGTTATTGTTTACACTGATAATTATCCCTAAAGAATTATGATTATTGTTGATAACCTGCGATATATCTTTAAATTGTTTTGATGGTGGTTTTCCATTGAATGTAGTTGGCCTTGCATCATGCACACGCCATGAATCAATGAACATCGTGTGAACTAGGCTGTGAATGAATCGGCGGAAAAGTTTAACATAGACTTCTTGTTCTTACATTAAAAAAACTACAGAGAGTGTATATACAGTATATGAAGCCAGTAAGAGATAGAATGAGTAACCTGGTGTTGCAAAAAGTTAAAACGCAGCTTACGTTTTTTATACAGGTTGAATTTAGTACTATCTTGTCCCTACAGATAGCATGACGTTGTTTATCGCCAGAGATCGGAATTGGGTGTGTGAAACTACCTAAAGTTTGCAGTAAGTTTGCAATAATAATATGGAGCTGTTACAACCACTGTTCTTGCAATTGAAATAAATGTTTTTAATTTATTGTTTTATGCAGTGCAGGTTTAATAATTAAAAAAAAGCCGACTTCAAAACTATGTAAAGACGCGAAAATGTTCGTTTTCCTTGCATCAACCTGTAGCAAAACTTTTTAACTTAAGATACAGATCAAAAATAGAAATTAAAACCGCATTAGCATTTTGCAGATATATAAAATTCTGTGTTTGACCGACAAAGAACAATTGGGACTAAAAGACCGAATTTTAACCGGAAAAGTACAAAACAAAAAATTATTTAGAACTGTATTGGCAGAAAATTTATTTAGAACTGTATTAGCAGCTTGTAAATGTTTATAGTTCGGTGTTTCAAAGGTAAGGAACATGTAAAAAAAAACAAAACTAAACCGGTAAAATTCAAACCCGGTTTAACTTAAGTGGTTGTAACAGCTCCATATTATGTCCCGCTGCAAACTTTAGGTATTTTCACACACCTTATTTTTTTTATTTTTATTTTTTTTTGTTGACGGGGTGTAAAAATCCTTTCGGATCTCCGGCTCCTTGGGGACAAATGAGGAACCAGGAGTATGTGGTGATTCCACTAAAAAAAAACACCCCGACAGCCTATCTCAGGCATCCTGCTCTGAGGAGGACCCGGACCATGTTATTTCAGGTCCTCCTCAGAATCGGCACCATGCCTATCCAGGCTCTGTCCTAGAAGGAGCCACAGAGGCTCCCTCATGCCCATTGGGCGATCAAAGTGTATTTTGGCAGCCTGATCACATTAAGTAACCAGGCCACCCTCCTACCTCCAGCCGCAGTAATTAAGAGCTTGCTACCCGAGGTCCCCTTCTCTGGTAGCTTGCGGCCTCGTCGACGGCTGGTGTCGCCGCCGGCGTTCTCTACGCTCGGGATCGGCCCTCTCCCGATCCCGTTCAGCAGTCTCTTTCTGGAGCATTACAGCTTCACAGAAAGAGACCACTGCGCCCCAGCCCTCCTCACCCGCCAGCATGGCAGCAATGATTGATGGCGGGGACAGGTCTCGTCCGATTTGGCCAACTAGGACTTCGCGTTCAGACGCCCAAGCGGGGCAGTCCTCCAGCGTGTGCTGGGCGGAGTCCCTGTCGGCTGCGCAGTGGTGGCATTGTGCCGTCTCCTCGCGTCCGATCCTATTCAGGTACTCACCGAAACAACCATGCCCGGTGAGTATTTGCGTAAGCCGATAGGTGACGCGACCTCCCTCCCTACCTATCCAAGCTTCGAGGTTAGGCAGAACGGCACCGACAGCGCGTTGGCGCGCATTCTGCGGCTGTTCCAGCCGCGCGCGCCACTGTGCCAGTGTCTGTCGGTGAGCGTTCCGCCGCATTTCGAGCTCGTCCTGGTCATCCCCGCCTTCACCCCTGCAGATGGCGCGAGTCTGGTCATAGACCCTCGCGTCCATATCCGCTAGGATATCAAAAGGCGGGAAGCGTGCCAGGACTGTTGCCGCCTCCGACGAGATTGTGCGGTATCCTCTCACTATCCGGATGGCCGCTACCCGCTGCGCTTGGTTGAGCTTAGCTCGGCAGCGGGAGGATGCCGATAGGCGCTTGGCCCATATCGGCGCTCCGTAGAGGGCCATGGATCGGAGCACCGCACAGTAGAGGCAGCGGACTTCTTCCCGCGGGCCCCCTAAGTTAGGCAATAGCCTCTGTAGGGAGCCCGCCACTGCTCGAACTCGGGGAATCATGCGCTCAAAATGCTCCTCGAAGCTCCAGCGGCTGTCCAGGGTGAGGCCGAGGTACTTAATGTGATGACCAACCTCGACCTCCGTTCCTCCCACTCTAATAAGCGAGTGGGTAGGAACGGCACCTCCGCGTTTCCTGTGAAACCACAAGGCTTCCGTCTTATGAGGTGCAACCCGTAGACCTATACCGCTGATCTTTTGGACGGCACAGGCCACCCCTAGATCGGCGAGCTCCAGGACTTCCTGGAAGCCATGCCCCCTAGCCAGTACTAGAGTGTCGTCTGCATAGCAGACGACACTCACGCCAAGGGGCAAGCTGGTTCTCAGCACCACATCATACGCGAGGTTCCACAGAAGGGGTCCTAGGACCGACCCTTGGGGAACCCCGCATGTGACCTCCCTGCGATGATCTTCGCCGTCCCGACCCACATAGGATATGAACCTATCGCGAAGATACGCCCCGATGATGTCTCGCAGGTAGGGAGGCAACTGATGATGCACCAGTGCCTCTCTAATCACCCACCACGGAAGGGAGTTAAAGGCGTTGACTATGTCAAGACTAACAGCCAATGCCACTCCCCCCGGACAGACAACCTCGTCCGACAAGGAACGGACGCGTTTAATCGCATCCAGCGTTGAGCGTCCTTGTCGGAAGCCAAACTGGCTGTCTGATAGGTCGGGGCCCACTTCCGACAGGTGCTGGTTGATACGGGCGGCGATAACTCTTTCGAAGAGTTTCGCCACCTCGTCCAACAGACATATCGGTCGGAACGCCGAGGGAGATTCTGCAGTTCTGCCAGGTTTTTGGATGAGTACCAGCCTGGCTTCCTTCCAGCCGGAAGGGAATACGCTATTACGGAGGCAGCTGGTAAATAGCCGCCTCAGCCTATCCCCTAAGATCGCCAAAGCAAGCACCCATGCTCGGCCCGGGATCCCATCATTTCACACACCTAATTCCGATCTCTGTTAATCGCTCAATGCTTTATTCAATTCTGAATTGCCAGAAGTTATGGAACAAATCCGGTGACTGGATCTCGTGCTCGATTGATACCTTGAACTTTTTTATATTAATGCCTGTCAAAGTGACTCTTCTTTGTTTGATAATCTTGTTTGTTTGTCTAAATCTGAGGGTAGTCGTCACAAACTCATTGCGAATTCAGACAATGCAGCATGGTCACTCTCACTATGGCGTCCTATCGATATACTTCTGCATCATTAGGCCTCCGGTAACAGAACAGGACAGCACGAATGCTGTATTCTTTTAGAGGGTACTACTGACCCGTTCGAGCCGGCCCTGTTGACTATTCAACAGGGCCGGCTCGAACGGGTCAGTAGTACCCGGGCTAAAATCAGCGTGGCCATACTTTCGTATCTTAAGTTGTGACAAAAATATTGCTTCACTCGGCATTCTTTATTTGGACTTATACAGGCTGCAACTTACTGCTGAAATCGTTGTCACTGCAATAATAGAGTCACAGAGCTAGTTGTGGAATAAATTGTTGAACGAGGCCGACACAATACAACCTCAAAATCGTCAGTAAAATATATTAAATAGATATCAAACTACTGGCTCTGCCGAATAAATAAGTAAAATAGTTAAGTATAAAAACTGTCCAGAGATCGGTTGCCCTACGTACTTTACGTCTGTAGCGATTCTTAGGGTGGCTGAAGCCCTAGAAAGAAAAGTCCCGGAACAATCTTTCTACAAAATCGCATCTACGTACCTACTTATGTTGTTCCGTAGAGTTAATGCCGACCTCAACCTTATTTAAAATTAAGAATCAGCTAATTCTTTTCTTAATTAAATGGATACCTAACATCAATAAGAAAAAATATCAGAAGGAATGTCTGAAATAGAAACTTTATTTTGAATTTTGAGAATTTAAACTGTAAGCTTTCTTTACATTAATTGCAATTGGTGATAAAAGTAAATAAATATTTCGGACTTTTGACACACAACATCATTTAGTCCCAAACTAAGCAGAGTAGACAACTCAAATATACTTTTTTTGTAAATACATTCATATTATATAGAAAACACCCAAACTCCGAAACAAAAATTCGCAGATCATACAAACATTTGGTTCGACCCGGGAATCAAAACCAGGCCTCTTGATCAGCAGCCGCATACGCAAACCACTAGACTAACAAGGCAGTATTTAACATCTTTCATATTATTATCTATTTGTTTTATCTTTTCATTTAACTTTCCGTTTTGAGCCTATACTTATTGGAAATTAATATTCAAACACAAACGGAAGAAGTACGGAGAATATTTCATTATATTAAGGACATCATCGAGTATAACTTCCAAGAATCGCTTAAATGTGAACAATTTCCAACAAACGGGGCATGAAAGATTTCTAAGTAACTAATTGTTATTTGCCTGTAGAGGTACAGTTTATTAAAAGGTGAAGATAATTAAATTAAGCGGGACGTCTTTGACGCCAGCCCGGCTAATATTTTTATTAAGGGTACCGGGTACTGCTGAATAGGAGCACTAGGGATGTGACTGTTCCTCGTGCTATCGATATATCAAGGATTAAAAGTATAATATTTTATGGAAGAGGTTTAACTTTATATTTTAAATAATACTATATTTGCTATTTATAACTAGTAAATATATATTTAGGAGACTCATCCCTACCATAAGAAGATTACTATAAAAGGCGGTGCACTCACAATAAAAGATCTCTTTTGCTGGTTAGCTATGGTACTTGACGGTAGTAGTCGACGAGAGTTGTGAGTGTTTACAGCTATAGTTTAAATTGCTGAAAGTCTAATAAAGCTTTGCAAATAGCTAACGTTTGGTTTGTATAAGTGTTTGGTGTTTTGTTTCGATATATTCGCTATGAAAATGTTCAATTAAATGAGATTGTTAGTTCCTTAAACTTTGTTAGTTTATTAAATGACTTCTATCGTGTAAGATAATTGTTCTTTTTAAATATTTCTGATACTGTAACCTAAATTCAGAAGTTGGATTACCATGTGTTCTAGACCGTTCGCTATCTAAATTCAGTGTTCGTTGTTTCTTGATTCAAATCGATAATTAAAGTTTTGGTTATAAATAACTACCGCCAACTATAAGAAAAATAAAAAGGAAAGTTAATTATCGACGACAGAACATAGAACTCATAAATCGGGTTTTGAGTTTCAATTGTAAACAATTTTAAATAAATAGTTTTCTAGAATGTCGTAAAACTTTATTTGAATAAAATAATGCGGGTATTTGTACCTCACGCTATGTTTCAGTGTGTTCGTGTGTATAACGCTTTCTTTCCAGTTAGTAAACATTGTGCTAAGCGATGGAAACTGCATCCGTGCCAATGTACAATGTGGTCCACCAGTGCCGACACGGTAATGAGAGAAAATTAGAAGGTTCAGTTATGAAAAACTTGTGAGTTGTGCTTGACGCTGCACTGGTAAGATCAAATCTTATTACATGTTGAGTTGTGATTTATTTTCACATAATTTTGATATGTAGTGTACAAAAGTGAATTGTGTGCGCAATTTAAAATGATGAAAAAATGACGACTGTTTGGCGCGTATACGAAAATGCCTTAGGGCTGATGCAAAGCTGTGGCTTAACAAAAGGGCTTAAGTAATGATCGTAGTTGGTTTAGTTTTAACAATGACCTCATACCTTTTGTTATTGCGAATATTTGGTATAACGTAAATAGTGAATAGCGCTCAAGCGGTTAAAACGAATGTTTGTAACTACCCCACCTGTGCATAATCAAGTAGGCGTTCTTTGCTATGGTTACGAACTATTTTTAACGAAGGAATGATGAATAATAGCAGTTGTAGTGGCTGCCTAATGCAACCCGAACTTATTACTTAAAGGTCAAGTAACTTTTTACCCATTTACATAAAGTGTTACATTGACACACCAAGTGTGACAAGACATAATACCCACACACGTTGTGATTAATTTATTTAACTTTATTTATGGAAACGAAAAATATATATTTGTCAGATTGTAACAAGGTACAGTGTGTACACCAAGTTACTAGATACGTTTCTCCATAAATGTAAAAATTGAAATGACCATTATGAAACAATAAATAAAAAAACAACAACAAGAAATATTTGGTGATCAATTACGTTTCTAATTTTTATTTTGATAACTCGATGAATGGGCTGTTCTCCTATAATGTTTACTTTAAAAATGTGTGTTGTAAGTGGAGTTTAAAAATGTGTGTTGTAACTATTCGCAATACGGCGAAAGGGTGCGTGAACAGCAGCGCTAGTCCTAAGGGAGCCTGTATAAAACAACTTGAGAATCATCCGCCGGTAGACGGTGCGAAGTACTATGTCACATTATTTACTGGTAATTTTATCGGTCAACTGTTATTGTAAAATCAATACAGCGTTATGACATCGAGTGGCAAACGCTTAGGTTCTAAATTTATGATGTTAAATTTATTTTATAGTTCAGAGTAGATAGTACGGAAATGACTACTATTGTAATTTATAGTTCAAAGAAACTTCTTTGAACCATCTTTAGACGGCGTATATATTTAAATACGTAGTTTGGACTCCAAACTGGAACTTTATATTGCAAATGTAATCCTAATGGTTTTACACAACGTCAACAACAAATTTAAAGAAAGATTATGATAAAGCGAAACATATCGTATGTATGCTAATCATGTTTTAATGTTTATCGAAATGCGAAATATTGATACCGGTAAAGACTAGGTACATGTCTACCGATCTTAGTAGTACGTCTACTTAGGCATGCTATTGTTAGTCATAGAAACATTATAAAAGGTTTTAAATACCCTCATCAGTGTCGGGTAAACTTTAAGTGTAAGTTTGCGAGACAACATTGCTGTTTGTGAAACGATAATTATTAATGGTCAGGTTAGACCGAGCGAAAATAAGGTTGAAGCAATAGTCAATATGAGAGTACCAAGTAGTGTTACATAAAGATAATTTCCGTGCCTGACTCGCTACTCCAGGTGTAAAGTTTTAAGATCTTACACATAAACATTGTAGCAAACTTGATAGTAAAGGTGTGACATTCATATGGGATCACGAATTTATGTTCATGAGGAAGTTACGAGCCAGCACAGGTTATTGTGATCTTTCTCTTCCTGGCAGAGGTACATATTGAAACATCAGCACTAGTGATGGTTTCGAATGTTTCGTTGGGCCGACAGTTAGTTTTGCGACTACTGTTCAATATAGGTTTCGAGTTCGATTTCTTGGTTGAAAAAAAAAAAAAAAGAATAATACTGAGTACTTCTAATTATAGATTTGCTTTTCGCAGCCTGAAATTTAAGTTGTGGTCAAAGCTCCATGACTCGAAGAGTACGAAGAGTCGTCGGTTCTACGCCTGATCTCTTTCGGGTCATATTGGGTGGCCGTCTTATCAGACCAAAAGCATACACCTGTGTTAGACAAGCATTTGCATGCTGTAATGTCTTCGTGTTTTTGGTTGTTAACCATTGAGACTGGCCGCCGTAGCCGAAAGGTTTAAATGGTAAGGTTTAACTAAAGACTCATGACGATGGACGATACGCAGCCTGTGGCCTATTACAGTAAGTAATTGAACGACACTTGTCATACAAGCTCTGGTGCAGAAAATGACTTTGATGGCAATCAGTCCGAACTTGAATTCAATGCGTGGCCATACTTGGACATGCTTCGAAGTTGCTTGACACCAACCGTCGAGCTGCAGACATAACCAAAATTAGTGACCCGGTATTATATCCTGAGTTTTGCAATAATTGGGAACATCCTTAACTATGTACCGTGAGACTTCTGTAACCTCCGGGTCTTGCATCTTGAGAAATAAGCGAAAGATAGTAACATTCTTGACGGTATCACTGTGTACATACTGAGGGCACTGTTATTTTTAAATATCACAAAAGTTTTGCTTCCTGGTATCGCCTTCTAAAAGCTCTGTAATTAATCATGACGATAGTGACGCATATTGGTGATGTAAAAGTAATACCGAATGCACAACTAATGCAATGTTTCATGCTTTCCTTAGATGACAACTGTGCCTTGAGAGGTCTCGTCCTTCGACCTTCTCGCTGCCTACGCGAGCCGAGCGCGGTCAGTGACCTAGCGTGTGCTGCTGCCTGGTAAGGCGCAGACTTGCAGCCTACTCGCTGTTCTGCGAGGTGTGGACCTGTGCTCTCCGCCTACTGAGGCGCGAGCCTTCGGTCTGCTCTCCGCCTACTGAGGCGCGAGCCTTCGGTCTGCTCTCCGCCCACTGAGGCGCGAGCCTTCGGTCTGCTCTCCGCCCACTGAGGCGCGAGCCTTCGGTCTGCTCTCCGCCCGCTGAGGCGTGAGCCTTCGGTCTGCTCTCCGCCAGCTGAGGCGTGAGCCTTCGGTCTGCTCTCCGCCAGCTGAGGCGTGAGCCTTCGGTCTGCTCTCCGCCCGCTGAGGCGTGAGCCTTCGGTCTGCTCGCCGCCCGCTGTGGCGCGCAGGTTCTAATGTGTTCAATCCACTGAGAGAACATACGAGAGTATGGTTCTTCGTTTTAGCAGCTTTGCGCTTATGGCATTCACAATATGCTAACGTTAGAGCCTATGCTGTGAATGCATGACCAGCGAACTTTGATCCCATCGTTTACGATGCACTAAATTTAACTTTTCATCATCAGCCTATTTCAGTCCACTGCTGGACATAGGCCTCTCCCATTGCACACCACTTTGATCCATTTAATTTTTATTGGTGTTGAGTCTGAAGCTAATTAACTTTTATAGACAGACCTATGTCTGTGGGCGCTTGAGTGCACGCTTGCGCCCATGGGTAAAAAAAAAAAAAAAAAAAATTATATGGAGGTCATTTTCTTTTCTTTCCTTTAACGTAAATGCTTCAGGTTCTAACACCAAACTGCGTAAATTGTTTTATCAGAACATTAGCTAAATGACAACGATTCGCCGGTGGATGCATTTCACTATGAAATTTGTGTTGGATGCGAGATTAAGAGATGCTTCCGTCCACACTTGTACATAAACCCCTTTTATATACTTAACACATGTGATTATCTGTTATAGATCTATTATTGGACGCGAGCCAGAGATGCCTACGTCCACGCAAACATGACTGCGATTACTTAAAATGCATAATGGACAATTATGTCCGCCGCATTTAATTATTGGACGCACGAACCAGAGATACCTACGTCCACGCAAACATGACTGCGATTACTTAAAATGCATAATGGAACATTAATGTCCGCCGCATTTAATTATTGGACGTGCGATTCAGGGATGCCTCCGTCCAAACAGACATACCTATAGAGAGAGGTGTTGATCTGTAAAATAAATTGTTGACGTGCGATTCAGAGATGCCTCCGTCAACCTCAGATAGAGGGGACGCCTTCTGTCTGATTTGTCCACAGGTGCAGCGCGGGGCCAGTGAAAGCTTCGCGGGATGTGAAAACAGGGACACAATTTTGAGAGCTCTCACTAATTTTAATTCTTCTTACATAGAATTGCATGTTGTGTGTGATCTACACTACGTAGACCATTATTGCAGTTTCTAAGATGCGTTCATATTTCAGACGGTGAAGTATGTGACCCCAACACAGGGTCATCGTCAATGGCACCTCAACCTGCTGCTGAGATGGCTGGGCCTAGTGGCGACTCGCCTGCTGCAGGGTTGGGACCACCAGCCGCGACCACCAGACTACCAGCCGCGCGCCATGAAAACCGCTTCGAGGACGACGCTGTGTCAAGATAGGCCGATTTAGGAGACTCATCCCTACCATAAGAAGATTACTATAAAAGGCGGTGCACTCACAATAAAAGATCTCTTTTGCTGGTTAGCTATGGTACTTGACGGTAGTAGTCGACGAGAGTTGTGAGTGTTTACAGCTATAGTTTAAATTGCTGAAAGTCTAATAAAGCTTTGCAAATAGCTAACGTTTGGTTTGTATAAGTGTTTGGTGTTTTGTTTCGATATATTCGCTATGAAAATGTTCAATTAAATGAGATTGTTAGTTCCTTAAACTTTGTTAGTTTATTAAATGACTTCTATCGTGTAAGATAATTGTTCTTTTTAAATATTTCTGATACTGTAACCTAAATATATACAATATTTCAAACTTTTATATTGTTTAAGGGCTATAAACACTGTGAAGTTTTGGTTAGGGTTATGATATATTTAATCAACTTTTCAATGTCACAAAGACAAAATAACATATATTGGAAATCGCACTTAAATTCAAATAAAAGAATCCAGCTTTAATCGACTTTGCGTCATATGCACGAGTAATGTATACCTGGTAACTTCAATACTTCAAAATAGACATATATTTTCGAAATAGAATAAAATAAACTTTGTTGTATATTTTAATAACCAAGTACATATGTTAGACTTATCGCTAAAAATCAAAACTTTTACATTAACACGATATGCGTCACGTATAGTGATACCTAGCAGTACTCCTCTTCGTTTCCTAATTTCCTATCCTTACTAGTAATATTAGAAATGTGAAAGTAACTCTGTCTGTCTGTCTGACGTGCTTATACGCCAAAACTACTACCTGAGAAACGCAGTAGGTTACTTTTAACTGCGATACCGATACACACGCGAGCGGGTCCACGACCGGATACTAGTGATTTGATAAACAAATTTCGTAATTACAAATACTTATAAAAGAGTAAATGAATAGATGACCACATAATTATTAGCACTATCGATGTCGACATCCTGACTGCCACTCCTATCTAAAACTTTTTTTCTTAGACGTGGTAATGCCCGGGTTTGAAGTCGGCCGTAATTACAAACTCTACCCCACGGTCTGATCCTTTCGTAGTAAGGCCGCGCGGCTCACAATGGAACCAATTGTACGGAATCAATAAACAACATACAATATAATAATTAGGGTTGTTTTAGTCAGCGAGAATGATATTTCATCAGTTCTTGATATCAATTGGTTATCATATTTTCGTTATTTAATAAAAAAACACGTGCGGTCTAAGACAATTTAATTTATCCATATGAAGTCAAGGATTGAAACTATGGCGTATAATTGGAGAGGCCCTTGTTCAGCAGTCGATTGCTATCGCAATTTTATAGTCACTTTGATATTTTTATCTCAGGCTACAATAGTATCTAGTTAATACAATCCTAAACGAAATTCCAATATTTTTTTCTACAATAAATGCAGTTGCAGTTACATGCAATTTTACCCCCTGGCAAGGGTACCTCATAAACACGTATGTATGTAAAAATAATGGAGGTGGAAATAATGCAACAAAGGACATTAATTTTCCAGATGATGGCTCTCACGCTAACATAAACATGCGACTAACTTTAACCGTACTCCATTTGGATTCAAGAAATTATATTAAAACATCTTTTGAAATCGCTCTTCGAATCTCTTATTATTTTCAATAAGTTTTGCATAGACTATGATTTTAAATTCACCAACAAATTGTTAATTTAAAAGAGACTGCAAGGAATGATGAATATATCTAGAATATACAGTCTATAAAGTCAGTAAAAGATCGAAAGAGTATGTTGTACTCTTTCGATCTTTCACTGACTTTATAGACTTTATTTCGCTGAAATTTCAATTACACATATATATAAAGTATGCGAGAAGCCGAAGATCGAACCAAGTGGCGTGCAATTGGAGAGACCTATGACCAGCAGTGGACTGCGATAGGCTGATGATGATTATATAAGTATGATATAATAAAAAACATAGGTAATGTTTTTACAAGTTTAATCTACTAGCAGCTTCTCCCTATAGAAAGCATTCAAAGGTTAACAACGAATTCTGAACTGCCAGAAATCCTAAAGTAAATCCGACGACTAGCTCTCGAGGTAGTCTACACAAATACGAGATCTTGACTCTCACGTTAACATAAACATGCTATTATCTTTTGATCGTAAATCGTACTCCATTCGTATTCAAGATATGCAACAGTAACATCTTCTAAAGTTGCTCTTAGAATCTCTTACAATCCCCAAAATAAAATTGCGTCACTGACTTTTTAAGCTCCTGATATAGTAGTCATCAATCGCCTTTATTAAGATAAATTGTTGAATAGATCTCTCCTTTATAAGAAGGTTTTGATTTTCTACGCCCTCAGGCTAGACGGCTTACTCAATTAACTGCTACAAACTTTTCTTTTCTTGCTTTGAGGTCATTTTCCCGATCTGATCTTGATTTAAATACATATCTATACAATGAAATCTAATATTCTACAGACTTTAAGATTCATCAATTCAGAACTGATAATTGAAATGATATTTAGTGTCTTTACATAGTTCTTAATCTTAATCCATCCCTGTCTGTCAATAATTACACAACAAAGGCAGGTATTTACTAAAATAATAATTCAAAGTGACTCAAGTAAATTACGATGTGAAACCAAGAAGTAGGTACTAATTTCTGTTTGTTCTAAGAATTGCATCATGCTCACGATATTTGATAACTAATAGGGGAGCTTTCCGCACGAACGAGCACTTCATATTATATGCTAATTGTGCTGACTAACAAACAGCTATTATTTCATGCTGTTCGTTTTGCTATTGTCTTGTTATTAACCGATATTACCTTCACAAGACGTCTTTCGTCATGGAATAATATGAATGTATGAATTATTAAAATTATTTTTACTTTCTTAAAAAGAGATAACTCCCGCATCAGGAACATTTATTCATTGTTGCGCGAGACTTTACAAACATACATGAAATGGACACAAATAATAATTAGAGCCAGAACAACAATTTCTTAATCATACAAAGTGTTGTCCCATGTGGGGATTGAACCCACAGTAGAAAGCGACGTGGCATGGCGATTGCTTACACCACCGTATAAACAAATGTCATTATTGCAATAAAAATGTGATACAATTCAGCATGTAATTCGGCATATTCGGCTTCTAAATATAATTGTAAGTGTTATTCAGGGTGCATAGTATACGCAGTTCGATCAAGCATGACTAAATTATCTGATTAAAAAAAAACAATCTAAACTTCAATTCAAAATACGAATATTCCTTAATCCTCGTATTTCGTTGGTCGTGCAATGATGTAGTTGCAACTCACTAGCGCGTCATATTCAAAATGAGGATGGTGACCCCTACTCATAAAAGTTCTACTCATGCTTTCCATCACGCAGAGTCGCTTCGGCCTAAATAAAAAAAAATCATTTTAGGATCATCATTTCTTAACAACAATTCACATATATAATGATATCTGATTAAATAAGAGGTAGGCAAGCAGAGTTTCGGGGGTCCTGTGGCATTATGGTCCGACAATTTGGAGAAAAATGGCTGGCAGCGGATGGATGCCGACTAGACTAGACCGGAATAGTTGGCTCTTTTAGAGGGGGACCTGCGCTCAGCAGTGAAAAACGATAGGTTGAATGATTGATTGATTGAAACAAAGAAATCTTTTATTTTCTGATAAAGAAAGAACAGATAATATTCCTTCTACTTAATCTGCAGTGTTAAAACAAATTAAAAATAATTACGTAGTATCAAATGATGGAGAACGCTGTAGGCCGTAACAACGTATATTGTACTAATAATGTAACCCAACACTATAATGCTTGCCCGGAGCAACATGCACCTGCTGTAGAATATATGTATACACTTTTACTGCATACTTTTTTCGAACGAAATGTGTATATTTAATATGATTTTTCATGGTTCACGCTAAGGAGACAATATTTAAGTTGCTTTTGTCAGAAATATAAGTTAACCTTTAGTATTATTCGCTGTTGCTTGTGTGTGTTGTAATGTGTGTGTGTGTAATGTTTTGCTCATTTATGTTCAGTTTGACATCTGCATGAATAAAATGTGTATATACTTAATTAATACTCAATGCTAACAAAATTTCCCAAGTTATTATCTATTACATTACAAAAGATATTACAGTCTTTTGTAATGTAATAACTTAGGAAATGTCCAGACGACGTTGTCTGTTATTGTTTTAGAAGTTTTACTGAAAAATGTTTTGTATTTATTATAATTTTTACATGTTTAAGGCTGTCAAAGTGGCTCTTCTCTAACCGATGGAAAAAATAAATAAACAAATATTTCGGACATCTTACACACAATAACATCTAGTTCCAAACTAAGCAGAGCTTGTACATATGCATACGCTAACCACTAGAACCAATTAGGATGAGTAGAAACCTAGAGTAGAAGTCAGCCTCGTTGTGGATGCAGAGATAATGTAGCATTTTATTTCTATTACATCAGTTTAAGAAAAAATTAAGCTACAGTGATACATTTTATCTTTAAGAAACTGTTTACATATTTCTTCAATCTGTCAAGATTGAACCAGGTTTACATTATTATTATTATTTTTGCTCCTACTTAAAAATGAGTAAGAAAATACTTAAACACGAAAAAATATTCAAAGAAATTGATCAAGTATTTAGACCTCATAAATTAGCAAGAATACAAAGTGTCACCACCCCTATTCATTCGATGGGTGTCGTAAGAGGCGACTAAAGGAACAAAATAAGCAGCTAACATCACTGCCAAGAGAAGGGAAACTTGAAACAAACCCTTTACTAACCCGTCTGACCAGCGTGGTATAGTAGGCCAAAACCTGTTCTCAAAGGAGAGGCCTATGTCCAGCAGTTTACTGTTAAAGGCTGTTGATGATGATGTTCATTTATGATATCTAACCAAAATCTTTTAAGTGACGTTATTGTGACTACCATGGTATTTAATGCTATTTTAACAAAAATAACCTTGCATTTATTGTATCTTCTTATTCTTCTTAATATATGGCAAACTGTGCCGATGTCGGCAATTCTGCCAATGTCAAGTACGATGGAAATACGTGGGTTAAGAGCTATACATACCTAATAAAAGAATTTGCAACTATTATTTTTTTCCAAAATTAGTATGTGGACTGCATTTATTGCATTGAAATTTTATTATACACTAGCTGACCCCGCGAACTTCGTAACGCCAAACAGTCGATTCAACATCACTTAATTGTTTTATATTCTCGGAACCCCTCCAATAAAAGGAAAATTTTTTTTTTCCTAAGAACCATCCTCGTACTTCAAGGAATATTATAAAAAAAGAATTAGCGAAATCGGTCCAGCCGTTCACGCGTGGTGGCGTGACCAAGGGAAATGGGATTCATTTTTATATATATAGATTTATTGTATCTCTATAGACAAAAAGCTTCCGTCAACGGTGTCAAGTTACGCGAGTGTCGAAGTGAGTGGCCAAAAACGTACATTGTATATTCTTTCGGTGGTACAGAATGTTTTAGTTATATCAACTTCCTTGGGGAGTCAACAAAATGTTTACTAACATCACCGTTCGACAGTTTTCAGGAACCAATCATGCATGCAAACCACCTTTACTACATATACTTTGTAACCAAATGCTAACGGAACTTTACTTAACTTGCTGACGTCATATTCCACAATATCTATTGAGATATCTACCTCTTTATTACTTAGAGAATAAAGTCGAAATTTAGACAATATATGAAACATGGCTATACTCTTCAATATTCTCTGCATTACGGAGGGCGCATTGCAGCTTGCTATTTCCGGAGTGTGTGAACATTGTCACCTTGCTCAGTTACTATGGTGATCAACGAACTTCATGGTACATTTTTAACGATTTCATGCAATTTGTTTGTACATCTGCCAGTGGGTAACGTATACATTTATAGACAATTGTTTGGGAAAATTATAATAACATGATGATACAATATTAGATGTAACAATTTTAAAACAGGAATTTTAGTAAGTACATATATTTTTAAAAAGTACATAAATTTATCTCAACTAGAGAATGTCCTTCAAATGATATAGAAGTATAATGGATCAATATTTAAGGAGGAATCTATCATTATTTCAGCACTAATATCTACAATTCAAATTTGTTACCATCATAAGCAAAATAATGGTAACAAAATAAAGATAGTGCATTTGTATGTATCCACTAAAAGCTTTCATTCAGTGGAAAAGCTTTTTAAAATATAATAAACGGCAAAAAACTGCGCGGCCACGAATATAAAAATCAAAATAATTTTAAGAGTAAATTCACTAATGTTTTATCGCGACAGCAGAAAAGAACTACAGCAAATGTTCCCATGTTATTTGTACCAGAAACTTTTGTGGTAATTAAGACTTTAAACCTAAGCTATTGACATTAACAAAAAATATTTTATATTGGGCAATATTTCTGGTAATATTCAGTATCGGAAGATAATTACAGGAACCATCACTGCATGCCAGCCATTGCATAGTAAGACATTTAAAGAAATAGGGCCATTAAATAAATAATATAGGTGGATTCCTTGAATCAAAGTAGTAATTGCTGTCGTTCCACCGATCGGTCAAGTCAAGGAGTCACCGGTAGGCGACTGGCTAGGCGGGGTAAATGTCACGAGCACAAAACCAATAAAGAGTAATCATATCATGTTGCATTCATGTCGGAAACAATAGTTCCTGTACAGGGACGTACTTTGCATCGGAAGGACTAAAAGTACAAAATCAGAATTTATAATTGTTTGAAAATGACAAAACGTCAAGAAATACATACCAAATGTATGGTTGGTTGGATTTTATTAAGAGTTTCATCATACATTTTAACTACAAAAAGCTAATAATATATAAATACGCAGTTGTTTATATGTTAACATAAAATTATTTTACATTTAATTTAATAAAAAAAATGGACTTAACATTAAAACAATGGTTTCACGTCTTGAAATGTTAAAAATTAAGAAAATTATACCTTACAGTAGTAAAGTGTAATGTAAAGTAAGAAAATAGAAATAATTATTAATTTAAACTAGATTAATTATTTTCAATACAAATGAAAAAATACGAATACTACACTAACTACTACTACACTACACTAACATTATTATTATCCTATATTCGTAGTTGTGATATTCAGGTACCGTTCATAATATTTTTATATTACGAACAAGCCTAATCTGTATCTGGTTATCATGGAAAGCTGATCGCAGTAGGAAGCAGGCAAGTGTGCATAAAGCAAGGTATACATTGGCGGGTGGTCGGACGAGACGCGGACACAGCTTCCGTCCCTTCGTCTGTAGTGTGTACACAATCTTACTTTATCTGACCGTTTAGTACGGTAACTATGATTACTCAAAATAAAATAAGGACAGGTGTGGTGGTCTCTGTCCGGAGAACATTTAGTTTTTCTATTTTTCATGGCTTATGTGTTCATGTCAACGAGCGAACGGATGACACCTGATGGGTACTGACTAACAGCATAGTGGTTATAGTGTATTGAAGATTTGATCCCTACATGAGACAATTCTCTATGTGTTCCTCAAATTGCTGTTTCTTAAAATGAGTGTTCTTAGTTGCTCTCCCAAATGTATTTCATCTATACAAAATACTGTAAATCCGAAGAGTTTGTATGTTTGCTTGGTTGGACGCATTTTTCTTATGCAGTACTGATCCGATTAGAAAAAAATCTTGGATATCAAAGCTATTGAGTTAGGCTGAAAGCTTATACATCCTCTCATCATTAAGTGCGCTGCGTAATTTCACAAAAACTATCTATAAAAGAATTGTTCTCCTTTAAAATTTCTAATTCATTTTTTAATTTAATTCAAAAATAGTCCGCAACAGCATATGACTATTTAAAGTGGACACACTATACCCTTTTTATGGTAAATGAATTGGTTTCCGCTGTTCTTTCAGCTACGAGTAATCAGAGACGCCAACGAGCTTACGTGGATCGACTAGTTTACGGTAAGAAAGTTAAGTTAACATACTAAGTAAATTATAGATGTAACCCTACTTTTCTCTAGCATTTTACACAATAGGTGATAAATATTTTTCTTTTATTTCTACTTTAATTTGTCCTTTCAGTTTTGTCCTCCCTACTTATAACGTATGGGCATCCTAGTACGAAGTCATAGGGGATTTGCGACTAATAGCTACCGCGGCCAGTACTCAACAGATTTATAAGAACATTTTTTCAATGTTCTCAACTTTATTGTGAAGGTAAAATGTCCTTTTTCCATTTGTTGTTTTTGACGTGGCGTTTCATCTTTAAAGGCTTTTAGTTATTTATTTTATATGAATTTGAGGCTTCCAATTCATAGAAAGACTTTTCTTTGATCAAGTCTTAGAAGAAGTGCGTATTTATTAAGTAGGTGTTTTTTTTGTAGTATAGAGTACCAAACGAGCAAACAAATCACGTTTGTTGGCTTAGTGGTTTAAGCGGTAGCCACGCCGCTTTCTACTTTGCCAAGTGTCGTAGGTTCAAATCCCATGTGGGACAACACTGTGTGATTCACAAATTGTTGTTCCGAGCCTGGGTGTCCTATGTGTCCGTTTCATGTATAATACTAATAATAAATAATTGCCGCCGTCCAAGAGCTACTCTAGAATCTAGAATCACTAGTACGTTTCAATAAATTAATTATTAAATAAACTAACAAGGGACGTGTCAGCTATTTACCAAAAAAATAAGAGAACTGTAGTTTTCTGTCAGCAACATCAGGCCGTTGCAGTCTACTGCTGGATATTTGCCTCTCTCTGGTCATAATATATTGAACTGGCAATAGGGCCATAGGCCACTTCAACCTACTAACTTTTAAAACTATATCGGTGACCTTGGTTTTCTAACGCATTTCATCATTCGGAATGTTGTCCTTCAGAAAACAAAAAACAGAAGGACAAAATTATAGCTTGTTGAATTTTCTGTAGGAATTTGTAACTATTTAAAATCTACTATAAAGCAGGAAGTTAACAGCTGACGAAGTATAATAGTTTGCTAGTGAAAAGCATTATTAAGGCCGCATAGAGAAGATGGTTTTGGTTATTTAATGTTATCTAATAAATAAAACGTATGTATAATAAAAACTATAGAAAAGAACTATTGAGAATAAGCACCCCACTGATTACAATCGGATCGTTTTGATAGTTCCATTATAAACAGATGTTCAGTAGACATTAATCGCTAAATTAATCTATACACCATTTATTTTGGTTTATTTACCTTTAATTCAATTAATTCGAACACTTTTTATACAACCCATTTTGATTTTATAGTCGTCAAACCTATTACAAAAACTCTTCCAATAATCGTAAGTCTGTCATATCAAATTATTTATTTTAAATGAAATTATTAATTAAAACTCTAATCGTTTCTTAAGCAGTATTTTTGAAAATTGTTAAAAAAAAAATCCTTTTCAGGTAGGGCCTGTCCTGAGACTGTAATTTTATTCATTTTTCAGTTTAATTTAACAGTTTTCAAAATCGATTCAGTAGATCAAGAGATTACTCACAAACCTTAACCTTTCTTTTTAAAATAATTGTAGTTAAGAATAAATGTACAATATATAAAAAATTACACCAATAACACAATTATATTATAACAAAGTTATTAGCCATATTTTAGTTAATTACTTCCCGATATAGGGAGAAAATCACGCCAATGCATGTTCATGTTTGGTAACAATGCGGGGTAATAATAAGTGGAATGTGGCAGGTTATTAGCACACGTGTGGCCCGAACAAAATGGCGACCCTTCAAATACCAGGGCCCATTAGCTCACCAACAATTATATAGAACAATTTTATTCACTGACATACAAAATTTAATAATTATTATTTTGCAGGAATAAAAAAGTTACGCAGTTTTTCATCGTTGAGAAACACAAAAAATATCGTTATTATCAGTCTGATTTTAGGTACATATGTAGGTCTTTTAAAGAGCAGGTGGGATTCGAAAATAATAATAGTGTGCTTTATTTAATGATCACTGCCCTATATAGGCCACTGTGCTGCTGGACTGGTGGACATAGACTTGTCCTTAGGCCTTCTCAGGTTTTGGCCTATACCACATTGGCCAGTCATTATTGGTTTTATATATATCTTCTATTTACACTGCTGTCGTCCTATGTAGTTGCTTCCTTATTCGATTATTACGATACCCATGGAATAAATAAAGCTGGCAACATTCTGTATTTTCCATCCGACACCACACAGAATCAACTAACAAGTAAGGTTAGGTTTTTAATAAGCGATGTATGTATTAACGTCATGATTTCGAATATATTAGCTTGTAAATCGATATAATAAAAACTAAATTGGACGTTATTATTGGTCTGTAAATCCTTTTTATTAAAAAAGTTTTTATTCGATTTCAGACACTTTTTTGACTCTAGTTGTTCGGTACCAAGTGTCATTTCTACGGAGAAGAAATGGTAAGAAACTCCTTAAATTACTCTTTTTAACCGACGAAGAAAAACGGAATCATGAAAATCCATTGTACGAGTAATACTGATATCTTATTTATCATTATATTATGTACAGTAGGTAGGTGCGTACATAAAAACTAAAGTATTTTTAAGTCACAAACAGTTTACCATATTTTATCTGGTATAATTGGGATCCACGATCCAGTCCATGTACTCAGTCACTATTTTATTCAGACTGCAAAATAACCAAAAAGAAAAATGTGTTCAAATAAATTTGTTAGTTTTACAAATGTTGACTATATTTTTCTTTTTATTTATTTATTTATTTCGGATCACCAACAAATGATACACACATCATACATCAATATAAAAAAGCAAAATACATGCCCAGAACATCTTTGATTCGTATTCATCACAAAGATCTTCATTTTTATCCGTACAAAATTTAAGTGGTAGAGGAATTAAAGTCACAAGATCTTTCAAGCGCTCACATGCTCCAATTTGCAAACGAAATGGACAAATATCTTTAACTGACCACCTCGTAGCCCAGACTTATCCCCAGTGGACTTTCTTTCTTCGGGGATACCTTAAAAAAAAAGTTTTCAACAGTAATCCAGAGCCCCTAGAGCAATTAAATAAAAATATTCGAGAGGAAATGCAAAACATTTCACGAAACACTTGTGAGGTCGTCATGAAAATTTTCGCTCCAGGTTGTATTGCAACAGAGTCAAAGTAGTCAAGGAGCACATGTGGATGATGTATTTTTTTTTAAATATAATACTTAGTTGTGTACATACTTTAAAAATAAATAAACAGTTTATCTGACATAACTAATTTCTTTTAAATCATCATTTGAAATGTAAACGAACTTTTGGTCCATTCTGTATTTAGGTTACGAAAATAAATATAGATATATATTAACATTTTTGTTACTAATATAACTAAAATGCTATAAAATACGTACTTAATAATATACACCATAGGCCTATATCTACCGAAAAAAGTTAGGGAGAGTGGACATGATTAGTATTATTACAGCATAAGGCAGCGCATACGCGAGCGACAGCGCGATACGGCACGCGCGTGCGCAGATTTATCAGCGTCGTAATTAAAAGGCGGCGCATTACCGTATGAATGTGGCGGGTGCGTGGCGCGCGCCGCAGCTGTCGTATCGTGTGTAGTTCGACTATACGTTTTTGATTCATGATAGGTGTGAAGTGGTAGAAAACAAATAATTTAATAAAGAATAATTTGTAAGACATTATTAATATTCCAGATTGGGTGTTTCTAAATTGGTTTTGAGATTTAAAGTGTACCTAATCATAAAATGTAAAGTACCTACGTCACACTGTCATTCAATCACAAAATATTTACTTGTAGTAGATGTATTTACAGTTATTGATACGTATAGTACTGTACTAAGATGTTAATTGTATTTTCTTCTTGCCAACACTTGTTTAAAAAATATAGGTGTAAGTATCAAAACTATAGTAGATTACTAAAATCGCGTGACTTATCGTGATTGTCTAAACGCCGACAGATGTGTGCCGGAATGTAATTGTTTGTTCGTAACTTTACAAGCGGTCTACATTTTATATCATTCGGCCACCACCCTAATGCATAAGGATTCATTCACCTCGTCAGATGTTCAATGGGGTGAACTTAGGGTCGGAAGTGCTAGTTTTTTGCCAAGAAATACTGATTTTAAATCGTAACATTTGATACAGTGTGTAACGGTTGTCATTGTATTCGGTTTGTTGATAGAGATGTATGGACACTCACACTTTTAAAGTGTCTTTGACAGTGTGTTACTATATGGCGTTGTGTACCTATTTATTGCACCTAGCACACTAGAGACTGTAAGCTAAATGAATCTTTGAGTATTGTTTTGATTTTTAACGTCGAAAAATTTTATAATTAAACAACCGATTCAAATAAGATGAAAGTTCTCAAATTATCGTTGCTTTCTTTTTTTATTTGTGTACATTTATATATTATATAAGTATTTAGTCTTTCGTTTCATTCCAAAGTGGAAAATTAAGGAATGAAGAATACCTACACTATATTACAGTTCCTATTGAACTTACTAATATTTTCAGAAGTTAAATATCTGTTGATAATATGTAATTTACTTTCATACTTCAACTACACTACTTGTAATGTTATTACAAGATGTTTATCGATTCAGACAAGTACTCTGTTTCAAGAAGAAGTCCTTCAAACTGCTCAAGATCTTCCGCTGTTGTTAAACCCGATACTACCACCAACATTATTGACCAAGTTTCACGTACTTGTATCTAAATCACAGACGTCTAGATTTTATTAACAAGCTTAATAGAAATAAAACTATGAATTGTAAATATGATCTTTGTGGTGACTCTCAAGTTACAACAAAAAACGTTTATAGTTACAACAATGACAAAATAAATGTTTCTAAATCAATACATTATACGTAATATTTGTACACAGAATTATGAATCTCATGAACAACACAGGAAAAAGTAGTTTGAAATACCGTGTTATGTAAATAAATAACATTAATAAAAAATAATAACAAACACGTTAAATTCTTTTTTGTTTGCGTAATATTTTATTAAAAATAATTCGGATAGAAATGTATCGGAACTAGAAACAGAAAAAACTAAAAATGTAAGGCTCTCAGTGTTATTTAGTTAAAAAAGTTTTTTAGTTTTCGTTTTTAAGTCCCGCGGTGATAATTTCTAAATCGCGAGTAAAGCTGGTCTAAAAAAAATTAGCCTTAGTTACTCCTTGTATCATCAGTCATCTACCAGTGAAAGTTCCCTCAAAATTGGTAAAGCAGTTCCAGAGATTACCCGGAAAAAACAGACAGAAAAAATGTAAAAAGTTGCATTTTAGGAGTCAGTACCATAATATAATATACTTTCATATGCATTTAGAAAAAAACTGTTCCTTTGATATTACATACAGACACTCCAATTTTATTAATGGGTTTAGATTTTCACTAGGTTCAATTATTTCTTCGTAAGTGTGACGTCAGAAGCCGTATGTGGTATATGGCACAAGCTGGTTAGTCAGCTGTGTGTCTAATTATGATAATGGATAATTCCAAATGCTTCTACCTACCCCGGACTGTAAATATTCCTCCAAATTATTATGTATCCGTAATTGATCTAAATGTTACGTGTTATACGCGCCGATATGATAATTAATAAACTAATTACGATGTTAATGTAGAGATGTAAGTATATCATTTTTTAATAAAAATTACGAATTTAATGTAGCGGCATTGATACTGAAAACAAAAACAATTTAGGTATCTACATACAAGTTAGTTCCCGCGGTGTTATTGTAAAAAATGTTATTTATTGTTGTAAATCGCATCGCAAAACTAGTGTAATAACATAAGTCTAAGATACTCCTTATGTCATCAGCCATCTGTCAGTGAAAGTCCTTTCAAAATTGGTCCAGCCGTTCCAGAGATTATTCGGAACATACATGGACAGACAAACAGACAAAATTAAAAAAAAAAGTTTTTTTTGATGTAAACACCATAAACGAGTATGCTTTCATATGCGTTTAGTAAAAAACTGTTCATTCGCAAAGAGCAAAGGAGAGAGAACGCTGTCCTGTGGTACACCAGCAGAAACACTGCAACAGGAAGACTGAGTCTTTAATTTAAATACGCTTTCGGTTCCCACACAAGTAACTGTGACACCAATCAATTGTCCTTGGAGATAAGAGACCGTAGTATGGAACGAAGAATGTCAAGATCTACAGCATAAAATAATCGAGAAAGGAGAGTACTGTGATCAGGTAGTCTAGTGCTACGACCAGGACGAAAACCGGATTGGAAAGGGGTTCTGTAAGGAATTTTTGGAAAGGAAGCTACTCAGTTGAGTTCGATGAGGCGTTCGAGGACTTTGAATAGGAAAGGTAAAATAGATATGGGCTGATAGGCAGGATGTCAGTTAGGGGTTTAGTTTTCTCAGGTAGAGGGATTAACTGAGCACCTTTCCATTCAATTGGGAAAACACCACTTGCCACGGAGTGGTTCAGGAAAAGTCAGATTTCGCTAAGTCTATGAAGAACCATGCTTAGGCTGATACAATCATTTCCGACTGTATTCGATGAAATGGTTAGAATAGCCTTTCTTTCTAACATCACAAGCATACAATTGACCAAAGACTAAAAGGTGGATAGTTGGGACTTGGGATAGAAGAAGATCTTAGAAAATATAAGAGTAATCGCTTTAGTATTTTCACTAATGTCAGATGAGATAGAGAAATGTTGATTAAGAAAATCAATGGTCAAATTAGTCATGACAAGACTTTTCAACTCAAAAAGTTCTTTAGAAGGAACGAATTACAGAAGAAGAAAGAACGATCACAATTCCAGGGAGGGTTGGAATAAGGCTATTTTAGACCGGCAATTTTAAAATGCCCAAAGGAATGGATGAGTCATACTTACTGCATCAATCGCAAATAAGGAAAAGTAAAAAGATAATGGTGATATGTGCATACGTCATCGCAGTCAACAAATTTCATAAGGAACAAATTGTTATTGCCAAATAAGATTTGCAAGACTACCACAATTCGGTTTGTTGCTATCCCGATAGCCATATTCCCAAGTAAGTGTCAACAACATTGAGTCACCCCTCAAGAAGCAGGTCAAGGCGGTGCAACCTGTTGCACCCTTACAATATTAACACAAATTAGGGGAGCACGCGCCTCCTTGCAAGGTGATTTATGAGCTCTTGAATGTCTTGATAATGTATACGGTGTTTAAATTCGGGCACTTGTCAGAAGGGGTAGTTTCTTTGAATTTATTGTTTGTGGGGTAGATAAGGTTGATCAAACTTGTAGTATTATTTTCTAAGATTGTTGGGAAAGTGTCAAATATGTGTTAAAGTAAAATTGATAAGATAATATGAAGAAAAGATTGACTAATATTGAAAGTTGAAGTCAAAATAGTTTTAGAGAATTGAGAAAGAAATTCTTCATTTTTAAGTAGTCCATTGGCTGGACTAAGGCCTCTTCTCAGAAAGAAGGTTTTTTTTAATATGTAAATAACGCTGGACTGGTTATATATTAAACCAGAACTTACTTGTTACTGGTTCTAACAACTGAATTCCGACATTGTTGTAACAGCAGTCTTGTGCATTGAGCAGCAGCAGATGTACATTAAACAATTGGAAAATTATTATGAATTCAAAGAGATGGCAAGCTATTGTGTCGCGAATGACACTACGCGCTTTAAACGAACAGTGATGTAATTTAGCTTTCAAGTGTAGTAAAATTCCTCATATCGCATATTTGAATAGCAAAAAACTATAATGGGTGGTGGAGAGCCCGCATTTCATTCGGTCCGTTGCCCACAGATAAGTATAGTGGCTATACAATACGCGATATGGTTCCTCCTATGGTTCATTCATTCTGCGGTATGGAAGAGTAAATGCTCTACTTATAATCAAGCTGTTTTTTTTTTTTAAACTTTCCTGGTTTCAAAGACCATTCAGAAGGTTCAACTATACTTGATCCTGTCATCCTGGCTTAAATTCTATCCTCAAAAATTGTTAACGCATATTGTTGACAGTTGACATAAAAATTTGAATTTAAAATAACTTTAAGATAATTAAGGGTTTCCTTCTACATTAAATGGAATTAAATTAATGGATCAGTAAGTATTTAATAATGTTCCTCATAAAACTTGTCTTGTGTATGTTACCTTCTATCCGCAGAATACTGGTGTCTTCATGAAAAGAGACCTTCTAATTTCATAATAAATATTCTGGTATATAGTTCTTACAATGGTATTGGAATATTTATTGTAATAAAAACTTGATAGACAAGTCCAGTGTAGTGTGGGTCCAGATAGACATGATACCAAAGTGAAGCTACATGCATTTCGTTACATTTGAACCTTTCATACATTGGACACGTAGAGCATACTTCGAAGCATATCACCGGTTGAAGTACACCTGCCCGTATCACGGCGCGCACGCGTTACACGGACCACGGGTGCAGCTGCTCAAACATGAGCAGGCGACCTTTTAGCTGAAACTTATATACCAAACTTAACCGGTTCGTTTTGATTCACCTTTTATTTATACATCATACATCGGGATTATTATTATTGTCTTATGGATCGTTATGTAAGGTTAGTATTCGATCAAGATATCACTGTAAGAATACCTGTATATAGTGGAGAAGTATCCTTTTTAGGGTTCCGTAGGTCATGACTCGGAACCCTTATTCGTTTTGTCCGTCCGTCCTCGACCTATCGCCCAAACGGTTGGTGCTAGGAAGATGAAACTTTGCACGAATATATGTTAGAATTACGTCGACAAAGTGCTACAATAAAATTATGAAAAATATTTTTATGTGGGGTACCTCCCCTACACGTAAAGTGGGGATGACTTTTTTTTTCTCGCGTCATCGTGTGGGGTATCATACAATATGTTTTTTAAAAACAGTGCAAGGTTGCTAAGACCATATTTAGAATTAGGTATCCGTTTGCGAGTGATTCAACTTTAAAGCTCTTTTTAAAAAAAACAGGGCGTCCCCCCCTCCTTTAAAAGACAAACGGCTGGCTCAAAAAATCTGAAAATATTTATGATAGTAGTCCATATATTGAACTTTCAGGGAAAACTATAGCAGTATTGATAAGTTTGAAAAATGCACTCACTTGGAAAACTTCGTATAAAAATAAAGAAATAAAAAAATGTGAGCCGTCACGGGACGCCTGGCAGATGTGAAACATCGCCATTATTTTGTAAAAGTAATATGCAGAAAAGAACATATTGTAAAAGTAAAACGACGAAAATATATATATACCATCGTATAGCATGCCGTGGCGACGCGTCGCCAATCGCCAGGCCAGAAATCTATTTTACGTGCGTCTATACCATGTTTCACATACGTGCGCCTATAGATGTTTCACATCAATAAGGTAACATAATAATTATCTATTGGACACGATTTTAAATCTACCTTTTATTATGGGTGACTACGGAACCCTATAAAATCATGTTAATTTAGACAGTTGGTTAAATATTTTTCTTTATAACGTCATATCCTATTGATAACTTTGATGAGGATACTTTCGCGCAGTCGGTTACCCTACGCCTAGTCTAAATGAAATTTATAGGAATGCGTTGATATCTAAATATCATCATCTATGAAAGTGAACAATATCTTTGACCCTTTCTTACTCAAAACTTGAACAATTGTTCAGTACAGGATTACTGAAAATACTTTTCAAATGTGTGTAAATAAATCAGATCTGATTATGATTTTAGACATCTCTATTTTCAGTATGAAAAATGCGAGATATATCTATTATCATATTGGCCAATAGTGAACTTTTGGGGATATGTGGGTAAGAATATAACATTTATAGAATTGAATTTGTTCTACATGTGACCATGGCCTTAGTTTTTGTATGGAATGATACAAGTTAGTTATTTCTTCATGGAACAATAAACATTGAATGCTAAACTATAACATGTATTACATTAATAATTCTGTTTATCTCTGTTACACTGTTGTTCGCAACAAAATGTAAAAAGTTTGCCTTCATAAAAAAAATCTTTGCGTACAACAAAGCAGATATAAAGGTGTTCTGCACTCCCCTTTTGAAAGAACCGTTCATCGAAAAATACAATGAAATAATTCGGTGCTTGGTACAAAGGTCGATGTAAGGTCAGAAATATCATTTATTTTTCTTTCATTAATTATTTTTCACAGTCTACTGAAATATTAAAATGTTGTCTTTCTGGGTTTTTCTAATAATAATCCTTTACACCTTTTAGTAATACATATCTATATAATCAATCATGATATATTTCACTTTTCAATTATTAAAACATGACTTTCCTATTTAGTATTGATTATTGTGAAAGATCCATTAAGAGAAAATAAGGTCCACAGCATTCTTTTTATTATTATTTAACTCTACCAAGGTAAGCATGAATAGAATCCAAAAGTGGGAGCCATTATCTATATTGTTGCCATTATTGTCCATAATTGTTACTAGACCTAAGTTTATGTCAACTGCAAAATACAATTTGGGAGAAATAAAGTATTGAGTCTACCCTATCTGTGTTTAATAATTCCAAACTGAACTGTGACTGCACTGTTGGCTTAATGGTTTAAGCAGACGCCACTCCACTTTCTACTATGTAGTAGTATCAAATCCTACAAGAGTCAATATTTTGTGTGTTTCTTAAATTGTTATGTTATGTTCTTGTGTGTTTGTAAGACACAGGAATATATTTGTTCTCAAAAAAGAAAAGTTTAATCATAATGAAACTAAATTGCTATTTAATTGCATCTTAAACTTTACAATTAATTGTATGGTATATAAGTAACACTATATATCGGAAAAAAGAAACATAAATATTAACTGTAAATTTGTATGATTTTTTTGCAGACCATAGCAAGGTGCATATCAAACGGCGCACGCGCACGTGTCAGGCACGCGTCGCACGCGCCTCGCTTCCAACTCCACGGTTCTGCACTGTCATGGCGGACGTTCACGCAGCTTTTTTTATTCTTTTTCCTTTAAATCGACTATGAGTTCGTAAATTACTTCACTATTATGTCGAATTATTGGCGAGGGGACGGAAGAAAGCGCCCATTCATGTTTACATGAAATATTTTTATGACCATAACAGACAGGATTTTCATTAATAGGCCCTATTTTTATGTAAATCCCTTAACATAGTGTGGGACAAAAAGATTTTTATATTGCAACATAACGCTTAGTAGTATTTCAAAAGTTATTTGGCTTCTAAAAAGGAACTACTAACAGATCAAAGTTAATTAAATAGGATCAAAGTCTACTTGAAAAGTGTTTCGCTAACCTCCTTTATAGAAACAAATGACTGATAGAAATTGGAGGTCACAAGCTTATTTAATTTATTATTATATTTGAATAAAATAAATGTAGATACTGTTTACACTTTTTATTAAATTTGCGGTTATCGATGTATCTTTACAACAATCGTGAGAAACATCGCGAAACGAAACCAGTCTACAAAGTGGTCTAAGTTACTCCTTATGTCATTAGCTAGCTGTCAGTGAAAGTCTCTTCAAAATCGGTGAAGACATTCATAGATTAGCCTTAACAAAGAGACAGAGAGACATATATTATTTTTTTAAATTGGTGTTTTGTTGTAAATATCGTATTTTAATATAAATATGCATTTGATGGAAAGCTGTTGATTGAACTGTGTTAAACTAAAACTAATTACGGTTA
The DNA here is from genome assembly GCA_932526445.1 of Phragmatobia fuliginosa. Taxonomy (NCBI): domain Eukaryota; kingdom Metazoa; phylum Arthropoda; class Insecta; order Lepidoptera; family Erebidae; genus Phragmatobia; species Phragmatobia fuliginosa. The sequence goes on along the minus strand of OW052074.1, from coordinate 9,916,490 downwards.
AAACATCAATGCAATTTCAACATCAATTTTCGGTAATACTGGACGCGGCAATCAATTGTTCTACCCCAAATATTTTTATAGCTTTTATTTTCCTCTCGTAACGGTAAGTTCCCTTACCCTGTATATAAGTACGCATAGGTGTGTGGGTGTTGTGTATGTCAGTAACAATCAGTTGATTAAATCCTGCGCACACCTGCAGGATGGCACGGCACGGGTCGACCTGGGGTGCGTTACCCCGACAACCATCTACTCGATAAACAACTTTTTGAATTTAACGAACACAGGGGTTAATTTTTAACTCAGTTTATTGGACTTGTAGGAGTTCAGAATAAATATTTTAATTACTCGATTGGAGTGTAGATAGTAACTAATTTTTTGAGATGCTCTTCAGTTTTAATAGACGATAATGATGAAGATGGGTATTTCAAGTTTAATGGGGTTAAAAATATTTAAAGTATTACAAACTATCTTGTACCTGCAGCTCCGACCGCGTATACGTCGTTTATGTCTAGTCTCAGGAATCAAAGTATCTCCATGCTAAATGTTATTCGTTTTAGTGAAGTGGTTTAGCCGTGAAAGAACATACAGACAGCATTACTTTTGAATTTATTATATTAGTATGGATTCATAAATCAAGCACAAAAACAATTATTCCTGAGTATATTCTTGAAAGTTAGTATCTAAATACCGCATGCTCCGAATTCACTTACTACTCGCATATAAGAAATCTCTCTTAGAACTGTAAAATATTTGACCCATTTATGTTGTGATAGTGTTTTTCACCTATTGCTTGATTATAATATTTTTTCAACAAATTTATATTAACGATGAGCCTACAGGCAAATCAACAAACTTGAATGCTACAAGCACAAAATTAGTTAGGAAAATATAGATAAATAGTAGATAAATAGTATCCAGTGATCTGAACCTTCTTCGTAGGTAATATTGTAAGGCCAAGGCAAATGAACTTGCAAACATACTTGTAGTAAGCTAAATGCGAACTCAACACTGTTGCAAATGTAAACCTTTTCTTAACAATATTTTAGCATTAGAGCTCCGCGATTATTATCTAAATAGGTTTCGGACATTTCGGACATTTTTACACACAACGCCATTTAGTCTTCAAACTAAACAGAGCTTGTATTATGGGTACTAGACAACTGATATAAATATATTAACATAATTTTTTTGTAAATACATACATTTTACACATAGAAAACACCCAAACTCCGAAATTAGGATTTGTAAAAGATTTTTACCGAATACAGATGAAAGTAGGGTATTAATTAGCATTAGTTAACTTTAGTGTAATAATTCATTAATTTATATAATAAGGTTTTTTTGGTAGAATCTAAAAGTAGTGGTGACCATACTCATTGCGAATGCAGACATTGCAGTATGGTGATTGGCTTCTTGTGCCGAGCAGTTAAACACTGGAACTCACTACCAGCTCATGTTTTTCCTTCTTACTATGATCCCAGGTCCTTTAAGCGGGGCGTGAAAAAGCATCTCACTAGGCCGCCATAATGTGGTTCGCCATACTGCTTGCATTTGCAGTGAGTATGGCGACCCCCACTTATGGACTTTACTCATGCTTTCCATCAGGCATAGTAAAGTCACCTTGGCAGGCGTTATATAAAAAAATAAAATAAAAATAAAGATGCTTCTGCATCGGTCTCGCACTCATCAACGAAACACGATAGCACGAATGCTGTTATTTTAGGATCGTCTTCTGTAAGAGGGTGGTATCGCAACGAACGAGCCGGCCCATTCGTGCTGAAATCAACGTGACTCTACTTTCTTGAAAAGTGGAGAACGCGATATGTAACCATACCTGACTGCCTCGTTGGTCTAGTGTTTGTGTGTTCAAATGTTTGTGTGATGGTGTGATAGATGTTTTCTATATATAATATGTACCTATAATACAAGCTCTGCTTAGTTTGAGGACTAGATTGCGTTGTGTGTAAAAATGATCGAAATGTCTGAAGCCCATATAAAAGGCGGCGCACTAATACTAAAATATTGTTAAGAAAAGGTTTACATTTGTGACACCAAGTGTTGTGTGCATTTAGCTTACTACAAGTATGTTTGTAAGTTATTAAATTAGCCTTGGCTTTATAATATTACGAAGAAGGTTTAGATTACTTCAAATCACAAAAATCCTGTGTCGCAGGGGACTTTACAAACATAGCCTAGTGGTTGAAGCGGTTCAAATTCTACATGGGACAACACTTTGTGTGATCTACACATTGTTGTTCTGAGTGTGGGTGTTCTTTGTGTAGGTTTCATGTAGGTTTGTAAAGTCCCCTGCGTTACAGGCTTTTTATTCCTAATGCGGGAGTTGTTTTTATAAGAAAGAAAGATCTATGGTACTCTCAACTAAGAGGTATGAAATTGATCCTCATTTGCTATCAATGTACGATATTCAATTTCGTTAACAAACAGAGTGTTCCATAATTTCACCGTTATTTTATTACAGTGAAGTAATGTTTGGTTCATATGTTTGCTCTCACACGCAGGCCACCCCAGCTTTTATCCCGTCACACAATAGTTTGGACAACAATAGTGCTGCGCGCGCATCTGTCGCTTTCCCGCTTTTGATTGGTCGCTATGGGCAGCGTGTGCGCACCCTACGCCCTGATTTCCAAAGTACTATCCGGATCAATACTGAATTTTGATAACGTATGCATAACTTTATCGCAATGTTCTATGATACTAATTCGGTATATCCATATACCAGTTTAGGTCAGTTAAATAACGAATCTTTCGGTAGGGTTCGCTCGAAATGGATAATGAAGTTTAAGTTCTGGAAACTAAACCGATCATGTTTGGAAAAAACCCATTTTCATTTATTTTGTTTTATTTTCGTCGTAATCATGTAATTCGGCGTAGCTTTTACAGAATACTTTTTTGATAGTCCTATTGTACGCTCCTGGGTTGTTGATGTTGTTAACGTAAATATGTAATTCAAAAAATATCAGATGTGTGTGTGGGTGCGTGTGTGTGTGTATATGTGTGTTTGTTTGTGAATACAAAGTTATAAACAATTTTTCATGTTTATGTATTTTTTTTTATTCGGTTCTTTTCATACATTGACATACTTAGTATAAAATAGCTATTGCTTAATTCATATCACAGGTTACTTGCTTCCCTAACATTATTGACTGTTAATATTATCAATCTACTCAACAACCCTTAAAGTATGACGAAAACTTCAACAAACACCTTATAACATACATAATGAATTTTGTAACCTAGCACTTTTTATAACATTCACCTTTGAAAAGAGTCTCTTGAATAAAATACCTACTCCAGTTCCACAGGTCCTCGACTGAGGTGTAAACAAAGCCCGTGTGGGAACATACCAGCCGTGTTACTAGCCATCGGAAGGATGTGAACACGTTGAGGCAACACTCCACACCACACCGTTATTTGTTTCCCTTTTTTCCTATTTAATAGGGATGTAATGATACTATGGTGGGAACATTTTACAACTTGTTGAACATTACTTTAGGTGTAGCGGTTTTGAATGTTTGAATTTATTATACGTATGTTTGTATGTTCCACCGTAGTACCATTAAATTAAATGAATATAGGCCAAAAAAATTGATATACGTTTTTACCTACCTGAACACCATCATCATCAGCCTATCGCAGTCCACTGCTGGACATAGGCCTCTTCAATTGCACGTCACTTAGTTCGGTCCTCTTTTAAATACCTTAACGAGTTAAAATAATTGTTTAATGGTTTACTTTGCTAAGCTTTTTTGTGTTAGGAGTGGAAAAACATTAGACGCTGACCATTTCCCTACTAGTCATTAGCATAGCCCGTTCGTTTTGTTGGTCTAGTGGTTGGCATATACGGGTACTGATCAAGAGGTCTCGGGTTCGATTCCCATGTCGGACCAAATATTTGTGTGATCTGTAAATATTTGATTCGGAGTTTGGCTGTTTTCTATGTATAATATCTATCAATTTCCGGCGTTGTGTAAGATGACCGAAATATTTATTTATTTATTATTATTTATTTAATATTACACCCAATTAATCCTGATGTAGCGGCCGATTGCACCTACACGCGATCGCTGATCAGTCGCTATTCCATCTTCCATCGCAGCAATTGACTCATTTAGAGAAAATTTTATACCACTTATTCACTGAAAGGGGTAAAGTCCAAAATGTACATATTCTTTACAGCTATGTACCAGTTTACTTTAATTATACGATTAGTTCACGGTTTCCTCTCTGATGAGAGGGTGTTGATAACCAATTGGCGTGACGCCTTTCTCTGAATTTTCCCACAGCTCTCGTTAATTGATGAACAGTTGTTTTTGATAGTTCCCATACTCACTGTTTTGATGGGTATGTCTACACATTCATCATGTACAAATTGGTTTCATATCCAAACAATAACAAATAATTTATTAATTTTGAGAAATAAATTTTGATGAGATAATAATTATTTTACTCCATAAAATAATAAAACGATAATAGATTTTGGTTTCAGATATTTAGGATTCTTCAAAATTAAAAAAAAAATTCTCAGACCAAGTTATTTATGTTCTGTGTCGTGTGGGACTATACACACTTGTCACGGGTACAAAGAATACACAAACTTAGAACAACAATTTGTGGATCGTACAAAAGTCTTTTTCATATTTAAACCTACCAAAGTAACTCTATTTTGTCTAATGAAAAGCATGAGTAGAATCCAAGAGTCATCAAAGTTATCCACCACAACGGGCACCATCCACATTGTGAGTGCATACAATGCAGTATGACCCACACCATGGCGGTGAGATATTTCTGCATCATTCTCCCAGGCCTGTGGAGGGGGAGGGGAGAGAATATCGCAGAATGACTGGTACGATACTACCCTCAAACAGTAGATCAACCTCAAATGACAGTATTCGTACTACTGTGTTTCGTTGGTGAGTACGAGACCACGATGCAGAAGCATCTCACTAGACCACCATGATGTGGATCACCATGCTGCATTATCTGCATTTGAAATAAGGCAGTTGAAGACTAACTGCTCTTCGATTCTGCTCAGATTCATTCTTCGGCAGGCTTAAATATACCTAAATAAAATTAACTGCAGACAAACCAGCGCACACTCATTGAAGAATCCTCCACAGGGTGATAGAATGTTGCAAGTACATTATAATGTCATTGATACAATAAGTGCACTTATTCAATTACAGGTCCAGCCGGCGGTAAACGACACCGGTAGTATAGCTGCGCCCGCGCAGCGCTTCCGGCACGTGCGTGAGTACGGCTTCCAAGTTCCGTCCACTTCACCCTACCACGACGAAAACTTACGTGAACATAGCTCTTATTATTGTTAACTTAAAGTTCTTAAAAATAGCAAGCATTTTAACTGTTTTTATAAAGTTAATGGTTATTAAAAAATAAACTTTAACCCTTTGAAAATAAAGGTTATAGGAAATGTTTTAAATATTTGGTAGAGTATCCTAATGAGGTTGGTGCGCAGGCGCTAAGCCGGACACTTATCGGATGATGTGTTATCTAGTACTTTGAAAGGGTTGGTAAGTGCAGTGACGAGTCGCTAGAGTCTGTAGGTATTAGTGTACCTACATTGCGAAACATATTTGTTCTTATTTGATTAAACAGCCGTGTAAACTTGAAAAAATGCTATAAAACTGTTGTTATTCACATAGTGTGTGTAATTTTATTGAACACTTCCCACTTCCCCTATTTCCTTCAAAGTGCTATCATTACTCAAAGGCTGGCTGACAATGTACCTGTAACTTTTGACGGAGATTTCAATGGGCAGTGGTAGTTACTGACGGTAATATGAGGTGATCAGATGGCTTGTTTGCCCTTTATTGTTGCATAAAAAGTCTATTAGATCAAATATTTTAGTTAATTTTATATGAACTACATATCATTATGTTATTTATAATCTCAAAATTTTCACATATTTAGCAGTAACCTCAGACAAGAGTCAAATATATGTAGGAGTAAAAAAAAATTATGTGAATATTTTTGCTTTAAATAAGTATGTTCATATTTTCGTCTTCTTGAGTGGAGACCGCGTCTCGGCAAACGTAGTGTAGGACGTCCACAGGCCAGGTGGAGTGATGATTTGCGCAAGACGGCTGGCAGGAGCTGGATGCGATTAGCCGAGGATCGAACTAAGTGGCGTGCAATTGGAGAGGCCTATGTCCAGCAGTGGACTGCGATAGGCTGATGATGATGATATTTACGAAATAGATGAGTACCGCGGTGTTACTCGCAGTTTTGTTGTATCTTTATAATAACAGGCCAGTCCAAAAAACAGCCTACGTTACTCTTTACATCATTAATCAGTCCAGTCGTTCCGGAGATTAGCCTGAACAAACAGACAGAAAAAACTAAAATTGTTTTTTAACAAGTTTCCTAAATACTTACCTACCTACTATATGTATTTAGTGAAAAGCTGTCAAATTACAAACCAATTTTATTAAGTTGTTGCTCGTTATCGAGTTTTACACATCAGAGTACCCATAACGATTGCCGCTAATACTCGTGTGGACGCAGACCGATAGCTTACCGTGTTTTTCAGTTACGGTCTCCATGTGTTAAGAATCGCCACACGTGTAAAAAACTGACCAGATTAGGACTGCTCAACTTTGCAATGTGTTATTCTAGCCACGAGCCTCTGATAAATGTATTCACTATGTATACTAAAAAATAAAATAAATATATCTAACCAAGTCTCCGGCGATAGTATACCTCAGAGTACTGATAAGTTACTATGTAACTAATACTGTTTAGCGATTCCAGGTATTTCCAAAATATCTCGAACAGCTTTCTGCATCTATTTCACCCTACAATACCAGGAACTGCATGAGCTTCATCAATTTAGGGATACTACGCCCAGGGCTGGAGAGTAACGGAGAAGAGTAATTTAAAATATATAATCTGAATTCATATCGCGAAAAAGACAGTTTGGAATCGTTACCGTGAGATTGCTGGACAGTTAATCACCCATCGTCTATCTACTAAAACGTGAATGTTGCATTCATTAAAATAATTTCGTAAACCAATTGCTAAATTAAGAGCTTATAGGGTAAAATTAATTTTTAACTTCATTCTCATCTGTAGTAGTTCAACAAAAATTATGTAACTGCTGCATTATTTATATTATTAAGTATCTTCTAGGATTGTTTCATAAATGGAAATGCAAGGATTTGTGCTTTCGTTCCACAAAATTAAATTCAATATACTAGACGTACGACGTCAACATTTTCATTATTTAAGACTTTCCTTTCACATTACTTAAAATAAAACTAATCATATGCTCTTTGCGAGGTTTGATTAGTTATCACTTTGCTACTGAAATGGACCATTATAGGGAAGTAGACGTGGCATATTTTGACTTCAAAAAAGCGTTTGATCGTGTCCATAATGAAGTACTTTTAAAAAAGTTTACATCTTTTGGATTCACTCCAAATTTACTAAAATTATTTATCAGCTATTTTTCTAATCGTAGGCAGTATGTACAGTTGGGTAACTATCAATCGGACACATATGACACTCGCTCAGGTGTGAGTCAAGGCAGCACCTTAGGACCGACGCAGTTCCTAGTAATGATCAATGACTTGCCCGATGTAGTTAGATCAGCCCAGTGTCTGATGTTTGCAGACGATTTGAAGCTGTTCCTGGGAATCAGTAATCCGGACGACTGTGAAGTGCTCCAGCGGGACATCGATAGTGTTGTAGCCTGGGGTAATCACAACCGGTTAGAATTTAATGCATCAAAATGTAAAACGATGACATTTTCTCGATCGCGCTCTCCGTACACCCACTGCTATAAATTATCAGGCGTCCCGCTGGACCGAGTCACAGAAATACGCGACTTAGGTTTGACTCTGGACTCGCGCCTGACCTTCAATACGCACATTACTAACATGTGCACAAAAAGTTTAAAATCCCTAGGTTTCGTGATGAGAATGTCGGCACCTTTCCGTTGTAGGAACACTGTCATCGTGTTGTATTACTCTTTTGTGCGTAGTACTTTAGAGTTCAACTCCATAATCTGGGACCCGCATGAGGCGAGATATAATACGATGGTAGAACGCGTCCAGCGCAAATTCGCTCGGTTCTTATACAAAAAAAAATTATATGGGTTCTATCCCTATTTATTTCCATCACTTTTTGTTCTCGGTATGGTTGGTCTAAATACACTTGAATTGCGACGTAAGTGTGCTCTAATGATACACTATTATCTTTTATTTAACAATAAAATAGATAATTCGAAGACGTTATCTCGTTGTATGCTGTGGGTACCAAACCAGTATACCCGGCTACGCTCGTGCCGTCTCCTCACTGTGCCGCAGGTACGAACGTGCACGGCACAATACGCTCCCACTAGCCAGGCAGTCAGTCTGCTCAACTCTCTGATTGCTCAGTATCCAGATGTTGACTTATTTTTCACCAATCTAAGTGTATTTGTTAAATATTGTATACTTTTTCTGAATGGTAGGTATTGATATTGTTAAGTAGACATGTTAATGTCTACATAACAATATTAATATTACTTAACAACATTTTTTATTTTAATAAATCTAACTTGTAACATTATATTATGTTGTAATGGCTCGCTGTACGTGTTGGGCAAACTGTAAGTGCAGTGAGCAGTTGAATTAATAAATAAATAAATAAATCACAAAATGAAATTTGCAAATTCAAAAGATGTGCATTAAAAGTTGAGGCTTGCGCCACTCTGTCGGTTCCAAGGCACATTCAAAGCATCGCAACAATTGCACTGATTACACAACACGACAACTGTACCGTATTAATTGAATACTCCAGCTCCATGATTCAATTACATTCAATTATTTCCTCACAAGCCTGGGCGGCTCGATGGGCGGGGCGACAGAGTTGGGCGGACGGCTGGGCGGGCGCCTCACAGAACCGCCCAACCAAAGAGATCTTTGCATCTCCTATCATGGAACATTGTTGGGATGTGTTCCTTCATTTTATAATTCTGTTATGTCTTTAAATAAGATGATAATATTTTTTTTCGTTGCTTGGGTTTATTATTTTTCGTTTATTTGATGTACGTTTTTGTTCCTTTAATTAATTTTCAATGAATCACAAACTAGGTTGAAGTCCAACTGGTTTAAAAATAAAATGCTATTATATTAATTCACTTTTAATGAGTTCTTATCTATTACGAATATAAATGGTTAATTAAGAAACATGTAACAAAATGCTAAAATTGCCTTGAATTTTGTCAAGTTCATGGCAAATCGTAATACTACTAAAGAAACTCGAACTGTTGATTCGATTCCATCGATATGATTTGTTCAGTCATAACTCATAATAATCATTTATACATTCACGATTAATCTATGACTTCAATTAGTAGGTAGGGTTCTTTGTACCTTATTTTATTCTATTAACTTTAAACAAGTAATATAACCAAACATTATTTACCGACAATAAAAATAAATTTTATAATAAACTAATCTTAAGAAAATTTAAAAATGTAAAATGTATGTATGTTGTGGTGACACGTTTAACTTTTACCAAATCAAGTACCGGGGTCATACTATGAAATGATTAGCAGTGGACGGCGATAGTTTGATACTAGGTATATATTATAACCATTTAAAGTGTTTAAAATACACATATGGTTGAAATAAATGTTTACAAATTGTTATCCAGACAAAAAAACTGTAACAAGAACAGTACCTAAGAAAATGATTTCTTTAACTAGTCCTAATCACTTGATCAAAAAAGACGATCAAAAAAGCGTGTACTCGTCTTTTCCAGAAAAAAACTATAAAACATTTGCCTTGATTGCCAAAATAACAACGAAGTTTCACACAATTACTTAGTTAAATTTTGAGGCTTTTCTACAATAATAAAAATATTAGTTATTCGTATCTGCTTTTAAATTTTGTATCGTCCATCCTACATATACCACCATTAATAAATAAATATTGCGGACATCATCGAGCTTGTATTATGGGTTCTAGGCAACTGATAATATAGATACTTAAACATACTTTTTTTGGAAATGTATACATTATTATACTTATGAAAACAAAATAAAAAATAAAGTAAAAATGAGGAATATTTTTTTCAAGTTAGAGATTTCATTATTGTCAATTTTTTCTCGATGTTTACATATAGGTATATAATGTGAGTTTGAGGTACAAATAAAATTAATGTAATTAATGGTTGCTGAAATGACGAAGAAAGGGAATAAAAATAGAAGTGAAACAAGAATCTTCGAAACGAGAATACATCGAGTTGTACACGGTACCGTACAAGATGGGGGCGTTATCTGGTATCTACGGCATGTGTTGTAGAAAAGGTTTAAAAATGCCAAGTAGACACTTGTAGCGTGTGTATAGGGGCGTGTGGTGCGTTATTGAATAAGTGTTGGTACGGCTTGCGTACGCCAGGTGTGCACTTTATAAGTTTATTTAAATAAATACATTAGACTTCTACACTCACTTTACGTGATTTTTAATGTAAATAGAATGTTGGAACTCAAAAAAAAACAAAAAATATTTAAAACTAAGTTTTGTCCGTGGCTATGTCCGTATGTTTATTTATAATTCCATTGGAAAGTAGCCTACCTACTTCCTCAAGAATCGATTTATTTTATTGTAATCACATATATAATATTAGCAGAGATTTTGTGGTTGTTAGTAAATTAAAATTTAATACACTTTTCCTCAATTAACTTTATAAATAAGATAGTTCTAAAACTTTTCTAACTAATATATTTAAAATACTAACTAAAATTCTGGAATACAAGAATACTGTAAAAACAAAGTTGTAATGATACGCACCCTCCATCCGGCCACCAAAGTTTATTATTATTACTCCGATTAAAATCAGGTATAAACTTCTCAAATAATATGTATTGTATGCCAGTAGCACCCTGTACAGGGGCTAGGTACCACACGCGCCAGGGTGCGCACCCTTCAACCACCAGTCTAGTCCCGACCGCCCTGCCGAGCGGACCACCGCGCACCCCTAAACAATTACACAGCTATTTCACACACGAAGTTTTAAAAATATAAACTTGAGTAAAAAGTTTCAATAGTATAGTAAAATATTTTCAGAATTTTTCATATTAAAATATTTTGAATAGTTTCAAAAGTTTCTTGAAGTTCTCGTGTGCAGGGGTGTCGGCTGAGTCAGCAGGACCAACTCAAGGTGAGTCACAAAGTTTTTGCCATAGTAACACCCTCGTCACACACCTACCTCACATTATTCGTGTAAGATTGACATCTCTGTCAATTTTGTGACTCCTTTCAAAGTTCAATGTCGCATTATAATAGTTTTGTTAAATTTATCCTGTAGCCTTAAAATAGTAGTATCGTTAATTATATTTTTACTTTGGAATTAATTTAACCGGTTGAACTAGTAGCCGACCCCAAATAATATTGGGAGTAAGGCTAGGAAGAAGACCTTAGAAGTAATTTTTTTTTTTTAAATATATATTTATTTTTCTAAAATAGCATTAAATTTTATTTAATTTAATCAACACTACAGTTTTTCATTCTAAATATCTTTGCAATGCAACTTTTAACGTTAAATAAAAGAAATTCATAGAAAAATTATTGTACCAGTTTTAAAACCATTATACAAACATTTTCACAAAAATTAAAGTTTTTCACATTAAACGTACATTATAACGTAACACGCGAATTTAAGTCCGCTCAAAAGTTCTTAAGACTATGTACATGAATAGATACAAACCGATACATCTCTTTGAACTATATTATACGGATTGAGATATACGAAAGATTTATATTTTCTAAATACGCGGAATATACAGATTTTTACGGAGTTTACTACAATTTTTAACAATCTCTTAATGAAATACTATAGATACGTGATATTAAATCTGTGAAACATATGTAGATATAAGTATATTTGCATACCTGCAATTTCAGAAATCAAATACAGTAAATACATGTAACATTTTTAAATGCCTCACCATTTAAGTGTACACTGGCTTTAGTCAAGCGGAAGGGCCAAAAGTCCTCTACAATTTTTATATCTTCCTGGTGTGCGACATCGCTAAGAATATACTGTGTAATTGTAATACTGAGACTCAGAATAACAATTTGTGAATTAGACAAAACCAAAACAGAAGAGGCGATGTGATAAGCGATCACATCGCCTAACTATTTTGTTGTCATCGTCAGTGCAAATCCTAATATAAATAATAATAATGTTTGAATAGATATTTACTAAATATAGTACAATGGTGTAAAATGCAAGTTTAAATTTGTATGGTCTGCGAGATAATACTGACAAAGTTGAGTGAAGCCGGACACAGGCAGATTGATGTCTAAACTTTAAGGATACAGATTGAAATACTATCTATATTCAGATAGCAAGTTATTTTGAAAGACATGTTACTTTAGTCTTCAGTAATTCGGTAAATGTTATTATATATTACTAGTTGATGCCCGCGGCTTCGCTCGCATCCTAGGAGTATGAAAAATAGAAAGTAGCCGATTCTCAGACTTACTGAATATGCATAAAAAATTTCATGAGAATCGGTCGAGCCGTTTCGGAGGAGTATGGGAACGAACATTGTGACACGAGAATTTTATATATAAGATTGTATGTGGGCATTATGTATATGTTATAAATAATAAAGACGCAAAAAATATTGAACATATGAGATATGAGAATATGTTGTATAGTATATAATCAAGTGCGAAAGTTATTCGACTTTTAAGCAGCTTAGATTATGATGTGTAGTTAAAATTGGATGAAAATTTATTGAACCACTTTGGATCAGTATAAAAGTATCATAATAACTTTAATTTGCCTAAAGAGAAATGTGAGAGTGTATACTGTACATATTTGAAATATTAAAATGAATAAGGAAGAATTCTTGGGGTCGGTATTGCTTTTGACTTGGAAGGTACATTCTTCTAACGTTAGTTGGTATGTGAATAGGTTTGCATAAAAAAGGTAGGTTTTAACTAAGTTGGTGTTTGGAAGGTCCTAAGCGATGCTACCACTAAACCGTTAGTTTTGAACTATATTGGTTTACTAAATATCTTCTATTATGTATCATCACTTTAATTTATTTTCTGACTGTCTTGTTGGTCTAGTGGTTAGCGTATGCGGCTGCTGATTAAGAGGTCTTGGGTTAGATTCCCGGATCAGATCATAATGTTTGTTTGTGATCTACAAATATTTGTTTGTTGTTGGGTGTTTTCTATGTATAATATGTATGTATTAACAAAAAAATAATAGTATGTATTTATATCCGTCGTCTAGTCTCATAGTTACAAGCTCTGCTTAGTTTGGGACTAGATGATGTTGTGTATGAGATGTCCGAAATATTTATTTAATTATTTATCGCATCATACAACCAACAGCCACTAACCGTCCACTGCTAGAAAGCTGGTTTTGGCCAATAGGCCAATAGTACATAGGTAGTGTAATAACACTACCTATATACTAGACTAGCTGAACGAATTAATATAGGGTTTGTTTAAAGTTTTCCTTAAAGGTATTTGCAGTGAGATTGTTCTGCAAAGTTTGCTCCCTGAGACACCTCTTACGACATTCATGGAATGAATAATGGTGGTAACACTTCGTATTTTTAATCTGTCTTAAAGTCTTTTAATATTTCCTGTATATACAAGGTTTTAAAAAAGACACTAACAGTTAATAGAGTAATAATAATTTGTTAAAATTTCCAAATAAATCACACGTTATTGTACAATTAATAATTTTCACACCCATGAAAACATAATTAACTAGCTATCGGATATAGACGGCGCTTATTAAGTTTTAGTAATTGTACACTTTGCTTAAAACGAACGAAGGTTTGTAGGTGTGTACCCCGCCTTTATGACCGGCAGAGACGATCGCCATTAACAATTCAGTGACCAATGTAACCAAGGTGTTATTAAATGAACAAAACTAAACTGATATGGTATTAGTTATATGAATTGTTTCTTAGTGGTACGTTAGGTTTAATTATACTATTACATACGATTGAAATATAAAAAGTAGTAGAGTTACGCTGATTACAGCAGGACTAAACTAAAACAATCTAAAATTAAAGCATTTATGTCGTCATATTGAAAATTGAGGAAACTTTCGTAGATCTCTAATATTTAAAAATATATAATTTACACTTTAGAAATAATTGTTATATAATTACATATAATAATAGACTATTATCGATGATATTCAATCAGTTTATACTTATTTGTCGCGATATAATAAATACCACTATTCATAACCATAATCGATGTTTATCATCACCATGATTTAAGCCGACAGACCTCCACTTGTGGATATTTTTTATCTTTATTTTACTCTCAACAAAGAAACTACAAACTATTAATATACGAAAATATATATAACACGAACATACAACAGTTTACAATATTTAGGTCTGAAGTCCAATTCCAAATGTACACTGCTTCTAATGTTATTTGACTTCATTGAAAAAGATACCAAACATTCTTCAGATGCCTTCCTTAATCATCGACGTTTAAAATTCATTGAAGGTGTTTAAAAAAATATCATTTTGTGAGCATAAGGTTGTTAAGAGTTCACATTCTTGACATACGACTGTTTTGAGATACATTATAATTTTCATATTATTATATGGGCGCCGTCTTTTAATTAAATAGGTATCAATTTTAAATAATAAGTTGAAAAGATTGTCAAACATTTTTGACCGAGAGAGACGCCTATTCAATGAGAACGAGATGATGGAATTAAATGCCATACTCACCGATCTAATCACACTCATGTCACCCAATCACCGGTCGAATGTACACCGAGATCAGTTGCTTATCGTTTTCATCTCATCTATAACTTGGCTCGAAGTACTATTCCTGGTGGTTAATGCAAATTTTTGACTTAATTTGAACACAGTAAAATTCTTTTCTTTTTCCCCTTTTTCATCTTTAAGTACGACTATTTATAAAACATTTACTTAAATCGACGAAGTATGCCATACTCACATGCGTAAAAATATTTACTTTTCTGAATATCTTCTCGACTTTTCCAAGATTACAGTGGTTTTCGCTGTCGTTAAATAATCCTTGTTGAGTTGGCTTGGCTAGTTTCGCGTAGGGGTGTCACCTCGTTGCCTAATTACTCGGCAGCTCCCACGCTTGGGGGACAAACCCTCGGCTTTATCGGTGTTGTTTGGTTTACAATAAATGTCAGGAATTTGTTGTGGTAAGCGTCGTGTTTATACTAGCAATGAACTTTTAAATGTTCGGAATTATATATTATATTAATATTTATGACTTTTGTACTACTTTCTATGACTTATTGAGTACTAACTTTTCGGCTCTGATCGCATGTATGTCCATACCAAAAAATCGGAGCATAACAGACAGCCAGATTTACTTTCAATGCTAGTATGGAAGTATGGATGTCCTACAACCAAACATTGAAATCGGTGCAGTGGTTTAGTAGTGAAAGCGTAATAGACAGACAAAGTTACTTCGTGTTCTTCCCACTATAAAAATATTCACCCATCGTAGGGTCGCTGACAAAAATGTCCTTGACAACATTCGAGTAGTATACTGTACTGTCACGTATAGGTATTATTTCATCTACCCCTGACTTCATTGTTACTGTTAGGGTCATGTAAATATGTTCGTAAATGACATCCATTTAATATACTAATGTACATTTGTAAATAACATTAAACAGTGGTCTAAGCACTTTGATAATAGAACTACATTATTTTCAATAGTTTTATTTTGCCACTAACTTCTTACAATGTTAATAGTTGCAACTCGCCCCAGGAATAAATCCGCTATCACGAAGAACCATTTCTTAAAGGCAAATGGAAAAAAAGAATCTGAATTAAAACTTTAAAATATTAAATCACGCCTGCATGAGACGGAACAGTAAAAATTATAGCAAATAAACATTCCGGCCTGCGTGTTAGAACCTGACGGAACTTACATGTTGTTCTATAATGTGCACTTGCAAATCCTGCTAGAAATGGTTTTCAACTTCGCGTTTTGACAGCTTGAAAGAAAAAGAATGCAGTATAGTAAAATTTTCATACATTTTATTAATTCGATTTTATATATTACGCCATTAGGAAAACTGTTGCCATGCTTTTGATATTCTATATAACTGCTAAGACAATCGTTTAATTTTGCACAAAATTTGAGTTAATCTTGAAAAAAAATTTTTCTGGGTTATTTAACGATTTCATAATCAGATAAAATATGGAACTTGCGGCTTAAGGCAGACCTTTATACAATTAAGGATCTATTTTATCCGTACTTAATAATTATTTTATATATTTTTTATTACTTTCATAACTAGTGCTAGGTACAATTTATCTATTTAGTTACAAAACATTAATTTTTCTTTGTTTCAACTTTCGTCTACTTATATTAAGGGTAAAAATTTAAACTTGCATTAAAATATACGACAAAATCAATATTTGTAACAGTAAAAGAAATGTCTAGTTTGTTGGCAGTCTTTGTCGCCACATCGTCGTTACAATCAGCAAATGGACCACTAGAACGCAATCGAATCAACGTGTTATATTCGTCTTTTTATATTTTAACCCCTGAACAATTGTATGATTTACTTTATTTTATTAACGTCCTTTTTATTTCAATAATATTTACTTGTTGTAGGTTTAACAAACATATGGGCGATGGGTGACGAAAAAAATGATTTTCAAGATAAATAACACAAATATTGAAGAGGCGATTGTCTAACAGTAATTATGGAAGCAGCTCTCCCGCATTTTCATCGATTGACCTCCTCAAGATTCTACCAACAATATGCTGCCCCACCGGTTCGGATTTCTACAAACTACCTTCACGATCTTCTTCCTCCGCAGCATCCTAATCTCCTTCAGCAATATTTGGCATACTATAATGAACCCCTAGTACCTCTTGACCTCTCGCTTAAATCTACCACCCCGATAACTCCTCCATGCACTCCACCGCCCTCACAGAAACGTAAAATAATCGCTGATTCCAAACCAGAGCGCTCACCAAAAATATTTAGGCATTTCGAAGACGAAGATACAAAACTAGTTGAAGATAAAACGGAAAAAAGAAAACTTGATGATGAGAGTTCAAATGATAGTGAAAGTCCAGAAGCGAAAAAACTAAAATTCACGAAACAATTTTTCGAAGAACTAAGAACATGTTTGCCTACACAAGGAGAACAAACGCCATCGAAAAGTGATAGAAGTTCACCAGAAATTGTTGAAATAAAAGATGTAGAGGAAAGACCTAAGAAATCTCCAAAACCATTGTCACAGCCAAACAAAAAGAGTAAAGCTGTACGAAGATTAGTGTTCGATGAAGACAAAACATCGCCAGTTTCGGGAACAATTATCAGAGATCTAGCTGAAGATGAAACATTGGTTGTACGTAAGGTAATATATCTTGTCTTCTTAATTACACCTAAAAGTATGTGTAGAGTAAAATGATCACAATAAACAGCACACAACGCTTAATTGCATATGTGTATCTAATATAAAATACAAAGCTGCACAGGAACTATTAAGTAGACGTTCTTACCATACCATTACAGTGGGTTGCACGACAACTTTCCTTATCGCTTTAGCAATTAAATAGGTACGAAATCGGCTTTTGTGTTGTGTTTTGCGCTAATAACAGTTCTAAGGGCGAGTCGCAACGCTCGCCGGGGGTGTGTAATACGAACATTAAATACAGAATAAATCACCTATTCAATACCGTCTCAAGTTTTTTTTGAATTAAGATAGCCACCTGCAACATTTTATTTAGAAGCAATAAAAATGTTAATGATATAGAATTATTTAATGAACTTTATTGTTGGTATGATAAGGAATCGTTTTAGTTCCTTGCATGTGCATAATTATGGTTTTTGTAGGGAGACATTGATCCGGCTTTCAACGTGGTGGAAGTGACGGAAGAGGCAAAATCTTTGATTGCGGCGATAGATAACAAGCTGGGCCGGTACATTTGCAGATTGTGCCGAAGACTCTACAGTGATGCTTTTGCATTGGCGCAACACCGATGCTCGAGGATCGTTCACATTGAATACCGATGTCCCGAATGTGATAAGGTAACATTTTCAATACAATAAATAATAACTTATGTTATATTATGAAAACTATACTAAATAACTATATAATGAACACACCTATATGTTCTTAAATGAGTAAGTAGTTTTACTATACTCTAATTATAACCAAGAATGATTGTGCTATTGCAAAAATAATGTTTTAAAAGAATTCATAGAAAAATATTTATTTAATAGTTCTGTATAAAAAAATCATTTTTTTTTCTCTTTATTTAATTTTTGTAATTAAAACTGAATTTACGAACATCTTGTGAAGAACTTAAAAAACTTTTATTAAAAGTACAAGTTTCAATTTAACCTTATCAGGTCCCATGCTATTAAATGTTCGCTGATAACGAATTTACCCCTTTTATGACATGGCAGTGTATTTGTCATCATTGGATTAATATTAAACTGATCAACTGTTAACAGTTACATTCAAGATAGGTGCGTGGTCCATAACTTTTCGTGCGTGGGAATTAAAGCGAGGGTGGTTGGAACACTTGGCTCTTTTCCATGGGAAGCCGTAATGATAATACAGTGTTTGTACAAGGGTTTCCACTAATTGATATGTTTGATCGTGCGTGTCGGGAGAATATTAGCACTTATTATGTTTATGATGAGTGAAGTGCATTCAAACAGAATTGATGCTTGCAGTTTACACTTGTTTTATATTTTAATTAAATTAATTTCGTTGCATAGTTGTTGAAACATGTATATATTACTTTGAACTTATTTATAACAATCGTAAACTTAGGCAATTCACACACTGGCCACGCGCCCACGCGCGTAGGCGCGTGGCATAAGATCACGCGCGCGGCGACGGAGGCGCAGATCTGCCTCTTCGAGCAGATTTCACCGCGCCTCCGCGCCTGACGGCTTTGTACATAGCCCGCACCAAACTAAAGGTTACTTTCCATTTGGTCTTCGTCGTCTGTATTCTTTGCATTTCATATCAAAAAATGCTGGGCATTGTTCAATTTCGTATATAAATGTGTTTACTGCTGCGGCCCGCCCCGCCTAAGCGCGCGGCGGCAGAATCTGCTAGCGGCACGCGCTCACGCGCCGCGGCGCGTGTTCGGTGTGTTGGACCTGGCGTGTTTTCTATACTAATCGATGTACTTGCATACAATATTAAAATCTGCCACTCCGCGCTACGCGACGTAGCGCGTTGCAGTGTGTGAATCGCCTTAGTATACTAAAGTTATGTAAGAAGCTGTTTGGTATGACGATGGGCAAAACGATTATGTGAGAAACTTGCGTTAAAACTAATATAAGCAAACTGAGGACCTATATCTATATACTAAGAAATGTTGCATTAATATTTTATTAGTTTAGTATTTTTGTTTTCATCATTAATTGATTTATTTAAAAACCCTCCAAATAAACCAATGTATACATATATTTCATATAAAGATTTTGCCAGTGATTTTCTTTGCGTCAATGTAGATCTTCAAACAAATTAGTTATAATTCGGGTGCATACTTTCTCTTTATAGAGGATAAATCCTAAAATGTACCAGTTGTTACAAGTACGTAATGATTTCCATTGAGAACAGGATAGCGCATAAACCTATTTGAAAATTTAAGATTAGTCAAGAAGTTAAGACTCATAAAATAGTCATTTACATTTTAAATTATTGATGTAACGATGTAACGACAATATAAATAGCAATACAAAGTTCTCATGCATAGGTATTAATTTGTAAAGTTTTACTACTAGGTATAAAATTAAATCAGAAGAACGAAATCGCCTAGAACTTTTAACTTCTTAAACGTTATTATAGAGGTCTGATAATAGACGTTGTGCATACATTTCAAACATAATTTAGTAGATTTAAAGATAACCTAGTACGGGATAATAGTTTGAAGTAAGAGTAAAATAAAATACAAACAATTCTTCATTGGACCAGGTCTTCAACTGTCCCGCGAACTTGGCATCTCATCGAAGATGGCATAAACCTCGTGTCCCTGGTACTGCTAAACGCCGTGAAGCCCCTGCTAGTGAGGCTGGACGCTTTCCGTGTCAGCGATGTGGAAAACTGTTCCGAAGGCAAGCTTACCTAAGGAAACATATGCTAGCGCATGAGCAGCCTGAGAACGAACCTGAGAAAGAATTCTCTGCGTTCCGTCAGGTACAGGCCGACTACAATAACTATCAACCAGTAAGTAAAGGAATTGTAATATTTTCTAGCTTATTTTCGTTAGTAATTAGTACCTATAATTTATCGATACCGGTTGAACGAGAATCTCTACATTATTTTAAAAGCCATTATCTATATTAACTTTTCTTCGATATTTTTTTTGTTTTACTCCGTTAATAATAATCTTCTTCATCATATTTTTATAGTCTATATTTCTATTATACTCAAAGAAACGTTTTCATTAGGAGATAATGCGAGACAACAACTTCAACACATTTTGGAACAAGATTCCACCACCTCAACAAGAGCTGACCTGGGAGGGAGTCCGTCAGCGTTGTGGTTCATCGTGTTCTTCAGAAGATTCTCGGAGTCTTGATGTCACGGGTTCGGAAGATGAAGGAGGTGGGTTGGGAGATGGGTGACGGCATGTTCTGCGGCCCGTGCCGCGACTTCCCCCGTATGCACCCATCGCCACGACACTGTACCCGTACTCATCAATGTACGGATCGGAGTCACACATGTACTTCTCTTAAAATGGTACTTGTAGAAAACTGTTCTTAATATAGGAAGTTAAAACGTTTATTCAGTAGTGTTGTACTTAATCAATTGAAAGCACTTATACAAAAATTATTCAACTTTTACTATAAAAACTTTACTAGGTACTGTTACAATCCTCAAACTTATGTCGAAGCGCAGTTTACGCTATTTGTTGTTCTAGCTATATAACAAAGAAAATGCAAGAAATAAAATAATATGCAAGTAATTACACCATTCATCAACAACCCTTAACGTCCCACTGCTGGGCTCAGGTCTCCTCTCAAGAGAGGGTTAAGGCCATACGTCCCCACGCTGGCCGAGTGCGGGTTGGGACAGGCAAGACACGTTGTGGCTACGTAATCTTGCTGTTGGATGTTTTTAAGCCGCCCGAAGGCCTCCAACTAAGCTTCACGACTGCTGTCTTATGACAACAACCGGGACCGACTGCTTAACGTGACCTCCGAATCACGGAAACGCTCATTATATAAAATGCCACAAACGGTCACCCATCTAGGTCCGACCGCGCCGTCGTTGCTTACCCTTGGTGATCGTTTCCAATCACCTAAGGCCACTCGGCTATGAGCGCTTCGAATAATAATTACACCATTAAAAAAATGTTTTAACTAACGTAAACATTATTACGACAGTGTTGTTAAGTCTCCGTTATATGTATTGATGTTGTTGTCAAGTAGTATTAATTATTTAATCATAAATCTTAGTTATAAAAATAAAATAGTGTTATATATACTGAGTAGATTGCAATTTAAAAGTAAATTATTTATTATAATGTAGAGTTATATACTTATTGTAAATATTTAAGAACTCCTACAGCACATTCCAAAATATCTACACACGTAAGTGTCAAACATTTACTTGTAGTGTATAAAAGCTATTTATAAATAATGCTTAATTTCTTTTAGCATAGAATTCGTAATTATGGACATAGATGTTTCACTAATTATATTTAGATATAAATGATAGATATAAATTACATTTCATAATAATCCGCGTGTCCTATAATCTGAACTTCAATTAAAAAACCAAACGCTTTTTATATATTTTAGGCTTCCTGAGTCCCGCGGTGTTACCCGCGTTTATTGTTGTAAATGGCGAGTGACGTCGCAGGGCAAAGCTAGTCTTAAAAAAATAGGCTTAGTTACTCTTTATGTCATAGCTTTCTGTCAGTTAAATTCCCGTCAAACATCGATCTAACTGTTTCAGAGATTGCCTCGAACAAAGAGACACACAGACATACTGAGACTTTTATTTATTTGTATAGTTAATTAGGGCCACAGCACACTAGCTACTTTTAGCGTCGGCGATCGGCGATTTGGCGATTGCATCGATGCTGCATCGCGTTTTAGCGACTTCCTGCGTTCGATCGCGGTATCGGAAACGCGCGTTTTAGCGACTGCTCAGATGCCAAATCGATGCTACCGGCATCCGAATGTGTGCGGAGAGTAGCGTTCAGCTGCTGTGTCGCGCTTCTAAAAAGCGACTCAATGTCCGCGTTTGGCGTTTTTAAGTGTGCGTTGTAGAGCGTTCGGTCGCCGTATTTAGCTTCTAAAAAGCGACTAGTTGCCGATCGCCGATGCTAAAAGTAGCTAATGTGCTGTGGCCCTTATGTAAAGTAAAAAAATATATTTTTATTTCTTTATAGATGTACGATTCTTAGCACGATTTAAATAATGTCATCTAATGTTTAATTCAAAACTTTCGATCTAATCAAAGGCAGTATTGACACACATTTCGATCGGCGAGTCAAAAGCGCGAAGGGTCACCACGATCGATCGACTCACATATTTTTAGATGCACCAATACCAGCAGACGAAGATACCTTGCCACCACCTTGTCTCATTACTATTTCAAAACCCACCGCTCGTTCTGGGAATTGGCCATTCTAACTAGGCCGTCTTAAAATAACCTTGCACTTTCATCGCGTATAATAAAACATAGGCACTAAGAATGTGATCCAATCAAATTTGTAGTTTATTATTATTAAAGTAAGTATTACTTAATGAATAAACATAAATCAATGAAGAAATATTTTCTAGTCATTTTATATTTTTTATTTATATTTAGAATAATTAGGCATTCTGATCTCAGTTTTATTAATAATGGCACTAGTCCTTTTTATTCTAGTCTTTGGACTCAGTAGATCTCGTATGAATCTAGTCAGAGAATAAATAATATTCTAGTCATTTTAGTTTAATTTTAACACATTGGTCTCGTTCTATTCTAGTCTATTTTATTTCTAGTCGCTTTAATCTAATCTTAGTAAAAGGTACTATTTATTTTCTAGTCAAATACCAACAAATTTATTTTTACCAAAGACACAAATCTAGTCAATAGGATTTAATTGATACTACAATATTATTACTATATTTATACATTTATTATTAGTTTTTCAATCTAGTCAAGTAGTAAAAAGTCTAGTCAAATATAATTTCTAGTCAAGAAAAAAGTCTTGAATAAAATAAAAGTTAGAAAAATAAAGAACTATATCACTATTTTAAAATAAACTACAAGTAACAAAGCATATTTTATTTTTTTGGATTTAACTTAATTATATAACATATTTATTTACAAAACATTATTAGTAAAATTAAG
Organism: Phragmatobia fuliginosa; assembly: GCA_932526445.1. Taxonomy (NCBI): domain Eukaryota; kingdom Metazoa; phylum Arthropoda; class Insecta; order Lepidoptera; family Erebidae; genus Phragmatobia; species Phragmatobia fuliginosa. The sequence continues at coordinate 9,893,134 of OW052074.1, read as the reverse complement.
TAATTTCGATCACAAGAATAAATAATAATGCCAAAGATACAAAAAATAATATTTTTATTTTTACATTAGTTTAAAAAAAATTAACGATGGAATACAGAGGCCAGTGCCAGTGACGAGTACTTACTCCTGAAGACAATCATCTTCTTCCTAGCCTTTATTATTCCTAAGTTCGTGAAGGTTGGCTACTAGTTCAGATAATAACTAACCAGAATGTGTGTCATTACTTCCCTTTGTGAATAATAATTTTATATTATCATATATAATGCACTAATATATTATTAAAGTCAAAGTTTATTTTCAGATTTTCAATAAATTAATTTATTTGTTGCATTTAGAATAAGTATAATTTTATAGGAAATAGCGTATTGCTACTCTTTCATAAAATGAATTTGTTACACAAATACCGCTTTTATTTTAAGAAAATAGAATATAATTATAAATAATAAATATAATTTAAAGATTATATCGAGTGGAAAACTAGTCAGTGTGTTCTTCGAAACGCGTTCCAAAGATTTGTAAATAATAAAACGCTGTATAAAGTTTAAGTACATTGGTTTAAGAAAATGTAATGTTTATATTTATTTATTAATAGATTATGTTTATAACTTAATTATTTATACGCCAACTAACTTATAATTTTCTCTCTAAGTAGTTAGAAAGCAAATGATTATTTCAATTGTCCTACTTACGTCAATCTTTTCAAGTGTGTGTTTTATTAAAATATGTAATAACTTATTTTGTTTAAGGATGTATAAAGTTTCATGTTTTACTTTTCACTACCCTCCGCCTGAATATGTGTCATTGTGCGCAATAAATTCATGTCCGTCTTGGACAATGAAAGTTTCTTAGTTCTAAGTTTATCTAATACTGGTTTATCGGTTTAACCGTGATGCGTATAAGATCAAACAGACAAATCGCTACATTCGCATTTATGTTGGTTGGGATTAAACGCCGAGAAAATAGATTTTTTTTTTGCACAGTGGTGCAGAATGGGTGCAGGTACATTCGTTTGTCCCAGTTAAAATATCTCCACAATTATAGTCAAAATTAAAATTATTAAGTTGGAATTTCAATTACTTTTCATTCATAAATTTAAAAATACTAATATATATTTCTATGCCAAAAGCATTTTATATTGAAATTGTTCTGTTTCCGTAAGTTTTAATCTTCATAGGATCATATATATATTTTATATTACAATTTCTGAAATAACATTTCTTTGACGTTTAATATGATTGTAATTAATGATAAAGTCATTAAATCTCAACGTTACAATTAGTAGACATTTAGATTATATTGTATGTTTGTTCTAATAGCACTAATGTACCTTAAATTTGTAGATATAGTTTGCACCGATAGATGTAACTCTAGTTTGATTGTGACATATCGTATTAATAGTGTAGTTGTAGAAACCTATAAATGGCGTTAATAAATTATTAAAAGAAAATGCTATCTTTTACTTCTTTCACTGATAAACTTATCTTATGACTAAAATGCAAATCATTACTGTTAAACGCAATATTTTTACTACTTTTGGACTAACTACTCTGCAACGTGTTTGCCAAACGTTGCTAATGTAATAATTTATATTTCCTTCATTTGTACTCCAACATATTATAATAATTTTAATACGTTTTTTATTTATATATTGTTTCAAATAGTACACTTAAAACAAATTTTATTACGTTTTTGATGTAATGATGTGTTACGATTAGGAAACAAGATTTTACTGATAAAGAGTTTTTTGCTTCTCGGATCAAATATAATATATTTATTTTAAATAAATATAAAAAAAATCTTACATAAATGCGAAAGGTTGAGAGGACGGGTGTATGGATGTTTGTTACTCTCTCACATAAAACCTAGAAAACGGATTTACATGTTAAAATACAATAACAATATAGCATTTATATCAGACATAGGATAATACATAAGATACTATTTACCGCGATAATCTTAATAAAAAAACACTAATTTTTAATCAGAATTTCCACTAAAACAGAGTCGGAGATCCAAAGAGTTTTCCCACCAGTCATCAAAAATGGTTTAGTGTATATATTAACTTACTACAAAATAAAATAGAAAAGTTTAATCTGTATCATCTATACTTTATTTCGTATTTTGGTCTTTATTTATCTTTGCCCGACGTGGTCGAACAGAGGCGGTTCTTTCGCTCCGTGGCATGATTGCGGTGATGAGATGGATTTAGAGCACGTAGAACTCCGTCGTCTTCTTCTGTGGGCAAGTTATGATTGCAAAACTCTCCCGGTCTGTCAGGCCCTACACAGACGACTCAGGCACCGGCAGTAGCTGAAAAATCTCCGTGCTCTATAAGCGCAAGCCAGAGGGTGACGGATGAGGCCATCCGCTACTCAAGCAGAAGCGGGCCGAGTACACCTGGATGTCCGACTACTAGTACCTTGTAAAGGTGTGTGGATTTGGTCTGTACATGTAAGACATAACCACCAGCTGGATGTATCTGAAGACAGAAAGAAAAGAGACACCACACCAGAAAAATTAAAACTGAAATATACTTAGCACTAGGTCAGTCCATCCTTCATTACATTTCTGTATTAGGCGTTGTAGCGAAAACCTATCGTATTGGAGATAGCGCAAAGAGCCTTGCTGAAAGTGTTAACTAATAAAATATCACACATTCTGCTCAACTATAATATTAAGGCTGTGGATAACAAATAGGTATTATGTTCTCCTTATTAAATTAAGTATGAATAGCACATAATTTAGAGTGAATATTTTATCACATTTAAGTAAACTGCGTGGTCTTCAACAAGATTTGAATAATATAATTGAAATTGAATAAAATTGAATAATACAATTACCTAAGTAAAATCATATTATTACTTGTAAAAAGCTATAAATAAAGGTATTGGCCTTCACATAAAACAAAAAATCTTTATATTTTAAAAACAAAATTATCCAAAGGTAATGAATAAGATCTTTTTTTATTGTTATGCCTATTTTGTAATTGATATGCTCATTTAAACTATAAATATTTAAATGTATAAATATTCAACTATAAATACTTAAATAAATATTTAATGATAACCTAGGTACCTATTCCATAAAAATAAAGTAGTTAATATTTAAAACTGGACTATCATTAACCTGTTTTATACGACAAGGGTTCTCTGCTTTGAGACAAGCTGTCAAAAGTGTTGTAATGGTATGCGTATTTCTTATACGTATTTATACAAATACATACAAAGTGTTGGTGCCGAATTTTTATTTTTAACGAACAATTTCATTTACTTGTCTTCCGTTATAATTAAAACTTTAATTAGTATAAATAAAATTATAAAATTTAATATGGATCAATCATACTCATCTAGAGATGAGTATGATTGATATGACCCTAAAAATGATGATGTTTGGGGTAGACCCCAAACATCATCATTTTTGGGGTTCCATAGTTCACGTCTCGGAACCCTTATAGTTTCTTTATTCTTTTTTCGTCTATCCGTCATTTCTCAACTTTCCTCCAAAACGGTTAGCACTAGGATATCACTATAATTAATAAAAAATAAAAAGTTTGCATGGATGTGTGTATTTATCACGTCGACAAAGCGCATAAACTACAATAAAATCGCAAACAATTTCTTGAGGTATCTTACCTACACCTATCACCTATAGTGGGAAATAATGATTGTTAACCTCGCGTCTACTCCATAGTTTTGATATCATTAGGTGGAATTTTTAAAACCATTAATAGGTTTCTAAAACTTTTGAGCTAGGTAACCGTTGGCGAGATTTAAGACGTTGAACTGGAAAAGACGTGACGTTAACATCAATAGCGAATACATCTCTCACTTGCGATTTGCGGAAGACATCGTCATAATGGCAGAGACACTGCAAGACCTGTAATAGATGTTGAATGACCTAGCTAATCGTACATCGACCTACGGATGAACTTGAACAAAACCAAGGTCTACGATTGCAATACACGGTACGGCTCTCGAGGTTCTTCAAAAATATGTTTATAGCCTCGAGGCTATAAACACCTCGTCCTCGAGGACGAGGTGAATAGAACAATTCAGCTGTGCTGCCAACAGCATTTGGAAAGCTAAGTCGAGTCTTCTCGTCGGCGATCCCACAGTGCCTAAAACCGAAAGTTTTTAAACAGTGTGTCCTATCTGTCATGACATGGACACTTACATTGCGGTTGGTTAACAAGCTCTAATCACATCGCTCAGCGTGCTATAGAAAGAGCTATGCTCGGCGTTTCTCTGAATTATCGTATCAGGAATGAGGTGATCCGTCAGAAAACGAAGATCACGGATTCGCAAGCTGAAGTGGCAGTGGGTTAGCCATATTATCAGCAGAACTGATGAGAACTGATGATGATGCAAGAGTTCTGGAGCGGAGACCGCTACTCGGCAAACGTAGTGTATGACGCCCACGGGCCAGATGGAGTGACGATTTGCGCAAGATGGCTGGCAGGAGCTGGATGCGAGAAGCCCAAAATCGATCAAAGAGGTGTGCAAAGGGTGAGGATTATGTCCATCAGTGGACTGCAATGGGCTGATAATGATGATGGGTTGTATGTTACTGTAATAATTATTTTATACTAATTATTTTAAACAATCATACTTTAATTATTGTGGTACCTACCTAATAAAAATAAATTAAATGTGTTTATATGTTTTTAATGTTAGCGTCTAAAATGTGAGGTAATTTAATTATATCCTACCGTATATATAATAAGGACACATATCTCTCGATCATTCGCCGTATCGTAGGTTATGTGTTCGTAACGTTATTTCGTTGGGTGCAGACGCGTTGGCGCGCAAGCAAATAGTTCAAACCATGAGTGAACACATGGACGCCTTCCGATAACGCAAGGTACACTGTCGTCTTCAGCTCCCGATGTAACACTAGCAGAGAACCCACGTGGACTTGTTTAGTGTGTGGACTTTGTGCCGAAAGGTACTGAACGTGTAGTATACCGCCAAGAGCATGTGTATTATACGGAATGTATGATAAATCTTTTGTCATATTGAATTGATTATAAGGAAGTATTATTTGCTCTATTATTATCACAATTTTTCAAGTCACCAAATCATTTAAAATTATAACCAATATTTTTTTGGAAAATTACTATGCTCGGATATTCAAGTTAGATTCAAAATTTGTTCTAATGAAATTTAAAACAAAAGTATAGAAAAAGAAACTCTCTTTTAAACAATTCAATTTAAAAGTTGAGGCACCATCAACCTATACCTACAGAGTGTTTGGTGTCTCGCAATAGTTATATACTTGGAAAGATGAATTTTCTTTATTTATAATGAATGTATACGTAGTCAAGAGTCACAAACAAGACTATTTAGTCGAAAAAATATATATATTTCGGATGACGCCAGGAAACTCTGGTGCCTATTACACCAGGTCTCTTCATCCTTTGCTGAATGCATACTTTCATAATAAATGAAGAAAATTCATCTTTCATACCACCTCTGTGCCACAGCCACTAAGTGTCCGCCTGCTCGCAGAGCAACTCTCCACCGCTGAAATCTTTATCAATTTCCATGCTCCAAATATTCACTGCACCCGGTCTATCCATCAATAGCCCATACACCACTGCTCTGACAACTGCCGTACTCGCAACCTCACCTACCTGTGCTTCTGGTTTCATCTCACCTATTGATGACGTACAAAGATGATGCACTTTCCATCTCAATCCCAATCCCAGACGGGCACCTATTCAGAAAGGAAATCCAATTCATTCCAAAGTACTAACCGAAATAATAATACTTTCACTCGATAAGGGTAAGTAAAAGATCTCCTGGTTCTCAACACGGATCGGGATCTGAAATCATATCATATACTGGTGATATTTCATAACAGAAATCAGATTTACACCCGAGTTCATGTGTGTGGGAATTCATTCCCGACGGCGATCCCGTTGCTTGGCTCTTGGTTATTATCTGCAAACATTCAAACCATATGCTGAAACTGACGAGTCTTTGCCAATTACAATAATCTGTCTTCCCAATGCTGGCTCCTCTCTCCTAACTCCTAATGAGAAATAGTCTTGAAGAATAATGTGACATTCATGATGAATTTCATGTGCCAACAACTTTCCGAGCAACCAGTTCCGATTGGGACGGTATAGTTTCGGCATAGTAACGTAATAAATAATAAATCCTGAATCCCGTCCATTACGTGTAACCTAACCTAACAAAAATCGAAAGGGAGGTCCAGTTTTGCTACAAGCAGCGGGTAGCCTCAACCGAGGACTCTGTTATCTCTTCCCGTGGTCAAATGCCTCTCCGTATAGACTGACCACCCGTGAAGTCTGATGCGTCTCTGCAACGAACACTTTTCCACTACACGCAGACATGGCAGAATCATCGTTTAACTGCCTTGTTGGTTAGTGGTTAGTGTATGTTAGGTGCTGATCAAGAGGTCTCGGGTTTGATTCCTTGGTCGGACCAAATGTTTGTGTGATCCACAAATATTTCTTTCGAAGTCAGTGTGTTTTCTATTATTACTATCGTTTTCCCCAGGCCGAAGGAAATCAACTCTTTATCAAGAAACTATCGCCCGTCACACTCCTTCACTGCAAATGACACCACACCTTCAACCACGTCATGGACACTTTGGAAATCACGCAGAACACACCAGCCCGCGAGGGTACCGCACTTTCTGTTCGTAACAGTATTTTTCGAAAGGAAAATGCATGCAATTGCTTTGTTTGAGATTCGTGGGCATCGTATGAATGAAGAATCTTAATATTACAATTAATCAATACTGACAATTGCTACTTATGAAGTATTCAATGCTTATTTACTTGCCCTACACCAGTGCACGCCATACTTACAAAGGAAAATAATTACTAACAGACCAACCATTGCCTGACATTAATTGCGCAAGATTATTGTTTTATAACTAAACTCCATCATATATCTTTTTCATTTATCACTAGCCAAGCGAACAATGAAGTTACTGTACGTAATATTCTATGGTATTATTACGTTCAGTACATTTAGTTGTCACGTAACCGATCGCCTGAAGCATTCCGACCTTAGTGAGACAACAGAAATACCTTTAGAAAATGATTCACTACGTAGACATTCAAAAGATTTCATTGATAAAAAATATGATAGTTCCCAAAAAGTGCAAGAAGAACCGAGTAGTGTTTATCTCGATGATGTTTTGTATACATTGAAACATCAAGAATGGAGAGACGAGGAAAAGCCCTGTTTGGATCATATCTACCGCCTTCTGTACAGTTTGCAAAACTTTACGCTTTGGGCAGTTTGGGGTTTGTACTATTTCTTTTATTATTATTTAAATTATAAGTTACAAGCAATAAAATATAAAAAAAATCAGCACCTTTATACATTATAATGATTTACTTTATCAAACTACAATGAAATGGGAACAACATAAATAACACTAATAAAATAAATAAAAAAATATGAAAATGTAACCGCCAATTGTTACATTTACAGTTTTGGTACCTCATCTTTTGTTTCCTCTATGTTTATTTTTTATGTACATATATACAGGGTGAATTTTTGAGACGGGACAGTAAGGGTAGGTACCTTAACCGTTATAGTTAGAGGAAAACGCTTTAAGAAGACTATCCATAATTTTTTAAAATATTCTGAACGGCATTTACAGATTTTAAAAAAAATGTACAGCCAGCAAGAAAATGGCCATTTTAAACAAATACTTTTTTTGATGTCAAACGATCCTGTTTCTTATAAGGATCAAAAGTCTCTACTGGACCGACTGAGGTTTGAGTACTAGAAATGTCAGAAATAGCAAAAAACTTTTCCCATACATTTGTACGGAAATAGATCATTTTAATATGTATTTTATCTTTTTTTTTATTATTTAAGCGTATTTAGTAAATAATAGGAACACGAAATTTGCATTGGTGTGGTACACGAATAAATTTCCACTGCGACAAGTATCGGGTGATAATGGTGGAATTTTATCAAGGTACTCTTAATTCTGCCGTGTATTACGACGTCAGAGTTAGAGAATCTCCAAAACCAGTTGGATGAATGGCTCCTGTCAGAATTGTGAAAAGTTTATTTTCAGCAAAATGGCGCTCCGCACAACAGCTGCGTATTCTAGTTTGAATAGGCAGTGCGAGTCACAGTGGGTAGGTACACATGGTTCGACCAAGCGGCCACCTCGTAGCCCCGATATTTTTCTGTGGAGCTACCTAAAAACTAAGTCCCCAAAAAAAAATACAACAGTATTCCGGAGCTGAAAGATGCATTAACCAGGATTTTAAATGATATCTATCCAAGAAAAATATCGGCTGCTAGTAGCTCAGTACAAAAATGAGTGAACTTATGTATTCGTGAAAACTTATTTCGTAGATCATCTAAATGTAAGCTATGTTAGTCTGTGTCTAAAATACATATTAAAATGATTTATTTCCGTACAAATGTATGGGAAAAGTTTTTTGCGATTTCTGACATTTCTAGTACTCAAACCTCAGTCGGTCCAGTAGAGACTTCTGATCATTATAAGAAACAGGATCGATTGGCATCATAAAAAGTTTTTGTTTAAAATGGCCATTTTCTTGCTGGCTGTACATTTTTTCCAAAATCTGTAAATGCCGTTCAGAATATTTTAAATAATTATGGATAGTCTTCTAAAAGCGTTTTCCTCTAACTATAACGGTTAAGGTACCTACCCTTACTGTCCCGTCTCAAAAATTCACCCTGTATAATAAAGATATAAATAAACAAATAAATAAATTACTACTTAATATTATTCCCGTGTCATTTACTTCTATTTATTTACTAGAAGCTATGTTCTCTATGATCTTTATACGGAAAAAAAATTTTATTTTGTACTATTTTTAGTGCTGAATCACTCCACAATTCTAACTAAAGTTTTAAAAGGAGGTTTTATTTTATCCAAACTCAAATTTTATATTCAGTAATTATCTGAGATATTGGTCACTGTAAGAAACTATCTAAAAATGTTTAGTAGTTTCGAAGATATCCGCTAAACCACTCAAACAAATAAAAGACTTCTAATAGAAAGGGATTTAAAAGGTCATTGATTATGCTCATTACTTAAGTTGTATTAACTTACTACTTGAATCAATTCATTTTTAAGGTAACTTTATTATGTGTGTGAGTCAGAGTCCTTTTTACTAAAATGTTATTGCTTTTAGTATAATCATAATTAACATTTAGTGGTATTCTTTGATAAGCATTATTACCGTATTAGCATAAATTGCTTAACAAAAATAAATACATCCTACAGATTGGGACTCATTATCATCTGAACCTCAAGGCCTCCTTTTCGGCAATAAATATCAACTGGGTAATTTCGATCAATGTATAAAAGCGCCCTGGTCTGAAACACACCCAAATCTAAAGACAAAGTACTGCTTGGCTGAAGTTGTTCTAGAAAGAACCGACAACACTGTGCGACGGCAAAGTGAGAAACGTTTTAACCCATACCAGTCTGCCTTGGATTTTCTGCAGGTATGTAACTTTAACTATAAAACTGTTCCATACATTTTCTATAGAAAAAAATTAATTTGAAGTAAGTAAAAATATATATATATAGTACATTTTAATAATATTAGTATTGCAATCTCATCACTGCAAATAAAAACTTGAACTTTGGTGAAAAACTAAATTCAGCGCTGTAGTTGTAGTTAAACTCACTCATGAATTTAATATGTCTGTATAACATATCCCATTTTATTTACAAAAATAAAGAAAACAAGCTAACTTTATTATGAAAGTCGAATGAAAACTGATATTAAAATTAGGATATCCCAACATTAATTTAAACGACACCTTAACCTTTTTTAAAGCTTTTTAGATAAAGTCTCCGGTTACATAAATTCTTTAAGTCCATCCTAATTTCGAACTACTGGTCCGATTAAAATATATTTCAGCATAAGATAACCCAATTACCGAGAAAGACCAAAGGGAGGCGATCAATTAAAAATGTAATAAAAACAATGAAAAATGATTCTTTATCAAAGCTTTCATTGATAAAGGTTCGCAAAAATAACATATAAAAGAATGGTTCCCTTTCAAAAGTTAACAAAAAAAGTCCGCGAGAACATGTTTATCTTATTAAGATGGCTTATTATAACTTTTCTCATAAATACAGAAATTAGGTTGCATCGATCAGTTAGTCCTTATTAAGTAAAAATGTCATTTAAGAAAGGTTTGATTCTAATATTAAGAATAGTCAACATTTCCTAAACATTTGATAATACACATATTCTTTTCCACAGTACCATCCACCTTACACTCGAGCTCTCAACGAATTGACGTGGGGCGCTTGCGTGCCGTCTGAATGTGCGCCTCGCACTGTTGAAAGGCTCCTCGGGGTGGTCCTAGCGCGCAGTCACCTTGGTGCTGCCCGCATAAAGAGTAATATCACTATCAATGAAAAATGTCAAAGCGGTGAAGATCACAGGGAATATGATGGACTGTTTTATGCTTTCTTGTTAGTATTTTTTTTCTTTTATTTGTTTTTTAATATCAGTATATATTTTAAATTAAAATATTAATGGAATTCGATTTATTGATTTCGATTAGGAACTGATTTTCCCTTGAACATTAGGCTATCGATACTTTTTTTGGTGCGTCCGTCTCCAAAATCAATTTTCAATAGTGTCAACTTGCTTCAAAGACTTTCTTTCGTGTGGATTTTTTTCAAAATCTGGCCTTATCTTTTTGAACCATTATTGATTATAATTTATCTAAATATAAAATGATTAAGTTTTATTTACTTATAAATTATTTTGACATTTTCAATATATGCGTTTAGGTAGGTACATGAGTTTTAACAACGAAAAAGAGTGAAGAGACAGAGTCTAATCTCGTGTGAGTTATGTAATTTACATATTAATGACGATGTTAATATGAGTCTTTGTTTTAAATTTGAGCCTGACAAAAGCACCTTTACTTTGCCCGATGGAAAGCATGAGTAGAAACCTAGAGTATTGATCACTATACTCAATGCGAATGCAGACAGTGCAACAATACAAAATGGTAACCCATACTATAGCGGCCTGGTTAGATGCTGTATCACTAGGCCTCTGCTCTCATACTCTCCAACGAAACACGACATCGCGTTTGCCGTCAATTTAGGTTGGTCTTTTGTGAAAGGGTAATACCGCCCCTGCCGAACAATCTCGTTCATGCTGAAATCATTGACGGCTCTACTACCTTGTAAATATCTATTTTATTTCCTTATCTATTTCATTTTTATTTTCTGTGCAGCATAGTGATGGGATCATTACTTTCAATGTGTTTTATTTGCACGTACTTGAACTCTCGACGGAAAGAATCTGACCCTGAAAGAAGTAGTAAGTACTATTTTAAATAACATCTCAACTTATATTTCTTACTAGCTTTCGAGTGTGGCACCGCCTGAGTGTATCTCATATCTTGCCGGTGAATAATAGCTAAGCATTCTCAAAAATCAAAGTATCTAAACGTCCTATTACATTGAAATTAGTGGGACTTAGCCGTAACAAAGGCAGAGTTACTTTTGCTTTCTTACTAAGATTAAAGAGTTTTAACCCCGAGCTTGGGAGACTACGTAAAGCCAGCGCTATCAGTCCTGCGTCCGAGTATCAAGTATTCGTTCCATCGAATTATAAAGATTAGGCAGAAAGTGCATCTGCCTGTGTTAATATACACACTTGTTGATTATAATATCTCTTGCGCAATTACCAAACCTCCGTTGAGTACGTCCACCATTTACAAAATCAGTTCAGAATATATCATCATCAAAATAATAAATTCAAAAGAATGTCAGAGTTTATTAATTTGTCTGTTACTCTTCAAGCTTTAAAGGTTGAACGAATTTCAAATATTATATAAAGATACTTTGAATACCGGGAAAGGATAGTTGTTATCTCAAAAGTGATTTTTGGATTGGAATGGTGATTTATGGAAATGAAAATGGGAATGGAAATTTGTATGAGGAATCTTTAACCACTAAACCGATTTAGCAGAGAGATACTAAATACGAACTAATATTACACGCCTAGAACACATACACAATAAGTCTAAAGTTGTTTGCCATTTCATCAACAACCAATAACGTCCCACTGCTGGGCTCACGTCTCCTCTCAAAGAGGTTTAAGGCCATACGTCCCACCGCTGGCCGAGTGCGGGTTGGGGACTGGCAAGACACGTTGTGGCTACGTCTTGCCGTTGGATGTTTTTAAGCCGCCCGAAGGCCTTCAACTAAGCTCTACGACTGTTACCTTATGACAACAACCGAGACTGACTGCTTAACGTGACCTCCGAATCACGGAAACGCACTTAACATATCATGCCACATACGGTCAACCATCTAGGTGTGACCGCGCCGTAGTTGCTTACCCTTGGTGATTGTTTCCAATCACCTTAGGCCACTCGGCTACAAGTAAATAATCCAAACTGTGTAAAGCCTTAACTCTTACTTTTAACTTAAATTTATTATTTCTTTAAATATAAACATTGTTTCAAATTTATTGTATTATTAATAAATACTCCCTACGTTAGTTTATCCCTAATATACAAACAACGGCCAATATACATATGTGTACAATACAACATAATGTACAATATAATGCCATAATATACAAAAATCAAATTTAATTGTAACCAAATTTCCAGGAAACCGCATCATTGACGCCTTTGATATTAAAGAGAATGCTTCTCAGCTACTCGATATGAAGAAGGAAGGTTTAGAAGTGTTCTACGGCATACGATACTTGACAATATGTCTTATTGTTTTGGACCACCAGATAGGAATATATAACTCTGGACCAATTAGTGATGGACTTACAACTGATCAGGTACCATACATTTTTAAACTAATTACGTAGTACAGGTTGGACCAAAAGTTCGTTTACATTTCAAATGATGATTTAAAATAAATAGTTATTGAGATAAAAACTGTTTATTTATTATTAAAGTCATAAATGGGGATTTTATTTTTTGAAAATTACATCATTCATATGTGATCCTTGATTATTTTGACACTGCTGCAAACTGAAGCGAAAATTTTCAATGACAGCCTCACAAGTTTTTCGTGAAATGTGTTTGCATTTCCTCTTGAATGTTTTCCTTTAATTCCTCTAGTGACTCTGGGTAGCTGTTGAAAACTTTTAAGGTATCCTCAAAAGAAAGAAGTCCATTAGGGATCAGTCTGGGCTATAAGGTGGCTAGTTAATGGCACCTCTTTTGGATATCACTTTTAGTCCAAAAGTTTGTTATATATTATTATTCCTGTATTATTTGAATTTTGTACACATATAAATGTAAATCTTTGTGAAGAATACGAATCAAAGATGTTCTGGGCACACCTAAGGCGTTACCCCGCTTCCAAGTAGAGAGTCAAGTCAAGAGATTTTCACGAATAGACGTTCTTACACGCTCGACGTTTTCGGGATATCTTGATTATCTAGATCGGCCGGATCGTGGTTGATTCATAGTTAAACCTGTCTCCTCGAACTTCTGTAACTATTTTGTAATCAATTCAATCGATGGAACTTCTTTTTTACGCCGTATGTTATAATGAACCCAAAATTTTCGTTACGCTCGAGTAAAAGAATCGCTGTTGCAGCAGTACTCGAGCACGTTGTTTATCACTAACCGATGTCATGGTACTGAATTCTCATTGGCCGTTTTGCGCTTCGTAGCCCCTCCGCCTTGCCCCACCGTGGATGTTCGTCGCATTACGGATTCAAATTTAAACGAACTTTTGGTCCACCCTGTATATAATGATGTTCACACGCATCAGATGATTAGACGATTAAGGTTTATGTATAACTTTTGAATGCGATTCCACCTGTGAATTTATCGGTTATAGTGGCAAAAAGTAGGCTATGTATTTTTCCATGGTCCAACCTACCACTGTCCCAAATATCATCCAAATGAATGTGTTTTTCTCACAAAGTATGGCCGTTAGGCAGTGTTACACGCATGATAAAGAGCATATTAAGGGCATCGGTCCCGTTTGTCCTGAACATCTATGGTTATCGTTATTGGGTAATCAGTGCCCTCAAATATATTAACAACAAGTTCTACCTTCCAATTCAGATCCCCCTCAGAGTTGCGGAGATTCGATGACAGTCTCCATAGAATAACTGATATTCAGTTAAAACCGGGTGAACCAATATTTGACCCCTAGTAATCTAAAATAATAAAGGATAGGAAAAAAGGTCGCAAACATAGTGTTCTTTGTTCTTATATTTCTTTTTACATTTGCAGGAGTTTCAGTCACCAATTGGTATGTTGCTTATACATAACGATCTCTTCGTGGACACCTTTTTCTTGCTTTCAGGATTCCTTACTATGACAAATTTGGCTAAATTTAAGGAAATTAAATATATATTAATCTTGAAGCGATATGTCAGGTACGTCTGCAAATCCTGGTGCCACACTATCTATATCAAATACACTTTTAGGGTACTTACTGTTTTATTTTGTAAGCTAAGACTTCAATGTAAACTAAATAATTGTATTTACATACTAAATAATTGTATTGACGATCAAGTAAAACCAATCAGGTTTCAAGTTTCTATGCAATTAAAATAATAATTTAGAGAAGTTACATTTGTCATGTAGCTAATTTACTGTTTAGAATTGTAAGAAATTAATAGTTTATCCGACGAACACAACACAAATAATAGTTTTGGCAGTTTGTGTATGTTTGCATGTTCCATCGTAACGCTGATATTGAACAGATTTTTATGAATAAGGCGCCAATAGATGCATAATAATGGCCCGAGTGACATAGGTTATAATAATAATACCTTCATTTTTCAAAAAATACACATTATCATCATCATCAGCAGCCTTCAACAGTCCACTGCACGAAATAGGCCTCTCCTTAGAAAGGAGGTTTTGGCCTACTCTACCACGCTGGCCAGACGGGTTGGTACAGGGTTGGTTTGAAGTTTTCCTTCTCTTTGCATTCATGTTGTCTTGCGTAGTTTATCCCTTAGTCGCTTTTACGCCACCCGCGGGATGAATAGGGGTGGTGACACTTTGTATTCTTAATCCGTCACCACACGGACAAATGTTTGTCTCAAAAAATGTTTTTATAAGACTTCAATAAATCAATATTACGGAGAAGAATACTTACTTCAATTTTGTTAATAAATAATAAATCTAGATGAAATATACATGTATTATTATTATCATACTATACAAAACACACACAGTAATACGAAGATTTTCTTACAGATTGATAGTTGCCTTTGCTGTGGTAATATTCTACATAAGCGCTGTGTACCCTTATACAGGAAGTGGTCCACTATGGATCAAAGCAATATCACAGGACACTGAACAGTGCCGAAAGAACTGGTGGCTTAATCTGCTCATGATCAGCAATTATGTTGACACTGAAAACATTGTAAGTGTTAAAAGATAATTTAATAACAAAAAATTACACAGCCCTAGCCATTAACGCTAGTTTCCTTCAATATTTGTTGGTTACGGACATTATATGTTCATATTGTGCACAGCACAGGCTTATAATAGCTGCATTGTCAAGAACATAGGGGGTACCTCTCGTACATAAAAAATCATGATTAGAATCGTGATTAGAATCGCGTTTCCATCGCTCCACATCATTATTGGAATCCATGGACTAACTGTAGAATGAGATCACATCACTAGCTAACAAAGTCCGAGCGTTCTTCACTAAGACATTTTCATGTAATGACAGACCAGCCCCCCTAGCCAAGTGGCAAACATTTTTCGTTTTCTATTCTATTCTCTATTCTATTTCTTTATTCTCTTGTTTTATTGGCCAATATTTTGTATTATTCACGTAACTGAATGACATTAGTCCATGAAACAAGAGAATAGAGGAAGAAAAATAGAGAATAGAATTGAAAACGAAAAACATTTGCAACTTGGATAGGGGGGCGGCTCCTTAAACCAAGTTTCTCTTTTGACAATCGCTAAGCAAATTCTCTTGTATTATTAGTTAATATTTTATTTTGACCACGTGACTTAGTATTGAGACCTCATTTCCATGTGTTTGTTAGTTGTTTATTAACATTTGCTTTTGTAGAATGCAACTTGACCAGCCAGGCAGACCTTAACTAGTTCTAACCATTACAAGCAACTCTATTTTCACATGTTCCTATTTTCAATAGTTTTTATACATATATGACAGTGTTAATATTGGATGGTTTGCAGTGCATGGTGATATCGTGGTACATACCGTGTGACTTCCACTTTTTCGTAGTCTCGGTTCTGACGTATGGGTTATATAAGCAATGGCCTAAAATTGGAATATCGATATTTGTAGCTCTTACAACCGGAGCTATCGTTGTGCCAGCAGTCATCACTTACATTTATCAGCTCGCTGCAGTTCAACTATTTACTATTGAGTAAGTATTTATTAAAAATGTTTTTTTTTATTATTGAAATGGACGGAAACTATTGAAATATTGCAAATTGTGGCTAAAAAGACGATGATTCAACGGTAAAGAGACTGTTGAAAGTACTAAAAAGCACTACAGGTGATTACGAAGTCTGACTTCAAGAGTGCTTTAATAAGTGGAAATATCGACATGAGTCTGACTATGAAATGGATGCCACCCCCCGAATGACGACAAATAACCTACATAAAATTACTGTATGATCCGATATGTTTTTGGTGGTGTTTTATTTTTGCAAATTTTTCGTTTTAAAAGTAGGTTTTGATTTTAAGCCATTTTTTATTAATTTTCCTTTTAAAGTGGTAACAAGAAATATGCGATTAACATACAATATAATTATTTTATACTACACCTGATCGGAACAGTAGTCAATATTCCCTGAAAATGAAAAGAGAAAGTTAGTCTTTTCCTTGACCTAAATAAGCGGGAGGAAAAAATGTATGAAAATCCATTTCTTCTAATTTCTAATCATTTCGTGTTTTAGCGGGAGAGAAAGTTGTATGAATTTTCATTTCTCATGTGTTATCATAACTATAGCGCGCGCCTGCCCAAAGAGTTTTCATATAATTTAAATATGGAATCTCCGTGCCACTGACATAATTTTGTGAAGAATAAAAAAACACAAAAGAAGCGCGAAATATTTATAAATATTATGTCAAATTCTAAGCTAAATTGTGTCTTACATGGTGTCTTACGTTTTGATTTTATTTTATAAATACTTTAAATGTTCCTTACAGGTGTAGTATAAAGCACTGTGTAGCACTCGGGTGAAAGTCCCATTCCAACCTCGGGAGTATTGTGGCCCTAGGCTGCGCCTTCGGACCACAAACTGCTCCCTCGCTAGTAATATCGGTTCCTTTCCTCCCTCGGTGAACAATGTACTATTCATTTGTTTTACTGTTATTTTATTATTATAAATTGTATTTTTATTTTTTGTTCACCTTTTAAATCAAAGAAACTACTTTAAGAAAAATCAGACACATAATTTTAATCAAAATATATCAAGAAAGTAAGATAGATATATTATTATATCTTTTAATTTCATTCATGCTATATCGCTATATGGCACCAACCGCTTGGTTAAAATATATTTCATTACTCACCTTTTTCTACGATGAATTATGAAAATAATTATGCATCTACCATTCATAACCTTTTTGTTTAATTTAACATTTTTCAGTTTTTTGAGGCAACCACGTGCCACGGAAGACTACCACATCGCGTACATCAAGAGCCACACGCGGTACGCTGCCTATCTAGTGGGATTCTACAGTGGCTGGCTATTCGTAAAATACAGCACTAATACCAGCCCAAATAAATTGAAGCAGGTAATTATCATTTTAAGGTTCGGTTAAAATAGTTAGTTAGTACACATTGTTGTATATTTTAGCCATATAAAGTGACTCTACATTGTCTGATGGAAAACATGAGTAGAATCCAGTTTAGACAATAGGGCATGGTGACCCACACCATGGCAGCCTAGTGGGATATTTATGCATCATTCTCCCGGCCTTTGTTTGTTATTATAAATACATAAAAATATTAATTTCTTGCCTACAGAAATGGGCGATTCTAGGCTCATTATCTGCCTTAGGTCTGATGCTGGTTGTAATGCTTTACGGCAGTACGTTCATTTGGAGGAACAACCAGCCTATAGAAGGAGCTCTGTACGCTGCACTAAACAGGCCCCTGTGGGCATGCGGTGTGGCGCTTTTGGTCTTTTGCTGTTCTTTTGGACATGTCCGTAAGTATTCTTGAATTAAAAGCTTAATAAAATATTAATGGATTTATTTACTTTTACAACTAATTAAGATTTTATATTTCTACGATTCATCTACTTTTAATTGTTCATCTTTATTCATATGAAAACTTTTATAAAAACATAAAAACAGAAACAAGACATTACATAAAAATGAAAACTTAGAAAAAAACTTTGTTTCATAAATATTTGACATAGAAAACATTAGGATAATTTATGAACTCGACAGATGAACACATGGGACCCCACTTTTTACCGAAGTTTACTTACATTAGAAGCTGTGAACAAAATTTAGCAACATAAACACACTAGTCACTAATCAATGTAATAAGAATTTAAACATATTGTGACCTACAAATGGCTGTGCGTAATCATTTAAGAATTTAAAGAGAACTCGTAACGTAGTTAAATTATGTTTGTTCCAGCAATCCTGAAGTCATTCCTCAGCTGGTACCCGTGGGTACCTTTAAGCCGGCTCTCTTACGGACTGTACCTGACCCACACTATAATGATCACACGCAATGTCTTCACGGCTAGAAACCCACAACACAATGACTATTTTGACATCGTAAGTTAAATAAAAAAAGAACCATAGACTACAACTTAAGTATCCTTAAGTCAAACGTTATATTAAAAATGATCTAATAAAGAGGAAATATGTCAAAAGTTAAAGTGACTTTTTTATAGACTATAGGCTCATAAGCTACCGAAGTGACTCTTCTCTGCCTGATGTGAATGCAAGAGTAGCATATAAAAATAATGATCACTATTATTATGAATGTTGCCATTTACATCCACCGAATTTGGCATCGAACACGGCCAAATAGTTTGTATTTAGAAATGCTTCCTGATGTAAGTACTGTCGTGTCAACTACAACCACTACCGCAATCCTTAGTTTCAATGATGCCATTTTAACAGATAGACAGACAGAGTTATTGCACTCTGTTACACAAAGATAAAGTAACGAAATTGGTGCTAACGTGATATAATGCCATAGCAGGGCTCGATTTCATTTTATAAAATATATTTATTAAAAAAACTCGGATTGTTCAAAGACGTAAAAATTCTGAACAATAAAAATTTAGTTTTTTTATACTTATAAAAGTAAGTCATGTTAAATAAATAACATTTAACAGATAATCGCTGGAGTAAGCGTTTTATGCCCCCTAGCTATGTTGCAAACATTTTTCGTTCTGCAATTGCTGACGCCTCTATTCTCTCGTTTCATTAGTTAATGTCATTCAGTCACGTGATCAAAACAAAATATTAGCCAATCAAACTCTTGTTTTGTTTGTAAAGATGTCAGTGATTGCAGAACGCAAAACGTGGAGTGGAGAGCGCGTCTTGGCAACGTAGTGTCGAGCGTCCTCTGGCCAGATGGCGGAACGACCGGTGGCGACTAGATGCGGAAAGAAACGGACCGGGTTCTGTCGTGTGACTTGGGAGAGGGCTGTCTAGCAATAGACTGCAGCGGATTGATGATGATGATGATTAAGTTAAAAACTAGAGATATGTGAAAGCCTGTACAGGTTACGCACAACCACGACGGCTTCTTCATGAGAGGACTATGTCGTACAGTAAACGTTACAGGCTGTTGATGTGAGAGCCGTATTGAAATTTCTTTATTGCAATGCAATCAAATTCAAAGCAAAAATATTTAAAGGAGGCCTTTCAGTGCACTTTCAAAACGTTACATTGATAACTCTATTTCTTGGTTTCAAAATACCCTTCCTTTGGAGAAGAACCACTATAAAACTACATAATCGTAATGTTTTATTTATATTTTCAGTTGAACTCCGCGGCTGGTGCTATATTTTGGGGCTCCTTGGCTGCGCTCTTGCTGTTTCTGTTTGCGGAGGCACCAGCGAACAACTTGTTGAGCTTGTGTTTACATTTTAAGTAAGTTTTTTAATGATTCATTTTATACATATGTAAATAATAAAAGATAAAGTGTTCGCCTTATTCGGTAAATTGGATGTATAGGCAAACGATTATAGTTTTTCATAACTTCGTTGAATATCTAGATTGGGACCTGCGCTTAGATAGATACTTATAATGTTCAAAGACTTCAGAGTTTCACCAGAGATCACTTTTACACATATTATAGTTGGGTCAAGAAAAAACAAAACAATATCCATTTAATACAGGGGAATACATTTTCGAAATTTTCGTGTGACCAATTTAAACATCTTGTCAACTAAAATGTTATATATAAAATTCTCGTGTCACAATATTCGTTCCCATACTCCTCTGAAACGGCTGGACCGATTTGTATGAAATTTTGTGTGCATATCGGGTGGGTCTGAGAATCGGCCAGCCAACATCTATCTTTCATATCCCTAGGACGCGAGCGGAGCCGCGGGCATCAGCTAGTATAATATATAAGCATATATGAATATATAAGAACATCTACATATTTAAAAAAAAATCAAGCCACATCCTCCTTTTAGAACACCCTTAGTATTACATATGTATTTTCAAAATTATATATTTTTGTACATAAACAGTAGCAGTGTAGTTAGCCAAAACCTCTCTTCTAAAGATAGATATGTCCAGCAGTGGACTGTTAAACTGTGTGTGAACCACACTGATTTTGAAATTTCATGTATAACTACTTGTTTTATGTTACAGGGTCCCAGACAGGAAAAAAACCATTGAGGAATTGAACTCTGACAATGTGAATCCCTCTACAAGTGCCAGCTCGATCCCAACAAGCAGCACCAGTTACTTACAGAAAAATTTACCTTCAAATATACAGTATTCATCTAAAATATAAGTAGATTTAAGTATTTGTACGTAGATATATGCAAGTGTCATAGACTTTATTACAAATATAATAATAAACAAACTAGTACTAAATAACCGAGTTATTTAATATTAAGTCATTAGTTATTATTAGGTATGAACTATTTTGTGATGTATTTATATTTTTATGATTTTATTATTAATAAATTTATCATTATAAATCACATTTATTTTTGCAAGTAAACCTTTTACATATATTTAACACGTTATACTTTACAGCTAGAAGGCGCCTGCATTTTCTCACTCACAAGACTCACTCTGTGAAGAAATGCCGAAACAAACCACGGAGGTGTCGTTTTTAGGGTTCCGTAGCCAAATGGCTAAAAACGGAACCCTTATAGATTCGTCAAGTCTGTCTGTCTGTCTGTCTGTCTGTCCGTCCGTATGTCACAGCCTATTATTACAGAAACTATAAGAGCTATACTGTTGAAATTTGGTCAGTCGATGTATTCTGTGAACCGCATTAAGATTTTTACATAAAAATAGAAAAAAAACAATACATTTTGGGGGTCCCCATACTTAGAACTGAAACTCAAATTTTTTTTTTTCATCAAACCAATACGTGTAGGGTATCTATGGATAGGTCTTCAAAAATGATGTTGAGGTTTCTAAAATCATTTTTTTCTAAACTGAATAGTTTGCGCGAGAGACACTTCCAAAGTGGAAAAATGTGTCCCCCCCCCCCCCCTCTAACTTCTAAAATAAGAGAGTGATAAACCTAAAGAAAATATATGTTGTACATTACCATGTAAACTACCAACGAAAATTGGTTTGAACGAGATCTAGTGAGTAGTTTATGAAAGTTACAACGAACTACAAGAACTTTTATATTAAAATATGTTACTTGCTGGTACGGAACCCTTCATGGGCGAGTCCGACTCGCACTTGGCCGCTTTTTTTTTTAAAGTCCACACCGTACTTAAAGCGATTAAATAATAAACTTTGCGAGTACAGAGTCTCGGTTGGCCTTTTGAAGAAAGGACTAGTTTTGAGTCAGCCTGTCCATACCGCCGGCATACGAACCCCAGTCTCCAGCCATTGTCTTACGCAACTGTTATAGTCAAGATTAACGACCCGAAACTCGACACTACCACCAGCAGGACACTTGAATAGCCCGTGGAACCACTCAAAACCACCAGAAAGATACTAAATATGAATTTATATTACAGGCTCAAGCCTACTCATATTTATAAAGCAATTTAGGTATAATAAATAAAAATAATAAATATTTAGGACATCATACACACAACGCCATCTAGTCCCAAACCAAGCAAAGCTTGTATTATTGATACCAGACAACTGATATAAATACATAAACATACTTTTTTTTTGTAAATACATACATATTGTACATAGAAAACACCCAGACTCCGAAACAAATATTTGTGAATCACACAAATATTTGGTCTGACCCGGGAATCGAACCCGAGACCTCTTGATCAGCAGCCGCATACGCCAACCACTAGACCAACAAGGCAGTCAAATAAATAATCATCAATATCAAATAAATAAACACACAACGTCATCTAGTCCCAAACTAAGCAGAGCTTGTGCGATGAGTATCAGACAACTGATATAAATACATAAACATTCTTTTTTTTTGTAAATACATACATATGATACATAGAAAACACCCAAACTCCGAAACAAATATTTCAGCAGATCATACAAATAATTGGTCCGACCCGGTAATCGAACCCGAGACCTCTTTGATCAGCAGCCGCATACGGTAATCATTAGACCAACAACGCAGGTATAAGGTATAAAGTATTTCAAATACAACATACAACTATAAAAATCTGAATAGCTTTCAAACACAAAAAATGTAAATGGAGTGAGCAGCCTCAATCCGAAGCAAACTTATCAATTTTTATTTATTTTTTACATTTATGCCTACCAAAGTATAATGTGATGAACAATCTAAAACTATTTAAAGTACTCCAAAACTTTTCACATAGTTTATGTGTTTTGTGTTTTTTTATTTAAACATAAGCTTACCAAAACCATATGTGCATGAGTAGAATCCAGGAGTAGGGGCAACCATTCTCATTGTGAGTGTACATTGCAGCATGGTGACCCACACCATGGCGGCTTAGTGAGATGTTTGATGCCGGGAGAATAACCTTTATTAAGACTGAATTTTAATAAAGATTTAAATTTAGTTATACCTAAATCATTATACTAGCATACTAGAAACCAATAATGTAATTTTTATACAAATAACAAATTGTAAAAACTTCCTAAAAATGGATTTGTCTTTTTTGTAAAAGCGACATCTATGATTTGTGACTCTCACTAAGATAATGTTGGTGGCACAGCTTCTAACAACGACATTCGTTTCTAGTAGTTTAGTTAAATTCACATAGATGGAGCTATTACTCTTGTGATTTCAGAATTTTGAAATGGACACTTTAAACCAAATACAGGAAACATATATAAATATTATCTATATAATAATATATATATCATCAGAACATCCATTACTTTCACATTCGATGCTAACATTTACAGAGGTTATGTCGATGGAGAGTAGAGAAGAGAAAAGATGCACCATCTCTATGTTTGAAAGAAAAGCATCCTACAAAGATGGCGTTTTGGATTTTGATGGCGAGAACTACAAAATTATTTAGAATAGAATTTAGAATGGAAAAATAATTTAATTACCATAACATTTTACCTACAGAACATACAGAACCTCAACTACTCAAGTAAGGTTCTGTAATTTAAACTAACATTTTACTCACTACTCTGGTTATGTAAATTTTTAAACATTTGTAATCATAAGATTTACATGGTTGTTACCAATAACAACGTAAAGTTTTTTATACACCAAACATCATTGTGCCTGAACATTACTGCAGTGCCGACGTCATTATTGATATCACAGTTTTGAGTTAAGACATTGAGATATTATGTACTTAGTAAGTTAAGATTACCTCAAAATAAACTTTCTAACTCATTATTACTCACATACCTATACAAGACACAAAGTTCCTACATCACAAAGTATAATTGATTGCATTGATAATTGCTATAAGGTTGAATGATAGGTATCCTCATAGGATTAGATAATTAGCAGTAGAAATTACATTATTAGATGCCGTTATAAAAGTTCAATTCATATCTAGGCTAAGGAATGATCGCTATCTAAAAACAAAAAGTTTTCTTTTATAAAAAATATGTAAATAATTTGGGAATTAGCGCGCACGCCCGACAAAGGGGCCCGACGGGCTTGCAGAATGTATTGGGAGGGTTGGAACTTTGATCATAAACATGTTTTAGTTACTGACTTTAAATTTAATACAAATTACTTATAAATCTCAAAATCAATACATAAATGACTGCCTAATTCGTCCCGTGATGAGAATATGCGGCTGCCGATCGAGAAGTCTCGGGTTCCATTTCCGATTCGGGCCCAAAATGTTATTGGGTTCTTCTAACAAGAAATACTACTTTCATGCCCGTGCCTCTCCGAGGCCACACATTACGCCATCGGTCCCGGTTGTCATGAACATATATCGTAATCGGTTTTGTGCAGTCAGTGATTTCAAATGTACTGACAACTAGTTCAATATTCAAATTCAGTTAGCCCTCAAGGTAGCGGAGGTCCGATGCCAGTCGCTCCGTGGAGAAACTGATATTCAGGTAAAACCGGTTCAACTAGTAGTCGACCCCAAAATATTCGTAACAATAAAGGCTGGGAAGATATGATGGAGATACTACCTACGTACTATTTTACACTGCATTTTCTATACTCAAATATATCACTAAATTTATCTAACTTAAATCTTCTCATAGCGATCTAAATCTGGAGTGTGTTAGATTGTTTAATAAAGTAGATCCGCTCTAGCTAAGTTGAAAACATATTTCGTTAGCGATTGTAGAACGAAAAACGTTTGCAACTTGGCTATGGGGACTTGTATTGACGCGTGTATTGAATCGTGTTCAGTGTTATGAGTAAAGAATTCGCTTTATCTAATCTGACCTATACTGCAATTAAAATGAGTACGGCAAAAGAGAAGCTATCCTAAATCCAAACAAAGCAGCAGGAGTGCGTGACTTTTTGATAGCTTTTAAGGTAAATGAACTTTTGTATCGCTTCTCGTTGGCCATACCATAGACAGCTATCAGACTTTCATCCTTAAAGTATTAAAGTAGTCGTAACCTAAAATATTTTTCAAACAGGTGCAGTATTTCTTAAGGTTATCGTGTATCACATATCTGTGACCTTCATTTCTATTTTAAACATGGCAACAAGAGATCTAATGGTTGAGGTAGAAATGTAGCAGGCAAGGGCTGGCGACACGTCCTAAGCAAGTTTTGATTTACCAAGCGTAACGAATCAAACATTGCTTTGAAGACTCTGGACTATGTCACATTTGATATCTACTTACATTTTAAAAACCCTGTATCTTGAGCCTGTCGTGTTGGATGGCCGTCCCATAACATTGTGAGAGCACAGAGAATGTACCTGTGTTTTTGCGTACACTCTTGTGCACTATAATATCTAATACGTAGAGTGAAACTGTCCGCTGTGCCTGAAATCGTAAGGAGAACATCATAGCATTTTAACTGCGATATCTGTGTGGTCATCCCGTCTCGCCCGCTGTCTGCCCCAACCTCAATGATGCAGTATATGTTTGAAGTGCAGGTAAATCAACAATGGTTTACGTCACAGCAGTGCGGACGTGATGTTAGCTTTATTATTAGATTTCATTACCCATTGCGGATTAGAATTTATGAGACATAATTGACATGACTGCATTCGCTGCTCTACCTGTCTACAGAATCGGTTAAAGCTCAATAGATTTAATTAAAATGCTATCTGAGTTATTTAATTAAGACAGGAAAATATTATCGAAATTTGAAAACGGTACAAAATAGACAGGGTAGGGTAGTAGTAGGGTCTCTCTATTGTGCAGCATAGGAAACATATACTTTAAGTAGAATATAAAGAGATGTGATGTAATGGGGGCCCGTATCGTAGTCTACAATCTCTTGTAGGAAACCTTTGCATATATTACATACAAGCTATGCAGGTAGTTTGTGATGATCATTTACTACAATTTAAAGATAAATATCTGTATGACGACGGATTAAAAATACAGAATATCACCAGTCACCCTTTTCATCCCGTGGTTATCGCAAAGAGAACAAACTAAGCGTGTCTATCTTTTATGGTTGGCTCACAATAACATTTTTTATGGTTAACAATATTTTTTTTTGCTGCATAACATCAGAAAGTCAGCTAGTAGTTCCTATAAAGCTGAAGAGTTTGTTTGTTCGGATGAACGCTCTAATCTCAGAAAGTACTACTAATTTCTGACTCTCCGTAAAATTATCGTTGAGAGAGAGAAAGAAAAAGCAGTCTTAAACAGATTTTCCCTATTTATCTGAAGGCTTGGGCTAACTAGTGCTTTTGTGTGGCTCAGAATTTATCGTATGACGTTTCTCTAAACAACTGTCAACAAACCCGTTTGGCATTAAAATGACGACCATTCTGATTTTAAAAGCTTTAATATTAAAAGCACGAAATATTACTTACTAGTATGAAGTATGAAGGTAATTATAATACGACATAAAATACTGTGCTTAAGTAATACAAATACTGACATATAAATATGACGCCAATCAAGGATCATTCTTGATTGACGTGCACAAGCTACACATAGTAGGTGCACATGTCAGCCAAAAAATTAAGGAAGCTCTACGCGCATTATATCGCCTTTAAGAACTTCCTTCCCGCTAAAACTAAGGTTGATAACTAAAACTAACGTTTCCTTAGTCGGCTATGGTTGCCATGAATATCTACAGCAATCGTTGTTGGGAAGTCAGTGCCTTCAAAATATATTGACAACTAGTTCCAACCTTCGAATTCAGTTCACCCTCAGGTTTGCGGCGTTGCGATGTCATTCACTTCGGGGACAATCCATACATTCAGGAAAAACTAGTTAAACTAATATTCGCCCCCCAAGAGTCTTGGAAATAATATACCTCAAGAGAAGATGAGTCGACTACCTACGTGTTATTTTTACCTGAATGCAGACCTTTTGAATAAACTAGATATTCTTCTCAATAACTGTACTCGATTCGTTTTCGATCTGTGTCTGCTAAACGTTCCCAATTGCAATGTGTCCCAATTCATCAGCGCCGCAGTTAGCGAGCACATGCAGCTGACTGTGTATTGTAAACCTATTACATTTTGTAGTGTGCATTTATTTTATGCTGTAGCAAATTTATGTGTGTTAGTTTCATATTTCTAAATAATAAAACAAAACATTGATAATGTATAGTATCAGAAGCATCTCATTAAATATCCACAGTGTGGGTCACCATACTGAATTGTCTGTACAATTCCTTTCAATTCCAATTGACACCTGCTTTTAAGGATTCTAACTCATGTTTTCTATCAAGCAGAGTAGAGTTCAATTGTTACTAATAAGGTGATTCACACACTGCCCCGCACTCCGCCGCGTAGCGCGGAGTAGCAGATTTTAATATTGTATGCAAGTACATCGATTAGTATAGAAAACACGCCAGGTCCAACACAACGAAAACGGGTGCGGTGCGGGCCATGTACAAAGCCGTCAGGCGCGGAAGCTTGGAAAATCTGCTCGAAGAGGGAGATCTGCTCCTCCGTCGCCGCGCGCGTGATCTGCTGCCACGCGTAGGCGCACGTGGGCGCGTCGCCAGTGTGTGAATTGCCTTAGACTTAAGGCGATTCACACACTGGCGACGCGCCCACGCGCGTAAGCGCGGGGCAGCCAATCTCGAATCTGCTAGCGGCACGCGCTCACGCATCGTAGCGCGTTTTTGGTGTGTTGGACCTGTTTTCTATACTAATCGATGAACTTGCATACAATATTAAATTCTGCCACTCCGCGCTACGCGACGGAGCGCGGGCAGTGTGTGAATCGCCTAAATATAAAAAATATGTATAAGGTAATAATATAAATATATAATGACCGATAGGTCAGTAAGTTTAATAATTACTCTTTTATTAATTTACGCCTTTTGGATTACAAAACTTGGTCGTCAAAATTGTTAAATAGTTTGAAACGTCAAAAATATCTCGTGCCTATACATTTCTTTACCTATTTAGGTTTTCTCTTCTAGCTCTACTACAGTGCCTACAGTATAACTTCTACTATTAACTACAACTACGTGCTACTACTAGTAGTATAAAAGGTTCTATCTGTAAAATATTTTAAACGACTTCAAAAAAAGGAGAAGGTTCTCAATTCGTCGGAATCTTTTTTTTTTTCATGTCATGTGCAGCGATAATTTCGTCGTTTATGAATCGATTTCAAAAATTTGCATTGGAATGGGCGTAGCTTACAGGTGGTCCCATCGTCACCATATCGAGATCTGATGATGAGATCGTAAGGAAATCGAGGGAACTCCTCAAATATCATAGGCACAATTGTCGCGATTTGGGTACTCGGAATAGTTTTTCATTGAAGTCGGTTCCTTTTTGTTAAAATTATTAGCAAATAGTGACTCTTGATCTCACACAATAAGGTATACAATTCCGATAGCACATAACTAAAATAGGTGCATACTCTTTATTATGAATCCCCTAGCTGGGTATTTATTTTGCCTCACACGAACACAAATTATTTATATGTAACATCTTTAGTCCATGTGGTGACGGATTAAGAATACAGAGTGTCACCACCCCTATTCATCCCGCGGGTGTCGTAAAAGGCGACTAAGGGATAAATTATGCAAGACAACATCAATGCAAAGAGAAGGAAAACTTGAAACCAACCCGTCTGGCCAGCGTGGTATAGTAAACCAAAACCTCCTTTCTAAGGAGAGGCATATGTCCAGCAGTGGACTGTTAAAGGCTGTTGATGATGATGATGATACACATAGCAAAGCTGAAGAGTTTGTTTGTTTGTTTGATTGAACGCGCTAAACTTCCTACTTGCCCGATTTGAAAAATTCTTTCACTTCGATAGTCCATCTATTGAGGAAGACCACAGGCCATATATCTTCACACTACGACCAGTAAGAGTGGAGTGTCAATGTAAAGTTATGCAAACATAATGTATGAAAGAATTGTTAGCTCACTATATTTTTTTAAGTTATACAAATTACTTCACGTTGTAACTGTACCATCACGATGCTGGCACTATGAAGAGCAGACGAGGTTAGATGGGTCGGTTAGTATTTTATATAGGAATAGGATAGTATTTATATAGGTATAGGAACATCATCAAATCTAAAACTCAGTTGCAAGTAGAACTTGAGGATACTTATATAAATAATAATAAGCCCTAAAGAATGCACGCTCTTTATTTACGCTACCCTCTCCAACCTAGGGCTTGTACATGTCAGTATGACGTCGTGTGTTGTTGACATCCTGTATTTATGACACGGATGCAATAAAAATGTGTTCCATAATTCCTTCTGCCTCTTCGTTAAGTCTACCAGTTTTTTATTAATCCACGGCTTGTTAGATATATTTTTCGTTTTCTCGATTTTATAGGCACGCAATTCTTAACAGAGGAGTATTTCTGAGAGACAGAACAGAGGAGAGCCACATATCAGTGACAGAATTTTCAATAATTATCATGGGCTGTATCGACCGGGGGCAGTTCTACCCTAACACAGAAACTAACCTAAAACGACAGCATTCGTGCTTGGTAAGTGTGAGACCGGAGACCCAATCATCCTACGGAGGCCGAGAGAAAGATAAATAAAAATATATTAAATATTTTAGACATCTTACACACAACATCATCCAGCCCCAGAGTAAGCAGAGCTTGTGTTATGGGTACTAAACAACTGATATAAATACATAAACATACTTTTTTTTTGTAAATACATACATATTATACATAGAAAAACACCCAGACTCCGAAACAAATATTTGTGGATCACAATGAAAGATGCAGAAACATCTCACTAAGCTGCCATGGGTAGCCATGCTGTATGTATGTACTCAAAAAGAGGATGGTGGTCCCTACTCTTGGATTCTACTCATGCTTACCATTAGGCAGAGTAGAGTCACTTTGGTAGGCTTAAATACAAAAGAAAGTTAGATATTTATTCTTCACTAAGAAAAAACACTGTAACTGTTACTTTGATTGTCCACTTTAAACTGAAAATAATAGGACCTGGAATAAACTCTCACACATCTTCAAAGATGGCAGTAGTAGTACCCCGTTCGTGGAGTTTCGAATGGTTACACACATGCAAGGCAGTAGTACCTATATCTTACCTTAAATTTCAGTTTAGTTCAGTTTAATGTAAACAAAGTAGTTTTTTATAAGTTCTGTAACGTGTCTCCGACATATAGACATTGATATAAAAACATACCCACACTATAAAAAAATAAACAATCTTATTGTTACAATCTGTACAACAAGAAATGCTTTTGAATCAACAGTGATGGAGCAAAACTTTTAATGGATACATCAGGAAACAACTTGGTTTGAAAGTGTGCAATTGTGCATCTCCAATGTTGATAAGAACAGATCAATTGCCTGTTATAAAACTACGGACTACTAATACTGAATATACTATATTTTTCACAGAAGAGGTAGTGCGAAGAACGTTGCAAAGTTTTGATGACATCACAGCCACAGACCGTGATGAACGTCCTTCTAATCTGAAAAGATGTTTAGTGTTCTGGAGGTGCACATAACGAGGATTGGAGGATGGAGTGGTCCTGACGACTGACTGGAATGTAGCCTATGTTGTGCCAATTTAAGAAAAGGGAAACAAACTTGTACCGGCAAACTATAGACCTATCAGTGTGACAAGGCAAAAATGTGGAAAAGATTATCACCTACCAGAAAAGAAACTTTTTTATTGCAAGAACAAGTCAATAAGGAGGAACAACATGGATGCGTACCCAAGCAGTCGGTACCTACTAACCTACTTAAATGAATGGACTCAAAATCACGATGAAATAAACGCTACAGATACTATTTACCTGGACTATAAAAATATACACAGACACAATAAACAATGTATAAACAATGTACAGTATCTTGTTTCATACTTTTTCAGCATCGTTTTTGTCGTAGTTGGGTTTTGGTGCCGTTATAATTCACAAAGAAAATCGATCAGAGGCCTATGTCCAGCAGTAGACCGCGATAGACGGATGATGATGATGAAAATTTTAGAATGATGATGAAAGGTTTAAGTGTAAGTTTTTAATGTTAATTTCTTTTTAAAAGTCGCTTAGGTAGTTTATTATTAATATAAAGTGGCAAAAGCTGTGGACACATATTATTTATGTATGTACTGGATCCAAACGTTATGTTAACTATGTATTAAGATCACTTGTTTGTTTTCCTTTAAATAAATAAAAAAAATGAAAAGTATATTTAAAGTTAGAACAGACAATACTTTAGAATTATTACAATTATCGAATAAATACGGACAAAGTCACGAGCAAAAGTATATACACTCATTTGCAAAAAATAAACGAACGAACGGTTTCGATTTTCTTCCTGGCTGAAAAAAATAAAATACCAAAAAGGTTTTAATCATTTGAACATGTTACTGGCCAGTTATAAAAGTGCCATAATGTTTATAAGAGTACCTTCCACATTCAAATTTTTGACTGAGCTTGGTTTTCAAAGAAAACAACTTTTAACTACATTTTGTGGCGCGAATTCCCTATAGTTAATATCGACTCTAATTAACTTTTTGTCAATTTTTATTAAATTATCTGATGTCCTTGACATTTAAAAGTATTGTTATTGCTGTTTAGCAATCTCGAAAATGGTAGATAAAGTGATAAAAGCGAGCAAAATTATTGCGCTGCTTGAAGAAGGTTGCAGCCAATGCTTCGTGGCTCAGAGGCTAAATGTGAGTCGGTCGCAGTGCTGGATTTACATATTTGCCGCCCCAAAGCTTTAAAATTTTTGCCGCCCCTACTGACTCCTAAAATTTGATACACTGTTCACAGTAAAGTTAATTCCTTTCTTTAGGAAATAATCTAGTTCCTTGATTACTTTTACAACTTTTGTTCTTTTTTAAGCTAAGCCTTTTTTATTTTCGTGGGGAATGCTTTTCGCACGGCGAACCGATCTACCCATTAAGCCCCGCGGCGGCCTACCTTGGCAGTCGGCAGTGGAGATCCAGGAACGCATCAGCGACTTCTGGATTCCCCCCTGCTTTATCTCATGACTGGGGTACGGCTCAGGGTAATCAATAAATTACTGATAAATCGATATCGTGCCACTCGCCGTTTTACACGACAAGAGGCAGACTACACCCCATACGACACCCCCCAGCCGCACCGGGGTGTCGCCTTCTCGGGTCGCTTGAAGTGGTCACATTTCCCCAAGATGTGGCCGTAACCACCCTTAGGCAACGATTAGGGACTAGCTGCCTCTACCACGACCCCTTCGCACAGAAGGAGACTGCGGCCTCCCATCCTTCATCACTCGCCAGCATTGCCGCGATCAATGCTGGCGGTGACAGGGTTCGTCTTATCTGCCCGACCAGGTTTCGACGCTCGGACAGGGCAGTTTTAATCGGCGGAGTCCCGGTCGGACTCTCAGTCGTGGCATTTTGCCGTAACTTCACGCCAGAAAATATTCAGATACTCACCGAAACAACCATGTCCGATGAGTATCTGAGTAGGTGACACAGTCGGTCCTCTCTATCCAAGCTTCAAAGCTTGGCAGAACGACTCCAACAGCGCGTTGGCTGGCACATCCCTGTGTTTCAAGTCGTGTCCTCCAAACCCGTAAGGCTTGCGTGTTTGCGTTCTGCCGTAGCATTTCAGGCTCATGATCCGGCGCTGCCTCTTCGTCATTCCGACCAACAGAACGAATTTGGTTGTAGACCATCGTATCATTTATATATTCTGGCCGACATGGCCAGAATGTCGGAGGGTCAGCCACTGCAGATTCCTAAGTTGAGCCTTACAGCGGGAGGAACCCGCCAGGTCCTCAGGCCAGACGGGTGCCCCATAGAGTACCATGAACTAATCTCGGGGACCAAGGGAAGAAGCCCTTGGTCCCAGAGATTGGGCAGCAGACGTTGTAACGCCTCTGTTCCCCCTCGAACCCGGCGAACAAATCGCCCGAATTGCTCTTCGAAGCTCCACCGACTGTCCAGGATGAGGCTAGGTACTTCATGTACTGGCCCACCCGGACTTCAGTGTCACCCACTCGGAAGTGCGAGCTGGGTGGTTCCTGGCGCTTACGTAGGCCATGGAACCAAAGCCTGAGTTCTCTGTTGCGCCACTCATAGGCCCAGCTCACGAATCTTTTCTACAACACAAGCCACTCCCTGTTCAGCGAGCAGAAGCACTTCGTCGAAGCGTGACCCTCTGGCCAGTATTAGGGTATCGTCCGCATAGCAGACGACACTTAGGTTCCATAATAATACCTGGCCCAATATAGAGCCCTGAGAAACCCCGCAACACACTTCCCTTCGATTCTCCACCCCGTTCCGATCCACAAACTTCACCGTCCTGTCGCGCAGATAGGCCTCTATGATTTAACCATGCACCTGTCAATGTCAATATATCCAAGAGTTGACAGTACTTGGTCGGCGGTGGCGGGGTGTGGAGGACGTACGACTTGGACAGCTCCAGGTGCACAGTTACCAATGTCGAGTAAGAGTCTTAAAACTGCTAAATCAAAATATTGCACCTTCGATAAACGTTATTCATCATCATCATCATCAACAGCCTTTAACAGTCCACTGCTGGACATAGGCCTCTCCTTAGGAAGGAGGTTATTAAATGATTTTAATTGAACTTATAAACAATACTGAATTGAAGCTAATAATAATAAATAAATATTTCGGACATCTTACACACAACGCCATCTAGTCCCAAACCAAGCAGAATTTGTCAGTCGTTCATATGTCGGTCCGCCTCAGTGAGGTGTTGGACGCTAGTATGCCGTCCGGACGCTTCCCTGAGAGCTGGAAGAGCGGAAAGCTGGTCAAACTCCAGAACACAGGACGATCTGCCGATTCAGTCACGGCGGCCTATAGGTCCATCGTGTTGCTGGATGAGTTAGGTAAGCTGTTTGAGAGGGTGCTCTCTGCACGCATCGTCCGGCACCTATGCGATATTGCGCATGAGAGCCGTGACCGAAGAGGCAGTAAGCAGTGGCGGCGTGCTGTGTCTATGGACATCGCTAATGCATTTGATAGTCTGCCATTTAGCTGTAACAGGGAAACACTCCTCTATCACGGAGTGCCCGAATACCTGAGGCGGCTAATGGCAGACTATTTAGACGAGCGTACCGTCATGTACGAGGGCCAAGATGGTGTTTTGGGACATCGGACCTAGTCGTGTTTCGCAGGGGTCAGTCCTCGGACCACTCCTGTGCTAGACGTAATCAATAACAAGAACGATGACACTCTGGCTACAACCAGGGGGGTGTCTTCCTGGTGTTTGGGCGCATTGAGGCGTTAGGCTTACTGATGGCCCTGGATAAGACGAGGCCCTTTTGTTTCATGGGCCCCGTCGTAGGCCACTCCCCGGCGCCTCCATCGTGGTCAACTCGGTAATTGTACTGGTCCGGGCCCAGATGAATTATCTGGGCCTGATCCTTGGCGGTAGGTGGCTCTTCGACGAGCACTTCCAACAGCTTGCTCTGAAGCTGGTCGACACTGCCTCCGCACTTGGACGACTTTAGCCCGATTTGGGTGTAGCCAACGTCGCGACGAGACAACTGTACACGGGAGTCGTCTGGTCTATGGCACTATACGGTGCACCGGTGTGGGCGGCGGCTCTGAACACCCAAAATAGGGCACGCCTCTGGTGACCCCAGAGGATATTGGCGGTTAGTGTCATACACGGTTACCATGGTCGCAACCTTATGCGAAGGCATCATCCATGCCATGGTCATGCTGCCCTGAGTGTGACCGCAAATGGACGGAACGGGTTTTCCCCTCCATTCGCTTCAGTGGCCTTCAGGCTTTAGAGGAAGCGACGTCCGCGTGTGCCGTACGCCGCCATGGAGATATAAGCAATTGATGACGCCCGCTTCATTGAGAGGAGGCACTGGGAGGGGTTCAGAGGGCGTAATAATAGGTTCCTCGGACCCCTGCTATTTCAGGTGCATAGTGGCACACCATGTGGTTTTAGTCGGGTCGATGCCGACATACAGCCCCGTTGCAAACTCCGGTAGGGTGACGGCCCGAGGGGATTTCCACACGTCAAAAAAAAAGTGTTTTAAGTGGTCGCCACGCTGCATTCTACCGCGCCAAGTGTCGTGGGTTCCTACATGAGAAAACACTTTGCGCGATTCACAAATTGTTGTCCTAAGTCTGGGTGTTCAACACAGGATTTACACTCCTAATGTGAGTATGGTCTTTTAAAAAAATATAAACAGTTGTGTGTCCGCAAGCTTACTTTTTTCTGAACCATTTTATTTTTTGGGCCATTTTGCCGCCCCCCTAATTCTGCCGCCCCAAGCTTCAGCTTTTTCAGCTTCTATGGTAAATCCGTCCCTGGTCGGTCGACAGTTCAAAGGACCGGGCAGCGCTATCAAGAGACCGGTTCCGTCAAGAAAAGGCCTGGTTCTTCCAGAAAGACATGTACCGAACCACGGGATGATCGTTTTCTATATAGTTAAGCGTTGAGAAATCGCAAATCTTTTTATGTGGACTAGTCTATGGACGGTCAGGAGAAGCCCGGCACGCGGCCCTAAATTACTCCGTGGACTCCAGGCTTAGCTTCGCTCGAAAGTGTGTGTCATGGACTCCGATGAAGCCATGATATCTCTGCATGGTGAAGACCGACGTTGGCGAGTGCTACGTAGACGAGGAGAACGCTTTGCAGAGGCATGTTTTGAAGAAATCACACCTTATGGAGGGGGCTCTGTTATGTGTTGGGCAGGAATAAATTCGATGACCGCTAGAGAGCGCCACATTAGTTTTCGTGACACGTCATTTAGCCTGTAACCAGCGAATGTTCAGACGCTTCTAATATTACCCTATTTCTCTTTCTTAAAGTAGTTGAGGAGCTATGAGAGAACATACATACATGCAAAAATCATCACCCTTCTTTGACTCTGCCGCAGTTGGGTAAAAAGATTAAACGCTATATGCAACTGGGCCCAACACTCACTTATTATTTACTACTCAATGTTATTTATACTTTCTTATTTATTTTATTATACATATTATATCGAGATTACATTGTACAGTACATGTATATACTTATATACCTATCTAATTAATAATGTAACAGTGTTCGTTGCCAGCTTATATTTATATTGTAATTGTTCAGAATGTATCGGAGTGGAAGTAAATACAAATTATTAAAAAAAAAAAAAAAAAAAAAAAAAAAAAAAATATATATCTCAACACCCCCCCCCCCCTCACTCTTTTATATTTGTATAGCGCACGTCCGTTAACTTACCCTATACCATTTATCACCCTGTGGACAATAGTGTGGGTTATATGTTTTAAACACAATCTGTTATTTATTTTTTTGTAAAAACTATAATGTATAACTGTTTTTTGTCCCAAATAAATAAAATAAAAATAAAATAAAAAATAAAATTATATTCTAAGAACTTGACTGCGTGTGTGTGTATGCACATGTCACTGTGACTGCCTCTGTGGCACAGAGATGGCGTATGCTGCTCTGTGCTGGAGGTCTCGGGTTCGATCCGGGTCAGGCCAAATGTTTGTGTGATCAACAAATATTTGTTTTGGAGTTTGGGTGGTTTTTAGTGTAGTTTTCTAGTTTACTCATTATACAAGCTCTGCTTAGTGTAGGGTTATATGGCGTAGTGATAGGTGTTCGAAATATTTCTTGTATCATTTGACTTTGATAAAGTCTGTAACCAGGTCCAGCAGGGTGCGACTCGGTGTTTGGCAACACTACAGCAACAAACTCGACGGAACATAATGACATAATTGACGGGGGAACGCGGTCTGCGCGCGGTGCGGGGGACGTTGCGGGGCGCATGCGCGGGTTTGACGGCCAAGGTCGAGGCCGCGCGATTCTGCCGCGCACCGCCGCGTCGCTCGGATGGTTTTTCTCGCGCGCCCTCTTTCTGGAAGCGCCTTTTGAGGGACAAATGCGCAGTAAACGACGCGAGTGTTCCTGTATTCCAGACTACAAGGCCGTCTAACTCTCACCGGTATAGGTAAGTTAGCTGAACAGAATAAATAATGTTCTCATTCCACTGTAAACAAGAATCAGCTAGGTGGTTGTGTAATGTTTATAATCACGCTTCACTCAATTCATACATACTATACATAGGTACATACTTAATATAAATGCTGCCAACGTTGGCGTTGTTTTGTGTACAGATACGAATATATGAACGAAGTAAACTGTTCAAGGTCTCTCAAGGGGCCTTAAAAAGGAACTAAGCAACAGATAGGTGTAACATCTGTACTTTTAGGTAGTGTGAACAAAATGATTTGTTCATTGTGCGGTTGTGCGAAATTGGTCAGCTCACCTTGCGCAATGTTTCGCGTCACTCGCTTCTCGTTAATTTTTTGATCAAATAATTTACCATTGTTTCGGAAATTATATTTATGGAAAAAATGTTTAATCTCCTATGCAGCTACGTATATTTTTACATTATGCTATGGATGGCCAAATATTTGCTTGCAACATTTTGTTTCTCGGATTTATTTTTAGTAATAAGCTGTGGTATACTTAGTACTATACTATACCTACTTACCTAGAATTGGCATTTGTTCTACGAGTTTTTTAATTATTATCGTTGTACTGGAAGCATTAATTAACCGTCTGATCGAGTTAATTTATCGGTCGCGTTTAGTAGTTTGCATCGATGTATTACGATTATACTATCGGATGTAACGTATAAGTACATGTAGTTATATAGTACAGCAGTTCTTACGCGTGATCACGCGAAGAGCTTGCCTACCTATTCAGCTAAATATATTATGGTATAGAAATGTTATATAACTAGGTACAAGCTAAGTAGAGAAGACGCCTTGTTTGTCTATGGATACGTCACAGAAACTATACCGGTTTGTATTTCGTATGGCTTTTATGCCTAGTCACAATAGTGTAGATAATATAAATTTATTTCAAGAAACAATTAGTTATGTACTAAATAAGAATATATTAAAACCCGACTACATAAAAACTTAGATAAAATTTAGATATGTAGCTTATGTTATCCAGGCTCTCTTTACGAATGTATTTACACGTCATAAATTAAAATCGGTCCTGAAGTTGAGGCGCTATGTATGGTGAACCTATAGACATACATACATTCGACTGCTTTTTCTTTCGGCTTCGATGCAGTCGGGTAAAAACATTACTGCTCAGTGTAAAATACGTAATAAAAAGGCCGTCTTCTACAAGTCGTAAAGCTGTTATGTAAAACCAAAAAAATATGTAAGTGGTGTTGTTAGCCTTAAATATAATTAATTTTTTGTACGCCCGTGTATTTAAAATAACCAAATTTGCAATGCTACGTATCTCGTAGCACACTTTTAAACAAAAAGTTTTGCAAAATTTAAAAATCTTCGTATATTTTTACAACATACCTTGTATTCATTTGAACGTACGTAGAACTTCTCTGTTAAATCAATTGAACATTTTACATTTTCAAGGTAGTAGAGCCTCACTGATTTGA
Source organism: Phragmatobia fuliginosa (assembly GCA_932526445.1). NCBI lineage: Eukaryota > Metazoa > Arthropoda > Insecta > Lepidoptera > Erebidae > Phragmatobia > Phragmatobia fuliginosa. The sequence goes on along the minus strand of OW052074.1, from coordinate 9,854,582 downwards.
TCACGAACTGGGCGATATTACCTTCTCATAGAAGACCAACTAAAAATGACAGCATTTGTGCTGTCATGTTTCGTTGGCAAATACTAGCCTAATGACGTAGAAGCATCTCATTAAGTCGCTGTAGTGTTGGTAACCATACTGCATTGTCAGCATTTTGACTGCCTCCTTGGTCTAGTGGTTAGGGTATGCGACTGCTGATCAAGACGTCTCGGGTTCGATTCCCGTGTCGGACTAAATGTTTGTGTGATCCGCAAATATTTGTTTCGGAGTTCGGGTGTTTTCTATGTATAATATGTATGTATTTACAAAAAAAATGTTTATGTATTTATATCAGTTGTCAAGTTACCCAAAATACAAGCTTGATTAGTTTGGGGACTAGATGGCGTTGTGTGTAAAATGTCCGAAATATTTATTATTATTATTATTTGTGATAAGTATGGTGGCCGCAAAAGTATGGTGGCAAAGTAGAGTCACTTTAGCAGGTTTATAAAAAATATGCATAAACAAAAGTGTTGTGATAGTTTATCAGTCACATCAACAAAGATACTTATCTATACATTAGTATTATACCTATACATAAATATATAATAAATGTAACCATTATCAATAAGATTATCATTACTGTTCTTTCGCACATTTGACATTTCCTTACAATAACTCAATTTCAAATTCTCTTTGTCAAATATGTTCATCTCTTTCTCTCTAAACAATGAAGAATAATTCACTATAAATATTCGTCAATATAAATTCAGATGTAAGGGTTGAATTATTTCAATCCCTTATTTGAATCCTGTCATAGAGGATTAAAATTAAATTGATATCTATGTATATGACTGTGTTAGTGTGTACCCCAACGTTTGTGTGAGTTTAACTTTGGCTTTGTGTGCGCACGGACGCGTGTGTGCAACTCATCCCCCTCTATTTAGGTCAGGGGAAGCTGCGGGGAAGTTTGAGTGGGCGGTGAATCTTCGCCCGTATCGACCCGGCAATACCCGCCCACACACAAAAAAATTGTTTATTGATGTTCCTCGCAGAATAGTCACAACGGTCCGCTATAAATTCCACGTGTAAAGTAATTTGAGTTAAAAGTTAAGTTTTGGTAACATTATTTGTCTTGATTCCAAATTTTAAGTGGATTCCTAATTATAACATAGTTACTTTTATTATTTAACTAGCTTTCATAGCTAGCTTAAGTCGGTTTTCACTGTAAATAGTAGCCTATGTGTTATTTTGATATATTATTCAATTAATTTTATGTGTTTTTAAATAACAATATGATCTGTGCATCATTATAAAGAGGTAGTCTTGTATGTAAGTACCTATAACAATAGAGCTTGGGAATATAGACTTCAGGCCATTATCTCAGGCAGACAAACAAGCACAGAACCCTCCGAATATAGGTATCTCCCTATATCACCGTGCCTATATGACAGTATAAATAAATAAATAAATATTTTGGACATCTGACACACAACATCATCTAGTCCCAAGCTAAGCAGAGCTTGTGTAATGGGTACTAGACAACTGATATAAATACATAAACATACTTTTCTTTTTGTAAATACATACATATTATACATAGAAAATACCCAAACGCCGAAACAAATATTTGTGAACAAATATTTGTGAACAAATATTTGTTAATATTTTTTTTTATGTTTGTTGACAATGATGTTTGGCATCTTGTTGCAAAGTACAATGAAATTCGACATGCAGCCTACTAGCCATACTTCCTATCTATAAAATTAAATAAGTGTTACATTACGATCGTGAATTATTTCAGACTATTCAATATTTAAAATTTAAACCCAATTTTTTTTTTAAAACATGTCTAACAGCCTCTAACTACTATCAACTATTATCAAGTATTACAAACTGTAGTAAAGTAAAATACATTTTTATGATTAAGTAAGAAGCCGAAGCTATTATTTACCTAAAGGGGTCCTAAGTATTTAAACATAGAAAACAAAATATAGAACAAGGGAACTAAAATATGCATTCCATTGAGGGTGAACAGTGTTTACTCCGAACCACCCAGCTGGGCGGCTTGGCGCGCGCCGATCGATCGTCTCCGCAAGGACAAGGCCGCCCACACAAGCCTCTGCTCGTGACGCGGGCTATAACGTAACACCTCAGTAATACGCAGTAACAGCCTAGGTTTCAATCTAGGGTGTTCTTGGTACAGACGTGTGAAACCTGAACTGGTGAATCGAACAGAATACAGAGCACAAACTGAAGAAGACTACATATTTAGCCTGATAACGTACCTACTATCTGGTATGTCTTTTAACTTTTGTTATGGGCAGATCCCCCTTCTTTCGATTTTGTTTATTACATGCGTCATTCGTTTGAACAGGAATTCCTTTTCGTCGACAGTGTTATGGGCTTACTGAATTTTGAAAAGCTGATTTCAAGCGTAAATTAAACCTACATTTAGATTCTTCATGACACTGGTACGTAATAATGTTGTATTCACTGCCGGATTTATTACTGCCGGACTATTAGCGTCATTATGTACTTGTATTGAATTTATGACTTATATTTTTCAAGTTCCATTAGATATGGGTGTATATGCAAGCTTAGTTTCTTGACTTAAGTATTTTTAATCTGGTTCATATTAAGAAGTCTCGGATAAGGAAGTATGTATGGACTTCTGATTATCTGATCATTGCTGTGTTTATGGAGTACAGAAACAAATACCTTTCTTTTGAAAATCTTAGTACCTACTACGATAGTAATACTTTAGAAGAGTACACACACAAAACTTCTGTTACTTTAATAAAGATACCCTCAGACATACAGACATCGACCTAATACAATTTTACTATTTGTATAGATAAAAGGACTAGGTCGATATAATAAAATACGAAAAACTGTTGAACTTTACATTTCGTAATCTGAGTTTACATTCATTTAGTAAGCCTTAATTTTAACCTTTGATGATGTCACCATATTCTAGATGATGATGATGTATGATAGTACTTTAATAGTTCGGGCGTGGTCACAACAGCTAGTTCACAAGTGTGCAGTCTGGTGGAAACATACAAAATAAGTCAGGCCATTCAAAAGTGTTTGGCTTACTTATTGTTCGGCTTACTTCCCGCAATCATATCCTTATTACAATATTTTTAGTACTAGTTTTCGCCAGCGACTCTGTTCGCGTGTGTATCGGTTATCTTGGTAAAAAAAGCGGCCAAGTGCGAGTCGGACTCGCCCATGAAGGGTTCCGTATCGGCAAGTAACATCATATAAAAGTTCTTGTAGTTCGTTGTAACTTTCATGGATGTTTTTATACTAGTGTATTGATTGGATGAAAGGTAAATTGCGTGTTACGATTTATGACGTATTAAAAAAAAACTACTCACTAGATCTCGTTCAAACCAATTTTCGTTGGTAGTTTGCATGGTAATGTACAACATATATTTTTTTTAGTTTTATAACTCTCTTAGTTTAGAAGTTAGAGGGGGACACACACACACACACATTTTTTTTCCACTTTGGAAGTGTCTCTCGCCCAAACTATTCAATTTAGAAAAAAATGATATTAGAAACCTCAACATCATTTTTGAACACCTATCCATAGATACCCCACACGTATAGGTTTGATGAAAAAAAAATTTTTGAGTTTCAGTTCCAAGTATGGGGACCCCCAAAATGTATTATTTTTTTTCTATTTTTATGTAAAAATCTTAATGCGGTTCACAGAATACATCGACTGACCAAATTTCAACAGTATAGCTCTTATAGTTTCGGAAATAATTGGCTGTGACATACGGACGGACAGACAGACAGACTTGACGAATCTATAAGGGTTCTGTTTTTTTGCTATTTGGCTACGGAACCCTAAAAAGTAACCTATCTCCTTTCTCAGGCACTAGACTATCTGTGCAACAAATTTAATATAAATCGATTCAGTAGTTTTGTCGTGAAAGCTGGACAAACAGACAGAGTTAATTTCGTATTTATAATATGAATTATGGAATTAACTCGATTTAACTTCAGAGGTTAGGAACTTGAAAGTTAGCTTAAAAGAATAAGCTGTAGTATTATTTTACGCATAGTTACTTTCTCGGAGGAGTTGTGGCTTACATTTCATTATGACTTGAAATTTTTATTGTTGATGAAATCATATTAAAGGTTTTTATAGCTCAGAATATTGAGGGTTGTATTGTATTAAATAATTAATTAAAGAAACCATGTAATTGCCAATGAGGAAGTTCAACTCTACAGGCACCGTTCCGAACCACAGCTACTGTCTACGGCATACCCAGTGGTTTTCAGTGTGGTTTACATCAATACAAATAAATATATTTATAAATTAAACGCTATAGGAAAAATACCTTACCTAAGTTAATTATTTCATTTGAAAAAAAAAATCTTCAAAGTATTTATTAACTTACTTTTCACTTAGCTCTACCCACCTTATTGTCAGTTATCAATTTCCTAAATCCTGATCTTAATCTACATAAAAAACGTGAGAAATGTATTAGTTTTGATGAGAAATTTGATAACTACCTAATCTAAAACATTTTGACTATCTCAGTGGGAGCGTAGTTATGCGACTGCTGTGCTTGAGGTCTCGGGTTAGATTCCCGGATCAAACCAAATATTTGTGAGATTTGCAAATATTTGTTTCGAAGATTGGATGTTTTGTATTTATATTATGTATGTATTAACAAAAAAAAAGTATGTTTATGTATTTATTTCAGTTGTCTAGTAACCATAATACAAACTCTGCCTAGTTAGGGACAAGATGGCGTCGTGTGTAAGGTATCCGAAATATATCTTTATGTAAAAAAGTTTTGTACTTCATTTCGATTATGGCTCACACATGGAGTCTTACAAAAAAAGTGTACATGTGCTGTCGCTCACTAGAAAAAAACAATCTTATGTACATTATTGTCGTGTAACTCCTACGGTTCGCGGACTGAAGGTTTTTTTAATTTATGCATATTCCTATTCTTTATCCCAATTCATTTAAGCTACTGTATGTTCTTTAAGGTAATTTTGCAAGCTCTTTATTCATTTGAAAGAATCTTCAAAAAGGGTTTTGGGTTATTGTTTTATGAAGCTTGCCTAACGGCGTATTTATATCTATATCTATCTTGACGTATTTTATTAACACTGTTTTAATGAGGTTTATTAGTATAATGCTACAAAGAACTAAAGTAAAAACGTTGCAGTAATTCATCAAGGGTAAATTACAGTTCCTCAGGTATTTAATACACCAAAACACAGTAACCATCCAAAAGCAGTCAACCATATTATATTCTTACATGATAAAACTATTATTGAACTCGACTATTTATAGTCTATCCCTTCCAGTTCATAGAATGGTAAATTGCGAAAGTAAACGTCAGTAACCAATATATAATAAATCTAAATAGCAGCGTGACTGTGCCTGTCACTTTTTTTTAAGGCCCGCGACACCGAGCGTGAGAATTTGTGATTGAACACCCACATATATATTTTGCATGCACACAGACGCATCGCGCACTGTCGCATACATACCGTAGCAAGTAATCACCGACTTTCGGTTTTTTGCATAAGTTAAATATCCATTAACTGTTCGCCTTTGTACAACGTATTTTAATGTCTTACAACGCACGCAATGTATCTTGCCATATCGTAAAGCCCGTAGGATTCATTCAGTACAGAAAGTCATAATACTTTCTGTATACCAATCGAATGGTCAAAGATTATAAAATAATTTTACACAGTTTAAAATAAATTCGCTCGCGTGCTTTGTGACAACTCAGATCCTTTTAAATACGCAAGGTATTTAAATACGGTTTTCATCATAATTATGGTTATCTTTTAAGGAAGATTTATTAATGTTATTTTATTATTTTAAAGAAACACATAAATAAAGTCAATGTTTCTTAAACATATTATTTTTAGGTTAAAGCCAATATTGACAAAATTTTACGAGTTACATAAACTAGGAATAACCTACAGTAATGGTTTATACTTTTTTAATATTCCTTTATTAATTTATTTGTGAATTATAATTTCAAAGTAATTTGGAACAATGTAATATTAATCCTTATCTTAATAAATATTGTAGATATTTTAAGCATTTCATGTAGATTAAAATTGTTTATTGCACAATATTATTTAAATAAATATTTTATAATACGTCAGAGCGTTCATCTAGGTCGCACCCGTAATAGGCCGTAATCTTACACTAGTGACTCTGTGTAAGATTTTATTATGTCAATAATGTGTGTTAAACGATACGTGGTCTTATAGGTATTTAAAAAAACATTTAAAATTTTGACAAATTATACCTTCCTTTAAAACCAATCTATCCATTGTTGCAAACATCATGAAAATCGGTGCAGTAGTTTTTAAGTTACGTTATGATTTGAGTTTAAACCGCTGAACCGATTTTGATCAATTTTAGTATAGAGATATATGGGTCCTCGAGAAAGGACATGGCTACTTTTTACCGCGAAAATCGACACACTCGCGGGCGGAGCCGCGGGCAAAAGCTAGTAAAACATAAATACGACTAGCGGTTTATACATACGTATAAAAGTGAAATAATCCTCCAACACCAAACCATTGAGTAGTAGTACTTTCCATCATCAGCTGACCTGAACATCTTGAAAGATACGACTAAAGGTAACACACATATTTATAATAAATAACAATAAATAAATATTTCAGGCGAATGACACAGAATATCATCTACCAAATATTCGTGTGATCCGCAAATATTTATTTCGCAGTTTATAATACATAAACATACTTTTATTTATAAATACATACATATTATACATAGAAAACACCCAAACTCCGAAACGAATATTTGCAGATCATACAAACACTTGGTCCGACCCGGGAATCGAACCCTAGACCTCTTGGTTAGCAGTCAGTTCATTTGTTGCAAATTAAATTTTCTACAACTTTGGTCCAGTATCTTTTTGTCGTAGAACTATAAATAAAAAAGTTATTAGCGACACTGTTCAGAAATTCGAGAAAAAAATTATATTTTTTATTTTTTATACCCAAGTGACCATTAGGGAACAAAAGAACATCTGCCTGCTATTGTTATTATTATTTCTAACCTCTTAACCTTATTGTAAGAATAGCTAATAATATTGTATTGAAGTTGTTGTTAAACTTATACCTTTTAGTTATTTCTCTACGTGCGATTGTATTTTCTTCTGTTTTTAATTGTGAAGATGATTTAGAATGATTTTAGACACGATTTTAACTTCAGTAAAAACTATTTTTTTTTATTAGCATTTAAACTTTTTAAGCGTGCTTTTTCTATTATTTTAGTTATACTATTATTATAGCTATTCTTACAATAAAAGAGGTTAGAAATAATAATAACAATAGCAGGCAGATGTTCTTTTGTTCCCTAATGGTCACTTAATAACATAATATATATAAATATATATAATATAATAATAATAAAAAAATATATAAATATAAGTATATTTTTTTCTCGAATTTCTTAACAATTTCTTAACTTTTTTATTTATAGTTCTACGACAAAAAGTTACTGGACCAAAGTTGTTGAGAATTTAATAAATTTGCAACAAAAAATGTTAACAATTTTTTTTTATAAAATAAATAGTATAAGAGATATATCGTGAAAACCATTTCAACCCCTATTTTCAAGATGGCAGCCGTGGGACAAGGGTGGCGACCCAACAAACTTGGTTTTAGCTTAACACTGACCCCCCTACACACCAAAAAAATAAAATTGCGTGTTCTAAAAACGCAAGGTAAGGCCTAAAAATGTAACATTTCCATTGAAATGTTACATTTTTTAGGTCCATTGACTAAGTTGCATACGCTGACCACAAGACCAATAAGGCAGTATGAAATATTATAATAATAAATAAATATTTTGAACATCTTACACACAACATCATCCAGTCCCAAACTAAGCAGAGCTTATATTATAGATTCTAGACAACTGATATAAATACATAAACATACTTTTTTTGTTGCTTACCTATAGAATACACCCAGACCCCGAAATAAATATTTGCGGATCACGCAAATATTTGGTCCTACACGGGAATCGAACCCGAAACCTCACTCAAGCAAAGTAGTCGCATGCTCTACCACTGCCACCTAGGCAGTCAATAAATAATAAAAGTCATAAAGTAATAAAAGTCAATAATAATTTTAAAACTCCTAACCGTTAAAAAGTTATATCTTCCACCATCAGCTCATCATCAGGAAACGATGGCTACCAGATATTGCGTCTGGAATAGCATTACAAAATAAAAAAAATATAATAACTATTTATAGGGGCGTATTATAACGTGCTTATAAAATTTTAGGGTTTCCCTATAAACTAACATTGAAAACACCCAACACCTAAAAAAAAAATTTTTTTGTGGATCTCATAAACATTTGGTCCGATCCGTGAATTGAACCCGAGACCTCAATCGCATACGCTACCACAGCGCCACCGAGGCAGTCATATAAAAAGAATTTTTAAAAATCGGTCCACAATTGACAGAGTAATCAATGAATGTACAATAAAAAAAATTCATTTAGTTAAACATAAATAATACTCCTTTTTTGAAGTTGGTTAATACTAATATAAAATATAAAGATTGGTGTGTCTATTCTCAGACCTACCAAATATTATCAAAAGTTACACACAGTCACGTCGTCGTATGTAAACAATCAAATCTCTGTGTGCGTGACAGTGCGTGTGGAGCTAAAAACGAGCGTGCGCTCGCCTTGAATATTCGGAGAACACTGAATTTTTGGATCGCGTGAACTCTGTTTTATTGCAAATTATTTCTCCATACTAAAATGTATGGAACTTTTGCCGCTAAAAATTAATGATGTTTAAGTTTAAATTATGACTTTCTGGTGAGAATTAATAGAAACCTTAAATGGTTAATCTCTTTTTTGTGCTTTTTTCTTGCAACTAATAAAATATTTATTTCAAATAAAGCAACATAAGACTAGATAGATTCCAATCAGAAAAGGTCGATTTCGGTGATTTTGGTCACTGTTGATGATTTTTTTCTCGTAAAATAATAATCGTATTAGTAACTTTACTCGGTTTCTCTATAGATTGATTTATTAAGAAACTGAGATATTTTTTTTACTGTCAAATAATGAATTAATTTGTTTCTCTTGTCATAACCGTAAGTGCTTTTTCGAGCAATTATGGAAACGATACCCTTAAGACAACGCCCGCATCAGGAATATAATCTGTTGTGGGGGACATTACATTACACACTAGATACGGACACACAAAGAAGATCTAAACTCCGATCAATAATTTGGGATCACACAGTTTTGTGCTATGTAGGGCTTGAACCCTTGAACCCCTTGAACAACACTAACGTAGCAGAAATTTACAGGTTTCTCTAGGGTCCCATTTTCAGATCTTTATTCGATATTTACCCAATCCTTTCAGGAAGTAATTTTTATCAGCTTTTAGTACTTGTTTACACGCACACTTTTAGTGTTTTTTTAAATCGGTCCAGATATCGGGTGAAATACATGTGGAGGAACGGGTATAGTGTTCCTCAATTAAAAAGGGAGGACCCTCCGACCAGGAAAGGTGATCATGCCTGGAGGGCCACGGCCCAACGGTTGATGTTGCGATGTTGTGTATATGTACTAATCGGCGCCAGAATTTCTCAATCGCGGTTCAGGGTTAGTAGGTACTCCGTATAGTTCATTTCCTATTTTCTTCGTGGTTCAGAGTTCCTTCGGTAGATGACGTTGTTGTATGTATTTCGCTTACACTGTTTGTGTGTAGTCGTCACACCACTCCCCTTCAAGACCGGAGGTCGATCTATGTTGAGTCAGTTGTCTGTGCTCTGTTGTAGAGCGTGCCAGTGGCAAGAATGAGTAGTTTATTTATTTATTTATTTATTTATTTATTGGCTAACCAGTAGTTGTTACAATAAAACATGCATAAATACAAAACAAAATAGAAGACAGAACAGTCTTAATCTAAGTGTACAACTTATGTAGGTCAACACTACATGCATATATATATATAGAAAATACTTTATACAGAGTTTGTCCAAAAAACGAGCAAATAAATGTGGGTCCATTGGTGGCTAACCCTATTGGGGACACCAATTAGTACATAGTTAATCAGTGGCAAGGTCCTGGACTCGGCCCCTGAATCGCCGAAATGTAGTGCCAAAAATGTCTAATTCATTACAATAGTGATTATATTTCTTAATAAGTCGTGAAACAGGAGAGTTAGTTCCAGTGAGTCGGGACAGAGTGCCGCTAGTTCCAGTGAGTCGGGGCTGAAGTTGTATTTCGCTTGCGCTGTATGTGGTAGTCACCATATACATTCTTGTAAAAGAAAAAAATAAAAGTCGTATTTCTTTTTAGGGTTCCGTAGTTCATAACTCGGAATCCTAATATTTTCATCATGTCCGTCCGTCCGTCCTCGACTTACTGGCTAAACGGCTATTGCTAGAAATATGAAAATTTGCATGGATGTGTTTGGAGGATTTGCCAAAGTGCTAGAATAAAATCACAAAAAAATATATTTAGGGTAGCTCGTAAAGTGGGGATGACTTTTTTTCTCGTGCCCGTGAGGGATATCATTAAATAGGTTTTTTTAAAACATGGAAAGTTTGTTAAGATAATTTTTAGGTTATTCGTTTGCGATAAGCAAGCCGTTATAGTTTATCTTTAAAGTTCAGCATACGTACTACCATCAAGGTTTTTTTTTCTGATTTTTGGATCCAGCTTTTTAGCTTTGAGAGGGGCGGGGCGGACGCCATGTTTTAACAAAACACTGCGCTTTGAAGTAGTAAATTCGTGATGGTAGTATATATGCTGAACTTTGAAGGGAAACTATAACGGCTTAGATAACTTAGTTCAGGAGTTATCTATAAACTTACTTATCTATATCTTACAAGTTGCATCTCTAACTCTAACTTGTAAAATGTGCTTACGCCGAAAACTTCATACAAAAATAATAAGTAAACAAAACAATTATATATTGGTCGTAATTTTAAATCAATGCACCGTTATGGATGACTACAGAACCCTTTTCTATGCGTGACCTGACACGCATTGGGCATTTTTTTTTATATTTTCCATGTTAAGCGATATCTATTGAGCGCATTAAGTTACTACAACGATTTTCTGTTCTTTGGTGAGATCCAAATGTTTTAGTAAGTTTCAAAAAATAAGAATATACAATGCTGTACACGTCTTTAGTTAACATTGCACCTTTGACAAAAAATGATGAAAATGTTTCTTATGGCCCACAATGTGAAAGGTTCTTTTGCATTATATATAATGTAACCAAAGAAAGTATGTAAATGCGATAATGATTCTATTCTAATCTTGATAAACTCCATGTATATTGTATTGCTTTGTATGACAGAATTTAGGTCTCAAGTGTCAGATAAATGATAAATAGAAAGTCACCACGACAGATAATTTCGCTCGTACCTGTATTGAACCTGAGGGCGATCGATTGTAATGCGTGCGTACTTCGTGAGCGTCTGACGCAAGAGCGTGTGTGCCTACGTAGCAGTAAACACCCGCAAAATATTGCTGACGATACTGAATTACTGAGCTCATCCATTTATTTTGTAGAGGAACAGATGATGTGTTAGCTGAATTCGTCTTAACCTATTGTTGTGATGTGCGGTTTTTTTTTGTAAGTCGTAACTCATGTTCTCTCTACTTATTGTTAGAAAGCAAAAATAACTATCTGTCCTTCTGTCTGTGTTACACTTTAATTAGATACAATAGGTTTGTTCCATATGAAATATCGGTATTTTATCAACCTTAGATCAAGCTAGTAATGTAAACACACGCCTACTTGCCTCCTTGTTTCCACGTGTTCTTAGACTATAAGTAAGTATTATTGTTACCTTGACACTGTAACAACAAAAAACTACTTCATTAAAGATTAATCAAAAACTGTGTTTGAACAGAACACGTTACTGTAATGGCAGCTAAAACACCTGCCTTCTAGAAAACGCTTACTAAAATTACTTAAATTAAATATGCTCTACTCCAGCAAGTGAATAAGTTATTTAGCGCTTGAGGCCCTACGAATTCAACCTTGAAATAGCAAGCGAAAGGTCAAACGAATATTCTTTGTAAAGCAAGGGAAAAAATATATTTCATAAAACACCTATGTACGTTCTGAAACGTAACCTTTAGCCGTAGGGTGAGCCTCAGCAAAATGCCTTAGAATGTTAATAACTTTTATCAAAATTATTCTACTGACGATGTTACACAATAGTACATTGTTCACCGAGGGAGGAAAGGGACCGATTACTAGCGAGGGAGCAGTTTGTGGCCCGAAGGCGCAGCCTAGGGCCACAATAATCCCGAATTAGGAATGGGACTTTCACCCGAGTGCTACACAGTGCTTTATACTACACCTGTGAGGAACATTTAAAGTATTTTTAAAATAAAATCAAAACGTAAGACACCATGTAAGACACAATTTAGCTTAGAATTTGACCAATATTTCGCGCTTCTTTTGTTTTTTTTTATTCACAAAAGGATGTCAGTGGCACGGAGATTCCATATTTAAATTATATGAAAACTCCTTGGGCAGGCGCTCGCCATAGATAACACATGAGAAATGAAAATTCATACAACTTTCTCTCCCGCTAAAACACGTTAGAAATGGATATTCATACATTTTTTCCTCCCGCTTATTCAGGTCAAGTAAAAGACTAACGTTCTCTTTTCATTTTCAGGGAATATTGACTACTGTTCCGATGAGGTGTAGTATAATAGTACATTGTTCACCGAGGGAGGAAAGGAACCGATTACTAGCGAGGGAGCAGTTTGTGGCCCGAAGGCGCAGCCTAGGGCCACAATACTCCCGAGGTAGGAATGGGACTTTCACCCGAGTGCTACACAGTGCATTATACTACACCTGTGAGGAACATTTAAAGTATTTATAAAATAAAATCAAAACGTAAGACACAATTTAGCTTGGAATTTGCTATAATATTTCGCGCTTCTTTTGTTTTTTTTTATTCTTCACAAAAGGATGTCAGTGGCACGGAGATTCCATATTTAAATTATATGAAAACTCTTTGGGCAAGCGCGCGCCACACACATGAGAATTGAAAATTCATACAACTTTCTCTCCCGCTAAAACACGTTAGAAATGGATTTTCATACATTTTTTCCTCCCGCTTATTTAGGTCAAGGAAAAGACTAACCTTCTCTTTTCATTTTCAGGGAATATTGACTACTGTTCCGATCAGGTGTAGTATAATAGTACATTGTTAGCCGAGGGAGGAAAGGAACCAATTACTAGCGAGGGAGCAGTTTGTGGCCCGAAGGCGCAGCCTAGGGCCATAATACTCCCGAGGTAGGAATGGGACTTTCACCCGAGTGCTACACAGTGCTTTATACTACACCTGTGAGGAACATTTAAAGTATTTTTAAAATAAAATCAAAACGTAAGACACCATGTAAGACACAATTTAGCTTAGAATTTGACATAATATTTATTAATATTTCGCGTTTCTTTTGTTTTTTTTTATACTTCACAAAAGGATGTCAGTGGCACGGAGATTCCATATTTAAATGATATGAAAACTCTTTGGGCAGGCACGCGCCATAGATAAGATAACACGTGAGAAATGAAAATTCATACAACTTTCTCTCCCGCTAAAACACGTTAGAAATGGATTTTCATACATTTTTTCCTCCCGCTTATTTAGGTCAAGGAAAAGACTAACTTTCTCTTTTCATTTTCAGGGAATATTGACTACTGTTCCGATCAGGTGTAGTATAAAGGATATTTTTGCACGCATTATTGTGTAACCCATCAAAGACAGTCATAATGGCATTACATTTTGAAAAGTATTTACTTCTAAATTTGAACTTTTTACACTAAAACAGCTGCCTCCTCTACTAAATGTTTGAACAATTTTAACTATTGTAATTATTAGAATCAGTCAATCAATACCATAATCAGATCTTTTTCTCGTGAGACGTAAGTTTATCAAAATACTCGAGGATACCGGAGGGATTGGGGTCCTAGAGGTTTCAAAAGTCGCAGAACTGATCTATTAAGATAGCACCACATTTAGCAACAATATTTAATCGATGTGTTGATACCGGTGTGTTTCCTGATCTGATGAAACACAGTAAAGTAATTCCTTTGTTTAAAGCCGGTTCAAAAAGCGACCCTAGTAATTTTAGACCTATTTCTATTTTACCAGCTATTAGTAAAATCTTTGAAAAAGCCATACTAATGCAATTAGAAACACATTTTAATTCTAATAATCTACAGCATAGTGAACAATATGGATTCACAAAGGGTCGCTCAACAGTAGACGCAGGCTCTAAACTACTTAAACATATATATAGTGCCTGGGAAAACTCGCAGGACGCCATTGGTGTTTTCTGCGATCTCTCAAAAGCATTTCATTGTGTGATGCATAGTACACTTCTGCTGAAACTTAGGCATTATGGCATAACAGGTACAGCGCTTAATCTTGTTGATTCTTATCTTAGTGAGCGAATACAGTATGTTGATATTAATGGAATAAGGTCCTCCGGATCACCAGTGAGTATGGGCGTGCCACAAGGCTCAATTCTGGGTCCTTTTTTTATTTTTGGTGGATATAAACGATTTGCCATTTTTTACTAGTAAGTTATGCGATATTGTTCTATTTGCTGATGACACTTCTCTTATATTCAAAACCAATCGCAAAAACGATTACTCCCTCGCATTGGTCCTTGACTGGTTTACATCAAATAACTTGCTTTTGAATTCTAAAAAAACTAAATGTATTAAGTTTAGTTTACCAAATGTAAGGAATATCAGTACAAATCTAGTTTTAAACAATGAAGTTTAAAACTAGATTTGTATTTTCAACGGTTTTTTTGGGAATTACTTTAGATAGTAAGTTACAGTGGGGCGCCCAAATATCGTGTCTCGCAGGGAAACTCAGTTCTGCAGCGTTTGCTGTCAGCAAAGTCAGACAGCTTACGGATGTGGAAACAGCAAGGCTAGTATATTTCGGTTATTTCCACAGCGTCATGTCGTATGGCATTCTGCTATGGGGCAAGGCAGCTGATATTCAAACAATTTTCATTCTCCAAAAACGTGCAGTGCGTGCGATTTACAAACTAGGTGCACGAGTAAAGAGAAAAGTTTCCCTTAGAGAAAAGTTTAAAGAAATAGGCATTATGACAGTTGCATCACAATATATATTTGCAAACATTATTTTTATAAAACAAAATATGCATTTATATCACAAGAATAGTGACGTTCACTTGGTGAACACGAGACATAAGCATAAATTAGTAGGTCAATATCATAGGCTACATAAAACGCATAATTCATTTATGGGTCTTTCCGTGCGATTTTTTAATAGGTTACCAGCTAGTGTTATGAGTCTATCTGTGGAAAAGTTTAAAAATGTAGTCAAAACTTATCTTATACGTAGAGGTTATTATACAGTTGACGAATTTTTAAATGATAAAGAAAAATGGATTTGACTACTTGCTCCTTGTCATTTTATTCTACTCATGTGAATGTTGTTATCACATTGTTTAAGAGCATGATTTTACTTTTGTAAGTAAAGATTCTACGTGACGAATAAAGGCCATTCTCTTTCTTTTGATCTTAAAATTAATATTTTATATTTAATCTTTCGTTACCAGTAATTTGGCCAATATTAGAGCACATATAGTTTTTACCTTTGTTGTAAGTAGATGCTCCTACTATGTTGTACCCACTGAGGCTGTTGTTTTTTTTTTTTTAATTAGCTTATGTTCTAATTTTTAATCACTATAATTTGCATCAGTCCTCTAACATGGTGTATAGTATATTAGTGGCAGCACCTTACCCCCATATCAGGTTTATAAACATTAAAACTATGTAAACATTGGCGATTTGAAAGGAGTGGCCGCGAGTTTTTATTGCCATGTTCTTTTCTCCGGCTCTACCTATTGTTTGCGAACATGGCATAAATGTACATGTAGAATCTTGACCTGTCACAAGAGATGTATTGCATCCTAAGTGAATAAAGAATTTTGAATTTGAATTTGATCAATACACCTACATCCGTTGTAATTTTGAAAATTCATTTGTAATTTTTCTTAAAAAATGTCCTTTTTGGGTGTCGTTTTTCACTATCTAAATACATATTTTCGAAAATACTCGAGTTATCGAAAATTTGCCCAAAACGCATTAGATGTACTAGATTTTGTAACGAATGGTGTAAATATTTTGAAAATCGGTATATAATTGCGTCCCATAGGTGGATCCTGAAAATGTTCAAATATCAAAAAAAAAACTTGTATTTATGGATATGGGCGATGCATATGTGGCAATCCATAATTGCCAAAGTGTATCGAACGTCAAATTGACAATGAATTAACACTTTTAGTCTAAAACTCCTAAAGTCATTTTGAATGCCTTCGACGGTTGCGGGAACTGCGAAATCTGTTTTTTTTATACACATATGTAGTATATGGTAGTATGTTCTGGCTATGGCTCATTTATCATATCTTTTAATCGATATACAAGGATGAATAAGGGCTACAGCAATTAGAAACTTAAATTACTCTGAAAATAAACACAAAATTTACCCAGCCTTCGAGATCTGAACCAAGAAAATTAAATCTCTGAAATTGATTTTGTTCCGACCTTTTCTTGTAGATTTAATAATTGTTATTGTTGTTATAATAACTTTCTAACTTACTTAACTTTTGGAAGGCCAGAGGTGAGTTTCTGAGAGAGATGGGTTTCTCTCATGCCTCTCACCTTATTCTTGAAGAAATGTTCACATATACATATTATAATCAAATGAGTTTGTGGAATAAATTACCTAAGTTCACGTTAATAGACACAGAAAGCCAAAGAGCAATTCAGGCACAAGGAGTGTAATTTCTTATCGAAGGATATCTTCACACATTATATTATAGACTCATATACAAAAACAATGCCTGGCGCACATAAGAATTAAAACAAAACAAAAATAATAATTTCACACACACATGAATACATTCCGATATCGGTCGATATCGGCTTATGCTTTGACCGATGGGAACGCTTAAGGCCACCGTATTGAAGAAAGCTTATGATTGTGCCTTAGCATAATTTCCTCCAATATATGAAGACATTTGGAATTTATCGTCGTTCTTCTTTTCCTATACATGTAAATATTCCACAATCTGGATGAAATCAACGAAATTATATTTAGACTCAAGTATGTAATAAGTACTTTCTCGACGACGAACGACCTTAATTGTCTGTTATACCTACCAAACCTTTGTGATCAAGGTACTCACGCTAAAAGGACGATATTGTTTCCAATAGACTAGGTATCGGGACGGGAAACCAAATACATGCATTTAGTTACGTTCTAATAACACCATTTGTATTCAAGGAAATAGGTTGCATATTTGCGTATGCGAAATACCTAAGCTACATCGTGATGTTTCTATCGAGGATTTCGGAGAATAAACTTAGTAACTTACCATTTACGATTGTAATCGGACTTCCGTCACCTAAATAATATATATATAATTTAGGTGACATAACATAAAGTATGCACATATAGTATTGTGTGACAAGCTCTCCTAGCTCCCTAGAGGTGAGTCAAACAATCAATTAATCTATTAAATTATCAAAGTTCGATATAAGTAAATATTTCATGTCATTAACTTTATGCCGCAGGTTAAGCTTTTAGAATTTGGCTTTAAATGTATATGTGCTTTTGGATGATTATACATTTTATACTGTTTTCTGAATTAATACATTGACTTCTGAGAATTTGGGAATAGTCTTGTCTCAAAATTTAAAAGTACAGGAAAAATCTAACTTTACAGAATTACTTCGAGAAGGGTTTGAATATTTTTTTGTTTTAGACGCTAATCCTGTTTTATTTTTTTAATTGTCTGGACGAATTAGCCTAAGCTATTCCTCTAATAAAAACAAAACCAAAAATTTGTGCCCGTGCTATGTTTAAAGAACTAGCTAAGCAACTGCTTGACGCATCTCGTGATGAGAAAGAATGCCTTGTTCTAGTAATTTAATAATTAATGCTAATGTTCCCAAAGACTGGCAATATTTTTGAACACTACCTGGAGACTATGATGCGGAGGGATTTTTTCACGTATTTTTAAATAAATAAGTAAATACTAGCTGATGCCCGCGGCTGCGGCTCCGTTCGCGTCCTACGGTTATGAAATATTTATGTTGACTGATTCCTACCCGATATGCACATAGCACACAAAATTTCATACAAAACAGTCGAGCCGTTTCGGAGGGGTTTGGTGGTAAATTTTATATAAGTATTTGCATTTTAGATATTTTTATTGGTTTTTTATTGACTAAAAAAAATATTTAAAATGTCTTATATATTATTGTTCCTCTATAATAAAATTATTAATTATCCTCTAATGTTACCAAGTAACCACGACAATGCGGTATTTTAAATTTCTATCGCGTGAAGTTAGAAAACGTGAAAAATTGTTGACAAACATCTCGAATTTGTTCTAAGAATATTATTCAAAGACTGCCCTAAATGGTACCAATGACTTCTACTCAGTATAGCTT
Organism: Phragmatobia fuliginosa; assembly: GCA_932526445.1. Classification (NCBI taxonomy): domain Eukaryota; kingdom Metazoa; phylum Arthropoda; class Insecta; order Lepidoptera; family Erebidae; genus Phragmatobia; species Phragmatobia fuliginosa. The sequence continues at coordinate 9,836,047 of OW052074.1, read as the reverse complement.
TAAAAAATTCTCAGAAGCCTACATTTTAAAGGTCCGATAAGGATTCTTCGTAAATGATAACAGATTATAATGTATTCAGAGTAATAGAATGGATAGGCTGTAACAATAAATAATAATATATATATTGTTGTAGTGATATTAAATTACTTGAACTATTTTTGTGTTGACACATTTTTGTCAGTCTAGCGCCGTCCTACTAAATGAAGGGATCGCCCGTCGAGCACCAACTTAGGCATTAAGCGGTCTGTGTCCTATAAAATTAAAAAAATAAACGAAATTTCTGTTCTGAAATGTGAATTAAATTTGAAAAAAATATGTAAAGCAGATTTAATTTGTTACAGGTAAATGGAGTTGCGGTCTCTATTTTGTAAGTATCACTGATATCCTCTTTAGTGTATTACTAGCTGGGATTGCGAGTAACGTCGCAGAGCGAAGCTTGTCAATATTAATATTTACTATTTAGCGTTTCTAGATGTATGTATAGATAATAATAATATAATAAGTTAACCAATGATGTGTACAATATTTCATAATTTTTGTTCTAAATTAAACCCCGTTCCGTTCACTACATCCGTTTTTCAGCTTCTGCTGTAAACTTACAACTATGACGAACAATGATTAAACCTGTTCTAAACTCTTTACGTTTCATATCTTCGTAAATATTCATTTAAAAAATGTAAAATTTACATACATACAGTGAATTTTAACTCCTAGTAGCCGAAAAACATATAACATGAAAAACCCCGTAATAGCACATTACCGGATTATTCGCGGGGCACCCCCCCGCGAAATAACGTATATTCTATACAATGAAATCTTTTTTATATATATATATTTAACCTACCAAAGTGACTCTACCCTGACAGATGGAAAGCACGAGCAAATAATGTATATTCCAAGAGTGGGGGAAACCACACACCATTGCTGCGAATACAGACAGTAAAGTATGGCGGCCCACACTATGGCGGCTCAGTGAGATGCTTTCTCACGTCCCGCTTAAAGGACGATAAATAAATATACATATAAATATAGTGTTAATATATGTATATATACATTATATTTCTGTATTTACAAGTAGTATAGTTCAGTGCACTCTGAAAGTTCGGAATTAAATTATTATGTTAAGTTACTTTTAGACGTACTTTTCAAACTAAGTTTATAATCTTCAAGTTCATAACAAGAGCTACATAATTGTTTGTAGTAGTTATGTGCTTGTTTCAGTGTAATTATGAAGTAAAATGAAAAAAAAAAGAACTATTAAAGTATACTGAACTAACGTTTTGAGTAGATAGCTCAGTTATTAACCGCTGTCTTAAATTGAGATTCTACTCATGATATTGTGGTAGGTAGACATATAGACGGATGAAAGCGGAAATTTTTATATTTTTTTGAAATGGTAAATCATTTAATATCACGATGGAATTTTAAATCAGAAATTAAATTAGAAAAGTAGCAGATAAGAACGATAACATAACTTATTAAACATTTAATTACCTGGACTTTACTCATAACTTCAAACGATGTAGTCAGTTACTCGGCCACTAAAGGTGACGAAGTTATTATTCGATAATGAATACCTTTCATCGTTATTTTATACAATTATGTGATTTTAAAGTTGTAGTTATTTCTTTTATCTCTTTTCATCCAAACATAAAGTTGGAACAAGTTTGTTAAGTATGTGTAGAGTACACTACACATAGAGATATAGGTACAATTTTGTATAAAGAACTGTGATATAGTTACAAACATATGTTATAAAATATGTATAACAGGGATGTAACGAGTTAGTGTCGAGCTCGGTGCCTAGGTACCGGCCCGGATCTGAAAGTGGCTAGTGAGAGGACGCAGACTCGCTCTGCGCGCGCACAATATCGATCTCCAACATCCCTCCCAAACCAACTCTGCCTCCCGCCTCCCTATATCTCCCTGACACGTGTATAGAGATGCCACATCGCCTACCTCTCAATTATTTTATAATGAATGTCAATTTGATCAGTGTTAAATTAAAACGTTAGTATTAATTATTAGATCATAAATTATACCGATAATGTTACACAATTAATTACTCTAGAATTATAAACATATAGTTACATCTATTGAAGAAATGATTGCGGACTTAATACATTTTCGGTTGGTAACCACATAAACTCAAGAGCGACCAGTTTTTGCGCTACGTCGATATTACATCAGAGCCTCAAGCAACGACGCTAAGTAACTACCTACCTTCCACCATCATTGTCGTCGTATTACACTCTCAAAATGAGAGTACTCTAACGAATAGAGCAGAATTATAATTTTTTAAACAAAGACACTATCTACCTGTCTTGTTATCATCCGTATATCTGACTAGTGAAGTACGTGTTACCTTCGGGTGTACATACAAAATACTTTTCATTTCGACTATAACATAAAAATTTGCCAGCGTCATTGGTGGTATTATAATGCTATCAATTATAGATTCCACCAATTCCTTTTATAACTTTTACATTTCAAATATCTCTTATACTATAAACTACATTAGAGGATTTGAAACATTAGATAATGTACTGGAAATAGAACTAAAACATAGTCGCATCAAAAACCGTTCGTAGATCTATCGGCGTAGAGCACATCTTTGTTAAATCTCAAGGCAGTGTTTAATACCGTGTAAGTTGGGTACGGGCATTCAGCGTTGACGGAAGGATGGCGGGAGAGGGGCGGTGCAGCTGCCGGTGCATCCAGCCCCCGCCGGCACTGGGGCCGGCCCGTCCCCTGCCCCCGCCTGCCGCACCGGCCCATTGCCAAGTTCAATGCCAAGGTCATGCGCGCGCGAGTGCGGCTGCGCGCCGCAATGCAGGAGCGGCCGGCGGCAGGCGGCCGGCAAGCCGTCAGTGCCTCACCGACGACCGCGCTAAACACCGCATCGCAATTTCCGCACTCAACGCGCCCCAACGGATCACCTGACAAAATAATTACAGTTCCGGAAAAAATATCACGTTCAACTCCTTACCGATAGATGCGCGACCTAGCCGGTACGTGTTTTGTCACAAACAAAATGCCAGATTACTAGCTGGCATTTTCAGGTGAACCGTTGTGAAATCGAGTGCATAACAGCGGTGTGCAGATTGTATGGCGATGCTGTAGTTCCGCGACGGACTGAATTTCTGCGGTGGCTTGATGCCACGCTGAATACCATTATGCAACACTTCTACAGACGTTACATATGCTGCAGTAAGTTTCTTAAAACATTATCACAATATACTTAGATATTATCGTACATCAATAGTACCGTAAGTCAAATAGTATGTACATTCGGAAGTTTTTTTAAGTAAAAACGTCGGTATAGCATTTAAAGTTATCAAACCTTGGCCGTCCTCATGTATAATCCTTTGATTCTTAATATTATTGTATGTGTAGGTATGTTGGCCTAATGGTAATTTGATACCAATAATTTTGTGTTACTTATATTTATTTTAAAGTAGGTAATATATAAAGGTAATATAAATTGATTTGGAAGTCGTATTATGAACGACACGTCTTCGAAATGTTTACTTTTAAAGTTAGGATCTCAATATTAGCTAACAAAGCTAAGTAGCGTGTCCTCTAAATGTCTTAGTGAAACTTATGTTGGTATTTTATTCTAGCTATATTTCTTAGTACAAAATGGGAAAATAATTTTCCGGAAAGAACTTTAATATGAAAATAATTAAGTAATATTAGAGGAAATTGTAATATTATACCATTATAGCATTAACATTTTTCCATTCGCGCTACGTAACATTACAAGGATATTTTTAAACAGCGTGCCGACGAATTCCTGGTAACAAAAGTGCTTAAAAAATAATATAAGAGCCAAGGGCATCCACTAAACCACTAAAGGGCCGAGCAGAGCGGACGAGCTATGTATCCTGTTGTAGCGTTAGCTCACAAAAAATGTCGAACATGAGTTCAAGGCAATCGGGTGATCCAGCCAACAAGCTGCGTTTGCCGTTTGGTGGCCGACATGTGCAAAAAAGGCTTAATTATTTAATTAGACGTTCGAGATAGGAATGGCTTCAAAATAGATTATTTAGCTCGATTTTTATAAAACACATAATTTTTAGTTATGTCTAGGGACAGCGACAAAGACAATTGACTAAGATTTTCACCTAAATAATTTCTACAAACTCCAAAGTATTACAGACGACTTTGAAATTTTTTAGATGAACATTAAAATATAATTACAGGAAGAAATTAAAAAAAGGGACTTTTTAGTCATCATTTTAGTTATCATTTTTAGTTATTGATGATGGTGCCGAAAAACATAAGCGTAATGTAGTCAATGTATTTTATAAACCTTTTCGCTTCGATCAATAAACTATTTGTGATCGAAGCCTTTTCGCTTATGAATTCACTCAATGCACAATAGAAGATATCCGTTTCCGTGGCTAAAATGGTTATCGTCAAAATTGCCTAACGTTATACGAGTACCTATTTTAGTTAGTCTTTTTCGTTAGTTCATAGTTGACTTTCCTCTGTATTCCACCAGCCTTAAAATAAATATATTAATATAGAGAAGATTAAAGATGATTCATATTATAATGGATATAGGTATAAAAAATATATGTAGGACTTTATCCATATGTTTATAAAATAAGTACTCCTGGGTGTACTGAACTACTGATGTTTTTAGTAAATTATAATCGAATAGTTATTTACTTGCCATTTTCCTGTAAAGTCTCGTCTAGACTTTCTTTCTAGTCTAGAAATTGGAATTAAAATATTAAAAAAAGTATCGTTCATTTCATTAAAAGTATTTTTTTTATATTTATAGTTTCATTATTGTAACATCGAAAAGGACATTGCGGAAAAGTACCTCAGAACTCACTACCATATGATTTACACCATAATTATGAATCTATTTTAATTCATTTACAGCAAACACAATATCAAACGGACACATAACGGTTCAAAATAGATATTCAAAAATATTTTAACTTACTATATCAGGATAAAGACGGCGACAATGCATTTCTGTTGACACATCACGATGAGATTTTAATAAATAACCGATTAGAAAATATATTTAAAATAATTTAGAAATAATAGAGAAAATGCTATAATAATAATAAATATTTCGGACATTTACACACAACTTCCCAAACTAAGTAGAGCTTGTATTATGGGTAACTAGAGTTGTCTAGTTACCCATAATACAAGCTCTGCTTAGTTATATGAGTATAGTATATAGTAGTATATAGCAGAATATAGTATATAGTAGTATATAGAATATGAGTTGTCATATAAATACATAAACATACTTTTTTTTTTGTAAATACATACATATTATACATAGAAAACACCCAAACTCCAAAACAAATATTTGTGGATCACATAAACATTTGGTCCGACCCGGGAATCGAACCCGAGACCTCTTTGATCAGCAGTCGCATTCGCTAACCACTAGACCAACGAGGCAGTCAATTTTATATATTAGCTCAGCAGGTAAGCATGTTAAAGGTACCTTTATACTGAATATGAAACTATGAAAAGTATACCAACTATATTCACATTTTATAATGCTATTTAATAGCCATTATTGTTCACTATTATTAAAGAACATTATATTTTATTGTGTTTTTAAATATCATTAATACAATATATTAATGTTATTTAATAATAATAATTTAGGTATAATATAAACCAGAAATTAAAAGAGCACCATACATGCTTGCTACGTTTGTCTCCAGATTGTGAGTCAATCCTGCAGCTCAATGTACTCATACGCCTAAAGATTTAGATATGATTATGATACTGATACCAGACTAATACCAGAAAGGTTGAGAATGTACTGTTTTCATTATGCAACATCATGTTTTTGTAAAATATTTCAAACCTATTCACTCATTTGATTTCAAAGAGGGGTTAGACAAGGTGATCCACTGTCACCAAAGCTCTTTGCAGCAAATTTTCAGAAAATTATATTGGGAATAACTGGGCTTAAATATAAAAGGAGCACAAATGAACCACCTCAAATTTGCGAACGGCCTGATTATTTTGCACGAGAATCCACTAGTGCTGGAATCCATGGTACAAGCCCTAGTAGATAAAAATAGAGAAGCAGGGCTAGAAATTAACAAAAGCAAAACTAAAATTATGTCACATAACCATATTGGGACGGAAACTCGAATATGTAGAGGGGTATGTATATCTAGGTCAGATAATAGCGCCAGAGGACCAAATGTCTAAAGAAGTAGACAAAAGGATTGCGATTGGGTGAAAGAGTAATGGTCTTTGAAAGAAATCATAACAAGGAACTGATCATAACGATAAAGAAAAAGACGTTCGACACCTGTATAATGTCTAACAAAATGTCATAAAGAAAAATTAGCAAGATGTCAGAGAGGCATGGAAAAAAGCATGCTAGGTCTAAAATTAACAGACAAAGTCACTAGTAAAGACATAAGACGTAAAACAAATCTAAAAGATATAATATTATTACGTATTGACCAACTTAAATAGCGGTGGACTGTTCATATGCTCCGCTGCAAAAAGAAAAACAGGTGCTAGAAGGATCCCAAGGTATAGTAGAAGCCGAGGTCGTAAAACCAATAGATGGAAAGATGACCTTAAAATGATCTGGGTCTACTTTGGATGAGAGTAGCGGCAGATAGAAGCCAATGGAGAGAGTTGGAGGAGGCCTATGCCGTAAGGCACACCGAAATAAGGGATATTTTATAAATATAAGTGTAAAGGAACCTTTGGAAAATTAAAAGCTCTTTAAAATTACTTTTTCAAATAATTTAATGCATAAAATTTTTACTAAAGTGTGTCAAACATGTACATTTTAATTAAGCCTTTATCCATCACAAACAAAGGCTTTTGAACATTTAGCGAAAATAATAAATGATATATGAAATCACACATTTCACAAAATATTCTGTTAGATTTAAAACATTGAAATTTGTTGTTCACTTTTAGCATCATAATTTCAATGTAAGCAACACTCTAATTAGGCATTGGAAACACGTTCAAAATAAATGAAGATCACCATTTCTTTCATAAACCAAGCAATGGATTGCTAGTTTCTATATAAAGTACATAGTTAAAGGAACGTACCTACTTAGCTACGTATATTTTCCTTTTAAAGACATTACCTTAGTATATCGGTTATTTACCAACTATTTAACTAAATTATTTGAATGATTAGACCAAGTAAATATTATAATAGATCCTTATGACCTATGATATTCTAATTACAACTAATATTATCTATAAAAACACTTGAAATCCTTAAATCCACACTCAAGGAGTCAATAGAAAAGTAAAGATGATTTGCGCAAAATAACCTCAAAATCAGAAACATTTTCTAATAATTAGTTTCTCTGAACTGTGCGTTACATAATTTATAGTAGAAGAGAACATGTAGATGATTTAAAATATAATAAACATTTTTCTATTGCTTTTTGTTCTGGGGCGCATCGTACATATGGAAACAAAACAATTAAATGTTCTTTCAGACGAAATTGAAGTCTTCAAATAAATGTAGGTGTGCAAAGCGCACTATACACACACAAATTTGAAACAAATAATTAAGTTTAATATGAGAAGAATGTAGGAAGCCAAACTCAGAATGTTCACGTACTCAGTAAAAACTTGATGACGCAATACAAAGATGATGAAGAATTTGTTGCCATTTTATATAAGAAAATGTTTCAACGTCTAAGGAACAATGTGCATATCTGACATAACTTGCAATAATATTTTAACAGATCAGCTGTCATTTATAGTAACGTTACGTTGCTTCACGTTATATTATAAGGAGCTATAATTTTTCATGCTATAACATACTATCCTCTTCGGTATGAATGACGTGCTGTTATGTGATAAGATAACGGAATCATCTTTATCTGTACCATCTAAAAAACTTTTAAAAATGTGATTGGAAATATTCAAATTAAGTACTTCAAAAGAAAGACTTATAATTAAATATGATAATAAACAGTCAAGAAAGTCCTACAAAATTCTAAATTATGATTATCTCATTGCACCGGTATGTTCGCCTTGAACCCACATTTAGGAAGTTTAAATAACAATAACCGCATACAACACATTTCCTTCATCATATTGTATTGTTCCTATTTTACCATTTATGAACTCGTTCCATTGAAATTCTATGAAACAAGAGTGCGCAAAACTGAATTACTAATCGGTTCTCTTGGAATTATTCAAAGAAACGCTCAAGTTGGCTTTGGAATCTGAATTCCAAAACAAAAGTGCTATACAACCCAAATCCTATTTTATTGTTAAGAACTGTAGATCTAAATCTGGCTGAATCTGAGCTCTTGGCATCAATCATGATGCAACTCTGCTAAGTATTCCAGTGATAAAAATGTTACTTTGATATACTCAGATACGTAGGTGATTTATCCGTTTTATCACTCCGATGATTTTTTTACTTTCAAAAAATAGCTGATCAAAATACTTGCTACATACATAATATATTTGCATTATGAAAACTTGCGTCGAGTCCACGTATCGCTATCAGCTGACGAGTGAGTGTGCGCGTCATATTGACGTATTGTCAACAACATGGCGGATAAGATGGCCAATAAGTTGTTTATTTACAAAAACAATATGCATGGTTATGCAGATTTATCTTGACAGCTACACAATGCACGTAAATGTGACTTGTATAGGTACCTATGTTGTTGTATTTTAATGATTCAAATTGTTTGGTATAGGAATTAACACAAAGTCAAAGTTATATAACTATACCTATTTATAAGTCTAATTAAAAAATTCGCCAAATACTAAAAATCGGTTATCGTCTGTTCTTCAATGACGTCGTTAACGTCGACCGGATTTGGCTCTTAGCTCATTTGTGAGTCCTGATCAACATTAAAGTACACAGGAGAGATGTTCATGCGAAATGTTTTTATCTAAGAACAACATTGTCATATTTTTATAGACAGTGGATCACTCAGCACGTGTAAAGTCTGTGACGCATCGCTGATAAAGAATATAATTTGTCAAATCGTGTAATATACTGATTGATCAACACGTGTCGTGTGCATTTATTCTGTACTTTACAAGACACATGATATTGTCAATATTGATCGTAACGCCTATGAAATGTTCTCTCTCATAAATCTGTCATATCTTATTCTTTCACTATTTTTAAATCTGGACCTTTCAAATTCGGATAGACAATACGGAATCTCAATACCATAGTTAGATAGTGGCGATATGGTATAAATAATCAAAATATAATAGTAAAATTAAGTAATGAAACGCCAAATAAATTCAAATTGTATTGAAATCGGAATCGAAATTTGGCAAAACTCCACCGAATATAGATAAAATGTATTTCATTTCCGCCTATAAACATAGTTGAAACGTTGCAAACTTGGCGCATTACTTCCTGATAATGTATCATAATAATCAAAAATAACAATATCATCTTAAATAAAAAAAAAGTAAAGTCGACATATGCAATATTTTTTACCTAAACATATTCTTTAACTGATACTGCCTTTCAATGCTTCCATTGATTAGGCTTCCAATGCTACTTGTTAAGGATAGAGAAGATAGTATAAGGAGAGATTTAAAAATATCTAATGTAACTACGTCCTTTTAACCTACTAATATAACACTCCTTTTTTAGGGTTCCGTAGCCAAATGGCAAAAAACGGAACCCTTATAGATTCGTCAAGTCTGTCTGTCTGTCTGTCTGTCTGTCTGTCTGTCTGTCTGTCTGTCTGTCTGTCTGTCCGTCCGTATGTCACAGCCAATTATTTCCGAAACTATAAGAGCTATACTGTTGAAATTTTGTCAGTCGATGTATTCTGTGAACCGCATTAAGATTTTTACATAAAAATAGAAAAAAAACAATACATTTTGGGGGTCCCCATACATGGAACTGAAACTCAAAAATTTTTTTTTCATCAAACCTATCCGTGTGGGGTATCTATGGATAGGTGTTCAAAAATGATGTTGAGGTTTCTATTATCATTTTTTTCTAAACTGAATAGTTTGCGCGAGAGACATTTCTAAAGTGGAAAAATGTGTGTCCCCCCCCCCTCTAACTTCTAAAATAAGAGAGTGATAAAACTAAAAAAAATATATGTTGTACATTACCATGCAAACTAACAACGAAAATTGGTTTGAACGAGATCTAGTGAGTAGTTTTTTTTTAATACGTCATAAATCGTAACACGCAATTTACCTTTCATCCAATCAATACACTAGTATAAAAACATCGATCAAAGTTACAACGAACTACAAGAACTTTTATATGATGTTACTTGCTGATACGGAACCCTTCATGGGCGAGTCCGACTCGTACTTGGCCGCTTTTCTGTCGTTGAATACTATAAAATGTTTAATGAAAATACTGTATTAATTGTCAAAATCAGCATCCATTAATTTATTAACCCTTGTTGGTCACGAGTTTTTATCATAGTACACGACAGTTTCTCAATTTTCAATTATTTATCAGCTACTTAACCAGTTGTTCGCCAAATTTTACTATTATTTGTCAAATGTTCGATTGCAACAAACTTTGTAAATCCTAAATAAGGAAGAAAGAAAATCGGTCGTCTTACCATCAGCGTTTTTCTATTTCTAGTAACATGAACTCAGAGTGATATTCCGATTTGTCGGCTCAATTTCGAACAAAGTACCTACCGAAAGATTAGACATTCGTCTTGAAAGATTTTTTATGAATGACTAATTCAGCAAGCAGCAACTTTAGTCATCGCAAGTCCTGACTTTCCTTTTACAAAATTATGTAATGAATCGTGAAAAAAAGGCATGCGTCAGCTTTCGTTTGAGACTTAGAGGAAAAAAATGTAGTGTAAGCCAAGTGGAAGGAAACAAATATTACGCTATTACATTCGTCTTTAAAGCGAGAACTGTAAATCTCATGTATTTGAAATATAGAAAATGTATAATGAAAATCTATAATTCTAAAATGTCTTTGAATAGTATTCTGCCACATATCTTGAAAAAGAAATATATTGTACACTGGCTTTTGACCACAGCTCCGCCCGCATGTTTGCCACTATCAGGGCATAGAGTAGGTCCTTTCTCCAATTTCAAATTAGGTATATCCATGGCAAATTTTATTAAAATCGCTGCTATCATTTAACCGTAAATGCGTAACAGGCCTACAGGCAGAGTTACTATCGAATCTATATATATTAAATATGAATAAGAAATGCTTATACCAGAGAAAAACTGAATTGTTGTTATTATTATTTATTCAAAATTATCTATAAATTTGTAGTCCAAGCACGTAAAAATCTTAATTTGCCATGAAAGATACGTTCCGTGGATGTCACGTAAGCGCCGTTTCCACATTTAGCTCAAATGGCGTGCACATACAACAAACACATAGAAACAGATTGAATGTGTGTTGTGTACAATACCAAGAATATCCACCATCAATTAATCAGAGATCGTATATGTAGACACACTCACTAACGCGCACCCTTTCTAAGCTTACACGTGGAACGTGTAGATACATACTATGATTGTACTGGTTCTTATAACTGTGTGTGTGGCTTCGTGTGTGTGTTTGACGAATGCAGCTTGCGAGATGCACATGCGCGCGAGGAAGGGCAAGGAGGGTATGAGGGGGGCACGGCCAGGGCCGGGCAGACCTTGAGCGCGCCTAGCAACGACACTGCCAGCGCAGACTTGCTTATTTATTTCTGTTTTACTCGTCTGCACGTTTGCTTGCGATTTAAAACAGAACGTTTTATGGAGTCGTTACGGCAACTGACGGGAATTTGACCTTTGTGAGCATTCGTCAGATGTCCCTCTAGGTTTTATATGTTACATCAATACGAAGTAAATTAAACTGCCTGTTTGTAATTTCAAACTAACATTTTTTACTAAATGCATTTAAAAGTAAATACGTTACTTGCTAAAAAAATTTTTTTAGGCTAGCTTTATCCGCATTATCCGCGGCTTACATTACAATAACAGCGGATAACAACACGGGACTCAACTAGTTGCATAAAAAATACAAATCAGTAATTATGTTATATCTATTGTTTTTAGTCTATAAAATCATTGTACATTTTATCAGAGGTGTTTAGTGAAAATAGTAAACTGCACTTCATATTTTTTGGCAATTAAGTTCGCCAAAAGCACGAAGTCATACAACTTCATCAGATTAACTCCATCAGAAGTGGGATTATACAATTAAGATTGTCATCAGTTTCTTGGTCACGAAATAAAATTAACGTGTCTCTTTGTGTTGTACAAAGATCTCCAGTAAAACATTTCTTAGCACCATTACCCATATAAACTTTAAATAATTTTCATTCATTCACAAATTAGTTATAAATATTCAAAACATTCCTACAAGATATATTAGAAAATGTGTCATAGAAATTTAAAGTATTTATTGATACATAATCTTTGCTATATCTACATAAAATATTCGCCTGATAAATTTGCATTATTCTAAAATTCTTCAGTACATTCTTGTAATGTTAACTGCCAGCTTGATGATTCAACACCTTTCTGTAAACACATCTAATAAAAGTTTCACAAAATAATATACTCACAATAAAAATACAAAAAAAAACAAGTGTCATTCTGAAATTTCATTTTGTAAATTTTCGAAATCGTTAGCTTACTAGATCTTTTTTTATGCGCGAAATTTCTCCGAATAACATCGTACTTGAACTAAAAATCGCACCCCGTCTTGGGTACTAGTTGCCAGGGAACCTTGCACCTTAGAAAGAAGATCCCTGTTTGATCACCAATTTTAAAATTATCAAATCGATCGAAATAATTTTAATCGATCGATCGAATTGAAGATTAATTTACTACTTCTTCAGACACTATTGACAAGACCACTCTTCTATCGCTGCTGTTCATGCTATTTAAAATTGTAACCTTTATCACCCACATGAACTTTATTCTAGACCGATTACGATACTTGTTTATTATTGAAGATTCAATAATTAATCAAGGTCACAAGGTTTGAAAGAGTATCGATTAAAATGTAATTTCAAGTCTCCCGGTTATGCTAAAGAATACATATTATCAGTAGATACATCAAACAGTTCAGTTATTTTTGTGACTGTTAGAGGAATCGACGTAAGGTATCTTTTGTTGATAGTTTGTAGCAAATGTGACATGTTGATAAAAATTAGTGGCCTAACCTAAGTTTTTCTATCAAAACTGGATAATTCTTCAGTATTAACGACTACGTAAATTCTACAATTTATTTTGATTTTTTATAATATCGAAATTGGTTCTTAAGTATATCCTAGAGGATTTCTTACGTATGCCAGGGTTCTCATGTTTTCAGCATTGTAAATATTATTAATAAAATCATATACGGTAAAAGATTACCTTTAACGATACAACTGTGTGAAGAGAACGCTAGAAGGCAATATGTACAAAAAAACTATCGTATAACACTACAAAGCTACACAGAAGTATGACCGACAGGCACGTTAACTTAGGTTTTTGCCTAAATCCTTCCCAGTTAGAAATTCCATATACTAAATAATTTATTATCATTTATAATAATGAAATTCATATCAGAACATTAAGATTCCTAAAGAAATAGTTTGGTCAGTCCTGATATTATCATAATGTGGTCTTTCCTGTCCTACCCTTGATTATAGTGCGACTTGAGCGACTCAAGGCTTGCAAGGGGATAAGGTAAACAGAACATATCAATATAACAGACTATTTGTAGCCCACTTACCATACCCTAGATGGGATATATAAGTACTAAGTATCTCCTTGTTGCAACTTTATTAAAAAAAAAAAAATGTGTAATACTACATTGTTTGTCAAATGATGATTAATTTGCTAGTAAAGAGGGACTATGAAACATATGTTTCAAATGAAGCTAATACCAGGAACCTAACAACAGCTTCATTGCCGTCCTCAGATTAATACAAGACCGCAGCTCAAAGAGTATCAGATGTCCATTCAGGGTCGGCATACATCTCGTACTATTATTAATTACTACAATTGACTGCGTCAACTGCCATACACTGACTCGCTTTTACGTTCCGTTACTGCAATATCCTTGATATTGTTGTCTTATGATTATGAAACTGGTATGTTACGTTCGTTTTAGCTTTTACAATATAATATGTAATATATTATATAGAATTTTGAAGGTATTTTTTTAATGTTCATAATTTTATTTGTTTGGATCATAATAATGTTGAATTCAAATGTCATATTTGACCATGTACCGCAATATTTTTAAACAAATGTACGTTCATTTATTTTAATGTGCCGTAATTATACTCTAAAATTATAGTTTATAATAATAAGTATGAATATACACTCTGAAATATAAATATTCGAGTGACCTAAATTTGTCTGTAAATCAATGTAGCCTGCGAAGTCCCTAGGTATCCAAACCTTTCCGACATTGCCCTTTGACATTACTCAGCGTTGGCGATGTTTCTGCGCATGCGTTAGGCCTTGTGAAGCCCAAGCTGAGTTCCCTCTCGCCACCCCACCCCACCACAAACTTCCCTCCAGCGTGGGCTGATGACGCAGAACCTAGAGCCCGAACCGCGCACCGAAGTTATTTTTAACTTCAGAAATTGCTTACTTGTGAGCATTACGAATTCCGCGTTCTGTACCAAGACCTCTGAGATCACCATCAGACAAATTTTACTTTCATGTTGTGATTATGCAGGATCTGTATATTTTTAAATTGGGTATGATATACGACACGTGTAAAATTATACATATAAGGATGGAATTTTAAAAACTTTCTCATTTGTAACCTATTTTTGTCATTGGTGGTTCGGTTCTAGGCTAATTTGAGAGTCAAAGATTCACATGCATTGCAATTTTGTACAAGGGCACTTCATACTACTGAATAATTATATTCGGCGTTTGGTCTAATTTGAGTGTGGTTTACATGGTTGGCAGATTTTTAATTCAAAAACAATTGAAATTCATAAAATAATTTTGTACTGAATAATTTTGTTCGCCATTTGGTAAATTTCTGACTTTAGAAACAATTGTATTATATACTTTTGCACAAGAACACTTCATACTACATTGAGTATGGTGGCGGTTACGTAACTTAGTTACAAAATCTCAGTAGTTCTACTAGTAATGTGTATACGTCTACTTTGTTGACAGGTTGCTTTACTAAGGGTTAATAATGTATTGTAACACTCAATAGGTATTCATTTCGGAAGGTGTTCTAATCTAAAATGGATTCCGCATATTTAAAGTCCATTCCACAACGACCAAAAAGTTTAGATTCTGTTTATTCGTAAATTTTGGTATATTTCTAAAATTACACCGACGTATAACTAGTAACTTATTATAATAGATTAAATAATTCAAAATCTTCGCCTTGTTTAAATTTAAGTTAAATTTTTAAAATAATATAGTTTTGACACATTTATAATATAAACTGCCACAAACTGTTAGTATTTTTATTAGCAGGACATTGTTTCTTGATTGAAGAGATAAACATTAGTGATTTGTATTTGCTGAATAAAAAGAAACGTATATAATAAAAATATATACACATATACATATTTTAGTAAAATGCGTGAACTTCAGGAAAACATGAATCCCTGTGTATTGAGTTATTCCGATGCGATGATGTTGCTCTGTATGTTATCAGGGGTAAAGGTTATAAAGGGGTTCAAAAGCAATGAATTCGCCCCCTCCTATCAATGTATTGTTTTGGCACTGCAATACCATTTATTACGCTGGTTCTTCTAGACATAGTTCAACGTCACTAAATAGACCGAACGTAGGTTATTAATTTAAAATTGTCTCGTCTTCTTATTCGATTCCTTCTAATAAAACTTTTATTAATTTCAGCCCAATATGCGTAATCAAAAAACTGTTTAATGCATTATTTGCGTTGCAATCGACATTTATTTGCAGGTAGCAGCAGAGATCAGAGGTATTTAAATTACTAAAAAAAACAGCTTTAAGTACTCGTATGTATCCGCCCTAACAGCGGCACTGCTGAAGTACCGGAGCTGACTACGTCACCTGGTATGACTCAGGCCTTGTTTTCCGCACTACAGATCGCCTCAAGGATTTTTGACATGTTGACGAAGCGCTATTATGTTCACGGTCTGCTTTAAACTATTAGTACCTATAGCAACAGCCTCTGATACGTAATGAAACATATGTATTATACCTCATTTGTTGTAATTTCCGTATTAAAGGTTGCAACGATCTGTGTATGTTCACAAAGGTGTACAAGGTTGCTTGCTACATCGAAAAGAATTAGAAGAGTATTTAGTAGTATTTATATTAGCAATTAGACTAAACACGCTTTAAAATTTACGCAGATAAATAAAGATCGTTAGATGATTTTTTTAATATAATTATATTATAACATAGAGCAACACAGACCCTTGGACCGGAGGGAAGCAGCCATAGCGTTTTTTTTTCGATACTAAACTTGTATCGTTTTTTGCGGAGGAATATCTTAACACATACTCATGTAAGATTCACATACAAAAATAAAAACATTTAAACATAACAATTAAAACCAAAAAAAAATTAACTTCACGCACACATTAATATACTCCTTGTCATAACAGGGTAATGCATATGCCCATTTAGATTTATGGAGTGTTACGCCTGAAACTGACGAAAAAAGTAAAGATTCTTCAATTTGGTACAAAAAGTTCAGAAAACTTAAATGTCACGCTTCTCTATTATATTTAAGAAAATTTAGATCAAAAGTAAATGAATTATTGCGAAAAATTCATTAAAAAAGGTCGTAGGAAATTGTAGCACTTTTAAGCGGTTTCGATTACCTGATTTTTCTACCTGCATAATGTAAAAGTAAAGACTGAATTTTAATATATGATTTAGAAAACAATTGTAAATTGATTCGATTACCATTGTATAAACGAAGTTTATTTATAAAACTCAGAACAATTGGCATTTGCCAACCCTACTTAAAAGACTCAAGTATTCCCAGCAAGGTGATTTTTATTAACATCTGTTTTTATAAAGTCAAATCATTTGTGATGCAGGATGTTAGTCTTATTTTTAGTGTATATTCGTCTTCTTTGATAGTAATAATAATAGATTGTTAGTTTTTTTATTTCAAAGCCTGCCAGTAACTTTACTCTACTTGATGGAAAGAATGAGCAGAATTCAAAAATGGGGGTCTAGTGAGATGCGTTTTCACTCACAGATTCAAAGATCCGAGATCATAGTGGGAAGGAACCACGTGAGCTGGTAGTGACTCTCAGTTTTTAAATTCTTGGCACAGGAAGAGAGAGCCGAACTGTTAAGTTGCGGATTCCTACCACTTTATAGCGTGGACTTCCAAGGCCAGCACGTGTGGTCCTGTAGAGGAAGATGTATGTAAAAAGAAATTATGCCAAATGTTATTGTTACACTAACATGTAGTCAACATATATCTTTAGTATTAAATGTGAAACTAAAAATAGTAAGCGGAGTAGTAGCACAATATCATAGGGATTTTCCCCACATCGTCATTGATTAATTATTATATAGTACCAAGTTTTTGTACATTTAAGCTTGAATAGATTTTTTATAAGTAAGTATAATAATATCTTACTAGGCTTCACTTGACGGCACGGGTTCATTGAATTATTAAACAAAAAGCTGAAACATGGATTTTGCAATTGTTTAAAATCTGCACAAGCGACCTCAGGGCTTGGAGCCAATGTGTACCATCAAAATGTGTCAAATGCACAAACTCATATACTGTAAATTAGTTTGAATTTCCTGAAACAGATCAATTTCAATAGCTGAGCTGCGCGATATGTCCAGCTGTTGGTTAGTACCTTTACAACAACAACGGCGGGTAACACTGCGGGGCGAAAGTAGTCTAAAAATTTTATAAAATTCATTCATTCCTCTAAGTTCCTATTTTTTCATATGCATTACATGAAAGCTGTTAATTTGAAATTGCAAACAGACACTTCAATTATATTTATATGTATAGATGTGCTCACAGTCAAGTGGCCTTAGATTGGAAACAATCACCGGGGGTAAGCAACGAAGGCGCGGTCAGTACCTAGATGGGTGACCGTTTGTGGCATGATATGCTATAAGTGATTCCGTGATCCGAAGGTCACGTTAAACAGTTGGGCCCGGTTGTTAACATAAGATGACAGTCGTCAAGCTTAGTTGGAGGCCTTTGGACTCCTTAAGAATATCCAACGGCAAAATTACGGAGCCACGACGTATCTTGCCAGTCCCCAACCCGCATTTGGCCAGCGTGGGGAAGTAAGTCCGCCGAATGACATTAATTATATAATAATAAAAATACCATCTCTTTGCTGCAGTCTCTCTTCTCTTCTGATTCATAGTCTAATCTTATACAGCTATGATTCACCATCTCCACGAATATGTTAATGCATGAATATGACCTTAATCGGTCAAATTCAACTCGTTCAGTTACTATATTGCACCATGTATTAATTTAAAAATTGGCCAAGTGCGTGTCAGGCCACGCACAGGAAAGGGTTCCTCGGTCACCCATAATGGTACATGGATTTAAAATCGTATCCAATAGATAATTGTTATGACGTATTAATGCGTCAATTTTGTATGTCATTTCCAAGGAAGAGCATTTTACAAGTTAAGTCTCTATTACTTCAAAACTAAATAATCTAATCCGTTATAGTTTTCCTTTAAAGTTCATTATAATGACCACCATCACGAATTTTCCCAAATTTTTTGAGGCAGTTGTTTTTCCAAAAAAAGTGCCTTTTTAAGTGGAATTTCTCGCAAACGGATACCTAAATCAGTCAGTCAATTAAAAAAAAAAATTGTAAAACAATTTTTCAATGTTTATAGGATGTTTAATAATATTTATAGCATACTCTACATTAAACGTTTTCACTTTGTTTTCAGATTATATCCAGTCCATTGCTGACTACTATCGCTGAACCAGAGTATCAAAGGTGAGTGTCTATTTATTAGAATTTTAACCGACTTCAAAAAAGAGGAGGTTCTCAATTCGACGGTTTTTTTTGTGTTTGTTATCTCAGAGCTTTCGACTGGGTAAACCGATTTTGATGATTCTTTATTTATTGTTTGGGAACTTTAAAGACAATAGAAGCCTCGAGAACTGAGAGTATACATACGCTTGTCGATACTTCTATTTTCTTCGTCTACTTTAAAACGTTACATTTTTAATTTTCCGTAACAGTACCTGCTCAATTTCATCATCAACCCTTAACGTCCCACTGCTGGGCTCAGGTCTCCTCTCAAGAGAGGGTTAAGGCCATACGTCCCCACGCTGGCCGAGTGCGGGTTGGGGACTGGCAAGACACGTTGTGGCTACGTAATCTTGCTGTTGGATGTTTTTAAGCCGCCCGAAGGCCTCCAACTAAGCTTCACGACTGCTATCTTATGATATCATCAATCACGGAAACGCTCATTACATATAATGCCACAAACGGTCACCCATCCAGGTCCGACCGCGCCGTCGTTACTTACCCTTGGTGATTGTTTCCAATCACCTAAGGCCACTCGGCTATGAGGTTGTTAAATTCGTTTGCGTGAATACCTTACCACAATAATAAAATAAAAAGTATCATTGGGTAAAGGGTCAAAATGACCAAGATTTTTTAATATATAACTCTGTTCTATGACATTAACTTATATAAAACTTATATATTAGTTTTATCTGTTTATGAAATTCCTGTAAACATATAATATGACATGTACGAGTATACTATGACATTTGACTATCAAGGCAAATGACTTCCTCTTTATTAAACGTCATAAAGGCTCATTCATGCGTTTCTACATAATCACTGTGCCAGCCGAGGTAATACCTTCCACGCTGTAATGATTTCGTCAGTAATTTCAATTTACACAAATATATACTTTAATGTATAAATGTAATAATATTCCCATAACGCTATAGTATTTATACGGTAGGTATGGAACAGACACCGGCTTATGTAGAAAAGCTTGGCTCCTTTATGGCACATGGACACATGGTACATATGTAGGAGTCCATTAATTAATACGTGTGCAAACTAATTGCCGGTTCATTGCCAAATATAATTAAAACTTCTTATCTTTATTATGTATGTTAAATTTTTAAATTATATTTAGGTAAAACCATAAGTAAAACCATAAATGAATGATATGCGATATTTGATGTTATAGATATAATTTCTAAATTTGACATAGTACATTCAAGTCCAGCATACCAAACCTCTGCCTAGTCCGTGAGGGTATAGCGATCGTGTCCGAAGCATATCAGCATACTACAAAATTTCTTTGTTTGTATCTGGCTATTTTATGCAATTTTAGTTCAGATTCTAAACAAATATATAGCTACTGAATACAGATTAAATTACAATATATTTACGTTTGTAATTCTTTTAAACGAATAAACAATTTTCATACAAGCCCTTTAAAAATAATAATTAAATAATACATTATTTATACAACACAGTATTTATACATAATATAATTAATATTACTTTTAATTAAAATAATATCTTGTGATGTTAACAAAAACAAAATCGGCCAAGTGCGAGTCGGACTCGCCCATGAAGGGTTCCGTATCAACAAGTAACTTTATATAAAAGTTCTTGTAGTTCGTTGATTAAATGAAGTAAATTGCTGTTTCCGCTTTATGACATATTAAAAAAAAACTACTTACTAGATCTCGTTCAAACCAATTTTCGTTGGTAGTTTACATGGTAATGTACAACACATATTTTTTTTAGTTTTATCACTCTCTTATTTTAGAAGTTGGACACACATTTTTCATTTTGGAAGTGTTTCTCGCGCAAACTATTCAGTTTAGAAAAAAATGATATTAAAAACCTCAACAACATTTTTGAACACCTATCCATAGATAACCCCACACGTATGAGTTTGATGAAAAAAATTTTTTTGAGTTTCAGTTCCAAGTATGGCGACCCCCAAAATGTATTGTTTTTTGTCCATGTTTATGTGAAAATCTTAATGCGGTTCACAGATTACATGTACTTACCAAATTTCAAGAGTATAGCTCTTGTAGTTTCGGTAAAAAGTGGCTGTGACATACGGACGGACAGACAGACAGACAGACAGACTTGACGAATCTATAAGGGTTCCGTTTTTTGCCATTTGGCACCGGAACCCTAACAACATTAAATCAACCAAAGTGTGCACATAAATTGATATTTAAGAAAAAAATTAGTTTATTTTTATATTTAACCATCCTGCATCGTTCCTGGTACAAAAGTGCCCGTGATAATAGCAGTGTTTTCTTGTTTGATTGCAATGGACATAATTTGCACCAGGAACGATCGTATCTCACTGGGACGCCATAGTGTGGTCACCGTGCTGCATTATGTGCACTCACATCCATCTATTACTCAGGATTCTGGTCATGCTTTCCATGAGGCAGTCACTTTGGTAGGCTCATGAAAAAAATAGAGATGTGTAATAATAATAAAAAAAACAATAATTTCCCTTGGTTTTGGACAATTTTTTCGTGAATACTCTGCTTATTTTTGGTCATGTGATACACAGCTTTTCTTGATAACGGGGCTATCTAAAACTGAAAGAATTTTTCAAGTCAATCCAGTACTTAATGAGTTTATCGCGTTCTGCCTAACGAACAAATTCTGTAGCTTTATAATATTAGTATAGATAATAAATGATGAATACGGACTACGTCATTTTTTTTATGAAATTTAAAAAGAGCCTCTCATTGATTAAATCAGTTCAGTAGTTAAGAGTTACAGTGAAATATACGAGTATAAACACATAGAGACTGCCAGAACTATTGCTAATATTTTACTAAATTCTATAGTACAATATAGATACTTTCTTACATAGAAATAAATGTATTTTAAAAACCTACGTTTTTAAAATACCCATTCAAGGATTAAAGCGTTATGTTATCTGAGCGATAATGATAATATTATTGCTCATTGAATACGTGTAGATAATATTGTGTGTATATTTTATCTGGGGGCACGGCAGTTCCTCCGCCAATTCGAGCAAAACAGCAGCACGGTTCTACCAGCTTTTTCCCGAAGCAACTCAGGGGATTTTTGACCCCCTATAACATTGTTGTTTACTAACCTAGAAACCTGAATTTTCTGAATCCAAGCAGGCATTGTGTAAACATAGTTTGTGTTTTACAACGCATGCTTGGTTTTTATGTTTCAAATTTAATTCAACTAGAATCTGTATTTTAATAATAATAACTAGCCAAAGTTTCTTAATTTTTTCACTCACTTATTGACCAATCATCAAAATGCTAGGGCACTTCTAGTAGACATAGAAGCTTGAAATTTAGAATACAATTAGTGTTTACTGTACAAACAGTTTTCTGGTTACAGCTGCTTATGTAACTTTACAATCCCTTATAAATGTACAGGATTACCAATTTACGTTGGAGTTATATTCCTTATGCGGGAGATATGTCAAAAAAAAGTGTAGATTTTTAATATAAATGTGGTCACTTAAAGATATTGTTAGGTTAGATAATTACGTAATAAGTTAAGACAGAAGTTCGCTTAAGTAGGATTTGACCACTTAACCTTGGTATTAAAGAGATCTCACAACTATAGAACTGGGTCAGCTGGACTTGGTTTTTATTACAAGTTATTTTTTTGATATATATTTATACCGTATCTAGAGGCACGCATTTAAAAACAAATAGAAAAATATTAAAACTGATATATTCTACATGCAATTTTAAAAACGACCATTTCTAACTTTAAGTAGTAACGTCATCAAAGTGATGAAATTTATAAATGTATGTTATGGTAAGATTGTTAAATTGTTCTATTTTAAAGTTTACTATCAATATACAAAGGAAGTATGCCTTTCTAGTATAAGGAATAATAACACAAAACAATGCAATGATGTAAAACAATATATAATCTTAAATATGCTAACAATTTAGGTTGGTCTCCTGTGTGCCCAACAGGGGAACTAGAACTAGTTCCCCTGTTGGGCCGACCCATTCGTGTTTGAGAGGTACCTTATACTTTCTAGTTGCTACTTAACATTCTCATTAGAGGTGAGATGAAATAATCTTGGGGAAAAACATGCGCACAATACACCTCACTTTTGGGAGAATCCTTTTGATAAAGTGCCACTGATACCGCATGTAATAAACAGCCATTATTACACTTCATTTATTTTCTTTATGTACTCATGTACTCATGACGTAAAATATGATTGGTCTGTAATACCTCAGTCTTCTAGCCTAGAGGCCATGTTGTACGCAATGTACTATACAAAAATATATTTTGGGACATCTTCTCTTTCTTTTTAAAAAAAAAATAACTCGCGCATTAGGAATATATATAATAATAATAATAATCTTTATTGGTATAGACATTATCAAAATACATTGGAACCCTGCTTCCTGTGGTAGGTAACAACCTGTGTTACAGGAGACAGTGTCTTCACCCGTTTTATTACATGTACTATCTATACAATTAAAATACGGTTAAGAATGTGTGTGTGTGTGTGTGTGTGTGTGTGTGTGTGTGTGTGTGTTTTTGTGTGTGTGTGTGTGTTTAGTGTTAATGTGTGTGGTCATTGTAAAAAGGTTTCGGTTTGTGTGTAGTCTAGTGTAAGTAGCCATGTTTTCACCTTTATTTTAACTTGGTGATTTCCTAGCGAATTGATAAGGAGTGTTTTGTTAATTTTATTATATATGCGCGTGGCTAAATATAGATTTTGTCGCCTTGCTTGTGCAGTTCTACATTTCACAGGCTGACCAACATTGGTAATAGCACGTTTATTTCTGTTTTCGTAATTAATCGGTGTAATTTTATGCCGCATAATTGTTAAATTGAGAAGAAATAGTTGTCTTACTGTAAGTAGTTCACACTTTTCGTATAGTGTTTTTGTTGGAAATTTATATGGTTTAAACGTCATTACCTTAAGTAGTGATCTTTGCGCTCTCTCTAGTTGAATCATGTAGGTTTTACAGGCTCCTCCCCATATCGTTATACAGTAACCAATGACCGACCGTACCAATGAAACATAGACTGATCGAAGCAATTGAAAGTCCGCTACCTGCCGAAGTCTCTTAAATATCCAAATTAGCTTTCTAACCCGTGACGTGGTTTGTTCAATATGTGGTCGCCAGTTCAGCTTTGCGTCCAATATAACTCCCAAATATCTAATTGTGTCTTTTTTTGAAAGTGTGGGACACAAACAATTGCTGCTAGAGTTATGTGGAGGCTTACATCTGTGTACCTTAAGTGTTATTTCTGGTGGTTTAGTTTTGGCGAATGTGAACTGTACGTACGAGGTCTTTTGTACATTTAGGGTGAGCAAGTTCTTTTCCAGCCAGTGACTTATTTTCCGGAGGCCGATTGCAGCAGTTCTTTCCACCTCCTCCCAGGTTCCACCATGAAATATGACAGCAGTGTCGTCCGCATAGCTAAAGATTTTACCCATGTTTAGACACTGCTGGCACAGATCATTTACGTAGATCAGAAAGAGGCTCGGAGAGAGGCAACTGCCTTGCGGTACGCCGTACGTTACTCCAACCTCTTGACTAGTTGCTTCATTAATTTTAACCCTCTGTGTTCGGTCCATGAGGAAATCTGTAAAGATTCCGAGTGGTTATATCCCGTATCGTAAGGTACGATACGGGATAGAAACGATCACTAAGAACACCCAGACTCAGAACAACAATTTGTATATCACACAAAGTGTTGTCCCATGTGGAATTTGAAGCCACAACACTTGGCGCAGTAGAAAGCGGTGTAGCAACTGCTTAAACCACTAGAACAAGCGTGCAGTGCAGGGTGTGAATGATCACACTGGGCGTCTCCCTATCGGCGTTGTTTACGATTCAGTAAAGAACACTGAGTCACAGATTAAAATACTGAATGTGACTCTGTAGGTTAATCTATATTGCGTGACCGTGACTGTTTAGATGTCTGAATATGATGACTTTGGTGACTTATTGATAGATATTATAACTTCAATATCTACGACTCGGATCCGAACAATCATTAGTGTTTATGTATGCTGACATTCAGCTTATATAACCTGAACAATTACCGATACAGTACCGTCGTATATATTTTAATATGGTGACTATTGAATATTTAATTTGATTACATGAGCTATATCTCTAAATAAATATATTTCAATAGTATCACAAAATAACTAAAACATTTGAATTTTTCCTGCTACTCCAATAAAAGTGATAAAACGAAATGTTATTTATTCTATACACTTCGATCGATGTAATCAAAAAATCTAAACGACATGCTTGAATATAATTAATAAACCGACAATTTGTAACAAACCATAAAATAATTAATTTTAATAAAGTACATATCACCAACTTCAATGTACTTTGATAAAGTTTTTTCGGGAAAATTTATAATCCGAATTCTTAATTCATTCGTTTCCACTTTTAGGAATATTCCAAATTTGAATTGGATCAAATAGAAGTAGGTATTCCTGTCTATAGTAGAATTTTATTTTCCATTACAAAACAAAAACAATGGAATTGGAAACTTAATCTTATTTCTTTTAAGTTTAAAGAAATAGATAAAACTTAATAGCGCAAATAAAACCCTCAATCTAACACTTTTTATATGTTTTTAAGGAAAAACTTAGAGATGATCATGTAACGTTTTGAAAGTGACTGGAAATGCTTGCTTGAAATAAAAGCTTTTTGTTTTTGATTTATTTTATCTTTAACGAATACTAGCCAATGTTAACTGAATGAAGCTTTTGAACGAAACAAGTTCTCGTACATGAAATTATTTTGAGGTTTTACACAAAAAACTAAATGTAATCTTGTAAAAAACCACTTTGTGTAATCAAAACTATGACTTAAGCCTTGTTTATTTACAAACATACCGTCACAAGCATTGCAATTACCTAAAATATTTTGCATTCTATTCCTTAAAATTAATTATTGAAATGCTAAGCTTTTTTAGTGTAGGAAACAAAGTCAGCAAAAGTAATGAAGAACAGGAGAGGCCCGAAATTTCCTCAAGTCTCTAACAACATAATATATAACGTTTACTTAGGATTACATATCAATGACTCATTTCAGCTAGTCCAATGGAATATTTAATGAACAGAACCGGTTGACAATCTTGATATTATTGCAAAAACAATCAGGTACAAAAAATGTTCGCAGTATCTTACATGTTAGATATACCAAGTTCAAGTATTTCAATCCGAACGGGTATAAAAAGCCAAAGGCAAAAAAATAAGTGGATACTAATTTACATCCTCGACAAATAATTTTAAGTCATGGTACTTAGCGGTTTATAACTGTTATGTATTACCCACTGTTTTCGCAGTTTTGAATGGATCTAGTTGGGATCTAGTACCAGTTACCGAATCAATAAAAGTAAATAAAGTTTTTCACTTAATAAACGAGATATTTATCATATTGTCCATGATCTAGAGATATTGAAATATAATACACGAAAATAAACTTTTTAAATATACATCATATTTATAAGCAAAAACCTACTGGCCGCCCTAAGACACAGTTTAAGTTAAGAGAAAATGAAATACTAATAAGAGAGCTCTAGCTATGTACAGAATAAAGCTACGAGTTATTGCAAAGCACTTGTTGAACACGTACAAACACTATTTATATGTGTTCAACATTGTGCACTACTTGATAAAATGAATGTGTGCGTCTCAAGGTCAAGGTCGACACGTGGCGCCAAGCGGGTTTCTTAGGGGTGAGTAGAGGGGTGCGAAATGATGAGGGGAACTCTTTCCCCAAGAATATTTTATCAGTGCGATGTCAACTTTTCTTTCAAGGCATGTAATATTGAATTCAATTTTTATGATACGATTAATGAAATCACTGTCTCGTGTTTAATTAAATTCAACTCTCTCAGTAGTTGCTGAATCACCATTATTTATTCTTTTCTTGACAACTTCGACAACTTGACTAGTAAATACTATCTCGCTACATGTCGGATTAGTGTAACTTCATTTTAAGTGATTCACAAATGAGAATGTTATAATTACTGCTAATCTATAAACTAACATTCATCCGCGAATTTTATCGTGTGATTTTTCCTGAATTCATAGGTATTTCTAATTTTGAAAATGTCGAAATTTCAAATAACGGGGCAACCGTTTGTCCGTAATCAATGTAATCATCTTTTTTTCTTATTTCCTTCGTTCAATATTTTGTAAGCACCCATTAAGAAAGCATTCAAAATTTTATTTCTCTAAGAGAATTCTTAGATGTGAAATTTCAATTATAATTAGAAAAGCATAGCCCCAGTGGTTTGTTTAAACTCTGCTTTGATCTCAGTTATTTTTTATGATTTTTTACAAACAATGACATTTACAAACAATGCAACGAACTTTGTACTATATTTTTTTTACTGTATTTTTTTAGGATTCACTGACCAAATTTGCTTATCCAAGAATATTAAAGGAAAAAGGCAAAAAAGAGCTAAAAGACTAAAGAGAGAACATTGCATGGCTTCTTTGGCAACTTTATTTAATGAAACCATGTTCTCTTATTCCATACACATAATAGCAAAATTTAAACATAAATATTTTAAATATAAATATTTCGGACATCTTACACACAAGGTAATCCAGTCCCAAACTAAGCAGAGCTTGTATTATGGGGTACTAGACAACTGATATAAATACATAAACATACTTTTTTTTTGTAAATACATACATATTATACATAGAAAATACCCCAACTCCGAAACAAATATTTGTGGATTCCACAAATAATATCTGGTCCGACCCGGGAATCGAACCCGAGACCTCTTGATCAGCAGCCGCATACGCTAACCACTAGACCAACAAGGCAGTCACTATTTAAAAAATTACCAAAATCTTTCAGTGATGTTACTGTTTAAATAATATTAAGTACATGCACAAACCATATACCTATTCAGGTTTGAAAAATTTATCTCGCCACTTTTTTACTCTTAATGTTGTCATACCTAGTAATTTAAAAACTACCAATTATGATTTCAAAATTGTTCTACGTTTTAAGAAACTCCAGATTGTAATTAATGTTTTTGTTACTCACACTGTTAAACATGATTTTTGTAAATAAAAATAATATAATTTCAATTCCTGTATTTAACGTATTGTTTAATCCTATGTGTGTTAAGCTTTGGACTCTCACACTCTATTATTATTTGCTACTTACTAAGTTGTTACTATAACGTCATCTATATTCGATATCTCGAACTCAATGTTGCTTGGCTCGCTGGCGCTAACCAAGCAACTTCGGAGGTTTTAGTAACAGCAAGAACGGAGAGATGGCGCTATAATATAATTTTGTAAAATAGATGAAAAAGGTTTTAATTTCAAGATTTGAAGAACTAAAATCAATTGAAAATTGTAGCTGATCAGTCAAGACTGAAGAAAAAGGATTTTCAAAAACGATGACAACAATGGGCTATCGAACGACCGGGTGCCACGCTGTGCTCTCTCGGGAATTAGTGCGGAGTGAACACAGCTGGTGGTATCTCAGTTGTTCCCTAGTTCTTCTACTTCTACGCTCCTTAAGCACGAAGATTATTTGCCAGAAGAGAAGCTTATTGTATGGAACAATGGAGAAAATTCTTATTGTGAACTATGTTTCGACCCTGCTTTATTAAATTACATAAATATATCTCAATTTGAAATAAATAGGCACAGACAAAAGAGCTTCGAACTTCTTTCTCCAAACAATTACATAAACTGATATTTTTTCTTCAATAATTATAATTATGATTAATATTTTAATTCTTTTCTTTATTTTTAACAAGTGTCAGGAGATAAACTTTTTGTTTCAGCAAAAAGCAAAAAAATACATTCCCTTACATACCATTGACAGGACTATAACATGTTTTCAGTGTATTAAGGGTGTACCTTAGAGTGCAACGATGCAAGAAAATACAAGGATAAAAGAGTTAAATACATAATGTAGAATTGTATCTTGAGGTACAAGATAATATATATGGTAACGTTGCTTACAGTTAAAGATCTTGGTATAATTATGTGCACCATAGAGGGTAAATGCTTTATAACTTGTAATTGTTACTACAGTGGACCCCCGATAATCCGGCCTCTCTCTTATCCCGCACCCCCTATAATCCGACTAGTATAATTATAATTATTGAAAAAAAATTAATCGAATAGTAGGTGCAATAATTTTTTTGTAAGTTCTATAACATTAATGGCGTTAATTTTATATTAACACCGTAAGCTATCAATTGATTTGTTTAATTTACTAAATTTGACAATAAATAATTATGATTTAAAAGATGAATTTATCATTGAATTTCTTATTTCTTAGATTACAAGGTACTCTTGTTCTTAAAAAATTCCGGACGATATGAGGTGTTAGGCAGCACTCTATAATCTGTCAATTTCGATAGTCCGACACTGCCTTGCAAAACGTTTGTCGGATTATCGGGGGTTCACTGTATTAATGTTATGTACACTTTTGTTGTGTTGTGTATATTTTTTTATTTACAAGAAGATGCCATTTATTTCTTTATTAACTACAAAAATATGATTAAGAAAGTAGTATAGGTGTTATAAAACTAAGTTTTTTTTACAAAATTAGAAGAACTTATAACTAGCTATAACAATCATGTATACGATGATAATTATAATAATAATAAAAATTTGTTATGTTAGTTAAGTACATATTTA
Organism: Phragmatobia fuliginosa; assembly: GCA_932526445.1. Classification (NCBI taxonomy): domain Eukaryota; kingdom Metazoa; phylum Arthropoda; class Insecta; order Lepidoptera; family Erebidae; genus Phragmatobia; species Phragmatobia fuliginosa. The sequence goes on along the minus strand of OW052074.1, from coordinate 9,806,452 downwards.
AAATAAAAAGATTATGTATCTATATTTCAAATCTAAATCTAAAATTAAATTTTAGATTGAGATTTGAAATAAATAACAAATAAAGTGTGTATTTTAAACTGTCCGAACTAAGCCGATGTTACTTTTTGTTTTTTTTTTATATTATAAGCCTGCCAAAATGACTGTACTCTGCCTGATGGCAAACATGAGTAGAATGTGGCAGATTTTATATCTTTCAGTAGGTATTAGATATATGTATTTATATATTTATACATAATAGGTTGATTGGCATATTTTTAATTACTACTAGCAAGAATGTTGATCATGTTTAAAAGCTGTACGTGACTAGACGAATATACATAGAAATATAATGAAACTAACTAAAGAAACTCTTTTAAATATATGTTAACATTTTTTTAAAATTAGAAGAATTTTGATTTAAGTAGGCTATCTAAAACAAAACAAAGGAGGCAGGTCTCTATCTATCTCAGTCATAATACATCAATGTCCTCAGTAAAGGACCTCTTCCATTCCTAGTGCAGTATAGTAGAACTTAGAAGGTACAGTCCGTACAGTACTATACATAGGTGAATTAGAAGTTAAACACTACTGCTCTGCTACTGTTAGTTTATATAAGACAGCTCATATGCTGGGACTATTTTTGCTTCCAAGGAGACTTATAGGGCTAGATACTTATGTATCTGATCTGATTTCTGATCCGATGATAGAATAATCATCATTTGATCACGAGAAATGTTAATGTAGCTCGTCTGTGAAGCGTTTTTAGTTTACAAATACAATTGCATACAACTTTAGTTATGATAGTGAGACAACGGAACCCGGAATGAACGTTACCCCACTGATACTACAATCAGTCCAAGTGTGTGGGTATCGCACGTTCATTCGTAGGTACATCAACGCTGCGCAATATGCGTGCCGTTATTATTTAGCGTGAGAGAAAGTTGAATGATGAAATATCTATTCCTGTCAGGGTTGCCAACAATCCTTCATAACATTCTATACTGATGCTCATAACACAAGTTAATTCTACTAATAGGGTTCGGGAATTTGTCTAAGTAATAAGATAGACCTTGAAAAGAGAAACCGGGCTTAGAAGTGTAGTAGCTCTGTGAGATAGTTTAGTAGCTCTATTATATGGAATAAGATCAACTGGAATCTGCAATTATTGTTATTGATGTACTACTCAAATATAGTACAAATATAGATATACATATATCTTCTTCCTAGCCTTATTCCCAATATTATTTGGGGTCAGTTACTAGTTCGACCGGTTTTACCTGAATATCAGTTTTTCCACGGAGCGACCTCCGCACCCCCAAGGGAGAACTGAAATTTGAAGGTTGAACTAGTTGTCAGTAAATTTGAGGGCACTGATGTTCATGACAACCGGGACGGACGGCTTTACGTGCTCTCCGAGGCACGGGCGTGAATCACCGCCAAACTTCTAAACTCCAGACTGCTATTAGGAATTTCCTAAAAAAAAACATACTTATATTACCCGAATTAATCCCGCTGTACAAGAAAAACATGAATGTATGTGAAATATAACTTCTTATACCTATATAAAATTCTCGTGTCGCGGTGTTTTAACACTTACAATTTATACATATGACTGTAGTGGAAAGTACTGTTAACCACCCATGTCCTTTGTACCTAATCATTGCTCTGTGATGTTGACGTGTGATGTTTTGTCCATAGTATACTTGTACTTAGACATATTTGTATCTTTTATAGGAATAAATTTATTATTAATATAAACAACAAACTTCATTTGCCAGAAAAGTACACTTGTAGGAAAATAAAGCACATGAAACTACATTACATATTTTCAGCCTTTTGTATACTACCTAACAAATCATTTAGGCATATTATTTTCTACAGAGACATAGGTATGACAGGCGCTCTCCAATATTGAGACATTGCACTTTTGGCCATACCAATGCGTCTCCTTATCTCTTTTTCGCATAATCTAGTTTTGCTGGTGTTGGAACCCAGGTACACGAAGTCCACCACCACCTCATTTCTGAGTTTAGCAGTTCTGTCAATCTCCATGACTAAATTGAAACTACTTGTACATAAATAACTCCTTTTAGACTTTCGCGACTTTTATACATACTCATGTTTTTTTTTAATTGTACACGTTTTACATGACACTATTAAAATGCTTGTTTTATATTATAACCAATTCAAAGGAGAAACCCGAAATCCATACAAACTTGGGCCTGGCGTTACAGTGCTAGAATTTGGTCATAAATTACAATATCTATGACGATTTCACGAGCCTAATTTTCAGGTCTCCCAGCAATGGCCAAATTGGTAAAATCAGACTATGTTTACATTTTAGGTTATGTTTATTATTTGAGTTATTTTAATGAAAAATTGGCCAAGTGTGTGTCAGGCCACGCATAAAATAGGGTTATGTATTCACCCATAATTAAATCGTGCCCAATAGATAATTAATAATAATAATAAATAATAAATATTTCGGACATTTTACACACAACGCCATCTAGTCCCCAAACTAGACAACTGATATAAATACATAAACATTTTTTTTTTGTAAATACATACATATTATACATTGTTGTATTTGCTTATTATTTCTTTATTTTTGTACGAAGTTTTCTAAGTCAGCTTATTTCACAAGTTAGGCCTTTATAACTTCTAAAATAAAAAAGTTATCAAAACCGCTATAATGTTCTATAACATGAAAAACACGATTTGATACATTTGTGTTTTTCTATGGCATAGTCACATTAATATAAAAATGCAAAACTACCCTTTCATGCTATATTTAATGCTGCCAGTTGTAGATATTTTCAATTGCCGCCATTGTAAGTAGTTGTGTCACGATTCGCTGGCCAGACTCTATTTACATTGATTAAAATACCTATTAAAACAATAATTTATACTAAAACAAAGAAGTATTATTTATTTATAACAGTATCGATTTCCACTAAATCGATCCTATTTTAGGAATGCTACGTTTGTGGAGCTAGTTACGTATATTGAAATAAGTGTTGTAGAGGTTTACAAAGATTGTTTGAAACAATAGAATTCTACTTATTTTCTACACTTGGCCATTGCAAATGAAGCTAAGATTTCGATAGGTTAATCAAGCAAAATAGACGAATTTTTTGGTACATATCCCATTCGTGTAACGCTTAGGCCCAGAATCGGGTTTCTCCTTTTACAGATTAACGTTTTTATTATTTTATGGACGATTAGTAACTGACTTAATGTGCGCTGAAAGCTATTTCATGAATAAATAAATTTTAATTCCATAAAAACACTATAGTATGTACGTAGCGTAAAAATATAAAAATAATAATTGTAATTATTATTTTTGGCACCCCTATTTCCTATGTTTACGTTACATATTTGTTTTTTTTTCGCATAATAGTAGTTTTAGGGTTCCTTAACAGAAAAGTACATATGTCAATTTTTTATTAATTTTTATATGAACTGACAATAGTGATACTTAAAAGTTAACGTGTATTGTACGACTTTTAACGTAATGAAACTTTTAGTATTATAAAAATAATGCATAGTGACGACTCAGAAGATATTTTTGACTTCTTTCTTTTAAGGCTGGCACAACTTGAGATTAACATGCTTAATAAAATAAATATATAGATACTAGATGACTGTTTTTGTTGTACCTTTACAACAACAATCGTGAATAACGACGCGGGGTGAAGCTTAAAGTCTACTCACGTCACTTAGTAAAAAGTTTTTGTTTAAAATTACAAACAGACACTTGAATTTAATTTTTATAGATAGTTGCTTATTACGGTTGATTACAATAATCACTAGCTCCTACAAATAATACAATTAGTGTTCTGTTCAGACCCTAAAGACTCTCCTTATAAGTAGTGTCATTTAATTTCACATCACCTACATATAAGTCACACGACTCTTCTCGTTAAGTAAACGTGTCTCGATCGGGTCACTTGACTTTACACAAAAATGGCATCTTTTATTAACTGTACAATCTTTTTGGGTTGAAATTATAATATTTTACGAAATTGCACATATTAAATACGATTTTAATTTTATAGACATTATTTTTATATTCAGTATATTTTTATCGTATTGTAGTTATGTTAATAGTACCTGGGTGACCGAGCATTGCTCGGTTACTACTATTTATATATTACTATATATATATACCAAAGAAACACGATAGCACAAATACTGTCATGTCATGCAGGCACCATACTTCGTTATGCGCTATTCATTATGTGTCTACGCCGTATTCGCCCACATATTAGTTATGCGCGCAAACAACAAACATGCCATCCACACTTCGAACTAGTATGCCAAATAAGCATCAAATAAGGCAAATATGTGTGTTGTAGAGATGTGTCATTGTCATTTTTATGGTGAACGAAACGAATATACTCTCCACACTTCGCCGTATGCGCGCGGATATCCCGCATAACGAATAGCGCTTAACGAAGTGTGGTACCTGCATAAGGATAACCTTCTGAGAGAGGGTAGTGCCGACCCGGTCGAGCCGACTGAAATCAGCGTTGCTCTGCATACAATACTACCTTTGTATATAAATACCTTTTAAATTTCAGGTTGTTTTATTCTTTATATTTTATACTAAATTGCAATTCTACATGAATCCAATAACTTCCCTGGCTGTTAGCTTCCTAACATTTATTTATGGCCTAAACTCAGTATCCGATTATTTTCAAAACTGCTGTTTCACTAGTTATAATATTAAGTATTAAGTCAAATATCCTAATTGAATGTCTCCTTTTTACAAGTGCACTGTGCTGTATATTAAGTTTTTTACACACAGATACCCCATCTGTGTATTCAACCAGACTATTCACACATTGTCAAATGATTTAAATATTCTTGTTGTTATAAACTTAATGAGGAAAAAAAATAGTTATCTGTTAGTTAAAAAGCGCATCTGAGTACATTTATTATTGGAAAATATATTAAATGCTCAGAAGAACTGAACTTAGTGGTAATTAAATAGTAATACTTAGATATAAACACACTTTTTTTAATACAACTGTTCTATTTATCCTATATTATGAATATATATACTGTGTCTCGGAAGACTTTACAAACATATTATACATAAAACGGATACAAATAATATCCAGATCTTATCTTATGTTCTAAATGCACGTATTAACACTTTCTTTTCTTAATAAATGGGCTAGTTATTTCCTACACGGCTTCCTGTCGAATAAATAATTTTATTAGAATGGAGGAATAGGCACTCATTATTTCCTACGTTTTCAGAAACTTTTCACGGTAGAAATATAAATAAATAAATATTTTGGACATCTTAGGGCCACAGCACACTAGCTACTTTTAGCATCGGCGATCGGCAACTAGTCGCTTTTTAGAAGCTAAATACGGCGACCGAACGCTCTACACCGCACACTTAAAAACGCCAAACGCGGAGATTGAGTCGCTTTTTAGAAGCGCGACACAGCAGCTGAATGCTACTCTCCGCACACATTCGGATGCCGATAGCATCGATTTGGCATCTGAGCAGTCGCTAAAACGCGCGTTTCCGATACCGCAATCGAACGCAGGAAGTCGCTAAAACGCGATGCAGCATCGATGCAGTCGCCAAATCGCCGATAGCCGATGCTAAAAGTAGCTAGTGTGCTGTGGCCCTTACACACAAATCTAACTAGTCCCAAACTAAGCTTGTATTCTGGATACTAGACAACTGATATAAATACAGGATGGACCAAACGTTAATTAAAATTTCAAATGATGGTTTAAAAGAAATTGGTTATGTGAGAGAGTGATCATCCATATTTGGTCCTTGACTATTTAGACACTGCTGCAAGTTGGAGCGAAAATTTTCAATGACGGCCTCACAAGTGTTTCGTGAAATATTATGCATTTTCTCATGAATATTTTCCTTTAATTCCTTTAGGGACTCTTGGTTGTTGTTCAAAACTTTGCTTTTAAGGTATCCCCAAAGAAAGAAATCCATTGAGGATCCAGGCTACGAGGTGGCCAGTTAATGGCACCTCTTTTGGAAATAACTTTTGTTCAAAAATTTCGCAAACAGCGCTGAATGAGTCGTCGGAAGTGTGGCATGTTGCCCCATCTTGCTGAAACCACGATCGTTGATTGAAACCGTGGAAATCCTGTAGCGCTTGATAAAAAATAGTTTCGTAGCAAGGCAATTTACCGCTCTGTATTCACTGTTACAGCATTTAATGAGGCGATCTTCAAAAAAGTATGGACCAATAATGCCTCTTGCTGACAAAGCTGCCCATACAGTAAGTAATCTTGGGTGAATGCAGGTCTTTGATGCTTCAATTTAGGATTAGTTTCATTCTAATACTTGCAATTTTGCCAATTCACATGCCCATTTAGATGGAAGTGTGGCAAAAAATGTTGGTAAAGCTGGTGAACCTCTTTAACATTTCGTTTGCAAATGGAACCCTGTGAGCACGATCTTGATGGCTTTAATTCCTGTACCTCTTTCCAATTACACTCGGTTCCTATTGGTCTAGGTGTGATTTTAATTATCCTATCTTAGGCATGCCATCAAAAAAAAACGTTTATATTATCGGTTAGATAGTTTCGGATTTGATCGTGAGCAGCAACGTGATACGTGAATTATATTAATAGAGACATAGATACATTATAATATAAGTATATCCTTGTTTTATTCATACGCATTTTCTTTTCGCTACTTATAGTCATGTGACTTATACAAATAATACATATTATAATAAGTATATAAAAATTCAAGAAAAGGGAGCTAAAATTTAAGGTTTATTCAGTGTGTCTTAATAGTAATGTGTAGGAACGGGTATTGTGTCCCCTCCAATACAAAGAGAGAAGGCACCGACCAGGCGAGGTAGGTAATTGTGTCTGGAGAGCCACGGCCCAACTGCTGATGTTATATATTTTTTTTTTTTTTTAAAGACAACTCCCGCATATATGATGATATGCTAATAGTTGCGAGAATTCTATATCGCGGTTCAGGATCCATAGTTACTCCGTGGTTCAGTGTTTCTTCGGTAGATTGCACTGTTGCATCTTTTAGCTTGCGCTGTATCTGAACGTCGACACAGTAATAACTAATAACTATAATTTGTTTATAATTATTAAAAATAATGAAAAAACACTGTTTTAAAAACTCATTGAAAGCACTACACAACATTTTGTAATAATCGACTTACTAGACCTAGGGCATAGACTGCGTTACGTTACACACTTACCCCCGTTATTCACACATATGCAATGTTTCTGTTTTCTTTTATTAAATTTACAATCTAAAAGTTGTAAATATCACAACCGTTGCTCAATGTTCAATAATGTTCATGATAAGGATATTATAATCGTATTATTTGGAGACCGCAACTTCGTCTACGTAGCATTAGTTCTTCATAATATGGATATTACATAAGTCATACATTTTGTCCGAGCTAATAAATCTGGGCATAACATCAAGGACAAAATGAATACAACGCTATATTTGGTTCCTATATGCACTAGCTCCGCAACATCGCTCAGTACAAAGGGGCGGGGGCGCACCCAGCTCTTTCCGGGACCCGGGAGGCTACTGTGACCTAGGAATTAAACCGACCACGCTAAATAGGTCTCTCAGGCCTTCGTTGGCGAGTCTGCGCAACTGATTGCTGTTATTGTGTGCGATGAATATTCACATTTATCGACGCAGCGCAATGCAGATAACTATTTCAAGGTATTTCTAGTTACTGTTATAAATGCATGAATCTTTTATGATCCGATATCATAACTGACACGAAAACGACACTAAGACACTTGTTTAAGCTAATGCTTAAAATGAAACATCCTGATTGAAAGTTTACGAGGAAAAGTTACACGGGTACATCAATGATCCTTAGAATAGTTAAGATTATTACGTCTTAAAGATCTTAAACGTAGGTAAATAAATAAATACTCTCCGATCAAAATAGTGTTCTGCAATGTTATAAATGACAATTATGCAGAACACATGACATTACCTTTATGAGATGAGGTGTTGGCGTCTTCTAGTCTAAATATTGTTGGCTTGGTAGTAGTAGATCAAAGCCAACACACATGCCAACTGTTTCTGGCACATCCCTCCATTGCATAAACAAGGGTATGACGAGCAAGGGCACACTGATAGTGTCCTAATTAAGTACACATTGAACTACGATCTACGACGTTACAATCTCAGACGTGAGAAAATAAATAATCTCGAGGAAGGTTATTTGCTAAAACTAAGATGTTACTCTAATAATATGTAAAGAAAAGTTACTCGTACTAAAACATAAAAAGACAATCACATCTTTCTCTTTCTCTAGCTTTTATTATTCCCAAAATTATTTACGGTCGGCTACTAATTTAACCGGTTTAATCTGAATATCAGTTTTTCCACGGAGCGACTGTCATCTGACTTTTGCAACCCTGAGGAAGAACTGTACTCGAAGATTGAACTAGTTGTCAGTATATTTAATGGTACTGACATTCCAATAAAGATTGCTCGTAACGATTGGTAAATGTTCTCGACAATCGAGACTAATTTCCATACTCCGGACTGTTATTAAGAAGCAAGCTTGCAAATAAATCCTAATAACACTTTCGGCTCGACCTAGGAATTGAACCCGAGACCTCTTGATCGGCGGTCGCATACGCCTACCACTAGATCAACGAAGTAGTAATTATATCGTGCAATGCGTTTATAGATATTGGATGTACACTGCGTTATTAGGTTCATATATCTGTAGCATTTTAAATTATGTTTACGAACAAAGTTTGATATAAAACTCCTTGCAATTGCACACTGACATACCGACGAAGACCTTGGCTAAACGCCAACCGGCACTTTAAACCTGGCTTGACTTAACTTGGTCTTTTTTCATTATTATTGAAGTACTTAAATTTACAAATTTATCATAAAGGATGTGTGAAAATCATGTTTGAGAAAAAATTATGAATTGAAATAACATGTACCTACAGCTGTAAAGTTAACCACGTGTCATCACACCTGCTTTCACGAAAGGGTAGGTAGAAGCTTATTAAGTGTGCCCCTTAGCCAAGTTGCAAACGTTTTTCGTTTTCCATTCTATTTTTCTATTCACTTGTTTCATTGGCTAATGTCACTCAGTCAAGTCATCGACACAAAATATTGGCCAATTAAACAAGATGATAAAGAATAGAAAATGAAAAGTGTTTGCAACTTGGCTGGGGGCTGGTAAGATTAAATTACGTGTCACTCAGAAAGCAACCCTATTATCAACAACCGAACCTTATTATTAATTAAAGATGGGCAAATTGAGAATAAATGGAATCTACAATCTTATTGGAAAAATGCTACTTTTCAAATCGTTATCAGTAGAATATTTAAAAGATAAAAAGCCGTCTTCGCTTTGTGTTATTTGCACATTAACATTTTGGATTTCATAACTGCGTTTTTTCACTTCAAGTTCACGGTCATCTGGAGCCTAGGAAGCAACAACTGGATCGATCGAGGGTGCAGCTCTGCTCTCACATTGCGACCTGCAACCCTGACATGAAGGGTGAGGGGTGCGGGCTGTAGAGGTGGTATCGGGTGAGGGGTGGAAGGGGGAGTGCGGAGGCTTGCATCGGGCCGCCGGGCTGCACTGAACAGTTATTTCGGTGCAGCTGATCGGCCGCAGTCGCTCGACGCGCCTCCGATAGTGCGCGCGCCACGGTACTTCCATCGACTTACGCCTCTGTCCGTCATTAAAGAAATCGCCACCGTTTACTTTGTGCGTTGAATATTTATGTCCAAAACGGTAGTGGTCTGGCTCGTCTTTGCCATCGCACCTGTTGCACCAGCTCTCGCGAGGTGAAACCGCGTGGAAAACTCTTTTTCTCGGTAGCGGACGCGTCTACTTTCACCGTTCACATTCCGCAGTAGGGGCTTTTGCACAAAACCAGTCTCCACAATAACTTTTGATCATTGTCACGTGCCAAAATTAGGTTTAACTGTGCGATAAGAGATCACTGATATGATGCACATTAGTTGCTATACCTACCTACTATGCGGTAATGTATAAGATTACTCTATTATGTAGTAGACTATAATGTAGGTCAGGTTATAATGTAATGAGAAATTGCTCAAATAGTTAAGGAGGGTGAGATCAAATAAAGATATTAACCAAACGAGCGTACCATATGTAACTTTTCGGTTTCGGTAGGAGACTGTTATTCTTCACGTTGTTTTTTATATAAATTCTTATCCTTTGTTCGATGCTGAGACCCTAAGACACTTAAAGTACCTAACTAATCAAATAAATTACACGTGCCAAATCAATTGTTTTTAATACATCATAAGATGTCGAAAATATAGGTACGTAGATATGCAGTAGCTGGCATTTGGCCAGGGATGCATATACGAAGGTCATTCGGGTGGGATGCAATGCGGGAAGGGGCTAGAGAAGGGTGGGAGTGCGGAGGGGGAAGGGGGCAGGGGTAATGGAATGATTTAACAGCGCAGGTGCATCCGGGACCTCAGAGTTCTACATTTATGTCCATCACATATGAGCCTCGCCCAGTTTTGCGGGATCGTTAGTCGCGTAAATACCTCGTTGATCGATATAGTGACTCTAAGTGGCAGTTATCAGTGATATCTAAGGTGATCTTATTTTACTAGTTAAATCATTATTTATCACAATAAAGATACATCCCCTCTACTTTAGACTCACATCGTGTTTTAGAACAAAAGCCACTACTTCTGTCGAATCTTCGGCTCTGAAAGAAGTTGAATCTTCAGTAGTTCTTATATTTTGTTAACGATTTTGAACAATCACTGCAGTGCTACGTAGTATCATTTAAAATTTCTGTATTGAAAACTCTTGGTTAACTTGCATGGATAATATAATAACCAGTTAAATTGCTGTTCATCTTTAACTGCTTACGAACACTATCAAAACGTAGTGTTTGATTGACAGTCCTAAGTAGTCATAACTATCACTTTCATTTACTCGAGCACGCTGTCCGCCAGTCGCTAACGTAATAGAAAGGCAGTTTCAACAACATAATTGATGTGAAATGACAACCGGTATCCAAAACTTTTCGTATGGAGAGATTGCGAAACGTACACAGTACGCATGTAAAGGCAGGAGCATACTTGGTAACTTTCGCTCGCGGGACCATTGACCGTGGCTCGACTTTCTAAACCATTTCGTAACAGCGGTGATCGCCCCGCGGCTGGCCATTGTAATTCACGATACGCCTCGACGCGACACGCGATGTTATTTCTAACTTTATCGAGAAGTTTTTGCAAATCTATAGAAAGTGAATTTTGTTGTTGCAATTCAAAAAAAAAGATTTTTAGTTTAGTAAACTAAAAATGTGTCCACACGAGACTACGGCGTAGAATGACCGTAGACCCTGTCTTACAAACATTCTAAACAGATTATTTTTTTTAAAACTGAATGGCAAATAAACATTTAAATATATTTACATACTTTTGGATAGATTGAGACTGTATAGAAACGTTCAATATGAAATCTTGATTACTCTTAAATTTATACAAATAGAACCCTAAAATATATATTAGCTAGTTATCTATACAAAAATCACCACTTTAAAGCAAATAAACAAAATTAAACGAAGGGAAGACTATTCATCATTTAAAATTTATGTTACCGCTTGCCCTTGATATAGTTGGCCCTCGGTGAATGCGACCTAACCCTGACCGCTTCAGTTCTAGGGAGCCTAGAAAATGTCCTTGGGCTGTTTGCCAAAGCACCTACCCCCTCCCTTCGTCGATCGGGAGTTCAGTACATGCGTACAGGAAACGATCGATACTGCAAGCGTCATTGGTTAATACGTGACTTATTTCGGCCAATTTGAACTGGCAATTAACATTGAGCAGTAGTTTCTTTTCCTGTAATTTTCTATGATAGTTACGAGTAATAATTATTACTAATTATACACTTAAAATATGTCTTTAATTTCAAAACTCATTTAAAAATTGCTGTAATGAATACAAACATATTATGATTACAAAGCTAAGAATCTTACTGAAATGGCTTGTACATGTAAGAAAATAAGATGTAAGCATTAATATATACTTATTTGTTAATTTTAGGTAGTTAATCAAAACATAGAAGACGGCTTGTCACTTATGTTATTCATGGTTTATAAATAGTTTTCGTTTTGAACAAACCAAACAGAACTAACTGATCGTAAACTCAACGTGCAAATGACACATAGTAATCTCGTCTCGGCCCAGGGAGTCCGAAAATACACCTATGTGTCCTCGCCCGACTCTCAAGAGTTGTGACTCGAGCCCATCCGAACTATGTACACTATAATACCTAAGGTTCGTAGCTCAGTGTATCACAGCCTAATTAATTAAAGCGTCTCATTCTGAAACTCAGCCAAATGCAGTTGCAGTGTTTATTTATCACTTTAAGACAGTCACTATGGATTTTAAAGAACTTAAAATAGTAATCGTAATCCACTTGAGATTACGATTACTTGGCATTGAAACCATGCATGTTTCAATCAAATGATATTGTTTCATTAAATTAATTGTTAAAATATATTTGTTTGTTCTGTTTACTTTAATTAAGTCAACAGAAAAATCTAAATTTCATTATAAATTATTCTGCCGTGTTTAACGCCTTATAAGAATAGTGATTTTAGTAGTAAAGTAAAAGCGTAAAAATGTTTTAAAACAATGCCTGCCAGTCATTTTAAATTATGGAATACTTTACGGCTATAGGATGTGTTTTTATCGTAAAACTGGAATTTCCCATTCTTAATTAACTAGCCATGAGTAGAAGAAATAGAGCAAAAACCGAACAGTGATGAATGTTATTTTTTTTTTAATTGCCTCGGTGGTGCAGTGGTAGCGGATGCAACTGCTGTGCTTAAGGTCTCGGATTCGATTCCCAGGTCAGACCAAATGTTTGTTTCGTAGTTTTTGTGTTTTCTATGTATAATATGTACGTATTTACAAAAAAAAGTATGTTTATGTATTTATATCAGTTGTCTGATACTAGACATAATACAGGCTATGCTTTGTTTGGGACTAGATGGCGTTGTGAGTAAGATGTCCGTTTTTTTTTAGATCGAAACATTATAACTATATTATTACATTAGCAGATCGTGTTTTGAACAGGAACCGCGGGTATTCCTCACAAATGTGGAAGGGCATCAGCTGATTGAATGCACAAAGCGCAACGTTGATGAGCACACGTGTCAGTGAGTCAGATTCACAGCTCGCAGTTTAGACCGGCGCGACTCGTGAGTCAACCGGCCTTGGGCTCGCATACTATAAGCGTAAACCCACTAAACACTAAATAAAATATTATTTATTAGTCCAGTGGCGTACCAACGAAAAGTGACAGCAGAGCGAGGCCATTGTGATTATGGAACATTACCTATCTACTCTTACACAATTTATATTGAAATACGGATTTCTGATCGCTGTATGTGATCCCTCGCGTAAAAGCAATTTATTCATTTTTCCGGAAAAAATTCTCGACATATTCTCATGGAATTAGCCGAGCTGTCAATGCATACTTTATGGCAGCGCATAAATAAGCTGACCCAATACAAATTAATATAATATGTGTTGGGTCAGCTTATCTATGCGCTGTCTATCTACATATAATTGAAAATTTATACGAGTGTAATTATCAAATAAATTATTTTTTTGAGAAATGAGAATTAAAATTTAATTACGTAGACATTTAGGTTGAGACAAAATTAGTAATTGTATCCGTGGGGGGTGAAGGAAGAGTTGCTGTAGATTTAGAGACGGCTATAAAATAATAAAACGTGTCTGCAATGTTTTCGCGTGTCGCCGTGAGTTGGCCGTAGAAATGGAACGTCTATTTGTGGAGCTCGAGGCCCGCTCGCGACAATATTGTAGCCGATATACGAGCCTTACTTACGACTGTTAACAACTCTTTACCGTTCCGTTATCAGGTGCTTATTTAAAAGTAATATAACCTTAAATAGATATTCCTATTTCCTTCCAATCGTTCATTAGTTCATTCTAAATGCAATATGTGCAATGCAATCATGCATCCAGATGGCAGAGTGCGTGGTGGCCTAGTTACCGATGCATCTGGCGTGCGCGCTCTTATCTGCACCGCTCGTTTGTTTGCGGTCCGCGTCGCGAACTCTGTCGTGTGCATCCAGATTCCGAGCTGATATGTTCTCAGCCCACGACAATAGAGAAGACAAAGTAGAGCGTGGACGCTCTGTAGATGAAAGCGAGTGCGAAAGTGGTATATGTGAAACCAGAATGAGAAATTTGGAGGGGCGCGAGTGGCGTGAGTCTGCAGCTAGGTGGGAGCACGGAGCCCGCTGGGTACCGGCGCGGTGTGGTTGCGTCAACTGCGGCTCTCGCGGCCCTGTTGGCAGAGTGGCTGCGTATTTCAAGCCGGGCTGCGCGCTGCACCGACCGCTTTGCGAAACCGTCGGTTATGCAAGGCGTGCCGCTGCCAACTCGCGGTTACTCGTATACCGCCGCGCCGGAAGGAAAAGTGGAACGCGGCGCAGTGGTGCGGCCGCGCGCGCCGCCTCTACACGCCCCGCGTACTCCAGTGAAGTGCCTCCTAGTGTCGTGTCAGTGTCGCTTCTAGAACGTTGGAATTGTGTTGCGCAAGTCCTACGCCTACAGCGGGATTATTTTAAACTAGATAATTACTGGGGGCACGACCTCAATCCTCGACTCGGGAGTCGGCCGCAACCCCCAGTAATCTGTACAATACATTTGTGTCTCTCGACACGTGCAACAGCACGATGCATATCACGTGTTAAACATACTTAATCCAATAACTCATATCGCTGTGCATGCTAACCTTATGACTGGAATGTATGCCATCTACTATGGTTTCTATGTTCATTATTTCACATTGCATCTATGCTTAAGAGCCCTTCCCGTTTGCATGATTTTATTTCACTAATATGTAGTCAAAATATTATTATACTATATGTTCAAAGAAAGCCATTAATACACAACTAGTAATGTAAATGCAAAGTATCGCATTCAAACCGCTTATTAAGTGCCTTAATTTTAGAAACCGAATGCTGACGTGTCAAAATGCCCGTTTTGTGTTACGAAAAGTGCCTACCGTAACGGATATGGATTATAAAATGTTTGTGATGGCAATTACCGCCGGATGACTGGATGTTGCCTAGAGAGGGAAAGTGTCCGGTGGACCGTAACTGCTTCCTCAAACTGTGGCTGCATAGACGCAGCTCATAACTCATGCACACTCACTGCGCTCAGTAAAAGTAACTACTGTTAGTGGTTCAAATTCTAAGCCGTTCGCTTACTTATTAGCATAAATGTACACTATGATTCGCTATTCAAATGCCATATAATCGATTGTTTGCAACACCGCCCATGCGTTCAAGGGCATATTAATAGTGTCTGCCGCTAATGAGCGGACACATTTATCATGTATACCGGGTCCCATGCGCGCAATTGCACAATGCAGCTTATCTAGCGCATGAGAGCCAGCAATTATTTGTCCCACTTTCTTAAAGCGACCGATTTAGTCGATCTTACAATTACATCTCTACACTTTCAAGCCGGTTGATAGTCGTGACATAACGCCGGGCCCCTGTAAACGAGTTTGTAATCACGTTACATTCACTTGCTAGAGTTACGATTTCAACTAATGTTTTATTAATTAAATAGTTGCATTATAATAACATAAGAACTATGCGGTATCCATTCATCTCTTTCTCACTTACAAAATAAGCGTTTAGTTTATATGGAATGGTGATAATATATCTCGTGAATAATGGCTGTGCAATAGAACGGTTGCATGTGATTACGTCAGAAGTGCACTGAGTGCAAGCATACCTGGCGTGGAGGCGGTTAGTACTAAAGCCGTGCCTAGCTAACCTAACCTCGCTGCCCACATACCTACTCTACCACCCATGAGGATTAAATGCATACAATGTCACTCGTAATTGCTTTATACTTGAGTTGGTATATAAATATTACACTTGGAATTCCTGTAAACTTATGAAATTTTAAAGCATAATAAATGTCTTTAATTTATAAAATAAACGATTACCCGCCGTTTTGTTAGTTGCGGGCATGACATTTATGATTTTTAATCAAATGGGATGTTGAAGTTGACATTAGATCACATACTAAGTGATTGTTCACGAACTTCAAAAGTTGTTTTTTAAGACGATGTATTGTTTACTTTAAGTAAGTATAAAACTTTTATAAGTTTTAACAGTTTAAAATAAATTAAAAATTGCATTCTTCTTGCATTTTCTAAGGGCAAGTTAACATAAAGTATAAAATGTAAGTTTCACATGCCTAGTAATTATATTTTATTAGGTAAATGCTTACTTAAAGTAAACAATACATCGTCTTAAAAAACAACTTTTGAAGTTCGTGAACAATCACTTAGTATGTGATCTAATGTCAACTTCAACATCCCATTTGATTAAAAATCATAAATGTCATGCCCGCAACTAACAAAACGGCGGGTAATCGTTTATTTTACTGTCATAAATAAATCTTCAGTCTTCAGCAATATATGGTACAACAACTAAATACAATAATACATTTTCAAGAACTTAAACACGATTAAACAGCTCGGTTGGATGGTGGGTTAGGTCGGTTTGAGCAAGGCCGCCACTATGAGACTCTGACCTACTTGCGCGTGCTCACCTTTGTTCCACGCCGTCAAGCAAAACTCAATCTTATCAACATCATGTTCATTGCTACCAAGACTCGCTACAAAAGCATCTATTTAATTACATACTTTAGTTTTTGTTCATATGTTTCTGTTTAACATTTCGTTCTCTAAGCAAATATACAATAATTTTCCTCCTGCATCAACTAATTATTCTTACAAGCTGGATTAAACCCTTCACCCATTTCATATTCTATACTATACATTCTTATAAATAAGTAAAAGGAAAGATCAATAAGATATAATATTATAAAAAATAATTTAGTATATAAAATATATATTATATAATTATATGTTTCCATAAGAGGTTCTAGTGTATCAACGTCATAAATAGAATATCAAAAGGGTGAAATGATAATAATGTTAAAATATGTGTTGTCGAGTTAACTATTATCTATAAGTAATTGCAAAATTGTGCCAACGCCGCTATCGTAGTACATAAAACAGACGTTTAGAACTTTGTACTGTTCTAGCATATTACGTATACAAATAAACTTAGTTATAATAGATGCAACACGTGTCGTTTAACACAAGGTCTCTTCTCTATTGCAGTATTACGTCATGGCGGAAAAACTTATCTTGCACTGCGCCGATTATATTAGTGAAGATAAGTCCTTCTAGCCACTTGTGTGAATTATTATATTAGCTAGTCCTTTATAAACTACGATGATTACTTATAACTACATACATTCTTTATGGTAAGCGGGTCATGTTTTAATTTCTATGTAATCTTTAGGAAGGTAGATGAAACATTTGGCTGCTTGTCTTAGGCTTAGATAGAACGTAACTAACATCATCATTTCATAGGACATGCACCGACTTAGTCGGTTTTATGGTTTCGTGATATAAGATACAGTCTTAAAAGAGGAAAAACCACACCGTGGCAGTCTCTCTCTTCGTGTTTTATAAATATCACGACTTGAGTAAGACATTTGCAATATTACAGAGAAGAGAAAAACAGTTTCCTTGAACTATGTAGATAATGATTATGAGATATGTATGTACACTAGGTACACATAAACAAGATCTAATAGCAACTATATGGGACAGGCATTATTGCAGCATTTGTCATGGCTTCACTTCGTTCTGTAAATATTCAAGTTATTTTATGACGAAGAGCATGATTAGTGGTAAATTATTCTTTATAGAATTTAAAGGAGACGTCCATAAAATGATGAATTGACAAAATTTAACTATAAATAAATATATGGAATCATAAATCTCGACTGCATCTGTACAAATATGAACAAACCATAATTCTCTACTAGAAATATAGCATTTCATTTATACATAGATTACAGTAAAATTCTAGTTGTTGTGACGACACTAGTGTTGTAACAATGAATCATTCTTGAAATTTTTTGTCGAAAAGTTTGAAATTTTGCCTAAGTTTATGAAATTCGTAACAAGCAGTTATTTTAATTTTGTTTCTTGACGTTCATACATTTTTAATGACTATTTATAAAAAGTATTTTGCTTCAGTAAAACAGCTAAGGCAAAACTCAAAATGCGTAACTAGTGCTAATTACAGAACAAATTCAATTACACACCAGCTGAGCAGTGGCTCATAACGTAATTAATGAATATAAAAAAAACTTTCTCATCTGAACGCGTATAAGACGCATCTGCTTTTATCTCGTCTCATTATTTAAATGTCATACTTTCACTCCACACTTTCATATGGAATATTTTAAAAACAGAAAGCTTTCGAAATCTGTGAGGTGGGTGCGTTTGAGACTTGTCATACAAAAGTAATAACACTACGGACGCTTCGATAAATTTGTACTTAACTAAATTAAATGTATTTATCTATATGAATTCCCACAAACATTAGTCTATTCATAAATAGATCTTAAAATAACTGTCACGGACATCTAACAAGCAAATAGAATATTTCAAATATTAAATTTTCAGTGCATATCAGACAGCATATTATTGATTTTATTAATCATTTGGGTCAATATGTAGACACATCAGAGATTTCCCTTTATCTAATATGGCCTTCTCGTTCATCACATCCTTAACCGTTAATGTCAATCGTATGATGAAACGTCTCTTTGATAGAATAACAATCAACTTGCATGTGCGTAAATCAAGATGCACTATAATGACTAACATTGAGTAGGTAATAAGATGTATAATGCGCATTACTAATACACATCTATACAAATAAATAAAATTAAAGTGTCTGTTTGTAATATCAACTGAACAATTTTTTACCAAATGCATATGAAAATATATACGGACAGACACAAATATATATATATATTATTTGTGTCTGTCTGTCCATCTGTTAGTTCTGGCTAATCTCCCTAACGGCTAGTTCGTTTTTGACATGACTTCCTCTGGCAGGTAGCTAATGACATAAGGAGTAACTTAGGCTATTTTTTTAGACTAGCTTCGCTTCGCGGTGTTACTCCCGATTTACAACAATAACCGCGGGTAATTCCGCGGGAGTCACCTAGTTTTAAATAAGTGAGGATATACAAAAAGGAGACCACATTTTGGGATCTCAGGGTCGCTTTCAAAGTAAAATTTAACACCTGCTTTCTCATCAAACCCCACCCGCAAGTGATACGTCACCAATTCACTGCACTAACACCTAACATCATTGTTTTATATCTATTGCACCATTTACTAACTGACGATGCTTCAGGTCTAACTAGTCCAATTAACGAAATATCCTAGTGACATAGGAGACATTAAGTGAATACGGCATAGACGTTCCGTGTAGTGCATAGACCGTTAAGTGATGCGCCGGTGTCGATATCGAAGTATGAAAGTTACGCTCCGGAGTTCGTTCCAGGAGTGCGTTTGCAAAGCACTCGACAAGTTTGCGTTATTGCAAAGTTGACACTGTAAATGCACTATCTGGTACGACACCCCGGAGCGTGTAGCATCAGCTCCTGACCACATCGAACGTCGAACACCAGTTTGTAACATTACGAACTCTAGTGAATTTTAATAAATATCCTGCACCTTTCTGTATTTTTTTCTACTTTTTTTAGTGTATTTATGTTTCTATTGCCCTATTATTTGTATTTTAACTGCAGTTAAATGACCTTTAAATTTGTATGCTCTATTTTTATTGTTAGTTGTGACCAAATTACTTTTTATTTTGTGTATTATTTATTATGTATGTAATTTCTTATGTAACTCTCATTGTATTTTATTATAGTGTTGCAAATTGTTAATTTTGTTATGTTTTACTTGTTTCATTACAGCTTCAGACGCGTATTTTTTGTTTTATTTCCTAAAATCTATAATTTACCAAACATTTGCCAAATGCAGACCATCAAATGGTAGATTTGAGGCGGTACTTGTTACATTACAAGATTATGGAAAAGTATCAGTAGCATTCATTTCGAAATGACAAAGTAGGGTACATACAATTGACTGCATTGACAAAGACATAATGGTAGGAAGCCATTGTGGCTTGTTCCCTCGTTTAGCCTTCAACAATAATTATTGTCAGCATTCGGCCCAACTGTTGCAGCGCATTTGTATCTGGGGAATGACTAGTTTTTACCCCTGCTATATATACTCTATGACTCGTGAGATATCTAACTTCACCGCAGTACTTAATATACCTTGAATAGATACCAACGTAACTAGTAATAATTAATACAGTAAAAACTGACATTCTTAGTAATATTTAGTGTCTAGATCAGTTTTATTTGCAAAGTTAGGTATGTTACCTAAATATTTTATAATTGGAATCGTTAAGTTAAAAGGACATAAATAGGTATGTTCATTCTAAATATGTTCGTGTATCAAATAACCTGTTATACGTTTGAAAGGTGGGCATGGGTAGTTTATATATTAATATAAAGTGGCAAAAGCTGTGGACACATATTATTTATGTATGTACTGGATTCAAACGTTATAAAACTAGATATTAAGATATTTTGTACTATACATTGTTTGTGTTCCTTAAATTACATAAATAAAAAAAAAAAAAGGTAATAAATCGCATACATTCTACAAATGACGAATAAAATGTGGAACATAAATTAGCAACTGATGTTACTCAATTGCAATGTAACACGATAAATTGCGATTTGTCAATATTAATATACTATTTTTGGCAAACGCGTCATGTGTTTTATGTTGTGCCTGTTTTCTAAGGTTACTTCTTACAAACAGGTTAAATAAGATGAATAGGACATTTATCTCAAAAAAATTATCGATATCGTGCGGAGTGACAATCAGTGGTAACGACACTACACCTGTCCGTACCACGTAAATGTCATACTGTGATTGTAGAAGGCCGACATACCTCAATCAACTGGCACAGATATGAGCAAACGGATTATTTGAAATCTGTCAGCTGTTGGCCCACACCGTTACAGCAAAATATTCGCTTAGGTATAATTAGAGCCCAGTTGAAATAGTAGCAAACAATGTTGCCGCTCTCATATTCATAGATCGGCACTATTCTTACGTGACCTTGTTAAATTTACTGAGTTACTGGTACAATTGCTAGCACGGTTAGTCGGATGGTTGTATCTTTATTAGCTAATGGGGAGTTTCTTATAGAATCCGATTCTGTTTTTGATTGCATGAAAGTGCTATAATGTATTTTTATGAGTTATAAAACCATCATTTTACCGACATATACCGTAATCGTAATATAGTCGAAATAGAGCTTGACTACTAATCTAAGTTAATAATGTTACTTTATTCATGGTGCTATTTCTAGTGACGTAAACGGTAATACAGTATAGATAAAATAAATAAAGTATACAGGTAATGTACTTAGGTAATCAGTAAACTTATAAAATTGTAAAAAATAAGTATTACATGGCTTTGATTTACAGAATGATATAACAAGTGTATAACTTGTTTATATCATTTTGTAAATGTGGTCATAGTCATAGGCCTACTAAAAAGTTCGTATCATATAAACTTAGAAAATTTAAACCCTACCTGACAAAAGCTAAGTTCACTAGAAGCAGTTCCACAATCGGACTTCATATTATTATCTTTTCAGTGAAGCCGTAACATAGTCTAAATGTACCTATAGTGAAACAATAAGCCAAAAGGAATTCTTAGTCGACTTGTTCTATCATCTAGGACTTCCCCCTTTGTATTAATTGCAACATACAACAACAATACCATTATTAACTGCATCAATATAATTAAAACTGTAGAATTACAACACGAACCTTGTTATTAATTGAATTAAATATCATCAGACTGTAAAACAAAGCCTGTTCTAGTCGAACCCTGTATGATAATGATGTTTGTAGGTCACGACTGACCTAGAGACATTATTGTGACCGACAGACTGGGACCATAGTACGATGTCCAGGGAAGCCATATCTACAGTAGCCTTGCATTGTCTCATAATCTCATTTGGTTATTGTGTTCACACCTTATTGGTGCTTTGTATGTTATCGCTGGGGACATTATTTAAATAACAACACAAGGACATGTTTGCAGTTGTTCTGTTGATATTAAATAGCGTGGTACCTCGGTTTGTTACAAACGAACTGTTTCTATTAAGTTGTCCACGAATTATATTATATATTATGAATTGAAGTAAAAAAATGAGAAATAGTAAAACCTTCCTTATTTCTGACTGACGTTCTTAAAAGTATGCTTCTTAATATTATAAGTTAAATTCATAAATATTTATACTTTTTCTACTACAATGTATTTGATTCGGAAAGGATGTCTAAGAAGGAGAATAAACATATTCATTACTTTAAAAGTTTAAATTTATTTTCTATTTTAAGTTTCAAATAAATTATTTTGTTTCTTTCAGTTGTTTTATTTTTGGTTTAACTCTTCCTGTACATAAGTCTCGACTGAGAACTTTGGAAATGTACCTATTTATGTTGGTTTAAGTTTGCATATCATAAACAATCATCTTGAAGGGCGGTGAAGAATATGATGGATTTAAATTCTACAGTTAACATGAACTTAAAATATGTCATCTTAACAGTTAAACAAAAATTTTAAGCAACAAACTTTTCATAGTTTTGCACCTATTTATTCTCCAAGTCACATTTTCTTATGATAATGGACATAGAGTTTATTGACTCAAGTGTTGACAACGAGACTGCCACAAACAGTTCATTCTTTGAAAAAGTGGGTTTGCTTCTTATGGTCATTAATTGAGAATTGAACACGTTTCAAATTGGTAGACTCTTCAGGTTTCGACTCGTACCTCAAGTAACGTAGATACGTTGTCGTAAGGGTCGTGAGTAACTTACTTCGTATCTTGATAAATAAATAATTAATAAAAAGTCAACGTATGGAAGTATGGCCTTAATCCTCTAATGAGAGGAGACCCTAGTCCAGCAGTGGGGCATAATAGGTTGGTGATCATTGAAAATTCAACTGAAGAACTTCATAGATGGGCACAGACTCTAGTATAGATTTTCTAATATACATTAACAGGACTTTGATTTGATGGGTAAACTCCTTATCAAAACTACTGACGTCCTCATCAAACATTACAAAATATATTTACCTACTAAGGCGAATACCAGAGTAGTATACTGAATGGAACGCATTATCATAACCTTAAGTGCTATAAGACCAGAGAGATCGAAGTAAGAATAACATTTTAATGTCTGTAATAATATGGATATAATAGCAGTACATCTTTTCATGTCCATGATTCCATATTTAAGTGACGATGAGCTCACGAACCAAGTTTAAAATTTGAGGTTAAATTGAAGTAACAGTTTGTCACTGTTTGTTAACGAAACGATAAGCCACCTTACGCTACCGATAAGCAAATTATAATTTATAATCAGCACATAACTAACCCGCATTGGACCAGCGTGGGGACGTATGCCTTTAACCCTCAAATTGGACTAGATCCGAGCCCAGCAGTGGGACATTATGGGTTGTTGATGATGATGACATAACTAACTATAAAGTATTTGGAATTTTGGATATGATATGAACCCTAAAAATAAAGTAGAAATTGGCAGTGAATATATTGTAGCTTTGGTGCTTGCTCATGGAGGGTTGAAGCCGAGGATCGAACCAAATGGTGTGCAATTGTAGAGGTCTATGTTCAGCAGTGGACTGCGATAGGCTGATGATGATGGTGTATATGCACTTTAGGCGAGTTCAAACGCCTCGGTTTAGAGTAGAACAAAATCTGTGAGAAAGTAGTGTTATTATTAAAAGACTTACAGTTAAATTTCGAAGACTAACATTCACTATTCATATTCTTTGGTGCTTCTGTCATCATCTACTTTCTGTGACATCACACAATGATATGGATCTATTATCAATAATTAGAAATGTCATCGAAATTCAGAAAATCTTCTCACTTAATAGCATGCTATAGGTATCCACATCAATTTATTTATATACTACAATATATGCAACATGAATGAGTTACGATTTCCAGAATGAATTGAACAATAAAACAAAATCATGGCACTCCCCCGTACCACTACTCGAGTGACAACAGGTCTGACGAAACGTTTGCTCTTTGGAAAGGCAACACGCCATATACGCCTCTTACTGTTTGTTAAATGCGAACTACTTCAAAGCTCAAACGCAACGTATTGAGGTCTTAATGAATTACAGCTGACTGTTAAAGTACTTGCTGGCTGGTAACTAGTCATCTTAAAAACATTTTTTGTACTTGTTTTGATCTAGTAAACAACGCCAGTGATAGTTTTGTAATAAAATATTAAATCACTTTATTTTACACCAGATCAATTACAAAAATATTTTATATTAGGAGGTACAAGTGGCGGTAGTGTATGTAGTTACATACAAAAAGATACAAAAATGTTTTTATCGATGCCCACGTGTTATTCTGATCTATAACTTTACTAGCTTTCACACGCAGCAGCACTTACAGTAAATAGTACCCTATGTGTTATTCTAATATGTAAGCTATACTATTGTGAAGTGATCAAAATCCATTTAGTAGTTTTTACGTGAAATAGCAACAAACATACATACATAGATACTCACAAACTTTAGCGTTTATTTTTGAATTTTCATTTTCAGCTCTCTTAGGGGTGGTATTTACCAAAATTCTCTCTTAGTGCTCGCCTACGCTCCTCAAGGAACACACATGCCGATGTTCAGCTTCCTGCACCTAATAATTTCGTCTGTGCTGTCTTTCAGTAACTGAACCGATAAATATATAGGTACTTAATACCTTTAGTCTAGAACGATGAGAGTAAAATAAATATTGTTAGCAGTTATAGTTAGCAAATCAATTCTTAAACCTAAAATTACGGTTATAGGATAAAACACTTGATCAGTTGTTTTAGAGGTTATCTTTTTCTCTCACGACGTAACAGAGACACTAATGCATACGACAACATGTGATGCATGGTGCCCTGAAACAACATTTTTTTTAAACTGAATTAGAATACAAGATACGTAAATCGTTTTCTCAGCCTAAACTGGTTTCTAGAGAAGTATGTTGCACTTAGGAATGCAGGTAGATACGTTTTAAATACATAGGTTTGCTCAATCGAACCGAACGGTGAATGCAACCAGTAAGATCATTCACATCATATTTACAACTTTGATGTAAATATAAACTCTTTTTAAATGTTGTTATATTATAATTATATTAAATATAAATAAGACGTGCAGCGGCCCTGAGATTGAGCGGCGACGATGAGTCGCAACAGTACCTATCAACTGCCACGACCACTCTGTCAAGAGTGTTCGACTAAGAAGAAGAAGAAATATTGTTAATTCGAATAAAAACTTGTTAAAGACTTACAGTTTTATTCACATGTACATTTCGTGGATGCACCGATGAGATGAGAAACACACAAATCGGGGCATCCCCGAAATAAATATATTTAACATCATATATTCTTATTTAATACCTATTAGATCTGTCTCTAGTTTTATAACTTCCGATACACGAGTAGTATAATAGGTATTAATATAATTCATCACTAACGAAACAATACACGATACTCAATAGGAAAATGTAATCATTTTTCAA
This sequence comes from Phragmatobia fuliginosa, assembly GCA_932526445.1. Classification (NCBI taxonomy): domain Eukaryota; kingdom Metazoa; phylum Arthropoda; class Insecta; order Lepidoptera; family Erebidae; genus Phragmatobia; species Phragmatobia fuliginosa. The sequence continues at coordinate 9,780,823 of OW052074.1, read as the reverse complement.
AATCCTCGGGGAAACGGTATTCTCCCAAGGGTTTTGAAATGTGGTTAAGTACGAACAATATGAAATTTAAAAAAAATGAAATATGTATAACATTCACAAGATATCAGCCTGAGATAGAATCCCATGAATTTAGGACTTAGGTTTAAGAAAAACATTTTCACTATCATCAAATTCAATTTTTTTTTTGAAGGTAAAGAGTTACCTATACGTACTCTTAAAGCAAAAACTTGTCATTTATAAATACTACATATATACATATTATACGTAGGATATGGGAGTTAATGAAGTAGATATGTATATACACATTTATAAGCAGTGCTGAAAGAACGCGAAGACACTGAATGCCGATTTATAAAACAGCTTTAAAAAGTAGCTAAAACTAAATGTTACTTATAAAAACTCTACTATGATGCAAATGTTTTAGTTCATCCGACCGATGTAGGTATAGAAAAAGCATACTTAGAATACAAATGAATTACAATTTTAAGAATTTCAGTAATAAATGAACCATATCTGAAATTGTAGATGTCAGAACAGATTAACCAAATTTGTTACCAACGTTATTGAGAAACTGTGAACTTGGTCCAAATAGTATTCGTCTTAATTTTGTCTTCATAAATAAAAATAAAACCTACAAGAAAAACAGGAATGCTAATTGTAACAAGTTCACGATTTCTTTAGTTCAGTTCATGGTTCAGAATTTTGACACCTATGAAAAAAGTTCTTATCCTAATCATTATCTTATGCAGCTAGCTGAGTTTTATATTAAATAAAGAGACGTAATTATTCTATTCTATAATCATGTAGCTACTTATCGTTCCTCATTTGGACAAAATTATTTTTACTGTGGCATATTCATTTTATATCCATCGCTTATAAATTTGTAAAGTTTCTGAGAACCTAAAAGAATTATAATGAAGTTGAAAAGTATATTGATGGTCCGCCTGTAATGAAGTCATTGTTTAAAAAACGAGATGAAAAAAACAACACACAAGGAATACCGAACAGTAACCAAGCGGATGCAGCATGTAAATTTAGATAAATTCACTTATTGAATTGAATTGGAACGATACAACAGTAGTGCGATCTGTATTCCATAAGTTGTTTTTATTGTATTTAGACTGACCAGATAAAAATCATATTTTTTTTATTTGCAGATACACGTGGAGAAAAGTCAACATCCCTCCATCGCACTCCAAGTCTACGGGTCTTCTGCACGTCGCAAATGCAAGCACTGGCTTTTAATAAAGACTTCACAAGATTTCCTGTGCAAATCCAACTTTACAAAATTAGTCTCCTGAAATAAATAGACTGAAAGACAACATAGTTCAGGTTTTGGATTCAATACCTAAACAATAAGTTACTTAAAAAGGGAATTCCCTAATAAAGGTATAGGGCTGAAAAGCGTCAAATAACCTTTATCCTCAGTGACCTGACCTAAATGTACGGGTAGGGTTACCTGTTCGGTGGCGTCACATGTTCTGTGTCATTCTTCCAAAGTCTTAGATCAGTGAAGTGCAGTCGGCTTTTTACAAAAAAAATGTAACAGAACAATTTTGAACCATTTTCCTTACTGTTTTTGATGGAATTTTAATAAAAGATATGGTAACCGTATTACCCAAATAATAAGAAAAGCTGCTTTAAAATTATACATTATACTCAAACCCAGAAGTAATTGTTATATATAGTGGTCATTCATCATCATCATCAACTTTCATTGGAAGTGGACTTTCAACAGTCCACTGCTGGACATAGGAGAGCCTTAGAAAGGAGGTTTTAGCCTACTATACCACGCTGGCCAGACGGGTTGGTATAGGGTTGGTTTTAAGTTAGGACCGAGAAGGAGTCTTGAGACGTCGGGCCATGTCGTGCGGTGTTCCACAGGGGTCTGTCCTCGGACCACTCCTGTGGAACATGGGATACGATTGGGTCCTGCGAGGGCGTTTCCCCCCCGGCGTCGGTGTAATTTGCTACGCCGACGACACTCTTGTGACAGCCCGGGGGGCGACCTTCGAAGAGGCAGCATGCCTGGCCACCACAGGAGTCTCCCTGGTGGTCGGGCGCATTGAGGCGCTGGGTTTGCGGGTGGCCCTAGAAAAGACGGAAGCCCTACTTTTCCATGGGCCCCGTCGTGGTCCACCCGCCGGCGCCTCCATCGAGGTCAACTCGGTCCTCGTACCGGTCCGGGCCCACTTAAAGTATCTGGGTCTGGTCCTAGACGGTAGGTGGCTCTTCGACGAGCACTTCCAACAGCTTGCTCCGAAGCTGATCGGCACTGCCTCCTTCCTTGGGCGTCTTTTGCCCAATCTGGGAGGAGCCAGTGTCGCCACGAGGCAGCTGTACACGGGGGTTGTCCGGTCTATGGCACTCTATGGTGCACCGGTGTGGGCGGCGGCTCTGACCGAGCAGAATAGGGCGCGCCTCAGGCGGCCTCAGAGAACTCTGGCGGTCAGAGCCATACGGGGCTACCGCACCGTATCGACGGAGGCGGCGTGCGCCCTGGCCGGAACACCCCCGTGGGATTTGGAGGCGGAAGTGCTCGCCGACGTTTATCGGCGAGTGGCTAACTACCGGGCGGAGAGTGGTGGAGTTGGACCTCCGCCCGAGGACGTGCGCGAGTGGCGCGAAGCCGCTCACCGAGCCACGATGGATCGCTGGTCGGTCCGGCTGGAGACTCCACGTGCTGGCTTCGCCACCGTAGAGGCGCTTCAGCCGGTCATCGGCGAATGGGCAGTGCGGCAGCATGGGACCCTTACCTTCCGACTGACGCAGGTTCTTTCCGGGCATGGTTGCTTCGGAAAGTACCTGCACTCGGTCGCCAGGAGGGAATTGAGTCCCGCCTGCCACCACTGCGACTGCAGTGAGGATTCGGCTCATCACACGCTGGCGGTCTGCCCTGCATGGGAGACGCAGCGCCGGGTCCTCACTGCAGTCATCGGAGGGGATCTCTCGCTGCCGGCCGTCGTTCGTTCCATGGTCGGCAGCGAGAGCGCATTCACCGCGGTCGCAACCTTCTGCGAGGACGTAATCTTGCAGAAGGAGGTGGCGGAGAAGGCCCGAGAGGACGACATCCAATCGGACCGGATTCGCCGCCGGCGACTCGGGCGGCGGAGGCGCGAACATCTGCGCCTCATGCCGCCTTGAGTGTGGCCGCGGGTGGACGGGACGGGTTTTCCCTCCACCCGCACTATGTGGCCAGCCGCGAGGGGGCGGCGTCGGTGTGTGCCGGACGCCGCCTAAGAGAGGATCGTCGTACAGAGACGGTGCCCGCATCAGGAGCGGGCAGGCGCTGGAGAAGTTCAGAAGGAGATCCCACCCTGGACTTCTCCCCCTCCTAAACGGAGAAGCGCGGAGAGGGCACACTGTGTGTTTTTTAGTCGGTTCAAGTCCGACACACCACCCCGCCGTAACCCCCGGTGGGGTGACGGTCCATGATGATTTTTCACACATAAAAAAAAAAAAAAAAAAAAGGGTTGGTTTTAAGTTTTCCTTCTCTTTGCATTGATGTTGTCTTGCGTAGTTTATCCCTTAGTCGCCTTTTACGACACCCGCGGAATTAATAGGGATGGTGACACTCTGTATTCTTAATCCGTCACCACACGGACAGTAGTCATTGCCTTTCACCAAAGACAAAAATTGCTTCTTTGTATTTGATAAATATATAAACAAGGATATAAACAAACAAAAAACTATTTCAACACAATATTTACAGAAAACATTTCGGAAGAATAAGATCCTCTTGCAAAAAAATCATTCCCTCAAACTTTTTTTTACCAAATCATTTTAGGTCTTCTTTCGCAATGATTATAACTGTAATCAACAATTTGAAAAACAATATAATTTATCATTCTCTATAACTGAATGATTTAGATTTGCTGAAAACACTAGAATAATAAAGCATAATAAAAGTTTTGGTTTTAGGAGTTATGAAGATTATTGACATTCTGCTTGGTTTTCTCTCCATTGCATCTCATGCGTCGACGTACAAATAGATTGGGGATCAAGAAGAAAGAATACACTACGACAAGAAAAGAAGAGAAGAAAATAGGGTAGCCGCGTTGGCAGTGTGGTTAGCTGGTTGTTTATTAAACGACAACAGCCACTAACGACCCTGCCTTTGCGTATACCCTTTACTCATCATCATCAGGCAGTCATCTTAGATAAGAAGAACAAACAACAAGAGTGTCTATTGAAGATCTTTTTACATCAATCTCTAGATAATCCTTATTTTTTGTATGTACCTACGACGTTATTTTATCGCGAGCAAATATTTTATCAAACTACCCGCACAAAATATGAAAGATTGTGATAGCCTGTTTAATCAGATTTACCCTTTTTGAATGAAAACTGCTGTACTTTAACCAATTATGTTATATAAACAAGAAGTTTCTTGGTAATATCATTGACTGTAGGAACACTTATATTTATACAAGAATATTCTTATGTGGCAATATTGCCAACATTGTGTTTTTTGTTGAAGATGGACGGCGTTGAAGATAGGCGAGCATTAAGCCTACAACTATTATTACAATTTTGTATTATATGAACTTTGATTGGTATTAACATTTTTATTTTCAGGGTAAATTTTATTACGAAGTATAGTAGTCTAATATAGTATAACATATTAGTAGTTAAAATATATTATACTTAAAATAGTAATGGTGCCTACTATCATATATATTTAGATTATTCGACAGGCAAACAGTTATCGAACTACCCGCAAAAAATATTAATGATTGTGAAAGGCATAACAGCCTGTTTTTCCATGTACATAAATCTTTATTCAAATTAATAAAATAAGAAAAAAAAGTTACACTTACATTTATAGATAGAGGAATATTCTTATGTGGCTATATTACCAATTGAAGATAAATTACCGTTTTAGTAATTACATTTATAATTAATCAAATAAGTACCTGTAAAAATCCCATTAGCATCTAGCTAGCATCCCACCCCTGACAAGGCTAGTGGAAGTTATAAAAAAGCTTCTGAAGTTGAGATCATTGTTACGAACAGTATCATCATGGTAGTCGTAGTTGTCCAATTAATATATAATACATATCCTGTACGTTAAATTTTACCGATAAGCGATAATACGTACTAAAAGTACCCACTAGTAATATGAAAATTCCAAGGTAATGTAGTGTAATTGTTATGTAACAATTTCAAAATATGTATAATGCAGTAAAAAGTAAATAAATGTTTGAGAATCAATTGTAGTTTTCATACAGCCGTTGAATCCACAGTCACTATAACAGTTTTTTATAATGTGAACTTTAATTGTATTTACATTATGTTCATTTTTATTTACAGAGATGATTGCTTTTTATACAATTTTAATATTACATAACATTAGTTATAGTGGAGTCTACTATTACGTATATTTTGTAATTATTTGGTAAGCGAACAGTTCGAAAACGTGTAATGCGTATTAGTAGAGAGAGAACATCACCGAAAGGAGAAGGAAAACCGTACCAACCCTACTGGCGATCGTGGTATATTAGGCCAAAACCTCCTTTCTAAATACATACCTCTGCCTAGCAGCGGGATCGCGGGATGTTGATTATGTAAAAAAGCATGTCTTGGGACATACACACTCGAAGACAAGAACAGAAATACCCCAATAACAAAAATATTTTCGAGGAATTCATCAGAAGAGCGAACGATCAACTCTGTTTTATTTAGAATGACTACTGGATAATAAATTGTAATTAGACTAATAATAGACTGTTCGAAATAAATTTGCATTTCCACCTGCAACAGCGGCTCGGTTGCCAATAATGACAACGACCTTGCGTCAGAAAACATTGCATGTACACACTAACTTTATAAATAGGAATAATATGTAATTGAATATGACGTTTTCACTTATGAGATTTCTTCTTAGTATTCTGCAAATTTTTGACTTTAGTAATTACAACTTCAGTCGTAATAGATTTAAACCGACTTCAACAAAATTTTGAACAATGGCTGTAGAGAGATAAAATGCGTAATATATTACGTAGCTGCTACATGGATCATATTATGTACAGGAATTTAAGACTTCTTTGTAGAATGAAGATTTTAACCTACTATATCAAGCTAGGAGCTGGTATGTATAGGAATGGTGTCAAATGTTCAGTGCTGCTGTACTATCGTGCTGTATGTCGACTACAACGTTCACTGGGTGGTGACGCTGCATATTCTTAACTAGATGACGGCTGACCCGCGCAGTCCCATCTGCGACTTCTGTTGCCCGTTGCGTGATGTTATACCGCGGAAGCAAATTAAATTTGTTTCCCAGAAAAAAGCTTCTAGTGAGAAAACCTTAAAAGATTATATAGACATATACTGTCGCTGACTTTTTTTTTAATACTTTTAAAGGATGACAATTCTGTTTCTCAAACTAACTATTTACGCAGCGGAAGCTCACAACAGAAAAAAACCCCCGACTTTGAAACAAGCTTCATTGATGCTTCGCTCCTATTGGCCTTGGCATGATAATATATAGTCTTCCTCGATAAATTGGCGATCTAAAAATCCAAGAGTTTTTCAAATCGAACCAGTAGTCCCAGAGATTAGCGCGTTCAACCAAACTAACAAACCGTTCAGCTTAATAATATTAGTATAGATACGTCACCACACGGACAACCGCATAAGTACGCAATCAAAGATGTGGTATTTTCCTTACCATCCATAGAAATATACATCATTACATCAACAGTCTTTAAGAGTTCACTGCTTGACATAGCCTTCTCCTTTGAATGAACTTTGTGGCACTCTGGCTGTAATTCACAAGATAGGTTCCAAGTTATGGCTTTCTTCGAAGTTTGCTCCCTTATTCGCTAGTTACCTACGTCACCGAATTGCGATGATAAAAATAATCCTTCAACCGTCACCACACGAGCAGTGTCAGACGCTTCTATATAGGTATTTTCTTCATCAAAATCAAATCGCTTATTATACAAGTAGACCTTTCCGGGCACTTTCTAATCATTACTTGTCTGCCTTGTTGGTCTAGCGGTTAGCGTATGCGGCTGTTGATCAACAGGTCTCGGGGTTCGATTCCCGGGTTGTGTGATGCACAAATATTTGTTTCGGAGTCTGGGTGTTTTTCTATGTATAATATATATGTATTTATAAAAAAAATATGTTTTTGTATTTATATCAGTTGTCTAGTAGCAATACAAGCTCTGCTTAGTTTGGGACTAGATATTGTTGTGTTTAAGATGTCCGAAATTTGTATTATTATTTTATTAAATTAATGACCCTAGTCGCTTAAAATCCCAGTTGATACTATTACGTTATTATATTTATAGAATAATCAATCACATATTTATTTAACAAACGTGAATGATGTATGCACAGTTGTTATTAATTCTGAAGAGGGATATTGTAGATATGACATGACATCGATGTGTTAAAACGAATACATAATTTCCTATAACTTTTGATTTTATAAATTTGTATACCTGCAATGTTTTTCTTTCGTCTAATACTAACTGCAGATAGATGTAATAAATCCATTGCACAATAAATTTGTTTTTACTTTCCCCTTCCCTGTACCCAAGTATAAATAAACATTGATTCTTCCACACCTTGAGATCCGGATGGTTTAAGCTTGTTACAAACTGAGAACCGCTTTTTTAGATCATAAGCTGCCAAAATAAGCGCTATGTGATCAATGTAATCAATCAAAATAGAATAGAAACAAGAGCAGCATAGCACGCTGAACGACTTTGGACTTCAACCACATCGTTAGCGTCCGCGGTTCGGCTCCATAGGAATGTCAGGACATACTGATTAAAACTTTCGTCTTTAGGATCGACAACGAGAAGGCTACGTAGTTTCCCAAATTCTGTCTAAACCAAATGAATTCTTCCATTCACTGCGTCCTCGATAAAAGCAATGAATGGAGTTACTGAGTTATTGTTAGCGGGAGGCTTGGTATGCTTCTTGTATTCTGAACTCTTTATGTATCTAAGAAAAAACGTTCATTCAGATCTGCGGTAGAGACATGCGGCGTGTTCATTATTTCGTACATATTGATTGACATAAGATACGTTACCTACCTACCTTTTTACTACCTATAAGATAATTTGATTCATCTGTTCCCATAGGTACCAGTGAGTGATGAGATGCCCTTGATCAATTTATTATTCCATACCTACACCATTATAATGTTAGGTGAACCAACCAACAAAAACTAATGCGTCACTACCTATATTATAAAGGCACTAGTCATTAGTGCTAAGTTACAACTTATTAGACAATTAAAGTTGCCCTTTGTCCAAATACATACATAATGAATACGTGTCACATTTACCGCGATTAGTCAGCCACATATTTTTTTACTGTACGTAGGTATGTATGTACTCATGTGTTACAAAAAACTGAAGAGCTGTCTCACAAAAACTCATTTATACATTTATAATCCAATTTCAACATCAATTGACCTACTATGTGCACAAGTCTCAATGTTAATAATAACATTACAAAGATTTGAAAGTATTACCCAAAATATCGAACTGTTTATTATTATTACGAAACGTTTCGCACCGGTTTCAATAATATTTAGCATGGAGATTGATTCTTGAGTGGATGCGGACTGCCCAAGACCGGGGTGGTTGGCGCTCCTTGAGGAAAACCTACGTTCAGAAGGAGGTGGCGGAGAAGGCCCGGGAGGACGATATCCACTCGGACCCGATCCGCCGCCGGCGCCCTGGGCGGCGGAGGCGCGCATACCTACGTCTCATGCCGCCCTGAGAGTGGCCGCGGATGGGCAGGACGGGTTTCCCGTCCGTCCGCAGTAGTGGACAACCGCGAGGGGGCGACGTCCGCGTGTGACCGGACGTTGCCTAATTAGAGAGTAAATTTTGAGATGGTGCCCGCAACAGTGCGGGCAGGCGCCGGTTGGAGTCCAGAAGGAAATCCCCTCCCTGGACTCCTTCCAATACAAAGGCGCAGAGAGGGTCACACCGTGTGGTTTTAGTCGGTTCGAGTCCGACACAAAACCCCGCCGTAACCCCCGACGGGGTGACGGTCCGGGGGATTTCCACACGTTAAAAAAAAAAAGCAGTGGACGTCGATAGGTTGATACTATTTTAAGTAAGTAACAAGAAAGCCCATAAAGAATCCATAATCAAGAAATAGATATGGGTTTCACACTCGTTTTAATGCTGTGTTTGTATCAAAACAGTGCTAAGATTAAAAACAAACAATAAAATAATATCCAAATATTAAACGACTGGCATACTTAACATAATAGAAGGGTCCATTCAACGTGGTCTGAATAAATATAAAGATACAGACAGCTACCAACATGTCGTAACTTATCATTAGTAAACATACACTCGAAGGTATTACAAATAGATAAAACACAATACGTGTTCTGCGTAAAGGCGTATGAAAATGATCAATTTTAGGTACTTTCTTTAACCATAGGTAGGTACATATTAGTATAGGTAGGTAAATTGGTAATGTAATCTCGCCAACAAGCATTTTTTGTCATCTGTAAAATGTTTTTTTAAATAAAAGAAAAGAAATAGGAAGGTACAGGGTAAGTACCTATAGGTAGGTACATATAAGTATAGATAGTTAGGTTCTTCTTCTTAAGGTGCCTCTCCACTATTGAAGGTTGGCCGTCATCTCCACAATCTCTTCTTGTCACTAGCCAGACGAAACTGTTCTTCTACGTTTGCGATACCAGTCCATTGCATAACGTTTCGGATCCAAGATATTTTCCTTCTTCCGGCGCGTCTTTTCCCCTTAATCTTTCCCATCATTATAGTCTGGAGAAGATGGTAGTTCTCATATCTTAATACATGTCCCAGATAGGCTTTTTCTTTTCTTGATATTTTTTATGACTTTTCAGGATTTCTTAACACGCCGAACTTCTTCTTCATTTCTGACTCTGAACCCAGCTTATTTGGAGCATAAATCCGTAAAACCACATTTCCAAGGCCTCTAGTTTTTGGCGCATGTACTCTTTAATCGTCCATGCCTTACAGCCATAGAATACAATTGGCCAGATGTAGCACTGAAGCATTCGTACTCTGAGATTGACATCGAATGTGTTGTTACAGAGTACCTTTTTCATTTTATATAATACATAGTTAGGTACATCCATAATAATAATAAACGCGAAAGCTTGTAGCAAAATTAATAAACGGATTTGGATTAAACTTTACAGTAATATAGCTTAAGCATATATCAGAATAACACATAGGCTACTATTACTTCAGTGTAAGTAAAAATAGGTACGTAGTTATCTACGTACCTATTTATACTTATACTATTACCTATACATATACCTACAAACCTATACTTATATTATTATAAGTATAGATTTGTAGGTAGGTGTATTCTAGCTAGTAGAGCCACGCTGATTTCAGCACGAATGGGCTGGCTCTACCGTGGCAGTACTGTCCTCGGACAGAAAATCATCCTAATAATAAAAGCACTCTTGCTGTCGTATTTCGTTGCTGAGTGTGAGACTCTACCTCCGGCCCAATTAATCAGCTTCCAGAGGCCTAGACAATGAAGCAGAAACATCCGACCAGGCCGCCATGGTATGGGTCACTATGCTGAATTGCGTACCCTCACAATGAGGATGGTGACTCCTGGATTCTAATCATGCTTTCCATCAGGCAGAGTAGAGTCACTTTGGTAGGCTTAATTCGACACAATTCGACAGTGTGCCTCGTTCGCGAATTGTTCGGCACACTGTCGAATTGTTCCCTCTGGATGGTATTGGGAAAGTTAGGATGCACCGAAAAGTTAAAATAAATAATAAATTGCACCCACACTGTTCGCTCTATACTTTGCAGTAGCAGTCAAGTAGGTCCTACAAACTGTTTCTGTAGAAGTTCGCATTCGCTTTCGCACCGATGGCAGTCTTTTCAACTTGGCCAGAATAAAGGCGCGCACCAAAGTCTCGTATGCATTGATCACAAAGATTATCGGCCTAAAGATCAGTTTCACGAAGACGGAAGTGATGTCCCTAGACATCCATGGTCGTGAGACATCGAGCTTGATGAGGATGTGCTGAAACAGGTCGATAAATTTCGTTATCTGCGGAACACTATAACAGCTAAGTGCAGTGTAACCTTGATGCCGAGATCAACTGCAGGATAAGTGCTGCAACAGAAGCATTGGGAAAGCTGTGTTCCAAGGTCTTCTGCTTCCACTACCTTAAGCTGGCTACTAAGATCTTGGTTTACATGACGATCGTGCTGCCAAACCTTCTATATTCTTCCGAGACCTGGTGTGTGTATCGACACTATATACGCACTCTCGATAGATTCCACCTAAAATGCCTCCGCACCATCATGAAGATCAGATGGTCCGATCAGGTGCGTAGGTAATACCGAAGTTCTAAGACGCACCAAGGTTGGTGGCATTGAGCTATATTTGATGCGTTGGCAACTTCGGTGGTGTGGTCACGTATCATCGACTGCTGAAGAGAGAGAGAGCTTTTATTCTGAGCTAGCAAAAGGCAAGTGAAAGCATGGCGGACAACTCCTCAGATATAAAAATGTTCTGAAGCGTTACATGAATATATGCACTAAAGAGCCCTCTCGCTGGGAGAGTTTGGCAGCACAGCGACCGGAATGGCGCGAGATTGGGAAGAAGCGAATCCGCGAATTTGAGGAACAGCGTTTATCTGACCTCGACGCCAAGCGCGATAAGCTTAAAGCAAGTCCACTCGCCGCCATTCACTATAATTATGAGAGCGGTAAGCTCACTTGCAAACTTTGTGCAAGGGAGTTTGCTGCGAAAATCGGCTATATAAGCCATCTCCTGGTACATCATACGTCAAGCCCGAGGTGGTCGCCGTGGTCGAAATCGGTCGGTTTATTATTACATACAATAAATATCCTCTAAAGCCTTGTTTTATTATTCACCACCATTTGCCCCAATGATATATCAATTATCGCAATAAAAAATAGTCTATGCTTTAAAAAATCAATATATATAGGTATATAACTTCCATGATAAATTTCATTGAAATCGGTGCATTATTTCAAATCGAAAATATTTATTATTACGTATGGATAGTGATGTTTAAATCTGGATAGTGTGGAGTAAAAATATAGGTATGGAAGCAACGACTTCTACATGAGTAGATAAATATTTCAGATTTTTATGGAAGGTACGAGATAAGAAGGTACTGACCGGTGATTTTATTTATAGTAAAGATGACAAAAGATTCGTGTTATTTTACAGTGCATTTACATTACTTACTCGTACACAGAAAATTATTACACACGGCCCATGTTGAAAGTTATTGAATTGAAACAATGTATCGCGTTGTAACTCGCGCTAAAGAAAGTGTAACATTGTTTCTACGATAAATATAACAACATCATCTAACAATAAAGCTTAATGCGTTAAAATTCTGATTCCATTTAGACATTGACACTTACTAGGCTTTTTACCCGACTATGGCAAAGCCAAAGGAAGGGTAGGTATACTACCTATCGGCAGTCAAATGGCCATTTTCACTAGTCCCCTAAATTTAAAGGGACCGCTTGGAGATAGGTAACCCTTAGTGATATTTTCCTTTTCACTAGCCTTTAGAGGACACCTAAATGCTTGGCTTCCTGTAAAAATCTACATTTGGGGGCTTCTAATAAAGAGACAGTTAGACATAACTTGTGAAAACGGACATGTGTTTCACTGTAGCATCTGCTAAAACCGACTTTAATTAATGAGATGTCAATAGACTCGTAATAATTGCCCGGGTAACACTCTTAGCATAGGCTAAAAGGAATTTTTTGGACCTTTTCTTACTTACTATTTAAAAATTCTGTGACAGTTCAGACTTGATTAGGAGTGGCGAGTGCAGCAGTGCTGCAAAGACTTCGCTGACCTTTACTTTATATCTGCATATCTATATGTACACGTATTTAGGAAATGATCGTTTAACATTATGTTTGTATCCAATAGTTGTAGTAAAGTGCCATACCTTTTACATTACACTCGGTAGTCGTTCAGACTGCATGCATCGTGCTTCGCATTTTTTTATGCTGCAGTTCGTGGGGAAAGCGAAGTGAGAGTCTCGCCAGCGTAAACTGACGCAATATTTTTATACATTCATACAGTTTTACATTACTAGAATTATATTTGTTGCTTTTGAAGACTCGTGACTATTACGGAAGTAAATTACCTGCAATTAAATATATTATTACACAATAATAATATTTGTTTCATATTTTTTTGTATTTGGAAGTTTGTAATTGGTTTTTGTTATACTTATTTCATTTTAACAATAGTTAGCCGTCAGACTCCCAAAGACAGTAAAATAAAATGTATATGCCATTTGATAGATCAAAATACTTGCGTACCTACATGAATTTACGGGTCTATCCCACTAGTCCCATTGAGTTGTCCCAGTGTTACAGTATACAGTAGAGTAGTCTCAATACCATATATTTATATATATATTCTATATTTTGATATAATAAAGATAAATATACATGAATAATGAACCTAAAAACTAAAAACCTTAAAAATTATAATAAAACTAGAATATATTATTACAAGGAGTCCCTTTAAGGTACGGACAGACGTGCTCAAAAAATAGCATGCCCATAAGCTTGCTTAAAATTAGCATGCTCTGCAGCTGTTCACATTTGCCAGCAATAAGCATGCTTGTTTTAAGCATACTCTTAATAAGCATGCTTTAAAACAAACGTACTGACAGACGTGCTATTTGGCACCAAGTTCTCGGCCAAAATGGACGGTGACCGTGCTTTAATAAAGCCTCATAAGCATTATTTCGAGCAATATTATTTTTATATAAAGGAGAATGTGTGTTCCACAGGCATTCGTAACTTCGATAATATGACACAAAAAGCAAAGTTTTTTCTTCTCCCCAACGCGACATTATTTATTTCGTTATTTTAAATTGACGTAGCAACTGTCGCGGATCGAGATCGAATCGGTAATAGCAATTAGCATGCTCATAAGCAAACATGTTCAGACGCGCTCGGAGCACGCCCCCTTCCACCCGCGCCTCAGGTAGCATGCCCGAAAATCAAACGTCGGTTGATTTTTGAGCACGCTCGAAATAAGCGTGCTCATTACTAGCAATGTTGGTACACACGTGCTACTAATGAGCACTTGCTCAATAAAAGCATGCTTTCGTGCTAGTAATGAGCACGTCTGTCCGTACCTTTAGGCAAGGTTCCGAAGATACTGGCAGCGTTCCCCCTTTGAATAGCATTTTTTTTTCTATATTTCATATGGCAGTATAATAAAATTAATATGTAATAATGATCTTTTACAATCAAAGTAGCACGGCTGTCTGTCTCATACTGGTATAACTTGTCACATGGGATTACAGGGAAGAACAAGTCTCACTTGTAACTTGTGGGATAACAGAATTGGACTGGGGGGATTTTAGCTTCCAATTATTATTGTATAATATCCTAGTACTTCCACCTGCCTGTAACATTAATTAAGAGATAAAATTATGATGTGTAATGCAATAAGTGTGTGCTGCTTGTAAACATAGATACTAAAGTTATGAAAAATATTAGCTTTTTATATATTTGCTTGCTATTTGCTTGCTTGCTCTGCTGCTTAGTTTGGGACTAGACGGCCCTTTGTGAATAGTGTGAGATAATTAGTATTAATTAGCTTTCCATCATGCTGCCAAAATGACTCTGCTCAGCCTGATGGAAAGCTAATTAATACTAATTATCTCACACTATTCACAAAGGGCCGTCTAATCCCAAACTAAGCAGCAGAGCAAGCAAGCAGAGCCCGCACTATGGTACTCAACTGAAGATAAATATATTTCTTAGAGAGTTGGCTTATAAGATATCTTTTTTTTCATTTATCTTTCATAATATTCGTAATTTATATCTGAAAGTTCATCAAACAATTTAAAAATTAATGAGTAAACAATTTTAAGCCCATTATCGTCTAGCGATGGTATTTTTTCAAACTTCTGCGCTCTGTCATTTTCAAGTTCTAGGCAAGTCCAAAACATTCTCCAGCAAAATTTTCAATGACTTATGAACCACAACACACACAAATTTTGCTATTTGGTAAAATTTAATATGTAACAAAAGCTATCTATTCATGTATTTCGTTGGGGTCTGAAACGATTTTATTTTATTTTTTTGCTGAGGTAACGTGTGAGACATTACTTCACCAAAATCTGTTTTTGCCGAATAACTTTTAACCTACTACATGCACAAATTTTGCTGTTTGTAAAAAAATACTCCTCAGAACACACTCATTTTCTGTTATACTCTCCACCTCTCTAAAGCCCAGTTTTTTAGTTTTTTGCTGAGGTAACGCACACGAAAAGAAACGATTACCAGGCTACTCGTAAATGATGGTGATGAATAAAATGGTTATGACACAAAAATGAGAAACCGTTCTTAATAATAATAATAATAAATTTTGAAAATAGCGAGGATCTTAGTGATACACATTCTATTCTTTACTGTGCGGCTATTGCAGTTTGTCGAGTAGCTGGTATTAAGTTTGCTGAAGACAGAATTGCTACTCGACCCAAAAATACTTTGCCAGCTTGGCAGTATAGAATAGAACGTCGTATTACTGAAACTAGGACACTCATCGGTAAACTAACTGCTTTTCAGGCAGGTAATACACGGCCGAGAGTCATGCGCTTTGTGAAACAGGCATTCTTGGGGACTACCATCAGTCCTCAACAGTACTTGTCTAGTGTCACAGAGCGCATAGACTTCTTGAAGCAAAAAGTTTATGCATGGGCAAATAGGATAAGACGGTACAAAAAACGTGGGAATCGGTATTATCAGAATCGCATGTTCCAAAGAAATGAGAAATGGGTGTACCGGAAATGGGAAGAACCGGATCCATGTGAGCGTGATGGGTATTTGCCAGATGAAAATGCCACAAATTAATTTTGGCGTGGCATCTGGTCGGTGCCTGTCACCCATACAGAAGGTGACTGGATGCGAGATGTCAGACACTCATGTGAGTCTGTAACAACTATGGAACCAATCATCATTGACAAAGATGATGTAAGTTATGCAGTCCGTTCATTGCCAAATTGGAAATCACCTGGTCCGGACGGTCTGCACAACTTTTGGCTTAAATGGTTCCGAAGCCCGCATGGGTGTTTGGCATCTCAATTCCAGTCAGCATTGGATTCTGGTTCATTACCACAATTTTTAACAACTGGTATAACCCATTTACTCCATAAATCTGGTAGTGCCATGGATCCCAAAAACTTTAGGCCAATTACATGTTTACCAACTTTGTATAAACTTCTTACATCTATTTTGAGACTCAAAATTACTACACATGTAAATAATAATTCGATACTTTCCGTTTCTCAGAATGGATGTAGAAGTGGGACCCGTGGCACTAAAGAGCTCCTTATCGTTGATATGACCATTAGCCAACAAGTACGTCGTAATCGTAAGGATTTGGCGACATGTTGGATAGATTATAAGAAGGCTTACGACTCGGTTCCCCATTCATGGCTTTTGAGGGTGCTGGAGTTGTATAAAATTGATACAACTCTGTGCACCTTCTTGAAGTCATGTATGGGGCAATGGAGGACAGTCCTTCGCTATCCTGGATGCCGCCAAACTGCGGTAAGCGACGTATTTGTAAAGATCGAGAGGGGTATCTTTCAAGGTGACAGTCTGAGTCCCTTGTGGTTTTGTTTGGCCTTGAACCCTCTTAGCACTCTCTTAGAGGGTTCAGGGTTAGGCTATAGGTTACAGAGAGATAACCGGGTTATATCTCACCTTCTTTATATGGATGATTTGAAATTACTGGCTCCATCAAAATTACAATTGATTGAGTTACTAAAGGTTACTAAAAACTTTAGTACTTCTATCAAAATGGAATTTGGTTTGGACAAGTGTGCAGTCATGTATGTAAAGAAAGGTGTTATTGTGGAATCTGAAGGATTAGAACTTTCAGATTCAACAAAACTTAGGTCTCTCTCTGCCACCGAAACCTACAAATATCTAGGCTTTTCACAATCCTTGGGAATACCAGAATCTGATGTGAAGCAAACGGTGCGGGAACGCTTCTTCGGCCGCCTGAAAAAAGTCCTTAAAAGTCTTTTGTCAGGGGGTAACAAGGTGCGAGCCTACAACGGTTGGGTCATGCCGGTTCTGATGTATTCCTTTGGTATACTTAGATGGACTCAGACCGAATTAGATGCCCTTGACAGGAGAGTTCGTACCTTACTGACTGCATTCCGAATGCACCACCCACGTTCATCGGTTATGAGATTGTACATCCCGCGAAAGTTTGGGGGTCGTGGATTTTTAAATATCAAGACCCTACATAATCGCGAGATATACAATCTCAGAGAATATTTTCTTAATACCGACATGGGGGTGCATCGCAATGTAGTTACGGTGGATAACGGATTCACTCCACTCGCTCTGGCTAAAGAGAATTGGCGCAAACCTGTAGTACTTAGTACTGATGATCGCAAGGAGGTATGGAAGGGCAAAGAGCTTCATGGTCGGTTTTATCGGGCTTTGAACGGGCCCGATATAGACTTTAAAGCATCGACTTCCTGGCTGCGGTACGGTGATCTCTTTGGAGAAACCGAAGGTTTTGTTTGTGCAATTATGGACGAAGTTATCATGACGAATAACTATCGGAAATATATACTGAGGGACGGTACGGTTGACATATGTCGGGCATGTCACCGTCCCGGGGAATCTATCAGGCATATTATTTCTGGTTGTTCTCGTCTTGCTAACGGTGAATATTTGCACAGACACAACCAAGTAGCCAGGATTGTACATCAGCAACTTGCCCTTAAATACCAACTTGTAAATTTGGAGGTGCCATACTACAGGTATGTGCCCGACCCAGTTCTCGAGAATGGTCGTGCTACATTATATTGGGATCGATCTATTATCACGGACAGGACTATTGTCGCCAATAAGCCTGACATTGTGATGATAGATCGATCACAGCGCCGCGCAATGATTATCGATATCGCTGTTCCTCATGACGAGAATCTCGTGAAGGTTGAAAAAGAAAAACAAATAAAATATTTAAATTTATCTCACGAGATTGTCGATATGTGGAATGTCGATTCGGCGATCATTGTTCCGATAGTCGTTTCTGTTCATGGTTTGATAGCCAAGAGTCTCGACCAACACCTTAAGAGGCTCACGTTGGACGGCTGGATTAAGGGTCTGATGCAGAAGGCGGTCCTCCTTGACACGGCACGTATAGTGAGGAGGTTCCTGTCTTTGGAGCCCTAACCACCGGTTTCTTGGTCCCTGTACTCGAAGTCGGTGGTCTACTATTTTTTATATTTTTAAATGTATTTTTTATATTTATATATTTAAAAATGTAATTAATATGTTTATTGACTTGAATAAAGAGAATAATAATAAAGCCATTTATTCCCAAAATAATATTCAATTAATTTAACTTTGCATGCATAATTTTGACAACAGTATTTATTAGCAATGTTTATTCACATTTCATTGGTTCATTGCTATTACTAATCTAAACAATAAATATTTGATTAAAAACATAATATGTATTTACAAAATTGGCATTCCGTAAAATAGTATTAAATTTATTTTTCCTTCATTTCAAAATTTATGAAAATTAATATAATTTATAATAGAATAAAAAAAAAATCTAGCAATAAAATATTCCATTTTGAAAACATAACACAATCAAATTATAATAAAATAAAATCATCATTGTCTGGTCTCTATTTTGGGTACCCAAATTTGAGTAAAGGCCTCCTCCATATATCTCCATCGTTTTCTATCTTTGGCAAGTCTAGTCTAAGAGCAACCCGCTGTCCGCACTATGTCATCGCTCCAGCGTCTTCTAGGTCGTCCGCGGCGACGTTTTTCCTCCCGCGGCCACCAATGTAGGACGCGTTCGCTCCAGCGACCATCATTTACCCGTGACACATGACCTGCCCAACGCCATTTTAGTCTACAGACTGTCTCTGCTATATCTGCAAGGTTAGTATTTCTTCTGATTTCTGAGTTTCTTATTTTTTGTTTTAATTTCAGTCCCAGCATACTTCTTTCGGCTGCTCGCTGAAAGACTCGAAGTTTATTTATAATTTGTTTCGTTAGCGCCCAGCTCTGACAGCCGTAGAGTAGTACGGGAACTACTACGGTTTCAAAAGCTTTTTTCTTCAATTTCATCGGTAGTTTAGATTTAAAAATATGTTTAAGTGCCCAGTATCGTTTCCAGGCAAGTTTTATTCTACGCTCTACCTCGCCCAGTGTCTGATCTCGGAATGAGATTCTCTGGCCCAAGTAATTATACTCATCAACATATTTTAACAAACTTGACTGTATTTGTAGTGGTATTTGTACTCCGTTGGTCATTGCACATGTTTTTTCCAGATTCATAGTTAATCCGCATTTTCGGCTTTCGTGGTCTAATGTTTTTCACAGACAAGTATGATGTCATCAGCAAAGCGCAAGTGGTTCAGTAACTCTCCATTCACATTTATTCCTTTAAGAAACATTTATTCCTTTAGAAACCGTTCTTAAATAACCATATTTTTTAACGAGTGGAGACCACTTCTGTCTCTTCGGAGGTTTACGGCAGTGAATAAATATAAAAATTAAAAAAATCTATGCTCAGCATAGATTTTTTTAATTTTTTCAATCATTATCATCATGAAACTATTTGTTTTCAATGTGGTAATTAACGGGTATTCATATTTTACACTTTATTATTTATTTATTGAGGTAAATAAATAAGGGCACTAGCAGCATTTACCATTTATTAATAAAGTATTTTTAGCTTTTGGGTCCTAAAAGAAACGAACGTACAGTCAGCATCAAAATGATATTGGCTTTCAAAGTAGTTGTTTACTCATATAAAGCATATTTATTACTTAAATATATATATTGACTGAACGGTAGGTGACAAGTGTTGTGGGTTCAAATCTCACATGGGATAACACTGTGTGATCCACAAACTGGAGGCGCTCCAACCAGTCATCCTGGATTGGGTAGGGCGGCAGCACAGGACCCTTTCTTTCCAACTGACGCAGGTTCTTCCCGGGCACGGTTGCTTCGGGAAGAACCTAATGCAGGTAGCATTAGGTCGCTAGGAGGGAATTAAGTCCCGCCTGTCACCACTGCGGCTACAGTGAGGATTCGGCTCATCACACGCTGGCGGTCTGTCCCGCATGGGCGATGCAGCACCTTGCCATTTTGCAGTCATCGGCGTAGATCTCTCGTTACCGGCCGTCGTATGCTCCATGGCCGGTAGCAAAAGTTGTTTTACCGCGGTCGCGACTTTTTGCGAAGACGAAGGCGGTGGGAGATGTCTAGAAGGAGATTTGACCCTGGACTCCTCCTCAATTTCAGGCGCACAGAGGGCACACCGTGTGGTTTTAGTCCGTTCGATTCCAGAACACCGCCACGCCGCATAAAAAACTCCGGCAAGGTGACGGTCCGAGGAAAGAGCCACACGTAAAAAAAAGGAGTTTCAATGACAAAACATTAGATTTTAACAGGTTGAAAAAGAGTCCGTAAGTTAATCGTCGAGCCCTAGCCACGCACGGATTTTAAAATATCACGCCTTAATATGAATAACAGTAAACTACATCTATTTGATTTTAAAGTACGACATGAAGTCACCTACAGGCTTTGCGTCTGTAGGTTTTTGAACTATTGCTACGCGGCAATTGTTGCGGGAACTTTGTTGATCCAGCCACTTTGTCAAAAGCAGCAAAAAAGTGAGCAGTTTAATTGTTAAAAAAGAGACAAAAATAAAGTTTTTTTTTTAAAGTAAGTACTGTATCTACTTTTACATGCATTAAGTGAAAATCCGTTGATTTGTTCACAAACAAACACTTCAATTTTATTTGTATAAATTTCCTTACAGGATACAATCAGGTTCAGGTTACCAAAGACAAATCATAGTCAAAATTTCTTCATGTTTATTTCATTTTTAACATCATCATGTTGTAATACACACATTGGACAATTAACTGTGAACAATTTCAGGCATTCAAAGAGGTAGCGGTTATCTATCTTAATTGTTGCATCGCACACGAAAACATTCCGACATATTTAAAGGTTTGTAGCTCACCATACATTATTATTAATAAATGCTTAGACAAGTAACCATATGCCTTGATGCTCCTATGTCAGAATATTTCCGATACGAATGGCAACACTACAATTACCACATCTACAGAACTATACCACACCAATACTAATAAACTGTACTGTAGCCATCTCTACACTAACACGCTCAGAACCATTCCTTATAACCATCACATACATTTCTAGTCGCAATATCCTTATGCCGTCCCGTATTTTACTTCTTTAACTTTGTGCAATCTGTCCTTCTGGAGACACAAATAACATCATTCAGGAAGCCATTTTCGTATCATTCATTTTTTGAAAAAAAAAAACCCTTACCCATATTAAAAAGCCTTATAGTGTCAAATTAGTACAAGAGCAATAAAAAAATATTTGTTTTTAAAGTCAATATATTGAAAGTAATTTGTTCAAACATACAATTTATGTAATCCCTTCTAAGTATTTTTTTTCTTTTTCTACGGCAGAAAACGAGCCCGGATTTTCAACTTTTCAACTTCATACAAATATTACAGATACTTACTGGATAGATACTAAACTAAGTTTTTGACCAAATTACTTAAAAGCCATTGCGTTAAAATGTTAAATGAATAAAAAAATAATTACTTGTTTATTCCGAGTAAGAAATTTGACATAAATAGATCTGAGTGACTGTTTCGCACCTCATCTCACCAAAGCTAGCACATACCAACAACTCGACACCATAACTTAATGAACGTCTCACAGAATCCAATGTGAACTGTAATGACGATGTAAAACTTATAAATGATACTAATGAAACCTACTTACATATCACATGGTCGGCCATGCTCCTCAGACGTCGCTCTGTATCTACATAATAACCCTTAAACTAAAGGTGCAAAATATTTACTTACATTACGTTAATCTCCCTAAGAGCAGTCAATTCGAATTGATCTACATAAAGTACAAACAATAAATAAAACTAGCACATAAAAATACATAGATACATTTAGTATAAGAACCTATATCTATTGTAATTTGTATATTGTTATAAAACGAGAGTTGCAGGTACCGCATATGGAGAAGTAAGCGTATCCGATACATTATACCTACTACAATACGAGTAACACCATGGCCCGTGGACACTATGTTTCTTTTTACATTAACAACATTGTATACGATTCCTGAATAGTACAAGAGCAAACGTTCAATGTATGAGGTAGTTTTAATTATAACACATGTCTGATAATTAATCCATGCCTAAATTAATTGTACAGTTTTTGAATGTTAGGTTTGAATTGCACGATCAGAAAGCCTAGTGTGATTTTATTTCACTTCATCTCGATTGTCAAGATGACGGCAACCGGCGTTGCGTTTGGACCGTACTTAAATCTTTGTCAAACACGTTGAGAAACCTTCGACAAAGCTAGTTATTGTGAGTTAAACTCACACTAGACCCTCATGGAACACATGGGTAAAATGGTAAGAACCTATTGTTAAAAAGCAATATTGTAGACATATAGTTGCAGTTTTTTGGGTTTTGCCTGATAAAACAGTAGTAGAAAAAAGTACTGATTTAACTCAGTTAATAAAAAACTTGAAGCTATCTTAAAGTGGATAATGACTTCTGTAGTTGTGGGCGTGTTGTATTTTTATATAGGTATATCTTATATTATTTAACGTACATAGCTATTTAATCAACAAGGTTTCTTTTTCAAAACTCAATCATCATGAATTAACTAGGTCCACGGCCGCGGTATACAGAACACTACACTAGCAAACGGTTATTTATTTTGTAACAATATTTTAAAAATATACAATCTTACGAGCACTGCCTATTCGAACGAATGGAATAAGTAGTTTATAAAGCTTCATCGTCATCTAAGACTATATAAACAAGCAGAAATTATTTATACATTTTAAGAAAATTATTACTCAATGTACAAAATCAAGGTTTTGTTTGAAAGAAATATACAGATATAAAGAAATGACACCCAACACATCTACATTTATAAAACACTGTCTTATTTCGGTCAGCTGGTTTTATTCAAGGTTTCATATAACAAGGACTAAACAAAAATATAACATGTTCTGCAATTGTCTACTGTTATTACGGAGATTGACATGTTTTATACATTTTTATAAATATAGACGTCGTCGGCTACATTTTTTGCTGACCGTACATACATACGTTAGTAGAAAAATAAAAATTAAACTTAAAATATACCAATTGATTCAATATTAGCAAAATATACTTGTAACTCAATCGCTTCCCAGCCATTTACAATCACATAACATTTATTTAGGAACATAACAAATTTACAAAAATATTTCTTTATTTGGTTCTGTCTCTAGCGCTATTATTACTTTTGACAACGTATTTATTTATGAACAGTACTAACACTGATATGAAGGCAGTAGCGATTGCGGAGCCGCTACACATTGATCACTGAAACATGACAAAAAGAATAGATTGTCGCCTCAGTGACGCCTATACCTGTATTTATAGCGCCATTTTCTTCTGTATTTTGTCAACCGTTTTCTGTTATATTTAATAGCCATGAAGATGATTAATTTTTAATTATAATTAATCATCTTCATGGCTATTAATATTTAATTATAATAAAAAAATACTTTTACGTATTAATGATACATAGTTTATGTACAAACAACTTACAAAACTAAAGCCTGTGGGCCTGTCATGTACAAAACTGGTATATCGAGCATACGCCAAGGCCAGGACGAAATGGAACGCTTTAGAGGATGCCTTTGGTGGCAGACATTATTATAAAACCATTAACCGATGTCGTCTTATTTTAAGTTTACTAGAATAAACTTATTATTTTAAGTTAACATAGCAATAGTCTGATGTAATGGTATATCTAGTAATAAGTTACGGTACAGCAATAAAGGCTTACTACCATAGGTACCTTCTTCTTCCTAACCTTATTCTCAATAATATTTGGGGCTTGTTCATTGGTACTACTGACCATAAATCATTTTGGGATAAATAAAATATAGAAGTTCGACCAATTGGCGATCTGTAGTTAAAATAAAAGTATTTATTTGTCAAGTGCAATTGGAGAAGCCTATGTCCAGCAGTGGACTGTTATAGGTTGATGATGATGAAGTCATATATACTTTCGTGTTTTATTTTATTAATTTCTATATTTAGAAAGAAGGGGTGGAGCAATACTTCCTTTTTAAAAAGAAAACTCTTGAATTGGGAATGTTTCCGTCGCGAGGGACTTGAAACATACATGAAAAGAACACCCAGACTGAGAACAACAATTTGTAGAACACAACTAGCACCACATGATAGACTGCATCTTATTACAATTTGGTACTTCTGTAGTATTATTATTGGTTTGCTAAGCGAGGCATGTATCATATTAAATGTATAAAAATATGCTTTTTGTCAAGTTTCATTGAACAATTCATTATATACGTAACATTCAGCTATCATTCTAAACAATGTTAATACAAGTCTATATTACTTTTATGAACATTACATCAACAGCAACTGTCACGAATGGCTCGAACTTGTATCGACGTCGACCAACACTTACAATGTATCGTTAATATTACTATTATTATTATATACGGCTGATAATAATTGAACTGTGGGCACTTGTCGGTATAATCGAATCTGTCTAGCGTTATAATAACTATATTTTCTATGACATCAATTTAATTTGGTGTATATGTTTAAATATCACTTTGTTTTATTATTGCAGGCGTTTGCGACACACACATACTAACAAACAGGAATATAATGACTCACACACACATTTTCTCCTCAATTCGATATATTTTGATTGACGTCTTAATTCGACTAAATAATATCTTAGAGTATATAAAGTGTAATATAGGACAAACTAATTTACTTTTTTTTAATTTATTATTATTATTATTAATTTTAATAATTTTTATTTCGTCAGTTGGTATGAGCTTTCTTCAGACATGGAGGTACATAAACATAAATGTCTATTTTTCCGATCAGTGTAGTGTTTATAAACCCGTTTTGAAGTAAAAGGACGTCAGGTACGATGTCAAGCATTCCAGAAATCAGCCGTTCCAGAATTGGACAAAGAGTAACAAGATTATGATGAAGTTTGTGTATATTTATAACCATAGAGCAACACAATACTAGCAATATGCAAGCGTTCCCCTTTGTCAAAGCATATGCTCAATATATACACTGTTAGGACACATAATGTGTTTGTGTGTGTGAAAATATGAATATTTAAAACTGTTATGTGCGAGTTCATAGTGTCAGGCGATGGTTTTTGTATTTCATAGTGAGTCTAAAATTAGCATGGGTGAAGACGCCCCCCCCCCCCCCCCCCCCGCTAGGAAGGACAGACTAATTACTCCCCTCCGGTCCGCCCGTCTGTGCTGCTATACGTTGATAACACGTTGAAAAAAAAATGTTTGTCAGTATGTTTTCTAGTCCCATCTAATAATAATAAAGCTGTTAAACGCTCTTCTTCATATACCGGACGTTGTACACTTTGTATATTCTAAGATAAATAATTAAAATAAAAGCATTCGTATTATACGAGAACCCATTTTTATGGTTTTTGTAGTTCTGAGATCTTCTTTTTAATTTATAAAGGAAATGCTTTCTTGTTTACAGAAACTAATAGAATATTGTAAAAATAGAGATAAAAATTTTAAGACAAAACCAAAGCATATATCAATCAATGTGTATTTTTAAGATAAATTTAGTACTTCTAGATATAAATAATACAGTTTAACTTGAGTACCATTGCTTATTTTAACTTGATTTATTTCATCAAATTTCTTATTTTAGGGTTTTTTTTAAATGCCGATACATTACAACTTAAAATTATTATCATTCTTAATATTTAAAATAGTCAGTTTAAAGAAAAAAGTTGAGCAGTATTTGCTTCCCGTATAATACAAATGTCACATCGCACCAAATACAAAAGCTTTAGTCATACATGCTCGTTGTTACATCTACATAGTAACAATTTACTAACCATTAGTAAACGTATTAAGATGTCCAATGACACCGTTTTCTGTTATTTTGATTCAAACAAATGTAACTGTCGCATTTTAAACTGTTTTCGTTAAACGTGTGTCACGGGGTCAAAAGTCCTAGTATGAGTTTATTTCACATCAATTAGATCGTCACGGTGACCGCGTTAGGCGTTTCGATTGGGCCGCACTAAAATCTGCAATAGTCGCAACGCTGCACGCGGTCGCCTGAATTTATGTGAAACTACGGGCCTCAGCAATTTCAGTATTCAGAATGTTCCAAAAAGTGGATATATAGTTTAATTACGGTAAATAATAATTTAGAAAGTACAAAAATCAAATCATATTTGATAATCAGTCTAAGTCAGTGAAATACTTAAGAATGCCGAAGACTTGGAGCAAGTTTTAAAAAGGAAGAAGAAGAAAAAGTTTGGTCAAGAAAACAGTTATTAGCTTTTAAAATTTCTGAACTTACTGTCATAATGATCTGTCTGTATGTCTGAGTCTGGAACATGAATCGTAATCGAAAGCCAATTATAATTTTAGATGAATATAATTCAGATTAATAATATTCTTTTGCGAAAGAAAACTAAGCTGGGCTTCTCAATTGACAAACATAAGGGCTAGTTTAAGTTTGTATGAAGTTCAACGGGATAGTCACGAGCCGGTGTTGGGTATTGCGATTGGTCGGCACTGAAATATTCGCCGATCGCAATGCTGTGTTTATTTCACAAAACACGGTCAATCGTGTTAATGTGAAATAAACTCACACTAGGCTCTCTGCTTTACAATAGACAATAAACGTAATTTTAATACACTTTTATTAGTTTCCTTTCTGACACATTTAGTATTGATACTGGTTTCATTATTTATTTAAATTTTATTTTGCATTTATTTTGAAAAACTAATCAACAAAACCATCCCAAAAGTTATTCATATTACGTAAATGAAATGGAAGGTCAGCCAATATAGCACTCTTCAGATTTCTCAATAACTTTTCATCAAAATAAAAATGTCTAATTTGCTTTTGTTTTCTTTTGAATATAAAACAATAAATAACTTGAGTATTTCTCTTTGTGATCGTTGATTAAAACAAGAAAATATTTGTTAATTATTGTATGTCTAAAAACTCTTGTCCACTTTTAGCCATTTGTTTGAACACAATTTAACGTTACATTCATTGCTTTCGAATCAATTTCACAAACTTCAATGTTGGCGCCAGTATTCCATCGATATTTAGACGAGATAAAAATTATTGCTTATATATTCTGTGTAAAAATGAAATATGTTTTTCATAGTAGATGTATTGGCAGTTTCTTCTAGTATTAATAAAGGAGATAAATATTAAAAAGAAATTGTTTTTCTTATCTAGTTCATTCAATTGTATTAACAAAGAGAGGTGAACGGAAATAAATATATACTAGCTAGGGACGCATTTGTCACTTTAATGATCGAAATAAAATACTGATAATACAATTGAAGATCTGGGTTGCGATGACTATCAAGATTTTGTGTCCAACAGTGCATTTTTAAGAGATCTTAGTTATTTTAAAGGTGAATTTTTCTCTCCCTCTATGGAAATTGTTTGACACTTGTTTGACAATTACTGGCCCCAACATTGGTTCTAATTCCAAACACGACAAACACCAAAATGAATCACAATTTACAAATAACTTCACCTACACAGGCACACATACAAAAAATTAAAGCATGAAGAAATATATCCCTAAATCTTGAGACTATGAATATCGAATTTGTTCCTAATTGTTTTAGTACATAGAGTTTATTATAGCTTAACATAAGAAGTGTATAGTTATACTGTTATGAGGGTACTCGCGATGACATCTCCACAGGCATTGAAGAAGGGACTTGCATCTGAAATATTTGAGATGAAGTAATTAAGAGTAAGTAATTTGAGCGCCTTCAAAGCTTCGCATTAGATTTATATTTGAATATGATCATGTGACTGAATTTCACAAATTGCTCAAGTGGCTCCCAATTCGACTTCGCCGGAGTTCATATATCCTTTCTATGCTTTATAGCATCTTATTCAATCCATTCACCCCACCTTATTTAAAAGAATGTTTTGTGTTCCTCAGTGACACACATCTAAGATCCTTAAAGTCGTCGGTAACTTTGGAACTTATGGCACCTAGCCACACTACCACATTATATGACAAATCGTTTACGGTACAGGCTGTCAGATTATGGAATGCCTTGCCGATATCCATTAGGTGTGCTCAAACACCGACAGTATTTAAGAACATGGTCAAAAATTTTGTATTCTGACTGTCATGTATTCAAGTAGTGATACTTGAATTCATGACAGTCAGAATACAAAATTTTATAGTTATTAATAGATTTGTATACTTATATTTATATTATTTGTATATATAAATTTAAATATATTTGTGATATTACATAAATGGTATATATGTATATTGAGTATATATGTATATTGAGTATATATGTATCTGTGCGTATTTTATTACCACCATAACTACGCAACACCGAAACTACCCTTTGTTTATTCCTATCTCCTAAGAGATTGCATTTAGCAATAACGCCGTCCATTGTACATACATATCTACATGTAATGTTCAACAGCGAAAATGAAATTAGTGTACAATAAAGTATATTCTATTCTATTCTATGATTGATAGATATATTTATGACAATATATATCATCATAGCTATGAGTATTAATTACTTAGTGAGGATAAATAATATTAATAAATAATAAATTACAGATTAATATAACATACATCAGACGCTTGAATAGGCACATCCAGCCGACAATAGTCAATACAATATTGTATTGACTATTGTCGGCTGGATGTGCCTATTGATTGATGGATGTTATATAACATCATGCTATATAATAACAATAAATTCAACTAGATCTGGTTTATTTGTTCACTCTCATTCATCGGTATTGTATGTAGTTTTAGTATTTTAAAATTATTACTGTGTTACACACACTCAAATCAAATCAAATCATTTATTCTGCAATTAGGTAACATGAACACTTTTGCAAGTAAAACTTTTTTTTTGAGCAGATGAGTTCGGCCTTTCCTAACTGGACTGGACATCACCGTGTGATGACGGATTAAGAATACAAAGTGTCACCACCCCTATTCATTCCATGGGCGTCTTAAGAGGCGACTAAAGGAACAAAATAAGCAGCTAACATCACTGCCAAGAGAAGGAAAACTTGAAACAAACCCTTTACCAACCCGTCTGGCCAGCATGGTATAGTAGGCCAAAACCTCCTTTTTAAGGAGGGGCCTATGTCCAGCAAGGGACTGTGAAAGGCTGTTGATGATGATGACTGTATTTATATTTTTCGACTCCGTAAAATCAAAATGGATATATTACCAATTTACGGACAATTATTGTCTTATTTTTTAAAAGTGGAAACAAATACCAGAGTATCTGATAAAGCACTTTTCAATTACGAATCTCTAGAATATTCATTGTACAAGTCAAAGACCAATACATTTTGAAGCGGTAAGCATTTTTAATCCAAAGTGCCGATTTCGGTTCGAAGGTTCGATTCCCGGGTCGGACTAAATATTTGTGTGATCCACAAATATTTGTTTCGGAGTCTGGGTGTTTTCTATGTATAATATGTATGTATTTACAAAAAAATAAAAGTATGTTTATGTATTTATATCAGTTGTCTAATTACCCATAATACAAGCTCTGCTTAGTTTGGGGACTAGATGGCGTTGTGTGTAAAATGTCCAAAATATTTATTTATTTATTTATTATTTATTTTATTATAATTGAAACAGTGCACCTTCAGCGAGCAAAGTGTACTTATTATCATAAATTAGTTTAATAAGTCATTTTGTGTATTTGTGTGCAACAAATAAGTAGCGTGGATCTGGTAACGTTTATCATTGATCAAAGTATGTACTCGACCCGTACATATATGATCCTTCGGTCCATAATGAAGACAGGGGGACTTTGACTGGTGGAGGCGCGAGCGCTATAAAGCGAGTGCCGAATAATTTTTTAGTGGTGCCCACATACAGAAGGGGGCCCATCTGCTAGCGGTAGGTGGCCCGAGTTGTGTCGGGGTTCCAGGGACTTCCTTTCAAGGGTATACCTGGTTCCCCGACTCATAGTACCCGAGACGGCGTACGGTTTTAGTCGGTTCGAGTCCGACATAGCCACCAACGTGTGGCATCCGTGGGGATTTCCACACAAAAAAAAAAAAAACAAAAAAAAGGGGGAATTTGACTGCACACTGGGTGACTTAAAAAAGATATATTTTTTTTAGAAAAGTGCAGTGGTACCTTGTTTTTGGAAATATGTGAGGAGTGCGTGAACACGTAGTCGATGGAGTCGAGCCTGTCGTCGAGCACTCTGTCATCGAGGCCGCGCTCGTCCAGCACGGCCTCCAGCGCAGCCGCTAGCTCGGAACTCTCCGCGAACGCAGCGCCACCTTCCGCTACAAACGTACAAGTCAAGTTTCATTTTTATTTTCTCTAAGATGTTCACAATTATCTCACATTCTCTTACTATATAGCTATTGACATCCCAAATAATATTGTGAATAAAAAAGCTTGGAGGAATAATGTAAGCGTATTTTTTGCGCATGTCACTTAATAAAGTAGTTTAATTCTCGTGTTTAATCTTTTTAAAATAATAATTAACTTTAAAATGAGGTAATTAAAGATTAATTCTAAAAATCTTTTATAATTTACTTCATTACCAAGCTGTTGAGATATTGGTTCTATAGTAAAGCGCACTCAAATACAAAAAAATATATACCTTGATTGAAAAACTCCGTAAATGCCTCATCTGGTATTTGACTGAGAACCGCAGGATCTAATATGTCATCTGGTGCAACATGCCCCACTTCCACTTCTGTAAAATAGATCGAAAACACTAAGTGTTAGCCTGAACTATCCTACCTAGTGAGAGAGAAAGAGAGAACCTAGATTCAAACTACTCAATTCACCTTAGGTGCATAAGTATCCATAGAATACTGCAATTCCTGACCATCAAGCAGGTCGTTTGCTAAACATACCAATGGATCGAACTAAATTGTCACTGTATTAAATATATGTAGATTATTTAAGCGACATAACACTATGTAAATCCTAATTATATTCTGGTGAATTTCGTAACCAATCTTTGTACAAAAATTGTGTACATGTTATTTGAAGAAAAACCATGTTAGACACATTTAAAACGTATATTTTTATGACCATGGCGGCTCATTGAGATGTTTAACGAATAACGGGGAATGATGCAGAATGACTGGGCCTTCGGTTTCACACTCGCGAACGAAAGACGACTAGCACGAATGGCATTTTAGGGTTGGTCTTCTGTGTGAGGGGAGTACTGCCCCGGTCGAGGTGCTAAAATCAGCGTGGCTATACTTCCTATATATTTCTATAATAAAAGTTAAAGCTCCTCTTACCCAATTCGTGCGAGTCGTTCCCAACAGTAACGTACTCAGTCTCGCTAAGCCCACCAACCGCCGTATCCTCTGAACTGTCGTACGTCGAGGAATTTGAACACACATTTAGTTCTGAAAACAAAAAATGTTTTTTATACTACACCTGATCGGAACAGTAGTCAATATTCCCTGAAAATGAAAAGAGAAAGTTAGTCTTTTCCTTGACCTAAATAAGCGGGAGGAAAAAATGTATGAAAATCCATTTCTAACGTGTTTTAGCGGGAGAGAAAGTTGTATGTATTTTCATTTCTCATGTGTTATCTTATCTATGGCGCGCGCCTGCCCAAAGAGTTTTCATATAATTTAAATATGGAATCTCCGTGCCACTGACATCCTTTTGTGAAGAATAAAAAAAACAAAAGAAGCGCGAAATATTTATAAATATTATGTCAAATTCTAAGCTAAATCACATACAGTCGTCCCACGAAGACGTCTAGACAGGGCAATCGTGCGGGGCGTGAGGGGTGAGACGGGGGAACGGCTGCCCCGAGCTGCATACATTTACAGTGTTAGCAGCTCGGGAAACAACTTTCAGGGCTGTCGTGTGTCACTTTAAAATATTATTATTT
Organism: Phragmatobia fuliginosa; assembly: GCA_932526445.1. Lineage (NCBI taxonomy): Eukaryota > Metazoa > Arthropoda > Insecta > Lepidoptera > Erebidae > Phragmatobia > Phragmatobia fuliginosa. Next base: position 9,748,745 of record OW052074.1, on the reverse strand, counting down.
TGGAAAATAATTCAAATAGTGCATACGACGTGTGTTGTGGAAGATTGCAAGTCGTCATCTGAAATGAAAATCCAAGATGGCGAAAATTTGCAAATTTTTTGACATGGGTATCATGTCCATGGTTTACGAAGTCACTGAAAACGATTATGGGGTTGAAATGAAAATCCAAGATGGCGCCTACTAAAATTTGCAAATTTTTCGACATGGGTATCATGTCCATGGTTTACGAAGTCACTAAAAACGATTATGGGGTTGAAATGAAAATCCAAGATGGCGCCTACTAAAATTTGCAAATTTTTCGACATGGGTATCATGTCCATGGTTTACGAAGTCACTAAAAACGATTATGGGGTTGAAATGAAAATCCAAGATGGCGCCTACTAAAATTTGCAAATTTTTCGACATGGGTATCATGTCCATGGTTTACGAAGTCACTTAATACGATTATGGGGTTGAAATGAAAATCCAAGATGGCGCCGACGAAAATTTGCAAATTTTTCGACAAGGGTGTAATTTTTAAGATTTGCGAGGTGCCTGAAAATAAAAATGAGATCAAGTGTCTTTCGCGGATTTTTTTTTCATTTCATTGATTTTTTTTTAAATTAAATTACATATGTTTGAAACTAAAATACCAAATTTCAGACTAATCCGGCAACAGGCCTTTCCTGTTGCCGGGTTGACCCCCTTATATATTTCAATTACTTGAAATGACCCAAACAAGGCAAGCTAATTGAAACTGTTAAAAAAAACTATATTTTTGATCATTGTTAATTATTGCTTATAATAATAATCATAATGTTGATGATGATGTTGATCTAAAATAAATAAATTTATTAATAAATATTGTTTACTTGAGACAACCCTAGCAGTTGCGACAATGTCTAGTCGTTGCCGGCATTTACCACGAGATCAAAGGCGTCGTCGTACTGTATGCTTCTTTATACTGTGGCTAAATTGTGTCTTACATGGTGTCTTACGTTTTGATTTTATTTTATAAATACTTTAAATGTTCCTCACAGGTGTAGTATAAAGCACTGTGTAGCACTCGGGTGAAAGTCCCATTCCTACCTCGGGAGTATTGTGGCCCTCGGGAGTATTACTACATACTTATAATTTTAACGTAATCGACATGAATTTGAATAGAGCTCTTGCGTCATCACTATTAGGTTCCGACAGAATTTTGTGGAACATTCCTACGTCGGCTCCATTCAACTCCAAGTTGGCCACTAAACTATGCCAAAAGTGTATTTAATAAAATTAATAGCTAAAATTTGTATAAATGTTTATTTTTCCTTCACTCAAAAATGGCCTAACAGATTTGAGTGAAATTTTGCATAGAGATCGTATTACGAGAACTTGCTTTCTAGAGAGAACGTACGTACGATACGTATGGTATCAGATTAACGATACGGAGTGTCACAACTCTTCATCTCCTTGGTAGGCGTAAAGGTATACACTATTCCGGCGGGTGTATTGCCGTCGGCCTAATCAGGACATGGGGACGTGTTCTTGGAGGTAGCAGCGCATATTGCTAGGATACCAAATATAACAACGCAGGATGTCATTGCAAAGTGAAGAAAAATTTGAACCCCTTTGAAACCCCTTCGGGCCGCCACCAGTGGGGTGGCAGATTTACGGCGAGTGGTGTATCGGAATCGGATCCGGAAAGAGCTGTTACTACGACTACTAAACCCCTCTATTCTCTATTCTAAGGAGAGGTGTATGTTTAGAAGTGAACTATTAAAGGCTTGATACGATGTTGTGTGAGCGTACCTGCGAGCGACTGTTCCGCGCTGGGTGCGTCTGGTGTACGCAGTCGTGCGGGCGGGTCTATGTTTAGCAGTGAACTATTAAAGGCTTGATACGATGTTGTGTGTGAGCGTACCTGCGAGCGACTGTTCCGCACTGGGTGCGTCTGGTGTACGCAGTCGTGCGGGCGGGTCTATGTTTAGCAGTGAACTATTAAAGGCTTGATACGATGTTGTGTGAGCGTACCTGCGAGCGACTGTTCCGCGCTGGGTGCGTCTGGTGTACGCAGTCGTGCGGGCGGGTCTATGTTTAGCAGTGAACTATTAAAGGCTTGATACGATGTTGTGTGTGAGCGTACCTGCGAGCGACTGTTCCGCGCTGGGTGCGTCTGGTGTACGCAGTCGTGCGGGCGGGTCTATGTTTAGCAGTGAACTATTAAAGGCTTGATACGATGTTGTGTGAGCGTACCTGCGAGCGACTGTTCAGCGCTGGGTGCGTCTGGTGTACGCAGTCGTGCGGGCGGGTCTATGTTTAGCAGTGAACTATTAAAGGCTTGATACGATGTTGTGTGTGAGCGTACCTGCGAGCGACTGTTCCGCACTGGGTGCGTCTGGTGTACGCAGTCGTGCGGGCGGGTCTATGTTTAGCAGTGAACTATTAAAGGCTTGATACGATGTTGTGTGTGAGCGTACCTGCGAGCGACTGTTCCGCGCTGGGTGCGTCTGGTGTACGCAGTCGTGCGGGCGGGCGACGTCGGCGCTTGGCTCGTCGAGGAGCGCGGCTCGTGACAGGATTCGCGCGCTTTCGTGCCGCACCCTTCTTCGGCCGAAAGTCACGGGACAACTTGTCGTAGTTATCCTACAGTACAATTATTTCACACTCTTTTATCTATATAATAACTAAAATTTAAGTGTCTGTGTGTAATATTAAAATATGTTTATCACTAAATGCTTGTGAAAGTATATAGGATACTTATTTCAGAAAAGCTATTATTATAATTTTTGTCTGTCTGTTTGCTAAAGATATTATTTATATTTTGTAACATCCAAAATCTTATGTTCATAAAACATTAGTCGCTTATCCACCAATGACGGTGCAGCCAAATATCATCTGGAAGCTTTGGACTCAGTTGACCGAAGAGCCCATAGCTTAATTAATAACGAAAAGCTCTCAAAAAGCAGACTACACACCCTTGAGCATCGTCGTCGAGTTGCCAGCTTATCGGTTTTTTATAGGATACACTTTGGAGAGTGCTCGAAAGCTTTTTTCGAACTGATCGAGCCATCTCCATTCCTTTATCGGACTACTAGGCGCAGGCAAAAGTTTCATCCATACGTTGTTGGCATACCCAAAAGACGAACTAAACGGTTTGACAGCTCGTTTTTGGTGAGATTCGCCAGAGTTTGGAACGACCTGCCTGGGTCTATTTTTCCTGATGAGTTGAACTCTGGAGCCTATAAGAGTAGAGTGAACAGGTTTCTTTTGGATGGGCGTGTACCATCTTCGTCTTCATCTACACTTTCCATCAGGTGAGATGGAAGACAAACGCCTATTCCATTACAAAAATAAAAAAAAAATGACTTCAAGTACTTACTATTTATTTCTTAACTAGCTTTCCGCCCGCGGCTTCGCCCGCGTGGAATTCGGTTATATCGCGCGACATGGTAAGGAGTAGCCTATAGTCTTTCCCAAGGTCTAGAGTTCTTACATGATTTTATGTTTGACAATATTCCATACAAACTTTCTTCCCCTTTTTTTTTTTTTTTTTTTAACGTGTGGAAATCCCCGCGGACCGTCACCCCGTCGGGGGTTACGGCGGGGTGGTGTGTCGGACTCGAACCGACTAAAACCACACGGTGTGACCCTCTCTGCGCCTTTGTATTGGAAGGAGTCCAGGGAGGGGATTTCCTTCTGGACTCCAACCGGCGCCTGCCCGCACTGTTGCGGGCACCTACTCTGCTTTCTACTCTCTAATTGGGCAACGTCCGGTCACACGCGGACGCCGCCCCCTCGCGGTTGGCCTCTAGTGCGGACGGACGGGAAACCCGTCCCGCCCATCCGCGGCCACTCTCAGGGCGGCATGAGACGCAGGTATGCGCGCCTCCGCCGCCCGGGGCGCCGGCGGCGGATCGGGTCCGATTGGATGGCATCCTCCCGGGCCTTCTCCGCCACCTCCTTCTGCAAGATTACGTCCTCGCAGAAGGTTGCGACCGCGGTAAAACAACTGTCGCTGCCGGCCATCGATCTTATGACGGCCGGCAGCGAGAGATCCCCTCCGATGACTGCAGTGAGGACCCGGCGCTGCGCCGCCCAAGCGGGGCAGACCGCCAGCGTGTGCTGGGCCGTGTCCTCACTGCAGTCGCAGTGGTGGCAGGCGGGACTCGGTTCCCTCCTAGCGACCGAGTGCAGGTACTTTCCGGAGCAACCGTGCCCGGAAAGTACCTGCGTCAGCCGGAAGGAAAGGGTCCCGTGCTGCCGCCCTGCCCACTCCTCAATGACCGGCTGAAGAGCCTCCACGGCGGCTAAGCCAGCGCGTGGGGTCTCCAGCCGGAGCGACCATCTCAGCATAGTGGCTCGGCGAACGGCTTCGCGCCACTCGCGCACGTCCTCGGGCGGAGGGCGAAATCCGCTCTCCGCCCGGAAGTCAGCCACTCGCCGATAAACTTCGGCGAGCACTTCCGCCTCCAAATCCCACGGGGGTGTTCCGGCCAAGGCACACGCTGCCTCTGTGGACACGGTGCGGTATCCGCGTATGGCTCTGACCGCCAGTATCCGCTGGGGGCGCCAGAGGCGCGCCCTGTTCTGGGCGGACAGAGCCGCCGCCCACACCGGTGCACCGTAAAGTGCCATCGACCGGACAACCCCCATGTACAGCTGCCTAGTGGGGACACTGGCCCCGCCCAAATTGGGCAGAAGTCGCCCTAGGGCGGAGGCAGTGCCCACCAGCTTAGGACCAAGCTGTCGGAAGTGCTCGTCGAAGAGCCACCTACCGTCGAGGACCAGACCCAGGTACCTCATCTGGGCCCGGACCGGTACGAGGACCGAGTTGACCTCGATCGAGGCGCCGGCGGGCGGACCACGACGGGGCCCATGAAATAATAGGGCCTCCGTCTTGTCCAGGGCCACCCGCAGACCCAGCGCCTCGATGCGCCCGACCACCCGGGAGACTCCTGTGGTGGCCAGGCGCGCCGCCTCCTCAAAGTTTGCCCCCCGGGCCGTGACCAGGGTGTCGTCTGCGTAACAGATTACACCCAGCCCGGGGGGGAGACGCCCTCGTAGGGCCCAGTCGTATCCCATGTTCCACAGGAGTGGTCCTAGGACAGACCCCTGTGGAACACCGCACGACATGGCCCTGCGTCTCAAGGCGCCACCTCGGTCCTCGTACTCGACGGTACGCTCCTCTAAACTTTCTTCCCCTATTTCAACCCCTTCTACCCTTATTTTCGCAATAAAAAGTATCCTATGTCCTTTCCCAAGTTCAGTTCTATCTTCATACCAAATTTCATCAAAATTGGTTTAGTGGTTTAGGCATGAAAGCGTAACAGACAGACAGAGTTACATTCGCATTTATAATATTAGTAGGGATTATTAATATCTCACTAAGATTAAAAATAAAATTTAAAAAATTTTTGATGGTACACCATCAAAAAATAATTATTTAGCGTAGTTATCAATTTTAAATGTATTAATAACATTTTTTTTACGAACGAGCGAACAAACTAGGTATCAAGAAACCAGATAAAAACTGACTGGCACCCGCTATAAACGCCTACAAGTTACAACGAATGACAAAGATCAAAATTAAGAAGACACTTACGCGCTTCCAAGCGTGTTCAGCACACAAAGGGGTCTGATCGTGCAGTGGCAGTAAGGGATGCCGGCATCTAGCACCGCCTGCAAACACTGCAGCGCAGGCCGCGTACAACCTCTGTTCTGGTGCTAACGTCACGTGCGACAGGCAGTAGCGAGCACATGGCAAGGCGTTACGATCACAGCGCTCTTCTGCACACTCCACTTCTACGCTGCTAGACCCTGTAGCTTCATCCCCGCGACCAGACTCCCCTCCCGACCAACCGCTTACTCTGCAAAACCACGAATTTATTATATAATTTTCCAAGAGACTTTCTAGTCATCAATATCAATCCGTATCAAAATATGGATAATGGACATTCTAAATCCAAAATACATATCACTTTATTGCACAAACGTCAAAATATACAGATGGATTAGTTTAATGCTACTGCTCCACCTGCGTTAGCGTTAATGTTAATGTTGATGGCGAACACGCGTTAGTTAACGCGTTAAAATGCGCGTTGGCTACATTAACGTTACAATGCCATAAAGACGTAATTCCTCGTCAATTACCGCGTTAACACACAACACTCACAATGGAGCCTAAAGCAGCTAAACTAGTTGCGATAATGAGCCTCATAAATTTTATTAAGTAATTTAAAAAGGGAGAAAAAACGAAAACAAGAAGATGGTGGATGATACATATACATCATCGTCGATTTTTATGGGATTGCAGCTTCGGATTTGAAAGACACAGCTCTTATTGCAATAGCTCTAAAAACTAACGCCTTTTCGTTCAACCACTCCATTGTTGTTCTCGTACCTAAATGTAGTTCCCGCATAAAACAAAGCGCACTCGTCCTTGCTAGGCGAGCGCGTCCGATAGAATGAGACGGCGTTAATGTAGCCAACATCAATTAGCAACAACCCTTTGATGTGTCCAAAAAACCCACACTCGAGTTATCGCTTAACGTTTAACGGCATTAGTAATGCCATTAGCTCTTAACGCATTAAAACGATGGCCACATCTGCGTAGCGCCTATATTAGCGCACTAATATAGGCGCTACGCAGGCAAAAGACGCAGGTGGAGCAGTAGCATAATACAGCATTAATTATAGTAATAATTGATTTCGATGTTATTGTGCTTAATTTTATTACATTATGTAGCCAGAAATTAATATATAGAACTATAAAAAATTATAACCTATTTATTAAAAAGGAATCAAGTATACTAAATAAGATCTTACAGGTATTGCGAGCTAGACATATTTATGTTACCTGAGTCTCCGTCGCTCGAGTGTCGTCAACACAGCAGGCATGCCCCTCATGGCGAGTAGATGGTTCACAGTCTGTGTGGGTAGACGGCATGATGGACCGGCGGCAGTTACTTGCTTCTGTTAGACAAACGTTTTTAATGGATAAATTTACCTGACCATTATTAAAAATTATTTCATGAGTAGAATAGAACATGTGGTAAATGACATACAGGGACTCCGTTAAAAAAGGTACAAATTGTAAGACAAGATAAATAAACTATTAGAAAATTACTTAAATGCATTTCCACCCTAAAAACAATTGATAGTAGGATAAATTAGACTTCAAAAACATCAATTTCAAAGGATTAGCGATAGCATTTAACCAATGATGGCTTTATGTTGAAATTAATTTTGCATTATACAAATAAGAGAACATTATTGTGCAACATATATCTGTACCTGTGTCTAAACTATGCGCCTATTCTAAACGGAAAAGCCATTCTCTTATTTAATAGAAATAAAAATAAGAAGAACGTTAAATATATTGAACTCAAGAATGTTGCTATATATAATGTTCTCTGTCTATATCAATTCATAATTAGTAACGTCACATTGCATTAGTAAGTGCTAATATCATTATTGTACATAGAGAAGATACGTTAATATAGTGATAAAGAACTCGGAGCAGTCTCCTACTATGTGCAATAGTAGATTAGTAGCCTGAGATATTTGGGCGCACGAGCGCAGCGAGGGCGCCTATAGTTCGAGGGTGCAACTAGTGCTTACACCCGAACTAACTATTCTGCTTTACATCTCGATTCTGAGGTAAGTAGAAATAAACCGGCATTATAAGAATAAAACATTTTATCTTCAGCTTCCATTTTCATTGAATCGGGAGTGCAGCTTATATCTTCATTACTTGAAGAACTAATGTTTTTTCCTAATTGTAAAAAAAAATCCCAAAAACAAACAATATTTAAATTAAAAGTTTTCTATTCCCGTCTCTTTTCATTAAAAAGAAACAAGTAAAGAAATTTATACTACACCTGATCGGAACAGTAGTCGATATTCCCTGAAAATGAAAAGAGAAAGTTAGTCTTTTCCTTGACCTAAATAAGCGGGAGGAAAAAATGTATGAAAATCCATTTCTTCTAATTTCTAATCATTTCGTGTTTTAGCGGGAGAGAAAGTTGTATGAATTTTCATTTCTCATGTGTTATCTTATCTATGGCGCGCGCTTGCCCAAAGAGTTTTCATATAATTTAAATATGGAATCTCCGTGCCACTGACATCCTTTTGTGAGGAATAAAAAAAAACAAAAGAAGCGCGAAATATTTATAAATATTATGTCAAGTTCCAAGCTAAATTGTGTCTTACATGGTGTCTTACGTTTTGATTTTATTTTATAAATACTTTAAATGTTCCTCACAGGTGTAGTTTAAAGCACTGTGTAGCACTCGGGTGAAAGTCCCTTTCCTACCTTGGGAGTATTGTGGCCCTAGGCTGCGCCTTCGGGCCACAAACTGCTCCCTCGCTAGTAATCGGTCCCTTTCCTCCTTCGGTGAACAATGTACTATTTTAAATTGTTTTTTCAAGAATGAAATTGAGCTTCGCCGTTCGATATTTAAAATTGTTGACTAATAAACTCACACGAAGACCTAGTTAGTTGGTTGAATAGCAAAGCGACCTCTTTGGTCATTGGGCTGAATGCATGATGTCTTTGCCAGTATGATGGTTAGATGTATGCGAACTTTTTGAAAGAAAGAAGTGTTTTTTTTTATTACTTACCGCCCTAGGGCTTTTCTAGCTACATTATTACCCTAGAGCGGTAATAAGTCACCTAAACGCCCCATTTGGAGGTAATAAGAACCTACTTACCGAACATGAGAGATGTAAAATATTTTAGTAATATTTTATTATTTTTGTAATATTTTATTATTTCAGTAATATTTTATTGTTTTAATAATATTCTATTATTTTAGTAATATTGCTTCAATTTTACCATTTTTTCTAATTTTTTCACAAAGTTGAACAGTATTAATAAATTCAAGGTGTGGTTTGCTCCTATCATCAAAAGTCACCACCTAAGCAGGGCCAAGAAGGTCTCTTATACTAAATTAAAGTAATGAAAATATGACTAATCAAAACAATAACAAAAGAGTGTCGACACATTATAGACCTTATTTTTCCTCAACTACATCAGAAAATTTAATAATTATATACATAATATTTTAAGTTCTTACGAAACTAACCGTCACAACTTTCTTGCTACAAATTTCGCATTTTTATAAACTTTTATTTTCAAATACTATTGGAGAGAAAGCAGAGACATATTATGGTCTTACATTTTAGCGAGGTCAATAATTTAGGCTCACGTACTTGTCTAGTACCCATGGTACAAGGTCTGCTTAGTTTGGGACTTGATGGGCTTTGTGTGGCAGATGACCGAAATAAATATTTATTTCGACACCCCCCGCGAATAATCCGGTAATCAGAAAATTTAAAATGTTCAGGAAAAATTAAAAACCCTTTTTTAGTAATAACTCCATTGAACTGCAAGTATTGGAGACTTTTTACATCTCTTAAGGTAGCTAATTTTTTTAGCTATTTGGATATTTCATCAAAATTTAATTAGTCACAACCGCTTTAATTTAATTTAGATAAAAAGATTTTACTATACTATGTTGGTTAAGCTCTGGTCGGTAATGTAAACTTACAGTATTATTCGTGTAAATTAGTATTTTCAACTGCAACAATAATATCGTGTTGCAGTATTATTCGTGTGAAATGATTTTTATGCTGCACATTTGTATGTAGCAATTACTTTATTATTCGATGTTTAAAAATAACGTACATTTTACTGTTTTAACCACTATCGTTAATTCGAATAGTTTGTACAAGTGATGTTTTGATGTTTTTTTTTTTTAATGAAATGCATGAAATTCAGTAAATAAAACAACTTTGGTTAGCTTGATAATTGTTTTTTTTTTTTTTTTAAAATAGACACTGCTCAATAATTAAGTAAGTTACAGTAATAAAACTTAATCAGAAATTTCATCATCATCTGAGTTAGTTTTACAATAGCTTAAGTACGTATAAAATGGTTGGTAATAACTAGGAATTGCTTGAGGGTTACACAGGCTCAGGAGATCATCGTAGGCTTATCGTATGCTTTAATTCACCAGTTTTAATTTTTTTGGACATCTGTTTCTGCCGAGGCTACTTCCGCCTGCATCGTAATCCAGTTCAATATAATCCTGATCAAAATCATATTTGAAAAGGACACATCAACAAAAAATCTATGTTTGATATCAATTTGACGGGTTATTGCGATGTAAAGATACAACGCAAAAATGTATCGGTTTTTATTTTGACCATAATAGCCGTCAGAGTAAAATATAATTTTGCGGATACCTTTTTCGTGTACGGTCTTTAGTAATTGCAATAAGTAACTTCCTTTTTCGATGCTGCCTTTCTTCCCGATTTCAGCTTGCCAAATGTAACAGAACCCAAATTTGTATACAGCGTCAAAAACTGTAAAACTATATAGAATATTTACGTTTTTAAAGTGAAAAGTAAAGTGAAAGATTGATACTTCAGACTGTGGTACATGTAAAACTTTTTCTAAATCATAGATGGCCACAATGGTATTATCTTTATTCAGTTTTTCTTTCTTTTTATTTTCACGAACTCTTTCTTTTATACTCAAATGTTACCTGTAATTTTCTTGTGAGGACTCCTTTTCAACGGAGTTAGCTTGCTGATATTGAGAACATAAATAACATTAGTCCTTTTTGGGCTTAAAACGATAAGTTGTACTTAGTTAGTGCTAAACTCTCTTTCATAATGTATTTTTGAAGCCATAACAGTATCTGGATAGTTTTGATTAAAATTTGTACACCATAGCTTGTAGAGTCGATACATTTTTAAAATATTTAGGAATTCAGACAAATATTGTCGTTTGGAATGTTTTCTAGTGTAATGTGATTCAACATTGGGAAATTAATTTATATGATTTCTTATACTGTCTTATGTATTATTCTTCCTATTTATTTTCATCTGATGTGGTCTATTTTAATATAGTCCTCGTTTATCGATCAAAGTTTCATCGCTTTTAGTTTTTGTTATGGCCTTTTAGTAATACCTAAGTAATACCTAATAACCTTTTGGTAATAGAAATTGTGTTTAAAAAAAACACCTTGCAAACAATGTTTTCTTTATTTTTGAGTCAAAAAATATATTAAATGTTTAAGATCGGTTACTTTTTCTAATTACGGAAACTTTTTTAACATCACTCGATTTCACGTGTCTTGAAATATTGAAATTCTTGGTTGGCAAGTTTATAAAAATTAGTATGTAAGGCTAGCCTGCTCTGTGTTTAATTTTAACCCACTACCTTTTTTACAGGTACAATTAGGTAAGATATTATTATATTATTCCGGTGAAGTGTTTTATTACGAGCACCTCTTAATATCAATATTGTTAAAATTTGTGTAAGGAGTCACTCGGTAATAAATGTAATTGGAAATTTTGTTTTCTAATAAAACCCTGTACTAACATTTACGTAACCAAGGGAGTGAACGATTTACCCAAATAATATTGTAATATCATATTACAGAAATCTGTTAGTATAATAATAACCCGAATAATATCGCAACAACGTTTACTGTCTAATCATATTATTATGATTTTTCGTAATGATCGCAAACGATATTATTCGTTCAAAATATATTTTATTGCAATTTTATGGAATATAATAGTAATTTTTCATATCTTCGTAAATATCCATTTTAAAAATGTGGAAAAAATTTACATAGTGTATTTTAACTTCTAAAGGCCGAAAAACACATAACATGAAAAACCCCGTAATAGCACATTACCGGATTATTCGCGGGGGGTGTCTATTTATTTATTTACGTAATAAGCCACTAGGAATCAAGTTAAAGAAGGAAAGAAAAGTTACATAAGAAAAAAAGGTAATGGTACGTGGGTAAAATTCATTTCAATTCAATTAGGTATTGTAGCTACACATTTTTTTTATGAGCAGCAAAAGTGACTATGTACTTTGGCCTGATGGAAAGGACGAGTAGAATCTAAGACTAGCGGTCACCATACTCTGCGAATGCAGTATGGTGACCACACTACGACGACATATAGAGATACTTCTGTAATATTGAACCTAAGGTTCATGACCCTCATCTCATAACAGATATACATAATAATATATAGATATACCTTAGACTTGCGAAATAATAAAAAGTCCGCGTCACCAGTCAGACCAGATATTAAAATATCGATACCTGAAGTCAAGTTGCAAACGTTCTTCGTTTTCTATTCTAATCTCTATTCTATTTCTCTATCTCTCTTGTTTCATTGACTAATGTCACTCAGTCACGTGATCACAACAAAATATTAGCTAATGAAACAAGAGAATAGCAAAATAGAATTTGCAATTTGGCTAGAGGGGCGGGATTTTAGTATCCGAGTCTGATCACCAATATCTAATCCCTACTAATATTATAAATGCGAAAGTAGCTCTGTCTGTCTGTAACGTTTTCACGCCTAAACCGCTTAACCGATTTTGAAGAATTTTGGTACTCAAATAGTTTAGAACCTGAGAAAGGACATAGGCTACTTTTTACCAGAGTCGCTGGCTGAAGCTAGTTACATATAAAAATAACAAAATTATACGAAAAAATAAATTTTCTTATTGAATGACTAACACTGTAATACAAATCATGTAACAAAGTATGTGACAGGTGCTATCAGAAATCTGTAATGCGTTAAGATCCGCCCGGCTGAGCCCGATTGCGATTGGAATGTCGATTTTTGTATAAAGATGAGATAAACTTTCCATGTTTACATAAGAATTGAAACTGAATCAGTCAGCCAGTGTAATAATATTATTTTTACATGTATACATACTATATTATAATAAACTAGCTGAGTCCCGCGGATGCAGTTCCGTCAAAATCGGTCCAACAGTTCTATAGATTACCCGGAACTAACAGACAGACAGGCAACAAAATTATTTAATTTAACTTATGTTCCGTTTTTACTTTTACAAAACTTATGCCCTTTAAAGTGGAATAACTCGCAAAAGAATACCTAAGTCGAAAAATAGTTCTAGTAACCTCGCAATGTTTTTAAAAGACCTATCTAATGATATCCCACATGATGGGGTAGCTGCGAGAAAAAAAACATCTATACTTTTCGTAAATTTTATTGTAGCACTTTGTCGACGTGATTACAATACATATTCATGCAGTTTCATTTTACTAGCAGCAAACGTTTGGGCGGTAAGTTGAGGACAGACAGACAGACATGGCGAATCTATAAGGATTTCAACTCATGAATGTAGGAACCATAAAGTCGGTTCTTTGGATACATTTACTTCAATATTATTTATACTAGATAGATCGAAAGTAACTTTGAAGTACTTTTTAGGGTTCCGTAGCCAAATGGCAAAAAACGAAACCCTTATAGATTCGTCAAGTCTGTCTGTCTGTCTGTCCGTCCGTATGTCACAGCCAATTATTTCCGAAACTATAAGAGCTATACTGTTGAAATTTGGTCAGTCGATGTATTCTGTGAACCGCATTAAGATTTTTACATAAAAATAGAAAAAAAAACAATACATTTTGGGGGTCCCCATACTTGGAACTGAAACTCAAAAAACTTTTTTTCATCAAACCTATACGTGTGGGGATCTATGGATAGGTGTTCAAAAATTATGTTGAGGTTTTTAATATCATTTTTTTCTAAACTGAATAGTTTGCGCGAGAGACAAAAACATCGATGAAAGTTACAACGAACTAGAAGAACTTTTATATGATGTTACTTGCTGATACGGAACCCTTCATGGGCGAGTCCGACTCGCACTTGGCCGCTTTTTTTGGGAAGGACATACATAGGCTAATCTTTACAAAGATAGCTGTCATACACGCGGGCGGAGCCGTAGGCAAACTAGTATTAGATAAAAATATGTGCATCCAAATGAGATGACTTTCATTAATTTCAGTAGATTTTTTTTACCTTAATCAACGAGGCGAGTGATCGATGATCTCGGTGGTTTGATGACAGTCGTAAGGCTTGGTGAGCTCGCGCCACGTGCCGACGTAATGCAGCACGGCGAAGAGCTAGACGGGCACCACGTGATTCTGCTGCACTCTCTTCTACACAAGCCGCACCACAACCAGCATCTAGAATACACAGTAACTTACTACAAAATCTACAAGTCTACTATATGATGAACATCGGATGATGGCCGGTTGGAATTTATTAAATAAAACGGGCATCTAACACACAACGCCAACTAGGTTCAAACAAAGCAGAGCTTGTGCTATGACAGTTGGATTTACTGATGGAATACTCAAAGATATTATCGACATAGGTCCACCGCATCATATGATCACATCATATGATGATTCTTTAAAAACGGAGTGATACAACATGTAATTACGTACAATCATTTAAGTGCAATCAAGTTTGACATTGTATGATCCCTGACGTCAATAAAAGTGCGCGTAAAATGGAACTGCTTGAATGGCTCAAATCTTATCAATGTTTTAAATTTCGCTTTGAAAAATAATTTGACTCTTCAAGCTTACTAATATTTTTTCCTATGTATACAGGATTTAAATGATTGATTTAAAAAATCATGCATATTCCCTATTCAATAAGTTTTAAGTACTTACCAAAATCAGGCATATTATCATCATCACTGCTGCTACTTTCTAGTTGTCTGAAGGCATTCGTTCTGTCGTCGAGTGGTCCACATTGGAATAGACTGTCACCAGGCGCGTGCCATGTAGTATTAGGTATTGGTATAGCACGCTTTGCTGCGGGTATCCGTTGTAATGCCTCGTGGACGGCTGGCCCGCGCCCACGACGAGACTTCGATGAAGATGGAGTTTTTCCTGTTAAAAAAGATAAAATTTCTCTGATTTCTCCCAATTTCTATTCATGTCTACTTTTTTAACAGTTACATAAGGTTTAGCTGTAATCTGTTTTAATAATAATAAATAATAAAAACATATATTTTTCATTTTAAATATACCAATTTCCGAATTATTATATTAACCGTGGGCATAAGGTACGCTAATTTACTAATGTGCATTAGATTATAAAATAAATAAATAAACATTTGGTTTTATAATAACTGAGGAGTTGAGGAGTGCTGCATGCTTAGTTTGTTATTATAACTATTTATTAACAATTTTTATAACAAAAGGATGGTTTAAAGAATTGCTGTTTATTGTTTACTCTTATCTTAAAGGTAATGGGAGATTTAAATATGATGTTCATTAAACTGTCACTGTGGATTTTTTTGTTTAGATACCCTTATGTTCAGCAGTGGACTATGACAGCCTCATGGATAATGATTTAAAAAAATATAAGATGAATAAGATGAAATACAATATATTACCAGCTGAAGTTTTCTTCGGGGGCGATACGGGTAATTTAGTTGGGAGTCCTAGCGGTTCAGTCTTTACAACAACAGTACCATTCTCAACCAACCCTTGTTCTCTTTTAAATACATCTAAAAACGTTTCCACTCCACACTGCTTTCCTGATGCTTTAGTGGCATTAGAAGTAACACTATTAATACTGTTTTTAGTATTTGGGGAAGATGTGGTGGCAGTGTTTTGCAACTTTGGGCTGTTCACACTAAGTCTTCGAGCTTCACTGAATGATTCTGTTCTTGTGGTATCTTTTGCATTTGTGTGATTTTTTACCTTCAGAGCTTTGGTATGAGTAGTCTTTGTTTCTGGTGGTATGCAAACTGATGTATAATGACCATTAGATACCACCTCGTTTTTTATTTCTTCCTTAATTTCACCATTTGTGAATGCACTAATGAGATCTAACTCTTTATTTGGACTGTCTAATAGTTTACTTTTTACATCAATGCTATCAGAAAACATAAAATTGTCTTCTGTGTGACTCACTGTTATTTCGCTCGCTATTACATCTGAGTCATGAAATGTATATAATTCGTTGGGATCAATTTTAAATTTGGAGTAAAAATTGTCATTGAGATGTATATACGGCTGCTCATCCTCCGAGTTCTCATGTAGGAACATGTTTACTTCACTGCAGCTTCCTGATGAAACACCCTCAACTGCCATTTTATACTGAGTGGCACAACTCGCATCCGATACATTTTGTGGAATACCACTGAAACTAAAATGATAGATAATTATAACAATGATAACTTTAAGACATCACTCTCATTAAGAAATTTTATGACTATATTTAACTTTAAGTATATTCATGTATTGTTTTATTTACTTCCTTATAATAATCCCATGAAAGTACATTAAAACATTTCTACAGTTTCCTCTTAGACATGACTTCAATAGCACTTTTATAAATACATGTATGCACATGGTACATTTATATCGCAGAACCTTGTATTTAGAATACATGTTTACGCACACAACCATGATCTTTAAGTGTTTTGAGAATTCATTAATATATCACAGTTATATTTTGAATGTAGTATTACACTAAAAACTTACCCCACATTTTCTGAAGCACTCAAATACGACATACTGAGTTCATTTTATAACTTATTTCATATACACTGTGTTATTGCTATGAAGTGTGCAAAAGTAAGTTTGGTCCCTTTGCTTCATACTGTAAGCAGAATAGATGGTATTTTAGTAACAATGGCAAGATACAGACTTCTCTTCATGCTATTGATATTAAAAACATAAATGAATAGTATCATCAGCATCACAAAAGTAATTCCTTTGAATGGACTTCAAAATGACATATGTCAAATAAGCAAATAACCACATTTCCTGAGGTTAATTCAGTATTTCTACTGTTATACTCTATTTATACTTTAATGTGAAACTAAATATATGACCTGAACTTATGTTAAAACTGGTATAAACATTGTTTAGGGATGATTAAGAATAAAACATCTTACACGATATAACATTAAGTTTCTGGCTCATCATTTTAATGAAATAAAATAACAATAATAATATGAATGCATACACTTTTACTGCGTATTTATTTGTAAAATAATCGTTTGAAACTCAAAATAAATAAAACCTAAATCTTTATTCAATGACATCAAGAATGACTGACAGAACACAGCAAATGGCAGCCAAAATACCACAGACCTAAAATGAAATATTTATGTATTCAGACCTGCATTCTGGTCGTTTTGAATTTACATAAAGTTTTAGTAAGTATTGTTCTATAGTAATAGAAAGAATTCACATTTGACTATCTTTCGTACGAACATAGTCTAAGAAGTCAACTTCATCTTGGTGGTGTACAAAACAAGGTACCTGACCTGTTATTGAATTTGAAATTATGTTACTCAAAACACCCAATGGTATCTGGATGTCAGATATGTAATAGTGCATGTTAAAAACTAATTTGTGTGGCTGATTTCAAGTTATTTTATTTTCGTTTCCCTTTACCGGTACAGCGTTCTTCACTTACAGCTATCTAAAACTGTTCTAACATTTTACAAATGTTTCTGTGCCACAATGCGTACAAGGGAAAATGTTATTATTACTCATCAAAAGTATCCTGAGTTACTCGAATAAGTGAAATAATTATTTATATTTTGTTATGTATAAATGAATTTGTAAGTCATAACTTACTGTTGCCTTTGAATAAATAAATAGAATAATAATAACTTTATTGTACACCAGGTAATTACAGAGTACTTATAACTAGGTATGAATGTCCTTTGCTATAGATAGAAGATTTAAGAAAAAACTTGCCAATGTTATGACAACGTTTTTAACTGATTTTTAAAATATAAATAAACTTTTTAAGGGTTACTTGTTCATATGACCATTTAAGGGTACTCAAATAATACTTTGAGATATAACTTCTCTTTATTAGAAATTAATCGAGCGATCCTAACGATGTTTTTACCATGAGGGTATTTGAAAGTCCCGCGTTTTGTATTTTGATTTGAGAACCCCGTTTTTGAAGCGTTGTTGTGAATCCAATATGGCGATATTTGATGTTGTACTATTTTGAAGGTACGTCAAATTGACGATTCTATAATGATAATTCCGGTAAATATCGTATTGTGTAAGAATTTTCAAGATCTAAAGAAGAGTTTTTGTATTAATTGAATTGATCACTTAAGTTTAAATAGTGTAAGAAAAGCTTACAATTAGTATTGTTTTGTTTGTGATTTCCGATATTTTAGTGATTATTCCATTGTTTTACGAATTAGCGAATTGTGTTTTCGTGTGAATACCTTGATTATATTTTGATTAGACTTTCTAAACACGATCAACTTAAAGTCTACTCGTAATCAGGTGGTTTTCACCTGAATTGAAGAACAAGATGGAATGTAATTACGGTAATTACAACCGCGAATATTACGTACAGATTTCTTTACAAAAGTTGATATTTTTGTTACAGAAGTGCACATGTTTTTATACAAATGGGAGATAAGTAATTTACTGTTGAGGTGCATTAGATTAGCGCCATAATAATTGATTCATTATTTGAGTACCTAGTGTTTAGAGCGCTGACTATTATCATGACAGACACAAGACGAAGAGTTAAGCTTTATGCTCTGAACGCAGACCGACAGTGGGATGATAGAGGAACTGGGCATGTGTCTTCATGTTATGTAGAAAGGTTGAAAGGCACCTCGTTACTGGTACGCGCTGAGTCAGATGGTTCCCTTCTTCTAGAGAGCAAAATACAACCAGACACAGCATACCAGAAGCAACAAGACACATTGATAGTTTGGTCAGAAGGTGATAACTTTGATTTAGCTTTAAGTTTTCAAGAAAAAGCTGGCTGCGATGAGATATGGGAAAAGATTTGTCAGGTAAAGTATAGTTGTTATATAAGTTTCTGCCTGAATATCCAGAAGTAGTTGCAAAATCAAAAAATTTAAAAGTTCATATTTTAAAATCTATATTTTTAAACATATGTAGACTACCAAATTTCTGTATTTATTTATGTCTTATGATGGTTTTCAAAGAAGCCTAGGAGAATCTAAAATGATAAAATAAATTTTCAGGTACAAGGAAAAGATCCATCAGTTGAAATAACTCAAGATATTGTAGAAGAATCAGAAGATGAACGATTCGATGAAATGTCAGATAATGTACAACCTGTAGAGCTACCAGCTTGTGAAATGGGCCGTTTAGAGGACATCAGTGAACTTGTAAATAGTTGCCTAGTGTCACCAGCCCGGAAAGACAAGCTTGCTGCAGCCCTTGAAAGTCAAAACTATATTAAAAAGTTACTTAACCTTTTCCACATGTGTGAAGACATTGAAAATATTGAAGGATTGCATCATTTATATGAAATTTTTAAAAGTATATTTCTCTTAAATAAAAATGCACTGTTTGATACAATGTTTGCTGATGATACAATATTTGATGTGGTGGGTTGCTTGGAGTATGATCCTGGGTTACCGCAGCCTAAAAAGCATAGAGAGTATTTACGAGAACTTGCAAAGTTTCGTGAAGCCATTCCTATAAAGAACAAAGATTTGTTAGCAAAGATACATCAAACTTATAGGGTACAGTATATCCAGGATATCGTTTTACCTACTCCTACAGTTTTTGAAGATAATCTGTTAAGCACATTATCAAGTTTTATATTTTTCAACAAAGTAGAAATAGTGAAACTTATAGAAGAAGATGACAAGTTTTTAACAGATTTGTTTAAGCTTCTAATGGATGATAAAACACCTAATGTTAAAAGACGGGATTTAGTTCTTTTTTTAAAAGAATTTTGTAACTTTTCACAAAACTTACAACCTCAAGATAAGGATGCATTTTATAAAACTTTAGTATCCCTAGGGATTCTTCCAGCATTAGAAATCACTCTAAGTATAGATGATCAGAAAACAAAGACTGCATCTATAGATATTTTAACATACATTGTAGAGTTTTCACCCTCTGTAGTGAGAGATCATACATTACAACAGGCTAATAATACTGAAGAGGTATGTATATAAAAATAACAAATACAACATTAAATAAATTTCACTTATTACAAATAAATAAAAGCAAAAATAAAAAAAAGCAAAAATTAATTGAACAGAATATTAAAAATAATATAACTCTTACAGGAACAGATGCTACTAAATATTGTTATAGAACAGATGTTGAGGGATCGTGACCCTGAACTTGGTGGTGCAGTGCAGCTAATGGGGGTGCTCCGTATTCTCCTTGACCCTGAAAGTATGCTTGCATCTGTAAATAAGAGTGAAAAAGCTGATTTTTTAAATTTCTTCTATAAACATAGTATACAAACACTCATAGGTGAGTTATTCAACTTTATATTAGAATTAGAAACTTAAATGTACTAAGAACATCAATCATTCATTTTTATAATTGAGTTTGTAATGTACCAATTATGACATGAAAATCACATCTTTTGTGTTGCTGGAAACACTTAAAATAGTTAGGGAGAGGTAGGTACGTAGTATCTTAAGTGCTTTCCAAGTTGGCCAGCTGAGCTTATCTCCTGTAGGTAGATTTTCTACAAAGGAGATGAAAGCTGGAAGTCCTCTCACCCCACATTAATTCCCTTACTTTTGGAGCACTGTTGTTGTCTGCAGGGGTGATGTTGAGAAAACTGATTTGACATTTCAGCCTTTTTGTTTTGTTCTTTTGGTCATACAATGGGTGTTGTTTCCATTTTTTATGGCGGAGGCTACTTCTCTGCCATGCAAATTTAAATTATTTCAGTGGTCAATCTGCATAAGCCTTTATGCAGATTGACCACTGAAATGTACTAAACTGTTCTTCATAAACTGCTTCTAAAATTTTTAAGATCTCTCATATTAATACATCCACTTAAAGGCAATCATACAATACACCATTAAATCCATACTTAATATTATAAGTTCTAAAGTAACTCTGTAACTTTATATTACTCTTTCACGGTCAAACCATTGCACCTTTCTTCTTCTTGATATTCTTGCGAACTGGCAAAGCTTACTATAATAACCGTCCTACATACAGGCAAAGTCTGTATAAGGGTATAAATTGAAAACACAATATGTACTCTTAATTTTAAATGCAGTGTGTAGTTATAAATGTTTACTAATAAATTTGTGTTGTAGTGAAGAAAGAGATTAGCAATGCTAATTATACTGTTCATAAAATACTAAAGTTTTTTAATATGACATCAAAAACTATGACTATGATACATGTATGCATACAGATTATAAAATGTAAATATATAATTAGTAAATAGTTTCATAGGTATTTCTGATAATATTAGTATCCAAATAACTGAATATCACTCATAAATCATTTTAAAGTGTTAATTTGACAATGGTCAATTTAAACTAGCATAAGATATTGAAATAGTTTAAAAAACGAAAGTCAGAATTTAGTGAAGCTGTTAAAACTCTGACATTTTAATGCTTTCTCTAAAAGTATGATCCACTGAGGGTGTGATTTATTACGTATTTTTTTTACTAATAACTGCACATTTAATCTCTAACCAGAATGTAGTGTGATTGGAAATTCCTATAAAGCAATTGCTAGATAAAATTATCTTAATTTTGTCTTTAACAGAATCCATAGAATTTGCACTAATTTTACTCAGAGCCTGTCTGACTTGCACACAAGACTTTGAATTACTTGGATTTCTTCTACTATAGTAAAGAACACATGTAGAACACATAAACCTTCCTCATAAATCAATATATAACACTGAAAGCTGTATTAAATTCCTTTGAGTATTATAAAAGATTTAAGTGAACCGAAAGTAATTTTAACAAGATTTAAGTGAGCAGAAGTGACATCATTTTATACTATGTAAAGATTTCAACATAGATGAAAGATCCTTTTTACATTTGTTACAATTATAAATCACTTTTATTTATTTGCCTACAGCTCCTCTACTAGGAAACACAACTGGTGAGAAACCTCTCAAAGAAGACTACCACACGGTTCAACTATTGGGTCTTGTCTTGGAATTACTTTCATTTTGTGTTGAACATCACACATATCATATCAAAACTTGTATATTAAATAAGGTGAGATTACTAATACAATATGGTATGGTATAAGAATAAATAGGAAGGAAGTTTAGTGGAATTTAAAAATAAGGAATACCACTTCTTGAAGTTTCTAACTGGACCTTTTAAGAGTCAAACTCTTAGGAGGCAGAAGCTCCCTGAACTTTAAAATACAGACTTTAGTTTTTCTTAAGAATTTAAGTCTGTATTTAACAACAAATATGTATATAGTTGTTGGAAAATGAGAAACTGTCTACATTAATCTTTTATTTTTTATGAGATTCTCTTCTATGTGAAAAGCTGAGATTTTTATATAAATCTAAGTATTTCTTGTATTATTTAGCTTTATTAACACATTCCATTGCTTGGAGTCACATCTTCTTGATTGAAATTGAAGATGAAACCAATCCTGTTTATTTTTCTAATTTTATATTCCAATTTTAATTACCTTAATTTTATAGATTAGCAATAGTTGCTATTGAATAGAATACAAACTGAAAATTTGACCTTTGCCTGTAGTTCTACCTGTAAAGAAATCGAAAGTATATTGTGTTTATTCCGTACTTGCAGGATCTTCTCCGTCGCATACTGGTGTTAATGAGGTCGACACACACTTTCTTAGTGCTCGGCGCGTTGAGATTCATGAGGAAGATCATAGCACTTAAGGATGAGTACTACAACAGATACATCATAAAGGGAAATCTCTTTGCACCAGTCATAGATGCTTTCCTTAGAAATAATGGCAGGTGTGTAACAGAAATTATAGAATTACAGTCATTTACGGACAACTTAAATGATGACTGCATACATACACTCACTCCAGTAGATGTTTTATATTGTGAAGTGTTGACTGTAGACTCTCTAAATACGCATTCTATGTATTCTTTCTGCACTTCTCCCATTGAGATGGTTTTCTATTACCTTTACTAATGTAATACATACCTGTTATTGTTGTAATTTAGAAATTATAGATGGCAAATCCGAAACAATTTCTGGTATAATACTTCTTGTTCAGATTAATTGGGCAAAGTAATCAATATTTCCATTTTGTAGTTTTATACCTGCTACACTGCTCATGCTAAGAAGTGTCTGTACTTAGAGTAAACAGGCTGTTGTTAGGGTTGCCGCACCGCATTTCACCTTTCTACGAACATGCGCCCGTGTTATGATGCTGGGCGTTATAATTCCACGCCACGTTACATACGTGATTTTTACTTCGAGAGAATTTAGGATAAAAGAAAGAAACGAAACGAATTTTAGTTTTATATTTCAGTAGGTAAACATATAACAAAGGGCGCAAAAAATAAAACAAATAAAGGGTGCTAGAGAACTGATTGCCCACGGGCGCTATATAGGCTAGAGACGCCTCTGAGTAAAAACTAAATTAAAGATATTAATTTTTTCATGTAATATAACTTTACTGTATATATTTCCAGGTATAATCTATTAGATTCAGCAATATTAGAATTATTTGAATTCATAAAACTTGAGGATATAAAGTCGTTATGTTCACATGTCGTTGAAAACTATGGAAAGATCTTGGAAGATGTTGAATATGTACAGACATTCAAAGCTTTAAAATCGCGATATGATCAACACCAAGACAAGCTCAAGGAGAGGGACCGAGGTAAGTGAAATTGTACTTGTGTGTATTTCTGTTTAAAAGTATCGAGCTGTTTACTATAAATTGTATTCACCTTTTATGATCTTTGTGTGAAAAAGTATTGAGTAGTACAACATAGTTTTGGTCTAACATAAAGAAAAACTTTTGATAAAATTCATATCCTATACCATACTTATTACGAATCCATATTACAGATCTATTGTCATGTCTTTTATTAAAGTCAAATCGGTAGTGACCCTACAGTGAACATCCATAGATTGCTAAAATCGTAACTGTGCCATAGTCAAGTAAAAAAATAGAGAAATATTTACAATCACGTAATTTATTCCATAATGAAATAGCGGTTTATTCTACAAGTTAATTGGTGTAAAAGGTGTGACAACACATGTTGTCACACCTTTTACACACACAGAATAATTGTAGTTTTGCATACATATGCAAAACTATAATTATTCTATGGGTTGCTCAGTGTACTGAGATTACTCATTAGCGGTGTTAGCAATGGCTATTGTACAGCTAATAGTGAGACCATAGATGGGTAGTTCAGTTCCCTGCCAAGCCGTCTTTATTGAATTAGTTTGAATGATGATACATAAAGCAAGCAAATCAACACATACTGCTGCTCAAATATAAAAGCACAAGGCCACGACAGTCAACACTGACAGCGTGTCGAAATAACAAGCGAAATGAAACACGGAAAATCCCCGAACGTAAATCGTAATAACCGCGATAACTATCTCGTAAGAGAGAGCGAGTGACGTAAGTTTTATGGCGTAACATAAGGCGCGAAATTTAATCAATAATAAAATTTTCTACAGCGGCATAAGATGACGCGTGGTGGAACCGGGCGTAGTTGTATTACCTCTAAATGATTCCAGGTTTATTTAAAAAAAAAACATGAAACCGCCTTTAACAGTCCCCTGCAAAATTATTGACTTGTTTCAAATTTTCGTTCTCTTGGCAGTGACATTGTCTTACAGAATTTGCTCCTTTAGGCGACTCTTACGACACGCACAGTATGAAAATGGATGGAATGATACCACATTCCGTATTATTAATCCATCACCACATGGAGATAAAATATGGGTTATGTTGTTAAAATTCTTATGCCCTTTTTTTTTTTTTTTTTTGTTAATACAGTGAGTGGTAGTGTGGGTGTAGCAGAGGCCGTCGTACCGTCGCTGCTTCGCACGCGGTACCGACGCGAGGCGCGGGCTCCTGACGACGAAGAGGAGATGTGGTTCAACGACGACGACGAGCTAGTTGATGACGAGCCGCCGCTGGACCAGCCCGCGCCGCACACCCATCCGCACCCGCAACCGCACAACCATGCGCACGCTCATCATGCGTTAGATGCTATCGGTATGTACTATACTCACTTGTATCCATACTCCATACAGTTTCACGCCAAAACCACTGAACCGATTTAAATGAAATTTTTACAGTCTGAACCTGAGAAAGGACACCGTCTACTTTTGACAACCACGATAGCCGACATACTCGCGAGCGAAGCCGCGAGTTAAAGCTAGTAACAGTATAAATGCAAAAGTAACTATCTGTTATGGCTTAACTACTGGACAGATTTCAATTCTTGAGGAAAGGGCATAGGCTTGATTTCAAAAACCTACCTAAACGCGTTTGAAGCTACTGGCAAAAGCTAGTTCATTATAATTTTATTTTAGTGCCATTTTAAAATATTATTTTAAAGTAAAATTTGAATAGCGGGATCTGTACCTCTATTTGCACTGGGAGTAGTATAAAAAAATAGCAGTCATTGTAATTTCTAAATATACTCTTTTACAGGTAAAATAGTCGAAAAGAAGGTTTGCACTAATACAGAAACTGTGAATGGGCCAAGCAGAGTACTCCTGAGCACCACAACCACAAGCAAACCGACACACACTGACGTTCAGGTATCCTCGCCCAGATTACTCAATAAGGTAAACTTTTAGTTCCCTCTCCTCTACACTACTCGCTTCGCAGGGGCATCATTCTTGTGTCAACCTTTCTCAAATTATATAAACAATATAAGACAAAACAAACTTATGTTGTAGGTTTACTTTTATACATAGCTTTTGTCCATGGTTTTGCTTGAGTATTTAATGTGAAGGTAACCTTTGCTTTATTTCTGGCAATGTGTATGGCAAGTTTAGCGAATCTCAGCTACGTAATTAAAGAAGCATAACAAAGACAAAAACGAATTTATTTTACTTATAACAAAGGATAAATTATACAGAAGACTATTTCCCTTTTAGCGTCTTGTAAATATTTTAACTAAAGTATCACCAATGTTACTATAATGATAAAGCTAAATAAGCAGCACAACTATATGATCAAGCCTTGTGCACATAAGCTTTAAAGTTTGTTCTTTATAACAATTCTACAAGCAGTGTTTTATAAAAGTGTTGAATAGGCAACAGATTATTTATTTATTTGTCTTTATTGTTTACACAAAATAGTACAAAAAGAAAAGAAACAAATGAGTTATAAAATAAAATAAGCATATTTCAATTGTTACGATATAAATATTTATTCCTTTTGTATTTCTTAGATTCCGACGTACATAGAAGTACAGTTCTTAAGGATTTCCTATGCCGATTACAAGTGGGTCTATAACCAGTTTAATTTGTAGTTAAGTGAACGCCCGTCTCTCTCTCTCGCTCTCTCTTCTTTACTTGGCAAAGAGTAAGTGAGAAACGTCTGCCGGAGCGCGACTGACACGCGTCTTTAGAGCGCCCATAAGAACTGTGCTTCTATGTACCTCTGATTCATTGTTGGAAAGGAATATACGAGCTCTCAAAAACTAAAACTAAAAGGAAATGTATGAAACCAATATTTACAATTATGGAAGTTTAATATCGTCGACGACGACATTCTTAAATACCAAAGAGTACACACTAGTCTTTTTCCTAATAGAGCTTGTTAAAATATTGTTTTTATGAGAAACTTCGCCAAATTAATAATACAAAACTAACACTATCCCAAAATAACTAACTTTAACTATTGGTATCGCTTCTGATAACTTATCCGAATGATGCAAATTAGGACATGCTACACATCTCATCGATACACGATTAGCTGTATCGTGACGCATTGCATGAGGGTCATAATTCAATGACTAACGAGAACAAAATATATTAGATAAATAAACAAGGTTATTCTTACTTGTTACAAGTGCCTAAATACCGGAAACGTAAATAAGAGTAATAATTGAAACAACAAAAAAAGTTGAAAATAAAAAGAACACTAATCGAACAGGCTGATTTGGTTGCATCGTGTCCTCGCGGAAATATTTTCGTCCACTCCATCAATGATCGCTCACTGACCGCAAAGATTCGATAAATGCCTACCGACCGCCGCCGCAGGACGTTTTTTCCACTAAAAAGATAACATAGGTACATTTATATGTAGTAGAGCTAACCTGATTTTAGCACGAATAGGCCGACTCGGGGCAGTACTATCCTCTAACACAACCATAATAAAATGACAGCATTCATGCTGAGTGTTTCTTTCGTTGCTGAATAACGTCGCGGCCGAATCGTTCTGCATCATTTTGACGACGCAGAAAAATCCACTAAACCGCGTTGGTGTAAGTCATCATGCTGCATTGAATGAACTCACAAGGAGGACGGTGGCCCCTACACCTAGATTCTACTCATACTTTTCATCAGGCAGCGCAGCCACTTTGGTAGGTTTCAATATGAAAAAAAAAAGATCGACAGCTATTATAGTCGGTTCTAATGCTGATAGTGAACAAAACTATTTTCGGGTTTCGTAATAAGTAAGAATAACGTTGTTTATAGCTTTAAAAAATACTCTTCATAAACCTAAATGTTAACTAAATTGTTAACTAACTTTGAAGTACCTATAGAAATCACTAGCTCCCAATTTCCATTATCCATCTTCGGCTTTTTATACCTATCCAAGTTGGTTATTTCTGCTTGCATTTTAGTAACTTGTGAAGCAAATATTATGTTGCATTTTTTCATGGCTTGATGCATTTACTTGTGTATTAGAGCTGGATGTTTAAAGAGTTGTTGTGGGCCGTAGGGGTTGGTGGACTACGACGGCGACTCGGACGAGGAGGAGGAGGGCGGCGGCAGCGGGGCGGAGGAGCGCGACGCCAAGCGGCCGCGTCTCGCGTAGTGCTGCCTTCGTCGGTTTCAAGGAATATAACGTTAACTAGCTCTCCGCCCCGTCTCGCACCTGTGCAAGGCGAGCGACGTCCCAGTGAAACTACCTAATGTAAGATGAGTTTAACTATACGCAGAGCTTCACGAACGTGAATTTGGTGGCCCTCTGTTGCACCGGATTCCAGCGACAAGAGTGGTTCGGTTACGATGCTGTTTAAACGACGGAAGAATGCATTGTGTGTCGTGACCTCGGGGACGATTCACGTTACCTGTGACGGTGTCAGGACGTTCGAGATGCGTTTTTGTGATTTCTAGATACTAAGTGTTTTCACTGTCATTGACATCCTCAGATGTAACGTCAATCGTTCCCGGGTATGCGACACGTCGTGTTCCTCGCCGATCGCATGTAATATCGGGGCGATCGGTCGTCCCTCATGAACGTTAGTCGAGCCGTTAGACCGTGAAGTACCTTTAGCTGGGTTATGTCCATTATTTGTAAATATAAAATGCTGACACTCGAGTGTTCGACCTTAGTTAGTTAGTGTATGAAGTTCTTCATACTTTGTAGTGTAATAATATATTTCAGATGGCATCAGAAAGTAGAACAAATATTGGTTACAAGGTGTATTTAATGTGAACTAATTTTAATAGTTAGGTTACTTTTGTCGAGGATTGTAAACACAAAAAGTACAAAGAAAAAATGAGTGGGAATTAAACGTCTAATAATAAATAATGATAGCAAAAGCACCGTGAACGCGATATGAAAATGTAAAAATGTACGTATTTATAAAAATTCTTAGTTTATGGGTGATCACATGACCAATCTTTGTTTAGAGACGTAAAATCTGATAATCTGTGCTGTGGAATTGTTACTCACTAGTGTGAATATTGAATTACAAATGGAATGTGTGAGTATAATCTGTTATCAATCGGAATAAGTTGAATAACTCTAGGACAAGTCTATCTTAAAAATATTATCTGTAAACTCGGTTTTATTATTTATTTTTTCAGTAATTTACGTTCCTTCTAAGTATTGAGTTTCAGGGAGACAATAGTTTGTATCATTGCAGTATCTTTTACTGTAATAATAATAAAAATATAAGTATGTAATCTAATTGAAAATGGTAGTGGTTAGTTAAGCTTGTTTCACCACTACTAAATAAAATCGCCT
The DNA here is from genome assembly GCA_932526445.1 of Phragmatobia fuliginosa. Classification (NCBI taxonomy): domain Eukaryota; kingdom Metazoa; phylum Arthropoda; class Insecta; order Lepidoptera; family Erebidae; genus Phragmatobia; species Phragmatobia fuliginosa. The sequence goes on along the minus strand of OW052074.1, from coordinate 9,720,027 downwards.
AATGATATTATCCTTTAAGCAACTTATTTGATTTTGATGAAACCAGCTCTTATGATAAGAAATCTCCTTACAGCTTTGCCTTTGTTGAGAGTATAGAATGTTTATGTGTGCTATAATAAATTGCATGATTGATGGAAATAAATAAATCATTTTAACTATAAACGTATTCCATGAAAAATTTAATTTGCATAAATTATTTTTGTTTTTGATGCCATTGCCATACCTATTAAAAATAATATCGAGGGTTGTAAATAAAATTACACGAAAAAAAAGTGTTGATGGTAAGCCCTATTTCTTAAATTAATATGTTTTTATGATTAGTTAAAATGTATTTATTTGTCCATATCGAGGCTTTATTCTTAAAGATGTATTAATTAATTACGTAATTTCAAATACACCAACGACATATCACTCACTCATAGTTCATAACCAGCACTCGACAAACGTGGGAACGTATGGCCTTGGCCTTAACCCTCTACTGAGAGGAGAGTCCAGCAGTGGGACGTTATGGGTTTTGTTGATGATATCACTCACTGTCGCTGGTGGCTTTGAACTACCGTCTTTTAAAACTTTGACAACTTCAGTGGAATTTAAAATATTAAGAGAGACATTTTTGTAATGTAACAATGTTGACTGTTCAAATGTTTTTAAATCTTTTCAGCACTATTTTTTTAACACTGAGGGGCAAAAAACACACACAATGTTTTTATAAAAATTAATCTTTTTGGAATTTGAGATGTAATTCTTTCCGAAAATCTTTCTCTATGTTTTCATCAGTCTGAGTGATTTTTGTTTCTTCCAGTCAGTGCCTTGAAATATACTGGCAACTATTACAACCTACGAATTCAATTTACCTTTCTATGTTCGATGCTAGGCGCTCTTTGGAAAAACTGACATTCAGGTAAAACCGATTGAACTAGTAAGCTGATTCCAAAGTAATCTTGTGAAAGATTATAAAAGCTACAAATGTTCCTACATGATAAAGTGAGATTCGAGTTTGCCTATTCGTCTAGAAGTTGCTTTTTTATGTTCTAAACATGGATCTCAATTAGTCGTAACACACTTATCTTTATCTTACTTATGGACCTGAGTTCAACTCAAAACCCAAGATGTCATTATATCAGGCAGAATAGAGACGCTTTGGTAGACTTCAATATAAATAAAAAAAAACAATTACAACATATAACTAGCTGTATAAAGAACTCGTTACCCTGGAGAGACCCCATGTCCAGCAGTGGACTGCGATAGGCTAATGTTGAATCTATAAAAAGATTGTTCCATTCAAATGTTCTTAGCCCAAATTATCGTGTGTGTGAGCCCTTAACGTATTTTTTTATCTTAGATTTGTTCAATATTCATACAAAACAGTCAACATGTAATAGGCATGCTTATCTGGATCCTGACATGCCATTCATATGAATTTATTAGTTGTATGTAGATTTAGCCCAATTCATTCACTGCTTTTTTAAATAAGATAAGGGATATTCATGTAGCCTCTTTCTGAATAAACACACGCCTACATTTGTAATTATTTGAATGCACACAAATGATCAGTAATCGAAGTAAATCTATGAGGATGCACAATAAATATTCGTATTTCAGAAAGTATAATAGTGATGGTTTTTGAAAGCGGATGGATGCGGACTGCCAATATAGGGATAGTTGGCGCCGCTTGAGATAGGCATTCGTTCAAGTTTTAGATGAGTGTAAATTTATTTTTTTATTAATTCGTTTCATCTTGTAATTTTCGTTGAATTGTTGTTGTTCGTTGAATCGTTGAATTTTTCTAGATTCAAAGATTTGCTTAAACTTGCCCCTTAATCGCGCGCAATATGCATTATAAACTTATCTATACTAAAATTGATATTTATAACTGTAGCTTGCCGAAATTCACAGAAATAGCGCAAAGTTGCGTTATCGCTGAAAATTTTAGTTAGATTTATGTACCTGGTTAAATAAAGTAAAAGTAGACTACATATTACTTTATGTAGTCGTAATAAGCATGCAATGTTGTTTTGGGAGTGAATCCTGCTAAAATATTGTAAGACGTTTTTAAATAAATAAAAAACAGTCGAAACAAAGAGTAATATGAAATTGGTTAAACTTTAGGATCCAGATTCTCACGTCTATTAAACAAACCTTTTACAAAAATAAACTTTTTTCCAAACCACTGTTTGGTTATCATAGACCACATGTATATTGTTGTGATGTACCTAGTATATAGTAAAATCTGCCAATGTGGTCCGTTTCATATCCTTGTCATTTTGTGCAAAGAAAGTATATAATTAAACCCCTTATTCATAAACGATAAGCAACAGTTTTGTGTTATTTTGAAGTTTAAGTCGGTAAGTTTTAAAGTTGAAAATAATACCACCGTTGATTATCGTTAAAAAAAAAAGATGACTCAGGGGTCAATCTTTATCTTTGAACGATGGGTTTCGATTTGACCATTTTTTTCTTTTGTTTTTTTTTGTTATCATAATAAAGTTTCAAGGGGGAAATTAGAAATAAAGCGAACTAGATGCTTTTTTTATAAAAAATGAAAATTAAATACATTTTGACAGGATGTATGTCGGGTCAGTTTATTTGTTTATGTAAATCTATTTGTTATGAATTTTTGTATGGAATGGATCACTTTCGCCACTTCTATTGTATACATTGAAAATGAAATGTTAAAAATCAGTATTACATTTTTTTCTTTACTTTCAACAAAATGTTTCCTATCATTGCATAAATGAATGTATAGCTTTTTTTTTACTGTGCAGAAGTAATGTGTATGTGATAAAATTATCTGATTAAGATTCATTTAATACTATAAAACTCTAGTTTTATCATTTGTATTTTGTAAATAATATTAGATTTTGTAAAATACACCTAATCTGGTAAATATATAAAACTGTCTATAGGAAAAGACTTTAGTATACGTCACCAAACACCAAATTTATTTACTGATCTCATTTGGAATCCTCTATAGACTGTCAATAGCAGTCCATTTACTAGTTTTCGTTACGAAAACATTGCATGTAATTCACTAAATAATTACAAGAACTAAAGAAATGGAAGTTTTGTATTTTTATACTACTAGCCATAAAACACGTAATAAATTCTCACTAATTATTTTTAAAACCGAAAACAACTTTTTTTTAGTTTAATTCTTGTACGTTTTTCTTTTCGATCCACGACTTTGAAACACTATATTTATAGCACATGTTGTGAAGGACGATTTGCTAAAGTACATAACAAACTAAACAACCTGATAGTATCTATAGCACAGTGCTCAAATTTTTATATACCTGGACAAGCTATTTATATACTTCTTTAATAAATAAATACATATTTTTGCGTTTACGTAATGCTCTTCCATATTATGTATGATATATTCTAATTTTAAATACCTCTCGTAATACCTAGTTTCTATAGTTTAACTTATGTAAAAAATTCGGAAATAAATATTTCTGATGCAAGTGGATACAAGAAGAAATGGAGCCATATTGTAGAAACATATTATATATTATTTAAAAGCATAGCTTGATATACATTTAATATTTTTTTAGTTAAATGGAATAATGCTCGAGGAGTATTTAATAATGTGAGTGCGTAAAAGTTGTCATAGACATGTTCATAATATAATTTATGTAGCTAACTTATTGTGGTAACTTTCGGCATGTTTTCGATCAATCAGCGGTAGACTGAAGTAGTTGCCATGCCACGGATTTAATACGTACCGATTATCATGAAGTCGTATTGCGTTCTACACACTTACTAGCAAATTCCTGCAATTTGTAACATTTTTATTTCTTACGCGGTGCTTACGGTATGCCTGAGATTAAAATACATAAAGGTTGAGAAAACGAAGGAACTCTGTTACTACTTAATTTCAAATTTTTGTGCGACCTATTTGTTTATAACATTTGAATCGACTCAAAATACATATCAATTTTCATATGTATCTAAAAGGAAACAATCTGTCATCATGTTTAAAATCCTCTGCGCCCTTAATGTAACTAGTATGATGGTCACACTTGAGCATCGTTGCATGAACCCCAGAACTTACATCAACCAACTGCACAGAACGCGAGGCGAATTCAATTACATACGTGGAATGTATATTGTCAGAATATATTGTAAATATATAAACGTTTTATGTAATAATTTTATTTTGAAATCTGCCAACATCCACGTGTATAATAGGCTAAAGCATCGAGCTGTCAATTAGAATTATACGATTCTTATATTCCTTGAAATAACTTCCCTATTGAATAAAATACGAAGTTCTAGGTGAAAGTAGACTGTAATAATTACTATTTTTTATCTGTCTAGGTGGATGACCATCATAAACTAATTTATACACAGATTAAAATAGATTTACCTATCGGCAAGTTGTGTAAAATAAATAAGCTTACGATAATGCTTTATTATGATGTCACTAGTTAAGTAAGCAATATAAATATAAGGTAATAATTACGAGCCGATGTTGTTTTTATTTTCCGCCAGAAAAAAATCTCATAATATTGTCATGACAAATTTATTTTTATATATTTATAACTTCATGCACTTGTGTACATTGGCGGACTTAATGCCCATGGCATTCTCTACCAGCCAACCGTTGGGGTGTGCAGAGATCTACTACGGTAATTTAGAACAGTGAAAACTGGTAAATTTATATGCTTTAAATAAGTGGTATAAACATTGCTAAGTCTGACGTACATATTTGCTCCTTTGAATTTCTTGAATGATACCGGTAGAAGTTGAAAATGCGAATCATATTAGTGATAACGCTTAAAAAAAAGCACCAGATTTCTAAGTTAACTATCCTCAAAATGTTAAATTTGTGTGAAACAAGTGAAACACGAAGAGAAAAATAGAATTTAAGAAACATTAGTTTTTAATAATAATGACTTAGCGAAGAATATTATTATGAAGGGGCTGACAACTTCAGTTGGCAATATCAACAACTTCACTTTTAAGCTTAGAAGCTAGGGCTCGTCGCAACTGCATTGCATCCGGCGGCGGTGGAGGTGGAGCGCCTGCCAAGGCTGCCTGTGCCACGCGTGCTGATCGAGGTCTAGCTACGCTGCTGTGAGAGCCTTCGCCACCTTGAAAATAAGGACATTTTGGGAGCATTATAGAAAGATAATATACCGGAAAGTGGGTGCCGATCTAAGACTCATTTTTGCCTCTTGGTTGAGGCCTATGTCCAGCAAGAGATAAGGCTGGCTAACATAAGTCTAATACCTAAAAGTCTCAAAAGATGTTCGAAAAAGGTAATTTTAAGGTGGCATGCCGTTGATCCTATTAATAGGATTATAGACTAAATCAGTCTTTTTGACGTACCTCCAGTTTCACCATCCACTTCAGCTGCACCCAGCCTCCGTTCACGAACTTGCTTCTTTAATGCCAAAAGCTTATCACGCTGTTGCTTTAAATATTCCTGGCGAGCTCGCATATCCTCTTCTGTGACCTGATAAGGAAAAAGAAAGTCATCAGCATCATAATTATCAATAACAATCCACAACGTTCCACAGCTAGGCTCGACTCTCCTCTCAGGAGAGGTGAAGGTTATAAGTCCTCCCTCTTCCCGAGAGCGGGCTGGGGGACTGGCAAGACAACGTTGTGCTTCACGACTGTTATCCTATGATAATAATCGGGACTGACTGCTTAATGTGACCTCCGAATCACGGAGACGTTTCATGCCAACAACGGTTAACTAACCAGGAGGTAGGTGTTGATAGAGCCAACGTTGCTTACCCTCGGTGATTGTTTTTGATCACCTAGGGCAAATGGGCTATGTGCATCAAAAAGTTTTTTTTTTCATATTATAGGGGGCAAACGAGCAGACGGATCACTTGATGGTAGGTGATTACCGCCGCCCATGGACACCCGAAACACCAGAGGAGTCACAGGTATTAGTAGTAAAACAGTATTTTATTTCTGCCATAAACTGACTTTACTTACCTCTACTTTTTGCGGTGGTGGTTTTTGCGGTTCAATGACTTCAATCTTTTTCTCTTCAAAAGTAACAGTTTTCTTTGGTTCGAGATCTTCTTTTTTTTCGATGTTATGAAGTTTCGTTAGTAGAGTCTGTTTTTCAGCCACTACTTCCTCCGGTGGCACGTTGATTTCCTCATTGTCTTCGAATTCTTGTAGCTGTAATCTAAGTGGAATGAAACGTATTATGTGCCCGTAATTGTGGTTCACGAGATGGTCTTTTCGGCTGTTGCTGGAAACGTCTGTATAAAGAGCACATCAGGCCAGATATTAGTAGTTTAATTTTTTCTTCCTAGTCTTTATTATTTCCAAGATAAAGAGGTCAGTTACTAATTCATCATAAATAGTTATTCCTCGGGGTTCCGCAACCTTGAGGGCGAATTGAATTCGAAAGTTGACCTGGTTGTCAGTATATTTGAGGGCACTTACTTTCGATTAACGACTGCTATAGATGTGCCTGACAACCGTGATCGACGCATTTTCTGGCTCTGGCTTGGCCAGGCAATGGCGTGAAACACCGTTAAACTTTGATACAAGCAGCTAATATTAAAAGTGTTTTGTTGGATACACCCAACAATTTCGGACTACACGGGAATCGAACCCAAGATTCCTTGATCTGCTGTCACATGCATGCGCGAATCACTATATTAATGATAGAAAATTTTATGATAATTCCGACAGTAGCAAAGTCTGAAGGACAACTGTACTGTAAGGAATAAATAAAACTGTGAGATACATGTTAGAACGATGACTAGGAAGTCATCGTTCTAACATGTATCTCACACAAGTCTCTAAGAATAAAATAACACTGGTAAGTAGCAGACACCTACTCACTTTTTTATTTCAGTCATGACATCGTCGTTATCGGGCCAGTCGTCATCATCGGTGCTTTTGGAAGAATCCAGTCCTTCTGGTTCGTTGGAAAATAAAGGCATGGTCCCATATCGTCTCTCTATTAATTCTAGAGCCTGTATAAATTGTTTTTAAATTAAAATCATGTCATTTTTTTTTGAATTTTAAGTGTTCGTTAGTTACTATAAGTCATTTTCGTTTTAACTTTAAATTGAGATGGATATACAACAATACATAAATAAAATTAATAACAAAGAAAGTTGGCATGCAGTTCTACTCAAACTGTTTTATTTACGTTATTTTAATAGGTACCATTTTGTTCGATGCAATGAAACGCACATTTTTCTTCGGTACTTTTCTTCACGTTTTTAAAACTAAAACGCTGTGAAATATATATCAACAATCTTTAGTTTTATTGCTAATGACGAACGAAGTAACGAAATAATTTCAGCCTGGTCCCTAAGAAGTGCCTGTAACTTTTTAACAAATACATTGGAAACGAACTAAATACCTACCTACGTATGTTTATCATCAATCAATCAATCATCATCAACAGCCTTTAACAGTCCACTGCTGGACATAGGCCTCACCTTAGAAAGGAGGTTTTGGCCTACTATACCATGCTGGCGGGTATGTTTGTATCAAGTAGTAAATTCGATTGATACAAGTCTCGTAACCAAGTGGGACTGGGCTTGTCTAACGAACACTTATATTAAAGCTGTCAAAATGCCTACTGTGCCTGATAGAAAACATGAGCAGAATCCAAGAGTTGAGAGAGGTACCTGTAACTGGAGCTCCACATTCTTATGTGTCATCATCTTAACGAACATCTCATAATCATTAGCAGCCCATATTTGTTCAAAGAGACGACGGTGGAAATGTGCTGGCAGCCCGGCCAGGTCACGTGCTGACAGTGTACATGCTGCTTCAAACTGATCTGCCGATATACCTATGTCGTCCATGAATGAGCCCAGCATTACATCCACCTGTAATTTTTGAAGATTTTATTCGAAGTTAATGCACATAATACCTAAATAATGAAATTATTTGGAATAATAGGAATTTGCGTCTGTGGCACATTCAAAAGAAATTTATTCTAAGAACTATGTTTTGTACATAGTCCTTCCTTTATATTATGTATTAAAATTTGCAGTAATTACCAAATTACGATATTCATCGTGAATTTTCTTATACTCAGGTTTATCCTTCACTTCACCATCATCAGTCGGCTCAAAAGCTGTAAACGATATGCCCGTTAATTGCAAGAATTACAATAAGTAGCTAAGTGCATAGTGCAGCAAATGCCAAGTAGGTAGCGTACGTAATGTAAAAAACTTACGCAAAGATTTTTCTTCTATAAAAGTTTGCAATGGCACATTCCACACGGGGCCGTGAAGAAACCCTACAAGGGAATCAAAAACCCATGCACTGCCATCGGGATGTTCCATTTTTCAGTAATAAGTCCTACTCACTGCAATAAACTACTCAGCTGTGCACAGTAAAATAGTTAATATTTGGTATTCCTTGCATTATTTTGTGACGTCTATTTGTATTTGTTGTTGTTATGGTTACAGATACCTACCTTTATCGTTTTCATTCTTTTACTATTGCGTTAATTATAGCGTGATTTTGAGTTTGATTTAATCAATCGTAGACGTAGAGAGCAAAAGTTCATGTCGTAATAATTGCGGCATAAAATTCAATTGATTAAACCTCTAATTTAAAGTACCTAACAAAGCTTGTAATGTGTATTAATGGATGTGGATTTTGCTTTCGTACGTACAGTCCCCTCAAAAGTTGATGATTATTATGATAGTAGTTGTGCGATAGGAAAATGGATCCATGTACCTCTAATGTGTATCTATAGTATTTTGATGATAAGTATGTTGATGAAGTTTTAATTAATATACTAGCTTGCACTAAAAATGCATCTAGTAGCTGAAAGTAAGAATCAAAGGTTTTTCTGTCCCATAATAATAAAATGATTTGCATTTATAGCCGGCGATATAGATTAAGCCAATAGGTAATCCCTGAATTCTGTTGAAAGCAATTCTGTTGATTTTAGCATAATTTTCGCTAGTTAAAAATATAGAAATATCTATTTCATATTTGCCCTGTTTTTTTTTAAATGCTTAGGAGTAGGGTCATTCAGTAAAAAGTTACTTTTTAGGTGGATTTACTATCTATTAGAAAATAAAATTCTGCGTCGGAATGTCGTACTAAATAACACGCATTAACTTGATTTTTTATTAAAACCTGTTACTAAATTATATTTTATATATAGCCTTCTTCAGAAACCTCTCCTGATCTTGTAATGAAATTACTCAAAACATATCTTATGTTTACAATTGTAACAATATTAATACAACTCTGACTAAAAAACGTGTATTCTGATTTGTTATTTTGAATTTGAACGCCTTGACATTAATTAATTTACGAGTGACAGTAATGACAGTGACTTATTAAGCTGTTGTCACATTGATTCGATTCAAGTTCAGATATTTTTATTTTTTCATCATTTTGTGCTTGTAAAATGCTGCATCTCTTTTTCACTACTGTCTCATAAAGAGCTAGAAAATCAATAACATTACTTTTGCGGATATAGAATGAAATTGGGTATAATGAAAACGATGAAAACACAATTCACGAACAATTTTATAAATTGAAATTATAAATAAATGTACTAAAATAAATAAACTAAAATGACTGGGACTGAAACAATATTGGAACAGGAAAATGTGAACGGTGTAAAATTAACGTTGAAAGTGATTAAAAGACAGAATTCTCCAACTTCAAGACAGTTCACGATATCTTACAAAAACGTTGAAAAATCTTCTTTATGGCCAAAAATATCGCTATTTCTTGCAATTATATTTAATATTATGGCCTTAATATATATTCGTATAAGTCTTACAGCTTTGCTAGTCATAATTATAGTGTTTTCAGTAATAGTCATATTTTGGGTGACACACAGTGTTCAGTCCGGTATGTTTAATGCATAACTTTAGTTTTAAATTCCAAATAATGAATGATAATGTTGAGTTCTATGTTAGTCTACGTCTAGCTAAAGTACTCGTTAAAATATTTGTGTGTCTCTTGTAATTATTAGGTATTATTCAAAAATGACTGTTATACATATTGTTATAGATAATACATCTAAACACATAATTTGAGTCTGATGTTTCTTTCTTTTATTATAGAGTAAACCCACACTTGGAAAATATTCCGTGTTACAGGGGAACACTCATTTGTGGTAAAACTTTAGTTCTAAAATTCCATAAGTTCTGGTTGGAATGGAATATGGACTAAAACAAAAGTAGAAGAATAACATTAAGTTCATTACAATAACAATCTAAAATTTAAAGAAAGAAGGTCAACTTAAACAAAATGTTTTATTTCAGAAAGTGTTCTAGTCATCCCAACAGTGGGCATCCAAAGTTCAGTTAAATATGTGTGCGGGAAGGAAGATAACTTTGTCCCCTGGTCTAGCATTGATGATGTTATTATTAATGAAGTCATTAAGTTGGTAAGAATTAATTGTTTTCTACTAACAAAATTATCGGGTTTATACTTATATATAAAAAAACTTTTTTTTTATAAATATGAACCTGATTAGTAATAATTCATCTCAATATTAGGTGAACAAGTGCGCACATAAATAATCAGAGATGATATCCTACTGATCATTGTCGACTCATCAATATATTTATATTAAATTTTTGTCTAATTCATTTTTTTCATTTTTAATATATTTTTTTTTGCCATTTTCGAATTTCCTTTGGGTGCACTGCGTTCCCCTGGGTGCCTATACAAAAATTCCTTGGATGATAATAATAAACACCTAACACATAGCTGTCTGATTACTAACAAATTAGCCAAGCAGATCTTGTACTTTGATAACGAAACTGCTGATAAATATAATTTGATCATCATCAGTTTTTTTTGGTCTGGTTGAATATCAAACCAATTTCAACAAATTCAGCATTACTTACCACTGAATCTATAGGCTCTCAGAAACATCAACTGAACTGATATATTAATAAACTAGCTGACCCACGAAACCCGTTCTGCGTCTTCTATCTGTGACAATTTTTATGTATGTATAATCTAATGCTAAAGGTGTGGGCACTTTAACATATGGCGAGATTAAAACATACTACAACGCCATCTATTGAAGACGAACCGAACTATGGAATAACTAATAATCCTGTAATGCGATATAGAAATTCTCGTGTCGATTAACATTTAAACTATTCTCAACATCAACCTTTGGAGGCTGTGACCTGTTAAGTAGGATCAGGATCATTTGTGTTGGAGGGACAAGACACCTGCTGCTCACCGATTCTAAACCATAGTGATCAATCAATAGGTTTAATAACATTGCATTACAAGATAGAAGTCAAGCAAGTCATTTACAAAAATTGGCCAAGTGCGTGTCAGGCCACACACAGAATAGGGTTCCGTAGTCACACATACCTAATGGTAGATGTATTTAAAATCGTGTACAACAGATAATTGTTATGTTGACTTATTAATTCTTTATTTTTGTACGAAGAATTCAAAGTGAGTGCATTTTACAAGTTAAACCCCTATAACTCCTGAAATAAACAAGTTTTCAAAACCCCTATAGTTTTACTTGAAAGTTCAATATATGTAAAGTATCAATGGACTACTATCATGATTTTTTTCAGATTTTTTTAGGCAGCCATTATACCATTAGAGGGGGTGGGGTACGCCTTGTTTTTTTGCAAATAAATGCGCTTTCAAGTTGAATATCTCGTAAACGAATACTTCAATCAAATAATGGTCTTAGAAACCTCGCAATATTTTTAAAAGACCTATCTAATGAATTCCCACACAATGCGATAGACGCGAGAAAAAAAAACTTCCCCACTTTACATGTAGAAGGGGTACCCCCAAAATAAAATATTTTTCATAATTTTATTGTGACACTTTGATGTAATTACAACACATATTCATGCAAAATTTCATCTTTCTAGCACCAACCGTTTGGGCGGTAGGTCGAGGACGGACAAACAAACGAATCTATAAGGGTTCCGAGGCAACTACGGAACCCTATAAAGAAATTAAAACTCATTTTACATCACTTTTAAGGGGGTCTCTACATAGAGGAACACGGTAGGAAGTAGCCTTACGCATGCATTCCTCTCAGTCAAAGCATAAGCCTAATTGGCATATTATGCATTACATTTTTGTGACGTAGGTTATTAGGTATGTAGATTAGGTATGTGTTTATGTGTGTGTGATATTTTTATTGTAACTATCAGTTCTCAGTGATACATGATTTGTAATAAAAGTGACTTAAAAAAACATATCTTTTGTTACCATCATATTAAAACAAGGCTATATTTTTAACATGAATTGAATGTTAAGCTTTTTGTAAAGGTATTTTAGAAAGGCAAAGTTTAGGTTTCCCTAAGAAAAAAACTTATATAATAATAGTCTTTGTGTGGGATCGTTTGAGTGTTTAGTCCTCACGTAGGCGAGTCTCACACAAGATCATTAGTGCTTCTTGGTAGTACCTACATACTATTTTTTCCTCATATATAACTTTTTGTATATTTTTGAAAAAGTTCATCTGTTGTATAAATATAGTTCTCGTCAATCCTGAAACTGAGTTTTTAAATGTGTGTCTGCGGCATCTGGCCCGTTCCCGGGCCTAACCGGAAGAGTTAAAATCCTCTTCCAATCCCACTCTGCCATCTCCTTCGCAAGCATAACTTGCTCACAGTAAGAGACAGCGGAGGTGCGCTCTCGCTCTTTATCATGGCCGTAACTACGTTACGGAGCGAGGGTATTCCTACCCCGGTGGCCGCAATGAGGTCACGCCTCGTCTCCTAAAGAACAGGACATTCTGCCAGCGTGTGGAGCGACGTATCCACGGTGCGGCCTCCACAATTGCGGCATTAAAGCGTTGGTTCCTTGCGGATTTTGCTGGCGTACTTATGACAACATATTACCATCACGTTTAAACTAATAAGAGCCGAGCATGATTGAACGCAGACGGGGTCAGCTAGTACAACAATACAGTTACATAATACTAGGGCTTAAAGTATGAAATAACCGTTTTATTGTAATAGGTACTTCGAATTCGAATTTTTTACCATTATTGCTCCATGATAACGCGAGACCTCATACAGCACGAGAAACCGTTTTAACTCTACAGAAACTGCAATTAGAAACAATAGAAACCATTCGTCACCCTCCGTATTCGCCAACCTTGTTGTAACGGAGTACCATTTTTTTCGTGATTTGGACAATTTTCTACGTGATAAAAAGTTTTTGCAAAATGCTTTCACTGTAGAGTCTAGATCACTAGAGTTCTATCGCAAAGGCATTATTGACCTTCATATTAGATGGCAATAATGTACCTATAGATAATAATGGTAGATATTTTAATTAAATAAATATGTTAAATAAATACAATATTACAATTACAAATAAATAAGCATTATAAATTGTTTATTGTCTATTATTTTTTCTTTTCAGAATCGTGTATTGTACTTCTTAACACTATTGGTGAAGCAAAATATTCAAGGCGCAAGTGACTCGGAAGCAATAAAATTGATACCATTGTTTAAGGTATTAAATTATTCTTTAATTAGAAAAAAAAATGCGTAACGGTTATATTTATCATTTAAAATCAGAAACTGATTGAGGTTTTTAGTCTGTTTATAGTGTGTTGCTTTTTGGAAGGATCTCTATAACGCTTACATTTTAATCATTATTATCAACAAGCTTGTCAGTTTCCTACTAATCGTGTTCATGTGTTGATTGTAGAAGTTAGCTAGTGACTCTTGGCACTTCAGCCATCCACACAAGCCGGGTTCCATAAAGGATCTCATGAAAAACGATGAATTTCTCTTCCGTCATTCCAAATCATCAGAATTTTTTCATACAAATAATGACAATTGTATCACTTTCGTAAAGATAGTGATAAAGTTGATTGATAGATGGTTAGTCATGTATAAAATACCACTCGTTCTACACTTATCAACCCTAAACATGAGTAAGTCAACAGTCTGTGGATACGTGATTCATACTATGACTACTGGGGTTTTATATAAGTTGGGTTTTAGAATAGTTCAGATTACATTCAATAGATAAATAAAATATAAGATAAATATTGTTACCATCGAATCTTGAGCCGTTGGATTTTTTTCTTACATCTGATTATAGCCAGGAGTATGTATTCTGCTCGTGCTTCAGATTATACCGTGGGTCCCGGTTGTCAGGAATATCTATGACAATCGTTATTGGAAAGTCAGTGCCCTCAAATATATTAAGTTCAACCTTCGAAGTCGGTTCGTGGAAATAACTAACCTGGAATTCTGGTAAAACCGGTTAAACTAGTACGCAACCCAAATGTGTTGGAAATAATAAAAGCTAAGAAGGTGATAAGCTATTCTCTAAGAATAAGAACTAAGAACAAATTATGTCATACTAGACAGACGCGGCGGAAGACTTTATTTTATAATATTTAGTGATGGTCTTTTCTATAGTTATATAGTGATTAAAACCCTGAATTGAGCAGTTATTCATTGCATTGATAACTACCACCTAATCTTATGTTTCTAAGATCCTAGGACTCAGGAATTATAAGTTTAGCTTACTTAGAAAATCTTAATTTTCCAACAATTCTAATATTTACAGTTCACGAAGCCCAGGCTGCTGATGCTGGAGAGGATATATTCAGAACTCCAGTCGTTACTAGTAGACGCACAAAAAGAAGTTGCAATGGGATCTGGCGATAAAGGATAATATTGAATTATAGATAGATAATTTATGGTTATCCATTTCTTTGTTTTATTTTTTTAGGGTGCCGTAGTTCATGACTCGGAACCCTTATAGATTCGTCATGTCCGTCCGTCCGTCCTCGACCTACCGCCCAAACGGTTGGTGCTAGAAAGATGAAACTTTGCACGAAAATATGTATAGTAATTACGTCGACAAAGTGCGACAATAGATTACTAAAAATATTTTTATTTGGGGTAGCTTCACTACACGCAAAGTGGGGATAGTTTTTTTTTCTCGCTTCTACCCCATCGTGTAAGATATCATTAGATAGGCATTTTAAAAATATTGCGAGGTTGCCTAATCAATTTTTCAATTTAGGTAGTTATGCAACTTTAAAGTGCATTTTTATGTAAAAACAGGGAGTCTCCCCCTCTAAAAGATAAACGGCTGGCTCAAAAAATCTGAAAAAATTCATAATATGGACTACTCCATATATTGTACTTTCAAGGAAAACTATAGCGGATTTGATAACTTTTTTTATCATAAGGTATTTCTTTATACGTACAAAAATAAATAAATTCATAATAAGTTCATGTATTGTATTATATAATATAACTTAATACTGACTTATATTGAGCATGTCTGTTTAGGCATTTACTTCGGTAGTTGAGATAAAGATAACGAGATAACTCATCATAAATGTCAATTTTAACAAAAGTAAGATATACATTCTTCTATACTACTATTATAAATTCGAAAGTAATTGCCAAACTGTCGATCCGTCTGTTACGCTTTTACGGCTAAACCCCTGCACCGATTTCAATAGTGTGTAGATAATTTGATTCTTGAGAAAGGGAGGAGTCGCGGGCAAAAACTAGTTTTAATAACTCAGGTAGGTATCTGTAAGATGATACAGTGTAAGACGCAGGTATTATCACATCAGATATGAATCAAATCATCGTATGATGAAAGAAGTCAGTAAAAACAATTTTATCTACTGTACATATATATTATGTCTATATGTTTTTTGTTATCTGTATCCTATTTATGTTTATAATAGTATATATGCAGTGGTTGGCTGCTGATCAAGAGGTCTCGGTTTCGAACCGCAAATATTTGTTTCGGAGGTTAGGTGTTTTCTATAATTAATAAATATGTAGGTATTTACAAAAAAAATATATGTTTATGTATTTATATCAGATGTCTAGTACCCTTATTACAAGCTCTGCTTAGTTTGGGACTACTAGATGGCGTTGTGTCTAAGTTGTCCGAAATATTTGTTATCATTTTGCTTATATTAATATATATTATTTATTCGCTAATTCCAACCTCGTGTGTCAATGTTCTTTCATACTTAGGCAGTTACTTATATACATTCAAAAATAACTCTATTTATCTGTGTGTCTGTTACGCTTTCACGGACGCATCTATTTCAATAAAATAGGACATAGTCTACTCATTATCGCGATAACCCAGAGATAAAAGTTGGCAGAGCCGCGGACAAAAGCTAGCAAAAGGATGTAACTGTATGTTTGTATACTTCGCTTTCACGGTAGTTAAACAGCTGCACCCATTTTATTGAAATTCGGCTAGGTGATACTTTGCTTCTTTAGGAAGGGCATAAGCTACTCTTTTTTGCGATAACAAACATACACGATAAAGCCTCGGGCAAAAGCGTGTATCATTCCTTTTGTTATATTGCGCAGACATCAATTACTGATAATGACACTGTAATATTTTTGATGACACTTGTAATACTACTCATGCAGCTAAAACTACTAAAATTATCAACTATGATAGAATAAAGGTGGATCTTCTTAAAGCTGATTTTTCCCAAATGTATTCAACCTCTGATGTTAACGAAGCTACAACCTAGGTACTTCATAAATACCATAAATATTATAATTGATCATAATGCTATAGTAAAAGTGGTTCCTTATCGTAAAATAATGAGGAAACCATGGATGTCGTCTGGGCTCCTTAAGTGCTTAAGAAACCGGGATAATCTACATCTAAAGTTAAAGAAATCTCCCGAAAATCCCATACTTGCAACAAAATTTAAGAGATACAGGAACTACTGTTCAATGTTAATTAAAAAGGCCAAAATAGACTATAACAGGACCCTGATAAGTGATGCACAAAATAATAATAAACAACTATGGAAGGCTATTAAAACTATTACTTATACTGCAAAGCTAAAACAGTCGGCTTGTGATCTTCTATCTCTCGATGATCCTATAAAATCTGTCAACGAAATAAATTCATACTTTGTTAACATAGGACTCTTGGCTGAAAAAATTCCGACCACTACTATAGTTCCCTCAACTCATTATCCCTCGTGCCCGAATACCTTTGTTTTACTGGAAACAGATGATTCGGAAGTCGATGGTTTGATAACGAATCTCAGAACGGAATGTGCCGTGGGTTATGATAATATTTTCGGCTCATTTCTAAAGAAATTTAAAACAATATTAATTCCCGACTTAACATTTTTGTGTAACCTGGCATTTCGTACAGGGACTTTTCCGGACTCTTTTAAGCTGGCCATCGTACATCCTATTTATAAGGCAGGAAACAGGGCTCGACCGGATAGCTATCGGCCTATATCTATTTTACCCACATTATCCAAACTGCTTGAGAGGCTCATGAACATTAGGTTAACTAAATATTGCAGAAATAAATTTTATATCGGTCTCAGTACGGATTCCGTTCTGGTATCTCCACAAGTAATGCTGTTTTGGACTTAACTAATAACGTGGCTATGAGTTTGGATAAAATAGAAAAGGTCATTGGAATTTTCCTGGACCTGGCGAAGGCCTTTGATACGATCTCTGTCACTTCACTAATTACTCAACTTGAGGGTATTGGTATCAAAGGTACTCAACTTGCTCTGTTTAGTAGTTACCTGGCGGGAAGGCACCAATGTCTTAAGGTGAATCATTGGATTAGTGATGAGCTCCCTATATCTTACGGAGTTCCGCAGGGCAGTATCCTCGGACCGACGCTATTCCTAATATACATCAATGACCTATGTCAAATGAAAATCCCCAACGCGTCCATTTTTACCCATGCCGATGATACTGCTTTGGAATTGGTCTTTGCTCACGCTCAGATAGGCCTCAATCTTGTTACTGAATGGCTTGGTCGGAATGTTCTTACCCGTAATGTCGATAAAACGAAATACCTTACGTTTTCATTATCAAGTTCTGGTATACAATCCTCCTCTTCGTATTCATTGACTGTCCACTCCTGTGGTGTGCCAGATAATAAAATGTGTAAATTTCCTTGTCTCAGTCGTAGTAATTGCATCAAGTATCTAGGAGTTGAAATTGATGACCGCCGTACATTCCATCCCCACATAATTACACTCACATGCAGGCTGCGTAAACTAATATTTATTTTTCGGAATCTTCGCTATGTAGCTGATACTAAAGTACTCAGAATAGTATATCTAGCCCGCAATCACTTATCCAATATTGCATTGTCACTTGGGGCGGATGTTGCAAAACACACCTCTTGAAACTGGAACGTGCCCAAAGAGTGGTCTTAAAAGTAGGCTGGAACTTACCATACCAGTTCCCCACTTTGAGCTGTATAAAACTTGCAACGTCCTCTCGGTAAGAAAAATTTTCATACTAAATCTTATTCTAACGCACTTAGAAACTCCCTACCGCCCTCTAAAATCAATAAGCTCCAGAACAACACGCAAGGTCTGCGCTCCAGTTTTGTTCAGTACTAGTTTAGCCAAACGCTGTTTTTATTCTTTAAGCCCATTCATTTATAATAGAATTAATAAAATTCTTAATATATACCCAATGGCCAGGCTTGAATGCAAAAATGTTGTTACTATCTGGCTCATCGATTTAGACAACGAAGAGGCAGAAAATCTAATTGCCATAATACAATAGCATATGCAACAAAATTATATGTAAAGTACCTAAATTGCCATCTTGCCACATCAAATACTATCATAAAATACATACGCATACACACACGCACACACACATTCATACACGCATGCACTCACACGTACCCAATACAAAGACCACTATTCATCTTTGCCATTTCTGTCTGTCGGTTCTTCACAGCAGCAATATGCTCTAACATATAAAATCTATAAAAAGCATACCACCTCGCTTTTCTGCGCAGTCGGTTAAACACCAGAATAGGGACTCATCGGTTTGCTTACAGAATAGGGAAACTGTTAGTGTGGTATGTGACGGTACATGGCGACACAAAAACATCAGTAATATCGAAAATGTGCGGGTAGATGAAGAACCTTCTACTTCACGGATTCGACGACGTAGGACGTGCGCCGATGAGCCAGTCAGCCTGTGACCACGGCCAGTGCAACATGGTCGAAACGTCAGGCAAATCAGAGGTATGTAATACCCTTATTAAGTGATCGCGTTAATTCCCGTAAAAATAATATTAATTATCATGGAACGCGAAAGTTTAAAAGTTAGTAATGAAATACACTTTGTTATTCTTACCTAGTTCTATTTCTATTGTAAAAAAAAAACAGTAAAATTTCGAACTATGGACAACAAGTACATCTAAAAACTTTATATGTTCTATTGTTTGTTATCTGTATTATATTTTAGACTCGTATACCTACACCTTTATTTGAATACGAAATATATTTATTCATTGTTGAAAAAACATCTAACAGCAAACTATTTTCACAAAATTGATGTATGTTTTAGCAGTGTCCAACGATTTTACAGTATGTATTCATGCGTCAATTTATTTTACATAAAATTCATTCATTCATTCATTCATTCATTCATTCATTCATTCATTCATTTGAAACAGTAAAAGCTCAACATGTAAACAGGCGTGAAGCGTTTTGTAGATTTTCTGATGTTGGTTGCAACTACACAATATATTCACATACACTATACACTCAGATAGGTGACAAACGTTTGAATTTAACAATTTGTTCGCAATTTGTAGTTCACCTGAGCTCACAGGCGACGCCAAAAACACGAGCAATACGTCGCGATCGCTCCATTGCTTTTAGGTAACGAACTATCGACCTCTCCGACTGCACAAATTAACACCTCGCAGGTTTAGTTTTGTAATTACACGCCCCCATAGATGTTAATAGCATAATTCATTCGCAGTGTACCTAAATACGTTCGTGACGCAGTGCTCTGACACCAATAGTTCAGTAATTCGGAAACGTCTGCGAGTTATAACATTGTGTAATTGCACGTGGCGCTAAAGCCTGATACCATTAAGCAACCGAGCATTATTCACTAGAATCAGGAACAATTTAGCTCCAAACCGAACGATCACTGTGAATTGGTGTTTTTGGTTCGTTACATTAAGAAATTGGATGATCGGTTCTACGACGGTTCGGATTTTGTTTAGTATTGATAAAATTACTGAATTTATTAGGGCTACATCACTTGTTATTTTCACATTTATTTCAAAGTAGAATTACTGGTATATTTGGTAGGATTTATTTTGATGAATAATACTCCTACGTTACCATTAGATATACGTTATCGTGTATTTTTACAGGTGACAGATGTAAGACTTTTTAACCGACTTCAAAAAAAAGAAGGAGGTTCTCAATTCGTCGGAATCTTTTTTTTTTTTATGTATGTTCAGCGATAATTTCGTCGTTTATGAACCGATTTCAAAAATTATTTTTGCGTTGGAATGGGCGTAGCTTACAGTTGGTCCTATCGTCACCATATCGAGATCTGATGATGGGATCCCAAGGAAATCGAGGGAACTCCTCAAATATCATAGGATCAATTGTCGCGATTTAGGTACTCGGAATAGTTTTTCATTGAAGTCGATTCCATTTTGTTAAAATGATTCTTAAGTAAATAGCTAGTTTAGACTATATGGGTAGAAAATTTTATTTAAATCGATTCAGTAGTTTTGCCGTGAAAGCTGGACAGACGGACAGAGTTACTTTCGCATTTATAATATTAGTAAGTGTTAAATAGTTCCTTGTTATTTTAATTTTATTATGCAAAAGCATACTCTAAATAACTTAGGTAATTAAAGTAAATTGTATATACCAGAGTTTCAAAACTTATTAGTAAAGTACTTGCCTACATTATTGTTGCTAACTTAAGTAAATTAAAAGCTATTATTATTTTCTAATACATGAAACCTCTAATTCTCAAATCGATTGAATATGTATCACCCGTCATAAATGATGGTACATATTCAAGGTAAAAGAGCGATTTAGTTGAAGCAGATGTTCTTGATAAAGATACAAGTGCGATATATAAATAAAGATAAAATAGTTTCAGCTTGTCTTTAGATTTTTTTGTGTAGAAGACTTAACGACCAATATCTTATTTTATCAGATGACCATTCTGGTTGTTTAACTAATAAATACCAAAAACATACCTCAAATATATGCTTGAAAATATATTAATTACTTACACGCATTTTAACATTTAATCTAATTACATTTGCTAACAGTTTTTTTCAAGGCAACAAATAAAAATCTACTCAGAATAATCCTTTAACGATATTTAAATACTAATAAAATAGCTGAACATTCTTAAACAGACAATTAAACTCGTTTCGTCTTCCAATAAAAATGTGAAATGAAATTCGTCACAATTCATTGTATTGAATTCTATTACAATCTGACACTATTTCCGAACATCGATTTGCTTTAATTTGTCAAGTTAACGCACACTAACAACATCTGATTTGTCTTCTGCCATGTCATGATATTTCACTGCGTAGGTAGCTATACCTATCTCATTGTTACATTTAGCGGAATTGGGCCAACTAACTTTTCTGGCGCGATCCGTCACCATGACGTGAAGGAGCTTTGGTGTGAAGGGCACATCTGTGGGTCTAGTATATTATACTAGGGCAAGAAATACAACACAAAATTCTTTTGCAGAATACCTACAAAGTGGTTCGTGAGCTCGACTTGTTAATGATGATACTTATTACAAAAAAAATAACAAAAACTCTGTTAAAGCTAATTCTGTTTTTCTGAAAATTAAGTCTGTGGCCGGTTTTAGTTTCCCAGGAAAAAAAAGAAAGGTAGGAAATATTATTACATCTTTTAAGAAATTGGATAAATCGAGAAATTTAGCCTTTTACCTTTAACTTATCTATAAAAGCTTGTCATGAATATACAGGGAGAATTTTTGAGACGGGACAGTAAGGGTAGGTACCTTAACCGTTATAGTTACAGGAAAACGCTTTTAGGAGACTATCCATATTTTTTTTAAGATATTCTGAACTACATTTACAGATTTTGGAAAAAATGTACAGCCCGCAAGAAAATGTTCATTTTAAACAAAAACTTTTTTTGATGACAATCGATCCTGTTTCTTATAAGGATCAAAAGTCTCTACTGGACCGACTTAGGTTTGAGTACTACAAATGTCAGAAATCGCAAAAAACTTTTCCCATACATTTGTACCGAAATAAATCATTTTTATATGTATTTTAGACACACACAAACATAACTTACATTTAGATGATCTACGAAATAAATTGCTCAAAATGACCGCCGTTTTCTCAAATACTGAAGTTCACTCATTTTTGTACTGAGCTAGTAGCAGTAGATAATTATCTTGGATAGATATCATTTAAAATCCTTGTTAATGCTTCTTTCAGCTCCTGAATACTGTTTTTTTTTGTGAAGACTTTATTTTTAAGTAGCCCTATAGAATAATATCGAGAGGCGTTAGATCGGCATCAAAAAAAGTTTTCGTTTAAAATGACAATTTTCTTGCTGGCTGTACATTTTTTTCCAAAATATCTTAAAAAAATATGGATAGTCTCCTAAAAGCGTTTTCCTGTAACTATAACGGTTAAGGTACCTACCCTTACTGTCCCGTCTCAAAAATTCAGCCTGTATACCGATATCTCGGCAAAAGATGTACACTTATGTTATTAAATCATCTATAGCTAAAGAAGTAAACTCATATTACTATATTTTTGCATTTTTTAAATATTTGTTTAATATAACGTTTGGTTCCTTTAGCCAATAATCTTATAAATTTCGCAAATTGTATTATTCTTATAATTTAAACAATAACGTGTTTTTTTAAAGTAAGAGAGGGCTCCAGGTAATTGCCATTCGTTGTCCACTACATTTATGTAGTACATTTAGTACTGTTAGAATATTGTCGTGAATCTAATTGTGGATGCAGATCGCGCGCCTGTCTCTCAGCGCCACCGAGGCGTTAAACGCATGGCCCAATGATTTCAATTATTAGATTTAGGACGTTCTAAACTCCAAGCTTGTCCCTAATTAGATGAGCCATCGCTATTTTCTCGCTCTTATGTTAATTTCATTGTCTTCGTTGAAAGGAGCTCTGATGACTGTTGAAATGGTGAAGATTAATTTGTTCTTTGTGTGCTATTTAAATAGACACCGTGCCATTTAGGTTTGGTTTTGTTCTTTTATAGGTGGTGTTAGTTTCAATTCTATTTTATTTCGAACCTTCCAAAGTTTTTTTTATATAAAATGTTCAAAAAATACTATTAAACTATTACTTAATAAAGTTATGATTTGTTAGATCTTCGCGTTGCGATTTATATCATTTCATTGTATTCAACTATAAGAAGGTTTCTATCATCATCATCAATCATCAACAGCTTTTAACAGTCCACTGCTGGACATAGGCTTCTCCATAGAAAGGAGGTCTTGGTCTACTGTACCACGCTGGCCAGACGGGTTGGTATAGGGTTGGTTTCAAGTTTTCCTTCTCTTTGCCTTGATGTTGTCTTGCGTAGTTTCTCTTAGTCGCCTTTTACGACACCCGCTTGATGAATAGGAGTGGTGACACTCTGTATTCTTAATCCGTCACCATACGGACAAGGTTTATATGTATGTATATATAGCTAAAGATACATTAAAACTTACTCTTATTTACAAGTTTTATCAATGTATTATATTATTACTCATTAGTACAAATATTGTTTAAAGTTTTTTTCAGTTAGTCTAATAGTAGGTAATAACATTACTTCCCATTCAAAATTGGTTCGGTATTGACTGCACGGTTGACCTAGTGGTTTAAAAGGTCGCCACACCGTTTTCTACTGCCCCAAGAGTTGAGGTTTCAATTCAAATTCCACATTGGACTTCCACATGGACTATACAAATCTTTGTATGATCCACAAATTGTTATTCTGGGTCCAAGTGTCTTTGTGTCCGTTTTATGTATATACATATATTGAAGTCCCCGCGACACAGTATGTTTATATCTAATGCGGGAGTTGTCTTTTTAGAAATACAAAAAATATGTAGTAGAATAAAAAATAACAGGCCTGCAAAAGGAGAACGTTGGCAAATTATTTTTTAACATTAAAGCTGACCATCAAAATTATACGTCCATTATACGGGTTACAATTATGTACGTACACTGAAATTAACGCGATCACGTAACAGGTATTTACTTTCAAATTGCCCGACGTTTCAGACATTTTCAAGCTGTGTAGTAATTTTTACATCGAAACTTAAAGATACTTTAATACTACGATTACGAGGTTTCTTTCGATTATGGTTTTTCTTAAAAGAAATTCTTAATAGCAGCTCAAAGTTTGGAATGTGACGGTGTTTCACGGCAGTGCCTCGGAGACTATGTTAAGCAGTTGGTTCAGGTTGTCATGAACATATATGGCAATCTTGATGTAACGAATAATTTACTTGTTCCCTTCCGATTTGCTATATATTAGGTCTTTACCTATGAAATTGCCTTTCTTCAGTACTGGTCGTTTTAAATAAAAAAAAGTTTGTAATGGCTCTATATTCTAAATTTAAATTAATTTTGTTATAAAACCATGACATTCTATTTACAAACTCAGTCTTTTGTTTTCTGATTAGCGTTGTATTTTCATTACATTTGAACATTTTTCGTCATAATGGATACTTTAAAATTCGTGTAATTATAGAATATGAGTTCCGTCGTGGCACCAACGCGACACAAACGGCACGTAACATCAAAAATGTTTACGGAGAGAATAGTACAAACGAACGCACAACCCGTTATTGATTTTCCCGGTTCCGTTCTGGAAATTTTGACTTGTAAAATGAAGCTCGTGGTCGTCCGGAGACTTCGGTTAACAATAATGAATTAAAGACGATTGTGGAAGCTGACGAAACTTTTAATGTAAGCATCAAAACAATATTGATCTATTTGCGACAAATTGGCAAGGTAAAACGAGACCTGCCTTGCGCTGTTCAACAGGCAAAGAAATGAAGGAATTTTGAAACAAATTGTTACGTCCGACGAAAAATGGATTCTGTTCGACAATCGAAAGCGCTCAGCAAGTTGGTTAGACCCTGGTTCAGCATCAAAGCAATGCCCTAAACCAAAAATGACCCTAAGCCTACAACAGGGCATGAGCTGGGGTTGGAAGCTCTCCTTTATCCGCCTTACTCACCTGACATTGCACCTACCACCGACTATTACTTTTTCCAAAATTTAGACATCTTTTTAGTGGGTAAAAAATTCAATTCCCAAGAGGCAGTACAAAATGCCTTTGAAGAGTTTATTGCCTCCTGTCCAGCTGATTTTTACAAGAAGGGCATCAATAAACTGCTAATGCGTTGGCAAAGATGCGTCAATTGCATGGGTGATTACTTCGAATAACAGAAATAAAAAAGGTTGAAAAAATAAGTACCTTCACTTATTGCATACAAAACGGCAATTTCATAGGTAAAGACCTATTATATCGAGATTGCACTGTATTCAGGTGAAACCGGTTAAGCTAGTAACTGACCCAAAATAAACTTGGGAACAATAAAAGCTTGGATGATAATGAAGATGACACTCAAATATTAACCAGTTTTATTAACATTTCGCAATTTTGATTAATTGGTAAGCAATAAGCTTATCTACATATTAACAAAATTTCATATGTATTAAGAAGGTACTGCACGAAATTGTGGAATTTGACGTATTTTCAAATCAGTAGTACTATGCGCTGCATTAATTAAATACATCAAAAGTATTTGTATAGTTTAGGTCGATCCTTGAACAAGATCATAAGCGTGTTGAAATTTGAAACAGATACATATGAAACTAAAAAACGATACATATATGTTGTGTGTCAGATGAAATCTTAAAAACATTTTTCTTCAAAAAGATAGTAGATTTTACGTCTAGAACAATAATTTTCATATGACAATATTTGTATTTACATCGTGCAGGGTTTAGCCAATGTTAAATTTAATTTAAAAGTATAAATCTAAAAATATTAAGACTTTTTAATTTTTAACACAAACGCCTGATGCACATTGCACATTGCGCAGAAAAAAACATTGCTCTAATTAAATTACTAGGTCTGAAACTTCAAAGCAGAATGGATCTAATTACTAATATTAATGAGATCGATTTTGTTTTGAAGTTTTTTTTAGACTTATGTCAGTATTGTATTGTGTACCATGTCTATAATATGTCATTGGTTATACTTACTGGCAATTAAGAAAATTGGAAAAAAATCAAATTTCGAGTCGAATCCTGTACAGAGTAGTGCGAACGCAGAGCAACAAATGTACGAAACACAATACATACGAACAAACGCAAATAGGTAAATATCTCAAACAGGTATGTTTAATGTTACTGTTATAATTTATTTGTAAATTCAAAGTTCCGTTCACAATTATTCGTCAGTTGCTAATCAATCAATACAAGTAATCAAGTAAGCAAGACGGTAGAAAACTTCAAAACGCACCTACAAAAATATTCTGGATACCAAACCATATGCCGCACTTATTGTCGAAAAGATAGAGTGCTCTAACCACCTCCTCAGAAACTTTTGTACTAGACTAGACGAATTATCAAGAAAAATGGAAATTAAGGAGCCTGATAATATATATTGAAAGCTCATATATATATGTATACAAAGCTTATATATATTAAAAAAACAGGTCAAAAATAAACGAAAAATAACAAATAACGATAGTATAACTATACCCAAACATCGTAAATCTAACTATTAAACCTATTATTATTGTTATTGATGTTTTTCATTTCTGATTTGCTTACTCTTTTCCAGATATCAATCGTTGTGAATGAGGGTGTCCCAGAAATAATGGATAATCCTGGAGCACTTAGTAGTACAGCTATCTGGCGTACAAAAAAAAAACCCAAAAAAAGTTAATGCAAATTATTGAAAATTAATAAAATTTGTTGCGTTTTTGACGTTATCTCACAGACACTTTAATTAGAATTGCAGTAACTAGTATGAGTACCTATTGTAATTTTTTGAAAGAAAAATATCAACTAAACTTTTTAACATGAATTTTAATAAAAAAAATATGACAAAGTTTGAGAGTCTTTGTAAAAAAAATGTATAAAACCTAAAGGACCAACTATTTTAAAAAAAGTCTACAAAATGGTATAATGCATAATTTTATTTAACGCAAATATGCAGTGATTGTTATTTAGATGCAAAAAGAGCAAATTCGACTGAATAAATCTTGTTTTAAATTATAATAATAAAAAGCTTTGAGATGTAGAAAAATTCATCTTTATTTTATAAGAGGTGTTCGAATTGTCTGCCACCAACTGAGATACAAGTTCGACATCTTCTGATAAATGCTCTTTCAAGAAGTCGTGCGTAGCGCCGTTCATTTATTTTTGAAGCAGCCCCCTGAACACGACTGCGTAATTCCTCCAAACTTGAAGTGGGCCTAAAGTGCATCCGTTCTTTTAGCAGCCCCAGTAAAAAAAAACTAGTGGATTTAAGTTCGGGGATCGTGGAGGCCACAAAATAGGAGCCAAACGACCCATCTATACATTTGGATATGTGGCATTTAAATAGGCACGGACATTTGCAGCACGTAGCCAGTGGGATTGCCTCACCTCCTCAGGTACCTCTTCTATTAAATTTGGCATAACTTTGGCCAGATAAGTTTCCGGACAGTTCAAATAGACCAACGATTTTTTCGTTGAAAATACCAGTCCAATAATTTATTTTGAACTGGTATTGCGATTTTTCTACCCGCATCTAGCGGGTTCGTGAGTTGACAGCTGTGCAGATTTTGCACGTTGTTATATCCATCTCTTTTAAGAGTGGGTTCATCTCTCCACAGAATGTTGTCAAAGAATTGTGGTTCTTGTTCTATTTTTGCAAGCATTTGTCGAAAAAAAAACAATCTTGCGTTGTAATCTCTCGGCTGAAGAGCTTGAACCCGTGGTAGGGATGAATTTTTTTTTTCAGTACACGGTGCACAGTCGTCTTTGTCTTCTTCTGAATTTCGTCAAGCACAGTGTCTTGTGTATTGATATTTGCTATTCTTCCAGTGCATGTACCACCTATGCATTCTACCTTCCGAATAACATCTGTGCACTCTTATGAATACGCGGTAATCTGGATGACGCGCTGTAGGGTATCTTTCCCTATAAAGGAATGCATCAGTCTTGCGCTACTTCTACATTCACCATAAATAAAGTGCATGTTTGCGTATTGAATACGCGGCATATTGATACACGAAACCAGTTCAGATACAAGCCAAGTCGTCGTAATATCACCAAACTATCAAGTCCAAATCAGTGAGCAAGAGTCCAATGATTTCATTGGTCTCTTAGTTAAAACGATGACTTCTGGCTGTTTAGCCAGAAATCGTCGTTTTTACACTGACTGAAAATCACAGAGAACTGCAAAAGGAATGGGCACATGCGATACCGAACAAGTCAAGCGACGCACCAAATACTTGCCATTGTTATGTGCCATGGCGCGAGAGAGATAAGGTACAATGTAATAATAATATACTCTTCTCTCGCTCGCTTACACTGTACTTAAGTACTAAATTTATCACCTATCTCTGTCTCGTAATTAACAAAAAAATACTTCGGCCACACTCAGGTAGTAAATAGCGAAATAACATTATCACACGACCTGCTACACTAAAAAGGAAGCTTTAATTTTCTCTCTTTGGATAAAATTTTGTATTATACCTGCCAGCGTATCGATTATTTTAGCTGGCAACACTGTTAAGTGTCTGAAGGTAAGACACCACCGGGCACTGGCGCGTGCGACCGGTGACCGCAGGGATGGGAATCATTGACACTTTAAAATAATAATAACGCGATTGAATGATTGATTTTAGTCGATTACTTTCATGTCATAAGTCATAGACAAGGATCACAGGTGACAATGATTTTATCCCATCCCTAGATGATAATTGTTCGTTCATTCGTTCGTGAGTTCCTATAAAAATGGAACGCGGTCGTTGACGAGCAGAGTTGTCGCGGATAGTGATGGGTCGAGGGCAAAAACAAATACGGGCGAAAAGGCAAAAACTTGGCACTTTGGGCATAAACGAGTTTACGCCCGAATAAATGCCCGAGCGCAAGGCAAAAAAGTGTAATTCTGTTTTGTAAAAAAAATATGATTTACTTGAATCAAGTCGTAATTGATAGTATTTTTAATTATTAATAATTTTAAATTAATAATATCTTTAAATACCTTTTTTTTTTAATTATTATAATCACAGTCTTGTTGAATCACAATTCGTATATTGTTTTCTTTTGTGTTCGAAGTTTCGAAGAAGTCGAATTGTCGGGTAATCTTTGCTACTCACACAAATATAGCTAATTAATTGTCACCGGCTTTAACAGGCCACTGATAGACGTAAGTATCTCCTTAGCAACGAGATTTTTACTATTATTGCCTATTTTAAATTTAAATAGTCACTGATATTTTAAGAAATCGAATTATAATTTCTGACAGATAAAAGACATTTAATGGGCGTAAACAGGCATTTATTGGGCATTTATTCAATATGCCCAATGTGCCTGGGCATAAACCCATCTCTAGTCGCGGATCGTCTCGTGTGAGCACCACGTGTTCGGTGGAGTGTCTTATTTAAAATTATTATTCTCCTCACCCGCTAAACTCACGTCTACCCTCAATTAGAAGTAAGGCCTACTAACGTTCCCAGTGGGTTCAAGATTTAACATACCATTTTTTTGTAAATATAGTTGCTGCTTAGTTTTTCATACATTTTTTTTTCACAAAAATCTCAAATTTTGTCTTAATTTATTTTTGATCAAATTTCATGTTATTTTTTTTTCCAAAAAAGTATAATAGGCACTCATACTATTTACTGCATTTCTAATAAGATTGTTTGTGAGGAATTAGATAACTTAAAAATTTGGGCAACAGTTGGATTTTTTTTTGTACGCCGGATAGCTATACTACTAAATGCTTTAGGATTACCCATTCTTTCTGGGACACCCTGTATAGATGATATATTTATATTGACGGGAGCTGGATGTGAGAAGGGCAAAATCGATCAGAGTGGTGTGCAATGGGAGAGGCCTATGTCCAGCAGTGGACTTCGATAGGCTGATTATGAAAATGATGATTTATAGATTCTAGAAATTATTACTTTTGAACAAAACTTTCATAAATAGTGACTGAATATTTAGAAGATATGTATTACTCTGTGTGGAGCCTACTCTGTACAATTATTTTACATATCTTATATAAAATGTTTCACGTAGGAAGCGGCAACGGTGCTGCCTAGCGGCGCTGCCGCGCAACTCTGCTCGTAAATATCTAAACTCGACGTTTTTTGTTCGCGCAGCACACTCTTAAGTGGAAAACTGTAATTTTGAAATAACGAATGTTACGTATGTAATATCAACAGTTTGTATATGTTATATATGTTATGTAATATCAACAGTTATTTGCTAAATGCATTTCAAAGTATATACGGTACTAACATCAAAAAAGTTATATATTTTTTTTATTTAGATAAGCTTCGCTCCGCGGCGTTCCTCGTGATTTACGACAACAACAGAGGGTAACACCGTTGGGCTCACCTATTCCTCAATATAAATATCTATGTCTGCTGCTATACCCAGACTGTAGGCAACATAACGCGTTGTGCAAGGCTCACTGAGAAGATATTCGTATAAAGATTTGAAGACTCCTTGTACGAATGCTTTAATGTTCCTTCTATTTAAGTGAATGATTCACATTATTTGCACTTTTATCTTTTCTTTTTTTGACGTGACAACGTCTTATAATTCGATGGAGCCGGCTGCACGCATGAAAAAACATGACTCATGCGGCGTTACCTCGCTCTGAGGCGTTCCATTTAAGGCGGTTCAGACACTGCTCCGCGCTCCGTTGCGTGGCGCGGAGTGGCAGATTTTAATATTGTATGCAAGTACATCGATTAGTATAGAAAACACGCCAGGTCCAACACACCAAAAACGCGCCGCGCGAGCGCGTGCCCTTAGTAGATTCTGCCGCCGGGCGCGGAGGCGGGGCGGACCGCACCAGTTAACACATTGCGCTCCGCGGTATCGCGCCTGTTTTCGTGCTTAAACGACTTATTTACGATGGATCTGGACACGGATAGATTTATATACGAAATTGAACAATGCCCAGCAATTTGGTATATGATATGCAAAGAATACTGACGACGACGACCAACTGGAAAGTAACCTTTAGTTTGGTGCGGGCCGCGTACAAAGCCCTCAGGCGTCGAGGCGCGGTAAAATCTGCTCGAAGAGGCAGATCTGCTCCTCCGTCGCCGCGCGCACCTCAGAGCGTCGCCAGTGTGTGAATCGCCAAAGGCTTGAAGTGCAAGCGAGAGCGCGGAACAAGCGACAAAGAGGCACAATGTTATGACGTTGTCACGTTCAACTATCGTCAGTAAACCGACTTTATTTTTTTTTCATTTTGATACCTATTTATGTCTATACATTACCTTGTTCCTTGCATGTTTTGGGTGTCTTTTGCAAAATTTTTTTTACATGTATATGTTGCTTATAAGGTAAAAGTCAGTACCTAATATCTCAGAGAATACTGTAGCCTATAAAATTGAAGGAAAAAAACCTTTGGTATTTAAAGCAATTTTATTGTTTACATCTTTTGTTGGAGGTCCTCAATACTCAAGTTAGTGTCCTATATATGACACATGATTTCGTACAACACGCAGACAATCTAAATGCTAATATATTGTAGTGACTACGGGCCCTAAACGATGCACTCTCATTATGTTAATGTTATCGGTCCATTTACTTAATGTGTGATCGGACCTTGGGATACTGTCACAATGTTTTTCTCCCTCGAGGACTGTTAAGGGATGTCGTAGTGGAATGAACGTGATGTCTTTATTCTTCCGTACTTTAATTACCGTCCAGAGATACTGAACTATTTTAATATAGTTTGATATCTGCTTCCTAGCCTTTATTCCCAAGTTTATTTGGAATCGGCTACTAAAGCCGGTTCCAAAAATAACGGGTCAGTCACATAAACCAATAACGGGTCAGTCACATAAACCCGAATATCTCCCGAACTACGTATGCCATCCTAATGAAACGAAGACTGTTCAATTGAGAATTTAATTATACAGATAAAAAATAAAATAAAACTTAGTTACACCCACAATATTAATCTTAAATTAAAAAAAAACTAAAGTAGTCATATTTTTCTTAAGATTACATTTTTTTTATGATTGTTTTTTTGCTGTTTTTCATCACTTTCTTCATTTAATACTTTGTATTGCCTCCACGTGATGAAGCCTCCAGTGATGAAAAACAGCAAAAAAACAATCATAAAAAAAATGTAATCTTAAGAAAAATATGACTACTTTAGTTTTTTTTTAATTTAAGATTAATATTGTGGGTGTAACTAAGATTTATTTTATTTTTTATCTGTATAATTAAATTCTCAATTGAACAGTCTTCGTTTCATTAGGATGGCATACGTAGTTCGGGAGATATTCGGGTTTATGTGACTGACCCGTTATTTTTGGAACCGAGTGTAGTTGAACCGGTTTTACCTGAATTTCAGTTTTTCCACGGAGCGACTCCTTAGTTTACAAACTATACAAACATACATGAAACGGACACAAAGAACACCCAGACTCAGAACAACAATTTCTGGATCACACAAAGTGTTGTCGCACGTGGGATTTGAACCCACGACACTTGGCACAGCAGAGAGCGGCGTGGCGACCGCTTAAGCCAGTGCAGTCAATTGGAGTCTTAACCTCCGTGTTTCAGAGAGAACGCAAAGCGGTCAGTACTTTGTCTGATTTCTCCCCGGTCGTGTCAGATAGCCGTTCACTCGGATTATGAGAGTGAGGGAACAGAAAGCGCACCTGTATTTGCGCACACTTTACCATCTTCCTAGCCTGTTTTTTTTTAGTAAGTTTTCAATTATAATGCATAGGCCCTACTATCTCTTAACTGAATATTTAGCTGTAGGTAAATGATTTCTCTAAAAAACTAGAGTTCTATCTTATCTTAAAACCATGTCAAAGTTACTAAACTAAATATAAACGTCACTATCTAAGTCACGTATTTATTGGGGAAGTCCGATTTATTTGAAATCTTAATATTTCAAGGTCCTTTATCAAAAAGTATCATTCGTAATGGTGCAAAGCAACAAAAGTTTGATTGATTCAACTAAACTGATTCTACTCTGCCTGATGGAAGCATAAGAATCCAGCAGTAGGGGCTACCATTCTCATTGTGAGTGCATACAATGCAGCATGGTGACCCACACGATAACGGCGACAGTGAGATGTTTCTGCATCATTCTCCTGACCTTCGGAGGCCGAAAGAATGTTGCAGAATGATTGAGCCTGCAGTCTCACACTCAGAAACGAAAGACGACAACACAAAAGCTATCGCTTTAGGTTGGTCTTTTGTGCTAACACAAAAGACCAACCGAATAAGATTAAGATTAATCTGGCATTATTGTTACTAAAAACAGTAAGATTTAATGATTTATCAGGGATCATTGATGGTTTGCCAGCGTAATTTCAATACAAATAATGTCATATTTTTGTAATTTATCGACTAGCAGTATGAAAACTCACTTAATATGAGAGGGCTTACATATCTACACAATATCTTCAACACACACGTGGGTAGAAAACCTACGCCACTTATAAAAGAAGCACTTATAGCGTATTTATTTTTCAAACTGCCAATTAGCCTCGAGAATATAAAAAAAATATGATACAAGTAATAGGTTATAATAATAGATAAATAGGTAAAAGATTGGTGATCATCCGAACAGAACTTGACAGTTTAGTAATAATCACATCAGGAGGAGAGATAATAACCGTATAAAACTGCACACTGTACGCATGCTTACCAGATCTTAACCGTTGTATATTCAACGGATAAGATCACAAAACATTTTAAGGAATTTTGCTTTGTCGTAGTGTTATAAAATAGGTATAGGTTTTTAAATCAGATGTACTATAATGGGTCCCATTTCATCACTTCACATTTTTTTTTCATTTCATGAAATTAATTACGACGCTGACTTTAAGACTTCAGAATTGAAGATGTTAAATACTTGACATTGGAAGAAATAGCTGATATTATTCGGCTGATTGCTATCTCATCAAAAGAAGAAGAAAGTATAGGTACACTTTATAACACTTTCACCGAGTTTCTCCCCGGCCCGGAAATCGAACTCGAGAACTTTGATCAACAGTCATATACGCTAATCGCTGGACGAACATACATAATTGTTGCTGCAGACATAATTTTACTAACACTCGCTGAATACTAATATGAGTCATGTTTTTTAACGCTTCAAATGACACGAGTGTGCGATCAAATCGCTTTGATCGTTAATTATCATTTCTCATTCTTAAAATGTAGGCACTCATTCTTACTCCGGTTTTTCATGTTAAATAAATGATTAATTCAAGTGTAAAACGACTTTCTCTACATTTTACTTACACTTCGTATTGTCAGGGATAATTGTTTGTAACGAATAAGTAAGAGTTACTTTTTACACTCTCTTGATTTACTAAGAAGTTGAAAGTTAATTAAGAAGCCAGAATTAAATTTATATTCTATTTACATAACTTTCAAGAACTGAATTATTTATTTTGTTCTTTTGTTTAAGGACATTTTTACTAGTAAGTAGTAACAATGTTTTAACTACATGGGACTTGCTGAGTGTGGTACTCCTGTTTTGTTTTTGTTTGATGCTACATAACAATTGGCCTATAATACGTACGTATATCTCAATGCTACATAAATAAACTTTGGCAATACGAGGATCGATCACAATCACATATTTAGTGAGAAAAAATATTTTGGTATCCGACTAAAGCAAAACAGCTTTCCTAGCCAGGTTGCAAACGTTTTTCGTTTTCTATTGTATTCTCTATTCCATTTCTCTAATCTCTTGTTTTATTGGATAATGTCACAAAGTCAGGGGATCAAAACAAAGTGGTAAAACACCTTTTCGGGCCAAATAAAAAATGTGTCGTAGGAGATTTTACAAATATACTAAATTCATACGAGTGTTTGCAAAATTTTCACGCATGCAAGATTAAACACTAAACTTTAGAACAACAATTTGTAGTGGTTAGCGTATGCGACTGCTAATCAAGAGGTCTCGGGTTCAAATCCCGGGTCGGGCCAAAAAGTGTTTTTGGGATTTTTTTAGGAAATTCCTAATAGCTGCCCGGAGTTTGGAAGTTTGGCGGTGATTCACGCCCGTGCCTCGGAGAGCACGTAAAGCCGTCGGTCCCGGTTATCATGAACATCTATGGCGATCGTTATGGCAATATACTGACAACTAGTTCAATCTTCGAATTTCAGTTCTCCCTTAGGGTTGCGGAGGTCCGATGCCAGTCGCTCCGTGGAAAAACTGAAATTCAGGTAAAACCGGTTGAGTTCAACCGGTTTTACCTGAATTGTTAGTAGTTAGTAGCCGACCCCAAATAAAATTGAGAATAATGGCTAGGAGGATGATACAGTCATTTATCATAACTATTCAAATTATAGGTACACAACCTATTACTGGAATCGAATAGTAAAAATGTATTTATAAACATCACTTGATCATGCCATCTAAAATGTTTGTATTTTATTATACTATCTACCTTCAAAGTATTAAAGCTAGTCGGCAGAAACTGCGTAAACGCACTGTTGGTTTTACTGAAAGCATCACTTCAGTGTGAATAACATGTAGGATGTAGTCTCGAGTTTTACATCAGAAATAAAATGCCTCCAGTAAATCGTATGTGAATATATTAAGACATGTTCTCGATAAAGATAATTGTATTGTAGTATATTTGTATCGAGATTTTATAAAGAAATTATAATTCTTATATAGCTGTAAAAAATATTGTCACTACATATACAGTGGCGGGCGCTGTGACGACAAGAGACAATTCTCAATACACACGGGCTTCAGTCGATTTGATTCCAACCATATTTTCAAGCCAAGTACCAGGGAAGTGACGATTCAAGGAAGTTAATACAATTTTACGCTAAAAACATCTTAGACCTCAAGTTTGCTCATCCATAAAAATTCAAATAATATAAATGCGAAAGTAACGCTGTCTGTCTGTTTAATTGTGAATGTGATTTTAATTTAATTTCGCGTGGAGATGCTTTGATTCTTGAAGAAGGACATGGAATACTTTTTACCGTAATAACGGATCTTTTCAAAAATCATAGTTCTATGTGCAAAACCTAGTTCTATAGGATATTTTTACGTTTATACATGATTTTAGTCGGTTTACAATAATAATAAAATCGGCCAAGTGCGTGTCAGGCCACGCACAGGAAAGGGTTCCTCAGTCACCCGTAATAGTACGTGGATTAGAAATCGTATCCAATGAATAATAAAATTGTTAAAATGTTTTGTAATTTACCACCTTCGCGAATTTTTTCAGATTTTTTGAGCCAGCCGTTTAACCGGAATATCCCGCGAACGGATACTTAAATAAAAAAAATCGTCTTTGAAACCCTTTATTGTTTTTAAAAGACCTATCTAATGATACCCCACACGATGGGGTAGCCGCGAGAAAAAAAAAACACCCTGACTTTACGTATAGGGGAGGTACCCCAAATAAAAATATTTATCAAAATTTTATTGTAGCACTTAGTCGGCGTAATTACAACACATATTCGGCTTACTAGCATTTACCGTTTGGACGGTAAGTCGAGGGCGGACGGACGGACGGACGGACAGACGGACATGACGAATCTATAAGGGTTCCGAGTCATAAACTTCGGAACCCTAAAAATGATGAACACAACAGCTAATACTTTTCTTTAATTTGCACGGACCCAGTGTAAGTATACTCAATTATTTTAATGAGAAACAAAATAATAACGTAATCACATGATAGGCATGCGCTTCAAATATCAGTCATGAAGTAAATTAAAAATATCGACCCTGGGTAATTATTTTATTTTTTTGTCTGTGCGGAAATTCTCCCGGATACCACCAGTTGGCGGTTATACCGGGCGAGAACCGACCATAAACCGCACGTTCTCTCGGGTACTAGAAGCTGTGGAACCAGGTACTGAAGTCCGAGCGTGCGTGCGAGAGTGCGAGCCCCCACCCTCTTAGAGTGCTCGATGCCGATGCAAATGCCCTACACTGAGGCTTTCCACGAGGCCCATGGAAAAACAAGGCCTCGAATTTGTGCAAGGCCACCTCGAGACCCAACTATCAAATACGCTCCACAATATTGTGAAACCTTGGCTGTAGTACTTAGGGCTACCTGCGTTTCGTACGTGTCACATTTGACGACAGTGAATGCACCGCGAAGTACTCAATCGAAACCAATATTTTACACGAACACCCCTAAGACTAAGTAACACTGTACGATATGTACATATAATACTTATTCAACTGCGACAATGTAATTGGTGTACAATAAAGTATATTCTATTCTATTTCGCTTTTCGGATAAGAACATTTCGCATTTGTCCAAGAGAATATTTTAATTTACGCAATGAAAAGAAAAATGAAAATATAGCCACAATATGTATTTTCTTGTCATATATTAAGTTACTTTTATAGAAGAGAAAAATCTGCAGGTGTAGTGCATTTTCTTATAAAAACCATTCTGTTCCTCCAGAATAATTCTTAGAATGGAATGGGTATGGAATTATCTGTATTTTCTTAGAAAACTATACATTAGAGAGTACATGGCTATTTCAAATAAATATTGGCACACGTGTGATTTGTCTACACTTTTTAAATTCGTGGCAGTCGTCTTTTTTTGGAAAGGTTTTCATAATTAAAACCTTCCTTATTTCTAAAAATATAGCCTGAGTGAATGATAAGTTTACTAGATTAGTAAGGATAGGTGAAATATTATTAGCACATACTGAATTTGTATTCTAAAACAGGTTTTAAGCAGGTTTTATATTTTTTTTTCTATATACCTTATTAAATAAATGCAAAAGTTAAGGCCTTAGAAAAGGCCTTTGTCTAGCAGTGTTCATCTTCTAGCTGAGATGACAATGAAAATTTAAAGAGACTATTAATAAGATTGATTTAATCTGGTTTAAATAATCAATATATTACGTTTTTAGAAAGCTTATACTTTTACCGCAATTTCACAAAGGACTAAATTTGCTGTGATTATTTTATTTTGTGATTTTAAAATATAGTTATCCGTATCGATACAATATTAGATAGAAAGAAATAGATAGAAAACTCTTTATTTGTGCACTGTGCAATTGCACCTTAAATAAGTAGACTTAAAAATCATCGATATTTTTCGTGTTCACTGAAATCTCCTTTGGTTTTTCTTGAATTTTTAACATACTAATCTCCGCAATCGAAAAAATACGATCTCGAATGTCCAAAGATAATCTCAAATGATGACTTGATACAGTCATGTTAGATAAGGTTTCACTACACTGAGTATATAATTCCTGGGAAACTGCACAACTGCATCATTTCTTCTGGATCCCGAAGAAGACAGCAATATGATGAAACAAGCTTTTATTGTTTTAGCTCTCTTCGGCATCGCCTTCGCAGCCCCTCAGCCAAGGAAACAGTTTAGTGAACATGTTGCTGATTTCTTAGACTTAATAGGAGAGGAGGCAGGTGAAGAACTCTACAACTTGCTGGGGCAGTACTTAGAATTTGAAGAATTCCGGAATGCCTTGGAATACACGCAGAGCACTAACTTCAGAGATCTGATTTACGAAATGGAAGCTTTGCCCGAATTTAATGCAGTAAGTTTATTAAATGTCTATTAAAGATTAAGGTTCAAAACAATAGATATAACTTATGACCTTCAAATATTTTAACAAGAAGATCGTGTTTGTCCCTCGTAGTCCTTAATAGACTCTGGCTTTTATGAATCCTAATCATATTGTGAACTTACGTGGCAATGTCCTATGAATTTTGAAATGTGGGTCGTAAATTAATTATCATTATTTCAACCAAAAGATCACATAACGCCTGTGTGTGACACTCAGGCTGTGATTCACCAGTGTGTTTAAAGAGTGATAAATAACTAAAAATATTTTCTCTTTTACAGTACGTCGAGTTCTTAGAGTCTGACAACATTGACATTCACACATTTATCGATCTCATAAATGAGCTTCTTGGTAAGTGTAAAATTTGCTTTTATTTAATAGCAACATCAACAATCTAAGTATTCTTAGTTAAAATCGCTTTTATCAACAACCCATAAAGTCCCACTGTTAGGCTCAGGTCACATCAGGTCGGGAGAGGGTTAAAGCCATACGTCCCCACGCGGACCGAGTACGGGTTGGGTACTGACAAGACACGTTGTGGCTATGTAATCTTAAAAAACGCATATTCCAACAATGATTAAATTAGTTGGTATTAAACTGCCTTGGTTTAGTACATCTACTCCCAGATGCGTTTTATACTAGTATAAAGTGAAAAAATATCGAATGTAGAAGTTTAATCAATTATTGTTTAAAACACTGTATCAATTTTATTTTGTATATCTTGTG
Source organism: Phragmatobia fuliginosa (assembly GCA_932526445.1). Lineage (NCBI taxonomy): Eukaryota > Metazoa > Arthropoda > Insecta > Lepidoptera > Erebidae > Phragmatobia > Phragmatobia fuliginosa. Next base: position 9,680,731 of record OW052074.1, on the reverse strand, counting down.
AAATAAAAAGAAGTGCTGTTGTAACTTTTATCTTATTCTAATTACAACTTATATAAAAACTTACGTTACGTATAAGGGAGGTACCATAAATAAAAATATTTTTCATGATTTTATTGTAGTACTTTGTGGTCATGATAGAAACACATATCTATGCAAAGTATCATCTTTCTAACACTAACCGTTTGGACTGTAAGTCGAGGACGCACGGACAGACGGACACGACGAATCTATAAGGGTTAAAAATGATATTTTAATATGTAGATATTATATAGTTTAATGTGTATACTTGGGAATAACTGCTATAATTAATTATTTCAGAGGACCTTGAAAAGATCAAGAGGAACACACGCCAAAATGTCAGTGGCACTACTTTGAGTGATTTTATCTACGACTCAATTGCACTATTTCCTACTGAGAAGCTGGCTGCTCTCTTCAACGAAAAGATGGCCAATGACGAAGCATTCAGCACAGCCATCAATAACCTCCAGAGTGAGGAGTGGCAGCAAGTCTCATTAGCCCTTTGGGAAAACGAAGTTTACCAAAAAGAAATTCAGACTTTCAAAGAGAACGGCATCGATGTTATGGTCATTATGGACGAAATAATGGCCATTTTCGGACAGAAGTTTTAAAAGATTACTACTAAGAAATAAATGTTTCTATGTAAAATACTCAACATAAGAATAATAAATTAAATACATTGAAACTTAAAATCCTTTTTCTGTGTTGTCACATTGAAAATATTTATTGCTTAAAAAAATCTACAACAGGTCCTGTATTCTACTAGTCAGATCAGAGTTATATAATAGTTACCTACAATACTGCATACAAGTATTACTATACTAACGTAGATAGAGTCGGAAGGAGGGGTGGCGGAGTTGCAATTTACATACATTGTTCCCTTCCTTTTAAAATCCTAGCCTGTTCACCCCCTTCTTCCGCCACTGAATTCCTATTTCTCGAAGTCCTCGTGAGAGGAACAAAAATTATTCTTGGGGTTGTTTATTGTCCTCCTTCTATTGATTACTTCTCCAGTCTGGAAACAGTACTCATCACACACGCTCATCACGTCATCATGGGAGATTTCAATACAGACCTAATTCGTCCTACCTCACGTACCTGTAAACTCCTTCAAATGGTTGAGTCTGCCGGTATGCATATTTTACCTCTACAGCCTACGCATCATAACAGCCTAGGGACCGATACTTTGTTGGATTTAATACTAATATCAGCTCCTACACGCGTACGTAATCACGGCCAACTTGAAGCACCGGCATTCTCCAATCATGACCTTATCTTTCTCTCTTATGTCCTTAAACCACCCAAACCCAAACCAAGAGTTTTGCACATGCGTTGTTTCGGTCGTATGGAGGTCGATAGGCTACATAAAGATGCTTCCGTTTTAAATTGGGATCTAGTAATGTCGGCTACAAATGTGGACGAGAAGCTTAATAACTTCAGTCACACCATTCTCTCTTTATACGATGTCCACACGCCAATAAAAAATAAATAAATAAAGAGACAACCTGCTCCCTGGATGACGAGGGAGGTACTTTCGGCTATGCGACGAAGAGACAGAGCATTTTGTAAATTCAGAAGGGATCGTACTGAGGAAAAGCGTACCTTGTATAAAAATGCAAGAAATCGGTGCAACCAGATGATACGCAACGCCAAACGCCGACACATTTTTGAAAAAATCTCCCGTTCATCGCCCGCCAATATTTGGAAGTTTCTTGGAACTTTGGGTATTGGCAAGAATCGGTCGGGTGGTTTGCAGGGGACGATTGGTTATGATGATTTAAACCGATATTTCTCCTCCTCTGATCAATTAGATCCCCAAATCAAGTGTCGCACTGTTGACTACCTGGCGAGTTTAAATAGCGTGGATATTAATCCCTTCCGATTTTCTCCGGCTGCGTCGGGCGACATCAGAAAGATTATACTTTCTATTAAATCTAACGCTGTTGGCTGTGACCAAATCAGCCGACGTATGATTGTAACAATCCTAGACCACATTTTACCTATAATCACTCATATTATCAACTTATCACTATATTTCGGAATTTTCCCATCACTCTGGCGCAAAGCTTGTGTCATTCCCTTACCTAAGATTGCAAATCCCATACTCCCCAGTCACTACAGACCAATATCCATTCTCCCGTTCCTTTCCAAGGTCCTAGAATCCTGTGTGCACAAACAGTTATCTGAATTCATTCAAAAAAACAACTTATTGAGCCCTTTGCAGTCCGGATTCAGACCTGGACACAGTACGACTTCTGCTCTTCTTAAAGTGACCGGTGATATCAGGGCAGGTATGGAGGAGACGGAGGTTACTGTTTTGGTAATGATATACTTCTCCAATGCCTTCAACACGGTCAACCACGATATCCTATTATCTATCCTTTCCTATCTAGCGGTGTCGCCGGAAGCAATGGAATGGTTCTCATCTTATCTTCAGGGACGCCAACAGTCTGTACATGTCGACGAATCCACGTCGAGCTAGTGTGATCTTGGCTCTGGTGTTCCTCAAGCCGGTATTCTTTCCCCTCTTTTATTTTCTATGTATATCAATCTTTTAACCCTAGAACTTCTGTGTGCGTATCATCTGTATGCAGACGATCTACAGCTCTATTCTAAGAGTAAAGTGGAGGACGTTGCGTTAGCAATACAAAGGGTCAATAATGACCTTGAAACCATTAATGCATGGTCTCAAAAGTTTGGGCTATCAGTGAACCCCACAAAATGTCAAGCCATCGTGGTCGGGAGTCGCCGATTGATGAGCAGAGTGGACACTGAGACTCTTCCAGTTATCATCTTCAATGGGATTACCATACCTGTTTGTGAATCGGTGAAGGATCTAGGCTTGCATCTCGACTGCACACTTAACTGGCGTGAACAAGTTTCGAAACAGTATCAGAGGGTTACTGGAACTCTTCGTGCTCTAAATCGCCTGAGAAATTTCCTACCCGTTAAAACTAAGACAATGCTTGTGCAAACCCTTATCTTCCCACTTATCGACTATGGTGATGTGTGCTGTTACGACCTGAATGCAGATCTTCCCGATAAATTAGACCGTCTTCTTAATAACTGCATTCGATTCGTTTATAATCTCCGTAAATATGATGTTTCCTCTTTCCGTTCGCAACTCAATTGGCTACCCATTCGTTCACGCCGAAAACTACGCGCGCAAACTGTCCTATACTCCATCCTTAATAACCCATCTTCACCAACATATTTAAAGTGTTACTTCCAACTCCTGTGTAGTACTCATGATAGAAATCTCCGCTCCTCTAATAACCTTCTCCTTCGTTGTCCTTCTCACACAACTGAATTGGTTGGATCATCCTTTTTTACAGTCCGTTCTTCTCTGGAATGAGCTTCCCATCGAGATCAGGATGGCTACTAACGCTTCTTCCTTCAAGACAAAAGTCAAGCAGTTTCTAGTGAAGCTGCTGCAGAATCAACCAAGTCCTAATTGTCAACTCTTTTGTACTTATTTGTGTATGTATGTATGTATTTATATCTATTTAAGTATATATAGATATTCTATGTACTGTATTGTATTGTATCGTACTATATTGTATCGTAAATTACTCATCTGTATATTATATATTGTATATTATGTTATGTATTATGTTTATAAACTTGTGTCAGTCGTGTCAGGTTGTACATAGGTAGTAAATTAATTTTAATTTTCACCAAAATGCACCTACTACCATTTTTCTCTGCATCAGCCAATGGTTGACTGGTAGAGAATGCCTTATGCATTAAGTCCGCCAACGTACCAATGTGCATGATGTATAAATAAATAAATGAATAAATAAAGACACACGTCTGAAACTAAGTACTTCTTTTACTTAGGGAGTACCCTAAGTAAAAGAACTGCTTATTTTTAGACTTGATGTCCAGTAGGACAACTGATATAAATACACATTTTAAGCTTTTGTAGTTCAACCACTGCACTAATTTCAACAACACTTCGCATGAAGGTGCTTTGATTCTTGAAGAAGGACGTAGGCTAATCTTTACTGTGATAACTGGCATGCTCGTGGTTGGAGTTGCGTACATAAACTAGTTATAGTTAAACAGTCACGGAATAGTAGAGCCACCCTGATTTCAGCACGAATGCGCCGGCTCGACCGGGGCAGTACTACCCTCACACAGAAGACCATCCTAATAATGACAGCATTCTTGCTGTCGTATTTCGTTGGTGAGTGTGACACCGGAAGCCCAATCATTCTGCATCATGATGATGCAGAATTATCTAACCAGGCCGTCACGGTATGGAGCACCAATGCTCCATGCTACATTGCCTACCCTCACAATGAGCATGGTGGCCCCCTACTACTGGATTCTACTCATGCTTTCCATCAAGCAGAGTAGAGTCACTTTGGTAGGCTTAAATATAAAAAAAAGTATATATGATCGTACACATAATGCAATATTTATCCAAGGTTGCTTTAAGAGATTGTCTTTGGCAATAAGACCGCCCTTTGTACACTACATATATGTATATGTCATTTAATGTACCCTATTGTAACTCTGTAACAAGGTGTGCAAATAAAGAGTTTTCTATTCTCTATTCCATTCTAGGTTGGAATCAAATTCACATCCTTTGTAGTTGTTAAGCTTACTGCCACTAGCCACGCCCTGACACCACGCCGTCATTGTCCATCACCCTCGGGCTGCGCCGTGGTTCGTCGGAGCTTCGCAGGACATGATATTTTCACGAACACAACATGCAAGCTATTCTGTTTCGCGACAAGCTGTGTGAGACCCACCGTAGGGGTTCTTACCAATGTTTGAATGTGATTGTCACGGCTGAGGAATACTTTATTTGACGGACTATATCGCGGCCTTGATCTCCCTCCGTATCGTAAGCTATCCTCCATATGTAGCTTTAAGACCTTGACTCTTACCTATGTATGTGAATTTACTCTTAACAAAATAACAGTGTACGTGTAAAGGCAGTTTTCTTTATCTCACGTTATCTGGCCTTATACAACTTGCTGTGGTTTTATCAGGAAATTTAACCACATATAAATTTTATCATTATTTTATATATTATTAGATATTCAAAAACAACTGTTAAAGTAAATTAACAACTGTAAATAATATAAATGAGAAAAAACTATCAATTATTTAATAGTTTTTTCTTAATTATATTATTAATATGCACTCATTTCTAAAACAGGTACCACACTTTATTGATCTGTTTTATTTTATATGTATGTATGTATATTATTGTACTTTTATTACCTAATATGTGTTTATAAAATCATATATTTACCAAGCAGTAACTGGTATTAATGTAGCTATATATTAATTATAATACTAGCTGAGACCCGAGGTTTTACCCGCGGTGTCCCGTCAAAATCAATCCGGCCGTTCCTGAAATTCCTGAAAAAGTGGCACAGTGGTAGTATATGCGACTGATATGCTTGAGGTTTTGGGTTCAAATAGGAGTTATAGGGGCTTAACTTGTAAAATGCACTCATTTAGAAAACTTCGTACAAAAATGAAGAAATAATATGTTCAAATCATCATCTGCCTGCCCTTATCCCAATTTTATTTGGGGTCGGCGCAGTATGTTTTATCCTTCCATTCTACTCTATCACTCGTCATTTCATTGTTAACTCCCTTCCTATTCATATCTTCTTTCACACAATCCATCCACCTTTTCTTTGGTCTACCTCTTGCCATGTAACCTTCAATTTCCATACCCAACATTTTCTTTGCCACATTTTCCTCATCCCTCCGCATAACATGTCCATTCCAAGATAACCTATTGCTTCTTAACTTTTCATCCAGTGGCGCTACTTTCAGACTTCCTCGTATGTATTCATTTCTGACCTTGTCCATTCGAGTTACACGACACATCCATCTTAGTATTCGCATTTCAGCAACATAACAATTAGTTACCTATTGGACACGATTTTAAATCCACCTACCATTATGGGTGACTACGGAAATATATTCTATGCGTAGCCTGACAGCACTTGGCCAATTTCATGAATGAGGTGTAAAACGATTCGAGTGTCCAAAGATAATCCATCATGTGATGACTTGATACAGTCATGTGAGATAAGTTATCGATTTTTGAGTATATAACACATGTGAAGCTGTACAACTACATCATTTTTATTAGATCCGAAAAACAACAGCACAATGATGAAACAGGCTTTCATTGTTCTGGCCCTCTTCGGCATCGTCTTCGCAGCTCCTCAACCAAGAAAACAGTTCAGTGAACATGTTGCGGAGTTCTTGGACATAATAGGAGAAGAGGCTGGTGAAGAAATCTACCACTTGATGGAACACTATTTGGAATTTGAAGAATTCCGGACTGCCTTGGATTACACGCGAAGCACCAACTTTAAAGATCTGGTTTACGAAATGGAAGCTTTGCCCGAATTCAACGCAGTGAGTTTTTTGTTTGTCTTGTTATAGTATTAGTTATATAACTTTTGGGTTGACGGTTTGCATTAGCGGCTTAGGCGGTCACCACATCGCTTTCTACTGCGATAAGTGTTGTGGGTTGAGATCTTACATAGGGCATAGGGCAATACTTTGTATGATCCACTAATTGTTGTTCTGAATGCGGCGGACTTGTTTGTGAAGCATGCTATGTGCTGACTTTTAAATGAATGGTTTAATGAAGTTACTGATATGAAATAATCTGGTAAGGGGGAAAAAAATAACAAATTATCAACTCTAACTTTTAAGAATTAAATACACACATATTTTCTGCAACATTTTCATGTTCGATTTGTTTACTATATATGTGTAGTAGCATTTAACACGCAGAATAACTATTTTACCTTATATTTACACAAAAATCATTTTCTTAGTCTTTTGTTTGTTATATATTTAACCAGATATTTAAAACGTACATTTTATGACGACAAAGTTCCGTGTTACTGTAATATATATCTGTTTTAGGGTTCCGTAGTTCATGAGTCGGAATCCTTACAGATTCGTCATGACCGTCTGTTCACGACTCACAGTCCAAACGGTTAGTGCTAGAAAGATGAATTTTGCACGGATATGTGTCTAGGTCACGTCAAATAAGTGCTACAATGCTAAAATCATGAAAAAACTTTTAATATACCCCATCATGTGAGGTATCGTTATATAGGTCTTTTCAAAACATTGAGAGGTTGCTAAGATGATTATTTATTTAGGTATCCATTTCCGAGTTATTCAACTTTAAAGGGCAATTTTTGTAGAAACAGGGCGTCCGCATCGCCAATATCCTAAAAATTCTTGATCTTTGCTTGATGAATCTGGGAAAATTCATGATAGTAGTACATGTGATTAACTTTATAGACAATCTATAACGACTTAGATAACTTTGTTAGTTCCGGAGTTATTGAGGCCCAACTTGTAAATTACGCTTATTAGGAAAACTTCGTACAAAAATAACGAAATTATAAGTAAACACCACAACTATCTTATTAGACCCGATTTTAAAATTCACTTGCCATTATGGGTGACTACGGAACCCTATTTTATGCATGGCCTGACACGCACTTGGCCGATTTTATTATGTTTTAACCTAAGTTTAGTAGTGTTTTAATTTTTAAAATTAGGTAGTATTAACGTACTTCGCTAATATTACAAACAGATATATTTATAGTGAAATGGTATAAAGCTATTGCTAAAATTAATTTTTCTTTTACAGGTAGTCGAGTTCTTAGAGAATGACAACATTGATATTCACACCTTTATCGACATATTCAATGAACTTCTTGGTAAGTGAGGCTTAATATCAAAATTAAACAAAGGGTAAATATACTGAGGAAAATTTGCATGTCCTATCAATATCCTTTATATTGAATACCCTTGTTTTAGTTTAATATTTTCACATGGTTACGTTGTGTAGAATAAGTTTTAAAAAATATTTTTGGCTTATCTAAAAGTTTAATTATTTACTTGAAAAATGTTATAACTTTTATTGTTAAATCAGTAATAAAAATATCTGGACTTGTAATTCACATTTATACAAATACAATATTCGGCTATAGCTGCTACTATATATGCTATATATTTCAGAGGACATTGAAAAGATGAAGAGGAACACAAGACAAAGTGTTAGTGGCACTACTTTGAGTGATTTCATCTACGACTCAATCGCAGTATTTCCTACTGAGAAGCTGGCTGCTCTCTTCGACGAAAAGATGGCTAATGACGAAGCATTCAGCACAGCCATTAATAACCTCCAGAGTGACGAGTGGCAGCAAGTCTCTACTGCTCTGTGGGAAAACGAAGTTTTCCAGAGGGAAATTCAGCAGCTCAGGGACAACGGGGTCGCAGTTGAGGTCCTTATGGAAGAAATGATGGCCATCTTCGGACAGAAGTTTTAAGAAGTGCATCTCCTACTAAACAATTTACGTAATATGTTTCTATGAACATAAAGATGATTAATATTCTGAAAGTTGATAAAGACATATGAAACTAACATAGAATCTTTTATTTGTTGTGTCTCATCGTAGTTTTGGTTTATGTTTCTACAGTAAACAGGAATTTAATGAACCCTACAATAATACTACACTCGGTTCCAAAAATAACGGGTCAGTCACATAAACCCGAATATCTCCCGAACTACGTATGCCATCCTAATGAAACGAAGACTGTTCAATTGAGAATTTAATTATACAGATAAAAAATAAAATAAAACTTAGTTACACCCACAATATTAATCTTAAATTAAAAAAAAACTAAAGTAGTCATATTTTTCTTAAGATTACATTTTTTTTATGATTGTTTTTTTGCTGTTTTTCATCACTGGAGGCTTCATCACGTGGAGGCAATACAAAGTATTAAATGAAGAAAGTGATGAAAAACAGCAAAAAAACAATCATAAAAAAAATGTAATCTTAAGAAAAATATGACTACTTTAGATTTTTTTTAATTTAAGATTAATATTGTGGGTGTAACTAAGTTTTATTTTATTTTTTATCTGTATAATTAAATTCTCAATTGAACAGTCTTCGTTTCATTAGGATGGCATACGTAGTTCGGGAGATATTCGGGTTTATGTGACTGACCCGTTATTGGTTTATGTGACTGACCCGTTATTTTTGGAACCGGCTATATATTCCATTAGTCACATTTGTATTATATGTTTTTATTATTATGTTTTGCTGCATAAATATACACGCATTAAATGTTCGTCTACATACTAGGTGGACTGAAAAGTTTTCAACCTCAACGTGAAAATAGCTGCACTCGTTAATAAAACTGGTGAATGTAGTTGTGCATCTTTGCATTTAAATTGTCGAGAAAATTGTGTTAAGTTCAAATACATCACTTAGTAAAATAAGAAAATAGACAAGAAATATCTTGTTTCATCGTTAGGTCCGAAACTATTTACACACATAAGTGAATATTTGACTTAACTTGATGTAATATATTTTTTCTGGGTTTTGTTGTAAATTTGAGAGGTTGCCAAAACGATTTTTACTTGCCACCTTCTGGATAATCTGGTAGTGAAGCTTGATATTAACTTACTTAATTTGCACCAAATCAAGAAGCGGAATGACGACGTAGACGGTGATGTCTGCATATACCTGAAAGTCGCTTAAATTGGTATCTAGGCTGGAAATGACAATACGACGTTAAACGAAACCGCGGCCATTTAAACGTGTTGGTTAACTTTGGGCTTGTTTAATTTATCCAAAAATTGGATTGGGAAAAATAAAATTCTCAAACAAATTAAATATCTTAAAAAATGAATAGAAATAGGGACACCATTAGTAATTTAAGTTTACTAATCTGCGCATAGTAGTCACGACTCGCTCAACCGCCATCGGCCGACCGGCCGCCTGGCGTGTAGGTAATATAGGTTTCTTGCTAAATCACCGAACGACGGGCGACAAGCTTACGTCGAGTAGGTATGTCATAATAGCACGTCTAATAGTTTGTATGTATGTAGAGAGATAAATAAGTAGGTACCTATTGTGATTATGCATGAAAGACATTTTAGACAATATTACGTTCAAACGGATAAGTAATAGTAAGCCATATCGCTAAATCCATAACAAATGTCGTTACTATTCGTTATAGGGATTTGCAACGATCGATATGCTATCACAACTGTCTAATTTCTAGACATTTTTTTAAATGAAAGAGCCGATAACCTTTTATCGTCTCTAAGCATTTCGCGAAAATATCATTATACTCGTATCTATGTTGTGCAAGGCGTTCTCCATGTTATCATGAGATCGTTAGACAGATGTAGTGTTATGGGGATGTATTTCTTGTTAGGTAGGAAATTATTATAGAAATCATAATTATATACTTATTATTTACCAGTGTTTGAATTGTTCAAAGTTTCGATCAGGTTGCACTGAACTTGACCTTGACCTTGACCTTCAATGTACTCAATCAATCGAAATCGAATAAACCTGTCGATAGCAATAATTCCCTGTGGAATAAGAAAGTTTTATATTAATATAATACGTATTTCTTTATAAAATATCTAGTATTCTTATTAGATCTTTCAGATGTCTTTCGTTTGTCGATTACCGAGAATCGTGTCGTATACCTTTTTAGTGATTTCCTCGGTAACCGCGTCTGTCGGGCGTCCATTTCTTTTTGAAATTCGAATTTCAGTGCTGAAAATTCTTTCACATCATATCAACAGATTTACCAATTTGACTTTTTGACCTTAGATAGGGCTTTTTGACCTACTATACCACACTGGCTCGAAAATATTCTGTGAATTACTCTTATTACTATTTCATATATTTAGGTTACTATTAAATAACATCTACGTTGGTAACACGGTTTTTGGGTGAGTAATCTGTCGTAGAGCTTAGTATCGCAAAGGCTTGGCCTTATCAATATTTCGTTATATACATTACGTTCGTTATGAGGAAAATGATTCACAAGATAGAAATTGAGATTAGAAAGATACCATAAGACAAGTTAAGAGGCCTCTTATCAAAACCATCAGAAACAGGCGTAAAAGGATTATGAATAAAGTAGGTAAATAAACCTCGTTTCTAAGTAGTATTTTGGGTATAGTAATGAACTTCATACCTCACTACCAGAGATATTTTGATGAGACATTAAATGATAATTATCACTATGTTATAAACAACCATTTTTTCTTTTGAAAAGGCAGCTAACGCATTAGGAATATACATTCTGTCATTGTCTGTCTGTCATTGTTGTCACGTAATTTGTTATCACCTGATAAAATACTACTTCAGATACTATCACACCAATTTTAACACGCATGGTCTCTGTTTAGTTCTCCATCTATATTAACATTTTCTTGGTACGAAATTTTATTTGAGTTCCATGGATTAGGTGTGATTGATGACGTCAGCATTTTTATTGTTATTTTCTCTTTATCAAACAAGATATACGAGTACAGTTATCCTTGTTACGCTTTCATAACACGTATTAAATTGCTGGGCGTCCTATAGCAGTTGGCACAAATGCTATTAAATTCATGAGCTAGCCGTGTTCAACTAGTTTTTCTCTTGTGAGTATTTGTAGAACTGTCAATTGGCTTATATTCAATATTGTACTTTCGTATTTCATTACATTCTCTGGCAAAACTATTATTGTTTTTTTGCTCAAATTATTAGTCGTTTTCGTTTTCAATGTTATTATAGATTAATCAATACAAATAAATGAATTTAAACTATATATTTGTAGTGTCATGCTCATGTAACTTAGAAATATACGCGAAGAGCCGTCCTAAAAGTTAGTAACTTTCAACCAATGATTTGTATAAATGCTGTGATGTTCTATTAGTTTAGACAGTTATTCCTACTAAACGTTATTATGAAACAGTATAATGAACTCCCTTATAATCCTCATAAAGATACACAACGCCGCAGAGGCCGAGTCTGTGATGCGGGAAGATCTTGTCGCACATCCTTTATTGGGCGGTTCTACTGTTTTTTGGGTCCATGCTTCTTTAAAAAAGTAAACAGGATAATTACGGTCTATCACTCAAATACAAATGAATGTAAAAGCAAGGTTACATCCTGGCTGCAAGGCTTGGATTATCGGAAAATAGAAAAGTTGTGAATGTTTTAGCGGTGCTTAGTCTCTCTTGTATATTTTAATTTTTTGGGGAACTATAGTTAAAGATTTGGCTAAAAATTTAAAGTTGTCAATACACACGCACATTCACGTACACTTTCACAATCTACAAAGAGAGGGACAGTTACACAAAACCTGCCTTGTTAAATTGAGCCTTACGATGTTTATTTTCTTTAATATTAGTTGATAAGACTAGTTTTGTAATAAGGTCTAAGGGGAATGGCGACACTTGTTGAAACAGACATCTCACCTAGTATGGCAGTGGATGCTCTTCGTAGTTTTTCGTCCTACAATGGGATACAGTGAAATTTATTCCTGCGTTTTTAAGGATAAAAACGGTTCACCTCAATTTCCGGCAAACCTACAAGTCCTATGGAAAAAAGTCGAATGAACTAAAAAAAAATACAACTTTTGTCTATAATCTCTGTAATTTGAATTGAAATATATATTTTTTAAATTTTATTTTGACTTAACATCGAAAAAGTACCCTACTTTTCAATCAAACATTCTCCCTAAATAATATCTACTATTTAAAAAAAAATCGGTAAGCTTTTTATTCATTGGAATCTCTACTTTCTTATGATGTAAAAAAAATTAAATTACTAAGGTTGAATGTTCTCAAAAAATGCAAAGAAATGAGAATGAGAGAGAACATTTACAATGGTAATGTTAATTTTTTTACTCACTTTAAGAAGAGTTTTATACATTGCTTCATCCCTTGATTGACAATATTATTTTAGTATGGATTTCTGGCTTTTAATGTTATTTGTTTATATAATATACTAACACCCTCACTATACACAATATTGTTAAGAGCAAACATGTTAGGAACACATATGAAAATGAGATACCAACCAACAATACAGTATAAATATATTAATACTGAATACAAGATAAGTTATCTAAGCAGTATTAAAATTAATGAACGTTGCAGAAACCAGAAAAGATTTCTTTCAGTATTATCTGCGGTCCACAAAAGGTAGAAAATACAAAAAACTACAAAAGGAGTACTTCAAAGTAACACAACAATAAAGATGTTTCAATGTTTAGATCTGTATAAAATTGCAGTAAGAATAGTTATGTATAAAATCCATTTTAGCCAGGCCTGCCTGCCAGCTGCCTCTAGGGAAATCAGAGGCGACAGTAATTATATGTTTTATGTTTTTTCTACATCGGATTTTGATGCCAACAACGCTTCACTATATTATCTATACTCATATAGTTTTATAGCCACCATGAGTGTACCTAAACCTATAAAATAACGATTTACGATCCAATTATTTGTCTGTTTAGTAAGAAGCAAAATGGGTAGAAAGAAACTGATTATGTTCATATTATTTTATTATATACATTACAAAGAAATGGAACTGAATATTTTAATCATATATTTAAGGATACACGAAGATGTAGAACAATATAACAAAATCTGTAAATTTCATTTTCTTGGAAATTCATTGGGTTTTAAAGTAGACCTACGCTGGGGAGAAAAGTCCATATATTTATCTGTGTCACGACTCTGATTACCTTGTTCAATTCTGTCATTATATTTAAAATTCACTGATCCCATCCTGTGAGATGCAGTCGATATAATCGATGCCATAGTGTAAGACGGATGAGGTAAATCCGGAATTTGTGAAATGTAATAATCTCGAAGTTTTTGACGTTCCACTTCTTTCGGGTCGTCATTCGAAGTAACATTCAAGTCTGTCTTCAAAGTGTCACAAGTTTCCTCGCCATATGTGCTCGAGTCATCTGTCGATGCCTCCAACGTCGTATCGTTTTCACCAACTCGATAGTAAGAAAGTCGGAGCTGTGAATAATCGTCTATATAGAATTCCGAGGTACTGGCATCATCTAAATGTTTTGTGGATATGGGCGTCGAATGTAACTGCTTATTTTCTTTGGCACTCATTGTTTTCACTTGAATAAAATATTATTATTGTCTTGAGACTTAAGTAACGTTATAAAATATTATTCGATTACGACACTTATAAGGTAGCCTTAAATTAAGTTCATGTTTGTAGATGTAATTCTTTTAAAATAAAAAAATCATGGTAATGCGGGTAGTTTTAAGATAAATAAATTTCATTTACCTTCGTGATCCCTATAATTGCATGCGTTTTGTTGTCATTCCGAATTTATATGGGATTGTAAATCCAGAAAATAACAGAAGCGAATTCTATACGAGCAACCAGTTAAATCTTTATTAATCGACATAAATATACGAAATCAAAAAATAAATAACAGACAGAAAGATGGAGTTTCTTTCGAATTTATTATATTAGTATGTATATTATTAATTGTTACTATTGATTTTGTCACAATATTTATTACCATTGAAAAGCATTTCACTGTGTCGATACTTTCTTGATACTATTGTAAATATGATGTGATGACTGTTTTGTACAATGTGTAATAGTTATATATCTTGCATATAACTAGGTGTCAATGCACTCCTAATTATATGCAAGATATATAACTATTTATTTCACTGACGAATCTCACAATTTAGAATGTCATTATTAATAAATGTTCTAAACACAATTATCTAAAATTGGTAGGAAAATTCTAAATCGGGGACTCGCCGTCGCATCGCTATTTATTACAAAATACTTAGAACCGTTAGGTTAACCTTCAATTTTGTACTTGAGTCTGCATAAGTTCTTACATTCCCATACATAGTACTCAGATGAATTTGTTTAATCATCTGAGACATAGTACATCAAATTGTGTTGGTACTATCTTGATTTTAGTTAACCAAATTGTTATACTAACAGCCAGACACCGCGTTACCCGAAGTCGTTGTTCTATAATTTTTTTTGATAAAAATAGCTTAGATAGTAATCCAGAATCTCAGCAACATAAATTTTAACGTAATTTTATGAAAATAAGTTCAGTCGTTTATTAGCCAAACAAACGTTAATCAAGAACACCAGACACGAAAATTGATATTAAGGCAGCAGTAGCAGACTATTGACATCTATTTGTGCGTATTATTACCACTCAGTTATCAGTGCTAAGCACACAAAAATATATTGGATGCAAAACTTAAAAAATCACGGTATTAAATCTAAAGTAAACAATAGTTTACGACCTCTTCTCAGACCTAATGAAAACATCACAAAATTTTATAAGAATCAACCAAGCCGTTTTGGAGGATTATTGCAAATAACCTTCCGATAATTATAGATATGTATATGTAAATGACGTTAGACAATATCTCCTGTGTTTACAGAATAATCTGAGACTGCTTTGAAAATAAAAACAAATGATGTATCAGTAGTCTGTTTATCGATTGATCATGACAGATCTCTGTTCTATGACTGCATAACAATAAGAATATGCCTAATTCTTTATTGATCGGAAAACAATAAGATAGACAATGATTTGTTTTATTTAGGTAACTGGTTCATTCAGAAAGATGTCAACAAATAATTATTCAGAATGTTGACCGTTATCAGAAGGAGTAGTCGCGGGGGTAAAAAGATAAGTTAAACAATTAAATAGTGCTGAACTAAAGGAATTAAATTTCTCTTTGTTACTACATCACGGACTTAAAAAATGAACAAGGGAGTTGGTATTTTAGTTCTCTTATGTATTGGATTAGTTTATGGATATATTTTACCCTTGGGTGGTTTGGAGGTAAGTTATTTCTAAAAGTTGTACTGTTGATGTGTTATATGTATGTGAGTATTATTTTGATAGTTCTAACCACAAGAGGAAGATAAATAACACCAAGTAAAAATCATGAATTATATTTGTATTCGATTAATAAGTTTGAATAGTATGCTTAAGTCTTCTTTTCAATACAGTTTTTCTTTTCTAAAAAAGGGCCAAAGTTGGGTTACAGTCAGATAATATATGTATGACCGCCTCGGTGGCGCAGTGGTAGCGTATGCAACTGCTATGTTTGCTGTATCGGGTTCGATTCCCAGATCGGACCAAATGTTTGTGATTTGACCAAATATATGTTCTGGAGTTTGGGTGTTTTCAATGTATAGCATGTTTGTATTTGCAAAAAAGTATGTTTAACATAAGTATTTTTTCAGTTGTCCAGTATCAATAATTTCGAATCAAATATTTAATTACTATTTATATGACCCTCATGATATATCTTTAGAAATGTTTGTGTGTGTGTGTCATCATATTCCTAGTCTTAATTATTCCCACAATTATATGAGATTTTGTAATACTTATTTATTTATAAATCTGTTTTTTTATTATAATTTAATAATATTAATAAAAATATATAACTACACAAGTAAGCAAAAAAGAAGTGTGTATTCGTAGTTTTAAATTTGGGTATTTTCGCGAATAGCTATAAGCTAAAAGCATTTGGAAGTAGCACATATCTATATTAAGTGAAAACTTAATATAACGTACCTCAATATAACGACTTCCTCGATGTAACAAATTCTTTGTAATCCCTTTCAGTTGTCCATAAGAGTCAATGTTACACATTTGAATGCGAACCTCTATTTAGCGAGTTTTTAACTTTTAAAACAAGTTTAAATACCTCCAATTAACGAGTTTTGTCAACTTAAACGTTTACGACAGGTTTCGACAGGTCTTTTCATAAAACAATCATTGTTCTAGTTTTACCTCTATAATACAAATTTTAGACCAACCTCACCTCCTCCACTTCAATGTACAGGCGTAATTTTGTTCTATTTTAAGAGTCACTATGACTTTGTTAAACTACTGACTATCTCAGAATGTTTGTCTCTTTCTTTATTACAGCTTGACCTACTAAGGGAATCAACGGATGATAATGCAAATACAAAAGTATCACGAGTAAAAACTACTACGCCTGAACCGGGACATACGAAGGAATTGCCCAACAACAGATCTAACATTGATGAGAATGCATTATACGAACATGCTGCTGTAAAACAAAACAATCAAAGTGAAAGAGCTTTTATCTACATCAATCAAAAATATAGAAAGCCGAGTCTTCATCACTACTTCCGATTGGCCCAAAACGGACCAGAATTTTCGCGAAGTTTCCACTTGCCTCCGCCTTTACCTCAAGCCTTTATACAACGTCGTAACGAACCCTGTAAGTCTGAAACTGCGCAGGTTAATTCTTATTACAATGGATACAATATTCCTTTTAACGCACTGGATATACCGGCATATTTTCTACCACCGCCACTAGTCTATAATTGTAAATATAATGATTTACAAAACATGTTAAGAGGAAACCCGTCCAATACCAATAAAAAATTGCATAACTATAATCTAATGCAAAACAATAATAATATGCGACCTGATTTTATAGAACTTTTAAAACCGCCTCTATTAAGGCCTTCGGATAGAGTAAATGTTAAGGTAAAATATGACGGTATATCTGGTCCACACTTTTCTCATCATAACTACAAAAGTATTCCTTATCACCCACCAATTAGCAATGAGCATAATTCTAAAGCAAATATTTTAGTAGACGAACGAAAAAAAGATTCGAAGAAAAACTATGGCTTCAGTTCGTATGCGCTACATCCTGCTTTCCAAAATAAAGGAATAATACAAAGAATCGAAGATCCTAGCTTCGAAGGGGAACTAATAATTGATGATAAACCTTCACGTTTTCACGAAAAGGCCCAATACGAGGATAAACTATTGGATCAATATTTAAGAGACGCTTTGGGAGAACAGGTAACAAGTAAAGAAAAAGAAATAGTTAAAAATGATTGTAGTTATCCTGACTGTGTTTTACAATCAACAAAACATTCTTCTAGCATTTCACATCAAAAAGACACCACTACGAATGAATGTAAATGTGGACAACGTCTAAAATTAAAAGCAAAAGATTTATTTTTATCAAAAAACAGACCGGACAGAAGAGAAAAACATTTCAATAGAACAAATAACACGCTAATAAGACCACCATCAGATTTAGCTTATTTTAAGGAAATGTTGTCTCAAACTTCAAACACAAAAACCCAAGATGATGAGTTAGTTTTTAACACTATCAACAGAATCAACAGTACGTTATACCATTAATTTGTAATTATTTACAAAATGTTTTCTCATTTATCGTCTTGCAACTGTTTGAAGTAGACACAAATAAAGTAAATAAATATACATATAAATATAATAAGAATGGATGAACCGTTGGCTAAATATAAAATTCTAAAAGTACAGTCGACGAATACGCAGGTCTTGAAGCAACTATTCCACAGTAAAGTGCTCGCAGTGTAGATCATGATAACATCTGCTCAAAGCTATCACGATTGAGATCGCTGCGCGCGCATCCCTCTTCGTACCAACGTTTGTTGCTTCGAGAAATGAAATGTAAACACTGTAGAACGCCAACAGATGTCCAGATAGCCAATAGAATCTTTAGAGAACTATATACTAGCCAGAAGGGACGGTGGTCCCACTTGTGAGTTCGTTGCAAAATCTCGGTGCTAGTTTAAGTATAAATTTAAGTGACAATTTATGACAAATATATGTTTCAAAACTTAAAAATTGAATTTGATTTTTAAAATCACAAAATATTTATTATAAAACAAAATTTAGTATTTGCTTTTAAAATGATCACATAAACGTGAAATTTCTTTTTTATTCAACATGTGTGTGAGTTTCTATCCAGCTTTTTTAATTCTGTGGAAAACTTGTTCGTATTTGCCAAAGGAGATGACTTCGCTCGGACTTCTGATATTGTTTGCATGTATAGAACCGTCAAATGGACGACTTGAATTACTAAACTGTTATTTAGATAGAATGTATTTCTACGTTACCTACAGAAAGACTGCTGCTTCACTTTACATTGTGTTTCCAAAAAGTTAAAGATCTGTAAACGAACTTGGTTACTACGCTTGTTAGTTGAAAATATGTTTGAATAACATTCGAAGAGACTTTCAACTATAGAATGGAATTAAATAAAATTAAATAACTAAATTAATGCGTTTTAACTTTTCTACTAGTAGTGAGATCAAGTCAAATCAAATAAAATAATTAACGAATTAAAGTTTACTCGTAATTTGAACGTTAAAATACTTTCTTTTGTTTTCATTTCATTCGTATCGTCATTAGTAAAATGTTTGGTTTTTAAATTTAATTTGTGTGTTTACATTTAATTCACTGCCTTTCTTTTTTCTCTTTGTATGCGTTGTAAGTTAGATTTGTTCGTACCTATTTGGATTTATTTTAAATAGTGTACGTGTATAAATAGGTATTAAATTTTGTATTGCAGTAAGAAATTTAAGAAAACACTGCTTTGTAATTTTTTTTTTCTATTTTGCTTCAGATATGCTTCGTAGCGTGACTAGCCCCAAAATAATAGTGAACAACAAGATCTCTGCAATGTTAGGTGTATACTAAGTTCTTAAGGTCTAATTTGTTGAGTTTTATTTACAATAAATATTTTTATGTGAATTGCATCAAGCTTTCATTTGTCTAAACTAATGTATGAAGAGAAACGACTATGATCTACAAAAACTAATTCTCAATTGCCAGGTTATTAGGGTTCCGTAGTTCATGTCATGTCTGTCCGTCCTCTACTTACCGTCCAAACGGTTAGTGCTAGAAAGATAAAAAATGCATGGGTATGTGTTTTTATTACGTTGATAAAGTGCTAAAATAAAATCACGAAATCTTTTTTTTAGGGTCCACAATAGGGCTGATTTTTTTCCATTACTCAACGTGTAGTGTATTATTAGATAGGCCTTTTAAAAAAATTTAGAGGTTGCTAAGAGGACTTTTAGGTTTAGGTATCCGTTTGAAAGTTATTCAACTTTAAATAGCATTGTGGCCCTCCCCTTTAATAGCTGAACGACTTTCTCGAAATATCTGAAAAAAATCGTGATGGTGGTCCGTGTGATGTACTTTAAAGTAAAATTGTAACGGCTTATATAATTATCTTTGTAAGTTTAAGAGTTATAGATGCCTAACTTGTATAATACGCTTACTTGGAAATCTTTATTTATCAAAAAAATAATAATAAGAAAACATAACAATTATCGATTGAAAAGATTTAAAATAAACTTGTCATTATGGGTTACTACGGAACCTTATTCATATTTTACTTTCACTTCATTAAGCATTAGTGTAACTTAAATCTCACTAAGTTTTAAACTAAAAGCGTTTTATGATACATAGTTATATTAATTTTTTTCATCACTACATAGTATAAAACAGAGTCGGTTTCTCTGTCCCTTTGTATGCTTGTATCTTTAAAACTACGTAACGGATTTTGATGCCATTTTCTTTAATAGATAGAGTGATTCAATAGGAAGGTTTTTATGTATAATACATGCATAATATAGTAATAAGATAATAATTTTAGAGGTTTCTAATGTGATGTCGTAATTAAACCCATTTTTTTACGCTTACATTGCAAACGCTGGCTGTACGCTACGAGATACATCAAAATAATGTATTACAGTATTGTACATCTTGAAAAAGTCTACAAAAAAGTCCGTGATGGTATATGTCTATCTCTTAGGGATAACCAACAATAACCATTTTTTCATATTTTCTATTTTCGAGAAATAATGGCTTATTTACGAAGCGATTTAAAGCAATACAGTATTAATCCTTATCCAATTAAGTACCTTAAATACATTGTATATTTAATATAGATTAAGATAGCCCTTTACAGTATGTAGTTAAAATAATACTTTTGAAGATATTAGATTAATGCAGGAACAAAGTGATTGTGGCGGTCCGGCCGGGGCCCGTTAGTTGACGCTGCTGTCGATTTGTCACTTTCAACTAATAACTAAACACTATTTTTTATTATGAAATAATATTCTAAGGCGGTACGAAGTTCGCCGGGTCAGCTAGTAAATATATAATAATAGAAGCCTCATTCGTATTGTAATTATATTAATTACATATTTTCTACTAAAATACTCTTTGTTTTGTTAAGAAGGTTGATTACAATAAAGAGATCAAATTATAACAAGTACAAAGCTATATTTGCAACATTATCTAATGTCACGTCTAGTCGCCCTGTGGCTGACTTAACAGGGAAGAAGTCCAAGCAGTACATTCTGTTTGTCAAATGCATTCTGTTCCTTAACAATGTTCAAATACTAATGAATTGACAGCTTATAAGCCTAAACATGTTGTGGAACCATTCTTCAGAAAGATTTATGCGAGTACATTCACTCTAAGGACAGTATACTCGTAACCAGGAGAAGTATAAATCATTTAAAACGACGGAATGTAGAAATTATCGTAACTTTTTAAATAATTATATAGCATATAAGTCCCGTTGTAAAACAAATTCTGCAATTTCTAAGAATTTACGTTTATTTTAGTCAATAGATAACAAGTAATTTAGATAAAAAACGTGGGTTAAAGAATTTCCAAGTCGTAAGTAGTCTAGTTTACAAAAAATATATTAAAATCAAAAATACTTTAGATTAATAAACAAAATACTAAGGCATACACATATGTACATAATTTTATGTTACAGGATCGACTTTCACTGTTGAAGGTGACACATACGACTGAGCAGTATTATAAAGAGTTTTGAAACTAAAATATTCCTTAATACATTTTTTTGTTGAAAATTTAAGTAGTTTCAAGTTGCAAACTTTCTCAAATCGCAGATCGTCATCATACATTCTAGGAGTATGCATATTTGATGTCATACGGCGCTTCGTTCTGAAACTGTGCGGGACAGGCTAAATTTTCTTCTAACACTTCGACTGCTATTTAATTATGTAGGTGTAGATTATCGCTGCCATTGTCTTGTTTTATGACTTGCGTAATAACCCTTCTAAGCTTTATTACAAGTTTATTTATTAATATAGTTTTGATATTTATAAATAAAAGTTGCCCTGGGGTCCGAATCCAGTCACTTCGTAGAAAAACTTAATTTTTAGGTTAAAACAGTTGAACTAGTAGCAGGCAGAATCCAAATAATCCTGATATATACCGGCTACCTGAAAACACAGAAAAGTTGTAGTATTTTTTCAGACTAGAGATTCGATTAAAATCAAATTTACCCATTGAAACAGAGAGTGTAAGGATGTCCTCTTTTTCTTATAGAAAGAAGAAATAAATTCCAATCTTTTGATAAACTGGCATCACTCCTGCATCATTATATTCTACATAACCGCAACTTGGCGCGGCGACGTAAACTCCCTATGGTACTTATTTTTAGTGTCTCTGTAGACAGGTGTACTCCGTGACTTATCTCTGTTACATCAGCCATATTATCTGCTTGTACACCCTTACTTCGGGAGGGGTGTGGCTGTTATACTCATATCATAAATGCTTTGTTTATATTTCGAGTTTCTTAATTCAAAATATAAGCAATACTGACTATAATATACTGACTGTAATGAAGCGCTAATAGCCCTAGTTGCCCTAGGTGATTGGAAACAATCTTCGGAGTTAAGCAACAACGGCGCGGTAACTACCTAGATGGGTGATCGTTTGTGGCATGATATGTTATGAGCGTTATCGTGATTCGGAGGTCACGTTAAGCAGTCGGTCCTGATTGTTATCTTATGATATCAGTCGTGAAGCTTAGTTGAAGGCCTTTGGGCAGCCTTGTTGATTTATTAATGACTATAAAGCAAGGTAAAGTTATTCTCATATTCAAATTCACAAACAGTAGAGCATTAAAAATATAAACAACGCCTTCCTAAGTGCAAAATCTCAGCTGCAAAGTATAGGCATTAGTGAACTAGCACTGTTTGAATATCATGCCGTCATGCAGGATTGATTGATGGGCTCCATTCAAATAAGTCTATACGAAATTCTATACCAATTTACTTTCCTATTTAGTTCCTTCCCTCAAATTTGCTTATAAATAACATTTTAGGCTAATACGGATGATAAGGTTATTTTTTATTAGAATGTATGACCAATATCGGCGTTGAAATGAGAACAAAATTTGAGGCAATAAAATTCAGGTGTAGTGTAAGAAGGGTCCCGTTATTATGACGGTAAGATCCGTTATTAAAAATGCTTGGAGAGGGATCACGGAACCGTCTCTTACCGTCCGACTGAGGTTTAGTCTTTCAGAAACGTAAGCCTGGGAGTGTCAAGTGAGGCCATCTATCACCCTAGCAGAAGCAGGCTGGATTGGTAGACATGTGCGAATTGGAACCACTGAGGTTCGCCTCCTAGTATCAGTTGGCCTACAAGCAGTAGATGTTAAGGGGGTTCTAGACTTTTCCTTTCTAGGGTACACCTGGGAACTAGCCACTAGTATTTGAGAGGGCGTACCATTTTGTTCGGTTCGAGTCCGACACAACTACTAGTTGGTGATCTCCGGGGTAAGGCTAGTAAGTTTAGTTAAAGAAAATAATAAATATACCTTGATTAAAAAACAGACAAAAGTCAGTTACATAGTTACATGTAAACAAACATACAGGTAAAGTTAATTAAAGCTTATTGAAAAAGTTTACAATCATTGCACTTTATTTTGTGAAATCGACTCTTGGAAGACCAATTTACAATTTAATCTCTAATCTAAACGAGAGCTGGAGTAAGTAATGGTATCCATGAAATTCTAACAAGCATGACATTTTTTGGGATTTGTAGGTAACAAGGAACCCTTATGTTTTAGCATTATCCCTAATAGGGTAAAGGTACAAAGAAGATTACATATTTATAACAAAGAATTTGTTTCGTTGAAATAGTAGTAACCTTTTAGTCCTTTAAAGTATCCTCTTGTTTCAACATACAAAAGAAAATCCATGAGAAGTATATATGTTCTGTTGAACAAGTCAGATAATCACCGTTGCTTAAATTGAGTTTGAACTTACTTTCTAGTGTACGGAGAACCGGAGACTCGAGTAACAATTAAGCAATTGTGTTAGCTACTCACTTCTTAGAAAACAACAGTTGTACGTACAATAATAGTAGACTAGCACATAGCTGTCAGATGCTATGATATGTAAACTGAAGGTACATTCGGGCAGAAATTCCCTTTGTGCGATACCAGTAAGCGTTTTAGAGAGAAAGTATGAATAGGGTCTGACATGTTGTTTAGTGTGCACTCCTATAATTTAACGCTTCTACGTGCTTAGCGACGGTCAGCTTGAGTTAAAACAGTGTTCCCAAAATCAAATTACGGATTTATCTCAGCGATTTTCGGGCTAGCACTCAAAACGAATGGACTTCATAATTTTGTAGGACAAATAAATGCTATTGCATCGATTTAGATTTAGAAGTTAAAAATTTTATTTTAGTCATTGGCAAATTTAAATTTCTAACTTTCGATGATGAGATACAAGAAGCTAGTTTAAAGGTCAGCACTATATTGTTGGTGTCAGTTGCGTGTTACAACTTTATAGCCCTCGGGGACCATTCTAATCGTCAACGAGGCCTGATGAGGGTCGTCACTCGTCAGTAGATGAAAAAATAGCCTACCATTTTTGTCGTCAGCTGTTGCTATTCAAATAAAATATACATGTTTAAAATCTTAGTTTAAAAGAAAATTTAGTGTCAGTTCATAAATTCACGTTAAATAAAGCGTTATAAACTAACACTTTAAATGCATATTAACCTTACTTATTTTTAAAGCCGATACCTACTTCATAATATAATTCATACATACACTGCAATAATCAAAAAGTTACCGATCCTCTTGAAATGGAAACTTGCTGAAATATTATTTTACCCTAAAGAACTTGTCAGAGGTTATTCTTAGGTTATTCGGCTTGTTTGAAATAGAATTGCTTCTGAAGACAAACTGGTGTGTTTTAGGTACATATATACGCTTCGATTCTGATGATTTTGCTATAACTGGATGAAAACACATATTAAAGAAGATTATAAATTATAAAATATTATTGCACAAAACATGGTGAAGTAGTTATTTTTTAATACTATGTTGATTGTGTGTGCCTACAAATAACTAGAATCCTTTATATAAAATGTCTGCAGTAATCAAAGTTGTATGAAATATATTAAAAGTGTTAACTAAACAACAACGTCATAAAAGCCGTATGCAGTAGAAAATTACAAAAAATCTGAGTACATTGTCGTGTCAAGTCGCCTTTGCAATTCCGCGGAGCCTTTGTTACCGTCTCATGCAATAAAATATTTCATTACTGTGTGAAACATCCCGCCGTCTCGTATCGTGTTGAGTCATACTATACAGTGCAGTCTGTATTGCACTTTGAATTGTGTATTTGAAGATCTGTTGTGAGTTGGATATTAAACTAAAACGGTTCTGAACTAAAATTTGTTCAATTATAGGTATGCCTTTATATATGTGGAAGATTTCCACTACAGTTTTGGGAGGTAAGTTCCACATTTGGTCAGATGTGATGATGGATTTCTACTTAAAAGAGGAAAAAATTTGAAGTGACAGCCTTCGTTCTATCGTGTTTCGGTAATGATTGCAAAAACGGAGGCCTACCGATGCAGAAACATCTCACTAAGCCGCCATAGTGTGTTACACCATGCTGCATTGAATGCGCTCACAATAAGGACAGAAAACGTATTCCTAGGTTTCTACTCCTGCTTTCCCGCCGGAAGAGTAGAGTTACTTTAGCAGTCTCAAGTATGAAAAGAAAAAGAAAATGCTTTACATAGATTTGTTTTTCGACGGCAATTTATTCAGTTTTAATTATTGTTTGCTGTTATTAAGAAGTATAAATTAAATAAATCATTGAAGTATGTAAAACATAATGTTCTATGAGCTAGATGGAAATACTAAATTGTCTGTTTCCCAAAAGTACGAGTATTAACAAACATTCTATAGATTTTTGTTTGGAGTCAAGGGATTTGGTGAGCGACACTCCCCAATTCCCTTGATCTTAATGTAGACAGTTTTAGTGTAAATATTACTAAGACACCATTTGGATTATAAAAGTTACGTTTAAAATACACAATAATATCAAAATAATATTCTAACGACAGTATCACTCACATGTTGCTAACCATCCAAAAATATAAAAAGGTAAAAGAAAACGCTGTGTAGGTATCTCGAGGGATAAAGATGAACCCTCGCTAACAATGCAACGCTCAAGACGCTACGGACAGTTGACCACAAACCCCTTTGATCTTCACAATGAAACCCTCATTACTTTTAATTCTTATAAAGTTTCACGTCAATGATTATTATTTGGTTTTTTTACATTTGAATTAAACTTTTTGTTGGTAACGATTAGACAAATAAATAATTGTTTAGTAAGTACATCTGATACACAACGAAAACCAATTTCTAAACCAAGCAGAGCGTGTACTATGAAAACTAGATTCTTCTTCTTCTTAGCATTTCGACGGCAAACGTTCCGTGTCGAACGAATAATATTTTTTCAGTTCAGAACGTGACTACTTTAACAGAAAACAGAGATTATCTGATAGAATACTTCGATACTTTTTTAGTAAATACAATTTAATGACTCAAAGAAAACATCCAAACTCCGAAACAAACATCTGCAGATCATTACAATATTTAGTAAAGTTTGTTGGTTCGCTTGCCAGTATGTACGATGCCTCTTAGTAATTTTATATTACTACATCCGATTTCCCCTAATCGATGATATACTATCATTCATTGATTAATTTGAGTATTTAGTAGACACGAGAGCTGTTCGCAAATAGGTTGCGGTCTGTGGTCTCACAACGCAGTCATGCGGGTTTCTACAATGAAGTTATCCAATTTCTAATTATTTAATGTTTTATTTTTGGTAAATTGAAATGGAAATTTTGTGATGTTATTTACAATTTGAGAAACATAATGTATTGTTTATATGAATATTATGTCGTTTTGTTCTATCCGCATGTATGTTTCGCAGTGAAAAGTAATTTATATTACTCGCTAATGATGTTGCCTTCTGGAATTGAAATTTAGTGTAAAATGTTAAAAAACAAAGAATAAAACTGACATTTCCATTTATAATATTAGTTATAGGTAGGTAGGTAGGTTTTGTATTTCATATCATTGACAATAGTACTCTACCGAGATATACAGTTTGAAAACTTTGAGTAAAATTTTAATTATATTACTTCCCACAAAAACTATATTTTTAATCAGTGCGTCTCACCTGTCATGACATACGGAGCCGAGACCTGGACACTTACGGTACGGTTGGTCCACAAGCCTAAAGTTGTTCAGCGTGCATTGGAAAGGGCTATGCTCGGCGTTTCTCTGAAGGATCGTATCAGGAATGAGGTAATCCGTCAGATAACTAAGGTCAGCGATATAGCCCAGTGGATTAGCAAGCTGAAGTGACAGCCTCAGACTGATGACCGTTGGCAAAGAAGAGTTCTGGAGTGGAGACCGCGTCTCGGTAAACGTGCGCCCTCAGGCGAGGGGTGGAGTGACGGCCTGTGCAAGATTGCTGGGAGGAGCTGGATGCGGGAAGCCCAAAATCGATTAGAGTGTTTGCCGGAGTGTTTGCCGGAGTTAGGAAATCAATATGCGTTAACAGAATAGCTAGATTTTAGTATGTAATGAAACATACATACAGCAAACCCATAACGGCCCACTGTTGGGCTCGGGTCTTCTCTCAGGAGAGGGTTGAGATCATATGTCGTGCGGATTGGGGACTGGTTAGCAACTGTGCCATGAGAGCCTGAAATATACGTTAATACTTAATTGCCATCACCATATTCAATAAAGGTGGTTGGGTTGCGTCACATCTGTAGCAACTCAATAACAAAATAAATGAAGAAAAAGGCAGTCTTTATATTTATTCGAGAAGTTATGACTATGAGTACGCGGATAAGTGAGAGATCGAAACTTGGCGCAATCAGAAATGCCATCTTCTCGTCTTTGTCTAGTAAAATGTTTTAATATATTCAGAACAAATTCATTGGGTTAAGCTCAATGAGGCCATTATGTCAATAAACGCTCACGGATTTAGATAAATGAAACTCGGTGACTGATACTATATAAGACTAATTTATGTATACTAGTATATGTATATATGTATATGTATATAAAGTTGTGGCAACAGCACATATTGCAAAGGTAACTAAAAAAACGAAATGAAAAAGTATATGAAATCTAAGTTCATTTTCTTTTTATCTGCACATTTAGATATACCTACAAAATAATTGTTATTTTCCATTTATGTATATCCTCGGATGAATGAAAAAGGTAGATGACATACGGCCTTTGTTATCAGTGAAGCCAAAAAACTCAGCTCGTCAAGTAAACACACGCGCTCACGCATCAAAACTACGCTTTCTTTCCACAGTATCGTATGAGTGGTGGATAATTCTGTCTGTCCTGACCTCTGTTAAAATTTCACGCCAAACCGCAGCACTGATTTTAAGTATATTTCTCATGAATATACTTTGATTCTTGAGGAAGGACATAGACTAATATTTACCGACGTAAACGATATACACGCAGGCCGAGCTGCAAGCAAAAGCTATATAATTAAATGTTGAGACCACAATAACAACATATTTCTTGCTATGATTACAAGCGTTTTCACTTATTATCTGAAATAGATCTGTGAAAGTATTTAGATAATGACATAACTACGGTGTTTTTTTAATTTCCTGTTCATAATGTAAACAGTTTTTTCCAATTTCAACTTTCTTATTTCATTAATTTTACGTCAGAAATGAAATCTTCAAACTAAAGTTAGAGAAGAAAAATAAACTTTAATAAATATTTCGGATATCTTATATTATCACCTTGTCTAGATATACTTATCACCTTGCTTATTGATGAACAGTACTTTAGAGGATCCAGTTAATAATATGGAATTTGCACAAGTTTATCGAGTTGTTTTTGAATCATGCATTGTAAGTGATGCATAAAAAATTCAAACAAAATCTAGAAACTTGATATTTTTCAACGAACGCCAGTAGTTAAGGCTGCATGCAAATATGAACCTTAGCTGAGATTTGCATTGAATAGAACTTTACTATATTGTAGCTTTAACTTTAATAAAAAGCATCCTCTCTCGGGGATTCAAAATAGAATATTTCGTTGGGTTCATTTGCAGCAAACTAGATGAGCTGGCCTCATTGACTTCGGACTCAATAAACCCTACTTCAATCATAGCATCACAAGGGATTAGATTGGTTTCCTGCTATACCGTATTTAATGCCAAATACTTTATAAAACAAGTTCACATTTTTTCTCATTCATAATGGCATAGTATTATAGTATTTAAAATTCGAAAGTAACTTAGGCTGTTTGTGTGTTTGTTGCGTTTTCACGGCTAAATTTGGCTTATCTTTGTTTCTTAAAGAATGATATGGGCTATTCATTACCGCGATAACCAACATACAAGCAGATGGAGCCAAGGGCAAGAGCAAGTACAGGTTCCTGCAAAGTGTATTGCGCAAGAACTTAAAATGTTCTTTGAGGTAAAAGGGTGTATGAGCATGTAAAATAATCCTCACTAATATTATAAATGCAAAAGTAACTTTGTCATGAAAATAAAATTTGGTGCACAGATTGTCTAGAGCGTGAGAAAGGACATAGGTTACTGTTTACCGCAACATGCATGTGCACGGAGCTACGGGCGAATGTACTGTCTAAAAGAGAAAGTATGAGGACTCATCTTCCGAGCCTTTATTCCCAATATATAATATTTATTTGAGGTCAGCTACTAGCTCAACCGGTTTTACCTGAATTTCAGTTTTTCCACGGACCTCCGCAACCCTAAAGGAGAACTGAAATTCGAAGATTGAACTAGTTGTCAGTATATTTGAGGGCACTGACTTCCCAATAACGATTGCCATAGATGTTCATGACAACCGGGACCGACGGCTTTACTTGCTCTTCGAGGTACAGGCGTGAATCACCGCCAAACTTCCAAACTCCGGGTTGCTATTAGGAATTTCCTAAGAAAAACCCAAAAACACTATTTGGCCCGACCCGGGATTTGAATGCGAGACCTCTTGATTAGCAGTCGCATACGCTAACCACTAGACCAACGAGGCAGTTACGAGGTAGAAAGTATGAAGACTACTTGAAATTATAAATTTAATAACTTAAGTTCTCCAATCGATTTATTACAGTAAGTTTACAACCGCAGTTGTAGCAACCTACATGTAGCATTTTATTTGCTCAAAAGTATTTTCTAACTAAGCGGTCGGCTCGCGAAATTTGAAACTTGCTGAAATTGAGCAATGTTTGATTTGGGCACGTTCAATTCCAAAATCTATTTTCATTTCCTGCTTTGAATCCATTTCCATTTTAATTTGGTTTCTGTCTCTCTTGATGTATTGATTACTTACTTAACATCTAGAATTACCATGCAGATTCGTTACCTTTAATATTGTGAGGTGAGGAGGCAATTATGTATCTTCTGTTGCATTAAGTGTTTTTTACGAGATTACACTATTGAAATAGATTGTAACATATAACGTAGCTGGCTGCCTCGTTGGTCTGCGACTGCTGATCAAGAGGTATCGGGTTGGAATCCCGAGTCGAACTTTTGTTAGGTTTTTCGTACAGAAAATTCTTAGTTACAGTCCGGGGTATGGAAAATGGCGGTGTTTTTTTCGTTTTTTATATATTTAAACTTACCAAAGTGACTCTACTCTGCCTGATGGAAAGCTTAGTAGAATCCAGGAGTAGAGGCCACCGTCCTCATTGTGAGCAATGCAGCATGGTGACCAATACCATAGCGGCTTGGTCAGATGTTTCTGCATCATTCTCCCGGCCTGTGTAAGCCAGGAGAATCATCCAGAATTACTGGGTCTCCGCTCTCAAACTCATCAACGAAATACGACAACAAGAATGCTGTCATTATTAGGATGGTCTTCTGTGAAAGGGTAGTACTGCCCTGGTCGAGTCGGCCCATTCGTGCTGTTTCTCTACTACCTATTAAGTGTTTCACGCATGTGTTTCGAAGAGCTCATTAAGACGAAGGTCTCGGTTGTTATGAACATCTTTGGCTATAGTTATTAGTGAATCAGTGGTCACGAATATACTGACAATAGTTGAACCTTCGAATTGCGGGTTCGTGGATAAACTGATATTCAGGTAAAACTGGCTGAATTAGTAGTCAAAAGCAGCCAAACACCAAATAATCTTGGGAATAAATAGATAGTTAAAATAGACAACATAACATATCAAGTATCTATCTAGTGTACAAAGGGGTGGATTATAGCCAAAAAAAGCAAGGCAAACTCTGTCTTCCAGGAATAACGATGACTTAAGGCTACATCTAAAAAGAGACATCTGCATTAGATATTACTTAAAACTCAAAGACATTTTTACTTCAAGATGTCCAATCTTTTTAAATAACTTGGATACGGAACTGTGCTCGTTGCTTAATTTTGTAACTGATTATACTGGTACAAAACAGCTCAATGTTGTATGGGGAGCCTTGAAAATGTGTTCACTTGGAACTTGGTGGTAAACGTTTCTCTTGAGCTTTCTCTTCTCTTATCAAATCATTATAACAAGGAAAATAAAGAAGTACGGCTACTGATGCATTGTTATTGTTCTACGAAATTGTAACACGTGTCAAAATTCGGAACAAAGGAAAGTTTCAAAGTTTTTTCTCAACATAAAAATTATATGTTTACAGGTTTCCATCGCTACCAAGAAACCGGACTGAATTAAAACAAATGGTCACGTTTTTATTTACTATTTTGTTTTTGATGAACATGAACATGAACAAAGAATACTTTCTAAGTCGCATTTACAAAATGGCTTCTGTACTTTACCTTTATTTTATACTGAGTCCCGCGGTTGTGGAATGAGATTTTAACACTTGATAATAACATTAATGAAAATTATAAAATATTTCAGGATCTACTAGTGCTTACTCTTAACAAATGCATACCAAAAACTAAAATTAAATTAAAAACAGATTATAAAAAACACTGGCTCACCGTAGGTATAAAAACATCATGCCGAAATAAGAGATTGCTAAAGGTTCTAGTCACAAAAGCCAAAAATCCTATACTAACCAAATACTATAAAAAATATGAAAAAATTTTAAAGAAAGCTGTGATAACAGCTAAAAAACACCATTTCACAAAGAAAATGCGAGATTCTAATAACAAAGTCAAAACGATGTGGTCTATTATCAACGAGAGAACTAACAAAAAGATTAAGAGTGAAAAATACAATATAACCCTACAAAAAAATAACGAACAGATCACTCAACCCAATGACGTAGCAAACATATTTAATAACTTCTTTACTTCAATTGGGGAAAATAACATAAACCGAACCGCAGGCAGACCAACAATGACCTCCACAATTACCCCTATAGAGAACTCATTTTTCTTAAGTCCAGTCACCCCTAGTGAAGCGAATAAATTAATAAAAACCTTAAAAAATAAAAATAGTTACGGAATAGATGAACTTCCGCCTACTTTGATAAGACAATGTGCAGATGAATTGACGTTACCTTTTTACTATCTAATAAATCAATCGTTTGAGGAAGGGGCGTTTCCTGATCTATTAAAGAAATCTGTCATAAAGCCAATACATAAAAAGGGCACAAAAACAGACCCAAACAACTACCGTCCTATCGCTCTTTTACCGACAGCCTCAAAATTATTTGAAAAGGCTATGTGTACCCGCGTCTATGATTTTTGTGAGAAATTTGAAATATTTAACGAGAATCAAAATGGATTTCGAAAAAATAGGTCTACAATTTTGGCGGTTTTTAAATATATACAGGAAACTTTAGAAATAATAAACACAAAAAAATATGCAATAGGTATAATGCTCGATATGACCAAAGCTTACGACAAAGTACAATTTGACATTCTCATAAATAAATTAAGTGGTGTAGGGATCCGTGGTAAATGCCTAGATTGGTTCAAATCATACCTAAAAGACAGGGAACAACTAGTAGAAATAGAATTCTATAACTGCAGGACAAATGAAATAGAAACGATCAGATCTGACCATAAACCTGTTAGTGCCTCTATTCCACAGGGTAGTGTGTTGGGGTGTTTGCTTTTCCTTATATACATTAACGAGCTTCCTAAACATATACATGAACCATGTGTTTTGTTCGCGGATGACATATCAATACTGGCCTCATGTGAAAACAACAGCAATCTAAATGAAAAATTGAATTCCATACTTACCACTACAACAAATTGGATGACCGATCATAATCTTGACATTAACTTTAAGAAAACAAAAATAATAACATTCCACCCATATCAGAAAACACCAATAAACATAAACTTCAGCTTTAATAATACATACCTAGAAGTAGTCAATAAATTCACCCTATTAGGTATTGATATAGACAAACACATTGATTGGAAATCGCATATACAAAGAATAAAAACTAAAATTTCAAAATATACCTACGCCCTCCGAGAAATAAAAAAAAACTACAGACCTGAAAACCGCACTTGCTGCATACTATGCATATGCCTACGCGTGGCTCACATACGGTGTAATTCTGTGGGGTAACAGTACAGACGCACCAACACTTTTCACCTTACAGAAAAAAATAATTAGAATTTTAGTTAATATAGAAGATACAGACAGTTGCCAACCTCATTTTATAAACCTTAAAATTTTAACATTACCCTGTATCTACATCTTTGAAATTTGTAAATTTGCCCGACAACACCCAGAGTTCTATAGCACAAGGAAAGACCTACAAACCAAAATGACACTCAGACACAAGGACAGGCTTAACCTACCAACTTCCCGACTAAAAATGCATTCTTCAAGTCCATTAGTTATGTCCATAAAACTATACAATAAATTACCGGAAGACATTAAACAGGAAGACAAACTTAACTGTTTTACAAAAAAATTAAAACAATTTCTATTAAGTAAGAACTACTACACTGTAAACGAGTACTTAAGGGACAGAATAGATTGAGCTGAGTGCTTTTCTTCTTTTTTTTTTTCCTTTTGGTGTTGCTGCCGTTATCTGTTTCGAAATTGTTAATATTTATAATAATTAATACCTAGGGATGCCTAGTGTGTGCGTGTATGTATGTGTATATAAATATGTATGTATGTATACGTGTGTTATAAATATTCGAAATAATATGTAACTAATAATAATATAATTAAGTACCTTAAAATTAGCCCTCTTCCTCTCTCCTGATAACCTAAGTTGCTGTGCCCG
This sequence comes from Phragmatobia fuliginosa, assembly GCA_932526445.1. Lineage (NCBI taxonomy): Eukaryota > Metazoa > Arthropoda > Insecta > Lepidoptera > Erebidae > Phragmatobia > Phragmatobia fuliginosa. Next base: position 9,646,706 of record OW052074.1, on the reverse strand, counting down.
ACAGGGTTCACAATTGTTACTATTTATTTAATATGTAAACACCTGTAAACCTACATTGTGAAATGCAATAAAGAATTGAGAATTGAGAATTGAGAATTGAGTTATTGTTGTCAGGCGTGAGTAACGCCGGAAAGCAAAGTTAGTCTAAAAAATTAAAGTAGGTTACTCCTTGTGTCACCAACTTTCTACCGAAAGTTCTATCAAAAACATGTCTTACCATTCCAGAGATTAGCCGGTTAGCCAGTACCAAGAAACAGACAAAAATTTTAAAGATTCGTTTTTTGATATTCAAAAATATATATTCGTATATAATTTGATATGCATTTGGCTAAAAATTATTCATTTGTGTAGATTTACTTTCACTACAACTGTACAAGTTAGATTCTAAAAGTCTGATGGAACTTTGTATTTACAAAGTCAGCTTATTTACTGCAAGGTACTAAATCTACATTGATGAAAGAGTTGTTTAAAAGTGAGTTGCAAACTGCAACTAAGAAATCTGTAAGTAAATAGAGACGCAATGAATCACGGGTAACCGTTTTCCGATAAGGAGTGGGCTCTCGGTGGCCCGATAGTTGGCGAGCCTTGTTTTATTGTGCCACTATTTTCACTCTATCGCCAGTGAACGCAGCTCGAGCGGAAACTGAGATAAAGTCGCGACCTCACTGTAATATACAACCGTTGTGTGCGACTACTCGACTACCGCGTTACAGAACTTCGCGATCCCTATTAAGCTTATACTTGAATATGTATCGTGTGGTATAATGTTAATTATATTTTAATAACGAGCATGCAGCAATGATGACTGATGGGGCAATAAAGTTCTTGAGTGTCGGCCGCGTACCTAAAGACGCAACGCTGCTTTGCTTCGGAACTGTTTTTTATGCCATATCTCGTACACTTTTGTGACAGTGTATATAAAAATTTGCAATATCTTTGTATATTTTTATTAAATTTCGAGTTTTTGCAAAATCAACTTTTTACTAAGATGTATTTCTTATCTGTACAAATAAATGAAATTGAAGTTTCTGTATGTAAAGTAGACTTTCGTAGAATTCAATACGACAAAAAATATTGAGAACATAAAGTATTTGAGAATGTTGAATTCAGGTCTTAGAAACATTAACTATACAAGATTACTCATGTTTTACACAAAAAAGTCATCTAATTTACTTTTATAAAAGTACATTAGTGTTACAGGATGAAACTGTTTGTCGTTTCCTTCTTATTATACGATAGTAATACCTTTTTTATCTCGACATCACTCCGAGATTGAATGCTTGTGTAGCAACTTCCGCATTAAGCAATTTATTCTTTTCACGAAAGACCTTTACAAAATATAGAGTTAAGGATAACATATCCTTAGAAAATATTTCGTAGAATTATTTGTTTTGCAAATAATATTAGTTTTCACTTATATTACTGTGAAACAATTGTATTGTTATTTAACCATTCTCAATTTATACATTACGTAGCTTGGAATCAAATCTAGCAAATGAAATGCGTATGTCATATGTGTGCATACAGTATATTCCAAAAAACAGTTATCAAGTTTTATATACGTTATATTATTATGTTCATGTGTTTAGTTTTCTTACGTATCACGTTTCTCACTTCTAAAACGAAGGAATATATTTCAATAGTTATTTTTTTCTCTAACCCAGACAATCTGAAAAGTTCGTGTTTTATTCCATCAAAACTCTTTTTGATTTTCTGTTACTGATTTCTGTTAGCGAGGTTTATAGGTTTGATAACGTAAATTAATTAATATACAATGTATATAAATATTTTTGTAAATATCAGTCTTTTCTATTAGAAATCGCTAGTTTTACTGCTTAAAGTTCAAAGATAATTTCACAGTTTTGTAAAAGACTCGTTATTTGTTATAAACTAACAATGTTTACTTCTAAATATGTCACACTCTTTTAGATATATCAAGTTATCAGTTCAGCTGCAAAACTTTCAAACACTTGAGTTACTTGTAGAGTAAGTATCTTAAGGTACATTTTACCACTTTGTCCCCATTATTAATATTTCACTTTCGCAAACTCAAATGTTCTACTACTAAATCGTCTTCAGACTTTTAAGGCGGATAGACGTAGATTCATTTATTCAACTTTTTTTTCTCGAAACTACAAGATCTCTTTGCTAGAACATGGAACCCTTAAAACTAGTCAACTGTGAGTCTAAGTCTCACACCGAGAGTTTCCTGTAAATCTGATTGTACTTTTGTAATTTTATAGTTGATGTCAGTCTGTGATCCATGACATTTTTGATCCGAGGACAATATATATTTATCCATTATCCTCGGATAAGCTATATTTATATTATAAAGATGTAAAACTTAGGAGTTTGTAATGTTGTAGGGTCTCTGGTTCTACCGAATCAATTTTCACAATTACTTTTGTGTTTGTGAGTGTCATAGGCTACACACTAAAACGAAACTAGTAAAAATAATAACCTAAGGTGCTCCTTATGTCATTAGCTATGGGCCAGTGAAAGATCCGTCAAAATTGGTATAACCCTTCTAGAGATGAGACAAACAGACACACAGATATACAAAAATTAAAAAAAAAACATGTATGAACCGATACTTTCATATGCATTTAGAAAATTCTGTTGAAAATTGATAGTCCTAATAGACACTTTTATTTATTGGTATATATTACAATTTTATCTAATAAGTCGGAACGAATTAGATCCCAAAACTGTGGCAAATATTTGAAGCTGAAATTATCTAAATTATCAAAAACAAAATGAATAAGAAGAATTAAGAGCTCTCTTCTTCACACAGGCAATTCTCGAAATGGAGTTTTAAGACTACTACTTTTTCTATTAAGTTTACCAAAGTGACTTTACTCTGGCTTATTTAAAACAATCGCGGTTAACACCGAGGGTCCTAGCTACTATATAAATAAAACACATAAAATGCTTCGATAAATAAAACCTTAAACCAAACAAAAAAATCATTGTCCTGCCACAAAGCCAGACAAGACAGCCCAACACCAGATCTATTCAAATAAAGCTCTCTGATATACGTAAATAAAGCAGGAAATTCTCACTATTCCAGATATTCACGATAAGCTTGTACTCGTATACGGTACGCCCATATGGGTACACAATGGTAAATTTTGCATGGCGTTTCTGCGATCATGCCATTTGGAAACTGAGAAGGGTCTGTGTAAAAGTAACAAGGGTTAATGTACGATACCACATGTTTCCAATACACTGGATTACTATAAAAGTTCAAAAGATGTTTGTGATCTCGCCTTTGAGTCCCCGGGCGATATTGCACGGTCGTAAGATGGTTTAAGATGCCGTTGACTTGACCATCGCAGCGTATCGCTACAACGCTTTTAGATAATCGAATGTAATCTTTAGAACTGTTTCTGGAATATGAAAATGAATACAATGCATTAACTTATCTTAACTTGTAGTTTGTAGTAGTTGTAGATAAGTTGATGCATTTCATTTTATAACTCCCAATTGTAATCTCACTTTAGTGTACACTACTATAATCTCAAATATACTCGTATAATCTCATTTCTTAAGAACTGTTGTGTCAAATCTCACAAACCATTTCTCTTCTAGTAGTTTTATATATACGTGAGTCTACTATATATGTATATAAAAGAGAAATTTAATAAACTGATTAAGTGAAATAGTAAAAAATATATTCACGTATATATGTTCCCGAACAAATCTCAAATATATAGTTTGCCTGCCACACAAATGCTATTCAACTTTATTTTACGTCAATTTGCCTCGTACCGCGTATCGCTTAGAGGGATTGCATTAGGCAAATACAGGCGTCTATCTAATTCAACGTCACTTCTGGAATCTATTTTCGTTTCTAGATTAGACTTACGAACCTGATTGGAACATACGTATTATACAAGTCGAACTCATATTATTAAATCTGACTATTTCATCTTAGATTTCTGTTTTTGCTACAGTAAATTGGTACAGTAAAAAAGAGAGGTCCTTGTCCAGCAGTGGGTTATTAGAAAATGTTCATAATGAATCGTTTGTTAAAACCAATGGTATATAACCTGAAGGTATTTACTTTGACCCTAACATTCATGCAATGACAATAGTTTTATGATCGGATGAATCGAATAGTGCTTATTTTTTTTTAAGTTTCTTTTCAGACGCATAATTATTCTCTATAACTTCAGCTATTTGCCAGAGAAAGTCCTGTCAAAATGGGATAATTAGTTACAGAGATTAGCCGGATCAAACAAACAGACAAACAAGGAATTTTAAAACTAATATTATTATCTAAGTGTCGTAAATACTTTCATATCCATAAGCTGCTAATTTGAAATTATAAACAGAAACTTTCATGTAATCCCTACTAATATTATAAATGTGAAAGTAACTCTGTCTGTCTGTTACGTTTTCACGCCTAAACCGCTGAACCGATTTTGATCAATTTTGGTATAGAGATATATGGGACCTCGAGAAAGGACATAGGCTACTTTTTACCGCGAAAATCGACACTCGCGGACGGAGCCGCGGGCAAAAGCTAGTGTGTATATATTTGTCTATTAGTTCTAATATGACAAGTAGATATAAATTTACTTATGTAAAAGTACTACGTGTTAGAACCTAATACAAAAAAAGTTCGATTTCTCTCGCTATAAAAATGGACCTAACCATATCTGACAGAGAGACAATAAAAAATATGAGTATGTACATCTCATTCAAAAAAAAACATTTTAATATATATTATTTGTGGTCGGCTACTAGTACAATTAGTTTTCTCTGAAAATCAGTTTCTCCATAAGGCAACTGGCATCGGAACTCCACAACCCTAAGAGCAGACTGATTTCGAAGATTGAACTAGTTGTTGGTATATTTGAGGGCACTGAGTTCCCAATAATGAATATCAGATGTTCATGACAACCAGGACCGACGGGTTAACGTGCTTTCCGAGGCACGGGCGTGAGAAAACAACTTCCGTTATTAAGGTTTAATTGTAAGAAAAACCCAATAATACTTTTTGATTTGACACGGGAACCGAACACAAGACCTCTAAATAGAATGATAATCTTATACGCTAACGGCTGAACCAATGCATCAATAATGCTGTTTTGTGATCAAAACTGATGACAACCATAAACTTGGTAAACTGTAAACGTAACAAAAATAAAAATTACATGTTACTGTAATTTTTATTTTTGTTACAAAGTAGTTGTTCACGGAATTTTAGAATATGACATAACGTTAAATCTGTAAACAATAGAGAAAAAGTATCTGTAATAAGTATGAAAAATTAAGAGTGACTTAATACCGCTCCATTTGCCTCGACTAAGGTTTAGAGAGTAGGAATGTACTATGTAATCTTAGTATCAAATTCTCGTGTCACAATAATAGTTACCATACTCCTCCGAAACGGCTTGACCGATTTGAATGAAATTTTATCTGCATATCGGGTAGGTTTGAGAATCGGCCAACATCGGGCATCAGCTAGTATATTATATAAAAATAGAGATTGTATTGAGTTGTAGTTGGCTAAATTTACACACGTAAAACTTATGACATACATATTATTAAGGTAAGGGAACTTAACAACTTTTATACTATAAATAATCCCACTGGTATTACTAGTACCAATACTATATAACCAACATTTATATTGACGCTGAAGAAATTAATTGTAAAATAATTCAGATATTTGCATATGCATAAAGTGCGCACACGAGCACATTGCATAGGTAAGTATGCACGGATTTACATTTTAATGTCTTTGCGGGAACAATTTGTATTGCAGACACTTGAAACGTTTGAATATAGACTGCGACGGCTTCTTCCTCATAATTTATTATTCCAATTGTGGAAGATTGAAATTCTGTAATGGGTGTTCAAATATTACATGATATACATTTTCAAATAGAGTAAGAAGTACAATGTATCAATAAACTTAATTAGTTTTGTCAGTGTTATGTGTGTGATGTACGTATCGTCAGTTAGTTAGCTACTGAAATGATATATCTGACTAATACTTGGCTTATAATATTTCATAAAGATACTCTTAGACCAAAAAAGTCTTCATATTTTTGTTTTATATAATGCTGGCATTAAAGACTATACATTACCTATATTATGTAGTCATTATATAAAGTCTGAGTTTGTATTTTTTCTGTTTAGCTAAGGTGATTGGTAGCACGTGTATATGGATAATGAAATGAAAAAATGAAATACCAATCAAAGCCACGCTATACTTTGTATATCCTTAGATGTGGTAAAACAGGACAGACATTATGAAACACCGGTCCACGTTACAATGAAAATATGATAAATATGTGATTACTCATTTATAGATTACGTGCGCACACCAGAGTAAGCAAAAGAAAAGTTAAGCAAAATAGAACAGACCATCAGGTATAAAATGTATAAGGAGAGTGATGAAAGAAGATTGCTTATTTAATACATTATTAAAACTTTTTCTTAACATTTGTAGGGGTGGTGATGTCAACGAACTAGTTTTTATATTACCCACTGGAAAGTTTGTTATTCTTTGAAAGAACTTCGCATAAACATTGCCAGTACAAGTAAGTGTAACTGTGAAGTTTATCTTATGCAGTTTTATGATTACTCGGTCGATTACTTTTTGAAGTAAAATAATGAAGAAAAAGAACATTACTAGGCAGAGAAATCATTACATATTATAAAATAAAGTCCTCCGCCGCGTCTGTCTGTTCGCGATGAAATCAAAAACCACTGCACCGATTTAATTGAAATTTTGTACCCAGATAGACTAGAAAAAGACATAGGCTTTTTACTACAATAACCAGCATATACATAGAAGTAGATATTCATTTATATATAATAAAATAAGTTGAACATCACTTCGGCATATATTCAGGGCTTTTCTTTTATCCTTTTTATTGGACATGGCCAATGGTATATTTTAATATAATTGAATTCAAATTCAAATTCAAATTCAAAATTCTTTATTCACTTAGGATGCAATACATCTCTTGTGACAGGTCAAGATTCTACATGTACATTTATGCCATGTTCGCAAACAATAGGTAGAGCCGGAGAAAAGAACATGGCAATAAAAACTCGCGGCCACTCCTTTCAAATCGCCAATGTTTACATAGTTTTAATGTTTTAATATAATAAACCTGATATGGGGGTAAGGTGCTGCCACTAATATACTATACACCATGTTAGAGGACTGATGCAAATTATAGTGATTAAAAATTAGAACTTATGCTAATTTAAAAATAAACAACAGCCTCAGTGGGTACTACATAGTAGGAGCATCTACTTACAACAAAGGTAAAAACTATATGTGCTCAAATATTGGCCAAATTACTGGTAACAAAAGATTAAATATAAAATATTAATTATAAGATCAAAAGAAAGAGAAGAATGGCCTTTATTAGTCACGTAGAATCTTTACTTACAAAAGTAAAATCATGTTCATAAACAATGTTATAACAACATTCACATGAGTAGAATAAAATGATAAGGAGCAAGTAGTCAAAACCATTTTTCTTTATCATTTAAAAATTCGTCAACTGTATAATAACCTTTACGTATAAGATAAGTTTTGACTACATTTTTAAACTTTTCCACTGATAGACTCATAACACTAGCTGGTAACCTATTAAAAAATCGCACGGAAAGACCCATAAATGAATTATGCGTTTTATGTAGCCTATGATATTGACCTACTAATTTATGCTTATGTCTGGTGTTCACCGAGTGAACGTCACTATTCCTGTGATATAAATGCATATTTTGTTTTATAAACATAATGTTTGCAAATATATATTGTGATGCAACTGTCATAATGCCTATCTCTTTAAACTTTTCTCTAAGGGAAACTCGTGCACCTAGTTTGTAAAAATATTGTTTTTGAAATAACTTTAAAATAATTGATTTTGAAATAACTTCCTTGATTAAGTACTTTAAATTAAATATTAACTCAAGTTAGTGATCATCTTTAATCAGTTGGTGCTACAAGAAACCGAAATATTTGTTATCATATTGTATTACAGGGTAAACGTTTTCCTTTCAACCTACATGTGCGACCTAAAAAATCCATTACCGCCCGTCATTCGACGAGCAAATGGATACACAAACATGCAGAACGGTCGCACAGTGGGAAGATTTCTAAGCGCATTCAGTGAGACGGCGAAACGGTACGCGCAGTAAGTGGCTGTTCTATCGCGTATGCGCGAGTCGGGAAATCCTTCATACGGCATTAGCCAGACCGGCACATCCATTGTGCGCTCCTACACCTACGCCGTACAACTTTGACTAGACGCTATAAGAAATTGGGTTGCATTGTTGAATTATCTAGGCTGAAGCTGAAGCTGCAAATGTCAAATTTGCTTTAAACTCATATTGTAAACAATTATATATGAATGCTTCAATGTCTTTTTTCCAATATTTTTTTCACTCAATACGGCAATCTTTCACAATATAGATTTTACGATAATATCCTCGGCCAAATAAATGGTATCGATAATAATGAGTGATAGAAAATTTCGTTAGCCGCCATCCAAAACCCTATTATAAATTGAAAGCAGGATTGGGTAAGGCGGCCTGATTTTTTATTTCAACATTTTTGATATCGAGTGACTTCGTTTATGCGAGAGTGGTCTGACTAAATTGGATGATAATCTGGTAAAGTGAGCTGCGATCTGGGTGGAGAGGGAACCGGGGAGTACCGAATTAAATGGTAACGAGCGATGACCAACAAATTAACCGACGCAGTGGGGACGCTGCGCTTAATGCAATTCTGTCCTCGGAGCAACTGCGATGTTCACCTGAACTTTTTAGGTGGAATGAATATTATGCTATAATTTGAATTCTGAGTTTATTGAACGTTATTTGAAATATGGATGCTAATTTCATTTCTTTCAGTAACGATGTTACATGTGAATATTAATGTCCTGGTTCTTGCTAGGACTTTAACTATCTTCACATTTTCGAGTTAATCAATTAAATTATATACTACATAAAGGACTCCTACTACAAGTAAGGTTCGTGTTTTCTAAGACTCAATTTTTGATTCGATAAACACATACTGACCGTTTATTGGCTATAACATTTTCAGAAGATCGTAGTACTGAAGCGCACATGTTACACATGTGTGGAAATGATCCCATTCGATATGTGCACTAGTACAGACGTAAAGTGGTGGAAAGCACCATTTTATCTATATAAATAAATAAACCTGGAGTGTCTGTTTTTAATAATAAATAACCAGTTTTTTACTAATTGCATATTAATGTTTTTAAGGTACTGACATTCGAAATGGAATTTTTAAATTTTTTGTCCGTCGTCTGTCTGTCTATCTGTCTGTATGTTCCGGGTAATCTCTGGAACGGCTGGACCGATTTCAACGGGACTTTCACTGGCAGATAGCTGATGACATAAGGAGTAATGTAGGCTAAATTTTTTTAGACTAGCTTCACTCCACGGCGTTACTCGAGATTGACAACAATGACCGCGGGTAACACTGTTCATGTTGCGATTCAGCTAGTTTTAAATAAATATAATACTTTTGTTGCTAAATTCACATACGACTGTCCAGTCCCAAACTAGACAAAGTTGATACTGTAGTAACCAAAGCTGATAAACATACTTCTTGTTCCTAGTATATTATTTGAAGTCGGCTACTAGTTAAACTGGTTGTTTTCAGCTAATAAATATTCCTACATATCTCTAAATACAAACATATCATTGAGAAATCATACCTAAATACCTACATAAGTGTGGGAATCGAACCTACCGTGTATACCGTTACATAACAAGTAAGTAGTTGTTTTATTGTTCTTGGTAGTATTTTTTAGGGTTCCGTAGCCAAATGGCAAAAAACGGAACCCTTATAGATTCGTCATGTCTGTCTGTCTGTCCGTCCGTTTGTCACAGCCACTTGTTTCCGAAACCATAAGAACTATACTTTTGAAACTTGGTAAGAAGATGTAATCTGTGAACCGCATTAATATCATTTTTTTCTAAACTGAATAGTTGTAACCTGTAACTTCTAAAATAAGAGAGTGATAAAACTAAAAATAATATATGATGTACATTACCATGAAAACCTCCAACAAAAATTAGTTTGAACGAGATCTAGTGAGGAGTTTTCTTTTAATACGTCATAAATCATAAACCGCAATTTGCATTTCTTTCAATCAAAACACTATTATTAAAACATCGATGAAAGTTACAACGAAATACAAAAACTTTTATATGATGTTACTTGCTGCTACGGAACCCTTCATGGGCGAGTCCGACTCGCACTTGGCCACTTTTTTTCCTTTCTAGTGTGGTGATCAAATCACATAATGTCTACTCATACTTTCCATGACGCTGAGTAAAGTTACTTTGGCTGAGCTTTCAGGACCTTTTAGTAAGCGTTTAGCAGTACGTGTAAATACGACTACATCTTCGAGTGACGCTAAAATTTATTTGAGAGAGGGTACTATGGCTACAAAAAACCTTAATAAAAAATACAGATTTTTGTTCAAACGTGGATGTTCACTGAGCTGTGGGTTTGTAAAGGTGCACCTGAAAAAGCTTTGTCCTAGAAATTAAACAATTATTGACTGAATGAATTATTGTTCTCTTTACTTGAATTTACATGATGTTTTCTTATTTCATACCTTATAAGTTTAAAATTCAATTTTAAACTTTATATAAAATTTTCCAAAGCAATTAAATTTTTATTCATCTTAATTTGGGTTTAGAAATATCTAGTACATTCAAGGTTCAAAGCATCTCGAATAAGCTTTTCAATTCTCAGCGAGGTACGGGAGTTAAATAACATAAGACTCTTATGTTGGGCCTTGACCACCTGCCTTTCAATTCCGATTCCCTGCATACATAATAAGATTTAGTTAGACTTAAGCTAGAATGTATTTTATCTGCATTAAAGCTTAGTATCTACTATTGTTGTATAGTTATTTCAATGTCATCTCCAGTTTGGTGAAAACTAAGATTATAGGATTAATGACTAGGATATCGGATAAGACATTGAAATACCAAATACACATTGATATTCTTAAGTAAAATTGATAATATAATAATAATATAATCAAACACTGGTAATTGTCGTCCTTCTTTTACTTCACAAGAAATGACAAATATATAAGTAATGCTCCAGCTCGTCATTCATGGGAAGATTTCGTGTAAGAAGCGTTGGCCGGAGGCGACACTCTTTAGAGTAGCAGCCTTTAAAGTTAAAATTTTCCTCATGCAAACCAGGATTATCTAATAATAGAATAATAATATATAATAGTCTCATCTTTTAATTTCTGACTACAGAGATACATATGTAGGTTCATCATCATCAATAATCTTTAACAGTCATTTGCTAGACATAGGCTTAAAAAGAAGGTTTTGGCCTACTGTAGCATGTTGACCTGAAGGGTTGAAATAGTATTTGTTATAAATTTTCCTTCTCTTTGCAGTAATGTTGTTATGCGTAGTATGTTCCCTTAATTACCTTTCACCACACCCACAGAATATAAGTGTGCGGTGTGACCCACAATCTTTCGTCTCAAGCGAACCTCATTTGCACACAGTGCATCCTGCTGAACGAAAAACGCAGCAGCGTTACTAGCGCAGCAAGCTGCGCTCTGCGATCACCAACCCGTCTGCCCAGCTTGTTGATTATGGGTAAAACCCTCCAATATGCAAAGCTTTAAAAGCCACGGCCCTCACACTATTATCGGTCATGGTAGCGACCACGGTGACGGCGCGGGCGGGGCGGTGTGTTCTTACACTCTCCGGGTTACGGAAGGTCACTACAACCGACTGACTTTGGCAACATATAATGGCCGCACGTTACGTCTAGAGTCGCATATGTTACAACTCAAGGTGGAACATGATAAGATTAAGTGGCATATTCTTAGGGTTTTGTGAAGTTTAAAGAAATGGGAGGACGCTATAACTCTCGACTAAGGCCACACAACAGGATAGCGTACCTTATTGTCAAGCTTACCGAGAGGTATAGCCTCATGGGACAAGTGTAGGCACCGACATCGAAGAAATAAATAGATATTAAATTATAATATCAACTAGACACCGTCACGCGTTGTCAATAGAAAAACTTCTGATAGAGAAACAGAGAGACCTTCCCTACACTTAATTTATCATTTGTAACAAATATACTACATACAAAACAGTATATTTGAATTTTGAACCGTACTGTTATATTTACAGGTTGGTTGCGACACTTTATGGTTACCATAAAATGTATACTGTACTTTATTTATGATGATGGAATTGGAATATGATCAGAACATTACAGTTGTAATTTTCTCTCAATGCCAACGTTATGTTTTAGTTTCATTCAAGTAATAATTTATGTTTGTAAATATTAGTTCATGAGATTCATGTTGCAAGGTAGTAGAGCCACGTTGATTTCTTAATCTTTCTTAATCAGAAATATTTAATACACGTATAATAGTTATAACGTTACAAGATCTGTTTTTATTTCTATAGAAACTCTGCCCTCTGAACTAGGTTATATATCTATTTTTCAGAAGACAGCGCCCCCCGTATTATTAGATATAAGCCTTTAGTTATGGTTTACAATAATCTGTGCAACAAAATGCAATACACATGCATCTTAAAACTAGTTTAGTAATAAATGAGTGTGTGTGATGTGTGTGAGTGTGTGTGTGTATGTGTGCGTGTGTGCATATTGTGTGAGAGACTGTGAGTGGGAGTCTGTGTCAGCGCCTTATCTTTGATATACTATATAATTACTTGTACTCACAATGAGGATGATAACCCCTACTCTTGGATTTTACTCCTGCTTTCTAGGCAGAATAGAGTCACTTTGGTAGGCTGAATATATTTTTACTTATTGAAAAAAAATTGGCTAGAATCGATTAGGATTTTAGGTGGTCTTTATTTTCTGATATTTAATAGTAGGAATAACTCACTTAAGTCTAGATTCTGAATACTATGAATGTAAAGAAGACTCATATTTATCTTGAATTTAAGCAAAATTTTACTATTACAATGTTTGATAAATTTATTGTAGAAAATATTTTTCATCACCTACATAAATTCAATCTAAATGTACATTTAGAAATAATGCTCCAATTACCACAGCCCTACCTCGGTAGAAGTTTACTGTTACCCCGGTTAAAACATAAGGGTAATCGTGACTGGACTGCAAAAATAGCAACGCGACGATATTCATATTTCAGTCCGTATCGGAGAGATCCTACGTGAATGCTACTGCAGGCTAGAATCTACGCGCAGATAGTTAAGTCGCGATAACTTCCCCAATCAGTTAGTAAAAACACAACCTTATGTACAACTGAATTAAGTTGAGTTTGAAATATTTGTTTCTGTCGTTGAAAGGTAGTTGGTCTTATAGTAGAAGTATGCAATAAAGACGTCAATCTATAACGACGGATGCACCCATTATACAGTGGATGCTTTGAGTGCTTTACGGTGTAAACTCAACTGGAATAAAGATGAGAATAAAATAGTACTTATATTTGTGAAATTGCCTTTATGCATTTATAATATTATGCAGTCGTCAATAAATTGTTATATTTTTAAGACGTCGATGAATTTATATGACTAAATGTTTTTCATTTTTACATTTGAAATATATTGGTAATTGAAAGTAAAAACTGAGAAAAACATAATCTGTATATTGCTCTTTTGTTTTGTTAGTTTTGAACAAAAGAGCTCTAAGTATGTTGTATGTAACATGGTCATAAATTAAAAAACGTATATGTACATGCTATAGATTAATAACACTCAGACACAGCATAAATAATCGTGCTTATCGCATTACGCAATCAACATATCCTGGGTGGGGATTAATATCACAACCTTTAGCTTAGCAATAAGGAGCACCTTAAAATTCTAAAGATTACAAAGAGAGTATCAAAAAAACGTCTCAAGACTCATTCAAGATGTACTTCGGATATGGTTGCAAAACTAATTTGATGTAGCTACTTAAAGCGTAAATTACAATTTTGGTAGTACGGTATTAAAACTGTCACGGATTTTGAGCACGGTCTTGGGGTTTAGGTTTCCCAGAACTACGCAAACTATTAACTTAATAGACGTAGGGTATAATGGGATGTCCTGCTTAAATTTGGAGTTGGCTGACTGGTGTTGACAATTTGACATTCAAGGAAAATATGTATGGAGATTTAGATTGTACTGATAGTTTTAGGTGAGTGAGAATTAGTGAAAGAAATGATTTTGTAATAGAATAGAAAAAAAGCGGTCAAGTGCGAGTCGGACTCGCCCATGAAGGGTTCCGTAGAAGCAAGTAACATCATTTAAAAGTTCTTGTAGTTTGTTGTAATTTTGATCGATGTTTTAATAATAGTGTCTTGGGGAACCCTCAAAATTTATTGTTTTTCTATTTTTGTGTGAAAATCTTAATGTTCACAGAAGACATCTACTTACCAAGTTTCAACAGTATAGTTCTTATAGTTTCGTAAAAAAGTGGCTGTGAATACGGACGGACAAACACACAGACAGATTGACATCACGAACCTATAAGGGTTCCGTTTTTTGCCATTCAGTTCCGGAACCCTAAAAATCAAAGAGGAATCTTAAGTGAGCACCACTTTTCCACAATATTTTTTCACATTTAATGATTTTCAAAGATTTCAATTTGGGCAAGTTAGAAGGTCAGTTTCACTTGTGGTTTCACTCTTCCGTCTTCGTTTTCTCTTCATTTCTATTTCTCCTTCCTATCAAGAGGATAGTCAAATGACAGAAAACAGAGAGGAGTGGCAATTTTTTCACCTTTTTCACCGATAAGCTCTTAAAAAAGAGAAAGAGCAGAGTTCCAGAAAATAAGATAAGCTGGAGATTAAATAAACTGTTTGTAGATAAAACAAGATAAAACAGGCTTAAGCAGTTTTATAGAACAAAAATTAAAAGAAAACGCTTTAACAATAACCTAAGTAAATAGAGAAAACCTTTTTTAATTGCGAAACAGCGTGGGATGAATGATAAAAAGCTATAAAAGTAGCTACTTTTCTCAAAAACTGATAAAGGGCGCCTACGCTAATTTAGAGTAAAAAATATATTTTGCTTTCTATTTTGGTATACTATTACAATTATGTTCTAGTGGTTTCTATCATAATTTGTATACTCTATCCCTAACAGTTATATATTGTTATTATTTATTATATTATATTCATTTGATGGTATAAAATTATTCTACACCTCTGCGATATCAAGAGTCAATTGAAGGCACCCATGAATCTCTACAATAACATAACAAAAAGATATTACCTCTGTATATTTTATTTACCATAATTATTAGCTTATTAAACATAGCTTGCAACAATTCGCATGTTAAATTAGGCTATGGTCTGATTTGTTGAATGTTGTAGAATAAATTAGTTTTAATACACATTACAACATTTATTTTACCAAAATCAACGACACCAAGCAGATTTTTTTTCTACATGTACCTACTTAAATTTGACTACATTTAATATAACAAATGTAACCACATTTCCTGGGATGTAATTTGTTAGTTGCATAAAACAAATATTTGCGTTGACTTTGGCTCCGGCAGCCATTTGCGGATCCTTCTACATCCTGTTTGTAAACCTACTTACATTCCTGCGCTCGTGTGAATCCATACAATGTTGCGGTATGCGACTATTATACAAAATATGCAATACTAGTTACACAGATATATTATGTTGTGACTGAATACTTTTTTTGCGATAGTGTTGTTCCAGATGAGGTTAATGCATTCCTACGTCGCGAAACTCCTGTTTTGGACCATGCAAGAGAATGCTGTGATTGCATTTTGTCAACCTTTTCTTTCTAGTTTCTCAATTTACTGTATTTATCTCAATTAAAAATAAAATGTGTATTTTGCTCATATTAATTTCAATTGCAAAAGTCATGAATATTTGTATCTTGCTTCATCGAGTAATTAATGTAATTTTTTTATTAAATATTTCGGACATGACACAACACCATCAGCTTCAAACTTAGCAGAGAATGTGATTGACTGATAGAATACTCATATAATTTTTGTATTTGTAAATACATATTATACTTCATCATCATTGAAACATTTTGATCCGAACCCAGAATTTGAACCCACGACCTCAAGCACAACAGTAGCATATACTACTACTGCGCACCCGAGACAGCACCGATAAGGATATGATCGTATTCTACGTTGCTCATTGTTGTTTCTTGCGATACAGTATGTATATTCCAAGTATGGGAGTTGTCTTTTAAAAAATATCACACACATGCTATAAATGTGTTGTTGCATCCGACCAAGTCAATAGTTGCTAAAAATTTAATTAGTTCGGTGCACTTTATCACAGATAATAAACTACCTTAGGAATAAAAATTAGGCGAAAGTATACGTAATTACGAGTACAAGATAGGGTAGCAAATATGAATAACATTTTACAACTTGCATTGAAGTTATAGTAGTTTTGTGAAATCTAAAGATTCATTCAGGATCTAAGATAAACTTCAAATGAAATGATATTTTCAACTCTGAAAATGAAGCTAAAAATTTATTTCAGGACAAACATCGAGCTAAATATTAGAATTTAAAACCATCATATCATTGCATCACTTCTGGTTTAAATTTATTTAGTTTTTATAATCCGGGACGTAACTATTAATCTTGTCAACCTTAGAGAAAACCCTCATTCAATTTTACACCGTGTTTCTTACCGTATAAAGTCATATTTCCCTTTGTTAAATATTCGATCATTCATTATTTTAGTTGAAATGCAACAAGAGAATGGTTTTAGCACGATGTCGCGTGTTAAACAGATTCAAGCATTCATCTCCATGAAATCAACAAACATTTATACAGGTTACCTAAATATTGCATAATAATCCATACTAATATTATAAATGCGAAAGTAACTCTGTCTGTCTGTCTGTCTGTTACGCTTTCACGCCTAAACCACTGAACCGATTTTGATGAAATTTGGTATGAAGATAGAACTGAACTTGGGAAAGGACATAGGCTACTTTTTACTGCAATAATCGAGATACAAAGGCCAAAGCTAGGTGATTATAAAAATACATAAATCGTAGGTATCAAAATCTATCACTGTTTATCTCCTGTCAAAACTTCACAGGTTGCTAGGCATAACACAATTGCATGGCAACCATAATGATAGTTTGACAGTGACATATAGACCAGTAGTCCAAGGTCGATAATTTTTGAAAACAAATAAAATTATAGTAGGATGAAACCTATTGGAAAAGGAGGAGAATATTATAAAAATGAAAGGAAAAATAATTTACGGGAGATCTGAGGTCGGGAAGGGGTAGGGGGGCGAGGTTTTCGGGTCCTTTAAGCGGGGCGTGAAAAAGCATCTCACTAAGCCGCCATAGTGTGGGCCGCCATACATTATTGTCTGCATTCGCAGCAAGTGTAGTAGCCCCGACTCTTGGATTCTGCTAATGCTTTCCATCAGGCAGGATAGAGTCACTTTGGATGGCTAAATATAGAAAACAAAGGGTAAAGAACGGTTTATCTCGATTTCAGGCAAAACTACAAGTCCTATGGAAAAAAGTTAAATGGCAAAGTTGTAGGTAATCAAAAGATCTACAATTGTTAGGGTTCCGAAGTTTATGACTTCGAACCCTTATCGTCCGTCCGTCCGTCCTCCTTACCGTCCAATCGGTAAGTGCTAGAAAGATGAAACTTTGCATGAATATGTATTGTAATTACGTCGACAAAGCGTTACAATAAAATTATGAAAAATATTTTTATTTACGGTACCTCCCCTACACGTAAAGTGGGGATGTTTTTTTTCTCGAAGCTACACCATCATCTGGGGTATCAATAAATAGGTCTTTTAAAAACAATAAAAGGTTGTTAAGACGATCTTTAAACCCATTTTTTGATTTAGGTATCCGTTTGCGAGAAATTCCACTTTAAAGGCCACTTTTTTTGTAAAAACAGGGCGTCCCCCCCCCTTCTAAAAGCTAAACGGCGGGCCCAAAAAATCTGGAAAAATTCGTGAAAGTGGTACATATAAAGAACTGTAACTGAAAACTATAACGAATTAGATGACTTTGTTAGTTCAGGAGTTATAGAGGCTTAACTTCTACAATGTGCTTACTTGGAAAACGTCATACAAAATTAACGCATTAATACGTAAACATAACAGTTATCCATTGGATACAATTTCTAATCCACGTACCATTATGGGTGACTGAGGAACCTTTTCCCGTGCGTGGCCTGACACGCACTTGGCCGATTTTTTATTTACACTTTTTTTCACATAACCTCAAATTATATGTAAAAAATTCAAAAAACTAAGTATTTGGTTTTTTATTTTTATCTTTTACAAATAAAATTATTTCTAAACGAAATTTAATGAAACTTACCTTTTATGTCTCGAATACACTGTAATTTATTTGATTTGAAATATTTATTTTTTCACCCGATATTGACTTAATACCGAAAATTCACCCGTCAAAATATCTACTTTTTTCAAAAAATTAGGGTTTTTTCTGTTTGATGAAATCTCTACTTACCGATGGTGTAATCCCTACTTATATTATAAATGCGAAAGTAACTCTGTCTGTCTGTCTGTCTGTTACGCTTTCACGCCTAAACCACTGAACCGATTGAAAATAAAGGTAGAAAGAAGGGTTTGAAATAGGGGACGAAAGTTTGTGTCTAAGTTCCTTATTCTCAAACATAAAATTATGTAAGATTGTTTAATCTACCCTTACTGTGTCGCGCGATATATACAAATTCCACGCGGGCGAAGCCGCGGGTGGAAAGCTAGTATATAATAAAATTCCGTGTTACAACGTTAGTTGCCATGCTCCTCCTAAACGGCTTGATCAATTCTTATGAAATTTTGTGTGTTTATTAAGTAGATTTGAGAATAGGGAAATAGAACATGAACATTAATGAAAATAGTACATATTTAAAATATTAAATGTGTAAATTTTGATGTATATATATGTGTAATATATATTTAAAATATTTTTAGTTATTTGCTAAGGATCTGTTAGGCAACAACTGTTGCAAATTGACTAAACATCTCACAATCGTTTCGGACTTCTATATGACTTTGTATTTTGACAATTGATATTTAATAATTTTTGTAGGACTAATCCTAAAGGCGACTAAGGGATAAACGATGCAAGGCAACATCAATGCAAAGAGAAGGAAAACTTGAAACCAACCCTATACCAACCCGTCTGACCAGCGTGGTATAGTAGGCCAATACCTCCTTTTCAAGGAGAGGCCTATGTCCAGCAGTGGACTGTTAAAGGCTGTTGATGATTGATGAATCCTTTCCTCACACCTACTGATGTAACTACTGTGCACGAGAATCAATAGCTGTGACCCACGAATTGAGTTAATACCCTTGGCTTTATATTCTTACATATGAAAATAATTTTCTTTAGAATTTTCTCAAATACGCTTTTAGTTTTATTGTAAGAATTTAAAAGGTCCGTGTGTATACTAAGTGGAGAGGTGTTATCCCATGTTAACTGTAAGAGAGGTGTAAAGGTGTTCCATTATCCACCCGCCACGTTATAAACGGGTGAACAAGCATTGTCGTACCCGTTGGTTGTTTTAGTAGCCGTTAAGCAGTTTTTAGAGCTTCCTACATTGGCGCACCTTTTGTAAGATGGGAAACCGTCTTTAGTTTTAGGTTTAGAAGGCATTAGCTGGAAAGGTTCTTTTATTCTGATTTGTTTTTAAGAGTTAAAAGTTAGGTTCCTTTAATGCAATGTAAAGGAACTCCTGATACCTACTGGTTAAATTGCAAAAAGATACGAGTGTGGCATGTATGTGGTTTATACATTTTTAAGTACTAATTTGGAAACGATGTGAGATATGTGCTAATTTAAAAAATAACTTGAGTCGATACATATTTTAAAACTATTTCCTTAACACAAGGGCCACATTGTCCTAACAATCGGCCAAGTGCGTGTCAGGCTACGTACAGGAAAGGGTTCTTCAGTCACCCATTATGATACGTGGATTTAAAATTGTATCCAATAGATAATTGTTATGTTTACATATTAATGCCAGGGGGGTGTCACTCCGCAGTTTAGGTATAGTCGGCCGGCTGCCTGCCGGGTCAGACACGCCGGTCGAACAGACATTGTCAGAACAGTTAAGAGTTACACGTTAGAAAGAGACGCAATTGTAGGTAAATATAATCGTAGTGATTCGGCGCCGTGCGATCTGAATCGAACTTAATCTTTTGACACCGAGGGTATCTATAACTTTAATTTACTTTTCGGAGTGAGTCTTCTGTACTGGTACTATTATGTATTCTGTGTTAATGCGTTAATTTTGTATGACGTTTTCCAAGTAAGCGCATTTACAAGCTAAGCCTCTATAACTCCTGAACTAACAAAGTTATCGAATCCGTTATAGTTTTCCTTTAACGTTCGTTATATGGACCACCATCACGAATTTTTTCAGATTTTTTGAGGCAGCCGTCTACAAGCTATTCAGAGGAGGGGGGGGGGTGCCTGTTTTTCAAACAACCTTTAAAGTGGAATTTCTCGCAAATGGATACCTAAATCAAATAACCGTCTTAGAAACTCTTTATTTAAAAAAAAAAACTATCTAATGATGCCTTACACGATGGAGTAGCCGCGAGAAAACACATCCCCACTTTACGTGTAGGGGAAATATTTTTCATAATTTTATTGTAGCACTTTGTCGACGTAAATACAACATAAATGACATGACGAATCTATAGGGTTCTGAGTCATATACTTCAGAACCCTAAAAACGACTCAGACCTTAAAAGTTTAGGTTTAGTTAGGTGGTTTATCTTTATAACAACTTGGTACTCGATAGCCGAGATTGAATCCTAAGCATGACTTAGAATGGAATTTTAAAGTAAAAAATACTTAAAACCTTTCAGCGATTGAAAGTAATAAATTTGAATAATTACTTTTGTAAAGCATCACTGCAACATTTATGCATGAATAACAAATAAAAGTGACTATAACTATTTATTTATCTACTTCCTAGGCTCACCAAAAAAATTATACACTGTTTAACAGTTAAGATAGATTTTACAATAAGTATGGAGTTACATAGTGTAAAAAAAATAAGTATACATTATCTATATTTCCCCTGATTTGAATAAACTGCAAGTACATTTTCTGTTCAGTTAGACTGCACGGTTGGCTTAGTGCTTTAAGCAGTCGCCATATCGCTTTCTACTGCGCCAAATGTCATGGGTTAATCTTTGTGTGTTTCATAAATTCATGCTTTCCATCAGGCAGAGTAGAGTCACTTTGGCAGGCTTAAATAAAAAAAAAATAAAAAATAAATAAAAAAAAAAAAAAAAAAAAAAAAATGTTGTTCTGAGTCTGAGTGTTCTTTGTGTCCGTTTCACGTGTGTTTGTAAAGTCCCTTGCGACACAGGAGTTATATTCATAATTCGAGAGTAGTCCTTTAAAAAAAAACAGTTCAGTTACAACAGTACTAATTTGAAAATACATAACTCAAAAAAAATGTGAGCCGTCACGGAACGCCTGGCAGATGTGAAACATCGCCATTATTTTGTAACATTTGCAGAATGCAGAAAAGAAAATATTGTAATAGGAACTAAATATGTCATAATGATAAAATAAAATATTACTTGACTGCCTTGTTGGTCTAGTGGTTAGCGTATGCGGCTGCTGATCAAGAGGTCTCGGGTTCGATTCCCGGGTCAGACCAAATATTTGTGTAATCCACAAATATTTGTTTCGGAGTCTGGGTGTTTTTCTATGTATAATATGTATGTATTTACAAAAAAAAAGTATGTTTATGTATTTATATCAGTTGTTTAGTACCCATAACACAAGCTCTTGCTTACTTTGGGACTAGATGATGTTGTGTGTAAGATGTCCAAAATATTTATTTATTTTATTTACTAATTATTAAAATAGTACAGTACACACTACTGCATATAGACTGTATATATATACCATCGTATAGCGTGCCGTGGCGACGCGTCGCCAGGCGTCGCCAGGCCAGAAATCTGTTTTACGTGCGGCTATAGATGTTTCACATCAAAAATAAACAGGTACAACAGTTGAAGATGAGTTGTTTACGTTTGAATACAAGACACATTCCAGACTTACTTTAAACGTAGTAGTTTATCTGTACATGACAGGTATATATCAGGCTTTACGGATGGCTGGAAGAGCAGTTTATCTGAGACATTGCTAAATTTCGCGATATCTAGAGAAGTGTCTGGCGACTAAGTTATGATATCAAGTATAGGATAGATCTCTTATGTTTCTATTTATGACCTTACCGATATGCTTAGACTCATTGATATAAATGTAATTGAATCACCAAATGTGTTGCTCATTGAACTCGAGAACCACTGGATCAATTCGGCAATTTTTTTGAGAGATATTTTTTTAATAAAAAAAGACAATACCTGCATTAGGAATAGACATATTAATATATTTATACGTGGGATTAGAATCCACGACACTTGATGAAGTAGAAAGTGGCGTGGCGACCACTTAAGCCACTAAGCCAAATGTGATGTCGAAGTCGATATAAAACGTAATAAAATATATAAAACGTTATAAAAAGTGTAAAACGTAGTTGCAAAGGAAAAGAAAAAGCAACACTTCTCTTTCCATACAAACAATATTGAAAATTAAGTCATTGACAGTTTTTTACTTAAGTTACAAGTCTCACTGGCAGATAGCTGATGATATATTTTGAGAAATTTATGACAAATTTTCCAAAAATAATATAAATTTTGGAAAACGTATATCTTGGACAAAGAACTTAAGAGACTGGTTGAAGGTGGACAGCACAGAAGCATTGATTCGCATGACCGAAGCAAGGGGCAGATACAGACATATGGTCGCCAACCTCCGTGATGGTGATGGTACCTAAAGCATATCATTATTGTCAAGGCTTGTATCGTTTATTGGACATAGAGCCCTTATTAGAAATGAGGTTTGGACTTTAGTGGGTCACGCTGGCCAGATGAATTGGTTACGGGTTTGTTTCAATGTTTCCTTTGCCGTACTGCTCCGTCAGTACAGTTTTCTCCTTCAGTCGACTTTTATAACAAAACACCTACGGGGTAAATAGTAATCCGTCTCTACTCAAACAGAAATAATGTAACTTTTGAAAAATATTTAAAAATATTCGACTGCTTTGTTAGTCTCGGTTTCGATTCCCGGGTCGGACCAAATATTAGTGTGATCCACAAATGTTTGTTTCGGAGTCTGGGTGTTTACAATGTATAATATGTATGTATTTACAAAAAAAGCAGGTTTATGTATTATGTCAGTTGTTTAGTACCCATAATACAGTCTCTGCTTAACTTACTTTATTTACTGACTGAATTTACTTTATAAAATAGATTTAAGCGACTCTTGCTAGGGTGCATGTTTTTAAATGTCAACATTTCGAATTTGTGTTAACTTCTACTACATTAGATACTTGTGTGATATATAACCTGTATTTTTGTAATGCAGTAATAGATAATTATGATGAGCATCAAAGGTTAACTATGCAATGGTATACTAAGAAAGTAAATATGGCTAACGTGTGCCATAAGGTACACAAAGTTGAGGCAATTTGTAGCCTAACTGCCTTGAGACGTTCATATTTCTTTTCTCTCTCATATTTTACCGCTTCCGTTATAGTAACATTATCCATACTAATATTATAAATGCGAAAGTAACTCTGTCTGTCTGTCTGTCTGTTACGCTTTCACGCCTAAACCACTGAACCGATTTTGATGAAATTTGGTATGAAGATAGAACTGAACTTGGGAAAGGACATAGGCTACTTTTTACTGCAATAATCGAGATACAAAGGCCAAAGCTAGGTGATTATAAAAATACATAAATCGTAGGTATCAAAATCTATCACTGTTTATCTCCTGTCAAAACTTCACAGGTTGCTAGGCATAACACAATTGCATGGCAACCATAATGATAGTTTGACAGTGACATATAGACCAGTAGTCCAAGGTCGATAATTTTTGAAAACAAATAAAATTATAGTAGGATGAAACCTATTGGAAAAGGAGGAGAATATTATAAAAATGAAAGGAAAAATAATTTACGGGAGATCTGAAGTCGGGAAGGGGTAGGGGGGCGAGGTTTTCGGGTCCTTTAAGCGGGGCGTGAAAAAGCATCTCACTAAGCCGCCATAGTGTGGGCCGCCATACATTATTGTCTGCATTCGCAGCAAGTGTAGTAGCCCCGACTCTTGGATTCTGCTAATGCTTTCCATCAGGCAGGATAGAGTCACTTTGGATGGCTAAATATAGAAAACAAAGGGTAAAGAACGGTTTATCTCGATTTCAGGCAAAACTACAAGTCCTATGGAAAAAAGTTAAATGGCAAAGTTGTAGGTAATCAAAAGATCTACAATTGTTAGGGTTCCGAAGTTTATGACTTCGAACCCTTATCGTCCGTCCGTCCGTCCTCCTTACCGTCCAATCGGTAAGTGCTAGAAAGATGAAACTTTGCATGAATATGTATTGTAATTACGTCGACAAAGCGTTACAATAAAATTATGAAAAATATTTTTATTTACGGTACCTCCCCTACACGTAAAGTGGGGATGTTTTTTTTCTCGAAGCTACACCATCATCTGGGGTATCAATAAATAGGTCTTTTAAAAACAATAAAAGGTTGTTAAGACGATCTTTAAACCCATTTTTTGATTTAGGTATCCGTTTGCGAGAAATTCCACTTTAAAGGCCACTTTTTTTGTAAAAACAGGGCGTCCCCCCCCCTTCTAAAAGCTAAACGGCGGGCCCAAAAAATCTGGAAAAATTCGTGAAAGTGGTACATATAAAGAACTGTAACTGAAAACTATAACGAATTAGATGACTTTGTTAGTTCAGGAGTTATAGAGGCTTAACTTCTACAATGTGCTTACTTGGAAAACGTCATACAAAATTAACGCATTAATACGTAAACATAACAGTTATCCATTGGATACAATTTCTAATCCACGTACCATTATGGGTGACTGAGGAACCTTTTCCCGTGCGTGGCCTGACACGCACTTGGCCGATTTTTTATTTACACTTTTTTTCACATAACCTCAAATTATATGTAAAAAATTCAAAAAACTAAGTATTTGGTTTTTTATTTTTATCTTTTACAAATAAAATTATTTTTAAACGAAATTTAATGAAACTTACCTTTTATGTCTCGAATACACTGTAATTTATTTGATTTGAAATATTTATTTTTTCACCCGATATTGACTTAATACCGAAAATTCACCCGTCAAAATATCTACTTTTTTCAAAAAATTAGGGTTTTTTCTGTTTGATGAAATCTCTACTTACCGATGGTGTAATCCCTACTTATATTATAAATGCGAAAGTAACTCTGTCTGTCTGTCTGTCTGTCTGTCTGTTACGCTTTCACGCCTAAACCACTGAACCGATTGAAAATAAAGGTAGAAAGAAGGGTTTGAAATAGGGGACGAAAGTTTGTGTCTAAGTTCCTTATTCTCAAACATAAAATTATGTAAGATTGTTTAATCTACCCTTACCGTGTCGCGCGATATATACAAATTCCACGCGGGCGAAGCCGCGGGTGGAAAGCTAGTCTTTAATAAAGCGACAGAAAACAGTTACTTTTAGCTTGCATACGTCTAATTTATATAACAAGATTATATTCGTGAAGCTTAGTTTGAGGTCTTCGCGGCTTGAAAACATTCAACGGCAACATTAAGTAGCTACAACGTTGTCTTGCCCAGGACCCCAGCCTTCAGCCCAGAGGTGGGACATTATGGGTTGTTGATGTTGATGAATGAAACCAGTAATTGTACAAAGAATGACAAAGTAATAAAAGCTAAGAAACAAAATTATACTGAAAGTTCAAAGGTATATCTTTCTCTGCAAGGTCATACGTTAGAAGTAAGTCATAAACCTAACCACGCGATGTATTCGATACTTTAAATAATGAAGGTTGCTTCGATTTGATTACATCGGATCCGGGTTCGACGTATTTACTTAGGTTTGCCTGCGTAAGGAACTGAACTAGAGAATATGGTACGATACATAAATGTTTAAGACGCCAGTAGTACATATATTAAGGCTTTGTGATGTTATTTTAAAGAAAATATTAATCAAAATAACAAAGTAGACAAGGTTGTCATTAGCATTCTTTTGCAATTTCCTAAAAGTATAATTACTAAATACGAACTTACATTACTCCACCTAGACATTTAGAGTTTTTCAACAAGAATTTAGTTTTCTAAAATAAAATAAAACAAAGAATATATTTGAATGTGATCACCACGAGCACGCTGTCGATTCCTTCTCGTGATCACGTAGCGCAGCATCAAGTCCAAGAGCAATTATTAAGAAGCCTTTGCAAGCTCAACATGTCACTGTATGGTGCGCTATGTACTTAATTATAGATTCTTTGTTTTATTTTGTTTTAGAAAAAGAAGTTCTTAATGAAAAACCCTTTATTAGTGATCTAAGATAATGATGTTTGTATTATCGATCTTGTGTATGAAAATCCGTTTAGTAGTTTTCATCCGCACATTCTTACAAAGATTTGTATTTATAAAATTATACTGATATAATTTTATGTAAGTAGTAGAAGAGAAGAAGAATTACCTATGTGTGTTCGTGTGTGTGAATTCGTGAAGTTATTTAATCTACTAATAACTTATATATTAAAAATTGGTAATAATTAATGTATGAAGGGTTATAAATATAAAGCTTTCAGGTTTCCTACTTCTGCTGAAGTAAGGTTCAAAGTCAAGTGCCACAAAAAATCAGTAGATCTTTGTGACGTAATTTGGTACTCAATTCTTACAAATGTAAAGAGTTCATAAATGGGTCAGGGGTCAGTTAAGTAGTTCTATAGACTAATTGAACCCTTAGCCAATGCTCAGTTGAAGTATAATAAGTGACGGTAAGTTACTTAGGTACTTAGCCACTACGGTCAGCCAGGACGGACACGAGAGTTTGTCGAGTAAACAGTTTCTGACTGATTGGAAGCTTTCATCCACTGTTTGTCGACTACTTGCCGTCCAGAATGGTATTAATTGAAATTTTGCTCACTTTCAATCAATCCCGTTTGCGGAACTTGATGAAAATCTTTTTAGTAAGTCTAGGATTGTAATTCACTTCTAATAGAATATATTTATGCATTCGATAGTGTAATAACAAATTCGATTTGTCTGCAGGCCGTGTTACAGACAAAATGACTAAGTCACTGAGTGCGTCACTTTACTCCGAAAACAGGAGAAATCCGAGAATCCCTCTACACGTCAGCAGAATTGTAGCTGCTGAAATAAATTATTTCGCACGTTAAACTGTCTGTTCCGATTTTAGTGAACCTCTTTGCAATCATTATTGGGAATTTAGTGTCTATTTTGACTGAAATTTGGTTTAAATTACATCGATGTGAAATAAAATTAAGACATTTAAAAGTACATTAATTAACTTGAATTGTACAAAAACGTTTTTAAGTTTACCATCAAATAGAAGAATGAAGCTTTTTGAACCATTTAATAAGAATGTAAGATTTTGTTAGTAAATAAGTCAATGATTTGGGTTAACCATTATTATTTGTAGCTCTACAGAATTCGTCATAATTTATTTTTGTGACGATATGCATTGATTCGATTTTTTGTATTTGGAAATAAAATTAATTTACTGTAGAAAAGTTATTGAGCCGTGTTATTGATCCCATCTATGGCAAGTTCATTTAACACTGACGTTTTTGTAATATTCAGCTTTTAGGTCCCTCGACGTCAACAAGTTATTATTAATAAGCAGTCAGTTCATTATAGCGTCGCGTCGTGCTCGCTGTCTCCACCCGCCATGATTTATAGAGCATTTAACTTTTATGGTAGTACTAAGTGGCCGGCCGACTTTTATAAGAAAACCGAGGAAACTCATCTTAGCTAATGTAAGCTGAAAAGTTAAACAAATTGTATTCACCATGACCTAATATAAAAGCACTTCAATAAGGCAAGCAAACCGAATTCGAAAAATAGTGTACTTCAAGTAAGATAACATTGAATTTCTATGCTGTCAGGAAAATCAATAAAGAAAACAGGTATGATTTTCCAGGTCAGACTAAATGTATGTATATGTGATCCGCAAACATTTGTTCCGAAGTTTGGGTGTTTTCTGTCTAAAGTATGCATGTGTGGAGGAACCGGTATCGTGTTCCTCCATCATAAAGGGCAGATCCTCCGACCAGGTGCCGCCATCATGCTTGGTGGGCCACTGCATAAGGATTAATGTTGGGATGTTGTATATATGCTAATTAGACCGAAAATTTTTCTATCGCGATTCAGGATTAGCAATTACTCCGTATATTTCATTTCATGTTTTTTTCATGGTTCAGTGCTCCGTCAGTAGATGGCGCTGTATGTTTTTTGCTTTTCACGGCATGTAGAAGTCGCCACGTCTGTATTTACAAAAAAAGGATGTTAATGTATTATGTCAGTTGGCACTAGACAAACTAAGCAGAGCTTGTATTATGGGTACTAACCCATAATACAAGCTCTGCTTAGTTTGGGACTACATGACGTTGGGTGTAAGATGTCCGAAATATTTATTTACTTAAATACGTTTCCATTTGAAGGGTAATAGGGTTTTAATAATAATGTTTTTGAATGCTGTTTAGTACGGAACAAGATAAAGTAAAACTGTTTTTTTTATTTAACGCCTGCCAAGCTGATTTTACTATGCCTGATGGAAAGTCTGAGTAAAATCCGTGGTAATATCCAAAAGTGGGGGTCGCCATACTCACTGAAAATGCAAGCAGTATGGTGACCCACATTATGGCGGCCTAATGAGATGCTTGATATTTGAGATATTTCTAGACCTATGATATAACGAGAGAGGACAGAACGTATCGAAAACGAAAATATACTCTTATATGTTTTTCATTACGCGTGCAAATCGTATATCACATCGCATAAATTTAAATTCTAAAATATCACAAGTTAAAAATGTTAATGCCATTAAAAATGCTCTATTAAAAAGCACCGTGCCCATAAAAGTTTGTTTGTGAAGTCTAAAATATCATAAGCAAACGGAGCCCTTAGCGAATCACAAAGCTTTGTATTTCTACTTTGACTACTTAACTTGCTAAAGGCCACTATGGTGCTTAGCTTACTGTCCTGCCAGCCTGAAAAGCTGGAATGTCCAATTACACCGCTACTCAAATAGCTATTGGTAGGTCTTTGTGTTCTTTAGCTTCTCTGTTATTTATATATAACAAGAAGCCTAATACGAAACTAAAATGGTGAAAAAAAACACTATGCTCACCAATGTCCTTACTCCATTTAGCTGCTTCAATGAAATACGAGCTATTGATGAAATAATTAACGGGTACTTTAAACGCTTGAATGTCATACTAAAATACCAAAGTAAGATCCCATATAGACGGTACAGGTTTTCTTTATTTTTTCTGGAAAGGCTCTCAGCATATAGAAATCTGGTTGATGGATGATATTTTAAGTTTCTTACCGCCAAAGAAATACCGGTACCCATATAGAATTCCTTTATCAATAATACCCCTATCAAAGCTATTTTCGTCGTTGATCATATGCTTTAAGTTCTTTCAAATCTATCACTATACGTATAGTTCGAATCAAATTGCATTCCATTGAAAGTAAGACCCCGAAGCAAATCGCTAACCTAGAAGGCACGGTACGAATACGCGTCTAATATGACAAAAGTCAACACATCCGAGTGCTTTGAGGGCAAGCTTTGACGAAAGGAGCATTTGCTCGCTATGCACGAGGTGTTATCTTAATCAGAACGCCAAGTCGCTTGACTGCGTGCCTATTGTGTGATCTCTTCCGCTTGGCTGGCGAGTGTGTTGAGGATGCTTAGACGGAGGTAATATTTTTGCCCTTTCCATTAATCTCTCCAAGCTTTAAGTTTTCACGGACGATAAGTGTAAAGTCAGCTACCCAAAGTAAATGTAAAATACTTGGAAATTTTAATATACAAACAAATATAACAAATTCTAAGGTGTCTTGTTAAACAGTTAAAAGAAAATATTGCATTTGAAATTTATAATCTCCATGTCTTATTAATATTACATACTCCTACAATTAACAGTTACATCTATAACTAAATTAAATCTTTACAAACGAAAACGAAAATATAATTTAATAAAAACTAGAAATTTTAAATCTGTTAGTTTAACCTATTAGTAAATTTTCGTTCCTTCAATAACAGACAAAAATTATCTTTGTAAAAGTAATAAAATTATATCTCGTAACCTTTCCACCTCACTTGTTAACTTCAATTGCTAAACGTGATGTGCCTAAAAAATGAAATTATAAAATTAACAAACGTTTACGAAACTAGTTCATTACATATCTGTGCTTTAATTACAAAGTTACGTCCGAAGTGTTGTCGCCGCGCAGTGACAATCAGCGTCGTGTCAAATATTTGTATAACAAAACTACAAGCAGAGCTACTGGAACAAACAGTGTACGTAGCGTAGAGTTGAAAAGGTAAATGAGATGCGCTGGGACATTGTCATTGTTTTAAGTCATACTGTGAGGACGTTCTACAGTTCACTTTTAATTTTAGCGTGAGTGTTGTTTAAGCACTGTTCACAGTATTAACGGATAGGGATTTAACATGTTAGTAATTATATTTTTTACAATCAATTTTTAAGGCAACGTTTCCTGTTTGAAAACATGTTAATAAGTAAATAAATACAGTTATCTGACACACAACGCCATTTATCTTCAAACTAAGCAGAGCGGGGTGACCGTTTGTGGCCTAAAAACGTCCAACGGCAAGGTTACGTAGCCACAACGTGGCTTGCCAGTCCCCAACTCGGCCACTCGGCACTCGGCCAGGGTGGGGACTTATACCTTAACCCCCTCCTGAGAGGAGACCCGAGCCCAGTAGTGGGACATTATGGGTTGTTCATTTGAAATATGTAAAATAGTACATATGTACATACTTATTAATATAATAGTACATAATACCCAAAGTCCGTAGAAATATTTCCAGATCATGGGAGGTGCCACTTGAAAATCAGCGTGGTCAAGGCAAGAGATGGAAGTTGTCCTTTAAAAAAAGAAACAAAAATAAATCATGAATGTTTGAGAAAATAATGGTATGGTAGTGTGGTGTATCCTTAATAATTAACTATTAGCCTTATTTCATTATATATACTTCCCTAACTGGTAAATTTTCAAACATAGTTAGGGGCTTGATTGATAAGCCAGAGTTTGAAACTTCGACCCGTATCGAAATTTATACGGACTTTAGATAAGCAGAGTTCCTATCATCTTTGTTCAAGGGCTTCTGTGACTCTCTTTAACTTCTTGTTCGACAATACAGTTGAAACTAGCAAAATGGACGTGAAACTATTGTAGATGGTATCTATCTATTAGTACTCTTTAGTAGAAGTACTAATAGCGATATACCATCCTTCATAGTTTCAACGAATAAAAGCGGGTATTTAATATTTCGACTTAGTAGTCAACATGTTATATATCCCCTGAAATTTCTTCGACTTATTATATGAAGTAAATTATATTCAGTTAAATTTATGACAAAAATGTATGACAAATATATTGGGTGTATCAATTCAATAAAACAAGTCAAATTTTTAAACAAATTTTTAACAAGCATTTTTTATGTTAAAATTTATTTTATTTGCAAAAATGTAGGTATACTGAGATCTTAATAATGTTATAACATGTCATACATCAATGAACATGACCCATTTACATTCTACGTCTACATTCTTCTACTCATTTTTTCAATCAGGCAGAGTAGAATCACTTTGGTAGGCTTATATATAAGTAAAAAAAAAGTCAACGACCAAAATTCATGATA
Source organism: Phragmatobia fuliginosa (assembly GCA_932526445.1). Lineage (NCBI taxonomy): Eukaryota > Metazoa > Arthropoda > Insecta > Lepidoptera > Erebidae > Phragmatobia > Phragmatobia fuliginosa. The sequence goes on along the minus strand of OW052074.1, from coordinate 9,614,892 downwards.
ACTGCTGTTTCTACACTACTTAAATCATTCATGGGTAGAGAAATTGTACTAGATTTATGGTTGATGCCAAATAATCATATATACTTTTACACCATGTGTACTAGGCATTATATTTTCTACTCGCTGAAAATAACCCGGCACTTGCATTCAATGTTACCTTATCCCTGCCCTATCCGCTGTCACAATTAATAATACGTAAAATATTCTCGTAAAGTATTTAAAATTTGTAGGATATTTCGTACATTCAAATCTACGTTTACCTAAAGCTTTTATTTTTAATTTAATTAGAAGCTTCTTGAATATAGTGCTGAAATGTTTATGTAATGTAAAAGAGAGTATTTTCAGAACTGATATGGTTGACTATAAATAAAGACGCCCATTATTTAATATAGTAAAAATAGTTAGTTATCTGATAGGCACTGTATTAATCACTAAATTGGGTTTTTGGTTTTAAATTTTTAATAATTGACGACCTTATTACTATATAAATACGTACGTCAATGTGTCGGGTGTTAACTCTAAACATTTATGTGTTAATTAGAATGAAAGCTCTGCAGTACATTGTGGTCCTTCGAGCTAAATATGAGATCATTCTTATAACACCAATTTTAAAATGTAAAGAAGAGAAAGAAAGAGTATTAAGTATGGTTGTTAGTTTATGGTAATAGTCGATTGTAGAAGTCATTGCAATAGTCATATTGTACTTGTGTGCATTTTACAGTAGTAAAATAATAACTTACTCGGATGTAAAGATTTTTTTTAGGATAGTTCGGACAATTAACGCCATCTAGCCCCAAAAACAAGGCAGAGGTCATGGTACTATAGGTACTAGAACACTAATAAAAATACATATGTACTTTTTTTTAAATAAATACATATCATACATCTATGTATGATATCATACATACATCTATGTATGATATCATACATACATCTATGTATGATATGTATGCATTTACAAAAAAGAAACACCCAAACTCCAAAACAAATATTTGTAGATTGTACAAAGAGGTCTGACCCGGGAATTGAACCCGAGACCACAAATACGCTACCACTACGAATCCGAGGCAGTCATAAAAATAAAATAAATGAAGTCAAAGAAATATCAAATGTAATCTCAACACTTTTAAGCTGACACATTTTTAAACACCTGGTTAAATGGGATTTATGTAAAATCTTTATCATAGCAGCAGCGTCGGTTACAAAGCGTTTTAATTTGTTCAAGTAATTTCTTTTCGTGTCATAAAATTTTGCAGTGGAGCCGAGACACCAACAAAAGAATGAATAATGACTTTATAAAACAAAGTTGAAATTTTGGTGAAACTTCCGCGGCTACACTACAGGGCCACTGTTATCTTGTGATTTGTGCCTTTGCTTTCCGTTGCCTTATTGCCGGATACCTACTTGTTCTGTTAGATTATTAACTTAGTGTTATAATTTGTATACAAAAGATAATGTGAACCTTTAAAACATTTCATTATTGTTAGTTCACAATGAAAGTTACGTGGTTGTTTCATCTCATGTTTCCACTATACGTCCAATGAAACGATTATTATACGTATGTACATCCATTAGTTTTTACGTTAGTACGATCACAGTTATGAAATAAATCTTAATTTATCGACTTTTCAAATGAAAATAATACTATTATATTACTCTATGTGTGTGTCTACTGAAATCATCTGTGTTCCATAGCATATATGTATATATAAATAAAACGATCTCCTATTATATATAGAAAAGTGCAAACAACATTACATATTTTTACACGTTCAAGTTGCAGGACTAAAATTTACTATGATTTTTAAAGATATAAAAATTGTTTTACTTTTACTTCTGAAACATTATTTTTAATTACAATCATAGTCGAATACTTCACTTCTTTGGCCAATTACTGTGTAATAAACGAATAAAAACTTTTCCAAACTTAATTCGCAAATAATTTATTGTTCTTGAAACCGTTTCCTAATATTAAATAGAACTTAAACCCCGTATTACATGCCTTACAGATGTGGCTTAAACAAATTTCAACTTATTATGGTTAAATATGTTTATTCTGCCCTTAAAAGTAACAAAGCCATGACTAATGAAGGTAGTTTAACAAGGAGGGACACTTCAGAAAGCCTTATTATACTTTTAGAAGACTCCTAACAGAGGAATTTTAAGTCGACACTTAATTTATCAAATCTCTGTTTTGAGGGCGCACTAGGGAGTATTTTGGTATATGAGATTAACAAAAATACTTTTCAGTTTATAATATTATGGTAAATGTACTTACTTATATGAATTTTGTCACTAACTTACCTGAATATATTAAATTTTTATGTTTGCTTCTAAAATGACTCTTCTTAGCCTGATGGAGAGCATGAGCAGAATTCAAGAGTGGTGGTGGTCACCGACCTCACTGCCAATGTGGATAATGCAACACGATGACCTACACTATGGCGGTCTAGTCAGATGCTTCTCCAAGCCCCACTTGCATGCAGCACCCGGGGTCATAGTAGAAAGGCATCACAGGAGCTGGCAGGGAGTTCCAGTCTTTAACTGTTCGGCACGGGAAGGAAGAGCCGAACCGCTTCATTCTGTGGCGTATTTCTTTCACTCAAAAGCGATGACTCCCAAGGCCATCACGTATTGTCCTGTAGAGGAAAGTAGAAGGTGGAATCAGTTGGTAGAGCTCTTTAGAACACTCCCCATGGTAAAAGTGATAGAGGACTGCAATAGAGACGACATCTCTTTTACTTTCTCATTCGATCCTTCGACATTCTCATTTAATTAAATTTATTTCTGAAAATCTATACTGAATATAAAATGACTGAATACTCAACAAAATGGTTGCTGTATGAAATATAGTACATTTTTACATGTTTAAAATGTATTAAATTTATGCTAATAGAAAATTAAAGTACTATGACTAAAATAAGTAAAGGACTAAAAGTTACTTGGAAATCATTATTGTTTTCTTCATAAATATTCTAAGTATAATAATTATCTAAAAAGTCTCGGTTTATATTCCCGGTTAGGACCAAATGTTTGTTTGATCCCCAAATATTTATTTCGGAGTCTGGGTATTTTCTATGTATAATGTGTAGGTATTTAAGAAAAAAGATATGTTTATATTAGTTGTTAAATATCCATAATACTAGTACAATATAAATGCTCTGCTTAGTTTGGAATGGCGATGTGTAAGATGTTCGAAATACTAATTTATTTATTTATTATCAACTAAATAATTCACAAACATTAATTAATAATTTTAAAGAGATGGAAATTTTTAATAAATCTTATAACAACACGTCTGGCGAACGTGGTATTAGTATTAATAGGCCTTAAGCCAAATCCTTCCCTAGGGAGAGTCCTTTGTCCAGCAATGGTGAATTTAGTATGGAGATATTTTGATTCTTGAGGAAGGACATTGTCTAACCTTTACTCTATAACATTTCTTCAAATATATTCAAAACCTTTTTGGTTACTTTTCGTTTTGTACTGAACAAAAATAAACGTTAAAATTTTCAGTGACAATATTTATTAATTTTATATATATTTTGAACGTTCATTAAGTTTACTTGGTAGCCTCACAAGTTTTAAGTAAAAAAATAATTTGTAGTTTAAAATCAAAAATCAAAGTGTAATTTGAAGCCATACAAATAAAAATGCTAGAAAGAATTAATTAAAGTAGCAGGTATACTTGTTCAAACAAACTTTCAAGTTCGAAGGGTTTTTATTTCACAAGATTATAACACTGGTTAATTTATTCTTGAAATTTGTCTCATCGTGAAAAATTTGCCGTCACAATTGCTAACAAAAGAATGAATAATAGCTTTATGAAACAAAGTTACATGAACGCAAACTTTAAAAGCTTTCAAGGGTGTGAATTATTATCTTAGAAACTTCTTTCTGCGATTAGTTGAGTTACAACATTTTGTTCTGTTTCAACCACAATAATTGATATAGAAATATTAATTAAAATAATTCATTAAACAACAAGTAAAGCGAAGCAAAAGTATAAAAGTGGTTGATATTTCTCTTAAGATATCTTTTAAAAGCTTATTCTGTTTATTATATTGTAATATATTATTTAAAAAGTTTGATATTTCAAAGCAAGCAAAGAATTCTATCTAATTTGAGCACTTTAGAAAAATGTCACTTACAATACAGGATACACACAATCTTATTTCCTAATAAATTAAAGAGTTAATATATATTTTCAGAAAAGAAACATAAAACCAGACTGCTTAAACATTTATAACTACTTCTAATTTTTATTTACCTAATGCACTGTGTAATGTGAGTAATTACTTGAATTATATAAACTACACCGATTACAACATTGCCTAAAGATTTATTGTTATTTTCTAAAGTGAAGACAATGTTTTATTAGATAATATTCGGACACAAAACTTTTCTGATTTGTTTTTTCTTATTATATAACACAACATTGATTTGAAATATTTCTTTTGACTTCCTATAGAGTGCAAAATAAATATTGCTATAAGTAATCAAATTGTGTTGTAAACAGACAGATGTCAAATCTTGTCTGTTTCCATGAGTTTCCGACGAGTTGTGAAAGGCTAGAAAGCTTGTAAGGAACAGTTATTGTCAAAGGACGATTGTAATGGTCGACACTCAGTGATATACAAATGTTTTAGAAATACACTCGGTTCCAAAAATTACGGGTCAGTCACAAAAATTGAAATACCTCCAGAACTGTAAAAGCTAGATCAATGAAATAAAAAACAGAATAAAGACTTTTTAGTTGCGCTTCTAATAGCATATTATTTAAACTGGTTGATGAAAAAAACTTCATTAGAAAAACAAAATTTAAAAAAATGACTATTTTTAAAAACAAAATTTTTGTTTCATGTCATTATGGATGCTTTCCATTTCTATTCTGTCACAAAAAAAATTATCGTGAACGTCTTCCACGTGCATAATTATTATTCTGTGAGGTGAAGCATGGCAGTCACGCTAGAGGAATGTACCAGAATCCTAACTTTTTTGGAACTTGGGCGGAGCCAGCGTGAAACAGCCAGAAACATTGGTGTATCTTTGTCGACTGTTCAGCGGGTAGTCCAGCGGTACCAAGAGACCGGATCACACCTTAGAAGACCAGGAAATGGCAGACCAAGATGCACAACGGCCAGGGAGGACAGACAACTGGTGGCTACAATGCTCCGAAATCGTTTTCAAACTGCTGTTGGTCTAAAAACTCACTTTATTCGCTTTGGTGGAAAGTATTAAATGAAGAAAGTGATGAAAAACAGCAAAAAAACAATCATAAAAAAATGTAATCTTAAGAAAAATATGACTACTTTAGTTTTTTTTTAATTTAAGATTAATATTGTGGGTGTAACTAAGTTTTATTTTATTTTTTATCTGTATAATTAAATTCTCAATTGAACAGTCTTCGTTTCATTAGGATGGCATACGTAGTTCGGGAGATATTCGGGTTTATGTGACTGACCCGTTATTTTTGGAACCGGCTTTATATAGGTAGGTATAATACGAGTATGTTTAGTTTATTACACCATAATCATTTCTTTTCTTTTTTTTAAACCCTAAAAACTTGTTAAAATCACACAGTTTATTATAGGTTGTCAAGGATTATTCAGCTGTAGTTTTTTATCAGGAATGCTGACATAAACCTTATTTTTAGGCACGTGATTACTGATAATTATAAATTCTTACTAAAGTTACTTATAGCTAGCTAATAGGTTCACTAATTTGACTTTGGCTTCATCGTCGATCTTTACGTTGTTTTATTCCGGTAACACATAATCGGGGTACTTTGAGACCGGCAGAATCCCATTCCCTCTCCAAATACAATTTCGCCCTTCCAGTAAAATAAAAACAGTTAAAAGCAGTGAGTGAAAATAGCAAGTCACTATTTACAGAAATGTGAACAAATTGTGGTTCTAACTTTACGGATAAGCCTGTGTCAATTACGTATTGAGAAGGGTCTCTTTTGGTTACGACAAATTGAATGGCCTAAGACGCAGCAGCCATTCAACTGACTGGCATTTTTTATTCTAAGGGCCGGATTATCTGTTTATATGATCCTATATTTTCTACTTTGTGAGTTGTGCCATAGTTATATTCTATTATCTTTTATTGATAAGTTACAATTTCGAATGAAGGTTCCAATCTTATATGTTTTAGTAGCTTTACTCGGTATCCTAAAGTAGAGGTCTCAACCGCTTTGCGAGTGCACATAATATAGCATGGTGACTTAATCAATCACACTATGACGGCCTAGTAAGATGTTCCTGCATCATTAGGCCTCCGATGGCACTTGTTACTTATTACCTATGGCTAACTATACTATACTAGGCTTTCAGATTAATTTTTCCAGAGGTTTTGTTTTGCACACTTTGAAAAGTCTTCAATAAGTAATCTGTGGAAAACGTAGTGGGTAGTATATTTACTAAGTTTAGTTTTTTTTTTAAAAACAAACCTATGTACATTTTATATACTACTGTTTGTGTTCCCTAACTGAATAAATAAATAAATAAATAAAGTTTTTGCGTTTGTTATAGATTTCTTAAGTTATCTATACATCATCAACAACCCCTATTTTCTCACTGCTGGGCTCGAATCTCCACTCAGGAGAGGGTTAAGGCCATATGTTCCTACGCTGACCGAGATTTTTTAACAAAATCATTTTTTTAAATTTCTGTCTGTGTGTCTGTATGCTTGTTCCGACTAATCTCTGAAACGGTACAACAGGTTTTCACGGGACTTTCACTGGCAGATAGCTAATGATGAAGAGTTTTCGGTTCTGTGTTTTCCAATCCCACTTACCTATTTTCCAATAATATATTTCCAGTTATAATAAGATGACCTGTCGGCGTTTGTACACCACAAAGAAGAAGGTTTAATGTATGTAAGAGTAGGAGATTAAGCGTTCAACAAGTTCACATAGTCCTGCTAAGTGAATATTTAGGTTTCTCATATATTATTTACTGAGATACATGTGTTATATCATGAATTTTACAAGACGACAGACTGAGTGAATAAGTTAACGGTAAGCCGCGTACATTCAACCACGAAATAAAAATATGATGTGTTTCGTAATAAATTCTTTTCATATTATGTGTAAATGTCGAATTATCAATCAATAGAATTAGTTGTCGAATTAATGAGAGTGTCGTTTATACTATAGCCAGAGTTTTACACCAGGCTAGATGTAGGACGGCCGATAGTTTTGTGAGTGTGACTGACAAGGAGATTAATAGGCGTGATAAAAAGAAGTCTTATTATTTTAAGGCTGAAACTGATTCAAACACAAAACTTTCAGATTTTTTTTCAGTACGAAATCGCATCTTTCTAAAGCGATTCAAAGAAATCGTAAAGCGATCAGACTTATGTAACCTGAGATACAGCTAACTAAAGCCATCTATTGGAAAAATATTGATTTTTTTTCTACACTTATTAAAACTCTCGGCATTGGCATTTGGTGTAACTTCTCAAAATACATTCTTGACGTTACACTCACTTGTACTTTTATTGCATTATTTAATGAAGTTATACAATAAAGATTTTGATTTTATTACAATATTTTTTATCTGACCGGTTTCGCCTTATGGCATTATATATATTTTTTTTATTATTGTAATGGAATAGGCGTTTGTCTTTCATCTCATATGTTTTATGTTCGAGTCAAGTGAGTTTAACTTCAAGATAAGGAGATTGTAAAAGTGAGGAAAGTCCGTGTGGTGACGGATTAAGAATACAGAGAGTCACCACCCCTATTCATCCCGCGGGTGTCGTAAAAGGCGACTAAGGGATAAACTACGCAAGACAACATCAATGCAAAGAGAAGGAAAACTTGAAACCAACCCTATACCAACCCGTCTGGCCAGCGTGGTATAGTAGGCCAAAACCTCCTTCTAAGGAGAGGCCTATGTCCAGCAGTGGACTGTTAAAGGCTGTTGATGATGATTGATGAAAAGTGAGTGAAAGAGAAAGAATGATAGGAGGATGATATAAAAAGAAGAAGACTGAAATAATAATATAATGATATAAAATATAATGACAAAATAATATAATGAATGTATGATGGGTTGAACGATGAGCTAACAAAGGAAGGGAGAGTGAATGGAAAAGAGTCTGTTGAGTTACTTTTATTGTGACTATTTCCCATTTTTAACCAACTTCAAAAAAAAGGAGGAGGTTCTCAATTCGTCGGAATCTTCTTTTTTTTATGTATGTTCGTGCGATAATTTCGTCGTTTATGAACCGATTTCAAAAATTCTTTTGAATGTGTTTGGAATGTGTGAAAATTGCATTGGAATGTGCGTAGCTTACAGGTAGTCCCATCGTCACCATATCATATCTAGTGAGTGACTACCTATTCCTAAATATACTATTTGGTAATTGTCTTCGTTTAAAAAGATGATAACATGATGGTTAAAGTTCCATGATTTAAACTAAAGCATTGTATACTTGTTCTACACCCAAAAACACACTTCGATTAGTCATAACGAAGAACGAGAATACCCAAAAGGTTTGCTTGATCTGTGTTCAAATAAAGTAATAAAGATTTATTTTACCTAAGTTTTAAAATAGTTAACGCAGCGTTTAAGGTCTTATTTAAACAATGCCAACCTTGCTGATAACGAAGAAAACGTACATCTGAAGATGTTGAATACATGTTCACATTTTTTTTTGTGTATCACTGAATACAGTAAGTTGAAAAACACTTCGTTTACAAAACATTGCAGTTACAAAAAAAGTACAAAAAAAAAGACAATCAGTTGAAGAAACCATTGACGAGCATTCTAAATTTCTTATTGTAGAGTGACGCCTTACAGCTAAACGGCGGCTTAATAATGACATTTACGGTCTTCAATGACTTTTTGTTTAGTTTCAACATTGCCTTTATATAAAATACCACAAAACCGCGTTGCCAAATAATTTTCTCTACTTTATTCTTCTAAATACATTAACTTTGAGCTTTAAATTTATTGTTATCAGATCATTATTTCGGCTTAGCTTTGGTTTTACAGGCTTTTGCATAAATATTTTGTTCTATTTAATTCATTCAGTAGGTTAAGAAAACAAAGGCTTGTTTGAATTTTGAAGTGAGATAATATTTAGTATTCGATAAGTTTTGAACATAAATTATTAATGAACAAATTATTGTAAATAATTGTTTAGTGTCAGTCACATTGCAGTATGATGACTCACAGTTTGGTGGCCTAGTGAGATGCTCCTTCATCATTAGGCATCAGGTCTCACACTCACCTACGGAATAGGACAAGACGAATGCATGCGTCATTTTTTAATTCTTCACTATGAGGGTGATCTGCCTGCAAGCTGGCTTATTCGTGCTGAAATCAAAGTGTGTTACCACGTTAAAAATTATTTAGTTTATCAAAAGTTACCAACAGATATCATTGACAATAGACATTCCCAGCCTCTCTTGATAGGAGGGTATTTTTGTATCATAACTTAATTCTAGCACTGTCAATATATAATGAGTACTTCTCTGTACAAGATCATAAAATAATAACGAAAAATAATTTGAGTAAGTTGGCATACTACATTGTGTTTAAAATCGTGGTGAATTGTAGGTTGTAGAGAGGTTACGACAGTAAATTACTTGCGAACGTTGCCTAAAACTTTATCTCGTTTCCAACCGAGTTGCGATCTGTATGTAAAACCTTTTGAATGCGTTGTTTGATTAAGTTTTATAAAATAATGTTTGTTTGTTAAATATTTGCAAGTATGTTTTAAATAATTTGGTGAATGTTTTTACGGACGACAGATTTTCATCATCATCATCAGCCCATCGCAGTCCACTGCTGGACATTGGCCTCTCCCATTGCACACTATTTGATTGATTTTGGGCTTCTCGCATCCAGATCCTGTCAGCCATCTTGTCACTCCACCTGGCCTGTGGGCGTCCTACACTACGTTTGCCAAGTCGAGGTCTCCACTCCAGAACTCTTCTACCCCAACGGTCATCAGTTTAATGGCAGTTTTATATAATGGCAAACAATGAAAATACTTTACGACAAGACTGACCCAGACTGCGCTTTTTTCTGCCTCAGATTCAGAAATACATTTTTTCCATGAAAAAATATATGTAAACAATTGTATGGGCTTGATACATTGATTTAGGGTTTTTTATATATCAATGGCTTCATAATGGATAATTATTGGAGTGCCTATCAATTGCAGCAACAATCGATTCCATTCTCCGGTAGAGATCTAAGAAATATATATATATATATATGTTTTGATAGGCATCAGAAGAGCGTTACATAAAGTAGGAAGAGTAAAATTATATTAAGTAGATATAATAAAATAAAATAAAAAGAAAAAGATATATTTAATGGTATTATATTTAAATCCACTATCCTGAGGTTTTGGGTTCGACACTGTTTACACTGTACTGAACTCGCTAAATTAAATCGCTAGTCGCATTACGACTAGCGATTTAAAAGTCCCAGGTTCGATGACCACGTGGGGCCAAAGAGTTTGAGTTTTTCTGATTATAAAGTGCTTAAAAAGTGCCCGTCGTTCGAAAGTTAGGGTCTCAACCTCCATGCCTCGAAGAGCACATAAAGCCATCAGCTTATTAGAGTGAGGGAATAGAGAGTGCATAAACACAGGCGCTATAATATCTCTTGTCTAGTCTATGTATCCTACGTTGCAACTGACTACCGTGATCGAAATTGGTTGAAAGTACAATTGAAATTTAATGGCAGTATCTCGTAGCGACACTCTAGTTATATGTTCCTTATTTTAACAACCAGTTAAACAGTACTCATATCTTAATTAAAAGTAAAAACAATAAACGAACGAAAGTAAAGTGAAACCTAAAATGTTCTGTATTAGAAAGCATATAGAACAATGTATGGCTTAACCCTTTCACATGAATACCTATCGGAAACATATCTGTGTAAAATCCCGTTATTAATAAAAGCTTATTTGTTAATTGTGAATTCCTAAACTCTCAGTTCAGAAACAACATAGCTGCTCAACTCAGCTTTGTTACAACGTAATGACTAATAACTGGATTAAATATTGTTAAAACCTTTTTACTTAGTTTAATTCGGAGTTTTTGAGGATTAACCTAATTATGTCGGGTTTTTGTTACGTGCAAGTGCTGGGTACCGTTCTAATAATTCAGTATTAAGAAGGTTGTTTTCATTATGTTGTTGGAGCGAAGTTTTCCGGTCGGTTTAGAGTATTTGGCTTCAGCTTATTTTCAGGTGCTGTAAGCAGGCAAAATGTATTTTGTATTTATTAAGACAAAATTTTAGATAACGTTAAGTTTTAATTAATTATAAGTTAATGAAAGTTGGCCTTGTAAAGCTTTGGTTAAAAAAAATTGTTTTAGGACGGATTGCTGTTAACATTAAATTGAGTACGCATACTTAGTTTGTTATACTTTCAATTTAGAGTTTCATGTTTCTGTAACAAAATTCTCTGCTCATTTTTCGTAGTGTGTAAAGAAATTACTTCTTGTGTCCCAAAATATAATGGATTTGAGTTGTACACCCGTAATATAATATTTACGAGTATTACAACATTCGTAGCTAAGATAATAACATTTCAAAGGAGAGGCCTATGTCAAGCAGTGGCCTGTTAAAGGCTGTTGATGATGATGATGAAGTGACTTTATTCTGCCTAATGAAAGTATGAGTAGAATTCAAGAGAAGTTGGTAGCCTTCATCGTTGTGAATGCACAAAATGCATCTTTGTGACTGCTATGCTTCTGCATTATTGAGCCTTCAGCCTCGCACTCATTTACGAAACACGGATTCTGTTATTTAAGTTTGGTCTTCACATACACACACACATATATATAAATATATATATTTAATAGTAGGACCACAGATATCAGCACAAATAGAGTGAAAAGACCGCCGATTGTTAAACTTACATATTTTGTCAGTATTATCATAAAAAAAAGTTTTTAAAAGTCACAATACCATATGTTTTTCTTTATTTTTCTAAGAGTTTTAAATTCCCGTCATCTGTAATTATAAGTTAAATATCATTGAAGCAGCTTCAATCCCATTCACAACATGCGATATCACTAGCCTTTGCTCTCTTTCCCTATCTTTTTGTCTTAACTCAATTTACCTTATTCCTTTATCCTGTTTGGATTATATCCCCAAAGAGAGATGGTATCGTGCACACGTCGGACCGTAAAAGAAATCAGAAATGGGGAGCATTTTAACACAAATGGGTTATTTATTTCTTTTAATGGTTTCTGAATCAACTGGTTACAAAAGGTGAAAAACAAGAATTAAAACGATTCAACTGTCTTCAAACAATAGCTTAACATTTGAAAGAGAAATTTGTTCTAAATACATAAGGTTTGTTAAATAACGTATACGTTTTAGCCCTGCTGTGGTGGTACCAACGTTTATCCGAGCGAATATCTCGGGAAGTATTTTATGTAAGCCAAATGAACGTTTTTCCGCTTAGCTGGCAGTGAGAAAGCCTTCCTCTCGTTATGCTAACCCATATTCATTTATTATCATTTTAGATTAGGCCTTCATTGTTACAACAAACCACATGAGCAATGTAATTGATCCAATAATAGTGTATTTTGTATTGTGTTTGACATAAACGGCTAGAAAAAGGAAGATACGAATATGTCTAAAGATATATGTTAACCAATTTCTCAGGGTAATTTCTTCAATGCGTTGATTTATTTTTCTATATTCTACTAGCGAATTTGAACCCTATTTTTATTAGGATGAATGATATTTGATAAAATAATAATAATAAGCTGGTGGTCTGCTTTATAATTTGAAGGCTAAGGTGGCAATATGGCTCAATATAGCTTTAATATCGCTTTGTTAATCTGTCAGCACGTTTTATCTCCTCACTCGTAATAGTCGTCACACATTCACAAAGTTTACTTAGATGAACATGTGAAAGTACAGCGATTTTAGTTTTGAATCATTTCAAAAATAGTATAACATGAATATAGTTTGAATGAAACCTTCTTTGTACCACTGCTCGACGTAAGCTAACTCACTCAGCTAACTTACTTTTATTCGTATGCCTGTCTAATATATTAGTATGAATAAATTATCTTACAAAACGACAACTTTTATAATTATTTACGAACGACAGCTTTGTCTCAAACAAGGCAGAATCTAGCCCATGGTGTAGCCAATCTGCGAATAAACATATCAAAGATGAATAAGCACCCAGACGCAGAACAAATAATCGTGATCATCACACATTAAGGTTAAAAAAAATTAAATGAGGAGACTTGAGCTTTAAATCAAAACTACAAATTGCAATTTTTTCAAATTTTTTTTTCTTCGATGATAAAACCTCAAAAACAAAGTCGTTACGCACCTTTCGATGTAAGCACAGTTTGTTCGCTGATGCGAGTTAATGATCGGTTCCCGCCTAAAGCGTTTTGCGAATATCCATTTAACTTTTATCATAATAGTTAGTGCGCCTCACAGACCTTTTGAAATATCTAAAAAGAGGTTAATCTCGCCAATCATTTTTGAGGTAACGATCACATAAGCGGTAAAAAAACCTAATGATCAAATAATTTATTTTACAAGTTTTCTTTGAACGGTGTTATTAGTTACGATGTTCTATGTTAGAAAGTTGACTCATCCAACCATCATTGTAACAATTTAGTGATCTTAAGATTTACTTTGTTATTAGATCACAAGGGAAATAAAAATTAAGTTTAAGATTGTGTCCGTCACCGTATATGTTTTGTTTTATTTATGAACCTGCCAAAGTGGCTCTACTCTGTCTGATAGAAAGCATAAGTAGAATCCAATAGTGGTCACCATCTTCATTGTAAATGTAGGTAATGGTAGCATGATGACCAACACTATGGCGGATTATTGACATACTTCTGATTCATTGAGCTTTTGGTCTCGTACTCGCCAACAAAAAACCGTTAGAGAATAGTACTGGCCTGCTCGAGTACGGGTTTCCCGTCCGTCCGCAGTAGTGACCAACCGCGAGGGGGCGGCGTCCGCGTGTGACCGGACGTAGCCCAAATAGAGAGTCAGGATTGACATGGTGCCCGCAACAGTGAGGGCAGGCGCTGGGAGGAGTCCAGAAGGAAATTCCTTCCAAAATACAGGTGCAGAGAGGGTCACACCGTGTGGTTTTAGTCGGTCCGAGTCAGACACACCACCCCGCCGTAAACCCCCGATGGGGTGACGGTCCGTGGGGTTTTCCACACGTTCAAAAAAAAAAAAAATTGTCTGCTCGAGTAGCCCGTTCGTACTGAAATCAGTGTGGCTCCACTTCCTTTATATGTGTGGGAATCTTATGTTCACCTAACTTTTAATATTTTTAATAATTGTTATATGAGGTATTATAGAAAGAATTACGATTGTGTCCTAGTTGTAGGTGTTGTATTTGTGTGCTATATACACGTACATACATATATTAAATGACACTTCTGATTTTTTATGAATCTTACTCCATGGTAAGATCTAACAGAGTTTTGGATTACCTCATTAAATAAAGCTTACATAAAAGTTAAAAATAAAGTGTATGTAGTTTAAGCTGTGGTAGGCATTTCGTGGTACGAAATTTAAGTTGATCAATAACGGAAGCAGAGGAGATTAGCTCGGGCACGTTTTCGCCGTGAACGTTTTAGGGCATCGATAAGAGGCCAGAACAGGTCATCATCATATTTGTATGCCTATTTTTTTGATAAACAGATTGAAGATAGGTCAACGTTAAGTTTAGAGTGCAGACAGAGCAAGAGGCTTTGTCTTGCTGTATCTTAAAATGACATAACATAACATAATGCATGAACTTTTTGTTACAACATTGACTGTATGAAAAGATTCGAGAGTGCCACTTACAATTACATTAAGATAAGATGATTAACTCATTACAGGTAAAATGAAAAGTACCAACTTTTTTTTAATTATCTTTAATTCTGTATTGTTTTATTTTATATAATTTATTTATATAATTTATTTCTATATTTTCATCAAAAATTATCACATTAGTAAGATAATACTTTTCAAAATACTTAAATAGTATTATGTTTTAATAAAATAACTTAAAAGGCCCCTAAAATTTCACTAGTTATTTAATTGACAAACAGGAATATGACTGTACTCGATTGAGTACAGTGACTTCTAATGGGCTTCTAATTCTAATGATTTTTATTTTGTTATTATGAGTGAGTAACAGAAAAAAAACATCGAGCAAATATTCTACTTTTTAATATTATTATTATTATTGAAAATAATTTAAGCATGGATGTATGCATGCTTTTTGTTTATCTTTTTTGGATGAAACTTACAGTAGCATAGCTTGTAGATCAGAATAATACATACATTACTATATACCGTTATTACCCCCATGCAACGGGTAAACCTGCGAGCAAAAACAGGTACAAAATGAAATCATTATTTTACTTAATTTTGATAAACATGTATTCAACGATAGGGATTATTCTTAAATATTATAAATTATTCTTTGAAATTGAATATTTTTTTAATTATTCAACAGCAAATTAATTGTTCTAATCTAACTATATCAATAGTTACCGTCACTCCTTCCTTACAATTGTTGAAGTTAGTCTTGAATCACAAGTTGTGTTAGTTGAGTCACGCTGATTTCAGCACGAATGGACCGGCTCAACCGGGGCAGTACTACCCTCACACAGAAAACGTAAAGATTTTTTTATAAATTTATGTTACTCACTCTAAATTTGTTATTGTCAAAAGTGCTACACATTGCAAAACAAATAGGTATATTTGAATTTAATAACTTGATTTTGCATCCGTAGAGATTTGTAGCTATCAGCTATGGCCTGCTACAAAAATGTTTTTTTTACTGTTTTCCTCATACAAATAGCAGATAGAATAATTGCATTGAATATTTAAACAAAAAATTACTCACAATTTATTAAAATTTGATAAAATAGTGTATGCGACTGCTAATCGAAAGGTCTCCGGTTCAAATCCCGGCTCGGCCCTTAAGTGTTGTTGGGTTTTTCTTTCATTAAATACTCAATATCAGCCTGGAGAATGAAAGTCTGGCGGTGATTCATGAACATCTATGTCAATTGTTATTGGGAATTCAGTGATCTGAAATGTACTAACAACAATGTTTAACCTTCGAATTTCATTTTTCCCTTAGGACTGATGAAAGTCGCTCCGTGGAAAAACTGATGATCAGGTTGAACTAGTAGCCGACACCAAATAATATTGGGAATAACGGCCAGGAAGAATGTCTTTCGATGTTGTAATCTGCAAGCAAGAAATATGCATGACCATCTGTAAACGTTCGTGAGTATATTAAGCGATGTAAAGGCAATAAACTAAGGCTAAGGCGTGACGCACGCGAGACATTAACGCACCACCCTCTGACCCTATAGCTTTTTGACAGTCTGCCCTTTACGTTATATTATGGGTCAACTTTTCAAAGAGGTCATGCTTGTCTTACCTTTCCGGTGAACATATATGCACCCATCTTCGTTGATCTGTTGAAGTAACTTCAGATATTCTAAATCAACTTCAAGCCCATGTTCACAAAGTTTCGGTTCATTAAGTCCAGTTTTGTTTGGTCAGAATTACGGTTAGATCTGAAAGCGATTAATATCGTGTCTAAGACACAAATCCTCATAGAGTTTGCAAATAGTATTGACTGCCTTATTGGTATAGTGGTTAGCGTATGCGGCTGCTGATCAAGAGGTCTCGGGTTCGATTCCCGGGTCGGATCAAATGTCGGAACAAAAAATATGTTTATGTATTTATATCGGTTGTCTATTACCCATCATATAAGTTCTGATTCGTTTTGGTCTAGATGGCGCTGTATATAAGATGTTCGAAGTATTTATTTATTTAAAAAGAAACATTGGAAATATCAAAACGAATGTAACGAAGAATATATTAAAATATAATATAAAACTTCAAAACGTTTTGTTAACTTGAAATTAACACAAGACTCAAGGCAAGAAATACATTAAAGATAAAATAAAACATGCTTTGATGGCCAACTAAATTAAAGACTTAAAAATATTTTTTGATTGTGAATAGGCGTGGGGTGGTTGACGTCAAACATTATAAATATTTACTCATTACTACCTGCTTGTAAAAGTAGAGCTATTAAGATATACAGTTGAAGGAAAAGTATGGAATGAATTACATGTCTATTAACCAAAAATACTGTAAACATCATTATGATATATTACGCGTTTCTGTGAAGCCTATATGTTGAATAACCTCTCGTAAATATAAAATGATATATGTTCTATCTTGTTATGTCTGTGATTGTGGTTTGCTCTTGCATCAGTGAGCACGAAATGTTCACTTGCTCTTCTGGTCTTGCGTTATCTCATTTATCCACTTCACTGGAGTTTAAAATGTAGTAATTCATTTTTCGGTCTTCAGAGGTTCTTGCGTAAAGTAAAATTATACGTACGTTTCTTGTAGTAATAACAATGTACTGTTAGGGCAAAGAAAATACTTTAATGTTAGTTCAGTAAATGCTTGTGTCATTTTTAGCACAAAAATTTTAGGGTCTAGTAAATTCAGTAGAATTCGTGCTGGCCTCGGAAGCCACCGCTTCAGAGTGGTTGACATACGCTCTCGAACTAAACGGTTCGGCTCTTCCTTTCTGTGCCGAGCAGTTAAAACCTGGAACTCTCTACCAGCGCATGTGTTTCCTCCCTTCTATGACCCCGGGTCCTTCAAGCGGGGCGTGAAAAAGCATCTTACTAGGCCGCCATAATGTGGGTCACCGTGCTAAACTGGACGTCGTGGCAGTGAGGATGGTGGCCTTCACTTCTGGATTCTGTTCATGCTTTCCATCAGGCAGGGCAGAGTCATTGTGGCAGTTAATATAAAAAAATAAAATAAATAAATAGAAAATACCGTTTATACAATGTCCACTTTGGATAAGGAAATGACTCATTTAAGTTATAAGGTTGGTTTCAAGAATATCAAGATTAACCCGTCACTTGGTCGTCAAATATGCAGAAATAGATCGAGCAAGAGAATCTGAAAGAGGTGTGTCAAAGAAGAAGATGTACCTGTGACGATTTATCCTTACTAATATTATAAATGCGAAAGTAACTCTGTCTGTCTGTTAAGCTTTCACGCCTAAACCACTGAACCGATTTTGATGAAATTTGGTATAGAGATAGAACTAAACTTGGGAAAGGACATAGGCTACTTTTTACCGCGATAACCGACATACACGCGGGCGAAGCCGCGGGCGGAAGATAGTGTTTGTATATGTGTTCCCCGTCCTGCGCATCCAACAATAAAAGCTAATTATTATGTTTTAAAACATTACAAGTATTATAATTAGATTATACATGTTTCTTTTAATTTTTATTTGAAGCCTACCAATGTGACTCCACTCTGCCTGATGGTAAGCATGAATGTAATCCAAGAGTGGGGGCCACCAGTTAAACTAGCGAATCACCATCCAGTATGATAGTGATTCGCTAGTTAAATGATCTGTAGTATTTTATACATAGCCTAGACTAGAGATATCACTAGTTGTTTACAACTTAATTTCCTCCAACGCGTTTGAAAATGATTTTATCCAGTGTGAAAGACACTTGATACACTTAACGATGCACTTAGTTTCTGTTAAACAACCGTCATAACGATATTGAAACTCAAACGGAGTGTGTATTAGACAGTTAACTGTTGAATTAATTCAATTGCAGCTTGTAAAACAATCTCTTAATATACCTACCTAAGGCTGATAATAGCTTAAAATAAAATGAAAACTTACGGATTCTAAAGTATATATTTGTATATTTTGGTTTTACACAGTTGCTAATTTCCAGATTTACTTTATGAAGCGGACAAAGCTTACATGTTCTTTAAATCACAAAGTATAGGTTTTCCTATACATTGGTGCTAAGGAATGATGATAATGATATGAAAGAAGAAAAAGAAGGACGAATTGAGAACCTCCTTTTTTGAAATCGATCAAAATACATTTTTATTATCATCATAAACGAAATACTATTTCTCTTGCGTATTATCTAGTTATCAGTTATACAATCGTCTTATTTAATATAATTAAAAATAATATGTACATCAATAATAAGTATTAGCGACAGAAACATAAGTACAATCGAAGAACAAGAGTAACACGTTTTTAAATTGTTTCGTAAGATAACAGTTTGTGAAGCTTTGTTTGAGGTCTTCAGGCGGCTTAAAAATATCCAACGGCACGATTACGTAGCCACAACGAGTCTTGCCAGTGTGGGGACGTATGGCCTTAACCCTCTCCTGATAGGATACCAGAGCCATGTAGTGGAACGTTATTGGTTGTTGATGTTGATGAAATAATCACCTACTGGACCAACCACTTGAAGTCTGAGGTTATCGGGGTTCAAAGAATTAAAAAAAAAAGTTAAAACGGTCAGAATGACCATGCACCTTGTCACGCAAAGAAAGTACACATGAAAAATAAACCGTAAATACTATACATGCGATTATTTAAATAGTTACCTTAATGACTACGAGGGCTTGACCTCATTTCTGTTATATTTTAGTCTCGATTCTCAAAAACTATAATAATAATAATAAATAATAAATATTTTGGACATCTTACACACAACATCATCTAGTCCCAAAGTAAGCAGAGCTTGTGTTATGGGTACTAAACAACTGATATAAATACATAAACATACTTTTTTTTTTTTGTAATTACATACATATTATACATACAAAAACACCCAGACTCCGAAACAAATATTTGTGTATTACACAAATATTTGGTCTGACCCGGGAATCGAACCCGAGACCTGTTGATCAGCAGCCGCATACGCTAACCACTAGACCAACAACTATGATTGATGAAATACTCTTGTTTACAACCAAAACTCAACCTGAGCTTTTGGGACAGAATGTCGTGTTGTGTGTCAGATGTCCGATATATTTATTTATTTCAAATTCGAATTGCGCTAAAGGCGAAATGCTCATCTGTTATACATCGGACTTAAATATAATAAACTGTGATAAGACTCAACCTAGGGTACCCGACAATACGAGTAAATGTACTGAATTCGTAGATTGATTATTATTTTATCATGCGTACATAAAAAAAAACTTTATGCCCAAAAAAACAATGTCTCAAGTCCAAATATTTACAATGTACACAGTTTGGAACCATGGTAGCAAAAACTCGTAAATTGATTATTCGATATCGAATTCACTGGTCCACAGGGTGGTATTCATCAATTTTGTTTAAAATGAATAAGGAAAACGGTCTGCAATCTAAAAATATTGGTTTTCAATTAAAAATCATAATAAAAGTGCAGTGAGTCGAGAATAAATCAAATTGAAGATATAATAATAATATTTTTGTGATAAATTTATGAAACCGATTCAATTAGTATAAGAAAAAATATGAAAGAGCAGAACAGCGAATCTATTCAAATAAATATAATTAAACTGACTGTAGTATATACTTAGATGAAAGTATAGATAATATGCAAACAAGTATTAAAGACTTGTAATTTATCTACTTTCGAATTTTGCTTGTGGTTTTAAAGGGCGTATGGCAACTGGTGGATTGTTTCATCCGTGGGGATTTCCACACGACAAAAAGCGAACAGAACTTTACTATTAATTTTCTGTTTTTAGACTTTCGCGACTTTTACACATACTCATGTTTTTACTGTAAACGGGACTTATTCGCGATAATATTATAAAGGTTACGATACCTTCTATTTTCCGACGTTTCGAACGGGTTATACCGCTCGTGGTCACGGGTAGACTGATGTGAGCTTAGCGTCGCCTTCGTGATGTGCAGGTTGTGTCTACCCGCACTTGATCACATTGATTTCTTGTAGTGTCGATACCCCTACACACCACACTTATAATATCTGCACGCCTTATTTCATCTTTCCGATGGTGACTACACCCGCTGATGACTGGATTCCACGATGTTGATAGTCGGTATCCGTCTTCCCGGTTGAAATTTTTGTGTTTTTTGATTTCAACCGCTTCACGTACTATTCGGCGAAAATAGTTCCGATCTGTGGAGAGGACCTGCGGGTCGTGTAGTTCAATCCAGTGGTTCGGTCCCGATTCCAGCAGGTGCTCTGCGATGGCAGACTTGTTTGTTTGGCGGTTTTTTACAGCTGCGATATGTTCCTTCGTTCGTTCCGCTATTGTGCGCTTCGTCTGACCGATGTAGGAACTACCACAACTGCAACTCACCTTGTATGCTCCGGGTGTCTGCAGCGGTATGACATCTTTGGGTGTCCTTAAGCACTTTACTACCTTGGAGTGCGGACTATACACAGTTTTTATGGCGTACTTTTTCAGTAGCGTGCCAACTTTGTCCGTCACTCCTTTTATAAACGATAGAAAGGCTGGTACTCGGTCTACCCTAGGCTGCGCCATCGTCACCTTGGGGCGGCTTGTAGTGAAACCATACCTGTTACGTCTTAGTACCTCCTGAACATGAGCGAGCTCGGCGTCTAGATGTTCAGGGTCACAGAAGTCGTGAGCTCGGTTATATAAAGATGTAACTACGGACCGCAGGTGGAGTGGATGATGGTGGGAATTGGCGTGCAGGTACCTGTCCGTATGCGTGGGCTTTCTGTAAACAGTGTGTCCCAGCGTTCCATTATGTTTTGCGATTAATTTTACGTCGAGGAAGGCCAACGATCTGTCTCTTTCCATTTCGTATGAAAACCTGATGTTCTGGTGTGTGGAGTTCAACATACTTAAAAATTGTTCTACTCGCTGATGGTCACCTTTCATTATGCAAAAAACGTCGTCGACGTACCGCTTCCATAACTTTACCTGGGACGTTTGTGGGCTAATGACTTCTTCAAAGTGTTCCATCCAGATGTTGGCCATCACTGGTGCAACCGGGCTACCCATGGCCACACCGTCGATCTGGAGGTAGTACTGCCCGCGGTAAAGAAAGTAGTTTCCCTCAAGCTAAGCTCACATCAGTCTACCCGTGACCACGAGCGGTATAACCCGTTCGAAACGTCGGAAAATAGAAGGTATCGTAACCTTTATAATATTATCGCGAATAAATCCCGTTTACAGTAAAAATATTAATTTTCTGTTTTAAAATACTATTGAATTTGTGCATGGATAAGTCAATTATTCGAATACATTCAAACAAATATAGCTAATTTATTCTTAGCTAATTTTAGGTTTTATGATACATCAATTTCGTACCAGGAAGATACCCGTATCTAGAGACAGTATTTGATAAAAAAATAGACAGCTTCGTTCATAGTTAGAGCGAGAGAATAATTTATTGTTTTATTTAGTTAATGGAGTAGAAAATGTGAGCTTAACAAAAACAAACTGGTTTCCGTAATTTTACCCAATTGTTAAACCAGTTGGAAGAAAAATATTTAAATGTTTAATTGTTCAGACATAAAAAAATGCACCTTTATTATGTTTGAGTTAGAGTTATCTTTAGGACTATAAATTTAATTGTCAATGTTTGGTTTTTACATAAAGCCGGTTCCAAAAATAACGGGTCAGTCACATAAACCCGAATATCTCCCGAACTACGTATGCCATCCTAATGAAACGAAGACTGTTCAATTGAGAATTTAATTATACAGATAAAAAATAAAATAAAACTTAGTTACACCCACAATATTAATCTTAAATTAAAAAAAAACTAAAGTAGTCATATTTTTCTTAAGATTACATTTTTTTTATGATTGTTTTTTTGCTGTTTTTCATCACTTTCTTCATTTAATACTTTGTATTGCCTCCACGAGCTCTTCTGACAGCTTCCAGGCGATTAGGCATGCTGTACACCAAATTTCGGAGCCGGTGCTGAGGAATACCTTCCCATTCCTCCACCAGTGCTTGTATGAGCTCGGGAAGCGTGATTGGTGGGGGGTTTCGACCTTTCACGTATCTCTGAAGCTCGTCCCAGGCGTGCTCGATGGGGTTTAAGTCCGGGCTTCGCGCTGGCCACTGCATGAGTTCGATACCGACCTCTTCAAGGTAGTCATGTACAATTCTGGCGGTATGGGGACGCGCATTATCATGCATTAATATGCCATGCCGGTCCATCCTGGCCATGAAAGGACCTACATGTTCATTGAGGATCTCTTCCACGTACCTCTCTGCATTTAGAGTTCCATTTTGAATGAGCACCAGCTCGGTGCGGGCCTCAGCAGAAATCCCAGCCCAAACTTGTACGGAGCCTCCACCGTACGCCACTTTTTCCTCCACACACGCTTGATGGAAGCGCTCCCCTGGTCTTCTGTACACCAACTGCCTACCATCATGCTTATAAAGCATGAATTTAGACTCGTCCGTGAACATTACCCTAGACCAATCGTCTAGTGTCCAGTTTAGGTGTTCGCGCACGTATCTCTGTCTTGCAATTCGATGTCCCCGTTCCAGTTTGGGGCCATTTGCGGGCCTCAATGGTTTCAAATTTGCTTCAGCAAGACGTCTTCTTACTGTTTGAGCGCTTAAATTGCCACCTCCAAAGCGAATAAAGTGAGTTTTTAGACCAACAGCAGTTTGAAAACGATTTCGGAGCATTGTAGCCACCAGTTGTCTGTCTTCAAAAATAATGTATAAAGTTAGCGTTGTTTTGGACTACAATATATTTTCAAAAATCAGCTTCTGTTCAGTGATCTCATAAGAAGACGTAATGAAAGATAAAGGAGCATGTTCAAGTTCTCATCATTAATCTCTTAGTTTTTATTCATGCTTTCCATGAGACAAAATAAAGTAACCTTGGAATGTAAAAGTAATTCCGGTCGTTGGTATACCTCCCATACACCGATGTTACACTGCTCGTGGTCACGGGTATACTGTCTTCTTCTTCCTAAAATCGTGCCAACGACGTTACATTCGCTAATAATAGACCAACGACATAGTTATGATTATTTTCCAGATTATAGTATCATATAGTATTTATAGTATTAGTGAATATTTGCTGTGGTTAAGCTTTTTAAATTAAAAAACTTGAAAAGATTTTATTATATGATTGCTCATAAAAAATAGAGAAGTTCAGCTCATCGTCAAAAAAGCGTCCGTCATTGTATATTTTGTAATTTTCCAACTCATTTTATAAAGGACGTCTTCCGAGCGTAAAATGTTCTTTCATTTTAAATTAGTTTAGCTGCTCCAAAAATGGCCGCCGAGCTCCATAATCTCTTAATACTACGTAATCATTCCAATTCAGCTGTTTATTTCATGCAAACAAATATAATAATGCTGCTTTTCACTAAGAGAGTATATTAGTTGATTTCGTTTCTGTACAAAGTCTGAGTAGCCTCAGAATTTGTACTTGAGCAGAACAATTAATCATGTTTAGTGATGCTGAAACTCACTCAAAATTCGGAGAGCAACGGCTTGATACACGTATGAATTTATAATGATATTTGCCATTAAGAATTGCTGAAAGTAATAAATACTATTCACATTTATTTTTACATATTAAGTTCCTATGATTTTCGTATTTAATTATTCTATTTTGATAACTAATCATACCTTAGACTTACGAAATTCAATTTATGTAGTAAAACGTCAGTAACTGTAGCGGGATTGTATGCCAGACTTTCACTGTGATTTTTATTTCATCATCATCAATCATCGTCAACAGCCTATAACAGTCCACTGCTGGACATAGGCCTCTCCTTAGAAAGGAGGTATTGGCCTACTATACCACGCTAGCCAGACGGGTTGGTATAGGGTTGGATTCAAGTTTTCCTTCTCTTTGCATTGATGTTGTCTTGCGTAGTATTATAAATATATGTAGTCTTATTACTGCTTTAATATTTTGTTTAAACTTAAAGTGACACAAGCCTCAAGTAACTTTTAATTGTTTCTACATCAAAATTTTGTTTTTTCGTCTTTGAGAATTAGTCAAATGAAAATTATTAACAAAGGTCTACTCTGTTAGAATTAAAATAATACAAGAATTTACACATTTACAATCTGAACTGAAGATCAAAGTCAAGTGTTTTTAAGCAGTAGAACATTTCGTCGAAACACAAATCTTTTTTACACGCCTTAATGTTAATAATCCTCATAAAACACTATTCTCAAAGATAATCTTCTTAACTGAAGATCATAACAGCTGTTAAGGTAAGATTGTTTATCCCTTAAAAATAAAGAAGGTATTTAAGAAAAGAAGATAATATATTTTTATAAAAAAAATGAGGTTTAATAAATGTTAAACGAATAATTTTTTGTCGAAACATATTTATAGTTGCTTTTATATAATAGAACAAGCTTAATATAAAAATTAGCCACGCATAGAATAGGGTTCCGTAGTCACCCATAATGGTTTTTAATTTAAAATCGTGTAGAATAGATAATTGTTTTGTTTATTTATTATTATTTTTGTACGAAGTTTCCAAGTGAGTACATTTTACAAGTTAGGCCTCTATAACTTCTAAAATAAAAAAGTCATCAAAACCGCTATAGTTTTCCTTGAAGCCATTTAGCTTTTAAAGGGGGGGGGTCTTGTTTTTTTGTAAAATGTTCTTTAAAGTTGAATAACTCATAAACGTATACCTTAATCGAAAAATGGTTTTAGTAACCTCATAATGTTTTAAAAAGATCTATCTAAAGATACCCCACATGATGGTGATCCCACATGACACCCCCTAATGATACCCAAAAAAAAAATCATCCCCACTTTACATGTAGGGGAGGTAACCCAAATTAAAACATTTTTCATAATTTTATTGTAGCACTTTGTCCATGTAATTACAATATATATTCATGTAAAGTTTCATCTTTCTATCACCAACCGTTTGGGCGGTAGATCGGTGACGTACGTACGGACGGACATGACGAATCTATAAGGGTTCCGAGTCATGAATTACGGAACCCTGGTTTAAACACAAATTTTAGTTATACAAATTTAACTATTTATGCATATGACGAGCTTGCTGATCTAGTACCTACCTGACAATTCTGACTGCCAAACTAGAGCTTATGGGTTCTGGATGGGTATTGGGAAAATCAGCTGTGCAATAATCGTCCTTTCTCAAATTCTAGACTATCTGTGTACCAAATATCATTAACATCGGTGTAGTTTTGGGGTGAAAGCGCGACAGGCAGAGCTAAGAACTAATATTTTCGAAATTTATTTCAATGGGGACAGCACACGTGGGACAGCAATTTGATAAATGTCCATTTATAAATAGTTACGCCCTTTTTATAAATAGAAATACCTTGTTGTCGCTAAATCTGACAGTAAAGGTGATGCTAATAAAATTATGTTTACAGTACATTAATTTATATAGTAAGGTCAGTACGTACTGTCATTCTGTTCATGGACTCCTGCAAATAACTCTTGAGAGGTCGGTCAAAGAGGAGGTCTATAGGTGCTATAAGTCGAGAATAAATATGATTAAAGGCCCATAATCAAGTGAACTCAAGTGATTGGAAACAATTACCGAGGGTAAGCAACGACGGCGCGGTCAGTACCTAGATGGGTGACCGTTTGTGGCATGATGTGATAAGAGAGTTGCCGTGATTCGGTAGTCACGTTAAGTCGTGTTTTGATAGTAGATGAGAGACTTAAGGCCCAATGATACAGTATACTTTTTTAAGAAAGACAATTCACGTATTAATAAATATGTATATAATGTGTCGCTGGAGACTTTACAAACATACATGATGTAATTGAGCCACGCTGATTTCATCACGAAATGGCCAGCTCGGCAGTACTATACTAACCTCACACAGAAGATCAATCTGAAATGACAGTATTCGACCGCAGGCCCAATCATACTACGTCATTTTCCCTGCCTTCGTAGAATAGTAAAAGTTTCAGAGATTATCGGGAACAAACAGACAGACAGACAAAAAATCAAACTTTGATATATTATAATATTGATATACATGTAGTAAAAAACTGTTCGTTTCATATTACATACAGACACTCCAATTTTATTTACTTGTATAGATGGTAAGTCAGTACGATGTCTGGTTTCAGGCATAATAAAGGAACGGAATATGACATGGGTTCTTACTGGTTCCTTCAGAAAGGCTCCTTCGTCGCCGGACGCATTATCAATATACAATTAACGGAAACTTAGGATATGGGTATATACATAACCTTATATTAATGTGCCTTAAAGATTACAATGAAGATAGTGTTCCAACCCCATGGAGGGGTTCATGAAGCATGTAGTATAAGTGTTTAAACATTTGTATTATATACTCACGTGTTTTAGAAGGCATTGTAATCTTTTTAATTTTATCGCAAATAAGTCCGGTTTACAGTAAAAAAAAACATTAGTATGTGTAAAGGTCGCGAAATATGCCGAAATCACATTTCACATGTTTTAAAAAGTTTCCTGGGTGGAATCAGTCGAGATACCTTGAAATATATGTGTATTTGAAAGTTAACATACTTAAAAATCTATATTATTATATAAACGGGTAAAGGTTTAGACATTTTCACGTTGAAAGGGGTAATCTAATAAATAATAATAATAAATATTTGGGACATCTGACACACAACATCATCTAGTCCCAAGCTAAGCAGAGCTTGTGTTATGGGTACTAGACAACTGATATAAATACATAAACATACTTTTTTTTTTGTAAATACATACATATTATACATAGAAAACACCCAGACTACGAAACAAATATTTGTGAATCACACAAATAATATTTGGTCCGACCCGGGAATCGAACCCGAGACCTCTTGATCAGCAGCCGCATACGCTAACCACTAGACCAACGAGGCAGTCAAGTCAATAAGAGGTAATATGCTAGAATTTCAATATTTATGATATAATTAAAAGAGTTGCTTAATCACGTACTGAGCGCGCTATGTATCCACGTAGCAACGGTAATAATAATTCACGTTGTTTCATGCCACCTCCGCTCATCGACGTCCTCATAGCGCTGTATATGTTTTCTTTTTACTCAAATATAATATTGTGTGGGCAGAGATAAAAATATAGAATCAGGCTTGTATTTTACTATTGAAGGTCACATCATTATTATATAAGCGTCGGGCTTCTTTTTATAAATATATGAGATCTTGTTGTATACTTGTCAAAAATTACTTTATACTCTATGAATACGTGTCTGTTTTCTGTGAATTCGTATAATCGGATTAAGAATAAGAAGTATCACCCCTATTTATTATCATCACGTCGTTAGAGCCCATCACGGGAGAAAACTATGAAGATTACAGTTTTTTTTAAAAGCTTCTCGCGCCTTTGGCATATACATACTAAGTAGTGAGGAACTTTACAAGCATACATGAAACAGATACAAAGAACCGCCAGACTCAGAACGATAATTTGTGGGACACACAAAGTATTGTTCTATGTGGGGTTAATCCACTAATCCACTAGGCCAACCGTGTAGTCAAATTATTGCTGTGTTGCGCATGGAAGAAAAATTTGACACAAATTCTACCGAGGGTAATTTGGTAGAATAAATCCTCCTATCTAAGAAGGCAGCTTCTAGAAGTCCATTGATGGAACTTACGCCCAGCAAATAAATGTTAACAGCTGTTGTGGTCAAAATGAAAACATGTCAATAACAGCTAATTATGATTAAGCAGATCACAATCTGTGCAACATCATATTTAGGGTTTAGAAGATCGTATTAAATATAACAAAAAATACAATCAAAAGAAGTAAGAAAAACAATAGAGTGCTCAGTTTGGGGTACTATTAGAATTATTAGGCATGCTGTAGCGATGATTAATGAAGAGGTCTCGGGTTCAAATCCCGGGTCAGGAAAAAAAAAGGTGTTGATGGGTTTTCTTACAGGAACAGCCCGGAGTGATTCAGGTCCGTGCCTCGGAGAGCTTGTTAAGCCGTCGGCCCCGGTTGCCATGAACATCTATGATAATCGTTATTGGGAAGTCAGTGCCCTCAACTATACTGACAACTAGTTTACCCTTCGAGTTTCAGTTCACCCTCAGGGTTTCGGATGACCGATGCCAGTCACTTCGTGGAAAAATGAAATTCAGGTCAATGAAAAACTGGTTGTACTAGTAGCCGACCCCAAGTAAACTTGGGAATAAAGGCTAGGAAGATGAATGCTGTAGCGATGATTTATAAATCCAAAAGTAAAATGTAATTACAATAATTTTAATGTTAAAAGTGTTTTGATTTATTTTGCCTAAATATTTATTACGTAAAGTACTTAAGTCTATATTTTTAAGGTATCTTAATATCTCATAGAACATGGATGAAAATTGCCATGACGGAAAGTATGGATAACAATAATGAGGATATCAGAATTTTGCTGTTTAAATGTTGTTAAGTGTTAAATTTATATCACTTTTATTATGTACATTAGTTTTTTTTTCTTTAATAAGACAACTCCGGACACAAAGAACACCCAAACTCAGAACAACAAATTGTGAATCACACAAAGTGTTATCCGACGTGGGATTTGAACCCACGACACTTTGGCGCAGTAGGAAGCGGCGTGGCGACCGCTTAAGCCACTAGGCCAACCGTGCAGTCGTTATTAATACTATATTATTATTTATGTTACTTCATAGTAGCATATTATGTATATTAGTTATTTCTGATGTAGCATCATCAAAATCTGCATAACTCTATCAATTTATCCAAATTCATTATTTCATTTGTGTACTTTCCACATCATATTGCTGGATTCCCTGAACGTTGACTGGAAAAGAAAGCCTTTGTATAAGTTAATTCTGACCGAAAATGAGCGTTCCGTATCGTCGCATTTGCTTGAAGAGTGTGAAACGAGAGGCCCAATGATGTTGAAGCATCTCACTATGGCGCGCGTGTATCGACGCGGGTCACGATACACGTGCTCACCACACCAGGATGTTGACTACTACTTACTTACCTACTTCTTGTATTCTACTTCCTTTTATCAAAAAAATATAAGCACTTTTTGATTATAACTTGCTTCAAATAACATTTACAAACGTTTAAAAAAACTGTTAATTAATTACAAAACAACCTTTTGTAACTCGTTTAATTTTGGTGTAAAAGTCAAGCCCTTTTATTTTTATTTCAAGCTTTGATGGAGCTACAAAATGTCATTAATTGTCGGCAAAAGTTAAAAACATTTGCAAACGTGACATTAAATTACGATTTATCCATCAAAGCGTTCTGACAAGGCTCTAACGAGAAGTTTTGTACGGTCAATGCGCTAATTTGGATCCAGTAATTAATATGTACCTACGTAGAGAGCAGTTGAAACCTGATACACACAGCTCTTAATGAAAGGGTAACATAGATGTGGCAATTGTAAACGGGTTTATGTTACACACATAGAATTTTGTCACTTGCAACTTTTAAACAGCAAGTGTTGGTAGTTGTTTTCTCAGTTTTTACTCAGTTGCTCAAAGGATGTACTTTGCCAGACTGTTAATAAATCATAAATGATTTTATTTTACAAGTAAATATTTTACAGATATTTTTACACGTCGAACTTTACAGCTAACTTTTCCTCCTGGAAGAAATGCCGAAATACACCACAGCGATGTTTTTCTTTTAAGTCAAACAATGAATAATGATTAAATAATAGGGTTGACTTTTTAAAGAAAGGACCATAGTTTCGAGTCACTATCCATACAGCGAGCATACGAGCCCACATCTTACCTAATCAGTATTAGTTAAGATTAACGACCCGAAGCACGACACTACCACCAGTAGGACACTTAAGTAGGCCATTGAAACACTCAAAACTACCAAAACATACTACATATGAACTTATATTACAAGTCTAGAGTATTCTCACATTTGAAAAAAAAAAATACTAATTTGTAGTAGTGACAGTGACAAAGTACATTATATTTATCTCTTAGTAATTTATCGAGGATACGTTTTGATATTCATCACTTTCTGAGAATGTGCAGAAGAAACTTCAAATTGACTACAGGTTAAAGTGAAACCCATGTTTATTTATATATGCAAGTAGTTTATACATTTATTGATAGGTAATCATTTCGTATTTGGTGTGTATAATTATTTAAAATGTTTAGTAACTTAGTTATTAATTTTGAATGTACAAGTAAATAGATTCAAACGTTGAACTATTTACAAATTCCGATTTAACAACGTGATTTGTCAACACCGTGGGCAAAAAAGCATTTAGAAACTCATCCATTCAATCAGAGTTTCATGTTGAGAGAGCTTACCTGTCGGGTGCGGGCGAGGGAGGCCGAGGCGTTCCGAGCTTACTTTAGACTGAAGGTGGGCATGACGCGGCGACGCCTGGCCAACAACCCGCCAGTATACCGCGCGACGCGGGTCACGATACACGTGCTCACCATTACGCGAAACGCATGCTTATCTCACGTAACAAACATAACCAAACTTTGACGACGTCCCGCAATGTGTTTACTGACTTTTATTTCCGTGATTGTGTATTGACTCAAGTGAAAAAGTTCTTAATGTGGTAATAGCCTTTAAAATAATGGTTGTATAAAATTTGCCGTCAGAACTTTTCACTGAAATTTATTAATACAATGTATAATGAAAATGACAAGTGAGGGTCGTTGTTATCAGAACTTATGAGATTAGTTGGAAACTGTCACCTGATTGAATTGAGACAGAGTAAACAATGAGACATGTTGATAGCTGTCAGCTGTTTTGTGTGATGGTAGGTATATTGATATTCGGTTTTTATGGTTTT
This sequence comes from Phragmatobia fuliginosa, assembly GCA_932526445.1. Classification (NCBI taxonomy): domain Eukaryota; kingdom Metazoa; phylum Arthropoda; class Insecta; order Lepidoptera; family Erebidae; genus Phragmatobia; species Phragmatobia fuliginosa. The sequence continues at coordinate 9,583,315 of OW052074.1, read as the reverse complement.
TATGTCATAATAATGATGTATGCAAACAACCTTTGATTACATATGGTTGATTCATAAATAACAAACGACGTTAAAACATTTGTGTGGAATCAGTGATGTGATAAAATATGCATGTAATTTTCTGTGGTTAGTCTGTTAACTGATGCATATTGGTAAAATCATATAATACAATAATCATCAATTGTGTTAACTGATTTTACAAATACCTATTAGGAATTTAATTTGAATTTGTATCTGTATAAATTTTATTTACAAATGCATTTATTATGAGTATTTTATTTGACAGTTAATCATATATACGCGGTATTTAAATATACATTATACGGAATGATTTATTTTGTTACTGCCCAAGGTACTACATAAGGAATTCAAGGAAATGTGAAAGCAATATAAAACCGCGAATGTAAACATAGCCTTTTGATCGCTGAGATTCTTACAGAATAAATTATTTCCATACAAGACGCAAAAACAATATAATTATGTATGAGGCATAAATTAATTTGAAGAAAACTTTAGGAAATTATAACTATTTTACATAGTTAACACATTAGTATTATAATATGAATTTTAATTGATGATGCGATCGATGATATTAAAGTATGTTCCAATCATTGGCAAATCCAGTCAATGTAAATTTATTGAACCTTTACTTTGGTATTTTATACTATACGTATTCTTGGAAGTATGAAGATTTACATAAGAATTAAGTTAATTTTTGGTGTGAAATAGAAGAGGCCTATGACTAGGATTGGACTGCGATAGGTTGATGATGATGATGACGATTGCATTTATGGGTCAAATTTTATACAGAAAATTATGTTGTCTAAAATAATAAGAAATAAAAGTCTCAGTATCTTAGATAATAAAGCTGAGACTACGACAGCCATAACGCGAATAGTCTATGGACTTAAGATTTTTGTGCGAATAAAGTGTTTATGCATAGTTATCACACTTTGATTAAATAAATGGGTATGTAAATTTGAACTTCACTCTGAATACATTTTTGAGCCCGCTGTTAATGATTACATTTTAATTAAAATATTTCAGTTTCAAATACAACCGGATTAAAAACACCAGATGGTTTCTGATATAGTAAGAATACTTATGAGAACCTTGCAAAATCTAAATCCTTTGAAATTTCAACAGTATAAAGTTTAAGGTTACATACATATATGCATCGATGCCATATCTCCTATAAGGTAAGTATCAGTATAGGTCTACGTTGCTGCTACACCACGTAGCAAAAACGTAGACCTTACGGAATATGATTTAGTATTGGAAACTGTACCTTTAAAAGATCTTTTCAGTCTAATAAATTTAGTTGTTATTGTACATGTCAATTAGTCTGACATGAAAAATGACAACTAATACCTACTAAGGGTGGCAATTTAAATGTACACGTAAAAATCTGACTTGATAATTATATTGCTACGATAAATGTTGCAATTAGAGCACCGCACATAAGCTAGCACTGTATTAAGTAAGATCTGAGTGTGTGATATTTAGTGTCGGATAAATTACACCACTAAATATCATACATACTAAGTTGTTTTGTATTGCCAGGCTGATATCAGCCCGAACGGGTTGGCTCGAACGGAGCGGTACGACCCTCGTACAATAGACCAACCATAGTGTGTATCACCATAGTGCATTATCTGCGTTGCAATGGGATTGGGGACCATTACTCTTAGATTCTTTTTTGTTAATGCTCATCATTCAATCAGTCCTTCTGACTATGAACATATGAGGTTATGGATATTTTTGCGGTAAGGCGAATTCTCCTAGAACATCACCTATATATACAGTGGCTCATTCGAGTCTGTCAAGTTTCAGTATTCTGCGTTGTTTCAGACGATTAATGTAGTCTGATGTTGTGACCGGCTGGGCCAATTGCTTGGATGAAATCCCAGTCTGACTTTATATTGCCTTGCATATGGCGTTACTTTCTCTTTCACTATTGACAAGTTTGTGGACCTCAATATTTTTATGAATCCACGAGTATCGTTCATAGCTGAGTGGCCTTAGGTGATTAGAAACAATTACCAAATTAGTAAGCAATGACTGCTCGGTCAGACCTAGATGGGTGACCGGTTGTGGAATGATATGTTACGAGCGTTACCGTGATTCGGAGGTCACGTTAAGCAGTCGGTCCCGGTTGTTATCAAAAGATAGCAGTTATGAAGCTTAGTTGGAGGCCTTCGGGCGACTTAAAACATTCTAATATGTTTTAGGATAGATTCAATTAGACTTCTTAAATTCTACTGATACCTATCATGAGAATGTGGCCTTGCCCTACCATGGTGGCGACCGCGGTTGTTAACGCCTCTGAATGAAATGTGTTTTTGTAGTATCAATTTATGTACTTTGTTTATAATAACGGTTTATGAAAATAAAGATTATTATTTCTATACCTTCCATCAGGCAAAAAAACCCTGCGATACTCCATAGGACGTAGTGGGGAAGTTGTCAAAAAAAACTATTTGTTTTGCATGAATGTAATATAATTTAATAGGAAGGTTTAAAACACTCATCCAACTTTAAAATTAAATCTATTCAATTCAGTTCAACTTTTAGAATAATTATTTGTTTTGTTTCGTATTCTATTGAACTTCGGAAGTATCAATAAGTTCCTTGGACTAATGTTTGATAAACTTCCTGTGATATTATAATACTCTATATTGACACCGTGATGTTCACCAAATAAATTTATTTACAAAATTAATTTATCTTTTACAAAAATCTTACCGTTTTTGTGAGGTATAATCTTTGAAAGCGCACGACTAATTTTGATAGGGTCTTTAAATTCAAAGCTAATTATGCAAAAAGGTTTAGGTTATAAATTTGTTTCTCTACAACGAAGAGGCTACATGAAGGTTACAACAAAAATAATTTTATCTTAAATGGAAGAATGTTAGTTGATAATAAATGAAAGAAGTAGTTGACTTTTATATTTATATCTACTGTATTGATATAATATTCAGTCGTTGCATCACTAAAAGAAGACTAACTGAAACAAGAAGAAATCCATACTAATGTAATATTAAATGTAAAAGTAAATTTGTCTGTTTTTCCCTTAATAATACGCTTTTACGACTAAACCACTGCACCTTTTTAATAAATTATTTAAATATTAAAAAAAAACATTAATTTCAATTCAATTTGGTAATAGTGAAACTTTAATTTTAATAGGACCTTCGTTTATTTTACCACGATAACCATGTGGTGGAAATCAAGGGCATAACTAGTTATCCTTACTATTATATTATTATAAATGTAAAAGTAACTCAGTTTATCTGTCTGTCTGTCGGGTTTTAAATCAAATAGAGTTATGTAATAAGGGTTGACAGTAAAATTTTCATAAAATTATTACAATCCTTGTTTATCCAATAGTCCACTTAATCTGTCTGTTTAGTGCTGAAAATAGTACTTATACTCTTTCCATTCGTTTATTATCTTTTTGACAGGTCAAGAAAATTCGAAAATAGTGACGCCCTCGTACGTCACCGATTCGATTTGAAATTAAAATAAATTTTATTTAGGAAGAACTTTAAATCGATTTATTTAAATATTTATTATTCGTTAATTAGTTTTTTAAATTATATATGAAATAATTAAAAGTGTAAATGATAAATCACTAAACAAGAAATATTTATACATTTAAACAATACAACGGAGGTCTCACTGATTAGTCTAGTTTAAATTATGAGGAAGAGTCTGATGGATACATAGATTGTAATATTTTTTTATTACATGATACAATTGTATACGACTTTTATTTTATTTAATTTACAGTAACAATACTTACACAAGTTAAATTATTTTATAAAATGATCGATTTTTTTAATCGTTTAATCGACTTATCGTATTTTAAGAACTGTTTCATAGTCTGTGGTTGTTAGCTATGCACAGGGCACTTCACTACGCGTCTATAAAGTACGATATTGCTGTAATATATTATTTTGAGGAAAAATAACGGTAATTTATAGGCATGATGTGTCAAAAAGACAATAAAGGAATGGACAAAGTATAATGGATAATTATGTTTCAATTAATTGAAAATGATGTCCCATAACTACCTCTTAAGGGTCCCACCGGTACGTTGGAGGGTATTTTGGAAAAAACAAATAAAGTGGAAAACAAATTTTGAAATGCATTTTTCTCGTAATCTATATTTTTAACAAAAAATGTAGAGGACATTATTATCTAAAATTAATGTCATTGGTGCAATGCCGTACTACAAGAAGTGTACACAGTAGGAGGCGTTGAAGTGCTGAAACATGTGTTTTTTCACTTTTTTACCTATAAATATGGCAAAAATGGAAATATTGTTCCTCTCAATATTATCAACAACTTTTATTTAAACAGTTTTTGTAAACAACTTACCGTTTCGAAGCTCCTGCTTGCTATGAGTGCACATCTGTGGTGCATGTTTTGATTAAGATTTGATAATTAATATTAATTGTAACATTATAACAATTTCAATTTGTAATTAAAAAAAGTATCAATAATTACAGCTTTAGAAAAAATGACTTTCTTATCGAACAAAAATAGTTGTAAAATAATATTTTTCATACAAACAAGTTAAAAAGTTTTATATAAAAGTTTTATAGATGGGACACTTGAGAGGTAGTTAGGGGACATCATATTCAATCAATTAAAACAATATTTCCAAATTAGGTACTATTTTCAGTCAAATGATCAATTTCATGACACATTGACTTGACTGTACTACAATCCTAGCAAAAAAATTATTTGTTCTTTTCGGTTTCGTTATCTTAAAGGAAAAAGTAACCTTTGTTAGAACATTTTGTTGTCTAACTATTCTTCTTTGTTGGTAACGCGTGAAGGTGTCATGTTAAATTGATAGTTTAATACCTATTTATGTACACTCCCTTAAAGATATAAAACACTTCTGAGACTCAGAAATTACAATATAAAACTATTTAAACCTTATGTTTTTGATTATAATAGATAATTCCGGAGTTGTTTACAAAAAAGTATGTATTTTAAGAAATATATGGACTTTGCTGCTAGATAGCTTATGTGGATTTAGATTCCTAATTACGAGTATATCTAACAGAAATTATAGATGACAAAAAGTGGGTGTAAAATCCGTGTCTGTCTTCTACTTAGGGCAACCTAGAAGTGTTTGGAGGAATAGGTGACATGTCCCTCCAACACAAAGGAAAGATCCTTCGACTAGAGAACGTAATCGCCTGGCGAGCCACAGCCCAACGGTTGATGTTTTATATAAGCTAATGGATGCGAGAACTTCGATATCGAGATACAGGAATAGTAGTTACTCCTTATAGTTATTTCCTTCGTAGTTTAGTGTCTTTTCATTAGATGGCGCTTTAGTGAAAAATTGTATGTACATACGATTATTCATATTTAGAAATGACATGGACTCATACTTAATAGAAAGTGCTTGTAAAATACTGAGATCTTCGAATGAGAAATTAGGAGCTAGTCACTAAATACATTGTTTAAGGACTATCAATAATTGAGTTACTTAATTGAGTCATCAATTAGTTCTGCGTTGAGCTGTTCATTTTACAGCTATTAGAACATTTTAACTTAATTACTATACAAATGTTTTGTACGAAATATTAATCTAGAAACATAAACATTTCCACCAGAGATTAATTACGATGGATGTTAATTACGAAACTAAACACGAATAGCGAACTGATATTTATTGCTATTAATGGTATTTGGATAAATATCTATATTTATAGAAGAGGAAGTATAAAAAGCTATTCAAGTTTGGTGATAGTTATGATGTCGTCCTACGACCCGATTTCGGCTACGGCGGCCTGTCTCAACGGAGACCAGCCATAGGCTGGTAGTTACGCAGGAGATATAATAGTGCATACCTAAATGTCTGCGCAAACACAGGGATGGGACAGGTGTACGATATGGCCGGGGAAATTTCAGGCGCAGGATCAATGGCATTACGTGCTCTCCGAGATACGTGGGTTAAGACCCCAAATTAGTTATAATCTATGTCAATACAAAAAAAAGTTTTTGTTTGTAATTTTAAACTAATAGTACATTGTTCACCGAGGGAGGAAAGGAACCGATTACTAGCGAGGGAGCAGTTTGTGGCTCGAAGGCGCAGCCTAGGGCCACAATACTCCCGAGGTAGGAATGGGACTTTCACCCGAGTGCTACACAGTGCTTTAAACTACACCTGTGAGGAACATTTAAAGTATTTATAAAATAAAATCAAAACGTAAGACACCATGTAAGACACAATTTAGCTTAGAATTTGACATAATATTTATAAATATTTCGCGCTTCTTTTGTTTTTTTTTATTCTTCACAAAAGGATGTCAGTGGCACGGAGATTCCATATTTAAATTATATGAAAACTCTTTGGGCAGGCGCACGCAATAGATAAGATAACACATGAGAAATGAAAATTCATACAACTTTCTCTCCCGCTAAAACACGTTAGAAATGGATTTTCATACATTTTTTCCTCCCGCTTATTTAGGTCAAGGAAAAGACTAACTTTCTCTTTTCATTTTCAGGGAATATTGAATACTGTTCCGATCAGGTGTAGTATAAAAGCTTTTTACATCATTTTAATCAACAATCCGTAACGTCCCTCTACTGGGCTCGGGTTTCTTCAAAGGAGACTGACGTTAAGTTCATCCATCCATACGGTGGTCAAGTGCGGGTTGGGGTCTGGCAAGACACGTGTCTTGCCATAACGTTTATGGCTACCTAATCTTGCTATTAACTAAGTTCTCGATTGTTTTCTTATGATAAAAACCGGGTAACAACCTGATGATAACAACCCGCTTAACGTGTCTTACGAATTACGGAAACGTGCATATCATATCATGTCAGAAGCGGTCACCCATCTAGGTAGTAACTGCGCCGTCGTTGCTTACCCTCGGTAATTGTTTCCAATCACTAATTGGTCCGTGTGGTGACGGATTAAGAATACAGAGTGTCACCACTCCTATTCATTCCATGGGTGTCGTAAGAGGCGACTAAAGGAACAAAATAAGCAGCTAACATCATTGCCAAGAGAAGGAAAACTTGAAACAAACCCTTTACCAACCCGTCTGGCCAGCGTGGTATAGTAGGCCAATACCTCCTTTTCAAGGAGAGGCCTATGTCCAGCAGTGGACTGTAAATAGCTGTTGATGATGATTGATGCTGTACCCACATTAAAAAATGCAATTACAAATATATTATTATTTATATTTGTGTGAATCTGCCTGCTGAAAAGCATGAGTAGAATCCAGGAGTACCGGCGACCATCCTCATTATGAGTGCGTACAATGCAGCTGGGTGACCCACACCATGGCGGCTTGAGATGTTTCTGCACAATGATTGCAGAAAGTTAAGATGAAGGCCTACAGTATCATACTTACCAACGAAAGACACAGCAGACGAATGCATTCATTTTAGGTTTGTCTTCAATGTGAGGATGGTACTGCCCTGGTCGAGTTGGCCTATTCGTGCTGAACTCAATGTGCCTATACATACAAGTTGCATGTAATTACATATGCAGGCATGCTGTCTGATTATTTTGACTAATTTCTGAAATGGGTCCACTAATTTTAACGTGAATTGCACTGATAGATAGCTGATGTTATAAGGAGCAAATAAAGCACAAAAACAATTAATTAAAATATTATTATATCATACTTTTACTATTACGCATTATGTATATTATATTCCATATATTCAGAGTAAGTACTTTATAATTCATTAGTGAGCTTTAAACAGGCCTCCGAAAATATAGCACTCCTTCCAACATATTTGTATTTATAAAGTAAAAATGTTGTGATAATCTTTAACTCAACAGCCTTTACTACGTGCAGACAGCTCAGCATCTTAAGTAAACGTTCATATGGTGAAAATATGTTATGAACAAGGCTTTTAGGCAATTTCCTTCGTAAAGATCAAACAATTTCCTTTTAGAGCCATGTACGAAATCAAAGCTCGCGAATACGAAATATAAAGAAAAATATGAGGAATGTTGCCGAGAGCAAGGCCAATAGAATATGGTTATGAGTAGGTACCTATTTTTTATAAACAGAAAACCGGAATGTAGGTCAACTAGTCGAGGATTTTCCGAGTGGCTAATAGAAAACTTTCAGACTAACGTTTGAGCTGAAACTTAGACACATGCTAATGATGTGGATTAAAAATATACGAAGTGATTAAAGTGTTTTTTTGTATCATGAAATGATGAGCTTGTTGACATACACATATAGAATAGTTTGGGAATGAGATATCACAACTGCTTTTGTTAACCGACTTCGAAAAAGCAGAAAATTTTCCATTTGAATGTATTTTTTTTGATGAGGAATTGATTTTGTTATATTTTTTCATTGCGTGGAAACCCTCCTTAATCGTTACAGTGCCGGGGCCGGTGCGATATCTTTTAAAATTACACCCTCGATCACTTATGTTCTGTAACTGTTATTTTTGGGGTATATGTTATAATCTGAACATACGACTACTTGTAATAAGGCATACTTACAGTAACATTTTACTTTTATATCTGCAGCCGCATATACATATATTTATTTGATTCTATTTTCATTTTTTTCGAACTAAAACAGTCAAGTGATCAATATTGAGATGCTGAACACCTACTAATTTATCAAATACTTTTGAAATGTAGTTATCCTTGCTCGTTAACATCAGTGTTGTATTCTTAGCTATGCACGAACATATTTTTAACGAATTCATAGACAGTAGTTGAGTTTTGCAAAGGCGGTTCTCAAACTTATGTGAAACGGGCACAAATATTATATTTTCAAATGGAATTATATAAAGAATCTTTTTCACGTATAACTATATTAATATGTATGTAATATAATACGTTAAATAGAATCATACACTAACCAAGTTGCAATAACTACTATGGTAATAAAGCGTCTCTCACTTAAAACGTTTGCAACATCTGTCAACGAGCACTTTCAATATGTAAATCCAATGATTTGTATATCACGTTTTTTAATCAGGCATTCTTGTATTTCTTGATAAAGCTGCTAAATCCCTCACACTCAAGATTCAAACAATAAAACAGACAAAACAAGTTCCAATTAAAACATGCTAACTTTCTTTACTTTACCTCAGAATAAATATGGTGCTTTTAAAGTATCTGAATAACAGAGAATGCTGAATCGCGTTCTTGGTTTTCCAAGAATCAAGACATATTTCTCAAATATCTAGGTTCAGAAATAGCTATATTTGCCATATTAATGCACATAAAAACTAATTATATAACAGCACTTACATCTCAACTATGCTACATTAATACAATTTTTTGAAGTACCTAGTAAGTAGCTTGAAGTTCAAAAAGTCATGTTTCCAATTTACAACTTTTTTATAACCGAATAATCCAAAGTATCCAAAAAAAAGTTATGAGATAGGCTTAAAGGTTGAGAAACGATGCTCTAAAATATCAAGTAGATAGCAGTCAGTAGTAAGTTTCCAGACGGTAAGTTCGCTCTGACGGGTAGGAAATAGGGGCACGTTGTCTTCTAAACTATATTAGCGCTTCAGCACTGCGCTACGGGTCGCCTTTGATGACAGATTTCGCTTCTTGAAAGCTTTTGTTAAAATTTTCTTTAAGATTTTTAAACCAAACATAATATTACCAACACAGTTGAAGCGTGTAGTAAAAAGTTCTGAACACACTCAACGTTCTTTAATTTTTTGCTCGATTAAATATTTGTATAACTAAGTTTTAAAAAATATCGACTTTCAGTCAACTATTATAACAAATAACATTATAGTCGCATTATATTTATTAAGTAGTTTTCTTAAAAGTGTTGTAAGATACAACATCTTACCATAGAGGAATTCCCCTTGAGACCCACGCAGAAACTAAAATAATAACATACAAGATAAAGTAGGCAACGATATTTTTCACAGTCGACATACTAAACAGAATATAATAAGAAATAACTATTTCACGTTCATTAGGATACTGTGCCACTATCTCTCAACACTGATTATAAATTCCTTCCCAAATTGCTAAATGACTTATCTAAATATAGTTATGTTTGACTATAAATGAGGGGCTATGTACTTTGTTGCAGGTGGTCTTTCTGTCCTCGAGCGCGCACCGCTGCTAAAAGAGTACTGAATAATTCATTGGGATATTTAACCGCGTCCCCAAAGCTGGTCGTGCGTGAAGCTGTACTACACACAACTCCACTTATAATGTCGAAACGATTACTCGGATCGTTTGAACGCAACAATAACACGAACTATCAAAATCAAGAAATGGAACTTTTTGATTTGACATCATTATCTTTTGTCGAGACCCTAACCGATATTAAAGTGTAGAAAATCATAATTAAGAGAATGTGTCTTTGTGTAAATAGGTTCAATAATTTTAGTGAATAAAAAAATCACGATCTATTGTTGACATAAGTGAAATGACAAGGCCTATGTACAGTGCTTATTAAGTTAGTAATGTTGCCTGGTTACACTTGTTACAATGCTGCAACACAAATAAATATAGTTTAAATGTTGCCAAAGTAAATTAAGGTCGGTAAAATTTTTCAAATGTGTTTAAAAACCAGTGGGAAAATGGGGGCCATGATTGTGCACATTATTTTGACGACCATGCTGGCAGTGGTGGTGGTTGGCACTGGAGAATGGAGTGAAGATGCGGAGGATCTAGGTAAGTTTTATTTTCTTTAGATTTAGGTACTGATCATAAAGTATATTAATATGTTCAGGTTATAAAACCTATAAGTTAGCATGTAATAAAACGGTTGACAATAGGTTGACACTATTTATTATATTTATAGTGTCAAAGTAAGTAATAAGTGTATAAATATATTACATGCTATGTTATGATTTACCAAGTAGAACAAAAAGTCTGATTTTTTCAGTTGAATTCAACTTACACTTGATACGTATGTTTAATAATATATCAAAGAAAAGCTGGAATCGGTTGTGTTATAATTTTAACAAAAAGGAACCGACTTCAATGAAAAACTATTCCGAGTACCCAAATCGCAACAACTGTGCCTATGATATTTGAGGAGTTCCCTCGATTTCCTTGGGATCCCATCATCAGATCTCGATATGGTGACAATGGGACCACCTGTAAGCTACGCCTATTCCAATGCAAAAATAATTTTTGAAATCGGTTCATAAACGACGAAATTATCGCTGAACATACATAAAAAAAAAAAGATTTTGACGAATTGAGAACCTCCTCCTTTTTATTTGAAGTCGGTTAGAAATAGTATTAAACTTATAGCTTGGACGATTCGACTGAGCTGATGTATCCAAAATTTTATTGAAGTGCAAAGACCGCAGTGCAAAATAGTTAAACAGCTTTTAAATTGAAAATCGCAATGCAACAAATTACCACAACTAACGAAATCGTGGAGCGCTACTAGAATTGTCTGATTGTTCAAATGCTTGTCTAGAATTCGAAAAGCACAAATTCTACTGAATAGGAAACCGCAAGCGAGTTGAACAAATTTACATTTTTATTTCGGAAGCTGCTATCGTTTCGAACAACAAAACTTTGCATTGTCTTCGTTTTAAAACAGAGCAATCTTTGATCGGCTTGGTTCCTTCTATCTCCATACCTGCGATGGAGGCTCTAGGGAACTGGCGTCACGCCAAACAATTTCTTTGTCTTTGTCAAGGCTTCTTCAACTATTATCGATGCAGATATTTCTATTATTGCAGTTTTCCGTTGCTTTTTATAGTTTATTGCTTTTACTTTGATAGCTTTTGTGAAAAATACGTCTCGCTATCTTTGTAGTTTTTAAAATCGCCTGACGTATGATTTAATGTTACTATAAGTAAAAAAATAGCTACAAATCTTTATGTATTATTATAAAATGGAAGAATACTGCAATAAAAATACATATGATAGACTAACCGCACCTCGCGATTTGACACACACTTATGGTTACTGATCCATTTTAGAGATTTGAAATAAGTAAACAACCTGAAATATTCTATAACAAATACTGAACAACCAATTGAAATGTAAATTTTTTGATGCAATAATCTAGTGTTTTTAAACAAATTTATTGATATTAATAGAAAATAAAACTTATGATTAAGGTATCAATTTCGTCAAAAAAAAAACATAAAACTTCATTACAAGATTACAATTACACAGGGATATGAATATTTTTCGTCAACTACATGAGAGAGAGTTTACTAATGGTTTCATCGTTAGACCTCGCGTTAGTTTCATTTGAATGGCAGAGGGCGTCGCGGCCAGCCCTTTGAAATAGAACCCAAATTGCGTTCACCAACAAGTGTCGTTTGCTGTAGAGACACCGGTACGATTGACAAAAGGAAATATGAGAAGATCAAAAAGAGGGATAGACATATTTTCCGAGGTGACACAGCACTCAAGTGGAGTCGTAGCGTTTTTAATTATAACAATATCGCTAATTGCAAGGGTGGGTAGGGAATATTTCCCTTAGAAATAGGCGTTTCGTTTTGTACACCGTGCTCAAGTTGAAGTGAATATTTTAAAACTTTATTCTGATGACGCGTTTGTTTTTCATTGCTAATGAATGACGAGAGTTTTGAGTAGCTTCTACTGCATTTTTTTTTATCTTTGAAGTTCTGTTTATTGCCATGTTTAATTTTACTCCAATTGGAAGAGGTCATGGTTTGACACAACTTGGATCCCAAAAGGACTTTGTCTGTTTATGTCTCTCTCTATCCGGCTTTTACGGCAAATCTACCTAACTAATTTAAATTAAATTTGGTACACAGATAGTATATAGCCCGAGAACATAAGCTATAACGCGATAACTTACATACATGCGGGCGTAGTCGCGAGCGAAACAAGTCTTCTATAATCTTAAACACATTTAAATCAGTTAATGTAGGTAAGTTATATGTGCCATCATTCAGAAAGATTAAATCAGTGATGGTTCATTTACAAAATTATTTGTAGTGGTAATTTTTTTACTCAGGCTGATCCTGGTTTTTGCTGTATAAAATGAACGAACCTAATTCTTCAAAAATATTAAAACAACTTATAGTCTTGCAGTATTACAATTTAAATTTAAATTTACCAAAATAACTCGTGTAAAAAATCCTTAGAATTCGTCTTTGTGGCCTGATAGTTTTGTAAAGCCTCTGTTTTGCAAACTAGTTTTAAAAACCACGTCCATCAAATTATTTCACGTCTGCATTCTTATAAAGATTAACTAGATTTATACTTTTGACTTTCAAATGTAACATTGAAGCTGTTTTGAATTATTATTATGAATAATCTGCTTATAAATAAAACTTAAAGTGAACGAGATAAATGTCTATCGTGTTACGTCGTAGATATGATCTGTTTGACTTTGTCTCTGACTTTGAATATTATAATAAAGTCTGTTGATAAAAATATTTAATTCAAATGATTAGCCACCTCAAAATCAATCTGCTTAAAATATTGTTCTACGTTGAAACTAGCATTCGCCCATGGCTCCACTCGCATGTATGTCGTTTATCGTGATGAATAGTAGCCTATGTTCTTTCTCAGGCTTTAGACTATTTTTGTACCAAATTATTTTTTAATGATTCAGTATTTTAAGCATAAAAGCACGACTGACAGACAAACAGAGTTTCTCTCACATTTACAATATTAATATAATGGCTTTGAATATTAAAGACCCTTGATAAAAGTCTGTACTGAAAATGACTATCAACTTTGAAATATTGTTTTATGTTAAAATTTAGAGTATTTTAGTTTTTATGTCATTATAGTACTTTCCGTACAGGGTCCGTTTTTTAGTGTTCCGTAGCCAAATGGCAAAAAACGGAACCCTTATAGATTCGTCAAGTCTGTCTGTCTGTCTGTCTGTCTGTCTGTCTGTCCGTCCGTATGTCACAGCCAATTATTTCCGAAACTATAAGAGCTATACTGTTGAAATTTGGTCAGTCGATGTATTCTGTGAACCGCATTCAGATTTTTACATAAAAAAAGAAAAAAAACAATACATTTTGGGGGTCTCCATACTTGGAACTGAAACTTAAAAATTTTTTTTTCATCAAACCTAAACGTGTCTATGGATAGGTGTTCAAAAATGATGTTGAGGTTTCTAGTATCATTTTTTTCTAAACTGAATAGTTTGCGCGAGAGACACTTCCAAAGTGGAAAAATGTGTGTCCCCCCCCCTCTAACTTCTAAAATAAGAGAGTGATAAAACTAAAAAAAATATATGTTGTACATTAACATGCAAACTACCAACGAAAATTGGTTTGAACGAGATCTAGTGAGTAGTTTTTTTTTAATCCCTACTTAATATTATAGATGCGAAAGTACCTCTGTCTGTCTGTCTGTTACGCTTTCATGCCTAAACCACTGTACCAATTTTGATGAAATTCGGTATGATGATAGAACTGAACTTTGGAAAGGACATACTACTTTTTACTGCAATAATCGAGATACAAAGACCAAAGCTAGGTGATTATAAAAATACATAAATCGAAGATGTCAAAATGTATCACTGTTTACCTCCTGTCAAAACTTCACAGGTTGCTAGGAATAACACTTGCATGGCAACCATAATGATAGTTTGTAAATGACATATAGACCAGTAGACCAGAGTAGATAATTCTTGAAAACAAATAAAATTATAGTAGGATGAAACCTATTGAAAAAGGAGGAGAATATTATAAAAATGAAAGGAAAAATAATTTACGGGCGATCTGAGGTCGGGAAGGGGTAGGGGGGGGGGGGGAGGTTTTCGGGTCCTTTAACCGGGGCGTGAAAAAGCATCTCACTAAGCCGCCATAGTGTGGGCCGCCATACATTATTGTCCGCATTCGCAGCAAGTGTGATAGCCCCGACTCTTGGATTCTGCTCATGCTTTCCATCAGGCAGGGTAGAGTCAGATTGGATGGCTAAATATATACAACAAAGGGTAAAAAACGGTTTATCACGATTTCCGGCAAAACTACAAGGAAAATAGTTAAATGGCAAAGTTGTAGGTAATTAAAAGATCTACAACTTTTTAGGGTTCCGAAGTTTATGACTTCAAACCCTTATAGATATGTCATGTCCGTCTGTCCTTGTCCACGGCTACCCCATCATGTAGGGTATCATTATATAGGTCTTTTAAAAACATTAAGGGGTTGTAAAGACGATTTTTTGATTTAGGTATCCGTTTGAGAGAAATTCCACTTTAAAGGCCACTTTTTTGTAAAAACAGGCCGTCCCGCCCGCCGAAAAATTTGTGATAGTGGTCCATATAATGAACTTTAATTAAAAACTATAACGAATTAGATGACTTTGTCAGTTCAGGAGTTATAGAGGCTTAACTTTTACAATGCGCTTACTTGGAAAAGTCATACAAAATCAACGCATTAATACGTAAACATAACAATTATCCATTGGATACGATTTCTAATCCACGTACCATTATGGGTGACTGAGGAACCCTTTCCTATGCGTGGCCTGACACGCACTTGGCCGATTTTTTTTTATGAATCTGATGAAAGGTGTCTTGAAACTAACACTAAAACCAATATCTCCTTGAACATTGAAACTCCTATACTAACAGTGAACTATTGAACTACGTATTGGAGATTTGTTATTTCAGCCGACTTTATTATAATGTTATAGTTTTGGCAAAGTAATATTTTCTGTACTGGATTATTGATTTACCATTTAACAAATATTTTTGTTTCGGTGTTTGATCAGGGGCATTAAAGTAGAAACCCTAGCATAATTCAATAAAAAGAAATCTATAAAACCTCAATCTGATATTTTTTTTGAGATTGTTTAATGAACAATTCGTATCGATTATTACTTACGATTTTAGTAACCTACTCCTATACCAAAAAAATGTTCACCTACTTTTTGTAATACTGATTTGAAATTGACCTTTTCGAGTTTTAATATTAAATTTAGTTAGAGAAGATAATATCACTACTTTCTAAAGTAAATTCTAAAACAAATATAGTCACGTAGTTATTGGTAGCGTGGATTGTTAACTCGTATTACAAGTGGTGGAAGACAGTTCGTAGCAGTCGGTTTAGTAATTTTCACGTCTAAAATCTAAATTTTAAAAATAAAAAATTCGCACATTTAGATTGTAAATATAATATTTTAGAAGATTTTTATTATTTTAGAAGCATATGGAACATGGAGGTTTCCTTTGTTTAAATAAAATAGCAACATTAGTCTCTATGATTTACATAAAGTAAAAAATTCTTTTTTTGTTCCTATTGGTCCATTATTTATGAACATTTCATTTATTTCATTAAATAATATTTTTCGCCTTTTTTCGCCCTATTTATACATTTTGATTTAACCGTAATATACATGAAATTTTCATCGTGCCATCCAATTATTAAGTAAGACATTATAAATAGGAGGTCTCTCTGTGTAGAGATTCAAATTCAAATTCAAATTCAAATCGTTTATTGCACTCCATAATGTATATAAGGTGTTAACAACATATTAGAGGAAACAATTATGGACCCTGTTGGGCACGGCAACTGGAAGAGAAGACGAAACATCCACTATCAAAGAAGCACATTATGAAATTTATCCAGATACGCCAGAACTACATTATTGTTCTTTTATTGTTAACGTTTATAGTGTAAGTACACATGTTTTAAGTTTATTTTGTCATAATTATTTCTATATAGAATATTATTAATACAGAGGAATATTTTTATGTCAAGTATGTCATGTTTATGGTATGTCATTTTTAGAATAGGTATGTCAATTTTGCAGTATGTCATTTTTATGTTATGTCATGTTTACAGTAAAAAGCTTTTGAATTATGTATTAGAATTTGTCATTTAAATAGTCGTTAATGTGATAGTAGCATCGCTGTAATAAAAGGTCTTTTAATTTACTTTTAAATGTATTCAATTTTTCTTCATTTTTAATGTTATTAGGTAATTTATTGTACAATTTAATAGACATAACATATGGGCTTGATGCATGCATTTTTAATTTAGACATTGGTCAATTTAATCTATCCTTAGGTCGACACGTATATCTTGTATTAGTATCCTCCCTGGTTGTGTAATAATCTTTGTGTTGTCTTACAAATTTACATGTTTCCAGAATGTACATTCCAGGGACAGTAAGTATTTTTAATTTTTGAAAATGAGGTTTGCAACTTTCTGTATCGTCTATGTTCATTATTATTCTTATTAATCTCTTTTGCATTAGTAACAGCAAAGGCGCATCTATACTGTTACCCCACAGGATAATGCCATAGTTCAGCCTCGCATAAGCATAGGCATAATACGTGGCGAGGGCAGTCTCAGAATTTGTCGTTGTTTTTATTTCACGAAGGGCATATATAAATTTTGATAGTTTTGACTTTATTTTAGTGATATGAGATTTCCAGTTAATGTTTGTGTCTATTGAGATACCAAGTAGAGTGAATTCATGGACGGTTTCTATTTTAAGATTGTTATATGTTAAATCAATACTTAAAGGGACTTTTTGGAAGGGATGGAAGCACATTAATTTAGTTTTTGAGAAGTTTATTTCTAAGTTGTGGTCTTTGAGCCAGGCGATTGTTTTATCGAGCGTAGAAGTTAAAGTTATGTTGAGGTCTGTATTATTTTGACAAGAAGTTAAGAGTGAGACGTCATCCGCAAATAGTGCACAATGTTCATCTATGTATTTGGGAAGGTCATTTATGTAAATTAAGAATAGAAGACATCCAATTACGCTGCCCTGAGGGATTGAGGCGTTAATTAAGTTAGTTTCAGATCTGATGTTTTGTATTTCTTCGGTTGTGTGATTGTGAAACTCAATTTCTACGATGTGTTCTCGGTCCTTTAAGTAAGATGAAAACCATTGATGGGCGATACCGCGGATTCCTATGCCTTGCAATTTTTTTAACAATATTTTATATTGTACTTTATCATAGGCCTTCGTCATGTCCAACAAGATTCCGACCGCATATTTCTTGTTATTTATTATATCTATGGCCTTCTGTATAAATTTATATATTGCTAATGTTGTGGATCTGTTCTTTCGGAAACCATTTTGACAATCATCAAATATTTTGTATTTTTCGCAGAAGTTGTAAACACGGTCGCTTGTCGTGATTGTTTGTCTACAGGTCGATAGTGCAAACTGATCAAGCACATTATTAAAACTAAGTTAATTCTCCATCCGTCCAAATTTTTCACAGTTAAACGTTTAAGATATATGCAATGCTTGAGACACTTTAGAGCCATCAGCCGAAGAAACGTTCTTGACGAGACAAAGTAATTGTTTGGCTCTTTGCCAATCGTCTTTGAAACAGTACCGTAGAACGCTTATGGTAATCTGAATGTGATACTACCTACGGAAGAGTTGCATCCCAGTCTGGAATTTGTTACAGATTCAAACTAATCTAAAAGGATTATAGAACTTTAAAAAAATTAAGAGGTTTGAATAACTGGGAGAGGCATTAAAGAAAATGTTGTAATGCGGTTAATATTTTTTTTGAAAGACAACTCCCACATTAAGAATATAAATTCCTGTGTCGCGGGGGACTTTACAAACATACATGAAACGGACACAAAGACCACCCAGACTCAGAACAACAAGTTGTAAATCACACAAAGTGTTATCTTAAGTGGGATTTGAACCCACGACACTTGGCGCAGTAGGAAGCGGTATGGCGACCGCTTAACCCAGTAGGCCAACCGTGCAGTCTAATTGAATGACATAGTAAGAGTTGACTAGTTAGAAATCTCGTAGACCATTCCATTTTTATTTTGACAAAGAAAGAGTACCATCAAATGCTGCTCTTGTTTCATTCATTATTCTTGACAAAAGGTACGATATTGGAGATTTGGGATAATGTCTCTCTCTCTCTGGCTAGTTATAGGGACGATATACGTAAGGTAAGAGATTGGCAGTGACTAGATGCAAAAATACCAGACCGGGCTCTGTAGTTGTATATATTATTACTATAGATTTAACACGTTTTTTTAATCGAGAAAAAATCGACATGTTAAATATCTTATGTAAGACGGTATTAGGTTTCAAAAAGTTCAGATTTTTTTATTAAAACTATTTATCCTATTATCGTATGCTAAAAACTGCATGAATTATTGTTTTACCCTACATATTCTATATATTCATAGAATATTCGCAAAACAGAAATAGAAGTAATAAAATGTCAACAGGAAATTTTCGCTGATCAACTAATTGCATAACATGTGTAAACGTCCTTAACAAGCATTTGTAAGGCACGAAACCTATTCACCCTAAAACTGAGGTTCATTTAACTGTATCAACAGACATTTATTACTGCGGACCCTAATTAATCCTTCATAACTTTTTGTTACTATGTCAGTATACCCAAAATAATTATTTTGGACGGTTGCATTGAAAGTTTCTACGGTTGTTGACTAAAGTTTGTAACTAAATGGAACAGTGTGCGATTGCTTCTACACATATCTGTTTGTTGTATACATTTATTTATCTAGTTATTACTAACAGGACAATCATTTTAATCATATCTTGAATCTAACTTTACTATCTTTCTAACTAATATTAATTTATATAATAAGACAAAATTAACTTAAATATAGTAAAATTTAATACCCAATTTTAATTTTACCTTGTCTACAATTGTTATTAACAAAGTGCTTTAATTGTAAAAATCACCACATTCAACGGTGACGTAGTTTGTCTATACGAGTACATTTAAGAGGGTGACTACTGAAAAACGTTGCGGTTGTGAGTCAGCTACCCGAACTTTGTCACCCGTCACCTGCTCTCGTATATCCTTAACGAGCTAGTGATTTTAATTTATAGAGTTTTAGCTACAGATTTCAGCGTATCGAATAATCATAAACGTTTAACTGTATAATAGAAAAATTTCAAAATCATAGTCAAATGAGTATTCAACTACTCGTAATTAAATTTAACACGAATGTAAATGGTCAACTGGTTTTTATTGCATCTTCTAAAAGGTTCTACTCACACAGCAGAACGGGGTTGGAGGTGATTAAATGATGAGGGTGGAAAGTTGATTATGGCCACGAAAGGTAAGCCAGAAAATATTATAGCGCACAAGACAGCGTGCATCATCATTATCATCATCAACAGCCTTTAACAGTCCACTGCTGGACATAGGCCTCTCCTTAGAAAGGAGGTTTTGGCCTACTATACCACGCTGGCCAGACGGGTTAGCATATGGTTGGTTTCAAGTTTTCCTTCTCTTTGCATTGATGTTGTCGTGTCGCTCCTATGTATTGGGATAAAATTTTATAAGTCATTTTACATCAAAAACAAACAATTAGCATGACATATCTAAAGTATGCTATAAATAAAATAAATATAAATATTTCGGACAAATTACACACAACATCATCTAGTCCCAAATTAAGCAGTGCTTGTGCTCTGTATTTAAGGTAAGAAATACAAGGAAATAATTAACGAGCAAAGCTGCGGGTGATAGCTAGTTGATTAATAAATTTTGTAAAACAACAATTGGAAAAACCAGTAACGCAATAAAATCCACAAAGATTAAAAGATGAGCATAAACTCTGATGGAGATTAATACCTGATAAATCCAGATTTATGTTAAAATTTACAATCACTCGTGCACACTAGTGTAGATTTTATAATTATTTTGTTAAGTGGAAATGAAAATACATAATCAACTTCAAAATAAACTATAATCCTAAAAAGGTTCCCAATTTAAATTATACAGCTGACTGTTATTTACGAGGAAGTTTTATATTTCGAATGTTTAAAAAGCTCTTTTCTTTCCCTATTTAATGAAAACATGCGTCGAGTGAAAACAGGGCCAGTATTAATTAATTAATTATGCGCATTAAACATTTTTCCCTAAGAAATGATTAATGCAACCTAAACAAGCGTGTCACTGATAATAATTATGTAATTAATGAGTAGATAATTAGTAATATGAATATAGTTGGCTCAGGGGAGAGACATGAAAGGTGTTACGTTTAATATTCATTAGATATAGTATTAGTTATACAATTATTGTTTGCCGGTAATATTATACTGATAAGAGCTGTAAACTTTGATATAGATGTATAAAATGGATTATCAGTCGATATTAACAGAAGATAAAAGTAAATCTGTTTACAAGTGAGGCCACACAGTAAACAAGTAAACAAAGAAACCGACCACAAATAATATTGGGAATAATTCTAGAAAGAAAAAAAGTACAGACAAAAGAAGGATTTAGAAAAGTGTTTGTGAGAACTACAGTACATTTCACACACAATTTGAGGTAAAAGGGCTTCTGATAAGATAAGATTACTGATGATCAATATATATATATATGTGTGTGTGTGGATACGAGTTTAAGAAATAAAAGTAAATAAATTGCGAAAGGCACTGAGCGAACGCAATTGTATACAAATCATAAATCAGTATATGTAAAACTGTTCCGTTACTGAGTGAGTGACAAACAACGCACAGCCGAGTTTTGAAAAAAATTTTCAAACGGGGTGAAAAAGGCAGTCGAAGTTATATCTCAGAATAACACACAGACGAAGCCGTTGAAGATGTTTTTGGAGGATTGGCTCGAGAGGCGTCACGGAACCGTCTCATACCGGCTGACGCAGGTGATCACTGGAAAAGGTTGTTTCGGTGATCACCTGTGTCTGATTCGCAAAGAGTCAACGCCTGAGTGCCACCACTGCGTTGGCTGCAGCGTGGACACGGCGCTTCATACGCTGGCAGAGTATCCGGCGTGGGAGGAACCAAGGTGAGTTCTCGTGGCGGCCATCGGAGTGGGAATTCTCTCGCTAGGTAACATGATTGCGGCCATGATCCGGAGCGAGAGTGCGTGGAACTCCGCTGTCGGAGTGCGGAGTGGGATCGTGAGAGGTTTAGAACCCTCCCGGTCCGCCAGGACCGGCAACGGGCTTGGTACCGCAGGCGACTCAGGCGCCGGAGAATGCAAAATGATCTTCATCCTCTCCATAAGCGTAGGCCTGGAGGTGACAGGTGCGGCCACCTGTCACCCTAGCAGAAGCAGGACGGGGTATCAAGTATTTGATCTAAATTCGTTCTCGCTCAGTAGTAGGTACTTTGGGGTCCCAGGGTTTTTTCTTCCGAGGGTGCACCTGGTTCCCCGATTTCTAAAAAGCGTGCGGTTTCGGTCAGTTCGAGTCCGACATAGCCACAATTATGTGGCATCCGGCGGGATTTCCGCACAAAAAAAAGGAGTAACTTAGGTTACTTTCTTGGACTAGTTTTGACGCAGCGTTACCCACGATTTATTTTTCTAAATGTTTTAAACAACAACAACCGCGGCTCATCCGTGGTTGATGTTGTTTGTTTCCTATCAATCAGGCACCCACAGGACAGGCTTGCCTAGTGTGGGGCCACTGGACATAACCAAAATGTACTTGCCTTTACTTGTAAATAAATTATTTTTATTATTTTTTATTATTTTTATTATAATACTGTATTCAAGTTAGGTATGCTACTTAATTAAAAAAAAAAACTTCCAACGTGGTGAAAAGAAATTAATTATTCTTCCAACAGTTGGCTTTACTTATCTCTATCTCGCGTTGTATCAGTCTCATCGGGTTCCTCTGAATGACGTTCGAAAGATGAGATTGACTTAGTTTCAGCCTTCAATTTCATGCAAAAATAATGGATGTCTTTTTACTACATCTATTTTATAATAGGTTATTAATTCTATATTATAATAGGCTATTAATTAATAAAAGGTTTGTTTAATTTTGTGTTTCATGAATTTAACCGGCCTGAATTGCGTGTGGTTGTCTTAATTAAACGTTACACACGGTTATTTTTTAATTTTGTGGTAGCAACAAATATTTACTTGTAGAAAATTAGATTTTATTTTTACTTAATGATGTCATAGAAAGGTTATATTTTCTGGTCTTTTTTAATATATTTTCTAATATTCGTAAGTTCCAAACAGAATTAAGGCTTCTATTGGTTTAAGAAATTGTGTTATCAGTTGCTTATGTAGGTGATTTATTGTACAAAAATGAAAGTTTTAGTCAAATTTCGTCAATTTCTTTTTCACTACTGTAGTAATGTTAGGAGCAGCGGGGTCTCCTAACACAGGTTCTCTCTCTCTCTAAGACCCCAACAACTAGATTCTAAACTGTTTAAAAAATAAATAAAGAAATATATATATTAATATTATTTAGACAACCACTATAGTTCTAAAGGATTTTGCAGTATATTTTGTTCTATTTCTCTTGTGTAGAGAGTCAGGGTTCTGAGTAAAAGTCTTTTAAGAAATAACTATTCATTGTCTTGCAACAGGGACATAAAATATATTTATTATATAAATTATTACACTTATTACTTATTTAATTTATGCTGTTCAACAAAACTGTTTTCTATTGATTTTAACTGTGTCAAAATGATATTAATTTTTTAAAAGATGTTATTCACCAAAATGAAAATGCATCAGCCCTATTTACTTTTAATGGAGTATTTTGGAATTAATTTAGTTATTTGCTTGCTCCAGACAAACACAATCAGCGAATGTTATGATCCAATATTTCGTTAATTTATCTACTAGTTTAATACTTGGTATTTAACATATTTTGGACATCTTACACACAACGTGATCTAGTTTCCAACTAAGCAGTGCTTGTATTAGGGGTACAAGACAGCAGTTATAAATACATAAATATATTATACTGGACTGCAATACGGTGATGATTTCTTTGTAAAATCATACATATTGTACGTACCCAAACTCCGAAAAAAATATTTGGTTCAACCCTTGAATCGAGACCTCAACTACAGCAGTCGTATTAGCTACACAAAGTAATTAATAATAATATAGACATATGTAGACTTTATGATAATATATATATAAATATTTACCAGTCCTCAACGCAAGAATCCATATAGTAAATATATATAACGGAACAGTTGGGTTTCAGTGTTCCATTTCTCAAAAGGAACCCTTACAAACTAACTTCGTCGTCCGGCTAGCTGTCTATCTGCCCGCTCATTATTCTCAAGCATACATGGAGATGTCAAGTGAAATATTGTCTGTGTATAAGCATTCTTATCTTTCTTGTGAAGTGTTGCGTTACCGTTCATCAGTTCTAGTGAGATGGCATGAATTCTAGATAGTAACACATTATTATTGTGATTGTTTAATTAAAATCGGAGAGTGCATGCAGTTATCTCTGTGTTGAGTTTATTATGTAAACAATTATCTGTGAAAACAAATAACGAACCACGAAGTATTTTCATTTAATTTTTGAGTAAATTTGCTTTTGTTTTAAATTTTCAATATGGCCGCATGTCGTTATTATAATGAGAGACTATAGTATGTCGTTAGCTTTTTGTAGAGTACTCGTATTATTATTAAAATTTAATTAATAAATTATGTATAAATAATGTTATTTTATGATCTACATATGTAGGTTCTATATTTCTTTCCATGAAACAATCATTATTTTAGTAAGATCCCAACATTATTTTGCATTCCTACTAAGATAAATTATTAAGCTAAATACACATGTGAATAAAAGATAAACATCTGATTTGTCAGGTCTACTTAATCGCTAAGATTTTTTTCAACCTTTTCATATTGTAGCTCGCCTCGTGGCAAATTATGCTTGGTATAATAATGACCGGTTTGAAAGTTTTGGCGATCGATGTCGAACATAGTCCAATTTATGAAAAATATAATTAAGCTCACGTTACCATAACATAGATTTTAAGTTGTATATTTTACTTATTTTTTATAACTTTATTTGAAATCAAAATTTAAAAAAAAACCTTTTTTACAATAATTTGTACATAGATACAATCTTATGGGTAAAGTTCTGTCACCTTTGATAGGTTACAGAGTAACCTGTAGTAAGGGATTGTAATTCCTTTCCCCTTTAGTTATACAATGGTTTGAGTTACTACTTATATTACTTGGTGATGTATGTGTATATATCGACAATCTTCTTGATTTAATAAAATTATCCAATATTGAATAAAATATATAAGTATATCCAAATGCTTTGTTTCCGAGCGACAGTCCAATAATGTATAGTTCGCTTCACCAAGCTTGCAGGTCCGACGTCCATGTGGCCTAAGAGTAATGGAGCATTTACCATAATTATCCATTGGCGAGCACATTCCGGGGATGTGTACACAAAATTATACACTGCACGAAGCCGAGTGCCGACGTCACGTACACAGTTATAAATTTTATCAGGGCTATTTGTGCGTCCGTCCTTTGGGAATTAATTTTTATTCACCACTCGTTTATAGCTTTCTGCTATTCCGCCCGGTAGTGTACGTGAATACTATTTTTTTTATGGAACTGTTTTCAATGTACTAAAATTGTGGGTTAGATTTTAGTTTTATAACCGACGGTGCTGCATTGATTTCAGTTACGCTTTTTTTTTTTTTTTTTTATATTTAAGCCTGCCAAAGTGACTCTACTCTGCCTGATGGAAAGCATGAGTAGAATCCAGGAGTAGGGGTCACCATGCTTATTGTGAGGGTAGGCAATGTAGCATGGTGACCCCTACCATGGCAGCCTGGTTAGATAATTCTGCATCATTCTCCCGGCCTTCCAAGGGCGGGAGAATGATGCAGAATGATTGGGCCTCCGGTCTCACACTCACCAACGAAATACGACAGCAAGAATGCTGTCATTATTAGGATGGTCTTCTGTGTGAGGGTAGTACTGGCCGGGTCGAGCCGGCCCATTCGTGCTGAAATCAGCGTGGCTCTACTACCTCAACTCCTCCGCTGTTTTATTAAGCGCATTTTGTTCTGAAAAACGTAAGTGAAAATATTGATTAACTGAATATAGGTAGTACTTAATTGGAACACGTATAAAATTAATGTCTTGTTTCTTAAATTGAATGATTTCCTTCTTTATATCGTTTCATCCAAATTTATAAAGAAGAAGAAGGATGTGTCTCCCGTGAATTAATGTGTGTGTATCAATGTCAATCAATCAAAGTGTGTGTCAATATCTTTTTATAATTTCTTCATCACTATGCAGGTGAGATTAGATGCCACGTTAATTATTAACATACCATTTTTGTTTAATATGATGTTATATACAATATTATGTTAGTTCCAAGTCGCCCTTTAAATTTGAATAATAATCAAGCAAAGCAATTTGAACTGCTACCCAAATTATATCTCAACTTCACAAACGGTAATTAAATGTTCTCCTATATAAAATAGGAGCTAGATGGAGATTTAACTCAGTGTGTCGGTATATGATACATCGGTTTTGCATCACGGGAATTAAGACTTATTAACGACCGAATGATTAATGGGAATTAATGAACAAGCACAGAGATTTAGTAGCGACAGTCAATTTGAAGTGTTGATAGTTTATGATTGACTATTAATGTAATGTGACGGAGAATTAATTTAATTTATTTTATTTACGAAAATTCTAATACATTTCATACTTACAACTTACGGCCAATCCATGAAAACCTCTTATTTAATAATTATCTGTGTATTGTCGAGTCTTTCCCAGGCGGAGTAAGCGTGCAAAGTATATTACTGCAATTTAAGCAATTTAATAAAAAAGCGGCCAAGTGCGAGTTGGACTCCATAGCAGCAAATAACATCATATAAAAGTTCTTGTAGTTCGTTGTAACTTTGATCGATGTTTTATTAATAGTGTATTGATAGAATTAAAGGTAAATTGCGGTTTACGATTTATGACGTATTACCAAAAAATTGCTTAATAGATCTCGTTCAAACTAATTTTCGGTGGAAGTTTGCATAGTTTGGTTTTATAATTCTCTTATTTTAGAAGTTATAGGGGAGGGGGAGACATATTACCACTTTGGAAGTGCCTGTCGCGCAAACTATTGAGTTTAGAAAAAAATGATATTAGAAACCTCAATATAATTTTTGAAGACCTATCTATAGATTTTTGATTGGAAAAAACAGTTGACTAAAATTCCTACGCCCTTCATGCGTTATAATATTATAAGGTCTTTGTATCTTCTTCTATGTGACTTGTTATGTTAGTCTTCTTTTTTACCCTTAAAAAACTCTTTTAGATGAACAAACAGTTACGGTTATTTTTTCAAGTAAGGCTTTAAATTGAGAAAACTCCCGTTAGAATAAATGTACATTAACAAAAGAAATTTAGATTAAAAATGTTTTACAGTGAAACTTACTAGTGCCTAATATTTTAATAATGACCCAATTGTAATAAAAAACATTTTACCTATAAACGTATCATAGCGATATTCTACTGAAAATGACTCTAAAATAACAAATTTCATTAATTGTAAGATTCAAATCACTGAAAAATTTAGATCTTTCAAACTTAATCCTCTTACGTTACTCGAAAAACCTTGAAAATGTACTTTATACTTCGTAATTATCTTATTTAAAATATATTTCTATGTAATACTTTTACGTAATTGTTATTTTACTACAAGCCAAATTATTTGTTTTCAATTTGTTAATTTCAGGAGATTTTTCGAAACTTTAAAATATATTTCAATAAGATATTCATTGCATATGAAATAAAATTAAAGTACGAGTAACAATGTTCAGATTGTTTAATCATATGTTTTATTATAGAAACTTGTTTTTAAGTTTGGTAAATAAGGGTCTGACTCAAGGCATCAATTCAACTTCACCTGTAATCCAGGCTCTGGCTAGCAAAGTATTCAATTAACGACTTCAGTTTCAGAAGTGTGCCTATCCCTTCGCGGAAACAGTCGTGATGTTATGTACAGACGTGATTTGCCGATATTTTGCAATTCGTGTTACAGGCATTACTGCTCGATTTATTCTGTTTATGTATGAATTTGTTTAAGCAATGTTCATTTCCTTCCATTGACTCTCTGCCATTTAAATATTACTCCCATTTTCCTTTGTAATTCTAAAGAGCTCTTTAGACAGCAAAAGGCTTGACCCCATTGCGTAAGGACCAAGATTATAAAATAATGGAAAATTCTGGGCGTTATAATTACCTCTGCTTACACCTTTCAGGTTTTAGAAGTTAGCTTGTGTTTAAGTTTTGTATGGTCATCCTGTTAAATAGTTTGAATTTCAAATATGACATTTAGTAGGTATACGCCCTCAGCGTTGCAGATACCAGTCGCTCCGTGTAAAAATTGATACGCAGGTAAAACTGGTTGAAGTAGTAGTCGACCCCAAATAATACTTATCTTCCTAGATACGGCAGAAAGTACTCTTAGGAACAGCTTAAGAGTGCTCACTTATTCCAATAAAAAGCCACAGTATTTGCATTAAGGGGTTGAGTTCTCACAATTGTGATTATTATTCCGAACAAATATTTGACTATCGCTTTGAAAATTTGTCTTTAGACTAGAGTTTAGCGGTTACCTTCAAAACTACAATGATATTTGATTGAAACTTGAGTAGAACTTTAGATAAAGTTTATTCTATTCAAACAAATATAGGCGGAGATAGAAGCCGGGTCAGTAGGTACTTAAGTGTAAGGTGATATCCAGAAGGAGTCTTTGATAAGCTGCCTTTTGCCTACAGTGAGTTCTGTCGATCTGTTATAGAACATTTTTATTAATATCATCTGGTTAGTTGCTTTATCTCAATATAAAAATTTAAATCATAATTAAAAAATAACAACCGATTGCGTTGGATAATGTTTTTGTAAAGCAAAGTAATATAAGTTGTACGAAATTATGCTAGAATTTATTCTTCATACTATATTTTTTGCTACAATAAGTATACATTACATTTAAAAATATTTATATTGTCATTAAATTGCTCCACTATAACAATGTTAGTTTTGTAAGAGGCAGTAATTTTAAAATTATGTCAATGTATTGTATGTTTAAATTTTGTGAAAGCCATGTCGCCCTTTAGAGGTAGATTTCTTCATCAATCTTCGGACATCTTCGATATTGGTTGTAAGATAGATCAGTTCTATTTTTCTTCAACATTTTTTTTTGTCGAATTAGTATTAAAAAAATATATGCCAAATTAGCCAATGATATACTTGGGCATTATAGACAAGGAACTGATTTTGGTGCAAAATGCTCTCTGAGATTTTGTTACCAGTATCGAGTGATTTCGGATGATTCTTAACCTATGACTAAAAATAAGGGCAGTACAATAATCCACGACTTTGTAAAGGTAGTCGTATTTTCCCATTTAAATGAACTATAACTCCTACTCCAAAAAATCAAGTCATGACTTTTGAGTGACTGCAAAAAAAATCTCTTTCAAGATCTGCTGAAAAGAATGTTTAACTTAGTTCCAAAATGTTTAACCAGAACACTGAGGATAATATTAAAGCCTACCGGAAAATTTGGCGATAATGAAGAACTTGACTATTGTTTAAACAGATAGCAAAAACCTTTCAAGTAGCTACCAGGAAAGTTGAAAGTTCAGAAAGAAGTCATTAGCAAAGTTACGGCGAACTTTCTTGCCCGCAGGGAAATAAATACTTCTAGAACCAAAGGATAACAATTGCGCTTTTGTTGTCTTTTTTTGACAAAATTGCCTAACGTATGTGTAAGTTCTGTCTTCACGTATTCTCGTTTTTGTTTAGTAATGAAATATTGAGAAAACTAGAAGAAAGAAAATACTAAGTGCGTTTCAAGCCACGTATAGGGTTCCGTAGTCACACACAGTGATAGGTAGGCTTAAAGTCGTATCCAATAGATAATTGTCATGTTTACATATTTTATTTTTGCATGAAGTGTATTTTATAAGTTACGCGCCTATAACTCCTGAAATAAAAAAGTTATCAAAAGCTTTCCTTGAAAGTTCAATATATGGACTACTTACTGCCATGAATTTTTCGCAGATCTTTTGAGCCCGCCGTTTAGCTTTTAGAGGACCCCAGGGGCTGCGTCTTGTTTTTACAAAAAATGCACTTTAAAGTTAAAAAACTCGCAATCGGATACCTAAATCGACAAATGGTTTAAGTAACTTCTCAATGTTTTTAAAAGACCTATCTAATTAGACGCGAGAAAAAATATCTTTCCCACTTTACGTGTATCTTGTGAGCTACACCAAATAAAAATATTTTTCGTAATTATATTGTAGTACTTTGTGGACCTTATTACAATATTCATGCAAAGTTTCATCTTTCTAGAACCGTCCGTTTGGGTGGTAGGTCAAGGACGGACAGACATGACGAATCTATAAGGGTTACGCGTAATGAACTACGAAACCCTAAAAAGCAGTCTTGTGCATTATTATATTATCACTCTCTTATTTTAGAAGTTAGAGGGGGGGGACACACATTTTTCCACTTTGGAAGTGTCTCTCGCGCAAACTATTCAGTTTAGAAAAAAATGATATTAGAAACCTCAACATCATTTTGAACACCTATCCATAGATACGCCACACGTATAGGTTTGATGAAAAAAAATTTTTTGAGTTTCAGTTCCAAGTATGGGGACCCCCAAAATGTATTGTTTTTTTTTCTATTTTTATGTAAAAATCTTAATGCGGTTCACAGAATACATGGACTGACCAAATTTCAACAATATAGCTCTTATAGTTACGGAAATAATTGGCTGTGACATACGGACGGACAGACAGACAGATAGACAGACAGACAGACTTGACGAATCTATAAGGGTTCCGTTTTTTGCCATTTGACTACGGAACCCTAATTACTGTTACTAATCTCCTAGTAAATACAAAATTGGAAATAATATTGATATCAATATCTACCATGCACGCCATGCACCTTGTAAATTAGGGTAATGATTTATAAATTAAAGAAAACAAACAAAACCTATCCTATGGTCTGACTACTACCTTGTTTACTTTGTACTAAGTTTATTTATTAACTATGTGACATATAGACTGTTAAATTAGTGTCAATAGTCTGAATATCGTATTTCCATAAATTATAATTTGGGTTGATTTTGTTTTTCCTTTAATCGACGATCAAAACACAAAAAAAAACGGGAAAATATCTAGAACTACAAAACTAAAAAACTTTTTGTATTGTGTACTGAGTGTATCAATGGTAAGAATTAAATACAATATATTATTATTAAATACGAAGAACATAACTATCTCACAAAACGTTTACACTGTAAAAGAGATTCATATGATGGTGGAAGTGTTAAACGAAACTTGAAAAGACAAGACATCGAATGCTCTTTTCAAGTATGCAAGACACCTAAATAAGTAGCATCTCCGTGATTAGAATTAAAGATAACAAAAGAAAAAAAAGAAAAAGTAAAACCCAGTTAAACTTTGAGAGATGTAATTCTAAAGAAATAAAGACGATTGCTCCCTTGACAGTACCGTGTTACCTTTGAAGATGGTACAGCCCAATTCGCTACTAAAACAAAATATACGACGACTCGTTATGTGGTTTTTCTTATATCTTTCCTTAACGTAGAATACAAAATTATATAATTGCACTTACACAACTTTTATACCTCATATTTCACACTCATAAATTATCTGGATACCAATAACAATAACCTGTCTGAATACCCTAAAGTATATCGAAAAAAAACGAGAATACTTTGCAAAGCTGCGAATAATATCTATTTTGTAGAGCAATAGGCTCTAAAGAAATGTATTACTTGTAAGTTACGAAAGCCTTTATACAGGGAACAGACAAAATTAGGCCTACGAATAAGGTTCGGTCGATTTCAGGCTCACGGTATGAATTTTACGTGCCATAATTTTAGTCTACTAAATGCTCAATAAAAAAAGGAGGGCCATTTCTTGCGGCCCGGGAACTGTAACAGTGAGGAAGGAAGACATTGGAGTGACGTTAGTTTGATATACGAGCGTGCTCTTTTGTGCGTTCGTCGTTAATACAGGAACACAATGCGCTCCCGACAGCTCTCTGGAGTTATGCTCGACTTAAGAAAACCGCGTATCACACCGAAGCGTTTGCCTAATGCTTTGTTTTATACAACAAAACAGGATTACTAATTTATTACGCGCCAACTGAACTAACTTCAAAGATATAATGTTCCGTGTTACCTTTTTATATTATAAAAACTATTAAGCTAAAGTTATACCACTGAACACAGGATTCTTATTTAAAAATGAATATATTTTGTTTTCTTTTAACGTAATTAACCTACAACGAAACGTAATCAAGAAAAAAAGAAAGTTGGCATTCAGCTAAAAACAAATGATTTTTTTTTTATTAGAATTACGAGAAACATTTTGTAGCATATTGAGTTGCATTTTGTGTAGATACATTAACTACAAATCAAATGTGTCATCCTAAACTGCGGTTTGTTTTACTTTGGTATGACAAACTATAAAACACTTCTGGCTTCAAACAGTTATCTTCATCATCATTCAGTAGATCTTACTACAATATCGTCCCTAATTTAAAGAGGACTCAAAGATCGGAAACTCTTGAGTACTCTTGAGTTGCAAGAGCCTGTTAGTAATGGTTTCCATGAATTGATTTTATTATCTCATAGATGACCTCATACGTCTCTAAAAACATAAAAAATTGCCAAGTGCGTGTCAGGCCACGCATAGACTAGGATTCCGTAGTCACCCACAATTTTAGGTGGATTTAAAATCGTGTCCAATCGATAATAATTATGTCATCACCAACAGCCTTCAACAGTCATAGGCCTCTCCTTAGAAAGGAGGTTTTGGCCTACTATACCACTAATCGTTATGTAGGTACTTATTATTTCAATATTTTTGTACGAAGTTTTACAAGTTTGCACATTTTACAAGTTAGACCTCTCACTCTAGGACTCATGAACTAATAAAGTAAACCAAGTCGTTATATGTTTCCTTTTAAGTGCATAACATCTACAATCATAATTATTTTTAGATTTTTCGATCCAGCTATTTAACTTTTAGAGGGGAGGGACGCCCTGTTTTTTGACGTGCTTTAAAGTTAATAAATCGCAAACGGACATGTAAATAAAAAAATGGTCTTAGCAACCTCTCAATGTTTTAAAATACCTTTTTAAAGATATCCGTCGACGCCATAAAAAATAAACATCCACACTTTACGTGTGTAATTTTATTGTGGCACTTTATCGACTTTATCAAAACAAATATTTATGCAAAAATCTAATCTCTCTAGCGGTAACTCGAGGACGAATGGACGGATGGACATGATGAATCTGTAAGGGTTCCGAGTCATGAACTATGTAATCCTAAAAAGGATATCAAAGTAAAAATAACTGTATGTTTCGTATATTATTATTAGATTTAGTCTAAAGGTTAAGCTTTATATTTTATTAGGCACTCGTACTCGTGATATCTTACTAATGCTGTTTTAATGTTAGTCATTAACCCTAAAAATATATTCTTGTATTTTACTATATTACTTTTCATAATGACAGGTGTTAGATAAAGTAGAATTATATTCAGTCATCCATCACTATTTATTACACAAGGATTTATAGCATTTCTCACTGCTAGACTTTTAAACGTTGTTGCATGATATATCAACTATGTATACATATGAATTGTTAGACTCTTTTGTATCCACTTCGAAATTTCAAAAAGTTCTGTCAAGTTCTTCAAAGATTCTTTTTATATTTTTGACTTTAGTTTAGTTTCTTATTTTCTACGAATGCAACCCTGTGTGATTCAAAGCTTGTTATGTAACAGTTAGTATCCAATATCTTCCTCCATAACTAAAAAACCAATTTTAATTAATAGTTTTTTTTTCATTTTAGCATTAAAATGTAACAAAATTAAAAATAAAAGAAGTGATAGTTATACACTCATACAATTGGACGAGCGGGTTTTGAGTTTTGGGCTCAAGAACTCATTTGGCGATTCATTTTTATGAATCAATCATTATCAACAATCCATAATGTACAACTGCTGTGCTCAATTTTCAATATCGAAGAATTCGGTGTAATATTTAGCCACGACACTTACGACCCAAGGAGGCGAAGTGTGAGGGTATAGTTAATTGTGGTCTATGTCAGTGTCAAAACCGTTAGGAGTACCGTCGGGTACCACACAAAGAAAACCCCTAAACCGAGAAATCCTAAATTACATTCATACAGAACGTATACGTCTCGTTCATACGATTACTCAAATAGTTGGAATGATACACATGCTATTTATCTTTTTTGCATCGCTATTTATCGGTTTTAAGAGTGACTAAATATTAGACGACGAAGTTTTCTAATGAAACCGGGCTTTATAAGCGCTTCAAATACTCGTAGCATTTGCTATAGATGTTTGTACGGTAACCGGTGCCGATTTCAAGATATTCTCTCTGTATTTAGATTGATCTTGATGACTCCAAAGACTGAGAACAGGCTAGGATTGCTTATTTTTGTTATATCTTAGCCTACTCAGTAACAGCTAAAGTGCAATATCAACTACCCATATCGTCCCATTGCTGGGTTCGAGTCTCCTCTCAGGAGAGGGTTAAGTCTTGAATGTTTTTAAGCCACCACTTTGTATCTATTTGATATTTAGAAAAGTAAGTACCACAAAACGTTTAGACGTCCTTTAATCAATGTTTGTCTGGCCACTTATTCGGTTAAAAGTTATAAAATAAGTTAATAAATTCATTCTTAAGTGAAAAATAACTTATCGCGTATCATAACGCTAGTTGATATATCAGTGAAATACGATTGACTGGTCACTTAGTTTAGTGATTATCGACCGTGACTACTAAGCCCAAGGTCGCGGCTTCGATTTCCACCCCAGGGAAAGAGTGAAATGAACATGATCGTTTGTTCTGCATCTGATTGTCATTTTCAATAGTATGTGTGTACTCCTACTTATATATCTATTAGCAGTATGTTTGAAATAGATACAATTCTACCATTTCTAAAATTAGATAGTTATATTGGTTGTGTCTAATAATTACAAAAGAGTAAGGTACCATCTAAAAATATATAAAATGAAATATCATTTAATATGTATATAGACATAATTAAGACTGTTTGAAAGAATAAACATTTTGAATTTACATTAATTACACCTTGATACGCTAAAGAACTATAAAATAACATGTAATTAAACAATTTTTAACTTTGAAGAGGTCAAAACGAAGGTCGTAAATATGGTAATATATTTTACACAATATTGTAACATATTCTACGGCGTAGCAATACAGCCGCTACGAACTTTGTTACGAAAGAGAAAAGCTATGAACAAACGGTTAGGAAATAATTGTATGCACATAATTATTTGTACAACGCCTTCTTTGTACGGACACCCGAGCACAAAGCAGAGGCGAGATGTGAGGAAAGCTGGTTCGCTACTCAGAACTATAAATTGCAAGAATAGACAAGTGGTGAATAAACAATGTTGCCGAAACTTCTGTAACAGATTAATTCTTAAATTTTGACGTGAATAATATAGTTCCCTAAATTTCCAAAATTGTTTGTTGTACCATACAAAGCTTTGAAATAATGTCTTTGATTTTTTTTACAACTTTTATGTTACACCTGGTATATGGTATTAAGATTAGGATCAGCACCAAAGAAATCGGGAGGCAGTTTCCAGATCTAATATATTTATAAAAAAATTGCCTAGATTGTTACTATATATGTTACATTTACGAGATAGTGACTAGACACATATCCAAAATAGGCCTTGATAAACTTCACTCGTTTTTTTACTCCCTTAGAAAACTCTATTACTTAAGTGTGCGGACGAAATGATCGAAAATTAGAATGTGATAAA
This sequence comes from Phragmatobia fuliginosa, assembly GCA_932526445.1. Taxonomy (NCBI): domain Eukaryota; kingdom Metazoa; phylum Arthropoda; class Insecta; order Lepidoptera; family Erebidae; genus Phragmatobia; species Phragmatobia fuliginosa. The sequence continues at coordinate 9,547,773 of OW052074.1, read as the reverse complement.
AGAATCATACACAGATTCAATAAGAATAAATGATGATTCAGAAAAGTTCCAACGAAATTCCATTGTGTCGCAGCTTCTTAAATAATTTTGTCGTCCCGTAAGGTTTTTTTTTTTCGAGTTTATGTTCTTAACTTTCAAAGATCGTTCTTAAATACCCTTTGAGTTTCGCCGGCGTATATCGTTTAAACACTACGTTTGCGCCCTAAACTTGAGTGACGGTCAGGTACCAACAGGTTTCAGCCATAGTTTTTTTTAAGCACGCCAAAGTCAATCTGCTGATAGAAAGCATGAGTATAGTTCATGGCGGGAGCCCCCATACCATTGTAAATGCAGACACCCCATCATGGTGACAGCCGCTATGGCGGCCTACTGATATACTTTTTCACTGATCATAGTTGGAGAAAAACACGTGCGCTGGTAGTGAGTTTCAGTTTTTAATAATAATAATATAATATATAGTTTATTCATTAAATAATTTTACAACTTTCTCTTATAGCTACTAATCTTATTTAAAAACAATTGTGAGCCAGTGCTAAGAGGTTGCCGTCGACGACCGTACTAATATAAATTGTGTTACAGTCGTCATCGCCTTCCACCCATCAATGCGAGTAACACTATTTTTTGGGATCTGTTTTACCATGCAAAACGCATTCCTAGACAATAAATTATGTAAGACTATAAATTATTAACAAAATAAATAAATAATAAAATCCAACGAAAGGAAAATAATTAAAGGTATATTATAAGTTCATAAGATTAAAAATAATTAGAAAAAAGATCCAGTATTTTTCATATACTTAATAGACATGCCAAAGCTATTCGCTTTTAAAGATCATTAATTTAGTCTGAGTCGTGGTTTGCAGATATACCTGAATGTAAGTAGTAATAGTAATCATGCATCAGGTGTTTTATCTGTTTTCATTCAAGCCTATATCTTAAAAAGTTAATTTCTTTCACTCTTTAAACTATTATTCAATTTTATAAATTTAACTTTAATAGGCCAAATTTGCTTCAAAGAAGCTTGGTGTGCTCAATAGAGCGGGACGGTATTTAACACTGGCGCACCACCTACTACTTTACAAGGCGCAGGTTCGTTCGCATATGCAATGCTGTTCACATTTTTGGGCCGGGGTACCCCAGTACTAGCTTCTCCCTCTGGAGAGCGACTCGAATCGTTGACTGCCATGATATTTCAGATCAACTTCCCTTGCCGCTGCGTAGAGATGTAACATCACTCTGCATCTTCTATCGCTTATACCACGGAGCGTGTTCCGAGGAACTGTTCGAATTGATCCCTGCCGCTTCTTTCCGTCATCGTCCCACGTGACAGCATTTCAATCCCCATAAGTTAGATGGTTGACAGTCCACAACAGTGAATTTTTCCAAAATTTTCTGCCTTGCACATCTAAATTGTGGAACGAACTGTCGCATGCGGTGTTTCCGGACCGATACGACCTTCAAACCTTCAAAAAAAGAGCGTACTCCCATCTTAAAGGCCGGCAACGCACCTGTGACTCCTCTGGTGTTTCGGGTGTCCATGGGCGGCGGCAATCACCTACCAGCAAGTGATCCGTCTGCTCGTTTGCCCCCTTTAATATAAAAATAAATTAAAAATATGTATATGGTAGGTTTGATTCCCGATGGTTGTTCATGTAGATTTTATGTTTTCTTTTAGCCACTTTTTTTGAACATAAAAATCGACCTAAGATGCTGCTTTTAGTTTAAAATGAGTGGTTTTTACATAGTTTTCTACTTATTTGTCTGTTTTTAAAAATACGATAGATTTATATTATTAATGAAGTTACATTTTCGCTTTCTATTTTAGATACATGAGTACACCTGTAGCTTGTATATTTTTATCATTAAATAGTTCTGAGTAACACTTTGTCGAGTTTAAATATTAAAGAGTCACCTCTCAATAGAGCCACATCCAGAATGGTGGGTAGGGACGATGTAATAGCGAGAACCGCAGGTGTTTCATTATTCTGTTTTAATGGTACCGGGCGTCGCGTCACCGTCACTCCTCACGTGACGAGTCGTGCACGGAATCGACGTTGCCACGACTCAATATTCATTATACAAATTTAAAATTCGTTTTGTGATTTAAAATTTATTTAAAGTTTATTATTTTTGTTATTTCATACTTTTTTTTCTTGAGACGAATATGAAAATTTTTCTTTAACATTAATTTTATTATTTTACCTTTGCCTTTTCACGCCTGCGACACCGACATTAAAATGGTAGATAATAATACATGTTTTTATAGCAAACAACCCAAGAGTTAACGCTGTTGTATTTATTTCAAAATAATAATAACACAGAAAGAACCAAACAAACAAGTTCTCATCAAGCAACCTTATGAAAAGCACACTTGTGGATTTCATAAGGTTAAATAAGATATACTACTATAACACGAATTGATATGTTGACTCCTTAGTGTGCAATAAAGAGAAAATGAGGTTATTTAGAACGGGTGTAACAATATTTTCCATTTTTGTAGTAAGAAAAACATTTTATGAATTCATTTTTCGGGAAATTACAGAGATAATAGGTATTACACTATGACATTTGTATGCGTCTGATATAAACTATGGAATTATCGTTGGAATGGAATTGATCAATTTCAAACTCAAGTTGTCTGAAATTAGATGTTGTTTTACAAAGGAGCATAATACAGGGGGCTCTACGTAAACTAATTGCATATGTTGTAATCTGAGACAGAAATACCAAAGCGTAAAATATTACATTATCCTTATAAAATGAAATAAATAGTTGAATTAACATATAAAAGATCACAAACAACGGTAAAGTGACAAATTCACACAATATCTACAAGAGAAAAAATAATTCAATACACACGATACATGAAATTGTCTCGTTTCCTCCCTCGGTGGCAATAAATTTCTTAGGAGAGATATTCGTAGTGACTGAAAATAGCGTCGAGCCAAATATCATAGCAGAAGATGATAATATTATCATATTATGTAAATTGTTTAGACTGGCATACCGCTATCGCGGCGTAAAGCTGGCTCGCCTACGTGTGGTTACAACAAACTCCGCGCCAAGATACGGCGTCCGATATTTCCATCAAGCTATTTTGATTACCCTCTAGTCATCGTCAATGTGAATCAATAAATTCAACCCTTTTTATGATTCAGTCATTCGCTTTTATTGGGCTTGTACGTGCTCCTGAGCGTGCATCATTCAGTGACAATAAAAAATTCCAAACGACCCTTTATATCGCGTACGAAAAATAAAAAAGTTGAAGTTTCATTTTTTGTGACAAACTCGACGCGTTTGCCTCGCTTGATGAGTATTTTTTAAGAACTTGTTTACGATGAAACTTATTGTGTAGGAGTGAAACAAATGACAACTAATAAAAAATCAATTTTTATGACTAGTTTAAGCGGTATTGTTATTTTATTAATTTTTTGTCTGACATTTGTTCGTAAACAATATTACAATGTTTTATTTTACTAACATGATAACATTTGTGAAATTATTCAAAAGTTGTCCACATTTTAGTATTTATTACTAACGCTGAATTTACACACGGCGGAGCGAAGACAATTAAAATTAGGCGTTGCAAAAACTGACGTGGAAAAAGTAAACGCCTTGAAAAAAGGTCCATTAAAAGTGGGTTGCAAATGGTAACAGAACAGCGAAGCGTTATCCAGGATATCTTCCTGGGAACGCGCGGCCCGCGGACATTCTGAACATCATCATAGGACGAACACATTCCGTATCCGATGTCGGGTATGATTGATTTCTTGTATATTAATGTTATGTTATGGAAATACACGCTTTTCAATGTAAGCTTTCAACGCTAAGCGAGCCTCGTTCGAATTGTAGACGTGTAAGGCTTTTAAGCGACGTATAGGTTCGTAAGTGACATTGACCCTAATACAAAATGTAATATCCGTTTAATATTTGCGTAGTTAAAAATGTTTCGTATTTACTTTTGCCAAGAATTATGAAGTTGAATAATACGAAGAGACTTATCCAACAGTTTTAATTAATTAGCACTGTTTATTCTTCTTAGAGACGTGGATCTTTTAAGTCACTAAAGTAAACTTTAAAGGTTCCGTCCGGATGAAATAATAAAATACTTATTCCTTTTATCAAAAATTGGTGTTGAATTTATTTTTATTTAAATCGTCTTATCGAAGTTAAAAACATTTTTTTTCACGTTGGTCCCATTAACATTCGGTTGAAGGCAAAAATTAAAGTTATACCAAATAATCATGTCTACATCACAAGTATTGAGTATTTCAGTAATATCATACCTCTTTATGAAAGTCTGATTCTTTGTAAAAGCAATTTCCTATATAGATACTTTACAATATCATTTATTAGTATAAGATGTATGTTTCAAAACTAGTTTGATTACTAGACGACGAACATGTTAAGATGTATGTTTATGTACCAAACCGATATAAGCCGACCCCAAGTAATATTAGGAATAAAGGCTAGGAAGGAGAAGAATAGATGTATAGATATAAATAAATCAGCAGAGCACCTGTTCAAGATAAAGATTTACAGCATATTTATTCAAAATTTTACTTTAATATGTGTCTATCTAAAGTCTTTTCTCCCTAATCTACTATCTTTAATTGATCTCAATTTTTATATTATTATCGTTCAATAACCGCACAATTTCTCACTAACAGTAATCAAATCATCCAAGTTATCTTGATTGACATCCCGAGGGTATTAGCTCAATCGTTTAGCAGACATCATTAGGTATATTAAAACTTCTTCCTCCAAGTTCTCTCGTACCGTTTAGCAGTAAGAATAATTGAAATTTTACACAACGGTAAGTTGGTAACTTTGACTTTCGGAGGACTAATTCTGACGGAGACTTTGACATAGATTAGTTTTATAAAAGATTGAACAGCAAGCATGAAACTTTTATCTTTCTTTGAAAAATAAGTCTGATTTCGAAAGAGAATTTGTATAAATTTTCTGAGTTCCTACTTAAAATACCTATCTAGTAATTAAATGACCTTAAAAACAAGGAGGTCCTATGTTCCACTGTTTTTTAAATGTATGTTTACCGATCACTCAGTTAACGACTGCACCGTTGGCCAAGTGGTATAAGCGGTTGCCACGCTGCTTACTACTTCACCAAGTGTCGTGGGCTCAAATTCCACGTGGGAAAACACTCTGCGGGATCCACAAATTGTTGTTCCGGGTCTGGGTTTTCTTTGTGTTCGTTTCATGTATGTTTGTCAAGTTTCTCGCAACACAGAATTTATATTCCTAATGCGGGAGTTGTCTTTTTTATTTAACAATAATAAATAAAAAAAAATGGTTTGATTTTGCGAATTCTTTCTCTTTTTTTGCACTTATTATTTACTGCAAGAAAACTTTTCTTTGGAAATAACGCTGATATTTTAATACCACATTAGTTTAAGAAGTGGTGTCGTAAATTTTCAAGCCTTGTACTCTTAGTATCAAATAGTTTTATATATATAGGACAAGTGGACAAAAGTTGCCACCTTTTCAACAAAGAACCATGGTTATCGTACTGTTCCGAGGCACCAGTCCATGTGTACTGAGTTACGTGATACTAACGACACTCCCGTTAACACACGCCTTTATTTACTCTATAATAGCCGGTTCGAATTCCTGAAATCCTTTAAGAGACTTAACTTTTATGTATAGACTTTTTTAAAGAAGCATATATATTTTCCACTAAAACCTCTTGTCTAGAGCCTAAAGATCTTGTATTTAAAACAAAATGTACGTAAAGTATTACTTTTTACTTTGTTGTCATTATACTCAGTTTATATATGACTTACGTCGAAAAAGTTGGTACAAAATTACGATTCTGTTTAAATATAAGTGTATGTGGGGTTCTATAGTAGGTAGGATTGGCGGTCAAAAAACTCTAACCAAAAACGAGAGTGTGTTTATGTTAAATAAAATATGAACAAGGTTATACATTATTCCGTGGAGCTTGAAATAAGCGCTACAGATATTGCTGTACTTTTATATTCATATTTAGGCACGATTAAAGCTAAAATTGAAAATTACTGTCTTGATTCAAGGCTTAAAGCTTCACATATTTTTCGGACATCTGACACACAACGTCATCTAGTCCCAAACGAAGCAGATCTTGTACTAAGGGGACTAGACAACTGATATATACATATATACTTTTTTATATGTTATATAAATACATACATAAGTACACCTAGAAAACACCCAAAATCCGAAACAAATATTTGCACATCATAATAATAATAAATAATAAATATTTTCGGACATTTACAGACAAGGCCATCTAGTCCCCAAACTAAGCGGAGCTTGTATTATCATACAAACATTAATGCACAACAAAGACTGTTATTATTACACAGAGTAAGGATTTTGACAAAAAGGAGGCTGTTATGATTTCAAAGTACGGTATACTAACTCAGCAACCTGTTCTGATAACGAAATTGCTATTTATTAGAACTCCTTTTAATTATAAATAATCTCAGATGGCAACACAAAGTTCTACTTAACTTAGTAACATTCATCTTTAGCTCTCTAGTTTATTAACTAGTTAATCAAGATGTTTCACATTCATTCACAGTCGTACAATAGGGTTCTAATTTTTCAAGTATTTAAGATAAATCAAATTTCGGAACTATAGATTTATATATCAAAGTGAAGAAATCGTTATGAACTATGCAGAGGTTTTTATGGTTACTTGCTAGCACGGGATGTAAAAACACGAAAGCATTAGTAAATTACACGGTGCCTTCGGGAATATAACATGCAAATGTACTGTATTTTCGTTTCATCTTCACATTGAAAAGTATCATATTTAATAATGATAAAGTATGAAATATACCCTTAAAATTTTACAATAATTAAAAATGTCACTATGTTTATAATAAAAATAATTATATACTCTTATGTTATTAATGTAGGTAACCGTTGTCCTAACTGTTGTCAGGAAGCATAATATTGTCTAAATAATCTCATTTAGAAGATGACCAATGTATATATGTAAATAATTTTGAACAATGTTTCACTGCATTGACAAGAATTATTACTTTGAAAAGGGTACTTTACATACTGTATGTCCGGCAGTTGTGAATTATTTGCTAAAACTGCATAAATATAGCGGTGAAATTAGTTTACACAATACTATGTTCCTATTGATTGTGCTGTTATCAGACAAGGCAACACACTTTAAGCCACATACAGTATAACTAAAGGGATTTTTCTTAAATATACACAATTTGTAAATAGTTAACTTAATAAAATTCTGACCTGATAATCGTAAGTTTAATATCTAATTATTAAAAACTAAAATCTTTTTCACATGTATTTAAGTCTTTGAAAAGGATTTAAGATGGAAAGCATGAGTAGAATCCAAGGGCAGTCATACATAGGGTCACTATACATATTTTTTTTTTTTTTTTTTGGACATCTTACACACAACATCATTTAGTCCCAAAGTAAGCAGAGCTTGTGTTAGGGGTACTAAACAACTGATACAAATACATAAACATACTTTTTTTTTGTAAATACATACATATTATACATAGAAAAACACCCAGACTCCGAAACAAACATTTGTGGATCACACAAATATTTGGTCTGACCCGGGAATCGATCCCGAGACCTCTTGATCAGCAGCCGCATACCACTAGACCAACAAGGCAGTCAACATATTGTGAATGTAGAATATAATGGAGTGTGGTGACTCACAACATGGCGTTTAGTGAAATGCATCATTGGGCCCCCGGTCTCGCACTCAACAACGAAATACGAATGCACGAATGTTGTCATTTTAGGAGGGTCTAGCGGGCCCCTTCGTGCTGTAATCAGTGAGGCTCCACCACATTAAAAATTCTATTATATAACCTATACTATCTTATCCTACTTCCTCCTACTAATAAAATAACGATAGTTTATGAGAATGTGTGGCTGTTTATTACTTTTTTAGGCACAAACCACTGAACCGGTTCAGATGAAACTTTACAGTAGTATAGCTCATACATCACATTAACACGTAAATTAAATATATACCACGATAACAAACAAACACCCAAATGGAGCCGTCAAAAAAAGGTAGTAGGATTTTGATGACAGGGTGTGTATCCATTTTTGAATCCATCTGAGTAATTGATTTACAAGTCTACTTATGGACGTAATGACCTTCGTGCTACACAATGTCGGAATGCTTATGATTTTTAATACAACTTATTCTACATAAAATATTCATACCCTAATGAGGTCAACAGTACATTTTTATACGACCAACTTGTTCGTTACGATAAAAAAGATCCTGAATTTCATGGCGAAAACCGTGAAAGAAAGTCAACAATGAATGCATATTCGCTTTGTTTTTTGGTATTCTCGAGAATAATATGACAACCTTGAAAGAATACAAGTTACTTATCTTCCCTTGCGCATCGTTGGGCGTCTCTTAAATGTCCATACATTTTACTGTTTTTGTCTCGCAACGACTCACGTACCTAATACAACATTGTCAGAGTATGTTCGGACGATATATATTTTTACTTTTTCTGTTTGCCTTTTCAACAAAAAAACACTGGCTGGCAAATTCAAATTAGCGATCCAATAGTTGTTAAGATTACCTTTCCTATTACATAAATTAGAGTATTTTTTATACAATAACGGCCTTCTCTTAAACTCATGAAAATTTCTTGATCGTTGGACGGATAATGATTATACGAGTAAATAGGCGTCTGTGTCGTTGATCACTTTCAGATTGAAAACCAATACAACACTAATTGATACGTGTTACATTTATATAAGTATTTATGGTGATTGTAATTTAAACTTTGAACTTTGAACCAAAATGCTAGACCGGTAGCTACCGTAGGCTCATGAAGAAAAAAAAAATAAAGAGAATAGTCTGAATAGGTTCACTCAAAATAGGGCATAAAATATTATTGTATTTCGAAATTTCTAGAAACAGCCTGAAGTATGGAAATTGGCGGTATTTTACGCCCGTGTCTCGGATAGCCGTCGACACCGATTCAACCTTCGAATTCAGATCGTCCTCCGTGAAAAAACTGATATTCAAGTCAATCCGCTTGAACTCCAAATAATCTTGGGAATAATAAAATCTAGAAAGATTATAAATATTAAAAAAATGCTATTCGTGATTTTTATTTTAATGAGAATAAGTTATGTTTTAATTACTTTTTATACAGAGAGAACTGTTATATTTAACTATACATATAAATCAATAAGCTTGCAACGCATATGTTTAAATAATGTCTGGCAATTCAAAAAACCTTTTTTCACTACAAGAACATGATTACTTTTGGGGAAATCCACTAACATCGACCGGCAGTAGTGGTTCCTACGAACTACGATGAATATACCCTTAAAGTCGCAAAGCCATACTAATATCATAAGCTCGAAAGTAACTCTATCTGTTACGCTTTCACCGCTAAAATACTTCATCGATTGCAATGAAATTTGGCATGGAGATACTTGCAGAAGTACATAGACTATTATTAACCGTGATAATCAACATACACACGCGTGGACCAGCGAGCAAATGCTAATCAATAATATAACCAAAAAAATAATAATCAGAGATCCAAAACAAGTGTGTTATAGTAAAATATTTTACTAAAACAAATTTGAAACAAAGCGATTGAACTAAATTCCATTAAACCAGATCAACAATCGTTACAATTCCTCTATTCGCTAAGTACAACAAAAATCAACAAGCCGAAAGAATTTCACAATTGTTTGCTTGGTGGGAGAATAAATATTTTTTTAGGGAAGTGTATTTAACCGCAGAAGGAAATAAGGCGGGCGAAACATCACCGATTATGTTCGAAGATAATACAGGCTGGTGTTATTTATTACGTTGATAGCGAGGGCGATGATTTAAGTAAAGCAGATAAGGACGCCGATTTACAACACTAAATAACATGTTTACAATCGTTTTCTTATTTTTTGAGGTGAAGCAAGCAGTTTGTTTCTATTGTTTCTTGTCTAAAGTACTTTATTTTTATAGTGGAATGGGTTTTTATTTTGATATTGAGGTCAGAAAAAGTTTATGCTGCAAAAGTTGATAAGTAATGGCTTTGGTAATAAAATTGGTGCGTATTATTTCAAACTTTATTATATCTAAAATCTATTTACTTTTTTATATACATATATGAGCCAGTCTAACTGATTATACTCTGTCTGATGGAAAGCATAAGTACAATCCAAGAGTAATAAGTAACTAGTAGTGGTCACTATACTTATTGTGAGTGTAGGCATTGCCATTAATCTGCTTTTAAATATTTCAGGTTGGTCTTCTGTGCAAAAGTGCTGACAGTAGAACTGACCAAGTCATGCCAGCCCGTCCGCGCTGAAATCAGCTTGACTTTACTACATTCAAAATGTTCTTATTCTGTTATTCTATTTATTTATTGTTCATTAAATGCCGTATAGACGGAATTCACAATTTACAGGCGTGTTTAAAGCTAATGTTTCATTTCTGTTGCAACGTAATTTGCTTAAAATTTACATATTAATTTATGAGTTTTTATTATTTCATAAAAGAATAAATCCAGGTATTTTTGTTTCTTTATTTTTAATGAAATGATTTATAAGGTTGTTTATTTATAATTGCATTTAACAGTATTATCTTAAGAAAACCTGAATCGATTCTTCACATGTTTTGCATTTTTACCATAGTTGTTTCTAAATTAAATGTGAATATCTATGATTTCTTTGATCCAATATTTTCGCAGCATAGAGATACTTTTATATTTAACAAAGTCCGTTGACTACTCTATACCACGATAACTGACAACATGAGGGTGTTGCCAAGGAAAAAAACTAGCTATAGGTAATATACTTAAATGTACGCAAACAAGAGTACACCCCAAAAGAAAAAACTGTAAGAAATGAAAATGTGTTTTTAGGTATATATTTTGCAGTACAAGTTTTAATATTGTTTTAAACTTGGAACACGACATTAATCTTTTTTTTTTGGGGAATGTGGGAAAGGCATGGATGATACGTTGGGCAGGCATAAAGGTCTAACAAACGATACAAGTTCCGCCTACATTTTGTACCACGCGTTGCGTGATTAATAGAATTGGAAAGAAACGCCTACTTTGGTAACTATCACATTTGCTGGAATATATAGTAAACTGAAAATGTAATAGAAGGTCCAGTCACTGGACATACATATGTATGTATGTAAGTCGTAATACTAATTTTCATTGCTTCTGCTAGGTGAGTTCACTATGAGTTTTTAAACTTGTGCACCAGTTTTTGGAAGATATAAACTATACTACTACGGTAAATAACTATGGGCTCTCTGAGTTCCCTCTCCTCTAGAACTAGAAGTAGAGAGGCTGGTGGTGTTGGGGTTCGGTAACCTCACCCATTCCGTAAAAAGCAACAAAACAATAAAAGTTGAGGATTGCCATTATAATGAGTACAATTTTGTACTGTTATGATCACATTACAAGAATTTTTCATAAAATAAATTGGTTAGAATTAAACCCTATATGATGTCGCACGTGATTTGCGCTGGCTCGTTACCATTTGTTAACAAAAGGTACCCTCTTTAGCGCTCTAGAAAAAATCTGTACAATTCTTAAGAATTTCTTTAATAATGTGACAGGGTAATCTTTTTATCGTTAATAATATTTCCTAATATGCCTGTGAAAAAATGGGAGACTAAAGTAAAACCTCGTGTCTTAAAACTATTTAAGACACATTTGGTACTCTAAGTCGTACTGTGTTATTATTAGTCACTATGGAATTGTTGGTATAAATGACTAACATTATAGAACAACACGGTAGGAAGTCGCCTTCCGCAGTCGTTCACCTTCGTCAAAGTATAAGTGCCAATGTGCCCCTCCATTACACCGTTTTAAAGAATATGTTCAAGTTGTGGGAAATTGTGAATATATTATTTTAATATCATGTGTCAGTTCATAGTGACAGGTGAATGTGTTTGTTTGTGATTCTAAAATGTGTATCTGGCAAGATTTGTCCCCCGCAAAAAATGAATGACTGTATTCTATCGCGAAAAGACGGTATGGCGACTCCCCCCCGATCCGTTGGCCTGCGATACTCTATGCGCTACATCACAAAAAGCAATAAATTGTTTTCGGGGAAGCGGAAAAATGATCTCATTTTTAAAAACTATTCGCCACATCGGTTCATAAGTGACAATTTAGAGTAAAAAACCTATTTAAACAAAACCGTATTGACAATATATCGTTTCTCTAAAGTGAGTTAAAAATCATCCAAATATCGTGGTACAGAGGTGTCCTCAATTCGTTGCAAATCAGCGGTCATCCATTTAAGGCCTGATCACGGCAGCGTTGTTTAACCGCGTAGATTGATTAGCTAGTTTGCTAGCGTTTAACTAACCTGCAAAGCTAATTAGTATTCAAATTGTTTTACTATACTTTAGTATGTAGACTGACGTTAACATGACTTGGCACAGAAGGGTTTAAATAACCATCATTTGGTCACAGAGTTATTCTTTAGTGTATTACCATCATGTACAATATTTGGTATGGGTCGAAGAACAACGCTGATATAGCAAGAATGGATCGGTTTGACCTGGATGGTACTACTCGGTCATAGAAGACCAAAATTGAAGCATTCAAGCTGTTGTGTTACGTTGGTGTAAGAAGCGTCTCAACAGACGGCCATTGTGTGAATCACCGTACTGCATTTTCTGCATTCAAAAAAGTATGGATACCACTGCATCAGGCATAATGGAGTCAGTTTGGCAGGCTTATACAAAAAAAAAAATACCAATAAAGGTACAAAAATAAATGAAGATGACTTGTTATTATAATTGTTTGTTTATTTTTGCTATGTAATTAGAAATCGAACAATATTTATTCAATATAACATAACACGGACAAAAGAACGTAAAGGGACGATGTTTATAAAAGGAAAGGCCATCTTCTGTGTATCTTGTAACATAATAACAAATAGTTTCATTGTTTGTTAAACAGAATTAGTCGTCTTATTAATTTTTGTGTCTCGTGAATTTTTTTTCCTCTAATATTAAGAGTAAAATATATTTATTATTATGGTAAATAATAGAATTTAATGTAAAAATCTACAGAGGATGTGTATTGCAACTCACTTGTTTACTTTGGTTCAGTCTTAGAGAAATACGCACAAAACAATAACACAGAAACCATATTAGTCTTAATGAGCTACGATTTATAGCTGCTCGTTAAGAGACTCATAAATATATGTGCTCGCAAAAAAAGAGTAATATTTTCCTCAATTTGTGTCACTTATATAAAAATTGTAACTAATACTTATATATCCATTATATGAGATAACTATCAAACTCTTTTAGACACACAACAAAACAGCACTTTGTAATTGCCTTAATATTACGTTTTAAATATACGTCTTGATTATGTAAGGTTATTTTTGCAAACAGATCTAAAACTATTTATTAACTTACAATTTTATCTCACTATAAGCGTCAGAAGTGAGATAATATTATTATAATTTATAATATATCCAGTTAAATTTGAACAAAATCTATTTTGTATTATATATTAATTAAGAGAGAAGTGACAATGATTTTATATAGGCAGTACAATAAGATTACAATTATATTCGAAACATTAAGAATACTCCATTATGATTATATATCCCCCATATCCCACAGATAATTACGACAAAATGCCACTACATACCTAGATTGGTCAGAGAAGTGATTGAAATTACTAAATACAAGAACTTCAATCGTGAGGATAGGTTTAAACTGTCAAATGTCTGTAATCCTGTGATTCGGATGTGCAAAAACCGGCGTAATCAACAAACTATAGTTTCGAGATCAGATATAGTTAGTGTTGTGTGTCGAGAACAGTTACAGCGCCGAAATATCGGATACTCATCAACAAAAAAGGTACATGGTAGCAATCCCGCAGATTTCTCTTTTAACGTTACTGACCATGAAAGTTTAAAACAATATGATGCTCCTTGTGTTATTAGCAAAGAATAGGAATTTTTACTGGCGTAGGAACAATTGTTCCCAGCAGCTTATCCGCATAATAAGAAGTCTGTTTAGCTTTGCAGATTCTATTGTAGTTCTACAAAATACCCAGTCAAGAATACGTAAGGCCGGGAGAATGAAAGAATGATGCAGAAACATCTCACTAAGCCGCCATGATGTGGTCATGCTGCATTGTATATACTCACGGATTCTACTTATGCTTTCCATCAGGCTGAGTAGAGTCACATTTTTAGGGTTCAATATATAAAAAATGAGACAAGTAAAGGGTTCTCTCTTGTAAAAGGTACTGCGGTGCTATTAAGCTGTTCAGAATATCCAATTCAAGTCATTTGGGGCTTATTGATCTCCTGGTAGACAGATTGCTTAGTAACTAATATTGCAAATGAGTTTCAAAAAGGGTTGAATGAAAGCTCAACCACTTTATCGTTTTAGAAGGCGCTTTTAAAGTTAGTATGAGTTTTATGATACCTAGACGCTCCTCTGTTTTACTAATGAGCCTTCTCTTATATAAATTTATAAAAGAGTGAATTATACTACTCCATGTTTCTATGTATAATATATTTAATATGTGAAAATGTGTATATATGTGTATATATTTAATATGTGAAAATCCTAAGACACACGACTAAATTATAAAAACACTTTCAGTATCAACGGTAGTAGAAACAAAATTATATTTATTTATTTCCTAAGATCCACTCTAAAAAGAAATGCCACCACAAAAACAACAGTGGGAACTTTCTTAAGTTTGTGAATATTTATTTAAGAAAATCGGCCACGCATAAAATAGAGTTGTCCAATAGATAATTGTTATTTTTGTACGAATTTGTCCAAGGAAGCGTATTTTACAAGTTAGGCCTCTATAACTACTGAACTAATAATATAATTTACCTTTAAAGTTCACCATATGTATTGTTTTTTGATTTTTCGAGGCAGCCGTTTAGCTTTTAGAGGCGGGGGACGCCCTGTTTTTACAAACAAAATGTCCTTTAAAGTTAAATAACTCGCAAACGGACACCTAAATAAAAAAACGTCTTAGTAACTTCTCAATATTCTGAAAAGATCTATCTAACCTGGTAGGTTAGATAGGTGTTATGTATGGTATCGTTAGGTATAACGATACCCCACATAATGGGTAAGATGAAGGAAAAGAATATCATCCCACTTTACGCGTATGGCAGGTACCGCTAATAAAAATATTTTCCAGGCAAAGTTTTATCTTTCTAACATAGTGAGACCGGAGGCTCAATCATTCTGCATCATTATTCGGCAACCAGCCGAATATCAGTTATTTCTGCCAATGTCAAGTAGTTAAAGTCTTCAATTATAAAGTCTTCTAGTCTTCAAGTCTTCGTTGTAATGAATTTAATGAAATGGGGACCGTCTTCCGAAAAAACAAAAAACGATCTCCCGCCATCAAAGTCATTAAGGCTTTGTGATTATGTGACTTATGATGACAAGTAAGTGATGATGACACTTTTGGTTTTTTATGACGTGTTTGATTGACTTATATCCATTTATACTCTGATTAAACTCTGTCCTATAGTAATACGTATAATAATAAATAAATATTTCGGATAGCTTACATACAACGCCATCTAGTGCCAAATTAAGCAGAGCTTATATTATGAGTATTAACACAACACAACTAATATAAATATATAAACATACTTCTTTTGTAAATAAATACATATTATATATAGAAAACACCCATACTCCGAAAAAAATATTTGCGGATCACAGAAACATTTGCTGCACATCCCGGAAATCCAACTCGTGACCTCAAGGGCAACAGTTGCATACACTACCACTGCGGCACCTACCTAGTCAGTTAAAGTAGTTGCACAACATTTTAATCAACACTGCTAATGTAGTGTTTGATTAAAATGTTGCCAGTTTTCCGTGTCTTTAATACTACTAGGATGAGTTCAACGTACTAGTAAATCAACTGCTGGCGGTGTTGCTAACATTAACAGGATTCGGTAAATGGACTTTATCAATAACTAAGCGATAAACAAACAACTTTATTTTGTAGATTAGACGATTTTCTAGACTAGATTCACGATTACCTCACACACATCACACAGAGCAGAGCAGATCCTGTTCTATGGTTACCAGTTTGCTAATAAGCGTAAACGTTGTTTGTAAATATGTTAATAAAAAAAATACCCGTATGCAAAACAATGATCATACTCAGTACACAATATTTTAATTTTTTTTTTTCAAAAATAAACCAAGATTCCTTCAACATAAGGTTAGTTCAGTTAGGAATTAGGATATATACATATCTCTTCAATAACCACAAAGAGCTGATATAATAATAAATAATCACCACATATCACGTAAAAAAGTTTGCAATAAAAAAAAAAACTAATATGATTTATGATATAATTACGCAGTAGTTGCAGACAACAAATGTATTCTTTTTTCAAATCCAATGGTTGCGTTCACATTTTAAAATAAAGTGTTGTGAAATGAAAGGACGTAAATCATGCGGCGCAGTTCTGTCCACATGCCACAGGCGGCCAAACGCGTAACTGCGTGTTGGCCGGATCATAAAACATTTGAGACCAATCCGACGGGCAGCCCCACAGAAATATTGTCCCCGTAATATATCGGGCCCCTAACTTTCTGATTTCATTGTTTACATATGTTTTCATATCTTTATTTTTATATTTGGGATAATAGTGTTAGAGCAGATTTTTTTACAACCTATTTAGGATTAGTTGTTTCTTTATTTTCTAAATTTCTTTCCTATTGGTGCCAGACTAAGCGGTCTTTACCATGGCAACCAGACCGTTAGTGAACTTACATCACGCCATCTAGTATCCATATAAGCAGTACTTGTACTATGGGTAATAGATAGCTGATATGAATACAAATATTCGTTTTTTGGAAAAACATGTAATACATAGACCACCCAACACCCAAAATCCGAAACAAATATTTGCATCATAAAAACATTTGGTCCAACCCGGGAACCGAACCGGAGACCTGAAGCACAATACAAGCACAAACGCTACAACTGCGCCATCAAGACAGTCGATGATCGTAACCGCAGCACAAATATTTAACTTGGGTTTAATTCAATAGAGCATAACCTTCTAGCAAGTCGCTTTGCCAGTCAGAATCACTATCCATACACCAATAGGATAAATACGTCACTAAAACACGTGAAATCGACATAAAATAACGGTCCACTGCCTAGTTCAGCTCTCCTCTCAGCGTCTCCACGCCTACCAAGTGCGATTTGGGGACTAGTAAGACACATTATGGATATGTAATCTTGCCTTTGGATTCCAACGTTCCAATTAAGCTTCACGACATAAGATAACTATGATAACAATCGGGACCGACTACTTAACCTCAGAATCACGGGAACGCTAATAGCATAATCATGCCACAAGCGGTGATCCATCTAGGTACTGATCTCACCGTCAATACTTACCCTGGGTGATTATTTTCAATGACCTAAGACTACTTGGCTATAACCGCTTCAATACGTGAAAACATACTTTTTTTGAGTGAACAAAACTCCGAAACACCACTCAAAACTTATTTTAAGTGTTGAGCAATTAGCTGCATATTTTATCGCTCAACACATAAAATATTTTTGTTCACATTTTACTTCCGCCATTTCACGCATATTTTATTAGTTATTTACAACTCAGACTATTAAGTCGTATCGTAATACAGTAATACGTATGCTTTGAACATAAATATATCTGTAAGCTTTCATGTGTAAAAAAAGAACTTTAAACATATGATATCCTCCTAGCCATTAATTATTCCTAATTTTCGGTCGGCTACTAGCTACTAGTTTAACCGGATTTACTTGAATTTCAGTTTTTCCACCGAGCGACTGGCATCGGACCTCCGCAACCCTAAGGGAGAACTGAAATTCGAAGATTGAACTAGTTGTCAGTATATTTGAGGGCACTGACTTCCCAATAACGATTGCCATATATGTTCATGACAACCGGGACCGACGGCTTTAGTAAAATATCGAATAGAATTGATTTGCCAACCTCTGAGTTTCAACTTGATATTATGATTCTCAATCTTGAATAAAAGAGGTGTACTTTATTTATTCACGCCTCCATCATGGTCAACTCGGTCCTCGGACGGTTTTGGGCCCAGATGAAGTATCTGAGCTTGATTCTTCAAAATTTCATACTAGTTTCTTGTTAAAATTGACCCTTTTTACAATTTAACAAAATCAAAATAAAGGAACATTCCGGATTACCCTTCGATATCTTTTATTTTATTACCTACAAATCTCTATGATGTTATCATTACAACCAGATGTCTTTTATATTGCCGAGAAGGCGAAGGCTTCAAGTTTTTATTGTCGTCCACACTTCCCCCCGTCTCGAGTATAAGCTAGCACAATGTAACTTTTAAATTTTTATCTAAAATCTATTCAGAAATTTAGTTTAAAAAAATTGTATTAAAATATTATTCCAAATAGCGATTTAAATGTTTTGTATTAAGGAGATTACAAATTGTTCAATACAGAAAATCTGTTATTTACGTTGGCTACATTATGAACATTTTTACCAAATGAACCAAGTTGATTTGTAATTTACTATTAAATTCTTATAAAATTTAATGTTTCGTATTGGCCTTGTATAGACCGATATTTCTCAAAAGGTAACTGTAAAAAATTAACCACTATGTAAAAACTAAATAAAATCTTATTTCAAATTTTAAATGAAATTCGAAAAACCTTCATACAGTCATTTGCAAGTCGCTGAATGTTTTTAAATTTTACAACAGTTTTCCTAGAAATCTTATTTAACAGCCATCGATTTACAGCTCCAGAGCAGAAATGAAATGAAAAACTTGGAAATAACCCAGAGTACGGTTAAATCTGAAGTTAGTGTAAGGTTTGCCCGTCTTCATTGGTAAAATATATATTTAGATCTTTTAATAATCTTATTTTACACAAAGAATTATTATACATTAATAAATATAATAAATAATGCCATGTTTTGGAGTTTTTATGAACATACATAAAATGGGCACAAAGTACACTCGTGGTCAAAACAACCATTTGTGGATCACAGTGTTGTCCAATGAGGAGGTTGAAGCAACAACACTCGGCGCAGTGGAAAGTGGTGTTGCGATCGGCTAAACCACTCGGCAAACCGTACAGTCAAACCAGACTTTTCTTTCTATGATGTCGGTTTCAATCTTACAAACAGTCCATTATTTTTGTTTCCATTCTGCTATATTCCAGCGGCATTTAGTTTTTATCCTCTTCGCTTTTTTGTGCTGCGCTTCTGAGAATAATAAATAGGTGTTAAGCCGGATGCTATTTATTGTATTTCTACGCCGCAGCGCTTGTGATGACATTATTTACACTTTATACGATAATTATCTTTCCTTATTCCCAAATTATATGATAAAATCTATACATTTTTATCTCAAATAATAATAATAATTATAATTGTGTTTATGTTACCTATAGCAAGAATACAATACATATACACAAATTGAAGTGTATGTTTGTCATTTCAAGATAACAGCAGAGCTCAGCTAGCTATAGATATATATATAAAAATTGTAGAAGTTTTATTGTTATTTATTTAATTCAGTATTAATAAACGACATTTAAAAACGAAGTACCAACGTTATAATAAACAAATCTTATCTTTGCTAAATAAAATTTTCTTTATGACTTCCGAGAGTAGTATTTTAACCAAGACGATATTATCGTTCCGCCAATGGTTTTAATTTCTATGGCTATCTAAATTATGCTTTGAATTACTCCTTGAAATAACATTGACATTCGTTTTTCTTTAAATAAATCAAGTTGAGACAAAATGAGCGTATGTGAGTACTGATCAAAAGTATGAAAGTTGGCGGTGTGTCACACCCGTGTCTAAGAAAGCACTTCAACGGGAGTCTGTCTCGGTTGTCATGATATTTAAGGCACTCATTATTGGAAAGTCTGGGTATATCAGATATTCAAGTATAACAGTCTGAACTAGTAGCCCTGCCCCAAATAATGTTAGGAATAATAAAGCCTATAAAGATGATATACACATTGAAAAATAAACTACTTATGTAGGATAGAAGGATTATCATCAACCAACAGTAGACCACTACTGGACATAGGCCTCTCCAATCGCAAACTACATAGTTCAATTCTCCCCTTCGCTTATCCAACTCCTACTTGCGCAAATCATCACTCCATCTGAAAATGTTCTATTCCAGACGCGGTTTATACTCAAGATCATATTTACACTAACGGTTATCGGTTCTAAGGTTGATATGGCCAGCAATGTGCCTTAAAAACATCCGAAAATTGTATGAAAGCATCATGATATTACTTAAGTAAAACGGGTAGAAAAGTCAAATGGGCCTTAGCAAGTACTAAGGTTGGTCTCTCAGGTTGATATCTCAAAATGATATACTCGTACTTCAGGCGTTTTTTAGTAAAGTTAGTACATTTGTTAAAACATTTTACGGGCACGGGTTTAATTAATGGGGAATAATATTGGTACCTGGTACAGCATTGTGGAAGTACACTTTTATTTTTGGTTTATGTTGTTCACTTTTATTTGGCCACTGTGGTCAAATTTATTTATACCTTCTAGGTATTTGACAAAATACATGATATTTTTCATTAAGAGATGCGTTGTTATCATTTTATATCTATGGGTGTTACTTAAGAGGCTCTCTATCTCTATTTCTGTACAGATAAATAAAATAGTATTCTTTTTCTAAATGTTGCGGTCCACTGTTGAACGAAGGCCTCCCTTGAAAATTGAATTGTCTGTTTGTAATTACAGATTTTCAATAAATACGTATGTAAGTTTATACGGTACTTACAATGATTAAAAACAACTTTTATAATTTTTATGTCCATGTCTATCTGTCTGTGTGTTTGTTGGTTTCGGCTAATCTCTATAACGGCTGAAACAATTTTGACTGGACTTCTACTAATAGATTGTTGATGCCATATTGAGTAACTTAAGCTTTTGGTTTAGACTATCTGCACCCTGCGGTTTTACTCGCGGTTGTTGTGGTAAAGGTACAACCAGCACCTATTTATTAAAAAAAATTTGAATAGTGAACACATTGAACTTTGAATGTAATTTGTGTACAAGCAAAATGTGTAATGGGTGTTACTGATACAATTTTTTTTTAAAATTCAAAGGACAGTTCCCTTTTTAAAATATACCTACCTTTATGGTACAAAGGCAAATTCATTAGGGTACTGGCATGTCACTGTCTCATTTTATAATCATTTTTTTAAAATGTGTGGAACCTAATAGTCTCTGATTTTTTTATACAAATTAAATCTTTTTTTTACAACGACTGCAAACTAAGCCTCCTTGTGATATTCACATTAAGAATTAAGAATATCTAGTAGTATCGATTCCTGTATCTTTGAGTGAGACTCAATTAATTTATTCTACAACATTTAACTTGTAAACTTGAAGTAAATGTATATTAGAGATGAAATTATTTAGAGCGTCATTAATTTTCATCTGGAAACACTTGATCGCTTATTTAATGTTTAATTCGAAAAGTACTTATCTATTGATCGATTTTATTGTATTTTTGGGTAATAAAGGTTCGATAAATTACGACGAATGTCGTCTATTAGATATAAAAAGGTCAACTAAAGTGTCATAGATCGTCGCCGGGACCCACAGTTCTGCGGCGCCGCCCACTAATACGTTTTTACAATCGTCCAGTGGTAATAAAACAAGGATGGGGCTCGGATTAAGCTCGTTTATCATTCGTTTTGATGGCCCTTTTTGCTGTAATCATTCATTTTTCTTCCGTCGTTTTCTGCTTCCTTTGCTTTTAAATGCCTTTTGTTGGTCGCAAACTCTTTTTATCAAATTAACTTACCTTAAGTTTTTCGACCCTTAATTTATTGGACTCGTAACCTTTAGCCAAGAACGCGGGGTGCTCGCGTCACTCATTTTTGTTACTTAAGGAATAGAGTCGCGTGCTTGAAGGATCTTAAATTTTTCATGTCGAGGCTGTAAAATCAATTAGTCAGCTAGGGGCGACTTGAAAGCTTCAATAAAACTATTTTTCTGTGAGAAAGTTGTTCTCGATTCTCGTAAATAACGCAAAAGTTGGGATTTTACTATAAGTTCACCAGAATAATTGCGAAAGTAGTAAATTTTAGTTTTATAGCGTGTTGGTCATCATGCAATTTCAATTATTTTATTTTTCAGTGTTCAGTTGGACCACGCATATTTGTGATGGTGGCTGTTTGCATAGTTTTACATTTGTTTTCGCATTGTTATTGATTCTAAATGAATGAAACATTTGAATGTGAATTGCGGGATGGTGTGAATTTGTGCAAACGATTACGTAATACATTGATATACCTCCTAGTTACTCAATTTATAGTATTAATTTAGACCTACTATACTTTGGCATTAATAACTGTGGATTCGATCAATCATTTGTGATATTTGTTCTAATTCATGAACATAATTTTATGCTATCGAATAATTACTTTAAACAGTAATAACGGTCTTTAGTAATTTACGATCCCAGTGCCTAAAAGCCCGAGATTTTTCTATAAATTACTTTCGCAATAAGATTTCTTACATAAGTTTGTTAGTCTGAAGTTGCCAGTCTACTAACTCAAATTGTAAGGGATTTAGAAGGATTTATTTAATACCATTTTATACCGTAATTAAAAAGAGATAGCGTAGCCAC
Source organism: Phragmatobia fuliginosa (assembly GCA_932526445.1). Lineage (NCBI taxonomy): Eukaryota > Metazoa > Arthropoda > Insecta > Lepidoptera > Erebidae > Phragmatobia > Phragmatobia fuliginosa. The sequence goes on along the minus strand of OW052074.1, from coordinate 9,525,074 downwards.
ATTTATTCTGAGAAATAATCTTGAATATAGCAGACCTCTGTATGAATTCCTTTTAAACACCTATATGAGTATAAAAATAAGAGCTCATTAAGGCTGCAAGGTTTCTTATAAAATCGTTATTAGACGGGAGAGCGAGGTTGTATGAGTACTTTAATGAATCTGGACTTAATGCTAGAAAGGTATGTAGTTTTCATAAAGGTTGAAATGAAATCCGAACGTGTTATTACCAGTAATAAGTGAACACAAGTAAGATATTGTTTATATGTGTGTACATAATGTACTACAGTAAGTGCTGAGCGATTTTAATTTTTGTTGTCATAAATAAAAAATACAGTCATCATATGTTTGTTAAGTTATTTCTTAATAGGAGAGGCTTATGTCCAGTAGGGAATTGTAATATACTTATACTTATAATGTATGTTACTGTACTTTAAGGCTATATGTTCTTCTGTTATCACAAAGATCTTCCAATTGAAGGATGGATGTTAATATAATAGAAAGAAAGATGGGTGACAGGAACTAAATACCACTGAATGTATATGTAACTGTATGAACTGCAGAAACCTAAAATAATCAGAATGAAGTGCAATGATAGCGGCTTATGTATAACACTGAACTGCAACAGGTTGATGATGATGGTGATGAAGATGATCCAGATTGATTCAATGGGATTTTTATTATTTTCTTCGTCCAAGTAGTAAATCAAATATCATAGTCTCCTTGATTTTAAAATACATCAATTTACTTTCAATGAGGACGCACCGATTTAACGTTACTGGTAAATTTGTAAACCAGTATGAGCGTATGATATTGAGATTAAATGTGCATTCGGGCATATTAAGTTATGTATATTTATATTAAACTATGCTATATTAATATGGTAAACCTATTCTAAATGGTTCTCGTATAGTCACGTTGTTGCTCACAATGAACTTCGAAACTAACTAATCGATTGTCACAGAATCGATTAAATGTGACAAGGTATCGGTATCGTAGACACATCTCACCACTTGAATGTATCAGGAATGAGGTGATCCGTCAGAGAACTAAGGTCATCGAAATAGTTCACTGGATTAGCGAGCTGAAGTGGCAGTTATTAGCCGCAGAACTGATGACCGTTGGGGTAGAAGAGTCCTGGAGTGGAGATCGCGACACAGCAAACGCAGTGTAGGATGCCCATAGGCGAGGTGGAGTGACGATTTGCGCAGGAGGCTATCAAGAGCTGGATGCGAGAAGCCCAAAATTGATCAAAGTAGTGTGCAACGGGAGAGGTCTATATCCAGCAGTGGACTGCGATGGGCTAATGATGATGAAATATGTATTTTACTTGCATGCCTAAGATAGGATAGTTAACATAAGTCGTATGATGAGATCGTAGATCTGATCCTAAATATTGTGAGTTTTCAAAATTACTTGCTAAATCGGTAAGTGATTATACCTTGTTCAATTTACTAGATTTAGTAAATTTGTTTCTTTTTTTATTTTATGAAAAGATAACTCCCGCATTAAGAATATACATCCTGTGTCGCGGGAGATTTACATACATAGAACGAACATAAAGAACACCCAGACTCGGAACAACAACTTGTGGATCACACAAAGTGTTGTCTCATGACGGATTTGATTTTTTATAAAGACTACTAGTTACAAGTAAGTTCACAATCAACATTGTAAAGTGTTTGTCTAATAAATGTAAAATATAGGTGAATTATTACTGTGTTCTTGTTGTTTTGTCAACGATCTATGCCACTCATCATGACTGTCCATCCACTTACTGTTGTTAAACTTTATAATTTCACTACTACTCTACACTATACTAAACTTAAACTCAATATTACTATAAAATAAACTTAGATATACGAGTACAACAGCACCTAACATGTCCAGCCAAACTAAACGTCCATTTAGATTACGTCAAGTTTCAAAGTTAAGTAAACCTTTTGGCAGTATAAAGTAAACAAAGAAAACCCCGTAGTGTCACGGTCCTCGAGCTCTCTAAATCAATTAGAGGCAAGACGGTGCGTCCCTAGCGGTTTAATAAGAAGTTACGACGACACTGCGTCCACCCATAAAATGCTGACCACTGAAACCTAACAATGGACGCCCAGATAATGGAAAATTGTCTAAAGGGATTTTTTTTATTATAACCACAGTATATCCACTCTAGTTTGTTACGAGAATTTGTGATGATTTTGCTCCTATTGTCCTTTATCGTAAACAATATTTCACTTTTAGAGTCCGACAGTTGCTTGAAAGGTAGATTTCTATTTCTCTCACAAGTTTGTAAACTTTAAAATTATTAAAAAAGGTTACAATATGGCACCGTTAAGTGTTTGATGTTAGGCTTAAGGTACGCGTCCATTGGCCCGCGCCGCCCGCACCGAACGCCGGGATTTATCCGTTGCGTGCCGTGCGTCCGGCGCGGGCCAATGGACACGCACTTTTATTGTCCTTTTCATTTCGGCTGAATGTAAGTTTAATTTAAAAATCGTACATGGCAATATGACAGTACACTTTAACCGTTTTTAGTTCGGGACTTTTTATCTCAGACTGCTACACAGTTTTAATAAAAGTGATTTATTTTAAAAGTTATAAATAGGCATTGTAAGTTTATCCCACCTATTCGCCTATCTTTGGCCACGGTGTTGTCTTATTGTTTACTAATGAGAATAATATGAGTATTACCTTAGGGAACATAGCGTGCCGTGCGTGCGGTGCGCTCGGCGACGCGTACCTTAAGAATCCATTTCATTGCGTTTCAAAGCGATTAAAGCCTCTAAGCTTCACGACAGTTATCTTTTGATAGCAACCGGGACCAACTGCTTAACGTGACCTTCAAATCATGGAAATGCTCATAACATATCATACCACAAACGGTCACCCATCTACTTACTTAGCTTACCCTCATTGATTGTTTCCAATCACCTAAGGCCACTTGGCTATTACACAAATAACAATATTTATATAGTATGTGTATGTTTGACAAACACATATCAACCAAATACGCGAAGTGAAATTTTGATTTGATATACATGGTAAAACCAGTCACAACCATTTAAAGTTTTAAACATTTATTGTACTTAACAACAGAAAAGTATAAGATTTATTATGATTTTACAATGAGGAATTTCTCAAAAACTGTAGAAACAAGTAGGTAGTAGTGACGCATGTTTTATAGACTACAGAAAGTTTTAAATCTTATGATCAAGCACTTCATGCAGCTATTTTGTAAGTTGCTATTTAACTATCAACAGTTTTAGTCCATTAGTGGGATTTATGTGCCATCATATAAGATTTCCAGAGGAAGTCAGAACACAAATAGTATATTTGTCAACAAGACGTAAATATAAACTATGTCACAACTTCTTACTGTTCTTCTTTCACTTCGAATGTTATAAAAATTTGTTTAATTTTGTCTAACCTCTATAACTTACATACCAACGTCGTAGGTATAACTCGAAGGTATACATACCAACTCTTGATTTTTAATATGTTAGAATAACCATGTTAAGGTATTATGGCATATTTTATTAGTTTTATGAAACTTTGATTATAATAATAATATAAAGAGTATAGTAGAGGATTTAACACAATGTGTAATGATGATTGAAACATGAGTTTTTCATCTAGTAAATTCGTATTTATAGTATAAATAACTCTCAGAAGAGAAGACGTGAGCTCAGCAGTGAGCTTGTTAATGTTAACGAAAATCTAATTTAGCAGTTAGGTACACATACAGAAGCATATTAAGATTACTAAAATTTTAAATTTGTATGAAAAAAATATCTCTTATGCTATCTGTGACTGAAAAAGAATTTAGTGTATTTTTAGGCCTGTAGAAAACTGTTCTTGTCTGTGGTTTCAGAGGGGACCCACAAAGATGTTAATTTGTATTTGTAAATCCAAATATACTAAAGAAATTAGCTTGAAGAATATAATAGGAATACTAGAAACTGCATCAGTTTGAACTGACCGGGATCCGAACCTGTATACCTTACCCTTCAAAAAATTTAGAAATAGAAATATGCTTCACATCAAAATTATTAATATACTAGTTGCTTTCACGAAATTATACTCATACACATTGGCACACTCACAAGCTCTCTAGTTATGTTTATCAAGTAGAGTACTCCATAAGCCCTGTATACAAGTGAATAAATATTTTTGCGTGAGCCGTCGACTACGAGTGTTGAACTGTTTGCGAACAAACTTCCATCGTAATGAAAAGTAAATTCCTCTCGTCGTCGTTCACGAAGACATCAATAAAACTATTTCTCTTGACTCCTCTGAGGCTTCACTTTTGAAAAATATTTACTTACACTACTAGTGCGGTCTTGGCTTTATAGTCGTCTAACTAGCGAATCGACGGCTATGTCGCTGTATTTTTCGATATTCATTCAATTTATTGGAGTTTTTGACCGACCGTGAACATTTTACCCGATTACTGACTTATGTTGTATGTCATGTTCTTTCTGTCTGTTCATTCTGTCTTTTTTCTTTTACTTTGCTTCTTTAAATAAGATTTTTGTTTCATAGTTTACTAGGAATTATCTCTTTTCATTATAGCCCATATCGTAATCTGTCTAAGATACTAGAACTATAAAACTTCATACAGTTTCAAGAGTGGCATCACTGATATAATTTAAAATGTGTGGGATATTGTTATTTAATAACCTTTCGTTCTCTCGAAGCCATCTAAAATAAGCAGACCTGTAGGTGAAGGTGGTTAAAAATAATTTCTTGTAATCAATATAGGGAGTTCCATAAATATCTTATCAAATTCCTAAAATATTCATTGGGTGCCCTCAGATTTTTGAAGTATGAAGACAGGGAAAATACCTATATTAAATGACAAACAGTTCATGTAATAATGTTTCCAAAACTTTATTAAAGAAGATTCAAGATTATTGTGAAAGATTTACAGGGCAGAATGCTATTAATTCATTGACCTAACGCCAGCTTTTAGCTTAAAGATTCTTGTATATGGCTAATGTAATTTAGATTTATTTTTTACAAGGTCTATACATTTTAGTTGGTAGTGGTTAGTTTCATGATCAGGTCAAGGCCTGATGATAAATCTTAACTATTGGTGCATTGCAGGTTCATTTGCAAGGAAACATAAAACTTATCCTATGACAAATTTGTAAAGCCAATAGTCGCTTGGAATTTAAAAAAAAATGTTGAAACGTAAATTTAAGTTATTTTCAATCGTTTTCGTTTTATGCATGTTAATGATAGGCGATACAGGACTTATTTCTAATGTTCTTAAAGAAATATGCCAAAATTTTTGCCATTTTCAAGATAGTATAATACTTATGCAAAACATGATAAGTTATTTGACAACCAATCATTATCAAGAACATTATTGCTGCCTACTTTAGTATCATATTCTTCATTACATGTTTACGATCTTAGTGAGCGTATGTAGACGCTTAATAAGGTTATTTCCTTCCTGAAGCCTCACAAGTAGCGGGTATGGAGTGAGCTCCTTGCGGCTGTACTAAGGGTGTAGATAATATTATAAAACGATAAGCTTGTTAAGTATAAGGAGTGGATGTTGTAGACAAACTATTACTTTGTGAAGTTGACGTTTATTGAAGAAATATAATGTTAACACTGGTTATAAACAGCAATTGACAGGTGTTGCTAATGAAACATGTTTAAACTGGCATTAGATTACACGGATTGAAGTTGTTTATGTGATCAAATGATAAAGTAAATCAACCTATATGAGTACTTAATAATGAGTTATTGTTCGAAATGGCTTTTGTACACTTGGTAACGTTAGTTAAAAGTAATTGAGCTTATTTCCTTCCTAAAAAATCAAAGAATCTTCATTGTAGATATCATCTTAATTGGTTCAGCGACTTAGGTTTGAAAGCGTAACAGATAGATGACAGACACAGAATCATAGTTACATTCGAAATTATAACATTACTAGCTTATGCCGGATTTTGCTTCACCCGCGCGTATCTCGGTTATCCCGGTAAAAGCCTATGTCCTTTCAAAGGTTTCATCTATCTCTATAACAAAATTCACCAAAATGGCGTGAAAACGTAACAGACAGACAGACATAGAGTTACTTTCGCATTTATAATATTAGTAGGAGTTACGGATAGTATGAATGTATTTGAGATTTGCACTTAATAATGAGCTCGCATTATATTAAACTTTGAATATCATCCCCAAACCTTTGTGAGGATAGTCAAATTTTGCCGCATTCATTCACGTTCAGGGAATCTCCCAATCACGTTTTGTGTCGGATTTTGATTTGTGGTATGGTACTAACGTAACTTTGAAGCGCAGCCTTACAATTATCCAGCCAGATACCGCCTTTGATGTCTAGTTGTACCCATATATATTCATATTTGATGTAGTTCTAAATAAACTTTAATATTTGTACAAGTGAATTATAAATTGTTCCATAAAGTGATCCGGATCGAAGGACCACATAATGTGTGATTGGTACAATATTCATTTAATGGTTATGTCAAGAGAGATAACTGATTTGGTCTAATTCATTTTTAGTTCCGAATTAAGTAATTATGTTACACATAAATAATTATATTAAAATTTATTAAAGAAAAATGTGCAATTTGCTTGTGCAATATTTATATACTTTATTTATAACTTAAACTAACTAAGACAGATTGTTTACTTGGTGTATGATGTATGAAACAATATTTGTTCTTCCGCGATACAGGAACGATCCTTACTGAATTTTATTTATTTCAAAAATGATGTTTTAGAACTATTGATTATATAATTAAGCATGATAAAATGAGGATTGTTAAACCAATTACAAAACGTGTATTTTTGTACGGACAAAGCTTATATACAACTTTATATAAAACCTTTTCGTTTCAATGAATGTTTGTAACAATCGTAAATGTAACAAAACAATCGGATAATCCCGAAATCCTTAGCAAACAAATTTAACTTTTTATTGTGCAATATTTCTGAAAAAAATAAAATGTACCGAATGAGTTGGCAGTATAAGGGATTTTAACTTTAAAATTATACAAATTTTATAGTACATTGAACGGTATTTACTTCAATCTTTTTCCTTGAAGTCTTTTCTCTTAATACCGATTGCCATAAATCATGACTGTTCAGTGATCAACGGCCATACATTTACATTCCATTTGTGATTTTTTATTTGCAAACACGAGTATAACTAATATAGTTAAGAATTCAATAGGATTTACTTCTTAATACATGAATTAAATAGTAAGATATAGTAGTAGTATAGTATATTAAGTTCAAGTCTAATAGATTTCTTGGCTAAGACAAAGAATGTGATTTGAAGATATATCAATAAAATATTCACAAGTTTCATAGCTTTAAGTACGTTTATTGTCTCCGTTTGATATGAGATTGATTCACACTTGAAATATAAGAACTACACAATATTACTTTACAGAACTTTGTCTTTAGTTTCTGTTGTATTATATTATAAAAGAAATGTGATTTTCGTAGTGACATATTATAGACGCAGGTGTAGAAATCATATTGAGTTGGGCTGTCATCGTGTCGTCCCTTATAAGGGCTCTTCCGACCCGCTTAAGTCTGTCGTCGAGTAGGTGACTACTACTTCACGACACTACTTCCCCTTTATTATTATATAATACAATCATATGTATAGAATCGTGTATTAGATGAACGCCTTACATTTGTTTACTATTGATGATTGATGATTATATACTATTGATGATTGTATGATGACGGAAGAGGTTCTAAATTCAACGCGTATGTAATTATATTTTTTTATTTATCGCCACGCATAACTTTTTACAGTGTAGTCCGATTTTAATAATTTTCCGAAAGGGTAGTCTCCAAAATTGATCTATATAAATTTGGAAAAAGAATTCCAATTTAAATCTTAGCTTAAAAAACTAAATATAAATCTGTTTATATATTTAAAATGTTATCGAACTGCAGCTAGAGAAGGTAGCGACAATAATAACAAAAAAATTATATTATCATACAGATAATGATTTTTAATCACGTCTAATAATACGGTACAACGTTATGTAGACGCATTACGCGTATTTTTGGTAGCTAAGCCATTTAATAATCCTGTACTCTACATGGCAGTAAATTTAAAAGTAGTAGAAATTATAAATGTACTTCATCGAGTATCAATAGATTTGATGCAAGGTGAAGCTCAGTTGAAAATGTACCAAGAATAGTCCTTTCACTAAAATTAATTTTCTTTTAGGTTATTCTTGGATGAATACGCATAATAATGAATTACTACAATAGCTTTTGCCTATGACTTGGCTCACCTTGTTATATTTATATCGCTCGAGAATTTTTAAACAAAAATAGAAAAAAAACAATAAATAAATTCTTTCTTTATCAGAACAATACGTGTGGGGTTCTTCAAAAATTATATTGAGGTTTCTAGTATTTTTTTTTTCCAATCTGAATAGTTTGCGCGAGAGATACTTCCAAAGTGGTAACATGTGTGCCCTTCTCTTATTTTACCGCATTAATATTTTTAAACAAAAATAGAAAAAAAAACAATAAATAAATTATTTCTTTATCAAAACTATGCGTGTGGGGTTCTTCAAAAATGATATTGAGGTTTCTAGTATAATTTTTTTCCAATCTGAATAGTTTACGCGAGAGATACTTCCAAAGTGGTAAAATGTGTGCCCTTCTCTTATTTTACCGCATTAATATTTTTAAACAAAAATAGAAAAAACACAATAACTAAATTCTTTCTTCATCAAAACCATACTTATGAGGTTCTTCAAAAATGATATTGAGGTTTCTAGTATATTTTTTTCCAATCTGAATAGTTTGCGCGAGAGATACTTCCAAAGTGGTAAAACAGTCTCAACCGGGTCTCCACTACAGGTTGTTCCTCGCTGGTACCCTGGAAGTAATGTTACATACTTGCTTTTGGCCGCGGCTCTACCTTCACATATATTTGTTACTAACCTTTTCCAGTGGCTTCACCTGCGTGTTTTTCTGTAACACATGCGAAATTTCACAGGCTATGCATTGTATGTCAGTCACTGAATAACAGAACAGTTTTTAAATATATTTATCTATGTTAATAGTAGCTTAGGTCCTTTCTAGGGAATCAATGTATATTTGTACCCAATTTGATTAAAATCAGTGCTGTGGTCTTCCCGACAAACCGTAACAGGCCGACAGAGTTACTTTTTAAGTTAAGGTATTTGTAAAGATGGGTTGAAAAAGCAGACACATAAAAAAATGTGAGCCGTCACGGGACGCCTGGCAGATGTGAAACATCGCCATTATTTTGTAAAAGTAATATGCAGAAAAGAACATATTGTAATAGGAACTAAATATGTCATAATGATAAAATAAAATATTACTAATTATTAAAATAGTACGGTGTGGCGTATAATTATAATTATAATAATTATAATTAAATAATTATAATAAAAGTATAATTATAATTATAATTTACGCCACACCGTACACACTACTGCATATAGATCGTATATATATACCATCGTATAGCGTGGCGTGGCGACGCGTCGCCAGGCGTCGCCAGGCCAGAAATCTGTTTTACGTGCGGCTATAGATGTTTCACATCAATAAGTGACTCACTTACATCCAGATAGGAGGAGTTAGCGGAGGCGAAGGCGCAGTAGTACCATATGCGACTGAGGTTCGGTTCCCAGTCGGACTAAATGTTTGCATTATCTGCAAATATTTGTTTCGGAGTTTGAGTGTTTTCTATGTATAATATGAATGTACTTACAAAAAAGTATTAGATGTATTTATATCAGTTGTCTAGTATCGATAGTACAAGCTCTGTACACTGTGTGACAGATGTCTGAAAAACATTTCAGACATCTCTAAACATAATTGATTTACTGCCTTATTGGTCTAGTAGTTAGCTTATGCGGTTGCTGATCAAGAGGTCTTGGGTTCCATTGCTGGGTCGGACCATATATTAGTGTGATCCACAAATATTTGTTACGGAGTCTGGGTGTTTACTATGTATGTATGTATGTGTTTACAAAAAAAAGTATTTTTATGTATTTATATCAGTTGTTTAGTAGGTGCCCATAATACAAGCTCTGCTTAGTTTGGGACTAGATGTCGTTGTGTGTAAGAGGTCCGAAATATTTATTTCTTATTTATAGACCTTTAAAGTGCAGTTCTGCAGCGTTATGCCTGTACCTCTGTGTATTGGTACTGGAAAAAAATACTGGAGCTGCAAGTGTGTTGATATTTTTTTTGCAACCATCTCCCTAATTAAATGGGGGAAAGGGGAGCAAACCTCTGATATCTTCACGCATTCGATGGAAAGCTTTGAAAAATCACTGAATATGAAGAAAGCTGCTGAAATATGGGACACCACGAAAACGTGCTAACAGTTTGGCCACCCTTGTATTGCTTACCTCTAAAGGGTAATATATAAATATCAAATATCAACTTCATTTTTACTGAAAATATTTCTTATAATAAGGACTATTCCTAATTTTTGTAAGTGCCTGTAAACACGTATAATCATAATAAAACATTTCGTCCTGTTTTAGCTCTGTCTTCTACGTCCCATGATACGACCATATTTATCGTCTGACGTAAAACACAATGCCATTAGTTCTAATTAATCTGGTTGAACAAATGGATTGAAGACGACACATTTATTAAGATTTTTTTTTAAGATCATGTTTCACAACTTCCCGGTCTTATGCATCGTTTCAAAGTACTCTTAATATAATAATAAATAAAAAATACAGAACATTTATAAAATACAGATTGCAAAACGGAATGAGAACCAAAGTTAACGAAACAGCTGTTATACTGTACAACTTTTTAAAGGCAAAAGAAGAAAGGTTTGTAAAATAGACATGTTTCTCAGATATCCGCCTAAGTGATTTCTGTATAGTTATCCATAGGTACTAATATTATAAAGAGGTAAAGTTTGTGAGTTTGTAGGTAGGTTTGTTTGTGTAGGTATCTGAATTAAAAAAACTGATACTGAAAATTCTTTCATCAATACAAAAGTACATTATTTGTGTTATAGATTATGATATTAAAAAGTAAAACGTTTGAAATTTCGTTACTGTAAAGTTAAAAATATTAAGAAATCATCGCGCGAGTTTAGCTGAAGGTAATGAGTATTAAAAAAAAATTGATATAGAACGGAAAATCTATATTTTAAGAACTATCACAATAAAGCAAGACCAGTCATATATATATAAACGAAAAGTTTTATACATTAGTATCCAAAATCATTTTTTATATCTACTAAAAAACAATATGAAGGAAACAGTGATATGCATGAAAGCGGGTTTTTCAATAGTAAATAGTTCATAAAATACTAGAATTATAACTTTTTAACACTTACTTATGGAATACTTTCATTTTTATGAAATGGTTCACCTACATCATACCTCACATCGATAGCCTCTAATAGTGATATACAACAAAGTGGGAAAAAAAATTGAATGTCCAGTATTTGTCAGACTGGCATATATTGCCTCACTCTGTTGAGTTGATTCAATCTGCATTCTCTACCGCTTGTTACTATAGTCGTATTTTTAATTAGACGAAGCTACCTGACAGTAGCTAATGTCACTTAGTAAAACAATGCTGCCATATTTAAAGTAATAGTGATGCGTTCAGTTCTCATTCAATCAGATGAATGAACAATGAGTGTGAATAGTTAATCATTTCAAACTATAAAAGAATAATAAATCTATTAAGAATGAAATTGTATAAAAGTGCTCTGATATCAGATACTAGTAGTATGTAATAACAATCAGTTTTTTGACGGCTCAACGCCGCGCATTATGTTTTTTGACCCAAAAAACAACCATCCTCTTATTATTTTTTTAATAAATAGATAAATTAATTTAAAAAGAAAGACGAGAATTCCTGATGTTCAAATGTGCTTTGATCAAAAGATATGTTTTTTTTTAATATTCAAAAAATTTTTTTATTAAAATCTTAGATCCCATATGAGTTTCTGTAAATCTATTAATGTCCTTCTTTGTGGCTTTAACATATACAAATAACACAAAAATATAAACCATAACATGAAAAATACGGGAGAGAAAAACAAACAGTGTTATTTCAGGATTTATTTTTTTACAGCTATATCTTGTCTGACATAAGACAGCAGTCGTGAAGCTTAGTTGGAGGCCTTCGGGCGGCTTAAAAACATCCAACAGCAAGATTACGTAGCCACAACGTGTCTTGCCTGTCCCCAACCCGCACTCGGCCAGCGTGGGGACGTATGGCCTTAACCCTCTCTTGAGAGGAGACCTGAGCCCAGCAGTGGGACGTTAAGGGTTGTTGATGATATCTTGTCTTAGTTGGATTCAAAACCCTGATAAATAACTAGCCTGCAATAGTACCAGTAATACAAAAAAAAAACAAATCCTAATCATCCAGGATCTTTAAGTTACAAGCTTCTCAAGTTTTGTACATTTTTCTTTGGTTTTAGGGTTGTTAATAGAGATATTACTCGTCTGTGGGCAAAGGCAAAGCAAACAGGAAGGGTATTGGCAGTATCAATAAATTTCACTCTAGTGTTTAAATTTTATTTCTATTGTTGTTCTATTTTCTATTGATTACTTCTATTGTTTTGGTTTGTTTGTTTGTTTGTTGTACTTTCTTGCACTTCTAAAAATAAACGAATCGAATTGAGTGACAGACAGACAGAAAATTTTGCCTATATATACAAATTTTTAAAAAGAATCAATTGTGAAAGTCGGATGTAAAAATTAAATCCTCACAATCTTCAAAGAGATCATTTACATCATCTGGCTCATTTAAATCTGATGTTGGTATTTGATATGGTTGGATCAGTTCCACTGGTAGTGGCTTACGATCTAATTTTTGTAGCCTCTTCTTCACTCTTACATCAAAAATGTAGGGGTCAGACGACACAAGTGCCCTGTTAAATAGATCTGTTATGTATTTTTCGCGGCCTGACTTTCTGGCATGGTGTTCCCGGTCATATCTCTAAAATTTATTTCTAGATTCACAAGCCAATTCCTGTTGAGACAAAGTGGCAACATGGGTCTTTGATGGCTCCATGGTACTTCACCCCCGTTCCTCCAAAATAAATGTTTAGGTATGAGGTTTTAACCAAAGTCTTACGAGGGCGGGCCCCTTCCCCATATCACATTTTTTCTTTTTCCGGCTTTGATTTATGTCAATGAAAACATGACATTTATGTTTGTATTAATAGAAAATACAAAAGAGTTCATAAACAACAAAAAATACTTTTTTATTTATAATTATAAATAAAAAAGTATTTTTTGTTGTTGATGAACAGAACTGTTTATGTTTTTTGTTTGAAAAGTAGTCATAATAAGGGATATTAATAATTACTTTCTACTAGCTTTTGCCAGCGGCTTAGCCCATGTGTATTGCGGTTATCGTGATAAAAAAGTAGCGTATGTCCTTTCTCAAGGACTAGATTATCTCGAAGGTCGTCGTCTTCAAACCGATAGGTGGCCGAAGGTACGTAGGGATTTAAGGGATTTACTTTTGAGAGTACACCTGGTTCCTTGGCTTCTAGTACCTACCCGAAACGACGTGCGGTTTTTGGTCGTTTCATATACCCACCGACATAACCACCAGCTGGTGGTATCAGGGGGGATTTCCACACGGGTATAAAAGCGCTGTATCTATACATGTGTACCAAATTACATTTAAATCGAATTAGTAGTTTTGGTGTGAATTCGCAATAGATAGACAGACATACAGAGTTACTTTCTCATTCATAATATAATATTAGTCAGGACCAGTAAAGATTGTGTATGTTATAAACAAGCACACTCAAATAGCACATTAAGCAATACATTTAGCAAGCTTCTGTTGCAAAGGGCACAGACGGGTACAAAAGCTCTAATTGCACTGCTTTAAACTTTGATATAACAATCCCTAGATGCTCATAATTTTTGCTTTTGCTTGTGAAACAAACCTGTGCAATGTTTTTCTGTTCATTTTACCGTTCTTTTGAGGAACTGTTTGTTATTACTATAATTATTCCGAGAACAAGATACTTTCAAACGATTTTTTTAAGTAATTATTTGTGGTTTGACTGTAATTAGTACTAAAAATATTTCGGAGCATTATGGTAAACTTTTTAGGAATCCGTTGCCAAATGGCAAAAAACGGAACCCTTATTTTACTTTTGTCTTCGCTTATGATAAAGATCAATAAAAAGGGTGTTAATAAAATAAACTACTTTACTAGTCTTCTCTTTGGCATCATTTATTTTTTTGTGTTTGTTATTATGGTAAAATTACTATAAATAAAAGTCAGAAAGTAGTGGAGTATAATTTCATATTTCATACTAAATATATAGATACAATGGAAGAGGCATATGTCCAGCAGTGGACTGCGATAGGCTGATGATGATGCTGATGATATAGACACAAACATTATATTTTTTCTACGTTTGTCTATAGCTATTGCCGACATTAGGTTTTAATAAAAAAAAGTCAGGAATCCGAGGTTTTAATTTACTAAAAAGAAAACAATCTTTAATTGTTAGTTATTTCTTAATTTTAAATAAAGAATATAAAACGGTTATATTTTTCTATTAGATAATAGACTTTCATAATTGTCTGTACCTCTTTCTGCTCTAAACACGGAAGCGATTGTGGAAGGTGGACATACAATGGATGATATTGTATTAAGTTTTACTTGTTTCTAAGGGTTATATTGCAGTGGTTATTAACACTCATAGGAACCAACATGTGACTATTATATAAGAAAAGACGGGAAAGATCAAGTAGTAAATAACTTTTGCATGAGAAATTTTGTATAAGACAATGAGAGAGGTTCAGAGGTACATAGAAAAACTAAAGCTACGAAATATTTCATGATTACACAATGCAGAGTCGCAATAAGCAATATAATCAAATCAAATCATTTAATCTGCAATTAGGTTACATGAACACTTTTGCAAGTAAAACTTTTTTTGAGCAGATGAGTTCGGCCTTTCCTAACTGGACTAGCCCTGAGAAGAAAGGACGAAACAAACTAAGGGATCACAGTCTCTTTTAAAGTCCAGACAATATTCTTATATTGATATTTCATTGCCTTATTGATTACATCTATAGTTCGGGTACCCGACAACCTACAAAACTTTTTGGCACGACAAGAACCGATCTAGAGACAGCAGTTGCATTCCTGTATACTTATTATCTTGAAACAAAGATACCAAAATTTTCATCTATTGCACTGTAATGAAAATAATATGTTAAATAGTATTACTATTGAATAGGAATCGACGCAAATAGTCGTAGTTATGGACGATCTGTGACCATAGAAAGTACAACCTGGTCTCTATACAAGGAACTTCCAATGAATATAATATATTATAGCCGCGATAACTCTCATCACTCATTATCGTGTATTTAATATCATAACAGAATATAATAAACATATTCATTCACGTTACATTCACAATCAGTTAAATTTCGATTTCCTTTAGCGAACGAACAAACAAACAATTCAATCGCAGACATTAAGTTAACCGAGGGTAATTTTCCCTACGTTTTCCTGTTTGTACTCACAATGTAAGCGTAAACACAATTACACTGTTACCAAATAAAATCTTACCTACATTTGTTGACGAAGGTTTTCATAATTTAACAATTTACCAGTTTACTTATGTAGTGTTTTACACACGAATGTGTTTGTAAGTGTATGTCTATTCTGTCATATAAGCATTTGTGACTCACAGGTGTTCCTAATGCTTTCCTTTGATCCTTGAAATTACTTTGTAAAAGGTGCACTTTCAACTTTATTAAATGTTGCCGTTAAACGCGACATATATATAGCATAATATAAACTGTTAGAATATCCAAAGTAAAAATTAGAATCTTTAAAGTCTTTAAGGTCAGATTAGGTGAATATTTGGAATTTCTGAATCTAGTTATGGTAGTGTTAAAATCAACCAAACTATATCTTTCAGAAATCAAGTAGTTTTTGTTCAGCTGAATAAACAATGCAGTAATAAATTCATATTATACAAATAAAACAATCTACATCATACGTGAAGAGATTCTCCTTCCATATATATTTTTATGCGAACACCGGTCGGGGCAAGTTTTTCGGATCAGTGCTTTTGTCTGTCCACTCAGCACGTTCAATCTTCAGGCCTACAATGTACCGTAAGTCATTGTTGAAATGGCCGCTTTACCCAGCTTCCGACGGTCTAATAGATTTATGAGGCATATGAGCTTGAGATAAGACCTTAATAACGGCTGACACGCCACTTAATTAGTGACGATTTCACTTCGAATATGGGTTATGATAAGACCGGGTTCGGTAAAGTTGTTCGCTTCAATAAAATTACTTTCACTCATGTTACGATCTGCGATAATAAAGAGTCGTTTAGATGTGTCCTGCATAATTTCGTTCGTATAATAGTCTGACACACATTAGAATAGATATAACTCTTAGGATTGTTTTATTACCGTAATTAAAAGAGCCATTAAATGAAACCCCGAGAAGCAAAGAGGGGTAGGAGTAAAATTGAAAATACTTTTGTTTTATGTATAACTGTAAGTGTCAATGCAGATTAAAGTTATTTTACGTATTTAAAGTATTTTATTTATACATTTCCGGACATGTAACACACAACGCCGTTTTGCTTCAAACTAAGCAGAGCTTGTACTATGAAAACTGGATTGACTAATAGATTACTTATTTACTTCTTTTTTACCGTAAATTCTGTTAATACATACATAGAAAATACCCAAACCCCAAAACAAATATTTTTTGATCATACTTATAGAGTACTTGGTTTGAAACGGGATTTTAAACCGCGACCTCAAGAACAGTAGTCGGTAGCACTAGTTACACACATACGCATAAATACATATACACGTATACACTATAAATAAGTAAGTAGGTACTTGTTATACAATATTTTTTAACAGAACATAAACGCTTTGGTTATATGTCAAGGGCTGTAAAAGACAAAATGAACCGTCTTACAAAGAAATGGCGAGACTAATTGGATACAATTTGGGAGTTGAAGTAAAGGTCCTCTGGTGGGACAATTTTTGCTATTTATTTAATAGTGAAAATTTTACTTTAGCAATATTATTTTCCAATATTATAAAACAGTCTAACACTAAACTAATGTTAAATTATAAGAAAAACATCTATCAAGTGTTTTAATTGGTATTCAAATTATTTAAGTGTGTCATATTTTTAGATCAGCATTCAACAAAAGCTATAAACATGCGCTACACAGAAAAAAAAACACAGGAAATTATATTCCTAATGCGGGAGTTGTCTTTTGAAATAAAAAAAAACTTCGAATAGATACAAAGCATTAGATAATGACGTACATTATTAAGTGACACTTCTGTAACTTTTACTTTTAACAACCAATAATAATTATAATTTCGTAATAATAATTATAATTTTAGTTGCAGTACCTCGAGCACGAATAATTATTGAATCTCTTATGTAAATGTACTGAAGTAGATGTGCAAAAGTAAGGGTAGTTACTTACCATCAAATGAATCGCCTGCTCGTTCACTCGTACTTTACTTAAAAAAGTTTTATTTTTTAAATAATAGCTTGTTTCATGTATATTTATAATGTATATTAAGATATTTGCTTCCTTTGCTTAGTATACTATAGTAAAACTATACAGACAGCAAAAAAGTTTGCGCTTGCAAACTCTTTATCTGGGCATCATTACATTGCATAGGCTTGTAGCTCGACGTTTGGGTGATTGTGCAGAAATAGCCCGTACAAAGCGTTGTTTTTTGCTCAAGAAAATATTTTATCTTATCCAAAAGAAGATAAGTTTACAGGGGAGTTTTATTAACGACAGTTTCGGAGAGGGGACCGCAAAGATTACGTGTTACTATCATGTTCTAGTTTGTTTACTTATGTCAGCCTCCGTCTATGTTCAGCGGGGAAAGTTAAACAAACATCTTTGGCAACTTTTAGGAACTACAATAAAAAATTAAGGAAGATAGTTTTGTTTAGTTTTAACTTGATTGTAACTGAGATAATAACTTAGCGTCTTTATCGCTATAATTCTGGTTATTTAGTATTCTTTAAAATAAAAATGTTTCTTTTATAGAGCCATTGAGACTCATTTGTCTGGATAGTTCCATTTCAAAATTAAGACTCAACATTTTTGACTCAGTTTTTTTTCTTTCATACACTTCAAGAAAAGTTTCGTTTACTTAAAGAAAAGAAATTGATACTTATAACAGAGGTCGATTAGACATTTTATGTTTATATATTATATTTAGAAAATATATAAATTATTTATTCTGTAGTGTTGATGTAACAACCACCAACCAACTAAGTTATTTAAGTTTTCGAGTTTTTATGCGTATTTCTTTCGCATTTTCACTGCCTTGTTGACTAGTGGTTAGCGTATACGGCTGCTGATCAAGAGATCTCGGGTTCCATTCCTGGGTCGCGTCGGTCTAAATATTTGTGTGATCCACAAATATTTGCTTCAGAGTCTGGGTTAAAAGTATGTTTATGTATATAAATCAGTTGTCTAGTACCCTTAATACAAGCTCTGCTTAGTTGGGGACTAGATGACGTTGTGTGTAAGATGTCCTAATATTTATTTATCTATTTATTTATTTTGCATATTATATATCATCTTAAAAATATAAGTTAGTATGATATTATAATCCTATCAAGGTGATGGCAGTTCGTTGCTTTTCCACTGTTCAAAAATATATCTCTTCACCATTTGTTTGATTAGACATTTCATGATAACAAAAAAAAAACTACAGAGTTTATATAGTTCAGCAGGCGGATATCTTATGGGTTTACCAAGAATAACATATCATATTCTTTGTGTTCACTCCACCTTAATAAACGTGGTTTTGACAGCTCCGCCCTACAAAGGCATGCGAATAAGTGGCAACAGATTGACAGAGCGTAAATAATTTTAAGGTATTTATATCTGTACAATATCTCAAGAATTTCATATAGTACTTGTTTGTAGTTTGGTTAAAGGAAAAGTAGAAATTGGCATCTTAGAGTTGATTTTATGGTGGAGTTAGGAAGCGAATTGGGAAAGATTTCAGTAGATCATCGCTTACTTCTGTAAGCAAAAGACGAGCCTAAAATGCAAGCTTTTGTGCTGTTGTGATTCCTTGGTGAATGCGAAACCGGAGGCCCAATGATGGAGCAGTATCTTATTGGACTCCCATAATGTGGGTCAGTTATGCTACATTGTCTACATTTAGAATGAGGATGGTGACCCAACTCTCGGATTCTACTCATGCTTTCCATCAGGCAGAGTAGAGTCATTTTAAATCAATAGCATAAAAGAGTCTACTGCTGGACATAGGTGAACTTATTATATTTAAAACTGCTCTAGTTTTCCTATAGTTAAATCATTGCGAGGTCCAAAACAGTTTAATCTTTCTTGGGACTTCCCGAGTACAAGGAGTATAAGTGGTTTAAGTTATTTCCAGGAAAGAAGTTTTGCTTTCTTATTTTACTTAATCAGCAAAGGGTAGTTTTTTTGTTTTTTTGCAGTATTGTTTTGAAACTGTCCAGTTTGAGCTTGTATAGATAGGTTTATTAATCTAACGAATCTGTATAAATATGGTCTAATGAAGTGTTGATTTACAAACTCAATTTTTTTTTCATTACATTTATATGTTTTTTGACTAGATTAGATCACGAAAAGCAATAATCAAAATATACTCCAATTTATATGTATGTATATAAACGTTTCTGAAACCAAAGCAACACAGACGCTATTCGATTTGAATATGATAGGAGGCAGGTCTATTAATATTCAAAAGTTCCAAACCGAATTTTCCGTACAAAATATTCGCGCTTCCAATCTAAGTGCTTAGTTCGACTCGGTTTCAATACTAGTATCGAATAGTCTAAATGAACAATGTTAAAAAATCGAAATGCAAGCTCTAACGTTATATCTGAAGTCAGCAAATACAATCTTCGATAACAACTTTCATATTTTATTGAAGATCTTATCTTTATAGAACGCAATTAGATCAAAGCACCATAAATTCACGGATGCTATAAAAACAGTCAACACTAAGGAGCTACTTACCTGAACATTAACCTTAGTTAGGCTCCTCAGGGTATTCGTTGGGTCTATAAGTAATCGCCATGAAGTAGCAAGCACAGCCTCGCTCTTTTATCACTGGCGCTAATAGAGGTTTTTACCCAAAATGTCTTTATTCTTCGGGACTCATTTTTGTGCACCATGCCCTATTTGTGCAAAAACAAAGAAATCTTTTTTTTTAAATTTTACGTCCTAAGTTTTTCTATTATTAGCTCAATCTTTCTAATATTTACTTGATCAGATTAAATGTTTCAGTGATGATTAGAAACATAATAGAATTTATCATTTGAATGATTTTTTTTACGTATTTTTCATTAATTTCATTACGTTATCTTGTTTTAAATTAAATTTCTGTGTTTTAAATTATAACGCTAGAGGTTAAAAAAACTTAGAGTAGTTTCTGCTGTAATTTAGGGATTATACTTAGCCTCAATTTAAGCCACTTCACCTTTACAGAAAATTCGTGTTAATCAGTCCTTTCGTTTCACTACACCGAGTGATTGAGGTTGCCGGAAGCCGATCCTTCAAACTTTGAAATCTTTATTACTCAAAGTGAGGTGATATAATGTACTCTCTAATATTATTAAAGATTGCCGAGTGAATCGGTAGTTTTTAAAATTTTAATGGATTGCAACATAAATTTATTGAATGCCAAAAATGTATTCATTTGGAAAGTTTACACCATTTAATGGATCTATCTCAAAAGAAACAACTTTTTGTTTTTGTTTTTATTTATGTCAATTTAAATGTTTGAAGTACCTCAGTAATATAATTGTTAAATTCCTTTTCGTAATAAGAGATTTGAGACCAGTGTACACCTTTACATAGTAATTCAGAAACTTACACAAAAATAATTATAACTTCGTTTAATAGGAATAATGTTAATAGCTGATTCTTGGAGAAAAACTTAATTCAATATTTGATAAAATTCCATTTAATAGAACCACAGAAATATTTTCGCGTCTTTTGAACTTCACAATTGCCTCCCTACGGAAGTTTTACTCCACCTGGCTTGTTTTATATGACGTCATCATCTATCTGACTTATTGTTGATTCCGTAAAGGATCGGTACGTTTTGATTTTTTCTATTTGCTGTATCAATGGCGATTTTACAGCTAACAATCATGACACTATAAAAGGATTCATCTGATATTCCAATTTTCACATTTTTTACAGTAATAGCTGGGATTAAATCTATATGGCCTATGTCACCCTGAGCTATTTTAAATTTATTAACACGTCATTCATTTAAATCAGTTCTATAGTACAGGCGCTCCGGCAGAACATCCAATCATATGAGAGGTTGATATTTGTTTTCAATTTAAATACGAACCTACATTTTATTTTTTTTAAAGGACATTTTTTGTTTTATCTTAACCTTCCTGAAATTACTTGGCATAACCACCACATACACACACACAAATAATACAACTATAGGTAATCACAATATGGGTACAGCGTGGAGTAAAAAGGTCGAAATTAACCAGCAATGCTGTCGTAGCCAGGTAACAGTAATAGCTACTGGCGAAAATTACCGGCCCTGTAACTAATACTCGTGAGACTCAGGTGGCACAACACTGGGGTAGAGGCTTAAACGATTTCCCCTTCCCTAAAGCGTATGCCGTGTTATTGTAGTGTAGCCTAGTTTTAGGTTAGAGCAACACTTACCGCCTTGCTAATAGTAGAACCGTTTTTGCTGGCGTCATCTGTTAAGTATGCGAGATTCTTTTGTATTTTTAGGTGATTTTATTTTCTTCAACACTTTTGTAAATATACTTTTTGAGATTTTTTCCTTGTTTATAAAGTGTTTAGTTCATACGATCAAAGATTATTACATCATAAAGTCTTTGTCTTTGAAAAAAAAAGTGCCTAGTTAAGGTACTTGTATTTTATTACATTACAAGTACCTAATATTTTTAATCTAGGTTGACTGCACGGTTGGCCAAGTGTTTAAGCGGTCACACACCGCTTTCTACTTCGCCAAGTGTCGTGGATTCAAATCCCACGTGGCATAACACTTTGTGTGATTCACAGATTTTTATTCTGTGTCTGTGTGTTCTTTGTGTCCGTGTCATGTATGTTTGTAAAGTCCACCGCGACACAGGATTTATATTCCAAATGCGGGAGTTGACTTTAAAAAAAATCATTCAATATACTAATTCGTAGAGATCTCCTGCTACTAATACAAGATTTATTTAAAATTGATCATCTTTACATTTATTGTACATAGTATACGCAGCATTGGACATTAAAGTGAAATAGTAGGTAAAACGAAAAGAAAATAAAATAAAAAAATAGAAAATGTCTTTATAGATTCGTGAAGAAACTGACTAGAATAAAACTTTTTTTTGCAAATGTTATCGAATATGAACTTAAATAATTACTTACCAATAATAAATTTCTAGGCCGCCATAGTGTGGGTCACCGTGTTGCATTGTCCGCATATGCATTGAGAACGGTGATCACCTCTCTTGGATTCTGTTCATGCTTTCCATCAGGCTGAGCAGAGTCATTTTGGCAGCACTACACATAAAAATAAGTTAACATCTTCAAACCCATAAACTCATTTTAGTACTTAATAAAGTGTTTCTTTCAAAAAATATCTTTCAAAATTACTTTGATATGTTATGTTGAAAATTTTCTTATCATGATTTGATTTGAAGAGTTTAAAAGTAAAAGTATATGTTTATTTCTTTCTCATTAAAAGACAGCAGGTAAAAATGTTGACAAAATTATTCTAAGCGAATGGGAAAAGTTAAAATTAAAAGGTGTTCCACTTCCGTTAATATTCGTTTTAAACATGTTTCATCTTCCTACACTAAATTTACCTAAATATTTTCGAATAAGATCGTTTGACATGACTGTAATTAGAACATAGCTATTTTTAAATAGTTAGTATTATATATAAGGCATGTATGAAAACATTTTTGTAACAATATTTTGATGCCATGTATATAACAGGTAGCTCATTCCAATTCCGGAGATTCAAGTACAAAACATGATGTTATTCTCAATTTAAGGGTCAGGCCCTTGTCGGTGGAGCAATCGCCACTCCTATCTATTTTCTGGAATTCGTTTGACCTCTTGATAGGCCACGACTCCTTCTTTCTCCTTTACTTGCTGTATGTACGCCAATCTAGGCCTTCCGCGTTTTCTTGTACCTTCTTTCTTTCCTTCCAGTTTGGTTTTAAAAAAGTTGTCGTGTTTCATCAAATAGCCACACCATTTTGCCTAGTCTGTTTTCAACAGAACAAAACATGATATATAAATAAAAAGATATCGTTAAAGAGTCGATTAATTAAGTACTGTAACATAATGTGCTACAATTTGAGTCTATATTCTATAATTTAATAGAAAATAGTTTTAAATAACTAAACAAACACGCGTATAAACTAAAAAGTAGAAAATAACTTTAATGTAAAATGCGTGTTGCGACGCTATTGAAATATTTTCAGAAGGCACCACGCTTTGTTACATTAAAATCATTTTCTACTTTTTAGTTTAAAAGCGCGTTTGTTTTGTATAAAAAAAAGGTTTTAAAAAAAAGACAAAAAGATTAGTTTGTTTAAATTTTTATTTATTTCCTTTTTTTTTTTAATTAGTGTATTGTTATCGGTCCTCGATAAATCTGCGAAGGTTGAAGGAAATCTGGCCGTTTAAATGGGTCAACATCGCACCCAAAGGAGTCGGTTACAAACATACAGGTAAAGCTAATAAAAAGCGTAAAAAAAGTGTAGTAGTAGTGTAGCAGCGTTTGGGTAGATAGATATTTTATGTATTACATGTATTACACTATGATGATAATATAAATACAGGGTGGACTAAAAGTTCGTTTACATTTCAAATGATGATTTAAAAGAAATTAGCTATGTGAGATAAAAATTGTTTAAGTACACAATTGGGAGGTTTTTTTATTACGTCATCCATATGTGATCCTTGAAAGGTTTTCTTGTTGTTTAATATTTTCCTTTAATTCCTCTAGGGTCTCTGGGTTTCTGTTTAAAACTTTGCATTTAAAGTATCCCCAAAGAAAGAAGTCCATTCGGGTTAGTCCGGGCTCCAAGGTGGCCAGTTAATGATACCTCTTTTGGCTATAGAATATGAATTGGAAATGTTCTGGGCATGCATGCCTAAAGCGTTACACCGCTTCCAAGTAGAGAGTCCAGGATTTTCCCGAATAAACGCTCTTACACGTAGACGTTTTCGAGATCTCTTGATGTTTTAGGTCGGCCGGATCATTGTTGATCCATTGTTGAACCTGTTTCCTCGATCTTTGTACCCATGTTCTAATCAATTGAATCAATGGAGCTTCTTGTTTACGCCGTATGTTGTAAAGAACGTATTATTTTCATTGCGCTAGAGTAATAGAATCGTTGTTGCGGTAGTACTCGCGTACACAGAACGCACGTCGTTTATCACTAAATGATGTTACGGTACTGAATTCGCATTGGCCGCTTTTGCTCTTCGTAGCCCCTGCGCCTCACCCTGCCGTCGCTGCTCGTAGCTGCTACCGATTCAAATTTTAACAAAATTTTGGTCCACCCGTATTTTACTAAATACTGGCGTAAGATTAAAGCATTATAATCATTCTAATCATGATCTTGATGATGAAGCATTGTACCCTTTAAATTTTTTACAATAATCTTGAAACTTCTTTAAATGAAGATTTGGAAACATTTTTAACAATTTGTTATTTAATATAGGTACTTTCCCTGTCTTCATACTTCAACAATCTGAGAACACACAATGAATATTTTGAGAAGTCAATGAACTCAATGAATATTATAATAAGATATTTATGGAACTCCCTGTATTGATTAAAATAAATTATTTTTAACCACCTTTACCAACAGTTGTGCATGTGCTACTTTAGATCGCCTTGAGAGAACGAAAGGTTTTTAAATAGCAATATCCCACACATTTCATTGTACATAATATAAATCATAAAGCTGATATCTGCCGATAAGGCCATTGTTGAATTCATGAATTAAAACTATGGAATTAAGAAAAAATAAAAATAACATCATTGCAGTATCAAACATACTTAAAACCACGAATATTATTGATGATTCTGACAATAAACAACTTCCTGTGTTTGATATACTAGTAAACGTTTACAAGTAAATGTGAAACATTTCAAGTAGAGTGCATCTCACACGACAGAGGACAGAGGCGCGTAATGCAATGAAGTTGGGCCTCCGGACTCCGTAGTCAATTCTGTGCGGTTGCACCGGTATCTAGCTATTAGGTGTTAAGTTGAAATGCGGTTGACTACGACGCATAGCCGAGTGGCAATGAGAACTCGCTTTAACTCAATACCAGTAGATTCGCATGTGTATTGAATTGGATTTTAGTGTAATTTCAGTTGATAGCTTTTCAGTTGGAGATATTTCGACATAGGACACAAGTGGACATACTTCGATATTAGTTACGTTATGAACGTTTAAAATTATACAAACGACAATATGATAAATCTCATTACTTAGAAATAGTTGAATGATTAGAAATACTAAGCCACATTTAATATCGCAGGTAGCAAGAATTCTATTTACGCAGTTATGAAACCCGTTCGATCTACTATGCATTGTGGAAGTCGGTAACAATGGCGCTTATAAACTTTAGATATAGTGAAACTATGCAACAATAGACTGTTACCTATTACTTCAGGGAATATGAGATTTGTATATTAACAAAAGAGGTTACGTTGTATAATCTTCTATTACAAGATGAGATTTAGGAAATAAATAGTTAACTTTCATATTTTCCTTCCGTTGCCTTTTATCTATAAAACGGTAACAGATAAAACGTGCAGGTAATAGTTTTATGTATATACATTGTTTGCGGAGTGTTATAATAGGATTGTGGCTAAAAGTAACCGCTTAGGTTAATATGTGGCAAAGTTAAGGAATCGTACTCGGATTAGTCTATGATGGGTGAGCATTTTTAACATATTTAGACTTCTTCTATCTATCTCGGCTAGTACTTTAAGGACTATACGAACATACAACGAACAATTATGATCTTTGGCAATTGTTACGTGCTGTATGCCCTAAAGTCCGATACCTGTCTTTCGTCTGAATTTGAATACACATAGTATATGTGTTGGTTTCATGACAGTAGCTCTACGTCAAAAAGTCAAAGTTCAGTTAAATCATAGGTAAGCGATTTAGAGTGGTAAGAATTTTTTCTTCCTTTTCTTTCTATTTTGAAATTAATATCTTGAACTTATTTTTAATAATAATAAAAACCATTTGTGGCATAATAATGTTATGAGCGTTTCAGTAATTCATATTAAATAAAATATCATAACAGTGGTGAAGGTTAGTAAGAGTCCTCCGGACGGATTAACAACATCCAACGGTAAGGTTACGTAGCCACAACATGTCTTACCAGTCCCCGCCCCGCACTCGGTCTGCGTGGATACGTATGGCCTTAACCCTTTCCTACTAGGAGACACGAGTACGTTTTTCTAAATAACCAAATAATGATAAATTATTGCGGATTTTATAGCGGGTACATAATCTTATTTTTGCATGCAGTTCTGAAATCCTAACAATAATTCAGTAAGAACCACCTAATAAAATATTGCTTTTAACTTCTCTATTATTCATAAATTTAATTTATCACAGCTTCGTATTATAGTGTTTTATAAATAATGATTAATCGCAAACAAAATAATGTTCATATTCAGTAACAGTGTTGTACGAATAGTTTCATTATCGCACGATGTTCGCAAGGATCTCCCGGCGGTGTCTCGGTGAACTCGTACTGATCCGTTGAACATTTCACAGTATTTCCCGGGTGTAATACCGAACTAAGAAACGAAGCATTCCTTGTACAATGTAATACCGGACACGGCCGAACATCACCGAACATGGCCATGCTTGTCTGGAGATGAAGCCGTCAGCGCTTACAACTATCTAATTGTTTTGCGGTAAGCTTAGACCTTACAATGAAATAGGTGAATGTCTTTTGTTTTGTTATTGTAAGGCTATTTCAGAGTATCATATAAATAAAGAGATTAATTAGACTTATAATTTCTTCTGTGCATGAAATAAATAAATAAATAAGGTTTATATTATAAGGTTAACTAATTGCTTAAACATAGCACCTCGTATGAACCTCGTCTAGCGTAGGTGATGATATTTTTAAACCGTTCAAAAATAGAATGACCTACTAATTACTATTATTTCATTATAATCGATAGAGTATTTACAATGGTAAAGCGTAATAAATAAACAAACTCACACTTTCTGTTTTTTAGTTATTTATGATTCTGGATAGAATTCTTCGGAAAAATCAAATCACTGTAAAAATAAATAACGTTTTATCAGTGTTACTGTGATTTTAATTTATGTATTAACATTGAATAAACTTTTTGGTAAAATACTGAAAACTAAATTTTATCAGAAGGACAAATCTACTTTAACTAAATAACAATCTTGAGATGAGCGGTCAGCCAATATGAAAAGTTAATAGAGTTGTTTTTTTTTGTTATTTCTGTTCTTTAAGATTTCCACTTGAACTAAAGTAATTTACGAACCTTAATTACACATTTTGTACAAACTCATATCCTACCTACAAGAGCCATTATTTTAAGTATACAAAAGTTAAAATTTCCGTGCTAACTTGTTGAGCTGCGACATAACACGGTAACTTCATTCGTGAAGCGAACTTGAGAAATTTATATTTAAGACGCTACTAAGTTAAACCCTGCTCGGAAACTCCACAGTTTTAGAGACAACAGTAGGGAAAACAGGCGCCGGGAAACGGGACACTTTAGAATTTTAGAAATTTTGCTCAACAAACTTTGTCATTTCGCAACGAGCGTCTTGGACTCAGCACAACATAAATCATTGTACTTGTTTGTTTATATAACGCTAACTTTATCAATCACGTCTGAAATTGTATTCACTTGGATAAACTTGGGTAATCTTTCTTAAAAAAAGCTATATCTTTTCTTAATATTTGATCCTACTAAACTTATGTGAAGAAAATATTTATTGTTAAACATATTATTATTTTTAGTTGCATTATAATTTTAATGAAAAATGGTAACGAACGGGGAAATCGGTTCAAAGATGATTTATAGTTTTAAATAGTCTCTATTTAAGTTAAGTTATTAAACTATTAAAGTAAATAATAATATTAATTTCGCTATATTTAGTTTTTAGCTATACTATACCACTATTTATGATTATGTTTAAAATAATCCTTTCTCATATTGTTATGTGATAAACCAGCAAAATAAAATAAAAAAGTATTTAATTAAACAATGTAAACTATCTTACACTATTTAGAAAATACTAAACATTCAACCTCCAACTACATAAAGTACACTTAAATAGATCTTCGAAAACATGACGTAACAAAATGGTCTCAATAACGAAGACTGGGTATGAAAATACAATACTGCGGAGAAGAATTATAATTTGAGGGCTCAGGTGCCATAACACGGTGTTGTATTTTACTAAAACCAACCTACTCACTCATAAACTGAGGAATTTAGAGTGTAGTTTTCACCTGAAACTTTTGAGTTCATCGTTTTAGTCAAATTAGTTCACATTTTGTATGTTTTATAATCTTGACTCTTTTAAATTCGTATAACAAATTCGTAATGTAGCTGTCAGTTTAAAACTTTCTAGTTAAAAGTTTGTATTTGAGTAACACTTTTAAAAAGTCTGCCTTAGATAAAACTCTTTAGCTTTTCACAGTATTAGTAGTTTAAACCTAAATGCTCAAATAAAAATTTTAATCTTCGTATGGTGACTGACTAAGAATACAAAGCCTCATCACTCTTATTTATTACGTAGCGCGTGGGTGTCGCAAAAGACAAAATAAGGGAGCTAACTATGGAAGACAAGATTACTAGAAAGAGAAAAAAATTTGAAACAAGCACGTTTGACCAATGTGGTCAAAGCCTCTTTTTTAGGACTTCTGAAAGCTGTTAATGTGCGTGTGCCTAATAAAGGTCTGATGTCACAGTTCATAGAATAACAGTCTATTCATTCCGTAACACTGTTTCCAGTTAGTAATTAAATTTGACAAATATTGTACTTTGAGCAAATAATTGTATGGAGTAATAGAGTACCTGTAATATTAGAAGCCAAATTAGAGCTACGTAACTAAATTACTTCAATCAATTTACCTGCATTATGAAACTATTGGTTGGGTTATATGGAGTAGTTGGTATGATTAAAATCTATTCTATTCCTTCATATATGCATACATCAATGATTACTCATACCGGAGCCATGACATCATTCAGGCTGTACAGTATCTCTTGAAGTTTGTGCAGCGACTTTGCTATGACTACCTCATTGGCATTTAAATATAAATCTGCGGGATTGCTACTATGTACCTTTATGTTTGTGAGTATCCGATATTTGGGGATACATGGCGCTTGCAACAGCGCCGAAATATCGGATACTCACAAACATAAAGGTACATGGTAGCAATCCCGCAGATTTATATATTAAATGTTACTATGAAAGTTTAAAACAATATACCTCATAGGCATGCCTTAAGTGCGTGATGTACTCGCCGTTTATACTTAGTTCCAGTTCAGAGTCTTAAAGACGTCTTCTAATACATTTGTAAATACTTTCCGGTAACACCATGTCTTACTCTTCGATGCTAAGGAATCGGTCGTATTTGACTATTCTGTACCTGAATGGATATGGTTGCGATATCACAGACTTCTCAGCACCTCAATGTATCGAAAATCAACTTTGCACTGATGCGGGGAATCTAGACAAGACCAGGTGTCAACACAGTCAAAGACCTGGTAGTCCACTAAAGTGAGACACGGATACTGATTATACTCCTGGGTCTATTAGAGGATCTTACACTGTATAGACTTCAAAGTCTATGCACCCACCGTGAAACCCGACCGGTTCCGATGGTTGGAAGTCGTCCACCTGTAGCGTCAACCTATTTATGATAACCCTGGAAAACAGTTTGTAGACATGACTCAGTAGCAATGTAGGGCAGTAGGTCTTAATGTAAAAAAGTTTAGTCATTCAAAAATGTAGTCCTTGTAAACAAGTAAATTTTACTTAAAAATATTTGTCCGTTTTAGTACAAGGAAACTTATAACTTGACACTGAAAAACTTCAGTTGTAGCTTTTTCATCCATAAAATCAAAACTGGTGAGTTTATTCAAGGTTTCGTTTAGAATTATATTGATCTGCTTTGCCAATAGTTTTTACGTGATCACGTGAATCATTGAAGTGTAATTTCATTACCTGGAGGCCTAAATGTAGCAAAAAAGTTAACCGTCAAATATTCCGTGTCTGTTACCCAAAGATAACATTTCTCGTTCACATTTTCTCCTATCCAATTTTGTTCGTTTATTCCTTGTTACTGTTACGATTTATGTATTATTTATGTACCAATAAGCATGAATTTAATAATATTCGTTGCGAATAATCAATAACATTTGGCCTTTCGGAATATAAAATATATTCGACTTCTAGGTCAAGGATCTTGTGGGTTCAAGAGAGCGAAAGTAACCAAATGGGCACTACTTACAGAGTTTTTCTACTAAATTCTTATGAGGCCGAACATAATAGTACCTACACGTGTTACTTTGAACAAATGTGCGCGAAGCGTTGGAGACTCTAAAACAAAACGTAACTGTTATGTTTTGCAAATTAAAAGCAGTTAAAATTGTGTTCAGATATGATTGGCAGTTTCTTTTCATGATTCAATGGTGATAGTGAAGAGAATTAGTCACATAATTTTAACTCAGTAATAAATAATAATGCTCGTTTATCATTAGTCCTTTTCTCATTTTGTTTTTTATGTGCCTTGCTTTAAAATCAATATAGGACGTAAGAAAAAAAAAACCTTTAAATAACTCTCTGACTCAATACTTCAACTAGAGACTGCATATTACATAAAATACTTATCTTTATAATATCTGTATAATATCTTATATATCTGTTATCTTTATAATATCTATAATATCTCTTACATGTAAAACATAAAATATTTAACTATAGTTACAAACTCGATAGATAAATTAATTTAGGTCACATTAAGCTAAGGAATGCAAGCTTAGTGAAACAAATTATTTTTATCAAAAAATATTCCCACCCAATATGACAATAAAAATTATTAATCATTTTAAATGAAAACTTTTAATTCAATTTCGAATGTATTTCGTCATTCCATTTCTGTGTGTTCATTATTAATTTTTCTGATGACCATGATTATTTCATTATAAAATAATTACATATAAATGTTTAAAACACGAATCTGCCCGACTGTATCATGAATTCCATATTTCCCTGTTTATCATAAATTTCATATGGCATTGTTTGCATACTCGCGAATACAGTTATTTGCAACACCATATAAAATATCCAAATGAAATGTTCAAACTGCGAAATGTTTTTTGTTTTGTTAAACATATTATCACGTTGTCAATAAATGCTATCTAGATGTTTTGTAGTCTGTAATTTCAGTACAAACGTACAAAGTCGGGTCGGGTCTGCAAGCTGGGGCAATAGGGCAAAATTCATAGATTTCCGGGTGATTGCAGAGCGTGCGTGACTGGGCGACCGAGTGAAGTCGATAATGCACAAATACAGCTATATTATATAACGTTAGTTACATATTATACATGCTAATATCGATTTTATGCGTTTATGGAGTTCTCAGTAATAAAAACGTTGTACTTTAGCGTTGGTGGTGTGTTGGGTGCTTCTTCGAATTTCTGTAAAGTTCAATGAATATTCAGATTTAAAAGTACTAAGGACAACACGTGCGTACCGTGTTATTCCCTTTATTGTAATTAGTTTACTACTTTGCACTAATTACGAAATTTTCAACAGTATTTCAAAAACACCTTAATAATAATTATAAGTCACCGTCAAAACACATTAAGTTGTCTTCGTCAAGGGTCTGAAGCATGAAGCAGTTCTCGACGGGGTCTGTGCGTATAGACAGGAGATCGGAGGCTCGTCTTTAGAGCCCTGAACACTGGTGTCTTGGTGGCTGGTGTTTTTTTTATATCTTTTAATATGTGATTTTGTATTGATATTTTGTGTCTAAAATGTAGTAAAGAGAATAACAAATTAATTAATCGTAGCATAAATTATGTTGTTGTGTATTCAGAAACCATAATTAATACGAGAAGTACTGGTCTTATTCCAACTAAGCAGATTATTTATCATCTTGGCAATAGTTTAGATAACTATTTCAATTCCAATAACTCTATTGTAAGTGAAGGAGTTCAATTCAATGAGTCGCGTTTGGATATAGATGGGTATGTAATATCTAGGTCATAGCTATACAATTTGCAGAATTTAAAATCAATTTTTGTTAAATTATATTATGTAACATACCATACTCTTTTGTTATAATTCTCCGTGCGGATAATCGGTTTTTATGTCTGTGATGCTTTTTAATTTGTTTATTAGAGATGTAATGTGCGACATTTCCACATTAAGGCACTTTATGCTTTGATTTTTGTGTTTGTTATAAATTTACCATTACGTACCAAGAATAAGGTGCAATAAAAACAGGTACTTTTACAGGTACAATATTTTTTCATATAATCATTATAATATAATATTAAATACAATCGTGGACCTGAAGTGAGTTGTTTTATGATTTTAATCGGGCTATAAGAAAACACCGTCAGACTATACATTTTGATAATCGTAGGGCTGGCGTATAATAGTTGAGCGAAATTAAAATCAAAATAATTCTATCCAAAATTGGCGTTATGTAACATACCTACCTATCAATGTTTCTTTTTTACACACTTTTTTGATTAGTTTTGTTGGTATTGGTATGTTGCTAAGCATGATAACAGTTGCTGAATTTTTTTCTTTTAAATCATACATTTACTTAATATAATTTTTAGTAACAGGAATTCTAGCTACCCAAATTCAAATATACTAAAATAACACAACATATTTAGGATAAACTATAAAAAATCCTTTGACCACTTTACCGTGAAAATGCTTTCGCGCTGTGTTTTTTTTATCATTTTATATTTAGCAGCGTATCAGAGCTTTGTAATTTCATTGGAATATACCAAAAAATTTACATAAAAAAACCTAATGTACTGGCTCTTGGGCAAACACTCAAAAGTGTCCGTACATAATAAGTTATTGCTATACAAACAAATTCTTATGCCTGTATGGACTTATGGTATCCAGCTATGGGGATGTACCAAACAATCCAATACACTGATGACACAACGCTTTCAAAATAAAGTACTTAGTAGTATTGTAAATGCACCATGGTACATTAGAATGAACGACCTCCATCGGGACCTTAAAGTTGAACTCGTCGCAGACATCGTGTCGAAGTATGCCGAAGCTCATGAACGCCGACTTCATCATCACGTCAATGTTGAGGCTATCCAGCTCCTTGACAATACGAATACTAAAAGGAGACTCAAAAGGATAAAACCCTTTGAGTTAGTTAAGTGAAAGTGCAAAGTGAACAAAATACTACCATTAGTGCAGTATAATAAAGGAACACAAGAACAGAGTGCCTTTAATTAATTAGAGACAATAAGAATAGTGTTCATGGACACAATCTTAATATAGTTTTGTTTTATTAATTTAAGTCAAAGTAAAATTACTCATTAGTCCGTAGACTAGATTGTAATAGCAATATCTTACTACAATGGTAAGGCATTTCCAGAAAAAAAAAACATATAAAAACAAAGGAATTAGATATCGATAGAGTTAAATAATGAAATCTAACTACACTTTACACTATAATTATATTATTTTGATTAAGTTTTAAGTATTCAATAATATTACTATTATTTTCTTAAAAAGAAAACTTTATATCTTTTGATAGACTGATAGTTTTTAAAATATAAAAAGGTCGCTTTACATTTTATTACTAATATTTTACGTAACGTAAATATATTCGTATTTAGTTACTAATTAATTTTTTGAACTGTCTACCGTAAACGGCCCGGTCATGTGCTCTCCGTTTATGGCAGCCCTATCCTAGGCAAAATCTCATTTTCGGCTACCTAGTGAATGTAAAATTATATTGGAGTCAATTTTGTTTAATACCTAAGGGAGTTTCTCTCTAGAGGTTAATTGGTTCACGCCGGGCAACTTCACAAGCCATATGTGGTTTTCTGGATTTGCCTACCCGTATGAATTTAGAAAGCAGGTGGGTCGGACACCGCAGTTGCCCCAATTTCTGTACCTTTGTACTGCAATATGATATAATATTAAACCATAAACTGAAATTGATTCTAGGTTAGGATAATTTGTTATCTGCATAATGTTTCGTTTCGGTTGAAAAATAGCGTAAGCCTAGAAAAATGTATAGTGAACATTCAAAAGCACTAAAGGACTTTTATCGTATCTTTGTTCGATTCCTGCCGAATATCAAGTTAGAGTTTCTGTAATAATTGTGGGTTTTGACTTACTGTTCAAGTTATTCAAGTTTTAGATAAATAGTTTATATTATCCATAATTACAGCCTGAGCTTATGTTTCACAGTAGAGATTACAAAATATTTAGGCTACATAACGAGTTTTCAACGCTCTAACTTTATTCGTGTTTGTAAATTAAGACTTCAGCCAAAATCGTAATTAAATTTAAAGTTGTGCAACGAGTTACTAGGGCTTTGTAACTATTCTGTGATATTTTGATTACAATTAAAGTGTAGCTCGTCCTTTGAGAGCGAGTTAATTACTCCTCGTCGGCTCACTTTCCAACCATATGCTGCGATCCTCGAAAATAATTCATGGTGTCTTACATATTACAGTTCAAAAATTAACAAGAAGAAAGTAATCTTCTGAGCTGCCTTTATATTATATAAAAGAGGGTTTCATTGTTATTTATGGTATATCGATTATATTGATTATAATGGAATAATTTGTTTAATCCTACTAATATTATAAACTCGAAAGTTTGTGAATATGTAAGTTTCTTGGTTGATCTTTCACGCAAAACCTACTAAATGGATTTTGATGAAACTTGACAGTAATATAGCTTACATATGGGAATAACACACAGGCTACTATTTACCGCCATG
Source organism: Phragmatobia fuliginosa (assembly GCA_932526445.1). NCBI lineage: Eukaryota > Metazoa > Arthropoda > Insecta > Lepidoptera > Erebidae > Phragmatobia > Phragmatobia fuliginosa. The sequence goes on along the minus strand of OW052074.1, from coordinate 9,489,982 downwards.
ACGAACCTACACGCGGGCGGTGCCGCTGGCTACCTAGTAAAAGCTAGATATTATATGAAGCTGAGGACTTACTGTTTTTCAACTATCAAATCAAATCAAACCATTTTTATTACAAATAAACCAATACAACGGCACTTTTGAAACTTTAAGCAGTCAGTCGGTAGTCAGTCATGAAGCTAATTGTCTGTTCCACTTCGTAGATCCTATGGAGGACAACAGACAAGAAACTCCATGGACACTTTTTTCCAACATAGTTTTTACAATTTTTGGTTACATTGTTTTAGGCATTGTATTAAATGTGAGGACAATGTAACGATGCTGATATTTACACAGGTAGGGTCAAAAAAGAATTAAACAATAATATATAGAATTTCTGAGATGACCAGCCCCGACTGGCGGCGCCCGTATCACGAGCATGACCTACAACAGCCGTCGTCCAGTTCAACCATATCGTAGGGAGCCGAACGACACGATACACACGCCACCGCCAGCAGGACTTTTGAGCGAGCATGACATACTCACAACCGCCAGTCAACAAACAAACTTAAGCCGCTAGTGACTACAAAGTGCTCACATGTACAATTCAAAATGTTTGCAGTTATACATTAATAAAGACATTTGTAAAATACTACTCTTTCAGAGTGCTTTTAGACTACATTACTCACTAACAAATTATAGGTACCCTATGGGGGTATTCTGTACCTGAAGAATTCCGTTCACAGCGTACAAGACCACGTGATAAACACAACTGATATATATATAATTTATATATGTATATTTATATATTTGATGCTAGTTTGTGTAAATATATACATATTATACATAGAAAAAAACCAAACTCCGAAACAAATATTTGCAGATGATGCAAACATTTGGTCTGACTCAGGAATCGAACCCGAGACTTTAAGTATAACAGTTGCATATGCTATCACTGCATCACCGAGGCAGTCAAAATGAAAATTAAATGTTATCTATAGAGTCAACTAACACACTAACGTAGGTCTTAACCCTCTTTTGAGAGGAGAACCAAACCCTGCAGCGGAACATTATAGCTTGTTGATGATAGAGTAAACTAACATTAAAAATAAAGCTTACCCATTAGGGCCGAGCGATAAAATTAAACAAAGCTCAGCGCAGTTGTGAATTCGTGATATCACCTAGATCCTTCAGAAATTCTGCTAACATTTAGTTACTCTTATATTGTATAATTTAACCGTTATAATATTGTACACTAATTTGACATTTAGATTCACATCAATATTTATTTTTAAAGTAACTCAAATGTCGCCTTTTAAAGTATGAAGCACGTATTTTAGATAATGTACTTTAAATACTTAAGTACATTTTAAATTTAAACTTAGACAGAAGGTAGGACGTACGAATCGTGTGAGGTTGAGTGTATATCATGTGTGGATTATGATGACGTGGGATTTTTTCACACTTTCACCATTCTAAATGTAAATGTGTGATGTGTTAATTATAATTACTAAATAGAAACCTTAAGAAGTAACTGTTTAAGGAAATTCGTGTTGTTTTACATACGTGACAACAGTTTCCAGACCGATACGACACACGGCCGGCAATACACCTGTGACTCCTCTGGTGTTTCGGGTGTCCATGGGCGGCGGCAATCACTTACCATGTAGTAATCCATCTGCTCGTTTGCCCCCTGCATTACATTTACATACAAAAGTGCCTATTTTTCATTTATATTATAATTAAAAAAAAGTAGGCAATTTTGTAAAACTGTAGTAGAGCATTTACAGTTATTAATGCTTAATATTACTTCTTATGCTTAGTATTACCTACTAATGTTACTTATCCCTTGCAAACCTGCCCCTCTAGCCAACTTATAATCGTTTTTCATTTTCTATTCTATTATCTTGTTTTATTGGCTAATGTAACTCAGTCACATGATCAAAACAATATATAATCCAAAATTAAGTAAAAAAATAGAGAAATAGAATAGGAAACGAAAATGGTTTGCAACTTATCTAATTAAGAAAGAGAATTAAGAAAAAAAGTGGTTTAAGATAATCTAACGTACAAAAAATGAAGGAGTTGTGAGAATTCTTACTATCAAACTTTGTATGAATATGTGAGACATCAACTTTGATAAAATAGACATTACTTATGTAAGCACATAGGTTGTAATGAATATAAATTTCTCACTCTGTAGCATGTTGTTTTGAAAACGTCACGAAGTGAACTGTTGTTTGTTAGTTTTATAAAGTTTTGCTGACTTTTCGTCTCAAGTCTGCATTTAAGCCAAAATAAGAATGCTTTTCATTTACACACTCATCGTTCGGGCGGCCCCACTTTACGTCGACGAGTTCGCGTCAACTTCCACAAAGGTTTTGAATAAAGACTACGGATGTTTGTGCTTTTTTGGGCGAAACTTTTTGACGGTCGTTTTATTTTATTCTTATATTCCAAATTTAAATATCGTGCTGCTGAAATGAGGTTAAATAACAACATGTTAATTTAATGTCAAGCCAATTTCGTCCACAAAGTCAAAATAATCACGAATGCTGCAATAACTATACATACTTTAAAAAAGCGTTTTCATTTATTGTTTAAATTAATGGGGTCCATTAAAAGCTTGATGAATATTTTAATTCTAGAAAATGATTCTTTCAAACTATTATATCAATTACATTAGTATGTAGAGACCTCACTATAGTTAGAAAGGACTGGCTTCGAAAATTGTTCTTTTTTATTCGAGGATTTTATTTTATATCGAGGATAAATGACGTTATTCTAAATGAGCAACTAAAACCCGATCTTAAAAACCCTATCACGTTATGATCATCAAATCAACAGTCTATCTATGATTAAATAGATAGCTCTAATTACACACGAAATTATAAATTAACAAAGTAAGTATTACCTACAGTTGAAAATATGAATAATAAATACAATAAAGTTAAAAATTAAAATAATTCTTGAGTTGAGCATGAGAGATTTTCTCTTATAATAAACATAATTTTCATTTCGGATTTCGGTATACATAAGTTATTTCTTAGTCTCGATTTTATTTAAAAAAACGAAGCAATTATAACAAGGAATAATTTAAAAGAATATTTTTACATAAACGTTGTATGGGCAATTACAAAATTACAGTACGATAAATTAACAGTGATGGAACATGTACATGTATTTAAATTGTACGAGGTTGTACTTTAAATTTTAATTCCACAGAGAATAAAAACGAATATGAATAAAAATAATCACTCGAAACTTTTCGGGTACGCTCTGTGACAGGCCCTTTCGGTCAATTAAAAGAGCGCTGAATTTTGAATTTCGTCGTTAGAAATTTCGAGGGTAGCTAATCGAGTAATCCAACTGTTAAACACGCATGAGGGGATTAAGGCCCATTATATAACGACGATTACGTTCACTGTAAGTGAACGTAATGTTCTACACTTGTACGTTTTTTATCTTGAGAATTTGAAAACCATTTATTATTCATGATGCATGAGGCATAATCCATAACTGGATGAAGAGAAATGATTTTGTCCACTAATTTACGAAGAAATGCTTTTCATGGCGTATCATTCACGACAAGATTACAAAATATTTTTCAGTTGTGATAAGTTACCATTGAAATTTTACTTCGGCAATATGCCTACGAGAAAATCAATGGCCACTTTAATTCTATTCAAAATATGAGTGACGCAAGATTCAAAATTTAACAAGTTAACACTACTGCAAAACCTACAGATACTCCAAAACCCCTTTTGTTTAGGAGAAATCTATGCACAGCAGTGGAATAATAAAGCCCGTTAATAATAAAAATAAAACCACAGTATTTCACCCTTAACCTCTTGCCTTTATTTGATTTGGTTGAATTTGACAGATGTACAAGTAACTGGGCACTCAACAGCCAGTTCAGGTCAGTCGCTTCCAATTAGTTCACGGTCAGGCGACGGGCCGTGTGCCGTGTTGCGCGACGACTTTACAACTCCAGACCTCCCACGCAACACTATAACACGTAACTGTTTACTGTGTTACACCGCAATTCAACATTTTCATTCGATTCATAATTCGTATTTCTCAAATGAAATATTATTAGAACAAGGTTGACTTCAAATTACTACAATGTATTAGAATTTGAAATTACATTTTGCGTTATGTAAGTAACGCTACTTTTCCTACATAGCAGGAATATTTTGTTTCCTTAAAAGCCCCAAAGTTCATATTTATTTCTGTGTTTTCTTGTTTGTAACAAAATTAAAATAATAAACACTCATTACATACCTATTATGAATGGTTCAATTTCTAAGCCTTCACGATTAAAATATTGATTTGTTCAAATTCAATTAAGATAATTTTAGAAGAAAGCTCTTTTTTTATTGATTATTTAATTGTTTAGATTCTGTGATAATTTATCAAAATCAATATCCTGACTACCACTCGTGTCTAAAACTTGAATCATGTTTTTTTTAACATTTTAATTTTACCTCCCTACAAAGTTATCATGTTACTAGCTGTTGCTTGGCTCCGCCCGCATATTTGTCGGTACTTGCTATGCTTTTTCTCAAGAATTAAAGTATTTCCACGCCGAATTACAACAGTGCTTTAGCCGTGACAGTGTGACAAACAGACGGACCGATAGAGTTAGTTTCGAATTAATACTAGTAAAATTAAAATGGATTTATAACTATCTTCATACACTACCTAATCAATTACTAGTGAAACATTCCGATGCAGTAATACAGCAGTAATTTGAGTTTTTAATGTTCTAGTCAGAGGAACCAAGGAATTAAATATATAAGAACAAATTAGGCAGTTTAAGCATTAGCTCGAATAGGTCATGGTCACGAACATTACTTGAACTCACTGTTATCGGTAAATCTGAGCTTTACCTTACTTGCTTACATATTAACAGAATATTTTCGTATACATACTATATAATTACACTTTGAAACTCACCCCTTGAAAATCGATTCGTGTATAACACCATAATAATGACTGATTAGTGCCGTTATCGATTTACGTATTCTTCCAAGTCATACATTATTTTCAGGTTTCGTTCAGGCAGACAGATAAAGTTACTTTCCAATTTATAATATTAAGTTTGGATTTTGTTACTGTGCGATTGACACTGTTGCCAAACTGTTGAGCAATTTTACGTTATTGCTCTCAATAGTAACATTTTTATTAAATTAATCAGAAGTCTACCAAACTATTACAATTTTGACGCTATTGAATAGAATAAAAAACAATGGCCATTGCGTTTCTGTATCTTGCACTGTTCGATTAGAGAGAAATAAATATTAGTAAAAGACCATCTACACATAAAACTAAAATCATTTTATGAACTAAATGTTCTTTTCCGTGTCAATGAAATAAGACTTTTGTGCACGTTCATGGCATTTTTTCCGTCCCGAAACTAATCCTGTTTTCCTCATAACGTTAGTATATCAAATGACCATTGAGCTAATGACTATGGGTTCGTCGCCCCCTCTTAGCTTCGCCACTCTTGGCATTACCATATTTATTGGAACCGAGATAACGTTTAGTTCAGCCTTAGAAGGAAAGTAGCTATGGGAGAGATGCTTATCAGCTCTATAAGTTTAGCTTAATTTAACGCTGTTTCTAAAAAGAAAGTTGAACAAGAATATATTACTGGTAACATATGCGTTAAATGCTAGCCGTCTTTCAATTAAAACTGTTTAATACTTATGAATAATATGTGGTGATGTGAATATTTAATAGGTAAATTTGGATTTTTAATTAGGCTGTTGAAGATGATAGGTTTGGGTGAATTTTTCTTCAGATGAAGCATTATAAATAACCATAGCTAATGCTGAATGAAGAGGTCTGGATGTTCGTTCATTTTTTTTTCTGTTAAAAATACTTTGTGCGATTTCTTTTGTCTTATTTTAGCAACATTTATTGAAAATACTTTTTTTTTACTCTTCCTACATAGTAATGAAAACCAAGTCGGTATGACTGTAGATATTTCACTTTTATATAACAATGTGTTCTATATAATAAGATGTTTGAACAAGAGGAGGAAAGGAGGAGGGCAATTACTGAATATATTTGAAAGTAAAACTATCCTACCCTTTTCACAGATAAGTGAACCTGTTCAAAGTACCTCTTTAAAAGCGTAGATACTATTGTTTAATCATGTTACACAACTTATTTTTCTACCAAATAATTTGGTTAATCAGATTTCTAAAAGACTTACATCAATGTTATTATTAATGTAGATAGACAAATTAATTTAAGTAAAATATCACATTGGCCTATTGAAAAAATATATATGTATTATCCATTGGGAATAATAACATTGTTGTATTTTCATTTCACGAAAAAGTTTGGTCGAATTTTCTCGTAAATTATATAACCTCGGCTTAGTTATTCTTTCTTATAAAGAATATAATTCATTCTTTAGTAAAATGAAATCAATTTTGTTAGTAATTTATATTTGTACTGACATCATGAATTAGTTCCACTACACAGTGCATAAGAAAAACTATTCTTATTTTTTCTTCGAATTTAGCTTCTTCTAAAATCGTCTTTTTCCATTAAAGTTTCCGGTATACAGAGAGAATTTAATTAAAATTATGCTAATATACACCTTGGATGAGAGCATTAAACTCCTAGCGAGTAGCTTCTTTTGAACTAAGAGTTTTTATTAAAATACTTGCGTGGAAGTGGGTGAAAGCTACCAAGTTTGAATGTGACAAACATTGGTCATAATATTACTTTTCATTGTCTTAGTTAAATGAGGATTTCCGAGCTTTTATGTGAGGCGGAAAAACTGAACTTAGTCGACATAGAGAAACAAGTCGGATTCAACCGAAAAGTATTCTCGTTACCTTTTGGATCCTATATTTATCCTACACACGCACTGAAAATTTTTCAGTGCGTGTTATATAATAAAATAACATAATTTGATAATTTAAATTTAAATTAAATTATGTTATTTTATTTTCTATGCAAAATTTAAAAAGACAGACTTAATGGTTTAGAATTTTTTGTCAGTCAAATTTAGAGCGATGCATTGTCCTAAATTCGACAAAAGTCTTTGGCTGGAATGCGAATGTTGAGATGCATGTATGGTGAGACCAGAATGGAAGGTGAAGACTGAGTTTATTAGAGGAAGCCTGAAAGTAGCACCATTAGATGAAAAGTTGAGAACGAGAGATTAACTGGCCAGCGTGGTATAGTAGGCCAAAACCTCCTTTCAAAGGAGAGGCCTATGTCCAGCAGTGGACTGTTAAAGGCTGTTGATGATGATGATGATGATGAAGTAATTTTCGTAATGTACATAACTTACACCTTATTAACACTTACCACTACAATACATTGTATACGATTTTAGTTGGGAATACATATATTATTTATGTTCGACGGTACTAATTAATACCGTAAGGTAATTTTTTAGATAGTTTTCAGATGAAGAACTCATTTTTAATTTTACTTGTTTTAAGTACTATTTCTTGTGTGATAATTTTATTGAATATACCTACTGTCTTAAGGGCATTGTAAATCATAGTTTTTTTTGGTATGAAGAATAGTGCTATATATATATTATGTATAAAATGTTTATTTATCGGTTTATAAACACTGAATATCACTTCTGTAAAGCATGGCGTGACGGAACTTGCCACACACTTTAAAATTTATATCTCATACGAATGTTACTAAGTGCTTATTATAAAATTAGAAAATAGGGACCGGAATTTACTAAAAAAATAGGTACAAAATTTCTCTTTGCATATTAATGTGTAAAGAGATATTGAAATAAGGATAATTAAATTGTAAAAAGCTGAGGGTAAATTATCGCGTGATTAGTGTTCGTTTGTTAGCGTAAAATAGTTGAAATAATGTTACCGCTTGTGCACCTATTATATTTTTTTAACAAATTGTTTACAAACTGGAACGATAAACTTTATTAACATATAATTTTCTTGTACAAAACGGGTAATTAAGTCCTCAATAAATGAATTAAGTTCATTTTAGTTTGTTTTTTTGTACATATTTTAAAATACTTTTCTAAAATCTGATTTATGCAGTGAAATATTGTAAAAAAATACAGCCCGTGTCTGTTCTTTATGAAATATTTTTCATCTTGATTATATAAAAAAATGTGAGCCGTCACGGGACGCCTGGCAGATGTGAAACATCGCCATTATTTTGTAAAAGTAATATGCAGAAAAGAACATATTGTAATAGGAACTAAATATGTCATAATGATAAAATAAAATATTACTAATTATTAAAATAGTAGTCTATATGCAGTAGTGTGTACGGTGGCACCGTACACACTACTGCATATAGACTGTATATATATACCATCGTATAGCGTGCCGCGGCGACGCGTCGCCAGTCGCCAGGCCAGAAATCTATTTTACGTGCGCCTATAGATGTTTCACATCAAAAATCGGCCAAGTTCGTGTCAGGTCACGCACAGAAAAAGGGTTCCTCAGTCACCCATAATGGTACGTGGATTTAAAATCGCATCCAATGGATAATTGTTATGTATACGTTAATATTGTATGACGTTTTCCAAGTGAGCGCATTTTACCAGTTAAGCCTCTATAACTCCTGAACTAACAAAGTCATCTAATCCGTTATAGTTTTCCGTCAAAGTTCATTAGATGAACCACCATCACGAATTTTTCCAGATTTTTTGAGCCAGCCGTTTAGCTTTTTTAGAGGGGGGGGGGGGGACATGACGAATCTATAAGGGTTCCGAGTTATGAACTTCGAAACCCTAAAAAGACAATTCTTACTATTATCATAAATGTGAAAGTGACTCTGTCTGTCTGTCGCGCTATAGATCAAAACTATTGGACCGATTTAAATAAAACTTTATACACAGATAGTCTAGAGCCTAAGAAAGGACATAGGACGAGACAAGCCACGAATCAATCGTTTTATTATGACCATACTTCTTTATATAGAATCAAATAAGATACACTCAGGCCAAATATCCAATTTATTTATATTTCTAACTAAATATTAAATTATATATTGTAAGAGACTCTTCTTGATGTCTCTTCTCTCCGATCTCGTATCTACTATAACCTCTATCCAATAAAGGCTGATCCATCAGGAGCGGCATATGAAAACGTATCGCTTTGTTTACATGAATTTATTCAACATCAATTTACTTATTGTTGAAATAAAACAATTTATTCGAAACCAAACGAAAATTTCTTATTCAACTATGTCACGCAAATTGTTTGCAAATTAAATGTCTATGGAACGTCAAGCCCTGTCTAGTAACCCATTATACTATAACAAATCTTCATCTATTCAAACGAGGTCCCGTCCAAAACCGTAAAAAGGTTCGGTTAGCTTTCACTTTTTAAATCAGCTTTTTTTAAATATATGTGAAACTTGATTTAAAAAAGAAAAAGCTGACGGGACCTAAAAAGGTCAGCGTATTTAAAATAAAAGTTCGTTTAAAACGGATTTTATGATGTACACCGAGGGATATTAATTACATTACTCGTGTAACACATCTCATTATCTTTCCACGTTATTAATTTGAATCATTAGTGCAATTACGACAAAAGCTATAATGTTACGGTTGTATGTGTATGTAAAATGAAGTCACGCAAGAACATCGAAACAGGGATAGGCTTTAGAGGTTTGGATATATGTACTTATATACCTACTATATAGCCTAGACTCTGAAATGGCAATAAATAAATAACAATTTTATTCATCTTGTTCAAGCTACTAAGTTTTATTTATTACTTCTAGATGAATACATCTTAGTCAATGAAATAAAATCAGTAAAGTTTATCGAGATATGTAGAAATAAAAAAATGGAGTTAAACTGCCATAAGAAAACAATGTTTTGAAAAATATTGGTAACTCTAAATTACGTGGTAGTGGTAAATAGCGTAGTGGGAACAGCCCCCCTAGCCAAGTTGCAAACGTTTTTCGTTCTACAATCGCTGACGCTTCTATTCTCTTGTTTGATTGGCTAATATTTTGTTTTGATTACGTGACTGAGTGATATTAGCCAATCAAACAAGAGCGTTTGCAGAACGAAAAACGTTTGCAACTCGGCTCTGCCGCTGTCACTGCACGTCTATCATACGGGACGCGCCACCGCTTTTAACCACAAATTTATCGCATAAATATTTGAATACTACACATGGTCAAAATTTATAATTATTTTACAATACATATTCTACGTATTAATTGACATCTGTGGCAAAATAATATTTATTAACTGTGGTTACGTAGTCACTGAATTAAATGTCTTATTTTGGTTACCATTGAAGCCAATAGCATATTAATCATTTTATTTAATACTTGATGCAGTAGTAGTTACTTATGTATGTGTGTTTAATTATCTGCTATATAATTTTACATGTTTAATAAATTATTCCAGGTATTTTTTTAGCTATAAGGATATTTCTTTATAGATTACTTATAATATATACAAATATTGTTACTCTTATAATATGAATAAATATTTGTTTGTGGAAGGCACATTTGCAACATTTGGTCCGACCCGGGAATTGAACCTGAGTCCTCAATCAGAGCTGTTGCCTACGCTACACTGCGCCTCCAAGTCAGACAATGATTGTGTCGTGCCATAGCAGTGTAAAGATACAAATATGTATATTATACATGGAAAACACAAACTCCGAAACAAAAATAGGCGAATCACACAAACATTTGGTCCGACCCGGGAATCAAACCCGAACACGAGACCTCAAGCACAACAGTCGTATACACTACCACTGCGCCACCAAGGCAGTCAATACCTTAAAATATGGCGTTCTCCCTGCAATACATTATATTTTTTACTAGCTGACCCATGCAGCCAGGTCTTCCCCTCTAGGTAGCCCCTATAGTGATGTTAAACCGTGGAAACTAATTTGTTTCCTATAAAAAGAGCTATTATAGTGAACCAACTTTAAACGCTAGACATTAAATTTTTATGAGGAACAATATTCATTCACACACAAAATTTTCACGAATCCTTAACCATTTTTTTTATTTAAGCCTACCAAAGTGTCTACTCTGCCTGATAGAAAGCATGAGTAGAATCCAGGAGTAGGGGTCACCATCCTCATTGTGAGGGTAATCAATGTAGCATGGTGACCCATACCGTGACGGCCTGGTTAGATCATCATCATCAACAGCCTTCAACAGTCCACTACTGGACATAGGCCTCTCCTTAGAAAGGAGGTATTGGCCTCCTAGATAATTCTCATCATTCATCACTCACCAGCGAAATATTTTTAATATTCAGACCAGTAGTAGTTCCTAAGATTAGAGCGTTCGAACAAACAAACAGACTCTTCAACTTTATAATAATAGTATAGATAAGCGCCTTGGTATAGCTTAAAGTGATAAATTAAATTATGTTGAATTGGTCTTTGCTTTTACCAGTTTATAAAGTGGCGTTTAAGAAGTCGCATTTGCATAGTAAAAAAATTGGCTGTGACATACGGACGGACAGACAGACAGACAGACTTGACGAATCTATAAGGGTTCCGTTTTTTGCCATTTGGCTACGGAACCCTAATATACATCAAAATAAAATCAACGTAAAGTAAATCACACCACCATTTTAGATAGTACGCTATTACTCGGCGTAGAACAAAGGTGGCAGCGCTGAAATAGTCGAGTCACGTGGTGCCACACCTTTGGGAGTAAGCCGACAGTCCCTTGCGGCACTGCTGACCGATTTTCAGACTTCATGAGACTGTCGAATTGAATAATCGATTCAAGACACCGTACCAAGCGTGATATTTCGAATCTGTTTAAATGGACTATTTGGTCGACAAACATATTATTATTATTGTGTTACGGATGTTTTCGGGGTTGTTCGTACTTTTGTTTATTTACATTATTTCCGAATGTTGAGTTTAGATTTTGCTATGGCATTGACTTATAAAATCAATCGAAATATATTTTACACAATAAGCAAATGATTTTGTATAGGGTTGAACTATATAAGCACATAGTCATAGTAGAATTTGACACATTTGATTGTTGTTGATTAGAGCTGTATGCGAGAAACCCCAAAACGAACAGAGTGGTGTGCAATGGGAGAGGCTATGTTCAGCAGTGGACTGCAATGGGCTGATTATGATGATGACGATGATTGACATTGTTTATCTGTCATTTGAAGTGATTTTTCATCTCACTTTTGAAATTTATAAATTCAATTTCGTTTAATAATTTATTTAATTACATAACATATTTCGTATACATAAAGTCTAAATTAGCTTGTAATTAGGTGCAATAGAGAACACTTTGATAGTTCTATTTCAGTAACATTTACTAAGATTTACCGTAAAAACAAAACTGTTTGAGAGTCTAACATCTTCTTTTACTTTACTACCATCTAAAATCTGAAGTAACGATGCTCATTCCGTATAAATAAAATGCGTACTTTATGCTAGGATAATGTACATTTTATTGTTTAAAATCGTAAACATTTAGTTTCTAATGAAGCTTTTGAAACAACCATAATAAAATGTTCTTTATACAACCTTACATTAAAACCTACGTGTTAGGATAGGGCCGTGTCAAAAACAACACTCTGTAAATACTATAATCGAATTTTTCCACATAAATAAAGGTACTCAGATAAGTATTGAGGTGTTTTGCATTTTCTTAGGCAAATCGCTACGTTCGCGTGCTCAAAGTCATTTTTGAAGCAACGTTCGACGTGCAGACCGACACACATACCAGCTCGTTTAGTTCAACGCTATGTAATAAGCACCTTTGCTTTGTTTTGGTTAGGTTAATAGTTCACTGTCCTCAAATTGTACCTTCTAGAACATTACATCATCGTTTAACTGACTGTACTAATCCTTTACAATTTAACCATATGTTTTTAATTTGAAATAAGGTATTTGATCAACGTTCATATTTAGTTTACTTTTAAGAAATAGCTACTTAAAGATTAGTAATACTTCGTCTGTGCTTTTCATGATTGAAAAGGGCAATTGAACCGCCTTGGGCACCTTATGGAAAATGACTACAGCCGCTCATGAACGCTTGCAACTCAAAAGCCATTAACAAATTTTCAATCTGTGGGTAAATATTTTTTTTATTTCTCAAAAAATCTTTGTCTTTATCTCTGAAAAAAATATATATTATTGCATGGTTTTCATTGATATCTAGCCCTCCAGTACTGTTAAAATGCATCGGATATATTTTCTTTCTACATTCACTAACGCCTCTTTTTCCTTGCATTATTTGTTAATATTTTGTTTTGACCACGTGACATAGGGTTTAGATGAAGTCATTCTCATACGTTTTTTAGTTTTCTAATAACACTTACTTTTGTTGTATATACCTTGGCTAAGGACACCTATAGGTCATTGTGTGATGTTTTTTTTAGTTTATCTAAGATGGTAGGCCACCTTTTTTGCCATGATAACTTTTTAAGTAACATCAAAGAGAAAAAAAATTGAGGAAAGAGAGGAAGAGGAATGCCGAGACATAGTTATATCGAGTAGATAAGGACAAAGTGACGGTCGCGACATTTATGGAGCTCTTGATAGGTAAAGCTGTGAAGAGCTGCATCGACAAGACTCATAAGATAAGCAACTCAAAATTGTAAGAACTTTTAAATTCGAATAAGTGCTTCCTGAGATTGATGCATTTTACTAAACATCGATAAAGGTCGTCGTCGAACGTTTTTAAACTTATGTATAGGTACGACGTATATGTATGTTGCTTACACTCCCTAACATGTATATTTTTAAACTTTTCCGCATTAATCTAGCAAAGTGCAAGTTATGTTGGTACCCCATTAGTGAGCCTTTGAAGGATCAATATCCCGGAAAAATAGAGTATGGAGTTCTTTTGTTATCCTAACTGAAGTAAATTTCAAGCTTATTTCTTTTTCTCTCATTAATTATACAATTCTTTTGTTACATCAAGTCTAATAGATTAAATTTACATTTAGTTAAAAAAATCAATGTTTTGCTATTATTAAATTTTAAATGGTGTATGCGGTAGACGGTAGCGTGGCCTTCAAAAGAAATGCAAATTTATTTTCCCTCTTAAAATACGTAAGTTTTTTATACAAATTATTCATAAGAAGTTCTCGTAGCCTTAGGTGACGGGAAACAAACACCAAGGGTAAGCAGTGGCGGCGCGTTCAGTACCTAAAGGGTGACCGTTTGCGGCATTATATGTAATGTGCGTTTCCATAATGCATAGGTCACGTTAAGCAGTCGGTTGTTATCATAAGACAATAGTCGTATAGCTTAGTCGCAGGCCTTTGGTTGGCTTAAAGTCATCCAACGGCAAGATTTACGTAGCATATCTTGCTAGTCCCAAACCGAGCCCAGCAGTGGGATGTTGTGGGTTGTTGATGAGGAAAATACATCGTAGATAAAATTTACAGTTCATGTTTAGCTAAACAAAAGACTGTGGTCTTTTGTTTAGCTAAACACGAACTGTAAATTTTGACTTCTTGATGTGATAAAATAACAATGTTAAATACCATCAAATAAACTACATATGCATGCAGGATAACAAAGATGGGAAACTTGAAACAAACCCCACACCAGCCCGTATGATTATAGTAAATGGTATTTATTAAAGTAAGGGTCCGCTTAAGAGAGGGTTATGATCTAGAGTAGGTATATGGGTACTCTCACATAATAAATACCAGCCTATTAGAATCAAAATGAATGTGAATTCATTTTATCTTACAACTATTGACGAAATTGCGTTATTGTTGAAATTGCGGATATTTAATCTGAATTTAATACAACATAAGTAAATACTCAGTTTTTTAATGAGTACTCTCATGCATACATAATATTTAAATCTGTGTATTTTGTTATTTTATGTATTTTTGGAAGTATTTGTTAGTAATATGAGATTTACCTTTCAATTTTAATGTAGATTAAAAGAAAAAATCTCTACCAAACAAATTAAGTGGTTTACGAGATGATAAAGCATGTGTTAGTCGGTACAGACGCGAACTACGAAAAATTTAGGCGTTTCATTTAATTTTAAAGTAAGCATTAACATTCACTAACTGATTGGAGATGTCTAGCAGGGGACTGCAGCGAGGAAAGTAACATGGCTTAAACAATGATATGTTAATCTCGGCCATGGCTTTAATTCCAATCCACTATATCTAAGTAATTATGTTACAAGCAAGAGTAAGTAGCAAGATAATATCAAAGAAAAATTGAGTGCCTTGATAGCCTACAATTAGAAATCTGTAATAAATCAAAGTACTTTCGACAAAGAATCGATAAAATATGAACACACCTTTTTTATGAAGGTGTGTGATGCCGTGACGCAAAGCATTTTTCGGCGCACTGCCTCTTCCGTCGGATACGCAAGGAATTATCATAATGCATGCCTCGTCTCAAATTCAGATCCAATACGACCACCTGACGCGATTTCTGAGTAAGACATATTGACTGACTGGCGTGACTCTTTGTTATAATTTAAGAGCTTTTATTACTACAGGTGCTTGAATTTCCACTGGAATTTGGTTTTTACATTTACATAATACGTACTCAATTTCTTTTAAGATTTTATGTAACTGATAATTTAACTTGCATGTCTTATAATGTTTCGTAACGTACGACATAAACACAACTAACAGTGTTCAGTACTAAATTTGTGTTTTGTATTAAAGTTCTTGAAAGACTATCAAAAAAATGAAACAGAAAATAGCTTTTCAGGCAGATTATGATCACTCGACCTCGATTTTAAACATTATGTGTCTGGATGATGTTAAATATTAACTGATCACTATTTTGATACACATTTATTAAATTATTAAAATTTAAAAGAGTATTAACCTACATTTAAAATAAAACCACCTGGCAATCGCTTTTCACCTGAAATAAATAATGTTTAAATGCTTTAAAATTTTCAATAAAGCTATATATCAATTGTAGGGAATTCACGAAAATGTAATAGGTATATTGTAGGTTTAATATACGTTTCCGTAGTAACCAAAAGTTAAAACTTAAAATTATAAATTATTATAAGTTAACACTAAAACATTGGGCTAAGAATGTGTTTACAATAACATAAATTACGTAACGACTTACTTACTACTTAGTTCATAACGGCTTGTTTCACTACTCTTATTAAATACTATCTGAGCCCCGCAGTGCTACCCGCGTTTGTTGCTGTAACTGAAGCTAGTTTAAAATAAGTAGCCTAAGTTACTCCTTATATCATCAGCTATCTGCCAGTGAAAGTCTCGTCGAAATCGGTCTAGCCGTTCCAGAGATTACCCGAAACAAACAGACAGACAGACAAACAGAAATTGTAAAAATATATTATTTTAGCATATGTACCGTGTACATACTTATTATGCTGTAGTGTATGTGTCAGTGAGTTATTCATTCTCTTCTCATTCTCGTTCACTACGAGTGAATGAGAAGGAATCATTGTGTCATCTCGAGATGACACAATTCAGTCGATTGTTAGCAACGATAGCGAGTGGACGCGTGCGACTGTGAGCCGACAATATTGAAGGATATACTACATATGCATTAAGTAAAAAGCAGTTATTTTAATATTACAAACAGACACTCTAATTTTATAAATTTGTATAGAAAATAAAACGGTAACTTTATTTAACAATCACAAAGACTTTTAAAGGCGAGACTTGTGCCCGTTTTCACCAATATATACTTAAGCAGCATTAATCTTAATCGAAGCCCCCTAACGTAGGTAGCCCCTAAAATTTAAGAAACGTTTAAGCACAAGGAAAATTAAAATTCGAGGACTTTGTTAAATTCAGTTTATTTTAGAGTTTCTACTTAATCACTACACATTATAAAATAAATTCCTGCGCCACGTCTGTTCGCGATGAATTCAAAAACCATTGCACCAATTTCAATGAAATTTTGTACCCAGATAGTTTAAGGCTTGAGAAAGACTTCTTTACCGCGATAACGGACATAGACGCGGACGAAAGCTAGTAGAATATAAGTTTTTCCTTATAACATGACTGTATTATTTTTATAACTAACAATACACAAATCGTCTAAGCGAACAAATCGCCGGCTCTATTAAGTTTACCAGTCTGTTTAGAATTTAATTGATAAAACCCGTTATGATAATCTACTTTTACATATTCACGTATTGCCAAAGTGGCAAAGAAAATTTAAACACACACATAGTCATATTATGTACCCATATAGGTATATAAATGCCTGTATGTATACGCAAAGGAAAAACAAAGAGTCCCAATTAACTCCGTTGAGATAAATGTTGGCCCTAAACTGTAGGCAGTTGAGCCAAAACACTCGCTTCATCCAGCGTCATGGTTACGTTTTTAGTGCCCCGCGTTAAAATGAGAAAATGGAATACTTATGCCTACTTTGTCATAAATGCGTCGCTATTTTTTGTTTATTAGCTGCGAATTGGTACAGTGAGGAGATAAAATAGAGACTTTATTGTATCTCTAGTTGAATTGAGTTGTAACTTTTTTCTTAACATTGAAGTTTTGTTGTGGTAACCCTCTTTGTTTTTGACTTTGATTCTTTGTATAAGGAATCTTTGGACCTTTGAATTGTTTTGTAAGATAGATTAAATAGAATACATCACTTAGTGAGGACTGCTTAGAAGACTGGCTGTGTACTGTACTGTACCTGCAGCTTCACTCAAGATTCAACTTACTTGCAATAATGTAGTTTTCATCTAGAATAATCTAAATAATAGAATCTGTTACATAACTTATTGCATAGTAGTATCATATAATATTAATAGTCTACTATTAGACATATACCTCTCCTAAGAAAAAAGGGGATTATGCGGGGTAGTATAGAGTTTGTTCCAAGTTAACCTTCTCTTTGCTTTGTTATTGTCCTAGATAGTTCTTACGACACTCATGGGATGAACAGTTGTGGTGATAATTCATAATTCTTAATTCGCCACTACACGGATAGTTTTGATGTATCCGAAACGTAATATTTGAATACAATAGACACTAATGGTAATAATACAAATAGCATTACCAAAATTTAATCTATTAGTTGGTAACAACTCCACCGACTTTACTAAGATCTCTTGTGTTTTGAAGTATTGGTCTATTTGAGTTAAGGATCTTCATTTAGGATTATTACGTCGTTATCTTTAGTAAGATTTCTATGATTTAGTTATAGTATAGTTACTAGTATAATAATCTCCTTTCTAAGGGAAGGCCTTTGTCCAGTAGTGGACTGTGATAATTGATTGTAACTAGTTAAACTCGTATACATTTTCTAAAACACTACAAAATTGATTAAAAAAAGCAATAAAATGCATCGAATACCGACGTTAGTAAAGTAGTTGATTGGTTTGGTTAATCAGCTATTGCTTATTTTGAATAAATATATTTCAGCTGGTTTTTATTCTATGACAGCACTCAAAGTTTATAAATTTTTCAATTTTAATGTTTGGTTATTGGATTAGTTTTTTTAATGTTTAACGCATATTATATTTTTAGCTTAATATTTTTATACAAACAGTGTAGAAAATCCTGCGGCACGGTGGAATGAGGACTTAGAATAACTGACTGACTGTTGGATGCGAACTATCTAAAACTGGGGTGGTTGGCGCTCTTTAGGGAGGCCTTCGTTTTGTAGTGCATGAGAGATTCTTGTTACTTACGTAATGAATTGACATCAAAAGGCTGTATAATCGTACTACATACCTGTTTATGTATTCATCATCAACAACCCATAACGTCCCGCTCCTGGGCTTGGGATTCCTTTCAGGATAGGGTTAAGGTCCTAAGTTCCCACGCTGGCCGAGTGCGGGTGAGGGACCGGCATGATACAATGTGGCTACGTAATCGTGTTATTGGATGTTTTTAAACGTGTCTCCAACAAAGCTTCAGGACTGTTATAAATATTACGATAACAACCGAGACCGACAGCTTAACGTTACCTCGAAATCACGAAAATTCTCATAACATAGCATGCCATAAGCGGTCACCCATCTAGGTATTGAGCGCTCCGTCGTTGCTTTCTATCGGTGATCGTTGCCAATCACCTAAGGCCACTTGGCTATGAGCACTTCTTTATGTACCTACTGTTGACACTTACCTAGCAATAATCACAAATACCGTGATAATGTCAAGTTTTCAATATATTATATATCGGCGCAACACAACATTCAACGAACTACGTCATCGCTGCACGTGTTCTTACTGACGTAAACAACTCGCAACGATCGACCGCCCCACTACAATGCCTATAAAAAGCCGCCCGCTGCAGGGGAGCGATGATTCGTTTGTCTGCGCTCGGACAGCAAACACTTAACTTATTGCGGAATATTCGAAGCTGTGTAATCAATACTAATTAAAAGTGAATTCTGGTTGAAGTAAAGTTTATTTTAAGTTATTTCTGAAAATGAAATACTCCAATAATAATAATAGTAGTGACGTCACTGTTCTTAAAAACATTAACGGGCACACCGCTCCGTCATATATAATATAATATCTAATAAAAATTAGATACCTGACTTATACAAATTTTCACCAAATGTTTCTGATCGTCTGTGTCTGTTTGACGAGAATAAATAATACATATTGCACTGGGGATTTATTTTCAATTTTTTTTCTCATCTTTGTTATAAGCTGTTGAAAACGTCCAATGCTAAGACTTTATCAGTGGTGTAATAAATTATACAAATATGCCCTTTTAGATTTCTTAAACGCAAATGGTTCGTTCTAGCCGCTGTCATCCTTTTGTAATTCGGATAATATACTGGATAAAATCACAATGACAATGTTAAAATTGCTTTGAGAATTAAATGACTCTGGTACGCCTTTAATGTGGCTTTTACTTAAGGTTTTGGGTAATTAATTTTAATAATGATTTTCAAATTATAAAGAAAGATACTATTTATTTTTAGAATTTCAGTAACATCTTTGCAGTATTTTCTAAATTACATTTTTATTTCGTGTGATGTTTGATAATGTTAACAATTATAATTATTTAGGTTGTAATTTTGAAGTTAATAGTTATGTGGCGACTTTCACGAACGGCGCCACAAAAACATATTACTGCACCCATGTGTCGAAGATACATCAAACTATGGAGTAACTATAGTCGTAGTAAATCCTATTTCATTCTATAGAAATTCTTGTGCCGAATAGCATTTTAACACACATTTTCCCAATATCAACCGTCAGGATGAAACTAAATTCTTTATAGTTTTGTATTTCTAGGAACTATTCGAATACAATTATAACAAATATTATACGAGTATAATAAATATGTAAGGGTGAACTAAATGTCGATCCATAACAATCTTAGGAAGATTTTTGAGTGCATTGCATTTCACTTTTTTAGGGTTCCGTAGTTTCGTCATATTTAATTTTTTTACTTATTTTTTACACTCCCTGCATTACATTTGCATGAGGCGGACTTAATGCCATAAGGCATTTTCTACCAGTCAACCTTTGGGTGGTACATTAAAGGACGTAGCAGGTAACGTGTCTTCTCAAAAGTGGATACAAGAAAATCTAAATAAATATAAGTGGTTTAGATGACTTTTGTATTTCAGGAGTTATAGCGTCCTAACTTATAAAAAGCAGTCACTTGAAAAAACACATAACAATTATCTATTGGACACGATTTTAAATCCATCTACCCTTATGGGTGACTACGGACTTGGCCAATTTTACGTTAATAGTATTAGTCTGAGTTTGATAACATCAGTGTCAACCCAACAACAACAAATTATTACCAGTTGGTTCTTTACTATTTATGTATATTTCACAAGTCACAATGCTTGTTTTAAGAAAACATGTACGTGAAAACATACACGGCACATTAGAGCACGTCAAATGTATGGTTGACGTACAAAATAGGGCATGTCATTCAAATATATATTGAAAGTCATGTATATTTTATGAAAATACAATACTAATGTGTATCTACCTCCATCGGTGTTTTCTTACTTGAGTACATCAACAATAAATGAAATTGATAGACATCAGTTTGCATGGCTCCAAAAACTTTTATCTAGACGAAAGTAAAAAAACACGTTTTTTTTATTATCAATATCTATTTGATCCACGAAGTTTCTATACTAAAATCTAAATCCGTTTTAGCTTGAGGCGATTATTTATTTATAAATTATCGTCATCATCATCGTCATCAGCCTATCACAGTCCACTGCTGGACATAGGCCTCTCCCATTGCACACCACTTTGATCGATTTTGGACTTCTCGCATCATCAAAGTTCTCCATTCTCGAAAGTTTTCAATCAGTGTGTTTTACCTGTCATGACATACGGAGCCGAGACCAGTACGGTTGGTTCTCATGCTTAAAGTTGCTTAGCGTGCTATGGAAAGGGCTATGCTTGGCGTTTCTTTGAGGGATCATATCAGGAATAAGGTGATCCGTCAGAGAACTAAAGAGATAGCCTACCAGATTAGCAAGCTGAAGTGGGCTGGCCATATTAGCCGCAGAACTGATGACCGTTGGGGTAGACCGCGTCTCGGTAAACGTAGTGTGGGTCGCCCACAGGTGAGGTGGATTGACGACCTGCGTAAAATGTTTGGCAGGAGCTGGAATTGAGAAATTACCGTACCGAAATATATTTAATGTAACGAGAAACCGTTATACATAAAGGTACCACACTTAAATAGTTTCTAATAAAACATATTACATTACTTACAACCACAAAGAAAAAAATTACGGGCAATTCTTGTTCCTTTTTACGTGTGGGTACCCCCTCGGGCAGTCACCCTGTTGACATTTGCGGTGAGGCGTTATGTCGGGACTGAACCGACTAAAACCACAAGACCCTACTCTGTGTCTTAAATGGGAGGGTTAGGAAATGCACATGAAACAGCTGTTATTGAGTCATTTGGACCACTTTTCTCTTTTTAGGTCATCTTAAAATTAATTATTAAAAACAAATCAGTTCCATTTAAAACATAAATACACAATTAACATGGTTATTGTCTTGTAAAAGGTATCATATACAGTGTCGACTATATTCTCTGTTATGTGTATTGTTTGTACAAATGAACTTGTTCATTGTTGCAGTGTCAACTGTAGAGGTGGATGCAGTGTTGGGGCGTACGGCATCACTTCCTTGTGACGTCACTCCTGATACCAACGAAGACAGGGTATATATGGTACTCTGGTTCAGGAAGAGTGGCGGGAAGCCTATTTACAGGTATGAAAACTGCATTTAATTAATGCATTTTACTTTTTGTTGTAGTTTTTGACTTTGACAAGTTTTTGACTGCCTTGTTGGTCTATTGGTTAGCGTATGCGGCTGCTGATCAAGAGGTCTCGGGTTCGATTCCCGGGTCGGACGGATTTCTGGGTGTCTGGGTGTTTTCTATGAATAATATGTATGAATTTGCATAAAAAAAAAGTATGTTTATGTATTTAAATCAGTTGTTTAGTACCCATAATACAAGCTCTGCTTAGTTTGGGGCTAGATGATATTGTGTTTAAGTTTTCCGAAATATTTATTTATTTATTTACAGTAATATCTTATATTTACTTTTATCGTAAAAGTTATGGGCGAAGACTAGGATTTAAATCGGCTCCCATTTTTCACATTGGTGAAGTTCATTTTTAACAAAAAGTTTTACTTTTGTGCACATATAATATTCGGTTATAATTGGAAATGAATGCTTGTATTTATATTTTTTATTTATTGTTATAATAAAGATACAAAGTTTAAACAACAAATCTGATGCCGCATAAACTCAAGTTTTTCTGTGTATCAGTGTCATCACGAATACATATTTATGTTTAATTATATATTATATGATTGTTATGAAATCAGCCAGTGTTCTCAAATATATTTTATTATTTCATTTCTAAAAACAATGAATTTACAATACATAATAATATGCAGTATTCATTAAAGTTTGACAGGACAGTCATTGTTTAATTGTTTAATATTGATCTAATACCCAACCAAGTCGCATGACTAGATCCCAATTTTGTTTTTTTTAAAGATATAAATAACTCGCTATACTCGAGATACATTATTGTGCATTGAAATAATAATAATATGTATGAGCAAAAAATAAACAGCATCTATTCTCTTAGTTGTAGACAAATTGGTATGTGTCATAAGGACAAGGATCTCCTCAAAAAAAGGTGTAGGGTCTATTTCAAGTTTTCTTTCTATTTACATTGCTTCAGTCCTACATAGCTAGCCCCTTTAGACAGTTCTGACTACACCCACGAAATGTATAAGGTTGATGACACTCCAAATTATATATATATATAGTAATCAAAAACTTATAGAATTCTATTGTAGTTCTGTGTTATGTTTTATCAACTAGCTAAGCAATTTAATTGACCGTGACTAGAAATCTAGCACGAAGAATTATAATTGCCATTAATGCGGCAATGCCACCAGTCTTTTGCAGAGGAATTTTTTGACGCTTGGTAAATAATATAGGAAAAAAAATTTATTAGTTTTCTCTCTTGTATTTTAAGTTATTTTTTTGTTTCTGGAGCTAAAATTATTTATCTTATGTAATTATATATTTAACTTGATTGATAGTTAATTATACTTTATGTGTACTTTCACAAAATTAAGTTTAAGATCTTAATTTTCTGATTTATTTACCAACTTATCGGACAAATTAGTTAGATTGTTTTTAGTGACAACACGTCAATATATTAAAGAGTTATTCTGACGACAGAACTAGAAAATAGCTAATAAAATAAGATACTCGTAAACCCATCAAGTTTG
The DNA here is from genome assembly GCA_932526445.1 of Phragmatobia fuliginosa. Lineage (NCBI taxonomy): Eukaryota > Metazoa > Arthropoda > Insecta > Lepidoptera > Erebidae > Phragmatobia > Phragmatobia fuliginosa. Next base: position 9,466,311 of record OW052074.1, on the reverse strand, counting down.
GCCTCATTGTTATGTTTTGTTTCCTTTGGTGATATATGATTTAAGTACATTTTAAGATTGTTGAAATAACATTAATAGTTTATTACTTCTAGTCATATTAATTATTATACCTAACTATATCTACCCATATGTCATTTACAACTAAAGAAAACTTGAAATAAACTATACCAACCCGTTTCGCTGGTGTTGTATAGTAAACCAAAACCTCGTTTCAAAGGAGAGGACATTTTGTTTTTTTATTTATTAATTTTTACAATTATAATTACAAGAGACACACAATAATAGCAACCTAAAACCTTGAGTTTCTCCAGTTATACAAGTGAAAAGTATAAGAATCACAAAAAAAAGTTTCACTATAACGATGTACACACACAAAAAAGAAACGATTTGACACTAACTACCCCTAGACAATACTAATAGATAGGTGTTTATGCGTATAACCAGAATGCATCATTACTAAACACAACTTAAAAAATATTATTTTAGTTAGACCTTTTTAGGGTTCCGTAGCCAAATGGCAAAAAACGGAACCCTTATAGATTCGTCATGTCTGTCTGTCTGTCTGTCTGTCTGTCCGTCCGTATGTCACAGCCATTTTTCTCCGAAACCATAAGAGCTATACTTTTGAAACTTGGTAAGTAGATGTAATCTGTGAACCGCATTATGATTTTCACATAAAAATATAAAAAAAACAGTGCATTTTGGGGGTCCCCATACTTGGAACTGAAACTCAAAATTTTTTTTTTCATCAAACCCATACGTATCTATGGATAGGTGTTTAAAAATGATGTTGAGGTTTCTGATATCATTTTTTTCTAAACTGAATAGTTTGCGCGAGAGACACTTCCAAAGTGGAAAAATGTGTGTGTCCCCCCCCCTGTAACTTCTAAAATAAGAGAGTGAAAAAACTAAAAAAAATGTATGTTGTACATTACCATATAAACTACCTAAGAAAATTGGTTTGAACGAAATCTAGTAAGTAGTTTTTTTTTAATACGTCCTAAATCGTAAACCGCAATTTACCTTTCATTCAATCAATACACTATTATAAAAACATCGATGAAAGTTACAACGAACTACAAGAACTTTTATATGATGTTACTTGCTGATACGGAACCCTTCATGGGCGAGTCCGACTCGCACTTGGCCGCTTTTTTATTTATATGATAATCTATTACATAAATCTGAGAGTAAAGTCAGAAGTCGAGATACAATGTGTGTGGTATGAAGTAAGCTCGCCGTACGTATTATTGGCTCGCTGTGTGTGAAGATGCTTTTCGGAGACCGCCCTTGTACGCATAGCATGCTCGATAATTTCTCCTAATGATTCGTTAAAAAATTTATCATTTAGCAATGAGTAGTGTACATGGCTGTGGATTTGAAAAACTATACAGTATTTAAATAGGTCACTGTCGTTGTTGTGCAATTGTTTTTTTTTTTGATGACACTATGTTCTTTAAAATGTTGACCTGAAGTTTATAAATGTTATCACCGTAGGTTTTATAAGAACATTCTTTAAGGTTTCATAATTTAAATTTTCGTCATAAAGTTTCCACTTCAGAGACAAAGTAGCTCGGGGTTCAGATAAATTATAAAATAGAGGATACCGATCCTTTTACATTAAGGTTTTACTACACCTAATGAATAATAACCCAGCATGTCCCAGACTTTCGTGATAATCCGTCCCTGTTGGTAGAATGTCACTTATAAGCTTTTATCTAAAGTATCTAATTTTAAGACAAGTAAAAAATATACCAACGGTGCTTAAAATTCGATTCATGCTGAAAAAATAAATTGAAATAAATTACCTAGTTTTTATATCATCAATCATCATCATCAACAGCCTCTATCAGTCCACTGCTGGACATAGGCCTCTCCTTAGAAAGGAGGTTTTGGCCTACTATACCACGCTGGCCAGACGTGTTGGTATAGGGTTGGTTTCAAGTTTTCCTTCTCTTTGCATTGATGTTTTCTTGCGTAGTTTATCCCTTAGTCGCCTTTTACGACACCCGCGGGATGAATATATAGTAATATAAATGTTTGATTTACTCAGTATAGTTTACCAAATATTATTACATATCGCATATTTGTGTAAAGTTTGCTTTCCGATTTAAAACAGTTATTGCTTGTAAAATATTTGTTTAAGTCTCTGTCAATAACAAATAAAAAACTATCGATAGTGCAACGAGTATTTTGATTTTACTTTATTCCATTACAGAACTAATATTTGTTTGTTCATTTAGCACGGGCTCCATGTAGCAATTTATACAAAAAAATAAAATCCAAGTGTCTGTTTGAAATTTCAAATGAAACATTTTTACTAAGTGCGTATGAAAGTACTCACTGTTATTTTTAAATCATCAATGTTCACGGAATTAAAAGAATCGGCCAAGTGCGTATTATGTCACGCATAGCATAGGGTTCCGAGGTAAACGCGACAAAAAAGTCACTCCCACTTTAAGTGTATGGTAGTATCTCAAATAAAAAAAAAATATAATTTTATTGTAGCACTTTATCTACGTGATAGAAACACATATCCATGCAGAGTTTCATCTTTCTAGCACTAAGAGTTTGGATAGTGGAATTAATTAACTATAATATTTTTTATCATTAGTTACAAAACTAAACGAAGATTAGAAATACTTATAATCATTTTCTGAATGGTCTTAAAATAAGACAAAACAGCACTATCTCGATTGGGGCACCTACCTTATACCTACACATGGCTGGGCAGACGAATTGCAGAAGCAAATTCAATCTACCGTGACGATAAAATATAGCTGCGCAGAGTACACTTCATACATTTGTTACAATATACGACGTAACGAGATCTAACGGAGAAAACAATGATATTTTATACTTATATTATATTTCTAATTATTTCAATGTGACAAACAGATTCTACCTACTAATACGAGTATACATATTTAGATTATCGGTGTGGGCGATACTCGTGTTGTATTTGAAACACGTGTAAAAGAAATATTAAAAACTATAATTAATTGGGAAACCTGGATTTTTGTTGAGATAGTAAAATTTTCCTGCCTAGTTTATGTCTGTCTTCCAATCGGAATTATAAACAAGGCAGGAACATTTAAAGGGACCAACAGAAAGTACATATTGTCCGATCAGTTGGACCATCAGAAAAATAGATCACGTCATCCGATCAATTAATTGCACGGTGTGGTCGTGGTCGTAAACATTTTTTTTAAACTAACCTTAAACGTATTTAATTAAGTTGAGAAATAAAATTATAGAAGAGCTACATTTAACTTCTTTTTGTGTGGCTCATGTTAAAATTTTACGATATGATCACTAGTGCTTGAGTTTAAACATGAAATATTCATACATGTGGTTTGAACAGACTAATAATAATTAACCAACAATAGGTAGAAATAAAAGTTTCATTTTCTTTATTTAAAAACAACATTTTATAGAGGATTATTTTAATTTTTGGATTAACAGTTTTCCATCTATTTCTTTCAAGTAAAAGTACAATAGTATTGGATATAAAAATTGCAAAAGATGTGATGATTATTTTCACTGGTCTTAGAAAAGATTAGAATGATAACTTATTTATGTAACAAGGGCAGACCGGGAGAGACTTTGATATAAAATCGGACCTTACAAGTCGTCAAGTGTGATTTCCTTAACGAGCACCATGACGTCTTAAGTGTGTTTCGTTGTAGGTGTATTTCTAACGGTAATTGGATTGGTTGTGCTCGGCTTCCGTTCATCCGTTTAAGGTAGCGCGAACGGTTCATTAGGCCCGACTTTACGCTGCTAATTAAATACGCATTCACAAAGTTTTTATACGTAACGTTTAGTAATTGAGTAGTCTGTCCGTGCCTTAGGGAAAAAGTAAATTTTGGAATTAATCTTAGATGTACCAGAATTCTAAGTTAAGTGATTTAGTCATTCTTGAAAAAAAATATTTTAACTTCTGCCAACAATCTTCTGCCAACTAATATTCTGCCTACAATCTTTCGTAAGTCGTCACTCCACCTCGCCAGTGGGCGTCCTATATATATTTTAAATATATTCTATTATATGTGATTTCTCAAGACTATACTTCTGAATCAAGTTTGCCAAAAAGCTAATAGTGTTGGGGGTCTTCTTGCTTGTCCATATCCAGAAGGATCGATATTGAATTCAAACTTATTTAGACGCTCATTTCAACCTAACCAATAAAACTTCAGAACGTAAAAAACAGGTTTAACTTACTGTAATTTTTTTAACTAGTGAAACTGCTAAAAAGGCTCAACTAACTATAATTTAAGGAAAATTAACCGTTTTATCTTTAACTGTTTTTTTTCTGTTTCTGCAGAAGCCAATTTATTTTTCACCATTTCTTTATTATCTTAGTCATTTTGTGATATAAATGATCTGGACCATATCAAAGTACTTCCATACGAGGTACATCCTGATGAAATTTTCTAAACACATTGATGGATTATGTTGAAACATACCATAAAGATTATTGAATTTCAACCAATCAAGGATAGTATAGATGTCTTTAATTAATATGAAGTGAAGCAAAGGAAAGCGTGTCAATCGTGATTGGGAAGTCGGTGCCCTCAAATATATTGAAAACTAGTTCAACCTTCGCATTTCAGTTGCGGAAGTCTGATGCCAGTCGCTCCGCGGAAAAACTGATATTCAGGTTAAACCGCTTGAATTTGTAGCCGACTCCAAATAATTTAGGCTAGGCTAGAAGAAAGGCTAGGCTAGAAAGAAAAAGAATGTGACAGAAATGCTAAACGGGTTGTTATTATTAGGAGTAGTAGATATCGTTACATTATTATTTTTAATAGATACAAAACCATATCTGTAACAACTAAAATGCTTGTATCTAAATAAATAAATCAACGATTATTTATGGGCACACCAATGTTTTTGACTAGAGCGGGTAAGAATATTAAAATTAAACGAATTGAAAACTAGGGGTATATTAACAGAAAAGTTTATTTAGAGGTAGGCAAGTAAGGGGAGAAATATTACATCTATATATGGATGGAGCCCTCTGACCATGTTTTATTCTAAAATTTTACTACTAGACTATCTAAGAAAAAAGATAGATTATCTTTTTATAAATCATTTCGTATAAATAATTGATGTAATATAGTTCAAATACTGTTTTATGGCTATCAAGATGGCTTATCATTTTCATAATCAACAATCATAGTTGAGTAGATTTTATTATCCTGTATATTATTCATAATAATTTATATTTAACTACGGCTATCGTCCACCATAACTGAGATAATCTTTACATAAAATGCGAGTTTAAATTGTTAAATTTACCTGCGAACAGCAGGGTGTACAATCAAATAATCTCTTTGAAAGCTTCTAGCTTTATAAAATAGAATCAAGGTTGGTACATGCCAGTCCCGGAAATTGAAAAACTTCTCAGTGTTGCGGACCTTCTTTTATTTTAGAATTTGACAGTTTTTTAAGAAAAATAAATTTGAGTAGAAACCATGTAGCAATTTACACCGTTTTATTAAATTCCAGAGGATGTGATTCTATCAGAAAATCATAGTTGAGTTGCTCTTACAAAATATAAAATTATTATATTACAACGATTTTTGTTAGCTTTCTATTAGGATTGATCAGATAAAAAGAGGTTTAATTAAATAAAGATATCGTGACCAACATTATCTTATTCAATGTAAATAAAAACATCACCCATGTTAGATTTACTTTCAATGCATTATTTATTTTAATGATCTTAAACCAACACATTCAAAAAAATCAATGCAAACTATCACCATCCATGAAGGTCTCCCCCAAGGAGCCATAAAATTCACGCTTTATTAATAGGTATTAATTTATACACTTGCACAAATTTTAACAGATATTATTAACCATTTCATTAAACGTTTAATTCCTGTTGTTCAATTTTAATATATAGTTCTCAAACCAAACAATTAGTGTAAGAAGTGATTTATTAATTTTAGAGATACGGGCACTTGTTAACAGTTAAAGTTTTTCTACTTATTTTGTAATTTTAAAAAACAACGTATTTATAAATTACATGAAATATATTGTATAACAAGCTAAGGCAAGGAAGAAAGTAATGAGACTACTGTTTTATTAAAAATAAAATAAAAATGAACACTTTTTCGGTTCAAGAAGTAGTAGAGCCACGCTGATTTTAGCACGAATGGGCCGGCTTAACCGGAGCAGTACTACCCTCACACAGAAGACAAACCTAAAATGACATAGAAATTATATAGATCCGAACGTACACTTTTTTAAAGGGAAACTCTCGAGAAATACTTCCTATAACACGGTGAATGGACAAACATACATGAAACACATAGAGCATCCAGCCAGACTCACTACAACGATTTCTTGATCACACAAAATATTTTCCCATGAAAGGATTAAATCTACAATAGTCAGTACAGTAGGAATCGGTAAGGTGACGCATAAACTAGATAGTGTTTTTCCTTTCTTTCTTTCTTTTTACATCGTACCTATTTATTGTTACAGTTTTGACGTACGGGGGCGGTCGTTCAACAAAGCACTACAATGGTCCGATCCAGGTGCCTTCGGTCCAAGAGCATATTTCGCGACTGTTGCGAGACCTGCAGCACTCACGTTAAGCTCTGTGCAATTGGACGACGAAGGAGTGTACCGGTGCCGGGTAGACTTTAAGAACTCACCAACCAGAAATTTTCAAATTAAACTTACAGTAATAGGTAAGTTTTTTTTTAATTATTTTTCCGCGCCAAAGTTATTTTACTCTGCCTGATGGGAAGCATGAGTAGAACTCATGAGGAGGAGCCATCACACTCACTGGGAATGTAGATAGTACGGTGACTCACACTATGGTGACCTAGTGATATTTTTTTTAAGTCTAAGACGGCAGGCCCAATGCTGCGGAAACATCTGTAAAGGCCGCCATAGTGTGGATTATCATACTGCATTATTTGCATTCACAAATAATATGGTGACCACTACTCTGGAATTCTTCTCATGCTTTCCGTAAGGCAGAGTACGGTTCTATGACAGGCAAGTTTTGATACCATACAGTTCAAATTATTATATGACTACCAAGATGTTCGTAAAGTATAAAAAAATTTACAAGTAATTTTATAAGTAATTTAAGTAATTTAATAGCCGAGTGGCCTTAGGTGATTGGAAACAATCACCAAGGGTTAGCAACGACGGCGCGGTCGGACTTAGATGGGTGACCGTTTGTGGCATTATATGTAATGAGCGTTTCCGTGATTCGGAGGTCACGTTAAGCTGTCGGTCCCGGTTGTTATCATAAGATAGCAATCGTGAAGCTTAGTTGGAGGCCTTCGGGCGGCTTAAAAACATCCAACAGCAAGATTACATAGCCACAACGTGTCTTGCCTGTCCCCAACCCGCACTCGGCCAGCGTGGGGACGTATGGCCTTAACACTCACCTGAGAGGAGACCTGAGCCCAGCAGTGGGACGTTATGGGTTGTTGATGTTATAAGAAATCTTTCCTACCCACAGTATGGCTTTACAGTGTGTGAGACATCAAATCATTATTTTTATTAGATTTTAGGGATATTTTATTAAAACAATAAAAAGTGATTAGATTAGTGTGGACCAATTATTAATTATATTCGAATAGCTAAGTCCACGGGTACAAAATCACTAGTTATCCATACTAATATTATAAATGCGAAAGTAACTCTGTCTGTCTGTCTGTCTGTTACGCTTTCACGCCTAAACCACTGAACCGATTTTGATGAAATTTGGTATGAAGATAGAACTGAACTTGGGAAAGGACATAGGCTACTTTTTACAGCAATAATCGAGATACAAAGGCCAAAGCTAGGTGATTATAAAAATACATAAATCGTAGGTATCAAAATCTATCACTGTTTATCTCCTGTCAAAACTTCACAGGTTGCTAGGCATAACACAATTGCATGGCAACCATAATGATAGTTTGACAGTGACATATAGACCAGTAGTCCAAGGTCGATAATTTTTGAAAACAAATAAAATTATAGTAGGATGAAACCTATTAGAAAAGGAGGAGAATATTATAAAAATGAAAGGAAAAATAATTTACGGGAGATCTGAGGTCGGGAAGGGGTAGGGGGGCGAGGTTTTCGGGTCCTTTAAGCGGGGCGTGAAAAAGCATCTCACTAAGCCGCCATAGTGTGGGCCGCCATACATTATTGTCTGCATTCGCAGCAAGTGTAGTAGCCCCGACTCTTGGATTCTGCTAATGCTTTCCATCAGGCAGGGTAGAGTCACTTTGGATGGCTAAATATAGAAAACAAAGGGTAAAGAACGGTTTATCTCGATTTCAGGCAAAACTACAAGTCCTATGGAAAAAAGTTAAATGGCAAAGTTGTAGGTAATCAAAAGATCTACAATTGTTAGGGTTCCGAAGTTTATGACTTCGAACCCTTATCGTCCGTCCGTCCGTCCTCCTTACCGTCCAATCGGTAAGTGCTAGAAAGATGAAACTTTGCATGAATATGTATTGTAATTACGTCGACAAAGCGTTACAATAAAATTATGAAAAATATTTTTATTTACGGTACCTCCCCTACACGTAAAGTGGGGATGTTTTTTTTCTCGAAGCTACACCATCATCTGGGGTATCAATAAATAGGTCTTTTAAAAACATTAAAAGGTTGTTAAGACGATCTTTAAACCCATTTTTTGATTTAGGTATCCGTTTGCGAGAAATTCCACTTTAAAGGCCACTTTTTTTGTAAAAACAGGGCGTCCCCCCCCCTTCTAAAAGCTAAACGGCGGGCCCAAAAAATCTGGAAAAATTCGTGAAAGTGGTACATATAAAGAACTGTAACTGAAAACTATAACGAATTAGATGACTTTGTTAGTTCAGGAGTTATAGAGGCTTAACTTCTACAATGTGCTTACTTGGAAAACGTCATACAAAATTAACGCATTAATACGTAAACATAACAGTTATCCATTGGATACAATTTCTAATCCACGTACCATTATGGGTGACTGAGGAACCTTTTCCCGTGCGTGGCCTGACACGCACTTGGCCGATTTTTTATTTACACTTTTTTTCACATAACCTCAAATTATATGTAAAAAATTCAAAAAACTAAGTATTTGGTTTTTTATTTTTATCTTTTACAAATAAAATTATTTTTAAACGAAATTTAATGAAAACTTACCATTTATGTCTCGAATACACTGTAATTTATTTGATTTGAAATATTTATTTTTTCACCCGATATTGACTTAATACCGAAAATTCACCCGTCAAAATATCTACTTTTTTCAAAAAATTAGGTTGTTTTCTGTTTGATGAAATCTCTACTTACCGATGGTGTAATCCCTACTTATATTATAAATGCGAAAGTAACTCTGTCTGTCTGTCTGTCTGTTACGCTTTCACGCCTAAACCACTGAACCGATTGAAAATAAAGGTAGAAAGAAGGGTTTGAAATAGGGGACGAAAGTTTGTGTCTAAGTTCCTTATTCTCAAACATAAAATTATGTAAGATTGTTTAATCTACCCTTACCGTGTCGCGCGATATATACAAATTCCACGCGGGCGAAGCCGCGGGTGGAAAGCTAGTTATAAAATAAAACAGCAATATTTAATCCCAATCTTGTCAACGCTGACTGTAACGAGTAATCGAAAATCAAAATTACGCAATAAACGAGCAAAAACAAACGAAAACAGCGTTGGCTTTCATATTAAAATTTTATGAAGCGACAACTGGGAATCAATTTAGTCATTACGGATGAGGCCGCGGGAGCCTCGCGGTCGTCTCGTGATGACATCGCGCAGACATTTTAATTATGAACTGTCGACTTGGGATCGGCGGGGTTGCTAAGCAGCCGCGCCGATAAAAACGATGCCCGCCGACGATGACACAGATAAAATCTGCAGGAGACAGGTTAAATTTAAAAGGAAATTAGATTTGAATAGATCAAATTGTCTGAGCGTTATCAGTTCTTCGTAGTGATCCCTTAATTTGCTTATTAAAACATTTTGGGGCTGTGAAAAGGCTCCGTAACATAAATGAGTTTCGATTCGTTCTCATACAAACGTTGTAATTAAATCGTATTTATTCTGTATTTTCATATGTTGCGAGTTATTAACATTGAATATACTAATAATTAATAGTTTAATTGCATTTCTATAGTACAGTCGCTTATTTTTATTAAAAGATTCGTTCGGAAATAACGCTAATTTAATTCTTCTAACGTATTTTTATAAGTATGACCTAAAGGCAGTAATTAAAATATAAACACTAGCTCTAAGCAAACTGTCGTTGAACATTTCAAAGGAATTCAAGGCGAAAGAAGCTGGCAAAGAAGATGAGGGAAGTAAATTTCTTTTACACAGAACAAAGCATTTAAAAGTATGCCTACACCGCATATATGCAACTCCATTGAAATCCATTAGTCTGCTCGCGCTGAGAGGTAATTTGCAAGGAGTCTTTTGTTGGCAAAGGGACTGTTCACACAAAGAACTCTCTCACTTATATAATCAGGCATATTCATAACATCATAAAATATCCAATTACCATTGAGAACGCCGGGTGTTCATTAATGGCGCCAAATAATAATCATCTGGCTCTTGTATAGTATCGACAACGATCGCGCTCTCAATTTTATTCCATACTGATTATTGTCATTGAGATCAGAGATAGAATATTTATGGAAGTATATTATTGTAAGAGGATTTTTGTTGTAGTGCCTCCGCATCAGATGCTGATGTACGATAAATCTGGAGCCGATGTATCAGGAGTTGTGGGCCCTTTAGAAGAAGGGTCTGCCTTGGTCTTGGTGTGTGAAGTTCGAGGTGGTAAGTTGATGATAAAAAATTAAGGCATCTTTTTTTATTTTGTCTTTTCGACATGTCACTTTTTTTCACAGAATGTGATGAAAGGTTTCATTTTAAAGGTATTTTGTACACCTACGCACGCTTCACAGTGAGGAGCCACTTATTGACATTCTATAACATCCGGGTCAATGCTCAAAAATTTAATATCGCGATATGTCTTCGCATACATAAGATACATATTTCTAGATATGTAAGTATCCAAATAATTATACAACATAACAGACACATGTTCTCAGTTATTGCAGATGTATACTAGTTCTTCAAAGTTGTTTTATAATTTATTGACTTGATCAGAAAAGGTTTAATATATTTAAATGAACAGGAATTTCAGTAACATTTCGATTATGTATTTTCTAACTTGAAATCATTTTGACGATGATATGTATGTTTATTGCAACTTCCTTGGCTACTTATTTAGACTAGTTTCGTCCCACGATTTTATCCACGGTTTTCGCAAAAGTACCACAGGATTTTGTAAACCACAATCACTGGTAGCGCTCGCTTTTAGACATTTTTAATGCTAAGATAATTAAGTAAGTTCGTACGAAAATGTAGTAAGCCCCGCCTACTTATTTATTGTAAAGCTGACTATGTTGTAAAACTAGTGTTTTTCCTCACCTAAGAATTTTCTTGTTTATCCAATCCTAAATAAAGTATAGTTACATCAAAGTATTAATACTTTTGGTACATTTTGTTAGCAGCTTGATATTCCTTTTAATATTTTTAAATCAATAAAACATTTACAATATTGAAGCATCTCAAAATATTACAAGAAAACAGAACGTGCTCAGAATAAATGGACGTTAGTGATTTAAAGTTAGAAATCCGTAAATTCACTTTGTCGCCTTACTTATTCATCGCAAAAATATGGAGCGGCGTTCGTTTTTTTTTCTATTGCTTGATTTCTTTTATGGAAACATTGGAAGAGATATTCCATTCGAATGAGTTCATTGAAAAGTCCGCAGTATGGCCGGCTGGCGTCGCGCCAGTGTGCTAGGGATTATCTCAGCCGCGTGCCCACCAATTGTGATGATGCAGCCGGGCGAACAGCGAGAATTTGAGCTTTGACCCTGTTATCATGTTCGTACTTAATTGTATGATTTACGAAAAAAATATTCTCCGTTCAGACGTGTTGAATAAATCTTTCCTCTTAAATCAAAACTGATGAAATAATCATCTATCAAGAACTGATTTTGTAACCGTTCAATGCTATTAATTTTATTGAGCATTTGATTTATTTAATTTTTTTAATCTGAACGTAAATAATAATAACAAAAATTTCACACAACGCTATCTACTCCCAAACTAAGCAGAGATTATAATGCGTACTAGATAACTGATTTAAATACATAAACATACCTATTATTTTGTAAATACATACTTAATATACATAGAAAACACCCAGCTCAAAAATATTTGCAGATCACACAAACATTTGGTTCGACCCGTGAATCGAACCAGAGACCTCAAGTAAAGCAGACGCATACGCAGTGCGTACATAGACAGTAAACTATATATAATAACACTTATTTATTTGTACGTGTACATGTTGCTATTATGTATTACAGCCAAAAGACGTTCACAACAACCAATCCTGTACTGCCCGCATCCAATAGTAATGTAATATACTAGTTTGATTTTCTTTACATGTCCACTTTCGAATACACCAGACACTTCCTATACCTACTTTTTGTCCTATCCATGCTTTGCATTAGAGCGATAAGGCCGCCATTTGATTTATTTACTTAGATTAAAATAAACCTTGTACTTTGTCCGTTTATTATTAGTTAGTAAAATAAAGATATCAATTATTACATACCAGTTATTGATAATATAACTCCAGATTGTATAAGTTTACTTTTTTCCATAGGGCGACCAGAACCTGTGGTGTCATGGTGGATAGACGGTACTCCAGCCTCTCAATATATAGGCGTTAAAACAGATACGCACGTGATAGTTAATCGCCTTGAACTACAACACTTGAAGCGAGAAGACCTCAACACAACCTTCAAATGTAGAGCTTCGAACACCAACTTGGTGCCACCGCATGAGAAGATTGTTAGGCTCGAGTTAAATTGTAAGTATCTCTCAAAATTTGGAAGCAAAAATATTCAGAACTTAATCGATTACAGTTTCTTTAATAATGTTTTTTACAAAGCCTCTTCAAAATATAATACTGTTTTAATTGACTGACTAACTTTGTTAGTCTGGGTTATTTTCAGCCAAACTTACCTTTTTATTAAACTTTTTTTAAGTAGGCTAAGAGAATCTTCTATTTAACACAGCACTTAATTATTCTACCAGCCAACTCTGTGGGCCACTAGAGAATCATTCCAATTACAGTCTGGTGTAAAAAGGATTAATAAAGTATTTTGTAACCAGCACTCTGTTCAATTAGCTTGAGTTTGATTAATATTTTTAGGTCAGTACCTTATTTAATGTAGCACGTATCTTCCACAAAACCGTTACTCTCTGTATTAATATGTGTTTAGGCCGGGATATGAAGTTTGAAACTTTGATACTCAAAACATTCGTAAATAAACTACATTAATATAATGTTATAAATCCACAAATTTCTATTAAAGGCTAGAAAAAACTCAGGATATAATAGTTTTTAACATAATTTTTGTTGTTTAGTAATTAATATTGGATTGAACTTTAATGAAAAAAGGTTTTTGTAGAACCCATTCCGTTGATGCGGTAATTACGTTACTAATAAATAACCCTTTTATTATAATTACATACTTATTATAAATCTTGCATGTTTTAGAATATTATTCAATTTGTGTGATATAATAGATAATTGAAACCAATTATTTAAAGGAAAATATTACATGCCTAAATCTTTATCATGACAACCTAATTTTCTCCGTTTTTAGGGTTCCGTAGCCAAACGGCAAAAAACCGGATCCTTTATAGATTCGTCATATCTGTCTGTCTGTCTGTCTGTCCGTCCGTATGTCACAGCCACTTTTTTCCGAAACTATAAGAGCTATACTGTTGAAACTCGGTCAGTAGATGTATTCTGTGAACCGCAATATAATTTTTACACAAAAATAGAAAAAAAGCAATAAATTTTGGGGGTCCCCATACTAAGAACTTAAACTCAAATATATTTTTTTCATCAAAAAAATGCGTTTTGGGGTATCTATGGGTAGGTCTTCAAAAATGATATTGAGGTTTCTAATATCATTTTTTTCTAAGCTGAATAGTTTTTTTTTTTTTTTTTTTTTCGTGCGGAAATCCCCACGGATGCCACCAGTTGGTGACTATGTCGGACTCGAACCGACTAAAACCGCACGCCGTCTCGGGTACTATGAGTCGAGGAACCAGGTATACCCTCGAAAGGAAGTCCCTGGAACCCCGACGCACCTCGGGCCATCTGTGGCTTGCAGGCGGCCCCCTACCGTGTGAGAACTCCGATGCTCCTCTTCCGCCAAATAAGAAACGTGCGCGTGTTGTAGCGCTCGCGTTGCCACCCCGGCCTGCTTCTGCTAGGGTGACAGATGGCCTCACCTGTCACCCCCAGGCCTGCGCTTATGGAGGACGGAGATCTTGCGATCTCCGGCGCCTGAGTCGCCTGCGGTACCTGGCCCGCTCCCGGGCCTGGCGGGCCGGAAGAGTTCTAAACCTCTCCCGGTCACGCTCCGCCATCTCCTTCGCAAGCATAACTTGCTCACAGAAAGAGACGGCGGAGTTCCACGCTCTCTCGCTCCGTAACATGGCCGCAACCATGTTACTGAGCGAGAGGATCCCCACTCCGATGGCGGCCACGAGATCACGCCTCGGCTCCCCCCACGCCGGACATTCTGCCAACGTGTGGAGCGCCGTGTCCGCAGTCTGGCCATCGCAGTGGTGGCACCCAGGCGTTGGCTCCTTACGAATCAGACACAAGTGATCACCGAAACATCCTTTTCCAGTCATCACCTGCGTCAGCCGATATGAGAGGCTCCCGTGACGCCTCTCGAGCCAATCCTCCATAACGGGTCTTACCGCCGCAATGACGGCGTGCCCAGCGCTCGGTTGCCCAAGTCGTTCCCTCCACTCCTCCACAAGGGCCTGGCGGAGCTGGGATTTCTGCGCTTCAATTTCTCGTATCTCAGGACTCTGTCCCAGCTCCCGCGCCTCCTTGCGCCACTGGTAAAGTGCTGCAAGGGCTCTCGCCTCCAGGTCCCATGGTGGAGTTCCGGCCAAGAGACTCGCCGCTTCAAAGGAGACCGTGCGGTACCCCCTTATGATCCTGACGGCCAGTACTCGCTGCGGTCGTCGCAATAGCGCGACATTACTGGCCTTCAGGACCTCCGCCCATACTGGGGCCCCATAAAGGGCCATGGACCGCACAACTCCCGCGTAGAGTCTCCTGCAGGAGTCATCGGGCCCCCTCATGTTGGGCAACAACCGTGCTAATGCTCGCGCTGCGCCCACCAACTTTGGGACCAGACTTCGGAAGTGAAATCCGAAGTCCCATCGGCCATCGAGTACGAGCCCTAAATATCGCATAGAGGGCTCGATGCCGATGCGAATGCCTCCCACTATGAGGCTGAGTGCATCAGGTGGCTTATTCCGAGGCCCGTGGAAGAATAAGGCCTCGGATTTGTGCAATGCCACCTCAAGACCCAGCCGCCGGATTCGCTCAATGACTTGGGCAACCCCGGCCGTGGCCCTCAGGGTTGCCTCGCGGTGCGTTCTACCACACGCCGTTACAAGCGTGTCATCCGCATAACAGGTGACGGTGACACCGTCTAAGAATTCACCGCGAAGCACCCAGTCGTAACCAATGTTCCACAGGAGCGGCCCTAAGACTGACCCCTGCGGAACACCGCACGACATTTCACGCCGACCGAGACCGGTCCTACTTGGGTAGATGACGGCTCTCTCCGAGAGATAAACCCACCCTGTAGAGGTGCTTGACGAGGCGATGTGCAATCACTCTTTCAAAGAGTTTGCACACCTCGTCAAGCAACACTACAGGCCGGTAGGCAGATGGTGAATCCGCCGGGCGCCCCTCCTTTCGGGTGAGAACCAGTTTCCCCGTCTTCCACAATTTCGGAAACTGGCCCTGCTCGAAGCATGCGCTGAAAAGCCCTCTCAGTCGGGGCTCGAGAGCCGGCGCCTCGTCATCTAGAGCCAGGACCCACGCTCGTCCTGGAATGCCATCGGGTCCTGGGGCGGTGTTTTTGGCTTTCAACCGTTTCACCGCCAGCGCTAGTTCTGCCCGAGTGACCTCAGGCACGTCGTCGTCATCCACGTTAGGCACAGGCATCATAGGCGGAGCCATTTGTGGCGGACTGTGCTCCACCACTCGCGATGGAAACAGGGAGCCAACCACCCTCTCCAGCAGTTCTGGCTGAAGACACCGGGTCAGCGGTGGAGCCCATGGGCGCATCTTGCCCCTAACCATGCGGTAAGGGCGCCCCCATGGATCCCGCTCCAGTGTCTCCAGCAATTCACGGCGGGCCTCACTCTTGGCCCGCTTTATCGCTGTCTGAAGAGTTCTCTTGGCGTCCCTGTATTCCACTAACAGCTCCGCCTCTCGGGCTACCGCATCTTCGGGGCGGCGACGCCTTCTGCGGAACCTGGACCACTGACGGCGCGCGGTGACGCAGGCTTGCCTCAGCCTTGCGATCTCGGGCGACCACCAGTAGACCCGGCGCCTTGCAGTATTGGGCTGAACCCTAGGCATCGCCGCATCGCAGACGCGGGTCATGGCCTCCTGGAACCATTCTGCCTCGACATCCACATTAACAGGCCTGTATGGCGCAGGAGCCCAGGCCTGTACGATGGCAGCTTCCAGGAGGAGCTCCCGATCTAGGCGCCTGAGTGCCCAACGCGGCTCAGGTGGTACCGGTATAGCGGGCGCGTCCCCTGTGGAGGCGGAGACTTCAAACCGAATGTAGCGGTGATCCGAACCTGTCTCCTCCCCCACAACGACGCGCCAGCCATGAACACGGCGTGCCAGCGAAGAGCACGCGAACGAAATGTCCACGATTGAACTGCCCCTCGCCGTCACGAACGTGGGCACGGCCCCCTGATTGAGGACAACTAGGCCGAGCCTTTCGGCCCAGTTCTCCAGAGCGCTGCCCCGCGGGTTCGTGTGCCGGGAACCCCAAGCCTCTGACCAGGCGTTGAAATCCCCGAGCACAAGAACCGGGTGGGGGCGACAGGCGTCAACGACGACGGCCAACTGAGCGAGCCATTGCTCATACTCAGTTATATCTCGGTTTGGCGTGAAATAAGCAGCCACGACCGCTATATCCCCAACCACCGCCGCTATGCAACCACGTTCCCTTGCTACTACGGCAAAAGGAGGGGTGCCGGCGGCGGTGCCATGTACCAATGCCGCCGAGCCATCCAAGTCGGTCTCCCAGGCAGCCCCGAGAAACCGATGGGTGTATGGCTCGGCGACAGCGGCAATGTTAATGGACCACTGTGCCATGCTCTGGAGCAGAAGATCCTGAGCGGCGGCACCGTGGCCCACGTTTGCCTGGAGGATGCGGAGATATGAATCCATTATTGGATTTCCATCTCCACATCCCTCCGCAAACCTTGCCGTTCTCCAGCGACATCCTCCGTCACCGGCTTAAAGGTTGCAGACCGACCCCCCGGCTTCGGTTTCGTTCCGGCACAGGTCTTACCGCCAACCCGGTGGTCGGCAGGCTTGCCCTCCGCTGCGCACCTAAAGCAGCGCAGCGGAGCATTGCAACCACCTGCCTTGTGACCAGGCTGGCTACAGCGGAAGCAGAGGTCTCCTACGGTGATCTCCGCTGTACACTGGACCCCCACGTGTCCCACCGACAGACACCGGAAGCACCTTGCCGGTCGGGCCTGCAGGAGTCGTGCCTGCGCCCTCAGAAAACCTCCAACCAGTAGCGTACCTTCGTCAACAACCTTTTGGGCTGCCGCAATAGGGCAGCTGACAACCGCTGCCCCCTGTCCTCTAGGACCGAGACGTATTGCCCCGGCCTTCACATTGTCCAGAAGGCAGCCTCCGGCCTCCATCACGGCGTGTCTGAGTTCATCTGCCGTGACAGAGTCATCCAGGCCCGTGATGCGTATTTCAGCGCATTTTATGGGTCTGGACACTCGGACGTCAGCCGCGTCTAAAGATTCCCTTATTTTGGCCGCTAAGGCGTCAGCTTTGGGGCCACTAGTTGAGCCGGGGATTTCGAGTAGCCGGGCTCCAGTTCGTGTGCTTTTGCACCGAACGCCCGGTATCTCTAGGGCCCTGAGGTCGACTTTGGCCTTGACTTTTGCCAAGACTTCGGCGTACCCCAGGCCCCTCTCCGCAGCCTCTGTCGTCAGAGTAACGACCACTGCCGTAGAACGAGGCTTGCGGAGCCTCCTTGGCGTTCCTATTGCAGCGGCGGCGGCCTTGTCGGCATTTTGGGACGCTTTCTTGGCAGCCTTCCGCATCTTCTTGTTGGCTCCGGCTACCGTCCAGCCCCCTTCCAGCGGGCGCTGTGCGGTTTCGGCCGGGGCTGCAACTGGGGTTAGGGTTTGGTTTGGGTGCACCTTCTCTTTCCCCTTACCCTTCCCCTGTGTGGCCTTTTGAGAAGCTGTATTTACCATCGGCCCGGCTACCCCAGCTGCTGGCTGGGCTGTTAAGCCCGCCTTAGCAGCGGCCGCGTATGTGTCCCGTGGTGGAGTCAAAGGTGGGCGACAATGAGCGCTCTCTACTGCGGAGATGCGTTTCATTAATCGCTCCTCCATCTCCGCCATGAGTCGGACTATGTCCGGCTCAACCCGGCAGGACGATACCTCTGGCGTCGGTGCCGCCAGCGTGGTGCGATCGTTGGCACGAGCGGAGCCTAGTCTTCTCTCTCTCGCTTCGGCAAGGTCCTTTTCGAGTCGGGTTTTCTCCCTTTTGTGTGCCTTGTTTTCGGCCACGAGGAGTCTTCCCGCCTCGATAATGTTACGCACGACCGCTAGTAGCGCCTCCTGGTCGGGACCTCCGTTTGCCTGAAGTAAGCAATCGGCTACATCGATTGCTTCTTCGATTTGGTCCACAGGATTGCCCACTCTGCGGCGTAGCTCCTCCAGCATTGGTTCACCCCCCCTCGTATCGGAGGTGCTTGCCTTGTCGGAGTCAACTTTTTCTTGGAGAGCCCTGAGCAAGAGCTCCCCTTCGACCCTCTTTCCTGCCATTTCGGTTTGCTCCGTTTCGGTAACCCGCCCAGTCTTGGGAGGTCGGCCTCCGCCGCGAGCCCCTCGACGGCTTCTACCCACTTTCGCTACCCTGCCCTGCCCTGCATCATCACTGGAGGCCGATTCCAAAGGATTTTTGGCCTCTGAGGGGGGCGGGCGCCTCTTCCGTTTTTGCGAACCCCGTTTATACAGCTCTGCAGCTGTCATCATCACAGTGCTCGCACCACTCCTTTCTGAGGCGGTGTCGGAATCCAACACCGCCTCACGTCTTGCTGCGTCCTCCGCACTAATTTGGTCACCGGATTTACCGCTCGGCGACGGGCGTGTTCGGCATTGGTTGCTCCCCCCAGAATACGACTGGGAGCTGCCGGAGCCGACTGGCTCCGGGAGGGACTCCCCAGGCGCCGTGCGTCTGGGACCCTCCTGGGTAGATTTATCTTTTGTTTTACCCATGCCATAAGTTGAGTTTTATGTCCTCCGACAATAGGACGCCCTCGGCACTGAACTCCCTCCAGCGACTCAGCCCATTGCCAGGCGTCAAAAGCTTGGGCTTGGGGTATTTTTTATAGAGGTTTACATCCTCACAGCTCCGAAGAACCACCGGTCCTGTCCGTTCAGGATTACGGCTTGGCCGGACGGGGTCTGCATCAGACCGAGTCCATCCGCCCCGTGGTTTTTTAAAGAGGTTTCCTTCCTCGCAGCCCTCAAAGAGCCGTCGTTTCTGAATGCCGGGGCATTCAGACTTGCGACTTGGTCGGAAGGTGGTCTGCATCAGACCATTGTCCACCACCTCTGGTCAACGCCAGTTGTGGAGAACCCTTCCGCCCTCTATTGTTCTCTCCACTGTGTCCTCCGCTAAACGGAGGGATACGTGGAAAGCCTCCGAGCAACCCTTAAGAGAGTCGCTTCCACCTCGGCCCGAATCGGCCGCAGGCGGCAGCGTCTCCCTCGCATGGCAGGGGAGGCGCTGCCGTCTCCGTTGCCCAGGGTGCACCACGCGGAGGTTCCGGGCCCCGCACCCCTGTGTGTCCCCCCTGTAACTTTTAAAATAAGAGACTGATAAAACTAAAAAAAAATATATGATGTACATTACCATGTAAACTGCCAACGAAAATTGGTTTGAACGAGATCTAGTGAGTATTTTTTTTTAATAGTTCATAAATCATAAACCGCAATTTACATTTCTTTCAATGAACACAGTACTATTAAAACATCGATGAAAGTTACAACGAACTACAAATACTTTTATATGATATTACTTGCTGCTACGGAACCCTACATGGGCGAGTCCAACTCGCACTTGGCCGCTTTTTTTTATTATTGTATTGCGATATTTAAAATTAAAATCCTAACATTTGTGCACACCTTTTATTACAAGTTTTATTTGTCAAATACAACGATCAAAAGATAGGAATTTGGCCAATCTGAAGTTCATCATCATCATCAACAGCCTTCAACAGTCCACTGCCGGACATAGGCCTCTCCTTAGAAAGGAGGTTTTGGCCTACTATACCACGCTGACCAGACGGGTTGGCATAGGTTTGTTTCTAAGTTTTCCTTCTCTTTGCATTGATGTTGTCTTGCGTAGTTTATCCCTTAGTCGCCTTTTACGACACCCGCGTGATGAATAGGGGTGGTGACACTCGGTATTCTTAATCCGTCACCATACGGTAATCTGAAGTTACTGTTTTTACTTACCAGGTGTATTATGACTGTATACAGAGTATTTTTTATAAAATTAGATAGTAGAGTAACGCTGAATTCGGCACGAATGGGCCTGCTCGACCGAGGTAGTACTACCCTCATACAAAAGATCTTCCTAATAATGACAGAACTCTTGCTGTAGTATTTTTCGTTTGTTAGTGTGAGACCGGAGGCCCAATATTCATCATGCTGCATTGCTTCCCTCATAACGCGGATGGTGGCCCCTATTCCTGGATTATACTCATACTTTCCGTCAGGCAGAGTAGAGTCACTTTGGTAGGCTTAAATATATATATAAAAAAATAGTTATTTTTCTTTGTAACAGTGGCTCCTCAGTCTGTGTCTTTACTTAACCGACCTCAGCAACTGTTGGCTGGTGCATCGGCATCTCTTCGGTGTGTCTCAGAAGGGAGCAGACCACCCGCACATATTACCTGGTACATGGACAACAGAAGTTTTGACAAAGAAATGGTAAGATTTTTTTTTCCTGAAATTCCTTACCATTATAGTAAGATATTGCTAGTACGATCTAGTCTACGGACTAATCAGTAGTTTTATTTTGACTTCAATTAATTAAACAAAACTATAATAAGATTGTGTCCATTGACACTATTCTTATTGTCACTAATTAATTGAAGGCACTCTGTTCATGTGTTCCTTTAATACACTGCACTAATGGTAGTATTTTGTTCACTTTGCACTTTCACTTAATTAACTCAAAGAAAATGGTAAGATGATGTCTATACATATCTACAAGTAAAATTGTAGTGTTTGTTTCTAATTATGAAATTAATAGTTTTTTTAAAGTATGTCTAATATATATAATATTAGTCCATCGTCTCTAGAGATTAGTCGGACTGACAGAACAACCTAAAATTTAAAAAGATTTTATGTTTTACGGTGCTTACGTTGCGAGAAAAATCGTTAATTTGAAATATTAAATAGACACTTTCATTTTATTTATGTATAGATATATATGTAATACTTATACATCAATAGAGATAAAATAATAACTTAGTAAATAAAATCGTTAGTAACGGGAATTACGCGAGATCTTCTGTCTATGTGAGCTAAAATGTTTTATAAGGCCCCTTCTTACAACTGTATTTGAGCTTAGTTACAAACTTCAAAAAAGTCCTAACAATCGAGCAATGCTACTGTATTTATCTGTTTCTTACCTCAAAATTTCATACGAGTAATTTGTGAGTTATTTTTTTTTATTTGAAAATTTATATACCTACTTTTAGTTTGGCTCGGTTGAAATTAGAACAAGGATTTGCCCTGATAAAGTTAGGTACCGTGAACAGTTTAGTTTTTGTTTCTTATCGGATTGATTGATCAAACTTCACTTAAAAGTGATCGAAACCGAGTTCTAAATCGAGCGATTTATCTTATTTCTGCCTTCATAAAGAATTAGGAACTTATTTTTTTTCTTTACAGAACGAATATTTGTATATAGAGGAACGAGTAAATCTGTTTGCACAGAAGACTTTTCAAAGACGTTACCTCTAAGCTTTTAGCATTTTATATGACATTTGAATTGCTTGATGCAAATTTTATTAACTTGAACGGTTTATCTGTAAATTTACTTTTCACGTTGGCCACAAAATGTTGTGTAGGTAATAAATGTGTTCGACGTTCAATGCTCTTATTTCAGTGGAGCACAGCAGGTAATCCCTCAATTAACTTCCATTCTAAACTTAAGCACGCACTGTGGGTTTTAAATCGATTGTCGCGTTTTATAGTTGGATTTGGTCATTGATCGACGTTGATTTAGCGTTCGACTAATTGCGATGCTACAGTTCTTGCTTATAAAATAGCTTGCAAAAATCAGACGTAACGAGTAGTTTGAGCATTTTTGTGAATGTTGTTGAGTCCTGACGAATCATAGTGTACGTATTTTAATGCAATACGTAATTTTTATAAATGCTTTTTATAAATAGAGTAGAAATGAATGTAATTAGTTTCGGCCCATTAGTGTCGGTTATCGCGGTGAAAGTAGGCTATAATCTTTTCTCAGTCTCTAAATTATTTGTGTTCTAAATTTTATTTAAATTGCTCTAATACTTTTGCCGTGAAGTTTTAGTAAGACTATAGTAAAAGTATCTGTGATTAATTTCTGTACAAGTACTAAAAACTGGTCACAATTTTACAACATTTAAGAGCCATAAATTGCTGGGGAAATTAAAATTGATTAAGTATTACATTTTACATTTAAGAAAACATAAGATACAGGGTATACAGACAGGGACAAAATATGTATATTATATATTGATCTTGGTGCACATAAAGTAGATTTTTATAAACCGATAGTCATTGATAAGTATGAGTGCAAGTGTCGTTCCAGTTTGAAGAATAATTAATGGAACAATATTTTTTAGTCACATAAAAGCCCTTTTATAATAAAAAATCTAGAGCCGTAAACAAGAACTTTCCAATGAATGTTTTTACCAACATTTTTTTTTGTTCTAGGTAACAGATCACTCAAACGAAACATGGTCAGTTAGCACACTAGTCTTCAGCCCCAATCCAATGGACAACGGTGCAACAGTCAAGTGTGTGTCGGCTAACCCAAGTTTACCCACGAAAACAATCGACGATCAGTTGCAGCTCAATGTTGTATGTTAGTATTCATGTTTGTTTAACACGTGATGAAGAGTTTATCTACGAAAGTTCTTCTTTATGCTACGTAGTTTTTTTACCCCACACGTATGGGTTTGTTGAAAAATATTTTTTTGAGTTTCAGTTCCAAGTCCCAAAATTTCAATTTTGTTTTTTTTTTCAATTTTTATGTGAAAATCTTAATGCGGTTCACAGATTACACCTACTTACCAAGTTGCAAAAGTATAGCTCTTATGGTTTCGGAAAAAAGTGGCTGTGACATACGGACGGACAGACAGACAGACATGACGAATCTATAAGGGTTCCGTTTTTTGCCATTTGGCTACAGAACCCTAAAAATGAAATAAAAAGTTCTTTGTTTTTAATGATATATGGTGTGAATGTAGAGATGAAATTAGAAGATGAAAGTAGAAGAAATGAAAATGAACACATAATTACATAACATACTTAATACCATAGAGATTATATTTAGGTACCATCATGTTTATTTTCTTCTATGATAAGCCTAGCCACCGTGTGTACCAAAACAAAGCTGAAATTACGTGTGATGTACACGGTATTTTCTTAAGAAATAGTAATTTGAAAATGCTTCAAATATCTTAATCATTTTAAGTCAAGAGCTGACGAAAACCATTTTTTAATGAAGATGTCTGCATCAATCATGTGATTCATAAAGTGATAGAATTTAAAATTGTTTGAAATTAGAATTCGATAAAATAAGTTATGTTGCGTAATTTTGAGATTTATTACTTTACCATAACATTTATTAGTTTACCAAATGGAAAAATAACTTTTCTCATTCAACTTATTGATACAGTCTCTTGAAAGTATATTTCTTTTATAAAATACAGAATATTTTCTTGCCATCAATATTAAGAAAACATTAGCTTTAAAGTTTGGCAATGAACAGTCTTCACAGACTTCATAGTCGGATATGCATGATAAATTCTCTTTAATGTGAGTATAATATAAAATATACAAAAACATGGTAACGATCTTTTTTGCTTGTAAAAAAACTTTGTAACATTTCTTTAGTTTTCCATACATTTAAATTTAGTATGTACCTTTGGCTGTCTGCTACACCAATTTACCCAACTTTTTTTTTCCTCTGCTATATTGGTGAACTCACCATAAACAAGACGTACTATTTTAAAGAGTAGGTACATAATATCTGCTTGTTGTAGAAGATACGACATGTCCGTTATTGCACAGAGTTTTGTTCTAATTTAGTGTTCTAATTAATATTACTGCATTGATAAACTCCTAAGTTTATGTTTCAAATAAGTTGTAACATATACACATCGTTTATAATTTGATCCTCATATTTGGTAAAGTCTCTGTAAGTCACTATGAAAATTAGCAACCGTTCAGAATGTAGTAAATGACACAAGACTGGATATCTAAACTATTGCTATTTATCAAATAAATGAGCAAATATAATTATTTGTCGTTAAGTGAAATCTATTTAACTAGTCAGTTTCAATAAAGGTAAAAAAACGAATTTGGGTTTACAAATCATTTATCTAATTATTTCATAAAATTAATGTTATTGACAGATTAATCTCATAACAAGTTCGAGTTTTTTTACAATCATAAATTGATATTCTTCCAAAACCTTCAGATAATTTGAAATACATCGAAACGTCAAATAATTTCTAAGATATGAATTTTACTTAGCCTCTTATTACTATTCATTTTTGGAACCCTCAAGCATGTTTTTCCATCTAAGCATTGCGCTGTACTAGTACTTTCAATCATAACTTAGAACTTAAATGGACTTAGCGATGCTCAGATCATCAAGGCAATGAGGATTAGCTAAATAAGCTATTGTAACTTAAAAGCTCTAATAAAATCGTCAATATTAATCGTTGAAAACCGTTTCTCCTTTCTGTAGAGCTTTTGTAGGTATGTCGCCATTATTACATAATATAAGCAGCATACTATGTTATACTATGTTATATATACCGATATTAACGTCACGCAATAAAGTAAATACTTATTACTCTATCAAAATTTATTTAAAATATAAAAATGATATATCCTATATTCAAGTAGATCTCTTTAAAGTTGGATATAACATATCCTACTCACACATAGAAAAGTCATACCATTAACAAAGCGGCAACTGACATCTTTGTAGCGTGCAAGCGTGACGATCTGTTTTAATTGGGACATGTTACTCACTGCTCTGGGAACGGACTAAAACGCCAACCTCAGTACTCTACTCCTAGTATGTTTTGTTCATGTTTTGATTCGTTTCACATTTGCTTGTTCTGTTTATACGATCCCCTTTAAATTATCAGAACTTGATGTTATTGTATCATGATGTAATTACATCATAGTTACTTGTAAATGTAATAATTAGGTTTCAGAGGCTTACAGCTTGGTCTACTTTCGCAATGACTTTAATATTATTTATGTATCTAACAGCTTTTTTTATCTTTTCTAAATATATTCAATTATTCCCTAGTTGTGGCAAAATCTCGTGCTGTTCTGAAAATTACTAAGCGGTTTCCATCGAAAGTTCATGTTCAGGGCTAATACCTAAAATATATTTAATCGACTTACATTGAAACTATTAATAAATACATCAATAGGTGTTATAAATAATTTCTTTAGACATGAATGGGCTCCTATAAACAGGGACGTTTATAGAATCTTGTAAAAGCAATGAAACCTTTTAGCGATCAAAAATAGATGACTTTTAGGTTAACTGTCCCAACATTCATCTTTGACCCTTTTTGTTAAATGTAAGTAAAATGTCGAGCTCTCTCTTTTAAATTTAGAAAGATCCTAGATTAGGTATATTTAAATAGACTTTATCTAATTATAATAATGTATTTTAATTCAGATAGTCCTCTGGTAACACTGACGCTTGGCAGCACGTTGAATCCTCACGATATCAAGGAAGGAGATGATGTATACTTCGAATGCAATGTACGCGCTAATCCAAGAGAACATCGAATCTCATGGTATCACAATGTGAGTATTTTCGTTTTAAATAATATGACTGCTTTTAATCTAAAATCACTAATGCATTTTCAAATAAAAAATATATAAAAGGAGATTTTAGCTAGATGAGAACGTGTATTAATATTTACAAATAATGCGCATATTCAGCAAGTAGATTTATTGTACACCATAAAAAGCACAGGTTATATTTTGAACCACAGTTTACTAAATATATATGTGATTTCGTAGTTGGCTAAGTTTCGTCTAAAGTCAACCTACTGCTTAATGACTATTGTTGGTTTCAGTGTACATGAACATAAGGCCGCGTTCTAACTTTGTCATGACGACTAATAATCGTGTACCTTTGAGTGCCGTGTCTTATACTCGTACAATATTTAAATGGAGGTGTTCAAATTTAGAATGACATGATTAACTATCGGGTTCGACATTTTTTGTAGGAACGGGTAGCATGTCAGTCGTAAAATGATAAAAATGTAACCGTGTGTCGTTGAAGAGACTATCTATTGTGGTAATTATGAGTTGAAGCAAGTCAATGATGTGCAATAGACAATGCCACTGCTGTGAAACGATAAAATGTCTTTAAAACAACTTAATGGATACAACTAGCTAAACGACCAAAATTTTTGTAGATAAACAGTCGTGATAATGAGAACAGCTAGAGACGATAGATAAATTAATCGTAACGACATAGTGGAAACTTACCCTAATAGGTATTGACCTATATTGTTCCCTTATGCTGTCCTAATTAAGGTATACTTTATAAATTTGGACTTTCAAGGTACCGCGTTCTTCATAGGACAAAGATTTAACCAAAATTTTCAGATTTTATGTGTGACTAAGAATCTCAATTTTGGTTAAACGTTATAATAAAAAGTTAAATGTGTGTATATGCGATCTATATAAAGATTTTAGAGGAATATACTTTAGCCTTCAGAATGTTTCCAGGACGTATCGGTCAGTCAAAATATGACTTCAGGCATCATTGTAAGTGCTCGGTCACTAGTCTTACAAAAAGTAACACGAAGAGAGGCTGGCAGTTACTCTTGCAAGGCAGCCAATGCAAGAGGAGAAACTTCCAGCAATGTTGTCACTTTGAGAGTTCAATGTAAGTTTATAATATATTCTTTTGCTCACTCATTAGCGTAAATATATTTATAACTTGCACTATAATTCATAGAGAAGTCAATAACACAAGAGCATGTGCTAAATGTACATGAAGCATGTTATCATCATCATCATCAACAGCCTTTAAAAGTCCACTGCTGGACAAAGGCCTCTCCTTTGAAAGGAGGTTTTGGCCTACTATACCACGCTGGCCAGACGGGTTGGTAAAGGCTTTGTTTCAAGTTTTCCTTCCCTTGGCAGTGATGTTAGCTGCCTATTTTGTTCCTTCAGTCGCCTCTTACGACCCATGGAATGAATAGGGGTGGTGACATTTCGTATTATTAATCCGTCACCACATGCATGTTATGTTACTTACTAAATAATTATGTTCTATTTTTATCTAAGTTATCAAGTCGTCTATCTATTAAAAAGTGATGACTGTAGGACAGCTATTTAATTATTTAAATAAAACGCTAAGAAAATCCAAAAATAAAACAAGCTGTTCAGTAATATTTTTAAATTTTTTGGTTAAATTTTAAAGTAATTTCAATACTTGTGTACTACAAAATAATGAAGTTATCATTGGCACAAATCTAAACATTCTCCTATATTTTTCTTCATATTTAACCTTCGACTTTAGCAACAATAACGGAATATGTAAAAGTGCGAAACTTGATACTTTGTTTTTTTTCTTTAACCTCTAAGGTATCTCTAATAAAGAAACATTTTCTAATTTTTCTTTGTGTCAAACTTTAGGAGCATTTTTCTTCTCAAATTTGTTTTAATAAACAATTGTGGAAGTAAAGGCTTTTATCTGCGTAGAATATAAATTACTGTCTCGAAAGTTTCTGTTTGTTTGCGTACACTTCTCAAAGAATACATTTTATTCGCATCGCAAAAAGCAAGTGTGCTCTGTACATATACGTGTAATACATAATAAACATTATTAGAACATATTACAAACTACTATGTTTTCTCGCGATAAGGAGTAGTCGATGTCCTTCCTCAAGACTGAAACTATATTCATGGCAAACTTCATTAAAATGCCCAAGTATATAGTCCCCAACACTAGACCAGGGTGGGGATGTATGGCCTTAACACTCTCCTGAGATAAGACCCGAGCTCAGCAGTAGGAAATTATGGGTTTTTGATATAAAAATGTATAAATAGTACCCATATTCGAAGAGTGGGCTTAGACATATTGAGTCAACTCGCAATTTAATAACTACAATGTTAATCCAACTAGCGTAATACTTTTATTACGAGGCTAGCCAGCCTTTCGTTAAAGGTGTACACGTCACGACGCTATCTGGCATCACTTTCTGTCAGCCACAACCCTAAGTCATGACGTCATCGTTAATTGGTATTCATGTTGTCATTTGATTTTTTGTTTGTTCAACAAAGGAAAAATAACAACACCATGTAAAGGATCAACACTAGACAGTTAATTTACATACATCCCTAGTTCCCGGTAATATATTATGAACATCAAACACACAGACACACCGAGTACAGTATGAATTACGGGGCTATAAATACCGACATGTCTACGAATAGTATTCAAATGATTGCGGTAGGGATCGACGTACCAACTTCCTTCCGTGGCCGACCGTCCGCATAGTAATTGGCAGGAGGGAAGGCGGAGTCGTCGGTAAATCATCAAAATTATTGCCTAATATTACTACAATTCTCATGCTACCTTCTCAATCTGTTGTTTCGTTTTCTCATTACTTAGACTTATATATATATATATATATGTATATAGAGAATTTAATTGCTATTTATAGCGTTGTCCATTTTGCTCTAGGCGAATAAATTCTATGTAAAATCTGGAATATAGGTGCCTATACAAAATCGTTTATTCTCGACTGAAAAATGCGGTTGTTCGTATAAAATAATAATATTTAATGTATCGAGAGAAGATATAATTTACTGTATCAGAATAACGACTATGCCTAGAAGTATTTTTCTTTTCATTCACGCTCCATATTTTCCATGGTTGAATCTCCTTTTTTGATTTAAAATTTGAATCTCAAAATATTTGTTTATTAGTGAAAATTTGGACTCATTTCTCGAAGCGAAGAAGACGATTAATAGAATTTAATTTGCGGAGGTCCAAATCAATTTTATTAATTAATTGCCAAAGCTAAGTAAATTTGAAATAACCGAAATCTTGTTGTATTTTTTGAGCTACATCGTGTTTGTATTAAATTGTGAAGATGTTCCTAATAACTTTTACTCTTGAGAAAATGACAGATTTAACAAAATATTTTGGATATATTCATTATATTCATACACAAAAATTATAAATTACACACCGTTACATAATATAAAATTAAATGCTACTAATATTTTAAACCCAAAAGTTTATAAGTATGTATGGATGTTTGTTACTTTTTTACGCAAAAACTACTTAACGGATTTGAATGAAACTTTACAGTAATATAGCTTATAAATCAGAATAACACACAGGCTACTTTTTACTGCAATAATCGAGATATACGAGCGGTGATTATAAAAATACATTAAATCGTAGATGTCAAAATGTATCACTGTTTATCTCTTGTCAAAACTTCACAGGTTGCTATGCATAACACACTTGCATAGCAACCATGATGATAGTTGTGAATGGCTTGAATAAAAATGAATTCTGGTTAATCACATATGTTTTTTTTATCTTACTACTTTTTATCCCGAAAATACGCAGGTAACACCGCGTATTTTCGGTTTGCAACTAGTATTTACATATATTAGCATCAACATTCATGTAAAGAGATATTTCACAAATATATTGGTGCGTCAAGGAGGTTCCTTCCTTGCCCAACAAGCCGATACTTAATTGCCAATGTGAAAGGGAAGACAAAATAATTCGTAACTGCCGAAATAATTGTTCATTTGATTTATATTTATCGCTTTATGACAGGAAAACTGGTCGTTGGAGTTTTTAAATTTATGGATATTTTATGCTTGTTATTTAGGAGGCCGTTGTCGGGCAGCGAAGTTAACGATGTAGCGGGTATTTGGCTAGTATGCAAATGTTTCCAAATTGTAGTATACCCATCACGTCCGGCCGCTGCCTTTCCCACTCAACGATATTTTGTTGGGGGCAATTTTCCGATGCTCAGTTTATCATTTTTTCGATCTTTAAATATACGTAAAACGGAATATGGGTAGAACATACTATATACATATAAATAATTTGTAGGATGTGTTCTTACAAGCAAATAATTTTAACCTCGAGAATCATTTTTTTACTTACGTTACATACTTACATCTATATCCCCATTGAGGTATACAAAACGGTCACAATCTGTCGACTGTATTTTATTGTACTTTTATATAACACACGTAAACTGAGTATGACTTGTGGTATTATTTTAAACTAATTGATATTTCTTTATTTAAATCCTTATGAATTTTAGAGACAAAATACTAATGTGATAACATTTTCCATTAAACATCAATCTGAACAATATGAACAAGTATATAGAAAACTGCAAGCCTTTATGCTGACGTGATAATTTTTTTTGCAAAAACTAGATGCTCCGGTATGTGGCGAAACGTCACCACAGGTGGTCGGTGCGGCGATAGACGAAGCGCTTCGTGTCCGCTGTGCCGTACATGCAGATCCAGCTGATGTGACTTTTCTTTGGCAGTTCAATAACAGTGGCGAGAGCTTTAACGTGTCTCCTGCTAGATATGGTAAGAAACAAATTTGTAAACATGAATATAATAATGCCAATTTCAATCTATTTATACTGTTCCGACCTAACTTTTTGAACACGTATAAAGTACGATCTCGACGAGATATTAAATCGTCAATCCGGTATGTCATAAAACATCTATGGCCATCGTTAAGGGCAGTCGACGGTAGGAATAATCCGGCGTTGGTGAGATTTATCGTTTTTGGATTGTGCTACCACACCACATAATACCGACCGCCTTACATAAGTAGCTGTGTCTGCAAATATTTTATAGTTCAATAGTTAAGTATTGTTTAGATAAATCTTCAGGTGACGCTCTTAAATGTACTTATTTCGGTACACGTGGTCAGGAATAATACCACGATTTTAGAGAAAACTTGTGCTAAGCGAGATTCTTTTTTATATAGGTAACACTTTCGTCGTTTTTTAGTGAGTGAGTGAGATAATTTGGGATTTAACATATTTTATAATTGTAAAGGAACTGTAAGCCGCTCTGTAATGCCCTTATAACTCTCCTGTTATGTATCTATGTGTGGCAGATATCACTTGACATTAGATATCGTTTGCCTCCATACACCATTTAAAAACAAAATATTATCAAACTATTTCTATACCTTGTCCATTCCTTTATTATCTTTTTGACACATCACGCCTATAAATTACCGTTTTGTTTTTTCAAAATAATGTATTACAGTAATATCGTACTTTATAGACGCGTAGTGAAGTGCCCTGTGCATAGCCAACAATCACAGACTATAAAACAGTTCTTAAAATCGATAAGTCGATTAAATGATTAAAATAATCGATCATTTTATAAAATAATTTAACTTGTGTAAGTATTGTTACTGTTAATTTAATAAAATAAAAGTCGTGTGGCACTCGGGGACTGCCTTGGTAAAGCTATTGCATAGAATTTTTTATCAACTTATGCAATTATAATTATTTATTTTTTATTTATAATGCATTTTTTTTATATAAATTGAAGTTTACAAAACTATATACACTGTCTTTTTACCAACATACATCTTAAAAAACTAAATCTTTCTTTCACTTTGGAAGTTAGGCCTTATTATGCCAGTCCACAAGGCCGGCGATATAAGCGATGTCAAAAATTACACGCCGATCACTATACTATCTGTGTTCGCCAAGTTGCTAGAATCCTTGTTATGTCCTTACGTATCATGGTATATTAAGAGTGTTCTCAACATGGATTTGTATCTGCTCGCTCGACTTGCACCAATCTTGTGTATTTTATTGATGACATATCCCGTTGTTTAGACGATCGCACTCCCGTTGATTTTATTTGTAATGACCTCTCGAAAGCTTTCGATAAGGTTCCTTACGCATAGTGAATGGATGGGATATATTATCGCTACTTGGTTTCGCTGGTACTTTTCACAAATGGTGCTCCTCATACTTGCGCGAGCGGACATCAAAGGTAGTAGTCAGTGGATATGAATCGGATCTTTTTTAATATATCTGGGGTTCCTTAAGGTTCTCATTTAGGACCTATATTCTTTAATATTTTCATGAACGACGTCACCTCTTGCCTCAAAAATAGCAAACCATATCTTTATGCGGATGATCTCAAGTTAATGAGACCAATCAGGAATGTTCAAGACAAAATGCTATTGCAAGAAGATCTTGATGGATTGGTTAGTTTATATATATATATATATATATATATATATATATGTATATTATTTCGTTTAATAGTTTATGTACAGTAACATAAAAATATACTCGGTTCTAATAAATTAAATACATTTTAAGTACTCAAAAAAATAATTTTAAAAGGCCTTTTCATTGCGCTTATTAAGTTCTTGAGGTTTTATCATTTTAGAAATATGCTATTACACGAAGATTGTACGAATTTAAATGTTTTTCGTTCAAATAATCTCCAAGAAGGCTTAAAGGTCGAAATCCAAAGATTTCTAGTAACAAAATTATAAAAGTTATACAAATTGTAATAAAATAATTCATTTTCGATATCTTCTTATTACGATTTTCATTTTAAGATTTTTATCTTATTCAGAAACGATTATAATCCTCAAATTATTTGACAATCGTATTAGGCAAAAGAAAATTGTTTCAGTAGAAAACATCCCTTGTAGTTTATAAAAAATGTTCCTGAGAGTAAGATCTTATTTGAGATTACTTTTCTTTTTCAAATATGGCAGGGAAATAAATGGTTTGGCTAAGATTGTGGGCTGTACCGAAACTCAATTTACGTACCTAGTCATTTGGTCTGTTACATATTCAAAGCATTGAAGACATGAGATGGTGCCTGAATGCCTTGAGTGCTTACAGTAAATACGAGCATTAGGTTCGATAAATTAGTTAGCTGTGTATTTAATGGAGCCTTGCAAAATACTCCATATAATTGTTTAAAGAACTGTGTAAAAAAAAAACAAATTGAAAAAAAAAATTATTTTACATTTCTTTTTACATTCACGACTGTTATTTACTTTTTATATAATATTATGGTAGTTATTTTAAAGTTTCAATTTGAATACATGTATGGTTTTTCTGGTTTATAGAGCTGTTTATACATTCGAGTATGTCGGTTACTCTCAAATCCTTTCTAATCGAAGATATTTAATTTTGGTCAGAATATCAATATTTAATCACTTCTTAACAAATTAAAATTAAATAATAAGGGGATTAATATTTTACTATTTTTCTTTTAAACCCCTTAGGTACAGTCAACGGCAGTATAAGCGAACTTCGGTACATTCCAGCCAGTGAACGGGACTACGGTGCATTGACCTGCCGTGGCACTAACACTGTGGGCCGACAAACACAACCCTGTGTTTTTCAGATCGTTCCAGCAGGTATCTTTATGTCTTATATGGGAATTTAATTTCTTAATATATTTAACACCATCTTACTATTTCGTTACTACTAATACGAACTTATAGATCGACTTAAGACTAACATCATCATCTTCAGCCCATAGTTGGAACTACTGAATGTAGGCCTACCTACTAGTCGTAATTTTGACCAATTTTATAATTGACTTTGACTTTTGAATTGAGACTAATACAATCAATGGTATTTTATGTTTTCTTCTCAGAAATTAAAAAAAAAGTAATAAGACCTATGGCTAGATTTAGTAGAATCAGCTTTAATATTTTTGACTCAATTGGTATCATCTTTTCTTAGCTCGACCATCACCACCTCGTAATTGTACTGTCACTGCAAGCAATGGGTCCAACTGGATTGAAGATTCTGTCAGGGATGAGTTTGGAGAATCAATGATGGTCCGGTGTATAACTGGTTACGACGGTGGCCTTCCACAACTCGTAGTGCTAGAAGCTCTGGATAGTAACACTGGAAAAATACGATTCAATGTAACTGCTAATGAGACAGGTTAGTTAATTACAAATAAGGGTAAAGACGACGTACTTTAATATCCAACAGAAAACCGCAGTTAACTGAAGCCAGTGAAGCGTTCAACTTCACGCTTGTGTTTGGGTGTTCTTGAATGGTTTAATTTTGTTCACACATCTCTTGTGTTGTAACCATTTCCCACTAACCGACCCTAACTTTCTCCATAGTTACAGTTCTGTAATATAGGTGATATTTAATATTTCAATGTTACAAGAGTTTTTCTTATATTGTTACAAATAATATTATAAACTTATAGCAAACGACTTTTGGATGTAATGCAAAACCATGCAGTATTTTGGATGTGTACATTTTTTGAAAACATTAAACTAAATACTCCATAGTTACATTCAAGAGATTTTTTTAGTTCAACCCTCAAATTCAGTTTGCCTTCAGGATCGAATGTCGATGTCTATCACTGATGATCAAATGATCAAATGATGTAAAACCAATTGAACTGGTAGCCAGACCCAAATAACCTTATAAATAATAAGAGCTAGGAGGATGATGAGGTTTATAATTGTATTGACCCACGAATAATGTTTGAAGTGTACATCTAAATGATGCAATTACTTATTCTAATTCATCTATTTTAAATCTTAGATGGAGTAGCAGTATTCATAGTTCCAGCTGGCATTCTTTGGACAAGTGGTAGCGCTCTTAGACTAACAGTACATTCCAGAAATGACAAAGGAGCATCCGATCGTATCATGCTGCATGCTCTCGCATACCAGGATCCTGAAAGACGTACAGGTATGAACATACTAAATGATATAATCAATGATTCGAACAATGTAGTAAATAGTATTCAGATCATAGACATTATATCTATTTGATTGGCCTATTACTATGATGAATGTTTACCCTAAATGTAATTAATTACTTGATAGTTTATAACTCCACAGTTAAACAGTTTGCTGATTGGGCATTGGTTCAGATTTATGTACTGTACAGGGTAGACGGGTAAAGAAAATATGTATTCAAGTGACGTAAAGAGCTAACATCCTCATTCCAATAATATATACAGTTAGGTGCTACTATTTTTTTAAATTACAAACCATTGCTTGCCATACCAGTGGCGATCTTTTTTATAATTTCCTTTGAATAGTCTACAAGTAATTCAGCGAAAGCAAGGTCCTAAGACATTTACCTTTCTCAAACGACTTTATTCAAATTGCGGTAAATGCGCGCAATGATAATAGGGCCTAAATTTTATTTTTTCTATTGCGATATTTTCATTTTTGTTTTTAATGTATTTTCTTTGTTGAAACATAATTTATTTAATTGATGAAAACATATGGAATAAACTAGTTATTTATAGTTATCTTTCATAATGTAACTTGTCCAACTGCCTCATAGTAACAAATACTTGATCACCATAAAAGGCCATATTATATTAAAAAGTCAGATACATCTTAAACATTTTTGGAATGCGATGCTGAAAAATAGATGATTACCGCACTAGCCATTTAATTCACTAACTTAAACCGAATACAACAATGAGTTTTGGCACTTACTTGGCAATTAATCTATACTAATCTATATATATATATATATATATATATATATATATATATATATATATATATATATATTTGGTTGTCATCAAAACTGCTAAATCCTCATTATCTAAGGGTAGTGTAGTGGCAGCAAAAGGCCAATTTTTCTGTTGCCTTGTGATAGGAACCACAACGATAGAGAGAGAAAGGGAATTCTTAAAAATACTTTTCTGACTTTTTGTTATGTTATGACTATGACCAATTCATAAACATGTATGCAAATACACTCTTTTCTACCCCTATTCTCTATATAATAAAATAAACATTGTTTTCCGGAATTCACTACTTATAATGTTATTCAACTCAAAATACCTTATTCTGGGTGAAATTCCATAAAATATAGGCGTAATGAGGCGATCTCCTTGTATATTATAAAAGAATCCATCACACAAAGGTTTTGAATTTGAAAGCACTTTTATAATAAATTACCCATTCCACGTGCACGATATAAAAGTACTCTTTTCTCCATATTTTCAAGTAAAATTCATGAAAACGAGTAATTGCGTTGGTTCAAGACGAACTAACATGACTTTATTTATGTTTAACTGCCGCACCCTCTATAAAATTTTTAGTTGTGAAGAAAATGTTTAATTTAAAAACTAATATAAACATAAAAGATATCTTGAAATTCTGTATTACGTTTTGCTTTTACTTTCATAGGTAGACAGTTAAGTTAAATTTTGAAATTCAATGTTTCTCCAATTCATTCATCCATTCTATCTTATGTACATGTTTACAATTATAATTTATTAACTTAGATGGCGGCACTGGACTAATGGCTGGTGTATCGAAAGCCGCGTTCTGGTTGATCATCTTCACAGTAATAATATGCACATGTGCAGCCGCTTTTACCGGATTCTTTCTACGAAGAAAGAGGTATGTATATAAATATTCATTATTTAAAAATTTAATTGTGAGACTTAGATTTTTGACTGCACGGTTAGCCACGTGGCTTAAGCGGTCACTATGACGCTTCATTTACGTCAAGTGTTATGGGTTCAATTACCCAGGACAACTCTTTGTGTGATACATAAATTGTTGTTCTAAGTTTGGGTGTTCCTTGTGTCCGTTTATTATATGTTTGTAAAGTACCCTTCGATACATGCTCCTAATACGGGAGTTGTCTTTAAAAAAAAAAGATATGGTCCACTATAGGCCGACCGTTTATCTGAGTCCTCGCCTGCGGTGACAGAGGCGCGGGTGTGACGACAAAGGGGACTGAGACAAGTGCGGGCGGACATCTCGTGTGTATGCCACTAAGCGCCCCCGGTCCCCTTTGTAGTAATACCCCCGCGCCCCTGTTACCGCGCAGGCGAGGACTCAGGTAAACGGTCGGCCTATAGTAAGCGCAATGTTATATTCATTAAAATAACCAAAACAATCTTATGGAAACAATCTTCAAATATATCACAATATTTGACACAAATGTTTTTTTTTTGCTCTATTTCATACTTGCCGTATTAATTCCTTATTATTATCATCACCATCATTATAATCTTATAGTATTAGAAGAGATAAACATGTACATACAAGTTACATCCAGCTCCAATAGCCGTTTGAAATAGAAATTCTAGTAGCAGGACAACACAATGTAAACTTACTAACATTAACGTAATTAACTGTGTTCATTC
The DNA here is from genome assembly GCA_932526445.1 of Phragmatobia fuliginosa. Classification (NCBI taxonomy): domain Eukaryota; kingdom Metazoa; phylum Arthropoda; class Insecta; order Lepidoptera; family Erebidae; genus Phragmatobia; species Phragmatobia fuliginosa. The sequence continues at coordinate 9,428,638 of OW052074.1, read as the reverse complement.
CTGTGAAATGAATCTACGGCTGAAATTCAAAGTTAGTGCCTCTAAAGTAAATGTATTTTCGTGTGTACAGTCTTGATTATAATATCAAACTGACAAAACCGTGTTAAAAGTATTTACTTCGTAATGTCTAAAAAGTAAATTATAGTTGTCTATTATTTGGAGACATTTTCACAAACCTTCTTCCATATTCTCATTTACATTATTGGTGCCATATGTAATAAATAAAACTAAATTGTTACGATATTGTAATGCCATATAAATTACGTTTACATAATACGTCCACTTACATACGATTGGATACCGGGAGCTATTCATTCCCTGTGTTAAGCCATTCCATTACACGATGTGTAATATAAACGGTGATGAAAAGGAGAATTTCAGTGAAACGGGCACGTAACACACGACTGCATTTACCAATTCGGCAACAAACTGGTTTGATTACAGCTACATGTCCCAATGATCAGCCGGTTGAAACTCACCTTTGTATCTGATTTGAAATTTAGATTTTTTTAATATCACCTAAAATTTGTGATTTGTGAAAAGTCTTAAAATGTAGATAACATTTTAAGACTTTTTGGATAACTAGCTTTTGCCGTCGGCTTCTCCTGTTTATAATTTTTTTTTTATTGTTGTAATGGAATAGGCGTTTGTCTTCCATCTCACCTGATGGAAAGTGTAGATGAAGACGAAGATGGTACACGCCCATCCACAAGAAACCTGTTCACTCTACTCATAGAGGCTCCAGAGTTCAACTTATCAGGAAATATAGACCCAGGAGGGTCGTTCCAAACTCTGGTGACTCTCACCAAAAACGAGCTGTCAAACCGTTTAGTTCGTCTTATGGTATTATTCGTGGCAAACAGTAGCCTATAAACAATAAAATTATCTCCATCACCATTGATCGGTGCAGCGGCTTTGCCTCGAAAGCGTCACAGTCAGACAGAGCTCCTTTACAGATAGTTACAATACATTCATAATAATGAATGACATTAATCTGATCCTATTAATATTATAAATTCCAAAGTTTGTAAGGACGTATGAATGTTTGTTACGCTTTCAGGCAAAAGTACTGAACGGATCTAAATGAAACTATACAACTATTTAGCTTGTACATCCGAATAACAAATTTACCTCAATAACCGATATACGCAGGCGGAGCTGCGGGAAAAAGCTAGTAGTTAAAAAAGCTTTGTTAAATGGTCATTCTAAAGTAAAAACAAAATGATAATAAGCTTAACATTTTTGAGATATTATCACATTTGAGCTCCATACAATTTTTTTTTTAGGTATTTCGTGCAATCAAGATGCATTATACTACGTTATTACTACAACTATACAAACTGCTTATTATTTCAAATATAATTTTTTTTTGAAACACGAAAGAAAAACAGCATGAATAAGGGCCCCAGATAATTTTGTTGAGTAATTTTAAATAGTAAAATACCATTTTCTTACCATTAACTAATGATTGTAGTTCTGCCTGTTTCAGTAAAGTTTATCTAAAACAAAACATTTCACGGAAATATTTAGTTATATACAGTCTTTGTTCTCTATTCCTTTACTCACATTGTAATGTACGTATACGACATTCATATAAGCACAATGTAAGGTAGTTGTGAATATTAGCCCTGATTGTTGAAATCAGCAGACAATAGTTCCATTTAACACCGACGTGATTAATTGAAGTGAAATCGATTGGCTACTGAATAGAATTGCATTAAAGTTGTATGTTGTGCAGAGATGTATATACATAGAACTGTGAGACAAATTAACTATGTTTTAATGAATAGAATAACTAATTTCAGAAAGGTAGTTAATTGTTACAATTACATTGACTTTAGAAATATTTTTATAGGGGAGTATTTTATGGACACCATCACAATTACTACATAAATGTTTTACGTCTTTAAACAACATCTATAATTAAAAGTTTTGATTCACGCATCTCTTCCTTATCAAATTGTATATCTACTCCACGTGACCATTACGAAAATCATAATGGAAATAGAAATAAATGTGAACATATAAATGTTTTAATGATTAGTTTATATTCATATTATAAATACATTAGTAATCGTAATTATACTAGTTTGACTCTCTTGAAGCATGTAGCTGAAATCACTGTTTGCTTTTAAAGGCACTGTAGTAAATATAAATGTACATGTACAAAACGTATAGGTACTACAGCCATAGTACTTTTGGTTACATGTTGTAGGCTTAAAACACCGTTGATAATGTTTAAACTTCTGAATAAAATGCTTTATGTTTTTTACTCTACTTACTACTGCAGTAAATGACAATTTCTATACAAAGAGTAATTAAAATGTAGTAATTGATCATCTCTATGTTGAGCAGTCGACAGAAACAAATTTCGTTCGTGCCACGAACCACAAACTTCTATGTTTGCCACTGTGAGCGTGCATATATTTTAAATCAACTTGACTAATTGCCTCAAAAACTTTTACAAATATATATGTTAAATAATAATAAATATACATTATATAGAACATCTATTATATGCCTGTCATGTTTTACAGTCGATCGTATGTAAGGGATTGAGCCTTATGAGGGGAAACGGCAAACAAACTCAAACAGACTTTGTCCTTTTTACATAATGTGTTTTTGTCGTTTTGGTCCAGGAATAGTCCTCCAACAAAGCAGCAGTCTTCGGAGTTGCAACTTAACGCAGGCGATGGTCAATACGTGGTAGCTTATACATTGAAGCCATCCAAACATGCACAGCCCGATATTTTAAATCCCCCACCAGGTAACTTTGAACATTTGACATAATTACACACACATACACACACAAACACACATACACGCACATAAAAATACCACAACTTGCTACAGTAACTAAAATAAAATAGTGTGGTAGATATCTTTTATCAGACACTGTGTTAATTCAGGTTTTCCTAACTTAAGAGGAAGATCAAAACAAATTTTGTTTAGGTTGCAACCACCTGTCATGTTATATTTACCTTTATACTAAGATTTGATATGTTACTGATATTTTTAAATCACTGAATTTTTTTTAACCTTCCGTGAATAATTATAATAATTAGTTTTTTTTTTTATTTATACTAATATTTATTTTGTCATTAAAGTATTAAAAAGCCATAAAGTTATTCAATACGTTTGTATTGATATCACAGCAATATTAGCATAATATGAAACCTAGTAGAGAAATTACAAGTTATAGTGGTTAACAACACCCTGATCTTACTTATTGTACTTATTGTACGAATCCTAAATACCTGGTAATAGCTGACTCGAGTTGCAAATAGTCATTCGACCAAAATTTTGGTTTTGTTTGATCGGTTTAGTTCCGATTGTCAAAATATAATGAGATGAGATTAAAACCCGTTTTTTAACATCTTACGTCAAAGTGTCACTAGCGGGATTCGGTGACCAAGTGGCGTATAAAGCCTTAAAAGCTAGCTAAAAGCCATGAAGAGCATCTCGTTGAAGAGGACCAAAGAATGTTAAATCGTCGTTTAATGCATATCGCCTTCAGAATGCAATATTTTCTTCGCAACACAGCTAAAATGCTGCAACTTAGAACTTCATTAATTCTAAAAACGGTTCATTTAAAAAAAAAAATGATCTGAACCGGTTTTTTTTTAATATTTAAGCCTACCAAAGTGACTCCACTCTGCCTGACGGAAAGCATGAGTAGAATCCATCGTAGATATTCCTATTTTTTGTTGTTATAATTTAAATTTCCACTAGTGATAGGTAAGTTAGTCTATAAAAATTTGACACTATCGAAATAAGAACAATAAACATATAAACATAAGTAGTTCTTTTCAATAATGAAAGGTTCCAGGTCTATTAAATACTATTAATATTGAAAGTGAAATTCAATTTTATTTGCATTCAAATAATGTAACACTTTATATCTACAATAAAAAACGCAGTATTTTTGCTCGCAGACGGAGTTCCTCCAAGCACTAAGTGCGTTACAGAGTCAGGGACAAAAAATGGCGCCCTTCACGCGAGTGAAGAGTGGGATACAGGCGAGCGCGCGAGTGCTTTTCTTGACGACAACCGACCCGTAAGTAGTTTCGTTTTAATATGATTTATTTTCTCACCAAAACCGGAATACAATAATAATAAGATTACATATTAATATTAAATTTGACAATCTCGTTTTTGGATCGCTAGTGCCTCGGGTAGGTATGAAAACCTGTGATAAAGGACACCAGGTCCCTACCCAGACCATGATCTGTTATTTCAAGGTTTAATAAAAATAGGTAAAATGGTTACAATATTTATTAAACAATAATCAACACAAGAAAGAAACAAAAAAGGTGTGTGTATGTGTTTGTGTGTCATTAAATTATTTATCTGATTGTTGTCGGATTCCAGTTGCTACGGTGTTTCAAAACACTGTGGCTAGAAAGCGCCCACGACTTAGTCTTGGGTACAGACTTATCAATGCAATTTCTCATTATGTTCGTACACCAGTATGTCTGTAAGTTATCGATGCCTAGGATTTGTGTGTGTATGGAAATGGGGTGAATGTGCCAGTGTGTCATTGTAGCACCATGAGAAGTTCGTCCGTTTCCCTATATGACTTCTTCAATAGCCATCCTGAGGTTATGGTTCTAAATTGTTGACTATGTAGATACATATAGTCACATAGAGCACAGATGTACTCCGTGATTGAATACTTTATATGAACACAAGTTACACAAGTGTTAAACTGAACATTTTACTCATATTTAAAGTTTTTGTAATATGCCTACAGTTTTTTCTTTGGGTTTACGGAGTAATTATGTTTATGATACATTGATAATTCAGATAATTTATAATATAGGGAGAAATACTTTTTCAATGCTAATCCGAATTTGGTGCACGTGGCTCGGTAGCACAGTGGTAGCGTATGTGACTGCTGTGCTTGAGGTTTCGGGTTCGATTTCCTGATGTTTGTGTGTTCCACAATTTCTTTTTTTTTGGAGTTAGGATGTAATAAAAGTATATTTTTGTATTAGTATCAGTTGTCTAGTACCCAGCATCCAACTCTGTTTAGTTCAGGACTAGATGGCGTAGTATATAAGATGTCCGAAATATACATCATCTTCCTAGCCTTATTCCCAAGTTTATTTAGGGTCGGCTACTAGTTCAACCGGTTTTACCTGAATTTCAGTTTTTCAACGGAGCGAGTGTCATCGGACCTCCGCAACCTCTTAAGAGAACTGAATGTCCCTTAGGAGAACTGAAATTCGAAGACTGAACTAGGCAGTAAATTTGAGGGCACTGACTTCCCAATAACGATTGCCATAGATGTTCATGACAACCGGGAAATTATGTCCGAAATATATATGTCTGAAATATTTAATTTTGAAAATGGCTTAACTCTACTACTTTTAAAATTCTACTAGGACTATTTTTTTTAATTATTTGAAATTAATTCACATTTAAGTAATAAAAATGACATAAATTGATAAAAATGAGTGATTCTTTCATTGCATTATATGTGTGTATATTATATATTTGTTGATTTGAAATATTTGTAATCAGAGACTGTATTTCCAGTTTACTTTAGTCTGAGCACATGCATCAACTGAACTGTTTGTCACTTGCAAATATAGTTCAAAATGTACGCTGAAATAACATGCATGGATGTACAAGTATTTGAATGCCCTGATATGTTATTAAATTAAAAGCACCCGTCACCCTGATGTAGAAAATTCAATTCATTAAAACGCAGGTTTAATTATGTCATAGACTAGACACTCTGCACATAATTATTCAAAGTAATTTTTTGTTGCTCATAAAGTGAGTCTCAAGTACATCTGAAGCATTAAGTAATAACTTTCGTTATATAATTTTTTATTATAGTCTTAATATAGTTCAAGGGTTATTAAATTACCCGATACCATATTTAATTTAATCACCAACTTTTTAAGATATTTTGAAGAGTAATTTGATGTCTTATTTATAACTCAACATATTGAAGTACCTGCCTATTAAATTGGATTAATTTTTGAGAGTTTATAAAATACTTTTTTACAGGTACTGTCTCCAAGGAAAGGAGTAGCAAGTAAACATCCGATAACATTAGGTAATATGACATTAAGTAGGAGAGAACATCTAATTGCAGAAGAAATACCTGGACCAGAGAGTTGTGTGTAATTTCATTAGTCAATTTTCGTTTTGTAAATATTATAGATTATGATGAGCTTCAACTTCAACGGGACTTTTACACCGTTACATAAACATATTTGTTAATATCAGAGATCTAAATTTAATTTATATCTATAAATAAATAGTGTAAACGTCAGTATTTTTATTGTTTGATAGTGCTTCCAAATGTGTTACTGATATAAGTAACACAACAGGTAAAATTCGTTTATGTGTAACATAACATTCTGTACACTTTGTATACTGTTGATTGATTTAGAGCTAATAAATAGATAGCTACTTTGCCAGTTTTTTTATCTTTTGTGCCTTTATATTTACTTTTCTGTCAACTTTGTGTCTTTCAAGCACTAATTATGTTACTATTTTACTTCTATTTCATGATCACCCTACCGCAAAAGATTAGGAACAAGGTTAATCACGAGTACGTTTATTTTGTAAAGTCTTTTAATGATGCGTTATACTGCAAAATGTTTGTTCTTCTTATTGTTTGCTACCATATATCAGCAACAGCTTATAACTTATCTATAGCAGCTTCAGCTGCTTTTTTCATTGACTTTGAAATTTCAGTTGCCTATTTAAAACTTTGAGCTACATTAAAAATGTTTAGCATGGGTTACATTTATTCCTCTTTTTAATGGTTAATGTACTCAGCTTTAATATTTAGACATCGCAGTAGTTAGCCTTCACGATTTATACTTTATTTTTGTCTTGCTAAGCAAATCAGGCTTATCAGTTTACAGCTTCTCCTGGTGTCAAAGATATTTGTGGTTATTATTATTATTTAACAAACTTTAAGTTTTAGATTATTCAAATTATTGTTTACTTTACTACATCAGAACTCAGCTACATATATTAAAATTGATTTTGTCATCAGCTACGCTAGAATTTAGCGCACTACGTTTATGACGTCATACTTTTAGTCGTAACTAAAAAAGGGAATAACTTCGAGTTTTTTTTTCCATTTCACTAGTGTTGCTGAGTTCATAATTTCTCCTATTAAGAATCTTATATCAGGTAAGAAGTTAACGCGTCAGAAAACCAAAATGAAATCAGAACCAAAATGAATATGAATATAATATTTTATTTCTGTACAGCCGAAACAGAGTCCAATAATTATTAGCTAGCAAATAGAAAGTGCTTAAGTTGTAGTCAGAAAATAGAAAATTGTAATAGGTATTTATATTTACTGCATCTAAATGATGCAGAAAATACACTTATTTTTATTTGTGCCAGTCAGTTAGATGCTTGAACTGTGAAAAGTTCCCAGTAAATCAATTTATCAGTCTTAATTTAGTTTCTTCAATTATTCTATTAGTAATATTGTCGATGTAATATATTTCCTGAAATATGTTTGTAGAAAAAAAACACAGATGACTAAGATAAAAAAAAAAATTATGAATTTATTACTTCCTTACCTCTGGTTACTAAGTCAAGAAAGAGATTCATAACATTTCTGAAATACATTTCGGCACAAAATCATATCACGTTTGTCCTCTGAGGTGTATTAGCAACGTTTTTAAATAATATCCTCTCAATTTACTGTGTTATACTTGAACTAATCTAACTTTGTGATGTTCTCAGTTTCATGAAATTCAAGATGAAAATATTTTACATTCAAAATGAATATCATGGTTTTGAACAACAGGTGTTATAATAATTCCAGTAATAAATGTTTTTAACAAACCGTTATATTATTATTTTTTGTTTTTGACACATTTATTAGAACCCCAAAATAATATTAATTGAGTTTGGTGTATATAATATAGACTACGTAAATCTTGTAAATAGATAGAGAACTGTTCTGCTACGTTTTATATTATGTTTAAACTTTATTCATTTTAAACTAATGTTGTATTAAAGGGATGTTCTATATAAGTTTTGTAAAGTTTCTAAACTGTTATAAATTGAATGTTACTCGAACATTTTTTTTTGTACGGCAATCCTCACAGATACCACCAGTGACCAGCTGGTGGTTATGTTGGACTCGAACCAACTAAAAACCACTCGCCATCTCGGGTACTTAAAGCCGAGGTACCAGGTGCACTCTCGAAAGGAAATCTCTGGAACCCCGACATACCTCGATCCATCGTACGGTCTGTACGTGACCCCCTTCGGTAGTTACTTGAACAACCTCAGTTTTTATCAGTGACAGCTTTTCTTGTTCTAAGCATTGTACGAGTACTAGCGCTGATAAAATGTTTTGAAATATTTAAACATCGCCATCTAATTCCTACTTAGAATGCATCGCGCTTTTAATTTTGAACGCCATATGTAATTGCACGGCACTCTGATTATTTAGATTAAGGGGTTTTTATTTGTAAATATTCGGGTAATATTGTATGTATGTATGTATATAGAGTCAGGGCCGTGATTAAGTAAGTAATTACCATTTTATCGATACAAATATTTAAGTCGGAAGGGGTTGTATCCTCAAACACTATCGTGACGTTCAAACGATTGTAAATACATATTATGAATTTCAATGGATGGAACGTTATGTGAGAATAGGTAGGAATAAAGTTTGTTTTTTGACCACTTGTATGTAAATACGTTTATTTTAGTTGTAATAAAATTTAATTTAGCTGTATACAAAACAGATGAATAAATTGTATTTTGTTTTTTTAAATTCGTAGAGAAAATTAAAATGTCCAAAAATATATTTCTATTTAGAATACTGTTAGATAAAATATTTGTAAATAACTTTATGTTTTGACTGTGAAATTGTGATAACTAGTGTTGTAAATAATATAAAATAAATAATTTTAAATTATAATAAAATAAAGTCTGTTAAGTGTCTGGTTGTTTGATTTAAAGATCAATTTGTTTGAAAAGTTGAATATTATCGGAGAGCTGAAAAAGTAAAATGTAGGAGAATTTTTCGCAGTTTTCTAAAGCTGTACAAACATAGAAGCAAACAATACCTTGAAATAACATTTAAGCTGATATTGTATTTAACAAACAAACACGCTACAGTACAATTTTATTTTTGTACTGAATTTAGCATCAAAAACAAGTTAATATGCCCAAAAACAATATGAAATCTTGTCGTTTGAATTTGTTTTACTTTGAAAAGATTATTAGCTGTATAATACGAAACTCCGTCTTATGCCTATCCTTGAAAAGTATGGTATTAAAACCGTAATATTGTAAATAAAAAAAACAAAACTTTATTAACCGAACAAGTGAGATTGGACATCACGTTGTGTTAGCGGATATGGTGCACATACGAGTACATTATGTAAAGGCAAAGTCGAATCTGTATTTTTATGACTGATATTGTGTTTTACTTTTAATTGCCCTGTATTCATAATTTAAGTTGAATCAATATTTTCTTAATATTTTCTAAAATAATTCAACTTTTAAAATATGGTTCTCCATCCGTAAATGTCACTCATGTAGATTTTTATTTAAAATAGGCTACTTAAGTGACTACCCTGCCTGATGGAATACATGAGTAGAATCCAGGAGTGAGGGCCACCACACTTGCTGCGAATACAGACAATAAAGTATGGCGGCCCACACTATGGCGGCTTAGTGAGAAGCTGTTTTACGTCCCTCCGTAACTGCCGTGGCTCAAGGAACTCGGTAGCGTTGGGACTGTCTATAACTCGGATTGCTTGCCGCTGCAACTGATCAAGAGCATCAAGTAAGTATTGCGCTAGAATAAACCTGGGTTTTGTGGAGAATTCACAAATGCTCCGGCGAGAAGAATCGTCTAACCGTGTTTAGCACACCACATTTTACATCCACGAGGCCACTTTGGTGACGCTCTCAATGTAACCCCGACAAATATCCATACCAAGGATACAGAACTTGTCCTTTAGTGGCAGTTGAGTGTTCTGAAAAGTGGGGAGGGAAAGGAATGGAGACTTTTATTAGTAAGCGCGCACACCTGTGATTTCGTCTTGATAATATTCACCTTCTAATGACAAAGTTCAATTAACGCTTAACCAACTCATGTACTTAGTTCGTAGTACTGAATAATTATGAGAAGTACTTTAGGTCTATATGAAAGCAAACTGTGTTTAAATTACATTATACACTACTGAGTGATCAAGAGCCTGAAAAGTTTCAGCGAGGAATTCTTCAACCGCTGGTATTCTCCTAGTTGGATAAACATTAAGATTTAGCAAAGACTCCATTAAACTGACGTTGAAAGGCTTGTTGATGAAGGAAAAAAAGTAAAAATATGCATTTTTAAAGTATTTATCATATATAAGTTACGAATGCACAGTGCTGGGTTAACGTTTTAACCGACGAAAAAAAGGGGATATTCGATGTGTGTACATTTGTTATACTTAACCACGTATAATTTTATACAAAGTAGTATGATTTTAATGCATTATTTTTGATGTGAAACATCTATAGCCGCACGTAAAACAGATTTCTGGCGTGGCGACGCATGCCGTGGCGACGCGTCGCCACGCTATACGATGGTATATATATACAGTCAATATGCAGTAGTGTGTACCGTACACACTACTGCGTACCACTACTACGTAATATTTTATTTTATCATTATGACATATTTAGTTCCTATTACAATATGTTCTTTTCTGCATATTACTTTTACAAAATAATGGCGATGTTTCACATCTGCCAGGCGTCCCGTGACGGCTCACATTTTTTTGGTTGAGAGAGTACACTCTGTTGTTGAACTATATCTGTTAGAAATAGTATAGTACAGAAGTAGGTAACAAAGTTTTATTGGCTGCCATGTTGGTCTAGTTGTTAGCGTATGCGGCTGCTGATCAAGAGGTCTTGGATTCGATTCCCGGGTCCAGACTAAATGTTTATGTAATCGCAAATATTTTGTGCTCCAACGGTTTGTGCTAGAAAAATGAAACTTTGCATGAATATGTGTTCTAATTACATGGCTAAAGTGCTGCAATTAAATTATGGAAAATATTTTTATTTGAGGTACCTCTCCAACATGTAAAGTGAGCAAGATTTGTTTCCTCGCGTCTACCCCATCGTGAGGGGTGTCATTAGATAGGCCTTTATAAACATTGTGAGGTTTCTAAAACCATTTTTAGATTTAGGTATCAGTTTATGACTTATTTACCTTAAACGCGCATTTTTTTCTAAAAACAGAGCGTCTCCTCCCCTCTAATAACTAAACGGCCTTCTCAAAAAATCTGAAAAACTTCATGATAGATGTTCATATATTAAGTTTTCAACCAAAAATAAAGCGCTTTTGATAACTTTTTAGGGTTCCGAAGTTTATGACTTCGAACACTTATAGATTAGTCATGTCCGTCTGTCCGTCCGTACGTCCGTCCGTCCGTACGTCCGTCCGTCCGTACGTCCGTCTGTCCGACCGTCCGTCCTCGGCTTACCGTCTAAACGGCAAGTACTAGAAAGATAAAACTTTACAGGAATATGTATTGTAATTACGTCGACAAAGTGCTACAATAAAATTATGAAAAATATTTTTGTTTGGGGTACCTCCCCTACACGTAAAGTGGGGATGTTTTTTTTTTCCTCGCGGCTACCTCATCATGCGGGTTATCATTAGATAGGTCTTTTAAAAACAATAAAGGGTTTCTAAGTCGATTTTTTTATTTAGGTATCCGTTTGCGAGAAATTCCACTTTAAAGGTCACTTTTTTGTAAAAACAGGGCGTCCTCCCCCCTCTAAAAGCTAAACGGCTGGCTCAAAAAATCTGGAAAAAATCATGATAGTGGTCCATATAATGAACTTAAAAGGAAAACTATAACAATTTAGATGATTTCGTTAGTTCAGGACTTAAAGAGGCGTAACATTTACAATGCGCTCACTTGGAAAACGTCATACAAAATTAACGCATTAATACGTAAACATAACAATTACCTATTGGATACGATTTCTAATCCACGTACCATTATGTGTGACTGAGGAACCCTTTCCTGTGCGTGGCCTGACACGCACTTAGCCGATTTTTTTATTTTAGAAGTTTCAATTCGTTGTAATTTAAGTCGTAAGTCGAGTTGATTTTGTTAGATTTCATTCAGGTGGAGTGATGTTTGGCGCAAGACGGCTGGCAGGTGCAGAATGCGAGTAGCCGAGGATCGAACTAAGTGGTGCACAACTGGAGAGGCTTATGTCCAGCAGTGGACTGCGATAAGCAGATGGTGTAGTATTTATGAAAGTGTGTCTTAAGAAAAGGTATTAAAATAAATTATTCGTAAGTACTTAAGCATATGCAAACAATGCATTTAGGTTAACCGTGTCATCATGAATAATGCAGTTAGCTCGGAGGAAATCCTAAAAGCGCAATAATGAATATCCTAAGTAATCCTAAATCGGGTAGGTTAACCAATTGTGAATGAACTGCGCCATAATACCCTTTTGTGTTTCAACTTAGTAAATCACATTTCTATTTACTGTAAGTAAAATACCTGTCAAAAGATAGCTAACGGTAATTTTATACTTTACAAAGTTATACAACTATAAGTACAAAGGCGTAAAAAGACAGAACTTTCAGATAACCCTTTCATTTATCCAAGTTCGGAAACATTTGAAGACCATCCTATATGCATCATTCTAACGCCCTTCGAAGGCCGGGAGAATGATGCAGAAAAATCAAACTAGGCTGCCATGGTAAGGGTCACCATGCTACATTGTCTACCCTCACAATAAGCATGGTGACCCCTACTCCTGGATTCTACTCATGCTTTCCATCAGGCAGAGTAAAGTCACTTTGGCAGGCTTAAATATAAAAAAAAAAAACCATAACTAACTAAAATATGAAACGATAGAAATTAAGAGTTTTGTTCCAACTAGACTGTACGTTTTGTTGTTATTTGTTTTACATATAGGATATAGCTTGCGACCCGCGTTTTGTTGTAAATCGCGAGTAACGTCGCAGAGCGAAGCTAGTCTAAAAAAACTTGCCTAAGTCCTTGTGTCATCAGCTTTCTACCAGTGAAGGTTTCGACAATCCAGCCATTCCAAATATTATCCGGAACAACCAGATAGACAGACCGACAGACAGACTAAAAAAATAATAATTGATTTTTGGTATGAGTACCGTATATACTTTCACACGCATATTGTAAAAAAACGGTTTATATTACAAACAGACTCTGTGGCGACTTCCACATACAGCGCAAGCGAATATAACACAATAGCGCCATCTACCGAAGAAAGATTGAATTGAATTAAATTGAAAACTCTTCATTTGCACACTTTGTTACAGAGTTACAATCTACGAATAAATAATAAGTCCAATACATCAAATGACATATATATGTAGTGTACAAAGGGCGGTCTTATTGCCAAAGGCAATCTCTTCCAGGCAACTTTGAATTGAACTGCGATGAAAGTATACGGAATGAACTATATGGAGTAACTACTAATACTGAATCGCGAAAGAGAAATTCTCGCACCGAATAGCTTAAATACAACACCCCAACATTAACCGGCGGGCAGTGGCCTACCAGTCACGATCACGTCGGAGGATCCTCCCTTTGTGATGGAGGAACACTATTCCCGTTCCTCTACAGACACTTTAATAATTGCTTTTGTATTGTATAGATTCTGTGATTCGGAGGTCACGTTAAGCAGTCGGTCCAGATTGTTATTACAATCGTGAAGCGAGGAGACCATGGACCTTTACCCTCTCCTTAGAGGAGACTCGAGCGCAGCAGTGGGAAGTTAGGGTTGTTGATGATTGATGAAACAGTAAACTTTTATTGAATTGAATATAATATAATTATAATACAAATTTTAAGCAAAATCTATAAATCCCAACCATTTTAAATTATGTTTCTTTATAAATATCACGTCAAAGAGAACAATGACCTTTCCAAGCAGTTAACACGTTTTTTTATTTGTAAGGTAAGGTGAGATTGGGTCAAAGGGTCTTTCAAGGGTTATCTCTAAGCTCCCGTCAATACATTATACTGAAGGAGATTTTCGCTGTCTGATATTTTCTGAATTCTAATAAGTTTATTTTACTTAACGATAAGTCGTCCAGTACCTATAAGTTACGCAGATCACTAACTTGTTTGTGTAATATAAGTATTTTATGTAAAAATATCAATAGATAGTACCCCACCATTATCAGATTGACCGCTGAACTAATGCTTAGTCATAAAAATCTTTTAATTGAACCTTGTTTATAACTCAAACAGCTCCATATATTCATACTTATGTATTTTCTCAACATTTAAATAAATAACTGTATACAAAAAGAAAAACAAACATATAAATTCTAACGAAAAAAGTCTTGATAACGGTCCTCACTGTGAGCTACGTAATGATATCTACATGATGACAGAATACGCGATAAAAGAGCAAAATTAAATTAATTCCGGTAATGAGCAGTATATTTCATTGAAATTACGTTCGTCAGCTAACATTTATCTAAGTTTAAGAGGCTTGCGTAAAGACGCAGCATTTCTTTCTGGTGGTACGCCGTCGAGAATGAGTGCAAAATTCCCAAGCGTGTGCTCGTTTAGCTCGTAATTTTTCATTGAGCCTGAGAGTCGGCGGGAAAGCCTCCAATTAAGTTTCTCTTTACCGTTTGGCCCGGGAAAAAAGGGGAAGAAAAATGAACAACAGAGGCAAGGGACAGTCGTCGGGCCGCTGCCGCCGGCACCCTATGATGGCAAATGACCTTTTCCGGCCGACGCATTTTTGTTTTACTTCTATTTAGCGCTAATTGCAACTTTTGAACTAGCTTTGAAATTGTCGGTTTAACAGTTTAATTGAATTTGTTTGTATTAAGGTGACTCTTGTGAATGGATAAAAGAATAATATTCTTTAGACATGAGGCTTCATTATTAAAGTTTAGTGTAATAATGCATAGTAATTAGTTTACGTTTGTTAAGTAATGGAACTTTATTGATTTATTTTATCATCATCTGTGTGACTTTATGTATTATTTTTAGAGACTTTTAATTGTTAGATCTTTGAATTATTTGCCATTGTTTGAGATTTTCCTTGAAAATATTTTAGTTTTTTCATATTTCAACCTAATTTCAAATATATTAAATCCATATTTCTTTGGCCAAACGGATGCGAGAAGCCCAAAATCGATCAGAGTGGTGTGCAATGGGAGAGGCCTATGTCCAGCAGTTGACTGCGATAGGCTGATGATGATGATGATGGTGATGATATTTCTTTGTGTTAAATACCATAATGTGTTGTTTTTCTTATATGTGTATATAAGAAAAACAACACATTATGGTATTTTTACTTACCTTGATTATATTGAGAGACATTAAAATATTACAGCGGACTAAATGAGTTACCATCGCACGAGTTAGGGAACACTAACATATTTTCATGTGCGGACGTAATAATAAAATATTAAAGCCTGACTAATTCAATTCTTAGGTGGAGGTAAATGAAACATTATTGGCGTTCCGACAATAAATGCACTCACCTACACTGCTCGTAAAATTCGGTAGGGTGATTGAGACAGTATTTTTATTGTTTCGGCTCGTGAATCAATGGTGAATGTTTCAGTAATAAAAGCATTTTACGATTGTTTTCACGGGAAAGTTTGTGGGCCGTGAAATGCTCCCCGCCTGTCATTTTCTTACTGAACGTTTCTCTCAGGGAACACACTTGACATTCTTTGGTTAGATGCCATTAATCGTTCGCACCTTTCTAACCTTTGTGTATCTTCGAAAAGGGCAGCTCACGCGTAAAACAAAATTCTCCTCTTACCAAATAATTGTGCCTACAAAATTGGTGGGTACTGTTTAGGTATTTACTTGATTTCAAATATCTTGTCATTTTGAATATAGATTGTAATTTAATGTCTTTGTAGTGAAGGTTTCAGAACGAGTTAAGTTCACGGATAAGTTAGTCGAGTAAATGTGAACGTCGTAAATAAAATCCGTGTGCCGTGACCTTGAGCTGCTTGAGACTGTAACGATTCTCTGCCAATGAAGTAAGTATTAGCGGTTAAAGTATGAAATTGTCGATTTGTACTGGAAAATTGAAATTCTTTATTTTTCATTTAACGTATTTATTTAATCAAAATATCTACCAATATTATCTATACATTGCTGCCATCTAATAGGAAGGTCATTTATATTTTTGCGATAGAACTATAGTGATCTAGATTCCACAAATTCTGTCAAAGCCTTTTGTACCTCCGCCCGAGAAGAAAATTTTTATCACGTAGAAAATTGTCCAAATCACGAAAAAATGGCAGTCCAGGAGCAAGATCTGGCGAATACGAATGGTTTCTGATTGCAGTTCCTGTAGACTTAAAACGGTTTCTCGTGCTGGACGAGATCGTTGTCATGAAGCAATAATGGTGAATGTAATTCATGAGTTGGGGCTGTTTCACTGCAAGTTTTGCTATCATTATTCGGAGTTCGGCACAGTAGACACCTGTCGTAATTGCTTGAACAGATCGAAGAAAGTTATAGTGAATAACACCATGCTGAGGACAACAAACATTACCTTTAGGCCACTGTTGCGGCGTTTGACCTTGGGTCAGCCATTGCATTTTTCTCTTACAGTTACACATAAATACGATACTTATCATACAGAATTCACTTTTCATCACATGTCACAATTCGATCCAATATTCCTTCATTTCTGTATCGATTCAACAAGGCAACACAAGTTTTAACACGCGTTTCTTTCTGCAGATCAGTTAAATCATGAGGCACCCATTTTTATTTTGATTTGTTGGAAAGGCAACGTTTAACCATGCCGCTAATTCCTGAGTAGTTTTGGCTCGGATCTACTTCCACCATCTCTTTCAATTAATTGTTATTCACATAGGTGGGCGCTGTCTTACACGTGGTTCGTTCTTCAAATCAAAATTTAGATCTCGAAGGCGTTTAAATCAAAATTGCGCGGTGCGTTCATTAGCAGTCCTCTCTCCAAACGCAACAATGATATTGCAGCTGTTTCTGAGGCGTTAGTTCCGCGTCGGAACTCGTAATCTGCCTTGTTGGACTAGTGCTTAGCGCATGCGGCTGCTGATCAAGTGGTCTTAAGGTGGGTTCGATTCCCGGGTCGGACTAGATATTTATGTGATTCACAAATATTTGGTTTGGAGTCTGGGTGTTTTCTATAGAAAATATGTATCTATTTTCAAAAAAAAAAGAATGTTTATGTATTTATATGAGTTGTTTGGTACCCATAATACAAGCTATGCCGTCCGAAATATTTATTAATTATTTTATTTATTTATTCACATATCACTCGAATTTTCGAAGTATAACAGATTTTAAACTAATGTTTATAAAAAATTGAATTCAATAGAAAGAAGCTAAAAATATTACAAGTTTTGTTAAGGAAAGAGCAAGCTATTCCTATATTTTACATGGGTCATCGTCATGACCCGCCATCGAAAATGATTATTATTGCATAAATCACACAAAAATATAATTTGTTTCACATAATAATATAACATGTAATATGTCGCAAAATAAGCTATAGAAATATTGGCGAAGTGTTAGTTATTAAAGTGACTGATGTTTGAATGCTTAGAATCCAATCGGTAAAACTCCGAACATCTAGTAGAAAGCAAAGAGTAGCCATTCTACGAAAATGTCTGGCCAAGTGAAAATATGTTCTATACATAAAATTCATCTGTGAATTTGTGAGTGTATAATCGATTCTATATTGGTAAGGGAATTAACAGGAAAACGAATATACCGTAAAAACTTTATACTTATAGTTTATATATATTATCTTATATCTAAAATTCTCATGGCACGGTGTTTGTAATTGAACTTATCTGAAACGGCTTGACCGTACCTCATGAGATTTTGTGTGCAAATAGGTTAATTCTGCAAATCGGCCTACATCTATTTTTCATTCCCCTAGAATGCCAGCGGAGCTATATTTAAGTACCGTGAAATATACCAGTTCTATCCACACTCACACGAATGTTTTTAATAATATTCCACATACCTACGTCTAATCTAGATAATCTAGGAAATAATACACGAAGAAATACTCATCTTCATTGTCATGAGTCTGCAGTCTAATGCTGGACATAGGCCGCTCCAATTAATTGCACGCTACTTGGTACGACCCTTACAAGATACTCACACTTCTTAAATATCTTTGAAATGTCAACACAAGAACAATCTGATCAGTCTACATACATACTTCAAGTGTAAGACTAGGGCCAGCCTTTTGTTCAAAATAGGTACAAAAAAAAGATTTATTACCTTTGACGTCTACGGTAGACGCACAAAAAGAGTCGAGATGACGACGGTCCAACGATGTCTACATTTATTTTATGTTAAGTGTGTAATTCTGTCTGATATTCTTGAATATTTAAGCTTTCGTGTTACGAAATTGAAAACACGATTTTATAAAAAAAAAACAAAAATTAAATTTATTACAATAATAAAAGGAAGGAGAGTTGTTACGATGAGAGTTCGTCTATTATGTGGGAGGCATTGTTATTTGATAGCCTTCTATCATCAGTTGTTCTTACTATAAATTAAGTTTATATTGTAACAAATTTTCTTTGATTTATATGGTACGGTATTATTTAGCTTAGCTTCATCTGATAACATAATGAGAACTGGTAAAAGAACTAGGTAGAAATAATAAATAAACCTAATACTTCTTTGGGGTTTAGTATTTCACGTCTCGGAACCCTTCTATCTTTGTCATGTACGTTCGTTATTCCGTCCGTCCTCAACTTACCTCCAAAAGGTTAGTGCTAGAAACATAAAACTTTGCATGGATATAGGTTTTGATCACGTCGACAAACTAAATCTTCTTCCTAGCCTTATTCCCAATAATATTTTTGGTCGGCTAATAGTTGAACCGGTTTTACCTGAATATCCGTTTTTCCACGGAGCGACTGGCATCGGACTTCCACAACCAGGGAGAACTGAAATTCGCAGTTTGAACTAGCTGTCAGTATATTTGAGGGCACTGCCTTGCCAATTACGATTGCCATAGATGTTCATGACCACCGGGACCAACAGCTTTACGTGCTCTCCGAGGCACGGGCGTGAATCACTGTCTAACTTCCAAACTCCGGGCTGCTATTAGCACAGAATACAAAACAGTACCAGAACAGAAGACTCACTCCGAAAAGTACCCTCCGAAAACTACCCTCGGTGTCAAAAGATTAAGTTCAATTCAGATCGCACAGCGCCGAATCACTACGATTATATTTACCTACAATTGCGTCTCTTTCTATCGTGTAACTCTTAACTGTTCTGACGATGTCTGTTCGACCGGCGTGTCTGACCCGGCAGTCAGCCGGCCGACTATACCTAAACTGCGGAGTGACACCCCCCTGCTATTAGGAACTTCCTAAGAAAACCTAAAACACACTTTATGGCCCAACCTGGGATTTGAATCCGAGACCTCTAGATTATCAGTCGCATATGCTATCCGCTAGACCAACGAGGCAGTTACGTCGACCAACTCAATGCCGAACAAAAGTTTATTTTTTTCATTTAACTTATTTATTTAATCAAAATATCTACCATTATTATCTATACATTGCTGCCATCTAAAAGGAAGGTCATTTATTCCTTTGCGATAGAACTCTAGTGATCTAAATTCTACAAACTATGTAAAAGCATTTTGTACTGCCTCCCGGAAAGAAAACTTTTTGTCACGTAGAAAATTGTCCAGATCACGAAAATATGGTAACCCGTTGGAGCAAGGTCTGGCGAATACGGAGGGTGACGAATGGTTTCTTATTACAGTTCCTGTAGAGTTGAAACGGTGTCTCGTGGTGTATGAGGTCTCACGTTATCATGGAACAATAATGGTGAAGATCGATTCATGAGTCGGGGCTGTTTCACTGTAAGTTTTGCTATCATTGTTTTGAGTTCAGCACAGTAGACATCTGCCGTAATTCATTAACTAGATCAGAAAAAGCTATAGTGAATATAACCATGCTGAGACCACCGAATAAACAGAATTACAAAATTAACTTTTAATAAATAAGAAAAGGAAAAAATACTAACAAATATGAATTACAACAAAACAAACAAAACAGATATCAAAAGCAAACAAATTGAATAATTTTGGAACTAGTATTTTCTGTCTTTTGCTTAAATTATAGTTAGTATTCTATAATTATAATCTGATTACATACAAAATTTACAAATTAACTGATATTAATTAACCAAATTTACAAATCGCCATCTAAAAGTTTCCAAATCATATCATAAAGCTAAAGAAAAAGCGTTGGATCACCTTCAAGTTATAGAGGTATGTCTCTTTTGTTATGTTTACTACAATTGTCAAAAATTTCAATGCCTAAATAAGCGTGAATTAATTTTTGAAACAATAAGATTAACTTCACAGGTTGCTATGCATAACATACTTGCATAGCAACCATAATGATATACGCGGGTAATACCGCGGGGCGCAGCTAGTTCTGTGTATATATACTGAATAATTAATTTAGATAACCTTATTAGTTCAGAAGTTATGGATGCCTAAAGTGTGAAATGAGCTTACTTGGAAAACTGCGCACAAAAATAATTGGTAGGTAAACATAACAATTATATTTAGCACTTGATTTTTAAATCACGTGCTCGTAAGGACAAGTGACTACGGCATCCTATTCTATGCGTGACCAGTTATTTATAGTGCGGTCATGCATACATTTCATTTCGATCTCAAGTAATATCATACAAAATTCACCGGATAATACTCAAAACTCTAGTTTTTGCCTTTATTAGTGTTTTTATTTCATTTCGTATTCATCAAATATTTCTAAAGTCCAAAATCTTATCAGCATTATATATTATTATATGTAATATATAACTTTGTGATCAGATCACTATCTAGGACGAAAATCCCAATCTGAAAATCGGTTCACGGGTGCCCAGAGGACTTGTCAGATGATAAATCTTCATTTGCCTTGTTGACACGATTTGCGCCTCCCAATTAGTGCGTCCCGGCTGAGGCTCCGTACTCACGGATTCATGTGGGTTTCAAATAAGTCGGACAATTTACAGACTTTAAACAGTGCATAATCTTTCACAGAGTTTGAAAAATTAAAATTCATAGGTTTGAAACTTACATGACGGTTCGATAATAATAAAATAATAAAATGTACATCTATATCTATATATCTATTCAAATATATAAAATTGGAGTGTCTGTTTGTAATATCCAATGAACAGTTTTTTTCTAAATACATATGAAAGTATATGCGTTACTTATATCAATACAAACACTTATTAATTTTTTTTGTCTATGTGTGTGTCTACCTGTTTGTATGTTCCGGGTAATCTCTAGAACAGCTGGTCCGATTTTAACGGGACTTTTATAGCTTTTGATACTTATGCATGTTGGAGGGCTATGCTTTCATACTTATGCATTAAAAAGTCGTATTTTTCTTGGTCGCAAACTATTCTTAACTCATAAAACCTATTAAAATGAACACAAATTATTCTTTAGTTATGTCAATACCTACTAATATTTTCATTTAAATTAATATAATTTACATAATTAAATTAGCGTTTGTGCTGTAATGTTACATGTATGTGTATATATTTAGAAATAACTTTGAACAATTAGGTTTGGCCCCTGTTGTATATGAGGTTCTCATATTTATATTCGGAAAAATATGGACAAAAACTGCTCAGTCTTAATCATTGGAAGTAAAAATTTGAGTGTCAAATGTAATCAAACCATTTCATTTCAAATAAACCATACACCGGCACTTTTGAAACGTCAAGTAGTCAGCCAGTAGTCAGTCGTGAAGCTAATTATCTGTTCCAATTCGTAGATCCTATGGAAAAGAACAGACTAGAAACTCCATGGACACTCTTTTCCAACATTGTTTTTAAAATTTTTGGTTACATGTCTTTGTCATGTCATGTCATTGTCTATTCGCAACTTAGACTAAGAATGACCTAGACCGGTCATATGCGTACACCCGTAAGGGATAGCAACAAAGTACATTAAATATTAATGTTGCCAAGTTAAAACAATTCCCCTTTAATAAGGGAGAATCGTTATTCCGTTTACTGTTCCAAACGTTTTAAAAATCTATTAAATATGGTTAGATTAGAATAGAAGGCCTTCAAAACGAAAGCTGAGTATGTAACCGGGATCAAGATTGATAACATTAAAAAAAACATTTTTTAGAAGGTTATAGTATTTATTGGCCCTTAAATAAAATAAGTATGTTGAAGAAATTAGTTTATTTTCTTGTCTCTAGTTATCAGCATATTTTT
This sequence comes from Phragmatobia fuliginosa, assembly GCA_932526445.1. Taxonomy (NCBI): domain Eukaryota; kingdom Metazoa; phylum Arthropoda; class Insecta; order Lepidoptera; family Erebidae; genus Phragmatobia; species Phragmatobia fuliginosa. The sequence continues at coordinate 9,406,349 of OW052074.1, read as the reverse complement.
GTACTGTAATATAACCTTACGTTCAAATATTTTTACATATAGCTTTGCTATTGCCCAACCTTGTCGTTCAGTAGCCTTCAACCACATTTTACGCACATTTTCATCTTTTGGAAATCTGGAGGACAATAAAACACAAATCAAATCAAATTAAATTTCCTCACCATATGGGGTAATTTCGAAAGGCCGATGCGTTATCCCTAAAATGCTGGTAACCTTGCAAAATTACCTTAACACATTAATGGTCATTCAAACTTTAGCCGTGACAACCTACGCAATTTGGTCGGATAATTACAAAATTTTCACACTTTAGAAACTTATATTTTATCACTTATTTTCAATTATTCCTGCTCACTAACAAACAAAAATTGATGTAATTAATCGTAGTTAATATTAAAAACAATATTAGGCCAATAAAACGCGATTTTTTTATACTTACATGTGAAAGGTTATATTTTCATATTTGCGTTCATTACGCCTTTTGCAGCCGAAAACACAACACTGTACCATATTTGTTAAAGTATCTGGGTTGAAAACAATTAGTTAAACTTAAAATCACACAGTAATTCACTCAAAAAGCCTTATTTTCACTCCTGATAAATTCCCGCTTTGAAATTTGTTTGACACAAATGTTTTGTGACAAACCTATACGGCGATAAGGACAGAAAATACGTATCTCTATTTTTCTCTAACACACTGGAAAATGGTATCGTTATCTCACTCTCTCGTGGTAATGCTTGTTGGCATGTCAGGTCTTGGTCATTCTTAGTCTAAGATTCGCAAGTAAATATGTTTGACGCGTAAATAAGAATTACTAAAAACTACTAACTGGTTTCTCTGTTATAATATAAAATAACTATTCTTTGAATGTTCCGTAAAGATATAGTACCTAACTTTGTAACATTCTATTACTTCACGTCATGTCTTCTACCAAAACGAAGGGCGTCAACCAGACACGGTGGCATGGATGCGGTTCAAAAACTGCATCCATCCACTGCCAGCTATGTTCTTCCAGGTTGGTGTAAAGTGCCGTAGTGCCTCTTACATTAAATTTTCCTTATCGCAGTCTCCATTCTAGCAAAGCGACCATTCGTCCACCCGGTCATGTTTCCAACTTTCATTTCAGCGTGGTGATTGTCTGTTCTCTGTCGAATTGTTCTGAAATGTAAGGAGTGTGTACTACATGTGTACGTATGTGAAACAAATTTATATTTGTGTATGTACCTAAAGGCCATTCTATTACGAGTAAGGCAATTATCAGATAGTTTAAACATTTCATGGTTCAAACTCGGCTACACGTTATTGAGCAATTAAGCTAAACACATTAACAGTACTTGTGTACTTACGTATACAACTTGCTACCTAATAATTATTACCTAATTCTGTTTAACAAAGCAAAATAGATTTTCACATCATGATCAAATTTATAGCTATAATTTTATATAAAGAGAAAAAACTTGTAAAATTATCTTATTTTCTTTATTTTTTTTAACGTTTTATTGATGGTATGGTGAAATTCACATACAACTAAATATGGTCTTTTTATAGAAGCTACAATGAAATAAGGCGTAATGAAATATACGGATTATCTACTAATGCTTAATTGCGAAATAGAAGTTCTTGCGCCAATGAGCACATTTACCTGTACGAGTATGCACAACTACCCGATAACAACCGCTGGGCCAAGAATGCCAAGATCCGCCAGACATCATCACTTTGCATGGTTTGCGGATCCATATGCACTCCATTTCATAATAATATGAACCTACATGTTAAATTTTTTTTATTTATTTATTTACAACTTTATGCACTGTAAGTACAATGGCGGACATAATACCACAGGCATTAGAAGATGCACTACAATTATTGATGAATAATTTTAACAAAAAGAAACCGACTTCAAAGAAAAACTATTCCGAGTACCCAAATCGCGACAATTGTGCCTTTCTCTCCTCTGTGCCTCTCGATTTCCTTGGGATCCCATCATCAGATCCCGATATGGTGACGATGGGACCACCTGTAAGCTACGCCCATTCCAATGCAAAAGAATTTTTGACATCGGTTCATAAACGAAATTATCGCTGAACATACATAAAAAAAAAAGATTCCGACGAATTCAGAACCTCCTCCTTTTTTTTAAAGTCGGTTAATAAATGACTAATACGATACGTCTATTCATACGAATTCCATACATTAATACAGTATACATAAACATACACACATACATACACATATATATATACATATTCATATATATATATATATATATATATATATATACATACACATACATACAAATATAAATATACATACATACACACATATTTGGAAGTGACGTAATGCTGGATCAATGAATCGGAAGGTCTTCTATTTCTGCTAGGTTTTCATGATTTAATTATTTAGATACTGTGTTAGATGTATTGTGAGCACATTACAATTTTGTGAAACCTTAAGAAACATGGTATCATGGGGAACTTAATAGAAAACTATCGTGATGGCCTATGGTATGACCGTGCCATATTTTTTTCTTTTAGTTGTGTATGTGTTGGTACGTACATGTATGTCCAACATTTCAATGCGAAAGTGCATAAATAATCGTTGTAAATATATTTACTTTCTTTTACTAATAGCGGACCAAAGTAGCATGAGTAAACAAGCGTGACACGGGTTACGGTCGCCAATGAGCAATGTTTTCCATTTCTATGCTAATGAGATTTGGTCATTGAACGACGCGATCTTAGTCCCCGTCCACGTACTCCATCAATTTATTCCTATCAGTGTTGTATTTTCTTTAGTGAAACTGTCCAATATATGTTTAGATGTGTTTATACATTAAATATTGTTAGTATGTAAATTTATACCAGCGTTTTAGTGTTTCGTGTCAACAAAGGCCGTGTTTGCCAATATACTTGACGACCATAAATTTCTGCGTAGGGTTACACTGGTTCGCAAAATATTAAAACATATTAGGTGAACAAATATAAGCTCTTTCAATATGAAATATTTATAATAAATTACTGTACGTAAACATATACACATATACCAAAATTTATTCTAATGTGTCTAGCGTTTAGTCTAATGTTTTTTTCGCGATTTTTTATAGCGACAAGTTTTTAAATCAGACTATCACCATCAGGTTGTTTAAGGTGGTAGAGCCACACTGATCTTAGAAATAATGCAGAAGCAGTTGTGCCATCGTTTGTGTTTATAAGTGCAAGACCAGAGGCTCAATGATGCAGAAACATGTCAATAGGCCACCACAATTTGGGTGACCATACTACATGGCCTACATTCACAATGGATATGATGACCACTACTATTGGATTCTTCTCCTGACTCATGCTTTTGTAGATTCATTTTGGCAGACTCATGAATAAAAAAATCTGTCAGTGTGTGTCAGGCCACGTATAGAATGTAGACGAGTTCCCCAAAAAATAATTCTTATTATTTATTTTAATGCGTTGTTGACGTGATAAAACACATATCTATGCTAAGCTAAGTTTCATTTTTCTAACATTAACCGTTTGGAATGTAAGTCGAGAACGGAAGGACGGACATGACGTAACTAGGGGTTCGTGTCGTGAACTACGACACCCTAAATAAAGGTCTCCCACAAGGTCACTTATCCCGATCTTGAGCAGTCCGCATCTGCCAAAGGTAAAAAATGAGGTCTTTAAATGTATATATTAATAAAACTTTTACAATTGGCGTGAAATCATTGCTAAAAGTACGTACCAAAATTGTCCTGAACGTACTAGCTTACCTGAACTTGACCAGGCCTTTGCTGATAAAAAATAGTAACGTTAAAAGCATTTGTACAAATTACTGTATACTTCTATTCAGTCTCTGAAATGTAAAAATATTCTTTGATGTTATACGGTTTCTTACAAAAATACATTCTAAGCACCTTACTTTAATACCGCTTCTGTAGAGATATCAATAGCCCTATTGAATTAGAAAATGATACGGGTGGTAAACATGTTTTCACCGCAAATATTCCTGAGTATGTAAGTACTGTATATTCAGATAGTCATTTCTTTCGTCTTTTGTGTATAACATTAATTTGTACTTTTCTAAGCACCTCTTTCAGAACTAATAAAAATCGGCTTAGTAACACACGTTGGGTATTGAAAGGGAATAATACGCAGGTGACAATTTTTTTTTTGCGTTCGGTAGCGAGCTTCAGCTTTCCTCCTTGCACACTTCTGTAGGAGATTGCCGAATTCATCGACAGAAAAAACATATTTGCCAAGGCATATTCAGAGTCGCGTCGAGTAAACACGTTTTGAACATGCTCGCAGTTTTATTTCACTTTGAGGTACACACTTTCAAAGATGAATTTTTCGATCGACAAACAAAATGATTTTTTTAATATTTTTTCCCTTTTCAATGTTGAATTCGTGCGTGACATATGTTGAGATATGTGTATATAAATTTCAATTTAAACTCTTTCATTTCGTATGTAAAAATACACTCAATAAGTATTTTAATGGTAGTTCTTTTTATTTACATAAGTTGTTGTCAGTCATTAATTAGAATAACTTAGTACCAAACACAGTTGTACAAGTTAATTAAAACGTCCTTAACACTTTATTTACATGATTAATCATTAAAACCTTATCTTTACATAAACGAGTAAGGTTTCATTCTAAAGCGTTGACGTCGTATTAAATTGATAATAACATTAATCATGATGTAAGTAGGTGTGAGGAATATCACACCCGGACAAGGCAAGACGGGCCGAGACAAGACATACGAGAATCGCACGTGACAAAGGTCCGGCCACCCTTCAAGACACTCGACTTCCTACCGGATATTATCCACTGACCGATTCAGCTACATAAATAAAATGTACGTTGAAAAATGAAGGTTATTATAATGTTGTGAATCTCCTAAAGACTTCGTGATTTTTTTGCTCAGAATTTAATTTGGAAATAAATCGATTAATCCTTCGTATAGTGTAACTAGTTGACAGATGTCTGTCAGTTGTTAATCAGTAAAATTTATTGATAAGCGTTGTAAATATATGCTCCCATTTTTAGGGTACCGTACTCGGAACCCTTACAGATTCGTCATGTCCATCCGTCCTACCGCCCAAACCAGAAAGAAGAAACACGAATATGTGTTGTCATTACGTCGACATAGTGCTACAGTAAAAATGAAGAATATTTCTAGATGTAGTACCTCCCTCAGCGTGCTATATATATACTTGCACGTATATGTGTGTGTGTGTGTGTGAAAGTTAGATATACGTTTAGTTTTATATACAAGTTCGAGTTTGTTACACAGTCTGGGTGCAAAATTATGATATTGTTGGACGAATGTGCTTCGTTTTCTTGGTCCTAGACATTAAACCATTATTTTAACTGAGTCGTGTAGAAAGAGTACTGTAATTTTGTGAAATTTACAAATACACTGGTAGATATATATCTTTTGTACAATTAAAAATTCACCTTTTTACAGAATAAATTTGTGAGATGTCGAAAAGGTAAATGTAGTAGAACCTTGAGAATGGCTCGCTGTGCTCTTTAAACACAAGTCTGTGTGTTTTAAAAGTGTTATACAACTAAAGTTATTACAGAAAAAGGTATCGTTTTAAGTGTATTGTGTAAACCAGTGTTAATGTTATAGCGCTAAGAATTTCTATAGTCTAGCCAAACGATTATGATAGATCCACTAAACTGGGACTCGAACCTTCGCCTTACAAATTATTATATTATTAGGAATTCAGAACAATAAAACTAAAATTCTGTACCTCAATTGGGAAAATAGTGTGAGGTAACATATTAACTCATTTATATTAGAATTAATACACTTACGCCTAAGTAACAATACTAAGCATCTGTGAACGAAAGCTTTTTAAAATGTAGCTTACTTCTACTTAAGAAAAAGCAACTCAAAAGTTATGGTTAAGACACTTCTATTTAAACCGTTAAGTGCTCCTTTTACAAAAGTAAGCTTTAGTGTAGAGGGTTTTAATTAATTTTGAAGCGATTACTTACTGTTCAAAGATAGTAATAGTAAATACATATATAAACTAGATAATATATTTTTAGAAGTAATTCCGACGCAAATTCTAAAATATTAAACGCTATAGTCCTTAACACAGGCAGTGTACATATACAGATATCAATAGGCTATTCAATCAATAGGCTCAAATAAAAAAAAAATATGATATTAATTTCACTAATTTTTAAATTCAATCATTTTAAATACATATTTTACAGTATTATCATCTTCGTCAGAAATAGTTCGACATAATGATAAATTACATAAAAAAAGTAGTTGCTTATAAGGTTTTTGCCTTGGTGAGCTTTCATCGTTAAAGTGATGAGGGCAGACGTGACGATACAGGTTCATATCCGCATCCGGAAGCTCCTGCCTGGATGATAGAACATTTTCACCGGCTTGCCACCCCTCCACCTTGTGTTAGCCGTTTGTCAATGATTCACGATTTCCTCACTGTTGTCCGCTTGAGATATAGTGACTGTGTCTTTATTGTTACATTTTTGTGTGAATTGGATTTATATTTGGGACAGATAAAAATCTGATTTCAGGACATCCGTATTCTTTTACAGATGAAAAAAATACATCAAAATATTTTTATGTAATTTATAGTAAACATGATTAGGGATGAAACTATGACTAACTTAAAGTGCACCTTGTGAATAGGTGGAGTTTCTTATAACTTTAAAATGAAATAGATCAATCAAATTTATTAACTGTGCTTGAGTGTCATATGTCACCCCCAGGATTGCAGTTATGGAGGATGAAAATAGTTACCCGATAGCGCCCGAGTAGTTTGCGGCACCTGCCCCGTTACCGAGCTTGTCGGATCGGAAGAGTTCTAAACCCCTTCCGGTTATGCTCCGCCATCTCCTTTGTAAACATAACATGCTCGCAGAAAAAGACGACGGAGTTCCACGCAGCGCGCTCCGTATCATGGCCGCAACCATACTACCGAGCGACAAAATCCCCACTCTGGGGGCCGCCACAGGATCACGCCTCGGCACCCCACACGCCGGATATTCTGCAAGCGTATGGAGCGCGGTGTCCGAAGTCCGCGGTGACACTTAGGCGTTGGCTCCTTACAGATCAGACACAGGTGATCACCGAAACAATCTCTTCCAGTGATCACCTGCGCTAGCCGATATGAGAAGGTCCCGTGACGCCTCTCGAGCCAATACTCCATACTCCACTTACCGCCACAATAATGGCGTGCCAACGCTCGGCTCTTTTGTGTTTTGTACTCCTACAAGAGCTGCTGGTAGAGCTGGGATTTCTGAGCTTCGATGACTCTGACCCAGCTCGAGATTCACTCCACGGCTTGGACAACCCCGGCCGTGGCCCACAGGGTTACCTCGCGGAGCGTTCTACCGCACGCCATGACAAACGTGTCATCCGCATAACATGTGACGGTGACACCCTGTAAAAATACACCGCGAAGAACCCAATCGTAGCCAATGTTCCACAGGAGCGGCTCTAAGACCTGAACCCTGCGGAACACCGCACGAGATTTCACATCGATGAATTGCACCCCTAAGTACAATCCGTAGTTTTCAAGTCATTAGTAATTTTATACCTACTCAAAAAAGGTCATACATTGACTGGACACTTCTTTGATGAGCCACTTTTAAGTTGATTTTATCACGTTTCGGAATGACTAAGCATGTAATATAAATTTAATCACAATAAAAGCAAAAGTAACTAAATACGTATCGATTATAGTCGAAGTTTCTAAAAGCGAACACAAGCTATTTGCATCGTAAATTCACCTTGATAATGCAAAGTCATACACTCTAAAACTAATTCCCATCATAATGGCGTTCAAATGAATAAAGTACCATGAATAGGGTGGAACAGACTAACTAGTGAGTTGCAGGAGGCTACTACTATTATCCGATGCTGATAAGCTGGTTGTTAACATATCGTGGTTTCTCAGTTAATTGTCACCTCTTCACCGGTAGATATCTAAACGGCTCTATTGAAAACTACGCATATATATTGTGAATTGGCTCAAAGCCAGGGATTATCCTCGACTCTGGTGCAATATTTGTGTCTCACGTAGCCGGCACTATTGAGGGGATCGAAAAACTTTTCTAATATTCTGGTTTGAGACGAAAACACTAACTTGGTGAAGATTTTACTGCTGATCACGCAAATATTTGTATCATGTGAGATTTTGATGTACATTTATGATATGAGTCCAGTACGCTTAACCACTAGATGGTTAGAGGCACCGATAAAGGTACTTATGAGGAGTTATATACATTGTTGTGCACGTTAGTCTACTTAAATTAAATGTTGAACTTAGAATTTAAGCAATTAACTTTTTTTCTTATGTAGCTATCAAAAACTATTTAGTCGACCGAGTAAAACAGTATTTGAATTTGTATAAACACCATAATTTAAAATTTAAACAATCTGCTTGTAGTTTGTTTATTGTGACGATGTCCTTGAATTTCAACGGTGAATATTATTTTCCATCAACGAAGTTAAAAAATACCTTTCAGTGTCGGAGTGTCGGCTTGCAATCAATCTAAACATAATTCAGTTATGTTCAACAAAGAAACCGTTGTACAGAATTGTAATTTTGTTTATTACCCAGCTGTGTTTAGATGGTTTGTATAATTTGTCAAAGCTAATTGAATTTATCGAGGACCACGGTACAAAGGCGCGATTAGTATTATACTAATGGATGCACGTAAAGGGTAAAATTCTTCATCTGATAGCATTGATTCCTGTATTTCATACAAATATAATCAGAACTCTACACATCTAATACATTGCAACAGCCGTTACCAAATTGGCTATTCATACTTTATACATACAAATTAATAAAAATAAAATTTGATAAAGTGTGTTTGAAACTTCAAATTAACAGCTTTTCATTGTATATTGAAGTATATACGGGACTCATATCAAAAAATCTATTTCTTAGTCCGTCTATATGTCGACCTGACTATCTATGTATTACGCTTTCGAATCTATACCGCTGCACTGATTTTAATAAAATTTATCAAGAGATACTTTCATTCAAAAGGAAGGACATGCTCGTAGGCTACTGTTTACCGCGATAATACATATACGCACGTATATAAATAAATAAATATTTCGGACATCTTACACACAACGCCATCTAGTCCCAAACTAAGCAGAGCTTGTATTATGGACACTAAAAAACTGATATAAATACATAAACATACTTTTTTTTGTAAATACATACATATTATACATAGAAAACACCCAGGTTCCGAAACAAATATTTGTGGATTACACAAATATTTGGTCTGACCCGAGAATCGAACCCGAGACTTTTATCAGCAGCCGCAGCATCCGCTAACCACTAGACCAACAAGGCAGTCGAAATAGCAGAGGCACATTCGTTTAACATTGTGGTACTACAGATATTATATTGTGAAGTTAAGATATACCCTGCAGCAACTATATAACACTACAAACACACTGTCATCTCCCCACGGTGTCGTATAAAATGACCACACGATTATTCAACTGTTAGCCGGTTTTGTTCAAACTTGTACTCTCCAAACATAACCTTTTGCAATTTTCCAAGTTGTTAGCGAAATCACAAACTATATAAAGGCTTGGTGGTGATTTATATGTATAGATAACCATTACTATATTTTTATGCCTTATCATACAACTACTGCTGAATTACTTTGTTGTTGTTGTAGTTTTCGACGACCTAATGAAGGTCATTGGAAGCCGTTTGATGCAGACAGTACAGGACCGATCACTGATGCAAACTATGAGGGAAACCTACTTCAATAGTATACATCTTTCAACTGAGATAGTGAGGTCCTCATTTGATACGACCCACGCAAAATTAAATTACATTAGGTCCACAGCACACTAGCTACTTTCAGCATAGGCAATCGGCTACTAGTCGCTTTTAGAAGCTAAATAGAAGCTAAATGACCGAACGTTCCACACCGCACACTTAAAACGCAAAACGCGGAGGTTGAGTCGCTTTTCAGAAGCACGACACAGCAGCTGAACGCTACTTTCCGCACACATTCGGATGCCAGTAGCATCGATTTGGCGTCGGAAAATTATAGACAACACTACAGCCGACGCGATCCAGGCATCTGAGCAGTCGCTAAAACGCGCGTTTCCGATAAAGTGTTCGAACGCAGAAAGTCGCGAATGATGCACCATGACGCGCGATTTTGATATCGCGATCGAACGCAGGAAGTCGCTAAAACGCGATGCAGCATAGATGCAGTCGCCAAATCGCCGATCGCCGATGCTAAAAGTAACTGGTGTGCTGTGGCCCTTACAACTCTTACAGTTCTATTCTGAATAATTTAAATTTCAAAGATAGTTTGATTGTTTTTCTGTGACTTTCCGATGTGTTATCACTGCTGTTGCTCTCGGTGTAGAGGTGTTACAGTAGTGGGTGTATGGAAGTAATTAGAAACGATACTTATTTCTGTAATGATACAAATATTATATTATAGAAGCCATATATACCATAAAATATAAATAAATAAATATTTTGGACATCTTACACACGTCATCTAGTGTCAACCGAAGCAGAGCTTGTATTATGGGTACTAGACAACTGATATAAATAAGTAAACATGCTTTTTTCTTGTAAATTCATACATATTATTCATTGAAAACACCCAGAATTCGAGAAAAATATTTGTGGATCAAACAAACATTTAGACCAACTCAGGCATCGAACTCTTGATCAATTGCCGCATACGCTAACCACTAGACCAACAAGGCAGTAATTAATTATATTAATATCCGTCAAATATTAACCAACAAATGTAGATAGAAATTGCAAACAATTAATATATCTGAAAATTTACACGTATTCTAATTAAATATGTATATACTCGTAGCGAGCAACTAATATTATTTCTAGTTGTCATTGACATCTGAAAGGTGATTCAGTTATTTGCATTTCGAAATATGCATTTTATTACGACACCATTTTTATCTCGGTGTTTGCATATTAAGTTTACAAAATATTTTAACGAAAATTGTAGAATTTTAGTGCATTAGAAACACTCAAGTGAACAGTAAAAATTAAAATGGCTTGTGAAATGCAAAATACACTAGTCGCCGTTCAACTCAGTTAACTCGATTCTTTTTGGCAAACAAAATTGTACATTGAAATGAAAATATATTTCGACTATAAACTCTCCCGCTGGACTAGCTTCATGGCGTTTAGTGCTGATATATTCTTATATTTTTCGGTAAATATGCAAAAAACTTAGAATTTTATAACTAGAACACACATACACTGAGTAAATTCAAATTTGTGGAAAAGCCAAATATACACATTATGGTTTCGTATGTTATTTTGCATGTTTGTATGTAAACTTTCATCTTGAGGCACTACGGGATCGACGAGAATATAAATTGATGTGGAGAGCCTTCGACAACGCCTATGTGAAATAATGATGATAAATCTATTATCGATCTCATAACGATGTATGATAAACTGTTTGTTTAATTGTTTATTCTTAGACATAGGCGAAAACTTTTTCAAAAATTTTAATGAGTTCTGGTAAACCTGAATTCAAAATTCACAGAACTGGTATGTAAAATGTGGAAAAATATATCCCTACTAATATTATAAATGCGAAAGTAACTCTGTCTGTCTGTCTGTTTGTTAAGCTTTCACGCCTAAACCACTGAACCGATTTTGATGTGGTATGAAGATAGCACTGAACTTGGGAAAGGACAAAGGATACTTTTTATAGCGAAAATAAGGGTAAAAGGGGTTGAAATAGGGGACGAAAGTTTGTATGGCAGTTCCTTATTGTCAAACATAAAAACATTTAAGATTGTTCAATCTACCCTTACCATGTCGCGCGATATAACCGAATTCCACGCGGGCGAAGCCTTTGGCGGAAAGCTAGTATATACTTAATAATCCGACCGATTTCGGCCATGGCGACCACTTCGACTTGGCGCTGATGCGCCCGGAGATGGCTTGTATAGGCGATATAATATATATATAGCTGAATTATGAAGCGTGTTCTTTCTTTGTTCAGGTAAAAATTGATATCATTTTAATATTAGGTCTTTACCTATGAAATTGCCTTTCTTCGTACTGGTCATTTCAAATAAAAAAAAGTTTGTAATGGCTCTGTATTCTAAATTCAAATTATTTTGTTTTAAAACCATGACATTCTATTTACAAACTCAGTCTTTTGTTTTTTGATTAGCGTTGATTTTCATTACATTTGAACATTTTTCGTTATAATGGATACTTTAAAAATTCGTGTAATTATGGAATATGATGATGATATATCGGTCGTGTCCCCAACGCGACACAAACGGCACGTAACATCAAAAACGTTGACGGAGAGGACTGTACAAACGATCGCACAACCCGTTATTGGTTTTCCCGGTTCCGTCCTGGAAATTTTGACTTGAAAAATGAAGCTCGTGGTCGTCCGGAGACTTTGGTTAACAAAAATGAATTAAAGGCGATTGTGGAAGCTGACGAAACTCAATCTACAGCTGAACTAGCAGCAGCTCTGAATGTAAGCATCAAAACAATATTGATCCATTTGCGACAAATTGGCAAGGTAAAAAAGCTTGATAGATGGGTGCCCCACGACCTTAACGATCGCCAGCGCAACGTACGCGTCTAGACCTGCCTTGCGCTGCTCAAAAGGCAAAGAAATGAAGGAATATTAAAACGAATTGTTACATGCGACGAAAAATGGATTCTGTTCGACAATCCAAAGCGCTCAGCAAGTTGATTAGACTCTGGTTCAGCACCAAAGCAATGCCCTAAACCAAAAATAACCCCTAAAAAGGTGATGGTCACTGTTTGGTGGTCTAGTGCTGGTGTGATTCACCACAGATTTTTACAAAACGTCATGAGCATTAATGCAGATGTGTTCTGTGAAGAACTGGAGAGAATGATGGAGAAGCTTGCACATCTGCAACCAACCAGCTTTTGTCAATCGGTCGTCCCCACTGCTCATTCACGACAACGTGCGATCCCATACTGCGCTACAGTCTCCAAGCTGCAAGAGCTGGGATTGGAAGCTCTCCCTCATCCGCCATACTCACCAGACCTTGCACCTACCGACTATTGCTTTATCCAAAATGTAGACAACTTTTTATTGGGTAAAAAATTCAATTACCGAGAGGCAGTACAAAATGCCTTTGAAGAGTTTGTTGCCTCCCGTCCAGCTGATTTTTACAAGAAGCCCTTCTTAGAATCAATAAACTGCCCATGCGTTGGCAAAGATGCGTCGATTGCATGGGTGATTACTTCGAACAAGAACAAAATAACAGAAATAAAAAAGTTTGAAAAAATAAGTACTTTCACTTATTGCATACAAAACGGCAATTTCATAAGTAAAGACCTACTATAATATTTTCAGATTAAATTTGATCTAAAAGCTAATTTATAATACCAACTCTTATGAGTTATTCGTATGAAGGCAATGAAGTGTAAAATGTTTAGTGTTTTTTTCTTTGTTACATGAGCTTAAAATTATACCTAGTCTGGTCCAACTAGACATTCGAGGTTACAATTATTTGAAAAAAGTGAAAGACATCATTTTAAATGAAATGTTAAAGGGTCACATCAACCCTAAATTTGTAAAAGATATTTATTCTAATCCTTTTAGTGAGCCCAATTTACAACTATTTATTTATATATTTATAGTATATATTTTCATTTTTGAATGGTTCGTATACTGATAAATGAAGCTCATAGATTTTTTATGTCCCAATTATAACTCTTAACTGATCAAAGTTATTATAATCAGTATTGGGTAACAGTACTAAACTTTGACTACAGCGTCAGATGCCATATATATACAGTTGTACTATTATTGAATCAATTGAGTGAAGTCTAGTACAGTAACTAATAGAAGCTTCGGTAGAGGTTATGAGAGACAGTGAGACCTTCTCTATCGTTGGTGAATTTTTTAGATCGTATTGATGTTGCGCTTAAAAGTTATTTTTAAGTTGTTTACTGGTTGAAATACTTTGACTGTTTCAGAGTTCGGGCTTTAATAAATATATTTTAACGTTATGGAAAACTAGAATAATTTCTGTGTACCTATTGTTTAAACTCATTCAGTACATAATGATAAATAAATATTTCGGACATCTTACACACAACATCATCTAGTCCCAAACTCAGCAGAGCTTGTATTATGGATACTAAACCACTGATATAAATACATACCCATACTTTTTTTTATGTAAATACATACATATTATATATAGAATACACCCAGACTCCGAAACAAATATTTGTGGATCACACCAATAAATTTGGTGCGACCCAGGAATCGAACCCGAGACCTCTAGATGAGCAGCCTCATACGCTAACCACTAGACCACAAAGGCTGTCAAATATGATATTTCCATATATTTATATAAACATGCCTAAATATAATTATAGGTAACACACAATAGGTATAGAACATACCAAAAAATCTGAGATTTTGACAAAAACAGCTGTCGAAATGTTTCAATAGTTTTTGGATTATGTATTGTCCCCAGAAGAAGGCCAATACGACACGTGTTCTGTACCGCTGAGACTGGACCCAGTAGTCACTCGTCCCACGCGGTTCTCGTACGTGATGTTACTGCGCTATTCGCTCTCCGCACCTCCGACACTGATCTATTGAATCATTTCACCGATTGTGGTCGGAATAATACGGATGTTCTGCCATTATATTACTAGTTTGTACTGATTGTCCTGTAGCCAATGAATTCGTATTCGTATAATCTATTCAATACAACGTACCGTGAGAATTAACTGTATTTGATAGACATGTAAATAGATAAATTAATAAAAATAATATTATATTATTGTAACCAGAGAACATAAAGCTAGATCAAAACGAAAGTGAAAAACATAGAACAGTGCCATCTACCGAAGGAATACTGAACCACAAAGTGAACACGGAATGAACTTTACGGAGTAACTCCTAATCCTGATTCGCGATAGAGAAATTCTCGCGCTGATCAGCATATATACAACATCCAAACATCAACCGTTGGGCAGTGGCCTACCAGACATGATCCTTCCTACCCTGGTCAGAGAATCCTCCCTTTGGGACGGACCCGACACCTGTCCCTCGATACAATATCCGTCCCTCTACACGATATCCGTTTCTCCACAGTGGTGACCTCGACGTGATTAGAAGCAGCCTTTAAGGAAGCTGATCAGCAGCGCCATCTTGTTCACTCCCTAGCGATGACCGTTGTCAACCAAGTCTCAACCAGCCAGCAATCAGGGCCTCGACAGGGACGACACGCAGGATCTGATTGCTACAGCCTGGTTATCCCTACGACCTCATCAGCGTCTCGGCACAGGTAAGCAGAACATCTCTCTCCCGTCTACGCAACAGCCAGCCACTACGCAGCAACCACCCCGACTCACTGGGATATTCACCGCAGCATCGCGCACCACACACCCGACTCGCTGGATTCAGCGGACTTCAGCCCTGACTCACTGGGACTAGTGACATACGGTTCCTACTGGCACGCTCAACAATAGAGCTGACTCATCAGCTGTCTGTTCTCTATTGTTAAACGTAGTTAAACATCAGCGTGGCTCTACTACCTATTAATGTGCAGTTATGATTAAACATCTAAATCCTGTAGACATTAACTACTTTTTTAGGAGTTTTCCTAATAAAAGAAAAAGAAAGATGAATTGAAAGATGACCGCATCAGCTGATTTAAAAACCCACAGAGGCACTTCGCATTTCTTAAAGAATTATAAACAACAAGGTTCATACTCGCGTCGTGGTATTGAGATCTATTTCTATTCTTTTTTTTAGACAACTCCCGCATTAGGAATATAAATTCCTGTGTCGCGGGGGACTTTACAAACATACATGAAACGGACACAAAGGACACCCAGACTCAGAACAACAAATTGTGAATCACACAAAGTGTTGTCCTACGTGGGATTTGAACCCACGACACTTGGCGTAGTAGGAAGCGGCGTGGCGACCGCTTAAGCCACTAGGCCAACCGTGCAGTCTACTGTACATACTACGAGTATGAAAAGCATACGATGTTTAACTCTGCATTACAAGCATATAAACGAGTGCATTTAAAAAACTAATTTTAAAACTATGGAAGCTTGAAAAGATTAAATAAATGCATTAATAAACGATTTTAAAGCTCAGCATTTAAAAGTGGCATCGGTGGGCAAAAAACTAAAAATGCCCAGTTGCATTTCAAATTAACCCTTTTTTTTTTTAACGTGTGGAAATCCCCACGGACCGTCACCCCACCGGGGCTCTCGGCGGGGCGGTGTGTCGGACTCGAACCGACTAAAACCACACGGTGTGACCTCTCTGCGCCTGTGTTTGGAAGGGATCCAGGTAACTGTTTTCTCCTTCTGGATCCCTCCCGGCGCCTGCCCGCACTGTTGCGGGCGCCATCTCCTGTACTCTCTATTTGGGCGACGTCCGGTCACACGCGGACGCCACCCCCTCGCGGCTGGCCACTACAGCGGATGGACGGGGAAACCCGTCCCGTCCACCCGCGGCCACACTCAGGGCGGCATGAGGCGCAGGTAGGCGCGCCTCCGCCGCCCGGGGCGCCGGCGGCGGATCGGGTCCGAGTGGAGGTCATCCTCCCGGGCCTTCTCCGCCGCCTCCTTCTGCGAGATTACGTCCTCGCAGAAGGTTGCGACCGCGGTAAAACAACTGTCGCTACCGGCCATGGAGCGGACTACGACCGGCAGCGAGAGTTCCTCTCCGATGACTGCAGTGAGGGCCCGGCGCTGCGCCGCCCATGCGGGGCAGACCGCCAGCGTGTGCTGGGCCGTGTCCTCACTGCAGTCGCAGTGGTGGCAGGCGGGACTCAATTCCCTCCTCGCGACCGAGTGCAGATACTTTCCGAAGCAACCGTGCCCGGAAAGCACCTGCGTCAGCCGGAAGGAAAGGGTCCCGTGCTGCCGCCCTGCCCACTCGGTGATGACCGGCTTTAGAGCCTCCACGGTGGCGAAGCCAGCGCGTGGAGTCTCCAGCCGGGAAGACCATCTAGCCAAGGTGGCTCGACGAGCGGCTTCGCGCCACTCGCGCACGTCCTCGGGCGGAGGGCGGATGCCCCTCTCCGCCCGGAATTCAGCCACTCGTCGATAAACTTCGGCGAGCACTTCCGCCTCCAAATCCCACGGGGGTGTTCCGGCCAAGGCGCAGGCCGCTTCGGTCGACACCGTGCGGTATCCGCGTATGGCTCTGACCGCCAATATTCTCTGGGGGCGCCAGAGGCGCGCCCTATTCTGGGCGGACAGAGCCGCCGCCCACACCGGTGCACCGTACAGTGCCATCGACCGGACCACCCCCGTGTACAGCCGCCTAGTGGGAACACTGGCCCCGCCCAAATTGGGCAAAAGTCGCCCGAGGGCGGAGGCAGTGTCCACCAACTTTGGGGCTAGCTGTTTGAAGTGCTCGTCGAAGAGCCACCTTCCGTCTAGGACCAGACCCAGGTACCTCATCTGGGCCCGGACCGGTACGAGAACCGAGTTGACCTCAATCGAGGCGCCGGCGGGTGGACCACGACGGGGCCCGTGAAAGAGTAGGGCCTCCGTCTTATCCAGGGCCACCCGCAGACCCAGCGCCTCGATGCGCCCGACCACCATGGACACTCCAGTGGTGGCCAGGCGCGCCGCCTCCTGGAAGTTAGCCCCCCGGGCCGTGACTAAGGTGTCATCCGCGTAGCAGATTACACCCAGCCCGGGGGGGAGACGCCCTCTTAGGGCCCAGTCGTATCCCATGTTCCACAGGAGTGGTCCTAAGACAGACCCCTGTGGAACACCGCACGACATGGCCCTGCGTCTCAAAACGCCATCTCGGTCCTCGTACATGACGGTTCGCTCCTCAAGATAGTCTGCCACCAGCCGCCTCAGGTACTCTGGCACCCCGTGGTAGCGGAGTGCTTCCCCGATGCAGCCGAATGGCAGACTATTGAAGGCGTTGGCGATGTCTAAGGACACCGCCAACACCACTCCGCCGCCTCTCACGGCCTCTTCGGTCACGGCCCTAAGGCGCATTACGGCATCGATCGTCGAACGCCCCTCTCGGAAACCGAATTGGGCGTCCGACAGATCGGGGCCGACCTCGCAGAGGTGCCGGACGATGCGGGCAGAGAGTATCCTCTCAAAGAGTTTACCCGCCTCGTCCAGCAACACGATAGGCCTATAGGCCGTGACCGAATCGGCAGGCCGTCCCGGCTTCCTCAGCAGGACCAGCTTCCCGCATTTCCAGCGCTCAGGGAAGCGTCCGGACGCCAGGCTAGCGTCCAACACCTCCCTGAGGTGGTCCGACATGTGATCGAGGGCTCGGGCCATCACTCGGGCTGGAACCCCGTCCGGCCCGGGGGCGGTGTTCTTGGATCGAATCCGTAGAACAGCCGCCCCTACCTCCGAATCCCTGACGGGCGGAACTTCAACCTCGCTACCCCCGTCGTCTTCGGCTGATGCAGCCATCGACGGGGGTGTGTGTTCCGCCCGCTGCGGGAATAGGCCCTCGACCACTTCCTGCAGGAAGCTGGGCTGGAGAGTCTCCGTAAGGGGGGGGCCCGACGTGCGGAGCTTGTTACGCACCGCACGGTAAGGGCGACCCCAGGGGTCACGCTCGAGACTCTCCAGCATCTCCTCTCTACTGACATCCTTGGCGCGGCAGATGGCCAGCCTCAGAGTTTTCCGAGCTTCTCGGTACTCCTCGTGAAGCCGCTCCACCTCCTCACCGACCCCGCGGTGACGTCGCCTGCTACTAGTTAGGGACCTCCGGGCACGAACGCACGCCGCACGGAGGTCCGCCAACTCCTGGGACCACCAGTAGACCTCCTTCCTCGGAGGCCGACACCCACGAACGCGGGGCATGGCCGCATCGCAGACCCGCGTTAGCGCGTCAGCGAAGCGGCCAGCTCCCACGTCGACCCCCTCGGTCGGGGCCCGCGGAGACAGCCAAGCGTTAAGAATGGCCGCCTCCTCCAGTAGGTCCCTATCGAGCCTGGCGACAGCCCACCGCGGGAAGCGGGAAGGGCGCCGCGCCGCGTGACCCCTACTGGGGTCCTGGGACCGGGAGAGCTCAAATCGGATATAGAGGTGATCCGAGAGCGTCTCAACCTCTTCCAGGACACACCAGTTCCTTACTCGTGCGGCGACTGCAGGGGTAGCGAACGAAAGGTCCACTATCGACCCCCCCTGCTGTCGCACGCACGTGTTGGTGGAGCCCCTGTTCAGCAAACAGAGGCCCACCGAAGCCGCCCAGTCCATTACGGCTTCGCCCCTGGCGTCCGTCGCCGGGGAACCCCACGCAATGGACTTTGCGTTGAAGTCCCCCAGCACGAGGACGTGCCCAGACGCCAGTCGCCGCATCGAGGTCTCCAAGTTGTTAAGGAAGACCTCGAAGTCGCTCAGACTCCGGTTGGGGGAGAAATATACACCATAAATGGTGACTCCCCCCCACTCAGCGGCAACATATCCCGTACCCTTGTCTCTTAGCGACAAGGGCGGGGAATGGGCCGCCGTGGAGCCGACGACTGCCACGGAGCCGTCCCAGTCACCCATCCAGTTTGGACGGGGAGGAACGTAGTAAGGCTCCGCGACTACGGCCAGACCTACCGACCACTGTGCCATGGTTTGCAGGAGGAGGTCCTGCGCCGCGGCACAGTGGTTGAGGTTCGTCTGGACCAGGAGGCTGGAGACTCGATCCATTATCGGACCGTGTCTCCAACCCCCTCCATGGGCTTCGGATTTCAAATTAACCCAAGCCAACCTTTTCGAAAGCGAATTCAAATTTTTCAGTGGACACAGTAAAAACGCTCATGAAACTGCGGGTGAACGCGGGACGTCGCGTTTATTGGGACAATGAAATTAGCATAGTAATGAAAAATATTGGTCGGTTGTTCGCTTCTGTCGCTGTGCCTTCTCACCCAATTTATCACTTGAGAACAAAATTACATAGCATGTTTACAGCGAATGTCACTAAATAAAACGAACTCTTTTATACGGTACACAATTTATCGTATCGCTAGAAACTTTAGTTCCTAATCATTTCTTTGAATTGTATACAATGGGATTATTATTTAGTAATTCATCTTTAACCCAACTGTCATTAGTCAATCTTTAACGTTATATTATTGCTCGACACAGGAAGAAAGAGCCGAACCTTTTAGTTAGAAAATATATGTTGACTATATACATTATGTCTAAAGCGGTACTTGCAAGGCCAGTACGTCTTGTCGTGAAGAGGAAGGGAGAAATTAAAGTACATAGTTTAAAGAATTCATCAGAACACTCAGAAACCATATAACTACATATTTAGGTTTCACAAGTCTTCGATAGAGACATGCATATCATATAAACTTATGAATGTATAATAACAAGTAGTGTTTATATGATAGATAACTATCAAAAACTTTATTAGAATCTGGTTTAACTTGCCTTTAATCTTTATTAAGTCTCTGTTATAAATTTTGTTGTATTTGACTGACATTTCCTTAACAAAGTAAACTTCAGTCCTACCTTTGTGAGTACAAAAGAAATCACGTCCGAAAGCACTTAAAAGAAATTGAGAAATTACATTAAAATATTGAAAGTAAAAAAGACAAAATAACTCTTTTTCTTCGTTTTGAATTGATTTAGGTAAAAGGGAGCATGAGGTAAAATGGTAATTAAATTTGATCTCAGTAAAAACGGTAGAAAGATGATTTTAAGCGAGATGGAAACCGAGATCGCAATTAAAATATTGAAGCAAACGTATTCTTATAAATAATTTTAGGATGAAATAAGTTCGTCATTATTTTATTTTAAACAAGCATTTTGTGATTTTATAAATTTTATAAAACTGAAAATTATGATTAAATAAAGATCGATCATATGTTAGATATTGTTTATTAGCGTTCGGTTATAAAAACCGAACGCTAAATACAAGCTCGGGTTAGTTTGGGATCACACGACTGATTGTGAGATTTTTGCAGATATTATTTATTAGTATAATGCAATTCCAATACTACTGAAACAATAGTAGAAAACATGAAATTTTCCTATTTAACACACCTCTAGCTATTTTTTAGAGAATAAGAGACGAAAAAACAAAACGTCAATGCATAAAAAGCTAGATTATAAATTTTTGAAGTAGCTTTAATTGAATATAAATAAAAAAAAAATTATCAAATAACCTATTCACTGCAATCCCTACTTCCCTACTAATATTATAAATGCGAAAGTAACTCTGTCTGTCTGTCTGTCTGCTACGTTTTCACGCCTAAACCGCTGAACTGATTTTGATGAATTTTGGTATAGAGATAAATGGGACCTCGGGAAAGGACATAGGCTACTTTTTACCGCGAAACTCGTGGGTGGAGCCGTGGGCAAAAGCTATTGTAAAAATATTTTAAATAGCGTTATATATGCAACGTTGTTAATGCAACAATACACTCAGACCTCTGACACATTGTCAGCTAGTAAGATGGAAACTATGTAAGCACATAAAAACCTAGATGTCAGCTAAAGAACATGATTCTTATATGATGTAAATATAATATTGGTTGTAAACTTCACTGTGCTAAGATTTGGCTTAATTTTAACTAAAATTTTACAGTATTTTTATTATATACTATGCAATGATTTTTAGGGTCATTTAATATATACATAATTACTATTTAGTATTTTATATTAAACTCAAGGTGCACAACATACTATGAAATGATTTTCAGAAATCCAAAAAGTATTGTATAATCACTCCTTTGTATTTTATAGTAAATCTACTAGCTTTTCTTAGATTTTGATAAATTTTAACTCATTTTTGCAGTATTTTTTTACATACAATGAAATGGTTTTTAGAAGTCCAAAAAGTAATATATAATTACTATTAATACATTTTATAATAAATCTACCAAAGGTGTACATGTATGTATAGCCTTCTATAAAATTTACCTGTATCAATTCTTTAGTAAAGTTGCAAACCTATGAAATTTGAAATAAAAATTTGCATACTTTTATAGCTACTAAGTCGCTCGTGCCTGACGACGGCAGGCAAACATTGAAACTCTATAATTTTACAACACACATAAAATTGCTGTAACCCTTAACTTCAAAGGTTTTATCGAAACATGCCAGAATCAATTTGTTGAAAATCTTAAAAGTCACGTTCTAAGAACGGCTTCACGCATAATCCACAGATTCCTTTAATGAATGAGCTTCATAAAAGCTTTTTGGTTTATTGTAAACAAAGTAAGAATTCATTAGCCGCGCTGAAGTAATGGCGCGGGGCGTCTAGTACGTGACTCTCAGGTGATAAAACTGGAACACGACGTTCAAGGGCTCGTCGGGTCCTAATATTATTAGATGGAATTTTCCATCTTGACTTTCATGAGATTGAAAGTAGACTACTTAAAACAGTTTCCCCTTGACGCCTTATTTTACTACCGATATTTATTTTAACTGAAAATATTACTTTTCGTATACTTTTAATACTTTTCTATTACAATAACTTTACTCGTTATTTTTTCTAAAATAAAATTTTCTTTAGTTTTTTTATTTTTTACTTGAACACAGAGAAAAAATAACGTCATATTGAGATGGTAGACATTTTTGATCTTTAAATTGTCCTATCAAAATATAATACTAGTTATAGCTATATATGCTAGCGGCGCCGGATAATGACTCTGCACCTGTTAACTTTTGTATTATTGTCGTTGGTATTATATATACAATTTACAATAATAACATTTAATATTTGAATACAAATGTTTATCCCTTGATTTGTCAAATCATTATTTTATGTGAGCTCCTGGCGTGTCATATTATAATGATTCGTATTTAAACTATTCTAAGAACATTTTCGTCAAATGTACGCTTTTGATAAATAAACCGGTAATCTTTTCCGCCTCGCTCAAATTGAATTTATAGTCAACAAAGCTGTTTCGTAGAGACCGCGAAAAGATAAACTGAGATTTGCCAGAGAGCAATTAAAACTTTACCTTAGAACTAACTTCGTTAGCATTCTAGTGTTGCCGAGGAGGGATTATAAACGCAGTCAAGAAATATGTTCGCCTTACTTTTGAGGGCGTAACCGTGGATCCGGGCGACCGACTGGTAAATTAAAGCTGAGAAATACAACACTAATGAAAATGTCTTATGTAAATTTACACTCAGGCAAATAATGAGCCCAGTACAAACTAACCCGAATCAACTTTAGTATTTGGTTTTATACTCACTATAATGTGTTAAGTAAATGTTTAATTATGTACCAGTTAATATAATTTGCAATGAAAACAATTTTAAGATGTGAATTTTGAAATTGATGAAAGTGTAAGTTTTAGTATCTTATAATAAGGGGTTCATTAATGCCTTACAATACTGACTTTTCTTTTTTTATATGTGATCCTGTCCAGGTGATTTCTCTGCTTCATGGAAAACATGGTACAATCCAAGAGAAGTGCTTCCAAATCGATGCTTTAATTGCAGATGCATACAATGTAGAGACCTAAACTATGACTGCCTATAGATGAGATGTTGAGATATGCTTGTACATCATTTTTTTCCCTGAAAATGAAACACATATTCAATATATATTAAGCATGTTTCAGTAGAAGCAATGGTTGTCAGAATGGACGGCCACTATTTTATCTTAAGGGTGTTAATCCTGAGCTCCGTTCTTATCTATCAGTTTCGTAGTGAAACGGTCTTTAGAGCCTTTGTTAAAAAAAGGTTTTTTACAGACAGAAAAAGCGTAATGAATTATTTTTAGGTTCAGAATTATTTTCAAAGAAATGGTTTTCGGGAAACGCATTTACCAGGATATTGTATCTACGAATTTCACCTTTTAGACTCAAATCTCTGCTGTTTAACTACTAGTATAAATATTCTTACAGTTACAATTTTCATATTCTTCTATAGTAAAATAACAGATTATTTAAAAAAACTTAGACATATTGCTTTCCGAACAACTTTTGGTAAACTTATTCCGAGAAATACTATTTAACGTACTTGTTTGAAATGTGGTCCCATTGTTGGCGTTGTAACTAAGGAAATATGAAAACAACCAACAAA
The DNA here is from genome assembly GCA_932526445.1 of Phragmatobia fuliginosa. Lineage (NCBI taxonomy): Eukaryota > Metazoa > Arthropoda > Insecta > Lepidoptera > Erebidae > Phragmatobia > Phragmatobia fuliginosa. The sequence goes on along the minus strand of OW052074.1, from coordinate 9,382,306 downwards.
TACAACTTACTTCAATGTTTCTAAGACATGCTATTGATACTTATGGCTATACTAATGGCGATGGTGTAAAAAATGATTTGAATAAATCCAAGTCATACCATAAACGTCACATACATTTTGACTTTAAAAGCATTTATTACATTATATTTTTCTTAAGTCACTTCGTTATGGAAATCGGATATTCATTATTATGAACTTCCACTTTTAGGAAATATTCGTAAATTATGTCGCCCGCATTGAAACCATATCTTTATTTTGGTACACACAGCAACACCGGCTATTATACTTAGCTTACAACTCAATAAAAGTATTTTACGCTCAAATATCCACCTTAAGAATAAAACTTAAGGTCTAAAATGTTATGGAGTAAGTTTGGAACGATATAAAAGTTGTTGCTCCGTGGTAGGTAGTTCTGTACGGCAATTATTGGCACGTGCACGTTTCTCAATACCTTACTATTTCTAGTCTTGGCTGTTGTTGAGAGTAAGTATATAACAGAACAGAGGTGTATAAGTCATTTGGCATGTTACTTCATACGTACTGAGGAACTTAATTAGAGAAAATAAATGATCATAAAAGAATATAAATGTGGTTTATTACTTATGTCGCTGAATGAAAATTAAGCAGGCGTGTCTTCTAGGGATTATTAAAAAGTTAAATGTTAAATAAAACCTCACTACCGTGTTCGATTAGGATTCTGAAGCATAATACCTACATAAAATAATACTTCATTTCATTAAGAAATATCGTGAAATATAATAAGTTTATATGCATATAATAAATACTTTACTTAAGTTACTTTTTAATACCATTAACTGTATTTATTCTTAACGGGATTTTATTTTCTCCAGCCTCATCGTGCTCATATAGAACACAAATAACTTATAATAACATGCAAAAACTCCGATCATTAAGTTTAATTGAATTTTTTAACAACCTTTAACATTTTGATACAAATTAACATACATATATATTTCAGTTTTTTGTAAGATTAGTAACGGAAGAGCTTTCATATTTATACAAATCAATAAAATTTAAGATTCTGTATGAATTATAAAATTAACAGTTTTTTACTGAATGCATATTGATAGTTAACAGGGTACTTACATCAGAAACGCATTTTTTTTTAATTTTTGTATGTCTGTCTGTACGCCTGTCTGTCTGTTTGTACCAGGTAATCTTTGGAACGGCTGGACTTTCACTAATAGAAAGCTGATAACATAAGGAGGAACTTAGACTAATTTGTTTTAGAAAAGCTTCGCTCTACGGCGTTACTCGCGATTTACAATAATAACTAAATATGGTTTTTTCATTTTAGGTAGTGTTTACTTTGAAGAAAATATTTTAAATATCGTTTTTAATTTTATCCATGTGTGCGAAGCGTAAACTGCTTCGTTGGTCAGAGGTCTCGGGTTTGAATCCTGTTAGGTTTGTCTTACAAGAAATTCTTAATAGCACACCGGAGTGTGGAAAATGGCGGTGTTTGACACCTGTGGATGGGAAAACACGTCAAGCCGTCGACGTTAAATCGTCATCGACAGTATAGTTAGGTTGCGATTGGGAATAGTAAAGGCTAGGCAGAAGAGTTTGAGATGAATAAGAGATTTCGTATTTTATCGACATGTGTCTCTTTCAAAATTATGGAATGGCCGCCAATATTCTATAGCTATTTGTACTTTAATAAAATGACCTTATTTATTGTCATACATTGTCGTAACGAGTAGTTTAAGTTACTTCTTAGAGCATCAGCTGCCTGACTGTGAATGTCTTATCAAAACCGGTACAGCAGTTACAGTGATTAGTCAGAACAAACAACAGATTGAAACTACCGAGTTCCTGGAGCCTCTCCAGTTGCACAGAGATATCGCTTCCATGGCGGTCCTTTATCGCCTTTAAAATGGTAAGTGTTCGAAAGAGCTCTTCCAACTGGTCCCTCCTTCTCCCTTCCTTTACAGAACAACACGTGCTGGACTTGGAAGTCACCGCTTCAGAGTGGAAGAAATACGCACTAGAACGAAGCGGTTCGGCTCTTCCTTCTTATGCCGAGCAGTCAAAAGCTGGAACTCGCTACCAGCTCACGTGTTTCCTTCCCACTATGATCCCGGGTCCTTTAAGCGGGGCGTGAAAAAGCATCTCACTAAGCCGCCATAGTGTGGGCCGCCATACTTTACTGTCTGCATTCGCAGCAATGATGTGTGGTTTCTCCCACTCCTGGATTCTGGTCATGCTTTCCATCAGGCAGGGTTGAGTCACTTTGGTAGGCTATATACATAAAAAAAAACAGTCTGCCTATAGTATATATTTTCATATTTTTAGTGAAAAGCTAACAATTTTAAATTATAAATACTCTTTAATTTTGGATGTATAGTTAATTGTAAAGATGGTATGTGAAGGTTTACAAACCGAAAATTATAAGTATTGTAGCCTTGTATGTAACCTAAACCTTGTTGTTGTCAAGGTACAGACAGAAAATCGTGGAAACAAAGTTAGCAGCAGCAACAGATGCAAACTTATTCGGATATTGCTTTATTCAAAATGGCTTCTCAACTCTGCTTATTTCCGATCATAAAATCGTTCAAAACATCGTTGTATAATCTGTTCTAAAAACATATTTCTTTTTTCAAACATCGTAATTTTGTATTGCTAAAACATTCGGTGTGATAAAACATTTTGAAATTGTGAGTATGATTCTGTTTTAAAAAAATGGATATGATCTTATTGTACACATGTCATACGTAATTAATATTATTATGGTTAAGTAGTATGTAATTGACGTTTAAAAGCGAAAATCTTATATCTCGAAATATTCACCTTTATAGCAAAGAATATAAACCACTACAAAAATTATTTAATCGTACATAAAATTTGAAAGATATTTTCCTCAAACTAACGTATATATTTATGGTGTTTATATATGTATCTGTAAATGTAATCGCCCCGTAGCTCCAAAACACTGAAACTACTCTTTATTTATATCTCCTGTTGATCTGTCCATCCAAAAGTTGTCTGGAAGAGACTGCTTTTAACAATGTGTATGTAATGTATATAACAACAATAATGTAATTGGTGTACAATAAAGTATATTCTATTCTGTTCTGTTCTGTTCTGTTCTATTCTACTATACCCTACTCTACCCACCTCTACCCTACTCTACCCTACTCTACCCTACTCTACCCTACTCTACCCTACTCTACCCTACTCTACCCTACTCTACCCTACTCTACCCTACTCTACCCTACTCTACCCTACTCTACCCTACTCTACCCTACTCTACCCTACTCTACCCTACTCTACCCTACTCTACCCTACTCTACCCTACTCTACCCTACTCTACCCTACTCTACCCTACTCTACCCTACTCTACCCTACTCTACCCTACTCTACCCTACTCTACCCTACCCACTTTACTCTACCCTATCCTACTCTATTCTATTCTAACGTAATGAGACACAGACCATTCAAAGTCAAATAGAGATATCTGCCGTTGATAAATACAAATCAGCAATCGCAGTATTTATAATAATACAGTTTCAACAATCAATATTTATTTCAGAAATGCAAATACCTAATGCGTATAAGTAAACAATAAACTGTATTTAAGAAACCTAGTGTATATGTAGAGGCTATGGTTGATACGTGATGTTCATATTGAGTTTGAGGAAGTCTCGAGCGATCTTATAAAAGAAGACGTAGTAATTCCGTAACCACAATAAAGTATCGTTTACCTTAGATTGGCAGAAGATACTTGAAAATTCTTAAGTCATAAATTAAAATGTGAAGGCCGTGGACTTACTACTACTTACTACTTACTCGTACATTATTTTCCTTGGATATAGAATGATGAGAATGTATCAGACTTAGTTTTTTTAACCATTGAGAAGGGGTTACCCTTATAAATGGGGCAGAAAGGAGAAAACATGGCTCCCATTCTAAAGGTTGTCATTTGCAAGGCGTAGGTAGATGGCCCGAGGTAGGTGGGAGTTCCTTTCCTTTCTAGTTAATTAAAAATTGTTATCAACAAATGGCGGAATAGATTTTTCTTTAGCATTAAGAACACTCTTTATTAAGTTAATTTTCAAATTAATAAAATATCATAATCCTGTGTTGCAATAGTCTAACACAGACATACTCATGTCCACACATAAAACTTGCAAGATCTCTCATTTCTGCGTTGGGTTTAAATATAATTTTTAAAACTTTAGAAGCTTTAATTTCATCGAACCAGACAGCCTGTATATCATGCAAACGGAGGTACCTCAATTTCATGAATTTTTGTGGCTTCATATTTTGTGACAAATAAATAGCGAACGTCGACGAAATTGGCTCCGTATGAAGCACGCACAAAGCTCATGCATCGAATTTAACCATATTAAATGAAATATTGATGAACTCATTCTCGCTTATTCAAAATAAAGTTTCTTTATATTTTAAAATCACATTTTTAAATATTCTTTTGTTATCATATTATATTTGCATAAAGGGAAAATATTACTTTAATAAAAAAAATACTTCTTTTGGTGGCATAATAAATAAGCGAAGTCATCTAATTGCACGTGAGTCATCATTATTTAGCCGAGATAAGTGCAAATCAAGAATCACAAGTGTGATATAAGTCCTTTAGGCTTGTTTGCAATATTAGGCTTAAACCTTGCGTATTAAGCTACCATTCCATATCTGACCACGGACGGTATAACCCGTTCGAACTCTCCGTAAGTCGTAGATAATTCTATATCCTAAGGAAAATTATAATTTTTAAGGTTGCAACAGCTCATTGGAATTCAATATGTTTTTGATGATTAAAGACAATACTGCATAATACTATAATAATATTAATATCAACATAATATTTATTTTATTGCTTTAACTAATATTACCTAACGCATACACATTTCCACACACGCTCATTAACGACTACGGGTATGTCGTTCCCTACGTTATTTTTTTCATCACTTATAAGCATTTATCATGCGTTATCTTACGGAACATGTTCCGTTTTTTCCCCGGAACAAACATCCGGTAGCAGATTACAAATACAGATAGCAATGATTACGTGGTGTAATGAGTTGTAACGCTAAAATAACATGCATGATGTTAGAAAGTAGATTCCGGCGTAAATTGAGAATGAAACTGTATGTTTCTACTCTATCTACTCTATCCTAAAAAAAAAAAATAAGAAGCAGTGGGTTAGTTTTCTTTTTATTTCACAGCATAGTCTTTAATAATCTGTAAGCTTATTTATCCAAAAAAGAGTGCACAATCATACTGAGCACTTTACATACTTTTCTTTCTACAGACACGGGGATATACTCGCAAATTAAAATGTATCTCTTTATTCATCAATTTTATATTAGAAAATAGTTTAATCACCAACAAATAGCCAGTATAAACAAATTTAATTTTATATTAGAAAATAAAATTATATTATATAATGTCTATGTCCAGCAGTGGACTGCGATAGGCTGATGATGATTATGATGATTATATAATAGCCAGTATAAACAATTTTTTTCCTACAATACAAATTGCAATGTAAAAACTTGACCACTTGCAATTTAAATAATCAAATTACAAGAAAACTGACTGTATAGTGACAGAAACCATCATTCCATGTTTAAGTATTTTTCAAAAAGTTGTATATTATCTGATACAATATTTTATATGATCTCATGTTGCATGAAATTTTGGTCGGTAATGACGTCCACATACCGACTACGAATACAAATGATTTATCGTTCGTAATTGTACGCGGGCAATGGGCAGACGTGATGGGAGTCCTTGATTATTGATGACCCATGTATCGTCATTGATGTCCAAAGCGTTTTAATTACTGGCTGTGGGAATATGGCAATTATTTATTGATTTACAACCGTATACCGAGACCAGCGTTGTGTAAATAGTAACAAAAAATTCAGGTGTATGATAATGACATTTCATTTTCTGAGCCAACTACTGCAGAAAAATTAAGATACTTTTATATAATTTATTTGTTAATCATAATTACAACTTTTAAGTAGGACACTCTTAAATTGTGAAGAATATAAAGTAAATATTAGAGACTTGGTTTGGTATATTCAACATTTCCCTTCCATTAATGATCAATTGCTAAACATCGTTGCATAAGCAAGTTACTTTCAATATTATTTAGAAATAAACTCTTAACCACTAAAATGTTTCTGAGTTTTAAATTATTTCCTGTAGTAAAATTTTAAAGATTGAAAATTCTCCAGAATAGCAGCAAATGACACTATTTATTTTATAATAACTTTAAAATACCGTGGTTTTAAGTAAAGTATTTCTTTATTGTAACTAAAATTCTTTATGAAACTACAAATATATAACTAGGTCAAGCAATAAAATTAAGAAGAGAAAAGTTGAAAACAGGAACTGGTAAGGTTATAAGCAAAAATCCAAGCTCCAACTGAATACTTGGGTCTCAGATCCTCCATGAATTTATAGTGCAACAAGAAACTTCAGGAAGGAACTGTGTCCCGCATTTTTACAGTGAAAAAGAAAAGTAAGCTCAAATTTTTAAAATGTCAGGTAAGTTTTTGTTGAAAGCGAAGATAGATCGCAATTTTTATGTTATTCTAGCTGACCCGCGCGTTTTATTTTAAAATTAATCTCTATTCTAAATAAATATTTTTCTCCGTATTCGCAATATTTTCTATTGATACTCAGTTCCAATTTTTTATGTATGAGTTTGCCAAAGTGCCGGGTAGAAAGCATTAGGTATTAGAATCCAAAAGTAGTCGTCACCATATTTATTGCTATTGCAGATAATATAGTATGGTGGCCTTGTGCTTCTAAATTATTGGGCGTCTGATCTCTCACTCACCAACGCAATACGACAGCACGAATGCTGTCATTTTAGGTTGGTCTTCTGTGAGAGATAAGTACAGCCCTGGTCGAGCTGTGCTTAGCGTGGCTCTACAGTCATTTTCCGAGAAAAAAAAAATCCAAAGAGTATGTAGCGGATACACGATCACAAATCGAAATAATCTCAGTAATCAGTTCAGTAATCTTTTTATCTCAAATATTTTATCGCCTATTAGATCTTTTGTAATATAAAAAAAATTACGAATTAAAATAACTAAGAAGAAACCGCAGTAAACTGTAATCAGCACGGCAAGACCAATATACACACATATAATATATGTATATATATATATATACGATCATAAAAACTAATAATTTTAACAAAAAGGAACCGACTTCATAGAAATACTATTCCGAGTAACCAAATCGCGACAATTGTGCCTGATATTTGAGGAGTTCCCTTGATTTCCTTGGGATCCCATTATCAGATCCCGATATGGTGACGATGGGACCACCTGTAAGCTACGCCTATTCCAATGCAAAACGATTTTTTGAAATCGGTTCATAAACGACGAAATTATCGCTGAACATACTTAAAAAAAAAAAAAGATTCCGACGAATTGAGAACCTCCTCCTTTTTTTGATGTCGGTTAAAAATAAAAATGATTACTTTTCTTCTGAATCTTATCGTATCTATTTCCATCTGCAAATATGAATCGTAGACGTAAGCTATTACGGATCAAATAGGATTGATAATTGATCAGTAAATAGAGGCCTAAAGATATTTATACGAAATGTCAACAAGAGAGATTTTTTTTTATTTACCGTTGTTTGCATAGTACTGTAGTTTATTCACTGGTGTATTAGGAATATGATATTCTTACTATACCGATTATTATTAAATTGCTTAACACGTATATTTTTTATTCATTCCACAACGATATTGAACAGATAATCATAAATATTAATGAGAACCAATCGCCGTTTACAAATCGGTCTCACCACAATAATATTTTATTAACAGAAACATTATATTTAGCAATAACGCCTACACAAAATTCGTGCAATTTTTTTCGCATCGCAAACTGGACACAATCGGATATCATTAGGATTATTTATGTGTGTGTCGTGTCGCGGACGCGGAGGGTACGTGACTTCAATTCCCAACGCCCGTTATCTCGGGCACTTACTTTTTCCATTGATTGCCTTTTTGGATTTTCCGTTCGAACTTTTTTCCGGCTGTTGTTCCTTGATGTATGGCGATATTGAAAATAATTTGTCGTTCTGGTATATGAGGGCAGTGTATCAGCATTGGCTGATCATAATTATCAAAGTCAAAATTATAAATAATTGTGTATTTTTGTTAAATTTCTAACGATGCGCTGTCGCTTAGGAACTTAAATATTGATAGTTAAAAGCCTGTTAATCTTTTCGGTACCTTACAATATTTTATTTAGTGATCGTGAATAATGTCTTCGTTATTAAATAAATTAATACAAAATTATTTATTTCTGGCATTATATTACTATTTATCCTAATTCTAGTTCGTTGAAATTTAACTTATTGTATGAAATGTTTATCAATTCTGCTATGCTAATTTTTATTTGGGGTACCTACCCTACCCTACACGTAATCAAAAATCTGAAAAATCATAATAGAATTCCATATATTGCCCTTTTAAGGAAAACTATAGCGGTTTTGATATTTTTTTATTTCAGAAAAAAAAAAAGCACTCACTTATAAAACTTTGTACAAAAATAAAGAAACAATAAGTAAACAAAATCATTGTCTATTGGACACAATTTAAAATCTACCTTTTGTTATGGGACTACGGAACCCTTTTCTATGTATGGCCTGACACGCACTTGGCCATTTTTTTTTAATTTATTTAATCTACACTATTGAAAACATATGTTTGTCAGCACATTGTCCTTATAGACCAGGGTAGAAGCCTCTTAAAATAACAAAAAGTGAACATAAATTATAGTAGGATAAAACCCATTGTAAAAGGAGGAGAATAGTATAAAAAATAAAGGTAAAATAAATTACGGGCGATCTGAGGTCGGGAAGGGGGAGAGAGGGGGTTTTAAGGGAAAAAAATGGCTTATCTCGATTTCCGGCAAAACTACAAGTCCTATGGAAAATGGTTAAATTGAAAAGTGATAGGTAATAAAAAGATCTACATCTTTTGCATTTACACTTTTTTCACATAACCTCAAATTTCATGTGAAAAATTAAAAAAAAACAAGTTTTTGGTTTTTTATTTTTATCTTTTACAAATAAAATTATTTTTTAACAAAAAAATTCTGAAAACTTAGCTTTTCATGTCCTGAATTCATGTACAGAATTACTTCATTCTGTGTTTTCTTCATGGTTCAGTGTTTCTTCGGTAGATAGCGCTGTTGGATGTTTAAGTCGCCATAATAGTAAAAACATACTTACTTTAAAGTTAAATACGAAAATTTGAAATTGAAATATAAATATTTCATCCGAATTAAAATTTCACAGAATTGAACTATCAATAATAATCTGATTAAATTGAACTTGGAAATGTAAACAACTTAATGTGAGTGTCTTAGAATTTAATGAAATAATTCGTCGAAACTATAAATTGGCTCGAACAGTGTAAACATCGCGAACAGACTTAGGTATTACCGATCACAGCAGACCTCTTTGTGGCAATCCTATACAAATATAACTAAATACTAAGACATTGCTCTACCTGACTTGTTTGTTGAGGCTGTGTATAGTGAAGTTTCCAATGATTTTTAGTACTACTACTTTTTTTTCCAGAGTTTATTTTTAGTGTTTTTTCGATTCAATTAACTTAATACAGAAATTGTCTGAATGATTACAATAAGAATACATTGATTTGTAGATTAGCATTATTATAAATGATATCAAAAATAAATACACAACATAACTGCCTTGTTGGTCTAGTGGTCAGCGAATGCGGTTGCTGATCAAGAGATCTTAGGTTCGATTCCCGGGTCGGAACAAATGTTTGTGTGATCCACTAATATTTTTTTTAGAGTTTTTTTTTATTGTCGTAATGGAATAGGCGTTTGTCTTCCATCTAACCTGATGGAAAGTGTAGATGAAGACGAAGATGGTACACGCCCATCCAAAAGAAACCTGTTCACTCTACTCTTAAAGGCTCAGAGTTCAACTCATCAGTTTGGGTGTGGTGTGGTATTTACAAACAAAAGTATGTTTATGTATTTATATCAGTTGTCTAGTACCCATGATACAAGCTCTGCTTAGTTTGGGACTAGAGGACGTTGTGTGTTAGATGCCTAAATAAATATTTATAAACATAGCATCAATAGTAAAATAATTCGATTTTCTGAAACATTCTAAATGCTTTTAATCGCACTTGTATTTGGTAATAGGTATATTTACAACCATGGTATGTCAGATTAATTTAAGAGAATAAGAAATTACATGAAAGTAATCTGATAATCTGGTAGTTCAATTCTGCGATCTTGATTTACTAAGAAAACTTGTTTAGAAAATATATGTATGTGATGAAAATATCTTTGTTTGTTTGGGCTTTAACTTGTTTATGATATATTATATGTCATATAATATATGTCATAAGCCTTCGTCTGGGGATAATATTCATCTCTAAAGACTGTGTATATAACTATAAAGTGTTTGACAGTTTATGAATGTAAACCTTAAATTTACAGAAGTACAGAAGACTCATTACGAAAATAAATTTCAGATCGCATAGCGCCGAATCACCTACAATTATATTTACCTACAATTGTATCTCTTCTATCGTTTAACTCTTATCTGTTCTGACGGTATTACGGTTGTCTTCTCTTAAAAATAATTTAAATCTTTATATACCTAATTTACTTAAGTGAACCAATTACTTTCCAAATAAACATAAGGTAGTTGATAGTTGTATTTTAATTAAAATATATTCGCGCATTCATACTTACGTTTTCGAAACTTCCACGGGAAGTGAGACAGGCCTGAAGTTACTCAAAGATATTGAATCACGCCGTCCTACAGGCACTTTTACTACCTACATACGTACAACAGCTTAGTTCCTACCTAACACCTAAAACCTTTTATTCAGACATCCGTAACAGAACAATATCGTTAACATGGATGAAAAGATCAAGGTTTGTAATTAGAAGCTGTGGGTATCGAAAAGTATTTAATAGCAAAAATTTCAATAATGCGCGAGAGCGACGCGGCGACGAACGCGAAGCGTATCGTGCGTAAGCGACGATCCCACCGGCATGCCTTTTTGTGCCGTCGGGAAATCCCCACGGATGCCGCCAGTTGGTGGCTATGTCGAACTTGAACCGACTAAAACCGCACGCCGTCTCGGGTACTATGAGTCGAGGTACCAGGTATACCCTCGAAAGGAAGTCCTTGGAACCCCGACGCACCTCGGGCCGTCTATGGCTTCCAGACGGCCCCCTACCGTGCGAGAACTCCGATGCTCCCCTTCCGGCAATTAACGAAGAATGCGCGTTTTGTAGCGCTCACGTTGCCACCCCAGCCTGCTTCTGCTACGGTGACAGATGGCCTCACCTGTGACCCCCAGGTTTGCGCTTATGGAGGACGGAGATTCTGCGATCTCCGGCACCTGAGTCACCTGCGGTACCTGGCCCGTTCCCGGGCCTGGCGGGCCGGAAGAGTTCTAAACCTCTTCCGGTCCCGCTCCGCGATCTTTTTCGCAACCCACCGGCATGCGTGTCCGGACAGGCAGGCGGTCGACTATGCCTAAACTGCGGAGTCACATTCGCCTGCTACAACACAGTATCCGTACAATTTACGAGAATCAACAAACAAGAGGCTTAATATTCACATTTGTACCAAAAGAGAGCTTTTCGCAAAGCTCGCTACAGGAGATAAAGGAGTTATTGAAAAGAAATACCTTAATTCCAAGAAAGAAAGAAAAACTTAAATTCCAAGAAAATGTGTGACAAGTGTGAGACACTACCCGAAACTCAGCTTAACGTGAAATTCATCAACCAACCAGCAATTTATAAAGGTAAACTCTTATCCCTGATATTCATCAATCTTATAGCATTAAAATGGCGTCTAGATAGTCTTGCCACTATCCATAGTGACCTGAACAAATGCAGGTGCCGCCTAATTACCAGCATGAGGGAATGAGATGAAAACATATGATTTAATAAGTCGGAGAGGGATAGTGAACGTTGAGGAGTCAATCAGTCACTGTCGTATTGGTAATCTTGTAAAGCGAGAGTGATAAATCCGAGTGAGGCGTCAATTCGCCGTGATTTTTACGTTTGCTATTATTAAATAGGGGTTGACATTTGATGAGATGAGATGTGTCTCTGCTGTAATATGTTCAAGTTTATCCTATCTGTCGCGTTATGTGGAAAATCTGTTTTTACGTCATTGTTTACATTTGTAGAAATTCTAGTTTAATACTAAAATTCTCATTGAGCTCACTAATCTCAATCTGTCTTGAACGTAAGCAACTAGCATTAATAGAAATTAGTTAATATATTACCCGATAGCGATCTATGTTTGAATTAGTTATAACTGAAAGTCAGTGTAAATTACTGATTACGATTAGAATAGTAGCATAGATTACGCTAATAAGCACGTCTACTTAATTTTTTTTTTTTATATTCAGATTACTTCATATATCCACCTCCTAAGAATATAATTAACGTAAAAGTTCTACATCAAGCAGAGTAGAGCTAGGTAAAAAGATTATGAGGTTGTAATCTTTGCATGTTTCCAAACCTTTTCTATGCATTGATTTCCAAAACTATTTTACTAATAGATAACCGCATTATTTGCGAGTGTGGTTATACCTAAAACCAAAAGTTTGAAAAACTTTATACTTAAAAATATTTAACGATATGGGCCCGATCACCTAGTATAAAAGCCACCATAAAAGTAAAACAGAAACAAGCTGAATCCACTTTTTGACAACTTATTTTCTTATTTTTTTTAAAGACAACTCCCACATTAGGAATATAAATTCCTGTGTCGCGGGGGACTTACAAACATACATGAAACGGACATAAAGAACACCCAGACTCAGAACAACAAATTGTGAATCACAAAGTGTTGTCCTACGTGGGATTTGAACCCACGACACTTGGCGTAGTAGGAAGCGGCGTGGCAACCACTTAAGCCACTAGGCCAACCGTGCAGTCTACCATCCAACCATCATTGAACTAGTATGTCGACCCCAAATAATATTGAGAATAAAGGCTAGGAAGAACAAGAAGAACATGTATGTATTATACATTTAAACCTACCTGTTGAATTACTCAATTTATTGACAAGAACGCAATAAATTATGTTATGTATTGTAAAAGATAATTTGACACTATACAAAGATAAAGACCACTATCAAAGAAAATGTAAATAGTTTTCAAACAAAATAAAATGCTAATTATGTTGTACTTTACGCAATCAGAGAACTATTTATTATTTACATAGGTACATTTGTTATTCACATTCTAGTTACATTTCAAAATGTATCTAGAAATGGACTATTAAAAACTTTTAAAGATGAATATGATGATTGAACGCATTTTCTGGTAATAATAATTATGTTAATAAAATTCTGACTAATACATTACTTTATTGGTATATGATTAAATGAGTTGCGGCAGTGAAATAACAAGATTGTACTGTATAGTCTTTGTTAATGGATCTATGAAGTCCTACTCCTCTTAGGAATGTAATAATATTATAACGAAATTAAATTAAGATAACCATCTTAGGCTTTCACGAAATGTCGCACACAGCTACGCCGTAGGCCAAATTATCTAGGTCGTAGTACTTTATCGCTACGATCCCTTGATATTTTTTATCGTTATTCAAAGTTAATATAGATGCTTATAAATTGTAATTGAAAACAGTATCTAATCAGACATAATAATATTACCTCTGCGTAAATTAGCTTGTAGGCACCCACTTTATTGGAAGTCAGCCGTTGGAAAATGAGGCTTATCATTTTGTTGAAATTTTGTGTAAACGACGACATCAAAGCTATATCTAAATTATTTTGATCGGCTTATCTTTACCAAAGAAAACTTTGATCTTCGACTCTGGGATTATTTATTAATTTTTTCTTATAATCGTGCTACTTGAGAAAATATTTACGGGCCTGTATAATGTTTCGTTGAACCATCAAAGCATACGAAGTCACCGACTCAATTAAAACTCTGCTTTCAAATATATTCTTATTTATGTCTCCACTTAGATATTTTTATTTGAAAGCAAAATTTTTTTTTGTTCACATTTCTTTTGGTATGATTTCTTAAAAAGTTTAATATTAGATTTAATTTTGTTAAAAAATCATTTTTTTTTAAATACTTTTTACAAATTCAAATTGGATTAGCATTAATAAGTATTGTGTAATTCCATCATTATGAATTGTATCAAATACAATACATACACATTCCTAGACCATGGAATAAAAGTAATAAATATAAGACAGCTAACGTATTACTGTATTCTATATCGCGAAAACTTTATCAAACATAAATCAAATAGACACAGCGAGCACTCAAACTCAGAACAACAAATATAGATTACACAAAGTGTGACCATGTGGGGTTCGAACCCACAATACTTGCGCAGTATAAAACGCCAGGATGCCCGCTTAAACCACTAAGCGGTCGGTGAAGTCCAATTTATATATTTATACTAGCTTTAACCCGCTACTCCACCCGTGTGTATGTTGGATATCGCAGAAATCATTTTGCGGGTTAATTCACAGTGGAAAGTTTGTCAGTTTGTGACGTTTTTGGTGGCTTATGTATTGAATACACTGAACGGATTTTAAAACTTGTTTTACAAATTAAAAATATCACATTATTTGTCAATGTTATAAAATTCACAGATTGTGGTGTTTTTTATTTTACTCTCTTTATACAACTAATATAGATAATTGCTAACATATTTATAAATTATTACTGCAATAAATATTAGCTTTTTTCACTTAGTACGAGTTTAAATAGTTTATTATTTTTTACTTATTATATGTTTTCGCATGATACTAAGTTATTCTATTGTATTAAAAAAAAAATGTAAAACTTTTTGTATCGATTTTAGAATCTATTTTGTAGTTTAGACGTTCTGATAGAATTTATAAACGCACATATATTGCTAAAATCTTACATTTCCGTTAAGCTTCCCCGTAGTTAGGTTAGGTAGTAAGGTAAAAAGAAATTTGTAATGCCTCTTAATTAAAATGAATGTCACTACTATATACATTATTATCATTTAGGTAAAAAAATTGTTAAACAATATACTAAATGGTATCTTCTTCATGGATTACGTATTTGAAAACAACGATTCAAAATACCATTTCTATTGCGTCCCCAAGCACATACTTGAACACAGTGACTTCAGCAACACAATAAGAAACAATGCAGTACAAAGCAAGTCCCTACTAATAACTTGTGCAATAAATAACATTAGTCGAGTGTCGCCAATTCAATACTATTGTTGAAATAGTTACTCATAAGTTTCAACTGGCGTTATTGTTGGTGACTTTATAGGAGGTCAAATAGTTTCAATAGTATTTACTCTACGCTAAAAGCTATCTAAAAGCTAAGATGTATTAAATAGTTTCAAGATTTCAAAGTTACATATGGACATTCGTCACGAAGTTGCCTGTTTTCCAGCCAGAGCATCTTCAATCGATAGGCAAATATGCTACTTGTAAATGAGGTTGGCTTGGGGCCCTAAGTTCTTTGTGTAAGCTCTATACTATCAAAAACATAACTTGTAAAAAATCCAAGTCGGCTAAATCCCAGTTCTTCATCCAAGTGTATCTATATGTAAAAGTATTGTATTCATGTTACTATAGTACGTAATAATATCTATAAGCAATATAAATTGAACAATCATCCTTTTCTCGTATGATACGCCTGCTACAATCAGCTCTGCACCACCCAAAGGTCGTCTGGAAGAGAATGCCCATGGCATTAAGTCCGCCTTGTGCAATTTTTTTTCGCAGAAATCATAATAAAAATAAAAAAAGTTGTAAGATCCATTTAATACGAAATTGGTTAATTTATTCAGTCCCTATTTAAGAAATCTTCTGTATTCTAGTGACAATATTATTGTTAAAAATCTATTCATCATCAAACAGCCTTTAACAGTCCACTGCTGGACATAGGCCTCTGTTCAAAAAGATCTATTATGGTTAAATAATTCAAACAATCGAATTTAATATTATATGTATTAATGGAGTTGATGTATTTAGAAAACATTTAAATATTATAATTATTAAGGCTAGGAAGAAAAAAAGGCAATTTATTAGAAATATTTTTTTAAATTTTAAAAATAATATATTATACGTATAAAGTGACGTGACGCAATTAAAGATAAATTGTCCGTCTGCCCACTATTCCTATTGTCTTTTTCTTGTTTTTTGTTAAAAAAGACAACTCTCGCATTAGGAATATGCATCCTGTGTCGCGGGGGACTTTACCAACATACATGAAATGGACACAAAGAACACTCAGACTCAGAACATTGTCACACGTGGGATTTCGACCCACGACACTTGGCGCAGTAGAAAGCAGTGAGGCGACAGCTTAAGCCACTATGTTGGCATAGTGGCTTAAGCTATCACCTCGCCACGTGCTGTGTAAATGATAATGTGACTTATGGGATTAAAATACTGGAGTCACTTGTCCTATCGGACTACTGCTACTAAAAAGTCTGATTTGAGTACACCATGGGACTAACGGGACAGACTCCAATATTCACATGCAATTACAATTTTAACAAAAAATATTGTGGCGTTTATCATTAGCAAACTTTTAGAAGGATTTTTTTCATATAAGCCCGCCAAAGTAACTACTCTGCCGAAAGGAAAGCATGAGCAGAATCCAAGAGTGGTGGTCACCATCCTCATTGTGAGTGCACACAATGCAGTATGGTGACCTACACCATGGCGGCCTAGTGAGAAGTTTCTGGATCATTCGGCTCAGGTCTCGCACACACCAAAGAAATACATACAAATGCTGTCATTTTTAAGTTGGTCTTCTATACGAGGGAAGTACCGTCCCAGTTGAGCCGGCGATTCATCATCATCATCATCATCAGCCTATCGCAGTCCACTACTGGACATAGGCCTTTCCCATTGCACACCACTCTGATCCATTTTGGGCTTCTCGCATCCAGCTCCTGCCAGCCATATTACGCAGGTCATAACTCCACCACGCCTGTGGGCGTCCTACACTACGTTTACCGAGACGCGGTCTCCATTCCAGAACTCTTCTGCCCCAACTGATGACCATTAGTTTTGCGGCTAATATGGCCAGCCCACTACCACTTCAGTTTGCTAATCCTGTGGGCTATGTCGATGACCTGAAATCAGAGTGGCTCTACTACCTCTTATACACAACATTACATATTCTAAATGCATTTTTTTTAAAACAAATAAATAAAAGAACAAAGAAAATTAACCCTACATGTAATTTTAAAATCACCTTTCTGATAGATGTTACTTGTTCTTCAAAAATAAATAAGCAAAACAACAAAAAATATTTATCGCATATTAAATTGTTTTTAAATTAGTACACATATAAACAACTTTATGTGATATAAATTTTCATGTAAAAGAAAATATAGCAATTCTTAATGTTATGTTTTCATTAACATCGTGTAACGTGTTCTGAACAATCACCAGAGGCAATTCATATAGAAACATTGTAACGTCTGAGAAATCTACATTTTATAATGAGCATAATAAACCCCTATTTACTTACCAGAAATTTATGTCTATATACGATATCAAAGACAAAGGAATTAAGCCTTCAAATTAACTTAATTTTGTTCAAACGCTTCATACTGAGTCTTTAGAACGGTAAATGGTATAAATCTGATTAAAGATCGGGTGACGCCAACCGTGCTAAGTATTACTTCATGTAAATGAATTATATATTGTATGTGTGTATATATTTGAGTGTACGTGTAAATATACGCTGCCTAGACACAGTTGTAAATTCGATGTTCAATATCGATATTAGCTGTGTGTTAATCCAATATATTAATAAAAATTCATTCCTCAAACTTGCTCTTTATTCGACTTGCTTTGCTAGTATTTAATAAGAAAAACAGATACATCAGAAGATTTTTGTTAAACTTATATTTTTCTAGCTACGAACCGTAACTAGCTGTTATCAGCAGTTGTTGTGTACCTTAACTACAAATATGTACTTAGAATAATGTAGCCTTAATTACTCCTTATATTATTATCTGTTTGCCAGTGAAAATCCTGTCCTGTCAAAATCAGAGAGCCGTTACAGAGATTGTCTGGAATGTACAGACAGACTAAAATAAAAAAAAATGATATAAATACCTACCGTACATACTAATATGTATCTACATTTAGTAAAAAAGTTGTTAATTTGGAATTACAAACACTGAAATTTTATTTATTTCTATACATTGAAATAAAAACTATTTTTATAAAACTTTTTATTTATTTTGTTTAGTATTCATACTGTTATTTACTGCCTCGTTGGTCTAGTGGTTAGCGTATGCGACTGCTAATCAAGAGGTCTCGGGTTCAAATCCCGGGTCGGGCCAAAAAGTGTTTTTGGGATTTTCTTAGGAAATTCCTAATAGCTGCCCGGAGTTTGGAAGTTTGGCGGTGATTCACGCCCGTGCCTCGGAGAGCACGTAAAGCCGTCGGTCCCGGTTGTCATGAACATCGTATGGCAATCGTTATTGGGAAGTCAGTGCCCTCAAATATACTGACAACTAGTTCAATCTTCGAATTTCAGTTCTCCCTTAGGGTTGCGGAGGTCTGATGCCAGTCGCTCCGTGGAAAAACTGAAATTCAGGTAAAACCGGTTGAACTAGTAGCCGACCCCAAATAAACTTGGGAATAAGGCTAGGAAGATGATGAAGATGATGATTCATACTGTTTTGAAAGTAATATAGAGGGTAAGGAACAACGGCGCGGTCCCTAGAGTACCTAGATGGGTGACCAATTTTTTATCAAAGCAAGTCCCCTCATTAATTTATGATATGAAGATATACATACATAACTTAAATAACTTTTATTTCTTCCTTAGTTTAGGTTTCTCTATAAAAAATGCAGACACCAACTATACAAGTCATGAACATGATAGAACTCCGTTTCTTGTACTATTAGTATGCTAAAACTGTTCACGATATATTAGTGTTCACAAGTTTCCACGCTTTAAATATTGAAAGTAAATTTTCAGTTTGGTAACTAACTGCAGACAAAATGCAGAGATGCTATAAATCATATTTAAGGTCACTGCATTTTCCGAAAAAAATAAGGTTTGATGTATGTATAGAATGTATGAATAATTATTATTTAAATAGAAATAATTTTAATGATGCATTGAATTACAAACACTGCATGAACCGTAAGCACTGCATGAAATTTGTATTCTTTAAACTATATTTGAATTTGAATATTTAAAAAGCCTACTTATTCCTTCTAATAAAAGTTGCAATTACAACAGGGACCTGCGCGATGTAATGTTATAATAATAATAATAATAATAATGTGTAACAAAAAATTTATGGAATAATTAATATGGAGCTTGATGGAGTGGAGTGGCTCGGTATACAGACGAAGAGTCAAAAGCAGGTATAAGGGAAACTCAAATACATATTTACATTATTTATACATAATTTAATTACATTAGATAAAGCTAGTATATTATTAAATTTTAATTATAATGTTTATATTATTAATATTTTTATGGACGACAGGCAACATCACATACTAGTACCTCTTAAAATAAAGACATTTTTCATCTCGTCAACAGAAAAAAGGTACTTTAATATCAATTATGTATTATGCTATAATTTAATAAGGAGATGACATGTAATAATTTAAAAAAATAATTAATATATGATCATAATAAATAATTGGATAACTAAAAACGTAGGTGTCGTCACATGTCACAAATATTTGATCTTATTTAAAAAGTAGCTGTGAAAAAAACACCCTATGATTCCACTTCGGCTATTTATACTAACGTAGATTTTACATGAATCTCTTTGGTGGCATTCATACTACTAATTGGTTTTGTTGATTACAAGACTTCTTCGGTACAAGAAATAATTCCTCAATTGGCTTAAAATAATTTAAAATTTATACGTAAGTAGAACCTTTATGCTTTTAATGTAACATATACTTACATATATACTTTTAATGTAACATTACTCTATCTAGGACCAATTAGACTTATCAAAAAATAACAAGCTTGAAAAAATGCGGTATAATAAACTATTACTAATTTAAATATTTCATTTTTGAACGTCTTGCTTCACTGGTGATCGTGAAGCTGATGATGATGCAAAACGTTCTGCATTCACAGTAGGGATAGTGACTCTTACTTTTGGGTTCTTCTCATGCTTTACATCAGGCAGTCACTTTGGCATGCTTTCTCGCTTTCATGCTACTTTGAAACAAGCAAGACAGAATATAATCAACATTAAATCTTAAAAAATAAAGTTTATAACTTTAAAATAAAATAAAGATTCAACGGATTATCTCATCAATGAATCGCCGCTGCATTCAAAATGCTTTGTAACTTTAAAGCAGTTTATTTGTAATAAAGAAGCGATAAATTAAGCGGCTCATTTGAGCGAATGAATGGCTCGGTAATAGACTGCGAACTGTCTGTGACTCCCCACAATAGAAAAGTAGGCGAAAACGGTTTCTTTGTTCTTAATAAATCGAGTACTGGCGTCGTTTGTCGACCTTATATCACGTTGATTCGACGTTTATGGCCAACCTGCAGGCTCACTGTTACTGTTGATTTGGGAATAGCTTCTCAATTAACCTATTATAAATATGTGGAACATAAATTCACCCTTATCTTACTTAAATACATTGATTATTCTTAATATTATTTTTACGGGAATTAACGCGATCACTTTACAGAAGTACTTTCACAAGAACAAGAACGTTACACAAGAACGTTTAAAAGATAGTAGTATTGATTAATCTAACTGAAGAAATAAAGAATAAGAAAGACAGTGTTCAAAAGAAATTCAATTAATAAATATACTTTCCGATATAATGAAAAATAAATGAAAATTTAATAATATCTAGTTATAAAAATATTTTTGTAACTAAAATAGTTCAAAACAGTTTCAATAAGAGCATGGCGTATCACTATCTCTACTTTTTCTGCTGATGTTGTAGAAAACTAAAGAAGAGAACAATACAGTAAAGAGAAGGAAGACTTAAAACAAACTCATCAGACCAGCATGGGATAATAGGAAGAATCCCCCTTCGAAGGAAAGTTCTATGTCCAACAGTGAAGTGAGGTGGACGATGTGAAAATTTTAAAATATTTCACACACAACCAAGTGACCGTTGTCTTTTCTGTTGAATATACATGCATTTCAAACCGTGCAGACACATAAAATTTAATAATCCTGCTCATTACATATAACATTTGCTCTGAAAATAAGACGTCCCAACGGCATCTACTTTAAAAGTTAGAAACGTTACTAGTAGACAAAAAATTGTTTTTTTATATATTATGTATAAAAGATACCAAATTAAATTTACTATATTAGAGGAAAACCATGAGAGGAATCCAAGAGTAGTGGTGACGATCCTGACAAATCATCATCATCATCATCAACAGCCTTTAACAGTTCACTGCTGGACATAGGCCTCTCCTTTAAAAGGAGGTTTTGGCCTACTATACCAAGCTGGCCAGACGGGTTGGTAAAGGGTTTGTTTCAAGTTTTCCTTCTCTTGCTTAGCTGCTTATTTTGTTCCTTTAGTCGCCTCTTACGACACCCATGGAATGAATAGGGGTGGTGACACTTTGTATTCTTAATCCGTCACCACACGGACAAAAACACACACAAAAGAGCCTTAAGAATAAACTATATATATAACTCAAGTGCAAACCTCTTAGTATATGTTTAATTTGTTTTCAGGTCTAAAATAATTTAACATGTTTATAGTAAATAAATTCCCAAGAAATCTAAACTTGTGTTGTGATTTATAAGGCTTACACTTCTATCGAAACAATCGATCCAGTATAGACGGAGCTGGGTGTCAAAACAGCCATTTATCATAGTTATCTCATCCACCCACCCGTATCGTCAGCCCATTGCATTGGACCACCTATACATATCATGTTTACAAAATCACTGCTTTTGTTAATTCACTTATAAATGTACTTTAAATTTCCTTATGCAATTCTTATTATAAAACAACAGGAACTACCCTGTCATCATACGCTTTTTTCCATCCATGGTTGCTTGTGAGAGAATGGCTCCGAGCGATAAGGTCACCATTTGTAGTTCTTAGTTTGACTTGTAACGAATCTGGTGTACAATAAAGAGATATAAACAAAATACCACCGAAAGTTTTCAATATCAGAATATACACAACAACAGAATATTTATGTCAATATACTAAAAAAATCCAGTTATAGTTCACATATTAACAAAACAAGTTAAATTTATTGAATACAAAATTAATGTGAATTCATACATCCAAAAATATGTTTTGCGAATATAAGGGACAATCATACAATCACAAATACAACAGGGCCATGATTCGTTCGACCCATACAATGTTCAAACTAATCATTTCCCGTAAAAGCATCCCAAAAACTAGATTAAAGGAAAAACCTCGTTTACTCAGCGTCCAATGACAATGAGTTTATTTTGCCGACAAAAACTAATAAACGGTAAGAAAGGGGACATTTCCTTTCGGACATGTTTCGAGTTAGCAACTACGATGGGTAGGTACTACAGATCTGCGGAGCATGGCCAATAGTGAGGCTGATCACGTCTACATTTGTGATGTCCTTTACATCATACACAGTCAATATCCCAAGGTCAGCTAGCTACCTTTTAGCTTTATATCTTCAGTTTTTTTTTCAAAAATGTCTCTCTTAACTTACACACAAGTGTCGTATTTGTCGATTTAACTTCTAAATGAGTTTTTCTTTTCGTTTTATTTTGAAAGCGCGTGTAAAATTAAAGAAGTTTTTTTATATTAAAACTGATAGAGTTAAACTTGTTGTTACAGGGCAAAATTTTCGTACTTTTTGTTTAGGGTTAACACATTTTAAAACAAGATTATACTTGTTTATATTACATTATAACCTAAATGAAACTTAGTGTCCTTCATGCCGTAACATGAGATTTTTCTGAAGTTAAATTAATTTTGTTTGTGTTAAACTTACGAGTACATGCATATGTAGGTATATAATTTTTGGTGGTCGCCAAAGTAATAGAAATCAGGTGTTTTTTTATATATTTAAGCTTGCAAAGTGACTTTGCTCTGCATGGTGGAAAGCTTGAGCAGAATTCAAGATTAGGGATCACCATTCTCATTGTGAGCGCTTACAATGCAGTATGGTCTCCCATACCATGGCGGCCTAGTGAGATGATTTCGCACCATTCTCTTCGCGATAGGTGAGAGGAGAGGCAGGAGAATAATGCAAAATGATTGGGTCTCCAGTCATACACTCACCAACGAAATACGACAACACAAATGCTGTCATGTTTTGATAAGTCTTCTATAGATGAGTAGTACAGCCCCAGTCGAGCCATCAGCGTGACTCTACTACCTTGATAATAAAATAACTTAAGCCACGTAGCTCGTTTTAAGTATTAAATATCAGAAAGAAATTATTCATAAAGAATGGATTGCTAGGATAAAAAGAGTTCCGAAGAGATTTGAAAATTTCCAAATAATACCCTCTGTGTTAATACTCGTAACTATTAAAAAGACACTATTAGAAAAAAAGTATTTGACTTCTTATATTATACAAAGAATAAAAAAAACATCTAATTATATTATCTAAAAGAATATAGCTTGGTAATAAATTTAATGCTAAGAGATATACTTTTGGAGCTCCTGGGAAGGGGAACAAAGTAAATAATAATTAAAATTTATTTTAACCTTGAAACCAATGAAAACAAAATGATGAATCGGAGAGAAACAAGCTATTTTTCTTGAATTAATTAAACTGTATGAAAAACAAATTAATTAAGATAAATACTTAGAAAATGAATTAAACTCTTACAAAAATCATCTTGAAGTTTCTAAAACGTTGTTAGTCCACAAAATGAAGGAACCTCGACTTTTTCACTTAACTCGTAATGTTCTCAACTTGAAAAGAAGCTAATATTTTAGGCAAATGATGCCATCTAGGTCCTTTCAGTGAACTTGCTGATCGTGTCCCGGGCCACAGTAGTAGGTGTGTATACTTATTTCGAAGCAATTAAAACTTCTACTGGGGCTTAGGTTGTTAGCAAAATTCGGACCTTTTTGTATTGTTCTACTCACAATTGTAAAGTAAACAAAGAGTGCCAAGACAAAGGAACTTTACTTGAAAACAGTATTTAGTGCAGATTTTCAGTGGACTACGTTCTTTGGAGAGCTGCAAAATACATCCGGTGCGAGGAATAAAAACTAACTCCAGTAGAAATAGTTTTATTTGTAACTTTTATTCTGTTCGGTATATAGCTTTGCGCGGATTGTTAGACTGCCGTAGTTTTATTTTATTCACCTACATTGTAAACAAATTCATTTATACGGTTAAATTCTTAGTTAAAAATGCATCGCCTACATTTGACGCGAGGACTTGCAGACGTTTGAATAAAAATACAGTAAATTTTAAATTGTTTACTAAAATGTTTTATTTTAGAATGGATTTTTATATTTACATAATACTTGAGTTTCTAAACTTTAGTGAAAATTAGTGTTTACTAACAAGCCATGTTTAATATTTTTACCCAAAAATTACTACTTCAGTATTGATATTAAACTTTATACAAGATAATAACAATTATAACGATTGTGATTGTACTAATTTTACTTGCAGACACCAAATATCCACAATACAGTGGACAATTAGCTCAGTTATTAATTGTGTACTGGTATTACATTAGTGCTAGCGTTCGTTCAATATTCAGTAAACGACACGAGATGAACTCGCTCGAGAGTTTATCATCGCCCCGTCACTCCACAGTTATTTATGGACCAGTAAACTTGGAAATATATTTTCCTCCGCGGCGGCCGCGCGTCCATTTCAGGTTAAGCCCCTTGGGCCAGGCCACTAGACGAGTCGAGTGTCATAAATTTGAAAACTGTTTCGTGAAAGCGAAAAAATGAAACAAATATTTGACGTTCACTCCAGCCTGATCTTCGATATGAGCTCGCCTAGCATACCATGAATTTACGACTATTTACAAGCGAATCGAGTTAAACGCGAACATAAACTCGGCAAAATTGTTTATGTATATGAACATAGTAATGTAGTAAAATATGTGTACAATACTGTGAATGCTCATATATTTTAGTTTTATGCCAAAAATAGCAGCTGTGAATACTGTAACGAGCATATAAATAAATAAATTATAATATATACTACTCAACAACATAGAAACTTATGTAAGTGAAACCGTTCATATGCTAATACATTTTATATTTTCTAAATATAATAAATATATTTATGAATTTAAAAACAAATCTCCATGTATGTGTTGACGGATTAAGAATACGACACACCACTCTTATTCTTCCCGTTAATGCGATTAAGGGTTCAAAGCTACACAGGACAATGTGACTACAAAGAGAAATAAAAACATAAAATAAACCATCAATCAACCCGCCTGGACAGCATGGTGTAGTGAGTCAAAATCTATTTTCAAAGAAGTGGCCTATTTGCAGCAGTGGACTGTTAAAGGATGTTGATGGGTTTATAAACGTATTTAGTAAAATAAACAAAATGTACAAAACTACTTAAAAAAAATAGTTTTAAAAAACTAAACAAACACGCTTTCAAACTAAAAAGTAGAAAATAATTTTATTGTAACAAAGCGTGGGGTGCTTTCTGAAAATATTTCAATAACGTCGCCCCACGCTTTGTAACATTAAAATTATTTTCTACTGTTTAGTTTGAAAGCGTGTTTGTTTAGTTTTTTAAAACTATTTTTTTTTCTAGACAAGATTTTTTAAAACTTTTTTTTTGTTTTTTTTTCGAATTAGTGTATTGTCATCGGTCCTCGATAAATCTACAAAGCTTGAACGAAATCGGGCCGTTTAAAGTGGGTCAAAATCGCCCCCAAAGGAGTCGCTTACAAACATACAAACCAACATACAGGTGAAGCTAACATAAAGCGTGTAAAAAGCACACGCAGTATTCTTATTCTGTTTCACATTTTATTGACCATATCTAATCTGAATATTATAATAATATTTTTCCGATTCAATATGGCCAATTAAATGTACAACAGAACGTACCAAAACTAGAACAAAGTTTAAACAAAACGTTTTCCTCTAATTTTATATAATGCACGTAGATCGGTTAGCAAGAATCCCTAAACAATACACCTATAAATCCTTACTTAGTTCAATGAATGACTTACTTTAAAACCCACTGACCTATTTCCAGTAAATAAAGCTTATCTTACATATCGTCTAATATAATCCATACTACACACTACGGTGGCTACATTGTAGGTACAAACAATAATTATATATATAATAATAATCTCTGCGTTTCTTATATGTTCAAATTGATCATGTGGACCATTATTTTTTATTGGTTCCCATATTTTACAAGCACTTTTTTAATTTTATTGATAAAGAAAATATTTTTTTTTGTAATAGGCACTACGCTAGAATTAATAAAAGAATAACTTGAAGAAGGACTAAATTATATTCTTTTTTGTTTTTCCATAAATGTGTTATAATACGTGTTTCCATTATATACTCGTAAATACGGAGACTCGTAATGATATGTTATTGGATAATTTTATGTCAGTTTTATGTCCATACCCTGGTCTTATACAGTCTTAATTGATACATGGTATCTGTATCTGTATACTTCAAGCTTTATAACAGGGTACGCGAATATAGGGACTGTTCCTTACAATCACAGGGTACTAAAATAATTTTAACGACAGTTTGATTACTTTTATCGCAAGTTTTCGCTTCAGTTGTCACGTTTTCAAACCATTAGTTTTATGCGAATTATTACTAAGGAATTGCTTATTTATTATCAACATTTGCAAGGCAGAAAACATTATTTATCGACGCCAACTTTGTTAAACCGACAAGAAAATTTGTCCGTAATCAGGTTCTGGACATCTTGGGTCAATTATGATTTTGTTTTCCCCATTTGTCAAATTCGTAATTCTAGTTTTTGCTGATTTATTTGTTAGATTATCTTATTGGAAACGTCATGTCACGAAAATCTCATCTCGATTTAAAATGATTTATGGTTTCTTTATTTGTTTTAAAATAGGAGCTTTGATTTTATTACCGGTTGCTAAAAAAAAATAACTTTTCTATTCAAGCTAATTTCATAAATATCTATTTCATAAATTATAGTAAAGCTACTTTAAAAATATTTTTATTTATATTAAGTTCATTAAAAATCCATAACTTTCCACTGCTGGGCTTGGGTCCATCTCAGGAAAGGCTTAAGGCCATACGCTGCAATAGTGCTGGTTGGAGACTGGCAAGACAACGTTGTGGCTACGTAATCTCATCGTTGTATGTTTTTAAGATGTTTTGAAGGCCTCCAACTAAGTTACATGAACCTGTTTTCATGAGATAATAGTCGTGAACTACAAGTCACGTAATTCGAATGAACATTAAATAAAGTATATTACATATCATTTTTTTTTAGCTTGGTGCAAAGGTTTGTTTTATAATTATTTATTCAGGAAACTATTTTCAAATAAAATAGCTATAGATACTATGTAAGGTAAAGAAGTACTTGTTATTAACACAATGCGGTTGCCATGAACATCTATGGCAATCGTTATTGGGAAGTGCCCTCGAATATGTTGACAACTAGTTCAACCACCGAATTTCGGTTCTTCCTCATGGTTGCGGAGGTCCGATACCAGTCGCTTCGTGAAAAAACTGATATTCAGGTTAAAAAACTGGTTGAGCTAGTAGCCAACCCCAAATAATTTTAAGAATAAAGGCTAGGAAGAAGAAACGTGTCTTGTATTTCCTGACATTTCCATTTGTGATTACAGGTGGACACATATAAATAGTATCTAAATTTCTCAAATATTTTTATTACGTATGGTCAAAAATATTATGTGAATGATCATAATATTTTTGAAAAAAATATTTGCGAAATGAATATGTAAAAATTCTGAAAAACACTCATTAATACACAATAACAAACCTAATCAACAGGTACTATACTTTTAGAGGGTAAACGACTCAATAGGTATACTGCAACAAAAGCCGTCATTTAATCTGCTGATGAGTTATGAAAAAAAGCGAGTTAATTTATCGTCCTGGGTTTACGAACCTCAATAACTGTGCCATACGAAACTTGTGAAATATAACAAAGTATAGGAAAGCCGCAGGTGTGAGCACAGCAATAAATTCCTAAGTAAATAACAAGTGCATTTATTAACGCTAATAAAGTTCGTAGCCACGGTCGCCTTTACGACGATGCCGAGTTTTGCAATTGACGTACAAAAATTATACGCATTTGAACTACCGCAGCTTGCTCTAAAACCCGCTGTTATACTTTGTGGTCGTACTGAATAAATATATGTTGGTTTATTGTTCGTTAATGTTGCAAATTACTTGATGTTGTTCCTGCAATGAAGTTAGTTTGTGAAGATGTTACTATGATAAATAATGGACACATACGTTTTTTAATGTCTGATCTTTTATTCTGAGCTTCAGTAAAGTTCTGTGTAACTACATAATTGTATTAAATTGTTTTCATTCTGTTCCTTTTTACATTTCACTAGTATTTCTATGGATCTCAACACTTACTTACATACTTCAATTCGCGTCAATATGGACTTTAATTTTTTTTAATACAGAGCTTGCTAAAGTGACTCTGATCAGCAAAAAAGAATCACATCCGTATGGTAATTTACTTAAACCAGATTAATTAATAACTCTCAAAATTGCTTAATAGTGTGTCTAGCCCAATATTTTCAGAATCGAGTCAGCCTTGTCGCAGCTTTATATTCTATTCTCCTTCAATTATTGTATTATCACACTAGTTTCTGCCCGCGTGGATGTTGGTTATCGTGGTAACTGGGTTCATTGAAATCAGTGCCCTCTGAACCTTTAGTCGTAATAAACAGTCTCTTACGAATTTATAATATCTAATATAAAATTCTCGTGTCACAGTTTTCGTTGCCATACTCCTCCGAAACGGCTTGACCGATTTTTATGAAATTTTGTGTGCATATCGGGTAGGTCTGAGAATCGGCCAACATCTATTTTTCATACCCCTAGAACGCGAGCGGAGCCGCGGGCATCAGCTGGTTAATATGCATTTATTTGAGCTTCAAGAATATAAAGTTCTTTCGAAAATAAGTTAACTATTTTCTGATACTTAATGGATTTAAACTGAATAAATCTTTTTTTTTTTTTTTTTTTTTAATCTAATTTTAATATGATAATTCTCAAACGCAAAAGTTTTGTTTCAAATTCGTGACAGCAAAATGTATGTTACAATTGTAGTTTAACCTCCTTGAGCTTGATCTAGACCATTGATGTATTAAATATATGAATGATCTAAACACACAACTTCTGATTTACGTGTACAGACAGATTTTATATATAACTAGCAATCGTTTAATCAATTTTCATTCCATTGTATAAAATATATTATTGATGAATAGCTCAGAACCGTTTCAATAAATGTTAAGCTTTACTGGATATCAAAATATCACCACATGAATACCGTGATATTAATAGTAAACTTTATAGAAATTATATTCTCAAAATTTTCCTTTCCGTATTATATTTTGTGAAAACTTCTTATTTAGTTTCAAAGGCAATTATTAAACTAGAATCCACTAATTAGGAAATTGTTCTTGAAATCTATTTAAATTTCCATTTATTCTGTCAAATAATGGCAGGAGTAAATTACCATATCTTTCATTAAACACAAGTTAAATAGCCGACTGAAAATTTGAATCAATATTTCTCTGCGACTTCAACGTATAGTAACCTCTTCAATAAATCGTTCTGTTAACTTATCTAAACTTTGAAGTAAGCGAAGTACTTTATAACTAAGTGCTGTACAGTTTGTGCAGTGTAAGATTTTACCAATGATATACATATATTAATATGTTATATTCGAAAATAACTCTGTGTGCAATACAATCCTATTTTAATTTATTTTATCGGAATAGAAAATGATATTTATTTATCTTTTTTTTTATGATGAATAGGTTTCAAAAGAATGAAATTCATACATTTATATAAAAATAAAATAAATATTATGGACGTCTTTCACACACACAGCGCCATCTTGTCCCAAACTAGGCAGAGCTTGTATACAAACTCTTTCAATTACTTAATACATCTTTTCAATAATCATATATGTTTAATATTGAAGTAAAAGTAATAGAATAGGATGTTTTATCGTAACTCAATGGTTAATTTCTGATCTGTTAAATAAAGAAACTCATACTCCACAGTCAACACAAAGAAATAATACGTTTTGTCATACTTGTGATGTTTCAACAAAATATTCCTTAACAGACCACAGCCAACAAAAAGAGATACATCTAACCTCTTTGGTAGGTCAATGGACTGGTGTGACTTTGTTGTACCACAGAACAGATAAAGCAGAGGTACTACCTTTATATTTTTTTATGTATGTGTTTTTGTGCCGCATGTGTACAAATCATAGACATCTACTACAAAAGTTTCTCTATAGTCGACATTTTTTTTTTAACTTTTGTATGTTAAAAGTAAATGCTCACGATATTTCTATGACTTATTCCGTATTTCTGTAACTACGCTTAATGAGTATACGAGTAATACAGGTAACGTACAACTTCTAGATGCACAAAAATATGTAGTATTCAATATCAATATTGTTTGATTAACTGTGTTAACTCTTATACATTATCATGAAAGTTGTGGATATATTAAAAAGTAAATAGTTAGGAAGTTAAATTATAGTTTAAAACTATGTGCAGACTGATGTTGATAATACACGGTGTCTATAACAAGAATAGTCAACTTTTATGTCGTTTTAATAACGGTTTTCGACGCGAGTGACAGCATCTTATTTTCTAAAATCAAACATATGAGCCCGATAACAGTCGCTTATAAAGTATTACATCTAAACTATTATCTAAAATCAATTTGACTGTTCAAATTAAATACTACCTGTTTATTCGGTTTTCTGTTCAAGATGAGTTACACATTCGTCATCATTAACTACAAATATTTGTATCAAAGTTTAGGTGTTTACTATGTTTAAGATGTAAGCATTTAAATCAGTTGTTTAGTACCGATAGTAATAGCTGTGATTAGTGTAGGATTAGATGACGTTGTAAAATTATAAAATATTTACTTGTAAACTACGTTCTAGTCTCATAAATATACATTTATTTTTCTACCGCGTTGTGTAAGCGTTGCACAAGCAGTGTCTAGAAAACGGAGCTAAACTTCTGACTTACAATAGCTTGCGGTTTCGTCGGTAACCAGTAAACACCGCTACTTTAGTTTCTACAATAACGTAGCAAGTAGACTCGTTTCCGCTCTCCGGGAAGTTTTGCAAGTTACGAGTTACCCACCTCGGATTCGAAGACATTTTTATTTAGTTTTGTTTGATTTGGTACATTGAGTGCAAAGATAAATAAAGTTTTTTACTGGGATTAATTATAAGAACTAATATTTATTATGTGTTAATATATTTCATATTATTTTCTACTGCATTACCGTTTTTATACGTATAATATCATCATAAAACTGAAGGGTTTTGTATGATGGTTTGGTTGATCGCGATAACCTCAGGAAGTACTGCCAAATGTGGAAATTTCTTTTGGTTATCGAGAAAGACTAGAGGATATATTATATTATCATGGTCTAACGAAAGAAGTTGTTTCAATGAAAAATATTCCAAAAATGGGGTAAAATATATCCTTTGAGAGTTTCCATTATGTGCGCTTCTGCATAAACGGTTAAAGTTTCGTAGAAATATTATACCAAGAAATTGTTATCTTTTATAGTTCTAAAAAGAATATGACAGTATCTAAAAAAAGTGTCTATTGTTTGAGGTTGGCTCACGGTGTCTCTTTTATTCGCCGGAGGCGGCCAGTGGCGGGCTCACATACGCGGCCCTCTTTAAGGGGGCCCGACCCGGGCTCGCCGCTGAGTTCGGGGCCGCGGGGATGAGGCTGCGCCGCGCCCAGACGGGAGCTCGAGTATTCGAGTTCCCGGGGGCTGAGGGCGCCAAGACGGCCGACACCTTCGCCGAGAGGCTGCGGGAGGTGTTTGCCGCCCAGGACGGTGTCAAAGTCGCCAGGCCCACCAAATGCGCGGAACTGCGCATATCGGGTCTGGACGACTCCATCACGTCGGAGGATGTCCGCGATGCAGTCATGAAGAAGACTGGCTGCACCGCGGGCACCATCCGAGTCGGCATCGTCCGGCCGGGCCCGGGAGGCCTCGGCTCGGTGTGGGTGAGCTGTCCCGTGGCGTCGGCCAAAGTGTTGGCCGACGCCGGGAGCATGCTCATCGGCTTCGTCAATGCCAGAATCACGGTTCTGGCTGCGAGGCCGATGAGGTGCTTCAAGTGCCTAGTCGCGGGACACACTCGCACCAAGTGCGAGAGCTGTTTCGACTGCAGCGAACTATGTTTCCGCTGCGGTCGACCCGGGCACAAGGCGGCGGAGTGCTCTGCCGCCCCTCACTGCCCGATGTGTGCGGCGGGCAATAAGCCCGCCAACCACCAGATGGGGCAGGGGGGCTGCAAGCCTCCCCGCGCCTCTCGGCAGACTTCGGAGGCTAGCCCGGCGACCCAGGCTGCCTCCGACGTCAATCAGGCGACGACGTCGTCGCCCATGGAGGGGGTTGTAGAGACGATCCAGTAATGGATCAAGTCTCCAACCTCCTGGTCCAGACGAACCTCAACCACTGTGCCGCGGCGCAGGATCTCCTCCTGCAAACGATGGCGCAGTGGTCGATAGGTGTTGCCGTAGTCGCGGAGCCCTATTTTGTCCCTCCCCGTCCAAATTGGATGGGTGACTGGGACGGCTCCGTGGCAGTCGTCAGCTCCACGGCGGCTCATTCCCCGCCCTTGTCGTTAAGAGACAAGGGTACTGGATATGTTGCCGTCGAATGGGGGGGTATCACCATTTATGGTGTATATTTCTCCCCCAACCGGAGTCTGAGCGACTTCGAGGTCTTCCTCAACAACCTGGAGACCTCGATACGGCGATTGGGGTCTGGGCACGTCCTCGTGCTGGGGGACTTCAATGCAAAGTCCATTGCGTGGGGTTCCCCGGCGACGGACGCCAGGGGCGAAGCCGTCGAGGAGTGGGCGGCGTCGGTGGGCCTCTGTTTGCTGAACAGAGGCGCCACCAACACGTGCGTGCGACAGCAGGGGGGGTCGATAGTGGACCTTTCGTTCGCTACCCCTGCAGTCGCCGCACGAGTAAGGAACTGGAGTGTCCTGGATGAGGTCGAGACGCTCTCGGATCACCTTTATATCCGATTCGAGCTCTCCCGGTCCCAGGACGCCAGTAGGGGTCACGCGGCGCGGCGTCCCTCCCGTTTTCCGCGGTGGGCTGTCGCCAAGCTGGACAGGGACCTACTAGAGGAGGCGGCCATTGTTTGCTCTTGGCTGTCTCCGCAGGCCCCGACCGAGGAGGTCGACGCGGGGGCTGGTCGCTTCGCCGATGCGTTAACGCTCATCTGCGATGCGGCCATGCCCCGCGTTCGTGGCCGTCGGCCTCCTCGGAAGGAGGTCTACTGGTGGTCCCAGGAGTTGGCGGACCTCCGTGCGGCCTGCGTACGTGCCCGGAGGTCCCACACCCGGAGTCGGCGACGTCACCGCGGAGGCGGTGAGGAGGTGGACCGGCTTCACGAGGAGTACCGAGCAGCTCGGGAAACTCTGAGGCTGGCCATCTGCCGCGCCAAAGACGCGTCCAGAGTGGAGATGCTGGAGAGTCTCGAGCGTGACCCCTGGGGTCGGCCTTACCGTGCGGTGCGACAAAAGCTCCGCACACAGGGCCCCCCCCTTACGGAGACTCTCCAGCCCAGCTTCCTGCAGGAAGTGGTCGAGGGCCTATTCCCACAGCAGGCGGAACACACACCCCCGTCGATGGCCCGTCGTGGTCGTCGTCGGGACAGCGTGGGTGATGTGCCGCCTGTCAGGGAATCGGAGGTAGGGGCGGCTGTTCTACGGATTCGGTCCAAGAACACCGCCCCCGGGCCGGACGGGGTTCCAGCCCGAGTGATGGCCCGTGCCCTCGACTACATGTCGGACCACCTCAGGGGAGTGTTGGACGCTAGCCTGGCGTCCGGACACTTCCCTGAGCGTTGGAAGTGCGGGAAGCTGGTACTGATCCAGAAGCATGGACGGCCTGCCGATTCGGTCGCGGCCTACAGGCCCATCGTGTTGCT
This sequence comes from Phragmatobia fuliginosa, assembly GCA_932526445.1. NCBI lineage: Eukaryota > Metazoa > Arthropoda > Insecta > Lepidoptera > Erebidae > Phragmatobia > Phragmatobia fuliginosa. The sequence goes on along the minus strand of OW052074.1, from coordinate 9,348,105 downwards.
GGACGAGGCGGGCAAGTTGTTTGAGAGGGTTCTCTCTGTCCGCATCGTCCGGCACCTCAGCGAGGTGGGGCCCGACCTGTCGGACGCCCAATTCGGTTTCCGAGAAGGGCGTTCGACGGTCGACGCGATCCTGCGCCTGAGGGCCGTGACCGAAGAGGCGGTGAGAGGCGGTGGAGTGCTGTTGGCGGTGTCATTGGACATCGCCAACGCCTTCAATAGTCTGCCATTCGGCTGCATCAGGGCCGCACTCCAATACCACGGAGTGCCAGGGTACCTGAGGCGGCTGGTGGCAGACTACTTAGAGGAGCGTACCGTCGAGTACGAGGACCGAGGTGGCGCCTTGAGACGCAGGGCCATGTCGTGCGGTGTTCCACAGGGGTCTGTCCTAGGACCACTCCTGTGGAACATGGGATACGACTGGGCCCTACGAGGGCGTCTCCCCCCCGGGCTGGGTGTAATCTGCTACGCAGACGACACCCTAGTCACGGCCCGGGGGGCAAACTTTGAGGAGGCGGCGCGCCTGGCCACCACAGGAGTCTCCCGGGTGGTCGGGCGCATCGAGGCGCTGGGTCTGCGGGTGGCCCTGGACAAGACGGAGGCCCTATTATTTCATGGGCCCCGTCGCGGTCCGCCCGCCGGCGCCTCCATTGTGGTCAACTCGGTCCTCGTACCGGTCCGGGCCCAGATGAGGTACCTGGGTCTGGTCCTCGACGGTAGGTGGCTCTTCGACGAGCACTTCCGACAGCTTGGCCCTAAGTTGGTGGGCACTGCCTCCGCCCTAGGGCGACTTCTGCCCAATTTGGGCGGGGCCAGTGTCCCCACTAGGCAGCTGTACACGGGGGTTGTCCGGTCGATGGCACTTTACGGTGCACCGGTGTGGGCGGCGGCTCTGTCCGCCCAGAACAGGGCGCGCCTCTGGCGCCCCCAGCGGATACTGGCGGTTAGAGCCATACGTGGATACCGCACGGTGTCCACAGAGGCGGCGTGTGCCTTGGCCGGAACACCCCCGTGGGATTTGGAGGCGGAAGTGCTCGCCGAAGTTTATCGGCGAGTGGCTGACTTCCGGGCGGAGAGCGGATTTCGCCCTCCGCCCGAGGACGTGCGCGAGTGGCGCGAAGCCGCTCGCCGAGCCACCATGCTGAGATGGTCGCTCCGGCTGGAGACCCCACGCGCTGGCTTCGCCGCCGTGGAGGCTCTTCAGCCGGTCATCGAGGAGTGGGTAGGGCGGCAGCACGGGACCCTTTCCTTCCGGCTGACGCAGGTGCTTTCCGGGCACGGTTGCTTCGGAAAGTACCTGCACTCGGTCGCTAGGAGGGAACCGAGTCCCGCCTGCCACCACTGCGACTGCAGTGAGGACACGGCCCAGCACACGCTGGCGGTCTGCCCCGCTTGGGCGGCGCAGCGCCGGGACCTCACTGCAGTCATCGGAGGGGATCTCTCGCTGCCGGCCGTCATAAGATCGATGACCGGCAGCGACAGTTGTTTTACCGCGGTCGCAACCTTCTGCGAGGATGTAATCTTGCAGAAGGAGGTGGCGGAGAAGGCCCGGGAGGATTCCATCCAATCGGACCCGATCCGCCGCCGGCGCCCCGGGCGGCGGAGGCGCGCATACCTGCGTCTCATGCCGCCCTGAGAGTGGCCGCGGATGGGCGGGACGGGTTTCCCGTCCGTCCGCAGTAGAGGCCAACCGCGAGGGGGCGGCGTCCGCGTGTGACCGGACGTTGCCCAATAGAGAGTCGAGAGCTGAGGTGGTGCCCGCAACAGTGCGGGCAGGCGCCGGTTGGAGTCCAGAAGGAAATCCCCTCCCTGGACTCCTTCCAATACAAAGGCGCAGAGAGGGTCACACCGTGTGGTTTTAGTCGGTTCGAGTCCGACACACCACCCCGCCGTAACCCCCGACGGGGTGACGGTCCGCGGGGATTTCCACACGTAAAAAAAAAAAAAAAAAAAAACGGTGTCTCTTTTATGATAAAAAAAATCGAGACACGGAGACGTACACCTATTGCCCGGAGCAAGTAACTAGATTGTGTGACGTAGGAAAATAATTTTATAACTGTAGAATTACATTGACTGCACGGTTTTCCTAGTGACCGGCCGCTAAGTCGCTTTCTACTGCGCCAAGTGTTGTGGATTTAAATTCCACACGGGACAACATTTTGTGTGATTGAAAAATTATTGCATGATTTGTTTGTCCCCGGGACATACGACGTATATCATTATATACGTCGTATGTATGGGAGTTGATTTTTGAAAAGAAAAAAAGGAAATATTAGGTATCTCAACATCCGTGTTGTTGTGTTGTTGTAACGTTAATTGCTTCATCAATACTAATCTTTTCACACCTAGTTTTCTCGACAGGAAATAAGAGTAATGTGAACATTTTATTGAACGCTAAAGTGACCTGACACCTTATTGGCAAAACGTTACTTCTGAGACGTGGAACAGTCTAGGAGCTAATAAGAATTATCGACACCTGATACGTACAAAGTGGTAACGGAGAAATTTTATTACATTTGTAATGAGTTTGCCTATATGAAATAGAATACATTCATAAGGTTCTCAGGTGCTATTAAACATATAAAATCTAGAAATATTTCTAATTTGCTCACAATAAAATACTTATTCAATTACTGAAAACATAACATTTCTTTTGAATTTTTAGGGTTTTTAATATATTTATGGCGCGTTCTTGTTAAATAGGTATGTTAGGAAGGGTTTAAACATTTTTTTTCACTTACAATTAAGACAGTAGTTCGAGAAAAATTTGTTAGTTAACAATTGTTTAACTTGTTTTAAAATTAACTTTATGTAAAATTTCCAACGGAAATAAATTATTTATAGTATTCAAAACACACCATAATTTTTTCAAATTTAAAATAAATATATTCAATACCTTAAATAAATTAATTAAAGTGCCGTACTCGCTTTTGACGCCACGCGTGCAACCTAAAAATGTCGCGCGCAGACCTATTTTCAGCGTTAAATTAAAATTATAAATAATTTTGATAGAGTTTTGGGTGTTAGAAGTTTTTTATTGAAAATTTCCTCCTCTTTCAGAATCTTTTTCTGAAATTTCATTTATATTATTAGTTTATGAAATATTGGCAAAAAACGAAATGCCATATTTTTTTCATCTTTAATTGTTTATAACTTTTGCAATTTTTTATGTGCTAATACACGCTTTTGGCACATTTTTCTAGGCGTCATTCCGGATCCAATAAGCTATCGTACATAATTTTAAGAGCAGTATCTCTATTTTGTACCATTTTCAACTTGTCGACTAGAATAAGCGATTATTGTGATAAATACAATATTAAGTATGTTTTCGTTTATCTAGTTTCGGATTCTAAGCAAATTGGTTAAACCGAAAAGATAACTTCGGTGAAACAGTTACTTATTTAACTATAAATTCAATCACAATCATAATAACAAAAAGAAAGCGGCCAAGTGCGAGTCGGACTCGCCCATGAAGGGTTCCGTATCAACAAGTAACAATAAATAAAAGTTCTTGTAGTTCGTTGATTGAATGAAAGGTAAATTGCTGTTTACGCTTTATGACGTATTAAAAAAAACTACTTACTAGATCTCGTTCAAACCAATTTTCGTTGGTAGTTTACATGGTAATGTACAACATATATTTTTTTTAGTTTTATCACTCTCTTATTTTAGAAGTTAGAGGGGGGGGGGACACATTTTTCCACTTTGGAAGTGTCTCTCGCGCAAAGTACTCAGTTTAGAAAAAAATGATATTAGAAACCTTAATATCATTTTTGAAGACCTATCCACATATAGGTTTGATGAAAAAAAAAATTTTGAGTTTCAGTTCCAAGTATGGGGACCCCCAAAATGTATTGTTTTTTTTCTATTTTTATGTAAAAATCTTAATGCGGTTCACAGAATACATCGACTGACCAAATTTCAAAAGTATAGCTCTTAAAGTTTCGGAAATAATTGGCTGTGACATACGGACGGACAGACAGACAGACAGACATGACGAATCTATAAGGGTTCCGTTTTTTGCCATTTGGCACCGGAACCCTAAAAATGAGCGCTACATAATTATGTTCATAAGTTATTTTATTATTTGCATTAGTTATTTTATTATTTTAATAGATCTTAAAGCTACGAAGTCAAATTGGACGTTGATTTCAATATCATAAAATGTTTCTCGTAATTGAATATTCACTAAGTTCATTATCATTACAGGTATGCTATTCGAACCTAGAGATCAATCCATTCTTTTAATAAGTATTTCTATGCTTTTAATCTCTTTTTAGGGTTCCGAAGTTTATGACTTGAACCCTTATAGATTTGTCATGTCCGTCTGTCCGTCCGTCCGTCCTCGACTTACCGTCCAAACGGTAAGTGCTAGAAACATGAAACTTTACATGAATGTGTATTGTAGTTACGCCGAGAAAGTGCTACGATAAAATTATGAAAAAAAAATATTTGGGGTACCTCCCCTACACGTAAAGTGGGGATGTATTTTTTTCTTGGGGCTACCCTATCATGTGGGGTATCATTAGATAGGCCTTTTATAAACAATAAAGGGTTACTAAGACGATTTTATGATTTAGGTATCCGTTTGCGGGAAATACCACTATAAAGGCCACTTTTTTGTAAAAACAGGGCGTCCCTCCCTCCCTCTAAAAGCTAAACGGCTAGCTCAAAAAATCTGGGAAAATTCCTGATAGTGGATCATATAATGAACTTTGAAGAAAAACTGTAACGAATTCGATGACCTTGTTAGTTCAGGAGTTATAGATGCTTAACTTTTACTATGCGCTTACTTGGAAAACGTCATACAAAATCAACGCATTAATACGTAAACTTATCAATTAATATCCATTAGATACGAATTCTAATTCACGTACCAGTATGGATGACTGAGGAACCCTTTCCTGTGCGTGGCCTGACACGCACTTTGTCTATTTTTTATGATCGTTCTATTCCTTTCAACAAATGTCATTCAAATTTCATTCATTAATTTTTATTCATAAAGTACCTTGTTGACTTGTTTGTCTCCAAGGAACTAAATTATTATTATTATTTTTATACATAAGCCATCCAAAGTGACTCTACCCTGCCTGATGGAAAGCATGAGCAGAATCCAAGAGTGGGGGCCACCACACTTGCTGCGAATGCAGACAATAATGTATGGCGGCCCACACTATGGCGGCTTAGTGAGATGCTTTTTCACGCCCCGCTTAAAGGACCCGGGATCATAGTGGGAAGGAAACACGTGAGCTGGTAGTGAGTTCCAGTCTTTGACTGCTCGGCATAGGAAAGAAGAGCCGAACCGTTTTGTTCTGGTGCGTATTTCTTCCACTTTAAAGCGGTGACTTCTGAGTCCAGCACGTGTTGTCCTTTAAAGGAAGGGAGAGGGAGGGATCAGTTGGAAGAGCTCTTCAGAACACTCTCCGTGGTAAAGGCGATAGAGGACCGCCATAGAGGCGATGTCTCTCCGTAACTGCAGAGGCTCAAGGAACTCGGTGGTTTCGGGACTATTTATAATGCGGACTGCTCGCCGCTGCAACCGGTCGAGAGCGTCAAGCAAGTACTGCGCAGATCCATCGCAGAGGTGAGAACAATACTCCACACAGGAACGAACTTGGGTCTTGTAGAGAAGACAGATGCTCCGGCGTGAAGAACCGTCTCACCTTGTTGAGTACACCTAGCTTCTTTGCTGGCAAAAAGCCCATATTTTTCCTTCTGAAATTTAGTGAGCGTTTTAAATACGCTTTTATTTGTTACTTATATTATTGTATTAAAAAATTAAATTAAATTTATTGTAATTTCAATTAAACAATTTTTCACTCAATGCATAGAAAGTCCATACGGTGTATACTCACTTCAAAAAATTATCCGTTTAACTTTTTTATGTTTCTCTGTTTATTCCCGCCAATCTTTGGAATAGCTGAACCGATTTCGACTATCACTTACAGAAAGCTGATGTTCTAAGTAGTAATTAAGGCTACTTATATTTTAGAAACATGGGAATAAATAATATTTAAAATAAATAAAATCCAGAAATAACTAAATACCGCGGGGGTCAGCTATTTACTTAAATGCATTATACTCAAAACTTTGTCAGCTAGAGTTTATAAATAACTATATTGTCAATCATCATTATGATAAATAAATGGTAAAGTGAATAAAGGGCATAAAGGTAATTGGGGAGTTGACACTATCGATTACTTTCTAGCAATGAAAAGTCCAAAAGTCAGATTTCTTTACACATGAAAGAATCCTAAAATAGATTTTGAATTCATAAAGAATCACTCTACATTTATAATTAGTCATTAGTCTAGACTTATTAAACAATGCTTGTAATTAACGATTATAACCTAGAATTGACTTTTAACAGCTCTGAAAAACTATTTTATGTAGTGAGGTTTTTCTGAGTAGAGAAATAAAAGTCTTCTCATGAAAGCATAAGTTTCAATTTAATTAAAAGCAGTCTAACCGTATTACTACAAACGGACACAACTTATTGTATTTTCTATTACTCTTTTCTTTTTAAAAACATGTTCGTTATTAGAATTTAAAGTTCTCCTTTTGTTCGCAATATAAACCACAGTCTAGACGTAATAACGTCTTTTAACTTGGATATAAATTTTATATAAAATTATTACCTAATTTTCTTCTCACAATAATTTAACGCGAATGTTCTAGGCACCCTCTGAGATTAAATTTGGAAGAAAAAAAACTTTTAAAGACATACCTAATAACTTTGATATTCAATTCACAATTTAGTTTGACGCCTTATATTTAAATAAGATTGAGTTTATATTTATTGCTATTACTTTTGATTTTATTTTGATAAATAGTTTCAAAGAGTTTTATACCGTGTTAACATTAAAAAAATTCTTTTATGATTTAAAATTTGTTATTATAATATTTTTGTGGCTAATAAATTTGGTTATGGTAGAGAGTCTCATTTTTTCTTGAAGACCTACCAGAATCAAGGCGTTTTTGAATTCGTTCCATGCATATTTCCAAGTGCTACATATTTGAAAATTTCTAGTTCGGATTTGAAAACAAAAATTACTTCGATCAAAAACGCCTCTGTATGAGCAAAACTAAATTTGTGTCATTTTGATACTGAAAATACTATCTCAAAGGTATTTAATTTGGTTTGTTTGTATTTATAAATTTACATTGACGATACAACATAACAAAACAAAAAAAATGTTAAAGCTGACTTAAATCATAATTGTGATAATGTTTTCCTAGATTAAAAAACTTCAAATAATCCCTAAATGAATCTAAACTGACGAACACAAAGCTCAGCATTATTAAGATTAAATTTGGCATCCAAAAAACAAAATGTTAGCATTTTCTAACTCGCTTAAGACACACATACTCCGCTTTCAGTCTAACAAAGCCAATTAACTTCATTTATGAATTAAAAAAAATACATGCAATAAATCCGATATCGGCGTACACGATGTATTTCATAGACGGAAAAAGCTCATACGACAGGAAATTGAAAATAAATTCCTTTAAGCTCTCAATTACCTCAATCGGAAATATCACGTTTCCGGAGACATGTATTTAAATCGATATGGCGGTAACTATGGGTTTGTCATATTACGTGCTGAAATCACTGTTGTGGGATTTGCAGACTCATTCACATAATTAATATCCAAACTTTAACAACATCGGTGTAATGTAAGTATGTCAATATATGTATTATACTATGTATTGTTTCCGTATTGTTCCTTCCGTACTTCAACCGTTACGAATTCTATTTCAATAATCCCTCTTTTAATATAATATTATAAACGCGAAAGTTTGTGAGTAAGTATGTGTGTATGTGTGTTTGTTCCTCTTTCACGCAAAAATCACTGAACGGATTTGGATGAAACTTTACAGTAATATAGCTTATACATCAGAATAACACATAGGCTACTTTTTATTGCAATAATCGAGATACAAAGGCCAAAGCCAGGTGATTATAAAAATACATAAATCGTAGATGTCAAAATGTATCACTGTTTATTTCCTGTCAATACTTCACAGGTTGCTATGCATAACACACTTGCATAGCAACCATAATGATATACGCGGGTAACACCGCGGGTCGCAGCTTGTACCAATAATTAATGATATCTTCGTAATTTGTAGTAGCAGATACAACACCACGACTTAACTAATCTGCAACGAATACAAAGGGTAAATAAAATACCTTTGACGAAAGAAAATATCAACTGGTCTTGACATATCTCGTCAAAAAATATTTGTTTGGCATAAAGCAATATTATTTTAGCTAAGTAAAAACTGAACATTGACTCTATAAACGATAATTACTTATTGAGTCGTCCTGTTTCTATCGTTTCATTCTACGAAATTAGAACTAGAACGTTCTGCTATTTCAAGATATTGGTATTTAACAAAATTTCAAACAATTACACGTATAGCTACTATTTGATACTAATGTATTGGATGCCGTATACGATGCAAATGGCTGTGCGATAGAAATATCCCCTATTATCATGAACTTAAAAATAACATATTGAGAAGAATGGTATTAAGATAACAGAGTTTCTAACTTAAATTCACAGTTATTTTTTCTGAAAATGATAGATATGGCCATGAGAATGGGCTAATGGTAAGTTTTATTAATTACAAATGGTATTGTATGAATGATGGTGGTTTCGATAATAATAACTGTCAATATATTAATTCGTAATACAAATTAAACTTAGAAACGTGACAGTTACATAGACAATAATGACAGGTTTCTTGCTGTCGTATTTGGTTGGTTAGCATGAGACCGGATGCCTAATCATCATTCATCTACATCATTCATTGGAAAATGACGCAGAAACATCTGTTCAGGCCGCCATGGTATGGGTCACCTTCCTACATTGCCTACCCTCACAATAAGGTTGGTGACCCCTAGTCCTAGATTTTACTGATACTTTCAATCAGGCAGAGTAAAGTTACTTTGGAAAGCTTAATATATAAAAAAAATGTTTTATTAGCGGAATTTTATCTGAGATTTTATCCGAGAAAATACTGCAATTTTTTTTCTAATGTAAAAAGATGTACTCGTAATAATATCAATAGATATTTATATATAGGTAGGTAGATAGATAGTAAAGCCATGTTGATTTCAGCACGGCCCATACTGCTTGAATGGGGTGTTACAACCCTTATGGTGATCGCACACTTATCCGCGCCGAACGAGCCGAACGAACCGAAGTCAAGGAGGCCTCGCACACTTAACAGCAGCGGAAGAATCGACCGCGCCGAAAGCATCGACCGCGTCGAAGAAATCATTTCAAGAAATAGTATTCGTACGTTGCTCTGTCATACGCAACTGATAGAATGCGGGCGCATCGATCGAGGCGACCGCATCATCCGCGCCGAATTTTATGACGTCAATCGAATTCGTTTAGGATTTCTGGGATTCTTCCAGATGCGGATGATTCGACGCGGGTAAGTGTGCGAGGTTTTATGAGATTTCATATAAAGAATTCTAAAATTCATTTCGTTCGACGCGTTCGCCTCTGATAAGTGTGCGATTACCTTTACACAGAAGACTAACCTAAAAATGATAGCATTCGTGTTGTAGTATTTCATTCTTGAGTGTGAGACCGGAGGCCCTGTGATGCAGAAGCACTTCACTAAGTCGCCTCAGTGTTTTTTTGACATAGAAATTTTCGTGTAGCGATATTGACATGTTATATAATTTTGTTTTGTTTTTTTTGTTCATTTTTCTTCTATTTCAGACACAAAAAATGTTTATGAATTGAATAAATAAAAAAGTGTCACCATGCTGCATTGTCCGTACTCATAACAAGAATGGTAACCCCTACTCTTAGATTCTACTCATGCTTTCCATCAGGCAATGATGTAATTCTCTAAATAGCTGAAATAAAAATATATGAATATTATTCCCAAAAAAATTTTTTTTTTACATTCAGCAAATTTAACACATGCAATGTCATATCAGATTTTTCGACGAACGAACGTCATTTTAACCCAGAGTTTATAGGTATGCAATAAATATATGCAATAAAAATATCATAATATTGACGACACCAACAACCGGTGTTATTTTAAAATATTTTATTAACGATGTAACATAAAATAGTCTCCTATCAGTAAACACAGAAAATATTTTTTCATAATGAATATTCAGATAATATTTCACTTCATAAACATTAAACGCATGAACTGCCAGGTTGGTAAGGCGGTTAGCGTATACGACTGCTGATCAAGAGCTCTCAGCTTCGATTCCTGGGTCGATCTTTTGTTGGGTTTTTCCTACAAGAAATTCTTATTTTAGGGTTCCGTAGCCAAATAGCAAAAAACGGAATTCCTATAAGAAATTCTTAATAGTACCACGGAGTGTGGAAATTGGCAGTGTCTCATGCCCGTGCCTCATAGAGTCTATGGCCGTCCTTAAAAATGTTAACAAGTGGTTAGTATTGCTGACTGTTAGGTCAAATATTGCAGGTTAGAGTAATCTATATGAAAAATAATTATGTAAACATCACGATCGTTGTATTATAAAAAAGATTTATTGTAGTAATATGTATTTATTAGATGTATTGTGGACACTCAAAATGTGTTGTGTGTTCGACCAAGTGTTGTGGGTTCTAATCCACATGGTACAACACTGTGCTTTTCACAAATTGTTGCTGTAAGTCGCTATTTGTATTGTTTCATGTACATATATTTGTAAAGTCCCCCACACATGTTGAATGTTTAACTTCTAATGTGGGAGTGTCTTTAAGAAAAAAACAATACCTGGGCAATGTATACAATACCTAAAACGTGTAGGTAATGCATAAAATATTATTTATTTTCTGCTTTGCCGAATTATTTTAATGCCGACAGTAAAAATAACACGATTCTGAAATGTTTTATTTGCTTATATTTATAAATACAAATCAATATAATGTATCATATATTTTTGAGTAATACTACTATTGCTTACTTACTACATAAGCAAAAATTTGTCTGCACTATTTTGACGTTTAATTTAAAGTTCTATAAAAGTACTATATTTTTAACAAAAAGAAACCGAATTCAAAGAAAAACTATTCTGAATACCCAAATTTCTTGGGATCCCATCATCATATGGTGACGATGGGACCACCTGTAAGCTACGCCCATTCCAATGCAAAAAAATTTTTTGAAATCGGTTCATAAACGACGGAATTATCGCTGAACATACATAAAAAAAAAATTGATTCTGACGAATTGAGAACCTCCTCATTTTTTTTGAAGTCGGTTAAAAATACCTGCTAACCCTAAAAGACTTCAACATGCGACTCTTAAGCTGTAATTAATAAATTTAACGTCCATTATATCATATTAAATATAAAAATATATTGTTGTTACAATTATCTAAACAGTAGGTTTAACTCATTAGCCTCACTACGCCTCACTAGAATTTAATGCTTAAACTACTACACTATTCTTTATAGGTTTTCTACTAGGTGAGTTGTATTATTATATATTAGCAGTGTATTATGATTGGATAGTTAGACACAGACACATACACTTCTGTTTCTTCAAATGTTTGGTGTTGGAGTCTAATGTATACAATGGTCTCGAGAACTTTGATACCTCGATGCAGAATTGATAGTAGCTCCATAGCTGGGCATAGCAAATAACACAATACAACAATAAAGATATTAAACATCTATGTGTGCAATACAGTTGGGCCGTCACGCGGTTGTGGGCAGGAATCGAACAGTATGTACACAGTGTTTTGATCTCTGCCCTTGAAACACGAGGATTTTGGGTGTTGATACAATCGGATCCTTCCTAACCCTTACTGCCTCTTTGCAACTAGTATACAATACAGTTACGAGTATAAGCTTCAACAATAATTGCACGAGTGATTCCTTGCGTAAATTATTAATTACACACCTACATAGTTTTACGCATGTATTAACCCAGTTCTCGCACAAATTTGGTAACTAAAGGGTTGCAGGAGTCAAGACCTCGAGTAGATGAAGTGGCACCGAAGGGTCACTAAGCAAGGAAATGTCAAAACCACACATCAATATTAATCTATTAAGTTGGGTATGTTTGCACTACGCAGGACAACTTTGACGTGGTTCAAGTGAGATGTTGACTTCGCCTGTTTAACTTGTAGATTAATCGAGGGCGTTATGTACGAAACATGAGCGTAATATGTTGCCTTGAAGTGAGATAATTAATTTATCGATCTGTGTAGTTTTGTAAGGTTTACAAGTAATGTCACTAGAAAAGGAATTAACGACACTTTAGACTACTGCCTCGGTGGCGCAGGGTCTGTGGTTCAAATTCTGAGTCGATCCGAGTGTTTGTGAAATCTACACATATTTGTTTCAGAGTTTAGGTGTTTTCTATGTATAACATGTACGTATTTACAAAAAAATATTTAATTATTCTATCAGTCTATCTTTTATAGTACAGTCATTATTTTATAGTAGTTTGAAGCTAGATGACGTTTGTGTTTTATATGTTCTAAAATATTGATGTACAGTTATATATTATACTATGAATACTTCACACCACGGGCCTCCTATTTAAAAAAATCGTTAATCAAGTAATTGCAAACACTACCAAAGATTGATAACATACCACTGAACATAAGTTTCTCTTGTGAAATAATGTTTTGGCCAAAGACGGGGTAGCTATAGTTTAAAAATATAATCAGTTGAGATTATTTCGCAAATAATTAAATTAAAACAGACTTAAAGTCTCTGACTCAGCAATCAGTATTACTGATCACTAAGCTACATCATGTGATCATGAGTTGGCAATATTTATAGACTAAAGCTTTATCAATATTTTTTTATAACAAAATAAAACTTTAACAAAAAACATCAAACAATATCTAATACAAAAAATATGCACTGAAAAAAAATATCAATTTTGTATTCTTGTATCTACAATTATATTTTAGTTTTTGTTAATGTAAACTTTTGTTAACTGTAAACAAAACCAACAAACAAAGGGTGCACTGACAATCGATATGTACATACATATGTACTAATAAACTGAAAACATATTTAAACTGCACGGTTGGCGTAATGGTTTATGCGGTCGCACCGCCGCTCTCTACTGCGCCCAAATGTTGTGTTTTAAATACTACAGGGGAAAACACTTTGTGTAATCCACAAATTGTTTTTCTGAGTCTGGGTGTTCTTTGTATCCGTTTCTGGTATGTTAGTGATATAGTGATATATAAAAACCCCCGCGATGTAGGAATAATTGTTAATGCGAGAATTAAAATTAAAAAAAAAGGCTACATACTCCGAGGGTGTAGGCGTGATACTATATCCTGTGATTGTGTTAACAAAATTGATGTTATTGCAACTCCCAAAAACGATGTGCTATCATTTATTGAATAGTTCCATTGATTTTTCCAAACCAAAATCAGAACATCACCAAAATAGAAATGAACCACTACGAAATGACTATGATGCTCTTCTAAATAAATATTATAAAAGATTTTTTGTTAATTTCATACCTTGTAAGATGAAAATATTATGAAACCACAAGCACTAGCTGCAGAATTTAAAAAAACCATCATAATAACAAATAAAGATTATCCAAGGAAGTGGAATTGAGAACCTCCTCCTTTTCTTGAAGTCGGCTTAGAATGAAAAGTATGTCTGTGTGTTTTAAGTAAATTCTTGTTTGGAACATCCTTAAAAATGTGACTTTTAATTTTTAATACATTTTAATTAAAACAAGATTATCATTTCGAAGAGAATAAGTCATTAACGCAACTCAGATTTGAATGCAGTAAATTCAGTTCTAAGAATCATTCAAATTCTTTGAACTTGAAAAAACTCATTAGTTCATAATAGAAAGTACATTCATTAATCGCTTTATTTTTTTGTAAGTTATTTATTTAAACTTTATGGCCGTTTGGTAACCTTAAGACTTAATGACGCAGACGTTTTTCAACAGTCGCCTTTGGATGGTTTAGAAACAGTTACTACACAAAAAAATCATGTAAAACTTTTTTCTTTAAATACATATACATACATCTTGAGATGGCCTAAACAACCGTCCTCCATGCCTAAAAAGAAGACTTGCGATTTCGTTGCAAGTTGTGATCTAAAAACTGTAAACTAAAAAGAGCTATAATTAGCGGACTGAGCCATGCTGAATAAAAACATAAAACTTAACAAGCGAATCATTTAAACAAGAAGCTAGTTGGCTTCTAACCAAAAACGTCGAGCTTCGAATACGAAGGGGATGTAACCGCTACATCTGATCCGCCTTTAATTAGAGACAGAGGCTTGACTTGTGCCAAATTCGGAACACGTTGTGCTATTTGTAAGTGGCGTGTTAGCAGCCAGTATCGCTGGGCTGTTGTCGTCCGTTTGGGCTAATTGTGTATAGCAAACCTGAAATACTAAGGTAGAATCAGAATAGAACTGATACACTGAATTTTGATTTTGCAATTTAAACGTACATGCATGTTTTTTATCATAACGTGAACTTATGAAGTAAGTTGTTGTGTACGGTATTTTTTTACAGTTTTTCTTTTCTTTCTTTAAAACCTTCAGTTAAACAAATAATTATGCGACATTTTTAAAAACAAATACACATAATAGATAGCAGAGCCACGCTTATTTCAACACGGCTCGACCAGGTCAGTACTACCCTCAAACAGAAGACCAACCTAATATAACAGCATTTGTGCTGTCGTCTTCCGTTGGTGAGTGTGAGATCGGAGTCCCAATAATTCTGCATCATTATCTCTATTCGTTCAGAATGATGCAAAAATATCTCACTTAGCCGCCTATTGGTCACCATGCTGTATTGTGACTCACAATGAGAACAGTGGCCCCCACACCTGGATTCTACTCATGCTTTCCATCAGACAGAGTAGAGTAACTCTTTTTTTTTGTTTTTAAAGGTTTTTAAAATTATTTTATTAATTTGATTTTAAGTATTATAGTTAAATCGCTTGTCACTCGTATCTGTAAGGCAAGTTTTATTTTAGTGATCTCCTTTATCAGGAAAAAATAGATTGTTAAAACCTTGCTACATTTTTTTATATAATAATCACAGCCACTTCTCTGTAGACTGTATAGTAGAAAGAATTGCTTTGCAATTGATTAACGACGGTTTAAATATAAACATGATAGCTCTCACCAGCTTTAACCGCTTTACAACTTGTCTTTATTCTTCCTTTACATCTTTATTTTCATCGCTATCTACCAAGCTATCGTATGCTTATTATCTTTGGTTAATATAATATATATATTTTTAGTTTCACATAAATTGAATGTTTTGAAAGTTCCTGTCTTCAAGTAGTGATATGCTCACACAATAAACATATCTATCAACTTGTTCAACATGTTTGCATTCGTCAACTCGTTCAAGATAAGTTTTCTACGTTCTTTGTTGTTTGCTACTATATTTTTGATGTTTACTTTTAAAATTCTTAGGGAAAAACGTTTTTTTAGGGAAAAAAGACGGTTATCATTTGCTGTATAGTATATAATTTTTAGGGTTCCGTACCTCAAAGGGAAAAAAACGAACCCCCAATAGGATCACTTTGTTGTCGGTCTTGACAGACAGACATATATGTCTGTCAAGATAATTTTTCTCAAGATCGAGTGGAGCTAAAATAAATTCATATAACATTCACGACATTTAATGCAGTAATTTTTTTTGTGCTAAAAGAAAAGAAGTTTTTAGTGTAGTAACTACGGAACTACGGAACCCTAAAAATTATATACTATACAGCAAATGATAACCGTCTTTTTTCCCTAAAAAAACGTTTTTCCCTAAGAATTTTAAAAGTAAACATCAAAAATATAGTAGCAAACAACAAAGAACGTAGAAAACTTATCTTGAACGAGTTGACGAATGCAAACATGTTGAACAAGTTGATAGATATGTTTATTGTGTGAGCATATCACTACTTGAAGACAGGAACTTTCAAAACATTCAATTTATGTGAAACTAAAAATATATATATTATATTAACCAAAGATAATAAGCATACGATAGCTTGGTAGATAGCGATGAAAATAAAGATGTAAAGGAGGTATAAAGACAAGTTGTAAAGCGGTTAAAGCTGGTGAGAGCTATCATGTTTATATTTAAACCGTCGTTAATCAATTGCAAAGCAATTCTTTCTACTATACAGTCTACAGAGGAGTGGCTGTGATTATATATAAAAAAAAAATGTGAGCCGTCACGGGACACCTGGCAGATGTGAAACATCGCCATTATTTTGTAAAAGTAATATGCAGAAAAGAACATATTGTAATAGGAACTAAATATGTCATAATGATAAAATAAAATATTACTAATTATTAAAATAGTAGTCTATATGCAGTAGTGTGTACGGTGGGGCGACGCTTCGCGTCGCCCCACCGTACACACTACTGCATATAGACTGTATATATATACCATCGTATAGCGTGCCGCGGCGACGCGTCGCCAGTCGCCAGGCCAGAAATCTATTTTACGTGCGCCTATAGATGTTTCACATCAAAATTGTAGCAAGGTTTTAACAATCTATTTTTTCCTGATAAAGGAGATCACTAAAATAAAACTTGCCTTACAGATACGAGTGACAAGCGATTTAACTATACTTTAAATACAAAAAAAAGAGTTACTCTACTCTGTCTGATGGAAAGCATGAGTAGAATCCAGGTGTGGGGGCCACTGTTCTCATTGTGAGTCACAATACAGCATGGTGACCAATACCATGGCGGCTTAGTGAGATATTTTTGCATCATTCTGAACGAATAGAGATAATGATGCAGAATTATTGGGACTCCGATCTCACACTCACCAACGGAAGACGACAGCACAAATGCTGTTATATTAGGTTGGTCTTCTGTTTGAGGGTAGTACTGACCTGGTCGAGCCGTGTTGAAATAAGCGTGGTTCTGCTATCTATAATGTGTATTTGTTTTTAAAAATGCCGCATAATTATTTGTTTAACTGAAGGTTTTAAAGAAAGAAAAGAAAAACTGTAAAAAAATACCGTACACAACAACTTACTTCATAAGTTCACGTTATGATAAAAAACATGCATGTACGTTTAAATTGCAAAATCAAAATTCAGTGTATCAGTTCTATTCTGATTCTACCTTAGTATTTCAGGTTTGCTATACACAATTAGCCCAAACGGACGACAACAGCCCAGTGATACTGGCTGCTAACACGCCACTTACAAATAGCACAACGTGTTCCGAATTTGGCACAAGTCAAGCCTCTGTCTCTAATTAAAGGGGGATCAGATGTAGCGGTTACATCCCCTTCGTATTCGAAGCTGCACGTTTTTGGTTAGAAGCCAACTAGCTTCTTGTTTAAATGATTCGCTTGTTAAGTTTTATGTTTTTATTCAGCATGGCTCAGTCCGCTAATTATAGCTCTTTTTAGTTTACAGTTTTTAGATCAAAACTTGCAACGAAATCGCAATTGTAATTTATATTTCATTTATATTTTGGACACAAATACTTTGTTCGTAACGATTGAAGATAAAATACAAATAAATGTGTCGATGCCGTTAATGATAACTATTTTAACTTCTGATCTCTAACGGCCATTCTTAAAGTAAAAACTTCTGCACACAGGTTTGGATGAGATATAAATTCATATGTTATCCTCATGCTCACGTGACTCGAGCCATTATTGACGGGTCGTCAATTTCGTGCGCTCTTGATTACTCTAATTAATTATTTATGTTTTGGTGATAATGTTGTGTCTTCTAAGATAACGAGTATAACATCCATATTATTATTATAAATACGACAGTTTGTGAGTATGTATGTGTGTATGTATTGTAAGTATGTTTGTTTGCTGCTCTTTCACGCAAAATCTACTGAACGGATTTGAATGAAACATTACAGTAAAAAGCTAATATATCAGAACAAAACATACTTTTTACTGCAATAATCGAAATACATACGGGCGGGGCTGTGGGATAAAGTTAGTATATTATATATAAGTATGCACAGTGAACACGCAGTGAACTATAAAAAAATACATATACATTTTACCCAAAGTGGTGATAGATGTCAAAACCAGAAAAATATAAACAGTTTGTGTATTATTTAATCCTTCAAAAATGAAAATTTTTAAAGATTAAATTTTAAAGTATAATCATCATCAGCCTATCACAGTCTACTGCTGGACATAGGCCTCTCCAATTGCACGACACTTGGTTCGATCCTCAGCTTCTCGCATCCAGCTCCTGCCAGCCGTCTTACGCAAATCATCACCCCACCTGACCTGTGGACCTCCTACTACCACGTTTGCTGAGACCCAGTCTTCGCTCAAGAACCCGTTTACCCCAACGGTTATCGGTTCTATGGTTTATATGGCTAGCCCACTGCCACTTCAGCTTGCAAATCCTGTGGGCTATGTCGATGACTTTTGTTCTCTGTCGTATTACCTCGTCTTGACACGATCTTTAAGAGAAACGCCGAACATAGCCTTCTCCATTGCACGCTGAGCTACCTTGAACTTGTGAACCAGCCGTACTGTAAGTGTCTACGTTTGGGCTCCGTATCTCATTACGGGTAGGACGCACTGATTAAAGACTTTCGTTTTTAGGCACTGTGGGATCGCCAATGTGATGACCCGATAAAGCTTCTCAAACGCTGTCTAACCTAGCTGTATTCTTCTGTTCACCTCGTTCTCGAATTTGTTTCTACCTAATTGCAAAGCCTGCGCAAGGTACACATATACCCTTAAAGTTCACCTATCAAATGAATAAAATGATCGATTTGTTTAAAAAAACAGATGACTATGTGTAAATAATAAATCACACATGTGAGAACTTATTCATAATATTTTTAAGGCTAATTCATTTGCTGCTCCACTGCAACTTCTCCTAATATTCAAAAAGGGTATTCCTAAGAATCTATTCACGAAAGTTCATATGTTAGAGTTGATGTGTTTCTGACCTCATTCTGGCAGTTAACTAGGACCTAAAAGTACGGTAGTACTATTAAAACTTGGATCCAGCCAGGTCGTTAGAGCAGTGTACTTTTGCTTCTATACATTGCACTACACATGGTCGAGAAATTCATCTAACTGCTCAAAAGGGACCAATAATACACACGAATAATTATTTGTTAGACATAAGCATGTTGCTTATTATACAGAACTGGAATAGTTCCATTAAGTTATTGTTAAACTTTGTAAATGTATCTCTCTTTGTTATAACAAACTAAACTAAACATAACTTAGATTTAGTAATTTAATAACAAGGAGTAACGGTAAAGTTAATACTTGAAACATTAACATTTAGAAGTGCCATATCTGATGCAGTGCCCCCGCCATGGCCA
Source organism: Phragmatobia fuliginosa (assembly GCA_932526445.1). NCBI lineage: Eukaryota > Metazoa > Arthropoda > Insecta > Lepidoptera > Erebidae > Phragmatobia > Phragmatobia fuliginosa. Next base: position 9,328,813 of record OW052074.1, on the reverse strand, counting down.
GCATAAAAGCGGCGCGGTCAGACCATCTTTTTCTCTAAGCAATTAAGACCATATTCGATCCCCTATAACTTCGTTGTGGGTATACCTAGAAGCTGAAATTTTCAGTAACCGATAAAACTGTATACAAACTAGAAATATACTGTATATTTCAAATTCTTTTTTTTGTTGATAGTCTACCTACAAAAGATGGAATAAGATGGGATGAGGATGGAATGTTGAATGTGAAAATGGAATCTAATGGAATGGAATAAACTTTATGGTACACCAGTCAAAGTAGTACAATGAGTCGTTATTGCTAGTTCCAAAGATTCAGATGACCTCATATATCTTGAATTTGTATCACTGAGGAAAACAAAGAGTTCTTTTGATTAAGGGGGAATACACGGAAATAGAGTACCATAAAGTACCGGCCAGGATGAGGATAAAAAAATTGACCATCTACAAAAAAAATGTACTAAATATATTGCTTGAATCAAAGTTCCTCGAACTTCCCGTTCGTATGTGTGAAACTCTTACGGTTACTTCTTCGCCAACAAAAACGTGACCTGTTTACTTTTATAATGAGTCGTGTACTTTTATTCTTTTACTAACGTACGCACGGCTATGTAATGTATGTTTTGTTAACTAGAAGAGCTAAGTTAAAATATTAATAATAAACCGTTGAAAAGTCAAATATTTTTAATAGCTTACTACCACAATCAGCATTAAAACAAAGTTATGGATATTAATATTGTCAAATTTGAACTTAACAACAATGTAAGTATTAATATGATCGTGTGGTGAATGCAGCTGCATTTTAATAATGGATTAACCTCAGCGCAAACACGGGCTGTGCTTGTAATCTTTAGTGTACACACAAATTTAATTAATTCTAGTATGACATGAACATAGCACGAGTTTCAATACAGTCGCGGTACTATATACTCTTCAGTTCTCGGGGGAATTATATAGAGTGGTAGTAATAAGCTACAAAGCAAAAGCTTATTTGTTTTATCAGAGTTACATCAATTTACTGCTCTGCAGGAAGGAAATGTATGTGCATTTGTGCAAAAAACAATGTTTTAACTGATGATGATATGATCTCTTACGAGAAAAATCCTTGGTAAAATCTATGATTATTACTTTATTTGTTGATATAGTTTATGGGAGTAGCGTTTTTGGAAAATCGCCTAACGGGGTCATGTGCATGTATGTATATGATGCCGAGTTTTAATATAAAATCTATAAGCAACAGATACTTACTCGCTTTACGTGTGTAATGAAAATTCTTCCCAATTTTATTATCAACATCATAAACAGCCTTCAACAGTCCACTGCTGCACACATGGCTCTCTAAGAAAGGTTTTACATATGGGCTTTATTTTTTTGACAATATTTGAGCGTGAACGACCTTTTTAAAGTTTTGTTGAGTTTTTCTAGTTTCAGAAATGCTTAATAATAATAATAATGCTTATAATTACAACCTGAAATTTGGAAGATAGGGTCTTAACCCGCGATCCTCCGAGAACAAGTGAAGCCGTCGTTTCTGCTCTTCATCCCTTCTAGGTCGAGTCAGATAGTCGTTGCATCAAAATATGGAGGTGAGGGAACAGAGAGTGAATCTGAGTTTGCGCACTCACTTGTGCACTATAATATCTCTTGCGTGGCTGTTCTCCCTTGAGATAGACAGCTGTAGCCGGAATCGACTAGGAGTACATCTATAAATGTATATTTAAAAGTCACGTAATATAATCGACCCCAAATAATCTTGCTAATAATAAAGGCTAAGAATATAGGTAAAATAATATACAGGCATAAATTACAGCTGTCTGAGACCAACAATATCCTTAGTACCATTATCAGATGGAAGTACACACAAAAAAGACAAACTATGATGAACTTTGAAATTATATACAGTAAGAAATCTACCGTCTTAATTCAATACTTTCAAACTTTGATGTTTAACTCACCAAAAACTTTATAAAAGCGAAATAGAATAGACTACATATTTAACTTTTTTCTTTCTTTTGAAGTATTATGCAAAAATATGCAAATATATTCTGGGGCTCAATGTTTCATAAATGACGATTAAAAATGTATAGGCAAGCCTCTCGAATAGACGTTCTCAATGATACTCGTCTACGAACAGATTTTTATCTATTCATGCTTGTAGTGTACTCAGAAATTAATATTGCACTTTCCTTTTATATTCTACTAAGAATAAGTTAAGATGCAATCATGTTATTTTCATCAATAGTTTAGAAACACATTTTTTAATAAGCATTCGCACAAGTTCCTAAAAACAAATTATTTGTTTGAAATAAATTAATTTTAACCAATCAGATGAATCAATCAGAGAACCTATCTTTAAGTTACACTTAAAATCCTACTGCCTTCATAAAATTCATAGTCAAATGTTTTGTATTCATAACCAAATCAAAAGGTTTTACCTACAGGAACGTAATACATATGATATTATTAGCAGACTCAACCGTGCCTTCTTGCATTAATAGAAAATAGGTGATAAGAACTATCGGAGTATCTCAGCCATTTTAGCAAAACTCACATTTAACGTCAAACTCGTATAATAGCTTCAGAGTTGATCGTGAACATCAAAATGAGAATCAAATATTTTAATATATAGGTAAAATGACAAAAACAAGAATTTATGTCCTGCTAGATTACTGAAAGATCAGTATGAAAAGAATTTAATCTGTGTTCTGCGTGATTATAAAATTAATTAGTAAATTATTATCATCATTAAGCTATCGCAGTCCACAGATATACATAGACTTCTCTAATTGCACACTACTTCGTTCGATCCTCGACTTCTCGCATGCACCTCCGCTAGGCGTTTAAAATCGTAATATAGTACGTCTTCTCTCTTTTCTCCTATGCATTTCCTCTTCACTTAGTAATTTAGACCATCCAATTTAGACCAATAAGTTACTGAGACGATTAAAACATGAGTATGAAAAACACGAGTTTCAAAAGGCGAAAAATGATGCTAGAGCTACTTGGAAAGTGATAAGAACTGTTACTCAGGAAAACTGTCATAAACGCTCAGCGGCGGAGCTTCTGACGGATGACGGGAAAGTGACGATAGATGAGATTAACCGGTATTTTTCCACAGTAGGAGGTGATTTGGCACGAAGGATTGCTTCTGGTACCTCTGGGGACGCGTCATTGTCAGGGGAAGTGAATATCGTAAATACCATGGTGCTATTACCCACAGATGAATCTGAAGTGGACAATATTATACGTAGCCTTCGCAAAACTGCAGCGGTGGGATGGGATGGGATATCAACACAATTGTTACAAGAGTGCTCATATACCCTAGTCCCAATTATTACCCATATTTGTAACATTTCAATGTCCAAAGGCATTTTTCCCAAATTATTAAAAATAGCTATCGTCCACCCTATCTTCAAGAGCGGCAGCAGGGACAGTGTCAATAACTATCGGCCAATATCGGTGTTGCCTGCTCTTTCAAAAATATTGGAGAAACTACTTAACACACGACTCAAAAATTTCCTTGAAAAAAACAAAGTTCTGTCTACAAACCAGTTTGGTTTTAGAGGTGGGAAGTCCACTGAGGACGCAGTGGCATCTCTCGTGGGTAAGGTAGTGAATTGTCTTGATAATAGACTAAAGCCCATAGGTATTTTTCTGGATCTTACTAAGGCATTTGATACTGTCTCTGTTCCGCAGCTCCTAATGAAGATGGAAAACATGGGTATTCGCGGTTATGCCTTGGGAATTTTTTCTGACTACCTGACCAATCGAAATCAATGTGTAAAAATAAATTCTTTTATAAGTAGTAATGCTCCCTTGGTCTGTGGTGTGCCTCAGGGGTCCGTGCTTGGTCCAACCCTCTTCCTGTTATACATAAACTCCTTGTGCAACCTGCGTATCCCAGATTGCTCCATCTTTTCATACGCCGATGATACTGCACTGCTTGTTTCCGGCGGGAGTTGGTCTGAAGCTTTTTCTAGGGCTGAGCAAGCTCTTGCTCGAGTCATGAAATGGCTGACAGCAAACCTTCTCACTCTAAACGTTAATAAAACGACTTATTTAACCTTCTCACTTAACGCTTCTGGACAACCATCAGCTCACACTTTCAATCTTAAAGCACATACATGTCCGCAATCTGCTTCACCTACTTCTTGTGATTGTCTTGATTTAACAAAGTCTACTGAGATTAAATATCTTGGAGTATATATAGATAATCTCATGACCTGGAAACCTCATATAACTTGGTTGACATCACGTGTGCGCAAAATTATATACGCTTTCAAAATGCTGCGCCACTCGGCTGAGAGGGACACTCTAAAGATGGTCTATTTCGCACTGTGCCAGTCGATATTGGCTTACTGTATATCTATCTGGGGCGGAGCCGCTAAAACCCACATGCTCCCCTTAGAACGTGCACAAAGAGCCGTCCTAAAGGTCATGACTTTTAAGCCATACAGATACTCTACACAACAGCTGTATGATGATTGTCAGTTACTTACAGTCCGAAAGCTCTTTTTACAGGAGGCAATAATAAGAAAACACACAGGACTGGAATATAATTCTACATATACCCAAAAACGACGATCTGACAAAGTGTGTCCATTACAAAATTATCGTAGCGCGCTGGCTGCAAGACACCAAAAAATTATTAGTAGCCTTTATAATAAAATAAATAAAGAGTGCAACATATACCATATGTCCAAGACCGAATGTAAAAAGAAAGTGTCTAATTGGCTCATGTCTAAAACGTACGATGACATTGAAAACTTGGTGAGATTGTCTTGTGGTTGAAGTTTGCTACTAAGCTGCTAAGTTTGCTACTAGTATGTGTATATATGTATATATTCGCCTACACGTAAGTTCACAAACACACACACACACACACACACACACACACACACATACACACACACACACACACACACACACACACACACACACACACACACACACACACACACACACACACACACACACACGCGCACGCACGCACACACATACACACATGGCAATGTGATGCAACTCCATTGTCTACCATAATAAGGATGTAGGATTCTGGTACCCATAACACAAGTTAAATCTTTCTTTGGGTACCAGATTTCAACTTATGTAATATTGGAATTGTATAGTAACTTGTGCTGTATACCTGGATTCATGATGTATTAATTTTAAGTCGTAAATAAATATTATTATTTATTTTTTTATTATCGTACCGTGTGCTAGTAAGAGGGTAATCAAAATCTACTTTACAATATCTTGCATACTATACTATATATAGGCTCATACCTTAGAAATTCAGAATACGTGAAAGTTTAAAGAGTTTAAACCTGATTGATGACCATACACAATTCTGTTTAAAATCTTCACCTCATTTTTAGGGTCCGTAGTTCATGACTCGGAACCCTTATGGTTTTGTCAATCCCGTCCGTGCGTCCGTCCTCGATTTTACTTCCAAACGTTTAGTGCTAGAAAGATGAAATTTTGCATGAAAATATGTTTTTATTACGTTAACAAAGTGCTTAAATTAAGTCATGAAAATATTTTTATATAATGTAACTCCCCTGTACGTAAAGTGAAGATGATTTATTTTTGGCGTCTACCACATCATGTGAAGTAATCATTAGATAGTTCTATTGAAAACAACGATTTTTCAATTTAATTATCTGTTTACAAGTTATTCACCTTTAAAATACATTTTTTCAATAACCGACCGTCCTCTTTCCCTCTAAAAGCTAAACAGCTGGCTCAAAAAAGTCTGAAAAAATCATGACGGTAGTCCATATATTATGTAGTAGGTAGTGCATTATAAAGAAAAACTATAGTGGCTTAGATAACTTTTTTAGTTCATATATAATTGTTATCTATCTCTTGGGCACGATTTGAAATTCACGTGCCATTGTGAGTGACTACGGCACACTATTCTATGCGTGAACTGAAACTCACTTGGCCTGATTTTCAATTTTAGCTAAGTTTATATTATCTGAATTTGAAATTCTTTTAAATTAATTTCAAATTCAGATAAAGCTAAGTTTAAAGGTATCTAATTAAAATGTTGTTAAATTACTTATTTTACTAAAATCATATTTAAAAAGTCTGTATAAAATTATAAGATTGCCAAATTTTTAATTATCTTGAAAATTCCCAGCACATTCAAAAGGGAGTTGCTTAAACATTATTAACTTTCTAGTCGCCTTTGAATTTCTGTACAACTAATTAAACGTCATTTAGTTTCATAATAAATTTAAATACAATTTAGCAATTATACGTACGTCATGACCCGACTTCGCCCGTATTCTGCTCGTAAATTATGTGGGCCTAAGTAAACAAAAATATTAATTGTGTATTATACGGTGTTATCTCGCTACACAGATATAAATTAGATGGAAGAGTGTAAAGTTTCGGCTGATATTGAAGTTACTTTGGGAACTTTAATCATAAACCTTTGTTTATTGGGTTTATTACCTTGAGATTACTTAAGGTTTGAGGTTGTATATTAATACAAACTCTTGGGAAGAGTGAGTGCATTTTTCTTAATTGAAAAACATTGTTTCCTTCATAGGTAAATATTGAATTTATTTACAGGTGATTCCTATAGTATGTTATCAAAACTTTTTACCTGAAAAGAGTAAAACAAGTATCATTTTATCTCTCAGCTATATCTATACAAAATTCGACTGAATAATGCAGTGTTTTGAAACCTACTAAACGGTTTATGTATTGCGGGGACAAACAAAACTTTGTTACAATGAATCAAAACTATTTGTTTATTTTTTCTGTTTACACATTTCTATACCGCCTATTACGAATGACACATTATTAAGAATGAACAGTTGCCACCCAGAATATGACATTTTTTTGCTTGCAGACATAACTCTGTTGTGTCTCAAATAATATAACAAAATCCACCATGGATATATAAGTAGATAGTCTGTATTGCATAGCATGATTAAGAAACATTTTATATAGAATGTAACCAAAAAAAGAAAAATTGTGTTACAATTGGCAGCCTATAGCAGTCTGCTTTTTCTTTCAGAAAACCTTTAGATAGACTTTAATATATGTAGTTATATACCAGGCTTTACTAAGTATACATACATTATACATTACTCATATATTACATTACACTAGACTCGTGTTAAAAAAACAATCATTGACGTATGCTATTTCGGCATTTTGTATAACTAGCAATAATTTCAGAAAGGTCTCTAATAACACTAATAATAATAAGAACAAACTATTAATAAAAACATCTTTAAATATTTGTGAGATATCATTGCAAGTGGCAGATGAAATTTGTAAAACGTGATATTCTGGCCTCGGTGCGGATTTGGTGATCGCGATAAAGTTATTGGCTACGGACAGGTCAGTTATAAATATATATATGAAAAGGTTATAATTTTAAGAACTATACGGAATGAAAGATATAATTTATAAATAACTATAAACGGTCTGATTGAAAAAAGGGTTTCAAAAAGGGTGAATCTAGAAAATGGTTTAGATAGAAATTAAGAAATGCATAGCTACAAAAATATTTATTAAATTAGCTTCCAAATTGTGCCAGTAAAAAAAAAATATAAAGCAAGTCTCATAGAAATAAAAATAGGATTTAATGCAACCTAAAGTTTTAGTTTATAAGCTAGGAATGCTTATAACTTTTCTTAATGACTAGACTAGTCTAGACAATGCTGAAAATAAATAAAATAATGTAGAATTTGTCAAGTGGTCACCATCCGTATAATCTTAAATGTACCGGCTTTTAACTTGTCTAGCTATATCTATCTCCTTAAATCACCTTGGTTTTGTATCAAGTGTGAGCAAGCACACAAATGAGCTAATTGTTTGCGTTGAGACGGGCAGCAAACAGATACAAAACATAGCGTTTGTTTGTTTTTATTAACCAAATTCATCCTTATCTACCTACGCATCGTTTAAGGTGACGCTTTCTTGTATACTCTACGGGAAAAATACAAATAACGCACTAATAATATCTAAAATTGTCTTGTTTGCCGTGGAAAATTGTATTTGTAGGTCAAATAAGGCACATACATATATGTATGGCAGATTTTCTTGTTGTTAGTTACTGGATAATTGTTGTTATATTATAACTTACTAACTTTACCTGCCACGCTTTCGCTCATGTGTATCAGCTTTTTATATAGATCTTACTATTAAAAAACTAAAAATTTTATAAAAGTTATCTACTGACTTTTGAAACATTCATTATCTGTTAGCAGAATTACTTCCATGGAAATCAATATTTCCAAATAAATGTAACGAAATCACGGAGATAAAGAAGACAAGAAGACAATTCGAGAAAAAAGCAGATAACATTTATTAGTTCTACTTTGTATTTCATAATCAATCACATAATCATTTGGCTAGTCTATGTAAGACGAATTTATTTAACAAACCCTTGACCAGTTAAGCAAGAATTAAAACGAAAAATTCATTGTGCATTTTCCCTCTCAGCGTCATTGTTATTTGAAACTTCAAAGGCATGTTTCACAGAAAAACTTGTTCAGAGGTACGGATAAAAAGTTTTATGTGTTAAAATATAAATATGTTCATGTTGGAGGTTTCTTAATTAAAACATCAAACGCACACTGTGTTCATAATACTTAGATTTACTTTTTCATCTCTTTAGTGTGTACTTTAATTTACGAGATGCTAGCAGAAAAATGTAGAATTTTGTTCTATTGGAAGATTTTATGGTACGGTTTAATACCCGTATCTCAGGGAAGTGAGGACAAGATAATAATATGTCAAAAACAGTTAATCGGTTGTTATTGTTCTTCAAAATACCAACTTCTATCTTGATTTAGTAAAGAATGTGATACATCTATTTTCATCATCTTCCTAGCCTTTATCTTTCCAAGATTATTTGCAGTCGGTTATTAGTTCGACTGGTTTTACCAGTATATCAGTTTATGCATTAAATGATTGGCATCAACTTTGCACAACCATAAAAAAATCAAAAATTTATCTACTTGTTTGTATTTGGAAGTTAGTGCCCTGAAGGGCACTAGCTTCCAAAAAACGCCTATCATACTACGGTCGTGGGCTATTATTAAGAAATTCTTATAAGAAAACATCACATAAACTTTTGATTCGACCCGGAAATCGAACCAGAAATCTCTCGATCGTCAATCACATACGCTAACCGATAGACCAGCGAGGCAATTCTGTTATAATTTTATAGTAAATTGAAATCTTGAATGAGTTTTTATTTGTATTTTCTTTTTAAAGAATAGAGGACAAACGAAAATAAACTTGATTTTGTTATTTCTTTGTAAGTGCCTTTAGGTTTGAGCCTTTGGTTTTACGGAAAACAGGTATAAATTCTTTTCTTTTACTACGATTAATTTTATAACATAATTAGTGTAACGAAAGATACATTAGCCTCTTGGTTATACTCGTATGCTTGTACCTATTTGGCATGTGTCTCTACGGACGGACTTATTAATATTTTGTAGAAATTATTTTTAAGCCTGACTATTGTTGTAAGAAAAAGAAAATACACAGTACCTCTTATGCGTAGTGACATTTATGGTTTATTTTTTGACTGCTCCGGCAAGAAGGATTAGGTTTGTGGTTTCACGGTTGGAAGTACGAAAGCTGCAATGGGATTTTTTATCAGCAGCCCTTGTACTGAATCTCAATGTAATGTATGTTGTAATATTTGTGATGTATGAACTCTGAAGATGCTGTGTGCATCTTTACTTACGTTTAAAAATCGTACTACGTTGTTCTCAGATGCCAAATATTTGAAATACTAAAATAAAAAAAAGTTATTAAATAACTGGACTTCAAAAATAAATGGCTTATAACTTCGAAAAGGCCTGAGGTCTTTTACAACGATATTCTGTGAGAATCAATAATAGTATTTACACCCGAAAAAAGGTGAATTTGAAACCAGAATGAGTCAAAAGAGAATTGTTTATCATAATTAGCATGTACAAACTTTTAAATAACAAAACGATTGTTGTTATTTATTTTGGTTCAATATTGTTATGCAGTGCATAAAATTAAAAAATATACAAACAACATAAAACTTGATTAACAACACAATTCGTACCTCAACAATTCGCGCGATACACGCGTAGTGACTTATCAACCGTATCAGTGACTTCACAGACTGACACATGACGCGTGAAAACAAAGGATTTTTTTCAATGCTATGACAATGGCAAACAAGCAGACATATCAGCCTTTGTTATAGGGTTTATGGGATTATAACTCACTCAATGCCAACGTTTTATTCATCCCCAGGAGATTTGTAACAGAAAAATATCAACTAAAATGTGTAAAACCTTTTCTTAATGCAATTTTAGAGTGTTTATTATTATTTGGGATCAAATAGCGTGTATTGTAATTAAGCAATCCAAATTGTCAACTAAAATCGTTTTACTTCTCAATTCACAATAACATTTAAACACTCGGTGAAGTAAAAACTAAGGTTATTTCAATCTAATAGGTATTCATAATTCTTCCGCATAACGAGTAGAATACATTATTTTGTTTCGACTCACAAAATCATTTTTCAATAGTTCTTGAATTGCTGGATGACGACAAGCTAGCTTTCCAATAGGTGGGACTATATTACAGTTGACAAATTGTAAGTGTTGAATATCTCCTGTCTAACCTTTCGGGGATACAAGCATGATGATGTATGGGATACAAGTATGTATGTACATATGTTAGACACTGCACTAAGAACATACTGCTATATTGCAGCATAAAGTAGATTTCACACGGTACACAGTAATCTGCATTGCACTGTATGCCTGTATATGTCTCTATTCAACTGTGTATGTAAGCTTTGTTTACAATGACAATCGCGTGCAATGCTGCAATCTATTGAAATATTTATAAATGTCACTTCCTAGAGGGGTGATTGTGAGCAGACATCAATATTTTAAAGAATCAACTTTGTAATTGTGAGATTTGTGATCGTCTGCTTGCATATTGGCTATCACGCTTATAAATAGTATATGTCATTTCTCAGGCTTTAGACTATATGTGTACCAAATTTTATTTAAATCGGTTCAAAAGTTTTGGCTAGTTCGTGCGATTGCCTATCATGAGGTCTCGTTGGACCTCCCGAAAGTGGAACCTCTCGAACACCACATCTCCCGCCGTCTCAAAAACGACGGGATTCAGTGCTGGGCTATATTCCTGTTCGCTCGCCGCTACTAAGGAAATCCTGGTTAGTTTCTTTTCCTCCGCTTACCGGGTCGGGTCAAAAAAAGAATGTTATTAATAATATAGATTATTATAATGCTTACTATCAGACCGGACTTTGGAAGACCGACGATCTCTTCCCAATCCTGTTGGATAGCTACTCCATTGAATTATGAGAGTAAGGGAACAGAGGGTGCTGTATTAGCGCATACACACTTTTTCTTCCTCCTAACCTTATTCCCAATATTATTTGGGATCGGCCACTAGTTCAACCGGTTTAACCTGAATACCAGTTTTTCCACGGAGCCACTGGCATCAGATCTCAGCAACCCTAAGGGAGAACTGAAATTCGTTGGTTGAACTAGTTGTCAGTAAATTTGAGAGCACTGACTTCTTAATTACGATTGCTATATATGTTCATGACAACCGCGACCGACGGCTTTACGTGCTCTCTGAGGCACGGGCGTGAATTACCGCCAAACTTCCAAACTTCAGGCTGCTATTAGGAATTTCGAAAGAAAAACCCATAAACACTTTTTTGGCTCGACCCAGGATTTGAACCCAAGACCTCTTGATTAACAGTCGCATTAGATATCCCCTAGACCAACGAGACAAGTATCATACACACACTAGTGTACTATAGTATCTCCTGCGTAGTAGCTGATCTCCATTGAAGCTGGTCACCTCGGCCAGAATCGGCTAAGAAAACATTACACAAGACCTATACTTACACCGTGTTATGAGTTTATTTTTAGTTTCAAAAATAATTTTATTTATTATAAAAGTTGAACAAAATTTTTCGCGACAGTACCGTTTAATATACGAACATAAACGCTCCAATAGTTCGGAACACCTTCATTCTAGAACTACGTCCATTCTGAACGCGTAACAAAAACTTGCCCCTTTTGTATTCATAGCGCCGCTTTACGTGGCTCCAGCTAAACCGATCTCAGACACCTAACATTTTAGCTATATAAATTAAGTATATTGCTTCTGAACCTTTATGATAGAAGAATTTTCCAGAAGGTAAAATCGTAAGGTTCTTGAAACAAGTTTATCGTGTATAGCAAAATCTTGTCTCTCAGTATTCATAGCACATCGCGCCGAACAAGCGGGATCGAGATAAGCCGATCTAAATGGTAACGTGGTGTACACTGCTAATGTGTTTCTAGTCAGTGTATTTTTTGTTAATTAACAAGATGTGTTTGATTTGTATTGACAATTCGTAGTTAGTACAAAGGCTGATACAAAGATACATATTTATATCTCCTCGTTGTCATGGAAAACGTTTTACTGTAACGTTGAGTAATATTATTGTGATATGAACTATTGGGATATGTCATTTTATCTTTAATAATAGTGTTTAACATAATTATATTTATTGGGTAGCAACCTGAACTGAATACCTTTAAATTAAGTAACAAACAAATCGCAACTAAGAGCCAAGTACCGAAAAAGTATGATATATTTATAACCACTGCTTTACCTAAATCTTTTAAATTGTGAAATTCTATTAAATATACTAAATTACATTACAAGTACACCGTTAAGAAATGGCAACTCTAATGAAAGAAGCACATCTATAGTGAATGCGAAACGTGATTAAAACAGCAAAGTTCACTGGCAAAGTTAGCCTAATTCCAAGAATATCGCTGATTTAAGCCGACTTGTCGTTTTAATTTGACCGTGTCCAGTTTCTAAATTATCTTGCGTTCTATACATAAATATTATATATACAGGTACATTACATGTTGCAGTCTACCTAAGCTGGGTACACCCGTATTTAGTTCTATATCATGTTCATATCATATATTTAAAATTAACATATTTGGCTTCTCTTGAGACATTGAGATTTTTTCTGATAAACATTATATTAAGTGTAGTAAATAGAAATCCATTATTTTTGCAGAAACTTGTTAGCTCTCAGAAAAGTTGCTTGGCACGAATTTAATCTTTCTATCGACATTCAGTGAAACCCGATCGGAGATTATACAACGCGAGAAACATCTTTATAACTAAAGCTTTTTACACCCATTAAAATAAGTTCGCTTGAAATATTATTTAGTTTTAAGTAAAATGATCTAGCTTTAAATTCAATCATTTCAATCATTTAAAGTTTCTTAATTATGATATAATATTACTTATTTATTTTAAAATTTCTTAGAGCTTTAAAAAACGTCTGAGTTTAAGAGTGCTCAAAGAAATTCTTTAAAACAGAATATTACTCTACCTTTGTATTACATTTATTTTTAGGTATAATGAAATAAATAACTGGTATTAAGACCTTTTAAAAAATATTTCTCTTTACTAATATTATAAATGCAAAAACAACTCTGTCTGTCTTTCACGGCAACATTACTGAGCCTATTTCAATGAAATTGGTTACACAGATAGTCATTATAGACTAGATAGATAGTCATACAGAAATACACTAAATTTCATATTATTTCTGGTACTAACTATACCAGAAAAAATATGAAATTTAGTGTATTTTTTAGCCCAAATATTGCAAAATTAATTATTATCAAAACGCTTTTACTTAGAAGTATTCCACACCAATACTTCCAACTGTGTAAGCCCAGTAAAATCTTCGTCATCAATACCGTACCGTTCATAAATATTCCATGGATACGCGCAAGTAATATCAGTGCGGGCTGGCGATATTCCCTTAGGGACCCCTAGCGAACCGTGAGGTCAAAAACGAATGATGCGTTGTAGGTATTCCGAGATTCCGGAGCTTGGGCTTGAAAGCTATCAAAATCTAGAATTACTTTATTTAGAGTAAAGCTACCGTAATTTATTTTGGAAATTTATATCGTTTCTAAAAAACTACAAATAATTATCTATCCGTTTTACAAATACATTAAAATATCCATATTTATGCCGCATCATTATCATTAAAAATTTTGAAAAATGTGAACGGTGACTTTACGAAAGTGTGCAGTAACTTCCCGAAAAGTTTTAATACTTTAAAAGTATGAAAAAGGTAATCCTATAGGGTTGTCTGTTGGCCGTTCTTTTCAACTTCATCTAACAGGTAAAATGACGCTGTTAGGACTTAACCTCATTAACTTACACATCACATATTTCGGTACACTTCAAAGAGCATAAAGCTTTTTTGAAATATAATATAAAATTATGTTGGTAGCTCTGAATCCATTATGAGACATTTATGTGACTAGCATGAAATAATGATGCAAGTACTGCACGTACCTTAAGGCATTGGTACTAATTCTGAAGTTGCGACACTAAACTAAAATACCTATAAAATGATTTTATATTCGAATGTCACTCAAAGCAATTTTGTATCACCAGTCAGAATTCTAGTACCGAACTTTTAAGTTTTTCATTACTATTGTGATATTTGTACAAATTTTATAATTCACATTTTTTTCCTATGCGGCAATCCTTTATGATATCACCAACTGGTAGATATGTCTAATATAAACTGATCAAAAACCGCTCGTCGTCTCAAGGTACTAGTAATCGGGGAACCAGGTATAGGTATATACCTAGCAAGGGAAGTCCCGGGACCCCGACACGTACCTCGGGTCATTTACTAGGTACTTGTAGATAACCCCGTCCTAAGTAGGAACTCTGTTTATTCTATGGTGGTTATTTCATCTCGGCCTGCATTTGTTAGAATGACAGATAGCTTCATCTATCACCCACAGGCTAGCGCTTATGTTGGACTCAGATCGTTCTAAGACTTCAGCCACCCGTGTCGTGCCATCGAATCCGTTCACGGGTGTGCCATCCGAGAGAGTATCATGTGTGCACCTACCTGACCGAGAATGTCTCTTAAGCATTTTCAATAATAATAAAAAAATAACGATCCTCTGACGTAGGGATAAAAATGTACAATTAGTATATTAGTGATTTTTCCAGCTGTTTCTCTACCTAGCATTAAAAATATCCCACAATAGTTTACTGTTCCAAGTTTGTTCGTTGCTCACGTAAAGTGAAGACGTGATGTCTTTCTCTTGTTATGGCTAGATGTAAATCTTACAGGTGCTACTCTGTGAGTCCAGCACATACAAAAGCTTACATAATATTGTCTGGCGCATTCTGTGTGAAATCATTTTCGGAAATGGTGTTTAAGGTTATAACATAACTGTAATAACATGTCTAATTAATTGAATACTAGACCTTTTTTATATAAACAATCATTTCTTACTAATAATAATAACTCCATTATCTTTACAATGAATTTTGAATATGAACAATGTCTAAGAGGGAAACTCTATCATTTCATCAATTTATATATTTTTTTAAAATTGTTAGTAAGGTACAGGTAAGGTTACTTAATAACATGACAGAAACAACGAATATTACTCATGACGGCCCGAATACATTATTAAATGGATAGTAACATATACAAACTGGTGACGTTTAACTGCAAAAATGTAAAGCGCTCTGTGGATGGCATACGTGAACTATGTAAAATATCAGATATAATTGCACTACAGGAGACCTGGCTGTTGCCGAGTGACCTGTCATACTTGAGAACTATTAACGAGGAGTTTAGCTATACGGGAACATCAGCGGTGGATACGGCGTCGGGAATGGTACGCGGTCGCCCTCACGGAGGAGTGGCGATTCTCTGGCGTCACAGTGCGTTTCCGTGTGTAACAGTGCTTCCGTGTGATAACCTGCGTGTTTGTGCGATTAAAATAGTGTTACGTGACCGATTGATCCTTGTGATCAGTCTATATATGCCTACAGAAGCGCCGAGCAACTTGGTGGAGTTTACGGACATCCTCGCATCGGTAAGCGCTATTATAGACAGCTGTAACATTGACTGTGTTTATATTTTGGGAGATTTCAATGCTCATCCAACTGAACAGTTTTATAAGGAGTTATTGCTCTTCTCTGCAGAGCAAGAATGGAGCTGTATTGATGTAGAAATGCTGTCTAATTGTTTTACATTTGTGAGTGAGGTTCATGGCTCACAGAGATGGCTTGATCACTGTGTAGTCTCTAAAGTGGCTATACCTTCAGTGCATAGTGTATATGTAAAGTATGACATTATGTGGTCGGACCACTACCCATTAATAATAGAATGTAATTTTAACGTGCTTGTACCAAAAGTAAATAATACTAATTCAATTTTAAATCCTGTAAGGTGGGGAGAGAGGGGTATACAAGAAACTGAATGTTATTACAGACAATGTAATATAGTTTTAAATAAACTAGAAATCCCACAAGAGTTAAAAAAGTGTTCAGGTCTCACATGCAATGTGTTACTTCATAGGCAACTTATTGAAAAATTTTATAATAGTATTAGTGAGTCACTGAAGGCAGCAGCCATTTCTAGTAAAAGGTGTAAAACTAATACTTGTAACAAAAAAAAGAAGAAACGTGTGATAGGGTGGAACTCGCATGTCATGGAGGCACACAGGAAAGCTAAAGAAAAGTTTTATCAGTGGTGCTCACATGGAAAACCACGTTCGGGTATATATTATGATGAGATGTGTGAGGCAAGAAAAATTTTTAAGAGCCGCCTTAAGTGGTGTCAAAATCACGAAGAGCAGGTGCGTATGGATGTTCTAGCCTCACACCACAAGAAAAAAGACTTTCGATCCTTCTGGAAGGCTACGAATAAATTAAATGTTAAACCAGCTGTCCCTGTGTGCGTCGATGGCGTGACTGATGCCGCCGAAGTAGCTAATATGTTTAGGGAGCATTTTAGAGTTGAGTCGCCGTTGGGGCCATCGATGTCGGTGATCAATTCTCAGGTTGGTGGGACTGTGACCTTTACATGCTCTGCGGAGGAGATACATCAAATAATTAAGTCAATGACAAGAGGTAAGTCACCCGGCCATGACGACTTGAGCATTGAGCACCTACAGCATGCCGGACCCCACCTACCGAGACTGTTGTGTGTGCTCTTTAACCTATGTATTGAACATTCATACCTGCCAGATGAAATGATGAAAACCATAGTAATACCTGTAGTAAAAAATAAGACTGGTGATCTTTCAGATAGAAATAACTATAGGCCTATCTCTCTTGCTACGGTAATTTCTAAAGTGTTCGATGGCGTGCTTAACTCACAACTGATCAAACATATCCAACTTCACGATAACCAGTTCGGTTTCCGTGCCGGACTATCAACTGAAAGTGCAGTGTTGTGTGTCAAGCATGCCGTTGGATACTATACGAAGCGTGGGACGCCTGTACATGCATGCTTTCTCGACCTCTCCAGGGCATTCGATCTGGTATCTTATGATACTCTGTGGCGTAAATTAGAAAGTTCAGGCCTTCCGCATGAAATTATAAATATATTTAAATACTGGTATGGAAACCAGACAAATTGTGTGAGATGGTCGGGAACCTTGTCGCAGTCTTATAGACTGGGATGTGGTGTGCGACAGGGTGGGTTGTCTTCGCCGACGCTATTCAACCTGTACATGAACGACCTGATTGTCAATCTCAGCAGTACTCATGTCGGCTGTCATGTTGATGGAGTTAGCGTTAACAATATCAGCTACGCTGACGATATGGTGTTGCTGAGCGCCTCTGTCTGTGGGTTGAGGAAGCTTGTGGCGATTTGCGAGGCATACGCTGCGACGCATGGCTTGCTATACAACGCCACAAAAAGTGAAGTCATGGTCTTTGGGGTCAGAGACTCGAGTGACTTTCCGAAACTTAAGCTTAGCGGAACAACCTTGAAGAGAGTTAAAAAATTCAAGTACTTAGGACATATATTGACCTCTGACCTCAGGGACGATGATGACATAGAACGAGAACGAAGGGCGCTGGCTGTAAGAGCTAACATGATAGCTCGCAGGTTTGCACGTTGTTCTTCCGAAGTAAAAACAACACTATTTCGTTCGTACTGCACATCATTCTACACGTGTAGCCTGTGGGCTGTATATACTCGGAAGTCCTATACTGCCCTCCGGGTCCAGTATAATAATGCGTTCAGGGTGTTGATGGGGCTGCCGCGATTCTGTAGTGCCTCAGGAATGTTCGCACAGTCTTACGTTGATTGTTTTTACGCGACAATGCGTAAGAGGTGCGGCTCCTTATTGCGCGTGGTTCGTGGCAGCAACAATGTTGTGCTGGGAATGATAGCAGATCGTATGGACTGCGTGTACATAAATCACTGTTCTGCAGTCGCCAATGGAATGGCGTGATAATATTAAATTTTATTACATTTCATTTAATTAATCACTTATCAAAGTTTAATTTTATTTAAATTATTATTTCATTTATATCCCAATACAATTTGAATTAAGTTGGTTATTAATATTATTATTTGATATTAAGATTTGTAATTAGAATGGTTTTAAATGTTTTTATTTTGTGTTAATTTATTTTACTTACGATTTTATTCTGATTATTTTAATATTTTTACTAACCATAGTGATAAGATAATTGTAATTAACATAAAAAAAAAAAAAAATGGACACAAAGTGGTCTGAATAAATGATTTATTATTATTATTATATAATAAAAAAAACGTAATAATTTTGAAAAAAATAGTAAATACGAGTACCACAATTTTCTCCTTAGATTAATAAAAATTAATATAGTATTTTAAAACATTCAAATTATTCTTTTTATTTTCTCAAAAAAATCGTAGCTATATAGAAAGAATATACGTCTGTTTTTTAACTAAAGAAGAAAAACGGAGGAGATTTAATTCGATGCATATTTTTTTATTTAGTCGGCGCCAAACAAAATTCATTTAATAGGCAAAGCGTAATGACACGCCCCTGTTTGTGAATTTGATTAACTTAGTTCGTTAAATATTTCGTTAAAGTTACGGTAATTTAGTTATCTTTGCTCATTGATTGTTTCATGCCGACTCAAAATAATTCAGGTATGCTTACACTAGTTTAAGAATGTGTGATAATAGTTTATTATTTTCTGCTTTTCAATTCTTTCGGCGAATTAATTGTTTGCTAAAAAGTTTTTCGATTTATTTTAGTTTTTAGTTGTTATTTTATTTAATATTATGTTGATTTTAGTTTTCTGGTTGAAATTAAACGATAGGACTGGTAATAAATAGTAAATATTTACATCAACGCTATAATGTATTATGTAATGGTAAACCTATCTATTGCACTTAGTAGAAACATATAACCAATTGAAACACTCATTCATTACTGGAACCGGGTGTGCATTGAATGAGATGTACCATAACTTCAAATATCATTTCATTCCCTGAATTTTATATAAAGTAGAAACATATAATACACAAAGCAGAAGTAAAACACATATCAAAACAACATAATAAAATAATGAGTACAATATGTGTGAGGACTCTATAGTGAACATAGTGGTGACTGCAATAAAACTAACCTCACAGGTCTCCAACTATTTTCTATCATCAGACGAAGCTATTGGAAAACTTTTTCGATCTCGTGAATAGTACGCCGTACGTGGGACATAAGCGGTACAGATGAGCTCCCTTTTATTATTCCGCACACAATGCTTAGACAAGCTCGACTGTTTTATTGTACCGCTTTGATACATTTAAATTGATTACTATTTGTTCCTACGTAATGTCACTTTTTATTACTTGTGTATCTAGATATATAAAGTTTAGAGGTAAAATAGTTTTGGGAATGTTGTTGTAACGTTTGCGAGTTACTGAAGTTTACGATTGTGTTTTATAATATTACAATGACCCATTTTTTAAATGTAAAACCAGATTTACATCACTAAAACTAAACCTATATATTTAATTCTGCATCTGTGCCTCATTGTAGGACCTGAACATTTAGAAATATTGATAGTTAAATTTGAAAACCTGTGAAATCTGTTTTGAAGTCAATATAAAATTACAATTTCTCTCCAAATACAGATAGTCTTAATGTCGTGTAGTTTGAATCGTTCATAGTTATTCAACTGTGTTTCCGAATCGTAAAACTTTTATAACTTCATACACCTTCACCTACTCTCTCGAGAATACAAGAAGTGATGAACGGCTGGAATATTTATTTCGTTATCTAAGCATACTTTGTAAGGAAGCGTTAGTACGCAGCAGTAAACTATTGAATAACTTACAAAAACCAGCACAGATATTGCAAAATTATTTTTCTATGCTGAACATAGCTGAGAAGGTAAATTTTATTGAAATACCTAACAAAATTCTATGTTCTAAATCTCCTATTTAACTACTAGATGAGTCCCGCTGTGTTGCCCGTGGTTATTGTTGTAAGTCACGAGTAACGCTGTTGAGAGATGCTAGTCTAAAAAATACCTAAGTAACTCCTTAGGTCAACAGCCGACTGCTAGTGAAAGTCCCGTAAAAATTGGTTCAGCCGTTTCAAAGATTAGCCGGTACAAACAAACAAATAGACAGGCAAATAAAATATACATATTTATTAGTAAAAAATGGAATGGAATCCTGATGGGAAGTTTGAGCAGTGTGTGCTACCCCCATGTGTGTGGAGGGATCTTGAAAACACCAAAAAAATGCCCAAATGTGTGTCAGGCCATACATAGATTATGGTTCCAAAGTTATCCAAAATGTAACGTGGATTTAAAATCGTATCCAATAGATTAAATTGTTTTGTTTACTTACTAATGCGTTAATTTTGTATGACTTTTTCCAAGTAAGCGTAGTAACCTATATTATAACTCCTGAACTAACAGAGTCATCTAAGCCTTTATAGTTTTCCTTTAAAGTTCATCACATGGACTACCATCGCAATTAATTTCAGAATTTTCGAGCTCAACGTTTAGCTTTTAGTGGGGGAAGGGGCGCCCTGTTTTAACAAAAGCATGACCTTTAAAGTGATATAACTCACAAACGAATTCGCGAATCAAAAAATCGTCTTAGCAACCTCTTAATTCTTTTAAAAGACCTATCTAATGATACCCCACAAGATGGCGTAGCTGCGAGAAAAAAAAACATTCTCACTTTATGTGTAGGGGAGGTACCCCAAAAAAAATATTTTATTATAGAATGACGTTGACAAAGTGCTATAATACAATAGCACTTAGTCGACGTCATAGAAACACATTTCCATGCAAAGTTTCATTTTCCTAGCACTAACCATTGTGACGGTAAGTCAAGGACAGACAGATATGACGAAATTATAAGAGTTCCGAGTCTTGAACTGCGGAAGCCTAAAAACGTTATTGAAATTTAAATGAAAATAACGAAATTTATGGAATAAACACAGGTTTTCCTCATGTGGTAATTTTAGAAATATAACGAATAAGAAGAATGAAGGGAAGTTGATATTATATATTAAATACTGAACAATGCGAATGTTTTTGTTTTAGCCTCTAAACCTGAATGAAACCGGTACCTTTGTTACAGATGTCAGTCATAATAATACGAACTGTTCTCGCCAGAAAGGGTTTAAATCAAGGTTTTTGTGATTGCTTACATTTTTTCCAGTCTCTGTCTGATAACTCTCAAACTGTATATTGGCCTATTTCTTAAAGAATACTAAGATTGAAAGCCCGGCCGTCAATAGGACTCCATTAACTCCTTGCAGTACCTTTGCATTTTTAAATTAAGCTTATTACTTTAATAAGAAACGTAGCTAATGGTAAGCATATTTCAGGGCAAACAAAGAAAACAAGCAAGATTAATATGAAAAAAAGTATTACTCCCAATAAACTGGTATGCAGTTTAGTGGGCTAATATTTACAACTCTGAACTTGTTCGAATAAATTACTGCTGATCCAGAGGTCTTGGGTTCAATACCAGAAAACAGACAAACACAACAAAAATAACAGAAAATTCTTAATAACAGCCTGGAGTATGGAAGTTTGGCCAAGATTTACGCCCGTGCCTCGGAGAGCACGTTAAGCCGTCGTTCCCGGTTGTCATGAACATCTATGGCAGTCCCTTCATAACCCAAAATATCTTGGGAACAAAGGTTAGGAAGAAAAGAACTCGTCATTAAAGCTCTGATATTATACTCAAAACAATGATAGAGAAGCATCTGCTGAATTGACCACTACTCTTGGATTCTACTTCTACTTAGAGTCACTTTGACATAACCATAAATAAAAAAAGCGGCCAAGTGCGAGTCGGACTCGCCCATGAAGGGTTAACATCATATAAAAGTTCTTGTAGTTCGGTGTAACTTTCATCGATGTTTTTATACTAGTGTATTGATTGGATGAAAGGTAAATTGCGTGTTACGATTTATGACGTATTAAAAAAAAACTACTCACTAGATCTCGTTCAAACCAATTTTCGTTGGTAGTTTGCATGGTAATGTACAACATATATTTTTTTTAGTTTTATCACTCTCTTATTTTAGAAGTTAGAGGGGGACACATTTTTCCACTTTGGAAGTGTCTCTCGCGCAAACTATTCAGTTTAGAAAAAAATGATATTAGAAACCTCTACATCATTTTTGAACACCTATCCATAGAAACACCCCACACGTATAAGTTTGATAAAAAAAAAATTTGAGTTTCAGTTCCAAGTATGGGGACGTAACCCCCAAAATGTTTTTTTTTTCTCTATTTTTATGTAAAAATCTTAATGCGGTTCACAGAATACATCGACTGACTAAATTTCAACAGTTTAGCTCTTATAGTTTCGGAAATAATTGGCTGTGACATACGGACGGACAGACAGACAGACAGACTGACTTTACGAATCTATAAGGGTTCCGTTTTTTGCCATTTGGCTACGGAACCCTAAAACCAGTCGCAAAACTACCGCTCTTATTTATTTTGTTTAAATTGTTGAAAATCTCTACAGTGTCATGAGTACTGCAAAACTTTGCTAGATAGATAAGACTTTTTAGTGTTCCGTAGTTCATGACTCGGAACCCTTATAGATTATTCATGTCTGTCCGTCCGTCCGTCCGTCCGTCATCGACCTACCGCCCAAACGGTTAGTGTTAGAAAAATGAAACTGCATGGATATATGTTGTACTTACGTCGACGAAGTTCTACAAAAGAAATCTCATTAGATAGGTCCTTTAAAAATTTTTTTGCTCATTTTTTTGTCATTCAATTTTAAACCGCATTTTTTTTCTAAAAACAAATTTTGTCTGTTTGAGGTATAACCTGAGTTTCCCTTACCAAATACTATTATTTCTAAATAAATAACAAATGATATCATTATGATTGAATATCTTTCACATATTTTTATACATATATGCAATACAAAAGCTACATAAGCCATGAATTCGGTCGCAGTCAAGCAGGGAGCTCGATACGTGTCATTATCGACAATTCATTTGTGTCGATACCTTCAATTGCATGCATCAGTATAATGTCTCATATACATTACACGCTTAAAGTGACCATTTCGTTTCTGACTATACTTCTGAATTAAAAATCAATTATTTATATCATTTATTTCTACGAAACGAAGTATATTATTATTATCTGCATATATAGCTATTTTACACGCTTTTTTTCTATATTACAAGCTCGCGTCCTAATAGATGTCCGATTCTCAGACCTACCCAATATGAACACAAATTTTCATGAGAATCGTTAGAGTTTGTTAAATGAGATGGTCGTGCTATTTATGAAAGTTTTTAATAAACTCCTGCACTGTGCTAAAATATTAGTTTTATTTTGTCACATTGTAGACCTCTAGCGCTTACCTACTATATCATTAATAAATTTTACGATTTCGTTAGTGAAGTACATTTAAATCTACAATGTGATACTATGTGAATATTATTTATGGTCTCATTCGCAAGATTGTTGTCAAACTTTGTAATTAATATTAGTCGAACTTTGTAGTGTTAGTACTAAACCACACCTAACATTTACATTACATAAAGTAAATTTAAAATGCATAGTAGCATAAGCTTAAGGAATTTTCAATTTTCTCAACAAATGAAAAGTACTAAAGTCGCACTTAAAAGTGTACTTGACAGTGAAGGACTTAATGCAAAAAATATAGCAGCAATTGTCCGAATATTGCAAGCCATTTCCCGCTCGTGAAAGTCGTTAACGAAATGTAACACATGCGGGACGTCGTGTAATGTAAATGAGCTATTATGTAACTTACCTTGGGATATTAAACGACACTATCAGCGCTTCCTACGTAGATTAGTCGAATCGATCTCCAAATATTTCTCATATACCAAAATCTTTCAAGAACGTTTTGAAAACAGCAAATCTTTTCACAATATGTAATATAGTATTACGGGTCGTAAAGTAAGATGTTTCATTCTGAAACCTTACCTTTAGGGAGCCCTGTGTTCTTGGGAATGCCAAGTTAGTGGATGCCGTCGTTTTCAAACCCACTGGCGCAAATAACATTAGCATAGTTATCGAACGCGCCGGGATGAGACCTCCGTAAAGGTCCCGTTGGGGCTGGGACGGCTCTTAAACCCGCTTTTCCGATAATGACTATCGATGATTCTACCCTGAATGCGGGCCCGAGCACAATATTATTACGTAGTTTGGCCGTTGTGGGGAATTGCGAAATATAACATGCCACGGTATTCAGTTATTTGCGGCAAGGAATTCTTGCAATGTAACATAGAAATGATTGCTGTGCTGTTTGAGAAGTTTTAATTTTTTTAAATTGTAATTGGCTTATATGCCTACTTCAATGTAATGTTCAAACAGAAATATATATTGGTTACGTATGAATCTATTATACATCAGTTGACTAGCAAAAGTAATAAAGCATAGCAGTTACAGAGACGAAATGTAAATTAATTTAAATTATAAAGAGGTAAGGTTTGTTACTTTGCAGAGAATAATCGCTGAATCTAATATGTATTATTATTATATAATATGTATAATATTTTTTTAATCTTTAGTCACTATTATAGATTAAAAAAAAAATTTTACCACCAGAAAGCAACATTATTGGATGTTAATATTAACCCAAAAAATAATTACCGCTATATCCAACATAAACGTGCAATAGCCAGTTATCAATTATCATTTTTTAAAATGTTCATAAATTATCAGATTTTGCAAGAAGGATATTTTAGTCATATGTTTATCAACAATTTTTCAGGTTACTTAGAAGCTCATCTGGTAAGCTAAGGTAAGTAAGGTTACCTCTTTCCACAATATCTGTTGATTCAATGTGTCTCTGACTGAAAACAAAGACAACGTTTCTTGTAATATAAATTAGATTCACAAATTATTCAACAGATGGCCTAACCGACAGTGTTTTATGGAAATTTATCTCAAGAGACTTTAGAATGTAGGACTCTATCATGAAAAACTACTAAGATTTATTGTTACATTTAGTTTTAGTGAGTTTTGGTCACCTGCCTCGGGTCGTTTGCAGCGGTCACATCTCACCAAGATGTGGCTATAGAAGCAAAAATCGATCAAAGTGGTGTGCAATGAGAGAGGCCTATGTCCACCAGTGGACTGAGATAGGCTGATGATGACGATGATGATGGTAATATACTACAAACATATTTAAAGTAAATAAACTGTTTAAATATACGTTTGTTCAGGTACAAGATTTTTTGAGCTTGTCCGCTAATTAGACTTTCTAAAATATTTAATCATTTTAATATAATCTAATAATTTCTCAAGCAGTTACAAACACCGACAAACCAAATGTTCATAACTCTTTACAAAATAGGGTCGCTGTCAAAATAACTCGTTAATCTAAATTATCGTGTTTGATTTCATGTGTTTGAAACTGAATGGGGCCCTTGGGCAGTTTGTTTTGTTTGCCAATTTAGGTATTTCACTCGCGTTGCAATTTTCGTACACCTACATAATTACATATACGCGTATTTAGCGTTACGTTTTCAGTGTGAGAAAACATTAAAACAGTAACATTAGATGATTAGATTTTTTTTAATTTCTTATAGGGTAACAGGTCACCCGATATTAACTACCTATAATATGTATACCTATTACATATAAACATCTTGGAAACATAAATGTATTGCCTGACAGTGCACTCCAGATTTAGAACTAAGAGACCTTTGACTTCCTGGTTGGTCTAGTGGTTAGCGTATGCGGCTGCTGATCAAGAGGTCTAGGGTTCGATTCCCGGGTCTGGGTGTTTTTTATGTATAATTTGTGTGTATTTACAAAAGAAAAAGTATGTATAAGTATTTATATCACTTGTTTAGTACCCTTAATACAAGCTCTGCATAGTTTGGGATTAGACGATGTTGTGTAAAAAAAAAATTATTAAAGATTATTACAGCAGGTTTTTGGCCTACTACACACTTCCCAGATGGGATGTTATAAAATTCGTTTCAGGTTTTCCTTCTCCTTGCAGTAATTGTTTCCCTTAGTCTCCTCTTAGGACACCCATGTGATATTTAAAGGGTCGTGACAGACCGTATACTTTGTCCGTCACCACACGGATTAAACTTACTCACTCTGTAAAATATAAACACAGCCCACACACATGTGTACATATTAACGAATAAATATACGAATAAATAAAAAAAAAAAACGAAAGAATAAAATTACTAAATCTTGTTTTTTGTGAAGCTATGAATGAAGCGACCGACCGTTTCTCTTATTATTTGATTGTTCTCACATTAGGTTAACACCTCCTAAAAATAATTTCAAGGTTTCTACAAAATGGATTTACTCATTTTGCGGTATCCTTTTTAAAAATAAACTGGTATTAAAGTAAAAATAATAAAAATACTATTTATTTATCAAAGTTAACAGTAATACAAATTCTATTTAAAACTTTTCTGAGCCCATACGTCAATCGAAAGGTGAAATTGTAAAACAAAAGAAACGATTTAGATATTACTAAAGCTTTGCTTTTGACAAATCTAAACAGATGGTCTTAAACAGTTCTACCAAGATGGAAAATTTTCGATTAATAATCTTTTCTTCACATTAAAGGGAGGCAATGAAATAAAGGATTGAGCCGGCGTGAGATTCAATTTGTTACAATCCTCAGGAAACGTTTTCAAATGAAACATTTTGTGTTCAGAAGGAAGTTAAATTGTATTTCTTACAAGAACCTGGTTGGTTGGGCTTGTTTGTATCGATGGAACTTAACTTAAGTCGTTATAATACTGAATAAATACTTTATGTTTTTTTTTAAGTTTGCTTGTGAAAATATTTCCTCAGTATACCTATCGATTTAGTTTATGTTTTCACCAATAACTTGTGTTTATAAAACAAACTAAATTTAGAAAACCGTCAAGGGAGTAAAGCCGCGCAGTTATCAGCATAAACGGGCCGACTCGACCGGGATAATACTACGCTCTCATGTAAGACCAACATAAAATGACCACTCGTGGTCGGGTGTCTTTTGAGTGAATATAGGACCGAAGACAAAATGATGCAGAAACATCTCAATAGGCCGCCATAGTATGGGTCATGTTCATTGTATGCCTTCACAATAGGTATATTAACCACTACCCTTGGATTCATGCTTACGATTGTTGTAGAGGAACGGGTATGATGCTCCTCAAACACAAAGGGAGGATCTTCCATACAGGTGTGGTGATCATGCCTGGCAGACCAGTGCCCTACGGTTGATGTTCAGGTATTGTATATATGTTAATCGGTGTGAAAATTTCGATATCGCGATTTAGGATCAGTGGCTACTTCGTAACTCCGTGTTTCAGTGTTTCACCGGTTTTTTTTATGTTTTATGCTTTGCGCCACAGAGTAACTTTAGTAAAATGTTAAAGTAGTAAAATGATAAAGTAGATACATAATAATGAAAATGATATATAAGAGATAAACATAAAGGTACGTTACGGGTAGGTTTTATTATTGTCAATGATTATAGGTACTACGTTATTACATAAAACTGAAAATTACACAATTTTTTGACACTTTTATCGTGCTATCGTGTATCAAGTATAAAAAATATTTTCAAACTTAAAAATAAGGTAAAACCAATGAATTTAAAACCTAAAGCAAAAAATATTGTAAAATATTTAAATATAATAACTCGAAATCCCGGAGCATTGCTTGTTTGATTAAATGCGAACACATTTGCCATTCAAATCGGTCTTTTTACTGATCATAAAGTATTCAAATGTTCAAGTTAATATTTCCGACACGTCGTCGGGTGCCGCTGTGGCTTTTTATATTTTTTTGTTCTTACAACATCCCACCAGGCGCGTGATTTATATCCATGTATGGTTCATGTTCAACTACATAGTGACATTTTCGGATGAACGCATGCTGAATAAATTAACATGCGTTTAATTAATAATAATTTATTAGCTTTTGGGTCAATTTACGGCATAATTTCATTCCTTACTATTTCTTACCCGCGGTTTTTGTTGTAAATTTACCAAATTATAACTTATATAATTAGTTAATAGATTTCGGCCAGTTAAAGTCCCGTAAAAATTCGTCCAGTCTTCCAGAGATTAGCCGGAACGAACAGACATTCTGGTAGAGAGACCGACGGACAGACAGACAGACAAAAAATTTATAAAATGTCTTTTGGATTACGTATATATGCATTTAGTGAAAAACTATTCATTGATATTATATACAGATAGTTCAATTTTTATTTGCATAATTAAACTTTTTGCTACTAGTATTTACAGATTTAAAACTCATTTCAAGTGAAATTGGGTACTCAACTTGAATAACTGTAAAGCTATTTAAAAAGCACTTTATAAATAGTTATCACATTAATACATTCGTTTTTTTTTAATATCATCTACTTTTATATAAATTCAATACAGCCCTTATAATCACAGTGCTTATAATTTTTTTTTAATATTATAAGGGAATAATAAAAGCATATAAATAATAAAAGGATCACTCGCATTTTAATCTTATTTATGTTATACAAATGCCGTCGTAACCCTTGTACTGAGAGCAGCAAATGCAATACCTCTCAAGTAAGCACGCACTCAAGGGTTATTGCCTTCCCGCCTGTTCGGGCCTCCCTTAGTTTGTTGTATCGAATGAATATGGCCCGAAGGAAATGATGAGAGTGCCAACCTGCTATCAGAAAACTGTGGACACGCTGCTATACAAACATCATCGTAACTTTTGGGCCAGAGAATGAGCGATATAGAATATGAAAACCTTTGATTAAGCGATCTAGTACCACCGTTTAGTAGAGTGTGTTTGGTCAGTTGGCAACGGCATGAATAGGGTAGGAGATACTACAGTCATCGTTTATGTATTGTTGCTTCTGGCTTTTTAGGAGTCATTTTAGGAGCCATTAAAATATTATCAGCCTTGCCAACAAAGTAGCTCATTTTTTATTATTTTCATGATTTTTTGCCCTTGTTGTATACTTATACGGGTATATATTTAAGCATCACTGTAAAATAATTCAGACCTGTCTTTTCACAATCGTATTTTCGTTAATCCAGAACAATGGCTTGGGTTAAATTTTGCTTATTATTTTGTATATGTAATTTTATTTAGTTAAGAGTTTAGCATGTAACTGTTTTTTGTTCCAAATAAAGAAAAGAAAAGAAAATTAAAATGTATTGTCAATATTTCGTGTGATACACAAAACATTGAAAAAATTCACAACATTTACATAGAAGCGTCAAACAATTCGTGGGTATCTTTGCCTACTGGTAGCGTTCAAAAAGACAGGAGGCATTGCAATATTGAAAGGCTATGATAATTCTCTGTACCAGAAAAAAACAACATTCTGGAGACAAGAAATGTAAATCAGATCAGTTGCATATCTAATCGATTAAACACAGCACGAGCACACGGACCTCATGAACCCTCAATGCCATTACCATTAAACAGTCCAAAAATGTAATTAACTACTCATCATCATCATCCTTTAACAGTGCACTGCAGGACATAGGCCTCTCCTTTGAACGGAGGTTTTGGTCTACTATACCACCCTGGCCAGACGGGTTGATAAAAGGTTTGTTTCAAGTTTTCCTTCTCCTGGCATTGATGTTAGCTGCTTATTTTATTCCTTTAGTCGCCTCTTATGACACCCATGGAATGAATAGGGGTGGTGACACTTTGTATTCTTAATTCGTCACCACACGGACAACTAACTAACTAACAATTAACTACTAATTATTAACAATTTAGATTTATAATTAAAAAAATAAAACTACAATATTCTCTCTAAAGGTACAAACACAACAGGCATAGGTAAGTTTATAGCACTCGCTGTGTTTGTGGCCTGACCATTAATATCACTGATATTGTTTTTCAAATAAATGTGGTTATTTGCTATCATTACGTTCTTGACTGTACTTTTGTCGTATATAGTTGTTATTTCTTGAAGAACTATTTAAAATGCATCGCAAACGTTGAATAATTAGTTATTCAACGTTTGCCCTATTCAAAATTATGCTATTAGCACTGTACTCGACTACTAAACTTCTTGAATGTTCATAAAAATGAATGTAATATGACGTAGGCATAACGCGTGTCGTGTGTGGCCATGTTTTAAACTTATTTGAATCAGTTGCTCTAAATGTGTGCCGAAATGTAGCGATACTTACTGAATTCCTAATTCAGAAAATATTTATTATTGTTGAGTTGTTGGTTGTTGGATTTCGATTTTATTAATCATTGGTTTTCAAAAAAAAAGGAGTTTCGAAATTCATATTTTGCACTATAAGCTATATCCATATTAAATTTCTAAGCCGTTTAGTGGGTCTCTCGTGATTACGTAACAAACACATACTTTTTTTTTTTATTTGATGCCTACCAATGTGACTCCACTTTGCCCGATGGTAAGCATGAATGGAATCCAAGAGTGGGGGCCACCACACTTCCCGCGATGCAGTGATACATACTGTAGTGTTTCTAACATTAATATAAAATAATATAATATCAGCAAAAAACATTATCTGCTATGCTATATAATCATCATCACCATCAGCCTATCGCAGTCCACTCTGATCGATAATACTACAAAATAATTCAAATACTTATGACTAGTATTTTATTTGTTTGCAACTGTAGTTATGATCATACTATTATACTATTTAAAAATTAAATTATTAACCCTCAAGTGTTTAGCTCGAGGCTTCGCTTATCGTGATAAATACATACACAAGTGATTTTCTGGTGTATAAGATATATATTATATATTACTGTGAAGTTTCATCTAAATCCATGAAGTATTTTTTATGTAAATGAGTAACAACATCGATACATTCAACGTTACAAACTTTTGCATTTATATTTTATATCAGAATTTAAACCATGATACTGCCATCAAAAGTATCTGATATACATTCTACAGTTAGTCATCAAAGTTTCTTGGCTTCATAATATGCTAATAATATACTTCTTATTACAAGTGCTTCCAAGTTATAGCTTTCTTTTAGAATTTCATCTTATTCCGCTAATATTTTTTATATAATAATAAAATATATTTAAATATGTACGATTATATTTCAAGCATATTTTAATTAAATCTTGTTTTTTATTTCGAAAGCGGTTTTCAGGGTTGTTTTACTTTAAGATTTGACTACAAGAACATTTTCAATATTTTATACATGACTTCATAAATGTATTCTAGTGCAGTGTTTGCAGTGTGATATTTAATTTTTAAGAATTTTCTTTCTTTTTATTTTTAATATCAAATTGAGTTGTGTAATTTCTTCAATTTGCTTGTTAGTCTCGTAAATATGAAAAATAAAATAATTTTCATTGTTTCCAGATGAGAAATTGCGAAATTTTAAACGAGTAAGTTAGAATGTTGTTTTTTTTTTTAAGTTTGAATGTTTTTTTTGAGGTAATTGTCTAGACCTCACAACTTTCCCCCATCCATAGATCGACAGGACCTTGTTATTCAATATTTACATATAGGCTTTTATATAATATTAAATCGCAATCGGGTGTCCCGATATTGTGATAATTATTGTTATATCTAGTTATATTTACATTTATTGATTATATTTAATGCATGCGCTTATGTTATACATTAAAGTTAGAATGTTATTGAATTGTAGACGGCTCAATTATTTCACAGCTTGTTATTTATTTTATATGTATTGTTGTAGTATAGCTGGAAAATGAGCAAAGAGGTTACCTTAATATTAAATGAGAATTAGAAGTGCTTTGCCAACCTTTGATCTTTCCCTCAGTTGTAATGGACTTTGGTATCGCAATAACGTTATAACGTCAAAGTTATTATCGAAAAGAAACTAATTTAATTTTTTATATTCAGTGCTACTCTATGCATTCCGTAGAAATACCTTTAATAACTTTAAATTTCTTTCTAATCCACAAATCCCTCATGAGATAACACATTTTGTGATACACAAACTTTTTTCAGTTCTGAGTTGGGGTTCTTTATATTCGTTTCATGTATATTAGTAAAGTGCTCCGCCACACTGAATGTACTACATTCCTAAAGCGGGAGTAATCTTTAAAAAAATATTCTATATCTAAACAAAACCAGAACATCTACAGTATCATAAATGGTCATGTTAGTAACAATTGATATAACCATATACATGATAACCTATTACGATGGCTTACATGACTTCAGTCAGTAATAACAGACAATTGAAAAAAAGCCTTAACACGACTAAGTAAGTTTTTTTATGGTGTGTCTATGCCAAGAATTGAAATTCTATATTGAAAATATATTATTAGTTATCCTTTTATCTCTCTAAAATTGGTTTATTTACTGTTATCTTACGTATTTCACTTATTTTTTTGGAAAAAAAAGGGTTAAGAGTACTGTTTCTTTTACTTTGTTAGTATTATCTAAAAACGTATATTTGTTATGTTCTACTAATAACAAAAAATAATAGATATACAAAATATACTTAAAGTGACAATAACAAAATTATTGAAACATAATAATTATTTCGACCATAAATTGAAAACAATACACAAACAGTAAAGTTCAATATCATGATCAACGTTAACTGAACACTTACAAAGTTGAAGACACACACTTGAGCGAGCACAATATAGGGATGCCTCTTAGTATCAAATTAGCGACGTCTTGCAGCGATAATTAAACGTTGCCAGCTAGAGGAAACAGCGTAGTTCAAATTAAACTAAGTTATAGGGAACGAATTAACTTGTACAAACCATCTGGCTTACCTTTGACAAGTATTAAAACTACTTAGTACATCTAGGTTTGACTAATTGACTGGTATAAAGTTTTGTCATTTGACTTTTGGAAAGAAAATTTGGACAACTTATTACATTCGCTGACATTCAATACGTAACTCTTGGGTGAAGTGATACACGGCGGCCAGTATCAATGGAGACCAGCGCACGAGTGTTTAAGCAAATACAGATGCATGCTCTGTTCTCTCACTTACACAATCTGTTGAGACTTGTATCTGACACGACCGGAAAGAGATCAGGTG
This sequence comes from Phragmatobia fuliginosa, assembly GCA_932526445.1. Taxonomy (NCBI): domain Eukaryota; kingdom Metazoa; phylum Arthropoda; class Insecta; order Lepidoptera; family Erebidae; genus Phragmatobia; species Phragmatobia fuliginosa. Next base: position 9,295,469 of record OW052074.1, on the reverse strand, counting down.
CAAGACCTACGGTTTTACATGTTCTCCGAGATATAGGTGTAGTATGATATAATCCAAATGGCGTAATTATTTTTTTTATTTCATTGATTCACCAACAAATGTTTACACTGTTTTACAGTTAAACTACATTTTGCAATAAGTATGAAGTGACATAATGTAATCGTTACTTATAGGCGAAAGGAATACATATCGTCATAACTTAAACATACAGAAAGTTACCAGTCATAAACGCGTTTGTTGTTGATAGTGACGTGGTGCTTTCATTTAAGTAACTATTTTAGATCTGTAACGATATATAAATATATATTCCTTTTTATATGTTTTATGTAAACGTTTAAAAATAACATTTAAGCAAACTTAACTATTGGGTACAATAAATGTTATTAATAGAAAATACTACCATACCTTAAATATCAAAAATATATTGGAAGACAGGTTTAAATAAAATAAAAACTACATGATTTATGTTCACAATCTGTTCCTGCATGATAGAGTCTATCTGTTGGCGTGCGACATCATTTCAACATTGTATTTCAGTAGACAATTCGAAAAGTCATAGTAGTAGCAATTGTTTTGCGTATTTTGGTATCCAGAATGTAATAGTGTTTTATTTCATTTCGATATAATTCCACCAACCCTACCCATGTAACTTTAACCATCAATTAAAGTGAGAAACAATGTACAGTGGTTACAATTATTTGATATTAAATGAAAATAAACTTATGAATACACCAAAGCTAAAACGAGCTTAAAATATATTTTTAATGTCATGGATCATCCGATTTTCACTATCTGATTCTTGACTTTTGAGAGCATGAAATATATTTCTTCTGTGGCGACTTCCACATATAGCGCGACGAAAGATACGACAGCGCCATCTAGCGAAGAAACACTGAACTACTAAGAAAACACGGAATTAACTATATGGAGTAACTACTAATCCTGAATCGCGAAAGAGACATGCTCGCGCTGAATAGCATATATACAACATCACTACATCAACTGTTGGGCAGTGGCCTACCAGGCATGATCACCTCGCCTGGTCGGAGAATCCCCCCTTTGTGTTGAAGGATCACGACACTGTTCCTCCACACTTCTAAAAGAGGCGCGCAGCATGCTGCGACAGGTTGATGATAGTGAATCTGAAACTGTAGCTGTCAGTAAATTTGAGGGCACTGACTTCTCAATAACGATGTTCATGACAACCGGGACCGACGGCTGTACGTGTTCGCCGAGGCACGCGCGTGAATCAGCGTGAAACTTTCAAATTGCGGGCTGCTATTAGGAATCTCACTAAGGGAGCCTGATGAGAGCCTTTTCATCATTGGACCACCGGTCTCGCATTCACCAAAGTAACAGGACAGCACAAATGCTGTCAGTGTAGATTTATATATTTTGTGACGGTAGTACCTACTGAAATCAGCATGGCTCTACCATCAACATCAATAAATAAAAATATTTGAGGATGATAAACAAAATCATTCGAGTATACTACGTTTATTAGCTTGTTGACTTGAGGGCGCATCAATAGCGGCATGGTGCTGTAATTTAATAATTGCAATAAAACAGATGCTAATAATAATATTTTCATAAATGCATTGATATTTTGATGAAAATATAATCAAATATTTGCATTACTAAATACAGGTAACCTTTCAAATTTGATTTAGTCAGTATTGGTGGTTTAATTGAATAATAGAATTTTGCTATTTACTAATTAAACTCGATTTTATCTCGAATACAAATCGCTGATTTGTTTTGTGATCGTGTAGTGAACTGCAAGAAATTACTCATTTTTCTTAAGAATTTTAAAATAGGTAGGTAGGAAAAGTGGTAGGTAGGTAAAATATTGAAGTGTTCGCTCAAGCTACTATTCAACACGATTTACATGAAATTACACAAGAAACCGTTGATCGAACTGAGATTGCACTTTTTTTGAAATTTTGTAATACAAAGGTTGTAAATTAAAGTGAGCTAATAACTAAAACGATAAGCACTAAGTAATTTTATAATGATTTTATATACAACTAGCTGAGTACCTCGGTGTTACCTGCAGTTTATGTTGTACATTTACAAAAAAACAGTTCTTCCGTGCCTACCCATGGTAGGTGGATTTAAAATCTTGTCCAATAAATAATTGTTAAGTTTAGTTATTATTTCTTTATTTTTTTAAGAAGTTTTCCAAGTGACTGCATTTTACAAGTTAGGCCCATATAACTCCTAAAATACAAAAGTTATCTAAGCTGCTATAGTTTTCCTATAAAGTTCAATATATGTACCACTATCATGATTTTTTCCTGATTTTTTAAGCTAGCCGTGTAGCACATTCACACTATTTTGTTAAAAATATGATACATTTTAGGTTGTACATATCTGAAAGTAAAATAATACTTGTATTTGATACAGTAATGTAATGTATGCTCCAACCGTTTGGGCGGTAGGTCAAGGGCGGACGGACGGACATACCGTCAGTCATAAACTACGGAACCCTAAAAAGTAGCAAAAGTTACTTCTTATGTAATTAGAAATTGAAAGTCGCGTCGAAACCGGTATAGCTGTGCCAGACATAAGCCGAACAATATACCAAAAAATCCCTACTAATATTACAAATGCGAAAGTAACTCTGTCTGTCTGTCTGTTACGCTTTCACGCCTAAACCACTGAGCCGATTTTGATGAAATTTGGTATGAAGATAGAACTGAACTTAGGAAAGGACATAGGCTACTTTTTACCGCGATAAACGACATACACGCGGTTGGAGCCGCGGGCGAAAGCTAGTCTATAATATGTATATATACAAATATTATATAACTATTTATTATTGCACTATAACTAAAAGGAGCGGTGTATCAATAAAAATGTGGCGTAAACGGTGGAATGATACTACTTTTGAGAGTTTCCGTGCACTTTAAAACTTTAAAATTGTCGAAGTAAAAAAACACTATCACTTTCACATGGATGTAGTAAAAAGTTATTAATTTAAAATTACATCTGTTTGTAATTTTCATTTTACACATTTTTCACTCCAATATTATTTAGTTGTATATGTGTTGTATATGTATTATTACAATGGTTTTCAAACTTTGGTGAGTTTCTTGTATTAAAATTGTTTTATATATAAATAAAGACTTAATTACGTTCTAAATTTTACCGAACTTATTGGCAAACAAAACTTTGTTATACTCTTTAGAGTCAGGCACTTGTTTAATTTCTTTTATCAAGACACCGAGAATAATAAAGAATTTTGTAGATATAGTAGGGGACTACGTTTGTTTCAATGGTGATCCCCTGACACTGATTTATATATATATATAATTTACTATCAAAAGAACTGCTGAGCATTGTATTCTAGACCCATTGATGACAACGTGGTTTTGATATTACAGTTTTTTGTATTAAATACGAACGACAAATAGCAGCACAAATTTATTGCATTACGTTGTTGACAGATGTTACGGCGGTTACAGAGTCTGAGACATGTTGTGATTGTTATGTAATGTTTGTGATATTCCAATCAGTGGTGCGTTAGTTATATACTAATCATTCATTTTAACAACGGTGATTCAAGGGCCCATGAAGGGTTCCGTGACTGTAAGTAACATCATATAAAAGTTTTTGTAGTTCGTTGTAACTTTCACCCATGTTTTAATAATAGTGTTTTGATTGAAAGAAATGCAAATTGCGTTTTATGATTTATGACGTATTAAAAAAAACTACTTACTAGATCTCGTTCAAACCAATTTTCGTTGAAAGTTTGCATGGTAATGTACAACATATATTTTGTTTAGTTTTATCATTCTCATTTTATTCATTCATTCATACATTCATTATTTTAGAAGTTACAGGGGGGGGGCACATTTTACCACTTTGGAAGTGTCTCTCGCGCAAACTATTCAGTTTAGACAAAAAATATATAAGAAACCTCAATATCATTTTTGAAGACCTATCCATAGATACCCCCCCCCCCCCCATACGTATAGTTAAGATGAAAATATATTTTTGAGTTTCAGTTCTAAGTCTGAGGACCCCCAAAATTTATTTCTTTTTTTCTATTTTTGTATAAAAATATTAATGCGGTTCACAGAATACATATACTGACAGACAGACATAAATGACGAATCTATAAGGGTTCCGTTTTTTGCCATTTGGCAACGGAACCCTAAAAAGACAGAGTTTAATTTTTTTTACTCTTGAACTCTTTTGCTCCTTGAATGATTTAAATTAACTCTTCATTGCCGGAGCCTATTGCTCCAGTTATAGCAATAATAGGTAGCCTATCATATATATCTTCAAGAATCAGAGTATATTCACGATAAATTTCTATGAAATCAAATAGTTTAGCAGTGAAATAATAACAAATAGAACGATAGATCGAGTTATTTTCGAACTTAAAATATTAGTCTGGTTTTTTGTGCAAAATTCAATGTCACCCTAAGAAGAAACCTTTTCTCCTACGTCGCAGCAAAGATGATATCATAAATTATTGTTTTTTATATCAATCCCAATCTTCCTGTAAATGCCGCTCATCATTACCATCAATTATGTTGTATGTGTGTATCGTGTTCTATTGACACCGGTTTAAAAAAGAAAAAAAACTCATTTCTTATAGAAAATAAAATATTATAAAAACTTCTTAAAAGAGCAACCATAAGTATGGTAGGACGACAGCAAAGGGATTTTTAAACAAAGCTCGGTCATCGCTTCGGTCAAGAACCTTAACGAAACTGTAAGACCAAGGACTGTAAGAATTGTCTCTGTGGTCCTTTTATCACAATAGCTTGCAGGACAAACAATAATATGTTATAAATTTACGTACATAAATTTCACCACTTATTACTAAATTAAAAAAAAAAACAAATATGTAGGGATCCTAGGTAGTAAAAATAATATTTACAAACAAGTGTCAAAAAATTGCTCCACATCACTTTAAAACCCAATGCTAGTTTCACGTGAACCATCAATCTCGAAGAATAGTAATGATAGTATAAATCAATAATATTATAATAAGATACCAGATCTAGAAATCAGCTTAAGTACAAGTTGTAAAATCGATGGCAACGATTCAAACATTTTTATTAAAGTAATGAAAGTTTATAATAATTATTTTTCACTCAATTGCTATCATAACCTTTTCTCGTTACAAGTAGTAAGAGCAATAATCACTGAGCCTATGTTGAACAAATAACAAGGTCACTGTGAAAGCCAACCGAGTGGAACAGTTTAGGAAGTCCTCATCAAATCTCGGGTGAAGTCAGGCGGTTGACCTAGCCAAAGAGACGCTTTGATAACATTTGCTGTCGACGAACCGTGAGCTTCATTTGAATAAATCAAACTTGATGTAATTTAAACTATATCTAGATGGAAATGTCCCTACAGGGAAGCTTATAGTAAATTTGTTATCAACCTGGCTCTCAAGACGAGAGCTTAATAAATAAATTGGATTTTACAGTATTAGTTACGCTTTAAATTGTTTCAATTAGTCTTACGAAAATTACATCAAAGAAAAATGTGTAACCAAATTTGTCAGTAATACCCTACTAAATTAATATTACCACTTACTTACTTCCGGTTAATATTGGATATTTTCTTCTGAGAATTTAATTTTCCGTAACGTAAAATGTGTTTTAGGTATAGTATGGTAAATTGTTATCTTCTACCTCGATAGATGACGTTGATGCCAAATTAGATCGCAATATAATTTTGTTCACCTTGATAAAATAATGAACCGTTTTGATGATTGTTGTCGAGCTACGATTACCCGTCTGTTTATTTTATTAGTAATAGCAAATTTTGGTGACCTCTGTTGGCAATATTCGTGTTATCAGGTCCATATTCAGTATCTATAAATATTTATGACATGTTTTAGTAAAAATATCAATAACTTCTTTTTCTAAGCCTTTATTCCCATTATTATTTGGAATTGGCTACAAGTTCAACCGGTTTTACCTGAATATCAGTTTTTTCACGGAGTGCCTGGTATCGGACCTCCGCAACCGCAACTATTTTGGCAGATTATACAGTTTAATTTTAAATAAATAAATAATAATATATTTCGGACATCTTACACACAACGCCATCAAGTCCCAAACTAAACAGAACTTGTACTATGGGTACTAGACAACTAATATAAATACATAAACATACTAAACTCCGAAACAAATATTTGCGGATCACATAAATGTTTAGTCCGACCCGGGAATCGAACCCGAGATCTCATAAGCATCAGTCGCATACGCCAACTGGTAGACCAATAAGGCAGTCAGTTATGTAAGTTATGTTATATTATAGCTAGGAGTAAATTATGAATTTCACTATACAAAACGTCAATTAGTCACTCTTTAGTCTTCATGCTTTCTTCTGAATTTAGTTAGTATTAAAATTTTCGATAGACACGTAAATCAGCAATGCAGTAAATGAAAGGAGAGCTTTCTTAACCATTGTCTAGTTCTAAATAATACTTTGAGTTTTAAATCCATATTTGACATCTAGGAATAGGTGAAATTGTCTAAGATTGATTATTAGATTAGATGTCCACCACCACACATCGGGATTACTCTTTTAACACCTTCACAGTCCCTATACAATATTACAAAACTATAACATAAGTCCAAACAGTTGGAGACTATGTATTGATTGTTTTGATAGGTTTTACACATCAAATACCTTGGTCACAAGTCCTAAAACTTAAAAGGCCTAACTGGTACATCCGCGAAAAAAAATCAGAACAAGTTACTCAATAGGTGTGAGCCCAATGTGGGCTCACGGACTTGGAGCCATATACATCACGTGAGCCCACAGTGGGCTCATAGGACTGTGAACGTGATAAGTTTCACGAAATGTTTGAATAAAACCTCTTCTTTTATATGGGTTTAGTAGAAATCAGTTCAGTTAGAAGGAAACTAAATTATTTTATGTAGCATTTGCAATATTAATAAAAATACAACACGCCGAATATTACCCGAAGGTTTAATATTTCCAATAATTTGTTATCTGATGATAAACAGAAGCAATGATCATGGAGTATAAATTGATTTGAGTAACTATTAAACAGAATTAAATTATGCACGAACTTAGTAAATATCTATCTAATCTTGTAATAAAAGTTTCAAAACACTATTTCACAACTACATAAAAATATCATCATCATCAGCCTATCTCAGTCCACTGCTGGAGATAGGCCTCTCCCATTGCACACCACTTTAATCGATTTTGGGCTTCTCGCATCCAGCTCCTGCCAGCCATCTTGCGCAAATCGTCACTCCACCTGGCCTGTGGGCGTCCTACACTACGTTTGCCGAGACGCGGTCTCCACTCCAGAACTCTTCTACCCCAACGGCCATCAGTTCAGCGGCTAATATGGCCAGCCCACTGCCACTTCAGCTTGCTAATCCGGTGGGCTATGTCGATGACTTTAGTTCTCCGACCGATAAGTTCGTTCCTGATATGATCCCTCAGAGAAACGCCGAGCATAGCCCTTTCCATTGCACGCTGAGCAACTTTGAGCTTGTGGACCAACCGCCATAACCAAAAATATAGTTTGATAAAATTTAGATAGCCAAATGTGACCCGGTGATTATTACGAATATAAATTGACACCTTAATAATGAAATTAAATTTTGTAGTTCAGACGCTACAATGGAACAGACATACATAGACTACTAAAACTATTACTTTTCTTTTTAGTATCGCTGTACTCTTAAAAAAATTATTGAACCATAGGCATAGCTTGCATCAATATAGAAGTATAACGGTTTATATTGATAAATATTAAACGCATAAATAAAAAACATGATCAAAACTATAATCTATACCTACTACATTGCTAGTAGGATTTATTATATCCTTTGCAGTTTTATTTAATGTTGGTAAAGACATTTAACATAAAATTCTATGATAAGTTTAGTAAATTACGAGTTCATATAGGTAAACGTCTCGGTTCAAAGATACAAACACTATTCGTTCATGTCGTCAACTTTGTATAAAATAGCATTATATTTATATTGCCTCAATTGGACATTGTTGGCTGTAACAGATGCAAATCTCATAAGCAATTTTCAACAAAAAATAATACTTACCTACATAAATGTATTTACAAAGTCTGCCGTTACAGTAAAATAGAATCACGTAAAATATGATTTTGTCGAACGTGTCCCAGGGAATGGAATACACTGTAAGGTATACCTGCAAGTGAAGTGCGCCAGCTACAGGCACGTCTACACAAACCGTACCGCGATAACGACTCCACCAAAAAAATACATTTTTATTGTACCTACACTGTGACAATTTCTTTCAATTTACTGAGAGAGACAGCTCTTCCTATAATATGAGAGAAATAGAGTATTAGTAGAACGTTAGTTATTAAGCACATGTAAATCGCTCCTTTAAAGCTATCAGATATTATAAAACAAGTAGGAAGTTCCTTTTGTTCTACTTCAAAGTTTACTAATTGAACAACTAGATCTACATTGAGCAGATACGACACCAGTTACATTGTCTAGTATAGGGTTTTAATAAAACACCACAATGTATTATTGATAATAAAACACTACAATGAGGAACTGCGTATGACAAAGGCCGTATCGATATAGATGAGGATGAATGCAGAAAATTCACTGTGAAATAAATAAAATTGAAGTGTCTGTTTATAATTTCAAATGCACAGTTTTGAACTACATGCACATTAAAGTATCACAATACTTACACTAAAACGCATTTTTTTATTTTTTTGTCGTCGGTCTGTCTATTTTTTCCGGCTAAACTCTGAAACGTCTGAATCGATTTTAATGGGACTTTCACTGTCAGAAAGCAGAAAGGATAATCACTACTGACATAAGGAGTATTTTTTATTTATTTATTTAGTCTAGCATCACTATGCGGGCGTTACTCGCGATTGCCGATAATAACCGAGTGTAGTTTTAAATAAATTTAGCAAAGAATTTTAAAGATGACTCTCGTATCGCTTTTCATTTTGGTATATCTCCCTCTTTTGAGACGAATACCTACGAGGATATACTCATGGAGGAACGGGTCCCTCCAACCCAAATGGAGGATCACTGTCCAACGGTTGATATTGGGATGTTGTATATATGCTAATCGGTGCGAGAATTACTCTTTCGCGATTCAGGATTAGTTACTCCGTACTCCGTACAGATCGTTCGTGTTTTCTTCGTGGTTCAGTGTTTCTTCGATAGACGGCGCTGTTGTATGTTTTCGTCGCGCTGTATGTGGAAGTCACCACATCGGTTTTCTATAAATTTGTTTACGTAAATATATTGTAATAATATATTACTGCACGAACCTATATAATATATAGCGATGCTAATTTCAAAACGTTTGCGTACGTATATGTTCTTACTTGTTAGAACGTTGCATTGTATCGTATATCATAAAGCGACATGTATCTGAATTGTTTGCAGAATTGAGTGATAGACAATAGTTTTCTACATGGCAATTTGGTATGAATAAAATATATTTAGAAATATTTATTATTATAAAACTCAGTGTCGTTCCATTTCACCATAAAAAGATATCTTTCGTTAAATTTTAACGCCTGAGAATAGGAAAACAATTGTTATACCTTAAACTATTCACTAAACTCGATTCCTGCTGCAAGTTATAAGATCGATAATGCGCCGAGTCATTGCGACACTACCTCGCTTTTCCTTTGTCTTCTTAAGGAACAATTCCTTACATTTGGAAGCCATTGTGATTTACAGCGGCAGCCCTATAATAGCTCTATACAGTTTATGTTATTTAATAGAATTTAAATTAGTTTTAATAGAAATTTATACAATTTGCAGTCAACTTACTTATAGTTGGCTTTTAAAATATTTTGTTTTTATTCTTTTACCTTTTACCTCATAAATTTAATTAAGAGTCAGAAACGATTTTTCTATTTTAATACTTTCTTAACTTTATCACTGTTTCGTTTTTAAGATTTAATTTTTGTATTTGAATTTTTTTAGGATACCGATTTTTTTTTTATTCAACGTTCCAACTTAAAATACTGTTTTGTATTATAAGTTGGGAATTTAAGACTTTTTATTTGTTAATTTTTATTAGATGTACTCTTTACCTATTTAAGCAGTATCTTCTTTACGACGCAATTAAATCAATCTATGAATAAAAAAAAAATGGCCAAGTGCGTGTCAGGACACGCATAAAAGTGGGTTCCGTAGTCACCCATAATGGTATGTAGATTTCAAATCGTGTCCAATAGACAATTTTATTGTTAAGTTAATGTATTATTCCTTTTATAAGTTAGGTCCCTATAACTCCTAAAATAAACAAAAATATCAAAACCACTATAGTTTTCCTTGAAAGTTCAATACATGGGCTACAATCATGAAATTTGGGCTTGGGCGCCCTGTTTCTACAAAAAAATACGCTGTAAAGTTGAATACCTAAATCGAAAAATAGTTATAGCAACCTCGCAATGTTTTAACAGACCCATCTAATGATACCCCATACGATAAGGTAGATGCGAGAAAAACATCCCCATTTAACATTTAGGGGAGGTACCTCAAATAAAAATATTTTTCGTAATTTTGTTATAGCTTTTTATTGTCGTAATTACAACATATATTCGTGCAAAGTTTCATCTTTCTAGCACCAACCGTTTGGGCAGTAGATCGAGGACGGACGGACATGACGAATCTATAGGGGTTCCGAGTCATTAACTACGGGACCCCAAAAAAACAGTAAGAAACAATATTTTATTGAAGTTCTAATGATTGTCTTACAAGTCCAGTAAGTGTTAGGGCTATTGTAAAAATTAACTTACTTTAGCGACTTGCAAAAGAAAAATACTTTGAAGATAAAAAAAACAGAATACTCCACACTGATTGAATTGTACAGCTGTTGGAAGTCCTTGACGAAATTATTTCTATTGGAACATTTTGTTCGGCGACAAAGTTAAATTGGATTTCTTATGGTGCAAGTGTCTCATGAAAGTGGCAACCGAGCGGTTGGTTTTATTCTGCTCGAGCTGTTTTAGGTGTATTATGACAATAGCCACTTTTTACCGTCTCCCCAACATCAAAACTTTCGCTTATATTATTTTGCAGGATTTTCTTAGGTCGATTTATGTAGAGCGTGATATTTTCTTGTTTAAAATGTTCTTATTATTGGAAAAAATGTTAAAGTTTAAATTACAGCTTTTATCTTTTCTCTGATAAACTGCTTCAAGTATAAAGTAATAAACTCGTTTTTGTTTTAACACATTTGTATGTGATTACTTATAAAAGAACTAAAAATTTACAGATTTTATAATCTCTATTTATTGCAAGTACACAAATAAAATTCCTGTGTGTACGTTAAACATTAATGGTGATTAAATAGAAACCTCAAACCCATGAAAAAAAATATTAACGAGTGTCTTAAAGCTTGAGAAAATGACAATGCAGTCGCGTTATTGTTGAAAGTTAATAAAAGCAGAACTGAATTTGCCACTGCAGACTCGTTCGAGTTAACAGATACGTGGAAACGTAATCATATAACATAAAACTTATAAAGCTTTGTTCACACTGCATGAGTAGATTGTTGATTGAATGAGTTGATTGATACATTCTACAGCTTGTATATTTTCCAAACACATTAATTTATACCTCAAATTCTTACTACCTATTTTTATACAATTTGCGAAATTGGTACGACATATATTTTCTGTAGTTTAACTATATATCACCTGTATTTGTGTTTTTCAATTTATAAAACCATTATGCAAAGCTAAAGCTATTTTCTCTCTTAACAAAAGTTACTGCACATAATAATTAATAAGATTAAAAAAATAGAATGTTTTAGGAGCAAAATCAAACGTATCCAAAAGACATACAAAAGATAATAGTGTGTTTGATAGGTATAGGTTAGGTAGGTAGGCTTTATTGGTCAGTGTGTCGGTGAGGATAAAATAGAAGCATGCTTTATACATCGTAATTGCGCGCTTTTAGGCTATTTGATCTAAGCAAAATATGTTGACAAATAAGTCTTATTTAATGTTTAAATGCATTATTTTTCAGTGCAAATTAATCATTAACGGCACATACATATATATAAATGTTTTATAATTTTACAAGTAGGTAAGTGGTTTTGGTAAATAATAAGAATGTAAATTATGCAGGTAGTCGCGGCGCCGACAATAGGTACATCAACGCTGCCGTCTGCAGTTGAACTCTCAGGTAAACAATAATGTTCTGAATCGAAATTATTTCATCGTATGTACTTTGGTATGAATATATGTTTTATAATAAAACTTACTTTTTTTTATCTATCAACGAGCTTTCCGCCCGCGGCTTCGCCCGCGTGGTATTCGTTCATATCGCGCGACACGGTAAGGGTAGATTAAACAATCTTACATGATTTTATGTTTGATAATAAGGTAAATAAACTTCGACACAAACTTTCGTCCCCTATTTCAAACCTTTCAACCCTTATTTTCGCGATAAAAAGTATCCTATGTCCTTTCCCAAGTTCAGTTCTATCTGCTGCACTATTGGCCTAGTGGTTTAAGCGGTCGCCACGCCGCTCTCTACTGCGCCAAGTGTCGTGGGTTCGAATCCCACGTGGGATAACACTTTGTGTGATTTAATAATTGTTGTTCTGAGTCTGGGTGTTCTTTGTGTCCGTTTCATGTATGTTTGTAAAGTACCCCGCGACACAGGAATTCATATTGCTAATGCGGGAGTTGTCTTTTTAAAAAAAAAAATCTTCATGCCAAATTTCATCAAAATCGGTTCAGTGGTTTAGGCGTGAAAGCGTAACAGACAGACAGAGTTACTTTCGCATTTATAATATTAGTAGGGATTGAATTGTATTATTTGGCATATAACTTATCGTTATAAAGTAGGGGACACCTTGTTTAGAAATGTATGAACGCCTACGTCCGTTCTTGAAATCAAGAAGAGCTTAACCGACAGTTAAGGTCTCGGTGTTGGTAGGTGGACAGATAAAAAAATTGACTGTATTTTGCACTGGTTATAATGCCTATTTAGTTTAAATAAAGTGGTGTTCTTATGTTCTCGCGCCCCCCTGCTTCTCTTTGCTTACCCGTCACCTGCAACATCGCTGTTCAGCCGGTTGAGACCAGCTCACCGCGATGTTGAGGATTAAGGGTGTCTTAAAAGCCGACTAAGAGGGCAAATCACGTAGATCAACATCACTGAAAAGATAAGGAATACTTGAAACAAACCCTCTAACAACCTTTTTCGTCTTTCTAGCATATTTCTATATTTGTAATAGGCCAAAACCCCTTTTCGAAGAAAAGGTGTAGCACTGACATTTTGCTCAAACACTAGTTTTTTCTCAGAAAGTAAGTAGTTCTCCCTAGTGAGATGTGTTACTAAAAAAAATTGTTTTGTTTTTTGTTTTATTTTGGCTTATTTTGTCACTGGAATTTTCTTTTACTTTTCTATCACCTTATTTTATTTCATCTTTTCCTCTTTGCTTATAGTAAACTTGTAAGCAGATTGAAAAATTAACTCCACACTGTTATAAAATGCTTTTTTAATAAAATATTATAATATAGAACCGAGAATCGAACCAGGTGGCGTATAATTAGAGAGGCTTATATCCAGCATAGTGATAACAATACTATAGTATTTTTAGGCAATATTTTGTTTATAAATTCGGCTATGAAATTTGGACCCTGAATACAAAACATGAAGTAAAAAATAAAGAAAAGATGAATGAGTGATGTGATCGAAGAAGAAGATGGGTTTTAAAATGAGTTAAGAGATGACAATTACCAGGGGTGCAAAAAACTCCCTACTTCTACGGCTCTAGTAGAGAAAAAGTCTCGTATGTAGCAAAAGCTTTAGTGATCATCAAGATAGTTCCAGCGCGGATGAACTGAAAGGTTAAAAGGATCAACCTTTCATCGGCATTGCGGTTGAGGATGTTACAGCACTGCTGCAAATAACAAAACATTATTTGCAGTATGACATTTTATAGGAACTCTATAATTCAATTTAATTGCTAACAATATTCAAACTAAAATGGTTTGACACCATAAAGATATTCGTAGGTTTTGCTTACCAAAATGTCAATTCACTGTGCACAAAGCCTAGTAAGTAATTTTTCTTCAGTTGCGAGGCTCTTAGCTCAGAATTCACTAAAGTACGAGCTGACTCCAACACTATTCGCTATTTAACGACACCGCTTTACGAATGAGCTATTTGCCGTCTATTTCATAGTTTATTATTTATATTTAGATACCGCTCAACCATACATCATACTGCTTTATTGAAACCTGATTAGATCAAAATACACAATTTCTTCTTCTCTTTTTCTTCATCACATCACTAATCCATCTTTTCTTTATTTATTGTATTCAGGATCCAGATATCATAGCCAAATTCTATTCTTCTATTTTAGGATATCTTAAATAAAATACCGCACCAAAAATATTATCTGTATATTTATAATCATCTGCTGCGCATCAGGAATGTTTTCCGAAGCCAGAGTAGATTGCTTTTACTCCACAATTCGAAAGCGATGTGCAATGTGGCATCCTTGCTCTGCAGAGTGCTAGCCAGCCCCTATCGAATTCTGGCTATGGTAGCTGCTAACCTCGACTCCACTTATTCTAAGGTATATATAGAAAAGTAAGTTGTTTTTATTTTAGTTGCTACTTGTTTTAATTTTTCTGTACCATAATCCTTAAGTATATATTTTCAATACTTAAGGATTATGGTACAGAAAAATTAAAACAAGTAGCAGACTCAGAACAACAATTAGTAAATCACACAAAGTGTTATCCCACGTGGGATTCGAACCCACGACACTTGGCGCAGTAGAGAGCGGCGTGGCGACCGCTTAAACCACTAGGCCAATAGTGCAGCAGATAGAACTGAACTTGGGAAAGGACATAGGATACTTTTTATCGCGAAAATACTGGAGGCTTCATCACGTGGAGGCAATACAAAGTATTAAATGAAGAAAGTGATGAAAAACAGCAAAAAAACAATCATAAAAAAAATGTAATCTTAAGAAAAATATGACTACTTTAGTTTTTTTTTAATTTAAGATTAATATTGTGGGTGTAACTAAGTTTTATTTTATTTTTTATCTGTATAATTAAATTCTCAATTGAACAGTCTTCGTTTCATTAGGATGGCATACGTAGTTCGGGAGATATTCGGGTTTATGTGACTGACCCGTTATTGGTTTATGTGACTGACCCGTTATTTTTGGAACCGGCTTTAATATTATAAAAGTAATTTGTTGATCAAATTGACTTTTTTTAAGGGTTATTCTAATTTTAAAGTGAATTAAAAATAATTCAGTTCCCAATTATTATTGAAGAGAGAAATTAGTAAAATTCGAGTTATACGAGCTAAAATCGCGGATAAAGTAGTTAAAAGTTGAAGTATTTTACTGACGTTAGTTAAATTTCAGTAAAATGTAGTAGAACAAACACTAGAGTACAAGACTAGCACATATGCGAAGGGCGCATAGCAAGCCACTCAATAAATTGTTTTAAACAAACTTCCTATAAATTTGCTTTATATAACAAGTAAATACATTAGAAACAAAAGTCATTCGTGAAATTCCATTTCAGAAATTCTAATTAAATTACGAGCTCATAGGGCTGATACAGAGTAACTAACTACAGCCGCCCTTTATCTAAAGTTGCAGAGTTATTTCGATAAATCTGAAGTATTTATTTGAAAGTCAACTGGATTTATTTAATGCTTGGATATTCGTCCAGTTTATATGAATTACACTCTCCATATTGTGGTCTAAAACCATAAAACTCTGAGAATTTGTAAATTAAATAATGTTTTTGAAATTAAATCTCAAATCAATTTAATCAAAAAACTCTTAATAAATATTCAAATTGTATTTTTTTTATATATGTTAACGAAAACTAGGCATTTATCGTCGAGTCGCCACTCGAAATTTAACCCTTGCAATAACTGCAGACAATACAAATTCCTTATAGACATTCGCTGTTCACAAAGCACATATTGGCACATCACAACAATCGTTAACACGCCCCATTGTAGTTGAATCCGATCGAGTCGTGGCGAGCCCTCACTCACTTGACCAGACTGGATGTGGTAGGCACTCGAACCGGGTCAGATAGTAAAGCGATACGGCACGATTTGGCTCGTCACAGCATTATGACACTCCGTTAAGGAAGATGAATGTTCCTGATGACTTACCATAATAATTATGTTGGTGACTTGTAATTAAACTAAGGTGACAAATAAACAAATAAATAAATAAATAAATAAATAATATTTAGCTTACAGTATAAAGAATTTATAAAGAGTAAAATCGAGAGTTAACTGAAAGTGTGGTGTTACGCTGCAGTAACTTTCTCATTTCTATGTCGTCTAACAAACTATTGAAACAAACGGTACGTTGAGAATTTCATGTCGCTTACACGTTTCTTTTTATTGTTAAATGGTCCATTAAACGACACCTCACCTTGGACTTGCCAAGGAATTGGACATGCATATGCCAAAAAAATACCCTTATTTTGACGAAATCGGATAAAAAGGCAATGTGACGGGCGAGATATATATTACTTATTTCACAAAAAACAACTGAACTCATGATTAAATTACATTTGGAAATAAGAAACCAAATTTACTTGACGATACTTTCACTGTTACCTCTCTTGTTCTTTAATTATTATCATTCGTAGAACATTCACATTAAGACTTCAAACTGAAAAGTCATCCAGTTTTTCGACTATATTGAGTCAGTTCTTAAGTAAAAGTCAGGAAACTTTCACTAATTGGGCAAGCAAGAAATCTACAATATAAGTTAAGCATTTCTCTGCATTTTAAATGAATTTTGACACAGTACAGGTTGATTAATTCATTTGAGTTTAGCTCTTACAACAAATGCTTAAAAATTTGTCTTATATTTGTTATAACTAGTGATAGATTGTTTTAAAATACATTACTTTTTAAAATAATAGTACCATTTAAAGTCATCAAAAAACAGAATATCCTTAAATTTGGCATTTAAAACCGAATTAAAAGCTTGAGTTCAGCTATATATATTCGATGCATTAATAAATGTGGTCTAAATTCATTTGTGTAGTATTCAAACAGCAACAAAATTTTTGAAAAAATAAATTCTTGTGGCAGCACTAAAATAACAAGCTTTTAAATTTTTAAAAGTCGCTCGAGTTCCGACAATTAAAACAAATCGACGCCTCTTTAACAGTAAAATTTTAAAATTCGTTCAGTGTCCAGTCTTGCCAACCAGCAAAAATGCAGCCCCTAGCAGCGAATTGTGAATAAAAATGGTCAAACGTGAGAATGCCATATAATTACAGCTTTAATGAAGTAGGGGAAAGAAATTCCTTTATAACAAGACTTTTTTAATTTTAATTTTTTAGATATCAAATGAATTTTATAAGTTTAATTAAATGTTGAGTAAAAGCTAAAACTTACATAAGTCCTAATTTGATTAAAGTAGTTACACTTTATCAGTTCCTGTATGAAAATATATGAGTACAAAGATGATTAAACGTTTTAATTTTAGATGCTTTCAATTGGTACTTGACTCTTAATCATTTAATATCTATGTTGTTATTCCCTAAAATATTTTTTTTCGTAATTGAGGTACTTCAATGTGATATATATTACATGTATTGTATAAGTATATAAGTGTATATGAATGTATCAGTCTATGTATGTAGTGTATTTTTAACTGATTATAATGTAACTGAATATAAAGACTGCACGGTTGTACTAGTGGCATAAGCGGTCGCCACGCCGCTTCCTACTGCGCCAAGTGTCGTGGGTTCAAATCCCACGTAGGATAATAAAAGTGTTATCCTACGTGGGATTTGAACCCACGACTCAGAACAACAAATTGTAAATCACACGAAGGTGTGATTCACAATTTGTTGTTCTGAGTCTGGGTGTTCTTTGTGTCCGTTTCATGTATGTTTGTAAAGTCCCCCGCGACACAGAAATCAATATTCCTAATGCGGGAGTTGTCTTTAAAAAATAAAAAAAAATAAAAATTTAATCTCTATGCACATTGGTGGCCTCGGGTCTCCTCTCAGAAGAGAGTTAAGGCTATACCCGCCAGATGCCGGTTGGGGACTTGAACGAACTAGATAGGTTGTGGCTACGTAATCTTGTCCTTGATTTTTATATTAGCTGAATGTTTTAAGCCGCCCGAAGGCCTCTAGCTAAGCTTCACGAATGTTATCTTATGATAACGACCAGGACCGACTGCTTAACGTGACCTCCGAATCACAGGCGTGTGTAGCGGGTCGTTTGGCTCCCAGTCGGGCGCCGCCAGTCGGGGCTGGTCATCTCACAAATTCTATTTATTGTGTAATTATTTTTGGACACTACCTGTGTTAATATCAGCATCGTTACATTGTGCTCACATATAATAAAATGCCTTAAACAATGTAACCAAAAATTGTAAAAACAATGTTGGAAAAGATTGTCCATGGAGTTTCTTATCTGTTCTTCTCCATAGGATCTACGAATTGGAACAGACGATTAGTTTCACGACTGACTACTGACTGACTACTTGACGTTTCAAAAGTGCCGTTGTATGGTTTACTTGAAATAAAATGGTTTGATTTGATTTGATTTGATTTGACAGTTGCGCTAATAAAAATATCATGCCACAAACGGTCACCCATCTAAGTCACTGTCGTCGCTTACCCTCGGTGCTTGTCTGCAATCGCCTAAGGCCCTGAGACTTCTCGGCTATGAATAATCGACATAGGTATGCGCGGTTAGCGATATAAAAGCTAATTGGACATAGTTTAACTTAAATATTTGAAAGTAAGTACAATACAGAACTTATCCGTGTGATGACGGATTAAGAATACAGAGTGTCACCACCCTTATTCATCCCGCGGGTGTCGTAAAAGGCGACTAAGGGATAAACTACGCAAGATAACATCAATGCAAAGAGAAGGAAAACCTGAAACCAACCCTATACCAACCCGTCTGGCCAGCGTGGCATAGTAGACCAAAACCTCCTTTCTAGGGAGAGGCCTATGTCCAGCAGTGGACTCTTGAAGGCTGTTGATGATTGATGATGATTTGAAAGTAAATATAATAGAATTGTAAAGTGGAATCTTGTTTCTAGACAATAAAGTCTAGTATTGAATGAATTTATTTTTAAACCAGAACACGAATCAAATATGCGGAGGCGGTTACAAAAGTTTCCAACTTCTTCATAATAATAATAATAGTATTGTTTCACCTTAAAGATTCAATTGAAATATTCAGGCCAGTAAATTTGTACAAACAAGTTTAAAATGAGATGTTTTCTTAATTGTATTTTAAAGCTGTTTATTATCTTTGATCTTTGCTGGTAAATCTTGTTTTAAAATAGTCGTTAGCAGCTTAATTTTCACTAGAATTAAGAAACAAACTATTTAATGGAATTTTCCAACTAAGTACTATTTAGATTACAAAGTACCTGACTATAGAAATCTAGACAATAGGCATTTCATAATACAAATCTTTTTGCCTATATATTTTAATGCATTACCAATTATTTGATACCATTTCTGAAGAACTGCATGCATGGCGTAGAGGGCGTTTATGTTGTTTTCTCGTTATCCACTGCGTTGAGTGTGTGTTTTTAAAACAACATTGGTCATCGTTTTCTGTTATCCACAAATTGTTGTTCCTAGTCTGTGTATTATTTGTGTACGTTTCATGTATGATCGTTAAGTTCCCCGTGACGTAAACTTTATCCCCAATGGAGTTAAAGGGCGTTGCCTTGTCCAATAAAACTTTTTAGTAAAATATGGAACTGGTGAAAGAACTAAGAAGCAGAAAATAATAAACTATTATTACTTTACCTTAATAACTAATTTATAAACTATAATAGTGTAGGCTTAATAATTTTCAGTCAGTGCTCTAACATAACAGACAACGAAATGTTGAAAGGCTGTTCCGACCAGTGATCCTCATCCTTACTGATATTTTTTATCAATATATTTATTTAATGAAATATACAACTCTCTACGATACCGTTTGAACTACTACTGTAAGATAATAAACTCATTTAATGTTACTAAACAATGCAAAATCTCTTAAGAAATATTAACCCCCATCGTATCAATATAATACATAACATAATTACGCGCATACAGGACAGAGTTATCTGTAGCAAGCAGCTGTCCCGGCTCCCTTATCTCAAACAGTAAGATATACGCGCCTATCCCGGGAGAAAAATCGCTGGCCTTGTCGCTGCGGCGCGGGGGAACCATTTCTCAGCGCGACTCCACAGCCACACAGGGAATATTAGACGTGTGTAGATGCGGCTTAACTTGCGATCTTCATGATACTCGTTAACTATAATTCTGTTCATTTATAATTTGGTAATTAGATTAATTGAACAGACTTGTACTTTATTATCAGCGTTTTAGATAATTATTGATTAGTATGTTGCATGACTATAATAAAAAAATGTAGTTATTCGGAAAAAATGAAACTAGGAAAAAGGTAAAAAATAAACATCAAATGATATTGACCAATAGATATTGCTGCCTTGTTGGTCTAGTGGTTAGCGTATGCGGCTGCTGATCAAGAGGTCTCGGGTTCGATTCCCGGGTCGAACCAAATATTTGTGTGATTCACAAATATTACTTTCAGAGTCTGGGTGTTTTCTATGTATTGATATACAATCAAATTGTAATAAAATCCCGTCAATTATTGTTTCAATTAATTTCGACCTGCATTTCCTACTGTTTTCAAAAGTATTCAAAACTACCAAGATAAACACATAGTTTTACATTGGTTTCTATATAACTTTAATTTTATTTAAAAAAACACAAAACTTTCAACAAACACGTATAATAAGTTGTGTTCAGTTTTTAAAACAAGGTTATTCTACTGTTTTATAAAAAAATTAATAATGATCGATTTTGCATACGAACACTATCAACGACAGTGATAAATGTCACTGAACATACATAGAGACAAATTGTCAACTGATATATTGGCCCTTTGTACCAATTAGTTGCTTCAGCATTTTTTGAAATATTAAACTGATGTTCACCAATCACTCCAACCTGACGGAATATATTCCATTATTGACGTGAATTCGATACCTCAACCTCGTTGAAATAAAATATTGTTTTATAAGTCAATATATAAATATAATTATTTTTTTATCGTTTACTTCCCTACTAATCCTTACTAATATTATAAACGCGAAAGTTTGTGAGTATGTATGTAAGTATGTTTGTTGCTCTTTCACGCAAAAACTACTGAACGAATTTGGATGAAACTTATAGCTTATAATACCAGAATAACACATAGGATAATTTTTATTGCAATAATCGACATACACTCGGGCGGAAGCTAGTATAACATAAAAAATTATCGTAGAGAAAATTATTATAGATTTTCTGTTGAGAAACCCTAGGTTTTTGCCGTCACTTAGTTTAAAACGATGTGTTTGAAATGCTTATGAGAGTACATAATGAATATTTTCTTAAACACATACATATTACATATACAAAACACTCAAACACCAAAACAAATATTTACGTGGACTTTCATAGAGCATTTTTATTCTAGACGGTGGCAGGTATAGTTTATTTCTATTTCTGGTGGGTATGTTGTGGATATCTTTTTTAGTTTTGAAAATATTTATATTTTCATAAGCGAATGTACATAAGTCGAGTACATATATTGAGGGCAGGGTCAAGATACTGTACTCTACAAAGTAAGGTCTACAACTTTGTTTGTTATTTATGTGGGATAAAATTTTCACACACTTTTTTTGGACTAGGAAAAGTACCTTTATATTAACGCTGTTGCCCCAAAGCATGATACCATATCTCATCCACGAGTATGCGTATGCGTAATAAGTGGATAGTGCAGTCTCCATGTTGGTGCTGTGTTTAATTTGGAAGAGAGCGTAAGTGAATTTAGACAATTTCGATTTGATGTGTTCTATGTGTGCTTTCCAATTAAGATGCGTGTCTATGTTGATTCCTAGTAAGTTAAATGTGTCTACTTCTTCAATAGGTATATTTTCGTGAGTTATATTGATGTTTAAGGGAGGTTTTTTATATGATCTAAACTGCATAATTTTAGTTTTATTTATGTTAATTTCTAAGTTATGATCTGTAAGCCAATGTGTTACCGTTTCGAGAGTGTTGTGTATTATGTTAGGGTAGTCATTAGGGTCGTCACATTTTATTAGTATTGATACATCGTCTGCAAATAATACTGGTAAAGTTTTTTCTTTATCTAATGATTTAGGCAAGTCATTTATGTAGATTAGAAATAGTATGCAGCCAAGCACGTTTCCTTGCGGTATGGAACCAGTTAGCTGTCTTACTTGGGATCGTACTAATTCTATTTCATTTTTTTCATTGTTAAAGTGTTCAATTTGTACTATTTGTGTTCTGTTAGTTAAGTATGACTTAAACCATTCGTAGGTAGATCCTCGTGCACCACAGCCGTATAACTTCGTTAGAAGAATATCATAACGGACTTTGTCATAAGCTTTAGTCATGTCTAATAGTAATCCGATTACGTGCTTTTTGTCGTTAATATATTGAAAGGATGTTTGAACATATTTGTAGACAGCCAGTGTTGTTGACTTTTCTTTCCTAAACCCATGTTGACTGTCATCTAGAACATTGTATCTCTAACGGTTACACATCGCTTTCTCAAAGATTTTTGAAAAGGTGGGCAGGATGGGGATCGGTCTGTAATTACAAGGAGATGATGTGTCACCTTTTTTGTGTATTGGTTTTACTAGTACCATCTAACCACTAGACCAACAAGGCAGCCAATGAACAACGAATGAACAATGAATTTGACATTAATGTATAAATATACAATAATGTCAAATTCATGGTTTACATTCACATCAATACATTGAGCGAGCCGAATACAAATCGGTACTTGTTTTTATAAATATTTTAAACAAATGAATGATTTAACAGATATAAAATTAAAAACAGTATGCAATTCGTAATTTATTCATAATTCTAACGCAAATTTACCTGAAGACATTGAAGGTCGACGAAATTATGCATGATTACTTGTTATATGTAATTTTTTTGGCGTATTATAAATCTAATACGCTGAGTAATGTTGTTTCTGAAACTTTAAATTTATTAACCAGAACCGGCCCACCGTTAGTATGAAACCACACAATAATCATCTTAAAATGAAGACAACTTTGTAGTTACTTCAGAAGTTACGACATATTACATTCCTTGAAAACTAATTGTCTAGTGATACGACAATATATTCTTGTTGCTAGATTTACTGAAGGTTTAATAGACGTTTGTTGTTTAATGTGAAGAACTACTTACTATATTTACAGCTTTATCTTCATTATAAAGCTAGTATTTTGAAGTGTGTAAAGGAAAGTGTATCATTAATTAAAACAACATTCCATTCTGAACTATCGTTTAAAAGTATATTGAAACTGAATACATATTAAGAAAAGTATTGAATGATATTTCAATTTGCAGTAAAGTTAAAATTGTTAAATAAAGTAGTAAACAAGCAAGTACTTCAAAATATCTACGTTATTTTTATAAAGCTAGAGAGTTTGTTTACTTGTATGGTTGTGCTAATTGTGCTAATTGCGAGAAGTATTGCTGTGTCTTGAAAAATAGTTTTTGTGTTGAAAAGCCCAGATATCGAATAGACGTAGGCCTTTTATTTTCACGCTACGGCCAACACGGAGCGGAATGTCGATAAAACAGTGGTGAAAACGGGATAAAATATTCCTTTTTAGGAAGCGTGCATTTCGTAAACGGTTAAAATTACACAAAAGCAATGTACGTCTATACTAAACTTTGCAAAAAAACGGGCACTTAAGCAAAGAACTATTTTATAGTTACTACTATTTGACAATTTTAGGTATTGTTATCCTCAGAATTTTATAAATCAATTAGGAAGGAATAGTTTTCATCAGTTTTATCATAACATTTTGATTAAATTATTAGCCAGGAAGAAAATCGAAACCGCCCGTTTTTTTTTGCAAATGAGTGTTTATTAAACTTGTACATTGTTTTTGTGAAATTTTGTTGTCCTCGTTACTTTTAAGATTGGCTTATGTTTCGGTTAACGAATTTGTACACGTTCTTATAACATCCTGATACGGGCATTAAGAGGCGTAGTCAAGGCTGCATGGGTCAGCTAGTCTACATAAAAAATAGCAAATAGCCACAACTTATACAACTAGGACTTTGTATTATTTATTGTATCTTTGATGGTAATTTATTTTTATTTCGACCACGATTTTTATACGAAACTCTTCTCGGAATTTTGTAGTTTCGACAAAATTTTAAAATCGGACTTAGAAATTATTTTTATTGTAAATATAAAAATTTAAAATATATCTCGTATAATATAAACTATCCTAGAACAGGTAAAAACACGATGAAATTATATTAATAATGATGTTTAATTTAGTTAGTCAAATTTCGTCTAACGAATCTGTTAACAGGGAATTAAATAAATAAACCAAAAAATAAACAAAAATCAAAAGGGTCTCTCAACATGGGTTTGAACACATTTTGATTAAAAATTCATATAATTTTATCGTGTAATATATTCTGTGTACAGGATATGTAAAAATCACAAGCTTTATGGTAAGGCTACCGCGGTACTCGTGTAGTACAAACAAACAAATTTAATTACACACCCTATAACTCTTTTGAATTAAAAATTGTATCAATCATTTTTATGCGCTGCATAAATAAAACATTGTATCTCACTGTTTTTTAAGGTTTCGTCGTTCATTCGTAGGAGGGACTGACGGACATGGCGAAACTATAAAGATTCGCCATTTTCGTCCGTCCGTCCTCGACCTACCGCCCAAACGGTTGGTGCTACAAAGATGAAATTTTGCATGAATAGTGTTGTAATTACGTGGACAAAGTGCTACAATAAAATTATGAAAAATATTTTTATTTGAGCGGCTCGCGGCTACCCCACACAATGGGGTGACCTTGAGAAAAAAAAATGCATCCCCACTTTACGTGTAGGGGAGGTACCCCGAATAAAAACATTTTTTACAATTTTATTGTAGCACTTAATTACAACACATATTCATGCAAAGTTTCATCTTTCTAGCACTTACCGTTTGGACGGTAAGTCGAGGACGGACGGACAGACGGACGGACGGACAGACGGACATGACGAATCTATAAGGGTTTCGAGTCATAAACTTCCGAACCCTATAAAGAAAAAGAGTAAAAAATATTTGAATCTTTGAATGTAGTTACGAAAATGACTATCTTGTTTCTCGACCCAATTATAAAATTGTGTTTTTAAATTGACATATTCATTTTTATAAGATTTTATTTTAAGTTTTCAAAATGAACATACTTTTTTCAGGTTAATTACCGTGAAACTTGGCCTTGTGAGATACAAAGTCTTTATTGTAATTCTGATTGTACTATTAACTACCTCAGCACCGCGGTGCTACCGGCGGCTGTCGTTAGGGTTTTCAACAACGACCACGGCGGAAAAATAATAAAAAATGAACATCCCGCTAGCTATTTCATCAGCTAACTGAAAGTAACGTCAAAATTCATCAATTCATCCGTTCCATAGATTAGCATAAACGGACAGACGGACGGACAGACAATTTTTATAAAATTGCCAAACTCACATCGGGTTTTTCATAAATATTTACATATTTATTGACATTTATCAAATTGCACGTTTATCACTGTTATAACACCATAGTTAATTTGACGTGGAAAGGGATTTTGTTTCATTATTCATGACAAATTTGTTCATGTATTTCTTTGACTGTTTACCAAAAGGCTTATTTAAAAAAGAATTATAAATGATTCCACATTTATAGAATACTTAATGAGACGACGACTCGTATACATTATGTTCTTTCTTTGTATATTCGTTTGAATTTCTTATCGTTGTTGTAAATTTCATTGTCTGCTTAAAACTTTGTTTGTTTTTTATTATTAGTTAAATTTTAGACTATACGAATTTGTTTTAAGGTAATTCGCATATAGCCTTAAGTCATTTAGACGTTTTATAACTATAACGGTAAATAGCAGAGATTTTTTTCAATCTTTTTCTAAATATTTCACTGTGTTAATTCCGTTCATTTCAATATTTTATCAGCGTTATCAGGCAATAGTGAGGTAAGCATCTTAGCCAATCCGTCCTTAATGTCTATAACACGTGGTTCCTTCTTGAGGTTGTACGCTTATCTAATATTGGTGTTCTCTCAAAAACTCTCTAAAAAAGACATCTCCCGCATTAGGAATATAAATCCTATGTCGACGGGGACTTCACAAACATATATGAAACGGACACAAAGAACACACAGACTCAGAACAACAATTTGAATCACACAAAGTGTTTTCCCACGTAGGATTTGAACCCACGACACTTGGATGGAGACGTAGAAAGACACACGTAGAAAGCGGCGTGGGGACCACTTAAACCACTAGACCAACTCTGCCACATAAAGTCAAACTTTGCTGACGTTTTCAAATATTTTTTTTAGTTTTTTGTGATATCGAAACTTATCATTTCTATTGATATGACTTGTTATAATTAATATACTTTATGAAGTGAATGGCATAAGATGGCTGGCAGCAGCCTGATAGGTGATGCCCTGATGATGGAGAAGCCCAAAATCGATGGTGTGCAATGGGAGAGGCCTATGTCCAGCAGTGATCCGATGATGATGATGATGATTAAGTAAATTGAAATTCATTAGTAAACAATAAATTTAAAAATCAAAGGTTATAGGTTTAAGATTAACTTTATCATTTATTAAAACTATGAAACTGTGCTTTAAATAAATTGTCTATACTCGTATTGTTATTTATTTACACCAGACTATTAAATACCAAAATTATTAATTTAATCAAGAAACACTTACGTAGCACTTATATAGAGTACTC
Source organism: Phragmatobia fuliginosa (assembly GCA_932526445.1). Lineage (NCBI taxonomy): Eukaryota > Metazoa > Arthropoda > Insecta > Lepidoptera > Erebidae > Phragmatobia > Phragmatobia fuliginosa. The sequence continues at coordinate 9,268,594 of OW052074.1, read as the reverse complement.
ACTCACAAAATAGTTGGCGAAGTTATAATTTTGTGAACAATATCCATTTAGTATAATTATAAACGCTATAAATAAGATACTGTTGACTTGTTGAGACTTCTGAAAATTACTAGAAAGTTAACCTCTAAACATTAGATATTTTTTTCTAAATACCAAACTATTGATACAAAATCACTTTTAATGTTTATTCTTATTTATTTACTAAATGTTTGTATGACCTGTTAATTTTTGTATCAGAGTTTGGATGTTTTCTATGTGTAATAATAATGTATTTCCATCAGTTGTACAATACCCATAGAACTAGCGCTGCTTAGTTTGGGACTAGCTTGGGACTACTTTCAAGATACTACACTGGTCTTTCACTGGTCAAGACCTTGACACTCTTGGCGGCCTATTGAGATGAACGACCAAGGAACTTCCAAGAGTACACAGAGAGGTCAATACACACTAGTGTATCATCATGCTGCATTGTGTGCACTCACAACAAGGATAGTGACCACCACTTTTGGATTCTGCTCATCAGGCAGAGTAGTCACTTTGGCAGGCTCATACAAAAAAAAGATGATTCCGTGTGTCAAATGTCGAAAATATTTATTAATGAAGTACTTACCTATCTGATTTAGTTTGTTATGAAACATAGTCCTATTTATTCCTTGATGAAGGAGAGTGAGACACGGCAGTGACACATCGAGTACTGTTTTATTCGTGTAGGTAAATGATTGTTCATCGATTCAAGTTTTATGATATCTTCTAAACTAAACAAATCATCCAAAACGGGCATATAGCTTTAGTGTTTAATGATTCTTAATGCTAAACTGAAGGTTTGAACATGACAATTTGTTTTGTATTTCTTTGTGTAATTTATCCATTAAATGTATATATTTTGAAATACGTTAGTATATTTATCAGCAGTCCAGTTACCATTGTGTGAGAATTAAAAAAAAATACGTATTTTGATTTCATTTCACACGTAAGTAGAAAATTTGTCACATAAAACATGATCACAAAGTTTTGGGATGCTGGATTTTCTATACAAATAAATTAAATTGGAGTATGTAATATTAAATGAACAGTTTTTAATAAATGCATATCAAAGTATAAACGGCACTAACATAAAAAAGGCAATTTTTAATTATTTTGTCTGTCTGTCTGACTGGATCGATTTTGATGGGAATTTCACTGAAAAGGTGATGACATAAGGAGTAACTTAGCCTATTTTTTAAGACTAGCTTTACTCCGCAGCGTCACAGTAACACCACGGGACTTGGCTGTTAAGAATAAAATAATTAAATATTTTAGGACATCTAACACACAACGTCATCTAGTTTCAAACTAAGCAGAGCTTGCACTATGATTACTAGACAATTGATATGAATATCAATCACAGTCCATAAAATTTACATTCATCATCAATCATCAACAGCCTTTAACAGTCCACTGCTGGACATAGGCCTCTCCTTAGAAAAGAAGTTTTGGCCTACTATACCACGCTGGCCAGACGGGTTGGTATAGGGTTGGTTTCGAGTTTTCCTTCTCTTTGCATTGATGTTGTCATAGTCAAATTTACATTAAACCACACATTAGTTAATTATTTATCTTCATTAAAATTAAGAAGGAATGGACAGACGTGTGACACCTCAACAAGACGAAGGTCGTTTTATTGGCACTCTCGTGACTTGCCACTTGGTACTATGTAAGTAGCGTTATCAGAGAAGATCTCATCTTCCATATGTTACACTGAAATCACACTAACAGAAAATATTTAGACGTAATAGATATTTTGGCAGCATTTTTTCCTATGTAGCATCCTATTTACCACCCTGACATTGAGGTGTGGTTTAAGTGGGTTCAACCAAGACGTAACAAGTTTCAAAAGAGACTAATCCTATAAATTTGATTATATCAGATTTCATGTGATATTTTAGTATGTAACATATAGGTATTTAAATCTATTACAAAATACTCGTATGATAAAATCAAATGTCAACATATAAACCAATCAAGTCAGTTTCAGATATGAAAATTATTTTTACAATCGAATCTAGATGAGTTTAGCCGAAGGCAACCGAGGCGGGCCGAGGGTGCACGATATCCTCACCTTTAGAAAACATCGTCCAATGCCGAATCAGTGCTCGTTCGCAGTTCGTCGCGAATAGCTGTCGACTCGTCGGCTCGCTCGTACCTGCTCGCGCAACCACGCTCAAGAAAATAATCTACTATTTATTTTGTGCTTTGTGACGTAAATATTCTTTACCTGTTGATCATTTCCACCTTTGATTTGTAATTATTATCTAAATTTGACAGTGTAAATGAAAATAACTTACAAAAGTTTGAAAGATTTTTTTTTAAATTAAAATTGAGTTAAAATTTACAAATAAATGTATAAAGATTACAAATGTAAGCCATATACAGGGTGGAATACTTTAATAATCGGGTATGTTATCAAATAGTATTAAATTGTAATGTGCCTATGAGATAGCAAAAATCGTAGTTAAAAATCACATTTACATAAAATTTAAAGTGAAATCAAATTAAATCTCCCCCATAACACAATTCACGTTAAAGTACAAAATCGTTAATAAAATTACAAGGAAAGCTTTCTTACGTAATTAACAACCGTTTGTTTACACAAGGCTGGTTAATCATAATTCACGCTATACGTGCCTTTCAGTGATTGTTTCAATGAATTAAGAACTTATATAATTTATTTATTTTAGTTCCTCACTCCATTTACGGTCACAGTGTTTCGAAAAGAACCGGCGGCTAAAAAGAGCATAAATTACCACAAATTGTTGAAATGTATTAACTTCTGAAAATATCTGGCGGCTTTTCTTACATTCTTTTTCCCGTCGAGTTTTCCATGCTTGGTCATTTAAAGGTTTTGATATAGCAACAGATAAACTTTAACTTCAAAATGTAAAATACTTCGGTAATATTCAAGGTGTAATTTATATGTAAGCTATATCTGATTCCTAACTAAATGTAGTAGGCGTACATTTCAGATGCACGTATATACGTTTCTATGATTTAATCTCAATAGTATAACAACAATACCAAATACAAAATTCCAACTAAAATTAACTTCGCTATTGCTTTTACTCAAATTCCAAGAATGCCTTAACATTTTTTCATTGACTTATACCATATTATACATTTACAAATAGTTTATAGCCAATAACACGCACATTCTTACAACATAGAAGTTTATGTTAGTTCATGTTAACAGAAATAGCTAACGAAACCAAGAATGATCCTACATTCATAGAGTAATAGTCAACTTATAGTTGCCCTATAGAAGCTCAATAAATTTAAAATATAAAACTCTTTCAAGTTAATTTGCACTCAAACTTATTTACTGACATTATGTATGCTTGTAAAAAATATACATAGTTGAAGAGATTTAAATTATAATATATCTTTTTGTACTCGAAAACTCATTGTTGGCTTCATTTTGATTAAACGAGAAGCCTTTTTCCTAACAGAAGAAGTTCTATAAAAGTAATTTAAGATGTTTTGCTTTACTTATTATTTATTGATATGAAAAGATTTTATAAAACTTCTTACTTTCAAATACTCTTAAGTTGTTTACGTTTTAATAATACACACTCATCGTATATCAGTAGTTTAAGAGTAATGCTTCAATACATACATTTAAGTATAAATAGTGGTTCAATATTATCACTATTTATTTTATACTTATATACTACTTACATAATATCGAACTGATACAGATAAGCTTATTTTTCAGATGACGGTTAATTGGACAAATTTATATATATATAGATTTTTCCTTCTCATTAGCCAGTAATAATTCATCATATTCATATTGATTACATTGATATTATTCAGTGAGATTCAGAGATAGGATAGGATTACTTTATACGTATTTATGTATTGTACACATGATAGAAATAGTCGTACTTCTGCGTGCATACAAATAGTTAAATGAGCCGGAATGAACCTTAGCATTCCTGACGTGCCAGTTAAATCGGTGCTACCCTCAAATCTGAGAATACAAACTATATAAGCTTGTAAAGTTAACTCTAAGGGAAAGGAGAACTGGAAGGGTGATGACGTATTTGTTGTCTCTGAAATGACATGTGTTCATGGGAGACGCTAGTCATTTACTATCCGGCTATCCGTCTTCATATTTAATAAAACACAAAAATGTACTATGGAGAGTTTTTCTGGACTCAAGTTGTTAAGCAACCATCATCTTTTTTTTTTAACATTGAAATAAATCACTTCCATCTCTCAAAAATGTTCACAATCAATGTTCACAATCATGATTTGTTTTATCTTACGCCATTTTGAATGTTTTAAAAACTACTAAACATTTTTTGATATCCTTTCATGGATTGCATAGAAATATAACTTTAAAATTTCGAACTTTCAAAATTTATGTTCACTGTCGACGGATAAATATTAAATATAGATAGATCAAACCTCAAAGCATGTTATGACTATTTAAACCAACCCTATACCAACCCATCTGGCCAGCGTGGTATAGTAGGCCAATACCTCCTTTTCAATGAGAGGCCTATGTCCAGCAGTGGACTGTTAAAGGCTGTTGATGATGATGATGATGATGAAACCGCTAACACGTAACTTGCGATGTTCAGCTGTAGGATACGGCATTAGACTGTCAATTGTCAAGTCATACCAGTACCTACATATTAATTTCATGTTAAAATTGAACGCTCTGTAGAATTTCAATGACGTCATATTTAATCATTAAAAAATCGTTTTATCATAGGTTGTAGGTTGTAAATAGTTGGAGGCCTTCGGGCAGCTTAAAAATCACTAACGGCAAGATTACGCAGTTACAATGTTGTTTTGCCAGTCCCCCAACCCTCACTCGGACAGCGTGGGACGTATGGCCTTACTTCTTTCTTTGTTCCATTCTGAGAGAGGAGACTCGGGCCCAGTAGTGGGACATTCTGTATTGTTGATGATTGATGATGATGAAATCGTTTTATTTTGTTTAGAGTTAAAAGTAATATGAAATAGTTTTTTTTTAACATTTTATTGTACTTTAATTTTCTAGCTCGTTCTTCTAGCTGTTAGCATATGCTACTACTGCCCAAAAATACGTCTAGGATACAACTCCATGGTCGGGCCGAGAGTGTCATTGAGTTTTCTTGCAAGAAATTCTTAATAAAAGTCCAGAATAAGTGTTAGGCGTTTAACTATGTTTTTTATTTATTCTTTTATGTGTGGAATCCCCTACGGCCTTGGTGGAGTGACCACCAGGGTGACAGTATTAGCACCGTCTACCAATAAAAGAAAAAAAGCGGCTACTCTTCTCCACGATAGCTGATATATATGCCGGCAGAGACACGGGCAGAAGCTAGCATCTTAATAAATATAGGATCTCTTAACGTAATTTACATGAACCTTGAGGCACTTGATTATCTTGAAAACGTGCTTTTGCATATGCATTAAGACTAATAAATAGCGTAAGACTTAAAAAAAAGAAAATGTGAACTTTTTTTTACAAAAAATCATATATTCTGATTCATATTATAAACTTGAAGAAGTTTTCGTTAAGACTTTTTTGGTTATAAGTTATTTAAGTAACGGTATTACAATAATGTACTGAAAGGCAGCCGTGACTGTTAGGCCAGAGTCTGAGGTTCGATTCACGACCAGGACTAGTATTGGGTGATTAAATCGTTAATTTGTTCTGTATTGAAACATATATTTAATTCGCAACATAATTATGTTCCCGCTTGCCAATAATTGGATTCTCCCTTATTACGTATCATCAACAACTTTTAATACATATACTAGGACTTACTGTAGATAGGACTGAAATTAAAGTCGAAAACTTATGAGTTTTTGATACTCCGTCATAAACGAATATGTACATATGTATGTAAAAAGCAGTCTCCACTTAATCCTCAATAATAAATATTTCGGACATCTGACACACAACATCATCTAGTCTCAAACTAAGCAGAGCGTGTATTATGGGTAGTAAACAACTGATATAAATACATAAACATACTTTTCTTTTGTTAATACATACATATTATAATATATATAAAGAACACCCAGACTCCGAATCACACAAATAATACTTGGTCCGACCCGGGAATCGAACCCGAGACCTCTTGATCAGCAGCCGCATACGCTAACCACTAGACCAACAAGGCAATCAAATTAATATGCATGTCAAATTAATTTCTTACGCATAAAAGTTTAATGTTATAAATGCGAAAGTAGCCCTGTCTGTCTGTCTGTCCGACTTTCACGCCAAAGGTACTGAATGTGTTCAAATAAAAATTTGGTACACATGTATTTTACAGCTTGAGTAAGGATAAATGCTACTTTTTACTGTGATAACCGACCTAAAAACGGGCGGAGCGCGAGCGAAAGCTAGTATAAAATAAATAGTTTTATATTTTTTGGTTTTATTGGTATATAGCTTTCGCCCGCGGCTCCACCCGCGTGTATGTCGGTTATCGCGGTAAAAAGTAGCCTATGTCCTTACCCAAGTTCAGTTCTATCTTCATACCAAATTTCATAAAAATCAATCAATTCAGTGGTTTAGGCTTGAAAGCGTAACAGACAGACAGAGTTACTTTCGCATTTATCATATTAGTAGGGATTAGACCGTGTTTTTAGATGTTAAAAGTTAAATTTTTAGTACTTAAGTACAAGCCTTATCGTGTAGTGGCATTAAATATAATATGGTTAAATTAGTAATCGTAAAACAAGTTAAATTAGCTGTAAGTAAGAACAGGCAGAATTTCATTACAAAACGTGACTACTATACCTTTATATTCGTTCATATAATTAATATGAACGAATATAAAGGTTGATGATAATATATTAGAATGTGTGTAAAACATAATCGATCTCAAAACAAGAGACGTGTACCTCTGCTAGCCTATGTGGTAATATGAGTTAAAAATATCTAGAAGCAATTAAGAAACAAAAGAACGTTTGAATTTGTTTTATATATGTATGAGCCTATACTAAAGTTACTATGTAGAATACAGAGTACCTATCACCATAATTATTGCGAAAGCAAACAGTGATGAACCACACTGTGGCGGCATATTGAGATAATTCAGTATCATTGACTGCCTTGTTGGTCTAGTGGTTAGCGTTTGCGGCTGCTGATCAACAGGTCCCGGGTTCGATTCCCGGTTCGGACTAAATATTTGTGGGGATCCACAGATATTTGTTTCTGAATCTGGGTGGTTCCTATGTATAATATGTATGTATTTACAAAAAGAAAAGTATGTTTATGTATTTATATCAGGCGTTTAGTACCCATAATACAAGCTCTGCTTAGTTTGGGACTAGGTGATGTTGTATATAAGATGTCCGAAATATTTATTGGGTCTCCGGTTTCTCACTTACCAACAAAACATTATCGCTTGAATTCTGTCTATTTAGGTTGGTTTTCTGTGAAAGGGCATTACCATACGTATCGACTAAGCCCGTTTATGTTGAAACTAATGCTGCAATACTACCTCTCAAACGAATAGAAATCAATTACAATACAGAACTTATCCGTGTGGTGACGGATAAAGAATACAGAGTGTCAGTACCCCTATTCATTCCGCGGGTGTCGTAAAAGGCGACTCAGGGATAACTACTACGCAAGACAACATCAATGCAAAGAGAAAGAAAACTTGAAACTAGCCCCTATACCAACCCGTCTAGCCAGCGTGGTATAGTAGGCCAATACCTCCTTTCTAAATAGACGCCCTTGTCCAGCAGTGGACTGTTAAAAGCTGTTGATGATGATGACGATACAATACAGAACAAAACATACAATCGCTAAAGAAATTAGATCATTTCTGTCCGTAAATCAAATAACATATTTTACAATTATATTCACTTAATAATATCAATTAATTATCAATAGCTAATAAAGTCTCGATAATAAATATATAAAAGACTACAAAGTTGACCTAGTGGTTATAGTGGTCGCAACGCCGCTTTCTACTGCGCCAAGTGTTGTGGATACAAATACCACTTGAAACAATGCGTTTTGTGATTTACAAATTGTTGTTCTGAGTCAGTGTTCTCTATGTCCGTTTCAAGTATGTTTGTAAAGTACCCGCGACATAAGAGTTATATTTTTAATGCGGGAGTTGTCTTTTAAAAAAGAAAAAAAATAGTTAATTTGGTTAACTTAGTTCTGCTACACAAGAGTGTGTTCCCAAAAACAGTATTTCATTATAAAGCTTGTATGTATAAAAGGATCACACAATCTAGGATTACTCAATACAATTTCGTTCTTATCCACTTAGAAAGTATAAGAAGATAATAGGATCCTCTCCTATAGTGTTCATCCAATATCTTCGGGTAGCTTGAACGCTTAAAAGAAAACTTATTAGTTATTGTCTCCGTTCGCTAGTAATTCTACTGAGCAGCTATCGAGAAAGTATTAAAAATAAAGAAATAGACGTCGCTGAACACCATAAGCCAAATCAGTTTTTATTGAAATATCTCTTTTGAAATGAAGTTTTATTTTATAAGATTGTCAACTTAATATTAAGTTCCAAGTAACGTAAGTTCGTAATAATTTGAAAATCGATAAAAGCGTGTTTCAGATCAAGATCTTTTATGTATAGTCATTATAAAGTATTTTTGAATGTTTTAGGTTTAACACGCACTCTTAAACAAATAACATGTTAAGTTACTAAGTATAAGAATATATTAACTTGAGAAAGACATATGAGTGAACTAAATTTTAAGATTCCCTACCCAAATGGCAAAAACGGAACCCTACTACTGAGACTCGGCTGTCCGTCCGTCTGAACATCACCAGGCTGTATCTTATAAATTGTAATAGCTGGACAGTTAAAATTATCATAGATGATGTATTTCTGTTGCCTCCTATACAACAAACATGGAAGATAGAATAAAATAAATATTTATAGGTGGGTCCAACACTACCACATTGATTTGTTTGCTGTTTTTTGCTAGATATTATTAACGGCAACAGGTAAATGCTTAACATGATAATGGTATGAAACCCCTACTGAATTTTAGCTCGCGTTAAGCTAGTATTTCTTGCAATTGTGAAGCGACTACAAGATTTCGTGTATTGAAAATGAGCAGTATTTTAGACGTACACCCTATTTTTAATTTTAAAGTCCAAACAACCTGCTCTGGTTTTTAGGGACTGTTTCAATCCTCCAAATAATAGACTTGTAAGGATTACCCTGACCTTTCAGTAGCTTAAATATATAGAAGTAAACAGCAATTTATCGTCGAATTGACATTAAAATATCCACATCAGTTACTACCTATTGCACTGATGCTTTATTTGATTACGGCTTGCCAGCTTTTCCGTGTGTCAGTTATCGCTGTAAAAGTTATATATCTCCTATCTGAGAAATCGAAGTGGTCTCCGTGCCATATTTAATAACAATCTGGTTAATTTTTTGGCCATGAACAGTCTGGTACAAACAAATTTATTTTCTTACAGAAGCTTAAATATTGATATACGATAAGTTCTTAGTAGATCGAGATTGCAGTAAAATTTTATAATCAGCGCAAGTCTTTTATATGTATTTCAAGAAACGGTGTTGCCACTTAATTCAAAATGTTTTAAGGATCTACGTTACTTTAACCGCTACTATTATAGGCTATAAACAACTCACGGCAACTCGCCATAAAGCACCACACATAAAGTATACACGGCACACATACTCAGACTTGGTCATCATTATGGCGACTGAATCTCACTTAGTGTTGCTATTATACATACATGTTTAATAAATGCTTCGTTCGTGCAAAATTAATTTAACTTGCCAATTTTTTTTTAAACAGTTCGCTCACTAAAAATGTATTCTGTGTCGGGGTGATTTTAATAACATAAATGAAATGGACGCAAGGAACACCCAGACTCAGAACAACAATTTGTAGTGCACACAGTATTATTCTATGTTGGGATGGAATGCACCACATTCAGTGCTGTAAAACGCGGAGTGGTGACCGCTTAAACAACCACGGAATCCATCGCATTAATATTTGCTGATTAATATAAATTACGATGCTTTTTACTACATATAAAAGGTCTGTTGATCAAGTGGGTAGTAACCCTGAGACCGAATACCTCAATAATGCAGAAACAGCTCAATAGGCCGCCATAGTGTAGGTCACCATACTATATTGTATGCATTCCAATGAGTGTGACCACTATTTTTTAATTCTTATCAAGATGGAAAGCATTCCATCGGGCAGACTAGAGTCGTTTTTGAAGGCTCCTGATAAAAAATAAAAGATACCGGATAAGTACGAATCGCAATGACCAACGGAGGTTTCCAACTTTGATAACAAGAAGAGAAACAGTATTTTTGCATATTTTTAGTTAGTTTGAACTAGTAGCTTCAATCAGAAATTTCAAGTCCTTGTTTAAATAAAAACGTTCCATTTTTTAAGATTTATTTACAATAATATAGTTTTAAGATTATTTCTTGTATTTGTAGTCAACAATAATATATTACTTGCCAATTTTCATAGATCTAGGTCACATGGAAGTGCCCTAATGGATTTGATTTCCTTGAAAGACATCATTGCATACTATGTAAAGATAAGTATGTTTATCAGAAATATGATTATCATAACACAGTAGTAATTTGGATATAGACAGACATTTAGGATCGCATCTGAAATGTACTAAATGTACTATGATTATTAATAATAAATACTTAATAACAATAAAAATTATAATAGTACACAAAAATTTTAAAGAAACTAAAGACTTTATACAAACCACAGGTCAACTTTAACAAAACTTGACTATATTAAGTCATGCGTCTCATGTAAACAGCTAGTACCAAAAATGTTTTTCAAAGACGTAAATCCAGTTGCAAAGTTCGGCAAAGATTTTTGAGGTGCCTGCCCGTAACGACAGTCGGAGATTTGGGGACCGTAAGCGTACGTGTTTTTTGAGCACGGACGACTTTCAATATGTAAACAAGGGTCACCTACTGAATATCTGATCCCAATTACGTGCTTTACCAGCTACGATATATTCTTGCCTTATTTCATAACCATAGCTTATTTTTTTCCTTAAGCTATAAATTTGGTAGTTTCTCTAAAAAAATATTATTACATTTTTATTAAATTTATTATCATATCTTAACATCAGATTCACAATTCACAAACAATCTGATGTTAAGATTCAAATCATACCGAGTTTTTATTTGTTTGTGATTGAACAAATGTAATATAGTTTAAACATATCAATAGAGACTATCCCATCAATAAAGGGTATTTGTTTAGGGTTTAAGTTTTCCTTCTCTTTGTAGTGATGTTATCTTGTGTAGTTTATGCCCTTAGTCGTTTTTTACAACATCAATGGAGTGAACAGAGTTGGTAACTATCCATATTCTTAATCCTTCACGGTACTGACAAACAGTAAATATTTGAATTTATTTTAATTATCCCCGCTGTTGAGTAATATGAAAATATGAAATTAATTTATCATAGTCTGCCTTAACTTATAACCACTGGTAGGATGTGGCTTTGAGGTTATGCAGCACAAAGCTGATGTCCGTGTGGTGACGGATTAATAATACAGAGTGTCACCACCCCTATTCATTCCGCGGGTGTCGTAAAAGGCGACTAAGGGATAAACTACGCAAGACAACATCGACGCAAAGAGAAGGAAAACTTGAAACCAATACTATACCAACCCGTCTGGTCAGCGTGGTATAGTAGGCCAAAACCTCCTTTCTAAGGAGATGCCTATGTCCAGCAGTGGACTGTTAAATGCTGTTGTTGGTGATGATGATGAATACAAAGATGTGTACGTAATGCGTGGTGGTGAGTGAAAATGTGAATATTTCACAGTTTATTTGTAAAGCATTTTCAATACCGAGTAGTTACTGATTTTAGAGAAACCTGCTTGACTTACCTTATAAAAATAAACGGTTAATAACTGGCAGCTATATTCATCAGGGTTATTTTAATTGAGACATTAGTTCTATTCTGTTTTCGGCCAAAGTTATAACCTTAAAGTTGAAAGTAATACAGAACCGTAGCGTAAACAATGTTTTTGAATAAAGATATGGTTGTCATATAACACCTAAATTTAATTAAAGTTTTGGTGATAGTATTTAATAGACGTAGCTCATAGCATTTCATTGCGCGTATAATTTATGTTTAACATAAAATTTCTGTTTTATCTTAACCATTAAATCATGTTCATTTTTTACTATTCATGCCTTTACATCATCTGTGAAATCTACAAGTATATACTTGTAGATTTCACAGATGATGTGAAGGCATGAATAGTAAAAAGCTAAAAGCGATGAATAGCTATTTCCGCCGAGCTCCCAAATTTACTTTCCTCGAAGCGTATTTTCCTAAAATCGACACTTTTGAGATGTTGAAAGCCGATTCATCCCATTTTACTCGAAGTAATATCTACACGAAATTTACCTATGACAGGCTTAATAATTCTATCCCAAGTTTTAACTTGAAATTAGTTATTTTTTTATGAAACATTATGTTTTAATAAAATTCATGCAATTTGTTTTTTTTTTACATTTTATATTTAAAAATATAATATTGTTAGAGTCCAGAAGTGAAAAATAATAAAAATAATTATAATTCTAAACAATTTACTTTAATTCTAAACAATTTATTTCATTAATTACAAAATAATCTTGGAAATGCAATGAGACAAACAACCGTTAATTAAGTAACGAATCATAAACAAATTACAGTTAGTTACACAGCAAGGTCGGTCACATAGGGCTGTACTAGCTGTTAGACAGCTTTCCTCGCACCCACCGCAATTCAGACAGTACTAACTTGTCAAAGACAGCTTTCCACGTCTGTTAACAGAGTAGTACTAATTGTCCAAAGACAATGATCCACACTCCGCGACGCATTCGTTAGAAATGCGTCCCGATACAACAGATCACTCCTATTTATAACCAAGCGCAGTGAAGTGATGGCGCCACAAAAATGACAACTACCGCCGTTGTGGCTTATACGGCCTCTCCTGACACCCTGACGTCCTCGGCAGGTCCGGATGACCACACTTCTTCATTGTTTTGATTTTTGACTTTGATTTAGTTTTGATTTTTGACTGATTTAGAGCGGATAAGAATATCACAAAAGTCGGATTCCCTTATTAAAAATCACAACGAACACTGAATTTCGATAGCGTTCAAATGAGCACTAATAGTGTGCAATGCCTTTTTTTCTAACGAACGATCGCGTTTATCGTTCCCGGGACCTCTGCGGCGAATCACTGCGTATATTCACTTTGGTTCTATATCGACAGACAGACAGCGCGATCTATTGTGCATTTGTCAATGCTCTCTATCGTAAGACACACCTAGATAATGAAGTATAGGCAAATTAAATGAAAATATCTAACCAAATGTCGGTAGTTGATCGTTTCCCAAATATTGAAAATTAATAATTTGTGAACGTAGATCGATCCCACTTCTGATGTTAGAGTCCAGAAGTGAAAAATAATAAAAATAATTATAATTCTAAACAATTTACTTTAATTCTAAACAATTTATTTCATTAATTACAAAATAATCTTGGAAATGCAATGAGACAAACAACCGTTAATTAAGTAACGAATCATAAACAAATTACAGTTAGTTACACAGCAAGGTCGGTCACATAGGGCTGTACTAGCTGTTAGACAGCTTTCCTCGCACCCACCGCAATTCAGACAGTACTAACTTGTCAAAGACAGCTTTCCACGTCTGTTAACAGAGTAGTACTAATTGTCCAAAGACAATGATCCACACTCCGCGACGCATTCGTTAGAAATGCGTCCCGATACAACAGATCACTCCTATTTATAACCAAGCGCAGTGAAGTGATGGCGCCACAAAAATGACAACTACCGCCGTTGTGGCTTATAATATATTATATCTGTGATATAATATATTATATATGGGCTGGCCATATTAGCCGCAGGACCGACAACCGTTGGGGTAAACGTGTTCTTGAGTGGAGACCGCGTCTCGGCAAACGTAGTGTAGGACGTCCACAGGCCAGGTGGAGTGATGATTTGCGCAAGACGGCTGGCAGGAGCTGGATGCGAGTAGCCGAGGATCGAACTAAGTGGCGTGCAATTGGAGAGGCCTATGTCCAGCAGTGGACTGCGATAGGCTGATGATGATGATATCTGTGATTGTATTTGTACAGTAGAAATACAATGGACATGTAATATAATATTTTTTTATTTTATGAATATCACCTGTGAAGGGTTAGGAAAAGGGTATATTTTAACATATATATTCAGAAAGTTTGAAATACATTCTACCAAATAAAAGTTTTTCGGGGCAAAACGAGCCTAGTTAAACAAAGGTCACGGGGTAAGTTTACTTAAAATGAGATACATATGGATTTCAGTCTGAAATAAAATGATATTAATATAATAATAAAAATAATTTATCTCACGAGATTGTCGATATGTGGATTGTGGATTCGGCGATCATTTTGGTTGGATAGCCAAGAGCCTCGACCAACACCTCAAGAGGCCCACGTTAGATGGCTAGATCAAGGGTCTGATGCAGAAGGCAGTCCTTCTTAACACGGCACGTATAGTGAGGAGGTTTCTGTCTTTGGAGCCCTAACAACCGGTTTCTTGCCCTAACAACCGAAGTCGGTGGTCTACTATTTTTTATATTTTTAAATGTACTTTTTATATTTATATTTAAAAATTTAATTTATATGTAAATATTATCAAATAAATAGAATACTAATAATATTTAGTACTCCAGAAATAAATTATTGTAAAAGCATTATATGAACATTTATATCAGAATTTTATATAGATACAGATAAATTATCATTTCATTCGTCCAATGCTAAATATTAAAGAAAATTCTATAAAAATAAGAAGAGATCACATATTTAAACCCTAATATACACGTAAAATTTGAACATTATTTTGTAAGTTAAGTTTTATGGAACCTGTAACTATTTTTTTCTCATAATCATCGATTAAAATATGGAGAATTCATTTTGAGTTTCTTCACAATTCTTCTCCATTAAGTACCGCAACTGAACTGATTATATGGGAAAAATATGAAGTTTATACTGATAAATGACATTAGTTTTCATTAACTGCCTCGTTGATCTAGTGGTTAGCATATGCAACTGCTACTTAAGAGGTCTCGGGTTCAAATCCTGGGTCGGGCCAAAAAGTGTTTTTGGGATTTTCTTAGGAAATTCCTAATTCCCTTATGGTTGTGGAGGTCCGATGCCAGTCTCTTCGTGGAAAAACTGAAATTCAGGTAACTAGTAGCCAAACAAAATCAAAATCAAAATCAAAATCAAAGCATTTATTTCAAGTAGGCCAGTTACAGGCACTTTTGAATTGTCGAAACAAAAATGTAGCTACAGTCCCAGTCACAAGACATAAAAACTGTGAAAGTACTGTAGATGCCCATTCCCTAGCGTAGAAGCGTATTAATTCAAATAAGCCGTGGCAACTAAGAGATGACCAGTCACAACTAGTAGCCGACCCCAAATAAACTTGGGAATAATGGCTAGGAGGATGAATGATATTAGTTTTCATCTGGCAGTAGGTAGTAGAGCCACGCTGACTTTCAGCACAAATGGGTCAGTTCGACCGGGGCCGTACTACCCTCACACGCATTCGTGCAATCGTATTTCTTTGGTGTACGTGAGAACGGAGGTTGAATCATTCTGCATCATTCTCTCGGCCTCCTTAAACTGATAGAAATATCTCTAGGTTGTTAAGGTCTTGTTACAATGACCAAATGGGTGGCCAGAAATTAAAAACTTTAATTTTAAACCTTATTTGTATAATTTGCGTCTCACTAGTAATATCATTTCTGGGTGAAACCTGTAAGAAAAAATTCGTGTACCTAGTATTAAACTTAGTTCTTTTTGTATTATACTTGGAAGCACTCCATACTTTTATACAAACCCTAAATCAATAGCTCTTATTTGTAAAAGCGAGGAGAAACTTCCCTCTAACAAATCATTTACGGGAATATTTTAAACTTATTGGCTTTTTCCGCCTTCGAGGTGTGTACTTAGTAAATGAGAAGTTTATTTTTATAAATACGTATCAAACTTGATCAATTTAAACTTATTTCAGTGCTGATCAAAATATAGCATATAAAATATTCATAATGAAAATATTTTAAATGAAAGCGTTTCGAAGTTTATTATTAGGCCAATGTTTGTATAGGAAAGGTACCTTCAAATTCTTTTCATTTCATTTTTTATATTCTGGTTTAGTATTGACAATAAAATAAAATATGAAAGAGATTGTGTGTGTATTTATGACAAAGAAACTACTATTTTCACTTCTGTTATGATAACTTTGTAAAATCAATAATCTGAGTAAACCGTGATAAAGATATCTTAAACTTAGCTGCATGTTTTTAAATAATACCAAAATATAATAAAACTATTCCGTTACTGACTAACAGACAACGCACAGCGAAAACAACTGGTCACAGAAACCTTAAATTTGACTGTAAGCGAGCAATGAGAGAGGGTTTTGGAAAATTTCATCCTAAAGGGGTTAAAAAAGGCCCTGAAAGGTATACATCAGAATAACACGTAGACCAAGCCGTGAGCAAAAGCTAGTGTTATTATAATATCTTAGAAACTATGAAGCAGTTACATATATTATACTTATTTCTCAATAAACAGACAGGCGTTTCATAGAATTGGTTAGTTGAGGATTGCATCGACAATCTTAGCTACGATATTGCTACAATATTTCGTAGACATTATATGCTACAGCTACGTGTGTTACACTGATACTTCTACAAATGCATTACCCGAGCTATGTAGTAGGTAGATGCATTTCTCATTCTTAAATACCAACTCCTTCAATTATACACTTCTAATACTTCTATATTGTAAATATGTATATTAATTACCTTATAATTATAGATATTGGGTTAATTTTAGAATTAATAAATAAATAATAAAAGCTAAGACCTATTACTTTTAGGTCATCAATTAGACTGTTTAATGTAAAATATCCTCAAAGACATAACTACCGCTATAAACCATGTTCATTTATATAAAATTAGTACACGAATTTCAAGTCATAAATCCAACAACAACCTTAACAAACACATATATCTCAGTGAAGCCTTTACCTATTATATATTTACCTTAACCAGCAAGGAACATCTACTAACACATCAATATGAGGCTATTAACCGAAATTCACACATTAGCGTCACCAGCGATTACTAAGGCTGATAATTAATAAAGGCACCATCCAACTAAATGGGCTATCCTTACACGCAGATACATAGGTATTCGATATTAATAATAATTAGAGATAATAGCAGCGAGGCCGTAGCGTCAGAATATTACTGAGAGATATGCCGTGAACACTATACGAAATTAATTAACTTTTTTATTGATAGCTTACGTGTTAACGGTGATAGAAGATTTTGTAGCAGCAATTAGAGTAGAATTTTTATTTTCAAAAGTATTATACAGAAAAAAACTACCTGATTCTTATAAGCTATTGCATAGCTTTTATCGCGGGCTTTGAGCGCGGCGACCGAATCAAGAAATTCCGTAACGAAAATAACCTTACACCCCGAGTTAAAAAAGGATAGAGAATATGATTGTAACTGTGCGACAAGGACAAAAACGGGCGCCTGGCATGCGTCATAGATTAATCAAATAGAAGGGACATCGTAGGCCTCGTAGGACTTATTTAAAACATATTATCCCAGACCGTTAGTTATCGTCATAATTGGCGTTGGTTAAATAAGGTAAAGAAATGGTAAATTTAGAAAATCAATAATTGAACCAATCATACAACTTATAATGTACGGCGACTGCACGGTTGGTCTAGTGGTTAAAGCCGTCACCCCGCCGCTTTCTACTGCGTCAAGTATCGTGGGTCCAAATTCCAAATGGGTCAACATTTTGTGTGATTCAAAAATTCATCATCATCATCAACAGCCTTTAACAGTCCACAGCTGGACAGGAGGTATTGGCCTACTATACCACGCTGGCTAGACGGGTTGGAATAGGGTTGGTCTCAAGTTTTCCTTCTCTTTGCATTGATGTTGTCTTGCGTAGTTTATCCCTTAGTCGCCTTTTACGACACCCACGTGGGATGAAACGGGGTGGTGACACTCTGTATTCTTAATCCGTCACCACACGGACACAAATTATTGTTCTGATTCTGGGTGTTCTCTGTGTCCGTTTCATAAAAGTCTCTGCGACACAGAATTTATATTCCTAATGCCTTTAAAAAATATATATTGGCAAATGTTACTTTCTCCAGTCTCATTTCTATGGAGGAAAATATAAAAGGTAACAGGTGCTTTTCTTCCTACGTACGTCCTAAGGGTCATTTACGAGCTCCGTACAGGGTGTACGTCATTTGAACGCAATAAGCTCATTCTATATTTATTTCTTGCACTGACAATACTATCTAACAATACTTGTGACTGTTATCATGCCGTTTTACCTTTTGAACCGTGAGTTTTCCAAGGATGTCTGCTTGATCTGACAAATGTGAAAAAATATTATTTACTTGTATGGCTTACAATATGAAATTGCTTTTATGAAGTTTGAGATACATGAATATCGAGATTATACTTAGTGTGTTCATAACTATTCATTTATAGGCGAATAGGGTGAAACCAAAAACAAGGATAATAATTTTGTCATATTATCCGTCCTCGACTTACTGTCCAAACGGTAAGTGCTAAAAAGATGAAACTTTGCATGAATATGTGTTGTAATTACGTCGACAAAGTGCTACAATAAAATTATGAAAAATATTTTTATTTGGGGTACCTCCCCTACACGTAAAGTGGGGATGATTTTTTTTCTCGCGGCTTGCCCATCATGTAGGGTATCATTAGATAGGTCTTTTAAAAACAATAAAGAGTTTCTAAGACGATTTTTTGATTTAGGTATTCGTTTGCGAGAAATTCCACTTTAAAGGGCACTTTTTTGTAAAAACAGGGAGACCCCTACCCCTCTAAAAACTAAACGGCTGGCTCAAAAACTTTCGAAAAATTAGTAATGGTGGTCCATATAATAAACTTTGAAGGAAAACTATAACGGATTAGATGACTTTGTTAGTTCAGGAGTTATAGAGTTATAGAAGCTTAACTTGTAAAATGCGCTCACTTAGAAAACGTCATACAGAATTAACGCAATAATACAAAAACATAACAGTTATCTATTGGATAAGATTTTAAATCCACGTACCATTGTGGGTGACTGAGGAACCCTTTCCTGTACGTGGCCTGACACGTACTTGGCCGATTTTTTATTAAAGACTCAATTTCGTGTAGATGATGCACATACATCTCTTTACTTAAAATATAAGTTTTAGTTATTTAGTCAATGCACAAACTATGTTCAAAGTTCTTATACATACATTTCAATGTTCATTCAATACTACATAAGTAAAGATTAAAAAAAAAATACCTGATGACAATATCTGTCCATTAAAACCATATAATTTTACAGTTACAAATACTTTACTTATAATAAGTTCCCTATCTCATGGAAAGACAACTATAGAATGAATTTCTTCCTATCAGAAGCTGGTACCCACTGCAGGGGTCCTTCCAACAAACATCTCTATAGGTCAGTACAGTGTGGGTTAATAAGCCCCGGGCGGCGGAGGCGCGCATACCTGCGTCTCATGCCGCCCTGAGAGTGGCCGCGGATGGTCGGGACGGGTTTCCCGTCCGTCCGCAGTAGAGGCCAACCGCGAGGGGGCGGCGTCCGCGTGTGACCGGCCGTTGCCCAATAGAGAGTCGAGAGTCTGAGACGGTACCCGCAATAGTGCGGGCAGGCGCCGGTTGGAGTCCAGAAGGAAATCCCCTCCCTGGACTCCTTCCAATACAAAGGCGCAGAACACCGTGTGGTTTTAGTCGGTTCGAGTCCGACACACCACCCCGCCGTAACCCCCGACGGGGTGACGGTCCGCGGGGATTTCGAAACGTTAAAAAAAAAAAACAAAAAAAAAAGTGTGGGTTAATAAGCAGTTTTGTTCATATTCATAATGAGGATGAGTACCACCACTTTTAAATCTTAGACATGCTTTTTGTCGATTAGAGTAAATGAATCTTGTCTTCTCAATGGTAATCAGTATAATATGAAGCATGCCATGACAGCTAAATAAAATATCATAGTTTCCCAAAGACTATATTTTTGATCGTCCTGGTTATGTATCATTTCCTGCCTATATATAATTATACACCTACCGTAGAGCTTGATGTGAACTAAAGCTGACAAAGCATTATCCACCAGTCAACCTTTGGGTGATTCAGTGAGGGAAATAGCAAGTAATATAATTTATTATACTACATTATTATACGGTTCAGATGTGAGATAAGTGGGAACTGTCGAGTTATTATGTTTATTGGTTCGTATTTCATGCGCTGCTATAACGTTTATTCGTGTATTATGAAAATTTGCATACATATTATGAATGTTATAGAGAAAAATATAGGGTAGTTTTAATGGCAAAATAGTTTCCTCGGATTACGTACGCTATGTTAAATATCTATAAAAATAAAGTAAAATAGTATTAATTGACTACAATCTTGATAAAACGATAAAATTAAACTTCAACTTTGTTTTCAAAGGTTAAGAAATTTGAAAACTTACTTGGCAACCAGAATTATTTCATCTCAAGATTGTTTAATTTATTGCAATATAACTCCCTAATAAATGTTGCCAAATAAAAAAAAAAAACAATATCTATTTTTTCAAGTAAGGTCAATTGGAGAGGCCTATATCCAGCAGTGGACTGCGATGGGCTGATGATGATAATGAAGGTCTTGGTCATGCTGTTATTTGGATACTGTTCATAACGTTACAAAAATATGATCAAATTTACAGATAAAGAATACTAGATGACAGAAGAAACTATAATACTTAAATAACCAGCAATAAGCACTATATAAATACCACAGTTGATTGTGTTTGTTTTTTGTTTTAAAAATATAGTTAAAATGCAAAATAGACAGTCATGGATCGCTGTTTAGATGACAGCTTTATTACAAGTTGTGTCTCTGACGTCAACCTGTATTCGTCCCTATAATTTCCCTGCAGGGCGCTTAGTGAATAAGTATTTAACATGATGATAGGCTGCGTGACGTTTGAGCCATTGATACTACGTATTTAAGTTAGACTTTTAGCTTGCGATACGATAATGGACTTTTTATTATTTGCATTGAAAATAGGTTTTATTATTTCATTAAAAATCCTTAAAAAAATTGTAAAAGGTTTTAATTCGGCGAAATACTTAGGGTTTTGGTATGTACGTCTCATGATATGACTACTATTTACTCGGATGTATTTGTAAACCGATTTCATTAATTATGTTTTATATGATACTAGCTTTCGCCCTCGGCTCCGCCCACGTTTATGTCGTTTATCGCGTTAAAAAGTAGCCTATGTCCGTTCCCAAGTTCAGTTCTATCTTCATACCAAATTTCATCAAAATCGGTACAGTGGTATAGGCATGAAACTGTAACAGACAGACAGACAGAGTTACTTTCGCATTTATAATATTAGTATGGACATAATTCCGTTTCCTGAATATTAAAAGCAGAAGTAGAATTTAAAAGTAGAAGTAGTAGCTATCAATTGTGATTGCAGATAATGCATTACTACGGCTTATCGATATGCTTCTTTATTCACTTTCGGCCTTGCAATCACCGACGAAACACGACAACATAAATGTTGTCACTTTAGGTTGGTCTCCTGCAAGAAATTAGTATCAGCCCGGGTAGTCAGCCCATTCGTACTGAAATCAACAACCTTCACTACCTACTACTGTAGTGAATAGAATGAAAAAGAATAGGAAAAACGATAAATACAAATCTTTTATCCATGTTCAGGTAACAAGTTATGAAAAAATAGCAATAATAAATACATATATAAAATTAATAATAAAGAAATGTACTTTACAGCAATCGGTTGTGCACATAACGCAATTATTTTTATTAGATGGCAATCGAAACTACGACCTTTCGCTTAACAATCGGAGGCACTTAACATAAAACCAAATAACTAGAGCACTACTAGTGTTTCTCGACTCGATCGCGCTTGAAACTCACCTGGAAAATAAAAATGAATGGCTTAGTTTTATAAATACGGAAACAAATGAGTCTCGTCATGCGACCACGGTGCTACGATATTGACCAATTTGTATGCATGCGTATATTAAAATTGTATGAATGAAATTCATAACATTTTCCTCAAGTAAACTTTCAGCTTCAGAATATCAGCACGACAATCATAAAAAAACTTTTGTAACTTATAAAACTTTTGAATATTTCTTTGCCAACTTTACTGTTCATAGTTTAGAGAAAATCTTGATAGTTACAGTATTTCAACATTCAAGCTTATTCTTTAATATCGCATCAATCTCAAGATTTTTAATATCATACTTTAAATAAAGTTTTTTTAAATACCTAAAGAAAATCCTGATCTTGAAACGAAATTTATACTACCTACCATATTGACTAACTAGGAAGGAATTAGAAAGAAACTACTACTTTCCTAGATTTTAATAGATTTATAATTATAAACAAATGTCTCCTAAGTGCTTCGTTCTTTAAAACTAAATGAAACTAAACTGTTAACCACGTGGTGGTGTTATACATAAGCGATAAATACCGAGTTACGCGACGTAATACGACACAATTCGACGCGAATAGTGTCCTACGTGAAGTGGTATCATACGTGGACCACGATATGACCAGATGCAATGTTACACATGACATGTGATGCGACGCAACGCGATTAGATACGCTACAATGTAATGCGATGACACGTGACAAGTGTCCTATGTGAGCTACGCAACGCGATGTAATACGACTCGTATCGTTATGCTGCAATGCGATGCGATGTGTTCTACGGGATTTTAGCCTATACATCTTATTATTAGCCAAGTTTGAAGGGTATCAGAAGAACACCCTAATCATTTTATATGTAATAATCTGCGATGAGACGCCTATAACGGTATTGTTTTTTGGTGACCACATACGATATATTGAACTATACACAGTTTGCCCGGCTATACACAATACAATCACAAAGATGCATAAATACATTCATTGGTTTATAGTAACAAGTGTTGCTATCTTCACATTACATTCACAGAATATGTATTTATAACTGAATCTCTAAGTATTTCGATTGTAAGTGCAACAAACTCTGAAAAGTACCTTGTGTTTATGTAATAAATTTCTTTTGTATTATGTTCACTGGTTAATTCACCAATATACATACATACCTGCATGTTATTTTAAAAAAAAAATTTCAATATAAACATAAATTTTATCGTTGCGATTGTTTCTATCAAAACTATTATTATATTAATTTATAAAAGTATATGTAATTCAATAATAGAAAATAAAACAGTACAAACAAAACAGGTACGAATGTACAAAGTGTACACGAATTGTATGCTATCATGAAAACATGTTGCTTCGTACAACTTTCATGTTTGTGGTAACAGATGATGACAATTTTCCCCCGAAGACGGCACGTCAAGGTTCGTCCATACCGCAGCTCGACATGCGCGCTCCAACAAAGAATTTCTTTCAATCCGAATTTACCGATACAATGTTCGTGACTCGAGCCTTTGTAGACTCAATTCAGCTTTGTACCTCCCTCACGCCGATAATGCTTTTCTCACCTCCACCCTTAGATCCAATTTAAAGCCCGATTATAAAGTATTTCTGAACTTAATGGCTCGTTTACTCTAATATACAGAGATAAGGCAAATTAGTTGTCTCAGCCTTAATTAAACCAATAATTCAAATTTTATTAAAGTAAAATCGTCACCAAAACCATCTTAATAAGCCAAGGTTTAAAACAAATCCAGGGAGTTTTTCGTAAAATGAAATTAGCCGAAAAAGGCGGCGCCATTAAAATTACATTAGCATAAATAAGAGGAATGCTAATCTAAGGAAAATAAATCTTGGGCAAGAAATAAAAATAATCCTCGTGGCCAGCCGTTTTGTGATGCCATGACAGATTTGCTTAGCGGCTTATTTTACGACTGTCGAATTTCCTTTCAGCAAAAATAAAATGATCTATTAGATTGGAGACACTGCATCAAACAATGTTTTAGACGGGAATATTTACTGTGGTTTCAACATTTTAACAGTTCAAGCCCCTACTACGATTTTATATCAGAATAAGGCTAAGTTCTTCTTAGAAAAACTCTTTTGTAAATACTTTTCTTAAATAGTTGAGTTGCTCAGTTTTGGGATTTTGTGAAACAACGGAGATCGAGATACAATGCAGGACAGTTATAAATTGATGATAGCGTAGTTATTTATATCATAACTTATATTATAAAAGACATAGTAAGTTTATATAGACTTAAGTTACATATTCACGTTTTAGCTAATTACCTATTATAATCAAATCTTTATTTAATTATGATTTATTTATAAATTAAAAAAATACAATATATTAAAAAACGCACGGTATTAGTTTCAAAATTGATAAAAGGTATTTTATTACAAATATCTTATCAAACATTCATTAACTGTCTAAAATACTTTTTGTCTCTGTTTAATCCTCAAGGCAAAAACTAAAACATTTTTAACAAGTCACAGAGTAATGGCTTTGTAAGTAAACGGCACTTATTTAATGATAAGGGTTTTCAAGAAAAACTAAAAATCTAATAGAAGTTGTTGTAGAATTATGTACTCTTATCTTTTCAGAATGTTGTTAAAATCTAAAAAAGATAATAAAATAAGTCTCATATACAAGAAACTATTGTTACATTAAAAAACAAGTCTTCTTTCTTTCGATTCATAATAAAATTTAATGCGTTTGAATTTCATTACTAGTATAGCAATAGTCTACAATGGGAATTTGAAAATAAAAAAATGATAATAGAAGGTTTTATATTATCAAAAACTATTAATACATTGTATAAAAATTATTAAATTACAATAAGTCATATTTAAGAGCCCAGATTAGATGAGATATAGTCTAGTATTTAGAGCATGTTAAGAAGTAATAATACGTCGAATGAACTAGTCGTGTATATGTAAGTGTGCATATAAAATAATCGTCACCGATAAACAAAAACCGTACTTGTAAAAAACTGTACACAACAAACCTATTACATAAATAAAGTTATGACAGTACATTTGTACTAACCATATAGATATATACATAACAATAAGCTGAATTCAGCAATTTTCCTACACGGCATCTACACGTTTTCAGCCGAATTCAATTCAGGCCTCTCAGAAATTCCACGTGCACAAAAATAGTCGATTCGGCTCCCGGTCGGGATCGATGGAACTACGCCCTGGAAAAGATGGCGTAATATCACAACAGATGTCGACGACGGTTATGTCAACTGGGCGTCCATTCACGAAACTAATAAAAGATTCAGCATTGTCGTTTGCCCGAAAGAGGGTTCTTCCAAAGCATTGACGCCCATTCCGAGCGGTGTGCGTACGGTTCATACCGGACCTTAGCCGCTATTATCGCTGGATATGGTTTAGAATGAACACTGCCCATAATCTCACGTTATTCCATTTTTTTAGAGCGCTCTTTTGTATTGGCTGTTTTTGTCAAATTTGGTGGGAATGAGAATTGCCTTGTATATTGCCTGTTGTCTACAATGTGTAAACAGGTTTTCGAAGTTGCTCTGCGGACCAGTCAACATGTTTTCACCTTTTTCATATAAATTAATCGGAGCTTACGAGCGTGATTGCTGGTTGTTTTATTGAAGCTAGTATTTTTTTTAATTGTTTCATTATGTGAAACCCACAGTTATAAAAGTGTATAACAAGTTTATGATAGTTTTAATTTCTAATATTCGTTTAATAAAACCCTTAGTTTATGTCTTTATAAATATTATGCTTCAATAATTGAGGTGACTTTCATGTAAAACTTGGGCCTAAATCAAGGACTATAAATTGTTACAAGCGCATAACGGTGTTCCATGAATATTTTTGCTTATACGTTGTATGCAAACAATCAATAAATCCGTTGTAAAACAAATACAATTATGTAAAAATACGGAAAAAATAGGAAGAAATATGAGATCGAAAAGTTACAGCATAAAGTATATATCAAATAGCAATTGGCAATTCGGGATAGGAAAGGTTCGACCTATAAAGTACGTGAGGCGGTCAAAAACAAACTTGTGCAATAAATAACCCGATCGGATAAGAGAAGGTACGCACTGAGCCATTTTATATTCAATAAAAAATAAGATAAACTAAATTGTCTTGCGATACAGTTGGTTACAAGATTTATGATGCAACAACAATATACATGTTTATTAAAAAGTTATCAAAAGTAGGGATGTCTCTTTTAGTACCCACCCGCGACAAGGTCGAACACTTGTGGAATCTAGAAAACTTATTAGACCCAGAGTAAAAAACTCGGTAGCATTTTGTAATGATACAAGAACGACTTTGATAAATATACATTCTTTCCTGATATAGAAAAATCCAATCTTACTCAAATATTCTAATAGCATCAAATAATATTCAAGTCTACTTAAGAAACCTCTTGGAGTTGGATTTATCTATACGTGTATTGAAAAAGTAAATTAAAATCCCACACCTCATTTGTTGTTGTTGAGCTAAGTACCTATTATATATAGTAATGAGTATATATCTTAGCACAGAACATTACCATGTACCATTATTATGTACCACTGAACAGTAACAATCTTAGATTAGAATAGATAAATGTGTATGAAGTAGCTCAATTTTTCATTACTATAAGTGGATTTTTCAGGTATACCTAATATAACTTAACATATATCTATGTCCGTGTGGTGACGGATTAAGAATACAGAGTGTCACCACCCCTATTCATCCCGCGGGTGTCGTAAAAGGCGACTAAGGGATAAACTACGCAAGACAACATCAATGCAAAGAGAAGGAAAACTTGAAACCAACCCTATACCAACCCGTCTGGCCAGCGTGGTATAATAGGCCAATACCTCCTTTTCAAGTAGAGGCCTATGTCCAGCAGTGGACTGTTAAAGGCTGTTGATGATGATGATGATGATATATGAAATATGTAGTCATTCAAAGATTCAAATGATTTGATTTTTTGACTTAAAAAGCACATAAAAATATTAAAATAACGATAAAAAACACTGATCTATTTGTAGATTGCGTCTTCAAATTACCAATTACTGTTGTAGATGACAGCAGTTAATATACTGAATAGTCTACACCAGTCAAAGTAGTGAGGCATGATTTCCAAATATCACCCTATGAATGAATACTTTACTGGAAGTTAAGTGAAGTAGGTATTAACAAATCTACCTCATGACAAAACATACTATTCCATTTCAATACAAGGTAATTATACAGCGTTATTCACATATTACCGTTAATAGGAAAAAAGTTATTAAGTTTTATTGTTGCCATACAATTTGAATAATTACCAAAACCGCTCACGGAATCATTTACTCAAACATGCTTCTTTGAAAGCTTTTATCGCGTTTATTTATAATCACGCCAGGAGGGTCCGTACATATAGTTTATTCATCCTAATGAGCTTCGTCAATCAATATGAAGTATTAGTGTATAGAAGAATATAGTTACGTTGGAAGGCTTAATATAACATTGAAAGTTATTGTCTTATCCTAATAACTATAGAGCCCCATAGCCGTGTAGCTATTAATATTAGAATTACCATAACCTTGAAGTTAGATTAGGCTTTGACACGGAATAGTATCCATCTGAACCTCATCTTTAATATTCTAAATTCAATAGTAAGTATAGTTGATGTTTTTTTAAACTTCAGTGAATGAATTAATCAACCGATCATCAATACTGTTTTTTATTAAATTATAAATTAACCTATCTAATATTATTTCAGCTTGGTCGTTACCGTTGAAGTTATATTACAACTACATTTGTAGAAGTTAGCTTAAAATAAGCAGGTATATCAGTTTTGCATAATACTTTTACTGATGAAAAAAATTACATGAACACTCAAATGAGACAGAAATTATTATCATATTTAAACGTACATATTAATGGTGTTTTCAACCAAAATACTATTGTTAAATTTTATAATATATTTACCTAATCACTATATATAATGTATTAGGTAGTAAGACCACACTGATTCAAGCATGAACGGGTCGGCTTGACCAGGACGATACTATCCCTTCACAGAAGACTAACCTAAAATGATAGCATTATCATAAGGTAATAGAGTTGATTTCAGCATGAATACTACCCTCACACAGAAAACCAACCTAAAAATAACATCATGTTGTCTTATTTCGTTGGTGAGTGTGAGACCGGTTTACTCTTAGGTTCTATATAAGCTTTGTTTTAGTCATAGTAGATTAATTTTAACAGACTCCTTATTAAAATATTTGAACTGCGCGTTCTTTTAAATTTATAGTAGGTATATATATTTTTTTAATCTTGCGATCAGTCACATTACTAAAAACAGATGAGGTGTGGATGTTGCTGGCGTACAGTGCGTGGTTCCCAGCGGAGCCCACACTTTACTAATATGTGCCTAGATTATATCGAACCTAATCGTCAAATATATCCCGCCTCTTTTTAAGCCGACGGATGGTTTCAGGGATTGTGAGATGTCCCGCTAGTTGGTTCGGGTGCTTTGCTAGCCTCAACTTGTAGTTGACTTTGTCGACTTCTATTTCGTTCTTGATCATCGGTATGTCCAAGATTTAATGGACCACTGGTGCTCTTATAAGCCAAAGCGCATTCGATATCTATTTTAAGATGTAGTTTTCTACTCTCTGCATAATCATAATGTTGGAGGCGCTGGCGGAGCCCCACAACTGCACGCCGAATGTCCATATAAGTTTCAAGATCGACTTGTATATGAGAAGTTTATTATCTATGGATAGCTTTGAGTTACACCCTAGTAGTCAATAGAGACCTTTGTATTTTAGGTTGATTTCCTTTCGTTTTGTACTAAAATAATTATATTAAGTCAGTTAATAGTACTAGTAGTATATAATGGTTCTTTTTTAGTATAGACTAAGAAATCAACTCTAAAAACAATCTGAAGCAACACCTGTCACTCTAACTCGAAACACATTTCTATCTAAAAATAAATTTAATAAAAGGTAATGCTCAAAATTTGTTACAACAATGATATAAAGTGACATACCCCACGGGCTTTGACTACATTCCCTCCTTAATAAGCTCCTACGTACCTTTTTTTTCACTTCCAATTTGTATTTATTTCAATAATGTAAAAAACTTCACACATCTCAGGACTAAATATAAGACTTTTATTAAAAAAAAACATCTACTCTCATCTTACACACATTCTTTCGTATTAATTCTATACTTATTATTCAGTTACTATGAAATGCACACCTAACTGAAAAAAGATGTCTAAAAGCCATGGGACATTATAAAGGTAATAGGAATTTGGTTCATTATTAAAAATATCTTTAACGAACTCATCTACACCATAAAGCTGAAGAGATTGTTTTTAAACGCGCTGTTAAAAAATAAACCTGCATTGTTAGATAGTCCATTTATTTAGGAAAGCTATCATATAGCTTATATGTATCATCACGCCTTGACTAATAGAAGCAGAGTACCTATGAAAAAATGTTCCAAGAACGGGGGAAAGCTTCCTTTGCGTGTGCTGAGTAATTAGTTAAAAGTTCGTGATAATAATTTATTAAAGAATCGTTCCTCTTATAGATCTCTGAAAGAAAGTTCCTTACAGCATATTTCTATCTTTTAAGGTTGGTTCACTCTAACTTTTTTTATGGTTTTTTTTTAAGGGTTATAACATCACTCTTCAGGCAAAAAAGACGCAGACGGAGCTGTGTGGGTCAGCTAGTGACTATATTATTAGTCCATCATATTATATGGGGTCGGCTACTAGATCATTTAGTTTTACCCTGATAGAAATCTGATGTACGGGGCGATTGCAACCTGTAGACCTCTGTAACCCTGAGGGCGGACTGAATTCGAAGCACTGGCATCAGATAAAATAAAAAAAAATTAACAATACAAATAAATATAAATTTATATAAACAGTTTATGGTAGTATGTATTGATCGATAAATAATATTTAATATGAATATCTGTAAGCTAACAACTTTTACTACTAAATCATTATTACCTGGGACGTAGTTTATTAAATCTGTCAAGGGTCAAACGGTAGATAGTTCCTTATGGTTTCAAGACCATCTCATGCGATATAAAATTAATTAAGTATTAGATAAATGAAGTAAGAGAAACATGTTTACCTGTGTATGATAATAATTTGTTTTCTTCCTTTATCATTCACAAGCCGGCTTCTGTTCCGTTCCATTTGTGTATTACACAACATAATCGAAAAATAAATTTTATGTTCCTGTTTCTAACCACTCTGGAAAGTTTTTATTCCCCAGGACAAGGGTCAGACGCTTTTGTAGAGATTAAAAGACATTATTTACCCGTGTATATGCGTAACCAGCAGTCAAAGTTTTATATTTCTGACAGGGGACTGAAAGCTTACCCTTTGAACATATGTTCTACTAGATGGTTCAATGTGTTTGTGACCAAAGGCTTTCCTTTGACGAAAGGCACTGAATCCCAATTAATATTAGCGTATTCGTTTATTTCACTTATTAGGTATTGGTATAGTTCTTTTGAATTATCGTTTACACAGAAAGTTTGTTATTTATATAGGAGAAGATCAGTTTTAATAATGTAAATTTAATAACAGTAATTAGGCTCCGAATAATTACTAAGAAATAGCAATCTGACTTTCTTAATCATTATAATGAACTTGAAAACTTTAATTAATTTCAGAGTTTAAAGAAAAACATATAGTTATTTACTAATTGTATATAAACTGTAACATATGTTTTCTAAAAAGCGACGGTGATAATAATTGATACATAATAATAGCTTTCTTATAGCCAAGGTAATTACAAAACTGCTAAACTGTTGTGTGTAGGAACAATTGGCGGCACAATTGATAGTGTAGTAGTAAGACAGTTTATACACCATTTATATTCTTTTTGACACTATTTCTCAATCTTCTCACTTCTGTTTAAATCCTTAAAATTTTATAAAAGTATCCTTTTAGTTAATACGAGTAAGAGTTAAAAAAAAATCTCATAAAAAGAAGGAGAAATAAAAAAAAATGAATGGATCGTGTTAAAGCGTTTTCTCGACGCAAATGGGCCAGCTGAACAAAGTGTTTTACAGAAAACCTCTCGGTAACCGGTACTCCTTTTCACCGAATGAGTGGAATTACCAGAGACCTTACCTCTTTCTACCTGATTTGAAAGAGGCAACTCAAAATCCTTAAACAAATAAATATAACAAATACTAGCTTTCGCCCGCGGCTCCTCCCACATCTATCTCGATTATTGCAGTAAAAAGTAGACTATGTGTTATTCTAATAAATAAGCTATATTACTGTAAAGTTTTATCCAAATCTGTTCAGTAGTTTTTGCGTGAAAGAGCAACAAACATAAATACAACTATAACTAGTATGTCAGGAAGGGAGCCAAAATTTGACATCTATACATAACCCGTATCTTGCGTAATCTTATTTTGATAGGAAATTGATCACTGTATAATAAGCGCACAAACATCAATAAAATTATTAGAATCATTATTTATCAGAATACGAAATTTGTAAAAATAACTAAAAATCAGTATCAATATTCTGGTAACTTTATACGTGTAAGTAAATAAAAAGCCCTGAACTTTGCAACGCATATCTTTTTTAATTCTGTTTATGCATAAAGGGATATATCTACTCAATTTTCTGTTTGTTAAAGTATTACCGACTTGTTGGTCCTTTTTTAATCTCCCTCTATACACAAATTATTTTAAACAAAGGGTCCAATGTTTGCCAGGACTTTTATAAATATCAGAAATCACTAAAACTCAATTTACTCGTGGTATGTACTGATGTTCGAAACCATCTGTAGGATTCTCAGTATATAAAAAAAGGTAAATTCGTCTTAAACCGTGGAAAACTTCAGTCACCAGTGAAAAAAAAACATATTCATGCAAAATTTCATCTTTCTAGCACTAACCGTTTGGATTTTAATTCGAGGACGGACAGACAGGACGAATCTGTTATGGTTCAAAGTCATAAATTACGGAACCCTAAAAAGATACAATAAATCAAATGTTGTATTAAATTGCAGTCTATTTCCAAGCCAACCGTTTAATATTTATAGAATATAATACACACAAATTACCTATAAAACAACAGATATTCATGAAATAGTCTGTCCAAACTTCGCGTGAAGAGGGAAGTCCGCGTAAATGTCAATTTTGCAATCAGTGCATGTCTGCGCTGACTAACTCAAAGCATTACAGCGCGCGATTTGTAATTTATTACTAGCATTCATTGGTTATCATTGCCGACACGAACGTTAGTAATGAAGATAGAACTATGAATATAATAAAAAATGTAGATCATTTGATACGAGACATTAAAATACATTTTTAATATAGTGCTCTTAAGCCGAACTTATTTAGGAATACCTTCACGATATATTATAGAATAAATTCTTCCGTCGCATTTGTCGGTATGTTTGTTCGCGATATCCACAAAAACCACTGCCCCAATTAAAATTAAAATTTGTACCCAGAAAGTCTAAGGCCTGAGAAATTATATAGATTACTATTTACCGCGTTTACCGACATAAAAAAGCCAGTAAATATTAGGGGTTAAAATATGAAATTGCCGATTTGTACAGAAAAATTTAAATTCGTGTTTTTTTAATTTAACATATTTAGTTAATCAAAATACCTACCATTATTATCTATACAATGCTGCCATCTAATAGGAAGACGAATGCCATCATTTATGCCTTTGCGATAGAACTCTAGTGATCTAGATTCTACGAACTGCGTGAAAGCATTTTGTACTGCCTCCTGGGAAGAAAACTTTTTATCACGTAAAAAAAATAGTCCGTTGGAGCAAGGTCTGGTTAATATGGAAGGTGACGAATGTTTTTCTAATTGCAGTTCATGTAGAGTTAAAACGGTTTCTCATGCTGTATGAGGTCTTGCGATATCATGGAGCAATAATGGTGAAGACCGATTCATGAGTTTTGGACTCATGGGCTGTTTCAATACAAGTTTTGCTATCATTGTTCGGAGTTCGGCACAGTAGAAATCTGTCGTTATTGCTTGACCACATCGGAGAAAGCTATAGTGAATAACACCATGCTGAGACCACCAAACAGTTACCATTACCTTTTTATTGGTAAGATTTGCTTTAGGACACTGTTGTGGCGTTCGATCTGCGGTCAGCCATTGCATTTTTCGCTTACGATTATTGTAAAGAATCTACTTTTCATCATATGTCAAAATTCAATCCAAAATTCCTTCATTTCTGTATCAATTCAACAAGGCAACATAAGTTTCTTTCTGCAGATCAGTCAACTCAGATCAGAAAGAGTGCCTCACTCTTTTTTCATTTTATTTTTATTTTATTGATTAAATGCAAATGAGTCATATTGTTAAGGTAACGTTAAACCATGCCGCTTATTCCTGGTTGGTTTAGCTCGGATCGGCTTCTATCATCTCTTTCAATTTATTGTTATTCACGTGTGTGGTCGGTCTTCGACGTGGTTCTTTCTTCTAATCAAAATTTACATTACGAAAGCGTTTAAACCAAAATCGCACGGTGCCTTCATTAACAGTCCCCTCTCCAAACGCAACATTGATATTGCGAGCTGTTTCTACAGCGTTAGTTCCGCGTCGGAACTCGTATTCAAAAATCACTCGAAGTATTCATCTTTTTTGCCTAAGCTGAATAAATAAAAACAACTGAAAATCGATAATCGAATGTTGCACATTTTTTAAAAGAAAAACCTCATAGGTATGAAATTTGAAAAAAGTTTCTCTCAAAAATCTCAAACCATGAAGCTTCTATGTCAATTCGAAGTACCTATTACAATAAAACAGTAATTTCATACTTTAACCTCTATTGTATTAACATATTCAAAGATTTAACAAACTAATAAATGTATCAAGTTAAATATAGTTAAAAACATTTCTCGAATGATAAATAAATGATAAATGATAAATGATATTTATTTCTGTAAGTAAATCTTTTGAGACATTTTTACAAGTCGGACTTATAGCTAGAAGGCGCCGGCATTTCCTACGACTCACTCTGGGAAGAAACGCCGAAACAAACCACAGAGGTGTCTTTTTTTTTTTTTTAAGTCCGTGTACAACAGTAAAGAGAACTATGTGAGTGCAGTATAGGGTCTGGGTTGACCTTTTGAAGAAAGGACCAAAGTTTTGAGTCGACCTGTCCATACAGACGGCATACGGGCCCCAGCCATCGTGTAGCCTAACCGATGTAGTCAGGATCCACAACCCGGAACACGACACTGACGCCAGCAGGACACTTGAGTAGGCCGTGGAAACCCTCAAAACCACCAGAAAATTACTAAAATATAAAATAACATTACAAGCCTACACTATACTCACATTTACAAACTTACACAAAAAAATAAAAAAACTATACAATTCAATTTCAACGAAAAAATTAACAAATTAGAAATGTTCATCACTTTAAAATGTGGGAGCGAGCAGCATCAATCCCAAGCAAATTTGTCATTTAAATAATCAGTGACTGTGTAGTAAGCTTTATCACACAGTTTTTGTTTAATTACGGACTTAAATTTGTTAATACTTAATTCTTGAAATTTGCTTGGAATCTTATTGTAGAATCTCACACCCTGACATCGAAAAGACTTGCTTACTTTTTGTAGTCTAGTCGTTGGCAACACGAGTTTATCTTTATTTCTAGTGTTTATATTATGAATGTCGCTAAACTTTGTGAATAAATGTATATTTTTCTTAACATACACTAGATTTTCATATACATATTGAGATGCGACTGTCATAATACCAATTTCTTTAAACTTATCCCTCAGTGACTGCCTATAACTGAGATTATAAATTGCGCGAATAGCTCTCTTTTGCAACACAAAGATACTTTGAATGTCAGCAGCATTTCCCCACAACAAAATACCGTATGACATTACACTATGAAAATAGCTAAAATACACCAGTCTTGCGGTGTCCACATCAGTTAATTGGAAATGTAGGGTCCCAACCGCCTGATAAATGCTCAGTGTAATTTAAAAAAAAAACTTTTTTGTTGCAGGAAATCAAACAATTGGTTTTACACAAACAATGTCAATGTAAGAATAAAAATTATAAATAATCATGATTAGGAATAAAAACTCGCCTTTAAAAGTAAAAGTAAAAACGCTGCCTTATAAGGTATCCTGTGACAGTGGAAAAATATAATTATTGACTGTGGTGTTGTGTGTTTTTCTTAAGATGCGATGTGAAAAAGTATCGTAAATGATGTGCTCAGTTATGTGGTTGCGGTTGTTGGTGATGCTCGCTGCCTGCTGGGCTCAAGAGGGGGAATGGAGCGAAGATGCAGAAGACTTGGGTGAGCAAACTTTTTTACTATTTATTATAAAATACATTAAATAAATCGCTAGTTTTTAATCATGGCTTTGCCTAATCTATGAAGCAGTTTAGCCGTGAAAGAGTAACAAACAGATTGAGTTATTTTTGAATTCAAAATATTCATTTATATCGCACTACTGTCTATCTTTTCCGATTTCACGCCTAAACCACTAAACCTGCTGAATGAATTTCGGTACAGTGGTAGATTGGACCATAAGGAAGTAAATAGGCTATTTTTTGTTTCTATAACCGATTAGAGCCGCGGGTAAAAGCTATTGCATTTTAAATAAAAAAAAATCTTTAAACACTAAAGAAATACAAGATAAAAAGTCAATTAAGTAGAAGTTGTATTCAGAAAATTAAAACCAATATAAAATGAAATTTATAATTGGATTATTTTACCTTCAGTAGCAATAGCTTTTGTAACAATATCGTCGATCTCGTATTAACCTAAAAAATGAAAAGCATTTATTCATTGTACGTTCACATTTATAGTACTTAACATGCTTTCTTGCGTTAAGACGATGATGTCTGAAATACGCAACAATATTTTTCTTGTTTTAGAATTAACCACAATAATAATATTGGAAAAAAGAGAACCTTGCTGATTTGAGTGTGAGAGCGGAGGCTCAATCATTCTGCATCATTCTTCCGGCCTCCGAATCATCTCACTAAGCCGCCATGGTGTGGGTTACCATGGATCTGGATGATGAAGATAGTGGCCTCTACTACTGGATTCTACTCATGCTTGCCAACAGGCAGAGTCACTATGGGAGGCTTAAATGTAAAAAAAGTAGTCTATGAGTAAAAGCCTGTAAGTAAAAGTAAAAGTGTCGTCATGAGTAGAATCTAAGAGTTTGTTCTCTTACCTAATTCAAATGCAAACTACTCAACAATGCTGTATGGAGACCGAGACTATGGCGGCCTAATGCTTAATTTTTTAATAATAATTTTAGGTTAGTCAACTGCTCGAGGATAGTACCACCGCTGAAAAATAATGAAAGAAATGATTTATCACTTACTGTGAGGTTTCGTATCATAATCAAAATAATAATTTTGTAACAAATTTGATTTTTGAATTTGATTTGACCAAAACTTTGTAGATTGTTAGTATCGTTGTAAATAATTCATTACTGATTAGCCTTGAATTATAATTATGTAACACTTCCGTATAATATTTTATTGGATGCAAATAGAAATACTTTAAAGGTACTTTGAATCGCTGAAGAACTCTACACATAAATTAATGAATAATAAAATGATTATTTTTACTGTCACTTGCTGCCACACCTCATTGTGAATCGCTGAAACGATCAAATGAAACAAATCGAACAAACTCAAGTGGGAATCGCGCTGAACCCATTAAACGCGATTGCTTGTCGAAAATAAAAATGGGTACATATATTTTCATTCGTTCGATGGATCGTTGTAACCATGTTTTTGTTTGATTTTATGCAATCCGTCGGGAAATGCGTTTGCACGCAACAAATTGCTCACTTTGATTGAGTGCGCTAGCAGCAATTGTACGATTTTGCAGTGTGAAGCCCGCAAAAATAAAGTTGTAAATAGTATTGAAAATCAAGTAACTTTGAAATACCTACCCTCTGAGAACGCCATTTTAGCTTAGTCTTTTTTCAAAGTACGTTTGGAAATTTTGATTAAATCTTCCAAGTTCCAATTATTTGAACACGAATGTTTTATAATAATGTTCCCAATGAAATGCATTTGAGTATTAAATTATTTGTTTATTTGTCATGTAAATCACCAACAAACATACCATATTATGAAATAGTTAATAAAAAAAAAGGTTTTCATTGAAGTGTGTGCTCAAAATTGGTAGTACGCATAAAATTATAACGTATGTACAAATAATAAATGCTAGGATGGTCACTTTGCAAAAGTTTTATAAAATTAATAAGTTGTAGTGTTCCAAAACTTAAGGCTAAGAACAAAGTTCAGAAGAAAGTCATTCTGCAAAGTTGTAATATGTATTAAATTTAAACGGTGCGGTGGCGTTGAAATATCTAAGTCTGAACTGGCAACTCGTTTAAGCTCTATTACTAGTTTAAATGCTTGCTAAAGAAGCAAAAAGAGTTTATCAATTAAAAATTGTTCATGCATAAGTGATTCTATTCAACTTCAGTTGTATGGGAACGATTAATTTTATTGCTAAAATTCTGGACAGTGGAGCAAATGGAAAACGTAAGTACGCCGAAGTGGCTTCACCGACCTTTTTGTGGTCTGGCGATGGATGGGTTTGTTCAGTACCAAGTCTAATCAAAAGGCACACAGCCGAAAAAGTGTTCACAGCTCGCTCACTGTGAAAGTGATGAATGAATTGAAATTTTAATGTAATTGGATTTCGGCGATGATCGAGTATCAGTGCGTCGCTGCCGGTGCCTCTGTCCCTCACAACAATCGATATTCAAAAAATAAATGGTTGAGCCACAGGCTATTTGATATAAATTACTTTTTTCTATAAATTGATAGACTTTTCTGTAGAAATTACATTTGCGTGTATTCCTTACTCACAATATGCCCAAAGCAATAAAAGCTGTCAAAGCCAAATGTCATATTTCAAAGTTACCTACAGCCAATAGTTGTTGTTGTTCCTGTTGTATAACGTAATAAAGGTTTTGTTAAATTAATATATCACAGATTAACAAATTTGAACATCATCTGAAAATTACGGGAATTTTTATTGTTATTGTCCATGATAGTAGATTAGTAATTGAAAATCTTGCTCATATTTAATAAGAAAGTTAATTTTTCTTTTATATAAACAAAAAACTTCAACATTAACCGCCTCAAATAAAATAATAATAAAATCTGCAATATATGAACAAGAATACCGTTGCTTAGATTTGTACTAGTCTACAAACCATAACTTATAAATTAAGGTAATTTGCGTTAGTACAATACCTCATTAAGTAATAAATCATTGTGACACTGAAACTCAAGACAACCCAGCACATGCTCGTTACTGAAAGTGCAAATTATTTGTTCACGTCATGCTGAAGAGTTAGCGCAGACCACAGTCGCTACGGTTTTACTACTGTCGTTATTTCTGATGCACTACTCGTACTTACCCTGCGTCGAGGCTGTAACAGTAAACTTTAAAAGGTTACTAACGAGTGATTCTAAGACTAAAATGACCGTAGTTCCTTTTACTTACCTCCTCACTAACGTTAAATAAAGGTGTGTCAAAGAATTTCGGTGTACTATTAAGCTTGGAGAATTGGTTTATAGGCCCAAATTACAGGGATTCATGTTGGTGTTTTTATTTCAAAGCATACATGGTTTGAGTTAACCTAAGTAAACCTAAAAAGTTAACCTAAAATATTATAATAAAGTTTTACGCAAGGCCTGTACTATATCGACAA
Source organism: Phragmatobia fuliginosa (assembly GCA_932526445.1). Lineage (NCBI taxonomy): Eukaryota > Metazoa > Arthropoda > Insecta > Lepidoptera > Erebidae > Phragmatobia > Phragmatobia fuliginosa. Next base: position 9,229,779 of record OW052074.1, on the reverse strand, counting down.
AAAGTTAATAAAAATATTATTTAGTGTTATCTAGAAACACACTAACAATACAATATATGTATGTAGCTGCAACAAAAGACGTTCTAAAAAGTTCTAATTGCCATAAATGATTCGAATTGTCTATCGCCGTGAAACAAAATCACAATCTCTGAAACTCAACCGATATTACATTCAGGAATATATACATATATATTTCCATACGCTTACTATGAATAGACTGTTTAACAAAGTTGAGCTGGTTGCAAGTATATTATTATATACGAATAGTTAGTCCGAGCAATATTCTGCACATATGTGAGCGGTATAGTGTACGACATCGGAGTAGTTGGCGCGTGAGACGAGTAGGTCAGGCCCGAGGCTCGCGACGTGTCTCAACAATAATTTTATTAATATTATCCCCGGAAGCCTGTCACGCGCGAAACCGACGCTCGTATATCTTCAGCGTCTGCGAAAAAATATGATATATTGAGAAAACGAGAGACGTAAGAGCTTTTCTTAGCTTCCTTTTACAGAGTTTAGCGTCTTTTAGTGTACTCGAGAAGGTTGTAAGGTTTTACTACACCTCGACACTGGGAACTCAGTATCTACAAATAAAATTAATAGCTTTCCTATTTCTTTTTTGTTGACTTTTCTTGAAGAGATTGCAGAAATAAAGTAGTCTTAAAGCGTATATATATCTATAAAGAAGTTTATTGTATAAAATGTAAGATCGTAAAATGATCTTGAGGAAATGTTTACAAAATACCTTTTTTTAGATATCACTTTTATATGTAATCACGTCAGCAATTGATCAAAGGATTTATTATATGTAAATATGTGTATGCGGAATATACACGCTTGTATAAGATCTTAAGGCTGGACTGTGATGGGACTTTCATATTATATGTTTCAACTCCCTGGCACGTACAAGTACAAGAGGCAAAAAACTTTATAAAAAAAAATAACAAAAATATGTTTACAATAAAATGAACATAGAACCGGGTACGCTTTGCTTGTTTTCTCATATTAAAAACATAAAAGCAGAACTATGCTTTATTGCCGATCCTTATCCATAAAAAATATAAGATAATACAAGAGAATCATCCCCTATATCGATACTGTTCCTTACCTAAAATATATTCGATTTCGCTCTCATTAAGTATTAAGGTTGGATAAATCGTAAATATTCACACATGCACTGATCGCGTGCCGTGACATGCCACCACCACTCATCTGACCACATTCGGCACCGCAATAATGAGTACCGCAATTCTTTAGTGCCCTCCAACACGACACAATCTTTTCGGGCGTGTTATAGCCACCCATTACACGAGCAAACCCCCAATCTAATATAATTTATATTTCCGATACATTATGCGTGACATTCAACGTCAAAAGTTGAGGCTTTGTCAGAACAGCTTTATTGTGAAATTATTCTAACTCAAATGCGGCGGTGACATCGGAATAAAGGGGTGGAACCGATTTGGAATTTCATTTCTTCCTTCTTATCTTAATGTTACTGTGCATCATGTCTCGTCCTGCCTGCACAATGTTTTTGTTTCCTTTTGTTTTGTCTAAAAGCGTTTATCTAAATTTGAGTGTTATTTTTGTTTTTACTTATATACATTTAATTGAATCAAGAAAACAAAGGAGTTGTATTTTTATAAACTCATTTGATAACTTTATTAGAGGTTAACACTGCTATAATGAAATCTATTGCATTACTAACCTTTAAATATGTACAAAAACATAATGACGTTAATTCAATCGTTGATTATGAGTTTAAAACATCAAAAAAGTTGTTGTTTTAAATGATTATGTAAATAAGCAGCAATTAGGTAATAAGCCCTTAAAAATATACAAATTAATTTAGTCACTACTTTAAAAGTTATAGCTTCTAAAAATTCCGGTAAATTAAGTATAAATGATTGTTCACTTAAGTGAATAAATTTAACACAAACCAAAATAACAATCAATTTAAGGCAAAGCTATAATCTAATATGAACTTCGGAGTCAATGCATTGAAAGATTGATCTCAGTTTTAATTGTTATAATTTCCTTTCCAAATGCTCTTGTACTAAACTGCGCTAGTGCGGGAATATTACAATGTTATATAAATTTCTTAAGATTTCAACTGAATTGCACCAGTGGCGGTCCCGAGAGTCTTTAGATGAGATGTTTTTAATTAGTTCACGTATAAAGGCAAACTTAATAGTAAACTTTAATGTAAGTTTGATAGACCATTTTACTCCAGGAACTATAAAATATGTAGCGAACATGCGGTAAAGATTGTTCGATAAAAAAAATATATTACACTTTTGGCATAGACGACATTATAAATAGCTACAGGGTTTCAAGGTTAGTTTACTCGACTGTAAGGGCTATTGTAAGTAAGTAAAAAAGTAATACACTAGAATATTGGACGCACAATACCTCTAGAGTATTGGAACAAATTGATATCCAACCAGTACTATAAGACCAAGTAATCCGTCTTTATTAGGGTAGTCTCCACACTGAGTAAATTGAAAATTCCTTCTAAGTATGACTGATGGTATACATTACTTGCCCCTAACACGGTGACAGTTTTTTCTTAAAGAAAAGAAGATTATTTCATGCGGTGTGGAAACGGAGCGTTATAATATTACGTCTATTTATATTCACATTCTCTTTATCGCCCCCACGAAAGGAAGCTGAGAGTCGTAACGATGTAAGTACAGAATAACAGTGATATTCACTTAGGAATTCTTTCTATTCGGGTTGTATGAAGGCAATGCTTGTTACCCTTCACTCTGAGCAGGACATGAATGTTTTGTGTCGACGATTTTAGGTACCGAGATTAGCTTTTGTCTGCTGTTCAACATGAGTATTAAGGCATTTTAATCAACTCAGAATGTAGTAAAACGACAATTTTGTTTATAATACCTAATAAATAACTTGTATCTCTTTGCTCATTATAAAAGTGAACAACACAAAAAGTTTAAATTTAATTTGTTTCATATAAAATATTTTCATTACGAGATATTTTCAAAGCGTATGCTAGAGGAGGGGACGCAAATTGCATGAAATTAACCAAACAGAAGACGAACTATGTACTATGAGAAAATTCTTGACGTAATTTACAACGCTTACAGTATAATTATAGCTCAGAAAGGCCGACTAGTGAGAGCTGTGGAGAGGCTTAAGACTGTATTATATCGTGTAATAACGTGCGCACTATGTGTGAGGGTGTGGCTACACTACAGAGAGTATGGAGGGTGAAGGGATAATGAAAGAAATAATGAAGCATAGAACCTAAAAGGAGTAATGTCGGGCCCTATGTAACAGGCAAACCTGAATTAATTAAAGTTTAACTAGAGCACTATGGGGTAGATGAAGCCAATGAACTGTGATTGGTCGTTACGTCGTCCTTGAGACAATGGCGATATTCGCCCGTCTTAAAACAGAAGAAACTTAATGGTACCCAGAATCATTAATTACTTTAATTTTATAATTCTAATAAAGCCCAAAGCCCAAGCCTTGTCAACATATTTTTACTTATGGATCAAAAAATAAATTTATTTTAAAGGTGTTTTTTGTTACTGTTTAATTTGTAGTATAATCTATTAAAAGATTAATTTATCATAAGCATGAGAGATAAAATTGCCGAAAAAAACAAGTTTTTAAATTAATTAGGAATAAAGTAATTTGTTTCTTACTAGAGAGAAATTATAATAAGGTCAAATTGCCGACAGTACAACTAATTATTTTAGCCTCTCAAAGAAATAGAAGAGTATGTGCAATATTAAATGATGTTTATAATCTAAACATATTTATTTTAAGACAGTTCAATTCGAGGATAGACAATTAAAATGCCTACGTAAATAAAAAACGCCTTTTCTTCTATAAAGTTCAGTTAGCTATTGTATCGAAAATTGAGCAATTTCCGAACGAATGAATAGTTTTTTTACTTTGTTACAGTGTCGACTGTGGATGTGGACGCAGTGTTGGGGCGAACAGCGTCCCTGCCTTGTGACGTCACTCCAGACACCAATGAGGACAGAGTTTACATGGTGCTCTGGTTCAGAGCGGGGAAAGCGACCGGCGGGAAACCTATATACAGGTATGAATATATAGTTTGTAGTTTGAATTATTTAACGCGTCACGAAAATACTTACGAAAGACAATGTTATGTGTCAGTATTTTTGAGTAACTAGCAATGTTATTATTTTGCTAGAATATGAATATTATAATACTTTGAACGCATATAAGTGAATGCATACGTATGCATGCGTATTCATAGAGATACACAGGGAATAAATAAACTATTAAAACAGGCAAATCATAAAAATGTTAGTGCACTAAATGCTACCAAAAGTTATTTATCATGGATTTTTTCGTAAATAAAGGATACTAGATTCCACTAACTGCCATGTCAATTTACGCTTTTAATATAAGCAATATTTTTGCGAAAAAATGAAATCCAGTATATTTTTACAGGATGAAGGCAAAGTATTTCTATACTAGAAGATTTTTTTCAATCAGGGCCAAAATAAATATTTCCACAACCGACTCTAAAAACAGTACAGAAGTAAAATAAGCTCATGTTTGAAGTAAAAATATATTTATGGAAATGCAAATACAATTAACCAATCAAACACGGATTGGGTTCATTTTGATGATATTAATTTCTTTTACTTCAAACAATATAATGGAAAACACATTTTAAACCAAGGCGCATAATTCATTACGCTCTACGCAACAAGCTACGAAATTCTACATCGTAGATGTACGCGTAGCTAACGGGTAGTTTCTATTTGACGTTGATTATAATTGATAATTTAATAAAGCCGAGCAAATAGAATATTTGCATCAACGATCAATATTCTATTATTCTGTTGTTAATCAAAAATTCAAATTAGCTCCTTGTCTAATGCTTAGTTATCATATTTGAATTTTACTACTATTGTGTACATATATTTAAGAATCTTGACTAACTTTTTCAATGCCATTTATTCAGGCAGAAAGATAGGCCATTTAAAAAAAAACTATAACTATCTGGTCAGAAAAAAAGTTTTGGACCTCTTCCACAAATTCAATATTGTAACACATTAAATAAATATATTTACATCATGATCTTTTCAATAATGTTGCTATGGTACAAATATAATATCTATATTTTTTTTTTTATATATTTTCTAAAATTTATTTGTATTATATTTAAGTATTATCAGAGATAGATACCACTTTAATACTTTCTTCAATCAATCAATCAACGAACCATAACGACCCACTGCTAGGCTCGGGTTTGGGGTTGGGTTGGCTCCTCTCAAGAGAGGGATAAGGCCTAAAGCCCGATTTCCACCGCGAGCGGAACGGACCCATTAATGACTCCTTTTACCTCGCAATACAAAACTGCATACATGTGTTTCCACCAACAAAGAGTTGATTCATTTCTCATTTTCCGTTCGTCTCGCTCCGCCGAGTCCGCTCTGTCATTATCCGCTCGCAGTGGCAAAACTCTTTGTTGGTGGAAATGCAAACCTATTTTGTTTAAAAGGAGTCCGTTCCGCTTACCATTTCTCGCTCATTACCCTTTCGCGGTGGAAACCGGGCTTTAACGTCCCCACGGTGGCCGAGTCCCATACTGGGACTGGCAAGACACGTTGTAGCTACGTTATCTTGCCGTTGAATGTTTTTAAGCCGCACGAACACCTACATCTAAGCTTCACGACTACTTTCTTAATAAGACTAAAATTGAACGCTGAAGTTGAGCAAGAAAACAAATATACCCTTTTATTTTATAAACACTGCTATTTATTTATTTAAAAAAAAAACTCCCACAGTAGTTACGAATACAAGAAATGGACACAAGGAACACCCAGAGACAGAACAACAATATGAGGATCACAAAAAGAGTTGTCAAATAAAATATACAAAAATTTCATTAAAAACAAAAACAGTGCTACTATAAGCCTTCAGCGGCAGTGATAACCGTTACACAGTAAGCACTCAGTATAAATAAAAACTTACATATCATATAAAAAACATTCACGTTTCACAAAAATATTGTTGCGGCCCGGTTACGCGCCTAACCAATCAATAGTTGCGCGATGTATAGAGTAGGCGGGCAGAGCCTGCGGCCGGAGATAAGCCTAGCCAGACCCAAGACATCAATCACACGTTGACAAATTTATGTGATTCCGACACTAGATCTTGTACATGGACAGGAATCTGTGGAACATCTATATAGACTAAGGGTTGTCAATGAATTCACTCCAATAACTCAGTAAGCAACGACGGATGTAAAAAATGCGTTGTCTGGCTATCTAAAGAAATGTATCCCAAAATTTGCGGTCTATTTAATTTTTCATAAAAATTATATAAAATGTCAATAGCGTCTTTTTTCGATACCAAATTTTCTGTCATTTTTTTTATTTCTGTCATTTTGTCTTCACTAAATTTTAGACTCTTCAAAAAGATTTATAATTTTACAAACACAAGACTGACTTGTTGGTCCAGTGGTTAGCGTATGCGGCTGCTGATAAGAGGTCTCGGGTTCGATTTCCGGGTCAGACCAAATATTTGTGTGATACAAAAATATTTATTTTGGAGTCTGGGTGTTTTTCTATGTATAATTTGTATGTGATTACAAACAAAGTATGCCTATGTATTTATAGCAGTTGTTTAGTACCCATAATACAAGCTATACTTAGTGTGGGGACTAGATGACGTTGTGTGTAAGATGTCCAAAATATTTATTTATTTATTTACATACACGAATTCTGTGTCATAAAATAGTAATGTATGTGCTCGTTTGGGATTATGCTTTGACATAGGAAGCAACGCCTGCATGTTGCTATTCCCAAACCGAGCTGCTCTATGCTATTACACTATGCTCCCTAATTTGTTTCTTAATATCACATCGTAGGTTTTCTCACAAGATGTATAATACCCATAAGATTTTACTATTTCTGCGATAAAAGTAGGTATTTTCCAATACTTTCCACTCTCAATGCAAATCGACATATATACCTTTTATAGCGAACTTGTTTCTTCTGGTTGTTATGTCGTAGGGGTCCACGATTATGGTGACTTAAAGGTGGATATCGAATAACAATGATCGTATATATTTTTGGAGCCATGTTTATTAATTAATTACTATACTATTATTCTAACCTTACGTACTAAGGTATGTACATGGAATCTCTTAGTTATGATCTTATACCTACATTATATATTCTAAATCTATCGTTACATTGCACAATAAACACGTCTTAATATCAACAAGGAAATGACAGCCGGAATCCTACGTGCTCGATAATCGGCACATATCTGAAATGTACTGGTCCAGTATATCTCTGTATCATTTCTGTCTATTACTTTAACCAATATATATGACACAGGAATACCTTTCTATACATACAAAAAAAAACAACTAGCATTACTATTTTAATTCTACTTTCCTAAGTTTGGCGAAAATGAAACAATACGCCACAACCAACTCACTCACGAATAAATAAAGGAAAATAATATCGTGTACGTGGTAACAAAGGGATAGATGCTACTTGAGATTGCATTACTTCCCCCTCTCCCCCTGCAGACACACATTTACACTAATGTCGAGGTAAATATGAAATATGAGATGGTAGGCAGAAACGGTGGATTGATTTACTGAGCTGTCGGTAGCCGGATCTTTCGGAGATAGGGACTTCCTTACAACACGTACATATATGTTACAATTCAGGGCTGCTGCGAACTTTTTTATTCATGAGTTTTTTTTTCAATCGCTTTTAGTACTTCTTTACTTAAACTTCGTAAATTTATGTGTTTGACTATTGTTTACATATTTAAAACAACCAAAGTGACTCTAGTGTGATGAGATGATGGTAGGCATGAGTAGAATCCAGGTGTAGGGTTCATCATTCTCATTCTAAATGTAGACAATGCAGTATGGTGACCCGTGACGTTCTAGTGAGAAGCTCCTGCATCATTAGGCCTCCAGTCTTACTCTCACCAACGAAATACGACGGCACGAATGCTGTCATTAATTTTTAGGTTAGTCTACTTTGTGAGGGTAGTACTGTCCCGATCGAATCAGCCTTATCGTGCTGATATCGAGTGGATCTACTACTTTTAAAGCTGTTAGTAATTTTGTATCCACTTCTTATTTTACACAATAAATTTTATGAATCGAATAAATTATTGATGTGTTTTATAAGTAACTAGTTGACCCAGCGAACTTCGTACCGCCCAACTTTAAAATTCCAGAACTTGATCGCAGCGCCACCTACCGGGTCCAATTGCGAATCTAAACCATTCCCAGATCCCCTTGAACACACACAAAAAATTTCAACAAAATCGGTCCAGTCGTTTGTGAGAAGTTCAGTGGCATACACACTCACAGAAGAATTATACATATAAAGATTGATAATTGTTTGTGAAGCCCACTGTTAAACGTAAGCCTCTCCAGTCACATAGCTGCAAAAGCTTCTTCACTTCTATGTCGAATTTTAGATACTTCACTTACATCAATCATATTGACAGCTTATAAAACGGGCAAGATATAGAATTGACCATTTTATAAGCCGTTTTACGCTCTATGGTACAAATATGGCGGCTTTGCTCATGAGTTGGTTATTCTATTATTTCGAGGATTTATGTATAATTAACTGAGCCTTACCTAATCCCTTCTTTCTTGAATATTTAACCGAGTGATTAATAACGAGAGAAAATAAACAAAAGAATTAAAATATCAATATTCATCTTCATATTATTTTTCTATAAAATAAGCCACAGTACTGTCAGAATGATTTTATTGTATGTTACTATACTTAACTACACTTGCCTTACCTAAACTTTGCAAGAGTAGTTAGCAACCCTCTTAATAGTTACTTCATGTGTTGTATCTGGTTCAGGTTATAGATAAGTAAATAGTTTAGATACTAATTATTAGATTTTTTGTAACTTTTTGCGCAAAATAACTGATGAAGGTTCCAGAATGAATCGGAATATTGTACGATGGAATGGATGGATAGGAAAAAACCTATATCTTGTAGTGGACTCTGATAGGTATCAGCCTGATCATCAGATCATGACGAGGAAGTATAGAGAAAATAATTTCAAAACAACAATATCAAGACGTCCAAGAATGAACATTTCATTTAATATTCAGGAAAGCCATCTGCACTAATTTCATCCGTAGACTAACATATCAATGTAATAAGATGATGTGGTATGATTGTTTTATTACAGTGCAAATACCGTCTTAAATAGTTCAACAGTCATGTTGATTTTAATCATAAATTTAAAGGGACATCCTTAATATTTACATAAATGACCGACTGATGGAATTGATACTTGAATCAATACAATTTCATCCATATTACACTTGTACTAGGATTCATTATACAATGTGCACAGACAAAGTGGATTGAAGTATCGGATCGGGTTCAAATCGTAAACAGACCAGGTAGTTTTTTCATATTTTACGAAGTCATGTTTCGTGAGGTACAGAAATGTCAACCATGTTATTATTTTATAAAACTTGTCGACTTCGCTCAATCACTTACAATAATTCATAAAGTTCGTGTAATAATTTCTAGGAAAAATATTGTATCGTATCAAGTTTTAATATTTTGGCTCTTGTATCCAGTAGTGGTGAATTTGTATTCTTATTTATTTTCATTTCATATCATGTAAGAAATATAAATTTGAGTAATGCCTACTAATAGATAGATAGGTAGACTAATATTATAAATGCGAAAGGAACTCTTCCTGTCCGTCTGTCTGACAGTCTATCTAACTAAGTCTAACTAAAACCATTGAACCGTTTCAATTCGAATCCGTTTCAAAGACTGCACGGTTGGCCTAGTAGCTTAAGCGGTCGCCACGCCGCTTCCTACTGCGCCAAGTGTCGTGGGTTCAAATCCCACGTAGGACAACACTTTGTGTGTTTCACTATTTGTTGTTCTGAGTCTGGGTGTTCTTTGTGTCCGTTTCATGTATGTTTGTAATATCCCCCGCGACACAGGAATTTATATTCCTAATGCGGGAGTTATCTTTTTTAAAGAAAAAAATAATTGAAATTCAGTACACAAATAATCTCGACGTAGGCTTATTACCGTGATAACCGATATATATATATATATATATATATATATATATATATATACGGGCGGAGCGATAAAAATAAAAATAATTAATACCACGTTAAAGTAACAACAAATGTAAACATCAAATATACATCACACATAAATGTTATTAATCTGAGTAAACAAAAATTGCTAAACACTGTATTAAAAACCATAAATAATAAAAATTGAGTTGCAAGAAGTGGACCCAGAATATTCTCAAATATTTGGTTAACAGTTACTTTAAGCAATGAACTTCATTTCTTATTTCTATTGTTTGCCCTTACTTCCTATGTTAAATACTCCAAATATACCTGCAGAGCACATCTTCCAAAGAGTATTTGTAATCTGAATATCTTATCTTGTATTCGTAATGAATGATACAGTTCTTAATCTATCCTGTCTTTACTTATATATGAGTATGTTATACAAAATTAATTCATGTTTCAATCACTTGACACAGCTACCGATATTAACAAAAGGATATATCGAAATCGGATTGCATTGCTGACTTTAAATGAAAATATGCTTAACTTTTCTCTAGTAGACCTCTTTGAATTCACTCCATCGTAACAATCTTATATATAAACTGTTTTTAAACTTTCGCGACTTTTACACATACTCATGTTTTTACTGTAAACGGGACTTATTTGCGATAATACTGTAAAGGTTACGATACCTTCTATTTTCCGATGTTTCGAACGGGTTATACCGCTCGTGGTCACGGGTAGACTCGGTATCGTAACCTTTATAGTATTATCGCGAATAAGTCCCGTTTACAGTAAAAACATGAGCTTATATATAAAATTCTCGTGTCACAATGTTCGTTCCCATACTCCTCCGAAACGACTGGACTCATTTGGATGAAATTTTGTGAGCATATTGGGTAGGTCTGAGAATCGGCCCACATCTATTTTTCATACCCCTAGGACGGAGCCGCGGGCACGAGCTAGTAAAAGTATAATACAATGTCAAATTATTCACAAAATTCAGATTGTTGTGATAATTAGGTACCTTTTCCTTAATTTATTTTATAATTTATTCTTGATAAAGTAATTATAATAAATTAATAATGAATGTTTCGGACATCTGGAGAGTAGTTGCTTCAGATAAGAAGGTTAGGAATATCAAATCAGAATTGAACTAAGTAGATCACAATTATATATTTGTAGTTAGTTACTACAATAGCAATATCGAAAGCAAGGAAGAACCATCTAGACATCACCGTGTTGTCAAGTCAAACGGCCAGTGGCGGCCGCACGCATGCGCTATTCTCCTATCAAGCATGGAGCTGCCACAGTACTCCCCTTCGCAGACCGTGACTACGGTCGGTAAAAGTCTGGCAGTCGAACCCTTCAACCGCTAGTGGTTCTCTTGACGTCATCTCCCTTGACTCGAGCTCCTTGCGCTATTCTTACTCCGTACGCTGGCTTGAGGGTGTCAATGGATACATTGACAGTCCTAGCGTTTAGGTCTAGAGTGTAGAACTTGGGCTGACGCTTGACCACCCTGTAACGGCCAGCGTACGTTGGCTCCAAGGCTTTCTCACGCGATCATGGCGAACGAAGACGTGCGTAGAGACGTGGAGATCACGTGGAATGTAAAAAGCTGAAGTGGAATGCCAGGTCGTAGTACGGGGTGCCAGCCTCGGCATGCACGCGCGAAGACGTGTCGCGTACTGGGTGACGTCAGCTGTCTGGTAGTCGTCCTTAGGGCTGATGTACTGGCCGGGTACGCGAAGTGCTTCGCCATAAACCAGTTTGGCAGGAGATGAATGAAGATCCTCCTTCAAGGCACTACGCATGCCTAGAAGAACCAGACATCTTACACACAACGCCATCTAGTCCCCAAATTAAGCAGCGCTAGTATTATGGGTGCTAGACAACTGAAATAACACATACATATTATATATATAGAACATCCAAACTCCGAAACAAACATTTGTTTGTGGATCACGCAAACAGTTCATCCGATCCGGGAATCCAACCCGAGAGATCAGCAGTCGCATACGCTAACCACCATACAAACGAGACAGTTTTCAATTCAATGCAATTTTGTCTTATTTTTTTACCCTGCTACACGGTATTGGGCAATATTTAATTATTAATAATACACTGTATGAAATGTAACAGCTTGTAGTAGGAATTGATAACTCATTTGTAAATAGGGAATCTCACATGTTCCATAGGGTCTCAACATAATAATAATGTAATTGAAATTACTCACTTGATTAAATCAGACTTATTTTGATGTTATATTAATTAAATGAAATATTAAAGTTTGCGATAATTATTCAATCGACAAATATAACAAAACAAAAACAAAGTAATTATAATTTTACAGTAAGATGTACCAGAACAGGATTTTAAATCACTCACTTCTGTGAGATTAATCAGGATCTTAAATCTTTTATGGCGTCTATTTAATGTCAATTATATGTTTATAATTTCATTAATTAAATAATATTTTTAAGCTCAATTCACAGTCAATTACTTTTGTGTCTCCAAAACATTTTAGTTGTCCTAAACTTGTCTAGAAAATATTACTTTTGGCAAAAAGACCGATCTTAATACACTACGCATCACTTCGCAACATTGTACTTTCTTAAATTTGTATTTTATGGTGTGGAATTAAAGAGTTTTTATCTATCTATATATATTTTTTCTTTTTGTAAACAAATCCTAGTCGTTAACTAGTAACACGTGTGAAATAGGCTTTAATAGGCATGTTGCGACGTTCCTGCGGCTTCCGAATCACGCACGGTGTTAACACGGAGTTCCTGAGATCTGATGCACACAGGTAAAACTGGGATTATATATTAATAGACACGCGTCTAAAGGGCTTACCACACTAATCTATTATTCAATAGACTTAACTAATTAAATGATTCATCCTTGTTTACCGAAAGTAGGGACGCGTTTCAATTATCTTTTTAATAATGTATGTTGATGGGTGTTTTGTGTTTTGCGTTATTAAATGTTAGTTACTAAATATATTTAGAGAATATGTCGCAAAGGAAAACTTTTACTTTTTTTACAATATTCGTCTATTTAACATTATATAGTAGTAAAGTTTGTGAGCTTGTAAGGTAGTAAGTTTGTGATCTTGTAGGGGGAATATCTGGATCTACTGTTCCAATTTTGAAAATTACTTTATCAGTTTTTAGGCCGGATGAAATGTTTAGCCATCTACGCATTTTTTTTTACAAGTTATTCCCATCTCTAATATGTGTCTACGTGCAAGAAAAGAATGTAAGTTTTATATCGGTCAATGTAGCTTTCCTAGTTTAGTTAGAATTTTTCAACTTAATATTGTAACCGTCAAGTAATTTTTTCCATTTTTTATCCTGATGCGAACAGTGCACTGATTTACTAAGTATAGCATACATACTCATAACATGCTTAGTTTAAGTAAAGGATGATAAAATTTTCATGCGTTAAAGTTTCTGAAACAAACGTGAAAAATTCCTTTGCAAATTAACTTTCCATGATGTGAATAAAACACAATTATTGGATTTGGTGCGAAAAAATTTCAAAAAAGAAAATTCCGTTTCACTGTAAAATTTTACTTCGTATAATTATAACCTTAAGTATTTTATATATCTACCCATAATCAATATCATCATTATCATCAACAGCCCTTAAGGCGATTAACACACGGCACCGCGCACCGCCGCGGTAAGGTCGGCGAGAGTCGGTGAGAACACCGCTCGACCGCGCGGTCGGTCGGTGTACGTGTGTTAAGCATCAACGGATTCAGTAGATCCCAATATGACATGAGATTCGCTTCACCGCCTACCGCGGCGGTGCGTGGTGCCGTGTGTTAATCGCCTAACAGTCCACTGCTTGACATAGGCATCTCCATACAAGGAGATTTTGACCTACTATACAACGCTGATCAGACGCGTTGGTATAAGATTTACTTGAAGTTTTCCAACGGTTAACAGTAATGTTGTCTTACGAAGTTTGCTCTCTTACTCACCTTTTACGACACCCTTGGAAGCAGTGGCCACAAATAGTAAATTAGATAAAAGTTACACTACTAGAGTGAGAGGCTAAGATTTTAAAAGTCATGTTTACGTATTTAAATTCTGACTATAAAAATTATAATTCTTACATCAATTATATTAATATAACTCCGTAATGAAATCAATTTATGTAGTACCTTTAAGCTTTGTTATGTAGTACCGACTAGAGCTCATTGCCGTAATAAGTGTACAATTTTTGCAACTGCCCGATGCCGAACCAATGCTGGTAAAAGATCACCGATGCACAGATTGGTAGAAAGCTATAACAAGCATTTTAATGCTATTGACCTAATGGCAATGCGTCCTGGTTCATTCAAAAAATTTGTGTTAGAATCCTTGACCTAATTGGTCAGGGTTTTTAAAGTAATGTTGGATAAGTTAGCCTATGTACCAGCGTATGTGTTGCAGTACTATGTGAGTTATTTGAGCTATGTAAGTTGCAACATTCTCTAAGCAAAAACATGTAACTATAAATTTATTTAATATGTGGTAAATGTCGCTGATGACACAATTACCCATACGTTTGTAATCGTATCCATACTCTTATATTGTGTCGTTGTTTATTTACCTAAATAAATTTAAAAAAAAATTAGAATATCAACATAATACAATGTCTCAACGACTATCCTTCACGAAGGATTAAAAGGAATTATTGATATATGATCAACATTTGTTGTAAAAAATCTTAATCTCTGTCCGTAGTACGCATAATCACCTATATCTGTATGATACACTAATCATATGTGTATATTTAGAAAAAAATAGATGGACTGCGTGAAAGAGGATATGGTCAGAAAAGAAATAAACAGTGAACTGACGAGTAATAGAGAAGAATGGAAGACTAAAATTTGCATTGCACCGATATCTAATAAATTTGAGAAGAGGGTAGGAAGATGATGATGATATTTAGAAATATAGTTATATAAATGTTTTTGCATTATTTTTTATACTTTTAACAAATTATTTACATTGTGTCATCTATAGAAACAATCATGTTTGTTTATATTTTAAACATATTTTATTGTATTTTAGTTATTGACTAATTGAGTACTACTATGTAACTGGCGGATATTATTGTAAATCGCAAGTAACACCGCGGAGTGAAGCTAGTTTAAAAAAAATTGCAGAGTTACTCCTTATATCATCAGCCGGGACCTTCACTGGCAGATTGCCATTGAAAGTCCGTCGTAATCGGTTAAGCCATTCCAGAGATTCCTCGGAACAAACAGACAGACAGAAAGACAGAAGGGAAAACAGATATGTACGAAAATATTAAAATTTGCATTTATGACGTGAGTGCCTGTATAATTTCAAATGCCTTTGGTAAAAAAACTGTACATTTTCATTACAGACAGACACTCCAATTTTATTTATTAATATAGATATAGTTGTGCCACAAGTTTGGCCCTTACAACATCGGCATGAGTTTATCCTGTACACAACAATAGTGTGTTACACAAACCAAGTCCCATCATATACAGTAGTTAGGAGTTAGCAATTACCGTCGAGTAGTTTCATAAGCATTCAGTAGGCAACACACGAGACGGCTAAAGTTATACCACACTAGGGATCAAGATTGGTTATGAACTATTCATATACACAGACTGAATTATAATTAATTTATAAACGTTTAAAAAAATAGATAGATACTCTGTATTACACTTCAATATTGGAAAATATATAATTATCAATATATGTATTTAAACTATTCCGTTACTAACTGACAGACAACGCACGGCCGAAACTACTGGACGCAGGATTCAGGATTCTGATTCAGTTTGCTTTCAGAGTAACGGAAGTCCGATACCAGTCGCTCCATGGAAAAACTGTAATTCAGGTAAAACCGGTTGAACCAGTAGCCGACCTCAAATAAAGTTAAGGTCGGCTACTGTTCCTCATATTTATATAAATTTAATGCAAAATATTGTTGTTTATTTAATTTTTTCATCTACATTTAAAATCAAAGTAATACTTGTGCTTACAGAATGTTGCATTTTACTAAAACTATGTTGAGTTTCAACATAGTTTTGGTAAAAATGCAACATTTTTACGCTACTCGGCGGAGAAATTCAGAAACTATTTTTAACCGACTTCAAAAAAGGAGGAGGTTCTCAATTCGTCGGAATATTTTTTTATTTTTTTTTATGTATGTTCAGCGATAATTTCGTCGTTTATGAACCGATTTCTAAAATTATTTTTGCATTGGAATGTGCGTAGCTTACAGGTAGTCCCATTGTCACCATATCGGGATTTGGTTGATCGGGAATTGTCGCTATTTGGGTACTCGGAATAGATCGGGTTTTTCATTGAAGTCGGTTCCTTTTTGTTAAAATTATGTGATGCAACGATTACTTCAAAAGCTGTCACTTGATGCACACATTTCTAAATTCTTCTATGTTTCAGCAACTGTTATTTGATCACCCTTATTCACACGTTCATGTCTTGATGCCACTATCATATCAAGATGTGATAGACCTTAAAAATTAAAATTTAATTACATAAATTTAAGGGAATTATTGTTATTAATTATTATATTTATAAGGAGCCATACATTCTTGTTGATATTCAACGTTTCAACCACGATTCTACTAACAGCTTACACGATTGGACTTCACACATTACTTTCTTACATTTCAAGTTTTGAATAGAAGAGTATTTTGCTCAAAGCATATATTTTAGCGTATAAACGAATGATCCAAAAATATAACTAGCTTTGCCCGCGGTTCCACCCATGTTATGTTTCGTTTAAGCGAGAAAGAGTAGCTCATGTCCTTCTTCAAGAATCAAAATATTTTCGTGCCAAATTTCATTCAAATCAATAATACCGATACGATCTTCAAGAAAAGAGCACTTTCTTCATTAACAACCCATAATATCCCCACGGACGTACTTGGGCCATATGTCTACGTCTACCACACTGTATTATCCCTGTGATTCGCAACCCACAACAATTGGCTATCACACTGTGATACGCTGATTGTTGTGGGTTGGAATGGTAATTTGGGGTTTTAACCCACAACAATCAGCCCATAGCAAACGGCTAGGTGACTATATATACCACTATATCATCCTCCTAGCCATTATTCCATTAGCCAAGTTTATTTGGGGTCGGCTACTAGTTCAACCGGTTTTACCTGAATTTCAGTTTTTCCACGGATCGACTGGCATCGGACCTCCGCAACCCTAAGGGAGAACTTAAATTCGAAGGTTGAACTAGTTGTCAGTATATTTGAGGGCACTAACTTCCCAATAACGATTGCCATAGATGTTCATGACAACCGGGCCTGACGGCTTTACGTGCTCTCCGAGGCACGGGCGTGAATCACCGCCAAACTTCCAAACTCCGGGCTGTTAGGAATTTCCTAAGAAAATCCCAAAAACACTTTTAGGCCCGACCCGGGATTTGAACCCGAGACCTCTTGATTAGCAGTCGCATACGCTAACCACTAGACCAACGAGGCAGTTTACCACTAAATATATACCACTGCTGCATCCGTGCAGCCAAATATATAATTTTAATGTATATCAAATTATAGTCACTATACTTCAGCTACAACCTATTAGATATAAAGTTACCATAGAATCTCATTATGTAATCTGTAGTCATAGAGTAATACGCGTGAGTTTTATTAAACAACAGGCCGAAGCGTGCCCATCTCTGCCATTAATCACTGAGGCTATTATTCGGGGAACTGTTGAAGGCTTTGAAATATTCACCCCTTAAACAATCGGTGTCAAGGCGATAACTAGTGGTGGATTGAACCGTCGATTCTATTCTACGGACACATTAAATGATCGATTAATTTGTCGTGGTTAATTTGCAAAAAGAGGACTAATTTGACTTATAATAATTATACGATAGATATTGACAATTAAATAGCCTTCGAATTTCATTCTTTGTCTTATATTCAAAAACATATTTAATAAGAATTAGGTATTGCATTTATTTAAATTTCTAGGTCTTATTTAATTATAGAATAGTAGTTATTTAAGCTTTTAAGAATAAATTGGTCTCTACAAGCAAATACGAATCATAATAAAATTCATCAGGCATCAGAAAAAATGTATTTTGCAACCGGAATCGTGAATAAAACCAATTATTAAATAAAAATAATGTGTCAGAAAAAATGAAATATAGTTGTAGTAAAATGTTTTAATAATTACTTTAAACTAAAATTACCGTGAACTGAATAATTCAAGTAAGTGCTCACATACTATTTCAAATCGGGATGGTGTTATGAAAACGTTATATATACTTTGAAAACGAAAGACAATAATTGAAACTGACACTCTAAAGCTCATTATTGCTACTGTTACGGCCTGGCCACGAGTTTTGGTCTTAGCGAAAAGCGGAGCGGCGTCGGTGAGCGGTGCGTTTTGCACGCCACGAACCCTAGTAGCGGTTAGTTGCAGCGGCGACGGTGGACGTATTTAGGTAGTCGAAACGTGTTAAAAATCATGGCGTTATAAAAATTATCCCCTGTCTGTTTAGAAACAACAATTTTTTTTTAATATGAGAGAATGAGTGCACGAACTAAATAAAGATTGGTATTTAGATGGTGGATTTAGTGACCTATACGAAGGTCCTACCTATAAGAAGTAACTGATGTTTCCAAGTGTTTTGCTAAGTAGCAGAGAGAAAAAACTTTAAAAACTTATCAACTACTAGTAGTTTTGTGTGTAGTTATATCTACAGACAAAACTACTGATATGTTTACTGTTTTGCTAATTAGGTACATACTGACAGAGAAAAAAATTTACTTTTAAAACTTGACAACTATCCACCTACATTACGTAAACATACCAGTAGTTTTGTCAACATATCAGTAGCTTCGTTTGGTAGGTACCTAGGTTCTATGTTTTTGTGTTATCAATTTAAATTAAACGTAAGTACCATTATATTTCGGAAAACATTGTTTAATTTCTTCCCACAACCTTTTTATAATTATGGGGGATATTTCGACATCCATATAGGCGGTCTGTTTAAAATTTCTGTTATAAAAGCCTCGGTATCCATTACCGCCATAAAATCGTCTAAATTTTTTTGTTTTTATTAACGCCTGAGTCCGTCACTCCTGCACCGCTGTCCACGCCGCTCTGTTTCGTGGCGTCGCACATACGAACTTGTGCCTTTGTTCCTGCCGCTCTCCATACCGCTCGCCGCTGTAGCAATTCGCTCGGCAAAAACCGCTAGCTTTTTTGCTATGAGCGGCGACTCGTGGCGTGCCTCGTACATTTTTATACTTTTGATATTACCGCTCGGCGTTTCGCTCTTAGCTGCCGCTCATAGCGGAAAGGTCGTGAATGGGCCGTTAGGTTACAACTTTTATTATTGTATAAAAGGCCCATGAAAAACGTAATGTACTAAGATTTTTTTTTAATTTTACTTTAAAATATGTAAACTATAAACTCAGCTGTTTTAACACCTCGGGTAAAATTGTATCTGTTAGTCCGAGGGATGAGGACCTGGTGATTTATAACACAGGCATCTCATGCCTATCACAGACACCTCTAGCTCTAGCTCTTTACATATATAAATCAAACTATGTGAAATAGCTACCTATAAATGTGCTATTGTGAGGAGAAATAAATAAAATTATTATTATTATTATATTAATTCGAAAGCACAATAAACACAGACGTAAACCAGAAACTCGAAAATGTGGTTCGAATCCTCAGGGAAGAAGGTACGAGATTCTGTGAACTTCAGCGTAAAGGCAGGAAGTCAAAGCTTACAGAGAGGACTTTATGGTTGATGAGGAAACGGCGTGAAAACCCACCCGTCACTTCGTTGGCAAAGAGGATGCTGAACCGAGAGATAAGCTAACTCGTACAACACGACCTCCAGTGCTCTAATACTCTTACCATCGAAAGAGCGATCGAGCAGAATCGGGGGTCAAAAGTGTTCGTAGTATCTCTGGGGAGAAGCAAACTGACGAAGTTGACCACAACAAGTGGAGAAGTTGTTTCCTTGAAATCGGCAGTTCTTTTGAAAGTGGAAAGCTTCTATAGCCCCTATACGTTTCGCATGCATCTCAACCTGATCCCGAAAATGAGGACACCAGAGCCATTAAGATTACACACTAAGATTACAATTGTTTATTTTCTTTCTTGTATAATTTGTGTATATACATAAAGACAATGAATAAAATAAATAAATAATATTTTTTTGTATGTACATACATACATACGATACATAAAAAAACACCCCAACTCTGAAAAATATAAAGTTTTGGTCCAAATCTAAATTCGAACCCAACACCTCAATCACAGCAATCGCATACCACTGTGCCACCTACGCAGTCAATGATATTTATGAAATGTCTAGATTTTCTTCGAAAACCAAAACCATTAAATTAACGAAGCTATCTACGATTTCCTTCAAACATTTACTCCTTACTTTAGCGGATGGGATTTATTTATAATTAAGTTTTCTTTAGACCTAGACCTAGACCGACTCGACCTAGACACCTAAATCTATATAAATATCATCAAGCCTGTATAAAATTCTACTCATATGTTAGCTAGGCGTAGTAAATCGGTGATTTGATTCTATAATCCTTCTGGACATCTGCCTAATTCCCAATAACAATTACGATCAATCAATCTCAATAAGTTACTAAAATATGAGGCTTCATTCATTCGTTAAGTGACTTCAGAGAGGAAAAATTATTTTATAACTAGCTTTCGCCCGCGGCTCCACCCGCGTTTATCTCAGTTATATCATTTTTTTTATTTTACGTAATTTTTTTAATAATAAATTCCTATGTTACTTCTAACACCTCCAAGAATATGTGTACAAAGTTTCATGATGATCGGTTGACTAGTTTTCGCGACAAACATAAATTCACATTTATAATATTAGTAGGGATTTATAATGGAATTAAACCTCAAAATAACACGATACTGTTCCCATTTTCTTTGCAAAAAAAAAGAAAATTGGTCTGTAAAATATTTTGTTGGTATGTTTATGCTTCAATTCATCGCAACGTTTCTTAAAAAACTTTCCTTTTGGCACAAGGACTACTTGTTAACCTTGTAGACTTAACAGCGCGTCGAGGGGGCCGAGACCTTTCGTGAAGATGGTACCATCGAGCACCTTGTATAAATGTTTAATTTTTCCTCAATAATGTTTTACTAAGTAAGCTTAGGGCGAAAAAAGAAACTACATGATTGGCGCACGTATTTATAAGCTACGAGTATTCTTTAACAAAATAATAGAAATAAAAGGTGTTCGTAAAATAAGATAAAAAACTAAAATGAAAATTGGTTTAGTCAGCATTAGAGATTGCAAATCCCGGACGATTTTTCAATACCGGTAGATATTTCGGGATCATATCGGAGCGATTCCATGATCCCGGTATCGATAATGGGATTTTATGAAAATTTGTAATAGTTTAATAATAAACTGAATTTAATTAGGAAAATCAACAAAACTAACTTTTAATAAATAACAAAAGGAAATATATCAAACAAAACGAATAAAACAGTTAACAAAAGCAAACAAATGATATAATTTTGGAACTAGTGTATATTTGTTTCTAAAAATTTTGTATTTGTTGTTAATTCTAGTATTTGTTCTAAAAATAAGTTAATTACAAATTTAAGGATTAAATATTCCCAAATCGTATTTTAAAGGAAAAGCGTCGGATCACGTTCGAGTAATAGAGGTATACGTCTCTTTTGTTTTGATAACTACCATTGTCAAAAAATTAAATGCCTAATTAAGCGTGAATTTTTTTTAGAACAATGTGATTACTTTTGTCGAGTTTAGGAAACTTTGAAAGAACCAAGAACTTGAGTGGAACCAAAAAGGTCTTATTAGCCTGGGTATGCCCATCAGTGCCTCATACCGCCATTACTGTTTGAGTTTTCCCCTCCATCTACTACAATGGCCGAAGAGGCGACGTCTACGTGCTTGAGCCGTACGTTGCCTAGACTATAACCGATGTTCGTGCACGCGCTAGCGGGTAGGCATGTAAACCATAGTGGTTGACGGCCTGATGGGGTTCTCAAGCGTACGAAAAAAGTACTTTTAAAAGAAAATTAATGATCGATTAAAAAGTAGAGGTCGCAGTGTCATATCGAGTACAAGACGTATGCGATACATGATTAATCGTGAAACAGCAATTGCTAATCAGAATATTGATAATTTAGGACCAAATAACAAAGGAATTGAATTGAATACTGTTTAATAACAACGACAATACGAAAATATATTTGCTTATAAGTAAGACAAAAGAGCGCCTAATGTCAAGACGTTACTTATTTATTACCGTGACACCTTCCACAAAGGACCAAAGCAACCTTTTAACTTAACGACGGTTCTGGAATGCGGATAAATCGTGAGTATTGTGAAGTTAAGTAACATCCTTATGCCTTTACCGAAGGCCCCACTGTAGTTATCTGCATAACGACAGGTGATTGGCATAATCACCTAGGCCATTTGGGCTTTCGAGCCAATGCGGTAGATGCGAATCGATATATTTTCATTTAATAAGGATAGCCATGGTTACAGAAAAAAAAACTGTAAACTATGTTAAATTGTTTATCATTTACAAACGTAAAACGTGGGTGTTATTAAATGTAGTTTATTACAGATTAGTAACAAACATTGACAGCCTCGGTGACGCAGTTATCTGAATGCGAGTGCGATACTTTGTGTTGCTGAATACAGCTATGTTTTAATATATTTAGATTAAAAAGAAATCTACATTTTGTTAAATGAAATGTTTCTTTTCGTCTAACAGCAATTGTAATAGCGTTTCAAATTCTTTATCTAGTTTTGTTCATGGTCCCAATGGTTTTAAAATTTCTATATTATCTTTCAAATGCACACATGACATACATGCGAACATATGCCCTTTGAATCTCCACAGGTGGTTATAGTTTTGACCCATTCGGGAACATGGTCTTGTTTACAAGTAACTTACAAAGCATTTTATTGTCGACTCGCGTGACCAAGAAGCCTATTTTGTATCTGGTGAGAGGAACATTGACACAGGTACTTCAATATTTTTTAAGTAACCTACTAACTTAATAGTGCACTATATTCAAGAATCTAGAAAGAATTAATTTATTCTTTATACACATTTAGGTTACGAAATTATTGATTTATTTTATCTAATTTTTACAATTACATGGACTAAAATAAAACTGAAAATATTTTCATTGTGTTATTTTATGTGAGGACAAAAAAGTAGTTTTCAGACTTTTGAGGGTTCCGTAGTTGAAGACGTGGAACTTATAGAATCGTCATGTCCGTCGGTCGGTTAATATGTCCTCGATATACCACCATGCTAGAAAGATAAAACTTTGCATGAATCTAATATGTAGTAAATTTTTTTTCATTGCATTTATTTAATTATTTTGCGTACAATATTTGTTATAATTACGTCGATTAAGTGCAATAATAAAATTACGAAAACAAAAAATGTTTGGGATACCTTCCCTACACGTAAAGTGGGGATGCTTTTTTTCTCGCTCCTATCCCATCATGTGGGATATCAATGGATAGGCTTTTTAAAAAAAAAACATGACATTAATTCAAATATTTACTTTAAAGGTAAATTATAGTGGTTAAGATAACTTTTTATTTGAGGATTATAGGGTCCTAACTTTTAAAATACATTCACTTGGTAAACTTCACATAAAAATAAAGAAAAAATAGTTAAACTATTGGACACGATTTTAAATCCACAAACATTACGTTGACATCGGTGACTACGGAACTTCTATGCGCGGCCTAGCACGCACTTAGCCAATTTTTGTATTAAATAACCCTATGACCTTGCAATTAGACAGACTCAGACAAACACACAAACAATAACTGAGAACAAGTTTAATTTTCGTCAATTTTAGCATTTATGAGAAGTGCAATAAACCTAATTAAATTCTATGAACTCTTGTACTACAAATTTAGTTTTTAAATATTGGGTCGCATATAGCAAAATATGAGCAAAAACTCAAGGCAAATTTAAAATAGAAACATGAAGTTTATAGTGCTACTTTCCAGAAATTAAAATGCGGTGACAAGATATACCTATAGTACAGCGCCGTCTGTCGAATATACGTCAAACTACGGAGTAATCAGCAATTTTAGTATAGCTTTATAGAAATTCCAACTCTGATGTGCATATATAGCCGGTTCCAAAAATAACGGGTCAGTCACATAAACCAATAACGGGTCAGTCACATAAACCCGAATATCTCCCGAACTACGTATGCCATCCTAATGAAACGAAGACTGTTCAATTGAGAATTTAATTATACAGATAAAAAATAAAATAAAACTTAGTTACACCCACAATATTAATCTTAAATTAAAAAAAAACTAAAGTAGTCATATTTTTCTTAAGATTACATTTTTTTTATGATTGTTTTTTTGCTGTTTTTCATCACTTTCTTCATTTAATACTTTGTATTGCCTCCACGTGATGAAGCCTCCAGTGATGAAAAACAGCAAAAAAACAATCATAAAAAAAATGTAATCTTAAGAAAAATATGACTACTTTAGTTTTTTTTTAATATAAGATTAATATTGTGGGTGTAACTAAGTTTTATTTTATTTTTTATCTGTATAATTAAATTCTCAATTGAACAGTCTTCGTTTCATTAGGATGGAATACGTAGTTCGGGAGATATTCGGGTTTATGTGACTGACCCGTTATTTTTGGAACCGAGTGTATATATGCGTCTCAACAATAATAGCTAGACTGTGGTCCACTAGACATGGTTACCTCCACTGAACGGAGAACCCTCCCTTTGTCTTGTGGGGTATGACACGCGTTCCTCCGTAAAAAAAATATTTTTAGGTAGCTGAAAGGAAGCTCTGCTGTTCGATTGTATTTTTCCCAACTGATCAACTCAAATTTGTAATAAATTCTAATTTAAAAGTTCGTTAGCAGAATATTTAAAATCTTGAAAGCTTATTTTACTACATCATGCAGAGACTTGTCACGTAAATAGCATTGCTACATAAACTAGCTCTAAATTCGTTTAGCTCAAATCCAAAGTCAAGCGCAACGCTCTAAGACAAGACTTGAAGATAGCGAGCTCCGTCTATGTACAGATACAACAGTAATTAATTTTGTGAGGGTAGTTTGCAACTTGAACCATGGACTTTCAACGATACTAGTTTTGCCACTTCTGTAATAGTGGGAACTGGTCTTGTTAATACATTCTAAAAGCTACTTTAGGCGCGTAAATTTTAGGTGTATAATAAATTGAATCCCATTTAACTGTATAAGTAATATTGGGATACTTCTGTACGCACCTATAATTAAATTATTTGAAAACCAAGCTACATTTTTTATTTCTTAAAAAGACAAAAGACAATTTATATGTATTGTGTAGGAAACGCACCCACGAAATCCGGCTTAGTGATTGCGGTCACTAACCACTAGAACTCAACAACTGGCCTCTCGTTTTGACTATGTTAATATTACCAAACATAAAAATTCCATCATTTTAGAAGTAACGTCCTTATGGGTACAATTTGTCTTCGAGGTGGTAATGAGAAACTATAAAATAGCAATTAGTGCTGTAATATAATGCAAGACATGGTATGGCGTGTAATTCCGCTCGGAATATTATTTACTCGCAGAATATATATTGCCTCTTACGATATCACGAGAGTGTTACGAGGAGGTTAAAACGATTTTTCTTTTTTCTCTGAAATTGGTGTGTATATAATGTCGATAATCTCTTTTTTTCAAAACAAATATAAAATGAATACAAACGAGTTCAAGCACCTGAAAGAAGTCTGTTGACTCAAGCAAGTCTACAGACATTCTTGAGGTGTCGAGCACGCTTGGGTTGGAGCTGGAGCTGGCTGGGCTGGTAACACTGCGGGACACAGCTAGTTATGTTGTAAAAATCAATTTTGTCTACTACTAACTTTCATTTTCTATTTGCCGCATGTAATATAATAAAAATATTGTAAATTTTAACGCACATTGGATAGGGCGGAATTCATGATGTTGGTCCATTGCTTGTGGAAACAGTGATAAGCACCTATCACTGTTTCCACAAGCAAGGGACCTAACAATTTTTCACGTTTCCAATATACATGTCAGATAGCGTGAAGACAGTTAATTCAATGAAGTGGGGCTTAGGACTTTCTATAGTCTCCACATTTACTAATGGTGAGACGCGCGTTTGTTGTTGTAAATGGCGAGCGAATCCACGGAGCAAAACTAGACTGAAAAAATTACCCTCCTTAGGTCATCAGCTTTCTTTCCAGTGAAAATTCCGTCAAAATCGGTACAGTGGTTCCAGAGATTACCCGGAACAAACGGAAAAAAAATTGAAAAATTGCTTTTTTGATGTAATTGACGTATATTAATAAAAAACTGTTAATTTGATTTACAATCATCAAAATTGGAGTGTATGTAACACTCCAATTTTATTTATTTGTAAAGAAATAGGCTATCCTAATGCAATTTTCTGCATCGACACTATTTCCCCATAGAATGTTACCGTAGTTTAGTTATGAATAGCCATGGCAGCTTTTTTTCTTCTATAGCTTTTTTAAGATCGAACATTTGTTAAAAAATAAAATTTAAGTTACAACTATGTGAAAAAGTAAATTAAAAAGCAAATATTATAATACGTGTGTATTTAATTCCATTCTTTTAAATACGGAATGACATCAATATAAAAGAAAGTTTAAAAAGCTTCCGTAGTTCGCATCCGCTTGATTTCAGACTTAGTAAACAGCCTCTTTACTGAATTATATGAAAGTGCCAGACAATTCATATCATTACGGAGTGGCGTACTTCAAAGACGACCTTGTTTCTATTGTTTATTTGCCTTACCCTTATAAAGGTACGTAGGCATAGTATGCGAAGTTCTAGTAAGCTCCATTTACACAGGACATTTTGCGTCAAGCGTCCGCACAGCCATTTCGTCCCAAATTACTCAAAGCCTATCCGATGATAAACATACTTCTATATTACTACGAGTACATACTTACTGATGAAAGCAGCCAGAGAATAAAATGCTCATATTTATCACACAACTATATCACACGTAACGACTGCCTTGGTAGCGCAGTGATGGCGAATACGACAGCTGTGCTGTGCGGGGTCGGTTTCAAATCCTGAGTCTTACCAAATATTTGTATGATCTTCATATATTTGTTTCGGAGTTTGGGTGTTTTGTAATCATGTATTTATTAGTTGAGAAATAATTAATACGGGTTTTGGAATTGTTTTCTAAGCTAAGGCTGGTAAAATAATGTGAACCTAGGGCTTACGCTAAGTGGGTATGTTCATTATGTAGTGTTCTAGGGGTTTTAGTAGTGGATGTAAGGAAACGTCGCAATGAATTTTGTGTGGAATGCTAGGCGATATCCTGTAAGATTAGCTTCGCAATCTGTAAACGAGTAGTAGCAGGGAAGTAGTTGTTTGTTTAAATATAAAAAATAAATAGTGTGAACATATTTATTTATTTAAACTAAACCTGCCAAAAAAATACGATGGTAAATGATTTCATAGACAAATCTTTTTATAAAACTCTAAATAAATATTATTTTCTTAGGAGTACCAATAGTGGTTTAGATTATTCATTCCTTTAGTTTAAAAATATTTATTATCTTATTTATTACCTTATTTACGCTTATTTCATTATTTGTGTCAAGGGACAACAAAACCATAAATGCGTTTGCGTCTTATATCTCTTTCATATTCCTGCAAATCGTTCGTTATTTTTTAATGTGTCCAAAATGCCAATAATGCTTATAAAAAGTTGTATGCATCTACCAAAGGACCAAAAAGAAATACTACAGAAGCTTCTAACTTAAAAGACCAATCAAAAACGACTAAATGCGACAGATTGTTTGTAGTTATCATTCTGAGCAATGGTTTTATCCTACATTTTTATATTTCTTAAATTCTGTTTTTAAAATAAAATTGTGTGAATTTTACAAATAAAAGTTAAGAAACTTAGAGTTTGCAACTATAATGATAAGAAGTTTCTATTCTGCAGATTCTAAATACTTTGCACAAACAAAGCTTGTCTTAACATAAAGTCTTGTAATCAAGTACTCAAGCACAAAGCGATGTTGAGCTCAGTATTGATTCAAACTCAACAATACCGGCACTTAATACAACACAAATAAAATAAGTATTCTTCTACGTAATGAGTAATGTTTCGTGGATTCATTCGAGTCAGTTAATCAAGTTGAACTTTATTAGATGATTAAGAAAAGGTTCGGAGTAAATTCATTTCAGAAGTAGAAAATCTTGGCAGATTCCACAAGTTAACACAGATATATATTCTAATAATTAATAGTAAGTAGCCACATATCATATATAAACATCTGAACCCAAACTAAGGCAGAAGCTTATTATGGTAACCAGAATAGGAATAACTTTGGTAGGCTATATATATAAAAAAAAAAAAAAAAAAAAAGAATACCGATGAACAAATTATATAATTATATCTAAATAGGTACGTCATATATATAAATCACATCTAGACACAAAACAAAATAAAGATCGTGCTAGTTACACAATATATATGTCATGTTTGAACTTGCATTTTTTGGAAACCTGTAAGCTATAGTGGATAACTGTAATTGGTCATATTCTAGTAACTATCACAGATGTAATTGAGTTTGTAAAAGACTGCTGTTATTCCAATTATAATTGTAAATAACATATAATATAATAAAAAAAAGTAAATAATATATAATATAAAACGAAAGATATTATTTTTGAGAGTCTGATTTATATGTATGTTTGTTGATTCCACTATGACATCTAACGACTGAACTGTTTTAATGAATGAGATGTCAGTAGATTTGCAATAACGGTTTGGGTGATGAAAGCTACATACATTTTGTTGAAAGTTTTTAAAAATTCGATTACTAAATAGTTTCATATTTCTTCTTGTACAAATACTGGTTTATATTTGTAAATATATTTTGATATAGATAACGCATTCTATAAATTTAATTTAATCAAATAACGCGCACCCGTATTTTAAAATATAATGATGATTTGATGTTGATGACAATTTTACATTGCGGAAAAAATATTCATAAATAATTATTTCAAACCTTATTTCGACATTTCGACAATAAAACAGGAATATCTGCTGATAATTTTACTTCAATCGTAATATGTTTATTTGCGAATAAAAAATGTGATTGAAATTAGTTTAATCCTGCAGTGAATAATTAAAATCTGTGGATTCATAACCATGTCAATAAGTCCGTTAAGACTAATAATTACTAATATGATAAATGTGAAAGTAACTCTGTCTATGTGCATATAGAGCCTGAGAAAGGATATATGCTACTTTTTACCACGATAACCGACATACACGCAAGCGGAGTCGTGGGCGAAAGCTAGTACAATATAAATGCCAAATCCCCGCAATTTGAAAAAATATTAGGTCTGTACTAATACTACTTTATAATTCTAGAAATTGACAACAGATATCCAATAATTTTAAAAGAGCTATCAAATCTTATTCTACACATAATACCTATTCTATACTATTTTGTAAAATTTTTACTAGTTTAATATGATTAAAATAAGCAAGGCCATAACTTTGTTAAAATGTCGTAAGACATGATGTAAATAATGAACTGTACTAGAAAGTTGCATTCAAATATCAACTGAAACGGTGCACGCTATACTGCCTTCACATTTACCTCAAATGTAGTATTTATATTCCATAAGTATTAAACAATAAATTGAAATCTGTCTCAAAGTTACAATGATCTAAAGGAAAATAATTATACAGTTAAAAATTTTATTTGTACAAGCGTAAAAAATGCTAGGAAATCTCCTATTCTAGGACAAAGAAGAAATATAATAATAAGGTAATCAGTAGGTACGTGTAATATTAAAAGTGTAAATTAATACATTTACGTGTGATTGTTTCATTTAATACAAATTACTAATTAAATAGCCGTAAAAAAAAATATCTGTAATATTAGACTAAATGCTCTTAAAGAGGAGACATTTATTATTAACATTAATCAATGTCTATTGACTGACTACCTATGTATTTAAACATAAGTTTGTTCATTTGATACTCAATTTTTTTTTACCCCAAACGAATTGGGGCATCCTTATTTCAACTGTTCTTTTAAATGTATTACTATTCCTATCCAAATAAAATAACCGTCACAAAAGTGCAGTAAAACATACCCTACTTAGAACCATTGCGCATCTCGGGTATGTGCTGTGTATGGTATCTTATAAGGGCTTTAGACTTTTTTAATTAAGTAACATTCAATTTAAGCGATCAGGCGGAACGAGATAGCAAGGAGCCTTTAAACGTAATTGTCACGTTGATATCACATAGTATTGTAGGAAGACCTTCAAACGCAGCTTGGTCCATATACTCTTAGCTCTCTCTGTATATCTCAAAATGTATCTAACTCCTACTGTTCTAGACTTTATTTCAAACTTTAACTGAAGCTTTCATTTACAGTTTTGACGTCCGAGGTCGTTCATTCAACAAAGCACTGCAGTGGTCAGACCCCAACGCCTTTGGACCTCGTGCTTACTTCGCAACCATCGCAAGACCAGCGGCTCTCACCCTTGACACAGTCCAGCTGGACGACGAGGGTATCTACCGATGTCGTGTGGACTTCAAGAATTCACCGACGCGGAATTTTCAAATACGGTTATCAGTTATAGGTGAGTAAAGTAGCTATAAAATTACAAATGTTGATATTTTAACATAAAATTAAGACAACTCATAATATGTGACTACTGTGAAGTTGGTTGTAATTAAAAAATATGTGTGTGTATTCTAGTTTCAAGAATGTAAAAAAAGCCCTAAACAAAATTTGAATTTGATGACACGCCTAGCAGCGCTACTTATCGGGTCTAATCTTTGAAACTCATCCAGAAATCCATTGTAATTTACACACATAATTTCATCTAAATCGGTCCAACCGTTATGGAAAAGTTAGTTGTCAAACACACGCACAGAAAAGTTATAAAATAAATTAAGAAGACAGTTTTAGTCTTCGCCCTGTTGACTTTCAATGCTCAAACCAAACTTTCTCCTTAAAATATCTATCATTATTTTATAAGTAGTTAGGTATTCCTTAATAAAACTTGCCTTTGAAATTATAATAAAACAAATACTCATGAATAACTGCTATTTATGAGCTGTCCGAAACGAATGAAAAGTAGATTACCACTTAAAACTATAAATAAAGTTCAGAACTGCGGCAGGTTTAAACCAACTGCATCAAAATATTCACTGTTTTCAAGTAGTTTCGGAGTTAAACAAATTTAGTTCATAATTAATAATTAAATGTAGAACCTGTTGACGTAGGTTTAGCTCAACTAAAATTTCCCGTGTTAAAAACTACTTAAGCTGGCAAGGTACAACTAACATTTTCAATTACCGTCTGAATATAATTGCCCAGTAACGACTGGAACAATTTCGCAAATAACTCGGCCACAAAACGACGACCCTCCAAACTAGAGTGGGAATCGCAGCAGATGTTCGCATTCCCACACTGAAAAACTTTAGCGCAAAATGTCTGCTCTATGCTGAAAATTTATAAGAGAACCTTATCTAAAAAGCCAGCCTTTCAGCGGCTTTCATCGAGCGAGCGATGCAAAACAAAGCTTTGTTAGAGCTCCTTTGAATTTCGGCAAGGAAAATGAGAGGTTACACACGACCCCTCCTCCGTCAAAGAAGCCTCCGAGTGCTGTTATTACAATAATGTACTGCGATATCACATTCCAAGTGGCGCTGTTTTATACAACGCCATCTGACTACTCACTGTCCCGCTCTTCACGCTAAGGGTCCTAATTCTATATATTCTGCTAACAACAATACAGCCCTAATCGACGTCGTTTACATTCATTGTCAAGTATATTTGAAATACAAACCAACAACCAAAACAACTAGGTATTCAAAAGATTCCAATGTATTATAAGTTATTTGATTAATGAAACCTTTTACCGAAGTTCACGATTCAAAAGAGTAATTGAATAATTACAATTAAATTTTAATAATAATTTTAATAATGTAGTACTGTATTTTTTACAAGTTATTAAGGTGATTAATTACATTTTTGTTTTTATTTCTATGTATACCCATTAGCGCGCAAATGCGGAATCGACTAACAAAGTGATTTTATTAACTCCAGTGCCCTTGTACGTCGACTGCTGCTGCCCGCCCCTAGAATTTATTATACCTCTCTTATCTACATATGTTTATCGTTGAATTTTAAATTGTAAACGAGCTCTACTTGAAAATACCAGTTCAGTTTCTGCATGAATTTGCGCCACATTTTGTTTAGTGCTCGGTTTATTTGCTATCAAGTTATAATATTTATAACTTACTTTATTATTAAGGATTGAATATTTATAAGCAAAAATACTTGTTCTATTTTAAGCGAAATGTACGAAAAATTCTATAATTAAACTTAGTATGCAAAAACTGTACCACGTTTCTATTAGCGAACATAAGGTCACAAGAACAATTAATTGTTATGCATGCCCGGTCTATTAGTCGGCGCTTAGCAAGTAGCGCAATTTATAAGCTAGTCGTTGTAATGTGTCTGTGTTCTCTACGTCCACGGTTAGTGGTATACTTCCGAACGTTATTCTTTCCCAGACCGGGCTTTGAGTTAAGTGAAGCAATATGTAACAGTTAAGTGGGGGTTGCAGCGTTGCTGTAATCGTAAGTCATCGTTTCTACGACCGCTGTGCCTCGCCAACCTATTATTGCATAGCAAACCAATATTTCACATTGTTTAAACAAAGGCTCGTTATAAGTTCAGCTAGTCTGGTGAATATGGACTTATGATATCTATATACAAGACTAATAAATAATAATTTTTTACTATATACGCATAGCATATATATATAAATGTCTAAAATGCTCCTCGTAAAAATGAGAGAGGACTCATATTTTAGCTTTTCATTCTCTTTCTTTTCTATCATTTGTCATGTGTAATTACACAAGATATATTATGTCAACTTTTCAAACAACGAAGAAGTTTTGCATCATGATGGTAGATACTCAGGTTAAAAATCACCAAAGTTAGAAACAATAATGCGTTTCATAATATCGTAAAGAGCGGAGACAGAAAAGTTACTTACATTCTTAAGAAAACTGAAAATAAATTCGTTCACAGAACAAAGTCATTAGACTGTGAAGGAGGCAGAAATGTACTTAATATTTCGTTTCAAAGTTTCAAAGTTTCAGCGTCTAGACCGGATGTGTCAACTAAAGACAAAAACTAAAGACTTTAAAAGTAAATAATCGAATAGACTGTTTTTCAGGTTAGAAATGTAAAAGTTCAAATATAAGTTTTGAATCACCTTAAGTGTTAGACGTCCTTCGTGGCATAGGTTTGGTAACTGCTTAGAAACTTACTAAACGAATAAATGTAAATATACTAAGGCATTTGTACTTCTAAGGGGAGAATTGTAATTGTGTCGCTAAAACACTGTAAGACAAATTATCTCAAAGTATTATTATATGTAATGCTACGTACATACGTACTTTGAACGTGTAAACACAACCATTGGAACTTGTTATTTAAAGCAAGAGAAGCTTTATCGCAGCTAAGCATTATTACTAGAACGTTAATGAGCATACACTTGAAAGGAATCTCCCTAACATTTGTTTGCGTCTAAAGTATATGTATCCATCATATTTTGCAAAAGTTGCGAGCGCTTGTACAGAAACACGCCAAACTTTCAACTTTGAGAAATGTGATTATATAGCAAACTTTAAGTGAATTGCTTTACACGAACTCGTGAAATTTAATTGTTCCAATATAAACGGCTTAGCTGTTAACTTTGCTTTTATACAATCTGAGTTATCGTCTAAAAACCCGTTCCTTTTTTACTTTGTGCTTGATTTATCAATGGGTACTAATGAAGATTAAGACTGTAATACAATTAATCCTATACCGTACAAAAGTTTAGATTAGTGAAATAAAACTTGGCAATTATTTCGAAACTGTTTAGAGAAACCCTTTTTAGGAGCTGTCGAATTTCTCGAAAACTTCCTCTCACCCGCACCGGTGGAAACGACAAGAATATAAAAAGCAACCGCCTAGCCGTAGCTCAACGTGCGCGAGAAACGCTCGCCTGAATTAATAAGTACAACACGAAATTTGAATTTAATGAAACAAGTTAGTAGCAAGCAGCTGAGCGTATATCGATCCCGCTTGTAAGAAATACATCGAAGAGTAATTCACGCGCCTTGGCTGAGGTGTCGTTCAAAATTATGATAATGTGAAAATGGATATTGTATAAATACACTTTTATATTGACAATAAGTTTAACTTTGTTGGTTTTAAAAATCTATAAACTCATAAAAAAATTTGGGACTGTTATGATATAACACACAATCGTAAGTTTAATAAAGGCTTCACAGAATATGCACTATGTACAACAAAGTGCCATACAAACATCAGTCTGTCTACTGCTCAACTTAGAGTTGTTCTGCAATATTAGAAGAACTTATTTGTAAAAAAATTTATAATTCGCAGGTTATTTTATATAAAGGTATAATAATTGAAATCATGTGAGGATTACAATCTGAATATGCTGTTTGAAATAAACCCTTGGGGAATATGGTTCCTCTTTATGAAAAACTGTGCTTCCTGCTTACCATATGAACTCCACAGTATATAATTAGTTGCGACCTTTTAGAAGGGAAGAAGCTTAAGTTCCAAGCAAAGCAGCTTATTCTATGCTCACTAAAGTGTGTTTTCTTTGTAAGCGCTATAAATAAACTTAACATTGCAATACGTATTGAAATTCATTACCCGAATACAATCTTCACTTGCTATTACGGTTTTCTACATTTTATGTATCTTACAAGTATTATTTTTTTTTGGTTTTGTATCCTGTTTTGTAATCATTGTAGTGTGTACATACATCGTATAGGGTGCCATCTCAAAAAACCAGCGCTGCACGGACACCGTGTAGCATTTTGCTGAGATAAACTGAGTTCTAACTTCAATGCATAACAATATTTCTAAAGTAACCCAAAAAATTGTATTGGAAATTAGATTTTCACTGAGTATTAGTTATGGTACTTATAAAACTCATAATGATTATTGAATTTTAGTTTGTTGTTATTTATTTCTTTTCGAATATAAAAACTATAAGTTGACTACTTAAAAACTTCTGATAAAATTTATATCGTCTTTGTCACTTAGACTTTTATTACGGATCTATTGACACCTCATTCATTAATATAAATTTATTAATTTAACCACTATGATTGAATATATAAATGTACATAGACTGACACACATATTACTCTTCGACTGTATACGTAGTCGGGTAAAAAAAGACAATGTCGTTTTCACTAGACATAGATACATTTAACGGTTACTCAAAATGTGAAGAAAAGCATTTGTAATTGAAATTAATACACTTTATATTAAGGAGAAATGCATAGTTAAAAACTATTATAGTAACGGATAGTAGGATACAAAAATAAAAAACCTCGTTTATACGCGGTCAGAATGACACTAGAATATTCACTATGTTCACAGTTTGTGGTGAGGATCAAATCGATAAGAGATGTGAACTAATTGTGTACAGTTAAATGTCAAATTCTATACATAGATATAGGTATTTTCATAGAATCCCGCACTAGGATTATGATGTATTTTTAATCAAAACGTTAAATGAATATTTACGTTATGTTATAACGTAAAAAAAATATGGGGTAAACAGGTTGTTAAATTTTTATTCGTTTGTAACATCAAAATGGAAATTAGAGCAAATAAGTTAATGAACAGCGGCTGTGTCTGTATGAGAGGCACAAGTAAGCAACTTAACCGATATACGTATATATATTAAATTACTGAATATGTTTTATTTTTACTATATTTCGTGCCAAAATTGCAGTGTCCTATAACCAACAGTGGACTGCGATGTGCTGATGATGATACTTTATTTATTTATTTTATTTATAATTAACTTTATTGTAAACCACTTTACAGTACAAAATAATATACAGAATACATACATATTATACAAAATAATATATATAAAAATATCATATACAGAGATCAATATCTGGTCTTACAAAAGGCGTTCTTTCGCTCACGGCGATCTCTTCCAGACAAACTTTATGTATATAATAATAAATGATATTTTCTATGTCACGTCAGTCAGTCTAACAGCCTTGACCAAGTCCGTACAAATAAGCAACTCTTAGGTATAACGTGTATAATTTATTTTTCTGTAATCGTACATAAATTAGACGTGTCTCGTATTGGAGGCCTGATAACATAACATTTGTCTTCTAAATAACCGTTGGACATTATGAAACCGACCTCTACTCTACATACGAGTGCATTACTGAGACTTATGCCCCACTAAATAAACATCAGCATTTATGCTAAGCAATGTAAATATACGCCGGATAAATTAACGTAGTACTCACGGTATGTACAAGATTTATTTACACTTCTTTTTAGTTTTATAATTCGTTTCTCTAATTCTCTACAATCAAAATTAACAGAGAATTTCTAAAAAATATATTTGTGTACGTTCACAAAAAAAAAAAAAGATGTTTTCGAATTTTCAGAAAGTCAAATTAACAATTTTCAGACTAGCAGAACAGTATCCCGGCTGACCCCTTTCTCGAAACTGGTTCAATAAGCTTAACAACTTGTCTCAGGTAGATAAATTGGTGAATAACTTCGTATGTCGTCGGCCGACTAGCAGCCGAAAGCGGAGCAACATGAACGTTAGACACAACCTTTGTTTTATCCTTGTTTATTTTAAGGTTCACTGATTAGGAGAAACAACTAAAGTTTTCTGAGCATTGTTCTTCAATTAAATTTATTCTGAGATAGAAGTAGTTCTCTATTTTACAACTATTTATTTATTAATTAAAGACAAATAAATATTTCAAACATATTACACACAACGCCACCTAGTCCCAAACTAAGCAGAGCTGGTATTGTAGGTACTGGATAAGTGATATAAATACATAAACATTTTTTATTGTAAAAACGTACATATTATACATAGAAAACACCCAAACTCTAAAACAGATATTTGCGATTCATACAAACATTTGATCCCACTCGGGATTAGAATCCGAGACCTCAAGCACAACAATCGCATGCGCCGCCGATGCAGTAAACTATCTAATACCAACGGCCTTTTAAAGCAGTGGAAGTTTTAAAGCAAGGAGGTCTTATCTAACAGTAGGTAAAGCTACTGTCAAAAAATATCTGCCTAATTTATAGGCCTATACCTATATATATATGTATATCTGATAGTTGGAAGTATTTGCACCAGTAATAAGGCAAATTCGACTCGACTGCCTTGTTTGTCTAGTGATAAGCGTATGCGGCTGCTGATGAAGAGGTCTCGGGTTCGATTCCCGGTTCGTACCAAATATTTGTGTGATCCACAAATATTTGTTTCGCAGTCTGGGTGTTTCCTATGTATAATATGTATGTATTTACAAAAAAAAAGTATCTATATGTATTTATATCAGTTGTTTAGTACCCATAACACAAACTCTGCTTCGTTTGAGAATAAATGACGTCATGTGTAAGATGTAAGAAATATCGGAAATTTCGGAAAATTCATCTGACATTACTAATAGTATCTATCATTCATAGTTACATATTCCTATTTCCAAAAGAGAGATGTAAAGATCTTTTGAAACGAAAAAAAATATAATGCCGTCCTCGGTAATAAAGGTCTTCATTGTGTGATAAATATTCAACAAATTAAGGTTAACAATAATAAAAAGCAACTTATATTTAACTATGCCCTCAGTTATTGAAATATATAATTGAATCGTTGTAGGTATATAGTACATGTCTGGAAGCACTTTGGAGCTTTTTATCTAAGCTTGAAGCTCTTAACAATAAAATCCTTTTGTTAATTAAACCAGAAAATGTGTTTCTCATTTTATTTGGTTGTAAATGTAAAATTTTATAAATTTAATCAATTAATTTAAATTAGAGAATGTTTGAATCTTACGATTGTAAATCTCATTGCTAAATAAAGGCATACATTCATCAATATAGAACGTGATTTGAGTCAGAAACCCTTATAGTAAAAAATAAAATTACCTGTAGTTTATGTAAACTAAATATCTTCACATTTTAGTGTATCTAAAGTCGAATACGAACTGCAAAATCCAATAAAATAAATGTATAAAATGATACCAAATCATAAGTCATAAAACTAGTCTCAGTTTTAAGTTATGGCTCGTAGCGTATGGACAAATTCTCCACTTATTTTAGGAGTGTCAAAAACTCGTAAACTATAGGAAGCCACATAATGCGAGACCGCTATAAAACAGCTGTAGGACTTACCATGGATTTGTTCTACTCGGATGAATAGCGTATTTTCTGCTGTAGTAAATAATAAAACTAAGTAATATATATTGTATTGTACTATTCGTAGAGTTAATTTTACAATGCTTAAAAATTTATGAAGACCATAGATAACTTACATATTAGTATTACATGATGTTAAAGTTGAGATTAGTGAAATATTTACCTAGAGTAACTATAATTTATGCTCGTAATGCATTTCTCAATACTACCTGTCTACTTAACGAATTGCCAACCTAAACAAAATGATGCTATCATATGTTAGCAAAGCATTAGCTTTTGAATGACCTGCCTAGTAATTAGTGCCCTTACTGCTGAATCATGACGGGTATCCTACTCATCCAGAACCAACTGTATAATTGGCATCATCATGTGTTCTCTTTCTAGACGTAGTAAATTGATTTATTTGGATCATTAACAATTACTTACAGTTTTGTCTAAATAATTATTATAACATATGAATAAAATTTATAAGATACTTTGTGATCTCCAAAAATTACTTTTGTCAAAGTATTTACAAATAAAGTATTTCAAATAACA
The DNA here is from genome assembly GCA_932526445.1 of Phragmatobia fuliginosa. Lineage (NCBI taxonomy): Eukaryota > Metazoa > Arthropoda > Insecta > Lepidoptera > Erebidae > Phragmatobia > Phragmatobia fuliginosa. The sequence goes on along the minus strand of OW052074.1, from coordinate 9,190,790 downwards.
TAATTTAAACAAAAAAAAACGACTTCAAAGATCTTTTGGAAATCAGTTCCTAAACGAAGAAATTATCCCTATACATACATAAAAAAAGGTTCCGGTTTCGAATTGAGAACCTCGTCCTTTTTTAAAGGCGGTTAAAAATAGGAACTTAATGTAAGTTAAAACTATTATACCAAACTTATTTTAAAAAATTACGTGAATGTAACTAGAAATATGTATGAATCTAAGTGTGTTTAGTTTTCTAGAAACCATAATAAGGGTTTTTTTATTTAATCATTATTTTTAAGCACATTCTGGTTCACAGTCATCTACGTTTTTGATATAACAAGCTAACTTTCGTATCATAGACTGATCAAAGAACTTATTAACTAAGGTTAATGTTATTAAGCCATATGTACACCATATATCAACTTATCATCAAGAAATCTAAGCAGTATAAAACATGTATATGTTCTTTCAAAACTAATTTCTAACGTGTAACCCCAAAACGCTGTAATGTAAGATCTTATCGATTACACTGAGTGATATTAAGTAAGGTAACCCTCAATAAACTACTGCTATTTGTGTACAAAATAGTATGGGGACCGTGGGCCGGTCCAACCCATCGACAGGCACTTTTACAACCGCTACCGTATCAACTGATGCATAATTCAGCAGCTATAATTTCAGTGTAGTCTCAACGTTGTGATTTATACTCGCACCAAAACCGTAACGTGGGAGAGATTTCTATCGATTGCATGTATTTCATGTTCCTTTATGATGTATTTGATGGTCAAGACAGTTCATCAAGATGTTAATTACATATACGTCAGACCATAATAATATAGACTGTATACGATTATATACAATGTTCATATGCAATACAAGTTATACTCTAGATTGTCGGCACTTGGTGGAACTTGTATAAAATACATTATTGAAATGAAACTCACTTATGCTTCTATAGGAAGTAGCATTATACGCCTTATAGTTTAATTCAAGCGTAACTATTGACAATTCCATACGAAAAAACCGGTCAGGTATAAGTTTTTTAAGTTCATGAAAAAGTGGAGAAAAATTACTCACAATTATTACATAAGGTTTAACGCTTCCTGCTACGCCAAGTGTTGTGATTCTCAAATTATTGTTCTGAGTTTGGGTGTTCTTTGTATCAGTAAAGTCCCCCGCGACACAGGATTTATATTCATAATAGGAGAGTTGTCTCTAAAAAAATGTTGATACATTTAAAAATAATGTTTACGATTGAGTTTTATTTTAAGAATGAATTATGTTTCTTATCCTAAATCTGAGCGTATGAGCATATCAAATTAGTATCGTTTGAAGCTCACAGTTTGCTCATTTTATTGTTTCATTTTAGATTGAATAACACTTTACATGACATAAGTATTGGCCCCTTTGTACCAGTTATTCATGTTAAAATTAACGGGCGATAAGATTTTTCGTACTCCTTTTAAAGTAATTTTTGGATGAGAGAATTTGAAATATGGTATACTTAAAGTTTATGCGTAGAAAAACAGCAAAGAGAAGAAAATAGGAATAGGTATGTGAGATACATACTCGTATAGAAATAAAAGTCACAACGATCAGAAGGTCTTAAAATATATCATATTAGCTTTCTTCCGCGGCTCCGCCCGCGCCTATTGTCACGATAAAACGTAGCCTATGCCCTTTCTCAGGCTGTAAACTATCTATGGCCCAGATTTCATTTAAATCGGATCAGTATTTTTCGCGTGTTAATGTGACAGACAGGCAGAGTTACTTTCGAATTTATAATATAATACATTATAAGTATTATAATAGTAAGGATTTACTGATCAATAATATGAAATAAAACATTAACAAAAGCTACGTTTGTGAGTAAGTATGTATAAACATCTTATCTCACAATCTCCAATCGGTGAGTGTAAGGGTGACTATCTGAAAAAAGCTCACATGATCTCGCAACTTGATGCCATGAGCGTCTTCAGATCAGTAGGTATTAATGATGAGGATTCGAGTAGCATATCCTTATTAATCTATACTAATATAATAAATGCGAAAGTTTGTGAGTATGTATGTATGTTGTTGTTCTTTCACGTAATAACTACTGAATGGATCTTGATGTAACTTCACAATAATATAGATTAGATATCGAAATAACACATAGGCTACTATTTACCTCCATGACGTACCTACAAGTGGGCCGCGGACAAAAGCTAGCCAGAAATATAATCTCGACGTCCCAGTGCTATCTCCAAATAGTACTAGGCACTTTGTGTAGTATGAAGAATCTCATTGTGTTTTTCAAGAATTTAAATAATTCACGATCTGAATTATTCAAATGTACAGTGCATCATAGTTAACCTTTACTCTGAGATCAAATATAAAGAATGCTACTGGCAATTCTAAACAAACAATTAATTACGCTAACATAACAAACAAAACATCCCTACAACAGTAGAACAATAGAATAGTATTAGTGTGAAGTGGTATTCTGTGTGCTGAGATAGGCGCCGAATAATTATTAAGCATCATCAATGAAAAGCTTCTAATTACAGATTCAAATGAATCAAACGCAAATTAGTCAAACAGGCTGTACAAAACAAACGTCATATCGGCGCCAAGAGTAGCGTTTAATTGACGCTGTCGACTATGAAATTCCGCTTAAATTGGATGTTGTGCCGATAGCGGGCGATTTCGCTATCGACGACCAAGTTGCCAACTGGTTGCCCCTGTAATGACTACTAACTAGCTTGGACACTACTGTTCCAATTTTCGAAGGCGTTTGGGAACATCGAAACTTTGCGGATAGTGTACGTATCTAGGTACTTATATTTGCTACTAGAGACGAGATTTACATGATGTTATGCACTAAGTGAAAAAGATTGAAACACGAATCAATTTTTTTTATTTGTAAAAATGACAACTCCTGCAATAGAAATGTAAGTTCCTGTGTCGCGGTGCACCTTACAAACATACATGACACGGACACATAGAACATCCAGACTAGAACAACATTTTGTGAATCACACAAAGTGTGATAACACGTGAGATTTGAACCCTCGACATTCGGCGCATTAGAAAGCGGCGTGGCAACCACTTAAACCACTAAGCCAACCGCCAATGACGAAAAATCCATAATTTTCATACAAGTTTATTGATTTGGAATGATTAAGAAGCATATTATAAAATTATTTCCTTTGGCCTGTGAACTACGACACAAGAAACACGTCTAAATATTATAATAAGTTTTACTTGAAAAACGAGTACACCAGTTACTAATACGTCGGTTAGTTTATAATTTACTTAACTGAAAAAAAGGCGAATGAAGATTGTTTCTAAAGAATTTCAACATTAATTTTTAATTGTCGTCATCGTTGAAAGCATTGAAGTGTTTACTTTTGTTCCCAATAGATGAAAGGGTCAAAACAAGTGATTCGGTTTTGTGGTGGTCCCTGTTAGGACACATTCCCAAACTACTGTTCTGTTTATACGACCGTAATTACTGCCAACCTTGTGTCATGTTACGCTAGCAGTTTTCGGAGCGTTTATTAGAACAGTGCCCAATATTAATGAGTGTTGCCACTACAAGACAAATAGCTGTAAACAAAATAAATATTTATAGTCACGAAGCTTAAGTTCTCGGCATTTATGTTTCCGCACGTTTGTCAGCAATTTTGTCGATCATACGATTCCCTAGTTAGGCAAACCACAAAAAATTATTTATTAAAATTTCTCAATACGACATGTTACGTTAGTAACTTAAGCACCAAAGATCAATAGTTTTATAATAAGAGTATTATATATTTGACTTTTAAATGTATAGAAACATCCCTCAGTGTTAGCAATGAATATGTGAAGTGAATAATTATTTAAAAAAATAAACATAGAACACTTGTCTGTAACTCGCCTACACATTCACAGTGGCCCTTCATTTCACGGCGGTCTACTCAGTTTTAATAACTCGGGGTTGAGAAATTTCGCTTTGCCGAAGTGAGAGGGCTTTGACTTTGTTTATATATGATACACGTTCAAGCATCAACATCATTGCAATCAAACTACCGCTGCCGAAAAGAGACAAAATTAAATACTCATCATCAATCGGTCTCATTTGTAAATAGTCCTACACATAATATTATAAAAATCACATAGCTCTGGATGCCTTCAAACAGTATAAAGGTGCCTTATTTATTTCATGACCAAGTTTTATATTTTAACAATTCATAGCATCATGTTTAGTAAATCTGCTAATACAACAAAAAGTTGTGAATAGTTTGTGGATGTCAGCATGAATATCAACTAGGTCAGGGCAATTGCCAGAATTTGTTTGAACTATTCTTGTAAATGAACAAACATATATGGGTTTTACGAAACCAATTTATTTTAGTTTATTAAAATATGGAAATTTATATGAGAAGTAAATTTGTATTCCTTTTTAAACAAACATAGAACATGAAAGCATAATATATCGTGGTAGACGTAATATTATCTCAGTTTATAGCATTCAAATATTTTACGAAAAATAAATTAAGCTTCATAATGTGACGAAACCTTTTATAGTGATTGGCCGGATACAATTTGTTTGGGAGTTTGGGTGTTTTCTATGTTTAATATGTAAGTATTTACAATAACATTTTGTAGAATATTTGATTTATAAGTAACATATTAATGAACATGTCACCAAAACATTATAAACTCGTTAGTAGTATGATTTTAAATAGATACCCACATAGCTGCCTCCATAAACTTCGTAACTCGTCAGACTTTTCGAACCTAAGATTAGAGTGCCCGAACAAACTAACAAATTCACAAGCTTTAAGTTAGTTTTGTAGCTTCGGTACTACTGTTGGTGGCACTTTGAAGTCGTGCTATAAAGCGTACATGGTTTTTATTGAATATTAAATACTATCATTTCAAATCACTTACAGACATCATATAAAACCTATTGACTTACAATAAAATATATAATTCAGTTCTCGACTATTTTCTTATGTAAAAAATAGCAAGGCAATGTAAAATATAGTTTGATAATATATATATTAATATCATTTTTGAAGGTATCGTATTTATAATGACTTACTTTTCACCAACTAACTTAACACCTTACTTCTTATTAATAACGACATTGACGCAGCCAAAGTTACTGTTTGTGTAACAGCTGTGACTTATCAGCTTCGTCATGAGAAAAAATCAAGTACCTTTTCTACTTAGTGACCAATCAACTGCTTTTTCTTTCTGACAGCGCACCATAGTTAGTTATAGGTAGCCAGCTGTTTTATGCTATCTTTCATCAAGATACTAGAACTAAGAACCATTTTAGTTCTTGAGAAGTCACTATTAATCGTCAGAAGACAGACTTGATCTTAAGCTGAAAAAGGACAGAACAAAACTTTCTCCTCTTCTTCTTCCTAGCTTTTATTCTTGAGATTATTTGGGGTTAGTAGAGTAGTTTTTGGCTACTAGTTCAACCGGTTTTATTTGAATATCAGTTTCAGGTTGAACTAGTTGTCAGTATATTTGAGGACACTCACTTCCCAATAACGATTGCCATGACATAATTTTCTCCATGACGCAAAAATGCATCGATTCTGTAAACTGCACAAATTACAATGAAGAATATTTTAAATGGAAATGAAATTATTATCGAAGAATAATACAATGAAAATTATTTAATCAGAGATACATTCTCGAAAAAAAAACATAAAATATGTGGTTGCGCCGTTTGTTATTTTAAATATAAGTGCGGCCATCTTGGGTGAAGTGCAAACCTCAGCTTGTCCAATAAGCGACCCGGATAGTAGTTCGCGCATGCGCAGCAGGCACACCGCTACCATGACAACGGTCAAACCATAAGACAGTTGAACTTTTTTCTCCGTCAAGAAAAGTGTTACGTTGACGGCTCGCATCTCGCTTTTTTTACAATTTCTCTGTTCCGCTGTGATAATATTTTACGCTTTAACATTCGCTGTGTGGAGTGCCTTTCATCACGCTGTTGCTGCTGCTAGGCGAGCGAGTTGGCAAGTTCAAGGTGAGTGCTTCTTCCCTTGAATGAGTTTGTATTTGTATTTGATATAACAACGGCCTCCATCTCCAACACCCGCATTCTATCCTGCTTGGATATTTAACTAAACCGCATCTCCATAATTTTTTGGCCTTAAAGAGCCGGATTTCACCAGCCTGGTGCTATCGTAGGAATTATTTCGCATTTTGTCGTGTATTTGCGTTTATTATTTGTTCTTCATTTATAAACCGGTACCCGAAAGTACACGCATCGCATATATTCGCATAATTTCTCATTTTTCGCTATATTTCTCGCATTTGTTTCGCAATATACTTTCATATTTTACTTTTATTTATCGCATACAACGCTTACATTTGTTCAACAATACTTGTTTTGTACATTTAACGTAATTTACGCAGTTACAGTTTTTACGGTTTTTTCTTACTATTCATAACCTACACTTACTAACGGTAACGCTCAAAAATATCGTTAGAAGCTAAGTTACGTTTGGTCATTGCTAAAAAAGAAGCTATTTTTTCGCATATAATTTCTTTATACAACACCGCTAAGAAAATTGTTCCGTCTGTTAAAGAAACTAGAAATAAACTTGAATTTTTAGCTGTTTCTTCAAACATTGACAAATCATATTCGGATTTCAATATTTTATGTGATCAGCATAATGAATTAGAATTAGAAAAAAATCCTGATTATAAATTTAACTTTGATAATTGGACGTCTTTCGAATCATTATTTTCTTTTATCAAACAAACACGCACTGAATGCTTGGAATCTCGCCGTGCAGCCGGCGATACTTCATCAGCTGATATTAATAAGGCATCCACCGCTCATCCCAGTTACTTCCGTTTAGCTCCGCTCGAGCTAATAAGTTTTTCTGGTGATACAGAATCTTGGCCGCTTTTTTACCAATGTTTCAAAACAAACGTACACGAAAATAAAAATTTAACTGATGGTCAGCGCGTCCAATACTTAGTAGGTAAATTAAGTGGTACTGCGCTTAACGTATTCGCAGGTATTATACCTAACGAATCGAACTACGCTACGATATGGAATTCTTTAGTATCGAAGTATCAAGATAAGAAGTCGCTAGGATCAATGTACTTAAATAATATACTTGACATAAAATCTACTTCGGACTCAGCTGCTCAATTAAATAATTTTATCGAGCGTGTTCATTCGTCCTGGTCCGCATTAAAACAGCTGGGTATTGACGACTTGGCTGACTTTATAGTTACGCATATCGCTTCACGTAAGATAGACACACAGCTGATACAAAGGTTCGAACTATCTGTCCTCGATAAGGAGATACCTACGAGTACGGACTTAGTTAATTTTATGCGGCATCATGTGAAAGTGCTCGAGCGAACCTCCGCTGCTCATAAAAGTACTTCACTGCCGCACGCTCAGCGCTTCTTCGCAAACCGGTCGCGTAATAATAGCGCGCCAAAGGTCTCGCACACCTTCGCTGTTACTGAGAATAATGTAACTAAACCCGCTTGTGTTTTTTGTAAGACGTTACATCATTCTCAACTATATGAATGCACTGCATTCAAACAGTTGTCCGTAAACGAACGCTTTCATTTTATTAAGTCAAACAAGTGTGGCATTAATTGTTTAAGTTCAAGGCATTTCTCGCTCAGCAAGTGTGCTTCTCGAAGTACTTGTAAGCAGTGCATTAAGCAACACCATACTCTGTTGCATTTCAATTCGTCATCGAGCAGCGCCCCACGCACCTCGCCGCACGCGGCAAGATTGCCGCCGCCTGCGCCCGTGCACCCCGCGCCCGCTTGTAGCTCTGCTGGCTCAGCAGCGGCTACGACCGTAGCGCATAAGTCAGCCACGCAGCAATCTGTGTCTCCACAGTCTTTATGTATGCATACGAATAATATAGACCACAACATACCGGTTACCGGCTACGATGATGTTCCGTGCACTACGCTAGCGAATTCTCAACCTGTTGCTTTCCACGCTTACAATAAGGTTCAATATGATAAGACTGTTATCTTACCTACTGCTCAGGTAGATGTCTCGAACAACGGAATTCAATATACAATTAGATGTTTAGTTGACAGCGCTTCTCAGAATCATTTAATCACTCTTTCATGCTGCGAGAAATTAAAATTAAAAATTTGTCCGCTTATTAACTCTTGCTTAAAAACAGTGGGGTTAATATCCGCTTCGATTAGAGGCTATGTATCGCTTTTAATTAAATCGCGCGTTTCGGATGCGAGTTACAAAGTGACGCTGCTAGTGGTTGATCACATTACCGATCATTTACCTACGCGTTCAATCCAAGCTTCCGTCATGGAACATTTTATCAATCTACCGCTAGCGGACGATCAGTGGGGCTCGCCCGGTAACATTGATGCAATTCTCGGCGCTCAGCTGTTTCCATTTATTTTACTTGGGGGAAAAATAATTCCGTCAATCGCTCAGTCTTCTCAGGCTTCTCACTCTGCACCTTACGCTCTCGAGACTACGCTTGGCTACATCATCATGGGTGAGACATCGACGTCTTGCTCTGATGGTGAGGCCTGGTCCTTCGGTCCTTTAGTAAACGAACTAAACGATAAAATCGTTAAGTTTTGGGAGCTGGAAGAGGTAGAGTCGCATGCTGTTGAGAGCCCAGAAGACAACGAATGCGAACAGCTGTACGCGTCCACAGTCACGAGAAGTTCTTGCGGACGTTATATCGTGTCCCTGCCTTTCAAGGGGGACCCCAAAACTTTGGGCAATTCTTTTATTACCGCACAACGTAGGTTTAACGCACTTGAGCGTAAATTTAAATCGCTACCCACATTACGGGAAGCATATAACGACGTAATCAACGATTACATACAGAAGGGCTATCTTTCGGAGTTGCCTTACTCCACCGCTGCCGTAACCGAAGGTTATTTTATACCGCATCACGCCGTCGTTCGACCAGACAAGTCTACGACAAAAACACGCGTCGTGTTGGACGCAAGTGCTAAGACGGAGACAGGTCCGTCCCTTAACGATCTATTGCATACAGGCCCTAATCTGCAAGCGGATCTTTTCTCTCTCATGTTGAATTTTCGTTATTTTAAAATAGCAATAACCGCAGACATACAACAAATGTACCTAAGAATTTTACTATCGGAAGGTGATCGTAAATATCAAAAAATAGTAAATCGCTTCAACGAGACCGAGCCACTCCGCATCTTTCAATTCAACTCTGTGGCTTTTGGTCTTCGCCTAAGTCCCTTTCTCGCCATGCGAACCGTCCGGCAGCTAGCTAAAGACGAGCACGCTCGTCTCCCTTTCGCTGCAGCGGTTGCAACCAGCGAGTTATATATGGACGACTTAACCACTTCAGTGCCGTCTACTGCTGATGGCATACAACTCGCTGACCAGCTGCTCGCTCTGTTCGAAGCCGGTGGATTCAATCTGGTTAAATGGGCAAGCAACTCGCCAGAGCTTCTTGCACATTTGCCAGAATCTCATCGCGCGCCGATTGAATTCACCGACGATAGTGACACGCTGAAGGTGTTAGGCATAAAGTGGACACCTACTATGGACGCTTTCTCCTTTACTACATCCGCCGCGTCTGTAGCTTGTACCAAACGTGCCATACTTTCGACCATTGCTCGCTTATTTGATGTGTTGGGGTTTGCAGCGCCTGTGATTCTATACGCCAAGCTCTTGCTTCAGGAGCTCTGGCTCGCAAAGGTAGGGTGGGACGAAGAGCCCCCTGCAGATTTGAAGGAACGCTTCGTCAAATTCAAAACCGAACTTTCCTTATTGTCGAAACTGCAAATACCTCGGCACCTAGGTACTGCTACGGGCTGCACGCTAAACTTGCTCGCATTTGGAGACAGCAGCATGAAAGCCTACGGCTGCGTCATTTACTTACACGTGACATATCCAAACCGCGACATTTCGGTTCGTTAAGTGTGTTCAAAGTCAAAGGTAGCTCCGCTAAAAACTGTGACTTTGGCAAGGCTTGAGCTATGCGCTGCGTTACTCTTGGCTAAACTTACCAAGCGAGTTTATACTGCATTCCATGGACGCTATCCTATTCAAAACATTTTCGCATTTTCGGACTCCACGGTCGCTTTGTCATGGATCCACGCATCGCCGCACCGTTGGCAAACATTTGTTGCCAACCGTGTCAGTAAAATTCAGGAGCTTCTCTCTCCTGACCGCTTCTTCCACATCAACGGAAACGAGAACCCCAGTGACTGCGTTTCGAGAGGCCTGTTGCCTTCGCAGTTGGTAAACCACCAGCTCTGGTGGTGTGGCCCTCACTGGATCCATAGTCCAATTGATGAATGGCCCATAGTGCCGTTCGAACCATCCCGTGTGGAGGCCATACCTGAAATGAAACCATCAGTGACACTTACCGCTATATCCAATGTGGAGGCTTCACCGCTGCTAGAACTCGCCGTCCGGGTCTCGACCTGGAAAAAACTGCTACGAATTATCGTTTACGTCCTACGCTTCGCACGTAAGCTGCCACGCTCGGCTTCCATTCAGGCGTCAGATCTGCAAGCTGCTGAAAACCTAATTTTGCATGAGCTCCAGATCAAATATTTCGCGGAAGAAATCAAAACTTTAGCAAAGGGCAACTTACCTTCGCCTGCGTTGAGGAAGCTTGATCCTTTCGTAGACAGCCACGGGTTACTCCGCGTTGGTGGCCGGCTCACTAATGCGAATATACCATACGAAAACCGGCACCCAATACTGTTGCCGCGTCGCGATCACGTGGTCGAGCTTATCATCGACGACTGCCATCGATCTAATTGTCACACAGGTTCGCATTTGCTCATGTCGCTGCTGCGGCAACGCTACTGGATCATTTCCGCTCGAAACTTGATCCGACAACGCATCCGCAAGTGCAACTTTTGTTTTAAAGTTGCACCCACACATCCAACGCCTATGATGGCTAGTCTTCCACCCGCGCGAGTGCAAGAAGCGAAAGCTTTCACTCACACGGGCGTTGATTATGCTGGGCCGTTAAACATAACTCTTACTCGCAGACGTGGCGTTAAGAGTCAAAAGGCGTACATATGCCTTTTCGTCTGCTTAACCACTAAAGCAATACATATAGAAATTGCATCTGATCTTAGCACAGACACGTTTATCGACGCTCTTAAACGCTTTCTCGCTAGGCGTGGCCCGGTTTCGTGCCTTTACAGCGACAACGCTACTAATTTCATTGGTGCTAAACGTCAGCTCGACGAAATGCACACGTTCCTAGCTGCGAAGGACACATCTAACGCGTACCAAGCAGCCTTGAACGGCCATAGAATCACGTGGCGTACAATTCCCGCTCGCGCCCCCCACTGGGGTGGAATTTGGGAAGCGAATATAAAGTCAGTCAAGACATTGTTATACCGCACGATAGGACAGCAGCTACTCTGCTATGAGGAACTGCTGACTGTACTAACGCAAATAGAATGCCTACTGAACTCGCGGCCACTCTGCGTCCTTTCTGAGCAGCCTCATACCATTTTAACGCCTGCTCATTTTTTAAATAATACCCCGCTGCAATCGTTGCCCGCGTATGAGGTTGATCACACAACGAGCCTGTGCAACCGCAAAAAACTATTAGATAGGCTAGTTCAGAGTTACTGGAAAAGGTGGCACGTTGACTACCTGCACACGCTTCAATTGAGACAAAAATGGAATACTCCAGGTGTTTCAATTGAACCCGGTACGATTGTGCTTATCCATCAGGATGACACGCCTCCGCTCCGCTGGCCCACAGGCATTATTGAACAAATATATCCGGGAAAGGACGGAGTCACGCGAATGGCTCTTGTGCGCTCTACAACTGGCACCTTTAAACGCCCAGTTGTAAAGCTGTGTCCTCTTCCATCGCAATAGACTTTATAAATTTATATTTTTTTGCCGTTAGCTTTAGATAAGTATACAATTATATTCGCAAATATTCACCTATTCATAATTTCATATTATTTTTTACCCTTTAATTCTGCATTTCATACTTCGCATTGAATTCAATTTCATTTATTTGCATACATCTTATTCAAGTTTACTATAACTTGACTCCGCATTATAGCACCGCTCGCATTTGTCCTTTGAAAACCCTACGGTTTTTCAAGCCGGGGAGAATGGTTGCGCCGTTTGTTATTTTAAATATAAGTGCGGCCATCTTGGGTGAAGTGCAAACCTCAGCTTGTCCAATAAGCGACCCGGATGGTAGTTCGCGCATGCGCAGCAGGCACACCGCTACCATGACAACGGTCAAACCATAAGACAGTTGAACTTTTTTCTCCGTCAAGAAAAGTGTTACGTTGACGGCTCGCATCTCGCTTTTTTTACAATTTCTCTGTTCCGCTGTGATAATATTTTACGCTTTAACATTCGCTGTGTGGAGTGCCTTTCATCACGCTGTTGCTGCTGCTAGGCGAGCGAGTTGGCAAGTTCAAGGTGAGTGCTTCTTCCCTTGAATGAGTTTGTATTTGTATTTGATATAACAACGGCCTCCATCTCCAACACCCGCATTCTATCCTGCTTGGATATTTAACTAAACCGCATCTCCAATATGTATGAAAAACATTGATATACTAAACATGGTTTGCAAATCTATCAATCTTTTAACCAACCGGTTTGTTGTATTTTTTTGCTATATTAATTCTCAGAATTCAAAATATTTATTCATGAGCTTCGTAACAACTGAAAGTCTCGAAGAAGATAAGCATTACAATTTTATTAATTTGTGACTTTTTGTGTCATTACTTTTTTTATGATAGTAATATAAATTAAATTATTGAAATTGTAGTAAATTTGTCTTAAAGAAGTACTTGTATCAACTTAGCTTCTTGATTTTACCTATCAAATACGTGCTGTGAGAAGGGAGGTACTCTGCCTGATGGAAAGCATGAGTAGAATTTTCATCATTTCAATTCAGTATACTTATCAGTACTTACCCTTTACTACATGAACATATAATATATAAATTATAACCGCTTTTTGTACCAGGTTCTGATTCAAAAAAGTGGTCTGGATTTAAAATCCCCAATATGAGCCACAATGGATATGGTTGCAATTAATAATTAGGAAAACAAAACCATTATATTACTCTGCCGATCTCATCATATCAATTGTATTTCTCGTCAGTCTACTCACTACTAATATTAATAAAATTTTATTGTCATCTACGTATACGACAGAACTTATAGTTCTACCTATACATGTAACATGCCATACAATCAATTATTATTTATAAAGATCTTTCACTTTTCTTCTTCATTAATAGCATATTGAATATAAATAAATTCATCTTTCAAATTATCACATATTATATTGATCTCCTTCGTACCAGCACTTCAATACGACACACAACCTACCTACCCACCACTTCCTCCCTCACCCCATACTCTGAACGAATATGCTATTGACATCTGCATAATGACTATTGTCCCTTTATTGTCAATCGCTTCGTTGCTTTCAGTGTCTTGTTCATGTGAGAATCTTACATTTATCGTAATAATATTACTCACTTTTATGTCATCTTCTCGAGTACTGTTGTCAGTATTTGTTCGCTTCTGTATTCTTATACGCGTATTTACAATCATTTTTTTTCCTTACATTTTTAGTAACGTATGATATATGTGTATGTTAAATCTTGAATCCACTGGGAACGTTAGTAGGCCTCATATTTCTAATTGAGGGTAGACGTGAGTTTAGCGGGTGAGGAGATTGTTCTCGTACATTCACTTTATTGTAGCACTCGATCACGAAATACAGTAAGGACATTGAATAGCAGCCCATGATTAATAATTTTAAATAAGACACTCCACCGAACACGTGGTGCTCACACGAGACGATCCGCGACAACTCTGCTCGTCAACGACGACGTTCCATTTTTAAAGGAACTCACGAACGAATGAACGAACAATAATCATCTAGGGAAGGGATAAAACCATTGTCACCCGTGATCCTTGTCTATGACTTGTGACATGAAAGTAATCGACTAAAATCAATCATTCAATCGCGTTTTTATTATTTTAAAGTGTCAATGATTCCCATCCCTGCGGTCACCGGTCGCACGCGCCAGTGCCCGGTGTTGCGTCAGTGTCTTACCTTCAGACACTTAACAGTGTTGCCAGCTAAAATAATCGATACGCCGGCACGGCCATACTGACAATCGCACGTCCCTGTGCGATCACTCACCTCTACAGGTCTCGTACTCCTCGTCAATCAGAGAGAAAAAAATATCGCTCGTCCATCACTGACTCGCTACCAATTCATGACACCTGTTTAAAAAGATCTCGATCTTTACCCCTCGCATCTAAATTAAACACACTGGGCGTCCACCTGACCTCAGGCGTCCCTTCGACCATCCACCAACTCGCATGGTGTATCGGACCTGACCACCCGTCAGCGCCCCTTCCACCAATCACACACACACACACACACTGGGCAGACAACTGACCTCAGGCGTCCCTTCGACCGATCACCAACTCACATGGTGCCTCGGACCGGACAACCATCAGCGTCTCTTCCACCAGTCTCATCGCGTAGTCTGATCAGGTGCATCGATCCGGTTTACAGACCAGCTCCATTTTTCAGATACGCGACTACCAACTACCCATCAACCCTACTATAAATCGCGAAGTCTGATCAGGTGCATCGATCCGGTTTACAGACCAGCCCCATTTTTCAGATACGCGCCTATTAACTACCCATCAATAAGGCTACATACCGCGTAGTCTGATCAGAGGCATCGATCCGTTTTCCAGACCAGCCCCCTTTTTCAGACACGTGCCAACCGAGTACCCATCCAGTGTACGCTCGCTACGTTACGTACGCACGCTCTGGATCGATACTCTACGTTCTCTGGATCGGTTCTCGATAAAAGAACAGAATATACACAAATGAATTGCGCAACTGAAATAACAATTGGCCGGACACGTTTTCCGAAGAAACTACGATAGATGAAGTCATATAACTATTCTGGCGACCCTGAACAGGAAGTCGAAGTGTTGGTAGACCAGCTGCCAGGTGGTCGGAAGATATAAAGAAAGACTAGACACACCGCATCCAGAAGCGTATGGAAAACCATGTAGGAAGCATATATCCAACAGTGGATGCAAATATGCCGAGGAAGAAGAAGAAAGAAGAAGAGTGCACAAACGTTATCAACTCACCTTTAGTACTCGTCATGTTCGGAGGCGGAGGCTAAAGTATGTAAACTAGATGTCGATGCTGCATCACTTTCCTCATAGGATATTATGTCCATTGTCATGACTATAGATTTCAAATTTCATGAGCATACTTACAGCTTAGGTTAGACCCACCAACGTCTCTCAGCTCGTCTCTATAATGATCTGGTACCTTGACACTAATAGAACCTTACCTTTGAACTTTTACTGTAGTTTGGTTTGGTTACACTCGCTATCCTTGTTAAAGACGAAATTGCCTGCACTGAATGGACTCACTATTGCTCTACTTCGGATGAAGCATTCTACCTCTGACGTATAGTCTTTTGATATTCTACATTGCTCGTTTGTAAAGCATTAATTCCGCAGGGGAGTAGCCTGTTACTCTGGATCTAGTGGTATTAAAGGCAAGCTGAACTTACAGAAGTTTTGTTTGGTTTGATCTCTACTATTGTGAGTAGACATTTTAGAGTACGCATTATACGCTTAGCGTTAGCCCTACCGGAACCAGTACTGATAAGGTGAAGCTGTACACTATGCCCACATCAACACCGTTTGAAGTTTGCACCTATATAACACCTACGTTAGTCTGCTTTTACACGCTTCGGTGCACCAAATAGGCAAACAGCCCTCTTGAGAGATTGGATTAAGGTAGAAGCATCGAGAGATGCCGAGTAATGAAAGACACGCACATCATCATCGTCTTTACCGCCCAATCCCCCCGCAATATCTATGTGAATCGCATGTCAGGACCCGTGTCCTTAGGCATTGATGAAAGCCAACTTGCCAAGCCTAAAGGCCCCAGGCGACCGGAAACAACCACCAAGGGCAAGCAACGACGGCGCGGCCAGAACCGGACGGGCGACCACCCGTGGCACGACACGCCACGAGCGCCACCGCAACCCAAAGGCCACGCCAAGCAGCCAGTCCCGGCTGCCGCCACAAGACAGCATCCGCAAAGCCCAGCTGGAGGCCCTCCAGAAAAACACCATCCAACGGCAAGACCACGCAGCCACAATGCGTTCCAAAAGTCCACAACCAGGGCGGTGACGCACGGCGTCAATCCTCCCCAAGAGGAGACCCGAGCCCAGCAACGGAAACCACGGGCTGCTGACGAAACTTGTTGGGACCCGGAGCAGTCTTTCGAAGCGTTGCATACTGTACAAGAATCAATAAACTTACGTACCTACTTGGTCATCTCTGGAAACCAATAATGCTCAAATAGTTCTTAGTTTCTTAATTTCCGAAGGAACATGATTAATTAAGGTCCACGTTAAGGATCACGGAGCTATTGGTAACCGGAAACTGGTTACCCTTACGCACATCATGGTGCGAGTAGTCCGAGGTTTCTTTGTTCTTATTTTTGTTAATGAGGTCACGAATTTCGATATCACGATTTTGTTCTACCGCTAACTACCCTTAATAAAGTTAACAGTCAGCGCCATCACGCGAAGAAACACTGAACCACGAAGAACACACGGTATGAACTACACGGAGCAACTACCAATCTTGAATCGCGACGGAGAAACTCTCGCGCGAACCAGCACACACACTACATCCCAACACCAACCGCTGTGCAGCAGCCCACCAGGCACGACCACCTCGCCTGGTCGGAGGATCCCCCCTCTGTGTCGGAGGAACACGACACCCGGTCCTCTACAGTATTCTAATATTACGTTTACAGTTTCATCTGATAATGTACTGGCATTAGAGTCATCACAAACTGTATTTGGGATTGGATGTCTAGACAAGAAATCAGCATGTGACTTGTTGGCACCTTATGCACAATATTGACTCCTGTAGAAATACCCACCACTAATGGTGTATGCTGTGTAATGCTGCCCATACAAACACTGTTTAAAGACCTCGACTACTCAGGTGACTATGATAGTTTCTAGTTCCTACGAATGAAATCGCGATTCTGCGTCAGTCGTTCGTCAACTAAAATATGACACTAAGATATGACAACATGTAGCAAACCATTCTTTCTTTGAATGATTATGGCCCCATAACCGTTAGAACTGGCATCAGTGTGAAACTCAATAGCTGCCGCTTCACGATCTAATATTGTTAGTACAGACTCCTGAGCTCAGTATTTGAACAGTTTTCTTGTAAATATTGTCATGTAGGTCCGTCCACCTTATTGTCCCCTTCAGTGAATAAAGTGGGCCTACCATACGAGTATTATTTGGGTATAAAGTTTCTGAAGTAGGAGACAAGGCCCAAGAACTGTCTATTCTGAGTAGCAATCTTCGGGGTAGGAGAATCGACCACTTCTCCTGCTCTAACTACATGATCCACAAAATGTACTCCTACATTTCTATAAAAAAGGAAAACTGCGTCTGCCAATGCTCTCAGGGTTAAAGCAACGTTCCAGACAATGGGAATGATTATCAGAGAAACCAAGTCCATAATCAAGGTAACCCAGCGCAACGCTAATTCCAAGTTTATAACTAAGCCTTGTTGATACACCTTTGATAGACTGCAGCCGAATTTCTAAGATCAAAGGGCTTAGTTAGATACCCATATTGACCATCTTGTGAGGGTGAGGAACTACCGTAAATAACTTACGCTTCTAGGAGGGCTGAAACTTTTTCGTCTTTGAACATTCTTATATTGATCAATAGGGTCTACCCGTAAATCTCCTGTAAAGACGCGATGCCCTGGTAAACCATCGATAAAGAATTCAGAATATTTTCGTAACTAAATAATAAGATTTTTGATTTGATTTTGTACACACAGTTTAAGTCAGTATCTATATCCTCAAGAGCTTAGCTTACTTTTGGGTATGCTTTTCGCTGAAACTCACTTCCTATTGTAGAAAACAAAAAATCAATACGGTTAATTTGCACACTGACGTACTCGTTTTAAAAAAATCACTGCCTATAGAATTACTTTACCGTTTATCGTTACATTCGGCACAACGTAAAATAGTAACGTAATCGTGATATGTTATATGCGAACGAGATTTTGTATTTGCGAGAAACATCTTACGGTTCCCTTTTTTTTTTTTTTTTCTTTTTTTTTTTTTTTTTAATTACCCCCGATACTACGACACTGTGTAAAATAATAACGAACAAGCATGGCCACTATCAACGAGAAAATAAAAAGAAACGATCTCACCGGATTCTGCGTTGCTTTTGCTCCTCGTCGATTCATGTTTACAGATGTGCACCTCCTTAATTGTTGTAACTCCGAACCCTTGCGCTCTTCACAAACCGACGCGACATATCCAGCCTGTCCGCATACATAGCTGAGATCTGTCCGAAGTCTCATTTAGACGGCTCTTCAGAACCCTCTCGCTGTTCGCGACACTCGATAGAGAAAATCATGTGCCAAAACGCTGAAATATCGTCGTGGTCAAAACAAATCAGCCTTACGGTAATGTTAAATTCCGATTGTTGCGGATTAGCGGTCGCCAGTAATTGAGATTTTCATCACCATGTTTTTGTAAACAGTTTGATAGTCCGGGCTGCTCACTGCTGTTCACTTTACACTATTCTCCTCAGGTGGTTACCCTGCGTATCCCACTTCTGATGTTAAATCTTGAATCCACTGGGAACGTTAGTAGGCCTCATATTTCTAATTGAGGGTAGACGTGAGTTTAGCGGGTGAGGAGATTGTTCTCGTACATTCACTTTATTGTAGCACTCGATCACGAAATACAGTAAGGACATTGAATAGCAGCCCATGATTAATAATTTTAAATAAGACACTCCACCGAACACGTGGTGCTCACACGAGACGATCCGCGACAACTCTGCTCGTCAACGACGACGTTCCATTTTTAAAGGAACTCACGAACGAATGAACGAACAATAATCATCTAGGGAAGGGATAAAACCATTGTCACCCGTGATCCTTGTCTATGACTTGTGACATGAAAGTAATCGACTAAAATCAATCATTCAATCGCGTTTTTATTATTTTAAAGTGTCAATGATTCCCATCCCTGCGGTCACCGGTCGCACGCGCCAGTGCCCGGTGTTGCGTCAGTGTCTTACCTTCAGACACTTAACAGTGTTGCCAGCTAAAATAATCGATACGCCGGCATGTATGATAATATTATTAGTATGTTTTTACTAGTAAAAATTGGTGTGTAAATTGTGTTTGCACTAAATCTAGTACACAGACGACTTTCAATGCGACTCTCCTCCTTATATAATCATTAAAATTAATTGGAGGACTTGTAAATATCCAAATATTAGATGACCTATGTTTTTAATACCTATTATTATCAGATTTTAATACCTATTTTACTAATTACACTTGTGTTATCAGTGAAATTAGTAATATACAAATGATTCGAAACCATGTTGACTATAATACTCTCTGTTATTACAAGATGTAGATTTTAAAAAAATTCAATAGAAAGCTACATTTACAATACGATAATAGAAAAAAAATCATGTTTATATATGTAAAACGTTTGTTAATTTAAGACAATGAAATAACAATGGCAACATGTAATTCTCTGACACTTAACAAACTTGGATGTATTTAAGGCATATTCCACAAATTGGCGGCATACTGTAGCCCTTTGAATTTCTTTAATTTATATCTGAATATTCAAACTTATTACTTATAAAAATAACTCGGAGTATTTCCTACAATAATATTTATATATTCCATAAATTCTGACATAAATCAATCCCCGAGTCGATTTCTTGTTTGTAGAATAATATAACTTTTTCAATTGGTTCAAAAGTGAAGTTAAGAATATCATTTTTTTACATATTTTATAAATAACTAGGTATTATCAATATTGTAGAGGCATAGTCATAATTGGGGCTAAGATCCGTAAATAAAGATTAAAAGAAGACACATACGCACAGCAATATAATTATACATATTTCTGTATATATTTATAGATTCGCCATATCCGTCTGTCCGTCTTCGACCTACCGCCCAAAAGGTTGGTGCTAGAAAGATGAAACCTTGCATGAATATGTGTTGTAATTACGTTAACAAAGTGCCATGATAAAATTATGAAAAATATTTTCAGTTGGGGTACCTCCCCTACACGTAAAGTGGGGATGATTTTATTTCTCGCTTCTACCCCCATCGTGTGGGGTATCATTAGATAGATATTTTCAAAAAATTGAGATAGCTATAGCGGTTTGATAACTTTTTTATTTCAGGAGTTAAAGGGGCCTAACTTGCAAAATGCACTTACTTGAAAAACATCGTGAAATAACAAAAAAATAAATAAATAATAAGTAAACATAACTAATTATCTCTGGGATACGATTTGAAATATACTTACCATTATGGGTAACTACGGTAACCTATTATATGAGTGGCCTACCTATTTAATCCGTTATTATATACACAGAAACAAGACAATCTGCATTATTATTACTTTCTGTTACATTTACGAAAGGAAATCAATTTGAATTTAATTACATGTATGTAAAATAACTAAAAATTTAGCAACATTCAAAAACTCTCAGACTCGCGTGAGCGTTTTATATAGGTACAGCTCGGTTCTGTTTTTACAAAATGTTTTTTTACTGTTTTTACCATTTTGGACGCTGTCAAACGCTTTCCAAATATGCCATGTCAGTATGACTTTTTATTTTTTTCAGTTGTTACATGTTGTCCAGAAAATCTACATCTAAATACTTTATTTAAAATCTAGTTGGGTCTGAATCCGCTGTATATTATACCGATTTAATATGACCTTTAATATTTTACCGTAAGTTGATAGAATCCTAATCAGTTCGTACTGTGTGATTGCCGCTTGGTTTAAAGTTACCGTTGGTAATAGCTGTAGTTTCTACAAAGCTTGAATTAAAGATTTTTGACAGAACATCACGTTTTTCACAAGTTATATTTTTGGACAGGAAATGAATATTTACTTTTAACCAGAGTCAATACTCACTCACTTAAAATTAGTTTCTGAGTGACCAACATACTTTTCCCTTTGGCTCCTCGGCAGAACAGGAGCGAGGAGTATATGTTGTTTCCACTAAAAACACCCCTAATCAAGCTCTAGAGCCCTGCTCCGAGAGGACACGGACCACGTTATTGAAGGTCCTCTCCAAATCGTCGCCAGGCCAATTATCAGGTCCTATCCCAGGGGAAACCTTTACCGTTCTTGCTTCCCCCATTGCTGAATTCTATACGCAACCAGAGTTCCCCATCCTCCCATCAATAGTTTCCTACCGCCGGCGTCTTCTTTGTTCAAGATTTACCCTCTCCCTATCCCGTTCAGATGTCTCTTTCTGGAGCGTTAATGCTTCACAGAAAGAGACCACTGCGCCCAACCTCTCCTCTCCCGCCAGCATGGCAGCAATGACAGCTTTATACTATGTATTATATTCCACATAATGTTAAAGACATAAATTTAATTTGACTGAATAAAAAGAAAATAAGACCTATGATCACTGTTGCTCAAGTATATATCACCGATATTTTTTGTTACAGTGCCTCCTCATCAGCTGATACTGTACGACAAGTCCGGACGGGATGTGTCTGGCGTGGTGGGGCCTCTAGAGGAAGGCAACGAATTAGTCCTTGTTTGTGAAGTTAGAGGAGGTAAGATTTTGTTTTAGGAATAACGAAAACCGTTTGCTAAATAAGAAAAAATTCTAATTGTCAAATTAATATTAAAATTAACTCTTTGCAAAGCAAATACGAATTTTATGTAAAAACCTAAATGGCAAATTGACATTGATCGTAACAGTGAACATGTATATTGAACTCGCTATTAAATTGTCATAAATTGGCGATAATAAACTGTACATATTCTGTAAAACGTTACTTTTTCAGTGATTTATTAGCGTTTCCGCAGCACTTTTGCTAAGGAAAAGCCTATATATAGCAGTACATTGTTAAAAACTATTGATGATTAGCGTGTTACTATGGCGATAACCATTCTCTGCTCTCCAAGTTCTCAAGCATTGTCAGAGTAATATCATTCCCTCCTTCACTTATACAATGGACAGATAAGGACAGAACGTCGTTTATATTCTAGGTAACTTTTGCTTAAACTACAGGAAGGGACTTAATGGGTTAGTTTCGTTTTCCAGAATACATTAGGAACATGTATTGAGTGGGCTGAACTTTTCGTAACTAGGTTAGCGTTTGAATCTATAAATACTTCATACTACACAGGTTGTATTTGTAATTGGAAGGGCCTGGTTACGAAGTCGAGAACTTAAAGGTATTAGAGTTTTTTTCCTTCCAATTTTTACGTCAAGACAAGATGAAAATTACAATGTAAACCTCAGTTTTATTTATTCATAAATAGTCATCGAGTTGCTTTCTTTCACCAAATATGTTTATTTTTGTTACAATTTTACAATTATTAGGAACGTAATTAATTGATTATGATAAAAAATAGGTATTTTAATGTTCGTTATTTTTAAATCAAACAAATGACGGGGATCACAATGTGTTAAAAGTCAGAACAAAATATAACAGTGCCGTATAAATTTAGAAAAAGTGCTTCCTTAATCCTTCCTTTGGTACTCACATTCAGTATTTGACACAAAGGGATTCATTTATATCTATTACAAGAAACAAACCAACCGAACATACGCTGTTCTTTACTGTGGAATCTATCCCTACATTGTTGAACAAAAACCTCTAACGAAATTAGTACAGAGTGTCTATTATTTTTAATAGACAAGGTAATAAAGAAAAATTGGAGGCGAGTCGAGGCCTTAATGCTTTTCTAATTATCGTGTAAGATTCCTGTAAGTGGGTGATGCGGCATTTATTTTAAAATGTAATATGAAAGCTCAATAATAATAATTACTACTAATTGTTGTTGTACACTACCATCGTGATGGCAACGAGTAAGGTCGCTGATTATTGTTATAGAAGATTATCCACATTGCTACCAATAGTAAAATCTCTTTATCTATTTAATGCTAGGGAATTAAAACCTTAATTTTTTCATACATTTGTTATTTCACTTAACCGATATACGCTTGCTTTAAGGTAAGGCATATAGGCTATGGCGGACATCATTGTCATGACTAATAAGTTAACTTAATATTCATGAAAATGATGTTCTTCTAGACGGCTTCAACCACGGCGGCCAGTTTCAACGGATACCGGTCATCTGCGCAGGAGATATTTTAATGCAGGTGCACTCTCTGTTCTCTCACTCTGAAGATCCAATGGGATGGCTATCCCTCGGCTATCAGGCGTAAGACTGACAGATTCACATTATCTACGAGTCACTTGGGTTACCCAAACACCCAAACTTACACCCAATATGGGTGTGCTGGGCTAGAAATATCTATAACTTAAAAATTCAAGATTACTTTCTAACCTCACCCGGAATTCGAATCCATGACCTCTTGAGCCGCAGTCAAATGTGCCAAAGGCTAGATAGTAGTATTATATTCTTTGAAAATATAGATCTCTATAAAATACAATAACAACTATTTTGTGTCCAAACTCGAGTCTTAGATAAGAAATAATTTATTAATTCTATTCAAATATTTAAACCAATCTTCCTGATTTCTAAAATTTTATTGAATTTACCATCATATCAATCCACTGTTGGATATAAATCTTTCCCATTTCACAACGCTCTGATGGACAATACTTTTCTTTCATCGTATAAAAAGTAGTATTTTTTTAAATATTCATCCCGCAAGCCTAGTATTATTTCATATATTGTGCTGTCGGAATTTTAAAGTGCTTGACATTTTGTAAACTATTTACTTTCACGTATGAATATAAATATTGTTACAGTTATATTTCAATGTAATAATTTATTTTAAAGTAATAATTTCAGTCTATACAGGAAGCGTCCTTCAGGAGACTATCCGGTTCAAAAGTCGGGTTAATTGCTTTAACAGTTTACTTCCCGCACTCTGAGCAATAGATCCTTGTTATCTCGCGAACATTTATAACAGTCGTTACAACAAACCTAAATCTATTTACTTTAGAAGGTCAGATCTCGATCGGTTGGCCAAATTCTAGTAAAGTTCCTCGAGATTTCAAATACTTTAAACGACTGTAACTTAAATTTGTCGTCAACAAACTGTCTAAATAAAGACATGTTCACAAATCACTACAGTATCAGTCAAGAAATAAGCATAAGTTTTACCCCAAGTAGGAGATGAGAAATTAAAGCGATTACTTTGATATATCGCTCTTAAACTTACCGATAAGTCACTCTGTGAGAGATCGGCTCCAAATGGCACCCGCTGTAAAGTTATCCATTGCCTCGGGATACGCCAATAGGGGGAATAAGGGGCGGGTGGCGCCAAAACATTTTGCAAACTTTATATCAATTATCTTCGTAACAATCTATTCGTTTTATTATATTCCGCTTATTGTGCCAGCTTAATTAGCACTCCAATTGGATTTTTAAATTTATTTTGTTGTTAGCTTTATTTATTTGATATTGTTTTAAAGGTGAATTTTAAGAAATAGTTTAATTGATTTCAATTTGTTAATAAAATTTCAAGTGATTAAACCTGTTTGAAAATTTGAACATCTATAAATATGAAATATTTTCTTTTACTCTTTGTTTATGTATGATATTTAAGCCTATCAAAGTAACTCTACTCTGCCTGTTGGAAAGCAAGTATTTACATATTACTTATTATAATTCAGTATTTTGAACACATAGTATTAACATAACAACAACAGCATATTTGCTTCAATTGGTGAATGTAATAACAGCCACAGAAGTCTTTTCATTTAACTCATTTGAGTAAAATTATTATTTAAGGTAGAAAAGTGGAACATAGAAACTCCCACTTTATGAAGTTAGTTAGAAAGCGTGGCTAACAACAAAAAATTGCTTCTAGTTTAAACCTCACTATCGATAAGAACTAAATTTTACACATTTTACACAGCCACAAAAAATAAAATGTATGAGATAACTATTTGAAGACGTAAACAATAATATTGTTATTGTCACTGTAAAGTAATATCAACTTTTTTTAATTTATAGCATCCTGAATCCAAGCTTGACGTAGGTCGAAAAATATGTTATTTGTCAAAGCTGTACAGCCGGTCATTAGCCGACCTGTCAATTTGTAGTGACCAGTACCGGATTATCCATCAAACGAGTGTGCTCTAGTTTTCTGGCTTCAACGACCTCTTTTATGTTAGGAAAAAATGTTTCAAGACAACTTTACACAAGAAACATACCGTACAAAATATAATGTAGTATACATTTCTAACATAAAATGAAACGGAGCGAGTATCACAAAAGTAAAAGAATGTTCAAAAAAGACTAACAACGGCTACATTTTAGGTTTATTTTATTATTCGAAAAATAAAGAAAGAAAGGGCCTGAGAAGTGAGTGTACTTCACTAAATAAATAAAGTGTCTAAGGCAAACAAAAAGAGCTCAAGGAGAATTGAAAGTTGATGCCTTCCCTTTACATTATGTTTAGAGGCTGTGAAGACACATGTCGATCCACACTTATGCGATTGATTGATTACAGCCAAGCCTTAGTTATGTATGAGGTTCCTTCGTTTAACGCTGTTCTCGTACTTCCATGTCACATAAACGCCTGAATGAAATCGTGTGAATGGTTTGCTACTGGTATTCATTTATTATTATTGTTGGGTTATAAAGTATTCGATTTATGAGATATTGAGGATTACAGGGTAATAGATAACTTACAAGTAAAATGTGTTAACCACTAAATTAAATTTCTAGTTTTAAAGCCGTCTGGAGAACAAGCTGGATAAGAGTATAAATTGGGATGCAATTACAGCTATATTTTTGTGTTTACGATTCACCAGTTACGGTTTCACGTTCATAAAATATACTCTTTTTAAATAGGTGCATGCTCACGTCATCAACTAAGAAAGATCTTTACATAAAACATATTTTAGTCCATTATGTCGTATTATTATCATTCCGTATTGTATTCCGTATAATATGTATATTTTTTTTAAATAGAGTATGTATATGTAATTATATCAGTTGTCTAGTGTTCATAAGAATAGCTCTGTTTAGTTTGGGACTAGATGGCGTTGTGTGTAAGGAGTCCGAAATAATTATTTATTGATTTATTTATTGAATACTTTCTATTCGTAAACCCATACCATGAATTGAGAACAACAGCTATTTTTTATGAATCTATCATAAAAAATCCTGGATACGAAACTACATACACTAGACCTACTACACAGAAATTACAACATTTTAATTGCCATTTTGAAACATTTTAGCAGTTGTTATAGTTGTGGTAAAGAAATGACCATTTATAGTAATCGCTAACAGTAATCTAAGATCTGCATTAAAACGAAATAACAGTAAGGGTCAAGAAAGCTAAGCCGGTTTTGCAAAATACGTATGCGTGAGTTCAACCTTACTCGTGGCACGAAGAGGAAATAAAACATTTTATATTTATTTTAATTATTTCCTCTTGAGTTAGTGGAAAATGGTAATGCCGTAACCAGCTAGCCGCTCAATATATTTAAATCTACAAATTGTCTTTACACCTAACAAATTGGTTCACAATAAAAAAATTGTAACGTGTGGATTACGTGGATTACTGTCAGTATGGTGATGAATTAAGAATTGACAATAACCACCCCTATTCATCCCGTGGGTGTCGTAATAGGTGACTAAGGAATGAAATTAAAAACCCTTATAAATTCGTCATATCCGTCCGTCCATCCTTGTCTTATCGCCCAAACGGTTGGTGCTAGAAAGATGAAACTTTGCATGAATATGTGTTGTAATTACGTCGACAAAGTGCCACAATAAAATCACCAAAAAATATATTATTTGGGGTACCTGAAGTGGGGATGATTATGAATGAAGCTGTAATACAATTAGAAATATTATTTTAACGGTCAGTGCAACTTACAGATTTAACATATAATAAATAAGAGTATGTCAGGTATTCCTACGTCAAATAATATTTGAAGTAAATGATAGAATTCATACAAAGATAAACTTGGCCAGCATATTTCAGATATGAGTCTACTATCGAGCACGTAATATTCGGACAGTCTTTATCTCGTTGAGATTTAGACGTGATTATAAGCGTTGTAGCGATAGTTTTTAGGATATATAATGACTCGACACATAAGTCGCTATAAATGGTGACCCCGACGACTGAATAAGCATGACCCGTACCTTTGAACAATGAAGAAACAACTAATCGCGCCTTTTTTAGGACAATATATAGTGAACTCTTATGGCAGTATTGCTTAAAGGGCCAGCCGCGTTTATGGTTCACGCAGTGAGGCTATCGTCGCGTCGCTCCTCAAAAACAGTAACCGTCTTTCAAGTCTCGGCTTCAACAGGGATACCACACGCAGGACGTTCACTTTTTAAAGGAAGCCCTTTCAAATGAGACCCCACGTAGAGTACGACAACTTGACTTGATTGCACGGTATAAGCACAGATATCAGGTATATCAAAATGAAGTTACTGACGCTTTATCACGAATAATTGGAGTAATCTCTATGCTTTCAACGCTTGATAACGACGAGCTTTGATGATGACGATGATTCATAATTAAAGAAGGTAAGGCTTATTAGCAAGTTGTAAAAACGAAAAGTGGCTATTTCACTATTTTTGCCCACTAAGCGTTTTCCTCAAGTACATATTGCATCTGATTATTGTGTATAGTTTTTAACCCGCCGTCACTCGCGCGGGGTGCTGTCAGCACCCCACGCATTTTTGAAAGTAAAAATGAGTAATAATTTCTCTAGTTACACATCCGCGCGTCTCAGTACCTTCAAGTGACCTTTAAAACAGTCGACAAGGGGCGAGAGGGGTAGTGTTGTGCCAGCGGTTGCAACGTAAGGACGTGTTAAACTTTGTATGGGGTGGTCACGACACCCCGCGAGCGCTCGTGTTATACTTTTGCGGAGGTTACTTTACAGCAAGGTACGTGTTTTCAATTATTTTGTTAGAGTAAATTATTTAATTGTAACCTTACTTACTATGGTATAAATAGTGGTGTTTATCGAAGCATACATTTAATGGGTTTTTTTTCAAATTTAGTATTATTATTTTTCATTTTGTTTTCAGATGAGTTGGAAATAAGAGCAAGCGAGATTGTCAGCTTCGTTAGAAGAAATAGAAGGATAACGAAGACAATGTTGCAGAGGAAACTGATGCCAGCATGGATGAAGATTTTGTTCAGGAATCTGATCATGATTCTTTGTCAGAACAGGATGCTTCATAGGTTGAAAAGTCTGAAGTAGAAGAGGCTAAAACCGAGGATCATCAACGTGATTACATCGGAAAAGATAAAGTTACTAAGTAGCACAAAGTCAAGGGTCGTACTTCAATTAGAAGCCGCAATTTCAATTATCTACAATTGGAATATAACGCAATCGCAACCTAATATTGAAAAGGCCTGAATTTTTGGAATCATTGGGTTTGAGCATGCTTCAAGGTCACCTTGAAAAAAGATCTTTACAAATAGGGTTACCCAAAGCACTCAAGAGGATGTTGAATGCTTCTGGATCAAGCACCGAAGGAATGGCACTAACAAAAAAGTAGCGCTGTATAGTTTGTCCGCTCTCTAAACATTGAGTCACTGCAATTTTTGCAAATAAACCATGGGTCAAAAACACATGAAGTTAATTTGCACTTCTTGTTACGAAAAATAAGTTTTTTTTTATTAATTTTGTTAAATAATCCCTATATTTATGATTTTCAATGAGAAAGTTTATGTTAAAAACTAAGAAGATTTTTTTTTGCTGGTTCTTTGAGGAAAGATCTCAATGTTGTTACTGAAAAGACTGATTACTATAATGTATTGTACAATAGTAATAAAGTAGATTATTAAATTTACGTTTTTAATTTACATACGTCATACAACACTAAATAATAAAATTCTGTTATATTTCCATTAACTGATATTATATATATAAAAATGTACATTGACTGTGTGGGGTGGCTACAGCACCCCGCGAGTGTTCACGAGGCTAAAAACCGCGCGAGTGACCGAGGGTTAATTTTATAAGTGTAATCTTGAGCAACATCCGTCTTCTATTCAATGGTCCGGGTGACTCTGTTCGTATAGCTGTTTTATCTTACAATCCAATTATTCAATTAGATATGCTAGAATAATTGTTTTCAGTATTCGGTCAAATTACTTTAACCCTGGATCAGAAAGATACGATGACTACAGTTTAAAGATGTGAATATTGAAAAGTGTATGTATACATACTGAAAAAAACTAAAATTAATTTTATATTATAACTAGCTGATGCCCGTGGCTATACAGAGTTGAAGTAAACTTAATACAAATGAATGAAGCCAACAGTTCTTAGGCCTAATGCCATGCCCTTATACTCCCTACCTTAATTTAATCTATCTATTGATCGAATTCCCTCTTGCCAACTCAATCTACCTAGTAAAATTAAATTATAATTCACAATTGACTTTACTTAAGGTACACAAATATTGTTAATAACTGAAATTTAGTTTACGAAACTCCCTTACTTTGATTATGAAAGTTTCAAATGTATACGAACAAACTAAAGGCAATATTCAGACACAGCCTTGATAATAGTTGTGTCAACATTCAGTTGGTAAGTTATAATATGATTTAGAGTGGAAAACCTTCTTATATAAATCGCGTCTAATCCTCCACAGCGCTTAATGTTTCAAGGCGGAATTATGCATAACCCAAGGGATTAGTTGCTTGTCATCTCTGTCGCACCAGAACGGCTCAGCTAGATCATTTTCATGGTCGAATATGCGGACAAACATTTAGATATTTACCCAAAGGAAATAGCTCTTGTCCTAATGGTCTTTAATTAATTTGGGTCTGAGATAATTTACTCTTTTTCATGCTCTTAGCACGACATTTATATATGCTCGTCAAATTTATTAGATATCACAATAAGTACATATTTCTTTGATAGTTTTAGACTTAGTTTTCTTATTAGACTTAGTTTCCAACTTATTACTAGAACGTACTGTAAATAGATTTTTTTTTTCGGTCTTCTTATACATACCAGACAATTGACATAAATACATAAACATACATTTTTTAATGAAAACAAATTATACATAGAAAATACAAACTTCATTAACAGTCTGTATAACTTTTCCAATTTGTGCAAAAAAAACAAAATATTTATTAGCATCGTTTGCCATTATTGGTAAAGGCACTTTGCTAGTCTGGAACGGTGTACATCTCAATGTTCTGTGGCGAAAAGCAAATTCAAGTTGGTAGGAACAAGTAAGTTTGTTGGAATAAGTGACGTAGAATGATCAATAGGGCGGGGGCCAAACTCGGCCGCCGCGATAACGTAATTACCGGCAAAGCCTCACCCAACGAGCGACCTGAGCCATCTCTACATTGTTTCTTGTCCATAATCTATTGGGTTATTTTATGTATCATGATTTTCCATTACAGCGGGAAATTTGAGGGCTACCAAAATGGGATGCGTTACCGCAAGTTATATAGCTTTGTCAAGGAAATATGAAATGACAGCTTTCGGGCCTATTCTTTGTTTTCCCACTTTGTTTGTTTCATATAATATTTTGAGAAATATTGTAGATGTGAGAGCTGTTTCAGATTTATTTACGTAAATAATTATGAATTTTATAAGTCAATGGCTATATTTTCCATATTCATAAATACGTAATCTGTTAAATTGTGATCGTGGTCAGTATAAAACATTATCGTCATATTCAACATAAACGCGGGCCTCGTAGTTGATATTTCTATAAACAGAGCCAGAGAAACGTGTTATTGTATTGTACAAACTTAATAATCGTCGTATAGTAAGATATTGAGAAATTTATGTTGCACATAAAAAAAGATACACATCTTAGTGCATCAGAATAAAATGAACGAATGATATCCGGTAAACATTCAGTGTCCGGCCTCTCCGACCTAAATGTGCTATTTGGCCGTGTTCAGAATATAAAACCGGGCGGAATATATAAAAAAAATGTAGTTATAACTATCAACTTTTTAAAATATCTAATATACCTGCCACTTTACCTACGTGTAGGGGAGGTACCCGAAATAATCCTTTCTTTTCATATTTTTTGTAGCATTTCGTCGACGTAATTATAACACATATTCATGCAAAGTTTCATCTTTCTAGCACCAACCGTTTAGGAGGTAGGTTGGGACGGCCAGACGGATGGACGGACATGACGAATCTATTAGGATACCGAGTCATTAACTATGGAACCCTAAAAAACTACTTTATTTTTTTCATAAAGAAATATCTTTAGCAAACATGCAAGTATTAAGTGTCGACTCTCTTTCTATAATCTCCAATGTCTCTACTAATAAATAAATTAAAAAATATTTTTATCTAATATTTTATTTTGACTATGTGTCTTGGATGACATTTGTATGACGGAATTCCCTTACATTCGTTAGTTTTTTCAATAAAGTTTATGTTTGTAGTAAACAAACCTGGCTAGGGAAGCTGCTCATTCGCCTTTCTCAAAAAAGTCTGGCACACTTGAAAAAAAAATTCAAATTACCTATATACGGAAATATATACACAAATCATAATTTTATTACTAAAGCGGACTAGAAGCCATGTTTTCATATAATGAGATACCGCTACTTCGTATATTGTCACATAACATATATTTACGACTAAAACTTTAAACAATAGGGGATGTGGTAACACTCCTAGTTAGACTTGTGAAACTTTAATCCCAGTGTGTATTAAATAATATGATGGTAATATATGGTATCTTGTACTATGTGGGATTCACATTTATTATATAAATTACGATATATTTGTGTATAAACAATGGGCAGCTCTCTTTTGTTGCTCTTTTATCTGTTCTAATAAATAAAATGAAAGCGTCTGGTTGTAATGTCAAAATAACAATAAATCCACTAAATGCAAATGAATGTATAAAATGTACTTACACTAATATAATATTTTACTAAACTTTTGTCTATATATCTGTTTGTTTCGGATAATCTCGGGAATGGCTGTAGAGATTTCATCGGGATTTTCATTAGCTACTTTTTCACCTACTTTATTAAACTAGCTTCGCCTCCTGGCGTTAACCGCGTTTGTAGTTGTAGACGTTTAAGTATGAAAATTAGTTTTGAAGCGACTACTGATCTAGAGATCTCGGGTTTAAATCCCGGGTCGTCCCAAAAGTGTAGTTGGGTTTTTCTTACAGAAAATTCTTAATAACAGCCAGGAGTATGTACATTTGCACTCACCAACGAAATACGATAGTAAGAATACTATCATTATTAGGATGGTTTTCTGAGGGTAGTACTGCCCGGGTCGAACCGGCCCATTCGTGATAAAATTAGCGTGGCTCTACTACCTACTACTAACTACGTATTTTTACCTACCATTATAGGTAACTACGAAACCCTTTACTATTTTTTTTTTTTTTTTTTTTTTAAAGACAACTCCCGCATTAGGAATATAAATTCCTGTGTCGCGGGGGACTTTACAAACATACATGAAACGGACACAAAGAACACCCACACACTATGCGTGGCCAGACACGCACTTTGCCATTTTTTTCTTTCTATAGATGCACTATATAAGTTCAAGTTACTCTCGAGTTAAATGCGCAATGCATTAACTGTACCTACTGCTTCCCATTATACTAATCTAATGAAATTAGACGTGATGATGTTAATACGATGCTGGCTAAACATAAAAGTGATTTTGATCTAAGAAATAAACTGCCAATCCATTAAACTTATATTTTATAAAATACTAGCAGAGTGCAGTGCACTACTACTACTACTGTGTTACTCGCAGCTATTGTTGTAAATCGCGAGTAAAGCCGCAGAGAAAAGCTAGTCTAAAAACAATAGCCCATGTTACTTCTTAAGTCCTAAGCTATCTGCCGTGAAATTCCTGTCAATATTCCAGCCAACCGTTTCAGAGATTAGCCCGAACCAAAAGACAGACAATTACTTTTTGGATGTTTTCATCAAAAAAGTAATTGGTATTATCAAGGTATAATACCAAAGGAACGGTACTGTCAACGGTATTCAATACCGTATTTACTTCCATATGCATTTAGTAAAAAACTGATCATTTGATGATATAAACAGACACTCCAATTTTTTGGTATAGATACCAACTTCTAATCAGGTCAGGGCCCATTGACAACATAATAATTTATTAAATTGAAACTGGAACGAGCTTCTCCGATGTAGCTCTTTTGCCCTCCTGTTAATAATGCATGGTCTGCTAAAGAGCTCTTACCTTCCGATTGTTTTTTTTATGTTTTTATGAGTATTTTCCTTTTATTTTATTTGTAAACTGATATAATTATAAGTTATTATAATTGAATTATTTATACTTACATTAATACTAGATCGAGACTAAATTAAAGAGTTTTTGTGCCGAGCAGTCAAAAACAGTTATTCATCACTACCGAAGCACGCAATGTATACTCAGGAAAAAAATATTTTTATTTTATATTTGTGAGAACAAAACACTGTTTTTTTGTTAGGTATTCAAAAATTACAATTCTAAACATCGTGCTAAAATTTTACAAATATATATCTATCTTGTAGGTGAATTATAAAAAAAATGTAATCATTTTTTTCATAATTTCTTGAGATATCTACACATAAAGAAATATCGCTTGAATTATGGTTCGAGAATTCTCGGATAGAGAATTCAACATAATATCTATTTCAATTTAGATAAATAATTTAATAACGAGCTTGACTGAATAAAGATCAGTTCTCAAAGAAGGTAAATAAAAAGATTTTCATATTGTTACTACAAGTCTTCAGAAAGACTTTTAACATTCCTTTTCTTTAGTTAGGTTTTCTAATGTAACTATATATAAAAGTTCTAAATAGAATAACCACCATGTTTTTTGCTGTAAGCGTTTTTTGTTTTATATTCGCAATGAAATTGAAAAGGTTCCAATACCTTCTACTTTCCGACGTTTCGAACGGGTTATACCGCTTGTGGTCACGGGTAGACTGGCCGTTCGAAATGTCGGAAGGTAAA
This sequence comes from Phragmatobia fuliginosa, assembly GCA_932526445.1. Taxonomy (NCBI): domain Eukaryota; kingdom Metazoa; phylum Arthropoda; class Insecta; order Lepidoptera; family Erebidae; genus Phragmatobia; species Phragmatobia fuliginosa. Next base: position 9,156,746 of record OW052074.1, on the reverse strand, counting down.
AGGTAAAACTTAAGTATGTGTAAAAGTTGCGAAAGTCTTAAAATATATACAACCATTCTCAACTAATAACTTTACTGACAGAGCAACGTTTATATCGATATCATATCGATTAGTGACAATATACGGTACTCTATTTATTGACATTAAAAGTAATAGTACGATCAAGGAACGTGTCATCATGAACATTGGTGTCTCGGTTGTGGACTGGCAGAATTCCAACAGATGAAGTTTACCGCTGCCATACCACTTGTCTTTATAGCACCTACCACGTCCTGTACTATGGCGTTGAACATAATAAGTACGCATTACGCATTCATATAAATAATAAAATAATTCATACAATATTAAGGTGTCATTAAATTTCTTTAGACAGACTCACGCTTAGCACTGGCTATCAAATTATAATGGTTATGATGAAAAACTTATTGACTCTAAAGAAAATCATCCATCTAATTATAAAATTTCAGAAAAAGAGAAACAGAAATTTAAATGTTTTTAATTCATTGTTACATAACCCAAAAACTTATTTTACAAAGTTGTACCTTTATCAATAAATGCTACTTACATTGTGTACCTACATCGAAACGGAGTTAGGACTGTGTTAAAGCTTCTAAAATATGAGTATGAAACATTTTATTTTTATCTTATATTTTTCCACAGGTCGTCCAGCACCAACTGTAATGTGGCTCATAGACAACACACCAGCCCCTCAGTATATCGGAGAAAAGACCGATACACACGTGGTAGTCAACAGACTAGAGCTACCCCACGTGAAGAGGAATCATTTGAACACGACATTCAAGTGTCGTGCCTCTAACACAAATCTTGTTAGCCCACAAGAGAAGACTGTTAGACTAGAAATGAACTGTGAGTATAGAATATAATTTATACCCCCTTAAATCTCTTCCCTTCAAACAAATAACGACGAGATCCTATAAAGTTTTACAACCACTAATATTTCATTAGCTTAATAACATTAGCTCACACATATCTCATACACGACGATCTGATCAGAAACTACGCAGAGCCTGTACTATCGTAACCGGACTGTTGATAAACATACGATGATATATATTTCTAATTACGTACATAATGTTGACAAATTACAACCATATACAGTACAATTGATCGTGATAAAAATATAATATTTTTTCGCCTTTTATTTCTTCATAAATATTTTTATAACTATTCGTAATAAAACGTGGTTTAACTATTTTTAGAGCTCAGGTTATTGTAGACAAAATAGATTATTACAACCTACACAATTTTAAAAATTATGACACACAAGTATTGTAGGCCAAAAACGTTAGTGTATAAATCAGCTTGTCTAAGCTTACTGACCTACGCTTGACCTTTATAGGATAAGACCATTAGTAATATTAAAACATGACAAGATCGACTTTATTTTGTGATAAAGTGTTCTATTTTAATTGAAAGTCTTCTACTTAATTTATAATAGATTTAAAAGGTGTCCCTTTAAATTAAATTCAAGAAATATCAAGAAGGTTAGTCGACGTCACAGGGGACCGAAGAGCTGGCAGCTACCTCGGACAAAGAATTAGTATAGCTATTCAAAGGGGGAACGCTGCCAGTATCTTCGGAACCTTGCCTAAAGGGACTCCTTATAATAATATATTCTAGTTTTATTATAATTTTTAAGGTTTTTAGTTTTTAGGTTCATTGTTCATGTACATATATTTATCTTTATTGTTAAATAAATCATTCTTTTCATTTTAATTAAATTCGCATTGGATAGTACATAAACTTATTTAGTTAATCCACGGTTGGACCAAATTTACAACAATGTTAATCAGAATTGCTTTTTATTACACGTATTTTTTTATTCTGTTTTCAAGGAACCTTTTTTAAGGAAGGTATCTCAGTTCCATCGTATTCTGAACATGTTACTATATACTTATTATTTTAACATAATCGATATGAATTTTAACAGAGCTTTTGCGTCAATACCATTTGGTTTCGATAGCATTTTCTGAAATCTCATTTCAACCACAGATTAATAAATAGTTACTACGTAACAGATACATCACTCCCATACTAAAGCGAAAATACCTACGCTATAATAGCCTACAATATCTTAATAATAAAACCTGCCACTCAGAACGAGAAGAAATGTACCTTAAGTACGCGAACAAAGAGTCGATACTGTATCGCCAGCCGTGCGGGACACGCGCCAGCGCGTCCCCGTAAGAATGCGCTAGGGCTATCTACCTATGATAAAATTATTGTAAAACGAATGTTGCGATTCAACCATATTTCTTTTTAGTCAATCAAATATGTTTAAGTCTTAAATAATGATTTATAATCTTTTTTCTTTCTCTAAATTCTCTGTTATTAAGTTTTATAGTCGAAAATATCCTAAAACGCGTAAATATTTAAACAAATAATCATATGGAAAACAGGAGCAAAGCGACGGAACATCAACGGTTTTTAAAAGTTGTAATATTATGCGACCAGGCCGATTCATTAAACGTTGTCAAAATTATTTAAAATTATTTTTTCTAGCTTCTTTATGTAATTTATGTATATAATTAATTAATATATTAATATATATTTGACTCTTACACCCATCTACTGCACAATAATTACATGGTTTCGGCACTACGAAGCGTAAGCGCGGGAAACGATCTCTGGCGGACGTTTGACGGCCCTCTGTCGAGTTGCATCGTCGACGATACGCCAAGCCGTAGGTATGTAGCGCGTGACATTGAGCGAGTGACGGAGGCCTGATTCAACTCCAATTCGGTCACTAATACACGTATATTTTTAATATATATCACTATATAGTTAGTACAGTTCTAAAGTTTTTCTTAATATTAATGAAGAAAACACCAAATAACACATAACTATACCTATTAACAGTTTTCAGACTTTCTAAAGGGTATGATTACGGGATCTGTTGAAACTGCTCTCCTCAGTTTATTCAGCCTTTCTTTAAATTAAAGAAAATGCTAGAATAAAGTTGGACATAAATAATACTGCATTGACTCGCTATTAAATCTCTAAAATGCAAATATAACGACAGATTACAGTACTTAATATCGCATTATTCCTGTAAACAAGCTTCATGCATACGGACGTGCGTAAAATATTATCTACGGGTACATGATAATATATCGTCCGCTTGAAGTCACTCGTAGTCAATTTCAACAACGACCACAATTCACAAAGTTATGCATGCTCGCGGTCAACATATTAACCACCGACCGTTTAATGGCTACTACCGTTACGGAAATCCAATCTATTATTCATTCTGAATTCTATTTAACAATATTGCCTGCACGGTTGGCCTAGTGGCTTAAGCGGTCGCCATGCCGCTTCCTACTACGCCAAGTGTCGTGGGTTCAAATCCCACGTAGGACAACACTTTGTGTGATTCACAATTTGTTGTTCTGAGTCTGGGTGTTCTTTGTGTCCGTTTCATGTATGTTTGTAAAGTCCCCCGCGACACAGGAATTTATATTCCTAATGCGGGAGTTGTCTTTTAAAAAAAAATAAAACCAAAAAAAAAAAAAAAAAAATATTATTCATAATACGCACATTGTTAAATGTGCCTATTATGAATAATGTAATAAAAACGATTGTATCTGCAGTTCATTAAATAAACATAATGTCTACGTCATTTTTTACGGAAGTTCGATAAGTACTTGTGGGGGACCTCTCCAATTTAATTGGATATCTTATTAATTTTATTGTTAAATCTACAAAAAAATTTGGAAACAAAATAGTCCTTGGTTTCCGAATAATAAAACCTTACCGTTATTAATACTTTTATGTTATACAAATTACTATAATATTCTTATCTTACATATAAAATTCTCGTGTTACAATGTTAGTTACTCCTCCGAAACGAATGGACCGATTTTTAGGAAATTTTGTGTGAATATCGGGTAGTTCTAAGAATCGGCTAACATCTATTTTTCATATCCCTAGAACGCCGGCGGAGCCGTGGACATCAGCTAGTAATATGTAAAATTTTCGTGTAACAATGTTAGTTTCAATAATTCTCCGAAAGGGTTGGACCGATTTATATGAAATTTTGTGTGCATATCCTGTAGGTCTGAGAATCGGCCATCGTCTATTTTTCATACCCCTAGGACGCGAGCGGAGCCGTGGGCATGAGCTATTAATATATGTAATGGACATTTTGAATTTTTTTTCATGAACCTATCGAGTAAATCAGATCTGATTCAGATACACATCACTGCCCGGCCAGAAAAACGTCATAATACATAATAATTAATAAAATGTATTATGACGCTTTTCTTCCGGCCAGCGACATAATGTATTAAAATAGTTTAATCCACGAATCAAGCCCCAAATTGTTGAAATTTCTACAATAACTCGATTTTAACTACATTTAAATAGTGTAATCATTCGTGACGGTTGACAAAATACTGTACGATTCGGCAAAAAGTTAAAAGTATTCCTCTGCTTTAAAACTACCATAAATTTTCATTCGCTATAATTCTTCGCACTAATGGGGAAACATTTTCACAGTGAAGCCGAATCTGGTGGAGATATTAAACAAGCCGGTAACGCTATCGTCTGAGAGATACGTCACTCTGACTTGCGTATCCGAAGGCTCGAGGCCCCCGGCCCAGCTCACCTGGTACAAGGATAACAGGAAATTTAAGAGAGGAAAGGTTTGTATTACCTTCTATAATTTATTTTATTAGCCTTTCCTGTAATAATGTTGATTTTTATTAATGTGATTTCGATCGGAAGTAGATAGAACTGTTTTTGTTCGTTACCTGGTAATCCTAACTGTAAGTAATCATTACGAAATAATATTTATGTTGTGATTCATTGAGACATACAATAGGCAGAATAAACTTAAAGTTATAACTTTGAGTATTCATTTTGGCAGGCAACAAAATGTTAATTTAGATTTTTTTCTTACAGAGTACAAATATTAAGTATACGATATTCTTATATCCTTTAAATATCTGTCTAACAAAAACTACGTAAGTAGGTACATATTTAAAAGAAGCTCAAATAGTTTTTTATCCTAAAAACTTGTACTAAATTTCAGAGTAATATGTGCGATGAAGTATATTGTAAGCGATTATAATACACAACTCTTTGACAGTATGCGACGATTCTTTAGTATATTTTGAGGTATTGTATATTAAAGCTGAATTGCTATTAAATAGGTAAAATAAATTCATGCGTGTTCTTTCAAAGTGGAATAATAAGAAAAATCTAACGAATCTATCTATATAACTTCTTCTTGAAGTTGTTTATGTAACTTTTTATTTGTCTTAGATAAAAGAAACATTCAACGATACTTGGGTGAGCAGTCAGATGCAGTTCATGCCTCTCCCTGAGGACGATGGAGTTCAACTCAAATGTCAAGCAGACAACAACGCTCTACCCGGACAGAGTTTAGAAGATTCTTTCAAGCTGGATGTAGTGTGTAAGTAAATTTTGAAATAATCATAATTAATGAATAATTAAATATATTGAAGATTTCATAGTACTGATTATTATTAAACGTTCAGTAGGTATTTGAACAGTTTATGTGTGAGTTGTTGTTGTATGTGTTTTGGTAACTCCAAACTATGTTTGTGTCAATATTTCGCCCGTAATAAAATGACACAGTAATTTGTATCAGAAATAATCGTGATAGCTACTTTATGACTTAAATTAATGAATGAATGAGAAGACTCTCTATCCAGGTATCAGTGTAATTGCAACTCCCAAACGGTTACCTCAAAAGTAAAAGTTTCAATTATTAAAAGTCATATATGTATTAGCTTATTTTTTAATAGTTTTGAACCAATTTCAAAAGCACAATTATTACTAAATAATCTGATGACTGTAGATTTATTACACAAAATGAATATCAATGTCCCATTTTATGGTTAAATGTATGGAAAGTCCATTTAATTATTCGCATATTACTTGTAACTTTAAACTTACAAAAGTTATCTAACATGAGCTGACGTTCAAAGAATTAAGTTACATGCATCGCTAATTTTACGAGGACAGTATCAACGAATGCAAGATAAAACAAAATGTCTGCTATACACACTCTTACACTGAAATGAAAACGAGCCGTAATTGTTTGCACAAATCAAGTGCTCCGTTTGAACAAACGCCGACGATGTCAAAATTAGCGCAACTTCTTAATTCGTTGAGACTTCCCCTTAACGAATATTACTGCATATAAGCAATAAAGGAGCGCGGTGATACCAGTTTGCACATCTCCAACATCGTTTTCTTTAATTATTATTGCTACTTACCTTCTTCAGGGAGCGCGGAGCATGACGCACTGTGATCAATTCCTCAGTCAACATAATCTCTTTTCACCTCAGTACTATCATAACATTTATATAATAACGAGGTTTTAGCTAATTAATCTTTTTCGATTCTCCTGCTGTGGACGCTCACCAAATCAGTTAGATAAACTTGAATAGCGCTAACAATTATGCTTACTAGTGTTTAATAAAGAGTGTTTGTAGGGACTAAGCACATTAATCATCATCATTTTCTCCGCCAAAAAACGTCCACTGCTGGCAACAGTCTTTCTCCGAGGTTCGCCACAACAACCGGTCCTGTGCTAGAGGCATCCAACGGGTTCCGAACACTTAAACAGTACAGTCTATAACTATAGAAAATTTTACCCATGTTATATACTCGTCTAACAGTATATAAAATCCAAAGTGTTAAAGCAAAGTTTAGAATATTTTAGATGTTACATTATTGATTTTTACTAAAAACCTTTGACTTAATCAAACATAACAAAAAGTTTATAAAAACTATACCTCAACCACGTAAAAACTTTGGATAAAATTTAGAGTCACCCGATTTTTATAGATTTGTCATGTCCGTCACTTACGTACGTACGACTTACCGTCCAACCGGTTAGTGCTAGAAAAGGCATAAATATATTTTTTCATCTTGTCGACAAAGTGCTATAATAAAATCATGAAAAATATTTTTATTTGGGGTACCTCCCTCCTTTACACGAACCTCCCCGACACGTAAAGTAGGGGTGATTTTTTTTCTCGCGTCTACCCCATTGTGTGGACTATCATTAGATTGGTCTTTTAAAAAGGGGTTACTAAGACGTTTTTCTGTTTTTTTGAAAGGGCATTATTTTCTCAAAAAAGGCCTCCCCCCGCCTCTAAAAACTAGACCAACAAGGCAGTCAAGGCAACAATTATTTATTGGACACGATGAAATTCATTACGGATAACTAAAGAACCATATTCTTTGCGTGGCTTGATATGCACTTGGCCGGTTTCTTTAGGAATCTATTGACATTAATTCATAAAATTGGTTCAGTAGTTCAGGCGCTACGGAACGCTACGGAACGCTACGGAACGCTACGGAACGCTACGGAACGCTACGGAACGCTACGGAACGCTACGGAACGCTACGGAACGCTACGGAAGAATAAGAGCTACATATGTTCGACATAACTATGACTTATTATTAACATCAATTATCATTATTAAAAACTGTGCAAAGATTAAGAAAGTATACTAATAAAACTAATAGTTACTGAAATAATATTAATGTTCACGTTTACTTTATAGTAAACATTGAGAGAGATAATTACGAATCAAGAGAGCTCCAGCACGCCTTGTACACGAAACGTAATACAATATGTATACGTACACGTTGCTACTCTCTTAATTAAAATACATGTAATTGAAACGTGCGTCACATCCCCTTAGTCACAAACGCTTATACTAAAATATCATCCAAATTAAGAATCTTCATGTAACTCCAAATAATTAAATTGGGATACAACAAATATATATTAATATACTATATTATATATTAATTATATTTTTAATTACAAATATAAATATTATAAATACTATTAATATTTCTGAAGAAGAATATATATAGAATTTATTGTTCAATTATTTTAGGTATTATATAGAAAAACTAAAGCAATGTATTTGCATCAGATTCAAACTTAAAACTAGATATCAAAAACGAAAATCATGCAAAAATTAATGTTAAATGTCTATAGCATAAATATCACAAATCGCTTTCTGATATCTATATCAGAAAGCGATTTGTGATATTTTAATGAACACAAAATTCGATCCTGATCTTCAGTTATTTACAATTGCCGAACAATACAGGGGAACCCGTCTGATAGGGAAATTTAAACCACGTGGTGACGGATTAAGAATACAAAGTGTCACTTCTATTAATCGAATGAGTAGCATGTGGCGACTAAAGGAGGAAACTACTCAGAAACACTGGTGGAAAGACAAGGAAAACTTGAAAGACCACAAGACAGCGTAATATAGTAGGCCATATCCTCCTTTCTAAGGAGAGACCTATGTCCAATAGATGGCATGGACTACAAAAATGGACTAAAATTAACTATCGCCTGAATGCATAAATTAAATTCACTGTGTCTTGATGACGTACTTTAAAGAAATATTTTTATGGAAATAGCTAACTTTGGTCTCAATAAATTATTATTAATATATTATTAATTAACATAAAATTCTTAGTTTTGAGATGGAGTTACATGTGAATATAATGCGAGGCCAGCATATAAATTTGGTGAAGCGTTGCCATGTTATTTTCTATTAATAAAATGTTAGCGTACCTGTTTGGCAGCTATTCAAAAGTAGTTTGCTGCACTCGTACAACCTACTTATGAAAACATATTTGATTTAGACTTTCAGATTATTTTGTATCCGGTTTTTTCCGTGGTAACATTTGAAAAACTAATTCTAGAATTTTTGTATGAAGCCTTTTAGCTAAAAACTGCTTGTATTATTCTATAAAAATTGAAAATCCGTTTGAATGATACAAGTTCTTACTATTTTGAAATAGAAAGGTAAATGTTGTTTACAAGTTATATGAGTGATTAAGATAAGAATATTTTGGTTAATTACATAAATTTGCAATTAGTAATTAGGAACAGGATTTAGACAAGAGCTCTAACTAGAAGATTAGTTTCTCTGTATGTGTTTGTGGTGTGGTATCTCAATAATATAATCAACTACAAGGTCTGATACACTTCCATTCATCATCATCATCATCATCAGCCTATCGCAGTCCACTGCTGGACATAGGCCTCTCCCATTGCACACCACTGTGATCGAAATCGATCACACTTCCATTGATTTTACCTAAATTAAGATTGCATATAAAAGATGAAAGTTTAATTATTTCATGGTTATTTTTAAGTAACGCAATCATGTTGCATTTTTTAGGAATTCTATGAAATAAATTCCATAAAATAAAGCTATAGTTAGTGTTGATGATTGCCTCGTAAAACAATAATCTAAAAGTTGTATTCCTCTAAGCTTTGTACATTAACCTCAATGTAATATGCTTATCTAGGTACTTATCAGACGTGTCGTTTACCTTAAGCCCCTGTGACACAACAAAGCCCGCAGCGAAAACTCCCCGTTTTCCCCCTTACAACGGACCAAAGTTTCGGTACTGACAGTTTATCCAGTGCTACTAACTTGTTCTCAACTAATTCCGTCTAATTTAGACTGCGGCTAGCATGGACTCGCAGACGCATGGCTTACACAGACTCTGAGGTGACACCTTCCTGTCTGAAGGATTAATTTGGCTTTGTCAGCTGTCTTGTGCCCACTGTTTGACATGCTATGTTTATCCGCTACATCGGATGGCAATACTATTTTTATTCTAGTAGTATTCAGTACTGTTTACACTTATACCAAATGTCTTGGGCTTTAATTATATCCGCATTTATGGTTAGTTCCCAATAGTTCCACAAATAAAAATCCAATTTTGTCAGCTAAAAATTTACAACATTCAGGTGAATTAAAATAAATCTATTTTTTGTTACAAAGAAATAGATAGATAACCTTTTATTAGAAAATATCTAACAGGATTTTAGGTTCATTGCACATAAGACAGGAATACAGACATTTAAATTAAAACTTACGTTTAACATATATCACATCTACGATGACCCCCTGAAAAGTAAAGTAGCTTCAACCTTGAAAGTGATTTGGAACTAAAAGAAAACAACTTGTTTTATTAAAATTACCAGTTTATCTTAAATTTTTCACTTTAAATAATTTAAATTTCATTCTAGTCGTTTCCGTATTATTTAAAAACAGTAAAAATATTCAAAGCTACTAAACAAAAGAAATAGAAAGAATAGGAAGTCTGTTGACAAATATGAGAAAAGGGTTCTCGAATGTTTTTCTACACAAAAAATAAACAAAAAATTAGTACCTACTAAAACAATATCCAGAAAGGTTTTTCATTTTGTTAATTGTGTCAACTTATTTAACAAATAACTGGCCTTGTCACCATTTCTAAACAAACATCCTTTGTAACAATATTAAAAGCTTGAATGCGCCAACATGAGAAACTTGGTAAAACGTAATTAAAATGTTGTTAGCGCGGCCGGGCTTACACAACATCAACACTTAACATCCGTTGAGGACTCGCCAAAAACTAATTCAGAGCATTAGATGTAGTGACTCACTAGCGCCTCCTGTAAGGTCGAACACTAAATATCTTCATAATAAGGTTTAAGCGTTAAAAAGTAGAATAGGTACTTATTTATTTCATTAATTCAACACAAATACGGAATTTCTACTTATCTGCGTTGAGTATTTTAATTTGTCTGACACTGTGAAACAGCTTCAAATACCAGTATTCGTGGTAAATGTCTATGTTACATTTAGAATTCTAAAGCTGAAGATTTATTTTTGTTAAACTATGTTTTTTGAAAGGATATTACAGAAAACTAATTTTCCACAAAATTGAGGTGTTTCACACTTTTATGTGTCTACGGTTCATCTTCAACAACCAATAACTTCCCACTGCTGGGCTCGGGTCTCCGCTCAAGAGAGGCTAAAGACCATACGTTGCCACACTGGCCGAGTTCGGATTGAGGACCGACAAGACAACTTTTACCCATCTAGGTCTGACCGTGCCAACGTTGCTTACCCTCGGTGATTGTTTCCAATCATCTAGGTTACAATAGTATAAACTTAGGTAACTTAAATACATTTGTGTGTGAAGGTGTATGATGTGCGGTGTATTTGAGATTGTGACTTAAGATGTGTATGTGGTGAGGGTGTGTCTATGTTACTTTTAATAGAAAATGTAAAACTTGATATTTATATTCACGAGAACAAGGATACTGTTGGATACTTCAAAGTGCTTGCGCTTGTACTCTAATAATGAAATTTCCATTCTGTGCTCCGCAATCGAGCCACTCAATCAAAACGCTAATTCCTCAATGGGCCGGTCATTCTTAGAAAGAACCGGAACCTCGCTGACTCTATTACGACAGAGGAAATTAATTTCCAAATATAAATAAATTCTATTTACTTCTGCTCGGCGAACCGTAACGCATTTAGAGTGGGGAGAAATTCGCCGCTCACGGCGTGAATCGTTTTGGCAACAATTTAAACGGAGGAATCGTAAATGTTTATTTGGCGAACGGGCGTTTCCTCCGGCCGCGGGGCGACGTCGTTATGGGTCTTTAATGGCCAATAAAGTGTCAACGCCCGCTGCTCACCACGGCTAAGTGTTCACCTGAAGTAAAACTGCTTTTGCCGTGGTGGACGACGATTAATAATATAATCTAACCTTTGTTTTGAATGGCTTATAAAATTGTAACTATACTTTAAGAATTATTTTTCTTCCACTTCTCACACCCTTTCACAAGAATAAGTTAATGAGAATTTAATATGGAGAGACATATAAGCCTTTTTTTGGGATACGCGATTGAACAATTTTACGTTCTTTTACTCTTTTTTTCACTACACTAGTAATAAAAATATCAGAGTTCAAAAAAACATTCCGCGATCAAAATTGACCTACTAATAATCTGTAATATTTATAGGACGAAATTCGACGGACGCATCTCGACCTAAACTCATTTTATCAGTAGCTTATTAAATGTTACTTTAACAAGAGTTTTCTATCACTCCATCAGTGTTATTTATGATCCGATTTGTTCAATTCCGTATATAATACATTTTAACAATCTAAATTTCTCAGCACTCCGATTGACTTTATGAAAATTTAATGATGAAATAGCTTTCCGCAACCTTTTCAAAATTTCTTTGAAGAAAGTACTAGTAGGATCTAAATAGTACAAGTGATTTTGCAAAAGTCATGTTTGGGTTTGAGTATGATGACTATCTAAGTGCCGGCGAGTTTCTCCTGCGTATTTGACTACCCTCCGTTGAGACCAGCCGCTGTGGCTGAAATCGGTTATGAGAACACTATTGGTATGGATTAATAATCTTCTAGTTAATAAGCGTGTTTTCTTTTGTTTCAGATCCCCCCGTGGTCTCTCTGTCTCTAGGGAGTACACTTAACCCTCACGACATTAAAGAAGGTGATGACGTGTACTTCGAATGTTCAGTTCGAGCAAATCCCAGGGAGCACAGGATATCGTGGTACCATAATGTAAGTATGTAACTGTTTCTCGGTTTGGCAGATTTTAAGAGTGTAAAACGAGTATTAGACGTCGATAAAAAAATTAAAAATAATGAAATTATCAAGTACATTTGAATTCGCTGCATATTTTCAGCAGAATTAGTAACAAAATACGAATAAAATATTGGTTATATATTATTTACAACTCATATCTTATCATTAGATGACTGTTCCAAAATATGTAAGAGTAAATAGAAAAAGGCCTGAGCAAAGTGAATTTCCGGTGTTTCAGATAGCTGCCTAACTATGATATAAATACAGGTCAATAAACATTTTAAACTTCCAATAGAATAATAAATTCAATTACTGGAGACTAGTTTGTATACGGAATATTTTTAAATAAATATTAAGCACTGTCACAGCCATCTTGGCTATATATCCTCATAAAATGTTTGATACCTTTTAAAGCAAGAAGTTACATGATGCGAAGTTCGAAATGTGTGCAGAATATGTAACGAACTTCACCTTCCCAGACGCCAACAATAACTTTAGCTCGTTTATACTTAGTGCACGGAGCACCATTGCCAAGGATTTCGAATAAAACGACGTCGTACTTTTCAAAAAAAATCCACCAAATAAACACGTATGTGTCTAAGTTTGAACCATTTACTTTGCTCTTTTGAAACTATTTTGTAAACAATGTATCTAACACGAATTTTGTTTTTAGTTTTTTTTTTATTATGAGTATTAACTATCTATTTATTATATTATATTTTAACTATCATACTCTTTTTTTGTATATGTGAAAATACCTCAAATATCGCTTATGGGTAGTTCTATCGGACTTGAACCGACCTAAAACCGCTCGCTGTCTCAAGGTACTAGTAGCCGAGGAACCAGGTGTATCCTAGAAAAAAAAATCATGGAACCAAGATAAGCCTCGTGCCATTTACTGCTCGCAAATGTGCTCTAGAGCTTGGAGTAAGTAGTGTTTCTAATAGGAACCATCTGACGCTGAGGTGGAAATAAAACATGTTATTTCATTCCTCTATCCTGAGGAGAGCCACAGAGATTTACCCCCTGGCTCAACTGATTTGTGTAGCGGCCTGATCAAATTTGTAGGTATTTTAGTTCAGTTCAATATTTCAAATTCATAATTTTAATACACCTAAATTCTTAATTGACTGCTTTTGTGGCTGCTGATCAAGAGGTCTCGGATACGATTCTCGAGTCGGACCAAATGTTTATGTATTTATATCAGTTGTCTTGTACACATTATACAAGCTCTGCTTAGTGTGGGACTAGATGGCGTCGTGTGTAAAATGTCTCAAATATTTATTTATTATTTATTTATTATAGAAGCGAAGTTTTTACGAATAATTTGGTACTTGCAAAATTCCTTGTTATAGATACAGAACTAGTTCAGTGTATCAGCTATTTAAATATATTCAAAGCATTTTATAAAATCTTTAGTCACAATATTTATTGTTAAGCTTTGTGAGAAACATTACATCAACATCGATAAGGTGATGATATAATGTGTTTTGGGACTAACAATAAACAGCAAACTTCAAATTTAGCGCACAATTCATCAGGGGTGTCTTCTCCATGGTATCTTATCCTATTTATCACTCTTATTTATTGGCTATAGCAACTTTATTGGATGGATAAATTTTGTTCCTGAGAATACCCGCAACGTATTTCACATATTACTACTAGCATTGTTGTTAAATGTTCTTGCTAAGATAAGTGATTCTTAACTGTATTAGGAACGGTTCATTTAGGTAGAAGTATATTAGGTACTAGATGAGATTTGAATTCTCAAGTACTTGATAGTAATTACAGTGCCTTAGCTTCGTTGTTGGTATTAATGAAAATACAATATTATTAAGCCACTACTATATTATTGTATGGTAATTACAGTATTCACAAGTTATATAGTTGATATGTAGATAATAAAATACTAACATAAACTGAATTAATAACAGAATAACACATGAAAAAAAACTACAGTTTTCTCACAGTTTTACGTATTACATTTACGTATTGCTACTATGCTTTTAGCAATCCCATTCTTGGACCCAAGCTGCAAACCAGGTACTCATAATCACAAAAATAGTTTTTTTTTATAATAAAATAGGACGACTATTTTTCGAGGATGCTTGTTGCGAAGTGTTGACATACTTATCAGACCACTGCCGTTAGATCTCCAATTCAGAGTAGAGAGAAAAAATTATGTACTAAATTTGACAAGAAGCAAACAACTTAGAAATACGTGATAGATAACATCTAACTATTATATTGTGAAATCACCTACACTGTAGTTTTTACCTATACAGGCGTGGTAATAGTACCTCTAGGCTCTAATTATACTAATAACATAATTTTCATTCTTATTCATAGTACTAGATTTCTTTCACAACCAATCTATTTATAGAAATATAAAGTGTGACACACGCAACAAAACATAAAAAGTACATTAAAAACAAAAGTTGTTTATGAATAAGGTAAAACAAAATGTCAACCATCATCGTAAAATCAAAATTACATTTGAATATCGTTTGCCCAATCACAGCAAAGTTCGTGACCTTTACAGAAAAAGTAAGATGTAGTGTCCACTAGCTTTCCATTAAATACATAAGAATGTTTATCCGGAAAATCCGGCAAAGTACAAGTTAAATTCAGGAAAACAGTTCCGGCTTAATCCCAAAAAAAGAGCTGGATATTCTTCTTTAAGAACGTATCCCATAGATTCTTACTTACTTATTTAGTAGCTAAACAATATATTATCTTAGTTTTATAAGGTAACGGCTTTTGTAGAGAGCTTTACTGAAGACCTTGTCCAGCGGTAGATTTTTTTGATGATAATAATTAAACTTTATTTCAAAGAGTGAAGGAGTTGTAAGGTTGAAGTTTAGTTAGTAAAAGTTTTTATACTGAAGTTAAACGTTTTTAAAATAATCAAGAAGAAAAATAGAGATTCAGCGATAAAAAGATCTGTGATAATAATGAATATTCTTATGTTGAAAATATACTGATGTAGATTTTGAGCTAAAATTGCAAAGGGCCTTGAAAATTCATGGTACAAATATGATGAATTTTTTTCAAGGTCAGTATTCTTCTTGACATTTGATGTTGCAACCGTTAAACAAAGGAGTTGAACTTACTTGTACATACTTATCAGTAAAAGATGTTACAGCTAAAGCATTACTGTTGCAGCTTTCAGGAAAAACAAACTTAACCTATTAAAATTTTCCTAACGGGAAAGAATTACTAATTTTATAAGATCAAAATTAAGTCTGTTTTTCTGTATAGGCTACGACCACGGTCTAAAGCTAGTATAGAAAAATTTCATCATCATCATCATCATCAACAGACTTTAACAGTCCACTGCTGGATATAGGCCTCTCCAAAAAATTTCATACAATATGATTACCATTTTGTCACTTTGAATAACATAATCGTTAGTCATCTTGAGGTCACGAAGTTGATTTAGTAAGTTTTGTAACTCATTGTTGTCAAAATGATTTATCATGCTTATAAGCTTAAACTTAAACTGTGAAATTTTCGTATTATAATTTAGGCACGTAAAATAAATCTAATTCGTTTTGGGTAAGATCGTAAAAAGAAATGAAAGTTATTTTTTTAATCAAGTGTAATTTAGTCGACAATACAAAATATTATTTGCGTTAGAGGATTGACTACAGCATGTTAAATCATTATTTATAGAAATATAACCAAAGCTTTTCAATACAAAACTTCAAATCTCACTCATGGTCTTAAGTGGTCTTATCAAATCAACAACCCTTAAGGTGCAGACACATTATCGGACGCGGCTGACGGATGCGGCTGACACAGAGCTGTGCACACTATCTGACGTAAGGCGCGGACGTGACCTTTGACTGACCTTAAGCGTTCGGACGTCCGAAAGAAATCTAATGTTGCCAAATGTACGATTTAAATCGTATTCATAAAAATGAAATAATAGCTACTAATGTTATCTAACATGCAGGCACTAGAATAATCGCAACATTGAGACTCTTGATTTTACATTTAATTAGATTAAAATTGATAATTACAGGATTTTTCTTGTTTTTAATGCCCTCCCTACAATGTATTCTATTCATTACTATCATTAAATTATACAAAATATAATATAAAGACAAAAATGTAGATTTACTGTTTTTAAATTTGAAATTCACAATTTTCTACAGTGTTTTTGAAGCCTATATACAGTTTTGCTCCATGGTGGGGTTGGCAACCCTCCGCGTCCGCAAGCAACGTCCGAAAAGACTGTGCAAATTATCAGTCGCGGCTGTCAGCCGCATCCATCAGCCGCGTCCGATGATGTGTCTGCACCTTTAATGTCCAACTGCTGGGCTCGGGCCTCATCACAGAAAAGGATTAAGGCTATAAGTCATCACGCTGGCCGAGTACGGGTTCCGGACTGGCAAGACACGTTGTGGCTACGTAATCTTCCCGTTGGATGTTTTAGCCGCCTGAAGGCCTCCAACTAAGCTTCACGACTACTATCTTAGAATAACAACCGGGACCTCCGACCAAATCACATAAACACTCAAAACATATTATGGCACAAATGGTTACCCATCTAGGTCTGACCGCGCCAACGTTGCTTAGCCTCGGTGATTGTTTCCAATCACCTAGGTCCACTCGGTTGCAATTCTATAAGCTTATTTAAGATAAATAAGTTTAAGTGTGGGTGTCAGCATATATGTGTGAAGGTGTATGATCTGCCGTGTATTTGAGGTTGTGATTTAAGATGTGTATGGTGAGGGTCTGTCTGAGTTAATTTTGATAGAAAATGAAAAACTGCTATCTTATTATAACAACCGGGACCAACTGCTTACTGTTCCGAATCATGGAAATTCTGATAACAAATCATGGTAAACGCCCTTCGTTGCTTACCTTGAGTGATTGTTTCCAATCACCATAAACCACTTGGCTATGAATGCTTCTTGGTCTTATACAGAAAACATAATAATACAACTATATGACACGGATGTTGGCTAGTTACTTTGAGAATTGTAGTAAATTTATAACAGGGGCTAGTTTCCCGAGTTAATTCCTCGCATTCCTATCGAAATTGTGTTCTTCCCTGCCTTTTTAATGAGCAAGTAAATCGGTTTGAGGAAGAACGATGAATGACATTATACTAAATCATAATACTCGTATTTGATTTACTTCCTAGCTATTGACCGCGGCTCCGCCTGCTTTTATGTCAGTGATCGGAGTGAAAAGTAGCCTTAATATTTTTAAGAACTAGAATAATAACTTCAAGTCAAATTTTATTGAAATTGGTTCGATGGATGAAGCGTGGAAGCGTAACAGACAGACAAAGTTACTTTCGAATTTATAATATAACATTAGTATTAATTAAAATTGGAGTAAAAAAATTAAATGAAACATTTTTTGTTTTCCTGTTTCACTCTAAAGAAACTTTATAGAGAATGCACATAAGTACCCATAAATATTATGTACCTGTCACATTTTAAATTATTCCGATTTTTCAAACTATTGCTTCAACTATGTTTAGAACTTAATAACACTGTAATTTATCGATATAAATCAAATGATTTCTTGATTATTGTTATTTACATAAATCGATGTCTACTCGACAATGAGTACTACTTTAAATAATAGAAATGTGTCATTCATAAAACTCTGTGATTAGTGTCAAGTACAGTTATCAAAAGCGAGTGTTTAACAGCGGGTTACAGTCATGCTTATCAATTCATAGTTCTAGCTAAATACCAGTTACATTTTGTTAAACCTTTTTGTCACGACAACACATTAGAATATTGAAGTACATCCTAATGAAATACTATATTTAATAGAGTTTTATCACGGTATGGCTTCTGGAAAAAATCGTTTAGGACTGATGTTAAGGAATTGATGTTATCTATCGCTTGTAATTTAGTATTTTGATTAAGTAGGTTAATATATTAATATTGAACATACTTGTACGGTATAATCATAGAATTACACGGTAGGAAATAATCACACACAGGCGTTCCCTTCTGTCAAAGCATTATATACACTGCTATGAGACAGAACGTGTTTACATCTGTGTAACTTTAGAATTTTCCTATTTAATTATTGTAAATGAATTGATAGTGACAGGTGATTGTTTAAGTTTAAGAGTCTAAAATAGTAGAGTATGTGTAAAGATATCCCCCTGCAAAAATGACAGACTTCCCTTCGGACCTGTGTTGCTCCATGTGTAGCTATAGCTCATCTGTGAATTTGACTGCCTTGTTGGTCTAGTCCTCCCGGTTGGTCTAGATTCCCGGGTCAGACCAAATATTTTTGTGATTCACAAATATTTGTTTCGGAGTCTGGGTGTTTTTCTATGTATGATATGTATGTATTTACAAAAAAAAAAATGTTTTTTGTATTTATGTCAGTTGTTTAGTACCCATAATACAAGCTCTGCTTAGTTTGGGACTAGATAGCGTTGTCTGTAAGATGTTCAAAATATTTATTATGATATATTTACTGAGATTCATATTATAATTTATTTTTAGGAATTTATAACATGAAAATAGTAACTAAATCGTTGTTAACGTACAATTTTAAGAGAGATCATTTGCAAACAGCATTTGTTTAGATTACGCAGATGTAAGCCTGTGTAAATTGAAGAAACAGTAAAGAGACCGTTGATTTTTACAGTACTTATGAGAATAAATAATCACATGGATGATATTTATCACAAAAAATGTGATTACTACTGACAAAAAAAATATAAAAAATAGACTCTTTTATAATCAAAAGTAGTTTTTCACTTCAAATGACATCTAGAATTATGACTGAAAGTAACAAACACTAGTTAAATAAAGAAAATGTAATAAAATTAACTATTGTAGGTAGGTCTAGTACCATTTTTAACTTACTTTATAAAGCAGTAAAACCGGGGGCGGGGTACTACCATAATAGAAGTCCAACCTAAAATGACAGCATTCGTGGTGTCGTATTTCGCTGGTGAGCACTAGAACTGAGGTCCAATGATACAGTGTCAAAGTGTGGTCCTCATAATTAGAGAGTTTACCCTTAGATGGTGCCCGTAAAAGTGCGGGTAGGCGCTGGGAGGGGTCCAGTAGGAAATCCCTTTCCTGGACTCCTCCCAAAATATAGGGGCAGAGATGTCACACCGTTTGGTTTTAGTCGGTTCGAGTCCGACACACCGTAAACCCCGGCGGGGTGACGGTCCAAGATGATTTTCACACTAAAAAAAAAACAAAAAAAGAGTGTGGTCCCCATGCTACATTGTCTGCATTCAAAATGAATATGAAGTATATTCTTGAATTCTACTGATGCTTTTCATTAGTCACAGTAGATTCACTTTAGTAAGCTGCTTTATATAAATAATCATTCGCAAAAACATATGTGACCTTTTTATCATTCTAAATGTAGGCATACTAGACAAGGCAATACCAAACAATATTGGAAAGGGTTATAAAGAAATAGCATTCAGGAGTGAATTACAGTAATCTAATCTTGAATACAGCTCATATGTAAAAAGGGTGTAGATTTACACATACATCGTAACTTTAGAAAATACATAATATTCTAACACTATTCCACGTGGAACAGAACGGCATATAAAATGTTACATATATCTTTCTAAATATTTTTTAGCAAAAAAACAACTTCGAACGTAACTTCAGAAACTGTTTCACACATACATAACTAGTTGTTCCTCGCAGCTCCTCCCGCGTTTATGTTGGTTATCGGGTTAAAAGTCTCTGTCCTTCCTTGAGAATCAAAGTATCTCCATGCTAAAATTCATTGAACTCGGTGCGGTAGTAAGAGACAGACAGATTCTAAATACACTCCACAACTCTTTCAAGCAACAACCGTTCTTTTGCTTTAATTTTTTCTACCCTGCCTCTTCAGAATTTTCTGCCATTAATCAGAACAATAATTTTCTGCAAGTGACACTGACATCATCACCACTATATTGTGAAAAGTTGTAGAACGTGTATTCTTAATACCTTAATTTATACCTGTATTCTTAATACCTTAATTTATACCTTTTTTTTTTTTTTTTTTTTTTTTTTTTTACGTGTGGAAATCCCCGCGGACCGTCACCCCGTCGGGGGTTACGGCGGGGTGGTGTGTCGGACTCGAACCGACTAAAACCACACGGTGTGACCCTCTCTGCGCCTTTGTATTGGAAGGAGTCCAGGGAGGGGATTTCCTTCTGGACTCCAACCGGCGCCTGCCCGCACTGTTGCGGGCACCATCTCAACTCTAAACTCTCTAATTGGGCAGCGTCCGGTCACACACGGACGCCGCCCCCTCGCGGTTGGCCTCTACTGCGGACGGACGGGAAACCCGTCCCGCCCATCCGCGGCCACTCTCAGGGCGGCATGAGACGCAGGTATGCGCGCCTCCGCCGCCCGGGGCGCCGGCGGCGGATCGGGTCCGAGTGGATATCGTCCTCCCGGGCCTTCTCCGCCACCTCCTTCTGCAAGATTACATCCTCGCAGAAGGTTGCGACCGCGGTAAAACAACTGTCGCTGCCGGCCATCGATCTTATGACGGCCGGCAGCGAGAGATCCCCTCCGATGACTGCAGTGAGGACCCGGCGCTGCGCCGCCCAAGCGGGGCAGACCGCCAGCGTGTGCTGGGCCGTGTCCTCACTGCAGTCGCAGTGGTGGCAGGCGGGACTCGGTTCCCTCCTAGCGACCGAGTGCAGGTACTTTCCGAAGCAACCGTGCCCGGAAAGTACCTGCGTCAGCCGGAAGGAAAGGGTCCCATGCTGCCGCCCTGCCCACTCCGCGATGACCGGCTGAAGAGCCTCCACGGCGGCGAAGCCAGCGCGTGGGGTCTCCAGCCGGAACGACCATCTCTGCATGGTGGCTCGGCGAGCGGCTTCGCGCCACTCGCGCACGTCATCGGGCGGAGGGCGAAAGCCGTTCTCCGCCCGGAAGTCAGCCACTCGCCGATAAACTTCGGCGAGCACTTCCGCCTCCAAATCCCACGGGGGTGTTCCGGCCAAGGCGCACGCCGCCTCGGTAGATACGGTGCGGTATCCGCGTATGGCTCTGACCGCCAATACCCTCTGGGGGCGCCAGAGGCGCGCCCTATTCTGGGCGGACAGAGCCGCCGCCCACACCGGTGCACCATACAGTGCCATCGACCGGACAACCCCCGTGTACAGCTGCCTAGTGGGGACACTGGCCCCGCCCAGATTGGGCAGAAGTCGCCCTAGGGCGGAGGCAGTGCCCACCAGCTTAGGACCAAGCTGTCGGAAGTGCTCGTCGAAGAGCCACCTACCGTCGAGGACCAGACCCAGGTACCTCATCTGGGCCCGGACCGGTACGAGGACCGAGTTGACCACAATGGAGGCGCCGGCGGGCGGACCGCGACGGGGCCCATGAAATAATAGGGCCTCCGTCTTGTCCAGGGCCACCCGCAGACCCAGCGCCTCGATGCGCCCGACCACCCGGGAGACTCCTGTGGTGGCCAGGCGCGCCGCCTCCTCAAAGTTTGCCCCCCGGGCCGTGACTAGGGTGTCGTCTGCGTAGCAGATTACACCCAGCCCGGGGGGGAGACGCCCTCGTAGGGCCCAGTCGTATCCCATGTTCCACAGGAGTGGTCCTAGGACAGACCCCTGTGGAACACCGCACGACATGGCCCTGCGTCTCAAGGCGCCATCTCGGTCCTCGTACTCGACGGTACGCTCCTCTAAATAGTCTGCCACCAGCCGCCGCAGGTACCCTGGCACTCCGTGGTATTGGAGTGCGGCCCTGATGCAGCCGAATGGCAGACTATTGAAGGCGTTGGCGATGTCCAAGGACACCGCCAACACCACTCCGCCGCCTCTCACCGCCTCTTCGGTCACGGCCCTCAGGCGCAGGATCGCGTCGACCGTCGAACGCCCTTCCCGGAAGCCGAATTGGGCGTCCGACAGGTCGGGCCCCACCTCGCTGAGGTGCCGGACGATGCGGACAGAGAGAACCCTCTCAAACAACTTGCCCGCCTCGTCCAGCAACACGATGGGCCTGTAGGCCGCGACCGAATCGGCAGGCCGTCCATGTTTCTGGATCAGTACCAGCTTCCCGCACTTCCAACGCTCAGGGAAGTGTCCGGACACCAGGCTAGCGTCCAACACTCCCCTGAGGTGGTCCGACATGTAGTCGAGGGCACGGGCCATCACTCGGGCTGGAACCCCGTCCGGCCCGGGGGCGGTGTTCTTGGACCGAATCCGTAGAACAGCCGCCCCTACCTCCGATTCCCTGACAGGCGGCACATCACCCACGCTGTCCCGACGACGACCACGACGGGCCATCGACGGGGGTGTGTGTTCCGCCCGCTGCGGGAATAGGCCCTCGACCACTTCCTGCAGGAAGCTGGGCTGGAGAGTCTCCGTAAGGGGGGGGCCCGACGTGCGGAGCTTGTTACGCACCGCACGATAAGGGCGACCCCAGGGGTCACGCTCCAGACTCTCCAGCATCTCTTTTCTGCTCGCGTCTTTGGCGCGGCAAATGGCCAGCCTCAGAGTTTCCCGAGCTGCTCGGTACTCCTCGTGAAGCCGGTCCACCTCCTCACCGCCTCCGCGGTGACGTCGCCGACTCCGGGTGTGGGACCTCCGGGCACGTACGCAGGCCGCACGGAGGTCCGCCAACTCCTGGGACCACCAGTAGACCTCCTTCCGAGGAGGCCGACGGCCACGAACGCGGGGCATGGCCGCATCGCAGATGAGCGTTAACGCATCGGCGAAGCGACCAGCCCCCACGTCGACCTCCTCGGTCGGGGCCTGCGGAGACAGCCAAGAGCAAACAATGGCCGCCTCCTCTAGTAGGTCCTTGTCCAGCTTGGCGACAGCCCACCGCGGAAAACGGGAGGGACGCCGCGCCGCGTGACCCCTACTGGCGTCCTGGGACCGGGAGAGCTCGAATCGGATATAAAGGTGATCCGAGAGCGTCTCGACCTCATCCAGGACACTCCAGTTCCTTACTCGTGCGGCGACTGCAGGGGTAGCGAACGAAAGGTCCACTATCGACCCCCCCTGCTGTCGCACGCACGTGTTGGTGGCGCCTCTGTTCAGCAAACAGAGGCCCACCGACGCCGCCCATTCCTCGACGGCTTCGCCCCTGGCGTCCGTCGCCGGGGAACCCCACGCAATGGACTTTGCATTGAAGTCCCCCAGCACGAGGACGTGCCCAGACCCCAATCGCCGTATCGAGGTCTCCAGGTTGTTTAGGACCTTAATTTATACCTAAACCAACTTTTATTTGGAAAGCCGGATGGAAAGCATGAGTAGAATCTAGGAGTAGGAGCTACCATCCGCATTATGAGTGCAGACAATACAGCATGGTAACCCACACCATGGAGTCCTCGTGAGATGTTTCCGTATCACTCTGCAGACTGATTGGGCTACCGGTTTCACACAGAACGAATGCTGTCATTTTTAGGTTGGTCTTCTGTGTGAGGGTAATACATTTGTGCTGAAATCATCGTGACTCTACTACCTAGCGACTGAATCTAAATGACTGAGCTCTGTGGCAAAAACGTAAAACACATCAAGTAGAAAATTTCCTCTTTCGTCGCTAAAGTCGCATAATGAGAGTTCGATTCCCGGGTCAGACCAAATATTTATGGGATCCACAAATATTTGTTTTTCTATGTATAATATGTATGTATTTACAAAAAAAAAAGTATGTTTATGTATTTATATCAGTTGTTAAGAACCTATAACACAAGCTCTGCTTATTTTGGGACTAGATGACGTTGTGTGTAAGATGTCCAAAAATATTTATTTATCCTTTAATGTAAATATGTCAATATATTTTAGTAATGATGACATTTTTGTTTTGTTCAGGACAAGCCAGTACTGCATAACGTGGTGTCTGGTATAATCATAAGCACTAAGTCACTGGTGCTGCAGAAAGTGACAAGGGACCACGGAGGTGACTATTCCTGTCGGGCCACTAACGCACTTGGTGAAACGGCCAGCCAATCAACGCACTTAAGTATACAATGTGAGTAGTTTCTACTTTAATTTTCGGATACATTTGAAACAATGAGTTACACAAAAAAAAACTTTAAATATTTTGTTCTATAAGCTTAAAATATTTTATTAAAATGTGTACAATATTATAATACTTCTTCTAAAATTACGTTATATAACAGAACCAAAAAATTAATTCAAGCATCATTTACATTTGTGTCAACTTGTCAATTCTTATCCTTACTAGTCCTTAATATTATAAATACGAAACTAAATCTGTGTCGGTCTGTCGCGCTTTAAATTTTGTACAGATAGTCTAGAGCCTGAGAAAGGACTCACGCTACATTTTACCGCGATAACCGACGTAAAGGCGGGGCCGCGGGCGAAAGTTAGTGTATGTATTATTTTCTTGTTTATTTTATATAAAATAAACAAGAAAAATAATACAAATATTTATATTTGTTTCGTCTGCTCATTACTTAGTCTGAGTGTTTGTCTATAAAGGTGGCGCCTGATATTGTACATTAAAGGTTACAAAAAAAACCTTGTATTTAAAAGTTAAATTGAACAAAATTATAAGCTGGCATAAAACTTTAGTCATTTTGATTGGGTGACTAAATTATTTATTTATGCAGTTATGAATGTAATTATAAGTGTTTGGATGATGATTGTGTAAAAAGTATGTTTCGTGAATGTATTAAATGTAAACGTTTATAACTAATTAAATAAACTAAAAAGCTAAAGTAATTTTAAAGTAGCTCATTGTTATTTGAAATAGATAGCGTGACCAACATTGATTTATTGACTTATATAGAAAAACAAACACAAAGTCATCAATATGACTCAAAAACACAGTTACAACCGAGAAAAATGGCCGCGTCTAAAAGTAAATCACAGCAATAAGTAAATTGTTACGTAGATAACTCCTCGGGACGATTCGACGAGTCTTTTGTTCCCTATTATAAACAGAGTGCTAATAAATTACATTTCATTTCGCTGGAGGCTTTTCGTCGTCTGCCGACTGCAGTATCAATCATTCTTACGAAGATTTTAACAAAGATTGGTTACGTTCAACAAGCTGGTGTTGCTGTATTGATTAAATAATAAATCCGTGTAATGGTGAACATGGGTCATTATCTACATTATGGATATTTGTTGGATCTGTTATTACACTCAATGTATTACATTATCAAAATGATTATATAATGAGGTCTTCCGAGAAAAAATATATTATAGAAATACTCAAAGCAGAACTCTACTACCAGTTTTTACAAACTGACAAGCGGGTATTAACTTGTATTAAATTGCGCTATATTCATGAAAAGGCGCTAATTACATTATGAAATCTGCGAGGAATATTCAGAAGCCTTCATAATTGCAAATTACTGACATTCAGATGAGCGTATTTATAATGTTTGCTCACATTTATGTATTTTTGACACAATGACAGCATTGCCACATAATATGTATGTGGCAATGCTATCGTTTTGTTAATCACATTACGTATAATTTAACAGCAGATCCAAAAATAGCATACATACAGAAATGCCCCATCGATCAATGTACAGTTTAAACTATGTTATATCCAAGAGGATTATTGTAACACTAATAAGCGTATCAACAAATTTAGTTCTAATAGTAAAATAAAGTGCGTATGAGAAGCAGTGTAAACAGTCTTGAGAGTCACAAAGATTAATCTCACTTTGTCACCGCGATGCGAGCGGTCGATCAGCAACAAATGTTGGATACATTACCTTGATATAATATCGCACCGGTATTTTACTTTTGTACTGCTCGCTATGGACACTTTGTTTCCATTTTATTGATCATTACCGTCACAAATCTAAAGCAAAGAAAATGTATGTTGTTATTCGCACGCGGTACGCGATCGCTGGCGCCGGTGTAACATTAATCCACATACATATTTTCATATTCCCGCCACAGTAATCCTACCGAGGTAGGGCTGCTTAACTCGAGCAAATATTTGAGAGTTTAATGAAAATCTAAGGCAGCTAGGGAGCGCAGTTTTGCAAGTATGTATCTAAATGAATCACAGTCGCCGACTGCGCCTGCTGTAGAGGGGAACAGTTGGACAATAAAATTTATATATCGTCTAACTTCTGTTATGATTTAACGAACTGTATTTGGGTCTCTTTTAGCTCTTTGTTAATGATCGCATTCTTGCTTGAGATGTTTCTGGCTCGATGTTTGTTAAATACAAGGACGCTTTGAATTTGTTCATTTAGCTTCACGTAGAATATAGAAGAATTTTAGCTGTATTTCGAGTGTAACATGTATTCCGTTAATGAGAAAATTCTTAGGAAAATACGACATTTTAAATTAACGACCATGCAAAAAGAGCAGGTACTTAGGTTGAGTGTTTGCTTATTATATTGCTTATCATAAAGTAATAAATCCATACTATAACCATACTAATATAAATTCTAAAGTAACTCTGTCTGTCTGTCGATCTGACTGCTTGTATGTTACGATTTCACATAAGGATGGACATAGGTTACTTTCTTGCCTTGACTAATAAGTGCCTTGTTGGTCTAGTGGTTGGCGTATGTGTCTGCTGATCAATAGGTCTCTGGTTCGATTCCCGGACCGGACCACAAATATTTGTGTGATCCACAAATATTTGTTTCGGAGTCTGGGTATTTTTCTATGTATATATTTACAAAAAAAAGTATTTTTATGTATTTATACCAGTTATTTAGTACCCATAACACAAGCTATGCTTAATTTGGGACTAGATGACGTTGTGTAAAAGATGTCCGAAATATTTATTTAAATTTACTTTTGACCGCGATAACCAACATACACACGAGCAGAGGGCAATCGCTGGGAAATTAATAAAGGTTGTTATTATATCACTTACATAATTCAAAGCCTAGAAAGCTGTAGTATTTTTGAATTATTTATCTTATAAACGTTTTGTGATTATAACTGACACTAATGATGAGCTAGGGAGGTAGGCAACTTAAGATCAGGTCTCAAGTCGTCAACCTTCTAGGATTAATGAATCCTAATGGGAGAGAATTATAATGACTTGAACTTGAACATTAAAAATTGTAAAAGAATTATTACCTACATTTTATTATTGTTAGAGGACCATAGTTGTTCATACATTTATTTTTATTTTTAATCACCTTAAAAATTCAGTTTAAATACCAATAGTCATTTTAAATCAGATGAATCAAATGTGTTAGGTCCATATGACATTATACTATTCTAGATTACACATAATCAGAGGTATGAAAACACAAGAAACGCATTCTTATTGACTGCTTCTGTAGTGTAGTGGCAACGTATTGTACTGATGTGCTTATTTGGGTGTTTTCTATGTTTAATATTTAAATATTTACAAAAAAAATATAGAAGTAAGTATGTATTTATATCAGTTGTCTAGTACCCATAGCACAAGTTCTGCTTAGTTTGAAACTAGATGGCATTTATTTATATATCAAAAGTAATACTATATAGTACAAAAGTAATACTATAATGTCTGATGTCAACTTCCCGCATTAGGCGCAAAGCTACGTCACGGGCATTTTTAAAATATACATAAAACCGAAACGAGGAACTTCCAAATGGTAGCAAAAAGATGACTTGTCTATTTAAACAATTAAGTCATCCATGTAGTTCATTGATAATCGAATAACAAACCTTATTTCATGACAAATCCAATAAATAACATGTTCTGTGTCCCTATACAGACGCTCCAGTCTGCGCTCACCCTTCACCTCAAGTACTAGGAGCACAGCTGGAGGAAGCGCTTCGTGTGCGCTGCTCAGTAACAGCTAATCCACCTGATGTTACATTCTTCTGGCAGTTTAACAACAGTGGTGAAAGCCTTGATGTATCACCGTTGAAATTTGGTAAGTATATAATGGTTTGAGACCGTAATATTGACTTCATCACAAATACACATGGTAGTAGAGCCACATTGATTTCAGAACGAATGGACGGTCTCGACCGTGGCAATACTATCCTAGTATAGAAGACCAAATTAAAAATGACACCATTAGTGTCGTATTTCTTTACACCGGAGGTCGTCGTTTATTGTAAATAATACCAGTAGTTTTATTGACATTAATCTAAAGGCGCAAAATACAATCTTCATCCATAAGAAATGTTTTTGGATGTTAAAATAGGCAACACAAAAGTTTAATCCTAACTAATATTATAAATCCATTTGGTGTTGTTGTTTATTGGTTTATTTACATAAACATTGTCAGGAGTACAGAAAAGGAGATAAGGTGCCTTTCATCCAGAATAAAAGTACTGTTCTCGTGGGAGACTTAAATTTATTGATAAAATCTACTTTAATTCCAAACTAAATCGTGGAAAGTTAAGTCACGATATTTCTTACAGTAGAAAATTTATGTATTTGTGTAGGTAACTAAGAAAGTTAACTACTGATTCTGTTTTTTTTTTTAAATAATCGTAGCCTTGTAAGAAATGCATAGGTAACATAAAAATAAATAATTATATTATATTACAATGATAATAAAAAAAAGTTTAATATAATTGATAGTGTTAAGGGCTCCGTCCTGTCGCCCACACTGTTTCTTCTGCATATCAATGATATGTTAGCCCTTGGCAACATACATTGCTATGCAGACGATAGCACAGTTCATGGGCGATATTTTGGACACCCTACAGCCAAGCTAGCAGACATTGAGGAAAAACGGCGGGAGCTTGTCGCTGAGCTTGACCGGGTTCTCAGCCGCATCTCTCAATGGGGAAATGAGAATCTGGTCGAGTTCAACGCCAAGAAAACACAGGTATGCGCGATCTCTACCAAGAAGTCTCCCTTTCTTCCCCTCCCTACTTTTCAGAGCACTCAACTGCCACTGCAGGATAGGCTCAGTATCCTGGGGGTGGATATCTGTCATGATCTCAACCTGCGTGAATACATTGAGAGCGTCATTAAGGCGGCATCGCGGAAGTTGGGCGTACTGAATAGGGTGAGACGTTTCTTCGCGCCCGAGCATCTGTGTCTTCTTTACAAGACCCAGGTTCGTTCGTGCGTGGAGTACTGCTCTCATCTTTGCGATGGATCCGCCCAGTATTTGTTTGACGCTCTCGATCGGTTGCAGCGGCGAGCAATCCGCATTATCGACAGTAACGAAGTCACCGAGTCCCTTGAGCCCCTGCAGCTGCGAAGAAATGTCGCCTCCATGGCAGTCCTCTATCGCTTACATCATGGAGAGTGTTCTGAAGAGTTGTTCCAACTGGTCCCCCCTTCCCCTTTCCTATACAGGACAACACGTGCAGGCCTCGGAAGCCACCGCTTCAGAGTGGTTGACATACGCTCTCGAACTAAACGGTTTGGTTCTTCCTTTCTGTGCCGAGCAGTTAAAACCTGGAACTCTCTACCAGCGCATGTGTTTCCTCCCTTCTATGACCCCGGGTCCTTCAAGCGGGGCGTGAAAAAGCATCTTACTAGGCCGCCATAGTGTGGGTCACCGTACTGCACTGTCCGTTGTGGCAGTGAGGATGGTGGCCTTCACTTCTGGATTCTGTTCATGCTTTCCATCAGGCAGGGCAGAGTCATTTTGGCAGCTAATATATAAAAAAAAAAAAAAAAAAAAAAAAAAAAAAAGTCTCTTAAAGTTAATATACTGCGTACGGAATTAATGACACCTGTACAAAAGTACTCAGTAAAAGCTCAATACCTGAAAAGTAAAAATCATATTATATACATACGAGGATTTGCCCTATTATTATGATGTATAACTTTGATTGTATTTTCCCCCTTGGGTGTGAAATTTTCCAAAACCCTCTCTTAGTGCTCGCCTTTGATCCTCAAGGAACACGTATGCCAAATTTGAGCGCCCAGTAGCCTCGGTTATGCGTTTTCTGTCAGTCAATCAGAAACGGAATATCAAAAACCAATATTGAACTGTGGTCATAGATGGCGACGAGTCCTCATAAGCAGGATCCACTTTTGCTTTTATTTTCTCGCATTTTTTCCCATCCTCAAACAAAAAGCCAATTACCGATCGATTGATATTCATGAAAGACGTCTTACTCGAATGGTTACCAAAACCAAACTAACTTATCAATCCTTCCGAAATTTGTTTTGGCGACGTTTGATAGATGGCAGCATACGATGATGACACCAACTTCCGTCAAGAACGTCCTCTGTTATCAAACACGGGTACTTATTTAACCACCTTCGTATACATTGATTGATTGATTAATTTAAATCACAAGAACAGTATAATTTTTCAGTATATATTATAGTTGTTGTCATGCTAAAAACAAGATTCCTAATTATAGGTATAGAACATTTACTGCATATATTTATTATAAATATTAAAGTATGCAGAAACGCACAATTTAGTGCGTGTTCACTAACCTAGTATCATTTAATACATACATACATTTTTGTAGCAAAAATTTTAAACTCCTTAAAATAAGAGCACTTCCCAAGTTCTATAAAATTATCTAAATTATCTAGTTTCAAAAATCATTCACTACTAATAATTCAATTAATTATCTAACGTGAATAGGATATTCCATTAACGAAACATGAATAATTCTTCGGTAAACAATTTGACGTTCCCTCAATGCGGGGTTGAACTCATTGGGGTGAAGATGTATTTGTCTTAGAGTTTAGTTCGATTTCTAAACTGCCACTCCTTGTAAGGGAAACAGCATTGTCAAGTTATGACTATAAAGATATAATAGAAACGTGAAAACATTTCACCTACTGTTGGTTGGACTACTTATAGATAAAACTAATGAACCCAAAGTAAATTTACAATCAGCATTTGTTCTTACCTCTGAAATCTGTTTAGGAACTGCAAATGGGAGTACGAGCGAGCTGAGTTACAAGCCACAGAGTGAGCGAGACTATGGAACTCTGAGCTGTAGAGGAACTAATACTGTGGGCAGACAACTAGAACCTTGTGTGTTCCAGATTGTTCCCGCCGGTAAGTTATTTTGGAGTTTTGAATTAAATTTACACGTGTAACGATCCTAAAAATACAGTATTTGAATCAAGTAAGTAAATTAAGGTAAAGGTTGAGTAAGATAAATAAATTAATGAGGTTACTAGAACCTAGGCGTGTGGCTAGGTACAAAACAAAATGGTGTTTTAGGAGTGTTCCTAAAACACCATTTATTTATTTTTTTCGCCACGCCTCGTCACGGTACTTTCTGACTGAAAAACATCGATAGAAACTATTTCTATACTGTTTCAAAGTATACATTTACAAACCAACTTAAGAATAGATAGACATTAGTTAATCTAATATTATGTTGGTTTGTGTTTTTACATCAACAACTTATTCAATTATTACACACTCTATAATAATACTTTTACATAAATATCATCATTGGCGCTATTTACCGAAATATTGTCGCTCTAACAAGTAAACGTAAAATAAAGTTTGTGGGCTAAAGAACAAAACTAAAATATTTATAGTACTAGTGTACCTAAACAGCCTTATTAAATTTTGTGAACTACTTTTAAGTCGTATCGTTATTATAAACACAATAGCTCTGGTATTATAATATTATTATACTGAATAATACGTAACTATACCAAAGAGTATTTATTACTAATGATTGCTTGGAAATCTTGTCTTTTATATGAGAAATGTGAATTATTACTCGACTAACATTAAACTACTCGTTTAACATAAGACAACAAATAAATTGAGGCAACATTTCCAAGGTATCAAATGTTATTTATTGTAACCTAATATTATGTCAAATTATGTTTAACATTCTAGAAATTTGGTCTTACGTGGTACAGTAAAAATAACTCTGAATTTTTCTATAGTATTAATTAAAGATTCCTTTATTACATTACTGACTTCCGCGTTCACGGTTACGTTGTAAATTGCGAGTAACGCCACGTATCGAAGCTAGTCTAAAATAAATACAACAAAACTAAATTACTCCTTATCTCATTGGCTACCATAGTCTAGTCTATAAAATGCACCATGAGAAAAAAGGTCGCTTGTGAAAAAAAACACTTCAATAACAGTCTTAATAAATTCGCGTACCTATAAATTGAACCAGCAATGTTTAAAACTTGTTTTATGTTTTATAATTTAGACTTTGAAAGCTGAAAGCCAAGCTTTCCCGTGTGCCAATTCTCATATTTCCTCATTGATGTTGTATGAATTCTCTGGAACTGCCACAGCTGTTATAATTCCTGGAGAACGAACTTTTCTTAACAGCCTAGGGCCACAGAATACTTAATAGTACCAGTACAGAAGACTCACTCCGAAAAGTAAATTAAAGTTATAGATACCCTCGGTGTCAAAAGATTAAGTTCAATTCAGATCGCACAGCGCCGAATCACTACGATTATATTTACCTACAGTTGCGTCTCTTTCTATCGTGTAACTCTTAACCGTTCTGACGATGACTGTTCGACCGGCGTGTCTGACCCAGCAGGCAGCCGGCCGACTATACCTAAACTGCGGAGTGACACCCCCCTGCTAGGGCTTCTGTTACACTTTAATACAAAATTTTCTGATTAAAGAAATACTTTTATACCTAATCAGAAAAAACCCAACAAAATAATACGGAAATCATTTATGATGATAAATCAAACGCCCGTTTTGCTAAGTTTTGCCAAGTTCCACGTTTGTCATAAAGAGCAAATGTTGTCTCTGATATTGTATATGATTACAGTAACTAGATGGGCCATTAGAAAATAAAACGGGTTATTTATAACAACCAAAGAAATTGCAGCACATTTCTTAACCTATATTTGTTTAAATAACATAAATTGAAATTGCTTTTCAAATATTATTATTTCACTAGATTTCGCCCGTGGCTCCGCCCGCGTGTATCTCGATTATTTTATTTACTTTTATTTATTTATTGTCTTTATGTATATACATAAATGATAAAAAAAAGATACAATTGTGTTACAAACTATGTACAACAATAGGCAGTCTTAATCTCTTCCAGACAACCATATTACAAATATTAAATAAAAGTTAGGGTCGACAGTAACGAAGTCACCGAGTCCCTTGAGCCCCTGCAGCTGCGAAGAAATGTCGCTTCCATGGCAGTCCTCTATCGCTTACATCATGGAGAGTGTTCTGAAGAGTTGTTCCAACTGGTCCCCCTACACCTTTCCTATACAGGACAACACTTGCTGGTCTCGGAAGCCACCGCTTCAATGTGGCTGACATACGCTCTGGAACTAAACGGTTCGGCTCTTCCTTTCTATGCCGAGCAGTTAAAACCTGGAACTCTCTACCAGAGCATGTGATTCCTTCCTTCTATGACCCCGGGTCCTTCAAGCGGGGCGTGAAAAAGCATCTTACTAGGCCACCACAGTGTGGGTCACCGTGCTGCACTGACGGTGTGGCAGTGAGGATGGGGGCCTCCACTTCTGGATTCTGTTCATGCTTTCCATCAGGCAGGGCACAGTTATTTTGGCAGCTAATATAAAAATAAAATAAAGGGTAGTTAACACACAAGTAACACATGATATATTATAATATATAAGAGTATCAGTATGGACACATTCATTCCCATCACACATATACTTACATACATATACACACATACACACTCAAATATACAATATACTTAAAAAAAAAAAACACAACGATAGGTAGGTAGTCATTGGTAGCAAGAAAGTAATTGATTTTTGATTGAGTTAATAAAAACTGCAAATAGTACGCTGCCCTGAGGTACACCAGCAGATGTTCTGCGCCAAGAGGAGTAAACATCTTCAATACAATCACACTGCTGGCTGATAACTACGAAACCAGTAAATCGCAGAGGGAGATATGTTATGAGAGCACAGTACACCCAATAAGACATCGAAGTCGAACAGTATTGAAGGCTATGCTGAATTCTAGTACAGCCAAGACCTTCAGCTTTCCCTCATTCATCCCAAATCTAACTTCATTTGTAATGTGAACAAGAGCCGTGTAGTGCTATGGCCAGGACGGAAACCTGACTGAAAAGGATTAAGGAAACAGACCATCCAGTTTCTTGTAAGAAATGAGCTTGATTGTGTGTAAATGAGACGCTCGAGGGCTTTGGAGAAAAATGGAAAGATAGATATGGGACGATAATCTGAGATGGTAGTCGGATTAGATTTTTGGGGAAGGAATTAATTTTGGCCATTTTCCATGTAGAAGGAAAAGCGTTAATGGAAATGGAGTAATTGAGAATATGGCAAATTATGGGTAGGATTAAGTCGAAAATGGGAAGAACCATGTTAAGGCTGACACCGTCACTTCATTGACACTATGCTCTTCCTTACATCACATGCAGCAAAAAGTAACTTATGTGTTATTTTGAAATTTAGGCTATATTACTGTAAAGTTTTATCCAAATCCATTCAGTAGTTTTTGCGTGAATACATACATATATACTTACTCACAAACCTTCGCGTTTTTAATATTAGTAAGACATAGCGCTTCCCACAAGTTCTTAATTCCTTGGCTCACACGATTGCAACGGAAAATATGAGTTAGCTGTTGCGAGGTGCACCAAAATACACCAACGCCTCTCGTACTGTTTAATATCCTCGTTGTTTGTTATATACAAACGCGTTTAATTGTCACCTGGTGGTCATAACTCAAGTCGAAATTAGTACCCTTAGCTCTCTCTGAATTTAATTTTCATTTGTATGCACGCACTGTATTTATATAAACTTCTTTATACATCTGTGTTTGTAGGTATATTACTCACGATTTCTTTCGTAGTCCAACAATATATGGAACGAGGCTGACATTCGATTGCAGCGTCTGCAGGTCGCATGTAATTCCTATTTGATGCAAATATTTGTTACGCATATGAGATTTGCTTAGGTCTGAGTATTTATATGAATAATATTTGTGTTTACCAATTCTTACAATATATTTCCCGTTTTCTAGAATCTTATAGAACTTTAACTGTGCATAATTTAGATATAATATATAAAAGTAATTGAAAATGATTAAATTAACTCATTAACACATATAATTTTACTTGGTTACGCTGTTATATTAAGGTTGCCTGAAAGAAATTATTTTTGTCAATAAGGCCACTCTTTCTACACTTTATTTCTAACCTAATATGTTCTCTCATGTAACTGTGTAATATGGTACAAAAAAAAGAGTTTTCTATCCGTCTATTTATCTACAATAACTTTAAAATAGAGATTTTTTTACAATGAATAGTTAAATTGTAAGTATATATGCTTTTATGTTTTACCGTGTTTAGAGAAACGAATTCAAATTCTCAAAACCAAGTAATTCTAACTCAATTCGCTAAACTCTCCAAGATAAGAATTTACCTATTGTTATTAATTTACCACATAAATTAATTCAGTCTGTTTTTCTTGACTTTAAATTCACGCACACATATGAAAGGACTTAGAAGTGTTCGCATTGATATCGTTATCATGGGCTATTGATCCCACATTCAGAGAAGCTAATCAGGCAATACATATAAGGATGTAATAGTATTACTATAACTATATACTGCAATAGAAACAAGTACGACTTTCTAGCCGAGTGATATGAATCATAAATATAAATTATTATTACAATCTGCCTCGTGAAATAGCTGAATCCTTTATCGAAGGTTAAAATCACAAGTTTACAAAGTAATTCATCGTAATACTATTTATAATTATTTTATTCTATAGATTTTGTACTTATTTACTATACACAAAAATTTTCTTTCTTTTAATATAACTTGAAATTGAAAATATCAAGCAACTTGATTTTATTACTTTTATTTTTCTTGGTAGGTAAAACTTAAATGTAACTTTTAATATTCTATAAAATCTTAAGACAAAGATCAACTTAAGAGGCCGGCGTACGACACTCGAAACTGCAAGTTGAAATTTGTTCGTAAAATATTGCTGTCTCTGTTTGACAAAATACAACGTAGATACGAGTGCACCGCTATAAGTGTGTATGTGGATTGACATTCATTCGTAGTAATTCGGACTCTCTCGTAAGAGGTTCGGCTATCATTATTTGACTGACACGAATCACACACACATTGAAATATTTTTTGATGCGATAGCACTACTAATTGCTTGAAATTTGTGAAAATATGGATGTGTTTCGTAATATCGAAAATCATGAATGAAAACTCAATATTTTTTCGATTTATTTTGTGTAAGTAGTAGCATAATAATATGAGATATGTTATTGATGAAACAATCTTAGAAATATTTTTGTTTTTAAGACAGAAAAAAACAAAATGAAAAAATGACATTTACAATGTAAAATATGTAAAATTTAATTTGATTATATTTTATTCTAGATTAGTTTATTTTTAAAAATAAAGACGTTATAACCTAAATAAATACAGTCTAAGTCCGAATATCAACATATCATCGTGGAAATATGTTTATACTGCAAATGATCTTGGTATACCGTTTGTATGGACAATTCAGCCTCCGGGGGGCCCTTAAAACGATTGAACAAAATACTTTTACATCTCTCATGTTCGGTAAATAGGTTCTTATTACCTCCAGATGGGGCTTGTAAGTGACTAATTAGCGCTCTAGGGTAATAATGTAGCTAGAAAAGCCCTAGGGCGGTAAGTAATAAAAAAAAAAACACTTCTTTCTTTCAAAAAGTTCGCGTACATCTAACCATCATACTGGCAATAGACATCATGCATTCAGCCCAATGACCAAAGAGGTCGCTTTGCTATTCAGCCTTGTCTTCGTGTGAGTATAATAATAGTCATCAATTTTAAATATCGAACGGCGAAGCTCAATTTCGTTCTTGAAAAAAAATTTTTTAAAGTTCTTTACTTGATTCATTTACTTTTAAAAAAG
The DNA here is from genome assembly GCA_932526445.1 of Phragmatobia fuliginosa. Lineage (NCBI taxonomy): Eukaryota > Metazoa > Arthropoda > Insecta > Lepidoptera > Erebidae > Phragmatobia > Phragmatobia fuliginosa. Next base: position 9,119,595 of record OW052074.1, on the reverse strand, counting down.
GCGGGAATAGAAAACTTTTACTTTATTTAAATATTGTTTGTTTTGAGATTTTTTTATAATTACGTGCTACTTAGGAAAAAACTTGAGTCTCAAACTATTAACATACCCAAAAAATACCTGTCCTTAAAATTTGAAAATTGTTCTCATTTCACTACGAATTTCAACAAATAAAATGATTTATTCTTATAATGCCGGTTTTTTTCCACTTACCTCACAATCGAGATGTAAAGCAGAATAGTTAGCTCGGGTGTAAGCAGCAATTGCACCCTCGAACTATAGGCGCCCTCGCTGCGCTCGTGCGCCTAAATATCTCGGGCTGCAATTGATGCCTTACAGCCCTTGGCTACTAATCTACTATTAAGCTTGAGCGTTATTTCCAAGTAGTTATGTATAAAACAAGAGAAATAGCGCATTCAGTCGATTTATAAGAGACCTCTGAACGGGATGGGGAGAAGGCCGATACCAAGCAAAGACAACCTCGACGATAATACCAGCCGTCGACAAGGAAAAAAAAATCAGTTGCAAAGTACCTAGTCCAGTCCAAAACAAGCCCTGATTGATTTCAGATGCCAAAAAATATTATTATATTAATTATTTTGTCATATATTTTTGATGTGATTTATAACTTTTAAACAATATAAGTATAACTATATAATATTTACTAATATTAAAATGCAATAACACTATTTACCAATCATTTAGTACGTAATTTTTTTAAGTGAAAATCAAATTATATTTTTGGAAAATTCTACATGCATTGAACTGTTATTACAAAAATTGGTTATTAATATTATCATAACTAATCTCTCTTCAAACAGCTCGGCCTACCGCTCCTCGCAACTGCTCACTTGAAGCTGGCAACAGCACCGTCGAAGGAGGCAGTTGGCTCAGAGTTCGTTGCATGGCCGGATATGATGGAGGTCTCCCACAGTACTTCATGTTGGAAGCACTGGACCCTGTCACTGGAAAGACGAGATTTAACGGCAGCGTCAATGAAACTGGTAAGCATTCTTCTTAACCAAAGAATAAATACTCAAATGCAGTTTACTTAAATTGACTGCCTTTTGGTCCAGTGGTCAGCGTATGAGGCTGCTGATCAAGAGGTCTCGGGATCGATTCCGGATCGATTCGATTCCGGACTAAATATTTGTGTGATCTACAAATATTTGTTTCGTAGTCTGGATGTTTTCTTTGTATAATATGTATGTATTTACAAAAAAAGGTTATGTATTTATATCTGTTGTTTAGAAGCCATTATACAAGCTCTGCTTAGTTTTGGACTAAATGATGTTGTGTGTAAGATGTCCGAAATATTTATTTATTTCTTTACTAATTATAATTTATTTTTAGGAAAGGATTACACCTTTCCTAAAAATAAATAAAACTTAATCATAAAAGTTTCAGCTTTTCAATATTTATCTGAATATATCTCCTTTATGCCGTTGTTATTTTCAAACGTTTTTAAAAATCTTTTAGAACCTAGAAAATTGTGTGATTGCAGTGCAAGTTACTAGTAACACAATTATTTATAAAATACCTTTTGAAGGCTTAAAATTGTGAATAATTAAACATTTAATGAGGTTTTATTAATGCAGTGGCCGTGGTGCTTTAATACACATAAACGGTAATATTTTATTCCATATATTTTTATTTCCTCAGTTTTTTATTTGACGCTTAATCTGCATGAAACAACTATTTCACTTCACTAATCTATTTAACTGATGTTTTGTATCACCAGTTTTTGAAGCGATATGTGAAAGGCCCTGTGTTACTTCTAGCAATATAATATGTACTTTTGGCAATGTGTACATATATATAAATCATAAACGTTTTTCTAAATCTCTCTAATATAATATTAATTTCCATCAGATGGTCTGGCCATTTTTAAGCTGGATCTCGCTCAACTCAGCTCAGCAGGCGATTCAGATGCTACATTTAATCTTCTTATCTACGCAAGGAACTTAAAGGGAGAATCAGAGAAAACTCTCTTGGAAAATATTGCTTTTAATGATGCCGCTAAAATAACAGGTAAATTATGTTTACAGACATTAAAATCATCGCAATTCATCATCATCAATCAACACCATTAAAGAGTATACTACTGAGCTAAGACTGCTTTTTAGGACCGAAATTTTGGCCTACTAAACCAAGCGGGCCAATTTTTTTTCTCTTTTTGCAGTCCGACAGAAGTTCTTTCTTTAGTCGAAGTTACTACAACCATATATACAAGAGATTCAGCTTAGATAGTAGGCCTTAGCAGATTCTAGGCAGTGACCGTACCGGCACGACGTGATTGTGGAGAGAAAGTATTTTATACTACACCTGATCGGAACAGTAGTCAATATTCCCTGAAAATGAAAAGAGAAAGTTAGTCTTTTCCTTGACCTAAATAAGCGGGAGGAAAAAATGTATGAAAATCCATTTCTAACGTGTTTTAGCGGGAGAGAAAGTTGTATGAATTTTCATTTCTCATGTGTTATCTTATCTATGGCGCGCGCCTGCCCAAAGAGTTTTCATATAATTTAAATATGGAATCTCCGTGCCACTGACATCCTTTTGTGAAGAATAAAAAAAACAAAAGAAGCGCGAAATATTTATAAATATTATGTCAAATTCTAAGCTAAATCACATACAGTCGTCCCACGAAGACGTCTAGACAGGGCAATCGTGCGGGGCGTGAGGGGTGAGACGGGGGAACGGCTGCCCCGAGCTGCATACATTTACAGTGTTAGCAGCTCGGGAAACAACTTTCAGGGCTGTCGTGTGTCACTTTAAAATATTATTATTTTGGAAAATAATTCAAATGGTGCATACGACGTATGTTGTGGAAGATTGCAAGTCGTCATCTGAAATGAAAATCCAAGATGGCGAAAATTTGCAAATTTTTTGACATGGGTATCATGTCCATGGTTTACGAAGTCACTGAAAACGATTATGGGGTTGAAATGAAAATCCAAGATGGCGCCTACTAAAATTTGCAAATTTTTTGACATGGGTATCATGTCCATGGTTTACGAAGTCACTGAAAACGATTATGGGGTTGAAATGAAAATCCAAGATGGCGCCTACTAAAATTTGCAAATTTTTCGACATGGGTATCATGTCCATGGTTTATGAAGTCACTAAAAACGATAATGGGGTTGAAATGAAAATCCAAGATGGCGCCTACTAAAATTTGCAAATTTTTCGACATGGGTATCATGTCCATGGTTTACGAAGTCACTAAATACGATTATGGGGTTGAAATGAAAATCCAAGATGGCACCGACGAAAATTTGCAAATTTTTCGACAAGGGTGTAATTTTTAAGATTTGCGAGGTGCCTGAAAATAAAAATGAGATCAAGTGTCTTTCGCGGATTTTTTTTTCATAGCTACGTGCAAGTGTACTAGATCCAACATGGAGGACATTATTTAAAAAAATATAGTTATGAGTGTCAATTTTGAGGTTTTTTGGGTTGACGATTATGAAAATAACAACTTTTTCAAATTCAAAATATCCAAATCCGGATATTTCTTTAAATTAAATTACATATGTTTGAAACTAGAATACCAAATTTCAGACTAATCCGGCAACAGGCCTTTCCTGTTGCCGGGTTAACCCCCTTATATATTTCAATTACTTGATTTGTCCCAAACAAGGCAAGCTAAATGAAACTGTTAACAAAAACTATATTTATAATAATAATCATAATGTTGATAACGATGTTGATCTAAAATAAATAAATTTATTAATAAATATTGTTTACTTGAGACAACCCTAGCAGTTGCGACAATGTCTAGACGTTGCCGGCATTTACCACGAGATCAAAGGCGTCGTCCTACTGTATGTTTCTTTATACTGTGGCTAAATTGTGTCTTACATGGTGTCTTACGTTTTGATTTTATTTTATAAATACTTTAAATGTTCCTCACAGGTGTAGTATAAAGCACTGTGTAGCACTCGGGTGAAAGTCCCATTCCTACCTCGGGAGTATTGTGGCCCTAGGCTGCGCCTTCGGGCCACAAACTGCTCCCTCGCTAGTAATCGGTTCCTTTCCTCCCTCGGTGAACAATGTACTATTCTACCGGTATAGGGCCTGGCGTGGCACGGATTATGTTAGGATCTGAAATAACAAAAGCCGGCTCCTTATTGAATAAGACACCAGAGGCTTTGAAGTGGTTTTAGTGCAAAACCACATATACTCCTCATCATCGTCCTAGCCTTTATTCCCAAGTTAATTTGAAGTTGGCTACTAGTTCAACCGGTTTTACCTGAATTGGCTGCACGATTGGCCTAGTGGCTTAAGTGGTCGCCACGCCGCTTCCTACTACGCCAAGTGTCGTGGGTTCAAATCCCACGTAGGACAACACTTTGTGTGATTCACAATTTGTTGTTCTGAGTCTGGGTGTTCTTTGTGTCCGTTTCATGTATGTTTGTAAAGTCCCCCGCGACACAGGAATTTATATTCCTAATGCGGGAGTTGTATTAAAAAAAAAAAAAAAAAAAAAAAAAGTTTTTCCACGGAGCGACTGGCATCGGACCTCCGCAAACCTAAGGGAGAACTGAAATTCGAAGATTGAACTAGTTATCACTATATTTGAGGGCACTGACTTCCCAATAACGATTGCTATAGATGTTCATGACAACCGGGACCGACGGCTTAATATGCTCTCCGAGGCACGGGCGTGAATCACCGCCAAACTTCCAGAGACCGGGCTGTTATTAAAAAAAATCTGTAAGAAAAACCCAACAAGACTTTTTTGACCCGACCCGGGATTTGAACCGCTAACCATTAGACAATTGAGTCAGTCATATTACTGACTCCTGAATCCTGTATAATATTATGAATACTCTATACATTTAAAAACCAATGTATGCAGTGACGAAATTGTATAATGACATTGATAATATTATATAGATATAACAAACATCAAGAAAAGTTTCAAAAGAAATGTATGTATGTTTATAAAGTAGTTTTTCGTCATAACGTTGATTGAAATATAATGACATTGTATTGTCATCGAATGTCAAAAAAACTGAAGACTGATATTCTGCTAATCGTAATAAGTAAACTTTTATGAGCTCGTAATGAAACTAAAACTGAGATTATAAATATAAAAAAACGTGTAGATTGGATATATAGTTTCAGAGTTCATCGTGAGCAACTATGTGATAGGATAATTTTAAATAATAAATTATGACTAGGGTTCATAGTTAGTAGGTATTGTATTGCTCTGTAATAAAATATTTTATTCTACGTACAATAAATAATAAACGAATGTAAATTGTTATTTTTCATTTACAAAAATATTTAAATAACTATCCATTATTTATAATTAAGGAAACCATTAAATTATTAGATGTTATCTGCTTCAAAGAAAAGTTGGTGTAATAGAAATTGTTGCGACTCCATTAAAACAAAGTTCAAAATGGCCGCTACTAATGATCCGAAAAAATGAATAGTTGTTTAATTACTTTTGTAAGTCTGTTATTTTTTTTTATATTTTAGTTTTATTTATTATATTTTCTTAATCAGGAATTCGATGCTCTTTCTCTATTATAAACATGAAAAAAACAATTAATTCCTCGTTTTGAATATGAAAATAAGTATCCAAGTGATACCAAAAACTAGTATGAAACGAAATTGATAATTGAATTAAAAATCTAGGAAATTCTTAATAATATTATGTAAGCTGAACTCACTCAATTATAATAGACATTTAACATTTGTGCTAACCTCGTTACTAAACAGATACTGCTTATCAATACATATTATAATTAAGGTCCTTCGCGGCGTCTGTCTGTTCGCGATAAACTCAAAAAATACTGTACCGATTTTACTGAAATTTAGTACTCAGATAGGCTAAAGCCTGAGAAAGGACATAGGTTACTGCATAACCAACCCAGAGTCGCGGGCGGAGCCGTGGGCGAAAACTAATTTAAAATAAATAAACGAGACTATGTTTTAATTCAAGAACCTCATAACACTTCAAAAAATCTTAGCCTTATTTTATTTTTATACCGCTTATAACTGAATTGTTTTTATACAAAATATCTAAGCAATTTCTAAGAAATAAACAATCTTTTGAAATATTTTACGCACGTAACTTAAAGTAATAATTACTTTAAGATTTCATCAACCATTGTCAAAGAAAAACATCTTTACGGTACAGTTGATATTCCCTCTGAGTTTTTTAGAAATAAACAATAAAGGTTAAAGTAAAATATGTTAAAAGAATAGCTTGACATAAATTAATTACTATGTATTATTTGAATTAGATGGCAAAAGTGCAATGGGTGGTATATCCTTCGGTCTCGCTGTAGCAGCGGCGCTGGGAGCGACACTTGCAGCAGTAGGTGTGGCTGTTACTGTACTTTGTGCACGCCGCCGACGTGCAACTCCCCCCCACAAGCATCCACCAGGCGATATGCTGGAGCTTAGCGATGGTGGGAGAAGATACGTCGTGGCTTATACTATTAAACCTTCACCAGATCTCAAGACACCTGATCCACAGCCTGATATACTAAATGCACCAGGTAAATTTTGATGTGAAGATGGAATAATCTTGCTATTTGAACTATTTTGTTTTGAAATCGGTTTTAAGGTTTCGTTTCCTAAAGAAACAAAGGAAACCCTTATAGGATCATTCTGTTATATATTTAAATGTCTTTAAGACTCTACGTTTCAAAAATTCGTGGAGGGCTCAAAATAAAATTATCATTAAATGGTTAAATGTGGTTCTTGAAAGATTCAGAAAACTTCAAAGTCATCGCAATCAAAATGTTAGGTCAATAAGCCACATTTTAACATTTTGCTGTTAGATCAATATCTTTAAAATGTATATTTTGATCTACAATCATGACATTTGACGACAACATGGCTTCACATCACAAGTAAATAAAAACCTGAAAGTCATTAATTTGTTGCTACATCACATAAAAAAGCAATTTACTATAACAAATTTACATGTTGCGCTCGGAGAACTTGTTGTTACATATGTTATATATGGGAGACTGTTTTGAGAACGTAAAGTTAAGTTTGTCGCTGCGTAAAAAGGACAAAAATCTTTGAAAATCGATTCCAGACTTGGACACACTATCTGCACACAAGTTTATACGAAGTGTGCAAATGAAAATTGTGCTTGATCGTTTCTTTACTAAAACGAATGGGTTTATCATTTCAGAAACTTTGACACTTAGTCAAATTTTTTAATAAAGTATTTATATCCTAAATATATTATATCTATTTGATAAATCGAGCACCTAACTCCATCTGGCCGCTAGACGACGGTTAATCAACAGAATTGGGCGGCCAGTCTAAAGGATATTTTCTACTGAAAAAATCATACCAGTTAGTCTGCTTCATTATGTCCAACAATGAACTCATTCCTAATACACGCCTTTTCCTCTTATAGTCTGAATATACGTTGACCTCAATTTTTGTACCTTTACGTAACGTGACGTATAATTAGATCAATTAAGGAAAGTATTTTGTTCCAGATTCAGAAAAGCAGCCTACTGCGCCGTCAATAGAAGAAGCTGATGAATGGCCCAGAATAAATGAAGTCAGAGGTAAACTATTTCATGTTCTAGGTTATTATTCTGGTTTTAGGAAAAATAATTAAATTGAAAAATCGAAAAACGTTATTAGATTTTTTCTGACAATAAATAGTAATATAAAGCCCACCGGATTAGCAAGCTGAAGTGGCAATGGGCTTTCCATATAAGCCACAGAACTGATGACCGTTGGGGAAGAAGAGTTCTGGAGTAGAGACCGCGTCTCGGCAAACGTAGTGTAGGACGCCCACAGGCGAGGTTGGGTGACGACTTGCGCAGGATGGCTGGCCGGTGCTGGATGTAAGAAGCGCAAAACCGATCAAAGTGGTGTACAATGGGAGAGGCCTATGTCCGGCAGTGGACTGCGATAGGCTGATGATGATTCACGCCTGTGCACCCGAGAGCACTTAAAGTCGTCGGTCCCGGTTGTTATGAACATTTATGAAAATTGTTATTAGGATGTCAGTGCCCTCAAGTATTTATTTTCATTTATGATTTTATATAATTGTTTGTGTTTACTCTGTAAATATGCCTATTTATAGAGTAAACACAAACAATAACATAAAATAGTTACTTATGACGTTTATGTGCTATACTATTAAAAATATGCACAAGGTTTGCAGTTTCCAATAATTAAAATTATAAAATGAAAAGTTTAAAAATAAAAATAAAACTGAATAAGTCAATCTTCGAATTCAGTTCACCTTCAGGGTTACAGAGGTTCGATGGCAGTCGCTCCGTGGAAATTCTGATATTCAGTCAAAACCGCTTAAACTGGTAACCAATTCCAAGTAATATTGTGAATAATAAAAGCTAGGAAGATGATAACTGCAAGTCTTTTCTTCTTAGGTGACTGGAGTAAAGCAGGTGCTGTCTTCTCAGCAGAAGATCTAGCACTGTTGGATTCCGCAGGGCATCCGCAGCAGGTTCGTTAAATTATAAGCAAAATTGTATAACTTTAAATTTTAAATATATTATAATATCTTTTCTCTTTTACAGCTGACACCAAACAGTGATCCGGTTCCTAATAGTAGTCAAGAAGATGTACTCAACCAAAATCTTCAAACAGTAATAGGAAATAATTTTAGGCCTAATTATGTCGGAACCAACAGTCCTACCTTAGGGAGCCCTAACTTTGTATGCCCAAATGGGAACTTGGGCTCTCCATTTGGGAGTCAGTCATTAGCCCTCAGTGGTCCAACTCTAAGTTCTGGAAGCCTAGCAACTTCCACACTCCACAGAACCAAAGGAAAAGGCAACGTTCGAAGAAGGGAACATGTATTAGCGGAAAATCTGCCGGGACCTGAAAGTTGTGTGTAAGAAGTAAACTATTTGTTGTAAATTGGGCTTTAAAGGTTTTTATATTTTCTTTGGACAATGCATTGCAGGTTTACTATAGTATAATATATATATCTAGATTTTTTACATTACAATATTTCATAGTGTTGAGTGAGCTTAGTTTTTTAATAGAAATGTATTGTGTTATGTAGCTAAAATAATAACAAATATATCAAAAATCGGACAATATTAAATTTGTGTATTACTTACTGTTTTACTTATTTGCTATTCCAGCGGTGACTAATCGAAGAAGTTATGATTTTAATTAGTAACTTGCTCAAAAATCGCCAACTTGGCAAGTGCGTAATACGAAGTTACATAAATTTCATTTCGATTGTGAAGTTTCCTTGTAATAACATTCATCAACGTTTCTGCGTTAATGTTGTTAGCTGCATTTTTGTACTTTGAAAAGCTTAAAAAAGAATTACTTTCCTATTGTTTTCTTCTAATATAGACTGGATCATTTAATCCTGTAGTAAACATTTGTACCGGTGGTGGTTAACTATCGACAATCTAATCTAACATCTTAATGTTTCTACTGTTATATTTTGTTTAAGAGGTCTATTAAAAAGCGGAAGAAATTATTTTATTACAGGCGTAATAAGTAAAACTGTACGTAAGTATAACAATTTTGATTAACCTGAATAGATGTATTATATTCAAAATCAAATAAAATCATTTTTAAACAAAAACTTGATTTCAGTAAGAAGTGAGTTCATGATACGTATAAAAGAGCATAAAAATTAAATAAATATCAACATTTTCAATATGTCATCATTTTTGTTTTTTTGTACATCTAAACCCACAACATCATCTAGTCCCAAACTAAGCAGAGCTTGGGCTATGGGTAAACATACTTTTTTTTTGTAAATACATACATGTTATGGATAAAGAACACCTCAACTCCGAAATAAATATTTGCAGATCATAAAAACTTTCCGGGAATCGAACCGAGACCTGATCAGTAGCCGCATACGCTAACCACTAGCCCAACAAGGCAGGCAGGCAATGATAGTTATATTGTGTTTCACTGTTCCTTATAGACCTCTTAAAATTACAAACAAATCATACTAAGCAGTTCATCACCCCTATAAATAAATAAATGTAAAAGAGATAGTTATATAGAAAGTACAACTAAACCAAGAAAGATATTTACACAGAAGAAAGTTTAACAAAGGTGTGCTACTTTTGTATAACATTTTGTATAAGCATGAACTACCCGATTCATTTGAATCTGTAATCTATCGCGGCATCCACTTTATACAATAAATACAATCGACATGTTTATAATCAAAGACAACCAGCTAAAACTAAAGTTGTTAGATGAGATTGTTTATAAATTTAGATTGGAAACGCTTATAGAAACCATTAATTTCGATAAGCCGGTTGTGTGAATGTAAATATCGATAGTTATATAAATTGTATGTATAGATCCAAATATATAGTAGTATAAGGGCTTTTATTGTCAGTTTATTTATGTGAGAGTATTAAGTTAAATGTAAATATTGCATAGAAAAATGATGAAAATAGACGGAGTGTTCTAGCGTACGATACAGGGACGCTGTTATAATCATAAATTCGAACAAATACTAGATAGAATTAATTCCAGAACGATTTATTAGTAATTTAATGTTTATCAGGTCGTGATAAAGGTACTATAAAAACGTTAACAAGGATTTATTATTATAAACATACCTTGATAAAAACCTTCATCAACAACCCTTAACATCCCACTACTAAGGTCGGGATCTTCTCCTCTCAAGAGAAGGTTAAGCCCAAACGTCCCTACGCTTCTCGAGTGTGGATTGGGGACTGAATACATATAAATATGTATATTATATAATAATACCATCTGTCCATTCAGGTTTCTAGATTTAATATAAATGTTATGTACTTTGTCATCTGTTTATTTTTTTCTTTTATGACGAGTATTTTATTCATTTATTATAAAAATTGCATAGCAGTTCCTTCAAAAAAATCTAAACTAAAGAAAAGTAAAAGGTATTTCAAAACAGCAATCGACCGTGGATCTGAGCATGAATTGTTCTGAAATGTATTAAAAAAGACAATGTTAACGTTACTCTTATCTAATAGATCCTTGCCAGTTTGCCAATGTCGTTACTTTATCTAGTGGGGCATTGTTCTAAGCTGAGCTTTCAAGTGCGCAGTTTCACTTCGACAGAATTCCCTTCCAAGCATTTCTTCTCTGATCTATATCGTATTCTCGATTTAACTTCTATAGTTTTATTTTTATAGAAAGCTCCCGCATTAGGAATATAGATATCCTGTGTCACAGGGAACTATAAAAATATACATGGAACGGATACAAATATCGGCCAGACTCTTAATAATAATTTGTTGATTACACAAAATATTGTACCTTGTGGGATTTGAATCCACAATACTTGGCGCAACTTGGCTAACCGAGCAATCAAAAATAATTTATTTGATCCCAATGAACTTATCAAACGGATTAAAACCCCAAGCCATTTAGACTGAGATTTTGATTATTTTTGTCTCCATTGCTTTAGGTTTAGATAAATTTAATACCATAACTAACTCATTTGGGCAAAAAGACCAGCGTTCCATTTAGAGAGGAACCGATTTAAGATCACAATCCAAAAACTTTATTTCAAATAGCAATTTTCAGGCACTTACTGGCTCTAGCAGCGGTTCCAAGATCTCATTTCTATGAAAAAGAACCAGCAAGAAACTTTTGAAAATTACGCTTTAAAAACCCTAATGTACATTTTTCGTGTACATTATTACTTCCATATGCAACAACAACTTATAATAGAAAAATGAGTTTAAAAAAAAATGTTAAATCAGAACTGGAACCAAACAATCTAATGATATCATATCCTCCCTATCCTAGTATCGTATGCTTAGAAAGCTTGTGTAGTGCCATTTTATAATGATAGCATAATGTAAATGTTTTAATTTTGTGTTGATTCTATTAAATAGGGTTTAACATTGATACTGAGGGGTTAATGTGTAAATTATGTCGATCGAACTGTTTGTAGATGTCAGTGATAAATTTATGTGGTCCTAACAATCTGATATATTGCAATTTTATATTTAATAAATAAATAATGGTTTATAAAACTTTTTATTATTTGACACCCTTAGAGCAGTAAAACAAAAACAAAGATCCTTCTTATTTAAGTGCCTTCAGCGATACTACTTTAGTACACAATACACAAAAATCTACCATTTTCATTACGACTGTTACATTCTACTTAAAGCTTGCGATTGATCGTTCTGCAGACTATTGTTTTGCTAAAATAAATAAAATTCCCCTTAGATGAAAATTTATTGTAAGGACTAGTCAATAAATAACAATATAGCTGCAAAGATTTTAATAGCAATTAAAGATAAGTATTTTAAAAACTTCATAAAGATTTATGATTATAATCTGGCGATTAATTTGGCGATTGAATTGAAGTTGATATATTTATTTTTGATAAATACTGAAAATCCTTTTCAAGAGTATTCTGAAAACCAGAATAGTTATCAGCTACAGATCAGTTTCTATACATTCTCAAAAAAATAACATGATTCGTTTATTCGTTGGTATTTTGCAAGTGGTAATACAACTCCGTTAGTTCATCTCATTAGTTTAAAGAAATGCAAGCTACTTAAACATAAACATCACAGTAATATGTACGAATCAAAAACAAGGTTCTTCTAACCTATCAATGGACCTGAAATATCTATATCAAGGCTGTATTCATTTATTGCTTTATTTATTTTAAGCATAGAGCAACACAAGCCTGCAGACCAGAGGGGAGAAACCATATCATCTTTTTTTGTTCAAAGAAAACTTTCACTTTTGCGGGGGGGAAGGGGAGATTATTTTCAAACATGCACATTTTATTCTCACATATACTACCAATCACCTGTATCACCAACTAGAATTCACACGGATAAAAAAAAATACACACACATATTCAGTTTCCGTGTCATATCAGTGTATTGCATATACCAATTTAGATTTATGCTTTGATTGAGGGGTACGAAAGGGGTAGAAAAAACACAAAAACACGGTAGGCATACCATATGCCTACCGTGTTTTGCCTGATTCTTCTCAAAGTAAAGTCCTATTGTTCTTGAAGTGATCTATGGCTAAAAGATCAATTTGCAAGGTAAGCTTATTTTGACTGATGTTATTTCATTATTTTTAATTATAATGAACGAAGAATTAATATATCTCACACTCGCTGATTACTTCAAGCCCTAAGTGGATAACATTAGGAGAGTTCGAACATGAGTGACTAGATTAATTGTAATATCGATAATGGTTGTAAATGACGAAGTGAAGCTAGTTTAAAGCAAATTAGCCGAAGTTACTCATTACGTACGGCAGTGAAAGTCCTGTCGAAATCAATCCAGTCGTTTTAGAGATTACCCGAAACAAACAAACAAACAAAAAATTTGATAATAGTTTTTTTGGTGTAAGTACTGTAAATACTTTGCACTCAATGAAAATTTGATCATTTGATATTACAAACAACCCATTAATCGAAATTTGTTGAAGACTTGGTCGGTCACAGGTTCGAAGGTTTTAAAGGGCCCGGTAAACGATCAAATTTGTTTGACAAATTTGTTGGTCAAACATCACGTTTACGTCAAAAGATCCCTGTAAACGATCAAATTTGTTTGACAAACGCGTCAAACACAGCAGCACACTATCAAATAATTAGACAAACACGTAAATTTGTCAAACAAATTTACCATAAGGGTTAATAAGTGACTGATATGAGGTTACTTTCTTTAACTTGAACATGCTGATATCTAGACGACTAGCACTTAGCGATGATCTCTTTTTTCCCAAATCACCTGGAAAAGTAGGAACAGCTAGATCGTCTCCTGCAAAGTACTTTCACGCTTACAGCAGTAAAATTAGAGGTGATTTTCGTTTGCCCATAGTGTTTTACATGCGAATTTTGCAAAATTCAATATCTACCTCATCACCAGAGCAGTTAAAAAATTCTGACTGTTGTGTAGAGTTTTGATATATTCAGTATACATAGTTAGCTACCTTAATCTATTGACAAAAAAGCTTTTTAGGAAATGTATATTTAGAACGTTTTTTAAGGTTCCGTAGCCAATTGGCAAAAACGGAACGCTTATAGATTCGTCATGTCTGTCTGTCTAGCTGTCTGTCCGGCTGTATATCACAGCCATTTTTTTCCAAAACTATAAGAACTATACTATTGAAACTTAGGTAAGTAGATGTATACTGCGAACCGCATTAATAATTTTTCATCATCATATAATTCACATATCACATATCAAATAATTCACATAAAAATAGAAAAAAAAACAATAAATTTTGGGGGTTCTGGTTTTTCTAAACTGAATAGTTTTCGCGAGAGGCACTTCCAAAGTGGTAAAATGTGTTCCCACCTTGTAACTGATCCGTGAGAAACGTTGGAAAGTTAAAGGTATCGTAACCTTTTTAAACATTTCTATCGCGAATGAGTCCCGCTGTATAACAAGCGTTTGCAATCATTTTAAAATAGCAATCATAAATTCAACTTAACTAGATTGAAAATAAAATAAAACCCATATTTCATTTGCGTTTATTTACTTTTCACGGAGGCAAATACGCAGTCATTGTTTCAGTCGCTTCATTTAATATGACTTGCCATTCAGATTCTCATTGTGGCACAGAATTCGATTCATCAAAACAAACAATCCCATACGAAAATAACTCCTGTGGTGCTGAACGGTTTAAATCCCTAATTGCATGGAGATTTACAGCTGTTTTTATATATTTATTTTAGATCTGGCTGAGGCTTTCATATGCAGGGAATATTTTAGTCAAAAAAATATCCTTTCTATCGCTCTTACCTCTAGTCGAAGTAGATGCTTATGTCTAGCATCGGACGATTAAAAATTATTGATTAAGATACCTGTAGTCTTTAATACATAAAGTATTTGAAATTTAAGTGGGATATTAGTAGTAAATGAGCATTCAAAAACTATCGAAGGCAGTCGATGTAACAGTAGTAAATCGAACAAACTTTTTTTAACTATTTAGGTTTAATTTAGAAACCTACGGCAAGTAAAAATAAATACTTGATATTATGTGTAAGTAACTTGTGTGAAATCGTCTATGTTATTTACCATTCTATCTTTAATATTTCAATATCTCATATGCATAAAATAATAATATATTTTATAAAATAATATGACTCAGAAACATAAACTTACAGTTTCAAAAGCCTCCATAATATTAGTACATTATGAATTTGAAAGTAAGTCTCGGTCTGTCTGTTACGTTTTCACGATTTCACGGTTACACCGATTTCAACTAAATTTAGCATGAAGGTACTTTGATTCTTCAGGAAGGTCATAAGGTAACTTTACCGCGATAAGAAACATACCCGCGGGCGGAGCCGAGGACAAAACTGATATCTATTTATTTATTTTGATTTATTAGGGAAACAAACAACTACAAAATATAGAACAATAACAAACAAGTAAATTACACAGTATCCACATATTCATTTTACTATTTGCGCCAAAAAGTTAAAAAAGTAAAAACGTTTTACTAAAATTATAAAAGCAAAAGTAAACAAAACAAAACTAACTAAACTATAATTAATATAGACATATCTAAACTACTTGTAGTTTAGGGGACAGACAATTCTGAATTTTGTTTTTAAATTTAGTTAGGGAAAGGTGAAACATATCGATGCAGCCATCTATACCAATGATGATGATGATATCTAGATAAAAAGGTAAAAAGTTTGTGACGTTCTAAGGGGTAATCCCTTGATATTCATGTTTTTTTACTGTATACGGGACTTGTGCCCATGACCACGAGCGGTTTAACCCGTTCGAAATGTCGGAAAATAGAAGGTATCGTAAATAATCTTTTTAATTTTATCTTGAATAAGTCCCATAAACAGTAAAATAACATAAGTATGAGTAAAATTCGCAAATGTCTAAATACCGTAATCTCTTGATCTAGTGAAGCGACTTTGAAAATTATTTTATCAATAGAAGGCTACGTTATTTCTGAGTGACAAAGGCTATTTATTAATCCAAAAAATCAATACTATATGTCCCCAGGCGGAGCTGGGGCGGGCGGCTAGTTTATCATAAACGCTATGTGCATTCAACCACAGGTATAAAAAGCGGCCAAGTGCGAGTCGGACTCGCCCATGAAGGGTTCCGTATCAGCAAGTAACATCATATAAAAGTTCTTGTAGTTCGTTGTAACTTTGATCGATGTTTTTATACTAGTGTATTGATTGGATGAAAGGTAAATTGTGTGTTACGATTTAAGACGTATTAAAAAAAAACTACTCACTAGATCTCGTTCAAACCAATTTTCGTTGGTAGTTTGCATGGTAATGTACAACATATATTTTTTTTAGTTTTATCACTCTCTTATTTTAGAAGTTAGAGGGGGGGACACACACATTTTTCCACTTTGGAAGTGTCTCTCGCGCAAACTATTCAGTTTAGAAAAAAACGATATTAGAAACCTCAACATCATTTTTGAACACCTATCCATAGATACCCCACACGGATAGGTTTGATGAAAAAAAAATTTTTGAGTTTCAGTTTCATGTATGGGGACCCCCAAAATGTATTGTTTTTTTTCTATTTTTATGTAAAAATCTTAATGCGGTTCATAGAATACATCGACTGACAAAATTTCAACAGTATAGCTCTTATGGTTTCGGAAATAATTGGCTGTGACATACGGACGGACAGACAGACAGACAGACAGACAGACTTGACGAATCTATAAGGGTTCCGTTTTTTGCCATTTGGCTACGGAACCCTAAAAATCGGCCAAGAGCGTGTCAGGCCACGCACAGGAAAGGGTTCCTCAGTAACCCATAATGGTACGTGGATTAGAAATCGAATCCAATGGATAATTGTTATGTTTACGTATTAATGCGTTAATTTTGTATGACGTTTTCCAAGTAAGCGCATTTTAAAAGTTAAGCCCCTATAATTCACGAACTAACAAAGTCATCTAATCCGTTATAGTTTTCCTTTAAAGTTCATTTATATGGACCACTATCACGATTTTTTCCAGAGTTTTTGAGCCAGCCGTTTAAGCTTTTAAAGGGGGGGGGGACGCTGTGTTTTTACGAAAAAGTGACCTTTAAAGTGGAATTTCTCGCAAACGGATACCTATATCAAAAAATCGTCTTAAAACCCTTTATTTATTTATAAAGACCTATCTATTGATACCCCACATGATGGGGTAGTCGCGAGACAAAAAGTACATCCCCACTTTACGTGTAGGGGAGGTACCCCAAATAAAAATATTTTTTATAATTTTATTGTAGCACTTTGTCGACGTAATTACAATACATATTCGTGCAAAGTTTCATCTTTCTAACACTTACCGTTTGGACGGTAAGTCGAGGACGTACGGACGGACGGACATGACGAATCTATAAGGGTTCGAAGACATAAACTTCGGAACCCTAAAAACTACTCAGAGTTCACCTATGGCAGAGCAAGGTTTAGTAATTTTAGTATTATTCAAAAGTTGTAAATTTAACAATTTGCAGTTGAACTTACTAACACAATTTCATTGTAACAATAACTGTAGTAAGTAAGTACTGGAAATGAACGTTTATTCGTTCATATGTTAGAAGTCTGAATGGCGTATGGCCAAGTGCCGCACAGCAAAAACATAAATTTCTTACAATACTGTGCTGCCGTTTATTTAGTTAATAGAAAGTTAAAATGTGCTGCGATAAACGTGTGAATTTGAGAGACGCTAATGAAATTAGAGTAAGCAACGGCTTGATTTTGATTTCTCATCTTGGTAAGTTTTCAAGCAGCAGAATGAAAATGAAATTTCTGTAAATTAATGTAACAATATTAATGATATTAGAGAGTTTTACTTTCAATTAAAGTTAGCTTAACTTAGGTAATAAACTTTGTTCGGATCTATATTTAACTTGAAATTCAATTTAGTCTCTCTTAAGATGCTTAATACGTAATTGGATAGGTTAAAAATAGTGTGCTTTACCTACATACCTAGATCTGTTTCCTTTTATTCCATAGGTGTTTGTTCTAAAGCTACAACAATAATTCGAATCGTTTCTTTTTATGTGTTTGCTTAAAATTTGTGACTTAAATATTATTCAAGAATGGATCAAAAATATAACTACTAAAATTTGAGTATATTTCCTCCTCGGGATATACGAGTACAGACTTGGAAATTATTATCAAAAGATAAAAACACGGGTCTCGGTGGGTCTATCGAACTAAAAGTATTTTCAATTTCGCCTTGGTTCTATGAAGGTGAAACTTGAATATACGTATAAGTAATAATTAATTTATCTGTACAAATTAATACAAAAAAAGTTAAAACTAAAACACTAAAAGGTTTTCTTTTTTACTTTTTTTACTTAAAAGGTTTTAGGTGCCCTTAAAACATTAATTTATTTGCTAAGTGTAACAAACTAAAAAGATCGTAATAAATTGTCTGAGCAAACAAGCATACTATAGAAATAAATAATAAATAAATAATATATCGGATATCTTACACACATCGCTATCTAGTCCCAAACTAAGCAGAGCTTGTATTATTAGTAATAGAGAACTGATATAAATACATAAACATACTGTTTTTTGTAAATGATGATGATGATGAATGAAATCTGAAAATAAATACAGTTCAAAAATTTCACTTCAATGAGCTTTAAGCTACAGAGATAAAATAAAGCTGATTTTAAATGTCGAGTTATTGTCTTTTAGTCCAGTTAGCACCATAACAAGTTTCACCGTTATAGAGCTAGCAGCAATTTCTAAGTTGTACTTAACACATACATTTTTATAGCTTCACATCACCATCTTTTAATAGGTACAGCAAGGGACTATATTTAAGAAGAAGCCTATGCTTGTCCTATTGAGGAAACCGGGATGACCTATCGATTTGTTTGCGGCCTATAGGCCTATGTGTTTCTGGACTAGGTGGGTAAACTGTGTAACAGGGGATACTCTGCGGATTATGCGGGTAGTGAGTACCCTCTCATGTTCACACACAACTCTAAAGATAATGTAAGCGATCATACCAAGAATACAGGACATTACTGTATGTACATCAAGATTCCAAAATTAAAAACTACTATTGCTCACACCCGGTACATCCAACAGGCACCTACACCGTCGCATTTTGCAAAGGAAAAAGTTTTTAGAGAGGACGGAATTAGTTCTCAAGTTGGCCTTCAATTTACACTTCAATGAAGCACGAGCAAAGTTTGAATACAAATTTTACTTAAAACCTACGCAATCAAAAGTTTGGATCGATGCCATCTCACCTGTTGACGGTTTTTAGTTTGACGAGTGTAATGGTCATCAAAATAACCATAAGGATTTTTACAGAGCATGAAATATTTTGTAATTGGAAGCATCTAATAGGGCATTCACATGTGCGCATGCAAGGTGGCAAGACATACAATTTAACAGTAAATCTAGATGTATAGAAATAAGGTAGGGCAACTTTAAGATTAACCTACTTCTATTATCATACGTGTTATCATGAGTAAAGTAAAAACTGTACTAATCAGTAACACGCATGTAAACCAGAGTATAGACAGTTCAGGTCTAGTGGTTAGCGTATGCGGCTGCTGATCAAGAGGTCTCGGGTTCGATTGCCGGGTCAGACCAAATATTTGTGTGATCCACTAATATTTGTTGTAATATGTGTATGTATTTAGAAAAAAAAAGTATGTTTATGTATTTATATCATTCCTAGTATCATTTTTAGTTTAGTACCCATAATACAAGCTCTGCTTAGTTTGGGACTAGATGACGATGTATGTAAGATGTCCTAAATATTAAAAAAAAAATAACCTATGTTGGTTTTTGTTCCTGTATTGCAAGCTTTGCCTTCGCAGTGATACATTTTTTGCTAAAGAACTACCTTGTTACGGCTGATGGTTAGTGTATGAGACTTCCCATCTAGAACAGGACATCTTGGTTGGCCTTCGAAAACGTCAGATAGAAATATGAACTGAGATAGAACTATCTAATCAGCACAGTACACAGTGTTGCCATTTATTTCGAAATGTTTAAAAAACTATATTAATTTAAATGCTAATTTTATAGACTATGAACAGATCACGGAAATTCGTCATAAAGCAGTACATATTATTATGAAGTATACAACACTTGGTGTTACCCGCGGTCATTGTTGTACACCACGAGTAACACCGCGGAGCTAAGCTAGTCTAAGTTAATTCTTATGTCATGAGCTTTCTGTAAGAGAAAGTCCCGTCAAAATCCGTCCAACCATCCCAAAACAAATAGATAGACAGACTATTTTTTATACAGAGACAGAGGTTTATGGCACACTACAGAACCCCGATTTGCTGCTTGTTGCATTCAGTCACCACCGGTTCTCTTATGCAAGTCGTTCCGCTAGAGTGCATCCCACACTACTGTAGAGGAACGAGTGACGTGTTCCTCCATCCTCCGACCAGGCGAGGTGATCATGCCTGGTGGGCCACTGCCCAACAGTTGATGTTGGAATGTTGTATATATGCTAATCGGGGGCGAATGTCACTTTCGCGATTCAGGACTTGTAATTAACCCGTATAGTTCATTCCGTGTTTTCCTCGTAGTTCAGTGTTTCTTCGCTAGATGGCGCTGTCGTATGTTATTCGCTTGCGCTGTATGTGGAAGTCGCTACACTATTATTATAATCATAAAATAAAAATTTAATTAAAAACTCGACAAATAAATATGTTTTATACCGAGTGTTGTACATCCTGTTATTTTTAATTATAGACATAATATCTGATATAAGTTTTGTAAAAGCTTATTTCGTAATAAAATTTGTATAAATCAAACTGCTCACACTGTTTGAACTGCGAAATGTTGGGTTATAGATTATCCGATTATTGTACTACCACTTTCAACTTGCATGTGATCTTCAACTTTTTAAGTGGAAAACCAATATCTTAATACTAGCCTTTGATACTTTTGAAAAATGTTTGACTGTTATAAAGCAAAAAAGTCACTCGTCGAGAATGTCTTCCTAAGTACCTAACCTATGTTCTCAGGACCCCAACCATTACTGATAAAGCTATTTCGGTACGTTCTTTTGTAGGATATTTTTTGTCCCTTTCGGGTGGCCACCCTTTGAGTGGGATTTCCACTGTAGGGTATCTCTAATACAGTGCTGAATGGCGAAAATAATTATTAAAGGGGAAACCGGTTCAAAAGATTCATAATTATGCAAAACTTATTATCAATGAACTGTACTTATACATCAAACAGCGGAGTCTGAGAATCCGAGTAAATGCACTCATCACCAATATTCTAAAGACAAGATCGCCTTGATATTGTCAAGAATGAATCAGTCAAATATCATAAACATTTGAGTGTAGTAAAAGTTTACAATTGTCAAGATATTAATTTCAATTTAGAATATTCCCCGGTAACAGTAAATGTAATATAATAAATTTTTAAAGCCCCAATCCAAAAGTAATAATGAATACCTTTTCTTACATTCTTTCATATTGAACTCATAACTACTACTACTACCTTTATGTGTGGAAAATCATCATGGACCGTCACCCCACCGAGGGTTACGGCGTAGAAGTCCAGGGTGGGATCTCCTTCTGAACTTCTCCAGCGCCTGCCCGCTCCTGATGCGGGCACCGTCTCTGTTCGACGACCCTCTCTTAGGAACTACTACTACCTAACTCAACTTCAAACTAAACTACCCTATATGTCAGGAGTAGAATTGTAATAATAATAATAAATTACTTTATTGTACACCAGATCAATTTCAACAATATCATAAATTAGGAGATACAATAATTAATAATACGCAAAATATGAGCTAATAATTCGCCTCTATTTACCCTCTGAATATACAGTACACAGTATCTTTATAATGGTGCTAAAATAATTATTATCCATAAAAAATTTCAAACATTACATGCACTTAAGAAATCGTTAAAACAACAAAGCTGACAAGTGGCATTAGCGAAAGTCGTAGGTCAAGATTGTTTTCTGAGGGCGAGCTTTAAGAGCTTAAGTTAAGTAAGGCTAGCGAGTTTGGCGCAGACAAAGGGGCAACCGGGCCTCATAGTGTCGTTCACATAAAGCCGAGACCAGGTGAACTATGGCTGGGGAACGTGCACCTAAGCCCACTGTGCGGTACTGCACACTGCACTGCATTAGAACTAACAGTATAATACTTATTTATAACTCTACTTCTGTCGGTTTTGTGCAATCCGTTTTAGTGGAGAACTAATTTCTGTTTGTAACTTTATACCAAAGTACTTTTTGATAAGTACCTTTCAAAAAGTTTAGATCATTTCTGAACAGAGAGGGCTTGTTATTAGACTAATGCGTTTACCTCTTAAAATAACAAAAAGTGAACATAAATTATAGTACGATGAAACCCATTGTAAAAGGAGGAGAATAGTACAAAAATTAAAGGAAAAATAAATTACGGGCGATCTGAGGTCGGGAAGGGAGAGAGGGGGGGGGGGGGGGTTTAAGGGAAAAAAATGGTTTATCTCAATTTCCTGCAAAACTACAAGTCCTATGGAAAAAAGTTAAATAGCAAAGTTGTAGGTAATAAAAAGATCTACATCTTTTGCATTAACACTTTTTTCACATAACCTCAAATTTTATGTGAAAAATTCAAAAAACCAAGTTTTTGGTTTTTTATTTTTATCTTTTACAAATAAAATTATTTTTTAACGAAAATTTGTGAAAACTTAGTTTTTCATGTCCTGAATACACCGTAATTTATTTGATTTGAAATATCTATTTTTTCACCTCATTTTGACTGAATACCGAAAAAAAACCCTAATTTTCAATCGAAAATTCGTCCGTCAAAATTGGGTGTTTTCTATTCGATGAAATCTCTACTTTCCGATGGTGTAAAAATACATATTTATGACCATAGTAAATCTTCTCAGAAAATGCCAAAAATGAAAAAACACGAATTCGTTTTTTTTTAATCGTTTAAATTTTTCGTAGGTCACTCAGGTATTAAATTATCTTAAAATAGTAATAAATAGGCATATACGCATATACTATAAAGAAGATTCTGCAACTTTCTCAAAGTATTGTAGATGTTTTATTTAATATTAACTTTATTATTTATTTGTTTGTTATTTATAGTAGTATATTTCGATTTGCAATATTTTTGTTTACCATTGTAACATGCAATCTTACGTTTTTCGAGTGATTAAAGTGTAAATTTTAATAAATATCTCAATAACGATTAAAAAAATCGAATTCGAGTTTTTTCATTTTTGGCATTTTCTGAGAAGATTTACTATGGTAATATATATATCTTTTTACACCATCGGAAAGTAGAGATTTCATCGAACAGAAAACACCCTATTTTTTTTTTAAAAGTTGATATTTTGATGGACGAATTTTCGATTGAAAATTAGGGTTTTTTTTTTGGTATTCAGTCAAAATGAGGTGAAAAAATAGATATTTCAAATCAAATAAATTACGGTGTTTTCAGGACATGAAAAGCTAAGTTTTCAAAATTTTTCGTTAAAAAATAATTTTATTTGTAAAAGATAAAAATAAAAAACCAAAAACTTGGTTTTTTGAATTTTTCACATAAAATTTGAGGTTATGTGAAAAAAGTGTAAATGCAAAAGATGTAGATCTTTTTATTACCTACAACTTTGCCATTTAACTTTTTTCCATAAGACTTGTAGTTTTGCAGGAAATCGAGATAAACCATTTTTTTCCCTTAAAACCCCCCCCTCTCCCCCTTCCCGACCTCAGATCGCCCGTAATTTATTTTTCCTTTAATTTTTGTACTATTCTCCTCCTTTTACAATGGGTTTCATCCTACTATAATTTATTTTGTTTTCAAACACTAAAAGCACTGGTCTATATATGTTATAGTTTAAGATATAACGTTTCAATTACATTTGTTAATTAAATAAAAGCTTTAGGTTTAACATTCTGAAACCAAAATCCCATTACCAACCAAATTTTGGGATAAAAAAACAAATAGTAGCCTGCAGTTGTGTTAATTTTGTTGCGTTCCTGTAACAGTTTAAAGTACTGAACTTACAATGAAATATTGATGAACCTTTCCTCTTGTCACTCTATTTATTGCTGAATACTGTTGTAAAATCCCTTATGAGATCTAAGCGAACATTTTATATCACGGAAAGATGAGTTTGACTAAGTGACTAACTGGCGCTATATTGTATTTACAAAATTAGAAAACAATAAATAAAGTTCACATTAAAAAATACAGACATTCAAATATCATCAAAAACCGTTCACTGAGATATGTATTAAAGTCAACAAAACCGAATATAAAACAAATAGATTACAAACATCGATGTTACATACATACACAACCGATTATTGGAGCGCGTGTCAGGGACAGAATGGTCGAAAGATATTTGCTACCGTATTCATTACAGATACTTGGAAGTGCACAGGTGTGGACCATATTAATGCGTGTTAGACCTTTGCTTCCTGGTCCCGTGTGAATATTCAAGATGTATTACGGGGGTCATTTAATACGACACGTCCGCCACAACGATGCGGTCCTCGCATAAAATTGCTTGAACCCTTTTAGTATGTGTCATCGGTTTTTTCTGGAGCAACTGAAAATTATAATTTGTTGTGATGTGTGTGTGATGATATGTAATATGGCAAGTAACTGTTCTCTTTATTTAAATAATCTTGTTAACGTTACGAAGTACTTTAAGCCCTTAATAAAAAAAAGTATGAGTGTCTACTTCCTGCCTCAGTAGCACAGTGATAATGCATGCTACTGCTGTGCTTTATGTCTTGGGTTCAAATTCTGAATCGGACCAAATGTTTGTGTGATCTGCAAATACTTCTTTTGGAGTTTAGGTGATTCCTTTGTATAATATTACATATGTATTTACAAAAACATTGTACATGTTGGTATTGCCATCAGTTGTCTAATACCCACAGTAGAAATTCTGTTTGCGACTAGATAGCGTTGTGTGACAGATGTCCGAAATATTATTATTATTACTAATTAAAATATCAATACTGGTGAGTCGAAAACCATGCAAGTGCACTGAATGCATTCTGGTGAGAATGCATTCAGTGCACTTGCATGGTTTTCGACTTGAATAGTATAAAAGACAAGTTTTATTTTATTTATAAAAATGTTTTCAATTTCATTTAAAAAATAATAGCCACAATAAAAGCCTACAATATACTACCAGAGACTATCACACCACCTTGAGTCTCATTTATACACCTTGCCAAAACCTCGGCAAACTGGTGACCCCGACAATGAACAAGGAACCCGACAAACGAACGAAGAAGATGAACAAGGACATGGCAAATGCATAAAGGACCCGAAAAAAAAGAAGACACCGACATGGCGACAAAAAGAAGAAAGAACCCGAAATTTGAACAAGGACCCGACAACTGAGCAATGAAGAAACTACCAACTGAACAATAAAGATACCGAAAATATTACAATGAAGAAACTAATCGTGCCTTCTGAAGAAGATTAAATAGTAACCTAGTATGGCACTATTGCATAAAGGACCAGCCACGTTTATGGTTCATGCAGTGAGGCTATCGTCGCTCTCCAAAAATAGCAATGATCGTTATTCAAGTCTCAGCCAGCCAGCAGCCTCGGCCTCAACAGGGATACCACACACAGGACGCGACTGCTCCAACCTGGTTACCCCTTCGGCCTCATCAGCGCCCCGACTCACTGGGGACTTCACCGCAGCACCGCACACCGCTTGCGATTCCGACGCACAGGAAGCAGCGGACTTCAGCCCCGACTCACTGGGGACTGGCGGCTAACAGTTCCGACTCACAGGAACTTGTGGCATCGTGCCTTAATTGCACAATACTCGAAATGAATTGCTGACGCTTTATCACGAATAATAGGAGTAATCTCTATGCATTCAACGCTAGATTACGACCAGAAATGTCGTGCGCAGCAGAATTATTCAGAATTAAACAAGGCCTGGAAAGGTGTTTGAGCAAAATAAAGACGTATTACGATGATTTCAGATCGCAGCTAAAGCATGATATCACTCGAATACTGTCGTTAGCCAGGAGAGAACGTTCAGATTGTTAAAATGCTGTTTACATAAATCCACACGTATTGATCAAGTAAGTTTATCGGTATGTAATTCACTAAACGATACTATAATAATTTTGCTGACTACGTAACCTTGAAATATTATAATTAATGTGATTATTGTATACTTCGTAAAAAGTGCTGACAAGTGAAGGTCGCAACTCTCGGTCATATGTTTGTTATGTATCAATTTGTATGTTATTGACATAGTTTATATTCACTATGTAGGAACTACCCCGTGATGTTAATATTGTTAGGACATAGGTTATGTGTATTATTATATATTATAGGTTATGTATATATTATTAATTTAAAATGAAGATTATCTGAACTAACTACCGTAAATTTTTTAAAGAATGTATTTACTAAGATTTGTTATAATAATTATCCTTTCAAAAGGGGAGGACCTGTGTAGCCACAATACTTCCTACTTCATTACACGTTCTTAGATAAGCCATATATCTTATGATACAGTCAAAGATTAAGTAAAGTAATTATAGGCACGCACGATTTTAGTATATAAGCGCTATTGTTAATTCAATTAAATATACTATACTACAATATACTACCAGAGACTATCACACCACCTTGAGTCTCATTTATACACCTTGCCAAAACCTCGGCAAAAATTTCATTTAAAAAAATTTCAGGTTCTTGGGAAGCCAAATTCTTGGGAAAATCATATCAAAACTTTAGTTCCAAAATTCACACATTCAAAATGTACGATATTCGAGAATATACGTACATTGTACAATATGTATATCGCACCTTCACCCTTTCCATACAGCTGAGCAACTCCACAAAAAATATTATCCTTTATTATGCTATAACGAAAGTCATCTTCAACTGACACAAAATATCACTACTAAATATAAAAGCGTTTTAACATACATATATTTGAATATTCTTTGGAAATTTCCACGAAAAAATGGTTTTGCGAATACAATAGACAAAAATAATATGAAACATTTGCTTATTTAGATTTATATATTTTTATTATAAGTGTGTTTATAGACTAGCTGAGTCCCGCGGTTTTACCTGCGGTTAGTGTTGTAAATCGCAAGTAACGCCACGGAGCAAAGCTAGCGTAAAAAAATAGACTCTGTTACTTTTTGTATCATCGGCCCAACCATTCCAGAGATTAACTAAATCCAACCAACCTAGAATTGCTTTTTTGGTGTGAGTACCATATATCCTAAAAAATGGCCAAGTGCGAGTCGCACTCGCCCATGAAGGGTTCCGTAGCAGCAAGTAACGTTATATAAAAGTTCTTGTGGTTCGTTGTAACTTTGATCGATGTTTTAATAATAATGTATTAATTGAATGAAAGGGAAATTGCAGTTTACGATTTATGACATATTAAAATAAAATATTTACTAGATCTCGTTCAAACCAATTTTCGGTGGAAGTTTGGATGGTAATGTACAATGGCTTATTTTAGAAGTTACGTGGGAGAGACACACATTTTACCACTTTGGAAGTGTCTCACGCGCAAATATTGAGTTTAGAAAACAAAGATATAAGAAACCTCAGTATCATTTAGAAAATATTAATGCGGTTCAGAGAATACATCTACTTAGACTTATACTACAGACATGGCGAATCTATAAGAGTTCCGTTTTTTGCCTTTCGGCTACGGAACCCTAAAAATGATTAATTTGAAATTTTAAGAAGGTACTCCATTTTTATTTATTTTTATGGATTTGGGAAAAATATGAAACGTCTTAGAGCTTAGTAAACCTTTTTGCTCACACCGAAGTCGGATTAGTGCCACAAGTCGTTATTTCCTATTTTCTCAGACAGTAAATCTTTGCGAGTGTACTATGCAGGAAATATCAGTAAAGCCGATTAATACACAGCTCAAAAGACTGAGTACTATAAGATATAAAAAAATTGCAACAGTAAAGTGCCTTTTTACCTCACTTTATAAAAGTCCAAATCGGAAAATATGCATATAAATAAAATGATTGGTGAAGTATCAAACTATGAACAGTATATGATTTCCTAGTTAATTTCCAAACATTTTAAATAAACTGCCATTTTAACTGTACCTGTGTATTTTATTAAAATAAAGATTCAGTAAATGAATACGCTCTATAGCGATTTTTCAAACACCCTAAATGTTTTCGATTGACATAACTAATGATGACGGTAACGGAACCCTAAAATAATTTAAATAGTATCTGTTTTATATTAAGATAATAGTTGACACGAACATTAGGAATAATAATTAAAAATATTTATAATTATAAATAAATTTTCCATCTAGTTAGAACAACTATAGTAAATTCAAGATATTTAAGCTGTATGAAACGAAAATGTGCAGTTTTGAGTACTGAATTATTTTCCAGCTCAATAAGATACTTGTACAACATTGAAATTTCGGTTCTATATTTAGGACAATAAGGTTGAAACTGTAAGGGCGATATAAATAAATCGTGGATATAAGACAAAAGGGTAAAGACCCTGTAGCGAGACCATCTGTTAGCATCTATAGATATAATGGCGCATTCTTGTGGTAGTCTCAGCAAGAGCCGTACTGAAGCCAGAAATTCTCGTCTTATGAATTTCTTTGTTGATAACAATCTTATTTAATAACCTTAATCTATTTAATGTTTAATATCTGTATAAAGATAATATTGATAGGTCGTTTGTTGTTTTACAATGACGAGTATAACAAAGATCGTTCATTAAACGTTTGTAAGCCACTCTGGTAAAATCGTATCCAATAGATAATTGTTATGTTTGCGTATTAATACGATAATGTTGTATGACGTTTTCCAAGTGAGCGCATTTTACAAGTTAAGCCTCTATAACTCCTGAACTGACAAAGTCATCTAGTCCGTTATAGTTTTCCTTCAAAGTTCATTAGATGGACCACCATCACGAATTTTCCCAGGTTTTTTGAGCCAGCTGTTTAGCTTTTAGAGGGGGGGGACGCCCTGTTTTTACAAAAAAGTGACCTTTACAGTCAAATATCTCGCAATCAAAAAAACGTCTAGGAAACTCTTTATTGTTTTTAAAAGACCTATCTAATGATACCCCAGACGTTGGGGTAGCCACGAGAAAAAAAATCATCCCCACTTTACATGTAGGGGAGGTACCGGACATAATGAATCTTTAAGGGTTCCGAGTCATGAACTACGGAACCCTATAAAGTCACACAATTAATTTGAATTCATTATCGGTTTGTTTATCAGCAGTCTGGTTACCGTGACGTAACCAGACTTAGATAAACAAACCGAGCCATTCTAAATACAAATATATAAATTATAACCAGTATTATAACCATATAATAATAACCAGAATAAATTATCATAATTATAAATATTTATCTTGGGTTACAATGTAAGCAGTCCAACTCAAATCGAAGACACTTAAGTGATTTGAATGCCGACTTTTGAGTGTTTTACTTTTCTTTAGGCTTATTAAAGTAAAACAAGTTCTCTAGAAAGGCACTTTTGTTTTTGATTCAGTTACCTATGCCAATCATAACTAAACGTTGACTCAACGAAGGACAATCGGATATTTAATTCTTCAAAAGAATAAAAAGTTACATTAAGTTTTCTCAAATCGCTTATATTAAATTCTTCTGAATCCTAAGAATTTAAAAAAGTCTTTGAGAAAATTGTATTGAAAATTTTTAAAGCATTTTACTACTTTTTTATTGAAATATAAGCCGATAAACCCTAAGAGGTACTAAATCTGCGAAAATCTAAATATTCAATAGCCATTTAAATATAAAATGTAGATAAGTATTCCTCGACTGTTTTTAAAACATGATTTAGAAAACCAAACAACGTATAAAATAGCCTTGAGGGATTTATTTTTGAGGGACTAGTAATGTGGGATGCATAATATATATTACTACTACTAGTACTTTTATATTCGTGATAGCATTGTGCGTGTAGATTCATTGTTCAGAAATAAGGCTTCGTCTGAATGTAACATTAAATTATCAATAGTACTTACACAGCTAAATACAGGACACGTCTAGGTATTATGTTGTCCCATAGTTCATTGCTGTTAGAAGAGTCAGGCAAATCTAAACAGAAGTATGTATATAATGACTGCACGTTCGGCTTAGTGGTTTAAGTGGTCACCACATACATAAAAAAAATTTAAAAATATTTGCGTGTATGTATGTGTAGATTAAAGAAAACTAATGATGTACCTATATACATCAAATTAATTTTTAACTTGAATATATTTTGCTCTCTAATGTTAAGTAAGTAGTGTAGTTTTTCTTGAAATTTATTCAATGTTCAATATTCTACGGAGACCCATAAATTGGAATCGTGAACATCAATATCAAGATCGTCTATATATTTTATCTTTTTCTCATTTAAATTAAATTGTCTACATAATTTATGTATATACAATTTGTATTCATACCTATACAAGCACGTTTACAAGCAACTCTATCCTCAAGGAGGTCGGTGACAAGGACACATTAGCAAAAACACATTCTAAATTCCCAAGAGACTGGGTTGATGTTCACGAAACCATTTACTACGTCTCACCCTTAAGTGGGTCACACACAGCCGGATATCGCCCGAAATTGGTCTAATCTTTAGTTATAGCCCCTCACAGGAATTCGCATTTCAACGCTACCAAAACGCGAAAAGCGTAAAGTTTACTTGGCTCGAGAATAAAAATGGCGCAGATATTCCCACACCTCCTGATAGAAATGTATCGTCACACTAACTTTGTGTAAGCAGATACAATAAAATGCGTTTGTTTCACATTTGCCTTAAATTTCTCTCTAGAGGGAACAAAAACATGATGCTTGCCTATGTTTTTATTTATTTTCGTACAACACGTGTCAATAATGAATTCTTGTATGTTTTATTTATTGCATAACAGATTGGATGAAATGGCTGGTTAAGAATCTAGTATGAGATAAATGTTAATGTTATAAGTAATGAAATGATAATAATCAACGTCAAATAGAAACTACCCGTAGCACAGTTAGCTACTCGTACATTTACTAAGTATAATTTCGTAGCTTGTTGCGTACAGTGTAATGAAATAAGCGCTTTGGTTTCAAATGTGGTTTTCAAACATTGTATTGTTTGAAGTAAAAGAAATTGGTAATATCATCAAAACGAACCATGTAAGTGATTCATTGGTAAATTATATTTGCATTTCCATAAATATATTTTAACTTCAAAGATTAGGTTATTTTACTTCTGGGCGGTTTTTAGGGTTCCGTAGTTCATGACTCGGAACCCTTATAGATTCGTCATGTCCGTCCTTGATTTACCACCCAAATGCTTGATGCTAGGAAGACATTTTTTTTATTTATTTTTTTTATTTGATGCCTACCAATGTGACTCCACTCTGCCTAATGGTAATCATGAAATAGAATCCAAGAGTGGGGGAGTGGAATCCAAACTGCCTGCAATGCAGGAAGAATGGTGATGCCGACCCAAACTATGGCGGCTTTGTGAGATGCTTTTTCATACCCCTCTTAAAATTTTGCAGGAATATATGTTGTAATTACGTCGACAAATAAAATTACGAAATATATTTTTATTTGGGGTACCTTCCCTACACGTGAAGTGGGTATGTTTTTTTTTCTCACGTTTACACCATCGTTTGGGGTATCATTAGATAGGTCTTTTAAAAAAAATTGCGAGGATGCTTAAATTATTTTTGATTTACGTATGTATTTGCGAGTTATTCAACTTTAAAGCGCATTTTTTTGTTAGCACAAGGCGTCTAAAGCAACTCTAAAACCAAACGGCTTGTTCAGAAAATCTGAAATAATTCATGATAGTAGTCAATATATTGAACTTTCAAGATAAACTTTAGTGGATTTGATAACTTTTTCATTTCAGGAGTTATAGGGGCCTAACTTGTAAAATTCACACACTTGTAAAAATTCATACAAAAATAAAGAAATAATAAGTAAACATAATTTTTTTTTTCTCTATATTCTCTTTCTTCTTCTTCTTCTCTTCTCTCTCTCAGAGAGAGAGCTCTCTAAATTATCTATTGAACATGATTTTAAATTAACATACCATTATGGGTGACTACGAAACCCTATTCTATGCGTGACCTGACACGCACTTGGCTATTTCTTTTATTTACTAAGTTGGAAAATGTTGTCATGAAACAATATATAAAATTTTACGTATTTTTATAGCTGTATCGAAAATAATGACTTTTTCCTCTTATTTGGTATATTTTATTGATTGATTGACTTTATTGTAATAAAAAAACTAAATATCTGTTTGTTAACATGAATAATTCCTCGCAAAAGTTATTACTACAATGGAATAACGACGAGCTTACAGCTATCATAAATATTTATGAAATTTGGACAACATGACTAACTTCCTTTAAAAGGACATATAAAATTAACTGCCCGTAGAAGCAATCAGAGTGAAAGGTCTGCTTTAGGTAACGTTGCTTACCTTCTCCAATCTGCAATTCAATAATGCTTAAATTTAACTGCCTCGGTGGCGCAGTGGTAGCGAGCGCAACTGCTGAGCTTGAAGTCTCGGGTTCGATTCCCGGGTCGGATCAAATGTTTGTGTGGCCCGCAAATATTTGTTTCGGGGTTTGGGTGTTTTCTATGTAAAATAATTATGTATAATATGTTATTTAACTTAAAAAAAAATGTTTTTGTATTTATATCAGTTGTCTCGTACCCATAATACAAACTCTGCTTAGTTTGGGACTAGATGGCGTTGTGTGTAAGATGTCCAAAATTTATTTATTTATTTAGATTTGTTAATTATAATTTTATAATCGTTCATCTCGAATATCCGTTTAAATTCTCACCCTAAACTGTCAACTGGGATTGTAACAGGATAAATCCATACCTATTGTGGATATGGTTAAATTGTAATTACTAATCCATATCTACTTTAACTTATAATTTTATTGTATTTGGACCTAATAAATTTAATGTTAAAATCTCGTCATATTATCGTGATTCTTTATTAAATTACACGTTTTGATCTTTAGACTTCAGATTCTTAGAAATATAAAATGACTTCAAATAAAATAACAAATCGAAGAAAATTAATATTGACGGAAAGTATAGAAGATTAATTATATTTGACGTAAAGTCGTTCAACTAGAACACCATCATAATTCCAAAACGACAATTCATGACTCAAGTTATATAAATGTTTAAGGATTTCAAGTTTAAAGTGTCAGTAGGCAAGTCTGGAACAAGTAAGGCACATGGGAAATGATTACCATATTCAACGCATTTCCTTGCACACCGGAGGTAGGCTTCGTAGGAAATTATTTGTCATATTAACGTCACTCCAGCTCGAGTTTCAACGCCGAGATGTTAATATATTAAATTATTCTCGACGGCATTCAGAACAAGTAATTCTATACCGATACTCTGTGACAAATCGATGTTTGTACTTCGGTGTTTATCAATAAACTTTCAAGTTTGTCGATGTTTGATGATGTAAAAGTTAATCGAATGCTTAAAAAGAAAATTTAAGGTTTTACGCAGTATAGATAGATACATTTAAGATCAACGTTATTTTAATAAGAAATATTCAAATCTAATAACCTAATATCTATAAGATCTAACTTTAACATTTGAAAAGACTTCCTTTAAATTCAAATAAATTGTTCGTATTCTTAATATAAAAAGCGGCCAAGTGCGAGTCGGACTCGCCTATAAAGGGTTCCGTATCAGCAAGTAACATGATATAAAAGTTCTTGTAGTTCGTTGTAACTTTCATCGATGTTTTTATACTAGTATATTGACTGGATGAAAGGTAAATAGCGTGTTACGATTTATGACGTATTAAAAAAAACTACTCACTAGATCTTGTTCAAACTAATTTTCGTTGGTAGTTTGCATGGTAATGTATAACATGTATTTTTTTTAGTTTTATCACTCTCTTATTTTAAAAGTTAGAGGGGTGGGAACACTCATTTTTCCACTTTGGAAGTGCCTCTCGCGCAAACTATTCAGTTTAGAAAAAATGATATTAGAAACCTTAACATCATTTTTGAACACCTATCTATCGATACCCCACACGTATAGGTTTGATGAAAAAAAAATTTTTGAGTTTCAGTTCCAAGTATGGGGACCCCCAAAATGTATTGTTTTTTTTTCTATTTTTATGTAAAAATCTTAATGCGGTTCACAGCTTTTATAGTTTCGGAAATAATTGGCATCGGACAGACAGACAGACTTGACGAATCTATAAGGGTTCAGTTTTTTGCCATTTGGCTACGGAACCCTAAAAATGAACTTGACTTAAATTTTGTTAAACACGACAATTTAACTAACTTTTTTAATTACTTGAGATACGTTTCACAATCTGATCTCAAACGAAATTAAGCCACATATATTAAGCTACATACATATACATTTAGTTTTAACCTTTTAGTTGCCGCTATCTTAGACTTCACTGGATTTTCTTTTACCAAGGAGTCTGACAATGGTTTTGGCAATTAGAGATGTGATCCATAGATTTAAAGAACAAAACATAACAGATTTAAATGGTATATTTTTGCCAGTGTACGTAGAAAATATGTTTCTTTGTGGAATTGTTATGAGGAATGTAGGCGAGACTAATACAAAAATCTCTACCCCCGTGCTGTAATCAGAAATACAGTGAAGTGGGTGTTTTCTATGTATAATATCTATGTATTTATAAAAAAAATATGTATGTATTTGCTGTCAAGTAATAGCTTGTACTACAAGCTCTGCTTAGTTTAAGACTAGATGACGTTGTGTGGCAGATGTCTGAAATATTCATTTATTGCCTATAAAGTAGCCTATGTGTTATTATGAAGCTATATGTATGTACGTAAAGTTTCATCAAAATCCGTTCAGTAATTTTTGCGTAAAATAGCAACAAACGTACATACTCATAAACTTTCGCGTATATAATATTAGTAAGGATATTTATTTATTGCACGAAAATAAAATTTATGGTTTTCGTTATTGCAGTAATATTACCTTATATTTCTCGATGTTTCGAACAGATTATACGTGATCACGGCTAGAGTTAAAAGTCGTGAAATTCTAAAATCAGTTACTATTTTCATTATCTGTATGTAGGTTTCAAGCTAATATTGAACAACATCTCATTGGATATTTTCTTCTAATTAATTTGTTTATGCGTGTAAATATGTTTATGACTGTTTAATAAATGAAGGGAAAAAATCTTTTTAATTAAACCACAGTTGCCACAGCAAACAAAAACCACGAAGCCAACAAATCAATTTCGCGTCAGGAAATTACTTTGTAAAGTTGAAAAGGGTTGCGCGATACGGTACCAAATTGAAATTCTTTTGTGTACCGCGCCTTTACATGTCCGAAATGTTACCTGACTCTTTGAATCATAGCTCAACAACATTTTTCGATCAAACTTTGGAATACACACTTTAGACGACCGATCTCGTATAACTGCTATCAGACACCAAAAGTTCCCGATAACGTACTTACATCTACCTAACTTATAGCTTGTGGGTTTTCGGACAGCTCGCTTTATTTCATATTCCACATTTCAGCACAAAAGCTTTTTATTGCCAAACGAACGTGATCGATATGAAAACATTAAACAAACTTTTTCATAATTCATCCACAATCCCTGTATAATAATTTAATTATATATAAAAGATAATTTAAAGCTATCAAAGAAACGAAAAGCAAAACTTTTCAAGGCAACTAAATTCATTAACGAAATAAGCAATCTGGCTAAAAGCATACACCCGCCGTGGTGAAAAGTAATTAGAAAATTACAAAATGTTTTCAGACTATTATTTTATTACACGAGATTACGATGAAGGTGCATATTGTCAAATCTTGACTGTAATTTTTTTTTAAGTATCTAATTTTAAAATAAACTTTTCGTACCATGACAAGTAACACGTCATGGCAATAAATAGAAAACATCCTGTTTTATAGGTGCTTTTGTTATTTTAGAAATTATTCAACATTGTGGCTTCTACATGATGGAAAGCATGAGCAGAATCCTCACCATCTTCATTACTAATGTGGACAATGCAGCATTGTGACACACATTTCGCGCCCTAGTGATCGGGCCCGAGGTCATAGTAGCAGGGAAACACATGAGCTGGTAGCGAGTTCCTGGTTTTGTCTACTCGGCACAGGCAGAACGAGTCAAACCATTTACTTTGAAAGCGAATGTCAAGTGAAGCATGCCGTCATTTACTTTTCTCCGTACACCAAATTTGCTTAAAAACCGTTCACGTTTTCAGTTTTAAAATAAAGATAATGTACTAAAATATAAAAAATAAATAGATAAAATATTTCGCATTCCTACATAATATAACAATATTTGTTGAAATAAAATATCAAAAACATAAAAAAAGGTGCCAGTCTAAGAAAAAACTACCAACCTCGCAGACCTTAATTATAATTACATGTAATAAACATAACAATAATCTTTTACATACGATTTTAAATCCATATGCCATTATGGGTAACTACGTGTAACACTATTATGTATATTGCACTAGTATATATCATAAGCGCATTTATTACCGTAAACATAATAGCATAAACAATAAGTTCATAATCATAACAAGTCAGATATCATCTCCCGTAGTTGTTATTAACGTAAATCTAATTTCTTTAATTCTTCTATATTTATATACATATACGTGATCTTTTCCGAGATCATTCAATCATTTCGAGGTCATTTCCACGACCATAAGGATTTTGCTGAAATTTGGTGTTTGAAACTCCACAATACTCATACAACAATAATCATCTAGAGATAGGATAAAATCATCGTCACCTGTGATCCATGTCTATGACTTATGACATGAAAGTAATTGACCAAAATCAATTATTCAGTCGCGTGATTATTAGTTTAAAGTGTCAATGATTTCTATCCCCACGGTCACCGGTCGCACGCGCTATTGCTCGGTGTTGCGTTATTGTCTTAACTTCAGACACATAACAGTGTTACCAGCTAAACTAATCGTTACGCCGATATATATAAACTTTCAGTAAGTAAATTTATTTACAGTAAACAATGTTCATACATAGCTTGAACCAGATGAAATATTCATAGGGCACTGTGTTTTAAACATATTCAAATTTGAGTTTTATTTAACTTAAGAAAATGTGATTTAATTATGCTGAACTTGCGAGGATTTCCAATAACCACACGTTTGGATCGGTACTCCATGAAGGTGGTAAAATAGTTCCTCGCGTAATCAATGTTGTACATTTTGAATAATACCAGTATAACATTGAATATGTTATACTTGTGTTATTTAGTGTCTCTTTGTACTAAAACATTAAATACGTAAGTAACGTATATATAAGTATAACATTGAATATGTTAAACTTGTGTTAATTACTCTCTCTACACTAATATTTTATACCAAATGAAGGCAATGGTCATAGGTAATATCAGGTTTTAAAATTTCTGCATATCTAGAGTATTTTATTTATATAAAATTTTAGCGAGATAAGATCCTCCATTTACATAGTTAACTTTTCCTAGTACATCTTATACGCCTAGAAAGAAGTGTTTAACAGTTTCATGACCTTGTAATAAATTTTTTTGCTACTACGACAAAATCTACATACGCTTTGTCGTAATGCCAAACAAATGTAGCCTATGTCCTTTTTCGAGGTCTAATATATCTCTACACTGAAATTCGACGAAATCGTTTCAAAGGTTTACCTGTAAAAGCGTTGTAGACAGATAAACATTCAGTTTTTGTTATATTTAGATGATTAGTACAGAAGTATGTACTTTTAATCATTGCCATCAGGTCGATAAAGAACTTCAATCGTAGACTTTTCATATTAGTATTGTTGAAAAAAGTTGTATCCATTAATATGCATTATAAGCCATTTGTTTGAGATTAGGCAAAGATATTAGATATTTTTATACATTACTATTTACTCTAATGCAACTCAGACACTATCAATAACTTATTCCTAACGCATTTATCATTAAAGTTTATAAGAATAACACTTCTTTCTTTAACCCTATCGTGAGGATGTGCCGTACATACAATTATTATTATTATTATTCAACGGTAGATTTTCCGGGTACAAGAGAGTCGTCACACAATTAATTTCACATTGTTCGTAGTATGTGTTTTTTTATTTGTGATTAAACTTCTTTTTTTTTCTTTCTAGTTTTATATAAAAAAAGTATTATTTATAGTAATTTTATTTTATGTGTTTTATCTTAACTCATGTTGTGTATGCTAAATTTGGACCACTGTCTAGACTTAAATGTATTAATCAACTAATATGTGAACATGTGCCGGCAGTGATCTGTAAGCGTACCTGTCATAAATAAATAAATAAAATAAATTTATCTATTTTATTTACCATGTAAATGCATATGTTTTTAATATATATTTCAATTCAAATCCCTAAACTGTAAAGATTCATCTATACATCTACTATAGACATTACTAAAATTGAATTTTTTTGCGTCTCTATCTATTTGTCAGTTGGGTTAAAATTTTGAAAATCTGACTGATTTGAACAGGACTGGCAGGTGGTCATGTAAGTAGTAACTTAGTTCCCTTTTTCCGAATAGCTAAATCTCGCCATGTTTTCCGCAGCTATTTTTTAACCGCAAGTTACACCACGAGCCTTAACTAGTGTTAAATATAACCATTGTAACATTTCAATTCAAATGTTTATTTATTTATTTATTTTTTTTATTTATTTCAGTTACATTACCCTCACTATCATTACAGGTAGACCCAATGTGATAGAAAGGCTAGCTTATACATATGTCTTATACTACTAATTTAAGTGTATAAAAAAGATACATCTTACTTACAATAACAAAAAGAAAAACAAAGACAATAATCCTAATTAAAAATAATAATAATAATACAAAGTAGTATACAAGTATACAAAGTAAAAAAACAAAAATGTTGCAAATATTTTAGTCCTTGTAACATATTAACGCAATCGCTACGCTTAATACAAATTATTTTCATTTAGATTGAACGTAACTGCCTAATAGTACTGATAGAAATCACTTTAACCAATAAATGTTAACAGGGAAAAGTTTTCTAGGGCGCTCAAATTGTAAACAATTCGATCTTCAGACATTCCTAAACAACAAAAAGTGTTAATCGCCTAAGCGATCATGTGGCCAGGCCCTTACAGGTATATACTCGTATAATAGTGTAAAATCGCAGCACAATGAAACTTGGTCGATCGACACGGAACAAAGCCGCACGCGATATGGGAATCCATTTCAAATGACTATGTTGTATTGATATCAACCGAATATGGATTACAGATCGGTTTCTAAGCTTGCTTCTGAATAGTCATCAATTACTGTTCTCTATTGTGAATGTCTTGAGAAATCCTTGAATTCAACCGATTACATAAGGCTGCTGAGTGCCTTTGTGGCAATCTTGGGAACTGGTTTTGTGATTTTTTGACTGTGATGACACTTAAATATGTAATTGAATTATAGAGAAAAATCCAACTCAAAGTAACATAATTAAATGTGCAATAGAAATCGTTCTTTAATATTAAGAGTAGTTTCTAAACTACATCTCGCTTTAGACGATGATAACAATAGACTCTAATTAAAGATGTGTGGTACATCCCTTAATTATTCGTGAATTATTCGGATTTAGACTATAAGGATATATTTAGACTATGAATCATTTGTTTGAATATCATTTAGACGAGCTATTTACTTACATCCATACATAAATTGATTATCCAGAAACTACCTAATAAATAAATTTCGTTATGGTATTATGTGAATATCATGTCTCAAAATTTGATTACTCTGTAACTTTTTGTTTACTATTTATAGACAGAAAACTTTTATAAAAGTATTTGAAATATTTTGGAATATAACGGCTAGTTATAAGTTTCTTTTGATATCCTAAATAATGACATCATATACATAACTATAAGAACAGACACGTTTCTGGATAGCTTTCTGGGATAGGCTCAATCAGAGGCAAGCGATTCTTTTGATACTTTTAGTCAGGGAGTTAAGTTATCAGAGGTTTTAGTGAAGTCATTCGAACGGTAGCACTTATATTTCTTGAGTTGCAGATGACCGTGGGTGAACATAGTCTCCTATCTGGTATGCTCGTGGAACTTTGTACCAAAACAGACCCAAAACCTATTCAGTGTTCTTTAGCAGTAGATTCGAAAGACTCCATTAATTAATATCACTGCATTTATACAATAAGGGTATCATCACTGAGTTCATATAGTTCTTTGTTCCATTAGGAAAACAGAGGGTGAATCATTTTCTTATTAAAAGTTATGAAGAGTTTTTGCTCTTTTAGTCTAAGCGCTGCTTAAGCTCTCTTTAGAGTTTTCTCTTGTTGTTTTAAGAAAAAGTATGAATCATTTGTTTTATTATTCGAAAGTTTCTTGCAAAAAATACTTGTGATCATTATCAAAATCATTTTTATATGCACTCTTAACCCCAGTACATGAATTGGTAATGTTTTTGATTAATAACACGTCTTTGTGACAGTATTTTTCCAATCTGGAAATATGTACTTATGTTCCTGATAGTCTTAATTCGTATTAAATACACAAATCATGTATACTGATAATTTAATGGTAGATCTCCTTCTATTTGCGGTCTTGGTTTCAATTCGCGGTAGATCCTAACATTTGTGTAGTCTACAGATGTTTGCTGGCTAGGTGAGTGTTTGCGTACCGCACAGAATCCTAGAGATTACAACACAAAGAGTCTTTAAAAGGAAACTTCTATTTTATATTTATTTATTTTTATTTACATTCATTTGTATACAACTACTTCTAAAACTGGATTCAATAAACATAAACGCATATCATTTTTTTTTTGTATCTAAGTAGTTGAGTGTGATAAAATCTGTCTTCAATAGCGATCACAAATAATTAAGATAATTTTCGAAATGTATACTTTTAAAGGTACAATAAAACATTTTAAATTCATTTTTAAACATACTTATAAAATCTTAAAAAGAAGTGAATTGAGATAAGTAGCACTAATACTAGTATACCATCAGTATTGTTTATAAAGAAATAATGGTCCATTACGGTTATTTAACGATAATTACTTAAAAACACTATTTGAACCGCCACGATCATTTTATCTGAACTGCTAAAATCTCGTTAAGATCTTGACTGTCTCTGCACAGTAAACACACACATACTCGTATATAACATTAATATTGGGAAATATTGTTAGTGCGCTGTGTTTACGAGATCCTTCGCAGCATGACAGGGCGGGGAACAAGTTCAATATCATAGTTTATTTTATAACTAAATAACCACAAGTATATTGTGAGCTTAGTGCAAGGAATATGTACGTAAACTTGGTCATATAATTCGTAGTTTAGTCCTTGTACCAAGAACTTTAATAAAACTTGAAATTATTTTTTTATGACGTTTTATTTATTTATATTTTACGTTTTCAACTTCAATGGAATATGGGATTGGGATACCACGATTATTGGGCAAGCATATAGACTACTGTTTATTGCGATAACTGACATACACGCGGGAGAAGCCGTCGGCAAAAGCTAGTGTAATATGAAAACAGATTTAAGCAAAAAATGGGATCTTTTTGAGTATAGTCGGAACATAAGATCAGAAGTAGTTATCAAATATAGTAAAGAGTTACATCATTAATTGTCTGCCTGTGAAAGTACAGTTGTAAACGGACAGACATAACTTCCAGAAGCATTTTTAGAAAAAGTATTATTTTGAAGTTACAAACAGACGCTTCAATTTTATGTAATTGTATAGATATTCCTGATACAAAGTCTACCAGAGTTACCGTAACAATTTAATTTCCAAACAAATTGCGAAACAAGAGCTTTTAGGAACTTTGAAATTTATAAGCTCTGCACTATTATTGGAAACAATACAGATTATGTAACATCCTAAAGTGCACTAGTGGTTGTTCATAACTTCTACTAACTAAATTGTCTGGTTCTCCCACGGAATTACGTTAATTTAACTTTTGAAATATTTATAAGTTTATGAAGCTTATGAAGTTTATTTTCATTTCAAATTTGAAAGTACATATGTACATATGTGCATTTTTGTGAAAAAACGTTAGTAGGCCATATATTGAACTTTCAAGAAATACTACAGCAGTTTTGATTACTTCTTCATTTTAGGAGTTATAGGTAGGTAACTTGTAAAATACACTCAGTTGGAAAACTTTGTACTAAAATAAAGAAATAATAAGTTAACATGACAATTGTCTATTGGACACGATTTGAAATCTACCTACCATTATGGGTGACTACGGAACCCTATTCTATGCGTGGCCTGACACGTACTTGGCCTATTATTGTCAATAAACATAACAAACATATTATATATGGAAAATGGGTTGGTGATAATGATATTACCTACTTTTCAGAGTACTCAACTGCCACTGCAGGATAGGCTCAGCATCCTGGGGGTGGATATCTATCATGATCTCAACCTGCGTGAATACATTGAGATGTGACGTCATTAAGGCGGCATCGCGGAAGTTGGGCGTACTGAACAGGGTGAGACGGTTCTTCGCGCCCGGGCATCTGTGTCTTCAAGTGTTTACAAGACCCAGGTTCGCTCGTGCGTGGAATACTGCTCTCATCTTTGCGATGGATCCGCCCAGTATTTGTTTGACGCTCTCGATCGGTTACAACGGCGAGCAGTCCGCATTATCGACAGTAACGAAGTCACAAAGTTCCTTGAGCCCCTGCAGCTGCGAAGAAATGTCGCCTCCATGGCAGTCCTCTATCGTTTACATCATGGACAGTGTTCTGAAGAGTTGTTCCAACTGTTCCCCCCTTCCCCTTTCCTATACAGGACAACACTTGCTGTTCTCGGAAGCCACCGCTTCAAAGTGGCTGACATACGCTCTGGAACTAAACGGTTCGGCTCTTCCTTTCTGTGCCGAGCAGTTAAAACCTGGAACTCTCTACCAGCGCATGTGTTTCTTCTCTTCTATGATCCCGGGTCCTTCAAGCGGGGCGTGAAAAAGCATCTTACTACACTTCTGGATTCTGTTTATGTTGCCATCAGGCAGGACAGAGTCATTTTGGCAGCTAATATAAAAAAAAGATATATAGAAAATACCCAAGCTCCGACACAAATATCCGTAGACTAGAGAGACAAACATTTTATCCGACCAGGATATGAACCCAAGGCTTGAGAACAGCAGTCGCATACACAACCACTGCTCCACCGTGGCAGTTAATAGTAAGCTATAACGTACATAATTCACTAATCACTTTTTTATATA
Source organism: Phragmatobia fuliginosa (assembly GCA_932526445.1). Lineage (NCBI taxonomy): Eukaryota > Metazoa > Arthropoda > Insecta > Lepidoptera > Erebidae > Phragmatobia > Phragmatobia fuliginosa. Next base: position 9,076,408 of record OW052074.1, on the reverse strand, counting down.
AACCTATTAAAGTAGCTCTAATCTGGACAGAAAACATGAGCAAAATCCAAGAGTGGTAGTCATCATCCTTAACGTAAAACCTTTTAAGAGTGACATACAGCCTAACAGAAGATCAAATCGAGTTACTATTTAATTTTTAACATTAGTATGGATACATTCACAGCTGGTTGAAGCATGGACAAGTCTCTTAACCATATCGATGACGACTTACATATGAAATTACTGCCCCTCCAAATTTACTTATATAATGTTTCGCTTCAAAAATCAGTAAAGCGTATTCTGAGGGGTTTTTCAACAAAAACTTTGTTTTCTAAAATGTAATAAAGCAAAGATGATTCAAATAATTATTGTATATTATGAAGAGAAAAGTTTGGCAATTATTATTATGAATGGAAAATATTATCTGACAAATGTCCAAAAAAAGGACGTTGACAATAAATGTCGATTCTTTCATCAACTTTTTTAATCACTTTTTGGCAAAATTGCGGGTATATTCCGCTTATCACATCACGGATTATGAGTTTTACGGCTGCAATTGATTAAATTGGCTTCGCATAGACTATATCCTTGACATAGCCCCACAAAAAATAATCTAATGGTGTGGAATCGCACGATCTGGCTGGCTACTTAACCGCTGAATTTCGTGAAATTATATCAGGAAATTTCATTTGCAATGAATTGATCGTTTCATTGGCTGTGTAGCATATGGCACCGTCCTTTTGTAACCACGTGTAAGTAAAATCCATGTCATCAATTATAGACTAAAAATGAATCGTTAACATCTAGCGTGATCCATTGACCGTTACCTCATTTCCAGCCTTATCTTTGAACTAAAACCACGCCTCCAGATCATATAGCGTACCATACAGTTACACGTTGCGCATGCAAAATAATTGCTCTTGTATTTTCAGAAGCCCAAATGCGGCGATTTTCAAACTACTACGAATACGTCAAAAAATTTAATGTCAAACTGTCATACTGTCGGTGTTGCCCCAATTGAAAAACAAAGTTCTTGTTGAAAAACCCTTTATTACCTGAACATCTCACAATACAATATCATAATAAAAAGCTCACAAAATTCGAATTTGAATTAGACATAATTATTCGGAGCAGAAGTTATTCATACTCCGTTGGTATAACAAGGAATGCTTGACGGATTATCCCCAGGCACAAAAGGCTTTCGGCGGAACATCAACCCTGATTGTACGCAAATTGTTCTTGTTATATTATAATACCATTTAAAGCCGCTTCAAATTGATAATTTTGTTTGATACAGCTTATGTTTTAAAAGAAGATGTTTATTTAATTCATACATTTTTAAATATGAGGTTGGAAGCTTGACGTAGATTAAATGAATAAATATTTTGTCTCTTACATCTATATAGTTCAAGTATTTTCATAAGAATAGTATGTATGGTAGTACATCCTACTAATATTATAAACGTGAAAGTTAATGAGTATGTACGTATGTTTGTTGCTCTTTCACGCAAAAACTACTGAATGGATTTTGATGTAAATTCACAGTAATATCGCTTACATATTTATCTGAATAACACTTATGCAACTATTTACCGCCATGACAGAGAAAAGCTAATTCACAACAACCAACAACCGATTACGTCCCACTGCTGGTCTGGGATCTCCTCTCTGGAGAGGGTGGGGGACACGTTGACACGTTGTGGCTACGTAATCTTGAATTTTTATGTTTTTTAAGCCGTCCGTAGGCCTCCAACTAAGCTTCCCGACGGCTATCTTATAATAACAACCGGGACTGACTTGCATAATGTGACCTCCGAATCAAGGAAACGCTCATAACATACACAAACAGTCACCCATCTGGGTCTGATCGCGCCGTCGTTGCTCACTCTTGGTGATTGTTTCTGATCACCTAAAGCCACTAGACTATGAACACTATACAAATGATATATATATATATATTTGAAATGTACAAGTTACGCCCTTTGCAATCATACCAAACATGGCATATTTATCTCAAATGTATTTTTTTATACAGAACGTAACGCTTTTGCTTTTTTTGCTTATGCTTAGACAAGAGGGTAACGTCTGCTTATGACTATTTCCTACCGTGTTGTTCCAAAGCGGCCAAATATATAAATTAAAATACTTGTACTCGTAAATATCGTCAAAAGTCGTTAAACAGTGGGTTTCTTGATCTCAAAGACGAACGACAATTTCAAACTTCTGACTTTGACTATTACTTTTGTTTAACTAACTTAATTGGACTTTTTAACTTATCTAATTAAAAGCATTGTATATATATTTCTGTGAACTTATTCTTTTTAGCTATTTATTTCTAAGTAGTATATTTGTTTTTAAAGTTGTACTTTTAGAGGGTTTTTGTTTTTAGAGGTTTATATTATAGTTAGATCTTTAAAAAAAGATATTAGATAATAATATATTACGATGACCGCGATATCCTAAAAGCGAGTAGAGCCTCGATCAAAAGTTAATATTACTTAGTTCAGTAGGTAAGCGTTTCCAACTATCTGTGCAAATGGTTATCTTTTTTGAACGTTTCATAATCTTAACGAGGCACCGTGAGGAAGGAATTCAACAAGATCTGACATTTACAACAATAATTGATTGCTATTAAATAAAGAGTTCAAGACTATCCATTTTCCTTCTCTTAACTGTCTGTAATTCCTATTTAAAGAGAATAAGAAATTTCAATAATTGAAAATATACACAATTACAAATGAAATGGCTACTAATATATTTTTGTAGTCAAATGTGGATACGCCGTATAACTATCTATTACCCACTTAAGAGCGAGTTATTTTGAATATGTGAGGTCACGTTGGATTGCCGCGGAAAATATAATAAAAGGTAGTCCTAAACTAACAACAAAAGGTTCATTTATGTAGCTTGCGGTACCTTGCTAGAGGCGATCACAAAAGCCTTTTAACTTCATTCAAACGGTTCGTTGACAATTTGACGGCATACACCGAGCACGTGCTCAAACAAAAACATTTTTATTTTTGAAAAACATATTTACTAGTAATCTTCATTCTAAGGAGAAGCCTCCAGTGGTATTTATTGCCATATCGCATATCGATATCGCATACAGCATATCGCATTATATCTAAAATTAAATTTATGCATATTTATAAATAATAGTAAATAAATCATGCCAGAAGCCATCTTAAGATGCTTTCGTTATACCCGCGTGAAACTTGCTGGTGTTATTTTTATTACCAAAGCATATGTGTGCGATCAACTTTTATTTGGTATCAACCAAGACACAATCATCATCATCATCATCAACAGCCTTTAACAGTCCACTGTTGGACATAGGCCTCTCCTTTGAAAGGAGGTTTTGGCCTACTATACCACGCTGGCCAGACGGGTTGGTAAAGGGTTGGTTTCAAGTTTTCCTTCTCTTGGCAGTGATGTTAACTGCTTATTTTGTTCCTTTAGTTGCCTCTTACGACACCCATGGAATGAATAGGGGTGGTGACACTTTGTATTCTTAACGGAATTAGCACCAATGTCCTTAATTGGCAGTTTAAGCAGTTTTGCATAACGTTTACTATACTTCTAAGGTCTAACTTTGCATCTGAGCTTTAATGATAGGTCAGTAGTTGTGATGGTGCTTTTAATTGTGAAACGCATTAAAAATACTAGTTACAAACAAAGTGAACTGTCATCAACAACCCATAATGTCCCACTACTGGGTTTTAGAGGGTTAGGTGTAGTTTGGTAAGACACGTTATGGCTATGTAATTTTGACGTTGGATGTTTTTAAGCCGCCCGATGGCCTCCATAGCTTTATGATAACAACCAGGGCTGACTGCTGCAAATAATACCCGAATGAAAAAATTACCCAAATGCATAGAAAAACAATGTACCTAAAAGGTTCTAGCATAGTCTTGTAGATGACTGTTTTCTTGTTTTTTTTTATAGATAAAACCGTCAGATAACTCAAGGTTCCACGATAGACTGAAAATATCCACCTAGAAAGACAACTATCAAGTTAGGTAGTACAATGGAAACATAGAAAGTACAGTGGATTTCGCAGTATGCAATTTGTAATTTAATTAAGTAATATAAAAGAAACTGTTATTATTTCCTGCAAATAAGTTCTTGTTAAGATATTTGGCCAAACGGATCCACTGATAGTAATTGACTAGCGCCGGCCTTGAACACCTGTATCTTAGAAACTTAAGGGCATTACAGCCTCTTTCACAGAAAAGTATTCGAAAAAATCTAATACCGGACTTATCTATTGCTTTAGTAAAACTTCGGTAGAGTCGTTGCATATTTCTCTCATGGTAAATATTGTAGAATGTTACTCGTAAGCATTTGGTAAATCTATACTAATATTATAAAGCCGAAGAGTTTGAAAAATTGTTATTTGCAGGATTAGATAGTACTTTATCACGGAAATCTAAAGGTTATAACGCTACGACCAATAGGAGCAGAGTATCAATAAAAAATATTTCGCAAACGGGTGAAAATTATTCCTTTCAAGAGCTTCCATTGCGTGCGCTGCGAAAATAGTTAAAGTTTCATGAAAATAATGTATAACAATGTATGAAATATCTACTACAACATAAATATGTTATCTTTTAAGGATGGCTCACTATAACCTTTTTATGTAAAACTTTTTTATTTATTAAAAAAAGACAACTCCCGCATTAGGAATATGAATTCCTGTGTCGCGGGGGACTTTACAAACATACATGAAACGGACACAAGGAACACCCAGACTCAGAACAACAATTTGTGAATCACACAAAGTGTAATCCCACGTGGGATTCGAACCCACGACACTTGGCGCAGTAGAGAGCGGCGTGGCGACCGCTAAAACCACTAGGCCAACCGTGCAGCAATATATTGCTACGCCATGCCATGAGCAATAGAAGACGGTCGTAGCTGCGTTAGTCAGCTAGTTTGCAAAATGTTAATGAGCGTTAATATATATTTATTTATTTATTTATTTATATACTTTATGCAAAATTACATGCATCGGCGGACTTAATGCCTTAGGCATTTTCTGCCAGTCGACCGATTGGGCGATATATCTATTTATATCTATTTATCTTTTTATATTATTATTTATATATATCTATTTATACAAGAGTATTAATTTTTAGGGTTCCGAAGTTTGTGACTTCGAACCCTTATAGATTCGTCATGTCCGTCCGTCCGTCCGTCCGTCCTCGACTTACCGTCCAAACGGTAAGTGCTGGAAAGATGAAACTTTGCATGAATATGTATTGTAATTACGTCGACAAAGTGCTACAATAAAATTATGAAAAATATTTTTATTTGGGGTACCTCCCCTACTCGTAAAGTGGGGATGTTTTTTTTCTCGCGGCTACCCCATCATGTGGGGTATCATTAGATAGATCTTTTAAAAACAATAAAGGGTTTTTAAGACGATTTTATGATTTAGGTATCCGATTGCGAGAAATTAAACTTTAAAGGCTACTTTTTTGTAAAAACAGGGCGTCCCCCCCCCCCCTCTAAAACCTAAACGGCTTGCTCAAAAAATCTGGAAAAATTCGTGATAGTGGTCCATATAATAAACTTTAAAGGAAAACTATAACGGATCAGGTGACTTTGTTGGTTCAGGAGTTATAGAGGCTTAACTTTTACAACGCGCTTACTTGGAAAACTTCATACAAAATTAACGCATTAATACGATAGGATTTCTAATCCACGTACCATTATGGGTGACTGAGGAACCGTTTCCTGTTCGTGGCCTGACACGCACTTGGCCGATTTTTATACATTGAGACACACAGACATGCCGTCCATCTATGTATTTCTTATCTACTAGATCAAATTTGTATATACTCTGTATCTGTTTGTAAATACTCTGTATTTATTGTGTGTTCTTCGTATTTGTAATTATTTTATCACAATGAAAAAAGTTTTTATTATATTAAGTATTTAAGGGCCACAGCACACTAGCTACTTTTAGCATCGGCGATCGGCGATTTGGCGACTGCATCGATGCTGCATCGAGTTTTAGCGACTTCCTGCGTTCGATCGCGGTATCGGAAACGCGCGTTTTAGCGACTGCTCAGATGCCAAGTCGATGCTACCGGCATCCGCATGTGTGCCGAGAGTAGCGTTCAGCTGCTGTGTCGGGCTTCTAAAAAGCGACTCAATCTCCGCGTTTGGCGTTTTTAAGTGTGAGGTGTAGAGCGTTCGGTCGCCGTATTTAGCTTCTAAAAAGCGACTAGTTGCCGATCGCCGACGCTAAAATTAGCTAGTGTGCTGTGGCCCTAAGGGCCACCGCAGACTAGCTACTTTTAGCATCGGCGATCGGCGATTTGGCGACTGCATCGATGCTGCATCGCGTTTTAGCGACTTCCTGCGTTCGATCGCGGTATCGAAAACGCGCGTTTTAGCGACTGCTCAGATGCTAAGTCGCTGCTACCGGCATCAGTCGCGAATTTCTGCGTTCGAACGCGGTATCGGAAACGCGCGTTTTAGCGACTGCTCAGATGCTGAATCGCGTCGGCTGTAGTGTTGTCCATAGTTTTTCGATTTGTAACTTTGATTACTTATGTGTGTGATTTGCAATGATATTGCAGTATTCTGTAATCTGTGGTTTGGTTTACAAATAAAAAAATTATACACTTCCCTTTTAAATCTATAGTAGGGACACGATTCGGTAGCAGAATAAAATAAAATATGCCATTAACCCTATAATTCACAATGTTGTATGATAACAACATAAGAAATAAGAAAATATTTCAACAAAATAAATAACTATTTCAATGGTTACAATTTCCAATATCGTAGCAAAAATGAAACACTACCGAAAAAAATATATGTAATGTCACTAAGTGTCATTGTAATGTCATTTCTTTGCAAATAGTCGTCGAATATTCATACACAACGAATCATTACAGTAGCACACAAAGATTAGAAAATTTGGACGAATCGACATTGGATGCAGTATTTAGCCCTCACTCTAGACATGATCAGTCCAATCCAATTGTCGAAGATGACACTCGACCAGGGAGGATGGATGAGGATGAGGACTCTCCGAGTACACAAAACTCTGAATCTCTAATAGAAGATATGTTTGGATAGCGATTTCTTTTTGATTGTGTACCAAAGAAATTAGTTTGTAAGATTTAACGATAATAAAAAAGCGGCCAAGTGCGAGTCGGGCTCGCCACGAAGGGTTCCGTGGCAGCAAGTATCATCATAAAAAAGTTCTTGTAGTTCGTTACCATGCAAACTTCGAACGAAAATTGGTTTGAACGAGATCTATTTCGTAGTTTTTTTTAATACGTCATAAATCATAAACCGCAATTTACATTTCTTTCAATCAAAACATTATTATTAAAACATCGATGAAAGTTATAACGAACTACAAAAACTTTTATAAGATGTTACTTGCTGCTACGGAACCCTTCATGGGCGAGTCCGACTCGCACTTGGCCGCTTTTTTTTCTATTTTTGTACGAAAATATTAATACGGTTCACAGAATACATCTACTTACCAAGTTTCAACAGTATTGTTTTTATAGTTTCGGAAAAAAGTGGATGTGAAATACGGAAGGACTGACAGATAGATGTTTACGTCAAACATTCTGGATGACTGCTGGTAAAACCGCGGGGAGCCGATAGTTTGTAATATTAGTGTGATTTAGAGTCCTATTGTGCATTTCATGTGAATTATGGGGGTGGCAAATCCTGATTCAGTTTATTCAGAAAACAATTTTGGTTAGGTGCACAATAGTTAAATACCTACGTAATAAAAAAATGTTTCTGCATAAAGTTTTTTGCTTTAATTACGTACCTCAGGGTTATGGCGAATCGTTCTTCCGCTGATATACTCTTCCTTAGATGTGTATCTGTTCGTCGTAAACTAGCTTCCAGAAACGACAAAAGCTCTTGAAATGTAGTATAAGTCATACCAAAATGTTCAAAAAAAAATCTTTTATCTCTTTGCAATATATGAAATAATGAATGATGCTCTCCAAACGTAAGGCGTGAACAGGTTATGTGATGTAACCAGTACCGTCGTTGGCGCGATTGATATTTTCGCTTTATCAATAAAGCAAGCAGCAGTGCAGCTTTATGATAATCCATGACAGGGGTGTAGTTTTGTCAAAATCTAGCACAACACTGACGAACGCCAAGTCGCTGCTACCGGCATCCGAATGTGTGCGGAGAGTAGCGTTCAGCTGCTGTGTCGCGCTTCTAAAAAGCGACTCGATCGCCGCGTTTGGCGTTTTTAAGTGTGCGGTGTAGAGCGTTCGGTCGCCGTATTTAGCTTCTAAAAAGCGACTAGTTGCCGATCGCCGATGCTAAAAGTAGCTAGTCTGCAGTGGCCCCAAAGCATACTATTTCACGGGTAATAATTAGTTATAGTGGTAAAATAAAAAAAAAACAGTAAACTCGCAGTAAAAAATTATAATTTTAAACAATTCTTGTTCTCTTTAAAAACCAACAATTAATAGCTTTAGGTACCTATTACAATAATAAATTTACATTATTACTACACTCAATGGCTATCACGATCCAACGAACTGTAAAACATCATAGCAATTAACCGCCCTTTTGTCCCACACAAGAACTTTCAGCAAGTCCATTAAAAATACTTAAAGGGGCTCATACGAGTGAGTAATTAGCGACACAAAGTGGAGAATTAGCCCTTTGCAACATTAAGCTAAACGCTAAACGCTCCCCTCGGCAAACAAGCAGTTGTCGGGATGTCGCCCCTGAGTAAACCTTGCCGTGTCTTACAATAAAGTGATGACAAATTAACATTAACTACACTTGTTTTGTAAGTAAAAGACGTATAAATTAAAACTAGTAAGCAAGTTCTCTACTTTATAACTCTCCAGGATAAAATAAAATGTCAACAAGTGTCCATACACTTGTAAACACCCATTGCATCAGGTAGTCTTTAGAACATTACTCGAATTAAATATTGACCCATACAATTTGTGTGAATATGAGTTTGTTAACTTGGTTGTTCGTAACGATTGTACGGCTTATCCACGAAGCTTATACTAAAAGTTGTTTTACCAATAAAAAGCTTCAACATTTGCGAGCAACATGGCCACTTTTTACGGCAAAACACGTTACATTTAAATGATATGGTAGAAATAAAAGTAGATATCACTTTAGTTTTAGATCAATAAAATAGAGATACATGCTTACAAAATCGATTATAGATCCGAACCGATGGAGATGGCAAGGACGGCGTTGTAACTCGATTACCGTCTCGGAGAAGGCAATGCGATCATATTGGGTTTGCTTCTTGAAAGGGGATTGGGATTAGCCCTTCTCGGAGTAGAATAAATGTCAGATACTTTGAGAAAACCCATTTGTAGGTAACAGTTCTAACGTCTGAGACTCCGTTATGAAATACTAATTCAAGAAATGTTATTTTATTATTGTTATTTTATAAAGACTTTGAAGAAGCGCTCAGAGTCAAGTGGCCTTAGGTGACTGGAAACAAACACCGAGGGTAAGTAATTAAAGCGCGGTCAGTACTTACGTATAGATGGGTTACCTTTTGTGGCATGGTATCTTATGAGCGCTTCCGTGATTATCATAAGATTATCATTATCATCATAACAGTCATGAAGCTTAGAAGGAGTAAAAATGCTACGACAAGATTTACGTACCCAATAACGTGTCTTGCCAGTCCCAAACCCGCAATCGGCCAGCATGGATGCCGTTATGGGTTATTGATAAAAGACTTAGTTTAGAGGCTGCATAGTTATGAATATTCCCAAGATCCTATTATCATATATTGAAATGAAATAGACATGAAAATATTGTTCAAGCCCAATTAGTGCTTATATTAAACTTGTTGAATGATTATAAAGTCTTATAAACAAATTTTACTGCACTTTTGGTCTACTTGTTTAGGTCGCCACGCTGCTTTTTACATCGCGGAGTGTGGGACAACACTTTGTTTTCACAAATTGTTGTTCTGAGTCTAGGTGCTCTTCGTGTCCGTTTCATGTATCTTTGTGAAATCCGTCGCAATACCGTATTTATATTCCTAATACGGGAGTTGTCTTTTTTTTAAAAAAACGTCTTGGTTATTACTCTCTTGAAGTAGTACTGAGATTTTTCCTTTTCAATTCGTGGGCTCTATCTGCGAAGTATCTTATGTGCGCAAAATTGGGAAAATAGATTGGCCTCGAATCATTTTATAGTATAGTACTTCAAAAACGTGTACTGTAATCGTTAGAACAACGAATATTAAACTTAAAATAACTCGGAAAAGGTTATTTTAACAGATCGAGAATCAAATAAGGTAAATGTTCGCATCCGTCCAGATCAGTGAAGCATACAAATTGATTTCAGTTGAATGACTTATGTGCCTTTGGGTTTAGTGATTCTTTTATGGAATATTTGAATTGACATGGCTCTCTTTGAGACGTTTCGTCATGGCCCCAACATCAAACAACTTAAGCCTAAAACCTCCAGGCTACCAAAGATTGCTTATAGTTGATAAGCATATCTGCATTTTGTCTGGAAATTTACACCTTTTAAAACTTAACAGTATATATACAGTATATCAAGTATTATATGTTTAACTGATATTACTTATTGTAGATCGAGCTTGCCACCAATTTCAATCAGACTGGAAGATACATATTTATTTTTAATAAAATTGTTTTTTTTCCAATTAGTAGTACTTTGATAAGATTGTTTGAACTGGGTTAAACTTTCTTACAGAAATGATTTATGTATATTGTGCATCGTGATAAAATTGCATCAATCAAGAATTTTCTATTTTTAAAAAAGATTGCTTTATTTATGTTAGTATTTTTGCATAAGTAAGCGTTATTTATTGCTTATATTTTCTAGACTTCGTGACAGTTGTAATAACCACACTTTCTTCGAAGAAGAATAACATTTAATAATCCACTTATTAAAATGTTGCCTAGTTAGTTTTTTAATAACTTTTTGAATTACATAGTAATGATAGAACCATACGGAATCGACTAAGATAGTTTTATTTAATTTTTAATATTGATACAAAATGGAAGAGGAAAATGTACACAACTTCAGTCGTTTTCGACGTTTGCACTTTCAAATTAATTGATAATGTAACTTCCTCGCTTCGAACGATTAAAAATTGAATTTTGTTGAAGTTTTATTTTGAATACTCAGCCCAGTGGATTTAAAATCCATGACTTCTTTCAAATTCATTTTTAACTTAGTTTAATTAATATTTCACTGTTCATTATTCACTAATAACGTGCGTTAATAAAACTTAATGACTTTATTTATAAGTGACATAAACTAAAAGAATTTTACCATTCCTTTAAAAGAGACTAAAGAAACGATAAATGTGAAGGTTAGGACTTGAGTTTGTTTCAACATTGGGGCTTATCTTGTGCCTGGGGAATACACAACCGAATGTGTTCAAACAGTTCCAAAATCAAAAGGTATGGGCTTTGGGGTGTGATATCGCCTGGGGCTATACGTAGTGTTTATTCTTTAACTCCGTCCCTTTCATGCTTGGGGATAAAATTTAACGGCTTTAGACGTCAGTAGCAAACATTTGAATTTAAAGCTAAATAATCAAATAACATTTTTGGTTAATGTTGCTGAAAGTAAATGACTACACGGTTGGCCCTAGTGGTTTTTCACGGTGCCAAGTGTTTTGGGACTTGAACCATATGGGACTTGAACCCAAAACACTTGGCATAATACAAACTTACTAGAAATTTGTTACATAAAAGTCCAGAATCCTCCTGGATAACCACTAATTATAACTTTTTCTTATGACTTTAACTAGATAAAAGTAAGAATCAACAATTGGGCATTTAAAAAAAGTTATTAGAGTATATTTCCTTATTTTTTTTCAAATATTCTAATTTATATAAAACTTTAGACTACTTAAATCAACTTGATTTGTTTCATCAGACTTTCATAAGTTGAACTCAGTTTGAGCCGTATACTTCCAAGCCAAAGTCAAAGAAACCGATCAAATGCAAATCAAAGTTTAATTTGTAAGAGAATTCCATATACTAATTATGAAACTATTTGATTTTTTAAGTTAAAGAGGCTGTTCACCTATATAAATTATATTTTTCTTATGGGGGACTATACAAACATAAGCAAAATGAATATATAGAATGTCTAAACTCCGTACAGCAATTATCAGATCACAAGTGACATAATAAATAAAAATATAGAATATAAATACCTGCATAAAAAATCAAATTTGGTCTACTTTTTTACTGTCTTCCGAAGAAGAAATTCGCGAAAGCATAATTTTATTTAATATCGTAAAATATAATCTTTATCAGGTGTACTTAAGGGTAAAGTCGCTAAAAAACCTTATAATCGTAAAGTGGCTGTCAATAACAGGAGACTTCGAAGTACTTACTTACTTTTTGCGACCTTAAACTTCAACATATTATTTACTCATATTTTCTTATCTATCAGATATTTTGCACAAGCTTTATGAAAATCAAGATACGTTTTCTTAATAAATACTGTGTTTAAGCAAATACATAAAATAACTAAAATTTTATTTCGATAAAAACAAGATTTGAAGCACTTTATATTTTTCATGTCAGCCAAGTCTTAGAAGTGAGTCCGCAGTAATTTTAGTGTTCGTCTAAGTAAGATCTTATTAATGATGAACTACCGTTTAACAAGTACTACAAGAAATTGTTACAGGCTTTTCTCATTGAAAAAAACAGGTTGATAGCCGCACATAAGTCAATCTGTTGCCTTTTGAAGTTTAAGATTTTATTCTCTACTACTGATTTGAATTTTCAATAGTTTTAAACCGATTTAATTGTAAATAATTTAACCGGAAGCTATGTACCCCTTCCATCTGGGAGGTGATGACGCCGCAGGAAATCTCGAGAACCTCGCCCTAGTGTGTTCGCGATCTAAATCTTTCACCTTTTGTGATTGTTTCCGCAAAAATAAATTCTTTGCAAACCCTCGTGTCCTTATTTATATTTTCTTTCTAATATCGTGCACAACGTGGCGACTAAAGCCACATAAACTTTTGTTTCCTTTCGTACGTTGAATAGAACTTTCATCTAACAATTGATGAGCAATATTCCACATCAGTACATTTTAAGCGAAAGATCTTAATTTATAGTTTCAGACTAAAGGTCAAAACAATTAAACCAAGTTCCCAAACTGCTATTAAAACTTATAAATTGAATCTATCGTAAACCCACCGACATTCCTAGCATATTTTATTACTTTATAAGGGATTGTTGCTAGAGGACAATACTGTCAAGAAATGGTATACCAAAGCATTCAACTAATTTTTGCAACATTTTATAGAGTAGGCCACAATTTTGACCTCCAATTTTTATTTTTAATAATGTCTTGTAAATTGTTCTGTTTTGTAAGTTGTAACTCGGTGTAAAAAAAATTTTTTTTCTATCTATCTATCTATGTTTTTAAATAAGTTTATAGCGATATTATTTTTATTTATTTAATAACCTTATGACCAAATGTACAATAGCGGACCTAATGCCTTTGGTATTCTTTAACAGTCTACAGTAGGGTGGTGTGGAAATGAATGAGATACACTACGCTTTGATCAAGAATGTTTAGAAGAATATAATATACTAGTTGACCCAGCGAACTTCGTACCGCCCAACTTTAAAATTCCAGAACTTGATCGCAGCGCCACCTACCGGGTCCAATTGCGAATCTAAACCATTCCCAGATCCCCTTGAACACACACAAAAAATTTCATCATAATCAAAAAAGAGAAGTTCAGTGACATATGTACACACTCACAGAAGAATTATATATATAAAGAAGATTATCAACGATAATCATTGTTAATAAAATATTTATGACCAGTAATATTATGTGGAATATAGCAACAGGTTCTACTGGTTTTTTTTTTACTTTTCTACTTGTCTGACGTAAACTCTTCTTGAAAATGTATTCTTTCCCGGTGGATAGGTGGAGTAGGTAGCAGAACCACGTTGATCTCAGTACGAACGGGCCGGCTCGACCAGGGCAGTACTACCCTCACACAGAAGACCAACCTAAAATAACAACATTCGTGCTGTCCTCTTTTATCATTGGTCAGGCTTCCGGCCCTTGGAGACCGGGAGAATGATCAAAAACAAATCAGTAAGCCGCCTTGGTGTGGGTCACCATGTTGTATTGCTGAGTGGATAACTCATAATGAGGATGGCGTCCCCTACTCCTAAATTCTACTCATGCTTTCCATCAGGCAGAGTAGAGTGACTTTGATAGACTTAAATTTAAAAAATATATGATAATGTATGTGTAAACTCAGATATGGAGTTCAGAAGGGTGAATATTAGATACCAAGGCGATATGTTCGTATGTCTATTTTATGATTAGAGGAGCTACTAAAATTTTGTTTATATGGATATAAAAATCATAACATTTAGGTGAGTCCAGCGGTCTTAGTGGAGGTTGTTTTTTTTTTCAACAACCACAAAGCCCCGTCAAAATCGGTTCAGCTGTTCCAGAAATTAGTTGGAACAGGCAAATATTTTTAAACATTTTATGTCAAGCCTGACATAAAATGCATACATTCTTTCATATGCATTTAATGAAAATCTGTTAATTTGAAATTACAAACAGATACTTTAATTGTATTTCTTTGTATAGACGTATGGATTAAAAGTTGATTCTGCTCCTAGTTTCCATATAACTTAAAACTCTAAGCAATCTCAAAGACGCAAGTCTTCGACCAATGTATGCTCCCGGTAATGACATACGGTGCTGAGACATCGACATTGACTGTAGGGCTTGTCCATAAAGTTAAAGTCACTCAACCTGCTATTGAGAGAACCATGCTTGGAGTCTCTCTGAAGGACAAAGTCAAGAACGAAATGATCCGTCAGAGAACCAAGGTGATCGATATAGCTTCTAAAATTAGGAGGTTGAAGTGGCAATGGGGTGGTCATTTAGTGCTGAAAGTAGCGATTTCTGGAGTAGAGACCGCCTCTTGACATAGGTTATATATACCGCCCACCCTTAAGATCACGTTGTTGTGCTTTCCGTCCTACTATTTCTGATATTTACATCTTTTATCGGGAACGCGAAAAAGTATCAGGTTTCATTTACACCAATTACTTGTAATATTTTGTTTGAAGATGTTTATAATTCGAGCTTCTAAGTTTACACTTTCAAACAACTTGCAGGTATATTAAAACTTTTGGGTAGGTACTTCATTTAAGATTATGAAATTTTGAGAAAAAAAGTTAAGAGTTCAGCTATGGACTTCTAAATATGTATTTTTAATTTCATATCGGCACAGTAATCAATTAATAATTTACAGTTTAAATGATCGTATCGTACACACGTTTAAATAATAATAACAAAGTTTTTAGTTAAGTATTAGTTAAAAGATTATTTTTGAAACTTACATGAGACTCGTGACGATCTTGGATATTCATAAAAAACTCAAATCTCGCACTTTGTATTAACAATGTCATCTAGACATCTTTAATAGGCCTCTTTCCGTAGCCATTATATGTTTTAGTATGTCGTCAAATCGCGAAATCAAATCTCAATTACAGTTTTATGATGACAGATCTTAAAACGCTTTTTGATACGTCAACCTTGAAAGGCATACGCGTATTTATAGCTGAACCCATACCAAATGTAAAACATAACAATTGTTATTGAATATAAAGATATTTACATTCGTTGGATTTATAATGCCAATCTAGAAAGTGTTTATTTCTTATTTTAAAACTTCATGCACTTGTTTAAATTGGGTAATTGTACTTAACAATGGCATTATTTATCAACAACATTTGGAGGGTGTGGAGATCGAGTAAGATAGTTCCAAAGAGAATACAGTTGTAATCAGAAACACAAAATTATCATAAAGTAACAAACAACAACAAAAATGCATTCATATGAAAATATCGTTGGTCACTGGTTATATTGCATGGTATATTTTATTAGTATTTAAAATCAATAAGCATCTATGTAGTTGAGTGAGCCTGGTTATCTTGTCTTATTAGAGTTGTGTTTTATGGTATTGAATTATTTTGAAGGCAAAATAACTAGCACTGTATAAATGTCATAAAAAAAATATGATTTCACTTTTCACAAAAATGCAGTGAAGAAAGTTTTATATATGAAAGATCACGGATAAAGAACTAGAGGACGGCCAAAAAATGAATGTACTGCATGAAATAATGCATGGAGAGTGTAAGCAGTGAAATGAAAAGTGATAGAGGAGAATGAAAAAAGAAAATTCATTGCACCAACCCCAAATAAATTTTAGAAAAGGGTACGGAGATAATAACTTTTCAGAAACATATCTAGTAGAACATTTAACGTCTTTCTGACACAGTAACTATTTCCACTGCCTTGTTGGTCTAGTGGTTGGCGTATACGGCTGCTGGTCAAGAGGTCTCGGGTTCGATTCCCGGGTCGGACCACAAATATTTGTTCCGGAGTCTGGGTGTTTTTCTATGTATAATATGTATTTACAGTCTATCAGTCTATCAGTTGTCTAGTACCCATATTTCACCTTAATTAATTCTGCTTAGTTTGGGACTAGATGGCGTTGTGTATAAGATGTCCGAAATATCTATCTATCTATTTGTAACGAAGATTACCGACATATTTTGATGCCGAAAGAAAAGTTCAATGTTATTTTTTATGCACAATACAGTAATATCTAAACTTTATAAATATTCATTCATTCGTTTATATATGAATAACATTTTTCAGTATGGAAAACCTAAAATTTATCTCTGTAGTTAAACAAAATATTATTAAGTAAGTAGTAGTAAGTAAGACTTTAAGTAATAATATAATGGCTACTTCTATCTTAAATGTAAATATTTTAGGACCAGTCTGAATATTGACCTTTACCTTTCTCACAAAAACAATAACATTAGTTAACGTAAAATGCTTGATTAGTCCCGAATATAATTAATCAAACTCAAATATCCATACTATTTTAAAAGTATTAAACCTATTTATTATAATTTAAATTTCTGTACCTTTGATTATTCGTGAGCCACAACTATCTGAAAATGTCGTAGAGTAAACACCCAGCTTGAAATAACATTGTGTGTATTTTTAATTTGTTCATTCTGATGAAAACACAACACATGTAAACTTTCAAAATTTTATCGTTTTGATAATTTAAATTATTATTATAACACAAAATCTCTTCTATTATCATCATATTTATTGTTAATTATTATTTCAATGTTAGACAGTTTTAGCAAAATATAAACAGAAAAAAAAACTCTTTGTTAGTGCAACACTCATCATAATTTAGCATTAAGGTCAACCGTAATACAATATAGATGTAATTCTTATATATTTGACTGCACGGTTGCCCTAGTGGTTTAAGCCGTTGCCACGCCACTTCCTACTGCGCCAAGTGTCGTGGTTTCAAAAATTCCGCGTGGGATAACACTTTGTGTGCTGCACAATTTGTTGTTCTGAGTTTGTATGTTCTTTGTGTCCGTTTAATGTATGTTTGTAAAGTCCCCCATGACACAGAAATTTATATTCTTAATGCGGGAGCTGTCTTAAAAAAAAAAAGAGTAAGTATGCAAGTTCTTGACGTTAAAACATACTATTTTCTTGTGTATACTTTTGGTAAATGCTTGAATAGTTTCAAACCCAAACGAGATTGTTTTTGTATGTGAACTACATGCCATGTCAGTATAATAGGGTGCCCGGGTCGGACCAAATGTTTGTATGATTTGCAAATATTTCATAGCTTTGGTATTTTCAAGGGATCTCGTGTTAGGAATATACATCCTGTAATCGCGAGGGGCTTGAAAAACATACACGAAACGGACACAATGGCACCTAGACTCAGGACAACAATTTGTGAATCACACAAAGTGTTATCACATGTGAGATTTGTACCCACAGGTAGTAGACAGCGGCGTGGCGACCGCCTAGACCACTAATCCAAACGTGCAGTCAATATTATATAATTAATATCTCTATTAACCTAATAATTATTATTTTCAAAATGTTGAAGTAGTTGTAAAACAAATGCAATTCAAGTAAATCTTGGTCGAAAGTATAGGTTTACTTTCTAAATTAGTGTTCATCGTTGGTTACAAGAGTTAACTAGGAACATTCAGTCTAAAACATATGCATGTATTTAACAACAGTGTATCGCATCCGACGTCAGATAGTTTAAATCTTGAACACAATGGTATCAAGTCTAAAACCGCAGAAGTCGTACTAACAAGCTTCCTAGTCCAAATGGAACAAGTTTTAGCAAATTGGTCGAACTCACAAATAAGGTCGTACTGTACCACCTAAAGGTTTGCGCGAACTTGCACCTACCTATTGAACACAATTTTTAATATTGTTTAAAATATATATATATTTAAAAGCAACACAATTTTCATAGTATATATTATAAAGAAGGTATGTGCTTCCTCAAGATTTATAAAATCTCCATTGTTAATTTCATCATAAAAGACGTAGTTACTTTCGAATTTATCCATACTGATATTATAAATAGTAATGTCTTGTCTGTCTGTTCCACTCAACCGACTTGCATGCATTTCGATAGAAATAGAGAGAGATTGGAGCTTGAAGAAAGACACGGACTGCATTTTGAAGTCATACCAACATACACGCGGTCGGAGCCCCATGCAAAAGCTAGTAGTATTATAAAGTATTAATTAGTGTTTCTTTGTAAAAGCACAAAAGCTACGAGTATAACAAATATGTCTGAACCACCGCGTAAATGCCTTTTACGATTACCCCATCTAATCTTTGTTTCAAATAATTTTTGGTTTAATCTACCCCACATCAAAGCTTATAATTTGTTAGTTTAAAATATGTGAATTTATTTTTATTATTGTATATGAAAGTCTCAAAGCGATTTGCAATTAGCCTTACAAAGAAATTACTTTACAGCCTTAACTTTATCTGGCCATAAATGTCGTTACAATTAAAATAAACACAATATAAATAACATTTAAATTTCGAACCTGTAATTCTCTTATGAATTGTCATTCTTCTTCTTTTCCTTTGCCCCTTCCCACGTTAGGTGGGGTCGGCTCTCCTTATCTTTCGGCGCCAGGATAGTCTGTCCTGGGTTGTCGGGTCAGGTAATTGGGTCTTCTTTATTGGGTCAAGGGCGGCCGTCCTCTTCCTTTCTTGCCCTCCAAAAGTGCCAGTGCCTTCTGAACGACATGCTCGCTGTCTCTACGCATGACGTGCCCGTACCACCTTAGGCGATTTTCAGTGAGCTTTTCCGGGATTGGAGTGAATTTGAAGCTACCTCGGACATATTCGTTTCGAATTTTGTCTAGCCTCGTGACTCCGCCCGACCATCTAAGCATCTTCATTTCGGCCACGTGCAGCTTCAGAGCATGTGTTTCCTTTAGGCCTCTTGTGGACGGCACGTTTTATTAACCGTACGGCAAATTAGACGCACGGTAAAAGAAAAGTGCAAGCTTGTATATGTCATAGAAAAGCTACCGTTTGAAACTACGGTCAGGTGCCGCTCTATTGTGTCTTTTCTGCCGCCAAGCTACGACGTCTTCGCCACGGTTACTTAGGCTTTTTGTAGACGGAGAGTTTTCTTTAATCGTACGGCGTAATTAAGAAATCATGCGAACATTCATATGGCACGGAAAAGCTACCATTCAAGACTACGGCCAGGTGCCATTTTTATAATTTTTGATTGTTGTTTTCATATTACATTCCAGAATTAATGGTACCTATTAATCATTCTTGATTTAAAATTATCCCGTTAACAAAATTAAGAAATAATAATAATTTGTTGTCAAATATAGATTGTTAACAATTCGATAAGTTTATCAGATCATTACATTTGCATGTTAACTACATATGTACCAAATTGTGTCTTATTACTAGCCTCCGTTGCTGAACTAGGTTGGAAACCTGTGCTTCAGCATAAGGCGCAATACTATACTAACTAATCCGCCACGAAAACGTGAGAACGTCCGGCATCGTCAGCACACTCACATAGACTGCCATACAATACTGACGAAAATCACGCCGTGCGTAGACACGGCGCGCCGAGGGGAACTCACGGTGCAAACGGCGGCGCTGCCGTGTCGTTACGCCGCCGCGTATGTCAACAAGCTCTCATAGTGATCCATACAACACTGCGTGCCGTGCGTAGACGCGGCAAATTAACCGTAGTTTTTTACGCCGAAAAAACGTGTGTGTACAAGCGGGGTTACTGTTCGGCCAGCATTCGGCCCCGTATATCATCGCTGGTCTTACTTGTGTCTTGTACACTTTCCCTTTAGTATTTTATGAATTGTCATTGTGTTTTCTTATTTTGCGCCAATCAGTTGATTTATTTATTATTTTTGTGATATTGAAACGGAGTGGAGTGTTAAAGAGAACCAGATCACTGTGATTGCATTTCATCCCAGTAGGTATGGGGCCAAATACATTTTTTGAAACTCTCAATACGCTTAACATTACTCAAATGTTTGTGCACCGGGCAATAAAAAGTCTTCTATTTGTGACAGAAAAAAATATGGCCGTCCATGCAGTGTCCTGTTAGAAAACAAAAGAGTATCAAACCTTTCTTGAGAAAGTGTTTAAAACACTCAACAACACCACATTCATGGCCAAGGATGGTCTTTTCAGAAAGACTCTGCACCGGATCATAAAGCTCGGTCTACGGGAAATTGGTTGGGTACGTACGTTCCGGACTTTACCGGAGCTAAAAACTGGTCTTCATCAAGTCCCGGACAGAACCCGCTGGATTACTTGCTCTAAACGTCGTGATAAGTTGAAGTCCCTAAAGCAATCCATAAGATTGGTAGTGAAGAATTTTCCCATGGAAAGATTTCGTAAGTTAATTGATAACTGGCCTCAACGTTTAAATGACTGTATAGCAGAAATCGGCTAAGTGCGTGTCAGGCCACGCACAGGAAAGGGTTCCTCAGTCACCCGTAATGGTACGTGGATTTAAAATCGTATCCAATAGGTAATTGTTATGTTTACGTATTAATGCGCTAATTTTGTATGACGTTTTCCAAGTGCTCACTTGGAAAACGTCACATTTTACAAGTTAAGCCTTTATAACTCCTGAACTAACAAAGTCATCTAATCCGATATAGTTTTCCTTCAAAGTTCATTATATGGACCACCATCACGAATTTTCCCAGATTTTTGGAGCCAGCCGTTTAGCTTTTAGAAGGGGGGCACGCCCTGTTTTCACAAAAAAGTGCCCTTTAAAGTGGAATATCTCGAACACGGATACCTAAATAAAAAACCGACATTCAAAGGCCTATCTAATGATACCCCACACGATGGGGTAGCCACGAGAAAAAAAAAAGATCCCCACTTTACGTGTAGGGGAGGTAAACCAAATGAAAATATTTTCCATAATTTTATTGTAGCACTTTGTTGACGTAATTACAACACATATTCATGCAAAGTTTCATCTTTGCACTTACCGTTTGGACGGTAGGTCGAGGACAGACGGACGGACAGACGGGCATGACGAATTATAAGGGTTCCGAGTCATAAACTTCGGAACCCTAAAAAATGGAGAACACTTTGGATAAGCTTCATATATTTTAAATTTTCTTATATTATTGTACTAACTAACACAAATTACAGTACTAAATGTTACATGCAATTGAAAAAAGAAAGACTTTTCCTTGTATCAACACTTATGGTACGACTCTTCTTTATTCCCAAGATTGTTTGGGATCAACTGCTAATTCCACGAACTTTACCTGAATATAAGTTTTTACATGGAGGGACTTTTATTGTGCCTTGAAGGCGAATAGAGTTAGGGGGTTAAAATGTTTATAACGATTGAAAAGAAATATTGTAATAACTTTAATGAAAATCAAACCCTTCAAATATTATCCATTATTAACCGTGAATCAGTAAACCTTTAAACTGTCCACTTGCTGTGAACAAGCCTTGTTCTGAACTTAAGTACCTAACTTATGTACTGTACCAGAATACAATAGAAAACAGGACAATGGCTGCAGGAATCAATATTGTAGGCTCAAGCAATTAGCAGCACATAGTAGCTGTCATATACATGTACCTATTCAAAACATTCTCCATTACCAAACAATATATTGTGGTATCTAAAGATCCCGACAATCATATCCGATGATAACATCTTTATATGTTTGTCGAAAACCTGTAGAACTTTAGTCACAGACATAATAGACTATAGTTTTTTTTCTATAAGCAGCATGGATATAGTTGTTGAAATGAAATCTTCTTTAAGCAAGATTGGATGGAGAACCAAAGTTTGGAAGGAAACCCATGTTAAACGTGATTACGTGACGACATAAATTAACTTTGTCCGTGTGTGCGCGAAACCAGTACACATAACACCGATAGATAAATTTAAATTATTCAAATTTATTATTTTGATCTGGTCAAACAATTAATTCGAATACCTAAAAACAATCACTGTTTGTTTCTTTTAATTTTCAATTTTCCATTCTGTCAGCAGTCATAACGTCTGCTTTTTTAGGTTCCGTAGTAGATAGAGTGGCGCCTCAGAAAACTGAGGCGATATGGTTCCATGGCCTGCGTAAGCGCCAGGAACCACCCAGCTCATGCCTCTGGGTGGGTGACACTGAAGTCCAGGTGGGCCAGTACATGAAGTACCTGGGCCTCACCCTGGACAGTCGGTGGAGCTTCAAAGAGCATTTCGAGCGATTAGTCCCCCGAGTCCGAGGGGTAGCAGGGGCGTTACATCGTCTGCTGCCTAATCTCGGGGGACCAAGGGAGGAAGTTCGCTGCCTCTATATGGGCGTCGTGCGATCCATGGTCCTCTATGGGGCAACCGTTTGGTCTGAGGACCTGGAGGGTTCCTCCCGCTGTAAGGCTCAACTTAGGAGCCTGCAGCGGCTGATGGCCATACGGATCGTACGGGGCTACCGCACCATCTCGTATGAGGCAGCGACGGTCTTGGCGCGATCTCCGCCCTTCGACATTCTGGCCGATATGTACACGATGGTCTATGACCAAATTCGTTCTATCGGTCGGGACGGCGAGGGGACAGCGCCGGATCTAGAGCCCGGAATGCTACGGCGGAACGCACGTGCTCAAGCTCTGCGGTATTGACAGGCACGGCTTGAAATTCAGGGCTGTGCTAGCCAACGTGCTGTCGGAGCCGTTCTGCCGAACTTCGAAGCGTGGGCAAAGAGGACCGGCTGTGTCACCTATCGATTGACTCAGATACTCACCGGTCACGGTTGTTTCGGTGAGTATCTGAATCGAATAGGACGGGAGGCTACAGCACAATGCCACCATTGCGGGTCTGACCGGGACTCCGCCCAGCACACGCTGGAGGACTGCCCTGCTTGGGAGTCCGAGCGTCGAGTTCTGGTCGGACAGATCGGACGAAACTTGTCACCGCCAGCATTGATCGCGGCAATGCTGGCGAGTGGCGAGGGATGGGAAGCCGCGGTCTCCTTCTGTGAGAATGTTATGCTCCAGAAGGAGTCCGCAGAGCGGGATCGGGAAAGGGCTGATCCCGCTCGAAGGAGGCGGCGAAGGGGACGCGGTAGAGGCCGCTAGCTCCCCAATCGTCGCTTAAGGGTCGCTGCGGTCACATCCTGGGGAAATGTGACCGCTGCAAACGACTCGAGATAGGTGACACCCCCGGTGCGGCCGGGGGGTGTCGTTTAAGGCGGGTTGTTGTTTTGCCTCTTTCTGTACAGAGCGGTGAGAGGCGCAACAACATCTTGCCCCGGGGGTGAAACTAGTCACCCCGGGATGTACCTCAGACGTTCAGGTACGGCAGGGGAAAACCAGAAGCTGCTGACGCGATCCTGGTGTTTCTCTCAACTGCCGAGGTAGGCCGCCGCGGGGTTTAGGTTCCGTAGTAGATGTCTCGGAATCCTTATAGTTTCGTCATATCCGTCGGTCCGTCTGCGACTTATCTACCAAACAGTTAGTGCAAAAAGTACATGAATTTCCCGTCGATGAAGTACCAATATAAAATTACTACAAAATATTTTTGTGTCGGTCGTGTGGGGTATCATTAGATATGTCTTTTAAAAAAAATTAGATTTTGGTGAATTTTTTGGTTTAGGTATCTGTTTGTGAGTTAATCAAATTTAAAGACCATTTTTTGTTAAAATAGGGCGTCCCCGCCCGCCTTTAAGATGATAGAATTTATTTTGGTAGTACCCATAGTGAACTTTTAAGATTTTTTTTATATAATTTTAATGTAATGGATGACATAATTTTGTTAGTTCAGGAGTTATAGAGATCTAATTTGTAAAAATAACGAAATAATAAGTGCATAAACGGCCTATTATGTCCCACTCCTGGGATCGGGCCTTCTCTCAAGAGAGCATTAAGACTATACGCCTTATGCCCTACGCTACAACCCATATTCGTGCAAAGTTTCATATTTCTAGCTCCAACTTTTTGGGCCGTAGGTCGAGGACGAACGGATGGCGAATCTTTAAAGGTTCCAAGTCATGAACTACGGAACCCTAAAAACATATACAGAATGATGTTTCAAATTTAATTCAGCCCCATCGTCAACATATATAAAAAAATACATACGACACAAAATTAATACCCTTTTCTATGGCGTCAAAAATAGCAACATGAATCCACGAGTCCCGTAATATGGCTTTTATTATTATTTGTTTTTATCACGTACTTTGATGCGAATATTCTACAGGGGTAAATTTTATTCTATCGTTTTTATTCACAAATGTTGGGACAATATGCATGTGAATAAAATTTACATGTGACTTGTGCTGACAAAAAAGTATAAAATATTCGTATATATCGATGTGGAAAAACTTATTAATAAATAGCTGTTCCCTAACTTACTTATTTACTTGTATTATGGGTAAACAAGTGTTTAGTACCCATAATACAAGCTCTGCTTGGTTTAGAACTAGATGACGTTGTGTATAAGATGCTCGAAATATATTTATTCATTTCCGCATGAACGATTCAGAAGACCAAACTTCGCTGTGTTAAATCGGGCTTACGTGAATAAGAAACTAAAGTGACGTAACTACTAGCCGAAATATTTGAATTGAGTTGTATATTATTATAATACCAAAAAGCTACTGTTCTAGAGTTTGAGTTTTTGACTTAGGAGAGAGCCCTGTGTCAAAGTTAAATTACGTATTGATTTGATCTTTTTGTGGTTCTGCCTGGTCATTCTTGCATTTTAAAAAGGCAGAGGTTTATTTTGTTAATTTGGCAATACAACTCCATATATTGCAACATTAACCTATGTCATAAACATAAAGAGAGACCGCTAAATGGTGAGAGTTGCAAATTTTACTTCTACTATATCTAAACTTACTAGTATATAAATTTAAAAAAAATATTGATAATGTTTGCATAGTTCATTTTCTTTTTTAGCATTGCATTTACTATAAACTCATTTCTTTGGACCCATTAATAGCAGAGTAAAAAATATGTTTTCTTTTAAATACAATTACTAGGGTCACCTACTGTGAACTTGGTAACGGTTAATTGAATTAAAATAAATTGTCTACACATACCGTATTAGATTCTACATAAACATGATGATAGACGCACGAGTGTTATAAAAAATAAATAAATAGGTGGATTTAAGAGGTTAACTACAGTATATATAGATAACAACAAGAAATATAAAATAATAAACAATGAAACACCTAAATCATGCACATTGTTTACGTATCAAATCATTACTTGACAAAAGAAGAACAAATTACTAACAACCACTTTCCAAATACCTAGAAAGTACTCGCTCAGACGTTACAAATAGAGATTGTTAGGGGCTCTATTCAAGAAAGCAGCAAATGCAATGATGTTCCAACTATTGTTACGAGAACGATCTCAAACCACCCCTCTTGTTTCTTATTTACTGAATAAAATTGTAAAGTACCGTTGAAAACAGATCTTTTTTATAGTTTTTTTAGTTCCGATTTACACCACAGTACGAAATTTTATTTTGTAGAGTCAGCATTTTTAAACTTACATCCACAAATAGTAGCAACTATGAAATATATTCATATAATTAACGGGACGAGTAATACTTGTGGATAAAAACGGTGATTTGTAGCGCTTGGCTAATGTTTAGTGGTGAGACACTCCACAAGCATACTGTTACGGTACTATTACATATATTGATCATAAATAGAACAACGCCAGGTCAATCCCTTACCCGACGCGTATTCGAACAGGATCTAAAAGCTTTTAGGGTTTCTAAAGGAGATCTTAAAAATATATTCACAATTTGACAGGCAGAAACTCACTACTTTAGTGTCCTTTTTGTTCAGTACTAGCTATTTTCGGGATATTTCGTGTTCACGACTGTGAAAGTGAAAACCTCAATCTAACTATTCTCCTCGGGTATTTTAACTCTTTATAATATCTACCAAATAAAGGCGTTAGATACAAACATTTCAAGTATGTATCGCCAGTTTCAGGTTTAGGTTTCGTGTTAATGAAGGCTCTCTGAGTCGCTCAGAGTAAGTAATTTTTAACCAACTTCAAAATAGAAGGGCATGCCGAATCTATACGGATTCGGAGTCAAGAACAACAGAACCCTAAAACAGGAAAAATAACACATTTCAACAAAAGGACTGAAATCTGTTTGACGACAACGTAGGATTTTTTAATAAGTGACGAACATCCGCCCACGCCATATCAATCACGTATTCCAATTATAAACAAACATTTTTAGCTTAGCATCGACATTCGAACAGATTTTAGGTATATTTATAGCACATCTCATGATAATAATTAATTTCAATTAATAGATAATTAGGCATATGGACAAGATTTATCGAATAAAAATTTAAGGCATCCAAATTAAAGCCAGTTTAAGCTTTTAAATATTTAATGTTTAAAAAATTGCATGTCTTTTTTGAGTCGGATTAAAAAAAAAATTATAAACACAGGTTACTAGAACGAACGTTTTCTTTACACCTTAGGAAGAATGCATAATTGAAAACCTGGATGAAGTGATCAAAGTTATCAATCCGATTTCAACTAATTTTTATTACTCCTCTGATATCACGGGCATTCACTTTAATATATATTTTTTGTGTCGAAATCTGGCACTCGTCGATGTAGATGTGTTACTTACTGTCACAAATATGAATAATTTGTCAACAAACACTGTCAGTGTTCTATGCCAGCAAGACTTAATTAAACTTAGAGTTACGTAGCGTTTGTTTTCTATGCTATCCCTAATTACGTTTTGCCTTCCCTTAATCGAGTTTGTCTTATCTTACCTGAAGTCCGTTGATAATTTTGTTGTGGCTGGCGACTTCCAAGATAACTTTTATCCAGTGCCCTGTTGCTAAACAAGGCTTTAGTTTTACTGCGCTCGGCACTGTTCGCCTTTGTCACAAAACTTCACCGAACTTAAATTAGTTCTATTAAGTATCATCGACGTAGCGTCACCACCAGCATGTAAAACCTGTCTTACTGCTAATATATGTATGTATAATACGTTCTAATGCATAGTTAAGTGTATGTTGGCAGCCCGCACTCCTACATATAATTTATAATACAAAAGTCGGCTTAACATGAATACATTTGGGTGCAAATTATCGTATATGAAAATATTAGGAATTTTAATCAAAACTCATACTGAGATTATCTTGTTTAAGCTGCCTTACGCAATGTGGGAGCTAGGAAATTTTATGAAATGAATGTAATCGAAAAATAAGTACTTATCGTAACGAGTTTCGAGAAGCAACAAACCTTTCAAGAATTTATGAATACCATCTTTCATACTTTTTTTCTTTCGGAATCTAATCCGAGCGGGTCTCGTTGACCTTTGTGTTCGATCGAACGCACACAATGTATGTAATGGCTACCATTACGGACATCCATTTGTTCGCCGTGACGGTACACTTGTCATACTGGGATTTTACACATACTCTATTTAACACGTCTTAGTACATTTTGGTCTCCAACTGAATGCAGAAATGCAAATAATGAGTAATTAAAATAAAAATTCTGGTAAGATAAAAGGTTAAATTAAATTATCCATGTGGTGACGTATTAAGAATACGAGGTTTGTAAGGGCTACTACGGGATAAAACTACGTACGATAAGATCACTGCATTGAAAAGGAAAACAAATTAGAACAAATTCTGTACCAACCAGTGTGGCCAGCGTGGCTAAAATATCCTTGCTAAGGTCTATTAGAGGCAGTTACTGATAAAAGATTGAATAGTAGTAGGTCAGGTTAATACAAAATGTTTAAGTTAAAATAAAAACTGCCAAATACGTAATTTTACGATGAAGAACTTAACTCTTCATTTTTCTCTTTTATCTCTTCAAAGACCACTAAATAAAAACATATTAAAATGAACATTATGTTTACATTGCCATTATACTACATGTCTATTGAATTACAAGCTATTCCAATACGAGTATACCGTCAACATTAGGCTCCTCATTCACCGCCAATTACACGTAACAGTGAGCAACCTTTGAATAAACCGAATTTTCTTCTTGTTATTTACAGATTGTGAATCACAATTCAGCTACCAAATGTGGGTTCGTATTTACCTACCCGCAGGTAAACTTCGCTTGCAGTTAAAAAGGAATTCGGAGAAATTTTATCGCTCGTTAGAGACCTTAAACGCTGAGAGAGATCCGGAGTTCGGGCTGGGACGGAACACACTGGGAAATGTTCTTCACTGTCGACCTCAACACTTTATACTTCCTGAGGAAATCAATGGTTAATTCCCGACACCCAAATATAATGGAACTCAACTGACTAATTTATTTAAAGCTCAGTAATAAAGTTCTGTAACTGCCTCGAGGAAAATGAGATAAGTACCAACAAGTCGTATTAGCGCATCGCTAGCTATACCGTAACTTTTTTATGAAGAATTATTTTATGTTTAAGTTTAGATAAAACTATTGTACATAATAAAATAAGAAGTAGTAAACTTATATAGTAGAGTAGTTTTGGGTAAAATTATTTCAAAATAACATCAAGAGAACGGTTACTTTCACAATAAAAATCGCTTTTGTTTTTTTCATTACAGAAATTTTGAATTCTTAGTAATAGTAATATTAGTTTATTAATACACATTTTGTTTTTAAATAGCTAACAGATTTGCGATGATGTAAAATTGGGTTCTAAATAACTAACGTTGATGAACTGGCTAACAGAAGTTAGTAGTCAGTTTTTAAGCCAATTTATATTGATTAATTAGAGCTTAACATTATACTTGTAGGATTAAATTACTTAAAAATAACTCTTCACTTTATTGATGCCCCCAAAAGTAAAACTTCGGCAATTTTGAATGTTTATTTGTAGTAGTTATATTATATATGAAGGAACGGTGTGCCCGGTAATGTTTTAAAAACAGTGACGTCATTACTATTATTATTATTGGAGTATTTCATTTTCAGAAATAACTTAAAATAAACTTTACTACAACCAGTATTCACTTTTAATTAGTATTGATTACACAGCTTCGAATATTTCACAATAAGTTAGGTGTTTGCTGTCCGAGCGCAGACCAACGAATCATCGCTCCGCTGCAGTGGGCGGCTTTTTAGGCATTGTAGTGGGGCGGTCGAACGTTGCGAGTTGTTTACGTCAGTGAGAACACGTGCAGCGATGACGTAGTTCGTTGAATGTTGTGTTGCGCCGATATATACATCACCACGTAAATCTTAAAACGATTTTCGTAAGTTCCCGTTTTATCTACGTTTATGACTTGACTAGTTTTGACTTATGACATTATATGATAGATTTGCCTTTCTGAATTTGATTGTTTTGTTAGTCAACATATTATTAAAATATATATATAGTATAACAGACCAATACCTAGATAGTATTCATAAAATTACAAAACTATACTAAACTGCCCTACCTTGTTAGTCATTGGGACTTTTGGCATACGTCATACCCGGAATATTTTTAAATACTATAAAAGCTTTTGAAATACAACACAAGGTACATGTGGTTTTCAAAATATCAGTGACATTTGTGTAAAGTAACATAGTTGATGAAAATAGAGAGTGGCTAGTGGGCAGGACTTTGTAACCGGAGTGCGTTGTCGAGTGTTTTAGCCACACTCCGGCGTTGAGGGCTCTCAGGCAACCATTCAACGGCACTCCAGCATTGTTAGTCGATTACCCTGTGTTGTAAAAGGTTATCGTCTTTTGTTTCATCCGCTAAATATTGTCGTGGGCTAATTAGCGAATAATATACTTGTCATAAGATGGCTTACGATTTATATAAATTGCGATTATTACAGATATTGCGCTTACTCATACTTTTTTTCTCGACATAATTTTCAAGAAAGAACTAAATATGAAACAAAGCGATATCTTACTTTGAGATAAACGGAGTGGTTCGTGATGAACCACGATTTCATATCAATACCTTAATAGCCAACTGCTACATAGGTATCTCCATAGAAAGGACTTTAATAAACGTAATTGGACTATGGAGCTAATTTAGGAAGGTCATTTAATTAGATATTAGGAAAATTAGTTTAGAAATTAATCAAATTTAGGAATAAACATTATTTAGTATTATTTTTACATTTTTTTTATTTATTTACCGAAACATTGTGGTTATATTTGAGGTGGTTAATGGAAAATATCACAACCTTTCACTGAATAAAGACTTTTTTAAATCATTAAAACTCCATAAAATTTGAAACAAAGTTTGTAAAAGATTAAGTCTCTGTCAATTTTCGTGAATTAATATTTTATAGACTTTCTGCAATAAATAAGATGGAGATCCGGCGCAGCTACAACTTCGTCCCTCGAAGTCACCCTTCGGGTAATTATTCATCCGATGGCCGAGGACGGGAGTGACCCATCCTCTTGGATGATTAGTCTAAAACTAATTGATTTCATGGTCAGGCGCTGTGCGGGAGGGTCGAAAGCTGGCGGAGGGATTAATATGTACTAAGTGCTCGTCCACGGTTCGCTCAACTTGCGGTTTTGTCGTATTTAAAGTGTGGTCGCTGACGTGAGTTAGGTCGTTTTGAGTTTATCGCGATCAACATCGTTCAACGCGATGAGTTTGCGATACTAGGACGTGGACGACGATGCTTTCTTTCTGTAAGGTTTCCCCGTAGGTATATAATGTGTTATGAATATCAACCGTCTCGGATTTTTCTGTTTATTAGCCGATTATAAAGTTAAAGTGTTCATTAATATACCTATATTTGCCCTTTAAAATAATATTTCATATTAAAAAGTTACTTGATGGAGATTCTGAATGTGCACATTACATTTTAACTTAAAAGTTTTGTGTATTTCTGTTTGTAAATAAAACGTTTTGAATAAAATAAAAAATATGTTTGCTGTTTTTCATATTTTTTTTGCAAGGAAACAGTTTTGAATTAAGTCTCAAAAACGTTAATACAGAATAACACTTCGACAAAAATATAATTAATTTGAACAGTACCTTCTTCTTACACTTAGTTTTGGCCTAAAAAGTTACATAGTTTTACTAGTTGACCCAGCGAACTTCGTACCGCCCAACTTTAAAATTCCAGAACTTGATCGCAGCGCCACCTACCGGGTCCAATTGCGAATCTAAACCATTCCCAGATCCCCTTGAACACACACAAAAAATTTCATCAAAATCGGTCCAGTCGTTTGAGAGAAGTTCAGTGACATACACACACAGAAGAATTATATATAGTTTTATAATCACTCTCATACTAATGAAATACATTTTTAATTCTAATCTGAAACTTGTAAAGATGTTTCGTTTGATGTACAATCACATTCTCATTACGCATCAGGTTCTAATAACTCAACAACAACTAATGTAACCAATACATTGAGCAGTACCATAAATCAACAGTTGATGAGATATCAAAACATATCACAAATGTAGGGTTTGCGTGATTCCTAATAGGTTTACTGTAATAATCATTTGATACTGTGTGAATATAGCTCTATCGTAGTTATATGTCGGCGCAAAATTATTTATTTATGATTTTGAGTATTTCAATTAGCTAACAAACAATTATATGAAATTTTCTCATTTAAAAATGTCTGTTGTGCTGTAAAAAGGGTTACTTTAATGAGTTATTTGATTATTAGACGTCTTAGGCGAATAATCTGCTAATTATACTCTTAATTGTAATTAAAAGCTTCTTACTGTCTTAACAATTATTATAATGAAGTATGTATGTTATTTGACAATAAACTGTAAGCAGGATAGTTTTAATAACTGATCTCAAATAATTGTGAATAATCTACCTGTTAAAGGGTCTACTTTTCGTTCGAGCAGAGCAAGGGGAAAAACAAGCTGCAAAGATAATGTTTAGTCATTTTAATTGTTGTAATTAACTGTCAAGTCACCATTAATTACAATGAATGGTTTATTTCGTTTTGTTGTGTGACTAAAAACTTGTATGCCAACAAGTAACTAATAAAAAAAAAGTTGATTTAATCGTTGTCTTTGAATTATGAGTGTTTTACTAATCAGATAAGGGAAGTCATCCTTCCTAAAATCGTTCCGTGCATTATGCTCCGTCATATATGATATAAATATGTAAACAATAAAGCTCTCGTGGCCAAGTGGTAACCGAGTAGTAGAGAGTAGAGAACATATTGGTAAGTTAAGGTTTCCTACCCAGATCAGTCTTTGGATGAGTGACCATTCTTAACATATTGCCTTTCAATGCTTTGAGCCATGGATTGAATATAGGACTGTAGGGTGCCTATAAAGTGCGACAAGTCAAGAAGCTTATGATTTTGAGATCTGATGGCATCGCTTCATTTAAAGGAAAAGAAATTCATCCTTATCGGAGTAGACTTAAAGTTTTGACCTGCTTAGTAAAAAGGCTCGGAGGAATCAAAAAACAAATAATATTCAATAACAATAACAGAACCCAAGTAGGTGTAGCAAAATACTAATACCATCTCATATTTTTTTGTTGAACGTTGATATCGAAGACATATTTGGAACATTATTCGTAAAGCCACAATATACACGTGCCTATTACTTAGGTACTCATTTTGCTTCAAGGTGAGGAAAGTTAAATCCCTATTTATAAGTCTACTGACAAAACCGCACTCCGCTCTTGTTAACCACACGTGTTTTTCAAAGTTCGTCGTGAACAGGTCAGAAAAGTTTTAATTGTTTCACAATTTTTTAAGATGGCAGCTAGCCAAGCAATTGTCCATTATATACTGTCGTTTTCGGTTAGCAGGGAAAAATAAGTTCATAATTTTACAAAAAAACGTTTATATATATTAAATACTCTCTCCGCTCAAATATTTTTTTATGTTTTTGTTGCTGAGTGTCACAAATGGCTACCGTTTCCAGAAAATTAATTGTAATTTATCTCTGAGTAATTACTGGTTCATTTGTTTCTTTCCCTAAAATGTTTTTTTATTTTCTTATTGTAAAGTCAAAGTTTAAATTATTAATATTAATGCTTTGAAATTATTTCCCCACGGTACGGTACATTACTGACATTCATTTTCCTTCTCGGCAGCAATATTTCATACCTCTTTTTCAATACATGAAATTTTCTCAGATAACTTCTAGCGGACGACCGATGACGTGCTTATGTCTAACTCGAACCAACTAAAAATCCGAACTGTTTCTAGTAGCGGTAGCCTGAGAATCGGTCTGACTGGTGGGGTTCAGAAGTACAGAGAACACAAAGATGGTCCACTTATGTAATTTTAATTAATATTGTAATAACAGCACGACAATTAATTAAAAATTAAACAACAAATTATTCAGGTTTCAAATTGCTCTAGATAAATTGTTCTAAAACTAACTGTGCATATACATATGTCTTAATTATACAGTGTAAACTATTCGGGTTTTACTGTGGTCGTGTCGCAAACAGATTCAACACTCTACAGACGAGTGGTATAACCCGTTCTAATAGTATATTAAAACACATGGAAGACCAACCTAAAAATAATATAATTACAATCAGTGAGGGAACAATCAATTATCCTCTGCTGGGTTCCCCTTAGGGGTGAAATTATTTTTTAAATTTTATATGGAACTAACTTCAGAGTGTATAATTTCAAACAAACAAATAAAATTATCAAATCGGACTACTCTTTAAAAAGTTATGCGTAAAAAAGTATGCATCAAATTGAGAACCTGCTTCGTTTTTTCCGTGGGTTACAAACAGGAATGCAATCGATATTGAAATTCTGTAGGATATTGTGTTTTTACTTTCACATTTGTTTTACTTTAACAGCGCCAGTCTTTGTTTTTGGACACTTGTTACGTTTTATAATTTCAACCATAATTGAGTGGAACCCCAAATAAACCAAGCGGTGGTCACATTAACCCGCACTTGTACTAATATAAACACAACCTTGCAACTTTCTAAATAGAAAGGAGTCGTCGTAAGTTTTTATTCCCTTGTTCTTAACTAGTAAGCCTTACCTGATGGAATTGGAACGCAACCCAATTAGCGTTTGTTTGTTGGGAATCATTTTCTTTTATTATTGTTGTTGCCGAATGCGCTAAAGCTCGCATGGTATGAACAGCATAATGTTATTGCAACAACATAGTTTGAGCCATACTTTGACACTAATGGGCTCACTCAACCAATGTTATTTAGTGGCCTATTAGAAAAAAGGTACTGAGCTATTATTTCATTGCTTACGCCAAGTGAATAATTTTACTGAAAGTTCGACGTCCTTGTAAAATTATCAAGAGACAGCTATGAGCAACCACTACATTAAATATTTAGTACGTCTGACGCACAACACCGTCTAGTTTGAAACTAAGCAAATCTTGTACTATGACAGATAGATTGTCTGATAGAATACTAACATTTCAGATCTTACAAGCATTTGATTCGAGTCGGGAATCAAACCCGAAACCACAAGCAAAGCAGTTGCATACCCCACTACCGCATCGTTGAGGCCGATTGCATTAATATCTTCAGGTGATCCAAATTCTTAAAACATTATTATTTATTTCAAGGAATTCAATAGTCTTCCTTTATTAACTAACATGACAAATAAACAGATAATTCGTGCAAACTTATCCTTATTACTCTGTTAACAATAACAAACCAGCAAAGATCATGTGAAGCAAGATCCGAACCTATATATTTTATGTACTTCCAAGTGAACACACGAAGTTTCAGTTTACCCACAGCTCCTGATAAATGTGCGGCTATTTTTTCGCTCAAGGTTCTATTTTCAGATCGACTGTTGTTCATACAGTGCTCGATAGTTTTGGTACAAGAAAATATTGTACCTATCATGTCCTCTACAGCAATATAGCAATAAAATATATTTATTTATCTTTATATATATAATTCTTCTGTGAGTGTGTATGTCACTGAACTTCTCTCAAACGACTGGACCGATTTTGATGAAATTTTTTGTGTGTGTTCAAGGGGATCTGGGAATGGTTTAGTTTCGCAATTGGACCCGGTAGGTGGCGCTGCGATCAAGTTCTGGAATTTTAAAGTTGGGCGGTACGAAGTTCGCTGGGTCAACTAGTTTTATATAAAAAATCTAAAGAGTTTGAGTTTTGTTTGTTTATTTGTTTGAACGCTATAATCTCAGGAACTTTTGATTTAATTTCAAAAATTATTTCACTGTTAGTCTGTTCATCGAGGAATGCTATTATATACTATGTATTATCACGGTACGAGGTATTAGGCGCAATGTTAATGAATAAAATGGGAAAATTATTATATAAAAACAGTCATTAGAATAATGTCTAATATGAAATAGATTTAATCCATTAAACAATTTATTGAATTCCAAAATCCAACAACCCTTAAATTTACTTAGTTTTGTAATCACCAAAAATATAATTTTAGCTAACTAGTTTTCATACAATCAATCTACCAATTAGCCTCATAGTAATTCACTACTTGGCACATGCCTCCCCTGCTAGGCGTCATGGTACGATGAGAAATTAGCAACGTCTCGAATGGTTCCTAATCAGATATTATGTTGTTGATTATTTTATGAACACGAAGCTTGGTTTATATAAGCCATAATATGAGTGAATGAATCATGTAATTAAATATATTTAAATAGCTATTTTATAAAATTGCGTTGTTATGCTTTTCTCTTTTTAGGGTTCCGTAGCCTAATGGCAAAAAACGGAACCCTTATAGATTCGTCAAGTCTGTCTGCCTGTCTGTCTGTCTGTCTGTCCGTCCGTATGTCACAGCCAATTATTTTCGAAACTATAAGAGCTATACTGTTGAAATTTGGTCAGTCGATGTATTCTGTGAACCGCATTAAGATTTTTACATAAAAATAGAAAAAAAACAATACATTTTGGGGGTCCCCATACTTGGAACTGAAACTCAAAAAATTTTTTTTCATCAAACGTAAACGTATCTATATCTATCTATGGATAGGTGTTCAAAAATGATGTTGAGGTTTCTAAAATCATTTTTTTCTAAACTGAATAGATTGCGGTAGAGACACTTCCAAAGTGTAAAAATGTGTGTCCCCCCCCCCTCTATCTTCTAAAATAAGAAAGTGATAAAACTAAAAAAAATATATGTTGTACATTACTATGCAAACTACCAACGAAAATTGGTTTGAACGAGATCTAGTGAGTAGTTTTTTTTTTAATACGTCATAAATCGTAAACGGCAATTTACCTTTCATTCAATCAATACACTAGTATAAAACCATCAATGAAAGTTACAACGAACTACAAGAACTTTTATATGATGTTACTTGCTGATACGGAACCCTTCATGGGCGAGTCCGACTCGCACTTTGCCGCTTTTTTTATGTTGAAGTGACTCTACTCTGCCTGATCAAAAGCTTGAGTAGAATCCAGAAGTAGGGGTCACTATCCTCATTCAAAATCAAAATCAAAGCATTTATTTCAAGTAGGCCAGTTACAGGCACTTTTGAATTGTCGAAACAAAAATGTAGCTACAGTCCCAGTCACAAGACATAAAAACTGTGAAAGTACTGTAGTTGCCCATTCCCTAGCGTAGATCTCTATGGAGAAGAACGGGCAAGAAACTCCATGGACACTCTTTTAAATCAAAATGTGTTTTACAAAATCATGGTTACATCATTCATGTTGAGATGGTACATTATGTGAGAACGATGTAGCAAGACGTGCACGTTAAAAGTGTTCATAGTACAACAAAAATACAATTCAAAATTAAAATAATTAATTCAAATAAGCCGTGGCAACTAAGAAATGACCAGTCACAACTGACAGCGCCCGTTCACGAACATGACGCATGGATCAGCACCATTCAACTCAACCATTTTGAAGGGAATTAAATGATCCGACACACGCGCCACCATCAGCGTGACATTTGAGTGAGCATGACATACTCTCAACCGCCAGGGCAGATTCAAGTCAAGAAAAGACGTAGGTTTTCAGTGAATGACAGCTTGAATAGCTTCCTAGTACATAGTACTCACACAATATGGGCTATGCGATTATATAATACTAAAGAGATTGAATCTATACAATGCAAAGAAAGTTGTACAATCTTCAGCAGCTCCAACAATACCATTTAAAGCTGTCAATTTATGCGCCCCTGTCCTTGTGAAGCAGGACCAGCATTGAGCCAAGCATTTTTATCAGCGATATAATCGCTCAACTTGTAATATGCTTGCTTACATAGTGTGCGTTTAATGCATGTTTTAAATTTTGTCTCATTCAGTTCAAGAATACTTTGTGGAATTTTATTACAGCATCTCAAACAGTACCCCATAAAAGAAGAGTCTACTTTAGCGAGTCTAAAGCCTGGCTGAACTAGTTGGTCCCTATTTCTAGTACTGTAATTATGTTTGTCACCTCTTTTGCATTCTCATTGTAAGCAATGCAGCATAGTGACCCATACCACGGCGGCCTTGTCAGATGTTTAGGTATCATTCTCCCGGCCTCCGGAGACCGGGCGAATGATACAGAATGATTGGAAAAGAATGTAAAATTTTATTACGTAAATGTGCCATCTATATAGTTTCACGAAAAACTAGTATTTATTAAATTTTGTGGCAGCTATTAAAAGTGGCAACTAGTAAAAGTTTAAATGAAAAACCAATCTACACACCTATAAAAATAAAAAGATTGGATTGTCTGTAATATCGTTGTATGTAATATCGAATGAACTGTTTTTTTACTAAATGCATATGAAAATATTATATGGTTAGGATATTCAAAATGAAATTTTTGTCTGGCTGTTTGTTTGTAACAGATAATCTATGGAAGTGCGTCACCGATTGTTATGGGACTTTCACTGGTAGGAAGCTGTCCACACAAGTACTAACTTAGGCTATTTTTTTGACTAACATAACCACGGGTAACACCGCAGGGCGCTGCCAGTGTGTAGTATAATTATAACATATCAATAGCTTACACTGACTATACCATACAAGCAACAATGGGTCAATTAATCTAAATTGTAGTTCAGATATTTATTTAGCAATTACCTAATCAATCATAATGGTGATTATTGTACTTAGAGATAGTTTATTGCCTACAAAAAAAAACATCCGTTCCGTTACACAAAATCATCCGCAATCAAAATAACAATCAAAGTTAGTACCACGAAACAAGAAACATGTTGCTATTATACTTAATAGGTAATAATTCATTAATACCCCGCTAAAACGTTACAATTTTCTCTGGAAGAGATTGTGTTGAGACATTACAGAGGCAGTTAACTGCTACGAGCTATCATTTGAATGGGAAACCATTATGCGTTTATGTTTAATGATTATTTGAAGCTCCTCATAATTTTGCGCCATTTGTAATTCCGTTGCTCGAACGCCAGGTCGTTAAGAATTGTTGCGGTGTAATTGTTTTGTGTTTTTTCTCCTAGTACGTATTCACAGTGTGTCCAACAGAGTAGCGCTGCGATGAACGGAACAATAAAAAGTTAATTAACGTTCACAAAGAGTTATACTCGCTGTGGTAAGAGAGAGAGATCCACTTACTTGATGTTTCTGTTGTGCGACACAAGCCTCGAACTCTTCCAGATGTCTATTACAACTAGTGCCAGCTTTTTAATTACTTTTTAGAACATTTAATTCCCGCTACATAATTTAAGAGAAACAAATTAATTTGCATTCTTTATCTTCGCATGTTAGTACTCGGAAGCAAATTAAATGGAAGCTTGTTAACGATAATGTAGCAATTCGTCAGTGACTGATTTAAATCCAACACAAAAGTGAACATCCGCTGGCAATTCCTTTACTACGGACAGAACAATAAGTAACGCTTAGTCCCACGTCCTCGTGAGCACACAAACCGACGCTAGACTAGACACGAACACAACACAAAATCTTATTTGTTCCCAGACATCGGCCAACCTTTCAAGACAACGTATTAGACGAAAATTAATGGATATTTTAGTAGAGCAGTAGAAAAGAGGGCCAAATTAATGTTCCAACTTAGTAAGATTAACTAGCCAACGCCTCAACATTTAAACGTAAAATTTAAAGTAGGTAATAATGAAATAACGGTAGGCATAAAGGCAAGAATAGAGCTGTTGCAAGATGTGACTGTGGTGGTGTGCAGAGTGAGTGCAGTTACCGCCCATAAATCATCGGTGCGGCCCCGGACTGCCCGCACGTCACTCGTTCGCTTAGACCCGACAAAACATATATTTCTATGTCTCTGAGCAAACAGACTTCTCACAATGCAGCCAGTGAACTATAATAATCTGGGTCACTGTATATGTGTGAGAGCAACATGTTGAATGAATAACGACTTTTTAAATCACAATTGTTCGGTTCTATTGCTGCTTAGTTCAAAATTTTTAATCAATAAAATTAGGTTCAAATGTAATTAAATGAAATTAGTAGAGCCACGTTGATTTTAGCCGGGATGGTACTACATTCGCATGGATGAACAGCCTAAAATGACAGTATTCATGCTGTCATATATCGTTATGTGGTGTGGGACGGGAGGCCCAATGGTGTAGAAGCATCTTACCAGCCGCGTGCATCACGAGTCTGCATTATCTACATTCCCAATGAGAATGAGGACTACTACTATTGGATTCAACTCATCATTTCCATCAGGTAAAGAAATGTAAAAAACGTGCTTACAAAAGTTTGCTGCATAAAAACACACAGGTATTAAAAGCATGTTAGTTAAATTCTGAGACTCTAAGACAAAACTATTTCACCTATGTTGAAGAAAATTACTTACCGACGATAAA
Organism: Phragmatobia fuliginosa; assembly: GCA_932526445.1. Taxonomy (NCBI): domain Eukaryota; kingdom Metazoa; phylum Arthropoda; class Insecta; order Lepidoptera; family Erebidae; genus Phragmatobia; species Phragmatobia fuliginosa. The sequence goes on along the minus strand of OW052074.1, from coordinate 9,036,353 downwards.
TAAACAAGTCTTTTTTAAGGAAAACTAGGGTGTAACTGAAAATGAATTATTTGCACAATGCATTACATGATAAATCTAAAAGTTTTGCATTTGTATGTTAAGCCAAAGCGTTAAACCAGAGTTTCATCTCCGAAATGCCATGCGTACCTGGACACTCACCATTGGCCTAGTCCACAAATTAAGTAGCAATAGTATGATAGAACGCCCAATTCTAGTCGATATTAATTAAAATGAATTTATTCGATAGAAAACTATGGGCCTCGAAAAAAGAATCGGTAAGCTTAGGTGAATATTTCTGTCATACTACGGTTTTCTTATTAATATTACTATACACATATAGAAGTAAGTAAATAACTTTATATAACAAACTTTAGAAACGAAAAACATTGTTTTTATTTTTAAAATTGAAAAGAGAGATTATTTCGTTACTTTGACTACTAAATAAAAATTATCAGGTAGCAATTTAGAAAGCTTTTAACTAATTAAAACCATTAAGTGAAACACAATTCAAAAGAAATTCACAAAACATTCTTTACTAATAAATGAACTGAGATATCAAGCGAGCAGACAGCTTAGATGAGTATCGTATTGTGTATATATGTATATAATTATGAGACTACTGTATGTGTGAGTTAATCATATAATAGCGTCGAGCAAGAAAGATGCGAAGATGTGCAATTATTAATAGCAGCTAGGTAAGTTTCTACACGATGAATGCAAGGAAATTTAATTAAAGTACTTTATAACAAAAAAGAGCAGCTATGACGCAACGCACTAAACGCTTTTAGCACATTTTCTTGCAGAGTTTAATAATAGATGAAGCTTTTAACAAGCACATTTTGGGGGAATTTAAATCGCAACATGTTCTACCGAAACAAGAAGACAAGGGTGCACATTACAAAAAACCGTAATGCATTAATTCATTTTGAAAATCTGTTGGTAATGAATTCTATATACAGCAATATAACCGCAGCAGAGTAGGGAATACTTTAAGTGGCAACATTATGCAAAGCTGCGACCGTCCCGTCCTCATGAATGTGTGTGTCGTGTACATTTAAGTCTTTTAAGTGTACACACACACATGTTTAGCCCGCAAATTTACATTTGTGTACATAAACAAATCTGTTATTAAAGTCGTTGCACTGATCCTTTAAAAAGTTGCGATAAAAACGTTTTGAACATCGCATGAAATGACGTAATTTCGTGTTCATCTATTCAGCAATTAGAAATAAAAATCGATGACGTATTTATCATCGAAATTCGTTTGTGACTGTACTTAAAGCAGGGTTAAGCGTTATTCAAACGGCACTTTTGTTTCCGAAGGAAACTCGCGTCGGCATTTTAAATTCGACTGCGATATCCGTCCTTTCGCAGTCGGAAAATTTAAAGTGCGTCCCGCGAAACGAACGCCAGTGGCACTCTGTCGCATTTGCCGAGATATCGTCGGATTTACTGGGTCGAAGGCTTTGTGCGGCTGAAATAAAACGGCCCGCAGAGAAATCCACCGCATGTTATTAGGAGAACGCTAGATTTATATCTTGTATTCAATTTGCGTGAGAGCTATTTGTTTGCGTCTGGGACGCGACGTCGTTACGACGAGCTTAACGCTATAACTTTGTTGTGATTAACAAATGATAAGGAATCCATTACAGCTATTATTCGAATAATAAGAATAGGGAGTTGCTTGTTTAGTTTCGAAGTTTAGTGACGCAATTGCTATGAATCATTTGATTATTTACCGTTATAATCTGACCACTACTTTCAGTTGTGCACATGCTTGCCGACAGGCAGAGTAGTCTCTTTGGTAGGCTCATATATTTTCTTTTCATATTCTTTCTTTGTTTATATATACCTATAGACTCTTACAAAGATACATATGCATATTTATATATATATATTGTAGATATAAAACTAAATTATGTACAGCTTGTATATGGTTAGCATTTTAAGCATACTTAGTGTTGTTTTCTGTTGCATATCTATCTCTCGTCTATAAGTGAAAGAGGCAGAGCCTAAGAGGAGATCAGAAGCCTTGGTAACAAAATCCTTTTATTTCAGATACAACAAACATTTTATGGTTTCAGTCGGTTTGTCACCGACACATCGCCGCACCGCATTCGCATTCAAAAAAAGGAAAACTTTATTTTAATATATTTTCAAATTAATTTATCTAAGATACGCAATTTGAGTTATACTAAATTAAAAAATCTAGTGAGATCATGTTCTTGCAAGTAACAGAGTGTAGATACAAATTATTTTAATATTAAATAATGATAGCTATAAACACCATATACTGCTATCCGCCATTAAAAACTATTAAAGTTCAAACATCTTGTGTAGTTAATACATAGTGTGAAAACAAGTTATACCATCCTAGGATTAGCATCATTAGCTATCATATTACCGAGATAAGGTCGGTCCGCGATGGCCGCCGCCCACTAGCACTGGTCATTACCACTATATCTCTACTCTATTGTACATAAACGGTTATGATAGAAGTTGTAACCCTTTATGTTACGGCCTTGGTGTTTACAACTGAGGATATTTATAGAAAGTACCATTACTATCTATTCAAGGAGATGATTATCGCCATCTTTTGTATAAATATGTATATATTTCGTTGACCCTTAGTTTATTTAATTACTAGCTGAGCCCCGCGGTATTACCTCTAGTCAGTTCAAGGCGAAGAAGTCTAAAAAATATATTATCTTATATCATCAGCTATATGTTGGTGAGAAACCAGTTGAAATCAAACAGACAGACAATACTATTAATGTATGTGACGTATTAACTATCAAATGCATATAGGTAGTGAAAATCTATTAGTTTGAAATTTCAAACCAAAATTAGATTTTATTTATTTATGCGTTGTGTACTAGGCAGGCTAGACAACAATAGATTGCTTAAGACTGTCATGCGATTCACCGAGTAAGTGTGGTAATTGAGAAACCATCTTATTCCCGCTTAGTTCTGAGGGAAAAAGAGTACTAACAGAGATTGTGACACTTGATATACAAGTTACCATAAGCGAAAGTAATTACCTAACAACAGTTCTACATAATCCTTTGCCTCATATCCCACAAAAAATAATAAATCGACCATTATTCCCAGCTTTATCAGAAGCTTCTAAATATCATCTATTAATATCAGTCACTTTTTGAAGCTACGGTTAAAAATAATACATGATGACACTATTTCATTGATCTTCAAACTTGTCAGAGCTTATCTTTGAACACCGCTAACTGAACTTACTTCATTATTCTTATACGTGTCACGAGTGAAAAAATGATGCGTCACCATTTCAGCGAACTCCTCCAACACGTTGATGAAGGGAGGCAGACAAGGAGACAATAGGCAAGGGGAGAGATCCGCCATTATTAATGGGTAAATAAATATGAAATTCAATTTTATATTTCAATCTCCGCGGTTACAGTAAACTGCCGTAGTCATGTTTGGGAAATAAATTTATATTCGAATATTTCTGTCATTTTTCATCGAAATAATTACTTATGTGATTCTTTTGTTTCATAAAGAACAATACAAGTACTAAAAAATTTCAGCCAACATTTCAAACATTTGGATATTGTAAATTTTTTTTACTTTAGCACAACGGAGTTCATTTAAAATGATTTCATTTGATTACGTGTGAATTAAAATAAGACACGATTGGTTTATTGGATCGTTAATTCGAATTGAAACTCAAATTTTGTTTTTTACTATTTTAAGTTAATATAGTATAGAAGGAAGAAGAAGAAGCATAGAAGAAGAAGAAGGTATCGAAGGCCTAAACCTCCTTTCTAAGGAGAGGCCTATGTTCAGCAGTGGACTGTTGAAGGCTGTTGATGATGATGATGATAATGGAATAACTAGTTTATGTATTTTGTTTTTCAACTTATATTTTCATATTTATATCTTAAAACTAAAAACTAAGACATTTGTTGTTTACTATCATTAAATCGTATTTAACACACTTAAAATCTATCTATGCAGGTAGCCCAGGTAGATCTCGCCGTAGAGAACTCCGTAAGATTAAAAATTAAAATGGCGAATGAAAATCATTTCAATCGCCCATTGGTCTCATTTATCTGGTTGTAGCTGCCAATAATAAGGCCATAGGCTATGTACTTAACTATGTATTATTAAGTTTCTGGCTAGAGATGGCGAAACTGTAGGTAGTAGAGCCACGCTGATTTCAACACGAAGGGGCCGGCACGACCGGGGCAGTACTACCCTCACACAGAAGACCATTGTTATAATGACAGTGTGTCATTGAGTGTGAGACCGGGGGCCCGATAATTCTGCATCATTCACCCGACCTCAAGAGGCCGGGAGAATGATCGTCCCTCTCCTCTGTGAATTTGGAGAAAATGGAAAATTGTGAACTGGGCATGCAAATAAGAAAGCGTTTCTAGCTTCTTATAAGCCAGCAATCTCAAAGTTCAGGGATGCCCTTAAAATTTTACTTATGAGATTTACTGAACTATGGACAGAAGATAGGAAGGCTGGTAAAGCGACACTGGAAATTTTGCGAAACGAGTATGTTATAAGAGTATATTTTTTATGTTTCTATGTACACATAAATTACAGTCTTATTATTCTGTACACCAATTCAGTTCAATTGTGAAACATAGTTGAACACGATATTCATAACAAAGCAATGAATTATTAATAATACTAACCTGTTTTGTAATCTCAAATTAACAGATTTTCACTAAATGTTTCGTACTTACGAGTACATCGATTAATCTATTTCAATTTATTTTGTCTCTCTTTCTCTCTTCTCTCCGATTTTTATTTACCTAGTTTATTTATGGTTAGAAACTAGTCGTGTCCCGCGACGCTATTCGCGTTTATTGCGGTACCTTTACAACAACAGTCGCGGGCAACGCCTCTGATTCAAAATAGAATGCCTGATTATTCTAAAACGCGGATAACTTACGAATAACGAAGAAATGAACGTGGCGAAGCTTCAAATATACTTACTAGGTGCGGACGCTAGCGGTGGTTATCCCGGAAAAGAATTTTTTTTCCTAACCAATTAACTATAATGAGGTCAAACCCATCTAATGAGACAAATGTACGCTACGTATTTATATTCCATGTTTTGTATTTGCGCTTAAGGACCATAATGCTTTATTTAATTAAAGTCTGCTGCTACATAAGTTCTTATCAATTTAAAGTTAGGTACTGAATTTCAAAGATTTTCACGAAAATCGTGATATTCCGGGAGATACTTTTTTTTATGATTGATGGCCTGATCAAAGGTCACTTCCTTCTCAAGATGCAACTGTCAATTTATGTATTGCAGTGAGACAGATAAAGTTTTAAAAGTACAGGCGTATGATAAGAGTATAACTATGAATTTAAACCCCATAAATTTACATTTGATCGATAAACACGTTAAGCATAAAAAACTTAACTAAAACGGCACATTATTGATATGTTAATGTCACATTCAATTAGATTGCTACTGAGATAAATGTAAATATATATTTTATTTTATCCCGCTCATATTCAACAATATAAATAACATACACATGTATTTTACCGTAAATAGACATCGAACGTTTCCCCTAGATCCGCCTTGCCCCTATCACGACTGAGAATGGGTGTTATAATAGAACATTAGTGCTTCGTAACGATTAAGAGAGGGACAGAAAAATAACTGTGGAGCATTCAGGGAAGTCTGTTTTCCCACAGATATCGCTACTTTGGGAGACTTCCAATGACTTATTAATTTAATATGATATCGTTTATAGGAGGGGAGAAAATATGGTTGCGATGAATTGGTGTATTCATTGCTATCAGAAAATTACTTTCAATGTAACTTATTGAATATCAAATCAAGGTTAGAGATACATGTATCCATTATGTTTTGTGATTTTGCAAAATAGATATTTATATGTCTCATTTAAATACTACATTCGCATGGAAGCTAACCCTAAACCACTAAATAGTAAGAAGCGTAAATAAGACACATACCTATAGCACACAGAAATGTTGTATATGAACAAAGATGCAAAAGGGTATTGTCAGTGTATTGTAGTGATATTAATAATAATATCCAATAAAAGCAATGTAATGATCAGTATGAAATTACATTCAAATGATAGTTGTCGTCGTAATATGGTCATGCTTTCTGATAGTATTGTGTTGTAATGTGTTGTAATTCTTAAGACCTCTTGATATGACGGCAGCGATAATGTATGTTATTGTAACTTATTCTGAGCAATATATGTAGTTACATATATTGCTCAGAATAAGTTTATTTGTCTGTCTATGATAAACATCTTATTAGTTTTAGTTGTTTTCATCTCACTGAAACCAGTAATGTGCATTGTTGTGTAAGGGTCGGGCTTCTAATATTTTTTTCTTTGTGGGTGCATTTTTATTTTCTTCTTACCAATAAAAATGTCTTCAGTACTTTCTCAAAAACAATCTGCATTTACGTCAACAACTTTGATGTTACTACAAAATATAATACAAGGAAAAGGGTTTCTTTGATACGCTTCCAGTACACTTTGATGTGTGATAAGTAAGTTGTTACATCTTTTTCCGGGAACTCGTTTGATACCTATTTGAGACCTATTTGGCTTGCTATTTTTCTGAAATATAGTTGGTTGTTCTCAGTATAATCCGATAGCATTGCATGAAATAATAGTAAAATATACGATGGATTTCTTACAGAAATAAAGCAATAAGCTACGTAAAGTATAGCGACGACAATGTACGTAGAATGACAGGCGTGCTATTCTGTGATCAAGAGAGCGTCATTCTTCGCATCTTTTCCGCGTCATTTACGCGGGTCGCACGCCATCGCCCCGCACACTCTCCGCTCCCTCCTCGCACATACTACTCACACTCATGGGTAAGAAAATGCTCCTAATATATGTCAGTGGCGGGCCGTTAATGCGTTCTCGCCTCACTGGAGACTCAGCACCAATTTATGCCGGAGACGCTTTTTCTTATCGACGTGTTATTACCTAATTCAGCATTTTCACAGTGTATTAAGTTAACCTTTCATATTTTTATCGTCTTGCCTATGTAACAGTCAATTAATGTCTTGGACTATGGGATTCTACTGTTGAATGAAGACCAAGGAAAAGGGAATTTCAAATAAAAATTTAAAAATATAGTAGTTGTTTGATAACGATGCTAAAATAAATTCTAAACAGATACAATTCAAACTCGTATGTCCTACTAATATTATAAACGCGAAAGTTTGTGAGTATGTATGTTTGTTGCTTTTTAAAACTTCTAAGCGAAATTGGATGAAACTTTCCAGTAATATAGCTTATATACCAGAATAACACATAGGCTACTTTTTACTGCAATAATTGAGATACACGGGCGAAAGCTAGGTGATTTTATAAATACTTATATCGTAGATGACAAAATGAATCACTGTTTATCTCCTGTCAACACTTCACAGGTTGTTATGGGTTGTTATGCATAACACACTTGCATAGCAACCATAATGATAGTTTATAAATGGCTAATTTAAAAATAAGTTCTGGATAATCACATATGTAGGCTACTTTAAATCCCGAAAATACGCGAGTAACACCGAGGAGCGCAGCTAGTTTAGATATAATTGGGAACAAATTCTCAAATAAATAGTAATATAAAGTATTCAAGCAGTCAAAAATTTTGTTATTGTTCGAATAGAAAACTTCTTTATTTTATCATATTGCTGGCGGAACTTTAGCTTGAAGAGAAATCCATGGCGAATCTGTTAAGGTTCCAATCCGTGTAAGTACTATCGGACCCTAACAACAGTTGTAGTTGTACTTTCGTTACAGCAAACAGTCAATCAATTTCTCAACATAATCAAACTTAAGACGGCAAATTATTCAGTATCGCTTTTGATTCCACAGAAAAAGGTACATCATCATCATGATCATCAGCCTATCGCAGTCCACTGCTGGACATAGGCCTCTCCCATTGCACACAACTCTGATCGATCGAAAAAGGTTCTACACCAAATAAATGTAAACACATTCGCCCAAAGAATGTAATCCGCGCAGCACAACTCAAGCTGTAAATAATTTCACCGATATATTGCAGAGCTAAGCACATATATAATTCCTTTTGGTGTCATGCAGTGTAATCAGTTCAACAGTTTTTACTTTAAAACGACGGCTTAAAAAACTGTAAATTTCTTTTAGTGAATTTAATGAAATAAATATTTTCGGACGTCTAACACACAATGCCCACTAATTTCAAACTAAGTTGAACGTGTACTATCAAAGCTTGACAGACTGACATAATCCTACTTCCTACTAATATTATAAATGCGAAAGTTTGTGAGTATGTATTAAGTATGTATGTGTGTATTAAGTTTGTTACTCTTTCACGCAAAAACTACTAAATGGATTTGAATGAAATTTTACAGTAATATAGCTTAAATATCAAAATAACACATAGGCTTTTTACTGCATGAATCGAGATACATGGGTGAAACTAGGTGAAACCTAGGAGATTATAAACATACTTATAACGTAGATGTTCAAAATGTATCACTGCTTATCTCCTGTCAAAACTTCACAGGTCGCTATGCATTACACACTTGCATAGCAACCATAATGATAGTTTGTAAATGATTAATTTAAAATCGAGTTCTGGATAATCATATATGTAAGCTTAAATTAAAAATTAAAATAAATATAGAATGCACTGATTAGTTTAACTATTCTCATAATTGTAATATATTTTTAGGTCATTTTAAACAGTTATATTGTTTTAGATCGTTAAGTGAATTCTAGATACATATATCTCCATTAATTACTATGTTTTAAACATACAACTGTAAAATGACAACCACATCTAAGATCCACGGTGACGATAGTTCGTTGTCCCTATTTAAGGTCATAATTTTTTAAATTTAAAACTTTTAGTGTAGTATTTTGCTACATCGCTGGCAACACTAATGTCACGGTAAAAGGGCACAGCAATCGTTAGGTGCTCACATCAGTTCCACATCATTTGCCGCTTCGCACCGCCCCACCGCGTCGTGCCGTGTCGTGCGGCCCCGCGTGCGTTTACACATGCCACTCCACGACACCTAGCGAACGTTTGTCACTACGAAGGTCGTTAGTTCGCCCCACCTCGTCGCGAGACTTATTGGAAAGAAAATTGTGCTGACTGAAATCTCCCGCTTTTATCTCGTTTGTACCTCGTTATGAATACTTATCGTAAATTCAATATTAACGTCTACTTATACGATTTGCCGTGTGTTTATTCAGCCAGCTCTTTTGTATTTTACTTCATAGTGGGGGACTTAAAATAGGAATATAATGAACTTTTTTTAAAGGTTTGAATTTGTTTTACTATGTTTAAATTCAATTTACTTTTACTTCCGATTTCTTGGCCTAAGCTGTTATAATACTGTAAACTCACAACTATTACTGTGGAGTGAATAATATCACTTTTGAAATACATAGCCTTCATTTTACAAGGATCTCAAATTATTACCTTGTAATCGTATAGATTTAACTTGCAGAGATCCTATTTGCAAATTAACTTCTTTTGGTTACTTTAAAAAAGTCTCTAAAATAACCATATAACAAAAATGTAATATTAAAATACACTCATTTAACAAATCTTGAGTAAACCTGTAGCAAAATGAATAAAATTATTACTTTCAAGCAAAAAACCTTTTATAATAATCCTAGGGAAGGCTGCAGATTTTCAAGCTAGTTTTGTGGATATTAGTTTAATGTATGCAACATCCATGATAGCATGGCGACAGCATCGATGACTAAAGACTTAAAAAACAAAAAGGATACTACAAACAATAGATTAAGGAACTACTAGGAAACTTTTCACATTCAATTTAATAGTTTGACAGCTGTAAAAATATTACTAATTCGATTAAAATGTGATTTTAATCGAACCAGTAATTTTTTTCTGTCGGTTTTGAGTTTAGAGCAAGTTTTAAACAATTTCAGATAAAATTTACTTTTAGCCACTAGCACAAAACTATTTTCATTCCAAATCAACTGTTTTGTAATTCAATAAAAAAATATCGGAATTGACAGGGCATTTTAAATTAAAAAGTTATCAGTATCTAAAAATGTTTTAGCGAAAAAATAATAATCGATAAAATTACTAAGTGATTATTTCGTTTACTGGCCCTCCTTCACCTAATAGTACTAGAATGGTGGCAATGTCCTTGTGACTCTTGATTGAGTTGCAGGTATCTATTAGCTTTGAAAGCCACTACCTGGTTGATGGTGATGGTGGTGATGGTGACCATGTGCTCCTTTGAACGGTACTATGATATCATCAGCCTATCGCAGTTTACCGTTGTCGGGGGCATATCCCATTAACCGCCCTTTTCATAAATTTTTGACTTCTCGCTGAATACTAATGCTCCTTCCAGACATTTTGATTCTTACATTAGGTTTGCCGAGACGCGGCATACTATTTGAGATGATGATCAGTTAATATCACAAATGGTTAAGCTACCTCGGCCTCTTTAAACTACTACAATGTTATAACTCCATACTTTCTTCACTTTAACAAACGGAAAATTAGTATATTCCAAAAATAATTTTTCGTCACGAATTGCTTATAAATTAAAAACCGTAAATGTTTCTACCATGTAATGCATTGTTGTTGTGTGCGGATCCTAAATAAAATTAAAAAAGCGGCCAAGTGCGAGTCGGACTCGCCCATGAAGGGTTCCGTACCAGCAGTTACCATCATATAAAAGTTCTTGTAGTTCGTTGTAACTTTCATCGATGTTTTTATACTAGTGTATTGATTGGATGAAAGGTAAATTGCGTGTTACGATTTATGACGTATTAAAAAAAAACTACTCACTAGATCTCGTTCAAACCAATTTTCGTTGGTAGTTTGCATGGTAATGTCCAACATATATTTTTTTTAGTTTTATCACTCTCTTATTTTAGAAGTTAGAGGGGGGGGGACACATTTTTCCACTTTGGAAGTGTCTCTCGCGCAAACTATTCAGTTTAGAAAAAAATGATCTTAGAAACCTCAACATCATTTTTGAACACCTATTCATAGATACTCCACACGTATAGGTTTGATGAAAAAAAAAATTATGGGTAAGGGGTCCCCAAGTATGGGGACCCCCAAAATGTATTGTTTTTTTTCTATTTTTATGTATAAATCTTAATGCGGTTCACAGAATACATCGACTGACCAAATTTCAACAGTATAGCTCTTATAGTTTCGGAAATAATTGGCTGTGACATACGGACGGACAGACAGACAGACAGACTTGACGAATCTATAAGGGTTCCGTTTTTTGCCATTTGGCTACGGAACCCTAAAAAATTACAGTCGAATTAGAGTAACATCTGATCAAGTACGTTAATGTTAATAAATACTTTTATCCTCTTGAAGTTTAACTAGCACTCTAGGTGTTCAACACATTAATTTATATCTTCAAAAAGAATTACGTAGCACAAAACTTTAAAAAATGTTTACTACAGAAGATATTTTAAGCAGTAATGTAGCATTAAACAAAACCAAAATACCGCATCGTAGTAACTCGACGCTGCACAACTACAACATGGTTTTGTTTTGGTATCCTTTAACTTTAAATGCCTTGACATAATCCGGAGACAAAGGCCTGTGCACTGCCCACAATGGGTGCACAGCTATTAATTATTCGCCGACAAAAGACGTTTGTGGAGAGAAGTGCACCGACTTGGAACGATCATACAAACAGCCTGCGAGTAATTTAGTTTGTATATGGTGAATTGATATTATTCAACATGTTCATAACGTTTAAGTCTGGTATGTGTTTTAGTAAATTGTCATTACGTACATCATTTTTTTACCTTTAAATGAAAAACTAAATAAACAATAAACATTAGTTTTAACATATTAAAACAAACATTTTACTTAATTACAATAATAATTATGCTAAGCAAATAATCTACAGTAAAAAGCCGCCATGTATGGGTTTGATGAAAAATTTTTTTTTGAGTTTCAGTTCCAAGTATGGGGAGCCCCCAAATTTTTTGCCATTTGACTAAGGAACCTTAAAAATGATGATGATGGTAAAAAATATGAAATATTGTGTATTTAACTTTAAATATTAACCTGAAACTGGTTAAAATATGTACATATCCCTGACTCATATGATTAACACGGCAGGGTTGAATATGAAAAAGCATGTATAATCCAGCTAATCCCATTTTGAAATGTTCCTCCTTTAGCTTTTTGATCCCTGAAAGGATAAAATACGTGTACCTGTAATGATTTTAATATTAAATTACGTTTAAGTAAGTATAAATGTGTGTATGTACATTTTTATTTACTTTTATTAATGTGAATTAGAATCAATACTATTTTGTTATTAAACTTTTTAAGTTAAATAATTTTTTAATATTTTCATACCAAAGCTACCCATCAGTTCGTTTTTAAGACTGTTATATTACTGTGAGCTGTATTTTCTTGTATGTAACCGACCTTTTTAAGGATGGATTTTTTTTATATATTTCATAGTAAATTGTTAATACAAAGATTGCCTTGATTGTAGGTAATTGCTTTCTAACGATGAGGGCGCTATTTTACATGGTCATTAATTTCATGTCTTGTTGTGTGAATAACGCATTAGCTACTGGTGCAAAATTAATTTTCTTCTATACTATAAATCTTGTAACTTTAAATTATCTTTCTATTTTGTACTACAATGTATTTCTGATTACGTTGATTTGGGCATTTTCTAATGAATTTTTATAACCTCAATAGTTCTTATACTCATATTATTTTTATTAGTAAAATTCATAAAAGATTTTTACATCAATGAGCAAGTAGTCACCTGCAACTTTGAATGTTCAATTCGCAATAAAAGTACCCCCGTCCAGATGGCCCTATGTTATAAAGAATGTCAGGAGTGTTCTGTATCGTAAAACTAAACAATTTCAATTTGTCGTAACTTGTACCTAACTTAATGCAGATGTATTTCCAAATTGTTAAGGAATAAGCCTACATAATATTGAATATTGATGAGATTTTTTAAAGTGAAAACTGCCAAAATCTCTCTACTCTGCCTGATGGAAAACATGAATAGAATCCAAGAGTAGTGGTCTCCATCCTCAATGTGAATGTAGCATGGTGGCCCGCACTATGATGATCTTGCACTCGCCAACGAAACAACACAATAAAAATAAACTAAACTATCAGTATTTAACATGATAAACAAATCAAATTCACTCAGGATCGGAGTATTGCCTAGTGAAATTTTAAATAAAATAAATATTTCGGACATAACACAACGCCAACTAGTTTAAAACTAAGCAGAGTTATTATTAATAAAACTAGATAGACTAATGAATTACCTAAATACTTTTCTTTTTGTAAATACATACATATTATACATAGAAAATATCCAAACTCCGAAACAAATAGCTGTATATCATCTATATTTATAAAAATGAATCGCTGTTCGTTAGTTTCGCTAAAACTCGAGAACAGCTGGACCGATTCGCCTAGTTTTGGTCTTGAATTATTTGTGGAAGTCCAGAGGGTTTAAAAGGTGAATAAATATGAAAGTTGTTAACACAAATTAATGTTTTAAGTTTATTTTATAAAAAAGTTTAGTCTTCTATTTATCGATTTAGGTAGTACGAAGTCTGCCGGGTCAGCTAGTACTAAATTAAAATCACTCATAGCTAAAAATTGTATTTAAACGCGCTAAGTTGTCTTAAATTAGAGAAGCATGTCTCACTGAACATAGACGTCGTCCAATCACACAAAGTTAATACTAAAATCAGACCAATAGCATACATTCAAACATAACTCTATTTGTCTGTCTGTTACGTTTGCACAGGTAAACCGCTGCACCGATTTCAATGAAATACAAAAGTAATATTTAGAAAGTCATCATCATCATCAGCCTATCGCAGTCCACTGCTGGACTTATGCACGCCACTTGGTTCGATCCTCGGCAAGCCACATCCAGCTCCTGCCAGCCGTCTTGCGCAAATCATCACTCCACCTGGCCTGTGGACGTCCTACACTACGTTTTACTAAATTAAAAGAAATAACGCAACTACAGAATTAGCACAAATATGTCTGTCAGCTTAATATTGATTAATGACTTATACATACACCAGCATTAACATTGTAATATTAATTTAGCCAGTGTACAAAATCACTTAATTCTCCTTACACCTGGCTACACTTATAACTTTAGCTTTCCCTCACTAACTAATCACCAAGTACTATAAAGTTAATTTAATCAATCACTACACTTTATAGCAGTCGTACAGTCCCTCACCACTTTATAAGTGTCGTCTTAAGATTTCATTACTTTCGATCAAAGCATAGTATTCAATGGTGAAATTCACTTCCGAAATATGTATATCTTCGTTTCGTTTTGTTATTTTCATAGTACAGAAGCCCGTTTGTTATAAGTAGTTAACAGTTTAAACAACTACATTTGCAAGTTTACTCATCATTGCTTATTAAAATAATTATAACTATTGCAATTTATTTCAGTCAATTTAAATTCAAGTACATGAAAAACGTATTACGTACTTATAAATATGTTTTTGTGTCTTATTAAAAAATAATCTAACGGTATCTTCATTTGAGGTTAAGTCAAATATAATATTAGTCCGTGTGATATACGTTAAATGCAGGAATTTAAACACATGCAAAATCCCTTGTTACCCTTTATAGTTGTACACATAAAACTGAAAATTTTGATTAATATAGTAAAAACTTATAAAAGCGCTCGCAAATCTATTGGATTTCCTTATTCTATTTTAATAAAACATTTTAAAAGCTTCTTAAACATTTACAATTTATCGATTCAAATTAAATAAAAAGCGGCCAAGTGCGAGTCGGACTCGCCCATGAAGGGTTCCGTACCAGCTAGTAACATCATATAAAAGTTCTTGTAGTTCGTTGTAACTTTCATCGATGTTTTTATACTAGTGTATTGATTGGATGAAAGGTATATTGCGTGTTACGATTTATGACGTATAAAAAAAAAAACTACTCACTAGATCTCGTTCAAACTAATTTTCGTTGGTAGTTTATATGGTAATGTACAACATATATTTTTTTTAGTTTTATCACTCTCTTACTTTAGAAGTTGGAGGGGGGGGGACACACATTTTTCCACTTTGGAAGTGTCTCTCGCGCAAACTATTCAGTTTAGAAAAAAATGATATTAGAAACCTCAACATCATTTTTGAAGACCTATCCATAGATATCCCACACGTATAGGTTTGATGAAAAAAAAAATTTTGAGTTTCAGTTCCAAGTATGGGGACCCCCAAAATGTATTGTTTTTTTTCTATTTTAATATAAAAATCTTAATGCGGTTCACAGAATACATCGACTGACCAAATTTCAACAGTATAGCTCTTATAGTTTCGGAAATAATTGGCTGTGACATACGGACGGACAGACAGACAGACAGACTTGACGAATCTATAAGGGTTCCGTTTTTTGCCATTTGGCTACGGAACCCTAAAAATGGGCATAATTTATACTTGCAATATTCAATTATTTCATATACCTTGTTATACGAGCTATATCAACCACATATCCTACCACTCATTAGTTAATTATTATACGAATATAATATAATACGATAAAATATGGTATAATACATAATAATATAATACGAATTATGTGAGGTTTTTCCTCTACCACCGTTAACATATTGTCGATCACTACATGTACAATATCAAGTAACACTCCAAGACACTCAAACGAAGCAAGAGTGCCCATTTATATGTATAAATAAACTACACAAGGCTAAAGAGAGTACATTAAAATTTGATTGGCTTTTCATAGTCGAAGGCAACGGAAGAGTGCCGTTAAGTTTAGTGCAGCTACAAATCGCCTCTCATTGCCAGCGGAGAACGCCCATATGGATAGAAATAAAACCACCGATGTTCACAAGCAGCTAGTTTCCTTTCCCCGTTAAAACCCCAGTTTTATCATTCGTTTTACTGAAATAGGTATCTTGTTGGATATGGAAACCTATTTAGTTCCCTGAGTAATGAATAATTTTATCTTAAATATATCACCTGTTTTAACACGTGAGCAAAGGTGAAGTAAGAAAAATAAAATGTTAGCGTGTGGAAGATTCTTTCATATTATATGCTTAGGCAAAGGCGAATCCCTTTAGAATTTACAGATTGATGGATCAAAGTTCTTTAACAAAAAAATTTAGTTTGAATTTATGAAAAATAACATTGGTAATTCATTTATACAAGATAAATATAACAAATTTACCTCCTCTTTTGTGGAGGTCCGGGGCTATTGCCCAGGTTGCCCTCCCCTAAATCCGGCCCTGGTCCCACTGCTGGGCTCCAATCAGGAGAGGGTTAAGGCCATACGTCCACATGTTGACCAAGCGCGGGGTTGGGGACTATTAGTTTTATTATATTGTAACGAAAGAAATTAGATTTACTAATCATTTGTACAATTTAGCGAATAGCACTGTCATATACGTCAACTTTTTAATATCATCTTAGAAAAAATATAAATTTATTTGAAGGATAATTTTGAAAGAAATGGGATATGTGTAGTAGGGCCGTAATGTTGCTTGGTATGATGATGATTGCTTCTGTCGCATCGCTCGCTATAACTTTGATAATTTAAAACTTTACATACATACAACCTTAAAAGCGAACTAATAAACTGTATAATCGCCCTCTTATAGTTTAGCTAGAAGACCACAATATGGAATTTCGAAAGCGTCAAGAAGAAATGTTTATAGTACAACAAATCGCGAATCACACACTTGAGAATTTAGACTACTTTCCAATAAACGTGTCGTACGCTTGTCACTACATTCAATAGGTTGTGTGAATAATAGGGCCTGGCTTAACTCGTGCTACAAAGCCATTGTGCGCTAAACTTCAACTGTAAGTAAGTCTGCGCTTCAAACTCATTTATATAAAATGTTAAATGTTATGATTACTTTATTTATTGTTTATTTGACTCCCTGGGTGGCACAGTGATAGCACATGCGACAGCTGTGCTAGAGGTCTCGGGCTCGATTTCCTGGTCGGACCAAATGTTTTAGTGATCTGCAAATATTTGTTTTGGAGTTTGGGTGTTTTCTGTGTATAATATATATTTTTTTAAAAAAATTGTATGTTTATATATTTATTCAGTTTTCCAGTAAATGACCATAATACAAGCTCTGCTTAATTTATAACTAAATGGCGTTGTGTCCGTGTGTGTGCTAAAATGTCCGAAAAATATGTACAAAAAAGATAACTTCAAAAACAACAACAAAAGACACAATATAGATTCTGTGTCACGGGCGCCTTTATAAACATACATGAAAAGGACACTAAGAACACCCTGACTCAGAACATGGGACTTGAACCCATGATATTTGACATGACTAAGTATAATAGTAAGCGGTGTGGCGACCACTATGTCAGCCGTGCAGTCAAAGTTCATTTCTTTATTTGTAACTATTTTAATTAGCGGCACATTCTAACCTTACCCGAGTAGAACATTTGAAAAGGTATACAATTTATAATGCACTCTCTCCCTATGTCAATGTTCAATTTAACGTGAATCAGTATAAACTTCAGTATCGTAACAGGACAATACATCAAGCTACACGTTTAGGGATGTCATAATGAATGCCGATGTACCAAAGCGGTACTGTGGACTCACGTAGGCAGGGAAACCACGGCGTAGGAGTATAATTGGAGATTAAATCAAAGCTACATCAAAGCTACGTTGGTGTTGTGCTACGCTGCGATAAACAGGGTTTTAAACACATCACTCATTAATTTCCTATTTTTGTGTATAAAAAAGTGTCATTAAACTTTAAAATATGCTCCATCCAGATCTAATTTTCTACTCTAACACATGAAAGTGAAAGTTGTCAATTTTGCTACAAATACGAGACGGTGCTGTGTTGTGATTTCATTCTCTAAAAATCCACATCCTTATTTACGTTCCTTGTAGTTAAACAATGTTTAGCACAACAGTTTAAAGTTGCCTGTTTACCTTTTAGCAAATGAGCCTGCTATGACCATATGGCTCCGGACTGCAGTATTTTAAGCAGTGACAAAATTAATGTTGCTGTTTCAAAATGCTGGTGCAGAGTGAAAGAGAGCACGGCTATTATCGTTAGCCTTGGTGGACACTTACTAATCACTTCGGTATTATACGAGGGATTTGTTGTGGTTCGTTAACTTGAGTTTGATACATGATTTGACCTCTATACCTAGAAGGAAATTCACATACTTAATTACATCCATCATGTTTACCTGTCGACTGCAATTATGACTAGGCTGCTTTGCTTCAACATAGCTTCATTTGATTTCCTAAACATTACTGACACATTGAATTTAATGTTTGATAATATTTTAACTAGCTCAGCCCCGCGGTGTTACGCGCGTTTGTTGTTGTAAGCGCGGCTAGTCTAAAAAAAGTAGCCTAAGTTACTCCTTATATCATCAGCTATCTGCCAATGAAAGTCCTGTAATAATCGGTCCAGCCGTTCCAGAGATTACCCGGAACAAACCAACAGACAGACCCAAAATTTGTAAGAAAAATATTTCGGCATATGTACCGTGTATACATAGGTACATACATATTACATTTAGTAAAAAGCGGTTATTTTAATATTGCAAACAGACACTCATATTTTATTTATTTGTACAGATAAGTAGACGGGAACATAAAGGCGTTTAAGCAGTAATTGGCAATCGGTAATTGGCGATACTAATTTAGAAGATTAAAATTTGCAATTTATTTCTAACTTGTCGACTAAGAAAAGTGTACTCACGCTATTAAATACACAATAATTTTTGGTGTTTTCGTCTCATGGACAAAGGAATAAATGTAAATTGTATTCTCAATTGTGGTATTTATTTATATATTTTAGAAGTCCTACAAAAATTGTATATCACATTAAATTACGTCGCTATTTCACGCGTTTAGTCAGTTTAGTCAGTCTCAACGCGTATAATTTTGGGACCTTAAATCAATACGTGACTAAAAAGTATTTTCTTCACTACTCATTCGAATTTATCGTCTCTTAAACTAAATTGAAGCTCCACTACTTCAATTTCCAATAAAAAGGCGAGTTTTCATCGTATTTGAAATTCTAGTCACAGTTTTCAGAGGTAGTAAACATCTGGCACACAATTTATTCCAATCCAACCTAAAAGCCACTATAAGTCAACTAATCTCAGTTTACCACAGTCTAATGCTAGATAATTAGTACAACCTGAAATTAAGCTCTCAAATTTAGTCCCTGATTAATAATATCATAGCTAGGGAACCGTCTGGTGAAATTCTACCTAGTGTAAAATTAAACTTTTACTCACTACTACAGCAATAAAACCTTCTAAGATTTTGAAATTCAAAATTCAGTTACTAGATTGAGACTACAGATAATTTTTGCAATTACCTTTTACCACAGAATACATAATTGTACCAGTACAGAAGACTCACTCCGAAAAGTAAATTAAAGAAATAGGGACCCTTGGTGTCATTACATTAAGTTCAATTCAGATTGCACAGCGCCGAAGCACCTACGATTATATTTACCTACAATTGCGTCTCTTTCTATCATGTAACTCTTATCTGTACTGACGTAATCAGGCATGTCTTCTTTTACAAAAAAATAATAATAGGTATAAGGGCCACAGCACACTAGCTACTTTTAGCATCGGCGATCGGCAACTAGTCGCTTTTTAGAAGCTAACTACGGCGACTGAACGCTCTACACCGCACACTTAAAAACGCCAAACGCGGAGATTGAGTCGCTTTTTAGAAACGCGACACAGCAGCTTAACACTACTCTCCGCACACATTCGGATGCCGGTAGCATCGATTTGGCATCTGAGCAGTCGCTAAAACGCGCATTTCGCCGATGCTAAAAGTAGCTAGTGTGCTGTGGCCCTAAGCGACAACCTACTGGAATGGCCTGCGCGGCAGGCAGACGGCCGACTATACCTAAAGTGCGGAGTGACACCCCCCTGCTTTTACCGTTAAAGTTTAGGTAAATCAGACAGGATAATCAAGTGATATTTTCACTTTAGGTAATTATTCTTGGACAAAAAATTAAAGTAACATTTCTTAAAAAAACCGCTCCAAGTGGATTCGCGCACCAAGGGTTCCGTACCATTATCTAAAACATTTCAAGCGTCTACTTATCGCCGTCATTAATATCGAGTAATAATTAGCAAAAAAATCGAGTATGTATGTATGGTATGGAATCCTTTTTAATATTTATTTTAATGATTTTTTAGAAATACATCATTTGTGAAAATTTCAACTGTCTATCATCACGGTTCATGAGGTAGAATCTAATTTCAGACGGACAGACAAAGGAACAATGGAGTTAAAGATTCCTGTTTTATACTAACAAGAGTACGGAACTCTAACGATACAATATGCCATAGAATATATAAACTTTCAAAATATAATACAGTCACACAGATAGGAGAGCCACATCTCAGCATAAATTTTGCCAACTCGACCGTAGTGATAAATTTTAAATTTTATATTTCTAAATAAACTTACGAGTATACATTTAAGTCTACTTAAGTCTACAAAGAGAAAACTAATACTTACACTACTATATAACTTTTGGTAGTCTAAAATATTAGTAGCATAAATAATCACAATCTAAATAAACTATAGCTAATAAAGTACGCTAGGATTATCTCTGCCTGTTCACGTATTACTCCTTGCTTCATCATATTACGAGACTGACACATCTGACAGGTTAAGTCTCAGAACCATTAATTCTTACTGTTATGTTTCCTGGTATGTAACTTCACATAAAATAAATTTTTGCTGTTTATTTTATCATCATCAGCCTATCGCAGACCACCGCTGGGCACATACCTCTTCAATTGCATGCCGCTTGGTTGTTTATACTCAGAGCAAAATATATTACATTTGACAAAGACTGGAACATAGATTAAAAGTAACCTACGTTAAATAGAGATAAAAGAAGGATAGAATAAATAATAGATAAAATGAAACAGAGGTAGGCAGCCTAAGAGATGGGAGGATGGCATCACAAAGATATGGGATCAAACATAGATTCGTACAGCTAAAGAGTAGGAGAAGAATGGTATCTTATGAGAAGGCCTATGACGGAGAACGACCTATAACGCCTATTGCCGGTGCTAAATTTAGTAAGTTTTAGACATACATTTTTAATTTTTTTACATGTAAAACAAAAGACAGCAATGAAGGCCTTGTATTCTTTCAATTTAATTTATTACATTAAACGAATCCGTCAAGCCGTCAAGAAAGTACACATCAGAACAATTAGCCGACAGGTGATTGATCTAGTTTTCACAACTTAGTTTCTCTTCAAAACTTCACCTAGGTTGTAACCTTTAATAGAGTTCTCTAACTTCATAATACTTTACCTAGCTACTGAAACTATTAATTTTCTTTTCGCAGTCGGAAAAATATCTCACTCTGAATCTCATCCGAAGTAAGTTAAATTAACTTGGAAGCTCCTATATTTTGAATAAAGACAATAATAAATTACTTGTTTCTGTTAAATTATATTTTTCTAGCTTTTTCCTGCGATTCCGCCCATGTGTCTGTCAGTTATTACAACAAACGATTATGTTAACAAAAGAATCTTAATACCGAAATTAATCCAAATCAGTTTAGTGGTTTAGCCGTGAAAGTGTAATAGACAGACAGAGACTTTTGAATTAACAATATTAGTATGGATGAAAGTACCTACGTACGTATTATATATTTTAAGTTGTTTTACCGAAATAAAAACTCCATGTTTTGAAAAGAAAATTGTAACAAAATATTGGTTAACTGCAACTGTAAATATTATTTTAAATTGAGCCATATTGACTTGACCTTATTGAAATATTTTCAGAAAGCAACTCACGCTTATATTAAAATTATTTTCTACTTTTTAGTTTAAAAACCTGTTTGTTTAGTTTTTTAAAACTACTAGCTGACCTTGCGAACTTCGTACCGCCAATTCAACGTCACTCAATGGCTGTGAATGACATTGACATTCGTTACGCGCGTTTTTTTAAATATGCAAAATTAAATGTTTATTTTTCAATATTTCTGAGAGATTTTCCTAATATTTTTTTCCGTAAGAACCTTCTCCTAATAATAACAAATACAACAAAAAAATAATTAGTGAAATCGGTCCAGCCATTCACGCGTGATGCCGTGACCAAGGAAAACGGGTTTCATTTTTATATATATAAGATTATATTTTCCTAGACTAAAAAAGACTAATTTGTTTCTTAGTTTCAAATTAGTGTATTGTGATTGGTCCTCGATAAATATACAAAGTTTGAACGAAATCTGACCTCTTAAAGTGGGTCAAAATCGCACCCAAAGGAGTCGGTTACAAACAAACAAACATACAGGTGAAGCTAATTTAAAGCGTGTAAAAGTACATGATCAATCATCATCAACAACCCATAATGACCCACTGCTGGGTTCGGGTTTCCACTCAGGTTAAGGCCATATGTGCCCACGCTGGCCGAGTGCGGGTTGGGGACTGTCAAGTTGTTGTGACACCGTAATCTTACCAATAATCGTAATACACGTAATCGCCCAAAGGCCACCAACCATGCTTCATGACTTTGAGATAACAGACGTGTAGATCATATGATTATGATAACAACCGAGACCGACTGCTAAACGTGACCTCCAAATCACGGTAACGCTCATGACATATGCCACAAACGGTCACCCATCTAGGTACTGACCGTGCTGTAGTTGCTTACCCTCGGTAGCCACTTTGCTTTGATTATTATATATACATGAGAAGTATATATGTAAAGATTACTAAAAACTATAAACGGAACTCAACGTATAACACGGTTTAACAAAAACCGCATTTTAAAAACTATCTCTATTTAGGTAGCGGTACATTCATGAATCTGAACCTAGAGAAAATAAAAACAAGTTCTCTTTGGCAGCACTTTCGCGGTTCTACGCCCTTCACATGTAGGTCAAATCGCTGTCGTGCGTCCACCTGCCCTCCAGCCTGTTTGTACTAAACAAAAAGTAAACGTGGTGCTTTTTAGTCCCATCAACAAATATGACGGTGATTTTTTTCAAGTTCACACGATACGAACGTTAAGTTCTGTTTTCATAACTACTTCGGTGGGGCAGTGGTAGCATAAATCTAAACTCAGTATTACAAATGTTAATATTCTCTTTCAATAAAGATTCTGCAATAGTGGGGGACGAATTCAATGACTCTGTGATCAAAACTGGAATGTCTGTGAAATTTTTTTCAAAAGCTGTGGCAACGTCTAAATCGGAATTTATTTCTTCATTATCAATTGAAAGGCTGTAATTATTACCTTTGTTCTTTACTTTTCCAGTTTCGGCATTAATTATTTCCCATGTCATTCTAATTTTATTTGAACTATTACTAATTTTAGATTTTATGTAATTAACCTTTGCGAGATGACATATTTTTTTATATAAATTGGAATATTGTTTATCATATTCTCGAAATTCTACACTAGTGTTATAATTTCGTTCTTCATAAAGCTCATAAAGCCGTGTTCTACTTTTAAATATTCCAACCGTGACCCATTCACTGAAGGTTGTAGTACCCCTAACTGATAACTTCAAACTGTATGTTACAAGTCCGAAATTTTGATAATTATTTAATTATGTTTTACTACACGTTTTATGATTTTTATAAAATCCACATATTGTAAATGAACAGAACTCTCCTCACAAATGAGAGTTAAAGGAAGGACAACGCTGCATTCAACTCAGATTAAATCAGACATTTTTTATATATGAACCTGCCAAAGTGATTGCACTCAGCCTCATGGCAATCATAAGCAGAACTTAAGAGTATTGGTCACCATACTCATATGAATAAGAAATTATTACTCAGATAATGCAATAATATAGCACGGCGACCCACACTACATCGGCCTGTTGAGATACTTCTGCATTATTGGACCTCTGGTCTTGCACCTGTCAATGAAACACAACGTCACAAATTCTGTCATTTAAGGTTGGTATTCTGTGAGTGGATAGTCCAGTCGATCAGGCCCGTTAAAAGCTTGGTTCTACTCCTTCATTTATATTTACTAGCTGATGCCCGTGGCTCCGCTCGCATCCTATGGGCATGAAAATATATATATATGTTGGCCTATTCTCAGATCTACCCGATATACACACAAAATTTCATCCAAATCGGTCCGGCTGTTTTAGAGGAGTATGGTAACTAACACTGTGACACGAGAATTTTATATATATATATATATATATGTATAAGCCTACCAAAGTGACTCTACTCTGCCTGATGGAAAGACGTTTTCTTGCCACGAATTATCACGAAAGATGTTTTAAAGACATTTTTATAACTTGTTTAACTTTATTATTTATAACCATTGACCTTTCCTGAGTCATAGAGCTCGTAAAGTTTTATTTTACGATGTCATAATATCTTGTTTCCAATATCACATCCAATTAAACATCTCTTATAGAACATTATTTATAACGAAATGTCTAGAAATTTTCACCATTACATGTAGTTGACATCGGTTTATACCATTGGCTTAAATTGTATCCCCGAATACGGAATATTCCGTCGGAATTTTGCTTATTGGAAATAAATCCTGGATGAAATGGGATGTTACCTATTCAGAGGAACCCTCCTTGCCTTCTTACAGCTAAACGTTTACATTACATACGGGTCGATTCACGAAGCCACAATGATTCTATGCAATGTGCGTTCTACGATTACATATTACTGTAAATAACACAAATGAAAACGCTAGTAGGCCAGTACAAATTTCATTTTTTTCCTTTAAGTGTTTAAGTTCAAAAAAAACATTTACCTGTTGAACTCGTACCACTGATAATCGATAAACTTCTACTGATAAGATAATATTGTATAGATGGTTTGTTTACCGCTAGACTTTGATTCAATGAGTATTCTGATAATCATTTTTCTTGTTCATTCACTAATCACTCAATATTTAATACAAAAAATTTTAGTCCCAAATAATCAGTACTTAAAAGCTTGTCACAGCTTTGATCAAAAAGAAACTATTTAATACATACTGATTGGGTACTTAAGAGTTCAGCAAATGTAGAAGCAACAAGTTTATTAAACTTAATTGAAATGCAGTAGCTGTAACTTGGATATTCAAATCACTTTACAAGAATGAATCTACATAAATCTGCTATATTTATGATAAATATAATCATTTTGCCTTGTAATGTACCCATGATTTGTATAAACATGTACTGATTTTTTTAAATTATATTTTACGTATAATATGCATTACAGTATTTTTTCTGCTACATACATGCCCCTTTTTAGGAACTATAATCGTATCATTACTTACGCCCCCTAACTTTAATGAGACACCTAAGCACTTAGGTTGGTAAAAAACGAAAATATCACTATGGGTTAACTAACCTTTTCTTAGTGGCCCTTACTCACAATATTAAGCATTTGATTGACGAAGGATTTCTGTATAGATTTGAGGAAATTTAACTGATATTTAAATTAAGCAACAGCATGAGAGCGTTCGCTATTGAACCAGGGACGGGACTTTTGAACCAGCGCTTGCGAAATCACTGTCGGGAATGTAATAATATTCCATACCGATAGTGATCTCGACTGCTAAGGTAGAGACACTCTGCAAAAGATCATTTCCTTAAAGCAGCGTTGAGCCCATGGGATGAATGTGAAGAGGAACGGGTGTATCGTGACCCTCCAACACAAAGGGAGGATCCTCTGACCACGTGAGATGATCATACCTGGCGGGCCATTTCAAATTTTCAAAGATTTCAAAGTGTAAAATTTGCTAATCGGTGCGAGAAATTCTATATCGCGATTCAGAAATAGTAGTTACTCCGTGGTTGACTGTTTCTTCAGTAGATAGCGCTGTTATATATATTCACTTGCGGTGTATTTGGAAGTTGCCACATCACTCCCCTTCAAGACCGCAGATCGGTATTTGCTGAGTCAGCTGTCTGTACGCTAATGTGGAGCATGCCAGTGCCAGTGTATTGGAACTGAGTGTTGCTAGTTTCAGTGAATCGGGACTGTATGCCGCTATGTCCTATTGAGTCAGGGTTGGAGTCCGCTAATTCTAGTGAATCGGAAAGGCGTGGGGTGCGTGGTGCTGCTGTGAAGTTCTCAGTGAGTCAGGGTGGTTGCTGCGTAATGGCTGGCTGCTGCGTAGGCTTGATAGAGAAGTTCTTACGTGGACATAGGTACAGTGTGCTGTGAATAGAGGCTGATGATGCCATAGAGGTAAACAGGCTGAGCCATTGCTATATTTGAGTAGTGTTCCTGTTGAGGCCGTGGTTGATGACTGACGGAGACTTGGTTGAATGTCATCGCTGTGCGAGTGAAAATGATGGCGGCGAGGCTGCTAATCTGTTACTTAAAGGCTGCTTCCAATCACATTCAATCAATCCAGGGGAGAGATTCACAAAAAATCACGAAATATCACAAGTGGGGAGGAGGGTGTAGTTTTTGTTTTTTCGGGAAACGCATACAAAATCGAAAGCAGTACTTATACCTCTAAGTCAATTTCTTTGTAGGTGCTAAAAAATAATCATGATATACGGGGGGAGGGTAAGTTTTAAACCTCACCTCACGGGGGGTTAAAAATGACAAAAAAAGATCAAATGTTTAAGCAGTTTTACTAGCAGCCTTCAAGTACCTGTGGAGGAACGGGTGTATCGTTCTTCAACAAAAGGTAGAATCCTCCGACCAGGCTAGGTGATCAACCGTTGCGTTCAACGGTTGATGTTGGGGTGTTTATCAACTACTCAGTGGAAGAACTTCTATATCGTGATTGAGAATTAGTAGTTACTCAGTAGTTCAGTGTTTCTTCGGTAGATGGCACTGTTGCTGTTGTTAATTGTCACTTGCGCTGTATGTGGAAGTCGCCATGATTTCAGAATACGCAACTTAAATACCCGAGTAATTGCACTAATGCCATGTTAAGTAAAATAATTTTGAACTAGATGTATTCTACCACAAACAACCAGCCAAGCACAAAACGAATCTGTGATGGATAGGTACGCTTGGAGCGCCAACACGCCAGATAAAAGTTCCTGTTTATATTACCGCAGTGAGACTGCCGCAGAACACAACGCACGAGTTCTATTTTGTGAAAATAATGCCTTAAATTATTGCGACGGCAATCTAACTTTTATATTTGTTT
This sequence comes from Phragmatobia fuliginosa, assembly GCA_932526445.1. Taxonomy (NCBI): domain Eukaryota; kingdom Metazoa; phylum Arthropoda; class Insecta; order Lepidoptera; family Erebidae; genus Phragmatobia; species Phragmatobia fuliginosa. The sequence continues at coordinate 9,009,189 of OW052074.1, read as the reverse complement.
GCTTTTGTAGCGAAATAAAATTGTTCCCCAAAATGCATCAACTCGATAAACGAGTAAACTGACACGTAAACATTCAGGTCAACCGGATAACTCAATAACCCGCATAATAATTCTGAAAAGAGTACTATCTATAGGAACAGATATGACACTATGCTTATAAATTGCTTGTATACACCATTTTTAGGGTTCCGTTGCCAAATGGCAAAAAACGGAACCCTTATAGATTCGTCATGTCTGTCTGTCCGTCCGTATGTCACAGCCACTTTTTTAAACTTTGTGAATGCAGCGGCTGACTATGAATGTCTATGACATTCCCTATATTTATACTAGTCAACTGATTGACTGATGGGAATGAAGGATAAAAAAATATGATTGTGAAAATCCTCTAAAATGTATTTCTACGAAGTATTGTACATAGCACAGCCAGTGGCTAATCATTGGACATATCAGGACTCAATTTTCTTATAACAATTGAAAAATGGCAGAACAAGCAGCAATACATCTGTTTGTGTCAATTTTATGACGATAAAAAATAGTCGTAAAATTTTAATCAAAATTTGCATTTCTTTGAAAGCTACCAGAAACTATATAAATTCTTTTTAGCTTATCGGATAGATACATTTTTGTTATTAATCCGTTTATAGTGTTAATAGTGTACCTTTCGAATTGTTTCATCAACACACTTACTAAGCCGCCATAGTGTGGGCCGCCATACTTTACTGTCGGCATGTGCAGCAATGATGTGTGGTTTCAGCCACTCTTGGATTCTGCTCATGCTTTCCATCAGGCAGGGTAGAGTCACTTTGGTAGGCTAAATATATATAAAAAAAAACACTTTCGAAATATATTAAACTGGCTGACCCCCACAATGTCATCTCCTATTGCTCGTAGCGTGATGTTATCACAACGTAATCAAATTACTTTACCATGAAAAAGGTTATAATGAGCCCACCCTTATATTAGACCAATGCTGTTTTTACCATTTACGCAGTTTAAACAATGAAATATCTCAAAAGGAATATTTTTTTCCGTTCTTGCATCATTTTTATTGACATTCGACTCCTTTTGGTCGTATCATCATTATAAATTACCCTAGCCGCGCTCCGCGGTGTTTTTTGGGGATAAAAAGTAGCCTACATATGTGATTATCTAGAACTAATTTTTAAATTAGCCATTTACAAACTACCATTATGGTTGCTATGCAAGTGTATTATGCATAGCAACCTGTGAAGTTTTGACAGGAGATAAACAGTGATACATTTTGACATCTACGATTTATGTATTTTCATAATCACCTAGCTTTCGCCTGTTTATCTCGATTATTGCAGTAAAAAGTAGCTTATGTGTTATTCTGATATATAAGCTATATTACTGTAAAGTTACATCCAAATCCGTTCAGTAGTTTTTGCGTGAAAGAGCAACAAACATACACACATACATACATACATACTCACAAACTTTCACGTTTATAATATTAGTAGGATTACTTATAGACTTTCTAGATAACTGGATTATCTAACACTGGAAGAAGATTTCAAACCGAACCAATACGAAAATATCGGATTAGTTGCAAACAAACTCTTCATCTTTAAAATATTATTATTGATAAATATCATAATTTTAGAGGAAACTTAATTTACTCATGTTGTTTTCAACCTTGTATTTTGATAAAAATATTAAGATCTAAAACTTTTTAATATCAAATGTTGTTTTAGTTTAATATGAAGTGCATTTTATTATGTTTATAACGTCAGTAATCTAACAGAGAGTCACAAATCTTGAAAAATTATAAACAATATAGGAATTTACTAAAGTATCTGTACAATATGTTTTGTGTTTTATTATAATTTAAATAATGAACATAGAATGAATCATATTTTAGTTATTTAAACATACACCTTTAATTGCGTAATTTACTTGAAAGAGTTATTATTCGTGACTCTGTAACCCTTAACTAATAAGTTCATTGCGGGAGCAGTGCTATTAATTGCCACTTAGAAGGAAATACGAAATAAAATGAACAAACAAGACATTGTTATTCTACAACAGCCCTACTTATGTGGGACTGTTAACAAAAGGGATTTATGATGCAATTAAGGGCATTCGTTTAAAGTAAATTTCTGGATTTGATAAATATACTGGTTTTGTGTTAAAATATAATCGTGAAAAATATGTTTTTTTTTCGCATAAATCCCATCGTGTGATGTATCAATAGATAGGTCTTATAAAAATATTGAGAGGTTGCTATGACGATTTATTGATTTAGATTTTGTAAAGGGCATTTTTTTTTTAAAACAGGTCATCCCCGCTCCACTACAAGCCAAACGACTGACTCGAAAAATCAGAAAATACATGATAGTAGTACATATGATGAACTTCAAAGGAAAACTATAACGATTCAGATAAGTTCAGAAGTTATTGAGGATTCACTTGTAAAATACATTTACTTAGAAAACTTCAAACAAAAGTCACAATATAAAAAGTCAATATATCAGAAATCTATTGGGCACGATATTAAATATGTGCCGTTGTGGGTAATTATGGAACCTTATTCTAGGCATGGACTGACACGTACTTTTTATCCGATTAAAGTTTTTATTTTACTTTAATGGTATAAAGATGTCCAATAGATAATTGTTATGTTTACTTATATCATGTTATTTTTGTATGAAGTTTTCCAAGTAAGCAAATTTTACAAGTTAGACCTCAATGATTTCTTACTATAGTCGTTTCAAAATAAGAAGCCCGTTTTGACATTTGTCATTTGACATGCCGCATGTAAGAAATTGAAAAATCAATTTCATAATCCTATTTAATTACTATGTTACCCATACACTATCACAACGCGTATCATAAATAAGCATCAAGTTTAACTTTATATTGAAAAATTGCACTCAAAAACACGAATTAATCGTATTAGTTAGGCCACGATGACAAATGTCAAACCGGGCTTCTTATTATCTACTACTACTATCTACGGACGACTATAATGAGGTTATCTCATCCGTTATAAATTTCCTTGAAAGTTCAGCATATGTACTACTGCCAGTGTTTAGCTTCTAGAGGACGCCGGGATACGCCTTGTTTTAACAAAGAAATGCCCTTTAAAGTTGAATGATACACAAATGGATACCTGAATCAAAAAATCGTCTTGGCAACCTCTCCATGTTTTTAAAACCTATCTAATGATACCCAGCAGGGTGGGGTAAACGCGAGAAAAACAAACATTCCCACTTTACGTGTAGGGGAGCTACCCTAAGTTTTTTTCGTAATTTTATTGTAGCACTTTGTCGACGTGATAGAAACACATATCAAGTTTCATCTTTCTAGCACTAACCGTTTTGGCGGTAAGCCGAGGACGGACAGACAGACTGACGTGACGAAACTATAAGGGTTCCGAGTCATGAACTACGGGACCTCCTGTTTTCATACTAAGGGTGCTCGTAAACGAGCTAGTTTTTTGACAATTTCTTGCTGCAATATTATAGCCGCCAAGTTGCTGATTATATATTTTTATTTTTTTTTGCAAATGATTTATCCCGCTTGCTTAAAGTTGCAATTTTTATAGTCCGTTTACAAGCGTTTTAAGAGGCTGATATAACAATATCACAAACGAAATTTTAAAATCTTTCTCTGAACCATTACAAGCCATTGTTTCGGCATTGTTTGACAACATACTACAAACTCCGGAGCAATGGCCGAAATCAACAATTATACTTATACGCAAGAAAGGTATAATAAATAAAAAAATATCTTACACACAACATCATCTAGTCCCAAATTAAGCAGGGCTTGTATTATGGGTACTAGACAACTGATATAAATACATAAATCTACTTTTTTTTGTAAGTACATACACATTATACATAGAAAATACCCAGACTCCAAAATTCAGAAAACAAATATTTGGTCCGACCCGGGAATCGAACCCGAGACCTCTTGATCAGCCGCCGCATACGCTAACCACTAGACCAACAAGGCAGTCGCAAAGGTGACAGTAATGATCTAAATAATTACAGACTAATCAGCTTAATGTCTAATATCTATCTACAAGCTAATTTCAAAAGTGATACTCAACAGAATAACAATAACTCTAGATAAGACTTAATGTGAAACCAAATTATAGAGAAAGCTAAGGATTATAATAAAATCGTATATATGTGCTTCGTGGACTACAAGAAATCGTTCCATTAATTTAATATCAGCAGTATATGGGAAACGTTACAACATCAAGGAATTAAAAAGAAATACATAACAATATTGGGAAAACGTAAAATGAGTTGGGGGAGGCCTACGCCAATTCCAAAGAGACGAAGCCCGCACTAGGATCGAGCTTGCGCTGGGAGGGGTCCAGAAGGAGATATCACCCTGGACTACTCCTAAAACAGAAGCGCATAGAGGACACACCGTGTGGTTTTAGTCAGTTCGAGGCCAACACACGGCCCCGTCGCATAGAAAACCCCGGCGGGGTGAAGGTCCGAGGGGATTTCTACTCGTAGAAAAAGAAGCCGACGCCAAAGAGGCGACTACCGTGTAAACCCTAGAGACAAAATAAAAGAAATGCATGCATTGTAAATTATATTATAAATCATCATCATCATCAGCAACCCATAACGTCCCACTGCTGGGCACAGGTCTCCTCTCAAGATTATAAATATTGAATTAAAATTAAATTAATGTTAAAATTCATCATATAAGTCATTAAACTAAAAATAATGTATCTAACATTATTGTTTCTTTAAATGTTTATAACATGAAGTATAAAATGAATTATGTAATTCTGTGGTAGAATAAAGGGATTTTTTTATTATTAGTTTTTTACCAAGACTCTAGTAAAAGTATTTCTAGTTCTCATTTTAAGTTTATATACAAGCAAATATTACGTATTTTTTACCGTCATAAAGCAATCGAAATCTTGTAGAAAATTTAGAATTTAGCTTTTTGAAGCAAGAAATAAGAGATCGTTGTTGCATTGTAAAATATTCGCAGTAGCTTCCAAACAAACTAAGAACAAAATGCACTCATTTCTTCGATGCAAAAACAATCGAGAAGGTACACTATTCTTCTCCGAAGAAGAAAATAAAACATTTTTATGAACCAACAAATTCTTTAAGTGAGTTAGATGCGAAAACAAGAGGAAAATACGCCACGCTTTGACACTTTATTATATTGTGGTATGTGTCATAAAAATGTTACTGTAATAATATATATAGTAAACACTTTTGGTTCCTTGCGAACACATATTATGTATAACACATAGAGAAAATGATAAAGATACTTAGGTAGAATGTATACCCTAAAAGAATGTGAAAGGAGATGCAATGATAACTCGAAGTGGGAAGCCAAATGTGTCTTTAAAATATCCGTCGTAAACGTAATGTTCTGTAAGTATATTTTGATATGAACAAATTCCTTCTTTTTCATTTTCATTACATGACGGTGAGGTATGTACATTGGTATGACGTATTACAGAACGGTATAGTCAAATCTCAGTAGCGATATGCGTGTAGTCGACAAACATTTAATGACGAAACTAAATTTCTGAAAATCATTTAAAAAATCTGTTGTAATACTTAACAATATACAATTTTTTTCATTATTTCATATAAATTTGTTTATATTATTTGCATGTCAGTTTAACTAAAATCGGAACATTCGGATAACATGCGTATTATTATAGTCACTGACATATTGTAAGTCTCGCACAATAATTTTTTTAACTTCTTGATTTAACTTCTCAACAAGGAACAAAATCAGATTGGCAATGATGCAGACGAATTTCACTAGGACGCCATAATGAGGATCACCATGCTACATGGATACTCTTGGATTTTACTCATGCTTGCTGTCAGACAGAATAGATTCACTTGCTTAAATATAAAACAATTAACTTGTAACAACATTGTTTGTAAATAAAATAGACAAATAAATCACAAACATAAGCCGTACCATCTTAAGCGTTTGTATGATTTTTTTATGTATACATGAACATATATTTCACTATAAAACACTATATGTAACACTATATATACAACAAAAATCGAATGCACAAAATCAGTTTAGTACTTTATCCGCTAGCGTGGAACAAGCGTACATAGACTGCCAAAAATATTAACTTACTTTGGCTTCGGATAAAAATGAGATCGGTTTCAAACAAAATGAAATAGCTAAAAGCGCCAATACAGTCACGTTGAATCTTCACTTGTTACCATTTGATGAAAAATGTTGCTACTTTGTCATGTGCATTAGATTAAACGATACAATAAATAAACTCAGAAAGTAACAGGTTTCGGAAATTTTAACTGAGAAACTTTCTGACTGTAATGATTTAATAGATTTAAAATAATTATTATGGATTTAATAGACTTAAAACAATATACTGAATATATGTTATACTTTTCCTAGAAAAACTAACTGAGTCCCGTGTTGTTCTCACGGTCCTTGTTATAAATCACGAATAACGCTGTGGAGCAAAGCTATTCTAAAAAAAATAAGCCTAAGTAACTCTTGGTGTCATCAGCAATCTACTAGTGAATTCCCGGTCTAGCCATTCCAGTGTTTAGTCGCAATAGACAGACACACAGGAAAAAAAAATAACGATTTTTTTTTTTAGGTAAGTATCGTATACTGTCATATGCATTGAGTAAAAAACTTATCATATGATATTATAAACAGACACTTCATTTATTTATTTGTAGAGAGAGTTCTTTATTAAACTTAAAATATATAAATAAATCAATAAAATATATCGAATATAGTAATTAATGTAATACACATATAATACACAAATTGACCGTGTGGTGACGGATTAAGAATACAAAGTGTCACCACCCCTATTCATTCCATGGGTCTCGTAAGAGACGACTAAAGGAACAAAATCAGCAGCTAACATCACCGCCAAGAGAAGGAAAACTTGAAACAAACACTATACCAACCCGTCTGGCCAGCGTGGTATAGTAGGCCAAAACCTCTTTTCAAAGGAGAGTCCTATGTCCAGCAGTGGACTCTTAAAGGCTGTTGATGATGATGATGAATTCACAAATAAATGTAATAAACAGGTATTCCATAACTAAATATTTATATGTCCTTAAAGTCTCCCAAGGAATATTTCCTTTACCAGTCTCTTGAAAGTATTCTCATGTCTGATTGCAACTGGTAAGGCGTTCCACAATCGGACTGCTTGGACAGAAAAAAATTGGTCGCGGTATCTAGTGGTATTCCCAATTCAAGTTGTCTGATGATCTCAAAAATCTGTGGTGCTTGTCATGCAGGAAGGTAAGCAGTATACACATAAAGCAGTTATGACTTGCATGTACACCAAATAAATGTGGTATTATTTATTGCTCTGCAAAACTTTATTATGTAAATATAGAATATAAAACAAAAGAAATAACATAAAGAAAATATGCTGATCGAAGTTAGGTCTCAGAAAGTGAACTGAACAGCACTGCAACAAGAGGAGCAATTAAGTCATTAGTCTGTAACTATGTACGGTACGTATAAGAGTATGGTGGAGGGCGAACAAAGGATCGCTTTAAAAGCTGTCGACGCGCCACAGCCTACGATGAGACGTAATAAGTAGAGAGTCGTTAATGAATGTTTACCCTAACATACTAACCACACATATTAAAACATTGTGTATTCAAACAACTATTATGAATGTGCTCGTATATGTTTAATTGGAATATGATTTAAATACGTATTTTATACAGCTTTATAGATAACGACGTTACTATGTTGTCTGTAAAACATTATAAAAAAATGCTTTGTTTTTTAATGTAATTGCAATAAATCCTGTGTCGCAGAGGCTTTATACGCACAACGTACAAAAAGAAAATACACGATAACAAAAAGACTTAGAACAATATTTTGTGAATCACACAAAGTGTTGTCCTAAATAGGGTTTGAACCCACAACCCTCAGTTCAGTAAAAAAACGGCGTCGCGACCTCTTAAACCACCAAGCTATCCGTACAGTTAGATAATGGTAATTTTATACATTTAAATACGTACTTTGATAAATACAATTTACAAACAGGCCTAATGAATACGTATCGTACACATAAATTATTTGGTTTTGTTTGAAATCGAGTTCACAATATGGCTGGCTCTAACTGCTAAGTCGGATCGAGTCGAACACCATATCGTCAAATAAAACAAAAAAAGTATAACATTTGAAGACGAAGTTATCAATTTTCTTTGAACTAATTAATTATGCGCTCCACAATTGTCAAGCGATAAAAGAAGCACATTTTAATTCAGTCTATCATGAATTCTATTAACCCAATTGTGAATGTGACACGCAAAAGCTCAACATTTTTGTATCGATTTCTTCGTTTCTATAGAGCTAATGAGGGTTTGTACGGCCAGACTCGTATGTACACGTTCGTCTGTTTACTACCCCGACGCGACGAAATCAAATTATCACTACAAAGTATAAACGGGCTAAAGCCATGACATGCCTCCAATGTTAATTGTTCGTTCAAATAATAATTATGTGGGACAGTATTTACACTACAGATTGGAAAACATTCCCCGTAACACAATTTTGTATCCCGAATTTACACACTTCGGCAAAGATTTGTTAAATCGTCTTTTCTGTTTGAAATACGTAATTTCATTTGGACGTTCTGCGAATAAAATTAGATTTCTCATAATCTTATTCGTGCGAATTTCTTTCCATTAAGCAAATTCACCTACAGTTGTTTACTGTCACTGGTGTTCATTTGACAAGGCCTCGCCTCGTTCGACCTGAAAACATCTCATTTGTAAGAATAAACGTTATTCATGTCGGTGTTAAATGTTATACTCTACTACTCTGTTCTTAGAAGACTGTATGTAAAATGAAGTATTACTTAATATAAAGTGAATTAAAGTAGGCCTTATTTTTATGTTGGTGTTTATTTAAAAGTATTTAAAAAAATACACCTACTAGGACGGCGATACAAACTGCTATCGGCTATGAAATAACTTCTCATGAAATTAACTATAGGGTATATCTATGTTTTATTCTATTTTTTTTTAGCTTATTTTAATAAATATACATGAACAATGAACCTAAAAACTAAAAACCTTAAAAATTATAATAAAACTAGAATATATTATTAAAAACAGTCCCTTTAGGCAAGGTTTCGAAGATACTGGCAGCGTTCCCCCTTTGAATATTCTATTTATATTACAAAGAATTTCTGTGAGTACGTCAGTTGCAGGCTGACGTCTTATGTGACTAAAATGTGGCCAATTTAATTAAGGGTTGTTTAATGAAGTTATAACGTAAATATCTAAATTTATTATATATAGCATTATGTATACAATCAAACACAGTATAAAATTACTAGTTCTACATAGTTTGATCGTTTCACGCAATTTATGTAGCTTTATATATAAATCGCTGTGTGGCACAATGTAATGCAAGTCGTTAGTCGAACGAATAGCAAATCACAGTGAAGACGTTGAGCTATTAACAACTAAAGCGAGCTTAATGGTTATGCACACTGGAGGCAAATAATGAACTTGCCAACGGTGCCTTTTATTGGAGAAATGTTTACGACTATTTACTTATTAAGCACCCAACATCCTGGTGAAGTTGAATTAGTAAATAAATAATAAGCGTGCTGATTCAACAGTTATCAAAATTTATTGTGGTTGTTTTCAGGGTTCCGTAACCAAATGGCAAAAAACGGAACCCTATAGATTCGTCATGTCTGTCTGTCTACCTGTCTGTCCGGCTATATGTCACATGTATTAGAACTATACTGTTGAAACTTGATAAGTAGATGTATTCTGTGAACCGCGTTAATATTTTCACATAAAAATAGAAAAAAAAACAATAAATTTTGGGCACGTTAATCTGTCGCTCGCTAATTATTGTTCTGAGCTTTTGTCTGTGTTCTTTGTGGCCGTTTGATGTATATTTATTATGTCAACTACGACAGAGGATTGATTCATAATGAGGAAGATGAATTAAAAAAATGCATTTTTATTAGAAAAAAATCCACTCATTCTACTAAATCAGATCCTTATTTCTGATTATTTGAATTATAAGTATAGACATAGTATCTAAATAATAAAATATAATAATTCTAATTAAAACACAGTTTGTCTCTCAAGTCTATTACATGAGTGAAATGTCTACTCAAATAAAACCAAACAATATACCCCTGGGCCTCAACTTCGTACAGGAGATTCCAGGGATTATCTGGAAGATAGATATCAGAAACAACCCATGTACTTTTTCACGAACTTCGCTCATTAATCCGCTTGCCAAGTCCTGTGACACAAACTTCCTTGTTAGAGAAATTAAGACTGCACGAATATTGCAATCACATTTAAAGAGTGTATTTTTGCGAATTTTATTTTGATTAAATTTTTACCCGAAAAAGGTATTGCATTTTTGCACACTGTAAACCACATATTCGTCTTTTAGAATATAGGTCATAATTTTTCGAAACGCTGTCCTAACTAGTATTATAAATTCGAAAGTATCTCTGTCGCGACTAAATTGCTACACCGTGTTCAATGAAACTTTAAGTAAAGATAATTTGATTTTTGTGGAATGACATAGATTTCTCTTTACCATTGAAATATATGCGAGCGAAGCGAAGTACATAAGCTAGTATATTATATATAATGCATTATTCAATTATATAGAACTATCGTAGAATTAAACATGATAAGATTTCGCTTTTAGTTGCCTATCCACTTTGAATTTATTTTCTCTACAGCCTTATTTTCGGAAAAAATAGTGTTTGAAATTCAATGTAAAACAATTTAATCAAAAACTTGGTAATACAGTTTACTGTTTATTGAGGTTAAATTTAATTTGTTTTCACTCCAACTAAGTTTTCACACTTATTTTCTTTAGAAATAAAAAGTCACATATAAACTTACATTCAGATTCATTCATTGAACAAAGTTCAATGCCCTTTTTAGAAGAAGTTTTGGTCTGGTAGTACTTAAGTAGTATGTATACTCGAGTATTCCAAGTAAGTAGATTTCTCACAAATTAGTTTCTCACTCTAAAATCTAAATGGATATTTCGTACATCATACTAACAACGCTATCTAATGCCAAACTAATCAGAGCTTATATTATGGATACAACTGAAAGAAATACATACTGTATGCTTTAAACATAGAAAACACCAAAACTCCGAAACAAATATTTGTAGAACACACATACATTTGGTCCAACCCTGGAATCGAGCCCGAGACCTTAAGCGCTGCAGTCGTACCGAAGCAGTCAAAACGTGTAATGCTGTTAGTTAATGCATGCTGTATGGAAAACCATAAAAATACAAGACAGGTATTTATTTATCATTCCACTTCATATGACTTTAGCCTCTACTAAAAGACTACATAGTTCTGACAGTCACATGAAAAAGCTCTTCCCGGTAAATGAGCTTACAAATAGAAGAATGTTAGTGTTATGTGTCATAATTTCACGCTTACACGGCGGCGGCGTTGGCGGTGTTGTGTATGTGGCTTGCGGCTCATTTGCAACGTCTCGGCCTGCGATGTCGCTATGAGTGATCGCACCTCGCCACGGGAAGGAAGCTACCGCCTCCGAGGAACGACACTATGCCATTATATGCACAGTTAATGCCTTTTGTCAAGATTCTATTCACATTGGAATAATTAATAAGAGGGAGAGTTTGTGCCCGTGGCAGCTGCGGCTTCAAGATCACGCCAATGTTGATTTCTTAAACGTTACTATGGTTTCTTAATTGCTATTGTTTCATACTGTTTTTTATTTTTGTTTGCCTAAGTATTTATTTCTTTTTCGTTTAGTCATTAACAAAGTTATTCAACATGTATTACCTCTATTAATTAAGTTCCTTGAATCGTATAATAAAAGAGCATGTCTAATAAATATGAAGCCTAACATATTTCTGAACATTAAGAACCATTTTTATATTACTAAATCTTTATATTGACAAACATTAACCAAGCCTAGACATGCAAATTTCTACAACGTTTCCAACCATTTCACAACGATCTGGTTTTCCTGCTCAAATTTAATAAAGTTAAATTTTTAAAATTTACCTCATTGAATTTTTACGCAGAGAAATCATTATTCAATGGTTAATTGTTCAACAGTGAAAAATTTTTTAATAGTGATGTATTGTAAATTGGGTTTTACAACGTAGCTTCTAATTGATCAGAGACCAATCATTTTAAAGACACGTTCAATATCCTATTTATACGACTAGAAGTGAAGTCGTTTAGATACGTTCTAATATAGATTCGGTCTAATTTCAAAGCATTAAACCAATATTAATAAAAAAAGTAAAAGTAAGTAAAAGTAAGTTAAAATTTATTATTGCGATAACTGTAGCCCTAAAATTCATTTCAACATTTGACATTTCAATAACAGTTTAGTTGACAGCGTTTCGTAGTAAATGAAAATATTTTGAACAAAAGTTACTGAATATAATTTTCACTTTTCCTGAAGTAAATATTTTTCGAATTTCGTCGATGAACAACACGTTTTAGCCGATAACATCGGAAAATAGGTCACAATGCGGGTTACCATTAAACAAATCGTCGCTAATTTATTTTACCGGCAACCTAAGTGATGGATAATGCCATAATGCATCAAGTCCGTCTTATGCAGAAATGTTAGAATATAATTGAATGTGTTGCACGAAAGTAATGCTTCATAACGTGAAAATAAGGATAGCTTATCCCCTAGACACTGCCCGTGTGTATAATGGTTATCACAGCAAAGATTAGCTCAAAACCTTCCTTAAAAACCTTGAAAGCCTAACAGACAAAGTTACTTTTAACTCTTTTAAGTTTATAATTGAGTATATAATTAATATATTAAGTATATAATTGAGATTATAAAAAATAATTTATTTATATGGAGTCTTTATTGTCTTATTCGATTATTACATGAAGTTATTCATCACAAAAATTCAGTATAATTTTAATCATTTTATAAATAAAAGTTTTCAAAACTACGTGAACAATAAACAATATCATAGTTCTTAAAAAGCAGATAAAATAATATCGAAATACTAAAATTTAATTTTATGAAAAATAAAACGATTGAACACTTAATGTAATGGTTTTTACGACTTCTTTCGATTTCCTCATTCAGTTTTATGACGGCGAACTTTGTTACCGACTAATGATGTTTGGTAAATCAATATATACGAGTATTCGGTTTGCGTTAATTTATTATCCTAACTTTTTTTGTATTCTAAATTTAAATGAGTATGTGTGTAGGAAAAACGTGAGTTTTTTAACACGACTTATTTTAGCCAAGCCTTTAAATCAAAAAATAACTTTTTCACTAAAACACATCATCATCATCATCATCATCATCAGCCTATCGCAGTCCACTGCTGGACATAGGCCTCTCCAATTGCACGCCACTTAGTTCGATCCTCGGCTACTCGCATCCAGCTCCTGCCAGCCGTCTTGCGCAAATCATCACTCCACCTGGCCTGTGGACGTCCTACACTACGTTTGCCGAGACGCGGTCTCCACTCAAGAACACGTTTACCCCAACGGTTGTCGGTCCTGCGGCTAATATGGCCAGCCCATTGCCACTTCAGCTTGCTAATCCTGCGGGCTATGTCGATAACTTTAGTTCTCTGCCGGATTACCTCGTTTCTAACACGATCTCTTAGAGAAACTCCGAGCATAGCCCTCTCCATAGCTCGCTGCGTGACTTTGAATTTGTGGACCAGCCGTGCCGTGAGTGTCCACGTTTCGGCTCCGTATGTCATGACGGGTAGGACGCACTGGTTGAAGACTTTCGTCTTTAGGCACTGTGGGATCGATGATGAAAAGACCCGACGAAGCTTCCCAAACGCCGCCCAACCCAGCTGAATTCTCCTGTTCACCTCGTCCTCGAAGTTGTTTCCACCCAACTGCAAAGTCTGCCCTAGGTACACATATTTTTGAACAACTTCGAGAACGGCACCGTGTATCGCAACCGGTTCCGGTAGTACATGTTTGTTGAACATGACCTTGGTTTTGTCCAAGTTCATCCGTAGGCCGATGCGTACAGAAGAGTCAGCTAGGTCATTTAGCATCTGTTGTAGGTCCTGCAGCGTCTCCGCCATGATGACGATGTCGTCTGCAAATCGCAAGTGAGAGATGTGTTCACCATTGATGTTTATGCCACGTCCTTTCCAGTGCAGCGTCTTGAACAAGTCCTCCATTGCATTTGTGAACAATTTCGGGGAAATAACATCCCCTTGTCTCACTCCTCGATGCAATGGTATGGGCCTTGTTTGCTGATTCTGTACTTGGACGGACATGGTGGCGGCCTCGTAGAGACATCTCAACACTTGGATGTATCGCCAGTCTACTTGGCAACGCTGCAGGGACTCCAGAACAGACCAGATCTCGATCGAGTCAAAGGCCTTCTCATAGTCCACAAATGCTAGACACAGGGGCTGATTATATTCTTCGGTCTTTTGAATAATCTGCCGCACTGTGTGGATGTGGTCTATGGTGCCATATCCGCTCCGAAACCCAGCCTGCTCCGGTGGTTGGAATTCGTCGAGTCTTCTCGCAAGACGGTTCGTGATGACTCTTGAAAACAGCTTATAGACGTGGCTTAAGAGGGAAATGGGTCGATAGTTCTTCAACCTGGTCTTGTCACCCTTTTTGAAGAACAAAATGACCACACTTCTACTCCACGCCTCTGGAGTTCTCCCTTCGAACAGGACAGCGTTGAAAAGCTTTTGGAGCTCCCTCAGTACGGGCTTACCTCCAGCTTTCAACAACTCTGTTGTAATGCCGTCCTCTCCCGGGGCTTTTCCATTTTTCAGCTGTCCAAGAGCCATCTCGATTTCGTCAATACTGACTTCTGGCAGATCTTCGGTGTAGTGGCGTGTTAATTTGGCTCTAGGATCCTCATTTTCGGGATCAGGTCGAGATGCATGCGAAGCGTACACACCGCTATAGAAGCCTTCCACTTCCGAGAGGATGGCCGGCTTGGAAGTAACGACTACTCCACTTGCTGTGGTCAACTTCGTCAGGTGGCTTCTTCCGAGAGATTGCATGAACACTTTTGACCCCCGATTCAGCTCGATCGCTCTTTCAATAAAAAGAGTATTGGAGCATCGGAGGTCATGTCTTACACGCTTGCTGATCTCTCGGTTCAGAGTCCGTTTTCCCAACGAAGTGACAGGTGGGTTCTCACGTCGTTCCTTCATTAACCTAAGAGTCCCCTCTGAAAGCTTTGACTTCCCGCTCTTACGCTGCATTTTACAGAATCTCGAACCTTCTTCCCTGATGATCCGAACCATATTATGGAGTTTCTGGTCAACGTCTCTTGTAGTTTCCATGGCAGCAAATCGGTTTTGCAGATTTGACTGGAATATTTCAGATCCAATCGTGGCTTGGAGCAGAGTTGGTCGGAGCCTAGATCTCATCAAGCGGACACGTTCAGCCTTGAAGTCGATATTCAGAGAGCCTCGGACAAGTCGGTGATCACTGCCGGTATTAAACCTGTTGAGCACTGAGACGTCTCTGAATATATGCTTTTTGTCCGTCATGATGAAATCGATCTCATTTTTGGTCATAGCGTCGGGGCTTCGCCACGTCCACTTCCCTTGGGGCCGTTTTTGAAAGAATGAGTTCATCAAGAACAACCCCTCTCGTTCGAGGAAGTTGACGAGCATTTGCCCCCTATGATTCCTGCTTCCAAATCCATGGGATCCTATTACCGATTCGCTACAATTTTGTACTCCCACTTTGGCGTTGAAATCTCCCATAACAACGCTGTAGTGGGTTTTGGCAGTGGAGTGGAGGGCCTTCGATATATCATCAAACATCTCCTCCATCTCATCATCCGAGTGCGACGAGGTCGGTGCGTACACTTGCACAACCTTGAGGCTATACCTTTTGGTGAGCTTAACAATGAGGTACGCTACCCTGTTCGACACACTGGATATTTCCACAACGTTGTCAGATAATGTCTTGTGAACCAGAAACCCAACGCCACCTTGGGATTGTTGGTCTCCCTCGCGGAAGTACATAAGGTGGCCTGAGTCGAGGGTTATGGTGTCCTCCCCCTCTCTTCGGACTTCACATAGCCCTAATATGTGCCACCTAATCTTCCCAAGTTCCACCTCGAGTTGTGCCAGATGCGAGTCTAGCCGTAACGTGCGGCCGTTATACGTTGCCAGGGTCAGTCTGTTGTGGTGGCCTTCCTTAACCCGGGGATTCTTAGCACCCCCTGTCCCGCCGTTACCTTGGTCGCCACCATGACCAGGAATAGCGGGACTACCGGGAACTGGGGGCCGTGGCTTTTGTTGCTTGCTCATGGAGGGTTTACCCATAATCACCACGCTGGGCAGGCGGGTTGGTGATCGCAGAGCATAGCTTTTTGCACTGGTGACGCTGCTGCCCGTCACCAGCCTATTGAATTTAGCCACGCCTTTTGGGATGGATATACCGCCATCGGTCGGTCGCCAGAGCCTCGTTTGTTGTTCAGCAGGATGTACCGCGTGCAGGTGAGGCTGACTTGGGGTGAAAGTTCTTGTTTTGTCCCCTTACATCCCTAAACAGCTACAACAACACTACTACAACACTAAAACACATTCACTAAAAAAGCTCACAGCATGATTGTAACACATAACTACTAAATGTCGTTCCAATTTTATTTGTTTAACAGGAAAAAAGTGTATCAAAGAAACCAAGGCTTCTGTGAGTGAGACGCTAGTGTTACAAGACCACGAAACTGATTTCGAGTTGAAATCGTATCTCAAATGTGGTTTCCGAGACAAAAACAAATGGAAGTATTACCGGAGACAATCTACATTTAAATGGATCTTTTTCCTCAATTCGTGCGGAGTTTGGTGATAGGTATCGCAGTCACCGATTTATTTTGGTGAATTTACATTTGGCCGGATGTCACCGCTGTCGCCACTGACATACAACCCTGACTTGTATCTTAGTTAATGCCTCAACTTCCATCAACACTAAGAATTAATGGCACAATCAGATTACGAAAAGTGTTCATGCCTTGATTGTTAAGAAACTGCTATCGATGTTGAATATTTCATATTATTTATTTGCATCCCACAATGTTAAAAATAGATGCTTAAATAAAGGAATGATTATGTAATCATAAAATTATCAAATAGGGGTTGAACCAAACAAAAACTGATTTTTATCCTACAAAATATATTATATTATATATAATATATAATATTCAATTTAATGAACAGACCCACCACCTGAATTATTTCAGTCGTCCTCTAAAGCTCTAATTTTGGATATAATAAATACTTCGGATATCTTACACACTACGTCAACTAATCTTAAACTAAGCAGAGGTTGTAATAAAGGTATTTTCCACCTACATAATAACTACAAACTCGTTATTTAATGATTGTCATACATTATTTTTACATTTTAATATATATAGCACAGTAACCGACACTAGACTTAAAGCTTAGAGCTAAATCTATAGCGTAATTCACTATGGACTTAACTCTAAGCTTTAAGTATTGAGACTAATTCTCTGGCTAGTATATACATATGAAGACAACTTCTTTTCTTTCAAATTAAATTAAATAGACTGTTCTAAGTAGCCAATATTGAAGTGTGACAATATTAGATGCTTAGTTCAGATAGCCTGTCCCATATAAGTACACTAGCTGACTCACACAGTCCCTTCTGCATTTTCTAATGCCCACGTGGTGATGTTTTACAACGGGAACAAATTAGTTGAGCATAAAACAGATTATTGTGAGCCAACCTTATAACAAACCCTTTACCAACCCGTCTGGCCAGCGTAAACTATAGAAACTGCGGTCATTTATGTACAGATAAGTTTATTAATATGTATGTACAAGTAAATTACAGCGCACTTATTATTTACAATATATTATGTATAGAATGTGCTAAGAAGAAAGATTATGTTCTCGATTTATTTACAATAAATAATATGTACCTGAGACACACATGACGTTTTTAGGGTTCCGAAGTATATCATTCGGAACCCTTATAGATTCGTCATGTCCGTCCGTCCGTCCGTCAGTCCTCGACTTACCGTCCAAACAGTAAGTGCTAGAAAGTTGAAACTTAGCATGAATATGTGTTGTAATTACGCCGACAAAGTGCTACAATAAAATTATGAAAAATATTTTTATTAGGGGTACCTCCCCTATACGTAAAGTGAGGATGAATTTTTTTTCTCGCGGCTACCCCATCGAATGGGATATCATTAGATAGGTATTTTAAAAACAATAAAGGGTTTCTAAGACAATTTTTTGATTTAAGTATCCCGTTCGCGGGATATTCCACTTTAAAAGGCACTTTTTTGTAAAAACAGGGCGTCCCCCCCCCTCTAAAAGCTAAACGGCTGGCTCAAAAAATCTGAAAAAATTCGTGGAGGTGGTCCATCTAATGAACTTTGAAGGAAAACTATAAGAGATTAGATGGCTTTGTTAGTTCAGGAGTTCTAGAGGCTTAACTGCTAAAATGCGCTCACTTGGAAAACGTCATACAAAATTAAGGCAATAATACGTAAACATAACAATTATCTATTGGATACAATTTTTTATGCTTAGGTTATTCAAAGAAATCTTGCATAGATATACTTTTCGATTCTCGAAAAAGAACACAGAACAATCTTCACCGCGATAACCGTCATGCAGGCAGTTAGAGCCACGGGCAAAAGCTAATTGATAACATTGATTTCTACGAAGCAGTCATCTAAGTTCCTCATTTAACTACAATGCATTTACAATTATTTGACTTCATAGTTGGTCTAGTGGTTTAAGCGGTCGCCACGCCGCTTCTACAACGCCAAGTGTTGTGAGTTCGAACCTCACATGGTACCACACTTTATGTGTACAACAAATTGTTAATCTAAAGCTGGGTATTCTTTAAATCCATTTCATGTATGTTTGTAAAGTCCTCCGCTACACAAGAATGTACCTGGTGTGGAAGTTGTTTTTAAAAAGTCCGCTAAAAGTATAATACCCCAATTAGACCAGTGCCGATAATGTTTGAAAACAAAATAAATTATAGTAGGATGATACCCATTGTAAAAGGAGGAGAATATTACAAAAATTAAAGGAAAAATAATTTACGGGCGATCTGAGGTCGGGAAGGGGGAGAAGGGGGGGGGGGGGTTTAAGGGAAAATATGGCTTATCTCGATTTCCGACAAAACTACAATTTTTCACATAAAATTTGACGTTATGTGAAAATAGGGTGAATGCAAAAAATGTAGATCTTCTTATTTATTACCTACAACTTTGCAATTGAACTATTTTCCATAGGACTTGTAGTTTTGCCGGAAATCGAGATAAGCCATATTTTCCCTTAAAACCCCCCCTCTCCCCCTTCCCGACCTCAGATCGCCCGTAAATTATTTTTCCTTTAATTTTTGTAATATTCTCCTTCATTTACAATAGTTTTCATCCTACTATAATTTCTGTTCAGTTTTTAGGGTTCCGAAGTTTATGAATTCGAACCCTTATAGATTCGTCATGTCCGTCTGTCCGTCCGTCCATCCTCGACTTACCGTCCAAACGGTAAGTGCTAGAGAGAAGAAAATTTGCATGAATATGTATTATAATGCCGGCTGTACACATGGGGCCAAGGTGTTGGGCCAATGTGTTGGGCAAAAATGATGGAAACCAAGATTCCTGTTCACACATTGGCTTACTGCTCATTCTGCATTGGCGCTTCAAAGATGGACGTAGAAGTTCTTGCAGCCGCGGCAATTTATTTATACAGTGCGTTTAATTATTACGTACATGTGCACCAAAGTAGAGCGACTAAAAAGAAATGGCGCAAAAGAAGGTGGTGGATGGTGACTATTCATCGGAATAGAACGAGGTATATATATGTGTTATTAGTTATTATTGATTTACAGGCTGATAATAATTTTGCAAAAAGTAGGAGGTCAGTGTCACATTTACAATAGGTAACTTTCTCTATGGAGTCCATGTATGTACCACATAGAAAAATTAAACAAAATTAAAAAAAAACGATACTGTCTCCGCTGACGAGTAACAACGAACTGAACAAGACACCAACGTGTGAACGCTGTTTGCGGAGCGCGCCAAGATCCTTTGATGTGTGCACTAAAAACCGACACTATTCGGATGGCCTGCCAATGTTGGCGCCAACTAGACCAATTAAGCCAACATACCGCCAAGTAGGTCTCTACACGTTGGCCCAACACCTTGGCCCCATGTGTACAGCCGGCTTAAGCCACAACGGCGGTAGTTGTCATTTTTGTGGCGCCATCACTTCACTGCGCTTGGTTATAAATAGGAGTGATCTGTTGTATCGGTACGCATTTCTGACGAATGAATCGCGGAGTGTGGATCATTGTCTTTGGACAATTAGTACTACTCTGTTAACAGATGTGGAAAGCTGTCTTTGACAAGTTAGTACTGTCTGAATTGCGGTGGGTGCGAGGAAAACTGTCTAACAGCTAGTACAGCCCTATGTGACCGCCCTTGCTGTCTATCTAACTGTAATTTGTTTAGATTTGTTACTTAATTAACGGTTGTTTGTGTCTAATTGCATTTCTAAGATTATTTTGTAATTAATGAAATAAATTGTTTAGAATTAAAGTAAATTGTTTAGAATTATAATTATTTTTATTATTTTTCACTTCTGGACTCTAACATCAGAAGTGGGATCGATCTACGTTCACAAATTATTAATTTTCAATATTTGGGAAACGATCAACTACCGACATTTAGTTAGATATTTTCATTTAATTTGCCTATACTTCATTATCTAGGTGTGTCTTACGATAGAGAGCATTGACAAATGCACAATAGATCGCGCTGTCATATAGAACCAAAGTGAATATACGCAGTGATTCGCCGCAGAGGTCCCGGGAACGATAAACGCGATCGTTCGTTAAAAAAAAAGGCATTGCACACTATTAGTGCTCATTTGAACGCTATCGAAATTCAGTGTTCGTTGTGATTTTTAATAAGGGAATCCGACTTTTGTGATATTCTTATCCGCTCTAAATCAAAGTCAAAAATCAAAACTAAATCAGTCAAAAATCAAAACAAAGTCAAAACATAGCAAATATAAAAATCGTAAAGGAAGTGACGACTTCTATATTTGGTTTTTAGTGTCAATTACAAACGGTTTTAAAACGATTATTTTAATAAAATAATGAGGGTATTTGTACCACATATGTGTTCGTGTGTATAACGCTTTCTTTCCAGTTAGTAAACATTGTGCTAAGCGATGGAAACTGCATCCGTGCCAATGTACAAGGTGTACAATGTGGTCCACCAGTGCCGACACGGTAATGAGAGAAGGTTAGAAGGTTTAGTTAAGAAAAACTTGTAAGTTGTGCTTGACGCTGTACTGGTAAGATCAAATCATATTACATGTTGAGTTGTGATTTATTTTCACATAATTTTGATATGTAGTGTACAAAAGTGAATTGTGTGCGCAATTTAAAATGATGAAAAAATGGACTGTTTGGCGCGTATACGAAAATGCCTTAGGGCTGATGCAAAGCTGTGGCTTAACAAAAGGGCTTAAGTAGTTGGTTTAGTTTTAACAATGACCTCATCTCATACCTTTTGTTATTGCGAATATTTGGTACTAGCTATTGCCCGCGTGTATGTTTCTATCTTTATACCAAATGTCATCAAAATCGGTTCAGTGGTTTTGGCGTGAAAGCGTAACAGACGGTTACTTTCGCATTTATTGCGAATATTTGGTATAACGTAAATAGTGAATAGCGCTCAAACGAATGTTTGTAACTACCCCACCTGTGCATAATCAAGTAGGCGTTCTTTGCTATGGTTACGAACTATTTTTAACGAATGAATGATGAATAATAGCAGTTGTAGTGGCTGCCTAATGCAACCCGAACTTATTACTTAAAGGTCAAGTAACTTTTATCCATTTACTTAAAATGTTACACTGACACAGCAAGTGTGACGGGACATAATACCCACACACGTTGTGATTAATCTGTTTAACTTTTATTTATGGAAACGAAAAATAGATACTTGTCAGATTATAACAATTTACAGTGTGTACACCAAGTTACTAGATGTTTCTCCGTAAATTTAAAAATTGAAATGACCATTATTAAACAACTAGCTTTAGCCAGCGGCTCCGCCCGCGTGTATGATGTCCTTTCTCAGGTTCTAAACTATTTGAGTTCCAAAATTCATCAAAACCGGTTTAGCGGTTTAGGCGTAAAAACGTAACAGACAGACAGACAGTTACTTTCGCACTTAATAGTAATAATAGTAGGGATGATCAAAAAAAAAAAATGACAACAAGAAATAGTTGATGATCAATTACATTTCTAATTTTTATTTTGATAATTCGATGAATGGGCTATTCTTTTATATTGGTGGTTGGTGAGAGCAAATAAATCGGGAGTATATAAACGTGTGATGTAACTATTCACAATACGGCAAAAGGGTGCGTGGACAGCAGAGCTAGTCCTGACGGAGCCTATTTAAAACAGCTTGAGGAACTCTTATCATCCGCCGGTAGATGTACTATGTCACATTATTTACTGGTGATTGCATTAGTCCACTGTTATTGTAAAATCTATGAAGCATTATAACAGTGGTAAATGTTTAAATTCTAAAGATATGATGTTAAATTTATTTAATAGTTCAGAGTAGGTAGTACGAAAGTGACTTCACTTGTTATTAATGGTTCAAAGAAAAAAAAAAGTAAAGAAACTTCTATGAACCTTCTATAGTGGACTCCAAACTAAAACTTCATATTTTAAATGTAATCTAATAGGTTTTACACAACATCAACAACAAATTGTAAATGTTAAAGAAAGATCTCTTATGATAAAGCAAAACATATCGTTTGTTAGTTATGTTTTAATGTTTATCGAAATGCAAAGTATTGATACCGGTAAAGACTGCATGTCTATCGATCTTAATAGTACGTCTACTTAAGCATGCTATTCTTGATGTTATAGAAACATTATGAAAGGTTTTAAATACCCTCACTAGTGTCAGGTATTAAATGAACTATGTTATGTTGTTTGTGTAACAATAATGATTAATGGTCAGGTTAGACCGAGCTAAAATGAGGTTTAAGCACTAGTCATTGTGAGAGTACCAATTAGTGTTCCGGAAAGATAATCCTCATGCCTGACTGGCTATTTCAGGTGTTAAATTTTAAGATCATACACAAAATCATTGTAGCAAACTTGATCATAAAGGTCTGACATTCATATAGGATCAAGATTAATAACATGTTCATAAGCACGTTACGAGCCAGCTCAGGTTATTGTGATCTTTCTTCCTGACAGAGGTACTTATTGAAACGTCAGTACCAGTGATGGTTTCGACTGCTTTGTTGGATCGACAGTTAGTGTATGAGACTACTGTTCAATATAGGTTCGATTTCTGGGTTGAACAAACAATAACTAATAATACTGTGTACTTCTAATTATAGATATGCTTGTTACGGCCCGAAGTTTAAAAGTTGTGGTCAACGCTCCGTGACTCGAATGAGTACAAAGAGTCGACGGTCCTACGCCTGATCTCTTTCGGGTCATGTTGGGTGGCCGTCTCATCGAACCAAAGGCGTACACCTGTGTTAGACAAGTACTTGCGTGCTGTAGTGTCTACTGTGTTTTTGGTTGCTCACCATTGGGACTGGCCGCCGTAGCAGAAAGGTAAAAAGGTTAAAATGGTAAGGTTTAACTACAGACTCGAGACGATCGACTATAAGCAGACGGTGGCTTATTACAGTAAGTGATTGAACGACACCTGTCGGACAAGCCCTGGTTCATAAAATGACTTTGAGGGCAATTAGTCTGAACTCGAATTCACTGCGTGGGCATACTTGGACATGTTTCGGGTTTGCTTGACGACAATCGTCAAGCTGCAGACATAACCAAAACTGGTGACCCGGTATCATATCCTAAGAGCTTTGCGATTATTGGGAACATCCTTAACCGAGTACCGTGAGACTTCTGTAACATTTTCTGACATCCTCCGGGTCTTGCGTCCTGAGAGATATGCGAAAGTTAGTAACATTCTTGACGATATTACTGCGTACATACTGAGGGCACTGTTATTTTTAAATATCCTAAAAGCTTTGCTTGCTAGTATCGCCTTCTAAAAGCTCTGATTATTCATGACGATAATGAAGCATATTGGTGACGTTAAAGTAATACCGTATTCAAAACTAATGCAATTTTTCATGCTTTCCTTAGATGATAACGATGCATTGAGAGCCTCGTCACTGTGCAAGGTGCAGTCTACGCGAGCCGAGCCCGGGCTGTGACCTGGTGTCTGCTGCTGCCTGGTGAGGCGCAGACTTGCGGCCTGCTCGCTGTATCGCGAGGTGCGGACTTGCGTCCTGCATGCCGCTCAGTGATAAGCGGACCTGCGGTCTGTTCTCCGTGTGCCCGAGATGCAACCTTCCGCCTGTTCACCGTGTGTACGAGACGCAATCTTCGGCCTGATCCCCGTGTGCGTGAGGTGTGGTGCAATGTATGGCGGATGGTGGAGAGTATGAGGTGTGTATATTGGAATGGACCCATGGACAGGGTAACCAGCCCCAAACTCGTGGTCTTCCTGAGATAATTTTAAGACCCATGGACAGGGTAACCAGCCCCAAACTCGTGGTCTTGTTGAGAGAGGTAAGACCCATGGACAGGGTAACCAGCCCCAAACTCGTGGTCTTGATGAGAGGTTTAAGACCCATGGACAGGGTAACCAGCCCCAAACTCGTGGTCTTGATGAGAGGTTTAAGACCCATGGACAGGGTAACCAGCCCCAAACTCGTGGTCTTGATGAGAGAGGTTTAAGGCCCATGGACAGGGTAACCAGCCCCAAACTCGTGGTCTTGTTGAGAGAGGTTTAAGACCCATGGACAGGGTAACCAGCCCCAAACTCGTGGTCTTGTTGAGAGAGGTTTAAGGCCCATGGACAGGGTAACCAGCCCCAAACTCGTGGTCTTGATGAGAGAGGTTTAAGGCCCATGGACAGGGTAACCAGCCCCAAACTCGTGGTCTTGATGAGAGAGGTTTAAGGCCCATGGACAGGGTAACCAGCCCCAAACTCGTGGTCTTGATGAGAGAGGTTTAAGACTCATGGACAGGGTAACCAGCCCCAAACTCGTGGTCTTGTTAATTTTAAGTTTAAATGTTTAAGACACACACTTATGATAACTGTTCTTATGATATTATGGTTCTTATGGTAACGGTAGACCTTCATGCTGAAGTCTACTCTTGTGTTAGTACTAAGTGTCTAGTTTTATTTTAAATGTATCTAACAGTGACTGTTTGTTTCTAATCTGGCGCGGATTATAAATAATCTTTCACTCTTTTCCTTGGAGGTTCGAACCTTTCTTATTCGTGTTAACTGTTATTATCTTTTAAAACTATTCGTTAACTCTAACTGTTTACGCTAAATTTGATAACTGTTTTTAGTAACTGACCAATTGGACGATGATGTACTTACAGAGGCGTCCAATAAACTTTTATTTTTGTACATGTTCCAGTAACCGCGAATGAGAACAATGAAGAAGTGTGGTCATCCGGACCTGCCGAGGACGTCAGGGTGTCAGGAGAGGCCGTATAAGCCACAACGGCGGTAGTTGTCATTTTTGTGGCGCCATCACTTCACTGCGCTTGGTTATAAATAGGAGTGATCTGTTGTATCGGTACGCATTTCTGACGAATGCGTCGCGGAGTGTGGATCATTGTCTTTGGACAATTAGTACTACTCTGTTAACAGATGTGGAAAGCTGTCTTTGACAAGTTAGTACTGTCTGAATTGCGGTGGGTGCGAGGAAAACTGTCTAACAGCTAGTACAGCCCTATGTGACCGCCCTTGCTGTCTATCTAACTGTAATTTGTTTAGATTCGTTACTTAATTAACGGTTGTTTGTGTCTAATTGCATTTCTAAGATTATTTTGTAATTAATGAAATAAATTGTTTAGAATTAAAGTAAATTGTTTAGAATTATAATTATTTTTATTATTTTTCACTTCTGGACTCTAACAGTATTGTAATTATGCTACAATAAAAATTATGAAAAATATTTTATTTGGGGTACCTCCACGTAAAGTGGGGATGTTTTTTTTTTCTCGCGGCTAACCCATTATGTGGGGTATCATTAGATAGGTCTTTTAAAAACAATAAAGAGTTTTTAAGAGAATTTTTTGATTTAGGTATCCGTTTGCGAGAAATTCCATTTTAAAGGCCACTTTTTTGTAAAAACAGTGCCCCCCCCCCCCTAAAAGCTAAACAACTTGCTCAAAAAATCTGGGAAAATTTGTGATAGTGGTCCATATAATGAACTTTAAAGGACTATAACGGATTAGATGACTTTGTTAGTTCAGGAGTTATAGAGGCTTAACTTTTACAATGCGCTTACTTGGAAAACGTCATACTAAATTAACGCATTATTATGTAAACATAACAATTTTATTATTCATTGGAAACGATTTCTAATCCACGTACCATTATAGGTGACTGAGGAACCCTTTCCTGTGCGTGGCCTGACACGCACTTGGCCGATTTATTTTTTTCTCCCAACTTTCATAAAGATGAAATGAAGTAAGAAAAGAGTATGTATGTGAATGCGTAAATGATGTTGAATGATGCGTGGAAGAAGGAGCCTACAGAAGCCCTCAAAATAAATAATTTTCCCACGTTTTTAAATATTTTTCATTGTTAATCCGCTCCTATTAATCGTAGAGTGACAAACCTTTTCCGTTCTACGAGCTATCTAATGCTGAAATAATTATTCAAATCGAACCCGTAGTTCCTGAGATTACCACATCCAAACAAAGAAACAAACTCTTCAGCTCTATAATATTAGTATAGATTAGTATAAATTAGCGACGATCCAGTCTAACATATTTATTACTACCAAAGAAATGTGAGAAACAAAAAGAATTCCTTTCTCTTAATTCATAGAATATTTTTCTTAGGTAATGTATATTTTACCTGGTGCCTTATTAGGCATCGCGGCTGGGATAGCTATAATATTGAACAATTGCTTATTTAAAATTCAACTAAAAGTCAATTGAACATCGGTTTTATTTAAATAAAACCGATGTTCAATTGACTTTTAGTAAAATTTAAAATAGGCAATTGCTCAATATTATAGATAATCCAGCCGCATTCAATCCATTTGTAACCAAATTGCAGTTCATTTTATTCTTGTAATGAGACCAGCAGCAATGCGTTCGTGACTGTAATGGACTGTATTACCGTACTTAATTTACCTACATTTAAATACTACCGCGGTATTGTTTCTATTCCTCATGGTACATAATTTACAATGTAAATTTTGATTGCTGAAATATAAATATTTTTAGTGTCGCATGCGAATAAGCAATGTGTTTTGTAAATTGAATAGTCAGGCGCCAACTTTTGATATTATTGTATACTTAAATCGCTCATTATAAACTGACCTTTTGATATATAAACTTCGATTAGCTGTAGTTAACTATCAGTTGTACGTAACACTGTCAACTCGTTCCCTTCTGCGGCCCGTGCTTTCGTCCCGACTGCTGCTCCGTACGAAGCTCGGTGTGTACAAGACATGCCTCGGCCTGGTTTGCACTTGTCTCCGAGACAAACCACAACCGACTCAAAAAAAAACTTTGTCAAGGGACACCCGGATGGAACGAAGTTACAAGCATGGCTTGCTAAAATGTGTCGGTATTATAGTGTCAAAGTACTCGTCAAGACGAATGGACTGAGCCCAAACTCGATGGGGTTTCTAAGGCCACCTTCCAGCTCCATCATCAGACCCTGGTTACCATATAGGGTCAAAGTACTCGTCAAGACGAATCAAATGAGCCCAAACTCGATGGGGTTCCTATGGCCACCTTCCAGCTCCATCACCAGACCCTGGTTACCATATAGTGTCAAACTGGCTTGCTTTCTATGAGAGAGCGATAGAGACAGACAGAGAAACACGCGCGCGCCGCACGGCTTACAACTGTAGCAGAAAGTGCTACAACTGTAGCAAAGGTGCTACAACCGAAGGAAAAGTGTCGTTGCAATTTTTTTCGTATCAATTTTTTCGCTCTAGCCCCCATTCGCAACGCACCATAAGGGACTTCGTTCCGATATCAACATTACTTTCACTTTCACAACATTCACTTTTGACTTTAGAACTGTTTAGGTCCATGTCAGTGGTAATTACTGTAGTAAAAAATCTGATAAAAGCTTTTCAGACCTCTTTGCTGATTATTATTTTATTTTAACTCTATATTAACTCTAACTTTATAGTATAAATTGATAACTTTTTTTAGTGGCCAAGTGATCGAATTACCATAATTAATTTGAGTTTTATGTGGCAATATTATAAAGTTTCTATTGTCAAGGACTATAACTTCTATAATAACTGATTTCGCCAAGACTACATATGCGTGTCTGTGTCTCAAATATATGGTAGTGGATGTAATGTTTTATTAAAAACTTATTGTGTCTTAGTGAATAGTTAAAAATCAGCGTTCTACACTCTTCTCTATAATATAATTTCATACTCCTCCGTCCGCGTAATTTTCATTAAAAGAGGTACAAAGTTTTTGCTTCACGTATTATTATACAGATAAACTTTTTTTTTAAATAATATAATATAAAGTTTATAATCAAATAAAAAAATAAAATAACTTAATGTTCCAGGCATTCTCTACTAGTTAACCTTTACACTGTTTTTAAAACTGTTACCAACTAAGATCAATTAAGAATGAAAAATTAATAATACATGTTAATAAAGTTCCACGTTTTGTTTATTTGTTTAAATGCTATAATACGGCGCTTACCTCCAGCTTGTTATTTTTAATGAATAGATTATTTATTGAAGAATATTATAGAGTATAAAAATATATTATTTTAAAGTATTAATTAATGCAAATCATAAAATAATACTGTGATTTCAATCTTTGAACAAATTTGTTTCATTACTCATCATTAAGCCAGTTTCTTGATTACACCTATATATGCATAGACAATATATTTATTTCACACGGAAATTAGCATACCAAAATGCATGTTTTCCGATATTTACTTGTACAAAACAAACAAATTCTCCTAACAAAATCTATTGTAATTTGTATTTGAATAAAGAACACTAGAAGGCCGGCCTCAAAAACCTTTCAATCACGTCATCAACTAAGGAAGTTTACTAACGAATACGAGAACTCTTGAAAAGCTCTTAACCAGCGTGGAAAACATAAACCAGGCACACGGGCGCATTTTATAAAGTTAACGGCAACTCGATTAAGGAAGCAGTCAAAGAAAGTTGGCAAAGAGCGAAGTTTGAGTGGGAAGAGGCTGATTGAATTGTACGCAACTTAACGTTACATTGCATGGCTTCAGTACATGAACCGTGAAAACACGAGTTAAACTGTTATTGGAAAACGTTCCGAACACGTCATTACATGTCTTGAAATGCGATTGTGTCCTGAGATGACGACGGCGAAGCGCCGTTTATGTACTTTTGTAGTTACTGTTGTAACTTACTCCGTTAAACAATATATTTTGTTTCTTAACATTTTATATACTAGTATATTCAATGGTAATAATGACTATAAAGTTAAATTGCATTAATATATAGTGACAGTTTTAAACTTTTCTTTTTGCCACTGATGTTCTTTTTCAATTTCATTTATATGCACATTTTTAACATTATCATGTTTCGGACCCACAAAAAAAGTATTTTATTATCAGGATCGTTTTTCATGTTTATAGAACTTAATGTACCTATAATCGATGAATTGATACAGTTGTTGATTAAATTGGTATCGAAATCAAACCCAGCCTTATTAAATAGCCGAGATGGTAGAGTCAATCAGTCCTCCACCACTAAATAGTGTAGTCTATCATTATTAATATCAACACCACGAAGGTACAGTCCGTAGTCAGAACTGTCACACTGATATCAGCTCAGACAGGCTGACCCGAACGAGACGGTACTACACTCAAGCAGAAGATAATAATAATAATAAATATTTCGGGCATTTCACACACAACGCCATCATGTCCCCAAAATAAGCAGAGCTTGTATTATGGGTAACTAGACAATTGATGTAAATACATAAACATACTTTTTTTTTGTAAATACATACATATTATATATATATATATATATATATATATATATATATATGATGATATATATATTTTATTGATGAGTGCGAAACTGGAGACTCAATGACGCACAAGCATCTCAATAGGCCATCATAGTATGGGTCCCTTGGCATGAGACAGGCTTAAATATAAAGAAAAAACCACAAGTGCCATAAACTTATCTAATGTTTTGTTCACTGTCTATCATAAAACAAAATGTTGAAACATTATCCGCGACACTATACACTTAAGTGCCATCTATTTTGGGGCTCTTGAGTGTTATGTTAGCACCTTGACGCGTTTTGTTAATAGCATATGATTCCAAGATTACTGCTCCTAAAAATAACAATATTCATGGGGTTTTCTTAAACTAATATGTAAAGTTCTACATGTTAAAACATGTAAAACTTTACATTTAACTTTAGGAATATTGATAGGTTGCTAAGACGATATTATTAACTAGCAATCCGTTTACGAGTTATTTAACTTTAAAGGACACTTTTTTGTCGAAACAGGGCGTCCCCCCCCCCTCCCTCTTAAACTTAAATGGCTGGCTCAAAAAATCTAAAAATATCATGTGGTAGTATATGTGATCAACTTTAAAGAAAAACTATAATGTATACCCTTTGTGACGAAAATGGTCTTGAATGGTCTTTCTATGAAATACGCCTGCCATTTTCCCAAATTCCATTCAGACCAACCGTCACCAGAGCTTCACAACCCTAGTACGAGGCACTATTGCAGTTCTGTAAACAGACCGTTGTTGGTCTTTTTAGGACTTCAACTACCCATAATGATTTCCAAAGGATGTTCGCATGCTAATTGGGAATGACGGCTACGAAGTACGGAGGGTTCTGAATATGTTAAGAATGATCATCTATCATAGTTTTGCTAGTTTTGCTTGTTTGTAGTCATGGCTAGGCGTGGGACTATTTCGAAAAGAAGCGGCAGGCATCAATTCGAACAATTCCTCGAAGCACTTTCCGTGGTATAAGCGATAGAAGATGCAGAGTGATGCTACATCTCTACGCAGCGCCAAAGGATCAAGACGATCCGAAATATCCCGGCAGTCGATGATTCGAGTCGCTCTCCGCTGAATGCGGTACAGAGGGAGAAGCTCATACTGGTGTGCCCCGGCCCAAAGATGAGAGCAGTATTCCATATGCGGACGAACCTGCGCCTTGTAAAGTATGTTATATGATATTTCACATAAAGTATTATTTAACTCATGTCAAAAAGAAGGATGTTTTTTCATTACTTATTTCTCAAAATCGTTAAATATTTTTTTCCATTTATATGTTCAGACATTTGCCAAGTTCATTAAAGCCTGAAGTGCTTTTTACTTACATTATCTAAATAAAAGTGAAATATTCTGTACAAGAAATATGTACCAGTACCTAATAGTTTCACATCAAAGATTTCCACATTATTTAGACAATTTTATCAGTTAACTATATCCTAATTAATAAATCATGGTACAAATAATTTATATTGCAACTTTGGCAGTGTAAAGCCATAAGAACTTAAAGGAATCTTAGTCCAACGCTTCTATGAAGCTTAACTTAATATAGCACCAGGAAATACTGCAAAGTTAATATAAGCAGAATTGTTCCTTAAATTGGCTTCTTTAAAATTGCAAATAGTTCCACTATGGCTTTATTATGATGTTATGATAAAGCTGTAATTTATTAAAAATTAAATGCATTAGCATATGCCATGTCTTTCGTTTCAGATGAAATTGAAAATGCATTTCACCGCGAGGACGGATTAAGAAGGCCGGTGTCTTAAAGCTTTTAATGTAATGATGATGACGACAATGAATAAAGATATTTTACTCTGGTTTGTATTTGTCAGGGACGACTACATAGTTTTCGACCCTCCGATTGATCTTTTTCAGTTGGTGGTAGTGAAAACGATGCAAAAAGTCGCCTCCTCCCTGAAACCATTTATGATTTTCAAATATATCACTGTGAAATTCGTTAATTTCAATAAATCGACTGTATTTTGATGGTATATGTACTTTGGCCACTAAATAACTATCATCAGCTATAACAACCTCGTAAATCGCTCATAACACCTGACATGTAATCACGACCACAACTGTTCAATATTTCGAAACATAACATAGTGTGCCTCCTCACTGGGAATACATGGACCTAATTTCTATTAATGACCATTGAAGGCAATAATGTCATCGTACCTGAACATTACATAATTTACATGCGTTCTATATATACATGCTATGTATGTATAATATTGAACACTATCCGGGCTTATAGTCTTGTTATTGGTCGAACAACGCGACTTCAATTAATTACCCTTGTCGCAACTCTAAGCTGTTGCATGCAAGCCCTATATCTCATGTAGCATCTCTATTAAAAATTTTATATATGATAAAATGTTTTTGAAAAGATTTAGTTTCCTTCAATTGTATTTAAAAAAAAATAGATTGTGAGTGAGTCAGGTACTCAATTTTTTTATTATTTCGAAAGTTTGTTGGATATTTTCATTTTTAGGGTTCCGTAGTTCATGACTCGGAACCCTTACAGATTCGTGATGTCCTACCGTCCTCGACTTACTGTCCAGACGGTTAGTGGTGTGTTAGTTATTTTTGAGGGTACCTCCTCGTAAAGTGGCAATGTATTTTTTATCGCGTCTACACCGTTTTGTCGGGTATCGTTAGGATAGGTATTTTAGGAATATTGATAGGTTATTATGACAATATTATTAACTAGCTATCCGTTTATTTAACTTTAAAGTCCACTTTTTTACCCCCCTCCCCCTCTCTTAAATATTAATGGCTGGCTCAAAAAATCTAAAAAAAACTATAATGGCTTATATAGCTTTATTGGTTCAAGAGTTTTAGTGGCATAACTTGTGAAATACGCTTACTTGGAAAATTTCGTATATAAAAAACCAAATAATATGTAAACATAACAATTATCTATTGGACACGATTTTAATTCCAATTGCCATTTTATTTATTTATTTAAACTTAATGCACATATCGTACAAAAGCGGACTTAATGCCATGAGACATTCTCTACCAGTCAACCTTAGGGTAATGTAGTAATATGGTGCGGTAGGTGCAAAAAACAGGAAAGAGAATTATATAAAGTAAATATACAAATAAAATATATAAAAACAAATAAATATATGTAGACCAAATATATATGTAAAACAAATACAATATTATACTTTATAATCAGAGATCGGAATTAGGTGTGTGAAAATACCTAAAGTTTGCAGCGGGACATAATATGGAACTGTTACAACCACTTATGTTAAACCGGGTTTGAATTTTACCGGTTTAGTTTTGTTTTTTTTACATGTTCCCTACCTTTGAAACACCGAACTATAAACATTTACAAGCTGCTAATACAGTTCTAAATAAATTTTCTGCTAATACAGTTCTAAATAATTTTTTGTCTTGTACTTTTCCGGTTAAAATTCGGTCTTTTAGTCCCAATTGTTCTTTGTCGGTCAAACACAGAATTTTATATATCTGCAAAATGCTAATGCGGTTTTAATTTCTTTTTTTGATCTGTATCTTAAGTTAAAAAGTTTTGCTACATTGGTTGATGCAAGGAAAACGAACATTTTCGCGTCTTTACATAGTTTTGAAGTCGACTTTTTTTTTAATTATTAAACCTTCACTGCATAAAAAAATAAATTAAAAACATTTATTTCAATTGCAAGAACAGTGGTTGTAACAGCTCCATATTATTATTGCAAACTTACTGCAAACTTTAGGTAGTTTCACACACCCAATTCCGATCTCTGTTTATAATACATACACATACATATATAGAATAGTTATACATATATAAATATAATATATAAGTACTCAGTCGGGTACTAAACTTACGATTGTTCTGCCAATTTATTACGGAGTAAGTCGCGTACTTTCACTTTGAATGTGAGGCCATTTTATATGACTACGGAACCCTATTCTATTATATTATCACCTACCAATATGACTCTACTGTGCCTGATGGAAAACATAAGTACTGATAGAATCCGAAAATGGGGGCACCATACTCTCTGCGCAGGCAAACAATATGGCGAACAACACTTCGGGGTCCTAGCGAGATGCTTTTTCACCGTCAAACCGCTTTATTCTAATGCTTAATGTTTTGATGATGTTAAAACAAAATGATTCGGGTGTGAATTTACGCAATACGGCGGGAAGAAACTGAATGCTACTAGCCCAAAAGCAATGGGATGCGATGGAAGAGGTCTATGTCCATCGGTGGACTGATAATGAAAAGACACGTATAAAATCAAAGCACTCATTAAAAAACATATTATGTCTGCCATGTCATTCAAGACATAACTAATATGAGGCAGTTACACGAACAGGTGGGCTTACATTCAAGTAATAATATTCAATTACTGTAGTTTCGGTAAATTGTTCGTGAAATCAATGATTGAACATGTCAGCACAATCCGTATTGCGGATGTTTCGGACAAACAAATAGCTAGTAATCAATCGTATTATTTGAATGTCGCTCTGCAGTATGTCGACGAAATGAATGTATGTAATAACAATGTAAAATAACAATTGTGGGATGTTTATTTCTGTTGGAATAAATTCAGTCAGGTAGATTTATTACAATTAAACATTTACAGTATGCTATTAGGAGAGCGTTAACATTAAGTTGACAATTCAACTTAAATGTTTATATGGCAACAACTCGTTTGTTTACATTGCATTTCATTCATTTTTAAGTTATTTACATTTAATTTCATTGCTTACATAGCATTGTTTGTTGTTGTTGTAAATCGTGGGTCGTTTAAACCACGGCGGAGCTAGTTTACATAAAAGTTGTTAATTTTACTCCTTATAATATCAGTTATCTACCACTGAAAATCCCATCTAAATTTCTCCAGCTATAACAGAAATTAGTTGAAATAAACAGACTGAAAAAAATAAAAAATCGGTCTTTGTTGTAGGTAACGGAAATGTTAATTTAGTAAAAAGCTGTTAATTTGAAATAAAAAGTGGACATTTAAAATTTATTTATTTACATCTATGTGGTAGATGAATAACCCACGTATAAGAGGTACAACAATATATTTTATATGTGTTCTAAAAGTATAACATAGTCACCATGCTCATCTTAAGCTTAAAATGTTATTAAAAAATCATATCATTTAATCCCTCACGTATTAATGTTAAAAATATAATAATAATAAAATCTTCACAGCTATCTGATCCCTGAATAGGCAAATCATGCACTATGTATGTGTATTATGTTCACGCGAGTAACATATCTAGGGCTCATGTTTATAAATCTAAGTTCAACCTATTTTGTGACCAGTCGTCAATAAATATTTGCAACAGACGCACGTTCGTTTAACTAAAAACCCTGCCAAAGTGAAAACCCACCTTATCGCCGTGATCATATGGTCCTATTTCGAGCCGAATTTGTGTCTTTAAAACGAAGCCAGCGCGTGCGCCGGAGAAAAAATGCATTCCTGTGTAGATCGAGCGATAAGGATTCTGTGAGACTTTGTGCAGTTTTTAACATTTATAGTGTAATAAGTTATAATCGCATTTACATTATTAATCGTTTAAAAGTGTTGTGAACGTGACATACACGGACAGGTTAGGTTGTGTGTTTGTGGACTTATAATGTTTTAATTTCGACGAGTGATCGCTTATAAAGAACTTATAACGCGAACTATATATAATAAAACATTAACTAACAACGTGACCTGTTCTCATCATAGTGAAGTTGTAAATATCAAACAATATGGAGGAAATTTTAGTGTATCAACAACAACTATTTGAAAACTTAAGAAGTGCAGAAAGAAATTATAAAAAATCACCAAAAGACTGGATAAAACGTCCGTACTTAGAAACCAGGCTTGAGTTATTAGAACAGCTGTGGAAAGAATTCAGAGAGGGTCATAAAAGTATAATAATGCGGGTTGGAGAAAAGGACAAAGATCATCCTTATT
The DNA here is from genome assembly GCA_932526445.1 of Phragmatobia fuliginosa. Classification (NCBI taxonomy): domain Eukaryota; kingdom Metazoa; phylum Arthropoda; class Insecta; order Lepidoptera; family Erebidae; genus Phragmatobia; species Phragmatobia fuliginosa. Next base: position 8,973,163 of record OW052074.1, on the reverse strand, counting down.
TTCGAAATGATGTTTGCAATGCTTTTGAAGAGTATTATATAAATTATAAAACAACTTTAACGGAATCGCTACAACCTTTTTTAAAAATTCCTACACCCTCTTTAAGTTCTCAAAATGAACAAGTTGGCGATAATCAAGACATAAAGAATTGCGCAATTAAATTACCAACTATTCAGATACCTACGTTTACCGGCAGATATGAAGAGTGGCAAACATTCTATGATTTATTTTACTCACTTATACATGAAAATAAACGTTTGTCGTCGGTGCAAAAGCTACACTACTTAAAAAGTAATTTGTCGGGAGAACCGGAAGTATTATTACGCAATTTTTCTATAACTGAAGCTAATTATGAAGAAGCCTGGAACCAGCTGGTTAAAAGATATAACAATAAAAGAAATAATTGTAATTCAATAATGAAGATTTTATTTACATAAAAACATATGCATTCCGAATCGGCGCATTCGATAAAGGAGTTGGTTGATACAACATCCACGTGTTTAAAGGCTCTAAACAATCTCGGCGTGAAAACTGAAACCTGGGACATAATAATAAGTTATTTAGTTGTGTCAAAATTAGATGCGGAGTCTGTAAAACAATGGGAACAAAAAATTGGTACTAGCAATGATCTACCCCAATGGTCAGAATTGAGAGAATTTCTTAAAACACGGTTTAGAACTTTAGAAATGATTGATAGTAATAAAACCAGAATTGCACATTCGAAGTTTACTAACGAAGGAAAAAGAAAGGAGTTCAAATGTGCATTATGCAGCGACGAACACTATCTTTATAACTGCAAGAAATTCGGTGATATGTCTGTTAAGGACAGACATGAGTTTGTACAGACAAATAAATTATGTTTTAATTGTTTGGCACCATCGCATCCTGTTAACAAATGTCGGCAGTCCTCGTGTTGTAGAAGGTGCGGGCGGCGGCATCACTCCCTTTTGCATTACGAGAGAGAAGAGGCGGCCGAAAAATCCAGTGACGGTATAACAACTAGTACAGGTATGACGCACAACCTGTCTGGAGGTAAGCCTAATTGCGTAGCCCATAATGAACATGTTTCAACCCATTTTTCTAGAGAATGTCTTAATTCTAATAATGTGTTATTAGCTACGGCTAAGGTATTAGTAGAGAGTAAAAATGGCTGTCAGTATATTTTAAGGACGTTGTTAGATCAGGGGTCTCAAGCGTCATTTGTTACCGAATCAACTGTACAACTATTAAAACTTACGCGTAAATCAGTGAGTGGTTGGGTGTCAGGGGTAGTAAGGGATACAAAGAGAATAAAACACATGGTTTCGTTTACCGCTAAATCATGTCACAATCCCAAGGCATTAGTTAAAGTAAATGCGTATGTATTGCGTTCATTAACAACCCTGCTACCTACTACTAATTTAAACAGCCCCGAGTGGGCCGAGATAGATAAGCTAAATTTAGCTGATCCAGAATTTACAAAACCAGGGGGAATTGATATTCTTCTTGGTGCTGAAGTATACAGTGATGTTTTACTGGACGGCATTATGAAACACCCCACATATAATTTATTAGCTCAAAATACAGTGTTAGGGTGGGTATTATCAGGTAGGATGTCACATACATCAACATCAACAGAAAAACATAATATAACAAGCTTATATGTTCAATACAAAGAATATGAAATGCTTAAATTATTTTGGGAGTTAGAAAATGAGCCAAACACAGTACAGAAAAGATTATCTAGAGAGGAAGAAATATGTGAAGAATTTTATGAAGCAACGACAACTAGAGACAATGAAGGAAGATTTATAGTGAAATTGCCTATGAAAAGCGATAGTCCTAAGTGTCAAAATGGAGGATTTATGGAAATAGCAGCCAGAAGATTTAAACTTCTAGAAAAGAAATTTGATAAAAATAATAAATTTTGTGAAGAATATCATAGCGTTATGAATGACTACATAAGCTTAAATCATATGGTGCAGGTGTCTTCCAGTGATATAGATAATCCTAAAAGTGTATATCTGCCTCACCACGGTGTTGTCAGAGAAGACAAAGATACAACGAAACTTAGAGTAGTTTTTGAAGCCTCGTGTAAGGGTGTAAACAACACTTCTTTAAATGAAGATCTGCTAGTGGGTCCTAAGTTACAGCAAGACTTACGTCATATACTAATGAGGTGGCGGGTACACAGAATTTGTATAACCGCTGATATCGACAAAATGTATAGAATGGTGCGTGTAGCAGATGAAGATACAAATTACCAGAGACTGTTATGGAGATCATCGCCTACAGAACCAATCACTCATTATAAATTATTGCGATTAACATTCGGTACGGCCTGCGCACCATACCTTGCTGTAAAGTCATTACAAAAGCTGGCGGATGATGAAAGCTTAAAATTTCCGGTTGCGGCTAAAATTACAAAGAGTGACTTTTATATGGATGATTTGTTGTCAGGGTGTGATACTGTGGATAAAGTCATTCTATTATACAATGAAATGAACAAAATGTTGAGTTTGGGAAGGTTTGAGCTACAAAAGTGGAGTAGTAATAATGAAAATGTGTTGAAATACATAGGTGAAAATAAACAAAGTGGTCATGAACTTCCTCTCAAACTCGGCAGTTTGGTTAAAGTACTAGGTGTTAATTGGAATCGTGTTACTGATGGTTTTGTATATTCTGTCAATTTATTAGAACCTAAAGAACATGTAACAAAACGTCAAATTCTTTCTGAGGTAGCCAGACCATATGATCCGTTAGGATGGATAGCACCAGTTATTGTGATAGCAAAAATTATCATACAAAAATTATGGGTAGCAAAATTAGAATGGGATGCCACAGTAACTGGAGAGATTTTAACTGAATGGCTACGTTTCAGAGAAAATTTTTATTAATATTAGACAGGTTACGATACCACGGTGGTTACATAGTTCTCAGGCTTCTAGATTAGAGTTACATGCATTTGTCTCAGGCAGCGTATGCTGCGGTGGTTTATATTCGCGTTGTTGAAGAAGGCAGAGTGTATGTTAACTTGATAACAGCTAAAACTAAAGTAGCCCCTATTGAGAAGCGAATCACAATACAAAGACTAGAGCTCTGTGGTGCAAACCTTGCGGCGAAATTGATTTATGAAACAGCTCAAGTAATGAACATACCCAAAGAAAATATGTACGCATGGACAGATTCTACTATTGTCCTAGCTTGGCTGAAAGGTGGGGCAAATCGGTGGAATACTTTTGTCAGCAACCGCGTGTCTGAGATATTGTCCATTCTAGACTTCACGCAGTGGGGTCATCTCACTACTGACACAAACCCGGCTGATTGTGGGTCTAGAGGTTTACAGGCCCCCGATTTGTTGAGCAAATCTCTGTGGTGGAATGGCCGAAATTGGTTGTCTGCACTAGAACTAAATTTAGAGTTACCTTATGTAGAGGATACCCAGGAAGAAGAGAAAGTAAGAGTTTTGACTGCTTTATTACAAACTGAAGAAGAATTAATTTGGACAAAATTTTCTGAATTATCTAAAATGTTAAGAATTATTTCGTATAGAAGATGGTTAAATGTAAAACAAAAGGGCGATTTAAAATATTCTACACAGTTTATTACTACAGAGGAAATCAATAAAACTTTACAAGTTTGTATAAGGCAAGTTCAAAATATAGCATTTAATCAAGAAATAAAACAGTTAAAGTCTAAAAAATCCGTTTTTAAGAAGAGTCAGATCCATAATCTTTGTCCATTTTTAGATGAAAATGAGATTTTAAGAGTTACCGGACGTAAACAGCAGTCCCATGTTGGATTTAATACTCAACATCCAATAATATTACCTGCTAGGAGTCATCTTAGTAGATTAATTATTATTGATGCTCATGAACGAACGATGCATGGTGGCCCACAAATAATGCTTAATTATTTGAGGTCTAAATACTGGATATTACGGGCTAAGGATCAAGTAAAGAAATGTTACCGAGGGTGCGTTACATGTATAAGATATTCCAAAAACAATTCCGTTCAATTCATGGGTCAATTACCTGAAGTAAGATTAAAATCTAGTAGACCTTTTAGATCCGCTGGTGTGGATTATGCAGGACCCATTAATATAAGATTCTCTCCCGGCAGGGGAGCTAAATCCTACAAAGGGTATATTTGCCTTTTTATTTGTATGGTCACCAGGGCTATACACTTGGAGGCTGTGACAGATATGACTGCCAAGGGCTTTGTTGCGGCTTTCAGGCGCTTTACGGCGAGAAGAAGCCATTGGCAAGATCTCTATAGTGACAATGGCACTAACTTTGTTGGAGCTGATAAGCAGCTTAAATATATGTTTGACAGTGCCAAGTCTAGCATACCAAATGAGATATCAGAGTTGTTAACTTTAGAGCGCACTACGTGGCATTTTATACCTCCTCTTGGGCCCAATTTTGGAGGGCTGTGGGAGGCCGGTATACGTAGTACAAAGAACCATCTAAAGAAAGTAATTGGAGATAGTACACTAACATATGAAGAGCTTACTACTATGCTTTCACAGGTTGAAGCTTGTTTAAACTCGCGGCCTATAACTTTATTAAGTGATGACCCCAGTGATCCACTTCCTCTGACACCCGGCCACTTCCTGGTTGGCGAACCTTTAGTTAATGTAGCTGATGAATCGTATACCATATGTAAAAATATTGCTTACCTTGAAAGATGGAAGTTAGTACAAAAAATGGTCACCGATTTTTGGAACAGGTGGTACAAAGAATACTTAGTTATACTTAATCAAAGGCACAAATGGACAAAAAACCAAACTGAACCACAAATCGATGACGTTGTCATTGTAAAGGAAGACAATATACCACCTAGTAAATAGTTGTTTGGTCGTATTGTACAAAAACATGTCGGACCTGATCACCTTACCAGAGTTGTCTCCATTAAATGTAGAAATGGTATCCTTATGCGGCCTATGAGTAAGGTCTGTGTTTTATCTAAATATAATAATACAGAGTAAAAAATATGTATTTGATGTTAACCTCTTTCTGTTTTTTTTTTTAATATACTTAAATACTTACAAGTGCTTACAAACTTGTGCTATTTAGTTATAGTTATAATATTATAGTAAATTTAGTATGTACTAGTTAGAAATATAAAAGAGTGATAATGTATTTACGTTTATATTAAGAACGTTCATATCTTTAGTTAAGTACAACTATTTAAGTTTTAACTAGTTTCATATTAAAGGACTGCGTCCTTTGGGGGGCGGAATGTTCACGCGACTAACATATCATGTTTGTAAATCTAAGTTCAACCTATTTTGTGACCAGTCGTCACTAAATATTTGCAACAGACGCACGTTCGTTTAACTAAAAATCCTGCCAAAGTGAAAACCCACCTTATCGCCGTGATCAATTGTGTACTTTCCAACTCAAAAGGTTAATTTCTATTTAATTCGATAGAACTATGTCCTTATAACAAAGAAATCAATTGGGTGGAAAATCAGACTTATAGTTTAATAGATTAGCGCGTTCAGCTAAACAAACAAAAAACATTTTCAGCTTTATAGCTAATATTATGTGTAGTCACTGTGCGTATAACTCGTTTTGTTCCGAGACACTTCGGAACGTTAATATAATTGTAAATAGTTATGAAATTATTTATTATTTATTGAAAAAAAAAGACACGCTTAAACATTTTAAAATATTTATTTTATCTAAAATTTCACCATTGTTTTTTTAACAATAATAAAGAGACAGAAAAGATATCTGGGTGATGATTGAAACCCTCAGCAATGAAATTGACATTGACACAACCGACTAGCAATATTAACACACCAATTTCTGAGTTCAATGGAATGTATATAACATGGAATTCCAACATGTGTAGATTTAATTAAATGAATCCTTTTAACTTGTTGATTAACAGATATGATAAAGGGGAAAATCTAATATAAAATTATTGCCTCTGTTGAATTTTGCGCCAATAATGTTATTTGATGCGGGTAAAACAATTCTAACTGAGAGCTGTGACAGTTTGCAGGGGTGTACGTAATGTAATTTTGCATGTGTCAACGACGCGTCAGGCCCGTTTTGTCACCCACACGGTGGCACATGGCCCGACGTGGCAAGTGTACACCATAATTGTTTTGAGATTATCACTCGTCTTCCTCGTGCGATAAGTATTCGCGTGAATAACACGAAACATTAACTAACTGGTAATTGCAGTTAGTTTATAACTAACTCGAAAAAGTAAATAAAGAATGTTTATTAGTCATATAGTAGTATTCAGTATTTAAACCACTTCATTTTTACTCGCCTACGGCTAATCCAAAAGGGTATGCTTTTTTATTCCACCATTTTCATAGGCCTCCATAGCCATCAACGCTGGCACTGCAACAATCATCTAAAATAAATGCTGTGGCCAGATACATATATATCACCTACGCTACAGGAATGAATGAGGTGCCAATATACTTGTAGCAATTCACCATATTATATTCGTAACAATTCTCCGGGTGACATTAATTTTTATCAACAGTTTTGCGTAGTTCCTTATCTTATATTATTCTTCCGTCTCTTTTCTGTTCTGTAATTAAACAATACAAATGTATTGCATGAAAAAATCTGTAATTAGTAAATAGTAATGTTTATTTTCCATCCCATGCTTGCCTATAAGATATTGCCTACGAACGATAAGGTCGCTTGTACCTATGTACATATTTAGCTAGTTTTACTAGCTACATAGCGTAGGTTCAAAGAAAAATAATAGTTAGGGCTTAGGCCCTAACTGTGTTTTTCTTTTCTTCTGGTGTACAATAAAGTCATTATTAATATTATTATAGCCTTGAAATTAACCAGATACATATTTTTCTGATACTTCATACTGTAATTTAATTTGATATTATTTCTATAGTTCCCATTGCAAGCTTCTTTGATTTTTGGCTGTTAACGACAACAACTAGCCACAAATGTTTGCTTACATCAAAATCGATATGTGCGCATGTCATGTTTTTTTCCACTTTTTAGGGTTCCGAAGTTCATAACTCGGAACCCTTATAGATTCGTCATGTCCGTCTCTCCGTCCGTCCGTCCGTCTGTCCGTCCGTCCGTCCGTCCTCGACTTACCGTCCAAACGGTAAGTGCTAGAAAGATGAAAGTTTGCATGAATACGTGTTGTAATTACGTCGACAAAGTGCTACAATAAAATTATGAAAAATAATTTTATTTGGGGTACCTCCCCTACACGTAAAGTGGGGATGTTTTTTTTTCTCGAGGCTACCCCATCGTGTGGGGTATCATTAGATAGGTCTTTTAAAAACAATAAAGGGTTTCCTAGACGATTTTTTGATTTAAGTATCCGTTTGCGAGATATTTCACTTTAAAGGGCACTTTTTTGTAAAAACAGGGCGTCCCCCCCCCCCTTCTAAAAGCTAAACGGCTGGCTCAAAAAATCTGAAAAAAATCGTGATGGTGGTCCATCTAATGAACTTTGAAGGAAAACTATAACCGATTAGATGACTTTCTTAGTTCAGGAGTTATAAAGGCTTATATGGTAAAATGCGCTCACTTGGAAAACGTCATACAAAATTAACGTATTAATACGTAAACATAACAATTATCTATTGGATACGATTTTAAATCCACATACCATTATAAGTGACTGAGGAACCCTTTCCTGTGCGTGGCCTGACACGCACTTGGCCGATTTTTTTACTGTATCTTGTAATATTTATATGAAAGATACTCAGTGGCAGCAATCTAATTTTGCTTTAAGTGCTTTATGGCAAACAATCAATCATATCTGCACAATGTAAGGGTTTTGGTAAGGGAGTGATGCTGCAGTTTTACCCAATAACACTTCAGGGTTGTATTTGTGGCACCGGCTGAGAGCCTTCCGCCTGGAAATAAACTACCGTGGCCAATCTGGAGGTCTTTAAATAGACTTCGGACCCAAGTTGGTCGAAGCAAAGAAGACCTGTTTAGGTGGGGATTTTCGGCCGGTGATGATCTCAGCTGTTTGTGCGGTGCAATCCAAACAATGTCCCATCTTCCATCGTGCCCTGCGTGCCCAGACACCTGCACGCAGGAAGACCTAATGGCTGCCACCGATAACGCCATCAAAGTGGCCGCGTTCTGGGCTGAAAAAATATAATTTCCCCGACACGTTACGTTTGCCATCGAAACGCTAAGAAGAAGAAGAAGGGTTGTATTATGTTGGTGTGTAGAACCAAACAAACTAAAAGAAATAAATGACAATGAAATCTAAAAACGTTAACTCAAATATCACTTAGAAATTCATCATCATCATTTGCCTGCCCTTATCTTAATTTTATTATTACTATTATTATTTAGGGTCACAGTATGGTTTATCCTTCAGCCTTCCATTCTACTCTATCACTCGTTATTTCACTCCCCTTAGCTCCCTTCCTAGATATATCTGCTTTCAAACAATCCATCCACTTTTTTCCTATCCATCCGATTCACACCACACATCTCAGCTTTCTTAATGGACCAATTTTCTGAACCTTAGAGAACCGCAGATCTGATGATATTTTTACAAACTTGTCCTTTAATTTTAAATGTAATCTGGGGTCACAGGTTGTCCCCGTTCCCTGCTGCCACCACATCCATCCCGTATTGAATCGGCGCTTGTTACCATTAGAAAAATTGAGTTTTTATTATATAATGAGGCTTATATAACGTGTATCATAACCTTCAAATAATGTTATCGTTGTATTATTATGTACTGCTAAACAATAAGAATTATGCATATGTAAAACTCGCCAGTGAATAAAAACAATTTTATGAGTATTAAATTGTTTTATGGGAATGAACTATTGAACTTTTCTAAACTAAATAGGAACAAGTCGGCAGCAAAAGCTTTGCTACTACACTAATTTTATATACCTGATGTCCGTATTACATAATGGTTGTCTGGAAGAAATCACCTTGAACTATAATTTATACATGTTATATAGCCAATCGTTATACTTTCTTACTTTGTAACTTATCTTTTATATTGATTTGCTTTCCGTATACATTAGAAAATAAAAAGGGTAATTATTTTATGGCAATATCTTAGGTTAGAACCAGCAGTTGAACCTTCAAAAAATTCATACAAATATTGTAAGGTCGTATATAGCTCTTACACTTTCACGGCTGTTACACTTTTGAGATGGAGATATACATAAGCTACTTTTTTTACGATAACCGATATACACACGGGCGGAGCTGAGAGCAAAAGCTAGTGACAATATATATACTTCTTTCCTAACTGATTTTATCATAATTTATTCCTATAATGACTACTTTCTTTGGATTTTACTAATCGTCCGGGAGAGTAAAGTGGGCTCGTAGAACCTCAGTAATCAAACGACCTTTGCTACTCTATAACGGTTCTCACGTAGTTGTAACGTGTGTAATAATGTTTCAACATAAGCCACGTCAGTAACATTACACCTAATTACGACAAGCAATGTCATTCGTCAGGATGTTCACGATTTAACATGGTTGCAATTTTCTTATACACCATGCTAAAGTTAATTCAGATCTATTTTAAAGTAATTGTACTTGGACTCGATTTCAAGTTTCACATTGGCGTCACTAAAGGTTATGGTTATATCTATCTTTTCGAGTATAGATTGATAGATATTTCAAATAATAATCGTGTAATTTCATCCAGTCAATGTCAAATGTCAAAGATTGACCAAAAAAGCAGCCAAGTGCCATTCGGACTCGCCCATGAAGGGTTCCGTATCAGCAAGTAACATCATATAAAAGTTCTTGTAGTTCGTTGTAACTTTCATAGATTTTTTAATAATAGTGTTTTGATTGGATGAAAGGTAAATTGCGTGTTACGATTTATGACGTATTAAAAAAAAACTACTCACTAGATCTCGTTCAAACCAATTTTCGTTGGTAGTTTGCAGGGTAATGTACTACATGTATTTTTTTTAGTTTTATCACTCTCTTATTTTAGAAGTTAGAGGGGGGGGGGGGACACATTTTTCCACTTTGGAAGTGTCTCTCGCTCAAACTATTCAGTTTAGAAAAAAATGATATTAGAAACCTCAACATCATTTTTGAACACCTATCCATAGATACCCCACATGTATAAGTTTGATGAAAAAAAAATTTTTGAGTTTCAGTTCCAAGTATGGGGACCCCCAAAATGTATTGTTTTTTTTTCTATTTTTATATAAAAATTTTAATGCGGTTCACAGAATACATCGACTGACCAAATTTCAACAGTATAGCTCTTATAGTTTCGGAAATAATTGGCTGTGACATACGGACGGACAGACAGACAGACAGACAGACAGACAGACAGACTTGACGAATCTATAAGGGTTCCGTTTTTTGCCATTTGGCTACGGAACCCTAAAAATCCCTATAGTCTTCCAGGACTCTGTTGAAAGTTGGTGTCTACAGAAATAATAAAAACCCCTTCTTCCTTTTACGTATAGGGTAAATAAAGCTCAAGCTTCGTAAACCCACAGTAAATTATAATGAAACATCCAGAACGTGGCGAAGACAAAATGGAAAATTAATTTATTTTTCTTTAAATTAGGGTCCGGTCATTTCATAAACATTCACTAGAGCGGTACTCAAAAATTGGCAGATTTGTTTTGTCATTAAATATTCCGTGCGATTGAATATGGAATATTGCATAGTATGGAACTTCCACAGAAAAACTGTAAGTCGGTCCTTTAATTAATGTTTTATCTTTAATAGACTCAATTTAAATATTCATACGAACATAAGTTGGACAATAATTCAACCTGTAGGTTGAATTATTGTATTTATTGTAAAACTAGCTTTCCGCCCGCGGCTTCGCCCGCGTGGAATTTGTATAAATCGCGCGACACGGTAAGGGTAGAATTAAACAATCTTACATGATTTTATGTTTGAGTATTATGTATAAGGAACTTCGACACAAACTTTCGTCCCCTATTTCAAACCTTTCTGCCTTTATTTTCGAGATAAAAAGTCATATGTCCTTTCCTAAGTTCAGTTCTATCTTCATACCAAATTTCATCAAAATCGGTTCAGTGGATTAAGCGTGAAAGCGTAACAGACAGTCAGAGAGACAGAGTTACTTTCGCATTTATAATATTAGTCGGGATTACACCATCGGAAAGTAGAGATTTCATCAAACAGAAAACACCCCAATTTTTTGAAAAAAGTAGATATTTTGACGGTTGAATTTTCGATATTAAGTCAAAATAGGGTAAAAAATAAATATTTCAAATCAAATAAATTACAGTGTATTCAGGACATGAAAAGGTAAGTTTTCACTAAACTTAGTTTAAAAATAATTTTATATGTGAAAGATAAAAATAAAAAACCAAAAACTTGGTTTTTTGAATTTTTCACATATAATTTGAGGTTATGTGAAAAAAAGTGTAAATAAAAAATCGGCCAAGTGCGTGTCAGACTACGCACAGGAAAGGGTTCCTCAGTCACCCTTAATGGTACGTGGATTTGAAATTGTATCCAATGGATAATTGTTATGTTTACGTATTAATGTGTTAATTTTGTATGACGTTTTTCAATTAAGCACTTTGTTGTAGTTAAGCCTCTATAACTCCTGAACTAAAAAAGTCATCTAATTCGTTATAGTTTTCATTTAAAGTTCATTATATGGACCACTTTCACGAATTTTTCCAGATTTTTTGAGCCTACCGTTTAGCTTTTAGAGGGGGGTGACGCCCTGTTTTTACAAAAAAATAGCTTTTAAAGTGGAATTTCTCGCAAACGGATACCTAAATCAAAAAATCGTCTTAACAACCCTTTAATATTTTTAAGAGACCTATATAATGATACCCCACATGATGGGGTAGCCGCGAGAAAAAAAAATCCCCCCTTTACGTGTAGGGGAGATACCCTTAATAAAAATATTTTTAATAATTTTATTGTGGCATTTTGTCGACGTAATTACAATACATATTCATGCAAAGTTTTATCTTTCTAGCACTTACCGTTTGGAGTAAGTGGTAAGTCGAGGACGGACGGACGGACAGACGGACGTGACGAATCTATAAGGGTTCGAAGTCTTAAACTTCGGAACCCTAAAAAGTTGTAGAATTTTTAATTACCTACAACTTTGCCATTTAACTTTTTTCCGCAGGACTTGTAGTTTTGCCGGAAATCGAGATAAACCGATTTTTACCCTTTGTCTATATATATAAAAATGAAACCCGTTTTCCTTGGTCACGGCATCACGCGTGAATGGCTGGACCGATTTCACTAATTCTTTTTTTGTTGTATTTGTTATTATTAGGAGAAGGTTCTTACGGCAAAAAATATTAAGAAAATCTCTCAGACATATTGAAAAATATACATTTAATTCTGCATATTTTAAAAACGCGCGTAACGAATGTCAATTCACAGCCATTGAGTGACGTTGAATTGGCGGTACGAAGTTCGCGGGGTCAGCTAGTTTTATATATTTAGCCATCCAAAGTGACTCTACCCTGCCTGATGGAAAGCATGAGCAGAATCCAAGAGTCGGGGCTACCACACTTGCTGCGAATGCAGACAATAATGTATGGCGGCCCACACTATGGCGGCTTAGTGAGATGCTTTTTCACGCCCCGCATAAAGGACCCGAAAACCTCCCCCCTACCCCTTCCCGACCTCAGATCACCCGTTAATTATTTTTCCTTTCATTTTTATAATATTTTCCTCCTTTTCCAATAGGTTTCATCCTACTATAATTTTATTTGTTTTCAAAAATTATCTACCCAAGTCTACTGGTCTGTATGTCATTTACAAACTATCATTATGGTTGCCATGTAAGTGTGTTATTGCCTAGCAACCTGTGAACTTTTGACAGGAGATAAACAGTGATACATTTTGATATCTACGATTTATGTATTTTTATAATCACCTAGCTTTGGCCTTTGTATCTCGATTATTGCAGTAAAAAGTAGCCTATGTCCTTTCCCAAGTTCAGTTCTATCTTCATACCAAATTTCATCAAAATCAGTTCAGTGGTTTGGACGTGAAAGCGTAACAGACAGACAGACAGACAGAGTTACTTTCGCATTTATAATATTAGTAGGGATTAGTATTTAAGATAAAATTTGATTATTGACATCAGAATTAACCCCAAAATGCAACTATGCACCTCTGGGACACGATCACACGAGCCAAGAGTCACTATGCACTCCGTTATAATCTCCCCCGTTTGTCTAAGTGGGTGGCTGCAATGAACCCGCCTTAGCACTTTATAATGAGGTCCCCAGGCGAGCTCCTTTTCCACACTACATATCCTTGTCTCCGACACATAAATATTATGTATGCCTCACCGACACGTCTCTCGGCATCATATTACCGTGACACTAACATGTTTGCACCCTGGCCCATTTTACCCAGAGCTTTAAATACAAAGGTTTGGATATAGGATAATATTTCATCCCTACATATTTCATCATCCATTAAATCTTGATAACAACTAAGAATTGAACATATTGTTTTTTTTGTTTATAATCAACGATTATATAATGCACAAACTTTACACCTCTTTATAATATTAGTATAGACTTGCAACGATTTACCGAACATCCAGCTGCCCTCTTGCAATAAATGTTGCCTAATAAATATCCTTAAATTTTATGGCATGTTAAAAACATATATACAACGACAATCTACACAAAATTATCTGGGATAAGGAATGTAGGAACCTTGTAAAAATATCATTGAATTTAAAAAAAAATTAAAAATATATTGTAAAAACCATAAATATACTGTGAAATTTCACCGGAAATATAAAGATAACCGTATTTAAATTTAAATTCATAATCAAATTCCAACGATAGAATATACAACGCCGTCGTTCCCCCACTCATAAAAATATATTAACTCCTATAAATTTAGCATCGTCAGCGATTTATTTGTCGCTTAAGCGATACGCTCTCATAGGTCGTAAACAGGGCTCATCAAACTGGGCCGGATTATTGCCGACATGCACGACCGTATAAAATGAAGCTTTCCTTTATAACAGTGAAAAGAAATGACGCCGCAAAGAGTCAAGAGGCTCTCAAACACGGTCTCTGTCTTCGCAGAGCATAACGGAGCAGTCGTTCTTCAATAAATCAATTCCAATTTAAAACGAATGTTTTTGACATGAATATTGCTAGAACGGGCTGGCTGCCATATCGTGTCGGCAAGCCAAGTGATAATTTAGAGTTACGAAATCGAATGTCTCCACGTAAAATCGACTTATTTTAATAAAAGATAAAATCAAATGTAAATTTGAATTGAATAATATTCCATGTAAAAGAAATGATAGGAAAACATCGTTTGTGATGGATGTTCCCGTCGCTGAAGCGATTCGACTATACATATTTGACGTAACGCGATATAGGAGCCGAAATGCATTAACATTCACGCTGACTCACTCAACGACTAACAATATCGAGATCAAAGATAAAATATGTATTGGTGGTGTTTGATTAACCATTATAGAAATGGAATGACGTAAACACTTCCTATTCACAGTTACGCGCTTTAGGAAATAGTATAAGTTGTAAGATAAATAACCTCAGAGACATGGTGAAAACATTGTCTAACTCAGAAGTCAGAATTCACGAGCCAGCGGAAACTTTAGAACTCGGGTGAGACTAACGACTGTTTCACTAAAAAGAAGAAATTCTTTTAATTCAATTTTGTTTGAAATATTTCACAAGTTTTAACATTGGAATAAAATCATATTCTATTTGATTTTCAAGAATCAAAAGTAGGTTACACCGTCTCTTTTCTAACCTTTGACATGGTTTTCTGTCCTATTTTAAATAATATTTTCATACATTTTAAAGAAAATCAACATAGACTAATTGCTTATTTAATTGACTTTGTTAGGGGTATTAAGGTCATTCTGATTTTGATTACGATTCTTATATATTATATTTAATTTACAAGATTTTTTTTACACAAGAACAAGGGATTTTGCTACACTTGAGTAGGCTGGAATATGTGGAAAGGATGAAAGACTAAAATGCTGATAAAGCCGATGTTTGTAGCCCAAAGAAGACTTGTTAAAAACACCCGTTACCATGCGACCGTGTAAGAAATGTCTGATAAAGCTGGAAAAGAAGCTAACAGAGTCTAGATAAATGGCACTCCATCGTCTCTGCCTTCGCAGGACACAAATATATCATGAGCGGATCTATGTAATTTAACGCATATATTCTTTGAAGAAATAACTCACATATGTATGAAACACATTTGTAACAGTGTTTCTGAACTGCATGTATGTATTCCAAATTAAATAACTAGCCAAAATGATCATGCAACTTTAAATGAATTATATAACGTCTTTATCTTCTTTTTTCGGACAACAGAAAGCGTTTATCACTCGAAATGCGTGTTCCATGTGCAGAATGAAAAAAACGGTTCATACTTCTAAAAACGAAAATCACAAAAATAATATATATTTTTAAACATGTTGTTACATGTCATTTGCAATTCTAAAATATTACCATTTTTCGTTGCACCATATATCTTATAAACCATCTGCCTGAACCATATTTAAGCATAGTTGAATTGTTTTCTAAGGATTAAGCAAACATCTACGTTATAATCAAAACGAGACATTTACAACAATGTTGTTTAAACAGCACTAAAATTTTATACATTATGCTCGTTGTCTTCATCTCACGATCAACTATGTCCTTCTGAAATTATGTCCGTCATAAACATAGATTAAACATTAATCCAAACAAGCCATTATTTCGTTAAGTACCTAATAACTTACCTGACAAAGGAGAATGACAGCTTAGGACCTGTGGCTTGTGGCGCCACTAATTGTACGTACATTCTTGTAATAATTTACGAGCTTTATAAGAAGGCTTGAGAATCAAATTTCCTTAATTTATGTAAATGTTTTTGAAATAATTTAAAATATTGAGTTTGGGTTGAAATCAACCAATTTTCAAGTGGTATGTTGAACAACCTAAAACTTTATAATTACTAAACGAAGATCACAAATTCACAACAATAGTTTTGTGAATTAATTCGGAATGTTACTGAAACATTAATAACATAGGAAAATTACAGTGAAATAATCCACTTACATGTTTGACATATATCAATGTAGAGACCGTACATCCGTTATCACACTTCCATTATATACTTACAAAACAATTCAGTAAAAAGAATAAACCTCTTTTTATGAAACTAATTTGTGGTTAATATTATACATAATGCATGCGTAAACTATTATGTAAGCGAGAAATGTAAATCTGATTTTCAAATAGAGATTTTAGAACAAACAAAGTCAGTAACGTAATGTTTTGAAAGTACCTTAAAAGGCCTAATTGAAAGTAAAATCTTTTTGATTTTGGTTAATATATTACTTTTGGAAGTCTCACTGGACGATCGATGCGATTCATACTTTTTTGGTTTATCTGCTGAAATATGTTTTATGTATAAAGGCATATGTATGTCCTACAATGCTTTTTTGTAAGCACTTGACTGCTTACATTTTACATAAATAAATGTGACTGACAAATTACAATGTTATGACATAAATATAAAAAATAAATGTCCTTATATTTTCGTGAAGTATCAAATTTGAGCGGTTCATAGTCTCGTTAAAACAAATATTACAGCTACGTTAACCTTTTCTAAAATTATTATTGCGAAAGTAACTCTGTCTGTTAATCTGTCTTTCACACCAAAACTACTGAACTGATTTAAATGAAACTTGGTACACAGATAATCTAGAACCTGAGAAAGAACTAGGCTATTTTTCCCGCAATTGTTTACTCTTTAGGTAAACTATATCTCTTTGTAATATGATATAAATGTAGTATGTTCCATTACAAGCTCATGCAATCGTCAGTCAATTCTAAAAGTCGAAAGTGTGTGTGACGAATGGCTGTCAGTGATTGATGACCAATCGACATTAGACCGATACCCTGATTGACCGTCAATCATACCCGAGAGTTTGTAAAAAATATAAGTATTTACTTAAAATTATTAGATTTTTTAAAATTTCTATGGCAACTTACGATGTACGAGTATGTAGATATGTTATGTTAGATAATTAGTCCGGTCTATTTAAGCCTAAAATCAGGAGGAAGGTTACATAAATTCCCATAAAGCTGAATATTGGCATAGTTGTTCAAAACATCATTATAAAGAAAATCTCAAAAGTCCTCATCGTTCCGAGGTGTGCTAAAAATTTGGCACGGGGTCAAAGGTCAAAAAAATGAGTTTTTTGCGATTTTTAGCGAAACGGTGAGTTTTTTTGCAAAATTACTCCAGTACAAAATTGTAGATCACGAAATTCTCTACAAAAAATATATCCATAATTTTTTTCCTAAAAGCCACCATTTTGGAGATATAACGTTCCGAAAAGTTGGATCAGTCGTAATCCCTCTATTTTGCACACGTACGCCACATATGAAAGTCACTAAAGGTGTAATAGAACTAAAATAAGTTCGCTATTATTTATTGTAACTTGCTTATGTAAAATATAAGTTAAACTACGAGAATCTCAGGTATAATGAAACCCCGTTCCTAAATTTGTACGTCAGTATAACCTTGGGATAACATCTGTTGTTGGTGAGGATGTTGATTTACTCGTCTTGCTTACTGCTCGAACTCCAACTGAAAAAATTATTTATTTTTTTAAACCCGGAAAAGCCCAAAATCAATCGGAAATATATTCATCAAACAGTTTATCCAATTTTCCTAAATGTCAAAATCATGTATTGTTTCTACACGCAATAACTGGCTGCGATACGACATCTGCTTTTTACAGGAGAGGAAAAACAACAGTTTTCAAAATGTTTGAAAAAAAAGATTTACTACAATGTGCTGAAGTTTTTAAAAATAGTAATTCAACTCAACAACATGTTATCACCAACGGAGTTCAATTTCTTCTTGCTATGTACGGAGCCCCCAAAAAAACCACTTGCTTAGATAAGTTGCGATACACATCTTTCGTGAAAAATACGCGTAATAAAAAACAAGTCAACTTAGCTTCTCTTCCTCCAACCTCAGTAGCTGCTCATCAACATCTGTTTCGGGTATATTACCAAGTTCAAGTGTGGCTTGGTAATCAGCTGGACCCTAAAGACTGGGGTTGGAAGTTGATCGACAATACACTAGAGCCAGTTCAAACTTTACTTCCACCAGCACCTGAGAAACTTCTCAACACAATATTTTGCAACTGCAAGAAAGGGTGTAGTGCAAAATGTGGTTGCAGAAAAGTTGGACTGTTTTGTTCCCTGGCATGCACACACTGTCAAGGCCGATCATGCTCGAATGTTGAGTCACCAACTCTTGAAGATTCGTTTGATACCGATCAGGAATCGCTATTGGGGCAGTTTACGTGTGAAATAGAACAAGAAGAAGAAGAACAACAAGAGGATGAACAGGAAGAAGAAGGAGAAGAAGATCAAGAAGAAGAAGAAACAGAAATCTTGGACAGTTATGAATCAGACGACTAACTTTTTATTTTAAGTACTTTATTTAATTACACCGCCGTTGTTTTTGCCCACTATAATATATAATATTATTTTGCAATAGTTTTAAAACATATAAAATCTCAGCAGACCCGTGGAATAGGCCTACTGGGGAAACCACGTTAAAAAAAACGCGCTTTGTACACTACCTCATAGGTGGCGTGGAAACGTGTGCAAAATAGAGGGATTACGACTGATCCAACTTTTCGGAACGTTATATCTCCAAAATGGTGGCTTTTAGGAAAAAAATTATTGATATATTTTTTGTAGAAAATTTTGTGATCTACAATTTTGTACTGGGGTAATTTTGCGAAAAAACTCACCGTTTCGCTAAAAATCGCAAAAAACTCATTTTTTTGACCATTGACCCCGTGCCAAATTTTTAGCACACCTCGGAACGATGAGGACTTTTGAGATTTTCTTTATAATGATGTTTTGAACAACTATGCCAATATTCAGCTTTATGGGAATTTATGTAAACTTGAATGTGTAAATAGACCGGACTAAATGTGTTGGTGAAATTTAAATGATATTATATTTATTTAATCTTCGTTCGCCAAAACCGAGTTAACGAATTGACTGTCGATCGGGTCTCCATACATTGTCTTTTTAACTATTATAACTAACAAGTAACAAAAAAATAACCAAACTATTTTTGGATATAAACAAAAAATTTTTTTCAAAAAGACAGACAGAGTTACTTTTGCATTTATTATATTATATTGGTTATTATATGGATAGAGTGAATTGCTAATAGTAATAGTAACAGCAACGTTTCGCCCGGTTCTGCCATTTCTACGTAACTATCACTCACAAGTTTATCTCATAAGTCATGTTGTTAGCGCGCTCACAATTCCTGGTAGCTTATTATACTAACATCTAATTGTATTAGCCATGAACGTAGTTTCTCTCTAACTGCACGTAGCAGACTTCACTCATGAATCATGAACTCATGTCAAATAATTATGGAACGTGTAAATAGTTCACGTTACAAGTTCTATCCAAGCTGTAAAACATATATAGTGATTATTTATTTTAGTCCTTCATATAAACTACAAAGAGTAAACTATCGTGTCGGAAAAAAAACTATAAAAACCTACTTAAACTTAGTCAAGAAGCCCTAAGCTCAAAGCCTACTTTACTTAGTCTACACCCGGGAGAAGGTGATATCAACCAGGAGAACAAAGTGAAATAAAACGTTTGTTGTCATCTCCAATACACAAAGCGTTTAAAGCGTAAGCAACAGCGGTCAGTACCTAGATGGGTAACCGTTCGTCACTTTATGAGCGTTTCTGTGATTCGGGGGTCACGTTAAGGTCGGTCTCGGTTGCTATCGTAAGATAACAGTCGTGAAGCTTGGTTTGAAGCCTTTGGGCGGCTTAAAAATATCCAACGGTAAGATTAAAAACATTCATCCCTAAAGATCCGTGGTTTTATAGGAAATGCTAAGGGAATACTACATTTCCTCCATATTAAGATTAACCTATGTGTTAAATGTAATTCGAGTTAAGAAAAGTGAACACTCAACCTATGAATGTCACCTTAATTAAAACTAAATAGATACATGAAGCAAAACTTAAAAGTAAGAAAAAGAAAAAATAAAAACCTATAGATTAAAGCATGTAAGCAGTGTATTATTATAACTAGTCATAAGATAAACCAGTAGAAAATTTAAGTTGAATCTAGTGTACCGTATTCCCGTATATAGACATATTATAGATAGTTTCCTCGTATAGAGTAACAAATTAAAAGAATATTAGAATAGTATTAGTGAGCACAAAGTGCAAGAAGACGAAAGTGAAGATATGATACAAGTAAAATCCGCTAACACAGGCTCCGATAATGTTGGAGGTGCAGAAAAAAAAACCTATAAATGTCGTAAGAGACGACTAAGGGACAAACTACTCAGAACAACAACCCTTTAATAATAATATATACTTGAAACATATTCTATACCGACCCGTTCTGGTCGGTGTGGCAGAAGTGGGACAAAACTTTCTTGCTTAAGAGAAACCTACGTCTTACATAGGAGTAATAACGGCACTTGATGATAATGTGTTAAGACAGTTAGTATTAGCCCGATTCGAGCTTGAAGAAATAAGTAATTATACAAAAGGGTTACTGATCTTGGAGATGGGAATATGCTCCTTTCCTTTAAACTAGAATAATTTGTTCTACAGATTAGTTGTGCGAAGAAAAAATCATAAATCAAAAATTCAAAAAAAATTCAAAATTGTTTATTGCTTCTTAAGTTTACATTGTGTGATTAGTATTTGGAGCTTCTCTTTAGGCAAGTAATGCCTGTGTTAAGAAGCTCCGCTCTTCCATAGCAAAGCAATATAAATTAGTTTTTAATCCAACATAACAATAACAAAAAAAAAATAGTAAGAAAAAATAAAAAAATAAACAAAGGAAAATGCATGTGCATGATATTCATGTTACCAAAACATATTTGAAAAAATAAATAAAAATAACAAATCAATTTTTTAATCAAAGGAATATTGTCTACAAATTGTGTGTGTGTGTGTGATTGTTAGAAGTTATATCGCGTTATCCGCGCATGTGTGTGATGATTGACTGAACTGAATTAGTGATATAAGGGCTTGTGTGGTGCAATGTGTGTGTGTGTGTGTTGTGCGTTTAGTATTTAGAAATGTAGCTGTAGGTGTAGTGTGGTGAGTGATTATTACTGGTGATTGTTTTACTTTTCCCATTATTCATTTCATGTATTCCAAGAGTGCCTCCGTGTGATCATACGTTAATGATCTTATCCAATCTGTTAAAGTTCTTTTGCAATCGTACTGTTTCTTTGGGTATATGTATACCTTATTGTTAATTCTGTAATAAAGTGTAGCCGATCGCTTACTGTATTGTCTCCCTGCAAAGACAGTTTTTGTCTGTGGAATTTGTGCAATTAGGTCTTTCCTTCTTTGAGATGTTTTGTTCGAATCAAATTTTAGAACTTTATGTATTTTTAAAACTGTTTGTATTATGTAAAGTTTCCTTACCGATAGCAAACCGCTAATCTGGTAAAGGTTTTCAGTAGGGTATCTTGATTTTTTAAAATACATGATCTTAATTAAGGCCCTTTGAAATCATTTCTAACGATATCGTCGAAGAATTCCGATAAACAGTAGGCACTCAAAAGATGGTAATCAGAAATCTTCACGTATTTACGTTAAATCATGCGGTATTGTCTAAAGTAATAGCAAAATAATGTGAGTGGAGGCTGATTGCCGAGTGCGACAGGTGCACGCCTCACTTGAATACTAAATAAGCACATGTATTACGTATGTGAGGTATACACGTATGATGTTCAGTTCTACATTCATTAGTAAGCGTTTTATTGCATACATCGTGGCTTCTCGAAAACTTAGTTTTACATTCGCTATACCTATGCAGTACAAGAATTGAGCAATCATTAGAGAATAAAAGGGATTCTATCTGACGTAGAAATTAAGTAATGAAATTACCCTTTAACATTTCTGAATATCTATTAAAACGTCAACTAAATTAGTTTATCAAAAGTTAACCAATTCAGGGAACTAAATTTATAAATGGAAATAGTTCCGTCACAGCAATTTACCGTACAAGGTTTTCTAATTAAATTGCAAAGTAATAAAACTAACTCTAGCACTCCAATTAAACAACAGGAGTGAATAGCCATAACAGACGCGAGTACAAGTGAAGAAATAGCCGAACGCCGGTAAGGGCGGTGCGCTCCAATTTTTGTACAATCGTAAACCCCTAAGATTTAGTGGACGGTCAGAGTTTTAACGAGGTCCTGTGTCCTCGGCCCAACCCTCCTCCCGACAAAATATAGTTTTACGACAATCGCTAGTGAGCCATTAAACAATTTTCACCGGCCGTCGCCATTCGCTTACAATCTTTATGCTTTACAACTTTTCAACATTTTGTGCGAAGTAAACATTTTTGTATGAATGTGACCAAAAACTAAATTCTGACAATTTGAAAGTTTATGCTTTAAAAATTATAATTTTTATATCGTTCATGTACGCACATTAGTTTATAGTTCTCTCACTGTATTTATGAAACCTTTATGAGATGAAATTTTAGGTGTAGACAGGATATTTGTTTTAATTATTGTAATGTTGATTTTAATTATTTTACTATCTTGAATAGTCAAACAATTTCATTATCGGTATATATATAAACGGTTTCAAGACCAAAAGGAAAGTAATATTGATACGGTATACACTCGACTAGAAGATCTAGCGCTTGAAATCCCGTCCATTGTTTAGTAGTATCAGCTTGGCATGGAGTGGATAAACATAAATTTAAACAATAATTAACAGCTATATTACTAGAAACGTCGTTTATTTCGTCACTAAATCGTTTACTAATAATTTCAATGTGTTACTAAATATTTTACTACTTCTACTGGGGGCTTTTAATTTAAATTTGTATTACTAAGCACAAATGATAATATTTTTGAGCAATTAAATAATTTAATACTTAAGAAGAGATAAAGTGAAACTTAACAGAAGTATAAAAAATGTTTTATTTATAATGTAAGCTTTTACTTTCAAATTTATGAGTAAGATATTAGAATTGTGTTATAATGCTCTTTTAGTATTGAATAATTAGAATTAACAGATTTTTTTAAGAATTCTTTAAAATATGAATGTCGAGCATTTTTTAACTCAAAAGCGTATCACTAAAAGCAGGCGGGGTGGTGCCTAGCGATCGGTGGCGAATACTGCGACTGAAGACAATAACTATGGAAGTCGTAGCAACAAAACGGTACGAGATAGAAACCTCTCGTCTGTAACAATACGCTTTGTGTCACTCCAATCTCAAAAGGAAATTCGAATGTATTGAACTCGAGAGAATTTCACTCCCATTGAACCGTTCAAGGGAATTTCACGGAATTTTTTTGTGAAATTTTCACATAATCCACAGGCAGTAAGCTGACGGGAACCCCATTGGTTAGAAAAAAGACCAGATATTTGGAAACGAGACTCGAGTGACACGTTTGAAGTTAAATATATCAGGGGATAATTTATATATGGGACTATACATTTCTTTATACACGCGATTCTATTGTTATGAAGAAGATCAAGTTAACATTTATATTTTTTCATGCTTCAGTAGTATTAGACTTTCATGTAGGTCTTGATATTATTATTATTTTATTTCGTTTTAGTTTAATGTGGATGACGCCGATACAAAATAGAGAAATGATTACATACAAAAAATTTACTCATTTTCTTAACAGTATCAACATGTTAAGTTTTTATTCGACGTCAAATGAAAAAAGTTAGAAAAGTAAAGAGTCTGTAGATATGGTAAGTTAGGTACATTCACAGAATATTCACACCTGCTATGTTTCCATGCAATGTGACTATTGAACTTATTTTGTATCCTTTCATTCTTATATTTAAATTTCCATGACGAACAAGAACATGCTCAAAATTTAATAATGTGCACCTCGCCAAAGTAATTATATCACGCATATTTATAAATATTAAATAAGTTACGTACTCAGTGTTTATGTTCTAGAGCTATCATTTTTTTTTGAGTTAACATTATAAGGTAGGACTTACAGAGTAAACGACGAGACGGGTGACCTGAGGTTATTTAATTACTAGCTGACTCAAGCAGCCCCGTCTTCGTATACTATTGCCAGTAGCGGGATATTATACAGTATAAATAAAACAGTGGTAACCTTAAAAGATAGACATATACTGTCGTATACTTTTTTACAACTTAAAAGGTATTCTTTCTAATATCACACTTATCCGCACGTTCGGCGCGGATAAGTGTGCGCTCACCATTAAAGGGAAACAATAATTTTATACACTGCTTTAATGAAACTATAATCGTTTAGGTACCCAATGCACGTAATAGAAGTTCGCAAAATGAATAATGTTCCCCCGGTTTTGTAATATTTTTAATTGATACTGCGCTCCTTTTGGTCATAGCAGGATGATATGTAGTTAAGAATAAATCCAAGCAGGATGTTCACGGTGTTCTTTAAATACGTACATGAAACGTACATAAAGAACACCCAGACTCAAAACAACTATTTGTGGGTTTTGAACCCACTACACTCGAGAACGCGTGGCGAACGTTTAACCTCCATCCAATCCATGCAGTCTTTGTTTACCCTTCGAGAATTATTTCTCAGGTAACCCCACTTACTCTGTGAATTACGACAGGAGTTGTTTACTACCAGCTTCTTATGGTATCACTCCCGTCTAACCGTCCTATTTGGCTCTCGTCGATGTTATTGGTTTCCACGTGGCGATGGATTAAGAATACAGAGTATCAGGTGTAGCGACATTCATCTCGTGAGTGTCGTAAGACTGCACGGTTGGACTAGTGGATTAAGCGGTCGCCACGCTTGTTCTTTGTGTCCGTTTCAAATATGTTTGTGAAGTCCCCGCAACACAAGATTTATATTCCTAATGCGGGTTGTCTTTAAAAAAAGATAAAGATAAAGAATCACCTAAAGATAAAGATAAAGAATCATCACCGTCAAAAACCCATAATGTCCCACTGCTGGGCTCAGGTATCCTAGGGTTAAGGCCATACGTCCCAACGTTAGCCGAGTGCGGATTGGGGACTGGCAAGTCTCGTATTGGCTGCGTAAACCTTGCCGTTATATGTTTTTAAGCCGCCTGAAGTACTCCAGGTAATTTCCACGACTGTTATCCTTAACCTGTGACCACAGAATTGCGGACAGGTTCATAACATATCTTGCCACAAACTCATGTAGGTACTGACCGCGCCGTCGTTGCTATATAGTGTCAACCTATCGTCGTCCCCTACTGTACGAAGGTCTCCCCCAAGGAACGCCAACCAACCCGGTCTTGGGCAGTCCGCATCCATCCTCCGCCAGACACCTTCGTCACATCGTTGGTCCTGCGGCACGATGGGCCATCGTTGCTCACCATCGGTGATTGTTTCCAATCACCTAAGGCCACTCTGTGAGCGCTTTAAATAGTAACTTCAAACGCTGTATAGTAGGCCAAAACCACCTCTCAGAGGTAAGACTTATATGTTGCAGAGTTCTGTAAAAAGCTGTTTGATAAGCTCTTTTAGTGTGCAAGCAGTGCGGCTTTGGAACAACTTGCCTGAGACCATCCGACGAGCTAAAACCTTGGCTATAATTCAAAAAGCTGGTGAAGGATCACTACTTGTCATTATGAATACTTTTGTTTACTTTTCTGAATTGCAAATATATACTAGCTGTCCCGGCAGACGTCGTCCAGCCCTTAAAAGATTCCCATAAGAAAGTCATCCCCTGTTTTCTAAAAAAAGATTTTCCTGCTTTTCTGTTGAAATTTTCCTGAATTTTCTTTGCTATAAACCTCACGGAGCCCAGGACCTTTCCAACGAATGCAAAACCGTGGAAATCAGTTCGTGCGTTCTGGACTTAGCGTCAGGAAGGAAAATCCGACTTATTTTTATATAGTAGATATATATGACGGTTCAAATGGAACATTAGATAATTATGAAGGTAATCGTGTTGTATAACTACCCGCACTTCTTGAGACAGCGCCGACTTGGCGCTAGTGGAACGTACACGTGTTTACCCCCACTACAGAGATTGGTCTCTATAAAAAGCCGAGCACTGTCATAGTCGGCACGCATTTGTAAGGGATGCGCCTTGGTGTACGGATCACTGTCTCTTGACAGTCAGTACGACACCAGCGTCTGATGTGGAACGTTGTTTTAACAACCAGTACTGTCCGTCTTGCGGTGGGTGCACGGAACTCTGTCCCTGACAGTTAGTACTACCCCGGTGAGATCGTCCATACCTGATGTATGTATGTATATAAGTATTTGTATTTATAAATATGAGTATTGGTTATATGGTTGTCTGGAAGAAATCGCTTTGAGCGATAAGACCGCCTATTGTTGTACAGATACTCGTATAATATGTACCTAATTTGTCTCTTTTCTTTTTTTACTATTTTGTGTAAACAATAAAGATAAATAAATAAAATAAAATAATCATGATGCTTCTCGCACAGTGCACATAATATCTGTTCATGCAGTTCTTAACAGTTATAAGCTTTCATATTCTAAAGTGGCGAGCTGTTTATAAGGTACGACAAACAAACATAATATGTAGCATAGCTTTGTTTAATTAAGATAACTTTCCTACTCGCGTTAATGGGCATTAACTCGACGAATGTCTCCCACAATTAAAACGACACCCAAAACTTGTGTGCAATAAAATAAAGTAGAGCGAATGAGATGGTTGAACTGTTCCGTGTTCCTCGACAACGTGATGTTACAGTGTAGAATTTTTCATGATGTCATTTAACATAATTGAGAAAAATTTAAGCAAGTTATAAAATATATTCTTAATCTAATATATAAAATTCTCGTCTTATATATAAAATCCGAAACGGCTGGACCGATTTGTATGAAATTTTGTGAGCAAATCGGGTAGGTCTGAGAATCAGCCAACATCTATTTTTTAAACCCCTTGGATACGAGCGGAGCCGCGGGCATCAGCTAGTATAATGTAAAAAATATTTTTACAAATAAATTAAATTGTCTGTATGTAAAATAAAATTACCAGTTTTTTACTAAGCATATGAAAGTATACACATTACTTACACCAAGCACCAAGCATTTTTTTTATTTTTTTTTTATTTTATTTTTTTTTATTTTTGTCGGTCTGTCTGTTAGTTCCGGGTAATCTCTGGATCGGTTTGACCGACTTTGATAGTCCCCTCTTCCCTCTTACTCTACTGAACAACAAGTGCTGGTCTTAACATGAACTAAACGGTCCGGCTCTTCCTTTCTATGCCGATTATTTAAAACCTCAATCTTTCTACCAGCGCATGAGTTTCCCTTCCCTAAGGCGGCAATCCCGCTACGAAACAAATCACTATAGACATAGTATTGATTACTATGCTGCATTCTCCTCATTATCTGTAAGAACGGTGGTCACTACTCCTGAATTCTACTCATGCTTTCCATCAGTTTGACTAGAGTAAGTTTAGCAGCTAATTTATAAATAAGAAAAAATAAAACAATCATTCTATTCTTCGTAACATTCTCTAGTTGCCATTTAATAGTTAGCTGCTTTATTTAAAACTTTCATAAAACTATTAAACACAAAGTTGATTTACAGTTTAAGATTAGCTTCAAAGCCCGTAATTTACGATTAACTATAAAACAAAGGTTCTTTACAAACGAAACTAACATTAAGCCTCATAAAATTACATTAAATGCATATATTGTTGAAACTTAAAATTCACTATTATAGCGCATACAAAATGAAACTACCTTTGATTACGAGAATGGTTGATACGTACACTCCGCCACAAATTAATTTCAACCTATATCACCTTTTTTATTTACCAACAATGTATTCATAGCTTAATTACAAGAGTAATTAAAAACAAACTTTGCAACCAAAAACAAAAAGAACATTATAAAAGACGTAAGTATCACCATCAATTATTCATAATAAACACTGATGTTGAGGACTGATGAATCTACTTCAAACAAAAAGCAATTTCTACTACAACAAACGTTTTCTCAGAGTACTTTGTGGAGAGTCATCTTTGTGGGAACCGAAGTAACAATAGCACTTCATTCAAACATTATTTGCTCAAATACTTTTGTACCGACGAGATAGACCAACCGAGAATTGCTGCTATTCACAATTCGTTACTGAAACACGCTTAGAAGTTTATCTGTGACGTAGAAGCTCTGTATGACAAGGCAATAACGATAATTCTACCCAAAACCCAATTTATACACCTACATCTGTTATTCCAATGACATTTATGACTACAGCCATTATACGATGCTATTGGTTATTTATCATTTAAGATTACACGTTTTAGGTTGGCTAACACTTTACAAATATAAGTCTGAACAAAACATATTAAAATTATTATTCCATGATGATGTAAATTGATATAACCGGTTATGAAAATCGATTTAAATTAATAAGGTTTAAGAATATTCTACACACATGAAATCACCAGCCCCGACTATTACAGATTCATCTGCACAGAAACTTTGAGCCCAGAAATTGCTTGGGGCCTATGCTCTTTTGGTTGTGTTTTAATAATTTCAGTTCGAATAGATTTACAATGATAGAGACAAAAGTATAAACAATTTTTGCAAGCGATGCCGCGAGTTTAAGCTAAAAAAAATTTATAAAATAGAAGGTAGAATATAAAGACGTTGAATTTTCATTTGTTTCGGTCAGTTCAGTAGACAAAACGTACATTAGCAATACTATCCATTCATAAGTTCAAAACTAAACTGTATTTAAAATAACATTAAAGTTGTGCTACCGTCCTGTGGGGGTCCAATCCCGAGATAAAAAGGGTTCAACGTGTTAATCCTCGACGTAATGTATCTACGCGGTATTTTCCATACAAATCCGTTCACCGGTTAGATTGTGAATAGTGCAGGACAGATAATAAATTACAAACAGACAGTAAATTTTATCTCGCAAAAATTTGTTTTCCACGGATCAAGCGTGACTCTGAGTAGAGAAGCCATAAATTGATGACTTCAATATGTAGCGCCTCCAGCGCTACATATTGAAGTCATCAATGAGCCTGCGGGTCGGCCGCTTCCATCGTCCACTGCTCGACACCGTAAAGGAATATTAGAAAGATAAGTCCTCAATATACGGCCCTGGTGTACACCTTTTCCAAAGGAGAACAATTTCGAGTGATTTTGGTCCATCATGACGACACCATTGCTGTTGTAGAGCGCCCGAAGCAGAGCTGTTGAGTTTTGCCGCACCGAGCACGCCCATTTCGTTCAGTATCTCAAGTAGTCCAATCTAACACAATCAAAGGCCTTGCTGTAACCCACAAAACATAGTGTTACTGTTGTGTTGAACTCACAGGACTTCTCAACGATTTGCCTAAGGTTTAATATTTATTCTTTGGCTACCTTGCCCTTTACAAAACCTGCTTGTTCCTGCGGAATTTGTAGTATGTAGTAATTAAAATAGAGCAAAAATAAATAAATTGGCACGAGAATAAAATGTTTTAATCATAATAATTAAAAGAACAATCTAACAAACTGTTCGTTTAAATATCAAGGATCCTTACAGATTGTTTATTTTATCGAGACTCTTGAGCCATCATGGAAAGTATTCAGAAGATTTTTTCCAACAGATTCCACCATCTCTCTTCATCTACACGACAACACATGTTGGCATTGGAAGCCACCACTTTAGAGTAGCCGAGATGCGCTCTTGAACTGATTTGATTCGGCTCTGCTTCTCTGTGCACGCGGTAACCTGTCACTTTTATCCCGGATCCTTCAGGTGAAGTGTGAAAAAGGCAACTCACTAGGTCACCATCCTGCATTGTCCCCATTCGAAATGAAGATAAAGACGATCACTCTTGAATTCTGGTCATGCTCTCCATCAGACAGAGTATAGTCATTTTGGCAGCTTTTATCAGAAAAACGTTCGAACAGGCGAAGTGGCGAACTTAAATCCAAAAGTACCTTGGAGTAGAAATTCATTGACAGAAAAAATATCTTACAATAAAAGTAATAAAACACACTGTAAAACTATTGCAGCCAAAAGTAGTTAAAGTAAACGTGGAAAAAACCAAAAATTATAGTCCAGTCAATAAAAGCTTAACTTTGCCATTTTGGTTGAACACCTGCAACCAACGCCAAAATTTCCGTAAGTCTTCGTAGATTAATATACTAAAATTGCAGGGTGCTGCAATACCGGCAAAGGGTGCAAATACATTGCAAAAGGGTGCAAAAAAACAACTTTTTCATCTATATCTCGCGATTGGCTGGAAAAATAAAAAAAAGATCCTACTACAAAATTGTAGGAAATTAAATCCCCTACAAAAACTTGGAAACGTATTTTCGCGTATTTCTCATAGTTTTTGTACAAAATGCATTTTAAGGTGCAAAATGAAATTTTTTTTACTATTTATCTTTTTTTTTCATATTGAAGTGATACTACATGTTTCATTGGGATTCAAATGATATGTTTCGGGCATTTTTTTTATTTATTTACACCTTTTTTCAATTACCTAATAATCTTGGCAAAAAAAACATTTAAATTTTACTATATGACTAGCTGAACCGGCAAACTTCGTACCGCATCAGAATAATCATTAAAATATTATGCTTTAGTTATTAACTGATACTGATAAATTGACAGCAGTGCCACCTAACGGGCCCCGGCCGGTACCGCCACAGTCGCTTTGTTCCTGCATTTTAAATCTGTAATATCTTCAAAAATATTAATTTAAATTACATACTGTAAAAGGTCATATTAATCTATATTAGATGCACAAAGTATTTAAGGTACTTAATTGGATAAGGATTAATACTGTATTGCTTATAATCGTTTCGTAAATAATCCATTACTTCTAGTAAAAAGAAAGAAAGTATTGTAGAACTTTTTAAGGTCTATAATACTGTAGTACATTATTTTGATCTATCTCGTAGGGTACAGCCAGCGTTTGCAATGTAAGCGTATAAAAATGGGTTTATTTACGACATCACATTAAAAACCTCTAAAATTATCAATGTTTCTCTACTTTTATGCATGTATTATATATATAAACCTTCCTCTTGAATCATTCTATCTAGTAAAGAAAATGGCGTCGAAGTCCGTTGCGTAGTTTTAAAGATCGAAGCATTTATACGGACATACAGAGAGTGGAAGCGATTTTGGCTTATACTATGTAGTGATAATTTAATTTTAGTGTTTTTTTATTCTATTGGATTCAGAGCAAATTAGAATTGGAAACGTATATTTGCAGTATATATTACCTCTCCATTTACCTGAGCTATTATAAATTTCATTTCAGGGGGACGTTTATAATAATATATCACTGGCGGAGAAAGAGCGTGGTATATTTTATATTAATCTTTGTACTACTATTCTACTCTTTTGCTCCCACTGATTCCAATTTTCTATACAAGAATCTTCAATATAAGAGTGAATAGTGAGAATAAGACAAATATGAGACCCTTGAGCTCGACGTAAATAGTCCCATTCAAGATCTATAGGATAGGATCGAAAAATAGGACCCATGTGCTCGAATAAGACCATACGTTTCCTAATAAGAGCGAAAGAGAGAGATTTAGACAAAAATGAGAACCTTGCGCTCGACGAAAATAGTACCATTGAGAACACACACACACATGCGCTTGTTTTTCTATCTCGCTGAGTGCAATGAGTAAGACTGCAGCAGAAAATGCTCAACTAACTTTTTGTCTCCAAACTGTCGCTTCAGAGATATTTCGTTTTTGTGCGTCTAACTGTCCGAAAGTGATTTTTTGCAGAATAAACTTGATTCACTGTTTTCAATTTAAACGAAACAATGAATCCTTAATTTTTGTGTTCTATTTTTATGAAGAAAACGTAAGATGCAACAATTGTTGTGAAAAGTATGCAATCCTCTCAGGATTGCATACTGATTGTAGTGATTGGTATGGTAAAAGTGAGAACCTCAGTGAAATGGCTAAGAAAACAATTATCACTGTATGCGCAGAAATTTTACAGGACAAAATAAAGGAAACTCTTTACGAAACAAAAAGATATCTACAACGGGACAAATTCCCTGATAACGTTGTATCAGAAATACCTCCACTATTAACTTGCTTCCTACATAAATTATTATTAAATGATGAAAATATCGTGTCAGATTAATGTCCTGTTATCCCAAAAATAGATAGTATTGGCTATAGTATTATTTCAGCACTTCGTCCTAAATCCTTCATTCGTTTCTTCACCTAACTGTTGAGACATACACATACATTTATCGAAAAACAGAATCGATTTTAGCTATCAATCTAATAAGCAAACTGGGTGTTTGCACATCATACCATAATATTCAGCTTCATGAAGCTTCATCAATAATTTATCCTCAGAAGACTATAATTACTGATGCTTTACTTCAATGTCTTTGATAATACTGACCGTTATACAAGGTGGGCCAAAAGAAATCACCCTATTGAAAGATGCTCTTATTTTTGCAAATGGCGGCCAATGTCAAATCTGTTTTGGCATTTGTAAACTAGACAAATGTAGATTATAAGTGAACAAGCCATGGAGCGATACACTCCCCGCGGAATGCGGAATAATCGTGTCTATTCTTTTGAGTAACAAATCGTCTGTGGAGTTGGCGCAGCGCGAATTCCATCGCCAATTCCCCGGTCATCCGGCACTAACTGCGCAAACACTGGGCCGTTTGGCCAGGGACTACAAGAGACGCTGCCAAGAGGGGCCGGCCCCGGAGCACCTATTCTGCCGAGAATATCGCAGCTGTTGCTGAGGATGACAAGCTGTCGCCTGAAACATCAACCAGACGCCGTACCTCGCAATTAGCCATCAGCCGGTCGTCCCTAAGGTGACTTTTGGTCAAAGACCTGCGCATGTCCGTGCATCAGCTGCTGCCTGTCGACCACCAAACGCATGTAGCACGCCCATGCGATTCTCAATCTTGAGGACGAAGTAGACGATTTTTAGACCAAAATTATAATGAGCGATGAGGCTCATTTCTACCTGAGCGGGTACGTGAACAAGCAAAACTATCACTTCTGGGGCACCGAAATTCCACGAGTGTAGCACGAGGAGCCATTACACCCGCGAAAAGTGACTGCAAGGTTGCGCTGTTCAAGCTGGAACAGTCATCGGTCCTTTTTTTTTCGAGGACGCCACTGGTCAAACGATAACAGTGAACGGTGCACCCTATATGGCCATGTTAACCAAGTTTTTTCTGCCACAATTGAATGAATTACTGACGACTGCACGGTTGGCCTAGTGGTTTAAGCGGTCGCCACGCCGCTCTCTACTGCGCCAAGTGTCGTGGGTTCAAATCCCACGTGGGGTAACACTTTGTGTGATTCACAAATTGTTGTTCTGAGTCTGGGTGTTCTTTGTGTCCGTTTCATGTATGTTTGTAAAGTCCCCCACGACACAGGAATTCATGTTCCTAATGCGGGAGTTGTCAAAAAATAATAATAATAATAATTAAGACTGGAGAACATGTGGTTCCAACAAGACGGAGCGACGGCACACACTGCGCGAGACACAACCGATATTCTGTAGGCGGCGTTCCCGGGTCGCCTCATCTCTAGTTTTGGCGATTTGCACTGGCCCGCAAGACCGTAACCGTTCCAGACTTTTTTTGTGGGGTTTTTTGAAGTCCCGTGTTTACGTGAACAAGCCCGAGACCTGGAAGCCCTCAAGGACAACATTCGACATGAGTGCGAGAATCTGTCGCCCGAAGTTCTCGCTGAAGTAATGAAAAATGCCATAAAACGAGCCCATATAGCAATCGATTGTGGCTGCGCCCATTTGGCCGATATCATCTTTTCGACTTCACTATTAAAATTCTAAAGGTTCAAATAAACATAATCAAAAAACAAAATCGAAGTTTTTTATTTAGAAAAAAATTGAAAGCCAAACAACATCGGATGACTTCTTTTGGCCCACCTTGTATAAGAACCTCAGGTGGTCAGGAGACTTTTTATTCTTTTGGAGGCATGGCAGTGTACACACCAGCAAGTAGTGTATCATATAAAAGAACTCCAATCAAATGTAAAAAAATCTGCAGCGCAATTAGCATCTACAACAGAGATGTAAGATGAGAGATTGCCTTTTGGATTAAAAAACATCACCTATGTTTAGGCATTTCACCTCTTGTATCACCATCGTATAAAATATTTCTATCAAGCATATTACATGCCTCCCGGTATTTAGATGACCATCCTCTCAAATTTGAAAATTTGCAAATTTGCGCTGAATCCGATGGAATAAAAAAATAATAATAAAAAATATCATTTAATAAAATTGAAATGATTTTTTTGTCAAGATTATTAGGTATATGAAAAAAGGTCCAAATAAGTAAACAAAAATGTCCGAAAAATATTAATTAAATCCCAAGGAAACATGTGTAGGATCGCTTCAAAATGAAAAAAAAAGATTAATAACAATATTTTTACAATTTTGCACATTTAAATGCATTTTGTGCAAAAACTATGAGAGATACGCGAAAATACGTTTCCAAGTTTTTGTAGGGGATTTAATTTCCTACAATTTTGTAGTAGGATCTTTTTTTATTTTACCAGCCAATCGCGAGATATAGACGAAAAAGTTGTTTTTGCACCCTTTTGCAATGTATTTGCACCCTTTGCCGGTATTGCAGCACCTTGCAATTTTAGTATATTAATCTACAAAGACTCACGGAAATTTTGGCGTTAGTTGCAGGTGTTCAACCAAAATGGCAAAGTTAAGCTTTAATTGACTGGACTATTATGTTTGTATGAATATGTAAATGTGAAATTCAATTGTTTTTTCTTTTCAAACATTTATATTCAGCAATGGCACTTCAATTTCGCACTCAATATGTAGTATTTTAAATGTAATTGAATCATATTTTTCGATTGTTTTTACATGCAATTTTTTATTAACGGTACAGTTTTCTCCGAACATTTTTATAGAAAATACAGTTCTGATATTGTGGTGATTTTTGTTTGCCCATTATATTTACTGACAATTATATTGTCAACTAGGTTTGATACGTTTACTCAATGAAATTGACAAAACAAGCTCTGTCCATCATTGCTGCTTTCATAGAACTCCACATGAACATATTATTTTGAAATCTCATTTATGGAATAAGTGAAATTAAAGAAAAATCTGTATTTAAGAAAACATATTCATTTTTTCTTTGTCGTTAAAAACTAAAACAAAATATTATTTAACGCATATTAATACGCTACTAGAATGATATAGAACTCTTTTTGGTTGTTTCAAATTAATCAAACTATTAAATAGATATTTACCATCAATGGAATGGATATAGAAAAGTGGGCCTTACGGCACACATAAGGAGTGACAAGTAAACTCGCAGAAGAAGTCGTTCTACTGTAATTTAAGTAAAACAAAAAAAACATTTTAAGGAAAACAACTCATATTCTATATTTAAAATAACAGCTTGGTTAAGAATGACGCAATACGACAGTAGTAAGAAAACTCTAAAGGAAATTTCACAATTGTCCCATAGGCGGGAACTGTGGGCCTAACTTAAATGATGTTGATCGTGATAAAATCACAACGGCAGGCTATTTTCCTCAGTTGGTCCTTACAATTTGCGTGAAAGGATAAGCCACTGATAAGCTTTCTTTTAATTCCCACACCAGTGTTTATAGTCTAAAGTTACCCGTATCGTAGGTATAATTATCTCAATTGTTTCGAGTCCGCATTATATAATTATTTTTATTAAAACTATTCGGAAATTAATAATCGACGGACTAAATTTAGGATTTAAGTAATTATTTATGACCTGCAGATGGGAGATCAAGAGAGATCGTAAAAATTAAATAAAAGGAAAATACGTGTCAAAGCGCCTCAAGTGCTAAATGATGCTTAGAACCAAAAAGGTTTGTAAACTGACGACATTCATTATTTGTATCTTCAGAATTCCTTTCAGGTTTTATCTGATTTAAGTATACGTAACTTAAAATTGGAATTACGTATGACATACAATACAATTCAATACATAAAGCTCTAGGCCGTTGAAATACCGTACTAAGTTGTAAGAAACTTCCTTCCTAGATAATGGAAATTTCCGGGAAGAAATTTTTATTATTAAAACGTCTTTATATGTGGTATACTTTTTTTATCATATTTTTGTAATTCGGCTAAAAGAAAACATAGACTTCCAAAATAATTTTTGTTTTAAACGATGACTGCCTTGTTGCTCTAGTAGTTAGCATATGTTGCTGCTGCATACGCTGCTGATCAAGAGGTCTCGAAGATTCCAATCTCGGGTCGGACCAAATATTTGTGTGATCTACAACTATTTGTTTCGGATTCTGGGTGTTTTCTTTGTATTTTAAGTATGTATTTACAAAAAAGTACGTTTATGTATTCATATCAGTTGTTTAGTACCAATAATATAAGCTGTGCTTAGTGTGGGACTAGACGAGGTTTTGTGTAAGATGTGCGTTTTTTTTTTAAGTTTTTGTATAGCTTTCATCGCGGGCTTTGAGCGCGGCGACCGAATCCAGAAATTCCGTAACGAAAAACCTAACACCCTAAAAAAGGATAGAGAATATGATTGTAACTCCAGTGCGACAAGGATGTGGCGCCTCCGTGTGCATGTGTGCTGCCGCTACCGGCCGTTATCCTTTGCCTTGACAACACAGTCATTCTAGATTCTTCTTCTTTTTTGTTTTTCGTTTTTTAATTCCATAGTATTTTTCGGTCCTCTGTTTAGTTGACATGTTAACAGGATGATATTTTTTAAACTTGAATTAATATCAAAGACAAAAAAATAACATAAATAAAAAATATATAATTGCTTATGTTGATAAAAAAAATGCTATGCAATAGCTTTACCGCGGCAGTCCCCGAGTGCCACACGACTTTTTTTTTCATTATTATGACCATTTACATTCCCCATGTTTAATCTTTAAGAGTTTTTTTTTAAATATTCATTATGTTTATGGCATCGATTTTATTAATTTCATTAGAATAGAAAGATTATCTCCTCCAATGTTATAAAGTTAACGTCAGTCATGTCTAACTAAAATGAAGTAATTGTACTTCAATATTTTTTTGCTTGTAGTTGTGAACTAAAAGCGCGTTCATATTAGACTTTAAACAATAAAAATCAATGACTAATACACAGTTGTGAACAGCAAATGAAGAAACTCAGAAACTTAGTTTGTAAATCATGATCCGCGTATTTACAACTTTATAACGAATAACTTTTCTAACCTGCAATCCTTTGTATAGCTAGCTATAGACCCCTCTTATTTTCTTTCCTGTCCGGAAATCTCTTCGGGTACCACCAGCTGGACGTTATGTCGATCATATGAAACTTAAACATCTGTACTAGTTGTCGGGGAACCATGTGTACCCTAGAAAGGAAAGCTCAAGGACCTCGACGTACCTCAGGCCAACTAATTCTTGCAGGTGACCCCGTCCTGAGTGGAACTCTATGGGTGCCTGACCCATTCCCTGGCCTGAGGGACCGGGAGAGTTCTGACCCTCTCTCGGTCCCGCTACGGTATCTCTTTTGCAAGCACAACTCGCATAGACGACGGAGTTCCACGCGCTCTGGCTCCGTACCATGACCGTAATCATGCCACTGTAACTCTTGAGCCCCCCATGCCTAACCGACATTCTACAAACATCGATCTTATTAGAAAAATAACAAATATATGGAAATGACATCATTTCAACGCTAAGTCATGTGATCAAAGAAATGTTAGCAAACAATACAAGAGAATAGAGGCGTTAGCGATTGAAAGAAAAAATTCAAGAATTTAGTAGTAGCAGACCGTGTGCTGCTGTTTATCTAAGCCCCCACCTGATCCCACTCAAGAGAAGAAAAACAAAGGAAGAATTGTTTTCTAACACTTATTTTTTGTGAATGTGTGTTATTAGTTGAATAATAATATAAGGCACAGGCTCACAAAATACTGAATGAAGCATCCAGAACACAGACATCTAACTATCTAATAAATGAAATATTTGCCAACAAAAATAAAATTGTAAATATTTTATTTATATACGCATAATTTTACTATTAGATACTTTATTTTGTCCCTTAACTGTTCTGTAATAAAACCATGAAGTTATTACAGCAATAATCATTACGACGCCGATAAGAATTATTGTATTATTATTATCACATTTACTCGCCCCAGAATTTTTCGCCATGTTGTTTTTGATATTTATTTACTATCACAATGTCACCCGTTGAAGAAAACATGTGAAGAAACATTGTTTTATTTAATCTCTCTTCGGAGAAATGACAAGCAACATTAATACTCGTAATTATGTACTTTAATGTATCGACTTATGTCCACACACCTTTTGATTTTAATAACAATTAACTTTGTTTTCGTATATCACTTCCTCTACATACATTTAATAAGCAAGTCAATAAAAGCTGCAACTCTCTCTCTTATAACAAGTTATCTTATATTATCATTGTATTCACATAATTCTCTTTGCGAAACAAACGACATCTCGAGAAATGATAAAATAGTAAATTATGTGGAGAGCTGAACACCTGCATAATGTCTCCGTCAATCATACAGGTGCGTGAAATTGAATCTCATGAGCGCAAATCACACAACCCTCTATTACCATACGCGATGGTGTCACTCACCTTAAAAAATTAAGCCACTCTAAAATGAACTCTTTTCACGACAACACAGAGTCTATTTCTTGTAAACTTATCGGCTTTACACTGTATGATAAACGGACCGTATTCGCTCGTAATATATTTCATTTTTGTTTAGGGCCGCAATTTCGTCTTTAGGTTAATAATATACAGTATACTCTGTGTTTAAGCTGTGGTTATTTCTTATTTACTTCACCTCATTCCCTTATCATGCGGTTGTGGATTCAAATGGTATTGCCACGTCTCTAAACTCCAGAGTTTAATTATAAATTCATTACCGCTCGCTAGTCTCTGAGCGGAATCCATGAAAGTAAATGAGAAACGTTTCTATTAGAATATCTAGAAGAAAAAATATGTGAGTCGAGTTGAAAGTACAGTTGTCGTTAGTAACTAGATGGAGCTTGGCAATGCAAGATGAAGGACAATGCAAGACGTATATTTGGTCGCATTTAACCCATCATCAAGAGTCTTTAATATTGCACTGCTAGACATTGACCATTCCTAAGAAAGGAGATAGAAAACTCTTTATTTGTACACCGTTTTAAAGATTAACAATAGAGAACAAAAATGAATTATATTGAATGGCCAAAAGGCGGCCGCATTGCTAAAAGCAATCTCTTTCAGCAACCTAGGGATAGACCAAAATGTTGACTTTACCTTTTAATTTTAATAACAAACAAATAAAGGTGTTGACATACTATACTATACACTCTGGTCAGACGGGTTTTCTTCTCTTTGTACTGCTGTTGTTCAGCGTAGTTTGCTTAGTTAATAACCTCTTGAAATATATCTCTTATCTATAGAGAAAACCATGTTTTTGCGTCATGACTTTATTTTTTACCATTTCACATTCTCACACAAAGGAGAAACCCGATTCTGGGCCTAAGCGTTACACGAATGGGATATGTACCAAAAAATTCGTCTATTTTGCTTGATTAACCTATCGAAATCTTAGCTTCATTTGCAATGGCCAAGTGTAGAAAATAAGTAGAATTCTATTGTTTTAAACAATCTTTGTAAACCTCTGCAACACTTATTTCAATATACGTAACTAGTTCCACAAACGTAGCATTCCTAAAATAGGATCGATTTAGTGGAAATCGATACTGTTATAGATAAATAATACTTCTTTGTTTTAGTATAAAAGATTGTTTTAATAGGTATTTTAATCAATGTAAATAGAGTCTGGCCAGCGAATCGTGACACAACTACTTACAATAGTGGCAATTCAAAATATCTACAACTGGCAGCATTAAATATAGCATGAAAGGGTAGTTTTGCATTTTTACATTAATGTGACCATGCCATAGAAAAACACAAATGTATCAAATCGTGTTTTTCATGTTATAGAAAACTATAGCGGTTTTGATAACTTTTTTATTTTAGAAGTTATAAAGGCCTAACTTGTGAAATAAGCTGACTTAGAAAACTTCGTACAAAAATAAAGAAATGTTAAGCAAATACAACAATGTATAATATGTATGTATTTACAAAAAAAAGTATGTTTGTGTATTTATATCAGTTGTCTGGTTTGGGGACTAGATGGCGTTGTGTGTAAAATGTCCGAAATATTTATTAATATTATTAATTATCTATTGGGCACGATTTAATTATGGGTGAGTACATAACCCTATTTTATGCATGGCCTGACACACACTTGGCCAATTTTTCATTAAAATAACTCAAACAATGAACATAACCTAAAATGTAAACATTGTCTGATTTTACCAATCTGGCCATTGCTGGGAGACCTGAAAATTAGGCTCGTGAAATCGTCATAGATATTGTAATTTATGACCAAATTCTAGCACTGTAACGCCAGGCCCATCATAAGTTATCAGACTACGAGATTGTTATTATTATATTACTTAGTTGCGAGGTGTGTGCTTATACTTACTGTATGTATGCTTACAAACACCCACCCATGCATAAGCCTGGGTGGGTGTTTATTAGTAGATACAACAGAATAATAATAAACAGAAAGTAGAGCCCGTCAACGTAAAACTTTTAATGAATATATATAGTAAATTTCCGTGTAAAATAAATATCCGTGTGGTGACGGATTAAGAATACACAGTGTCACCACCCCTATTCATCCCGCGGGTGTCGTAAAAGGCGACTAAGGGATGAACTACGCAAGACATCATCAATGCAAAGAGAAGGAAAACTTGAAACCAACCCTATACCAACCCGTCCGGCCAGCGTGGTATAGTAGGCCAAAACCTCCTTCTAAGGAGAGGCCTACGTCCAGCAGTGGACTGTTAAAGGCTGTCGATGATGATGATAGTAAATTTATCTGACCAGTGTTACGAATCTGTTGACACCAATGATACTTTATATATAAAATCATTGGTTGACACCTTATTAATTCGAAATTACTTTTGTAATTTTGTACTTTTGTAATATAATGTAATTTACGGTAGAACTATATGTATTATATAGGTACTAGAGCCACGCTGATTTCAACATGGGTCAGCTCGACTACCCCGCAGTACGTCCCTCACTCAGAAGACAATGACAGCATTTGTGCGTGCGTGCGTGTGTCTTTCGTTGATGAATGTAACACCAGAGGGCAAATCATTCAGCATCATTCGCCCGTCCTTCGTAGGTCGGTAGAATGATGCAGAAAGCCTGCCATAGTATGTGTCACCATGTTGCATCGTATGCATTCACAGTGAGGATTGTGGCTTCTACTCATGGATTCGACTTATGCTTTCCAACAAGCAGAACAGAGTCACTTTGGCAAGCTTATATAAAAATAAAAAACTTTAAAAACATACATAGAATGTAAAAATATTACCCTTCCTTTTGGCTTCGATTTGTACTATTTGTATAGGATGTAGTATAGATATAGTATGACTGTTACTGATGTAAGGATGCTTCATACGTACTACGATTACTGCCAACTATGCAACCCTCTAAGCTGTACACATCTCTTTGTTAAACCCCCATCAAGTGTCAACTGTCAACGAAGAAAAACAAACAAACCTTCCCTCTTCATAAATAGTTACGTAAACAGATTCAAATAAATAAATTAAGTGAATTTGATAGGGGGAAAAGTTTGTGCTAAAATTTAATGGCTAGTGAATGTCTGAAACACACACAACAATAAGTACCTTTTTTTTTTTTTTTTTTTTTTAATGTGTGGAAATCCCCACGGACCGTCACCCCACCGGGGCTCTCGGCGGGGCGGTGTGTCGGACTCGAACCGACTAAAACCACACGGTGTGACCTCTCTGCGCCTGTATTTGGAAGGGATCCAGGTAACTGTTATCTCCTTCTGGATCCCTCCCGGCGCCTACCCGCACTGTTGCGGGCGCCATCTCCTCATACTCTCTATTTGGGCGACGTCCGGTCACACGCGGACGCCACCCCCTCGCGGCTGGCCACTATGGCGGATGGACGCGGAAACCCGTCCCGTCCACCCGCGGCCACACTCAGGGCGGCATGAGGCGCAGATAGGCGCGCCTCCGCCGACCGGGGCGCCGGCTGCGGATCGGGTCCGAGTGGAGGTCATCCTCCCGGGCCTTCTCCGCCGCCTCCTTCTGCGAGATTACGTCCTCGCAGAAGGTTGCGACCGCGGTAAAACAACTGTCGCTGCCGGCCATGGAGCGGACTACGACCGGCAGCGAGAGTTCCTCTCCGATGACTGCAGTGAGGGCCCGGCGCTGCGCCGCCCATGCGGGGCAGACCGCCAGCGTGTGCTGGGCCGTGTCCTCACTGCAGTCGCAGTGGTGGCAGGCGGGACTCAATTCCCTCCTCGCGACCGAGTGCAGATACTTTCCGAAGCAACCGTCCCCGGAAAGCACCTGCGTCAGCCGGAAGGAAAGGGTCCCGTGCTGCCGCCCTGCCCACTCGGCGATGACCGGCTGGAGAGCCTCCACGGTGGCGAAGCCAGCGCGTGGAGTCTCCAGCTGGAAAGACCATCTAGCCAAGGTGGCTCGACGAGCCACTCGCGCACGTCCTCGGGCGGAGGGCGGATGCCCCTCTCCGCCCGGAATTCAGCCACTCGTC
This sequence comes from Phragmatobia fuliginosa, assembly GCA_932526445.1. Lineage (NCBI taxonomy): Eukaryota > Metazoa > Arthropoda > Insecta > Lepidoptera > Erebidae > Phragmatobia > Phragmatobia fuliginosa. The sequence goes on along the minus strand of OW052074.1, from coordinate 8,930,566 downwards.
GATAAACTTCGGCGAGCACTTCCGCCTCCAAATCCCACGGGGGTACGCCAAGGCGCAGGCCGCTTCGGTCGACACCGTGCGGTATCCGCGTATGGCTCTGACCGCCAATATCCTCTGGGGGCGCCAGAGGCGCGCCGTATTCTGGGCGGACAGAGCCACCGCCCACACCGGTGCACCGTACAGTGCCATCGATCGGACCACCCCCGTGTACAGCCGCCTAGTGGGAACACTGGCCCCGCCCAAATTGGGCAAAAGTCGCCCGAGGGCGGAGGCAGTGTCCACCAACTTTGGGGCTAGCTGTTTGAAGTGCTCGTCGAAGAGCAACCTTCCGTCTAGGACCAGACCCAGGTATCTCATCTGGGCCCGGACCGGTACGAGAACCGAGTTGACCTCAATCGAGGCGCCGGCGGGTGGACCACGACGGGGCCCGTGAAAGAGTAGGGCCTCCGTCTTATCCAGGGCCACCCGCAGACCCAGCGCCTCGATGCGCCCGACCACCATGGACACTCCAGTGGTGGCCAGGCGCGCCGCCTCCTGGTAGTTAGCCCCCCGGGCCGTGACTAAAGTGTCATCCGCGTAGCAGATTACACCCAGCCCGGGGGGGAGACGCCCTCTTAGGGCCCAGTCGTATCCCATGTTCCACAGGAGTGGTCCTAGGACAGACCCCTGTGGAACACCGCACGACATGGCCCTGCGTCTCAAGACGCCATCTCGGTCCTCGTACATGACGGTTCGCTCCTCAAGATAGTCTGCCACCAGCCGCCTCAGGTACTCTGGCACTCCGTGGTACCGGAGTGCTTCCCCGATGCAGCCGAATGGCAGACTATTGCGTGTTATCCCAGGGAGTCAATTAGACGACACTTGATTGTAATGTTTTATTAATGACTCTCTTATCTCTGTAAGACTCCGACTAATTTGACTTAAACTAAAGCTTATATACAATGTAATATGTGTACAGTTTAGGTGGGGGCTACTATGAGATATTATTTACTTAATCGTATTGCTTAATTGACAGTATGTTGTTTATACTTCCTTAATTAATATTTATAATATTACTATTGTTTGAGGGCACGTACGTTAACTTTAGTAAAACAATTATTTAATCACGTAGCCGTGTAAAGATCTAAAACTACTATTTTGCTATGGCTTCGCCCATAGATATTCCCCCTCTAAAGAGAAGAAACATCCTTACATTACTATTATATACTATTGTTGTATTTCTGGTTTATATATTATAATTGGAATCTAACCGTCTGGTGGGAGACTCTACCAGAACGTGTCCTTTTTTCTGTTTGCTTATCTGCTTGTGAAGATTCTGTTATCTTGTCTCCGATTGTTTGTTCGCTTATCTTGCTATTTTCATTTGGGAAGTGTATTAATTCTATTTTTAATGATTTATTGGCTTTTAGTCGTTTTAACTCGCTATCATTCTTTTGATATTTTTCTACCTCGTGCCAATCGATTGCAGAGGGTAAGGTTATCGTCTCGATAACTCGAGATAAGGCATCGGCTACCACATTCTTGTGGCCACTGATGTGCTGGATATCCGTACTGAATTGTGATATATAATCCAGATATCTGATTCGTCTAGGGGTATCATCCAATGATGGCTTCTTGTCGAAAGCATGCATTAGTGGTTTGTGATCCGTGTAGACTGTAAATTCTCGTCCTTCTATGAGTCTTCTGAAGTGTTTTATAGCCATATAGATTCCTAGCAGCTCTCTATCATAGGTAGAGTATTTTGTTTGGGCTTCACTAAATGATTTGGAGAAAAAAGCTATTGGTTCCCATTTTGTTTTTCTTCGCTGTTGTAGTACAGCGCCTGCGCATTTGAGACTAGCATCTGTCATTAACGCTATTTGTGCGTTGCTGTCCGGATATGCCAATGTAGTTAATTGTCGAATGTCCTGCTTGCAGCGTTCAAACGCGTGGTTTGATTCAGTATTCCACTGGATAACCGTCTTATCGTTTTTCTTACTATTAATTAAATATTTATTTAACGGTGCCTGATGCTTTGCTGCGTGTGGAATACTGCTTCTGTAGAAATTAATCATACCCAAAAAACGTCGTAACTCATTTACCGTTTGTGGTTTAGGGTAATTGTTTATAGCTTGAATCTTTTCCATAGTAGGAGTCAACCCTTGGCTCGTTATATGATAACCGAGGAAATCAATCTCCGACTTGGCGAATTCACATTTGCTTGTATTTATTGTTATGCCGTTTTTATGTAGGCGCTTAAACACCTCCTCTAAGTGTTCATAATGTTCCTTAAGGTTATTTTTCTTGTCAGCGATAAATATGTCGTCCACATATACAAATACGTAGTCCAAGTCTCTAAATATAGAGTCCATAAATTTTTGGAAGGACTGTGCTGCATTTCGCAACCCGAATGGCATTCTGATGAATTCAAAAAGTCCAAAAGGGGTTATTATCGCTGTTTTCTCTGGTTCAGCAACGGGCAGTATGTGAAAAGCTTTCTTTATGTCTATCTTGCTGAATATTCCTTTTCCGCTTGCTACATACGTGAAATCGAGTAGCCTTGGCAGCGGGTACCTGTCTGGTACTGTTATTTTATTTAGTGCGCGGTAATCTCCGCATGCTCTCCATTCGCCATTCTTCTTCTTGACTAAATGGAGTGGCGATGCCCATTGACTGCTTGAAGGACGGCATATTCCATTGTCCATCATATCTTGGAACTCTTGTTTTGCAATCCTGTATTTGTCAGGCGGTAATGGACGTGCTCGCGTAAATACTGGGAAACCTTTTGTTATTATTTGATGCTGTACTTGGTGCTTAGTCTGTAGATTCATTGATCTAGGCTTTGTAATATCTTCATATTTCTCTAATAATCCCTTTATTGGTTCCTGTAGAGAAGCGTTTATAGAACGCACTGATGCAATTTTTGTTATTACTATTTTGGCAGGCGTTTTCAGACCTGTTTTTTTATCGATCAGTTTTTTTCCGTGTATATCCACTAATAACTGATAATGATTCAAAAAATCAGCTCCCAGGATTGGCATCTTAACGTCGGCAATGGTAAATGTCCATTTAAAGCTTCGGCGTAGTCCTAGGTTAAGCGTTAAAGTGCGTTCCCCGTATGTATTTATAGGGGTCCCGTTTGCGGCGAATAATTGGTATTCGCATGCTTGGCTCTTCTTATTTGTGCTATTTATAACCGAAATGTTAGCACCCGTGTCGACTAAAAATCTATAACCACTGTTTGAGTCAGTTATAGTTAGACGGTTTGCTGGGTGGATAGCACAGAGGCCCGTCTTATTCTGTGCTAATTTTAGTTTTCCGATGGCCTGTTATTTTTAATTGTATTCCATGAACAAGGCTTATTGCATCTATATGAATCCTGCTTGAACCGATTATGGAAATAACATAACCCATTATGTGAGTTTCTGTGGCGCGACCTTGACCGTGAATGTGGCGTATGTCGTGTTTGGTATTTGCTGCGTTGCATAGGTCGATTCTCGCGTATGCTGCGTAATGCATTTATTTCTATTCGCATGGCTTCAAGTTGTGACGTTATGTTTGTAACTAGGTTAATGTCAACCGCTGTTTCTTGAATATTTCTTTTGTTGTAGGTCAAGTTCTCGTAAATTTTATCGGCTAATTCGCTCAAGTTGTCTAACGACATATTGTTTGTGACCGATAATATCGCTGTTAGCGAAGCGGGGAGTTGCCTTAGCCACAGCAGGCGAATAGTGTCGTCGTTTATTTTTCCACATCCAGCTTCTTTCATTTTTCGCAGGAGCTGGGAAGGCTTCTGGTCTCCCAGGTCCATTTCTGCTAGTAGTCTGTGGAAACGTCGGTGTTCGCTCTCTTCGTAGCAGTTTATCAGACGTTCCTTGATGGTGGAGTACTTGTTTTCGCTGGGTGGGTTAGTTAATATGTCACTGACTTGATGGACGACCTCTTTTGGTAGTTTGGATATTACCATGTTATATTTGTAATCTTCGCCCTGTTTTTGTGGTTCTATTATTGCTTCGAACTGGGCGAACCATAAACGTGGGGAGTCTGTCCAAAATTGCGGTAGTTTGTCTGTGACCGTGATAGCAGCAACTGATTCGCACCCCGTGTCGCCTCTTGAAGGAGTTGTTGTGGGAGCCATTTTTGGGATGTGATAATTTCGTAATGCTATTGTTTTCTAGATTCACTGCTGAACACCATATAGGGTTCCGGTCGTCCCGGTATTATATCAGCACTAGAAACCAATAGATCACGTCGGGGTCACCAATTATTGCGTGTTATCCCAGGGAGTCAATTAGACGACACGTTGATTGTAATGCTTTATTACTGGCTCTCTTATCTCTGTAAGACTCCGCTAATTTGACTTAAACTAAAGCTTATATACAATGTAATATGTGTACAGTTTAGGTGGGGGCTACTATGAGATATTATTTACTTAATCGTATTGCTTAATTGACAGTATGTTGTTTATACTTCCTTAATTAATATTTATAATATTACTATTGTTTGAGGGCACGTACGTTAACTTTAGTAAAACAATTATTTAATCACGTAGCCGTGTAAAGATCTAAAACTACTATTTTGCTATGGCTTCGCCCATACAGACTATTGAAGGCGTTGGCGATGTCTAAGGACACCGCCAACACCACTCCGCCGCCTCTTACGGCCTCCTCGGTCACGGCCCTAAGACGCATTACCGCATCGATCGTCGAACGCCCCTCTCGGAAACCGAATTGGGCGTCCGACAGATCGGGGCCAACCTCGCAGAGGTGCCGGACGATGCGGGCAGAGAGTATCCTCTCAAAGAGTTTACCCGCCTCGTCCAGCAACACGATAGGCCTATAGGCCGCGACCGAATCGGCAGGCCGTCCCGGCTTCCTCAGCAGGACCAGCTTCCCGCATTTCCAGCGCTCAGGGAAGCGTCCGGACGCCAGGCTAGCGTCCAACACCTCCCTGAGGCGGTCCGACATGTGATCGAGGGCTCGGGCCATCACTCGGGCTGGAACCCCGTCCGGCCCGGGGGCGGTGTTCTTGGATCGAATCCGTAGAACAGCCGCCCCTACCTCCGAATCCCTGACGGGCGGAACTTCAACCTCCCTAGCCCCGTCGTCTTCTGCTGATGCAGCCATCGACGGGGGTGTGTGTTCCGCCCGCTGTGGGAATAGGCCCTCGACCACTTCCTGCAGGAAGCTGGGCTGGAGAGTCTCCGTAAGGGGGGGGCCCGACGTGCGGAGCTTGTTACGCACCGCACGATAAGGGCGACCCCAGGGGTCACGCTCGAGACTCTCCAGCATCTCCTCTCTACTAACATCCTTGGCGCGGCAGATGGCCAGCCTCAGAGTTTTCCGAGCTTCTCGGTACTCCTCGTGAAGCCGGTCCACCTCCTCACCGACCCCGCGGTGACGTCGCCTGCTGCTAGTTAGGGACCTGCGGGCACGAACGCACGCCGCACGGAGGTCCGCCAACTCCTGGGACCACCAGTAGACCTCCTTCCTCGGAGGCATGGCCGCATCGCAGACCCGCGTTAGCGCGTCAGCGAAGCGGCCAGCTCCCACGTCGACCCCCTCGGTCGGGGACAACAATAAGTACCTACGACAAGTACGGTCACATAATTGACAATAATTTAATTAAAATTTTATGCATACTATTACAAATTTATTTTATATTCAAATTTTCTTGATTTTAATGAAGTTAATAATGTATTTGTTGTAAATTCTATTAAAATATTACAAACTTTATACCTGCTACAATTTTGGAAAATATATTTAGGGCTTTTTTTTGTCTTTTAAGATACAACTCCCGCTTTAGGAATATACATCCTGTGTCGGGGGCACTTTACAAACATACATGAAACAAACACAAAGACCACCCAGACTCAAGACTACAATTTCTGGATCACACAAAATGTTGTCCCAGGTGGAATCTGAAGCCACTTCTCTTGGAAAGCGATATGGCAACTACTAGGCCAAACGTGCAGTCTTAATGCTAGTGTGAGACTCGTTTTCTTACTTAATCGAAACGTAGTGTACGGTACATATCGATTAAGCAAGAAAACAAGTACAAAGTATTTTTTTCCATACAGGTATACATATTTAGAGATATAACAGTTATTATGTATATTATAATGCACATGCATCAAAGCAAATATATTAAGTGCTCTTTTTCACTTGATAAGATCAAGCATTATAGCACACATTTACCTACATGCACTAAACAGTCATTAACCGTCACCATATAAAACAAACCACAAGCAAAGTTGATCAAGGAACATAGTTTTAAGTATACATAGAACGTATACATAGAAATAAAAGCTTTGATAAAGTTGACATCGCAACAGGTCGCCCCGAAGAGAGCATATTGTCAATTTCCCATATTGTGAAGTTCCGAACAACAATTGAATCGGGATCTCGACATCTCGCCCTCAATCGGATCTAAAGGACTTTATCTACAATATAAAACAGAGGCACTTCTGTCACGTAAATCTTCCAGTGTATAGAATAGACAGTTCGGCTTAATAAACAGTGGAAAGAACTATCCCTAACATAAGGATTTATATTAATAAAAAATACCTATTATATGTTTTATAGAAATTATTTTAAACTTGCATGTTCCCGTTCAAGATGAAGTTCTTTTTACGTAATGCGTTGATGCGGACAACTGGTCTTATTAGAATAAACTATGGACGCACTGAACAAATCATTATTTTTATGTCTGTAGCACTAACTGTTTACAACATACTTGACAATCAGAACGAAAACGCAATGTAGAAATTAATAACATGTATATAAAATTGTACACTTTAAAAATTCCTTTCGAGATTTTAATCTGTGCTGAAGCTATCATTGTAGCCTATTCACTGCCCACCTTCAAACTTAAAGCAAAGTGCTTGCACTGCGCACAAAGAATCGAAAACTCACCTTTCATCGACAACTTAAATGTTGAATTGTAAACTAATGATCCTTAAACGTTTACCTTCCGGTACAAACTTATATCTTGTGTTATGAAAGTCTTGAAGGATTTAGAACCGACAAGAAACTCCATGTTTACAAAATTAAGTCGTAAAATTTTTACACCTATAACTACTATCTAAGGTAATTTTATATCAATGACTTCAACTTGAGACTGGAATCAATAACCCATATTGCATCCTATTGCCCAGGATCTTGGCTCATCTTGATGCAGATTATAGTTACCTATCGCCAATGGATATGCAAATGGAGTATGTATAGAGCCGATTACACGCAAACCCACTCAGTGGGCGTCCGTCTTGATTGTTAGCAAGCATCCTGTAACGTGGCACACTTCGCCAGATTTACATATAGGTAAGCTGATTAAATAATGTTAATTCGTACATATTACATAATATATGTGTATTAGTTAGTATTCAGATAATAAAAATGCATGCATGTAGTATTACTTACACTCCTATAGGGACAGGGTTAGGTAAGTAAGGAAAGTGTATTTGCTCCTAACAATTATAATCCAATAATAAAGTTAACACAAAACCAGACCTATCTTGTTATTAGTATTTGTTTATGTCTTCATGCGCAAAAAAAATACAATTTGCTCATTAGGAGAATGGCACATAAATCATGTCAGGATATACACACGTTGGTGGAGCTGCACCAAGAAGTTACTCATTTTCATTTTTAGGGTTCCGTTTCCAAATGGCAAAAACGGAACCCTTATAGATTCGTCATGTCTGTCTGTCTGTCCGTCCGTATGTCACAGCCACTTTTTTCCGAAACTATAAGAGCTATACTGTTGAAACTTGGTCAGTAGATGTATTCTGTGAACCGCATTAATATTTTTTCACAAAAATAGAAAAAAAGCAATAAATTTTGGGGGTCCCCATACTTAGAACTGAAACTCAAAAAAAATTTTTTCATCAAAACTACAAGTGTATCTATGGATAGGTCTTAAAAAATGATATTGAGGTTTCTAATATATTGAGGTTTCTAAACTGAATAGCTTGCGCGAGAGACACTTTCAAAGTGGTAAATTGTGTATCCCCCCCCCCTGTAACTTCTAAATTAAGAGAATGAGAAAACTAAAAAAAATATATGATGTACATTACCATGCACACTTCCAATGAAAATTGGTTTGAACAAGATCTAGTTAGTAGTTTTTTTTTTAATACGCCATAAATCATAAACCGCAATTAACATTTCTTTCAATCAAAACACTATTAATAAAACATCGATGAAAGTTACAACGAACTACCAAAACTTTAATATGATGTTACTTGCTGCTGCGGAACCCTTCATGGGCAAGTCCAACTCGCACTTGGCCGCTTTTTTTGGATTCTACTCTACTTTTTCGTCAGGCAGAAACAGTTTTTCAGGACAATTTTAATCATTGGTAATTGTTTTATTTTAATGCTTCTATGTACTTTGGTGCAATGGGATAAACTTGTTAAGATATGGAGTAAAACAGTGATACATAACTATTTAGTTCAAAATATATATCTAAATATACTCGGACAGGACAACACGTACTGGTCTCGGAAGCCACCGCTTCAGAGTAGTTGTCATAAAGAACTAAATGGTTCGGCTCTGTTCTTTCTGTGCCAACCAGTCAAAACCTGGAACTCTCTAATAGCGCTTCCCTCTCTCTATGTGTGTCTCTCTTCAAGCGGGGCATGAAAAAGCGTCTCACTAGGCCACCATAGTGTGGGTCGTGTTTTTAAAAAAAAATCTAATAGGTCTATGTAAAAGTTATTAAATGTCCTCTATTTATTTCAAAAATATGAAATAACCTAGTAGAGAAAGTTACTAGTTTCGTTTTGATTTAAAAAAAAATAAGTATGTTACGCAAAGCTCCAGTCAGACCAGGACGGCTCCAATATGGATGAAGTTGTCCACAAGTGACCCAGAACTTTATGAAAAGTTTAGTTAGAGAGCAAAGAGGCGAGCGTGGTTTTCATTAGACACTGTCATTTGCATGTTATTCATTAGGCTGTATGGGCGTTGCCTTTGCCACTCCCGCCCTCAAACCTCTTCAAAACACTACGTAAAAGTACTACAGTCTGTTTTTAGTCTTACTCGCTTTACAGAACACGTAGAACAAGTTTTATTTGAATCATTAAAATATAGGAAATATTTTGAACTTACAATTTCATGTTTTTTTTAATGTATAGTTTTGTACATATTCCCAATTAATTTTTAAATGTTTTATCTCCATTAACTCACCAAAGATATTTACATAGTTAATTTAATTTGATTATCACGAAATTTCAAATAATCACCTTTAAAGTTCTATTTTCTTTAGTTAGAATTTTCTTAGATTATAATTCATCATCTTCCTAGTCTTTATTATTATCAAGATTATTTTGTGTCGGCTATTAATTCTATCGGCTTTACCTCAACATCAGTGTTTCCACGGAGCGACTGGCATCGAATTTCTAAAAATGCGTAATATTGCAAAAACGCAGATTCTGTTCATGCATTTCATTAGGCAGAGAAGAGTCACTTTGACATCCTCATATACAATTTAAAAAAAAAATATCGGATACCCCTCTGTCAGTGTGAAAATAAGTTGAACATACATAATACTACCTATTATAAACCTTCACCAAATCCTCATAATAACCCTAATAAACCCTGTAATAACCCTAGCAAAAGCCAAACAAATCCAGTTCAATTTCAACGACTGAAAATATGAACATTGCTTTTTGAAACATGAACAGAAAATGTCTTTTTACTTGAAAGGCTTCATTTGTGGCATATCAAGAACGATCCTTAATTAAAACGACTATGAGAAAGAAATTCTAAGAGACACTTGATAGGCTTAGGGGATCAGATATTTATTTGAAGGGTTCTGTTGAAACGAGCAAAGCTTTGATTGCGTCTCCCAACGTATCTGCATGACAAAGACTACTCTTTTTAATTAGGTGACTATTCTAAAGTCGCCCCCGCATACAAATGAACGAAGATTAACGCGATTTTGAGACCGTCCACATTATTATTTTTCCTTTGAACTAATTTAAAGACTTTGCAACTTCGTTTACTTTTATGCATAACTGTGTAAGCTTTTTCATTTATTGAGGTTTTTGGGTTCGGTCACATGTACAAAGTTAATATATCTATATAAATCTAGACCTTCATATAAAGTTATTGCTCACAATGAACTCCGAAACCGTCTACATTTCCACGTCTCTTCTTTAATACTACTAATACTAAAGCTAATCGTAAAAGATACTGACAAAATTGCATGGTCAGCAGCTAGTATATCTATATATTATAAAGCTAAATATTAATCATAATAATTAAATGAAGTTTGAAGTAACATTGGTTATGAGTTACATTCGACAATTTAGAATGCATTTGGGTTTGATTTAGGATGATTAAGGACGCTTGCAAATTTTTATGGCAGTACTTTATTTTTCATATAAGAGAGTTAAAAGTCGGCAGAAAATTATTGCAGAGGCAGGCAAGAGACGGCAGTCACAACTGAATGTCACGTCAGAGCCTTTTTCATAAAATCTAGGACACTCGTAATTTGGTGTCAAAGTTCTTGTCAGCTTACAACAGATTTCGAATGTCTCAAAAGTTGGAATTTTTCTTAAGTTTACTTAGGTAAACTGTCAAAAAACAATTAAATTTATATTTTCGCAGGGACTGTAAACCTGAAATTAGATTTAGTTGTATACTAATCTTAAGAACAGCTATACAGATTTTGACAAGTAATTTATTGGCAAATAACTCTTATTAATAAGAGTAGCTTAAGCTGCTTGTACCTTAGAATATGGTTTCATATATACCATATACAATATGGTTTCAAGAAAATAAAATTAAAGCCAGGGGATGAACAAGAGACAACAATAAGAAGCTAGTTCTATATCAGTAAAATAAGATATCTATAGATTAAAAGATCTACAACTTTCCGCCAATCATTATTAATATAGGGACCGTATCGAATGGTAAAATTTTACAAAAAATTCCAATCAGGAAAATTTTATTTCATCTTGCCTTAAATATCGAGCGCCTCTTCCACTCTCAACTGACTACCTTTCTTTCGTCCAATCAAAGGACCAATCTAATTAATGATTCTATCACTCTTGATGCAACATATCTACTGGTGTACCACAATGTGGCGTTTTACCTAATTTACTCTTCGCTATTTTTATAAACTCATTTTCTAATGTATTAAGTTCCTTTATCACGCAATTAATTCTGAATTTCGTCGCATTAGCGACATGGAGTTATAACTATGGACTTGAGATGTCCTGTGAAGACACAGGTATTTGCTATTAGTAGTCTCAGAATGGCCTCAAAAGTTATTTGGACACAAATGCCCCAAATACAGTTCGGTGGGACCACTCTTGAGGTCAGCACGAGTGTAAAAAATTTAGGGATCTACATAGACAATACTTTATGTCGTTGGAAATTTGCGTCTGCCAGATCTCTTCGAAGGCTACGTAACTTTCTTCGGACTCCAACTAGGACTGCCCTTGCACAAGCAATTCTCCTCCCTATACTCGATAATGCCGATGTCAGCTATCTGAATCTCACTGAAGCACAACTCGATAAGCATGATACCATCACGTCTCTGAATTCCGTCAAATGCTAAAGTGGCTTCCAAATCTTTCTTGAGGGACTACTTAAATCTCTTTTTTTTACAACATTATATTCAATCCAAAAACCCCTTTCTAGATCAGAGAACGATTCAAGTAATGTCTGCGAACTTTCACTGTTGAAGCTATTGGAATACACTGCCGCTTAATATAAGGCAAGCGCAAACATTATACAGCTTCAAGAAAATGATACCGTAATTTTATGCATCTTAATTAAGTCCGTCAGTCTTTGGGACACTCACACTATTATACCATATTTTTTTTTATATATGATTCATTTACCTATGAGTGTGTATGTATGTATGTATAATTTTGGTATGGTATGTATATATGTATGTATAATTATTGGTGTAAGTATGTGTTTTATATTTATATACTCGTTAAGAATATTTGTGTTTGTAATAATATTCATTATCTAATAGTAAGTTCAAAATATAATGCTTAGTCAACTACTACTGTCCCTCCATAACATTTTGATCCATCCTGACGTTGCCTGGCAGAGATGGCTTTTGGCAATAAGGTCGCCCTTTGTACACTACATATCTGACTTATTATGTTCTTTTATGTAACTCTGTATTAGGGTGTGCAAATAAAGAGTTATCTGTATATCCATAGACAATTTTATTTCCCATTCTATCTATATTGTGGTATTCATATTTGACAAAAACAAAGTTTAAACCAAAAACATTCTTAGTGAGTGGACTGGTTCACTAACAACTTTGATGTAATTCGCCAGCAACAATGTTAAATTTAAATAAAGTTGGAACGGATGACCGAACTAAATTTAATATTGTTGCGTACAAAAATCTTATGATTTACCCATACAATAATCGAAAGTCAATGATTTTAATAACTTTAAATAAAGTAATGATGAGCATAATAAAAATACTAGTATTTAAATAAAACTTTACACAAATGTAGCTCACACATCACATATATTACTTTTTACCGCAATATCCGATTACCACGTGGAAGAAGCCGCGAGCAGGACCCGATAAAGAATAAACGAGCAATCAGGTTATATAATTATCAGTGACTGACAATACGAATGGAAACCTGCGTGAACAAAATATTTTAAGTGCAAAGGGACAAATTCACCATAGCTGTTATACGGTTACATACTTACAGGCATACATCCATCCTCACCAAAGAAGCTTAAAATCCGTCTTTTGGGTTTCGCCGCTGTAAGGATATAAATTATATCATTAACTTGATATCATAATTTTGATTTATTTACTCAAGTAGCTACGGGAATCGACTTACTAAATAATTGATACAATCAAAACTTCAAAAGAATTATAATATATTTTCATACTGTGGTTGGTATTTCAAAAGAATAATATAAACAATGAAACCGCTGTCAACAACACATAAAATCCAATAAATCACTTTATTCTTTGAAATCATGAAGCGAAGAAATTGTCTTAAACTCAAGAAACGTTTTAAAGAGAATTCTATATTGTTAAATTCTCCTCAATCTCGGATTCCTGCACCAAACGAAAAAGAATGAGAGATAAAATCTGACAGTTGGGAGATACTGAGGCGCGAAGATTACTGTCACAAAGAAGATTTGCCACCAGAATTCAAATTCAAATATTATTTATTTACGCCAAGACTTCGCTACTTTGTATCGTAGCTTTCTCTATTAATAAGAAGTTCTGATTTAATAGAAAAATATTTTTTATTTATTATTATTACTAGTTGAGCCCCGCGGTGTTGCCTGTGGTAATTGTTGTAAACCGCGAAGCGAAACTAGTCTATAAGAATTGCCTAAGAGATTCTTTTGGTCTAGCCGTTCCAGAAATAACCGGAACAAATAGACAGATCGACAGACATACAGAAAAAAATTGTATATACGTATAGTGTTTGATACACGTGTATTATAAAATTGTTTATTTTTTACAAAAAACATTTTTTTTTGTTTTTATAGATATTTTTTATAAATATGAACAACATTGAAATTTTAAAATGTTGTTGACTCCTCCAATTTTTTTCTAGTAACCAAAGTATTCTTATTATTTCTGTTGTGCATATTTCATATTCTATTTTACTTCTAATTTGCATTGTAATTCATTTGTATGGTATGTCACAGTAGACCAGCAGTATTATGCTCTAACATAGGTATATAATATACCTAAAATTATTTGGTATGAGTTTGTTGTTACCTTCGGGGACACATATGCGAATATTCTACATATTATGTGCTTAAATTCACATATTTGTCTCTGTGTCCTATTAAAAACATATGTATTGTATTTATTTGTGTATTCATGACATTAACAGATTGCACTTCATATATTGCAAGTATATTGCACAACCGTGTGGTGACGGATTAAGAATACAGAGTGTCACCACTTCTATTCATCCCACGCGGGTGTCGTAAAAGGCGACTAAGAGATAAACTACGCAAGACAACATCAATGCAAAGAGAAGAAAAACTTGAAACAAACCCTTTACCAACCAGTCTGGCCAGCGTGGTATAGTAGGCCAAAACCTCCTTTTCAAGGAGAGGCCTATGTCCAGCAGTGGACTGTTAAAGGCTGTTGATGATGATGATGATGATGATATTGCACAAAACAAACGCATCAAGTTTAGTCTATTTAGGACAGCTTTTGGAAATTTTCCCAATTAAATTCTACCATTTTTATAGCAAGTTAAAACAAAACCGAACATTATGAAGAAAGAAAATAATGAATATTTGCAGTCAGGATCACACGGGTATTTATGGTACTAACCAAGCGTAGTGAGTTTTCTGTAAAAATAAAATCAACTACGTGAAGAGACTAATGTGTGTTCTCGTTTCTCTCGGAATAACTTTAAAAGATTAAAAAGTTTGCCTCCATGCGGTCGCTGTATTTTCTTCCTGTCCCAAACCAGACTCTCCGCGGACGCATTACTGCTCAACCAAGCTAATGTTTACACATAAAAATAAAGTCAGCACATTTGTTATTTCTGGAAGTATCCTTTTACAGTACGTGACTTCTAAACTTGATGCTAGTCATGACTTTACCACGTTTCGGTCAAAATATTTATGGCAGTCTAAGACCAAGGCAACAAAAACTATTTAATCTGTATCCTGTAAGAATACGAAATATTACAAAAATATGCATTGGAATATACGAATAAATATATTAATGTTACGACTGATCATTTCTTATAGAAATTATTTACAAGGCATGTCTAAAATGATATAGGTACTTACTTATATAAAAACTCCTTGTAGTTAAAAGTGAGCAATAGTAAAACAACGTATTTCTATTCCCTAATTTAACATAACAGCATGTAGCGCATAACGTATTCCTAGCAAGTAAATTGATTTTTCAATAGCTGTGTTTTTCAATCATCGCGAGTAGGACTTCTTATACATGAATATCTGCTTTACATCAAGTCTTTTATAGTTAAGATTACAGTTATATCAGGACTGAAAGTTTGGTTCCTCAAGTAATCTACTTCACTAGTTCTCCGGATCTATCAAATAGATTTAAGCTTGATCACATTTTTATAAACTGGTATTGTCACAAGTTAAGTAAATCTTATATATAAAATTCTTGTGTCACAATGTTCGTTCCCATACTCCTTCGAAGCAGCTTGACCGATTCTTATGAATTTTTTGGGTTCCGTAGCGAAATGGCAAAAAACGGAACCTTTATAGATTCGTCAAGTCTGTCTGTTTGTCTGTCTGTCCGTCCGTATGTCACAGCCAATTATTTCCGAAACTTTAAGAGCTATACTGTTGAAATTTGGTCAGTCGATGTATTCTGTGAACCGCATTAAGATTTTTACATATAAATATAAAAAAACAATACATTTTGGGGGTCCCCATACTTGGAACTGAAACTCAAAAAAATTTTTTTCATCAGACCTATACGTATGGGGTATCTATGGATAGGTGTTTCTAACATCATTTTTTTCTAAACTGAATAGTTTGCGCGAGAGACACTTCCAAAGTGGAAAAATGTCTACAAACCTCTAACGTCTAAAATAAGAGTTATAAAATTAAAAAAAAAATATGTTGTACATTACCATGCAAACTACCAACGAAAATTGGTTTGAACGAGATCTAGTGAGTAGTTTTTTTTTAATATATATATATATAAATCGTAACACGTATACGTTATACTAGTGTATTGATTGGATAAAAGGTAAATTTACCTTTTATCCAATCAATACACTAGTATAAAAACATCGATGAAAGTTACAATGAACTACAAGAACTTTTATATGATGTTATATGCTGATACGGAACCCTTCATGGGCGAGTCCGACTCGCACTTGGCCGCTTTTTTTTAATTTTATGCATATTGAGTAAGTCTGAGAATCGGCTGCTATCTATTTTTCATACCCCTAGGACGCGAGCGGAGCCTAGAGCTAGTGTTGATATAAACTAGTTTTCGCTTGCGGCTCAATATGTATGTCATTTATCGCAGTAATAATAAACCTATGTCGTTTGTCAGGCTTTAGACAATCTGTGTACCAAAGGTCATTTTCGGTTCTGTAGTTTTGGCGCAAAAGCCCGACAGACAGACAGTGTAACTTTCGCGTTTATAATATAAGTAAAGAATTATAAATTAATTTTAAGAAAACAATAAATTACGAATTAGTCTCTAATTGACTCAAAACATTTCTTTCACGGTACCAATCCGGTAGGTATAGAATTGAAAAGGTATGCCCATATAGCCCCAGTTCATTGTTCTTAACGATAACTCTACTATGGCTTACATTTTTATGAGATCTTTTCTATTTACAGAAAGAAAGCACTCGTCTAGAACATTGTCTTTATTTCAATTTTATATTTTAAGACTAATTTAAAAATATACTGTCAATGACTGGAAATTTTCTATGGAGAGAAGTCGAACGCTTCATTGGCTTTCAAGTAATTTAAATAATTCCAGAATACTCGAGATATTCTTACATTAAAAAAAAGAAATCGTATAACAGCGTCTAGACTCTCAACTGATAATATAACTAATACAAGTATCTTATATATGTACAACTGCTGAAACCAGTGTTGTAACCCGAGATTGTTGTACGAGTAGTAAATTCGCGACGACAATCGACAAAATTAATCTAAAATGATAAAAGAAGCCTAAGTTGCTCCATATGTTATAAACTGAAAAAAAAACAGCTGGAACAGATAGACAAACAGACAAAATGTTCAAAACTGTTTATAACGTAATGTATATACTTTCTATATCAACCCGTCTGGCCAGCGTGGTATAGTAGGCCAAAACCTCCTTTTCAATGAGAGGCCTATGTCCAGCAGTGGACTGTTAAAGGCTGTTGATAATGATTGATGTATATACTTTCATTTAGTGAAAAACTTTTTGTATTATATTTTATAATACCTATTGTATTTGTATAGATAGATAGATATTTTTTCTAAACAAAAGCTAGCCCCAAACAAGATCATATATTGTGGGCCATTGATAGGCCATTGAGACAAAATTCAATACTCAGAATAATAATATTTGAATCATAAAAAAGATTTATTCTTAGCAGGTAGGTCGCATCACCAATATTCATCACAATAACGGTGAAGTAACGACTACACCATTCATATAGTTTATAAATAAAAATATCAGTTTTGGTAAAAAAATTAAAAAAGATCTAAACTAAAAAAGCTTTTAGCTGACATGAAAACAATGCACCCCTATCTAAAACATAGCCACAAACCGATGACAGCGCGTTCACATGATCGGAAATGGAATTCGTTTCGCCGCCGCCAATAGCAATAATGTAAGTTACCCAATAACATGCGGCAGCAGGTGAACGGATTACCGTTCAGACTCGCATACATACATATATATATCTCTATGAAAGATAAATAATTGCTTTCTTCCCCTACAATTGTTTGAGCGGCGACATTTATTGCTTTGTTTGCGTGAAAACTTGGCGCCACATCACTACCTGAGCAATCCCCAATATTATTGTTAAGCGTCTACTGTATTATCGATTGCGATATTAAAGTTAACTTTTTTTATCCCTCCCATGTCTATTATGTTCTCGTTGCTCTCACCCCTAGAAAAATTACTTGACGCAAATGCAAATAAACTACACCTTTGTGTTTTGATACTCCGACGTGAAATTATTTTCTTCTTGTTTTGTTTTCTTTCGTATTATGTTACTTTTAAATGGGATTTCGTTCTTGTCTAGAAACTAGATTTTTAATTTTTATTTTTCAAGGTATAACCTTTTCAAGGTATAACCTTACGTTATTTATACAGTGAATATTTAAAATGTTTGATTTATAAATAAATGCCATTGATCAAACCAGCCAGCCCATTAATCAAACGTTTCTATAATCTTTTTTAAATTAAAAATTCTTATAGCAAATTAATCGGGCAAAATATTTAATTTGATACTTTATTTCAACAGACCCTATCGTCATTAATCAGATAAACCAATTTAATCCTACACCTAAGTGATATTTTGGTTATTTGACAGATAACACGATACCCATTCATAGTAGAAGCCCCCTGCAAACTCCTAAAGTTTCTGTATTTATATAAGAAGTAACAAATAACAAAATACATTTCACGATCCAATAACTATTGAAATAAAGACTGCCATTAAGAACGAAAACGGTTCCTAAAAGAGCATTTAAAAATCACTGCCTGAAAATATAATAATTTTTCAGTAAAGTAATATATTAATTAAATAGAAATCAACAATCAGTGCTAATTAATTCCATGGATATTGATTTAAATATATTAAAAAGTATTTCGTGTGAAGTGAAAAATGAAATTTGATTTTTGTAACTAGTTATAAAACGAGAAAAATATTATATGTTCATAACTCCCTACGAAGTATCAGTTACAAAAGTAAATACCTAAGCCCGTTTATAATTATACGGGCGACGACCATGCGTAATCGTATAATTAAATAATTGCAGAAAACGAGTAGCACACTTCAGCCCGCCTAGACAAATTTCAAACGTTTTTCGTTCTACAACCTCTGACCCCTCTATTTTCTTTTTTTAATGGTTAATGTCATTCAGTCACGTGATCAAATAAGAGAATAGAGGTGAAGCAATGGCAGAACGAAAAACGTTTGCAATTTAGTTATGGGGGGGGGGCAGCGCAGATCAGAGGCAGACATACATAAATCTATCATCGATTTGTACGTTGTTTGACGCGTAGAAAAAACCCAGACTACACACCCACGTCGGTCAATTAGGCAAAGATATATATTAGCTTGTCATTTCCATAGATCAAAATAATAGAAGAATTGGTATAATGGTATAAACGAATCATATTATAAGTCAGATGACTACAGGGCACGCAAAAATATTACCTTCACAAACACATTTCAAGATTTGTATGTTATTTTTATACTTGTAATCAATCATAATTATTTTATAAAAGGAAAGTCAAAATTCATTATAAAGTAAACTCAATGAACCCGTAACAAAAATAAGTCAAGGAAATAACCATTTAATTGGCTTTTATCGGAATAGACGTGGCACTAGGGAACAGTATAAAGAAGTTAAATAAAATAAGGTTTCCGTTGGGGTGAGGTGAGTGAGGCGTCCAGAAAGTTCGGCAGGCTGAACGATAAATCGGAATTTATGAGGGCGCCGGTCTCGCCGTTCTAGGTACCTCCCAACGTCGCCGGTGCAATGCGCGTTGCTGCATAACAACACGAACTAAAAGCATTGCTGCTCACTGCATCTTGCATCACAGTACTTTAGCAATCCATTTCACTATTTGTTTTAAACTTACTTCATGTATTGCGGTTATTTACGAGTATGTTAAAAATAACGGGTTCTTTGTGAAATATCTGGCAAATCAAAAAGTATCTACTTCGGTAATTTTGAAGGATTTTTTGATTTTATTTTTATTGACAGTGTTTAAATATGTACCAGTATAAGTAAATACTTATTTACTTACAATGTGGCTTCGCTAAAGTAAATCGTGAGATATGTGAAATAATTCGTAAAAAAACGATTAAGTATAGGTCCTAAATAAACTAATAGAGTAAATACATCTGTAAAACTGATTCTTGATATTTTAAATTAAATATGTATAAAACCTTTTTTCATTATTTACTTTACTAAAAGTAAATTAAATAAAGTAAATCACTAAATTCAGTCCCTATCCCAGAAATAAACCTGTGTTCTCACAAAACACGAGAACTCATGGGTATTTTACATACTATAGTCGTCACAAAATAAGATGACATTTGTCATCGTGGCGTAACTAATACGATTAATTCGTGTTTTTGAGTGCAATTTTTCAATATCAAGTTAAATTTGATGCTTATTTAAGATATGTGTTGTGATAGTACAGGGTAACATAGTAATTAAATAGGATTATGAATTTGATTTTTCAATTTCTTACATGCGGCATGTCAAATGACAAATGTCAAAACGGGCTTCTTATTTTGTGACGACTATAATATTTTACATTCAAGAGTCTGTCTATCTTTTATACTTTCACAACTAAACGGCTGCACCGAATTCAATGAAATATATCATATACATGCTTTGATTCTTGAGTAAGGATACGCTCATACGCGTAATGTTTCATGTTTAAATAGGAAAAACTAATTTAAGATAAATTATGACGAAAATCATCATATTCTTATCAATAACAAATCAAGAAATCTTAAATATCTTAAATAAAAGACAACGATATTTTAACTGCAAGTAGAAATTTTCACACATTTTCATTTTACCTTACACTGTAAACTGATTTGAAATAACACACGGAACATACACGGAAATAAAGCAGAACTGTCGCTGTCGTAACAAATACGGTGGTTCTAAGAACAAAGTTGATATATCAGATGGAAGAACGTGACCAGACTACCCAGAATCAATTGATCACAAAGTAACCACAGAAAACAATAAAGCCATCGCTAACGCAATGTGCTACTCAGACCGTGTACTTACTCCATCTGTAAATACTCGTACCTACTTTGTTTCAATCAGAGCTTGAGATTTAGTACAAGGAATAGATATATACTTAAACATACTTCCATATTAACATGACAACATTTGTGCGGTCGTATTTCGTTGGTCATTACAGAACAGACAGACCAGACCAGAACATGCATAATATAATCATTTTGCCTTGAATATATAAAAAAAAGCGGCCAAGTGCGAGTCGGATTCGCCCATGAAGGGTTCCGTATCAGCATGTAACATCATATAAAAGTTCTTGTAGTTTCGTTGTAACTTTGATCTATTTTTTTATAATAGTGTATTGATGGAATGAAAGGTAAATTGCGGTTTACGATTTATGACGTATTACAAAAAAACTACTTACTAGTTCTCGTTCAAACCAATTTTCGTTGGTGGTTTGCATGGTAACGTACAACATATATTTTTTTTAGTTTTATCACTCTCTTATTTTAGAAGTTACAGGGGGGGGGGGGGGGACATTTTTCCACTTTGGAAGTGTCTCTTGCGCAAACTATTCAGTTTAGAAAAAAATGATGTTAGAAACCTCAACATCATTTTTAAACACCTATCTATAGATACCCCACACGTATGGGTTTGATAAAAAACCTAAACCTAAACCCCTAAAATGTATTGTTTGTTTTCTATTTTTATGTGAAAATCTACTTTTTTTTTTACATCTACATCTACTTACCAAGTTTCGACAGTATAGCTCTTATGGTTTCGGAAAAAAGTGGCTGTGACATACGGACGGACAGACAGACAGACAGACAGACATGACGAATCTATAAGGGTTCCGTTTTTTTCCATTTGGCTACGGAACCCTAAAAACATGTATACTCGTACATGAGTACTCTCAGAGTCCAAGTTCTCATATAGATTAATTTCAATTTGTATAATTCTCGTATCACAATGTTAGCTGTAATACTAGGATTATTGTTCGATTCTTTTAACAACTGTGTGTGTTTATTATTATATTTTTTGCGAGAAGCCAAAATCGTTCAGAGGGGTCTGCAATGCGAGAGGTCTATGTCCAGCAGTGGACTGCGGTAGGCTGATGAAGATGACGATGATTCAGTAGGTCTGAGAATAGGAAGTAAATATTTTTCTAAGCTTTATAACGTGAGCGAAGCCGAGGGTATTAGAATAATATATTAATATCCAGTATGGGCATTACTTTTACCATGAAAATATAGTCGTTATTATGTAGTTGCAGCTGTTCAAAATGGTTAATCTATATAAATGATTAAAGACACACTTCTCAAATAGCAGACTGGAGATGGACCTCCACTTGAAATAAGTCGGCAAAAGACTAGCATATGTTTGATATTTTTTTAACTACTGTATGAAAATACAGTAGCTATCTGAATATTTCGGACATGACACACATTATCATCTAGTCCAAATCAGAGTTTGTACCACTGGTAGTAGAGAACTGAAATGAATACATATACTTATTACTTTTTTTGCAAATACATATTGTGGATAGAAAACACCCAAACTCATGTTTTTTACTGTAAACGGGACTTATTCGCTATAAAATTAAAAAGGTTACAATACCTTCTAATTTCCGACGTTTCGAACGGGTCATACCGCTCAGGGTCACGGGTAAACTGTCTACCCGTTTACAGTAAAAAACATGAGTATGTGTAAAAGTCGCGAACACTTTAACTCCGAAACAAATATTTGCAGATCATACAAACATTTAGTCCGACCCGAAACCGCTTGATCAGCAGCCGCTTAAGCTAACCACTAGACTAACAAGGCAGTCAGCATGAAAATGAGATTCATATTAAATATTGATTATACAGGTTTAACAAATAACTATGTATTCAATACGGGTATATATAGGATGACCTAGATACTATCTTGTTACTGTTGTAGTTCAAACAATTGTTATTCATTTATAAGACCCATAGAGCTAGATAAACATTTTATCAGTGGATTTACAAAAAAATTCTTTAAATATTTTGTGTTGAAATGTTAGTAGTTAACAAATTAAGTACACGTACAAGTAACAATTTGATTTTTGCGTGTCTTGTCATCTAGCTTGTTCTTCAAAGGTAACAAGAGAAAATATGACACAACACTTACATAATTGCACGTCACTTGGTTCGGCCATCAGTTTCTCGCATCCAGCTTCTGCAAGCCATCTATATACTTATCTAATTTATTTTTACTTTATAGTTACGATTTAACTCCCATAACTATTAAAATGTGAGTTAATAAAACATCTACAATATTATGAGAAAGTTATGGAATCTTCTTTAAATTATATGTGTATATGCCTATTTATTACTATTTTTAGATAATTTAATATGTGAGTGACCTATAAAAATTTTTGGCTAATAAAAATTAGGTGAAAAAATAGATTTTTCAAATCAAATAAATTACGGTGTATTCAGGACATGAAAAGCTAAGTTTTCACAAAATTTCGTTAAAAAATAATTTTATTTGTAAAAGATAAAAATAAAAAACCAAAAACTTGGTTTTTTTAATTTTTCACATAAAATTTGAGGTTATGTGAAAAAAGTGGAAATGCAAAAGATGTAGATCTCTTTATTACCTACAACTTTGCCATTTAACTTTTTTCCATAGGACTTGTAGTTTTGCAAGACATCGAGATAAGCCATTTTTTTTCCTTCCCGACCTCAGATCGCCCGTAATTTATTTTTCCTTTAATTTTTGTACTATTCTCCTCTTTTTACAATGGGTTTCCTCCTACTATAATTTAGGTTCACTTTTTGTTATTTTAAGAGGCTTCTACCCTGGTCTACCATAGAACTATATTGCCTATAAAACCTACACTAATATTATAAATTCGAAAATAACTCTCTCTATTTCTTACGATTTTGCGACTATACTAATAATCCGATTTGAATGAATTTCGGCATAAAGATAGATTGGGCCCTAGAGAAAGACGTAGGTTACAACTGGTTCTTTATACATAAATATCAAGATTCATTCTTTGGAGCCAGTGCAACCTGGTAGTTTGGAACAATTCCAATATTTGTAATATCCATTAAATACTCACGTTGATGCCGCACAACATTACATTGAACCGTAAAAGTTTAAAAGTAAGTATAACTACAGTAGTGCTACATAGGATTGAAAAGGATGCTATTTTATATATGTACATGGATAATTAGAAAATCGTGTATTGTGTATATATCATATATATGTAAATGAATAATCGTATTTCACACCAGCCGAGGTGATATCCAAGTTGTAACGGAGGAAAGACTTGTTGTTTTATGTATGAGGCCTTTTCAATTCATTTGGACGGATCTCTTATACCTTTGTCCCTTCCGGGTCAGTTATTTATTGCTGGTGTTTCGCACTAAATTTACCAAGTGCGTATATTTTCATGAGCCGCTAGTGCGTGGAATCCAACGACGACAATATCCACTATTGTACGCTTTAAGCTGGCAGAAGAGAGGGGTCTGATCTTACTTACTTATACACTTCGTTTCGATATATCTTTAAATAAGCTCCGACTCTATCCCATCGCAATACTCGTCCCCCGACTTCAATACGACTCTATTTAGTTTAAAGTTGTTATTTCTTTAATTGAGTAAAATATTCGAAAATGTAGTATTGCTTTGGAATTATTTTATCTTGTCTGCAATAAATAATATTAAAAATGAGAATTCAATTGGGTGCTAATAACTTCATAGACAATTATTTTTGTGTACAGTTTTACATTTCATCATATATTACGTAAGTTGGTAAATTTTGACGAACAATAACAATAAATAAATAATTCGAACATCTAACACACAATGCCAACTAGTTTCAAACTATGCAAAGCTTGTACTATGAAAGCTAGGTTGACTTTACCTTACTTTTGTACTTCTTTCTTGTTAATATACATAGCAAATACCCAGACCCCGAAACCATTATCTGTAGATTATACAAACAGTTGGTCAGACCCAGGATTTGAACCCAAGACCTTAAACACTTCACACACACAAACTACTTCTGCGGCACGGAGGCAGAAGCCAGGCAGATGATCTTGAATTTTTAATAAGCAGGCTATTTTCCACGTAGTAAAGTCACGCTGATTTCAACGAATAACGAACGAACGGATCGGCATGCTACTTACTTATTATTCTCCAGGCCGGCCAGAAGGCCAATCTAAAATAACAGCAAAGTTGCTGTCGTATTTGATTGGTGGGTGCAAGACTGGGGGCCCAATGATGCAGTAGCATCTTACTAGGCCGCTATAGTGTGGGTCACCATGCTGCATTGTCTGCAATCGTAATGAGGATAGTAAGTGGAGCAGTGGTATAATATGGGTTCTTTATGATGATGATGGTGATTACTACTCTTAAAGTCTACAGTCCACTGCTGGACATAGGCCTCTCCAATTGCACGCCACTTAGTTCGATCCTTGGCTACTCGCATCCAGCTCCTGCCAGCCGTCTTGCGCAAATCATCACTCCACTTGGCCTGTGGACGTCCTACACTACATTTACCGAGACGCGGTCTCCACTCAAGAACACGTTTACCCCAACGGTTGTCGGTCCTGCGGCAAATATGGCCAGTCCATTGCCACTTCAGCTTGCTAATCCTGTGGGCTATATCGATAACTTGAGAGTCATATTGGTAGACTTAAATATACCAAAAACTTTCATTCACATTAGACTTTTTTCATGAACATTTAGCTTTATCAAACATTTTTAGCCTTACATTTCTGTAATACTATATAGGTCTTCAAATTTCAACACGCACAAAATTGAGTGAAAGTAAGTTGAGATACAAGGTACGAACAAATTGGATGTCTAATAAATGTAGACATGTTAATTTCGTCCTTGAATTATTTACAAGCGATTGCCCTTTCATCTCGTGAGTAGTGGATAAGAAATCATCCCCAATTGTGTTCAATTTTCTCCACCCTACGCCATTTATAATATTTTTTACAACTCCCGCACTAGTAATAAATTTTGTGACGCAGAGGGCTTTACAAACATACATAAAACTAATACAAGTGAGACCTAAACTCAATATAACATATTATGGATCACAATGTGTTGTCTCAGGTGGGCAACGAACCCACAATACTTCGGCAGTAGAAAGCAGCAAGGTGATCACTTAAATCACTCAATCAATCACATATGTGCCGTCGATACATATTACTAGTAGAATAATAATGAAATTTTAAGTATATCCATATTTTTTAAGTATTTAAAGAAATAAAATCCTGTAGCCAAGCTTTTCACAACGAGTACCTCAGAACTAAAATTGCTGAAAGAGACAGCTATTATCTATGAGACTGGAAAACCTGTACTGTATTATAATAAAAACAATATTCTACATGAATGCCGTATTTTATAACTATAGGGAGGTATATTTGTCAGTTAATATCAACGATTTAAAAAGCCTTAGAACCTGAAACTATGGCTAAATTAAAAGAGTAACTGAAATCAAACCGGATACCACCAAATGGTGGTTATGTCGAACTCGAACCGACCAAAACCGCACGCAATCTCAGATACCAATAGCCAGAGAATCAGATGTACCCTAAAGAGGAAATCCATGGAACCCCAACACAGTTATAGAGCCTAAACTCTCAAAAGATTCTGAGCTATGTCCAAGTCAACTGATTTTCCTTTATATACGAAAGAAAAATGTCGAATACAGTTCATAATATCTTTGGCTCTTCACCGGTTATGATTCATATGGAACCAATAAAACGTACTATTGTTCAAAATTGTCCTTCCCGTCGGAATGCTGCTAACTATAAAGCAATATAAAATATTGTGTGACATGAAATTTCATAGTACTACATAATTTGAAATTCATAACACGTGAACATCGTTCAGCAAAATAGGAAGTGTAATAAAATATTTCTGACTGAAATGCTATAACTGAAATAGAGTGCATGCCTCGTAAAATTCACAACACCGTAGCATCCTTACATCGCAGTGATATTTTTATTAAAACTCCTCTTGCTAAGATACTGCAGTATTTCACTACTTTATAACTAGATATTAAAAGTTAATACATCTGATGGTTCTGCGCAACATAGCTTTTAGGAACTGAATAGCATATGACTGCCTTGTTGGTCTAGTGGTTAGCATAATTATGCGGCTGCTGATCAAGAGGTCTCGGGTTCAATTCTCGGGTCAGACCAAATATTTGTGTGATTCACAAATATATGCTTCGGAGGCTGGGTGTTTTTCTACGTATAATATGTGTGTATTTACAAAAAAAAAGTATGTTTATGTATTTATATCAGTTGTTTAGTACCTATAATAAAAGCTCTAAGTTTGGGACTAGATGATGTTGTGTGTAAGTTGTCCGAAAATATTTATTTATTTATAGGATTTAACCAAGTGAAGTAGTAGGCCAAAACCTCCTTTCAAAGGAGAGGCCTATGTCCAGCAGTAGACTATTAAAGGCTGTTGATGATGATGAACCAAGTGAAAAGTGCATTGGAAAGCCTGTGAAAATTACTAACTAGTGAACATCATTATTAGCCTATCGTGGCTAATAATGATGTTCACTAGTTAGTAATTTCTGTATTAAGATTAGTTGTCTTTTGCCAATGTGATAGTGCATATAATAGCAATGTCTATTGACGATGGTTCAAAATATTTAGTAAAGTCAGAAAATAGAGGAGAGCTAATTTATTTTTATTAACAAAAAATTACTTAAATAGTTATATGGTATTTTTTTTATGTGTTAAAAAGTGTACTTGGTAGTACAATGTTAGTGATGGTTCTCTTCGAGTTTTTTATTCAGTGATATCCTAGCCGAAGCTAATCTAAAAGAGTCGCCTAAATTACTTCTTACAACATCAGCTACCTGCCTATGAAAATCTCGTCAAAATCTGACTAGCTGGTTTAAACTATTACACAGACAGATAGATGGACTTTTGAATACCTGGTTCAGTTATAAAAGCGATTAACTCCAAAATAGAAAGTTCACTTAACTACATACACAAAAAGCGTCTAGTGGTTTTACTTGGTAGGAGATTCAATGCGTGTGTGAATGTATGTGTGTAAGTATAAAAAAATATAGTTTAAAAAAAGCGGCCAAGTGCGAGTCGGACTCGACCATGAAGGGCTCCGTATCAGCAAGTTACATCATATAAAAGTTCCATATGTAACTTTGATCGGTGTTTCTATAATAGTGTATTGATTGAATGAAAGGTAAATTGCGGTTTACGATTTATGAGGTATTAAAAACGAATTACTAGATCTCGTTCAAAATAATTTTCGTTGGTAGTTTGCATGGTAATGAACAACATATATTTTCTTTAGTTTTATCATTCTCTTATTTTAGAAGTTACACATTTTTCCACTTTGGAAGTGTCTCTCGCGCAAACTATTCAGTTTTGAAAAAATGATATTAGAAACTTGAACATCATTTTTTAACACCTATTCATAGATACACGTATGGGTTTGAAGAAAAAAATTTTTTTGAGTTTCAGTTCCAAGTATGGGACCCCAAAATGTATTGATTTTTTTTCTATTTTTATGTGAAAATCTAAATGCGGTTCACAGATTACATCTACTAACCAAGTTTCAAAAGTATAGTTTTTATGGTTTCGGAAAAAAGTGGCTGTGACATAGGGACGGACAGACAGACAGACATGACGAATCTATAAGGGTTCCGTTTTTCGCCATTCGGCTACGGAACCCTAAAAACCAAATAAACAGCTTTTAAACTAAAAAGTAGAAAATCATTTTAATGTAACAAAGCGTGGGGCGACGTTATTGAAATATTTTCAGAAAGCACCCTACGCTTTGTTACATTAAAATTATTTTCTAATATAATTCTAGACTAAAAAAGACTAATTTGTTTAAACATTTTTTTTTCATATTAGTGTATTATTTGCCCTCGATAAATTTACAAAGTTTGAACGAAATCTGGATGTTTTAAGTGGGTCAAAATCGCGCCCAAAGGAGTTGGTTACAAACATACAAACAAACATACAGGTGAAGCTAATATAAAGCGTGTAAAAAATAAAAAGTTCTAGTTGCCACTTCAGTGGTACGCAAACACTATACCTACATAAAGTAGGTATAGTGTTTGCGTACGCCAAGGCTGCATTCTGTCACCTAAACTATTTAACCTGTACGGCGAATACATAATGAGAAAAGCACTGGACGGCTGGAACGGCGGTGTTGCAGTAGGTGGTCGCAGGATCAGCAATCTAAGATACGCAGAAAATTGAAGCGGAGAGTGCCAAACTCGGTCTTAAGATCAACCATTCAAAAACTAAAATAATGGTGGTAGACCGAGCGCAACTACTTCCAGTCACCGATGCACTCAGCGGGTATGAAAAAGTCAGCCAGTTTGTGTATCTTGGGTCGTTGATAGCGAGTGATGGTAGCTGCACTGATGAGATCCGTCGTAGGGCCGGTATGGCCAAGAGTGCTATGACCAATCTTGATAAAATTTGGAAGAACCGCGGAATTCGCCGTACAACTAAGGTGCGATTGGTTCGAGCTCTGGTGTTCTCCATATTTATGTACGGTGCTGAAACATGGAGCTTGAGAAGCCGCGATAGTAATAAGATCGATGCTTTCGAGATGTGGTGTTGGCGAAGGTTGCTACGTATCCCCTGGACTGCGATGCGAACTAACGAGTCCATATTAAAAGAGCTCAACATCACGACGCGGCTGTCTTCACTTTGTCGGAAGCGAGCCCTAAGCTTCTTCGGGCATATTATGCGGTCCTCAAAGCACAGTCTGGAGAAGCAGATTATTGTTGGGCAAATGGACGGCAGGCGTGCTCGAGGCAGGGCACCTACACGTTGGAGTGATACTGTGAAGGAGGCGGTGGGCGGCAGCATGCACCGTGCGGTCCACTTTGCGTATAACCGAACGAAGTGGATGCTTGTTACTTGTGGTCGCGATCCTCAGCATTGAGGGAACGACAAAGAAGAAGAAGAAGTATTTGAACATTACCACAGAAATTACAATTAATATAACACAATACAGTAATCGTTTCCTATATCTCAATAATCTACTCTACTCCATGATTTAACCAAGAAGAACATTACAAATATTATAAAACTACAAAGGTCTTGATTAAAATATTTCTGTAGTATCGTAACTTTGACGTAATAAATGTTGTTCATTTATTTAACGTAGTAATGTAGAGTAACGATTTACGTAAGGTAATTTGAGAAGCCTATATCAAGTTGTGAACTGAACAGATACAGCGATCTAGTCCAGCGATGTACTAGTTTAATTCGTCGTAATTTTCAAGCTATACTACAACTGAATAAACAAGAGATGATAATAAACATAGAATCATATAATGTTAATAATAAAATCAAATAAGACGTACTGCGGAGCTGCAGCATAGTAGTATGTCGTAGAATGTCTATACGAGTACTTTATTTGAACAGATGGAACTGTACCCGTAAGGTGAGGATTCCTTTCCCTGCCAATATGTTTCAATTTAAACTAAGCCGCTTGTCGATACCAACTCGCTCCGGAATATCTTTCGATTTCAACTGGATTCTACGATAACAAAAATAATGTTAGAAAAAACTATCCACTAACAAAACCCACGCACTGTTTCAAAATAAGACTGTGGTAAATAAAAAATGACAGAGGAATACTGCTACTACTTTGATATCTTGTACCTCTGACATTTAGATAGTTTTCTTTATATTATTGTAGGTTTTGACTCAATGAGAGGTCGCCGAAATACTTTCACTACAAAAGAGCCTCCTATATTAATCTAGTTCTATCGAGAACCACTGAATTTTCTCTCAGTCGATAGTAACTAACAGTTAATGGGAGAATATTGTTCTTTAAAATTTCCAGAACGAATTTGTATATCTCTCCAGGCTTATACAACACGAATAAGTATGTATGAATTTAATGAAGAACATTTAAAGTACGTTGCGACGTCTTACCAATGTTATGTTCATTAAATAATGTTACTTATGTGACTGTACTGTAAATCATAAAGAAACAATAAAGTAGTTTGATTTTAACTCTCACATAAAACTTAAAAGTATTAGTCTGAGTATGTACTCAATCGAGTGGATAAACTAAAATCCAAATTGCGAGGCCTTAACGGTGAACTTTGCTACCGGAAATAAAAATTTCGTAGTACAAACAAGCAATCAGGAGCATTTGCGAAGTTGTGCTGTGCAAATACGCCGCACGGGCCCCGCTTCAGCCCAAACCCATCCAAGTGCTTGTCAAAGACTACTTCTATTGCTTCACTACGCTTTAATGCCAAACTCTATTGATCTAACGTTTAAACTTTCAGTAATCAATTTAATAATGTAAAAGGTAGGAAACGGTTTAGGTTCAGTTAATTACAATTAGAAAATGACTAGAGTTTAAAAGTTTAAAGTAGGTAACATTCCATTAATTATTTTTTTCATACTTTCTTTTTTTCAAAAAACTCCTGCAATAGAAATACACAGACTGGAACGCGAGGTACTTTACAAAGAACAATTTTTGTAACACAAACTGTTGGCCCCATGATTGATTTGAACCCACAACACTTGGCGCAATAGAAAGTAGCGTGGTGCCCGCTTAAACCATTAGGCCAACAGAGTAGTTTGAAAATGATGAAAATAGTTTTTTAAGAAATGTTTGGATAACGTAAGCAATATCGAACTACAATTATTTTAAAAGGAGTCGTAACGCGCCATTGTGTTCATGTTGAATTAGACGCAACAGTAACAGATATAAAGCATTTCAATTTTTGCACAAAGAAATAGAACAATACTTTGATCGCAGCTCGTTTTTATAATTCATATCGTCTATTGGAGCCAGGGTAGACTCCACTAGTACGTATATTAAACACAAAAGCTTGTTTTGCTTTGACTATTTTGAACGAAACTTTCGGACTTTATCGCAGAGAACTCAGTGAATCAGTCGAGTGGAGACTATTCATGTGTGAACGTAAAAAGGATTCGGTAAACAACATTCGATAAACGTGATGGAGGATGATTGTATTTTTCTACATTTTAGTTGAACCAAAATAGCGATTCGTTTAAATTACCGGTTTCTTCGATAGGTGCTAGATTTTAACTTTTAAATTTTATTTTCAGTGTGTGCTAATTAGCAATTACAACACAAATATGAATAGTGTATACCTTTTAATGATGAGCCAATTAGTGTATAATCACGTTGCCTGAATCCATACTACTATACCAACATTATAAATTCGAAAGATACTCTGATATCAATGAAATTGAGCATATATATACTCTGATTCTAAAGGAAGCTAGTATGAATGTAATGCCCGCTCTACACTCGCGGCGCGAACGCCCGCGAAAGCCCGCGACAACTGCGAATCACGAGTGTGGATGTTGTTCACACTTCTTGTTCGCGCTTCGCACCGTTCTCCGATCGGTGTCGGTTTTTTGGCCCGCGACAAAGGGTTCGCGGCACGCGAACGTGAACGCATCCACACTCGCAGTTTTTTGCAGTAGCGTACAAGACATCGTAGGGAGTGGTTGTGCGTGCGTTGGTAATTGACCTAAATATGAATATTACTAGGTATAATAGGTAAAGTATTTATAACATTAAGAATATACAGAAAAAAAAATGCTCCAAAATGAAAAATTTGCCTGTTTCTATTGCGATGGATTATAATAATAATAACAATAATAAACATTTATTCAGATAAACAAATTAATAGCTAGTACATACAAACTTTTTTTTTTACAATTTTAATTGTTATGAATGTTTATCTGAATGGGCTACCATCTCAGTATATTGCTGCGTGTCATCAGTTACGATGTCACTCAGCACTGATTTTCAGATGGCCCCTCAACGACGTCACGCACCCTTAACTGGACAGTTAAGCAAATGAAAAACCAAATAAAAAAAATACAATGTTAAACAAGTAACAACATGAAAGTGAAAAGGGACTAGATGTGTCGACTCTTCGCCACAGCTCATAGAATTTCTCAATTATTATACATTCTAATGATGCCAAATTAATAGCAATAGCAATGCACCACAAACGCAATACCCAGAGATTTGTATTATTTTTATAGTCAATAGTGCCTACGTGGACTTTTGAGTGCTCATTAAGTGCAGTCTGTATCTATGTCTGAATGTGTGTACCGGATTCGTGTCATCCACCAACGTCTTCTTCTCCATATCTTTTTTGTGTGCTTCTTATCTATACAAAGGTAATTATAATACGCAATTGCAAGCAGTGACACAGTAGCAGCAGAAATTACGTCGTCGTCCATCATAGTCGCGAACAAGACTGTGAAGCTTTGCGAGTGTGGAGGGACACAGTTCTTGCGCGGATCACGGAGTTTATTCACGGCGTGAATTCATGGTGCGACGTCACGCGCGAGTGTATAGCCGGCATAAAGGAAAAATCAAAAACAACAACAGGATATTATCCATACTGATAAAATAAACTTTAAAGGTACAATAAAATTTAGATAATATTAATTCTTGAGGCTAATTCCGGAGATCCGAGGGATTTTTCCACCCCATGAACGAAAAATAAATAAAGCTGCCAAATGCGAGTCGGACTCGCCCATGAAGGGTCCCGTAGCAGCAAGTAACATCATATCAAAGTTCTTGTAGTTCGTTGTAACTTTGATCGATGTTTTAATAATAGTGTATTGATTGAATGAAGTGGAAGTTTGCATGGTAATTTACATCATATATTTTTTTTACTTTTATCATTCTGTTATTTTAGAAATTACAGGGGGGACACATTTTACCACTTTGGAAATGTCTCTCGCGCAAATTATTCAAAAATATGTTTTTGAGTTTCAGTTCTAAGTATGGGGACCCCCAAAATTTATTGTATTTTTTCTATTTATAAAAATATTAATGCGGTTCACAGAATACATCTACTGACAAAGTTTCAACAGTACAGCTCTTATAGTTTCGGAAAAAAGTGGCTGTTACATACGGACGGACAGACAGACAGATATGACGAATCTTTAAGGGTTCCGTTTTTTGCCATTTGGCTACGGAACCCTAAAAAGGTTAAATAGGGTTGGAGTCGAGGGTAGAAGCTAGTTTGTTTTTTTTAAATCAGGAAGATGGTTTATTTTCACATTAATAAGTTCGAGTGTCGTTGAATGAACTCGAACATTTTCAAAGAAAACATAGAAGAATCTAATTCTCTGAAATTCAATACATAATTCATTCATGATCATTTTCATGGCAAAATAGGTCTTTTTAAAACAGTAAGTATTATTTGAAATAGGATCTCGGTTTTATTGAGGATCGCCATATCTGAGAAGTACAAAACGAACATACAAAATTCCTTCTAAGCACTTTTTAGGGTTCCGTAGCCAAATGGCAAAAAACGGAACCCTTATAGATTCGTCAAGTCTGTCTGTCTGTCTATCTGTCCGTCCGTATGTCACAGCCAATTATTTCCGAAACTATACGAGCTATACTGTTGAAATTTGGTCAGTCGACGTATTCTGTGAACCGCATTAAGATTTTTACAAAAATTTATAAAAAAAAACAATACATTTTATGGGGTCCCCATACTTGGAACTGAAACTCAAAAATTTTTTTTTCATCAAACCTATACGTGTGGGGATATGTGTTCTATGGATAGGTGTTCAAAAATGATGTTGAGGTTTCTAATATAATTTTTTTCTAAACTGAATAGTTTGCGTGAGAGACACTTCCAAAGTGGAAAAATGTGTGTCCCCCCCCCCTCTAACTTCTAAAATAAGAGAGTGATAAAACTAGAAAAAATATATGTTATACATTACCATGTAAACTACCAACGAAAATTGGTTTGAACAAGATCTAGTGAGTAGTTTTTTTTTTAATACGTCATAAATCGTTACACGCAATTTACCTTTCATCCAGTCAATACACTAGTATAAAAACATCGATTAAAGCTACAACGAACTACAAGAACTTTTATATGATGTTACTTGCTGATACGGAACCCTTCATGGGCGAGTCCGACTCGCACTTGGCTGCTTTTTTCATTAAAAATCAGTTAAAAATTCAAATTCACAAATTAACAAGAATATAGAAACAAAATATGTATGTTTTATTCGATGTTAATATTTCTGGCGGACAGAAAAGCTAGATCGCAGCAATGCGTCAAGCCCCAATAACGTATTTTTTTCAATTACTGTGCAATTTCCATGAATCATTTTGTGCCGTTGAGCAACGCTGAATCACGTTTCGATAAACCAGATTGGAAATATTTGAGTACACCTAGCATAACAGCAATTTCAACGTTCGCTAGATATGCATTTGCCGTCTTAATTACTTGCGCTGTTATTGCTTTGACGCCAATAACATATCACAGATATGTTAGTAACATCAGAGCAAACTAATATACGTCACAGGATGGAGTTTGGTAAAGCTTGATGGTACGAAATTATCCTTACGTAACATTTTGTGATATTAGCCTAGTTGATTTTGTTTCGGCGTTGAACCTAAATTATATGTCGCTCATTAGTGGTGACGAGATTAGGGAACTTTGTTTCTGTTTTATATTGCACAACCACTTTGGAAAGGTACATTTGAGGCAGTTTCTTGTATTAGTTAGTATACTTGCACGCCGCTAAAATTATAGAGGCCGATGTGTGTATGAAAACTTGTTTCAGATATCGTTGAATCTTGTCGATATCGAAGCCATGCGGAGGCACAAATAGCTTTCGATTTATCTATTCAGTCTTAGGTTGGAACGATTTGTCGAAACGTCTGTAGCGGGCATTATTCGGCTCTTTCAATACCTACCGGATAAACATGAAAAGTGACACTCTGTATTCTTAAATTTGACTCCGCTCAATACACATACATTAGAGACTAGCTAAGTCCCGCGGTGTTGCCTGCGAATTTGTCATTAATCGCTAGTAACGCCGCAGAGCAAAACTAATCTAAACAATTAGCCTAAATTACTTTTTTTATATGTAATCCTACCAAAGTGACTCTACTCTGCCTGATAGAAAGGCCACCATCCTCACTGCGAGTATAGGCAATGCAGCATGGTGACCCATACCACGGCGGCCTGGTCAGAAAATTCGGCATCATTCTCCCGGCCTCATAAGGCCGGTTGAATAGATAAGAAAAGCTCGATTTGACCACATTGGCCGTATAGGGGAAAAGTTAGCTTCTTTTCCCTCAGGGAGTAAAGCTTTCTGGAGCCTCGCCAAGTCGGTCGAGAAAAACTTCTGTCGCTCTTCGCTGCCTCCTCTGCGCAAACCTGACGGATCCCTGGTCCATAGTGCTGAGGAGAAGGCAAATTTATTTGCCAATCTCTTCGCAGAGTGTTCTCGTCTGGACAGCAACGGCAAATGTCCACCTCAGTTACCTCCGTTTGGCCCTAAAATGAGTGCTGTTAAAATCCACCAAAAAGAGGTACTTAAATGTTTGCTGGACCTGGACATTAATAAGGCCAGTGACGGCATTCCAGCAGTGGTACTGAAGTGTTGTGCACCCGAGTTGTCCCCTGTTCTGACTCGTCTATACCAACTCTCTCTAGAAACTGGCAAAGTTCCGAGATCCTGGAAGCTTGCTAATGTTCAGCCTATAGCCAAGAAAGGAAGCCGTGCAGACCCAGCCAATTACAGACCGGTCGCGATCACCTCTATAATCTGTAAGATTATGGAGCGGATCTTAAATAATCGTCTCCTGACATATCTTGAAGCAAACGAGCTACTTAGTGATAACCAATATGGTTTTCGCAGGGGACGCTCGACGGGAGATATGCTAATATATGCCACCCACCTTTGGAGCGAGGCCTTGGAAGGTCACGGTGAAGCAATAGCTGTTTCGTTGGACATCTCAAAGGCCTTTGACCGCGTCTGGCACCAGGCATTACTTAGCAAGCTTCCAGCATACGGCATACCTACTGAGCTCTATGACTGGATTTGTGATTTCCTGAGGGAACGGTCGATTCGAGTTGTCTTGGATGGCTGCTCTTCCGATCTAATGGCAATCAATGCTGGGGTACCTCAGGGATTTGTTCTCTCTGCAACCTTGTTTCTGCTGCACATAAATGATCTTTTAACACCGGATATTATTAGCTACGCCGATGACAGCACCGTAATTGAGAGGTACACGACCAACTCGCGAGCTAGTCCAGAGGAAATACGGTCCTTGAGAGAGTCCATGATTGAAAGGGTGAACGTGACATTGCAGTGGGTGTCCGATTGGGGTGACGCCAATCTTGTCCAGTTCAACCCTTCCAAAACACAGGCGTGTCTTTTCTCCGCGAAAAAGAGTAGCTTTAATTTAACACCCACTTTCGAAAGTGTATCCTTACCGATTACTAACCATCTAGGGCTTCTAGGTATTACCATCACCTCTAACCTTAACTTTGGCCAACAAATTGAGTCTATGGCACAACAACGTCCAAGAAATTATCAATTATGTCAAAGGTTCGGCGGTACTTCAGCTCTGAACAGCTGCTTAATCTTTACACTGCCCAAGTTCGATCCTGCATGGAGTACTGCTGTCACCTCTTGAACGGTGCAGCCAAATATCATCTAGAAGCTTTGGACTCGGTTGACCGAAGAGCCCGTAGGTTAATTAATAACGAAAAGCTCTCAAATAGCAGACTACACACCCTTGAGCATCGTCGTCGAGTTGCCAGCTTATCGGTTTTTTATAGGATGCACTTTGGAGAGTGCTCGGAAGCTCTTTTCGAACTGATTGAACCATCTCCATTCCTTTATCGGACTACTAGGCGCAGGCAAAAGTTTCATCCATACGTTGTTGGCATACCCAAAAGATGAACCAAACGGTTTGACAGCTCGTTTTTGGTGAGAGTCGCCAAAATTTGGAACGACCTGCCTGGGTCTATTTTTCTCGACGAGTTGAACTCTGGAGCCTTTAAGAGTAGAGTGAATAGGTTTCTTTTGGATGGGCGTGTACCATCTTCGTTTTCATCTACACTTTCCATCAGGTGAGATGGAAGACAAACGCCTATTCCATTACAACAATAAAAAAAAAAAAAAAAAAAAAAAGAATGATGCAGAATTATTGGACCTCAGGTTTCAAATCGGTAAAGCCATTCCAGAGATTAGCCGGAACCAAAAAACAGACAAAAGAATATTAAAAACCTTCTGAGTCCCGCAGTGTTCCCCACAGTTATTGTTATATAATTTGATAGTAACGCCGCGAAGTGAAGGTAGTCTCAGGAATTTGGCAAAATTACTCATTATGTCATCTGCTTTCTGACAGTGAAAGTACAAGAGATTACCCGGAACTAACAGACAGAGATAAAATAAGTATTAAGTTTTTGATTATACGTGTATACTAGACAATTTGACAAAATACGAAATAGGTAAATAACGGTATCAAATTAAATTAGTTTCATTAATACAGTCTATTACTATACTGAAATTCGACTATTGATTTTATTTAAGTAATGTAAATTGCTTTACTTAATTAACTAAATAACTAAGCCAATATGAGCGGTAACAAGTGGTTACAAATTGTAATGATTACATAATATAATTATTTTGTAAACTAGGGTAAAGGATTAAAGAAAGTAGAGCCATTTGAGCGTCTATACTTTGTCCATTCCTATAATATCTTTTTGACAGTTGAGGAAATTTCGTAATCAGTCACGCCCTCACCCGTCGTCGTCACCGATTCGATTTGAAATCAAAATCAATTTTATTTAAGAAGAACTTTAAATAGATTTCAGTAAAGACTTTTAGTATAAATATTAATTATTTGTTAATTAGTTCTATTTTACTAACGCGTACATAGTTACATTTTTAAGGCAGTCGTCCAAAAATAACTTATGCACAGAGCTATTGTTTTTTCCTCTTAGTTTGATCTTAAATTCTTCGAGATTTTGACTTAACTCCTTGCAAATAATCAAACTTGAAGTCATATTATTTTAATTACCTTTTTATTTTATTAAATTTACAGAAACAATACATAAATGAAGTCAAATTACTTTGATCATATGATAGGTTATTTTATTCGTTTAATCGATTAATCGTATTTCAATAACTGTTTTATAGTCTTGGTTGTTAGTTATGCACAGGGCACTTCACTACCCGTTCATAAAGTACGACATTACTGTAGTACGTTATTTCTAAGAAAAAAAAACGGTAAATTATAGACGTGACCTATCAAAAAGACAAAATACGAATGGACAAAGTATAGTAGCTTTATATATTTCTTCGGTAACATAGGTGTGAGTATATGTATGTATAAACTTAAATGGCTACCCGTCCTAGTCTACAATTTCGATGCAGATCCTAGTGTTAGACGCACAATTTGTCTTTATTTATATTATTTTACTGTGTGTGTGGACTACGAATAAATATTTTTCTTTCCATAAACAGTAACTCATAATGTGCACCTGTATTTTTAAATGATACTAATTCAATGATACAGGCCCACAACTGTAAAGCTGCCTCGGTGGCGCAGTTGTAGCGTATGTGACTCATGTGCTTGAGGTCTCGGGTTAAATTCCCGGGTCAGACCAAATGTTTGTGTGATCCGCAAATATTTATTTTGAAGTTTGGGTTTTTTTTTTTTTTTTTTTTTTTATATTAGCTGCCAAAATGACTCTGCCCTGCCTGATGGAAAGCATGAACAGAATCCAGAAGTGAAGGCCACCATCCTCACTGCCACAACGGACAGTGCAGCACGGTGACCCACACTATGGCGGCCTAGTAAGATGCTTTTTCACGCCCCGCTTGAAGGACCCGGGGTCATAGAAGGGAGGAAACACATGCGCTGGTAGAGAGTTCCAGGTTTTAACTGCTCGGCACAGAAAGGAAGAGCCGAACCGTTTAGTTCGAGAGCGTATGTCAACCACTCTGAAGCGGTGGCTTCCGAGGCCAGCACGTGTTGTCCTGTATAGGAAAGGGGAAGGGGGGACCAGTTGGAACAACTCTTCAGAACACTCTCCATGATGTGAGCGATAGAGGACTGCCATGGAGGCGACATTTCTTCGCAGCTGCAGGGGCTCAAGGGACTCGGTGACTTCGTTACTGTCGATAATGCGGATTGCTCGTCGCTGCAACCGATCGAGAGCGTCAAACAAATATTGAGCGGATCCATCGCAGAGATGAGAGCAGTACTCCACGCACGAACGAACCTGGGTCTTGTAAAGAAGATACAGATGCTCGGGCGCGAAGAAACGTCTCACCCTGTTCAGTACGCCCAACTTCCGCGATGCCGCCTTAATGACGCTCTCAATGTATTCACGCAGGTTGAGATCGTGACAGATATCCACCCCCAGGATACTGAGCCTATCCTGCAGAGGCAGTTGAGCGCTCTGAAAAGTAGGGAGGGGAAGAAAGGGAGACTTCTTGGTAGAGATCGCGCATACCTGTGTTTTCTTGGCGTTGAACTCGACCAGATTCTCATTTCCCCATTGAGAGATGCGGCCGAGAACCCGGTCAAGCTCAGCGACAAGCTCCCGCCGTTTTTCCTCAATGTCTGCTAGCTTGGCTGTAGGGTGTCCAAAATATCGCCCATGAACTGTGCTATCGTCTGCATAGCAATGTATGTTGCCAAGGGCTAACATATCATTGATATGCAGAAGAAACAGTGTGGGCGACAGGACGGAGCCCTGAGGTACACCAGCGTTTACCTGTCTAAAATCAGAGGCCGCGCCGTCGCAAAGGACCCTAATGCGGCGTTGGTGCAGGAAGGCGGCGACCCAGTCGCAGAGTTTGCGGGGCAGACCGAATGTGGGAAGTTTGGAGAGAAGCGACCGGTGCCAGACCCTATCAAAGGCCTTGGCCATGTCAAGGCTGATTGCCAATGACTCGCCATGCCTATCAATAGCCTCACCCCAAAGGTGTGTTACATACGCTAAAAGATCACCCGTAGATCGGTTCGGCCTAAATCCATATTGTCGATCATTTAGTAGGGAGTGATCTTCTAGGTATTTGACCAATTGTCTGTTGATGATCCGTTCGAGCACCTTGCAGAGAATGGAAGTGATGGCTATTGGTCGGTAATTGGCTGGATCGGAGCGCTCGCCTTTTTTGGGGACAGGCTGAACATTCGCTTCTCTCCAGGCCTCCGGGACAATTCCTGAGGAATAAGACAGCCGATACAAGCGCGTCAATACAGGAGACAACTCTGGGGCGCAGTTCTTGAGAACCACCGCTGGGATACCGTCGGGTCCACTGGCTTTCCGAACGTCGAGTGACCGCAGCTCTACAAAGACATCCCTTTGCCGAATACGAATGTCCCGCATAGTGGAGTCGCAGATCGGAATCGTGGGCGGATGCACGCCACGGTCATCGATTCGGGAGTTAGCCGCAAAGAGATCGACAAGCAACTGCGCTTTCTCTTGCGGCTAATGAGCAAGTGTTCCGTCGGGATATTTCAGCGGTGGTAGCGAGGGCTGGCAGTGGTTAGCTTGCACAGCTTTAGCCAGTCGCCAGAACTTACGGCTACCCGTAGGGTGTGAAATGAGTTCCTGGCCAATCTGTGCAATGCGCTGGGCATCCGCTCTTTTGTAAGCCCTCTTGCAATTCCTTGTGGCTTTGTTAAATGCTGCTTTTAAGTGATCGATGTCAGGGTCGCCTTGAGCGCGGGCCCTGGCCCATGCACGATAGGCTGATTGCTTAAGTGCAACCGCATGAGAGCACTCGCTATTGAACCAGGGACGCGTCTTCGTGCTGACGACATCACTGTGGGGAATATAATATTCCATACCGACAGTGATCTCATCAACAATGGCAGACACACTCTGCGACAGATCTTTTTCTTTAAAGCAGCGTTGAGCCCATGGGATGGATGCAAAGTACTCCCGCATTCCATCCCAATCTGCTGACGAGTAGTGCCATAGTCGTCGTGATGCAGTCACAGGTCGTGGCGGAGCATCAAGGGGCACCGCGGTAGACACCAGGCAGTGATCGGAGGATCCCAGGGGGGCAAGAACCGTTGTACTGTACTGCGCTGGGTGACTCGTCAGCAGAAGGTCAAGCAAGGAGGGCGCCTGGCTCGGTATGTCTGGTATCCTGGTGGGCTGGAGTACCAGTTGGGTGAGGTCATGCGTGAGAGCGAATGCGTGGGCGGTTCGACCTGCATGGTCAGTTCTGGGAGATCCCAACCAGGACTCATGGTGTGCGTTAAAGTCTCCCAGAAGCACCAGTTCGGCAGTTGGGAACTGCTCTTGCGCTCTATCCACCGCCAGACTTATATGGTCGAATAGACG
The DNA here is from genome assembly GCA_932526445.1 of Phragmatobia fuliginosa. NCBI lineage: Eukaryota > Metazoa > Arthropoda > Insecta > Lepidoptera > Erebidae > Phragmatobia > Phragmatobia fuliginosa. Next base: position 8,889,017 of record OW052074.1, on the reverse strand, counting down.
AGTTGTCTCCGAGTCTCCTGTGTGGGAACGGTAAAGGCACACGTAAATTCGACTCGTAGAGCCGAAATCCACGTGCACCCCGAGGATGGAGAAGGATGGATCCTCAAGGCAGCGCAGACGGCGACAACAAACATCCGCCCTGACGAAAAGACACACCCCAGCCTTCGCGAGGAAGCTCTCCTCAAGCTGGTATCCAAGATAGAGGAGATATGTCGTGTCGGCAGGGCGGCGTATCTGTGTCTCCGTTAGAAATAGCATAGCCGGCCGTACCGTCTCAAGGTGCTGGTGGACGGCATTGAGGTTTGCATGGAGTCCACGAATATTTGTGAACTCCACCTCAAAAAGCGGGTTGGTGGGAAAAGTGGATGCCGCTGTGGTACTTATATGCCTTCTCTTTATTGCTGCCATGGTTTAGTTAGTGTAGGGATAAGGGGACGTGAAAGTCATCGCGGCAGTGTTTGACCGAGACTCGGAAGACTGTGTCGTCATGTAACGGTGAGGCAAGACGGTGACCGAACCGTCGGACGGAAGGGCCCCCGTACCCTCCCGGAAGTGGTCGCCGGGTCCCACCGTCCGGTCACCAACCGGCACGACGAGCCACTCCGAGATTATGCGCGACCTGACGGGGCAGCCTCCCGAGGTGGTTAGCCGCGGTTGGGCCCCTCTCTATGCCGCGGGCGGCCAGCGGCACCACCGTTTCTACAGGTCTCCCTGGCCGACGGTTCGACCCACGTCTCCCCCACAATGACTCCACAGAATTCCACTGCTCACACACATACCCCGATAACTGTCACCCCTGCATCTTTGGGCCTCCGGTCTCGCACCCACCATCGAAACACGAGCAGCACGAGTGCTGTCATTTTAGGCTGGTGTTTTGTGCGAGGGTAGTACCGCCCCGGTCGAGCCGGCCCATTCATGCTGAAATCAGCGTGGCTCTACTACCTTTGAACTACCTTTGGGTGTTTTCTATTTAAAATATGTATATATTTACAAAGAAAAGTATGTTAATTTATTTATATCAGTTATCTAGTACCCATAATACAAGCTCTGCTTAGTTTGGGACTAGATGACGTTGTGTGTAAGATATCCGAAATGTTTATTTGTTTATTTCACGATCCACGATCACACTGGAGACCCAAAGGTGCCGAAGTATCTCACAAGCCTGGCTAAGTGTGTCACCATGCTTCATTGTCTGCATCCATAATGAGAATGGTAACCACTACTCGAAGAGTCTACTCCTGTTTTAAATCAGGCGAACTAGAGTCATTTCGGCAGTCTTAAATATAGATTAAAAATTAACCCGATTGTTGATCGTACAAATATGTAAGTTATCTTTTTTCAATGCAGAGTATCCTTAGTCCTTACTACTACTCATTAAACAGGTTCATTACATAAAATGATTGAGATAGATTATTAAAATAAATATAAATGTTATATTTATACTAATATTTTAAATGCGAAAGTTTCTCTGTACACGAACCTGACAAAAGGAATTTAAATGAAATTTGGTATACAGATTGTTGAAATTACGGAAAAGGATTTGCTATAGTTCTTATACCAGTAATAACCCTTTGAGGGAGTAAAAAACAGGTGGAAGTTTGAAGTATGTCAGTATAAAAATATATTTATATACACTAATATTTCTTGTGATATTCAGTGTAATTTCATAATCATCAACAACCTTATTTTATAGTCACGAACTGAAACATAGCCATCTACTTATAATGCCTGTTATGCCCTACAATGTTTTACCGAATTACCAACAAAATATTTATCTGTGTATTTTCTTCCCTGTAACTTTTAAACCCAAACTTAGTCTAGATAGCAATATGTTATATGCCCCAGGATATAATTATAATTATATTAATATACTTTTCGTTGAATCTACACATCTGTTGATGTTAAACCAATTTTGTGTAAAGACACGTGTCAATATTTGACATATATTGCTCTACAGCGCCAAGTTATTGAATTAATTTCTCATTTAACAACCACTTATCTGTTCCGTATAAGGAAGTTATGGTAAACAATTACTCGTAAATAAATTTCCACCTCGTAAATAAGTTCAGGGTTTCGGAGGAAGAAAAGGAAATCGAGTTTTCCCGTAACACAAGTTCAGAGTGTGTAAATGTAATTTCTGAACAAAGCTTTTTTACTTGATGTGCTGAAGACAGATGTTGTTTTTTGTTTAACATACGTACATAGACATATGTGTTAAAAAAAGTCTGTTTATAGAAACAGACATTTTGTAACACTTAGATATACCTGAATATGTAGATAAAAGCGCGTCTCGCCAACAAGTTTAACAGCTCGGCGAGTAGGTACTTATTTTTCTGTCATTTGTAAAATGTTGTGTTTGAATAAATTCATAAAAAAAGGAAAATCGTTAATTTTGTAAAAATAAAAATTTGTCCACTGCTACAAATTTATCACAAACTAAAACACAAGTTACTCACATTTTCGGCAGTAGAACAAGCTTTATGTTATAAATTGTAAATAATTTACATAACACAATGTTCGGAGGTAACGAAGGAAGAAGCCGAGGAGAGTCGAGGACACAGTTATGAACCGAATAGGTATAACTCGGCACTCTGGTAGAAACTTGTTTCATTAAATTTAAATTTAGCGTCTACTTATTAATTCAAAGAAACGCTTCGTCTTCACGAATTCAGGACTAAAGGAAAAAAGTTCTCTCATTGATACACTTTATTGTTCAATTTTGAATTTCACGGATGATTTTTAAATGTCTTACTTATGTATTCAGGATACTTCCTGCGATAAGTTACTCTCTTAATATCAGCATTGTATTTGTACAGGGTTTGCGAAATACCTAATTGTATCTATCCATTATACGTCCAACAAGAACAGAAAATGTTTTATTGTTGCTACAAAACCATAAGAAGTGAAAACCTTTTTTTTAACTTAACAAGTTCCGCATTAGGAATATGGCCTGTGTCACGGAGGACTTTAAAAATATACATTAAACGGACATAAGGAACACCCAGACTCAAAACAACAACTTGTGGACCACACCAAGTGTTTTCTCATGTGGGGTTTAAACCCATAACACTGAGCGCAGTATACAGAAGCGCGGCAACCACTTGATCCAGTAGGTCAACCATGCAGTCAAAACCAACATACAATAAGCCGTACATAGAAGTCACTAGCCTGGATATTTATCCGTCAGTATTAATTTATATTTTGCCCAAGATGTACGACGGCAATTAGAGTTCTAGTAACCTCACAACTGATATTTTTGAGTACCAGCTCAGTGCGGTGCGCAATTTGCATCTATTGCAGATTTCTTCATCAGCAAATATTTATAACATGAACATCGGGCTAACTTAGTTATTTAAAAGTCTCTCTCGGTGCCCGCTTCCTCCAATTAATTTCGAAACTAAGTATTTTTTTTACATCGAAAGGATCTAGATTGGCCAATTAAAAGTTTAAGCTTATTACTTCCAACGCCCGCTTTTTGAATACGTTTAATTATTTGGCCTCTTACTTTGGTGGAATATGCCACGAGCGATCATTATTTGTAGAGAAATTTTGAACATTGTTTTTGATTTTATAATGTTAGTTATAATACACGCGCGGGGTATTAATATTAGGGAACCCGCACTACTCAGCAGGATTTTGTTAATGATATAATAACAACTTTGTCTCCGTAGGATCCTCGGATATTTTGGCCGTATTGCGAGGAGAGCCTCGAAAGATTGATGGTTACTGGCAAAGTCGAGGGGAAAAGACCCAGAGGCCGCAGCCGATTGCGTTGGGCAGATCAAATTTGCTCATCCCTCAGCAGTACGTTCCATGCTGCCCTGCACACTGCTCAAAGCCGAGACAAATGGCGAACTGCCACTCGTAGAATGCTAACAAGTAGGGGTCACGACCCTCAGAATTCAGGATAACGACGCAAGAAGGAGGAGGATAATTACAACTTACATTCATATATAGATCCACTTGGCAGTTAGATCCGTTAGTTAAGTGGGTTTGATTTCGACGGCACAACCTACAAGTATATAGAAGTAAATGTAGTAAGTGTGTCACCTTATTCTGGCATCTAGAACGGTTCGTATTGAGCACTATATCAGCATTTGGCGGACGACACGAGTGCACTTCCCGGTGTTATTGGTATCTGACTAATCGTGGTCAACTTCCTACCGATGCACCCCGGAAATTGGCTGACCGGGCCTATCCGCCGGCCGACGTTTGACCTATTTGCAATCGTTTTGGCATATATTTTGTAGTAGTAGTAAATTATTGGGTAATTTTTGTGAATGTTGACATTATTTAAAGTGTAAATAGAGTAAGTTTTTAAACAACAAATTGCAACTTTTAATCTACTATTAATATTGAACTCGTTCTTCATCCAACCTTTAGGTATACTTATAAGTACATATACTGATCCGTCACATATTCATACCCCAAAAACATCCAACTTTCGTTTTGGACTTTTTATCTACAAAACTTCAATTTCTAAGAAACTTTGAGCAGTTTACAAATCACTAAAACACAACAGAAGAAAAAAGTTTTCGGCATTGTAACTTATAAATGGAATTCCACTGCTACTCACCTCAATTGCAAAAATTGATATCAAAGTATTACTTATTGACAAAAGAAAATAGAAGTACCATCCAAAGGACATGCTTATATAATAATTGGTAGTCTAGTAGTCTGTGGTTCTATTATTCTTTGGCACACATAGCCATAGTATATCTAACGAAGAACCATGGATTTAAGAGAAATCAATTTCATAAAATAAATATTAACTTGGTATTAGTAACTTGAATAAAAGTAAATTAGGTAAAAAAAAGTAAGGTTAAAAATAGTAGATTAAGCGACTGTAATTGAGTATTATGATAGCGTTTGATTTATCATAAAATCTCTATGTGAAAAACACGAACCTAAAATAAAATGCATTTGAGTACAATATACAGAAAAGTGTTTACGAAAAGTTGTAGAAGTAGAATACACAATCTTATTTTTAAGCACTAAGGTTTAAAATGCTGTGATCGGTGGGATCGTAATCGTAGAAAGACATACATACATTAACTTTTATTGTTTAATATTCTTTTAATAATAATACTTTTATTATTCTTTACAAATGCGAGTATTTATTACTTAATAATTCAATATGTACAAATATATTTAAGCAATTATTTTTCCCATTTAACCCATAACATAATAGGTAGTAGAGCTGCACGCTGCATTTCAGCATGAATTGGCCGGCTCGATCGGGAGCAGTACTACCCTCGCACAGAAGACCATCCTAATAATGGCATCATTCTTGCTGTCGTATTTCGTTTGTGAGAAATTATCTGACCAGGCCGCCATTGTATGGGTCAGCATGCTACATTGCCTACCCTTTAAAAGTATTAATACAATTGGTGGTCTAATCGCAGCTTGCTGTCCCTTACAATGGCTACCTTTAAATGAACTATACAATACATAAATAAATAAATATTTCGGACATCTTACACCCAACGCTATCTAATCCCAAACTATAAAAGTAAATTAGCAGAGCTTCTATTATGGGTGCTTGACAACTGATATAAACCTACTTTCTTTTTTGTAAATACATACATATTATACATAGGAAACACCCAAACTTGGAATCAAACATTTGGGATCAAACAAACATTTGGTCCGACCCGGGAATCGAACCTCAAGCACAACAATCGCAAACGATACCACTGCGCCACCGAGGGCAGTCGAATGTTTTGTATTAAGCGTCGTCGCTTCATCTCATTACTTCGCGGAGTGTTGTGGGTTCAAACCTCACATGGGACCATACTGTGTTCGACAAATTGTTCCGAGTCTGGATATTTTTTGTATATGTTTCTTGCATGTTGATATTTTTTGTATATGTTTCTTGCATGCTGATATTTTTTGTATATGTTTCTTGCACTTTTTTGTGTAAGTTTGTAAATATGAGTATAGTGTAGGCTTGTAATGTTAGTTTATATTTTATTAATTTTCTGGTGGTTTTGAGTGTTTCCACGGCCTACTCAAGTGTCCTGCTGGCGGCAGTGTCGTGTTCCGGGTTGTGGATCCTGACTACATCGGTTAGGCTACACGATGGCTGGGGCCCGTGTGCCGTCTGTATGGACAGGTCGACTCAAAACTATGGTCCTTTCTTCAAAAGGCCAACCCAGACCATATACTGCACTCACATAGTTGTATTTAATATTGTACACGTACTTAAAAAAAAAAAAGACACCTCTGTGGTTTGTTTCGACGTTTCTTCCCAGAGTGAGTCGTAGGAAATGCCGGCGCCTTCTAGCTATAAGTCCAACTTGTAAAAATGTCTGAAAAGATTTACTTACAGAAATAAATATCATTTATTTATCATGTTTGTAAAGTCCCACGCAACACAGGATGTATTCTTAATATAGATTTTGTCTTGTCAAAACGGAGTGTAACTTTCAACTTATATTTCACTTGTACACGTTAACACTGCGCTACAAGAAGAGCTGAACAATTAAAGTGTGTTTACCAACATACACAATATATTTGGATAATTTTAATTACTATACCGTATTGAATACAGCAAGAGGCAATCAATAAATAATCCCCGAATCGCTAATTGCTAATTTGATTCTATGATCGTCAAATCTTCGCTGTCGATTACGATACTAGTAATTAGTTTGGAATGCATAAACAAGTGAGCGGATTTACTAGTCCAATTAGCGTGGATCGTGTACATACAATGATTTCATTAAACATGCAAATTTGCGTCCACAGTCACGTATAGCTCCGTAATCGGGACAACACTGGTTCTACGTTATTGGTTCAAAGATGAACCCGTGTTTATTTCCTACTTTATGCTCCTGTACTATGTTTAATCCAAAGTTTTAGTCTTCACACATTGATAATTTTACGTTTTGTATGTATTGTGTTTCCTAAATAAATTTGTAGAAATAAAAACTAAATCCTCATCTCATCACTTGAGCTCTTTTCTTATCACATATGGCCTATCAATGTGACTCTACTCTACCTGATGGAAAGCATGAACAGAATATAAAGAATAGAGGTTAGAATAGTGGAATTATGGTGACCCACACTAGTGCGGCCTATGGAGTTGCTTCTGCATCATTGGTCCAAGTTTACCTTTCGAATATAAAATAGTGAATACATGAGACATGAAACCCTGACACAAATTCCTTTCTTAGCTTATGTTTCCTGCCAGTAAACTGATCAGTCATTGGTTAAGTACCAGCAATGTTAGCATTTTGACTGACTAGCACAGATGGCACTATCACTAAAAACCACTAGATTTAAGCGTTCATCTTGCAACTGCCTACTGCGCTGAGTGTTGTAGATTCAAATTCCCACTTGAGTTGACACGGGGCCGGGAGAATGATGCGGAAATATCTCACTAAGTCGCCGTCATGGTGTAGGTCACCATGCTGCATTGTAAACACTCACAATGAGAATGGTGGCCGCTACTCCTGGATTCTACTCATGCTTTCCATTATGCAGAGTAGAGTCACTTTGGTAGGCTTAAATATAAAAAAAATGAACGTAATTCTTTATTGAACAGTTTCTAAACGAGAACTTACCTAAGGAAACCATTCCATTGATTTGGACCTGTAACAAATATTGTCTTAAGTGATACAAACATGTTTGTCAGACTATTATAGAGAGCGAGGTTGTTATACTGAACGAAGTTGGTATCTGTATTACAATGTAACAATGTATGTTCTTGTTTTCAAAATGCTATGAACCCAGCACCCAGTTATTAGTTGTAGTAGCGATTTAATCATTGGTTCTACAATTTACAGAGGTAAAACAAGTACTACGTTTAACTTTACTTGTATTTTATTAAGTGGTAAATTGTTGTATATTGGAACGGTATTTAAGTGTAATATTATAAAGTAAATTTATACTAATTGCCCTCAAGCAGTAAAGTTGTAGTAGTAAATTAATTCGTCGTCGATACACATTTTTGAAATAACTTAAATTAAGTGTACTAAAGAGCTTCTTAATTAAAACAATAATTATAAATTACAATTTAAAAAAATTGTGTATTTTCAATGTTATATTTTGGTATATATATTTTATGTATAAATACATGTGTATGTATGTATATTTATATATATTGCATGTATATTTAAATAAATATTTTTATGTATGAGTGTAAGTATTTCGTACAATTATCTAGATACATCGATTACTTACTTTATCTCCTATTTATTTTTTAATGTCTAATTCTTCCTTTTCAGTTTTACTATTCCCAATCAAAGTGTAGTGCACCTTTACAATGATTTCCGCCCCGCCACATGGTAGACTGGTAGAGAATGCCTGTAGTATTAATTCAGCAATTTTAGTTTCAATTTATAAAGTTGTTAAATGAAAAAATATGTACTAGCTTTTATCTGCACTTTAGCTGGGATCAACGGATCACCTTGCCGAGTGCATACGTAGGTATTTAGGTAGGCTCCGTCTCCCAGTACGTGGTCGCCACTCCAGAACTTATTGGCCCCATCGGCCGTCTTGTCTGCGAGCAATGTGTCCCGCCCACTGCCACTTAAGTCTAACTATTCCCCACTTAATGTCAGTGACCTTGGTATGTCTGCGGATCTCCTGTCTTCTGTTTCAATACCAGAAATATTTTAGAAAATAATGATTTCCAGTTCCTATACAGTAGTCTTGCAGTAGTAAATGAGAGTAATATTTCCCGACAATTTATCCACTCGGCCAGAACACAGACCATATGGTAACCAAACGTAAAATTTTCGATTATAGTCCCCTTTAGCCGAGGAATATCTTGACAAATATCCCAATAAAAAGGCTCGCCGCGCGCCCGGGACCTTTGGAAAACCATTTACAAGGTTTATCGCCGCCATGGAAATAATAACTGGAGCCGTTATCGTCCTCAATTGATCTAATTTAAAATTATTGTTATAGCAAACCTTTTATTTTTATTAGGTAGGATCATAATAACTTTCCAGGGAATATTCAACAAACTTGTATGACATAAATCTATACGATACAAGGCTATCAAGCATCACATCTAACTTCGAACTTAATGCCAAAGCATAATTTATATCCCGTATTTATAAACTTTAATATTTTTCTATATTGTCCCATCTTCCCGCGAAAGAAATAAGACAATGAAGTGCCATTGTGTTCATTTTCCCCTCCCACTCAATTCCATTTAATTGATATAGCAGCCTGTGAATGAGTAACATTCAAATAAACAATAAAACAACTTTAAATCACTATGTGAATACTAAAAAGAAAGTACTTTATAAACAAAGTGAGCCCTGTGTTGTATGTGTTCTCACTCTCACATTTAATAACAAAAATATTAGTAACACATTTTTTTGTATTTGAAACTCAATAAGAATATTAAGTTGGTTGAAATCGTTCATAAACAAGTTTTCGATACATTAAATAAAAGAAAAATTATAAGCCACTATCCTTCTACTTAACGATTAATATTTTTTCATTTGAAGCATAAATACTTTTGTGTTAGAGTAGAACAAAAAACTGAAACAAAAAATCTTATTTTCTTTATCTTATATAACCTTTTGATCTCCAAAGGCATCGAGAAAGCGAGCAAACACGCCGGCGTAAGGTATAGCTAGGCACCGCAGCGGTACTGCCACATTTACCGCGACAAAATGACGCGCGCTTCAATAACTCTTTTGACTACAACCGAGTCACCGCAGCATACATATACACACTACACCCAAGAATAGCTTTTTGAGACGTGAAAACATTACTCCAGCGATAAAATATTATTTGTGTATGACAGGCTTTGTAGTGGAATGTGTACCAGCCATATCTCAAAGACACCCGTTGTAATTAAGTAGACAATGAGAGTTCATATTTGGTGGAGGGCGGGAATAGGGAGGCCATTGTACTCAGCTCGTTATCTGCAGACCAGTCTTTTTAGCTTTGCACAGCAAAGTGGCTGTTTAACTCCATTTGTGTTTATAACTGGCTGTTTACAAGCAACATTGGAATGAAAATATGCAACTGATTTGTGAATTTAAATTTGGACTCGTTATTCTCATAAAAAAAAAGGTTAAAAACTAAGCTTAGTTTAAATAGAAATGATAATTGGTAATAGATGTAATCGTTTTATCGCCATCTTAATCACAAGTATTTAAATTTTTTAATAATTATTGTTATTTTATTAATTTACTAATTTTTAGTATTGCCTTCATTAGTCTTCTAGTTATGCATTTACTCTGAAAGATTGCCAACTGAAAAAAAAACTTCAACCACACTGTGAAAAATCTATAAACAAAAATATCAAGACTAGTAAAAACAATTTTCAGCATTCTTTATTTATTTAGCTGATACGTTTTACTAGAACATCATCATCAAAGGTTACAAGTTGTCAGAGATACATAACAAGTCATTTGAGGTAATTTAAAGTAAGAAACTGATGTAAATAATGAACGTCCTTTCTTCTACTTCTTAATATTTTTAAAAGAAACACTGTAACACATTTAATTTTGAGACACATGATTTAATTAAAGATCAAAATACCGACATTCGCCCCCTAAGTTTATTCCGACCCCTCCCATTAACGACCTCAAAGCGGGAATAGATATTAAAAGTATACAAATTCTAAAGTATTACTGGCTTGAAGAGGAATCCAGATAAGATTCTTTTAGCTAGGCAGCTAATTCTAAAGGAAATAAAAACTTTATTTCTTTCATAAAACAGATACAAAAGGACGAGATTATCCGGATTTTAGGGCCGACATCGATTCAGTGGCGCAGAAAGCAAACAATCGTCTTTTGTTATCCGTACCTATTGAAGTTTGGGTAATTAATTACACCGGTCGGCCGTCATTTTGCAGATTCACTTCTCCCATAACGTTCTCCGCAGATTGACTGATTAGCTGCCGTAGCTGCCACACGCCCGTAGTACCGTAGAGACGTAGCGACGCGTAGACCCTATGCTTGTTTCTCTATATTGATTAACTTAGGTAGGCGTGAAATGGAACGTAACATGAGTTTCATAATAAGTGTACAGAATTAATTGTTAGTTTGCTGGTTAAGGAGTATATCAAATGCAGAGTTCTTACTTCACTGCCGTAAGTAGTTTGTTAGCGTCATGAACAGTACGTTCATGACGTTTGCATTTTCTCATTCATTACAAGTTCGTTTAATTGAATGCAAGATAACGCTCATTAGTTATGACTTAGTTACGATTATTTTACGAAACATTTAAGAACACACTGAACGCTCATACTCTAGGTAATTACGACTATTCATATTTCCAACAGTCGCGTGTTGGTGTTATGTAATTGAGATAGGATTGCTTATTTAGATTATTTACCTATATAAATGATTTGTTCACAAACTCGAACCTGGGGATTTTGTTATTTTTTTCAACCGTAACTTCTGAATACGTTAGTGCCCATAATTGTAAGAAATATAATAACCGCTGAGATAAAATTTCAAATCTTATTGTACTATATGTTGATTATTGATGGTGAATAAGTTTCAGATTTTTGTGGTTAAATCAACAACAAAAATTCTGAAACCTTGAAACCAATTCGCCATGGAAAAGGTAGTTAAATATTATAAACACAAATGGAATACACGGTCCTATCAAAAGAATGGAGCATCAGCTCGCTGATACAAAGTAATTGGTGAAGAGAAAAATTACACCGGAGAGAAAAGCGGTGTGTTTAAAAAATAATAGAAAAAAGAAATTGCTTCCGAGATAGGAGCTGGGAACAAAGAGCCTGTTCCATCTATTCTTGACAATGACGTGTTTATACCGTGCGTCCTGAGCTATGAATCGTATCATAGAGGCATATGATATAGTTTTTATCAAAAAAATAAACTGATACGTGAGATTTTGTACTTAACACGGAGTGTGTTCTAATCTAAATTATTTTAAAGCTGTTTAAGTATATGTGAAACATTTATCTTCGATATTCGTTTATACATATACAATGGAAATACGCACTAGAACTAAATGGAAAAAACTGGAACTCGCTATCATCCCACGTGTTTCCTTCCCATTATGATCCCGGGTCCTTTAAGAGGGGTGTGAAAAAGCATTTCACAAAGCCGCCATAGTCTGGGCCAGCATCGCCATACTTCCTGCATCGCCGGAAGTGTGGTGGCCCCCACTCTTGAAACAGTTTGAAGGTTTTAAAAAAATGAATTAATGGCGGCGGCAAAGAGTAATTGCTTCATCATAATTAGACCACTGCAGTTCAATGCTTTACATAGGCCTCTCCCATGGCATAACACAGAGCACGGTCCGATGCTTATTGTATCCACTCGCTGCCACCCCATACTACGTTTGCCAAGACGCGGACTCCACTCCAGAACACGTTTACTGTAGCGGTTATCGATTCTGCGACATATATGACCAGTCCATTGCCTCTTCAACCTTCTAACTTTCGAAGCTATGACGGTCATCTTGGTTTTCTGAAGGATCACTTCGTTCCTGATTTTGTCCTTCAAAGAGACTCCAAGCATGGCTCTCTCCATAGCATGTTGAGCGACTTTAAATCTATTCAGCAGTTCATCATCATCAACAGCTTTTAACAGTCCACTGCTGGACATAGGCCTCTCCTTAGAAAGGAGGTTTTGGCCTACTATACCACGCTGGCCAGACGGGTTGGTATAGGGTTGGTTTCAAGTTTTCCTTCTCTTTGCATTGATGTTGTCTTGCGTAGTTTATCCCTTAGTCGCCTTTTACGACACCCGCGGGATGAATAGGGGTGGTGACACTATGTATTCTTAATCCGTCACCACACGGAATTCAGCAGTTGCTTATTCCTTCTTAATCTATCCTCTATTGGACCCAATCTACTAATGACTAATGCCCGTTTTGACCAACTATAAATAATAATGAATAAATATTTTGGACATCTTACACACAATGCCATCTAGTCCCAAACTAAGCTGAGCTTGTATTATGCTAGTACCCATAATATAAGCTCAGCTTAGTTTGGGACTAGATATATACAACTGATATAAATACATAAACATACTTTTTTTTGTATACATTCATACATATTATACATAGAAAATACCCAGATTCCAAAATAAATATTTGCGGATCATACAAGCATTTGGTCTGATTCAGGATTTGAAACCGAGGCCTCTTGATCAGCAGTCGGATACAAAAATATAATAACACGCTTTACTAGAAGCCTCCTAAGGGTAACCTTAATACATGTAGTGTTTATCTACTAAAGTTGTACACTTAGATTAAAATTGGTTCTGTTTTCTATTTTTTTGTATTTACGAATGTTTTACTGTAATAACTACTGATAAACCAATAAACAAATTAAAAAAAACAAGCCACCAAATTTCAAGAGAAGCACGTTAAAGTTCAATGGAAACTAAAATATCATTAAGGGTAACCTAACTCTCTCTAAGTGACCCCGTAAATTTAGGAGTGGTTATTGAAAATGGCCATTAGGTTGTTGTATAACATAAAAGATTGATTTACTTATAGAATATTTTCAATATTTCCATATAAGCGTCAAAAAATTCCTCCCAATCATCATATAAAATAACATCGCCTAATTATTGTGAAATAATTGAGAAGGTGGTTATATTCTCAAAATACTTTTAAAAACTGTTTCGATGTTTCATAAGAATTTATGTATAGACTTTTCTTCAATTATCTTATTTAATCTACTGAAATTATGTAGAATAACTTGGCTCAGATGTTCAACAAATAAAGGCAATTTCAATATCTCGAATCTACGTTAAGATAGGATCTATTTCGCAAGTTTGTGAGATAGTTGCCAACTGTCTTTCTGTGAAATATTCACGGTGGCTTTTCGCAATCTCCATTACAATATATCAACAACGTTTTTGTTAAAATTCACTGTGATTTTTCAAATTGTGAATCATCATAATCATCATCAACAAACCATAATGTCCCACAAGTTAAGGCCATAACGTCCCCACGATTATTCAATATGTAGTAAAAGCAGAAGAAATTTATTCAATCTCGATATTGCAGCTCCAAACATAATCTTATCTACCTTGGAAGCTGATTTGAAATTCGCTTTTGACAATGTCAGTACGTCAAAGTGAATGTCGTAATTGTAATATCTTGTAGCGATATGAATTAACATGATAAATGACTTGTTCAAAAATATCTCTAGATACCCAGGATCATTATTTCAAAATAGTACGAATACAACCAATTGAAAGTTTAAGTAGCCGACTCGCATCATGATTATTATCATCAATGCCTTAATTAGTCCACTGTTGAAAATAAATCTCAAATCGAAAAATAGGTGATTGCTATTTATTTAAAAAGAATTACAGCTTAACTATAGGATATTTTTTATATGTGCCTAAATGACTCTCGATTGCCTGATGGAAAGCATCAGCAGAATCCAAGAGCTACAATGGGCATGCGAACGTGGACAATGAAGTTTAGTGACCCACACTATGGCGGCCTAGTGACATGCTTTAAGACGCTTAAAAGACCCGGGATCATGGTACAGTGAGTTCCAGGCAGCAGCTTAAACACATCCAACGGCAATGTTACGTAGAAACAACGTGTCTTGCCAGTCCCAAACCCGCGCTCGGACAGCGTGGGGACGTATGACTTTAGCCCTCTCCTGATAAGCGACCCGAGCCCAGCAGTTGGGACATTATGGATGATTAATTTATGAGATGATGATAAATACCAGCTTTGTAGACGTCTGCCTGTGCCGGACGTCGCCTAATTAGATAGTTGACGGCACCCACGTCAGTGCGGGCAGACGTTTGGAGGAGTCCATACGAAGTTTCATCCCTGGACCCCCTGATACTTCAGGTGCACAGAGTGCACACCGTGTTGTTTTAGTTGGTTCGATTCCGACACATCACCTTGCCGCTAACCCCGGCGGGGTGACGGCCCATTAGGCCTCGGGTTTCCAAAAAAAATGTGGTTTAAGTAGTCGCCACGCCGCTTTCTACTGCACAAAGCGTCGTGGGTTCCAATTCCACTTGGGACAATACTTTGTGTGATTCACAAATTGTTGTTCTGAGTGTGGGTGTTCTTTATGTTTTTGTTGTTTTTAAAGTCCCCCGCGACGCAGAATTTATATTAATAATGCGGGAGTTGTATTTGAAAACAAAGGAAACCTTACGATGTTTTTAAAAGACTTATCTAATGATATCCCACACGATGGTGTAGAAGCAAGAAAAAAATTTAACCCCATTTTACGTGAAGGGGAGGTAACCTAAATAAAAATGTTTTTCATCATTTTTTTGTAGCACTTTGTCGAAGTAATTACAACAGGTATTCATGCACAGTTTCATCTTTCTAGCACCAACCGTTTGGGCGGTAGGTCGAGGACAGGCGGACGGACGGATGGACGATGGCGAACATGACGAATCTATAAGGGTACCGAGTCATGAACTAAGGAACCCTAAAAAGAAAAAAAGTTATGTCCATACAAATATTACAACAAACGAAAAATATAAACATTCGAATTAAAAAACTTTTCACTTTTAAAAATAGAACTGCTAGGGGTCATTACCTGCCATGCTACGGTAACGCAAGCTGTCGTAAACGGTAATGAGATTCTGAGACAGTAATGATATGGTCTAATTAAGTTAAGCTAATGAATTTTCAAATTGAAAGCAAAAGCTCATATTGTGCTTACAATTAAATTAATTTATATTAACATGATGTCATTATATTTTAAATGTCGTAATAGTTATGACGTAATTATATATCAAGTTATGAATAAGTCAAATTGAAGTGTCTGTTTTAATTTTAAATTAACAGCTTTTCACTAAATACATTCATCATCATCATCAACAGCCTTTAGCAGTCCACTGCTGCACATAGGCCTCTCCTTTGAAAGGAGGTTTTGGCCTACCAAACCACGCTGGCCAGACGGGTTGGTAAAGGGTTTGTTTCAAGTTTTCATAAATACATTATGAAAGTTTATATGGCACACTTACATCAATTTTTTTTTTATTTATGTTTGTCTGTTGGTTTGTGTCGGCTACGAGACGGGACTGTCACTCTCTGATGGCGTTAGCGTTATATTTACTTAATTAAATATATTATTTCAACTTCGTTGTGAACTTATTTTCACGTTTTTCTTATATATGATAACTTGCATAGTTTAAAATACTGAATCTCAAAAAAGTTTGGATACTTTTGCCATAGTTGTTTTCTATTGTGTTGTTATAAACAGATCTCCTATTACAAAGTTTCTTTACACCATCCGATTAAGGTATTTCAAGATTAATTTTCTATTCTGAAAAAAAAAAACATTTTTATAACTTCTATGTAACAATTTAGATGAATATTGGCAAGAGGTACACCTGTCACACCCAAAGTAAGACAATTTGAACGAAAATTTAATTTTTTCATGAATTATTCTATCTTCTTAAGTATAAAATCAAAAGATTATTTTTGAGAGGAACATTCAGTTTACGTAAGTAGAAAAGCTTTCTACTGTGCCATGTGTTGTGCGATCAAGTCCAACATCGGACAACACTATGTGTTATTTATAAATTGTTGTTCTGAGTCTGGGTGTTCTTTGTGTCCGTTTCATGTATGTTAATATAGTACAAGATATATCTTCCTAATGCGGGAGATGTATTTTAATAAGAAGGTGTATCTCCTTGGATCTATTCGGCTCATATCTGTAACCACGCCCTTAATAGAAAATACTCTTAAGTTTTATACTGATCTTCTGAATCCTATTTTTGTCCAAAAATACTTTCATACTTGTAGGAATCAACATATTCTTGCTTGCTTTTTATCAAAACAATTTGTAACTTTAACTTTAATAAATATATTTAAGTACTAAGGCAAGTTATTTCATGTTTCCGACCCGGAATCATTGCTCCTAAGTGTTATTGCGCTGTAGAAATATAGTAATATGGCCTTTTTCTATTGCTCTACTTGCGCTGTATGTAGACTGAAAGAAAAGCAGACTCTAAGATAAACAGCTATTCAACGCGCAAATGTTCGAGCCTTCTGCAATGCAGAAATATAAATGCAAAATACTGCTTTCTATTCGTACCTTGTAAGTGTGCGTGTTTTAAAGGAACCTCTTGATCATACTTATCGTAAGTATAATTTAAGGTTTTGTTTGTGTATATGTATATTTAATCTTCTACTTTATGTGAACTATGTGAGAACTATGACCTCTATGCTAATAAATGAAATAGAAATGCATATTCAATGCTTATGAAAAAAAAAATTTTTGAATATTTTTTTGCGTTTGTCTGGCTGGTAGCTGATTATATAAGAAGTACCTTGGGCTACTTTTCTTTTAAACTAGCGTAGCACCGCCTTGGTCAAGTGGTTATTAATAAAATAGTTATTGTGTAGTCGCATAAACAAATATTTGTCATTTCGAATTCGTACTTGTATTTTATCGGAGCACATTATATTATAAAATTTATCATAAGCAGCTTTCTCTAAATGACGTCCTTACAAATTAAGGCCAGGGACTCGGTTGCTGCGTGTAATTACGTATCTCGTAATATTCGCATCTTCACAATAAAATTCAACGTGACGCTCCTTGAAAAAGATAACTCCTTAAAATTCTGTAACGTAGTGAATTTGCGTCCGTCGAAAATATGAAGCCAAGGTCCACATCAAAACAGATTTGAATAGAACGCCAAATGAAGGCACAGTGCCTTCGTCCGAGATAACGGCTCTTCAAAAAAGGGAAATGTTAAAAACAAAATTCAAAAGAAAAAGAGGAAGTAGGTGTCTAAGTAAATTATAAAAGTGCGAAGAGAGCCTTTTGTTTACGGGCCGCTACTGTCAGTACTCTGCCATTTTGGTTGGGACGACCGCATTCACAAACAGTCTGTCAAGTTATGCGACTAATTCCTCCTTACGACATACTTGGTTTTTTTTCTATCCTACAGTCGACCGTAGGCTCACGAACAATAACTTTTTTTCTGGTGACGCAGTTAAAAATTCGTTAAAGTGCTACCTGTAGATATGAAATTCACGTAACGCCGCACTCGTAATGTAATGCTAACTTAGTCCCCCGATACTAAAAAGTTTACGACGCAAGGTAGACATAAATTTACATTCAAAGTCATTATTAGAAAACATTATTAAAAATGTATAAAAATATATACATAGATGGTACGCTATGGTACAAATCAAAGTAAAATGCATTAAGACTAATGAATATGATAGGGCATTCTACTAGTCTATTTTTTCGATCGCTTTTTTAAACAACTTTAAAAAAATAATTTTAGGAACAATAAACACTCTTTTAATGTAACTTTTTGTGCAAAATAAATACATACCTAAATTAAGAATTATCCAAACCAAACAAAGTTTGACATGATATGTAACATAACTCCATAACACACAGGTATGATATAGCGCTGGTCTGTTTTAAGAATTCATACAAAGTAGTACGCAGTCAATGATGATTTATTAATAGTACAAAGTTGTATGCTGATAAATACGATCCAAAAAAATAGTGGAACTCTGGCGTACTGCAATTAAATGTGTAATAGAAAGAAGTTCTTTGGACTGAAGTGATTCTGAAATGTAAGAGGAGCGAGGCCAAGCGGGTTTTACATGAGTTCTTTTTTGCGTGTTGTTCATTGCCTTCCAACATGATATGTTTTTGTAATTGAGGGGTCGTACTAAATGTTTTTATGGCCACTTTATACTTTCAAAAGTTTAACTGCATCCATTTTCGTCGTGACATGTGAATTATTAATTGTCGCTCATAATTGAAGAATATGTCGCTGTTATAAAAATGTTAAATTTAAGCTGTAGAAATATTTACTTCCTTTAATTAATAATGGTGTTTTACTTTTTAATGAATTCATTATCTTATTAATGAATTTACGAATGAACATGTTATTGTTAAAGGATCGCATCGATATGCGATGTAAGTAGCTACACAATAAGTTTTAAAACTATAACCTGACTACTGAAAAACTTTTGATAAAATGTAAATAGCCTATGTCACTCGAGTTATTATTACGAACCTATTGAAACATTATTAATTAAAATATCGTATACGACTGCTGTGCTTGAAGTCTCGGGTTCGATTCCCGGGTCTGACCAAATGTTTGTGTAATCCGCAAATATTTGTTTCGGAGTTTGGGTGCTTTCTATTTAAAATATGTATGCATTTACAAAAAAAAGTATGTTGATGTATTTATATGAGTTGTCCCCATAACACTAATTCTGCTTAGTTTGGGACTAGATGGCATTGTGTGTAAGATTTCCGAAATATTTCTGACATCTTACTCACATATAATACATAGAAAACACCCAAACTCTGAAAGAAATATTTGCAGATCATCTTTAATATTTGGTCTGACCCGGGAATTGGATTCGAGACTTTTTGATCGGCAATCGCATACGCTAACCGCTAGATCAACGGGGCAGTGGGTGAGAATAGTAGTGTCAACCTATCGCCGTCCACTGCTGGACGAAGGTCTCCCCCAAGGAACGCCAACCATCCCGGTCTTGGGCAGTCCGCATCCATCCGCCGCCAGCCACCTTCCTCAAATCATCGGTCCATCGTGCCGCAGGGCGTCCTACACTACGTTTGCCTAATCGCGGTCTCCACTCTAGCACCTTTCGGCTCCAGCGTCCATCAGTACGTCATCATTTGTACGGAAATAAATAATTTTAAAATGTATTTTATCTATGGGTGAGAATAGTAAGAAGCAATTGATACGTTATCAGTAAACCTTTGGTGGTTAGTCCTCTTCATAATATACACGAGTGAAAAGATCTGAAAAGGGATAAGCAAATCGCGATTGTGTAAGAAATTTATATGTGGAACTCGTTCAAGGGTTATTAGATTTCCTGTCACATGCAGGGCCCGGCGCCGGCCGCAGGCCTTATTTGCCAAACATTGGCAAACCATTGCCAATTTCTTGCGTAAACATTTTGTTCGGTCATTACCGTTCCTTGTTGGTTGTTTTGCACTGGTTTAAACAAATTATAGGAGAGTTTGAAAGTTGGTTCCAATTTAGTTCAATTAGAAGATTGTAATTCCCTTGAAGGGTGGCTGCCAGATCTCATTGACGTCATTTTAAGCTTATTTTCCAGTTCCATAATTTCCGCAAAAAGGTTTTGCCGTTGCGTATACGACAAAACGTTTGTGTAATTTAAGTGCTTTAATGTTTGTGTAGGCGTATCGCTCTTTAGCAGAATAGAGATTAAAATATCACCATCGTAATGAAATAGATAAATTCTATGTAATTAAGATTGAATGGTGGCGCAGTAACAGCGCATGCAACTGCTGTGCTTAGGTTACGGGTACGAATCCCGGGTCAGACCAAATGTTTGTATGATCAGCAAATATTTTTTTCGGAGTTTGGGTGTTCTCTATGTATAACATGTATTAACTAATTGTTTATGTATTTGTATCACTTGTCTATTACCCATAATCCAAGCTTTGCTTAGTTTGGGACTAGATGGCGTTGTGTGTAAGATTTCCGAAATATTTATTTATTTATTTAATGTTATCACTTGTATTCTCTAAGTAAAAAGTCACCTTAACAATAACTAAGCTATCAGACGACCAGTCTTTGAACATTTTACTTTCTACATTAATTCATTCAATTTGCTTTTGTATGTAAAGATGAATTTATGTATATACCAAAATATACACACTCGTACTCGTATGTATATTTGTTGATTGGTTATCATATTGGTATATTGGTTATCATATATATTGGTATATTGGTTGGTAGAATTATAATTCATGTAATCGTACCCAATTGGAAATTACTTAAAGGGTGTATATTATTCAGTGTGTAATTATGTAAAAAATTGTCCTAGATTACAACATATTCAACCTGGACGTAAATAAAATTAGTGTTCCAAAATTAATGTCATTTAGTAGGTACTCTAGAATTAATGTCAATTATTGTTACTGATTTAAAAAAAGAAAAAAAATCAAGGTAAGCTTCATTTTGTTAGCTAGAGTTTGCGTTCGCAATTGCGCTGTTATCAGCATTTAGCGAATAGTGTGGCGCCCCCTCTCGACAATTAACTTGCGATGCTCATTAGCAGTCCGTTTTCATTCAGTAGCCGTAATCCGGCCGAGTTTCCTTAGAGCGCGACGATTTACCGTGTCACGTGACCGCTAATGGGCTGACACGCCGCAGCTGGCGTGATTGTGCTTGTAGTTTACTAACATAGTATTTGTGAGACTCTGAACTTCGTTGTTTTCACGTTATACAGATTTCATTACTAACCTTTGAGTTGTATTGTATCGCAGTCCACTACTGGACATAGGCCTCTCCAATTGCACGCCACTTGGTCTGATCCTCGGCGTTTCGCATCCAGCTGCTGTCAGACTTGGCAAAAGTAGTGTAGGACGTATTAAATTTAGATATACACAAATATTTTCATTACTATACAAGATACACAGAACGGAGAGAGGTGATTTTTTATTTTTTCATCCATTGATCCACGAACAATAACCGGATCAACAACTCTGAACTTGTGTAATGAATGACATATTTACAAAATCGTGGAGTGATAATAATATACTAATAAATGAATATGTGCTTGTGTCTAAGTGCCTAGATTTTTCACTAAATAACTGCTCGCTACCGAAGAGTAAAAACAAACATTTATGTCTTTATTAAAAAAAAAAGTTTAACTTTCACGTCGTATTCGGAACCGAACGCTCACGAAAATCTATGAACACTGATTTATAGTAACATATCAGCTAAAGCTAGGAGTCCAATACATCTTAGTAGTTTAACATAAACATTCTCAACTGATCTGTATTTAACCGCATCTGGTATTGGCGGTAAACAGGTCTCGCTCCAGCAGTCGATCCTAGTAACTGGGTGCGGGCGACGGTGATTTATACCCGGCTCGAGCAAACATCGAGGTGTTATCACCGCCTTGCACCTGCCTTATCCGGGTGAGAAGTGCATGATGCAAGCATGCCATTTAAGCCGATTTGTGATTTTGATGTATGTCAATTGAATACTAACATACCCCGGCTTGTCTGAGTCTTAAAGACTACTATAAAATACAGTGTTCTGAATAGTTTTGTTAGGTCTCTGAATTTTACTATTTCCAAACTACTTAATTCTACATAACTATGCACTTTATGGTTTAAAATTGTTTATTTTAAAAATATATTAGGTAACAAAAATCATCGTCTGTTTCTTGCTCAAACTTTCCTATTAGTGCTACTATTTGTATCCCCCTGTCTGTCTATCTATTTGGTACGTTTTCACAGCGAAGCCGCCGCACTGATTCCAATGATATTTAGAATGGAGATCCTTTAATTACTGCAATACGCGAGTGAAGCCACATTGGTTCAGATTCTAAGTAGTAAGACATAAATAAGTAAGCCATTTTTATTATTATTTTATTTTTCTATTATTAGAACCAATTTATATGTACTAGTATTTACGATACCGGCTTTATTAATGTAGCGACATATCTTACACATAATAAATATACCTTTATATCTTAGCATTGGCGAAGCGATTTGTCGACACAGCATGACGTCGAGTGACATCGCTGCTCTTGGCATTTCATTAACTAAGGGTTTGTAGCCACGACTGATATACGTATACAATTTATTTGAAGTCCGGTCCGGTGGCATACCGCTACCTGGATGATAATAGTATACGGCCCATGTCAAATTGTTACTATAGATATCTAAGCGACAACTGGCTGGCTAGTAATTATAGCACGTGGCAATCAAATGTCATTTGACAATAACAGGTATTTGCTTGTTAATATATGTCTGTTTATGGCTTAAAGTATCTTGAATAAAGCCGTCAATCAAAGGCTGACTAGTTTATTTACTTATTGACCATCATAGTCAAGTAGTCAAACAGCAAAAAAACAATCATAAAAAAAATGTAATCTTAAGAAAAATATGACTACTTTAGTTTTTTTTTAATTTAAGATTAATATTGTGGGTGTAACTAAGTTTTATTTTATTTTTTATCTGTATAATTAAATTCTCAATTGAACAGTCTTCGTTTCATTAGGATGGCATACGTAGTTCGGGAGATATTCGGGTTTATGTGACTGACCCGTTATTTTTGGAACCGAGTGTATATGCGCGGATGGCGTAGTAGTTTAAGCGCTCGACACGCCATTTCCTCTGCACTGTAGGTTGTGGTTTCAAACATCAAATGAGATAACACTTTGGGTGATTCACAAATCGCTGTAATTTAATGTAATTGAAATCTCCCCTGCAGCATGGTAATCATGGTATATATTTCTAATGTGTTTGATTTTATTTTTGAAGTAAAAATTCATGGAGAAAAGCTACATAAAACTATGTGACCAGATTAGAGCAGTCATGGTTTCTTTTTTTAACTAATTGATAACCAAAGATAATCATGATAGTCATAATTGAGCTTAAGCTGAGAACAAAGAGAAGGATAGTATAGTCTCAACTGTAAACATTGACCTTGGTGATATTCGTACCATTTATTTCTAGCCAGTCCTAAATGTTATCTATTAAAATTAACTGTACCCCAGACCGCGCGACATAAAACAAAGTCCAACCAAAACTGACTGGGTAAGTTTATAACAGTCATAAAAACAATCTTAATGGGCATCGTGATATTTATGCAAAAAATTAAGAGTACGTCTTTGTTACAAACAAGTAAAGTCATCACAGGAAAAACCAACAGAAAAGTACTAAACAGACAATGCAAATCGTCGGTACTTTATTAATCATCAATACTTTACGCACGCCAGGACTTACTCAGTAGATGTTGTACCGGGAAACCACCTTAACAGTACCAAACAGACCATTTTCTTAAAAGGTAAGGGAGTTCCCAGTTGTCGCCAGATTTACTAGTCTAGATGAGCAAGAAAATTAAATAGCTTGATGTGATTCTAGCAAAAACTACTGAATGAATTTTGATGAAACTTCACAATAATATAGCGCGATAAAAGCTAGTATAATATAAATCATGTAATGGCTTTAGAAGTAAATAGTAAAAGTTATAAAGTAAGAAAATATGTCTTTCATATCAGCGAATTCAAATAAAAGCTTGTTTTTTAAAATAGTTTTTTACTTTTAATTTATTTTCAACAATAGTTACCGATTTTCCATTTGGACTATCGTGTTCACAATAATTTAAACCGAAAAATACTAAACTCTCTTTTACATTGTTAAGAAAGTTTTTTTTTAAAGTTTACTTAATCTTAATATCTCTATCAACAGTACAACTCCTTATAGTCTATTTTTACAGTACATTGTACAATTATTGGTATAAATTTTTGTTATCATCATATGTATTTCAGGTCTAGAACTTAGTGAAGACTCCAGCTGATTTTTTTTATATTTATTTTAGCTTACCGAAGTGACTCTGCTTTGTCTGATGGAGGGCATGAGTGGAATCCAGGAGTAGGAATCACTATCCTCATTCTGGCTGCATACAATTCAGCTTAGTGACCCACACCATGGCAGCTTAGTGAGCTGAGCATGTTTCAGCATCATTCGTCACACTTTGTGTGATCCAGAAATTATTGTTCTGAGTCTGGCTGTTCTCTGTATCCGTTTTATGTGAGTTTGTAACCGCAACACAATACAGGATGTATATATATAATGTGGGAGTTGTCATTAAATAAATATATAAATTAAAAATAAAATAAATTAAATATCGATATTTTTGCTTGTATGAATTATTATTATTGAAATCAAAATCTTGTATAAATCCTGCCGGATGCGAATTGATGCCTTTATTCGTGATTTCGATAATTATGAATATACGTTAGCACCCGTCTGGCAAGTGTAGTTTATAGAAGGGCAAAACCCCTTATCCAAGGTTAGATCTATCTCCAGCAGTAGATTGTTAAAGATTTTTGAGAATGACGACGACATATTTGCTTAACAATAAAAAGAAAATAACCTGATAATTAATAAACACATTTCCTTAATATAAGATCAGATTATTATGTGTTAAGGGGTTATAAAATAGCAGGAGTTCACGTATTCAACTCATATTACCCAAACGGAACAATGTTGACAAAGAATTTCTCTGTTCACAGAATGACCTGTCCCATGATCGTAACTCATCCCGGTCATCTCATATTACTCTCATATATAGCTCTATGGTTTCCTTACAACTTGCCATATGCCTTATGGGTTCTTGTGATAAAAACTATAAACGGATCATTACAAGGAAAACTCCGTGTGACGTCTGGATGAGTAGGTAGGTGTGTTCAAGGAAAATTATTATACAACATTGTTTTGTATTTATACGGAAACGAAATGAGTGTATTTCTTCATTCTTCTAATTCATTCTTAAATATAGAAGTTTTAGATGAACTTAGATGAAATTATCCCACATCCTAAGTAATATTGAAAATGTGATGTTAGTTTGTTTGTTTCTTACACTTTCGTCCCGACATTTAAGCAATTATCTCACATCCTAAGTAAAATTGAAAATTTGATGTAAGTGTGTTTTTGTTACAATTTTAGCCGATGTGGCTTCCTATAGGATAGAGCCTGGATAGGAGCGGCGCCGATCCTGAGGATAACCTAAAATAACATGGTGCAAGTCCTATTCAGAGCAGCGCACCTGAGACCGGCCGTCGGGTGTTTTTTAGTGGAATCACCACATAATCCGATCCGAAGGGATTTTTCTACCCTGTCAACAAAAAAAAAGGTACAACTGCAATAGTGGTGTAACCTGAAATGACATGTGATTATTTCATCAACAATACTAACCTATTCATAGGTACCCAATTGTCGACATTACGACAACCAGCTGTGGATAGGTTATAGTTAGGGATACAATCACCAAATCAGTGTTACGTAACGTGTTTCTAGAAAATGTTTATAATATAAGTTTGTACATCTCAAATTGTTTTAATACCAGTCATGCTGGAAACTCCAGTAGATAAATCTAATAACCGAGAACCAGTTTTATATAAATTTTTAGTTTTAAGTAAACACTTAGAATTAGCATCTAAGTTCACTAGTTGTGTAGTTCTACAGATGTTATGACTCGAATATAAGTACATAAATTACAAGAATATTGCACAATAACAAGTAAATAGTCATGTTTTCTGTAGTATTAATAAAATAATCCTAATAAGGTAGTTTACATCAGTCATACAAATGAGAGTTTCTTTATTTTTGTGTGTTTGTTTGTTTGACTTCCACGAGTTCATTTATTTTTTTCACAATTTATAATAACATATTTTCCTAAGAGATTGAATAATGTCTTTTAGACTTTGTTTTAGATGGAATAGTGATAAAAACGAATGTGATGGAATATCCAATGATGATAGGTAGGCCATTATAGTTGCCACCACATTATGGTGACCAGTTGACCACCATACGGCATTGTCTGAATTCGCAAATGATGACCATCACATTCAAACAAAGTAGGGTCACTTTGGCAAGTATACTCTTATACACACTCAAAGTAAGTAGACTCTGGCAGGCTAATTGTAAAAAAATTACACCCGTATTCAACTCGTGGAAGTCGTAAGAGTCGACTAAGGAAAAAAACTTCAATAGCACAACAGAGATAAGAAATAAAACAAATCTTCCTTTCTAATTAGTGACCTATGTAAAAATAAGTTTTCTATCTGATGATGGTCTCGACGTTGGCAGTTTTTTAATATACTTTTTTAAAATTGCTTTAATGGTAAGAGACAATTTTCTCAAAATGATAAAATATTCATAAATAAAAGTTTTATTTTACGTTTTTCACATTTTAATAAAACAATAGCTTTGTATCGTACTTTCAGACACTTTCTCCATTTAAATGTGGATATATTTCAACCATATACATAAATGCGTCGTTATTGGACCCGTATGTCATTATTTGTATCATTAAATGATTGACAATACCAGTGTGCACTTCTGTAACTTTTTTGCACTTCCTGTGTATAACGCAGACCACCATTTATTTTTCAAATGTCTATCTTTGGTCTTTTGAACAAATATATCATATTTTTCGCCATGTTGAAATCTTATGAGAATTTTGTATAAATGTATAATTCGTGATTATAATAAAAAAAACTCAAATAAAATTGTGAGTTGTTTTTAATAAATCATGGTGTGTCAAGTGACAGACCTTTGTTTGTTAGTAAACAGTAATTACTTAATCATTACGTCTCATTTTTCATTAAAATGAGAAAAATAATAATTATGTCAACTCCTTGAAATGAACTTATAGCGAGTATATATTGTACTACGGTCCATTCAATTCTCTCCGTGTTCGGGTCAGCGGCATATGCTATCACCGATATATCATCAACTAAAAGTTGCAAACTAGTGATGCTCACAAGGAAAAATGAGACAACACAAATCTTAACAACACCGGCAAAGTTTTTATAAAATTCACTGTTTGAAAAACCTTTGTACGTTCTCGTTCCAAATCTTGTCTTCATAACGACGTAAAATATTTTGCAGAAGACCAAAAAGTTTACACATACGATAATACATTTTGCTGCCTTCCACAGTATAGTATAAGCACATAGAGAATCGTAGTAATGTACATTGCCCTGCGGTGCAAACAGATACAGGCAGATAAAAATCACAATGCTTATTAAAATCGTTGTGGACCATATAATTAATGATAATTTTAAAAAGCTCCACTTTTCAGTTTCGAACACTTTCACCATTTTGTCGTACAAATTCTTCGTGTAGACACACATCCACCATCTCAAGGCTGTATCTATCAAATCATACAAGGCCCCTGCAACCACAATGCCCATAGCATTATCAAATCTATAACAACAGGCCACCATTGAATGTATCAACCGTGTCGCCGCAAGTTGCATGAGAACTTTTTGATCCATTTGTCTTATCTTCGGTCGAAGTATAAACAGCATGGTTTGTATTATCAAACATATTGCGGAAAATATTATTCCACTTATCCGCAGATATTGGACACTAAACATTGTGTATAGGATACCTGTAACATGTACAGAAGCAAAGAGACTGAAATTAGGAATGGTAAAGAATAAACCATTACAATTGAGTCAACTGTTGATTGACGATCTAGGAGTGAGTCATAAGACGTCAATCTCAGACTGACTCACTTACGGTGGTCAATTGCGATGGTAATTAATTTTATACTTTTTATTATATTCCTTAATGTGTCCGTGTTTTGTTGCACTAGAATACATGAGTCATAATTTTATTCTTTAGACTAATTACAGGAAATAACCGTAATGCTACAATGTTTCTGAAAAAAGATATGCAACAAATAAGTTTTGCAGGTTGTAAGTAGCCGGCGGATGATTCAGGCCAAGGCCACTCAGGGCGACCAATTTCCTGTGCGCATTGGTAGGAAGTGACCGCGTTTGCCTAGATACGTGCAACGACGATACAGGGTGCTAGGAAATGCAGTTGTATCTTCTACTACTGATAACGAATTCAATAGATATATACTGTTTTACAGTGAATCTACTTATTTATTATAACAATCATTGTTTTTTGTTATATTGCGACACTTATTCGCGATCAAATTATTTAAAAGATTATTATTTTGGTTGCATTCAGTACTAGAGGTGGTGTTGTATGTTTTCGTTGGCGTCCATTTTATCATTTATTACCTATGGGTATAAAAATAGTTTCGTCCTATTCTCATACATACTGAATAAATACACAACATTCCATGATAATAGATCAAGACATTTCGGAGTAGTATGGCAACTTACAATGTGACACGAGAATTTTAAATATAGATATAGTTAAATGATTAACATAAATAAGGCGATTCACATACTGCACCACGCTCCGTCGCGTAGCGCGGAGTGGCAGATTTTAATATTGTATGCAAGTACATCGATTAAAGTCGTCACAAAATAAGAAGCTCGGTTTGACATTTGTCATCGTGGCGTAACGTAACGTAACTAATACGATTAATTCGTTTTTTTGAGTGCATTTTTTAAATATCAAGTTAAACTTGATGCTTATTTATGATACGCGTTGTGATACTGTATGGGTAACATAGTAATTAAATAGGATTATGAATTTGATTTTTCAATTTCTTAAATGCGGCATGTCAAATGACAAATGTCAAAACGGGCTTCTTATTTTGTGACGACTATAGTATAGAAAACACGCCAACATACCGAACACGCGCCACGGCGAATAGATATTTCAAATCAAATAAATTACGGTGTATTCAGGACATGAAAAGCTAAGTTTTCACAAAATGTCGTTAAAAAATAATTTTATTTGAAAGATAAAAATAGAAAACCAAAAACTTGATTTTTTGAATTTTTCACATAAAATTTGAGGCTATGTGAAAAAAGTGTAAATGCAAAAGATGTAGATCTTTTTATTACCTACAACTTTGCCATTTTTTTTTTCCATAGGACTTGTAGTTTTGCCGGAAATCGAGATAAGTCATTTTTTTCCCTTAAAAACCCCCCCTCTCCCCCTTCCCGACCTCAGATCACCCGTAATTTTTTTTTTTTTTAATTTTTGTACTATTCTCCTCCTTTTACAATGGGTTTCATCCTACTATAAATTATGTTCGCTTTTAGTTATTTTAAGAGGCTTCTACCCTGGTCAGTAGACCCAGTAGACCCGGATTAGTAAATCCGTTTTTGTAAATCAAAAAAAAACTGTTGCTCGTAGTAGTTGTTCCGGTTTTATTATTGTGTACCTTATTTCTTACATTTATGTCATGTTCGTGTAATGTAAACATGAAATTATGTCACAAAAAAGGCAATTTGCGGGAATGATGAACCTTGAACATTGATGCCAGAAAAAGAATCAACGGATTACATTAGGGCCCTCTAGGCATTACGTTGTAAAACATATCCATTACCACACACCTAACCAAATGTGTCACTTTATTAGTTCAAATGGAATAAACCAGATGGCGTTAACATTAGTACTTAATTTTCTACAAAGAAAGAGATGCAAGACTAGAAATATGGTAGTATATAATGGGAGCGAGCGAATAATAACATGTTATTGAGCTTTTTCCACTACGCAGTTTCAATCTCGGACGTTTTCGGAATTTGGTAGTGTGTCATTGTGACGTCATCACAAAGCAGCTGTTATTTTCCCTGTATTACACTGATCTGACAATATGGCTAATAATTCATATTATACTGAAAATATTGATGTTGCAGCCATTTTTTTCGATTTAGACAATACTCTAATACAAACAAGAAAGGGAGACACCAGAGCCTGCAACAAGGTATGTAATATTTAGCTAAAATTATAGTGACATTGCCACGGTCATGGATTTGTAGTTCGGAACGTAGTGCGCGCGCTGTCATCGTGGTATATCGCAATCGCGAGATTTTACGACGTTTGTTAGACTCTCTGGTTTGCTTGTTGCACCCCGCGTGTATACAGTTCACGTTCCAGCGTGTGTTTAAAAATAGTGTTTCATAGTTGGAGAACGTGAGCTCGACGTCCAGATTTAGTTATTTTGGAAGAGAACTCACGCTAATTATAAACGTGATGTAGATCGAGTCGCCGTTCGAACAACTCTCAACGGGAACCCAGCGCTCAGTAGAGCGCTCACTATTGCGCTTTGTGATCGCGTGGAGTATTTCGTAATAATGGGTGATATATCGGAACCGATAAAAAAATGTATACTCATTCTAAAATCTGCGAAAACCGACACAGAGAAATTCGCGGCATTGTTTATGGTGACTAAACTCGTCAAGAGCAAGGACTGCAATTCTCAGGCGAGGAAGGCACTCTTCGAAGCAATCGGTTTTAAGTTTTTGAAGAAGCTTCTTTCGAACAACTCTCTTGAAGATGATTGTCCACCTTCTGTGTACAAGTCAGTTGCCTTATCAATACTCACATGCTTCTGCAATGATCCTGAGCTTGCGATACATCCAGAAATGCTTGCCAATATCCCTGTGTTCCTTGAAATTGTACAGAAGTCAGAACATGAAGATTATGATGATGATCTTATTATTATTAGTGAAGCCTACACATGTCTACAGTGCATCGCTGAGCAAGAAGCCGGACAGAAAGCTCTCATTGAAGTAGGTGCAATTACTAAAATGTCCGAAATATACTCTCATCAAAGTTTTCAAACTGATGAAGCTCTTAATATCCTTGTCAAACTAGTGAGCAGATATGGCCCAGCAGCTTGGGGTGATGATCCAAAACCTTTCCATGCTTTAGTCAATAAAATTGCATTAGATTTTGCAACTGATCAGTCAGAAAGAAAGTTTGAACTGGCTACCATTTTAAGTGCGCTGTTATATAGCTGCAATAAAGTAACAGTGATTCCTGGTTCAGCTGATGAAACATGGCCACAGAGCATATATAAGGCACTTCATGATATCCTAACTAGCAAAATTGGTAAGAACCAGAGGGACCCTGCTCTCAAACTGGCCGCAAACATCGTTGACCTTCTAGGAATAGAGTGGACATTGAATGATGAAGAAAATCCAAAGAAATTCTTCCTTTTGCTGCAACAGTTATGTGCCATTGAAGTTAGAATGCAGCTAGAAGATAGGAGTTTTAAACAAGCTTATGCCAACGCTGATTTAGTGACTGCTTGTTTTATTGTACTAGAGCTTTCCATCAATTACATGGCTACAGACCAGCTTGATTTAGAGCAGAAAGAAAAGCAATCAGTATACACTGGTCTCAAAGGTGCATTCAATGCTGTAGTGTCAATGTTAACTAAAGTACACAATGATAAGAACAAAGATAAATTGCCTGATGCAGAGAAAGTTTATGTTTGTGCAATGGTAAGAGTTTTGGTTGCCTGGATTGCTCAAGAAACTACTGCAATGAGGGACCAAGTTTATACATTACTACCATTTATGTTCTCACTGGCAAACGATTCATTCCATGCCTACCGATCCAGGAGGCTCACTGAAAAGAATAAGTCAGAAGGTGAACCCATGGAAACAGACACCTCAATCATGGGCCAAATTGACCTCTTGCGATTGATGTTGCCAGCTCTCTGCCATTTAGTTGTAGAAGACAAAGCTAGAACTATAGTATTCAACTTGAAACAAGAAGACATACTTTATGAAGCCATGAGTTTTCACTGGTCAATTGTTCATTATAAAAAGCCACCTGTACCAAAATCAGAAAGAGGAAAGGTTAAGAATCAACCTGCTCCCGAATTAGACCCTAAAGTATTAGAAGATATGAAAGACTCCAGGGCAGCAATGGTTAGTCTATGCAATATTTTCATGAATCTCACAGTGCTGGCACCTAAAATTGTTGAAAACAGTATGTTATTCAACACTTTACTCAAATTTATTTTTAATGACTTACCAGAGTTGAAGGATATTCCTGAAAACTTGGTTCTTCATGGTCATTTGGCAGTATTGGGCCTACTTTTACTTAAACAACAGGCGAGTAAGGTTAAGAAGAATGACTTCTCAATTTGTAGATATATTCAATCCACTATTAGATTCCTATGGGATGCTTATAACATTGACGAGTCAAATGATCCCAGTGCTCTTGTTGTGTCAATGGGCTATAAGGAACATTGGAATGAAATAGCTGATCTCTGGTTCCTAGGAATGCAGACTATGAGTGGTGTTCTCACTATAGTGCCATGGATTTCTGAATTTGCCATTGAGAGTGGTTGGGCACATGGCATTGCTGAAATGCTGACTAAGGTCAAAGTTGGCACACTTCCACCAAATGTCAAGTCAGCATTTGAAGATTTCCTATGTAGACTAGTGGATTCAAATGAGAGTGTTATACCTGTACTTAAGAAAGCTGGTGCCCTAAAGATGTGCAGGAATCACCGGTTTATGGACTTAGGCAAGAAGTTGTTCGGTGATTAATTTATAATACTGTGAAATAGGTGGGTATTAAATACCTACTCTAATTAGAACATTGTAATCAGTATAATACATTTTTACAACAATGTACTTAAAGCAGTTTTTGTATTAAGTGTATGGTACCTTTAATCTCTAACATTTAAACATAATAATATGCTGCAGCATAAACATATTGTACATAGTAACAATTTTTATTCTTTGATTGATAGTTTTGAATGGCTGATTCTGTTTTTATAACTTGATATTGTTTGGTAATCAATAAACTTTTTAAAGTGAACCAATGTCTTGTTTTTGATTTAGCAAAGCCTAGTAAACACAGTACAAATAATTCCTATAGATTGAGCATGTAAATTAATTTATTGGAAGTTACATATCATTTTCCAAGCTCGGGAGTGTGCCAAACAGTAGCAGGTGAGTGTACGACGACGATTTACTGAGACCGTTGACCCCGCGTTATTCTTGGATATACAGACAGTTCCTCAGATGCCATGTAACAACATAACGAACCTAGCAAACCTATTTATTGTATTCTCTCATTGGAATTCTTGTAGACTACATAATTTACACATATCAATACTAAAACTCCACTTAAATGAACACTAAAAACTAAGTACAATTTAATGCTGTTCGGACTACATAAATACCTACACTGGAAAGCCAAAAGTATGAAACAGCAGAAGTTTTAGTGATGCAATCATCATTCATATTTCGAATTCATGGTATTGGTAGGTACCTACTTACCTACTATAGTAGGTAATCCTAAAAATAAATTGCGTTTTAAATTTTTACTGATATCAGCGTAATAAGATTAAGTTCTTCTTCTCATGTACGCACACGCATAGGTTTGCCGTGTGCATAAGGAACTTTATTTGGTCAATAGATATTAACTCTTACTACCACGTGTTATAGTTACATAACCACCTGTTATCGTTCTCTAAAACCCAAGAGGAAAATTGTTTATTTTTTTCTTTGCTGTACACCTTTTAATAGGTATAAGTATACTTAATTTATTCTTGAATTCCGCACTCTCCTTTTTTTCCTCCTTTAAATTTAATACAATTTGGCTGATCTTTGATTCTTTACACAGACCAATGCTATCAGAACGTTCTTTTGCTTATTCTTTTTTTACTATCTTTGAGATTGTGGAAACCTGTGGAAACATTTGTAAAATATACCTAATAGCATTTTAAAATAAAATAAGTCTGAAATGAATCGATGATATTAAAGGTCGATGACTAGGTACTGAACAAAGACTTCGGCTAAAAGTTCCAGAATGCCATACTGCGTTTATATTTATCGGTGATACAACTCCAGCACTAGAAAATAATAATAGCACCCTACACATCTCAACACACGGCAGTTTGATCTCAAACTGGGAACAACATATACTATGGTAACCAGACTAGTGATAAATATACTTAGGTACCTACATGTTTGAACACAAACATGTAATAGACAAACTACACCCGAAACACAGAGCAAATGATCCTGGTCATTGTCGTCATCAACAGTCTTTATCAGTCCACCGCTGTAAATTCGCATCTAAACAAGGAGGTAATATGATATTCCTGGTCATTACACATTAATTCTGAGTGAGAGTAGAAGCCAAGACTTATGTCTTAATTGTCTTAAATAGT
Organism: Phragmatobia fuliginosa; assembly: GCA_932526445.1. Taxonomy (NCBI): domain Eukaryota; kingdom Metazoa; phylum Arthropoda; class Insecta; order Lepidoptera; family Erebidae; genus Phragmatobia; species Phragmatobia fuliginosa. The sequence continues at coordinate 8,854,701 of OW052074.1, read as the reverse complement.
TTACAAGGTAAAGGTATATGGATCTCAATAATATATGTTTCATCAATCTATTGCAGTCCACTGCTGGACATACATACGTATCGTATATCGTACATTATGTATACCGAAACCTAATGTCAATAATTTAAACTCTGCTACTAGATACTGAATTACAATATGAAATTCGTCCTTATTGCAATATTATTCGATAACACTACTTAAAAGGTACCTACATTTTGTTTATAGATATGTAAACCTACTATTATATAACACCTATCAATTCTCTCCAGATTATAGAGATACTGCAACAAGAATATGGTCTCCCTCAAGACGCTGCGGTGGAGAGTGGAACCAACTTTCTTCGCGCCTTTCGAGCCCGCCCTGATGATGACACGTACGCATTGGACGAATGGCAAGCTCATCTATGGCGCAACTGTCTACCTAAAAACTATAGACATATCGCCAGTTAGTATGCTATTTTAACACTCACATATTTTCGACAGTAATTTAAAACAGATTTGTAAACCGGACCTTTTACCGGACATTAGATGTGAAAATTAGGAATTCAAGAAATTAAAAGTTTGTAAGAGAGGAAGGTAAATTATGATTAGGAAATTACTTAGGTAAATGATATGATAATTTTTTTTTTTTTAAGTAAATCTTTTACAGATATTTTTACATATCGAATTTTACAACTAGAAGGCGCCTGCATTTCATAAGACTCACTCTCTGAAAGGTAAATGATATAATAAATGTTTTTTTAAGTAAATCTTTTACAGATATTTTTGCATATCGAATTTTACAACTAAAAGGTGCCTGCATTTCATAAGACTCACTCTGGGAAGAAAAGCCATAACTTACCACACGCTTGTAATTTTATTCAAAGTCCGTTAACAATGATTAATTAATAAACTGTAAGTGCAGTATAGGGTTGAAAAGACCATAGTTTTGAGTCCCAGAATTGGTATTAATCAAGATTATACCACCAGCAGGCTTAAGGGTAGGCCGTGTAGACAAACCATCAGAAAACTTAAAAACACTGATGGTTGTTTACGACAAATCTCGAGTCCTATAACCTTGTTGAAATAACTAATAGGCTCTAATTTATGGCCCATTTTTTTTGTTTTTGAAAATACAACACCCGCATTAGGAATATAAATCCTATGTCGCAAGGGACTTTACAAACATACATGAAACGGACACAAAGGACACCCAGACTCAGAACAACAATTTGTGAATCACACAGTGTTTTCCCACGTAGGTTGAACCCACGACACTTGGCGAAGTAAAAAGCGGCGAGGCGACCACTTAAACCACTACGCCAACCGTGCAGTCTCATATTAAGTTATTAACGTTATCTTCAGATACGTAGAAAAGTTAATAAGAATCAATAGCCGTTCCAACAACAACATAAAAAAAATCTCATTCCGCCTCAGATTTTAGCTAGAAAAGAACTGTAGTTATGAAAATACATAAATTATCATTTAAGGAGACTTTTCTAGTCTAAATATTTAACTTCATAAAAAACTTCATCATCATCAGCCTATCTTAGTCCACTGCTGGACATAGGCCTCTCCTCAAAAAAACATAATTAGTAATTATTCAATAATAACCGCCAGTACGATGTAAGTTTAATACAAGAAGTATTTAATGGCTTTGTTTACTATATGATGATACTTTTATCTAAGGGAAAGCCACAGACACCAGACGAGTGAACGTGTATCCATTTAACTACCAATTTTCCATTTCTCTCAAAAGTTATTAACTATGCTTAAATACAGCGCATTTTGAAATCATAAAAAGAGTAAAAAACAATTAAAAAGTACTTTTTATTGCCATCTTTCAACGCCAGAGATAGATCACAATCACACAAAATTAGATTATCTCGTAAAATTGATAAGTAGGTACTAAAGTAAGAAGGTATCCGACAAGCAATAGATTTTCATCTAGGCTAATAGTCCCATCATATTCTTCGTGCCTAACAGTACTTCTTGGCTATTAGAGGGTTATGTTTAAACAGTTTTTACGATTACACTTGGCAGCGAGCCTAAAACGTGAATGCACTTCAACGTCTGCTTTTTAACCGTAGGTGCACCGACTATTCGACTGAAAACGAAGAAGCAAAATTGATTTGTCATTGGTGTTATTCCTGTAAACATGTAAACAAAGCCAACCTATAAATATTGTGTGATGAAATCTCATCTACCTAAAATGTAGCAGATTTACTATCCACGTAGGCGTTATGTATGACGAAATTTATAAACGACCGCACAGCTATATTTATTTGTCGAAGGGTACCTTGGACCCACCTACATAATGATTTGATGAACGATCACAATCGAAAATAAATAATTATTAAAATGTGTTCTCAGCACCGAAAAAAGACTTTTTATATGTGTTGCAAGTTTAAGCCCATGAACATTATAATAATCGGCAGCTTGTTCTGTTTAATAGTAGGTATCTTAAACAGTCTTAAAGTCAGATTCATTAATTATAATAGTTCCGTTCTAGACTTTTGTCACTTCCATGTGCTCAAAGAGCGACCGGACGATTCTAAAATAGTTCAAGAATCCGATGTATAAATGTTGCAGACGTTGATTTAGTTCTACCAAAATGACTAATATCGTGTTGCTTCTACGTAATAAACTTGAGTGTTCTATTTCTGCGGCAATGAAAGAACGGATACACCATCATCGTCATTTTTAACTATTTTGTATTTTTTTTTCAACTGACAAACTTCTTTTTCAGAAAATATATCAGCCGAATGGGTAAAATTAAGGTTTCAATGTTTGGCTCTAACAAACGACGTAATACATCTTCTGGAGACACTGCGGTACGTTGGTTAAATTTTATATCCAATTTATCTTATATTATGAAGAAATATTTTAGACCAGTAGATACCTAGATAAAAATCCATCTACACATCAAATATTTCTCCATGATGTAATACTTTATGTTATTTCTAATTTGTACATAATTTTAAATGGAAATTTCGTTGTTTTCATACATGGATTGGGTCCTCAATCTGCGTAATTGTAAAACAAAGAGATTCAAACTGAAAATTGAAATTGTTCTAAGATTTAGACATGCTTTTCTGTGTTCATTCATCATAGATAACAAAAAAATATTGAAATAATCAATCTCAGAACAAAATCATCTGTTATTGTTTATTGTGCATGGTGTTATGTGGTCTTAATTGATGTCTTCACTATCAAACTGTTTCTCATTTTAACTTAGTCATGCTATCATTCGCCCGCCAAACATGTATCAATAGTACCTATTAAAAGTACCAGTATATTGCTGTTTTCTTTTACCATTGGGAGTAGCATGCCACATAATACTATGGATAAGTATCAGCGCAATTTTGGTTTCTTAATATCATAGTAAAGTCAGGACCAAAACATTGTGGAGGCATAAACGCTAGAACGACAATAGAATTTCTGAACACATATTGGAATTGGTTTAAGCAATAACTTGCAAGCTTTCTTAGTTTTGCAAACACTAGAAAAAAAAAAAGGAATAAACACCTGCTAAAAATGATGCCTTTGCAAATGTATTGGGCTGGCTTTAAGCGCATGTTGCTAATAAATGACTTGTTTTTCTACAGTTCAGTTGTTGCTCAACGAGTGAGTAAACTCGGGGCGCTGCGTGCGCAACACTTAGGTTTGAGTTGTATTTGTAAAATGTATGAGGGAGTACATCACGGCGAAGGTAATACTCGAACCTCAAAAAATTCAGTACGAATGGAGATACTTTAAATGTAGAAATGTTAGTTGATGACGTAATATTTAATTTTTAAACTTTAAACCTTAACGTAAAAAGCAAAATTAATTTAAAATTTCTCCATTGTCTTTTTACACTCCTAAGCATAAGCCTGTGCTCTGTTGGTATTAAATCCAAAAATAAGGAATCAACTAAAGCTGCTTTTGCAAACTATGCCCAGAGTTATGTGACTTTCAACACAGCACAAACCTAGTACGTAAGATAATATTTCTTCTGCAATTTATATCGGCTTTATGAGTTGCACTTGAAATAAAAACGTTATAATTTTGTGTTCTTAAATTCTCTTGCACACACTGCAATTCCTAGTAAAGTTTTCATTACATGAGGTATTTATGTACCTATGTAATGAGTAACAAATATATAACCAGATTTATTTGGTATAATTTATTGAACAAGTTGCAGTGGTAAGGTGCAAGATCATTTGGCTTGTGTTGTATCGTGTGATCAGTTGTAGCATAAAAGATATCTGGAACTAACAAAAGGGTGGTGAATGAATGTGGCACAGGGAGGATTATCTTCTCGGTCTGATCACGAACGGGCCGTCACGAGCCCAGTGGCAGAAAGTTGAACGGCTGGGCCTCCGCAAGTACTTCGACTGCGTGCTGGTCTCCGGCGACTTGCCATGGGAGAAGCCTGATCAGAACATCTTCCTAGAAGCATGCAAGATGCTCAACGTCGAACCTCGTATGTGCATCATGGTTGGGGACAAACTCGAAACTGATATCAAGGTAATTAGACTTGAAATATCATCTAAGACTGGTTTGTTTGTTTGCACAATATCTAAAACTCGAGACAAAATATGACCCTACTGGTCCACCAGCATTTTAATAGTAGTAACTATTTTTACTAGACTTATAAATACTGAAGTGTATTCCTATATAAGTATATAGACAAAATATTCCTGATACCTAGAGATTTCTTTAAATCAAATTTATGTTAATAAAAAATTCTGAAACTTAAATATAGTTTAAAATGAATATTAAATAGTTGTATTCTTGTCTACAGGGAGGTAAAGAAGCTGAGTTAGGTGGCACAGTATGGATCCCGTTACAGAAAGATATGGAGTCATCAGATTTACCTGATTTCACTATAGATAAGGTCACAGAGTTGCCAGAGGTATTGCCAAATTCTCCTAAACTTAAACGGTCCGCGCACACATCTGATATAAACTGCTGACAATTTCACTATAGAGGCTGTAGTTTTCTACCTTAGTTTAATATTGTTCAGATCTTGATATTTTAATTTACAAACAAAGTATCTCTGTCTCTCTGAAGTCTTCTTGCAATGCTTAATTACAGACCGATGTAGTCCATACATGAACTGCGTTCAAACCACCCAAGATCAATGCTAGCTATTTAAAGTATGAACGCTGTTGGTTACGATATATTATCTATCAGTTGCATTAGGTCATTACGACAATGTATGAGACTTATCCATAAAAAACATGTAGCAACAATGGTCTTGATGTTATCGTAAAAGTAAGCTATTATTAAACAACATAATTGCAAGCTTTAGATAGCCGTTTGTTCAGTCCTCACTGTAATATAACAGTATTCTACCAAAGTACAAAATTTACTTTTCAGTACAAATAAATAGATATTAGTTTTGTGGCATGTTTTACATAGCATGTAGATGCTATTTCGGTTTTCGTTAGACAAAAGTTACCACAAAAGTACCATGGTTCACCTCATCGTCTTTGTGTTATGTTGTTTTAAGAATATTTATTTTCTGAGGATGTAAGTAAGAATATGAACGCCTAATTACTTTTAAGAATGTAAAGAAGCATGTAAAAATGCATATTTTTGTAAAGAAATTTCAGAGTTTATTTTAAGTATTTTCGGTTGTACTCTTAAGGAAACTTCTTATGAGACTGTCTTATATGTGATACTGATAGTGGTTAATGTTCCTTGTAAGATGTCTTCTTCATTTTTTTATTAGAATCAAATATTCAATTACTACTAAAATTATGTCACATAGGTGCTCACAAAGTGATATATGGATTATGCATTGTGGGTAAATATTGTACATAGTTTAGATATAGTTAACATTACTTGTTTTTAGATTGACATGTAATGAATATAATCATAAAAGATTAGCCCTGTTTCTTGTATAGGTCTCCCCGATGTATTATAGGTGTAATGACGAATAGTCTAATTAATGCAAAATAATTTTCAGTCACTATGTTTCTACTCATGAGTAGATCTGACAAATCAACATTTAGTGTCAAGAAAATATAATAATTTGACAGTAGTAGTGACATCTATTTTTACAGCGACTTTCAGTTCTAAATGAGAGGTGCACTGTTATTATTTTAATAAACAATATTTGATTAAAACATTTTCTTTTATTTCTTGGTAAAGTAATTGTAATCTAAATAATTCACTAACGATTAGTTTAACAAAGACTAAGCTGTTCTTAACATTTTAGCTTCTCGTTTCTCTTGTAGTATCTTCTTTTGTTCTTCTACTACATTCTTCCTGTTCTGTAGAAATTCTCCATATTCCTGAAATATATGCATATTCATGTTTAAAACCAGGAAGTCTAATGTGTCTACAAATTTTCAAACAGGTGTTTGTCTATGTACCAAATGAGTTTAAGATGGATTAGATTAGCAGAAGAAATTAAAACTACTTCAGAAAAAATAAGCAGTTCTTAACTCGGCTAAGTACACAACTTGATAATAATCATCATCATCATCATCATAAGTTTATTGCTGTTGAATGTAACCCTGAATGATTTTGGGCTTCTTGCGTTTAGCTCCTGCCCATCATCTTGCAGAAATTATCACTTATTCTGATCCCTGGCCTTCCTATACTATGTTTGCTGAGACATGTTCACACTCCAGAACTTTTCTACACCCAAACAATACTATTAGCTGATAATGGTAACATACCTTTGGATCTAATTCTTTAACAATTTCTATTCCACAGCTCCTAGCTGTTGCTAATAACATAACACAAATATCTTTCAAAGATTTCCATTCTAGTGGTGGATCTTGTTGTTTAATTTTTGCTATTTCATACAGATGTTTATATGTTATTTTGCCACATGTTTCTCTGACTGAAAAATAAACAATTACAATACTTAGGTGATACATATGGATGGGATGTATATAGTGGATAGTTATCTTCTTCTTCCTAGCAAATATTTATCATAAAATAATTTAAAGTTGGCTACTAGTTCAACTGGTTATCCCTGAATATCAATTTGCCATCTAGCAACTGGCCAAAAAAAAATCTCTTTAGTATGTTATGTTAAATATTATATACTATTATTATAAATGTGAAAGTAACCCTGTGTGTCTGTCTGTCACGGCTTTCACGCCAAAACTACTGACCCGATTTAAATTAAATTTGGTACATATACAGGGTGAATTTTTGAGACGGGACAGTAAGGGTAGGTACCTTAACCGTTATAGTTACAGAAAAACGCTTTTAGGAGACTATCAATAATTTTTTAAGAAATTCTGAACTGCATTTACAGATTTTGGAAAAAATGGACAGCCAGCAAGAAAATGGTCATTTTAAACAAAAACTTTTTTTGATGCCAATCAATCCTGTTTTTTATAAGGATCAAAAGTCTCTCCTGGACCGACTGAGGTTTGAGTACTAGAAATGTCAGAAATCGCAAAAAACTTTTCCCATATATTTGTACGGAAATAAATCATTGCCGGAAAAAGGACATAGGCTATCTTATGTAATGGTAACTTGTATTCACGCGAGCGGAATCTACTATAAAATAAATAAGTTTTAAACCTACCAGGCTCCATAGCACCTCTGCTTACTCCTGCTGCTTGTTTTAAAAAGTATGAAGCAGGTGGTTGATGAATTACAAGTTGATAAGAACGATCCGAATTTACTATAACTCTTGTGGGCAAAGGTATCCCTTGCTTGATGTTGGCCGTGCGCTCGTTAAAATCCTTACAAAATGCTGCTATATTAATGTTTCGCTGAAGCAAATAATACAGAGGTTATAGTCAGAATATCAAATTATCTCATAATTTACAGCATATTTAAAATATAATACATACTTGACCGAGCATAGGACCTAAAGGAGGTCCAGCAGCAGCCATACCAGCAGGTATATTAGTTCTCAATTTAGAACTGTGATCAATTTTATCAGCAACCTTTTTCATAGATTTCAGCCTAGCTACGGACTTTGACATGATGATGTATTAAAACACTTCAGTTGAAATATAGTAAGTTAAATGATACTGTAAAGTAATTTACACTGAATATTTTTATTCACACTTTTCTTGTAAATTAATAAATTATATTACATAAACAAAACAGACTGTCACTTATTCCTTACGGTTCACAGAACACATAATACTCAAAGGCACATCACTATACTAAAAACCACAGAACACTAAACTCAGGTAGAGTTCCAATTAGATCAGATGGTCGAGAGTCGAGTATTTGAAATTTAACTATAAAAGTTTTTAATGTGAGAACTTTCAAAAGGAGGGCAAACTGCTACGTTACGCAATGAGTTACGGCGCCAGCGCCAGTCCGTCTACCGTCTAGCTAAGTCATAAAATGGATTTCCTTATCTCAGACATACGGGCTACGGCACCGATAGTCATGCTCCTCCTCTATCACTCTAACCCACAGCGCTAACAGTATTTTAATATTAAATAGCTCAACTTAGATTAGTTTGCGTTATCACTTCGGTCGGGCGTAGGTTCTAGCTGTGTCCCGCGTATAATGTTGTAAATAGTGTACAGCCTAAGTTACTCCTTATGTCATCAGGTGTCTAACAGTGAAAGTCCCGTCAAAACCGGTACAGCTCAAGCTGATCCAGATATTAGCAGACAGAAAAAAATATTAATTACTGCTTTTTTGACATAAGTACCTAATATATAATACTTTGAAAGACATTCAGTAAAGAACTGTTCATTTGATAAAAGAGATCTTGAATTCTATTCATTGGTACAGATATACGATAGTTATTTATAATAAAAGGATTTTTTAAATTTCTGTCTGAACAACTGGTCCGATTGTGAAGGAACTTTCAGTGGTAGACATCTGATGACATAAGAATAACAGAGGTTATTTTTTTTAGACTACTCTCCTCGATAACCGCTCCTAACACCGCGGGATACAACTCATAAGAGAACACACAAGTTATCCGGTAACTAGCTAGTAACCCGAATTTATCATTTTTGTATATTTATATTTCAATGTTAAATCGGGTCTTTTACATGATTCTATGGATCTTATGAATACTAATGGAGTTTTTTGTTACACTACTAACTGTGGACTGCAGACTAAATAGACCTTGAAGTCTTCTCATTTCCTTATTGGTAGACAGATAAATATATGTTTAAGCTTAAAGTATGTTGTAAATTCATATTCATAGGCATGTGTCGTCTAATTTGCCAAAATAATCAAAGAAATTCCTATACCGCTGAACTTTCCATCATACACTTTTTAGTTTAATCTGTAGTTTTACATACATTACATTTTACATGTTGTCAGTTGTCAATTTTGTCAGTACTTTATATTGGCGAATAGTGAATAGAAAATTATTTTTATTTTTTGTTTAGTACACGTATTAGATTACACATGATATTAAAAAAACACATTATTAATAGTTCCAGTATAAGTCATGCAACTCTGAATTAATTTGTCTTATAGATTATGTATTTACGTCGTAAATAATTATTGAAATACAGTATGTGGTCGTTTTTCTCTCGTGATCCTACGAAGGATTTTCCCTACGAAGTGGGAGATCCTGTACCTGGATTAGAAGACAGGAGTGTTTGGACGTTACATAAAGGCAAAAAAAGAGGGACACAAGAAGAAGTTTCCATATTTTTATTCGATGTTCAGAAAAGTTCAGAAACACTATTCGACATAGCAAAGGCGTCCTTAAAGAAACTAAAGACTATGCGACATCCAAGCCTTTTACATTATTTAGATAGCTGTGAAACTGAGAAATTTTTATATGTAGCAACAGAGTATGTAGAGCCATTATCTAGGCATATAGAGGATATGAAACTGGAGGGCCCACAAAAGGAATTATTTCTGGCTTGGGGTATATTCCAAATAACTGTAAGTAGAATATTGTATCCATTAAAAGATTGCTTCAGAAGGATTCTTATTTCTCACTATATATATTTTGTAAATTTTATGATTTATACCAACTTAATAAAATAAATAAAGATTGAAATAAGGACATAAGGAAATGACTCATTATGAAAACAAACTGTATATATTGAGTGTAGCTCAGTTATTATTATTAAAACATACAAAGACCAAAAATAATTTATTTCAGTATGTTTAAGCTTGTGAAGATAACTTGAGTCGTCTCTATACCAACTCGTCTGGCATGTTAGGCCAAACCTTTCCTTCTAAGGAGTACAGTGCCCAGAAGTGGACTGATAAACTTTAATTTTCTTGCAGAGAGCACTATCATTTTTAAATAATGATGGCAATATGAGACACAATAATGTGTGTCTGTATTCAGTGTTTGTAACTCTAGCTGGAGAGTGGAAATTGGGAGGTTTTGAGTTCCTCACTTCACAAGGACAAGAGAATGCAAATCCTATTCCAATCAAGATATTGCCTGCATTAGAAATTTATGATCCGCCTGAGAAGAAAGATGCTACAAAGCTTAAAACTGTTACTAAATGGTATGTGTAAAAATCTTTTCTCCCTGACCATGTTAAAGCCAAAAGAAAGGGAGATAGTTTTAGTACTCTATGCATGTTTGGAAGTTCCACCCAAGCACATAAACTAGTGAACCAATTTTGATGAATGAGATGTAAATAGATTATTAATAAAAACCAGGGTGACATAGGCTAAATAACTTCTATCAAGAGCTATGAAACTTTTTCATATTTCATAGTGTGATTAGTATGCAAGCAGACAGGTCACACGAAGTGAAGTCACCATGGCTGCCAACTGAACTCTTATGCCCATTCACCAATGTTACTTAAACCGTCTCCTTACTAGGAAACATAGTAGAAATCTAAGCACTTTGGTGTCCCGTAAAGGTTGGTGAAATCGAAAGTCACTATCAATAAGGGTCACCTAATTCTCTCTAAGTGGCCTCTTAAATATAGGAGATGTTGATAAAAACGTCTACCAGGGATACATAGTATATTGCTGCCTTTTTTCTTGTATAAACAAGAAAAAAGGAGGCATTATCTGAATTCTGTAAAATGAAATTGGACCTTTGAAACCAGAATTGGTAGAATTCTTACTCACCCCAACAGGAGATGGGTTCCTGGCCACTAGAGGGTGACCTAGCTCACTTATGCTCCTTACCAAATGGATAAATTACTTAACGCTGATTTTTTGAGTGAAGTTATAGTATTCTTTTAATCAAAAAGGCTTCTGTGCCTTAGTATATCTCTTCTGTTATTGTACCAGGTACTATTATCTTTAATTAATAATTCATCTATTTTATTTAACTAACAGCTCATCTGACATGTGGGGTCTAGGCTGTTTAATATGGGAAGCATACAATGGCCCGCTCAAAAACCAACCTGCACTAAAAACAGTAGATAATGTACCAAAACAGCTATGCACATTGTATTGTGAGCTGGTGAGCGCCAACCCTGCCTCAAGACCCAACCCTGCTGATATTATTACAAGGTAAGTATTAATGTTTTCATTTGATAAGTGTTATTGTTTTTGGACATATAAATTTAATTTTATCTATACAAATACTCTGACTCTATACAAATACAGTCCGTGTAGTGACGGATTAAGAAAACAGAGTGTCACCACCCCTACTCATCCCGCGGGTGTCGTAAAAGGCGACTAAGGGATAAACTACGCAAGACAACATCAATGCAAAGAGAAGGAAAACTTGAAACCAACCCTATACCAACCCGTCTGGCCAGCGTGGTATAGCAGGCCAAAACCTCCTTTCTAAGGAGAGGCTTTTGTCCAGCAGTGGACTGTTAAAGGCTGTTGATGATGATGATACAAATACTCTATACAAAATAATCTATACTACGCAAGACTACGCAAGATAACATCGATGAAAAGAGAAGGAAAACTTGAAAACAACCCTATACCAGCCCACCTGGCCAGCATGGTATAGTAGGCCAAAACCGCCTTTCTAAGGAGAGGCATATGTCCAGCAGAAGACTGTTAAAGGCTGTTGATGATCATGATGATGAAATAAATAAAATTCAAGTGTCTGTTTGACTAGACTAAGTCATGCTATATTGTTTTAGGTGTCGAAAAATAGGTGGATTCTTTAAAAATGATCTGATAGACACAATGTTGTTCCTTGAAGAAATACAGATCAAAGATAAAGTTGAAAAAGGAAAGTTCTTCTCGACACTCGGTTCTCATTTAGATAATTTCCCAGAAGCAGTCTGTGTTCATAAGATTTTACCACAGTTATTAACAGCTTTCCACTACGGTGACGCTGGATCAGCTGTTCTAGCTCCAATGTTTAAGGTAAGTGATATTGGAATGAGTTACAATTTATGCCCATTACCCACTAACGACAAATCATAATGATTTATCTGTGCAGACTTGATTTTCGAATGTGTGTACTAGAAATCAGTGTAGATTTTTGTTGATCAATGATTGATATATCTATGCAAATCAACGTGCACAGATAAGTCGCTACGATTTATCATTACTTGTGTAGCTGGCATTATCTGAATTGTTTACAATTTGTGATTAATATTTTGAAAACTAAATTCTCTACTCTATTGTTCCTTACGATGGTGTTAAATCAAATAAGTTACACTGCTAGTCTGTGACTCAGACTAGAGATGCCTTATCTAATCACATTTAAAATAATATTAGCTTACAGTAAACCAACTTAAATATCTATTCAATTACTCGTCATTATATCAAAAGCCATGTAAGGCTCACAAACTTCACTTTTAAAAAGTTTGAATACAATTTATCTAAGCTCTTTATTTTTTATATCAGGCCTGAGGTTTCGGGTTCTATTTCCAGGTGTTTACAGTTTCTCTTACAAGAAATACTCAATAGCAGCCTGGAATTTCGGTCGGTTATCATGAATATCCATGGCAATCGTTATTGGGAACAGGGAGTGTCCTCAATAATACTGACAACTAGTTCAACTTTCGAATTTAATTCACCTCAGGGTTGTGATAGTCAGATGCCGGTCGCTCCGTGAATAAAATGAAATTCAGGTATAACCAGTAGCTAACCAAAAATAATCTTGGGAATTAAATTTAAATACTGTAAACATGTAAATGGTTTACGCTAATTAATTAGAGGTTAATTAGTCATAAGATACTGTATGTTTTCCAAATAAAATACAATAATATTTTCTTTTTGTACTGTAAAGTGGTGTGCAATAAAGTTATAATACATAAATAAATAAAATAATAAAGGTTAGGAGGATGAGTAGAACTCTCAAAATATTACTCAATCTGCATCAGTATGTAAATTATTTTCTTAGTTGTAATAATGATTGTCATTTTTTATTCCAGTTGGGTAAACTGCTAGAGGACGCAGACTACCAAAGGCAAATAGTACCATGTGTTGTCAAATTATTTGCCTCGAATGACCGGACGACGCGGTCGCGACTGTTACAGCAACTTGATCAATTTATAATGCACCTTCAAAACTCTACTGTAAGTAATTAATTTTTTTATTGTTGCTGTTGCCGTGAGAATGACGCTCTAAAATGCATATTTATAAACAAGCTGAAGGCGGTGTTACCCGCTCTTGTTGCGTAAAAACTAGACCAAAAGCACAGAATACATAATAGTACCAGCACAGAACAGAAGACTCACTCCGAAAAGTAAATTAAGGATATAGATACCCTCGGTGTCAAAAGATTAAGTTCAATTCAGATCGCACAGCGCCGAATCACTACGATTATATTTACCTACAATTGCGTCTCTTTCTATCGTGTAACTCTGAACTGTTCTGACGATGTCTGTTCGACCGGCGTGTCTGACCCGGCAGGCAGCCGGCCGACTATACCTAAACTGCGGAGTGACACCCCCCTGCCAAAAGCAAGTAGCCTGATCTACTCCTTATAACATCAGCTGTCGGCCAGTGAAACTACCGTCAAAATGGCAAAAGATCAAACATTATTATTAACTAGTTCTTAAGATATTTTTCTACAATACATTGTTTGTGTTCCATAAAATATACAAATATAAAATCAATCCAGTTGTTCCAGAAAATAAACAGAACAAAAATACAGACAGACATAAATGTTAAAAAAAAGATTGTTTTTAATTGTAGGGAACATATTTTCGTATGATTTTAATAAAAAGCTGTTAATTTGAAATTACTAACATACACTTCAATTTTATTTATTTTATTCATTTGAAATTACAAACACTTTAATCGATGCAATTTAAAAAATCAAACTTAAAAGCGTTTATGATGCAAAATGATATCGCCACTATGTATCATGCTATTCCTGTTCACGACTTTCAGGCAATGCTGGCAACCTGAAAGAGATTAGATCCCACGACATAGGGAATCCTAGTGTGGAATCTAGGGATGAAACCAATCTGTATTCAAATATAGAATTATAGATTTCAGCTCATATTTTCATAACTAGAATTTTCTAATATGAACGAAATAGACCTGAACCGTTAGTCCCGTTAGCGGAAACCAAGATAACATACACAGTTATACTAACCAGCCATTACTCAGAAGTGTATTTTATCATCAATGTCGTCCATTATAGAACTGTAGATAAAACTGTTGTCGTAATAGCGTCACTTATTGAGTTCATTAAACTTTTAATAGGCAACGTTCAATAAACATCCTTGACATAATCATCAATGGAACATATGTTTGTAGGTCAACGACCAAATATTTCCTCAAGTGGTGCACGGATTTTTGGATACGAACCCTGTTATTAGAGAACAGACTGTCAAGTCCATAGTACATCTTTCATCTAAACTGAACTATAACAATTTGAATGTAGAAGTACTAAGACACTTCGCTCGACTACAGGCTAAGGATGATCAGGGTGGAATCAGGTAAAATATATTTTTTTATTACCAAAGAGAATACTGAAAAGTAACTTTGGAACAATTACTTCTTGAAGAACCTCCACATGAATAAGTCGCAATCGCAATAAATTTTGCTTAAATTTTCAACCAATGAAGAAACCTGTTAGTATAGTATAGAAACCTGAATGTATAAACCTTTTAATTTAAATGTACAGCTGGTTAAATTAAAAAGCAATTATTGAAGACGATTAATTTGTTTAACTACTATTAAACATAGTTTGCACGATTTCCTATTATCGAGCAATAACTGGCCATCAATTATAAATTATTATTTCAAGTTAATTTTTTTTATCTATTGTATTTTCAGGACAAACACAACAGTATGTCTGGGCAAGATAGCTCAGCATCTTCACCCGCAGATACGCCAAAAGGTTCTAGTATCGGCATTTGTACGTGCGACACGTGACGTATTCCCTCCCGCTAGGCAAGCGGGAGTTCTTGCATTGGCAGCTACACAACAATACTTCTTGTTAGCTGAAGTAGCTAACAGAGTATTGCCAGCTCTCTGTCCACTAACCAATGATCCGGAAAAACAGGTTCGTATTATATATATTTTATTTGATATCCACACCTCTACTTACTATGGATTTTAAATTAAATAATGCCGTTAATGCTTAATTTAAATCCACTATAAACTTAAATTCAGGTTCTAAAATTATTTAATAGGTCCGCGACGCAGCGTTTAGGACTATCAAAGGATTTTTGGGCAAACTTGAAAAGGTTTCAGAAGATCCAAGTTTAAAGGAAGGAATGGGTGAGACTTTTTTACTGCCATACTTAGGCATAAACTACATATATATTTTTCCTATTTAATCCGGGATCGTTCACCCATTTATGGGTAATATTGTTTAACATATTTGTACATCCTTATTCACAAACCTACTTTCACGTTTTTATTACCTACGACATGTCACAGCGCGGGGCAAGGCAACAATTATTTTTTTTCGTGCGGAAATCCCCACGGATACCACCAGATGGTTGGCTAAAAACCGACTAAAAACCGCACGCCATCTCGGGTACTTGAAGCCGAGGTACCAGGTGCACCTTCGAAAGGAAATCCCTGGAACCGCGACATACCTCGGGCCATCTACGGTCTGTACATGACCCCCTTCGGTGTGGGAACCCTATTTTTCCCTATCGCCCTTTTGGTTTGGACTCTCTTTTGAGAGTATGCCCGTTCTTTGCAACGCTCACGCCTCTGCCCCGGCCTGCTTCTGCTAGGGTGACAGATAGCCTCATCTGCCACCCCCAGGCCCCGCGTTTATGGAAGACGGAGATCGTTCGACGATCTCCGGCGCCCTAGCCGTCTGTGATATCTGGCCCGTGCCCGGGCCTGACGGACCGGAAGAGTTCTGAACCTCTCCCGGTCACCTTCGCAAGCATAACTTGCTCGGGGCAAAGCTTGCCTAAAAAAGTAGCATTTGTTACTCCTTATATCACGTATCTGCCAGTAAACGTGTCGTCTCAAAATTCGTTCAGTGGTTCCAGAGTTTAGCCAGAACAAAAACATATAGAACACACATAACATATAAACAATTTTTTTTTGATGTAGCTAACTGCTGTGTAAATTTTTATAAGCATTTGGTAAAATGTTAATTTTAAAATACATACACTACTTTTTATTTATTTGTATAGATTTTATGATATCTTGGTTTTTAATTAAGACCTACTCGTATGATGACAAATCTCTCTTTGACCAAATGGAAAATAGATACACGGAAAGGTACATATGTTTGTTAAAACTATATTGTATAATTGTAGAGGCCGATGTGCATACCGCAACGCCGTCCTTAAGCAACGCAGCGGCCACGTGGGCGGGCTGGGCTGTCACGGCCGTCACCGCCAAGTTCTACCGCTCGCACTCCGACACAGCACGTGTCGCACACTCAGCCAAGTCAGTGCTGTCCAAGCCTGGATCACTTGGTAAATTTATTTTTTTATATTTAAACATAAAATAACTCATTAAATTTAAAAATAACTTTTTACTGTTATGTTGGATAGTGATATAAATTTGTATTGCTTTGTTATGGAAGAGCGGAGCTTCCCAACACAGGCTTTAAATGCTTAAAGGGTAGCTCCAAATACTAATCTTTTATGTAAACTTAAGAAGCAATAAACAATTTTGTATTTTTTTTGTAACTACTCTGCCTGAAGGAAAGCATGAGTAGAGTAGGGTCACCATCATCATTCATCATCAATGTAGCATGGTGCAACACTAAGGCTTCTAGTGAGATCCTTCTGCATTATTGGACCACCACTCTCACCCACACAGTACGATAATTATATACGAATGCTGTCATTTTAGGTTCGTCTTCTGTGTAAGGGAGTTTCGCTCCGGTCGCACCAGCCCATTCGTGCTGAAACCAGCATGACTACTACTACTCAGTTGATCCCTTAAACTGAAATTGTCAAATATCCTTACTTAGTAGGGTGCTTACAACATAAAAAACATAAATTGTAAAAAATTGAAGTTTATAGCAACATCATTGTATAGTCGGATTTTTAATTAGACGAAGCTACCTGACAGTAGCTAATGTCACTTAGTAAAATAATGCTGCCATATTTAAAGTAATAGTGATGCGTTCAGTTCTCATTCAATCAGATGAATGAACAATGAGTATGAATAGTTAATCATTTCAAACTATAAAAGAATATTATATCTATTTATGAATGAAATTGTATAAAAGTGCTCTGATATACGATACTAGTAGTATGTAACTACAATCAGTTTTTTTAGGGCTCAACGCCGCGCATTATGTTTTTTGACCCAAAAAACAACCATCCTCTTATTATATTTTTATTAAATAGATAAATTAATTTAAAAAGAAAGACGAGAATTCCTGATGTTCAAATGTGCTTTGATCAAAATATTTTTTTTTGTAAATATTTAAAAAAATTTTTTTTATTAAAATCTTAGATCCCTTATGAGTTTCTGTAAATCTACTAATGTCCTTCTTTGCGGCTTTAACATACACAAATAACACAAAAATATAAACCATAACATGAAAAATACCGGAGAGATATACAAACAATGTTATTTCAGGATATACTTTTTTACAGCTATATCTTGTCTTAGTTGGATTCAAAACCTTGATAAATAACTAGCCTGCAATAGTACCAGTAATACAAAAAAAAACAAATCCTAATCACCCAGGATCTTTAAGTTACAAGCTTCTCGATTTTTGTACTTTTTTCTTTGGTTTTAGGGTTGATAATAGAGATATTACTCGTCTGTGGGCAAAGGCAAAGAAAACAGAAAGGGCAGTATACATGTCAATAAATTTCACTCTAGTGTTTAAATTACTGAACATCAATAGATTTGCTCTATTGTTTTTGTTTGTTTGTTTGTTGTACTTTCTTGCACTTGTGTTAAAAATAAACGAATCGAATTGAGTGACAGACAGACAGAAAATATTGCCTATTTATACAAATTTTTAAAAAGAATCAATTGTGAAAGTCGGATGTAAAAATTAAATCCTCACAATCTTCAAAGAGATCATTTACATCATCTGGTTCATTTAAATCGGATGTTGGTATTTGATATGGTTGGATCAGTTCTAAAGCCCTCACTGGTAGTGGCTTACGGTCTAATTTTTGTAGCCTCTTCTTCACTCTTACATCAGAAATGTAGGGGTCAGACGACACAAGTGCCCTGTTAAATAGATCTGTCATGTGTTATTCGCGGCCTGAGTTTCTAACATGGTGTTCAGGTCATATCTCTAAAATTTATTTCTAGATTCACCAGTCTGTCCGGATAGCATGCCTATTGGAAGCGCCGAATTTCTTATGATCTCTTTACCTCAAACCAATATTTTATGTAGAGTTACTGTCATCGGATACCAAGGATATTCTGTTCCGTATCTGATGGCTGAGGCGCTATGCACAGCTTCATAATTTGCCACTCACATACCAACAAGGAGGTTGGCACCCTCTTGTCCTCCTTGCATTAAGTCAGCTGGTCGGAGCCCAGACTGACATCCCTCAACAGGTTGGGTTTATTCCTGTTGAGGCAAAGTGGCAACATGGGTCTTTGACGGCTCCATGGTGCTTCACCCCCGTTCCTCCAAAAGAAATGTTTAGGTATGCGGTTTTAACCAAAGTCTTACGAGGGCGGGCCCCTTCCCCATACCACATTTTTTCTTTCATTGGAAAATTCCGGCTTTGATGTATGTCAATGAAAACATGACATTTATGTTTGTATTGATAGAAAATACAAAAGAGTTCATAAACAACAAAAAATACTATTTTATAATAAATAATTATTAATAAAAAAGTATTTTTTGTTGTTTATGATCAGAAATGTTTATGTTTTTAGAATAGAGGTTCTAGTGTTGGTAGACTGAGTTATAGCAGACGTTCTTCATAGGACATGTTTTTCAAAGAGAAGACCATTTTAGTTACCCTTTGTTGTACTCTTCCCAACATTACAATATCTTTTTTTAAATATGGATTCCATATTTGAAAGGCGAATTCCAGCAAGGGTCTAATGTACGTTAAATAGATGCTGAGAAATAATTCTTTATTGATGACATAGAATGCCTTTCTAATTATATACAATAATGAGTTTGCCTTCTTTGTTATCATTGTAATATGCTCATCCCACTTCAGTTTATGTGTTATGATAACTCCGATGTCTCTTTGGGAGTCCACTGGTTGTAATGGCACAGAATTAATTTTGTACTTGTGTTTAGGATTGTTTTTTAATTTTATTAATTAATTTTAATTTTATTAACTTTTATTAATTTTATTCATTCAGGAGTTTTTTCAATCATTCACTTTGTCACAACACTATTTTTATTTCATCAAAAACTGACAACACAGTAAACGTCAGTGGATATCGTCTAATTAAAAATCCGACTATAGGCTTTGCATTGATGTAAAGTCATTCGTCAAGCAGTTTTATTAAATGAGATCTACTCCTCTTTTCTAAAATGAATTTTGATGAATTGTTTAGTTATCTTTGGACACTACATGTGTAAATATAAGCATTGTTACATTGTCCTCACATTTAACTGTTTTCTTAATAAAATGCCTAAAACAATATAACCAAAAAATTGTAAAAACTATATTGGAAAATAGAGTTTCTTGTCTGTTCTTCTCCATAGGATCTACCAATTGGAACAGACAATTAGCTTCACTACTGACTACTGACTGACTACTTGACGTTACAAAAGTGCCGTTGTATTGGTTTATTTGAAATAAAAATGATTTGATTTGAACACAGAAAACATCCAAGACTCAGAAATACAATTTGTAGATTATTAAAAATATTGTCTAATCTGAGAACCGAAACAAAACACGCATCCTCCACAAAGATTGCCACCAATCCTCGTCTTAGACAGTCCTCATCCATCCGCTGCTAGCCATTTTCCTCAAATCATCCATCTGTCGCGCCCAGAAAAAAAGGAGGAAAATGAATTGCAATTTTAGCTAACTTGCTAATATTTTGCGGTTGTTTACAGAGCAACCATCTTCGAGCAGTATGTCAACTACAACTTCCTCTGTGACCTCCATGACCTCTTTAGAACACAGCGAGTCGGCATCAGACTATGATGCAGACCATTGGGACATGGCCGCCTGGGGTGACATCGACTCCAGTGCAGGTTTGTTTATATAATATTGTCATCACCCTATTAATATCATACCGCTACTTTGTTATAAAAGGCTAAAAGAACCGTCTATATTGAACTCCATAAAATTAATATTTTTGAGATCCCTATTAAGTGCTCCTAATTCAAGCTAGAAGATACAAACTCAAAAAGATTTTTTATGTATGAGCTTGCGAAATTGACTCCACTCTGCCTGATGGAATGCATAAGTAGAATCCAATATAGGAGATATTGGATATTGGAATTATAAAAAAATTGTCACGCAATTTTATTTTTCAATTTCATCGAAACCTGCACTTTTAATCATGAATATTAATGCCAAAAATAAAAAGGGTTTTATAAACACATACAATTAAAATTATACAATGTAATATTTAATTTTCATTATCACTGGAATCCATTGACTAGTTCAACATCTTCACGACTCGGGGATGCCAACCTGAAACCAATTATTACTATTTATATAAAATAAACCTCCTTTCTAGGACCTGCAATGTACTTTTAAAGGCTGTTAATGATGAAATTGAACTTTATAACTGATGACTGTTGTATGTTATTCGCGTGGAAGTCGCCACAACTACACTAATAGTTACGTAATTTTTATTTTATATTAAATGATAAAATTCAAAGTAACTTACAAGACACCTAACGATCCCAAATGAGTATTCCGAGTTTATAAAAGAGTGAAACGAAGCATGTAAAGTTGATTATAGCTATCGACGTTAACAAGACAGAGTTTGAACACCTTTACTCTACTACGTCAAATTTTTTGATAACATTTTTATACCGTATATCATTACTATGAATTTATTCCTACCTCATTAATTAAAATTGGTTTAGTACTCTAGAGTAGTAAGTAGCATGAGATAATAATATACGTCGTTTTTTTAATCAGATCAGATCAGCTTCTGTGGCCAAGCTGCACGTTTTTCGTTCTGAAATCGCCTAAGTCTCTAGTCTCTTGCTTGATTGGCTAATGTTTTGATCACGTGACTGAGTGACATTACCCAATCAAACAAACGTAACTTGGTTAGAGGGGCTGATGTAGAGTAGATTATGTTATATATAGCTATGTTTTGTTATAGGCACAGGCGCAAGTGTAAGCGCGAAGTCGCCACCCAGCAGTGGCAGTACCCACGCTACTCCCGCACTTGCCGCGCTTTGCGAGGACGACTGGGACAACGAGGAGTGGGGCACGCTGCAGGAGCAACCGGTAACATAATGATGAACATAATATATTTGTACTAGAGTACATAGAGTATAGAGAGAGAGAGGAGGGGGGGGAGAGAGAAGGAGAGGGAGAGAGAGAGAGAAGGTGAGGGAGAGAGAGAGAGAAGGTGAGGGAGAGAGAGAGAGAAGGTGAGGGAGAGAGAGAGAGAAGGTGAGGGAGAGAGAGAGAGAAGGTGAGGGAGAGAGAGAGAGAAGGTGAGGGAGAGAGAGAGAGAAGGTGAGGGAGAGAGAGAGAGAAGGTGAGGGAGAGAGAGAGAGAAGGTGAGGGAGAGAGAGAGAGAAGGTGAGGGAGAGAGAGAGAGAAGGTGAGGGAGAGAGAGAGAGAAGGTGAGGGAGAGAGAGAGAGAGAGAGAGAGAGAGAGAGAGAGAGAGAGAGAGAGAGAGAGAGAGAGAGAGAGAGAGAGAGAGAGAGAGAGAGAGAGAGTAGAGTAGAGTACATAGATAGTAGAGTACATAGAATAGATAGAGTACTTCATGGATGTAGTTGAGGTTGAAAATTAATAAACATGATAAACAAAGTAAATTAAATTTTAAGGCTAGTGCTACGTACCAAACATTGTTTTAAAGTTCTTCGGAATTCAATGCGATATATGTCTCACACATCTTAAATCTGGTATGTAGAAGTTTTAAAATTTACTTATAAAAAAATTACTCTCGAATTTTCGATAACTTTAGAACTAGTGTCTTATCGATATAATAGTCTTTATATTTCATACTTAATCAAACATCAACCTACATATTAGAATACCATTCTGATATGTAAAGCTATATTATTGTGAAGTTTCATCAAAATCCATTCAGCAGTTTTTGTGTGAAAAAGCAACAAACATTGCATTTTCGCGTTTAAAATAATATTAGTAGGATGTCAATAGCTATTGCTTCCATATAACACCTCAAACCATTGTTTTCTTAAAGTATTACAATCTTAATTTTTCCACTATACAGAGTGCAGAAGCAGAGCTGGCTAGTCCGTCAGAAACGTGGAACAATAGTTCGTGGATAGATCCTGCGTTAAATAACGCGAATGCAACGTACGTGAGGGGAGGTCGTCTTGAACACAAGCCCACGGCGCATCAAAACAGTAACGACTCGCTCGGCGGCTGGGAGGATGGGGAGTTCGAACCTATCGAGGAAAATATTGATGGTATACTGTCTTGTTGGTCTAGTGGTTAGCGTATGCGGCTGCTGATCAAGAGGTCTCGGGTTCGATTCCCGGGTCAGCCCAAATATTTGTGTGATCCACAAATATTTGTTTCGGAGTCTGGGTGTTATTCTATGTATAATATGTATGTATTTACAAAAAAAAGTGTGTTTATGTATTTATATCAGTTGTTTAGTAGTTTTAAATTTTACAGAAAATAATGCATCAAAAATGGACGAAATGCGACGCAAACGCGAAGAGAGAAAGCTGCAGAGGCAACGAGAGATGGAAGCTCGCCGATCTGCGCGGGGCCAGGGTCCCATGAAGCTTGGCACTAAGGTGGCACCAGCCAACCCTCCCTTCTAGTTCACTGCGAACGTTCGACTGCAGATAAATTCATCCTGACCTAGGATATCATGTCTCTCGAAGTGAGAATATCAAAAGGTGTAACAAACATGTTGTATGGGCTTATGTTTAGTGAGTGTGCTCATAAATGTCCTAATGTAAAAGAATTTGATTTGTACGCCGCACGATCGATGTTCAACATTCGACCAAAATTAAAAAAAAAACTGCTACAATGAAACTCTTTATAAGGACTTTAACTTTTAATATTTCCATAGATATTATTTACACGAGGCCAATATTATGTAACGGTTTTATTTTAAAATATTTGGAATTAGTATTTTAAATTATTTAATTCATAGTAAAATTTATGCATAGACGCGTATTTATTCTTAAATCTATCAACTCTAATAGAAATAGGCTTTACAGATTTCAGATGAGATACGATTTTAGATTATTACAGTCTATTTAGCGATAGTGAATATTTAACATCGTAACTCGGCTTTTTTATGTCCAAAAGTAGCTTGTGTAAAACCGAATGAGCGGTTTTTGATGTGCCCTATACTTTTACTTAGGTGAGGCATAACTCAAGCTAATTAATAGTGACTTCTATCCTCTTGATCTGATCGGAGTTTGCACGTTGCAAGTTTTTGTTTAATAGTACATAACAAACTAGAAAAATAGGCAGCATATGTCACACCCATTATTACGATATTATCGAAGTCTCCTTTAATTAAAACCAGATCGGTAGAACATACAAACATGCATAGACGGCTAAAAATATTACCCTTTCTTTTGGCTTCACCGTAGTCGGGTAAAAAAAGAGCATTAATACCTATCCACTCAAATCAATATATTAAACGCAGATTAATATCTTCTATACATATTATTAACTCCACAACTTGTTCTATTTATTCGATGAAAAAATCATAATTGTCTACTTCACATTCTATTATCCAAAGTTGGATACAGTAGTAATAATAGCCCTTAGATCGCTAGGTGGGCACAGCCTTATATTTAAAAATGCATTCCAATCGATGGCAAAGCAAAGACATCACTAAATTCAGTGTTATATTGTTCAATGGCATTAGGGAACAAGTATTGTTAATTGATATGCACCAAATAGAGAACTCCAGTGAGACTAGACGCCGTTAAGGCAGTAATGTAAAATCTTCAATTTCTTATGGTGACACTGGTCGCTACAAATAAGACATATTTTCCCTGACTGTAAACAAATGTTAATATTCGGCTTTACTATAATCTGTCTCCGTCTTGTACAGTATTTATTATATATCTCGATTTCATTTCTAATTAATTAAACGTTTACATACTATTTTTAATATAAGCGCTGTTCACTAAACATTTACATACATTTATAATATAAGCGCTGTTCACTTTAACTAAATACTGCAACTTCTTATATTTCATACTCTTTGAAGCCAATTACAATGACGTTTCAAGATATTAAATGAATATAAATTGGCAATGTTTATTATGCCCCAGAGGTTTTAGTTTTAGGTAAAGACCTAATATTGAAAGACACCACTCCCCCACTCAAGTTTCTGTTAACCATAGTGGGTTGACAAAAACTTGAAATGAATGAAATGTAATGTTAATAGAGTTGAAAATAAAATAAAATATTATATTTATAATTCCAGTTTTCATACAAAATAGTCTATAGTAAAATAAAATCGGAAAGCGGCAAATCATAGTAAGTATTTAATTATGTACTAAGCAATACTACAAATGCCAGGCTTCTGATTCATTAGTGGCAATACCATCGCCGATATCTCTTAGCTTGCATTTTATGTTTGAAAAAAAAAACATACAGTGGAACATAGAACCTCCTCCTTTTTGAAATCGGTTAATTAACGGCATAGATTATCGAGTCGTTGTCGCTATCATAAGTTGCCATGTCTTATGTAGCTTGTAACTAAACGTATATATTCAAAATAAATGTACAGATAATAGAATTGCTTTTTGTGATGATTCTGGGATTTGTGCAATCGGCAAATGAGGGTGTCAATTTGTTGTAAGTGCGCGTGTGATGATTGTACTTGTATGGTTTGAGACCGTTACTTGAAATTGTTGACTACTGAACACCTTTTTTCGAATACAAACAAACACCCTTATTCATAAACGTTACTAAACTTTAACGAACGGTTCTGAGTTGTTCTTAACTTTAAGGATATTAAAGTTGAAAATAATACAAAATAAGGTTCATGAACATACTCCTAAGTTTAAGGCGAAGTTTCTGGCACTTGACTAGTTTATTTCGCATGTGCTAGTGTTCTGAAATTTACGTTAGACTGTAAAATTTCAAGTATACGGAACAATATAAACCGTTGTTGTGGATACGAAATGCTATTTTATATGTATTATTATAAATATACATCATAATTATTATGTATATAGTATTTAACTATCAGACTGAGCCAGTCTTTGATTTTATTACTCCTTAATGTCATTAATTTCTTATTATACATTTTATTATGTATTTGGTGAAATTTGTCAAATATAATGGTAATTTTTTTATATATAGTTTTTTTACATAGTCACGCTTGTTTCGCCGAAGGTATAAGTAGTTATTTTAAAAAACCCACTTCGTCAGTTTTTTTATCCCATAATACGTGGGGAACCTATTACCGTTAACCGGGATGTTGAGTTTGCCAGAGCCTCGTCCGTCGATCAGCAGGTACACCTCTTGCAGGGGAGGTTGGCTTGGGGCCACAACCCTGGAGAAGTTCAGAAGGAGATCCCACCCTGGACTTCTCCTCCTCCTAAACGGAGAAGCGCGGAGAGGGCACACTGTGTGGTGGGGCCACAACCCTGTGCACCATTTTCAGTTACTAATATTTCACTATTTTTCAACCTTAGCGACTGACACACCCTACACATGGTTTTTGTTATACAGCTAGATTTATGGGCAAAAAAAAGTCTGAGCAGTCAGAGAAACGAGTAATAAAAGGTATGGTGATCATTTAAATATTTTTAATCGTAAATAAGTCCCACTGTAAAAGTAAAACCATTATAATGTGTAGGGAAGTAGGCTCTTGTTACTGTGTTTTATATTGTTTTGCAGCTACCGTTATAATATTGTAATCCGTTATATAATTAGATATATAGCTCAACCTTTTATCAAAGGATAACCTTTGTTGATAGAACTGTTATATTTATAAATGTCGTGGCTTTGAATATCATCACTTAACACTGTTCATCGTGTCTAAGGCATAGTTCAGAATAATCATAAAACTCATCTCAGCAAACGTGTTCATAGTAAAGTGTATTTCTAAATTGCATGGATATTTCAAGATTGCAGCGAGCAAAACATATACCCATTATTAAAGCAGAGAGCTTAATACGAACTTGTTGTGATGATCCAAAACATAAAACAACTAATTTGTTTTTCTATTATTTTCACCAATCATACAGAACAGAATTAGGGAAAAATTCGGCTTATAATTTGTTACAAAATCTTGTATTGATTAGAATTTAATTTGGTCTAAATACCTATGGTACATTGATTCCTATGATTTTTGTTGGTTGGCAATATAAATTTGGGTTAACATTTTATGGCTTAAAATAAAAGTGAAAAATAAAGCAAATAAATGGTTTAATAACGCAGTATAACAAAATATTAGTAACAAATTGATAAATCCATTGTACATATATATTTAAGTACTTTCGAAGCTATAAAATGAAAATAATTTATAACCTAGAGCATCTAGTTTAGTTTGTAATAAAGCGCAAACATATAATTGTTAATAGACTAATCTATACGTAATAGGGTAGTTAATGTTTCTAAAAGTTTAAAGCGAGTTAGATTACTCACTAGTTTTCAAAACTTAATGTTCTTAATATAGATAATTGTTTTTAGAAGGTATATTAAGAGACAGACTGAAAATAAACAAATATTACCTCCACTACTTCTTTGCCGAAGTAGGAAAAAACAATCACCTTACTTAGATGTAAATTATTTCATTGTAATATATACAGAATTCATCAATTTATTATATAAACTGATAACATGTATATTGACAGCTAACTACCCTATTAATACAAAAGTTAATACACACAACATTAAGCATTTAACAAAAAATGTATTTACTGGAATAAGCATATTTTTTCTTCTACGATTATGTGCTAAGACATCCATAATCAATTGATCACCCCATCAAATGCTTAAAGCACAAACAATTTGTGATCTATGCGTTTGATGGATACAAAAATTGATCCTGCGACTGCATACAACAATAACCAAACAGAAATCACAACCAAAATCCACAAAACTATCTAAGAAGCGCGTAAATGTTACAATTATTTTTAAAGAAAACATAAAACATTTTATTCTCTAACGGTTCATGAGGTAATATCTCAATCGAGACAAGATTACAATTTGTATGCAAAATGTATCCGAAGGTCTTCCAATGAAGTAATCCAAATATGGAGCTATGAAAGGCGATTGCTTGATGGACATGCTGTGAAGTCTGCTCAGCCACTTGCGTACTTACAGTTTGGAACGCAGCTCGGATGCCCCAGCGGCTAATTGTCAGGAGGGCTCATCGAATCTAAAATGGGAATGGATAAGTCAAGGTAAATTTTTACGGTTTAATGTGTACTAGTTTCCGCTTGCAACTTCGCTGTTTTGTCAAATAACTCACAATCTTCTCGGGAGCAATTATTTTTTAGCATCAGCCCTTTTCGATACCCACGAATTACTAAATTGGCTTCAAATGATTTTTAAAACGTATCGTAGTAATCCTAAATGGGGAATAGCCGCCAATCTAGCAAGACGCATTGGTGATAGCGATGTTGATATACTCGTAGTTGAATTATTATCACTATAAACCAATCTAAAAGGCATTTTTAGGGTTCCGTTGCCAAATGGCAAAAAACGGAACACTTATAGATTCGTCATGTCTGTCTGTCTGTCCGTCCGTATGTCACAGCCACTTTTTTCCGAAACTATAAGAGCTATACTGTTGAAACTTGGTCAGTAGATGTATTCTTAGAACCGCATTAATATTTTTACACAAAAATAGAAAAAAAGCAATAAATTTTGGGGGTCCCCATACTTAGAACTGAAACTCAAAAATTTTTTTTTCATCAAAAACATACGTGTGGAACATCTATGGATAGGTCTTCAAAAATGAGATTTTTCTAAACTGAATAGTTTGCGCGAAAGACACTTCCAGTGGTAAAATGTTGGTCCCCCCCCCCTGTAACTTCTAAAATAAGAGAATGATAAAACTAAAAAATTATATGGTGTACATTACTATGCAAACTTCCAACGAAAATTAGTTTGAACTAGATCTAGTAAGTAGTTTTACTGTAACCACAAAAACTTTTATATGATGTTACTTGCTGCTACGGAACCCTTCATGGGCGAGTCCAACTCGCACTTGGCCGCTTTTTAATGATTCTAATAACTTTAATGCACATATTTATTATTTACTAAGCATTTATTATGTATGCAAGTTCGAAGTTATATTCAATTTAGTGCTTAACTTAGCTTTAATACAGCTTTCTACATTCGAAAGTAACTCTGTCTGTATGTCTGATACCTCAGATGAATAGAAAAGGTAGATAACGCACTTAGAAAATGAAGGTGAAGTCACTTTTTCAAATATGTGTGAGTCACTGAAGTGTTGCCCCCTTTTAAAAATATCCCTGGAAGTTGCGCAAAAATAAATCCAATTAAAAAAACCACAAATATGCGAAAATTAATCCGTTTGTTTCTTATCCCTACTAATATTATAAATGCGAAAGTAATTCTGTAAATATTATAAAGTGAGTCTGTCTGTCTATCTGTTATGTTGATGAATTTTGGCATAGAAATTGATGGAACCTTGGGAAAGGACATAGGCTACTTTTTACCCCTATAAACAACATACATGCGGACTGAGCCGCGGGCAAAAGCTAGTATTTTAAACAACGATAGTATTTTTATCAACGAGAAAAACAAATTACGTTATATGTATTTATTGTACTTAAAAATATGTATGCTTTATTACGTCGCTTACGATAATAATCCATTACTAATTATAGTAATGGATTTATTATCGTATCGTACATTA
The DNA here is from genome assembly GCA_932526445.1 of Phragmatobia fuliginosa. Classification (NCBI taxonomy): domain Eukaryota; kingdom Metazoa; phylum Arthropoda; class Insecta; order Lepidoptera; family Erebidae; genus Phragmatobia; species Phragmatobia fuliginosa. The sequence continues at coordinate 8,825,550 of OW052074.1, read as the reverse complement.
GTGTATAGTCGTATTTTTAATTAGACGAAGCTACCTGACAGTAGCTAATGTCACTTAGTAAAATAATGCTGCCATATTTAAAGTAATAGTGATGCGTTCAGTACTCATTCAATCAGATGAATGAACAATGAGTGTGAATAGTTAATCATTTCAAACTATTAAATAATATTATATCTATTTAAGAATGAAATTGTATAAAAGTGCTCTGATATAAGATACTAGTAGTATGTAACAACAATCAGTTTTTTGACGGCTCAACGCCGCGCATTATGTTTTTTGACCCAAAAAACAACCATCCTCTTATTATATTTTTATTAAATAGATAAATTAATTTAAAAAGAAAGACGAGAATTCCTGATGTGAATATGATTGTAAATATAAAAAAAAAATACTAAAATCTTAGATCCCATATGAGTTTCTGTAAATCTACTAATGTCCTTCTTTGCGGCTTTAACATACACAAATAACACAAAAATATAAACCATAACATGCAAAATACGGGAGAGAAAAACAATGTTATTTCAGGATTTATTTTTTACAGCTATATCTTGTCTTAGTTGTAGTTAAAAAAAAACCTAATCATCCAGGATCTTTAAGTTACAAGCTTCTCGAGTTTTGTACTTTTTTCTTTGGTTTCAGGGTTGTTAATAGAGATATTACTCGTCTATGGGCAAAGGCAAAACAAACAGGAAGGGTATTGACAGTATACATGTCAATAAATTTCACTCTAGTGTTTAAATTACTGAACATCAATAGATTCGCTCAATTGTTTTGGTTTGTTTGTTGTACTTTCTTGCACTTGTGTTAAAAATAAACGAATCGAATTGAGTGACAGACAGACAGAAAATTTTGCCTATTTATACAAATTTTTAAAAAGAATCATTGTGAAAGTCGGATGTAAAAATTTAATCCTCACAATCTTCAAAGAGATCATTTACATCATCTGGTTCATTTAAATCTGATGTTGGTATTTGATATGGTTGGATCAGTTCTAAAGCCCTCACTGGTAGTGGCTTAAGGTCTAACTTTTGTAGCCTCTTCTTCACTCTTACATCAGAAATGTAGGGGCCAGACGACACAAGTGCCCTGTTAAATAGATCTGTCATGTGTTTTTCGCGGCCTGACTTTCTGGCATGGTGTTCCCGGTCATTTCTCTAAAATTTATTTCTAGATTCACCAGCCTGTCCGGATAGCATGCCTATTGGAAGCTCCGAATTTCTTATGATCTCTTTACCTCAAACCAATATTTTATGTAGAGTTACTGTCATCGGATACCAAGGATATTCTGTTACGTATCTGATGGCTGAGGCGCTATGCACAGCTTCATAATTTGGCACCCTCTTGTCCTCCTTGCATTAAGTCAGCTGGTCGAAGCCCAGACTGACATCCCTCAACAGGTTGGGTTAATTCCTGTTGAGGCAAAGTGGCAACATGGGTCTTTGACGGCTCCATGATGCTTCACCGCCGTTCCTCCAAAAGAAATGTTTAGGTATGAGGTTTTAACCAAAGTCTTACGAGGGCGGGCCCCTTCCCCATACCACATTTTTTCTTTCATTGGAAAATTCCGGCTTTGATTTATGTCAATGAAAACCTGACATATATTATAAGTTTGTATTAATAGAAAATACAAAAGAGTTCATAAACAACAATTGACTCTTGAACATCTTGACTCATGTTTATGAACAGAACTGTTTATGTTTTTAGAACAGAGGTTCTAGTGTTGGTAGATTGAGTTATAGCAGACGTTCTTCATAGGACATGTTTTTCAAAGAGAAGACCATTTTAGTTACCCTTTTTTGTACTCTTTCCAACATTACAATATTTTCTTTAAAATATGGATTCCATATATGAAAGACGAATTCCAGCAAGGGTCTAATGTACGTTTAATAGATGCTCAGAAATAATTCTTTATTGATAATATAGAATGCCTTTCTAATTATATACAACAATGAGTTTGCCTTCTTTGTTATCATTGTAATATGCTCATCCCACTTCAAGTTATGTGTTATGATAACTCCGAGGTCTCTTTGGGAGTCCACTGGTTGTAATGGCACAGAATTAAGTGTGTACTTGTTTAGGATTGTTTTTTAATTTTATTAATTAATTTTAATTTTATGAATTTTTATTAATTTTATTCATTCAGGAGTTTTTTCAATCATTCACTTTGTCACAACACTATTTTTATTTCATCAAAAACTGACAACACAGTAAACGTCAGTGGATATCGTCTAATTAAAAATCCGACTATAGATTTTATTTCACTAATGGAAAACCACGGCACATCCCGAAACTGACAGTATATCTTTAATTATAAAGTGTAAATCTTGTAAAAGCTATAAAACGACGTGATTTAAAAAAAACAATAATACTTATGTTTTACTTTCTACTTCATTATTGAAAATGATTTCTCCTAAAAATTACTCACCCCATTTTTAGGCGATTAGAAATACGAACTCCTAACAACACTTTCCCAATACTTACGTCAAAGTGATATTGACATTATCTGTGTCATTTTTTTTTTTAAATTGTTTCGATAACTTATTACAAACATAAGTTTGTGTGTACTTACGTTTGAAACGTAATTCCTTGGGACTTTTTTCACTTTTTATTTTTACACCATTTAACTAAGCAGGACGACATTTTTTGGAAAAGTTACTGAACGACTACCCGCACGATACTGAGAAAATGAAGCGTAGCTTTGATATGTGTTTTTTGGCTTCACTGCTAACCAAGGCCGTTATCTACCTTTTAATTCATCTGAATCTGTTACTTTCACGTGAGGCGTAAAGAATTGATATATTAGTAAGGATAGTTATGAAGTTTAATGAATACGCACCTCATATTCATTGCGTTAGAGTTGCCAGGCTCGAGCTTGTATCCCAAAGTTTCGTAGAACTTGATTAATTTGTCCTTACAATCTAAAGACATCTTATAGCAGCCCAGCTCTTGCGCTAGCAACGACACAGTCACGACGATTCTGGAAGAAAAATCACCACATTTATGACATCACCTATCTGCCAGAGCCCTTTAAAATTGGTCAAGACGTTTTAAAAATTAGCCAGAACAAAACAAACACAGATAAAATTTTACTTAATTGATTTTTGGATGTAGGTACTGAATGTAATAATGTCATATATTTAGTGAAAAAGTGTGTTGTAAGTTGAATGCGTTGTTTGATGTGTCCACCACCTGCGTGTATCTCGATTATTGCAGTAAAAAAATGGCAAAGTGAATGTCAGGCCACGCTGTCGCCATTGATGTATTAAAAAACCCAAGATACACACTCAGCGTCTCAAAACCGTCCTCATAAAATAAGCGCACAATTTAAAATTGTGCTACTATTTCAAATAGTCTCGCGTCGTTCGCGTCTCTGTGCGCTCGTTAAAAATGCCGAAGTGTTCGATGCGGAATTGTAAAAATAATACGTCAAGAACGTTAAAAAAGGATGGGATATCGTATTTTCGGTAAGTAAAACAGTTTGTTAATTTGTTTTTGTTGTTTTTAGGGTTCCGTAGCCAAATGGCAAAAAACGGAACCCTTATAGATTCGTCAAGTCTGTCTGTCTGTCTGTCTGTCTGTCTGTCTGTCTGTCTGTCTGTCCGTCCGTATGTCACAGCCAATTATTTCCGAAACTATAAGAGCTATACTGTTGAAATTTTGTCAGTCGATGTATTCTGTGAACCGCATTAAGATTTTTATATTGAAATAGAAAAAAAACAATACATTTTGGGGGTCCCCATACTTGGAACTGAAACTCAAAATTTTTTTTTTCATCAAACCTATACGTGTGGGGTATCTATGGATAGGTCTTCAAAAATGATGTTGAGGTTTCTAATATCATTTTTTTCTAAACTGAATAGTTTGCGCGAGAGACACTTCCAAAGTGGAAAAATGTGTGTCCCCCCCCCTCTAACTTCTAAAGTAAGAGAGTGATAAAACTAAAAAAAATATGTGTTGTACATTACCATGTAAACTACCAACGAAAATTAGTTTGAACGAGATCTAGTGAGTAGTTTTTTTTTTATACGTCATAAATCGTAACACGCAATATACCTTTCATCCAATCAATACACTAGTATAAAAACATCGATGAAAGTTACAACGAACTACAAGAACTTTTATATGGTGTTACTTGCTGGTACGGAACCCTTCATGGGCGAGTCCGACTCGCACTTGGCCGCTTTTTTTATGACTAAATATCGGAAGCAATATGTGATTTTGATTTAATTTGTCTAAAAACTTCACTTAACGGTCCAAGTATAATACGACAAATTTCAATGGCCGCTTTTTCAGTGTAAGAACGACAATTACACAACGTTTTATTTTAGTCGCATAATCCAAACGACCCTGTTCTGAATTTAATGGAGTCGATTTTTTTTTTTGTGTTTAAATTTTTAATTATAAGTTTATTTAATTTGAACTTTTTTGTATTTAGTTTTTAATAAGTTTTTATTCGTTACAAAATATATAATAATAATAATATAGTTATTAATCGAATTGCAAAAGGAAAGGAGTTCGTCCAAACGACGTTATTATTAAAGTTCGTAAATATTATATTACCTATTATATCGATTAATTAGGGGACAACTTATGGGTTCGCAACATACTGCATGCTAACTTTCACATGGATTAGAAGATCGAGGTTTGTGATTAGAAGCCATTGTGGGTCGAAAAGTATAACGGCGGCTCCACATTAGTGCCGTGAATTCAGAGTGACACCTGGTAATAATATGTTCTACTACGAAAAATTGAAATAAATGATTTTAAGAGTTAATATTTGTTTTATTGATGTACACATGTCCTACCCAAAAACATATTTACGCTCGGATAAAAGTACAATTATGGGCTTAGAACACAAATTAACTAACTCTTAAAATACTAACTCAATGTATTTAAATAAAAAAAAATATATCCATGTTCTGTCCAGCCGGCTAGCTTCGGTCGTAAAATTTGATTGGTCATTGTATACTGCTTTGTAATAAAAACTTTAAACAATGCGCGTAAGGTTGAATTTGCAAAAGATATGTTTATAGCATAACTGAAACTACCCACATTGATATTTTTATACATCAATGATTAAGTAGGATAGTTTCGTATGCCATTTTTGTTTGAGACTGTGCATCTAGAGTTTTTATATATCAATGGCTGTCGCCCATAATGATAAGTTTAAAATAGTGTCGTGTCCATTAAATAATTGTTATGTTTACGTATTATTTCTTTATTTATGTGCGAAAATTTCTAAGTGAGTGTATTTTACAGGTTAGGTTTAAATTAAATTAAATATTTATAAAAATATTAACACCTGATTTTTTTTTATCAAATCCGCTATGGTTTTCCTTGAAAATTCAATATATGGACAACTATCATGAATTTATTTAGTTAATGAGTTAAGTTTTTGATCCAGCCGTTTGGATTTAGAGGGGGGGACGCACTGTTTTCACAAATAATACGCTTATAGTTGAATATTAATCAATCGAACAATGGTTTTAGCAACCTCGCAATGTTTTTAAAGACCTATTAATGATATCCCACACGATGGGGTAAACGTGAGAAAAAATATCATCCCAACTTTACATGTAGGGGAGGTACCCCAAATAAAAATATTTTTCATTATTTTATTGTAGCAATTTGTCGACGTAATTACAACACACCTTCATGCTAAGTTTCATATTTCTAGCACCAACCGTTTGGGCAGTAGGTCGAGGACGGACGGACGGATGGAAATGACGAATCTATAAGATTAAGATTCGGAGTCCTGAACTACGGAACCCTAAAAAGTAGCCTATGTGTTATTCTGAAAAAAAGCTATATTACTGTAAAGTTTCATCCAAAATCGTTTAGTGGATCTTGCGTGAAAGAGCTACAAACATACATACTTACAAACTTGCGCGTCTATAATATTAGTAAGGATTTCAAGAACTATATAATTTATACTTACAGTTTACCCAATTGTTTGCCTCTGTAGGTGTCGTTCACTACTACGTCTTCTAAACGACCTCGCTGAAATATAAAAAAAATATTGCTAAAGTTCCGTGTGTACGTTATTGTTATTATTGACTAGCTTTTAACTAATTTATTATTATTTATTAAAAATAAAACAAACTAAGTTACATCTTTGCCCCCCAAAACCTGGTTGATGATTTGCCCTCGTCTATGTCGGATATCACGATATGGTAAAAGTATTTTACATTCTTGTAATATTTTCATTTAATAAGGGGGCTGTTCTACAATTATTAAAATTATTACCTAACCGCATTTTCAAAGGGTAACCTTTCAAAATGTTTTATTCCAATTTGTTTAGTAAGTTCCTCAAAATCCCATCACTCAAACAGTAAATAGGTATAGTATATCGTAGTATGGATCAGCAAAACTTGTTCCGAGTGTTATATCACATATCACTAGTATATTTTAGAAAGTGGTCTTATGTCATCAGCGCTAGTTACAATCAACTTACCACTGAACAGTTGTGAATGAATTTCTGTTCAATTGTGAGTGTAGCAGCGCCGATCAGCTTTGAAATACGAGTGTCTTCGATGACTGTGACATAGTAGCCTCCGGACTGCTTCATTTTTGTAAACCGCTCTGAAAATGAAAAAGCCTTAGTAATCGGGTTAAAAAAAATTTTTCTTTTATTTTTTGTTTTCAAAAGTGAACTCCCGTTCTAGGGACTTCCCTGCAACGAAGGGTACTTTATAACAAACGACAATTTGCGGGTTACAGTAACAGAAAGTGTTGTCTCATGTGGAGATTGAATCTAAAATACGCAGCATAGTAGACTAGGTAGTCTGAAAATAGCGCCACTGGATGAACAGCTAAGAATTAATAGATTATCTTGGTATTTACATGTTATGCGTAGGAATGAGGTTTTTTTTTTCCGAAAAAGAAAAGTGTTAGGAATTGCAGTTTAAGGGTAGAACAGAAAAATCAAAGAAAAGGTTTGTGTGAAAGAGGATATGGATAAGAAGGGAATTAACAGTGAAATGAAGAGTGATAGAGTACAATGGAATGATAAAACATATTGTGCCGATTACAAATAAAATTCGTATAAAGACAGGCAGATAATGACAACTACATTGAAGAACAAGCAGACAGCCCATAATTGTATTAGATGCCGGGTCTAATCTGATGATGTAATATAGAACCTTACTATTGAGCACAAGAAAATTACTCTTGAATTCTACTCAAGCTTTTCAACAGGCCTTGTAGAGGCATTGTTGCCGACTCTAAATAAAAAAAACCCTAACGCCTATGAAATAAGCTACTAATTAAACTGGTGAAGTTTTTCGAGTCCTTAACGAGATCAACAAGACTGTATATTGAATTCAGACCAACTGCTACCATTAAATTTTTCGATAAGAGGTGCTAGTTTTGCAACCTGTTCAATTTCCGCAAAGTTATTTACTGTCAGGAGCGTTCGATGGATTTGTAAATTCTACGGAAATTGTAGAAACAAGAAGCGCATTAAATGGTATTAATATGTTGGTGTTGTAGAAATACGATCCTTATATAATTAAATCAAAAGGGTTGGGAGACATATTATCGCCTGTGTGTCTACAAAGCAGGAACTCTATAAGGCTCATGGAAAGGTCATTATCACTGCACCGGTTTCGCCAAGGTCGCATATATACTTAAATGTCAATATGTTTCACATTCCAAAGACTTGTTTTTTTTTTACAAAACTTGTCAACGCTAAGATTACTATTTTACTGTGTTTTAAAATGTGTGTGTAGATAAGTTCCCAAAAGCAAAAGAATTCAACATTTTCAACATTGAATATAAATTAAAACACTCATAATTCTTGAACTTTAATTTTAAAAGGGACAACAGAATTATAGTCGTAATTCATCATCATTATTAGACTTTAACAGTCCGCTGTTGGACCTAGGTCTTTCCTGAAAAGAGAGGTTTTGGCTTACTATGCCACGCTGGTCAGACGGACCGGTAATAAGGTTTGTTTTAAGTTTTCCCTACTTTTCCGACACCCATGTGGTGAATAGGTATAGTGACACTCCATATACTAAATCCTTCACCACACGATCATAGTTACTAAGATGTTTTAGAAAGGGCAGAATATCCAAACTTAATACAAAAGAACACTGCGTTAAAATGCAAAGATTCTCAGAAGTGGCATAGTTCATTGTCTCGCAAATGAGGTAACGACGGTTATTTTCAAGACTCGCCCAATATTAATCCTCGCCTAATGCTGTACACAGGAATTGGGCAACAACTTGTGTGTTAGGGACCGATTTGTAAAATTCACATCTTACGGATTACAGTTGCTTTCGGTAGGTAGATAGTAGTATAAGTTGTGGTTTCGAACCCACATGAGATAACATTCTGTCTTCTTCTTCTGCCTAGCCTTATTCCCATTATTATTTGGTTCGGCTGGTCGGTTCAACCGATTTTACCTGAATATGAGTTTTTCCACGGAGTGACTTGTATCAGACCTCCGTGACCCTAAGGCAGAACTGAAATTCGAAGGTTGAACGAATTGTCAGTTTTGTTGTTTCTCGAGAGAAACAAAAAATTGATTATGACGAATTAGAATACTATGTTGCTTTGATAATTAACAGTCAAAGTGTTCCCGTGCTTGAGATAGAAGATAAAAATATCGAACTGCAGAGCCCGATGTTATAGGCTTACGACTTATACAACAGTGTGCTAAGAGAAACAGTATTCGTAAATGCATAAAACTGAGTGATTGAATAATTACACAAGCTTTCATAAGTGTCACTATTTCCAAAGTCTGTTGGTCTCTTTGTCGCGAGCATTTTAGATGTACCTGCATAGATTAATGCCACACCACAGTGCCTATTAAATAATCTTATTATAATATCAGGCGGCCATGTAAGATATATTAGGGGTTAAAATATGAAATTGCCGATTTGTACTACCACCCCTATTCATTCCATGGGTGTCGTAAGAGGCGACTAAAGGAACAAAATAAGCAGCTAACATCACTGCCAAGAGAAGGAAAACTTGAAACAAACCCTTTACCAACCCGTCTGGCCAGCGTGGTATAGTAGGCCAAAACCTTCTTTCAAAGGAGAGGCTATGTCCAGCAGTGGACTGTTAAAGGCTGTTGATGATTTGTACTAATAAAATGAAATTAGTTTATTTTTCATTTAACCTATTTATTTAATCAAAATATCTACCATTGCTGCCATCTAAAATTAAAGTCATTTATGCCTCTGCGATAGAACTCTAGTGATCTAGATTCTACAAACTGTGTGAAAGGATTTTGTACTGCCTCCTGGGAAGAAAACTTTTTATCACGTAGAAAATTGTCCAAATCACGAAAAAAATTTAGGTCCATCAAGAAAGCGTTTAAACCAAAATCGCACGGCGCGTTCATTATCAGTCCCCTCTCCAAACGCAACATTGATATTGCAAGCGGTTTCTGCAGCGTTTGTTCCGCGTCGGAACTCGTATTAAAAATTCACTCGAATTTGTCAATTCGAAGTACCTATTACAATAAAACGGTAATTTCATACTTTAACCCCTAATATTATTATTTTTTCAGGCACTAAAGTCGTATTATTTTACACAAATATGTGTAACAGCTGTTTCAATAGCAAACTTGCGTCATTTTGATATTTATTGGTCATGCTCACTGATTACTTGTGCGTATTAATTCAAATTATCGTACACTGGCAAAAATATTATTATAATATAAAATAATCCTTGAATACCACCCACAAGTTCTGATTAGACATGTACTTTGAGCTACTAGTACTAAGAGTAATAAGCATACTTTGAGTTGTAATTAGGTGAATATTTTAACAAAATCCAGTTATTAATGTAATGTAATGTTACTATGGATTATAAGATGTACAATATTTATTATTTCTGCACTAGGGATGTTATGGATATGAAATTGCAGATCTGGATACGGATATGGATATTAGAATAAAATTATATCGGTTTCGGATACGGTTACGGATATCCAATTATTTTGGATTATCCGTAAGTTTCGGATAGTTTCGGTTACGGATATTAAATTGAAGTAAAACATAAACACAAATAGTACCTATGTAATAATTTTGATTTAAGAAAAAGTTTCAGTGAAGTGCTATTTTCATTTCAAAGCTTTCAACACACTGTTTACATTTTGCAGAATCTACATTAACTTACAAAACTGTCGAAAGATGTTGTTTTATTTAGACTCCGCCCTAATATTAAACTATCCGAAACTATTCGAAACGGATACGGTTACGGATATATTTTTATTTCGGATATCCGATAGTTTCGGTAACGGTTTCGGAGCTCCTTAACATCCCTGTTCTGCACATGTAATGCATCGATCCCGAATAAGCTTCGATCGTAAGTATCGAGAGAAAGCTTTTAGAATAATTACTAACTAACTTTCGCCCGCGTATCTCAATTATTGTAGTAAAAAGTATCCTATGTGTTATTCTGATATTTAAGCTATATTAATTACTGTAAAGTTTCATCCAAATCCATTGGTCGTTCCGGCTGGAGTCTCCATTCTGGTGAATTTCCCAGAAGGAGAAGGCAACGTCCGGCACACGCGGACGAATTAATTAGAGAGTTTTACCGAGACGGCGCCCGCATCTGTTCGGGCAGGCGCAAGGAGGGTCCAGACTGAGAAATAACATGTTTCCTTGACCCCTTCCTATTTCAGGCGCAGAGTGGGCACTCCGTGTGTTTTTAACGGTTTGATTCCGATACATCGCCTCGCATCGCCGCAAACCCCGACAGGGTGACGGCCCGAGGGGGCTTACACACGAGAAAAAAAAGGGGTTTAAGCGGTCGCCATACTGCTCTCTACTTTGCCAAGTGTAGTGGGCTCAAATTCCACATGGGCCAACACTTTGCATGATTCACAAATTGTTGTTCTGAGTCTGGGTGTTCTTTGTGTCTGTTTCATGTATGTTTGTGAAGATGTATAATGCAAGTACTGAGTTTACCTACCTAGTGAGTACCTAAATAAGTTTTTTATCCTACATACTGCTACTCACCATCAAATTGATTCCGTGATATATTTCCAACGCTTGTTAATTGACTCAAGAGTTGCAGGAAGCCCTTGTCATAGTCGGAGCGTTGCAGTGGCCTCACTACCATCCAGTCTTCACCAGGATTTGCCGCACTGATCTTGGGTTTAAATTGTGCTGGGCTCTTGTTGAAATCCAATCGCTTAAGTATCTCAGGCTCATAGAGATACTCCGATGGCTTGCCACCCTAAACAAATACATTTCATTAATCACACAAAGGATCATAGGGAACAAAGTATGCAGACAATATTACTACAAAAGAAGGAAAACTTGAAACAAACCCTATACCAATCTGTCTGACCAGCTTGATAAAGTGGGACAACACCTTTCGAAGGTAAAGCTGGCTGACAAAAGCCCAGCAGTGGACCATTAAAGCAGTTAATTATGTTGAATCACATTAGTTTGTTAACATGATGTAAAAAAGAACAGAACATGGGGCTTTTATCTTCTTCTTCTTTCTATTGTTTCATATTGATATCAAAAACAATGGAGCAATACATAGGAGATTGATGCAATGGTTCTGCTTGAAATTAGGTACAAATCCCTACTAATATTATAAATGCCAAAGTAACTCTGTCTGTCTGTTAAGCTTTCACGCCTAAACCACTGAACCGATTTTGATGAAATTTGGTGTTAAGATTTAACTGAACTTGGGAAAGGACATAGGCTACTATTTACCGCGATTACCGACACAGACGCGGGCGTAGGCGCGGGCGAAAGCTAGTAATCAATAACTACACTATTATGAACTACACTGATAAGATTCATCAGTGCTGATAGTACATTTTATCATCAGCCATCAATTCTTAATAAATCTGATAAAATATTAGTCAATATACTATAATTTTCATTAGTTCAATAATAATCTTGATATCAATTTATCTTAAAGTAATTTCCACTTAAAGCTTGATAAATTATGAATACATGATAAAACAATTCAATTCAAATATAAATACAATTATTTTGTGTTTAATGACAACCCAGGTTCATCAGGATTTAATTAAGAAAAGTACTGATAGAATAGGATGCTAAAAGATAGGGCTGCAAAAAGGAATAACTTTCTTTTTTGATATTTTATTTGAACTGATACATAAGATTTATTTTTTTGTTTAACTTAAATCAGTACAATCTATGTACTGATTTAAGTTTTTATTTTTATACTCTTTTAGTTTGTTCTTAATTATCTACATCACAGATTTTTTATATATATAGGCGCAGTGTCGAAATTGAATTTCTTTGGAAAGCTGTATCAGTACAATATAAATATTTGTGATACGAAAAGCTTTATCTTGTTTTAAAAAAAAGCTTACGATTTGTCGCATTTAATTTATTTATTTCTGTAAAAGTTATAATGTACGTAAATCAACTTATTTAAACTCTTAATATAGCATTTGTTTTATGAAAAGAAACATACCATATTATTTAGTTTTTCCATTCCCATTTTATTTGTATTCCCGCTGTCACTATATTCAAGATTAAACGTCTCTACTGGCACATTTTTGTAAATAATAAAATAAGCACTACGTTACGATCACCACTCCACGAGATTAAAACACATCCACGGCCACGATTTCCAGTGGAATTTGTAATAGTGAAAGTTAAACTATGTGACAGCACGTCAACATACTTGTATTATCATTTGCCGTACCAGCCGTACAACCGACAAGGCCAACAAGTCAACAACACAACACACTGCTGACACTGCACACTGTAATAGTGCACACACCACAGCACCACTAGGAGATCACATATTTTGTTATGAAAAACAAAACAATCTTAGCCGGTTAAAAATTATGTAAGTTATTCATGGAAAAACATATAAAGAAGACTAAAGATGTAATGGGAATATATATTTAAATACCGTTAATATTCTCTTAGTGTTACTAAATTAACTACTTTTTATTTTATTTCAAATATTTTGTTTGTTCTTCGAGAATCGATTAGTATCACAATTTAGATATTTCTGGTAATGCCACGAATCTTAAGTCTTATTTTATACCCTCTCCAACCTCGCACCGTCCACCGGATTCTGCTCATGCTTTCGACCAGGTAGAGCAGAGCAATAATTTTGGTAGCTTTTAATCTAATTAAAAAAAATTAACAGTTATTGGTTCTAAACACCGGCAACATTATGATTTCAGTCTGCGGTCTTGCCAACTGTCAACTGTCATTATTTAGTGTCATTATCATATGTTTTATTATGTAATGTCATGTGTGTTTCGTAAATAATATTAATATTTATTAAATATTAAAAGGCCATATAATTATTTCTCGTAACACAGTATATATAATGGCTCTATGCAAAATTAATTCTCTTATTAATTTACTTCCAACTAATCGTACATTCACAACTATGTGTAAAAGTGCTATAAAAACTAATTATTTCAAATATTCTAATCATTATTTGATAAGTTCTCAACGGTGGCTCGTTTTTGAACGGTATAGAAAGGGTGGTTATAACACGGAGGTGAAAGTGTCTAATTGGGAGCATATGAAACAAGGTTTTAAAGAATTAAAGCATGAATTTAAGTTATTCAAACAGGAGGTGATAGACTTGATTGAAACAGACCCACTTGTTGTTGCGAGACCAGGTAAGATCTTAGTCAATTTAACAAAAAAAATACTAGAATAGTTGTTTGTTAAATTTATGAAAATTAAATTTTCTTTTTCAAACAATAATTTTCATTGTAAAATATAAATTAAGAATATATTTTTCTTAAGGTTGATCTTACACAAATCTGATGATGATATTCCAAAAAAAATTGTCAAGATATAGGTCAGGCTCATTGATGATACAATAATGGATAAAACAACTTTCCTTATCAATTAATAATTTACCCGACTACAGCTAAGCCTAAGGAGCATTATGATTTTGATAGGCTATGTATGTATAAGTATATGTATTGTGCATCTGTTCCATGCCAAATTAGGTATAGTTAAAAATAACTTGATCATCCACTGGTTATAACTAATGTGGTGCCCTCTAGCGGTCATAATGTACTGTGTTAAAAAAATCACTAGATAGGGTACCTATACATTTGAAATGTATTATATATATTATTAGCATTTGATGTGACTTTGTCCATAAAAAAGTAAACTAGGTCTATAAGCATATTGACATGCAGAGCATGCTCTCCAGCAAGAGCAACTACACATTATGGTAGCTTGAACTGATGGGTTTGTAAGCCTAAGATGTCAATAAAATATTTTCACCTGGTTGGTGTAATCTTTTACAGTCAGCTGATGTGCGAACTCCTTTGTATAGTGTAGTATATTTTTCCTTTTTGTGTAATTCTCAGCGGTCTGTCGGTTTTCCTCATCATCGTTTTTACTGACAGCTGTTGATGCAGTATGGTATTAGTGACAAACAACAGTACATTTGCGATCAATCTTAGGATCTTGTTTATAACTGAATGCCAACAGGTTGGTTTGATGATCTTCTGATATATCAGAAGTTTGTTGTCTAATGATAATTCAGAAGTTTGTTGTCCAATGATAATTCAGAAGTTTGTTGTCCAATGATAATTTGAAGTTTCGTCCGAGCATCCAGTAGAGGTTTCTGTGCCAAATAGAATTTCATCTTGTTTTACTGTAATGTAGTTTTCTCAGGATAAGTGGCGGTCTATATGGTATTAAACAACATAGTACATAATTATTAGTGTACAGAGATACACATATTCAAGTTTGAAAACTGTAGTCACGCATTGTTAAAGTTATTGTATGTTTCTATTTAACATATGGAACCTGAGAACTCTAATTGGCCAAGTGCCTGTAAGGCCACACATAGAATAGAAATCCGTAGTTACCCAGGTTATGATAGAGGGATTTAAAATCGTGTCCAATAATTAATTGTCATGTTCACTTATTATTTAGTTACTTGTAACGAAGTTGTCCCGCATTTCACAAGTTAGACCTCTATTACTTAGGAACAGATTTTTAGGGTTCCGTAGCCAAATGGCAAAAAACGGAATCCTTATAGATTCATAATGTCTGTCTGTCCGTCCGTATGTCACAGCCACTTTTTTCCGAAACTATAAGAACTGTGATGTAAGTAGATGTATTCTGTGAACTGCATTAAGATTTTAACACAAAAATAGAAAAAAAGCAATAAATTTTGGGGGTTCCCCATGCTTGGAGCTAAAACTCTTTTTTCATCAAACCCATACGTGTGGATGTCCCATACGTATCTATGGATAGGTCTTCAAAAATGATATTGAGGTAATATCATTTTTTTCTAAACTGAATAGTATGCGCGAGAGACACTTCCAAAGTGGTAAAACGTGTAACTTCTAAAATAAGAGAGTGATAAAACTAAAAAAATATACATGATGTTCATTACCATGCAAATTTCCAGTGAAAATTGGTTTGAACGAGATATAGTAAGTAGTTTTTTTTTTAATACGTCAGAAATCGTAAACCGCAATTTACCTTTCATTCAATCAATACACTACATATTATTAAAACATCGATCAAAGTTACAACGAACTACAAGAACTTTTATATGATCTTACTTGCTTCTACAGAACCCTTCATGGGCGAGTCCGACTCGCATTTTGCTGCTTTTTTAGACTTTTGGAGCCAGCCGTTTAACTTTCAGGAGGAGGGGAACACCCTGTTTTAACAAAAAATGACCTTTTAAGTAGAATAACTCGCAAACGGTAACCTTAATAAAAAACTGTCTCAGAAACCTCTCCACGTTTTTAAAAGACCAATCTAATGATACCCCACATGATGGGGTAGAAGTGAAAAAAAAACATGTCCACTTTACGTGTTTACCCCAAAAAAATAATTTATGAATTGTATTAATTGATTTTAAAGATCTAGTTGCACCGATTCAATGTAATAATATAGTCATCAAGTATTGCACAAATTGTATTGAATTGTCTAGTACCAATAGTATAATGTCTTAGTTTAGGACTAAATGGCGTTGTGTGTCCGATATCCAACAATATCTATTTATATGATCCGTCTAAAGTTTTAGAAGATTGAACTATTGAACTATATTTGGGGATTTCCCTCAAAAACACTTGTCACAGATAGATATTCATGATGACAACCGGCACTGACACAGCTTAACGTGCTCTTTGAGGCACGAGCGAGAAACACTCCGGGCTGTAATTAAGACTTTCTATCTAGTAATAAAAAGTCGTGTGGCACTCGAGGACTGCCGCAGTAAAGCTATTGCATAGCATATTTATATTTTTGTGTGAAAATCTTAATGCGGTTCACAGAATACGTCTACATAAAAAGTTTCAACAGTATATTTCTTATAGTTTCAGAAAAAACTGTGTGTGCTGTGACATACGGACGGATAGACAGACAGACATGACAAATCTATAAGGGTTCCGTTTTTTGCCATTTGGCTACGGAACCTTAAAAAACTAAATAAAAAAAGAAGAATCTAGAATGACTGTGTTGTCAAGGCAACGGATAGCGGCCGGTGGCAGCAGCACGCATATGCTAATCTGCCTATAGAGCACGGAGCCGCTACATACTTGTCGCACTGCAGCTACAATCATATTCTCTGTCTTTTTTCAAGGTGTTAGGTTTTTTCGTTACGGAATTTCTTGATTCGGTCGCCTCGCTCAAAGCCCGTGATAAACGCTATACAATAGCTTAAGAACAAACAACACTTTTGGCTTGACCCTGGATTATAAATGCAATACAATTTTTATATGAATCAACGAATAATTGATCGTTCTCTTTTTGTAGGTGCGAATCGAATTCACGACCACTGGCTCAAAAGTCAAGGCCACCATACCCGTAACCCCAATCAAATATGTAGAAAAAAACATACAGTGGAATAGGTAGTTATGCATCCTCATGTACCTTCTGTTTTAGATTGACTACTCCGCTAGCTCAGCATTGCCAACGAATATGTCTCTCTTAAGATAGAGATTCTCGGAGTTGATTTGACGAACGTCTGGACGTTTAAAGATTGTATTTAGTTTAAAGAGATTTTTATTCGATATATTGAATTTGCATCTTGTTTAAAGAGACTATTAAGAAGTTTAACTAAGTCCCTCTTCTTTTTTGAAGTCGGTTAAAAATTAATATTTATAGTTCATAAAGCAGCCTTTATTTGAGGATTTAACTATTCAGCCTCTTTGATCAGTTTCAACAAACATTCCTCTGATATCCTAAAAAGAAATCCCTCTACCATTAATCCAATATTTTTTATGCAAGTTTTATAGCAAATATACTTTGAGTTTTATTTAGTTGTTACTTTTCAAGGTTATAATACCTGTTGAGCTGCGATAGATTGCGATTGTATAAAAATGGTAATAATTATAACCGATAATGCTGGCAACACTGGTTAGCTCAGCTTGCGAAAGGTACTACGATGGCAACAACAAGTCAAAATGACAGTTATTTAAAACCAACCGTTGCTTGAAGTTCTACTCTTAGCCAAAAATAATTGTGGTTCTATTGTGTCTTTTTTGTTGTTACACAAGATTCATTTTGCTAAGTCGAGACTAAAAGTTCTCAGTCTTTCGATCCAGTGTCCTAATGTTATCTCGTATATCCAGTCCTAAGTAACAAAGAGCGAATGTTTTCAAATATTATATTGAGCGATTCTCTTGTATCGCCTGATAACGGCATTAAAAACATTTATAGAAAGTTTCAAAACTTCTTAGGACGCGGAATGGAGGATAACAGTGATAAAGTAAATGACGACATGTTGTCTGCTAGAGCAAGCACAGTAGCATCTGACGACAGCTTCATAACACCAGTTTCCTCGGTTGACGATTTGATGGCAATGTCACCGAGACGATTAATTGAATTCTCCGAACAAGGAAATGAAACCAGTGATCTACTGACGGGGCCTGATTATGATAGTGTTTGTGATATAACAATGAAAGGAATGCCTACAACAGACGACATGTTTATCGACGCAAGTAGCTTAGATTATCTTGTCAAATGTGCGGAATCGAATAGACATCATAGCCATATAGATCGCGGCAAGGAGAGTTTATTTGTGAAATTCGACCCCTTATATGCCAGACCAAAACTTGAAGATGCACTTTCTGTACAAAGTGATTCTGTTGTTGATTCGTCCGAGTGTGACATTGGCTATGAAACTGGAAGTTCAGTGTCAGTTTTCACTGACAACCATGTTGCACTTCCTAAACACTCAGTATCAATGGGTTCAATTCCTTTGTTCAGTACAAAAGATAAACCCATGCAAGTAGTTCCACCTGTAGTAAACAGTGACATTCCCAAGTCAAATGTAAATCAAACAAGGTCAACGCCTGTTCTAGTGAGAAGTGTGTCAGCTATTTTGAATCCCACTCGAGTGGCTACAGAGAGACTTATAAGTATATCAGGTACTACTCCACCTACTGCTGCACCTAGAAGCCCACGATTTCGAAACCACAGTCATCATCACAATTATACTTTTCATGAAAATGACCAATTTAACTCACTTAAAATCATCCTACAAAAACAAGATAGAGAGGTCCTACAGTTGAGACAAGAAAACAGGGAATTAAAGAGTTCACTGCAGGACATGGAACATAAACATTCTAGAGTCATTGAAGACTTGGAATCTAAAGTAAAGAAATTGACAGATGATAAAGAAAATGCACTTCAGAAAGAGAATAAACTTTTAGAACAAATACGTGACAAAATTCTAAGCAACAAACAAATGAGCATTGTTATGGAAGAGTATGAGAAGACCATCTCATCTTTAATTGAAGAACAACAACGAGATAAAATATTGAATCAGGAACTTATAGAAAAAGTCATAGCGGAAAGAGATGAAGCATTGAACCATCTCAGAAATATGGAGAGTTCATTTAATGACCTTCTAGCCAAGTATGAAAAATGTAAAACTGTTATATTAGAAACGAAGGAAAGGGAAAGAGCTTATGAACAGAAAATGTTAGAGTACCAGGCAGCTGTGAAGAAGTATGAGGACTTATATGGCAATCTTAAACAGGTCACGTCAGATGCTCTAACTAAAGCTAACGAAACTTTAGATAACCTGAAGAAAAATTATAGTATTGAAACAACTAAGTTAAATGCTACTGTAAAGAAACATGAGATTACAATAGCATCATTGCAGGAATCATTGGTCCAGAAAACTAGAGACAATGAGGAACTAATGAGGTTGTACGACCAGCTCATTAGTGAAGTACATTAAAAGTCGTGCAAATTTTAATCTTTTAACTTGGTGCTTACTTTATAGCAATGTCCTTCGCAAGCATTCTGACTGCTATTCTAATCTTACTTCTCACTGTGATGAATCTCAATTATTATAATTAAATTATTTGTTTTGTATTGTATTTAGTTTTTAATTTTTATGACATTTTGTTAGGTATGAATGTACAAATTGAAACATGTCTCCGCAGATTTGTAACTTTGTGACAGATGGACATATTGAATATTAAGTAGGAATACTATTTATGTTATTGGAATCTATGTTTGTATCGTTATATGGATATAATATTTTACTGCCTAATTGACTAACAATTGAAGTTTAAGACTAATAATTAAAAATTTTCAAGTTATTCATTATACACATTACTACAATAATACATTGTTTGTTCAATGATATTCAAGAAGATTTTGGGTTTTTTCGTAGTTTTATTTATATTACTATTATACATAATAAAACTAGGTAAAAAATAGCACATGGAAACTTTAAATAAAATAGTTAAATATGTAAATTTGATAGAAAATGATCATAAAATACTTACAAGCGAATTTGTAAGTCAACATGTGCAATAAAATACCTAAGCTTTTAACAGTTTTGTAAAGGTTTTGCTTACATTTTTAAATAATGTGGAATGTTTTATGTGTAATGTGTATTCATAGATGGTGTACAACTCCAATTTCTGATTCCGAGTATCAAAATATATGGGATAACTTAAAAGTGTAAATAAAAAGCTAATGTCTTCTATATCTGCAGGCATAAGTAAGATGAGATCCTACTGCAGTTTTCTAGAAAATGTTAGTGAATTACTAGATCTCTACTCACTGTCAGTATTCAAGTTTTTAAAATATGTCAATAGTCAGATTTATTAAACATGATAGTAATTTTTATAGAAAGCATCATAATTGCTGTATATTATTCAATGTGATTAAAAGCAATATGTTATTACAAATCAGTTCATTTGAATAATTATCGTTTTGAACTATTTAATTGTACTGGATTGTCTTTATAATATGTATGCAAATATTCTTATTTCCTATCTTGTGTTATGTACTTAATAAAATACTTTAAAAATACTTCAATTTTCTTTCAAACCCATTTAAACCTTAATCATTTATTCATGAATCTTGTTAGTCTAGTGGTTAGCGTGCGGCTGCTGATTAAGAGGTCGCGGGTTCGCTTACCGAGTCGGATCGAATGTTTGTATGAACTGCAAATATTTGTTTCGGAGTTTGGTTGATTTTCCATGCATAATATGTATGTATTTACAACAAAAAAAACGTATATTTTTGTATTTATATCAGCTGTCTAGTATCCATAATACAAGCTCTGCTTAGTTTGGGTCTAGATGGCGTTCTGTGTAAGATGTCCGAAATATTTATTTATTTATTAGTCGAAGTATAATAAGCTTTAAGGTTGTGTTGTTGGGCTCCCCTTAGGGCCTGTATTTTATATTGGGTGGAAATCTCGTATACAACCTACTAGTGGCTATGTCGGATTCGAACCGACAAAATCCTCACCATGTCTCGGGTTCTAGTAGCCGGAAAACCAGGAGTATCTTTGAAAAGAAATCCTTAAACCAATTATCCAACTCACTCCGTACCATGACCACAATCATGTTACCGAGCGAGAGAATGCCCGCTTCGAGATCGAGATCACCCTTCAGCTTCCACCCTACCAGACATTTTGCCAGCCAGGGTTCTGTAAAAACTTCACTTAAAAGTAACTTATCTACCGCTGTTTAAATTAGGAGTATTAGAAGCAAATTAGTTTATCAAATAATATCATCTAAAATATATTTCCAGGTGAAACAGATATGTTATGGTGCTTCAATGATCCCAGCGTTCTGGAAAAGTTTGTGACTACAAGTGACAGTGACCACAACGAGGGTTTCAGCAAATGTAGTCTTGATATGAGCACTGCTGGCAGAGCTCTCTTTCATGGCTCTCTCGATGTACGAGTGCCTAAAGACGGACGCATCAAAAAGGCTGGATACTGCTCCATGCGATCCAAAAGAGTAAGAGTAAGTAACAGAGAACTTATATAAGTTATCTATTTTTTTGTTAAAAATAAAAAAAATAAAAAGAAATGTAATTTTTTGTAAAATTTATTTGTAAGATAGACATTTTGTTGAAAGTCGCAGCTGACACACTACAGTTTAAAAAAAATATAACAAATGTTTAGACTAAAAATTTATTGCATTTACCTTTTTTTGTAAATACTCCGAAAAGAATATCACTAGCACTAAGTCCGAAATTAGAAGTAACTTAGGATACTTTTTTAGACTGGCGTCACCCCCTGGCCGCGGTTGTTATTAAGGTCTAAAAATTACAGCGGGGCTCAGCTAGTAATTTAATATCTTATTTATAAAATGCTCGTGT
The DNA here is from genome assembly GCA_932526445.1 of Phragmatobia fuliginosa. NCBI lineage: Eukaryota > Metazoa > Arthropoda > Insecta > Lepidoptera > Erebidae > Phragmatobia > Phragmatobia fuliginosa. Next base: position 8,803,996 of record OW052074.1, on the reverse strand, counting down.
CACAATGTTCGTTCCCATACTCTTCCGAAACGGCTGAACCGATTTGGATGAAATTTTGTGTGCATATCGGGTAGGTCTGAGATTCGGCCAACATCTATTGTTCATACCTCTAGGACGCGAGCGGAGCCGCGGGCATCAGCTAGTCTTATATATAAAATTCTCGTGTCACAATGTTCGTTCCCATACTCCTCCGAAACGGCTGGACCGATTTATATGAAATTTTGTGTGCATATAGGGTAGGTCTGAGAATCGGCTAACATCTATTTTTGATACCCCTCAGACGCGAGCGGAGCCGCGGGCATCAGCTGGTAATTCATAATATTATAATAAAAGACTCGTAAAGTATTCGTAAAGGTGTCGTAGGAGAAAACTGAGGGACAAATTTCGCAGGACAACATCATTGCAAAGAGAAGGAAAACTTGAAACAAACCCTATACCAACCTGTTTGGCCAACGTGGCATTGAAGCCCAAAACCTTATTTTTAAGGAAAGGCCTATGTCCAGCAGTGCACTGTTAAAGGCTTTCGAGGAATATAAAACTGCAGGGATGGCCGATGGCGAAGTGGTTATACGGTCACCACGCTGTTTTCCTAATTGCAATGGGTTCAAAACCCACATGGCACAACCAGGGTTGCCACCTTTTCGAAAAAAAAAATCGGGACGTGATACTTATTATAGACAGTCGGTCAAATTTCAGTCTAATTCAGATCATGATAAAAAAGCAGTTTTTTGGAAAGGATAAAAGTTTTGTATAAACATTTATGTATTTATTTTTCAAATATTTTTCGATGCGTATTTTTTTATTGCTATGGGGCGCGTTCACTATTTTTATTTCATTTTTTAGGGTTCCATAGCTTATTATTCAGAACCCTTATAGATTCGATACGTCCGTTTGTCCGTCCTCGATTTTAAATCCGTCAAAACGGTTGGTGCTAAAAAGGTACACCTACGCATGGACATGTTTTTATTACGTCGACAGTGTGCTGAAGTAAAATCATGAAAAAAAAATGTAAAGTGGGGCGATTTTTTTATTGTTAGGGGGGTATCATTAGATCGGTCATTTCTAAACATTAAGAAAGTTGCACTGACAATTTTTCGATTTCGATATCCGTTTGAGAGTTATTCAACTTTAAAGGGGATTTTTTTTATAAAACTCCTGCCAAGGTGACTTTACTATGCCTGATGGAAAGCATGAATAAAATCCACAAGTGGGGGTCGCCATACTCACTGCAAATGCAAGCAGTATGGCGAACCATATTATGGCGGCTTAGTGAGATGCTTTTTCACGCCCCGCTTAAAGGACCCGGGATCATAGTAGGAAGGAAAAATATGAGCTGGCAATGAGTTCTAGTTTTTAACTGCTCGTCACAAGAAGGAAGACCCGAACCCTTTAGTTCTGGAGCGTATGTCTTCCACTCTAAAGGGGTGACTTCCCTGGCCAGATCGTGTTGTTCTGTAGAGGAAGGGATGAGTTGGAGGAGCTCTTCAGAACACTCCCCATGGTAAAGGCGATAGAGGACTGTAATAGAGGTGACATCTCTTCGCAACTGCAAAGGTTCCAGGAACTCGGTGGCTTCGGGACTATCTATGATGCGAACTGCTCGCCTCTGCAACCGATCGAGAGCGTCAAGCAAATACTGCGTATCGCAAAGATGAGAGCAGTACTCCACGCAAGGGCGAACCTGGGTCCCATAGAGAAGACACAGATGCTCCGGCGAGAAGAACCGTCTCACCTTGTTTAGTACGCCTAGCTTCCACGAGGCCGCCTTAGTGACGCTCTCGATGTACTCCCGTCGGTTGAGATCCTGGCAGATATCCATGCCCAGGATACCGAGCTTTTCCTGTAGTGGCAGCTGAGTACTCTGAAAAGTAGGAAGGGGAAGGAATGGACACTTTTTTGTTTTGATCGCGTAAACCTGTTTTTTTGGCATTGAACTCGACCAGATTCTGATCACCCCATTGAGAGATAACGTTCAGAACCCGGTCGAGTTCAACCACAAATTCCTGTCGTTTTTCCTCAACGTCCGCTGATTTAAATGTAGAATATCTAAAATATTGTTTATGCACTATTCTGTCATCTGCATAGCAATGTATGTTGCCCAACGCTAACATGTCATTGATATGCAGAAGGAATAGCGTGGGCGACAAGACAGAGCCCTGGGGTACGCCTGCGTTTACCTGCTGGAAATTCAGACGCCGTGCCGTCACAAAGGACTCTAATGCGGCGCTGGCGCAGGAAGGCGGCAATCCAGCTGTACAATTTAGTGGGCAGGCCGTATGCCGGAAGCTTAGAGAGAAGCGAACGGTGCCAAACCCTATCAAAGACCTTGACCATGTCTAGACTGATGGCCAGGTTCTCTCCATACCTATCCAAAGCCTCACCCCACAGGTGCGTGAGGTACCTTAGAAGATCACCCATGGATTGGTTCGGTCTGAAGCCATATTGCCGATCACCGAGAGCCGAGAGTGATCTTCCAGGTAATGAACCAATTGCTTGTTAATTATTCGTTCAAGCACCTTGCAGAGTATAGAGGTGACAGCTATAGGACGGTAGTTGACGGGATCTGAGCGGTCACCCTTTTTGGGGATAGGTTGAACATTCACCTCTCTCCAGGCCTCCGGGACAATTCCTGAGGAATATGACAGACGATACAAGCTTGTCAGTACTGGAGACAACTCTGGTGCACAGTTCTTTAGAACTTCTTTAGAAAAAGCATAGCCGGCCGTACTGTCTCAAGGTGCTGGTGGACGGCGTTGAGGTTTGCATGGAATCCACGAATATTTGTGAACTCCACCTCAAAAAGCGGGTTGGCGGGAAAAGAGGATGCCGCTGTGGTACTGGTATGCTTCTTCTTTTTCTTACTTGCTGCCATGTTTGTTTGAGTGTAAGGATAAGGGGACGTAAAAGGCATGACAGTCATCGCGTTTTTAAACCAGACCCCCCCCCCCTCTAACTGTTAAATGAAAAACTGGAACTCACTGCTAACTCATGTTTCCTTTCTACTATGCTCCCGGGTCCTTTAAGTAGGGCGCGTAAAGAAGCATCTCTTTAGACCGCCATACTGCCTCCATGCGCAGTGAGTATGGCGCCCTCCACTTTTTGATTCCACTCATACTTTCCATCAGGTATAGTAGAGTCACCTTGGCTGGCGTATGTCTTTAGATGTCTTTAGTGAAATTTGGAATTCTGCTTGTAATAAATACACACTTTCAATAAACATTTAAAGGAGGTATGCTCTGAGCAAGAAGTACAAGACAAAAATATGCGTTTAATTTCTGTGCTTTTCCAGTATTAAATACTTTAACTCATTTTTATCACAACCTGTGACTGAATACAACAAATAAAGATTTTGACAAAAAGGTTGTCATTAGTTCCATTTGGCACCCAATAGCTGTTTCTTTTTATGTACACTGCTCGAAAGAGGAAGAAGGTGAATTCAAATTGAGCAATTGTTACATTTGTGAAAAATCGGGACAAAATCAATGCGCTGGTTCCCACTACGCCGGACCGGCAGATTTGCCGGGCCGGTAAAACTGCCGGAAGGGCTAGTAGCTGTACAAGTTATATGAAGCTGTTCACATTATCCCGGATCCGGCATTTTTGCCGAGTCCGGCATTTTTACCGTGCGTTTTGTCACTACGATCGTCCGGTAAAAATACCGGACCGGAGCAATGTGAACGAGTTTGATCCGGTATCTGTACCCCGCTCGCAGCACCTATGCTCCCGTCGCCCCACCCGCGCTCCCCTCACGTCATTTTGCTCGCATTTTCTTCAGTAAATCGTCAAAAGTGGCTGCTGTCATTCGAAAATAGAATGTACCCAATGTTTTCTTTTATTTTGCCTTCTATTAAAATACCACCAAAACACAACAATTTCGTCGTCCATTGTGTGCACAGGTCCAAATTTAACTGAGCTGAGTACTCGGCTGTCCGAGGCTCCGGTGTAATGTGAACACTCTGTCCGGTGTCCGGTTTCCGGTAGATTTACCGGTCCGGCGTAGTGGGAACCAGCGCAATAGGCCTTCGGGACGCGGGACGATATCATCGAATTCGGGACTGTCCCGGGAAATTCGGGACGGGTGGCAACTCTGGGCACAACACTTTTTGTGATCCGAAAATTATTTTCCTGAGGCTATAATAATAATAATAATAATGATATTTATTTCCAAAAAAGTTACAATACTCATACATTAATGTAGTAACACAAGATATTACAAACAGAAATCATTTGGAACACTGATATGCTATGTGTTCTTAGTGTCCGATTCATGACTGTTTATAAAATCTTTTATTTACGAACTAAGTTCACGACCCTCACAAGATACACAATCCGTTGTTATTAAGAAAATGTACCAACTAAACGCAACACTTTTTTTTTCCAGAAATCATTTAAACGCGAGACTACTTACGATTGGCATCTCTACAATACATTAGTTCTTAAAATTAGAGGCGATGGCAGATCTTACCTGTTAAATATATCGTGTGAGGGGTACTATGATATCACGTGGAATGACATTTATCATTATGTGCTCTATACTAGAGGTGGACCATACTGGCAGATTGCAAAGGTTGGTTGAAAGTAAATAAAATATCAATGATCAAACAAATCTATATTTCATTACTGTGAAAAGTTGCTTTTGGGGTTCCGTACCTAAAAGTTAAAGTAAGACCCTACCACTAGGATTCGTGTCACCAAGTTTCATGAACCGTGATAGTTAGACAGTTGAAATTTTCACCGATGATGTATTTTTATTGCCGCTATAACAACGAATACTAAACGTAAAACTAAAAATGAAGTAAATATTTAATGAGCTCCAATTCAAGAATTTGTACTTTAACGCTTTTTTGCCTCGATATTAACAACGGCAACAGGCTTGCAATAATCGTACTCGACTCTACTAACTCGGCTAAGTGCAAGTCATAAAATCAAAAATCAAACAATTCAGTCAAATTCGCGCTTGGCCTATTCCTCTTAGCATCTGTTTATAAAACTTTATTCAAGCAGTTATTCTAATTTTTAGATACCGCTTTCAAAATTCGTTCTTGGTTCAAAAGGCCGTCTACAGGACAAGCAAACTAGAGTCAGGTTCGACAAAGTAACACATTTTGGAATAGCATGCGGAGACAAAATCAATGGAAGATTTAATCTAGAGATTGAATATGTTGGTAAGGATAGCTTTTTATTTTTCACTGTTAAATAATCTGTCAGTCGCGCTTCCAAGCCTAAACTTTAGAACCGACTTAAAAGAAATTTGGTACTCAGATAGTCTTAAGCCTGAAAGACATAGTCTGCTTTTTACCGCGATAATGGACGAACACGTGGGCGGAGCCGCGGGTGAATGCTAGTAAAATATAAAACAAATGTTTAGGACAGCTGACACTACGCGATCTGTTCTCAAACTAAGCAGAGCAGTACTACATAGACCTTTATTTGTGTATGTTATATTATGTTATACATACACATTCGAGTATAGAAAACACCCAAACTCGGAAACAAATATAATTATGTCGGTCATACAAATATTTGATCCGACCTGGGAATCGAACCCAACACCCTAGCACAACAGTCGCATACGCCACTGCGCCACCGAGGCTGTCGATATAATATGACGTGTCTGTGTTCAGTATATCAGTATAGTAATCATTGTTTTGTTTTATTTTTTCAGGATTAGAATTTGATCCGACACATGATGAGGAATTTGCATATGAAATGTATAAAACAGATAAATACATTGTTGGTGTATAAATTGCTTCTTAAAATTAAATTAATAAAATATGTACTATGAATTAATTTATACATTATTTATATACCTACATAAAGTCGTCACAAAATAAGAAGCTCGTTTTGACATTTGACATTGACATGCCGCATGTAAGAAATTGAAAAATCAAATTCATAATCCTATTTAATTACTATGTTACCCATACACTATCACAACGCGTATCATAAATAAGCATCAAGTTAACTTGATATTGAAAAATTGCACTCAAAAACACGAATTAATCGTATTAGTTACGCCACGATGACAATGTCAAACCGGGCTTCTTATTTTGTGACGACTATAGTTATTAAATTCATACTAATATTACAAATTCGGAAGTACATAACTCTACCTGTCACGCATCCGTGACTAAATCGCTGCATCGATTTCAATGAAATATGGCAAATCAAAGTGTGTCCAACACTTTGATTCTCGAGGAACGACATTAGCTACTTTTTACTGAAATAACTGGTGATCACGTAGACAACCGCGGGCAGTAGAGACGTGTCTACAAATTTGCTAGCGGCATCCTGGGGGCAACTATCATTTAGATAGCACAGTACATAGACGATATTTTAAATACCCTACATCCAATCTAGCAGACTAGACGTTAAGGAAAAAGAAAAGAGCATGTCGCTGAGCTCGACCTGGTCGTGATCTAAGCCACATTTCTCAATAGGGGTTTGAGAATCTAACTGACTTCGGCGTTACCATTATCTTTCTAGCTTTTAATCCCAAGATTATTTGTTGCCTCCCAAGGTGACTACTCTGCCTTCATTTTAGGTTGGTCCTCTGTGTGAGTGTAACTAGTACTGGCGGGTCGAGCCGGCCCAATGGTGCTGAAAGCAACGTGGCGCTATCTGCGCAATACTACAAAAGTAGGACACACTAGGCCGCCATAGTGTGGGTCCCCATACTGCTTACATTCGTAGTGAGTGTGGTGGCCCCCACTCTTGGATCAGGCAGAGTAGAGAAATTAAAAACTTATTGTATTTTAACGTATTTATACCTAGTAATGTAAATTTGTTTAAATTACTTATAATTAATAAAATAGTTTATTAAAAAGATTATATTTACGTTTACAACTACTTTGTCAGATTTCACTTCCTAATTCTGCACCTACCTCCTCATATTTCTACATCACCTGATGGTTGACGTGTAGAGAATTCCGCATGGCATTAAGTCCGTGTTCGTACTACATGTGCATTAAGTTTTAAAATAAATAAATAACTAAATAATGTTAATTAATTAGTGAACTAAATAGGTACGTGGTATAGAACTTATCCGAAATCAAAAAAATATTATCAACAAGCCATAAATAATGTCCTACTGCTGGGCTCGGATCACCTCTCAGGCGTCAGGAGTCTGGCAAGACACGTTCTAACTACAAAATCGTGTAATAGAATATTTTTAAGCTGCCCGAAGGACTTCACTTTTATGACTGTTATCTTATGATAACAACCGGGACCGTCTGCTTAACGTGAGCTCCGAATCACGGAAACGCTCCTAACATATCATGCCACAAAAGGTCATCCATCTAGGTTATGACTGCGCCGTCGTTGCTTACCCTCGGTGATTGTTTCCAATCACCTTAGGCCACTAGGTTATGAGTGCTTCTAAAAAGACACAAACAACACGCACTTCAAGAAACAATAACATATAAAACGTTTTTCAAATTGTTATTAAATGCGTTTACATAGTGATATGAAGAAGGTGACACACACCTCGTGATTCATCTAATTTTTAACTTAAGATAAGGTGAATCTTAATGGACCTTCGAATTCAGATCGCCTTCAAGATAGCGGAGGTCCGACGCAAGTCGCTCCATGGAAAAACTGGTGGGTAATACCGGTTGAACTAGTAGCCGACCCCAAAATAATTTTGGGAATATAAAGTAAGGTAAAGGTGACCTACCTGTCGATTAAAGAAAATGAATTTAGGACGTGTCATCGTCACAATCAGTTTCTGGAGTGGTATAAATAATATTAATTTAATATGATTTTTAAACTTAAGTTTAGTACAAATCCAGAAACGAAAGAAAAAACGATAAACCTAAAGAAAAGTTTAAAGTTGTTTTGTCCTTCCCTACAATATATATTAGTTATGAGCGTAAGATTTCCGGACGAAGTTTGCCTTCTCCCTTGTACTCCATATATAGTCATCTTTGCTTCTAGTTCATAAACGGCTGTAAAAAAAAGCTATCAAATAAACTGACATATAGGAATTTTTATTTATCTGTGGTGTTCATAAATGACTGATGTCATCGCCGTGATCATCGTTATTTTACTTCGTGTGATGTTTATTTAATTATTGAAATCATATAAGTCACTAAAATCTTATGAGAAGTGGTGAATGATTTTGGTCTTTGTTGATACCCGAGTGCATATAAGTTCGAACACATTGTGGTAGGTTAACATTTTCAATAACGCAAAATGTTACTTTGTTTCTATTCATTGCACCTTGCGTGGGATGTTGATCATTCCACATATTTTAGAGCTCTTTATGTACTTCCAGACGATAAATGTAATTGCATAAAACATTTCGATAAGATATGAACGTAATTATACCAATGAAGTGTGTTAGAGTCCATGATATAATTTGACACATTTATTAGTTCCATATTATTCGTAATGTATATTATTGTCTTTCAGGTGAGATCATGTGAAAACTTTTGATTAAATAAACTTATCGAGGCACAGTGCTAACAGTGTAGTACCATGTCAGGTACAGAGCAAAATATAGTGAACTCAATGCAGCAATTATCCGTGCAACCAAATAACAGTGGTCCTACTGAGAAACCCACTCAAGTTGTTACACCTGCTGTTAATAGAAGTCAGCAGCCATCAGCAGCAAAGGTGACTCCTGTAAAGGCTAATACAGTCTCACCTGCTATTGCCACAATAGACAGACTTCTGAGCCTAGGAGCTAACATTCCACCACCACCACCTGTCATTACACGGCCGTCAGACATGGATCCTCATACTATGGAGCAGTTAAGGGCTGTCAAAGAACTTCTTACAGCTCAAGAAGAGGAAGCTCAAAGCCTTAGAGATATCAATCATGAATTACGAGAAAGATTGGAAGAATGTGAAACGAAAATTAAAAAATTGACAGAGCAAAATGAAGAATATGCTGAGAAGGAGAAGTCACTTTCACAACGAGTTGCAGAAAAAGTACGAAACAATAAGCAAATGAGTGTTGTTATGGAGGAATATGAACGCACGATCTCTTCTCTTATTGGAGAACGTGAGGCAGAGTCTAAAAGGTGGATTGAAGAAAGATCTGATCTTGTAAGAGAACGTGATGATGCTGCAGCCCACTTAGCTTCTATGGAGCATGCATTTAATGATGTTCATACGAAATATGAACGGTGTAAACTTATTATTCAGGGATACAAATGTAACGAAGAAACTTTGAAAAAAACAGTTGAGGACAACAATGATGCCATCCAAAAACTAGAAGCAAGATATGAAACATTGCGACAACATGCCATGCAGCAACTAAACAAGGCCAATGCGGAATTAGACTCTGTAAAGAAAGCCCATCAGACAGAAGTTCTTAAATTAAATGCAATGTTAAAGAAGAGTGAAGTACATGTATCTTCTCTGCAAGAATCATTGTCTCAGAAAATTAAAGATAATGAGGAGCTCACAGCTATCTGTGATGAGTTGATCAATAAGGTTGGTTAATAATATTCTAATCATTTAACTCTATACTCATTAACTCTCATTTACAATACTAACATGCATCTTGTATTAAAATGTGGTTATATTTGTGTAATAATAACATTGTTACACAAAAATTGTAAACATACTTAAATAAAGCTAGTACTGTTACCAATATTCAAAAGATAATAATTATTTTTTTAATAACAGTATGTAGTATATTAATTTTAATGTACTGTGCAATCATTTTTCTATTTTTATTTTGTACAATTTTTATACTTATTAGCTTAAGATTTTACTATAATGTGACATTTGAACAGCGGTTTTTGTTTTCACTTAATTAATTTATTGGTGCCTGACAATGAGTGAATTGTGTGCATGTAATGTGCCCATTTAGAATGTCAATAATGGAATTATCATATTACGGAAAGCCTATTAGAATTGAACAATGCTTTTGTACTCATTTTAATGTGTTGTTTTCCTTAAATAATTTATTGTAAATTGTAATTGTTAACTTATCCAAAGATACGGTTGCAGTCCAGTGAATGTCTGGTTGGCCTCGAGGAGATTTGTGGTCAGAAAGAATATAATGATTATTCAGTAACTATGTAACTAGTTTCTTCTCACTTTAACCTAGCTGCCATAATTATTTTGAAATTGTCTTTATATATAAAACTTAGATATAAACAGCTATAAGCATGCTTGAGATATAATTTAAACTAATTTGATAATATTGTTTATGATTAGTATTAGCTCGTAAAGAAGTTATCATAAAGTGCAGGACCATTAGTTATGATCCTCTAGTCTTTGATCTTCAAAGATTTTATTACAGTTGTGTCGTTTATCAAAGCTTTGTAACAGTATAGAAGTAGATATAATAACTGGTATTAAATTAGTAATTTTGTAATGAGGTTCTATATGAACAGCTCTGACTAATTGCTAAGTCTATAATTTCAAGAGAAACAAAAACTTTTTTCACCTAATATTGCTTTTCAGCATACTGTAGGAATGAAAAGTAAATACCAAAAAAATACTTATATAAGTCATTTAAATGTAGGTATTAATCCAACAATTGGACTTTCAATTAGGTATATTTATTTTATATATATCTAATGTAGACATTAGTATGTGCCTTTTGAAATTAAACCTTCACCATCCATATCCATTCAGTCCAGTTTGATGATACTCATAAATACATTAACTACATTCATATTTCACTGGTTAATTTCAGTTATGTTTTTGCTAATTTATGTTAATTCAGAATATATTAACCAATTAAAATTAGTATCAGACAACATTCCACCATAATAATACATTCACATTAAAATGAAAAATTTAGTGCATTTGATAAATTTTCGTCAACATGGCAGTTTAATAATTGGCATGACCACTACCTGAAAATGTTGTTACGCCTAGAATAAGCTTAATTTAGTTATGATTTATTTAATACCTACTCTACATATTTTTATAACTTGATTTTTTTCGGTAAATTAACTACAATTTATTCATATAAATAGGATGAAAAAATAAATCATTTCCTTTTGTATATGAGTACTATTTATTTATTTTGAACTAAAAAAATACTTACCTATACCTACCTATTGTCTAGTGGTAAAGAGATAATAAATACAAAATGGTACTTTCAATAATATATTTACAAACTTTCAAAACATTAACATTAGTTAACACTTAGCTACAAAATTAAAATTTGTTTGGAAGACTATACATGTATAAAAATGATTATAGACAATGACATATATATGTATTTAAATGAAATTATCACTTGGACTTTCTGTTCAAAACTTTGTATGTGTCCTTACTAACTAAGTAACTCAAAGCTGAAACAATAGTAGAGGCAGCAGTCACGGCACATAGTGCATGCAGTGCTGGATGATCAACATAGCCAAACACTGGGGAAGCAAGAGTAGTACCGACCTGGAAGAGAATTGAAATCAGTCCATGAGTAAAATAATATGTGTGGCAATGGTACTGAATCTGTTGTTCGCATAACTCCTGAACTAAAAATGAGTTTGGTCTTGTCAAATGATGTTTTAAATGTTAAAGATAAATAGATAGATAGAAAACTCTTTATTTGTATACCATGTTACAGATTCACAATACAGAACAGAAATGCCTTACATTTAATGTACAAAGGGTAGCCTTATTGCTAAAAGCAATCTCTTCCAGGCAACCTTAGGAATAAAATGATTTGGAAAGACAGTAGTTGACTATAGATATCACACTAAAAATAGTCAATATCTAACTAGAAATACACACAGATACAAGAATTTGGTTAGTTACAGTAAACCCTAACAATAAGGAAAATATGTAACACTTACCAATAATAATTGTATAGCAGTGTTGAATTTGCTAATAGTTGTTGGAGCAAGCTGTGCAGTCGCATGAGTCACATCAAAGTACCTGCTTAAGGTTCTCTGTAAGGTAAGGCCAAGGTAAACCTCATTACTTATTCAATGATAACTCGAGTTTTAAAAAGTTAAGGTCTTTAAGTAAATGGTAAACAATTTCTAGCAAGTTTTTGTTATGTTTTGATTACTTAGGGGTACATTTATATATAATTACTAGCTGAATTCTGCAATGTTACCCGCGATTATTGTTGTGAATCGCGAGTACGCCGCAGAGCAAAGCTAATCTAAACAAATTTAACCTTAGTTACTTCTAAGGTAATCAGCTTTCTGCCAGTGAAAGTACCGTTACAATCTGTCCAGCCATTCCAGAGATTAAACAGAACAAAATGACAGACAGACAATAATTTTAAAAATAAATAAATAATATTTTTATGTTAGGACATGTATACTTTCATATGGCTTTAGTAAAACTCTGTTCATTTGATATTACATACAGATCATCATCATCATCATCATAATCAACAGCCGTTAACAGTCAACTGCTGGACATAGGCCTCTCCTTGAAAACACATAATGATACTCTGATTTAGTTTATTTCTATGGATTAACTTTTTTGTATTGAATTATATAATACTAGCTTTCGCCCGCGGCTCCGCCCGCTTAGAATGTTGGTTATCGCCGTAAAAAGTAGCCTATGTCCTTTCCCAAGTTCAGTTATATCTTCATACCAAATTTCATCAAAATCGGTTCAGTGGTTTAGGCGTGAAAGCGTAACAGACAGAGTTACTTTCGCAGTTTTAATATTAGTAGGGATTATATATTACATTTTTAAAGATAAAATTGTTTTGATTAATTACCCCTAATGTTTTTCAGTGACACTGCTTACTTACTGTTTCAAATAATATTTGTATAGGGCAAACATCACACAAGTTAATCTCTGGAAAGGCTGGAACTATTTAGACGAGATTTTCTGTGGCAGAAAGCTGATTACATATGGAGTCACTTAGGCTATTTTAATTAGACTTGACTTAGACTTGACCGCAGGGCATAGCTAGTCTTCAATAGAACAGGCTTGTCACAAAATCACGATTGTGCGACATCTACTGGACCAATTGGGTTGGTGACACTACATATTCTTCATTTATCGCTACACAGAGACAAAAATGTATGTATTAATTATTTTTTTGTACTTACAGGTTTTGGCAAACTTATGTATCTGATGACAAAGGCAGCTATAACTAAGGCAACATCTCTGCTAACTATGAGTAGTGTAAGAGGGAGAGGTATCAGGTTTTGATATGTGAGGGACACAAACAAAGTTGCAACAAGCACCTTGTCTGCCATGGGATCTAAGAAAGATCCCATCTTTGTTGACTGGCCTTTCCAGTTTCTTGCAATCCATCCATCTAACTGAAAATAATATAAATAGATTGATATACTCATATATCAGAGAATTATTAAAACCAAGTTTGTAGTGGCTGCTATAGTGTTTTACAAGATATATTTAACAATTAATATTTAGTATGTAAATCTTGAAAAGTAATTTACTCATTTTTAAGGATCAGTGTCAGAGTATTAGCAATCCACAGATAAAACTACTTGATTAAAATTTCTATATTGCAAGATTAGTAGTTACTCTGTAGTTTGGCCTGTATTCAATAGATGGCGCTGTGATATGATTTGTTACACAAGGTGTAGAATTCAGCACAATTTTCAAATAGGCACTATTAATTTTCAAATGAGCTTGTTTATTTTTATAATATTTAACTTGAATATTTTCTAATAATATTTGATTGTTTACTTGACTATAGAATGATGAAGGGTAACTATATACTATACTGATATTATTTTGGTGTCAAAAGATATGTTAGAATAGCCTGGGTGACAGAGACTATGCAGAAAATTATATCAAACAGTTTTACATGGAGGAGTTATAGTTTTTTTAAGTTTTTCTTGTTTATGTTCATAGTAAACTGTTACTCACCAGATCAGTAATTCCAGCACATGCTAATAAACCTAGAGCTAAATAATATTGTTCTTGAATTATAGCATATCCCAAATATGGGGACATTGCTATTCTAGTTATACATAATATATTTGGTATTGTGTAAATATTTTCTTTCTGAAAAGAGATAATACATAAGTTATCAGATATCACCTTATCTATACTGGAATAATAACAGAAATTGATTGAAAAATAGTACTAAATTTTGGATAAAGAAAGTTATAAAACTATATAATTATAATTGAATTTGGCATTGATGTTGAAGATGTCGTGAAACATTCAATATTTAAAATATGGAGTGGAATATTCATTATTTGAAATAGTGTAGAACTTTCATTGTCGAGAGATAAACAAAGAAAATTTTACAATATCTAAGAGGTAATAGCAGAATCTATAATAAAACTAAAATAATACTTGGGAAGTACTTAAAAAAGCCTGTGTATATAGAGTAGACCATAAGGTCTAATCTATCACTGTACCTACTGAAATTCATCTAAATCGGTTTACTTAGTTGTGAAACTGTGAGAGACAGACTTTCGAATTTATAAAATGATTAAGGATGTAGTCTATGTAGTAACATAGACCTCTTACCTCTATTACATCTTCAATTCTTTCTTTTATTTTACCTTGTGTTTCAATTATATCTTTAATAATGTATTCTTTTTGTACTTTAAACTTCTGGCTAGTTATTTTATTCTGTTCCTTTAGATCCCTTACAATTTCTTCACTCTTTTGTCTAATTTTATGTTCAGCATCTTTCAAGAGCACCTTTTTGTGATCCAAAGCATCTTTTATATTCTTTTCTAAGGTAACAAATGGTTTCTTTTCGTCAGAGGAATATAGAGATGATATAAAAGAAAGTTTTGTAGGATGTTTTATTTGTTGTTGTCGCCTGTTAGATAGAATTGTTAGATATTCTCGAATTGAGATACTTGTGTGCGGTCCATGGAACCGGGATAAAAACGAGGCGTTTTTCACAAAACTACATCGTGCTAGTAGTTTCATAGTAATGATGGTCAACTATAAGAGAGTAACCAAATGTAATATATAGGAAAATATTATTTTAAACTTTTTTTGGTTATACCCTTTTCCTTTCCATTTCCAGTATGACAGTATTGACAGTTATACGTCCTATGACGTATGACACTAGTGATGGGCCATAAACGACATCGAAATGTCATCAGCGATTATTTCGATTGTTCTATCCCTGTGGACTCAAATCAATAGGTGCTTTTGGAGCTGATTTGGGCGGTTTTCAAAATTTTGCTCAGGACTATTTTGCCGTGTCCTACAAGTTTGACCATTGATTAAAAGGCAAAAATGTAGGAAGTGGGTATCAAATTATTTTACGTTAGGGTAAAATGTTTAACTTACTGTAAAAAAAAGATAAACTTAAGACTTAAACGGAAAACATATTTTAATATTTATTAAAATACCAAATATTATCCTACTTTTTTATGTGTCCTTCATCATATCCTGGATTTTGATTACGTATTTTGGAGAATATATAAGCTATATTTGGATATGGGCGTTTTTCAAAATTTTGCTCCGTTACGTACAGGATGTCCATTTATTTTCATAACAAAATTTTAAATAAACGATGAAATGTAGACATTTACAATGAACTAAGGTTTAAGAAAAACCTCAATCAAACAATGTTAAATGAGTATAATTTCTATTTAATGTATTATTATAGTGAGGGTTGCCAATACAGGGGTCTTGTACGTTACATTTTCATTCAAAGTAAATAATAACTAAATCATATCAAAGTTAATCAGCTTTATTTATAATTAATCAACAACATAAAATTCTTCTAAAATTTAATACCACTTTGTGGAAACTTGCCTCTTAGTGCTGTTTTAAATATAAAATATGTCTTGTACGTAACTAAATGGCACTCTGGACTATCAAACTTTGTGAATAAATAACTATTCTGAAAGACTAACATTAAAGGTAAGTTTTTTTAAATACAATAAATAACAAAAAGACATATAATATATATTAACAAACACATAACTTCCAAAGGTTTTTTCATAAAAAAATATAAACTATAACAGCCAAAACAGGACAGTTACGTATGTAGACAACAGTCGTTACGTTTAGGAACTCTAAAGCTATGTTTACAACGAGCACAATTTCTAGTCATTTTAGAAACAATACAAATATTATTCAACACTTCAAAAACGTCGTGATGTGACATATTATTTAAGTCACATCACTTACTGTACTTATTTCTATAAAATTAGTCAATATCACAGACTGTTTTGATTTGAGCATTTATCTAACTATTTAGTAAAAATATATTTTACAAAAAACTTAGGGGATTCAAGTCTATCTCAGTTTCATTTTCACATTATGTAGGTAACAATACTTCTCTTACAAAAAAATTCAACAGATACAAAAAAATGTCAAATAAGTAGTAACAAAAATAAAATAGGGAACCAATAAGTAGGTAATTCTGCGTGATTGTTTGGTCTTCTTTTAGAGTATTTTTTTCATTTTCCAATAGCTCAATCATCTTTGTGTTTAGTCTCTAGGTGAAATCTATTTTTACTTAAACTACTAATAGCTAGTTTTTAATGTCCTTTGATATCTTTTATAATTTCGGTAATTCAATCTCTGTTTTTTCTTCAATTTTGTATTATCTTGCATCTCTGGCACTGTCACTGGAACAGCTGGCTTAGTATTATTTACTTTTTTATTTTCCCTTTTATTCCTTTTTTGTTATCTCCAAATTTTCCGTCTTTTTTCCTTTTCTTCCTTATTTAGTTCACTTACCTTGGGTTTATGTTCTTCAGTCTTTCGACTTCTTTCTTTTTATATTTGTTGTTTTATTTTTTTATTTTATATTGTATTATTGTTTTATTTTATTATTGTATTATTATTGTTTTATTTTTATACTAAAAACGTTACGTACTGGACTCGTAAAGATGCGTTCATACTGTCTTGTGCAATTTAATATAAATTAAAAATATAATCCACCCAGAGAGGTAAACTCATTACCTTTATAGGATCTAGTCACCTCATGGTGAGCAGGTTTCCTTATTATGTTATAAATATCCTATTTAGACTAGCGATAAAGAGGGTGAACCCTAACATTCCTCACATCCTCGGCACTTCCTTACAAATTAATTTATTCCTACTCAGGTAAATTATGCCGTTGACTGGTGCCGAGAGAGACAAAAACAACGGCGATATGGACAAAAACAAAGAAAATGAAGAAAAATACAACAAATATAAAAAGAAAGAAGTCGAAAGACTGAAGAACATAAACTCAAGGTAAGTTAACTAAATAAGGAAGAAAAGGAAAAAGACGGAAAATTTGGAGATAACAAAAAAGGAATAAAAGGGAAAATAAAAAAGTAAATAATACTAAGCCAACTGTTCCAGTGACAGTGCCAGAGATGCAAGATAATACAAAATCGAAGAAAAAACAGAGATTGAATTACCGAAATTATAAAAGATATCAAAGGACATTAAAAACTTGTGAAAGGTTAAAGAAAGTTATCAGTAGTTTAAGTAAAAATAGATTTCGCCTAGAGACTAAACACAAAAAGATGATTGAGCTATTGGAAAATGAAAAAGTTTCTCTAAAAGAAGACCAAACAATCACGCAGAATTATTACCTACTTATTGGTTCCCTATTTTATTTTTGTTACTACTTATTTGACATTTTTTTGTATCTGTTGGATTTTTTTGTAAGTTAAGAAGTATTGTTACCTACTTAATGTGAAAATGAAACTGAGATAGACTTGAATCCCCTAAGTTTTTTGTAAAATATATTTTTAAAATGCTCAAATCAAAACAGTCTGTGATATTGACTAATTTTATAGAATTAAGTACAGTAAGTGATGTGACTTAAATAATATGTCACATCACGACGTTTTTGAAATGTTGAATAATATTGTATTGTTTCTAAAATGACTAGAAATTGTGCTCGTTGTAAACATAGCTTTAGAGTTCCTAAACGTAACGACTGTTGTCCACATACGTAACTGTCCGGTTTTGGCTGTTATAGTTTTTATTTTTTTATGAAAAAACCTTTGGGAGTTATGTTTTTGTTAATATATATTAAATTTCTTTTTGTTATTTTTTGTATTTAAAAAAACTTACCTATAATGTTAGTCTTTCAGAATAGTTATTTATTCACAAAGTTTGATAGTCCAGAGTGCCATTTAGTTACGTACAAGACATATTTTATATTTTAAACAGCACTAAGAGGCAAGATATCACAAAGTGGTATTAAATTTTAGAAGATTTTTATGTTGTTGATTAATTATAAATAAAGCTGATTAACTTTGATATGATTGAGTTATTATTTACTTTGAATGAAAATGTAACGTACAAGACCCCTGTATTGGCAACCCTCACTATAATAATACATTAAATAGAAATTATACTCATATAACATTGTTTGATTATGGTTTTTCTTAAACCTTAGTTCATTGTCAATGTCTACATTTCATCGTTTATTTAAAATTTTGTTATGAAAATAAATGGACATCCTGTACGTAACGGAGCAAAATTTTGAAAAACGCCCATTTATCATTATCACATTCGATTCTATAGTTTATAATTTTTTATTAAATTTTAGTTTTATGTGCAAACATCGAAACGCTGAAAGACACAATTGATAATAGCAACATTCATGGTTTTCTGACACTTTCTCTGACAGTGATAAATTTAAAACTGACAGCTGGACCAGATTATTGTAGCGTAAAGTTTTCGTTGTCTTTGTACTTTGTTATTGTCTGTATTTGTTGTAATATTAGTGGAAAAAATATAACCCGTACTGTGGTCAATTTCTTTTCTATGTCGTAAGTATTCCCATAATTACCAAATATCATTTTGGACCTTAATAAAATTAATCATCCCCATAATAAAATAAAACTATCTTAATTTTCAGCTGTTGGTATATCGAAATTTTGCAAAATATTTGGGATACAAATTTCCTCTATGATGTAGATTTCGGTTGTTTAAATTCTCTCATTACCTAGCCTGGACAATACTCCGACCGAAATTCCAACTAGAATGCCATATTGATGGTTTATCGTACAATATTAAAGTAGGAAATCATTTTGTTATTTTTTGTCTAAGAAATTAGGTGAGCCACGAAATTTTTTATTTGTCAAATAGTTTTTTATTAAAATAAATATATTCATACATACTTTGTTCATAATAACATTATTATTCTGATGTTTAAAACAAAGCATAATGAGAATATAGACAACATAACGTAAATGGTGCCTCATAGCAACAAGCAAATTCAAACTGGGACCATGTCAATGACTTGTGACCTATGGTTTGTGTACTAATGATAACATAACATAATTATTTGTTTACCAAACATGATAATGCCTAGCATATCTAGCACAAATTTCATAAGTAGTATAGAATAGTAATATATAGTTCACATATAGAATAGTATTTTGTTGTATGCAGCTCAAAGTCAATTATTTGTTGATCAAGGCTATACAGCTGTGTTAAATATGTCTCTTAATATTTTCAAAACATTGAGAGACATTTTCCGAAATTTAGAAATACATTAAACATTGATTTTCATTGAGATGTATTTGTTTTATCTTAAAATTTAAAACAAAGGTTCATTAGAAATTTTATTTCTCATTTTTAGCATAGTTCAGTGTAAATATTAATCGAAAATGACTTAATCCAATAAAGTAGACATTAGAGTAATATGTTTATGTATTTGTATCAGTTGTCTAGTATCCATAACAAGCTGTGCTTAGTTTGGGACTAGATGATGTTGTGTGTCAGATGTCCTAGATGTCCGAAATATTCCATTTTAGTATGTGCACACATACGATACGCAGACGATACCACTCTCCTGGCAGCGGATGAGTCTGAGATGCTCGCTCTACTGAGCAGAATTGAGGTAGCCAGTCAGGATCTAGGGCTTGGAACTAACAAAGCCAAAACTAAAGTCATGGTGATTGACAGGACTGGTAAACTGGAACTCACGGGGTCGCTTAAACTTGAGGTGGTTGAGGACTTCGTCTACCTTGGTTCCAACATCAGCAATACCGGATCATGCGAAAAAGAAATAAGGAGACGCATTGGCATGGCCAAAAGTGCAATGTCCGACCTGGATGGGATTTGGAAAGACCGTAACATCTCCAAGAGAACAAAAATAAAATTGGTACAAACCCTCGTCTTTCCAATATTCCTTTATGGTGTCGAGGCCTGAACGATGAAAGCGGCTGACCGTAGGCGCATTGATGCCTTCGAGATGTGGTGCTGGAGAAGACTACTGCGGATACCCTGGACAGCTCACCGCACCAACACCTCTATCCTCAAGGAGCTTGCAATCTGTGAGCGCCTGTCATCCCTGTGTCTCCGTAGGATCCTGGGATACTTCGGCCATATTGCGAGGAGGGCCGATGATAGCCTCGAAAGGTTAATGGTGACTGGCAAGATCGAAGGGAGGAGACCCAGAGGCCGCTGCCCGTTGCGCTGGACAGACCAAGTTGGCTCCTTTCTCGGATGTTCGATCCATGCTGCTCTGCATGCTGCCCGGAACCGACACAAGTGGCGAACCGCCATTCACAAAAGTTTAGCAAGTGAGGGTCACGACCCTCAGAACTGAGGAGAGCGACGCAAGGAGGAGGAGGATGTGCACACATTACGCCATTTAGTCCCTAACTAAGCATAGCTTGCATTATGGGTACTAGACACCAATATGAATTCACAAATATACTTTTTTTTTGTAAATACATATTACACAAATATTTGATCCGACCCAGGAATCGAACCGTCGCATATACTATCACTGCACCACCAAGGCAGTCAAATTGTAATCAAATAATAATTGTTATTTTTTGTTTTCAGGTCAAAAAGTAATCAAAATGAAGGAAGAAGAATTAACATACATATTAAAATTGCTTGATAAACTTACACCAGAGATATATGATGTAAGTTAAATTTAAAAATAAACCATTTATAAACTTTAAAACAATATTTTGTACTCTAAATTGTATTTTTTATGCAGGAAATTATACAGTGGCATTATAACATAGAAGAATCGAAACCATGCAAAGAATTCAGTAAAGACACTTTAGAATTTTTTAAGAATAATTTAAGAAATAACCCAGTCACAACAACTACTTTATTGTTATACATTCAAGAAAATGCTGTCCAAAACAATGAAAATTTAAATGAAATACAGCATCTGTATTTAGATAGTCTAAAACATGAATTAAGTGAAATAAATTCCGTAGATAGATTATTGACACTCTTATCGTTAGTGCGATGGAATGACAATTTTTTGCCAGAATTCACAAATCAAATTCTTCATCACATATCCGAAGAAAGTTTTAGACAATACAGGAAGCAAATCTTGCTGAGTCTTATACCTCATGGAACACCAGACCTGTTGAATAAATATTCTGAATTTATCCAGAAAAATGAACCACAAAAGGAATTTAAATTAACACCCGAATATATGATTGAACTATGTTACCAAGATAGAACACATTGGCTTTTGAAAGCAGCCCTGGTTTACAAGCAACAACTCCATGACATGAAGAGTGTAACATTCAAGATTAACAACTTTACCAAACAAATTCTTATTATGGTGCTAATAGATTTAACTAATAGTCCAGAAACATTTGATCTAACTTCTTTGGTGCATCAATTGTCAAACATATTCTCTATTCTTGACACATACACTACTGCTGATGACCAACTGCAATTTTATATAACAGAAGTTAAAAGAGAACTGACTATTATCAAATTTTGTTTAGAAAACAACTGTAAAATTATGACAACTTCTATATTCAGCCAAGTTTTAGCACAAAGTGCTTTGGGTGTGATATCTCAGGTATGTAGGCTATCAAAAGTAGATAGATATAAAGTCTCTAGACTTTTAAATACAAACAATGATTTTATAGCAGAGTTAAAGTCACTAAAAAAAGGTCATAAAAAGAGTCTCGATTCAAACTGGGATGTTATGACTTATAACAGTTACTGTGCTATTACGAAAATTATTGATACTGTAGTGAACTCTTCCGAAGGGCTTGAAGGTTCTCAAGACACTGTATCGTCATTGGATGAAGTGAAAAGACTAGTTCTATCAATTCAACCTTTGCAAAACTGTATTGAAGTTATTGAAAATATTTTTTCATGTCTGTTTCTAAGATATGAGTATTTTTCATGTCACGAACACAGTCAAGACTATCCATGTGGGGCGCACTCTGATTGTTCATATTTTTATTCAAAAAATCAAAATAAGAACTCCAAAAATAGTGGCAGCAGTAATGCTGGATTTATGTGTAACTCATATACTACTCAGCTTGTGTTGAATACTTTGAAACTATGCTTAGAGAAATTGGAAGAAAATTTTGAGGTTGATGATAGCGAAACTTCTCTGAGACTAAAGAAGCTAGTCAAAGTAGTGAATCATTCTATATGGAAGCTACAGTTGGTGTCAACACTCTCTCCTGACACTAGTCCATTACCACTGAAGCTATGTTTAGATTATGTGGAAGTAGATGACAGTAGTGACGACGAAAGTAGGGAGTTAGAATTAAAAGCTTTCCGGAAAAAACCAAAGTCAAGAAAAAAGAACAGTAATGCTAAGCATGAGACCGACCAAGTTATGTTTGCATCAACTGTGTCAGACGAAAGTAAGTTAATAATATTTTATATCATAAAGTACACTAATATAATTTAACAATGCTTACGATGTTAATGTAATTTGTTTTTAAACTAGTTTTGGGAGAAGTTAATGTTGCTACCTGAGCCATATGGTGTTAAACGCGGATGTTGTTGTGCCTTTACAACAACAACAGCATGTTAAGCCGCGGGCCGAGGCTAGTTTAAAAGGGTCGCCCGCATTAATCCTTGTATTATCATATATCATATATCTGGAAGTTATGGCAAAATCGGTAGAGCCGTTCCAGAGATTAGCCAAAAAAAACAGACAGACCAATTAAAATTAAAAGCTTTTGTGAAAAAGTGTCTGTGTGGTGTCGGATTAAGAATACTGAGTATCATCACCCCTTTACATCCCGCGGGTGTCGTAAAAGGCGACTAAGGGATAAACTACGCAAGACAACATCAATGCAAAGAGAAGGAAAACTTGAAACCAACCCTATACCAACCCGTCTGGCCAGCATGGTGTAGTAGGCCAAAACCTCATTTCTAAGGAGAGGCCTATGTCCAGCAGTGGACTGTTGAAGGCTGTTGATGATGATGATGATGATGTGAAAAAGTACCATTATATACTTTGATATTATCATCACCAGCCTATCGCAGTCCACTGCTGGCCAAATGCCTCTCCTACCACTCTGATCGGTTTTCTCTTTTATATAAATTTTGTTAAGTTGTTTATTTGAAAGTACAGCCTACACAAATTTTAGTTATGTAGCTTAATATAATTATAAAATATTGTGATAACTTAAATGTGTGCTTAAATTTCAGCATATAGTTCAAAGAAAACCAATGGCATCGACTTCATATCTATCATGCTGTCGAAACCTACAAGCCTTGTTGCCCTAGCACTTTACCATAATGATTTCTCCAAAGCAAATCAGATTTTAGAGGTAAGTAAACTGAAATACTTATTTAGTTAATTAATTTGCCCAATTATCTCCAAACCTATTAAAACGCATATTAATTTTTTTTAAGAAATGTTAAATAAGAATCCTATAACCCAGAGATTTTGCGAATGCACAAATGAGAGTTGGTCTCTAAGACGCAGAAGTGGAACGGTGCTCGACGTAGAAAATAATAAAGAAATATAGTAACTAAAAATCGTCCTTAAAAATTCAAGCTAATAAAAAAGGTGTAAAAAAACATCAATTCTGATATTTCATTTATTATATTTGAAAATAAATAGGTTAAAAATTTGATTGAGTAAATTATTTTAACATACTGAAAATAATTTACTCAATCAAATCATTATCACGATCTAATTTACTAAAAAGTGAGATTCAAACTATAAGTAAGATTCAAATTTATGTGACGTTGTATATGTGTATGTGATTTGCAAAATTATAAGGCAACGATAGAAATATTCCGTACTTGTCTTGAGGAATTTTTTGCTGCAATTTTGAAAGAGATGTTTATTGAAAAGTTTATCAGCTTATTAAACATGGTCTTTAACGTAGTACAAATAATTTTTTAAGGCCAGGGCGGCCTTTAATGTTTCACAATTATTGTTTTATTATTTTTCAAAAGAGTGTAGGTGTTTTTGCATTTGGAAATGTTATCGGCTACAAACCTTGAAAAAAAAAAATACACTTCGTCAACTGTAGTTTAAATGATATTATCAGATAATTCGTACGGCGATATCAGTATATCGATCCGTTAATTAGTTTTAAAAAAATGATCGAATTCCTCATAAGCTTCTTTCTCTCTTTCGCTAGGATCGTAATGCACATCACCCTTCTTTGTCTTGAATATTCCCGGGGGATTCGAAATTAAAAACTTTTTAGCCGCTTCTGTAGTTTGGTGAGGTTTGAATAACTTGCAAAATAAACAGCAGCAACACCAACCTGCGTACATAACTATAGTTAATTATAATTTAATAATAATATCTAAGTGGCTGAGCTCCACGGTATTACGAGCGTTTGTTGCAGTTGAGCTAGTCTAAAAAAATTGTTTAAATTATTTCTTATGTCATCATCAGAGATCGGAATTGGGTGTGTGAAAATACCTAAAGTTTGCAGCGGGACATAATATGGAGCTGTTACAACCACTTAAGTTAAACCGGGTTTGAATTTTACCGGTTTAGTTTTGTTTTTTTTTACATGTTCCTTACCTTTGAAACACCGAACTATAAACATTTACAAGCTGCTAATACAGTTCTAAATAAATTTTCTGCTAATACAGTTCTAAATAAATTTTTGTTTTGTACTTTTCCGGTCAAAATTTATTTATTCTTTTAGTCCCAATTGTTCTTTGTCGGTCAAACACAGAATTTTATATATCTGCAAAATGCTAATGCGGTTTTAATTTCTTTTTTTGATCTGTATCTTAAGTCAAAAAGTTTTGCTACAGGTTGATGCAAGGAAAACGAACATTTTCGCGTCTTTACATAGTTTTGAAGTCGGCTTTTTTTTAAATTATTGAACCTGCACTGCATAAAAAAATAAGTTAAAAACATTTATTTCAATTGCAAGAACAGTGGTTGTAACAGCTCCATATTATTATTGCAAACTTAATGCAAACTTTAGGTATTTTCACACACCCAATTCCGATCTCTGGTCATCATCTATATGCTGCTAACAAACAGACTGATAAAAAATTAAAATTTGCTTTGCTGGTGTATATACCGTAGATATTTTCATTTATACATTTAGTAAAAACTTCATTTGATATTATAAACAGACACTACGATTTGATTTATTTGTATAGATGAATCATTTTCAATTTAAATATCAAAGTGTCAAGTACCTCGAGTGCACCACAATGGTATCGCGATAATCAAATACACCAAGAACCATATTTGAAAGATCCTCCACAGGCGATACGCAATGTCTATTTTATGTCGGCTTTGAGTTTTGTAATCTTTCAGTAAGCCTTTCAGTGCTACTATCCCAATACTGTTGTTATAATTGATATCTTGGTGTCGCGGTAAAAAGATTTTCTTCAAAGAATTCATAACGCCATAATCTGGTATTTCTGGAAGGCAGAATGCATTGTTATTATTTGTTATATTTTGTTGAATTTTTACTTTTCGAAGATTAAATTAGTTGACGGTATATTTGAGAACACCTAGCTTCCCAATAACGACTAGGACAGACCGACTGCTTGACGTACTCTCTCCCCGGCACGGGGTCAAAACACCGCCTAACTTCCATACTCCGGGCTGCTATTATTAAATTTCTTGTAAGAAAAACTTAGGATTTTAAAATATTGCTTGGTTTTCTATGGTTTTTTGATCTACTTTATGTTGGTTTATCTACTTATTATTGTCATTAAAAATTAGGATATTAATTTTCTTAAATTTTAGTCGACAATTTGTGGATTGAATGAATACCCAGCGTGGAAGTGTGTCTTGAATATATTCAGTCCATCCTATAGAGCTCAAACTACTCACCTGTCGTGTCTTGTATACCATCATTTTCGGCTTGTTCGTAATATTCATTTAAGAAATCGTTGTAATTGTATTCAAGTTCATTTTCTTTTCCAACCCCTCTTTTCTTGATCGATTGTGTACTGAGCTTTATAATAGATAAAAATGCAAACGTAATAATTATTAAAGTACCTAGCTTTCAAAATAAAACGTTATTGACAATTATACAACTGCCTGAGTGGTAGCACCGGTGTGCTTAAGGTCTGGCCGGTCTGGGGTTCGATTCCCGGGTCCGGACTATGTATGTTCTTGTATTTGTGTGATCCAAAATATATTTATTTCGGAGTTTGGGTGTTTTCTATGTATAATATGTGTGTATTTACAAAAAAGTATTTATAACAGTTGTCTAGTACCCATAATACAAGCTCTGCTTAGTTTGGGACTACATGGCGTTGTGTGTAAGAAGTCCGAAATATTAATTAGTTATTTATGTATATTCATTTAAAGATATTTAGTTATTATATTGTAAAATATATCTCAAAATGACAGCATTGGTGCTGTTATTTCTTTGGTTAGTGCGAGGCCGGAGGTTCAGCACTAGGTCGCCATATTGTCGGTTAGCGCACTGCATTTTCTGTACCCACAGTGAGGAAGGTGACCACCATGCTTAGATTTTACCCATGCTCTCGATCAGGCAGAGTAGAGTCACTTTGGCAGGCTTAGATATAAATAAACTCTTTTCTTACAAAGACTGTAATCTCTTTACAGTTACTCGGCTTTACGCAATTCAATTACACATATTCTTTAATCCAATCACACACACCTTTGACTTTTAATCGCATTGTTTTGCAAAGTACTTCTGTATTTGTATTTATTTATAGCTTAAAATTATGTAAGAATAATATTTTTGCGGAATCAATGTTGACTGTTCAGTTATCTAAAGTCGTAAGTACATTGACTTTAATATGAATGTATAGCGCCAGCTGTGTTCATATTCGATGCGGTCATTAATTGTTTCTTTGTATGAAACAACGGAGCAATTAATCAATACCTAATAAATTGATAAATATGAAAGAAAGCAAATTGTGACCCATACTGTTCATTTTGACGATAAGATCATTTTAACAGAAGAAAACGAACTTATATTTGTTACCGGCACTCATAGAATCCCTAGGGATTATAAAGAATATCTGCTGGTCCACCGGCAATTTGTAAAATGTACATAATAATGCCTGCATTTATCAATGTTAAGTATTTACATATAAGATGGCGGGCAAATGAAACATCTTTGTTTGCATCATGTCAACTTAATTCAGAATTATGTAGGTTAGGTTAGAACAGTCATCAATGCCAGATACGAATGATTCAACAACAATAGAGGGTCTATTGTTGTTGAATCATTCGAATTAATGTTCAAGTTAAACTGTAGTATACTGTGACAACTAGAGAATAAGCGTGAAAGATCTTTAGTACTAAGCATTTTTTTAAAGCTACTTCTGGTAGCTCATTGGCAAAGATGTATCTAGCTCGTGAAGTGCCCGTGTGCAATTATTACTCTAGCGGCCTTTAGGAAGCGCGCAGGTTAACTAAAACTAAACACCGCTAAGCCCGTGTGCACCGCACACCCTGCACTATAGATATACACGCCCCTGCTCATTGGTTAACTCTGTCATAGTGTAGGTATTCGAAAGGTTCTTTGCGGGGCTTTTGATAGAAGCTTTAACTCGACAGCTGCATGACATGCACTACGAAATATGTTTCTGCACTAATCATGCTCAAACGCATGTAATATACTTACACGTTTCACGTCCTTAAATATAACCTTATCTTTTTTAGTACTTGTTTTCGTTTTCAAAGAAATATCCCACTTGACCTTTTTCTTTGTACCTCTTTTTATGATCATAGGTAATTTGGTTTCTCTATCATCCAAATTCATGTCATTGGTTTTTAGTAATTTGTTATACTCAACACTTGCTAATCTGTAATAAATGATTTTTTTACAATATTCCAATGACAGGTAGATTGTTAGTATGACAAAAGGTTTGACCGTTACTAATCTACCATAAATGTAAAGCCCCTATTACTAGTAGTGACGCGGTTCTACCAGGGCGATTCTACCCTCTCACAGAAGACCAACCAACCATTCGTACAAATGCATAGGCCTGTAGTTAAAAGTATATGCAAATTATAAGATGCCAAAGTTTTAATGATTTCTAATAGAAAGTTTTCACTTTTTAAACTACAGTTATTGTTTTTAAAATCCCACTTCTATGTTAGTATTCATTTTAAGACATAAATATCAGCGTTTTAATGACATGACCAATCACAATGTTAGCAAAAAAAATAATCGACAAATTCGTCTGCGTCCATCTTCATTCATCTAGTTCTGTGACACAGGGTTTCCCTACTACAGACACACTCAACCAGTATTGTACCCATACTAAAAATTGTACTTAACTATCTTATCCATCTACATTTTCGTAATAATTTTTCTTTAAAATTAAAGTTACTCCTTATAACATCTTATTTGTCAGTGAAAGTCCCTTATAAATTCGGTAGAACTATTTCAAACAGCCGAAACAAAAAGTCAGGCCAAAATGTTAAAAATTGATATTTCAGTACAATTACCTCTATGCCTTCACACATACTGCAGCAAAATCTGTTAATTTGAAACTACAAACAGACACTTTAATTTTATTTCTAGTATAGATGTGTATGGCGAGAGAAACGATGACATACCGAGAAGTTGAGTGAATGTAATAATAGACACTTGAATATTTTAATTTACACAAAATATTATTTGACGAGCCTATTGGTCTAGTGGTTAGTGATCTGGCTAATCCCTAAGTCGTGGGTTCGATTGCCACCCAGGAAACATTTTTGTGTGATAAACACGATCATTTTTGTTCTGTGTTTGGGTGTAATTTACCTATAATACGTATGCACCTCGGGGTATAAAATAAATAAATAAATATTTTCCACATAATCTAGTCCCAAATTAAGCAAAGCTTGTAGTAGACAACCGATTTATTATATGATTAAAATGTTTTTTTTATAAATATTATTAGAT
The DNA here is from genome assembly GCA_932526445.1 of Phragmatobia fuliginosa. NCBI lineage: Eukaryota > Metazoa > Arthropoda > Insecta > Lepidoptera > Erebidae > Phragmatobia > Phragmatobia fuliginosa. The sequence goes on along the minus strand of OW052074.1, from coordinate 8,775,089 downwards.
TTACTTGTCAAAACCGCTGAAAAGTTTTTGATCGACATTGAACTCATTTAGTTGATTTTTCTCAATCATTTCATAATCATCTTCATTGATTATAAGATCAACTTTGTAATCAACGTTGTCTTTTAAATAGACATACGTATTTCTTAGAACGAAACCGTTTGTACTTATCATATTACATAAAAATATTATGAGTAACATTTGCATGAATTGTTATGAATTTGACTTGACAGTTGACATTCGGGACTTTATGAGTAGAGTTATTTTTTTTCAGAACTATTAATTAATGGTTGAACCTTTTTGACTATTTTCTAATGCCTTAGTACTTAGGTATAGCAGTAATAAAACTGGTCTCAGTGTGTTTGACAATTTATCAAAGTTTGTTTTATTTATTTCAAGTTACACTTCGGCACGTATAGCCTAACACAACCAACCAGGTGGGTCTTCTGTGTGAGGGTGGTACTTCCCCGGTTAGGCTATACGTGCCGAAGTGTAACGTGATGAATTTGCAATGTCTGCATCACAATGAGGAAGGTGACACTTAGTCCTGTATTCTCATGCTTTCCATCTGGCAGAGTAGAGACACTTTGGTAGGCCTAAATGTATAAAAAAATACATTATTGGTTAGCACAAGGGCAATAAAAAGTTGATGTGATATTGATCACATCTATATGTTAGAGAATATTCTGTAACATATCGGCGTAAGATAATGCAATGACTGCCATTGATAGGACATCATTTCAACGTTGCGACGCCGTTTACTTTTGTAAATGAGGTTGCAACACAAAAAACGAGCAAAATCACTTTCTTGTGAAAGAGTGAATAATGCTTTTATAATGGTACGTTCACAGTAAATTCCTTAATTTTGAATCTTTTTGCAATTATATTAGATATTAGCTGTTACTTTTTTTAATAATATTTTTTTTGTATTCCAGATGTTCGATTTAGCGGATTCTGAAATAGCCACGGAAGTGACATTTACAGAACAATTACGTAACTTGATAGCAAAGATTAAAAATATAATTTATTATAGAGACGATACTCGCTATCCAACCAAAGAACTGTCAGCGCTGTCAGTTGTATCGACCGAAGTCATGGGTCTCGTGGAAGGTTTCCTAGCCTCGAACAGGGCGCCAAATTCTTTTGACATCATGGAATTGAGTGCACGCCATCCTCACTTACAGTTATATAACCATCAAAATGCTCCATTCATAAATGCTGTAGACATTCTCCTAAGTAGCGGTCTTAATAGAGAAATCACATACGGCCTAATCAACGTCGTTGAGAGAAAACTCGCAGAAGTTAGAAGCTGCACTGACATCGCAGCGGTTAAAAAGAACAATTATATTCGATTCATCGAAGATATAGCGAGCGTGACGTTCGAAATATTTGGCAACACTGAGAAGTCGTTTGACTTTATCGATAATATTTGCGGGTTGATTACTGATTGCCGTGTTCCTATTCGACATAAGGAATTTTGTAAGTTGAACCAATTAGCTAAGGAATTGAGGCAGTCATGTGAAGACTTAACCGATGTTGTGTATCAAAATGAGTCGATCGAGCTTGATGCGAATTTATTACAAAAGTATCATCAAATTTTTATGAATGTTGTCGCTGCTTCCGACAAGGATTTGTGTAACGTTGGAGAAGTATCGCGACAAGGTAATAAGAAAACAAGAACTCCATATTTAAGAATGTGTTACATGTACTGTAAAACGGTGTCTCAATTAGAACAGGAAGAAAATCGTTCCAATGATACTATTGAAAAACCTTATTTCTCGGTGTTAGATCGACAACTACATGATATCTTCGGTAACATGATTAATAATAAAGAAATACCGGTTACCAACTTGGAGCCTATATGTAAGAAGTTGAATGTTAATTTAATACCAAAACTTATCCTGAACTTTTGTCCATCGATTACATTATCCGATCCTGAAAAAGAAGCCAGTGAAGTTAATTTCAACAATCTTCTTCAAGTGGTTTATGATTTCAAGAATCCAGAGGAGAATTTGTTTCTGGACCCAGTGACTAACTTTGCCCCATTACCTCGATCGCCGGATCCACAATGTTTGACATACATTGTTCTCCACAACTGGGTATTAGCGCACATTATAAAGAAAATCCATACGTCACCTAATGATAATAGCTTGCAGCAGAGTATGGATGCACGTACTAAGTGTCTTAACAATTATATGGAACTAGAAAGATTCAATTGTTCCAAACATTTGTTTGGGAACAACAAGTATCTGGCATCGCTCCATACCACTGTGAACCTCGATAAGTTATTTCTATTTATGCCCCAGTTAATTGAATCTGGGAAGATCTTGAAATGCTTGAATATCATAGAATCCTTATCGGAGCGCCAGGTGATGTGTAGTGCCAATTTGTCCAACTTAAGAGACTTGATCCTTTTCAAACTGGCTACAAATCCAAAGATCGCAAATAACTGGAAATACTGCCAGTACCTCAAATGCTCTGAACTAAAGGTGGACCTTATTCTTAATAATTTGAGCGTTTGGTCCGCTGAAGGAGCTTTGGAAGTGTTAGATTATCTTCGATTTCTTTTGAATCAGGAGCTTTTGGATGAAGGATTGTATGAGAAATGTTCTGATTGGATTGTAAAAATACCTTTGTATGATCAGGTAATAAACTTTTAAAAGTAACATTTAAATATATCAAAGTTTTTTGTTCTCCCTGATTGATGTTATACATTAATACTTTTTCAGATAGCGGCTATAATGGGAGCAAATCACTGGTATGCGATATACGAAGTCTCAATCGAAAATCCGGAGAATGTTATTGAAATTCTCATGGATAGCCAACAGGTACTTATCCAACTACCCTCAGTATGATCATCATCATCATAAACAGCCTTTAACAGTCCACTGTTGGACATAGGCCTCTTCTTAGAAAGGAGGTTTTGGCCTACTATACCACGCTGGCCAGACGGGTTGGTAAAGTGTTCGTTTCAAGTTTTCCTTCTCTTGGCAGTGATGTTAGCTGCTTATTCTGTTCCTTTAGTCGCCTCTTAAGACACCCATGGAATGAATAGGGGTGGTGACACTTTGTATTCTTAATCCGTCCCCACACACTATCTAATTAACATCACTAATCTAAAATTCACTGAAATTTGAACCCCTACTCCTGGATTGTACTCATGCTTTCCATCAGGCAGTGTAGAGTCACTTTGGTAGGCGTCAATGAATGTTTAGTATAAAAAAATGTGCACTTTTAAAATGTGAATAAAATATTAACCTAATCACGTTGAAATAGAGCTCAAAATTGTTTGCGAATAAATAATATAAACCAAAGTAAGTTAAACTAAATGCAATTTATACTTTTTTTTTGTTTTTGTCTAAATTAAGCGCTTCATAAATCTAAAGTAATGTATTATTATCGTCATTCTTGACTTTCTCGATATAACTTGATTTATTTTTTATTTTTATTACAGTTTAAACTCTGCTTAGAGTGGGCGGATGCACACGTGGTTTCAGATAACATGAAAAATTTGATCGTAATGAATCTCTTACGGCAAATGTTTGAATATACAAATCAGGCGACTCCACACTTAGTTCACGAACTTCTATTACGGCTGCCGACCTCCCAGGCAATGGATCTCATCCAAGACGAGATGTCTAAAGTGCGAAATGTGGAAATACTTCAAGTATGCGTCGAATTCATATCCGAAAGTTCATTCGATTGGAAGGCGTTTGAAAATATAAAATTAGGACTTCAAATTATGCTCGAGATTGATCCTAATTGGCGAGGCATGTTTTGGGAACTGATAGACAGTCCCCTTCTTATGATTGAACAGTTTTTGATGAATGGTAAATTAGATATCCTAGCTGTCATATTAAATAAGATCGCTCCTAAGTTGAAAAAAGATCCCAGCGGTGACAATTTATACTACAATATAAAATCGATTGAAAGCCTGGTGATATCGAGGAACGCTGTCGATGCACTTTTGCGATACTACGCTGAAAAGGCTTTGGATATGAAAAACCCTAGAAATATATGTCCCGTAGCGCCTAAACCGACTGACGATTCGTTACTACAGTCTATAGATTCTATAAATATTGAAGCGGCTTATAAACCTTTCGTGATGCCAGAGCAAGTACCGAGTAAGGAGCAATGGATTGAAGACTATTCAGTGGATAGATGTATGTTGTGTCATACGGCAATATTTTCCATGATTATTCGGAGACATCATTGCCGACGCTGTGGACGGCTGGTGTGTCATGCTTGTTCGAGGCGTAGAATGCAAGTGCCTACATATCCCAGCGGTGTGAAGTTCCGTGTGTGTGATGACTGTTACACTCAATCAATGAATCGTAAAGCTAATTCTGAGCACGACAGTATGATGTTGAGTAGTAATTCTGATTCGGTGGCCAGCGGTGTCACTTGTATGGATTGGTGTCTGTCAACAAACGCTAAAAAAAACGACGCAGTAAGAACTGAGTTTGGTTATGAGTTTACGCCAAATGTGACTCTTTGTTTGTCAATAATGAAGATGCATTCTATTAATTTGGATTATCCAAGGTATGTTCAGCTTATCAATGTCAACTTTTACTTTAAATTACTTGACAAAGAAGGAACTTTTAACTGTGTTTGTTTTCTACTAAGACCATTTTTTTTGTTGATTTTTAAAAGTGTGGGTAGATTGAAAAAGGTTTTTTTATTTGACTAAGTATGTACTTACTAGATAATAATATATTAAATACAGAGCTAATTTATTTTTTTAATTATCCTTTCTAAAGTATGGAAGTATTAGAACCAGTTGAGCGTAATGTTGCAGGTTCCTGTTAGACCGCAGCGACGAAGTAGCTCGTGAGCTGTCCAGCGGTGGCGACGCACGATTGTTGGTTCGAGCGCGGCGCTCGTTACTGCTCGCAGCTGCTGAACTATATTCAAGAACTCCACAAGAATCCACGTAAGTATTATATTATGAATTGATTTTTTTTTGTATTTAATCAATAAACACCTCGTAATCAACCTATCGCAGTCCACCGGTACTAGTGATTAAATTTCGAAAATTATTTCAATAGTTATTCAGAAAAAAAAAACACAAACTTAACTTCTCTATGAGGCCTATGTCCAGCAGTGGACTGCGATAGGATGATGATGATGATGATGAACTTCTCTATAATTAGTATTGATCTCACTAATATAAAAATACAAAGTTTTAATACATACTTCTATTTAGTATAGTTCCCATACCTTTGTCATTTTGTCAATTAGTAAAAAATAATTGATTTGACTCCGGCGTCATGTACCATAGGGCTACTGAGTAAGCAGTTACTGTAGAGCAGTATAATGATGTCAATATTTTGCTATTTTTATTTACTAACAATTTTTAAATTTTTTTAGAGAACTTTTAGTTCAATGTACCACATCCTTAGATTTGATTTAGAACAGCTTATTTTCCAAATAAAATCGATCACAGTGGTGTGCAATGGGAGAGGCCTATGTCCAGCAGTGGACTGCGATAGGCTGATGATGATGATGATGATTTTCCTATAGAGTAGGGCGTTGATAGTTGTGCCACAGTAGTATACTTTTGCAGCTATCATCGTTACCGTTTTGTTTAAGGCCTTTTCCGCACTGCGATATTTCACCGCACATTTTTTACTCGTAATTTCTAACACAGTTAATCCTATAGGAGTAGCCGCACTGGCGGTAAAAAAACCGTGCGGGGAAAAAATCTGTGACTTGATGCAAATTGAACGCGAACTGGTGCGATATATTTCTGCGAGATTATTTTGTACCGTATAAAATAAGTATGACCATGTTCGCACTGCGGAATAAAATTCGCGCGTCTCCCTCATTCGTGCAACGTCAGTAAGTGGATGAATACATTGTTCATGACAATTTTTCATACGTTTGTTACGCCGCCTTAGTATTAGATAAATTAAAATTTTAGTTCGGTTGTCTATTTTACACGTGCGTCTCAGACGAGAACTGAATTAAACTGGTAAAAAATAGTACGTAATATTATTCGCAAGGCGTACTAGGTGTGATAACGATCGCGGAATTTAATACGCGAGAATAAAAACGTCGCAGTGAGACATCGCTATGCAGACAGGCTTAGTGTTGTATTTCTTTTTTATTGTTGTAATGGAATAGGCGTTTGTCTTCCGTCACCCCTGATGGAAAGTGTAGATGAAGACGAAGATGGTACACGCCCATTTAAAGAAACCTGCTCACTCTACTCTTAAAGGCTCCAGAGTTCAACTTATCAGGAAAAATAGACCCAGGCAGGTCGTTCCATACTTTGGCGACTCTCACCAAAAACGAGCTGTCAAACCGTTTAGTTCGACTTTTGGGTATGTCAACAACGTATGGATGAAGCTTTTGCCTGCGCCTAGTAGTCCGATAAAGGAGTATTGCTCCTAATGAACGATTTTTGTTATGTGTATGTGTGGGTAGGGGTCCTGGGCGAGGTGCGGTGGTGGCGGAGACTGGCGCTCTGCACGCGGCGCGGTGCCTAGCGCACGCGGACGCCATGGCCACGCTCGTCACGCACCAGGCGCACCACCTCGTGCCGCAGCAGGGCGCGCACCCCAGTACGTTACATCATCATCATCATCACCACCATTATCATATTACCATCATCATCACCACCATCATCATCATCAGCCTATCGCAGTCCACTGCAGGACATAGGCCTCTCCAATTGCACGCCACTTGTCGATCCTCGTCTTCTCGCATCCAGCTCCTGCCAGCCGTCTTGCGCAAATCATCACTCCACCTGGCCTGTGGACGTCCTACACTACGTTTGCCAAGTCGCAATACGTTACACCCCTTACTAAATAAATATTTTGGAGATCTAATTCACAACATCATCTAGTCCCAAAATAAGCAGAACTTGTGCCATGGGTACTAGACAACTGATTTAATTACATAAACATAACTTTTTTGTGTACATACATACATATAAAACACCCAAACTCCGTCACAAATATTTGCAGATCATACAAACATTTGGTCCGACCCGGGAATCGAACCTGATACCTATTGATTATGATTATGATGTCGAACCCGTCGGGGTCGACCCCACCGCTCGCCACTCTCATCCAGTTAGTTCCGCCGAACACCGCGGCGCTGATGCTCGCTACAATTCTCTGTAGATGTCGCAACACAAACCTTAACCTTACTACCTCCCAGTTTCCGCTTGATGATTACTTTTGGGACACCCTGTATACAGATTTTGACTGCACGGTTGGCAGTGGTCTAAATGGTCGCCACGCCGTGTGTTGTTGTGTGATTCACAAATTCTTATTCCGGGTCCGGAGTCCGGGTGTTCCTTTAGTCTGTTTCATGTATGTTTGTAAAGTCCCTCCAGACACAGGATTTATATTCTTAATGCGAGAATTGTAATTTAACTTAAAAAAAGATAAAATGACAATTCTTCTGTGGTGCATAAATAATCCTATCTAGTAAAATGCTGTTCTTTCAAAATATAAAAAATTGCGAAAACAAATATACTGAAAAAATAAATAAAACGATTGCACCATAAGAGATGTGAACAATGTCTCGGTGGTTTAGTGTTAGTGTTTGCGATTGCTCTGCAAATCTAGGGTCGGGTCAAATGTTTGTATGATCAACAGATATTTGTATACAATATAAACAATATTAAATATGTATTTAAAAAAAAATAGTATATAAGTATTCTATCAGTCAATCTAGCTTTCATAGTTTGCTTCGAAAATATTTAATAAATAGTTGAAGACAGAGCTTTCCTTGCATGTAAACATGTCATATTAATTAACAATTTTTCTTAAATTATTTACAATAGAGCAGATATTTTAAATAGAGAATATTTTTATGCTTACATTTTATATTTAACTAAACAATTATTTTCAATTTTATTTGACTGACTCACTGGTTTTCATGCAGGTCAGATAATAAGATCTCTGTTAGAAGCTGAAAAATGGGAATTAGCGTTAGAGATTGCTACAAAATCTGGCCTTCCAAGAAACAGTGTTCTAGCAGCATGGGGCAAGGCATGCCTAAAAGCTGGTTGTTTTAAACAAGCCAGAGAGAAATTTGTGCACTGTTTTAAGAATACTTTGAATGTCTGCTCTGAAGTTTCCGAAGACTGTGAATTTGGTAAGGAGGCATCTGAATCTCAATTGATTAACAGGAGGTTGCATACCATGAGGTACTCGGAGAGAACGAGCTCCATGTCCAGTGTGCAATCAGATGGACGTCCTCGGTCTAACCCTCCGTTGCTGAATGAAATTATCAGTATGCTCGAAGATATGAACTATCCTGTCAATCAACAGCTGCTGAACAAAGCTGAAACGATTAAAGTAAGTAGTCACTGACATTTTTTTTACTTGAGCCTAACAAAGTGACTCTGCTTGATGGAAAGAATAAGCATAATCCAAGAGTAGTTTTCACAATGCATGCAGACAATGCAACAATGCAGTATGTGACCCATACTAAAGATACTCTTCCATCATTGAACAGCCGGTCTCGCTCTCACCAGCTAAACATGACAGTACTAGCTATTATTTTGGGTTGGTCTTTTGTGAGAGGATACTTCTACCCCGGTCGATCTAGCCCGTTTGTGCTGAAATCAGCTTGGCTCTACTGCCATGTAACTAACCTATTAACGTTAAAAATTAAACTGTTCAAGAACTGATTGAAACACTCAATAAATTAATTATCATTTTGTTTGCAGTCCACTAACGAAAAACTGACGACATTGAATACAAACAGAAAAAAGATACAACTGACCGAACCAGCTTTAAACATCATGCACACATTGGCTAGTGTGAAAAAAATCAAGCTGGGTGATTACAGTGATTTTCAAACGGCCGTCGTCCAACCCAAGAAAAGTTTGGCACAGGGTCTTTTGAGAAGAAACAATAATCAGAACGAACCCAAAGTCGATCACCAACTTAAAAGATTAGATCCTTTCTTTTACAAAGAGTGCGTTTATTATCTGTCTAACTATGGATCTCACGTTGCAAACATAGCTTTTTATATGAAACATAGTAACTTGAGTGAAGTGATCAAATATTGTTACGACAACTTAGTCGATAAAGAGACCTTTACGGAATCTGTTTATATGGAGTGCTTGAAAAAGGATAAAGTTAATGATCTATTAAAAGCTATGAGCGATGTTGATGGTACATTTGATATGTGGGCGGTAAGTGTCATATATCCATCTCATTTAAGCAATATATAATTGATGTATTTAGGGCCATCTTCACCACTTACTGATAAAGTTGCAGATAGACTATTTTGAGTTTATCTACCAGATAACTACTGTACTGGCCCATTCTGTCTGTTAGTACTAATTTTAATGTATTGGTTGAAAGATGTGCTCGATTTATTGGGAAATTGTTAGTTATGCCGTGACTTAGTTGTTTATTATGCTAACATGTGAACTCTATATAAATATGTAATATATAATAGTTAGGTCAATTTATGATGTGCATGAACTGCAAATTTCAATTTCAAGAGTCTCAGATATATACATATACAAGGTGTGTCTCCAACAAAGACAATTCGCAAAACTATGACTTCAGCTCAACAATCTGAATAACTTTCCGAAAGAAACTGCATTTCAAGATACACTTGTAAATCCGACTTTACATACAAACAGTGGCTTACATAGATATATTTTATATACGAGTTTAATAGCTTTGTAAGAAAAGTTGAATATTAAAATTTATTTAGAATAATTTAAAAAATAACCCGAAAAGATGATCTAAAGCCATAGTTTTCCTGATTCTGTCATTGCTGGAGATACACTATGTATATCGGCAAACTTCATCTTCATAAATGGCAAATAACTATCAAACATAACAAGCAACTGGCCCTTAGTCACCTTTTTAGAAGTATGTAGTTGATGTGTGTTTAATTTATTAGGAATACATAATGCACGTGTGTCGCACGCTTGAAATGAGCAAGCGGCTGGATGCGCTGTACGCGGTGCAGTGCGGGACAGCGCAGCACGCGCGGGCTGCGGCCACGTGCGCGCTGTTGTACGCACGCCCCGCTCCGACTGGCCCTGGTGGTCCGGGTGGTCCCGTTGGTCCGGGTGGTCCGGCGGTTCCTACCGGAGCCGCGCCGGTCAGCCTCTTTAGGGCGTTGCACGCGCGCCAGCAACATCTCTCCGCCGCTCTGCATCACCTGTCGCACTGTGTGCCGGTCGCTGTCAGTTAGTACACTATTAATCTAGAATCACTTATAGATGACTAATTTACAAATGATAGATTTTGGTGGAGGTGAAAGCTCGCTTATCGCAACGATAAAAGAATATAACGACAAAAATATTTATCTCACATTAATTTTATGACACACATTAGTTTCAGTTACATATCATATGGCCTATAACCAGCGGACGAACAAGACGCTTCTAACGATATCTCATATGTCCAGTTCTAATAAGTGGTTGAGGATCTTTGAGGAACAGACGAACATACATACATAGCCTGTCAAAATCATAACCCTCCTCTGGCTTTGCCGTAGTCGTATAAAAAGGACACGTTGAATGCGCGAGCGCGGTCACGAAATATCAAACTTAAGCCATTATATGATCTAAGTGTTCACGTACGAAACGCACGTGCGGTCTAAGTTTTCGCGACTGACCGCGCCCGCGAGTTAACGTGGGCAAGCACATCCCAACTAATATTATAAATGCGAAGGTAACTCTGTCTGTGTGTCTGTTATGCTTTCACGCCTAAACCACTGAACCGATTTTGATGAAATTTGGTATGAAGATAGAATTGAACTTGGGAAAGGACATAGGCTATATTTTACCACTATAACCGACAGTGGAGCTGCGGGCGAAAACTAGTACAAAATATATATTTATTTCTGTTATGTATTACTCTTATGTATAAATAATTTTAATATTCAAGTTTAATCAAATCCTATAAACATACAATTTTATAATAAATGTTTATAATTATGAAATTACTTTTTATTTCAGAAACGAATGACGCGAGATCTTTTCATTTTAACTTAGACAAAGTTACCATAGACAATCTCATCACTACGATCACACGACAAATGGAGCTAGCCAAATTCTTGGCATCATGTGAAGCGAGTGGCAGGTTGACTGAGAAAGTTCTCAATGAAGCGATTACCATACAAAATAGTCGGAAAGTATCGGAAAGTCCTGACTTTAGACCGCTTACATTATTTGGATCTAACACTGATAAAATAAGGCTGGTCGCTGTTGTATTGGCAAGTGGACCTACCATAGAAGTGGGATTCGAATTAGCTTTCAAGTGAGTATATTGGATATCTAGTTTGGTTTCAGTGTTTGATCGATTGTCTAAAAAATAAAATTAAGCTTTTGTTGCATGAGGCTAAGAGGGGAATAAAATGCACAACTGCATTTCTTTAGAAATATTCCCAATTATTTACTAACACAAGATTTTTTGAGTACATTGTGTCCAATTCGCAAAATGTACAACTGTCAAATTAAAAACATTTTATATTTTTTCCAGGATCATAACGGAGCACAAACTAGACTCAATGAATATTTATATTCACGTGGCAAGATTTTTAGTTAATGTGGATAGATTTATAGAAGTCAAAACATTGGCTAAGTGCATACGAGCGTCTAAGGAAACAGCTGCTAGGTATGTTTAAAAACAGCCACACTAGAGTTGCCAACCGTCCTGTTTTCCCAGGACATGCCCTAGTTTTTGAAGTGTCCTAGGATGTCCTGAATAGTTTTTAAGGAGCGTCCTATGTTTTGAAATTTAAAATAATTCGCGCTCCTCTTAAAAATTTTATTGTTACGTTACGACCTCACGGCTCGCAGTCGCAAGTTATCGCGCTGCCGTGCCGTGCCGTGGAAAAACTAAAATTCAGGTAAAGCCGGTTGAACAAGTAGTCGACCCCAAATAAACTTGGGAATAAAGGCTAGGAAGATGAAGATGATTAATTATTTATGTTTAATTTCACCTGTATTCACTACATATTAATTTAACTATTGCAAACTCTATTGTTGCGTCCTGTTTTTAAAGTGAATTGTCCTGGTTTTTCCAACTTCAAATCCTAGTTTTTTTAATTTGGGGATGGCAACCCTACATCACACTCAAAAATATTGTGGCCCTTTCATTAATAAAGAATTTTCGAAATAGTAGTCGAGGTCTACTGAACTGATATTGAGACTACCCCTTACGACATCACAAACTTTCTCTTTATAATATTAGTATAAATTTGAAACAGATGTACATAAATGAAATTTAGTACACATACATAATTTCATTTCTACTGCAATTTAGCATATTGTCCTCATTCACAATGAGGATTGTGACTACTACTACAGGATTCTACTCCTGCTTTCCATCAAGCTGAGTAGTCATTTTAGAAGCTAATTAATATTAAAAATAACAACTTTTTTGATGCATTATTTCAGTTTGATGAGTGACCAAGTTTTGGAGTCGGGAGTAAGTGCGGTGGTAACACGCTGCGAGTCCCGTGGTCAGCTCTACGATGAACAGGCTGAGATACTTATAGACGACATACACAGCGTCACTATTAAGGTAAAATACTACCAGGATTCCAACCCCTTCAGGCCCTTTAATTATATGAAATCGTATTTGTTTATTTAAATATAGTACCTGTGCGACCGAGCTGTACTCGGTTACTACTATTGATTACAAAACACTCGTTTTCCCTGTTTAACAACGACATTTATTCTCTCTAGTTTTTGTAGTGTTGCTGCATTGGAGTACAACACGTCAAGGGACTGTCCATTAATCACGTTAGGCTCGAAAGGGGGGAGAGGGGTTCACAAAATAACACGAAATATCACAAGGTGGGAGGTATAGTAATGGGAGGTGTAGTACTGCCTTGTTGGTCTAGTGGTTAGCGTATGCGGCTGCTGATCAAGAGGTCTCGGGTTCGATTCCCGGGTCAGACCAAATATTTGTGTGATCCACAAATATTTGTTTCGGAGTCTGGGTGTTTTTCTATGTATAATATGTATTTACAAAAAAAAAAAGTATGTTTATGTATTTATATCAGTTGTTTAGTACCCATAACACAAGCTCTACTTACTTTGTGACTAGATGATGTTGTGTGTAAGATGTCCGAAATATTTATTTATTAAAAAAAAAGCAACCTTTCTACTCTACTACCTCTGAACGTAATTTATTATTGTAGTCTTTAATTTTCTATAATAAAATTAGTTGATAGTTATACCTCTATTTTATCAATATTTTAAAAAATAAGATTATTTGTAGGTACTAAAAATACACGTAATATAGGGTAGGGGGGAGGGGTAGTCTTAAACCTCACCATGTATCACCAAGGGGAAAGGGTTAAAAAGTGCCAAAAAAAAACAGAAACACACTAATATGCTTTGAAAATTTACTTTTTGTTAAGTACTCATTGTCTTTACAGATATCCTGTTACTTAGTGTGTCATAACGCGAGCAGTGCTTACATTCTAGCGGCTCGCCACGACCGGACAAATGATCTACGTCGTGTATTGCAGGAAGCGGAACGTATTGGAAACGACCAAGTTAGGAATGCTTGTCTCAAACGACTCACTTCCAAAAATGTGAAGTAACGATTTAAAATGACTTTTTAATTTTATTTTAAACCATAACATTAAAAATGAAAATGCTAATATAAATATTATAAGACTCGATTTGACAGGCTTGTATGTTTCTGTTAAAATGACAGAGTAACGCTAATTTTGAATGTGCAATAATAATATTTTATATAGGCTGTACTGGTTTACTTTAAAATTCAAGAACCATATGTTTCATTATGTTATATATATATATATATATATATATATTTGGAGTGAGAAATATATTATACCTCGTTATGTTTTTGTAACTATTTTGACGAAAAATAAAATTGACAATATTGTGTCTTTTTCACAATAATAGTTTGTTAACAAATTGTAATACTCATAAATAATCTAATATTGTTATTTTATGCTTTTGAGATATATCTATTTAATAAATACATTTGCAATAATAAATAACATAAAAATCTTATCTGCCCAAAGAATTGTCTCAACTCTTATTTAGTAAGTTTAAAATGATAATAAAAGTGTGTTCTATAATTAAATCGACTTTCTTGTTATAGAGACAATGGGAGTCCCAGGTTACCCCTTGAAAGTGTCAAAATGTTGCACTAATGTACTTTTATAATGTCAATTTATATTATCATTATTAGTTTTGTAATAATCAAATTCACAAATAATTAAATTGACAGTATTACATAATAGATTAATGTATTAAAAAATAAACGTGACAAAAATGATATATATTTTTATAGAGCGATGCAGCTAAAAGTGTGTATCAAGTATTGGAGTTGTCATAATTTCAATTTTAATGTATTTAATATTGTTAAATGTATTGGTCTCATATTGTGATATTGCTGTAATTGTTAGAGCATCTTCAATTCATATTATTCTATAGAGTTAATGAAATAAATCTATTTAATCAATTCATGGCTATTTTTTTTCGTACTTTCTCATATCTGATGATACCAACGTCCACAAAGGTATGTTTAAAATATTCACAAAGTATGTCTACGCAATACAACATCAATGCAAAGAGAAGGAAAACTTGAAACCAACCCTTTTTTTTTTTTTTTTTTTTTTTAACGTGTGGAAATCCCCGCGGACCGTCACCCCGTCGGGGGTTACGGCGGGGTGGTGTGTCGGACTCGAACCGACTAAAACCACACGGTGTGACCCTCTCTGCGCCTTTGTATTGGAAGGAGTCCAGGGAGGGGATTTCCTTCTGGACTCCAACCGGCGCCTGCCCGCACTGTTGCGGGCACCACCTCAATTGTGTACTCTCTAATTGGGCAACGTCCGGTCACACGCGGACGCCGCCCCCTCGCGGTTGGCCACTACTGCGGACGGACGGGAAACCCGTCCCGCCCATCCGCGGCCACTCTCAGGGCGGCATGAGACGCAGGTATGCGCGCCTCCGCCGCCCGGGGCGCCGGCGGCGGATCGGGTCCGATTGGATAGCATCCTCCCGGGCCTTCTCCGCCACCTCCTTCTGCAAGATTACGTCCTCGCAGAAGGTTGCGACCGCGGTAAAACAACTGTCGCTGCCGGCCATCGATCTTATGACGGCCGGTAGCGAGAGATCCCCTCCGATGACTGCAGTGAGGACCCGGCGCTGCGCCGCCCAAGCGGGGCAGACCGCCAGCGTGTGCTGGGCCGTGTCCTCACTGCAGTCGCAGTGGTGGCAGGCGGGACTCGGTTCCCTCCTAGCGACCGAGTGCAGGTACTTTCCGAAGCAACCGTGCCCGGAAAGTACCTGCGTCAGCCGGAAGGAAAGGGTCCCGTGCTGCCGCCCTGCCCACTCCTCGATGACCGGCTGAAGAGCCTCCACGGCGGCGAAGCCAGCGCGTGGGGTCTCCAGCCGGAGCGACCATCTCAGCATGGTGGCTCGACGAGCGGCTTCGCGCCACTCGCGCACGTCCTCGGGCGGAGGGCGAAATCCGCTCTCCGCCCGGAAGTCAGCCACTCGCCGATAAACTTCGGCGAGCACTTCCGCCTCCAAATCCCACGGGGGTGTTCCGGCCAAGGCACACGCCGCCTCTGTGGACACGGTGCGGTATCCGCGTATGGCTCTGACCGCCAGTATCCGCTGGGGGCGCCAGAGGCGCGCCCTGTTCTGGGCGGACAGAGCCGCCGCCCACACCGGTGCACCGTAAAGTGCCATTGACCGGACAACCCCCGTGTACAGCTGCCTAGTGGGGACACTGGTCCCGCCCAAATTCTGCAGAAGTCGCCCTAGGGCGGAGGCAGTGCCCACCAGCTTAGGACCAAGCTGTCGGAAGTGCTCGTCGAAGAGCCACCTACCGTCGAGGACCAGACCCAGGAACCTCATCTGGGCCCGGACCGGTACGAGGACCGAGTTGACCTCGATCGAGGCGCCGGCGGGCGGACCACGACGGGGCCCATGAAATAATAGGGCCTCCGTCTTGTCCAGGGCCACCCGCAGACCCAGCGCCTCGATGCGCCTGACCACCCGGGATACTCCTGTGGTGGCCAGGCGCGCCGCCTCCTCAAAGGTTGCCCCCCGGACCGTGACCAGGGTGTCGTCTGCGTAACAGATCACACCCAGCCCGGGGGGGAGACGCCCTCGTAGGGCCCAGTCGTATCCCATGTTCCACAGGAGTGGTCCTAGGACAGACCCCTGTGGAACACCGCACGACATGGCCCTGCGTCTCAAGGCGCCACCTCGGTCCTCGTACTCGACGGTACGCTCCTCTAAATAGTCTGCCACCAGCCGCCTCAGGTACCCTGGCACTCCGTGGTACTGGAGTGCGGCCCTGATGCAGCCGAATGGCAGACTATTGAAGGCGTTGGCGATGTCCAATGACACCGCCAACACCACTCCGCCGCCTCTCACCGCCTCTTCGGTCACGGCCCTCAGGCGCAGGATCGCGTCGACCGTCGAACGCCCTTCTCGGAAGCCGAATTGGGCGTCCGACAGGTCGGGCCCCACCTCGCTGAGGTGTTGAAACCAACCCTATACCAACCCGTCTGGCCAGTGTGGTATAGTAGACCAATATACCTCCCTTTCAAGGAGAGGCCTATGTCCAGCAGTGGACTGTTAAAGGCTGTTGATGATGATGATGTCTAAAATAGTAGTTTCTTATATTTTAGAATTGACTATTATTAACATAAACGCAAATTACCATACTTGCAATTTTGTGACGCTTTGCAGAAGAAATTATATACTGGTTATGACTCGAGTCTTTTGATTGTAAACATTTTGTTAATTTTTTACTTTCTTCATAGTAGTACGCACACCAATGCTTACTATAAAAATTGAATTCTAGTAATAATTAGGGGCCTGTTGAGATTTATTATACATAGATGATTTTATTCCTTTTCCAATAAGAATTTTGTTTAATGCAGTTTTTTTAATATACTGGTTAATTATCTCAATAGATTTTAATGTAGTAATTTCGTATTTTAAAATAAAAGGTGTTGTTCTATTTTATTAAATATCCTTTAAAGATATTTAATTAAAGTTTCTAAAATTTTATCAGTTTTTATAAGTTTTAATCGCGTCTATAATGATTTATTTATACATTTTACATTCAATATTGGTTATTGAGGACATACAGCATCTTATTTTACATACAAAAACCATATATTACTAATAATAAATGGCATTCAAACGATCGACTGATGAATAACATTCAGATTAAGCGGTATTTCAAAAGAATAATTTGGTGTATTTCATACTAGCTGAGTCCCGCGGTCATTGATGTAAATCGCGAGTAACGACGCGGAGCGAAGCTAGTCTAAAAATTATTTGCCAAGTTATTCCATAAATCATCAGTTTTCTGCCAGTGGAAGTCCTATCAAAATCCAGAACAAAGAGACTAAAATTAAAAAAAAATTCGTGTAAGTACATTATATACTTTCATAAGCATTTCGTAAAAATCTGTTAATTTGATACTACATACAGACACTTTCATTTTATATATGTATAGTTTAGGTTCTTTAACCGTTGTACTTGGCTCTGCTGTTGCATAGAACTGTGCCATTACACAGCACTACTCACCGGTGGTGTAGGATTTCTGTTGTGCAGATTATTGTGGGAAACTTGAACCCACATGAAAACTTGTGCGATCCACAAATGGTAGTTCTGAGTCTGGATGTTCTTTCTATCCTTTTCCTGTATGTTTGTACAACTCCCTTGTGACAGAATAATATTATATATACATATATTATATGAGGATAATTTCCTAAACTTAGTTTTTATTTATTATTTATAAGTGTATTATTTATGCATTTTTTTTTTTTTTGTAGCCTGTTCTATTTCTGAATTGGCTTAGATCAATTTCGAGGGGACTAGCACTGGCAGATAGCTAATCAATTAAGGGATTAGCTTAGGTTACTTTTCTTTGACTAGCTTTGCCTCACATTACCTATGGTTGTCGTAAAGGTACAACAATATCTATGGTATCAAAGGCACGCTAGTATTCTAATAGGAATACATGATAAAAGTATTTTCCTTTGCTAAAAATAATGTTATATTAGTCATTACAGTATTTTATTACTGTACTCACTACTGCCACATACCTACCTTCTATTGGCCACAGTAAACTTATGGTTATTTTAAATATGATAAAAGAAATGTATGTGCTAAAATAAAACATAACATATAGCTGGACTTTTCATAACACTTTATTGGGGAGTTGTAACATAAATATAAAAATAGATACATTGGACAGTGGTCAAAGACTTGACAGCGCCTGCATCACTAGCACTGACAGGCAAGACTCCAACTCATCAGATCTCACAGAGAGAGAAGAGCACTTTTCAATGGACCTTATCCTACAAGCTAGGACAACACGGTGGTATAGTTCACATTCACATCAAGTTCACAACACTTATGTATATTGCGCACTATATCTTCAGTCATGACACATTGTCACAGCTACAAAGTAAATTACTGAGTAGCTAATGCTTTTTTCTTCGGCTTTTTTAATCGTTTTAATCCGTTTACACTTGTTTTTAATAAATTAGAGTAAGCTGTACTAAATTTTTCAACCTCCTTTTGGTCTATGACTGTTGAAATTTTTTTACTGCCTGATTGTGCTCTTATCAAGCATTTGTATTCCGGATTCTTGACTGCAGGAGTGCCATCTCGTGGCTGAGGCTTCGTCCGGCCATCATCTATAAGAAAAGTATTTTATACGTTTTAATTTGCACTCCTAAATCAAACAGTATGTAGGTACCTATTATGTCGATACTTACATCTTTTCATTGTCATAGTAATTGATCCTGAGCTGCGTGCTTTTTGGAATAACTTTGTTAATTCTGCAAGAAACTGAAAATAGAAATATTTTATGAATCAGAAATTGGAAAAACACGGACCCGAGATTAGTAATTTAAATGTATAACTTACCTCGTCATTACCGAGCAGAACCATTTTTACCTTGTACTATTAGGT
The DNA here is from genome assembly GCA_932526445.1 of Phragmatobia fuliginosa. Taxonomy (NCBI): domain Eukaryota; kingdom Metazoa; phylum Arthropoda; class Insecta; order Lepidoptera; family Erebidae; genus Phragmatobia; species Phragmatobia fuliginosa. Next base: position 8,756,155 of record OW052074.1, on the reverse strand, counting down.
ACTAACACTAATTACTGATATTAGTTTTAATAAGATTGAAGTTATTTTCTTCTATACAAACCATACATTTTACGTAGGTATAGATTATTTTAGTTTAGCATTCCTCTCCTCACACATTACAGACACGTTGACAAGACTGACTTGACAACAGTGTTGCCAACCCGAATTTCAGAAAATCAGTAGATTATGTGCCAAATGTTGGTAGAAGTTGGTAGATGTAAATTCATAAATTGGTAGATCTACCACCTCAATTTAGAAGATTTTTAGGGTTCCGTAGTTCATGACTCGGAACCCTTATAGATTCGTCAAGTCCGTCTGTCCGTTCATCCGTTCTCCGCGTACCGCCCAAATTATTTTCGATTATTTTCAATCTTCAATCATTTTCTAAAATTTAATTTTTCTTTGTTATTTACATGCTGCTTGATTTATAGTTTATTTTAGTACATTACAGAAGTAGCTTGTGTATACTACGAATATATATATACTTACATGTATATATTATCTATATTCCATTTTATTTAAGGTTAGGTCTATCTGGAGTAGTCTCAGTGAGTAGGTACTAAGTTATAGGTTAGTTGTAAATTAATATTTTCTATCATTAGATAGATCTATAAACACATTTTGAGGTTGATAAAGCCATTTTTTGATTTAGGTATCCGTGTGCGAGTTATTCAACTCTAAAATCCAAACAGCCAAAAAAATTTGAAAAAATCGTGATAATCGCCAATATATTGACTGTCAAGGAAAACTATATCGGTTTTGATAACTTTTGTATTTCAGGAATTATAGGGGCCTAACTTGTAAAATGAACTCACTTGGAAAACTGCGTACCAAAATAAAGAAATATTAAGTAAACATAACAATTATGTATTAGACACCAGTATAGCTGACTACGAAACTCGATTCTATGCGTGGCTTGACACGCACTTGGCTGATTTTTTGATTAACACCGATATGTGTTTGTCATCACCGATATGTTGTTGTTCAAAAGCTTCGTTTTAGTTAGTTTTTAGTACTTTTTATGAAGTCGCGCTTCAGTTGATGTTGGTTTTTCGGCTGATATTTTTTCAAACATGTTTTGTATTATATTTGTATTTTATTATAATATATAGAGATAGGTTTGGTCATAAGTTTTAAAACTTTCCAAGGCAAAGAAAATATGCTATTCAATAAAAATCACTTTTCGGTAACGTAAGATAAAAAGGTGTTCTATATTAATTATATATAATTTATTTAAGACATATATACCTACTGCCTCATCACTCTAATAGTACGCATACGCGACTGCCAATCAAGGGGCATCGGGTTCGAATCCCGGGTCGGGCCATAAAAGTGTTATGTACAAACAACACAAAACAGGAGCAAATATTCACAATTGATTCTGCAACAAACCAAGGGGCCATCCATAAATTACGTCACACCTTAAGGGGGAGGGAGGGGGTCGACAAAGTGTGACATTGTGTGACAAGGGGGTGGGAGGGGTCCTAAATAATGTGACGTCACATTTTAAAATCTATTGTAGTCTAAGTCTTAAAACACGAACTTTAAACTATTACTTTACGAAAACCTAAATAACATATACAACTGTGTAAATATAAGATACCAATTGTTTTGGTGACCACTCGCTCTACTAGTATTACGCGCCGACCATTTAGGCACCCTTTGATTGCGCCTAGCGGACCCAGCGGTGATTTGTTTCTTTGTTTCTATTTCATTTGACCACTGTCTTTCACGGATGAAACAACGTCGTTCTTAGTTCTACTATTTTGTGATTAAATCACCTTTTTCTTCTGTCGAATAGTCCATCCAAAGGTTGCCTGGAAGAGGTTGCTTTTAGCAATAAGGCCTCCCATTGTAAATATCTTACAGAAACTTTCAACTGCAAAAACTGTAGGTATTTGGTGTACAATAAAGTGTATTTTAATATAATATAGTCGAACAAATAATTAAATATTTGTGACAAATTTGAATTTTATTTGAAGATATTTTAAATATTTACACTTTTTTTACGCGGGGAATGCTTTTCGCACCATAGCCTTCTTGGGGACATCGAAGGGTGTGTGTGGGACTCCCAGGCAACCTATACCGACTAATCTCTGAGTCACGTTGAGAACTGGATATTAATAACAATAAAACTTGGGTTAGATTTTTTAATTTGTTAATTTCTTTAATTAATATAATCGTATTCAGGGTTCCGTAGTTCTTGACTCTGAACCCTTATACATTCGTCAAATCTTTCCGTCCGTCCTAGACCTACCGCCCAAACGGTTGGTGCGTCTATAAAGTGCTGCAATAAACATTTTTTTTTTTATTTACGTCCCCTATTTGTAAAGTGGTTATGTTTTCGTTTTCTCGAGGCTACCAATCGTGTGGGGTATCATTGGATAGGTCTTTTAAAAACATTGCGAGGTTGTTAAAACGAATTTTCGATTTAGTTATCCGTTTGCGAGTCAACTTTCAAACGCATTTTTTTGTAAAAATAGGGCATCCCCCCCTCTAAAAGCTAAACAGAGGCTCAAAAAATCTGAAAAAAATCATGATGGTAGTCCATATATTAAAACTTAAAGGAAAGCTATTGCGGTTTTGATATATTTTTGTCAGGAGTTGTACAGGTCTAACCTGTAAAATAAAAACCTAAACCCCGCGGCGGCCTACCTCGGCAGTTCAGAAGAACACCAGGATCGCAACAGCGGCATCTGGGGTCCCCCCTGCCATACCCCACAAATGGGGTACATCCCGGGGTGACTGGACTCACCTCCAGGGCAGGGCGCTGTTGCGCCTCTCACCGCTCTGTGCAGTACGAGGCGGAACATCGACCCACCTTAAACGACACCCCCCGGCCGCACCGGGGGTGTCACCTGTCTCGGGTCGTTTGCAGCGGTCACATCTCCCCAGGGTGTGACCGCAGCGACCATTAGGCGACGATTGGGGAACTAGTGACCTCTGCCGCGTCCCCTTCGCTGCCTCCTTCGAGCGGGATCGGCCCTTGCCCGATCTCGCTCTGCGGACTCCTTCTGGAGCATAACAATCTCACAGAAGGAGACCGCGGCTTCCCATCCCTCGCCACTCGCCAGCATTGCCGCGATCAATGCTGGCGGTGACAGGTTTCGTCCGATCTGTCCAACCAGGTCTCGACGCTCGGATTCCCAAGCAGGGCAGTCCTCCAGCGTGTGCTGGGAGGAGTCCCGGTCAGACCCGCAATGATGGCATTGTGCTGTAGCCTCCCGTCCTATTCGATTCAGATACTCACCGAAGCAACCGTGCCCGGTGAGTATCTGAGTTAATTTTTCTATGCGCAACCTGACACGCACTGAAATTTTTTTGATTTATTATGTTTTCTAATTTATATAATTAATCAATTTTTGTTTTATTAATTGTTTGATTTGATGTTAATTTTATTAAAAAATAATTTAAATGGAAATAAAACTGATTTCGAAACCTGTTTTCATTCAATGATTTCTAAATGTAAATTTGCAATTTATGTGACGTCACACTAGGGAGGGGGGGAGTCTTACAAATGTGACCAGCTGTGACAAGGGGGGGGGGGGGAGGGGCAAAAAAATCATGAAATTCGTGTGACGTAATTTATGGATGACCCCCAACCGGGAATGGGCCACAGAACAGAATAATAATGTTAAAGGGCGCGAACGGCGAACTATTGCTAACGTTTTTTTTTTGGTTTATAGCCTGGACTCTATGTATGCTTGATGCATCGTCGCATGACTCTTGCAACACATCTCAACGTAGCTTGTCAATATAAAAATAATTCAAAGTGGTGATATGTCAAACTTATTAAAAAAGTAGGTAGTTTTTAGGTCTAGGGTGGTAGATAGGTAGACTGAAGTGAAAATTGGTAGATCTACCAAAAAGTTGGTAGATATGGCATCACTGCTTGACAACTTTAGTAGAGTTGCTACATTTCCATTATGTTGAAAAAAAACTTTTTTCATTCAAATCTTTTTTTAAATAAAAAAGGTTTTACTTCCAGTAAATTTACATTTCTTAAAAGCTATGAATGTGTTAGTTTTGTTTAGTTTATTCTATGTTATTTATTTGTCTCTTACTAAATTAATTTATATTGTATCCTATGTATTATATCAGTGGCTCTCAAACTTATTTTGTCTACTGGCTACTTTGAGAATAAAATATTTTTTTGCGGTCCCATGTTTTCATCTACAAAAAAACCACTTTATCTTCAAATTAAATGAATTAATGATTGTGAGTTATATGAGCGGAGTTCAATCTAAACGAGACTTTTACTTTAACCCCCGAGAGTTAACTTAACATATGACCTGAGCGCAGTAGGTAGTACACAACGGCGCTCAGGTCTCAAGTTAACTCTTAAGTACGGGCTACACCTGTAAATGAGAATGATTATAGAAACGTAACTTTATAGTGTTTATTTTGGAAAACCAACAGCTACAAAATTAAAATAAACAGTTTGATATGCAACATCAAGCCAATTAAAGGTCTTCACGGATTGCGACATAATAATATAATGAAAGTTCTACAACAGTAATCATCAACATAGACACTACACCAATACAGTAAATGAGAAAAAAAGGAAACTAAAAATTCAAGAGTAAAATGTTAAAACACCATCACTCAGTATTCAGACAGAGTTTATTTTATTCAAAATAAAACTAACATAATCGATTCTTATGTAAAAACTAATTTGAAGGATAAATCAGTTTCTTTTTTTTTCCTTTATTTAATTACGGAATTTTTATACATAGTGTACATGCCAATTCCATAGTAACTTACTAATATAATGAACAAACAAATTATAAATACCTAAATGTATTAATCAACAAAATCCCAATTAAGAAGGATGGAAGGCCATAAAGGTTTGATATCGAACACATTCTATTAACAAATGGTGTACATCATCTAATTTTCAACAAACCGTACAGTTTGGAGAATCTGTTACGCGCATTAAAAACAAGAACTTGTTTAGTGGGATGTGTCCAGATCTCAAACGAAATGCAACAACAATTATTTTCTGTTTAACCCCCCATCCAAGAGCCACGGAGTACGAAGGGGCTCACTCTGTATGGTCTTGTACCAAATACCCTTCTCTAAGGATCTCTTATCAAAATATTCCTTCCATTCTTGAAAGAGATAATTTTTATATTTTGGTAATAATTCTGTATGATATTTATTTATTTATTTAAAAACTCTTACAATATTTTAACAGGATTCATTCCCAAAACAACATTGCAAGCTTATAATGACTATACGACATCGACTATCAAAGTATAACAACGTAATACGTAGTATTTCAACCAGATACATATTTTAACTAAAATTTTCAGCGATAACGCAATAATAATAATAATAATACATCCATTAATCCCTTCCATTTACAGCTGCTTGGCACGCAAGTTTGTCAGCCTCTTCGTTCCCTTTTAGGCCTATATGTGCTGGAACCCATTGCAGTTTCAGTTTAATGCCTTTTTTGTTCATACCATGTATTTCCAATAGAATATCATAAGCTATCGGTACACCTCTGCCACCAGAGGCGCATCGAGCTATATGATGTAAAGCGCTTTTGCTATCTGTAAAGATAAGAATATTATTATTTTGAATGGATCGAGCATACACAAGGGCTTCAAAAATTGCAATGAGTTCCATAGACATAATCGAAAGGTTATGTATGCATTTAAATCGGTTAATAACAGAATTGTCTGTCACAATATTAGGGTCATAAAAGGCAGCACCGCGACCACTAGAGCTTTTACAGCCATCGGTGAATATGGTATACCATCCTTCATATTTTAAATTTAACTCAGAAGTAACATTATACATATTTTAAAATATTTTTATCATAAGGCTTTTTAGGAAACTCTAAACTATTTAAGCGAAATTCTATTACATTATTTATATTAATGTAAGTAACCCAAATTTCAAACCGAAATATGTTTGATGGTGCTGATGACGATATTATTTCATTTTATCATGGATTTGGACAAGCAAAGGCTTTTTCTTCTTTTGCCAATACGAATGCTTACAAAAAGTGCTAAGATCTATAAGTAGGGTAACTATTGTATCATTCGCTTGGGACAGCACTTTCAAATAAAATTTACAAGCTAAATGTTTTCTACGAAGTTGCAGTGGAGGCACGCACGGCTCTGAACCCATCACATGTATAGGTGTGCTTCTTATAAAACTACCTATAATCCGTAATGCCTGGTTTTGAACTTTGTCTAATTTATTCGTATGAATTTCAGCACTATTGTCATATAAAAAGGAGCAGTAATCAATTCTACTTCTAATTAAAAATAAATAAATCTTACGTAAATGTTTTGGATGTACTCCCCATGTTGATCCCGCCAGAGCTTTAAGAAGATTAAGGTGTTTTTGTGTTTTTTGATAACATTCATTGATCTGTCTCCCCCATCTTAGGGAATGGTCGAGCCAAATTCCTAAATATTTATATTCTTCTACAAATTCTAAAGTAGTGTCATTAATTTTTATCTGTAAGTTGTGTTTCCTTCGTCCCCTGTTAAATAAACATAATTTAGTTTTACTTTGTGACAAAGATAAACCTAATCTACCTAACAGAATAATTATCGCATTCAATGCATTTTGTGTTATTAACACTCGTTACCAAATTTGTCTCACCACTATATATAACAAAATCGTCAGCATACTGTCCTATAAACACGTTCTGTACATTTCGACATATTTGTCTGGCGGCTATAAAGTAAAGGAGACATAGGATCACCTTGCGCAAGGCCTTTGCGAGTAATAATATTATTCTTGATTACATCATCCCTTAATGTTAAATGTCTTTCTGACAAGAAATTTCATATATATGTATGTGCATAGTCTCTTACCCACTCCAATTTCATCAAGCTCTCTCACTAATTCATCAATTAAAATATTATTATAAGCGTTCTCAATATCTAAGAAACATGCAAGTGTTGGTACATTATTCGAAAATCCTATTTGTATTTGGGTAACTAGACGCACCAAGTTTTCGTAGCACGATTGACTCTTCCTAAAACCGGTTGTATAAGGGGATATTAATTGGTTATGTTCTGTGTACCACACCAGACGTTTCGTTATCATCGCATGTAGAATTTTGCATACGCATAACATTAAAGAAATGGGACGTAACTTCAGACTATTGTTATTAACATAGGTTTCCCTTTTAGGTATTGGGACAATGAGAATTTGACGCCATTGGTTAGGTATTTCTCCAGTTGTGAAAATGAAATTATATATGTTTAATAAATGAAGCTTGGCACATGTGGGTAAATAATAGAGCATTGAGTATGATATAGAATCATCGCCTGGAGCTGTATCCTTCTTTTTCAAGCAATTCTGTAATTCTTGGAAAGTGAAATCACGTTCGAGAAGATCATTGATAGAATGCGTAATCGGCAAGATCGAAATCACATAATCGGGAGCTAGACTCAATAAAAGTTCTCTCTTTTTATCATTACTTGTGAACGCTTTAGGAGTCCTTCGTCCTTTTAACCATCCTAGCTGTTTCCACATTTCCGTTATTTGGGTTGTTTCATCAATATCGTCACAATACTTTTCCACTTCTGTCGCCTGGCTCGATTAATGGCTACTTTAGCTTCAGAACTAATTTTTTCTAGGACGTTTAAAATAATTCTGATACTGTTTGATAAGTTTGTTGATATCAGGTTCCAATTTATTTAGGGCGATTTGTAATTTCACTATCTAGGAGGACTCTTAGACAACGACTGAGCTCTCGACTACAACTTGTGAACTAATATTAACTAAGAGATTGCTCAAACTTGGCTCGATTTGTCTCTATGCGTAGTAATCGCCCGAAATGCTCTTCGGAGCTACAGTACAGTACCTAGTACTGGCCCACCCGGACTTCAGTGTCACCCACTCGGAGGCGTGAGGTGGTTCCTGGCGCTTTCGTAGGCCATGGAACCAAATAGCCTCTGTTTTATCGGGCGCCACCCTTAGGCCCAGCTCACGAATATTTTCCACAACATAAGCCACTCCCTGCTCGGAGAGCAGAAGCACTTTGTCGAAACGTGACCCTCTGGCCAGTATTAGGGTATCGTTCGAATAGCAAACGACACTTAGGCCAGAGGGCAGACTGGTGCTAAGGACCGCATTCTTCACCCCGTTCCGTACCACAAACTTCACCGGCCTGTCGTGCAGATAGGCCTCTATGATCTAACCATGCACCTGTCAACGTCAATATATCCAAGAGTTGGCAGTACTTGGTCGGCGGCGGCGGAGTGTGGAGGAGGTACGCGAGCGAGTGAATAAAATTCAAGTTCTGCCAACCGACACGACCTAGACAGGTCCAGGTGCACAGTTACCAATGTCGAGTTATAGTCTTAAAAACTGCTAAATCAAAATATTGCACATTCGATAAACGTGATTAACTGATTTTAATCATCCTCAATCTAACAAAATTTAAAAAAACAATATTGTATTGAAGTTAATTATAATAAATAAATATTTCAGATATCTCACACACAACGCCATCTAGTCCCAAACTCAGCAGCCACGGTCGATGCCATATTGCGCCTGAGAGCCGAGAGGCAGTAAGCAGTGGCGGCGTGCTATGTCTACGGACATCACCAATGCATTTGATAGTCTGCCTGTCAGTCCTCGGATAACTCCTGTGGAACATGGGATACGACTAGGCATAGAAGATGACACTCTGGCTACTGCCAGGGGGGTGAACTTTCAGGCTGGCCACACTGGCCACAACAGGAGTCACCCTGGTGTTTTGGCACATTGAGGCGTTGTGCTTACTGGTGGGCCTGGATAAGACGAAGGCCTTTTTGTGATAGCTTTTGTGATAGCTTACATGAGGTCTCTTCTTTAAGTGAAATGTGGATGAAAATGAAGTGGGTGAAAGGAAATATTATACATAGTTCTTTAATAGACCGAGATAAAAGTCAATTTCTATTGATAAACTTATGTCCTTCATATGTTCTAAATTGTAAACCCAAGTTCAACTCTCAGAATAATATAATAGAAACTGAAATAACTTTACATGAACTGGAAATTTGTATCAAAACAAGCGATGAGGCACCAGGTTGGGATGACATCTCATTTTCAATTATAAAAAAATTACCGAGTGGTGGAAAGAGAGTATTGTTATCCCTATGCAATATATGTCTATCCACAGGTTTCACTCCACATCAGTGGCGGGATATCGGTGTCGTCCCTCTAGGGACAACAGGACGTAGGGATCTAGTAAGAGTAGGATCACTCCTACTCTTCCTAGCTACCTTCGTCCGAATAGTTTGATTTCCTGTTTCTGTAAGATTTTTCATTCAATTTTAAACAAGAGACTGGAATGGTTTTTGGAAAGGAAAGGGATATTTTCAGACGAAGCTGTTGGTTCCATAACTTATATTTCTTTGTTTTTTTATATTATCATTTTTTCTTTATTTAATCTATTTAAAAGCGCCCTGGGCTCATGTTTTCTACCGCTGGTCTCGATGGTGTGTGACCTACCTAACAGGTTTCGGGGTTACAATAATATCTATTTGCGGTTAACACCCAAATTGTTATGTATGTATGCAACTGTGTAGACAGATGTATGTAAAAGTGTGCGTGTGTCACGCCCATCACGTGTCATCTTTACAGCAATAAAGCAGTGTGTCTTTAACCGTACTGAGTTTCACTCGCTCCCCACGTAATCCCACTAACACAAATCAACCCGGAATCCATCTACCATTTCAACCTGTTAGTCGATTCACACACTGCTCCGCGCTTCGTCGCCTGGCGGAAACGCCTGCCTGGAATGACAGATTTTAATATTGTATGCAAGTACATCAGTACAAGTAGCGTATTTTGCATCTTCCTTCTTCTTTGTGCAGTCTTAACGAGTGCCCTAGCTTCCCGCAGTGCCCGCAGGTGAATGCTGTCTCTTGACAAGTTCTGGCTGCGTGCCAGTACTGCTGGTAACATGGTAGGGCAGGATGTCAAGTTTCAGGATGTCTTAGAGATTGACATCACTTCCAGTCGGTTACGTACTTGGCTTTAAACATCAGGGTGGGTGAAGCCGTCGGAGCGGGTGGAGGCGTTGGCGGTGGAGTGCAAGTGACTCTGTTACTCCTGCCAAAAATACTGCCATCCATTTTCTACCTAAAGAACATTATCTCAAAACGATTTACACAAATTATGTATTAAGCATTTGCTACACCTTCCGTTACTACCGGTTATCGGCAAAAACGAGGTTACAACTAGGCTAATTACTTTTGTTATTTTAACATTAATTAATATAAAACATGTCTAACCACAATGAAGAGCTAAAAAAAGGGTTCCAACCAACTCTCGATCTATAGCTGCCACTTTTATTCTCTGCACAGTGCTTGAACGAATACTATTAATAAGCATTTGGTTAATTACCTGGAAGATCACTCCCTTTTATTAAATGATAGGCAATATGGTTTCAGACCGAACTGATCCACGGGTGATCTTTTAGTGTACATGACACATCTGTAGGGTGAGGCTTTGAATAAGTATGGAGAGTCCTTGGCTAGGAGTCACGACATGGCCAAAGCCTGTTATAGGGTTTGGCACCGTACGCTTCTCTCTAAACTTCCGGCATTCGCCTGCCCACCAAACTGTGCAGTTGGATTGCCACCTTTTTGCACCAGCATTAGGGACCTTCTGAAGGCACGGCCTCTGTTTGCCCACGCTGTTTCTTATGCATATCAATGACATATTAGCCCTAGGAAACATATATTGCTATGCAGATAACACACATGCTCAGCTGCCACTACAGGATAAGCTTGGTATGATGGAGACGGAGATATTTGCTGGGATCTCAACAGACTCAACAGACGTCTCAACAGACTCAACAGACGGTCTCACTATACAGTAAGATCGTCACAAAGGCGGTATCGCGGAAGCTAGGCGAACTAAACAATGTGAGACGGAGCATCTGTGTCTTCTCTATAAGACTCAGGTTCGCTCCTGCGTGGAGCACTGTTCTTATCTCTGAGATGGATCCGCGCAGTATTTGCTTGACACTCTCGATCGGTTGCAGAGGTGAGCTGTCCGCATCATCGACAACCCGAAGTCACCGAGTTCCTCGAGCCTTTGCGGTTGCGAATATGAGAGTCCTCTATCGCCTGTACCATGGGGAGTGTTCTGAAGAGTTATTCCAACTGATCCTACCTTCTCTAGAGGAAGCTTAGAGAACAATACGTGCTGGCCCTGGAAGTCACCGCTGTAGAGTAGAAGAAATACTCACCAGAACTAAGCGGCTCGCACCTTACTACTTCTTATATCGAGCAGTTAAAAACAGGAACTCACTGCCAGCTCATGTGTTTCCTTTCGACAATGATTCCGGTTCTTTTACTCTTAAAAACCTCTGGGCGTGAAAAATAATAATAAGAAATTGTTTGTTTTATCTCCACAAATTACATCATATTTACAAAAAATAGTTGACAGTTTTTTTATAATTATAATTTTTGGGAGATCTGGAGTCTGGAGATCTATGGTACATCTGAATGATGCTGTTAACACGGCTAATATTTACATGGATATAATATGTAAGTAGATTAACATCTATTTTCAATATTATTTTTAACATATATTATGTTAAAAATAATGTAATCAAAAACCAAATTATTTGATTATAAAACTAATTAAACTTTACATAGACTATGAAACTAATATCTGTTTATTTAACTCTGTACATTAATATATTGGCTAGGTAATCAACAATACGTTACGTGATACACGACACAGAGATGCATCCAACCGCACAACACGAGACGAGGTCCCGAGCTGAAGAGAGAGACCCAACTTCATGATACTACTCCATAATTATAGTCTCGTTCGAATGACATTACACAACGTAAAGTTAGATACAGACCACCATCGGCGTACTTCACTATTCTTTTATTCCTTACAACTCAGATTATAACTTTTGTAATCTGAGCCTTACAATATTATTATCCCATAATACATATACAGTTACTACGGGATATACGTTCTAATATAGTTCTTCAGAGATACAATGGAACGCTTCAATAAATACCGTTTTCGATAGGGCCCCTAAGGTTAAGTTGTTTTGTGTTTTTGCGATAAAGTGCCCCTTTTCTACAATCTAAATTATTGCTTTAAAAAGTTTTTAAAAATTAATGACGGTAGTATTTAATAATACATTACCATTTATTATTAGCTGAGGGATGTCACTCCGCAGTTTAGATATAGTCGGCCGGCTGCCTGCCCTGGCATCTCATCTGCATGCATGCCGGTCGACTAGACATCGTCAGAATAGATAAGAGTTACACGATAGAAAGAGACGCAATTGTAGGTAAATATCGTAGGTGATTCGGCGCAGTGCGATTTGAATTGAACTTAATCTTTGGACACCAAGGGTTCCTATTTCTTTAATTTAAATTTCGGAGTGAGTCTTCTGTACTAGTACTATTATGTCATCATCATCAACAGCCCTCTATCAACATAGGCCTCTTCTTAGGCGATTCACACACTGGCGACGCGAACACTCGCGTGGCGCGCGGCAGCCAATCCCGAATCTGCTAGCCGCTCACGCGCCTAGGCGCGTGTTCAGTGTGTTGGACCTGGCGTGTTTTCTATACTAAGGGATTTCACACACTGGCCACGCGCTCACGCGCGTGTGCGCGTGGCAGCAGATCACGCGCGCGGCGACGGTGGAGCAGATCTGCCCGTTCGAGCAGATTTTACCGCGCCTACGCGCCTGTCCTTTCATATCCCAAATTGCTGGGCGTTGTTCAATTTCGAATATAAATGTATCCGTGTCCAGATCCATCGTGAACAAGTCCTTATAGCACGAAAACAGGCGCTAGGCATTGTTCAATTTCGTATATAAATGTGTTTACTGCTGCGGCCCGCCACGCCTAAGCGCGCGGTGGCAGAATCTGCCCGCGGCACGCGCTCACGCGCCTAGGCACGTGGCCAGTGTGTGAAGTCCCTAAGGCGCGTGAGCGCGTGCCGCGGGCAGATTCTGCCACCGCGCGCTTGGTCGGGGCGGGCCGCAGCAGTAAACACATTCATATACGAAATTGAACGAAGTATCGCGCCTGTTTTCGTGCTATAAGGACTTGTTCACGATGGATCTGGACACGGATACATTTATATTCGAAATTGAACAACGCCCAGCAATTTGGCGACAAGGCCGACAGGCGCGTAGGCGCGGTAAAATCTGCTCGAACGGGCAGATCTGCTCCACCGTCGCCGCGCGCGTGATCTGCTCCCACGCGCCCACGCGCGTGAGCGCGTGGCCAGTGTGTGAAAGCCCTAATCGATGTACTTGCATAGAATATTAAAATCTGCCACTCCGCGCTACGCGTCGTAGCGCGGTGAAGTGTGTGAATCGCCTTAGAAAGGAGGTTTTGGCCTACTATACCACGCTGGCCAGACGGGTTTGTATAGGGTTGGTTTCATGTTTTCCTTCTCTTTGCATTGTTAGTGTCTTGCATAGTTTATCCCTTAGTTAGTCGCCTTTTACGACACCCGCGGGGTGAATAGGGGTGGTGACATTCTGTATTCTTAATACGTCACCACACGGACAAAGTATTATGTATTCTGTGTTAATAGGATGCTCTAGAGATAGTTGGAATTAAAAAGTGATGATAAAAATACCATTATGTTAACATAGAACTAAAGTAAAATGTTAGTTTAAATTTATTTAGTTGTTACTTGATCGGGTGATCAAACGTTTACTGGTCGATTATCCATTTACAAAAATTTACAGAATAATAATTATATACTTAATTTTAATTTTACATACATCTTCCTTTCGCTTGTTATTATTTTTTTAATATGGCAGTGCATAATCAAGGTAAGGAGGTTTTCTTATTTCTCCTGAGAACAGGCACGTGTTTTTTGGCAAGGATTAAAAACGGGAATAAAACGAATGAAACGAATCAACCTGAAAAAAATTAAAGCAATTTTTCTAAAACATTGGATTAAAATGGTTATTCATTCATATAATTAAAAATTAGGGTTTTAATTATTAAATAGGTTTCAACTATTGCAGTCTATACAATCCGATAGAATTTATTAGTTGTTTTGTGTCTATTGTTGTTGCGAATGTTTGATTTTTCGCTATTTTGATATTTTATTTGTCACAAATATAGTTAGGTCATTAATAAAACACTATTAATAAAACATCGATGAAAGTTACAACGAACTACAAAACCTTTTATATGATGTTACTTGCTGCTACGGAACCCTTCATGGGCTAGTCCGACTCGCACTTGGCCGCTTTTTTATTTAGGTATCCGTTTGCGAGAAATTCCACTTTAAAGGGTACTTTTTTGTAAAAACAGGGCGTCCCCCTCTAAAAGCTAAACGGCTGCCTCAAAAATCTGGAAAAATTCGTGATGGTGGTCCATATAATGAACTTTAAAGAAAAACTATAACAGATTAGATGACTTTGTTAGTTCAGGAGTTATAGAGGCTTAACTTGTAAAATGCGCTTAGTTGGAAAACGTCATACAAAATTAAAGCATTAATACGTTAACATTGGCGGTGATACACGCTCGTGCCTCGGAGAGCACGTAAAGCAGTCGGTCCCGGTTGTCATGAACATCTATGGCAATCGTTATTGGGAAGTCAGTGCCCTCAAATATACTGACAACTAGTTCAATCTTCGAATTTCAGTTCGGCCTTAGGGTTGCGGAGGTCCGATGCCAGTCGCTCAGTGAAAAAACTGAAATTCAGGTAAAACCAGTTGAACTAGTAGCCCCCAAATAAACTTGGGAATAAAGGCTCGGAAGATGATGACGTATACATAACAATTATCTATTATTTAATGTTAATTAATTTTCCAAAAAAAATTTCGTTCACTTAGTTTTTAAATAAAATACCACTACTACTTCGCAGCCAGGTGTAAATAGGTAATAGTTTGGTGTATTTATACGTTCATGACGTATACGCATGTTTTTTATATTAAATTAAAGCTAATTTTTTTTAAACAAATGATAAATATAAGTAAACAAATGATAGAGAGCATTAATAAAAATCATCAAATAATTAATACAATACATACACTGATAAGAAACGTAACTTGATTTAAGAGAAATAATCTTGAATCAAGAAAACCATTTTGAATAAACTGATATGTTGAGTCTTGGGAATCACGCTAGACGCAAAATTACAATCGGGTCCGCATGTAAAATCACTCGCTGGGCGGCTTAGCTCAGCGGCATATGCTGTTAGAAAAGTTCGGCAACTAACGGATGTGGAAACTGCACGATTAGTTTATTTTAGTTACTTTCATAGCATCATGTCATACGGCATCTTGCTTTGGGGACGTGCGGCAGAAATAGAGTCAATTTTTATTCTGCAAAAAAGAGCCATTAGAGCTATATATAGTCTCCGCAGTTGCGATTCTGTTAGGGGCCTTTTTAAGGAGATCAATATCATGACAGTTCCTTGTCAGTACATCTATGAAAATATAATGTATGTTCGAAAAAATTTACATCTCTTCAATCAAAGATGTGATAGACATGGGTATAATACTAGGAATAAAGATAAATTAATTCAACCACGTTTTAGACTCTCAAAAGTGCATACATCTTTTATGGGGTACTGTACTAAATTTTATAATAAAATACCTCAAAACATACTAGATTTAACAGAGAAACGTTTTAAAAATAAAAATCGGCCAAGTGCGTGTCAGGCCACGCATAGGAAAGGGTTCCTCAGTCACCCATAATGGTACGTGGATTAGAAATCGTATCCAATGGATAATTGTTATGTTTACGTATTAATGCGTTGATTTTGTATGACTTTTCCAAGTAAGCGCATTGTAAAAGTTAAGCCTCTATAACTCCTGAACTGACAAAGTCATCTAATTTGTTATAGTTTTCATTTAAAGTTCATTATATGGACCACTATCACAAATTTTTCGGCGGGCGGGACGGCCTGTTTTTACAAAAAAGTGGCCTTTATAGTGGAATTTCTCTCAAACGGATACCTAAATCAAAAAATCGTCTTAACAATCCCTTAATGTTTTTAAAAGACCTATATAATGATACCCTACATGATGGGGTAGCCATGAGAAAAAAAAAATCCCCACTTTACGTGTAGGGGAGGTACCCTAAATGAAAATATATTTCATAATTTTATTGTAGCACTTTGTCGACGTAATTACAATACATATTCATGCAAAGTTTCATCTTTCTAGCACTTACTGTTTGGACGATAAGTCGAGGACGGACGGACGGACGGAAGGACAGACGGACATGACATATCTATAAGGGTTCGAAGTCATAAACTTCGGAACCCTAAAAAGTTGTAGATCTTTTAATTACCTACAACTTTGCCATTTAACTTTTTTCCTTGTAGTTTTGCCGGAAATCGAGATAAACCGTTTTTTACCCTTTGTTGTATATATTTAGCCATCCAATCTGACTCTACCCTGCCTGATGGAAAGCATGAGCAGAATCCAAGAGTCGGGGCTATCACACTTGCTGCGAATGCGGACAATAATGTATGGCGGCCCACACTATGGCGGCTTAGTGAGATGCTTTTTCACGCCCCGAAAACCTCCCCCCCCCCTACCCCTTCCCGACCGCAGATCGCCCGTAAATTATCTTTCCTTTCATTTTTATAATATATTCTCCTCCTTTTCCAATAGGTTTCATCCTACTATAATTTTATTTGTTTTCAAAAATTATCTACTCTGGTCTACTGGTCTATATGTCATTTACAAACTATCATTATGGTTGCCATGCAAGTGTTATTCCTAGCAACCTGTGAAGTTTTGACAGGAGGTAAACAGTGATACATTTTGACATCTTCGATTTATGTATTTTTATAATCACCTAGCTTTGGTCTTTGTAGTAAAAGTATTATTGCAGTAAAAAGTAGTCTATGTCCTTTCCCAAGTTCAGTTCTATCATCATACCGAATTTCATCAAAATCGGTACAGTGGTTTAGGCGTGAAAGCGTAACAGACAGACAGACAGAGGTACTTTCGCATTTATAATATTAAGTAGGGATTAAAAAAAAAACTACTCACTAGATCTCGTTCAAACCAATTTTCGTTGGTAGTTTGCATGTTAATGTACAACATATATTTCTTTTAGTTTTATCACTCTCTTATTTTAGAAGTTAGAGGGGGGGGGACACACATTTTTCCACTTTGGAAGTGTCTCTCGCGCAAACTATTCAGTTTAGAAAAAAATGATATTAGAAACCTCAACATCATTTTTGAACACCTATCCATAGATACCCCACACGTTTAGGTTTGATGAAAAAAAAATTTTTGAGTTTCAGTTCCAAGTATGGAGACCCCCAAAATGTATTGTTTTTTTTCTTTTTTTATGTAAAAATCTTAATGCGGTTCACAGAATACATCGACTGACCAAATTTCAACAGTGTAGCTCTTATAGTTTCGGAAATAATTGGCTGTGACATACGGACGGACAGACAGACAGACAGACAGACAGACAGACAGACTTGACGAATCTATAAGGGTTCCGTTTTTTGCCATTTGGCTACGGAACCCTAAAATGTTGTAAAACGCACACTATGTAAGCAAGCATATTACAAATTAGAGGATTACATTGCCGACAAGAATGCTTGGCTTAATGCTGGTCCTGCTCCACAGCCACATGATTAATTCTCAAATTATTTAGAAGTTAGTTTGTATTTCTGACATATGTTAATTTTATCATAATAATTGACATTCTTATATTTCAATTTTTTTTTTTGACATTGGATATCCATATTTCTGACATGGATTATTGATATTTTAATTGTATCTTGTTTGACACTATTTTATTATTATTATTTTTTGTAATATCATTATTGCGTAATAAATTACTTTTTATTGACATGATCCAAATATTTATCGCATTCTTTGAGAGTAGCATAATTATAAATGGTTTTTATTATTGTATAACTGCGAACATTTTGAATTGTACATGTGAGCACTTTGTAGTCACTGGTAGCATATGTTGACTGGCGGTTGTGAGTATGTTATGCTCGCTCAAAAGTCCTGCTGGCGGTGGCGTGTGTAGAGGGTCGTTCGGCTCCCTACGATATGGTTGAACTGGACGATGGCTGGTGCATGGGTCATGCTCGTGATACGGGCGCCGCCAGTCGGGGCTGGTCATCTCACAACTTCTATTTATTGTTTAATTGTTTTTGGACACTACATGTGTAAATATCAGCATCGTTACATTGTCCTCATATTTAATAAAATGCCTTAAACAATGTAACCAAAAATTGTAAAAACAATGTTGGAAAAGAGTGTCCATGGAGTTTCTTGTCTGTTCTTCTCCATAGGATCTACGAATTGGAACAGACGATTAGCTTCACGACTGACTACTGACTGACTACTTGACGTTTCAAAAGTGCCGTTGTATGGTTTATTTGAAATAAAATGGTTTGATTTGATTTGATTTGAAGAGAATAAATTCTTGAACCAAGAAAAATTAACTTACATCCAGAATAATTTCTTGGCTCAAGAATTTGTTTTCTTGACTCCAAAATATCAGTATATTTAAAAATCAGTCTCTTAAATCGAGTTTTATCTTTTATCAGTGTATTACATTTTTTTATGAACTAATCGAAGTCCGATTTCTCTTTGCTTTAACTCGAATACCTCGAGTGTTTAACAGCTGGCAACCCTAATTTGCGGCCATTTGTTCACAGGCAGCCATATATCATCATATTTAAATTGAAAAAAAAATTAGCTTTAATTTAATATAAAAAACATGCGTATACGTCATGAACGTATAAATACACCAAACTACACTCGGTTCCAAAAATTACGGGTCAGTCACAAAAATTGAAATACCTCCAGAACTGTAAAAGCTAGATCAATGAAATAAAAAACAGAATAAAGACTTTTTAGTTGCGCTTCTAATAGCATATTATTTAAACTGGTTGATGAAAAAAACTTCATTAGAAAAACAAAATTTAAAAAAATGACTATTTTTAAAAACAAAATTTTTGTTTCATGCCATTATGGATGCTTTCCATTTCTATTCTGTCACAAAAAAAAATATCGTGAACGTCTTCCACGTGCATAATTATTATTCTGTGAGGTGAAGCATGGCAGTCACGCTAGAGGAATGTACCAGAATCCTAACTTTTTTGGAACTTGGGCGGAGCCAGCGTGAAACAGCCAGAAACATTGGTGTATCTTTGTCGACTGTTCAGCGGGTAGTCCAGCGGTACCAAGAGACCGGATCACACCTTAGAAGACCAGGAAATGGCAGACCAAGATGCACAACGGCCAGGGAAGACAGACAACTGGTGGCTACAATGCTCCGAAATCGTTTTCAAACTGCTGTTGGTCTAAAAACTCACTTTATTCGCTTTGGAGGTGGCAATTTAAGCGCTCAAACAGTAAGAAGACGTCTTGCTGAAGCAAATTTGAAACCATTGAGGCCCGCAAATGGCCCCAAACTGGAACGGGGACATCGAATTGCAAGACAGAGATACGTGCGCGAACACCTAAACTGGACACTAGACGATTGGTCTAGGGTAATGTTCACGGACGAGTCTAAATTCATGCTTTATAAGCATGATGGTAGGCAGTTGGTGTACAGAAGACCAGGGGAGCGCTTCCATCAAGCGTGTGTGGAGGAAAAAGTGGCGTACGGTGGAGGCTCAGTACAAGTTTGGGCTGGGATTTCTGCTGAGGCCCGCACCGAGCTGGTGCTCATTCAAAATGGAACTCTAAATGCAGAGAGGTACGTGGAAGAGATCCTCAATGAACATGTAGGTCCTTTCATAGCCAGGATGGACCGGCATGGCATATTAATGCATGATAATGCGCGTCCCCATACCGCCAGAATTGTACATGACTACCTTGAAGAGGTCGGTATCGAACTCATGCAGTGGCCAGCGCGAAGCCCGGACTTAAACCCCATCGAGCACGCCTGGGACGAGCTTCAGAGATGCGTGAAAGGTCGAAACCCCCCACCAATCACGCTTCCCGAGCTCATACAAGCACTGGTGGAGGAATGGGAAGGTATTCCTTAGCACCGGCTCCGAAATTTGGTGTACAGCATGCCTAATCGCCTGGAAGCTGTCAGAAGAGCTCGTGGAGGCAATACAATGAAGAAAGTGATGAAAAACAGCAAAAAAACAATCATAAAAAAAATGTAATCTTAAGAAAAATATGACTACTTTAGTTTTTTTTTAATTTAAGATTAATATTGTGGGTGTAACTAAGTTTTATTTTATTTTTTATCTGTATAATTAAATTCTCAATTGAACAGTCTTCGTTTCATTAGGATGGCATACGTAGTTCGGGAGATATTCGGGTTTATGTGACTGACCCGTTATTTTTGGAACCGGCTTTATTACCTGTTTACACCTGGCTGCGAAGTAGTTGCAGCCGAGTGTGCAACGGCACCCCTCGATTTTCGAATTCTTTACAAACATAGCTATGATGTGAATGGTATATTTTTCAATAAGGTTGTTAACCTCATTTTCCAGTTTATCTATTATGTAATATCTTTTAACGAGCAATTCTTGTATATGTATTTATATGTATTGTATATGTATTGTTTATATAAGTGTATTATCGACATATATATATTTAAATTTGTGATCTCGGAACGCTTTAACGATTTCGCTGAAAGTTAATATTTGGGGGTTTTAAGGGCCAAAAAATTCGGTCTAGATTAGTCTTATGTTTTCGAGTTTTCATCAGTTTTTCTTTCGCATTTATCATTACTCTTAGCAATGCTTGTGACATATATACTACTTTTTCAATAACACTTGGTTGGTGGTTGATACTCTAACACAGATACCCTATAGCTACTTGACAGAATAGATGGCGTTATTAAACAATAAATAGTATTAACCGAGCAAGGCTCGGTCGTCCAGATACCTAAATGTTGAAAACGAAAATTATGTCAGTGAAAATTAGCTTTTTAATTATAATTTTTTACAGTTCAAATCTGCGCTACTATGGTTGTGTCTGCAATCGGTGCAATATTTGGAGCCTATTATGCTTTTTTGGCTTATCAAGAGAGAAAAAATAACAAACTACCGGAAGAATGGGTTGAGGCCGGTCGTGTGACGCACCTTTATGCTTACCCATTGAAATCAAGTTCTCCCATCGCATTAAACCAGGTTGAATGTTTCCCTATCGGACTGAAAAAAGGTTACTTACGAGATAGGTGTGTATGAATTAATCTGCACCGTAGTATTCTTGTGAATCTATAGAAAGAAATAAAATTCAAGGATTTGTTAGTAATTTCAAATTAAAATTAACAGTTTTTCATCATCACCATCCTCATCATCACCATCCTCATCACAAACCCATAACATCCCACTTCTGCGCTCTGGTCTCCTCTCAGGAGAGGGTTAAGGCCGTTCATTAGCAGGCTGGCCGAGTGCGGATGCTTTTCTGTTATCTTATGATATATACAACCGGGACCAACTGCTTAAACGTACCGAATCATTTTATTTGTGTTTAATCTTACAAATACGTTGTAGATTTATTATTAATAGAAACTATTGTTATTTACAGAATATTAATGATCTTAGAGATAGAAGAATCTTATTCCATCAAAAGTATAAACTATCCAGAAGTATTAAAAATAAAAACATCTTTTGAAGGTGCTATTTTAACTTTGCAACACCCCAAAATGGAGCTTATTAAAATTAATTTAGAAGAAGTAAGTTTGCATCCATTCATTTAACATAAGCTGTCTGCGGCTTCGCTGGCGTGATTGTTTCTTATATCGTGCTTTTAACCTAGAAAATGATGGATAGACAACCGCTAAACAAGTTATTTAAACTCTAGGCAGTTGAACCACGCATTGACTGCCTTGTTGGTCTAGTGATTAGCGTATGCGGCTGTTGATCAAGAGGTCTCGGGTTCGATTCCCGGGTCGGACTAAATATTTGTGTGATCCACAAATATTTGTTTCGGAGTCTGGGTGTTTTCTATGTATAATATGTATGTATTTACAAAAAAAATGTATGTTTATGTATTTATATATATATTATTATATCAATTCTTTAGTACCCATAATACAAGCTCTGCTTAGTTTGGGACTAGAAGACGTTGTGTGTAATATGTCCGAAAATATTTATTATTATTATTATTATTAAAAAATTTCAGCACGGACGCGATACTATCCTCTCATAGAAGACCAATCTAAAATGATAGCATTCGTTCTATTGTATTTCAATGGCGAGACCGGAATCCCGATAATGCAGAAGATCTTACTAGATCGCCGTGGTGTGAGTCACCATGCTGTTTTGAGTGAACTCACAGCTTGGTCCCCGCCACTTTTGAATTCTGCTCATGCTTTCCATCAGGCAGCGTGGGGTCACTTTGGCAGGCTACTATAAAAAAAAGTGGGACTCACAGAAACGAAATAAGGATGTTGCTTTGGCTTCGGTGTAACGTGTAGATTTCATAACACATATGTCAGTGTATCTTTTCATTTGATTTTAAATACAACGGGTATAAGACTTTGCTAGTCTTGTTTTCAATACACAGTCAGGGTTTCAGGTTTAATTTACACCAACTGAGCGCCGCGATGTGTGTTATATAGAAACAACGTGACATTATGGGGCGAAGCTAATCTAAATAAAGTAACCTAAGTTACTCCTTATATTACCAGCTGTCTTACAGTGAAAATTCCGTGCTCCTGTTGCAAAGATAAGCCAGAACTAAGAGACAGATAGACAGACAAAAAATTTAAGAATAGATTTTTGATGTAAATAATAGGGGTTAAAGTATGACCCGCCAGCAATCATTGCTGCCATGCTGGCGGGTGAGGAGGGCTGGGGCGCAGTGGTCTCTTTTTGTGAAGCTTTAATGCTCCAGAAAGAGACCGCTGAAAGGGATCGGGAGAGGGCCGATCGCGAACGAAGAAGTCGCCGGCGGTAGAAATCGCTGATCGCCGCGGCCGCGGGTCGCTGGAGGACGGGGAACTCTGGTGGCGTATAAAATGCCGTGGCGTGGGAAGAATTAGCGGCCTGGTTGCCTCGAACACGAGGTCGGGACGGAGAGGGGAAATGGTTTCCCCTGGGATAGGGCCTGATAAGTGGCCTGGCGCCGATTCGGGAAGGACCTGAAATAACATGGTCCGGGTCCTCCCGGAGCAAAGGCATCAGAGGTCGATCGTCGGGGTGTTTTTTAGTGGAAACACCACATACTCCTGGGCTTCTGTTTCCCCGAGGAGCCGGAGATCCGAAGGGATTTTTCCATCCCGTGAACAAAAAAAAAATGGGTTAAAGTATGAAATTACCGTTTTATTGTAATAGGTACTTCGAATTGACATAGTAACTATAAGGTTCTTCTTTTAAATAATGTGCAACATTCGATTATCGAATTTCAGTTGTTTTCTTATTCAGCTTAGACAAAAAAGATGGATACTTCGAATATTCGAGTGATTTTTGAATACGAGTTCCGAACGCAGCACAAACAACTCGCAATATCATCAATGTTGTTAGGAGAGGGGACTACTAACGAACGCACCGTGCGATTTCGGATTTAAACGCTTTCGTGATGGAAACTTTTATATTAACTTTTATAATAATATATTGTTAGCCAGAACGGCGGTAGTTGTCATTTTTTTGGCGCCATCGCTTCACTGCGCTTGGGTATAAAAAGGAGTGCTCTGTTGTATCGGCACGCATTTCTAACGAATGCGTCGCGGAGTGTGGATCATTGTCTTTGGACAATTAGTACTACTCTGTTAACAGATATGGAAAGCTGTCTTTGACAAGTTAGTACTGTCTGAATTGCGGTGGGTGCGAGGAAAGCTGTCTAACAGCTAGTACAGCCCTATGTGACCGCCCTTGCTGTATAACTAACTGTAATTTGTTTAGATTCGTTACTTAATTAACGGTTGTTTGTGTCTAATTGCATTTCTAAGATTATTTTGTAATTAATGAAATAAATTGTTTAGAATTAAAGTAAATTGTTTAGAATTATAATTATTTTTATTATTTTTCACTTCTGGACTCTAAAATTTTTATTATATTATTATATAACTATATATTTTATATTTTTATCCTGTTTCTCACTCATATTTTTCAGGTTGTGGAGATGCAAAAAATATTACCTAACAACCTACCTACTTTTCCTGTCACCTATGATTGCGGTGATGAAGTCAGTCGATGGATTTCAAAGTACGTACAAATTCTTTTTCTAAAATTCTTTTTTTATGCAATAATTTTATTATAATAGGGGTTAAAGTATTAAATTACCGTTTTATTGTAATAGGTACTTTGAATTGACATAGAACCTTCATGGTTTAAGATTTTTGAGTAAAACTTTTTCGTACCTATGAGGTTCTTCTTTCAAAAAATATGCAACATTCGATTATCGACTTTCAGTTATTTTTTTTATTCAGCTTAGACAAGAAAGACGCGGAACTAATACTGCAGAAACAGCTCGCAATATCAACGTTGCGTTTAGAGAGGGGACTGCTAATGAACGCACCGTGCGATTTTGGTTCTACCCAGGAATTAGCGGCATGGTTTCATGTTACCTTATTAACAATATAGACTCATTTACGTCAACTCAATAAAATAAAAAAAATATAAAAATAGGTGCCTGATCTGCAGAAAGAAATGCGTGTCGAAACTTGTGTTGCATTGTTGAATCGATACATAAATGTAGGAATATTGGATCGAATTGTGACATGTGATGAAAAGTGGATTCTTTACGATAACCGTAAGCGAAAAATGAAATGGCTGACCCCAGGTCAAACGCCGCAACAGTGTCCTACAGCAAAGCTTACCAATAAAAAGGTAATGGTAACTGTTTGGTGGTCTCAGCATGGTGTTATTCACTATAACTTTCTTCCGACTCCGAACAATGATAGCAGAACTTGCAGTGAAACAGCCCCGACTCCGACCCCGACCCCGATCTTCACCATTATTGCTCCATGATAACGCGAGACCTTATACAGCACGAGAAACCGTTTTAACTATACAGAAACTGCAATTAGAAACCATTCGTCACCCTCCGTATTCACCAGACCTTGCTCCAACGGACTAAAATTTATTTCGTGATTTGGACAATTTTCTACGTGATAAAAAGAAGAAATTCCCAGGAGGCAGTACAAAATGCTTTCACACAGTTTGTAGAATCTAGATAACTAGAGTTCTATCGTAAAGGCATAAATGAACTTCCTATTAGATGGCAGCAATGTAGAGAATATAATGGTAGATATTTTGATTAAATAAATATGTTAAATGAAAAAAAAACGAATTTCAATTTTTAGTACAAATCGGCAATTTCATACTTTAACCCCTAATATTTAACAAAATTTGCACTGCCAGCAAAATTATTTATACAAATACGTTAAAGATATTATATTTTTTTTAATGAGCTGCGGTTGTTATTTTTTTTTATTTATATGTTTGCTTATTATTTCCTTATTTTTGTATAAAGTTTTCCAATTATGCGCATTTTTAAGTTAGGTCTCTATAACTCCTGATTGTTACTTTTAGATTTTTGAGTCACCTGTTTAGCTGTTTGGCTGGTTTAAGCAGGGGGACGCCTTATTTTACAAAAAACTGCGATTGATATAAAGCAAAACCTATTTATGTAAAGTTTCATCATTTTAGCCCTAACCGTTTTTAGGGTTCCGAAGTTCATGACTCGGAACCCTTATTGTTTCGTCATGTCCGTCCGTCCGTCCGTCCTCGGCTTACCGTCGAAACGGTTAGTGCTAGAAAGATAAAACTTTGCATGGATATGTGTTTTAATGACGTCGACAAAGTGCTATAATAAAATCATGAAAAATATTTTTATTTAGGGTACCTCCCCTACACGTTAAGTGAGGATCCATTTTTTTTCTTGCAGCTACCCCATCGTGTGGGTAATCATTAGATAGGTCTCTTGAAAACATTAAGAGGTTTTGAAGACGATTTTTGGATTTAGGTATCCGTTTGGGAGTTATTCCACGTTAAAGAGCATTTTTTTATAAAAATGGGGGTACCCATCTAAAAGCTAAACGCCTCGTAAATATTGTTTAAAATTGTAAGTACTTTTAAAAATAAACATCAAACCTAGACAAAGGTTTAATCATTTTCTTCCTTTAGATTGTTACGTAGTAGATATTAAACAGGGGGAGGGGTAACGCTAGTCTATTTTATATAAACCCACACATCGCCCTCACCAACGTAATACGATAGAAGCAATGCTGTCATATTTAGTTGGTCTTCTTTGTGAGGTCACCCCGGTCGAGCCGGTCTATTCGTTCTGATATCAATCAGCGCGGCAGCGTGGCTCTACTACCCACAAAACTAACCGCTAATAATTACATAAAGTCTGAAAAAAATTATTTTCACTTACTACGGTCCTGACACACCTCTTTTGCTTCGTTTACATTCACTATTGCAAACATGGTCATGTTCCTGACCGACAAGGTTCCTGGTGCTTTTCACACAACCTTTTTTTAGTAATATTCACTTCCTTTTTCTTTTCATATTTCCAAGCTTAAATGAAACCGTTTCTTTAACTGTGTGTTTCATTTTTCAGATGTTTAAATAGTAAAGGCAATATATTACGTCTAGCTTATTACCCAAAAGATCACAGTCCGACAATGATTAAGAAGTTCAAGAAAATCTTTACAAAATTAAGAAGTAGTGATATAGTAAGTACTCGAAGATTATTCTTGTCTTTATTTTTAAAAGTATTCCATTATTCTATTTTGTCTGCCTTTGTGGTGCAGTGATAGCGTATGCGACTGCTGTGCTTGAGGTCTCGGGTTCGATTCTCGGGTCAGACCAAATGTTTGTGTGATCAGCAAATATTTGTTTCGGAGTTTGGGTTTTTCCTATGTATAATATGTATGTATTTACAAAAAAGCATGTTTATGTGTTTATATCAGTTGTCCAGTACCCATAATACACGCTCTGCTTAGTTTGGGACTAGATGGCGTGGTGTGTAAGATGTTCGAAGCAGGGCCATGTCGTGCGGTGTTCTACAGGGGTCTGTCCTAGGACCACTCCTGTGGAACATGGGATACGACTGGGCCCTACGAGTGCATCTCCCCCCCGGGCTGGGTGTAATCTGCTACGCAGACGACACCCTGGTCACGGCCCGGGGGGCAAACTTTGAGGAGGTGGCGCGCCTGGCCCCCACAGGAGTCTCCCTGGTGGTCGGGCGCATCGAGGCGCTGGGTCTGCGGGTGGCCCTGGACAAGACGGAGGCCCTGTTATTCCATGGGCCCCGTCATGGTCCGCCCGCCGGCGCCTCCATTGAGGTCAACTCGGTCCTCGTACCGGTCCGGGCCCAGATGAGGTACCTGGGCCTGGTCCTCGACGGTAGGTGGCTCTTCGACGAGCACTTCCGACAGCTTGGCCCTAAGTTGGTGGGCACTACCTGCGCCCTAGGGCGACTTATGCCCAATTTGGGCGGGCCAGTGTTCCCACTAGGCGGCTGTACACGGTTGTTGTCCGGTCAATGGCACTTTACGGTGCACCGGTGTGGGCGGCGGCTCTGTCCGCCTAGAATAGGGCGCGCCTCTGGCGCCCCCAGAGGATATTGGCGGTCAGAGCCATACGCGGATACCGCACTGTATCGACCGAGGCGGCTTGCGCCTTGGCCGGAACACCCCCGTGGGATTTGGAGGCGGAAGTGCTTGCCGAAGTTCATCGGCGAGTGGCTGACTTCCGGGCGGAGAGCGGATTTCACCCTCCGCCCGAGGACCTGCGTGAGTGGCGCGAAGCCGCTCGCCGAGCCACCATGCTGAGATTGTCGTTCCGGCTGGAGACCCCACGCGTTGGCTTCGCCGCTGTGGAGGCTCTCCAGCCTGTCATCGCGGAGTGGGCAGGGCGGCAGCACGGGACCCTTTCTTTCCGGCTGACGCAGGTACTTTCCGGACACGGTTGCTTCGGAAAGTATTTTTTTTTTTTTTTTTTTTTTTTTTTTTTATATTTAAGCCTACCAAAGTGACTCTACTCTGCCTGATGGAAAGCATGAGTAGAATCCAGGAGTAGGGGTCACCACGCTTATTGTGAGGGTAGACAATGTAGCATGGTGACCCCTACCATGGCAGCCTGGTTTGATTATTCTGCATCATTCTCCCGGCCTTCGAAGGGCGGGAGAATGATGCAGAATGATTGGGCCTCCGGTCTCACACTCACCAACGAAATACGACAGCAAGAATGCTGTCATTATTAGGATGGTCTTCTGTGTGAGGGTAGTACTGGCCGGGTCGAGCCGGCCCATTCGTGCTGAAATCAGCGTGGCTCTACTACCTACATGCACTCCGTCGCAGGGAGGGAACCGAGTCCCGCCTGCCACCACTGCGACTGCAGTGAGGACACAGCCCTGCACACGCTGGCGGTCTGCCCCGCATGGGCTACGCAGCGCCGGGCCCTCACTGCAGTCATAGGAGGGGATCTCTCGCTGCCGGCCGTCATAAGATCGATGGCCGGCAGCGACAGTTGTTTTACCGCGGTCGCAACCTTCTGCGAGGACGTAATCTTGCAGAAGGTGGTGGCGGAGAAGGCCCGGGAGGACGACATCCACTCGGACCCGATCCGCCGCCGGCGCCCCGGGCGGCGGAGGCGCGCATACCTGCGTCTCATGCCGCCCTGAGAGTGGCCGCGGATGGACGGGACGGGTTTCCACGTAGTCTAGAGTAGTGGCCAACCACGAGGGGGGCGGCGTCCACGTGTGACCGGACATTGCCCAATTAGAGAGTCAAATTTGAGGTGGTGCCCGCAACAGTGCGGGCAGGCGCTGGGAGGAGTCCAGAAGGAAATCCCCTCCCTGGACTCCTTCAGATACACAGGCGCAGAGAGGGTCACACCGTGTGGTTTTAGTCGGTTCGAGTCCGACACACCACCCCGCCGTAACCCCCGACGGGGTGACGGTCCGCGGGGATTCCCACACGTCTTGTCAAATACGCTTACATGGAAAACTTCATACAAAATTAATGCATTATTAAGTAAACATACGTAATAACATCTTTTGGATACGATTTTAAATCCACGTACCATTATGGATGACTGAGGAACCCTTTCCTGTTCGTGGCCTGACACGCACTTGGCCGATTTTTGACTTGGTGGACACTTGGTTGACTAACAATATTTGGCAAGGATGTTTCTCTTAGATAATAGGCAGGATTGGTTTTCAGTAGTTTGCTTTTGAAGTCTCTAAATCTTGCATCACAAAATGTTGTGACGATTACGTTGTTGATATAAGAGTAAAACACATTTAAAATTCTAGGGTGCATTAGCCTCAATTTCATCTTACCATTTGATAAACGAGACATCGTTAGATGAATTAAATTCGCGTTTAAAAGACCCAGTCACTCATACGCGCTTTAGGCCCAATATTGTTGTGTCTGGGCCCAAGCCATTTGACGAAGACAACTGGAAATACCTGAAAATTGGAGAAAATGTATTCCAAGTCATATATCCCTGCTTTAGGTAAGTTTTCAACGTATTGAATTCTTTCCTAATCCTATTTTCTTAGAGAGATGAGTTGAGCAACTAAAGAAGCAGAGAGAAGGAAAGGAATAAGAGATGGATTTGTAGAAAAATACCTCTTAGGCAAGATATAACTTTTTACTTTGAATATGTTTCTGCAATCGTTAATCTATCATCTTTCATTATCGATTAATAATTATTTTGAGCACGTGGTAATACAAATTATATATATGGTAATCGACGTAGGAAAAATAATTAATAATAATATAATAATAATATTTATTTGATCTGAAAACAGTTTACGAATTAAAATGTTATAAGAGTATGTATGAGCGATTTTATAATGGGTATTGCTAATGCGTACAGGTAAATATTTATCCAATTCATTTGTTAGTTTTTATTCGTTTCTTTTCCATAGAGCAACACAGGCTCACAGACTGGGGCTAGTAGATATAGCGTCTTATTCCAATATGAAACAGGCTGTTACTTTCTGCGAGGGGAACACTTCACACATACACATTTTAGAATCTCGTACAAAAAAAATTGCTTGTCACTATGAACTCACATTTCAATTGCCACGTCATTTTGTATTGAATTGGCAGATGTTACAAGCCTCATAAATATTGTCATCTTTTATTTCTTTGTACTGTGTTTGGAAAATAGCTTTTTATCTATATGCTGTATGTTGTGTCTCTCAAATAGAGTTCTTTTATTAATATATTATTGTTATCACACTATAACCATTAAAACAAAAAATATAAATTGCACGCACACATAAATATATTCTATATCTTACCAGTGTAATACATATGCCTATTTGAGTACCGGGTGTGTCCCGGCCTGCAAAAATAAAAAAATCAATATAAACAAAATATATATTGATAGATCTTAATCAGCCCTTTCGAACTACGTTAATTAATTTATGAGCCCCTCTTTCGTTTTCCCAGGAAAAACCAAAATATAATTTTTATTTTTTCACCTTTTCTGGGAAAACGAAAGAGGGGCTCATAAATTAATTAAAGTAGTTCGAAAGGGCTAATCAAGACCTATCAATATATAAATTTTTTATATCGAAATTTTCATTTTTGCAGGTCGGGACATACCCGGTTATTTCAGCTTCTTCTCTGCCAGAGGGGAACGCCTGCTATCGGCTACGAGTACTCCCTATCGTGTTGCTCTATGGTTTTCTACTGACCTGTACATTTGTAGAATATCAACTTGCCTAGGTGGTTTGTAACCGTGTCCAAAAAGACTTTAGTTTGCATTCATATTACGAGTAAAGTTAAGATATTTTCGGATGTAGATAATTTTATCGGTTTTGTTGCTATGTATTACACGGTATGATATTAAAATGCATAATTTGTTCACCTCATTCCGAGCGGTCGCTCGAACTGCAACTCGTTGTGCATGTGCTACACGGAACAATTTCTGTGCATATTATGCGTTTTCAGGCCATACATTTTGTTGAGCGTTCATTTTGTTGGTGTATAAATTATGTACTTCTGTGCGGAGTTGATATATTATTATTCTTATAATGTGGAGTACCATCTGTTATGAATTAATTGAAGTACTTACCATTATGTCATCATTTTGGCAATAACAAAATTGAAACAAAGAAACGTATATTCTGCTTCTTAGTATTTGAAAAAATAACCATGTTTAAGAAAATTTTGTTTTAGATGTATTGTTATCACAATGGATCCTCAAACTGGAGACAAGAATAATGAACCACTGTCAATTTTAAAGACGTAAGTTCAAGTATTAAGAACGTACAAGTCCATCATCATCATCAACAGCCTTTAACAGTCCACTGCTGGACATAGGCCTCTCCTTAGAAAGAAGGTTTTGGCCTACTACACCACGCTGGCCAGACGGGTTGGTATAGGGTAAATTAAATTAAGGGACAAGTCCATACTAATATAAAAAATATGAATACTGTAATATAATCATAATTTGGAGCTAATTTTGTTTGTCTGTATCTGTTACATTTTTATGACTCAACCGCTGCACCAGATTCAATAAAACTTGCTTTAGATATACTTTTTGGATTCCTGAGAAAGGACACGAGCTACTCTATAAGTGACGGAGCTGAGGACAAAAGCTACATTAACATTGGTAAATTAAAAGCCAAGATTTATGATATCGAAAAATGGACTGTAAGCAAATGAGTTTAAAGTATATAATCGACCAACAAATTTTGGTTAAACTTAGTTTGGTGATGTGAACAAAAGAATCATTACCACCATTGGCGTTCTATGTATGTTAGGCTAAATGATTTTTCTTTATTTCATCATTCTATAATTCATATCTGGGAATAATTTGGTGTATTTGGAATTGAAAATTTTTCGTGACTATAGATCTAATAACTAGATAATACAAGTTGATGACAAACGTAAACTGATGCTAACAAATTATTTATTACAGTTATCGTCTTGCGAAAAATCCAGAGATTCTAAAGTTGACAGGCAGATCCCCGTTGATGGGTTTATACCTGGCACTTCGAAGTGGACCCGGAGGAACAATTTCAGCCAATGATCCTGTTTTCGTTGCTTATTAAACTATGTGTTTAATAAAAAAAAAACAAGCAAATCATGTTGAAAAACTCAGACATATAACATACAAAACACTGAAATTTTCTGCACTTGTATTGAAATAAATGTATTGTGTTTTTTTCTTCTTAGCCTATTTCTTATATTATTTGAGGTCGGAAACTCGTTCAGCCGGTTTTACCTGAATATCAATTTTTGCACCGAGCGACTGGCATCGGACCTCCGTAATCCGAACTTGTAATATTGAAATAAATTTAATATGGATAATATATGTAGATAAATCAGTAATGGCCTCATACATACATGACGGTTCTGTATCTGTCTCGGGCACGTATGACGTAAAGAGTTTTTTATCTTTTTCTTTTAAAAGATACGCACAGCTACTTGCGGGGTACCTACTTTACAAACATAACGGACACAAAGAACTCCCACAGAACGTCAATTTCTGGATCACACGAAGTATTGTATATGACTATGTAAAGAAAACACTATAGGAAATAGCATAATAGAATCCCCTATAAAAAATATTCCCCCTGGACCGCTAACGCGTGCAGACGTGTCGTTTGTTATTACAAGTTAAAATTTAATTGTACTTTATATATATTTTTAATAAATAACATAATTTAATTATCATAAAGTACTAGGCGCGCAGTGTTGCAAGAGATCGAGTCGATCGAGTTCTGCGGCGAGTGAGACGGGAAGCGTCCCTGTCGTACGCACGTGAGTCATAAATAAATATCTGACCACTGATTACATTATATATTTGAGCGCCTGAAGACTTAGTTATATCAATGCACAATAGAACATATTGAACGTCGGATCTTCATTAAGTCTGTCATAATGAAACGAACACCACAGAAAAGCAACAATGAACCTATTGCCCATCACAGCTCTGAACCCGATTTAACTACACCTAAATCGGAACTATCTAAGGATAGAATCACCTTACGTCAAAAGCGTAAACATGACTCCGAACAATCCTCCGAATTTAAATCTCTTCCCGAGGACATTATGTTTTCAATTGCAACCTTGAGGAAAGAACAAAGTGAAAAATTTAGCGTCATGCAAAGTAATCTAGATCAAATAATAGTTCAGAATGTGGAATTGAAAACTACCGTGGAATACTTATCTAATAAATATGATGACTTGATGGAAAAATTAACACAATTGGAGCGTGAAAGGAAGAATAATCTGGGCTATATAAAAACATTAGAGGAAAAAGTCGAGCACCTGGAACGAAACTCGAAGTCGTCGAGCCTGGAAATTCGGAATGTGCCTAAAATAACTGGTGAGACTAAGAGCGACTTAATAAATATCGTTTAAACTATCGGCGTCGTTGTCAAGACTGAAATACACACGCATGAGCTGAAGGATGTGTACCGGTTAAACAGCAATAGACATCCTCAAACGGGAGGTCCAATAACAGCCGAGTTCGTATCTTCCATAACAAAGGACAAGCTGTTAACAAATACATATAAAGAAATATAATAGAGACCATAAGACAGATCGACTGAACAGCACTCATATTAAGATGGAAATACTCCCATTTACATCTCAGAAAGTCTTACTACTAAAGCTAAGAAGCTATACCATCAAGCACGAGAGTTTACTAGGCTTAACGACTATGCCTACCACTGGACGTCGCATGGTAAGGTCTACATTAAGCAGAAGGAGGGTGCACCTACAAAGAGGATAGATCATGAGTCCGATTTTCAAAGATTAAAGCAACGAGAAGAATGACTGGCTATATTGGTTTACGAGCAATATTGCACTGTAACCTGTATCACTAAACTTTGCCTATGGATTACCTGCCTCGTGGATATATTTGCAGTTATTTTAGTCTTAAGTATTAATTTTGTCTTTGTTAATTTGTTTTATTTAATTTATTGTTTAAGATGCATGCATACACAAACAAACACACAAACATTTTTTCCCACTATATGTAATCAACACATATCACAACACACAACACATTCACTCTGCTACTCACAGCATAACAGTATTGACACATTAAAGGTATCAAATACATACATACAGATTACACCACACAAAGTTCAACCTAACGAACAACAGTGTGCCCTATTTTCCTTTT
Organism: Phragmatobia fuliginosa; assembly: GCA_932526445.1. Taxonomy (NCBI): domain Eukaryota; kingdom Metazoa; phylum Arthropoda; class Insecta; order Lepidoptera; family Erebidae; genus Phragmatobia; species Phragmatobia fuliginosa. The sequence goes on along the minus strand of OW052074.1, from coordinate 8,722,162 downwards.
TATATTTATTATGCACTATTGAATGAAAAACATTCTGATACTGAAACGCCATTGAATCACAATTGGTCTGTTTGTATTAGAATGCTGCAACAGCGTTTTAAGTGTGGTGCACCGTGCACCTCTTCGACTATTGCATATGAATTCCTATTTAAGTCATAAAAAACCTATGTTCTGTTTCTGCTCTGGGTTCTGCGGTGCCAACAAATTGACGCTAGTCACTGGTGTTGTAATCATTAAAAATAATGATCTATTTACAACTTTTGTCTTTGCAGCTAAAGTGGATTATAGTTTATTTTATTTTTTATTTTTATTCGGTGTATTTTTAACAAATGACATTACAATTAATAATTTAAATTCGATCACAATTTTAATATTACATTAACGGAAGAGGTGGATGAGTCCTTCAAGGTTGAATGTATATCTCTTGGTGAGACAAGTCTTTGTTCTGGACTGCTTCAATATGGGGTGAGAAATCATGATTCAATGGTTATTATAAGCCTCAACATTAGAAGTATTAACTGTAATCTTAACCTTTTACTGGCCTTTATTTCCGCCCTAAATATGCAAATGGACATAATTGTTTTGTCCGAGTGTTTTACAAATTTAAACAACCCACCTCCAGACATTAACGACTACTCCAAGCACTGGACCAAAACCAGCCTAAATAAAAATGATGGTGTGGTAGTGTACGTACGTAGTGAAATTTCGACATGTGTTTATGAGCCTACCTTCCTAGAAGGAAATTGTTTAGTCGTCACTATTAAACCTGACTATACAGTCATATGTTCCTATCGTACTCCTTGCTTTGGAAATCTTACCTAGAATCTCTTAATTTAGTTTTATCTAGTACTACTACAAAAAACATAATCCTCACTGGAGACATAAATATCGATATACTGGCTGAACATTTATCTATCGACACACAGGACTACCTAAACTTGATGGCTATGCATGGGCTAAGATCTGTAATAAATAGGCCTACGCGAATCCCTACCATGACATGCTTAGACCATTTCATGATTAAATGCTCATATCATTTTAAGACAGTCGTTTTTTAGCAACCACAGACCACTGTCCAATATTGTTATATATTAGTAGCTCCAAAATTACCAGAAAGAATATTACACACAGGAAAGTAATCATTAATTATGAAGCAATAAAAAAATACTGAAAGTCCTGGGATAATCTTGTTACCGCCACTGATTTCAACATTGCAACAGAAATTATAACAACTAAACTCTTAAATATAATTAAAAGTAACACTGATAGTGTACGGGTTCTTAACAGATATAGACCATTAAAACCGGCGATAACGAAAGGTATAGTGAAGTCGATAAGGAAAAGGGATAAATTACACAAAGCGTCAGTAAAGGCACCATACGATATACTTTTAAAAAATAAGTACCTGAAGTATAGAAATACATGCAATTATTATAAAAGCTTTGAAGAGACAGTATTATCAAGAAAAGCTCAATAAAAGTAAAGGTAAAATTAAGGAGACATGGAAAATAATAAAAGAATTTTGTCACCTAAAAAAAAGTAGAGAACCGGCTGTGGATTTATTAAATATTGAAGCGACACCGACAGAGTCTCTTAATAAGGTTAATCAATACTTTACTAATATTGGAGGTACATTAGCGAATTAATTGTTGAGTGGGTTGAGGAAAACTCACTCACCTCACCACTAAATTCTATATCTTTTATGCCAACAGATCCCTATGAAGTTACAAGTATTATTTTAGGACTAAGGTCCGGTGGTGCACCCGGGTTGGATAAAATTACTGCAAAAATATTGAAACAAAATGTTAATTCTCTTGCTCCACCTATCACATACATGTGCAACCTGAGTCTCGCCACTGGATCATTACCGGATAAGTTTAAGAGAGCTGTTGTTTGCCCTATTTTTAAGTCTGGATAAAGAAATGAGCCAAGTATTTACCGCCCTATCTCCCTCCTGTCAACACTCTCTAAAATACTGGAAAAAATTGTGAACAAGAGAGTTGTTAAATATCTAGAAAAAAACAAGCTTCTCAGTGATTTACAATTTGGTTCCAGAGCAAAACAATCAACTGAGGACGCTGTCCTGACACTAACTTCAACCATAGTGACGTACCTGGATAGAGGAGATAAGTGCTTAGGAATCTTCTTAGACCTCCAAAAGGCATTTAACACGGTTTCTATTCCGATTCTAATAACTCGCCTGGAGAACGTGGGTATAAGGGGTGTGGCTTTGAATTGGTTCCGGAACTGATAGGTATCAACGCGTTAGAATTGATGGCTGTGTCAGTGCCGACTCTTTATGTAGATATGGTGTTCCCCAGGGTTTAACCCTTGGACCTATCTTATTTCTTATCTACATAAATGATCTGTGCAATGTGGCTGCACTGCCCTTCTTAGATCTTTTCATGTTTGCTGATGACACAGTGCTGATCTTCCATGGTCAAACCTGGAGCATGGTATTCGCATTGGCCGAGATCGGTCTGGCAAAGGTAACCTCCTGGTTGGAGAGCAGTCTCCTATCGTTAAACGCCAACAAGTCAAAATATGTCTGTTTCAGTAAAACATCAGTGGGTAAACCTGATGACTGGCATATTTTTAAAATGCATACCTTCCCGTGCAATAGAAATGATGGCCAAACGATCTGCGAGTGTGCGGTATTGTCTCGAGTCACTTTCATCAAGTATCTTGGAGTAATGCTGGACGATAGGCTTACCTGGACTAAACACCTTATGACGTTAACAGCTAGAGTCAGGAAATTGGTTTATATTTTTAAGAACCTGCGCACTGTGGCTAATGGTACAATATTGATCCAAACTTACCAAGCACTATGCGAATGCATAATCAGATACTGCATTTGCTCGTGGGGTGGTGCAGCGAAGACCCATTTGATTGGGGCTGAGCGAGCGCAGCGCATGATTCTTAAGGTACTCTTTTACCTACCGTATCGATATCCCACGTCTTCGGTATACGAAATCACAGGTGTGCTATTTGTAAGGCGGTTATTTGTCAAGGAAATGCTCCGAAGGTACCACAAACATAATGTCCCTTTGATACCTTTAACGAATAGGCGTAGGGAGCGATGCCCAGTGCCCCGTGTTAAATCAGCATTTGCTCAGAGGCATTACAATTTTCTGGCTCCTCATACATATAATAAATGTGACAAAATTTGTAAGGTACGGAAATTAAACAACAGAAAATTTAAAATGGTTGTGACCGGTTGATACAGAAAATCTTCTTAAAGTGCTGTAACACCACTGTAGTACCCAGACGCAAACTTACACACACACAAACACACACACACGCACACGCGCACACACACACACACACACAAACACACACACACACACGCACTAACTTGATTCTTAAGTTTAATTTAGAGTCAATTGTTGATTTTCAGTATTTTCAATATACACGACTAATGTAAATGTCCAGAGAAAAAACTATGTGGTATTCAGCTTTCGATACTGAACATATTTATATTAAAACAAAAAAAAATACATGTTAATATTTACCCGAAAACTACCAAATTTTTGTTCATAACGCATGATATAATTCACGACATGATATTACGTAACAAGAAAGTGTCAATGTCCTAGCCTGCGGGTTGCGGGTGCGAGCGGGGTACCTAATACCTACGATGCACCGCGTGCGCCTAATGGCGGCGTGCTTTGAACTTTGAACTGATTCGACATTATTGGGCGATGCGTCGCACACATTGAAACAGAAAATGTTATTCATTGATAATTAAAATAAGCGTGTGTAAAATATTTGGGTGACAATAAATTAATGGCGTATTTTAACATTTTAAAAACCATAATAACTCAGTTATTTTTGCTTTTTGGGTATTTGTTCTATGGTGTTTTATGTTAGTATATAAGTTCTGTATCTGCCCCTAGTTTTTCTTTAGTAATTAAAAACTAACCGTGTATATATTATCTTGAATGTTCAAATTGATATAACGCTATTGTCACTTTCTTATTGGGGAAGACGCTAACGCCTGCAACACAGTCTTTACTAGCGCGGGTGTTAGAGAATCCTATTATGTATTGTACATTTAATTTATATCAATAAAGAATATTATTATTTTCTTTATTTGATAATATTTACATATAAATTAAATTTTTAAATATAAAAATATATATATATATATGGAAACCTTGCTGGCAACACCGGCAATAGTAAGAAGTGATCCATGTATTTATTTGTGTAAAAAGTAGAAAAAATCACTAAATTGGAACAAAATACTTGTGCTTCGAAAGGCTGAGTACCGCTTCGGTTGTAGTGGTGTTATCTCTGAACCAGTGTTTGTTTAAAAGTTTTAAATGTAAACAAAGTTCAGGTGCCATAGCTAAAGTATAAATTTGGAAACGGGACACAAATATATAATTAAACAGGGCATTTCAGCCTCCTATCGGGAACAAACGTAAGTGAACATCAAATAACTAATGAATAAACCTTCTGTGAACTAAAATAAAAAATAAAACAGTTTTTAGTGTCGGTTACAAGAATTTCAAATTAAACTTTTGTTTACAATTAATGTTGTTAAGTTGGCCCCACTGTAATCTCTGACTTTTAAAAATCTGGTCATAGAAAATAAATCCGTCTGTCATATGTCATCGTTTCCGAGTAACGGAACGTTATCCGAGGGTGTAAGTGTGACCATATCTTTCGAAATATTTATTAATGGTAGAAATTTTTGCTGGGAAATTTAATAAAATATTTTTCTCTATTCAAAGTCCTGAAAACACTGTACACAAAATTATATCCTACTCTTGTACTAGTCAATTAAAAGAAGTGCACAATCTGAAACCACTATGTCGCTTATACGAACACCCCCGAATACACCCATCTCAAATAGTTTGGGACATACTCAGTCAGAATCAGACTCAAACTCGGTGCCACTTGGCGACGCTTATGTAAATAAGAACCGCAACAAGCGTCCACGCCATACCCAATCGCCTGGAGAAGGCTATGATCTCAAACAAGAAATAATAAGCCTCATAAACACTTGGAAATCAGAACTTGATTCTAAGCTTAACGACATGTGCGCCAAGCAAAACTCGCTTATAGCTAGACTCTCATCCGAAATATCAGAATTGAAGTCACAGACTTGTACAATCAAGAAATCGAATGATGACATAGTAACCTCAATGACCTTCATTAACAAGCAATACGAGGAAATAAAATCCGGTCTTGATTATCTGCAGAAAGAAAGGCTGGAACAACGAAAGTATTTAGAGAAACTAGAGAGAAAAGTTCAAGATCTACAATTAAAAACTCGATCATCTAGCATTGAAGTGAGAAACGTCCCATTGAAGGATAAAGAAAACAGTGAGGAACTCACATGCACTGTCGGTAAAATTGGACAGGCCGTCGGAATTTCGATTTCAGCCACGGACTTGAGAGATATATACCGATTGCCGGGCAAAGATGGCTCGACGCGCCCCATTGTGGTTGAGTTTCAGACTGTACAAATGAAGTCGAACACTCTGTCCGCAATCCGCGAGTTTAATATCAAAAAGAAATCCAAGGAGGAGAAGCTCAACACAGAATTGATAAGCATCTCCGGAAAACGACAACCAATTTATGTAGCCGACCATCTGCCTGTGAGCTCCAAGAAACTGTTTCATGCAGCCCGAGAATTTGCCAAACTGAATAAATTCAAATACTACTGGACTTCAAACGGAAATATATTCCTTCGGAGGGAACAGGGAGACAAACCAATTCTAGTGTCTTCAGAACAATGTCTCTTGAATCTGAACAAAAATTTGTGACTAACATTTCATAAATGGTCACCTTCTTTGTACTGCTACCTTTTTCTTTTTAAATGCCATGTTAACAAAAATTGTGTAGCAAAGTCTGTAATATCTTATCGAAGTTTTAAAATAAGGACCGATTCAAAGATACAAGAGGACACACAACCATATCACACATATCACATTCAAGCATCCAAATATTACACACTCACACACAACACTAAGCACATACCACCACTACATCGACACACACCATTAAAAAGCTATACGACATCCCCTGCCATCATGTTGTAATCAATGTTCAACGTAGACAATATTAACACAGAACTAGACTTGTAACACTCTTTTTTTGCTTTGTTAGAACAACACAAAATTAATTAATCTGTGTAAAATATTAGCGCCATCTTTGGGCAACATTGACTACTCCATCGCCTATTATCTTCCGTAAAGAGTCCTGTTTTTTCCAACTAGGCACTGGGTGGCGCTCATGTCGGGTTCAAATCGATTTTAATCATAGACTAGGCATTAAATAGTTTTTTTAATTCTAGCTGTGTCTCTGAAATGGCGTGATGTTTATCTTATTTTGTAGGGGGGTAGGTTAGTTATATCCTATAGACCTTGAAATAGGATATATAAAGCCGGTCTAACTCATAGAAATTTCATTTTCCTAATTGTGTTATATCTTGAACTAAGTTTTGCTGTTGTTAGTTACTTGTGAAGATTAATTTTTATATACCGTGCCCGCAATTTGTGGTGAGTTAATTTATTATATCTGTAAACTGTATCTCGGCCTTATCGTGTGTTCTGGACGTGTATCTTAGAATATAATCTTTTTCACAGGGTCGCTTCGCTTGGTATAGTTTTCTATAACCCTCGCCAGGAATACCTGGAGATTGAATGAAAAGCCCCTCTACTCATTTGAGACTCCACTGCCAGATACAGGCGAGTGCCAGCGGTGGTAGTCATACAGCGCCGATCATTTCTTGAGCAGTTGCTGGGTCACAAGGAGGGTTACTGAGTTTCATTTGATAATAATACCATCTTTTTATACTTTTTTTCTCTGGTGTGCGTCCCCGAAGGACGGTCCTTGAGGATCCTACACATCCGGGAGAGAAGTGTGCACCCAGGGATCTACCACTGGTTCCGGTCCACACGACGGTGACTAGACGAGCAAGAACATACATTTTGTTTGTTAACCCACCTAATTTATAACTAGTAGAATTAAGTACAATTCTGTATTAGGGCCTATGTGTATTAAGTATTATCTATTTTGTGTAAAATACATATCTGTGAAACTGAGAAAGAGTTTTCTTGATTTCCTGGGGCATCGGCAGGGTACACACACACATATCAATCCTCTGCAAACAAAGGCGCCCTGATTCTTGTGCGATCTGCCGCGGGCTGTCCGGTGAGTGACTTCTAACAAAAGAGGTTACAGACTCACTTGAACCCACAAACTCCATTGCTTGTCGACCGGAGGATTGTCTATTGTATCTCCCACATCAAAATCACGCCATCAAAATATTCCATATTAACATCCGTAGCATTAGCAAAAATTTTGACCAACTCCGAGTATTATTAGCAATGACTGACATAAAATTTGACGTAATCGTTCTGACTGAGTGTTGGCTTCACGGAATCAGAAACTTGCCAACTTTGGAGGGGTATATTGCTCACTCCACGAACTGCGAGCTAAATCGAAGTGACGGAATAGTCATATACACTAAAATATCATTATCAAGTAATATACGAGAACCATCTTTTAAAGACGCAAGTTGCTTAGTCTGTCAAATAGACAATAATGTGACGGTTGTGGCTGTATACCGTTCACCTTCCCTGAAGACCAAAGAGAATTTCAATAATTTCGTTACTAGCCTGCATGACGTCTATAATAGTCTTTGCTCCAATATAGTTTTAGTTGGCGACATAAACATCGACATTTGCTCTAATAGCTCGAACCGCCTGCGTGATGGGCAATAAACCGTTCACCCGTCGCGACAGCAGCGTTTTCGAACCGCTCCGCTAACATAAATTCAAAAAAGTGGTAAAAGTCGAGAAAAACATATAGTGTAGCATAGTGTTGCTTTCATCTCGCGAAGCACGATCGAGTCGTGAAAGCCGCGAGGAAATCGTGTGAAAACGGCGAAAGTTATAGACGAAAAACTGTGACGGTGATACAAAACAAGTGTCAACAAAAACATTGAAGTGCCATTTTCTCGAAATTAAGATCAGTGACCCGTATTTTTCCGGCTGTGGGAGGGTGCGTCTCGGGGGTGCGCTCCTTTTGAGACCCCTCTCGGATTTTTCCGACGACGGGAAAAGAAAACACGGGCACTTTTCTGATAACCGCGTGGCCACGAGGTCCTGGATCCAGGGCAACCAGGACTTCTTGGACCTGGCCATCGTGTGTGCAGTCGAGAGTGAAGCCGGGAACGGATTTTAGATATTAAAAAAAAGTGCAGTGAGTGAAAAATTAAAACGGAAAATAGATTGAGAAATTTTGGACTAACTTTGGATAATTATCACGGGAAAACTAAATTAGTAACTCATATATTTTAATTAACCCCCCTTTGGGGCAGTGTTTTGTGAGTGCAACACGACTTACCCCGTGAAAATCGAACGAATGTTAAGGAAACTTTGGACATATTAAACAAGGTAAACAAACTTTTCATCTCCACGATAATTTGCACGACGATCTGCACGATTTGCACGATCGTACAAAAACACTTAGACAAACTTTAGTACTGTACTATAATCCCTTGTTCAGACTATGACCAGGTTATTCTAGTGTCCCGCAAAGTAAACACGATCCAGAAATAGTGAAAAACCAAGGAGCTACAACGTTTGCACGAAACCTCTGGCTTGCACGAGTTTTCTGGTGCAAATTTTTGGTGTTAAAACGCACTTCTGGACTTGATAACTCCACTCCCTGGAATTGTGCAGCCAACTCAACTTTTTTAAGAGACCGTGTTTCGCTAGACCTACAGGAGGGGCTTTGTCCCGCAGGAATCGGACCACAGGTTTCCGAGTTATTTCACTTGCCACAAATTGACCTCACGAAGTTATCAACGACCTTTGGATTTAAGGGCACCCATTAGCATTAGCGACATTGTACTTTGTCTTTTGACAGTACAATTAGCTTTAGGAATTTTAATCTGTATATATTTTAAATTTTAGCATATTGACCTTTTAATTTATTTGAAATTATTTTAACTTGTACATTTTAATTTTTTTTTTTTAATCAATTGCCACAACTTTAATTGTACATAATCTGTAGTTTTTAACCAATTGAAATTATTGTCATTGTAATTTTTACATCTTAGATTTAAGTTTTAAATATTGACAGAGGCCTTACACCTCTTCGTATATTACTGAGACCGGCTCAAATTAGAGCAATTATTATTTTAGCATAATTTAAATTGATTTAAATTGGTTTTATTGTATTAAGACATATCGACACTTACCCCCCTTTACAGGGTAAACAAACAGACACGAACACCACCCCCCTATACAGGGTTGGAAAACACAAAATACTGCACACACTACACAGCGACATTTTTCCCCGTCACACACTCTCTCTCTCCAACACTACATCAAAAATGCCTAAAACTTCACCGGCAACCGGCGCTACCAAAAAACCAGTCACGTCCGGCACCTCTAGCTCACCCTCGATGTTAAAAGACGCAGCTAGGACCTTTATAAAAAGACCCGACACAAAGAGAAGGTCACTCGACAATATGCAACAGTTCAAAAAGCAGCACAACACCTACGCTGCACAGTCGAGTGACCAGTTACTCCAGGAGGTCATGCAGACCTTCGAGGATATACCATGCAAGATCCAACAGTACTCTCATATGAGAAAGGACATAAAAACCTACTTAGAGGAACGTTCGGATAAAGGTATTCGTATCTTGTTCGAACTAAGTAGGCGGATCAAAAAACTGGAGGCGGGGGAGTCCGATACCAAAAATGGGGCTGCGGTAACAGTAACTCCTGCCGAGAGGGAGGCGGCCACGGTGGTCGTGACCTCTACGCAAGAGGAGAGGATGCTTACTAAACTTAGTAACTTGGAGGAATCGGTCTTTCACTGGATCAAAGAATCCCACGAAATCATCAGGAGGGACATCAAACAACTCGGCTCCGACAATGACGAACGAGGAGCAAACATCACCGAGTGCTTCTTTGAAAAGATCGAGGAAACCCAGGTGGACATCGACAAGGCTACTGAGGGGCTTGTGGTTCGCGCTCAAACTCAGATCGAGGACCTGGTGACCACCGTCGCAAGAGACATTGTAGTGGAAGCGAGATCGCATCTCGCTGAAGCGACGAGTGGTCCTAAGCCAGTGAGCGACCCGACCCCTATGACGTATGCTAGTGTCGCAGCGGCCAGGCCCGGGCGCCGACCGGCCCTTCACTCGGTGGCGGTCACCTCGACAAACAGTCGCGAGACTGCCGACGAGGTGCTCGTCAAGGTGAAGAAAGCGGTCGACGCCAGGGCTACTGGCCTAAAAATTAATAAAACAAGAAAGGCCAAGAACAGCACGGTCATCTTGGGCTGCGACACGGAAACCGAGAGGGTCAAACTAATGGAGCAAATCGGAAAATGCGGTGAAGGTCTTGTGGTAGCACCCATGAGCAACAAGAACCCGCTCGTCGTCCTCAAGGACTTGTACATAGAGGAGGACGATGAAGATATGGTGAGGGCCCTTTACACCCAAAATCCTGATATCTTCATGGGCCTACCACAGGAGGAGAGAGAGCTAAAAATAAAATACAAAAAGAAGACGCGTAACCCTAAGACATCGCATGTCGTGCTTCAGGTGAAGCCAAGGGTGTGGCAGAGGATGACGGAGGCCGGTACCCTCTACATAGACCTGCAAAGGGTCAGAGTGGAGGACCAGTCTCCGCTCATCCAATGTACCAAATGCCTTGGCTTCGGGCATGGCCGTAGATTCTGCACGGAGAGTGCGAGCAGATGCAGCCACTGCGGGGGCTCGCATCTTCGCGAGAGTTGCCCCGAATACGCTAAAGGAGCGGAGCCGCGTTGCTGCAACTGCTCGCACTCTGGGCTGCGAAACACCGGCCATAACGCATTTAGCGCCGAGTGCCCAACAAGATCAAAATGGGACTACCTGGCGCGATCAACCACGGAGTATTTATGACTCATACATCACAACACATACACGTTACAGAAACACAAGTGATTTACAGATTATATGATAGTCATATAGGAAGTAATATCAAACATGCATACAAACACCTAACACGAACACAAACAAACATACACGTAAATCACAACTGAGGGTCACCAAGTATATATACTTAAGTTTATATATATGTTGACGACAAGAAAGGGAGAAGTGATTTTACATTACCATTACAAACATGACATGCACACAAACAAACACACCAGTCATAAATATTACGTGGAAATAACATCTGCATGCGATGTCTTGGCGCTACAAACAACAAAACTACACACAAGACAGGACAGTTACTACCATAAACAAACTAACATTACTATCACACACACAATATATAGGACGACAACCCCAAGTTATGGGAAGGTTTTTAAATAATTAAGAATTAAGACACCAGATAACAAAATGTTATTAGATAATAGAAAACTAAATAATAGATGACTTAAAGAGTTAAAAAACATAAGTTTATATATAATTAGACTAATGAATTGACACTATGTTAAGAATAATAGAAATGTAAATAAATTAGTAATATGCACTATAAAACATCGGGAAAACTTCTCGAAAAATTGTAATATAAATATAACAAACTGATAGTAAATGTAACTAGAATCAAAAGGTCCTGTTTTACGAACGGGGAAAAGCTGGGAGGTCTAAAAATAGACCTCACAAAAAAAAAAAAAAAAAAAAAAAAAAAAAAAAAAAAAAAAAAAAAAAAAAAAAAAAAAAAAAAAAAAAAAAAAAAACCGCCTGCGTGAGGAGTACTTAACGATCAACGCGACATACGGCCTTTTCCCAACGCATACACACCCTACAAGAAACACAGCTTGCCTAGACCATTTCCTCACTAAGCCTGATCTTCCCACTACAATTCTCGTACTCGAATCTTTTGTAACAGATCATATGCCAATTATATTGCAAATAGATACAAATAAACCTTTTAGTAAGCCAGTAACTAATAAAAATATTTTGGACTTCAAAAAAATTAAAACAGATCTCGAAAAGGCCAACTTCACAAATGTGTTAATGACAGATGACGCAAACTTGGCTACCAACACTCTCATATCTACACTATCGAAAATCATACATACAAATACAAAAACCAGTAAAATAACTATGAAATGTAGAATATTAAAACCCTGGATAACGCCGGGCTTACTGCGTTGCAGTAAACATAGAGATCGACTACATATGAAAGCCAAAAAAATGCCAGACAACATGACCGCTAAATTAATATATACGCGTTAGAGAAACTTTTGCAACTGCCTTTTACGCAAGTTAAAAATAGCATATAATGTAAGCCTATTGGACAATGCTGGCAAAGATTCGAAAGCCCTCTGGTCAGCTGTAAAGACTATAACAAACACACACAAAATTAAAATTAGTCCCATAGAACTCCTGCAAATAACAAATGACCCCAAAATGTCTGTAAATCATGTCTGCAATTTTTTCACAAGTATAGGACAAAGCCTGGCCTTGCAGATGCTTGCCTCTTCACCTGTATATAACAACAACATGGAAACACCGAATGTTAACGTTAAAGTAGCCGCTCTAAACCAATCTGTAAACTCTATAGGTATTATTGAAGTAAATGAGTCTGACATCGAATCCATTATATCGAAACTCCGTACAAACCGTGCCACCGATTGGGACAACATTTCAACACAAATATTAAAACAAAGTCGTCACATTTTAACACCCCCTATTACACATATATGTAACCTCGCAATCAGAACAGGAACATTTCCAGAAATGCTTTAATAAGCGATAGTACACCCCATCCACAAGAGTGAGGATAGAGATTGTGTCAACAACTACCGTCCCATAGCGGTGTTATCCAGCATCTCGAAAATTCTAGAGATGATACTTAATCGGTCACTTAAGTCTTTTATAGAGAAAAATAATATACTGGCTAAAAATCAATACGGTTTTCGTCCAGGTTACTCTACCGAAGATGCCGTTCTGGATTTGACAACAAGTATCGCTAAAAACTTAGACACTAAAAATAGATGCTTATGTATATTTCTAGATCTCTCCAAGGCATTTGACACCATCTCTGTCCCCATCTTTTTTTTTTATTTTAAAAAGACAACTCCCGCATTAGGAATATAAATTCCTGTGTCGCGGGGGGCTTTACAAACATACATGAAACGGACACAAGTAACACCCAGACTCAGAACAACAAATTGTGAATCACACAAAGTGTTATCCTAGGCCAACCGTGCAGTCTGCTTCTGGCAGTCTTACTGACTAAATTGGAGATGCTGGGCATCAGAGGAAATGCACATAAAATCATAAGGGACTACCTAACCGACAGGAAACAGCAAGTGAGAGTAGGCAACATCGACATGATGAGTTTACAGTGACCTATGTTGTTCCACAAGGGAGCATATTGAGTCCGACCCTCTTTCAGCTCTACATAAATGATCTGTGCCAAAGCTCCCTCCAAAATACTTACATATTTACGTACGCAGATGACACAGCCATATTTGTCTGGGGACCGAACTGGAACACCGTCAGGGAAAGAGCGGAGTATTCTTTGTCGAAAATTATGCAGTGGCTTTCTGATAACTTAACAAACAACAACTTAACAACAACATAAATATGGTCCTTTATGTTATTTTACTGTGAAAGCCATTTAACTCTTGTATACAGTAAAATGGCTACTTGCATGCGTAAAGTTATTGTAATTTTAGAGTCACGTGAGTGACTGAACACTGCTACCCAAAACACAAGCATCCGCTTAGTTTGGGAGCCAGTATCAGTATCTAAAGCGCCTAAAATAATTAATTGTAACTAACTATAAGTCACCCTGTAATTGATAAAATTTTCGAGAAATAAATATTATTATTATTATTATATAAAAAATACATTTAAAAATATAAAAAATAGTAGACCACCGACTTCGAGTACAGGGACCAAGAAACCGGTGGTTAGGGCTCCAAAGACAGGAACCTCCTCACTATACGTGCCGTGTCAAGGAGGACCGCCTTCTGCATCAGACCCTTAATCCAGCCGTCCAACGTGAGCCTCTTAAGGTGTTGGTCGAGGCTCTTGGCTATAAAACCATGAACAGAAACGACTATCGGAACAATGATCGCCGAATCGACATTCCACATATCGACAATCTCGTGAGATAAATCCAAATATTTTATTTGTTTTTCTTTTTCAACCTTCACGAGATTTTCGTCATGAGGAACAGCGATATCGATAATCATTGCGCGGCGCTGTGATCGATCTATCATCACAATATCAGGCTTATTGGCGCCAATAGTCCTGTCTGTGATAATAGATCGATCCCAATATAATGTAGCACGACCATTCTCGAGAACTGGGTCGGGCACATACCTGTAGTATGGCACCTCCAAATTTACAAGTTGGTATTTAAGGGCAAGTTGCTGATGTACAATCCTGGCTACTTGGTTGTGTCTGTGCAAATATTCACCGTTAGCAAGACGAGAACAACCAGAAATAATATGCCTGATAGATTCCCCGGGTCGGTGACATGCCCGACATATGTCAAACGTACCGTCCTTCAGTATATATTTCCGATAGTTACTCGTCATGATAACTTCGTCCATAATTGCACAAACAAAACCTTCGGTTTCTCCAAAGAGATCACCATACCGTAGCCAGGAAGTCGATGCTTTAAAGTCTATATCGGGTCTATATCGGGATAAAACCGACCATGAAGCTCTTTGCCCTTCCATACCTCCTTGCGATCATCAGTACTAAGTACTACAGGTTTGCGCCAATTCTCTTTAGCCAGAGCGAGTGGAGTGAGTCCATTATCCACTGCAACTACATTTCGATGCACCTCCATTTCGGTATTTGGAAAATATTCTCTGAGATTGTATATCTCGCGATTATGTAGGGTCTTGATATTTAAAAATCCACGACCCCCAAACTTTCGCGGGATGTACAATCTCATAACCGATGAACGTGGGTGGTGCATTCGGAATGCAGTCAGTAAGGTACGAACTCGCCTGTCAAGGGCATCTAGTTCGGTCTGAGTCCATCTAAGTATACCAAAGGAATACATCAGAACCAGCATGACCCAACCGTTGTAGGCTCGCACCTTGTTACCCCCTGACAAAAGACTTTAAAGGACTTTTTTCAGGCGGCCGAAGAAGCGTTCCCGCAACGTTTGCTTCACATCAGATTCTGGTATTCCCAAGGATTGTGAAAAGCCTAGATATTTGTAGGTTTCGGTGGCAGAGAGAGACCTAAGTTTTGTTGAATCTGAAAGTTCTTATCCTTCAGATTCCACAATAACACCTTTCTTTACATACATGACTGCACACTTGTCCAAACCAAATTCATTCACTCACATGGATCCGGTTCTTCCCATTTCCGGTACACCCACTTCTCATTTCTTTGGAACATGCGATTCTGATAATACCGATTTCCACGTTTTTTGTACCGTCTTATCATATTTGCCCATGCATTAACTTTTGAAGTCTATGCGCTCTATGACACTTGACAAGTACTGTTGAGGACTGATGGTAGTCCCCAAGAATGCCTGTTTCACAAAGCGTATGACTCTCGGCCGCGTATTACCTGCCTAAAAAGCAGTTAATTTACCGATGAGTGTCCTAGTCTCAGTAATACGACGTTCTATTCTATACTGCCAAGCTGGTAAAGTATTTTTGGGTCGAGTAGCAATTCTGTCTTCAGCAAAATTAATACCAGCTACTCGACAAACTGCAATTGCCGCACAGTAAAGAATAGAATGTGTATCACTAAGATCCTCGCTATTATCAAAATAATCTGATAATAACGGATTCAGGGCACTCACCAGTGCTAAATTTCGTTTATGAATGGGCAAACGGGGTAACCGGGGTCTGTTATGATAATCAAAATACCGGTATTTCTGAATCGTATCCTCCAAAGCGCTCCTTATTCTATCATTATATTGGGTACTCACGGATATAACTTCACTCTCCTCTTGTTCATCAACATTATTATTATGTGTTAGACTTGGTGTACCATTCACTCCCAAATCCACAGCATGTGACGAAGAAGGGATAGCCAAGGTATTCCGTACGTCCGAGCGTATCCTCTCAAGTACGGCCTCATCTAGCAGATGGCATCGCTGTATAGCTCGCACTTGATCCGACATTCGTTGTGCTGATACGTTGACGGCTGGCTCAAGCTCCTGAAACAGAGAGACTAGTCGAACACGGTACGCAGTAAGGTTTGTTCCCAACTCTGTAGCCCGAAAATATGCCCGCATGACGTTCTCATTTATTGTATGTCACCATTTCATGCGGCGCACACCACCACCGGTAGCGGGGACCCTTTTCGAGGTCAGTGGCCCTCGGGATCCCAAGCTGTCTGGTGGCCGGGTCCTCTCCTGCCGTCGTACAGGTGTTGGCGACGTCGGCGGAGAGAAAAACTCGTCGCTCGAAGTAGAGCTCGACGCCTGTGCACTATTCGGAACTTCTATGATTTCCTCCATTGACGGCACGGCGGAGCGTAGCGACGAGTCCGGGGATGATTTTTGTGCTCTGCTTCTAGCTCTTGTTATCATCTTTCAAAATTTCTCATGTTTTATCGATATTAAATTGGTTTTGACATGACGTTTTAAACGTCATGTCTTTAAAAACAGATATTACTAAGTTTTTATCATTGCGATTCATTTTAATCCTGTTACTTAATTATTTTTATGACATTGAGTCAATTAAAAGTGTATATATTTGGTTTATATTGTAATTCTAAATGGTAAAAATAATTTATTTCAAAAATATGTTAGAGAAATTTCGATGACTTTAAGTGTTGCTAGTTATTATTATTATTATAGAATCGTATATACATATTATTATTATTATAGAATTTACATATTTTTTTAAAATTATGTGATGGCAGCAATAGATATAGAATACCATAGATTGGTTGTGCATTTTAATAAGCGAGACCAAAAAAGAAATGCAATGGTGTGCATCAAATATGCATGTGTGTTATGTGCCAGTGATGCGCCATGCACAATATTTTTTTTCGATAACGTACTAACTGGTATAAATAAATCCACAGGGATTTAAAGTTACGTGTTTAGTGCGAATAAGTACAAAAAAACTACAAAATTAAAAATACATCTTTATTGATAGAATTTTGTTTTTGTTTAATGTGTTAAGTGACAATAATATTAAGCAATATTGCTCGTACTTTGTGCACTTCTGTTTACTAAACAGTTTTCTTCAAAATGCCTGCTAGAAATGGTTCAATGTTTTTTTGGGACCAAATCCGGTCTATTCACCATTTTTAAACATTTTCCTCAAATGTCAGCATTTTGTGGTGATCTGTAACAATAATAATAAATTTATGTATTTAATATATATATTTAAGTTGCCAAATAGTCAGTATATAATGGTTTTAATAAAACTAATTGATGATTATAATTTGACCACTGTGACTATTATCGATATTTTTATCGACATTGTCACTTCACAAAAAAAAATATTAAAACTTGTGATGATATTGCTATACTTCTAGAAAAACTGCTACTAGCTAGGTAAGTGTAATATATATTTCATATTAAATTTTGCATAGCATGGCGTATATAGTAGTAAGGACTTTGTCAATAAAATACATATTTTCAACAATTACAATAACAATTGCAATTACATTGATACCGTTGCTGATTTACATATGAGAATTATATACCTACAGCCTTCCCATTCTTAAAATAGACGATTATGTTTGTTTTTGACAAAATAGGTACCTAATCATTCGAATTCATCCATTTTGTACATGTATTTATACTTCAAATTTCTAAAAACCCCCACAGTTTGTGTTGGGGTCTAATAAGAATATAGTATATTACTATAACAATTAATTTGATATCCATAAACATACATACAGGAACCATTAGCCAAATTGTATGTGTATAGTAACTTTTTTTTAAGCGTTAAATGCTTCACTAAACCCCACGGAACCCTACCTCGGCAGTCGGGAGGAGCACCAGGAACGTAACAGCTTCTTCTGGAGTCTGGCCTACCTCACAACTGATAAACGTCTCACGGACTCACCCCTGGGATAGAACGCTGTCGCACTTCTCGCCGTTCTACACAGTAGTTCAGTCGCCTTAGACCACACCCCTGGACCACACCGCTTACTTGTCTCGGATCTTTTTCAGCGGTCACAACTCCCCAAGATGTGACTACAGCAATCCTAGGCGATGATTTGATAATCTCTGTCGCATCCCCTTCGCCGCCTCCTTCGAGCGTTATCGGCCCTTTCCCGATTCCGCCGCGCTGACTTCTTCTGGAGCATAACGTTCTCACAGAGGGAGACCTCGGCTTCCCATCCATCACCACTCACCATCATTGCAGTGATCAATGCTGACACCGACAGGTTTCGTCCGATTTGTAAGACCAGGATTCGACTTTCGGGCTCCCACGCAGGGCAGTGTTTTCAGTGTATACTGGGAATCCCGGTAAAACCCGCAAAGGTGGCAGTATGCCGTAGCCTCACGTCCGATTCTAGTATCTCCAGTTGTTATACTCTTCAGATACTGAGTTAGACGTTGAGCTACTATCAAAAAGTCGACAACAAAAACAATAAACTCGATCCTTAGAAACGGAGTAAATTAACCAACGACGCTGAATTGTTTCATTGTTTGAAAGTTTTTTTTGTAAAATGCTAATTAGAGAAATGTTGGCCTGTATCATTCTTCGGATAATTATCAATTTGAGTTTGCATTGGCCCACTAGTAATTATAAGATCGATAATTTTGCTATTCCGAGTGACTGGCCAAGTGGCTGGTTCCGATACATTCGGTACAATAATACTAACGTCATCTAGAGGACCAACTAATGGAGTGGACAACTTTGTCCACAATCTCTTCAATTATCTGATCTGACTTGTCAGATAGAGGCGCCGCTACCGATATATTCATTTGTATTCCAGATGTAGTTAGCACATTCAGGTCTTCATTTTTTGGTGTGATATATTTATTTATTCATTTGTCGAACCTGCAGTGGTGGCATTGTGCCGTAACCTCACGTCTGATTCTATTCAGATACTCGCCAAAGCAACCGTGTCCGGTCAGTATCTAAGTCAATCGATAGGTGATACATTTGGTCCTCTCTATCCAAGCTTCGAAGCTCATACGAGATGGCGCGGTAGCCCCATACGACCCGTATGGCCATCAGCCGCTACAGACTCCTAAGTTGTGTCTTACAGCGGGAGGAACCTGCCAGGTCCTCAGACCAAACGGGTGCCCCATAGAGGACCATGGATCGCACGACGCCCACACAGAGGCAGCGAACTAAGTAGATCTGGAACCATCGCTCATGGTGGCCCTAGGGCCGTACCCTAGCGCTTTGTAGTACGTACCTTAAACGCACGTGTAGTCGTTGTGTCTAAAAACCATTGTAGCAATTTAACACAACCAACAAAAAATTACCTGATGTTAATACTATCACAAAACTAACACGTCAGTATATTGACGCATATTAACAAGTTAACCTGCAATTAGTATCAGTTTATTTTTAGAAGTCCCAAAATACGTCAGTAATTCTGATAATTATGTAAACTGTAATTGAATGCTACTAAATGATGCTTAAATTACACACTTACATACTTGTCGTATCTTATACAATAACGTATATTAAGCGAATTTAAAATAGCGTTAGCGAAAATAATAAGTGTAGTCAAATTTTGTTGATGTCTATGTCCAACAGTGGACTGAGATGGACTAATGATGATGATGATGATCATGAAATAAATATAGTACAACTCATTGGTTGGATAACGGGACTAGATTAATAGACGTTTTCAATCATCTGAATCCAGTTTTAGGTTAGAGATAGGGTTTTAATAATTGCCAAGTGCCTGTTAGGTCACGCATAGAATATAGTCTAGTCGACAAGTTGAAAATGGTACAAAAAAAGAGATACTGCTCTTAAAATTATGTGCGATAGCTCATTGGATCCGGAATGACGCCTAGAAAAATGTGCCAAAAGCGTGTATTAGCACATAAAAAAATGCAAAAGTTATAAAGATGAAAAAATACGGCATTTCTTTTTTGCATATATTTCATAAACTATTAATATTTAGGAAATTTCAAAAAAAGATTCTAAAAGAGGAGGAAATTTCCAATACAAAACTTCTATCTCTCGGAACTCTATCTCGATTATTTATAATTTTAATTTAACGCTGAAAATAGGTCTGCGCGCGACATTTTTAGGTTGCACGTGTTAGATTCATGTAAATGTACTTATTAATATAACTAAATACTTTGTATAAATATTGATATAAACTCTTTTGCAAAAAAAACGGGCACCTAAGCAAAGAACTATTTTATAGTTACTATTTGTTTGTTTGACAATTTTAGGTATTGTAATCCTCAGAATTTTATAAATAAATTAGGAAGGAATAGTTTTCATCAGTTTTATGATAACGTTTTAATTAAATTATTGAGAAATAATGTTTAAGCTCAAAACACTATTATTGTACCTGCTCGCTAAATAAAAATGAAACGCGTTAATTTCTTTGTTTTTATTGAATACATCAAAAGCAGATAAAAGTTTAGTATTTTTTTTTTTTTTTTTTTTTTTTTTTTTAATTTTCAGACTAACCGCAAACATAATCTGCGCCCTTATTTATCTAATTCTCTATATCACACTTGTCGATCTTTTATGCCTCTCGCACTTTTATGCCTCATACTATTTCTTTCTTTTATACGTCTCCGCTCATTCATTCTGTGGGTGGGATTCCCACTTTCGAAAACTATTCTATCTACTACTAATGTTTCTTTTGTTACTTTATTCATTAACTTTAAATTTTAAACAGGGGGAAATAAATTTACAACAGTATTTAAACTCATCTTAAGACTAATTACAATTCTATGCTTCTTTTCCTACTAATAATATATATTACAATTTTTGTTACTATTTTTATACTATTTTATGGTACTTAAACATTTTTACTTAGCTTATTATCTATTACAAATTTATTTTAGCATATTATTTACTAAGTTGTTCGTCTTTCAATTTAGTCTAGGGAAGACAATTTCACACTGTGTTTAAACTAGTTAATAAACTAATTACATTCTATTCTACTTTTCTATATTTTAAGTGGTACAGATTCTATTTTACAATTCACTTACCATTTCTTAATGATATCTTTCTAATGTGTGTTACATCTTTATATTACTACTATTGTACCATTTCTTGCCTATTCTATTTTATAGTACTTTAACATTCTTGCCTATTCTATTTTATAGTACTTTAACATTTTACCTAATTAACTGTTCTTTATATTTGTTTTGTCATTATTTAATAGGATGTTCGTTTATAACTACTATACTTATTTTCTTATTTTACTGCTTGCTATTTACTATTTTTTATACTATTTATATATATATATGCTTATGTATATATATGTGCAATATATATTTAAACATATTATGTTTCATCCGTGTTTATTATCCGTGTGTATACTTGCGTTATTTTTGTGCAGTATTTTAAGCCACTTTCCCTTTCGATTTTTATTCTGTTATCCCCATTTGTTTCCGAATTCATATTTTTCTTTCTTGAAACTAAGCCTATCCCGACTGTCGGTCTCTTTTGTTCGCTTGCACTCCCGTTTTCTAAGTGTCTTAAATAATTGTTGATCCAGGACAAAGTAATAACTTTGTCATGGTTCAGAATGTTAATTTTTGTTTTAGTGCAAACCGAAACAGAGGGCGGTTGAGGCAAGGCGCCCCCAACCTTCGCCTGTGATGTCGACCTAAGGTTTCTAATGAATGCCTGGTCGACATCCATACGCTTGAGGATTGTCATTTTAAATCCTTGTTGGGTGGCGTCCGGCCCCCCCCGCCCCACCATCTTCCCGACGAGGGGAGTCCAGGTATGAGGCGTACTGGTAAGGCTGCCAATTACAACCTTAGCAGTACGCCACCCTGGATCTGGCCAGTAGGTCCCATTTTTTACGCACCGGGCACTCGGCACTGAAAGCGTTATGGTCAGCGACTTCCAGGCCTTCGTGCTGGCAGTTACAACATAGCGGAGCCGTTCCCAGCTGCCAGTCTGGACACTTCGCTTTCATGTGGGGTCCCCCGCAGTGGCTGCATTTTTCAACTTTTTCAGTACAGAGCCGTCTACCATGTCCGAATCCCAAGCAAAGGGAACATTGGACAAGAGGCGACTGATCTTGAACCCTGACCCTCTGTAGGTCTATGTAGACGCTCTGTCTGTCCTGCAGCCTGGTCCATAACTTCGGGGAGACCCTGAGGACTACGTGGTGGGTGTGAGGATTACGGGCCCTCTTTTTGTAGAGCACCTCCACCTGTCGCTCTTCACTGCTAAGACTGTCAAGTAATTCCTTGTTCTGATTTTTTAGACACGTAAGGATGTCTTCATCGGTGTTACTCTTTAAGACATCCTTCAGGATGACAAGAGGGTCTTTATTCCTCACATCCTCCACGCTGAGCAACTCTTTGGCGCTGGCTAGCCGTTGCTTTAGTCTCTCCCTGCCTTCTTCTGTACGGCACCCTAGGACAACTTTTTGGTCCTTTGCCTTACGAACCCTGTCTACAGTTACCCATCCCTCCTTGGCGTTAACTGTCTTTCTGACGTGGTCAAGTACTTGCTCACTGGTTTCCTTCTTGTTTGTGGAGGTCACGATCACCGAGTGGAGCGCGGTGTTGTTTGGAATAGGAGCTCGTGTAACTGGACAACTCGACACCGCACCAGAGTAAGTGAGCTTTTCAGCTTGCAACTGATTAGCCTGCAGTGTTTCCTTCATGTTGTCCAGTTTCTCGTTGTTAATTACGAGGAGGCGACTGTGCTCCTCTATCGCCTTTTTTAGCGACTCCGTTTCGGTGGTCGTGACTCCCACCACTTCTGCCGCTTTTTGTGTTACAGGTGGTACAACCTGCCTTGACGCCTCCGCCTCCTTCACCAGCTGGTAGAGGTGATCGATGGCGTTTAAAATACCCTGCTTTAGGTCTGTCTTGAGGTTACGTGATTCACCCACACAAGACTTCGCTCTCTGAAGCCAGACCTTGGCTTGAGCAGTTCTATTAGGCGTCTTAGCCGAAACCGATTTCGGCCCGGGCGGTGTCGCGGTCGTTCCCGTGGATGATCTGCTGTCTTTGGGGGGCGCAGTTTTAAAAGTTTAGTATTGAGTGTGACCCCCTCTTGCTGAAATCACGGCTTGCATTCGTCTGGGCATGCTAGCGAGTATATCTTTTATGGTTTCTTGGGGAATACGTTCCCACTCCGCGGTAATCACATTCTTTAGCTCTCTGATGGTCTGCGGAGCCGGCTGCACTGATCTCACTCGTCGCTTCAGAACGTCCCAGACATGCTCTATGGGATTGAGGTCCGGACTTCTAGCTGGCCAGTCCAAGCGACGAATTCCGACTTCTAGCATATACGCTTCCACATCGCCAGACCGGTGGGCGCGAGCGTTGTCGTCCATAAAAATTGAGATTTCGCCAAGAGCGGTTAAAGCGGGTTGTGCATAAGGAATTAGAACTTCCGTTTTGTATCGGTGTCCAGTCAGTGTACCGTTTTCGATGAAGACTAACTCCGTACGATCCATAGAATTTATTCCTACCCAAAACATAACAGAGCCCCCTCCATAAGGTGTGATTTCTTCAAAACATGCCTCTGCAAAGCGTTCTCCTCGTCTACGTAGCACTCGCCGACGTCGGTCTTCACCATGCAGAGATATCCTGGCTTCATTGGAGAACAATACCCTATCCCAATCTTCATGAGTCCATGACACACAATTTCGAGCGAAGCTAAGCCTGGCAACTCGATGTCCATGGAGTAATTTAGAGCCGCGTGCCGGGCAATGACTGTGTATATTAGCAGCGAGAAGCCTCCTCCTGACCGTCCATAGACTAATTTGCACATTTCTTACTTCTTCGAGTCTGTTCTTGAGGTCCACATAAGAAGATTTGCGATTTCTCAACGCTTGACTAACTAGAAAACTATCATCCCGTTGTTCGGTACATGTCTTTCTGCCAGAGCCAGGCCTTCTCTTGACGGAACCGGTCTCTAGATAGCGCTGCCAGGTCCTTTGAACTGTCGACCGACTCACATTTAGCCTCTGAGCAACGAAGCATTGGCTGCAACCTTCTTCAAGCAGCGCAATAATTTTGCTCGCTTTTATCACTTTATCTACCATTTTCAAGATTGCTTAACAGCAATAACAATACTTTTAAATATCAAGGACATCAGATAATTATATAAAAATTTACAAAAAGTTAATTAGAGTCGATATTAACTATAGGGAATTCGCGCCACAAAATGTAGTTAAAAGTTGTTTTCTTTGAAAACCAGGCTCAGTCAATAATTTTAATTTGGAATGTACTCTTATAAACATTTTGGCACTTTTATAACTGGCCAGTAACATGTTCAAATGATTAAAACCTTTTTGGTATTTTATTTTTTTCAGCCAGGAAGAAAATCGAAACCGCCCGTTTTTTTTTGCAAATGAGTGTATTTGTCAATAGTTTACTTTAAATATTTTCTGAACATATTGTTTGATGACGGTAGTTGATAAAATACATACTCGTATGTTTTACTCACTTGACATTGCCTATAAACACTGTTTAGTAATGTTAATGTAATCATTATTAATTTTAACCATATATTTTATATTAATATATATATGTTTGTATTAATAGTTTACTTTAAATACATTATGAAAATAATGTGCTTTGATGAAGGTACTTGAATAAAATACATGTGTCGAAGTTGTTGGTCGTCTCCTATAAAAGCGAGGGTTCCGACTGGACAGAGAGACTTCTTGCGGAGACGTGGACCAGTACGGAGCTCTCTAGTATTCAACCAGTAACTGAGGATATTATATAGTTTAAAAGCTAAGTATATGCCGTTCACTTATGTGTATTTCTTTTTACTAAACTGTTCTCTAAGTTTTGTAATAATGTATAATGTTTGATTTATGGATATGTGTATAATGTGAAATATGTATGTAAATATGTTGGAAAAGAGTGTCCATGGAGTTTCTTGTCTGTTCTTCTCCATAGGATCTACGCTTTGGAACAGACGAATAGAATCACGACTGACTGACTGACTACTGGACATTGAAATAAAAAAAGGTTGAATATGATTTGATTTGGTTTGATTTGATATACTCAAATTCCTGATGTTTATTCTAATTGTATTGTTAGACCAAACTCCTTATAATTCGTTCTAAATATTCTAATATTTTAATAGATAAAACCTACATCTCTATGTATGTTTAATCTCATCTTTTCTCTAATCTAACACACGCGTGGCGTCAAAAGCGAGTACGGCACATTAATTATGTTATTTATAGGTATTTAATTTTTATTTTTAAATTTGAAAAAAATATTCTGTGTTCTGAACACTATAAATAATTTATTTCTGTTGGAAATTTCACTTAAAGTTAAATTTTTCAACAAGTTTTTCTAGAACTACTGTCAATTGTAAGTGAAAAAAATGTTTAAATAATGGTCGTAATTTTTTTTTAACTTTTATGGCGCGATCTTGTTAAGTATGTATGTAAGAAAGGAAAAAAAATTAGCACTGGTAACACTCTGCCTTCTTAATACTTCATCCTATTGCCAAACTTCTGATGACGTATCTTTCATGGGAGGTAATTAATTATATTGTAGCGGCGCTGCCGCCACCCGAGCGACACTCGGGCTCGGGCGTCTTCGGAGGTCTTCGCTGCGGCCGGGCGTCGTTCGGTTTTATCACGGAGCCGGCGACTAGAGATGGGTTGGACTAGGTAAAACAGATACTAGGTGCACCTAGTCCTATTCTTTTAAAATACTTGATGCAAATACCTGTTCCACCTAGTCCCACCTAGTATCAATTGGTAAGCGTATTGCCGGTGATTGGGAGTATTGGTACTAGGTGGACTTCGTGAATATGATACAATTGGATACAATATAATATTTAGATAGTAAGTAGGACTAGGTATCTTAGAACTTTAAGGATGAAATCATTAGGTATTTAATGTACTTAATAATGTTATGTTATGTTTAGGTTTTTTTTACTAATTATTGATTTTGCCCACTTGTTCGAATATTTGGTGCGTTTCGGAAAAAAGATATTGGGCACAGTTTCGATAGCAAAGTCATATAAAAGTATTAATTTCGTGTTTTTTTTTGTTTTGAATGTGAATTATGTTTAGTTGAACAGAATAATGTATGGGTTTGATAAAAGAAAAACTATTAAAATAACAGGGAAATAAAATCTTTCCTTCATACTTCTCTTACAGGCTTAGGACTGTCAATTTACAAATTATAAAAAAATATTGTGTATAGGTTAGGTTACACAGAAAATGGTAAGCAGGCGTATTTAAAAGATTTTAATTCATGTATGGCTATTTACAAAATCAACTAAGTATATGCTTATAAAAAAAATGTTTGAGTTTTTGAATTTGTTTTTGTTTAGATTTTTGTTTTTTTTTATTTTTTTTCAATGCTATGAAATGGTATATCTGTCTCGTTTTAATCAATGGAAAATATGACTATCCATCCCGTTCCAATCATGAATTTAATGTCATAATCTATAAATTCCTTTAAACTATAGTCACTAGATATCGAGATTTATTTCACTCACACATAGTATTCGTCGTTCGCATCTTGCCGTGATAGAGTATTACGAGTTTAGTGAATTTAAAAAGTGTCCTAAATTTCGCTACATAAGGTTGATTTTCATTTGGCTTTTGTAAGCACCTCACTCACACATGTTTGTTGAACGCGTCTCGGCATGTAGAAGTGTGTACCTATTACAACTTGCAAGGTTAGTGAATTTAAAGTGTCCTAACATTCACATCTTAAGACTGATTTTCATTTGACTTTTGCAAGCACCTCACTCACACTGGTGTTCATCGAACGCGTATGTGAACGCGTTTGGTTTGGTAGTCTTATAGACTAGGAACTCGGTCCTCATACGTCTTTAGTGAAACCTAGTATTAAAACCTGTTGTAGTATATACGACTCATCGCTATTATGAATGAGCAAGATAGCAAGACACTTTTTAAGTATGAGTAAGTGAAACGGAACGTCCTGCGAATGTTGTATAGCGAGATTATACGTACGCGGAATACGGTGTGGTGTGTGCGTGTGTGTGTGTGTGGTACTTTACTCTGATACTTCATGGACTTCATATACTAGTCTCTTGAGACTTTATGGACTAAGTGCCACCTAGTACCGGAAAATACGTGATCTTCGCACCTGTTCTAGTATATACGTCTCAAGCCTACCGGCGACACTCCATTGTTCGCCGCTGCGCAAGGCACTCACGCGCTCGCTTTCTCGCACTCCGATCATTTACTGCTTTCGTTGCAATTGTCGTGTTTTAAACTCGTTTTAAATTCTGTAAACTTTTGCTTGTATATCTAAATTAGCTTTCTATTTTTGTTCTTCCGGCTACCTAAACTATTTCTTTTGTGTATTCGTGCTTTCTACTCTTCAGTGTTAATTGTAAACTTAATTTAAATTAAATATCCGTTGTAAAGAAAAAAGACTTTAGTTTTCGTGGACTTACCCCCTACATAATTGGTGACCCCGACTATGCCTTTACAAAAGGAAGACTGTAGCAGTGCTGAAACTTCGCGTGTAGGCGTTCGTCCACCACCGTTTTGGCCGGATGACCCGGAAATGTGGTTTGCTGAAATGGAGTGTCAGTTCGCCTTAGCTAATGTGACGGTGGACCTAACAAAATTCTACCAAGTCGTATCCGCGTTAGAATATCGCTTTGCCACCGAGGTAAAGGACGTGATTACGAATTCACCGGTCACTAATAAATACGAGACGCTAAAAAGTGAACTCATCAAACGATTGTCGGCTTCACGGGAGCGTAAGGTTCAACAGCTGCTTATGCACGAAGAACTGGGTGACCGTAAACCTTCGCAGTTTCTACGGCATTTACGGCACCTGGCGGGACCATCGGTACCTGAGGATTTCCTCAAGACACTTTGGTCAAACCGACTACCTACTAATCTACAGACCGCTATAGCTTCACAGCCCGACCTTCCGCTGGACAAGCTGGCGGACTTGGCAGACACGGTCAACGAGATTGCTCCTGCTAGACCACTACAAGTAGCGAGCGTAGCGGACACAGGTTCATCTACCCTCATTAAGGAAATGGCAGATCAGATCGCAGAATTAACAAGGCAGGTATCTTCACTGTCTTCTCGAGTGGACAGTCGCAGACAGGTACGTGGTCGATCTCATTCTCGATCTAGAAATAGTAATTGGCGGGGCAGGTCTAGGTCAAGGCCGCGTCAGCCGCCAGAAAACCACCCTCATTGTTGGTACCATTTTACTCACGGTACCCGTGCAAGAAAATGTGTACAACCTTGCACTTGGCGAGCGGAAAACTCGAACGGCAGTCGGAATTAGCGGCCAACGACTGCCCATCACAATCAGGTCTTTTTATTACCGACCGTCATTCAAAAATGCTTTTTCTGGTCGATACGGGCTCGGACTTATGCGTTTATCCTCGGTCGGCCATTAAGACGCCCTGTAGCAAAGCTAGCAAAGCTGTTGACAGCAGCTAATGGAAGTATTATTAATACGTATGGCCCAGTGCAACTCAACTTAAACCTAGGACTTCGGCGTTCATTTACATGGAAGTTTACTATCGCTGATGTGTCCAAACCGATAATAGGCATTGATTTTCTAAGCTTTTATAATCTGCTTATAGATTGCCGCAACCACAGGCTCATAGATGGCACCACTTCACTCTCCGTGGGAGCGTTCAACCAGCATATTCCCGACGATGTGGCTTCCGTGAAGACAGTCATCGGGGATACTGAGTTCCACGAACTACTGCGTGAGTTTCCTGAAATTACGCGCCCGGCAGGTACTGTACATCTATTTAAACCGAAGCATAATACTGTACATTTTATAAGAACAACTCCTGGACCACCCGTTACCAGCAGGCCCAGACGCTTAGATCCTGAACGATTAAAAATAGCAAAAAGGGAGTTTGATGAGATGATGGCCAGTGGTACTGCGAGACGTTCCGAGAGCCCATGGTCTTCAGCTTTACACCTGGTGAAGAAAAAGGATGACGGGTGGCGACCGTGTGGCGACTACCGCGCACTTAACTCGCGAACTGTACCTGACCGCTACCCCATACATCATATTCAGGACTTCGCCCATCGCCTTGCTGGTTGCACTATGTTCAGTAAAATAGATTTAATTAAAGCTTATAATCAGGTTCGATTAAATGAGGCTGACATACCTAAAACTGCCATAACTACGCCCTTCGGATTGTTTAAGTTCCCTTACATGACCTTCGGACTCAGAAACGCAGCGCAGACCTTTCAGCGATTTATAAATGAGGTACTTACCGGCTTGGACAGCTTCTGTTACGGCTATATTGACGACATTTTGGTCTATTCTTCTTCTCCTGATCTTCACAGACTTCACCTGCACCAGCTACTGACTCGGCTGAAGGAGTATGGCATCCTCATCAATCCTGCCAAGTGTGTGTGGGGTCAACCTGAAGTGATGTTTCTTGGCTACCAGGTATCAGCTGCTGGTACCCAACCACTCCACGCTAAGGTACAGGCCATCCAGGAGTTTCCAGTACCACGCACGGTGAAGGAGTTACGGAGGTTCTTGGGCATGGTAAAATTTTACAAAAGTTTTGTACCTAACGCTGCTAAATGTCAAGCTCCACTTAACTCAATGCTGGCAGGAGACAAGGTCAAGGGCTCACAATCGATACAGATGTCTCAGCTGCAACTGGAAGCTTTCGAAGAGTGTAAAAAAGCTCTGTCAAACGCAACGTTACTTGCACACCCTTCCTCACATGCACAACTCTCTCTACTTACAGACGCATCGGATGTATCTATAGCCGCAGTGCTTCAACAAAGGATCGGTGCAGCGTGGGAGCCCCTGGCGTTCTTCTCAAAGAAGCTGTACGAAGCACAACGCAAGTATAGTCCCTATGATCGCACTTCTTGCTATCTACGAAGCAATAAAGTACTTCCGGCACATGGTGGAAGCCCGAGAGTTCGTGATCTTCACCGACCATCGTCCACTTGCCTACGCCTTCAGGAACCCTAAAGAGAGTTGTTCACCTCGCCAATACAGGTATTTTGACTTTATTTCCCAATTTACGACAGACATACGGTACATACCTGGAGCAGAGAATGTCGTAGCTGATACACTGTCGCGTATAGAGGAACTAACGGCAATTGATTACACTGCTTTAGCCCGTTCTCAAGAGACAGACTCAGAACTACGAGCACTCTTAGAAAAAGGATCATCGCTCAAACTCAAATTGATTACTCAGGTCGGCTCAGGCACAAATCTATACTGCGATGTATCCTCTCAACAACCAAGACCATACGTCACGCCTGACCTAAGAAAGCAAGTGTTTGATGCTTTACACTGTCTGAGTCTCCCTGGGCGTACAGCTACCGTGCGACTGGTCACGCAGAGATTCGTGTGGCCAGGGATTCGTAAGGACTGTAGAGAGTGGTGCAGAAGCTGCCTTCACTGTCAGCGCTGTAAAGTAACCCGTCACACATCCGCTCCTCTTTCCCAATTCCCTTCAACAACGTCGAGATTCTCACACATCCATCTCGACATCGTAGGGCCACTAATACCATCTTCTGATTA
This sequence comes from Phragmatobia fuliginosa, assembly GCA_932526445.1. NCBI lineage: Eukaryota > Metazoa > Arthropoda > Insecta > Lepidoptera > Erebidae > Phragmatobia > Phragmatobia fuliginosa. Next base: position 8,691,608 of record OW052074.1, on the reverse strand, counting down.
CAGATACTGTCTCACCATCGTTGATCGGTTCACACGATGGCCTGAGGCAATACCACTCAGAGATATAATTGCTGATACCTGCGCGGCCGCCTTGGTATCCGGGTGGATATCGAGGTTCGGTTGCCCATCGCAGATCACCACCGACCGCGGCCGGCAGTTCGAGTCCGGCCTGTTCAAGGCCCTATCAACCCTGCTCGGCGCACGTCACTTCACCACCACAGCATACCATCCAGCGTCGAACGGGATGGTAGAGAGGTTGCATCGACAGCTTAAAGCAGGCCTCATGTGTCACAACAACACACAATGGACAGAAGTCTTGCCCATCGTTCTGCTTGGCATACGCAGTTCCTGGAAAGACGACATCCAAGCATCCTCGGCTGAACTGGTCTACGGCGAGCCACTACGATTACCGAGTTAGTTCCTGTCACCATCAGATGACCACACCGTCGGGGACATCACGAGCTTCGCTACCCGACTCGCTAAACACATGGCCAACTTGTCTCCGAAACCAACTGCGTGGCATAGAAAAGGCACATTTTACGTCCCTAAAGACTTGCACCACTGCTCTCATGTCTTTGTGAGGCAAGATTATGTGAGGAGATCTTTGGAGCCGCCGTATGCTGGTCCCTACAAAGTACTGGACAGGAAGCCTAAGTACTTCAGACTTGAAGTACGAGGCAAGGGCAATAACATCTCGTTAGATCGCCTGAAACCAGCATACACCACCCAAGACAAGCACACTGACGACACAACAACGTCCAGCTCAACAGTTCCAGTCTGTGCACCTTCGTGCACGTCTTCTCCACCAGTAGACAAGCCGGCAACTCACACTCGCAGCGGCAGAAGGGTACACTTCCCAGACTACTATCGACCGTAGTCACGGTCTCGCCAGGGGGCTGCTGTAGCGGCGCTGCCGCCACCCGAGCGACACTCGGGCTCGGGCGTCTTCGGAGGTCTTCGCTGCGGCCGGGCGTCGTTCGGTTTTATCACGGAGCCGGCGACAGTCCATTGTTCGCCGCTGCGCAAGGCACTCACGCGCTCGCTTTCTCGCACTCCGATCATTTACTGCTTTCGTTGCAATTGTCGTGTTTTAAACTCGTTTTAAATTCTGTAAACTTTTGCTTGTATATCTAAATTAGCTTTCTATTTTTGTTCTTCCGGCTTCCTAAACTATTTCTTTTGTGTATTCGTGCTTTCTACTCTTCAGTGTTAATTGTAAACTTAATTTAAATTAAATAACCGTTGTAAAGAAAAAAGACTTTAGTTTTCGTGGACTTACCCCCTACAATATCAATTTAAAATAGTTTTCTTAATAACCCCAGTAACAATCATTCTGATGAGTTCAATTGATAATTATTGATTAAAGTAATATAGATAAATTACAATGTTATTATTTTATTAATTTGTGTAGATTAACTACGGTATCAAATGAATCAGACATTTCTTAAACCAAGTTTTCAGGATTGTATGATTTTCTCCTGTTTTATTTAGTGACATGATGTATTTTTATGCATATAAAAAAATAGCTTTCTACCTCCTCCTTGATACTCCGAAACTTGATACTCTTGTATCGTAAAAAGGGGTCCCAACGTTTTTACTTCACGTATTAATATATATGTCGCAGCCAACTAGCTTAATTAGCCGTTTAATCAATAGCCTAGCCTCATCGATTACTATCACTACTCAGACTGGTTTATAGGTTAGTTTACGTTTTTAATATATAATGTATATATAAAAAGGTTTTTAGTATACCGGTCACCACAGGAATCTCTCTGGTGGTCGGGCGCAATGAGCACCGGATTTACGGGTGACCCTGGCCCAGAGGCTCTTTTGTTTCATCGGCCCCGTCGTGGTTCACCCGCCGGCGCCTCAATCGAGGTCAACTCGGTCCTCGTACCGGTCCGGGCCCAGATGAGGTATCTTGGCGCCTTGGCCGAAACACCCTCGAACCCTAAAAAACATCTTCTCATTTTACGTGTAGGGGAGGTACCCAAAATAAACATGTTTCGTGTTAGAAACACATATCCATGCAGTTTCATCTTTCTAGTCCTAACACTTTGGACGGTAATTCAAAGACGGACGGACGGACTAAGTTCCGAGTCATGACTTAGGGATCCCTAAAAAACTATCATTATCTGCAAAAACCGGATTGGGGTATATTACACAGTCAATATTATCACGCGATACTCGTTTTATCACGATAATACTGATGCAGTATTGATGGTATCGCAGTATCATGATAATATGATAATATTGACTGCCTGGTTGATCTAGTCTAGTGGTTAGCGTATGAGGCTGCTGATCAAGAGGTCTCGGGTTCGATTCCCGGGTCGGACCAAATATTCTTTGTGTGATTCGCAAATATTTGTTTCGGAGTCTGGGTGTTTTCTATGTATAATATGTATGTATTTACAACAAAAAAAAAATGTGAGCCGTCACGGGACGCCTGGCAGATGTGAAACATCGCCATTATTTTGTAAAAGTAATATGCAGAAAAGAACATATTGTAATAGGAACTAAATATGTCATAATGATAAAATAAAATATTACTAATTATTAAAATAGTAGTGTGTACGGTGTGGCGAAGCCACACCGTACACACTACTGCATATAGGCTGTATATATATACCATCGTATAACGTGCCGTGGCGACGCGTCGCCAATCGCCAGGCCAGAAATCTATTTTACGTGCGTGTTTCACATACGTGCGCCTATAGATGTTTCACATCAAAAAGTATGTTTATGTATTTATATCAATTGTCTAGTACCCATAACACAAGCTCTGCTTAGCTTGGGACTAGATGATGTTGTGTGTCAGATGTCCAAAAATATTTATTTATTTATTTAATATCGCAAGTTATCCGGATATTTTCAAATCCACGATCCAAGGGGGCATGTCTTCAATATTATTGACAGTGTTGTCAACCCTACTGACCACAATAAAATTTAATTGTTTCGAGTTCAATGTGACCATCTCAAAAAATCTCAATAAAAATATGTAAAATTTTAACAAAATTAAAGATAAAACGGAAAATCATGAAGACTTACAAATTGAAAATGAAATAGTAGCTAGTCACTATCTAATATATAAGCACTATAATAATCGCGAATTTGAGACTTTTGATTTTGACATTTCATTAGATTAAAACTTTGATAATTACACAATTTTTCTCATTTTAAACGCCCTCCCTACAATGTATTCTATATATTACTATTACTAAATTATCTTGTCTCATATGTGTATCTTGTTTAGTAAAATAAGGTGAAACCAAGTATAAAAGCTTCTCAAACAAATCTTCACTCATTCTAAAATAATTTGCGTAACCATTCAAATCATCGCCCAGGAGCATTTCTTGTGTGATATTCAAATGAGTGTATTGGTTTCGTTTTAAAATCCATTCTTTCACCTAACGCTTTCTGCAACGTTTTCTTTTCAACGCAAATGCGAGTACAATAGCTAAAACTGATTTTCTCCTATTATCCATAATTTTAGTAGCACAACCAGATTCCAGTAAAGTCAACGTAACACTGAAGTGGTAATATTGTTGATAATATTGATAGTATAATAGCCCACTTCAGTATTTGCGATCTTGTGATAATATCGTGATTCCAGTATCACGATAATATTGACTGTGTAATATACCCCATTAGGATTTTCCTCTACTCTGCGCATACGTCTTGTGTTTTTGCATAGTTTCTTTGTTGCCATCTAATATAAATGTATCGTTCTGTCGTGCATGACGAGTATTGGGCTCTATGCAATTTTTATTTTTATTTTTAGTAAATGCTTATTTATTTGTGTAAGATGGCACTATGTAATGCTGGTAAGTTTGTTTTACTTTCTGTATGCCAAAATATGTAGTATGTACATTTTATATACATATTTCATAAAATATAATTAGAGATTGATGATCAAAATATGATGGTTTTGAATAAATAAACACCTAGTCTTACCATAAATATAGAGTACAAGTAGCTCAGTAGCTGTATTGTTGTGTGTAGTAGTAGCTGTGTTGCTTGATTGGAGTACCAACCAACCAAGTGTTACTGAAAGAGTATTATAGATATCGCAAGCAGTGCTAAGAGTAATGATAAATGCGAAATAAAAATGCACGAAAAACTCGAAAACTCGCTTCTTCCCAAACATAAGACTTATCTAGATCAGTTTTTCACTCCCGAAAATTCCCAAATATTAAATTTCAGTGAAATCGTTTGAGCCGTTTCAGGTTTAAATTTATTGAACGTATGTATAACATGTATTGTAATTTTAATGATGATTTTTCTGTTATTCAGAGCAGTTGTCTTACTTAACAACATGCATACTTAAGCACTATATTCATATTTCACTTCTAGTGCAGTCATTAAAGCGAAAAATACGGTCGTACCTCCGAATTTTTTTTACTGTGAACCGATTTGCATGAAATTTTGGAATTAGGCTCATCTTACCCTTAACTTCAAAAGTGAAAATGATCCGAACTCCGCCTATTATTTTTAAGGGGTGTAAACAACCCCTTAATGGAAAAATTGCCATTGAGCCATTTTATCGGTAGAAAACATGTCTAGTAAGTGGTGAAATTGTAAAGTATTTTCTAACATAATTACTTCATATTACCGACATACAGTCAGTAAACCATCTTTTGTTATTGCTCCGTATAAGAATATTGAAAATACGTGTTAATCTGTGCAAAAGTGTCACTAAGTTTACGGATTTCTGTGATTTATGTATAAGACTGCCGTCCTACGCAAAGGTACAGTGTATTAGTGCTGAACTAACTAAAATAGACTAGATTGAATACTCAGAAATTTTCTCTATGTACCGCCATAAACAAATAAACAGTGTGTTCCGGATGAACGCGTAAGCGACACATATGACACGGCGCTTGTGACATTCTTCTCGCGAGGTTGCTATCCGCACAATACCGACTTTAAACTGAGGATTTTTATTAGTGTGCGTTTGAAGATATTTAAATTATTAAATATATTAGTTTATGCATTTCAAACTGGGACATCATAAATATTGGAATATTATTGTGCCAAGGGGCCATCCATAAATTACGTCACACCTTAAGGGGGAGGGAGGGGGTCGACGAAGTTGTGACATTGTGTGACAAGGGGGTGGGAGGGGTCCTAAATAATGTGACGTCACATTTTAAAATCTATTGTAGTCTAAGTCTTAAAACACGAACTTTAAACTATAACTTATCGAAAACCTAAAAAACACATACAACTATATCTGTGTAAATATAAGATACCAATTGTTTTGGTGACCACTCGCTCTACTAGTATTACGCGCCGACCACCTCCTAGGCACCCTTTGATTGCGCCTAGCGGTGATTTGTTTCTTTGTTTCTATTTCATTTGACCACTGTCTTTCGCGGATGAAACAACGTCGTTCTTAGTTCTACTATTTTGTGATTAAATCACCTTTTTCTTCTGTCGAATAGTCCATCCAAAGGTTGCCCGGAAGAGGTTGCTTTTAGCAATAAGGCTGCCCATTGTAAATATCTTACAGAAACTTTCAACTGCAAAAACTGTATTTGGTGTACAATAAAGTATATTCTAATATAATATAGTCGAACAAATAATTAAATATTTGTGACAAAGGAGATGGTCCAAAATGTATGGACCAAAAACCCAGAATCGATTGGGACTAAATAGGTATCAGTAGTTTCATTATATTGTTCAATTTACCCCACCGAAAGCGCAATGCCCAAACCAATGGGGTATAAGAGCTATAGATTGACAGTCTATAAAAAAATCATGAGTTACTTGTGATTTTTATCAGTTTATAGAATATAAGCAATATTCTAGCAACTATAACGACAGGATTACTATACTATTGTTTACTATTAACCATTTATGTTTATAATTATTACTCATAACAAAAAAATAACTTTTTTTTTAGAAAAAAAAACACAAATCTAGCTTGCTAACTGAACTGATAAGAGAAAGAAATGACAATAGGATGCAAAAGAGTTGTTATTTTATGACGCCGTTTTACCGAAATACTATACTAATGCTTGTATTAGAGTCTAAACTAGTTGTACATATTTCTGCTCGACATAGTGATTACTCAGTTGAATGTTATAACTTTTACAGTAATTCTATTATTGTTGTTAATCAGTAATAATTATTGTTTTTGTATAAACTGGAAACTCATCATCAATCAACAAGTAACTCATAATTTTTTCATACATACTTTGTCAGCCTATAGCTCATATACCCCATTGATTTCGGCATTGCGAATCTAAATAGAATTTCTTTATAACAGAAATGTTTGATGTTGAGATGTATTCGCTAAATAGAATTCAAGTTCCCCAAAACAGTTTTTATTGAAGATGATTATTATGTCATATGGTTTATGTATTGATATTTTAATTATTAATAACTAGTGGGCAACTTGGGTTTGCTCAGTTTTCATATTTATTGTTTAACAATGCGCTTATGGTGGAGTAAATTGTGCATTATAATGAACCTACTGATACCTATTTAGTCCCAATCGATTCTGGGTTTTTTTTGGACCATCTGTTTTGAATTTGATTTGAAGATATCTTATATATTTACACTTTTTTTATGCGGGGAATGCTTTTCGCACCATACCCTTCTTGGGGACAACGAAGGGTTATGTGGGACTCCCAGGCAACCTATACCGACTAATCTCTCCGCACACACACGCACACACGCACACACACACACACACACACACACACACACACACACGCACACACACACACACACACACACACACACACACACACACACACACACACACAGATGTAAGTATAGAGTAAGTAATATTTTATATTCTCTATAATAATTATCAAAGTTTTAATCCCCTTTCAACCCTTGAAAACTACCCCTTGAAATTTTTTTTATTTTTTTGATAAAATGAAAAAGATTTAAATATTATTCCACACTCTCGAAAATGATTATTATATGCTTAAGCTTTTCTATCCTTAAAACTACACCTAAATTAAAACAGTAAATATATATGATTACATTTTTAAAAATAATGTAATTTAGAGTGAAAAATTGCCATTTATTGAATAAAATATTTACAAATTATATAACATTGTACTATTATTATCAAAATATAATATTATTCATGACTCAATGTCGGAGTCGCTGTCACATTCAACATCTGGCTGAATTAGAGGGCTATTTTGGCAGTTATCTCCACTGCACGTTCCACAGGTACTATTACAAAACAGACCAACTTTTCTGCATCCGCAAGACGCTCCACATCCTTTTTTGCAGTTTCAAAAAACCATTTTCAGCAGTTCTTGTGGTGCGGGTGGATCTACAAACTTAAGTGGATTTAATAAACCGTCATTCATGACCCACCCCCAATCCGTTGGATGAATGTTTTTGTTTCACGTTTCCAAAATTTAAGAGCCATAATATGGCTCTTAAATTTTCGGTGAAAGTACGCAGTTTATTAGAGACACACAACTATTGTAATGTGTATATATATACATAATTCACACTCCGAAATTTTCAGTTACTAAGTAGAAAAAAATGTGATAAGTTTGGGACCATAACTCCTTCAATTTTCATTCTATCACAATTTATAAAAAACCATTGTAAAGATAATTAACAGAGCTACCACATCCTTTATTGCAATAAATAGTAAAAAAACCTTTTTCTAAAACGGTGAAGGGTTAAAGGGCTTAAGAGAGGCTGTGATTGCGCTGCCACGCGCTCTTTAAACAATCATATCTCCGTCAATTTTTGTTTGACAAAAAAAAACAAAGAAACCAAATTGTTTGTCAGAAAAATACCTAAATTTTTATTCCGTACACTTTTATACGTATCTGTCGTTATTTTTGAGATATTATGAAAAACAAGTGGGTTTTTTAAAAATTTGAAATTTTGTTTTTTTAATCGTGACTTTTTTTTTAAATATGTGTCCTGAAGCAGCCAAACTGATACTATCTATCAAACTCTTCATTATAAAGTTAATTCTAGGCGGAATACGATTAATTTTAATTTTGGTGGAAATGGCACTTATGAAACCCATTGCTTTAAAAGAAAAAACATTAGATGCTCCCCTTATTTGCAATACAGCGCACTTATTTTACGTGCAAAAGACTTTTAATAGTGCTCATTTTAAAGCTTATTTCAAGCACTACAAAACCCTTTTATATTAGAATGCATAAAATGCATCTGGTCGCCGCTAGATGGCATTGACCACATCGATTAAATTTCAGACAAAATAAAAAACGGCTTTGATCTTTAATATCTAGCTTAATATTGCACTTAGAATACTTTATAAAAAACCAAATTGTTCATTGTTTAACCTGCTACAATTTTGTTCTTTATAAAATTTTCGATAAAACCTATATATTTAGAGATATTTTCAAAAAACCGATGAAAAACGTGAAAAAATGCGAATTTTCAATTGCCAATAACTTGAAAAGTATTGGATTTTTTGAAAAACTTTATAGATGATTTTTTGCTTAAAATTAGGCCTTCTATCGATATTCGAGGTTATTTTGAAAAAAAAAAATCACTTCCGAGAAGGGGTGGCAACCACCCCCAGGGTGGTTGCGGAGTTCAAATCATTTTCACTTTTGAAGTTAAGGGTAAGATGAACCTAATTCCAAAATTTTATGCAATTCGGTTCACAGTAAAAAAAAACAGAGCAATAATGCTTCAATGACTGCACTATTCATCCCTGTTCTCGTGTTAACTTCATATAAAACAATATAGCAATACCCTTACCTACACTTTAAAGTACATATTTTGTACTATTGAAGTAAAATTTCTTGCTTTGAAACACTTTAACTCCCGGTTTTTGGAACAAGTTTTCTGTCATACTTTGTTCGTTCAGACTAATAATTAGATAGAAAAAGCGGCCAAGTGCGAGTCGGACTCGCCCATGAAGAGTTCCGTTTCAGCAAGTAACATCATATAAAAGTTCTTGTAGGTCGTTGTAACTTTGATCGATGTTTGTATAATAGTGTATTGATTGAATAAAAGGTAAATTGCGGTTTACGATTTATTACGTATTAAAAAAAAAACTATTTACTAGACTTCGTTCAAACCATTTTCGTTGGTGGTTTGCATGGTAATGTACAACATATATTATTTTTAGTTTTATCACTCTCTTATTTTAGAAGTTACAGGGAGGGGACACACACATTTTTCCACTTTGTAAGTGTCTCTCGCGCAAACTATTCAGTTTAGCAAAAAATGATTTTAGAAACCTTTAACATCATTTTTGAACACCTATTCATAGATACCCCACACGTATGGATTTGATGAAAAAAAAACTTTTAGAGTTACAGTTCCATGTATGGGGACCTCCAATATGTATTGTTTTTTTTTCTATTTTTATGTGAAAATCTTAATGCGGTTCACAGATTACATCTACTTACCAAGTTTCAAAAGTATAGCTCTCATGGTTTCGGAAAAAAGTGGCTGTGACATACGGACGGACAGACAGACAGACCGACATGACGAATCTATAAGGGTTCCGTTTTTTGCCATTTGGCTACGGAACCCTAAAAAGGACTGTAGTAGACGCTTTTATAAAGATCGATTTTATTTAGGCACAGTGGTTCTTGCTATTTTAGTCACCTCAATATTTTAATGTGCCCTAATCTCACTCAAATCTATTTAATCTTCTATTTTAGATACAATTATGGCAGCTGCTGCAGCTGTATGCACAGCCAGTGTTATAGGTGGCGTCTATCATATATATAAACAATATCAGGAGAAAAATAGAAATAAACACCTTGACATTCCGCCCGAAAAATGGGTGCAGGTTGGACATGTGAAACAAATGTATGCATACCCTGTAAAATCATGCTCGCGTGTTGCACTAGACCACGTTGAATTGACTCCATTGGGACCTAGGGATGGTTTTATCCGTGATAGGTTAGTAAACGGTTTACTTTTAAGAAAAGTGTCTTTCCTTTAACTTACTGCTGTACTTGAAGTAAATAGATATAAAAAGAGAACGCCACGAAAAGATTGATAAATAAAACGTAATATGTCTAAAATGTCCAGCAGCGGACTGTTAAAGGCTGTTGATGATGATGATGATGTCTATAATGTCTACTTAGGATATATCTACTATTCTGGATTATTAAATTGTATAGCTGCATTAAAGAAAGCAGCATAATGTATCTATAATAAAATCGATAATCATCTTAATATATAGTTGTATAGGTAGGATGGAAAGCTCGAGTAAAATTTTAAATAGTGCGAACTACCCTCACTATTTTAATCGTGAATGTTATGCAGCATGATGTTTCGCACTATTGCGGCCTATTGAGATGCTTCTAAACCCTTGGGTTCCCAGTTTCGCACTCAGAACGAAATACGACAACTGGTATGATTCGAGAATAGAATCATTTAAAGTTTGTCTAATGTATGAGGGGAGTACCGACCCGATCAAGTCTGCCCATTGGTGTTGAAATCAGCGTCGCTCTATTATTAACTTATTACTATTACTACTATACATATACTATTACTACTATATACTATTACTACTATAATCGGCCTTGGATACCTGCAATTCAAGGTACACAATTTACTCAAGAGACTCTTCTTCTTCTGAAGTAAAAAATGTTGGGTCTCCGGCAATCTTACACTTTTTGTGTGCACACAAAACAATGAAAAATTGTATATCACTGTTTTGAGTGGTATTACTCAGTGGCGGATTAACCACGTAGCAAGAGTAGCAAATGCTACAGGCCCCGCGCATTTAGGGGCCCCGCGCTTCATCGATTTCCGACTGCTAAAAAGTATCTACTTAAATCGAATCGTAAAAATCGGCCAAGTGCGTGTCAGGTCACGCACAAGAAAGGGTTCTTCAGCTCCCACCCATAATGGTACGTGGATTTAAAATCGTATCCAATAGATAATTATTATGTTTACATATTAGTGCGTTAATTTTGTATGACGTTTTCCAAGTGAGCGCATTTTACAAGTTAAGTCTCCATAACTCCTAAATTAATAAGTCATCTAATCCGTTATAGTTTTCCTTCAAAGTTCATTATATGGACCACCATCACGAATTTTCCTACATTTTTTGAGCAAGCCGTTTAGCTTTTAGAGGGGGGGGGGGGGGACGCCCTGTTTTTACAAAAAAGTGCCCTTTAGAGTGAAATTTCTCGCAAACGAATACCTAAATCAAAAAATCGTCTAGAAACCCTTTATTATTTTTAAAAGACCTATCTAATGATACCCTACGCGATGGGGTAGCCGCGAGAAAAAATTTACATCCCCACTTTACGTGTAGGGGAGGTACCCCATTCACCTGTGTCTAATCGGAAAAGACCCAACGCCTGAGTGCCACCACTGCGATGGCCGGACCGTGGATACATCGCTCCATACGCTGGCTGAATGCCCGGTGTGGGCGGCGCAGAGGGGAGACCTCGTGACGGCCATCGGTGTGGGTATTCTCTCGCTCGGCAACATGATTGCGGCCATGGTGCGGAGCGAGAGCGCGTGGAACTCTGCCGTTTCTTTCTGCGAGCAAGTTATGCTGGCGAAGGAGATGGCGGAGCGGGACCGGGAGAGGCTTAGAACCCTCCCGGTCCGCCGGGTTCGGGAACGGGCCCGGTACCGCAGACGACTCAGGCGCCGGAGGTCGCAGAACGATCTCCGTCCTCCATAAGCGCTAGCCTGGGGGTGACAGGTGAGGCAATCTGTCACCCTAGCAGAAGCAGGCCGGGGTGGATGCGCCATGCGCTTTTATTATGAAGAGGGTCATCTACTAGCCGTAGGTAGACGGCCCGAGGTAATTCGGGGTTCCTGGGATTTCCTTCCCCGGCCATTGGTACCTGAGACGGTGTGCGGTTTTGGTCAGTTCATGTCCGACATAACCACCAGCTGGTGGCATCCGAGGGGATTTCCGCACAGAAAAAAAAAAAAAGAAAAAGGGGAGGTACCCCAAATAAAAATATTTTTCATAATTTTATTGTAGCACTTTGTCGACGTAATTACAACACATATCCATGCAAAGTTTCATCTTTCTAGCACTTACCGTTTGGACGGTAAGTCGAGGACGGACGGACGGACGGACAGACGGACTTGACGAATTTCTTATAGATTCGGTTCCGAGTGATATACTTCGGAACCCTAAAAAGCGTGAAGTGTTTCGTGTGACATGTATTGCGTTCTCCTTGGCGGTCTGATAGATCTAATTACAATCAAAACAACATAATGACACTGTTAGCTTCTTAGCTTCCATGACCTCTATTTTTTGAAGATTTCACATGCCATATTTATTGTTTGAAATACATTTAGTTTAAAAAAATGTACATATTTTAACATAATAGAACCATTTGCTTTTGTATATACCTAAGTATCTCAATAGTCAAAGTTCTAGTAAATGTACAGGTTGCTTTCTCTCTTCCATGACTCCAAGATGTTCTTTATAAATTACTAGCTTTCATATTTTGAAAAACCAATTTTGTTTTCGTAATTTTTTTCTAACAGTTTGTCGATGCGATAAAAACATTCATTTGCAAGTTAAGTCGAGGACGGACCATGTACATGACGAAATTATAAGGGTTCTAACTGTAAAGAATCATTTAAGTCGTGAACTAACAGACCAGAAAACTAAAAAGGAATGAAAATAGATGGAATACTTTATCTCACCTCCTAAGAAATATTTTTTCTAAAATCTCTCATTAGAACAGACAACGTAGAAATCTTTTTTTCATAGTCAGTGCTTTCGCAAATGTTTTGTAGAATAGCCTTTTTTACGCAGGGAATGATTTTTGTACTATCCCCTTAGTGGGGTATACAATGGGCGTGTGTATATATATACAATGGGTTTAGGGGACTCCCGGAGGAACCGGTCTACTCCTAAACCCCGCGGCGGCCTACATCAGCAGTTCGGAGGAACACCAGGAACGTATCAGCGCCTTCTGGAGTCCCCCCTGATGTACCACACGACCGAGGTCATTCCTGGGGCAGGACGCTGTTGTGCCTCTCACCACTCCCCGCCAAATATTTTTTTAACTTTTATGGCGCGATCTTGTTAAGTATGTATGTAAGAAAGGTTCTACGAAGCGAAATTTTTCTACGACCATTATTGAATCATTTTTTTTTTTCACTTACAATTAAGACGGTGGTTCGAGAAAATTTTGTTAGTTAACAATTGTTTAACTTGTTTATAAATTAACTTTAAGTAAAATTTCCAACGGAAATAAATTATTTTTAGTGTTCAAAACACCATATTTTTTTCAAATTTAAAAGCAAATATTCAATACTTTAAATAAATTAATTAATGTGCCGTACTCGCTTTTGACGCCACGCGTGCTACCTAAAAACCTATTTTCAGCTTTAAATTAAAATTATAATAATACAGATAGAGTTCCGGGAGTTAGGAGTTTTTTATTGGAAATTACCTCCTCTTTCAGAATCTTTTTATAAAATTTCTTTAATATTATTAGTTTATGAAATATTGGCGTTTTTTGCCAATATTTCATAAACTTATTTTTAGTTTATATTAACCCATTGAAATGCCATTCAACTTGTCGACTAGACTATATCGTTTTTAGGGTGCCGTAGCTCATGACTCGGAACCCTTATAGATTCGTCATGTCCGTCCTCGAATTACCATCCAAACGGTTAGTGCTAGAAAGATGAAACTTTGCATAAATACGTGTTTTTATCACGTCGACAAAGTGCTAAAATAAAATCATGACAAATAATTTTTATTAAGAGTACCTCCCCACGTAAAGTGGGGATATTTTTTTTGTCGCATCTACCAAATCATGCCTCTCTCTCTCTCTCATTAGATAGGTCTTTTAAAAACATTGAGAGGTAGCCTTAGTAACCTACGTAATCGAAAATCCAAATCGTTAAGACGATTATTTGATTTGGGTTTTTGTTTACGAGTTATTTAACTTTAAAGGGTATTTTTTTCTTAAAACATCCCTGCGTCCCTTCCCCCCCTAAATAGTAAACGGATGCCTCGAAAAAACTCATTAAAATACCTATGATGGTAGTCCATAACTGAACTTTAAAGGAAAACTATAATGACTTAGATAACTTTTTTAGTTAAAGAGGCCGAACTTGTAAAATCTATATTACCTATTGGACACGGTTTAAAAGCCACGTACCATTGGTTGATTGTGGAACCCTATTCTATGCGTGGCCTGACACGCACTTGGCCGATTTCTAGAAACATAATATCCTGAAACTATCCTAGGGCCCCGCGCTAGAATTTGCTACAGGCCCCGCGCAGGCTTAATCCGGCACTGGTATTACTCCATTTGAGCTGATCCAAATGTGCCGAAGTATGGCTCATAGATTTAATGTTTATTGTCTTTCGGGTAGGTGTTAAGTTCGGTACTTATTATTTTTTATTATTTTACAGAATATTGATGGTCGTTAGTGCAGATGACAACACAGGTATCGGATTAACAAATCACACCGAGTTGTTAAAAATAAAACCTACATTTAAAAAAGCACTTTTAACACTAGAACACCCTAAAATGCAGCCGATTGTAATTGATTTAAGAAAGGTAAGCTTATGATTAAAAATATCGTTTGTCAATTTTACCAATATACATACATCGATATTTTCATGTTTTAAATACTTAAGTTATTTCCATAGTCATAGTAGTTAATTATTATTTTAGTAAATATCTTCATGGCTACTATCATTTCAATGTAAACACTTACTTATCTGACTATTTATACTACATGAATAATGTTGGTACATTTTTCACTTTCATGAACACAGTGCTGGATTTACACATTTGCCGCCCCAAAGCTTTAAAATTTTTGCCGCCCCTACTGACTCCTAAAATTAGATACACTTTTGACAATTAAGTTAATTCCTTTCTGTAGGAAATAATTTAGTTACTATTTTATTTTTATAACTTTTGTTTTTTTTAAGCTAAGCAAAGCTTGTTTCTTACTGCACTACTTATAAGGTTTGGTAAGATAAGGAAGATAGGTAAGTAAGGCCCGATACTGCTAACCATGCACCTTTTTTTTTCGTGGGGAATGCTTTTCGCACCATACCCTCAGCGGGGGAGACGGAGGGCGTGTTTGGGACTCCTGGCGAACCGGTCTACCCACTAAGCCCTGCGGCGGTCTACCTCGGCAGTCGGGAGGGGCTCCAGGAATGCATCAGCGACTTCTGGAGTCCCCACTGCCTTACCCCATGACTATAATCAATAAATTACCCTTGGGGCAGGACGATATCACCGTTTTACACAGTAAAAGGCGGAACACCAACCCGCCCCACACGAAACCCTTCAGCCGCACCGGGGTGTCGCCTGCTCGAGTCGCTTGCAGAGGTCACATTTTCCCAAGATGGAGCCGCAACAGCAAAAGCTTCGAGCGGAATCGACCCTTTCCCAATCCCGCTCTACGGACTCCTTCTGGAGCACTACGTTCTCACAGAAGGAGACCGCTTCCTCCCACCCTTCATCACTGACCTGCATTGCCGCGATCAATGCTGGCGGTGACAGGGTTCGTCCGATCTGCCCGACCAGGTTTCGACACTTGGACTCCCACGCAGGGCAGTCCTCTAGCGTATGCTGGGCGGAGTCCCCATTGGACCTGCAGTGATGACATTGCGCCGTAACCTCACGTCCGATTCTATTCAGATACACACCGAAAAAACAATGTCCGGTGAGTATCTGAGTCAATCGGTAGGTGACACAGTCGGTCCTCTCTATCCAAGCTTTGAAACTTGGCAGAACAGCTCCAACAGCGCGTTGGTTGGCACAGCCCTGTGTTTCGAGCCGTGCCCTCCAAGTGCGTGTGTGCGTTCTGCCGTAGTATTTTAGGCTCATGATCGTACGGTAGCCCCGTAGGATCCGAATGGCCATCAGACTCCTAAGTTGAGCCTTACAGCGGGAGGAACCCGCCAGGTCCTTAGACCAGACGTGTGCCCCATAGAGGGACATGGATCGCACGACTGTCCAGGATGGGGCTTAGGTACTTTATGTACTGGCCCACCCGGACTTCAGTGTCACCCACTAAGAAGCGCGAGCTGGGTGGTTCCTGGCGCTTGGGTTGGTTCCTCAGTTTTCTGGGGCACCACCCTTAGGCCCAGCTCACGAATCTTTTCCACAACACAAGCCACTCCCTGCTCGGCGAGCAGAAGCACTTCCTCGAAGCGTGACCCTCTGGCCAGTATTAGTGTGCCGTCCGCTTAGCAGACGACACTTAGGCCAGAGGGCAGACTTGTGCGAAGGACCGCATCGTATGCGAGGTTCCATAATGATAGGCCCAATACAGAGCTCTGAGGAACCCTGCAACACACTTCCCTTCGATTCCCCACCCCGTTCCGATCCCCAAACTACACCGTCCTGTCGCGCAGATAGGCCTCTATGATCTAACCATGCACCTGCTAACGTCAATATATCCAAGAGTTGGCAGTACTTGGTCGGCAGCGGCGGGGTATCGACAAGACCTGTCTAGGTCGTGTTGGTTATCTGGGCCTGATCCTTGACGGTAGGATGCTCTTCGACGAGCACTTCCGATAGCTTGCTCCGAAGCTGGTCGACACTGCCTCCGCACTTGAATGACTTTTGCCCAATTTGGGTGGAGCTAATGTCGCGATGAGACAACTGTGCACGGGAGTTGTCTGGTCTATGGCACTGTACGATGCACTGGTGTGGGCGGCGGCTATGAAAAATATGACACACCTCTGGTGACCCCAGAGGATATTGGTGGTTTGAGCCATATACGGTTACCGCGGTCGCAACCTTCTGAGTGTGGCCGCAAATGGACTGAAAATTTTCTCCTCCATCCGCTTCAGTGGCCTTTAGGCTTCAGTGGAGGCGACGTCCACCTGTGCCGTACGTCGCCATGGAGAGATAAGCAATTGATGGCACCCGCTTCAGTGAGAAGAAGCACTGGGAGAGGTTCAGAGGGCGTAATAGCAGGTTCCTTAGACCCCTGCTATTTTAGGTGCAGAGATGCTCACAATTTGGTTTTAGTCGGTTCGATGCCGACATACAGCCCCGTTGCAAACTCCGGTAGCGTGAGGGCCCGAGGGGGTTTCCACACGTCAAAAAAAAGTGTTTTATGTGGTCGCCACCCTGCATTTTACTGCGCCAAGTGTCGTGGGTTCCTACGTGGGAAAACACTTTGTGTGATTCACAAATTGTTGTCCTAATCTAGGTGTTCTCTGCGTTAGTGTTATGTATGTTTGTAGAGCCCATCGCGACACAAGATTTGTACCCCTAATGCCTAAAAAAAGGTTTTTTCTGTACTAATTTAGTTTTTGGGGCATTTTCCCGCCCCCCTAATTCTGCCGCCCAAAGCTTCATCTTTTTCAGCTTATATGGTAAATCCAGCCCTGCACGAACAGAATTCAAAGAAATGTTTTGACACACACATTAATACATATACATCAATGCTCTCACACCTGTTTGTCATACTGAATTAGCACCATTTTTTTTTTGTGCAATGTTGGTACACATTCTTCCATTAATTTTAAAACTATTATTAAAATTTTAAAACGTATGCTAAGTGTGCAAACGTATTCAAATTTTTAGCTTAGTAGCTTTTGTTTACAGTTATTTTAATGATACTTATAGTTGAATATGTACAATTTTAGGTAAAAGATATTGGAAAGATTACGCGCGCAACAATCTATTCAGCGTGCATGCCAGGTTATGATTGCGGCGATGAAGCCAATGAATGGATCACCAAGTATGTATTGATTATATTATATTTTAATACAGTTACAGTAATGTTTCAATAAAGACAAATTAGTGTGTGCGTTTAGTTTGTGGGCGCGCGTGTGTATGTGTATTTTTATGTGTGGTGCGTGTGTGTGTGTGGTGCATGCGTGTTTACTTGTGTTATGTGTGACTAATCGAATTAAATCAATTCATATAAGGAATTAAAGAATAATTGGTGTACCTAAGGCAAAAAAAAATATGTCACTTGAATGAAATTAATAAATTATGTCACTGGACACTTTGTCCAGTGACATAATTTATTCATTTCATTCATATGGACAGTAAAGCTAACACTGCAAAGATAGCATGATACAGTGACAAGTCAATAGAAGAAACAAAAAAGAAATTTTAGCTTATCAACGTTATTATAAAACAAAAGTAGATTAAAAAGAAAAAGAATAATTCGATTTATATTAACTTAACGTTTCAATACATCATTGCGTTTGTTCCCCGTGGTCCACCCGCTTAGTACAATTTGCCTAGGGTACACCCGGGTGTACCACAGACAATTATTTGAGTTGACGTGAGTATTATTATTGGAGTAATATGTTGTATTAGTAGGCGCCAAACATTATTCTTATTTTATATTAAGCTAACGAAATACCTAACTCTATTATCTTATCTCTCAGCCTGATAGAAACCATGAGTGGTGACCCACACTACAGCAGCCCCGGGTGGAAGGGAAACACGTTCAATGGTAGCGAGTTCCAGGTTTTAACACAGGTTTGGCACAGTAACTTCGAAAGCCAACATGTGTTGTCATGTCGAGGAAGGTAGAAAGTAGAACCAGTTGAAAGAGCTCTTCATGTCAATAGTCCCCATGATGAAGACCATAGAGGTGACTTCTCTTTGCAGCTGCAGGGGCTAAGAGGGACTCGGTGTCTCGGGGTCTATTGATAATGTGGACGAAGGCGAGGACGGATCAGAGACTTTTGGTAGAGAATGCGCACACCTGTGTTTTATTGACGTTGAACTCGATTAGATTGATCAGATGATGTTTTGAACTATTTTGAGCGGTCAACAATAATTACAATAAATCCATTTTTTTAACTGTTTGCTTTAATTTAAAAGTTGGATCACAGGAAATAGTAAATGGACAGTCACAAAAAATACAGATATATGAAGAATACATTCTATGATTTATACTTTTTACTTCTTACTATGCTTTCGTATTTGCATGTAGTCAACATGTCTACATTCTCGTGTTCGACGGGAAAAAATATATTATTGCAAAATGTTCAACTGGCCATAAATGAGCCATTGTAGCTTGGAAAGTTATAAATGAACAAGATTATTACATACATATTTATACTCATTCAAATTAAATCATTCTTGAGATTGCCATTTCATGTGAAGAATTTAGTATGTACTCACCTTTAATGTTTTTTTTAGATGTCTCAATGATAATTTTAAATGTCGTTTGGTGTATCATGCCTCAGAAAACTGTCTAAAGCCATCGACTTACTTAACATATTGGCCCAATATATCCGACGTCCTCAGACCGACTGATACAGTAAGGATCTTTGAAAATAATATAGCTTATAGTATTAAGTGTTTGTGGGTTTTTCTTAGGGAATTCCTAATAACAGCCCGGAGTTTGGAAGTTTGGCGGTGATTCAAGCCCGTGCCTCGGAGAGCACGTAAAGGCATCTATGGCAATCGTTATTGGGAAGTCAGTGCCCTCAAATATACTGACAACTAGTGCAATCTGCGAATTTCAGTTCTACCTTAGGGTTGCGGAGGTCCGATGCCAGTCGCTCCGTGGAAATACTGAAATTCAGGTAAAACCGGTTGAACTAGTAGCCGACCCCAAATAAACTTGGGAATAAAGGCTAGGAAGAAGATAGTATTAATGAATGAGTATGCAGTACCTACCTGTTGTGGTTACTTACCACCCCAGTGGTTTTCAAGAATGTTTCCTGTTGGTTCTTTAATAACATTTTAATCTAAGAGTTTAATACATTTTCATTAGGTGTATCATGTACCTTATCGACGACTTTTTAACAATTTAGAAAATTTCAAATTCGTAATAGACACTTGAAATACACTTATCTGGCACTGTGAATTTTTGTGGATACAAAATTAACAAATACTCGTATCTATAAATATATAAAAAATATGAAGCGTTCATAGTCAAGTGACCCTAGGTGATTGGAAATAATCACCAATGGTAAGAAACGACGATACGGTCTGTACCTACCTACATGGGTGACCGATTGTTTCAAACGACCCTTGAATCACGGAAACGCTCATAACATATGTTATGTTATATATTAAGCAGTCGGTCCTGTTTCCTATCATTACATAACAGTTGTGAAGCTTAGTAGGAGGTCTTCATTTCAGGCCTCAAATAGGTTGCGTTATTACATTACGTACAGATAGTAATGACAAATTGATTTTAAATTAAATTTATTATATCTATAATCAAAATATCATACAGCTGTACCGACAGTATCTAAACAAATAGCCTATACAATACTACCATTAAATAATCGTCGTTTGTTAGTGTTTTTTAAATAGAAAATGTAGAAAAGTAGATTCAGTAAATGTAAAATACTTGTGAATGTTCTAATTTACGAAAATAATATGTTGTAATAAAGATTTACTTGATACCTACAAATATTTATTTCAGGGTGCTTTTGCTTTTGCTTTTGCTGACGAAGTTGCTTACCATGTTTTGAGTGAAGGATCGATTGAGGATTTAAATTTACGTCTCAAAGCAAGAGGTAAAGAACTTCAAGTTGATGAAACTCGTTTTCGTCCCAATTTCTACATCTCAGGTTGTACACCATTCGATGAAGACAACTGGAAATATGTGAAAATTGGAGAAAACGTATTTCAAGTTATCAAACCCTGCATAAGGTTAGTTCAAAACATTCTTGAAATAAAAGTCACATGCACCTTAATTTCACTACTATGCTCAGATGTTTATTGATCTGAGCTACTATGGTTAAAATGAACAGGTAGAATTAAACTAAAAGTAATCAATAGGTATAAAAGTTTAACTCGTTATTTCAAAAATGTAATTAAAGCAGTGCCATTAACTGCCGGAAATCGAGAATATAATTTTTCCAGGAGAATATAAAAATCCAGGGCCACCCCGGTAGACCCAGCGCCTCTATGCGCCCGACTACCAGGGAGTCTCCTATGGTGGCCAGGTGCGCCGCCTCCTGAAAGCTAGCCCCCGGGCCGTGACAAGTGTGTCATCGGCGTAACGGTCCGTTCACGACCTTACCGCTGTGAGCGGCAGCTAAGAGCGAAACGGCGAGCGGTAAAATAAAAGTATAAAAATGTTTGAGGCACGCCACGAGTCGCCGCTCATAGCGAAAAAGTGAGTGGTTTTTGCCGAGCGAATTGCTACAGCGGCGAGCGGTGTGGAGAGCGGCAGGAACAAAAATACAAGTATGACGCCACGAAACAGAGCAGTGTGGACAGCGGTGCAGGAGTGACGGACTCAGCGGCGTTAATAAAAACAAAAAAAAATAGACGATTTTATGGCGGTAATGGATACCGAGGCTTTTATAACAGAAATTTTAAATAGACCGCCTATATGGATGTCAAAATATCCCCAACATAAATATGAAAAAGTTGTGGGAAGAAATGAAACAATGTTTTCGGAATATAATGGTACTTACGTTTTTAAATTGATAGATAACACAAAAACATAGAACCTAGGTACCTACCAAACGAAGCTACTGATATGTTGACAAAACTACTGGTATGTTTACGTAATGTAGGTGGATAGTTGACAAGTTTTAAAAGTCACTAAGAAACATCAGTTACTTCTTATAGGTACGACCTTCGTATAGGTCACTAAATCCACCATCTAAATACCGATCTTTATTTAGTTCGTGCACTCATTCTCTCATATTTTTAAAAATGTTTGTTGTTTCTAAACAGACAGGGGATAATTTTGATAACGCCATGATTTTTAACACGTTTCGACTACCTAAATACGTCCACCGTGGCCGCTGCAACCAACCGCTACTAGGGTTCGTGGCGTGCAAAACGCATCGCTCACCGACGCCGCCCGCTTTTCGCTAAGACCAAACTCGTGGCCAGGCCGTAACAGATTACGCCCAGCCCGGGGAGGAAAGGGCCCAGTCGTATCCCATGTCCCACAGGAGTGGTCCTAAGAAAATATACGGAGATCTAGTTCAACCTTTAAATTTCAGTTCTCCCTCATGGTTGCGGGGGTCCGATTCCAGTCCTTCCATGGAAAAATTGATATTCAGGTAAAACAGGTTGAACTAGTAGCCGACCCTCAAAAAACATCTATATGTCTTTTTGTTTATTCCAACTAATCTCTAGAACGGTTGGATGGATTTTAGTGGGAGTTTCTTCGGCAGAAAGCTAATGATATAAGGAGTAAGTTAACTTTCTCCAAACGTTACTCTCGCTTTACAACAATATACGAGGGTAACACCGCGGGACTCAAATAGTATATTATTATATAAAATTCTCACGTATCTCTTAAAAGATACATACAAAACCTCTACGATTACATGTCAGTTTAACTAGATCCCTCATTTAAAACCGAAGTTATATGTTAGGAAACATTGTTCTAATAATAATATGTTTCTCTAATAACAAACAATTATTTCAGGTGCGTAGCTACAGTTGTAAATCCTGAGACTGGTGTTCGTGAGAGGGACCTCGAACCACTGACCACATTAAGAAGGTAAATATGCTGCTTAGTAATAACTATTTTAGGCTCCGTCCGCGTGTATGTCGGTTATCGCGATAAAGAGCAGCTTATGTCATGCCTCAAGAATTAAATTATCTTCTAGCAAAATTTCATTGAAACTTGTCTGATACGCTTTCACAACTAAACGGCTACACTATATTTCAATAATAAGAATTTTTGGTTACAGTTATCGACAAGCTACAGATCCGGCTGTACGCAAAGAGATAGGCAGCGCGCCGCAGATGGGCATACATATGGCACTGCGCAGTGCTAGTGGCGGCACTATCTCTCTCGATGAACCTGTTTATGTTGTTTATTAAGATAAACATCGGCATGTTAGACCACGCAAAAATAGAGTTCCGCAATAATTTATATGTCCAAGAGATAATATTTATGAATATTTTACATGTAATTTTTTTTTAAATTTAAGCCAACCAAAGTGACTCTATTTTGTCTGATGGAAAACATGAGTAGAATCCAGGAGTGGGGGCCACCACCCAACCCATATCCAAGGTACCATCTCAAAACCAGCGCCACACGAACACCGTGTAGCATATTGCTGAGATCGTAACCCTTTCTGGCCCACACAATGATGTTAAATGTGTTGTAAATGATATTTTTGTTAATGTGTATTAAATATTTAGATCAAGAATAAAATATTTTCATCTCATTTTATTTTTTTATTTCATTCATTTAATTTCGCAGAGCATGGTGTTTGTGTTGCGTTCCGCAGACTTACGGTATAGTAGCAGACCCCATATGAATGCTATGTATACTATTGGACTTGCCGTAGGTGAAACGGGGGTTCATTATTCCCATCGAGGGTTCCTTTAGGCGTTCCTAAAAGTCGAAAAGCATCAAAATTGATGTTCTAAACAATTTCGCAGCATGTCTGCCGTTTTGATATCATAAAATTTATTAAAAAAACTATGGAAAACTTCCGGTTCCTACTATATTTTATATAATTTCAATGCTTCCAAATTTCATACAAATTTACGTTATTTTAGCAAAGCTGAAAATTATGCATGTTATTTATATTATTATTTTATTGTAGAATCTTGAATCCACTGGGAACGTTAGTAGGTTTCAAATTTCAATTGAGGGTAGACGTGAGTTAGCGGGCGAGGAGAATATTCTCGTACAATCACTTTAATGTAACTCTCGATCACGCAATACAATGAGGACATTGAATAGCAGCCCATTTTAATAAGACACTTCACAGAACACGTGGTGCTCACACGAGATGATCCATGATAATTACCCCTCGCTCCATGACCACGTTCCCTTTTAAAGGCCTCGTGAACGAATGAACGAACAATATTCATCTAGGGATGCGATAAAATCATTGTCACCTGTGATCCTTGTCTATGACTTATGACAGTGTCTTAGCTGTTGTGTCAGTGTCTTACCTTCAGACACTCAACAGTGTTGCCAGCAAAAATAATCGATACGCCGACACGGCCATACTGACAATCACACGTCCTCTCCAGGTCCCCGTCACCTCTACAGGTCCCTTCGTCAATCTATAAAGTGCAAACTACAGAGAAAAAATCGCTCGTCCATCACTGATTCGCTACCATTTCATGACACCTGTTTAAAGAGATATCGATCTTCACCCCTCGCATCTGAATTAAACTGAAATGATACTTAATTTATGAGTCTTATGTTAAGTATTAAATTGATTACTATAGACAAAATTCAAGTAAAGTCGAGCTTAACTTGGACATTTTTTATCAAGGTAATGTAGATTCTGCAAAATGTAAACTGTGTTGGAAAAACTTTTCCCGGAAAGGAGGTGGCACTACTTCATTGAAACTTTATCCTCAATCAAAATCTAGACTAGATAAAACCTATGAATAAATCAAAACTATTACATAATATTTGTGTTTAGGTTTTACTTCAATTAATATCTATCCGTAACCGTTTTTTAAATTTAAATTCTTTAAACCCAACCGAAACTCTAAAACTAACGGATGATTCGAAATAATTAGATATCCGTAACCGTATTCGAAATATTTAAATTAATTTTATTCCTATATCCATATCCGTAACCAGATCCGAAATTTCATATCCTAGAGGGATATGAAATTTCGGATCTCAATAATCAATAAAAGAAACCCATCTAGCGTACCATGCAAGAAGCATATATCCGACAGTGGATGCAAATATGCGGAGGAAGAAGAAGAAAGAAGAAGAATACACAAACGTTATAAACTCACCTTTAGTACTCATCATGTTCGGAGGCAGAGGATGTGGACTAGATATCGATGCTGCATCACTTTTCTCATAGGATGTTTTGTCCGTTGTCATGACTATAGATTTCGAATTTTGTGATCATACAGTCCCCAACCCGAATCCGGCCAGCGTGGCAACGCACGGTGTCTATCACCCCCAAGAGGACACCCAAGCCATGCAGCGGAACACCGTGGGCTGCTGACGAAGCTTGTTGGGCTCTTGAGTAGTCTTTCGAAGCGTTGCATACTATACAAGAATCCATAAACATACGAACCTACTTAGTCATCTCTGGAAACCAATAATGCTAAAATACTTTGTATGGTTTTATCTGTTCTTAGTTGCTTAATTTCCGAATGAACATGATTAATTAAGGTTCACGTTAAGGATCTATATACTATATACTATACTATATACGGTGCTATAGGCAACCGGAAACTGGTTACTGCGATAAAAGAAAACACTCGACTGGATAACACTCCTAGAAGGCAACTGATAAAGAAACCATGGGTTACTGGAGGATTGTTGCGGTGCATGAAAAACAGAGACAATCTTTACAAAAAAATTAAAAACGACCGCATTATTGAGACTTTGAAAGTGACATACAAGCGCTATCGGAATTTCTGCTGCAACCTTATAAAAAAACAAAACAGAATTACGAGAGGTATGAGATTGAGGCTGCAAGAGGCAATAAAAACAGTTGTGGATCGTGGTCAAAGCTATAAGTCGTTCGAATAAAGCAAAAGACTACTCTTCTTGTCTCATAGCAGTCAACAAACAGCAAGAGAATCTAAACAAAATAAATGGCTACTTTGCTGAGGTTGGAAAGAACCTTGCCGAGCGCATCATCACATCTATTCAGCCTGGATCACTGAGCAGTGATGATGCCGAGTATTCTTGGGTCATATCTGGACAAAATATTAAAATGTATGCACACTATCTTATATCCCTAATTGTACACATTTGTAATTTAGCTGTGTCAACAGCATTTAATACAGCGGTTATTAAACCATCGGTAACCACCCTTATGGATAGAGACTGTATCGGGAATTACCGACCAATTTCAATTTTACCTACCTTGTCTAAGATCTTAGAACGTCTGTTGAATCGACAGTTGATAGCAGTTCAATAATCTTATATAGGCTGCACAATACGGATTTGTACGGAGATAATAGGAAAAAATGCTTAACGGTGTTCCTTAATCTAGCAAAAGCATTCGACACAGTCTCTATCCCGCACCCAATTAAAAACCTAGCCAGAATTAGAGTAAGAGGAACCTTCTTAAATCTATTGACAGACTACTTGACCGACAGAAGACAAATGGTTAAATCGATAACAAATTAAGCGATGAACGCCCTATCGAATTCGGGATACCACAAGGCAGTATTCTTGGGCCTACACTATTCCTAATCTATATGAACAATCTTTGCAAACTCCAACTCCATCAAGGAAAAATTATCGCATTTGCGGATGACACTCTTTGCTTTGGTGGTGATTTTTGGAGGACGCTGCACAAAGGGGGTTCCATACTGTTTGTACATAATTGATATGTTTACTTATTATTTATTTATTTTGGTACGAAGTTTTCTAAGTAAGTGAATTTTACAAGTTAGGCCCCTATAATTCCTGAAATAAAAAAGTTATTTAAACTGCTATATTTTTTATTGAATGTTTATGGACGACTATCTTGATTATTTCAAATTTTTTGAGCCAGCCGTTTGGATTTTAGAGGGTCGCTTTAAAGTTGAATAACTCGCACACAAATACCTAAATTGAAAAACGGCTTTATCAACCTCGCAATGTGTTTCAGAGATCTATCTAAAGATGGAAAATATTATTTTACCACTAACCTATAACTTAGTACCTTACTAAGTCTACTACAAACTGATCTAACCTAAAATTAAGCGGAATATAGATAATATATTTGTAAGTATATATATAGTAAGTATATTATATACGTAGTATACCCGTAGTATACTACAAATCAAGCACAATATAAATATCCAAAAAAAAATTGATTACAAAATAAATGAAGATTGAAAATAATCGACAATTATATAAAATGAGTGCAAGAAAGAATATGAATGAGGAATAGATGAAAAATACCTATACTACTAATTTGAAAAGATCGTTAAATATATAAATGAATTCAAGACTTCAGTACTTGACTCTCAAGGTATTCTCAATAGATGGGGCTCGCATACAATTAATAGTATAACTAAGAATAAATTTAAATAACCTGTGTTGTAACGAAACCATAAGTTGTATTGATAAAAAAAAATTGCGTAACGGCATCTATCGATTGGCATTGTGAACTTTAAATATATATATATATATTTGATCATCTTTAGAGGATTCAAATAAAAATAAAAATCGTGTTCAATTGACAATTGTTTAATTTTATATTTATTTATTAGTTCACTATTCTCATACGAAATTAAGCCTATTTTACAGTTAGGACCTGTTTTTGCATAGACCTTTATTATTGAATAACTTGCAAACGGATACCTAAATCGAAACATGGCTTTGCAACCTTGCAATGTTTTTAAAAGACCTATCTAATGATACTACACACGATGGGGTAGACTCGAGAAAAAATATATTACTTTATTGACGTAATTACAACACATATTCGTGCAGTTTCACTTTTCACTAACCGTTTGGGCGGTAGGCCGAGGACGGACGGACAAACGGACATGACGAATCTATAAGGGTTACGAGTCCTGAACTAAGGAACCCTAAAAGAGTTTACATCTTCTTTGATCACTGTGGTAAACCATCCGCCTCCACCCACTTCTATCCCTAGCGGAATCCTCCAGTGGGAGAGAGATGTTTAAGAAGAAATGCAATATGAATATGTTTCCAGATACACTTGAACAGCACTAATAAAACATTACATTATTTTGACTCCGTGATATTAATTCTATCACAATACTATTATACACGTTTAAGTCTGTTGACATATTTCCCCAAGCTAATCTGCATTTAATAGTATCTGTTAATCTTATAAATCACCTAAACTTGTCTACCGATGTCCACAAAGTACGTTAGTTATTATTCTGATAATTATGTAAACCGCAGTTAAATTATACAAAATTATGTAAAATTTTCATGGTATGTTGCCCGTATCCTATGTAAAGTATGCAATAAAGTATATAGAAATTAAAAAAAGTTGTTGAAAGGAATGTCAAAGATTAGATAAATCTTGTTGATGAAATAAAATATAAGTTACTAGCTTTCGCCCGCGGCTCCGCCCGCGTGTATCTCGATTATTGCAGTAAAAAGTAGCCTGTGTTATTCTGATAGATGAGCTATATTACTGTAAAGTTTCATACAAATCTGTTCAGTAGTTTTTGCGTGAAAGAGCAACAAACACACATACATACTCACAAACTTTCGCTCTTCTAATATTAGTAAGGATATACATATATTATATCGCAACCAACGAATTGAACTTATATATTACACTACATTATTGGTCGTTTTCAATAACCTAAGCTTGTCCAGTTATAGCAAGGAAAAATTTACAAAGCGACTCTCTTGTTGTTCTAGTGGTTAGCGTATGCGGCTGCTGATCAAGATGTCTCGGCTTCAATTCTTAGGTCGTTCGGAAACGTTTGTGTGATCCTCAAATATTTGTTTCGGAGTCTGGGTGTTTTCTATGTATGTTATGTGTGTATTTACAAAAAAAATTTATGTTTATGTATTTATATCAGTTGTCTAGTACCCATAATATAAGCTCTGCTTAGCTTGGGACTAGATGATGTTGTGTGTCAGATGTCCGAAACATTTATATTTATTTTTTAAACTTATCAAAAAAGATAAAAAGAAAAGAAAAGTGATTCTGGATGTCATTGGTGAAATTGTATCAATTATATTTAAAAAAATAGATTTCGACGAGATTTTCGACTTCGAGTGCCAGTTTTGTTCAGCTTCTTTTTCTATCTAGAAATGTTGACGTGTATCTAGCAGTTTACATGTGTATAGAAATTCTGCTGATTTGAAATACATAATTCATATGCTGGGAATCGTCTCTCCCTTAATCTTGTTGATTTATACTCACAAATGAGTCAGTCACATTAGATAGGATTCTGTCTCGACTCAGTGTTTAGTGTCCGAAAGATTATTTTAAGTTAGCACTTCTGTCGGACGTCCTGAGACGCACATCTTTTTAGGGTTCCGTAGTTCATGACTTAGAACCCTTATAGTTTCGTCATGTCCGTTTGCTCTCGACTTACCGTTCAAATAGTTAGTGCTAGAAAGATAAAACTACATGAATGTGTTTTTATTAGGTCGATAAAGTGCTAAAATAAAATGGTGATGTGACTTACGGTATTGTTGATCCGTCACGTATTTATAATATACTTGCCGAGTGCCAAGGTGTTACCCGTGGTTGTTGTTGTGAATCGTGAGTAACACGGCAGAGCGAAGCTAATCTAAAAAAATGAGCCTAAGTTGTTCCTAATGTCATCAGCTTACTGCTAGTTTTAGTCCCGTCAAAAGTGGTTTAGGTTCCAGAGATTCGGCTAATCTCAAAGATAATTTGATACAGATAATAACACAATATAAAAACAAACGAACAAGTTTTAAAAATTGCTTTTTTGATGTAAGTAGGTACAGTATACTTTCTGGCATTTAGAAAAAATACTGTTATTTTGACATTACATTCAGACATATATTATATTTGAAAATAAATAAATATTTCGAACATCTGACACACAACATCATCTAGTCCCAAACTAAGCAGAGCTTGTATTAAGGGTACTAGACAACTGATATAAATACTTAAACATACTTTTTTTTGTAAATACATACATATTATACATAGAAAACACCCAGACTCCGAAGCAAGTATTTGTGAATCACACAAATATTATTTGGTTCGACCCGGGAATCGAACCCGAGACCTCGTGATCAGCAACCGCATACGCTAACCCCTAGACCAATAAGGCAGAATATATTTTATTGTATAGATGTATTTGTGTGTAAAAATGTCCGAAATATTTATTTATTATTTTTTAATGACTAGATGTGATTAAACTAATGATATATACTGATACGAGTATTATTTTTCCATTGAATACGGTATGAGCTGAGGCTAAAGTAAAGCTAGTTTTGTAGAATGAAATAATTTTCTGGCGCTGTCTGTGTCTGTATATTATCATTCTATACAACTAAATAAAATTGAATATACTGTATGTAATATCAAATTAAGAGCGTACTTACATCAAAAAACTTCATAAATTTTTAATTTTTTCGTCTTTCTGATTGTTCCGGTTAATCTCTGTCACGGCTGGAGACCGATTTTGAGTCTGTGGAGTAACGCAATTTTTTTAAGGCTAACTTTCTTCGCAACGTTGCGATTCGCATGATTCACAACAATATCCGCGGGTAACACCGCGGGACTCAGCTAGTTATGAACTAAACTGAAAAAAAGAAATATTTAAATAGTATCGTAATCATAAAATTTTAATGCAGGAGACTCTTCATGCGATTATTTCACTGCCTTGTTGGTCTAGTGGTTAGCGTATTAGGCTGCTGATCAAGAGGTCTCGGGTTCAATTCCCGGGTCGGACCAAATGTTTTGTATGATCTACAAATATTTGTTTCGGAGTGTAGGGTTTTTAGGGTTCCGGAGCCAAATGGCAAAAAACGGCACCCTTATAGATTCGTCATGTCTGTCTGTCTGTCTGTCCGTCCGTATGTTTTCTTTGTAAGTATAATATGTATGGATTTACAAAAAAAAGTTTATTTAAGGATTTATATCAGTTGTCTAGTACCTACCTAGGTGTGTGTTAGATGTCCAAAGTATTTATTTAAAAGTATTTATTTTTTGGGTTTCCTAAGTACCCATAGGATTTATACTGCGGAACTGTTTTAGGTACTTTAGGACAACAGGTGAAAATGTTCAAACACACGACTTTACAAACTTACAAGCAACGGTCACAAAGAACACCCATACTCAGAAAAACCCACAACACTTGTCGCAGTGGAAAGCTGCGTGTCCACCGCTGAAACCTCTAGGACAAACGTGCAGTCAAATACAAGCCTTATTAACTTTAAACCAACATTTAGGGCCACGTATTTGTTTAGATCTCTCAACATTTCGGGGCTAACTACCTTATGGGGTTTTTTAGATAGGGGACGGTTTAAGAATAGTTTTAAACATACGAAGGTAAAGAAACCGTTCGATGACCACAATGTGGATCCGTTTAGTATAGTTACCGCCTCTTTTTTTTAACGAGGTGGGAAATCCCTTCGGACTCATGCACACTGCTCTAGCGAGGACCCGGACCATATTATTTCAGGTCCCCCCAGGATTGACGCCGCGCCTCAAGGCTCTATCCCGAGGAAAGCCAGAGGGGCTTCCCCCTAACTATCGGCTCAATTGGCGTGTTTTTATGCCTATCGCGTTTTCGAGTAGGTCGCCATCCTACTGTTAACAGTTGATCTGCTACCAAAGATCCCCACTCTCTGGTAGCTTGCGGTGCCCTCGATGGCTGGTGTTGTCGCCGACGTCTTCTACGCTCAGGATCGGCCCTTATTATAGTTACCGCCTAAGTAACGCAGTGGTAGCGTATGCGATTTATTTGCTCGGGTTCGATTCTCGTGTCATACCGAATGTGCTAATATTTGTTTCAGAGTTTGTGTGACAAAAGTACGTTTATGTTATGAATCAGTTGTCTAGTAACTATAAGTATATATATATATATATACAAGCTCTGCTTAGTTTGGGACTAAATGGCGTTGTGTGTAAGGTGTTCGAAATATTTATTAATTTTACTTATTTATTTGATTGTTGTGGAAAGTCTTAAGAGATACTTATGTCGATCTGTGGACATCTTTGAGTTGAGATAGTGATGATGGTCGTTTTTTTAGTTTTTATGGAAAAATCTAAATTATTCGATTTTTTAATACACGTAACTGTTTTTAGACTTTCGCAAATTTTACATATACTCATTTTTTAATATAAACTATAAAAATAAACAAGGTTACGATTTAAATGGATATCAAAGGTACAAATGCCTTACACGATCGAAACCTCGGAAAGTAGAAGGTATCGTAACCTTTTTAATTTCAATACACGTGTTTCTATTGGAAAAATTGTTCTCATAGTATATTAATTTAGAAAATACGCCTATTAAAGAAACTAGCGATGAAATGAAAAATCTAAGACACCATATCAAACTATCATTAAATCTTTTAGGTGGGTAAGATACAAAAGTTCTCGGTAAAGTAAAGATGAGAGAAGAGATTTATATATATATGTTTATAAGTGAATAGGTATTTATAACATCATAAGGATATATATCTATAACATCAATGACCTTAAATATAGTTCACTGTTGGACATAAACCTCTCCCTAGAATGAACGTTTTGGCCTCCTTTACCATGTTGACGCGGCCACGTTTTCCTTTTCGTTGCAGTTGACTGATCTCAAAAGACACATGATGACCTTGGAGATATAAGGGTTATCTCTCACCTTTTTGTAATCGGTTTACATTATTTCATATGACAGACCCGTTGGTTGAGTTCTAAGCGAAGGTCGTGGGTTTAATTCTTACCTAGGATTAATATTTGTGTTATTTTTTCTGCATGTAATTTCTCAACAAAATGTACGTATTTAGATATATTTAAGTATGACCATAGCACAGAGTCTGCTTACTTCCGTGTTTAAAATATTTTATTATTATTGCTACCAAACGAAAAATCATTAAAAATATTATGCACACTTTCTTTCTTTAGTTTTGATCGTTTTCCGGGATTCCATCATTAGACCAAAACTGGCTATTATAATCTCCTTAACAAAAAATATATATAATTGATTGAATTCAAAATAATCATAATTATAATAATTAGTACCAATACTTTGAACCTTCACATTTCTTTAAGAACCGCTTACACAGTATCTCCCTAAAACTTGAAAGCAACAGCAACATTACTACTTAGAACTAATGAAATTAAACTAATAAGAAACTATCAATAACAAAAAAACCGGATAATAATGTTTTATTTACTATAGTCACAGTAGTTACGTATTTGAGTTATCGCTTAGTTATAGTTTGTTGCCGTCTAATAATTTAGATAATGTCAGTTGTCAGTATTGTTCTGTCGTTCGTCGCGAGTACTCGGCTCTGTGCTATCTTCTTCTTAGTAAACACATGTTTATTTGTGCAACATGTCATCGTCAAATGCTGGTAACTGATTGTTTTATTTTGTTTACGTAAAAATATGTTGTGTGTAGGTATATATTCTATATATTTGTATAGATTGACCGAGGGTCAAATTGGGTCAGTTTTAAATGTTTTGACTGTTGAAATGAATCGCTATATTATAACTTGAAATAAACTTTTGTACTATAGCAAGTCACAGTAAATTTCATCTATTGATGGTCTGTTTCTATATATTATTTTGTTCTTCATATTATTAATCTTTATTTAAAAGAGTAACATAAACTTTTCTTCGCCTGTGAATGTGATGCGACTGATGAATGTATACGCTGCATGAATGGCGTAGTGGTTATAGTCGCCAATTCCTTGAGCTCTTTGTTTAGTAGGTTCAATCTCCTCCTGGAACAACACTTTGTATGATCTTTAAATTACTGTTTTGAGGTTGAATGAGGCTGAAAAAAAAGGGATACCTTACTGGTACAAGAGTTTTAAAACACAGATGAAAAAAGTAGGTAAAATAGAGATTACCTTGCGATAAAATTTCTATCGTTTTGATTGTTGTGTTGTTTAGAGAGTCAGTATAAATTGAACTTACCATTTTGTAGACACATATGTATAGTTCCCATTTGTTTGTGTGTTTACAGGTGAAGCTTACATAAAGCGTGTGATATTAATAAGCTTCGCAGCTTACTAAGCCTTAACAGTTTAAGGTTTTTGACATACACTACATACATGTATAACGGTTGGGGGGATCGGATATTCTCCCCCCGGGTATTGTAGGTAACATCGAATTAAACAGTTGATGTGAGACGTTTTTTATTACACTGTTTAATTATATTTTTTCAATAAAAGCAAAACCAAATATTCCTTAAAAACTACCGTTACTGCTCTTGGCGTATCTAGTTTGATAGTAAGCAATCAGGCAAATGTGTGTCTAAAATGCTTAATGGATAATTTATAGTGGTACCGATCGATCGATAGATAGATAGATCGTAGGTGTACAGTGTTCTTGATCATGCAAAGACATTGGAAAAGTAGTAGTGTAGTAGTTTTTAAGTAATAATACTTCTGAAAGACGAAGTATTATTACTTAAAAAATATTCTGGATGTTTTAAATGTAATTATTAAATCAATTAAACGTAATTAATTTACTATTGTGCTCATTTATTATGACTCCTAGTCAATTATGAACTATGAATAGGTACATTGTATGTTTTGGTTCTAAGTGATCGGCTGCTTTTTTTGAGGTGTATCAATATAATTATTGATGTCACCTTATTGAGCTGTTACCAATCCAATCAAACCATGTAGGTGTACATAGAACGTAGAGAAACAAAGGTGTTTTCACCATTCTTGTATGTCCTCGCTTTTGAAATCTAAGTTATATATATAAATGTGGCTATATAACTCTACATCGTAAATGGGAAACTCACTACCATCACGTAGCGAAAATCTCTTAGTCTGAAACTACGAAGACTAGTTCTTGAATCCATACTAAGCCAGTTGTTACTCTTGGGATTATCTGAGTCTTTCTTTAGCAACCATAGTAGTTTAGGTTACTAAGATGGGAAAATCATCAATGCTGTGATAGAATGTTAATGCCTCGGTGGCGCATTTGGAGCTTCTGCGACTGCTCTTTTTGAGGGTCTCGGTTCAGATTACCGGGTATTTACAATAAAAAAGTATGTTTATTGATTTATTTATCAGTTGTCTAGTGGATAGCGTATGCGACTGCTGAACAGAGGTCTCGGGTTCAAATCCCGGGGTGGGCTAAAAACTGTTTTTGGGTTTTTCTTCGGAATTCCTAATAGCAACCCGGAGTTTGGAAATTTGGTGGTGATTCACGCCCGTGCCTCAGAGAGCACGTAAAACCGTCGGACCCGGTTGTCAAGAACATCTATGGCAATCGTTATTGGGAAGTCAGTGCCCCCTTTACTGACAACTAGTTCAACCTTCGAATTTCAGTTCTCTCAGGTTGCGGAGGTCCGATGCCAGTCACTCCGTGGAAAAACTGATATTCAGGTAAAACCGGTTGAACTGTAGCCGACCCCAAGGAATAAGGCTAGGAAGAACATCAGTTGTCTAGTACCCATAATACAAGCGCTGCTTAGTTTGGGAAATGGCGTTGTGTGTAAAATATCAAAAATAAAAATGTATATTGAATCAGTGGTAAGGCAATGACCAGATTTCCTAAATAATTAACTTAAAAGTACATAAATAAGACGACCTGCTTTCTGTTCATCCTGACAGCAAAGCCACTTCGGTACAAATAACCCCAAAACGTAATGTATGTAGTGTATTATAATACATTAACTTATTTATTTTAATTTTCTACAAACATATTGCACAAGACAGATTCAATGCTACAAGATTTAATGTTAATACTAAGAAAAAATCGGCCAAGTGCGTGTCAGGCCACGCACAGGAAAGGGTTCCTCAGTCACCTATAATGGTATGTGGATTTAAAATCGTATCCAATAGATAATTGTTATGTTTACGTATTAATACGTTAATTTTGTATGACGTTTTCCAAGTGAGCGCATTTTACCATATAAGCCTTTATAACTCCTGAACTAAGAAAGTCATCTAATCGGTTATAGTTTTCCTTCAAAGTTCATTAGATGGACCACCATCACGATTTTTTTCAGATTTTTTGAGCCAGCCGTATAGCTTTTAGAGGGGGGGGGACGCCCTGTTATTACAAAAAAGTGCCCTTTAAAGTGAAATATCTCGCAAACGGATACCTAAATCAAAAAATCGTCTAGCAAACCCTTTATTGTTTTTAAAAGACCTATCTAATGATACCCCACACGATGGGATAGCCTCGAGAAAAAAAAATCATCCCCACTTTACGTGTAGGGGAGGTACCCCAAATAAAATTATTTTTCATAATTTTATTGTAGCACTTTGTCGACGTAATTACAACACGTATTCATGCAAACTTTGATCTTTCTAGCACTTACCGTTTGGACGGTAAGTCGAGGACGGACGGACGGACGGACGGACATGACGAATCTATAAGGGTTCCGAGTTATGAACTTCGGAACCCTAAAAATACTACCAAGTCTTGTGCAACAGAGAATAATTTGTGACTTATATAAAAACTACCGTCGTAATGAACTATCTTTAAAGATGAACTAATTGTAACACCTTATTTACGTGTGGGGGAGAGAGGTGTAAAAACATATTTTTATTGTAGCACTTTGTCGATGTAATTACAACACATATTCATGCAAAGTTTCATCTTTTTAACACCAAACGTGGGACGGATCGAGGACGGATGGGCGGACGGACGAACGGACGGACGGATGAACGGACGAACGGACGGATGAACGGACGAGCGGACGGATGGACGGTAATGACAAATCTTCAAGGGTTCCGAGTCATGAAAATATACATAAATTAAATAAATAAATATTTCGGATGACTTACACAACATCATCTAGTCCCAAACTTTTTTTGTAAATACATAAAAAACACCCAAAGAATTGACTCCATTTCTTTTCTTAACAATGAACACTAAAGTTGAAAAGAAATAACACACATAAATATTTTTACTGTTATGGGTTTTTAACGTAAGCCAAAACTTACAATTATTATTACGTGAAATACGATAGCTGAAATTAAATACTCACAATAACGTATTTCACGCAAAACTGAATGAATGCAACATCAAAAAAACATCATTTAAATTATCACCTATGTGTTTCATAAAAACAATGTTAACTCTTAAATCGCTTGTGAATGTGTGCAATCTAGTCACGGAATCATTGAGCTGATGTTCAACAAATCATTCGCCTAAATCATAGAGGTCTTGATTTGATTATCAGAAAAGGTCTTCTGTTATAGTATTCTGTTCGTCAGGACTAGTATTAGATGGTAAATGGAAAAACACAGACATTTGTTTAAGCACCCTAACCATTAACCCTTTGCTATTTTTAACAGCTAAGCTTAGTTTCAGTTTGTCTTAGAATGCAAGTATTTGCAACTATTTATTTAACAGATATGATAGCAGAAGTCAACACAGATATTTAACCGTTTACTGCACTAACGCTATAAACTTTAGTTGATAAAGTTATTACATAATTATGTTTGAGTATTATGTATATTGTTATGAAATCCTTGGCCCTATTTTTGTATCATTTAACTGCAATGTCGTGACAACGTTTCTTGTTCAACACCACACAAAACTAGTCGGACAAATTGTCCGTTCCGCATGAAGGCAGGTCTGTGCTACCCTATTATATGAATCATAATATACCATATGTATAAAAGTCCGTACGGTATGATTCTTAAATGTGTAAACATATATATAATATAAACGGAAAAACACACAAACCAAACTTCCATAACTCGTTCATTTAGACACCACCTTCGTTTCCTGATAAGATTCTGCTGTTCTGTCATATATACGAGTATAATATAATGTAGTTTAATTACTACCTAATAAAATTACTTATATTCGAGTGATTAAGGTTACAGAATTCACAATTTAATTTACACAACCGTCATGTATGTGTGTATGATTGAAAACCTTTCAATAATAGTCACATATATCAATACAATCCTTTTCGTTTATTCTAGAAACTTCATAAATAAAAATGACTCACAAAAAGTCAGAAGTTATACTCTAAATTTTACCATCTTCTTAAAATTTCAGGTTCAATTATGGCAGCTGCAGCAGCCGTATGCACAGCTGGCGTCATAGGTGGCGTCTATCATGCATATAAACAGTATCAGGAGAAAAAAAGAAATGAACACCTTGACGTTCCACCCGAAAAATGGGTGAAGGTTGGACATGTGAAACGGATATATGCGTACCCAGTAAAATCATGCACGGGTGTTTCTTTAGACCACGTTGAATTGACTCCTTTGGGACCTAGGGATGGTTTTGTCCGTGACAGGTTGGTAAAATTTTATCTGCAATAGTCTATGTCCTTAATTTTATTAAGGCGTAAGTCGTTAATCGCAACCGATTTCTACCTATTCCCTTTCTTTCTAAAGTAATTTCTTTATACAATCGCTAGGTCACGTTGTCCAGAAATAGGAGCTTAGTGGCTGTAGAAAAAAAAACGATGTAAAATACTACATTTTAGCTAGGAGACTAGGTCAAGTCACCATTTTCTTGTAGATGACCCCATCTTCCCTTTGTACCTACGGTTCCTCGGGGAAACTTAAGGAGGAGTAGGTATATAATGTTTATAAAAATATAGATATACAGAATAGAGCCGGGCTCAGGCTCCCTCCTCTAAAGAAAACTCAGAGCAAGTTATTTCGACGCCGCATATATTATATTTATCGTGGCTTAATCGCATTTTGTGATCCCATATACATATACAGTATATTTTACATTATTATTTTGCAGAATATTGATGGTCGTAACCGCAGATAACAACGTTGTTATCAGATTTAAGGCTTACACGGAGTTGATAAGAATAAAACCTACATTTAAAAAAGCAATTTTAACACTAGAACATCCCAGGATGCAACCAATTGTAATTGATTTAAAGAAGGTAAGCTTGTTATGAAAAATATCATTTGTTATTCATGGCAATACGATATTGTCATTTGTCATGCTTCGAATATTTTATTTGGTATTTACAACATTTTTTTTAAGTATATATTTATCTGTCTGTCTGTCGGTCATTTCGTGTGTTTGTCCTAGCTAATCTCTGGAGCTGTTGCACCGATTTTGACGAGACTTTTATTGGCAGATAGCCGATGGAATAAGGGGTAACTTAGGCTATTTTTTTAGACTAGTTTTGAATCAGCAATATTACTCACGATTTACATCAATAACCGCCACAGCGAGACTCAGATAGTAAACATTAATAAAAATCGGGCAGGTGCGTGTCAAGCCACGCATAGAATAGGGTTCCGTAGTCATATACAATGCCAAGCGATGCCCAGTAGATAATTGTTATGTTTACTGATGATTTCGTTATTTTTCACAAGTTAGGCCTCTTTAACTTCTGAACTAATCTTTAACTTCTGAACTAACAAATCTATGTAAGCCGTTATAGTTTTCCTTTAAAGTTCAATATATAATTTTTTTCAGGTTTTTTAAGCTAGCTGTTTAGCTTTTGTAAGTGTAGCCAGTTGTTTACTTAATTGACTTTCATGAACAGAATTCAAAGAAAAAAATATTTTGACTAATTGGAAAATAAGTCAAAATATTTTTATATTATAAATATCGGCGCAACACAACATTCAACGAACTACGTCATCGCTGCACGTGTTCTTACTGACGTAAACAACTCGCAACGATCGACCGCCCCACTACAAAAAACCGCCCCTCTAAAAAACCGGAGCGATCATTCGTTTGTCTGCGCTCGGACAGCAAACACCTAACTTATTGTGAAATATTCGAAGCTGTGTAATCAATACTAAGTAAAAGTGAATTCTGGTTGAAACAAAGTCTATTTTAAGTTATTTCTGAAAATGAAATACTCCATTAATAATAATAGTAATGACGTCACTGTCTTTAAAAACATTACCGGGCACACCGTTTCGTCATACACAGTCATACATATTATTAATCTTGGTATCATAGAAGTTGTATCTTCAGATAACACAATTAATGAAACTATGGTTTGAGACTATGTGCCGGACTACCTATTTTCCCAAAAAAAAATCTAAATGATTTTCAAAATTAGCAATCATCTGATCAATGTTTTTTCTAAAGTCGGTTTTTCTAGTTTATCTGGAAAAATCATTACTTTTAGATATCATAGTTTTGCTTTTCTTAGAGTCACGCCTCATCACGACCGTTTGGCGTACTTACTAGATGTACATCAAGTTTTTTGTGAATTTACTCCTTCATAAACCTCTAGTAAGCGAATTTGATTTTCAAATATTTCACACAACGCCATCTAGTCTCAAACTAAGCAGATCTTGTATTGTGGGTAATATACAACCGATATAAAAAAAAACATACCTTTTTGTAAATACGTACATATTAACATCGAAAACTTCTTAACAAACATTTGGTCCGACTCGGGAATCGAAACGAGACCTCAAGCACACCTGTTGCATACACTCCCACTGCGCCCTTCAAAATATAATATATGTGTGGTTATTTAGTAGTTTTAGGTTTTAAGGATAAAATATTTATAGTCAAATATGTAAAATTTCAGGTGACGGCAAATAGGAAGACTATACACGCTACAATTTCATCAGCGCGGGTACCGGTTTATGATTGCGGTGATGAAGTCAATGAATGGATCACCAAGTATGTATTGTTTGATTATATTGTATTATAATATTTTGACTGCCTTGCCTTGTTGGTCTAGTGGTTAGCGTATGCGGCTGCTGATCAAGAGGTCTCGAGTTCGATTCCCGGGTCGGACTAAATATTTGTGTGATCCACAAATATATGTTTCGGAGTCTGGGTGTCTTCTATTTATAATATGTATGTATTTACAAAATAAAAGTATGTTTATGTATTTATATCAGTTATCTAGTACCCATAATACAAGCTCTGCTTAGTTTGGGACTAGATGACGTTATGGAATATTTAAATATTTTATTTATAGTAATATGATTCAATTAATTTTGAAAATGAAAATATTATGAGGCTTGGCCACGTTTTGTTACGTTCAAATGACTACTGTATACCGAGATATCACACATCGCAATAGCCACTCACTTACTTAACCTTGCCAATTCTTTTTTCCTAATTGAATTGTATATGTTTATGCCTAATGCAATTTCTAGTTTTTTGATCAATTGTATTTGAAATCGCTTAAATACAACAGTAGACATAAACCGTCTTTGTTTCTGCACGTCCTTTGTTTTTTTTGAATTCGATTCTTGAGGTAATATTAAATTAAAAGGACCATGGCAGGTTTGGTGTATGGGACGATAGTACCGCTTGGCGTACCTCATGGTAGGGATGGTTTTTGTGTTTATTTGGCTGCTAATATCAGCGACAATAACCTTTTAAATTGCTTACGCTAGAAAGTAGGTGAAAAATGAGTTATGATTGTTGTCAACAAAATAGTGTCATCTTCCGAGCCTTTATTCCCAAGTTTATTGGTCGGCTACTAGTTAAACCGATTTTACCTGAATCTCAGTTTTTCCACGGAGCGACTGACATCGGACCTCTGCAACCCTTATGGTGATCGCACACTTATCCGCGCCGAACGAACCGAAGTCAAGGAGGCCTCGCACACTTATCCGCAGCGGAAGAATCGACCGCGCCGAAAGCATCGACTGCGTCGAAGAAATCATTTCAAGAAATAGTAAAATGGGTTGCTCTGTCATACGCAACTGATAGAATGCGGGCTAATCGATCGAGGCGACCGCATCATCCGCGCCGAATTTTATGACGTCATCCGAATTCGTCTAGGATTCTGGGGTTCTTCCAGATGCGGACGATTCGAAGCGGATAAGTGTGCGAGGTTTCATGAGATTTCATATAAAGAATTCTAAAATTCGTTTCGTTCGGCTCGTTCGACGCGTTCACCTCTGATAAGTGTGCGATTACCTTTAGGGAGAACTGTAATTCGAAGATTGAACTAGTTGTCAGTATATTTGAGGGCACAACAAGATAGCTTAATTTAACATTTTTGAAATGACCCGGCGAAATGATCATGACTGGCCGGCCACGTCCTGACTGTTGATGTTGGGCAATTGTATGGGGACTTTACAAACATACATAAAACGGACACAAAGAACACATAGACTCAGAACCATAATTTCTGGATCCCACAAAGTGTTATGGTACATGGGATTTGAAACCACTTGGTGAAGTAGGAAGTGGTGTGGCGACTTAAACTACTAGAAGAAAATAACATCCTTCCTGAGAAATAGACAACGCTAATTTATCCTTAAAACTGCCATTTTATGGAAAGATTTAAAAGTAACTTTAAATGTTTTTTTTTTCAGATGTCTCAACAATGACGGTAAATATCGTTTGGTATATTATGCCTCAGAAAAGAGCCGAATTAGAGCGGGTGAAGTAACACGATGGCCAAAAATATTCGATGTCTTCAGGCCTACTGATACCGTAAGGATCTTTGATAATTATATGGCTTATAGGATTAATGAATAAGTTTGCAGAACAAACCTTGCTACATATTTCTAAATGTTATGTATAATAAAGTGTTTTAAAGAATGTTTCCTGTTGGTACTTTGGTGGTATTATAATATATATAGCATTATTTACATTATGTGTATACAATACGTTATTTTAGGAGCTATATACAACAGTAATATGATCGACCTGGTCGAAACTCACTGAGCCTTTATAACGTTTAAAAATCGCAATAAAGACCTAAGTACCAAATAACCTGGCGGTGTTGTTACACAATGAAAAAGTAGGTATAATTCATAGCTATTGCCAATATACAGAAAACTGCATACAAATAATTACATTAAATTAAAATCAACTACAAATGCAACGTGACAGTAGACGACAGCAAATCGCTAAATTGTCTTTTCACTTTAAATGGATGCAATACTTAAGCTGTGAACACCGAATATTCTAAGTTACTAAAATATGTTGACCTGGTTTATGATAATGCATTACATTGGCAGTATTATTTTTAAAATAAATTTGATTTCTTTGAAACACACAATTACTTATTTCAGGGTGCTTTTGCTGACGAAGTTACATACCACGTTTTGAGTGAAGCATCGATTGAGGATTTAAATTTACGTCTCAAAGCAAGAGGTAAAGAACTTCAAGTTGATGAAACTCGTTTCCGGCCCAATTTCTACATCTCAGGTTGTACACCATTCGATGAAGACAACTGGAAATATGTGAAAATTGGAGAAAACATATTCCAAGTTATCAAACCCTGCATAAGGTTAGTGCTAAATAATGAATTTAAAACACTTGAAATAAAAATCACTTACTTTTATTGCACTACTTAATTGTCAAATTAATAAAAGTACAAATAAGCTTCATTTCAAGAGTGTATT
Source organism: Phragmatobia fuliginosa (assembly GCA_932526445.1). Classification (NCBI taxonomy): domain Eukaryota; kingdom Metazoa; phylum Arthropoda; class Insecta; order Lepidoptera; family Erebidae; genus Phragmatobia; species Phragmatobia fuliginosa. Next base: position 8,648,912 of record OW052074.1, on the reverse strand, counting down.
TATCAGTTTGTCTACTGAGCGACTGGCATCGGATGTCCGCATCCCTGAATTCGAAGATTAATGAATGTTTCTCTAATAACAAATCATTATTTCAGGTGCATAGCTACAGTTGTAAATCCTGAGACTGGTTTACGTGGCAAGGACCTCGAACCACTTGACACATTAAGAAGGTGAAGAGACTGCTTTCTATTAACTATTTTAGCCTAGCTCGAGGCTCCATTCGCATGTATGACGCTTATCTCGGTAAAAAGTATCTAGCTGCCGTGCCTCAATAATCAAACAATCTTAATGCAAAACTTTACTGAATTGGATTCAGTAGCTTGTAACAGACAGAGAGACACAATAACTTTAGCAGTTTCATATAATATCGTATGGAAGTATGGATTGCATAATAGGCTAGCTGACCCGGCGAACTTCGTACCGCCTTAGAATATTAATTCATAATAAAGTATTGTGTTTAGTTATTAACTGATAGTGACAAATCAGCAGCGTCAACTAACGGGCCCCGGCCGGTACCGATACAATCGATTTGTTCCTGCATTTTAAATGTGTAATATCTTCAAAAAGTATTAGTTTAAATTACATACTATAAAGGGCCATATTAATCTATATTAAATACACAATGTATTTAAGGTACTTAATTGGATAAGGATTTATACTGTATTGCTTAAAATCGCTTCGTAAATAAGCCATTATTTCTCGTAAAAAGAAAAAAAAAGTGGTTATTGTGGGTTATCCCTAAGAGATAGACATATACCATCGTGGACTTTTTTGTAGACTTTTTAGGGTTCCGAAGTTTATGACTCGGAACCTTAAAGATTCGTCATGTCCGTCTGTCCAAATCTAATCAAATCAAATTAAAGCATTTATTTCAAGCAGGCCAGTTACAGGCACTTTTGAATTGTCGAAACAAAATTGAAAATTAAATATAGCTACAGTCCCAGTCACAAGACATAAAAACTGTGAAAGTACTGTAGTTGCCCATTCCCTAGCGTAGATCTCTATGGAGAAGAACGGGCAAGAAACTCCATGGAAACTCTTTTAAATCAAAATGTTTTTTACAAAATCTTGGTTACATCATTCATGTTGAGATGGTACATTATGTGAGAACGATGTAGCAAGACGTGCACGTTAAAAGTGTCCTTCTGTCCGTCCGTCCGTCCTCGACCTACCGTCCAAACGGCAAGTGCTAGAAAATTATGAAAAATATTTTTATTTAGGGTATCTCCCCTACACGTAAAGTGGGGATGTTTTATTATTCTCGCGGCTACCCCATCGTGTGAGGTATCATTTGATAGGTCTTTTAAAAACAATAAAGGTTTTATAAGACGTTTTTTTTAATTTCAATATCCGTTTGCGAGATATTCCACTAAAAGGGCACTTTTTTGTAAAAACAGGGCGTCCCCCCCCCTCTAAAAGCTAAACGACGGGCTCAAAAAATCTGGAAAAAATCGCGATGGTAGTCCATACAATGAAATTTAAAGGAAAACTATTACGGATTAGATGACATTTTTAGTTCAGGAGTTTTAGAGGCTTAATTTGTACAATGCGGTTACTTGGAAATGTCATACAAAATTAACGCATTAATACGTAAACATAACAATTATCCATTGGATACGATTTTAAATCCACGTACCATTATGGTTGACTGAGGAACTCTTTCCTGTACGTGGCCTGACACGCCTTTGGCCGATTTTTTAAGATATACAATACTGTAGTACATTATTTTGATCTATCTCGTAGGGTACAGCCAGGTTTTGCAATGTAAGCGTAAAAAATGGGTTTATTTACGACATCACATTAGAAACCTCTAAAATTATTATCTACTATATTATGTATGTATTATACATGGAAACCTTCCTCTTGAATCACTCTATCTATTAATGATCAGGCATCAAAATCCGTTGCGTAGTTTTGAAGATTTAAGCATACATAGGGACAGAGAAACCGACTTCGTTTTATACTATGTAGTGATAGAGAACTTTCTATTTGGAGTTTAGTCGTACCTATGTATGTTTATCAGATTATCATCACCTTATTTTCCCTATACTTTATTTTCACACATTAAAGTCGTCACAAAATAAGAAGCCCGTTTTAACATTTGTCGTCGTGTTTTTTAATGAACGATTAATTCGTGTTTTTGAGTGTATTTTTTCAATATAAAGTTAAACTTGAGGCTTATTTATGATACGCGTTGTGATAATGTATGGGTAACGTAGTTTTTTCAATTTAAGATAGAATAGAATAGAGTTTTAGATTTTTCAATGTCAAAAATTAAATTCATAATCCTATTTAATTACACGATGGCAAATGTCAATACGGGCTTCTTATTTTGTGACGACTATAGAATTCGAAATGATCTCTTTTTATCTGTAATACTTTCAAGGCTAAACCGCTACACTATATTCATTTTGTTTTGTTACAGTTACCGTCAAGCTACAGATCCGGCTGAGCGCAAAGAGGCTGGCAATTCGCCGCTGATGGGCATACATATGGCATTGCGCAGTGAACCTGGTGGAATTTTGTCCCTCAATGATCCTGTTTATGTTGTTTATTAAGATAACATATTTGGCCAATTTAATACTAATCTTTACTAACATTATAAATAATGTGAAAGTAATTCTGTCTGTCGGTCTTTTCCGCCAAAACAACTGTACCGATTTGATGAAATTTTTTACACAGAGAGCCTAGAGCGTGGGAATTGACATTACACATACTTTAAACCGCTATAGCCAACATACACGCGGGCGGTGCCTAGCCGGAGCCTAGGAGGTTGTAGTGTTAAACTTGAACTGATGTAAGAAAATTTTGAAGATAGAAAATAGGCTTAGAGTATGATTTTTTAAAATTGGGACTACGATGAGTCACAAAATGTAAATGAATTTAAGATACCCGCATGATATGGTGACAAATATTATGAGAATCGCTATCACCACAGTATTTCTGTAATCTATACATTAAATTAAATATTTTGTTATTTAAGTTTCTTAGATAAGTAATAGTCAATATGTTTTGTTATAAAAATTGATTTATAATTATTGATCTTACATTGTTTTATTTTATTACACGGCACTTTGAAATGCTCTTAACGTACGTATGAGTAAGTATTCAAATTACCTTGGGTGGACTGAATAGTTTGTAGGCTGACACATAGATTGCGCTAGTAGGCAGATTGCGGCTGAGAAGGCCCGGGAGGACGACATCCAATCGGACCTGATTCGCCGCCGGCGACGAACATCTGCGCCTCATGCCGCCTTGAGTGTGGCCGCGGGTGGACGGGACGGGTTTTCCCTCCATCCGCATTATGTGGCCAGCCGCGAGGGGGCGGCGTCGGTGTGTGCCGGACGCCGCCTAAGAGAGGGTCGTCGAACAGAGACGGTGCCCGCACCAGGAGCGGTCAGGCACTAGAGAAGTTCAGAAGGAGATCCCACCCTGGCCTTCTCCTCCTCCTAAACGGAGAAGTGCGGAGAGGGCACACTGTGTGGTTTTTAGTCGTTTCAAGTCCGACACACCACCCCGCCGTAACCCCCGGTGGGATGACGGTCCATTATGATTTTCCACACATAAAAAAAAAGTAGATAGTACTATTACATACGGCTTTTGGTTAACCCCAACTTTCTAAAGTCACGTGTACGAAATTGACAGTTGACTTTCAATTTGTGAGTTATAGCATTTTGAGTAAATCTATTTTTCAAAATAAAATGGATAAAAAGTAATTTCGTGTGACAATAAACCATTGCTTTCTAGCGGAAAAAATACTGTTGAAGCCAAACCTAGACTTGTTAAACATTATCGCCCGGATAAGCTCAAGGAAAGTCAACCGTTGAAAAGTGATTTGCTCGGTTTAAAAGAGGCAAAAAAACATTGACGATGCATGTTGTGGAAGTCCCGAAGAGACTGTTACCGTTGAAAACATGAAAACAATCCACAAAATAATTTCGGATAGTAATAATAATAAATAATAATAATAAATATTAATAATACGAATGACGAGTAAAAACATAACAATAGCGTTATGTGCGGGTAGATACAAAATCTTCTAATTGTAGACTCATTGACGACTGGCATGAACTACTGAGCTAGTCAGCCAGTGTCTACTGTCAGATCTACCCAATTAAAACTTCAGCAATTTAAAGGTATGTTTCTATTGTAATGTGTGTGGATATAATAATTAGTAATGGTCAGGGAACAGTTTTAATCAATGTTAATTAATGGAACATGATTACAAAAAAGTGATATGTAAATACACTGGTTGCATTCTTATATAATTCAGTATCCCATTAATTTATCCCTATTGAAGTGTCCGGTAAGTATTTTTCCAGTATGAGTGAGTGATGTGATTTTTAAGGCGTTGTGACTTTTTAAAACTAGTTTAGTACTGTTGCTATTTATTTACAGGCATCGTCAAATCATTTTATTTGAAAGACAAAATCACAGATACCTTATACTTGTACAAAATAATCTAAAGATGGTTAAATTGACAATTTCTTTTGCTAATATAAATTTAAATAGTATTTGAGGAACAATCCCTCAGTGACAGAACTTTAAACTTTTTCTGTTTAGGTTTCCATCACAGGTAAAAACCCTCAGCAAGTATGAAGCTTAGTTCATTGTGGCCTCGGCAGCTAACTAGCAGAGGTATTTAATATTGAGAAGTATCCTAATTGTTAATCTTAAAATATAACATTTACTTGTTAGGACTACCTATCAATTAATTCATGTTTTGCACGATGTTTATCGTCTTCCTCGTCACGCAATCTAAGTTTGGTTCATAGTAGTCTTTAGTAGCGTAAAGTCCTTCACAACACAGGATTTAAATTCCTAATGCAGGAGTTGTCCTTTTAAAAAAATATATTAATAAAACAATTTTAGACTGTTACTTTCCTAACTTACAAAAAGCAACTGGGAAGATTTCATGCTTGTATGTCCTGATGTGAAGTTATTACTTGTTTGAAGCGGCTGGAAATATACTTCGGTATCCAGCATTTCACGGGGTGTCTTGAAGACACCCCGTGAAAAAAACCTACCTAATTCTAAACATTATTTTAAGCAAGTGGTCTTTAGTTTCTTTTTATTTCAGGTACATTATTTACAGCGGTAGTAACTATAATTGGCGTCGTAGGAGGGGCCTACCTAACCTATTTTTACCAAAAGAACAAAAATAAAAAGGTGCATAGAGAATGGGTGCATGTTGGTTTTGTAAAAGAAATGTATGTGTACCCGATAAAGTCTTGTGGTTCGATGGCATTAAAGGAGGCTGTGTGTACAGAATTGGGACTACAGCATCAATGGGCTCTAGATAGGTCAGTGTACAATGGTTTTACATTTTCAGATTACATAGTTTCAATTAGACAGTTTGCAGATCATCAAGTAACACTTACATGAGCTTCTCAAAACGTAGTTGATTTTGGTTTAAATCATTAGTGAATTGAAAACTATCGAAAAAACTTGGCTTATTTTTGTCTATTCCTTTTTTCATACTAGTTTATTTAAGAGCATATAATATAATTGTTTTTTTTTAGGACTTTAATGATTATAGATACGATTGAAAACCGTCCCGTGTCGATGAGATCTCACCCAAAACTGGTTACCATAAGACCCATCATAGGGAATTCTGTCCTTCTGTTAAGTAGTACAAATGCGGAAACATGCCTCTATCTTAATATAACCGCGGTATGTAATACTTATGATTTTCTTAATTTTCAATGTATTACGTTTATAATAGTGCTGGGTGTGTTTGGACTATTACTTACCTGTGCTACTATTACGAAGAAAAATTGTCTAAACATGTGATACCCATATAGGATAACACTTTGTAGACAAAGTTTAATTCCGAGTCTGGTGTTTTTTTTATGTCTGTATCTGTTTGAAGAGCTTACTTTTGTTGGTAGGGTAAGCCGCTTTGTTAGGTACCAATCTATCTAGCTTCCCTTTCTCTCAAGCATTCGGGTAGCGGTAGGCAGGCTCCTCTTCTCTTACACAGCGCACCACAACGCTAGCCGCATTTAAATAATTCAATTTAAATTCGTTTATGTTTTCTCTTCTGTCCGGCGCAGACGTTTTACTGATATAAATACATTGAATATACTTTAAATTCAGTGACGCAATTGGTATTCTCTAGAGACTTGCAAAGGTAAGGAGAAAACCCCACATTTTATTAGAGATAATTTGGTCCCATTCATATTTAGATATAGCAAATATTAAAGTACAGAATTCATTTCAGGCAATTGCTAGAAATAATGTTATACGCGCAAATATATGGAGAACTCCTATATCGGTATACGATTGCGGTCAGGAGGCTAGTGATTGGATTACTCAGTAAGTAAGCAATACTATATCTTAACAGATACATGACATGATGTGTACTGCTAGAGGTAGTCCTCTTTCAAGGCTCTCAGCAACAATCGGGCCAATCGGGCCTTTACTGCCCCTACCATCCAACGCCCTATCACGACCTGAGGGACATCATTAAAACAATTATACCATCACACCTATTTATGTCGTTCCCTTGGTGTCGCAACAGCCAACTAATGGCCATCTCCACATAACTTAGTTACTACTGTAGGTAATAGAGCTACTCTGATTTCAGCACGAATGGGCAGTACTACCCTCACACAGAAGACCATCCTAATCATAACAGCGTACTTGGTGTCTTATTTCGTTGGTGAGTGTGAGACCGGAGGTCGAATCATTGATGCAGAATTATCTAACCAGGCCACCGTGGTATGGGTGGGTCACCATGCTATATTGCCTACCCTCACAATGAGGATGGGTCACCCTCGAACTCCTGAATTCTACAAAATACATGCTTTCCATCAGGCAGAGTAGAGTCACTTTGGTAGGCTTCAATATATATATATAAACTTAGTCCCGACGTCTGTTAGTTTTATCTGGAAAGTTTTTTGGACATGATCCATCTCCAACCCGATGTTTGGGTTTCAGGAATTGTTTTTTTTGTTATTTAGGAGTAAGACTACCTTCTTAGCTTGGGATACATGTAAACTCGACAAGTGCCTGTTGTTGATAGTTTATACTATAGTTTCCCAAATTCATGTAATTAATTACCTATAATGAAATCCTTTCCTTCAGATATATGAATAGTCACGACAATCCTCTTCGTTTGGTTTACCATCCAGACAAAAAGGATCGGCTGATATCAAAGGAAATCCTAAAACTCTTTAAGAAGACACAGGACGATGAAGTAAGTTTTATGATAGTAAATGATTTTATTATATATTAAGTAGTCGCCCTATGGTCAAAGTTCGACGATGAATATATATTTTTACTAGCTGACGCCCGCGGCTCCGTTCGCATCCTAGGGCTATGAAAAATTGATGTTGGCCGATTCTCAGACCTACCCGTTGTGTATGTGCTCACAAAATTTTTATTTTTGATTCACGTGTTAAAAAGGCGTATTCTCTACATAATTTATTACAGCACTTAGTGCAGTAGTAGGTTTTGAATTAAATAACAATTTTCACGAATTAACCACAACTATGAAAGGCCTATTTGGTAATGGAGTGTTTTTATATGCTTAGAATATTCTACTCGATATCATTATAAGGAGGAGATGTAAAATTACGGTACATTTCTGCGTAGATTTTATTATTCCCAGGATTATTTGAGTCGGAAACAAGTTTAACCGCTAATATCTGAATGTCAGTTTTACCTAGGAGCCTTGAAAAAAATCACAGCCCTAAGGGTGAATTGGATTCGAAGTTTTAATACGTTGTCATATATTTGAGAGCACTAACTTCCCAATATTTGTGGACAACTTCTGCCATAGATTTACATTATAGCAGGAATCGACGTTTTAACGTGTTGTCCGTAAACCATTAACCACGGTATTTTTCAGGAACCCGCCGAAGAAATATGCACATATCATGTCATCAACGAATCGTCAGTCGATGACTTAAACACACGTTTGAATGGAGTTCAAGTTAGTAATCTAAACTTTAGACCTAATATCGTGGTATCTGGATGTGAGGCTTATGATGAAGACAAATGGAAATACATGAAAATTGGAGACAATATATTTGAAACTATATTCCCGTGCTTCAGGTAAATATTACTTCAATATTCTATATCTTAAAATAAAGTTTACTGAAATAGTTTAATAAATAAATAAGTTAAATACTTTATATAAACTTTTATAACAAAGACAGATAGTTTTTTTCTGGTCGTTACAACGTGATAATCTCTATAATAATTAAATAATGAAAACGGCGGTACAACGAAAACACACAATTTTAATTATGTATAGATAAAATAAAAGGTTTTTAGAGAATTATCTTAATGTTATAAATTTTATTATTATGATCAATGAGATCTCCCCACGGCTTCGGTGGCATACCTCTATTCGAAGGCCCATATTTTCAATGACTCTGACACATAATTGAGGTTCAATGTCGTTAATGTAACAAATTATCTCATCCTTTCCTATTTAACTATTCTTGGTTAATTGATGTATACTTTTTCTTTTAAATAACCCCCAAGAAAGAAGTCCATAGGCTTTTAATCACATGATCGTGGCGGTCACTTAACATCGTCACGACATGTGATATCACGTTCATTGAATTTGCGCAAAAAAGGCATTCTGTCGTTAGCTGTGTGGCAAATTGCACTCTCCTGTTGAAACCACAAGTCATCCAGGACCATGTCCTCAACTTCTGGTCACAAGAAATCCGTTATCATCTCGCAATAGCGATCACCATACACGGTAACTGCTTGGCCGACCTCAGTTTCTCCTTCTCATCCAGCCAGCCGATAAGCCGCACCAAACAGTCACTCTTTGTGGATGCATCGGCTTTTCAACATTCATTTATGGATTCACGGTGAAAGTGTGCCTCATCGCTGAAGATGATTATCTTTTTAATGTCACCATTCAAATAAGTCTGTTATACCAACCATTCTAGTAGGTAGGTAGGCTTTAGCTCTTGAGTTAATTGAACCTTGTAAGCCTATACATTCAAATACATATTTAAAATTCGCATCAGTGATGTTTATGAGATGTTCAATTATTGAAAACGAGGACGCGTCGAGGTTCTCTTCTGATACTCACATTTCCTATAGATCCATTTTGATGACATTTGTGGACACATTTGGTCGTTTGTACTAACCTAAAACAATCACCAAGTACACGCACTGCAACCCGCACACGGCCTTAACCCACATTAGGGTGGTTACTTATGGCCTTAACCCTCTCCAGAGAGGAGACCCGAGCCCTGCAGTGGGACTTTATGAGTTGTTGATGGTGATGATGAAGATGATTATAGATGGACCAGCCTTTATTATAAAGAGTATTCAATTAAGATTACTATAAACTTAGAATTATATCGCTATAACGACCACGAAAGGAAAGTTTTTATGCAGATAAAAAACGTTAACATTTAACAAAGAAAATAGGAATGAGAACACCTTTTTCCTGTAAATACCCTTATGTAAAGTAAAACGTTGTCTGATTTTAATGTGATTTTCACTACGGAGGATCCTCCCTTTGCGTTGGAGGAACTCAATATACCCATTCCTCTACAGTAATATAATAGTAACACCACAATTAAAAATGTTTTCTTATATATTATAATAGAATACCCATAATGACGCAGTCGGGTCAAAAGTAGTTAAATGCAATATATCCTTTTAAATTCATTTTATATGTACATGTAAAATAACGGAAATATATGTATTCATGATTACATTTGTTATAAGCGACCGGGAAAATCGACATGAAATTTAAATGACGTTGACAGCAGTATGTCCTTAATAATAAAATAATGTCCTTTGTATTTTAACATTACTAACCATTATATTTTTGTGTATTGTGTGCTTTGTTTTACTCTTAATTAAAATAAATATTCTTCTGAATTAAAATAAATAAAATAATCTGACTGCCTCGTTGGTCTAGTGGTTAGCGTATGCGACTGCTTATCAAGAGGTCTCGGGTTCGATTCCCGGGTCGGACCAAATATTATTTGTGTGATTCACAAATGTTTGTTTCGGAGTCTGGGTGTTTTCTATGTATAATATGTATGTATTTACAAAAAAAAGTAAGTTTATGTATTTATATCAGTTGTCTAGTACCCATAACACAAGCTCTGCTTATCTTGGGACTAGATGATGTTGTGTGTCAGATGTCCAAAAAAAAAAAAAAAAAAAAAAAAAAAAAAAAAAAAAAAAAAAAAAAAAAAAAAAAAAAAAAAAAAAAAAAAAACAATAATCTTTTATTCTATAAAAAAATTAATGTTTTAAACTTATGTCTTACGTATGTCTGTCTGTCTGTTTGTTTGAACCGGATAATCTCTGTAACAACTAACAACTGTCGATTTCGCACTTTTTTTAGACTAGCTTCGCGCCTTACTCACGTTTTTAAAAAAATAATCGTAGGCAACACCTCCCTACTCGGTTAGCAATAAACTAATACTTCCTAACATTCACGTCACTGGAACTTTGTTACTTTTTAAGGAGAGGCCTATGTCCAGCAGTGGACTGTTAAAGGCTGTTGATGATGATGATGATGATGATAAAGCACGTTGTCATTACTTTTCAATACGATATTTTTTTATATGATGTAATGCCCTAATTATAATATATTGTATGTATTTCGAGAAAATAGAATATTTACTTTGTATTCGTTCCATGGTTTTGGCATAATCTTATCTATAGTAATCTTACTAATACTATTTCTAATTTCGTTAGATGCTTGATTTCTGCTATGGATCCCTTGACGGGAATTACAAATGAAAACTATGAGCCTCTGAAAACTTTACAAACGTAAGTAGATTGATTATTTTATTGTTTATAAGTACATGTAATGAAAGCTCGTAAATTATATAGTTATTAAAGTAAATCTACTCTGCTTGATAGAAAGCATGAGCAGAATCCAAGAGTAGTGGTCACCGTACTTATTGTGACTCACACTATGTTGCCATATCGTCCCCCTAGTAGGAAAATTAAATAAGTCCGGTTTTGGCGAAATTGACTTTTCCTTATTTTCAAAACACCTAAAACATGCCGCATATTTGAGTCTTACAGGCATTTTCGTATCGTGTTCCGTTCAAAAAATATAGCCATTTTTGTCGGACAAATGAAATAGTAAATACCTTCAGACTAACACTATTTTTGGAAAGAAAAAAAATTAACTCAGTAAATAAATTAATAACTGTGGTCAATGATAAATTAAATATATAATAATGTAAATAACATGAGTTGTTGAATTATACCTCAACTTTAAAATTTTCTCACAAAACACTAAATCGCGTTTATCTCTAGAGTTATTTAATTTTCCCACTGCGGGGACGATATTGAGTCTAGCACTCATCAAAGCAACACGTCAGCGTGAATGCTGTCACTTTAGGTTGGTTTTCTGTGGGAGGTTAAAACCAGAACGCTTGAGCTGATATCAGCTACCATTGCTACGACCTTGAAAAAACTGTGGTTGTTTGCAATTAAGCACAGCTCCATTATTCCGGTGAGTATTTTTCACTTTATCTTGTGAGTCCACAACAGGTTGATCTTTGACCGACTGAGGTTTGAGTACTAGAAATGTCAGAAATCGCAAAAAAACTTGGTTAGTGGAAGGCTAATCTGTATCACAAGCATACAAGTTGCTACTAGATCACAATGTGTATCGTCAAACCTAGTATGTTGTTTGACTAAATAATTGTATTAATTAGTAACTGCGCGACCGAGCTTTGATCGGTTAAAATTATTTTTTGTATAACAACGCCATCTATTCTCACAAGCTGTTTAGGAGTACCAACCACCAACCAATTGTTACTGAAAGAATAGTGTAGATGTCGCAAGCAGTGTTAAAAGTAATCTTAACGAATGAAAAACACATGAAAACTTGCGTTTTCCCAAACATGAGACTAATCTAGATCGATGTGTCACCAACGTAAACTCCCAATTATGAAATTCCTTCGAAATCGGTAGAGCCGTTTCCGTGTTATATTGTTTATATACACTCATTTGCAAAAAAAACGGGCGGTTTCGATTTTCTTCCTGGCTGAAAAAAATAAATACCAAAAAGGTTTTAATCATTTGAACATGTTACTGGCCAGTTATAAAAGTGCCAAAATGTTTATAAGAGTACCTTCCAAATTCAAATTTTTGACTGAGCCTGGTTTTCAAAGAAAACAACTTTTAACTACATTTTGTGGCGCGAATTCCCTATAGTTAATATCGACTCTAATTAACTTTTTGACAATTTTTATTAAATTATCTGATGTCCTTGACATTTAAAAGTATTGTTATTGCTGTTTAGCAATCTCGAAAATGGTAGATAAAGTGATAAAAGCGAGCAAAATTATTGCGTTGCTTGAAGAAGGTTGCAGCCTGGTTGGCTCAGAGGCTAAATGTGAGTCGGTCGACAGTTCAAAGGACCTGGCAGCGCCATCGAGAGACCGGTTCCGTCAAGAGAAGGCCTGGTTCTGGCAGAAAGACATGTACCGAACCACGAGATGATCGTTTTCTAGTAGGTCGAGCGTTGAGAAATCGCAAATCTTCTTATGTGGACCTCAAGAACTTAGTCTATGGACGGTCAGGAGGAGGCTTCTCGCTGCCAATATACACAGTCATCGCCCGGCACGCGGCCCTAAATTACTCTGTGGACATCGAGTTGCCAGGCTTAGCTTCGCTCCAAATTGTGTGTCATGGACTCATGAAGACTGGGATAGGGTATTGTCCTCCGATGAAGCCAGGATATCTCTGCATGGTGAAGACCGACGTCGGCGAGTGCTACGTAGGTGAGGAGAACGCTTTGCAGAGGCATGTTTTGTAGAATTCACACCTTATGGAGCGGGCTCTGTTATGTTTTGTGCAGGAATAAATTCAATGGATCGTACGGAGTTAGTCTTCATCGAAAACGGTACACTGACTGGACACCGATACATAACGGAAGTTCTAATTCCTTATGCACAACCCGCTTTAACCGCTCTTGGCGAAAACTCAATTTTTATGGACGACAACGCTCGCGCCCCCCGGGCTGGCGATGTGGATACGTATATGCTAGAAGTCGGAACTCGTCGTTTGGACTGGCCAGCTAGAAGTCCGGACCTCAATCCCATAGAGCATGTCTGGGACGTTCTGAAGCGACGAGTGAGATCAGTGCAGCCGGCTCCGCAGACCATCAGAGAGCTAAAGAATGTGATTACCGCGGAGTGGGAACGTATTCCCCAAGAAACCATAAAAGATATACTCGCTAGCATTCCCAGACGAATGCAAGCCGTGATTTCAGCAAGAGGGGGTCACACTCAATACTAAACTTTTATCTGCTTTTAATGTATTCAATAAAAACAAAGAAATTAACGCGTTTCATTTTTATTTAGCGAGCAGGTACAATAATAGTGTTTTGAGCTTAAACATTATTTCTCAATAATTTAATCAAAATGTTATGATAAAACTGATGAAAACTATTCCTTCCTAATTAATTTAAAAATTCTGAGGATAACAATACCTAAAATTGTCAACGAAACAAATAGTAACTATAAAATAGTTATTTGCTTAGGTGCCCGTTTTTTTGCAAAAGAGTTTATATTTAAATTCTTAGAGTATTTTTTTAATTATTTAAGGCTACGAAAGCGGTTCTACTCTGCGTGATGGCAAGCATGAGTAGAATCCAAAAATAAGGGTCACCAATCTCATTGTGAATGTAGGCAATGCAGCATGGTGACCCATACCATGGCGGCCTGGTCAGATGTCTCTGCATCATTCTTATGGCCGGGAAAATTTAAATTCGCTTGTTTTAGCTTCACATACCTATTTCTATCATATCTCCATTGATAGTTATATGAATTAATTTTTCACAGTTATCGTCTAGCACCTGACCCAGAGATACAAAATGTGACAAGGAATTGTCCGGTGATGGGCATGTATATGGCACTGCGCTCTGGTCCCGGTACCATCGCGCTTAATGAGGCAGTCTATGTTGAGTATTAAATGTCCATTTAACATACAGTAATTAAACAATTTGTGTAACCTATAATTACATAAAGCCATCATATCGTAAAACAAAAAACTTTTAAAGAATGGGAAATTTATTATTAACTTGAGTATCATTTGTTATGAATTGAAATTGCGAGACTTCCCCGTCGATCTACAGGTTGAATTTTCACCAGAGGCGAATAATTTGATAATAAAAATTTCGATAAGTAAGTAATGTGTATTAACGATCTAATTAGCACCGTGCAAGTACCCTATATATCGGGTTAAATAGGACACAAATGGGTGAGATATGTCAAAAAAAACTAAATTACATACTTACTTATTGTGATTTCTATTTGATTATTTTTTTATCCTTCAATCTGTTGAGACAATGTTATTGTAAAAAAATCTAAAGATTACAACGGTGAGTTGTTTTAGTTTTTTTTTTATAATTTTGTAAGATTTTTTAATAATCACAATTTTATATCATTAATAAATTAAAGGTAAATCATTATATAATTATTTAATACTAGCATTATAACATGAATTATTCATTTATCTGAACATTTTATTACTATTTTTATGATGTTATTCGATTGTCTAAGACTATGATACCTAGCAATTAAGACCAGTAACTGTTTTTTATTATACTTGCATTAACCTGTGTTTTAGTAAAATCAAAATAAAATAAATTGTTCCAATCCAAAAAGGTGCCTTATTATTTATCACAGCCATTTTGGATCAGCATATCAATATGCCACCATAGTATGGCACACCCAACATACTGCGTTATCTGCACTCGCAATGAGTAAAGTGAACACTAACTCTTGGATGCTACTTATAGTTCCCATCAGCTAGAGTCAATAAGGGCCTGTCCACATGTCCATGTCACAACGTCGTCAACGTGGAACGGTGCGTTGTCGCGACGGGCTAGTGCCAACACCAACGTGTCAACGCGCCATTCGACGGCGACGGTGCCGTACCGTGGTACGGCACCGTCGCCGTGGAATGGCGCGTTGACGTTGCGTGGCCCATGAGCTCGCTCATTTAATGTTTTAGTGTCTTTAGTGTCCCAAAGCACTGAAAGTTCTTCAACAAGTGAAATCAATAAATCAGAATCTATGTACTCCAACATATTTTATTCACCATTAATCGCTAAAACATTAAATGAGCGAGCACACGGACGTCAACGCGCCGTTCCACGGCGACGGTGCCGTACCGTGTACTAGCACGTCGCGGCAACGCCCCGTTACACGTTGACGACGTCGTAACGTGGACATGTGGACAGGCCCTTAAGCAGGCATAAACAATTATTATTTTTAACTACAGCTTAAGTACACACTTAACTTGTAGTTTTTTTCTATATCCAGGTTTCTGGTAATAAAAATACTTTTAAATTCGGTTTAACAGTTCTGGATTTACCTCGACATGCATAACATAACATAACATTTGCATAACAGCAAAATAGAAAAAACGTTCCAAAAATACTTTTTTCTTCCAATTCTTTTTCCCAAATTAGTTGGGTTCAATCACATTTAATGACAATTGACGGAAACAAACTACGTTGGACAACATCAGTATTGAAGAAAACTTTAAATAATCCCTTTAACGACAATCAAAACCACCGTAGTTAATATCTCCTTGCAAACGAGAGGCTCACTGGAGTAGTATTAAATGCTGTTAGTGTATCTCGCACATGTTCAAGTCAGGAAAACTTTAGACACACGTTACATAAAAACGTACCATTACACTTTAAAAACGCATGTCTACGTCTTTTAAAACTTAAATATGTGTAACTCTATACAATGAAAATTATCAGTAAAAAAGTAAAAACTGAAACCTAACTAGGACAAAAACCAACGCTGAAAAAGTATGAAACAAGATTTTACTATGTGGTTTTTGTCGTAGTTAAGTTTTAATCAAAAATAGTATCCTCGACATTTCACAACATAGCGAGATAAATTACAAGAATGAATGTAAATGTAACTCCAGTTACAGACCACAACAGGCCTGGTACAATATATTGTTGATAGTACTACTTGAAAGCCAACGGTATCACCTTGTTCTTGTGCTACAAGAAAGACAATATTTTATCTCTTCAACAATGATTGATGAATTATTGGAAAGTCTAAATTCGTCAGCTTTTCAATTTCAACAATATTATTATTGTCAGAAAAAAGAAGGAAAAATCACTTGAATCAAGGTGACTTCAAGTGATTTTTCTCTGTTGCTTTTACTAGGTGAATTTAAAGTTCAAACAAATGTGACTCGAGCGTAAAGAATTCCACGTAATCGTAAAAAATTAACACTGTGTGTACCGTTTAAAACAGTTTGCAGGAATAAATTTCAATGTAATTTTATATTTGCCATTTAAAAGTCACGACCATCTTTTATCTGGTACAGAAAACAAAATGTTTGTTATAAGAATATTATATTTTGCACGTTATACTAATAATTCGTTTTTATGGATGGCGACAGAAGCGTTAACTTACATCGTACCACTACACAAACAAACTCCCCTGCCACTTAAAAAATGCAAAAAAACTTTGGAATGCTGGCTGTTGACTCTGGATTATTGGGAGACCGAGAAATTATTGAAAACGATATCATGACTGATTGTGCTTGTACACATACACTGCAAAACCCACCATAAACAAATACACATCAAATACACACTTACATACACATACACTCTTAATCATCTTAGCAGCACAAAAAAAAATCTACATTTAATGCTCAAAATCTTAATTATAGGGATAACTCAAATTGTAAATTTATTTAATTGATTTTAATATTATTTTAATTTCTAAAAGAATGAGCTTGTTCTAATTTTTATTTTTTATAGTATTTGCTATCACATGTATGGAACCGTTCCAACTATGGAAGGCGCTGGCACCTGTGACACAATGTTTTAATACATTAGTACAGGTGCTAACGTTTCACATTTAAATGTACCATACTTTATGTTTGTAAATTGTGATTTCAAAATTGTGATTTCAAAACACAAATTTACAACGTAACCATTGATATATAAAAACCCTAGATGCACAGTCTCAAACAAAAGCCGCATACGAAACTATCCTACTTAGTCATTGATGTATAAAAATATCAATGTGGGTAGTTTTAGTTAAGCTATAAACACATCTTTTGCACATTCAACCTTACGCGCATTGTTTAAAGTTTTTATTACAAAGCAGCGTACAATGACCAATCAAATTTTATGACCGAAGCTAGCCGGCAGGACAGGACATGGAGTGAAGAGGAATATTTGTATATTTTTTTTATTATAATACATTGAGTTTGTATTTTAAGAGTTAGTTAAATTGTGTTCTAAGCCCATAATTATACTTATATCTGAGCGTAAATATGTTTTTGGGTAGGACATGTGTACATCAATGAAACAAATATTAACTCATAAAATCATTTATTTAATTTTTTCATATCATATCAGTGACATATCCTGTAAAAAATAATTATATTATTTGAATGTAGGTACGAAATTATTTGATAAATTCATTATTTTTCTGGCTAACGACTACTTACCGTTATACTAGGAACAGCCGTTTTAAGAAGACGTTTTATGCCTTTAGCAGTGACATTCATATCTTCGTCCACAAAATGTTCAGAACAAACGACGCATGCACTATTTGGCTTAAAAAAATTGTATCTCGCGAACCCATAAGTTGTCCCCTAATTAATCGATATAATAGGTAATATAATATTTACGAACTTTAATAATAACACCGTTTGGACGACCTCCTTTCCTTTTGCAATTCGATTAATAACTATAATAATATTATTATATATTTTGTAACGTATACATACTTATTAAAAACTAAATACAAAAAAGTTCAAATTAAATAAACTTATTAATAAAAAATTAAACACAATAAAAAAAAATCGACTCCATTAAATTCAGAACAGGGTCGTTTGGATTATGCGACTAAAATAAAAGGTTGTGTAATAGTCGTTCTTACACTGAAAAAGCGGCCATTGAAATTTGTCGTATTATACTTGGACCGTTGAGTGAAGTTTTAGACAAATTAAATCAAAATCACATATTGCTTCCGATATTTAGTCATAAAAACAACAAAAACAAATTAACAAACTCTTTTACTCACCGAAAATACGATATCCCATCGTTTTTTAACGTTCCTAACGTAATATTTTTACAATTCCGCATCGAACACTTAGGCATTTTTAACGAGCGCACAGAGACGCGAGCGACGCGAGACTATTTGAAATATGAGCACCATTTTCAATAGTGCGCTTATTTTATGAGGACGGTTTTGCGACGCTCAGTGTGTATCTAGGGTTTTTTAATACATCAATGAACGTAACCTTTTGTTACTATAATATAATTTATTTTTATTACGTATCCTCCTAAAAGGACACACGTTTGTTTTTTTTACGTGTGGAAACCCCCATGGGCCGTTGCCCCACCGGGGCTTCCAACGGGGCGGTGTGTCGGAATCGGATACGGTGTGCCACTCTGCGCCTGAGGCAATATGAGAGGCCCAGGAACAGCTGTTAATACGCCATCTGGAGCCTTCTCGCCAGTTGGAACGCTGGTGGTAAGAGAGCACAACCGACAATGTCGTTAGTATTGACATGTCAAGATATCAGGCCAACACTTCTTCTAGAAGAAAGGCCATTATGTTCGAGGCTGTCACCATCATCGACATTGCTTGTTATATTGCAAAAACCACAAAATAGTACCTAACACGTAAAATATAAATGCACACAATGTTTTTGTACTGTTTCTGAACATTCTTTATAAAATGAACATTGTCATGCAAACGAAACTTCGAACCAATCGGCACAAAACTATTCAACTTTACTAATTGCATGCATTTTCATTGTGTGGAATGAAACAAAATTGCTCTTGAAAACCTTTTAAATACATGAAATACATATTTTTATTATTTGACACACCACATTATCGCAAATCCGTGACTTTTCCGATTCCTGTGCAGACAAAAGAGTGGGAACACAAAATATAGTATAAGTCAGGTTAGTAATTTTGGCAGCTAATTAAATATCCGATATGTAAGCTCCGATAATCTTATTAAGACGTTCCATGAAAATCCATTCAGTACTTTTGTGTGAAAGAGCAACAAACACACATACATACGTGATCTCAAACTTTCGCGCTTATAAAGTAATGATAATAATAAAATACGTACACAAATAATGTATATTGAATGAATGTGATTTCACGTACAATTAACCACAAAACTGAACTTTATATTCGGCACAACCGTGATCTTACAACACGCGAACAACGCATTATCGCGAAGTTAATTTTAAGTAACCAACAATAGTTACACTATTAGTTGTTACAATGCTTGACATAACTATAGAGTAATTATTATGTAAAATCGGTCTTAGAACTATAATAACACTAGTAATAACAAGATTACATAAGTTTTGGTATCTTGTCATATTTTTAAAGATAATATTTGATGTTTCCTCTTTTTTCACGGAATTCGTTTAATGCTCTAATAAAAACTTCACTAAAATAATACATATTTAATTCAACCTATAATATGTAAAATGATAAATTAATTAAATAGTATATTACGAATGCATTTAATACTCATTAGTGATTGTCATTTATTGTCATCGTCGCCGCAATCATAACAAATTATGTACATAAAAATTAACATTATAGCGTTATTTTCTTTAATATTTTGAGCCTATTAAAAGTATAACTTTTCTGAGGTGTAAATTTTTAGTCCCATGCTCTATGATCCATCGCCATTACCGGAAAGTGACGATCTCTGATGACAGTTGTTGTGGTAGCGAGAAAAGAAAGAATAGTAGCCTTAATGCACTAAAATACATGCAGGTCCATAGGCAAAAAATACTTGCAGTTCCTGTGATATGGAATATTAACAACCGTTTTTCGGTATAGACTGCCTTGAAGAAGGTAGCACATGTTTATAAGTAGGGGAATATACTCGTATCCTAATGCGACTTCAAGTATAACATAATATTATAATAACTTGTACATAATTTAGCGAGTATTAAATAGAGCGAAAGAACAAGCACACTTCTCAAAATACGAATGCAAATAACGACAATACCTGTCCGCTCGCCCAGGGCCTGCTTTTGATTGGAATGGAATATCACGTAATATCAATGATGAATGTCCAACTTAGACCCCAGGAATCCGTAAAGTGAAATATCTATTCTAAGCATATGATAATTATGTTATACTTCGTAATTTATTTAAAAATTACATCTTAATGTAACGACGCCTTCCACCATGATATCAAAAATTTGCGGATTTTTTTTTCAATATCTAGATAATGACGATAAATATTATTATTTTTCTTTTGATTCGTTCGCAATATTAAATTTTCTAAATTGTATAATAAACAATATTGAATGCAGAATAATAAATATTTCAATAATCCATAAAACATGCACAGTTTGCCCAGGTTGAAAACGACGAATGAATTGACTTAGTTTTTACATGACTTCATTTTTGGAAATCCTTACTCAATCTGTGAAATACCAAGCTGGCTATTGAAACTGATTCTAATACAATTTAAAAACTCGAATAATCTGCAGAATCAAATAAAGGTAAGGCCAATTTTAGGGGTAAGCCTAGTTAACTTTTAAATGCCTTTTAAAATTAAAAAATATTAAGGATATTACAAAACTACCAAAACATATCATAAATAGTTTAACGTTATACCGAATCCACATTAGCAATTTTACTTACTCTTAAACTAAATTTATTAAAGTAGTCTATTTTCGATTAATTTATATAATACCATTAGCGCTGTGTACTCGTTGTGCTAAGTTTATATATCTTATTGCGTAATATACTTATTACGATATAATCATCGCCACAATCATAATCATTGCAGTGATAAGGTTCATTCTTTATACAGATAAAATCAACAGTGGAATTAAAGGGATTTTTATTATGCAATGCCAATTGTGTTTAATCATTTGGGTGATAGTTTCTAGCAGCCGACCCTAAATAATTTTAATAATAATAAAGTTTGGGAAAATGAATTCACAGAAGTACCATATTACAGCAGATAGTTTTAGTTGACATTCAGTTACAATTTGACATAAAAACAACACATACATAATACAACAGACTGACTGACTGACAGACAACGCACAGACGAAACAACTGGGTGCATAAGGGCCACCGCAAACTAGCTACTTTTCGCATCGGCGATCGGCGATTTGGCGACTGCATCGATGATGCATCGCGTTTTAGGGCCACCGCAGACTAGCTACTTTTAGCATCGGCGATCGGCGATTTGGCGACTGCATCGATGCTGCATCGCGTTTTAGCGACTACCGATCGCGGTATCGGAAACGCGCGTTTTAGCGACTGCTCAGATGCCAAGTCGCTGCTACCGGCATCCGAAATAGTGCGGAGAGTAGCGTTCAGCTGCTGTGTCGCGCTTCTAAAAAGCGACTCGATCGCCGCGTTTGGCGTTTTTAAGTGTGCGGTGTGGAGCGTTCGGTCGCCGTATTTAGCTTCTAAAAAGCGACTAGTTGCCGATCGCCGATGCTAAAAGTAGCTAGTCTGCGGTGGACCTTAGCGACTTCCTGCGTTCGATCGCGGTATCGGAAACGCGCGTTTTAGCGACTGCTCAGATGCCAAAACGATGCTACCGGCATCCGAATGTGTGCGGAGAGTAGCGTTCAGCTGCTCGGTCACGCTTCTAAAAAGCGACTTAATCCCCGCGTTTCGCGTTTTCAAGTGTGCGATTTAGAGCGTTCGGTCGCCGTATTTAGCTTCTAAAAAGCGACTAGTTGCCGATCGCCGATGCTAAAAGTAGCTAATGTGCTATGGCTCTAAACTGAAATTTGAATGTGTTCCTTGACCACCGTAGGCGAGCACAACGAGAGGATTTTGAGAAATCCCCAATATTCATCATCAATATTAAGTCGTCTGAATATTACCTAATGCTATCTAAATAACATGATATATTATTATGTTAACAATCCCATATCAGAGACCTATGATGGGTATTTACCGGCCATTGTTAATTGTTTAACATTAAGAAGCATTAAATTATAGATAATTAAGTATTTGAAATAAAACGATTTTCTCAATAACAAACCAGAGTATCAACCACTTTATAGTAAAAAAATTACTAAGGTTCTTGGTATATCATCCGACGACCAACTGTATTTTAGCGTACATTGTTATAATGATGACAAGCTCGTATCACTCCTTTAAAGCGACGTAGACCTCTAAGAACTACGCAGCTTCGAAAGAGCCACTGTACTAATACACTGTACTAATACTACGGGGAATACACCTAACTGCAAAATATCACAAACCTCATCGCTGATCGTCAGGACTTATTTCATGATTAAGATTAAAATACAAACTGAACTCCCTCGGTGGCGCAGTGGCAGATGGCGTTGTGTGTCATATTTCCGAAATATTTATCTATTTATATATTTATATATAAATGAATTGCTGTTCGTTAGTCTCGCTAAAACTCGAGAACGGCTGGACCGATTTGGCTAGATAGAAATGAATTTCATTTTTTTATTAATTATGGATTTCTTTTGTTTGTTTTAAATTTATTTAAAACAAAGTTTAGGTCTTTATAAATTGAGGCAGTACGAAGTCAGCTTGTTTATTATAAAAAAAAAATACATAAAGTATTGTCCTTTGTCCCATGGGGCGTATTCACGTATAGCATTCAGCGCAGTAAAAAGCGACGATTATACCGCCTCAACCGTGGGTTTATTATTTTTCTCTGACATAAGGTTGATGATAACGTCCGTATCAAAGCGATCTTCTTAGGTTTGGTAGTGAACTTAACACTTGTAAAGACAGTGTGTTAGAGTGAGGAGGTGTCGCCTTTGCTTTATTGCGCGATTTTTATTCGAGCAATTTTTATTTATTGTTTCCGATAACAGTACCGTGCTTAAATATCCTTCACTAACTCCACTTTAAAATGCCAAAATTAGCCGATTCCGGTAAGATACCTTATTTTTTCTATTTTTTTATAAATACTTCTTGTAATATTAAAAGTTATTGAAAATGAATGTCACAAAATAATTTGCTATTGAAGATAAAAAATAAACATGTGAAATTAGATCAGGGTAGAGTAGGATACATTTTCGATCATCGTCATCAATCATCAACAGCCTTCAACAGTCTACTGCTGGACATAGGCCTCCCCTTAGAAAGGAGGTTTTGGCCTACTATACCACGCTGGCCAGACGTTGGTATAAAGAGTAGGTTACAAGTTTTCCTTCTCTTTTGAGATTGATTTTGTCTTGCGTAGTTTATACCTTATTTGCCTTTTACGACACCCGCGGGATGAATAGGGGTGGTGACACTCTGTATTCTTTATCCGTCACCACACGGATAGACTTTTTCGATATTAAGTCAAAATAAGGTGCAAAAATAAATATTTCAAATAAAATAAATTACAGTGCATTGGGGACATAAAGTAAGTTTTCACTAAATTTCGTGAAAAAAAAATTTTATTCGTAAAAGATAAAAAAAAAATCAAAAACTTGGTTTTTTGAATTTTTCTCATAAAGTTTTAGGTTATGTGAAAAAAGTGTGAATGTAAAAGTTGTAGATCTTTTTATTACCTACAACTTTGTCATTCAACTGGGTGTTTTTCTATATTTATAATATGTATGTATTTACAAAAGAAAAGTATGTTTATGTATTTATATTAGTTGTTTAGTACCCATAATACAAGCTCTGCTTAGTTTGGGACTAGATGACGTTGTGTGTAGGATATCCGAAATATTTATTATTATTTATTTATTATTATTCAACTTTCTTCCATAGGACTAGTACTTTTGCCAGAAATCGAGATAAACTGTTTTTCCCTTTAAAACCTCCCCCTCTTTCCCTTCCCGACCTCAGATCCCCCGTAAGTTATTTTTCCTTTTAATTTTATAATATTCTCCTACTTTTCCATTACATTTCATCCTACAATTTTTATTTTGTTTTTAATAATCATCCAACCTGGTCAAAATAGCAGTCCAGTGAACATGCAATGTTTCTGTTACACAACTAACCAAATATCGCATAAATAGACAAAGCTTTGTATAATATTTTCTACAGTCATTCCGTAACTTAAATACATTTTAATCTCACAAACGCCTGTTTAAAAGTGTTATTTAAAAGAAATATAAATCGAAGCCTTTTCAGATTCGGGGAGAATTTTGCAATCTTAACTATAGATACCTATAGGCCATTTTTAATTTTTAAAGGCACAAGAATGAACTGAGATTGATCGCACAATAATCACATCGAAGTTAAACTATTTACACAGTAACCCAGTATTATTTATTATACACTAATAGATCTTTACATTAAATTATTATTAAACTAGTTTGTTAAAAAAAACTTGGCAATTAACTTTGATTACTTCATAAATATTTTAAACATGTTTACTAAGTATTTACAAAAATTGCAAAACATTATTTATGTTATAGTTAAGTTATAAAAGTAAACATTTTTCATTTTACTATTTACATGGATATTAGTTAACTTTTGGGAAAATTTCATTTACATATGAAACAGTATAACATTTATATGACACTTAACATATTTTCTGTCCTTTAAACTATATTTGCTGTCGGTGAAATAATGATTCTTCCCCACTATAAATTCTTAAATTAAAAAAATAAAAATAACATATGCCACAATATATTTCGAAGGAAAAAGGTGGTACGGCGAAGCTAGTCTTAATGAAAGTAGCCTAAAATATTTCTTATATCATCAACTATCTGTCATTAAAAGTCCCGTCAAATGCGTATAAGGGTTCTGGAGATTAGCCGTAACAAACAGACAGACAACAGATAATCAAAATATATTTTTTTTAGTGAAGTACTCTATATACTTTCATTTACATTATTTTAGTAAAAAGACATTAATTTGAAATCATACGTCAGTTTCATTTTTTTTGTAATAAAATTAACGTAGGTATATAAGTAGATAAAGAAATTATCTTTGTGAAAAGTATAGAAATTATACATTATGTTAAAAATACAAATATTATCTATGTTATTATACCGATATGGATTACGATAGCAGATTACATTGGAGCTACTTATGCTTCGTTCTAATCGCCAGTCGGCAAAGTCACTAAGCGATTCGATTCATCGCACGGCGAGTTTTCATCATCATCATCATCATCAATACCTCTCAGTTTACTGCTGGACGTAGGCTCTATAAAGGAATAAAGAAAGAAAGGAGGTTTATTACACACCGCACTCTTTAGTGTCGTTTTTTCATCAACAATATCATTCTGATTGGGGACTGTCAAGACATGTTGTGGCTACGTCTTACCGACATTAGTCGGTAAGACGTAGCCACAACATGTCCCAATATAACAGTCGTGAAAATTACTTCACGACTGTTATATTATGATAACAACCAGGACCGACTGCTTAACGTGAACTCCAAATTACGGAAACGCTCATAACATATCATTCCACAACGGTCACCGATCTAGGTACTTGATCGCGCCAACATTGCTTGCCCTCGGTGATTGTTTCCTATTACCTAAGGCTGAGTATATACGATTTAAGAGCGCTTTTTTAAGTCCGTTTTTAACTTGTGGAAACCCACCGGAGTTTTTGCTATTACAAATCACTATTATTTAGACACGAAGATTAGACCCAGACTGAGCAGTAAGTGGTCAAGCACATTAAATGATTAACAACAATCATAAAATAGATTTGATTATACGATCGTAAAATCTCTATCGAGTGTCCTAATTAGACACGAATTGCGGCAGTATCATTAAAAAAAACAGTATTCAAATATTCATAGTACTGGTTTCTGAATTTCTAAAGTGCATCATGTGATGCAAACTTATTTCAAAGATATATCATCTTATCCCAATTTCATTTACTTCTACTACTACTGCCCGTCACTCGTCATTTGACTGCCTCGGTGACGCAGTGGTAGCGTGTATACGACTGCTGTGACCTCCGTCTCGGGTTCGATTCCCGGGTCGGACCAAAGATTTGTGTGATCCGCAAATATTTGTTTCGGAGTTCAAGTGTATATATTCGAGTGTTAGTATTTACAAAAAAAATGTAATATCAGTTGTCTAGTACCCATAATACAAGCTCTGCTCAATTTGGGACTAGACGGCGTTGTGTGTAAGATATCCGAAATATTTATTTCATTTCATTTGTTTTCTTCTCTTGTACTCTTTAACTCCCATACCTAAAATTTTAGTTACTTTTTTTATCCTTCCATATAACATTTCCATGCCAAGATAACCGATTAGTTCTTAACTTTTCATTCAGTGTCGCTACTTTCAGACTTCCTCGTATATACTAATTTCTGAACTTGTCCATCCAAGTGAAACAGGTAACGCCGCAAGATTAAGCTAGTCAAAAAGTAGCCTAAGTTACTGCTTAAATCGTCAGCTATATGCCAGTGAAAGTTGAATCATAATCAATTCAGTTCTTTCAGAGATTAGCAGGAACAAACAGATACAGAGACAACATTTCTAAAAATTGATTAGTGTAAATCTGATTTTGTATAAATACTTTCATATACATTTAGATGTTCATTTGAGATTACAAACAGATACTTCCATTTTATTTATTTGCATAGCTGATGTAGTAACATTAGTCCAGTAACACTCTCTCTTAACGCATGTGGACTTTTATTTTGGTGTTCTAAAAATTGTCTCAAAAGTCTCACAAAATCTAGTGTATACGTCGTAAAATGTTCAAGGTCAAAGGTCACAGAAAAATATTATCATCCTGATATGTGTTAGAAAATTGTAGAACACAAAATTTGCGATAAATTTGATTAAAACTTTTTATACGGCCACAAAGATAGACCACTACGCCATGGTTTCAGGGAGAGGTGCTGGGCCTCTGCACAGTGGTTTAGGTTCGTCTGGACAAGGAGTTTGGAGACTTGTTCCATTACTGGACCGTCTCTACAATCTCCTCCATGGGCGACGACGTCGACACACAAACTCCTTTAGACACAGCCTGGGTCGATAAGCTGTGTTTGCTGAGAACCACTAGAAGGTCTATTATACACCACAAAGGCGGGAAGTGAGAGACAGCACAGCATTCCGCAGGCTTGTGCCTCGGTCGCCACAAAATCAAAGACGACTGAAGTGGAAACAGTTGTCGCACTTGGTGCGAGTGTGCCCCGGGTAGGCACTTGAAGCACTTCGTCGGTCTCGCCGCCAGAACTGTGACTAAAAGGGGTCTCGCCTTTATGTTTTAACGAAGAGGCCCACCCTGCTGGACCAAACCTCGACCAAAAGCTGAAATAACGGCTTCCTCTTCTTGTTGCTACAATAATGTAGCTTGTACCGAAGGAGGAAAAAGCGCTACAGCCAACGTTTTCTGGGTGCACCGCGAGGAGGTTTTCTAGCCCAGCACTCCATTATTTTTAATCACTTAGGGCTGCTTGACCATGAGCGCCTTATACGCAATGTGTATGTACACAAGACTAGTACCTACATACATAGTTTTAAGTACTTTGTAATTACCTGGTGTACAATAAAGTTATTATTTTTATTATTATTATAAAAATCACCATGACTGTGATTTTAATGCTGTTTGTGTATAGACATATTATATGTATGTGTATGTACAGTCCTATACACAGTCACATTTTCATCAATTAATAAATAAATAAATCCCGGGATAAGACCCGGGAATCGAACCCGAGACCTCAAGCAGTCTAATACTCACCACTGCGCCACCGAGGTAGTCATACATATTTATGTATCCGTGAATGTTTCAATATGTAACATGAAAATTGTATGTACATGTTTAATAACATACATATATGTATATGCACACATACATACAAACATTTAAGTAAACATAGATTTGTGTTATTGTAAAGGTACTTTCAATGGTAAAAAAGACAATTTCTTTTGAGTATACACATATTTATAAGTATCCTTATGACATAGTTAAATGTATGACAAGAAATATTTTAGATTTCAAATATATTTTCATAATTTACCCAAAGAAAAAATCCCCTAAGTGCGAGTCGGACATGCGCAGGAAGGGTGCCGGACTTATACATTCAATCTATACATTTCAAGCCTCTTACCGTTATTAATAGCGAGCAAAAAATATGAAAAAATTTCACGTCCCGTTCAAATTTTTTTTCAGTATTAATTTTCATTGCGACAACAACAATATGTCATGTATTGATATCAGTTGACTAATACCCATGGCACAAGCTTTGCTTAGTTTGGGACAGTGTTGGGCATTAATCAATTAATATTTTAATCATCGTAGTAATTGATTGAAAAATTAATTGCAATTGATTTAATCACAATTAATTTAATTGCAAAATTTTGCAATTGATTTAATCACAATTGAAATCAATTGTTAAAATTTTGCTATGAAATTAATTGTGATTAAATCAATTGCAATTAATTTTGCAATGAAATTAATTGTGATTAAATCAATTGCAATTAAAATAATGCAACTAATATTTTTAATTGTTGCAACAAACAATTAAAACTAACAATTAATAATCATGTTTTTCTGCACTGCACCTGTGTAGGTGCACACAATATAAATGATCTTCCTTGTTACCTTACTTATAACTTCCTGTTTGTTGCTGTGTATTTTTCAATGCAAACTGTTGTTACCTGTTGTTGTTCAGATACAATCCTTTTTTATTCGCGCGGGCGCAGGTAAGCGAAAAGTCAAGATCTGTCAAAGTTATAAGCTCTCGCTCAGACTTAAGGCCATCTACTTAACTTCTGCCAGTCAGTCCGTTTAGTCAGTCCTGTCAGTTCAGTATGTTTAGTCAGTCCTGTCAGTTCATGTCAGTCAGTCCTGTCAGTTCAGTTCAGTCAGTCCTGTCAGTTGAGTTTGTTTAGTCAGTCCTGTCAGTTCATGTCAGTTAGTCCTGTCAGTTCAGTTCAGTCAGTCCTGTCAGTTCAGTATGTTTAGTCAGTCCTGTCAGTTCATGTCAGTCAGTCCTGTCAGTTCAGTTCTGTCAGTCCTGTCAGTTCAGTATGTTTAGTCAGTACTGTCAGTCAGTCCTATCAGTTCAGTTCAGTCAGTCAGTCTTGTCAGTTTAGTATGTTTAGTCAGTACTGTCAGTTCACGTCAGTCAGTCCTGTCAGTTCAGTCACTCCTGTCAGTCCATGTCAGTCAGAACTATCAGTTCAGTTCAGTCAGTCATTCCTGTCAGTTCAGTTCAGTCAGTCCTGTCAGTTCAGTTCAGTCAGTCCTGTCAGTTCAGTTCAGTCAGTCCTGTCAGTTGAGTTTGTTTAATCAGTCCTCTCAGTTCATGTCAGTTAGTCCTGTCAGTTCAGTTCAGTCAGTCCTGTCAGTTCAGTTCAGTCAGTTCTGCTGACTGCAAGGTTATCAGTCAAGTGAGAGCCCTACCCTGTGCCACTCCTCCATCTTCTATTTACTTTGTTTAAATTTAATTAAAGTTTAATTGCAGAAACAATTAACAATTGATTAATTGTTAATTGCAAAACTTACAGTTAACAATTGATTAATTGTTAATTTCAAAACTAACAATTAACAATTGATTAATTGTTAATTGCAAAACTAACAGTTAACAATTGATTAATTGTTAATTGCAAAACTAACAATTAACAATTAATTAATTGTTAGTTGATATTTTACAATTAACAATTAATCAATTGTTAATTATTAATTGTTTCCTTGCAATTAAATTTTGCCCAACACTGGTTTCGGACTAGTTGATGTTGTGTGTCAGATGTACAAAAGATTTATTTAATGTTATTACTTAAAATAACAACTGTCTAGCCATCACGGTTCATGAGATACAGGGTCCCCTTTTACTCTTTGGGTACGGCACCCTAAAATTACTTTTCCTCAAAAAAATCTTAAATCAGTGAAAGTATCATGTTCAAAAAACATACAAACAACAGCATGCTGTAAAATTTTCTTCCAGCAATATTACGTATAATTGAAGTTACGATAACATTCGTGATTTGTATACTTTCTGTAAACTATATTTATAACCATTGTACCTAAAACTATCGTAATATTTCAGTTATATAACATTTATTTTTATATTCAAACAATGTAATATAGCTAATGATATTATTTCAGTTACTTGTGCGTCAGAAGGAAAACCTCAAATGGCGCTTTGTTCTATGACAATGGGATTTTGAGGTTTTCTACTACTATCGATTGGGTTTAATTATGGGTGTGCTGTACTACATTTTCGTATGTGCAAAAACACACTTACATTTTCAATGTTATAGTAAATCCCGAAGTATACTTTTTAAATGTGTATAAATAAGTATACCTCTAGTTTTCGAAATTTTAGTAGTTTAGAAAAATAATTGATAGGATGCGGTAGAAGTAGTAGATTGAATATCTTCATTAACACAAACTAAGCCATAGGCAACCCGACCAGACTATTGTCCATAAACTATTATCCATCAGGTGACGGATTAATGGAATAAGAATACTTAATGTCATCAGCCCTATTCACCCCGTCGGTGTTGTAAGAGGTGACTAAGGGTACTACTACTACTGATTGCTTAGAGAAGGAAAACTTGATATAAACTCTGGACCAACCCGTCTAGCCAGCGTGGTATAGTAGGTCATAACCTCCATTCTAAGGAGAGACTATATTCAGTAGCAGATTGTTAAAAGCTGTTAGTGATCATGACACCATCATAGGCAAATGCTAATATACCTACTACCACAAATCAAATTAACAGAATCAGCCTGCTATTGTTATGCTTGAATCATCAATCATCATCAACAGCCTTGAACAGTCCACTGCTGGACATAGGCCTCTCCTTAGAAAGGAGGTTTTGGCCTACTATACCACGCTGGCCAGACGAGTTGGTATAGGGTTGGTTTCAAGTTTTCCTTCTCTTTGCATTGATGTTGCCTTGCGTAGTTGAATACTAAGGAAATATTCGTAATTTTACCAATCGTAAAATAGTTTTAAAAATATGGTGCAATCGTGATTGACAGTTAAAGATAATGGGAGACTAAAATAATATTATTTTCGATATATAATGAAACATTTATAATGGTTAAGCACTTGTAAAACTCCAAATCACAATTAATCATACTAAATCTATCGAAATGTGATCGTCACTAAAGATCGCGTTTGTTAAAGCTTTGTTTGATTAGCCCCTCGTTATCGTGACTAGGTACGTCGAGTGTTAATCTAAGATACGTAACAACTGTGCAATCTATATTAGTTATTGTTCTCGTAATTTATTGATGCTGAAGTGAATCACTTTGGTATTGAATAGATAAATTGTTGAGGAAGGGCAAAGGACAGATCGCGTCAGTTGTGCCTATAATATTTGAGGAGTTCCCTCGATTTCTCCAGAATCCTATCATCAGATCTTGGTTTTCTCATCATGGCATCAGCAGCATCAGCTTTCAAATAATGAAAGAATTATAACAATCGGTGTACCCAATCGAAAGTTCTGAGGTAACAAACTTGAAAAAAATACAGTCGAATTGAAGTTAACTCCTTTTTTAAAGTCGTTTAAAAATGGGTACAATATTTAACATACGACAGTCAAAACTTAATACACATATTTGTCTATTGGTATTAGTGCCATATAAAATATTAACGTAAACTTCTCTGTGCAAGAGATAGACCGATCTTCTGCTTACGAGAAGTGTCGATCCATTCCTCAATTAGTTGCTTATATGCAATGTAAAAAAAAAGTTTGCTTTTCAGCTCCTTATGTGGCCGCAGCAGTCTCTACAGTTGGTGTAATAGGAGGTGCTTATAACGCCTATCAGTTATACCAAAAAAACAAAAGGAATAGATTGCCATCACCCGAGGAATGGATACACGTTGGATTTCTGAAACAAATATATGCATACCCAATAAAATCATGTGCACCGTTTCCACTTAAGCAGGCTGAATGTTCGGTGCTGGGTTTGAGAGATGGTTGGCTACGTGACAGGTAACTATGACTTTTTTATTTTAGTATTTGGTATTCTGAATCACTGGTTACAAATTTGTTTACCAATAAGGAGATATAGTGAGCAAACCTTAAAAGATAGCCATATGCTTTCGTGAACTTTTCAAGGAGTACAATTCTTTCATTTTATTTTTGTGAAACTTGAACCACAGTGCAAAGGAAGAACCAAATGTGATATCTTGGTAGCTTTATAATTAAATAATTATTATGTATTCCTAATTACAAATGGGATTAGTTAGGGGCTGACCTTGCCAACGTTTATAAAATGTGGACGGACCACGGTGGATGTGGATTGATGTTGAGAAGTTGTACATGTTAATCAGCATGAGAACTTTATTAAATATTTCG
Source organism: Phragmatobia fuliginosa (assembly GCA_932526445.1). NCBI lineage: Eukaryota > Metazoa > Arthropoda > Insecta > Lepidoptera > Erebidae > Phragmatobia > Phragmatobia fuliginosa. The sequence continues at coordinate 8,616,708 of OW052074.1, read as the reverse complement.
AGGTGTCTTCATAAGATCACACTGAAGTGTGTTTATGTTATTTTGTTTGTGGAAATCGCCTCATAAAAATACCTACATACTATTGTTTTGTCACTTTTCTGTGTAACGTTGCCATGCGTGCCAGTATAGAGAAAGAGACCAAATAGTATTAAAAATAATTTTCTGATTCATTAATCAAGCAATAAATATATTTATTTAACCTTTTTTTCAGAATATTAATGATCATAGACAATGACGACAATAATTTAGTAACAGCCAGAACTTATCCAGAAATGTTAAAAATAAAGACAACTTTTAACAAGGCTATGGTGACATTGCAACATCCCAAAATGGATCCTATCGATATTAACTTAGCTGAGGTATTTTATCATATTTTATGAAGCTCAATAACGAATGAATTAATTTTATTCTAAACCATCTTGCGTCTGAGGCACAGCCCGCGTATGTGTTGGTTATCGCGATAAAAACTAGTCTATGTCCTTTCTCAGGCTCTAGACTGTCTGTGTATTAAATTGTATTTAAATCGGTTCAATAGTTTTGACGTAAAAGCGCGACAGACAAACAGACAGAGTAAGATCATCACTACATATTATAAAATAATGTACTCCGCCGCGACCGGGGGCAATTGCAATGGGGTCCCCAAATAGAAAAACTATCCAGTAGGCTAAGCTCAGCGGCTTTTGCTGTAAAAAAGATTCGACATTTAACTGATGTTGATACAGCTAGAATAGTTTACTTCAGTTACTTTCATAGCATAATGACTTACGGTATCCTACTCTGGTGTAACTGTGCAGATATAAATGCCATATTTGTCTTTTAAAAACGTGCCGTACGAGCCATTTATAAATTAGGCCCTCGAGTTTCTCTCCGCTCCAAATTTAAAGAGATAAATATTCTGACTGTATCTTCACAATATATATACGAAAATTTAATTTATGTTCAAAGAAATTTAGCAAAGTTTCCTAAACTCAGTGATGTTCATTCAGTAAATACCAGAAACAAACATAATCTTTGTGTTCACGTCACTCGTCTCCACAGAGTAGGCAACTCGTTCATGGGACAATGTATATATTTTTACAATAAACTCCCTATTGCTATTAGAAATTTGCCATTACGGAAATTTAAGAATACCATTAAATCTAAGTTATCTATATATAATATAGATAACTTAGATTTAATGGTAACTTATATAATAAGCAAAGGGGTATTATACCATAGCAGAATAGATTGATGATCAAACCGCCTGGGATTGAGCTGCCCATTCTGCACATGCTGTTTAAATTTATGTTGATGTGACGATAATTTATAGTTAAATTTACATTATAATATATTTAAAAAATATTTTAATTTGTTGATATTGTTGACATTTTTTAAATTATTATAGTTGTGACATAATTGTAATTATCTCTTTTATATACGTCTTTTGCATTTAAGAATATTGTCTGGACTTTAAAAGAGACTGTGATCCCTGAGTTTGTTTCGTCCTTTCTTCTCAGGGCTAGTCCAGTTAGGAAAGGCCGAACACATCTGCTCAAAAAAAGTTTTACTTGCAAAAGTGTTCATGTAACCTAATTGCAGAATAAATGATTTGATTTGATCTGATTTGACCGTATGTTCGCGAAATGTTGTACACAGATACTCTAAAGGCTAGTATTATTTAAAACATTAGTTAGAACAGAATCACTTACGTCTTATAACTGACAAATAACTAAAAACCTTAATTGGTTGTATACAAATAATTTCCTTTTACTCGCTTTGTTTGCGTTGCTATTTAGGTTATTATGTAGTACTAAATAAGCATCACATACATGACATATTATAATTATGTAGCGATTTTATTAAGTGCCAATGAATTTTAGGTAATACTGATGAACAAGCTTGTGGACACAAACGTATGGACAGCACCCGTGACAGTTTTCGATTGTGGAGAGGAAGCTAATAAATGGATTACCAAGTGAGTATATTTCAGAATATTATTCAAACAACCACATTTTATATGCCCGCACGCAATGGACTAACAGGCTATACCTACTGCTGATGTTGATGTTCAAAAAACTATATTCTAACTATAGCGAAAAATTTGGGTATTATGTGAATATTTTCAAGTATAATTGATAGTTATTTAGATATTGTATGTATGCATATCATTGGTATGTATGTATAGGTGTATGTGTATGTATATGTACATGTATGAAGATATATAATATGAGTCTCAAGTTATATTCATTAGAAGATTATAATTTTTCAAAACGCATTGCACCGTTAACTATTGTCTTTCCAAATCATTTTAATCCATCCTAAGATTGCCTGGAAGAGATTGATTGTGTATTTTGTACATTAGATGTCAGTTATTTCTGTTCTGTATTGTAAATCTGTAACACGGTGTACAAATAAGAGTTTTCTATCTATCTATCTTTATTCCCCCAAAAGAAGACCATCTCACACACATACTCGATCATAACACAAACTTTTCTTGCATTATTTATGTGGTGCTGATTAACTTGGCCATTTCCTTTCAACCAAAACCAAGAATTCGCTAATATGCTCATGTTTGTTTTTTGTGAGCTTACATTCGCAAGAATTGTCAAGTCTATAGGCACCTTAAAAATTGCACATTTTTATCATTTTAAATACAAGAATATCAATCTTGTTTTTATATTTTAAGTTGCCACTTCAACGCCTAGCGAAAAAGAAATAATCTTTATATATATAATTCTTCTGTGAGTGTGTATGTCACTGAACTTCTCTCAAACGACTGGACCGATTTTGATGAAATTTTTTGTGTGTGTTCAAGGGGATCTGGGAATGGTTTAGATTCGCAATTGGACCCGGTAGGTGGCGCTGCGATCAAGTTCTGGAATTTTAAAGTTGGGCGGTACGAAGTTCGCTGGGTCAACTAGTTTATGTATATATTTAAACTATCCACCATAATTCGATATTTAAATATGTAAATCGCCATATTATTTTAATAGTGAAACTAAAAAGTCGCAATAATACAATGCTATCTAACTACGCGTAAACATAAAGCATCACGGATAACTAACCGCTATACTCGTAAACAATTTATTTTTAAATGAAACAAATTATAATACCAAAGAAACATGAATATCTCATGTATTCAGTGACATTTTTTTTAGTTTAGAATGCACTATTTGTATTATACAATATAATACAATATAATACAATACTATAATACAACCATTTGTACTCCAACAGACAGAATGATTATTTCTTATGGGGTCTCAGGCACGAATTTGCTCAAAAACACTACTCGTGAAGCGCCCGTGTTCAATTATTATTTCTCTCGCGCCCTTTAGAAAGCGGTTTTCCTGAACATTGATGCGCTGGTGTACACCGCACACCCTGCACTATAAGGCGGTTCTCACACTGCTCCGCGACCCGTCGCGTAGCGCGAAGTGGCAGATTTCAATATTGTATGCAAGTACATCGATTAGTATAGAAAACACGTGAGGTCCAACACACCGAAAACGCGTCCCGCTAGTAGATTCTGCCGCCAGGCGCGTGAGCGCGGGGCGGACCACAGCAATTAACACACTGCCCTCCGCGGTATCGCGCCTTTAAGGACTTGTTCACGATAGATCTGGACACGGATAGATTTTTATACGAAATTGAACAACGTCCAGCAATTTGGGATATGAAATGCAAAGAATACAGACGACAAATAACGTTTAGTTTGGTGCGGGCCGCGTACAAAGCCGTCAGGCGCTGAGGCGCGGTAAAATCTGCTCGAAGAGGCAGGTCTTCTATTCCGTCGCCACGCGCGGGATCTGCTGCCCCGCGCCTAAGCGCCTGGCCGCGTCGCCAGTGTGTGAATCGCCTAAGTAAAGACGCCCCTGTCTCTGTTATATAGTAAAACACTATATTTATTACGCGTGCCATTTGGAAGATTTGTTTATGGATTTTGCTACTTGGTTGATGGATTTTTGAGGCTGTAGCGATCCTTGTAAATTACTGCATTAATCTTTTTATCAGTCGCTCATCAAATTGCAAAATTCAATCAGTTTATTATTTATTGAAACCGGTTAGGCAATAATTACTGCACTTTGCAATTTAATCTTTGATAAAGTTTTATCATAAGATTACACTTTACAAATATTTTTATTAGATTACACTTTGTGAATTATAAGAATACACAAAATAAAGTAAGTCCTTCTCACCGGGGCATGTGTCTTATTTACATGACCCAGATTCGCTCCTTTGTGTTTGTGTTGTTCGTCTCCGTTTGTGTTGAAAATAATTGTTTTTTTTTTCAGATGTCTAAATATTGAGGACACTACTTTTACTTTGGTCTATCACGGACATGAAAATCATCGAGTAATTGGAGGATCGGCCGCCCTATGGCCGCGTATATATGATAGAATGAAGCAGAGTGACACAGTAAGAACTTTGTTTCAAATACATCTAGGTACATACAGATAATCTAAACCATGACACTATTTTTTTCTTTGTCTCGTCTTAAAACAATAAAAAAGCTCTCAGAAAGTTAGCATAAAGCGGACGAACGAACAAAAAGAAAACTGGCTAAGCCCCTTGAAATTGTACGCATTGCCTCGATTCCAACAACATTAGGAAAAATGGTGGTTAAGATTGATTGAATTGTCAGTAGTTTGGAAGTAATTCCTCTTAAGTATTGGAAGTTATTTTATTACAATATATTTTTACTAAGCTGCCAAGAAACACATTATAATAAATAATGATAATGAATCGTTTCTTATTTCTAAATTGATTTAACTTTAGAGCTGTTTAGGGCCAGACATGAGGGTGATGGAATAGCCGGACAACTTTAGCTTTCATCAATTCTTGTCTGTGGGACAAGAATTGATGAAAGCTAAAGTTGTCAATTCTTGTCCCACAAGCCTGTGCAACACTTGTAAAACACTATGAACTATACTTTCAGGGCGCTTTCTCTGATGAAGTAAACTGCCACGTTCTCACTGAAGCCTCGCTTGATGATCTGAACTCACGTCTAAAAGATACCAAAGTTACTGATACTCACTTCAGACCTAACCTCGTGCTGTCTGGGGGCACACCGTTCGATGAGGACAATTGGAAATTTGTTAAAATAGGAGAAAACGTATTTCAGGTCATCAAACCCTGCATAAGGTACATTTTAGGGCTTCTTTGAAAAAAAAAAGTTTGAACAAATTAGTCTTTTTTAGTCTTTTTTCTCTAAAAATAGTTTAAAAAAACTAAACTAACACGCTTTTTAACTAAAAAGTTGAAAATAAATTAAAGGTATCAAAACATGGGTCCTTTTTGAAAATGTTTTAATAACGTCACCCAATGATTTTTAAAAGCGGTTTTTGGAATTTTAAAACCATTTTTTTTAATAATAGTTTACAAGAACATCGACAATAAAGTTTTACAAAAATCACGAGGCACGAAATACACTGACTCTTTTTGGGTTTTAAATATGTCTCTAATATGTTAAACTTGAATTCAACTTTTAATTTTCAGGTGTGTATTTACTACAATGGATCCTGAAACTGGCATTCGTAACAAGAATATGGAACCACTTATAACTTTAAGAAGGTAATATCAATCAACATTATACGTAGAACTATTTCATTGTGATTAGTATTATTTATCAGTAGTAGTAGTAGTAATTAAAGTAATCAAATAATGTTTATTAAACTATGAAAGGATATTTCATTTTTAGGGATTCGGAGCTCATGACTCGGAATCCTTATAGATTCGTCATGTCCGTCCGTCCTCGACCTACCGCCCAAACAGTTAGTGCTAGAAAGATGAAACTTTGCATGAATATGTGTGGTAATTACGTCGACAAAGTGCTACAATAAAATTATGAAAAACATTTTTATTTGGGGTACTTCCCCTACACGTAAAGTGGGGATGAATGTTTATCTCAGTCTACCCCATCGTGTAGGGTAATAATAAATAGGTCTTTAAAAAAAAATTGTGAGGTTACTACAACTATTTTTCGATTTAGGTATCCGTTTGCGATTTATTCAAGTTTAAAGCACAATTTTTTCCACAAACATGGCGTCCCCCTCGCCTCTAAAAGCCAAAAGGCTGGCTCAAAAAATCTGAAAAAAATCATGGTAGTCCTTATGTTCAAAAAAACCTATAGCGGTTTTGATAACTTTTTAAGGTATTAAGTAAATATAACAAGTATCTATTGGGCATGATTTGAAATCTACATGCCATTGTGGGTGACTTCGGAACCCCTTTTCTATGCGTGGCCTGACACGCACTTGGCCGATTTTTCTTTGTAGGAGCTACTTTTAAAATGCTTAAAAAGCAGGACAGCATTAAATAATGAAATAATGAATCACTCGCAACGTAAATACAGTATGGCGGTCTGTCAAACACTGCCCCGAGATACTACTGGCTTTTTAATTTATGTTGGCTTTGGTAGCTACACTTTTGTGTTCTGTACGCTCCATCTGGCTTTGTTTTCTAATCTGAGGGAGAGATTCAAAGTTTTTTTGTAATATACACAGTTCATTAATTTTAAAAATAAGCCCTGATCAAACATCACCCTTAAGGAAGATGAAAGTCTTTCTTTATAGCTTTAAATTAATTGAAATCTTTGTGATGTAAGTACATAAATCGGCTAACAATTTTAAGTATAATACATTTTGTGGAGTTCTTTAATTAATAATTATTATTTTAACTATGAATTATTATATTTTATTTATTATTATATTAACTATTATTATTATAATTTTTTAAACTGCCTCGTTGGTCTGGTGGTTAACGTATGCGACTGCTAATCCAGAGGTCTCGGGTTCAAATCCCGGGTCGGGCCAAAAAGTGTTTTTGGGATTTTCTTAGGAAATTCCTAATAGCTGCCACGGAGTTTGGCGGTGGTGATTCACGCCCGTGCCTCGGAGAGCACGTAAAGCCGTCGGTCCCGGTTGTCATGAACATCTCAATCATCAGTCATGAACAATCGTTATTGGGAAGTCAGTGCCCTCAAATATACTGACAACAATCTTCGAATTTCAGTTCTCCCTTAGGGTTGCGGAGGTCCGATGCCAGTCGCTCCGTGGAAAACTGAAATTCAGGTAAAACCTGTTGAACTAGTAGCCGACCCCAAATAAACTTGGGAGTGAAGGCTGGGAGGATGATGATTAACTGTTTTTTTTTTCCTTTTTTTAGGCTTTATTACTCCCAAGTGTTTTTGGGGTCGACTACTAGTTCTACCAGTTTTATCTCAATATCAGTTATTCCATGGAGCGACTGACATGAGATCCACACAACGCTGAGGGCGACCTGAATTTGAGGGTTGAACTAGTAGTCAGTATATATAAGGGCACTATCATCCTAATAACGATCATCTTGTCGGATGTCATAGATGCTTATGACAACCGGGATCAACGGTTTAACGAGCTCTCCATAACACCACCAATTTCCATACTTCATGCTTTATTTGGAATATCTTGTAAGAAAACACAATAACAGCCCGACCAGGGATTCGAACCCTCTAGATCAGCAATCGCATATGCTAACTGCTAGACCAACGAGACAAGCAGTATATAACGAAAATAACATTGACTTTTTTTAATATGTCATTCTTTTCTCCAGTTACCGTCTCGCCAAAGATCCAGCGGAACTCAAGGCAGCAGGCGACTCCCCGCTAATGGGTTTTCACATTGCCCTGCGCAGCGGACCGGGTGGCAAAATATCGGTCAATGAACCTTTCTACGTTACTTACTAAATGCCTTATAAATGAAAAGATTCTGTATGAGTTCTATATTTAAAAAATTAAAGAATAATTTTAAAATATCACATGAGTGTGTTTGCCCGTCTACGATCGTTTTTAAGCCTTACCCCTCCATCCCACTCTCATACGACGGTTGTGACACACACTGGCCATTGTTGTTATTTTATAAATTATTCCTGAAAACATTAAAAAAAAAATCGGCCAAGTGCGTGTCAGGCCACGCATAGGAAAGGGTTCCTCAGTCACCCATAATGGTACGTGGATTAGAAATCGTATCCAATGGATAATTGTTATGTTTACGTATTAATGCGTTGATTTTGTATGACTTTTCCAAGTAAGCGCATTGTAAAAGTTAAGCCTCTATAAATCCTGAACTGACAAAGTCATCTAATTTGTTATAGTTTTCATTTAAAGTTAATTATATGGACCACTATCACAAATTTTTCGGCGGGCGGGACGGCCTGTTTTTCCAAAAAAGTGGCCTTTAAAGTGGAATTTCTCTCAAACGGATACCTAAATCAAAAAATCGTCTTAACAATCCCATAATGTTTTTAAAAGACCTATATAATGATACCCTACATGATGGGGTAGCCATGAGAAAAAAAAATCCCCACTTTACGTGTAGGGGAGGTACCCTAAATAAAAATATATTTCATAATTTTATTGTAACACTTTGTCGACGTAATTACAATACATATTCATGAAAAGTTTCATCTTTCTAGCACTTACTGTTTGGACGATAAGTCGAGGACGGACGGACGGACGGAAGGACAGACGGACATGACATATCTATAAGGGTTCGAAGTCATAAACTTCGGAACCCTAAAAAGTTGTAGATCTTTTAATTACCTACAACTTTGCCATTTAACTTTTTTTCTTGTAGTTTTGCCGGAAATCGAGATAAACCGTTTTTTACCCTTTGTTGTATATATTTAGCCATCCAATCTGACTCTACCCTGCCTGATGGAAAGCATGAGCAGAATCCAAGAGTCGGGGCTATCACACTTGCTGCGAATGCGGACAATAATGTATGGCGGCCCACACTATGGCGGCTTAGTGAGATGCTTTTTCCCCCCCTACCCCTTCCCGACCTCAGATCGCCCGTAAATTATTTTTCCTTTCATTTTTATAATATTCTCCTCCTTTTCCAATAGGTTTCATCCTGCTATAATTTTATTTGTTTTCAAAAATTATCTACTCTGGTCTACTGGTCTATATGTCATTTACAAACTATCATTATGGTTGCCATGCAAGTGTTATTCCTAGCAACCTGTAAAGTTTTGACAGGAGGTAAACAGTGATACATTTTGACATCTTCGATTTATGTATTTTTATAATCACCTAGCTTTGGTCTTTGTATCTCGATTATTGCAGTAAAAAGTAGTCTATGTCCTTTCCCAAGTTCAGTTCTATCATCATACCGAATTTCATCAAAATCGGTACAGTGGTTTAGGCGTGAAAGCGTAACAGACAGACAGACAGAGGTACTTTCGCATTTATAATATTAATAAGTAGGGATTAAAAAAAAAACTACTCACTAGATCTCGTTCAAACCAATTTTCGTTGGTAGTTTGCATGTTAATGTACAACATATATTTCTTTTAGTTTTATCACTCTCTTATTTTAGAAGTTAGAGGGGGGGGGACACACATTTTTCCACTTTGGAAGTGTCTCTCGCGCAAACTATTCAGTTTAGAAAAAAATGATATTAGAAACCTCAACATCATTTTTGAACACCTATCCATAGATACCCCACACGTTTAGGTTTGATGAAAAAAAATTTTTGAGTTTCAGTTCCAAGTATGGAGACCCCAAAAATGTATTGTTTTTTTTCTTTTTTTATGTAAAAATCTTAATGCGGTTCACAGAATACATCGACTGACCAAATTTCAACAGTATAGCTCTTATAGTTTCGGAAATAATTGGCTGTGACATACGGACGGACAGACAGACAGACAGACAGACAGACAGACAGACTTGACGAATCTATAAGGGTTCCGTTTTTTGCCATTTGGCTACGGAACCCTAAAAATATGTAATTCATACTTCGTACACAGATACTACTCAAAAGCTGTTAATTTGAAATTACAAAACTAACACTTTGGTCTTATTTATCGTTGCATGCAACGTTGATACAAACATTTATGTATTACTAGCTGACCTGGCGAATTTGGTGGCAAGTTCGTGATAGACCTGTGTCGGTTGCAACAGGCAAAAGTAGTAGCGCGATACGTTTCTCTGATCTGCACATCACACAGTCGTGAATTTAGGTGACGGTACACAATACCGTCAGTTCTAGTGCGTGACCAGGGGATGCATGGCTGATGGGAAGTTCAGTTGCGAGCGCACCCCAAGCCGAGGTACCTGCGGACCCCTCGGTATGCTTAAAAATTTACGCTTGCCCGGGTATTGGGGGATCTCTGCCCGGGTCGAACTTTAGTTCTCCCCCACTCGTGGGTTTATTAAGGTTACCAAAAATAATAATAACACAAAAAGAAACGGAACGGAAAACAAAAAAGACAACGAATCGGCAAGCTTAACGCACAATGTAACAGAGGTTAGGAAGGAGAAGAAGGGTATCCCCGTACGTAGTGTCCAAGTAGGCCGCGGCGGCACTCGGGCCGCCCGTTTCAGTAGGGCTCCCAGAAGTAAATCTGACTGCTGGGAGCCGAAGAAGATCGGGGCGTCTACGCTCCAAATCGGCAGCGGGCCCAAGTGGTGACTCCAAAATGAGTGAGCCCATGGATATAGGAGCGGGTGATAGGCGGAAGCGCAGTGCCTCCAAGGATGGAGAAGGCAACTCATCCCTGGAGAGGCGACCCCCCCACGAAGGTCATACGCACCGGGAGGTTGCGAACCCCGGTCCCTATGCACACCCCGGTCTCGACGCCGTCGGAATCCGTATTTTCTAATGCGGAGACCTACAGGCGTGTCCTGCTTAAGATTCGGGAGCCGGTGGAGGGAGACCCAAGTCCGTGCAGGAGAGGGCGAGAGCGGTGGTGGTCATAATCAATAAGGTGGCTGTCAAGTCAGTGAACCTTAAGGGCTGTTTTGTGAGGGTCCTTAAGGACTCCTCCTCTGCCTTCCGGGTCCCTGTGCGGGGATATGGCGCGCCTCCAGGAGGCCAACGCCCGTCTGACGGCCCAGGTGACTGCAGATCACACAGTTCGCCCAATTCCGGGCTGAGCAGACTCAGCAAGTGGCCTCGGCCCCGCCTGGGCCGTCCCAGGAAGGGGTTCCGGCCCCGGCCACGCCCGGGCCATCTCAGCTGGAGGCCCCGGCCCCGCCCGGGTCGTCTCGGGTAGAGGTCCCGGCCCCGCCCAGTCCGTTTCGGCTAGGGGCCCCGGCCCCGCCTGGTGCCTCTCGGCCCCTGCTGGCGGTGAGGTCCCTGACGCCCAGCTGCGCCAGGTCATCGCCGCAATGACGCGGCTGCTGGACGAACGTCTGGCTGGCCTGGAGGCGAGGTTTCCCCCAGCGCCCGTTGTACGCCCTCCGCTCGCGTCGCAGTGACCAAAGGCTGCAACAGCGCCGACCGCACTCCCCGTTGTGTCGTAGTGTCGTATGCGGCGGCGGCTTCGGCTCCGGCCCCTGCGGCTCCCATAAGATCGGGGAAAACGGGCCTAAAACGGCGATGAAGTCCGGAGCGGAGTTCCCACCGCTCCCCACTCCACCATCTCTGCCGTACCCCTCCACATCTGCCTCCGATGACCGTTGGCAGGTAGTGGGGGGGTCGAATTTGTCCCGAAAGCAGGCGAGAAAAACTGCTCAGAAGGCAGCCCAAGGCCCGCCTTCACCACCGGTGGCAATGGCCACCAAGAAGAAGGTGCAGCCGCCCAAAACAGCGGCTGTATTGGTGACCATATCGCTGGAGGTGGTCAGTGGCGGACTGACGTACGCGGCCCTTTTCCAAAAGGCCCGCAGTCTTGCCACTGAGTTCGGGACGGCAGGCACGAGCTTGCGCAAGTCCCAGACGGGAGCTCGAGTGCTCGAGTTCCCGGGGGCTGAAGGCGCAAGGTTGGCGGACGCCTTTGCGGAGAAGCTATGGGTTATGTTCGCAGCCGAGGATGGTGTCAGAGTCGCCAGGCCTACGAAGTGTGCGGAGTTGCGCATTTCGGGCCTGAACGATTCAGTGACGGCAGAGGATGTCCGCGTTGCAGTCGTGGAGAAGACGGACTGCAGTGCGGACAACGTCAGGGTCGGCACCATCCGCCCCGGACCAGGAGGCTGTGTGGATCAGCTGCCCCGTAGCGTCGCACAGAGGAGTATTTACTCAAAAAACCTGGCCTAAATTATTATACACAACATATCATGTGGACATGCATAATTAAACAACCAGAGACGATTTAAACCATTGTTTTAATAAAAAACAACATAATTATAATAATCACAAATTATTTTTGGGCAGATTCTTCGTTTGATTTTTGACGTTTGTATTTTTGATTTTGATTTTTGAGTAGTCGGTTCAATATATTATCTCTATTGCATTTGATTCTTTCAAATTTTCGAGAAAATTTTTGCATGTAAAGTCTAAAGTGTTTGTACTGGACTTCAGCAGCCTCCTCTGATAGTTGTCCAATTGGTAATTTATAATTTGAAATCACTGTAGCACCGTGCATTAAGATTGTTTTCCATCTCTTAGATGGAATTACTCGATTCACTTATACCTTTGTTGGACGGCCCGGTTCTCGACCGACCAATTGACGAATTTTATAGAGTTGCTTAGCCATTGTTCATTTTAAATCACAAAACGTTTATGATTATAACTTACAGCAGACCATTTTTTCTTAAATTCATTCTTAAATAAAACTTAAAAAATGTCTTAACCGGTCAACTTTACTACCGAGATACTTTGTCAATTCGTCCACCTACGTCAAAAGCTTTGCACGTCGCCCCCTCCCCCCCCCCCCCCCATAACAGCCCGAGCCCTCGATTACATGTCGGACAGCCTCAGCGAGGTGTTGGACGCTAGCCTGGCATCCGGGCGCTTCCCTGAGCGATGGAAGTGCGGGAAGCTGGTCCTGTTGCAGGAGCCGGGACGGCCTCCGGGACGCCCCCCCCCCCCCCCGGGCTGGGCGTAATTTGTTACGCCGATGACTAGATGGCGTTGTGTGTAATATTTCCGAAATATTTATTTATTATAAAAAAATATACATTAAATGTTGTCCCTTGTCCCATGGGACGTATTCACCCATAGTATTCAGCGCAGTAAAAAGCGACGATTGTGGGTACGCGTCCATTGGCACGCCGGACGCACCGCACCTACGATGGCATGTACGGCACGCAAAGGATTGAATTGCCTTGCTAAAAAATGCCGGCGTTCGGTGCGGTGCAATAGTGGACGCAGCACTATGTGAAATCATACAAAGCAAAATCAAATCCGTTACGTGCCGTGCCTGCGGTGCGTCCGGCGCGGGCCAATGGACGCGTACCTTATAACGCCTCAACCGTGGGTTTGTTATTTTTCTCTGACATTGATGATAACGTCCGTATCAAAGCGATCTTCTTAGGTTTGGTAGTAAACTTAACACTTGTAAAGACAGTGCGTTAGAGTGAGGAGGTGTATTTTTATTTATTGTTTCCGATAACAGTACCGTGCTTAAATATCCTTCACTAACTCCACTTTAAAAATGCCAAAATTAGCCGATTCCGGTAAGATACCTTTTTTTCTCTATTATTATAAATACTTTATGTAATATTAAAAATTATTGAAAATAAAAATTCACAAAATGAATTGTTATTTAAGATAAAAAAATAAACATTTGAAATAGCAGTCCAGTGAACATGCAATGTTTTGTTACACAACTAACCCAAGAACGCTTTAAATGGACAAAACTTTGTAAAATATTTTCTGCAGACGGAATTACTTAAATACATTTCTAATCTCAAAAACACATTTTTAAAAGTGTTATTTAAAAGAAATATAAATTGAAGCCTTTTCAGATTCGGGGAGAATTTCGCAATCTTAACTATGGATATATACCATTCTCAAAAACCTATTTTTAATTAATAGTGGAGATGATTTGTACATTTTTTCTATTTGATATAAATCACAATTTTTATTAATATGCATTTTTTCATATTATTATTATAGCCTCTTTATTTCTATATTGACAATTACAATACATTTCATTGAAAAAAAAATTACATAACAGGTAAATCAGTAATCATAAGTACATATTATATTCATGCATAATCTAAGTAAATGATCCCATTAATATCACTCCAATTACCTAGCATTAACATGATTAATAAAAATAAAATATATATATATATATATATATATATATATATTGTCTAAATATTTAAAAATTGATTAATTAATTGGTAAATTTAATTTTTTTGTACAAATTCATAACTTTTCTTAGTTTTAATTGATTTCTTTTAATTTATTTCAATAAGGACCCCTCAACGGGTAAAGGCCTCCTCCATTTTGCTCCACGCCTGTCTATTTTTTGCTTTTGTGAACCAGTTTTCATCAGCTTTCCTAATTAACTCATCAACCCATTTTCCTCTTGGTCTATTATTATTTATTCATATTATTATTAAGGTAAATTCAAATTGTTATCAAGAATACAAAGGTACAAGAATGAACGTAACTGAGATTGATCGCACAATAATCACATCGAAGTTAAACTATTTACACAGTAACCCAATTATTTATTTTACACTAATAGATCTTTACACTAAATTATTATTACACTACTTTGTTAGAAAAAACTTGGCAATTAATTTTGATTACTTCATAAATATTTTAAACATGTTTACAAAGTATTTACAATCTTTACAAAGTTGTGCTTTGTAAAGATTGCAAAACATCATTTATGTTATAGTTAAGTTATAAAAGTAAGAAATTCAACATATGCCATTAATTTTTGTCATTTTACTACTTACATTAGTTAACTTTTGGGAAAAATTCATTCACTTAAATGAAACAGTGTAACATTTGACTGACTTGTTGGTCTAGTGGTTGGCGTATGCGGCTGCTGATCGATAGGTCTCGGGTTCGATTCCCGGGTCGGACCACAAATATTTGTGTGATCCACAAATATTTGTTTCGGAGTCTGGGTGTTTTTCTATTCTGGGTGTTTTTACAAAAAAAACAAGTATGTTATGTATTTATATCAGTTGTTTAGTACCCATAACACAAGCTATGCTTAATTTGGGACTAGATGACGTTGAGTGTAAGATGTCCGAAATATTTATGTATTTATAAACTATATTTGCTGTCGGTGAAATAATGATTCTTCCCCAGTATATAATCTTATTTTTTTTTTTTATCTACTCACATATTATGCCACAATATATTTATATAAAGGAAAAAGGTGATATGGCGAAGCTAGTCTTAATGAAAGTATCTAAAATTACTTTTTATTTAATCAACTATCTGTTAGTAAAAGTTCCTTCAAATCGGTATAAGGGTTCTGGAGAGTAGCCGGAACAAACAGACAGACAGCAGACGGTCAAAAATAATAAATAAAACATTTTTTTTTGTGAAATACTCTTTACTTTCATTTACATTTAGTAAAAAGACAATAATTTGAAATCATCATCATCATCATCATCATCATCAGCCTATATCAGTCCACTGCTGGACATAGGCCTCTCCCATTGCACACCACTTTGATCGATTTTGGGCTTCTCGCATCCAGCTCCTGCCAGCCATCTTGCGCAAATCATCACTCCACCTGGCCTGTGGGCGTCCTACACTACGTTTGCCGAGACGCGGTCTCTACTCCAGAACTCTTCTACCCCAACGGTCATCAGTTCTGCGGCTAATATGGTCAGCCCATTGCCACTTTGAAATCATACGTCAGTTTTATTTCTACTAGACCCAGAAAGCACAGTAAATGATTAACAACGATCCTAAAATGGATTTGATTATACGATCGTAAAATCTCTGTCGAGTGTCCTAATTAGACACGAATTGCGCAGTTTAATTAAAAAAAAAATGTTCAATAATTCAAATATTCATAGAACTGGTTTCTAAATTAAAAAGTTGCATCATATGATGTGAACTTATTTCAAAGATATATCATCTGCCTGCACCTATCCCAATTTCATTTAGAGTCTTCCATTCTTATCTGTGTTCTTCAATATTTATGGCGCATACAAACTTTTGGTCCGACCCGGCAATTGAACCCGAAACCTCAAGCACAGCAGTTTAATACTTACCACTGAAAAATCGGCTTAAATAGACTTAGGGACTTCAATTTGCAAGTGATGGTTTTTTGCCGGATATAGCTTCTATTAGTCATTATTATATACAAAAATAACACCCGAGTTAATTTTGCTCAAAAATGAAGGAACTATAATTTATTTACAAAAAAATTGTATGAAGCTAGTATGAAAAATCTAATTATCTCTTAAACGGATTGACGGATTGATTATAGTGCTAATTATTTATGATTTTTCTGTTACCGATTTGCCGAAAAATATTATGCCGTTTTTTTTTTTAAAAATTGTCATTTTTTTTTTTTTAATTTTTACATATGAAACGGTTCCTTTTAGTATTTATGTTGAAGAACACCGACTTATAACAACACGTAACATAAAATAGCATCACTCATATATCTCCGAAAGAGTTGGGAGAAGTTTTTAGTACACCCACACGTAGACGACTGTGTTTGAGCTAGATATTTATCAACACAAAATGAACATCGATGTAATAAAATATAAAGTTTATGCCCGCAATATGACTGGTACATGTCGCCAACTGTACATAAATTATTTATACACGGGGCTGACATAATCCAAAGAAATGATATTGTGCTGACTCTCAGGGAAGAAGCCTCAGAGTCTCGAAACAAAGATTTCAGGAGGTTCCGGGAACATCATTCGCGGAAAAAAAAACAGGCAAGAATTCAATCAAGATATCTTAAATATGCTTGTTGTTTCTTCATATCCTTTACTAAGTTTTTGAAATTGAAAGTTGAAATTTATATGTACATGTTTAACAACATACATAATATATGTATATGCACACATACATACATACATTTAAGTATACATAGATTTGTATTATTGTATAGGTACTTTCAATGGTAAAAAAGACAATTTCTTTTGAGTATACACATATTTATAAGTATCCTTATGACATAGTTAAATGTATGACAAGAAATATTTTAGATTTCAAATATATTTTCATAATTTACCCAAAGAAAAAATCCCCTAAGTGCGAGTCGGACATGCGCAGGAAGGGTGCCGGACTTATACATTCAATCTATACATTTCAAGCCTCTAACCGTTATTAATAGCGAGCAAAAAATATGAAAAAATTTCACGTCCCGTTCAAAATTCTTTTTCAGTATTAATTTTCATTGCGACAACAACAATATGTATTGATATCAGTTGACTAGTACCCATAGCACAAGCTTTGCTTAGTATGGGACTAGTTGATGTTGTGTGTCAGATGTACAAAAGATTTATTTATTGTTATTACTTAAAATAACAACTGTCTAGCCATTACGGTTCATGAGATACAGGGTCCCCTTTAACTCTTTTGGTACGGCACCCTAAAATTACTTTTCCTCAAAAAAATCTTAAATCAGTGAAAGTATCATGTTCAAAAAACATACAAACAACAGCATGCTGTAAAATTTTCTTTCAGCAAGCTTATTGCTCTGCAAATGTGTTATGCATAGCAACTTGTGAAGTTTTGACAGGAGATAAACAGTGATACATTTAAACATCTACGATATAATGTATTTGTTGCTGGTGCTGGTGCAGGTATGTGTTGTAGGTGCAATGCGAATGTAAAAAAACTTTTTTTCAGCTCCTTATGTGGCCGCAGCAGTCTCCACAGTTGGTGTAATAGGAGGTGCTTATAATGCCTATCAGTTATACCAAAAAAACAAAAGGAATAGATTGCCATCACCCGAGGAATGGATACACGTTGGATTTCTGAAACAAATATATGCATACCCAATAAAATCATGTGCGCCGTTTCCACTTAAGCAGGCTGAATGTTCGATGCTGGGTTTGAGAGATGGTTGGCTACGTGACAGGTAACTATGACTTTTTTATTTTAGTATTTGGTATTCTGAATCACAAATTGAATAAATTTTAGTTTCTGTAGTAAGTTTAGTAGTCTTCTATTGCGTAATGTTATACAGCGGTAGCAAATTACCAATAAGAAGGTAATAGTTAGCAAACCGTATATGGTAGCCATATACTTTCGTGAACTTTTCAAGGAGTACAAGTCTTTCATACATTATTTTTGTGAAACTTGAATCACAGCGCAACGGAAGAACCAAATGTGATATCTTGGTAGCTTTATAATTAAATAATTATCATGTATTCCTAATTACAAATGGGATTAGTTAGGGGCTGACCTTGCCAACGTTTATAAAATATGGACGGACCACGGTGGATGTGGACGTGATTGATGTTGAGAAGTTGTACATGTTAATCAGCATGAGAACTTTAATAAATATTTCGATGTGTCTTCATAAGATCACACTGAAGTGTGTTTATGTTATTTTGTTTGTGGAAATCGCCTCATAAAAATACCTACATAGTATTGTTTTGTCACTTTCTGTGTAACGTTTATTTTGTGCCAGTATGGAGACCAAATAATAATAAAAATAATTTTCTGATTCATTAATCAAGCAATAAATATATTTATATAACCTTTTTTCAGAATATTAATGATCATAGACAATGACGACAATAATTTAGTAACAGCCGTATCTTATCCAGAAATGTTAAAAATAAAGACAACTTTCAGCAAGGCTATAGTGACATTGCAACATCCCAAAATGGATCCTTTCGATATTAACTTAGCTGAGGTATTTTATTATATTTTATGAAGCTCAATAACGAATTGTTAGAAATGAAGAACTCTTATTTATCTTTAAAACAAATATAATCTCCTCTTTTTCATATAATTATATGTGACAGACAAATACATTTTTCTTTTTCCTAGGATGGCTATCGCTTGCTGGCCAGTGATCCAAAAAAACCCAACAAGCCTCCTTTTCCTTTTCTTCCTTTTATAATAACTCGATGGTGTTGCCAACAGAATGAATTAATTTTATTCTAAACTAGCTTGAAATTTTATTATAAATGACAAATAACTTTACTTTTACAGTACAGTACAGTAATTTAATTTTACTCGCTTTGTTTGCGTTGCTATTTAGGTTATTATGTAGTACAAAATAAGCATCACATATATGACATATTATAATTATGTAGCAATTTTATTAAGTCCCAATGAATTTTAGGTAATACTGATGAACAAGCTTGTGGACACAAACGTATGGACAGCACCCGTGACAGTTTTCGATTGTGGAGAGGAAGCTAATAAATGGATTACCAAGTGAGTATATTTCAGAATATTATTCAAACAACCACATTTTATATGCCTGCACGCAGTGGACTAAGGCTATTCACACACTGCACCGCGCTACGACGCGTAGCGCGGAGCGGCAGATTTTAATATTGTATGCAAGTACATCGATTAGTATAGAAAACACGCCAGGTCCAACACACCGAACACGCGCCTAGGCGCGTGAGCGCGTGCGGCTAGCACATTCGGGATTGGCTGCAATGGCTGCCCTGCGCCCACGCGCGTGTTCGCGTCGCCAGTGTGTGAAGTCCCTAAGCAGCCTATACCTACTGCTGATGTTGATGTTCAAAAAACTATATTCTAACTATAGCGAAAAATTTGGGTAATAAGTGAATGTTTTCGTTAAAATATAATTGATAGTTATTTAGATATTGTATGTATGCATATCATTGGTATGTATGTATTTATGTTATAATATGTGTCTGTATATGTATGTGTGTATGTGTACATGTAAGAAGATATATAATATGAGTCTCAGGATATATTCATTAGAAGATTACAATTTTTCAAAATTTATTGCACCGTCAACTATTGTCTTTCCAAATCATTTTAATCCATCCTAAGGGCTTTCACCCACTGGCCACGCGCTCACGCGCGTGGGCGCGTGGCAGCAGATCACGCGCGCGGCGACGGTGGAGCAGATCTGCCCGTTCGAGCAGATTCTACCGCGCCTACGCGCCTGCCGACTTTGTCGCCAAATTGCTGGGCGTTGTTCAATTTCAAATATAAATGTATCCGTGTCCAGATCCATCGTGAACAAGTCCTTATAGCACGAAAACAGGCGCGATACTTCGTTCAATTTCGTATATAAATGTGTTTACTGCTGCGGCCCGCCACGCCTAAGCGCGCGGTGGCAGAATCTGCCCGCGGCACGCGCTCACGCGCCTAAGGGACTTCACACACTGGCCACGCGCCCAGGCGCGTGAGCGCGTGCCGCGGGCAGATTCTGCCACCGCGCGCTTGGTCGGGGCGGGCCGCAGCAGTAAACACATTTATATACGAAATTGAACGAAGTATCGCGCCTGTTTTCGTGCTATAAGGACTTGTTCACGATGGATCTGGACACGGATACATTTATATTTGAAATTGAACAACGCCCAGCAATTTGGCGACAAAGCCGGCAGGCGCGTAGGCGCGGTAGAATCTGCTCGAACGGGCAGATCTGCTCCACCGTCACCGCGCGCGTGATCTGCTGCCACGCGCCCACGCGCGTGAGCGCGTGGCCAGTGGGTGAAAGCCCTAAGGTTGCCTGGAAGAGATTGATTTTTGTACATTAAATGTAAGTGTTTTCTGTTCTGTATTGTGAATCTGAGTTTTCTATCTATCTATCTATATATATTCCCCCTAAAGAAGACCATCTCACACACATACTCGACATAGCCTTTTCTTGCATATCTTATTTATTTATGTATTGCTGATAAACTTGGCCCTTTCCTTTCAACCGAAACCAAGAATTCGCTAATATGCTCATGTTTGTTTTTTGTGAGCTTACATTCGCAAAAATAGTAAAGTCTATCACCTTAAAAATTGCACATTTTTATCATTTTAAATACAAGAATATCAATCTTGTTTTTATATTTCAAGTTGCCACTTCAACGCCTAGCGAAAAAGAAATAAAATATTTATATGTGTATATATTTATTTATACTCTGTCCATTTCTTTATTAACTTTTTGATAGTTCAATAAATTTCGAAATTAGTGACGCCCTCACACGTCACCGATTCGATTTGAAATCAAAATCAATGGATATAATATTCTTTAAGTCAGTGTTGTAAATAAATAAAGCGGCCAAGTGCGAGTCGGACTCGCCCATGAAAGGTTCCGTAGCAGCAAGTAACATCATATAAAAGTTTTTGTAGTTCGTTGTAACTTTCATCGATGTTTTAATAATAGTGTTTTGCTTGAAAGTAATGTTAATTGCGGTATATGATTTATGACGTATTAAAAAAAACTACTTACTCGATCTCGTTCAAACCAATTTTCCTTTCAAGTTTGCATAGTAATGTACATCATACATTTTTTTTTTTTTTAGTTTAATTTAGATTTTCTTTATTTTAAGTTTGAACTTAGATTCCAAAATTTCGACTTAATTCCTTGCAAATAATCAATCTTGAAGTCATACTATTTTACTTTCCTTTTTATTTTATTAAATTTACCAAAGCAATACTTACCTGAAGTCAAATTATTTTGATCATAATAATATGATAGATTATTTTATGGGGGGATGCCAGCCAGGGATGTAAGGGGGCGAAACACAATCTATCGCTTCAAGCCAACCTCACCTGCTCGTGGTACATCCTGCTGAATGACGAACGAGGCTCTGGCGACCGGCCGATGGCGGTATACCCATCCTAACAGGCGTAGCTAAATCAAACAGGCCGGTGACGGGCAGCAGCGTCATCGGTACAACAAGCTATGCCCTGCGATCACCAACCCGCCTGCCCAGCGTGGTGATTAAGGGCATTAACCTCCATGCGTAAGCACCAAAAGCCACGGCCCCCAGTTCCCGGTAGTCCCGCTATTCCTGGTCATGGTGGCGACCACGGTTACGGCGGGACAGGGGGTGCTAAGAATCTCCGGGTTACGGAAGGCCACCACAAAAGACTGACCCTGGCAACATTTAATGGCCGCACATTACGGCTAGACTCGCATCTAGCACAACTCGAGGTGGAACTTGGGAAGATTAGATGGCATATCTTGGGGTTATGCGAAGTCCGAAGAGAGGGGGAGGACACCATAACCCTCGACTCAGGCCATCTTATGTACTTCCGTGAGGGAGACCAACAATCCCAAGGTGGCGTTGGGTTTCTGGTTAACAAGTCCCTTTCTAACAACGTTGTAGAAATGTCTAGTGTGTCGAACAGGGTAGCGTACCTCATAATCAAGCTCACCGAGAGATATTACTTGAAGGTAGTGCAAGTGTACGCACCGACCTCGACCCACTCGGACGATGAAGTGGAAGATATGTTCGATGATATATCGAGGGCCCTCCACTTCACGACAAAAACCCACTACAACGTTGTTATGGGTGACTTTAACGCCAAAGTGGGAGTACAAAATTGCAGCGAATCGGTAATAGGATCCCATGGGTTTGGAAGCAGGAATCATAGGGGGCAAATGCTCGTTAACTTCCTCGAACGAGAGGGGTTGTTCTTGATGAACTCTTTCTTTCAAAAACGGCCCCAAAGGAAGTGGACGTGGCGGAGCCCCGACGCTATGACCAAAAATGAGATTGATTTCATCATGACGGACAAAAAGCATATATTCAGAGACGTCTCAGTGCTTAACAGGTTTAATACCAGCAGTGATCACCGACTTGTCCGAGGCTCTCTGAATATCGACTTCAAGGCTGAACGTGTCCGCTTGATGAGATCTAGGCTCCGACCAACTCTGCTCCAAGCCACGATGGGTTCTGAAAAATTCCAGTCAAATCTGGAAAACCGATTTGCTGCCATGGAAACCACAAGAGACGTTGACCAGAAACTCCATAATGTGGTTCGGATCATCAGGGAAGAAGGTTCGAGATTTTGTAAAATGCAGCGTCAGAGCGGGAAGACAAAGCTTTCAGAGGGGACTCTTAGGTTAATGAAGGAACGACGTGAGAACCCACCTGTCACTTCGTTAGGAAAACGGACTCTGAACCGAGAGATCAGCAAGCGTGTAAGACATGACCTCCGATGCTCCAATACTCTTTTTATTGAAAGAGCGATCGAGCTGAATCGGGGGTCAAAAGTGTTCGCGCAATCTCTCGGAAGAAGCCACCTGACGAAGTTGACCACAGCAAGTGGAGTAGTCGTTACTTCCAAGCCGGCCATCCTCTCGGAAGTGGAAGGCTTCTATAGCGGTTTGTACGCTTCGCACGCATCTCGACCTGATCCCGAAAATGAGGATCCTAGAGCCAAATTAACACGCCACTACACCGAAGATCTGCCAGAACTCAGCATTGACGAAATCGAGATGGCTCTTGGACAGCTGAAAAATGGAAAAGCCCCGGGAGAGGATGGCATTACAACAGAGTTGTTGAAAGCTGGAGGTAAGCCCGTACTGAGGGAGCTCCAAAAGCTTTTCAACGCTGTCCTGTTCGAAGGGAGAACTCCAGAGGCGTGGAGTAGAAGTGTGGTCATTTTGTTTTTCAAAAAGGGTGACAAGACCAGGTTGAAGAACTATCGACCCATTTCCCTCTTAAGCCACGTCTATAAGCTGTTTTCAAGAGTCATCACGAACCGTCTTGCGCGAAGACTCGACGAATTCCAACCACCGGAGCAGGCTGGGTTTCGGAGCGGATATGGCACCATAGACCACATCCACACAGTGCGGCAGATTATTCAAAAGACCGAAGAATATAATCAGCCCCTGTGTCTAGCATTTGTGGACTATGAGAAGGCCTTTGACTCGATCGGGATCTGGTCTGTTCTGGAGTCCCTGCAGCGCTGCCAAGTAGACTGGCGATACATCCAAGTGTTGAGATGTGTCTACGAGGCCGCCACCATGTCCGTCCAAGTACAGAATCAGCAAACAAGGCCCATACCATTGCATCGAGGAGTGAGACAAGGGGATGTTATTTCCCCGAAATTGTTCACAAATGCAATGGAGGACTTGTTCAAGACGCTGCACTGGAAAGGACGTGGCATAAACATCAATGGTGAACACATCTCACACTTGCGATTTGCAGACGACATCGTCATCATGGCGGAGACGCTGCAGGACCTACAACAGATGCTGAATGATCTGGCTGACTCTTCTGTACGCATCGGCCTACGGCTGAACTTGGACAAAACCAAGGTCATGTTCAACGAACATGTACTGCCGGAACCGGTTGCGATACACGGTACCGTTCTCGAAGTTGTTCAAAAATATGTGTACCTCGGGCAGACTTTGCAGTTGGGTAGAAACAACTTCGAGGACGAGGTGAACAGGAGAATTCAGCTGGGTTGGGCGGCGTTTGGGAAGCTTCGTCGGGTCTTCTCATCATCGATCCCACAGTGCCTAAAGACGAAAGTCTTCAACCAGTGCGTCCTACCCGTCATGACATACGGAGCCGAAACGTGGACACTCACGGCACGGCTGGTCCACAAATTCAAAGTCACGCAGCGTGCTATGGAGAGGGCTATGCTCGGAGTTTCTCTCAGAGATCGTGTTAGAAACGAGGTAATCCGGCAGAGAACTAAAGTGATCGACATAGCCCACAGGATAAGCAAGCTGAAGTGGCAATGGGCTGGCCATATTAGCCGCAGGACCGACAACCGTTGGGGTAAACGTGTTCTTGAGTGGAGACCGCGTCTCGGCAAACGTAGTGTAGGACGTCCACAGGCCAGGTGGAGTGATGATTTGCGCAAGACGGCTGGCAGGAGCTGGATGCGAGTCGCCGAGGATCGAACTGAGTGGCGTGCAATTGGAGAGGCCTATGTCCAGCAGTGGACTGCGATAGGCTGATGATGATGATGTTGATTTCAAGAACTGTTTTATAGTTTGTTGTTTTTAACCATGCAGAAGCCACTTCCCTACCCGTCTATAAAGTACGACATTACTGTAGTACATTGAGCGGTGTGAATAAAAACGAGTAGGACAAGTAAATACTTGAACATATCAAAATAACAAGTAAATGCCAAAATTGAAGTGAATAAAACAAGTATTTACTCTTACTCGCGAGTAAATACTTGAGAGGCTAGTAAAACCCGGAAAAATGCCAATTTTGGTGTGAATAAACGCAAGTAAATACTTCTGTAGCAAGTAAATACTTGTCTATTCGCAAGTCAACCCGACCCCAGACTTGCAGTCGTACTTGTACACGAAAAATGGCTGCATTTATGAACCTGCGTGGTGTGAAACGTTTTAAAGACCGGCGTGATATAAGTCCCGATCTATCTAAGGAACTATTACGGTTTGAGAGCGAAAACGTAGATTTTCTCACTTCGCACTTTCTTGATGAAAACACTGATGCAAGGCGTGGAGGATTGACGGGGAGTCAAGTTTAGCGGCGAAAACAGAACAAGCCACAACAGGAAATGATGCCTAGTTTGTGTGGCGCTACAAGTATTTACTTGCCTTTTTTGTGAATTCAGTTGTCTCGCGAGTAAATACTTGCTAGTATACCCTCGGGTTGACGAGTACACGGTCACAAGTAAACTCGACGCTTTATTCACATCGATTTACATGGAGTTTAAATACTCGTTACACTTCACTTGTAAGGTGTGAATAAAAACGAGTACGACGAGTATTTACGTCGTACTCGTTTTTATTCACACCGCTCATTATTACGAAAAAACAATAAACGAATGGATAAAGTATAAAGAAACTATCCATCATAATTCGATATTTAAATATGTAAATCGCCATATTATTTTAATGGCGAAACTAAAAAGTTCCAATAATACAATGCTATCTAACTACGCGTAAACATAAAGCATCACGGATAACTAACCGCTATACTCGTAAATTTTTAAATGAATTTATTTTTAAATGAAACAAATTAAAATACTAAAGAAACATGACATATTATTATGTGACATTTTTTTTAGTTTATATGGGACTATTTTTAAAAACGTTATAATTCAAATACAACCATTTGTACTCCAAAATACAGAATGTTATCATTTAGGTGTCTCAGGTACGAATTTGCTCAAAATCACTACTCATCTCTAGATCGTGAACGCCCCTGTTCAATTATTATTTCTCTAGCGCCCTTTAGAAAGCGGTTTTCCTGAACATTGCTGCGCTCGTGTACACCGCACACCCTGCACTATGAGGCGGTTCACACACTGCTCCGCGCCCCGTCGCGTAGCGCGGAGTGGCAGATTTCAATATTGGATGCAAGTACATCGATTAGTATAGAAAACATGCCAGGTCCAACACACCGAAAATGCGCCACGGCGCGGGAGCGCGTCCCGCTAGAAGATTCTGCCGCCAGGCGCGTGGGCGCGGGGCGGACCGCAGCAGTGAACACACTGCGCTCTGCGGTATCGCGCCTGTTATCGTGCTGTATGGACATGTTCACGATGGATCTGGACACGGATATATTCATATACGAAATTGAACCACGCCCAGCAATTTAGGATATGAAATGCAAAGAATACAGAAGACGACGACCAAATGGAAAGTAACGTTTAGTTTGGTGCGGGCCGCGCACAAAGCCGTCAGGTGCGGAGGCGCGGTAAAATCTGTTCGAAGCTCTTCTCCTCCGTCGCCACGCTCGATATATACTGCCCCGCGCCTAAGCGCCTGGCCGCGCCGCCAGTGTGTGAATCGCCTAAGTAAATACTGTCCCTGTCTCTGTTTTTTTTTTTTTTTCTTTTTTTTTTTCTTTTTTTTTTTTTCACATCATCTAGTCCCAATTAAATAGCAAAACACTATAGTACGCGTGCCATTTGGAAGATTTGTTTATGGATTTTGTTATTTGGTTGATGGGTTTTTGAGACTGTAGCTATCCTTGTAAATTACTGCATTAATCTTTTTATCAGTCGCTCCTTTGATTATAAACATGTCTAGGTAGAGAGTTCGAGCGTCTAAACATCCAAAAAAAAATAGTTAGAGACTAAGCTCGTCGCGGCCGATCACACACACTCATTGTACGATAAACACGTATCGAGTGGCGTATAAAAATTACGTTTTACATGATAAAAGTGTGCAGGAATTACCTAGGACGATTGAAATCAAATAAACATATAGTTATTTAAAGTTTATTTACCTATCATCGGTAAATAAACTTTAAATAACTATATTGTAAAGAAACAATTAAATTAACTCAGTGAAATTTTATCAAAAGTTCTACCACCATTTAGACGGAATATTTACAGGGTAGCCTGGTAATTGGGGTGTGCGGTCTGGAACCTCCACGTGGTGCACTCTGGGCAACGGCGACGGCAGCGCCTCTTTACCGGCCAAGGTGGAAATGCCCTTCTGAGGGTAGTTTCAAGACTTTCCACATGTCCCTCCGTTTAGCGGAGGGCGTAGTGGAGAGTTGTCTATGGGGCGGGCGAGTCATCCATCACTGGCTCTGTCCAGAGTTGGCGGACATTGATCTGATGCAGATCACCGCCCGGCCGCATCGTAAGCCTGATTGGCAACAGTCAGGAACGACGGCTCTTTGAGGGCTATGAGGAAGGCAACCTCTATAAAAAACCTCGGGGCGGACCGACCCGGTCTGATGCAGACCCTGTCCGGCCGAACCGTAATCCTGAATGGACAGGACCGGTGGGTCTCCGGACCCGCGAGGATGTAAACCTCTATAAAAAACCCTAAGCTCACGCTCTGACGCCTGGCAATGGGCTGAGTCGCTGGAAGGAGTCCAGTGCTAAGGGCGTCATGTTATGTCGGAGGACGATAAACTCAATATTTTATGGCATGGGCAAACATAAGGAAATACCTACCCAGGAGGGTCCCGGACGCATTGCGCCTGGGGAGTCCCTCCCGGAGCCAAACGGTTCCGGCAGCTCCCAATCGTATTCTGGGAGGAGCAACCAATGCCAAACCCGCCCGTCGCCGAGCGGTAAATCCGGTGACCAAAACAACGCGGAGGACGCGCAAAGACGTGAGGCAGTGTTGGATTCCGACACTGCCTCAGAAAGAAGTGGGGCAAGTACCCCATTGTTATCTGCTGCAGAGCAGTACAAGCGAGGTACTGCAAAACGAAAAAGGCGTCAGCCCCAGTTAGAAGACCCCAATAAGCAGGAGTCCGTCTCCAGTGATGAAGGCAGGGTGACTAAAGTGCCTACAAGTCGCCGAGGGGCTCGTGCGGAGGCCGGCCTCCCAAGACTGGAAGGGTCGTCCAGGCAAGATCATCTGTACGATGTGCGGAAGCAAAGAGGGCCGAGGGTGAGCTTTTGCTAAAGGCTCTCTCTGAGAAGGTCGCCACTGACAAAATGGCCACCACGGACGCTGGATGTGGTGAAGACGACCTGGAGGAGCTACGACGCAAGGTTGGGAACCCTGTAAAACGGATCGAGGAAGCAATTGGCGTAACCGATTGCTTACTTCAGACGTCTCGAGGACAAGGGCCAGAACAGGAGGCACGATACTCATACAATCCATTGTTGAGGCAGGAAGACTTCTCGTGGCCGAGAACAAAGCCCACGAAAGAGAGAGAGCCCGTCTCAAATCGGACCTTGCCGCAGCCAAGGAGAGGGCGTCGGGCTCTCCTAGTGCCAGAACTAGTCCCGGAGCTAGTGCCGCGCTTGAGACAGTGACATCGGTGGCAACGTCCTCCCGGGAGCAACCTGATGTGGTACGGCTTTTGACCGAAATGGAAGTTGAAAGCGCTCACCGTCGCCCACCTGTCTCAACGCAAAAGACGACATACGCGGCCATGGCTAAAGCCGGCGCAATAGGCCCTCCAGCAGTTAGAGTGGCCAGACCAGGGCCCGCACAAGAAAAGAAGACCACCCAGGGGAAAGAAAAGGGCAACACGAATCCAACCCCGACCCCTGTTCCTGCCCCGGCTGACACTGCACAGCCCCCTTTGGAAGAGGGCTGGATGGTAGCCGGGGATAAAAGGAAGAAGCAGAAGGCTGCTAAAAAAGCAGCCAAAAAGGCCAGAAGGGCTGCCGTCTCTGTGTCGGGAGCACCAAAGAAACTCCGTACACCTCGATCTACAGCCGTTGTAGTCACCCTGACGTCGGAGGCAGTGGAAAGAGGCCTGGGGTACGCCGAGGTCTTGGCAAAAGTCAAGGCCAAAGTAGACCTCAAGGCCTTAGAGATACCGGGCGTCCGGTGTAAAAATACACGGACGGGAGCCCGACTCCTAGAGGTTCCCGGCGCCACCAGTGGCCCCAAAGCCGATGCCCTAGCGGCAAAAATAAGGGAGTCACTGGATACAGCTGACGTCCGAGTGTCCAGGCCTACTAAATGCGCCGAAGTACGCGTCACAGGCCTGGACGAGTCTGTCACTGCGGACGAGCTCAGGCTCGCCATTGTAAAGGTCGGGGGCTGTCCCCTGGACAATGTGAAGGCCGGAGCAATACGCTTCGGTCCCACTGGACAGGGGACAGCAGTCGTCAGCTGCCCTATAGCGGCGGCTCAAAAGGTCGTAGACGGACGTACCCTCCTGGTTGGAGATTTCCTAAGGGCGCAGGCACGACTCCTGCCGGCCCGACCGGCAAGGTGCTTTCGGTGTCTGTCGGTTGGACATGTGGGGGTCCAATGTACGTCAGAGGTCACCATAGGCGACCTCTGCTTTCGCTGTGGCCAACCCGGTCATAAGGCGGGTGACTGCAATGCTCCGCTGCGTTGCTTTAAGTGCGCAGCGGGGGGCAAACCGGCAAATCATAGAGTTGGTAGTAAGGCCTGCGTCGACTCGGGACCGAAACCGGGGGGTCAGCCTTCTTCCTCCACACTACCGTTGGAGACGGAAGGTGCCGCTAGTGAGCGGCAAAGTTCGCAGCGGGATGTGGAAATGTGAATCTAATAATGGATTCACATCTTCGTATTCTACAGGTGAACGTTGGCCACGGTGCCGTTGCTCAGGACCTTCTGCTCCAGAGCATGGCACAGTGGTCCATCCACATCGCTGCTGTCGCCGAGCCCTACGTCCATGGGTTTCTCGGGTCTGCCTGGGAGACCGACTTAGATGGCTCGGCGGCACTAGTGCACGGCACCGCTGCCGGCACCCCCCCATTTGCCGTGGTTGCGAGGGAACGGGGTTGCATAGCGGCAGTGGTTGGGAATATAGCGGTCGTGTGTAATACGCGGCGTATTTCACGCCAAACCGAGACATAATTGAGTACGAGCAATGGCTCGCTCAGTTGGCCGTCGTCGTCGATGCCTGTCGCCCCCACCCGGTTCTTGTGCTCGGTGACTTTAACGCCTGGTCGGAGGCCTGGGGTTCCCAGCGCACAAATCAAAGGGGGAGGGCATTAGAAAACTGGGCCGAAAGATCAGGCCTAGTTGTCCTGAACAGGGGAGTCGAACCTACGTTCGTAACGGCGAGGGGCAGCTCGATCGTGGACATCTCGTTCGCGTGCCCCTTGCTATCGCGTCGTGTTCAGGGCTGGCGCGTCGTTGTGGGGGAGGAGACAGGTTCGGATCACCGATACATTCGGTTTGATGTCTCCGCTCCCACAGGTGGCGCGCCGGTCAGACCGACTCCACCTGAGCCACGCTGGGCGCTCAAGCGCTTAGATCGGGAACACGTCTTGGAAGCCGCCATAGTTGAAGCCTGGGCACCGGAAATCGCAGGACTGCGACAGGCTTGCGTGGCCGCGCGCCGCCAGTGGTCTAGGTTCCGCAGAAGGCGTCGCCGTCCCGAGGATGCAGCAGCCCAAGAGGCGGAGCTATTAGCGGAATACAAGGTAGCCAAAAGGACTCTTCAGGCAGCGATAAAGCGCTCTAAGATTGAGGCTCGCCGAGAGTTGCTGAAGACACTGGAGCGAGACCCGTGGGGACGCCCCTACCGTATGGTTAGAGGCAAGATGCGCCCATGGGCTCCGCCACTGACCCGATGTCTTCAGCCAGAGCTGCTTGAGGGGATCGTTGGCTCCTTGTTCCCAACGCGAGTGGTGGAGCACACCGCACCACATATGGCTCCGCTTCCAGCTCTTGAGTCGCTTAGCGTGGATGACGACGACGTGCCTGAGGTCACTTGGGTAGAACTTGCGCTGGCGGTGAAACGGCTAAAAACCAAAAACACCACCCCAGGACCCGATGGCATTCCAGGCCGAGTATGGGTCCTGACTCTACATGACGAGGCGCCGGTTCTCGAGCCCCGACTGAGAGGGTTATTCACCGCATGTCTTGAGCAGGGCCAGTTTCCGAAATTGTGGAAGATGGGGAAACTGGTCCTCATCCGAAAGGAAGGCCGCCCGGCGGACTCACCATCTGCCTACCGGCCTATAGTGTTGCTTGACGAGGTGTGCAAACTCTTTGAAAGTATCATGTGTATCATCGAGTGCCTCTCTACCTCCGCCGAATAGTCGGGGCATATCTGTCGGAGAGAGCCGTTGTCTACCCAAACAAGACCGGTCTCGGGCGGCGTGAAATGTCGTGCGGTGTTCCGCAGGGTTCGGTCTTAGGGCCGCTCTTGTGGAACATCGGCTACGATTGGGTGCTTCGCGGTGACTTCTTAGATGGTATTGCCGTCACATGTTATGCGGATGACACCCTTGTGACGGCATGTGGCGGGACTCACCAAGAAGCAATCCTGAGGGCCACGGCCGGGGTTGCCCAAGTCGTGGAACGTATTCGGCGGCTGGGTCTTGAGGTAGCCCTGCACAAATCTGAGGCCTTGTTTTTTCATGGGCCTCGGAGAAAGCCACCTGATGGACTCAGCCTCGTAGTAGGAGGCATTCGCATCGGCATCGAACCCTCTATGAGGTATCTGGGGCTTGTCCTCGACGGCCGATGGGACTTCGGATATCACTTCCGAAGTCTGGTCCCCAAGCTAGTTGGCACAGCGCGTGCATTATCACGACTGCTGCCAAATATGAGGGGACCCGATGACTCCTGCAGGAGACTCTACGCGGGGGTTGTGCGGTCCATGGCCCTTTATGGGGCTCCAGTTTGGGCGAAGGCCCTGAAGGCCAACAACGTCGGGCTACTGCGACGACCGCAGAGAGTGTTGGCCATTAGAGTCATAAGAGGGTATCGCACAATTTCCTTTGAGGCGGCGAGTCTCCTGGCCGGAACTCCACCATGGGACCTGGAGGCGAGAGCCCTTGCTGCTCTTTACCAGTGGCACAAGGAGGCGCAGGAGCTGGGCCGGAGTCCTGAACCTCGAGAAATCGAGGATCAGAAATCCCAGCTCCACCAGGTTCTCGTGGAGGAGTGGAAGGAACGACTTGGGCAACCAAGCGCAGGGCACGCCGCTATTGCGGCCGTAAGACCCGTTATGGAGGATTGGCTCGAGAGGCGTCACGGCAGCCTCTCATACCGCTTGACACAGGTGATCACTGGGAAGGGATGCTTCGGAGATCACCTGTGTCTAATCGGAAAAGAGCCAACGCCTGAGTGCCACCACTGCGATGGCCGGACCGTGGATACATCGCTCCATACGCTGGCTGAATGCCCAGCGTGGGCGGCGCAGAGGGGAGACCTCGCGACGGCCATCGGAGTGGGTATTCTCTCGCTCGGCAACATGATTGCGGCCATGGTGCGGAGCGAGAGCGCGTGGAACTCCGCCGTTTCCTTCTGCGAGCAAGTTATGCTGGCGAAGGAGATGGCGGAGCGGGACCGGGAGAGGCTTAGAACTCTCCCGGTCCGCCGGGTCCGGGAACGGGCCCCATCCGTATCCGAGGGGATTTCCGCACAGAAAAAAAAAAAAAAAAAAAAAAGGGTAGCCTGGTAATTGAATTTAAATTTCCCATGCGAGTGTTAGCCAATTTACATAATGTTCAATCATGATCGAAAAAGTATATTTCGAGAATTCAAGCCAATTCAATTTAACTTTAGTGCTGGATAATACATATCACATATTATGCATATATAATATATTTTTGTGGTGGTAGATATTGTTTATTTTATTTAAAATCTGATATGCGTGTCGATTTCGCCGCTCCATGGATGCTGATAATGGAAGTAGTATGTACGACGTTAAGCTGAAGAGATTGTGTGTTTGTTTAAACCCGCTAATCTCCGGAAATTCTGAACCGATTCTGAAAATTCTTTCACTAATCGGAAGCTACACCTGAGTTCTTAATGAGAATGAGATACGAGAATAAATAAGCTTTAATAGCAATTCCCTTTTTCACCAACATATATTTTACCTAGTAACTCAAAAGCAAAAACTCTAATACATATTGACTGACTTTAAATTTAATACAAATTACTTATAAATCTAAAAATCAATACACAATTATTTTCCCTCCTTTTATGGAAAACATTCAAGGGCTGGTATCACTCAGAACGCTCCCACGTTATGCGCGCGCCCGTAGGCTACGCTTGCACTTGTGTTTAACACGCACACAAGCCCTGCAAATCTGGCCTGTTGTTTTTATTGCGAATGCAGCGCAACACTCAATCTAGACATGTATATAATCAAAGAGTCGCTCATCAAAGTTTCAAAATTCTATTTATTATTTATTGACACCAGTTAGGCAATAATTACTGCACTTTGCAATTTAATCTTAAGATAAAACTTTATCAGTTACACTTTACAAATATTTTTATTAGATTACACTTTATGAATTATAAGAATACACAAAATAAAGTACTTGTCCTTTACGTAATAAACAAGGCGAGACGGTCCTTCGCACCGGGCATGTGTCTTATTTACATGACCCAGATTCGCTCCTTTGTTTGAGTTGTTCGTCTCCGTTTGTGTTGAAAATCTTTTTTTTCTTTTTTTTTCCAGGTGTCTAAATATTGAGGACACTACTTTTACTTTGGTTTATCACGGACATGAAAATCATCGAGTAATTGGAGGATCGGCCGCCCTATGGCCGCGTATATATGATACAATGAAGCAGAGTGACACAGTAAGAACTTTGTTTTAAAAATACAGTTAAGTACATACAGATAATCTAAACCATGACACAACTTTTTTCTTTGTCTCGTCTTAAAACAAAGAAAAGCTCACAGAAAGTTAGCATAAAGCGACGAACAAACAAAAAGAAAACTGGCTGACAAAAAGAAAGCCCCTTGAAATTGTACGCATTGCCTCGATTCCAAACCACATTAGGAAAATGGTGGATAAGATTGATTACATATTATCAGTAGTTTGGAATTAATTCCTTTGTGTTAATAGTAGACAATTTTTACCTCAATTTTATTATTTATGTTATTTTATTTTATTGCAATAATTTTTTACTAAGCTGCCAAGAAACACATTATAATAAATAATAATAATGAATCGTTTCTTAATTCTTAATTGACTTGACTTTAGAGCTGTTTGGGGCGAGACGCTGATGAGGGTGATGGAACATCCGGACAACTTTCGCTTTCATCAATACTTGTCCCGTGTGCAACACTTGTGAAACACTGTGAACTATACTTTCAGGGCGCTTTCTCTGATGAAGTAAACTGTCACGTTCTCACTGAAGCCTCGCTCGATGATCTGAACTCACGTCTAAAAGATACCAAAGTTACTGATACTCACTTCAGACCTAACATCGTGCTGTCTGGGGGCACACCGTTCGATGAGGACAATTGGAAATTTGTTAAAATAGGAGAAAACGTATTTCAGGTCATCAAACCCTGCATAAGGTAAATTTTAGGGCTTTTTTGAAAAAAAAATATTATAGAATCATATCGATCTAAACTTTTTAGAAGTATGTGTGAGTGGAGACCTTCATTCAGTTGAACTTAACATCGTATAGTTTCCTGATCAAGAACATTACTCTTGAAGATGTACACAATTTAACTTAGCTATCTTTCCTTGTTTGTGTTGTATCAAGACCTCTGGGTTCTTCCCTTATACATGTTAAACATTGTAAAAGAATTGAATTTAGAAAACCAAAACTTACTGATCTGGTTTAGATTTTCTCAAGTTTCTTATCAAGGTTTGCTAATAAAATATTAAGATCTGGGTCCACCTCGCATTTGCAAAAATAATCATAAAAAACAGTTTTATTTTTACACGCTTTTTATTAGCTTAACCTGTATGTTTGTTTGTTTGTAACCGTTTGTTTGTTCCTTAGGGTGCGATTTTGACATACTTTATAGATTTATCGGAAACCGATGACAATACACTAATTTGAAAAAAAACTGAATTTTTTTTTTTCTTTATCTAAAATAAATTGTTTTGAAAAACTAAACTAACACTTAGTTTGCTTTTTTTTTAGTGTAGGGTGCTTTCTGAAAACTTTTCAATAACGTTGCCCCACGCTTTTTACACTAAAATAATTTTCTCCTTTTTAGTTTAAAAGCGTGTTGAAAAACTATTCTTAAAAATAAACTTGTGTTTTTTTTTTAATAATAGTTTACAAGAAGAACCAACAACATCGAAAATAAAGTTTAAAAATAAAATCATGAGGCACGAAATACACTGACTCTTTTTGGGTTTTAAATATGTCTCTAATATGGTAAACTTGAATTCAACTTTTAATTTTCAGGTGTGTATTTACTACAATGGATCCTGAAACTGGCATTCGCAACAAGAATATGGAACCACTTATAACTTTAAGAAGGTAATATTGCTCAACATTATACGTAGAATTATTTCATTGTGATTAGTATTAATTATCAGTAGTAGTTGTAGTAATTAAAGTACCTAATCAAATAATGTTTATTGAACTATGAAAGAATATTTCATTTTTAGGGATTCGGAGCTCATGACTCGGAACCCTTATAGATTCGTCATGTACGATACCGCACCGTTCCACGTTGACGACATCGTGACGTAGATATGTGGACAGGCCCTAACTTATGAAATGCACTAACTTGGAAAACTTCGTATAAAAACAAAGAAGTATTATGTAAACAACAATTATCTATTGGGCATGATTTGAAATCCACGTGCCATTGTGGGTGACTTAGGAACCCTATCCTATGCGTGGCTTGACACGGTTTTGTTTTGGGAGTTACTTTTAAAATGCTTAAAAAACAGGACTACTTTTATTTTAATATTAAATTAATGAATCACTCGCAACGTAAATACAGTATGGCGGTCTGTCAAACACTGCCCCAAGATCGTAATCAACTTTTGTGTTCTGTACGCTACATCTAGCTTTGTTTGTTAATCTGAGGAAGAGCTGACAAGTTTATTTTTCATAATATACACAGTTCATTATTTTAAAAATAAGAACGAATTGATCAAGCCCTGATCAATCGTCACCCTTAGCGAAGATGAAAGTCTTTCTTTATAGCTTCATAGTAGAAATGATAGATTTCGTTAATTACTTTAAATCATTGTGATGTAAGTACATAAATTGGGTAGCGATTTTAAGTAATCATTTTAAGGAGTTCTTTAATTAATCGAAAGTTTATTTTAAAGTTTTTTTTTACTTTTTTAGGCTTTATTACTCCCAAGTGTTTTTGGGGTCGGCTACTAGTTAAACCGGTTTTATCTCAATATCAGTTATTCCACGGAGCGACTGGCATGAGATCCACACAACGCTGAGGGCGACCTGAATTCGAGGTTTGAACTAGTAGTCATTATATTTGAGGGCACTGTCATCCTAATAACGATCATCATGTCAGATGTCATAGATGTTCATGAGAACCGGGATCGACTGCTTAACGTGCTCTCCAAGACATCGCCACTTGCCATACTTCATGCTGTATTAAGAATATCTTGTAAGAAAACACAACAACAGCCCAACCAGATATTCGAACCCTCTTGATCAGCAGTCGCATATGCTAACTGCTAGACCAACGAGACAAGCAGTATATAACGAAGATAACATTGTTTTTTTTCTAATATGACATTCTTTTCTCCAGTTACCGTCTCGCCAAAGATCCAGCGGAACTCAAGGTAGCAGGCGACTCCCCGCTAATGGGTTTTCACATTGCCCTGCGCAGCGGACCGGGTGGCAAAATATCGGTCAATGAACCTTTCTACGTTACTTACTAAAGGCATTATAAATGAAAAGATTCTGTATGAGTTCTATATTTAAAAAATATATTATTATAAATAAAAGATTAATTTTAAAATGCCACATGAGTGTTGTTCGCCCGTCTGCACGATCGTTTTTAGGGTTCCGAAGTTCACAACTTGGAACCCTTATAGATTTGTCATGTCCGTCCGTCCGTCCTCGACTTACCGTCCACACGGTTAGTGCTAGAAAGATGAAACTTTGCATGAATACGTGTTGTAATTACGTCGACAAAGTGCCACAATAAAATTATGAAAAATAATTTTATTTGGGGTACCTCCCCTACACGTAAAGTGGGGATGACTTTTTTTTCTCGTGGCTACCCCATTGTGTGGGGTATCATTAGATAGGTCTTTTAAAAACGGTTAAGGGTTTCCAAGACGATTTTTTGATTTAGGTATCTGTTTACGAGATATTTCACTTTAAAGGGCACTTTTTTGTAAGAACAGGGCGTCCTCCCCCCTCTAAAAGCTAAGCGGCTGGCTCAAAAAATCTGAAAAAATTCGTGATGGTGGTCTATTTAATGAACTTTGAAGAAAAACTATAAAGCATTAGATGACTTTGTTAGTTCAGGAGTTATAGAGGCTTAACTGGTGAAATGCGCTTACTTGGAAAACGTCATACAAAATTAACGTATTAATACGTAAACATATCAATTATCTATTGGATACGGTTTTAATTTCACGTACCATTATTGGGTGACTGAGGAACCCTTTGTGTGTCGTGCGTGTGCGTGGCCTGACACGCACTTGGCCGATTTTATTAAGCCTTACGAGCCCCTCCACTCCACTCACATACGACGGTTGTGACGCACTCAGGCTATTGTTGTTATTTTATTAATTAACCCTGAAAAAATAAAGAAATAAAAATACGTAATTCATAATTCGTTTAGAATTTATGAAAATATATTTTAGAGCGAACTAATACACAGATAAAGTCTACACAAAAGCATTTAAAATTACAAACTAACACTTTGGTCTTGTTGATCGCTTGTATACCTACACATGCAACGTTGATACAAACATTTATGTATTACTAGCTGACCTGGCGAATTTGGTAGCGCCTCACAGTGTGGTAAGAAACCATTTATTTTAATTTTATTTTATTTTTATTTGTCCCCATATCGGCCATATCAATATATTATATCCATAATTAAGGCTGTCAGTGAAAAGCTAAATATGATTTTTTCTTATTTTCCGTTTTTATTCATTTTTTCCCGCAATAATGTCAAAGTAGGCCGAGATATTTATTCCGGTGAATCTGTTTACCCTATTCTACTTATAGTATTAAAATCATGCCCTGAACCTTTTTTTGTTTAGAAGTTATTTATAATTAACTTAAATCCGAAACTTTCCGGGGTCTTAGGGTTGTCGCTGAGAAGATTTATATTTATAAATTTATATAATTAATTTTAATACATATTTTGTCTTTTTTTAAAATATATTTATATTACGTAAACAAACAGTGATAATTTAATAATTACATTAATCTGATAATATAACCGTATGTCTCTAACATTATCAACAACCTCAATTACTACAAATTACTTGAGATAAAAATGTGGTTGAGAGGAGTGAGCCGTAAGCCTTTTACTACGTAGGTAGACTTTAAGAAAGATAACTGCTTTCAATTTCGTTACCTATATTCGGATATAGAAAGATGACAACCCTGAAGATAGAATAAAATTGATCATAACTTCTCAATAACAAAGTGTTAGGCAACGATTTTAATATTGTAAATGGAATATGATGTAACATACTCACAGGGATAATTAATATCTCGGTATACCTTGATGTTAACAAATAAAATCGGGCAAGTGCGTGTCAGGCCAGGCAAAGAATAGGGTTCCGTAGTCCTATATAATGCCAAGTGAAATTAAAATCGTGTCCACTAGTTGTTATGTTTACTTATTATTTCGTTATTTTTGTACGAAGTTTTCCAAGTAAGCGTATTTTACAACCTTGAAATTCACACAAATATATCGTCAAAAATAAATCGTCGTCGTCGAGAGTTCAAACAGAAAAGGTCTATTTCGGTTACTCTGATCAATGTTGAGGATTTTTTTGTCGAAAATAAATAATCGTATTATTCATTTTACTCGGTTCCTTGATAGATTAATTTATTAGGCAACTGAGATTTGTTTTTAACTGTCAAATAATGAAGTAATTTGTTTCTCTTGCCATAACTGTTTTTTTCGCGTGATTTTAAGGTCAATCCCCATAAGGTGTACAAACCCTTGTGTTTTATTTATATTTAATCTTTATTGTAAGCTTCAGTAAGCGTTCGCAATAATAGTTCAAAAAGTTTGTTTATTTACAATGTCACTTAAGAAGCCTCCAAAATTATCATTGTTTGTCAACCTTATTGTGCATGTATTATACATAAAAACCTTCCTCTTAAATCAGTCTGTCTAAAAAAAAACCACATCAAAATCCTTTGCCTAGTTATAAAGATCTAAACATACATAGAGATAGTCAACGGAATGTGACTTTGTTTTTATACTATGCAATGATTTATATATTGTTCATAATCTAAATCTAACTACAATAAAAGGAATTGGAGCAGGGCTTTTTTATCATGTATACAGTGTAAATCCACAATATTTCGTTATAAACAAATACTTAAATTATTATATATGACGTGGGTTAGACATACACGTGACAGGCTTCAATCCTTTCCTTCCGTGAACTGATGACCATTTGTGTACCTCTATACGATAGCATCCGTAACTTACCAGTATTTTGGAATCTAATAGTTTAATATTATATGGATAACAAGGTCGTCATCATCATCATCATCATCAGCCTATCGCAGTCCACTGCTGGACATAGGCCTCTCCAATTGCACGCCACTCAGTTCGATCCTCGGCGACTTGCATCCAGCTCCTAACAAGGTCGTACCGACCGAATTTTTTGTAGATTTTTTGTAAGCTCGCGTTCGTGAGTTTGCTGTATCATCACTACGCTAGTACACTGCAAGATCATATGCTTACAAAATGTATGAAAGGTAAATCTCTTAGATTATTAGTAGCAACTAGCAACTTCGCAACTGTTTTTGATATCAATGTTTAAGAGCTTTCAGAATAAATTAGTTATACACATTAGTGAAATGCTTCATTAAGCCGACAATTATATTTTTTAATGTTTCGCTTTCAATTCCTTTCTATGATATTTTGTTGTATTTTATTTTATTTATTTATATACTTAATGCACAAATACATGCATCGGCGGACTTAATGCCTTAGGCATTTTCTGCCAGTCGACCGATTGGGAAAAAATGAGGTAGGTGCATATAGGGTGAATGGATAGATTATAGTAGAAAAAGTCATAGGTAATATACATACATATCATATGGTAAGTAATATACCTACATAAATTGTTAGTTGTACATAAGTTGTATGTATTTATGTCACAGAACTGCCTTAAACTAAAAGCTATTGCAATGAAACCGACCCCGATTCATAAACGTTATTTAATTTTAAGCAACCCAATGGGGAGATTAAGGTTGTTGACACTCAATTTTCATAATCTTCACACTGTGGTGACGTAATCGTATTAGGAATACAGTGTTTATACAATTTCCGTACAAATTACACAGGTAATAGTAGCAAATTAATCAATTTTACTATTATTGTGCATTACTTAGATATAGTTTTGAGGTTTTCTTTCTACCACCGGAATAATTAATTATTATATTAGAAGGTTTAGAAACAATTTTTATAAGAATTAATAGTAATGATATAATATTAATAGAAATTAGAATGAATTAAATTAAACTCAGTGGCGCAGCGTATGCGGCTACTGTACTTGAGGCCTCGAGTTCGATTCCCGGATCGGACCAAATGCTTCTTATGATCTGCAAATAACGCTCATAGCCAAGTGGCCTTAAGTGATTAGCAACAATCACTAAGAGTGGCCTTAAGTGATTAGCAACAATCACTAAGGGTAAGCAGCGACGGCGCGGTCAGACCTTGATGTGTGACCGTTTGTGGTATGAAATATTCTGAGAGTTTCCGTGATTCGGAGGTCACGTTAAGCAGTCGGTCCCGGTTGCTATCATAAAATAGTAGTCCTGAAGCTTAGTTGGAGGCAAGACACAACGTTATCTTGCCAGTCCCCAACCCGCACTCGGCCAGTGTTGGGACGTATGGCCTTAGCCTTCTCTTGAGAGGAGACCCTAGCCCAGCAGTGGAAAGTTATGGGTGGTCGATGATGAAATATTTATTACGGAGTTTGGGTCTATTCTATGTTTAATATGTAGGTATGTATTGACAAAAAAACCCCTACATATTTTATCAATTGTCTAGTGCGTTGCTTGGTTTGGGACGAGGTAACGTTTTTTTAGTTATTTTAAAACTACTTCCAATAAATCAAGTCTGTCATTATATTATCTTAATAAACTATGACTAACATAAATTAGTACTTACCCCTAGAATGTGTTTTTCCCTAACGGAATCTATTAAATAAACGCTACTCTACGCATCAGTATGTAAAGCCAGCATTTGTGAGCTTAACGTGTTACTGTGAAGAGGACTTGCCCTTGTTTAAGCTTAATATTTAAAGTTTCGGTTTAAAATATCGATTCAAATAATTCGGATTAGTTCTACTGAGAAAAATGCCGAAAATATACAATTCTGGTAAGATTA
Organism: Phragmatobia fuliginosa; assembly: GCA_932526445.1. Taxonomy (NCBI): domain Eukaryota; kingdom Metazoa; phylum Arthropoda; class Insecta; order Lepidoptera; family Erebidae; genus Phragmatobia; species Phragmatobia fuliginosa. The sequence goes on along the minus strand of OW052074.1, from coordinate 8,575,545 downwards.
TTTAATTCTCATAAACATTATTTAAATAAAGAAATTAACGAGTCTCGAAAAATTACAAATATGACAAACAGTGATGGGTCATATATTTACCCATGGGTACATTGGGGAAAATTAAAATATAAAAATTTCTGAATAAGTATGCATTTCATACTTACTAAGAAATTTTTAGATAATAAATTACCTAAACCTTTAAATATTTATTACAATTTTTAACAGTTTTTAAAGAAAACCATACGCAAATGTAAGATCACTGCAATTATTTACAAACATACATGACGGATACAAATAACACTCAGACTCAGAACAACAATTTGTGAATTACACAAAGTGTTGTCATCAAAACGGAGAACATAAAATCGAGACGGTGCCCGCAACAGTGCTGGCTGGCGCTGGGAGGGGTCCAGAAGGAAATAACACCCTGGCCCCTCCCTAAACACAGGTTCAGAGAGGTCACACCGTGTGGTTTTAGTCGATTCGAGTCCAACACACCACCCTGCCATAAACCCCAGGCAGGGTGACGGTCCGCGGGGTTTTCCACACGTTAAAAAGAAAAGGGTATATACATATTTTCATTTCTAGTTGTGAATGAGTTGAGTAAAGTTTAAGTATCAAAGTGTTAATTTGGTTGTAACCGTTTAGATGCATATTTTTGGTTTGTTATACTATTTATTGTTTGCGTACTGTAGTGTGTGTTATGTATTATGTATCAAATAGGAAACATAGTCTTATGTAAGTGTAATGTAAATTTCTTTTTGAGAAAATAAATTCTTTACCCACAAAAAGCTTTTCACCTACGAGTATATCTTGGGAACAAATGAGCAGCTAAGGCTCCATTGATGCATTTATATTAAAAGCTCCTTTATTGCACAATATTATAAGATCATTGTTATGATCGAATATTTGGACAATTCTTCAAAATTCTTCGCAAAAGACCTGCCTTAAAGGACAGTGTTCGTGTTGCTGTATTTCGTTGGTTAGTGTGAGACCGGAGGTGCATAAGCATCTCACTAGGCCGCCATGGTGTGGTTTATGATGCTGCATTGCCTGCACTCACAATGAGAATGATGACCCGTACTTCTAAATTCTACTTAAATACCTAAATGCTTTGCATCAGGCCGTTAGTGTCACCGTGGCAGCCTCATAAAATAATCATATTGAAGTGTAGAAATAAATCAAAGGGTATAGATTCAAAAAAAACCATTTTCTCCTAGTACCTAATATGAGTTGTGCAGGTCTGATGACAGACGCTGCACATTAAAATCGAAATTCTGCCGTGTCATGGTATTCTTTAAACTGACCCTTTGGGAAATAGCTACATAGCGAAGCGCTTATAGTCAAGTGGCCTTAGGTGATTGGAAAAAATCACCGAGGGTAACCAAGTCACTACCTAGATGGGTGACCGTTTCTGGCATGGTATTCCATTATTCCGAAGGCACGTTAACAGTCGGCCCCAGTAGTTTTATAAGTTGATGTTGTTGTCGTGTAAAATAATAGTCGTGAAGCCTAGTTTGAGACCTTCGGGGACTTAAAAACATTCAACAGCAAGATTCAACGCAGACACAACGTGTCTTGAAAGTTTCCAACTCGCACTCGGCCAGCGTGGGGACGTATGTCCTTAACGCTCTCTTGAGAGACCCGTACTCAGCAGTTACGGGTTGTTGACGATTGTAATAGGCTCGGAGAGAGAAGCTCTACAACATACATATAGAAAAACTTTACTTGGGCAAAACCATAATTTTTAACGTCAATTTAGAATATTCTAATTTCGCACAAAACTTTGAACGTACTTTATGGCGTGTTTTCGGATTTTCCCACCTTCATTCTGTTCTGGGCAAAGAACAGTAAACTAAATATGTGGCTCACGTCAAGTGTAAATTTTGAAACGTCAGCACGCCAGTACGCTTGGCCCGATTCAGTCACATTTACGCATGGGTATGTTGCTAGTTTATTTTCCTTATTTTAATAGATTATTCTATACATAGTAATATAATATATATTATATAAGAATAACATCATAGAAGTGTTTTATTATAAGGATAAATACATAGCAAATCTACGTAGTGTGGCTTGGGTATTTTTAAATAGGAATTATCGGTATTAGGCTTCAGTTTCCGCATTTAGACTCAGAGGCAATTCCTTGTTCTTGTGGTAATTATGGTTTTGTTAAACCTAACTGTATTCTTCCAGAAACGCATTTCGGTTCCTTCTGGACTTCTAGGAGCGGCTTTTAAATCAAACTTGTTTTAGTTAAAAGACTTAGCGATACGCTCGACCTTCCTCCTTATTATGAATCTTGCAAAACATTATAACATTATCATTAATTAATTAAAATCGATTAAGTACTTTCATATAAACATAATATATAGACTGTCAAATCTATTACTTATACCTTCGCATTGCAGTCGCCGTAGTAGGATAAAAAATATCCCAAGAAATTAGAATCCAAAATAAATTGGTCCTATAAACATGTCAGTACAAGTACCTATGCTTATAATAAGCAGATCGGCAGAATACCAGTAAAAGAAAAAAACATTGTCTATCAAAAGTTTACTTGAAAACAAGCGACCTTGATAGACAAAATAGTATAATAAAGCTTGCTAGTGATTTCAGTGCCACGCGGCAAAAAAACATAAAAGTGCTTAATATTTCAGCTCCCTATATGGCAGCAGCAGTATCCACAGTTGCTGTACTAGGAGGTGCTTATAATGCCTATCAACTGTATCAAAGAAACAAAAAGAACAGATTGCCATTACCGGAGGAGTGGGTACACGTCGGACATCTTAAACAAATTTATACATATCCCATAAAATCATGTGCGCCTTTTCAACTGAACCAAGCTGAGTGTTCTTCGCTGGGTCTGAAATTGGGCTGGCTCCGTGACAGGTAACTGAGGCTTTTTTTATTAATATAGTTTCATATTTAGTACTTACAAGAATCTAAACACCTTCCATTAGTGCTAATTTTTATTTGACTAGCTTCACTCCGCAGCGTTACTCGCGACTTACAACAATAACCGCAGATAACACTTTTATATTATTGTATTAATTGAATGAAAGGTAAATTGCGGTTTACGATTTATGACGTATTAAAAGAAACTACTTACTAGATCTCGTTCAAACCAATTTTCGTTGGTAGTTTGCATGGTAATGTACAACATATATTTTTTTAGTTTTATCACTCTCTTAGAGGGGGGGGGGGACATTTTTCCACTTTGGAAGTGTCTCTCGCGCAAACTAATCAGTTTAGAAAAAAATGATATTAGAAACCTCAACATCATTTTTGAAAACCTATCCATACATGGATACACGTATGGATTTGATGAAAAAAAATTTTTTGAGTTACAGTTCCAAGTACCCCCAAATTGTTTTTTTTTCTACTTTTATGTGAAAATCTTAATGCGGTTCACAGATTACAATTACTTACCAAGTTTCAAAAGTATAGTTCTTATGGTTTCGGAAAAAAGTGGCTGTGACATACGGACGGACAGACAGACAAACATGAAGAATCTATAAGGGTTCCGTTTTTTGCCATTTGGCTACGGAACCCTAAAAAATACTGCATTAATAATAAATAAATAAATATAATTGCATAAGTTGATAAAAAATGCTATGCAATAGCTTTACCGCGGCAGTCTCCGAGTGCCACACGACTTTTTCACGTCGTTTCTTTTTCCTGTTCATTTAAAAAGACTTGAGAAATATAAATCCTGTGTCGTTGGGGACTTTACAAACATATATGAAACGGGCCCAAAAAACCCCAGACTCATAACAACAAATTGTAAATCACATAAAATATTGTCTTACGTGGGATTTGAACCTACGACAGTTGGCCCCGTAGAAAGCGGCGTGGCGACCGCTTAAACCACTAGGCCAACCGTGCACTGCAAATTTCAACAACCTTTAGTAGTATACGGGCTTAACATAGACCTTTTCATGCAAAAATAAGTTTTAACAATACTACGCAGCTTAGCATGTAATAAAATAAAACACTGTATTCATTTCTTTTCAGAATATTAATGGTCATCGACAATGAAGACAATAATTTAGTAACAGCCAGAACTTATCCGGAAATGTTGAAAATAAAGACAACTTTCAACAAAGCCATAGTGACATTGGAACATCCTAGAATGGAACCTATAGAAATTAACTTAGCTGAGGTATTATTTTTACATCTTAAAACTCAATGAACCTGATGGTGTCTCACTCTCTTGTAAGTAATCTCACTTATTATAAGTGAATAATGACACTTATAACTATGGGGAATTTAGTATGAGTTTTCATCATATCAACTCGGTCTTGACAATGAGCTCGTTTGGCGATGTAAAAGCAGAGTTAGATTTTTTTATGTGGCTTTTATCAAATTATTTCCTTATTCAATGAATTACTGGTGCCATTTAGTAGAGCATATAGAAAAAACCTGAAGCATACTTAAATTAGGTCGCAATATAATACTATGCTCAAAAAAATTGTATAATGGAGAATAATTCTTCTATTTTAACGAAGCGTAATTTAAGTCAATCTTTGAAATTAAGGACTCCGTTTGACATGACATCAACTTATTTTTAGTGGTGATGATTTTAAACAATAGACTCAACACCAATGTATGATGAAACCAGTCCCCGCACTCAGTTAGCGTGAGGACATATGGCCTTAACCCTCTCCTGAGAGGAGACCCGACCCGAGCCCAGCAGTGGGACGTTATAAGTTGTTGATATTGATTGATAATAGAACCGTTGTCCGTGTGGTGACGGATTAAGAATACAAAGTGTCACCACCCCTATTCATTCCATGGATGTCGTGAGAGGCGACTAAAGGAACAAAATAAGCAGTTAACATCACTGCCAAGAGAAGGAAAACTTGAAACAAACCCTTTACCAACCCGCCTGGCCAGCGTGGTATAGTAGGCCAATACCTCCTTTCAAAGGAGAGACCTATGTCCTGCAGGGGACTGTTAAAGGCTGTTGATGATGATGATGATGATGATGATGATAATAGAACATCTCGTCTTGGTTGTCTAAACGCAAACCACGTACCTAGTACGAAAACCGTTTTAGACTTTAAACTTGTAATTTGTTTTTAACTAAATAAATTTCAGGTCATACTCACGAAAAAGCTTATTCATACAAATGTCTGGACATCACCGGTGACTGCTTTCGATTGCGGACAGGAGGTCAATGCATGGATCACCAAGTAAGTATGAAAATTTACAGTGTAAGTGTGACACTTACCATACGAGTATATGATAATTTTAAAAATTAAAATGGTAGCTTTATTAATTGACACGTTTCTTTCTTTAATCATTTACTTGTTTTCCATTATCGCTCTTAACAGTCTAACCATTAATTTTATTAGTATTTCGACAAGCGACATACAAAATAGTAATTTATATGCATATACCAAGGAAAGAACGCGATTTAATTTCATTAATATAGTTATGTGTGTGGTGACGGATTAAGAATAAAAAGTGTCACCACCCGGCACCCCTATACATTCCATGGGTATCGTAAAGGTGATTAAAGGAACAAAATAAGGAGCTAACATCACCGCCAAGAGAAGGAAAACTTTAAACAAACCCTTTACCAACCCGTCTGGCCAGCGTGGTATAGTAGGCCAAAAGCAGAGGCCTATGTCCAGCAGTGGACTGTTAAAGGCTGTTGATGATGATGAGTTATGAGTTGCTGAGTCCCGCGGTGTTTTCCGCGGTTATTGTTGTACCACCACGAGTCACGCCACGTGGCGAAGCTAATCTAAAAAACTGCCAAGTGCATGTCATGTCAGGAAAGGGTTCCTCAGTCACCCATAATGGTGCGTAGATTAAAAAAAAACCCTTTATTGTTTTGACAGGACCTATGTATCTTATGATACCCCACACGATGAGGTAGCCGCGAGAAAAAAAAATCATCCCCACTTTACGTGTAGGGGAGGTACCCCAAATAAAAATATTTTTCATAATTTTATTGTAGCACTTTGTTGACGTAATTACAACACATATTCATGAAAAGTTTCATCTTTCTAGCACTTACCGTTTGGACGGTAAGTCGAGGACGGACGGACGGACGGATGGAAAGACGGACATGAAGAATCTATAAGGGTTCCGAGTCATAAACTTCGGAACCCTAAAAAGTAGCCTGAGTTACCTACTACTAGTTTAATGTATGAACTGCATTACTAAAAGTTCCACATAAATCCGTTGAGTAGTTTTTGAGTGCAAGGGTAACAAACATACATACATTCTCACAAGGTTCCTCATCTATATTAAAACTAGTTTTCGCCCGCGGCTCTTCCCGTGTTTATGACGGTTATCGGAACAAATAGAAGCCTATAATATTATGTTATTTTGATGTATGATCTGTAAAATTTTATCCAAATCCGTTCAGTAGTTTTTCAAAGAAAGAGTAAAACATTCGTCGTCACAAACTTTCACATTTATAATATTAGTAGGATTATCAGTAAGAAATTAAATAGGCCAGTATAATATTTATAGACAAGGTAACAAATCAAGAATATACTAGAATATTAATCTTCTCTTGTTAAATTTTTCAGATGTTTAGATATTGAGGACACGTCATTCACATTGTTATATTACGGACATGAAAAGCATCGAATAATAGCAGGAGGGGCAGCATTATGGCCAAACATATATGATAAAATGAAACAGAGTGATACAGTAAATATCTTTATTTATTTTTATTTTACGATTCAGGGGACTAACCGTAAACAGAACTCCTCATAGTTAGTGCATGGACATCTAATACTCTAAGCTCAGAAACAAGGGTTCTGCCAATACTTATAATTCTTATACATCTTCCTAGCCTTTATTGTTCCTAAGATTTACAACAAGTTTAACCGTCTTTACCTGACAGTTTTTTTCACGGAGCGACCCCCTACAACAAAATAACTAGTTGTGATGTGTATCTGAGGGCACTCACTTCTCAGTAACGATTGTCATAAACGTACATTATACTCCTAGGCACCGCCAAAACTCCATATTTCGGGTTGTTATTAAGAATTTCTTGTAAGATAAACCTTACAACACCGACCTCCATATCGAACCCGAGACCTTAAATACTTAATACCAAATATCACCAAACAAGCACTCATTCCTATTTTAGTAATATAGTAGTTAAAAAAGAAATATATTAACATACCGATGTATGGCTACACGTGGAACATAATACCTGAAAGATGTTGTCCCAGTGTACTGGAAGTAAAGTTCTACATGTTTACATGATTGAAAAAATTGCATGGTTTAAGCAGTCACGGATTTCTACTGCACCAAGTGGATTGTAGGCTCAAATACACGAAGTTCTATTTTTAGAGAAAAAAATATTAGTGGTGATTATTATCTGTTACGCCACATCTCTTTTCATATCTTTCGGATTTATGTTTTTACCACAAAACATTTATAAGCGTAGCCAGGTTCTGTGCCAAGGGGGGGCAAAACAGGTTTTTATAAGTACCTACCTAGTCAAATAAAATAAACAAAAATTGTAGTAAGGTCATTTTTTCTTCCTCTAAGCGAGATGAATTTCGAATCTCTAGGGCAAATATTATATCCAAATAGGGCACGTAATCTCTGAGACAAAATTAATGGGGAGCTACTGATCTCACCTGCACACACTACCCATGAAAACATTAATAATCACATCTTCTCCTAATAAAAACATCTTCCGTTATTTGGTGTAACAGACCTGACAGTTAATAATTATATTTTCAGGGTGCTTTTTGTGATGAAGTAAACTGCCACGTTCTCACTGAAGCTTCGCTAGCTGATTTGAACTCACGTTTAAAAGATGTCCAGGTCACTGAAACTCACTTCAGACCCAACATCGTGCTGTCTGGGGGCAAAGCGTTCGATGAGGATAATTGGAAATTTGTTAAAATAGGAGAAAATGTATTTCAAGTTATCAAACCCTGCATTAGGTTCGTTTTGCACCTTATTCTTAGAATTTAGATCACTCGAATGAGTAGACCAAGTTATTCAATACTTATCTTTAGTGAAAACGAGTTTAGTGAAAACTCAGTTTAATACGAGTATATATGTATTCGTCTCCCGAACCGACGATTCGAAGTTGATTTTATTTTTATTCAAAAGGTGAATTAGTCTGAAGTGTACTTAAACTCTACTCAGGAGGTCAATGCATGGCTTACCAAGTAAGTATGAAAATTTACAGTGTAAGTGTGTCACTTACCATACGAGTATGTGATAATTTTAAAAATTAAAATGGTAGCTTTATTAATTAACACGTTTTTTTCTTTAATCATTTACTTGTTTTCCATTATCGCTTTTAACAGTCTAACCATTAATTTTATTAGTATTTCGACAAGCGACATACAAAATGGTAATTTATATGCATGTACCAAGGAAAGAACGCGATTTAATTTCATTAATATAGTTATGAGTGTGGTGACGGATTAAGAATAAAAAGTGTCACCACCCCTATTCATTCCATGGGTGTCGTAAGAGGCGACTAAAGGGACGAAATGTGCAGCTAACATCACTGCCAAGGGAAGGAAAACTTGAAACAAACCCTTTACCAACCCGTCTGGCCAGCGTGCTATAGTAGGCAAAAACCTCCTTTCAAAGGAGAGGCCTATGTCCAGCAGTGGACTGTTAAAGGCTGTTGATGATGATGTACTTAAACACATTACACTTAGGTCCCATGTAGAACCGATGAACCGAAATTGATTTTATTTTTATTCAAAAGATGAATTAGTCTGAAGTGTACTTAAACACATTACACTTAGGTCCCATGTATTCGTCCCATTCGGTAACGGCAATCCGTTTACCGTGATTTTATGTTTGCTAGAGTCAGTGTTCAATTCATGCTTGTTAATTTTCAGATGCGTATTTACTACGAGGGATCCTAAAACTGGAATTCAGAACAAGAACCTAGAACCACTCACAACTTTAAAAAGGTAATTTAAGAACACATCGCAAAGCACCAAATCGTATCCAATGTTCCACAGGAGCCTTCAAAACCACAGCGGCCCTAAGACCCTGCGGAACACCGCTTGATATTTCATGTTAACCGAGACTGGTCCTACTTGGGTAGTCATTAAATGAAAAGCCTACAAGTAAATAAATATGTTGAACTTCTTTCTAAGGAGAGACCTATGTCTAGTAGTAGGTAGAATATTAAAGGCTGTTGATGATGATGACGATGATGAAATTAAGAGCTTATTAGTTTAGTATAGAGTAATGTGTAGTAAGCATAGTATTGGATAAATGTGTGATTAAATTATAATAAGTTAAATTGAGGAGATTGTTTTAATGTGTTAATTAAAAAGCATAGGGATATTTTTTAAATTAACTTATTCTTGTTCAGTTACCGTCTGGCCAAAGATCCGGCGGAGTTAAAGGCGGCGGGCGACTCCCCGCTGATGGGTATACTTATGGCCCTGCGCAGTGGACCAGGAGGCAAAATATTTGTAAATGAACCTTTCTACGTGACGTATTAAAAGTACTAAACGTATTTTTAAACACTCGTACTTATTTATTCTTAAATTACTTGTTTATTGTAAATATAAATCTACCAATTATTTAAATAGTTAAATATAATTATTAAATAGTTAATTTAAATCATAAAATTTTATTTTCCTACAAATATCACCGAGTCACCTGAATATCTAAAAAACACAATTTTCTTCCACACTGTCCACTTATGCTAGACAAAAGTCTCCTTTAAATCCTTTCATCAATATTTTTGAACTCAAAGTCGTTGCGATTCTGAGTCCATCGCTGCAACGAGCCTGCTTCCATTTCTTAGGACATGCTATCCCGTTGGCGTTGGGTTGCAAAAAATTGGCCTTACAACCTTTGATTATGAACATGTACATAGTCAAAGCTTACAACTTTCGAAAATTAACGTACCCCAAAAGAAGAGTGACAAAAAGCACTGACATTAGTCACTTTAGGAGTAGAATTCGAAGAAATCCTTACAGAACACAAAATATTCTATTTCGGTAACCTTTAGAGATTGTTTTTTGTTTTTTCCACGGAGCGACTGGTATTTGGATACCAGTCGCTCCGTGAAAAAAATAAAAAAAAATCTCTCCCTTAACTCTAAAGGCGAAATAAAAGGCAAAATTATTGGGTTGTGAATTTGAGGGCACACACTTTTTATGTAAATACGCAACATGATTATAGAACCATTTTGCCTATTTTAATGGCTGGCTAGCCGCTGTGGCTGTAACCATAGCACAATAAATCGATGGCCTCAGTAACCTTTCTAATCGAGTGGGTTTGAAAATAAATATGGACTATCCTCCCTATGACCCTCTCCACTAAGAATTACAGAGACTACGCTCAAAGTTATTGACGAATATATACATATCTATAACTAGGACCATAGACCATCGAGCTAGGTAAGTCCAACTTCGAAAAAGAGGTCAATCGTCGAATCTAAACCGGCTAGGCGGTGTTCGGTGAGTTGGGTGACGTTTTCTCGTCTAAAAAACTGCTGTCTCTCAAGACGAAAGTCTTTAACCAGTGTGTGTGGCCAGTGATAGCTCACAATGGCTCACATGGAGTGGTCAATGTTCGGAGTTTCTCTTCGTGTTCGAATCCGGAGGATTGAAAAACTTAAATGGCAGTGTGCGCGGCACATTGCTCGTAGACAGGGTGTCGGAAAGTCCTGGAGTGGCAACAAGATACTGGAAGACGGAGCGTGGCCCCAAGCTAACTTCGTAAAGGTTGCGAGAAACCAATGGATAAATAGTTGCGAGAAACCAGCACTGAACCGGTTGTTGTTGAGCCTTGTTGGAGGCCTATGTCCAGCAGTAGATGTCATTCGGCTGAGATGATAATGACAGCTATTAAGGAGTGACTGAGCCATATTTTCGTGAAAAAGGTATCAAGAAATTGGCACAAGTGCATCAAGACACCTTTCTTGAGAAAATGGTTAAACCACATAACACAAAATTCTATGGCCAAAAATGATCTTCTCAGCAAGACGCCGTCATCGAGGTCATAAAGCTCAGGCTACTCAAGATTATTTGGGATGAGAAAGAAAGTTACTTACTTTATCAGAGCTGAGAACTGGCCGACATCTGGTCTCGATCTCAACCTGCTGGATTATTACTTATGTTTAGTTGTAGTATGGCTTGCTCTAAAAGTCATGATAATTTGGAGTCACTATAATCAAAAGCCTATGTATTCCAAATGCAAAAAAAAAATCTTCCTTGTATCAATATTTATGACAAGACTAGTTACATTTTTGAAATCTACTTGACATTCAAATTCAAATTCAAATTCAAAATTCTCATGTAAACTTAGAATAAGTTACACTAAAAGCTTTAGTATAAAGATCAGCGCAAACTATTAGAATCAGAATCCAGCCTTTTCTTCAAGTTATCCGTCCAACGGCAGCGGGCAGCGCCTTAGTATTTAATCGTTGCATGCACCCAGAATGCGGTGTGCTTGTCATAATTTTTTTATACAGTATTTTTTTATTACACTTATTCACCTTACTTATATTATAAAGTCCTCCACCGCGTCTGTCTGTCTGTTCGCGATAAACTCTAAAACCACTGAAATTTTGTACCAAGGTAGTCTAAAGTCTGAGAAAGGACATAGGCTACTTTTTACCGCAATAAACGACATAGACGCGTGCACAGCCAGGGGCGAAAGCTAGTTTCTTATAATAGGGACTTCAGCTTTGCTTGTCATTTGCTTCAATGTCAGATCAATTACTGCATAGTCAGTCTGATTATTTGGAAATGCCGCCCACACGTAAGCCAATTTTAACTAAATCATTTCAAGCTCTGTGTAACCAGCATGTAGTAGATATATTGAAATCATCATCATCACTAACAGTCTTTAATAGTTCAATGCTAGACATAGGCCTCTCCATAAAACAAAGTTTTGGTCTACGAGAACCAGAGAGAGTTTGGAACTGCCTCGTTGGTCTAGTGGATAGCGTATGCGACCTGTTAATGAAGAGGTCTCGGGTTCAAATCCCGGGTCGGGCCAAAAAGTGTTTTTGGGTTTTTCTTAGCAAATTCTTAATAGCAGCCCGGAGTTTGGAAGTTTGGCGGTGATTCACACCCGTGCCTCAGAGATCACGTAAAGCAGCCGTCCCCGTTGTCATGAACATCTATGACAATCGTTATTGGGAAATCAGTGCCCTCAAATTTACTGACCACTAGTTAAACCCTCGAATTTCAGTTCTCCCTTAGGGTTGCGGAGGTCCGATGCCAGTCGCTCCGTGGAAAAACTCATATTCAGGTAAAACCGGTTGTACTAGTAGCAGACCCCAAAATAATATTGAGAATAAGGTAAGGAAGAAGGTCTACGAGACCAGGGCAGGGCAGATAGGAGGTTTAATATAGTGTACGTTCCTACTTTACCTAAACTTTTTATGGCTCTCGACCTGCGTACTGATCTCCCTTAGTCGGTTCTTAATAATACTTACGGAATGAATACGGTGGTCCTCCAAGTTCGTGTGGTCTCGACTTGAGAATACGCTGTAAGCGACACTGTATTCTCAAGTTGAAACCAGACGGTGTTACCATCACAGAGATAAATATATTTTTATTATATTTATTTATACCGATAAGTCAGTTATTCATCTTTTGAATTTATATTCGTAATCTAGCTAAGTCCTGCAGTGTTACCCGCTCTTATTGTTAAAAATTGCGAGTAACACCGAGGAGCAAAGCTAGTCTAAAAACAAATACCCTAATTTATTCCTTCGGTCATTAGCTTTCTGCCAGCAAAAGTCAAAATCGTTTATTTAAATTAATAATCATCATCATCATCAACAACCCATAACGTCCCACTGCTGGGCTCAGGTCTCCTCTCAAGAGAGGGTTAAGGAAATTAATAATACTTAGCTGCTATTAGTATTTTCTGATTACTTTTTAGTTCGGTCTCTCAACGATTGGTTCAATTCTTGTTGATCAATGTGAATCGGTTGTTTGTAACCATATCAACAACGGAGTTATCACAATGACCCTTTATATTTTTATTAACTTAATAGGTACATGCAATTTTACTGATTAAGAATATTGTTTGATTACAATTGTTATTACCAAAAAAATATAGCACACTTAGAATTATGTAATTGTGTATGTAATTATGTATTATAAGGGTGCACATTTGAACCTACCATTTGATTTATATTTAATAAGTACCGTATATACTTTGATATGTATTTAGTAAAAAACTGCTCATTTTATATTACAAACAGACTTCAATTTCATTGATTTATATCGATGTCTAGATATAGATTTGGTCTATTTAATCTCTAAGTTATAGTTCAAAAACAGTAACAAATTGAGCTCATTCTGTAATAGTTAACACAGTATTGAGAATAAATTAAAATTGCCCCGTGATTATTTATTTATTTTTTATTTATTTTATTTAAGAACTTTATGCACTGAGAGTACAATGGCGGACATAATGCCAAAGGCATTCTCTACCAGTCTACCGTGAGTGGTGCAGAAATTATCGTGAAGGTGCACTTTGGTCGAGAATTGTGAAACAGAGATTAAATAATTAAAAGCTAAGAGAGATAATGGAAATAAAGAATGAAATATGATGATTTATTCATACAAAATACATGCCGGCCATGCCGGCCCCGCCGGGCTTCGGTAGAAGGGGTAGACCTAAAAAGTGCTGGCTTGACGTCGTAAAGGGTGACATGCGTGTAAATGGTCTTACTACCAGGGATGCCGAAGACCGGGCAAAGTGGAGGAGAAAGAGCTGGAAAGCGGACCCCGGGCTCTAAAGTGCAAGCTTTGGAAGCAACCGGGAAGACCGTTAGGATGATGATGATGATTTATACAAAATACATACATTCATACATACAATATATAGATACATTCATATACATATATATTCATACAAAATATGTACTTACTACTATATATATATCAGATGTGTGTCGATTCTGCAATGCTCTGAGCAAGGAGAGCCCGCACTCTGGCTTTGAAGGAGTTACGACTTGGTGCCATTCTGATTTCCTTGGGATGGGCATTCCAGAGAAGGACAGATTGAACTATGAAGGAAGTGTGAACGCATCATGAAGTGTGAGAGGGGCATGACAGAAGGAGGCTATTTCTAAAAATATGATAATTTGAATATGTGTGTGTGTGTGTGACTGTGTGAGTGGAGTCTTCTTCACCTTCCATATAAAAGAATAAACACAAAAATACACTCATTTGCAAAAGAAACGGGCGGTTTCGATTTTCTTCCTGGCTGAAAAAAATAAAATTACAAAAAGGTTTTAATCATTTGAACATGTTACTGGCCAGTTATAAAAGTGCCATAATGTTTATAAAAGTACCTTCCAAATTCAAATTTTTGACTGAGCCTGGTTTTCAAAGAAAACAACTTTAACTACATTTTGTGGCGCGAATTCCCTATTGTTAGCGGAGTCAGGTCAAATTATACACAGATATCCATTTTCCTGAAATACTTTAATCAATCTCTATGATATTTTTTTTTTTTTTTTTTTTTTTTTTTTTTCGTGGGTAGTCAACCAAGCCAGTCGCAAATTTTTGCTCTGCAATTATAAAATACGTTTTATTTGTTAATCTAAATATTCATTGGATTATATGACACAAGAAACTAGCTAGACCATCCAGCTGCCGGATTCTACAACATTCCATTCCTGTAACCATATCAAAAACTCTCTTGTATACTGTTCCACTATGCCCACTGTGCAGGCCATCAACGACTTAAAAATCTTATTCAACAAGAGGATGGAAGACTTTGAAGCCCAGCTCACCAAAACGCCCAGTCCATCAGTAAGTGTTTCTAGTTTGTCTGCAGAATTTTCTACGTTTAGGGTCTTTGTCACACAGACCCTGCAGCTGCTGCAGCAGCAGGTGGAGTCACTAACACAAACTATAGATGACATTGAGATGAACAGGCGACGGAAGATCCTGCTCCTGCATGGTGTTACAGAGTCAAGTAATGAAAATGTTGCTGACACCGCTGTGAAAGCAATTATGCAGCATATCAACTGCAGGGATTTCACTGAAGCAGATTTCAAACGCTGCCAGAGACTGGGTCAGGCTTCATCTACCAAGAAACCAAGACCCATACTCCTTAAGTTTGCTGATGTGACCGTACGTGATGGATTATGGTTTAACAAAACAAAGCTTAAGGGCTCTGGGATCACGTTGTCAGAGTTTCTAACTAAGCCTAGGCATGATTTATTTATGGTGGCCCGCGAGAGGCTGGGGATAGCGAGGTGCTGGACCAGAGAGGGCTCCATTTACATCATGGGTCCAGATGAGCTCCGTCACCGCATTGTATCGTTGGCTGAGCTAAATGCAGTACTTGATGCATCACCGAAGCCGCCCGTTGCAGTCCCTAAAGCCACTGGGTCAAAGTCTAAACGTGCTGCATCGACGAAGAAGTAATGTACTCATTCTACGTATCTACCACAGTCCGGGTACGACTTAAGTCTTTTTTATAGAGGTGGCTGTTTATATCATTGTGTATTATTAGATGAATGTATCAAAACATTGTTTACAGTCACTTCATATAGTTAATTAGTTAAATACCTTCACATAGTTGATTTCTTGTATGTATTATATACTAACCCAACACCTTTACAATCAATTGTTGTGTATTAACCATAGAGTATTGTAATATAGGTGGAATAGAGAGCCCACTCACGAGAATTTTTGACACCTATATTTGAAGTGTCGCCACCTGGTATCATATCCGCCGAACTAACGGCAATAGCTATATGTATATATACCTACCTATTTATTTATAGCTGTAGCTAGGTATAGCTATAGGGTTTAAATGTAGTAGTAGGAAGTAGGTAATTTAGTACATGCATTATAAAAAAAAGCATTTTGCAAACATTTTGTATTTGTTTGTGCAGTAGTTAGCGCTTGATTCTTGATGACAATGAAATTAGTAAAATGAAATTTCATGTGGAAAAATAACCTGAATGTTTGCAAAACCGAAAATTTTATAATACAAACAAAATAAAATTATAATGTAAATATTAAAGTCATTTATTCACTTGTATGTTTTATCATCATCATCATCATCAACAGCCTTTAACAGTCCACTGCTGGACATAGGCCTCTCCTTAGAAAAGAGGTTTTGGCCTACTATACCACGCTGGCCAGACGGGTTGGTATAGGGTTGGTTTCAAGTTTTCCTTCTGTTTGCATTGATGTTGTCTTGCGTAGTTTATCCCTTAGTCGCCTTTTACGACACCCGCGGGATGAATAGGGGTGGTGACACTCTGTATTCTTAATCCGTCACCACACGGACAATGTGTATGTAATGTATGTTTTATGTTAATGCTTAATATAATAATTTTGAGCACATATCACATATCACACATCTTCATTTCATCCTCACCATCGTAGGTAAGCTTCCCTGATAAAATCCGATTTATTGACTTACACCAACTTTAATAAATTATAATGTTTATGTTTATTGTCACATCTGTGAACTATGTTTTTAATTTTTCTATATGCGTTTCACATTTAAAAAGGTAATCTACAAAGATTTCTATTACTGTTTCTTCTTTCTGAAGCTTTATCAAAAGCTTTACACTACAATAATCACTGATAATCACACAAAATAGAAAATAACTACAAATACGCCGAAAGTAGAAACCATTTTGATTTTTTACCGGATTATTGCCATCCCCAAAAAAATTGTATAAAAGAATTTAGAAATTTAAAATATTGTCGAAATTAATTAAAAATGTTGAAATAAATGTGTTACATATATTTAGAGAGTAATTTTTTTAACGATTTATGAAGCAGGTCTTTTTGAAATTAAAATTATATTGCAAGTTTATTGATATTGACCTAAGCGTCATCTATGATATTTTTAGACACTAGTTGCTTGTAAGTTTAAGCGGATCTTATACGAGATGGCGGTACTGTCTAAGCAGAAAAGTGGAGACCTACATCAAGTACGACAGTGTCCCCCCCCTGGTATTAACCCACTTCTCTCAGGTTTCATAAAAATCTGTTCGGTCAGACACTGACAGATAGTGCGGGACATATGGACTAACGTCAGTTTCAACAAATTGGGTTTCGTTCGAAAATACGACAAGTATAGCCTCGTACTCCTATATCTGGAAACTAATCTTTTTATACTCGTGGCTGGACTGTGAGAGAACGTATGGATTTAAAAACTCCCTATTTCTTTTTTGTTTTTGTTCAATGTTTTGACTTCTCGTTTATTTTTGTTTTGTCACATATAATTTATGGTTTGTTCGTAACTGGCAACCGGCAGATGGATTATAAACCGACAGGAGTTACAAATAATTTTATTAATCTACACACTCTACTTATTGGCTGGTATTTTATTTATTTTTATTCTATTTTTATTATTTTGATATTTCAATTATTCTACATACTCGGTTATATTTCATTTAATTATTTTATAAAATTGATTTTACCTGGATACGGGTCACTTAAACTTCTTTTAACCTATTAAATTTTAAGCTTGAAAATGTCTTCATCTGAGTGCAGCAGTGATGACAGTAGTGACCCACTGTCTGCTGCTAGTAGTTCCCAGGGTAATCCAACAATCGCTGAGACTCTTTCGTCTCGGTTCTCTGATGCTTCCAAAATTTTCAATCTTGTACATATTAATGCACAAAGTATTCCGGCTCACTTCCCTGATATGCTGGCATGTTTTGACTGTACGAATTTGCACGCTATCCTTATCTCGGAATCCTGGCTTAAGCCGTGTTTACCTTCCTCTTCATATTCCCTACCAGGATTCAACCTCATTAGGAATGATCGAGCTGTGGGTGGCGGCGGTGGTGTTGCCATATACTTACGATCCCATATTTCCTACACCGTCGTGAGTCTCTCGCCACAGCCTCCACCAGCTAATGCAGGTGAACATCTTTTCCTTGAAATCGAACTTCTTCATTCTAAAATCCTGCTCGGTGTGTTTTATTGCCCTTCCTCACGCATCGACTTCTTCTCGTCGTTTGATGTGCTTCTTGAACAACACATTCCCTCGTACAGTCAAACCATAATCATGGGCGATTTCAATACCTGTCTCCTCAAAAACGATTCTCGGTCATCAACTCTTCAATCTATAGTACAATCTAGCAATCTATCCATTCTTCCTTCCAATGCAACGCATTATTTCCCACACTCTACACCATCTCTACTGGACCTCATCATTGTTTCCTCCCCTAATCTCGTAGTTAGTCACGGCCAGTGTTCAGCTGACGAGTTTTCCTACCATGACTTGCTCTATCTATCCTATCGCCTTCGACCTCCTAAACCTAAAGCGAAGATTATCCTGCAGCGAAACTTTAAAGGCATGGATTTAGAAGCCTTGATTAGAGATGCTAACAACATTGATTGGTCACCGATCTTCAGTACTGCATCTATAGATGATAAGGTTGAACATTTAAATTCTAAAATAACGACTCTCTACAATGACCATGCGCCGATGAAAGCAATGAGGGTCAAACGTCTCCCGGCCCCATGGCTAACTGAAGACATCAAAGCCTTACTCAGGAAAAAGGTGATTGCTAAGGCTAAATTCAAAAATAATCCAAGAAATAATAATCGCGACAAATACGTTGCTATCAGGAATCATTGCAGCAAGGTGTGTAGGAGTGCTCAACGCCGATACATCCATAGCTCCGTTGAAAATGGAGATCCAGCAAAGGTCTGGAAATTCTTAAAGTCATTGGGAGTAGGCAAACCCGCTCACGATACATTTCCTAAAAGTGTCAACTTAAATTCACTAAATCAACATTTCTCTGCTTCGTCAAATTTTGATAAAATGACAAAAGACGCTACACTGAAACTCCTACTTTCTGCCCCAACTCCCGACTGCTCTCCCTTTTTCTTTAGTCAATTTTCTGATTGTGATGTTAAGAAGAGCATAGTATCCATTACTTCGAATGCGGTAGGTTCTGATTGCCTCAGTCGAAATATGATCCTCCCAATCCTCAATGAAATTCTTCCCGTCATCTGTCATATCCTCAACTACTCAATTTCCTATAGCGTGTTCCCTAAAGCTTGGAAGGATGCCGAAATTATACCCATTCCCAAAACAAGAAACCCTGGATCCTTCTCCGACTATCGTCCAATTTCTATATTACCCTTTCTGTCCAAGGTCCTCGAACGTCTCATCTATACCCAGCTCTCAAATTTCCTATCCAGTAACCTACTACTAAATCCATTCCAATCTGGCTTCCGACCCGGTCACAGTACCACTACAACCCTAGTCCACATTACAGAGGACATCAGATCTGCCATGGAGAATGGTGAACTTACAGTTCTGACACTCCTAGACTTCAGCAATGCATTCAACACAGTAGACATCGACGTTTTACTGTCTATACTGTGCTCTCTCAACATATCTCCAACTGCGATTGACTGGTTTCGCAATTACTTGCTTGGTCGCCGGCAGCGCATTAGTATTGAAAACACCGTTTCTTCTTGGTGTAATACTACAGTTGGTGTACCACAAGGCGGCGTGCTTTCTCCCCTACTTTTCACTGTTTTTATCAACACCATCACTAATGATCTATCTTCTTCCTACCACCTTTACGCGGATGATCTCCAGATATATACCAAGGCATCACTGAACAATCTGACCAGTGCTATTAACACTACCAACGCTGACCTAGATAAGATATGTAAGTGGAGCAACACCTACGGCCTTAAAATTAACCCATCGAAGACTAAAATCATTGTTGTTGGGAGTTCGCGTATGATCTCCAAAATTGATTGGACAACATTGCCTCATATCACCTGTAATGGCACACTTATACCTTATAGTGACAAAGTGAAAAACCTAGGGATTTACTTCGATAGCACCTTATCCTGGGCTCCTCAGCTCCAAGAGCTGAGTCGCAAAATGTTTGCCGCTGCAGGATCTTTGCGCAGACTCCGAAATTTTCTACCCCAATCAACTAAGATTGCTTTAACACAATCTCTTCTTTTCCCCATCCTCGATTATGCCGATGTCAGCTATCTAGATCTCACTGAAGACCAATTAAATAAGCTTGAGAGACTCCAAAATCTGTGTATAAGATTCATATTTGGATTACGCAAATATGATCACGTCTCCGAATACCGTAAACAACTCAAGTGGTTACCAATCCGCCTTCGCCGGAATACACATATACTATCTCTTCTTTACAATATTTTATACAACCCTTGTACTCCACGTTACCTAAAATCCCGTTTCACCTTCCTGCATGACACACATCCCAAATTGTTGAGGTCGTCGGAGAACCTGAGATTGAAGATGCCTGGACATACAACCAAATTCCTTGACCACTCCTTCTCTGTCCAAGCAGTTCGGCTGTGGAATGCCCTACCGGTTGAAATAAGACGTGCACAAACACTCACGGTTTTCAAGAGAAAGGTAAGACAATACTACCTGGAAGACGTCAATGACGTGTGACAGACAAGTCAAATATTCCATTTATGTATGTATAGAATATAATACTTATCTATTTCTATGTGTAAATGTGTATAAATATGTGTGTATGTATGTTTATTTATATTTATGTATTTATATATGTATGCGCAGGTATTGTATATATATACTATTTCTTTATCTCAAATCACAGCACCAGATACTACCCCACACTTTCCATCCTATGTTTTTACTCCATCCCATGGTTGCCTGTAAGAGATTGCGTTTGAGCGATAAGGCCGCCACTTGTACCTCCTTAATTAATATATTATTGTAATTGATCTGGTGTACAATAAAGCAATTTATTATTATTATTATTATTACAAATAATCCAATTGACTATGCGTAGTGTTGTACTCTTTGCAATTAACTGCCGTCTCTCGATCTGACATTTCTTTTTATAATGGCCGCTTGCACAGTGTTGCCAACTATATCGTAAAAATCAACAACTCGATAATTTATTTTAAATCGATATTGTTTGAGATAATTATAAAATTAGATACACTTCATTTTATTCTTTTCTTTTTTTTTTAATTAACAGTATGGAACGCTAACAGACGGCCATTCTGCAACAGGAATGTCCCCATTCCTAAATTTAGCTCGGCCATTCTATTGTATAGGGTATGACCTCATACCCATAGTAATTATTACATCATGTAAAATTAATAATGCAGACAATAATATTAACCTTCTTTTTCTGCGAGCTAACATAGATAGGTACATTTTTTTTTTTATACTATAAATAGCTAACTACATCTTTTATCCAAATGATTTTCTACAATATACATTTTCTTATAATATACAATTAACGATAAAATATCTTCTTGTAAGCTCCATCCGACGACCAGTTGACTCTTCATAACATTGCACTCTCATTTTCACAATTTGGACAAAGCTCCCGTTTAGCCATCCGAAAGCCACGGTCTGCTTGTCTCCTGGATCATCACACTGTATAGTAGGCCACCCGAGAGCCATTACATTTCAATCATTGCCGTTTAGCCACCCGAGAGCCACGGTCAAACAGCAGCCTGTCCTCTTCGACGCTGCCTCTCAGAAGGTCCGGACATTGCCGACTCTCCGGTGTCGACACCAGTCTAAACTGTATTAATACAAAACATATTAATGATATGGGAATGGGATGAGTAACCGGCCATTTCCATGAAAATTCCACATGTTACACTTAGGAATCTAACTGTGATATACATATTATCAAACAATGTATACTTATATAACACCATAATAGCTTCAGTTGAATAATAATGTCGCGCTTTTCATATTACAAATATGAATCACTACATTCACTTTTGTTGCTTATTATTGGCGATAAACTGAAAACTAATCCATGGTTCATAGCGGCTAGTGAGCTCAGAATCGTCGGATTATAGTGTTGAATTTACCCGTTTGCTCGAGGCATGGCCACTTCATTAAGAACGTGCTTGGCACCAGTTGAGGTAACGAAGTTCTTAAACTCACCAGACGTAAAACTATTGCCCTGGTCTAATATGATTATTTTCGGGCATCGAAGTGTTGCAAAAATATCTTCGAGTGCTTTAACCGTCTTAGACCTAGTATTCCCAACAGCTCTGACAAATATAGATTTATTAAACCCGTCGATTACACTAAGGAGGTACGCATTCCCTCTTTTACTTTTTAGAAATGGACCTACATGATCGATGTGGATGGTATGAAATTAGGAACCCCGATCTCTTTTCTGACATTTTTGTTGTATGCACAGTTAATGCATGCAATTTACTTACTTCTTGAGGAAGCGGTTCATATTGATATGTCTCTTCATCAATTTTTGGGGACCAATAGTCGGATCCAATCTTCTCAACCATTTTTTTGGTTGGGAAATGATTCGCTTCGCCGTGATTAAGCTAATATATCCTACATCTAGCCAGTTGGGCACCACCCATTTTAATTAAAATCTTACACGCCCATATATTTTACCATCACGTAATACGTAGTTATTGATATGTCTCTTTTTTTAATAAGCTTTATCCGTGGATCTGTCATTTGTACTTGTGACGACTTTAACATATAGCGCAACGGAAACAACAGTGCCATTCACCGAAGAAAAACTGGCGCCGATTAATATATATAAAACATCTCAACATTAACCGACACATACTTCTATATTCATGGCATTAAGTTCGCCTTTGAACAACATGTGCAATAAGTTTAAATAAATAAATAAAAATCCGTTGGGCAGTGGTCCCGCTAGGCACTATCACCTCGCCTGGCCGGAGGATCATCTCTTTGGGTTGGGGGGGACACGAAACCCGTTCCTCCACATAATCTATGTTACTAATTATGACTTGTGATGTTTCAAATATCTACTTCTTCTGCAATACTTGTTGATGAGACAGGATTTCTGCTCAAAGCATGTTATGCCCTGGCCAGTACTAGATGCTGAATTTATGTGCCTGTAGCATCGGCCACCACTTTGCAAATTTAGGAATTAAATCTTACTTAAGGTGGTGCGTAATGCCCTACCGTCTGTTATAATTTTGAGTATCAGACCAATAAACGAACCCTAAATTTCTTCAAGTGCCAAAACGCTTCTTCACGCGTTGTTCGGCGGCTAAAATAAGCGACTGGTCTGAACGGATATTTTTCATTAGGTCTCTGAAGTAAGATGTTTCCCGTTCCTAACTAGCTTTACGTTTAAGACCTAAAATAGCTTCCAGCTTGTTTAATGCCTCCTCAAAAGAACTGTCCGTAAACAATAAATAATCTAAAAAAGGAATGATCAGTTCAAATCGTTCAGCTTCAAGAGCCTTATCCCTACTAATATTATAGATGCGAAAGTAACTCTGTCTGTCTGTTACGCTTTCACGCCTAAACCGCTGAACCGATTTTGATGAAATTTGGTATGAAGATAGACTTGAACTTGGGAAAGGACATAGGCTACTTTTTGCCGCGATAACCGACATACACGCGGGCGGAGCCGCGGGAAAAAGCTAGTTATTCATACTTTAGAAAACTGCCGGGATATTTAACGAAACCGAATGGCATCCTAGTGGACTCGGCTCTAACGTGACGTGATTCCTCAACCACAGGAATTTGATGATAGCCGGATGACAAATCTAGACTTGTGATTTACCACCAAGACGATCGAGATGGTCGTCTATAGTAGACATCGGATGGCTGTCCTTTACCGTATTTTTATTTATTGACCCATAATCAACGCAAAAGCCTGTATTCATTATTCTTTTTTTCGAACTAAACTATTGGGCTAGCGTAAGCCGACTGTGATTTCTTTATAATATTGTTACTAAGTAGTTCGCCTACAACATCTGGAATCTTTACGCACTCTCTAAAATAAAATTTACACGGCCTATAAGTGATAGGCGTCTTATCACTTAGACGCACTGTCATTTCCATTTGGTTAGTCAAGCCAGGTTTTGCATATTGAAATGGAAAGCAGTCCTTGTATTTGTTTAAGAGGTGTAGCAGGCTGTTTTTTTTTCGTATCATTTACTTTGAGGCCGATATTTAAGATATAATATTTAACAGAGTAATAGGTTCCTTTTTGAGTCGGTTCTATGGCGTGCATTACAAGACTGATTGCTAAGATTAATAAAATTCCAATTCAAAGCTATAGATTGTGTTGTAAATAATTCTCGTTTATTCAGTTATACAGCCCGCGATAACAATTTTAAATTGGTCAGTAAAATAGGGTTTTGTGACAAATTACCGACTATACATCGACTCCGTCATAGTTGAGTGCATCTTACATCTTCGAGGTATCGTCGCTGAAGAAACCCCCTAAACCTTGTCTTGACTCTAATCTATGTCTCTCGTATTTTGTTGTGATTTGTTTTCGAAATAGCAAACAACCTGTAAATCCTCTCCTTTTCCTTTCTCTCACTTTGTTTCACTACATGACCACTAAAGCCTTGTAAGCGTGACAACCTTGTAATAAAATGTCTCGGTGATTGGTAGCGTATGCGATTGCTGTGCTTGAGGTCTCGGGTTTGACTACCGAGTCGGACCAAATGTTCGTGTGAAACACTAATATTTGTTTCGGAGTTTGAGTGCCCCCATGTACAATATGTATTTACAAAAAATGTATATTTATTCATATATCAGCTGTCTAGTATCCTTCATAGAAGTTTTGCTTAGTTTGGGACTAGAAGGTTTTGTGTGCAAGATGTCCCAAATATTTATCTATTCCCAAATTCCCTACATATGAACATATACTTGGGATGAATAAATGTCCAGGAAAAGGTCACGAAGGACATTAATTCTCTCACTAAGTGGAAATCATCGTGCTAAAGGACCAGATCGGTGCTAGTCTTTTGAACAGTAACAGAAGGTGGTTATTTCAACGACTGTCCAATAAGGACGTCTGTTTTGAATAAATGCTCTGGCATAACAAATGCTTATATGTAAGCCTGGACAGCGTCTACAACGACGGTTACAAATATTCTAGAAATCGTTTCTACAGTACAAGTAGCGAAACCTTCAACAACAGGAAGTCTTGTTTTTACCGGAACGACACTAAGATTTTTAAAGACAACAACTAACCATAGCGACCCACTGGTCTCCTCTCAGGAGGGGCCTAAAGTCACACGCCCCCACGCCGGCAGAGTTCGGTCTGGGGACCGGCAAGACAAGCTGCGGCTACGCAATCTTGGCGTTGGATGTTTTTAAGCCTCCCGAAGGCCTCCAACTAAGCTTCACAACCGCTATCCCAGGACGACCACCAGGACCGACCGCCTAACGTGACCTCCGAATCACGGATACGCTCACAACACCTCCAATCTAGGACCGACCAGTCTGTCGCTGCCTACCCTCGGCGACCGTCTCCAATCACCCAAGGCCACTTGGCAATTAGCGCTTCTTTTTAACAACAGATTTTCGGATTAGTGTGCATTGACTCCCAAACTATATACGCATTAGATCGATGTTTAAACTGGAAACTACAGACAGTTGTAAACCGTTCTTTATATAATATAAAATATTGACATTACCTTCTTTTGTTTGATGTGAACGTGATCAGCGTTTGTTTGATGCGGTTCCAATGAACAGACGTGACAATTCTAAACTCTGCCTTCACGGTGCTGAAACAACTTTTATGCGCAAAAGTATTTTCTGTATGGCTTCGACCATCTACAAGAAACTACCAAGATCGTGAAAATTGCTAAGTACTTCTATTTTTAAAAAATAAAGTCAAGAACTTTTTATTTGAAAGCACTTTTTATGACATTTTTGGATTTAAGAAAGAGGACGGTCTTCCCTGCCTTTGAATGGTTGATGTGATCATAGATATTTTGTTGATTGATAAGTTGCTAGAATAATACTAATAACTGATAGGACATAATACGAATATGACAGATTAACATTGTCTATCTGTATTTTTGCATAAAATTAAATTATTATCCCAATTTTCATTTTACAATACAATTTACATTGACATTTACTTCTTTTTGACGAATTAGAATATTATTGTTTTGTCTTGATTTAAAATATTTTGCGAGGCTATATTGTGATAAACATTAGGCTGGCCTATGGCGTGTTACCAATTCGTATGCCATTAAATGCGGCCAAACATGACCGAGACTATTTAAATTACTGGTGTCTTGCATGCAATACACGTACACCATGTTTATATACAAATAAAGACTATCTATCTATCTACGCTGATACCGGTATATCCACAGAAATAGTTTTAAAATACTTACTGCTTGATTGTTCATTAACTGTGATTTGTAAGAAGTTTTGTGTAGAGTTGTTATTTTTAGTATATAATTATCTTGTGATAACTCTTTGGTTAAGAACCTATCGGCTCACAATTATGTGTCATATGTCCCAACCGTGAACATTTATCGCATCTCTTTAATGGTTTAGTACAGTTACGGTTCGTTTCACCACAATTCTAGCCTTGGAAGTTGAATCAAGTTCCTTATCTGTCATTCGAGGGTGCAGATTTATTTGTGGTGTATACACCACAAATAAATCTGCACTACAAAATGTCGTCAGGTGATAGGTCGAATTATAATTCGACCTATCACCTGACGACATTTTGTAGTTTCTTTTTAAGGTGAGGACTATATTTGCAACACTATCATATTGAGTACATGGTGAATGCCGTAGGTATTAGTATGGGGCGAAACAAAGACAGAAAACTGTTTGTAGACTTTTGCCACTTATACACATACTCATGTTCTTAATATTATCGCGAATTCCCGTTTACAGTAAAGACAGAAAAGTAAACATTTTTGTATTTTTTTTTTTTATTTTGGTTACATTACCCATGCTGCACTTTTGATGGGTAGTCAGGTCATATAGGTCACATATGTTTACACAGTATATGATGAAATATGCTACTTATTCGTCTTCAAATACAGAGTAGGTAGGTGACTAAACACTATTGATCTGAGCTTAAAAAATAACTATAAACAATAGGCGAACACGAAATTTTATTTGAGCTCAGTCTTAAAACTACTCTAAGTTTCATGATTGAAGAAACAGTGTTTAAGGACAAAGCTTAACTATCCTTATTTCGTTTAATCTCGTAAGAAATAATAATAATAATAATAATAATAATAAGCCCCCTCAAGTTCCAACCATACGTCCGAATCGACCATCAGATTCACGTAGGGGGCGGACACGTGATATAAAATTACTGGCACGGCTAACATGGCTCTGGCAACCCATTAAATATGGAGACACGCTTAAAAAGTAAACGTATAGGGCCGCTGCTCGGGGGCAATCGCCGAGGCACACCTGGAGCTGACGCTGGGTGTGACAGCATACGAACCGTCGGCGGAGTGGAGCTGAGTAGGCGGGCTCCCTCCGGGTTACCCGAAAATGCTACAGCCGACTTATATTCTGACCGACAGACTGACGACATTAGCGACAATAGTAGCTCACGAGAAGAACCTTATAGTCCATCAACAATATCATATACTCCATCAGAATTCTCTACAAGAACACCAACACCCATAGACACACCAGCCTTAGATGTTGCGCAGGGGGTGAATACCCTATTACCTGCGTCCACTAAGACTGGGAAAACACGTGTACGCATGAAATGGACAGAAGATATTAATATATTCATCATGCGTACCTACTACCGCATTACTAAATTAGAAACAGACATGACAACATACAGAAAATTACTACATGAACACTTTTTAGAACAGTACCCTACCGTGACAGTTTCAGAACAACGAGTTTCCGATCAAAGGAGAGTCATTATCAGAAATAGAATGCTTACAAATGAGAAATTAGAACAAATTAAAGAAGAAGTCAGGTTAGAATTAGAACAAGAAGATATCATCCTACAATCACAATCAGATAGTAATTCGCAAAGAATCAACACTATGGACCCAACCTCACAACAAACACTACTAACAAATACACAAACATCCTACAGCTGCCTTAATACCATTGAATGTGACATACACAATACACAAACTCCACTTTGTACTAATATATCAACACAAACTGAAACTACAATGCTATTAATGGAAACCGAAATAGAAACTTTGCAGTCTAATGTCTTATTAGACTCATCAGAAAAGAAACTGAAAGAACACTTACAGACAGCTATAACTGAATTTGCAGGCTTAGACCCTACACTCAGGCCCCGACTTCCTAAACTTAAATATAGTTTGTATCTTGCGAAATTAACTAATTTCTTTAACAGTACCTTACTGCACGAGTTCTTCTCTGATGAGTCACAACTAACTGACATTCATACACTCATATATTGTAGTGCCCTAGTAATTTCACGAGAGCTTGGATATGACACTGAACCACAATCCATACCCCAACGCAGTAACATAAAACCAGCCTGGCAAGATAGACTAGAGAGAGACATCACACAACTCAGAACCAACATCGGTAGACTTACACAATTTTTGAACAATAATAGGTCAAAAAAGATAGTGGAAACAGTAAACAAAATAATATACGACTATCGAAAACACAGCAGCCATGAAAATAATAATAAGAGACCAGAGGACGTTCTGGACACACTTAAACAGAAGTTAGCATTAAAATCACATAGACTAGCCAGATATAAAAAAGCACTACAAAGAAAAAATGATAATAAACTCTTCCATAGCAATGAGAAAACTTTCTATAGAAACCTAAATACAAATAAAGAAAAACTAACAAACAATAATAATATTGAAACCCCAGCAGTACACGACTTAGAAGAATTTTGGGCAGGGATCTGGGAGACAGAAGTACATCATAACGGGGAAACACAATGGATAACCGAAGAAGAAAGAAAATGGGCTAACTTAAATGAAATGGAATTCAAAGAGATTACAGAAGTTGATATAAAATTTGTCACAAGTAGGCTTCACAACTGGAAATCACCAGGAGTAGACAAAATACACAATTATTGGTACAAAAAATTTACTGCACTTCATAAAATCATAGCAAAAAATTTCACAAGCATAATTCACGGACAACAAAGCACACCACCGTTCTTAGCTAAAGGTATAACATACATGCTGCCCAAAGGCCAATACACATCACAACCATCACAATATAGACCCATTACTTGTTTACCCACTATATACAAAATTCTCACATCAGCCATAACTCAAAAACTCACTGCTCATATAGAACAGCATAATATCCTTGCCGAAGAACAAAAGGGATGTAGAAGAGGGCATATGGGATGTAAGGAGCAACTTATTATCGACTCTCTAATTCATAGACACGCAACTACTAATAAAAGAAATTTACACTGTACATATATAGATTATAAAAAAGCGTTTGATAGCATTCCACACTCTTGGTTACTACACATTTTAAAAATATACAAATTTAGTCCTGTTATAATAGAATTCTTAAAGAACATAATGCCCCTCTGGAAAACCACACTTCATCTAAACAATATCACTAGTAGAGAAATAGTAATAAAAAAAGGTATATATCAAGGTGACTCCCTAAGTCCTTTATGGTTTTGTCTCGCCCTAAACCCTATATCACAGATACTGCAGAATTGCAAGGCTGGATATCGATTAAAGAATAACAGTACTGAAACTAGCATATCACATTTAATTTACATGGATGACATAAAACTTTATTCAAAAACAGCAAAAGAAATGAAAGCACTCATAGACGCTACAGCAAAATTTAGTACAGATATCAGCATGCAATTTGGGTTAGATAAATGCAAAACTATTCACATAATTAAAGGAAAGATCCAGCCAGGCGATTACGCAGTGTCTCGTGATGAAACAATTACAGCTATGGAACCGAATGAGCTATATAAATATTTAGGGTATCATCAATCAAAAGGAATAGATCATAGTAAATTAAAAATAGCTTTAAAAGATGAGTATAAGCATAGGGTACATGTTTTAAGTAAAAGTAATTTAGCTGGCAAAAACTTAATAAAAGCAATAAACACATACGCTATACCCATATTAACTTACTCTTTTGGTATTATAAAATGGACTAAAACAGATATAAATAACATACAAATATCCACTAGAACTATCCTTACTAAACACAATTGTCTACATCCAAAATCGGCTATAGAAAGAGTCACAGTCAAAAGACAGGATGGAGGGAGGGGGCTTATCGACATATTTACCTTATGGACCACGCAAATATCAAAATTAAAATCATTTTTCTTCGAAAAAGCTAACAATAGTGAAATTCATAAAGCAATAGTTAGTAATGATCTAAATCACACTCCACTAAATCTATCTCAAGAGACAGAAATAGGTAACACAGAGAATAATTATGAAACCTGTAAACTAGAACAATGGAAAAAGAAAGCACTTCATGGCCGACACCCCCAAGATCTTGAACAACCCCATATAGACAAAACAGCTTCAAACAAATGGCTCACTCTAGGTTCCCTATTTCCAGAAACTGAAGGCTTTATCATAGCAATCCAAGACCAAATCATAAACACAAAAAACCACAGAAAACATATTATCAAAGACCCTACAGTAACAGACGACAGATGTAGGAAATGTCATAACCAATCAGAAACCATACAACATATTACTGGAGCGTGCCCTAATCTTGCACAAACTGACTACACACATAGACACAATCAAGTGGCAAATATCATTCACCAAAGACTATCTCTTAAACATAAACTTATCCCAGATACACATACGCCATACTACCAATATACTCCTAAAGCAGTTTTAGAAAATAGCACCCATAAAATTTACTATGACCGTGCAATACTGACCGACAAGACAATACACTATAACCGCCCTGATATAACTGTTCAAGATAAAATAAATAAAATTACTTACATAATTGATATAGCAATCCCAAACACTCACAACCTACAAAAAACAATTGCAGAAAAAGTACATAAATATACGGACCTTAAGGATGAAGTATTAAGAATCTGGAAACAACAGAAAGTATATATTGTCCCTATAGTTCTGTCCACTACTGGAGTTATCCCTAAACACATTCACCACAGTCTGAAACTCCTTGATCTGAAACCCAACACCTACATACTCCTTCAAAAAGCTGCCATATTAAACACATGCAGAATCGTCAGAAAGTTTCTGCAAATAGACGAAAACACTCACAGTATGACAGAAGCACATGCTTAAATTTTCATAAAATACCGTGGCATTTACTTGACTGAGTCCGTAAATGTCACAAATTATTACCAGCAAAAGCTGAGAAATAAAAAAATTACCAACATAATAATAATGATTTATTTCTCCACAAAGGCTATTACAATTTATTTTTTCTTACATTTAGACAATACATATTATATCTTCGATTAACCTTTGTGAGAGCTGGTGTCTATGCTAGGTTTTATACAAAACCTGTATTATAGATCACCAGGCTCTCATCCACCTTAGACGGGACTAGTAAATAGGAATGTCTTATGTTGGATTTAGTACATAGTAGAGAAACATTTTTGTTTAATTATTAAACTAGATTTCAGTATATAATATAGCAATATTCGAGATTTAGTATTTTGTGGTGTGTGTGTGTGTGTGTGTGTGCGCGTGTGTGTGTCTGTCTGTTTGTTACCATGTATGTATATGTTGAGATCATGTAGCTTTTAAGATCTTTTCCGTTTCTAAGTAATTAAGTTCTGTTAAACTATTTTTAAGTGATAATTTTAGCTGCTTTCTGAGAAGTTTGATAATCTGGTTTTTGTCATTGAAATACCTATATAGGAATGGACCCAAGTGAGATAGCTGGCGCCTAGCAAAAATTGTGCGGACGGAAGGTACAGAAGTACGAGTTCGTCTTTTACTTAAAATTAATTGTGATAGATCGATATTTTTGTGGTGACTAAGAACGGCATTATTAATAAATAGCTGCCTAACCGTGAGCAATTGTGACTGCTCATAGAGCTTCTCAGTGGAAAATCTTCGGGGTTTACAGAACATAACCTTGATAACAGCTCTTTGGGCTCTTTCTAACTCTAATAGATGCGATGCAGCGGCACCACCCCATACCGTGACACAATACGTTAGTAGTGATTGACAGAGAGAATAATAGATGTTTTTAATAAGTTTGGAGTCCGTAACATCTCGCAGGTTCCTGAAAATGG
The DNA here is from genome assembly GCA_932526445.1 of Phragmatobia fuliginosa. NCBI lineage: Eukaryota > Metazoa > Arthropoda > Insecta > Lepidoptera > Erebidae > Phragmatobia > Phragmatobia fuliginosa. Next base: position 8,543,618 of record OW052074.1, on the reverse strand, counting down.
GTAGAAGTTTTCTAATTCTTTTCCCTAATGCAGAGATGTGCGGGTGCCAGTTAAGTTTCTTGTCAACTATCACTCCTAAGTACTTATGGTTGTCCGCCTGCATCACAGCTGGGCAATCGCATTCGTGATCTAAATCACAACGAGAAGAGTGTGCTCTGATATTAAAGTTATTTGAGGGGTTGGACGTAGAAGAAATTCTAAAACAAATATATTTAGTTTTTGGCACATTAAGAGTCAGTAGATTCTCGTCCAACCACTTTAGTACCCTTCTTAGGCCATTATCTGCCAATTCCTCAACATTAGACCATGTTTCACCTTCAAAAATTAGTGCAGTATCGTCCGCAAATGCAATGATATTGCCATTAGCAAGCTTAAGACTACAGAGGTCATTTACGTAGACCAAAAAGAGTGTGGGGCCTAGCGTGCTACCCTGAGGTATACCAAAGGTGACCGACGAGCTTGAGCTGCAGAAATTATCTACTCTAACTACTTGACTTCTGGATGTTAGATAATTATTGAGCCAATCTAAAGGCATTCCTCGTATGCCTGACTTCTCCAGCTTTAAAAGGAGCAGCGGTATTGACACAGTGTCGAAAGCTTTTTTGAGATCGAGGAAGATGGCTGCACATCTTTTGCCAGTGTCTAGAGATTTAGTAACTATCTCTGAGAGTTTGGACACTGCATCTTCAGTGTTTTTACCTTTTCTGAAGCCATATTGGGAACTCGAAAAAATATTATTGCACTCTAGGAAGCTGGTAAGCCTAGTGTTAAATGCCTTTTCGATAATTTTACTAATCGTGCTAAGTAATGAAATAGGTCTATAGTTAGACACTGACTTCACATCGCCACCTTTGTAAATAGGAACTACAACTGCCTCTTTGAATATGTTGGGGAAAACACACTTGAAAAGTTTAAATTGCACACGTGAGAGATCATGGTACATAATACGTCATGGGAGTTCTTAATTACTGTCGTTGGGATAGAATCAATGCCAGGAGCACATTTGGTTTTCAGCTTAAGGATGATTTTATCTATTTCAATATAATCTGTTGGAGTGAGGCACATTGAGTTAGTGTTTTGTGAAGGTAAGACATTTTGAGGATGGGATACATTTGCATTAGTTTTTTCCAATATATCAGAAGCCAGATTTGCACCAATAGATGTAAAGTACCCATTTACATGGTCAAGAGATGCCAAAGGTGATGACTCTAGTTGAAGTAACGAAGAGGCGTGGGATTGTTTGGTTTTTAAATTACATACTTCCTTAACAGTTTCCCAAGTACCTTTTAAGTTTTTAAAATTTTGATTGAATTTATCTTTGAAATAATTAATTTTAAGTTTTTTTGCAGTTTGATTGCATTTATTGCGATATTTAGTGTATTCCTGTTTTATGACCTCATTGTCTGGATTATTTTTAGCCATTCTGTGTAATTTGTCTCTCGTTTTAAAACATTTAACAATACTAGAAGTAATCCAAGGTTTCAATGGGCGTTTTCGCTTAGTAAAAGTAATAGTGGATGTGTGTTGTACTATGAGGTCCTGGAGTGTTTTAACTAATGCAGTTGCGGCCGTATTAGGATCTTTAATAGTTAAAAAATGGTTCCAGTCCCATGCTTTTATCGCTACGGTTAAAGCTTCGTAGTCGATTTTAGATCTAGTTATCGTATTATTCATAGATGACTTTGGTATTAGTGAGCTTGCGACACTTAGCAATATAGGAAAGTGGTCAGTGATGTCTGTTGCTAGGACGTAGCACTGATGGTCCGCGGCCAAGTTACACATAAAATGGTCTAAACATGTTCGACCATGTGTCGGAATATCAATTATCCCTTCGGAATATCGGAATACCCTTGTTCAAGCCGTGCGATCCAATGATCTCCATGTAGTCTCTAACTGTGCTATTGTTAGTATCTAGTGTGTCAATATTAATGTCACCAGTAAGAATCAAGTTACGTGTTTCAGTAGTAGTCAAGAGAGAATCTAGAGAATCGAGAAATGTGGTTAAGTTTTTGAAGCCGTAGGGTCGATAAACCCCAAATATCATCAAATTATTTAACTGTGCTGCTAAACAATTTGCCTCATTCAGAGCTATTTCTTGTACTGTAGCCTTATGGATATTATTTATGTACATAATGACCCCATCATTTTGATTAAAGCTTCGTTTTGTAAAGTACATATTAAAGCCATCAATTAAAGGTGGTGTCGAGTCTTCATTACACCAGCATTCAGATAGAACCATAATATCAACGTTTATTTTTAAGATTGTAATGTATATTAAAAAGTTGTCTTAATTTTTGTTTACACTTCTAATGTTAAACGATAGGATATTCAATGTATTTTTTACGTTCGTTTTGAATATTTGAAGTTTAGTACTGAGGGTTCTAGGGTCATCAATGAGTACACAAGGTACGTTACAGGAGTTATCAATGTCACTTTGCAGTTGGATATTATCCATATTTAAAGCTAAGAAAGGCTAGATAATCACTGTTCAGAGGCGTCTGGATTGACTGATGGTCTCTGATCAGAGAAGACTTCTGACATGCATGATGTAGTATCTGCCTGTGTATATATGTTTGTGTGGACTGTGTATTTAATTTTGTGTTGTGTGTATTACATAAATATTTTTTTATCATTATAGAAGCAATGAGTGCTAAATATTTTATAGTTTTTTTGGAGTCTACATATTTAACTAGTCACTTATTTTTAAGTCCCTGGAGTTGAGTCTCACTTCTTACCAATATGTATGGATCACCTTGCTTCTTGCGCAGATATACTAGTCCGTTTGATGTCCAGCAGTATGCGTACTCCATGTTTCTGCGGAACTCCCGTGCCAGGAAGTACAGGCGACGCTTGAGGGGTAAGATGTTCCGACAAGTATATTTCGACTTTGGGTCCTTCCAATCCCATGTGTGTAGAGTTTAATTGCTCTGTTTTAAATTTCATGGAGGAGAGCTTATGGTTCTTAGCTGCAGACAAAAGGCTGTCCTTGGTGAGAGTTGAGGAGAACTCCACTACTACTCCAGAGGTTGATTGGTCTGGTTTGGATGGCATTCGATATACATCGCGAAGCGCAGAGTTGTCCATGTTGACAGACAGGGTAGTTGAGAGCTTTTTGATCATATTGAAAAGCTTTTCCTTTGATTCGAGCAAAATTATTGCGCTGCTTGAAGAAGGTTGCAGCCAATGATTCGTGGCTCAGAGGCTAAATGTGAGTCGGTCGACAGTTCAAAGGACCTGGAAGCGCTATCAAGAGACCGGTTCCGTCAAGAGAAGGCCTGGTTCTGGCAGAAAGACATGTACCGAACCACGGGATGATCGTTTTCTAGTTAGTCAAGCGTTGAGAAATCGCAAATCTTCTTATGTTGACCCCAAGAACAGACTCGAAGAAGTAAGAAATGTGCAAATTAGTCTATGGACGGTCAGGAGGAGGCTTCTCGCTGCTAATATACACAGTCATCGCCCGGCACGCGGCTCTAAATTACTCCGTGTACATCGAGTTGCCAGGCTTAGTTTCGCTCGAAATTGTGTGTCATGGACTCATGAAGACTGGAATAGGGTATTGTTCTCCGAGAAGCCAGGATATCTCTGCATGGTGAAGACCGACGTCAGCGAGTGCTACGTAGACGAGGAGAACGCTTTGCAGAGGCATGTTTTGAAGAAATCACACCTTATGGAGGGGGTTCTGTTATGTTTTTGGCAGGAATAAATTCTATGGATCGTACGGAGTTAGTCTTCATCAAAAACGGTACACTGACTGGACACCGATACATAACGGAAGTTCTTATTCCTTATGCACAACCCGCTTTAACCGTTCTTGGCGAAAACTCATGCGATGGCGATGTGGAAGCGTATATGCTAGAAGTCGGAATTCGTCGTTTGGACTGGCCAGCAAGAAGTCCGGACCTCAATCCCATAGAGCATGTCTGGGACGTTCTGAAGCGACGAGTGAGATCAGTGCAGCCGGCTCCGCAGACTATCAGGGAGCTAAAGAATGTGATTACCGCGGAGTGGGAACCTATTCCCCGAGAAACCCTAAAAGATATACTCGCTAGCATGTCCAGACGAATGCAAGCCGTGATTTCAGCAAGAGGGGGTCACACTCAATACTAAACTTTTAATGTATTCAATAAAAACAAAGAAATTAACGCATTTCATTTTTATTTACCGAGCAGATACATTATTAGTGTTTTGAGCTTAAACATTATTTCTCAATAATTTAATCAAAATGTTATGATAAAACTGATGAAAACTATTCCTTCCTAATTAATTTATATAATTCTGAGGATAAAAATACCTAAAATTGACAAACAAACAAATAGCAACTATAAAATAGTTCTTTGCTTAAGTGCCCGTTTATTTTGCAAAAAAGGTTATTTTATACAGTACAAAAATGTGATTTTGCAACAATAGTGAGTGTACTATGAATCCAGACTGTCGACAAACAGTATTAATTCGAAAGTACATAAATCTGTGTCTGTAACGCTTTCAATTTAACTTGAAAAATGATCTTTGTCAACACGCTATTCTTTGTCTTAGATTCGAATCGAACCTCCGACTCAAGTAAGACCAAAATACCAATTAAAAATATTTTTGACGGAAAATTTGTTGGGTAGAAAAAACTATAACGAGTTTCCCAGTACTTGGTGTGCATGGAAACAAAGTAATTAAGTATAGCAAAGAAGTTGAGAATACCGTACGTCTAAAGTAAGAACAATCAATCAAAAACAACAGTGGAAAAACAATCTGAAAGTGATGAAACACTTAAATTGTGTGTCACATTTGAATAATATCCATTTAGAAATTACATTGTTATTGAATATTGCTTTACATTTTTTATGAAAATATTTTTTGTAAATGCGAGACACGAACCCGTCGTTAAATCTGACAGATTAGAAATTCGAACAACGCTATCTATCTATCTATCTATCTCAGTCTCAGATCGTCGTTCGTCGGCATGTTGGTATTCTACTTCGTACCGTTCGTTCGTACACACAGTACACATTATTTAGTTTGACTGCGGCGGTGTGTCCGCTTGCCGGTTTATTTACTGTTCTCGGCATTTAATAATTCTTGTTTACGTTTAATTACAAATAAGTGCTACATACTTCACCCATAAAATGTCAGGCTCCAATCCTGGTAAGGTTTTTTATCATATTTGAAGGAGCCATGTGCAAGAATATTCATTTATTACAGTCCATAACTATGCAGAATGAATGTATTTTTAAAGAATTTGATTAACCTACAAACATATTTGATTAATTATATGAGTTACATGGAATGCATGCATGTTATGGCATCATAAGATTTCTCCTACAGTCTACACTGTCACAATGATTTACAAACGGTATAACAACAAATGAAAACATAACTTGTTGATATTTGAGGAAATATATTGAGATGATGACCAAAATAGCATTTAATTTTTATTAGCTTCACCTGTATGGAACTTTAGTGTATTTATTAAAATTATTGCTTGATGCAGTTAGTTAATGCAGCAATATCGTAAAAGGTGTTTTATAGATCATAATTATACTATGTATTTGATTCCCGCGGTGCTACCCGCGGTTAATTTGTAAATCACGAACAACGCCGCGGAGCGAAGCTAGTTTAAAATAATTGCTCATGTTACTCCTTATGTCATCATGTTTATTTAATATTACATTTAGACACTCTAAATGTATTTATTTGGATAGACAATCAGTAGAATATTTGTCATTTAGGTTATCGCTCCTAGCAGCGCTTTTTAACAATGAACGCTAATCAATCTTGTTATTCAGATGAACTGAATCGAGTTGTTTGGAATTATTTTTAGTTAATAGTGGAAAAATTCTGTTCACAAATCTAAATTGTAGCACATATACACACGCAAATGCATTAACACAGACCCGGTGGGAACACACATGCTTAAAAGAGGTCACGACAATCGACATGGACATTGTTTTCCAAGACAAACACTATTCCTTGTTACACACACATACACAATATTCCTTGTAAGGTGTTTTGTTAATAAATATTTCATACTAAGTATTAATTTTATTTTTCTATTTCTAGTTCCATATTATGTGACCGCAGCAGTGTCTGCGGTAGGTTTGTTAGCATCCCATTACGCCGTTAAACATTACCTGGAGAAAAAAAGAAACAAGTTACCGGAAGAATGGGTACACGTCGGTCATCTGAAACGCCTTTATGCGTACCCCGTAAAATCATGCGCACCTATTGTATTAGAAAAGGCTGAGTGCTCTGTTATGGGACTAAGGGACGGCTGGCTCCGTGACAGGTTTGTATGACACAGAGAATCTCTAGTTCTAATTATTTAGATACAGATACAAGAAATGGTGTTTATTGTGAATATTTCCAGATATGAAGTTGCAAAACGTTTTTCGTTTTCTATTCTATTTCTCTATTCTCTTGTTTCATTGGCTAATGTCATTCAGTCACGTGATCATAACAAAATATTAGCCAGTGAAACAAGAAAGGGAAAAAGACAACGAAAAACGTTCTGAAACTTGGCTAGGGCAGGCAGGTGTCACTATTTTCACAACAACAAGTGATACAAATATTAAGCTTGGAAATTGTCCTTCTTCTATATACTACCCCGTAAATGCGTATGCGTGGTGTTGTCCTCACAATTTTACCTTAAATATTAATGGTTTTCAGAACCATGTGAAGTACACGGAGTTATTCTAAGAATAACAAAGTATATTTCCTTATTAGAGCTTGTTATCTAATGTGGTTACTGTAAGTTGTGCAACAGCTTAAGTTAACGCTGTAATTATATGGTAGTACTAGTAGAGGATTTGTATTTATTAGTTACTAGATTTACCTACGGCTCCGCCCGTGTGTTTGTCGGTTATTGCGGTAAAAAGTAGCCTATGTCCTTTCTCAGGCTTTAAATTATCTGTGTACCAAATTTAATTCAAATGGGCTCGTTAGTTTTGGCGTGAAAGCAGGGCAGACAGACAGACTGTTACCTTCGCATGTACAATATGAATAAGGATAGTTCTCATAGCTGAGCAGAATTTAGGTTTATCTGCTAACTTCGTAACCAATATCAAATATAGTCTGTATAGAATTCAGAACTTTGTCTATATTATGTATTGTACATATATGAAAACCTGGAAAAGTCACTACTCTGCCTATTGGAAAGCATGAGAAAAATCCAAGAGTGGTGGTCAACATCCTAGTTTAACAACAAAAAACTGTTTAAATTTTTTTAATTTTTTATGCAATCGAAACTATGTAAAAACTTGTGATACCTACTATTTACATAGCCAAGTTACTGCCATGCCATGTATAAGGGCCACAGCACACTAGCTACTTTTACAACGGCGATCGCCGATGCTAAAAGTAGCTAATGTGCTGTGGCCCTAAGCCATAAGTTTTCATGCTTACGAGAATATGTACTCGTATGGTATTTCTCGTATGCACATTAGAAACCACGACAACAATGACCGTGTTAATCATACAATATTTGTCCTGCACAAAAACGAAACCTACAAAACTCAAGCTTAAACTAACCACCAGACAACAAAAAGTCAACCATGGAGTTTCTTGCAAGTTCTTCTCCATGGATAAGTTTTAATATAGTCCCTACCTCGTAAAAACTATTTTAAACCTTTTCTTGTTGTTAAACAAATTTTCCCTTGGTTTGAGAACCATAGGTCTCGCAACTTAAATACTTTCTGGACAAATTTCGTACAAAATACGGGCCACAGCACACTAGCTACTTTTAGCATCGGCGATCGGCAACTAGTCGCTTTTTAGAAGCTAAATACGACGACCGAACGCTCTACACCGCACACTTAAAAACGCCAAACGCGGAGATTGAGTCGCTTTTTAGAAGCGCGACACAGCAGCTGAACGCTACTCTCCGCACACATTCGGATGCCGGTAGCATCGATTTGGCATCTGAGCAGTCGCTAAAACGCGCGTTTCCGATACCGCGATCGAACGCAGGAAGTCGCTAAAACGCGATGCAGCATCGATGCAGTCGCTAAATCGCCGATCGCCGATGCTAAAAGTAGCTAGTGTGCTGTGGCCCTACATAGACAATACATAGGAAAAATACTAGACAGTAATTTAAAACAGGTATTTATAAATATTTAAACGTACACTACGCGGGGTCATAGTCTATTTTTTATTTCTTCTCCAATAAGTTCTGCCCCCTAGCTAAATTGCAAACGTTCGTCTTTCTGCAATTTTTCCCTTGTTTTTTTCCCCTTGTTTGATTGGCTAATGTCACTCAGTTACGTGATCAAAACAAAATATTTCAGAACGAAGAGCGTTTGCAACACGGCTGGGGGCTGATCTATGAAATTCACTGCAATGGTATTTCAGTAAAGCTAGTTCTTGATGCAGCTACAAATTTATATGATATTTTTCTCCTTAGGACACTGATGGTTGTAGAGGGGCCAGAAAACAATTTCGTCACAGCTAGAGTTTATCCGGAACTCTTAAAAGTATCGGTTTCAGTTAAAAAGGCTATCCTGACCTTGAAACATCCAAATATGCCACCCATCGAAGTTAACTTGGCCGAGGTAAGTAGTACCCCCGTTTATTTCTAAATTTTGAATTACTTGAGTTTTCCTCGTGGTTTTGGTTGTATCTTTACAACAATTAAAATAAACGTAGCCTAAGTTACTACTTATCAATAATCTGCCAGTGAAAGTCTAGTTAAAATCTTTCTAGCCGTTTAAGAGATAATCCTGAACAAACAGATGCAACAAACGTGAACTTAAATAAAAAAAAATGTTCTGATGTAAGTACCATATTTTTTTTAAATGTATTTAGTGAAAAGCGATTAATTTGAAATTACAAACAGACACTTCAATTATATTGATTTGTATGGATAGGTGTTATAAAGTTAAGTATAATTACCACTGGATGACTTACATAATAGAAATTTTTATAATATTACTAGCTAATGCCCGCAGCTCCGCACGCGTTCTAGGTGTATGAAAAATAGATGTTGGCCGATTCTCAGACCTACCTGATATCCTCATAAAATTTCATACAAATCGGTCCAGCCGTTTTGGGGGAGTATGGGAACGAACATTGTGACACGAGAATTTTATATATAAGAAAAAGAAATTAAACCGTGTCAATGGTGTTTAAAGTCTAAATTACTAAGTGCGGTTACGATCCCCAGTCGCAGTATCACATTAATGGGGAACAATATTGAACAATTGAAAATTCATTGAGAAATATGACTTTAATAATCTTATAATTGTACTTGTTTGGCTATTTCATCACACGAGTCAGCACTCTACATCAAAGATCAGTTTTTTAATTTTGTGTCCATCTGAATCTTTGGACGACTGGACTGATTTTGACGGAACTTTCACTAGCAGATAACTAATGATTTCAGGAGGAACTTAGTAAATAAACCGTTTTTAGACAATCTACGCCCCGCTGCGTTACTCGCATCAACAATAATCGCGGGTAAATAAGTACACCCGAATACAGAACAAATCATCATATCCTTAGACTATCCTGTTTGAGGATCAAACCTCAGACCTCCAGTGAAAGAGTTTAGGTCACTGACCGGGTGATTAGTGACCAATAGACTCAATATGGCACGTATCTGCAGACATATTATTCTTCAAACATTTTAATAATGTTTACAAGCATTTTTTTTAATATCATGAAACATTGTAGGTAATGGTGACGCAGAAACTTATACATACGCTCGTTTGGCATACGCCCGTGACTGTTCATGACTGCGGAGATGAGGTCAACGAGTGGTTCACCAAGTACGTATTAACATAATAATGTTTATATGTATGATATATATTACGCTATCATACAAATGTATACCTATATAAACATCGATATTATCACTTTTATTTTCTTCACAATTACCTACCAAGCTACAATCGTATCTTATCTTTTATGTTTTAAACACTCATATCAATTAAAAAAAGGTAGATAACGCACGGTCTTTGTAGGTACTGAAACCAAAAAACTAAGCTACTTCAAGTAAATACACGCGCTCAAACTACGCTACTTTTCGTCAATATTGTACGAGAGATCGTGCAGTAAGTTTACCTAAAAAATGCCATCCTGTGTAATTAAATTTTGTAAAAATTATACAAAAGTGAACATAGAATCTGAAGGAATAACGTTTCAGGCGTTAATACTCACAAAACCCCATATTTGTTTAAGTTGTTAGAACACAATTTTGAGGTTACTGGACACAAATAATATCCATATCACGATACGATATCTAATGACGTACTGAGAGAGTACTGCCAGGATTTCTTATTCCCCAAAAAACTAAAAATGTGGGTAATTTGTAGGTAAAATCGTAGCTTAATAATGAGAGAGTGAAAAATAAGTTTTTTTTAATCACGTATTTGGCAACACAGCGAGCTGATGATGATGCCACTGATGATAAATAACCCATTATTCCCATCAAAACCATCCATTTAATGCATAATTATGAATATGGATTATCACCAGGGTACCTAAATTCACAAACCTATTTAAATATGCCTAATACATTTACATAAAAAGTATCATCTTTTTTGTAATTTACAAGAAAAATAGAGATTTAGTTTGGCATGTCACCTATTTTACACAATTTCTAAGGTAATTTTTTTAAATATTTACAACACATCAGTGTCTGAAGTGTCTGACTGTCTGTATGACTCACACATACATAAAAAAGTGATTTCACTTTTTTCTAAGTTCAGTATCTACCTTTTTTATTTGTTCTGAGTTTAAATATAAAATAAACAATGAAGAATTGTATGTTTACGCACTTTGTAACGGTTTTAGATGCCTGAATCAAAATGGAAGTACTTTCCGTTTGGTATATTATGCATCACCAAAGAGTCGTCCCGTGGTGGGAATGCCTAAAGTATTCGACAGGTGCCGAGATACTGATGCGGTAAGTTACCTACTTTGTTTGTAATATCAATAGGTAGGTACTAATATCATTCGCGCTCATTTCCGAAACTACTGCTTTGATCTTAAAAATTCCAAATAATTTTGAAAATCCAACGAGTATTTGGCAGCTCATTTATCGAAAAAGTCTATAGGCTGTATGTATATCATCATGCTAACGCCAATAGGAGCATCAATGGAGAATGTTGAAAAACGGGGTAAATTTATTCCTTTTATGAGATTTAGTGTAGTGACTATAAAGAGAACGGAAAAAACCTACACGTAGTAAACATGTTAACCTTGAACAAAGACCAAACTAGACAACGGATCTTGGCAATTAAAATGCGCATTCACACAAAAAGATTTGTGTAATTCTGTCGTTGTCTTTAGTTATTTAATTATATAAGCATTTAACTTTTTCGTAGCATTTATTATGCTTAAGATTTTTTGGAGTCGGCTTCTAGTTCAACCAGTTTTGAACGGAGGGCAAACTGAATCCGAAGGTTGAACTAATCGTCACTAGGGAACTGACTTCCCAATATCGATTGCCATAGATGTTCATGACAACCAAAAAATATTTATGCATTTAACTACTATTATATACGTAATGGCAGGTAATTAATACAATTTAGTTTTTCAAAAATTCAATTCAAGGCCTATCGGTAGTATTTACAGTACATAATTAGACCTTTAATAAAAGTATAGTTCAGTAACTTCAGGATTAATGCAATAACAAGGAAAACTAATGTACTTGAGTTTTACACAAGTTTAGCTCTATTTTGGACACAGATTTCATACAATGTGGAGTAGTCACATATACGCGCCATTGCTAGTAGGTACTTGTACTTGATTACCCTTTTTTTATCTGTGCGGAAATCCTCCCGCTGGAATACCACCAGCTGGTGGTGATGTCGGACTCGAAATTACCAAAAATCGCACGCCGTCTCAGGTAATAGTAGCCGGGGAACCAGGCGGACCCTAGAAAGGAAATTTCTGGCACCCCGACGTACCTCATGCCATTTACTACCTACGGGTTGCATATGACTTCCTCACCTGTCACCCCCAGGCTAGCGCTTGTGGAGGATGGATATCGTTCTGCGACCTTAATCGTCAGCGGTACCGGACCCGTTTCTACTTTCTGGGCCTAGTGGACCGAGAGAGTTTTGACCTCTAACAGTCCCGCTCCACCATTTCCTTTGCAAACATAACTTGCTCGCAGAAAGAAACGGCGGAGCTCATAAAAATCTATGAAATTACTATTTTTAAAAACTTCGGAAATTTTCTATACGTAGCCTCTGTTTGTGCACCAGATGACTGTGCTGTGTCAGAGAGAACAAAGTTAATCTTCGTTAAAACATGTAGGCCTGTTAGGAATTGAAATATAAATATATGTTACCTTTTTAATTGTCTGGTCTAGAAGTTATTTACTACATTACCTCCAGAGCTACTTATTCTTTTAATTTCCCTTTTCTCTAGGTTATTTATTAATGGTCAGTATAATGATTTTTTTTTACATTCTCCTCTATCATTCGTCAGTTCTCTCCTTAGCCTCTTCTTGGACATCATAATATAATCTTTAACGCAGTCCCTCCATATTTTCTTTGGTCGTCCTCTACTGTTATATACATATGTGAACTTCATAGTTAAAACATTCTTCGCTACGTTTTGATCGTAGTTAGATTACATAATAACAGGAAACTAAATACTTGCAGGGAGCGCTAGTGGATGAGTTGGCCTACAATATTGTTAATGAAGCCTCAGTTGAAGAATTGAATACTCGCCTTAAAGATGTTAAAGTTAGCGAAGCAAACTTTAGACCTAACTTTTTACTAACTGGAGGTCGTCCTTACGATGAAGACAACTGGAAATATGTTAAAATTGGTGAAAACATATTTGAAGTTATAAAGCCCTGTACGAGGTAACTATCATTGCGTATTCTGTGTTTTTTATAAACTTGTAGGTTTGTACTCTACTGTCCGATTATGTTTTTAGGTGCATACTTACAACAATTGATCCTGAGACAGGAGTGCGAAACAAGAATATAGAACCACTGGCAACACTGAGGAGGTAATCTGTTACATTCTTGAAATATATACCACACATATTCATACAAAGTTACTAAACCCTTTAAGCTCCAAATTTAAAATTTTGTCATCAGATGCTTTATATATTTTAAACACATTTAATTGGATTTCAGGATATTTTGCCCCTAAGGAGAAAAAATATGAAAATTCTTCATTTTCAAAGTTATTAAAATCAAAGTAACGATAAAGGTTAACGCTATATAACATCACCCCACGACCCATAGGTAGAAGCTGACATAAAAACAATCACAGACAAAGTTGCGTGGGTCAATAAGGTTTTATTAATTTAATGCAAAACTAATTGTAGGTATAATTTTAGTGATAACTATAAACTTTCTAATTGCATAGAATGAGAAATAAAAATATCACATAAATAGTATCATATTACTGCGTGTTTTAGATATTATCGAATCGATCGCAAACATTAGGTACTGATAAAGTATCAGTAGGTAGTGTTTTGGGATCGCAATAGGTGAATAAATTATCATGACATTTAGTAGTGACATCATATCTATCAATAGAAGTTATTTTTATTTTGTTGGTTCTGCTTAATATATCTATCGAATTCTGTTAAATCCTTTATGCGGCTCTTTCTTTGCAAAATCTTAATAGGAAAGGTTAAAATATTCTTATTATGATTTAATATAATTAACTACCTACATATTAACTAGACACCTAATTAATATAATTAACCACTTACATTAGCTAGGTACAACAAAAACATTATGAAGATCATTCAAAAAACTTGATATCACATTGTATCGAAACCTCAGAAGAACCAAACTTAATATTGTGTAAAATAACTATTTCGAAACTCCAATCTATTGGCTGAAGCGGATGCCATTTGTCATTATTTAGTGTCTTTTTGCGATACCTAGGTACTAAACGGTCTGATATTTTCTGCGGGGGGCAATCTGCACACACTTACACATTTTAGACTCACATGTGGAGATCGTATTTTGTTTTTTCGGAAGACGGTGCCCATTTCATCTCATCCACATTTTTTTATCACTAAATTCATTACGACAATGACTTGAAGACTAGAAGACTTTGCAATTGAAGATGTTAATTACTTGACATTGGCAGATATAGCTGATATTATTCGGCTGGTTGTCAGCTCATCAAAAGAAGACTCACATACAAAAACAATCGCTTGACACTTTGAACAAACAAATGATTAAAAAAAAACAAAAAGAAACATAAAAAAACAGAATGTGTCAGTTATCTTTCAACGCGAGTATTACCTACAAGTTTGACTGCCTCGATAGAGCAGTGGTATTGTTTTCAATTGCCATCTATGCAAACGTCTCGGGCTCGATCCCCGGGTTGGAGTAAATGTTTGTGTGATCTGCAAATATTTATTTAGGGTATGAGTGTTACTATGTAGTTAAAAAAAAACTTAACCAAAATATATCCATATTGTATTGGGAATTGCTTTCAATAACTTTCTTATTTACTGTATTACAGTTACCGACTAGCTGATGACCCGGAAGTACTTAAGGCGACTCGTGATTCGCCAAGGTTGGGTACCCAAATGGCTCTGCGCAGCGGCCCGGGCGGCATCGTTTCCCTCAATGATCCTGTCTACGTTGCATATTGAATACCTATTATGTTTTAATAATATCACAAATATATTATAGGCATGTTATAAATGATCTCCTTTAATTTATTCGCTTATATTCGTACCAAAATGTTATATTTATATATGTAAGGGTGCCAAAATGACTTCTGTGCCTGATGGAAAACATTGATTCCAAAAACCATCCTATTTGTGAACGCTGACAGTGCAACAAGGCGACCCCACACTATGGCGGCCTAGTTAGATTGGGCCTCCGGTCTTGAACTCATCAACGAAATACGAATGCTGTACCTACATAACTAGTGGCTTTACTACCTTCAGAAATGTAAACTAACACTTTTTTGTAACACAATACCCGAATTTCTAGAAGATTACATGAATATTAATGGCATCAATCTGTACTTAAAGTAAAAGTAGGCCTGTCAAGTCTCCTCTGCAGACAGATTAATGATGTTGAACCACAGAATACATAATGGTACCAGTACAGAAGACTCACTCCGAAAAGTAAATTAAAGTTATAGATATAGGTGTCAAAAGATTAAGTTCAATTCAGATCGCACGGCGCCGAATCACTACGATTATATTTAGCTACAATTGCGTCTCTTTCTATCGTGTAACTCTTAACTGTTCTGACGATGTCTGTTCGACCGGCGTGTCTGACCCGGCAGGCTGCCGGCCGAACAATGTCTGGCTGTCCGGCTGGTTGAACAATGTCCTGGATATGAACCAAGCGTAATATAATGTGCCCTGCCGCACGATGGATTAGCGACTAAGTGACTGGACGTGGTGTCAGCGTGTTGCGTGTTGCTCAATAATGGCGTTCTATGGGAATCCTCCTATTCTAATTTTGAAAAAAAAAATTGAGTAACGAAGACATTCTGATCAAGAAGTTTTGTATCGACTAGTAATAAAAATATCTTTATCTTGTCCATTCCTTTATTATCTTTTTGACACATCACGCCTATAAATTACCGTTTTCTTTTTTCAAAATAATGTATTACAGTAATATCGTACTTTATAGACGCGTAGTGAAGTGCCCTGTGCATAGCTAACAATCACAGACTATAAAACAGTTCTTAAAATCGATAAGTCGATTAAATGATTAAAATAATCGATCATTTTATAAAATAATTTAACTTGTGTAAGTATTGTTACTGTTAATTTAATAAAATAAAAGTCGTGTGGCACTCGGGGACTGCCTCGGTAAAGCTATTGCATAGAATTTTTTATCAACTTATGCAATTATAATTATTATTATTTTATTTATAATGCATTTTTTTTTATATAAATTGAAGTTTACAAAACTATATACACTGTCTTTTTACCAACATACATTCTAACAAACTAAATCTTTCTTTCACTTTGGAAGTTAGGCCTTATTATGCCAGTCCACAAGGCCGGCGATATAAGCGATGTCAAAAATTACAGGCCGATCACTATACTATGTGTGTTCGCCAAGTTGCTAGAATCCTTGTTATGTCCTTACGTATCATGGTATATTAACAGTGTTCTCAACATGGATTTGTATCTGCTCGCTCGACTTGCACCAATCTTGTGTATTTTATTGATGACATATCCCGTTGTTTAGACGATCGCACTGCCGTTGATTTTATTTGTAATGATCTCTCGAAAGCTTTCGATAAGGTTCCTTACAGTATATTATTACAGAAGTTATCGCTACTTGGTTTCGCTGGTACTTTTCACAAATGGTGCTCCTCATACTTGCGCGAGCGGACATCAAATAGTCAGTGGATATGAATCGGATCTTTTTTAATATATCTGGGGTTCCTCAAGATTCTCATTTAGAACCTATATTCTTTAAAATTTTCATGAACGACGTCACCTCTTGCCTCAAAAATAGCAAACCATATCTTTATGCGGATGATCTCAAGTTAATGAGTTCAAGACAAAATGCTATTGCAATAGATCTTGATGGATTGGTTAGTTGGTGCAAAGATAACAAAATGGCACTGAATGTTGACAAATGCTGTTATATTCGCTTCACTCGAAACAGTAATGCTGAATGGCCTGGGGTTTATACAGTATCTGACCAACGTATTCAAGAAGTCGCAAGTGTTAACACACAAACACCAAAAATTTTAAACATTAAGTGTCAGTTATTAGATTATACGAGAGTTTCGTCAGATCTGTCCTTGATTATTGTTGTGTAGTTTGGCATCCACTATCCATCCACCATCCATTCACTATGAAGTTCATTCCAATAGAATTGAACGCGTTTAGAAAAAAAATGTGTACCACTAGCCACTAGCATATAAATTTAACCTTTCAAGAAAACTAACCAGCTACACAAACAGACTTATCCATTTCAAAATACAATCACTAAAAAAGCGTCGTTAAATTTTAGATTTATCATTATTATTACACATATTAGTTAATGGTAAAATAAATTGTCCTCATCTACTACAAAAACTTAATAATACGGTCTCCAATAAACTTCCACGACTGACTAGATACTCCCTTTTACACCTAAGAGATCTAAAAGCTACCTCCGTTGTATTGTTTAAATGTATACATATTTCTTAATTAGTGATCTATCATTTATACTTTTAATTATTTCATATATAATTTAAAAAACTAATTAACGAATAATAAATATTAAAACTAAAAATATTTAATTAAATCGATTGAAAGTTCTTCCTCAATAAAATTGATTTTAATTTCAAATCGAATCGGTGACGTGCGAGAGCGTCACTATTTTCGAAATTTCTTGATCTGTCAAAAAGATATTAAACGAATGGACAGAGTATAGTCTACCATTATCAGATTAGATAAACAAAATATACAATTCGATTCAAATGAAAATACAGCAAATAATAGATCTGAAGAGGTACTCAATGAATGATTTAATACTGAAATGTTTAGAAACTAATAATCACATTATTTTAAGCAGGTAAAATTAAAATATAAAAAAGAATTCTAAATTACTGATCAATTTTCTGTAGACATATTTTTTAATAGAAATTTTCCGTATTTTTTTGTTTTCCATCGTAAACAAATTTTGCAAACCATGGGCCAGAAAAAAAAACATGCTTGACGGGCGAGAATACACCGAAGCATAGAGCAAAACAGGCCCGCGGACCGAAGGGGAGTTTTTTTGCGTCATTTTCCGATACAAAACACTGTGTCGTTTTTAACGGGGGAAAAAATCTTAACACACATTTAAGCCTCACATATTAAATAAAATCGCCTGTCACCATGAACTTACACATAAAATTATTAAAACGAAAAAATTTTAATTTGACACACAAACACATTGTGTTAGCACACTTTAGCTTATGTTTTGGCATATTGCTCTATGTCACCGAAGGTTCAATACTCTTGTGGAGGTACAAGTGTTGTGTTCCTCCGTCACATAGGAAAGATCCTCCAACCAGGCGAGGTGATCATGCCTAGCAGCCCACTGCAAAACTGTTGATGTTGGGGTGTTGTAAATATGCTAATCGAAGCAAGAATTTCTATTTCGTGACTCAGGATTAGTAGTTACTACGTAACTCCACGGTTCAGTGTTTGTTCGGTAGATGGCTGTTATTTTCGCTTGTGTTGTATGTGGAAGTCGCCAGTCTCTGATATATTCTCTTTGCCACATTAAAAAATATTCAATAATTTTTAAACCATACATTACACAGTTGGAAGTTTTTTAAGAAGAATACGAGAAAAAATACTATTTTTAAAACTTAACTATTATTTTATTCCATATTATATTAAATGCGTACAATTTGTGCTGCAATGTTCTTTGGAGAATTGTTGTCGCTCGCTATTGAGATGCGAGCGAATGTACCGCCGCCAGTTCCTTTCGTCAAATGTTCAGGATTCACCACGACGCAGCCGTTGACTTCCTACAAAGACATAGGGTTTTATTAAATTACATAAAATAAACACTAGACATTGTTTTAATATTTTTGTGTTAGAAGTCGATTTCATCAACGAAGAAACTGTTGACTCATTATAATCATGCTAAATGCTTCAGAATTTAACAACACGTATTACAAATGCCGCAAACCTTAACAAAGTATCTGAAGTTAGATGGCAGCACCAGCACGTGAGGAGTAGTCGACATCTGCGCGTGCGCAGCCCACAGCGCGGCGTCCAGCGCCATCGACGGCGCGGCGGGACACAACGGGTAGTACGTCTGCTGCATCACCACGTGGCCAGCTAGACGCGATAGTTTGTCACCTGCCATGCCGCTACAGAAAAAAATAACCACATTATTTATTGTATTAAATTTATGACACTGCATAACACTTAAACTATACAATCCTTTTATTGGTATATTCTATTTAGTAATTCCAATTAGTAATTATTATTTTTTCTTTTTCTTTTAAGAAATATTCTGTGTCAGTATCAGGATTTACACACAGACATATTTATTAAACAGACACTAAGTTGTCCATGTTGAATTGCATCTACAATACTCAGCGCATTAGGAACTACGATACGACCGCTCAGACCACTACGCTCTCAATGCAGTCTTATATTAGAATAAGTTGCAACATTAGTACAAGTAAAAACATCACATCTATATCAACTGATACATCACATCTATATCAACTGATATCACATCTATATCAACTGATATAGATGTGATGTTTTTACTTGTACTAATGTTGCAACTTATTCTAATATAAGACTGCATTGAGAGCGTAGTGGTCTGAGCGGTAGTTATTCCATCAGTATTCCCCTACTGCTAGAAAAAGACCTCTCCTTAAAAAGAAGAGAACACATTGACCAATGGGTGGTAAGTGTTTTGTCAAGTTTTCCTTCTGTTTGCAATGCTGTTGTTCTGCGTAGTTCGCTCTCTTACTCGTAGTTTAGAAATACTTACGAAGATATCTCTTCTTGACTAATGTGCATCAGGACATCTGTGCTGGTGACACCAATAATTATGCCGTTGATGTTCAATGTGCAGGGGTCTGGTATAAAGTGAAGATTGGTATGTTTCTTCCGACTAGAGTATGCCGGTGTAGGGTAAATGTTCACGTGAAAAGTGTCCTTACTACTAGATACTACATATATTTTTGTTAATGGGCTGAAAGAAAAATATATCAATTTATAATTACTTCTTCATGGCAACACTGTCATCATCAAAATACAAAATAAGAATCCCTTATATATTATTTTTCTAAGCTAATAAAATTACATCATATATGTATGTTAATTTGTGACTGTTTCTTTATTTATTGAATATTTCACTACGATGAAACTACTCTTGGGTTTATAAGTAACAGCTTTTCCTTAATAGAGAAAAAAGTAGGGAGCATGACATATAGTAAATAAAAATAGTACATTGTTCACCGAGGGAGGAAAGGGACCGACTACTAGCGAGGAAGCAGTTTGTGGCCCGAAGGCGCAGCCTAGGGCCACAATACTCCCGAGGTAGGAATGGGACTTTCACCCGAGTGCTACACAGTGCTTTATACTACACCTGTGAGGAACAACAAGTAAGACACCATGTAAGACACAATTTAGCTTAGAATTTGACCAATATTTATTATTTATATTATTATTTTTATTTATATTATAATAACCGCTTCTTTTTTTTTTTTTTTTTTTTCACAAAAGTATGTCAGTGACACGGAGATTTCATATTTAAATCATATGAAAACTCCTTGGGCAGGCGCGCGCCATAGATCAGCTAACACATGAGAAATGAAAATTCATACAACTTTCTCTCCCGCTAAAACACGTTAGAAATGGATTTTCATACATTTTTTCCCCCCGCTTATTCAAGTCAAGGAAAAGACTAACGTTTTCTTTTCATTTTCAGACAATATTGACTACTGTTCCGATCAGGTGTAGTATAAATATTTATTTTTCTGCTTCCAATTTTATTACCAATATTATTTGGGGTGGGCTATTAGTTCAACCGGTTTTACCTGAATATCACGATTGGACCTCCGCAACCCTAAGGGAGAACTTGATAAAAAAAATGTAGGGAGAATTAGTTTGGTATTCGACTCCAACATTTGTTCAAATAGGTACTCATAGATTGAACGAATTGTAAAAGTTAATCTTGACAACTGCGTTGTTATGTTTTTTTAGTTTTAAGACTGATTATTAGTAACTTCAACAAACTTATTTTTTTTTTCAAGGTTCCACTCAGTAACGTTCACGTCAGTAACCAATAAGTGACTCAGTAAAATGGGCGATATATTTTTAAAAACTTAAAATAATTATAACTCACCTTGAATTACTTAAGTCACCTAAACTATCAACTAATTTGTCAAAAAATGATTTGTATGTTTCTGCCATAGTGTTGTCCTTTATTTTGGTGTGATCGCTATCAAGGAATGGACCCGTCATTATAACAACGTGAGGTTTGTAAGTCGTTATATACGTGATTAGGTCCTTCAGAGGTTCATAAGCCATGTTGTCAGATGTTGTGTAAGGTCCAGCGGCTATCACCAATGACATTTTACCTAAAACATATAAACAATAAATTACACAACGCCATTTAGTCCCAAAACAGAGCTTGTATTATGTGTACTAAACAGCTGATATAAATACATAAACATACTTTTTTTTGTAAATACATACATATTATACAATG